>CM074862.1:51987500-61987500 GCA_037501455.1 Lantana camara | reverse complement strand
AATAATTAAAGTGTAACATATAACGTGCTAGAATAATTGTCACATAATTAATTTGTAACAAAATTAAATTATGTAACACTTTCATAATAAACTATACTATAAGAGACATAATTCATAAATTCATGAATATTTAAAACATAAATCACATAATTCATGCATAAAATAAAACATATATTAAATCCTAAACCTACCATAATTAATAAACAAATTAAAACATGAATTAAAACATAAATTAAAACATAAAATAAACTAATTATAACATAAAAAAAAAAAGAAAACTAACCTCACTTCGGTCCTCCAAGGGTAAGAGGGAGAGAGTGTGAGCAACAAATGAGACCCCAACACTCTTATTTATAGTTTTTGGGAAGGACCAAAGTGCAATAAATATTTACTTTAGGGACTTTAGGTGGGGCTCCTTATGAAAATTCCATTAAATAGGTTTCCCTTTAGTATAATTGTCACAGCAGGGGTATTCTGGTAATTTCACCTTTATCCTGATTATTTTAGGAGCTGGAAAAGTGTCCAAGAGCTAGGAAATAAAATTAGCTTCAAAACGGTTACTCACGGGTCGAAATCGGACGTACGGTTTAAAAGTTATAAGCTTCGGAAGATAGGATTTTTCTGAATTTCAAAAATTGTTTTAATTATGAAATAAATACTCGGATAAAATTTGAAGGTCCAAAAGGCTTTTAAAAAATGTAAAAAAAATCGAGGAACGTTATGGTGATGGTTTCAAGGGTTAAATCATCCTATCAAAGGAAATATATTCTACCGACGGAAATTTTTATTTGAAAATAAATTCTTAAATTGCTCTGGACACATAAACGAAACCTCAAAACATTGAAAAGAGAGTTGGAAAATTCTAAGAAAATAGGTATAGGTTCTTTAAGGCCTCTCGAATAAAACGGTGTAGTGCAAGTTCGGAAATAAATAGTGCTTTTAGGTTTTAAAGGTAGTTTTCCCCCTTTGTGTCACCTAATACCACATAAGAACACTTATTTCATGTAGGGATGCATGATATAAATTATTTTAGCTACGAATCAAGTTATGCCCTTACGTTGCCCTTAGCTTACCGTTATTGATCCGGTCCCAAACCGGGCTATCACACATCCTATAGGGGGGATTTCGCATAAGGTTCCACTCCGGGATAGAGATCTATTACAAAATCAATGTCCCGATCAGGTGGTAGAGATCCTAAACTCTCCGGGAAAACATCAAGAAATTCCTTCACAATCTCCGTCTCCTCGAGCTTGGCCTTATCCTTCGGTTTATTTAAAAGATAGGCCACATAGCCCGTTGTGTCGTCCCGAAACATGTCATTAGCTTCCATAAAGGAAATAAACGGGCAGGTCTTCAATCTCTGACCCGAAAACACCGTTGAACCCAAAGTAACCTTCTTCTCAAAACAATCCATCTTCGCTCGGTGTCGGAACAACTAATCCACCCCAAAATCACCTCATACCTCTTCATAGGCATCTCAATCAAATCTGCAGAGTACTCTTGGCCCTCAATACTCACCGGGCACTCTCGAAACACTCGGTCTGTCACCAATCTCCCCCCGAGAGGAGAACTTATCACAAAGGTATCAGCAACACAAGCAGCAGGCAAGGAAAGAGTAGGAATAAGCTGGGAAGCAATAAAAGAATGCGTTGCCCCCGGATTAAACAATGCATGCAATGGAATTCCATGTATGCTAATAGTACCTTCCATAACAGCGTTAACATCGACCTCGGCATCCTCTTCCTCTCCTTCCAATGTGTAGGCCCTAGCTTGAATCGGAGCTCTCAGAGGTATAACATTCAAGGGCTGTGGGTTCTTCTTATTCGGACAAGCACTAACCATGTGACCGGGCTCTCCACATCCATAATACCTTCTTAATTTCTTCCAGCACGTTTCCTTGGTATGGTTGGGGCCTTTGCAATAAGAACATTGTATTGGTGCCAGTAGAGTGGGTACAACTGGTATAGGAGGTCGGGCTTTCTTGTTAGAAGTGCTAAAACCTTGGGGTTTGAAGACCGGAGGCCCACCTTGTGATGCAGGCCTCTTACCCAAGTTTTATCTGGAGCCTGAACCTTGCCCCGAAGAATAAGCTGAGGGCCTCAACCTCAACCTCAACCTTTGAGCTTCAACTTTTACAGCCTTTCTTGTGGCTTTCTCCTACGTATCTACCGTAACAACTTGTAGAGCATATTGGATCTCATGCCTTAACCCATGAACAAAGTTTTGAGCTTTTTGTGTATCATCATTGGTGATGTGGGGAGCATATGGAGCAAGTCTTTTGAATTCCAAGATGTAATCTTCAACAGATCTATTCCCTTGTTTTAACTCCGAGAATTCCTGGAGCCTTCTTTCTCTAGCACTCGGGGGAATGTATTTGTTGCGAAATTCCCTGGTGAAGCTTTCCCAATCAAACTCCTCACCACTCCTTTCCAATCGGGCCCTCATAGCTTTCAACCAATTTGATGCAGGGCCTTGAACAAAACGAGTTGTGCAAACCGCTTTCTCATGAGAAGGTGCAGGGCAAATTTCCCTTATTCCAGAAATCTCTGACAACCACTCTTCAGCTTTGATGTCATCACTCCCGTACCACTTCGGTGGGTTATTATTCCGAAATTCCCTGAAGACCGGTGTAACCTGTCCTTCTTGTACTTCCCCTTGAGGGTTATTTCTCTGGTTCTGTTGGAGTTGATATAGAAGAGCTTGAACAATATTCTCGACATTTAACGGTGGTGCTTGTGGAGGAGGGTGATTGAGATCGGGTGTCTGTTCCCTATCTACTCCCCTTCGTGGAGGCATCCTGAAAATCACAAGTCAAAAGAATATTGATGCATGGGGTTCAGTATGTGTTAGTGTAAACAAATAATACAAATTTAAACAAATAAGTCACATAAATATGTAAGTGAGTGCAAATAATCACATAGTCCTAAGCCGAACGACCTAGACAGACCCGAAACGACTCTAGAGCTTCGGTTTTGTAACCATGAGCTCTGATACCGCTTTAGGATATAACACCCCGAGCGTAGGGCACCATATCCCCCGCACTCGACTCCAACACGTGTAACAGAATGAAAAGTCCACACACATATCAAACAATAGCGAACGGGTGACAAACAAAACTCACGCTCTAGCTAGGCGGCCTAACCCTCAAACAGAGTGCATAACAAATCAATAATATAGTGGAAGTGATAAAACAACTAAATCAAAATCCCAAGATCAACATATATCAAAATAAGTCCATACTAATAAGCTGGAAGCATATACACCTATACATTGCCCATCCGGGGCCAAAATAAAATGAGTATCCAAGTGAGGCAAAGTATTTAAAATATATAATTTCATAGAACATAAGTATCAAAACTAATAACCTTTACAATGCATATGTGACTCGAGCTACACCACAAGTAAGACTCGACGAACACTTGCCGCCTAGCTCGACTCAAACTGTACTTGTAACTCAAAAGAAAAGGGGAAAAAGAGAAACGACAACAAGGGTTAGTCCTAATGACTAGTGAGGGGCTAACATACGCACCCATAATACGAATAGAGCAAAGCACTTAACAAAACTCATAGAGAGATCCATGAACCGAGAATGGTTTATCCGGGGCCAAAATGTTTCCTGTGATATCATATATATAAATACTTAAAAGAAGGTAAGGCCATAGACCAATATGAGAAGTTTTAGGTATTTAGGAATCCATTCCCGTTTCATAGATCATACGAGTTCACACAACTCGGCAAGAACGAGTTATCCCTCCAACTTCTACAAACAAAGGGCAAAAATCAAAACGAAATGCATAAACCATCCTTTCTCCGGGTGATAGAAGGGTTGATGGCCCTAACTATCGGCAAAATGCACACGAGATAAAGCTTAATCACGTCCTTGAAACCTTCGACGGATTGCTTCCGCCGGCTCAAGAGAAACACCCTTCCTCAACCTCCTAAGGTTGGGTGAGACTCTCAAATGGAAAGTGTTGATGGGAGAGCTCGGCAACCCCACGGACATCCCGAGATACCATACCACTCTCTGGGGCCCAAATGCATAACTCAAAAGGTATAATTTTCACAAAGCTATCTTTCAAGATTCCAAACTCGCATACGCATACACACACTTGTTCAAGGTTTTCAAATCAAACATAAAATAGCTTATATACATATCCGAATCATTTTCAAGATCATATGACAAACGAAACAAGCCCTCAAGGTACATATCATGCACGTATTTATCGTTTAATATACGTATTTCATAATATACGTATTTAACATGCGAGGCTCTAAAACACATAAGGTTGTAGGTCATTTAACTAAAAGAACAAAACCTCACCTTGTAAACTGATAGTGGTGACAAAAGGGTATGAAACGGACGCCTAAGGAGCGGGCTCGTCACCAACGGGAAGGTCCTCTATACAAAACAAGCAACAAAGCATACTCTTAGACTCAAAATGAACTAAATAGATGCTCGAAAATATGCATATGAATGCGAATGATAAGTATGAAATGCAACAAGTTCACAAGTAGGGCATAGTGAGCATATCTTGCACGTTTCATATCAAAATGATCCATAAATTCAATGCAATACTCATAACATATATTACAATATGTTTATAACACATATACGTCATGTAAGAAGTAAAGAAGCAAGCAAAAAAAATCAAAGAAACAAACAAATGACACGAACACACATAAGTCTCCTCTTCTTTGCCCTAACGGCCGTTAGCCAGGTCAGGAGCTCCAGGCCTGGACTAACTGTCATTACTCCACTATACTCAAGAGGGGGATAACCCCCGTTAGGGGGGTCAGAGACCCAGGCTAAGGAGCTAATGCCCGTTAGCTTCAAAAGCAAAGGAATGCCCTAACGGGCGTTAGGGCTATGCTGGGCTAAAATGGTTCGAATTTCAGCCCCTAAACACCACAAAAGCTTAAAGTAACCAAGCCATCTCCAAGCTAACTCATATAAGCAAGAAAGGGTAGCAAGAATTCATGCATTACAAGTCATTAAATGATCCAAACTTGCAATAACATTTGCTAGAAGTGAAAAGAATTCAAGTTCTTATAAAACCTTCAAAAATCAATAATGGCAAAGTCATGAATTCTCAACCAATACTTAAATCAAGTTCATATAGATCACAAATGATGTCTTAGGAACAATATACATGCCTCATATCAAAAGAATTCACAAGAAAGCAAGCTAGAATCATCAAATCTCTCCAAACCCTCACTATTCACTATATAAGCCATACATCATTCAAATCATGGTGAAATCTTGAAAATTTGAAGTTAAAATGATCACAGAGTCATGTAGATATCATATATCAACTTACCTCTTTGATTGGGAGAGAAATGATGGAGAATAGAACTGAAAATCGCAAGAAATGGAATAGTGCCTTATTCCTCCTTCTCTTATCTTGGAAATCAGCTTTTGAGAGGGATTTTCTCTTTCTTTTTGGGGTATGGTTCGAATGAGCTGATGGTGGGAGGGATAGAGATTAACTCAAGTTATTTTAGTCATGGTTTGGGGTTTAGTTGGGGTTAAGATGGGACCCACAAGCTCAGGACTAGTGAAAGGTGTTGTTTTGGCGCAAGGTGCTCATTTCGGTGGGATTTTAGAGGTCCAAATGAATTTAGAAAAATATGAGGTTAGGTTCTAAAGCTTTCAAATTTCATCACAAGTTCAACGCCTCTTTCGGAATTCGAATCCGAATTCCGTAGCCCAAGATACGCCGCCTGGAACCTAAGGTGCTAAAGAGCAGGTGCGCTAAATGCTCTTTAGCCTCCTTTAGGTTCCAAAAACAAAACGAGCCACAACTAAACCAAGTAAACCCCCAAAACATAAAACAATCACAATATCAAGTTCATAACTCACATAATTCACGAATATAAAAAATTCACAAGAAACAAAATTAAATTCGGATACATATGGAGCAAATTACAAGGCATAAGGACATAAACGTTCAAAATTCAAATTCATACTTAAACAAATAAATTCAAATAATTTCAAATAATCAAATCAACATTAGAATATCACAGAAGTGCATAAATAAATAATTAAGTTGCGCACGTATCACACCCGTAAAGCGTACGTGAAAGTCGGGATGTTACAGTTTAAGTATACAGTGAAATGAGGGTCATGATGTTTCGATAAGCTCTACTATATCGTGATTGAGGATGTATGGACATCCTTCCAGGATGTTCGGAATTCCCTTTTATCGTTTGAAGATTGCCCTTCGTACTTGAAGATCTTTTCTGAACTAATTCCTATCGGGATGTTTCAAACCTCGCGTGGCACGGGAAAGCATAGCTCAAGAGCTCTACGCTCGAGCAGTAGGATCTAGGGACCAGATCCTCTTAAGGGTTGTGACACCCCGTTTTTCTGACAAGTTAGGTGTGACATCACGAGTGGGTTTAGGCCAAGTGTTATGTGATTTAATTATGTTTTAAATGCTAAGTGAATGTTTAATTTATTAATTTCGCGAATTAATTGCCATTACGTGACCTATATTATTTATTTGACCGATGACTATGTTAATTAAATTCAATTATAACATGGTTACTTGCTAAATAAATGTTTTAGTTCGTTTATGTACTTATTTGAAATTACATGATCTTATAATTTACTTGTCCATATTATTTGAATTTAACTGCAACATGTTTACTTGTAAATTTGATAATTTATTTCAATTAAGTGCCTGTTTGAACTTATATGAAATCCTTGGACTCAACCGAACTTTGAAGTCGGATCCAATTGCTCAATTACCAAATCTTAGAGGCCTAATTGAATCACTTAAATTCTCAAAGGACCAAATGCAATTTCCCCCCTTTCCTCTTGTTTTACACGATACACGCCACACCCCCCTCTCATTCTTCTTCTCACATTTTCTCTTAACACACAAAGCTTCAAACCCCTTCATCCCTTCTCTTCCAAAACCGATCCAAGCTAAGACAAGGAAGCAAGAGGATTCTTCTTCAATTTCAAGCCAAGAACAAGCTCCATTTTCATCTCCTTCATCCTCTCCTTTCATCTTCCAAGGTATATATGTGCATATATGTGTATATATATAATGTGGGTTTGAAATTTATAACATGGTTTATGGATTAATACTTGTTTTAATGTGAATTATATGTGCTGTATCATGTATTATGATGTATTTGTGAGTTAATTTTGGTTGGATTGAGGTTTAAGGTGATTTTGAGACTACCCCCGACGTGTTGTTGCTGCTGCTCTACATTTTTCCGGACAGAACCTTTCCAAATGGCCGTTTGGGCCTCAGTTCATTTTCCAAACGGTCGTGTGAGACCCCCCTATTTTGACCCAAGAGCTTCCAAACGTCCATTTGAGTTTCTAGGCCAACTTTCACACGGCCGTTTACCCCTCAAACGCACTTTGATTGACCTAAAATCTTAACCACAGAAAATTCTTTGAGTGTATAGTATTCTCCAATTGAAATCACCTCATAATCATATCTGAGGACCGAGATATAACTATTCTAATTTTGCGTTGTCACTTCACCAAAAATCTGCTTTCGTCCAACTTCAAGCCTACGCCATTTTCAAATCGCTCTGAAACACAATTCAAGCCATATATCGTTGGAAAGGCCTGTCTGTCTAGTTTCATACCTAACAAGAAAAAACTCCATTTCAACTTCTAGAACTCAAGATATTCCCATTTTTCTAGATCATGCGTGTTTTCGAAAACTATCAGCTTTAGCCAAAACTTAGCCAAACCCCTTTTCTTGTGTTCCTTTCACTTCCTTGACTCCCGTATGTGATTTATATGAATTATATGCTTGATTAATTGATAATTATGTTATTATTTGACACTTCTTGGTCCTTCATTTCTTAAACTTGATTGTTTGACTTTGTGATTTATATGAATTGAATTCGTATGATTGAAATGCATGTTTATGTGACCTCCTCGGAGTTGATTGCATCTCTTATGTGTTAATTGAATGTCATACATGTTTATGTGTCACTTTCTTGATAATCTATTTAATTATGAAGGTACTATATATATTGAGATTGTGGGTTCGTTCTCTGTATTTACATGACATTAACGAATCAATTTCCTAACTACATGAGACATTAATTGTACACATGGACACAATCACAATATTTTCATGCTAGATATGATTTCATTATATATCCAATCATCTCACAACGTATCGCACCACTTCATGATCATTTGCCGTATGTCTATATGGTTTTATGATTGAGTGTTGTCTCACAAGTACATTGTTATTGTTCTTCTTGCACAGTTAATCACTAGGGTGGAGATGATCGGGACACGTGGTTTCCCTATTGGTCCTTCTTGCACTAATGGAGGTGAGGGTTTTATTTTATATTCGACCTATAACCTTGCATGATCTAAAACAAACCAAATAACCAAATGGTTTTCATATTAAACGAACCATATCTTTTTATACCGGATATATACCGAAAATGCTTTATAAATTGTGTAGTGTTAACCCTGAACCCTTTTACGAGATCCTGTTATTGCCTCCGACTCTCCTAGTGCTGGGTTAGCCGGTGTGGATTCATGTACTGTTCTTGGGACCCAGGGGCTTGTGTATTGAGCGAACCGGGGAGGTATCGGGCCGACGGTGACCTCTTGCATAGTCCCACCTTGTTAGACCAACCTGGATATCCGTCAAGAGGTTTTGGTGGAAGATGGGATTTCGGTCTTGGAAGTCATGAACACACAGACCACTCTGACCTGGATGGCGAGGGCTAACTACCCGGACCATCAACGGCATGTGGAGGTTAACTTGTACATGTATTCTCATTATTGATAATATAATAATCCTAATCCTGCTTGCTTAACGTGTACTTGCCTGTTCCTGTCATTTAATAAGGGAAAGAAGAGTCTAGGATGGAATAAATACCCTTTCTCGCTTGGTCCCCTAAACTGTAATTCATAGATATCCGTAACCTCTAGCATGCCCCCAGTCCCTGTTCAGCACCAGCGCTTGTGGATTGTTAAGGCAAAATGGGCATTAACAGAGGGTCTATGGATATCGATACATGCACTGTATATCCTGTTTACCTGACTGCCTATGAGAACGTAATTCCACCAGTATGTATTGATTAATTTTTGATGCCTGATAATTGTTTTATTAACAAATATCGTACAGTGGAATTATGCCTGCTCGATTGCCTGCATCTGTATATATATGCATGTGTAACCCCTTCACTCAGTCAGTTAGCTGAGCCCTCCCTCTCATTGTTTTTAGTTGTTGTCTTACAGGTTCAGTGGTTGTTAGACGGGAGTTGGTTGAGGTCCTTTGTTTTGAGTCCTGTTCTTGTTAGGAATAGTGCCCTAGAAAGCCAATTGTATATCCGCTTTGTATTTTTCCTTATTGTAATCACAGACAATCTTTGAATAAAATAACGAATTCAGGCAACACTTCTTTATATACTCTTGCTTGGTATGCGTTTACTTTAGCTGTGCATGTATGAGAACTCCCCTAATCCTGATGACTTTAGGACTCTACCATTTAGGTGAAATGGTTCATGAGACGAGCCCTATATCACATAAGTCATGATTAGTAAAATACTCCAAGCCGATGAGTCCTACAGACAGTGGGAGTGTCAACCTGACTCCTCTAAGGCTTGCTTGTGGGATCACGCCCTTAAGAAGGACCACCTTGTTTCATGGAGGTGCAAAGTGTATAGTTGATACGTGCGTGATACATGAGGGTGCTTACTTCAATAAGTAAGTTCACTGAGGTGCCCCGTGTGAGAAGTTTCCTAAATGGGAAAGGAAGTTTCTATTTCAGGAAATGGAAACTTCAATATTAGGAAATATCTCATGAGTCATTGATGTGATTAATTGATCCTTAGACTTGAGGTTCCATGTCACTTTATGAGTTAACTTTGTAGTCTTAGGTATAAGCTTTAAAGGGTGTCACCTTAGACAATTGATTCAAGGCTTATGCTGGGGCTGCACAAGTGACTCATGAAAGTGAATGAGAATCAAGAAAGGACCTACACTTGCATTTGCAAGGTGATCTCTTATTGTGTAAGTCATTCATATGACATATGTGGTCCTTGGCCAAGGTAGTGGATCAAGACATCACGAAAAGGGTTTATTGGATTGAGATAAAATGGATATGAAATGCACTTAGCTTTAAGACCAGATTATTAGGGTTCTGATTATTCCCTTACCCTAGATCTTGGTTGAGAGATAGTAAGTAGGAGGATTGTATCTCACATGAATCAATGACTTAAAGATTCTGTCGAATCGAGACATTCCAATTCAGCTAGGGGTTAAACACCTGTTGCTAGACTATGGTCGTTTAATCTGTGGACTGATTAATTAATTAGTGAATTAATTAATTAGGGTCACTGCTAATTGAATTGAGAACGTAGAGGGTCACACACAACAACTTGGTTACATGAGTTAAGGCTTTAAAATGATTAAACGAGTTAATCGAGCCAAGAGGGTTCCACACGTGTGAAACCACACGTGTGGGCTACGTGACTGAACACGTGTCCTTGGGACACGTGTGCCACACGTGTATAATTATTTGTACATTAAATAATTAATGTGTTAATTATTTAATAGACTTTGGTTTAATTTTGAATTAAAAGGAAAGTCTTATTTTGGAGAAAAATAATCTATTTGATTAATTACGAATTAATTAATTAGATAAAATAAGTTATTTATTTATTAATAAATAAAGTAAAAAATTATCCAAAAAGGGTTTTGGATATTTTAGCTCTCTTAAAAGTTGATTTGAATTATAATTCAAAGTCAAAGTTCAAAATTACTTGATGACCAAGTAATAGGAGAGAGGGACCAAAATCCTTAGCCCATAAGGACTAGGGATTTCGGCCGCCCCTCCATTTCCTATATATAGGGGAGCTCGAGCTCCCCATAGAGGGTGATTGGATTCTTTTGGTTCATGTGTTGAACACCATCCTTTCTCCAAGATAAAATAAACCCTAGGTTAAGCCTAAACACTAACTAGAGAACTAGTATCCTAACTAGTTAGATTGTGATCAAGTTGGTGGACTATCTCTAGAGAGCTTCAAGTTAGAAGTTTTAAAGATTCGAGCTTTAACAAGGAGAGGGGATTAAGCCGCGAGAAGAGCGTTCTTGGGTGGCTTGAAACGCTTTAAGAAAGATTATTGAAAAGTAAGTTTCTAATTTCTACGAATTTGGATTCACGATTGCGAGTATTCGATCCTTTTGTTGGAAAAATTTTAAATTTCCGCTGCTTTCTGATTCCTATTTTCCAACAAGTGGTATCAGAGCCACCTCGTTAATCTTGTTTCTGATTCATCTCAATTAACTGAATTTGGTAGAAATTCTTAGGCTTAGATGCGAATTAGGTATTCTTGAGTTCTTTTAGAAAGCCTGAATTACGAAACTGTAATTTTTCTTGAATTTCTGAAACTATTTTCTTAAATTATGTTTTCGAAAACCATTTTAATTCAAATCTATTTAAATTGTATTTTTATTTTGGAGCACGAAACGAACACGCGAGGTTGGAACGTGCCAAAGTGTAGCACGCCCCAACCCCGTGCACCACCAACACGCGACGCCAGCAAGGCGTGCTTAGGCACTCCCGTCACCCTCCCAGCGCTCAACACGCGCACGGCGCGCGACCGGAGCGTGCACGCGGGCGGTAACTGCCGCACGCTGTGCGCACTGGTGGTGCACGCGCGCATGCTGCCGCGCGGCGGTGGCCCTGGAGCGGGTAGTTTCGGGCAAGTTTTCGTGTTTTGTGTTTTCGGTCCTTGAAATCCCTATTTAATTTTTCTATAAAATTTTATGTTATTAAATTTGAATTATTTTTGAAATAATTTTTTAAATTGGGTTTTTGAAAAATTAAGCGATTTAAATTTTGGGAAAATTGCAAACTTTATTTTATGAAAACATTGAAAGAACAAAATTATTAATTTTCAGAAATTAATTAGAATTTTATTAGTTTATTGTTTTTTGGGTTTTATAGAAAAGGCTCTTGAACAAGAATTGCATCTAAGTCGTGTTTTAAGCTATTAGAGCTTAAAGCGAGAATTTTAATTTATTGGTTAAATTTAAATTCTTGCAATTTATGCATGTTAGGTGATCATGGGTTTAGGCTTACGTATGGTTTTAATTTATGCACATGAATGGTTTAAATTGGGGTTGGAGCCCTATAGTTGCGCTTTTCAATTGAGGTTGGAGCCTCACTTATGTGCGTACTGTTATGTGATTTATTATGTGGCTTTCCATATTCCTGTTTTGAGGCCGGGGTATGCCCCGTGTATTTGTCTAAGGCCAACATGAAGATTGAGCCTTATTACTTTTCAGTACTTTTTCATTTTTTTGAGAGTAGAATAGGTGGTGAGGTTTTATTTTCATTTTGGAGACAATGCACCCATGGAGTAAGATGGACCACATTCAAGTAACAAGGAGGCCATAAGTAAAGACCCCTCAAAATTTTAGGGAGGGGAATCTCAATTGTAAAATGTAATAGAGATAGGGCTCGTATTTTGTTACCACTTTCCCTTATGTGATTTAAACTGTTTATGTGGCATGCATGTTAGAACTTGTGATTGTGGAGTGGCTCCCACATATCACGCATAAGACAAGTAGAACCCATGATCATCTCATGTTAGTATCATGCTAGGACATGTTATCTGTTTATGTGCTTGTTTGAAATGCATTTAAGTTGTACTTGCATTAATCAAGACTAATAAAATTGGATAACATATATGTTGGTGAGGTCGAACCGGACAACTCTCCGGTTGATTCGAAAATTCCCATTAAATATTAAGCTAATTTCGAACAAATAGTTGTTTAATTCGAGATGTAAATTTCGAATTAAATTCCTAGCATTCCATCGTTAGGTTTTAAGTTTAGTAAGTGAAGCTAGTTATTGTCCGGGAGTCGTGGGATAGCTAGTGGAGCTTATTAGTTCTTGGTTACCTAATTGATCATTTTAAATGATCAATATTTCGTGGTCAATTTTGGCAAGGGCGATGTCCGCGAGTCGTGGGTCGTTCGAACTAAGTTTTGATCATGATCTTATGATTGATGGGTCTAGCTTAACGTCTAAGTAAATATGGATGTCGCACGAGTCGTGGGTCCATATTGAAAGATAGGTGATGCAAAAACAATTACTAAGAGTTCTAAAGGTGTTAGAATTGGTAAGTTATACCTACCTAGGGTTTTACTTAGAATGTCCGCGAGTCGTGGGTTCGAGGTAAAATGCCTAGGATCTTAGTAACCATTGGGAAACGTGTTCCTCTTAGATCTTTGAAAAACAGTGGGAGCTACATTAGATCAAAGACCTTATCTTTTGTATATCGTTATAATTCAGCATACTCACTAGTTCTCTGTTTTACCATTTAGGTCGTAGATTCTGTGATTCTCTACGTGTTTTGAAATGACAACCAAAAACCCTCTTGTATCGATCCTCGAGTCAAACAAGTTGACTAGTCCCAACTATTCTGATTAGCTGAGGAATCCAAAAATCATTTTAGATTCTGAGAAGAGAACTTATGTTCTCTTCGAAGGGGAGCCGTCCCGAAGGAGACGCTCCCACTCGGGCCGAGCGGGATGCGATCCAGAAGTGGAAGGATGATAATCTCCAAGCCCGTTGACTTATGTTGGCTAACATATCTCCGGACTTGCAAAGGCAACATGAGGCCATGGAATTTGCTTGGGAGATTTACGACCACTTAGAGCAACTTTACCGCCCTCATGAATGTGTTACAAGGTATAACACTTCGAAGGAATTGTTCCACTTGAGAATGAGGGAAGGTTCAAGTGTCCATGAATATGGACTCAAGTTTCTCGCCCTTACTGAGAAACTTGCTTCCATGGACATTGTTAGGAATAGTGCCCTAGAAAGCCGATTCGACGTAATCTGCTTTGGGACTTTTCTTGTATCACAGACAATCTTTGAATAATATACGATTGATCATAGGCAAACACTTCTTTATATGCCAATACGTGTTTTGAGTGTTTCCATTATGTGCGCATGTATGAGAACTCCCCTAATCCTGATGACTTTAGGACTCTACCATTAAGGTGAAATGGTTCATGAAACGAGCCCTATATCACATAAGTCATGATTAGTAAAATACTCCAAGCCGATGAGTCCTACAGACAGTGGGAGTGTCAACCTGACTCCTCTAAGGCTTGCTTGTGGGATCACGCCCTTAAGAAGGACCACCTTGTTTCATGGAGGTGCAAAGTGTATAGTTGATACGTGCGTGATACATGAGGGTGCTTACTTCAATAAGTAAGTTCACTGAGGTGCCCCGTGTGAGAAGATTCCTAAATGGGAAAGGAAGTTTCTATTTCAGGAAATAGAAACTTCCAGATTAGGAAATATCTCACGAGTCATTGATGTGATTAATTGATCCTTAGACTTGAGGTTCCTTGTCACTTTATGAGTTAACTCTGTAGTCTTAGGTATAAGCTTTAAAGGGTGTCGCCTTAGACAACTGATTCAAGGCTTATGCTGGGGCTGCACAAGTGATTCATGAAAGTGAATGAGAATCAAGAAAGGACCTACACTTGCATTTGCAAGGTGATCTCTTATTGTGTAAGTCATTCATATGCCATATGGAGTCCTTGGCCAAGGCAGTAGATCAAGACATCAAGAAAAGGGTTTCTTGGATTGAGATCAAATGGATATGAAATGCACTTAGCTTTAAGACCGGATTATTAGGGTTCTGATTATTCCCTTGCCCTAGATCTTGGTTGAGAGATAGTAAGTAGGAGGATTGTATCTCACATGAATCAATAACTTAAAGGTTCTGTCGAATCCGAACATTCCAATTCAGCTAGGGGTTAAACACCTGTTGCTAGACTATGGTCGTTTAATCTGTGGACTGATTAATTAATTAGTGAATTAATTAATTAGGGTCACTGCTAATTGAATTGAGAACCTAGAGGGTCACACACAACAACTTGGTTACATGAGTTGAGGCTTGAAAATGATTAAACGAGTTAATCCGGCCTAGAGGGTTCCACACGTGTGAAATCACACGTGTGGGTCACGTGAGGAGCATGTGTCCTTGGGACACGTGCCTCACACGTGTATATATATATATATATATATATATATATGATATATATTAAATAATTAAATGTGTTAATTATTTAATAGACTTTGGTTTAATTTTGAATTAAAAAGAAAGTCTTATTTTGGAGAAAAATAATCTAGTTAATTAATTATGAATTAATTAATTAGATAAAATAAGTTATTTATTTTAAATAAATAAAGTATAAAATTATCCAAAAATAGTTTGGATATTTTTAGCTCTCTTGAAAGTTGATTTGAATTAGAATTCAAAGTCAAAGTCAAATTACTTGATGATCAAGTAATAGGAGAGAGAGAGACCAAAATCCTGGCCCATAAAGGACTAGGAATTTTCGGTCCTCCCCTCTTATAAATAGGGGAGCTCGAGCTCCCCTTAGAGCTAATTGACAATTCTTTTGGTTCATGTGTTGAACACCATCCTTTCTGCAAGATAAACGAAACCCTAGGTTAAGCCTAAACACTAACTAGAGAACTAGCATCCTTACTAGTTAGATTGTAGCCAAGTTGGTGGACTATCTCTAGAGAGCTTCAAGTTAGAAGTTTTGAAGATTCGAGCTTTACCAAAAATTGGGGATCAAGCAAAACGATCAGAAGGGATGATGAAACGACTTTGAACCCGACATGAAACGAATGAAAAAATCGAACCAAAGAAGATGGCGAAAACCGTTCGTCCATATCCTGAAGGATGAATTTTTTCACGAGGGTTTTGTCACTGGCAGTTTTCTACTTTCGCGAAACTGGTTTTCGAAGGGAGTTTCAATCCTGCTTTTCTCGTTTCATGTTTCTTTCTTTATGTTATATTGTTAAGAACTTCCCTAACATGAATTGAATCTAGGTTGGTTTGGATTGCTATCCTCTGAAGTAGAAAGAGACTTTCGAGGGACGGGTTGTCAAGCCGCGAGAAGAGCGTTCTTGGGTGGCTTGAAACGCTTCAAGAAAGAATAAAAGAAAAGTAAGTTTTCTATCTCTACGAATTTGGTTACACGATTGCGAGTCCAAGGTCCTTTTGTTGGGAAAATTTTTTAAATTCCGCTGCTTTCTGATTCGTGTTTTCCAACAAGTGGTATCAGAGCCACCTCGTTAATCGTGTTTCTGATTCGTCTCAATTATACTGAATTTGGTAGAAATTCTTTGGCTTGATGCGATTGAGTATTTGTAATTGTTTTAGAAAGCCTGAATTACGAAACTGTATTTTTTCCTGAAAGTTTCTGAAAATTGGTTTTTGCAAAATTTGATTTTTGAAAACTATTTTAGATTTGAAACTGTATAAACTGTTTTTGGATTTCTTGGATTGTTTTTGCTTTTGAACGAAAACACGAAAAAAACCCAGATCTGTCGCCCAGCCCGCCCGCACACATCCTGAAGGGACGCGCCCAGCAGGCGCGCAAGCATGCGCGCGCAGTGTGCGCACTCGCGCGGCCTTGGCCGCGCGCTGTGCGCGCCTGTCGCGCGCGCGCGCGCGCTTGCAACTGGCGCTACCCTTTCGCGTACGGGCCCCGTTTTCGTGATCCAGCCTTTTTCGTGTTTCGTGCAATTCAGTCCCAAATTTTATTTTAATTTTAAAATTTTATTTTTTGAATATTTATTTTAATTTTTGAATAAAACTTAAAATTGGGATTTTTGAGAAATAGAAACGGTTTATATTTTGGGAAAGTACATCTTTGATAAAATTATTAATTTTCAGAAATTAATTAGAATTTTATTTGTTTTGGTAATTTGGGATTTATTGAAAACTTTCATAAATAAGACTCGCATCAAGTCGTGTTTTAAGTCATTAGGACTTGAAACGGGAATTTTAATTTATTGGTTAAATTTAAATTCTCGCAAAAGCATGTTAGGTGATCATAGGTTTAGACTTATGTATGGTTTTAATTTGTGCACATGGATGGTTTAAATTGGGGTTGGAGCCCTATAGTTGCGTTTTTCAATTGAGGTTGGAGCCTCACTTATGTGCGTACTGTTATGTGATTTATTATGTGGCTGTCCATATTACTGTTTTTGAGGCCGGGGTATGCCCCGTGTAATTGTCTAAGGCCAATATGAAGATTGAGCCTTATTACTTTATGTCTTTTTCTTTTTACTGTAATTTGAGAGTAGAGATAGGTTGTGAGGTTTTATTTTCATTTTGGAGACAATGCACCCATGGAGTAAGATGGACCACAGTCAAGTAACAAGGAGGCCATAAGTGAAGACCCCTCAAAATGTTAGGGAGGGGAATCTCAATTGTTAAATGTAATAGAGATAGGGCTCGTATTTTGTTACCGCTTTCCCTTATGTGATTTAAACTGTTTATGTGGCATGTATGTTAGAACTTGTGATTGTGGAGTGGCTCCCACATATCACGCATAAGATAGGTAGAACCCATGATCATTACATGTTAGTATCATGCTAGGACATGTTATCTGTTTATGTGCTTGTTTGAAATGCATTTAAGTTGTACTTGCATTAATCAAGACTAATAAAATTGGATAACATATATGTTGGTGAGGTCGAACCGAACAACTCTTCGGTTGATTCGAAAATTCCCATTAAATATTAAGCTAATTTCGAACAAATAGGTGTTTAATTCGAGATGCAAATTTTGAATTAAATTCCTAGCATTCCATCAATAGGTTTTAAGTTTAGTAAGTAAAGCTAGTTATTGTCCGCGAGTCGTGGGATAGCTAGTGGAGCTTATTAGTTCTTAGTTACCTAATTGATCATTTTAAATGATCAATATTTCATGGTCGATTTTAGCAAGGGTGCTGTCCGCGAGTCGTGGGTCGTTCGAACTAAGTTTTGGTCATGATCTTATGATTGATGGGTCTAGCTTAACGCCTAAGTAAATATGGATGTCGCACGAGTCGTGGGTCCATATTGAAAGATAGGTGATGCAAAAACAATTACTAAGAGTTCTAAAGGTGTTAGAATTGGTAAGTTGTACCTACCTAGGGTTCTTACTTAGAATGTCCGCGAGTCGTGGGTTCGAGGTAAAATGCTTGGGATCTTAGTACCCATTGGGAAACGTGTTCCTCTTAGATCTTTGGGAATTATAGATCTTTGAAAAAAAGTGGGAGCTACATTAGATTAAAGACCTTATCTTTTGTATATTGTTATAATTCAGCATGCTCACCTAGTTCTCTGCTTAGCATTTAGGTTGTAGTTCTGTGATTCTCTACAATATGAAATGCAAACCCATTCGTATCCATCCTTAAGTCAAAAGAGTTGACTAAGTCCTAACTAACTCTAAATTGGCTTTGGACCCTAAAATTCGTTTTAGATTCTGAATAAGAGAAAGGCGTTCTCTAAAGGGCGAAGTTTTCAATTGTGAAAATTCGACCCGGGCCAAAAGAGAAGCAATCTGAGGTGAATGGATTTTTTCCAAACCACTTAAGAGCAATTGAACCACCTCATAAAAATGTTACAAGGTATAACATTATGGAATTATTCAATATTCCAAATGAGGAAACAAGTACACACGAACAAGGTCTAAAGATCTTATTTGAAGATCTTATGGTCTCGATCATCAACCGAGAAAAGAGTTCTCTATGCACTGATTGCTTACATTGCTTCCACCATCATTCATACCCTTTATGCTCAATTAGAATGATGCTAATGTAGCATAGTTAATCATTTAGTTGATAATGGTTGAGAGCATCCTTAAGAAGGAATAAAAGGTTGAGATGGTTAATTCTTCTTCTAAACTCCCTAAGTTAAAGGCTTGAACGCCTAAAGAAGAAGAAACCCTTAAGAGCCCAATGGAGGGGCATGTAAGGGGTGCGCCCAAAAGACACAAGAGATCAAATAGGACGTTTGCTTCTATGATAGCAAATAAGGACTTTGAAAGGGAACTGCGAAGAGTATGAGTACTCTGAAATGTTACCTCGTTTAGTAATTCTACTAGGAATAGAATTCACTAGTCTTGAGTCAATTCTGCATAATCCGTTGTGCAAAGACTCAAGGCACTAATGTTCTGAACATACAACGAGATAACAAAAGTAAGTGAGATGACAAAGCTTCGAATTACTTTGGAACGTTGAGATATAAAAGGATTAGCAAGTCAGACACCTTAGGATCATTCTATGAAAATGAACCTATAGAGTTGACTTCGTGTGAATCCTATCTCAAAGGGAAAACGTTCCCGGAACATTGTTTAGGTGAAACATGGAACATTCCAAAATTATATTGGATTTCGATCCATGCTGATGAGTGTAAGATGCTTAATGTAAGCACTAGATACAATCGTCAGTTTAATCATTATGAATGAATGTACTTGTTAAAGTACAAATTCGAAACTTATATGAAATTCTTAGAATTTCAAAAAGGAGGTTAGGAACCAAAGTAGTCATAAGTTATAGGCAAATCGATATGATCGAAATAGCCAATATCTTATCAACTAATTCCTTAGTCATCTTAGAGATAATAGGATTATCTCTCAGTAAACTAATTCGAGAACACCTTAGTGTTTCCGAATGAGGGAATGAAACCTAATGCAACATGGTCCATTCCATAGCAAGCTTTACTGACTTATAATCATTCTAGGAATAAACTCCCAGAATATGCAGTTAGAGATTTTGAATTTAGTACCTTCCAAAATCAGTCCTTTAGTTGCACTATGCAATGTGGCATATTAAATTCCCTAATTATTCTTATCCAAGAATTTAGTAGAATCCTCTTAAGTGAAGAGGATAGTGGGAGATAAGTTTGAAATGAGTTCAAGTTTATACAACGATATTGAATATCGTTTCTGCAATTCCCTTAGACAAAGGTTGTTTGTCTCAAGGAATGTATCTTTCTTAAGGAATCGTTCCTGTAGAAGAAGAAAGACAAGCAAGCAGACCTCAAAGAAATTTGAGGATAAATATCCACGCCACATATAGAAGAAACGAGCCCATCTGATAAAACTTAGCCAAATTTTAGAGCATGTACACGTGTGAAACCCTTCTCTTAAGACGTGTTTAGAACGCGTTCCTAGATAGCCAAGGAATTACTTGAAGAGGAGACACTGTCAGATTTGGAATCTGAGTAGTGTAAGCAAGCCTTGAAATCCAATATGGATTCCATATACTCGAACCAAGTTTTGACCTTGGTTGATCCACCTGATAGGATCAAGCTCGTGCAGCTTCGAGTGAATGAAAGCATTACAACCTTCTTGACGGTTGAAATGCAAAAGTCCATTTGGATTGTGTTTATCACATCCTCATATTCTGACCATGAGATATGATAAATGAATATGAGAACTATCTTATTCAATATGAGATTGAAAGAGACTGAAATAAGGTATTTCTATAAATCTCATATTCAGTGGGAGTATGCATAAGGTATGCAAATCCCTAAAGTCAATCTGTGGATTGATAAAGGCTTCTAGGAGTTAGACAATTCGATTCCACAGGATAGTCAAATCGTTTGATACAGATGGAAGTCGAATAAGTCTCAAAAGTGTACATAGGAAAGTTAGTGATGTAAGAGTCAATTTTGGTTCTTTAGAAAACGACATCCTTCTCATTAGGAATGTCAAGGATGACATGAAAGTTACCAATTCTTGTTTAAGAAACAATTTGACATGAAAGATCTTAGTGATTGTCCTAAATTCTCGACATTCAGATCTATAGAAGATAGATCTAAGAGCATAAATGGATTATCACAAAATGAGAACATAACCACGGTACTAAAAGGAGTTTAGTATGGATAATGGAACATCTCTTTTGAAGAGTATGTGTCCTAAGATAACTTTAAGAAAGTTAGAATATCCAAAATCCCTTTAAGTGAAAGGGTGCATAATGTATGAAAAGTTTTGTACTAGACTTGATATGGCGCAGCCTAAGCGTAGTGGGTCGAATCTAATATGACCCCAGAGAAGGTCATTAGATCTCTGTAAAGGATGTCCTCAGAGTACTTGAGAAGAAATGAGGATATGTATTAGTTTACAGAGCCCAAAAGATCTTATCATTGAAAGGATATTTTGATGTAATTGTTTCATCAAACATAGATGATTATGAAATCATTGAAAGGATACAACTTCTACAAGAATGGTAATGAAATGTGTTGGAAAGGAGTTCCAAGGACGAACATTACAAAACTCGACTATCGTAGTTGAGAACTTAGTCGTATTATATAACGCTAAGTTAAGTGTTTGGGTAAGAAACTCCATCTAACTGGTTAGATGAAGTTCCTAGCATGAAACAACTCCTTTATCATATTGTATGATAAAATGGATGGTTGCTCAAGTAAGAGAACCGAGACCTCACCAAGAGACTGAACACGTGATTACGAATCACTTTATAAGGAAAAGGTGTTTCCTAAGAGATGTGTAAACAAGAGGGTCACATCAGCAGAGAATATAGCAGATCCACTTTGGAAACGCCCAAAGTCAATAGGCTCTCAAATTGCATCTTGAGAAGATGGGACTTAGAGTACCTAAATGGCTTTTACGGGCAAGTGGGAGATTGTTAGGAATAGTGCCCTAGAAAGCCGATTCGACGTAATCTGCTTTGGGACTTTTCTTGTATCACAGACAATCTTTGAATAATATACGATTGATCATAGGCAAACACTTCTTTATATGCCAATACGTGTTTTGAGTGTTTCCATTATGTGCGCATGTATGAGAACTCCCCTAATCCTGATGACTTTAGGACTCTACCATTTAGGTGAAATGGTTCATGAAACGAGCCCTATATCACATAAGTCATGATTAGTAAAATACTCCAAGCCGATGAGTCCTACAGACAGTGGGAGTGTCAACCTGACTCCTCTAAGGCTTGCTTGTGGGATCACGCCCTTAAGAAGGACCACCTTGTTTCATGGAGGTGCAAAGTGCATAGTTGATACGTGCGTGATACATGAGGGTGCTTACTTCAATAAGTAAGTTCACTGAGGTACCCCGTGTGAGAAGATTCCTAAATGGGAAAGGAAGTTTCTATTTCAGGAAATAGAAACTTCCAGATTAGGAAATATCTCACGAGTCATTGATGTGATTAATTGATCCTTAGACTTGAGGTTCCTTGTCACTTTATGAGTTAACTCTGTAGTCTTAGGTATAAGCTTTAAAGGGTGTCGCCTTAGACAACTGATTCAAGGCTTATGCTGGGGTTGCACAAGTGATTCATGAAAGTGAATGAGAATCAAGAAAGGACCTACACTTGCATTTGCAAGGTGATCTCTTATTGTGTAAGTCATTCATATGCCATATGGAGTCCTTGGCTAAGGCAGTAGATCAAGACATCAAGAAAAGGGTTTCTTGGATTGAGATCAAATGGATATGAAATGCACTTAGCTTTAAGACCGGATTATTAGGGTTCTGATTATTCCCTTGCCCTAGATCTTGGTTGAGAGATAGTAAGTAGGAGGATTGTATCTCACATGAATCAATAACTTAAAGGTTCTGTCGAATCCGAACATTCCAATTCAGCTAGGGGTTAAACACCTGTTGCTAGACTATGGTCGTTTAATCTGTGGACTGATTAATTAATTAGTGAATTAATTAATTAGGGTCACTGCTAATTGAATTGAGAACCTAGAGGGTCACACACAACAACTTGGTTACATGAGTTGAGGCTTGAAAATGATTAAACGAGTTAATCCGGCCTAGAGGGTTCCACACGTGTGAAATCACACGTGTGGGTCACGTGAGGAGCACGTGTCCTTGGGACACGTGCCTCACACGTGTATATATATATATATATGATATATATTAAATAATTAAATGTGTTAATTATTTAATAGACTTTTGTTTAATTTTGAATTAAAAAGAAAGTCTTATTTTGGAGAAAAATAATCTAGTTAATTAATTATGAATTAATTAATTAGATAAAATAAGTTATTTATTTTAAATAAATAAAGTATAAAATTATCCAAAAATAGTTTGGATATTTTTAGCTCTCTTGAAAGTTGATTTGAATTAGAATTCAAAGTCAAAGTCAAATTACTTGATGATCAAGTAATAGGAGAGAGAGAGACCAAAATCCTGGCCCATAAAGGACTAGGAATTTTCGGTCCTCCCCTCTTATAAATAGGGGAGCTCGAGCTCCCCTTAGAGCTAATTGACAATTCTTTTGGTTCATGTGTTGAACACCATCCTTTCTCCAAGATAAACGAAACCGTAGGTTAAGCCTAAACACTAACTAGAGAACTAGCATCCTTACTAGTTAGATTGTAGCCAAGTTGGTGGACTATCTCTAGAGAGCTTCAAGTTAGAAGTTTTGAAGATTCGAGCTTTACCAAAAATTGGGGATCAAGCAAAACGATCAGAAGGGATGATGAAACGATTCTGAACCCGACATGAAACGAATGAAAAAATCGAACCAAAGAAGATGGCGAAAACCGTTCGTCCATATCCTGAAGGATGAATTTTTTCACGAGGGTTTTGTGACTGGCAGTTTTCTACTTTCGCGAAACTGGTTTTCGAAGGGAGTTTCAATCCTGCTTTTCTCGTTTCATGTTTCTTTCTTTATGTTATATTATTAAGAACTTCCCTAACATGAATTGAATCTAGGTTGGTTTGGATTGCTATCCCGACAATGGATTCTGAAGTAGAAAGAGACTTTCGAGGGACGGGTTGTCAAGCCGCAAGAAGAGCGTTCTTGGGTGGCTTGAAACGCTTCAAGAAAGAATAAAAGAAAAGTAAGTTTTCTATCTCTACGAATATGGTTACACGATTGCGAGTCCAAGGTCCTTTTGTTGGGAAATTTTTTTAAATTCCGCTGCTTTCTGATTCGTGTTTTCCAACAGACATGCCACTGAAAGATGAGCTTTCAGTGGACTTGTTACTAGCCTCGCTCCCACCATCATTTAAACCATTTGTCCTTAACTTCAATATGAATCATGCTGGTGCTACTGTAGCTGAGCTGATTAGTCAGCTTGTGACTGCTGAAAGCACGATCAAGAAGGACAATAAGGTTCTGATGGTGTATGCTCCATCTTCCTCTTCTGGACCTTCTAAAGGTAAGGGCAAGAAAGCCCAAAAGAAGAAGAAGAAACCGCTTAGGCACATTGGAGGTATTTTGAAGGGGAAGGCCCAAAAGAAGAAGCCTGATCAGAAAGAGGATGTTTGCTTCCATTATGGCAAAGCGGGACATTGGAGGAGAAACTGCCCAGAGTACAAGGCTACTCTAAAGAAAGGTATGTTTCTCGTTGAAATAAATCTTTCGATTAATTCTAGTTCTTGGGTACTTGATACCGGTTGTGGAGCTCATATCTGTAATGATGTACAGATGCTAAATGAAGTCCAACAACTCAGAGAAGGAGAATGTGTCTTGAAGATCAGTGATGGATCAAACGTTAAAGCTCGAGCTTTAGGCACAATTAGATTAGATTTAGGTAGTTTTGAGTTAGTTTTAAATAAAGTCCTTTATGTACCGAGCATAATTCGTAATATAATTTCAGTTCCAATTTTAGATTGTGAAGGTTATGAAACTTATATTAAGAATGGTAAATACTTTATCAAACGGAACAACTCTTCCGTTCACATCGGTACTCTTAGTAATAGACTTTATCTAACTCAGAATATCAATATTATGAATATACAACGAGAAACTAAACGTAGGAGAGATGACAAAGTTTCTGCTCCCTTATGGCACGCTAGATTAGGACACACTTCCAAGAACAGAATTAGCAAGATAAACACTTTAGGATCATTCTCTGAAAATGATCTCAAAGAGTTAACTTCTTGCGAGTCCTGTCTCAAAGGAACGATGTCCAAAGTTCCTTTTAAAGGAACTGTGGAACGTGCCACTAAGGTCTTGGAGTTGATCCATTCTAATGTTTGTGAACCGCTTAGTGTAAGCACTAAAAACAATCATCAGAATTTCATAACCTTTACCGATGACTTTAGTCGGTATGGTTATGTATACTTAATGAAGTACAAATCTGAAGCTTTTGAGAAATTCTTAGAATTTCAAAAGGAGTTTGAGAACCAAACTGGTCAGAAGATCAAAGCACTTCGATCTGATCGAGGAGGCGAGTATCTTAGTGAAGAATTCCTTAATCATCTCAAAGATAATGAGATTATCTCTCAGTGGACACCTCCGGGAACTCCTCAACTAAATGGAGTTTCTGAGAGAAGGAATCGAACTCTACTTGATATGGTTCGTTCTATGATGAGTTTCACTAACTTACCACCTTCTTTCTGGGGTTATGCCCTAGAAAGTGCATCAAAGATTTTGAATCTACTTCCCTCTAAGTCAGTCCCTAAAATGCCCTATGAAATGTGGCATGGTAAAATCCCTAGTTATTCTTACTTGAGAATTTGGGGTTGTCCTGCTTATGTGAATAGGACAGTGGAAGATAAGTTAGAATCTCGTTCTAATTTATGCTACTTTGTAGGTTATCCTAAGGAATCCATAGGATACTACTTCTATGATCAATCTGAGCAAAAGGTGTTTGTTTCCAGAAATGCCACTTTTCTGGAGGAACCGTTCCTTAAAGAAAAGAAAGGCAAAATCATAGAATTAGAGGAAGTACAAAGTGACCCCACACCACTCACTGAAGAAACGTCCCCTTCTGACCAACCGCAACCAATCACGAATTTTCATACACACGTAAATCCTCCTCTAAGGCGTTCTGAACGCACTCCTAGACAGCCGAAGAGATGGTATGGATTCTTCCATGAGATCTCTCTAAAGGATAATGATCCTTTAACATATGAGGAGGCACTTTCAGATTCTAACTCTGAACAGTGGATAGAAGCCATGAAATCCGAAATGGATTCCATGAACTCCAACCAAGTTTGGACCTTGGTAGATTTGCCTGATGGGGTCAAACCCATAGGTTGCAAATGGATCTTTAAGAGAAAGCTTGGAGTTGATGGAAGCATTGCAGCCTACAAGGCAAGACTGGTTGCAAAAGAATTCACTCAAAGACCCGGCGTGGACTTTGATGAAACCTTTTCGCCAGTTGCAATGCAAAAGTCTATTCGGGTCATGCTTGCTATTGCTGTATATTATGACTATGAGATATGGCAAATGGATGTGAAAACTGCCTTTCTCAATGGAGACATTGATAAAGACATTGATATGGAGCAACCCATAGGTTTCACATTTAGTGGGAGTGAGCAAAAGGTTTGCAAACTCCAAAGATCAATCTATGGATTGAAATAGGCTTCTAGGAATTGGAACATTCGATTTGATGAATCAGTCAAAGCGTTTGGCTTCATTCAAATTTCGAATGAATCATGTGTGTATAGAAAGGAATTGGAGACCTCAACGCAATTCTTTGTGCTTTATGTTGATAACATCCTTCTTATTGAGAATTCGAAGGATGACATGAAAGTAACTAAGTTATGGTTATCCAACCAATTCGAGATGAAAGATCTTGGTGATGCGTCCTATATCCTTGGAATTAAAATCTATCGAGATAGATTTAGAAGGTTAATAGGACTTTCACAGTCGATGTACATTGACAAAGTATTGAAGAGATTCAATATGGAGTCAGCAAAGGTTAAGAACCTTCCTATGAGTGTAGGAACATGTCTTTCTAAGAAGATGTGTCCTAAGACTAACCTTGAGAAGCAAAGAATGACTCATAAACCTTATGCATCAGCAATAGGTAGCATAACGTATGCAATGTTATGTACTCGACCAGATGTGGCTTATGCACTTAGTGTAACAAGTCGTTTCCAATCTGACCCTGGAGATGGTCACTGGGCTGCCGTGAAGAATATTCTTAAGTACTTGAAAAGTACTAAAGATTTATTCTTAGTTTACAGAGGTCAGAAAGATCTTACTGTCGAAGGATACTGCAATGCAAGCTTTGTATCTGACTTAGATGATTTTAAGTCAATGTCAGGATACATTTTCTGCCTAAACTGCGGAGCAGTGAGTTGGAAGAGTTCCAAGCAAACAACCACTGTAGATTCAATCACTGAGGCCGAATACTTAGCTGCAAATGATGCAACTAAGGAAGGTGTTTGGATTAGAAACTTCATTCAAGAGTTGTGTAGCACCCTAAACCCCAAGGCGCCACATCCCCCGCACTATAGCCTCGATCCACATATGAAATGGACAGTTCATACATAAACCAAGACCACAGCGAACGGGTGACAATAAAAATGACGAGCTAGGCGGGACACTCTCCCCAACATAACTACTCAAATCATGAATGTAAAAGCGGAAGCATTAAATCAATCATACGTATAGGTACCATATTTATAGAATAGATATGTATAGATACCAATTCTAACTATCAATACATTATCATTTCTCAATAATATACATCATTAAGTATTCAAAATGCACCAATCGTGAGCGTAACATGATAACCGGCAAAAGTATATACATGAGGGTACATTGCTAGACTCGAGACAATGCAAGACTCGACCAACTTCCGCCTAGCACGACCACGCTCAAGAGGTACCTGAAAAGTGAAGTATCAGTCCACCGAAGACTGAGTGAGGGGCAATAATATATATCACACGTCACATGCAAGTTGTAGCCTCGGGTGAAGACTTTAGAATAAAATAGATATATAATTCAAGAAGTTTAATCTTTGCCCGAGATTACAACCAATCATTTTAACACGTTTATTTTAATCATGCTTGTCAATGTCATGAACATGTGGCCCCGGCGAGCAAGGGCAATCTCCAACCGAACTCCCAATCGTGAACAATACGTGATCATGCTTGCTTGCTTGATAAATACGTGATCATGCAATTTATTTAGTGCTCACATAGACAATTTCATGCTTGAAATCATGCAATAACCCGAGGATAACCCGACATGCCGGATTAATCCCCAGTCTCCTTCTTCCTCCGGGTGATAGCGAGTTTGCAAGGCTCGACTATCCACGACATGGTGTGTGTAGAGGACATGACCCTCTAGACACGGAACTCCTTCCACCACTAATCTCCTAGTGGCTTCGGGGGTGATCCCAACAATGTGAGGATAATTTAGGAGTTACCCGTCAGCCCTTGCTTTCCCGGTTGGCTCAAGAATTACCCTCGGGCCCACGTGCAATCATGTACTCGCCAAACATGCTTGAAATCATGAATTGCTTGCTTGAAATGTTCATGGTTTTGAAATCATTCATAAGTATAATACGTTTTGGCCGAAAACTAGCACATAAGGGTTATAAGGTTCGTTTTACCAAAACAAAACCTCACCTTTCTTGCAAAATATAATAAGGAAGTGTTCTAAGGAGCTTGCTCCCCGTCCACGCCATCGTGACCTGTGCAAATACGACGTATAAACATGAGACATGAACTAAAATGACCAAAATATGACGAACGGCGGAAATGTGTCGAGACGACCATGAAAATGCAATGTGGTATGAAAACATGTTGATTCACATCATATTAGCACATATTATAGCAATTCGGGGTCAAAGAAGTCGTTGGATCGAGGGGTCATTTTCATAATTTTATGCAGAAACTTTTGTTCTGCACTACAGGTGGGAACGGCCGTTCCGGGTTCCTTTGCAAAATGGGAACGGTCGTTCCCGTTGCCCAGAAAACGTGGCAACGTTTTTCCCCATTTAAAATGCGCCTTTGAGCTGAGAACGGCCCTTCCGGCGCAAGGCCAAAATGGGAACGACCGTTCCCATGGTCGGCCGCCCCTTTTATTTGAAAAGAGATGGGAACGCCCGTTCCCACAAAGCCTTGAGGCTGGGAACGGTCGTTCCCAGTTTCTGCAACTGAAAAATAGAGCAGAAACAGGGGAAGGCTACGGGAATGGCACAAGACAACCACAAAATTCCATTTTTGATCCCCAATTGCAATAATTTCTGGAAGTATGATGTAAACACACTTATAGCATAATAATATCACACTTAAACAAATAAAACATGCAATATCATCAAAGTTTCAAGGTATCATGTTCATGGCCAACTTGATCAATCAAGTTCAATTTTCCAATAAATCCATGAAAGAATCATGCCATAATTCATGCTATCATCATATAATCATACTTTGCACAACCAAGAGTTCATCTACCATGAAACTCCTAAACCCTAGCATGTCAAACACAATCAAGAATCATCCTTTTCCATGCAACCAACCTTGAAAGCTAAGAAATGAGAAGTAGGATGATGATGATGATGATCACTCCCAAATTTCTTGAAAGATTTCTTGAAATCTTGATGATTGATGGAAAAATCACTTCTTCCCTTTTTCCTCCTTGATACCGAGAGAGAGCAAATGTGTTTGGCAAAATTTTGGATAAAATTTGATCAAGAAAGAAGCTTGAGATGATATAACGATACATCCCTTTTTGAAAAATGTGAAATATGCTAATTTGCCAATTAATCCTTCAATTGTTTAAGTTATGCAATAAGGTATCGGTAGGTTTTGAAAGTGATCAATCATATCCTTGAAGAATCATGCAATTAAGTCCCCAAAGTTTTAAAATGAATATTTAGGGACAAATTGGTAATTTGAAATGCTTTCGGTAATTGTCTCATGCAATAAATATTTTCCATGTAATGAAATAATATTTTTGATGATATGAAATCAAATAATTGACATAAATAATGTTTCTTGAATTTTATAAAAATATGAAATGCCACGTAATATATTATGAAATTAAAAGAATTATAAATAAAACCTACGCTCAAACTCACACGTGGCGTGCTTACCTGTTCATCCGGAAACCGGGGCGTTACAACTCTCCCCCCCTTAGAAGAATCTGGTCCCCAGATTCTCTAGTCTCGTGTGAACAACTCCGGGTGGAACCGTTTCATTTTATCCTCTGTTTCCCACGTAGCTTCTTCGGTTTTATCGCTTCTCCACAATACTTTAACCATGGGAATTCTCCGGTTTCTCAACTCTTGAAATTTCCGATCCATGATTTTAACCGGTCTCTGAACAAATGTCAAATTCGGTTCTAGTTCAACTTCTTCCACGGGGAGAATCGTGGTCTCATCTAGGTAATATTTCCTTAGCTGAGATACATGGAACACGTTGTGAATCCCCGTAAGACTCGGTGGTAGGTCCAGTCGGTAGGCTACCTCGCCTATTCTCTCAAGAATCTCAAACGGACCTAAGTAGCGAGGATTAAGCTTTCCTCCTTTCCCAATCCGGGTGAAACCTTTCCTTGGTGACACCTTCAAGAATACCCGGTCACCAACTTCGAATTCTAGATCTCTTCGGCGCTTATTGGCATAGCTCTTCTGCCTATCTTGCGCGGCTTTCATCCGTTGTTGAATCATTTGAACTTTCTCAATAATAGCTTGAACGACTTTGGAAGGCCTTTCGAATCTTTCACCTCTCTTTACCCCTTCCTGTTTCGACCATTTCCATTCTTCCAAGTCGAAGAACAACGGAGATCGGCACTTCCTTCCATAAAGTAACTCGTAAGGAGCCATCCCGATCGAAGCTTGAAAGCTGTTGTTATAAGCAAACTCGATCAGAGGAAGCTGTTCTGACCACGAGTTCTGAAAATCCATCGCGCAAGCCCGAAGAAGATCTTCCAAATACCTGATTAATCTTTCAGTTTGACCGTCTGTTTGCGGGTGAAATGCTATACTGAACTTAAGTTTCGTACCCAAGACGGCCTGTAATTCCTGCCACAACTTAGAAGTAAATCTCGGGTCTCGGTCTGAAACTATGCTCACCGGAATGCCATGAAGTCGAATAATCTCTCTGTTATAGATCTCGGCCAACTTCGGGATCTTATAGGACATCCGGACTGGTAGAAAGTGAGCAGACTTTGTAAATCTATCCACGATTACCCAAATTCCATCAAACCCGCCTTTAACCTTCGGTAATCCGGAAACAAAGTCCATCGTTACTTGTTCCCACTTCCACTCGGGAATAGGTAACGGTTGTAGAAGTCCTGCGGGTTTTTGGTGCTCAGCTTTCACTTTCTGACAAGTCAAGCAATGTTTCACGTACTCTGCCACGTCTCTCTTCATCCCGTTCCACCAATAATATTGCTTCAAATCCTTATACATTTTGTTTCCTCCTGGGTGGATCGAGTAGGCTGACTTGTGAGCTTCTTCGAGTAGGACCCGTCTCAATTCTTCAGGTACGACTACTCTATTCTTAAACCGAAGCAACCCGGTTTCATCAAACCCAAACGGACTCTCCGGGTCATCCTTAGCTTTACTTACAAGCTTCTGCACTTCCGGATCCTTATTCTGAGCCTCAAATAAATGATACTTTAATTCCGGCTGAATTGTGATATTAGAAACTCGAGCCTTTAACACAATCGGGGCAACTTCCTTACTTTCCTTTATTTCCAAACTCGATACACTCGCCTTTCTGCTAAGTGCATCGGCGACCACATTTGCTTTCCCGGGATGGTATTTAATTGTGCAATCATAATCTTCCAACTTTTCCATCCAACGCCGTTGCCTCATATTCAAGTCCTTCTGCGTGAATAAATACTGGAGGCTCTTATGGTCGGTAAAAATCTCAAAGGAAGTCCCGTAAAGATAATGTCTCCATTTCCCGAGAGCAAAGATCACGGCTGCAAGCTCTAGATCGTGTGTCGGATAATTCCTTTCATATTCCTTTAGCTTTCGGGAAGCATAAGCGATCACTTTTCCTTTCTGAGTCAAAACACAACCTAAGCCTTCCTTAGAAGCATCTGTGTATACCGCATATCCTTCTGAACCCTCGGGTAAAGTTAATACCGGAGCTGAGACCAACTTTTCTTTCAGAAAATTAAAGCTTTGGTCACACTTCTCGTCCCAGACAAACTTAACATCCTTCTTTGTCAATCGGGTTAAGGGTGCAGCAATCTTGGAGAAGTCCTGAACAAATCTTCTATAATAACCGGCCAATCCCAAGAAGCTTCTAATTTCCGAGGCATTCTTTGGTTTCTCCCACTTGAGCACGGCCTCGATTTTCGAGGGATCGACTTCCAACCCTTTTCCTGAAATCACATGTCCCAAAAAGAAAACCCGATCTATCCAAAATTCACACTTACTGAACTTGGCAAACAACTGATGTTCTTTTAATGTCTGAAGAATGAGCCGGAGATGTCTCGCGTGCTCTTCGGCTGATTTTGAATCCTGTCTTTGGAATGTCCTCTGCTCGGATTCGCAGCTGATAGTATCCCTGTCTTAAATCCAATTTCGAATACACTTTGGAACCCTGAAGTATATCAAATAACTCCTCGATATGAGGGAGGGGATACTTGTTCTTGATAGTCATCCTGTTCAACTCCCTGTAATCGATACACATTCTTAGAGTCCCGTCCTTTTTCTTAACAAACAACACTGGTGCTCCCCACGGCGAAGAACTTGGCCGAATGTACCCAACTTCCAACAATGCCTCAAGCTGAATCTTTAACTCTTTTAATTCCGCTGGAGCCATCCGGTACGGAGTCTTTGAATACGGCTCAGCATTCGGGAATAGATCGATCACAAATTCAATCTCTCGTTCAGGAGGCAAGGAATCCAATTTCTCTGGGAATACCTCGGGGAATTCCTTTACCACTTCGATGTCCTCTAATTTCACCTGATCTTTTGGCTTGTTCAGAATATAGGCAATGAACCCTGTAGCTCCGTCTCTGACTAATCTCTGAGCCTCTGAAAACGAAAGTAGGGGTACAGTCTTCGAAGTACATCCCGTGGTAACCTCTGAACCCAACTGTACTTTCTTAGCCCGACAATCAATTGTAGCACAGTGTCTGTAAAGCCAATCCATCCCCAATATAGCTCCGTATCTTTCCATCGGCATAACAATGAAGTCTGTCAGAAACTCCCAGCCTTCAATTACCACTGGAACATCCCTGTAGACCTGATCCGTCTCTCGCCTACTACCGAAAGGAGTACTAACTATATAGCGTACAGAAGTACACATAGCAGGCAAATACAAAGTAATAGCAATAGAGTGCGCAAGAAAGGAGTGTGTAGCTCCTGGATCAAATAATGTATGGATGTTCGTGCCATGAATGCAAATAATACCTTCCACTACCGCGGCGGGATCTATCTCTGCATCCTGCTCCTCTCCAGCGAGTGCATAAGATCGAGCTCTCACCAGTGGCCTCGGTCCTGCAGGTGGTGGATCCTGATGATCCGGACAACCGTCAACCAAGTGCTCGTTACTCCTGCAGATCAAACATAAGCCCAACCGGCGCCTGCAGTTATCGTAGGTATGTGTAGGAAGTCCACACCATCTGTATCCCGGTCTCTGAGGTGGCTGGGGTGGTGCTGGAGCTCTCGGACCTCTCGGTGGTGGCCCGGTGTACTTAGGTTTCTTCCCGGTATCCCTCTGAGCTGGAGGTGCAGAGTAAATCATCGGCCTTTTTCCTGAGCTCGATCCCTGGCCTGATCTCGAGCCCGAAGCCTGTCCTGCTCGCTGAGTAGCCCTCCTAGCTATATCAGAATCTTCAACCTTCAGGGCCTTTGCAGTAGCTTTTGCCCAGGTACTGGTATTGGCTGCTTTCAGCGCATCCTGAATATCTGGCCTGAGTCCCTGGACGAACTGCATCGCCTTGTGGAAGTCATCATTCGCTATGTTGGGTGCATAGCGAGAAAGTCTCTCGAACTCGGCGATATACTGACCCACAGACCTGCCTCCCTGCTTTAATTCGGTAAACTCTCTCAACCTGCGAGTACGGGAAGCTGGAGGAATATACTTGTTTCTGAACTCCCGTACGAAGACCTCCCAAGTAATCTCTGTCCCAGCTGCCTCCAAAACGATCTGTGTGCTTTCCCACCAGGAATAGGCCTCGCCCTGAATAAGAGTAAGTGTACAGCGAGCCTTCTCCTGACTGTCACAAGGGATAAGCTGCCAAATCCTGTCGATCTCTTTTAGCCACATCTCTGCCTGTATATCATCTCCCTTATAGAACTTCGGGGGACGCTGGTTCTGAAATTCTCGTAAAATAGCAGAAATGGGGTTCTCCGGAGGTGCTACTGGTGCTGGAGGTGGTGGAGGAACCCGTTCCTGTAACCTCTGATCAATTAGCCCCACTACCGCATTCATAAAATCCTGGGGCTGTGCCTGAGCAGGTGGAGGAGGTGGTGATCTCTCACGGCGATGATGTCGGCGGTGACGATGCCTGTGCCTCGAGGATCGGTCACTGGAATGTCTGTCATGCTCCATCCTGAAATTAGATCACTAAACATGCATGGCTTGATCAATAAATGCAAATGTGTGCATAGAATTTCCATAATATCAAGTAGCGCATGTTCAAGGAAGGTCAAGTAGCTCAATTAATGCAAAGAAATGAATAAATCAGGTAAATCAACCAAATGCAGACTCCCAAATACCACATAATCCTATGCCGTGCGACCTAGACTGACTTGACACGACTCGAGAACCTCGGTTTTGCAACCGGGCTCTGATACCACCTGTAGATGTAGCACCCTAAACCCCAAGGCGCCACATCCCCCGCACTATAGCCTCGATCCACGTATGAAATGGACAGTTCATACATAAACCAAGACCACAGCGAACGGGTGACAATAAAAATGACGAGCTAGGCGGGACACTCTCCCCAACATAACTACTCAAATCATGAATGTAAAAGCGAAAGCATTAAATCAATCATACGTATAGGTACCATATTTATAGAATAGATATGTATAGATACCAATTCTAACTATCAATACATTATCATTTCTCAATAATATACATCATTAAGTATTCAAAATGCACCAATCGTGAGCGTAACATGATAACCGGTAAAAGTATATACATGAGGGTACATTGCTAGACTCGAGACAATGCAAGACTCGACCAACTCCCGCCTAGCACGACCACGCTCAAGAGGTACCTGAAAAGTGAAGTATCAGTCCACCGAAGACTGAGTGAGGGGCAATAATATATATCACACGTCACATGCAAGTTGTAGCCTCGAGTGAAGACTTTAGAATAAAATAGATATATAATTCAAGAAGTTTAATCTTTGCCCGAGATTACAACCAATCATTTTAACACGTTTATTTTAATCATGCTTGTCAATGTCATGAACATGTGGCCCCGGCGAGCAAGGGCAATCTCCAACCGAACTCCCAATCGTGAACAATACGTGATCATGCTTGCTTGCTTGATAAATACGTGATCATGCAATTTATTTAGTGCTCACATAGACAATTTCATGCTTGAAATCATGCAATAACCCGAGGATAACCCGACATGCCGGATTAATCCCCAGTCTCCTTCTTCCTCCGGGTGATAGATAGTTTGCAAGGCTCGACTATCCACGACATGGTGTGTGTAGAGGACATGACCCTCTAGACACGGAACTCTTTCCACAACTAATCTCCTAGTGGCTTCGGGGGTGATCCCAACAATGTGAGGATAATTCAGGAGTTACCCGTCAGCCCTTGCTTTCCCGGTTGGCTCAAGAATTACCCTCGGGCCCACGTGCAATCATGTACTCGCCAAACATGCTTGAAATCATGAATTGCTTGCTTGAAATGTTCATGGTTTTGAAATCATTCATAAGTATAATACGTTTTGGCCGAAAACTAGCACATAAGGGTTATAGGGTTCGTTTTACCAAAACAAAACCCCACCTTTCTTGCAAAATATAATAAGGAAGTGTTCTAAGGAGCTTGCTCCCCGTCCACGCCCTCGTGACCTGTGCAAATACGGCGTATAAACATGAGACATGAACTAAAATGACCAAAATATGACGAACGGCGGAAATGTGTCGAGACGACCATGAAAATGCAATGTGGTATGAAAACATGTTGATTCACATCATATTAGCACATATTATAGCAATTCGGGGTCAAAGAAGTCGTTGGATCGAGGGGTCATTTTTGTAATTTTATACAGAAACTTTTGTTCTGCACTACAGGTGGGAACGGCCGTTCCGGGTTCCCTTGCAAAATGGGAACGGTCGTTCCCGTTGCCCAGAAAACGCGGCAACGTTTTTCCCCATTTAAAATGCGCCTTTGAGCTGGGAACGGCCCTTCCGGCGCAAGGCCAAAATGGGAACGGCCGTTCCCATGCTCGGGATCACGCCCTTAAGAAGGACCACCTTGTTTCATGGAGGTGCAAAGTGTATAGTTGATACATGCGTGATACATGAGGGTGCTTACTTCAATAAGTAAGTTCACTGAGGTGCCCCGTGTGAGAAGATTCCTAAATGGGAAAGGAAGTTTCTATTTCAGGAAATGGAAACTTCCAGATTAGGAAATATCTCATGAGTCATTGATGTGATTAATTGATCCTTAGACTTGAGGTTCCATGTCACTTTATGAGTTAACTCTGTAGTCTTAGGTATAAGCTTTAAAGGGTGTCACCTTAGACAATTGATTCAAGGCTTATGCTGGGGCTGCACAAGTGACTCATGAAAGTGAATGAGAATCAAGAAAGGACCTACACTTGCATTTGCAAGGTGATCTCTTATTGTGTAAGTCATTCATATGACATATGGAGTCCTTGGCCAAGGTAGTGGATCAAGACATCACGAAAAGGGTTTCTTGGACTGAGATAAAATGGATATGAAATGCACTTAGCTTTAAGACCAGATTATTAGTCTGATTATTCCCTTACCCTAGATCTTGGTTGAGAGATAGTAAGTAGGAGGATTGTATCTTACATGAATCAATGACTTAAAGGTTCTGTCGAATCGAGACATTCCAATTCAGCTAGGGGTTAAACACCTGTTGCTAGACTATGGTCGTTTAATCTGTGGACTGATTAATTAATTAGTGAATTAATTAATTAGGGTCACTGCTAATTGAATTGAGAACCTAGAGGGTCACACACAACAACTTGGTTACATGAGTTAAGGCTTTAAAATGATTAAACGAGTTAATCGAGCCTAGAGGGTTCCACACGTGTGAAACCACACGTGTGGGTCACGCCCTTAAGAAACGTGTGCCACACTTGTATAATTATTTGTACGTTAAATAATTAATGTGTTAATTATTTAATAGACTTTGGTTTAATTTTGAATTAAAAGGAAAGTCTTACTTTGGAGAAAAATAATCTATTTGATTAATTACGAATTAATTAATTAGATAAAATAAGTTATTTATTTATTAATAAATAAAGTATAAAATTATCCAAAAAGGGTTTTGGATATTTTAGCTCTCTTAAAAGTTGATTTGAATTAGAATTCAAAGTCCAAGTTCAAAATTACTTGATGATCAAGTAATAGGAGAGAGGGACCAAAATCCTTAGCCCATAAGGACTAGGGATTTCGGCCGCCCCTCCTGTGACACCCCGGTATACAGTAGTACAGGTAAATGTGTGATTTATCTATTATGTGCGCTTTTAATTTAATTGTTTGAACTTATGTGAATCTATTTGAATTATTTGAACTCTTTGAATTATGTGGATTAAGTGAATTATTTGTTTTGGCTCGTTGGACCCTTAACCGTTCAAACCAAACCAAACCGAACCGAAAAGCTTTGAACCGAACCCGTGAACCAAACCCGGTTTAGCCTTAAAGGATGAACCAAATCCTCTCTTCCTCATTACGTGATTTCATCTCCAAGCCAAGGAAGAAAAGAGCCAAGCCACCCTTCTTTGATCAAAGCTTCAATCAACCACAACTTCTTTATTTCTCCGTCTTTTAACGAGTCCAAGTAAGTTCTGGAATCCCCACAACATCCTCTCTGTGACAGCCCGGTTCGGGACCGGATCAATAAAGGTAAACTAAGGGCGACGTAAGGGCGTTTATAGAACTTGATCCGTATTTTAAATAAATCATATCATGCATCCCTACATGTATTGAGTGCTCATATCTGATATTAGGTGACCAAAGGGGGGGAAACTACCTTTAAACCCTATAAGCACTACTTATTTTCGAACCGGCACTATACCGTTTTATTCAAGAGACCCCAAAGAACCTATACCTACTTTCTTGGAAAATTTTTCAACTCTCTTTTCAATGCTTTGAGGTTTCGTTTATGTGTCCAGGGCAATTTAAGAATTTATTTTCAAATAAGAATTCCCGTCGGTAAGAAATATTTCCTTCGTTAGAATGATTTAGCCCTTGAGATCATCACCATAACGTTCCTCGAATTTTTCTACATTTTTGGAAAGCCTTTCGGATCTTCAAATCTTATCCTAGTATTTATTTCATAATTTAATTAATTTTCGAAATTCAAGAAAATCAAATCTTCCGAAGATTATAACTTTTAAACCGTACGTCCGATTTCGACCTGTGAGTAACCGTTTCGAAGCTAATTTTATTTCCTAGCTCTTGGACACTTTTCCAACTTCAAAAATACGCAGGAGAAAGGTCAAATTACCAGAATACCCCTGCTGTGACAATTATGTAAAGAAGGAAACCTATTTTTGGAAATTTCATAAAGTACCCCACCTTAAGTCCCTAAAATAAATATTATTTGCACTTTGGTCCTTCCCAACAACTATAAATAAGTGTGTTGGGGTCTCATTTTGTGCTCACTCCATTCTCTTCCTCTCCCCCTAGTGGCCGAACTCCTCCCCCCTTTTAAGGTTAGTTTTCTTATTTTTTTTTATGTTTTAATTAGTTTAATTTATGTTTTAATTTGTGTTTTATTTTATGTTTTAATTTATTTATTAATTATGCTAGTTTTAGGATTTAATTTATGCTTTATTTTGTGCATGAATTATGTGATTTAATTTATGCTTTAATTATTCATGAATTATGAATTATATTTCTTATAGTATAGTTTATTATGAAATGTGTCACATAATTTAATTTTGTGACAAATTAATTATGTGACAATTATGCTAGCATGTTATATGTTACATTTTAATTATTTTATGATCATACTTAAGTAATTTAATTTATTTCATGATTTAATTAAATGTTACATGTTATTTAATGTTACATAATTAAGGTATAACCTATAGTTTTAAATGTTACATGTTTAATTAATTGTTACATATAATTATACTTGACCAATTAATATATGTTATGGTATACATGTATAATATACGTATACGTATTTGATTCCAATACGTATAAATACGTGTATACTTTCGTATAAATACTATGTGTATTTCCCTAATAAATACGTATGTACTTTTGTATAAATACCGTATGTATTCTAGTATAAATACCGCATGTATTCTTGTATAATTACTGTATGTACCTTGTATAAATACTGTATAAATACGGTAGGTATCCCCGTATAAATACCATATACATACAGTATAAATACCGTATACATACTATATAAATACATGTATACATACAGTATAAGTACAGTATACATACTGTATATATACCGTATACTTAAATAGTGACCTTTGACCCTTGACCTTTGACTTTGACTTTGACCTTGACCAAGAATTTTGACTTTTAACCTAATTGATCATTTCAAAGAGACGAATTCAACGGTCAAAGCCTTTTTCGAAAATTCTCAAAAAACAAGGGATCAAAGTAGATTTCAAAGTTCACATTGGGGTTGTTCTAAGACCCTAAGAACATACCCCTAAGCTTTTGATACGAGCTTTCTAATGAGACTAATCGTTTGCCCGAATTCTTTCTTCGGGAAAGATTATCCCTTGTTTAAATGTGTCGTATTCTTTTCAATCTTACACTTCAATACTTGACTACCCGCACTCAATCATGCATCATTAATCATGTGTGGGACTCAGACCCTTAAGCTCATAGTAGTCTGTCACTTACAGGAGATAATACCGAGTTCTGGGATCCGCAGGGTACTATGTGAACCCTGTCTTCTACCAACTATCAGCTTATCTAAATAAATAGGTGAGGTTTAAACTATTTCAACTAGAACCATGAATATTCCTTCGTTTTCAAATGATTTCAAAATCAACGCCTTCGGGTGCAAAGATTCCTATCTTTCAAGTTAACGTTCTCCCGTTTGGGACAATGCTTCGAGTTTAAAGTCAATGATATCTGACATACGTTTTGTTCACTGTTATACTGCTTTGATTAAAGGTTCAGTCATCTGAACTCTGTGTGCTTATGCACCTTTGTTATTCTGAAAGCAAGCTTTGGAAACTTTGTTATGTTGGGCCCTGGCGATATGGTTAGTAGTAGACCGGGAGGCGTGCGCCAATGGCTACTATGATACTGGCCGCCGTAATGACCTTGATGATGGTTTAATCGGAGGTTGGTTACTCCACATCTAAGTTCGGGAGAGGTGGTAAATTCCTCCCGTTTTGCACGTCACCGCGGGGTAGCTCCCTGGGCGCGACAATAAGGGGAGAAGGGGTGGTGCATGTGATTATGGGTGTCGGGGTCCTAACGAATCTCGATACCAACTTTGTAAATGTTTTGAGGAGTAAAGGATGGATATGGCCTAGCTTGCGGGTAAACTTTGGTTTTAAAGTCTGGTTCATACTTTTGGAAAATATCCCGTACCCTGTTCCCGTTTTAAAGTATATATGAACCAGAACCTCTGATGTGTGTGCTTGTGAAAAATCCCGTTTTAAGATAAAAGAGTTTCTTTCCGGTTTAAGGAAAGTCGCTAAGAAAGTCTTTCAAAACCCTTCCAGTCCAATTACTCTTTCTTACTGCAAATTACCTCACTTAGTCCCTTTGACTAATGCCTCTACCCTGTTTTCTGACCTCATGGTTTCAGGTAGGCAGCCCGGCGCTTCCTAGAGGTATCTTGAAGCTGTAGGACGTCTTTTGTTAAGTCAGGATTGCTAGTTACTTTTCCTTTGTCCTACATAGTCGTGGTTACCTCTACCTTTATGTTGCATGTTTTACTATGAGAACTTGTTCAGGCTACGACCTGAATTACTTGGACTCCGTTTTTATTATGTTCCTTTGTTTTCCTATTGAACTAAGGTTTTATTTTAATATTATGGCTACTTGTTTCTGTGGTTATGCATATACTACTGTGTTGCATTCATGTTTTCAAAAGTTTAAATTATTCTGAAATTCCGATGCGTTGGCAACACTGGTTACTCTGATCTTTGTTATGTTCTGTCGGTTCGCCGAAGTATCTCTCGACTAATAAAGCTTCCTAGTTACTTGGGTGATACAACGGTGCGGGGTTGTGGCGTTGGGGCGCTACACTCTCTCTATCCATCCGAACATTTCATTTTGAGATTATGGTTTCATTTGATTTTGGCCAAGAGCATGAATAGTAAGGGTTGAGCCATTTTAGTGATTTTGTGATCTTTGGTTGGTTTCTTTTGTAACTTGACTTGATTTATGAGTTCTTTATGTTGCCTTTGTTGCATTTATTGCATGAGCTTGGTGGTTGAATGGATTGATTGCATTTACCCAACTTTGAGCATGATTTTCTCTAAATATGAACTTGATCTATATGCTTTCAATTTTCGTTTTTCTTAGAATTTTTGTGTGATTATATTGTTCTTGCATTACATTCATGCTTGGGTTCGAGTTTCATGCAATTTTGTTGAGTTTTGATCTTGTGGTTGCCTTTTTGCTTTGTCCCCCTCTTCTACCGAGACCATCACTGCGCTCCAGGCCAGGGCGAAACGGGCATTTCGCCCCCTTTTGAAAATTAGAAACGCCCGTTTCGGTTAGGCAGGGAGACAGGAATGGGACTCGGAAGGGCCGTTCCGAGTTTTGAACTAAAATGGAAACGACCGTTCCGGTTCCCGCTCTGGAGGTCAGTAGCTTCCGGAACGCCCGTTTCGAGTTTGTACTGCAACCCGAAACGGCCGTTTCGAGGCTGCCGGTTTGAGTCAGTAGCTTAGGAAACGCCCGTTTCGATTTTGTACTAGGACTCGAAACGGCCGTTTCCAAGCCCTCTGTCCGTTTTCGATTTTTCCAACTTTTCTGGTTTGATTTCTTTGCTTCCTAATTGCTCTTATATATCTTCCTTGAACCTCAATTTAACTTGTCTTGCCTTACGTGAAATTCTCGGTGCAATTATATGACATTCACGACATCTCATGCATCTTTTTCTTTTGTCGTGCGTCGTTTTCGGTACATTTAGAGTCTAAGTCTTGGGCTTTTATGTTTCCTTTTCAGAGGAGGTACCCATCGACGAGCCCGAGACCTAAGTCCTTCTGTTTACACTACTTTTGCCAAGCACAAGGTGAGGTTTAGGATTTGTATAGATGTTGACCTAAAGCCTTATGTGATGTTTTCATGCCACGCATCCGAGTATACTATATATATATATATATGTAAATAAGTGTTGTATATATTATGTTTATGATCTTGTGAACCAATCTTGTTTTGGAAAATGATATTATGAAGGCATATATAAGCCAGTTTGTAGAATTCAGTCTGTTTAAGTTCTATAGCGAGATGTGCCACGAAAGATTGGTGTGGTTGTTTCTGTTATGTGTTTGTGGATCCAAGGAGACATGGGTAAGGAGCCCTCGGTACGGTGTCGGGCCGTCAAGGTAAAGCCTGTGCATAGTCTCCACCCGAAGTATCATACGCGACCTCGGGAGATAGGGAAGGTATGATATTTTGGTGCTTCCGGAGTGAAATCCGGGGAGGGCACGTTGTGGGTTAGCTACCCCGCATGAGTTTGTTATAGGTTTAGTCAGATGGTTTGAGCTACGCGCGTGGCTCTTCCATCATCGGAGGTGAGGATGGATTTATTTCTGATTTATGTTTTGTTCTGTAAGGGAAGTAAGGCTGGAAGCTTGTTCTCGCCGAGCATGTCTGTTTGTTCTACTATGGGAAGTATTAATCGGGATAGCCTTTGTACAATATTTTATGTATATGGTTTTGTTTTAAAGGTTTAGCTCGTAAAACCTATTCCGGTTCATAAGTCCACCTTTTGATAAGTGCTTTGTTATATATATAGTGTGTGGGTGTGCGTTAGCCCCCTCACCCAGTCAGTTGACTGACCCCTATCTCCTTTTCGGTTTCAGATGCTTTCTTGACCGAGCTTGGTGGAGAAGTGTGTCTTCCTCTTGTTCACTTGTCGGTCTAGGTCGTTGTAGATACATTTTACTCACACTTTAGCATCTTCTGTTATGTATGACTCTTATTTTGTGGATTTAGCTATTATGTTTTGTTGAGGTCGGGATGGCCATTAAATATTCTGCACAGGTTTGACTGTTGGTACCTATACGTAAATACAATATGGATATATTATGTGATGGTACCTATAAGTATTTATTGATGCATCGCTTGTTTGTTTATTTAAGCTTCCGGGCACTCTGAGTTTGTTTAGCTCCGCCTGCCTTAGTGAGTGTGTTAGTCTCCCGTTCGCTAAGATTCGGATTTGGGTATGAACTCTCTATTTCATAACCGAGTTTGGATCTTGGTGCGGGGGATGTGGCCCTACGTGTGGGTGCTACATCCTTGTGTGGTATCAGAGCGCGGTTGCAAAACCGGGCTCTAGTGTCTTGTGGGTATGTCTAGGTCGTATGGCTTAGGACAATGTGATTGTGTGATTATGTGATTATGTGACTTGAATATTTGAATACTTGTTTACTTTCTTACTTGTGTACATGATCATTTACTGACCTACACGCATCCATATTATTTGAATTTGTGAATCTTAGGATGCCTGCAAGAAGGCAAAACCGTGAACGGACTCCTGATCTTAATCAACCGGCTCCACCTCCGCCACCTCCCATGAATGCGGAGAATATTGTGCAAGCTCTCCTTAACCAATTGCAGCAGAATCAGAGAAATCAACCTCCGGTTGAGGGGCAAGAGGTGTCTAATGTTTACAAAGAGTTCAGAAACAATAATCCTCCAAAGTGGTATGGAGGAGATGATATCAAAGTAGAGGAGTGGCTATCCGAGATTAGAGGCATATGAGAGATTTGTCCGGGAAGCTCACAGGACAAGGCAGTTTGTATGGGTCGCTCTATTCAAGGACAAGCGGTAATTTGGCTCAAGAGTGTTAGGTCCAAATTGGAAAGAATGGGAATGGAATTCAATTGGGAAACGTTTGTGCAAGAATTTCATGAGAAGTATATTCCCCATAGTGCACAGGAACATCGTCTGCAAGAGTTTACTGATTTGAAGCAAGGGACACGGACGGTGGAGGACTATATCTTGGAGTTTGAGAGGCTCGCGCCTTAGGCTACTCATATTACGGATCATGATGATCATAAAGCCCATAGATTTCTTCATGGACTTTACCGGTAAATTCAAGAGGCTCTCAAAGCCGTCAACGTGAGTACTTGGGCCAAGGTTACCAAAAGGGGATTGCAAGTCGAGGCCCAAAATACAAGATTGAAGCCTCTATCTTTCTTTTCTTCTCAGGGTTCGGGATCCTATTCTGGATAGGGTAGGAGACCCGTTTCATATGCTCCTAGAGCTCCTGCACTACCGGCTTTTCGTCCCCAAGGTTTTGGGAACAAAAAGCCCAGACTTACCGGTCCCGTGGCACCTCCTGCAGTTCCAGCTTTGCCGGCTCCGGCTCAAGCTCCACCCCTTTGTGCTCATTGTCAAGGAAGATATCCAGTTGAGAGGTGCTGGAAGCTTCCAGGGAAGTGTTATGTATTCGGGTCTTCAGAACACAAAATTGACACTTGCCCGAATAGGAGTTCCGGCCCGGGTGTGTGCCATTGAAGGGGAGGAGGAAGCAGCTAATGTGGACCCTAATGCCGTGATTGAAGGTACGATAAACATTCATGGCATATGATTTCATGCATTGTTTGATCCCGGGGCTACGCATTCCTTTATTTCTCGGGATCTTGTTGCTTCTTTGCCTTTGCATGCTGAATTATCTGCGCATGTGTATATGGTGAGTTCCCCCTTGGGAGGTTCTTTGGAAGCAGACAGAGTGTTCCGAGAGTGTCCCGTGAACTTTAAAGGCAAAATCTTCCTCACAGATTTGATAGTTATGCCGATGAAGAAATTTGGGGTGATCTTCGGTATGGATTTTCTCTTCAGATATGGAGCCAAGTTAGATTGCCGTGAAAAAAAGGTTTCTTTGGATACAGTGGGTTCTATGGGTAAGAGTTTGATGTCTACTCCGTTTGTGTCTTTCATGGAAGCAAGTAAGCTCCTCCGGGATGGTGCAACAGGATTCGTAGCTTACCTTCTCAATAAACCGAAGGAACAGGCCAAGTTTGAGGAGACGGAGATTGTAAGAGAGTTCCCTGATGTGTTTCCTGAGAATTTGGGTACCTTGCCACCCGATAGGGACATTGAATTTGTGATTGATCTCTACCCCGGAGCTGAGCCTTTTTCTAAGACCCCTTACCGTATGCCTCCTGCAGAATTGAAGGAGTTAAAGACTCAGCTTGAGGAGTTGTTGGGTTGTGGGTATATCCGTCCAAGTATTTCCCCTTGGGGTGCACCCGTGTTATTTGTGAAGAAGAAAGACGGATCTTTGAGGATGTGTATAGATTATCGTGAATTGAACCGGATGGCAGTTAAGAACAAGTATCCGTTACCTCGTATTGAAGAATTGTTTGATATTTTGCAAGGCTCCTAAGTGTATTCTAAACTGGATTTTAGACAAGGCTATTATCAACTCCGTATCCGGGAAGAAGATATTTCTAAGACGGCATTCAGTACCCGGTATGGACACTTCGAGTTTGTGGTAATGCCTTTTGGATTGACTAATGCTCCGGCGGTGTTCATGGATATGATGCATCGAGTATTCAGATCGTTTCTCGACAAATTTGTAGTGATTTTCATCGATGACATCGTGGTTTATTCGAGGTCTGTAGAAGAGCATGCAATTCATCTCCAGATTGTTTTGGAAACTTTGAGAGAGCACAAGCTTTATGCTAAATTCAACAAGTGCGAGTTTTGGATTGATAGGGTCACATTCCTAGGCCATATAATTTCGGGCATAGGAATTGAGGTTGATCCTTCTAAGATTGAGACCGTGGCTCAGTGGGAGAGACCGAGGAATGTCTCCAAGGTGAGAAGTTTCCTTGGGTTAGCGGGTTACTATAGGAGGTTTGTGAAGGACTTTTCTAAGATTGCTGGCCCATTGACTCGATTAACGAAGAAGGAAGTGAAGTATGAGTGGGATGATGAATGTGAGAGGAGTTTTCAAATTCTGAAGGAAAGATTAACTTCGGCACCAATTCTTATTTTACCAGAGGGATCCGAGGGTTACTCAGTTTTCACAGATGCTTCTAAAGAAGGCCTCGGTTGTGTGTTGATGCAAGGTGGTCGAGTAGTGGCCTATGCATCTAGGAAGTTGAAAGAGCATGAGAAGAATTACCCCACTCACGATCTTGAGCTTGCAGCGGTCGTGTTTGCTTTGATGAAGTGGCACCATTATCTTTATGGGACGACTTTTGAGATTTTCACGGATCATAAGAGCCTTAAATATCTTTTCACTCAGAAGGAACTCAATAATCGACAGAGAAGGTGGATGGAATTCTTAGAAGAGTATGACTGTACGATTCAGTATCATCCGAGTAAGGCCAATGTAGTGGCAGATGCTTTGAGCAGAAAAGCAAGTGTTTCGGGTATGAGTGCAGAGATTTCGGATTAGGGTTCAACGATTCTGGTTTCAGTGGCCCGATTAGCTAACATCACAGTTCAACCTGACTTGAAACAGAGGATAATTGATGCTCAGGCTATAGATCCAGAGATTCAGAAGTTAATACTTCGTTCGAGAGTTGATCCAGAGACAAAGTTTGGGTTTGACGATTCCAGAGTTTTCGTGTTTAAGATAAGAGTTTATATTCTGGAAGAACTCAAGAGGCTAGTGCTTGAAGAAGGGCATCGTTCGGGTTATTCCATTCATCCCGGTGGTACTAAGATGTACTGGGATTTGAAAGAGTATTTTTGGTGGAATGGCATGAAGAGGGATATTTCTAACTTTGTAAGGCGATGTCTCACCTGTCAAGTGGTGAAGGCTGAACACCAAAGACCGGGAGGTACTCTCCAACCACTTCCAATACCCGAATGGAAATGGGAGCAAGTGATGATGGATTTTGTTTCCGATTTTCCGAAATCTGGAGGGGGTTATGATGGGATTTGGGTAATAGTCGACCGTCTGACGAAGTCTGCTCATTTTCTCAAGGTTAAGATGTCCTATAAGACTCCCAAGTTAGCCGAATTGTATTGTGATGAGATTGTGCGATTACATGGAGCTCCGGCTAGCATTGTTTCCGATCGTTATCCACGGTTTACATCTAAGTTTTGGCAAGATCTACAAAAACGGTTGGGTACGAAGCTTAATTTTAGCACTGCTTTTCATCCTCAGACGGACGGGCAATCTGAAAGATTGATCAAGTATTTGGAAGATCTTCTAAGGGCCTGTGTTTTGGACTTTAAAGAGAAGTGCGATAAACATTTGGCTCTAGTCGAGTTTGCCTACAATAACAGCTTTCAGGCTTCAATTGAGATGGCTCCTTATGAAGCATTGTATGGCAGAAAGTGTAGATCGCCTCTCTTTTGGGATATGGAAGATTGGCGATGGACGGAAGAGAATAAGCTTGAAAGAGCTATACCTCGGGAGAGATTAGAGAAGACTACTGCTAAAGTTAAGCTGATTCAACAGAGAATGAGGGCAGCTCAGGACCGTCAGAAGAGCTATGCAGATAAGAGGAGAAGGCCCCTTGAATTTGAGGTAGGAGATCGGGTTTTCTTGAAAGCATCTCCTCGGAAGGGCTTTACTCGAATTGGTCGAGGTGGGAAGCTTAATCCTAGATACCTTGGACCGTTTGAAATCCTTGAGAAAATTGGTGAAGTGGCGTATAGGTTGGACCTACCGCCAGAGATGACCGGGATACATAATGTTTTTCATGTTTCACAGCTCCGAAAGTTTTATCCCGATGAGACAACCGTACTCCCTGTTGAGGAAGTGCAACTTCAGCCGGATTTGACAATTGTAAAGCACCCAGTTGAGATTCAAGACCGGAAAATTCAGGTGTTGAGGAATAAGCAGATTCCTTTGGTCCGAGTTTTATGGAGAGATCAGAAATCCGAAAAGTCTACTTGGGAGACCGAAGGGAAGATGAGAGAGTTGTACCCGACTTTGTTCTCAGGTTGAGTGGTGAACCTGGGGACAGGTTCTTTGAAGGAGGGGAGGTTGTGACACCCCGGTATACAGCGGTACAGGTAAATATGTGATTTATCTATTATGTGCGCTTTTAATTTAATTATTTGAACTTATTTGAATCTATTTGAATTAATTAAACTCTTTGAATTAAGTGGATTAAGTGAATTATTTGTTTTGGCTTGTTGGACCCTTAACCGTTCAAACCAAACCAAACCGAACCGAAAAGCTTTGAACCGAACCCGTGAACCGAACCCGGTTTAGCCTTAAAGGATGAACCAAACCCTCTCTTCCTCATTACGTGATTTCATCTCCAAGACAAGGAAGAAAAGAGCTAAGCCAAACCCTTCTTTGATCAAAGCTTCAATCAACTACAACTTCTTTATTTCTCCGTCTTTTCACGAGTCCAAGTAAGTTCTAGAATCCCCACAACATCCTCTCTCTATCCATCCGAGCATTTCATTTTGAGATTATGGTTTCATTTGATTTTGGCCAAGAACATGAATAGTAAGGGTTGAGCCATTTTAGTGATTTTGTGATCTTTGGTTGGTCTCTTTTGTAACTTGACTTGATTTATGAGTTCTTTATGTAGCCTTTGTTGCATTTATTGCATGAGCTTGGTGGTTGAATGGATTAATTGCATTTACGCAACTTTGAGCATGATTTTCTCTATTTATGAACTTGATCTATATGCTTTCAATTTTCGTTTTTCTTAGAATTTTTGTGTGATTATATTGTTCTTGCATTACATTCATGCTTGGGTTCGAGTTTCATGCAATTTTGTTGAGTTTTGATCTTGTTGTTGCCTTTTTGCTTTGTTCCCCTGTTCGACCGAGACCATCACTGCGCTCCAGGCCAGGCCCTTTTGAAAATTGGAAACACCCGTTTCGGTTAGGCGGGGAGACAGGAATGGGACTCGGAAGTGCCGTTCTGAGTTTTGAACTAAAATGGAAACGGCCGTTCCGGTTCCCTCTCTGGAGGCCAGTAGCTTCCGAAACGCCCGTTTCGAGTTTGTACTGCAACCCGAAACGACCGTTTCGAGGCTGCCGGTTTGAGTCAGTAACTTAGGAAATGCCCGTTTCGATTTTGTTCTAGGACTCGAAACGACCGTTTCCAAGCCCGCTGTCCGTTTTCGATTTTTCCGACTTTTCTGGTTTGATTTCTTTGCTTCCTAATTGCTCTTATATATCTTCCTTGAACCTCAATTTGTTACTTTTGCATCGTTTAACTTGTTTTGCCTTATGTGAAATTCTCGGTGCAATTATATAACATTCACGACATCTCATGCATCCTTTTCTTTTGCCGAGCGTCGTTTTCGGTACATTTAGAGTCTAAGTCTTGGGCTTTTGTGTTTCCTTTTCAGAGGAGGTTCCCGTTGACGAGCCCGAGACCTAAGTCCTTCTGTCTAAACTACTTTTGCCAAGCACAAGGTGAGGTTTAGGATTTATATGGATATTGAGCTAAAACCTTATGTGATGTTTTCATGCCGCGCATGCGAGTATACTATATATATATATATATATATATATATATATATGTAAATAAGTGTTGTATATATTATGTTTATGATCTTGTGAACCAATCTTGTTTTGGAAAATGATATTATGAAGGCATATGTAAGCTAGTTTGTAGAATTCGGTCTTTTTAAGTTCTGTAGCGAGATGTGCCACGAAAGATTGGTGTGGTTGTTTCTATTATGTGTTTGTGGATCCAAGGAGACATGGGTAAGGAGCCCTCGGTACGGTGTCGGGCCGTCGAGGTAAAGCCTGTGCATAGTCTCCACCCGAAGTATCATACGCGACCCCGGAAGATAGGAAAGGTACGATATTTTGATGTTTCCGGAGTGAAATCCGGGGAGGGCACGTTGTGGGTTAGCTACCCCGCGTGAGTTTGTCATAGGTTTAGTTAGATGGTTTGAGCAACGCGCGTGGCTCTTCCATCATCGGAGGTGGGGATGGATTTATTTCTGATTTATGTTTTGTTCTGTAAGGGAAGTAAGGTTGGAAGCTCGTTCTCGCCGAGCATGTCTGTTTGTTCTGCTATGGGAAGTATGAATCGGGATAGTCTTTCTACAGTATTTTAAGTATATGGTTATGTTTTAAAGGTTTAGCTTGTAAAACCTATTCCGGTTCATAAGTCCACCTTTTGATAAGTGCTTTGTTATATATATATTGTGTGGGTGTGCGTTAGCCCCCTCACTCAGTCAGTTGACTGACCCTTCTCTCCTTTTCGGTTTCAGGTGCTTTCTTGACCGAGCTAGGCGGAGAAGTGTGTCTTCCTCTTATTCACTTGTCGGTCTAGGTCGTTTTAGATGCATTTTACTCACACTTTAGCATCTTTTGTTATGTATGACTCTTATTTTGTGGATTTAGCTATTATGTTTTGTTGAGGCCGGGATGGCCATTGAATATTCTGCACAGGTTTGACTGTTGGTACCTATACGTAAATACAATATGTATATATTATGTGATGGTACCTATAAGTATTTATTGATGCATCGCTTGTTTGTTTATTTAAGCTTCCGCGCACACTAATTATGTTTAGCTCCGCCTGGCTTAGTGAGTGAGTTAGTCTCTCGTTCGCTAAGATTCGGATTTGGGTATGAACTCTCTATTTCATAACCGAGTTTGGATCTTGGTGCGGGGGATGTGGCCCTACGTGTGGGTGCTACACCTCCCTTTCCTATATATAAGCTCCCCTTAGAGGGTGATTGGATTCTTTTGGTTCATGTGTTGAACACCATCCTTTCTCCAAGATAAAATAAACCCTAGGTTAAGCCTAAACACTAACTAAAGAAGTAGCATCCTTACTAGTTAGATTGTGATCAAGTTGGTGGACTATCTCTAGAGAGCTTCAAGTTAGAAGTTTTAAAGATTCGAGCTTTACCAAGGAGAGGGGATCAAGCCGCGAGAAGAGCGTTCTTAGGTGGCTTGAAACGCTTCAAGAAAGATTATTGAAAAGTAAGTTTCTAATCTCTACGAATTTGGATTCACGATTGTGAGTATTCAATCCTTTTGTTGGAAAAATTTTAAAATTCCGCTGCTTTCTGATTCCTGTTTTCCAACAGTTCTAGTTCGAGTTACATTGTACCGCATACACATTTCCTGTACTGTATTAGGCCTTACCGACCATTTCTATTATTGATTTATTGAATCCCTGACAGGTTGCTAGGGCCTCTGGTTGAACCCGTTTTACATTATTGTTTTGGATTATTTGTTTCGGTACAGGTTCTAGGACTTATAGTGAAACCCATATTTAAATTCTTATTTTGATTTGTATTTACATTATTGGTTGTGAAAGCGTGTTGCCTTTCTTCCGCACTTTTGCATTGTTAAACTGTTGGTACAGGGTCTAGTCCCGTCTAGCACCGGGTTGTTTTTATTCTGTCTACGTTCACTGTGAGTTCGATTCATGTATTGATTTCCCCATTTCATGTGTGGACCGGGCTCATATTGTTGGGATTAGTGTCCTGAAAATTCAATTTGTTGAATTAATTAAACTGAATTTACAACGAGTTGTGAGTATTTCACATATCGATAATTAATGGCGTGTGGTGGTATTCTTATAAGAAATGTGTTTCATAGGAAAAGACTTTGAATACCGAAATCACGTGTCATTAAAGTTCTAGTCGGTACGATAAGAATATGTTCTTATCAAGACTATAACGTGGTTATACAAGATGATTAGTTTTTTTTCATAGGGAATGGTGATTTTCAATAGGATTGGAAACATCGAACTGGACCACTGAGATTATTCATTTTATACTGCTATCTGAAATGAATAAAATCTCAGGAAGTATTGTACTCTTAATCCTGATAATGTTTCGGCTTTAGGCATGTAGTGTTAGTCACTGTAATATACTTGAAGTGAGGTCTCGGTAATGGGTGGCCAAAATACTTTGTATGATTCGGTGACAACATGAAATGTGCTAAAGAGTTATATTGATCGAGGAATCTGTGGCCTTGCTGGAAGGTAAAAGATATCCCGGAAATAGATTTGTAAAAGTTTGAATTAAGACTTTGGCCAAAGCACTTCGCGTGATACGTCACCGAAGTTGTATGTTGAATGTGTTTCACATACAGAGAATTTGAACTTAAGGCGAATTAACAAATTTCAAATTAGAGATGACAAAAAAAATGATAGTAGTTGCAATTTATATTTCATGGATATAGAACTGCTATCCATATACCCGTTAAGTACGAAGCAAGCGGTGACAAACGGACATCCGAGCTAGGCGGTACTAGACTCACAAAGCGAGTAAACAATCACAAGTATGCGGAAGCTTAAATCATAACATATCAAGTGCATAGATTCATTCATTCAACAACTAAGTGACCGTCACGGTCCAGCACGAAAAACCCAAGTGCGAGAATGTAAAACCGTCCTAAGCGACCGACACGGTCTAACTAGCATAACAACATCATACATACTAAATCCATAAATCCGAAACATAACATAAGTCATAAATAACAAAGTATGCTACAGGCATAACGAGTACAAACTAGACGACTAGACAAGACTCCGCCTAGCTTGACTCCAAAACGTAACTTGCGGACACGAAAGGTTAAGGGAGTCAGTTCAAAAGGAACCGGTGAGGAGAAGTATACATAATATAAATGATATAAGAGGGTTCAATGCATGATCAATAATAAAGGGTGTTCATGATAATCATTTCCGAAAATAATGCAACTTTGATAAAAACTCGGATCATAAACCAAACATACACCACCGGCTCGGTGAGTACGAGCACTCCATCCTTACTTCCCAAAACAAATAAAACACATCAATCCATCCTTACGCCATATATGCTGAGGGTGTACGGCCCCCGAACATCCTTACCCATTCTTGGAGAAGTCGGTCCATGAAACCTTGTTCTCCCTTGAAGACCTCAACCCCGAAACCTCCTCGGAGTCTTAGTAATCAAGTCCTTACACATGGGGACTTTGAATGAGGACACCCGTCGGCCCTTGCTTTCTCGGAATGTCACTCATCTCCATCCCCGAGCGCTATAAATCCGACCAAGCAAGCGTCCTTGCATGGGGCACCTTACTCTTCTCGCTACACAACTTACACTTACAGTTGCACTTACTCATCCAAAAGATACTTACTCAAGTTCAAAAGCATTTTTCGGTACTTATCCCATATATAAAAAGTCACGCTTTACTTGCAAATCGTTTTCGATAAGCAAATATCATAATACGAGCAACGCTCACAAAACTTGGCTTATTAAGCCTACATATACCTTCTTACAAAACGGGAGTTTAAAACCATCAAACATGATAGGTCATATGTGTGTCCACAGTTTTGGAAACATTTTCTATTTTACCTTCTCACCTTTACCACGAACTTCAAAGGTCAAGCACGAACAAGGAAGGTTACACGTCCGGAGATTCACTACCTTACAAGATAAACGTACCAACAAAGATAAGACTCAACTCAATACCAAATAGGACGACGCACGGCTTTGACATGAATGCAAATATGCAAATGATGTGTCATGAATATCCCTGATAGTATAAGTTTAGTAATTACAATCCAACAACATCATATGAGGCATATAACAAGCTTTCAAGTCATAAGACATGCAAATGACAACATGTGAATCATACTTAGCATATTCCCACATATAATCGATGTATACAAGACATTACAATGCACATAAACATGATTCCAAGTCATATATATCATATTAGAGGTGTGAGAAGTGCAAAGGAAATCAAAACGATCAAAATCACAAAAACTCATTTTTTGGACCCGAGGCCCTCCAAACGGCCGTTTGACCTTAAAGCACCTTTTCCAAACGCCCGTTTGGGCTTAAAAATCGTGACAGTGGCCTCCCACACGGGGGTTTGGGCTTATAGTTCAAAATCGAAACCCCCGTTTGGCATGCTGCTGTTGCAAAACTCAAATACGAACATATGCTTGAACATGGCAAAAATTGAACTTAAAACACTCCAAAATCATGTTTCAAAGTTAATACAATATGCATAAACATAATTAAACTTCAAATAGCATGTCAAGAACATCTAGGGACAATTATGTATCAAGAAATCCATTAATTTCACACAAGAACATCATCTTCTTCAACCTCATAAAAGCTTCTAGCTCAACAATGGTGAAATCTTTAATCATGCATAAAACTCAAAGATATCTATCACATTCTTCATAAAACACATAAGGAACAAGAATCCATCATCAAATCAAGCTAAAATATGCTAGGACATGCACATGCAAGAATTCTTCATAAAAGCTTCAAAGGTCAAAATGGTGGTTTCTTCAAACAAGCATGAAAATGAGAAATTCTTACATCAAATTGCTCCCAACATCATAAGAAACATATTTCCATCATAATATCCTGATTTAATCCATCTAACATGAACCCTAGATTCGCATTCAAGTTTAGAACCTTCAAGAACACCAACCCAACAAGAGAGCACATAATCTTACCTTGAGAGTTGGAAATCGAAGAGGAAATCTTATTCTTTAGTCTTGAATCTCCAGCTTAAATCTTCACTCTTCGTTCTTGAAGATGGCCTGAAGGTGTTCTTGGGGGAATATGAATAGGTTGAGAGAAAGTGCTTGAGAGAAATGACTTGATTCTTGGGAAATAACGTAACTTAAGTTTGGTGTTATAATCTGATTTGGGTCAGCTGCATAGGGTCATGGAGCGGGTCATCTGGGTCGGATTTAAGTGAAATTGGGTCACAAATTGGGCTAAATCTGAAATTGGATCGCAGGTCAACATTTAAGGCTTAAAAGGTTGACTTTTCGTAAATTGGCCACAACTTCTCCGTCCGAACTCCGATTTGAGCGATTCAAAAGCCCACGAACTCGTAATCAAATTATCTATCCAATTCCATTAAATTCTTTCCAGTTCAAGGCTTGGAAAATAAATTTACCATTTAGTCCCTAAATTATGCTTTAATATCCAAGTGAGCACGTTGGTGCGTTAAAAGCTAAAACTTGATATCAAAGCTTAAAGACAACAATACGAGCACATATTTAACAAGTCATGAAGCCACGTATCTCATGCAATACACATATTTCACATAAGTATGAAGCGGCTGTCAAATTAAGGCGTAAATCTACATAAATCATGCATAGAAAGGTAAATCGTACGCTCACCGTGGTCGAGAAGCGGGGCATCACAACCTCCCCTCCTTAAAGAAATCTGGTCCCCAGATTTACCATCGGAAAATAACTCAGGGTGAAAAACTCCGCATCTTCTCTTCCGTTTCCCAAGTTGCTTCTTCGGACTTGAGATCTCTCCAAAGTACCTTTACCAAGGAAATTGACGATTCCTAATCTCTTGGCCTTCCTACCCAATCTTCTCCGGTCGTTGCCCAAATGTTAAATCCAAATCCAATTATGACTCTTCCACCAGAATATTCTCCATCTCCTATCGGAAATGCTCTCTCAATCCTTTCTACAGCTCCAAGGGGTTCGATAGATCCTGGGTTTAAGTTATTTGCCTTACCAATTCGTGAGAAATCCTTTCTTGGTGTTGCCTTCAAGAAGACCCAATCACCTACTTCGAATTCCAAATCTTTCCTCCTCAATCGGCATTACTCTATTGTCGGTCTCGTACCGCTTCCACATGTAACTTGATCTTCCTTACTTGTTGATGTAAAAGGTTTTCGTTAGTGTGCGCACGTTTGATCTGTCTTGATCTTACTTACTCCCTACAAAAGATCCCTTCTGATCTGAGCCACCTGATCGTGCTAGTCCACGAGAGAAGACACATACGAGAGAACCCCGTCTCCCAACAAGCAACGGGAGAACCCCGTCTCTCAACAAGCACCTAGAGAACCCCGTCTCTCATCCTATGTTCGAAGGAATCCGCATCCCTCAAACACCTAAGTTTGAAAGAGTTAACATCCCACAAACTCCTAAATTCGGGAGAATGTAACATTCCCAAATGACTATAACCGAGGGAACCCAACATCCCCTGAACACAAAAGTGGGAGAATCCTATAACTCCCGAGCACAAAAGCACAAGCACAAATACTCAAATCTAAACATGCAAGGCACAAAACAAGGTATACAACAAAAGGCTGACACAAGATCGGGTCGTTCTCCAACGGTGAGGTAAAGGCATCTCTCAAAGCTTACCGTAACAAAGGTCAGAAGAATTAACTTATACCTACATCATATAGGTTCACCGAAGTATCCAAGATCATGCAATATAATTACCGACTTTAAGCCTAGTAGTAACATGTATAGAAAGGTCATTCGATTCAATTACAAAGCTCATGTCTTGTATTAGCATTCGTAGATTAAGTCAAATTCGAGCATTTAACGTACATGAAGTTGTAAGTATCTAAGCATATCAATTACAAGGCATACTTTGACAATTAATTCAAGTAGTACTAATCAAGAAATCATAGTCTTAGTCATGTATAAGTTTGTGCGATGCTCATGCTCAATACATATGAGGCATACGTTTAATCACATAAGGCCATGCTTTCAAGGTAAATGATATATTCTCGATTCTTTTATATCGTACTTTATGGTTTCATAGCATGGTTTGGAACATAAGCTCAAGTGTTACACACATTCATAGTTTAAGAAAAATTACACAAACATCCCCTATAGTTTCTAACAACTTATCATAAACCACCCCGTTGTTAATTAATTAGGCATGATTCTCCAATTACATACAAGTTCCCATAAATAAATTTAACATAATTTCAACCAAAGTCATGCATCCGAAAATCAAGAAAACAACATGGTCTCACAAGTACTTATTCACGCTTCAAATCTATTCGACATAGCTCATAAACCCAAAGGTTGCATTAATACAAGGGTTACTAGAGTTATTACATTGTAGCACAACTTATCCAAGAAAGCATTTATGCAATTGCACAAGTAGAAGACAAGCTAAATACAAACGTACCATTTATTGTCAATCATTACCGACATAGCATAAGAGAGGCTATAAAATAAATCAAGTTTAGGTAGAATGCATATATCAACTATCAAATACACCATCCGGTAAAGGACAATCAATTTCTAACTTACCATGTTCACATTGGAACTTAAAGCAATTAGCATCGCAAGTCACATGCATATCAAATAATTACATTCTAGCATATATCATCAACATGTATAACAATCCGGTAATGACATCCAAACCAAAATGTATGAGTGTTATGCCCTGTATGCAATTCGTACCTTTCACCGTAGTAATGAAGTCATGCTTATCATCCTCTTGCCCTCTATTCAACGCATAGGCACGTGCATGTGCCACGGGCCTTGCCATACCACCCGAACCTTGAGTCTTTGGCTTGTCACAATTCCTTGCGATGTGTTTGATGCTCCCATAATTGTAATATTTACCAAGCTTCTTCTAACAATTTTCCTCACGGTGAGTGATGCTACCACAATGATCACAGGGTTTACGCCCTTGCTTAGTTTGTGGAGTCTCCTTCCCCTTTTCTTTGTTTTCCATCATGTTGCTCTTCTTTGGTGGTGTAAAATGAGAGAAAGAATGAGGGGCAGCCCTCTTGGAACCCGAACCAGAACCGAAGCCAATGCTATCCTTCTTAGCTCCAAGTCGTTGTTCCTTGGCCTCAACTTTCAAGGCAAGCCCGGTTGCGGTAGCCCAATTATCAATAGACGCCGGGGCCAAAGTTCTTGCTATTTCTCCAGGAAGCCCTTCTACAAACTTTTCACACTTGCGGTCTTCCTCATCGGTTATGTGAGGTGCATATGGTGATAACCGGTTAAACTTGGAAATATACTCGGTCACGGACATCTTCCCTTGCTCCAAATTCATGAACTCTCTTTCACGGCGCTTCCTTGCTTGTTTTGGTATGTAGTGTGCCCGAAACTCTCTTGCAAACATCTCCCAAGTAACATTATCTTCACCGACCCCAAGGCGGGATATAGTACTACGCCACCAATTGTATGCTTCATCTCGTAGAAGATCAATAGCACACAAAGCTTTCTCAATCTCGGTGCAAGTAACAACCCGAAAGATCCTCTCGAAAGTGGTAATCCAATACTCTGCTTTTATATCATCCGTAGAGCCCGGAAATGTAGGAGGACAGCGTCTACTAAATCGATCATATACACTCTCAACCGGCGCCAGTGGTGGATGGGGTACCGGAGGAGGTGCTTGCGCCGCTTGTTGTGCATGGACGGCTTGCACAAATTGAGTCATAAAAGCCACAAGATCCGTGGGATTCGCTAATGGTGGGAGTGGAGGAGGATTTTGATTCTTCGCCGGAGCACCTTGCTCATTTTAGTGAGCCGGAGAGCGGTCGCGTCGACGAGGCGGCATCCTACACACAATCTTATCATGTATACATGTCGGTTAGTCATGTGCTCATGTCACATAATATCTCAAGCAAGTAATGTAATTGCATAATTTAAAAGTAATAATTAACAAGATATATATATATCATAAGGTTGTACATAAATCAAAACAAGTCCACGCATAAGCACGAAGTCAATGAAGTACAACAAAGTAGTTACAACTTAGATGACATTAGAAAGTAATCAACGTATCAGTCACAATAGAAACGATGCATTCAATCAAAATGCTCACATGATCCAAGTATAATTATGTTAATCAACAATGTAGCACATGCAAGATGAATCAATTTAAAGCACATAAGCAAGTTGTTCCTATTGCCGTACGACCTAGACGACTCGAGACGACTCAAGAGCCCGGTTTTGAAACTTCAGCTCTGATACCAACCAAATAGGGGTGTAATGCCCCAAAGGAGGGCATCCATGCCTATCCCGCGCTACGGACCTAGCTTGTATATAGAACTGCTATCCATATACCCGCCAAGTACCAAGCAAGCGGTGACAAACGGACATCCTAGCTAGGCGGTACTAACAAAGTGAGTAAACAATCACAAGTATGTGGAAGCTTAAATCATAACATATCAAGTGCATAAATTCATTCATTCAACAACTAAGTGACCGTCATGGTCCAGCACGAAAAGCCCAAGTGCGAGAATGTAAAACCGTCCTAAGCGACCGACACGGTCTAACAAGCATAACAACATCATACATACTAAATCCATAAATCCGAAACATAACATAAGTCATAAATAACAAAGTATGCTACAGGCATAACGAGTACAAACTAGACGACTAGACAAGACTCCGCCTAGCTTGACTCCAAAACGCAACCTGCGGACACGAAAGGTTAAGAGAGTCAGTTCAAAAGGAACCGGTGAGGAGAAATATACATAATATAAATGATATAAGAGGGTTCAATGCATGATCAATAATAAAGGGTGTTCATGATCCAAAATCATTTCCGAAAATAATGCAACTTTGATAAAAACTCGGATCATAAACCAAACATACACCACCGGCTCAGCGAGTACGAGCACTCCATCCTTACTTCCCAAAACAAATAAAACACATCAATCCATCCTTACGCCGTATATGTTGAGGGTGTACGGCCCCCGAACATCCTTACCCATTCTTGGAGAAGTCGGTCCATGAAACCTTTTTCTCCCTTGAAGACCTCAACCCCGAAACCTCCTCGGAGTCTTAGTAATCAAGTCCTTACACATGGGGACTTTGAATGAGGACACCCGTTGGCCCTTGCTTCCCCGGAATGTCACTCACCTCCATCCCCGAGCGCTATAAATCCAACCAAGCAAGCGTCCTTGCATGGGGCACCTTACTCTTCTCGCTACACAACTTACACTTACACTTGCACTTACTCATCCAAAAGATACTTACTCAGGTTCGAAAGCATTTTGGGTACTTATCCCATATATAAAAACTCACGCTTTACTTGCAAATCGTTTTCCATAAGCAAATATCATAATACGAGCAACGCTCACAAAACATGGCTTATTAAGCCTACATATACCTTCTTACAAAACGGGAGTTTAAAACCATCCAACATGATAGGTCATATGTGTGTCCACAGTTTTGGAAACATTTTATATTTTAGCTCCTCACCTTTACCACGAACTTCAAAGGTCAAGCACGAACAAGGAAGGTTACACGTCCGGAGACTCACCACCTAACAAGACAAACGTACCAACAAAGATAAGACTCAACTCAATACAAAATAGGACGACGTACGGCTTTGACATGAATGCAAATATGCAAATGATGTGTCATGAATATCCAAGATAGCATAAGTTTAGTAATTACAATCCAACAACATCATATGAGGCATATAACAAACTTTCAAGTCATAAGACATGCAAATGACAACATGTGAATCATACTTAGCATATTCCCATATATAATCGAGGTATACACGACATTACAATGCACATAAACATGATTCCAAGTCATATATATCATATTAGGGGTGTGGGAAGTGCAAAGGAAGTGAAAATGAAGCAAAACGATCAAAATCACAAAAACTCATTTTTTGGACCCGAGGCCCTCCAAAAGGCCTTTTGGCCTTAAAGCATGTTTTCCAAACGCCCGTTTCGGCTTAAAAATCATGACAGTGGCCTCCCTCATGGGGTTTGCGATTATAGTTCAAAATCGAAACACCCGTTTGGCATGCTGCTGTTGCAAAACTCAAATACGAACATATGCTTGAACATGGCGAAAATTCAACTTAAAACACTCCAAAATCATGCTTCAAAGTTAATACAATATGCATAAACATAATTAAACATCAAATAGCATGTCAAGAACATCTAGGGACAATTGTGTATCAAGAAATCCATTAATTTCACACAAGAACATCGTCTTCTTCAACCTCATAAAAGCTTCAAGCTCAACAATGGTGAAATCTTTAATCATGCATAAAACTCAAAGATATCTATCACATTCTTCATAAAACACATAAGGAACAAGAATCCATCATCAAGTCAAGCTAAAACATGCCAGGACATGAACATGCAAGAATTCTTCATAGAAGCTTCAAAGGTCAAAATGGTGATTTCTTCAAACAAGCATGAAAATGAGAAATTCTTACATCAAATTGCTCCCAACATCATAAGAAACATATTTCCATCATAATATCCGGATTTAATCCATCTACCATGAACCCTAGATTCGCATTCAAGTTTAGAACCTTCAAGAACACCAACCCAACAAGAGAGCACATAATCTTACCTTGAGAGTTGGAAATCGAAGAGGAAATCTTGTTCTTTAGTCTTGAATCTCCAGCTTAAATCTTCACTCTTGGTTCTTGAAGATGGCCTGAAGGTGTTCTTGGTATTCTTGGGGGAATATGAATAGGTTGAGAGAAAGTCCTTGAGAGAAATAACTTGATTCTTGGGAAATAACGTAACTTAAGTTTGGTGTTATAATCTGATTTGGGTCAGCTGCATAGGGTCCTGGAGCAGGTCATATGGGTCGGATTTAAATGAAATTGGATCACAAATTGGGCTAAATCTGAAATTGGGTCGCAGGTCAACATTTAAGGCTTAAAAGGTTGACTTTTCGTAAATTGGCCACAACTTCTCCGTCCGAACTCCGATTTGAGCGATTCAAAAGCCCACGAACTCGTAATCAAATTATCTATCCAATTCCATTAAGTTCTATCTAGTTCCAGGCTTGGAAAATAAATTTACCATTTAGTCCCTAAATTATGCTTTAATGTCCAAGTGAGCACGTTGGTGCGTTAAAAGCTAAAACTTGATATCAAAGCTTAAAGACAACAATACGAGCACATATTTAACAAGACATGAAGCCACGTATCTCATGCAATACACATATTTCACATAAGTATGAAGCGACTATCAAATTAAGGCGTAAATCCACATAAATCATGCATAGAAAAGTAGATCGTACGCTCTCGTTCCAAACCTCACCTTGGTCGAGAAGCGGGGCACCACATGAGTAGATCCGGCTATGTAACAGCCCGAAAACCCGCCTGTCGATATTGTCCGCTTTGGTGTGCTAAGCGACACCACCCTCACGGTTTTGTTTCTCCCGCTGGAATTTAAACCGGAAGGTGCCCAGCTAGGAAAAGGCCTCAACAAGGGAAAGGTATCAACCCCCTTATAAAGGAGGCTTTGTTCCCCTCTCCAACCGATGTGGGACAAGCACCTTAGGCTATTACAGTCCACCCCCCTAAGAGGGCCCAGCGTCCTCGCTGGCACACCGGCCCGTGCCCCGGCTCTGATACCATTTGTAACAGCCCGAAAACCCGCCTGTCGATATTGTCCGCTTTGGTGGGCTAAGCGACACCACCCTCATGGTTTTGTTTCTCCCGCTGGAATTTAAACCCGAAGGTGCCCAGCCAGGAAAAGGCCTCAACAAGGGAAAGGTATCCACCCCCTTATAAAGAAGGCTTTGTTCCCCTCTCCAACCGATGTGGGACAAGCACCTTAGGCTATTACAGTCCACCCCTCTAAGAGGGCCCAGCGTCCTCGCTGGCACACCGGCCCGGGCCCCGACTCTGATAGCATTTGTAACAGCTCGAAAACCCGCCTGTCGATATTGTCCGCTTTGGTGGGCTAAGCGACACCATCCTCACGGTTTTGTTTCTCCCGCTGGAATTTAAACCCGAAGGTGCCCAGCCAGGAAAAGGCCTCAACAAGGGAAACTTATCCATTCTCTTATAAAGGAGGCTTTGTTCCCCTCTCCCACCGATGTGGGACATGCACCTTAGGCTATTACAGGCTAGTCTTCCGCTATTGTATTAAAATGTTTTAGAAAAATTTTAATACTTGTATTATAAACAAAAATTTAAAAATGTGGTCCCAGACTGCTACTGTTCTGGGCCCACCTCCCAGCAACTGGTATCAGAGTCGTGCTCTAGATATATATATGCATTGATATGATGCATGCGATGCATAATTTTAAATCTGATATTGTGTACGTAAATTCTATCAAAGGAGACTGGTTTATAAGTGGGACCGTTTGTGACCCCTCCAGTGTTTCCTGGGAATTTGCGTGGAATGGTAATTTTTTGGGAATCGATTTCAATAATCTTCCTGGTCAATTGCCGAATCAGTAAATATGATTTAAATTATGTGATAACTTATAACATATTTACTTAAAGTGCTATTTAATTTTAAGCATGATAATTATATGATAATTATTTGAAAGCATGCTTAATTGTTTTAATCTATGGCATGATCATGATAATATGAGATATTATGTTACTTACAATTATGTATATTTTATTTAATGAGATTAAATGATATTGTTTAATAGAGATTGAACGCGATGCATAATTGGACTAATATTTTTCGGCCTAATTAATAAATAGTTATTAAATTGTGTTAAAATATTATTGGGATTTTAAATGTGATTTAGTAATCCTAGTGGGAGCATATTAATAAGATTAATCACTTCTGAAAAATTCAAGTGGGAGCAAGATGAAAAGAGTTGGATTCTCACGACCTCCATTACCCGTCTATAGTATAGTGAATATATACTACTCCCTTCTACGGGTATGTATTCGCGGCATATAAGATTAGACTTCTACGGATAGAATGAAATACGGGAAAGTCAGCTCAACCACGCCTCCGTGGAGTGTCTTGATCTACTCGTACAGACTTCTAGGTAATAGTACACCCTTGACTAAGTAATGTATTAACCTCCCATCGGAGCTATGTTATATTTACTTAGAGGCCAAGGGTTGACGTGGTGGACTAACATTGTTTGGTAAGAGTTACTTGGATGCCATGTTAATTAAGAATAGTTCTTACTTTTCTAAGCGGTTTTCGACCTCGCCTCCGGGGAGTCAACTACAATTAGTTAAGTCACCATTGCGTAAATCAAAATGCTTACGTGGATTTCATTTATTGGTTGGACGCAGAAGAAAGTGAAATATATAATCATAACTTGTTTTTATTTATTTATTTCAGTTTTACAATTACGATCTCTCTTAGCCCACTCCAAGCTATTTGTCTATTAGGAAATAGGCTAGTAAGGGTTCAACTATGCTGACTAGGAAATGAATCTTGACATCGTGTTGAGACACGAAAGTTTACGTACTCACTGAACCTTATTCGAAAATTTTGAAAACTACAACCAATCAGGATAAGAAAGACACTTATTGCAAATGGATTAAGTGTGATGAACCGCTAGTCTTATATCCTGACATCTGTTTTAGATGTTCTTGAGCATCAGATGCATGAGATGCCCACTGATAAGAACATGTTTTGAAGACAGAATCGTACGAAGTACGAGCCAATAAGAAGGTTGTTAGTTATGAAGATGTTTGAAGGATCACCGATTCAGAATCATATTATGACATTATGACTAATCTGAACGAGATTAAAAGCCTCTATGCTTAAAGAAACAATCTTAACAGATAGGATACGATCCTATACTCTCTGCCTAAGTTGTTTGAAAGTTCAAGAATAATTTTAAATATTTTTTTTAAAACCCAACCTGAACCAATAAACGACCTCAACATGGTAGAAATGGTGATATAGACTAAGGGAAAAATTCTCTTAAATCAGGCATTAATATCCACAGCCTAGAAAGCCAGTAAGTGGAAGAAAGAAAAAGGAAAAGTTCCCAATCTAAGGTTTAGAAATAGAAAGTCAAACCAGATAATGGAAAAGTGTTTCTATTTTGGTGGTAACAGGTATTGGAAAAGAAATTGTCCAAAATACTTAGTCTGTCCATTTGCTACGCCGTTTAGATAAGATATGAAGATATCTTACTCGTTGAAAGTATGTTTAGTTAGAAATTCACCAGAATCCTGGTGTGTGGATTCGAGATCAACTAATCATATTTGCAATTCGTTGTGAAGATTCAAACTAACCAGGAAGTTTGAAAAACGGCTACCACACAACTACTGCTCGGGGATAATACAAGTGTAATTGTATTAGCAGTAAGGACTATAAAGTCATATTTTGGAAATAGGGTTTTTATATTACATGTGCCATATAAACAGAAATTTAATTTCTGTGAGTTATTTGATAACTAATGGTTTAACTGTTTGTTTTGAACAAAAGTTTACTGCTAAGAAAAATAAAAGGTTTATTTGCTCTGGCACAATAAAAGATGGTCTTTTACACCTCAATGAAAACCCTAATTTAAGTTTAACATTAAGAAGCTTGACTTACCATCTAAGAAGAAAAACTTCTACGTGGCAGCTATCTATTGTTCAATTTTATCAGAATAAGATCCAAAGACTGATTGTCGAGTCCTTTCGACTTGATAGTTGTTAGTCTGCGAATCCTGTTTAGAAAAGTTAAAATGACCAAGAAGCTTTTTTGAGACAAAGGGTATTAAGCCATGAACTTGCTTGAGTTAGTTCATACAGACGTATGATATTGTGAGTGTTCAAGCAAGAGAAAGTTTTTTGTGTACATCATTCATTTGAATGATTACTCTAGATACATATATGTTTATTTGATGAGACTTAAGTCTGTAATTTTGAAGAGTTCAAATAATATAGAGACTGAAGTCAAAGAGTCAAATTAGAAAAACATATCAGGGCACTTCGATTATATCGAAGTAGTGATAAGTATCTATGTTCAGAGATAAATAGAATTTCTCAAATGAGATTAGATCTCAACCATCTGTATGAGATACGTCTAAGCAAAGATGTATTGCAGAAAGGAGAAATAGAACCCTGATAATGATGGTAAGCTACCAAGTTCGTTTTTGGGTCTTGCACTCAAAAACAACAAATACACTAAACCTAGTTCTATCTAAGTTAGTTCCTAAAACACTGATGGATCTGTAGCTGGGGTGAAAACCCTGTATCTTTTATCTTCGGATTTAAGGTAACCTGGTCCACGAGTTAAGGATGGATCCTGACAAGTTAGAATAAAGAACAAATGTTTACTTGTTCTAAGGTTATCCTAGAAGAACGAGAGGTGGTATATTTTGTAATTTGAGAAATCACAAAAGATGTTTGTGAATATTTCAAAGATAATTACATAGATAACCACAAAGGGTGGAACCAAAGTAGTGTTAAAGAAAATAACAGTATTAGATACTGATTTCCATAAACCCGTGATAACTAAAAATGTATTAGATACATGTGATGTACCAAATACAACATGTGATGTAGAGATGTGTACACGAGAGCATCATTGTAGTGGGAGGATTGCCAGGACACCTGACGAGATATCTAAGATTGACCCAAGTGGCTGAATCTGATGTATCTGATCCTATCACGTGTAAAAAAGCTATAGAAAATATAGACGTTGATCGTTTGGTTAATATCCATGGAATCTAAGTTAGAATCTCTGTATTCTAACAAAGTCTTGAACTTGTAGAGGTGCCTGAAGGCATTAAACCCATTAGATGCAATTGGGTTCTACAAGAAAATAAACGGAGAGAATGGAAGAAAAAGTAGAGACTTTAGAGAAAACTTATGGCAAGGGATTTTACCCAGAAGAAGAAACCATTTATGAGATCTTCTCGCCTATAACAGTGCTTAAGTCCATAAGAACTCTCCTCTCCATTGTTTCTCATTTTGATTATGAGATTTGACAAATGGATGTAAAGACTATGTTCTTGAACGGGCACCTTCAAGAAGAAAAACATGGCATAACCTGAAGGCTTCACAGCTAGAAATCAGGGGCATATAGAATGCAAATTTAATAGATCTTTTTGTGATCTTAAGGAAGCGTCTGAATCATAAAACATCTGAATTAAAGAGGTAATTTAAGTTCTTTCGATTTGTGCAATTGCCCGATGAATCATGAGTGTACAAAATAACTTTATGATAATGTTGTAACATTTTCATTTTATACGTAAACGATATTCTACTCATTGGGAATGATCCAAGAATTTTGTCAGTGGTCAAGATTCGGATGTCAAATCAGTTTGATACATAAGACCTAAGAGAGACCAATAATATTCCAAGGATCAGAATTTTGTTGCGATCATAGGAATAAGGAGATTGGTTTATCACAAGAATCATATATAAATAAGATGCTGGCAAGGTATAATATGACAAATTCCAAGAAAGGTTCATTACCTTTTGGATATGGAATTTATCTATCTCGGGATTAGTGTCCCGAGACAACTGAAGAGATAGAAGACATGATTAGAGTTCCACAGCGTAAGCTTTATATATGTCATATTATGTACAAGGCCAGCTGTCTATTATGAAACAGGTCTAAGTCAGCGGATATTAGTCAAACCTTAGAATCTGGCACTTGGTAATAGTAAAAGCGTATATTGGAGTACTTGAGAAGAACTCAAGATTATATGCTTGTCTACCACAGTGGTTAGCTCATTTCAATAGAGTACACAGATTCGGATTTACAATCTGATTTGTATTCTAGATGTTTGACATCAGAATAAGTGTTTACTCTAGAAAGAGCAACCGTTAATTAGAGAATGTTAAGCAGACTTGTATTGCTTACATCGCCATGGAAGTCAAATACATGGTAGCTTGAGAAGCAGCCAGTTAGATGTATTGGATTCATGATTTCCTAGTTGTTGGCTCAGAAACATCTCATAGATTCCTTCACGAAAGTATTGACACGAAAGAGTGCAAAACGAGTTTTGACACTCATGTGAGAGGAATAAGACTTAGATGTGTAGCCAAATTGAATTTAGGGCAAGTGGGAGATTGTCGGGATTAGTGCAAATTGAATTTAAAAGATATCCCTGAAATAGATTTGCAAAAGTTCGAATTAAGACTTTGGCCAAAGCACTTCGCGTGATACGTCACCAAAGTTGTATGTTGAATGTGTTTCACATACAGAGAATTTGAACTTAAGGCGAATTAAAAAATTTCAAATTAGAGATGAAAAATAAATGATAGTAGTTGTAATTTATTTTTCATGGATATCTACACGGAGGAGTAAAATGCGAAATTATTCTAGATCGAAAAATTCGTGAATAATTTAATTAATTTTAGAGTGCAACAATATTTATTTAGTGGAATTAAATATTGTTAAACGGTAATTAATTATTATCATGAGATGATAATATATTAACCCGTTTGGAGCTAAAATTAATTAGTCCTGCAGGTCCCCCTACAAGTCCAAATTGAAAACCCGAAGAGAAAATATTAAAGGGAGAAAGAGAAATGAATTTTCAAAGTGTTTGAAAATAGCCAAGGAATTTAAAGTTCTAAAGAGTTGGAAATGCTCGCAATGTTATTTTGAAGAAAATAAAATTTTAAATTAAAAAAAAATGACGTAGCAGCTGACATGGCACGCCACATCAGCAGGATGGGCCCCAGGTGGTGCTGACTGGGCACCGCATGGCACGCCACGTGTGCGGCTAGGATCGCGCCACGTCAGCGCCCATGTACTGTCCAAATTTGATCTGGGATGGGCCGGTCAACAGTTCAGTCAATCGATCGGTAAACGGGTCGGATCAAGTCGAGTCAATCGGATAGGGTCTGTATTTAGAGAAATACTTTCGAAGCCCACACGCCGAGGGTTTCTCTGGGGTTATTGCATGGAAGCTCTGCCGGTTTCACGAGGAGATTGGGTATCGGGTTCTCAGGAGGTGAATTCGGGAGCTGGAAAAATGCTGTTAGATATCCATGTTTGCAGTACGGTAATATTTTTCAGTTATTTTATTTTAAGCATGATAAATTATGTGCTCTTAAGTGTTAGTTGCATGTTAGATATTTATCTGCTTAAGTGATTTAAAATTTATTATCAATTGCATGTATATACTTGAGTAGATCCGGCTAGTCTTCCGCTATTATATTAAAATATTTTAGAAATATTTTAATACTTGTATTATAAACAAAAATTAAAAAATATGGTCCCGGACTGCTACTGTTCTGGGCCCACCTCCCAGCACATATTGCGGGGGATGTGGTGCCCATGCTTTCATTTGTTCTTGCACCAAAGTTGTATTGACAACACCCATTCTCTCCCTCTTTCCCCCTCTTTGGCCGAGTCACAGCTTCCCGATCTGAATCTCCTCGCACCGGAGCAGGACCCAGGGTTTCCCGATTTGAATCTAACTCCAAGTATTTTCAAAAAGGGCAGTATCATTTATAAAGGAATAAAAATTGAACGGTATTATGGTAGGTCATAAAATGTTTCAACTTATATTGCTCCAGTATACACAATCAATTATTTTAAAGTATTCATAACGTCTTGTCATACATAATTAAAAGTATCTCCTGCTAAATTATCTCGATACTATGCTACCATTTATCGGGTATCGTTAAATGCAAGCAAAATATATTTTCTTATTGTGGGCCCGGTGGTCTTGGTAGAAGTAGTAGTCCAGGAGGCATGGGCCGAGGTCTACTATTATACCAGCCGCCAACTAGATCTTGGTGGTGGTCTAACTGGAGGTTAGTTATTCCACATAAAGTGACCGGAAAAGGTACGTCCCTCCCAAGTTCATGTATATCGTCGCTAGGGGTAGCTCCCTGAGGTGACACCAGAGGAAGAAGGATGGTATCGTTGTATTTCATTTTATTAAGTAACGACATCTTGATCAATGTCGTTTGTTATTTTTTGTTTTAGTTTTATGTTATTTTTTAGTTTGATTTATATTTTTATATTATGGTTTGTTTATATTATGTTTATGTTGGGTCTTAGGGTCTTCCCTAATCCATATATGATTTTTACTTTATGCATTTATGATATAGTTTTTATGATATGTTTGAATAGTTATAGATATGATTTAATTGTTTATAATATGCTATGAAATGTTATGAAACAGTTTAGTATATGGTATGAGCATTCTTTAGGGTTGTTATATGTTGAATATTGATGTATGTTTATGATATTTAAATTATGTTCATGCATGTTATCTAATGGAGCAGTGATCTATGATCAATTTTGTCACACCTTGTTACATATCGTCATTTGATTTAATTTATCACATTTTATACGATCAATGCTCATGCAATGCTATGACTTATGTTATGATATGATGCTACATTATTATATGATTCATATATTGTGATTTGAGCTTATGTCATGTTATGGATTAGTGGAATAGTACCTTACCTTATGTTATACACTTGAATCGTATCACACCTTATAACCTAAGATAGAATAGTACTTCAATAACCTTGTGTTATACTTTAATTAGACCTTATAACCTTAGGTTATACCTTTTAACCTAGATCACACTTGCTTCTAATAATATGAACTTGAACCATAGGTTATAACGAGATCATAATTTGATTAGGGGGTGTGTGTGTAGCACCCCAACTGGAAAGGTGCCACATCCCCTGCACTATGAGCCCGATCCACCCATGAAATGGAAAATCCATACATGAATCCAGCTCATAGCGAACGGGGACTCACTCACTCATAAGGCTAGGCGGGAACTAAACCTTCGCAACCAAATTATAAAGAACAAAGATAGATGACAAATGCGGAAGCATAGCATACGATTCAGTACCAATTCAAGCCACATAACGTATTCAACTAGGACAAAGACCTATTCCCGAAAATTCATACATAAACATAATTGTATGATCATAATCATAGTCATAACATTTATCCATTCTTGAAAATTCAATCAAATTACAAAATGCATATGAAGTGACCCAACTTAACCAATCGACTTGACCGACTCGACTCCCCGCCTAGCACTCCAAACCTGCAAAGAAATTGAAAACAAAGCCGGGTTCAGTCTATAGGAGACTAGTGGGTATAAAACAGGGCATAACATATATAATATCACAGAATTTAAACACCCACACGTGTAAGCTATAATCCAGTGCGAGGTTTTTAAGATATTTCCCCAAGTGGGTAAAACAAAGGAAAACAACGCTTGGGATTACAACTATCAAATTCATATATTCCATTCATAAGGTTCCATAGCCCGGCGAGTGGGCATGCATAAACTCCAACCTTCTCCTCGTGTGTGTATAGTCCATTTGTTTATTCATTACCGATCATGCAACAATCATTCATTCATTCATAATCTTTCACAATCATAATCATAATCATAATCATAATCATTCATTCATAATCATAAACACTTACACCCTCTTCCTCCGGGTGGTGGACGGGTTAGCAAGACCCAACCACCTCATACACAGTGGCTAGTGAGGTTCATGAGTCCTCAAAATCCCGATTCCCCTTCCTCGCAAAAACTCCTAACGAGGTCGGTTGCGTCGTCATTGTTTGTTGGGACTAGTGCACGCGGATCACCGTCAGCCCGAGCTTCCCCGGATAGCCACGTACTCATAGTCCCGGGCCTCCATAATCATTGTGTTCACTGATCTCGCCAAAACATTGGGTAAGGGTTCATAAATAAAAGGGGTCATACGTTTGAAGTCATTTACCCGAAATGACTTGATATATAAATATATTATTTTAGCTTAAAACATTTGACGTAAGGGATATATCGGGTCTGTTTTATCTAATAGAAGAGAAACCCACCTATTACACCTTACCGACAATACCAAAAGAAAGAAAGACTTGAGATGTCCTGTGAACCCGGTATCTCCGCCCTGGAGAAAACTGTACAAAGGACAACGTAACATGTTCGTGAGACACAAGACCCCAAATGAACCATATATAACGCACGACATGCAATGAACATGATATAAATGCATAAAAAATGATATTATGTAAAGAACACATTCATGTGCACGATTAACGTATTTAAATCATATAAACGAGCCGTTTATTCGTTCAAGGAAGCGTTCATATTCATTCAAGTGCAATCTTTACACATTTCATAACGATTCAATCCAAGAATTCAAATAACGATCATATCACGTACTATAACACGTTTACAATTATAGAATAGGCAAATAATTACATTCAATTCAAGATTGAAAATTATGAAGGAACAAGAAATAGGTAACAATTAATTCAAATAAATAAATAAGCTAAACCATACTTAAAACAAATATGTATGTGATATATATATATATATATATATATATATATATATATATATATATATATATATAACATTACACATGCATACATTAACACCTAAATATATATATATACTACGTACACACACATACCCTGCATGCATTACCATGCATTACTAATATATTATATATACACGTTTGCATGCATACCCAATTATATATATATATATATATATATATATATATATATATATATATATATATATATATATATAATTATCGTAACCACAAACCACAACAGCTACATACATATATATATAGATATACAAACACAGACAACATTACATGAAGAAAAGCAAGGCAACAACAGGTTTCTACATAAAGGAGGTACCCGACCGGGTGATTTCATGTATAAAATCTCCCCGGCCGGGGAGTTGCAGTACAGATGCGAGGTAGCAGCAGCACCAAGCTAAAATCCCTGTTTTCATTACATAAATACACAGCAGCAGGTAGCAGCAATGAAGGCAAGAAATTAGTAGCAAAACAGGCAAAAAACTCTCAGAAACTAACTGAAAACGGACTGCAACAAAGCAAGGAAAAGCGCAGCAGTTGACAGCATCAAATCAAGCCGAAAAATAGGGTAAAACAAATGCCAAACAGAGCAGAACCAAGGCTACAACTTCACAAACATGTCCAGCTATGTTATGACCATAAATATGCAATGAAACAACTCCAAAACATCGCACTACCCAGCCCCAAGAACGATCAAACGTGAGATGAAGATATAGGTGTTCATTTCATGAAATTTCTTCAAATAACCATTAATGGAAACTCATGAATGCTTCAACTACCACATAATACATCACCATAAATGCAAACAAGGAGTCAAGACAACCATATTCATGCTTTGAATCAGCCAAATTCATCAAGGAATGAAAGAGATCAACATATGTCACCATACCCTAACTATTTCGTCATTTCAACAAAATCCCATGCACATATGCTTAAAATTGGGGATGCATAGCTTAAAATGACACATATTGAATTTATATCACAACCCTAAACTCACCTTGTGGATTGGATGGAAGATGGAATAGATTTGAGTTTGTATCTCCAATGTGCACAAGGGGTACGGGATTTTCTGGAGAGCAGGGGATGTTTAGCTAATTTTTGCTTAAGGCTGAGTGTGGTTCGGTGGGAAGAGGGTATGGGAGGATAGTGGGTCTAACTAAGGTTCCATAGCCTCTAACCATGGTTAATTTGGTCAAGGTTTGAGAAAGTTATGGCCATTTTAGTGAGCTGTGGCAATTTTGACGAACGTAGCACTTTTCGGTTGAATCTCGGAGGTTCAAATAATCTTGGAAAAATATAAGGCTAAGTTCATTAAACTCAAATTTTCGTTGCGAGTTAAGTGAAGTTGACGAAACTCGAATCCGAGTTTTCTAGCTCATGATATCATATACGGAACCAAGGGTGCGCTAATTGCTCATTAGCCCCCAATTTGGATTCCAAGCACAAAATAAATTCGAAACTAATGAAAATGAACCCGAAAACATGAAACGAACATATATTCATATTCATAACACGTATATCTTCGACATATTAAATTTTCACGAAATTTCAATATCAAATCATATAAGAACGAAGCATGTTTATAACACTCATAAGCAAAGCATTAACAAATTCATAATATTCCGTAAAATATAACAAAATTTAAACTCATTTATAAAATGTAATTCAAGATGCACGAATTAAATTTAATTTAAAGTCAAAGTCTATGAATTAAATATAATATAAATCAAAGTGCGCGATATTAAATTTATACATTTACTATTAACAACATTAAGATATAATTGTCAACTAATTAACATAAATTTAATATTAATTAGCTTAAAATATGATTAATTAATATTTTAACATTTAAAATATAAAATTAAATATACAAAACACTTATAAACAATTAGTTCGCGCAAATTGATAAACACATATGTCATGCTATACGGCTGAAAAATTGGGGCGTTACAGTGTCTGTGCATGGGGTGTGTGTGTATGTGTTCATGTATGTCTGTGTGTGTATAGTGTGTGGGTTTGACCCGACATGTGAATAGTAACTATATGTTGAATAGTAACTTTAAATAGTGATCTTGAATAGTACTTTTAAATGGTAAAATGAAATAAAATTTGCGATTCCTAATTAGACGTTTGCACTTACGGGTTACTAACCTCAAGTCTAAAATATCTTTTCAAAATCTGTTTTCTTTCATGGACTTGTTTCGTAACCTTAGTGTAGCACCCGAGCGCAAGGTACCACATCCCCCGCACCGAGACCCGACCCGAATATGAAATGGACAATCCACACCCGAGCTAAACCACGGCGAATGGTGACATACACACTCGCTAGGCTAGGCGAGAGCTAACTTTCGCAACCAAAGAGACAATAAAACAAAAATATTACCAATGCGGAAGCAGAGTACATACATAAATTGCAAGATAAGCAAAGAGCAACGGGTTCCACTAGCACAGATACCTAATCCTGAAATTCAATAAAATCATAAAACATCAATTCCAGATTCTCTCTATTCCTGTAAGCTTATCTTGAATTGATGGTAATATCAATAATTAATACAACTCATACATTCTCTGTATTTAAAAAATTCATAGTTCAAAATGCATATGGACAGACTCTGATCTAACCGAATGAATGCACAAACTAGACTTCACGCCTAGCACTCCAAACCTGCAAGAACACTGAAAACAATCCGGGTTCAGTCTATACGAGACTGGTGGGTATAAAATGAAGCATAAGTAGTATATATAATAATATTTAAACATTCACATGCAGGTTATAATCCCAAATGAAGTTTTTAGAGCATTTCCCAAGTGGGCAAAATAATGAATTTATGAAAAGGGATTATAACGTTCATTTTCATTCATTCATTCTTTCTTTCATGCATTACATTCTTTTGTACACATTTGTAAACATTTACACCTTCTTCCTCTGGGTGATGGCCGGGTGATCGGCCCGAACCATCCATTTATTGACCAAAAGGGGAACATGACTCCCCAGACGGCACTCAGCGTCCATTCCTCGCTAACTCCTAACGAGGTCCGGTTACACCGTTCATTGGTGGAACTAGTGTGAGGGATCACCGTCAGCCCATGCCTTCTCGGGTCACCACTCACACCAGGTCCCTGGGCCCCATTCTGTGCATTCATTCATTCTTTCTCGCCAAAACATTTGGTAGGTTCATAAAAGAAGAACTTTACTTTGAAATCATTGACTCATGAAAATGACTCTATGTAATAGCCTAAAACAGGGCCTGGATGAAAACAGTAAGTTAAGGGCATTGGTAAAGCGTTTATAGACCGTGATCCAACTTTTTGAACCTTCATGTATTTCATTCTTAAATGAACTTTCTGCTCGTATATGATCTGACATGTTTTAAGGGGGAATTCTTGACCTTTGATATAGTTTACTATTCATAACCCGAGCCTACCTTATTTATATTGCTACTCGAACCCTAGAGGTTCACCACACATGTTTCCCAATCTTTTGAACATGTTTCCCAAGCTCAAAGAGTCTTTCTTGAACCATAAGGGTACTTTTGGAACTTACCGACCAAAGTTACTATTCATCTGAAAATGAGCTTTTGATTCTAATACCTTTCCTACCCAAGTTTATAGTCAAATCGACCCTTGAGTCGAGACGAGTCTTTTGAAATCATTCTTGACTTGGAAATCTATTTTGAACTTTGGTTTTATTGAAAATGTTTACGAAAACCCTAGTTCACTATTCCTTCTACGAACGGTTTTCATTCGGAAAATGTTTTCTCTTCGGATTTGCACTACTTGAGCTATTTCAAGATTTTTGAGATGTTTTACAACTCTTGATTCAAACCCTAGCTTGAAATTTTGATGCGTACGTCGTACGTAAGAATTCACTATTCATTCTACGTTTTCAACTTTTTAACGGTAAAATGTTTTATAGTCGATATTGGACTCAAAACGCTTCTCGATTTATTTCTTGAATTTTGGAAACAATCCGGACTTGAAAATCATTATAGAAAGTCGTTTTTCACTCGAGTTGAGTTTCGAGCTCAAAACTTTTATTCACTTAAAGTAATGTATCTTTGAAACGGTAAATCCGATTTCGACGTATGAATATGCGTTTCGAAGCTAATTTTTGCCCGGACGGAATGGTTATACTTCCAACCACTTAGCTCCACGTTTTGGTAATGAAATTACCGAAATACCCCCCAACAGTCCCAATTTTGTTTCATGAATGATGAAGCTTTCAAGAGAAGCTATCCCACTTTTGCTCTCATACCCTTCCTTACATTTTATTTCCAAGGTGAAGGGCTTATCTTCAACTATAAATAGAGGGCAAGAGGCATTTCATTCCTTGCTCAAAGTTGTATTAACAACAGCCTTTCTTCTCCCTCTCTCCCCCTCTTGTCGTCGGCCACCCCCTCCATAGCTAGGTTAGTTGTTTTATTTTATGTTATGTTTTAGTTAGTTTATGTTTTGGTATGTTTATATTATGTTTAGGTTGGGTCTTAGGGTCTTCCCAAAGTCATATAGGATTTTATTTTATGTATTTATTATATAGTTTTCATGATATGTTTGAATATATGTTTATTGTTTTAATTGGTTAGTATATGCTTGAATATGTTATGAATTGCTCTAGTATATGCTATAATCATGTGATATGGTTGTTATATTATGAGAATTGATGCATGATTATGGAATTTGAATTAAGTTCATGCATGCTAGCTAATGGAATAGTGATTTACAATTAATTATGTCACAACTTGTTACATGTTGGTATTGAATTTAATTTGTTACATGTTACATGCCCAAGGTTCATGATATGATATGATATATGTTGAGACATGTTCTTATATGGTTATATGATTCTTGAATTATGAATTGAGCTTATGATATGATATGGATTAATGGATTAAAGCCTTGATCATATGTTATACACTTTAATAGTGTCACATGTTATAACCTAAGATAGAATAGTGTTTCATAACTTGATCTTATCCCTTAATTGGATCTCTTAACCATAGGTTATACCTTTAACCTAGATCACACTTGATTATATTAACATGAACTTGAAACTATAGGTTATAATCAAGATCATAATTTAATTAGGGTGTGTGTGTATGTGCATGCCGTGTGTGTGTGTATGTGCATGGTGTGTGTGTGTACCGTGTGTGTGGGTGTGTGTGTAGAGTAAAGGTTTGACCCGACCCTTTGATCCGACATGTGAATAGTAATCATGAATAGTAATCGTGAATAGTACTTTTGAATAGTAAAAATGAAATAAAACTTGTGCTTTCTTAATAGACATTAGCACGTAGGGTTTCCATATCCAGGGTCTAAAATGTGTTTTCTTTCGTGGACTTGTTTCATAACCTAAGGTTTATGATAGGATTCATAAATTGACGAAAGCTTACTCGGTTATAGTAAGATCATAGTCCAACGTTAAGAGTAACTCACTTTAACGTATTCCTTTGTGTGTTACCTTTCTTGAATACCTTAAATGGTATTACTCTCTTGTGTTACTTGTTCTTTACATGTTCCTTGTTCATTGTTTCATGCATTTCATATGCATCATGGTTAGTAGTGGGTCTTAGTTCTTAAGCTCACTCTAGTACACCACCTACAGGAGTTAAAGTCGAGCACTGGGATCCCCAGGGCACCGCGTAATCTGTCTACCTACCTTTTGTTACCATTAGGTGAGGTGAAGTTAAAATGTTTCCTAACGGGAACCACGATTATACTAACGTATCATATGTTTTGAAATTCAAAGCTAAACCTCATTTTGAACTATCCCTTTTATTGAGACATTCTTTTAAAATGATCAATCATACTTTAATAGTATACCTTGATCTATTGCACATGTTTTCCAAAGTTCTGCATTCTTGTTCAAAGACAGTTACATGTTCTGCATATGTTTTCAAAGTACCGTTTCACATGTTTTACAGACAGCATCACATGTTTTACAGACAACATCATATGTTTATAGACAGTTTCACATGTTATAGTTAGCACCCCGAGTGGTACTCTGGTCACTGGTAATCTTGAAATGCAAGCATACAGTTTACAGTTTGGGCCCGACGGTTATGTGTGGAGGTGATGTTCGGGAGGTGTGCGCCAACGACATCACCAATACCGGCCGCCACAATTAGACAATTGACACTGACTTTTAACAGGAGGTTTGTTAAGTCAGGACAATCTGTCTAGGAACGGATAACAAATCTGTTCCCATTACATCTTTACAGGTTGCCTAGGGCTAGCTACCCGAAGTGACAACCGGTGGAGGATGGTGCATGTTTGTATGTGTTGGTGGAGTATTGTTGACCTTGGTCCGATGCTCTACTATACGTGGAGTTATTGTTGATCATGGTCCGATACTCTACTTCATCATGTTTTTCTGGTGTAAGGATGGAGAAGCATAGCTTGCGGGCAAAATTCTGTTTCATAAAGGATGGTTCATATTAGGGAAAAAGTTCACTTTACCCGTATCCCGTTTTATGAAAGAACTATGAACCATCTACTGCATATGTATGCACGTGTGATAGCATTCATGAAAAGTGTTTTAAAACGTGCATTCTTTTACAGCATTGCATTCAAATAGTTTTATCAATCGAACTTGTTTCAAGTTCTTCTTTAAAGCATTTCATTAATAGTTCTGAACTACACTTCAAGTTCTTTATCATTCAGTACTTTCTTTTAAGTATTCCCTCACTTAGTCCTTTTGACTAATACCTCTCGTTTTCTTGCCTCGTGGTTTCAGGTCTTGCAGCCGCAGTCTAGAGGTATCTTGAAGCTCTAGATTGTCATTTGTCAGGACTAGTATTATTTCCCTTTTGTGTCCTGCATATGTTTTATGGCTGCATTACTTTATGTTTCTGAATACTTGAGTATCGTTGTTATACTCTTTCTGCTACTCTGCTACCGATATTTTGAACTTTGTTATATCGGTGCTTATATGTGAATATGTTATATGTTCTGATATGCCGAGTCTCTCTTACACGATCAATATGTTCTTGCTTGTTACATGCCATCACGCACATGTTTTGAAAAGTTTTAAAATACTCTGATTTTCCGCTGCATAGCGACATCGTTATACATGTATAGTTCTGAGACAGACAGCCGTTCGTTGGAGTATTTCTTGAGTGATGGCTTACACCATTACTTGAGAGGTGCTTCAGTGCGGGGGTTGAGACGCCGCTCTCCTCATGTTCCAGTACGGGTGGGGGCGTTACACTCTCTATACATATATACTTTTGGCTGAAACCTTTACACATTGGGAGTATATAGGGTCATTTAACTAAATAGAAGAGAAACCCACCTGTTACACCTTACCGGACAAAACTAAGGAAGAAAGAAGACTTGAGAATAACCTATGTGCCCGGCATCTCCGCCCTGGAGAAAACTATGCAAAGGACAATGCAATGAATTCGTGTGACTCAAGACTCTAAATGAACCATATATGACGCACGACATGCAATGAACATGATATGAATGCATAAGAGATGATGTTATGTCATGAACATGTTCATGTGCACGATTAATGCATCTAGAACATATAGACAAGTCATTCATTCGTTCAAGGAAGCGTTAATATTCATTCAAATTTATATCTTCACGTTTCATATCAAATGAATCCAAGAATTTCATATAACGAACATAACACATACTATATCATGTTTACAATTAGAGATGACAAACAAAGACATTCAAGTCATGATCGGAAATTAAATAACACGAAATAGATAACAATTTAGTTCTACAGCTCAATTAAATTAAATAATTCATATATATAATACACTAAGTTCCGGGCCCGTGAACATAACATACATGCACCTCGCCATAATGTAAGGTCGGATTTCATAAAATAAGGGCTTAACCATGGAAAATCATATACTCCTTTGAAAGACTCGATATATATATATACAATACTTTTGGCTTAAAACTTTCATATTGGATATATTGGGCCAATTCATATCTAATAGAAGAGAAACCCACCTGTTCACCTCTTACCGAACAATACCAAGAAGAAAGAAGACTTGAGATTAACCTATGAACCCGGCATCTCCACACTGGAGAAAACTGTACAAAGGACAATGCAATGAATTCGTGAGACTCAAGACACCAAATGAACAATATATGACGCACGGCAATGCATTGATCATGATATGAGATGCAAAAGAATTATAATTCATGCTATGAAGTCATATAATCCAGCAACTCATTAAAACGTTCAATACATTCATTTTTAAGAATCCTTCAACTTCGTCTAAGTGCATCACTTACATAAATCCTACCAAATTAATCCAAGGAATTCAAATAATACGCATAACACATGGTATAACATGTATACAATTCATACAAGCCATTAAGAAGGAGTAAGATATCACTTAGGGCTCGCACATGAAGCATCAAGGCATACATTTATCATTTAAATTCGTTTAAGTTCATATCCTTCACATTTAAATCAAATTGATCCAAGAATTTCAAATAACAATCATAACACGCAGTATAACATGTATACACTTGGAAAATAGGCAAATAGAAATATTTAAGTCATGTTCGGAAATTAAATAACATGAAATAAATAACAATTAAATTCTAAACTTTAAAATAAATTAAACAATATTTATATATATATATATATATATATATAACATTAAACATACATTAAATAATATAGAATATATATCATACGCATGGCATGCATGCATAAATGAAGACAAACAAATAAAAATCAATGCATGCATGCACTATAACAACCAACTTCAAATCATAGCATGCATATTTTAAAACTAACAAATTAAATCAAACTTCATGCATGCAATGATGTGTATATATATATATATTCGTTCAAAACCATGCATGCATGTAAAGATGGAGAATTAGAAACAATTAAAGCCATGCAAAAGTTATACAAACTGAAATTTTTATGCAGATTTTGAAGGGTCGCGGCCGCGACCCATTTCCTTCATGAAATGGTAGCAACCGCTACCCATGCAAATGTCCGGATTATTTTCTGAATTTCCACAATACGTGAGCAATTTTGAACAGTGGTTGCTGGCGCGACAAGAAACACATGCAAAGAAGGTCGCGGAAGTGACTCTGCACAAACCAGAAAAAAAAACGCAGCAACTCCCCTGTTTCTCATCATTTTACAACAGCAGCAGGGGATTTCTTCAACCATCAAAGTAGCAACAAACCAACACCTAAAGGCAAGGAAAGAACGCAGCAAACATGCCATAACACAACACACACACGTGCGCAACAGCAGCAACAACGCAGCAGCAGGCATGGAAGTAAATTCATCTTCAAAAGCTTTAAAATTCATATTTTATCCATGGTGGAACCACATACACTTTATATAAATCAAATTCATGTCCATGAACAAATAAATGAAGCTAGAGTGATCAAATTTCCTGCATTAATCTTCAAGGAATTCGAACTAAAGTAATGAATTCAAGAAATGAGAATTAAACCTAACTATTTCATCTCCTTCTCCAAAAAACTCATGAAACCATGATCAAAATTAGGGATGAATGGATGAAAATGACTCATAATGAATGTACAATACAACCCTAAGCTTACCTTGTTGATTAATGAAGGTTTGGAAGAGATTTGAGCTTGAATCTCCAAGGGTTGGCTTGAGCTACGGGAAAACTGGAGAGCAGAAGGTTTTGGCTGAATTTTCTCCAAGGAATGAGGGTTATCTCGGTTTGGGGTGATTACGGCTGGTTAGAGGGTTGAGTTAGGGTTCCAAGAAATCAAACCATAGTTAATTTGGTCAAGGTTTGAGTGAGATATGAATATTTTGGTAAACTGTGGCAGATTTGCGCCCGTTTCGTTTTTCGGTTGAATTTCGGGGTTTCAAATGGTCTTAGAAAAATATGAGGTTAAGTTTATTGAACCCAAATTTTCATTATGAGTTCAACGAAGTTGACGGAACTCTATTCCGAGTTCCCGAGCTCAAGATATCACATACGGAACCAAGGGTGCGCTAATTGCTCGTTAGCCCCCGATTTGGTTCCAAAATTCAAATTAAATACGAAACGTATGCAAACGAACCCGAAAGCATGAAACAATCATATATTCATATTCTTAACACATATAACTACAACATATTAAATTTTGACGAAATTTCGGTATGACATCATATAAAAACGAAGCACGTTTATGTCACTCATGAGAAATGTATTCATAAATTCATAATATTCCACAATTTAAATTTATTTTACTCAAAAGAAACCCAAAGTGCATGCATGCATTAAATATAATTAAAATAAAATGCACTTATGAAATTGAATTTAAAACAAAGTACACGAATTACATATATTAAATATATACATCTTAATGTAACAACAGTTTGATTTGAAAGTCAACTAATTCGCATGTGATTAATATTAATTAACTTACAGTATCATTAATTAACATTTTAACATTTAATCAAATCAATCATATAATAAATTTAATATTAAAGAAATTAAAAATATAAATATCTAACATTTTATATATATAAATTAAATGTATAAAACATTTATAAACAATTAATTTGCGCAATTTGATAAATACATACGACATATTAATACAACTGAAAAACCGGGGCGTTACAACCTCTCCCCCTTAAAAAGAATCCGTCCTCGGATTCACTACTCGACCAAACAAACAATGAGAGATTCCCCGTCTCTCACGAGCAACAAGGAGAGAGCCCCGTCTCTCGAGCAACAATGAGAGAACCCTGTCTCTCACAAGCAAAGAGAGCACCCCGTCTCTCAAACAAAAATAAAGCAAGGAAGCCTCCAATACTCCCGAGCAACACAACACGAAACAAAAATTAGAATCACGTAAGACACCTAAAGGAGGTGATAGATATCATTTACGTCATTCAACAATTACACAAAGTAAATTAACTTGATAAAGAATCAAAACGCATAGCATAAAGATTATTTAGATTAAATTTGTATGGGTGCATGTATCATGGATGCTACATGTACCGTTCACCGTAGTTGCATAATTTGAAATTGGGAACTTTTGTTATCCAATGCATGATCCGCTCCGAACGTGAGCTCAGTGCTTGACTTGTCTTTAAGCTCTTCAGAGTACCTTGGTGCAATAATGAAAGATCCTCTAATGATTTTATTCTTTATTTCCTTCTGACTCGGACTTCTTCTAATCTTCTTCGATCCTTCATCAATCCCTAAAATTTTCCTTTAGTCAGACCAACTCTTTAAGCCATCAAGCTTTGATCTCCTCCCAAGCTGCATCGATTCCTTCTCGACAATTCAACTTAGAAATTTCCCTAAACTCAATGGTTAACCCTTGAAGTCGTCTTATTCGCTCACCACCATATTCAAGATCAACTACTTCCAAGGCCCTAAGTTCGATTTCCATCTCATGATCGTTCCCACTATTAAAATAACCTTTTAGTGGATCCTTTCTCATCTCTTATCCATGGTATCTCTTTATGCTCTCCAAACCAGTAGTTATACATTTGTTTTTGTTCCATGTAATCTCTTAATTAGGGATTAAATTTCTTAATGATCCCTGATGCTTGATCCAAGTCCTTTAACGATAATTACTTTCCGATTTCCTTTAACTTAATATCCTCAGGTGCCCTTATGAAAGAACGACTTACAATCAAGTAAGGTTTATATGTCGTGCGTTATCTACATTCCTTCTCATTCTCTCCGTGGTAATCTTCAAGTCGAATTCTAATATCTTAGCTCTCACCTTTACGGTTTAATCGTTAAGGCCTCCTTATTCCTTTCCAATCACCATCAATAAGCTTCCATATCCTCCATAGCTTGCATTTTGGTTATTCTTACCAAATAATTCTTCGAGCATAGCTGCAAGTTTTGATTCTGCTTCTTGGTCATGCTCTCCCCCTTAAAATTTCCACCTTTACGTCTTAAACTCCATCGATCTTTATTTCATCAGACTCCTTGACAAGTAATTTTTATTAGGAGGAGTTTTAATCATAATAGCAACCCTAAATCCTTTGCCCTTCACTTCGTATCTATTTCTCGGTACCCTATTTCCTAATTTTGTTCAATCCATACATCCCGAAATCAACTCTAACACCCCCTTTCTTTCTAAGATTCCATCTCTATGTCTGTCTCCACCCTATTATCAAAAGGTTCTTCTACGACTCGGTTCGATTAATTTCCAATTGGGATAATAATTAGGGCATCATACGGGAAGGACAACCTAACACGTAAACACTGAAATGATGCATGTAGGGTTATGATGCTAGGTGCACTACAAGAAATTCTGTGAATTCCGACGGGCGCTCCCGTCGGAATTCCCTCGGTTTTCCGTCGGATTTCAAAATCCGACGGAAAACCGAGGGAATTCCGACGGAACACAGTCCCTTGGAAAAACCCTCCTCGGAATTTATAAACCGACGGAAAACCGACGGACTTCCGAGGGACCAAAACCAAAAAAAAAAAAATTTAAAATTAAAATAATTCCAACGGGATTCCAAGGGAAATCCCGTCGAAAATGTCCTAGGTGATTAAAGAAAATATATCTTCCGACGGGATTTCCCTAGGAATCCCGTCGGATTATTATTAAAATAAAATTTTAATTAATTAATTCTGACGGGATTTCCCTCGGAAACCCGTCGATTTTATTAAAACTGTAAAAAAAATAATTAATTACGACGGGATTTCCCTCGGAATATCGTCGGATTTATTAAAATTGAAAAAAAAAATAAACAATTCCGACGGAATTCCGTTTTAAAAAAATTTAAAAAAAAAATTATTTTACAATCATTCACAATTATTTATTCAAAACTAATTCTTCAAATAACATTACAAAAGTGCAACAGCCTCTTTATCTAATCTAGGGTGAACGAGAACAAAATAAATCTTCAAGAAGATGCTTCCGCTCATGTATGCAGGGCAAAGCTCAATCCTCTAGGCAGCCAATCTTGTTGGACATCGGAGATATCAAAATCTACTACAAATAAAAACCTGTCAAATTTCTCCATTGCAAATTCATAATCAAATATTAAAATCTATAACTATAAACAAGATAAATGTCAGATTTCTAACAACATACTAGAGAACAAAACTGGATAATTAACAATACTGTAAACAATAAATATTAATCATCATCACTTATTTTCTATATTACCATAAGAAAAAAGTACCTTTTCCATGTAGCATAATATTGAGTAATATTATGGTTGAAGGTTGCAAATGGCTGACAACAAATATGAGGTTATAATGACTATCCTAGAATAGACTATGGTAACAGAATGCTATTGAACAATCAGCAACATAGTATATAGAGCACAGGAAAAGACAAGCATCACAAGCTCGTGCTATTTCATATATTCAATATGCAAATCTATAACTTGAATTTTTATGGTCAGTCAAGAAATTTTGGTATAGCATCTAAACGATTATCTAAATATTTATAGAAAAAGACACTTACTCAGTTACTCCAGATATAACTTAGATATGTGATTTCACTATTTGTGCGCTATATGGAGCTTATGTCTGACAATACTTTGCAAATAAAATCTGTATGTCCAAGGAAAGAATGGATACAAGTGTCCCCTTTCCAGAGCTTCAGAGTCATGTCACTTAACCCTGCGAAGTCCAAATGAAGAGGATATGAATTGTAATATCAATAAGGATAAGACAACCTTCATATCAAAGGAAGAAATTTTTTTTGAATTGTATGCTCAAATTTTGAATTAATGTATTACAAGTACTAACCAAGGACCTCGAGTATTGACTATGAACTGCAGGGATGTACCGAGTCGTTGGTGTAAGAGTTGGAGCTGCAACATATAAAAGGAACCTATCAAAGAAAAGCATGACCAAAGTCCCATTCGAAGTAAATTAATTATAAATAGGAAAACGGGGTGGATAGCTTTGTAGTGACCCCTACTAAAAATATAGCTTCGAAGCAAATTTGCGCAAGATGAAGTTAGTTTATAGTGAAGAAATAAGTCCTAGTACTAAGTTAGTGCCTGACAAAAACCTTAGATAATAGATGTACTACTTCAAATTCTACTCTCGGAAATAAACAAGAAGTTACAAACTAAGAGCAGATTGTTAAAAAATATCCCTTTTGTCCAATCCTTGTGCAATATACGCAGGCATGATTCATGGCACATCAATGTGCTACAACATACTCCAAGCAAGGAGCAAAGATTTTTTTCATGTTGCAAACCCTCAGCCCATATTAAGATAAGGAACATGAGTAAACAAACATATTATGCAGCTTCATCTCCTTGGTAATACATGAAAGAACTTACATTGACAGCAACAACCTTCAAAGCAATGCTAGCTGGTACTAGGCAGGGAGAGCCTAGTCCTTCATGAAGGGAATCTACAAGAGCTTCTGCAATTCCTAACTTCGCAAATTGTCGAGCATAACCAAAAACCTGCAATTATAAATCTGATTAACTTTGACTGTATTATATATTATCAAGAGGTCTTAAACAATTGCTTAGAAAATTCAAGATAATTTTTTTCTTTCATGATTCATGGCATCTTCTGCATAATATATTGTTACTTAACTACTCCACAATGTAATTTTCCACATGAGTAGACTTACTTGTGAGGCTATAACACGATTATCTCAGGATACCTGCTATGATCTTTGGACCACCATTCTCCCTAAATATTTCGGAACTTTGAAGATCTGCAAAGCATACAAATAAGAATTAATTCAAACAAGCAACTAACCACGACTTATCTCAATGTGATGCAAAATATAATAATGGCAGGTACAGATATCATTATATCAATAATTGGCTTACAGCTAGTAAATTCTACCCATCAGAAATTATGAAATATGGTACCCTAAGCTAATAATGACAAAAGAAAATAGCAAAAGCTGCACACACATTTAATGCAATCTTTCCTATTTCCACAACTCTGTTAATAAAAAGTTGATCATGATTACCTTTGGTTTACTTTTCCATTCATCAAATGGTATAAAATTGAAACAAGTGAAAATTCAGTTTATATTTCCAGCATAATGTGCTATATAATGCAAACAAACTCTTTAAGCTTATGCAACATAGTCTAAATAAAACTGAAATATATTAGCTGATATTTCAGTCTAGAAGTACTTCGAATCTGTAAGTTCACTTGCTGGAAGTGAAGCATCTTCAGCAAATCAAGACACCATTGCCAATATCAGTAAGTCATTAAAATAGAGCTGCTAAGATATCATATATGAAGAGCATAACCGAAATCTATTCAAATTTGAAAAGAAGTATTTCTAATTACTTTTTCTCGAATTCCAATATGAAATGCATCTCAGAATTTTATACCGTGAATTACGGAAGCCATTGCATTCAACTCTGAAGACAAACCCCGATCATGGCCATAGCGCAACTTGGAGCAAATAGAAATCACCAGGCCTAACACTTTTAATCGAAATTATGAAGCATACTTTCAATAATTCCGGTTCAAGAATAGACTAATTTAGTATAATTTAAACAACCAGCCCTAATCTAATTTAAACCACCTGCAGATTTAATCAAAAAAGGGTTTACCAAAAGCTGGAAAAAATGAGGAAAATGGGGCAGCATTCCAAATCCGTGACTGGCGGAGGCGGCGACTGCGGTGTAGGCAGAGGCGGAGGCGGAGGCGGAGCGGTGGCGGTGCAGGAGTAGCGCGCGCGGCGGCGTTGCAAGCGGGGACAGAGGCGCGGGAGAGAAAAGGGTGGGTGGCCAGTGCAGAATGGGACGAGCGGCGGCGAACGCTGTCGGAGGCAGGCGGCCGGGCGGAGGGGAAAAGCTTTGGGGTTTTACGCGTCTGTAAATGAGCGGCATACCAGAGAAGGGTGAAAGAAATTGGGGAAAAACTTAAGGGATTGCGTTGTTAACCTAACGATTTTTATTTTTATTTTAGTTAAATAAACCGACGGACAACCGAGGGGCATTCCCCGTCGGTTTTATTTTTAAAATTTCACTTTTTAAAATTCCGACGGGATTTCCCTCGGAAACCCGTCGGAGTTATTTAATTTTTATATTTTGTTTTTTATATTTTTATTTAATTGAAAATTATATGATTTAAAATTTATTTTAATTTTTATTTTATAATTTTATATTTTAAGACACCGACGGGATTTCCCTCGGAATTCCGTCGGATTATTTACTATTACTTTTTAAATTTTATATTTTAAAACACCGACGGAATTACCATCGGAGTTACCATCGGAATTCCATCGGAATTTGCAGTTTAATAACATCGACGGGATTTCCCTCGGAATCCCGTCGGAATTATTTAATGTTATTTTTATATATTTGATTTTGAAAAAACCTACGGAATTCCGAGGGAAATCCCATCGGAATTATTTAATTTTTATTTTTAAAAAAAGAATCAAAGTCCGTCGGATTTCCATAGGAAGTCCCTCGGAATTACCGACGGAAATCCGACGGAGTGTTTCCCTCGGAATTTTTCGTCGGAAATCGCAGGATTTCTTGTAGTGGTGCACATAGTTGTATAGCTGATTTCCTTGCTTATACATGATGATATGAGCTTGTTTCTTGGCCTATTTGTTTCCTAACTGATAGTATATGATGTTAGGATGATTTTCTCTTTAGACCCTTTGATGAAATTATGTGAGTTAGAGCCCCAAAGTTGATGATCAAAACTGCCTCCCTTGTTTCGGGACTGCTGTGTGGAATTATGCCTTGTTGCTTGATCAAATAGCCTTCCTTGCGTGTGAATTTGCATGGAGATGATGTACACTCATTGTTTTATATGTTAGGATTCATATTACAAGCCTTTGGGTCCATTTTAAGCCCCAAAACCGAAATACATGACTGTTTTTATGCATAATCCATGACAGACCTGTTGCTGTTGCATTTTGTGGTTCGTTGGTCATTCTAATGTGCTTCAATTCGTGCCATTTTGCATTTATATGATGTATATTAGTTTTTTAGTGTGTTAGCATGCGTTCCCCAAGGTTTTAGATCCAAATTCAGCCCCTAAGTACTTGATCATGGCATGATTGAACTAATCGGGCTCTTATGTGCGATTTTGGCGCCCCAGACTTGCTGCTCGGTTTCGGTGCTCTTAACGTGTGAGTTGGACTTTTCACTCTAAATAAAATATGCTCCTAACATGCTAAATATGTTTTATATTAAGTTTCATAAGATTTGGAGTTGATTTGGTATGCTTTTGGACTGATTTTGTATAAGGCTTGTTTTGTCGGTAAAACCTTGTTTTCATTTTTGGATCTGTACCGAGACACCCCCCGTGTCTCATTTGCCTTGTATTGTGTGACACCCCCGTGTCACACCCTTTTTGCCTGTCTGTACTGAGACACCCCCGTGTCTCAGTATACTTAAGTTGAGGGACACGGGCGTGTCCCTCCCCTACGCATTTCTTGTCTTTTCCTTTTCGGTTTTTGATTGTTTCACCTCTTTAATGCCTTTATCTTCATTTGTGTTGAACTATGAACTTGTTTTACTATGTTTTGGGAGTATTGTGTTTTAATTTCTTAACCTTTGGGTGAGTTTTAGGCATGCTTTTGATGAATGCCGTTTATGTGCATTTTGAGGCGTTTATGATTCCCGTAACCCATTTCCCTTATCATATGATTTCTTCTTGTTTTCAAACTTTGGAAATATGTTACATTATGTAATATGATGTATGTAGTAGAGTTTTTTGAAAGGTTGAATACGTTTGAATGTGTGTTAAACTTAATTTACTTCAATGCTCTTATTTGCCTAAATGTTGGATCTTGTGCTTTGAATTTCTTGAATTGAATTGATTGAAAACGTGAAATGTGAAGGATATGAACTTGTTTGAATACAAATGTTTCATTGAATGAATGAATTGAATGTTTATATGTCTTTAAGACTTTAATAGTGCACATGAACGTGTTCATTACATTATAGCATCTTCTCTTCATTCATATCATGATCATTACATTGCCGAGCGTCCTATTTGGTCATTATGAGTCTCACTTCACCTTTCTTGCACAAATTTTGATTCCGTTGGAGACGAGGCCGATCCGAGAGGCTCTTGTGTTCTCCTCTTTGCGGTTTAAGGTGGGTTTCTCTTATATGTAGATAGATGACCCTATATACTCCCAATGTGAAAAGTTTTCGGCCAAAAGCATATATATGTATATAGAGTCGTTTTAATGAGTAAATGTTTTTAACGTAAAGCCTTTCTTTCATGAACCTACCAAATGTTTTGGCGAGAATGAATGAATGTTCAAAATGAATGGGCCCCAGGGACTTGGTGTGAGTGGGGACCCGAGGAGGCATGGGTTGACGGGAAACCCTCACACTAGTCCCACTAATGAACGGCGTAACCGGACCTCGTTAGGAGTTAGCGAGGAATGGACGCTGAGTGCCATCTGGGGAGTCATGTTCCCCTTTTGGTCAATGAATGAGTGGATGGGCCTTGGAAACCCGCCACCAATCCGGAGGAAGAAGGTGGAATGTTATTGAATGCGCCCGAAAGAATGAAATGAATGAATGAATGAATATTATTGAATGTTAATGAACGTTAATGAATTACTCGAGGTGTTGGTTGGAGATAATGTACGCCAACTCGCCGGGCCAATAATGACCTAATGTTAATGAATTGTTATAATCCCTTTTGATGATTTCTATTCGCCCACTTGGGAAATTCTTCAAAACCTCACTTGGGAGTATAGCTTGCATGTGATTGTTTAAATACTGTCGTACATTATATTATGCCCTACTTTTATACCCACCAGTCCCTTTTGGACTGAACCCGTTTGGCTTTCAGTTGTGTTGTGCAGGTGTCAAGGGAGCTAGGCGGGATTTCGAGTCATAGGTTTTACTTTCGTCTTTTAGCCCTTGTATTTTGGTCTTACACTCACATATTGCACATTGGATCATTGTATTGATTAATAATGGAGCGTATTGGTTGTTTGAGCCTTGACGGCATTTGTTAATGTATATGGACTATTTTTTTAGAGTTTGATTGCTCATTGTTTATATTATGGCCAGTTATTGCTTCTGTATTTGTAATCACTCTGATTTTATGGTTTAAGGTTTAGCCCACCTAGCATAGCGTGTGTGTTTGTCCCCGTTCGCCGTGACTTAGCTCGAGTATGGATCGTCCATTTCATATTCGGGTCAGGTCTCGGTGCGGGGGATGTGGTACTTTGCGCTCGGGTGCTACATCCTTAAGTGGTATCAGAGCCTAGGGTTGCAAAACTCGGGCTCTCGTGTCGTGATTGAGTCAGTTTAGGTCGTGCGGCATAGGAACAACTTGTCAACATATGCATTGCATTGGCTTTTATTGTGATTTGCTGCTAATTGTTGAGATTGTTCGATATACATAACTTAATTTTAATCTCATTACTTTCGTATTACATTTTGCATTTAGTGTGCTTTCATTGATTCAACTATGTGCCATAAGCATATCCTAACCGACATACATATATATTTGAGTTGAATTTTGAGTATAGATTGTAATCATGTCAATCAAGCTACAACCTATTTCAACTACAAGTTACTTCTACTAGATCAACGGAGGGTTTGTGGGAGCAAAAAGGGAATCGAAGGCTAGGTGTTCAATTTTCGCGGTTTGCCAAATGGAATTTCATATCATGGCTCGATATCATGAGAGGAGGCTAATAGGAAGCTTGGATCATGGGAAGGTTCATCAATTTCATCCTTTTTACAAACCTTGAAGATTATCAAAGTACAAGTATGGTGGAGACTCAAAATTTCTAATTTAATGGAGTTGTGAGACAACAAGATGGATGTGGAACTTCTTACCACCCAATTATAAAGGTGTTCAATACGAGATTAAACTCTCTAAGGTCCACCATTGAAACCTCCGAGTTAGAGATGGTTGAGCAATTGGAAGGTCAAGTTGGGAAACTTCACAGGACCAAATGCAAGAGGTGTTGGAGGCTTCGACTCAACTAAGATGAGAAGAGTGGAGAGCCGTTAATTGTAGGATTTTACCAAAAAGGAGTCAAGTTAAGAAGCATGGGAGAACGGTTGCAATTGAGGATTAACAAATGGATGCAAAGCAAAGATAGCCAGGAGTCTCGAAGAATTCAAATCGCATCAATTCCTTGGAATTTTGGAACACGGTGATATCAAGAAGCAAGCAAGGATGGGAAAGCATCACCAACGATTGAATAATGTTCAACCTTGCAAACTATGCTCATGATAATGGAATCAAAGGATAATTTATCGAGCTAAAGCCACCACCACGGTGACAGGTTCATAGCGTTCATAGCACGTGCATCATACGCCATTTCAAATTATTTCAATTTCTTTATTTATATGTACATGGTGATTAATATAATTGCTCCAATGTGTTTTAACATTCTAATTGTTAAATTGTTATTGCATACTCTTTTGTGGAATTATGTGTCTTGGGTGTTATAATTGATGTCTAGATGTTATATTTCTTTTGTTGAAATATGTGTTGCACGCATTGAACATTCTAACCCAACATGCGCTGTTTGAGTGTATACTTGTAAGGATACTTTCTCAGTTTAATGCCTTAACTACTAATTCCACCGAATCCTTACCGAAGCTCTACCGAAGTGGGTCAAAAGGAAAATTTTTGGGCGATAGGGATATGCCGGAAGTGAAAGTTAAATTTTGGGAGATTTAGGGTTGGAATGGACTTAGAATTATTTGGATCAAATAAGAAAAGAGGAAAAGACTTCGGATTGCAAGAAAAATTGGAAAGAGGGAAGTCAGGGGGCGAAGGAAGATGGATGCTATTCCAATTTAAACGTCTTGATTTGGTGTGAGTAACTCACTGAACTATTTCTTAGCTAGAGTTACTCAGTAGAAGGAGATTAGGATTTTCGGCGAAAAGGGTATGAATAGAGTTCGAAATAAGGGGTTTCTATAGAGTCGGGTATCATACTCTGGAGATGGTGGAATTACGGAGGAGCTTCTGCGAGATTGTTATGTTAGCTCAAAAGAAAAGGAACCGAATCAGATTGGCACAATTCGTGCTGGCAACTATAAAGGTTGATTTTGATTGAGGGTTGGAGGAGCTCGGATGACACCCAACAAATTAAGATCCAGCTAGGTACTGTTGATTTTCCATGATGATTCAAAAGAAGTTAAGGAGAAAGGAATAGTAGGGAACAATTATGGAAGGACTTGAATTGGACCCTAGGGAATTAAAGGAGCCGGAACCGAATGTGTAGTGCCCAGAACAAGAGGCGCCACATCCCCCGCACTATGAGCCCGATCCACACAAGGAATGAAGAATCCCAACATGAACCAAGCCCACAGCGAACGGGGACCCACTCACTCGTTATGCTAGGCGGGAGCTAGGACTTCAAAACCAAAAGAGACCAAGGACCAAGAATGCAATAAATACGGATGCAATTCAAAAAAACTCAATAACATGTAAGAGGCAACGACGGGTTCAACTAGCATAGATACCTAATCCCGAAATTCAAACATAACTTTAAATATAATTTCATAATCATAATCATATCCTAACATTAATCTATACATACATTCTTGAATCCTATAATTAAATACAAGATGTGTGCAAAGTGACTCGAACTTAAACATAAAACTTGACCGACTCGGGACCCCGCCTAGCACACCAAAACTTGCAAAACTGAACAAATCCGGGTTCAGTCCATAGGAGACTGGTGGGTATAAATCAGAGCATAATATAATATAAGACAGTATTTAAACATTCACATGCAAGTTATAATCCCCAAATGAGGTTTTCAAAGTATTTCCCAAGTGGGTGAGATAAAGAAATCATCAAAAGGGATTATAACCATCAAATTCCATTAATTAGGTCATTTGTGGCCCGGCGAGTGGGCGTACATTATCTCCAACCAACACCTTGTGTAATCCATTAATCATTCATACATTCGTTCATTCATTCATTCATACATATTATACCTTTGTGCACAATCATAAACATTTACACCTTTTTCCTCCGGGTGATGGCCGGGTGATCGGCCCGAACCATCCATGCATTGACCAAAAGGGTTTCATGACTCCCCAGATGGCACTCAGCGTCCATTCCCCGCTAACTCCTAACGGGGTCCGGTTACACCGTTCTGTAAATGGAACTGGTAGAAAGGGATCACCGTCGGCCCATGCCTCCCCGGATAGCCTCTAACACCAAGTCCCTGGGCCCCATTGTGCATTCATTCATTCATACATTTCTCGCCAAAACATTCGGTAGGTATTCATAAAAGAAAGGCTATACGTTCAAAATCATAGACTCGATAAGTGACTTTATATATATATAATAATTTTGGCCGAAATCTTTACATGTTAGGATTATATAGGGTCATTAACTAGTAGAAGAGAAACCTACCTGTTACACCTTACCAACCAAAACCAAGAAGAAAACAAGAGGACTTGAAAGTGTCCTAAGAACCCGGTATGTCTCCGCCCAGGAGAAAACTGTACACAAGGCAATACAATGTATTCGTGAGACTTAAGACTCTAAGTGAACCATATATGACGCACGACAATGCAATGAATATGATATGAAGGTATAAGAGATGATATTATATCATGGAAACGTTCTTGTGCACAATTAATATTTTAAATACCTGTAAACGATCATTTCATTCATTTCATGAAACATTCATATCCGTTTAAGTTCATTACTTTCATAATCCATACCAAATTAATCCAAGAAATTCAAATAACGAGTATAACACGTAATATAACATGTATACACATCATACAAGTCATAAAAGAAGAGATATATAAGCAATTAGGGTTCACATTAGAAGCAATCATCCATGCATGCACATATTAAGAGCAATGAAGATATTTTGAATCATAACTCGTAAAATATTCCACGAAAAATAACAAAAGTTCATACCACACAAGATAATACATGTTAGCGTAGCATAAAAGTCATAAAAGAGGTGGAGGAAGATCAAACAAACGAAGAAAAATGGAATCGGAGTAAGAAAAACAGGTTGGACAAAATCCACCCCCATGGGGAAAAAATCCACCCCCATGGATCTGGTCCAGTCCCATTGCCTCAAATCCACCCCCGCGGATTTTTTCCAAAGGAAAAATCCACCCTCGTAGATTCAGGTCAGTGGCGAAAAAACACCCAACAAGCAGGGCAAAACTCAAGCTAAACCAAATAAACATGATGCTAACACATCAAGGTAAGTTAGGGTAGCAAGAAACCAAGCATTACATGCCATATAAACGTCCAAAGATGCAACGATTCATGCAAGGAATGAAATTGGAACAAAATCATACAATCTCTTCAATTTCTTAAATGGCAAAGTCATGAATCCTAATCCAATACCTAAAACAATTTCATGCATATCACAAATGACATCTTAGGAGCAATATGCATACTTCATACCAAGAGAATCCACAAGGAAGCAAGCTAGAATTCATCAATTCTTCCCAAACCCTCACTATTCACCCCATATGCCAATACATGCTCATCACTTGGAGAAATCATGCAAACCTTAACTCAAAATGACTATGAGGAGGTGTACATGACAAATATGGTCTTACCTTTCAATTTGGAGGAGAAATGGAGGGGGTATGAGCTCAAATACCCCAAGGGTTGAATAGTTCTTCTTCTTCTTTCTTCTTTCCTTCTTTCTTCTTCTTTCCCTCTCCATTTTGGCTGAGTTTGGTGAGTGAGAGGGGGTTTGGTTCGGTGGGGGGGCTGATATGGGGGAGAGAGAGAGTGTGCAAGTGGGTATAAGTCAATGGTTAGGGTCTAGGTACGTTAGGATAGGTCCGTGAACGTGAAATAACTATTATTTGTCATTTTTGGCGCAAGGGGCTTGTTTCGGTTAAAATTTGGCAATCCAATTAATCTTATAAAAATATGAGGCTAGTCCCATTGTCTCTGATTCGTCGATCCGGATCCAATGGAGGTGACGGAACTCGATTCCGAGTTCCCGAGCTCAAGATATGCCGCCCAGAACACAAGGTGCGCTAAGTGCTCTTTAGCCCCCTTTTCGGTTCCGATCACACAAACGAATCCAAAACACGCACTTACGAGAATAAAATCATGCGACGAGCATATAAACATAATTATAAGTCACATAGTTCACTCATGCCAAGTTTTCACGAAAAACAGAAATCGACCGAATAGCAACGGCGTTAAACATAAACACACATGCTCAAACGTCTCAAGAATTCACGATCAATTAATAAAATCAATAATGAGGCATATATCATTAATTAAATTACACATATTCGTAAACAAATACGTCATGCTCAAACCTATGAAAAACTGGGGCGTCACAACCTCACCCCCTTAAAAGGGACCTGTCCCCAGGTCCATAGCTACCTGAACACACAATGAGAGAGCCCCGTCTCTCAAAACCACAAGGAGAGAGAGCCCTGTCTCTCACAACCAACAAAGAGAGAACCCCGTCTCTCACAACCAACAGAGAGAGAGAACCCCGTCTCTCACAAACAACAAAGCAAGGGAGTCTCCAATACTCCCGAGCAACACAACCCAAACATACAACAAAGAGCTAACAACAAGAAGGGCAACAAATACAAATACAACAGTTAACGTTTATAAAAACACACAAGGTCAAGTATGAAGTACATATTGAGCATATTGATCAACAACATGTAAAACAATTAACATAATAGGCAAACAAAGAATATTGCAATCAAATCATTTGAATTAAAATTGCATTTATGCATATGCCATGAATGCTTCTTGTACCGTTCACCGTAGTAGGGAATTTTGAAGATGAAAATCTTATGTCAGAATATATGGTCGAATCCAGAAGCTAGCTCAATTCTTGACTTATCTTTAGTATCCCTGATGTGTATCCGGTTAAAGTAAAGACGATAAATCCTCAGTTGTCTTCTTTAATTCAAAACCGTGCTCCTTCATTTAATTCGATTAACCCATTTCCCGGAATGCGATGGAGATATCGGTTCTCCGAGTGAAATTCAATCTTCCAAGAAATTATCTTGTCATTCCTCATTTGAATTCACCTTTAGTATTTACAACCCCTTTATGCGCACTTCATCTCGGTTCTGTTAATTCAATTTTCTTGAGTACTTTGTTGAGGACTTGGTTAACTAGGAGTAATTACTATCATCTTCAAGCATGACGATTCGATCAAGTTTTCCTTTCTCCATAGTTATTTTCAAATCCATCAGAAGTTCCCTGATAATATCACCATCTTCGGTATCTGAATCCCATATGTTTGACTGGCCCAAGAATCTATTTGTAAAGATGTGTTCGGTTCCGGCTCCTTCAATTCCCTAAGGTCCAATTCCAGTCCTTCTAAAATCGCTCCCTCCTATTCCTTTCTCATAGAACTTCTTTTGAGTCATCATGGAGAAATGACCGGTACATAGTTGGATCTTAATTCGTTGGGTGTCATCCGAGCTCCTCCAAAATTCCACCATCTTCAGAGTACGAGACCCGATTCTATAGAAAACTCACTATTTCGAACTCCATCCATATTCCTTTTATTGAAAATCCTGATCTCTTCTACCAAGTAACTCTAACTAAGAAATGGTTCGGTGGGTTACTCACATCAATTCAGGATGGTTGAATTGGAATAACATCCCTCTTCCTTTACCTCCTGACTTCTCTCTTTCCAAATTTTCTTGCAACCCGAAGTCTTCTCTTTCGAACTCATTGAACCAAGCTTTATTGACAGCATCCCTTTCTATGATAACTTAAATCGGTTCCCTCTTAACATCTTAGCTCAGGAGTTTCTTTATACTCCTTCATAACTCCTTTATCTTCAAACCGACTTACATACGTAAAAAGATTCGATGAGCTATCCTCTCCATACCCTGTGAAAATCTTCAATCCGAATTTAGTGACCTAGCTCAATTTTCAATGGTCACCCTTAAAGTTTTTTTTTTTTTTTTTTTTTCACTTCCCCACCCATAATTTTCCCGGATCTTCCTAATTGTATTTCCGATATTTCTATTAATTATTTCTTCGGCTACCACTTCAAGTTTCAATGTCTTTGTCACTTGTCATGCTCTCCCCCTTCTCTATCCTGGTTCTATCCGAACATCCCAAAGCCAAATCCTGTGTGCACTTCTTCTTCTGTAATTTCCTTTCCACCAACCTATCCCCTGATTGAAGTTATTTATTTCCCGAAATCATCTTCCTTGTCATGTGCCAACCCATTCTTTCTTTTTCCCTTAACTCAGATATGGCCTAGTCGCAGCGATACTTAATAAGTAAAGTGAAAGAATTTTCCTACGAAGTAAACATTAAAATGTATATCGGGTAAAGATGTCAATGCATGTGTCACGCTTACAATAACCAAATATGCCGCACATTAGAGCAACAAAATCAATTAGAAATGCACACACAAACATAAGTAAAGAAGGGTAAATAATTGATGCGAAGTATGATGCACGTGCTACGAATGTTTTGGAACTTGTCACCGATGTGGTAAGTTGTTAGCTCGGTAGCTTTTACTCGTTCCTTTAATCACGGCTTACTTTGACTTGCTGATTATTCCTTGCCTTTCCCACGGTCTTCAAAATTTCCAAGAATCCTTGTGCATCACTTGTATCTTCCACGGTCCAGAATTGCAATTTCTCAATGCCTAACTCCTTCTGCATCCACGGAATTAGCATCCAAATTTCTCCTCGAAAATTGCCCTTCAACATTGCCCAAGTTCTTTAACATAATTGAACCCTAATGTAGTTCTGAACCCTGCTTCTCGTCATTACCTTGATTAAGACTCCCGTGCTTATCCTTCACGAGTTTAGATTGGGAATATAACTTGCTTTCCAATCGCTCCCCCTTTTCTTTTTTTTTCTTTTTTTTTTTTCCCTCGATGCACAATTTGCTATCGGACCCAATTTACCTTGACCCCTATTCGTTATCGATATCTATTCAATGATCCCAACCTTGCACCAAATACCTCCCAAGCTTTCGTGCCCAAGAAAAACTTGTAATGAACCGTTGCTTTCATAGTAATTGGCCGTGGTCTGATATGATCTTCATAACCTATAATTCATTACTCATTTCAAGAATATATGCATGCGAGTAGTGCATGCTCATGTCACGTATTCAACACAGAAAGCATGGATTCAACTTAATAATGCAACAGATAATTCAACAAGATTCAATAGAGAAGGCAATTCATACTCAATATCGATGCAATGCACACATTATCATATAGTTCCTAAGCCATACGACCTAAATTGACTCAATTACGACACGAGAACCCCGGTTTTGCAACCGGGCTCTGATACCACTTACGGATGTAGCGCCCAGAACAAGAGGCGCCACATCCCCCGCAGTATGAGCCCGATCCACACAAGGAATGGAGAATCCCAACATGAACCAAGCCCACAGCGAACAGGAACCCACTCACTCGCTATGCTAGGCGGGAGCTAGGACTTCAAAACCAAAAGAGACCAAGGACCAAGAATGCAATAAATACGGAAGCAATTCAAAAAAACTCAATAACATGTAAGAGGCAACGACAGGTTCAACTAGCATAGATACCTAATCCCGAAATTCAAACATAACTTTAAATATAATTTCATAATCATAATCATATCCTAACATTAATCTATACATACATTCTTGAATCCTATAATTAAATACAAGATGTGTGCAAAGTGACTCGAACTTAAACATAAAACTTGACCGACTCGGGACCCCGCCTAGCACACCAAAACTTGCAAAACTGAACAAATCCGGGTTCAGTCCATAGGAGACTGGTGGGTATAAATCAGAGCATAATATAATATAAGACAGTATTTAAACATTCACATGCAAGTTATAATCCCCAAATGAGGTTTTCAAAGTATTTCCCAAGTGGGTGAGATAAAGAAATCATCAAAAGGGATTATAACCATCAAATTCCATTAATTAGGTCATTTGTGGCCCGGCGAGTGGGCGTACATTATCTCCAACCAACACCTTGTGTAATCCATTAATCATTCATACATTCGTTCATTCATTCATTCATACATATTATACCTTTGTGCACAATCATAAACATTTACACCTTTTTCCTCCGGGTGATGGCCGGGTGATCGGCCCGAACCATCCATGCATTGACCAAAAGGGTTTCATGACTCCCCAGATGGCACTCAGCGTCCATTCCCCGCTAACTCCTAACGGGGTCCGGTTACGCCGTTCTGTAAATGGAACTGGTAGAAAGGGATCACCGTCGGCCCATGCCTCCCCGGATAGCCTCTAACACCAAGTCCCTGGGCCCCATTATGCATTCATTCATTCATACATTTCTCACCAAAACATTCGGTAGGTATTCATAAAAGAAAGGCTAAACGTTCAAAATCATAGAATCGATAAATGACTTTATATATATATAATAATTTTGGCCGAAATCTTTACATGTTAGGATTATATAGGGTCATTAACTAGTAGAAGAGAAACCCACCTGTTACACCTTACCAACCAAAACCAAGAAGAAAACAAGAGGACTTGAAAGTGTCCTAAGAACCCGACATGTCTCCGCCCTGGAGAAAACTGTACACAAGGCAATACAATGTATTCGTGAGACTTAAGACTCTAAGTGAACCATATATGATGCACGGCAATACAATGAATATGATATGAAGGTATAAGAGATGATATTATATCATGGAAACGTTCTTGTGCACAATTAATATCTTAAAGACATGTAAACGATCATTTCATTCATTTCATGTAACATTCATATCCGTTTAAGTTCATTACTTTCATAATCCATACCAAATTAATCCAAGAAATTCAAATAACAAGTATAACACGTAATATAACATGTATACACATCATACAAGTCATAAAAGAGGAGATATATAAGCAATTAGGGTTCACATTAGAAGCAATCATCCATGCATGCACATATTAAGAGCAATGAAGATATTTTGAATCATAACTCATAAAATATTCCACGAAAAATAACAAAAGTTCATACCACACAAGATAATACATGTTAGCATAGCATAAAAGTCATAAAAGAGGTGGAGGAAGATCAAACAAACGAAGAAAAATGGAATCGGAGTAACAAAAACAGGCTGGACAAAATCCACCCCCATGGATCTGGTCCAGTCCCACTGCCTCAAATCCACCTCCATGGCGAAAAAACACCCAACAAGCAGGGCAAAACTCAAGCTAAACCATATAAACATGATGCTAACACATCAAGGTAAGTTAGGGTAGCAAGAAACCAAGCATTACAAGCCATATAAACGTCCAAAGATGCAACGATTCATGCAAGGAATGAAATTGGAACAAAATCATACAATCTCTTCAATTTCTTAAATGGCAAAGTCATGAATCCTAATCCAATACCTAAAACAATTTCATACATATCACAAATGACATCTTAGGAGCAATATGCATACTTCATACCAAGAGAATCCACAAGGAAGCAAGCTAGAATTCATCAATTCTTCCCAAACCCTCACTATTCACCCCATATGCCAATACATGCTCATCACTTAGAGAAATCATGCAAACCTTAACTCAAAATGACTATGAGGAGATGTACATCACAAATATGGTCTTACATTTCAATTTGGAGGAGAAATGGAGGGGGTATGAGCTCAAATACCCCAAGGGTTGAATAGTTCTTCTTCTTCTTCTTCTTTCTTCTTTCCTTCTTTCTTCTTCTTTCCCTCTCCATTTTGGCTGAGTTTGGTGAGTGAGAGGGGGTTTGGTTCGGTGGGGGGGCTGATATGGGGGAGAGAGAGAGTGTGCAAGTGGGTATAGGTCAATGGTTAGTGTCTAGGCACATTAGGATAGGTCCGTGAACGTGAAATAACTATTATTTGTCGTTTTTGGCGCAAGGGGCTTGTTTCGGTTAAAATTTGGAAATCCAATTAATCTTATAAAAATACGAGGCTAGTCCTATTGTTTCCGATTCGTCGATCCGGATCCAATGGAGGTGACGGAACTCGATTCCGAGTTCCCGAGCTCAAGATATGCCGCCCGGAACACAAGGTGCGCTAAATGCTCTTTAGCCCCCTTTTCGGTTCCGATCACACAAACGAATCCAAAACACACACATACGAGAATAAAATCATGCGACGAGCATATAAACATAATTATAAGTCACATAGTTCACTCATGCCAAGTTTTCACGAAAAACAGAAATCGACCGAATAGCAACGACATCAAACATAAACACACATGCTCAAACGTCTCAAGAATTCACGATCAATTAATAAAATCAATAATGAGGCATATATCATTAATTAAATTACACATATTCGTAAACAAATACGTCATGCTCAAACCTATGAAAAATTGGGGCGTCACAGAATCCATCTTTACAAATAGATTCTTGGGCCAGTCGTGTATATGGGATTCAGATACCGAAGATGGTGATATTATCAGGGAACCTTTGATGAATTTTGCAAATAACTTTGGGAAAAAGGAAAACTCGATCGAATCGTCATGCTCGAAGATGATGGTAACCACTCCTAAGTTAACTAAGTCCTCAACAAAAGAATTCAAGGGGTGAATAAAAAGGAAAAGAGATAAAATGTACGTATAAAGATTGAAGATGAAGTAATTCGAGAGAATAGCAAAAGAAATCACTAAGTATTGAAGGAATGTGGATGACACGACATACAAATTTCGCCGAGTTGTCGGTCATACTTCTATGAAGACTTCCAAGGATATTAAGTTGAGGAAAATCGGGAAGTAGAGATGGTGAAATTATGTGGACTAAGTGTAAAGGAGTAAATGGATCAAAACTGGATGTATCACTACCGTTCAAAGAGAAGGAAGAATTACCATGGCAAGAGATGAGGAAGGATTCATATGAAGGATTAGCACTTGCTACCATGTCAAAATTTTAAGTGATAGAAACTGTGAAGTTAATCGCAGAAGGGATTATAATTGGATTACCATGTTCCCTGACTTGAGGACGAGAGGTTAAGAAAGGTAGTGAATAACAGGAATCGACCCAATCACTATAATTGGTGATTGATTTAGTGAGGATTAATACAATTGGTTGTGGGAAGGGATGCTATTTCGGCGAGAGAATAAATTCAAGAATCCGAGAAAGGGTCGAGTATGATTCATGAATAAAGAATGGCTATGGAATGGGGTAGTTGTTACGATGTCAACACGCCGAGGATTCCAAAGCTTAGTACTACGAGCAAAAAGGAAATTCTAAGAATTAATCAAGAGCCAAATCGGAGTCTCCAACCGCATTATGAATTATCAACTTTCAACCTCATTGCTTCGGTGAACGGTACCTCAAACATCCATGGCATATGCATACACACGTTGTTAAAAAAAATAATAATAAAAAATAAATAAATAAATAAATAAAATTTGATAATCTGTGCTATGATTCCTTGATGTGTTAACAAATGTTGTATAATCGATGTTGGAGGTAAATAAGTGATAATTGTTCCTTGGCGTTATGTGGTTGTTTTGGTTAAGTTGTCGTAATTGGTTGTTTTGATGCTTTCTCCTTGTTGGTTGCTTTTCGTTGTGACTGTATTTTGTATTTTGAACTTCGTTACCTGTTTGTGAGAGACGGGGTTCTCTCTTTGTTGTTTTTAAGAGATGGGGTTCTCTCTTTGTTGTTTTTGAGAGACGGGGTTCTCTCTTTGTTGTTTTCGAGAGACGGGGCTCTCTCTTTGTTGTTTTCGAGAGACGGGGTTCTCTCTCTCTGTTGCTTTTGAGAGACGGGGTTCTCTCATTGTTGTTTGAGAGACGGGGATTCTCTCCTTGTTGTTTGTGAGGAACGGGGTTCCTCAATTAATTGTTTTCAGGCAGTTAGTGAATCCGAGGACGAATTCTTTTTAAGGGGGAAAGGTTGTAACGCCCCGACCCTTCGATCTTCTAAGTACGACGTTACGGATGTGCTAAGTGTGCATTGAATTATTAAGCATGCGATAATTTGAATTATTTGGAATAATTGAATAACGATAATAAGTTTTAGGATTGAAGTTTTAAACGTTTAAATCCTTTTCGAACTGCTTTTGATTTGTTTAATTCCGTTTCCAATTTCGATTTTTGTTCCAACTTGGTATACTTGAATTATGTGAGTTATTAACGTGTTTACATGCTTACGTTGTAATTTTAAGCTCGTTTGATTTAATTTTGATTTTGGTTTTTGGAGACGGAACTTATAGGGCTTAAAACGCTTTTAAGCGCGCCCTGGGTTCCGGACGTCATATCTTGAGCTCGGGAATTCGGATTCAAATTCTGTCACCTCTGTTGCCTTTGTATCGACGATTCGGAGAGAATGGAACAAGCCTCACACCTTTTTGAGATCATTAAGACCTCCGAAATCCAACCGTAACAAGCAACTCGTGCAAGAAAAACCCCTTTTGTTGACTAGTCTTCATGGTGGGACCCCTTAACACCTCTCTAACCTAACCATACTTTAACCATGACTAGTGTGCTAGATTTAAGCCTTTCTTCCCCCTTTTGGTCAGCCAAAACCGAGGCAAACCCCCTCATTTTCTGCTGCAACAAATCGAGAGAGAGGGAGAGAAGAGAAGAGGAAGAACTTTAGCTACCTTTGTGATTTTGAGCTCAAATCACTTCCTTTCTTCACCAAATCTTCAAGGTATGAATATTTATGTATCCTTTACTCTTTTATACATGATTTCATCCATTTATTTCTGATTTTGGATCAGATTTGGTTTGGGTTTGAGTTATGAGCTTGATATGAAATTTTGGGGATTTTTGCTCTAATGACTTTTCTAGTATGTAGCTGATTTCCTTGCTTATACATGATGATATGAGCTTGTTTCTTGGCCTATTTGTTTCCTAAATGATAGTATATGATGTTAGGTTGATTTTCTCTTTAGACCCTTTGATGAAATTATGTGAGTTAGAGCCCCAAACTTGATGATCAAAACTGCCTCCCCTGTTTCAGGGCTGCTGTGTGGAATTATGCCTTGTTGCTTGATCAAATAGCCTTCCTTGCGTGTGAATTTGCATGGAGATGATGTACACTCATTGTTTTATATGTTATGATTCATATTACAAGCGTTTGGATCCATTTTAATCCCCAAAACCGAAATACATGACTGTTTTTATGCATAACCCATGACAGACCTGTTGCTGTTGCATTTTGTGGTTCGTTGGTCATTCTAATGTGCTTCAATTCGTGCCATTTTACATATATATGATTTATATTAGTTGTTTAGTATGTTATCATGCATTCCCCAAGGTTTTAGATCCAAATTCAGCCCTTAAGTACTTGATCATGGCAATATTGAACTAATCGGGCTCTTATGTGCGATTTTGGCTCCCCAGACTTGCTGCTTGGTTTCGGTGCTCTTAATGTGTGATTTGGACTTGTCACTCTAAATGAAATATGCTCCTAACATGCTAAATACGTTTTATATTAAGTTTCATAAGATTTGGAGTTGATTTGGTATGCTTTTGGACTGATTTTCTATAAGGCTTGTTTTGTCGGTAAAACCTTGTTTTTATTTTTGGGTCTGTACCGAGACACCCCCGTGTCTCATTTGCCTTGTATTGTGTGACACCCCCGTGTCACACCCTTTTTTCCTGTCTGTACTGAGACACCCCCGTGTCTCAGTATACTTAAGTTGAGGGACATGGGCGTGTCCCTCCCCTACGCATTTCTTGTCTTTTCCTTTTTGGTTTTTGATTGTTTCACCTCTTTAATTCCTTTATCTTCATTTGTGTTGAACTATGAACTTGTTTTACTATGTGTTGGGATTATTGTGGTTTAATTTCTTAACCTTTGGGTGAGGTTTAGGCATGCTTTTGATGAATGTCGTTTATGTGCGTTTTGAGGCGTTTATGATTCCCGTAACCCATTTCCCTTATCATATGATTTCTTCTTGTTTTCAAACTTTGGAAATATGTTACATTATGTAATATGATGTATGTAGTAGAGTTTTTTGAAAGGTTGAATACGTTTGAATGTGTGTTAAACTTAATTTACTTCAATGCTCTTATTTGCCTAAATGTTGGATCTTGTGCTTTGAATTTCTTGAATTGAATTGATTGAAAACGTGAAATGTGAAGGATATGAACTTTTTTGAATACGAATGTTTCATTGAATGAATGAATTGAATGTTTATATGTCTTTAAGATTTTAATAGTGAACTTGAACGTGTTCATTACATTATAGCATCTTCTCTTCATTCATATCATGATCATTACATTTCCGAGCGTCCTATTTGGTCATTATGAGTCTCACTTCACCTTTCATGCATAGATTTTGATTCCGTTGGAGACGAGGCCGATCCGAGAGGCTATTGTGTTCTCCTCTTTGTAGTTTAAGGTGGGTTTCTCTTCTATGTAGATAGATGACCCTATATACTCCCAATGTGAAAAGTTTTCGGCCAAAAGCCTATATATGTATATAGAGTCATTTTAATGAGTAAATGTTTTTAACGTAAAGACTTTCTTTCATGAACCTACCAAATGTTTTGGCGAGAATGAATGAATGTTCACAATGAATGGGGCCCAGGGACTTGGTGTGAGTGGGGACCCGAGGCGGCATGGGCTGATGGGAAACCCTTACACTAGTCCCACTAATGAACGGCGTAACCGGACCTCGTTAGGAGTTAGCGAGGAATGGATGCTGAGTGCCATCTGGGGAGTCATCTTCCCCTTTTGGTCAATGAATGGATGGATGAGCCTTGCAAACCCGCCACCAACCCGGAGGAAGAAGGTGGAATGCTATTGAATGCGCACGAAAGAATGAAATGCATGAAAAGAATAAATGTTAATGAATGTTAATAAACGTTAATGAATTACACGAGGTGTTGGTTGAAGATAATGCACGCCCACTCGCCGGGACAATAATGACCTAATGTTAATGAATTGTTATAATCCCTTTTGATGATTTCTATTCGCCCACTTGGGAAATTCTTCAAAACCTCACTTGGGATTATAGCTTGCATGTGATTGTTTAAATACTGTCGTACATTATATTATGCCCTGCTTTTATACCCACCAGTCCCTTTTGGACTGAACCCGTTTGGCTTTCAGTTGTGTTGTGCAGGTGTCAAGGGAGCTAGGCGGGATTTCGAGTCATAGGTTTTACTTTCGTCTTTTAGCCCTTGTATTTTGGTCTTACACTTACATATTGCACGTTGGATCATTGTATTGATTAATAATGGAGCGTATTGGTTGTTTGAGCCTTGACGACATTTGTTAACGTATATGAACTATTTTTTTGGAGTTTGATTGCTCATTGTTTATATTATGGCCAGTTATTGCTTCCGCATTTGTAATGACTCTGATTTTATGGTTTAAGGGTTAGCCCGCCTAGCATAGCGTGTGTGTTTGTCCTCGTTCGCCGTGACTTAGCTCGAGTATGGATCGTCCATTTCATATTCGGGTCGGGTCTCGGTGCGGGGGATGTGGTACCTTGCGCTCGGGTGCTACAGTAGAACTTGGCCGTGGTTTGATATTATCTTCATAACCATAAATCATTACTCAGTTCAAGGATATATGCATGCGATTAGTGCATGCTCATGGCACGTATTTAACACGAAAAACACTGATCCAAATGCAGGCATGCAACAGAAAAGTCAACAAAATTCAAAAAGGAAGGCAATTCATATTCAAGATCGATGCAATGCAGACATTGTCACGTAGTTCCTAAGCCGTACGACCTAAACTGACTCGATCACGACACGAGAACACCGGTTTTGCAACCGGGCTCTGATACCACTTAAGGATGTAGCACCCGAGCGCAAGGTACCACATCCCCCGCACCGAGACCTGACCCGAATATGAAATGGACAATCCATACTTGAGCTAAATCACGGCGAACGGGGACATACACACTCGTTAGGCTAGGCGGGAGCTAACTTTCGCAACCAAAGAGATAATAAAATAGAAATATTACCAATGCGGAAGCAGAGTACATACATAAATAACAAGATAAGCAAAGAGCAATGGGTTCCACTAGCACAGATACTTAATCCCAAAATTCAATAAAATCATAAAACATCAATTTCAGATTCTCTCTATTCTTGTAAGCTTATCTTGAATTCATGATAATATTAATAATTAATACAACTCATACAGTCCCTGTACTTAAACAAATCATAGTTCAAAATGCATATGGACAGACTGTGATCTATCCGAACGAATGCACAAACTAGACTTCCCGCCTAGCACTCCAAACCTACAAGAACACTGAAAACAGTCCGGGTTCAGTCTATACGAGACTGGTGGGTAAAAAATGAGGCATAAGTAGTATATATAATAATATTTAAACATTCACATGCAGGTTATAATCCCAAATGATGTTTTTAGAGCATTTCCCAAGTGAGTAAAATAAAGAAGTCATCAAAAGGGATTATAACATTCATTTTCATTCTTTAGGTCTTTTGTGGCCCGACGAGTAGGCGTGCATTATATCCAACCAACACCTCGTGTAGTTCATTAAACATTCATTCATTCATTCTTTCTTTCATGCATTACATTCTTTTGTGCACATTCGTAAACATTTACACCTTCTTGCTCCGGGTGATGGCCGGGTGATCGGCCCTAACCGTCCATTCATTGACCAAAAGGGGAACATGACTCCCCAAATGGCACTCAGCGTCCATTCCTCGCTCACTCCTAACGAGGTCAGGTTACGCCATTCATTGGTGGAACTAGTGTGAGGGATCATCGTCAACCCATGCCTCCTCGTGTCACCACTCACTCCAAGTCCCTGGGCCCCATTCTGTGCATTTATTCATTCTTTCTCGCCAAAACATTTGGTAGGTTCATAAAAGAAGGGCTTTACTTTGAAATCATTGACTCATGAAAACGACTCTATATACATATATACTTTTGGCTGAAACCTTTACACATTGGGAGTGTATAGGGTCATTTAACTAAATAGAAGAGAAACCCACCTGTTACACCTTACCGGACAAGACCAAGGAAGAAAGAAGACTTGAGAATAACCTATGAACCCGGCATCTCCGCCCTGGAGAAAACTGTGCAAAGGACAATGCAATGAATTCGTGAGACTCAAGACTCCAAATGAACCATATATGACGCACGGCATGCAATGAACATTATATGAATGCATAAGAGATGATGTTATGTCATGAACATGTTCATGTGCACGATTATGCATCTAGAGCATATAGACAAGTCATTCATTCGTTCAAGGAAGCGTTAATATTCATTCAAATTTATATCTTCACGTTTCATATCAAATGAATCCAAGAATTTCATATAACGAACATAACACGTACTATATCATGTTTACAATTAGAGAATTGACAAATAAAGACATTGAAGTCATGATCGGAAATTAAATAACACGAAATAGATAACAATTTAGTTCTACAGCTCAATTAAATTAAATAATTCATACATATATATATATATATATATATATATATATATATATATATATATATATACATATATATATACATATACGTATGCATGCATGCATGCATTACATATAATACATAATGTATATATTTATATATATCAACCATGCATTTATAATATATATATATAAACATTGCATGCATGCAATACATAATTATATATATATACGTATATACACAGGACACATATATATATCATGCACAAGATTTTATATATATATAAGCACACACACACACACATTGTTTATATATATATATATATAGACATACACTTAAACACAAATCATATTCACACATTATAACAGCAAGGGAAAGCAGCAGATGAAGAAAAGCAAGGAAGCAACAAGTAATCTGCATAAAGGAGGTACCCGGCTGGGTACTTTCATGTATAAAAATCTCCTCGGCCGGGGAGTTGTATTACAGACGCGCAGCAGCAGTTCAAACGAAGCTTTCCCCTATTTTAAAAGCAAGAAACGCAATAGCAGGAAGGAGGCAACCAAGGGAATCATTCAACAGCAAAACAGGCCACGAAACTCCCACAAATAACTGGAAAAATGACAGCAATGACGCAAGGAAAGGAGCAGCGGTTGACAGCAGCAGTTCAGGCCCAAAAACAGGGGATAAACGGAAGGAAAACAGGGCAACAATCATTCCATTCTTTAATCAATATGATCATGTACGTATGTGCAACAAACAAGGCAAAAATGAGCAGCAATTGACAACAATTCGATCTTAAAACGCAGCAGCAGTAGTTCATACGAAGAGCAGTTTATTTCTTGCATGAACCTTCAGGTTTCAGGAAGTTCAACAATGGTGGGTTCTCCTACACTTAACAAACATCGAATTGAAGTTCAAATATACATACTAGGAGTTGAAGTAGTCAGATTTCATGCACAAATTCTCAAGGAAACAGAATCTAAATCATGAATTCAAAAATGGAGTTATAACCTAACTATTTCATCATCTCTTCAAAATCCCATGCTCACATGCTCAAAATTGGGGATGCATAGCTTAAAATGACACATATTAAATTTATATCACAACCCTAAACTCACATTGTTGATTGGGTGGAAGATGGAAGAGATTTGAGCTTGAATCTCCAAGGGTGGCAAGAGCTACGGGATTTTCCGGAACAGGGGATTTTGGCTGATTTTTCCTTATGTGTGAGGGTTGGTTAGGTTGAGTGAGATAAGGATCAGTTACAGGGCTGATTTAGGGTTCCAATGCCTCTAACCATGGTTAATTTGGTCAACGTTTGAATGAGTTATGGCATTTTTAGTAAAGGGTGGCAGAGTTGACGAACGTAACACTTTTCGATTGAATTTCGGGGGATCAAATGGTCTTAGAAAATTATGAGGCTAAGTTCCTTGAACCTGAATTTTCATTACGAGTTTAGCGAAGTTGACGAAACTCGAATCCGAGTTTCCTAGCTCAAGATATCATATACGGAACCAAGGGTGCGCTAATTGCTCATTAGCCCCCGATTTGGATTCCAAGAACAAAATTAATTCGAAACTAATGCAAATAAACCCAAAAACATGAAACGAACATATATTCATATGCAGGACACGTATATCTTCGACATATTCAATTTTCACGAAATTTCGAAATCAAATCATATAAAAACGAAGCACGTTTAAACACTCATAAGCCATGCATATAAATAAATTCATTATATTCCATAAAATAAAACAAAATTTAAATTCATTTAAAAATTATAACATAAAATGCACGGATTTAATATATATATACATTTAATATTAATACATTAAGATATAAATTAATATGAATGTAATTAAATTATAAGGTCAGCGAAATCACATACATTTAATAATACTAACATTAAGATATAATTGTCAACTAATTAACATAAATTTAATATTAATTAACTTAAATATGATTAATTAACATTTTAACATTTAAAATATTTAATTAAATATATAAAACACTTATAAACAATTAATTCGCGTAAATTAATAAACACATACATCATTTTAGAATACGGAAAAGTTGGGGCGTTACACTTAGGGTTACGTTAGGATTCATAATTGGACTAATACTTACTTGGTTTTCGTAAGATCATAGTCCCACGTTAATGATAACTTACTTTAACATATTCCTTTGTGTGTTACCTTACTCTAATACCCTAAATGGTATTACTATCTTGTGTTATCTATTCTTATTTGATACAAGCATTCATATGCATCATGTAGAGTGAGTCTTAGTTCTTTAGCTCACTTTAATACATGACTTACAGAAGTTAAGGTTGAGCATTGGGATCCCTAGGGAACTGTTTAATCATACTACGTACCTTTTGCCTATCGATAGGTGAGGTTAGACAATTTCAACTGGAACCATGATTATATATATAGTATCAAATGTTTTCAAAACTAACACCTAGTTCTTTCAAAGCTTTACTTTAAACTATTCCCTTGTCGGGACAACTCTTTAATGAATCATTTGTTTCAATCTCATGTATCTATTCAAATTTCTTATTCATTTATTCAAAACTATCTTACTTATCAAACATCATCACATCATTTATTCAAAGTCATTAAATAACTTCTTATATTTTCGTGGCGCCTCGATCTACAGTTCGTATAGGTATGACGTCACTTGTGTAGTTCTTTACGTAATTAAGTGATTTAATTCTTATTTTGTGCCTTAATTCCATTCATACTTGAATTATATGAATTAATATGATTGATGGACTTAATTACAATTTATTTTAATTGTTTAGATTTAATTGAAATAGGACTTGGGCTTATTTGTAATTTGTTGTAAGTTTTGGACCTCATTGCAATTAGTTTGTTTTGGGTTCGTTTGAACTACTATGAGCTCGAGAATTCAGGTTCGAATTTCGCCCCGCCATTGGACTTGATTCGATGGATCGGATTAAATGGAATTGATTTCATATTTTTCAGAAGTTGAAGTTTCTACTTTTTAAAACCTGTCCAAACGGACCAGAGACTTTTGAACCGAACCATTGCTTCTTGAATCGAACCCTTCTTTTCTCTTCCTTATTTTCACGTTAGAAGCTGTAGCAAAGCCAAGGAAGAAAGCCACAAACACTTCAACCCTTGATTCAGATTCAAGAGATAATATCACCCTCTTCACTCAGTCTTTTCATGAGCCGAGGTAAGCTATAGATTCTCTGTGATGTGCTCTTCATTTCTATACTTGAAACTTGAGTTGTGATGGATTGTATGTATACATTTGATCAACATTGGGAATAGTAAGGGTTTTGGCTAAAATTTGAGATTTTGGAATATGTAATGGTTTTTCTTGAACCTTGACTTCATATATGAATTCTCCATGATACATAAGTTGTATTTATTTCAAGAAATTGGTTGGTAAGTGAATTAAATGCAAGATGCCATTGTTGAACTTATATTTCTTCAAAATGGGTTTTGTTGATTATGACTTTGATTCCCGTTTTTCTCGAGTTTTACGCGTGCATATGTGATTCTTGCATATTGTTTGTGGTTATGCTTTAAATTGGAGTTCTTTGGTTGAGTTTTGGCCATTTTTTGGCCAAGTTTGCTTCTTTCCTTATTTTTCCACGAACAGACCTGCGTTGCAGTTATAGGCCAAATGACCGTTTCGGCACCTTTTTGAAAAATCAAAATGGCCGTTTTGGCTTAGCGGGAATACAAGTTTGAGTCTTGGAAACGACCATTTAGAGTTTGTACTATAGATGGAAATGGCTGTTTCGAGCTTCGAAGAAGGTCAGTAGCTACTGAAACGGCCGTTTGGAGTTTAAATTAAGGCCGGAAACGGTCGTTTCAGGAGTCACTGTAACTTTTGTGATTTTTGACGTTTCTAATTTGATCTCGTTGCTTCTTAATTGCTTTTATATGACTTATATGCCAGATAATTTTCTACTTTTGAGCTTGTAACTTACTACGTGATTTGTTTATGCATGAGAACGGGTCACCGCGTGTTTATTTGGCTAAATGAGTGCATTTTAATTATAATATGAGTTGCATTATATCTCATACATATCTTTACATTTTCCGTGCGTCGTATATGGTTCATATAGAGTCTAAATCTCGGGCTTTCATGTTTTCTTTTTAGACGAGGTTGTCAGTGTTGAGCCCGAGGCATAGTTTTGTCTACTCTCACTCGTTTTTTCTACAAGCACAAGGTGAGGTTTAGGACTTTGTATAGTTATCGAACTAAAGCCTTTATGTAATGTTTTCGAGCCTCGCATTTGACTATATATTATATATATATATATATATATATATATATATATATATATATATATAGCTAAATAAGTGTTGAATATGATATGTTTATGATCTTATGGAACAAGTTTGAATTTTGAAAAGTTAAATATGAAAGCATATGTAAGCTATTTTGGAAACAAATTGTTTATGTTCAAGTACTATAGTGAGGTTTGCCATGAAAGATTGGTTCTATGAATATATATGTGAATGTGGGCCCTTGGAGCTATCCGTAAGGAATCCCCGGGATGGTATTGGGCCGTTGGGGCTCGGCCTGTGCATAGTTTCCATGTAGGATATCATGTGCGACCTCGGGAGCTAAGGAAGGTGTGGTATTTTGATGCCTTCGGTGTACAAAGCTTGGGAAGACAAGTTGTGAGTTAGTTACCCTGCGTGGGTCTGTTAATGTATGGATGGTTAGGGCCGCGCGTGGCTCTTCCATCATCGGTGTGGCGGTTCGATATGTTTATGATATATGTTTTAATATGATATGAGGAGTAAAGGTTGGAAGCTCGTACTCGCCAAGCACGTGATATACTATGATATAGGAATTATGAATCGGAATAGAGTTTATGAAAATGGTTCCTAAGTATATATGTTTCTTTTGAAGGGGTTTGGTTTGTAAAACCTATTCCCGGTTCATAAATCCACTTTTGATATGTGTTATGCTTTATATATATAGTATATGGGTGTGCGTTAGTCCCCTCGCTCAGTCAGTTGACTGACCCCTCATTTTATCTTCTAGTTGCAGGTTTTGGACTTGAGCTAGGCGGAGAAGTGTGTCTTCCCAGTCGCACTTGTTTGTCTAGGTCAAGCTAGGATGCATTCCTATATACACTTCTTATTATTTTTGTATACTTATGTTTTGTTACTTGGAGATTTGATACATTTTATTTTGTGAGGCCATGTGGGCCGTTGTACATGATGTATGTATATGTTATGTTTCCGTTTTACTTGCCTTGGTTTTAATTTATTGCTTCCCCACACTCTGAGTTTATGTTTGTTAGCTCCGCCTATCATAATGAGTGAGTTCGTCTCCCGTTCGCTAGGATCTGAATTCGTGTATAGACTTCCCATTTCGTAACCAGGTTTTAGATCCTAGTGTAGGGGATGTGGTCCCTACATTTAGGTGCTACAATTCAAGCATTCGTATTTACTCCGGATGTTCATTCATATGCAAACATTATGAATCATCGTTGGGCCCGACAGTTATGTGTAGAAATGATGCTCGGGAGGTGAGCACCAACAACATCATTAAAATCGGCCGGCACCATTAGACAATGGGCACCGACTTTAATCGGAGGTTGGTTAAGTCAGGACAATCTATCAAGAAAAGGGCCACAAATCTTTTCCCATTCATCATTTATATCCGTTGCCTAGGGCTAGCTACCCGAAGTGACACCGAAGAAGGGTGGTCCATGTGTGTATGTTCAAGATGTTGTTGATCTCGGTTCAACATCTCCAATCATTAATTGTTTTCAAGGAGTAAGGGTGGAGATGCCTAGCTTGCGGGCATAAATCATTTATAACCATTGGTTCATATTTAGCAAAGTTATCCTTTACCCCTATCCCATTTTATAAAAATCATATGAACCAAATCATATCATATGTGTACGCGTGTGACATTATTGTTTTCATATCAAATGTTTTCATAAAATCTTTATCTTTCAATTCATTCTTCAAGGTAAACTTTATCAATCAAATATCCTTTTACTTTACAAGTATTTCTTTAATGTACTCCCTCACTTAGTCACTTTGACTGTAGTACGCCAACCGGAAAGGCGCTACATCCTTCGCACTATGAGCCTGATCCACACATGAAATGGAAAGTCCATGTATGAACCCAGCTCACAGCGAACGGGGACTCACTCACTCCTTAGGCTAGGCGGGAACTAAACCTTCGCAACCAAATCAAAAAGAACAAGGATAAATGCCAAAGGCGGAAGTATAACATATAATCTAGTACTAATTCAAGCCACATAACGGTTTCATCTAGCACAATAACCTATTCTCGAAAATTCGTGCATAACATAATTCCATAATCATAATCATAATCATACATTTATCCATTCTTGCACATTCAATCAAATTACAAAATGCATATGAAGTAACTCAAACTTAACCAATAGACTTGACAAACTAGACTCCCCGCCTAGGACTCCAAACCTGCAAAGAAACTGAAAACAAACCGGGTTCAGTCTATACGAGACTGGTGGGTATAAAATGAGGCATAAGTATAGTATAAGACAGTATTTAAACATTCACATGCAGGTTATAATCCCAAGTGAGGTTTTCAAAGCATTTCCCAAATGGGTGATATAAAGAATCATCAAAAGGGATTATAACGTTCATTTTCATTCTTTAGGTCTTTTGTGGCCCGGCGAGTAGGCGTGCATTATCTCCAACCAACATCTCGTGTAGTTCATTAAACAATCATTCATTCTTTCTTTCATGCATTACATTCTTTTGTGCACATTCGTAAACATTTACACCTTCTTCCTCCGGGTGATGACCGGGTGATCGGCCCGAACCATCCATTCATTGACCAAAAGGGGAACATGACTCCCCAGATGGCACTCAGCGTCCATTCCTAGCTAACTCCTAACGAGGTCCGGTTACGCCGTTCATTGGTGGAACTAGTGTGAGGGATCACCGTCAGCCCATGCCTCCTCGGGTCACCACTCACACCAAGTCCCTGGGCCCCATTCTGTGCATTCATTCATTCTTTCTCGCCAAAACATTTGGTAGGTTCATAAAAATAAAGGCTTTACTTTGCAAACATTTACTCTTAAAATGACTCTATATACATATATTAATTTTTGGTCGAAATCTTTGCACATTGGAAGTATATAGGGTTGTTTAACTAAATAGTAGAGAAACCCACCTGTACGCCTCTTACCAACAATATCAAGAAGAAAAGGAGACTCGAAAGTGTCCTACGAACCCGGCATCTCTGCCCTGGAGAAAACTGTACAAAGGACAACGTAACATGGTCGTGAGACTCAAGACTCCAAATGAACCCTATAAGACGCACGACATGCAATGAACATGATATGAATGCATAAAAGATGATGTTATGTCATGAACTTGTTCAAGTGTACGATTAACGTATTTAAATCATATAAACGAGCCATTCATTCGTTCAAGGAAGCGTTCAAATTCATTCAAGTTAAATCCTTATACATTTCATAACAATTTAATTCAAGAATTCAAATAACGGTCATATCACGTATTATAACACATTTACAATTATAGAATAGACAAATAATTACATTCAATTCATGATTGGTTATTAGAGAGGAACATGAAATAGGTAACAATTTAATTTCCATAAATCAATTAAATTAAATAATATTTAATATATAATAAACATATATATATATATATATATATATATATATATATATATATATATATATATATATATATACGTACCTACCATGCATGAACTAACATATATTTATAAACATGCGTGAAATATTAACTACGTGCATGCAAATATTAACAAATTAGAAAACATGCATGCAAATAGATAACAATTTAACATACATGTATATTTAAATATATATATGCACGTAGGTATGCATGCATATTCATGCACAAATAAGAAATCATATCCATGCATAACTTATTACACAAACACACACCTATATATATATATATATATACATATATACACGTACACACACACCTTGCATGCATGCATTCACACAATTACACAAACAAACTCACCTGCATGCATACACATATATATATATAACAAACACACACAACATACAGGCAAGGAAAGGAGAAGAAAACAGAGGCAATAAATAGCAGTTTCTGCAACAAGGCTACCCGGCCGGGCATTCTTAATCCAAAAATCTCCCCGGCTGGGGAGTCCCAGTTCAGTCGCGCAACAGCAGCTAAAGCAAAGCTTATTCCCCTGTTTTGTGAAATGAATGAGCAGCGGCATGTAGCAGCAACAAAACCCAAGTTATGTAGTAGCAAAATAGCATGAACAACCCTCACAAAGACTTAAAACTGACAGCAGTTAAGCATGGTAAAGAGCAGCAACGAACAACAGCAAAAACAGACCCCAAAATAGGGCAAAATCGAGGGAAAAACAGAGCAGTAACATTCCAACTTCAACCCAATAGGTTTAGATATGATAACACAGGAAAAGAACAAGATTTCAGTCCCAATTAACATCCAAACATGCAACCAAGGTAAGGCATACGTGAGAAAGAGATGTTAGAGATCATTTCATGCTATTTCCTCAAAGCTCCATTAATGATAACTCATGAATGCTTCAACTACCATGTAATAATTCACCATAAATGCAAAGAAGAAGTCAAAAGAATCATATTCATGCTTGGAATCAACCGAATTCCTCAAGAAATGAAAGATATCAACATATATGCTCAAAACCTAACTATTCACTAAGTCAGCCATAATCCCATGAAAACATGCTCAAAATTGGGGATGAAAGGATCAAAATGACTCATAATGAATGTATATTACAACCCTAAGCTTACCTTGTGGATTGGATGAAGTTTGGTAGAGATTTGAGCTTTGGATCTCTAAGGGTGACAAGAGCTACGGGAAAACTGGAGAGCAGAAGGTTTTGGCTGAGTTTTCTTTAACTGATGAAGGTTATCTCGGTTTGGGGTGATTAATTCAGGTTAGAGGTTTGAGTTAGGGTTCCAAAGCATCAAACCGTAGTTAATTTGGTCAAGGTTTGATAAAGTTATGGTCATTTTAGTAAACTGTGGCAGATTTGGTTTCCGTTTCGTCTTTCGGATGAATTTTGGAGGTTCAAAAGATTTTGGAAAAATATGAGGCTAAGTTCATTAAACTCGAATTTTCGTTACGAGTTCAGTGAAGTTGACAAAACTCGAATCCGAGTTTCCTAGCTCAAGATATCAAATACGGAACCAAGGGTCCGCTAATTGCACGTTAGCCCCCGACTTGGATTTCAAAATCAAAATAAATTCGAAACTCATGCAAATGAACCCGAAAATACGAAACGAACATATATTCATATTCAAGACACGTATATCTCCGACATATTAAATTTGCATGGAATTTCGGTATCAAATCATATAAAAACGAAGCACGTTTATATCACTCATAAGCAATGCATTTAAAAATCCAAAACATATTCAAATAAATGACAAAATTAAATTCATAATTAAATATAAAACAAAGTGCATCAATTAAAAAATATTTTAAATTAAAAGTGCACAAATTAAATTCATAATAACAACAAGAATTCAACTCATATTTAAACAATTAGGAATTTGCACGATTATATTACGCATTTATTTAATTAAAAATTAAATGCATGATTTAATAAGGTTTAAAATAAAATGCATGAATACATATATTTTTCATTAAACAACTTGTACTAAATTTGATATATATATATTTAGTATTAATAATATTAAATTATGATAATTAACTTTTAATATAAAATTAAATATACAATCACTTATAAACAATTAATTAGCGCAATTTGGTAAACACATACGTCATGCTATACGACTGAAAAACTGGGGCGTTACATTGACAAATACCTTTACCTATTTTCTGGCCTCATGGTTTCAGGTCTTGCAGTCGCGTTCTAGAGGTATCTTAAAGCTCTAGAATGTCTATTTTGCTCAAGTCAGGACTTATGTTATTAATCTATTTGTGTCCTGCACTATGATTTATGGCTGCATCTATTCCTAGCCTTATTATTATTATAATCTGAATACACTGCTACTTATAATCATGCTCCCGTGATATTATCCAATACATATAATATATCATTACTTATCTCTTCTACTTGCAGGTGACTTATTTGTTCATCATATGTGCTCATTACTTGTCACAACCACACATGGATTTAAAAGTTTCAAATTTTACTGATTTCTGCTGCATTATCATTATCATTATCAACCGTTCACTGGTGTATTTGTTAAGTGATGGCTTACACTATTATTTGATGAGTGCAACGGTGCCGAGGTTGAGCGTTCCTCTCCATATATATATATACCAAGTGGGGCGCTACAGTTTAGATTGTGATCGAGGTTGGTGTGGATTATTGCTCTAGAGGACTATAATTTTGGAGTCTTAAAGATTCGAAGAAGTTTGAGGGACTTGCCACTTGGAATGCATTTGTGGGTGGCTCAAATGTGTCAAAAAAGCTACAATATTCGTAAGTTCTTGATAACCCTACGAATCGGGAATAGAAATTGTAAGTCTAGATCTGGCTTTTGGGAAAACAATTTAAATTCCGCTATGTTTCTGTTCACTCTTTCCCAACACCAAATTTTCAAAACAAGGTATTAAGAAAGAAGGTCAATCACCTATTATTTTTTTAGTCATATGATGAAAAACAAGTAAAAGTCTTTTCTATTGTTGTATAATGGCGTATTAATTCACTTGAATGACAGAGAAGTTAAATGAGAGAAAAGACAGAAACAATGGAGGTCTTCTGACTTCTATGGATGAGAAAGAAAAAAAAAAAAAAGGAAAAAAAAATAATTAAGGGCATTATAGTGAATTTAGTATTTGGGAGTTAGTACTAAGACAAATTATTTGTGGTACAAACTAAAATTCTCTACACTAATCGTTACTTAAAACTAATTGCCCCTACTTCAAATTCAAAGAATTTTTTTCATTTAATAACTATTGTGTAACACTATAATTCCTTAAAATTCATATATAATGCTTGAAATTAAAATTTAAATACTTCATATTAAGAGAAAAGCTTTCATTTAACGTCTAACGGTTTCATAACACAATAATTCCTCAATATTTAGATATAGTTATACGAATATAAATACTTCATATTAAGAGAAAAGTTCTTCATTAACATCGAACGGTTGGATAACACAATAATTCTTCAATATTTAGATATAGTTTTATATATTCAAATATAAATACTCATATTAAAGAATTTTTTTTTCATTAAGTCATTCAACTACCAATTTCTAACGTCGCTCTTCTTCCCAATGAACAGATGGGTTGTTGGTAGAAGAATGGTGGACATCCGAAATGATCTTCATGGGGACCTACGGATGAATTTTTTCTGGAATAACGATGGTTGGTGCTCAAGTACGCTTCAAACGTTAGTCGGCCCACAGCTAGCCAAGGAGATTTCAGAGGTGCCCATAGTTTCTGGAAGTTTGGATAAACTAATTGGGAATTTAGAGGCAAAAGGGAACTTCACTATAAAGTCTGCTTGTGAAAGTATTCAGCAACAAAAACCAAAATCTGAGATCTTAAGAGCTCTCTGGACCGTGAACCTTATGCCTACAATACAAATATTTTTATTGCGACTCTTAAGAGACTGGCTTCCTCTAGATGACCGTCAAGAAAGAAAAGGGATTGTTGTTCCTTCAAAGTGCGTTTGCTGCTATGAGAGAGAGAGACCGTGTTGTATGTTTTCCTCACAAATGAGAAGGTTATAAGGGTGTGGAGGCATTTTGGCGCTATTTTCGGTATTCATCAAATCACAAAATTATGTCCAGGAAGCACGCTGCACCGGTGGATAAATTCCACTCCTTTTAGCTCTTCAAAACATATTAGAATCGTTGTCTCGATTCTCATATTGTGGTTTTCATCGCTGGAAAGAAATCGATGCAAGCATCAAGGGAGTAGCTACTCTTACATTAACATTATATCTCGTGTGAAAAATTATGTTTTCCTGCTTAATAAATTGGGACACTTCTGCAAGAATTGGTGGCGGGGCGATATTCACACGATAAGGAAATTTGGATACATGCTCCAGGAAAAATGCCCTTACCGGCCAATCATTGTCTGATGGATTAAATCTCTCTCGGATTGGATTAAATTGAACATAGACGGATCATCCCATGGGAACCCGGGCACCGCTGGGATTGGAGGTGTGTTTAGATATATTAATGGAGTAGTAATTTATGCCTTTAGCTCTGGGTTTGGCCAGGCATCAAAACACTGAAGCTGAAATACGCGTGATGGCATATGGGGTGAAGATAGCAGTAGAGTTGGGAGTTCAAATCTTTGGATCGAGGTCGATGTCGAAGTAGCTATTAATATTGTAAACAGAGGAGTTTCAGGACATCTAGTTATTCAAAGAGCACTCTTGGAGTTTATGAAATGGGAGAGAAAGATGAATATCCGAATCTCGCATATCTATAGGGAAGGAAATAAGGCGGCGGACTTCTTGGCTACTTGGGGAGCTCGAGAGCAACAAACGTGGTCTTTTCCTTATGAACCAATGGAAGGATATTTGTAAGAAATAACAAGGATGGACATGTGGACTATCTCCAATATTCGTGATCGACAATGAAGCGCAACATTTACAAATTGACTTGGGGGGATTGGCCCTGTACAGGTAACAACATGTATTTTATTGAGTTGATTTACTCAGTTTTATATAGGTATAGTGGCCAGCTATGGAATAATTTTAATAGACCAAAACAGATAAGTATCTTCCATATAGTTAATCTGGAGAGAAAGGTAGATTCGCTGTTGTGGATGCAGGAATAGGATAGAAGGGTACACCAAGGATCTGGTAATCTGGTCCACACGTAACAATGATGGGAGGAAAAGTGTTTATAAAATCTTGATCCCTCGAAGTATCTTTGCCAAAATTGATCAGTATTTCAATATTATTATCGATGTTGCCACTTTAAATTATTTTATGTTTGATACTAGCCTGGATACTTGTAGCTTTGTTTTGAGGAAACAGGATAAGAGCATTGGAGTGAGAAGATGTGGATTTACATGTCAATGGAATTGGAAAGATCGTAACTTAAGAATTGATGGATGTAGGATGCTTTTGGCCAGCCGTAAACCAAAGAACGATAGCCTTGTAGATGCTAGCGACAGTTATGCATCTCTTCATTGCTAGACGAGCATCTCCCTAAAGTTTGTCTACTTTTTTCGGATGATTGGGCACCTCCCGAGGAGGCTAGCGAGGAGTTCGAACTGCGCATTTAGTATGAGGGGCTGCCTTATGTTGTAGCACCCACATTGATAGGCGACACATCCCCCGTAACATGAGCCCAATCCACTCATGAAATGAAAGTCCATTCATGAGCCAAACATGTGGCGAACGGGTGACAAGGTAAAAGAACTCGACCTAGCTAAGCGGGGCTAACCCTTAAACCAAAATTCAAGATGATGTAATAGATAAAGCGGAAGCATAATATCATAATAAAAGCATACGAACCAAATATTAAAACTAAAGGCCTACAAGACCATCAAATATTTACAAGTATTCACCAAAACGTAACCAAAGTAGTAATGTATGAGATGCTAAAAGGTAAAGACATGCTAGGACCAAAATAAAGACTTCAAGAAGACCTTATTCCCCGCCTAGCATACCCTGCAAAAAGGACTAAAACAATGTGGGGTGTCAGTCCAAAGACTGAGTGAGGGGCATAATAAATATATCACATGCAAATGCAATCCATAACTCCGAGTAAGGTTTTAGAGTAACCCAAGTGGGTAGTTTGAACAAAGCACTGCTCGGAATTACGGATACAATATTATTACTTGATAAATCAAAAACATTACGTGGCCCGGCGAGTGGGCGATTCTCCAACCTTACTCCCATAGTGTGTGCATAAAACTTGATTAAGCTTGTTAGGAATAGTGCCCTTAAAGCAGATGTTTGCTTTACTATTTCCTTGTAAAATCACAAACAGTCTTTGAATAATAAACAAAAAGATTTTGTTCATAGGCAATCACATCTTTATGTACTTATTTATGTCTGTTTGGGTTGACTGTGTTTTGCATGTATTGAACTCCCATAATCCGATGAGGCCGTTAAAAACTTTGTCATTATGGGAACAACACATGAAACATGTTCTTAACACCATAGGCGAGGATTAGAAACTTCTCCAAGTCAATGAGTCCGACCGACAGTGGGAGTGTCGACCTTGACTCTGCTGAGACTTGCTTATGTGATTATGTCCTTTTGAAGGATCACTCAGTTTCATGGAGTGATAAGTGCATACGTTGATGCGTTCATAATACATAAGGGTGATTATTACAAGAACTTCATCACTGAGATGTCCCGCGTGAGAACATTCCTAAATGGGAAAGGAAGTTTCCTGAAACTTCCAGATTAGGAAATATCTCACAGGTTAATGACATGATTCATTAATCGTTAGACTTGAGATTCTGTAATGTCTCATATAACCTAACTCTGTAATCTTTGATATAGGCTCAAAAGGGTATCGCCATATAGACACCTGAACTACGGCCTATGTTGGGATTACACAAGTGGCATATGTAGAATTAGTAGAATCAATAAAGGACCTACACTTGTTAAGAACAAGAATGATCTCATACTGATTGAGTTGTTCGTAGTGCATTAAACATTGAACCCTTGGCCATGGTGGATAAAAGATCAAAACATCTAGAAAATGAGATTTTCCAAGATTGAGATCGAAAAGGATATGAAACGAACTTAACTTTAAAGATCAAGAAAGTTTTGGCTCTGAGAATATTCCCATGCCTTAGTTCTTGATTGGGAGATGGAGTTGTAGGAAGATCGTATTTCACTGATTGTCATTGACTGAAAGGTTCTTCGATTCATTTTGTTATTCTGTTAGGGGTCACACACCCATTGTTATATTACGGTAGTGTGATCTGTGAAGTGATTAATTAATTAGGGAATTAGTTAATTACTATCACTGCTAATCGAATAATGAACCTAAAGGGTCACATACAAATGCCAGAACACGAGGGTTACGGTAGGATGTCAATATGATTAACGAAGGATAAAATTGTTGATCGAAATGGAGCAAGGATTGCGTAAGTAGTGCCATGTGTCAAGCATACGTGGCTGCCACGTGCCATGCAATCCACGTGGCTACCATGTGTCATGTACACATGGCACGTACGTAGCTTCGTGCGTCTTTTAAATTATAATTAATTAATTAGTCTTTTAATTAATTGTTGAATTAATTATTAAGACTGTTCTTCAATAAACTTAACCCAATAAATAATTAATTGGGAATTAAATTATATTGAATATTGACTTTTAACTTTAGGAAAGTTGAAAAGTCCAACTTCCTATTGTAGGAGAGAGAAGTCTTCTCTTGCTAGACTTGGAGAATAAGTTAAGACCTTATTATTCCAATTAAATTAAATAATTAAATGAGTTAATTAGTGAGCAAGAAAAGAAGCCCACTATGGTTAGGAGAACCCTAAGTGGTTCGAACCCCCTTATACAAATACAAGGGTGGGTGCTTTTTTTATTCTTTAGACCAACACTCACGAAGTGTTAAGTTTTTGAGAAAAACCAAAAGAAAGGTTTTCAAAGTAAATCCTAGCCCTAACACAAGCCATAGAACTAGTATTCGCACTCGCTTGATCGTGTTCTAGGTCTGGTGTGGATACGCTTTAGAGGGCTTCTACTTTGAAGTCTAATTCGAAGGCCGTTCGAGGGATTTCGCTTGAAGGGTGTACGTTAGGCGGTAACAGCATCACTAGAAAGCTTCTAACTTTTTAAGTTTCTAAAACACCCAACGTTACAATACGAAAATTGCAAGACAACGATTAAACTTTTGGAAAATTTTAAACTTCCGCTGCTCAACTCTTTCGTGTTTTCCAACAAGTGGTATCAGAGCTAGGTCGCAACGTTCGTATTGTATCTTTATTGCTTTTGGAATTTTGACTGAAAATTCTTGAATTTGAGTATATCTTGTGTATTCATGGTTTTTGTTTGAAATACAAAGTTGCCGGATCAAAACTGTTTCTTGAAAATTCATGAAAAACCGTTTTCTAATTAATCTGGTTTTAAGCTGGTTAAATTCAAATTTGTTTGAACTGTTTTAATTCAGAATTAGAATTGATGAATTTGTCGAAATTACGAAACGAAGACGGAACGGGATCACCCGTACGTATAGCGTGCGGGATCGCACCTACGCGCATGGGGCGACACGTCTTAGTCCCGCACCGATGCACCCCGTCGCGAGGCAATCACCTGGACGCACCTAGCCGATGCCGCGCGGATGTTCCGCCCTTGTCCCGGCGCTGCTGTGCGGGCAGTGTGCATGGGACTGTTGCTCGCACGAGCTCGGGCAGTCCTCTGCGGCCGTCCCGGGACGCTTGTTTTCGTTTTATTTTTCCAATTTTGAAAATTCCCGAATTACGAAAATTTGATTTTGTCTTAAAATTTGATTTTAAAATAATAAAATTATTTATTTGAAATAATTATAAAAATTTGGGATTTTATGAATTAAAGTCAAGTTGTAATTTTTGAGAAAATAATAAATATCACTTTGAATGATATTTTTGACAAAAATTTAATTTTGAATTAATTGTGGTTTTGTGATGATCCGAAGTTCAATTTTGAATAAATTCTTGAATAATGAACTAATATTCAAATTACTTAAGTTAGTTGTAACTTGAAGTCAAGAGAATTTTAAATTTAATTGGTAAATTTAAATTCGAGCGAAATCATGCTAGTTTAGGTGATCATGGGTTAGTCTTATGTATGTTTTAAATTCTGCACATGGATGATTTCAATCGGTTCGGAGCCCCATTGTTGCGCGTTTTCAATTGGGGTTGGAGTCCTACTTATGTGCGTACTGTTTTGTGTTTATTAGGTGGTTTTCCTTATTATTGTTTTTGGGCCGGGGTATGCCCCATGTACTTGTCTATGGTCAATATGAAAATTGAGTCATATTACTTTATGTAAAGAGAGTAGAACTTAGGAAGTGAGGTTTTATTTTCATTTTGGAGACAAGCACCCATGGAATAAGAAGGATCCACAAGGAGCACTTGAAGAACGGTGGCCATAAGTACACCCCTCAAAATGTTTAGGAGGGTTTCTATTAAATGTAATAGATAGAGCATTTTTCCATTAAATTTTGTACCCCTAAGTGATATGAACTATCTTATGTGGCATGAATGTTAGAACTAGTGATTTTGGAGTGGCTCCCAAAATCACATATAAGATAGGATACCTATGATCATCACATAATTAGTATCATGCTAGGAGATGTTATCTGCTACTTGCTTCTGTGATGCACTTTATGTGAAACTGCATTAAACAAGACAATTAAAATTTGGATAACATTATATGTGTTAGGAATAGTGCCCTAGAAAGCCGATTGTATATCCACTTTGTGCTTTTCCTTATTGTAATCACAGACAATCTTTGAATGAAATACCGAATTGAGGCAACACTTCTTTATATGCTCTTGTTTGGTATGCGTTTACTTTAGCTGTGCATGTATGAGAACTCCCCTAATCCTGATGACTTTAGGACTCTGCCATTTAGGTGAAATGGTTCATGAAACGAGCCCTATATCACATAAGTCATGATTAGTAAAATACTCCAAGCCGATGAGTCCTACAGACAGTGGGAGTGTCAACCTGACTCCTCTAAGGCTTGCTTGTGGGATCACGCCCTTAAGAAGGACCACCTTGTTTCATGGAGGTGCAAAGTGTATAGTTGATACGTGCGTGATACATGAGGGTGCTTACTTCAATAAGTAAGTTCACTGAGGTGCCCCGTGTGAGAAGATTCCTAAATGGGAAAGGAAGTTTCTATTTCAGGAAATGGAAACTTCCAGATTAGGAAATATCTCACGAGTCATTGATGTGATTAATTGATCCTTAGACTTGAGGTTCCTTGTCACTTTATGAGTTAACTCTGTAGTCTTAGGTATAAGCTTTAAAGGGTGTCGCCTTAGACAACTGATTCAAGGCTTATGCTGGGGCTGCACAAGTGATTCATGAAAGTGAATGAGAATCAAGAAAGGACCTACACTTGCATTTGCAAGGTGATCTCTTATTGTGTAAGTCATTCATATGCCATATGGAGTCCTTGGCCAAGGCAGTAGATCAAGACATCAAGAAAAGGGTTTCTTGGATTGAGATCAAATGGATATGAAATGTACTTAGCTTTAAGACCGGATTATTAGGGTTCTGATTATTCCCTTGCCCTAGATCTTGGTTGAGAGATAGTAAGTAGGAGGATTGTATCTCACATGAATCAATGACTTAAAGGTTCTGTCGAATCCGAACATTCCAATTCAGCTAGGGGTTAAACACCTGTTGCTAGACTATGGTCGTTTCATCTGTGGACTGATTAATTAATTAATTAGGGTCACTGCTAATTGAATTGAGAACCTAGAGGGTCAAACGCAACAACTTGGTTACATGAGTTGAGGCTTTAAAATGATTAAACGAGTTAATCGGGCCAAGAGGGTTCCACACCTGTGAAGCCACACGTGTGGGTCACGTGAGTGACACGTGTCCTTGTGACACGTGTCACACACGTGAATATATATATATATATATATATATATATATATATATATATATATATATATATTAAATAATTAATTTGTTAATTATTTAATAGACTTTGGTTTAATTTTGAATTAAAAAGAAAGTCTTATTTTGGAGAAAAATAATCTAGTTAATTAATTATGAATTAATTAATTAGATAAAATAAGTTATTTATTTTAAATAAATAAAGTATAAAATTATCCAAAAATAGTTTGGATATTTTTAGCTCTCTTGAAAGTTGATTTGAATTTGGATTCAAAGTCAAAGTCAAAATTACTTGATGATCAAGTAATAGGAGAGAGGGACCAAAATCCTTAGCCCATAAGGACTAGGGATTTTCGGTCCTCCCCTTTCTATAAATAGGGGAGCTCGAGCTCCCCTTAGAGCTAATTGGCAATTCTTTTGGTTCATGTGTTGAACACCATCCTTTCTCCAAGATAAACAAAACCCTAGGTTAAGCCTAAACACTAACTAGAGAACTAGCATCCTTACTAGTTAGATTGTGATCAAGTTGGTGGACTATCTCTAGAGAGCTTCAAGTTAGAAGTTTGAAGATTCGAGCTTTACCAAGGAGTGGGGATCAAGCCCCGAGAAGAGCGTTCTTGGGTGGCTTGAAACGCTTCAAGAAAGAATAAAAGAAAAGTAAGTTTTCTATCTCTACGAATTTGGATACACGATTGCGAGTCCAAGGTCCTTTTGTTGGGAAAATTTTTTAAATTTTGTTGCTTTCTGATTCGTGTTTTCCAACAAGTGGTATCAGATCCACCTCGTTAATCGTGTTTCTGATTCGTCTCAATTATACTGAATTTGGTAGAAATTCTTAGGCTTGATGCGATTGAGTATTTGTAATTGTTTTAGAAAGCCTGAATTACGAAACTGTATTTTTTTTCCTGAAAGTTTCTGAAAATTGGTATTTACAAAATTTAATTTTTGAAAACAATTTTAGATTTGAAACTGTATAAACTGTTTTTGGATTTCTTGGATTGGTTTTGCTTTTGAACGAAAACACGAAACGAAAATACGAAATACGACGAACACGCGAAACCCCGCGCGTGCGGGCTTCGCGCGCACCACCCGCCTGGCCTAGGCCCGCGTAGGGCAGCCACCCAGCACCCTCCCGCAACCGCGCGCGAGGCGCGCCCGCCCAGGGCGGCCGAGACTGGCCGCCCATCGCCCGCCCGCACTGCGTGCCGCGCGCGCACTCATGCGGCCTCGGTTATGAAACTTATATTAAGAATGGTAAATACTTTATCAAACGGAACAACTCTTCCGTTCACATCGGTACTCTAAGTAATGGACTTTATCTAACTCAGAATATCAATATTATGAATATACAACGAGAAACGAAGCGTAAGAGAGATGACAAAGTTTCAGCTCCCTTATGGCACGCTAGATTAGGACACATTTCCAAGAACAGAATTAGCAAGATAAACACTTTAGGATCATTCTCTGAAAATGATCTTAAGGAGTTAACTTCTTGCGAATCCTGTCTCAAAGGAAAGATGTCCAAAGTTCCTTTTAAAGGAACTGTGGAACGTGCCACTAAGGTTTTGGATTTGATCCATACTGATGTTTGTGGACCGCTCAGTGTAAGCACAAGAAACAATCATCAGTATTTCATAACCTTTACTGATGACTTCAGTCGGTATGGTTATGTATACTTGATGAAGTATAAATCTGAAGCTTTTATGAAATTCTTAGAATTTCAAAAGGAGGTTGAGAACAAAACTGGTCACAAGATCAAAGCACTTCGATCTGATCGAGGAGGCGAGTATCTTAGTGAAGAATTCCTTAATCATCTTAAAGATAATGGGATTATCTCTCAGTGGACTCCTCCGGGAACTCCTCAGCTTAATGGAGTTTCTGAGAGAAGGAATCGAACCTTACTTGATATGGTTAGTTCCATGATGAGTTTCACTGACTTACCACCTTCTTTCTGGGGTTATACCCTAGAAAGTGCAACAAAGATTTTGAATCTAGTTCCCTCTAAGTCAGTCCCTAAAACGCCCTATGAAATGTGGCATGGTAAAATCCCTAGCTATTCTTACTTAAGAATTTGGGGTTGTCCTGCTTACGTGAAGAGGACAGTGGGAGATAAGTTAGAATCTCGTTCTAACTTATGCTACTTTGTAGGTTATCCTAAGGAATCCATAGGATATTACTTCTCTGATCAATCTGAGCAAAAGGTGTTTGTTTCTAGAAATGCCACTTTTCTTGAGGAACCGTTCCTTAAAGAAAGGAAAGGCAAGATCATAGAATTAGAGGAAGTACAAAGTGACCCCACGCCACCCACTTAAGAAACGTCCCTTACTGATCAACCACAACCAATCACGAATTTCGATACATACGAAAATCCTCCCCTGAGGCGTTCTGAACGCACTCCTAGACAGCCGGAGAGATGGTATGGATTCTTCCATGAAATCTCTCAAAAGGATAATGATCCTTTAACATATGAGGAGGCACTTTCAGATTCTGACTCTAACAGTGGATAAAAGCCATGAAATCCGAAATGGATTCCATGAACTCCAACCAAGTTTGGACCTTGGTAGATTTGCCTGATGGGATCAAACCCATTGGTTGCAAATGGATCTTTAAGAGAAAGCTTGGAGTTGATGGAAGCATTGCAGCCTACAAAGCAAGACTGGTTGCAAAAGGATTCACTCAAAGACCCGGCGTGGACTTTGACGAAACCTTCTCACCAGTTGCAATGCAAAAGTCTATTCGGATCATGCTTGCCATTGCTGCATATTATGACTATGAGATATGGCAAATGGATGTGAAAACTGCCTTTCTCAATGGTGACATTGATAAAGACATTTATATGGAGCAACCCATAGGTTTCACATTCAGTGGGAGTGAGTAAAAGGTTTGCAAACTCCAAAGATCAATCTATGGATTGAAACAGGCTTCTAGGAATTGGAAAATTCGATTTGATGAATCGGTCAAAGCGTTTGGCTTCATCCAAATTTTGAATGAATCATGTGTGTATAGAAAGGAATTGGAGACCTCAGTGCAATTCTTAGTACTTTATGTTGATGACATCCTTCTTATTGAGAATTCGAAGGATGACATGAAAGTGACTAAGTTATGGTTATCGAACCAATTCGAGATGAAAGATCTTGGTGATGCGTCCTATATCCTTGGAATTAAAATCTATAGAGATAGATGTAGAAGGTTAATAGGACTATCACAGTCGATGTACATTGACAAAGTATTGAAGAGATTCAATATGGAGTCAGCAAAGGTTAAGAACCTTCCTATGAGTGTAGGAACATGTCTTTCAAAGAAGATGTGTCCTAAGACTAACCTTGAGAAGGAAAGAATGACTCATACACCTTATGCATCAGCAATAGGTAGTATAATGTATGCAATGTTATGTACTCGACCGGATGTGGCTTACGCACTTAGTGTGACGAGTCGTTTCTAATCTAACCCTGGAGATGGTCACTGGGCTGCCGTGAAGAATATTCTTAAGTACTTGAAAAGTACTAAAGATATATTCTTAGTTTACGGAGGTCAGAAAGATCTTAATGTCGAAGGATACTGCGATGCAAGCTTTGCATCTGACTTAGATGATTTTAAGTCAATGTCAGGATATATTTTCTGCCTAAACGGCGGAGCAGTGAGTTGGAAGAGTTCCAAGCAAACTACCACTGCAAATTCGACCACTGAGGCCGAATACTTAGCTACAAATGTTGCAGTTAAGGAAGGCGTTTGGATTAGAAACTTCATTCAAGAGTTGAATGTTGTTCCTAGCATGAAAGACCCCATTACTGTGTTTTGTGACAACACTGGGGCGGTTGCTCAAGCAAGAGAACCAAGATCTCACCAACGGACCAAGCACATTATGAGGAAGTATCACCTAATCTGTGATATTATCAAAAGAGGAGATGTGCAAATTGAGAGGGTCACATCAGCAGAGAACGTGGCAGATCCACTTACTAAACCCCTCAGTCGAGAAGCTTTCCAAGGTCATCTTCAGAAGATGGGACTTAGAGTAGCTTTAGAATGGCTTTGACGGGCAAGTGGGAGATTGTTAGGAATAGTGCCCTAGAAAGCCGATTGTATATCCGCTTTGTGCTTTTCCTTATTGTAATCACAGATAATCTTTGAATGAAATAACGAATTGAGGCAACACTTCTTTATATGCTCTTGTTTGGTATGCGTTTACTTTAGCTGTGCATGTATGAGAACTCCCCTAATCCTGATGACGTTAGGACTCTACCATTTAGGTGAAATGGTTCATGAAACGAGCCCTATATCACATAAGTCATGATTAGTAAAATACTCCAAGCCGATGAGTCCTACAGACAGTGGGAGTGTCAACCTGACTCCTCTAAGGCTTGCTTGTGGGATCACGCCCTTAAGAAGGACCACCTTGTTTCATGGAGGTGCAAAGTGTATAGTTGATACGTACGTGATACATGAGGGTGCTTACTTTAATAAGTAAGTTCACTAAGGTGCCCCGTGTGAGAACATTCCTAAATGGGAAAGGAAGTTTCTATTTCAGGAATTGGAAACTTCCAGATTAGGAAGTATCTCACGAGTCATTGATGTGATTAATTGATCCTTAGACTTGAGGTTCCTTGTCACTTTATGAGTTAACTCTGTAGTCTTAGGTATAAGCTTTAAAGGGTGTTGCCTTAGACAATTGATTCAAGGCTTATGCTGGGGCTGCACAAGTGATTCATGAAAGTGAATGAGAATCAAGAAAGGACCTACATTTGCATTTGCAAGGTGATCTCTTATTGTGTAAGTCATTCATATGCCATATGGAGTCCTTGGCCAAGGTAGTAGATCAAGACATCAAGAAAAGGGTTTCTTGGATTGAGATCAAATGGATATGAAATGTACTTAGCTTTAAGACCGGATTATTAGGGTTCTGATTATTCCCTTGCCCTAGATCTTGGTTGAGAGATAGTAAGTAAGAGGATTGTATCTCACATGAATCAATAACTTAAAGGTTCTGTCGAATCCGAACATTCCAATTCAGCTAGGGGTTAAACACCTGTTGCTAGACTATGCTCGTTTAATATGTGGACTGATTAATTAATTAATTAGGGTCACTGCTAATTGAATTGAGAACGTAGAGGGTCACACACAACAACTTGGTTACATGAGTTGAGGCTTTAAAATGATTAAACGAGTTAATCGGGCCAAGAGGGTTCCACACGTGTGAAGCCACACGTGTGGGTCACGTGAGTGACACGTGTCCTTGTGACACGTGTCACACACGTGAATATATATATATATATATATATATATATATATATATATATATTGTATATATATATTAAATAATTAATTTGTTAATTATTTAATAGACTTTGGTTTAATTTTGAATTAAAAAGAAAGTCTTATTTTGGAGAAAAATAATCTAGTTAATTAATTATGAATTAATTAATTAGATAAAATAAGTTATTTATTTTAAACAAATAAAGTATAAAATTATCCAAAAATACTTTGGATATTTTTAGCTCTCTTGAAACTTGATTTGAATTAGAATTCAAAGTCAAAGTCAAAATTACTTGATGATCAAGTAATAGGAGAGAGAGAGACCAAAATCCTAGCCCATTAAGGACTAGGAATTTCGGCACCCTCTCTCTATAAATAGGGGAGCTCGAGCTCCTTTAGGAGCTAATTGGCAATTCTTTCGGTTCATGTGTTGAACACCTTCCTTTCTCCAAGATAAACGAAACCCTAGGATAAGCCTAAACACTAACTAGAGAACTAGCATCCTTACTAGTTAGATTGTGATCAAGTTGGTGGACTATCTCTAGAGAGCTTCTAGTTACAAGTTTGACAATTCGAGCTTTACCAAGGAGAGGGGATCAAGCCGCGAGAAGAGCATTCTTGGGTGGCTTGAAACACTTCAAGAAAGAATAAAAGAAAAGTAAGTTTTCTATCTCTACGAATTTGGATACACGATTGCGAGTCCAAGGTCCTTTTGTTGGGAAAATTTTGTAAATTCCGCTGCTTTCTGATTCGTGTTTTCCAATAATATGTTGGTGAGTTCATTCGAAAATCCCATTTAAATATTGAGCAAAATTCGAATAAATAGGTGTTTTATCACGGTTATAAGATTCCTAGCATTCCATTAATAGGATTTAGGACTTAATAAGTGAAACTAATTGTTGTCTCGTGAGTTGTGGGGTAATTAGTGTAGCTTATTGACTCTTAGTTTCCCGATTAATTGTTTTAAATAATTAATATTTCTTGACCATTTTAGAATGGGCGATGTCTCACAAGTCGTGGTTCGTTCGGACTTAGTTTGGTTGAGATCTTATGATTGATGGGTCCTACTCAACACTAAAGTAGATATGGATGTCTCACGATTCGTGGGTCCATGATTGAAAGACTAGTGATGCAAAAATATTACTAGGAATTCCATGGGGATGGAATCGGCAATTCGTACCAATTCTTAGACCTTTGGATGTCTCACGAGTCGTGGGTCCAAAACTAAGAATGCTTGGGATCCTATTACCTATTGGGAAAATAAGTTTCTTCTAAAGTCGTTGGGGTTTCTATACTTTCTAAAAACAGTAGGAGAACATATTTCTAAAGACATTGATAATATGTAATCGTTATTATTCAGCATGCTCATGATTTCTCTGTTTTTCATTTTGGTTGTAGTTCTGTGATTCTCTACAATTGAAATGGCAACCAAAAACCCTTTTGTATCCATCCTCGAATCAAACAAGTTGACGGAGCCTAATTACTCTGATTGGCTTCGGAATCTAAAGATTGTTTTAGATTTTGAAAAGAGAAGATATGTTCTCTTCGAGGGAGAGCCTGTCGTTGAAGGTGAAGCTCCGACTCGGGCCGAAAGAGAGGCGATTGCGAAATGGTCTGAAGATAATCTTCAAGCCCGTTGCCTCATGTTGGCCAACATGTCTCCGGATATGTAAAGACAACATGAGTCTTTGGATAACGCTTGGGAGATTTATGACCATCTCGAGCAATTGTACTTCCCCAAAGAATGTATTCTAAGGTACAACACCTCTAAGGAGCTCTTTCATCTCAAAATGAAAGAAGGTACAAATGTCCATGAGCACGGTCTCAAGTTTCTTTCTTTGAACGAGAAATCGACCTCCGTGGAAATGCCACTGAGTGAGGAACTCGCTGTGGATTTGTTGCTCGCGTCGTTTCCACCATCATTCAATCCTTTCGTGTTAAACATCAACATGAATCATCCTCATGCTACTGTAGCTGAGCTGATTAGTCAACTTGTGACTGCAAAAGACACGATAAAGAAGGATCGTAAAGTAATGATGGTAACTTCCTCTTCTGGGCCTTCTAAAGGCAAAGGGAAGAAAGTTCCTAAAAAGAAGGGATCTCTTAAACCCGATGGAGGGGTTAAAAAGAGAAAGGCCAAGAAGAGAAAAGATTAGATAGAGGACGTTTGCCATCATTGTGGTAAGAAAGGGCATTGGAAGAGGAACTGCCAAGAGTACAAGGATACTCTAAAGAAAGGTGTGTTTATTGTTGAAGTAAATCTATCTATTGATTCTAATTCTTGGGTACTTGATACCGGCTGTGGAGCTCATATCTGTAATGATGTACAGATGCTAAATTATGTTCGGCAGCTCGAAGAGGGAGAATGCGTCTTGAAGGTTGGGAATGGATCAAGCGTTTAAGCTCAAGCCATCCGGACGTGTAGATTAGATTTAGGTGTCTTTAATTCAGTTTTGTACAAAGTCCTTTATGTACCTTCTATTATTCGTAATATAATTTCCATTCGAATATTAGATTGTGAAGGATATGAGACTTTCTCTAGAAATTGAAACTTTTATCTTAAGAAGTATAAAACTTTCGTTTTGCTTGGTACATTATCAAATGGACTTTACACAACTAAAGACACTAATATTCTGAATATACAACAATTAAACAAATGCAAAAGATATGACAAGATCTTGGCTTCTTTATGGCACACACATTTAGGCCACGTTTCTAAAGATAGGATTGCTAAGTTAACTAATTTAGGATCATTCTACGATGATGAAATTAAAGAGTTAACTCATTGTGAATCATGTCTTAAAGGAAAGATGGCCAAAACTCCCTTTAATGGTAAAGTGGAACGTGCCACTAAAGTATTGGGTTTAATCCATACTGATGTTTGTGGACCACTTAGTGTAAGTACGAGAAGCAACCATCAATATTTCATAACCTTCATAGACGACTTTAGTCGTTTTGGTTATGTGTACTTAATTAAGTATAAATCCGAAGCCTTTGAGAAATTCTAGGAATTTCAAAAGGAGGTTGAGAACCAAACCGGTCACAAGATTAAGACATTTCGATCTGATCGAGGTGGGGAATATCTAAGTGACGAAATCCTTAGTCATCTCAGAGATAATGGAATTATCTCTCAGTAGACTCCTCCGGGAACTCCTCAATTAAATGGAGTTTCGGAGAGAAGGAACAAAACCTTACTTGATATGGTTCGTTCCATGATGAGTTTCACTGAATTGCCACCTTCATTCTGGGGTTATGCCCTTGAATCAGCAGTTAAGATTCTGAAACTTGTTCCCTCTAAATCTATACCCAAAACCCCATTTGAGATGTGGTTTGGCAAAATCCCTAATTATTCTTACTTAAGAATTTGGGGTTGTCCTGTTTATGTGAAGAGGACAGTGGGAGGTAAGCTTGAAGCTAGATCAAGCTTATGCAAGTTCATAGGATATCCTAAAGAGTCAATAGGATCTTATTTCTACGATCCTCTTGAACAAAAGATCTTTGTGTCAAGATATGTTACTTTTCTTGAGGACTCGTTCCTTAAAGAAAAGAAAGGCAAGATCGTAGAACTTGAAGAAGTTCGAGACCAAGGTCCCACACAAAGTTTGGATACTAATGTCCCTCAGCTAATCTCAGAGACTGATACACACGAAAATCCTCCTCTAGTAAGGTGTTCTAAACGCATTCCAAGACAACCAGAGAGATGGTATGGCTTTCTCCACCAAACATCTCAAATGGATAATTATCTATTAACTTATGAGGAGGCACTGTTAGATTCAGACTCTGAACAATGGAAAGAAGTAATGAAATCCGAAATGGATTCCATGTACTCTAACCAAGGTTAGATCTTGGTTGATCCACCTGATGGGATCAGGCCCATAGGGTGTAAATGGATATATAAGCGCAAGCTTGGAGTGGATGGAAGTGTGGCAACCTTTAAAGCAAGATTAGTTGCTAAAGGTTTCAATCGAAGACCAGGTGTAGATTTTGATGAAATCTTCTCCCTGGTTGTAATGTAAAAGTCTATCAGGATATTGCTTGCTATTACACCGTATTATGACTACGAAATATGGCAAATGGATGTCAAAACTACCTCTTTCAATGGAGACATTGACAAAGACATTTACATGGAGCAGCCCATGGGTTTCACATTCAGTGGGAGCGAACAAAAGGTTCGTAAGCTCCAACGTTCAATCTATGGATTGAAACAAGCATCTAGGAATTGGAATATCTGGTTTGATAAAGCAGTCAAATCGTTTAGCTTTATTCAAAATCCGAATGAATCCTGCGTGTACAAGAAAGAATTGGAAACCTCGGTTCAATTTCTGATACTTTATGTAGATGACATCCTTCTCATTGGGAATGCGAAGGATGACATGAAAGTAACAAAGTCTTGGTTATCAAACCAATTTGAGATGAAGGATCTTGGTGATGCATCCTACATTCTCGGGATAAAGATCTATCGGGATAGATCCAGGAGATTGTTAGGATTGTCACAGTCGGTTTACATAGACAAAGTACTAAAGAGGTTTAGTATGGAAGAATCCAAACGTGGAAAACTTCCAATGGGCCCGGGAATAGTTCTTTCGAAGAAGTTGTATCCCATGACTGAACTTGAAAAGTCTAAGATGTCCAGAATTCCTTATGCTAAGGAGTAATAATCCCGACGGCCTGATGCCGTCCCGGGTGTCCTCGCTCATACATCTGGGGCCCAAACGTACGGAATATATCATACATATACCAATATTTCATGATTTAACTAGCTAGCATATCATAACATAGCTTACATAAGGTTTTCAAAATCAAGCTTACATATACTTGTATACTAAATTTTAAAATCCAAAGGTGATTCATAAGATCATAACATATATATTCAACACATATCTATGTATATATATAATATATAATCACATGCAGGGTTAGAAATACGAGCATATAGGGGTTTTAGGTCATTTAACTAAAAGAAATTCCTAAACCTCACCTTACACAAGAACAAAATAAATACGTGCGTGCCGACCACCAATAACTAGGTCTCGGGCTTAACAACCTCCTCGGGAACCTCCTCTGTGACAAACAAACACAAAACCCGAAACTTAGACTCGATTATGTACCAAATAGACGAACGGCGATGCGAATATATGTAATTTATGCATATGAGATGCGAGAATGCGACACTTAAGCCATTCAAGATTGTAACACGTAAAATTCGATTTAAATTAAATTCATAAAATTCAACAAGAATTATAACACATCATATCACAAGTTAATACTACAAATAAATCAATTCATGAAATAAAAATTAGGCTAATAACGAATATCATTCATTTAAATGAAATTCATAAAATTAAATTAAACTTATAAATTATATCACTCATTAAAATTCATAATTTAAAACATTGATTATAATATATTATATGACATATTAATATAATATAAACATAATTACACAATATTACGTACTATATATAATAGATTAATATTACATTTTATATAACAGATTGATAAAAATATAAAGGAATCAGCAATTTCATGAACAATGTGTATGATATATTACTTAATAGATTACTAATATTGTCATGCCCCGGGTCCGTGAGCCCATTGGACGCGAGCGCAAGTCTCCAAGCCCACCGAGTATAACCTGAAATTGTGCCTAAACCACTGCCCAAAAGGGATATCCATTGGTTATACTTGGACTCTTTAACTTATATACTGAATTTAATCCTTATAATTTCCCGACATGGGACAGGGGTGTCCCAATCGCCCCTCCTTCAGAATCGCGATGTCCTCGTCGCGGCATGACATATAGCCCATGACGGACTCGTCTGCGTTGGGACTCTAGAGGTGGCTCCTACGGGCTTAAGAGGTGGCTCCCACACATGTAGCACTTTGCCCCGCAGGCTCAAGAGGTGGCTCCCATGTGTGTAGCACTTTACCCCGTATAGCACTTAGCTCCTGCGGATGACGAGCGGCTTTGATACCATCTGTCACGCCCCGGGTCCGTGAGCCCGTTGGACGCGAGCGCAAGTCTCCAAGCCCACCGAGTATAACCTGAAATTGGGACTAAACCACTGCCCAAAAGGGATATCCATTGGTTATACTTGGACTCTTTAGCTTATGTACTGAACTTAATCCTTATACTTTCCCGATGTGGGACTGGGGTGTCACAAATATCATAACAATTAATATAATAGCATACAATCAATTTCATAAACATATATAAACACATGCACCACGTAAACACACACACTTATGCATGCATGATTAATATCATATATATATATATACCAAATTAATACTAATATAAGGCATAATTAATTATATAACCCACACATGCAACTCGTACATGCATGCACAATACACATGCAATTCATGCAACAAAGTAACAATTTATTAATAAAGGCATACAGACACACACACACGTACACCACATGCACAGTACTCATGAATTTGCAGCAGTTAGGGAAGCCATTTAAATCATGAAATGCAGCAGTTATATATGCACTAAAATCTACCATTTAAGCAGCTGAAATGAAGAAAAAAGTAGGGCAATATCACAGCACAGCAGGGGCAGCAGATAGCACAACATATCAGGTCATTTCTCATGCATTTCATGCACCAAAATCATGCAAAATCTCCCAAAACGCGGCAGCTCAGTCACGTGAAAGAGAATTCCTGATAGCAGTTCAGTTTTTGCAAAAAATCCCCCAAATTCCATTCCTAAGCTCAAGTTCATAATGGTAGGAGTTAATACACCCAACAACCATGTAATTAATGCAAAGAAACAAGATCTAAAAGCATTAATGAACTCATTCTCAGCCATAAAACTCAAGAAATGCACCTAAGAGCAAGTATGCACAAACTTGAAGAAAACCAAACTATTTATCAATCTTTTCACTCATGCATGAAACCTTGAATTCAAGATATAAAATGGAGCAAATCTCAAAGCGTAAATCATAAGGAACATGGATCTTACCTCTGATCGTTGAGAGACGAAGAAAACAAGAAAATCTTGAGAAATTTGATGAAGAAGATGATGAATAGTGGCAAAGTCTCCTCCTTGCTTCTTGTGGCTACTGAATCTCGATGGTAAGAGGAAGAAATGAGTATAAAATGGTATAAAAATTTGCTTAAGATGAGATCTTAGGGTCAAAGTGGGGCCAACTCTTGAGTTTAGGTTCAAATGGGCTGAAAATGGCTTCATCGGGGGTCCAAACGGCACCGAAAAAATACGAGGTTAAATCCACTAGGTCCAGATCGTTGAAATGAGTTCAACGGTGAAGACGGATCTCGAAACCGAGTTCCGTAGCTCAAGATACGAATTAAAGAAGCTCAAGGGGTCCTATTTTCAAATAGGTCCCTAAACTTTCAAGAAGTGTCAAATAGGTCCAAAGCCTATTTTCAATTAAGCCCTAAAACATTTAAATATCATGCAATCAAGTCCAAAAGCATATAATTCAATTCAATTCATATAATTTCAAGAAATTAGCATGCTAGGAATTTGAATACAAGTCATAAAAATTAATATATTACAAGATTTCAAATATTATAAACAGTTAGGCATATTTATGACATTTAAATTAAACAATTCAAATAATTTTCACATAATTCATATAATATCAAATAAATGAGCATATATCAAAATATAAAAAAATTAAAGTATAAAATTAAGGGCAAATACGAAAATTAAACTCACATGTGGCACGAACCTGTACGGTCGGACGAACGGGGTGTCACAGTCTTCTTGATTTTGTTTGGTAAGGTGTACAGGTGGGTTTCTCTTCTATGAGATATGAATCGACCAGATATATCCAACGTGAAAGTTTTGAGCCAAAGTATTATATATATATATATATATATATATATATATATATATCGAGTCTTTTCATGAGTAAATAATTTCGAACGTAAAGTCCCTTTTTGTTATGTATCCCTACCTTATTATTTTTGGCGAGGACATGTATGAATGAACACAGGTCCAGGGACTTGATGCATGTGGCTATCCGGGGAGGCAAGGGCCGACGGTGATCTCGTGTACTAGTCCTACGATGAACTACGGCGAAACCAGCCTCGTTAGGAACGAGGAAGGGGAATCGGGCTTTTAGGGCTTCATGGACCCCCACTTGCCATTATGATTGTGACACGCGTGCTCTTGGATGGGTCCCCTCGGGCCACCGGTTACACCATCGGGAGGAACAAAACCTGTTAGTGGCATGGGTTCGCCCGTGGTCAACCAGGACAATATCTTCTACTGCACATGGTAGACGCATTTCTAACCAGAGGGAAAAGGAGTAAATGTTATGAATGATTATGAATGGTTATGTATGAATGTGTATGATCGCTAATTTAAAGATTGAATTGATATGCACACACGAGGAGTAGGTTGGAGATATTCGCCCACCCGTCAGGGCTCAGGTAATGACCGCATGATTTTAATAAATGAATGGGATTAATGGTTGTAATCCCGGACATTATTTTCTTTGTTTTCACCCACTTGGGAAAAGTTTCCAAACCTCGTACGGGATTATGACTTGTATGCCTGTGTGCTTTTAAATTTTGTATTATTATGATATTAACCCGTGTTTTATACCCACTAGTCTCTTAAAGACTGAACCGGGCTTTGTTTTCAGTTTCTTGCAGGTTTTAGAGCGCTAGGCGCGATATTGAGTCTATCGAGTCCTTTGGTTAAGTTAGAGTCATTTCACGGGTATATTTCAGTTGTATAAGTTACCTTAAAGAATGTATGAATGTTATGATTAAGATATATTGATTCGGGACAGGCTTCTAGGGATAGACTGAACCCGTGACCTACGCTTTATGATATATGAATTATGTTTGAAAGTTCGGGACTAGGTATCTATGTTAGTTGAACCCGTCCATTGCTGCTTATGGTGATTGATCTTATGTTTTGCTTCCGCACATACATTTCTTTTATTCTATTGTCTAATTGGTTTCGAAAGTTAACCCCCGCCTAGCATAGCAAGTGAGTGAGTTCCCGTTCGCCGTGACTTAGCACGTGTATGGACTTCCATTTCATATGCGGGTCGGGTCCCGGTGCGGGGCATGTGGTACCTTGCACTCGGGTGCTACATCCTTAAGTGGTATCAGAGCCCTAGGTTGCAAAACCGGGATTTCTAGCGTCGTGTCATGTCAAGCCTAGGTCATACGACATAGGAACAACTTGTCAACTTGGGCACCGCATTGATCAGGAGCATTGTTATTAAAACTTGATGTGGAAATATGTTGTCAAATGTGCTTAATTTAAATTTTGTTGAATTATGTGTTGCATCCTGCATCAATACTTGTTTTTGATGTTAATTATGTACCATATGCACTTACTAACCGGCATACATTTATATTTGAGTTGAGGTGTGATTTGGAGGATATCAATTCAACATTAAACCACGGCCAATTTCCTCAATAACAATAATTCATTACGAGCTCTTCTTTCAAATGCTGGTGATTTAAAGGATATACTGGAATAAAGAGAAGTAATAGGGTGATAGTTGCTTTCCATAAGAAAGGTATCGATTGGAATTGACAAGATTATAGGTTGCGAGTTCGAGCTCGAGATGGGAATTAAATCGTGCAATAAGGTTAAGATCCAGAATAGAAGGCTCGGTATGTGGCAACAAATTATGGGTTCTATTGTAGTCGGTACTTACTTGTGAAATGGTGGTGGGGCGTGTGATGTTTTCAATTCATAATATTGACATGCACGCCTACTCTATAAAGATTTTATAACCGGATTCAATGAGATCATCTAATTCACGAAAGAAGCGAAGGAAAACCTTGAAGGTGTTTTAGTTCGTGGTTCGGACCAACAAAGAGGTGAGACCTTCAAGAGAATTCAAGGTAAAATAGGTTAGCTGGGTGATAAATGACAAGGATCGCCAAAGAAGATTTGGAATACAATAAGGTTTGTGAATGGTGAGCAATACAATCATCAAGGAAGAATTTCCAAGTAAGTCAAGTTCTTAGAAGTTAAGTTCGGGAAGAAGGAAAAGAAGAAGGAATTGAGATACTCCGAATTTCGGGTGAGATGAAGTTCGAATTTGGAAGAGTTAGAGAAAATCAATCAACATGGTGAATATAACCCCATGGAAGATATAGAGCATTAAAGGGAAATAATAAAGAAAGACAAAGAGCTATTAGAAGGAAATTATGTGCACAAGTGTAAACAATTGGAAGATGAGTCATTCAACCAATTTGAATTCACAAGAGATGAGTCAAGGGGACTTTGATCAAGAAGAATTTAGGTTCAAGAATCACAAAATTTTGGACCATGGAGAAGATTTTAACAAATTAGAATCGGAATTGGGAAAGAATTAAGAGATCGGTTTCGTGGATATAAAATTTGGGATCAAATAACAACTCAGATCGGGGGAAACACACTACCTTATACAACAGAGCTAAGGAAATCCGGAAGACCGTAGTTAAACAAACAAAGATCAACAAATTTGAGAGTAAAGGATAAGGTGTCGGCCTACAGCTTATCTCTACGGTGAAAGGTACTTGCATTCATGGCACGTGCATCATTCACTGTGTTAATTATGTAATTTTCTTATATTTTAATTGATATAATTGCTTAATGTCTTGCATATCTTGATTGTTGGAAATGTGGGACATGCATTGAGCATCCTTACCTAACATGCATAGCTTGGTGTTTGCTTGATAGGAAGTCTTCTCTACTCCGCTCACCGCATACTATATCAAAACGAGTCAGATTTTAATCAAGAAAGGAAAGGAATCTTAGGTCACAAAGTAGACAAAGGTGCAATGGAAGTTTTGAAAACTTGGGAAGTTGAGTCAGAGAATAATTCTTGAAGAAGTTAAAAATTTCGATTAAAGAGTATTGGATCAAGTTCAACAATTGAATGAGAGAAATTTTAAGGGGAAGAGCATGAACAAGAAGTAAACTTTACCTCCTAGTCGTGCCAAGAGAATTACTTCTAGTAGGAACAACGAAGGTGCAAGATTTAGCAAGTTACGGGACCTTACAAAAGGGATAGGGAATAAGTCGGAAGACTTTAACATTTGATGAACTTCAAGATCGAGGAGATTAGAACCCCAAAGCATTTAAAGGAAAAGTTATGCTCCAAGCGATAAGAGATGCCTAAGATTTAAATCATTAAGGCCGGGCGAAGAATGATCGGTGGATAGAGAAATAATACCATTGATTTCTTGTTATGGGACACGGACGAACTTAATCTCTCCACGAATTGAGAGGAGTGAACAATGGGTGAGGTGTCTCAAGGTTGAGGATGATGGGAACTCGAGGAAACCTCAAAGAATGACGAAGAGAACACCTAGTAAAAAAAGCCCGATCGAATCATTACGTTCCATAAGGGGAACCGTGAGAGTCAATTCAACCGAGCCTTGAAGGTGAGATATCTACGAGCAAGACATAACGTGAACAAGATGGATGTTCGGTTCGTCAGCCGTTTACCTATGCAAGTTGATTGGGTCAAGGTCAAGCGCACACTAAAGAACTTGAAGGGTGAAAATGATCATCGAGAATTGGGTTACCGGGGGATCAGGCTACTACATTAACCGATAGCTCGAGATTAAACCATCCAGTCATGTTATAAGGTCACCAACCTTATTCCCATTACTACGGTGAACGGTACACCAAACATTCATGGCATATACATACATGTAACTTTAACTTGAACAATTTCATGATACTATGTGTACCTTGATCGCTTGGTGTATTAATTGCTCTTGTATGAATGATACTTGATTTATTTGATACTTCTTACCTGTTCCTTGTATGGTATATACGTGCTTGGTTATTTATCTTTTCTCTTCGGTTGTTGTGTTATTGTTTCAGAGACGGGGTTCCCTCGTTGTTGTTCGAGAGACGGGGTTCTCTCATTGTTGCTCGAAAGACGGGGTTCTTTCGCCATTGCTTGCTACCTGCTTAGTTCTGAGTGCTTAGGTTTTGGTGAGTTTAGGGCCGTGACTTAACAGCAATTGAAGACCCTTTGTTGCTTGAAGACCTTTTCTGAACTAATTCCTGTCAGGGAGTTGCTAACCCCACATGGGATAAACACGGGAAAGTTTTGCTTAGAGTCCAGCACTCGAGGAAGTGAATCCGAGGATGGATTCTCTTAAGGGAGAGAGGTTGTAACACCCCGATTTCTTGACAAGTAAGGTATGATGTCACGAGTGGGTTTAGGTCGAGGGTTATGTGACTTATATGCTAAGTGGACTTTTAATATATTTTACTTTCGTGAATTAATCCCCATTACGTGACCTATATGATTTATGTGACCTTTAACTATGGTACTTAAATTCGTTTATAACATGTTTACTTGCTAATTTAAAGTTTTATTTCACTTATGCACCTATTTGATCTTATATGAAATCCTTGGACTCAATTGAACCTTGAATTGGACCCCAAGTTCTCACCTACCAAACCTTGGGGCCCTAGTTGAAACACTTAAATTGTTGAATGTAACGCCCCGATTTTCGGATGAACAGGTAAGCACGCCACGTGTGCGTTTTGAGCGTAGGTTTATTTTATTTTTTTTAATTTCATAATATATTACGTGGCATTTCATATTTTTATAAAATTCATGAAACATTATTCATATCAATTCTTTGAATTCATATCATCAAAAATATTATTTCACGACACGGAAAAATATTTATTGCATGAAATCAATTACCGAGAGTGATAAAATTTCCAAATTGTCCCTAGTTAAATACTTTCTAAAATATTAGGGACTCAATTGCATAAATTTGTAGGGACCAAACGGAGCATAATTAAATCATGGCATACTTAATTGTATAACTTAAACAATTCAAGGATTGATTAGCAATTTGGCAAATTTCACAAAAATCAAGATGATGTATCACGCATCTCAAGCTCTTCCTTGATCATTTTTATCCAAAAAAATTGCAAACATATTCGTCTCTCTCTCGGTTCAAAGAAAGGAAAAAGGGAAGAAGATAATTTTCATTTCAATCATCAAGATTTCAAGAAGTGTTCCAAGAAATTGGAAGTCATCATCATCATCATCATCATACTTCCTCATTTCTTAGCTTTCAAGGTTGGTTGCATGGAAAAGGATGATTCTTGATTGTGTTTGACATGCTAGGGTTTAAGTGAGATATGCTAGATGATTGAATTAGAATTGGAAGCATGATTAAATGATCATAGCATGAATTATGGCATGATTATTTCATGGATTTATGGGGAAATTGAACTTGATTGCTCAAGTTGGCCATGAACATGATACCTTGAAACTTTGATGATATTGCATGTTTTATAGGTTTAAATGTTATATTATCATTTATAGAAGTTGTTTGCATTATATTTCCAGAAATTATAGCATTTGGGGTTCGAAAATGGATTTTTTTTGCTTTGTTGCTTTCTTCCCGAGAGCATACTCTGTTTTTGCTCTGTTTTCCCAGTTGCAGAACTGGGAACGACCGTTCCCAGCCTCAAGGCATTGCGGGAACGGGCGTTCCCTTCTTTTAAATTGAAACCGCGCGGCCGACTATGGGAACGGCCGTTCCCATTTTGGCCTTAGAGCCGGAAGGGCCGTTCCCATGAGGCGCGTTTTAAAAGGGGAAAAGCGCTGGCACGTTTTGGGGAATCCTTGGGAACGACCGTTCCCATTTTACAAAGGGGACCGGAACGGCCGTTCCCACCTGTTATGCAGAACAAAAGTTTCTGCATAAATTTACGAAAATAGCCCCTCGACCCGACGACTTCTTTGACCCCGAATTGCTATAATATGTGTTAATATGATGTGAAACGAAATGTTATGATACCACATTGCATTTTCATGGTCGTCTCGACACATTTCCGCCGTTCGCCATATTTTGGTCATTTTAGGTCTTGTCTCACGATTGTACATCGTATTTGCACAGGTCACGAGGGCGTGGACGGGGAGCAAGCTCCTTAGAACGCTTCTTTATTTTATTTTGCAAGAAAGGTGAGGTTTTGTTTTGGTAAAACGAACCCTATAACCCTTATGTCCTAGTTTTCGGCCAAAATCCATTATAATTATAAACGTTTTCAAAGCTATCAACATTTCAAGCAAGAAAGTATCGATTGTCACGATTTTCAAGCATGTTTGGCGAGTACATGATTGCACGTGGGCCCGAGGGTAATTCTTGAGCCAACCGGGAAAGCAAGGGCTGACGGGTAACTCCTGAATTATCCTCACATTGTTGGGATCACCCCCGAAGCCACTAGGAGATTAGTGGTGGAAGGAGTTCCGTGTCTAGAGGGTTATGTCCTCTACACACACCATGTCGTGGATAGTCGAGCCTTGCAAACTCGCTATCACCCGGAGGAAGAAGGAGACTGGGGATTAATCCGGCATGTCGGGTTATCCTCGGGTTATTGCATGATTTCAAGCATGAACTTGTTTATGTGAGCACTAAATATATTGCATGATCACTTATTTATCAAGCAAGCAAGCATGATCACGTATTGTTCACGATTGGGAGTTCGGTTGGAGATTGCCCTTACTCGTCGGGGCCACATGTTCATGATATTGACAAGCATGATTAAGTAAACGTGTTAAAATGGATAGTTGTAATCTCGGGCAAAGGATGAGATTTCTTGAACTATATAATTATTGTTTTCTAAAAGTCTTTACCCGAGGCTACAACTTGCATGTGACGTGTGTTATATTTAATTATTGCCCCTCACTCAGTCTTCGGTAGACTGATACTCCACTTTTCAGGTACCTTTTGAGCGTGGTTGTGCTAGGCGGGAGTTGGTCGAGTCCTGCATTATCACGGGTCTAGTGTTGCACCTTTCATGTATATATTTTGCCGGATATCATGTTATGTTCACGGTTGATATAATTTGGACACTTTAGTAGATACCTATTTTGTAGAAAGATAATGTATTGATAGTTAAATGGTACCTATATGTATCTATGTAATAAATATGGTACCTATATATACGAATGACTTTACTGCTTCCGCTTTTCTATTCATGATTGTTGATTTTGTTGGGGAGAGTGTCCCGCCTAGAGCGTCGTTTTGTTGTCACCCGTTCGCTGTGGTCTTGGTTTATGTATGAACTGTCCATTTCATACGTGGATCGAGGCTACAGTGCGGGGGATGTGGCGCCTTGGGGTCTAGGGTGCTACATCTACGGTGGTATCAGAGCTCGGTTGCAAAACCGGGTCTCTAGTGTCGTGTCTTGTGAGTCTAGGTCGCACGGCATAGGAACTAATTGTCAATTTGAGAGTCTTGCATCGTTATTTGATATTTGAACCTACTTGATTTACTTGACTTGGGATGATTTGTTGAGTTTTGAACTTATGTGCGATTGTGAATTATTTGCACACATTGGCATTGACTAATTGAACATACATAATAGTGACTTGATTTCAGGATGGCTCGCGATAGACATCACCGTGATCGTTCTCCTAGACATCGACATCATCGACATCATCGCAGGGAGAGATCACCACCTCCTCCTCCACCTCCTCAGGCTCAGCCACAGGACTTCATGAACGCAGTGGTGGGTCTTATTGATCAGAGAGTCCGGGATCATGTTCCTCCACCACCACCAGTTGCACCACCACAGCCTGGAGGCCAGATATCAGCTGTTTTCAGGGAGTTCCAGAACCAGCATCCTCCCAAGTTTTATAAAGGTAATGATATTCAGGCCGAGCAGTGGCTCAGGGAGATCGAGAGGGTTTGGGAGCTCATTCCTTGTGAGTCTCAGGAAAAGGCCCGTTGTACGCTTTCTTTGATTCAGGGTGAGGCCTATTCCTGGTGGGAGAGTGCCCGGATAGTGTTAGAGGCAGCAGGTGAGGAAGTGAACTGGGAAGTGTTTGTCAGAGAATTCAGAAACAAGTTCATTCCTCCATCTTCTCGCACTAGAAGATTGAAGGAATCTACAGAGTTGAGGCAAGGAAACAGGTCGGTCTCAGAGTACATCGCCGAGTTTGAGAGGTTGTCACGCTACGCCCCTAATATAGCGAGTGACGATTTCCATAAGGCGATGCAGTTTGTTCAGGGCCTTAGACCGGATATTCAGGCAGCGATTGAGGCGGTCAACACGAGCACGTGGGCAAAGGCTACCAAGAAGGCTCTATTGGTTGAGGATTCAGTGAATGCGAGGCGGTCTACCTACCGTTCAGGCTCAGGTTCGGGCTCAGGTTCAGGATCGGGATTCAGAGGTTCTGGATCAGGTTTCAGAGGTGCCGGATCAGGGTATAAGGGTTCTGGCTCGGGTTCTGCTTCAGGCAAGAGGCCGATGGTTTATTCTTCTCCACCACCAGCTCCACAGGGCCCAGGGAAGAAGCCCCGACCAGCAGGACCAGTGATTCGAGCTCCAGTTGCTCCAGCTTTACCACCACCACCCGAGAGGCCTGCTTGTACCTTCTGTAGTCGGAGGACGCATACTTATGATAACTGCAGGAGGCGTCTGGGTTTATGTTTACTTTGCGGGAGCGACGAGCATATGGTAGACGGATGTCCGGATAACAGGATGCCACCATCGGGAGCACCGAGACCACTGATTAGGGCTCGGGCTTATGCTTTGGACGGAGAGCAGCCGGATGCAGATGTTGATCCAGCCGCGGTAGTTGAAGGTACCATTTGCATACATGGCATGAACATTCATACGTTGTTTGATCCGGGAGCTACTCACTCCTTTGTTTCGAGTGCCATATCTGTTTCTTTGCCTTTGCCTGTTTCTCGTTCTTCTGCATGCTATGTGGTTAGTACTCCTTTTGGTGGTAGTTTAGAATCTGATCGGGTGTTCAGAGAGGTTCCGGTGAGCATTGAGGGTCGAGTTTTCTTGTCAGACTTCATTGAGCTGCCGATGACTTGCTATGGATCTATTTTGGGCATGGATTGGTTGTACAGACATTCTGCCACAGTTGATTGTAGAGCGAAGAAGGTTCAGTTGGGATCAGATTTGGTAGTGGGTTGGAGTTCCAAGACTGTACCGCTACTTTCTTTTTCTGAAGCTCATAAGTTGGTTCGAGAGGGAGCCACGGGTTTCATTGCTTATGTTCTCAATAAACCCAAGGATCAGAGTAAGCTGGAAGAGACGGAAGTAGTGAAGGAATTTCCCGAGGTTTTTCCTGAGGAATTGGATTCTCTACCTCCAGAACGGGAAATTGAGTTTGTGATCGACTTGTACCCTAACGCAGAGCCGTACTCCAAGACTCCGTATCGTATGGCTCCGGCCGAGTTGAAAGAGTTGAAGACTCAGCTTGATGCGTTGTTGGAGATTGGGTACATTAGACCGAGTTCTTCTCCTTGGGGTGCACCGGTTTTGTTTGTAAAGAAGAAGGACGGAACCTTGAGAATGTGCATAGACTATAGAGAGTTGAACCGGATGACGATCAAGAATAAGTATCCTCTTCCACACATCGAGGAGTTGTTTGACATACTTCAGGGATCGAAAGTCTATTCGAAACTGGACTTGAGACGAGGATACTACCAGCTGCGTATCCGAGCAGGGGATATCCCTAAGACAGGATTTAACACTCGGTATGGGCATTATGAGTTTGTTGTGATGCCGTTTGGTTTGACTAATGCCCCAGCAGCTTTTATGGATATGATGCACAGGATCTTCAGGCCTTTTCTGGATAAGTTCGTGGTCATTTTTATTGATGATATCCTGGTTTTCTCGAAGTCTGCCGAGGAGCATGCAAGACACCTCCAGTTGGTATTAAGGACTTTGAAAGAGCATCAGTTGTTTGCTAAGTTCAGTAAATGTGAATTTTGGATAGATCGGGTTTCCTTCTTGGGGCATGTGATTTCAGGAAAAGGGTTGGAAGTCGATCCCTCGAAAATCGAGGCCGTGCTCAAGTGGGAGAAACCTAAGAATGCCTCGGAAATTAGGAGCTTCTTGGGATTGGCCGGTTATTACAGAAGGTTTGTTCAGGATTTCTCCAAGATTGCAGCACCGTTAACCCGGTTGACGAAGAAGGATGTTAAGTTTGTCTGGGACGAGAAGTGTGATCAAAGCTTTAACTTTTTGAAAGAAAAGTTAGTCTCAGCTCCGGTGTTAACGCTTCCCGAGGGTTCAGAAGAGTATGCAGTGTTCACAGATGCTTCTAAAGAAGGCTTAGGTTGTGTTTTGACTCAGAAAGGAAAAGTGATCGCCTATGCTTCTCGGAAGCTAAAGGAATACGAAAGGAATTATCCGACACACGACCTAGAGCTTGCAGCCGTGATCTTTGAGCTCGGGAAATGGAGACATTATCTTTACGGGACTTCCTTTGAGATTTTTACCGACCACAAGAGCCTCCAGTATTTATTCACACAGAAGGATTTGAATATGAGGCAACGGCGTTGGATGGAAAAGTTGGAAGATTATGATTGCACAATTAAGTACCATCCTGGGAAAGCCAATGTGGTCGCCGATGCACTTAGCAGGAAGGCAAGTGTATCAAGTTTGGAAATAAAGGAAAGTGAGGAAGTTGTCCCGATGGTGTTAAAGGCTCGGGTTTCTAATATCACAGTTCAGCCTAAATTGAAGTATCAGTTATTCGAGGCCCAGAATAGGGATCCGGAAGTACAGAAGCTTGTAAGTAAAGCTAAGGATGACCCGGAGAGTCCGTTTGGGTTTGATGAAACCGGGTTGCTTCGGTTTAAGAACAGAGTCGTCGTACCTGAAGAATTGAGACGGGTCCTACTCGAAGAAGCTCACAAGTCAGCATACTCGATCCACCCAGGAGGAAATAAAATGTATAAGGACTTGAAACAATGTTATTGGTGGAACGGGATGAAGAGAGACGTAGCAGAGTATGTGAAACATTGCTTGACTTGTCAGAAAGTGAAAGCTGAGCATCAAAAACCCGCGGGACTTCTACAACCGTTACCTATTCCCGAGTGGAAGTGGGAACAAGTAACGATGGACTTTGTTTTCGGATTACCGAAGGTTAAAGGCGGGTTTGATGGAATTTGGGTAATCGTGGACCGATTTACGAAGTCTGCTCACTTTCTACCGGTCCGGATGTCCTATAAGGTCCCGAAATTGGCCGAGATCTATAACAGAGAGATTATCCGACTTCATGGTATTCCGGTGAGCATAGTTTCAGACCGAGACCCGAGGTTTACTTCTAAGTTGTGGCAGGAATTACAGGCCGTCTTGGGAATGAAACTTAAGTTCAGTACAGCATTTCACCCGCAAACAGACGGTCAAACTGAAAGACTAATCAGGTATTTGGAAGATCTTCTTCGGGCTTGCGCGATGGATTTTCAGAACTCGTGGTCAGAACAGCTTCCCTTGATCGAGTTCGCGTATAATAACAGCTTTCAGGGGACGATCGGGATGGCTCCTTACGAGTTACTTTATGGAAGAAAGTGCCGATCTCCGTTGTTCTTCGACTTGGAAGAATGGAAATGGTCGAAACAGGAAGGGGTAAAGAGAGGTGAAAGATTCGAAAGGCCTTCCAAAGTCGTTCAGGCTATGATTGAAAAAGTTCAAATGATTCAACAACGGATGAAAGCCGCGCAAGATAGGCAGAAGAGCTACGCCGATAAGCGCCGAAGAGATCTAGAGTTTGAAGTTGGTGACCGGGTATTCTTGAAGGTGTCACCAAGGAAAGGTTTCACCCGGATCGGGAAAGGAGGAAAGCTTAATCCTCGCTACTTAGGTCCGTTTGAGATTCTGGAAAGAATAGGCGAGGTAGCCTATCGATTGGACCTACCACCGAGTCTTACGGGGATTCACAACGTGTTTCATGTTTCACAATTAAGGAAATATTACCCCGATGAGACTACGATTCTCCCCGTGGAAGAAGTTGAGTTGGAACCGAATTTGACATTTGTTCAGAGGCCTGTTAAGATCATGGATCGGAAATTTCAAGAGTTGAGAAACCGGAGAATTCCCATGGTTAAGGTGTTGTGGAGAAGTGACAAGACCGAGGAAGCGACGTGGAAAACAGAGGATAAAATGAAACGGTTCCACCCGGAGTTGTTCGAGCAAGACTAGAGAATCTGGGGACCAGATTCTTCTAAGGGGGGGAGAGTTGTAAAGCCCCGGTTTCCGGATGAACAGGTAAGCACGCCACGTGTGCGTTTTGAGCGTAGGTTTATTTTATTTTTTTTAATTTCATAATATATTACGTGGCATTTCATATTTTTATAAAATTCATGAAACATTATTCATATCAATTCTTTGAATTCATATCATCAAAAATATTATTTCACGACACGGAAAACTATTTATTGCATGAAATCAATTACCGAGAGTGATAAAATTTCCAAATTGTCCCTAGTTAAATACTTTCTAAAATATTAGGGACTCAATTGCATAAATTTGTAGGGACCAAACGGAGCATAATTAAATCATGGCATACTTAATTGTATAACTTAAACAATTCAAGGATTGATTAGCAATTTGGCAAATTTCACAAAAATCAAGATGATGTATCACGTAATATCATCTCAAGCTCTTCCTTGATCATTTTTATCCAAAAAAATTGCCAAACATATTCATCTCTCTCTCGGTTCAAAGAAAGGAAAAAGGGAAGAAGATAATTTTCATTTCAATCATCAAGATTTCAAGAAGTGTTCCAAGAAATTGGAAGTCATCATCATCATCATCATCATACTTCCTCATTTCTTAGCTTTCAAGGTTGGTTGCATGGAAAAGGATGATTCTTGATTGTGTTTGACATGCTAGGGTTTGAGTGAGATATGCTAGATGATTGAATTAGAATTGGAAGCATGATTAAATGATCATAGCATGAATTATGGCATGATTATTTCATGGATTTATGGGGAAATTGAACTTGATTGCTCAAGTTGGCCATGAACATGATACCTTGAAACTTTGATGATATTGCATGTTTTATAGGTTTAAATGTTATATTATCATTTATGGAAGTTGTTTGCATTATATTTCCAGAAATTATAGCGTTTGGGGTTCGAAAATGGATTTTTGTTGCTTTGTTGCTTTCTTCCCGAGAGCATACTCTGTTTTTGCTCTGTTTTCCCAGTTGCAGAACTGGGAACGACCGTTCCCAGCCTCAAGGCATTGCGGGAACGGGCGTTCCCTTCTTTTAAATTGAAACCGCGCGGCCGACTATGGGAACGGCCGTTCCCATTTTGGCCTTAGAGCCGGAAGGGCCGTTCCCATGAGGCGCGTTTTAAAAGGGGAAAAGCGCTGGCACGTTTAGGGGAATCCTTGGGAACGACCGTTCCCATTTTACAAAGGGGACCGGAACGGCCGTTCCCACCTGTTATGCAGAACAAAAGTTTCTGCATAAATTTACGAAAATAACCCCTCGACCCGACGACTTCTTTGACCCCGAATTGCTATAATATGTGTTAATATGATGTGAAACGAAATGTTATGATACCACATTGCATTTTCATGGTCGTCTCGACACATTTCCGCCGTTCGTCATATTTTGGTCATTTTAGGTCTTGTCTCACGATTGTACATCGTATTTGCACAGGTCACGAGGGCGTGGACGGGGAGCAAGCTCCTTAGAACGCTTCTTTACTTTATTTTGCAAGAAAGGTGAGGTTTTGTTTTGGTAAAACGAACCCTATAACCCTTATGTTCTAGTTTTCGGCCAAAATCCATTATAATTATAAACGTTTTCAAAGCTATCAACATTTCAAGCAAGAAAGTATCGATTGTCACGATTTTCAAGCATGTTTGGCGAGTACATGATTGCACGTGGGCCCGAGGGTAATTCTTGAGCCAACCGGGAAAGCAAGGGCTGACGGGTAACTCCTGAATTATCCTCACATTGTTGGGATCACCCCCGAAGCCACTAGGAGATTAGTGGTGGAAGGAGTTCCGTGTCTAGAGGGTCATGTCCTCTACACACACCATGTCGTGGATAGTCGAGCCTTGCAAACTCGCTATCACCCGGAGGAAGAAGGAGACTGGGGATTAATCCGGCATGTCGGGTTATCCTCGGGTTATTGCATGATTTCAAGCATGAACTTGTTTATGTGAGCACTAAATATATTGCATGATCACTTATTTATCAAGCAAGCAAGCATGATCACGTATTGTTCACGATTGGGAGTTCGGTTGGAGATTGCCCTTACTCGCCGGGGCCACATGTTCATGATATTGACAAGCATGATTAAGTAAACGTGTTAAAATGGATAGTTGTAATCTCGGGCAAAGGATGAGATTTCTTGAACTATATAATTATTGTTTTCTAAAAGTCTTTACCCGAGGCTACAACTTGCATGTGACGTGTGTTATATTTAATTATTGCCCCTCACTCAGTCTTCGGTAGACTGATACTCCACTTTTCAGGTACCTTTTGAGCGTGGTTGTGCTAGGCGGGAGTTGGTCGAGTCCTGCATTATCACGGGTCTAGTGTTGCACCTTTCATGTATATATTTTACCGGATATCATGTTATGTTCACGGTTGATATAATTTGGACACTTTAGTAGATACCTATTTTGTAGAAAGATAATGTATTGATAGTTAAATGGTACCTATATGTATCTATGTAATAAATATGGTACCTATATATACGAATGACTTTACTGCTTCCGCTTTTCTATTCATGATTGTTGATTTTGTTGGGGAGAGTGTCCCGCCTAGAGCGTCGTTTTGTTGTCACCCGTTCGCTGTGGTCTTGGTTTATGTATGAACTGTCCATTTCATACGTGGATCGAGGCTACAGTGCGGGGGATGTGGCGCCTTGGGGTCTAGGGTGCTACATCTACATTGATGGACCAAAGTATAATTTTCCCTCTTCTCCCTCTTATGTTACACGATATACATACATGTATACACTTGCATTCCTTTCTTCTTTATTCTTCTCACAAGAACAAGAGATACCCTTCCATCTCTTTCTCCCTCTTCAATTCGATCCATCATCAAGCAAGAAAGGCAAGGGATTCAAGCTCCATTCTTCCCCATTCAAGACAAGAATTCAAGCTCCAACCATTTCTTCCTCTTCTTCTCCTTCTTTTCCAAGGTATATGTGTATATCTATATATAGATATATATATAGATATATATATATATATGTGGGTTTTGATGAGTTTATGGATTAAAGCATGACTTTGATGATTTCTTGCTCCTAAATGCTTGAACATATGTTTATGATGTGTATTTGTGAGTTAATTTGGTTGGATTGAGCTTTGGAGTGGTTTTGAAACCACCCCCAACATGTTGTTACTATTGCTCTGCATTTTTTCGGGCCTGAAGTGAATCCACGGGCGTGGATTTTATGCTTTGTGAAATCCACGGGCGTGGATTAGTGTCCAGAAACCTGGAGGCCTTCCCACGGGCGTGGATTTTTATGAAGGAAAAATTCATGGCCGTGGATCCTCCCCTGTTTTTTATCTGAGTTTGTTTTGTTCCGTTTACCCCTCAAACGTACTCGGATTGATCCAAATTTTGAAGTATTAAACCTTTTGAAGTCTGGAACATTCTCCAATTGGAATCACCTCAATATCTTTTCTCGTTTGTGAGATATAATCAATCCATTTTGGTGTCGCCACTTCACCGGTAATCTGCATTCATCCAACTTCGGGCGTATGCCATTTTGACCTCGCTTTGAACCACGATTCGAGCCATATATCATTAGAAAGCCCTATTTGTCTAGTTTGAATTTCCAAAAAAAAAAAAAAAAAACTTAATTCCAACTTCTAGAACTCGAGATATCTCCAGTTTCTTACAACTTGTTCGTTTTCTAAAACTGTCAACTTTCACCAAAATCCATTTCCTTACGTTCCTTTCACCCCCTTGACTTTCGTATGTGTTTTAATTGATCTCTTGTGCCTCAAAATTGTATTTATGATATTATTTAATTATTAAATGACATGTTATGATTTGGTTATGAACTTTATGACTTGAGTTATGTTGAAAAAACATGACATATATGCATAAACGTTAAGTGATATAATGTGACTCTCCTTGTTACCAATGTATTTCCTAAGTGTTTAGTGAATTCCTTGCATCTCTAAATGACTCATACACATTGTAAACATGTTGATATGTGTATTATGATTAATGTTTTAAGGTTATGGCTCGATTTGTTGTTAGGAATAGTGCCCTAAAAGCCGATTGTATATCCGCTTTGTGCTTTTCCTTATTGTAATCACAGACAATCTTTGAATGAAATAACGAATTGAGGCAACACTTCTTTATATGCTCTTGTTTGGTATGCGTTTACTTTAGCTGTGCATGTATGAGAACTCCCCTAATCCTGATGACTTTAGGACTCTAGCATTTAGGTGAAATGGTTCATGAAACGAGCCCTATATCACATAAGTCATGATTAGTAAAATACTCCAAGCCGATGAGTCCTACAGACAGTGGGAGTGTCAACCTGACTCCTCTAAGGCTTGCTTGTGGGATCACGCCCTTAAGAAGGACCACCTTGTTTCATGGAGGTGGAAAGTGTATAGTTGATACGTGCGTGATATATGAGGGTGCTTGCTTTAATAAGTAAGTTCACTGAGGTGCCCCGTGTGAGAACATTCCTAAATGGGAAAGGAAGTTTCTATTTCAGGAAATGGAAACTTCCAGATTAGGAAATATCTCACGAGTCATTGATGTGATTAATTGATCCTTAGACTTGAGGTTCCATGTTACTTTATGAGTTAACTCTGTAGTCTTTGGTATAAGCTTTAAAGGGTGTCGCCTTAGACAACTGATTCAAGGCTTATGCTGGGGCTGCACAAGTGATTCATGAAAGTGAATGAGAATCAAGAAAGGACCTACACTTGCATATGCAAGGTGATCTCTTATTGTGTAAGTCATTCATATGCCATATGGAGTCCTTGGCCAAGGCAGTAGATCAAGACATCAAGAAAAGGGTTTCTTGGATTGAGATCAAATGGATATGAAATGCACTTAGCTTTAAGACCGGATTATTAGGGTTCTGATTATTCCCTTGCCCTAGATCTTGGTTGAGAGATAGTAAGTAGGAGGATTGTATCTCACATGAATCAATGACTTAAAGGTTCTGTCGAATCCGAACATTCCAATTCAGCTAGGGGTTAAACACCTGTTGCTAGACTATGGTCGTTTAATATGTGGACTGATTAATTAATTAGTGAATTAATTAATTAGGGTCACTGATAATTGAATTGAGAACCTAGAGGGTCACACACAACAACTTGGTTACATGAGTTGAGGCTTTAAAATGATTAAACGAGTTAATCGGGCCAAGAGGGTTCCACACGTGTGAAGTCACACGTGTGGCTCACGTGAGTGACACGTGTCACTGTGACACGTGTCACACACGTGTGTATATATATATATATTATATATATTAAATAATTAATTAGTTAATTATTTAATAGACTTTGGTTTAATTTTAAATTAAAAAGAAAGTCTAATTTTGGAGAAAATAATCTAGTTAATTAATTACGAATTAATTAATTAGATAAAAATAAGTTATTTATTTTATAATAAATAAAGTATAAAATTATCCAAAAATAGTTTGGATATTTTTAGCTCTCTTAGAAGTTGACTTGAATTAGAATTCAAAGTCAAAGTTGGAAAATACTTGATGATCAAGTAATAGGAGAGAGGGACCAAAATCCTAGCCCATGAAGGACTAGGAATTTTGGCACCCCCTCCCTATAAATAGGGGAGCTCGAGCTCCTTATGGAGCTAGTAGACAATTCTTGGTTCATGTGTTGAACACCTTCCTTTCTCCAAGATTAAATTAAACCCTAGGTTAAGCCTAAACACTAACTAGAGAACTAGCATCCTTACTAGTTAGATTGTGATCAAGTTGGTGGACTTTCTCTAGAGACTTCAAGTTAGAAGTTTGAAGATTCGAGCTTTACCAAGGAGAGGGGATCAAGCCGCGAGAAGAGCGTTCTTGGGTGGCTTGAAACGCTTCAAGAAAGAACAAAAGAAAAGTAAGTTTTCTATCTTTACGAATTTGGTTACACGATTGCGAGTTCAAGGTCCTTTTGTTGGGAAAATTTTTTAAATTCCGTTGCTTTCTGATTCGTGTTTTCCAACATTTGTTACGATTCATGAAAAATATTGAACGAATGAACTTCAAACCTTCATGTATTGATTGAAATTGAATGAATTGCTCATCTATGTGCTTCTAATTCATTAATTGTGCACATGAACACCTTCATAACATGTTATTGTCTCTTATGCACTTCATATCATGTTCATTGCATTGTCGTGCATCATTTATTGTTCTTTTGAAGTCTTGAGTCTCACGAATGCACCATGTTGTCTTTTATATAGTTTTCTCTAGGGCGGAGATTTGCCGGGTTCATAGGCTCCTCAAGTCTCTTTGTCTTCTTGATTTTGTTTAGTAAGGTGTACTGGTGGGTTTCTCTTCTATGAGATATGAATCGACCCAATATATCCAACGTGAAAGTTTTGAGCCAAAGTATTATATATATATCAAGTCTTTTCATGAGTAAATAATTTCGAACGTAAAGTCCCTTTTTGTTATGTATCCCTACCTTATGATTTTTGGCGAGGACATCTATGAATGAACACGGGTCCAGGGACTTGATGTATGTGGCTATCCGGGGAGTCAAGGGCCGACGGTGATCCCGTGTACTAGTCCTACCAAGAACTACGACGAAACCGACCTCGTTAGGAGTTGACGAGGAAGGAAAATCGGGCTTTTAGGGCTTCATGGACCCCCACTTTCCATTATGATTATGACACGCGTTCTCCTGGATGGGTCCCCCCGGGGCACCGTTTACACCATCGGGAGGAACAAAACCTGTTAGTGGCATGGGTTCGCCCGTGGTCCACCAGGACAATATCTTCTACTGCACATGGTAGACGCGTTTCTAACCGGAGGGAAAAGGAGTAAATGTTATGAATGAATGTATGTATGGTAATGATTATGAATGATTATGAATGGTTATGTATGAATGTGTATGACCGCTAATGTAAAGATTTAATTGATATGCACATACGAGGAGTAGGTTGGAGATATTCGCCCACCCACCAGGGCTCACGTAATGACCGCATGATTTTAATGAATGAATGGGATTAATGGTTGTAATCCCGGAAGTTGTTATCTTTGTTTTCACCCACTTGGGAAAAGTTTCATAAACCTCGTATGGGATTATGACTTGCATGCGTGTGTGCTTTTAAATTCCATATTATTATGATATTAACCCCTGGTTTATACCCACCAGTCTCTTAAAGACTGAACTGGGCTTTGTTTTCAGTTTCTTACAAGTTTTGGAGCGTTAGGCGGATATTGAGTCTGCCGAGTCCTGTGGTTAAGTTAGAGTCATTTCACGGGTAAATTTCAGTTGTACAAGTTACCTTAAAGAATGTATGAATGTTAAGATTAAGATATATTGATTCGGGACAGGCTTCTAGGGATAGACTGAACCTGTGACCTATGCTTTATGATATATGAATTATGTTTGAAATTTTGGGACTAGGTATCTATGTTAGTTGAACCCGTCCATTGCTACTTATGGTGATTGATCTTATATTTTGCTTTTGCACATGTATTTCTTTTATTCTATTATCTCATTGGTTTCGAAAGTTAGCCCCCGCCTAGCATAGAGAGTGAGTGAGTCCCCGTTTGCCATGACTTGGCACGTGTATGTTAGGAATAGTGCCCTTAAAGCAGATGTTTACTTTACTATTTCCTTGTGAAATCACAAACAGTCTTTGAATAATAAACGAGATGATTTTGTTGATAGGTAATCACTTCTTTATGTGCTTATTTATGTCTGTTTGGGTTGACTGTGTTTTGCATGTATTGAACTCCCCTGATTCGATGAGACCGTTAAGAACTTTATCGTTATGGGAACGACACATGAAACAAGTTCTTAACTCCATAGGCGAGGATTAGAAACTTCTCCAAGTCAATGAGTCCGACAGACAGTGAGAGTGTCGACCTTGACTTTGCTGAGACTTGCTTATGTGATTATGTCGTTTTGAAGGATCACTCAGTTTCATGGAGTGATAAGTGCATGCGTTGATGCGTTCATAATACATAAGGGTAATTGTTACAAGAACTTCATCAGTGAGATGTCCCGCGTGAGAACATTCCTAAATGAGAAATGAATTTTCCTGAAACTTCCAAATTAGGAAATATCTCACAGGTTAATGACGTGATTCATTAATCCTTAGACTTGAGATTCTGTAATGCATCATATGAGCTAACTCTGTAATCTTTGATATAGGCTCAAAAGGGTTTCGACATACTGAAACCTGAACCACGACCTATGCTAGGATTACACAAGTGGCGTATGTAGAATTAGTAGAATCGACAAAGGACCTACAATTGTTGCAAGAATAAGAATGATCTCTTAATGATTGAGTTTTTCGTAGTCCATTAAACTTAAACCCTTAGCCAAGGTGGATAAAAGATCAAGACATCTAGAAACTGGGGTTTTCTAGGATTGAGATCGAAATGGATATGAAACGAACTTAACTTTAAAGATCAAGAATATTTGGGCTCTGAGAATATTCCCATGCCTTAGTTCTTCATTGAGAGATGGAGTTGTAGGAGGATCGTATTTCACTGATTTTCATTGACTGAAAGGTTCTTCGATTTATATCGTTATTCGGCTAGGGGTCACACACCCATTGCTAGATTACGGTAGTGTGATCTGTGAAGTCATCAATTAATTAGTGAATTAATTAATTAGTGTGATCTTGGGTTTAAGTTTCCACCTTTCCCAATTCGGGAAAATCCTTTCCTTGGTGATGCCTTCAGAAATACTTTTTCGCCCACTGCGAATTCCAAATCCCTTCTTCGTCGATCAGCATAACTCTTCTGCCTGTACTGGGCAGCTTTCAATCTCTGGCGAATGATCTGAATCTTCTCCGTCGCTTCTCTTATCCATTTAGCTGAATTCACTCTGATCGGTCCCTCCTCAGTACATCTTGCATCATCCAAATCCCAGTATAACGGGGATCTACATTTCCTTCCATACAGGGCTTCATATGGAGCAGCTTTAATAGAAGCTTGATAACTATTGTTGTATGCGAACTCCACAAGAGGTAAACACTCTTTCCAAGTTTCTTGGAAGTCCAAAGCACAAGCTCTTAGCATATCTTCCAAGTATTTAATCATCCTTTCTGTTTGTCCATCCGTCTGAGGATGCGCTGCAGTACTGAAGTTCAACTTAGCTCCCATGAAAGTCTAAATTTCTTTCCATAATTGCGACGTGAATTTCGGATCTCTGTCCGACACTATACTGTTTGGAACTCCATGTAGTCTGATAATCTCTTGTTGAGACAGCTTTGCCAACGTGCTGACCTGATCCGTCGTCTTCACTAGCGAAAAGTGCGCTGACTTTGTTAATCGATCAATGATCACCCAGATAATATCTTGTCCTCCTCTGACTTTGGGTAATCCAGTGACAAAATCCATCGTGATTTGCTGCCATTTCCATGTCGGAATCGGTAATGGCTGCAACTTCCCACTCGGCTTCTGGTGCTCAGCTTTAACTTTCTGACAAGTTAAGCACTTCTTGACATAGTTGGCTATGTCTCTCTTCATTCCGTTCGACTAGAAATACGTCTTAACATCTCGATACATCTTAGTGCCTCCGAGATATATCGTGTACTTAGTCGTGTGCGCTTCGTCGAGAATCTCTTTCCTCATAACAGTTGGTACGCATACTCGACCTTTGTACCTCAATATTCCATGTTCATCAACCCTGAACTTAGTCTCATCATCTTGCTCCTTAGATTCGAAACATTTCTTGATCCAATCGTCGTTCTTCTGAGCTTCCAACACTTGCTCTTTCAATGGTGATATCATCACAACATTCGCGATTCGAGCTTTAGTTATCACCTCCATTCTTTCTCTTCGATCAGTCTCGGGATTGGCAGAAATTTGTCCCAGACGAACATCCTTGCTTAGTGCATCGGCTACAACATTCGCCTTTCCTGGATGATACTGAATAATGCAATCATAGTCTTCCAGAAATTCCATCCACCTTCTCTGTCGCATATTCAACTCCTTCTGAGTGAATAGATATCGCAGGCTCTTATGATCAGTAAAGATCTCAAACGTAACCCCATACAGGTAATGTCTCCACTTTCCAAGAGCGAAAATTATCGCGGCTAACTCCAAATCATGTGTCGGGTAGTTAATCTCATGTGTTTTGAGCTTCCTTGATGCATACGCAATCACTTTTCCATTATGCATCAAAACTCCTCCTAGTCCTTCCTTCGAAGCATCGGTGTAGACAGTGTATCCTTCTTTTCCTTCTATTAACGCTAACACGGGTGCAGTTGTTAGCATCTCCTTCAATCTTTGAAAACTTTGCTCACACTTCTCAGTACATTCAAATTTCCCTTCTTTCTTTGTCAACTTAGTGAGAGGTGTAGCTATCTTTGAGAAATCTTTGACAAACCTTCGGTAGTAACCAGCTAATCCCAAAAAACTCCTCACTTCTGAAGGATTCTTCGGTGATTTCCAATCCATGATCATTTCGATCTTCGAGGGATCTACTTCGATTCCTGATCCTGATATGATGTGTCTGAGAAATGTAACTCTCTCAAGCCAGAATTCACATTTACTAAACTTTGCATATAGCTTGTGATCTAGCAAAGTGCGTAACACGATTCGAAGATGTTCAGCATGTTCCTCCGGTGTCTTTGAAAACACCAAAATATCGTCGATGAAGATCACTACAAACTTATCGAGAAACGGCTTGAATATACGGTGCATCATATCCATGAATGCAGCTGGTGCGTTCGTCAAACCAAACGGCATTACCATGAATTCATAATGTTCGTATCGGCTGTTGAAAGAAGTCTTTGGAATATCTGCTTCCCTGATCTTCAATTGATAATACCCTTGTCTTAGATCTAACTTAGAGTAGACCTTCGATCCTTGAAGTATATCGAACAGCTCTTCAATATGAGGGAGAGGATACTTATTCTTTATCATCATCCTGTTCAGCTCCCGATAGTCAATGCATAAACGCAATGATCCATCCTTCTTCTTAACGAAAAGCACAAGTGCTCCCCATGGCGATGTGCTCGGTCGAACATATCCTGACTCAATCAGTTCGTCCAATTGCTTTCTCAGTTCTTCCAATTCAGCTGGAGCCATCCTGTAAGGTGTCTTGGAGTATGGCTCAGCTCCTGATATCGTCTCAATTGTAAACTCCAACTCTCGGTCAGGAGGTAACGAATTCAAATGTTCAGGAAACACATCTAAGAATTCGTTCACCACTTCCACTTCTTCGATCTTAAGTTGATCTTTTGGTCTATTCAGCAGATAAGCAAAAAATCCAGTAGCTCCTTTCTGAATCAACTTCTCAGCTTCCATCGAAGAAACAACTGAAAACTTCTCAACTTTCCTTTCTGATGTCCGACATTCATCTTCTTCCAAGATGATCTCTTTCTTGTAACAATCCAACTTAGCTCGGTACTTAGACAACCAATCCATACCAAGTATAACATCGTATCTTGTCATTGGCAACTCAATAAGATCCGTTGGGTAACAACGGGTACCAATACATATAGGGCAGCGTTTATATACTTGATCCGTAACAAGGCAAGTTCCCAAAGTAGAACTCACTTCAAATTTATATTGCAAGTATTCAAGTGGAAATTGTAAATGCACACATAATTTAGATGCAACAAATGAATGCGTGGCACCAGGGTTATACAAGACCTTAACTGGCGTGTTAAGAATGTGCACAATACCTTCCACAACAAACGAAGGATCAACCTCCTCCTTACCATCCAAAGCATATGTTCTGCCTCAGACCACCGGTTTGTTCGTCGTACCCACCACCGCTTTTCCTTTATCCTGGACCCCAAATCTCTTAATCTTGTTCGGGCAGCTATCCATCTGGTGCTCAGGCGAACCACACACGAAACACTGTCCAATTTTCTTGCGATAGTTCTCCTCAGTGTGTCCCGTTCGGCGACAATATCGGCAAACAATTCCCTCTAATACTGTTGTGGCACTTTCTGCTTCTGTGCTTGTTGTCTCTGTGGAGCCTTCTGCTGCTGAGGTTATGGTGCTACCATTGGCTTCTTTCCGGTCCCTTGGGAAAAAGATCCGGATGGTCACTTTTTCCCTTGATAAGGCTTAGGGTTAGAAGGTCCTTAACGTTCAGTAGTTATCTTGATCTCCTTGTGTACAACTTCAACCCTTAGCGCTCTATCAACAGCCCGGTTGTAGGTCTCAATGTCCAAAGAAGCAAGTGCCCACCGAAGTTCGGGCTTCAGTCCATCAATAAACCTCTTTGTCTTGCGACGCTCATCATTCAGAATATGAGGCGCATACTTGATCAACCTCACAAACCTAGCCTCATACTCCATCACGTTCATAGTTCCCTGAACCAAATTCATAAACTTAGCCTCTCGTGCGTCACGTGGGGCGTATACTTCTGCTGAAACTCTCTGATAAACTCGTCCCAACTTCCTTCAACGTTGTTCTCAATCCACATGTGCTGAACGTGCTTCCACCAATTGTATGCAGCTCCTTCCATAAGAAAAGTAGCATACCGAACTCGTTCACGATCCTCTGGGTAGATCTCCATAGCCTCGAAAATCTTCTCAAGACTAGTAATCCAATTCTCAGCCTTTAGGTCGTTCGGTTCTCCATAGAACTTAGGTGGATTCATCCTCAGAAATTTTTCCAATGACCTTTCATTATGAGGATTATCTCTCTGATTACAAGCTCTCGCGAATTGTCGTAGCACATCCCTTAACTCTGGAGTTCCCTCCTGTTCAGGGGGTGGCGTGACATCTCTTTGGGGTGGCAGTGGTGGTATACGATTCCGGGGTGCTCTTCTTGGTGGCATATTGTTACTGAATTCACAAGCATTCAGATATATATTCGATGCATGACATATAATGATTCACAGAATCCATAACCACGTATTCACATATAAGTATGAGAACAACACATTCCCATAACAACATCTCAGCAAAGATTCCAACATATCATATAATGAAGAACAACTATAGACAACATGTAAACGGGAACAGAAGCTCGTGTAACATATCAACATATCAGAAACATGTATAACATATCCTAAAACATGATCAACATATAAACGAGAACAGAACATGTACTGTCATAGCAACCAGATCTGTATCATGATCAGAAGTATGATCAACATATCCAGAAGCGTATTCAACATATCAAGAATAATAGCATGCTATCAAAAAGTGAAATGACATGATCCTACTATTGGCCCTAATGGTATCTTGAAGCACTCTAGGACTCATGCAATGACAGTTATGGAAAGCAGTAAACAGATAACCAACATAAAGCCAAAAGTGTTATAACTGTGCAAGGTTTGGTAAAATTTACTACAGGCCACATGTTAACAATATTAATTCAAAATGGGGAGGACCCGATACTATCAAGTTGACTCCCTTACAGGCCTTACCAATCCGTCCAACCCTGCTGAAAATAACCTAGTAGGTACCAAGTCATCTGAACTGTCTTCCGTGGTGCCAAAAGTCGGGGATCATCTACCATAGCTATACATCCCCTCATCCAAAAGTTAGCCCTGAACTGTCCCGGCTATACGTCCACCATCCATAGATAGATATATATACATCGATATTATATACAGAAACCTCCCATCAACAATCAACCCTGGTAGCTGTGGTCCAAAGAACCCCTGGTGGTATCATCAGAAACAGCAACGACCTTGCCCAGTCCGTATCCTGCTGGGTCATCTCCGCCATCGTCATCATCATCATCAGAACCTCCATCGGCTCCATCAGACTGCTCCTACATAGGCTCGGGCTCTTGAGAAGCCTGACTGACATCCTGACCCTCGACCTCCTCAACTGCCTGGTCATCGGACAAGTGATAGGTATCATACAGGCGAGCTCTCACGCGGACACGGTAGTGCTAGTGATGCTCCATAGAAGTGTCGCTGTCGATAGTCATCTGCATAAGATCTGCCTCCAACTCAGCAATACGAGCAGCTCTCTGATCAGCAATATGAGTCATCTCTGCAGCATGCTCACGACCGATGTCCCTATAAATCTGGTACTGCAGTGACTGATCCTAATGGATCATAGACTCCAACCTGACCTCACGGGTCCTCTGATACTCCTGAAAGTAACCATCTCTCTCAGACTCGAGATAGTACACAACTCTGTTAGGATAGGAATACCCAGGCCTGCCACTGTTCCTAGACCTACGCCAGGTATAGAAATGAGTGCCTCCACGGCGAGAAAGTACCACAGTACGCGGGGCCTCAAACTACTCAAAGAAAGCCTCACCCATCTGCTGATTTGAATCCTGGTGTGGTTGAACTGCCTTAGCTATACAGAAGATACCACAGATATGAAATCCAGATAACAGAACCATGCAATCTCCAAATATCCTGTCTTGATGCAATATGAGAATGATCTTGGATGCAATGCGTGAACAATCCATGATGCAACATGAGAGCAATCTAGGTTAAGTCTCTTCTTACTTAACCCGATGCTCTGATACCACCTCAGGCTGTAACTGTAACATCCCGACTGATCAGACTTTTCAGGTAACCTCTTATGTGCGCTATTTAGTTAGTTCTTTAAGTGATTATGTGATATTAATTGTCAACGTGGATCATTTGAAGTTATTTGAACTTAATTGCTTTGCTATGGACTTGTTTAACTTGAGCGTTTAACTTTTCTTGTTGGGTATTTTATTCGTTTCGGGTTCATATTTAATTCTAATTTTTGGTGAATTCGTGATATTTGTTAATTATATGTTTTGTGAACTCGTTTACATGCTCGTTATATGTTTTGGTATTTGTTTTGGTTGCCTTTTTGGGTTCGTTTTGGAGACGGGACCTAAAGGAGGCTAAAGAGCACTTAGCGCACCTTGGGTTCCGGGACGTGTATCTTGAGCTCGGGAATTCGGATTCGAATTCCGTCACCTCCATTGAACTCGTTTCGACGATTCGGGTTCAATGGAACAAACCTCACATTTTTCTAAGCTCATTAAGACCTTCGTATTTCACCCGTAACGAGCCCCTTACGCTTGAGAGCCACCTTTTGACCTAGCTTTGAGTTGTGGACCCCACCTTAACCCAACCAAGCCCTTAACCTTGGAATACACTTGAGTTAGCTAACCATTTCAGCCCCTAAACCCCCCCTAAACCGACCCATTCTCTCCCTCTCTCACCAAATCGATCAGCAAAGCAAGAAGGAAGAAGGAAGAAAACCCCTTTGTTCATTTTCAGATTTTTGGGCTCAAATCTTCATCAAAACTTCTCCAAATTGAAAGGTAAGTTCATGGTTGCAATCTACTATCCCTCTTCTCTCTTTTATGTGCTTTTGAGTTCATTTCCATGGTTGGTTGTTGAGATTTGGCAAGCATGTGAATAGTAAGTGTTGGAAGAATTTGATTGATTCTTGCTCCTTTCATGTTTCCTTGAGATTTGTTGTTGTTGGTATGCTCCTAGGACTTGTTTCTTAGCAATTGTTGCATTTCTTTTCTTGGTAATTAGAGCATGAGTGCTGGGTTTTGTTTTGGGTTTGCTGAGTTACTGTCGAGCAGCCTGCGTTTTTCTGTACCGTGACACGGGGGTATCACGGTTTGCCCTTTGTTGGTGACACGGGCGTGTCACCTTTTGATTTCATTTTCGCTTTTCTGTACCGAGACACGGGGGTGTCTCGGCTTGCCTTTTCTTGGTGACACGGGCGTGTCACCTCCAGGTTTCTGTTGTTTAGTTTCTGTACTGAGACACGGGGGTGTCTCAGCTTGCCTTTCCCGGGGGACACGGGCGTGTCTCCTAGGAACTCTAGTTTCGTTCGTTTTGTTTCCTTTCCGTTGTTTCTTGTTGTGTATTCTTGCCTCGTTTATGATATATGTTTGATTATGCTTTGAATGCTCATAGATGATCTAAATGTGGATTCATTTCATATCATTTGCATCATAAGCACACATATTCATGTACCGAGCGTCAATGTGGTTCATATTGAGTCTAAGAGTGTTCCTTGTTGTTTGCCTTGTTCAGAGGTTCTTCCTGTAGGGGACGAGCTTGCTCCGTAGGTGTCCGGTTTCCTCTTTTGACTCCGCTTCGTTCGTTGCCAAGGTGAGGTTTTGTTCTTTTAGTTACTCGACCTACGACCCTAATTGATTTGAAACCTCGCATGTGAATACGTATAGTATATGGTAAATAAGTGTATGATACTTATGTTGCGGGATTTGCCCCATCTGTTATAAGAGTTTGAAAATGTTTTGTATAAGTATATAAGTTATTTTGCTTTCGTTTGAAAAGTTTAGTTTGGTGCAAGTGTGTGTGTGTGTGTAAGCGAGATGTGGCTTTGAAAGATAAGCTTTAAGATTTGTTTGTGTGACTTTCGTGATCTGTTTGGGCCCCGGAGTGTGGTATGGCAATCTCGGGACGATCGAGGGGTCGCCGAGCTCTCCCATCAACACCTCTATTTGAGAGTTTCACCCAACCTTGGGAGTTTGAGGAAGGGTGTTTCTCTTGAGCCGGCGGAGGCAACCGCCGAAGGTTTCAAGGAAGTAATTAAACCTTGTCTCGTCTGTGTATGTGGATAGTTAGGGCCGATCAACCCTTCTATCAACCGGTGTTGGGGATGGATTCTGATTTGTTTTGCTTTGCTTTGTTCTTCGTATTTGGAAGTTGGGGGATGTGTGTGACTCGTACTCGCAGAGTTGGTTTAAGCTTTGTATGATCTACGAAACGAGAGTGGATTCTTAATTCACCTAAAACTTGGAATCTTGTTTTGCCCTTTTCCCTTTCCTTTAACTTATATATATCTATATCACGGGAATTAATTGGGCTTGCAAAAACCACTCTCGGTTCAAGGATCTTTCCATTTGATTAAGTGCTTTGCTCTATATATATATCGGGTGCGTGAGTTAGCCCCCTCACTAGTCGTTAGGACTAACCCTCGTTATTGTTTTCCCCTTTTTCCTTTCTTTTGAGTTTGCAGGTTCTTCCTAGTCAAGCTAGGCGACAAGTGTCTTTTGGGTTTACTTGTGGTTTAGCTTGGGTCTTCATGCATCGTAGTGGATTACTTCTACTCTTATTGTTGTATTTTGGATTATGTATTTATGATTACACTTTCGCTTTTGGGCCTTGATGGCATTGTATATTCTGTATAGGAACTATCATGAAAGCTTTCCCTTTCCCCACTTCTGAAATGGATATGTGATCTTGGGAGATATGTTTAGCTTGAGAATTACTTTAATTGCTTCCGCTACTCTGATTTGAATTCTTGTAGTTCTTGAGGGTCTAGGCCGCCTAGCGAGGGTGTGAGTTTTGTGTGTCTCCCGTTCGCTATGGTCTGATACGGGTGCGGACTTCCATTTCGCTACTCGTGTTGGACCTTAGTGCGGGGGATGTGGCACCCTTCGCTCTGGGGGTGTTACATCCCGGCGTGGTATCAGAGCTCTCGGTTGCAAAACCAGAGCTCTGGAGTCGTGTCGAGTCTGTCTAGGTCGTTCGGAATAGGAGTATGTGACTGTTTGCATTCATCTACATCTCTACGTGACTTATTTGCTTAAATTGGTGATAATTGACATCATGATCATGAACTAAACTCCATGCATCGATATCTTGTTGATTTGTGCATTTTCAGGATGCCTCCAAGAAGGAGAGCAGATAGGGAACAGACTCCTGATCTTAATCAACCCCCTCCACAAGCACCTCCACCTCCTCCGATGAATGCTGACAATATTGTGCAGGCCCTTCTGAACCAGCTTCAGCAGAACCAAAGGAATAATCCACCATGGGAAGGACAAGGTGGGCAAGTAACTCCGGCCTTTAAGGAGTTCAGAAACAACAATCCGCCGAAGTGGTATGGAGGAGATGACATCCAAGCCGAGGAGTGGTTGTCGGAAGTTGCGGGAATTTGGGAAATTTGCCCCGCTCCTTCGCATGAGAAAGCTGTTTGTACGGCCCGGTTTGTTCAAGGTCCCGCATCCAATTGGCTTAAAGCTATGAGAGCTCGATTGGAAAGGAGTGGAGAAGAGTTTGATTGGGAAAGCTTCATGAGAGAATTTCGTCATAAGTATGTTCCATCAAGTGCTCGTGAGAGAAGATTGCAACAATTCACAGAATTGAAACAAGGGAACCGCTCGGTTGAAGAGTATATCATGGAATTTGAGAGACTTGCACCGTACGCCCCGCACATCACCAATGATGATACCCAGAAGGCCCGGAACTTTATTCATGGTTTAAGATATGAAGTCCAGGATGCTCTTAAGGCGGCTACAGTGGATACATGGGAGAAGGCTACGAGGAAGGCAATTAAGGTGGAAGCCAACAACAAGAGATTGAGGCCGACTTACTCTTCGGGCCAAGGTTCGAGCTATAATTTGGGGAAGAGGCCTGTATCCTATAGTGGGCCTCCGGTCTTCAAACCCCAAGGTCCTACTACTTCAGTCAAGAAAGCTCGACCTCTGGTACCGAAGGCACTAGCTTTACCGGCCCCGATTCAGTGTAGTTATTGCAAGGGTCCCAACCACACCGAGGAGAATTGTCGGAAGAAATTGAGAAGATGTTATAAATGTGGAGAGCCCGGCCATATGATCAGTACTTGTCCTCAAGTAAGAGCACCTCAGCCTCGAGTTCCTCCGCCGTTGAATGTGATGCCTCCGAGAGCACCGATCCAAGCGAGAGCCTATGCTTTGGAGGGCGAGGAAGAGAATGTAGAGGTGGATGCCAATGCCGTTGTTGAAGGTACTATCTACATTCATGGCATTCCATTGCATGCATTGTTTGATCCGGGAGCAACGCATTCATTTATTGCTTCCCGGCTTGCTTCTACTCTTCCCTTGCCTGTTGCTTGCCTAGATGATTCCTTTATTGTTTCTTCCCCCCTTGGTGCTACTTTGTCTACGAATTGTGTTTACCGAGGTTGTCCGGTGGTTGTGAAAGATCATGAGTATCCGGCAGATCTGATCAAGATGCCTATCAAGAAGTATGGGGTAATTCTGGGAATGGACTGGTTGTACCGTTACCGAGCCATGATGGATTGTTTTGCTAAGAGGGTAACTTTGGGTTCTACGGTCTTTGCGGGTCAGAGGTTGAAGACCTGCCCGTTTATTTCCTTCATGGAAGCAAGTAGACTGTTTCGGGACGGTGCGACGGGCTATGTGGCCTACCTTTTGAATAAGCCAAAGGATCAGGCCAAGCTCAAAGAGACGGAGATCGTGAAGGAATTCCCCGATGTGTTTCCGGAGAACTTGGGATCTTTACCTCTGGATCGGGACGTCGAGTTTGTGATAGATCTCTATCCCGGAGCAGAACCGTATGCGAAATCTCCCTATAGGATGGCTCCAGCCGAGTTGAAGGAGCTGAAGATGCAATTGGACGAGCTCTTAGAGTGTGGTTACATTCGCCCGAGCACTTCTCCGTGGGGTGCTCCGGTCCTGTTTGTAAAGAAGAAAGACGGGACTTTGCGAATGTGTATTGACTACCGTGAGCTGAACCGGTTAACGGTTAAGAATAAATACCCGCTCCCTCACATTGAAGAGTTGTTCGACCTCCTGCAAGGTTCGAGGGTTTATTCCAAGTTGGACTTAAGGCAAGGGTATTACCAGTTGCGTATCCGAGAGGGAGATATACCGAAGACGGGTTTCAACACGAGATATGGGCATTTTGAGTTTGTGGTCAAGCCTTTTGGTCTGACCAATGCCCCAGCCGCGTTTATGGATATGATGCACCGAATATTCCGGCCTTACCTCGATAAATTCGTGGTCATCTTTATAGATGATATTCTGGTGTATTCGAGGTCCGAAGAAGAGCACGCGCGGCATTTGAGCATTGTCTTGTCTACACTTCGGGAGCACAGATTGTTCGCCAAGTTCAGTAAGTGCGAGTTCTGGTTGGATCGAGTTTCCTTTTTGGGTCACTTTATTTCAGGGAATGGTATAGAAGTGGATCCGGCGAAGATCGAAACGGTGATGCTTTGGAAACCACCGAAGAATGCCTCGGAAGTGAGAAGTTTTCTCGGGTTGGCAGGATATTATAGGCGCTTTGTGAAAGATTTATCGAAGATTGCCTCCCCGTTGACCCGGTTAACTAAGAAAGAGGTGAAGTTTGAGTGGGATGAGGCGTGTGAGAAGAGTTTCCAAACTCTTAAGGAGAGGTTGACTACTGCACCGATTTTAACCCTACCCGAGGGTCCGGAAGGTTACTCAGTTTATACCGATGCTTCGAAGGAAGGTCTCGGTTGTGTGTTAATGCAGAATGGTAAGGTGGTAGCCTACGCCTCAAGGAAATTAAAGGATCATGAGAAGAACTATCCCACTCATGACTTGGAACTCGCCGCAGTGGTGTTTGCTTTGATGAAATGGCGGCATTACCTTTATGGAATCACTTTTGAAGTGTTCACCGACCACCAGAGTCTTAAGTAACTGTTTACCTAGAAGGATTTGAACGTAAGACAGAGGAGATGGATGGAGACACTCGAGGATTATGATTGTAAGATTCAGTACCATCCGGGTAAAGCCAATGTGGTGGCGGATGCTTTGAGTAGGAAAGTGAATGTTTCAGGTTTGGAAGCAGGTTCTAGTAGACAGGGTTCAGTGGTTCTGGTTTCAGAGGCTCGATTGGCTAATATTTCGGTTCAGGCGGTTTTAAAGCAGAGATTGATAGAAGCTCAATCTGTGGATCCAGAGATTCAGAAATTGATAGCGAAGTCAAGGATTGATCCTGAAACTGAGTTTGGATTTGATGATTCAGGATTGTTCAGGTTGAAGGCTCGGGTTTGTGTTCCGGAAGATTTTAAGCAGTTGGTACTTGATGAAGCCCACAAGTCAGCTTATGCAGTACATCCCGGTACCACCAAAATGTACAAGGATCTAAGGGCTTTATACTGGTGGAACGGCATGAAGAGAGACGTTGCTAACTATGTTAGAAGATGTCAAACATGCCAGGTGGTGAAAGCAGAACACCAGAAACCGGGAGGAACTCTCCAACCACTTCCGATACCTGAGTGGAAGTGGGAGCAAGTGACAATGGACTTCGTGTCCGGCTTGCCAAGGACCAAAGGAGGTTCCGACGGAATTTGGGTGATTATTGATCGGTTGACGAAGTCGGCGCATTTTCTTAAGGTGAAGATGTCCGATAAGGTTCCTAAGTTGGCCCGGTTATATCGGAAGGAGATTGTTAGATTGCATGGTACCCCGGTCAGCATTGTTTCAGACAGAGATCCTCGGTTCACATCCAGTTTTTGGCAGGAATTGCAGAAATGTTTAGGGACGAAGCTCCACTTTAGTACTGCGTTTCACCCACAGACGGATGGCCAGTCAGAAAGGCTAATAAGGTATCTCGAGGACATGCTTCATGCTTGTGCCTTAGATTATCAGGATTCGTGGGATGAACAGTTGGATTTGATTGAATATGCCTACAACAACAGCTTTCAGTCTTCTATTGGGATGGCACCGTATGAGGCTTTGTATGGAAGAAAGTGCCGATCCCCTCTCTTTTGGGATATTGATGAGTGGAGATGGACTAAAGATGGAAAGCTCGAGAGAGCTAAGAAGCCTAAGGAAATTCAGGATACCATCGAGAGGGTGAAAGTGATTAAACAGAGGTTGAAAGTGGCTCAAGACCGGCAAAAGAGTTATGCAGATAGGAGAAGACGACCCTTAGAGTTCGAGAAAGGAGATAAGGTCTTTTTAAAGGCATCTCCTAGAAAAGGGTATGCTCGGATTGGTAAAGGCGGGAAGCTTAACCCTCGCTACTTAGGCCCCTTTGAGATCCTTGATCGAGTTGGGGAAGTAGCCTACAAACTTGATTTACCGCCGAGTTTGACCGGGATTCACAATGTGTTCCATGTCTCGCAGCTTCGGAAACATTATCCCGATGAGTCTTCTATTCTTCCAGTTGAGAAAGTTCAGTTAGAGCCGGATTTGACTTTTAAGAAGTATCCAGTTCAGGTGTTGGATCGAAAGATGCAAGAGTTGAGGAATAGACAGATCCCTCTTGTGAAAGTCTTGTGGCGTGATCAAAAATCCGAAGAAGCTACTTGGGAGACAGAGGATAAGATGAAACAGTTGTATCCGGATCTTTTCAAAACCTCGCCTCGGACCTGAGGACAGGTCCTTTTGAAGGAGGGAGGGTTGTAACATCCCGACTGATCAGACTTTTCAGGTAACCTCTTATGTGCGCTATTTAGTTAGTTCTTTAAGTGATTATGTGATATTAATTGTCAACGTGGATCATTTGAAGTTATTTGAACTTAATTGCTTTGGTATGGACTTGTTTAACTTGAGCGTTTAACTTTTCTTGTTGGGTATTTTATTCGTTTCGGGTTCATATTTAATTCTAATTTTTGGTGAATTCGTGATATTTGTTAATTATATGTTTTGTGAACTCGTTTACATGCTCGTTATATGTTTTGGTATTTGTTTTGGTTGCCTTTTTGGGTTCGTTTTGGAGACGGGACCTAAAGGAGGCTAAAGAGCACTTAGCGCACCTTGGGTTCCGGGACGTGTATCTTGAGCTCGGGAATTCGGATTCGAATTCCGTCACCTCCATTGAACTCGTTTCGACGATTTGGGTTCAATGGAACAAACCTCACATTTTTCTAAGCTCATTAAGACCTTCGTATTTCACCCGTAACGAGCCCCTTACGCTTGAGAGCCACCTTTTGACCTAGCTTTGAGTTGTGGACCCCACCTTAACCCAACCAAGCCCTTAACCTTGGAATACACTTGAGTTAGCTAACCATTTCAGCCCCTAAACCCCCCCTAAACCGACCCATTCTCTCCCTCTCTCACCAAATCGATCAGCAAAGCAAGAAGGAAGAAGGAAGAAAACCCCTTTGTTCATTTTCAGATTTTTGGGCTCAAATCTTCATCAAAACTTCTCCAAATTGAAAGGTAAGTTCATGGTTGCAATCTACTCTCCCTCTTCTCTCTTTTATGTGCTTTTGAGTTCATTTCCATGGTTGGTTGTTGAGATTTGGCAAGCATGTGAATAGTAAGTGTTGGAAGAATTTGATTGATTCTTGCTCCTTTCATGTTTCCTTGAGATTTGTTGTTGTTGGTATGCTCCTAGGACTTGTTTCTTAGCAATTGTTGCATTTCTTTTCTTGGTAATTAGAGCATGAGTGTTGGGTTTTGTTTTGGGTTTGCTGAGTTACTGTTGAGCAGCCTGCGTTTTTCTGTACCGTGACACGGGGGTATCACGGTTTGCCCTTTGTTGGTGACACGGGCGTGTCACATTTTGATTTCGTTTTCGCTTTTCTGTACCGAGACACGGGGGTGTCTCGGCTTGCCTTTTCTTGGTGACACGGGCGTGTCACCTCCAGGTTTCTGTTGTTTAGTTTCTGTACTGAGACACGGGGGTGTCTCAGCTTGCCTTTCCCGGGGGACACGGGCGTGTCTCCTAGGAACTCTAGTTTCGTTCGTTTTGTTTCCTTTCCGTTGTTTCTTGTTGTGTATTCTTGCCTCTTTTATGATATATGTTTGATTATGCTTTGAATGCTCATAGATGATCTAAATGTGGATTCATTTCATATCATTTGGATCATAAGCATACATATTCATGTACCGAGCGTCAATGTGGTTCATATTGAGTCTAAGAGTGTTCCTTGTTGTTTGCCTTGTTCAGAGGTTCTTCCTGTAGGGGACGAGCTTGCTCCGTAGGTGTCCGGTTTCCTCTTTTGACTCCGCTTCGTTCGTTGCCAAGGTGAGGTTTTGTTCTTTTAGTTACTCGACCTACGACCCTAATTGATTTGAAACCTCGCATGTGAATACGTATAGTATATGGTAAATAAGTGTATGATACTTATGTTGCGGGATTTTCCCCATCTGTTATAAGAGTTTGAAAATGTTTTGTATAAGTATATAAGTTATTTTGCTTTCGTTTGAAAAGTTTAGTTTGGTGCAAGTGTGTGTGTGTGTGTGTAAGCGAGATGTGGCTTTGAAAGATAAGCTTTAAGATTTGTTTGTGTGACTTTCGTGATCTGTTTGGGCCCCGGAGTGTGGTATGGTAATCTCAGGACGATCGAGGGGTCGCCGAGCTCTCCCATCAACACCTCCATTTGAGAGTTTCACCCAACCTTGGGAGTTTGAGGAAGGGTGTTTCTCTTGAGCCGGCGGAGGCAACCGCCGAAGGTTTCAAGGAAGTAATTAAACCTTGTCTCGTCTGTGTATGTGGATAGTTAGGGCCGATCAACCCTTCTATCAACCGGTGTTGGGGATGGATTCTGATTTGTTTTGCTTTGCTTTGTTCTTCGTATTTGGAAGTTGGGGGATGTGTGTGACTCGTACTCGCAGAGTTGGTTTAAGCTTTGTATGATCTACGAAACGAGAGTGGATTCTTAATTCACCTAAAACTTGGAATCTTGTTTTGCCCTTTTCCCTTTCCTTTAACTTATATATATCTATATCACGGGAATTAATTTGGCTTGCAAAAACCACTCTCGGTTCAAGGATCTTTCCATTTGATTAAGTGCTTTGCTCTATATATATATCGGGTGCGTGAGTTAGCCCCCTCACTAGTCGTTAGGACTAACCCTCGTTGTTGTTTTCCCCTTTTTCCTTTCTTTTGAGTTTGCAGGTTCTTCCTAGTCAAGCTAGGCGGCAAGTGTCTTTTGGGTTTACTTGTGGTTTAGCTTGGGTCTTCATGCATCGTAGTGGATTACTTCTACTCTTATTGTTGTATTTTGGATTATGTATTTATGATTACACTTTCGCTTTTGGGCCTTGATGGCATTGTATATTCTGTATAGGAACTATCATGAAAGCTTGCCCTTTCCCCACTTCTGAAATATATATGTGATCTTGGGAGATATGTTTAGCTTGAGAATTACTTTAATTGCTTCCGCTACTCTGATTTGAATTCTTGCAGTTCTTGAGGGTCTAGGCCGCCTAACGAGGGTGTGAGTTTTGTGTGTCTCCCGTTCGCTATGGTCTGATACGGGTGCGGACTTCCATTTCGCTACTCGTGTTGGACCTTAGTGCGGGGGATGTGGCACCCTTCGCTCTGGGGGTGTTACAGTAACGCCCCCACCCATACTGGAACATGAGGAGAGCGGCGTCTCAACCCTCGCACTGAAGCACCTCTCAAGTAATGGTGTAAGCCATCACTCAAGAAATACTCCAGCGAACGGCTGTCTGTCTCAGAAATATACATGTATAACGATGTGCCTATGCAGCGGAAAATCAGAGTATTTTAAAACTTTTCAAAACATGTGCATGATGGCATGTAACAAGCAAGAACATATTGCTCGTGTAAGAGAGACTCGGCATATCAGAACATATAACATATTCACATATAAGCACCAATATAACAGAGTTCAAAATATCGGTAGCAGAGTAGCAGAAAGAGTATAACAACGATACTCAAGTATTCAGAAACATAAAGTAATGCAGCCATAAAACATATGCAGGACACAAAAGGGAAATAATACTAAGTCCTGACATAAACAAAAGTGACAATCTAGAGCTTCAAGATACCTCTAGACTACGGCTGCAAGACTTGAAACCACGAGGCAAGAAAACGGGAGAGGTATTAGTCAAAAGGACTAAGTGAGGGAATACTTAAAAGAAAGTACTGAATGATAAAGAACTTGAAGTGTACTTCAAAACTTGTTAATGCAAAGCTTTAAAGAAGAACTTGAAACAAGTTCAATTGATAAAACTGTTTGAATGCAATGCTATAAAAGAATGCACGTTTTGAAACACTTTTCATGAATGCTATCACATGCGCACACATATGCAGTAGATGGTTCAAAGTTCTTTCATAAAACGGGATACGGGTAAAGTGAGCTTTTCCAAATATGAACCATCCTTTATGAAACAGAATTTTGCCCGCAAGCTAGGCTTCTCCCTCCTTACTCCAGAAAAACATGATGAAGTAGAGTATCGGACCAGGATCAACAATAACTCCACGTATAGTAGAGCATCGGACCAAGGTCAACAATACTCCACCAACACATACAAACATGCACCATCCTCCTCCGGTTGTCACTTCGGGTAGCTAGCCCTAGGCAACCTGTAAACATATAATGGGAACAGATTTGCTGTCCGTTCCCAGACAGATTGTCCTGACTTAACAAACCTCCTGTTAAAAGTCGGTGTCAATTGTCTAATTGTGGTGGCCGGTATTGGTGATGTCGTTGGCGCACACCTCCCGAACATCACCTCCACACATAACCATCGGGCCCAAACTGTAAACTGTATGCTTGCATTTCAAGATTAGCAGTGACCAGAGTACCACTCCGGGTGCTAACTATAACATGTGAAACTGTTTGTACACATATGATGCTGTCTGTAAAACATGTGATGCTGTCTGTAAAACATGTGAAACGGTACTTTGAAAACATATGCAGAACATGTAACTGTCTTTGAACAAGAATGCAGAACTTTGGAAAACATGTGCTGTAGATCAAGGTATACTATTAAAATATGAATGATACTTTTAAAAGAATGTCCCAATAAAAGGGATAGTTCAAAATGTGGTTTAGCTTTGAATTTCAAAACATATGATACGATAGTATAATCGTGGTTCCAGTTTGGAAACATTTTAACTTCACCTCTCCTAATAGTAACAAAAGGTAGGTAGACAGATTACGCGGTGCTCTGGGGATCCCAGTGCTCGACATTAACTCCTGTAGGTGGTGTACTAGAGTGAGCTTAAGAACTAAGACCCACTACTAACCAAGATGCATATGAAATGCAAGAAACAATGAACAAGGAACATGTAACACAAGAGAGTAATACCATTTAAGGTAATCAAGAAAGGTAACACACAAAGGAATACGTTAAAGTGAGTTACTCTTAACGTTGGACTATGATCTTACTATAACCGAGTATGCTTTAGTCAATTTATGAATCCTATCGCAAACCTTAGGTTATGAAACAAGTCCACGAAAGAAAACACATTTTAGACCCTAGATATGGAAACCCTAGGTGCAAATGTCTATTAAGAAAGCACAAGTTTTATTTCATTTTTACTATTCAAAAACACTATTTAAAAGTACTATTCTAGATTACTATTCATGATTACTATTCATAGATTACTATTCACATGTCCGGTCAAGGGGTCGGGTCAAACCCTTACTATACACCCACACCCACACACACGGTACACACACACACACCATGCACGTACACACACACACACATGGCAAGCACATACAAACACACCCTAATTAAATTATGATCTTGATTATAACCTATAGTTTCAAGTTCATGTTAATATAATCAAGTGTGATCTAGGTTAAAGGTATAACCTATGGTTAAGAGATCCTGTAGCACCCGGGACGATAGGCACCACATCCCCCCGCACTATGAGTCTAATCTACATATGAAATAGGCAGTCCATACATGAATCGGACTCACAGCGAACGGGTGACAAACAAAAGAACAGTCCTGACTAGGCGGAAGCTAACCCCAGAACAATGAACAATAACCAAAATGCGGAAGCAAGGAAATCATTCATATAATATCAAAGAAATAAATGAAATCCAACAAGAATATAAATACGGGTTCCACTTATCAATACACCTGTCCTAACCTGTCCCGAATCAATATCAATATGAATAAATGGCACACCGGCCAACAATAATAGGTTAATACAATATTTAGAAACCATATAGTATGCAGTGAGTGTAAATGAGTGGGACTAGAACAATGACTCGACACTCTAACTCCGCCTAGTAAGCAACACCTGCAAAAGAAACTGGAAAAGTGGAAAGAGGGGTCAGTCTCTAGAAGACTGAGTTAGCAGGAGCGATACATAACTATAGAAACATGCGCATGCAAGTTATAAATCCCGAGCAAAGTTCTTTTAAAATTAGTTCCCAGAGGGCAAGAGAATAACTAAGCAATGCTCGGACTTTACGACTAATCATATTAAATTCATTAAGTTCATAATTCATACATAAACATAAAGGCTCGGCGAGTGAGCGTGCATTATCTCCAACCAAACTCCGACCGTGTACGACAAATATCATTGATACATTAAATAGGTGATCATGCAATATATCATAATACACACAAATCATATATCATATCCTAAAACATATTCGTTTGGGCAATCCGTGTCCCGGTCTTCCCGCACGGTGCATAACAATCATACCATAATCATAATCATAAAATAAGTTCCAACCTTCTTCCTGCGGGTGGTGGACGGGTTTGCAAGGCCCGACCACCTAAACATATCAATGTGGCAATTGAGGTTCATGAGTCCTCAATGCCCGGTTAGCGTTTCCTCGTCAAAAACTCCTTAACGAGGTCCGTTTCGCCGTAATCAATGTGGGACTAATGTACGGGATCACCGTCCGCCCGATGCCTCCCCGGATAACCACATACACTAAGTCCCTGGGCCCGTGTTCAATACATGTTCTCGCCAACATATTCAATTCATGAGAAACACAATACCTTTGAAACAGAAATAATACATTTCATAACCCTTGAGAAAACATTTACTCGACGTCTCCATTTGAAAACAATATATAGGTATATTTTAGGTTTTGGGCCAAAACTTGTCATATAAAGTTGTAGGGTTCAATACGTAACTAGAACGAAAACACCCTCAACTGAAATACCACGAGACATAAAGCATGAGCAATACGGGTGCCTATTCAATTCGGACGTCTCCGCCCTGGAAATGAACTGTACAAGAGAATGAACAATGTGTACCAGTGAGAGGAGACTCAATATGAACCAAATAGGACGCTCGGCAATGTCATATGGGTGCATATGATGCAAATTCAGAACACAAGATCCGACATTTAGGCAAATAAGAGCATTGAAGTAAATTAAGTTCAACACACATTCAAACGTATTCAATCTTTCACAAAACTCTACTACATACATCATATTACATAATATAACATATTTCCAAAATTTGAAAACAAGAGCAAATCATATGATAAGGGAAATGGGTTACGGAAATCACAAACGCCATAAAACACACATAAACGGCATTCAGCAAAAGCATGCCTAAATCTCATCCAAATGTTATAAAATTAAACCACAATACTCCCAACACATAGTATAACAAGTTCATAGTTCATCACAAATGAAGATAAAGGCCTTAAAGAGGTGAAACAATCAAAAACCGAAAAGGAAAAGACAAGAACTGCACAGGGGGAGGGACACGCCCGTGTCCCTCAACTTAAGTAACCCGAGACACGGGGGTGTCACAGTACAGACATGCTAAAAGTGCATGACACGGGGGTGTCTCGGTACAGGCCCAAAAATGAAAACAAGGTTTACCGGCAAAACAAACCTTATACAAAATCAGTCCAAAAGCATTCCAAATCAACTCCAAATCTTATGAAACTTGACATACAACATATTTAGCATGTTAGGAGCATATTTCATTTAGAGTACAAAGCCCAATTCACACTTTAAGAGCACCGAAACCATGCAGAAAGTCTGGGGCGCCAAAACCCACATATGAGCCCGATTTGGTTCAATCATGCCATGATCAAGTACTTAGGGGCTGAATTTGAAGCTGAAACTTTAGGGAATGAATACTAACATGATAAGAAACTAATATACTCCATGTATATGCAAATTGACACAAATTGGAGCACATTAGGATGACCAACAAACCACCCAAAAAATGCAACAGCGGCATTCCAGTTCTGTCATGGATCATGCATAAGAACAGGTCATGTATTTCGGTTTTAGGGCTTAAAATGGATCCAAAGGCTTTCAATATGAATTCTAACATATAAAAAAATGAGTGTACATCATCTCCATGCAAATTCACACGAAATGAAGGCCATTTGATCAAGCAACAAAACATAATTCCACACAGCAGTCCAAAACAGTGGAGGCAGTTTTGATCTCTAAGTGTGGAGATCTATATCTCATAATTTCATCAAAGGGTCTAAAGAGAAAATCATCCTAACATCATATACTATCATTTAGGAAACAAATAGGCCACGAAACAAGCTCATATAATCATTTATAAGCAAGGAAATCAGCTACACAACTAAGTAGGTCATTAGAGCAAAAATCCCCAAAAAGCCCTATTCATGCTCAAATATGATGCAAAACAAGTATTAAATGGATGAAATCATGTATAAAAGAGTAGAGGATACATAAATATACATACCTTCAAGATGTGGAGAAGAAAGGAAGTGATTTGAGCTCAAATATCACAAGGCCAAGGGTTTCTCTTTTCTTCTTCTTCTCTCCACTCTCTCTCGATCTGCTTCAGAAAATAAGGGGGGGTTTAGCTCAGTTTTTGCTGGTAAAAGGGAGGAGAAAGGGGTTAACTCTAGTACACAAGTCATGGGTTAAAGTATGGTTAGGTTTAGTTGGATTAAAGGGTCCCACCATGAAGACTAGTCAACAAAAGGGTTACTCTTGCACGAGTTGTTCGTTACGGCTGGATTTCGGAGGTCTTAATGATCTCAAAAAGGTATGAGGCTTGTTCCATTGTCTCCGAATCATCGATACGAAGGCAACGGAGGTGACAAAATTTGAATCCGAATTTCCTAGCTCAAGTTATCACATAAGGAACCAATGGTGCGCTAATTGCTCGTTAACGCCCGTTTTGGATTCCACAAACAAAATAAATTCGAAACTCAATCAAATGTAACCGAAATCATGAAACGAAAATATAATCATATTCATAACACATATAAGTCCAACATATTAAATTTTCACGAAATTTTGGTATCAATTCATATAGAAACGAAGCACGTAAATGTCACTCATACACAATGTAACAATAAAATTCATAACATTTACAAATAATATAAAATTAAATGCGTATATATAATTTATAAATACATGCATGCATCAATTATGAATTAATAACGAATTCAGTAATTAAGTTCAATTAGCGCATTAACATTTAATATGATATAAGTTAATATTAATAAAACTTAAAATATAATAATTAACATAATTAACATTAATTATAATTGAAATAAAATTAAATATATAAAACACGTATAATAATTATTTCGCGCAGTTTGGTAAGCACATACGTCATGCTGTACTGCCTAAAAAAAAATGGGGCGTTACAGATCCAATTCAGACATAAGATGAAGTTATGAAACACTATTCCATCTTAGGTTATAACATGTGACACTATTAAAGTGTATAACATATGATCAAGGCTTTAATCCATTAATCCATATCATATCATAAACTCAATTCATAATTCAAGAATCATATAACCATATAAGAACATGTCTCAACATATATCATATCATATCATGAACCTTGGGCATGTAACATGTAACAAATTAAATTCAATACCAACATGTAACAAGTTGTGACATAATTAATTGTAAATCACTATTCCATTAGCTAGCATGCATGAACACAATTCAAATTCCATAATCATGCATCAATTCTCATAATATAACAACCATATCACATGATCATAGCATATACTAGAGCAATTCATAACATATTCAAGCATATACTAAACAATTAAAACATATAAACATATATTCAAACATATCATGAAAACTATATAATAAATGCATAAAATAAAATCCTATATGGTTTAGGGAAGACCCTAAGATCCAACCTAAACATAATATAAACATATCATAACATAAAAACATAAACTAACTAAAACAAAACACAAAAATAGAACAACTAACCTAACAATGGTGGGGGGTGGCCGATGGCCAAGAGGGGGAGAGAGGGAGAAGAAAGGGTGTTGTTAACACAACTTTGAGCAAGGAATGAAATGCCTCTTGCCCTCTATTTATAGTTGAAGATAAGCCCCTCACCTTGGAAATAAAATATAAGGCAGGGTATGAGAGCAAAAGTGGGTTAGCTTCTCTTGAAAGCTTCATCATTCATGAAACAAAATTGGGACTGCTGGGGGGTATTTCGGTAATTTCACTGCCAAAACGTGGAGGTAAGTGTCTGGAAGTATAACCATTCCATCCGGGTAAAAATTAGCTTCGAAACGCATATTCATACGTCGAAATCGGATTTACCGTTTGAAAGATACATTAGTTTAAGTGAATAAAAGTTTTGAGCTCAAAACTCAACTAGAGTGAAAAACGACTTTCTAGAATGATTTTCAAGTCCGGATTGTTTCCAAAATTCAAGAAATAAATCGAGAAGCGTTTTGAGTCCAATATCGACTATAAAACATTTTACCGTTAAAAAGTTGAAAACGTAGAATGAATAGTGAATTCTTACGTACAGACGTACGCATCAAAATTTCAAGCTAGGGTTTGAATCAAGAGTTGTAAAACATCTCAAAAATCTTGAAAGAGCTCAAGTAGTGCAAATCCGAAGAGAAAACATTTTCCGAATGAAGACCGTTTGTAGAAGAAATAGGGAACTAGGGTTTTTGTAAACATATTCAATAAAACCAAAGTTCAAAATAGATTTCCAAGTCAAGAGGATTTCAAAAGACTCATCTCGACTCAAGGGTCGATTTGACTGTAAACTTGGGTAGGAAAGGTATCAAAATCAAAAGCTCATTTTTAGATGAATAGTAACTTTGGTCGGTAAGTTCCAAAAGTACCCTTATGGTTCAAGAAAGACTCTCTGAGCTTGGGAAACAAGTTCAAACGATTGGGAAACATGTGTGGTGAACCTCTAGGGTTCGAGTAGCAATATAAACAAGGTAGGCTCGGGTTATGAATAGTAAATTGTATCATAGGTCAAGAATTTCCTTTTAAAATATGTCAGATCAAAGTTTATGTAAGAATGCAATGCATGAAGGTTCAAAAAGTTGGATCACGGTCTATAAACGCTTTACCAATGCCCTTAACTTACTGTTTTCATCCAGGCCCTGATTTGGGCTGTTACATATTCATTACATAATATCATTTCTTATGCACTCATATCATGTTCATTGCATGTCGTACGTCATATTTGGTTCATTTGGAGTCTTGAGTCTCACGAACACGTTACATTGCCATTTGTACAGTTTTCTCCAGGGCAGAGATGTCGGGTTCATAGGACACTTTCGAGTCTCCTTTTCTTCTTGGTATTGTTCAATAAGAGGCGTACAGGTGGGTTTCTCTACTATTTAGATAAATGACCCTATATACTCCCCATGTGTAAAGATTTTGACCAAAATCTATTATATGTATATAGAGTTATTTTAAGAGTAAATGATTTCAAAGTAAAGCCCTTCTTTTATGAACCTACCAAATGTTTTGGCGAGAAAGAATGAATGAATGCACAGAATGGGGCCCAGGAACTTGGTGTGAGTGGTGACCCGAGGAGGCATGGGCTGACGGTGAACCCTCACACTAGTCCTACCAATGAACGGCGTAACCAGACCTCATTAGGAGTTAGCGAGGAATGGATGCTGAGTGCCATCTGGGGAGTCATGTTCCCCTTTTGGTCAATGAATGGATGGTTCGGGCCGATCACCCGGCCATCACCCGGAGGAAGAAGGTGTAAATGTTCATGAATGTGCACAATAGAATGTTATACATGAATGAAAGAAAGAAAGAAAGAATGTTTAATGAACTACACGAGGTGTTGGTTGGAGATAATACACGCCCACTCACCGGGCCACAAACGACCTAATGAAAAATGAACGTTATAATCCCTTTTGATGACTTATTTATTTCACCCACTTGGGAAATGCTCTTAAAACCTCATTTGGGATTATAACTTGCATGTGAATGTTTAAATATTGTTGTATATGTTACTTATGCCTCGTTTTATACCCACCAGTCTCGTATAGACTGAACCCGGATTGTTTTCAGTGTTCTTGCAGGTTTGGAGTGGTAGGCGGGAAGTCAAGTCTATTTAGTCTTTCGGTTAAGTCAGAGTCTATTCATCTGCATATTCAACCATGATTTGTTTAAGTTGGAGGATGTAAGATTTGTATTGATTGTTACCACTATCATGAATTATGATGTGTTTATAAGAAACCATAATGGAAGTGCTATGATTTTATTGATTTTCGGGATTAGGTATCTATGCTAGTTGAACCCGTTGTTATTTGCTTATCTTGTTATTTATGTATGTACTTCGCTTCCGCATTGGTATTCTTTCTGTTTTATTGTCTCTTTGGTTGCGAAAGTTAGCTCCCTCCTAGCTTAGCGAGTGTGTATGTCCCCGTTCGCCGTGATCTAGCTTGGGTATGGATTGTCCATTTCATATTCGGGTCGGGTCTCGGTGTGGGGGATGTGGCACCTTGCGCTCGGGTGCTACATCCTTAAGTGGTATCAGAGCCCGGTTGCAAAACTGTGTTCTCGTGTCATGAGTGAGTCAGTCTTCTAGGTCGTACGGCTTAGGAACTACGTGACAATGTGTGCATTGCATTGATCTTGAATATGAATTGCCTTCCTTTTTTAATTTTGTTGACTTATCTGTTGCATTCCTGCATTGGATTATTTTTTTTCTTGTTAAATACGTGCCATGGGCATGCACTAATCGCATGCATATCTCTTTGAAATGAGTTATGATTTATAGGTTATGAAGATAATATCAAACCACGGCCAACTTCTACGATAACAACGATCTATTACAAGTCCTTTCTGAGGGGTGGTAGATAGAAAGGATATACCGGGAATGAATGTAGAGAATTCGAGATGTGTGGCCTTTCTAGAAGGAGCTAGAGTTCAAGGGTTAGGATTCGGAATGGGAGGTTCGAATTTAGAGATGCAGTGGTAGAAGGACACTTGGTGAAATAAGGATTGATCGTGAGATGGTTATGACTTAGAAGATCGACATACACAGCTCTATTATATAAGGTGGAATTGGAAGATATGGAGCAACAAATGGAAACGATAAAGAAAGACGAAGACTGATTGGAAGAGATCATGTGCTCAAGTGTAAGTAGTTGGAAAACAAGTTTAATTTCCCCAATCTAAACTCATAAAGGATAAGCATGGGAATCTTGATCAGCGTGATGATTCGAAGTAGGATTCGGAAACACAGTCGGGGTAATTTTATAAGAGAGTTTGGGAAATGTTGAAGAATGATTCTCATGGGGAAATTCAGATACTAGCTCAATAGATGTAGAAGAAATTAGGGATCGCGAAATTTCAATTCCGGACAGTGGAAAATACAAGTGATTACTAAGATTCATGGAAAACTTGAAGACCGTGGGAAAAACGAGGCATGATTAGCAAGTCAAAGTAATCTTGGGATTGAAGGAACGAGGAAAAGCTACCGAGTTAACAGCTTGCTATATTGGTGACAGGTTCCAAAGCATTCATGGCACGTGCATCATACTTCGCATCAAATTATTTATTTTTTTCTTTATTTATGTTGTGCGCGGATCTTTATTTGATCTCATTGCTTTAATGTGTTGCATATTAATTGTTCCAAGTGTGTCACGTGCATTGTCATCTTAACCGACATGCATTTTAGTGTTTATTTGATAGGAAGCTCATTCACCTTACCTATCAAGTATCATCTCAACCAAGCCATGTCTGAGTTAGGAGGAAAAGAAATAATGGTATGGCACGTTATAAGGAAGGTGACTTCTGTGACACCCCGACTCACAGTCGGTACAGGTAAATTATGTGATTTAATATTATATGCGTTTTAAATTAGTGGTATATGAACTTATATGAATTAATTGAACTTATGTGAATTACTTGAATTAATTGAGTTGGCCTTGTTTGAACCTATAATTGTTGAACCGAACCAACTTGAACCGAAAACCCTGAACCGAACCCGTGAACCGACCGGTCCAGCCTTAAAGGCTGAACCATTTCTCTCCTCCCTCATTTAACGTAACAACAGCAGCTCTTGTCCAAGAAGCCAAGAAGAAAACCCCAAGTTGATCTCCATCCTTCTCAAGCCAAGATCTCCCTCGTTTCTTCATCTTTTCTCGAACTTAAGTATGTTTCGGAATCCCCTCGTCTTGCTTGTCGTTTCTATGGTTTAATTTCTGAGTTTGGAGTGAGTTTGGTGTGCCTTTGCTTCCCTACGTGAATAGTAAGGGTTTGGCTATAATGTGAATATGTGCTCTTTGCTTGATGTAATGGATTTCCAGCTTCATATATGAGTTGTATAGGTTGTATTTATTGCGTTAAACCTCTTGGTAGTTGAGCATTTATTGATGATCAAGATTTTAGCTTGATTCTTGTATCCTTGGAACATGCTTTTAAATTCCGTTTTTCTTGAGCTATTTAAGTGCTTTTATGTCAAGCATGATTTATATGAATTAATTGTGCATTTTGAGACGTTGTGGCAACATTGAGGTGTGGGATTTTGGCCATTTTGGCAAAAATTGAAGCTTCCCCTGCTTCTGTAATGTCTGTTTCTGCTTCAAATTTTCGAACCAGGTCGGAACGGCCCTTCCGGGCCATTTTACTATTCATTGCTGAGAGCGGGAACGACCGTTCCCTACAGTGAAAGGGCCGTTCCCACCCTTTCCCGAAACCTAGGAGCTCCCACTGCTTCTTTTGCTTTAGTTATGCTTTTTTGTGACTTTAATTGCTATTCTTTTGCATGTTAATTGTTATAACTTGATTTTTGTTGCTTAATAAATTGTAAATAAATATGTTGTGCTATAATTTGTGAATTATATGACCTAATTGTAATATTTTATATGTGATCATGAATCATGCATTTTGCCGAGCATCCTATTTGGTTCATATAGAGTCGAAGTCTTGGGCTTTCGTGTTTTCTTTTCAGAGGAGGTTCCAGTTGACGAGCCCGAGGCGTAGGTTGTTCGCGTCTCTTCGTATTTTGTCACGCACAAGCTGAGGTTTAGGACTTTTATTAGTTAAGTGACCGAAAGCTTTATGTGATGTTTTCCAAGCCGTGTATGTGACTATATATGGTATATATAGGTAGGTATGTGCTGACTAGAATATGTTTATGACCTTGTGAACACTCTTGCTTTGGAAAGATATTATCTAAGCAAATATAAGCTAAGATTTGGAAAAAAATCTTTACGTTTCAGGTTAGCGAGATTGCCATGAAAGATTTGGCATATGTTATGATTTGTGTTTGTGGATCCAAGGAGCTACGGGTAAGGAGCCCTCGGGACGGTTGGGCCGTCGAGGTTAAGCCTGTGCGTAGTCTCCATCCGATCTATCTCACGTAACCCCGGGAGCTAGGGAAGGTGTGATATTTCTATGTCTTTGGCGTAAAAACTGGGGACGGCACGATGTGGGTTCGCTACCCCTCGTGAGTCTGTATATGTATGGATGGTTAGGGCCGCCGATGGCTCTTCCATCAATGGAGTAGAGGTTGATATGTTATGATTTCTGTTTTGTCTGTTCTGAGGAGTAAAGGTTGGAAGCTCGTTCTCGCCGAGCATTTTGTTTTGTTGTGTTATGTTTGGGAAGGATGAATCGGGATAGTGCTTGTGAAAAGGTTTTGAAGTATATCTTTTTGTTTTGAAAGCTTTAGTTTGTAAAACCTATTCCGATTCATATCTCCACACCATTGTTGTGTGCTTTGCTTTATATATATAGGATGTGGGTGTGCGTTAGCCCCCTCACTCAGTCAGTTGACTGATTCCTCGTTTACTCTTTTAGTTGCAGGTTTTGGAGCGTGAGCTAGGCGGAGAAGTGTGTCTTCTTTATGCACTTGTCGGTTTTGGTCTCGTTTGGTGCATTTACATACTTGCACTTTATTATTTTGTACCAGTATAGCTGTGGCTTGTAGATACTTATTGATATTTTGCTCAAGCCGTGATGGCTTTTGTACAAGAATATGTGTTGGTACCTATATGTAAATATTATATGAATAAGTATGTGATGGTACCTATACATATCTATGTGATGGTATTCTACTTGTTGTTTATTTTATTGCTTCCGTGCACTCTGATTCGGGTTGTTTAGCTCCGCCTAGCCTAGAGTGTGTGTTTGGTCTCCCGTTCGCTATGATTCGGATTCGGGTGCGGACATTCCATTTCGTATTCGGGTTTAGATTATGGTCCGGGCGATGTGGCCCTACGTGTGGGTGCTACATCCTTAAGTGGTATCAGAGCGCGGTTACAAAACCGGGTTTCTAGTGTCATGTGGGTCTGTCTAGGTCGTACGGCTTAGGACAATGTGATTGTGTGATTATGCATAAGTGTGCCTACATGATTTGAATAGGTGATTACTTGACTAATTGATTACTTGATTACATGTTTATTTTCTTAATTTTATACTTGATCATACACTAATTTACATGCATCCATATTGCTTGAACTTGTGATTTTCAGGATGCCTCCAAGAAGACAAAATCGTGAACAAACCCCTGATTTGAATGAGCCGACTGTACCGAATGCACCTCCGTCACCACCTATGAATGTGGAGAATATTGTCCAAGCCCTACTCAATCAGCTCCAATAAAATCAAAGGGGTAATATAAATCCGGGTGAAGGACAAGATATATCCGCCGTGTATAAGGACTTCCGGAACAACAACCTTCCAAAGTGGTATGGAGGTGATGATATTAAGGCTGAAGAGTGGTTGTCCGAGATTCGAGGAATATGGAAGATATGTCCGGGGAGTTCCCAAGACAAGGCTATTTGCACGGGTCGTATTATTCAAGGGCCAGCGGCTATTTGGCTTAGAAGTGTGAGATCCAGGCTTGAGAGAACGGGTATGGAGTTCAATTGGGAGACTTTTGTGCAGGAATTCCATGAGAAATATATTCCTCATAGTGCACAAGAGCGACACCTCCAAGAGTTTGCTTACTTGAGGCAAGGCAACCGGACGGTAGAGGATTATTTATTGGAGTTCGAGAAACTAGCACCTTATGCTACTCACATTACCGACCATGATGATCACAAGGCCCGAAAGTTTCTTCGTGGGCTTCCCCGGGATATTCAAGAAGCTCTACAGGCCGCCAATGTGAGTACCTGGGCCAAAGTTACAAAGAGGGCAATTCAAGTTGAGGCCCAAATGGCTCGGTTGAAGCCTCCACCTTTCTATTCGAATCGAGGATCGGGGTCCGGATCTGGATCGGGTAAGAGGCCCGTTTCTTATGCTCCACGAGCTTCTATTCCACCGGCTTTTCGTCCCCAGGGCTTAGGGAACAAAAAGCCCCGTATTACCGGACCCGTGGCACCTCCTGTTATTCCAGCTCGACCGGCTCCAGCTCAGGGACCACCTGTTTGTGCTCATTGCCAGGGAAGACATCCAGTGGAGAGGTGTTGGAAGCTTCTGGGTAAATGCTATGCATGCGGGTCTTTGGATCACTTGATTGATACGTGCCCAAACAAGAGGCCGGTTGTGCAGGCTCGTGTATATGCTTTGGAGGGAGAGGAGGAAGCTGCTGATGTAGACCCGAATACCTTGATAGAAGGTACCATAAATATTCATGGCATATCACTACAGGCATTGTTTGATCCCGGGGCTACGCATTCATTTATTTCCCGAGATATTGTTGTTTCTTTGCCTTTACTTGATGAATTATCTGCGCATGTGTATGTGGTGAACAATCCTTTGGGAGGATCTTTGGAAGCGGACAGGGTGTTTCGGGAGTGTCCGGTGTTGTTTGAGGGTCGAGTTTTTCCTGCAGATCTGATAGTTCTACCGTTGAAGAAGTATGAGGTTATCCTTGGCATGGATTTTCTCTTTAGATACCGAGCTCAGTTGGATTGTCGTGAGAAGAAAGTTTTGTTGGGGTCCGTGGTTTTTACGGGTGAGAGGTTGAAGTCCAGCCCGTTTGTATCTTTTATGGAAGCAAGTAAGCTCCTCCGAGACGGCGCGACAGGTTTTGTGGCTTACCTTCTGAATAAACCGAAGGATCAGGCCAAACTTGAGGAGACGGAGGCCGTGAGTGAGTTTCCCGATGTATTCCCTGAGAGTTTGGGTTCCTTACCACCTGATAGGGACATCGAGTTTGTGGTCGACCTTTATCCTGGAGCTGAGCCTTTTTCTAAGACACCGTATCGGATGGCTCCTGCTGAGTTGAAGGAGTTGAAAACTCAGCTGGATGAGCTTTTGACTTGCGGTTACATCCGTCCGAGTACATCCCCGTGGGGTGCTCCCGTGTTATTTGTGAAGAAGAAGGATGGGACTTTGAGGATGTGTATAGACTACCGCGAGTTAAACCAGATGATAGTGAAGAATAAGTATCCTCTACCTCACATCGAAGAGTTGTTTGATATTTTGCAAGGGTCGCAGGTGTACTCTAAGTTAGATTTGAGGCAGGGATATTACCAACTTCGTATCAGGGAGGAAGATATCTCTAAGACTGTGTTCAACACCCGCTATGGACACTTCGAGTTTGTGGTGATGCCGTTTGGGTTGACTAACACTCCAGCCGTGTTCATGGATATGATGCACCGAGTGTTTAGACAGTTTCTTGACAAGTTTGTGGCGATTTTTATAGACGACATTTTGGTGTATTCTAAGTCTGCAGAAGAGCACGCATCTCACCTCAGGATTGTCTTGGAGACACTTAGAGAGCACAAGCTTTATGCCAAATTTAGCAAGTGCGACTTCTGGCTTGATAGAGTGGCATTTCTGGGTCACATAATTTCAGGTGAGGGAATTGAAGTTGATCCCTCCAAGATTAAAACCATGGCTCAGTGGGAACGACCGAAGAACGCCTCCGAGGTAAGAAGTTTTCTTGGGTTAGCGGGTTACTATAGGAGATTTGTGAAGGATTTCTCCAAAATTGTGTGCCCGTTGACTCAGTTAACCAAGAAGGAGGTAAAATATGAGTGGGATGATAGGTGCGAGAGGAGTTTCCAAGCTTTGAAGGAAAGACTGACTTCGGCACCAGTTCTTACCCTGCCCGAGGGATCCGAGGGTTATTCGGTTTTTGCGGATGCTTCTAAGGAAGGACTCGGATGCGTGTTGATGCAAAATGGCCGAGTGGTAGCCTATGCTTCTAGGAAGTTGAAGGAACACGAGAAGAACTACCCCACTCATGATCTTGAGCTTGTAGCGGTTGTGTTTGGTTTGAGGAAGTGGCGTCATTACCTCTATGGGACGACTTTTGAGGTATTCACGGATCATAAGAGCCTCAAGTATCTTTTTACTCAGAAGGAGCTCAATAATAGTCAGAGGCGTTGGATGGAATTCTTAAAGGATTATGACTGCACGATTCAGTATCATCCGGGCAAGGCTAATGTCGTAGCAGATGCTTTGAGCAGGAAAGCAAGTGTTTCAGGTTTGAGTGCAGAGTCTTCAGGATAGGGTTCGATAGTTGTGGTATCGGTGGCTCGGTTAGCTAATATCATAGTTCAGCCGGATTTGAAACAGAGGTTATTGGATTCTCAGGCTTCGGATACAGAGATTCAGAGATTAGTTGTTCGGTCTAAGATAGACCCCGAGATGAAGTTTGGGTTTGATGATTCCGGTTTGTTCAGGTTCAAGACCAGAGTTTGTGTCCCAGAAGACCTCAAGAGGTTAATACTTGAGGAAGGACACCGTTCTGGGTATTCCATTCACCCCAGTGGTACTAAGATGTATCGAGACTTGAAGGAATTCTTCTGGTGGAATGGCATGAAGAGGGATGTCGCGAACTTTGTGAAGCGATGTCTCACGTGTCAAGTGGTGAAGGCAGAACACCAGAAACCGGGAGGAACCCTCCAACCACTTCCGATTCCTGAATGGAAGTGGGAGCAAGTGACTATGGACTTCGTGTCCGACTTGCCGAGATCGAGAGGAGGTTATGATGGAATTTGGGTGATAGTCGACCGATTGACCAAGTCTGCTCATTTCCTCAAGGTAAAGATGTCCTACAAGACCCCGAAGTTGGCAGAGTTGCATTGTGATGAGATTGTGAGACTGCATAGGGCTCCTGCTAGTATTGTTTCGGATCGTGATCCGAGGTTTACAGCTAAGTTCTGGCAGGATCTTCAGAGTAGATTGGGTACGAGGCTTAATTTCAGCACCGCTTTTCATCCTCAGACGGATGGACAGTCAGAGAGATTGATTAAGTATTTGGAGGATTTGTTACGAACGTGTGCTTTGGATTTCAAGGAAAAGTGGGACAAACATTTAGCTCTGGTTGAGTTTGCCTATAACAACAGTTATCAGGCCTCTATTGGTATGGCTCCCTACGAGGCACTCTATGGAAGGAAGTGTAGATCGTCTCTCTTTTGGGACATGGAGGATTGGCGGTGGATAGAGGAGAACAAGCTCGAAAGAGCAACACCTCGGGAGAGATTGGATAAGACCACTGCCAAGGTTAAGTTAATTCAGCAGAGAATGAAGGCACGTCAGGACCGTCAGAAGAGCTATGCAGACAAGAGGAGAAGACCCCTCGAGTTTGAAGTCGGAGATAAGATTTTCTTGAAAGCATCTCCAAGAAAGGGCTTTTCTCGGATAGGTCGAGGTGGGAAGCTTAACCCGAGATACCTTGGACCTTTTGAAATCCTTGAGAGAGTTGGAGAAGTGGTGTATAGGTTGGACCTACCGCCTAGATTGACTGGGATACATAATGTGTTTCATGTTTCGCATCTCAGGAAATATTATCCCGAAGAATCAACTATTCTCCCTGTTGAAGAGGTACAGCTTGAGTCGGATTTGATGATAGCAAGGCACCCGGTTGAGATTCAAGACCGGAAGATGCAAGTGTTGAGGAATAAACAGATTCCCTTGGTCCGAGTTCTGTGGAGAGATCAGAAATCCGAAGAGTCTACTTGGGAGACCGAGGAGAAGATGAGACAGTTGTACCCAGAGTTGTTCTCAGGTCAGACAGTGAACCTGGGGACCAGGTTCTCCGAAGGGGGGGAGGTTGTGACACCCCGACTCACAGTCGGTACAGGTAAATTATGTGATTTAATATTATATGCGTTTTAAATTAGTTGTATATGAACTTATATGAATTAATTGAACTTATGTGAATTACTTGAATTAATTGAGTTGGCCTTGTTTGAACCTATAATTGTTGAACCGAACCAACTTGAACCGGAAACCCTGAATCGAACCCGTGAACCGACCGGTCCAGCCTTAAAGGCTGAGCTATTTCTCTCCTCCCTCATTTCACGTAACAACAGCAGCTCTTGTCCAAGAAGCCAAGAAGAAAACCCCAAGTTGATCTCCATCCTTCTCAAGCCAAGATCTCCCTCGTTTCTTCGTCTTTTCTCGAACTTAAGTATGTTTCGGAATCCCCTCGTCTTGCTTGTCATTTCTATGGTTTAATTTCTGAGTTTGGAGTGAGTTTGGTGTGCTTTTGCTTCCCTACGTGAATAGTAAAGGTTTGGCTAAAATGTGAATATGTGCCCTTTGCTTGATGTAATGGATTTCTAGCTTCATATATGAGTTGTATGAGTTGTATATGTTGTATTTATTGCATTAAACCTCTTGGTAGTTGAGCATTTATTGATGATCAAGATTTCAGCTTGATTCTTGTATCTTTGGAGCATGCTTTTAAATTCCGTCTTTCTTGAGCTATTTAAGTGCTTTTATGCCAAGCATGACTTATATGAGTTAATTGTGCATTTTGAGAGGTTGTGGTAACTTTGAGGTTTGGTATTTTGGCCATTTTGGCAAAAATTGAAGCTTCCCCTGCTTCTGTAATGTCTGTTTCTGCTTCAGATTTTCGAACCAGGAACGGCCGTTCCCGTCCTAGTTAAAAACTGGGAACGGCCCTTCCGGGCCATTTTACTGTTCATTGCCGAGAGCGGGAACGGTCGTTCCCTACAGTGAAAGGGCCGTTCCTACCCTTTCCCGAAACCTGGGAGCTGCCACTGCTTCTTTTGCTTTAGTTATGCTATTTTGTGACTTTAATTGCTATTCTTTTGCATGTGAATTGTTATAACTTGATTTTTGTTGCTTAATAAATTGTAAATAAATATGTTGTGCTATAATTTGTGAATTATATGACCTAATTGTAATATTTTATATGTGATCATGAATCATGCATTTTGCCGAGCGTCCTATTTGGTTCATATAGAGTCTAAGTCTTGGGCTTTCGTGTTTTCTTTTCAGAGGATGTTCCAGTTGACGAGCCCGAGGCGTAGGTTGTTCACGTATGCTCGTATTTTGTCACGCACAAGCTGAGGTTTAGGACTTTTATTAGTTAAGTGACCTAAAGCCTTATGTGATGTTTTCCAAGTCGTGTATGTGACTATATATGGTATATATGGGTATGTATGTGCTGATTAGAATATGTTTATGACCTTGTGAACACTCTTGCTTTGGAAAGATATTATATAAGCATATGTAAGCTAAGATTTGGAAAAAAATCTTTATGTTTCGAGTTAGCGAGATTGCCATGAAAGATTTGGCATATGTTATGATTTGTGTTTGTGGATCCAAGGAGCTACGGGTAAGGAATCCTCGGGACGGTTGGGCCGTCGAGGTTAAGCCTGTGCGTAGTCTCCATCCGATCTATCTCACGCGATCCCGGGAGCTAGGGAAGGTGTGATATTTCTATGCCTTCGGCGTAAAAACCGGGGAGGGCAAGATGTGGGTTCGCTACCCCTCGTGAGTCTATATATGTATGGATGGTTAGGGCCGCCGGTGGCTCTTCCATCAATGGAGTAGAGGTTGATGTGTTATGATTTCTGTTTTGTCTGTTCTGAGGAGTAAAGGTTGGAAGCTCGTTCTCGCAGAGCATTTTGTTTTGTTGTGTTATGTTTGGGAAGGATGAATCGGGATAGTGTTTGTGAAAAGGTTTTAAAGTATATGTTTTTGTTTTGAAAGCTTTAGTTTGTAAAACCTATTCCAATTCATATCTCCACACCTTTGCTGTGTGCTTTGCTTTATATAGGATGTGGGTGTGTGTTAGCCCCCTCACTCAGTCAGTTGACTGACTCCTCGTTTACTCTTTTAGTTGCAGGTCTTTGAGAGTGAGCTAGGCGGTGAAGTGTGTCTTCTCTATGCACTTGTCGGTCTAGGTCTCGTTAGGTGCATTTACATACTTGCACTTTATTATTTTGTACCAGTATAGCTGTGGCTTGTAGATACTTATTGATATTTTGCTCAAGCCGTGATGGCTTTTGTACAGGAATATGTGTTGGTACCTATATGTAAATATTATTTGAATAAGTATGTGATGGTACCTATACATATCTATGAGATGAGAGATATTCCGGGAAGGCAAGGGCCGACGGATGTCCTTATCCAAAGTTCCTACTGTGGATAAGACTACTAAGACTCCGGGGAGGTTTCGGGGTTGAAGTTTTCTTGGAGAGAGCTAGGTTGCATTGACCGAATTCTCTACATTATGGATGCTCGGGGGGTGCACACCCTCAACATCAACGGCGTTAAGGATGGATTGGTTTGATTTCACTTGGTTTGGGAAGTAAGGATGGACTGCTCGTACTCGCCGAGCCGGTGCTTTGGTTTATGATCCGTATTTTTATAAAATCTGCATTGTTTTCTAAAAACGTTAACGGATCATGAACACCTTTTATTTGAGCATGCATTGAACCTTCTTATGTTAATTATATTATGTATACTTCTCCTCACCGGTTCCTTTTGAGCTGACCTCCCTTACCATTCGTGCCCGCAGGTCGCGTTTTGGAGTCAAGCTAGGTGGGGTCCCTTGAGAGTCTTGTCTTGAGTCTAGCTTTTACTTGCTTACATTTGTAGCGTTCTTCACTTTATGGCTTATGTTATGTTTTGAGATTCTTAGATTCACTATGTTAATGTTATTATGCTAGTTTGGACCGTGTCGGTTGCTTAGGATAATTTTGTATTCTCGCACTTGAGCATTTCGTGTTGAACCGTGTTGGTCACTTAGTTGATGAATTTATGATTATCCCCTCGTGATATTTGATTTGTGAAGAATTGTGAAACGCATGTATGATTGTTGATGAATCCATATGCGAGTATTATGTTTTATGCTTCTGTGAACTTATGTTTGTTTTATTACTTGTTGTGAGTCTAGTACCGCCTAGCTAGGATGTCTGTTTGTCACCGCTTGCTTCGGTTTTGGCGGGTATATGGATAGTAATTCTATATATAAGCTGGGCCCGTAGCGCGGGATAGGCGTGGGATGCCCTTGTCGGGGCGTTACACCATGTGTTTCGACCGCTTATCGTGTTAATTTGCTTGTGTGAATTATGTGACTTTAATGGTTGTAATTGATGTCTAATAGTTCTTTTTTTTTTTTGTAATTGTTCTTTAATGTAACTATTTGTGATGTGGGGCTTGGGAGTATTGGAGACTCCCTTGTTTTGTTGTTTGGGAGACGGGGTTCTCTCCTTGTTGTTTGAGAAACGGGGTTCTCTCATTGTTGTTTGGGAGACGGGGTTCTCTCCTTGTTGTTTGAGAGACGGGGTTCTCTCATTGTTGTTTGGGAAACGGGGTTCTCTCCTTGTTGTTGTGAGAGACGGGGAATCTCTCATTGTTTGTTTGGGCGAGTAGTGAATCCGAGGACGGATTCTTTTAAGGGAGAGAGGTTGTAACGCCCCAGTTTTTCAGTCGTATAGCATGACGTATGTCGTTACCAAATTGCGCGAAATAATTGTTTATACGTGTTTTATATATTTAATTTTATATATTAAATGTTAATTAATGATATATTAAGTTAATTAATATTATATATATGAATTAGTTGATATATAATTTTAATGTTATTAATACTATATATATATTTAAATCATATAGTTGTTTTTAAATTAACTAAATTGGTACCACTTTGATAAAGTATTTTTAATTCATGCACTTTAGTTTAATTTAATTTTTATCATTTATTTTAATTGTTATGGATTTTCAGATGCATTGCTTATGAGTGATATAAACGTACTCCGTTCTTATATGATTTGATACCGAAATTTTGTGAAAATTTAATATGTTGAAGATATACATGTCGTGTATATGAATATATCTTCGTTTCATGTTTTCGGGTTTGTTTGCATGAGTTTCAAATTTATTTTGATTTTGGAATCCAAATCGTAGGCTAACAAGCAATTAGCGCACCCTTGGTTCCGTATTTCATATCTTGGGCTAGGAAACTCGGATTCGAGTTTCATCAACTTCACTGAACTCGCAACGAAAATTCGAGCAGTTAACTTAGCCTTATAATTTTCTAATGTTATTTGAACCTCCGAAATTCAACCGAAACACGAAACGGAAACCAAATCTGCCACAGTTTACTAAAATGACCATATCTTATTCAAACCTTGACCAAATTAACTATGGTTTGATTCCTTAGAACCCTAACTCAACCCTCTAACCAGCCTTAATCACTCCAAACCGAGATAACCCTCATCACTTGGGGAAAATTCAGCCAAAACCTTCTGCTCTCCAGTTTTCCCGTAGCTCAAGCCAACCCTTGGAGATTCAAGCTCAAATCTCTTTCAAACCTCCATTAATCCACAAGGTAAGCGTGAGGTTGTATTATACATTCATCATGAGTCATTTTGATCGATTCATCCCCAATTTTGATCATGTTTTCATGAGTATATGGCTGACTAGGAGAAATAGTTAGGTTATGATCATATATGTTGATCTCTTTCAATTCTTGAGGTATTTGGTTGATTCAAAGCATGAATATGATGTTCTTGATTCCCTCTTTGCATTTATGGTGATGTATTAGCTGGTAGTTGCAGCATTCATGAGCTACCATTACTGAAATTTTGAAGAGAATTCATGAAATGACCACCTGCTTCCCTTCCTCACGTTTGATCACGTTATGAGCATGCTTAGATGTTGTTTTGGAGTCTTTTTACTGTATAATTTGTTGCCTTGCCTTACCTGATCTTGTTGGTTAAAGATGGAAATTGTTGCTGCCCTGTTTTTCGTCCAATTTGCTGCGTCATTTTGCTACATTTTGTTACTGTCAATTGCTGCTCATTTCCATTGCTTAACTGCTGTAAATTATCAGTCATTGGGGGAGTTGTTGGTGTCATTTTGCTGCTGGATCTACTGCCTTAATTGTTGATAGCTGCTGCTGTGTCATAATTTTTTCTCTCTATAATCCATATTTTACTTATTCATGCTCGAATTTGGTCGCACTATTTAAATATAGAACTCTTTATATCATAATTACATACAGTTGAAGTATAAAGAACTAGTTGCTGAGAAAGAACAACGCCTATCGGAGGATCCAGAAAGTCATGTGCTTAATAGTGTAGAGTTGTGGACTTTAGCTGTCGGGGGACGTGATAAGAAAGGTAGGATTGTTGGTTTAAACCACATGCCAAAGAGAAAGAATGTAGTTCCTTCAGCATTATCAAATGACACTTCAGGCTCTCCATCATCTGAGAGTCGCCCCTACGTGACAAACGAGCAGCTTACTCAGGCGTTAGGTAACATGTCAGGTGAGCTTATATAATTCTATTAGTATGTGCTTGTTCTAAGTAATGTGATGGAGTTAATGTATGCTTGTTCTATAAAGAAACTGAAATGCAATATGTGGGAAATATGTTGAAATGCTTGTTCATGTGAATTAATGGTCTGGGGTTTTATGATTAGATCTTATAGGTGAATGTGCCAAAAATGATGCAATAGTTATTGGATGCTCTATGGTGGATATAGGTTGTACAGATAAGCATGCAAATGAAGTCTAAGTTGTGTATTATGCATGGATCTTAGTGTTTAGAGCTTCAATTTGGGGGTGTCTGAAACTTGGAGTTGTATTAGTTTGGTTAGAATTATTTTCTAATGTAATGTGTGTGAGTTTAAAATTATAACAACATTGAATGGGCAAATTTTACATGTCAGGTGAGCTTATATAATTCTATTGGTGTGTGCTTGTTCTAAGTAATATGATGGAATTAATGTATGCTTGTTATATAAAGAAACTGAAATGCAACATGTCAGGTATGCAGAGTTGTGATTGTTGGTTAAGCTGTATGAATTGGAAGACTTGCATTCTGTATTGTTGTCATTTCTCTTGTTTGTTTCCTTTCTTATTTACATGACTTGTCATTCTTTATGCAGGTCAGTTAACTGAGCAAATGCAACAGCAAATGCAGCAATTACAAAAACAAATAGAGCTGCAAACACAAGCACTTAATCTAATCATTCAAACTTCACAAACTCGCAAAAGGCATAAGACCAAATGGAAGCAATACAACAAGGACACACGCAGAACTCCAACAGCTTATGAAGATCATGATGATGATGAGGAGGAGGATGAAGATTAGTAAGTGTACTTATGGGTAAATATTGTAAGATGAATTCGGAGATATATAGATTTCTAATGTTGTGGCTGAATTTGCGGCATGATTTTGAATGATGAATGTATTTTGCGGCATGTATTTTGAATGATGGATATAAGATTAGTATGCTTTTATTTTTTCGAAATGATATTTGGAGCTTTTCTTGGTTATGCAATATTGGATATAATTTGTATATTGCATGAAAAACAGCAAGTACCAAAAAAAAAAAAAAACAAACGAAAAATAACAAATTACAAATAATTAATGAATTCCTTTTAAATATACTCCGACGGAAATGCGACGGAAATTCCGTCGGATAAAATAAAATTTCCTTTTTATTTCATGCATAATCCGACGGATTTCTAAGGGAAATTTCGTTGGATTTATTTAAATTTTCTTTTTATTTTATGCATAATCCAACAGAGTTCCGAGGGAAATTCCGTCGGATTTATTTAATTTTTCTTTTTATTTGATGCATAATCCGACGGATTTCCGAGGGAAATGCCGTCGGATTTATTTAATTTTTCTTTTTATTTTACGCATAATCCGACGTATTTCCGAGGGAAATTCCATCGGATTTTATTAGTTTTTCTTTTTATTTTACACATAATCCGGCGGATTTCCGAGGGAAATTCTGTCGGATTTATTTAATTTTTCTTTTTATTTTATGCATAATCCGACGGAGTTCCGAGGGAAATTCCATCGGATTATATGTAATTTTCTTTTTATTTTATGCATAATCTGACGGGTTTCCGAGGGAAACACCGTCGGAATCATTTTATTTGATTTTTTTTTTGGAATTTTTTTCCGTCGGTTTATTAATTCCGAGAAAGGGTTTTCCAAGGGACTGTGTCCCGTCGGAATTCCCTCGGATTTTCATCGGGATGATCAAAATCCGACGGAATACCGAGGGAATTCCGATGGAAAATCGGAATTCGCAAGATTTCTTGTAGTGGAATACAAATCCAGACTTACCTTTCAAATTTGAGTGGAATCGGATGAGAAATGAGCTTGGAATTCGAAAAAAGGCATGGAGCTTCCTTCTCTCTCCTTCATCTCGGTTTGCTGCTGCTTTTCCTTCTCTCTTGGGGCTGAACGAAAGTTAGGGGTAGAGAGAATGAAAGAGGGCTGAGTTAGGAGTATGTGGGGCCAAGTAGGGCTTGATTTGGTCAAAGATTGATCAAGTTATGGCCAAAATGGTAAAATGTGGCAAAGCTGTCACATGAGGCACATTACGGGCAAAATACCGAGATTCAAACGAGGTTAGAAAAATACAAGGTTGGGATCTCTAGCTTCATTCTTCGTTGCGAGTCCGAAGCTACTTCTAGAATTCGAATCCGAGTTCTCGAGCTCAAGTTATGCCCTTCGGAACCCAAGGTGCTAAACGAGTTAGGCCCTCAAATCCCTTAACAAATAAAACGGTTTAAGAACCGTATTAAACGAACCCAAAAATAATTAACGAGCACTTAAACAGATTCTTAAAACCCGTATTTCACACATAACACATAATTACCAATTACGAGCAAATACGGGGGCATGCAGATCAAGAAAGGGATCAAACGGGGGCAAAACGTTCAAATACGTAATAAAACATAACAAATACTGCAAATAAATATTCTAGTAAACACATTAGCAATTAAATAAACATTTAAAAGCAAAAATAAATAATTAAATACGCATGAAAGACTCTCGATACGGCATACCTGTACGGCCGGACGAGCGGGATATTACAACTTCCCCTCCTTCAAAAGGACATGTCCTCAGGTCCTAAGGCAGGGCCTTGAAGGACTCTTGGAACGAAGTTCAGCTCTAACTTCCTCTACTCCACTCCGATTGGTCTTCAAGTGGCTTCTTGGATTTGCAATACCGCCACAAGGCTGAGTAGAAATCTTCAATCCTAAAGATCTTCTCCCCCACACCACGAACATCTCGAAACTCGCCGGGCAACCACGCTAAGGGAAAATAGGTCAACTCATTTAAAATAAGCAACCCCTCGAATCCCATAAAATCTCCTTAGTATTAGTGAACCGGACACGAAGTCCTTAGTCGTTTGCTCCCACTTCCAATTAAAATTTGGAAGTAGTTGGAGAATCCTTCCGGTTCTTGATGTTCGGCCTTCCACCGATGGCACTTTAGACATCGCTACACCAAGTTTGCAACATCTCTTCTTATGCCAATACATCATAACCGGAACTTCAAGTCTCGAACCAGGAGTGGACTTAGTCTCGTGACCAAGCACTTCTAGAGACTTAGGCTCCAACTCTTCGTTAACACGCACAGCCAAAGTCTTCCTTAGTACCTCGATTGCAATGGAGTAGTTTCGAGTACCCTCGGGTAAGCAAAGATAGTTCCGAAGGTAACTCTCTTCAAAAGCCTTATCCACTCAAAACCGTGCCTCTTCTATGTCATTCATGTCACGGGATGGGCACCTATAGAAAGACGAATCTCTTGTTGAATCCCAATAAGACTAGAGATTTATCCTCTGAGGCAATTCTCGGTTCTTCTACCCGTAAACGTAGTCGGCAATACCCCTGTAGAAACCACACTTGGAGCCACCCACGAAACTCTGAAGAAGCACGAACCTCCAACTCCTCATAGCGAGCAAAGGGTATTTTCCTCCACGGTTAACCCGTGTAGCTTACGGTAGTTTACATTCATCTTAAAGTCTCGTCTTCTTCTTTAGAGAGGACAAGAGCACTCCACCAAGAAATACTCAAATTGATGAAACTACCTTCTAAGAGCTTATTGACCACATCTTGAACTCCAACACCCACGCTAGAGTCCACGGGTAGGGAATCTTCTGAAAAGGGTGGAACTCCGGGATAAAGACCACGACCGTCTCAATGTCCCTATCAAGTGGTGATAAATCCCGACTTTCAAGGAATCAACAAGAAGGTCTTACTCCAATCTTCGTCTCTTCAAGCTTGGCTCGACCCTTCGATTAACCCAAAGGTAAGCTATGAAGCTTGTTGCACCATCCCGAAATAACCAACCGCTCCTTGAAGGATATAAATAGGCTAGCCTCCAATCTAATACCCAAAAATATCGTTGAGCCCTAAAAAGGACCTCCTAAAAGCAACCACCAACACCTACGGTAACACCGTACCTTAACTAGGCGCCTTCAAGAAGAAACACCGGCAACTTCGGCCCTCACAACTCAACAACACTCCCGGGCCCTCACCCTACAAAAATCTCTCCAAAAGAGAGTCTACACAAAAGAAAAAGTCACAAACTAGCAACAAGAAAGAACACCCAAGCACCAAGAAACAACAAAGAAAGAAAAGTAACGCAAAAATTAAGATAAAAGATGCATGAATGCTTAGTGTACATTTCACCGTAGCGGGAATGTCGAACTTGGCATCAAATTCTTCATCTTCACTTGAATCAACTCAGACTTGACTTGAAATCTTTGGACCACGGCTCTTCGTCGGCTTCGAATTCTTATTCTTAGGGCACCCGTTTGCTAGATTTCCCAAATATCCACACTTATAGCACCTCCCCAATTTCTTTCTGCAAACCTCTTCCGTATGATTCGGACCTTGACAATAAGAACATTGAATTGTCTCCATGGGTAAAGACACCGATTCCATCTTCAACAATTGAAGCTTCTTTTTCTTTTTGGTGTCATTACTCACTTGAAATCCTTGAAATTTCTCTTGTGGCATAGGTCTCTTGCTCGAACTCGAACTCGGTCCTTGTCCCACATAAGACATGTGAGACTTCAATTGTTGGTTGCTTAGTTCCACTTGAACCGTATTTCTTACTTCTTCAGACCATTCGTGCACCGACGAGACTTGAAAAATCTGTTGAACTTCATCCCTATGCCCTTGAATATAACTACGGACTCTAGGACAAGAATTACCGCTCTGAACTTTCAAGTTCCGCTATAAGTTCATCCAACACCTTCAATTCTTTAAGCCACTTTGAAGCTTGGCCTCTGAGTCTTCTAGCCATCACCCATGGAGGAGGAATATATTTGAAGCAGAATTCTTGAGTGAATATCTCCCACGTAAATTCTTCTCTGGTTTCTTTCAATTTTGTTCTAATTTCTTTAAGCCACTTTGAAGCTTGGCCTCGGAGTAAACGATAAGTGTAAATCACCTTCTCTTGAGATGTCCCCGAAAGTATACCCCAAATCCAATTAATCTCGAACAACCATTCTTTGGCCTTTACATCGTCACCTGCAAACCATTTTGGTGGCTTAAACTCCTTGAATCTCTTGTAGATCAAAGAAACTTGCTTCTCTTGTCTTTCTCCCAATAATTCATATCGATATGAAGATGCCATCCTGAAATAAGAAAATAATTCCAAAATATCGATGTGTGTGGGTTTAGTGCATGTTTATGTGAACAATCAATGCAATTAATTCAAATAATTTACCTAAAAGTAAGAATGAATGAAAACAAACACATAATCCTAAGCCGAACGACCTAGACAGACCCGACGACGCTAGAGCTCCGGTTTTGCAACCAGGAGCTCAGATACCACGTTAGGATGTAGCACCCCGGAGCGAAAGGCATTACCCCCCCCCCCCCCCAACACCATAGCCCGATATGTTTAACGAAATGGAAACTCCGCACACGTACCAAGCTACGACGAACGGGTGATAAACAAAATATCACCTAGGCTAGGCGGTCTAGGCCCTAATTCAGAGTGCATGAAATAAATAAATACACATGCGGAAGCACCTGGATTTCAAATACGAATAAAATAAGTCAAATTAAACATGCCATATCCAAGCCGGTTCAAATCAATTCATATATGTTTCAAAAACTCAAGTATTTAATCATAATTTATACATAATCTAGAAATTCAGAAAATAAAGATACGAGGTATGCAAAAGACTCTACTAACGACTCGAACACTCGAAAATAAAAGACCGACGACCTGTAGCTGTAACTCAAAAGACGAAAGGGGAAAAGAAAACAACAAGGAGGGGTCTGTCCTAATGACTGCTGAGGGGGCTAACACACTCACACGTACGTAAATAATAGAACAGAGCATATTCAAATCAAAAAGTTCATGAACCGGGGCATGGTTTTTGCAATCTAAATCATTTTAGCCTGTAACAATAAATATATAAAAGATTTTAAGGCCAAAAGCCCAAAATAAACCAAATTTTAGTAATTACAAGTCCACTCCCGTTTCACGAACCAGAAACATAAACAAAATCAAAAGATTCGACGAGAACGAGTTCAAACCCACCTAACTCCTTTCAAAGCATAAACGGAATCAAAATAACACAAAGTTCATAAATAATCCCACCTTTCACCATTTGGGGATGAGTTGACGTCCACTCAACCCCTTCTCCCGTCAAAATGTGTAAGTCGGGGGATCCTACCCGCTCCCCGACGGGTGCTAACAGTCGGTGCTCGAGAAACCGCCTTCCCCTCGAACTCCGGAGGATGGGCAAATTTCCCTGCATAAAAATTGGGGTTGTGTTGATGAGAGAGCTCGGTGACCCCATGGTCAACCCGAGAATCACATACCATTTCCCGGGGGCCCATTTCTTAATTCATAATTCATAATTTTAATAATTTCAAAATTTCATAATTTTCCAACTTCTAATTCAATGTCGTAATTCTCGCTATTTCAAAACGTTCACACACACCAACCCTTTTCAGAACAAACGAACGAAAATATATCTTACATATATATATAAAATGTTTTTCAATGAATTTCATATCAAAGGGACCAATTCCCACAAAATACATATTAAACACATATCTAAGTACAAATATATATACGTAACCACTTGCGGGCTTAAAATACAATTAGGGTTGTAGGTCATATTAACTAAAAAGAAAGAAACCTCACCTTGTCGACCACACCAGATGCAACAAACTAAAACACTTCCAAAACTCCTCCTCGTCAACCACGAAACGGACTTAAAGACAAAACAAAGGACACGAGACATACTTAGAATCAATATGTACCAATTAGACGCTCGACAAACGCATACAAATGCAAATGATGCATAAGAAATGCAACAAAGTAACACTTAGGTCATAAAAAATCATATTAAGTCATAATTCATATATTTCACGTTAAACAAATCCATAAAATTCACATAACGAGCATAACACTTCAATAAGCATGTTAGGTATGCATGCATATAACAATAGGAACAAGCAAATATCATACGAGGCAAGTACACAAGACATGAACGCATGCAAGCATGTTAGAGCACATACGAGGCATATTTTGTCATTCATCGCATATAAATTCAACGAGGTCACGTAATAAATTCAAAAAAAATTATATAACACATATTTCATCAAATATATAAAGCATAGGAAGCATAAAAGAAGAAAGAAGTTCACGAAAAACACAAATGAAATGAGAAATGAAATAAAAACGTAGCAACAACTCGAAAGTCCCTCCAAAAAGGGTCGGTCCCGTGACCAATAACAAGCCAAAACTAGTTGCGCCCGCGACCAGGCTCTTCCCCAAAAACATCAACAGCTACAACTCGAAGATGGCCCAAAAATCAGTTTCGGCCGCTACCAAAAACAGGCAAGTTTCGGTGGCGGCCGCGACCCCTTGCGCAGGTCGTGGGAAAAAGCTTGTTCCAGCCCTGTTCTTCTTCCCAAGTTCCACAACAGCAGCAACATGAAAAATCCACACAAGGACCAATAAAACAGCAGCAAAATAAGCCATAAAACTCATGCATAACAAGTTCAAATCATCAGATCAAACCAAAGAAGCAAATCTGTCACACACACCTCCAAAGCCCCAAATTCATGAATGAAACCATCATAAATTCTACGATAGCATGCAAATCAGTTCATGGAAGAGGTAAGGGACAACTTAAGATCAAAATTCATGCATCAATTCAAAAGGAAAAATAATAATTCCCTTAAATTCATCAAATAGGCCCTAAACCCTTCCTATTCATCTTATTAACCAAAGAATGCTCAAATGATCATGAAATTCAGAAAAATTGGACTTAAAAAGAAAGATGATAAGATGGAGAATACAAATCCAGACTTACCTTTCAAATTTGAGTAGAATCAGATGAGAAACGAGCTTGGAAATCGGAAAAAAGGCATGGAGCTTCCTTCTCTCCCCTTCATCTCGGTTTGCTGCTGCTTTTACTTCTCTATTGGGGCTGAACGAAAGTGAAGGCTAGAGATGGTGAAAGAGGGCTGAGTTAGGAGTATGTGGGGCCAAGTAGGGGTTGATTTGGTCAAAGATTGATCAAGTTATGGCCAAAATGGTAAAATGTAGCAAAGCTGTAACAGGAGGCGCATTACGGGAAAAATACGGGGGATCAAACGAGGTTAGAAAAGTACAAGGTTGGGTTCTCTAGCTTGCATTCTTCGTTGCAAGTCCGACGCTTCTTATAGAATTTGAATCCGAATTTCCGAGCTCAAGTTATGCCCTTCGGAACCCAAGGTTCGGAACCCAAGGTGCGCTAAACGAGTTAGGCCTTCAAATCCCTTAACAAATAAAACGGTTTAAGAACCGTATTAAACGAAACCAAAAATAATTAACGAGCATTTAAAAAAATTCTTAAAACCTATATTTCATTCATAACACATAATTACCAATTAGGAGTAAATACGGGGGCATGCGGATCAACAAAGGGATCAAACAGGGGCAAAACTTTCTAATACGTAACAAAACATAACAAATATTGCAAATAAATATTCAAGTAAACACATTAGCAATTAAACAAACATTTAAAAGCATAAATAAATAATTAAACATGCACAAAACACTCTCGATACGGCATACCTATACGGCCGGACGAGCGAGATGTGACAAATACACCAGAATATCATCTCTAAAGATGACCACGAATTTATCGAGGTAAAGCCGGAATATTCGGTACATCATGTCCATGAACGCAGCCGGGGCATTTGTATGGGCAAAAGGCATGACCACAAACTCAAAATGCCCATAACGAGTGGTAAAACCCATTTTCGTTATATCTTTTTCCCCAATACGCAACTGATAATACCCTTGCCTCAAGTCCAACTTGGAGTAGACACACGAACCCTGGAGAAGATCGAACAATTCTTCAATGTGAGTTAGGGGGTATTTGTTTTTAACTATTAACCAATTAAGCTCTCGGTAGCTAATACACATCCGTAAAGTCCCATCTTTCTTCTTTACAAATAGGACAGAAGCACCCCACGGAAAAGTGCTCGGACGGATGTAACCACATTCTAAGAGCTCATTAAGTTGCATCTTCAGCTCCTTGAACTCTACTGGAGCCATCCTATAGGGATTCTTCGAATACGATTCTACTCCAAGATAGAGATCAATAACAAACTCGATGTCCCGATCAGGTGGTAGAGATCCCAAACTTTTCGGGAAAACGTCAAGGGAGTCTTTCACAATCTCCGTCTCTTCGAGCTTGGCTTGATCCTTTGGTTTGTTCAATAGATAAGCTACATAGCTCGTTGCACCATCCCGGATTAACCAATTAGCTCCATGAAGGAAATAAATAGGCTGGCCTTCAATCTCTCACCCGTAAAAACCATAGAACCCAACAAGACCTTCTTTGCATGGAAATCCATCAAAGCCTTATGCCGAACCAACCAATCCATGCCCAAGATCACCCCATATCTCTTCATGGGCATCTCGATCAAATCTGTCGAGTACTCTTGGCTCTCAATACTCACCGGGCACTCTAGAAACACTCGGTTTGTCACCAAGCTCCCCCCAAGAGGAGAACTCACCACAAAGGAATTATCAACACATGCAACTGATAAAAAAAGAGTAGGAACAAATCGGGAAACAATAAAGGAATGCGTTGCTCTCGGATCAAACAATGCATGCAATGGAATGCCATGAATGTGTATAGTACCTTCCACCACGACGGTCGCATCAACTTCGGCATCCTCCTCTTCGCCTTCAATAACATAGGCCGACCTTTTATTGGAGGTTTAGGAGCAATAGCATTCATAGGCCTTGGTTTCTTGTTTTGTGGGCACACATTGACCTTGTGCTCGGGCTCTCCATAAGCAAAATAATTCCCCCACTTCTTCCGGCACTCGGCTTTCGTATGTTTTGGCCCATTGCAATATCCACATCTAATCGAGGCCGGTAGAGCAGGCACTGCAGGTGGTAGAGAGGGTCGAGCTTTCTTGTTGGAAGTATTGAAACCTTGGGGTTTGAAGTCCGAAGGCCCACTTTGTGAAATAGGCCTCTTACCCAAGTTGGTGCTTAACCCCGAACCTTGCCCCGAAGAATAGGCCTGGGGCTTCAATCTCAATCGGCCCGGGGCATATCTCCCAAATTCCCGCAATTTTAGATAACCACTTTGGGGGATTGTTGTTTGTAAATTCTCGAAAGGTCGGGGTAACCTGCCGTTCTTGCGCTTCCTCAGGTGGGGTTTGATTTCTCTAGTTTTGATGTAATTAATTCAAAAGGGCCTGTATAATACTCTCAGCATTCATTGGTGATTGTGGTAGAGGAGGTTGATTGAGATCAGGTGTCTGCTCGCGATCTCGTCTTCTAGGAGGCATCCTGAAATCACAAATCAAAGAAAATATCGATGCATGGGGGTTCAGTACATGTTCAAGACTCCGAAATGGTCGAGACTCGAGCTACCCACAAGTAAGATACACGGACAAACTTGCCGCCTAGCAAGACTCCAAAAGGTACCTGCAACTCAAAAGGAAGGAGGAAAAAGAGAAAAAGCAACGAGGGTTAGTCCTAGTGACTAGTGAGGTGGCTAACACACGCACTTGTATACGTATAGAGCAGAGCAAGTATCAAATCCTAGAACAATCCATGAACCGGGAATGGTTTTCACACTCTAAACGGTTCCCGTGATAATAGATATATAGATACTTAAAAGAAGTTAAGGGCTAGTGGCCAAAACTCCAAATTTTAAGTATTTAGAAGTTTAGTCCCGTTTCATAGATTCAAGACACGACAAGACACTTTGTAACGCCCCGTGTTTTCTTCGTACAGGTACGCGTGCCACACGTGTGATTTTCTGAGAGTTAGGTTAATTATTTATTTAATCTCGTACTCGCGTGTGTTATTATTTCTTAATCTTACTTGAATTATTTGACTTAATTGAATTATGTCAAATATATGAATTTTGTTCGCAAGCCACTTCTTACCATATAAGTATTTCATATTATTCATTCATAATCATTTCATTAATTTTCCTCTAACTTATACATATTCTATTTCATTTCATAAGCATATCATAATTTTTATATACTTATACAGATATACTTGAAACTAATTTCATAAAATAAGTGATATCATATAAATGCATTTCATGCCTACATTGTGAAACATGCATATTTATATATATATCATGGACATAATATCTAACTTTTACTTTATACATATAACTATTATATCTATACATTATATACATATTATATATCAAATATCTTCATCTCACTTTATATGTATATATCATATATCTATACATTATATCATATATACACAAGAACACACACACAAACACACACCAAATCTCTACAACACACACATACACCCTTTCTCTCATTTTCATCACATCTTGGATTTCCAAGCAAGAAGAAGAAGAAGAAGTAGTAGAGAAGGGAGAACCAAGCCTCATCATCATCTCATCATCATCATCATCTTCTTCCATTCATTCCAAGGTTGGTTTTGATCTTTCATGAGATTGATTGATGAATAGTTAGGGCTTTATGATTTGAATGTGTTTTCTTGTTTCGTAGCATGAATACGTGATCATATATGTGGGTACCTTTGGATTATTGCATGAATACTTTGATCTCTCGGCTATTTGATCTCATGGAAATTATGCAAGGTTTATGTGATTGTTTGGATTGATCCTTGCCTCAAACTTGTGTTTTATATGTTGTAATTGAGGTATAAGATGTATATTGGTGTTATATGTTAGTTTGGAGGTGTGTAATTGTTGTAGTTTGGTGTTGGTGTGGATTGGGAGCCATATCTTGAGCCTTGCCCTGTTTTTCCCTCATATTCAGCTGCTGGAGAAGATCCACATGCGTGGATTTTGACCCACGGCCGTGGATTTGAGTCCAGAAAACTTGGTTTTTTGGCATAGGAATCCACGGCCGTGGATTTTTGTCCACGGCCGTGGATCCGCTCCCTGTTTTCTGTCCGAGTTTGTTTTGCTTCGTTCTCCCTCATAAGAACTCCGATTGAATTGATTTTTAAACCGACAAAAACCTCTTGAAGTCTAGAACAAACTCCAATTGGAATCTTCTCAATATATTTTTCCATTTGTGAGATATAATCAATCCTTTTTGGTGTCGCCACTTCACCGATAATCTGCATTCCTTCAACTTTGGACCTACGCCATTTACTCCTCGTTTTGAACTAGAATACGAGCCATATATCATTTTAAAGATCTACATGTCTACTTTCATATCCAATGAACAAAACCCAATTCCAAATTCTAAAACTCAAGATATTTCCATTTTTCTACAGCTTGTACATTTCCGAAAATTGTCAACTTTTACCGAACTTCGCCAAAACCCCTCTTATTACATTCCTTTCACTTCCTTGGCTCCCATATGTAACATCCCGATCGTTCGGATTTCCAGGTACGCCTTAACGAGAGGGTTTTATGTGCTTTAAATTATTCAATTATGTATTTTAATGCTTATTTGATTATTTGAACTAATATGAAATTAATTGTTTATATTCTTGAACTTTGATTTTAAACGTTTAAGTTTGCATGCTCGTAATTTGCTCGTTATGTTCCCGAATTCAATTCCGTCTTTTTTGTGAAATTTTGATATGCGTGATATATGTGAGTTATGAATGTGTTTGCATGCTCGTTTTAAGTTGTCGTGTTCGTTTATCGAGGTTTTAAACCTTAAGTATTTGACGAGGGACATGAGGGCATAACTAGTTTTAGCGCGCCTCGTGTTCCGGAGGCCATAACTTGAGGTCGGGAATTCGGATTCGAATTCCGGAAGATGCGTCGGACTCGTGACGAAGAAAGGAAACTTATGAACCTGGTTTGGTATTTTTCTAAACCTAATTGGACCCTCGTTTTTCAACCGGAACGAACAGCTTGTGCATAATCCACCCTCTTTGACTAGTCTTACACTTGTGGGCCCATTCTAACTCAACCTAAGCCTAACCCTTGATGTCTTGACTTGAGTTAAGTCTCCCCCTCTCCCTTATCAGCTGAAAACGAGCCAAACCCCCCTCATTTTGTGCTGAAACTGATCGAGAGAGGAGAGAAGAGGAGAGGAGAAGAGAACTTTGGCCCTTTTGTGGATTTTGAGCTCAAATCATCGTCTTTCTTCTCCAAATCTTCAAGGTGTGTATATTTTTGTATTCTCTACACTTTTATACAAGTTTTGATCCCTTTAATACGTGTTTTGCATCTGATTTGATTAGGGTTTGGGTAGGAGCATGAATAGGGACTTTTGGGGATTTTTGCTCTTATGAGCTAACTTGCTTTAATTTATGGCTGATTCCCTTGCCTTAAACTGAATATTTGGACATGTTTCTTTGCCTCTTTGATGCTCAACTGATAGTATATGATGTTAGGATGATTTTGTTTTGGGATCCTTTGAAGAAATTATTAGTTTTTGAGCCTCAAACCTAAGCTAGAGATCTGCTCCCCTGTTTTGGAACTGCCGTGTGAATTGGTGCTTTGTTGCTTGAGTTAATGACTTCCAATTCGTGTGAATTTGCATGGAGATATTGTATACTAATTGGTTTACATGTTAGCCCTGCTCTTTCAAGCTTTTAGATCCATTTTCAGCTCCTAAACTGAAACATGAAGCCTATTAGTATGCTATGTGCGAACTGAATTGTTGTCACGTTTTGAGGTTTGCTTGATGGATTCTTGCATCCAAGTTGTTCATACATGTAGTATATTATCCCTTTGCATGTTAGGATTAAGTTTCCAAGAATTTAGATTCTTTCTCAGCCCCTAGAGCCTTGATCCTGGCATGAATGTATTGATTTCTCAATATTGGCTCTAATTCCATTGCTTGTTTGATGAACCTTTTTGGATGCATTCTTGGATCTATTTGTGTGATTCTTTGGTGTGTATTGGATGCTTGCTTTCTCTGTTAGAATGCTTGGGTAGTTCCCTCTCTTTCAATCCTTGAGTTGCTCTTTGTTTTTCCCCTTTTTAACCGCAGCTGTCAGCCCTTTTTGCCCCTTTTCGCCTCTGTACCGAGACACCCCCGTGTCTCGGTTTGTTCTCCTGGAGTGACACGGGCGTATCACCCCCTTTTTCTAGCTTTGTTTCCCGCTTGTACTGAGACATGGGGGTGTCTCAGTTTAGGCTTCTAGGATGACATGGGCATGTCATTCCCCTCGGTTTGATTTTTAAGTGTAACTCTTTTCCGTTCCCTTGCTTTTCGCTGCATTTTCTTGTCCCGTTTGTGGCCTATATACATTATTAGCTTAATGTATTATGTGTTAACATGTGTAATATGAATCTATGGCTTGATTGGTTTGCTCGTTTTTTGAATTATGACTGCATATGTGCAATATGCTCCTCAAACGTGTGTTTATGACTTCATGCCTCGTTTATATGCCTTGTATGGTCATTCCTTGCTCCTTCTATGCTATGAGTGCTTTGATAACGTGTTATATAGTACTATATGATCGTTATATGAAATCCGTGAACCCGTTTGATATGATTTATGAGACTTATGCATTAATATGAACTAGTATGCATTATATGTCAATTTGTTAAGCTCCATACGCATCACTTGCATTCATATGCATTCGCCGAGCGTCAATATGGTTCATTTTGAGTCTAAGTTTGCCTCTTGCTCTTTGCTTTGCTCTTAGGTTCGTTCCGATGTGAGGAAGTGGTTCGTTTGACTCCTTTTGGTCCGTTTTGTTCGGATTGGTCGTCCAGGTGAGGTTTTCTTTCCTTTTAGTTATTATGACCTAAAACCTTATTTGTATTTCGAACCCGCATGCGACTTATATATATATATATATATATAGATATGTGTTTGGATACGTATTTTGTGGGATTTGTCCCGTTTGTCATGAGACTATGAAAACGCTTTTATAAGTATACAAGCTCTATTTTTGTTTGTTTTGATATGATTTGATAAGAGGGTGTGTGTGTAAGTGTGGTATGATCTGTGGATAAGCTTTGTATGATAAGTACGATACGTATAAGATATGTCTGTCTATCTGTTTGTCTGTATGTGTGAGTTCTGTGATCTGTTTAGGCCCCGGAGTTGTGTGGTTCGGGAGACCCGGGACGACCATCGGGGTCGGCGGTTGCAACCCCAGGACACTTCTCCACCAAAGGGAGACTTAGTTCTCCTATGCTAACGTAGCGCATTATGGCTGGCCGACGAAGGAACCGGGCAGGATCCTCCGGTTCACAAGTTTCGTTCTGTGGAGGGTTGAGAGGGGCACCTCTCTTCCTCAATGGTGTGGCGGTGGGATTGTTTATGAGTTTTGTTTCTGTTGATGCTTTGAGCAATTGTGTGTGATAAGCGTGAACTCTCCGAGTTTGTAAGTTTATGCTTTAGTGTATGTTTATGAAACGGAAGTGGCTTTTAAATTGTAAAACTTTGATAATTTTGGGCTCTTGGCCTTAACCTCCTTTCCTTATATATAGTATCACGTGGAAAATGTCTTAGATTGCAAAAACCACACCCAGTTTATGAATCCTTTCAGCTTTGTTTATCTTTTGTTATTACGTATATGTATGGGTGCGTGTGTTAGCCCCCTTACCAGTCTCTAGGACTGACCCTCGCTATTTCTATCTTTTTCCCCTTTGTTTCGAGTTTGCAGGTTCTCGTTTTGTGGGAGTTGGAGCTAGGCGGTTCTCTTGAGTCTTTGTTTTGGAGTGCTTGAGTCCCATGCATTGTATTCCGTTTATTTTACGCAATTTGTCAGTTTTGAAATATGTATTAATTTGGCTACTTAGTTCTGCCCTGGGATTCAGTTTTTTATAATTGTTTTGTACCTACGGAATTATGAGTATTATGTGGAGAACATGATATGATTTGTGCTTGTATGCTATAAGTTTTTAGTTGTTGGCTTCCGCGATTTTGTTTTGCGCACTCTGAGTAGGGTCTAGACCGCCTAGCTTAGGTTGGATTTTTGTTTGTCACCCGTTCGCCGTGGCTTGATACGTGGACGGAGTTCCCATTTCGCTTAACGTGTTGGGTTATGGTGCGGGGGATGTGGCCCCCTTCGCTCTGGGGTGTTACATCCTTAAGTGGTATCAGAGCTCTAGGTTGTAAAACCGGAGTTCTCGTGTCATGTCGGGTTTGTCTAGGTCGTTCGGCTTAGGTTTCGTGTTTGTTGGCATTCACTACATCACTTATGTGACTTACTTGATATTATTTGATATTATTTGTATTAATAATTCACATGAACATGCACTAGAAACCCCGCATGCATCGATACCTTCTTGGAATTGTATTTTATTTCAGAATATTCCTTCGACATCAACAAGTATTATCAGGAAAAGAACAAGAGAGACGGGTATATTCGGGCCACGAGGAGCTTAGAGATTTTGACCTTAGGAAGCGATTTGAAATGAGGATATCAAGGCCAAGTTCTAGGTGATCAAGAGAATGAAGTTGAGATTTGAGGAGTCCGAGAAGAATTCATATGAAGGAGTTCTATTCAAGAACTTTGTACAAGCACCCTCCTTTCGTGTTTGGTGATAGGAAAGTTTCAAATTTAAGAATGGAAGAAGATTGATGATTTCACATAAGGAATTGAAAGATTGGGTACCTTTAAAGACCATGCTAGGGTTTAGAGTTATTTGCAAGCAAGTAGGCATGGAATTCGATCGAATCTTTAAATTCTGAAGGTATGTGCATGATTCGAGGATGCAAGATAAAGGGAGCTATGAAGGAATGATTAATCAATGAAGGGAGTTTCGCCATCACTTATGAGAAGAAAAGATCGGTTTGGGGTTTGAAGATCAAGAAAGGGAATCCAAATTTCAAGAAATTTCGAGAAGCTTCAAGATATCAACAATGTCAAGAAAAGAAAGATTCCAACACCGAAGTAAAAGGATCAAATTAAGAGGAATTAGGAATTGTTTCAAGTGCTGCGAGTTGGGAAAATATTTCAAGGTGAAATAATTGGGAGACAAGGCGAGAAACCAAGAGACAAGAGAAATTTTTGAAAACTGAAGACTTCAAAGTTGTCGAGTATAAGAACATTCAATTATTGAAGATGGATGGATTTTTACATCTCCTCACCGGAAGCAATTTAATATATATACATTGTAGAGACCCGAATTACATGGAAGAAAGAAATTCAAGAATCTCACGAAGCCACCAGTACCAAACAAGGAAAGATTACAATACCAAAGATGGTGGGATGACTCAATTATGGAGGAATTGAAGGCAGGATGAAAGTTAACAGAAGAACATGAATTCAAGATCATCACAGAAATGCATTGACTTTAAGATCCCGGTTCAAGCACAAGATGATCCTCCCGGAAAATAAGAAGATGACACCACACTCAACACGATTCCTATGGTGAACCGTACATAAGGCATTCATGGCATCCCATTGCACACATGTTTTATTATCGGGGAAACCCACGTGTTTACTGCTTTATTCCTTGTTCTTCGGTGGTTCTTGATTACAATTGTTGTGTAATTGTTTTCCTTCTTGTTCTTGGTCATTGTGTGTTTCCTTCCCTTTGTGACTCTTGCTTGTAATGTGCTTTCTTCCCTTTTCAGTTTTGCCCGTTGTGTGTTTCTTTCCCTTCCTGGCTCTTGCTTGTAGTGTGCTTTATTTTCTTTCGTGTTAACTTTCTTGTGGAGAGAGCTTGTGGTGTGGAGTGTTCGTGAGTGTTTGGTGAGTTGTGAGGGTCGAGCTACTTTTGGTCGGCTTGTCTGAAGGTGTCTTGTTCTCGTTGAAGATAGCGGATGCTTTTAGGAGGTCCGTTAGGGACTCAACGATATCTTCGGGTATTAGATAGAAGGCTAACCCGTTGGTATTTCCTATAGAAGAAGGATTGCCTCAGAGTAAGAGACACGGTTTTGAGTGGGAAGAGGCGGCTGAAGAGAGTTACCCATGGTATTGGCTCTTGCCTAACCGGAGGTACAAAAGGCTACCTTGTTTCCAACCGAAGTATAAAGGAAGGCCTTTGTTGTGTGTTGCTTGTAGAAGAACGGTAGTCTACGCCTTAAGGAGTGCAAGGTCAAGAGTTAAGCCCACTCAGGGTTTGAGGTTGTCGGAGTTTTAGGAAACCGGTTGTTATGGCATAAGAAAGACGTTATAGACTTTGTGTATTAATGTCTACGTGCCAACCATTGAGGATTCTCCAACCACTCCCGAATCTTTATTTGGGAAGTGGGGGCAAACGACTAGGACTTTGTGTCCGGTTCGCCAAGTAAGGAGATAAGGCTTCGAGAAGTTTGTGATCAGAGTGGCGCAGCGGAAGTGTAGAGTTGTGCTTGTCTTCGGAGCTGCTCAAGATTCTCCTTAGGACCTGAGGACAGGTCTTTTTGAAAGCGGGGAGTTTGTAACATCCCGATCGTTCGGATTTCCAGGTACGCCTTAACGAGAGGGTTTTATGTGCTTTAAATTATTCAATTATGTATTTGAATGTTATTTTAATGCTTATTTGATTATTTGAATTAATATGAAATTAATTGTTTATATTCTTGAACTTTGATTTTAAACGTTTAATTTTTCATGCTCGTAATTTGCTCGTTATGTGCCGGAATTCAATTCCGGTTTTTTTGTAAAATTTTGATATGCATGATATATGTGAGTTATGAATGTGTTTGCATGCTCGTTTTAAGTTGTTGTGTTCGTTTATCGAGGTTTTAAACCTTAAGTATTTGACGAGGGACATGAGGGCCTAACTAGTTTTAACGCGCCTCGTGTTCCGGAGGCCATAACTTGAGCTCGGGAATTCGGATTCGAATTCCGGAAGATGCGTCGGACTCGTGACGAAGAAAGGAAACTTATGAACCTGGTTTGCTATTTTTCTAAACCCATTTAGACCCTCGTTTTTTGACCGGAACGAAAAGCTTGTGCATAATCCACCATCTTTGACTAGTCTTACACTTGTGGGCCCATTCTAACTCAACCTAAGCCTAACCCTTGATATCTTGACTTGAGTTAAGTCTCACCCTCTCCCTTATCAGCTGAAAACCGAGCCAAACCCCCCTCATGTTGTGCTGCAACTGATCGAGAGAGGAGAGAAGAGGAGGGGAGAAGAGAACTTTGGCCCTTTTGTGGATTTTGAGATCAAATCATCATCTTTCTTCTCCAAATCTTCAAGGTATGTATATTTTTGTATTCTCTACACTTTTATACAAGTTTTGATCCCTTTAATACTTGTTTTGCATCTGATTTGATTAGGGTTTGGGTAGGAGCATGAATAGGGACTTTTGGGGATTTTTGCTCTTATGAGCTAACTTGCTTGATGGCTGATTCCCTTACCTTATACAGAATATTTGGACTTGTTTCTTTACCTCTTTGATTCTGAACTGATAGTATATGAGGTTAGGAGGATTTTTTCTTGGGATCCGTTGAAGAAATTATGAGTTTTTGAGCCTCAAAACTAAGCTAGAAATATGCTCCCCTGTTTTGGAACTGCCGTGTGAATTTGTGCTTTGTTGCTTGAGTTAATGACTTCCAATTCGTGAGAATTTTCATGGAGATGTTGCATACTAATTGGGTTACTTGTTATCCCTGCTCTTTCAAGCTTTTAGATCCATTTTCAGCTCCTAAACCGAAACATGAAGCCTATTTGTATGCTATGTACGAACTGAATTGCTGTCACGTTTTGAGGTTTGCTTGATGGATTCTTGCATCCAATTTGTTCATACATGTAGTACATTGTCCCTTTGCATGTTAGGATTAAGTTTCCAAGAATTTAGATTCTTTCTCAGCCCCTAGAGCCTTGATCATGGCATGAATATATTGATTTCTCAATATTGGCTCTAATTGCATTGCTTGTTTGATTAACCTTTTTGGATGCATTCTTGGATATCTTTGTGTGATTCTTTGGTGTGTATTTGATGCTTGCTTTATCTGTTGGAATGCTTAGGTAGTTCCCTCTCTTTCAGCCCTTGAGTTGCTCTTTGTTTTTCCCCTTTTTAACCGCAGCTGTCAGCCCTTTTCGCCCCTTTTCGCCTCTGTACCGAGACACCCCCGTGTCTCGGTTTGTTCTTCTGGAGTGATACGGGCGTGTCACCCCCTTTTTGTAGCTTTGTTTCCCGCCTGTACTGAGACACGGGGGTGTCTCAGTTTAGGCTTCTGGGATGACACGGGCGTGTCATTCCCCTCGGTTTGACTTTTAAGTGTATCTCTTTTCCGTTCCCTTGCTTTTCGTTGCTTTTTCTTGTCCCGTTTGTGGCCTATATGCATTATTAGCTTAATTTATTATGTGTTAACTTGTGTAATATGAATCTATGGCTTGATTGGTTTGCTCGTTTTTGAATTATGACTGCATATGTGCGATATGCTCCTCTAACGTGTGTTTATGACTTCATGCCTCGTTTATATGCCTTGTATGGTCATTGATTGCTCCTTCTGTGCTATGAATGCGTTGATAACATGTTGTATAGTACGATATGATCGTTATATGAAATCCGTGAATCCATTTGATATGATTTATGAGACTTATGCATTAATATGAACTAGTATGCATTATATGTCAATTTGTTAAGCTCCATACGCATCACTTGCATTCATATGCATTCGCCGAGCATCAATATGGTTCATTTTAAGTCTAAGTTTGCCTCTTGCTCTTTGCTTTGCTCTTAGGTTCGTTCCGATGTGAGGAAGTGGTTCGTTTGACTCATTTTGGTCCGTCTTGTTCGGATTGGTCGTCCAGGTGAGGTTTTCTTTCCTTTTAGTTATTATGACCTGAAACCTTATTTGTATTTCGAACCCGCATGCGACTTATATATATATATATAGATATGTGTTTGGATACGTATTTTGTGGGATTTTTCCTGTTTGTCTTGAGACTCTGAAAACGCTTTTATAAGTATACAAGCTCTATTTTCGTTTGTTTTGATAAGCTTTGATAAGAGGGTGTGCGTGTAAGTGTGGTATGATCTGTGGATAAGCTTTGTATGATAAGTACGATATCTATAAGATATGTTTGTATGTCTGTCTGTCTGTGTGTGTGAGTTCTGTGATCTGTTTAGGCCCCCGGAGTTGTGTGGTTCGGGAGACCCGAGATGACCATCGGGGTCGGTGGTTGCAACCCCAGGACACTTCTCCACCAACGGGAGACTTAGTTCTCCTATGCCGACGGAGCGCATTATGGCTGGCCGTCAAAGGAACCGGGCAGGATCCTCCAGTTCACAAGTTTCGTTCTGTGGAGGGTTGAGAGGGTCACCTCTCTTCCTCAATGGTGTGGCGGTGGGATTTTTTATGAGTTTTGTTTCTGTTTATGCTTTGAACAAGTGTGTGTGATAAGCGTGAACTCTCCGAGTTGGTAAGTTTATGCTTTAGTGTATGGTTATGAAACGGGAGTGGCTTTTAAATTGTAAAACTTGGATAATTTTGGGCTCTTGGCCTTAAACTCCTTTCCTTATATATAGTATCACGTGGAAAATGTCTTAGATTGCAAAAACCACACCCGGTTTATGAATCCTTTCCGCTTTGTTTATGTTTTGTTATTATGTATATGTATGGGTGCGTGTGTTAGCCCCCTTACCAGTCTCTAGGACTAACCCTCGCTATTTCTATCTTTTTCCCCTTTGTTTCGAGTTTGCAGGTTCTCGTTTTGTGGGAGTTGGAGCTAGGCGGTTCTCTTGAGTCTTTGTATTGGAGTGCTTGAGTCCCATGCATTGTATTCCGTTTATTTTACGCAATTTGTCAGTTTTAAAATATGTATTAATTTGGCTACTTAGTTCTGCCCTGGGATTCAGTTTTGTATAATTGTTTTGTATATATGGAATTATGAGTATTATGTGGAGAACACGATATGATTTGTGCTTGTATGCTATAAGTTTTTAGTTGTTGGCTTCCGCGATTTTGTTTTGCGCACTCTGAGTAGGGTCTAGACCGCCTAGCTTAGGTTGGATTTTTGTTTGTCACCCGTTCGCCGTGGATTGATACGTGGACGAAGTTCCCATTTCGCTTCACGTGTTGGGTTATGGTGCGGGGGATGTGGCGCCCTTCGCTCCGGGGTGTTACATTCTTAAGTGGTATCAGAGCTTTAGGTTGCAAAACCGGAGCTCTCGTGTCGTGTCGTGTCGGGTTTGTCTAGGTCGTTCGGCTTAGGATTTCGTGTTTGTTGGCATTCACTACATCACTTATGTGACTTACTTGATATTATTTGATATTATTTGTATTAATAGTTCACATGAACATGCACTAGAAACCCCGCATGCATCGATACCTTCTTGGAATTGTATTTTATTTTAGGATATTCCTTCGACATCAACAAGTATTATCGGGAAAAGACCAAGAGAGACGGGTATATTCGGGCCACGAGGAGCTTAGAGATTTTGACCTTAGGAAGTGATTTGAAATGAGGATATCAAGGCCAAGTTCTAGGTGATCAATAGAAGGAAGTTGAGATTTGAGGAGTCCGAGAAGAATTCATATGAAGGAGTTCTATTCAATAACTTTGTACAAGCACCCTCCTTTCGTGTTTGGTGATAGGAAAGTTTCAAATTTAAGAATGGAAGAAGATTGATGATTTCACATAAGGGATTGAAAGATTGGGTACCTTTAAGGACCATGCTAGGGTTTGGAGTTATTTGCAAGCAAGTAGGCATGGAATTCGATCGAATCTTTAAATTCTGAAGGTATGTGCATGATTCGAGGATGCAAGATAAAGCGAGCTAAGAAGGAATGATTAATCAATGAAGGGAGTTCCGCCATCACTTATGAGAAGAAAAGATCGGTTGGGGGTTTGAAGATCAAGAAAGGGAATCCAAATTTCAAGAAATTTCGAGAAGCTTCAAGATATCAACAATCTCAAGAAAAGAAAGATTCCAACACCGAAGTAAAAGGATCAAATTAAGAGGAATTAGGAATTGTTTCAAGTGCCGCGAGTTGGGAAAATATTTCAAGGTGAAATAATTGGGAGACAAGGCGAGAAACCAAGAGACAAGAGAAATTTTTGAAAACTGAAGACTTCAAAGTTGTCGAGTATAAGAACATTCAATTATTGAAGATGGATGGATTTTTACATCTCCTCACCGGAAGCAATTTAATATATATACATTGTAGAGACCCGAATTACATGGAAGAAAGAAATTCAAGAATCTCACGAAGCCACCAGTATCAAATAAGGAAAGATTTCAATACCAAAGATAGTGGGATGACTCAATTATGGAGGAATCGAAGGCAGGATGAAAGTTAACCGAAGAACAAGAATTCAAGATCATCATAGAAATGCCATGACTTTAAGATCCTGGTTCAAGCACAAGATGATCCTCCCGGAATATAAGAAGATGACACCACACTCAACACGATTCCTATGGTGAACGGTACATAAGGCATTCATGGCATCCATTGCACACATGTTTTATTATCGGGGAAACCCACGTGCTTACTGCTTTATTCCTTGTTCTTCGGTGGTTCTTGATTACAATTGTTGTGTAATTGTTTTCCTTCTTGTTCTTGTTCATTGTGTGTAACGCCCCGAATTTCAGACAGTCAGGTACGCTCGACACGTGTGAGTTTTGAGTGTAGGATTTTATGTTATTATTTCGTCTATTTAATTTACACGTGTTATATTAATTATGTAAATTGTTTTCAACATGATTACGTGGAAATTGTATGAAATTCATTTCACTTTGATAATTCTTGTATAAATGGAATTTAATTGTTACATGGATTAATTGTCTAATTTGTATTAATTGCATAATTGTCCTTAATTGTTCATTTACATAAAATAGAGGACCAAATTGCATGAAAATCTTGGGGACTAAATTGATCAATTGTAAACCTTAGATCCTCAATTGCATAACTTATAGAACCTTAAGGATTTGATCATAAATATTACATATTTTCCCCAAATATAACGGTATACACATCTCTTCCTCAATCATCATTTTCATTTCATGCCAATCATCCCATATTTGCTTCCTTCTCTACCGAACCAATACCATGGAGAAGCAAGAAGGAAATCATCATCTTCAAGCTAGAATTTGCTAGGGAATTTCATGATTCAAGTCCAAGCATCCATGTTCATCATTTTCTTCCACTTATTTTCATCTCAAAGTATATATGATCATTTATATGATTTCTTGGAATTTATGTGTTAAGCTAGGGTTAGTGGTTAAGCTAGCTAACTTGATTACTTGATGTTAGAAGCATGAATACTTGATCATAGTTTGAAATCATGCTTGAATTATTAGACAATTTGATGATATATGATGGATAAATGTGTGAGCTTGAAATTCATGATTCTTGAAGATCATGGAGGATTGAGTGTTTATATCAAGGTTTGTGGTAGCTTAGGCATGTATATGTGTTCTTTTAATGAATTATGGTTTATGGAGATTAATTATGAGTGTTTGAGAGATTTGGAGATGTATTTCGTGCCTCCCCTATTCTTCATCCTCTGCTTCTGCATCTTCAGCGTAACGGGAACGACCCTTCCCGTTCCCTTTGTAATTGGGGAACGACCGTTCCCATATTTTGAGTAGTGTGCTTGGCGACGAGGACGGGAACGACCGTTCCCACTTTGTCTTATAGACAGGAACGGCCGTTCCCATCTTCGGGGAGCCCGACAGGCGGGAACGACCCTTCCCACTTTGAACTAAAACCTGGAACGGCCGTTCCCACCCCACTGACAGAAGAAAACATTCTGCATAAAATTACATTTTTAGCCCCTCGATCCGACGACTTCTTTGACCCCAAATTGTTATTATATGATTGATTACATGCCAAAACGAGATATTTAGATGCCACATTGTTTATTACATGATGTCTCGTACTTGATCACGCCGTACATCTTATATGAAATAATATGCTTGAATTGGGGTCACATGCACGTACATTATCCCGTTTCTTGTCCAGTTATTCTCCAGGGCAGAGATTATCGAGCATGAGCACGTTCACGCATTCACAAGTCGTGTGTCGCCTGTCAGGTGAGGTTTAATTTCTAGTTAAATAGAACCCGTACTCCTAATATGTGATCTTTCGGCCAAAGGTATTTATATCTATACTTTCCACGAAATCATTTATCATTTCAAGTCATGTTTCAAGCAAGCAAGCCATGATTGTTCATGTTCACGATTGCAAGCATGTTTAGGCGAGTAGCATGACCGTTCACGTTGGGCCCGAGGGTAGTGACTTGAGCCAACCGGGAAAGCAAGGGCTGACGGGTAACTCTGGCGCTATCCTCACCACATTTGGGGTTACCCCTGAATCCACTAGGAGGTTAGTGGAGGAAGGAGCTCCGGGCTTAGGGATTCATGTACCCTCTGCTCAATGAGATTGGATGTTGGGGCCTTGCAATCCCATCATCAAACCGGAGGAAGAAGGAGACTGGGGATGAATCCGGCATAGCGGATTGTCCATGGGTTATTGCATGATTTCCATTCCATGAACGTGTTCTATGATTACACATGCACAATTGCACGATAATTGAATTGCATGATCACTTATTGTTTAATAATCAAGCAAGCATGTTCATGTACATTTGGAGTTCGGTTGGAGACCGCCCTTACTCGCCGGGGCCATGTATCGATTGCATGAAAAGAACAAGTATTTAATATTGATAGTTTTATTCTCGGGCGAAGCTATATTATTATTGAACTTGTACATTTATCTTTTATAAATCTTTACCCGAGAATATGACTTGCATGTTATCTGCGCTAATATGTATATAAACCCCTCACTCGGTCTTCACAGACTGACGCCTCCAACTTTCAAGTTATTGCAGCTGCACGCTAGGCGGGAGTTGAGTCGAGTTGAGTCCAGTTCATGTAGTCGAGTCATCCGTGGTTCGTGTATTTAATTATTATTGTTAATTATGGAATTGTAGTTGTTGTTATTGTTTAATTGAAGATGATAATGTATTGATATGTAACTTTAGAATATATCTTATTTGGAAAATGAGAAATGTCATGATTGGATAAATGGAAATATTTGATAGAAACTAGTTTATGCTTCCGCTTTATTTTGTTGCATGTATTAGTAATCCCGTCTAGCTTGTCGTGTATTACATTGTCACCCGTTCACTATAGGCTGGTTCACGTACGGATTGGTCGTTTCGGGTGTGGATTGACCTATAGTGCGGGGGTGTGGCACCTCCACTTGTCCGGGGGGCTACATCCCCGAATTTCAGACAGTCAGGCACGCTCGACACGTGTGAGTTTCGAGTGTAGGATTTTATGTTATTATTTCGTCTATTTAATTTATACGTGTTATATTAATTATGTAAATTGTTTTCAACATCATTACGTGGAAATTATATGAAATTCATTTCACTTTGATAATTCTGGTATAAATGGAATTTAATTGTTACATGGATTAATTGTCTAATTTGTATTAATTGCATAATTGTCCTTAATTGTTCATTCACATAAAATAGAGGACCAAATTGCATGAAAATCTTGGGGACTAAATTGATCAATTGTAAACCTTAGATCCTCAATTGCATAACTTATAGAACCTTAAGGATTTGATCATAAATATTACATATTTTCCCCAAATATATCGGTATACACATCTCTTCCTCAATCATCATTTTCATTTCATGCCAATCATCCCATATTTGCTTCCTTCTCTACCGAACCAATACCATGGAGAAGCAAGAAGGAAATCATCATCTTCAAGCTAGAATTTGCTAGGGAATTTCATGATTCAAGTCCAAGCATCCATGTTCATCATTTTCTTCCACTTATTTTCATCTGAAGGTATATATGATCATTTATATGATTTCTTGGAATTTATTGTTAGGAATAGTGCCCTAGAAAGCCGATTGTATATCCGCTTTGTGCTTTTCCTTATGGTAATCACAGACAATCTTTGAATAAAATAACGAATTGAGGCAACACTTCTTTATATGCTCTTGTTTGGTATGCGTTTACTTTAGCTTTGCATGTATGAGAACTCCCTAATCCTGATGACTTTAGGACTCTACCATTTAGGTGAAATGGTTCATGAAACGAGCCCTATATCACATAAGTCATGATTAGTAAAATACTCCAAGCCGATGAGTCCTACAGACAGTGGGAGTGTCAACCTGACTCCTCTAAGGCTTGCTTGTGGGATCACGCCCTTCAGAAGGACCACCTTGTTTCATGGAGGTGCAAAGTGTATAGTTGATACGTGCGTGATACATGAGGGTGCTTACTTTAATAAGTAAGTTCACTGAGGTGCCCCGTGTGAGAACATTCCTAAATGGGAAAGGAAGTTTCTATTTCAGGAAATGGAAACTTCCAAATTAGGAAATATCTCACGAGTCATTGATGTGATTAATTGATCCTTAGACTTGAGGTTCCTTGTCACTTTATGAGTTAACTCTGTAGTCTTAGGTATAAGCTTTAAAGGGTGTCGCCTTAGACAGCTGATTCAAGGCTTATGCTGGGGCTGCACAAGTGACTCATGAAAGTGAATGAGAATCAGGAAAGGACCTACACTTGCATTTGCAAGGTGATCTCTTATTGTGTAAGTCATTCATATGCCATATGGAGTCCTTGGCCAAGGCAGTAGATCAAGACATCAAGAAAAGGGTTTCTTGGATTGAGATCAAATGGATATGAAATGCACTTAGCTTTAAGACCGGATTATTAGGGTTCTGATTATTCCCTTGCCCTAGATCTTGGTTGAGAGATAGTAAGTAGGAGGATTGTATCTCACATTAATCAATGACTTAAAGGTTCTGTCGAATCCGAACATTCCAATTCAGCTAGGGGTTAAACACCTGTTGCTAGACTATGGTCGTTTAATCTGTGGACTGATGAATTAATTAGTGAATTAATTAATTGGGGTCACTGCTAATTGAATTGAGAACCTAGAGGGTCACACACAACAACTTGGTTACATGAGTTGAGGCTTGAAAATGAGTAAACGAGTTAATCGGGCCAAGAGGGTTCCACACGTGTGAAATCACACGTGTGGCTCACGTGAGTGACACGTGTCACTGTGACACGTGTCACACACGTGTGTATATATATTATATATATATATTAAATAATTAATTAGTTAATTATTTAATAGACTTTGGTTTAATTTTGAATTAAAAAGAAAGTCTAATTTTGGAGAAAATAATCTAGTTAATTAATTATGAATTAATTAATTAGATAAAAATAAGTTATTTATTTTATAATAAATAAAGTATAAAATTATCCAAAAATAGTTTGGATATTTTTAGCTCTCTTAAAAGTTGACTTGAATTAGAATTCAAAGTCAAAGTTGGAAAATACTTGATGATCAAGTAATAGGAGAGAGAGGGACCAAATCCTTTGTCCATTAGGACTAGGTTCGGCCGCCCCTCCCCTTTCCTATATATAGGGGAGCTCATGCTCCCCTTTAGAGCTAATAGACAATTCTTGGTTCATGTGTTGAACACCTTCCTTTCTCCAAGATTAAATTAAACCCTAGGTTAAGCCTAAACACTAACTAGAGAACTAGCATCCTTACTAGTTAGATTGTGATCAAGTTGGTGGACTTTCTCTAGAGACTTCAAGTTAGAAGTTTGAAGATTCGAGCTTTACCAAGGAGAGGGGATCAAGCCGCGAGAAGAGCGTTCTTGGGTGGCTTGAAACGCTTCAAGAAAGAATAAAAGAAAAGTAAGTTTTCTATCTTTACGAATTTGGTTACACGATTGCGAGTCCTATATCCTTTTGTTGGGAAATTTTTTTTTAAATTCCGCTGCTTTCTGATTCGTGTTTTCCAACAAGTGGTATCAGAGCCACCTCGTTAATCGTGATTCTGATTCGTCTCAATTATACTGAATTTGGTAGAAATTCTTAGGCTTGATGCGATTGAGTATTTGCAATTGTTTTAGAAAGCCTGAATTACGAAACTGTATTTTTTTCCTGAAAGTTTCTGAAAATTGGTTTTTATAAAATTTAATTTTGAAAAACAATTTTAGATTTGAAACTGTATAAACTGTTTTTGGATTTCTTGGATTGGTTTTGCTTTTGAACGAAAACACGAAACGAAAGCCCGGATCACGATGAACACGCGAAACCCCGCGCGCGAAGGAGTCGCTCGCGCGGGCTTCGCGCGCCACCCTCCCGCAACCGCGCGGGAGGTCCTCCCGGGCGCGCCTAGCATCGCCCAGGGCTGGCCGGAACAGACCGGCCAGTCGCCCGCATGCCGTCCGCCCGTCGCCGCCCAGGCCTGGCCAGGACAGACCGGCCAGTCGCCCAGCACCTCCCGCACGCCTGTGCGGGAGCCTTCCAGGCGCGCCCGCCCAGGGCGGCCGAGACTGGCCGCCCAATGCCCGGCAGGAGCTGCGCGCTCCAGCGCGCACTCGCGCGGCCTTGGCCGCGCGCTGTGCGCGCATGCTGTGCGCACACGCCGCACTTGGGGCGGGCAACCCCGTTTTCGTGATCCGGCCTTTTCGTGTTTCGTGCAATCCAGTCCCAATTTTTATTTTTAATTTTAAAATTTTATTTTTGAATATTTATTTTAATTTTTTGAATAAAACTTAAAATTGGGATTTTTGAGAAATTGAAACGGTTTATATTTTGGGAAAATACATCTTGATAAAATTATTAATTTTCAGAAATTAATTGGAATTTTATTTGTTTTGGTAATTTGGGATTTATTGAAAACTTTTATAAATAAGACTCGCATCAAGTCGTGTTTTAAGCTATTAGAGCTTAAACAGAGAATTTTAATTTATTGGTTAAATTTAAATTCTTGCAAAAGCATGTTAGGTGATCATGGGTTTAGATCTATGTATGGTTTTAATTTATGCACATCGATGGTTTAGATTGGGGTTGGAGCCCTATAGTTGCGTTTTTCAATTGAGGTTGGAGCCTCACTTATGTGCGTACTGTTATGTGATTTATTATGTGGCTTTCCATATTACTGTTTTTGAGGCCGGGGTATGCCCCGTGTAATTGTCTAAGGCCAATATGAAGATTGAGCCTTATTACTTTATGTCTTTTTCTTTCTTATTGTAATTTGAGAGTAGAGATAGGTGGTGAGGTTTTATTTTCATTTTGGAGACAATGCACCCATGGAGTAAGATGGACCACATTCAAGTAACAAGGAGGCCATAAGTGAAGACCCCTCAAAATGTTAGGGAGGGGAATCTCAATTGTTAAATGTAATAGAGATAGGGCTCGTATTTTGTTACCGCTTTCCCTTATGTGATTTGAACTGTTTATGTGGCATGTATGTTAGAACTTGTGATTGTGGAGTGGCTCCCACATATCACGCATAAGATAGGTAGAACCCATGATCATTACATGTTAGTATCATGCTAGGACATGTTATCTATTTATGTGCTTGTTTGAAATGCATTTAAGTGTACTTGCATTAATTAAGACTAATAAAATTGGATAACATATATGTTGGTGAGGTCGAACCGGACAACTCTCCGGTTGATTCGAAAATTCCCATTAAATATTAAGCTAATTTCGAACAAATAGGTGTTTAATTCGAGATGCAAATTTTGAATTAAATTCCTAGCATTCCATCAATAGGTTTTAAGTTTAGTAAGTAAAGCTAGTTATTGTCCGCGAGTCGTGGGATAGCTAGTGGAGCTTATTAGTTCTTAGTTACCTAATTAATCATTTTAAATGGTCAATATTTCGTGGTCAATTTTAGCAAGGGCGATGTCCGCGAGTCGTGGGTCGTTCGAACTAAGTTTTGGTCATGATCTTATGATTGATGGGTCTAGCTTAACGCCTAAGTAAATATGGATGTCGCACGAGTCGTGGGTCCATATTGAAAGATAGGTGATGCAAAAACAATTACTAAGAGTTCTAAAGGTGTTAGAATTGGTAAGTTGTACCTACCTAGGGTTCTTACTTAGAATGTCCGCGAGTCGTGGGTTCGAGGTAAAATGCCTAGGATCTTAGTACCCATTGGGAAACGTGTTCCTCTTAGATCTTTGGGAATTCTAGATCTTTGAAAAACAGTGGGAGCTACAATAGATTAAAGACCTTATCTTTTGTATATCGTTATAATTCAGCATGCTCACTAGTTCTCTGTTTTACCATTTAGGTCGTAGATTCTGTGATTCTCTACGTGTTTTGAAATGGCAACCAAAAACCCTCTTGTATCGATCCTCGAGTCAAACAAGTTGACTGGTCCCAACTATTCTGATTGGCTGAGGAATCTAAAAATCATTTTAGATTCTGAGAAGAGAACTTATGTTCTCTTCGAAGGGGAGCCTAGTCCCGAAGGGGAGGCTCCCACTCGGGCCGAGCGGGATGCGATTCAGAAGTGGAAGGATGATAATCTCCAAGCCCGTTGCCTTATGTTGGCTAACATGTCTCCGGACTTGCAAAGGCAACATGAGGCCATGGAATTTGCTTGGGAGATTTACGACCACTTAGAGCAACTTTACCGCCCTCATGAACGTGTTACAAGGTATAACACTTCAAAGGAATTGTTCCACTTGAGAATGAGGGAAGGTTCAAGTGTCCATGAATATGGACTCAAGTTTCTTGCCCTTACTGAGAAACTTTCTTCCATGGACATGCCACTGAAAGATGAGCTTTCAGTGGATTTGTTGCTAGCTTCGCTCCCACCATCATTCAACCCATTTGTCCTTAACTTCAACATGAATCATGCTGGTGCTACTGTAGCTGAGCTGATTAGTCAACTTGTGACTGCTGAAAGCACGATCAAGAAGGACAATAAGGTTTTGATGGTGAATGCTCCATCTTCCTCTTCTGGGCCTTCTAAAGGTAAGGGCAAGAAAGCCCAAAAGAAGAAGAAGAAACCCCTTAGGCCCACTGGTGGCATTTCGAAGGGGAAGGCCCAAAAGAAGAAGCGTGATCAGAAAGAGGATGTTTGCTTCCATTGTGGCAAAGCGGGACATTGGAGGAGAAACTGCCCAGAGTACAAGGCTACTCTGAAGAAAGGTATCTTTCTCGTTGAAGTAAATCTTTCTATTAATTCTAGTTCTTGGGTACTTGATACCGGTTGTGGAACTCATATCTGTAATAATGTACAGATGCTAAGTGAAGTCCAACAACTCAAAGAAGGAGAATGTGTCTTGAAGATCGGCGATGGCTCAAACGTTGAAGCTCGAGCTTTAGGCATAATTAGATTAGATTTAGGTAGTTTTGAGTTAGTATTAAATAAAGTCCTTTATGTACCGAGCATTATTCGTAATATAATTTCAGTTCCAATATTAGATTGTGAAGATTATGAAACTTATATTAAGAATGGTAAATACTTTATCAAACGGAACAACTCTTCCGTTCATATCGGTACTCTAAGTAATGGACTTTACCTAACTCAAATTATCAATATTATGAATATACAACGAGAAACAAAGCGTAAGAGAGATGACAAAGTTTCAGCTCCCTTATGGCACGCTAGATTAGGACACATTTCCAAGAACAGAATTAGCAAGATAAACACTTTAGGATCATTCTCTGAAAATGATCTCAAAGAGTTAACTTCTTGCGAATCCTGTCTCAAAGGAAAAATGTCCAAAGTCCCTTTTAAAGGAACTGTGGAACGTGCCACTAAGGTTTTGGATTTGATCCATACTGATGTTTGTGGACCGCTTAGTGTAAGCACTAGAAACAATCATCAGTACTTCATAACCTTTACTGATGACTTTAGTCGGTATGGTTATGTATACTTAATGAAGTATAAATCTGAAGCTTTTGAGAAATTCTTAGAATTTCAAAGGGAGGTTGAGAACCAAACTGGTCACAAGATCAAAGCACTTCGATCTGATCGAGGAGGCGAATATCTTAGTAAAGAATTCCTTAATCATCTCAAGGATAATGGGATTATCTCTCAGTGGACTCCTCCGGGAACTCCTCAGCTTAATGGATTTTCTGAGAGAAGGAATCGAACCCTACTTGATATGGTTCGTTCCATGATGAGTTTCACTGACTTACCACCTTCTTTCTGGGGTTATGCCCTAGAAAGTGCAGCAAAGATTCTGAATCTAGTTCCCTCTAAGTCAGTCCCCAAGACGCCCTATGAAATGTGGCATGGTAAAATCCCTAGTTATTCTTATTTAAGAATTTGGGGTTGTCCTGCTTACGTGAAGAGGACAGTGGGAGATAAGTTAGAATCTCGTTCTAACTTATGCTACTTTGTAGGTTATCCTAAGGAATCCATAGGATACTGTTTCTATGATCAATCTGAGCAAAAGGTGTTTGTTTCCAGAAATGCCACTTTTCTTGAGGAACCGTTCCTTAAAGAAAAGAAAGGCAAGATCATAGAATTAGAAGAAGTACAAAGTGACCCCACACCACCCACTGAAGAAACGTCCCACTCTGATCAACCACAACCAATCACGAATTTCGATACACATGAAAATCCTCCTCTAAGGCGTTCTGAACGCACTCCTAGACAGCCGGAGAGATGGTATGGATTCTTCCATGAAATCTCTCAAAAGGATAATGATCCTTTAACATATGAGGAGGCACTTTCAGATTCTGACTCTGAACAGTGGATAGAAGCCATGAAATCCGAAATGGACTCCATGAACTCCAACCAAGTTTGGACCTTGGTAGATTTGCCTGATGGGGTCAAACCCATAGGTTGCAAATGGATCTTTAAGAGAAAGCTTGGAGTTGATGGAAGCATTGCGGCCTACAAAGCAAGACTGGTTGCAAAAGGATTCACTCAAAGACCCGGCGTGGACTTTGACGAAACCTTTTCACCAGTTGCAATGCAAAAGTCCATTCGAATCATGCTTGTCGTTGCTGCATATTATGACTATGAGATATGGCAAATGGATGTGAAAACTGCCTTTCTCAATGGTGACATGGACAAAGACATTTATATGGAGCAACCCACAGGTTTCACATTCAGTGGGAGTGAGCAAAAGGTTTGCAAACTCCAAAGATCAATCTATGGATTGAAACAGGCTTCTAGGAATTGGAACATTCGATTTGATGAATCGGTCAAAGCATTTGGCTTCATCCAAATTTCGAATGAATCATGTGTGTATAGAAAGGAATTGGAGACCTCAGTGCAATTCTTAGTACTTTATGTTGATGACATCCTTCTTATTGGGAATTCGAAGGATGACATGAAAGTGACTAAGTTATGGTTATCGAACCAATTCGAGATGAAAGATCTTGGTGATGCGTCCTATATCCTTGGAATTAAAATCTATAGAGATAGATCTAGAAGGTTAATAGGACTATCACAGTTGATGTACATTGACAAAGTATTGAAGAGATTCAATATGGAGTCAGCAAAGGGTTAAGAACCTTCCTATGAGTGTAAGAACATGTCTTTCAAAGAAGATGTGTCCTAAGACTAACCTTGAGAAGGAAAGAATGACTCATACACCTTATGCATCAGCAATAGGTAGCATAATGTATGCAATGTTATGTACTCGACCGGATGTGGCTTATGCACTTAGTGTAACGAGTCGTTTCCAATCTGACCCTGGAGATGGTCACTGGGCTACCGTGAAGAATATTCTTAAGTACTTGAAAAGTACTAAAGATTTATTCTTAGTTTACGGAGGTCAGAAAGATCTTACTGTCGAAGGATACTGCGATGCAAGCTTTGCATCTGACTTAGATGATTTTAAGTCAATGTCAGGATACATTTTCTGCCTAAATGACGGAGCAGTGAGTTGGAAGAGTTCCAAGCAGACTACCACTGAGGCCGAATACTTAGCTGCAAATGATGCAGCTAAGGAAGGTGTTTGGATTAGAAACTTCATTCAAGAATTGAATGTTGTTCCTAGCATGAAAGACCCCATTATTGTGTTTTGTGACAACACTGGGGCGGTTGCTCAAGCAAGAGAACCAAGATCTCACCAACGGACCAAGCACATTATGAGGAAGTATCACCTAATCCGTGATATTATCAAAAGAGGAAATGTGCGAATTGAGAGGGTCACATCAGCAGAGAACGTGACAGATCCACTTACTAAACCCCTTAGTCGAGAAGCTTTCCAAGGTCATCTTCAGAAGATGGGACTTAGAATAGCTTTAGAATGGCTTTGACGGGCAAGTGGGAGATTGTTAGGAATAGTGCCCTAGAAAGCCGATTGTATATCCGCTTTGTGCTTTTCCTTATTGTAATCACAGACAATCTTTGAATAAAATAACGAATTGAGGCAACACTTCTTTATATGCTCTTGTTTGGTATGCGTTTACTTTAGCTGTGCATGTATGAGAACTCCCCTAATCCTGATGACTTTAGGACTCTACCATTTAGGTGAAATGGTTCATGAAACGAGCCCTATATCACATAAGTCATGATTAGTAAAATACTCCAAGCCGATGAGTCCTACAGACAGTGGGAGTGTCAACCTGACTCCTCTAAGGCTTGCTTGTGGGATCACGCCCTTAAGAAGGACCACCTTGTTTCATGGAGGTGCAAAGTGTGTAGTTGATACGTGCGTGATACATGAGGGTGCTTACTTTAATAAGTAAGTTCACTGAGGTGCCCCGTGTGAGAACATTCCTAAATGGGAAAGGAAGTTTCTATTTCAGGAAATGGAAACTTCCAGATTAGGAAATATCTCACGAGTCATTGATGTGATTAATTGATCCTTAGACTTGAGGTTCCTTGTCACTTTATGAGTTAACTCTGTAGTCTTAGGTATAAGCTTTAAAGGGTGTCGCCTTAGACAGCTGATTCAAGGCTTATGCTGGGGCTGCACAAGTGACTCATGAAAGTGAATGAGAATCAAGAAAGGACCTACACTTGCATTTGCAAGGTGATCTCTTATTGTGTAAGTCATTCATATGCCATATGGAGTCCTTGGCCAAGGCAGTAGATCAAGACATCAAGAAAAGGGTTTCTTGGATTGAGATCAAATGGATATGAAATGCACTTAGCTTTAAGACCGGATTATTAGGGTTCTGATTATTCCCTTGCCCTAGATCTTGGTTGAGAGATAGTAAGTAGGAGGATTGTATCTCACATGAATCAATGACTTAAAGGTTCTGTCGAATCCGAACATTCCAATTCAGCTAGGGGTTAAACACCTGTTGCTAGACTATGGTCGTTTAATCTGTGGACTGATTAATTAATTAGTGAATTAATTAATTGGGGTCACTGCTAATTGAATTGAGAACCTAGAGGGTCACACACAACAACTTGGTTACATGAGTTGAGGCTTGAAAATGATTAAACGAGTTAATCGGGCCAAGAGGGTTCCACACGTGTGAAATCACACGTGTGGCTCACGTGAGTGACACGTGTCACTGTGACACGTGTCACACACGTGTATATATATATTATATATATATTAAATAATTAATTAGTTAATTATTTAATAGACTTTGGTTTAATTTTGAATTAAAAAGAAAGTCTAATTTTGGAGAAAATAATCTAGTTAATTAATTATGAATTAATTAATTAGATAAAAATAAGTTATTTATTTTATAATAAATAAGGTATAAAATTATCCAAAAATAGTTTGGATATTTTTAGCTCTCTTAAAAGTTGACTTGAATTAGAATTCAAAGTCAAAGTTGGAAAATACTTGATGATCAAGTAATAGGAGAGAGAGGGACCAAATCCTTCGTCCATTAGGACTAGGTTCGGCCGCCCCTCCCCTTTCCTATATATAGGGGAGCTCATGCTCCCCTTTAGAGCTAATAGACAATTCTTGGTTCATGTGTTGAACACCTTCCTTTCTCCAAGATTAAATTAAACCCTTGGTTAAGCCTAAACACTAACTAGAGAACTAGCATCCTTACTAGTTAGATTGTGATCAAGTTGGTGGACTTTCTCTAGAGACTTCAAGTTAGAAGTTTGAAGATTCGAGCTTTACCAAGGAGAGGGGATCAAGCCGCGAGAAGAGCGTTCTTGGGTGGCTTGAAACGCTTCAAGAAAGAATAAAAGAAAAGTAAGTTTTCTATCTTTACGAATTTGGTTACACGATTGCGAGTCCTAGATCCTTTTGTTGGGAAAATTTTTTTTAAATTCCGCTGCTTTCTGATTCGTGTTTTCCAACATTTATGTGTGAAGCTAGGGTTAGTGGTTAAGCTAGCTAACTTGATTACTTGATGTTAGAAGCATGAATACTTGATCATAGTTTGAAATCATGCTTGAATTATTAGAGAATTTGATGATATATGATGGATATATGTGTGAGCTTGAAATTCATGATTCTTGAAGATCATGGAGGATTGAGTGTTTATATCATGCTTTGTGGTAGCTTAGGCATGTATATGTGTTCCTTTCATGAATTATGGTTTATGGAGATTAATTATGAGTGTTTGAGAGATTTGGAGATGTATTTCGTGCCTCCCCTGTTCTTCATCCTCTGTTTCTGCATCTTCTGCGTAACGGGAACGGCCCTTCCCGTTCCCTTTGTAATTGGGGAACGGCCGTTCCCATATTTTGAGTAGTGTGCTTGGTGGCGAGGACGGGAATGACCGTTCCCACTTTGTCTTATAGACGGGAACAGCCGTTCCCATCTTCGGGGAGCCCGACAGGCGGGAACGGCCCTTCCCACTTTGAACTAAAACCTGGAACGGCCGTTCCCACCCCACTGACAGAAGAAAACATTCTGCACAAAATTACATTTTTAGCCCCTCGATCCGACGACTTCTTTGACCCCAAATTATTATTATATGATTGATTACATGCCAAAACGAGATATTTAGATGCCACATTGTTTATTACATGATGTCTCGTACTTGATCACGCCGTACATCTTATATGAAATAATATGCTTGAATTGGGGTCACATGCACGTACATTATCCCGTTTCTTGTCCAGTTATTCTCCAGGGCAGAGATTATCGAGCATGAGCACGTTCACGCATTCACAAGTCGTGTGTCGCCTGTCAGGTGAGGTTTAATTTCTAGTTAAATAGAACCCGTACTCCTAATATGTGATCTTTCGGCCAAAGGTATTTATATCTATACTTTCCACGAAATCATTTATCATTTCAAGTCATGTTTCAAGCAAGCAAGCCATGATTGTTCATGTTCACGATTGCAAGCATGTTTAGGCGAGTAGCATGACCGTTCACGTTGGGCCCGAGGGTAGTGACTTGAGCCAACCGGGAAAGCAAGGGCTGACGGGTAACTCTGGCGCTATCCTCACCACATTTGGGGTTACCCCTGAATCCACTAGGAGGTTAGTGGAGGAAGGAGCTCCGGGCTTAGGGATTCATGTACCCTCTGCTCAATGAGATTGGATGTTGGGGCCTTGCAATCCCATCATCAAACCGGAGGAAGAAGGAGACTGGGGATGAATCCGGCACCGCGGATTGTCCTCGGGTTATTGCATGATTTCCATTCCATGAACGTGTTCTACGATTACACATGCACAATTGCACGATAATTGAATTGCATGATCACTTATTGTTTAATAATCAAGCAAGCATGTTCATGTACATTTGGAGTTCGGTTGGAGACCGCCCTTACTCACCGGGGCCATGTATCGATTGCATGAAAAGAACAAGTATTTAATATTGATAGTTGTATTCTGGGGCGAAGCTATATTATTATTGAACTTGTATATTTATCTTTTATAAATCTTTACCCGAGAATATGACTTGCATGTTTTCTGCGCTAATATGTATATAAACCCCTCACTCGGTCTTCACAGACTGACGCCTCCACCTTTCAGGTTATTGCTGGTGCACGCTAGGCGGGAGTTGAGTCGAGTCGAGTCCAGTTCATGTAGTCGAGTCATCCGTGGTTCGTGTATTTAATTATTATTGTTAATTATGGAATTGTAGTTATTGTTATTGTTTAATTGAAGATGATAATGTATTGATATGTAACTTTAGAATATATCTTATTTGGAAAATGAGAAATGTCATGATTGGATAAATGGAAATATTTGATAGAAACTAGTTTATGCTTCCGCTTTATTTTGTTGCATGTATTAGTAATCCCGCCTAGCTTGTCGTGTATTGCATTGTCACCCGTTCGCTATAGGTTGGTTCATGTACGGATTGGCCATTTCGGGTTTGGATTGACCTATAGTGCGGGGGTGTGGCACCTCCACATGTCCGGGGTGCTACATTGTGTGTTTCCTTCCCTTTGTGACCCTTGCTTGTAATGTGCTTTCTTCCCTTTTCAGTTTTGCCCGTTGTGTGTTTCTCTCCCTTCCTGGCTCTTGCTTGTAGTGTGCTTTATTTTCTTTCGTGTTAACTATCTTGTGGAGAGAGCTTGTGGTGTGGAGTGTTCGTGAGTGTTTGGTGAGTTGTGAGGGTCGAGCTTCTTTTGGTCGGCTTGTCTGAAGGTGTCTTGTTCTCGTTGAAGATAGCGGATGCTTTTAGGAGGTCCGTCAGGGACTCAACGATATCTTCGGGTATTAGATAGAAGGCTAACCCGTTGGTATTTCCTGTAGAAGAACCGAGGATTGCCTCAGAGTAAGAGGCACGGTTTTGAGTGGGAAGAGGCGGTTGAAGAGAGTTACCCATGGTATTGGCTCTTGCCTAACCGGAGGTACAAAAGGCTACCTTGTTTCCAACCGAAGTATAAAGGAAGGCCTTTGTTGTGTGTTGCTTGTAGAAGAACGGTAGTCTACGCCTTAAGGAGTGCAAGGTCACGAGTTAATCCCACTCAGGGTTTGAGGTTGTCGGCGTTTTAGGACACCGGTTGTTATGGCATAAGAAAGACGTTATGGACTTTGTATAGTAATGTCTACGTGCCAACCGTTTAGGATTCTCCAACCACTCCCGAATCTTTATTTGGGAAGTGGGGGCAAACGACTAGGACTTTGTGTCCGGTTCGCCAAGTAAGGAGATAAGGTTTCGAGAAGTTTGTGATCAGAGTGGCGCAGCGGAAGTGTAGAGTTGTGCTTGTCTTCGGAGCTGCTCAAGATTCTCCTTAGGACCTGAGGACAGGTCCTTTCGAAGGAGGGGAGTTTATAACATCCCCATCGTTCGGATTTCCAGGTACGCCTTAACGAGAGGGTTTTATGTGCTTTAAATTATTCAATTATGTATTTGAATGTTATTTTAATGCTTATTTGATTATTTGAATTAATATGAAATTAATTGTTTATATTCTTGAACATTGATTTTGAACGTTTAAGTTTGCATGCTCGTAATTTGCTCGTTATGTGCCGGAATTCAATTCCATTTTTTTTGTGAAATTTTGATATGCGTGATATATGTGAGTCGTGAATGTGTTTGCATGCTCGTTTTAAGTTGTCGTGTTCGTTTATCGAGGTTTTAAACCTTAAGTATTTGACGAGGGATATGAGGGCCTAACTAGTTTTAGCGCGCCTCGTGTTCTGGAGGCCATAACTTGAGCTCGGGAATTCGGATTCGAATTCCGGAAGATGCGTCGGACTCGTGACGAAGAAAGGAAACTTATGAACTTGGTTTGGTATTTTTCTAAATCCATTTGGACCCTCTTTTTTTACCAGAACGAACAGCTTGTGCATAATCCACCCTCTTTGACTAGTCTTACACTTGTGGGCCCATTCTAACTCAACCTAACCCTAACCCTTGATATCTTGACTTGAGTTAAGTCTCCCCCTCTCCCTGATCAGCTGAAAACCGAGCCAAACCCCCCTCATGTTGTGCTGCAACTGATCGAGAGAGGAGAGAAGAGGAGAGGAGAAGAGAACTTTGGCCCTTTTGTGGATTTTGAGCTCAAATCATCATCTTTCTTCTCCAAATCTTCAAGGTATGTATATTTTTGTATTCTCTACACTTTTATACAAGTTTTGATCCCTTTAATACTTGTTTTGCATCTGATTTGATTAGGGTTTGGGTAGGAGCATGAATAGGGACTTCTGGGGATTTTTGCTCTTATGAGCTAACTTGCTTTATGGTTGATTCCCTTACCTTAAACTGAATATTTGGACTTGTTTCTTTGCCTCTTTGATTCTCAACTGATAGTATATGATGTTATGATGATTTGTTCTTGGGATCCTTTGAAGAAATTATGAGTTTTTGAGCCTCAAAACTAAGCTAGAAATCTGCTCCCCTGTTTTGGAACTGCCGTGTGAATTTGTGCTTTGTTGCTTGAGTTAATGACTTCCAATTCGTGTGAATTTGAATGGAGATGTTGTATACTAATTGGTTTACATGTTAGCCCTGCTCTTCCAAGCTTTTAGATCCATTTTCAGCTCCTAAACCGAAACATGAAGCCTATTTGTATGCTATATGCGAACTGAATTGCTATCACGTTTTGAGGTTTTCTTGATGGATTCTTGCATCCAATTTGTTCATACATGTAGCACATTGTCCCTTTGCATGTTAGGTTTAAGTTTCCAAGAATTTAGATTCTTTCTCAGCCCCTAGAGCCTTGATCATGGCATGAATGTATTGATTTCTCAATATTGGCTCTAATTGCATTACTTGTTTGATAACCCTTTTTGGATGCATTCTAGGATATCTTTGTGTGATTCTTTGGTGTGTATTTGATGCTTGCTTTATCTGTTAGAATGCTTGGGTAGTTCCCTCTCTTTCATCCCTTGAGTTGCTCTTTGTTTTTCCCCTTTTTAACTGCAGCTGTCAGCCCTTTTCGCCCCTTTTCGCCTCTGTACCGAGACACCCCCGTGTCTCGGTTTGTTCTTCTGGAGTGACACGGGCGTGTCACCCCCTTTTTATAGCTTTGTTTCCAGCCTGTACTGAGACACGGGGGTGTCTCAGTTTAGGCTTCTGGGATGACACGGGCGTGTCATTCCCCTCGGTTTGATTTTTAAGTGTAACTCTTTTCTGTTCCCTTGCTTTTCGTTGCTTTTTCTTGTCCCGTTTGTGGCCTACATGCATTATTAGCTTAATTTATTATGTGTTAACTTGTGTAATATGAATCTCTGGCTTGATTGGTTTGCTCGTTTTTGAATTATGACTGCATATGTGCTATATGCACCTTAACGTGTGTTTATGACTTCATGCCTCGTTTATATGCCTTGTATGGTCATTCCTTGCTCCTTCTATGCTATGAATGCTTTGATAACATGTTTTATAGTACGATATGATCGTTATATGAAATCCGTGAATCCGTTTGATATGATTTATGAGACTTATGCATTAATATGAACTAGTATGCATTATATGTCAATTTGTTAAGCTCCATACGCATCACTTACATTCATATGCATTCGCCGAGCTTCAATATGGTTCATTTTAAGTCTAAGTTTGCCTCTTGCTCTTTGTTTTGCTCTTAGGTTCGTTCCGATTGACTCCTTTTGGTCCGTCTTGTTCGGATTCGTCGTCCAGGTGAGGTTTTCTTTCCTTTTAGTTATTTTGACCTAAAACCTTATTTGCATTTCGAACCCGCATGCGACTTATATATATATATATATATATATATATATATAGATATGTGTTTGGATATGTATTTTGTGGGATTTTTCCCGTTTGTCTTGAGACTTTGAAAACGCTTTTATAAGTATATAAGCTCTATTTTCGTTTGTTTTGATAAGCTTTGATAAGAGGGTGTGTGTGTGTAAGGGTGGTATGATCTGTCGATAAGCTTTGTATGATAAGTACGATATGTATAAGATATGTCTGTCTGTCTGTCTATCTGTCTGTGTGAGTTCTGTGATCTGTTTGGGCCCCGGAGTTGTGTGGTTCGGGAGATCCGGGACGACCATCGGGGTCGCCGGTTGCAACCCCAGGACACTTCTCCACCAACGGGAGACTTAGTTCTCCTATGCCGATGGAGCGCATTATGGCTGGCCGTCGAAGGAACCGGGCGGGATCCTCCGGTTCACAAGTTTCGTTCTGTGGAGGGTTGAGAGGGGCACCTCTTTTCCTCAATGGTGTGGCGGTGGGATTGTTTATGAGTTTTGTTTTTGTTTATGCTTTGAGCAAGTGTGTGTGATAAGCGTGAACTCTCCGAATTGGTAAGTTTATGTTTTAGTGTATGGTTATGAAACGGGAGTGGCTTTTAAATTGTAAAACTTGGATAATTTTGGGCTCTTGGCCTTAAACTCCTTTCCTGATATATAGTATCACATGGAAAATGTCTTAGATTGCAAAAACCACACCCGGTTTATGAATCCTTTCAGCTTTGTTTATGTTTTCTTATTACGTATATGTATGGGTGCGTGTGTTGGCCCCCTTACCAGTCTCTAGGACTGACCCTCGCTATTTCTATCTTTTTCCCCTTTGTTTCGAGTTTGCATGTTCTCGTTTTGTGGGAGTTGGAGCTAGGCGGTTCTCTTGAGTCTTTGTTTTGGAGTGATTGAGTCCCATGCATTGTATTTCGTTTATTTTACGCAATTTGTCAGTTTTGAAATATGTATTAATTTGGCTACTTAGTTCTGCCCTGGGATTCAGTTTTGTATAATTGTTTTGTATCTACGAAATTATGAGTATTATGTGGAGAACACGATATGATTTGTGCTTGTATGCTATAAGTTTTTTGTTGTTGGCTTCCGTGATTTTGTTTTACGCACTCTGAGTAGGGTCTAGACCGCCTAGCTTAGGTTGGATTTTTGTTTGTCACCCGTTCGTTGTGGCTTGATACGTGGACGGAGTTCCCATTTCGCTTCACGTGTTGGGTTATGGTGCGGGGGATGTGGCGCCCTTCGCTCCAGGGTGTTACATCCTTAAGTGGTATCAGAGCTCTAGGTTGCAAAACCGGAGCTCTCGTGTCGTGTCTGGTTTGTCTAGGTCGTTCGGCTTAAGGAGTTCTATTCAAGAACTTTGTACAAGCACCCTCCTTTCGTGTTTGGTGATAGGATAGTTTCAAATTTAAGAATGGAAGAAGATTGATGATTTAACATAAGGGATTGAAAGATTGGGTACCTTTAAGGACCATGCTAGGGTTTGGAGTTATTTGCAAGCAAGTAGGCATGGAATTCGATCGAATCTTCAGATTCTGAAGGTATGTGCATGATTCGAAGATGCAAGATAAAGGGAGCTATGAAGGAATGAGTAATCAATGAAGGGAGTTCCGCCATCACTTATGAGTAGAAAAGATAGGTTGGGGGTTTGAAGATCAAGAAAGGGAATCCAAATTTCAAGAAATTTCGAGAAGCTTCAAGATATCAACAATGTCAAGAAAAGAAAGATTCCAACACCGAAGTAAAAGGATCAAATTAAGAGGAATTAGGAATTGTTTCAAGTGCCGCGAGTTGGGAAAATATTTCAAGGTTAAATAATTGGGAGACAAGGCGAGAAACCAAGAGACAAGAGAAATTTTTGAAAACTTAAGACTTCAAAGTTGCCGAGTATAAGAAGATTCAATTATTGAAGATGGATGGATTTTTACATCTCCTCACCGGAAGCAATTTAATATATATACATTGTAGAGACCCGAATTACATGGAAGAAAGAAATTCAAGAATCTCACGAAGCCACCAGTATCAAACAAGGAAAGATTTCAATACCAAAGATGGTGGGATGACTCAATTATGGAGGAATCGAAGGCAGGATGAAAGTTAACCGAAGAACAAGAATTCAAGATCATCACAGAAATGCCATGACTTTAAGATCCCGGTTCAAGCACAAGATGATCCTCCCGAAAAATAAGAAGATGACACCACACTCAACACGATTCCTATGGTGAACGGTACGTAAGGCATTCATGGCATCCCATTGCACACATGTTTTATTATCGGGGAAACCCACGTGCTTACTGTTTTATTCCTTGTTCTTCGGTGGTTCTTGAATACCATTGTTTTGTAATTGTTTTCCTTCTTGTTCTTGTTCATTGTGTGTTTCCTTCCCTTTGTGACTCTTGCTTGTAATGTGCTTTCTTCCCTTTTCAGTTTTGCCCGTTGTGTGTTTCTTTCCCGTCCTGGCTCTTGCTCGTAGTGTGCTTTATTTTCTTTCGTGTTAACTTTCTTGTGGAGAGAGCTTGCGGTGTGGAGTGTTCGTGAGCGTTTGGTGAGTTGTGAGGGTCGAGCTGCTTTTGGTCGGCTTGTCTGAAGGTGTCTTGTTCTCGCTGAAGATAGCGGATGCTTTTAGGAGGTCCGTCAGGGACTCAACGATATCTTCGGGTATTAGATAGAAGGCTAACCCGTTGGTATTTCCTGTAGAAGAACCGAGGATTGCCTCAGAGTAAGAGGCACGGTTTTGAGTGGGAAGAGGCGGTTGAAGAGAGTTACCAAGGTATTGGCTCTTGCCTAACCGGAGGTACAAAAGGCTACCTTGTTTCCAACCGAAGTATAAAGGAAGGCCTTTGTTGTGTGTTGCTTGTAGAAGAACGGTAGTCTACGCCTTGAGGAGTGCAAGGTCACGAGTTAATCCCACTCAGGGTTTGAGGTTGTCGGAGTTTTAGGAAACCGGTTGTTATGGCATAAGAAAGACGTTATGGACTTTGTGTAGTAATGTCTGCGTGCCAACCGTTTTGGATTCTCCAACCACTTCCGAATCTTTATTTGGGAAGTGGGGGCAAACGACTAGGACTTTGTGTCCGGTTCGCCAAGTAAGGAGACAAGGTTTTGAGAAGTTTGTGATCAGAGTGGCGCAGCGGAAGTGTAGAGTTGTGCTTGTCTTAGGAGCCACTCAAGATTCTCCAAAGGACCTGAGAACAGGTCCTTTTGAAGGAGGGGAGTTTGTAACATCCCGATCGCTCGGATTTCCAGGTACGCCTTAACGAGAGGGTTTTATGTGCTTTAAATTATTCAATTATGTTTTTGAATGTTATTTTAATGCTTATTTGATTATTTGAATTAATATGAAATTAATTGTTTATATTCTTGAACTTTGATTTTAAACGTTAAAGTTTGCATGCTCGTAATTTGCTCGTTATGTGCCGGAATTCAATTCCGTTTTTTTTTTGTGAAATATTTATATGCATGATATATGTGAGTTATGAATGTGTTTGCATGCTCGTTTTAAGTTGTCGTGTTCGTTTATCGAGGTTTTAAACCTTAAGTATTTGACGAGGGAAATGAGGGCCTAACTAGTTTTAGCGCGCCTCGTGTTCCGGAGGCCATAACTTGAGCTCGGGAATTCGGATTCGAATTTTGGAAGATGCGTCGGACTCGTGACGAAGAAAGGAAACTTATGAACCTGTTTTGGTATTTTTCTAAACCCATTTGGACCCTCGTTTTTCGACCGGAACGAACAGCTTGTGCATAATCCACCCTCTTTGACTAGTCTTACACTTGTGGGCCCATTCTAACTCAACCTAAGCCTAACCCTTGATATCTTGACTTGAGTTAAGTCTCCCCCTCTCCCATATCAGCTGAAAACCGAGCCAAAACCCCCTCATTTTGTGCTGCAACTGATCGAGAGAGGAGAGAAGAGGAGAGGAGAAGAGAACTTTGGCCCTTTTGTGGATTTTGAGCTCAAATCATCATCTTTCTTCTCCAAATCTTCAAGGTATGTATATTTTTGTATTCTCTACACTTTTATGCAAGTTTTGTTCCCTTTAATACTTGTTTTGCATCTGATTTGATTAGGGTTTGAGTAGGAGCATGAATAGGGACTTCTGGGGATTTTTGCTCTTATGAGCTAACTTGCTTTATGGCTGATTCCCTTACCTTAAACTGAATATTTGGACTTGTTTCTTTGCCTCTTTGATTCTCAACTGATAGTATATGATGTTAGGATGATTTGTTCTTGGGATCCTTTGAAGAAATTATGAGTTTTTTAGCCTCAAAACTAAGCTAGAAATCTGCTCCCCTGTTTTGGAACTACCGTGTTAATTGGTTCTTTGTTGCTTGAGTTAATGACTTCCAATTCGTGTGAATTTGAATGGAGATGTTGTATACTAATTGGTTTACATGTTAGCCCTGCTCTTCCAAGCTTTTAGATCCATTTTCAGCTCCTAAACCAAAACATGAAGCCTATTTGTATGCTATGTGCGAACTTAATTGCTGTCACGTTTTGAGGTTTGCTTGATGGATTCTTGCATCCAATTTGTTCATACATGTAGTATATTGTCCCTTTGCATGTTAGGATTAAGTTTCCAAGAATTTAGATTCTTTCTCAGCCCCTAGAGCCTTGATCATGGTATGAATGTATTGATTTCTCAATATTGGCTCTAATTGCATTGCTTGTTTGATGAACCTTTTTGGATGCATTCTTGGATCTCTTTGTGTGATTCTTTGGTGTGTATTTGAGGCTTGCTTTATCTGTTAAAATGCTTGGGTAGTTCCCTCTCTTTCAGCCCTTGAGTTGCTCTTTGTTTTTCCCCTTTTTAACCGCAGCTGTCAGCCCTTTTCGCCCCTTTTCGCCTCTGTACCGAGACACCCCCGTGTCTCGGTTTGTTCTTCTGGAGTGACACGGGCGTGTCACCCCCTTTTTGTAGCTTTGTTTCCCGCCTGTACTGAGACATGGGGGTGTCTCAGTTTAGGCTTCTGGGATGATAGGGCGTGTCATGTCCCTCGGTTTGATTTTTAAGTGTAACTCTTTTCCGTTCCCTTGCTTTTCGTTGCTTTTTCTTGTCCCGTTTGTGGCCTATATGCATTATTAGCTTAATTTATTATGTGTTAACTTGTGTAATATGAATCTATGGCTTGATTGGTTTGCTCGTTTTTGAATTATGACTGCATATGTTCGATATGCTCCTCTAACGTGTGTTTATGACTTCATGCCTCGTTTATATGCCTTGTATGGTCATTGCTTGCTCCTTCTATGCTATGAATGCTTTGATAACATGTTGTATAGTACGATATGATCGTTATATGAAATCCGTGAATCCGTTTGATATGATTTATGAGACTTATGCATTAATATGAACTAGTATGCATTATATGTCAATTTGTTAAGCTCCATACGCGTCACTTGCATTCATATGCATCCGTCGAGCGTCAATATGGTTCATTTTCAGTCTATGTTTGCCTCTTGCTCTTTGGTTTTCTCTTAGGTTCGTTCCGATGTGAGGAAGTGGTTCGTTTGACTCCTTTTGGTCCGTTTTGTTCGGATTGGTCGTCCAGGTGAGGTTTTCTTTCCTTTTTGTTATTATGACCTAAAACCTTATTTGTATTTCGAACCCGCATGCGACTTATATATATATATATATAGATATATAGATATGTGTTTGGATACGTATTTTGTGGGATTTGTCATGTTTGTCTTGAGACTTTGAAAACACTTTTATAAGTATATAAGCTCTATTTTCGTTTGTTTTGATAAGGTTTGATAAGAGGGTATGTGTGTAAGTGTGGTATGATCTGTGGATAAGCTTTGTATGATAAGTACGATACGTATAAGATATGTCTGTCTATCTGTCTGTCTGTGTGTGTGAGTTCTGTGATATGTTTGGGCCCCGGAGTTGTGTGGTTCGGGAGACCCGGGACGACCATCGGGGTCGCCGGTTGCAACCCCAGGACACTTCTCCACCAACGGGAGACTTAGTTCTCCTATGCCGACGGAGCGTATTATGGCTAGCCGTCGAAGGAACCGGGCGGGATCCTCCGGTTCACAAGTTTCGTTCTGTGGAGGGTTGAAAGGGGCACCTCTCTTCCTCAATGGTGTGGCGGTGGGATTGTTTATGAGTTTTGTTTCTGTTTATGCTTTGAGCAAGTGTTTGTGATAAGCGTGAACTCTCCGAGTTGGTAAGTTTATGCTTTAGTGTATGGTTATGAAACGGGAGTGGCTTTTAAATTGTAAAACTTGGATAATTTTGGGCTCTTGGCCTTAAACTCCTTTCCTTATATATAGTATCACGTGGAAAATGTCTTATATTGCAAAAACCACACCCGGTTTATGAATCCTTTCAGCTTTGTTTATGTTTTGTTATTACGTATATGTATGGGTGCGCGTGTTAGCCCCCTCACCAGTCTCTAGGACTGACCCTCGCTATTTCTATCTTTTTCCCCTTTGTTTCGAGTTTGCAGGTTCTCGTTTTGTGGGATTTGGAGCTAGGCGGTTCTCTTAAGTCTTTGTTTTGGAGTGATTGAGTCCCATGCATTGTATTCCGTTTATTTTACGCAGTTTGTCAGTTTTGAAATATGTATTAATTTGGCTACTTAATTCTGCCCTGGGATTCAGTTTTGTATAATTGTTTTGTATCTACGGAATTATGAGTATTATGTGGAGAACACTATATGATTTGTGCTTGTATGCTATAAGTTTTTAGTTGTTGGCTTCCGCGATTTTGTTTTGCGCACTCTGAGTAGGGTCTAGACCGCCTAGCTTAGGTTGGATTTTTGTTTGTCACCCGTTCGTCGCGGCTTGATACGTGGACGGAGTTCCCATTTCGCTTCACGTGTTGGGTTATGGTGCGGGGGATGTGGCACCCTTCGCTCCGGGGTGTTACACCATATGTGACTTATATGAATTATATGCTTGATTAATTGATAGTTATGCTCTTATTTGACACTCTTTGATCTTTAATTGGCTAAACTTGATTGTTAACTCCGTGCCTTACATGAAATGAATTCATTTGATTAAATGGCATGAATACATAACCTCTTTGAGTGTAATTGCATCTCCTATATGTTAATTGAATGTCACACATGTTATAACATGATATACCGCTTTATAAGCATTGTCGTGCGTCCTATTTGGTATAATATTGAGTCTCCTCTCACGAGTACACACTGTTACACTCTCTTGTACAGTTCATCTCCAGGGCGGAGACTTCCGGATTGAATAGGCACCCGTATCAATCATGTTTCTTATCTCGGGTTATTCCAGGTGAGGGTGTTTTCGTTCTAGCTATGTATCAAACCCTATAACCTTATGTGATAAGTTTTGACCAACAACCTTATGTATATATATATCGTTTTCAAAGTGGAGTCGTCGAGTAAAACTTTATCGAGTAAATGTTTCCTCATGAATTATGAAATGAATTATGATTATTATGATCATGGCTTTAATGTATTGGCGAGTTATGCACATCATGTTCATGTTATTGGGCCCGGGGAAACGTGGGCTTGGACACCGGCATGGCATCGGGCCGTCGGGCAACCCCTTACCACGTAGTACCCTTTCAGAATATCCTCGCGCGACCAAGGAGGCAGGAAGGTGGGATATTCTTGAGCCGATGGTCAACCCATCGAAGGAGCGGGTAGGAGTCATGAGCCCCCGTCTCAATGTTGTTATTATTAAATGGTTCGGGTCTGCAGGCCCGGCCATTATGGAGGGAGAAGGTTGGAAATTATTTTATGATTATGATTATGTTATTATGATTATGCACAGTGCGGCAAGGTTGGGACACGGATTGCCCAGATGCTCATGTCTCATGTTTATGTCTCGCCTGTATTATTATGAATTGCATGATCACGTAGTTAAAACATATTAAATCATGTTCATTGTACACAGTTGGAGTTTGGTTGGAGAATTATGAACGCTCACTCGCCAAGCCATTATGATTATTCATGATTTATGAACTTAATGAATTAAATATTAATTAGTCGTAAAGTCCGAGCACTGCTTATCTATTTTCTTGCCCTTCGCGGGAACTAACCTCACTTAAAACGTTGCTCGGGATTTATGACTTGCATGCGCATGTTTCTATATGTATGTACAGCTCTTGCTCACTCAGTCTTCTAGAGACTGGCCCCTCTTCCCCACTTTTCAGTTCTTGCAGGTCTTACTAGGCGAAGGTCGAGTTTTATTTTTCCTTATCGAGTCACCTGTACACTCGAGTCACATTTTACATTGTATGATTTAATGGAAATCCCTTTATGTATTTGGGCCTGTGTTCCAATTATGAATTATTGTTGATTATTGATTCGGGACAGGTTGTATGCGTAGTTGAACCCATTGTTAGGATGCATGATGGTTTTAATTTGTGTTATGGAATTATTGGGCTTGTAGTCATTATGGAAATTCATGTGAATGATTATTGCTTTCGCATTGTAGTCGTCAGGTTGTTGAATTAATTGGTACAGGATTAGATTCCGCCTAGCCAGGGAGTTGTTTTTATTTTTGTCACTCGTTCGCTATGAGTCTGTTTCATGCTGGATCATCAATTTCATGTGTGGACTAGACTTGTAGTGCGGGGGATGTGGCGCCTATCGTCCCGGGTGCTACACACTTTGTGAGTACATGTTCCTAAGCTTCACAAGATAAGACATCTACCAAACCAAACAAGAAACAATGCCAACCAAGCTCTAAGTGGGAAAGAGAGACGCGTTCTCTCAAACCCCAAGTCAAGTACGTGCATAAGACGGGAGCTAATTACTTCTACCCACTCCTTCGACGGTTGTTGCCGTCGGCTTAAGAAAACTCACCTTCCCCTCGACCTACTGAGGTTGGATGAATTCTCTCAAATGGATATATGCACAGGAGGTGTGTCTGGCGACCCATGGCCATCTCAGATGCTCCTTAACCATATTCTCGGGGCCCAAGCATTTCAAGATCAAGTTACAAGTTCAAGAGTCAATCTTTCAAGACCAATCTCGCTACAAACACACGCAGCCTACAAGTCTTTTCAAAACAAGGCAAAATATAGCTTATATACATATAAAAGCGTTTTTAACATCCTCAAGGCAAATGGAACGAGCCCTCAAATACGAATCAAGCACATATCTACTGTATATATAGTATTCACATGCGGGCTTAAATTCACATAGGGTTTAAGGCCAAAATAGCTAAAACAACAAAACCTCACCTTATCGGAGTAGCGGGGACAAAAGAGTGCAAGGAAGACATCTAAGGAGCAACCTCGTCCTCCACAGGAAGGTCCACTAAACAAAACAAACAACAAGAGACGTTCTCGGACTCAACATGGACCAATTAGACGCTCGGCAAATGTATATTAATCCAATTGATGCGTATGAAATGCAACAAGGTAGAACTTAGGCACATTAACTCACATCTCACAATTCATGTATCAAAATAAAAGCCATAAATCAATTAAACATCATGACAATTCATGATACATGTTAATAACATGTTAGGATCATAATCGGGATGGTGGAATCGAATAAAAGTAAGAACGAACCACGAAAAACAAACACAAACACATAGGGATGACACGGGTGTGTCGCCCTCCAAGCACAAAAGGTGACACGCCCGTGTCCCACTAAAGGCGCTTCGAGGCCTTGATACACGGGCGTGTCAAGCGGCCAGTTATTCCTGAGATATGGGAGTGTCTCAGGTCAGAAACTTGGCTTCAAGCCCCTGCACTGAGACACGCAAGTGTCTCAAATGCAAGGGGGAGATGACACGGGCGTGTCATCCCCTGCTGCAACCTCGTCTTCAAGGCAAAAGCTAAAATAATGAGGGAAAAAGCAAGGTAGCCAATAAACACGCATTCTAGATCAAAACCATGCATTTCTAAGCTCCCAAAATACCATAAAACTCATCAAAACAACAACGCAACAAGGAGCAAAGTGAAAAGCCTCAAATTCATCAATTTCTCCAACAAGTTCATAAGAGCAACAATGGCATATCTTTCTATACTCTTCTAGCAGCTCATAAGAGTTCAATTGATACAAAAAATCTCAAGAAAGCATCAAGAAGGCATATATTCAAATTCTAGCATATCACCTAACTATTCCTCAATCTTCCAACTCATGCATGAAGCCTCAAGACATAAAAGGGACCTTAAATCAAAGTGTAAATCACGAAGAACACGTATCTTACTTCGGATCGTTGAGAGTCGCAGAAGGGAAGAAGTTCTTGAGCTTTTTCTTGCGTGGAAGAATATAAATAGTAACTTGGCTTCTTCTTTCCTCTTGAGCTGCTGAAAATCGATGTGAGGGGGAAGAAATGAGAGAGAAATGGCTAAAAAATTGGTTAAGAATCATCTCCAAAGTCAAGGTGGGTCCACTTCTTGGTTTCTATATCGTTAGAGATAGAAAAAGGCTTCGTCGGGTATTCAAACGATACCAAAAAATTACGAAGTTAATTTCATTGAGCCCGAATCATAAAATTGAGTCCAATGGCAAAGATGGATCTCGAATCCGAGTTTCCTAGCTCAAGATATCGAACAACAAAGTTTAAGGGGTCCTATTTTCAAATAGGTCCCTAAACTTCCAAACAGTGTCAAATAGGCCCAAAGCCTATTTTCAATTAAAACATTCAAATAATCATGCGATCAAGTCCAATTCAATATAATTCAATTAAATTCATATAAATCAAGAACTAGCATGCTAGACAAATAAATCCGTATCACATAAGCTCAAATAAACACTTAACTAAAATTTGGAAATTAAGTCAAATAGTACAATTAATTTCATATTCATATAGAATAAAAGAGCATATAATAAGAATATAATTAAATCAAAGCTTGAAAATTAAGGCAAGTATGGAAAGGAAACGCATACGTGCCACGAACCTGTATGGGCGGACGGACGGGGTGTCACATAGTACATCCTTAAGTGGTATCAGAGCTCGAGGTTGCAAAACTTGAGCTCTAGTGTTGTGTGAGTCTGTCTAAGTCGTACGACGTAGGAATATGGGCTTGTTTGTCTCTTTCACTTATGTACCTCAAGTGTATTATTCGCTTCATCAACATTTACTAAACCATATGCGTCGATATTTGCCTTGTTTGTGGTTTTCAGGATGCCTCTGAGACGTCGTGACCATGAGGTTTCACCTGATCAAGAGAATCCACTTTCGCAACCATCAATGAATGCGGAGAACATAGCTTAGGCCCTTCTTAATCAGTTACAATAGAATATTAGGCATCAAACGCCTCCTGTCGAAGGACAAGAGGGTGCCATTTCCGCTGTGTATCGGGAATTTCGAAACAATAACCCTCCGAAGTGGTTTGAAGGGGATGATATTAAAGCGTATGAGTGATTATCAAAGATTAATGGAATTTGGGAGATTTGTAGAGAAGGTCGTTTGTACCGCCCGTTTAACTAAGGGCAAACGGCCAATTGGCTTAAGGGAGTCTGCTCGAGGTTGGAGAGGCCCGGGGAAGAATTCAACTGGGAGACTTTTATGCAAGAGTTTCATGAGAAATACATTCCTTAAAGTGCACAAGAGCACCGATTCCAAGAGTTTTCCAAGTTAAAGCAAGGGAATTAGATGGTGAAGGAATACGTATTGGAGTTTGAGAGGTTCGCACCGTATGCCACCCACATCACCGATAAGGACAAACTTAAAGCCCGTCACTTTCTTCATGAGCTCCGGGTGGATTTTCAAGTGGCACTCCAGGACACTAATGTGAGCACGTGGGCCAAAGCAACCAAGAAGATGGTACAAGTTGAGGGCCAAAGCTACGGTTGAAGCCTCCATCTTTCTCTTCAGGTCACGATTCGAGTTGCGGGTCTAATTTAGGTAAGAGGCTCGCTTCTCAGGATGTAGCACCCGTAATGATATACACTACATCCCCTGCACCATAAGTCTACTCCACGCATGAAATGGGTAGTCCATACATCAAGGGACCTATAGTGAACGGGTGACAAAGAAAAGACCCTTCTGGCTAGGTGGATTCTAACCCTATATGTGATACCCTGTTTCTCCGACGAGCCAGGTATGACGTCACGAGAGAGTTTAATTCTGTAATTTCATGATTTAAGTGGATTCGCATACCTTACGTGTCAATTTGTATTTTATTCTAATTATATGCGCATTAGAATTTAATTAAATGTACTTGGACTCAATCATCTAATATTTGAAATTAGGGACCTAATTATGATTAGGATGTTTTAGCCTTCGTGGCTACCTTGAGCTCAAGAACTTAAATTCGAATTCCAACCTTGTTATTGAGTTTGTTTCGATGATTCGGATTCAATGGAATTAACCTTTTATTTTTCTAACGCCATTTGATTGCCCTACTGTTTTTAAAATTCGATCCCAACGGATCAGATAACGTCTGACCCTACTCGCTTAACCGACCCGTTTCGGCCTTAAAGGCTGAAAATATCTTTCTCTTTCCCCATTTTGATCGGTCCAAGAGAAGAGAAGAAAAGAGGAGAGAAACTGTAACATCCCGATTTTTCGTTCGTACAGGTATGGCGTATGTGTATTAATTGCGCAATTTAAATTAATTAATTACGTGATTATTTGGTTATTTATTTAAATTTAATTTAATTTTAATTATTTAATTTCGTTAGTTTTAATTATTTAATTTCGTAATTAGATTAATTAATTTTATTTTATTACGTTAATGTTAATTATGTGTTTATATATTAATTATGCATTAATTAATATCATTTTTCTAATTACGTGTCATTATAAATTAATTGTATAATTATTTTAATTACCGAATTACTTAACGAAAATATTGGCTATTATTTGAATTTTATGAACAATTATTTAATGCCTTTGAAACGTGCGCCGTTCGTGTCCGAATTCAATTCCGATTTTTGTGAATTTTTGATATGTGTAACTTATGTGAGTTATGTTTACGTGTGTATGCTCGACGCTCATTTTCGATCTCGTTTTACGTGTTTTCGGATTTAAATTCTTTTACGTGACCAAATGGACGATTAAAGGGCATTTAGCGCACCTTTGATTCCGGAAGCCGTAACTTGAGCTAGGGAACTCGGATTCGAGTTTCGTCACCTTCGCTGAACTCATATCGAGAATTCGGGTTGAACGAAACAAGCCTTATATTTTTCTAACCCCGTTTGAACCTCCGAAATTCGACCGAAACTTGACATGGCTGAAATTGTACCCTCTCGAGCTGTTAAATTAATACTTAGCCCATACCCTAACCTAAATCCACCTAACCTTGACCATATTACACCAACTCCATCACATTTCAGACCACCTATCACCTCAGCCCCGCCACTGTTCACAGAAGCAGGATTCAGCCGATTTGAAGCTCTTCTCCATTTCCTTCGTTCTTGGCAGAGAGAGTGAGAAACCAGCCCCTATCTTCTTCTTCCTCACTTCTTTCTTGCAGGTAATGTATGTTATGTGTTTAGTTTCTGTTCTTAGCCTTTCCTACCGATTGAATTTGGCCGTGATTCAGTTTTGTGGATTTTGGAGCAATTTCGTGAACAGTATGGATATGAGATTTGATAATCTGCTCAAACCTTGCCTGTTAGTTCTTGTTGAATTCATGGATCTTATATGAACTTAGGGGTATGCTTTATGATATATGAACCGTGTTTGAGTGATTTAATCACAGCTTTATTAGATCTGAAATATTTGCTCCTCTGTTTCTGGAAATCCGTTGTTGCTGCGTCTGTTCTGTATCTGTCGTGTTTTCCTTGGTAATTGTTGTTGTTTCTTGTGTATTTTGGCATGAATCTATGCTTGATTTTAGCCCTTAATTTGCTGCGTATGCCTGCTCTGCTGCTGTTATGTTTTGCTCTGTTTTTCCTGCCCTGAATGTCGCTGCTACTGCTGTAAATATGGACTGAAGTTGCTGTGTTGTTGTTGTGTGAAACTGCTGCTGCCGTGATGTTGTTGTGCTGCTGTTGCAAAATTGTGGTGCATGTATAAATATGTACGTGTGTGTATATATAGTATATAGAATATGTGTGTGCATGAGTGTATATTAAATCTGTATGTGTGTGTATATTGTATATATGTAATCTGTGTATATATATATATATATGTGTGTGATCTATGTATATACATATATCTATAATATCTGTGTGTATATATGGATATATATGTGATCTGTGTATATATATATATATAATCTGTGCGTGTGTGCATATATATGTGTAATCTGTGTGTGCATGCGTGAGCTACGTGAGTGTGTTTCATGTAATATATATATATTAATTTTAGTATTATGCATGCATGAAGGTGTGTGAATGTTCATATATTATAGTTATGCATGTGATATATATATATATATATATATATATATATATCGTGTATGTGTGTGTGTATATATATATATTATAGTATATGCATGTTAGTGGTTGTATATTATATAAATAAGTATATATATTAATAGTGTATTATATATATATATATAGTTACGTAATGTATATATATTTATATAGTATCCTTATATATACATATATATATATATATATTTATATATATTCAGTGTATACATATATGTTTTATAAATTATATTTTATGTTTTGAATTTGTATGAATTTGATGAATTGTAAAGGTGTGTATTAAATGTTTAAATTGAATTATTTGTCTTATTTCAATTATTTTATGACAACAAAATTGTGTTCTTGAATATGGAATTGTTATATGTTTTTACGTAATGTGATATATATGATTTATAAATTATGGAGCGTATGAACGTGAAATCATTGTGAATGAAATGTATTAATTGAATTAATTGTCTATTTGGATTCATTTCATGAATTATAAATTGTATACATTTCATACCATATGCATAACATTGCCGTGCGTCGTAAGTGGTCATTTTGAGTCTTACACTGTCTCTTTTGCACAGATTCGGGTACGGTGGGAAATGAGGGCGAGCCTTGAGGTGCTTGTGCCTAATTCTTGTGATTTTCGAGGTGGGTTTCTCTTCTATTAGTTAAGATGACCCGATATATCCCTACTTGAAAAGTTTTAAGCCAAAAATTATAATATATGTATATCGAGTCTTTTAATCGAGTAAATGATTTTTAAACGTGAACCCTTTTATGTATGAATTCCTACCTGATTTTGGCGAATGCATGATATGATTATGAACCACACGGGCCCCGGGACTTAGTGCACGTGGCGATCCGGGGAGGCGAGGGCCGACGGTGATCCCGTGTACTAGTTCCACCAAACTAACGGCGACTCCGGACCTCGCTAGGAGATTGGCGGGGAATGGGAGCCGAGTGCCTTTGAGGGATTCATGTACCCTCATTGTGCCTATGTATGAACCGGTGGTCAGGTCTAGCTAACTTGTCCACCAACCGGAGGAAGAAGGTGTATATGTATGATTATGAATCGTATGATTGTGCACAAAAGATTGATTATGCATGATAACGAATGAATATTGATTATGAATAATGATTATGATTACACGAGGTGTTGGTTGGAGATAATGCACGCCCCTCGCCAGGGCTATGAATGCCTTTATGAATGAAAATGATTGTGGTAATCCCGAAGATGTCTTTCTTTGTTTTCACCCACTTGGGAAATTATTCTAAAAACTTCGTCGGGATTACTACTTGCATGAATATGTTTAAATTTCGCGATATTTATATATTATGCCCCCGTTTTATACCCACCAGTCTCCTATAGACTGAACCCGTGTTGTTTTCAGTTGTGTTATGCAGGTTTTGGAGTGCTAGGCGGGAATACGAGTCGTCTAGGTCTTGCATTTGTACTTAGCACTCACTACATACCTTATTTTGTCATACTCTACTATATGATATGAATTGTTATGAATTCGGGCGTACTTGTTTTGTAGGCCGTGTGGCCACGTTGATTATGACTTATGACTTATGATTATGCTTCCGCGTATTTATCATTTTGACTCTGATTATATCTCTGTTGGTGCTTGATTGGTTTAAGGGTTAGCTCCCGCCTAGCTTAGCGTGTGTGTTGTGTCCCCGTTCGCCGTGATTCGGCACGTGTATGGACTTCCATTTCATATGCGGGTCGGGTCTCGGTGCGGGGGATGTGGTACCTTACGCTCGGGTGCTACATCCTTAAGTGGTATCAGAGCCTGAGGTTGCAAAACCCTGGCTCTCGTGTCGGGTCGAGTCAGTTTAGGTCGTACGGCTCTTTTAGGAACAACTTGTCAACGTGTTGCGTATGCATTTCTTATGTGATTATGTGCTCCAACTCTTGACTTTGTTTGAATCATTCGCACTTCATGCATGAATTAAAAATGGCATGCATTTTGATGATTCTTGGACAGGATGCCGCCAAGGAGAGATAGACACAGGTCTCCATCACCGCAGCCACCACCACCTCCAATGAATATGGAGAATTTTATGGAAGCCGTGTATAACTATGTTGAGCAACGGAGAGCTCAAGCACCACCACCGCCGGCAGAACAGTTAGCACCTCAGCCGAACCACAGGGATTCTCATGGGGTATTTCTGAGCTATAACCCCCCTCGGTTTTCGGGTTCTTTAGATGATGCTGTAGCAGAGGGATGGCTTACTCGATTGGAGAGGATTTTCGAGATCAGACAGTTTACTACACATGAGAGGGCTCAGTTTGCTATCTTTCAGTTGGATGGCGAGGCTTATGATTGGTGGGAGAGAACGAAAGAGAGATTGGAAGTCGATGGAGAGGACGTAACTTGGGAGATCTTCAAGAGGGAGTTCAGAGATTATATGGTACCCGAAGTAGTTCGAGAGAGGAAGGAGCAGGAGTTTATGGATCTGAAACAGGGCAACCGTACTGTGGCCCAGTATATTGCTGCTTTTAATAGGCTCGGGAAGTATGCTCCACACATCACCCGGGATGAGAAGAGGAAGGCCAAAAAGTTTATTGCAGGGTTGAGGCAGGATTTGAGGCATGGTCAGGCCGGGCATAACTTTGAGTCTTTTGCTGATACTGTTCAAAGAGCCTTAGTACAGGAGGAGGAGTACAAGAAGAAGGATACAGTTTTTAGGGCACCTATGGGACGAGATTCTGGATCGAGCTCTGGGAAGAGGCCGATGGTACATGCTGCTCCACAGAACAAGGTTCCTATTAAGAAGTTACGATTGGGAGGATCAGCTCCACAGGCCCCGAGGACTCTACCCGCAGCACCTAATTCTACTGATTTTCGTCACACTGTACCTCCATGCCTTCATTGTGGAGGACCGACCCACTCCTATAACAACTGCCGAAGAAGATTGGGTTTGTACCTTATTTGTGGGAAGGGAGATCACATGGCTGACGTTTGTCCTAAAAAGAACCCTGGATTTCAAAGGGGAGCACCGAGACCTATGATTCAGGCACGTGCATATGCCCTTGAGGGCGAGGAACAGGATGCAGAGGTCGACCCTACCGCCGTGGTGGAAGGTACTATATGCATTCATACCACGAACATTCATGCACTCTTTGATCCTGGTGCGACGCATTCTTTTATTTCGTGTGATTTAGCTGCTACTCTGTGCTTGCCTGTTACTTGTTTACATACTTGTTATTTGGTAAGTTCTCCTCTCAGTGGAAGTCTTCAGACAGATCAGATTGTTCGGGAGTGTTCAATCAGTTTGGAAGGGAAAGATTATCCTGCAGATCTGATTATTATGCCTATGAAAAGATATGGGGTTATTCTTGGGATGGATTGGTTGTTTCGGTATCGGGCCAAGGTGGACTGTTTTACGAAGAAGGTTATGTTGGGAGATGATTTGGTTGTGGGTGTTGGTTCAAAATCAGTGCCTCTCTTGTCTTTCACAGAAGCTCACAGACTAATAAGAGAGGGATCCATGGGATTTATTGCTTATCTCCTCAACAAGCCGAAAGATCAAGTGAAGTTAGAAGATACCGAAGTTGTGAAGGAATTTGCTGATGTGTTTCCTGAGACTTTGGATTCTTTGCCACCGGATCGTGAGATTGAATTCGTGATAGACCTACATCCGGGATCCGAACCGTTTTCTAAGACTCCATATCGGATGGCTCCGGCCGAATTGAAGGAACTAAAGATTCAGATTGAAGAGTTGCTTGAGATAGGATATATTCGGCCAAGTTCTTCACCTTGGGGTGCGCCAGTTCTTTTTGTTAAGAAGAAGGATGGAACTTTCAGGATGTGTATAGATTATCGGGAACTCAATCGGATGACAGTGAAGAACAAGTATCCTTTGCCCCACATTGAGGATTTATTCGACATGTTGCAGGGTTCGGGGGTGTATTCAAAACTCGACTTGAGACAAGGATACTATCAGCTGAAAATCAAAGAAGAGGATATTCCTAAGACAGGATTTAACACTCGATATGGGCATTATGAGTTTGTAGTGATGCCCTTTGGGTTAACTAATGCCCCAGCTGCTTTTATGGATATGATGCACAGGATTTTTCGTCCCTACCTCGATAAATTTGTGGTGATCTTTATCGATGACATTCTGGTCTATTCGAGGACTCCTAAGGATCATGCTCGACATCTGAGAATCGTATTGAACACTTTGAGGGAGCACCAATTGTTTGCCAAGTTTAGCAAGTGTGAATTCTGGATCGATCGGGTAGCTTTTCTAGGCCACATTGTCTCGAGTAAAGGTCTGGAAGTAGATCCTTCTAAGATTGAGACAGTTACTCAGTGGCAAAGTCCAAAGAATGCCTCAGAGGTAAGAAGTTTCTTGGGTTTGGCAGGCTATTATCGGAGATTCGTACAGGATTTTTCGAAGATTGCTGGCCCTTTAACCCGACTGACAAAGAAAGAGGCTAAGTTTGAGTGGAATGAAGCTTGTGAGGCTAGTTTTCAACTCTTGAAGGAGAAATTGACAACGGCACCGGTGTTGACACTTCCTGAAGGTACAGAAGGATACATGGTTTATACGGATGCCTCGAAGGAAGGTTTGGGTTGTGTTTTGATGCAGAATGGAAGAGTAATTGCTTATGCCTCAAGGAAGTTGAAGGATCATGAACAAAACTATCCCACTCATGATCTAGAACTCGCAGCCGTGATTTTTGCTCTGGGTAAATGGAGGCACTATCTTTATGGAGTTTCTTTTGAGATATTTTCCGACCACAAGAGTCTTCAATATCTTTTCTCTCAGAAGGAGTTGAACAAGAGACAAAGGCGTTGGATGGAAATTTTGGCAGACTATGAGTGCACGATTCGATACCATCCAGGTAAAGCTAACGTGGTCGCAGATGCACTTAGTAGGAAAGCTAACGTGGCAAGTTTGGAGTTGGAAACTCAGAAGGAAGATGAGTCATTCAAATTAAGGGCTTGTATTCGGAACATTTCGATTCAGCCAGATCTTCAACAGAGATTGTTTGATGCTCAGAGAACTGATCCTGAAGTTCAGAAGTTAATAGAGAAGGCTCAAACAGATTCAGAGGGTCCTTTTGGGTTTGATGATACTGGACTTCTGAGATTCAAGAATCGAGTTGTTGTGCCGGAAGAGTTGCAAAGGAGTATACTCGAAGAAGCCCATCGGTCAGGGTATTCAATACATCCCGGAGGAAACAAGATGTATAAAGACTTGAAACAATTCTATTGGTGGAATGGTTTGAAACGGGATGTAATCAACTTCGTGAGACATTGTATGACCTGCCAAGTGGTGAAGGCGGAACATCAGAAGCCATCAGGGCTACTTCAACCCTTACCGATCCCAGAATGGAAATGGCAACAGATTGCCATGGACTTCGTTACGGGTTTGCCAAAGGTGAAAGGAGGATTTGATGGGATTTGGGTAATCGTGGATCGTTTAACCAAATCAGCTCATTTTCTGGCCATCAGGATGTCCGACAAAGTGAATAAACTAGCCAAGAGGTATTGTGATGAGATTGTGAGACTTCATGGAGTACCGGTTAGTATTGTGTCAGATCGAGATCCAAGGTTTACTTCGAGGTTGTGGCAAGAACTTCAAAAGAATTTGGGATCAAGGCTTCAGTTTAGCACAGCTTTCCATCCTCAAACCGATGGACAATCAGAGAGGTTGATTAAGTATTTAGAGAATATGCTGAGGGCGTGTGCTTTGGATTTTCAGAGCTCGTGGAATGAGCAGTTACCATTAATTGAGTTCGCTTATAATAATAGCTATCAGGCCTCGATTGAGATGGCACCGTATGAAGCTCTTTATGGAAGAAAGTGTCGATCCCCGTTGTTCTTCGACTTAGAAGAATGGAATTGGACTAAACAAGAAGGAGTGAAAAGAGGAGAAAAGAAGGATAAACCTTCTAAGGCCGTGCAGGACGCAATAGATAAAGTCCAAATAATTAGACAACGGATGAGAGCTGCTCAAGATCGACAAAAGAGCTATGCCGACCAAAGAAGGAAGAACCTTGAATTCGAAGTTGGAGATAGAGTCTTCTTAAAAGCGTCTCCACGTAAAGGATTCTCAAGAATTGGTCGAGGTGGGAAATTGAACCCCCCGGTATTTGGGACCGTTTGAGATTTTGGAGAGAGTGGGTGATACAGCTTATCGTTTGGATTTACCTCCGAGCTTGACAGGGATTCATAATGTCTTTCACGTTTCCCAACTCCGAAAGTATTACAGAGATGAATCCGAGGTTTTACCGGTTGAAGAAGTGGAATTTGAACCGAGTCTTACCTTCGTACAAAAACCGATTAAGATATTGGATCGGAAATTTCAGGAACTCAGGAATCGGCGTATTCCACTGGTTAAGGTCCTTTGGAGGAGTGATAAGACCGAAGAGGCTACTTGGGAAACGGAGGAGAAGATGAGAAAGTTTCACCCAGAATTGTTTCCGAACGAACAGTGAATCCGAGGACGGATTCTTTTTAAGGGGGAGAGGTTGTAACATCCCGATTTTTCGTTCGTACAGGTATGGCGTATGTGTATTAATTGCGCAATTTAAATTAATTAATTATGTGATTATTTGGTTATTTATTTAAATTTAATTTAATTTTAATTATTTAATTTCGTTAGTTTTAATTATTTAATTTCGTAATTAGATTAATTAATTTTATTTTATTACGTTAATGTTAATTATGTGTTTATATATTAATTATGCATTAATTAATATCATTTTTCTAATTACGTGTCATTATAAATTAATTGTATAATTATTTTAATTACCGAATTACTTAACGAAAATATTGGCTATTATTTGAATTTTATGAACAATTATTTAATGCCTTTGAAACGTGCGCCGTTCGTGTCCGAATTCAATTCCGATTTTTGTGAATTTTTGATATGTGTAACTTATGTGAGTTATGTTTACGTGTGTATGCTCGACGCTCATTTTCGATCTCGTTTTACGTGTTTTCGGATTTAAATTCTTTTACGTGACCAAATGGACGATTAAAGGGCATTTAGCGCACCTTTGATTCCGGAAGCCGTAACTTGAGCTAGGGAACTCGGATTCGAGTTTCGTCACCTTCGTTGAACTCATATCGAGAATTCGGGTTGAACGAAACAAGCCTTATATTTTTCTAACCCCGTTTGAACCTCCGAAATTCGACCGAAACTTGACACGGCTGAAATTGTACCCTCTCGAGCTGTTAAATTAATACTTAGCCCATACCCTAACCTAAATCCACCTAACCTTGACCATATTACACCAACTCCATCACATTTCAGACCACCTATCACCTCAGCCCCGTCACTGTTCACAGAAGCAGGATTCAGCCGATTTGAAGCTCTTCTCCATTTCCTTCGTTCTTGGCAGAGAGAGTGAGAAACCAGCCCCTATCTTCTTCTTCCTCACTTCTTTCTTGCAGGTAATGTATGTTATGTGTTTAGTTTCTGTTCTTAGCCTTTCCTACCGATTGAATTTGGCCGTGATTCAGTTTTGTGGATTTTGGAGCAATTTCGTGAACAGTATGGATATGAGATTTGATAATCTGCTCAAACCTTGCCTGTTAGTTCTTGTTGAATTCATGGATCTTATATGAACTTAGGGGTATGCTTTATGATATATGAACCGTGTTTGAGTGATTTAATCACAGCTTTATTAGATCTGAAATATTTGCTCCTCTGTTTCTGGAAATCCGTTGTTGCTGCGTCTGTTCTGTATCTGTCGTGTTTTCCTTGGTAATTGTTGTTGTTTCTTGTGTATTTTGGCATGAATCTATGCTTGATTTTAGCCCTTAATTTGCTGCGTATGCCTGCTCTGCTGCTGTTATGTTTTGCTCTGTTTTTCCTGCCCTGAATGTCGCTGCTACTGCTGTAAATATGGACTGAAGTTGCTGTGTTGTTGTTGTGTGAAACTGCTGCTGCCGTGATGTTGTTGTGCTGCTGTTGCAAAATTGTGGTGCATGTATAAATATGTACGTGTGTGTATATATAGTATATAGAATATGTGTGTGCATGAGTGTATATTAAATCTGTATGTGTGTGTATATTGTATATATGTAATCTGTGTATATATATATATATGTGTGTGATCTATGTATATACATATATCTATAATATCTGTGTGTATATATGGATATATATGTGATATGTGTATGTATATATATATAATCTGTGCGTGTGTGCATATATATGTGTAATCTGTGTGTGCATGCGTGAGCTACGTGAGTGTGTTTCATGTAATATATATATATTAATTTTAGTATTATGCATGCATGAAGGTGTGTGAATGTTCATATATTATAGTTATGCATGTGATATATATATATATATATATATATATATATATATATATATATATATATATATATATATATCGTGTATGTGTGTGTGTATATATATATATTATAGTATATGCATGTTAGTGGTTGTATATTATATAAATAAGTATATATATTAATAGTGTATTATATATATATATATAGTTACGTAATGTATATATATTTATATAGTATCCTTATATATACATATATATATATATATATATTTATATATATTCAGTGTATACATATATGTTTTATAAATTATATTTTATGTTTTGAATTTGTATGAATTTGATGAATTGTAAAGGTGTGTATTAAATGTTTAAATTGAATTATTTGTCTTATTTCAATTATTTTATGACAACAAAATTGTGTTCTTGAATATGGAATTGTTATATGTTTTTACGTAATGTGATATATATGATTTATAAATTATGGAGCGTATGAACGTGAAATCATTGTGAATGAAATGTATTAATTGAATTAATTGTCTATTTGGATTCATTTCATGAATTATAAATTGTATACATTTCATACCATATGCATAACATTGCCGTGCGTCGTAAGTGGTCATTTTGAGTCTTACACTGTCTCTTTTGCACAGATTCGGGTACGGTGGGAAACGAGGGCGAGCCTTGAGGTGCTTGTGCCTAATTCTTGTGATTTTCGAGGTGGGTTTCTCTTCTATTAGTTAAGATGACCCGATATATCCCTACTTGAAAAGTTTTAAGCCAAAAATTATAATATATGTATATCGAGTCTTTTAATCGAGTAAATGATTTTTAAACGTGAACCCTTTTATGTATGAATTCCTACCTGATTTTGGCGAATGCATGATATGATTATGAACCACACGGGCCCCGGGACTTAGTGCACGTGGCGATCCGGGGAGGCGAGGGCCGACGGTGATCCCGTGTACTAGTTCCACCAAACTAACGGCGACTCCGGACCTCGCTAGGAGATTGGCGGGGAATGGGAGCCGAGTGCCTTTGAGGGATTCATGTACCCTCATTGTGCCTATGTATGAACCGGTGGTCAGGTCTAGCTAACTTGTCCACCAACCGGAGGAAGAAGGTGTATATGTATGATTATGAATCGTATGATTGTGCACAAAAGATTGATTATGCATGATAACGAATGAATATTGATTATGAATAATGATTATGATTACACGAGGTGTTGGTTGGAGATAATGCACGCCCCTCGCCAGGGCTATGAATGCCTTTATGAATGAAAATGATTGTGGTAATCCCGAAGATGTCTTTCTTTGTTTTCACCCACTTGGGAAATTATTCTAAAAACTTCGTCGGGATTACTACTTGCATGAATATGTTTAAATTTCGCGATATTTATATATTATGCCCCCGTTTTATACCCACCAGTCTCCTATAGACTGAACCCGTGTTGTTTTCAGTTGTGTTATGCAGGTTTTGGAGTGTTAGGCGGGAATACGAGTCGTCTAGGTCTTGCATTTGTACTTAGCACTCACTACATACCTTATTTTGTCATACTCTACTATATGATATGAATTGTTATGAATTCGGACGTACTTGTTTTGTAGGCCGTGTGGCCACGTTGATTATGACTTATGACTTATGATTATGCTTCCGCGTATTTATCATTTTGACTCTGATTATATCTCTGTTGGTGCTTGATTGGTTTAAGGGTTAGCTCCCGCCTAGCTTAGCGTGTGTGTTGTGTCCCCGTTCGCCGTGATTCGGCACGTGTATGGACTTCCATTTCATATGCGGGTCGGGTCTCGGTGCGGGGGATGTGGTACCTTACGCTCGGGTGCTACAGAAACCCCCCTTCCCCTGGCCATTCAAGCTTTGGGCTCGAGCTTGAACATCCAACCACTCGATTGAAGATCCAAGGTAAGATTTATATTCCTCTTGTTATGTGCTTCGTTTTAATATCTCTTCCACACTCGTATTTCGTGTTATGTGGCTTGTTGGGGAGGAAGATAAATAGTATCGAGTTTGGGGTTTGGTGTGTTTAAGCTCGTTTCGTGAGCTCTTACTTGTGAATATATGTTCTACGTGTTGTATATGTCTTGTGGTTTGGTTTTTGTGTGAATCGGGGTTCTGGTGTGTCCCCCCAATGAAGATTGTGAGACACAACCCTGTCTAGCCGTGTTTGCTGAGGTTTTGGCTTTTGACCTAAGAACGCCTGTATCACAGGTTGTTCTTCGAGGGAGACACGCCCATGTCACCCTTGGTGGGCGGAGCTTCTGTACTGAGACACGCCTGTGTCTCAGTTTTCTCTTGGAGGGAGAGACGGGCTGTGTGAGTATTCTTGTGTTGTTTCTTTCAGTTTTTATTTTGTATGTTCGTTGTACGCTTTTAAGCCTCCCCAATCATGATCCCAACTTGATGTATGACTTGATATGAATATGAATTCATGTATTAAGATATGTTATGTAATTATATGATTTGGTTTTTTTGTTAAAACGTGTTCTGTGTTCTTAAATGACTACGTGCCACCTTATGCATTCGGATTGCTCTTATTTGCATTAATTGTGCACATTAACATTTCTTAATGTGGATTATGATTGTGTTAAGCTATGAAAAGAATTCCTTTGCATGGAATTGATTTGAATATGTGTTGTGCCTATGTGTTTGCATCTCTTAAGTACCTATGCATACACCGTGCTCCTATGTGGTTCATCCTTGAGTCTAAGTTCTGTGTTTTACCTCCAGTTTTTTCAGGTGCACCCGGGGTGGTGTTTTGTAAGTTGTTTTGATTCCGGGGAGGATCACTTGCTTTGTTCTTGGCTTCATCGGTGTAAGGTGAGGTTAGGTTATAGTTAAACCCTATGAAACGTGCTCGTTTGCTATGCATACGAACTATATCCTAAAGTATAAGTAAATACTGTTGGAAAACAGGAATCAGAAAGCAGCAGAATTTAAAAAATTTTCCAACTAAAGGATCTTGAACTCGCAATCGTGTAACCAAACTCGTAGAGATAGAAAACTTACTTTTCTTTTATTCTTTCTTGAAGCGTTTCAAGCCACCCAAGAACGCTCTTCTCGCGGCTTGACAACCCGTCCCTCGAAAGTCTCTTTCTACTTCAGAATCCATTGTCGGGATAGCAATCCACACCAACCTAGATTCAATTCATGTTAGAGATGTTCTTAACAATATAACATAAAGAAAGAAACATGAAACGAGAAAAGCAGGATTGAAACTCCCTTCGAAAACCAGTTTTGCGAAAGTAGAAAACTGCCAGTCACAAAACCCTCGTGAAAAAATTCATCCTTCAGGATATGGACGAACGGTTTTCGCCATCTTCTTTGGTTCGATTTTTTCATTCGCTTCACGTCGGGTTCAGAATCGTTGCATCATCCCTTCTGATCGTTTTGCTTGATCCCCACTTTTTGGTAAAGCTCGAATCTTCAAAACTTCTAACTTGAAGCTCTCTAGAGATAGTCCACCAACTTGGCTACAATCTAACTAGTAAGGATGCTAGTTCTCTAGTTAGTGTTTAGGCTTAACCTAGGGTTTTTATTTATCTTGGAGAAAGGATGGTGTTCAACACATGAACCAAAAGAATTGTCAATTAGCTCTAAGGGGAGCTCGAGCTCTCCTATTTATAAGAGGGGAGGACCGAAAATTCCTAGTCCTTAATGGGCTAGGATTTTGGTCTCTCTCTCTCCTATTACTTGATCATCAAGTAATTTTGACTTTGGCTTTGAATTCTAATTCAAATCAACTTTCAAGAGAGCTAAAAATATCCAAACTATTTTTGGATAATTTTATACTTTATTTATTTAAAATAAATAACTTATTTTATCTAATTAATTAATTCATAATTAATTAACTAGATTATTTTTCTCCAAAATAAGACTTTCTTTTTTAATTCAAAATTAAACCAAAGTCTATTAAATAATTAACAAATTAATTATTTAATATATTATTAAACAATCACGTGTGGCACACGTGTCACAATGACACGTGTCCAGTCACGTGACCCACACGTGTGGTTTCACACGTGTGGAACCCTCTAGGCTCGATTAACTCGTTTAATCATTTTAAAGCCTCAACTCATGTAACCAAGTTGTTGTGTGTGACCCTCTAGGTTCTCAATTCAATTAGCAGTGACCCTAATTAATTAATTCACTAATTAATTAATCAGTCCACAGATTAAACAACCATAGTCTAGCAACAGGTGTTTAACCCCTAGCTGAATTGGAATGTTCGGATTCGACAGAACCTTTAAGTCATTGATTCATGTGAGATACAATCCTCCTACTTACTATCTCTCAACCAAGATCTAGGGTAAGGGAATAATCAGAACCCTAATAATCTGGTCTTAAAGCTAAGTGCATTTCATATCCATTAGATCTCAATCCAAGAAACCCTTTTCTTGATGTCTTGATCTACTGCCTTGGCCAAGGACTCCATATGGCATATGAATGACTTACACAATAAGAGATCACCTTGCATATGCAAGTGTAGGTCCTTTCTTGATTCTCATTCACTTTCATGAGTCACTTGTGCAGCCCCAGCATAAGCCTTGAATCAGTTGTCTAAGGTGACACCCTTTAAAGCTTATACCAAAGACTACAGAGTTAACTCATAAAGTAACATGGAACCTCAAGTCTAAGGATCAATTAATCACATCAATGACTCGTGAGATATTTCCTAATCTGGAAGTTTCCATTTCCTGAAATAGAAACTTCCTTTCCCATTTAGGAATGTTCTCACACGGGGCACCTCAGTGAACTTACTTATTAAAGTAAGCACCCTCATGTATCACGCACGTATCAACTATACACTTTGCACCTCCATGAAACAAGGTGGTCCTTCTTAAGGGCGTGATCCCACAAGCAAGCCTTTGAGGAGTCAGGTTGACACTCCCACTGTCTGTAGGACTCATCGGCTTGGAGTATTTTATTAATCATGACTTATGTGATATAGGGCTCGTTTCATGAACCATTTCACCTAAATGGTAGAGTCCTAAAGTCATCAGGATTAGGGGAGTTCTCATACATGCACAGCTAAAGTAAACGCATACCAAACAAGAGCATATAAAGAAGTGTTTGCCTATGATATTAATCAATCGTATATTATTCAAAGATTGTCTGTGATACTAGGAAAGCCCCAAAACGGATTATAACTAATCGGCTTTCTAGGGCACTATTCCTAACAAATACGTGTGAGATATGTAAGTTTATGACTTTGCTAAGCTTTTACAAGTATGATACGCTATGTACAAGCCTATGTACGCTTGTTTAATTTTTTATGTTTGCAACACTAAATTATGCTTCAAACCGTGTGCCTCTTATGAGCCGAGTGCTACAAGCTATGGATATGTTATGGATTTGACACGGAGAGGTATGTAAAGCATAGTTGTTGCAAGGTAAGGTATATTTTGTAAGTTATGTTACGTTATGTTCTGTAGCGGGTTATATGCTCTGTTTTGTTTTATTTGTCTGTCTGTTGGGCCCCGGAGACTATAAGCTAGGAATCCCGGGACGGCATTGCCCTAGACATAGTGTCCAATTTGATAGGACTAACCCGGAACCCGCCAGGAGGTTTGGGAAGGGGATAGGACCCTTAGGGTTGAGTGTTCGCGCTCTCCTCTTCTGTATGGATGGTTAGGGACGCGCAACCCTTACATCGCCAGAGAATGAGGTATGTATGATTTGTCTAATTTGTTTTGATATTTTATGATTTGTATGAGGAGTCCAGGATGCAATCTGTTACTCGTACCCGCTGAGTTTTGTATATATGCTCTGTTGAAGTTTGTGAAACGGGGAAAGATTCATAATTAAGTTAAAATATGAATCTTTTGGAAGTATGAGCTAAAATTAGATTTGATTTGATAAGATATGGTATGATTTGATATGTAAGAAATGTAAGAATTTATTAAGTTAGGTTTTGTCCTGTTTTGATAAGAAACCCCTATATGTATGTATCACAGGAAAATATTTTACTGTGCAAAAACTATCCCTGAGTTCACGAATATTATGATTTGTACGTGTTTTGCTCCTTATACGTATGTACTGTGTGTGGGTAGCCCCTCACTCAGTCAGTGTGACTGACCCCTCTCCCTCCTTATTGTTTTTAGTATGCAGGTGTTGCATGGAGTTAAAGCTAGAGTCTGTAGTGTCTTTTGTTCCGTTCGGGTCTATTGCATTTCATATGTTTCTGAATTTGTTTGAGTACGTATATTGTATTGTTTATTTTATGTAATTAAATTTTTGGGACTGGTTTCTATGAAACAGTTTGAACCCGTTTGCCTTTATGATTTATGTATTATTCGGGATTAGGTATCTATGCTAGTTGAACCCGCCACCTGCTGCTTGTGATATAATATTCGATTGTATGATTTGCTTTCGCATACACATTTGTTTTGAGTTTCAGGGTCTACGTTTCGCCTAGCTTAGGTGTGTGTCTATCTATCTCCTGTTTGCCTCTGCTTAGTTCATGTACGGGTTTCCCATTTCGTATGTGGATTGGGCTTAGGTGTTGTGACACCCCTTTCGTTCGTACGTACAGTTTTGCTGTTGCTATGTGCTAATTTAAAAGCTGTTTTGCTGCGTTATTTTGAGTTGTTGTTGCTGTCCATTTGCTACCTTAATTGCTGCTGCATATACCCTGCTTCTTGCCCTGTTTTGAGTTGCTGAACTGCTGTTCTTTTGCTGTTGTAACTGCTCTCCCCGGCTGGGGAGAAATTGCAAGGTAAAAGTCCCTGGCCGGGGACTTTTACGCAAAAAACATTCTGCATGTTTGTCCCCGGGAGGGGACCTTTTTGTGTGATTTTTCCACGGCTGGGTAGCCTGCGCTTTGGAGTTTTAGCTGCCGCATGCATTTCTTTCATCTTTTCTTGTTATATATGTGATACGGTGGTGAGTGTAAATACATATATGTTTATATGAATTGTAATTTGTGCATGTGATTGTAGGTACGTGTGTGCATGTATATATATATATGTGTGTGTGTAATATGTAATTATAAATACAATTGTGAATATATATATATATATATATATATATGTGGGTGTGTATATGGTATAATTTGTGCATGCATGGAAATTAAAATTTGCATGCATACGTATTTGAATTTGTGTTTTGTGCATGTGTGTGTGTACGTGGGTGTATATATATGTTTATATATATTATATTACATAATATATGTATGTTATGTTATAATTTTAATTATGGAATTTGTTTCGTTAAATTTATATATGTTATTACATTGAATAATTCGACCTCGCGTGTATGATTTTCGTAATTCATTTCATGCTCTTTAAATGCCTTCTCTCTAATTGTTTATGACTTATATGCTATGTGAATATGTTGAATTATATGATAAATGTCTTGAATTAATTTTATGGATTCATTTGATACGAATTTTACTTGATATGAAATTTATGATATGATATTGAAGGGAAGAACGTGAAATGAAATTTGTAAACGTTTAAGCGTTCATTTGATATTTCTTGCATTCATAGCATCCATTAGAATCGTCGTGCGTCTATATGGTACATGTTTGAGTCTAAGTCTTTAGTGTTACGTTTGTTTGTCTCAGGGGTGCTTCCGGGAGGAGTCGTACCCAAAGCCTAAGTTGTTTGGGGTCGTTTTCTCGCAACACACTACACTTTTGTTCAAAGGTGAGGTTTAGGTTCTTTTCTTTTTAGTTAAGCGACCTAAGACCCTTAAATGCTCGTTTTCTAGCCCGCATGCTACTAAATATTGTAGCACCCGGAGCGTGAAGGTGCCACATCCCCCACACTATAGCTCAGTCCACATATGAAACGGACAATCCATACATGAACTAAGCCATAGCGAACGGGTGACAAGAAATAAAGACTTGACCAGCTAGGCGGGACTAACCCCAAACCAATTACCACAATGCAAAAAGGAATAAACATAAACCTGCCATTCACGAGCATTTATCAAGTAATCTAAAACCTAACATTAAATATCAATACATTATCATCTCTTAAATACATAATATTTCATATAATCCAAAAATAACAATACATATGCAACAAGGTAGGATGGACACGTGCTAGACCCGAAAAGAAAGACTTGACTCGACACCAATCCCGCCTAGCACACAACCTGCAAAACTGAAAGGTGAGGTGTCAGTCTACCACAGACTGAGCGAGGGGGCATAATAGATATAAGCGCAGATTACATGCAAGTCGTAACCTCGGGTAAGGTTTATAGCTGGAAACCAAATTGGAAACAATATAAGTTCAATAACAACGTAAACTCGCCTGAGATTACCACTATCAGATTAGACACTTCAATCAATTTCAATAAATCAATTGGTGGCCCGGCGAGTGAGGGAAATTCTCCAACCTTACTCCCAACAGTGTACAATCACGATACTTTTAGTTAATTAATTAAGTGATCAAGCAATCTATTTACAGTGCACAATTAACAGTTTCAGTCCATCCTTCTTCCTCCGGGTGATGGTGTGTTTGCAAGGCCCGAACCATCCACGGTAAACACAGTGTACATCGGGAACATGACTCCCATGTACGGGACTCCTTCCTCCACCAAACCTCCTGATGGATTCAGGGTTCATCCCTACGGTTGAGAGGAGTCTAAGAGTTACCCGTCAGCCCATGCTTTCCCGGTTGGCTCAAACACTCACTCTCGGGCCCATAGTGCACGATACAATATACTCGCCCAAAACACGATCAATCAATACAATACAATTCAGTAAATCAGTTGAAAACCAATAGAGTTTGGAAAACTATAGATATATAGATACCGTTTGGCTTAAAACATCACATAGGGTTGTAACTGTCCTATATATCTAGAAATTAAACCTCACCTGTACCGACAAAATAAAGAGAAAAACGCGGTCTAAGAATCCCACTCCACGTCACTGGTGTGCTGGTTTGTGCAACAAAGACAAGTGTACATAAGACACGACTTAAATGAAACAATTAGGACGAACGGTGTAACATGACGTGCAATAACAAGAATGGACAATTATCAAATGTCATGATCATATCTAAGCATAAAACAAGCATATAATAACACGTATAGTAGCATGCAACCAAAATATGCATGAAACAGAGTGTGACACGCCCGTGTCACAAATGTACACTAAACCGTGACACCCCCGTGTCACGGTACAGCGGCAAAAAGCATGCGAACAGAAGCGTGTCACCAAAACAAAGCAATCCATGACACCCCCATGTCACGGTACAGAAAAGCCAGGCCAACAACAATGCACCCCCGTGTCACACTGAAAGGGGAAGACATGACACGCCCGTGTCACGTACGTAGAAGAGAAAAACAGGGCAGTTATGCAGGGGAAGCACGAAATAAACCACAAAATCATTCAAACACACAAAATACAACTCCCAAATGATGTAAATCAAGTAATACACATACTAGCATGCTTATAGTTCAATAATATCTCCTATAAACACTTAAATCCATGCTTAACATCAAGAATCATCAAGATCAAACCCATACATGAACTCATGCTCCAAGCTTATAAACTTCATAATATGTACATCAAATGCAAGCTAAAATCATATGATCATGCTTTCACCAAGTAAAACACATTTAGGTAAGCTCAAGCCATAAACCTAGTTCTCATATATATACATGAAATCCTCCAACTAAACTCAATACCTTAAATGAATGAGAAGAAGGAAAAGAGATGACGTTGTGATGATGATTATGCTTCAAAGTATGCAATTTCCCTCCAAATCCAAGCTTGAAATGAAGAACTCCTCTTTTTCTTCTTGGGGTTTAAGAAACGAGAAGAGGGAGAGAGGGAAGGGATCATGTGTGTATATGTTTGATGCAATCAAAGGGATATATAAGCTAGATATTATAAGTCTAAGCACATTTTGCAATTTAATCCCTCCAAAACATAAGTCATGCAATTAAGTTCACACTCATGGAAAATGATCAATTAAGTCCAAGATTATTTCATGCAATTAAGTCCCCAAATTAATGATAAATGATCACTTAAGGTCAATTATTTCACATTAAATCACATATTGCATAATTGAAAGATTGAGGCGTTATAATCACCCCTCCTTAAAAGGACCTGGTCCCCAGGTCCACTACTCGAACTACAAATTAAGACACAAGATGAGAGAACCCCGTCTCCCCGAACAATTAATGAGAAAGCCCCATTTCTCAACAAACAAGAGAGCACCCCGTCTCTCACACAGAAGAGAGAATCCCGTCTCTTACACAAAAGAGAGAACCCCGACTCTCACACAAACATACCACGCCCGAACTTAAATAACACTTACATACACCATCACATATGGAGCAAGTAGGAAAATCAACATTTCAATTATTCACACAAAAGCAAATAGCAAACACAAGGAATACAAATATATAAAATAAGAAAGCGTATGATGCACGTGATATGCATGTTTAGATGTACCGTTCACCATTGTTCTTGCCTGTTAAATGGTTGTTGACCCCCGGTGGATAGTTCTTGTCGCTCCGGACATGTATCTATCTGATGCTCAGCACTCCCACAACGGAAACACAGACGCAACCGCTTCCTACAACCATCATAAGTGTGGGTGTCACGTCCACAATAAGTGCAGAGAGATTTTTCTGGAGATGGTGACCAAGACGGTTTATGTAGAGTCGTCTGAGTCGATCCCGCTCGTGACGTAGAACTCCTAGCATTTACAGCATCCTCAACTTTCAAAGCTTTGATAGTAGCTTTGGCCCACGTGCTTGTATTGACCCCTTCTAATGCCTCTTGTATGTCCGGTCGAAGTCCTTGCACAAACTGCATTGCTTTATGAAAGTCATCACTCGCTATATTAGGTGCATAGCGGGATAGCCTCTCATACTCGGCTATATACTCCGAAACTGACGTCCTTCCTTGGTTTAACTCGGTAAACTCCTTCAATCTCCTAGTACGTGCTGAGGGAGGAATGAACTTATTCTTAAACTCTCAAGTAAAGACCTCCCAATTAATCTCCTCCCCGGTGGCCTCCAACACTATCTTAGTACTTTCCCACCAAGAGTAAGCCTCTTCTTGGATCAATGTAATGGTGCAACGAGCTTTCTCTCGAGACTCACAAGGTATATGCTCCCAAATTCTCTCTACTTCCTTTAACCACATCTCCGCCTCGGTATCATTGTCGTAGAAGAATTTAGGAGGGTGTTGATTCTGGAATTCCCTAAGTATAGTTGAGAGAGGTGCTTCTAATTGCACTGGTGGAGCAGGTACTGCGGGAGGAACATGCTCTCTCATCCTCTGATCTATAAGGCCAACCACAGCATTCATGAAGTCCTGTGGTTGAGCTGGAGGGGGCGGTGATCTCTCGCGATGATGATGCCGACGATGTCGATGTCCCTGAGAACGATCACGATGATGACGACCTCGGTGCATCCTGTATTCAAGACACTAAGGATGCATGTGACATTAGTGGATGCTAATGGTTGCAATTAAATCCCAAGTCACCAGTAATTCACATAATTCAAAGACTTCAAGTTATTCAAATAATTCAAATAAGTCAAATAAATTCAGTTAAAGATGCAAGACTCTCAAGTTGACAATTAATTCCTATGCCGCACGACCTAGACTCGACACGACACGACACTAGAGGCCCGTTTTGCAACCGGGCTCTGATACCACCTTAGATGTAGCACCCGGAGGGCAAAGGTGCCACATCCCCCGCACTATAGCTCAGTCCACATATGAAACGGACAATCCATACATGAACTAAGCCATAGCGAACGGGTGACAAGAAATAAAGACTTGACTAGCTAGGTGGGACTAACCCCAAACCAATTACCACAATGCAAAAAGGAATAAACATAATCCTGCCATTCACGAGCATTTATCAAGTAATCTAAAACCTAACATTAAATATCAATACATTATCATCTCTCAAATACATAATATTTCATATAATCCAAAAATAACAATACATATGCAACAAGGTAGGATGGACACGTGCTAGACCTGAAAAGAAAGACTTGACTCGACACCAATCCCGCCTAGCACACAACCTGTAAAATTGAAAGGTGAGGTGTCAGTCTACCACAGACTGAGCGAGGGGGCATAATAGATATAAGCGCAGATTACATGCAAGTCGTAACCTCGGGTAAGGTTTATAGTTGGAAACCAAATTTGAAACAATATAAGTTCAATAACAACGTAAACTCGCCCGAGATTACCACTATCATATTAGACACTTCAATCAATTTCAATAAATCAATCGATGGCCCGACGAGTGAGGGAAATTCTCCAACCTTACTCCCAACAGTGTACAATCACGATACTTTTAGTTAATTAATTAAGTGATCAAGCACTCTATTTACAGTGCACAATTAACAGTTTTAGTCCTTCCTTCTTCCTCCGGGTGATGGTGTGTTTTCAAGGCCCGAACCATCCACGGTAAACACAGTGTACGTCAGGAACATGACTCCCACGTACGGGACTCCTTCCTCCACCAAACCTCCTGATGGATTCAGGGTTCATCCCCATGGTTGAGAGGAGTGTAAGAGTTACCTGTCAGCCCATGCTTTCCCGGTTGGCTCAAACACTCACTCTCGGGCCCACAGTGCACGATACAATATACTCGCCCAAAACACGATCAATCAATACCGTACAATTCAGTAAATCAGTTGAAAACCAATAGAGTTTGGAAAACTATAGATATATAGATACCTTTTGGCTTAAAACATCACATAGGGTTGTAACGGTCCTGTATATCTAGAAATTAAACCTCACCTGTACCGACAAAATAAAGAGAAAAACGCGGTCTAAGAATCCCACTCCACATCACTGGTGTGCTGGTCTGTGCAACAAAGACAAGTGTACATAAGACACGACTCAAATGAACCAATTAGGACGAACGGCGTAACATGACGTACAATAACAAGAATGGACAATTATCAAATGTCATGATCATATCTAAGCATAAAACAAGCATATAATAACATGTATAGTAGCATGCAACCAAAATATGCATGAAACAGAGTGTGGCACGCCCGTGTCACAAATATACACTAAACCGTGACACCCCGTGTCACGTTACAGCGGCAAAAAGCATGCGAACAGAAGCGTGTCACCAAAACAAAGCAATCCATGACACCCCCATGTCACGGTACAGAAAACTCAGGCCAACGACAATGCACCCCCATGTCACACTGAAAGGGGAAGACATGACACGCCCGTGTCACGTACGCAGAAGAGAAAAACAGGGCAGTTATGCAGGGGAAGCACGAAATAAACCACAAAATCATTCAAACACCCAAAATACAACCCCCAAATGATGTAAATCAAGTAATACACATACTGGCATGCTTATAGTTCAATAATATCTCCTATAAACATTGAAATCCATGCTTAACATCAAGAATCATCAAGATCAAACCCATACATTAACTCATGCTCCAAGCTTATAAACTTCATAATATGTACATCAAATGCAAGCTAAAATCATATGATCATGCTTTCACCAAGTAAAACACATTTAGGCAAACTCAAGCCATAAACCTAATTCTCATATATATACATGAAATCCTCCAACTAAACTCAATACCTTGAATGAATGAGAAGAAGGAAAAGAGATGATGTTGTGATGATGATTATGCTTCAAAGTATGCAATTTCCCTCCAAATCCAAGCTTGAAATGAAGAACTCCTCTTCTTCTTCTTGGGGTTTAAGAAACGAGATGAGGGAGAGAGGGAAGGGATCATGTGTGTATATGTTTGATGCAATCAAAGGGATATATAAGCTAGATATTATAAGTCTAAGCACATTTTGCAATTTAATCCCTCCAAAACCTAAGTCATGCAATTAAGTTCACACTCATGGAAAATGATCAATTAAGTCCAAGACTATTTCATGCAATTAAGTCCCTAAATTAATGATAAATGATCACTTAAGGTCAATTATTTCACATTAAATCACATATTGCATAATTGAAAGATTGGGGCGTTACAAACATTATATATATAGTTAAATACGTCTAATGTACAATATGTTTATGATCTTGTTATCAAGGTTTCGGCTTTCTAAAGGGCTATATCTACGAGCATATATGAGCTCATACTTTTAATGAAAGTTTAAGGTTTATGAAAGTTTAATGTTAATGTATGTAATGTTAATGATTGACAATGAGCGAGAATGCAATGAAAGGTAATGTAATGGTAATGTTGGGCCCCGGAGACGTGGGTAAGGGAGACCCGAGTCGGCCATGGGGTCGCCGGTTATCATCCCTGTACACTCTCCATCCAAGGTATTACGTTCAACCCTGGGAGGTCGGGAAGACATGGTGCTCTTGATGCCTTCAGAATGAACCGGGGAGGACTCGTGTGGGTTAGCTACCCCTCGAGGAATTTATAATGGCACTCGTGTGGGTTAATAGCCCCTCGAGGAATTTACTAATGGATGGTTAGGGTTGACGGACCCTTCCATCACCGAAGGGGAGGATTGAATGTGATTTCTGTTTTATGTAATGTAATGTAATGAGAAGTAATGGTGGATGCTCGTACTCACCGAGCTTAATGAAAGGGTTGGGTTATGGAATGAGAATAGAGCCTTTAATGATGTAATGTATACGTGTATGATATGTAATGTTCGTTGAAAATGTTTTGGTATGAAAAACCTATTCCCAGTTCATAACCTTTATCTTTTACGTGCTTTCATCTATTTATGTATAGTGTGTGGGTGTGCGTTAGCCCCCTCACTCAGTCGAGATATGACTGACACCTCTCTTTTACCAGTTTTAGTTTGCAGGTCTTTTGAGCACGAGCTAGGCGGAGAAGTGGGTCGTTCGAGTCTAACTTTTGGGTAAAGGTCGTGCTAGGTGCATTGTATTCATTTTTTTGTCTTGTATTCAATGAATTGATCATGTTATGAATTTTGTTAGACATGAATTGTTATGGCTATGTATATTTGATCACTTGTTGTATATGTTGATTTTGAAATTTTATATTACTAGAACTCCTTGCTTCTGCTATTTGTTTTATTTCTCGGGTGCTCTGGTTTAGTTTTAGCTCCGCTTAGCCCAGTGAGTATGTGGTCTCCCGTTCGCTTAGACTTGGGCTCGTGTATGGACTTCCCATTTCATATGCGAGTTCGGGTTTAGGTACGGGGGATGTGGTGACCCACCGTGCGGGGTGCTACACTGTACCAATCAATCAGAGAATACAAAATGTGCAGTACGGAAACAACAATGGCATATACACAATTACAATCAAACATAAATCTCAATTCTATTCAGTATCATCAACGTGTTGTAATCTCCAATTCATGAATCTGACCGTAAATACCAATACAGCATGCAATCCTAGCAACGGGTTCAACTGAACATGTAACTTGTCCCGAATCCATATACATCAATAAATAACAATTGGCTTTCAAGCCCGAACAATATATCAATGCAATGCAATAATACAACAAAATATTCGACATAATGAAATGTTACTCAAGTGTACAAGGGTGACTTAAACGTTACACTAAGACTCAACTTCCACCTAGCGAAACCTGTAAGAATCTGGAGAGGTGGAAAAAGGGGTCAGTCTCTAGACGACTGAGTGAGCAGGAGCTATATATATATATAAAACATGCACATGCAAATCATAAATCCCAATCAAAATTTTAATTAAAATTAGTTCCCCGTAGGGCAAGAAAGTAGTTATCAATACTCGGATTTTATAACTATTCCAATTTAAGATCATTTTCGAATTCCATTTTTGGTGGTTAAATGTTCGGCGAGTGATCGTACATAATTCTCCAACCAAACTCCGACCATGTACCTTGTTGAAGTTATTAATTAACAAGAATATGACATTCATACATTCAATATAATAATTCATAATAAATCATTACATTCATTCAATCATTAATATTATTTCCAACCTTTTTTCCACGGGATGATGGTCGATTGATCGGTCCGAACCATCCATTAACATTTTGAGACGGGGGCTCATGACTCCTACCTGCTCCCTTGATGGTTTACCATCGGCTCAAGAATAACTCACCTTCCTATCTCCTCGGTCGCATGAGAAATTCTCAAAGGGTACTACATTTTAAGGTATGCCCGACGGCCCGATATCGTGCTGGTTTCCAATCCCACGTTTCCCATAGGCCCACAATACAGTGCAGTGCATTTCTCGCCAAAATAGTAAGGATCATTAAAACATTTCATTTCAATGGTAACAGTTCATTTCTTGAAATCATTTACTTGATGATTCATTTGAAAACTATGTAGATATACAATAGGTTTTTGGCCAAAACATTTCACATATGTGTTGTAGGGTTTATATAAGTAACTAGAACGAAAACACCCTCACCTGAAAGACAACAATACATGAATACGAGCTATACCAGTGCCTACTCGATCAAAGTATCTCCGCCCTGGAGAAGAACTGTACAAGAAGGGAAGCAATGTGGGATAGAGTATTAAAACTGAAAGATTCATTAGAGAATGAACGATTGGTTCTGCCCATCCACCATTTCTGACGACTACCCCACAATTCGTAGTGTTGTGGATTCTTCAGCAAGAGGAAGAAATCTTGGGCCGGGGGTTTTTCGACATATTTAAAGACCCTACCATTTCTTTCGGAAACAAGAGGCTCAAGCCCCCTTGCCAGATCGTCATCTGGCACAAAATCTACAGGTGAAAACAAAGAGCAAAAGGCCTCATCTCGTGAGATACGACTCAGTATGAGACCAATCAAGACACACGGTATTGATAAGGCAGCGTGTGGCTCTCCCATCAATGGTGTAGTGGTTGGATATGTTAATATATTTCTATTTTGTTATGTTTTGAGGAGTAAAGGTTAGAAGCTCGTACTTGTCAAGCATTATGTTCTATCCTGGGAACTATGAACCGGGGTAGTATTTATGGAATGGTTTCCTTCATTTAAGTACAACTTTGTTTTCAAATGTTTTATCGTGCAAACCCTATACCTGGTTCATGAGTCCACTTTTGTTGTATGTTTTGCTCTATATGTATAGTGTGTAGGTATGCATTAGCCCCCACACTCAGTTAGTTGACTGACCCCTATCCTTATCTTTTAATTATAGGTTCTTTTGGGACTCGAGCTAGGTGGGGAAGTATGTCTTTTGTGTCGCACTTATCAGTATAGGTCGAGTTAGGATTGCTTTTGTTTACATACACTCTTTTATTATTATGTATTTATGATTCGAGTATTGGAATACTTATGCTTTTGTTTTGTAGAGCTGTGTGGGATCGTTAATGATACTTGTATGCTTAATGTGTGTTTATGGTTTCGATGCTTCTGCTCATATGTTGTTGTTGTTTGGTCTTAGCCCCGCCTAGCTTAGGGTGTGAGTTGGTCTCTTGTTCGCTTCGACTTAGACTCGGGTGTGGACTTCCTATTTCGTAATTGGGTTTGGGTCTTTCTGCAGGGGATGTGGGGACCGTACATTCGGCGTGCTACAAAACGGGGGGTAGGAGTACATTCACGATTGGTTTTTTTGGGAAATTTCTGGCAACCTTCGGCGGCGGCCAACCGGAGGCAAGCGGCTTTTCCAGCAGCTTCGGTGGTGGTGCTCTCGTGGCCTCTGGAAGAATATCCATCTCGATGCGATGAGTCTAACTTCGTTCTTCGTTTGTCAATTGGATGTCCGATTGATTTATTACGAATTATATTGTGTATTTGAGATTAATTGATTTAGTTCTTTTAAATGTAAATTAAATTGCTATTTGCTTGATTTGTCGATCGAGATGTAATCTAACTTGTGTGAATTCAGATTATAAATGATTTGTGATATGTATTGATGTTTCCATTTATAGCTTGAATCCTGATATGTTGAATTTTTGTGTAACTTAGATGGGGCGTACATGTGATTTTCCAAACAATATAAGCTTGTATGATTCTAATTACTTAAATCATAACTACCTAAAATGAGTTGCTATGTTATGTATGGTTTATTTAAAGACTTTTACATCTTGGAAATAAATTACTTGCACAAAAATGAATCGAATATGCAATATATGAATTTATATGAAACTTTGTGTGGTCGAATAACTTAACTACCCTTGTTTATGCGTTTTATGACTTAGTAAGAATTGGATATGTAACTTCATGATTTTAAATGGAATTCATAGCATTTTTATATTTGTTCAACTTCTTGTTATAAACATGATGGAATATTATTTCCCTAGTTTAATTGATGGCCTGATTTAAGTCCATAAGTGAAATATGTACAATGTGCAATCATGTTTAGACTTTATGCATGCTTTTAAATATGCATGTGAATGAATTTGTTTGGATTCAGTATATGCTTCTTTGACTAAATTGCTCTTAATTGTATCTTTAAATGATTAAATGTAAACTTGTATCTTATTTTCATAGAATAATTGGACAAATGCTCGAACTTGGCCTCACTATATAATTACATGAGATACCTAACCTTAAGTGCATCTATCAACATTATTATGTGTTATATGTGAATTTATGGAGCTTTTGTATACATCTTAGATCTTGTAGGACGAGAAGTTATTTTGTAATGCCCCGCGGTCTCGCACGTGCGGGTAAGTGATACATGTGTTTATTTCTTGAATTATATGATTTTAATTTTCATTTAATTGTTTAATTACATTTATAACTTGAAATATTTGTTTAAATTTCATTTGTATTCCAATTTGAAATGTGAATGTATGATCGAACTTGTAAAATTGCGAATTGCATGAATCCTATGTCGATTTTGTGAAATTGTGTGATTTACGCATGCCGAGGGTGTAATTGTAACTTATTTGAAAGTTTTGGACTTGATTGAAAGTAAGCTTTGGACTTAATTGTCACTTTTTGAAAGTTTAGGGACCTATTTGAATAATAGGCCACCCTGAACGGTTTTCCGAATATCTTGAGCTCCGGAACCTCAAAATCGAGATCCATCTACGGCGTTGGACTCGTTTCGACGATTCGGATGCGATGCAATTGACCTCATGCTTTTTTGATGTCGTTTGAACCTCCGACGATGCGTATTTTAGCCAACACGACCCTTATAACTTGATTTAATACGTTTTGAGCATTTTCGGACTTTGGACAACCCGTATCCGACCCTTTTTTCCCCTAAATATCTGAATTTTATTCCTCTTTCTTCCCTTTGTTTCCATTTTCATCGATCAACACCCTCATCTCAAGAAGATAAGAGAAGCTACGAGAAATCCCATTCTTGATCAACTAAACCTTGAGCTCAAGATCAACCATCCTTACATCCTTTTCCAAGATGAGATATGATTTGGATTCTGTATACTTTCTCACGTAAGTTATGGCATGAGTTAGGAATTCATAGATCTTGAATAAGGGTATGAATAGCATGAATTGGGGTATGATTCTTGGTACATAGCTCTTGATGGTTTAAGTTAAGTTTTATTGCATGAAATAAGATTCTTTTAACTATTAACTCTTCCTACAAGCATGAAATTGGTATAAGTTGATCAAACCTTGATATGCCATTAATGGACCTTCAAGCTCCTTGTATGAAACATGAAGATATAATGGATGTTTTCAAAGATTATGAATGAATTCTTATGTCGGGGATTGATATACATGTTTTGCCTATGATATTGTGATGATTTCCATGCTTTTGCCATGTTTAAGGGTTGGTTGTTGTTGTTGAGCTCGCAGAACAGAGGATGTGTATGGCACCCCGTTTCTTCGGCAAGCCAGGTATAACATCACCAGAGGTTTTCCGACGTGTTAATTTCTCTTTTGATTTGATTTATGCCTTGATTTAATTGATTAAGTGATTTATATGCCCTAAATGTTTAAATTTCGCGTTTATTTCCCTAACTTGATTATTAATTTTCGAACTCCATGAATATGTGATATACTTGAATTATTTGATTCATGAACTTTGTTTACGTGTTTATTTTATTCGTTTGTACTTGTTCGAATTGGTCGGAGACCATTTCTTTATTCGTGGGATTGGAGGGCCTAACGAGTTTTAGCGCGCCTCAGATTCCGAGGGCCATATCATGAGATCGGGAATTCGGATTCGAATTCTGGAAGTGGCGTCAGACTTGTAATGAGATATGAAAGCTAAGGAATCAAGCCTTGTATTTTTCTAAGCTCATTTGTACCGCCGTATTTTGCCCGAAACTTGAGCCTCGTGCAGGCTTGCCACCCTTTACGGCATCTGGACCTCTGAAATTTCATCAAAATGAGCACCTCGTACCAAAATGACACCCTTTGACTAGTCTTGAGTTTGTGGGACCACCCCAACCGTAATTAAGCCTTAACCCTTGACTTTTATGACAAAGATTCAGCTCCCTCTCTCCCCTAACCTTCTCATTCGAACCACACACACCCAAGAGAAGGAAAAGTTTAGCTCCAAGAGAAGAAAGAAGAGGTTATTATTCATGCCTTGTGATTTTTGAGCTCCAACCTCCATTTTACCCCATCATCTTCAAGAGGTTAGTGTACTTTTGGTATCTCCATCCTTGTGTGATCATTTTCAGCCATGAAACTGGAGTTATAACCCAATTTTCATATAGAATTGAGCATGATAATGAATAGTTGGGGTTTGAGTTTTGTATGAATTTCTTGATCTCTTGATTTGGAGGTTGTGGCTGATTTGAGGTGTTTTGGTGCATGATTTTTGAGTGTTTTGATGCCTATATGTGCTGCTTTGTTGCCCCTTCTTTCTCCCCCTCAAAACAAACCTGCTGCTGCTCCTCTTCACGCCGAGAATAACTCCCCGGGCGGGGAGTTTTTGTACTAAAAAGTCCCCGGGGTAGTTTAGTGCAGGAAGTTTCTGCACTGTTTTCCCCAGCCGAGTAAATTTTTGCCTTGTTTTTTCCCGGCCGGGTACCCCTTCATACAAACTCCATTTGACCTAAATTTTGGATAAGTTCAACCTCATTGATTCTAGAACATTCTCCAATTAGATTCACCTCAAAATTCGTTCTAGATTGTGAGACATAATCGTTTTATTTTGGTATCGCCACTTTGCCGAAATTCTTCACTCGTTCAACTTCAGACCTCCGCCATTTTTGGATCCCTTTGAACCATGATTCGTGCCATATATCTTTGGAAATCCCTATATGTCTATTTTTATTTAAAAAAAAAGAAAACTTAATTCCCATTTCTCAAACTGAAGTTATCCCCAATTTCCTACAGCTTGTTCGTTTCGGTAAAACTGTCAACTTTTGCCTATTTTCACTCGGAGTCCCATTTTGCATTTCTATTACATTTTTCCAGTAGCTTCTCACCCCAATTGTAAACCTAATATGTTAATATATTGTAATATGTTATGTTTCATTAATTATTTTATGTTTATGACCTTGTTTGCTAAGTGTAATTTGGACATGAATTCATGATCAACATATGAAACGTTTAACGCTTTCTTGCATCTCTTGTTATTTCCTTGAAATTCAAGCTTATAAATGCTTATGGTGTGTTAATATATGATACATGATGAGCTTATTTAGTATGATATGAGTTTAATTCTTGAATTCCTTAGGTGATATTTCATTATTTGCTCCGATATGCCTAAGTATAAATGTATAGGACGTGCATTGCATCCATTTGAGTTCTTATGCATCGCCATGTATCTAAGTAGTTCATGATCGAGTCTAAGTCATGCGTATGTGTTTGTTTGTCTCAGATTTGAGTTTTGGAGGTGTCGGATCCACCATATAGCTTCTTCTTGATCGTCAACGCTCTTCCGGGAGCACTTTTGTTAAAAGGTGAGGTTTTAGGTTTGTTTCTTTTTAGCTAATGCGACCTACAACCCTATGTGCTCGTTTTTAAGCCCACATGCGAATATACTATTATATTTATATAATAGATATGTGCTTATACAATATATTTATAACTTTGTTATACGATTAAAGGTTTTCGAACTATATATACGAGCGTATGGAAGCCTAAAAATATTTTGCAATGAGGCTATGCTCCAAACCTTGTGTCTTCATGCTAGCTATGGATTAGGATGACATGGAGAGGTACATCTATAGCATATGCTAAGTTGCAAGGTAAGGTTTGTTTTGATAAGATATGAAGTTATGATTTTGATACGATATGATAAGTTTGCTATGTTGCGAGTTATGATATATTAAGCTATGTTCAGATTTATCAGGCCCAGGGAATTGTGGGTAAGGATGCCCGGGGTGGCAAGGGCCGTCGGGGTAAGCCTGTGCACGGTTCCCATTAGAAGTACTTACGCGCGACTCTTGGAGGTTGAGGAGGTGTGGTGCTTCAAGCACAATGTGGGTTAGCTACCCCTTGTGCATTGGTAAGAGTAGTGAGGGTTTGCTCCCCGAACTACATGTTGTTGGGGTTGGATTGGTTCTGTTTTATCATTTCTGTTTTTAATACACATGTTATGAATTGGGGAGGTTGTGTAAGACCCGTACTCACCGAGTATAGGAATCGGTTATGATATGTTGATTATGAAATGGCATAGGAGCTTTCCCTTAAGTTATAATACGAATATCGATATGTTTTGATAAGTATAAGTTTAAGTTTGATTCAAAAATGACTTTAGTATACAAAAACCTATCCCGGTTCATAGTCTTTTGTTTTTTATGTGCTTTGCTCTATATGTATACGTGTGTGGGTGTGTGTTAGCCCCCTCACTCAGTTGGTGGATTGAACCTCCTTTCAACTTCTCAGTTTGCAGGTTTTGGTTCGTGCTAGGTGGAGTCGTGAGTCGGTCGAGTTCTAGTCCCCTACTCGAGTTGTATTTTCATTTGCATTCGGTCACATTTTGTATATGATTCGATTTTGATAATTGAAGTATGTATATCTTATGCATTTGTTAATGAATTATGTATGAATTCTTGATTTGCACATGTTAACGAATTTTGTATGAACTTATGGATTCTTGTTTTATGTATTCGGGACAGGCTTCTAGGGATAGTTGAACCCATTTTGTGGATTTATCTTCTTGGATTTTGTTATATGCTTCCGTTTTCGTATTGGTCTGCGTGCTCTAGTCCTGTCTTAGCTCCGCCTGGCTTAACGAGTGTGTGTAGTTTCCCATTCGCTTAGTCTTGGGCTCATATATGGATTTTTATTTCATACGTGGGTTCGGGTCTAGGAGCAGGGGATGTGGTGGCTCGTCGCTCCGGGCGCTACAACGTGTGTGTTTTGTTTACGTTGCGAGGAAGAAGAAGAAAAATTGGGGAGGATCGCCTGGGCTTGTTAACGCCCGTTACCCCTTTTTGCCTAGAAAACCTTAACACCCGTTACCCATGCTGGAGGGAGCCACTGCCTCTTTTAACCCCCATTAACATTTTTGGCCTGGAAATTTGTAACCCCCGTTACCCTTGCAGAATGAAGTGATCAGGGGATGTTCGTGTAATTTTCGTTTCTTTTCGTTTATGTTCCACGTGAACCTTAATTACGTAACTGATGTGCGATTTGATTAATTAATACTATACAATTACTTGATCATGAATTCGTTGATACGTGAGTATGCAATTTATTTGATTATTATCAATGTGACTGTGAATTGGCAGATTTATGATTTAATGATTATGAACTAATACGGTTCCGCCGTATATTGAATAAATGAATCGTTTATGTGTTTATATGAACCTAATTGTACTCATGATCATCTTCATCATATGTTATTGCCCCATATACATTTCATAGCACATTTATTGCATTGCGGAGCATCAAATATGGTCATTTGAGTCTCACACTACTTTTATTGCACAGATCTTGGTCCAGTAGGAGACGAGGCTGAGCAGTGAGGTCTTTGTTCCGTTCTTTTGTCTACCAGGTGAGTTTTTCTTCTATTAGTTAAAATTGTGACCAGAAAAACCCTAATGTGCAAGATTACGGCCAAAAGTATTTATATGTATACATCGAGTCTTTGGGGAGTCTTGCATTGGTGTCTAGCATTTCCTTTATGTATACACTCATACTTTATGATCATGATATATCATGAATGAATTAGAGCGCTCATGAATTGTAATAGGCCGTGTGGGCCGTTACTTATGACACTTGTATGGTTTTGTGATGGTATCTAGAGCTTATAACTCAATATATGAAATATGGTTCTTATGATTCCGCGTTTATACTACTTTGTTGTTATAATTCTTGGTTATTTACATTATGGGTTAGTCCTGCCTAGCATAGTGAGTGTGTTGTGTCCCCATTTGCCTTGGTTTGGCTCGTTTATGGATTTTCCATTTCATATGCGGGTCGGGTCATGGTGCAGTGGATGTAACGTCTTGCGCTCGGGCGTTACATGTTTTGAATCCCGTTTCTTCTATTTTGTTTGTTTCTTTTGTTCTTACCCCACCCTAAGCATGTTCCTAATGTGTAACTTAAATGTTAAATATTAATTGTATACTAAATGCTATTATATGATCTATTTTACCTTTCAAATGTGTGAATTCAATATGGAACGTGTTATATGAATGTAAGTTGCGTGTTTTGCGAATGTGCATTGCATATATCTCGTTTTGTGCATTCATGAGCATTTCTGTGCATCTATGTGGTTCATTCTTGAGTCTAAGTCTTTTGTTTTGTATTCAGTTGGTTCAGGTGCACCCGAGGTGGTGACAAGTGGGTCGTGTAGGTTTCAAGGTGAACTAGTTGCTTTGTCCTTGGCTTCATTTGATAATATGTGAGGTTTTTTTTTCTTTTAGTTAGTTCGATCTAAAACCCTAAATGTATGTTGAGACTGCATGCAGCCTACGTATATTATGTATTTAGATATGTGTTGAGTATGTATTTTGGGGACTTGTTCCACTTGTTATTAAACTCTTGAAAATGTTTTTATGTATAAGTACACTTTGCTTGTGCTTGTTTTCGAAAGGGGTTGGTGTGAGTTTGTAGCGAGTTTTGACCATGAAAGATTGGTTTGGTACATTTGATTTTAACTTTGTTGGGCTCGGAGGTGTGGGTAAGGGGTACTCGGGATGACCTCATGTGCCCGGACACACCCCCTATTTTATACTTCCATTTTAGAGAGCTTACTCAACCTCGGGGAGGACGAGGCGAAAGTTGTGCCACCCCGTTTCCTCGACAAGCCAGGTATGACGTCAAAGGTTTTTCCGACGTTTTACTTTCTCTTTTGATTTATTTTATACTTTGATTTAATTGTTTAAGTAATTTATGTGCTCTAATTATTTAATTTTATGTTTTAACTTCCGTATTTAATTTCTTATACTTGAATTAATTTCCAGACTACGTGAATACGTGATATATTTGAATTATATGTTTATGAACTCGTTTACATGTTTATTTTATTCGTTTTTACTTGTTCGTTTTGGTCGGAGACCATTTCTTGTTTTGGGGGATTTGAGGGCCTAATGACTTTTAGCGCCCCTCGGATTTCGGAGGCCATAACTCGAGCTCGGGAATTTGGATTCGAATTCCGGAAGTGGCGTTGGACTTATAACGAGATTTGGAAGCTACGTGTAACATCCCGCTCATCTAGCTGTCCAAGTACGTCGCTACGGGTGTGTTATTTGGCTTTTTAATTATTTAATTATGTAATTATGTGCTTATTTTATTGTTTAAATGTTATTCTTGAATTTATTTGAACTATTTGTTAAGTATGTGTTTAGAATTTTGAACGTTTTGCTCTTTCTTTCCTCGGTTTAATCCGTTTTAGTTCGGAATCGTTTCTGATTTTTGTGACTATGTGATATGCATGAGTTATATGTGTTATGAACTTTTTTACGTGCTCGTTTTATATTTTTTTTTAAGTTCCTTCGATACGGTTCTTGAACCTTTTTGTTTGATAGGGACCCAAGGGCCTAACACGTTTAGCACACCTTGTGTTCCGGAAGGCGTAACTTGGGCTCGGGAATTCGGATTCAAATCCTGGAAGAAGTGTCGGACTTGTAACAAACAATGGGAGCTAAGGAATCCAAATTTGTATTTTTCTAAGCTTGTTGGACCCCCGTATTTCATCTGTACCGAGCCCGTGTGACAGATTTGCCACCTTTCACTAAAATGGCTATATCTCCCTCATGCCTTGGCCAAATCAAGTCAAACCATGGCCCACACTCCACTAACATACCCCTCAATCCTGCTCCACCACCTCATTTCGAAATTCATCATCCAAGAAAGGGGAAAGAAGTAGCAAACCCAGACCAAGGAAGAAAGAAGAGAAAAGAGGGCCGCCACTATTCACTTTGCCAATTTCTTGCTCGTTCCACCTCCGACTCACCGAGTTGTGTGATTTTGGTTATGAAAATGGTTCGTGAAATGGGAATGGATTCATAATTAATAAAATTGGTTAATTTTGGGCTTTGGGCCTTAAACTCTTTTATATATATTTATTACTATAGGAAAATGATTTAGATTGCAAAAACCACGCCCCGTTTCATGAACTTTTATGACTTTGAATATGCTCTGAATTATGTATATGTATGCGTGAGTGTGTTAGCCCCCTCACCGGTCTTTAGGACTGAGCCCTCCTTGTTGTTTTCTTTTTCTCTTTTTGTTTCTTTGAGTTTGCAGGTGCAGGGTTCGGTTTGTGCTAGGCGGTGGTTTTCTTTTAGGTTCTTTGAAGTCTTAGTTTGAGTCCTTTAGCATTTTGAATCTTTACCTTTCCATTTTTATATTATATAGATATGAATATGTATAAGAATCTGAAATTATGAACTTGTATGATTTATTTGGCCCGGGTTGGGCATGTTTGTATATTATGTAACTTAATTCGATTAGTTTTATATTTTTTGCACGTTTGTCGATCCTGTAGCTTCTGCATGTGTTTTGTTTTTTATTGCCCACTCTGAATTAGGGTCTAGACCACCTAGCTAGTGAGTGGGTTTTTGTTTGTCACCCGTTCGCTGTAGTTTGGCACGTGTGCAGAGTTCCATTTCGTTACACGTGTTGGGCCATAGTGCGGGGGGTGTAGTGCTCTACACTACGGGGTGCTACATCTGAAGTGGTATCAGAGCTTTTGGTTGCAAAATCAGAGCTCTAGTGTCGTGTTGGGTTTGTCTAGGTCGTTCGACTTAGGATTACGTTTTTTATTACATTCACTACATAATTGTTTGATACGGGACTACCTTAGGCCTGGGTTGGTGGTTCGAGGGCCGCGATAAGCTAGAGGTTAATTCTAGGAGGTTCGTTCGGGGCTCAATGATATTTTTGAGTAATAGATTGAAGGCTAGCCCATTTATATCTTTCGTGAAAAGGGGTTCGTGTTTTGGAGGAGAGACGGTTCTAGAGTCTTCAGCTAAAGTGTGGGTTGAGTTCATCCCGGAGTTGTTCAAGATCTCGCTCTGGACCTGAGGACAGGTCCTTTTGAAGGAGGAAAGTTTGTAACATCCCGCTCATCTGGCCATCCAGGTACGTCGCTACGGGTGTGTTAATTGCGCTTTTAAATTATTTAATTATGTAATTATGTGCTTATTTTATTGTTTAAATGTTATTCTTGAATTTATTTAAACTATTTGTTAATTAGGTGTTTAGAATTTTGAACGTTTTGCTCTTTCTTGGCTCGTTTTAATCAGTTTTAGTTTCTGAATCATTTTCGATTTTTGTGACTACGTGATATGCATGAGTTATATGTCTTATGAACTTTTCTACGTGCTCGTTTTATGTTTTTTTTTTTTAAAGTTCATTCGATACGGTTCTTGAACCGTTTTGTTTGATAGGGACTCGAGGGCCTAGCACGTTTAGCGCTCCTTGTGTTCCGCGAGGCGTAACTTGGGCTCAGGAATTCGGATTCGAATTCCGAAAGAAGTGTCGGACTCATAGAAAAGAATGGGAGCTAAGGATCCAACTTTATATTTTTCTAAGCTCGTTTGAACCCCCATATTTTATCCGTACCGAGCTCGTGTGACAGATTTGCCACATTTCACTAAAATGTCCATATCTCCCTCATCCCTTGACCAAATTAAGTCAAACTGGGGCCTACACTCCACTGACTTACCCCTCTATCCTTTTTCCACCCCGTCATTTTGAAATTTATCAGCCAAGGAAGGGGAAAGAAGCAGCAAACCCAGACCAAGGAAGAAAGAAGAGAAAAGAGGCCTGCTACTATTCACTTTACCAATTTCTTGCTCGTTCCACCTCTGATTCACCTCAAATTTGAAAGACAAGTCCGTGACATTACTCTAACCCTTCTTAGCACTCTTTTAAGTGTATATTTCCTGAATTACTTGGAGTTTAGAGCATGGTATGATCAATGGCATGAATAGTTAGGTTATATGCATTTCTTTGATGAATTCATGCTATCCTTGAGTTTTCTTTTGATTTAATGCATCTGATGTGTTAATAATACCTCCATTTATGTTTCCTTGAACTTGTATTGCGTGGTAGATGAGTTATATTGAAGTTACCATTGATGAATTTTGCATGAACCTGAAGAACATGAACTTGTGTGTGTGTCCCTTCCTTTCTCATGAGTTTAGCTTCAGTTTTCGCATAGTTTAGGGCATGAATCTTTGGATCTTTGCTGCATAAACCTTTTATGATGTGTTGGTTTGGTGGTGGGATGGTTTTCTTGGTGTTTCAGGGTTGGAACAGGGGCTGGAATTCGAAAATTCCAGCCCTGCGCGGGCTAACGCCCGTTAGGGGCTTTTGCGTGTTAGGGGTGTAACGGCCGTTAGTCAGTAGCTGGGGCTGCTGTACTGATTAACGGCCGTTACTCAGGTTGTGAAGGGGTGGGACTAACGACCGTTAGTCCCCCCAGTCCAACCGTTTGTGTGTTTTCGTCTTTTGTTTGTTCGTTTCGTCCATTTCCCTCCCCAATCTTGATCCTAATGTGATGTATGCTTGTTTATATGTATGAAAAGTTGTGCTATGACTTGTTGATGCATGAATTTTGTATGTTTTATGTTTGAATAACATGTTATGAATGTTGTATTAAGTTTATAGGTTCTTTTGACGTGATATGTGCACTAGATGACTTATTATGCTCTCTTATATGCATGTTGTTGGTGTGGCGAGCCCGAAGCAGAGTGACGGTATAGCGTAATATTTCAAGATTTTCGCCATAACCTCGTTATCAAAATATTTCTGAAATATTTTAATAAGCAGCGGAACAAAGTGGGCAGCATAACTCTAATATAAATGCATTGATAACATAATTTTAAATCACATAACATATAATCACAATATGCAAATATTCATTTCGGCAGCATAACGATATTACCGTACTGCAAAATTGGCTATCAACGGCACTTTTCCAACACCTTGATTTTCTCTTGAAACCGGCAGAACTTCCTCGCAATATCCCCGATTAAGATTTTGGAGTGTGGGCTCCGGCAGTATTTCGCTAAATACTTTGAGAAAATATTTTTCTAGAAAACTCTTATTTCTAATTTCAAAAAATCCCTATTTTTTAATAATTAAGTGGATTATATATTAATTATATAACCACCTAATTATGTAATTAATTAATCCTTAATTAGGATTAATTAATAATATAGAGAGAGAGCGCCGAAAGGGCATTTTCAAGCCTGCCAAAGTTTTCAAAAAATGGAATGAATTAAACAAAGAAGGCAAAGGCTATTTATAATCTCCAACAAGGGACATTTGTGCAATTTGCAGAATTATTTCCGTAGCTCCCAAGTTCGGACGACCAGTATGAAGACGCCACGTGGTAGCTTGGAGTGCGCGGAAAGCAACGCCGCCGACTACGCGCGGAAAGGGGCCCGCACGCGCCCACATGCCTCGTCCATGTGGCGGCTGTGTGCTTGGCGCCTGTAGCATGCACGCTGCAACAGGCAGCTGCCACGTGGCCGGTCAGGTCCGGTCCAACCGCGGTTCGACTTTCACACCGGTTCAACAATGAACCGGTCGGTTTACGTCCGGTCTAACCGCTGGGCGATGTGGCAAATTCCGATGATGCCACGTGTCAGGGTCGATTCTAACCGAACCCCGACCCTACCTGAAATCGTTTCCGACCCGGACCCTTCCAGGGCTGATCTGAGCCTTTCACTCGCGCTGGTAGGGGGTGTGCAGAGTTTGGTAATACCGATCGAACCGATCGAAATCGAATATTCGGTATATAGATTTTTAAAATTTTGGTATTCGGTTGATATCGGTAATTACCTACGGTATACCGAACCGACCGAAATACCGAAATAATTTTTTAATATTTTTTATATATATTTTTAGATATTATTATAATTTTTTATATACATATATAACATATTATATATTGATTCCTAAATTATATTACTGTATTTATTTTATACATATATTATATATTATATATATCTTATAATTAGGTGTACAATTAATTTATTTAACTTTTTAACTCTTCAAAAATGTATTGAAACTTTTAATTCCCCAGTCCCAATTTTTGTTCTATCAATCATAAAATGAGAATTGAGAGTTTGAGACTTGAAAGTTTAAAGTGCCAAATTCAAGACTTCTGAGTGTTTTTGTAATATTCATATATTTTTTGTTTTTTTTTTATTTTTAATTTTTAATTTTTTTTCGGTAATTCGCTTTTATACCGAACCGTACCGAAATAATTTCGGTAAAAACCGAACCGAACCGATAATTTTTGTTCGGTTTTCGGTACGCCATTTTGGCGTACCGAAATTTCGGTTCGGTCGGTTCGATATATACTGAATGAACACCCCTATGCGCTGGCGTGGCGCGATCCGCACCGTCCACGTGTCGCGCATGGTGGCGCCCAATCAGCGCCACCTGGCTACTCGCTCGCTGACGTGGTGTGACATGTCGGTTGACACGTCATCGCCTGCCACGTCAGCAAAGAACCTTTTTTTTTTTTTTGAAAAATTTTATTTTCTCCAAAATAAAATTTCGGGCATTTCCAACTCTTTGGAATTTAATTTATTTTCTCGAAATAAATTCCTTGGCTATTTTCAAACACTTTGAAAATTTATTTCTCTCTCTCATTTTAATATTTTCTCTTTGATCTTCCTTGGGGCTTGCGGGGGGACCTACAAGACTAATTAATTTTAGCTCCAAACAAATCAATCTATTATCATCTCATGACAATAATTGATTACCGTTTAACAATATTTAATTCCACTAAATAAATATTGTTGAACTCTAAAATTAATTAAATTATTCAGGAATTTCTCGATCTAGAATAACTTTACATTTTACTCCTCTGTACAGATATCCATGAAAAATAAATCAATACTACTATCATTTATTTTTCACTTCCAATCTGAAATTTCTTGATTCGCCTTAAGTCCAAATTCCTTGTATGTGAAACACATTCAACATACAACTTCGGTGACGCACACACGAAAAACTTTGGCCAAAGTTTTATTTGAACTTTTGCAAATCTATTTCAGGGATATCTTTTAACCTTCCAACAAGGCTATAGATTCCTCGATCAGTATTCATCTCTAGCACATTTCATGCAATCACCGAACGTAGAAAGTATTTTGGCCACCCGTTAGCGAGACCTCACTTCTGAGTACATTACAGTGATTAGCACTACATGCCTAAAGTAGAAACACTGCCAGGAGTAAGAGTCCAATGCTTCCGAGATTTTATTCATTTTAGATAGCAGTATAAAATGAACAATCTCAGTGGTGCAGTTCGATGTTTCCAATCTCATTGAAAATCATCAATGTGTTATAATCGAAAACTCCATTTCCCTATGACGAAAGACTAATCATCTTATATAACACATTATAGTCTTGATAAGAACATTTTCTTATCATAGCGACCAGAACTTTAATTACACGTGATTTCTGGTATTTAAAGTCTTTTCCTATGAAACACATTTCATATAAAAATACCATTACAATTCATTAATTATTAAATTTGTAAAACATTTATTATTTACAATATAATTGGATTTTCAGGGCATTTATCCCAACAAACTCCCACTTGCCCTAAATCTAATTTGTAGCACCCTAAACCCCAAGGCACTACATGCCCCGCACTATAGCCCGATCCACATACGAAATGGACGATCCGTACATAAACCGAACATATAGCGAACGGGTGACAATCAAGAAAATAACGAGCTAGGCGGGACACTCCCCAACATACACAACCCAAGACATGAAATTAAGAGCGGAATCATTTCAATTAATACGTATAGATACCATATTTACCAAAGTATGTACATAGTAGGTACCAACATTAACTATCAATACATTATCATCTCTCATGTAATATATATATCCAAGTATCCAAAATGTGATAACAATGATCGTAACATGATAATAACAAAAGTTCTATACATGAAAGATACAATGCTAGACTTGGTGTAATGCAAGACCTGACTCAACTCCCGCCTAGCACAACCACGACCAAAAGTACCTGAAAAGTGAAGTATCAGTCTACCGAAGACTGAGTGAGGGCCAATAAATATATAAAGCACAGGTCACGTGCAAGTCATAGCCTCGGGTGAAGACTTGGAAATGAAATAAATATAGAGTTCAAGAACAACTTGCTCTTTGCCCGAGATTACAACTATCCAATTTAACATGTTAACTTGTCAATTTCATGAAACATGTGGCCCCGGCGAGTGAGGGCAAATCTCCAACCTTTCTACCAACGTGATCAATACGTGCATGCTTGAATCATGAAATAGGAGATCATGCAATTCATTAAGTGCACAAGTAGTAACATAATCACGAGTGAAAACACACAATAACCCGAGGACAACCCGTGATTTCGGATCCGTCCCCAGTCTCCTTCTTTCTCCGGGTGATAGTGGGTTTGCAAGGCCCAACTATCCACGACATGTTATACGTCGGGAACATGACTCCCACGCACGAAACTCCTTCCACCACCAATCTCCTAGTGATTTCGGGGGTGATCCCAATGAGCTCAGGATAATTTAAGAGTTACCCGTCAGCCCTTACTTTCCCGGTTGGCTCAAGAAATACCCTCGGGCCCAAGTGCAATCATGACTCGCCAAAACGTGCTTGAAATCGTGAAAAATCATGGCTTGCTTGCTTGAATATGTTTATATTTTAGAAAACATTTATAAATATAATAGGTTTTGGCCGAAATATCACATAAGGGTTGTAAGGTTCTAATTACCTAGTACAAAACCTCACCTTTGCCTCAAAATACAACAAGGATGTGCTCTAGGGAGCCTGCTCCTTGTCCACGACCTCGTGACCTATGCAAACAAGACATGTATACGTGAGCCATTACTCAAAATGGACCAAATGGGACGAACGGCAAAAATGCAACGAGATGACGAGCAATGAACAATGTAGCATTAAACTATCTTGTTTTGACATATATTCAATCATATAATAACAATTTGGGATCAACGAATGCATTGCATCAACATGCTAAAAATCGGATTTTATGCAGTAACTTTTCTTCTCTCAGACGTATGGGAACGGCCGTTCCGGCTTCCCTTTGAAAGTGGGAAGGGCCGTTACCATGGCCATCTGAGAACGCGCCAACGTTTTAACTTTTAAAAATGTGCTTTAGCTGGGAACGGCCCTTCCGGGACGCAGTCCAAAATGGGAACGGCCGTTCCCAGGTTCGGTTGCCTATTTTAAACTGAAACGTGGGAACGACCGTTCCCAAAAGGCCTTGAGACGGGAAGGGTCGTTCCCAGCTTCTATAACTGGAAAAACAGAGCAGAAGCAGGGGATGGCTACGGCAACAACAAAACAACCACAAAGTTCAAGTTTTACTCCCACAAAAGCTATGATTCTGGAAATATATGTGCATACAAGTTCAAGATATGATAATATATCACTTAAACTCATAAACCATGAAAAATCATCAAGAATTCAAGTTTTCAAGTTTATACTCAACTTGATCATTCAAGCTAAATTTTCCAAGAATTCAAGCTCTAGATCAAGATATAATCATATAATCATGCTTCAATCAACAAATAATCCATTTATACTATAATTCACAAACCCTAGCCCACATATATTTGATCAATAACCATGAATTCATGCATACACCTACCTTCAAAGTTAAAGAAATCAAGAGGATAGATAGAGATGATGATCAAGTTCCAAAGCTTGAGAATTTTCTTGAAATTCTTGACGAAAACAATGAAATCCCTCTTTCCTTTTTCCTTGAAGAAACCGAGAGCAAGAGGGAGCAAATATGTTGGGAGATTTTGATGAAAAATGATCAAGGAAGCTCATGGAATGAATATTACGTGATTCACCAACTTTGATTTGTGTGAAATGTTCAAATTATCATTTAATCCCCCAAGAGTCCAAGCTATGCAATTGAGGATATACAGTTTTGAAATATGATCAATTAAGTCCTTGAAAGTTAATGTAATTTAGTCCCTAATTTAAAGAAATAAACATCTAGGGACAATTTGATAATTAAAACACTCCCGGTAATTATTTTATGCAACAACTATTTTTCCATGACATGAAATAATTTTCCAATGATATGATTTCATATAATTCTCATAAATATTGCATCATGAATTTTATAAAATATGTAATGTGATGTAGGAAAAATATAAGAATTAAAGACTTAAAATAAATCCTACACTCAAAATTTCACACGTGGCGTGCTTACCTGTTCATCCGGAACCGGGGCGTTACAACTCTCCCCTCCTTAAAAGAATCTGGTCCCCAGATTCTCTAGTCCTGAGCGAACAACTCCGGGTGGAACCATTTCATTTTATCTTCAGTTTCCCACGTAGCTTCTTCGGTTTTATCACTTCTCCACAGAACTTTAACCATGGGAATTCTCCGGTTTCTCAATTCCTGAAATTTTCGATCCAAGATTTTAACCGGCCTTTGGATGAACGTCAAATTCGGTTCCAATTCAACTTCTTCAACGGGGAGAATCGTGGTCTCATCGGGGTAATATTTCCTTAACTGAGATACCTGAAACACGTTGTGAATCCCCGTAAGACTCGGTGCTAGGTCCAGTCTATAGGCTACTTCGCCTATTCTTTCAAGAATCTCGAAAGGACCTAAGTAGCGAGGATTAAGCTTTTCTCCTTTCCCGATCCGGGTGAAACCTTTCCTTGGTGACACCTTCAAGAATACCCGGTCACCAACTTTGAATTCAAGATCCCTTCGGCATGTATCGGCATAACTCTTTTGCCTAACTTGCACGGCTTTCATCCGTTGTTAGATCGTTTAAACTTTCTCAATCATACCCTGAATAACTTTGGAAGGTTTCTCAAATTTTTCACCTTTCTTTACCCTTCTTGTTTAGTCCATTTCCACTCTTCCAAGTCGAAGAACAACGGAGATTGGCACTTTCTTCCATAAAGAAGTTCATAAGGAGCCATCCCGATCGAAGCCTGAAAGCTATTATTATAAGTAAATTCAATTAAAGGTAGCTGCTCTTGCCACGAATTCTGAAAATCCATCGCGCAAGCCCGAAGTAGATCTTCCAAGTATCTTATTAATCTTTCTGTTTGACCGTCTGTTTGCGGGTGAAATGCGGTACCGAACTTGAGCCTCGTTCCCAACATCGCCTGTAACTCTTGCCACAACTTAGATGTGAACCTCGGGTCCCGATCTGAAACTATGCTCACAGGAATGCCATGAAGTCGGATGATCTCTATATTATAAATCTCGGCTAGCTTTGGAATCTTATAAGACATTCTGACCGATAGAAAGTGAGCAGACTTCGTAAATCTATCCACGATTACCTAAATACCATCAAATCCACCTTTTACCTTCGGTAATCCTGAGATAAAATCCATCGTTACTTGTTCCTACTTCCATTCGGGAATAGTTAACGGTTGTAGAAGTCCCGTGGGTTTTTGATGTTCAGCTTTTACCCTCTGACAAGTCAAGCAATGTTTCACATACTCAACAACGTCTCTTTTCATCCCGCTCCACCAATAATATTGTTTCAGATCCTTATACATTTTATTTCCTCCCGGGTGGATCGAATATGCTGACCTATGAGCTTCTTCAAGTAGAACCCGTTTCAACTCTTCAGGCACTACTACTCTATTTTTAAATCGAAGCAAACCGGTCTCGTCAAACCAAAAAGGACTCTCCGGATCAGCTCTAGCCTTACTTACTAATTTCTATACCTCCGGATCACTATTCTGAGCCTCAAATAACCGATACTTTAATTCCGGCTGAATTGTAATATTGGAAACCCGAGCCTTTAGCATAATCGGAGCAACTTCAACACTTTCCTTTATTTCCAAACTTGACACACTCGCCTTCCTGATAAGTTCATCGGCAACCACGTTGGCTTTTCCTGGATGATACTTGATCGTGCAATCATGATCTTCTAACTTTTCCATCCAACGCCGTTGCCTCATATTCAAGTCTTTCTGTGTGAATAGATACTGGAGGCTCTTGTGGTCGGTGAAAATCTCAAAGGAAGTCCCGTATAAATAATGTCTCCATTTCCCGAGGGCAAAGATCACGGCTGCAAGCTCCAGGTCGTGTGTAGGATAATTCTTTTCATATTTCTTTAACTTCCGGGAGGCATAAGCGATCACCTTCCCCTTCTGAGTCAATACACAACCTAAGCCTTTCTTAGAAGCATCTGTATACACGGCATACTCCTCTGAACCCTCAGGAAGTGCTAACACCGGAGCTGAGACTAACTTTTCTCTCAAAAAGTTGAAACTTTGATCACATTTCTCGTCCTAGACAAACTTGACATCTTTCTTTGTCAATCGGGTCAATGGTGCAGCGATCTTAGAGAAATCCTGAACGAGCCTTCTGTAATATCCGGCCAATCCCAAGAAGCTCCTAACTTCCGAGGCATTCTTTGGTTTCTCCCATTTAAGCACGGCCTCAATCTTCGAGGGATCGACTTCCAATCCCTTGCCTGAAATCACATGTCCCAAGAAAGCAACCCGATCGATCCAAAATTCACACTTACTGAATTTAGCAAATAACCGATGCTCCTTTAAAGTCTGTAGAACAAGTTTAAGATGCCTTGAATGCTCCTCCGGAGATTTTAAGAATGCCAAAATATCATCACTAAAAATTACCACAAATTTGTCGAGAAAAGGCCTGAAAATCCGGTGCATCATATCCATGAAAGCTGCAGGGGCATTAGTTAACCCAAGTGGCATAACCACCAACTCGTAATGCCCGTATCGAGTATTGAATCCCGTCTTTGGTATATCCTCTGCTCGGATTTGCAGCTGATAATACCCCTGTCTTAAATCCAATTTTGAGTAGACCTTGGAACCCTGAAGTATATCAAATAATTCCTCAATATGTGGAAGAGGATACTTGTTCTTAATAGTCATCCGGTTCAACTCTCGGTAATCGATGCACATCCTTAAAGTACTATCCTTTTTCTTTACAAATAACACCGCTGCTCCGCAGGGTGAAGAACTCGGCCAGATGTATCCCACTTCTAACAATGCCTCGAGCTGAACCTTTAACTCTTTTAATTCTGCTGGAGCCATCCGATATAGAGTCTTTGAATATGGCTCTGCACTCGGATAAAGATCAATCACGAATTCAATCTCTCGCTCGGGAGGCAAAGAATCCAATTTCTCTGGAAAGACCTCGGGAAATTCCTTCACCACATCCGTGTCTTCCAATTTCACCTAATCCTTAGGCTTATTCAGAATGTAGGCAATGAATCTGGTAGCCCCGCCTTTAACCAATTTCTGAGCCTCTGAGAAGGAAAGTAACGGTACAGTCTTTGAAGTCTAACCCGTAGTAACCTCTGAACCCAATTGTACTTTCTTTGCTCGGCAATCTATTATAGCACAGTGCTTGTACAACCAGTCCATCCCCTAAATAGACCCGTATCTTTCTATTGGCATAACAATGAAATCTGTCAAGAACTCTCGACCCTCAATCACCACTGGAACATCCCTGTAAACCTGATCCGTCTCTCGCCTACTACCGAAAGGAGAAATAACTAAATAACGCACAGAAGAGCACATAGCAGGCAAAGATAAAGTACTGGCAATAGAATGCGCAAGAAAGGAGTGTGTAGCTCCTGGATCAAATAATGTATGGATGTTCGTGGAATAAATGCATATTGTACCTTCAACTACTGCAGCGGGGTCGATCTCAGCACCCAGCTCCTCTCCAGCTAATGCGTAAGCTCGAGCTCTCACTAGTGGCCTCGGACCTGCAGGTGGCGGATCCTGACGATCCGAACAACCATCAACCAGGTGCTCGTCACTCCCACAGATCAAACATAAACCCAACTGTCGCCTGCAGTTATCATATGTATGTGTAGTAAGTCCACAAAATCTGCAGCCCGGTCTCTGAGGTGGCTGTGGTGGTGCTGGAGCTCGTGGAGCCTTCTGTGATGGTCCCGTAGCTTTAAACTTCTTCCCGGAGTCCTTCGGTGCTGGAGGTGCAGAGTAAGCTATAGGCCTCTTTCCTGCACTCGACCTCTGTCCTAACCGCGAGCCTGAGGTGTAACATCCCGACTGATCAGACTCTCAGGTAACCTATTATGTGCGCTATTTAATTAATTCTCTTATATGATTATGCGATATTTAATTGCTAACGTGTATTAATTGAAGTTATTTGAACTTAATTGCTTTGGTATGAATTTGTTTACCTTAAACGTTTAATTTTCCTTCACTTTGTATTTTGCTCGTTTTAGATTCGTATTTAATTCTGGTTTTTGTGAATTCGTAATATGTGTTAATTATATGCTTTATGGACTCGTTTATAGGCTCGTTATATGTTTTGGTATTTGATTTGGTTTCCTTTTTGGGTTCGTTTTGGAGACGGGACCTGAAGGAGGCTAAAGAGCATTTAGCGCACCTTAGGTTCCGGGACGCGTATCTTGAGCTCGGGAATTCGGATCACCTCCGTTGAACTCGTCTCGACGATTCGGGTTTAATGGGATAAGACTCACATTTTTCTAAGCTCGTTAAGACCTTCGAATTTCACCCGTAACGAGCCCCTTATGCTTGAGAGACATGTTTTGACCTAACCTAGCTTTGTGGGACCCTCTTAACTCAACCCAACCTCAACCTTGACTTTGTATCCATGAGTTAAGCTCTCCTCTCCCCCTTAACCTCTGAAAACCGAGCCAAACCTCTCTCTCTCCCACCAAAACCGATCAGCACAAGGAAGCAAGAAGGAAGGACCTTTGCCCATTTTCTTGATTTTGAGCTCAAATCTTCACCCAAGCTTCTCAAATTTGAAAGGTAAGTTCATGGTTGTCATCTACTCTTTCTCTTCTCTCTTTTATGTGCTCTTAAGTTCATTTCCATGGTTGATTGATGAGATATAGCAAGCTTGTGAATAGTAGGTGTTGGGAGAATTTGTTGGATTCTTGCTCCTTTCTTGTTTTCTTGAGATTTGATGATGATATTATGCTCCTAGGACTTGATTATTAGCATTTATCACTTTTCCTTGCTTGGTAGTTGGAGTATGAGTGTTTGATATTAATTGGGTTGTTGAGTTTAATGTTTGAGCCGATTACGTTTTTGTATACCGAGACACGGGGGTGTCTCGGTTTGTCTTTTTTTGGTGATACGGGTGTGTCACCTTTGGGATTTCGTTGTTCGGTTTCTGTGCCCTTCCAGTGGGGTACGGGCGTGTCCCCTAGGAACTCTAGTTTTTCGCCCGTCTTTGCTTGGCTTTGTTTCCTTTTCGTTGCTTCTTATTGATCCTTCTTGCCTCGTTTTGGTGTGTATGCATGACCAACTTGCTATATTTTGTGTTAAGCCTTATGTTATGAATTTGTGCTTTGTTTTATCTCCTCGTTTATGATGTATGCCCTTATATGCATTGAATACTCGTAAATGAGCTAAATGTGGATTCATTTCATATCATTTGCATCATAAACATACATACGTATGTACCGAGCGTCAATGTGGTTTATATTGAGTCTAAGAGTATTTCTTGTTGTTTGTCTTCTTCAGAGGATCTCCCTGTAGAGGACGAGCTTGCTCCGTAGGTGTCCGATTGTCATACTTTTGTCTCCAATACGTTTGTTGACAAGGTGAGGTTTTTTTTTTTTTTTTGTTCTTTTAGTTACTCGACCTATAACCCTATTTGATTTGAAACCTCACATGCGAATACGTATAATATATGGTAAATAAGTGCATGATACATATGTTGCGGGACTTCTCCCATTTGTTATAAGAGTTTGAAAACGTTTTGTGTAAGTATATATGTTATTTTGCTTTCAGTTGAAAAGTTTAGTTTTGTGCAAGCGTGTGTGTGTGTAAGCGAGATGTGGCTTTGAAAGATAAGCTTTGAGGTATGTTTGTGTGACTTTCGCAATATGTTTGGGCCCCGGAGTGTGGTATGGTAATCTCGGGATGACCGAGGGGTCGCCGAGCTCTTCCATCAACACCTCCATTTGAGAGTCTCGCCCAACCTTGGGAGGTTGAGGAAGGGTGTTTCTCTTGAGCCGGCGGAGGCAACCGCCGAAGGTTTCAAGGTAGTAATTAAACCTTGTCTCGTCTGTGTATGTGGATAGTTAGGGCCGATCAACCCTTCTATCAACCAATGTTGGGGATGGATTCTGATTTGTTTTGTTTTGCTTTGATCTTCGTATATGGAAGTTGGGATGTGTGTGGCTCGTACTCGCCGAGTTGGTTTAGCTTTGTATGATCTATGGAACGAGAGTGGACTCTTACTTCACCTAAAACTTGGAGTTTGGCATTTGTCCTTTTTCCTTTCCCTTAACCTATGTATATCTATATCACGGGAATTAATTTGGCTTGCAAAGACCACTCTCGGTTCAAGGATTCTTCCGTTTTGATTAAATGCCTTGCTCTATAGATATATATCGGGTGCGTGAGTTAGCCCCCTCACTAGTCGCTAGGACTAACCCTCGTTGTTGTTTTTCCCCTTTTCCCTTTCGTTTGAGTTTGTAGGTTCTTCCGAGTCAAGCTAGGCGGCAAGTGTCTTTTGGGTTTACTTGTGGTATAGCTTGGGTCTTCATGCATCGTAGTGGATTTTCCTTTTCCTTACTTTACACATTTTGGATTGTGCATTCGGTATACACTTATGCTCTTCTGGTCGTGATGGCATTGTATATTTTGTATATGATCGAGCTTGAATACTTGACCCTCCCCCATCTGATATGTATATGTGATTGTCTTGGGAATCATGTTTGGTATATGAATTGCTTCCGCTACTCTGATTTTAATTCTCGCAGTTCTTGAGGGTCTAGGCCGCCTAGCGAGGGTATGAGTTTTGTGTGTCTCCTGTTCGCTAGGGTTTGATACGGGTGCGAACTTCCATTTCGTTACTCATGTTGGACCTTAGTGCGGGGGATGTGGCACCCTTCGCTCCAGGGGTGTTACATCCTTGCGTGGTATCAGAGCTCTCGGTTGCAAAACCAGAGCTCTGGAGTCGTGTTGAGTCTGTCTAGGTCGTTCGGTATAGGAGTATGTGATTATTTGCATTCATTTACATCTCTATGTGACTTAATTGTTTAAATTCTCGATAATTGACTTCATGATCATGAACTGAACCCCATGCATCGATATCTTCTTGATTTGTGAATTTTCAGGATGCCTCCAAGAAGGAGAGCAGATAGGGAGCAGACTCCTCATCTCAATCAACCCCCTCCACAAGCACCTCCACCTCCTCCGATGAATGCTGAGAATATTGTGCAGGCTCTTTTGAATTAGCTTCAGCAGAATCAAAGAAATAATCCACATTGGGAAGGACAAGGTGGGCAAGTAACTCCGGCCTTTAAGGAGTTCAGAAACAACAATCCACCTAAGTGGTATGGAGGAGATGATATCCAAGCCGAAGAGTGGTTGTCAGAAGTTGCGGGAATTTGGGAAATTTGCCCTGCTCCTTCGCATGAGAAAGCTGTTTGCATGGCTCGGTTTGTTCAAGGCCCCGCGTCCAATTGGCTCAAGGCTATGAGAGCTCGATTGGAGAGGAATGGAGAAGAGTTTGATTGGGAGAGCTTTGTGAGAGAGTTTCATCACAAGTATGTTCCACCAAGTGCTCGTGAGAGAAGACTTCAGCAATTTACAGAATTGAGACAAGGGAACCGTTCGGTTGAAGAGTATATTTTGGAATTTGAGAGACTTGCACCGTTTGCTCCACATATCACCAATGATGATACCCAGAAAGCCCGTAATTTCGTTCATGGCTTGAGATATGATATCCAAAATGCTCTTAAGGCTGTTACCGTGGATACGTGGGAAAAGGCTACGAGGAAGGCGATCAAAGTGGAAGCTAACAACACAAGATTGAGACCGACTTACTCTTCGGGTCAAGGTTTGAGCTCTAATTTGGGGAAGAGGCCTGCATCCTATAGTGGGCCTCCGGTTTTCAAACCCCAAGGTCCTACTACTTCAGTTAAGAAAGCTCGACCTCCGGTACCGGCGGCACCAGCACTACCGGCCCCGATTCAATGTAGTTATTGCAAGGGTCCCAATCACACCGAGGAGAATTGCCGGAAGAAATTGAGAAGATGTTATAAGTGTGGAGAGCCCGGTCATTGGATTAGTACTTGTCCTCAAGCGAGAGTACCTCAGCCTCGAGCTCCTCAGCCGTTGAATGTGATGCCTCCTAGAGCACCGATCCAAACGAGAGCTTATGCTTTGGAGGGAGAGGAAGAGAATGCGGAAGTGGATGCCAATGCCGTTGTTGAAGGTACTATCCACATTCATGGCATTCCATTGCATGCATTGTTTGATCCGGGAGCAACGCATTCATTTATTGCTTCCCGACTTGTTTCTACTCTTCCATTACCTGTTGTTTGCCTAGATGATTCCTTTATTGTTTTTTCTCCCCTTGGTGCTACTTTGGCTATGAATTGTGTTTACCGAGGTTGTCCGGTGGTTGTGGAAGATCAAGAGTATTCGGCAGATTTGATCAAGAAGCCTATCAAGAAGTATGGGGTGATTCAGGGAATGGACTGGTTGTACCGTTACCGAGCCATGATGAATTGTTTTGCTAAGAGAGTGACTTTGGGTTCTACGGTCTTTGCGGGTCAGAGGTTGAAGACCTGCCCGTTTATTTCCTTTATGGAAGCAAGTAGATTGTTCCGGGACGGTGCGACGGGCTATGTGGCCTACCTTTTGAATAAGCCAAAGGATCAGGCCAAGCTCGAAGAGACGGAGATCGTGAAGGAATTCCCCGATGTGTTTCCAGAGAATTTGGGATCTTTACCTCCAGATTGGGACGTCGAGTTTGTAATAGATCTCTATCCCGGAGCAGAACCGTATGCGAAATCTCCCTATAGGATGGCTCCAGCCGAGTTGAAGGAGTTGAAGACGCAATTGGACGAGCTCTTAGAGTGTGGTTACATTCGCCCGAGCACTTCTCCGTGGGGTGCTCCGGTCCTGTTTGTAAAGAAGAAAGACGGGACTTTGCGAATGTGTATTGACTACCGTGAGCTGAACCGGTTAACGGTTAAGAACAAATACCCGCTCCCTCACATTGAAGAGTTGTTCGACCTCTTGCAAGGTTCAAGTGTTTATTCCAAGTTGGATTTAAGGTAAGGGTATTACCAATTGCGTATCCGGGAGGGAGATATACCGAAGACGGGTTTTAACACGAGATATGGGCATTTCGAGTTTGTGGTCATGCCTTTTGGTCTTACCAATGCCCCAGCCGCGTTTATGGATATGATGCACCGAATATTCCGGCCTTACCTCGATAAATTCGTGGTCATCTTTATAGATGATATTCTGGTGTATTCGAGGTCCGAGGAAGAGCACGCGCGGCATTTGAGTATTGTCTTGTCTACACTACCGGAGCACAGATTGTTCGCCAAGTTCAGTAAGTGCGAGTTCTGGTTGGATCGAGTCTCCTTTTTGGGTCACTTCATTTCTGGAAATGGTATAGAAGTGGATCCTGCGAAGATCGAAACGGTTATGCTTTGGAAGCAACCTAAGAATGCCTCGGAAGTGAAAAGTTTTCTCGGGTTGGCAGGGTACTATAGGCGCTTTGTGAAAGATTTCTCGAAGATTGCCTCCCCGTTGACCCGGTTAACTAAGAAAGAGGTGAAGTTTGAGTGGAATGAGGCGTGTGAGAAGAGTTTCCAAACTCTTAAGGAGAGATTGACTACTGCACCGGTCTTAACCCTACCCGAGGGTGCGGAAGGCTACTCAGTCTACACCGATGCTTCGAAGGAAGGTCTCGGTTGTATGTTAATGCAGAATGGTAAGGTTGTAGCCTACGCCTCACGGAAGTTAAAGGATCACGAGAGAAACTATCCCACTCATAACTTGGAACTCGCGGCAGTGGTGTTTGCCTTGATGAAATGGCGACATTACCTTTACGGTGTTACTTTTGAAGTGTTCACCGACCACCAGAGTCTTAAGTATCTGTTTACTCAGAAGGATTTGAACGTAAGACAGAGGAGATGGATGGAGACACTTGAGGATTATGATTGTAAGATTCAGTACCATCCGGATAAAGCTAAAATGGTGGCGGATGCGTTGAGTAGGAAGGCTAGTGTTTCAGGTTTGGAAGCGGGTTTTAGTAGACAAGGTTCAGTGGTTCTGGTTTCAGAGGCTCGTTTGGCTAATATTTCGGTTCAGCCGGTTTTGAAGCAGAGATTGATAGAAGCTCAATCTGTGGATCCCGAGATTCAGAAATTGATAACTAAGTCAAGGATTGATCCTGAAACTAAGTTTGGATTTGATGATTCAGGATTGTTCAGGTTTAAGGCTCGGGTGTGTGTTCCGGAAGATCTTAAGCAGTTGGTACTTGATGAAGCCCACAAGTCAGTGTATGCAGTCTATCCCGGTACCACCAAAATGTACAAGGATCTAAGGACTTTATATTAGTGGAACGGCCTGAAGAGAGACGTTGCTAACTATGTTAGAAGATGTCAAACATGCCAAGTGGTGAAAGCACAACACCAGAAACCGGGAGGAACTCTCCAACCACTTCCAATACACGAGTGGAAGTGGGAGCAAGTGACAATAGACTTCGTGTCCGGCTTGCCAAGGACCAAAGGAGGTTCCGATGGAATTTGGGTGATTATTGATCGGTTGACGAAGTCAGCGCACTTTCTTAAGGTGAAGATGTCCGATAAGGTTCCTAAGTTGGCCCGGTTATATCGGAAGGAGATTGTTAGATTGCATGGTACTCCGGTCAGCATTGTTTCAGATAGAGATCCTCGGTTCACATCCAGTTTTTGGCAGGAATTACAGAAGTGTTTGGGGACGAAGCTTCAATTTAGTACTGCATTCCACCCACAGACGGATGGCCAGTCTGAAAGGCTAATAAGGTATCTCGAGGACATGCTTCGTGCTTGTGCCTTAGATTATCAGGATTCGTGGGATGAACAGTTGGATTTGATTGAGTATGCCTACAATAACAGCTTTCAGTCTTCTATCGGGATGGCACCGTATGAGGCTCTATATGGAAGGAAGTGCCAATCCCCTCTCTTTTGGGATATAGAAGAGTGGAGATGGACCAAAGATGGAAAGCTCGAGAGAGCTAAGAAGCCTAAGGAAATTCAGATACCATTGAGAGGGTGAAAGTGATTAAACAGAGGTTGAAAGCAGCACAAAACCGGCAGAAAAGCTATGCAGATAGGAGAAGACGACCCTTAGAGTTTGAGAAAGGAGATAAGGTCTTTTAAAAGGCATCTCCTAGAAAAGGGTATGCTCAGATTGGTAAAGGCGGGAAGCTTAACCCTCGCTACTTAGGCCCCTTTGAGATCCTCGATCGAGTTAGGGAAGTAGCCTACAGACTTGATTTACCACCGAGTTTGACCGGGATTCACAATGTGTTTCATGTCTCGCAGCTTCGGAAACATTATCCCGATGAGTCTTCTATTCTTCCAGTTGAGAAAGTTCAGTTAGAGCCGGATTTGACTTTTAAGAAGTATCCAGTTCAGGTGTTAGATCGGAAGATGCAAGAGTTGAGAAATAGACAGATCCCTCTTGTGAAAGTCTTGTGGCGTGATCAGGAATCCGAGGAAGCCACTTGGGAGACTGAGGATAAGATGAAACAGTTGTATCCGGAACTTTTCAAGACCTCGCGTCGGACCTGAGGACAGGTCCTTTTGAAGGAGGGAGGTTTGTAACATCCCGACTGATCAGACTCTCAGGTAACCTATTATGTGCGCTATTTAATTAATTCTCTTATGTGATTATGTGATATTTAATTGCTAACGTGTATTAATTGAAGTTATTTGAACTTAATTGCTTTGGTATGAATTTGTTTACCTTAAACGTTTAATTTTCCTTCACTTTGTATTTTGCTCGTTTTAGATTCGTATTTAATTCTGGTTTTTGTGAATTCGTAATATGTGTTAATTATATGCTTTATGGACTCGTTTATATGCTCGTTATATGTTTTGGTATTTGATTTGGTTTCCTTTTTGGGTTCGTTTTGGAGACGGGACCTAAAGGAGGCTAAAGAGCTTTTAGCGCACCTTGGGTTCCGGGATGCGTATCTTGAGCTCGGGAATTCGGATTCGAATTCCGTCACCTCCGTTGAACTTGTCTCGATGATTCGGGTTTAATGGGACAAGCCTCACATTTTTCTAAGCTCGTTAAGACCTTCTAATTTCACCCATAATGAGCCCCTTATGCTTGAGAGACATGTTTTGACCTAACCTAGCTTTGTGGGACCCCTTAACTCAACCCAACCTTAACCTTGACTTTGTATCCATGAGTTAAGCTCTCCTCTCCCCCTTAACCTCTGAAAACCGAGCCAAACCTCTCTCTCTCCCACCAAAACCGATCAGCACAAGGAAGCAAGAAGGAAGGAGAAAACCCCTTTGCCCATTTTCTTGATTTTGAGCTCAAATCTTCACCCAAGCTTCTCAAATTTGAAAGGTAAGTTCATGGTTGTCATCTAATCTCTCTCTTCTCTCTTTTATGTGCTCTTAAGTTCATTTCCATGGTTGATTGATGAGATATAGCAAGCTTGTGAATAGTAGGTGTTAGGAGAATTTGTTGGATTCTTGCTCCTTTCTTGTTTTCTTGAGATTTGACGATGATATTATGCTCCTAGGACTTGATTCTTAGCATTTATTACTTTTCCTTGCTTGGTAGTTGGAGTATGAGTGTTTGATATTAATTGGGTTGCTGAGTTTGATGTTTGAGCCGATTACGTTTTTCTGTATCGAGACACGGGGGTGTCTCGGTTTGCCCTTTGTTGGTGACACGGGCATGTCACCTTTTGATTTCGTTGTTCGTTTTTCTGTACCGAGACACAGGGGTGTCTCGGTTTGCCTTTTTTTGGTGACACGGGCGTGTCACCTTCGGGATTTCGTTGTTCGGTTTCTGTGCTGAGACACGGGGGTGTCTCAGCTTGCCCTTCCATGGGGGCACGGGCGTGTCCCCTAGGAACTCTAGTTTTTCGCCCGTCTTTGCTTGGCTTTGTTTCCTTTCCGTTGCTTCTTGTTGATCCTTCTTGCCTCGTTTTGGTGTGTATGCATGACCAACTTGCTATATTTTGTGTTAAGCCTTATGTTATGAATTTGTGCTTTGTTTTATCTCCTCGTTTATGATGTATGTCTGTATATGCATTGAATACTCGTAAATTATCTAAATGTGGATTCATTTCATATCATTTGCATCATAAACATACATACGTATGTACCGAGCGCCAATGTGGTTCATATTGAGTCTAAGAGTGTTTTTTATTGTTTGTCTTGTTCAGAGGATCTCCCTGTAGAGGACGAGCTTGCTCCGTAGGTGTCCGGTTGTCACACTTTTGTCTCCACTACGTTCGTTGAGAAGGTGAGGTTTTTTTTTTTTTTTTGTTCTTTTAGTTACTCGACCTATAACCCTATTTGATTTGAAACCTCGCACGCGAATACGTATAATATATGGTAAATAAGTGCATGATACATATGTTGCGGGACTTCTCCCATTTGTTATAAGATTTTGAAAACGTTTTGTGTAAGTATATATGTTATTTTGCTTTCGGTTGAAAAGTTTAGTTTTGTGCAAGTGTGTGTGGGTGTAAGTGAGATGTGGCTTTGAAAGATAAGCTTTGAGGTATGTTTGTGTGACTTTCGTGATATGTTTGGGCCCCGGAGTGTGGTATGGTAATCTCGAGACGACCGAGGGGTCGCCGAGCTCTTCCATCAACACCTCCATTTGAGAGTCTCGCCCAACCTTGGGAGGTTGAGGAAGGGTGTTTCTCTTGAGCCGGCGGAGGCAACCGCCGAAGGTTTCAAGGTAGTAATTAAACCTTGTCTCGTCTGTGTATGTGGATAGTTAGGGCCGATCAACCCTTCTATCAACCGGTGTTGGGGATGGATTCTAATTTGTTTTGTTTTGCTTTGATCTTCGTATATGGAAGTTGGGATGTGTGTGACTCGTACTCGCCGAGTTGGTTTAGCTTTGTATGATCTATGGAACGAGAGTGGACTCTTACTTCACCTAAAACTTGGAGTTTGGCATTTGCCCTTTTTCCTTTCCCTTAACCTATGTATATCTATATCACGGGAACTAATTTGGCTTGCAAAAACCACTCTCGGTTCAAGGATTCTTCCGTTTTGATTAAATACCTTGCTCTATATATATATATCGGGTGCGTGAGTTAGCCCCCTCACTAGTCGCTAGGACTAACCCTCGTTGTTGTTTTTCCCCTTTTCCCTTTCGTTTGAGTTTGCAGGTTCTTCCGAGTCAAGCTAGGCGGCAAGTGTCTTTTGGGTTTACTTGTGGTATAGCTTGGGTCTTCATGCATCGTAGTGGATTTTCCTTTTCCTTACTTTACCCATTTTGGATTGTGTATTCGGTATACACTTATGCTCTTCTGGCCGTGATGGCATTGTATATTTTGTATATGATCGAGCTTGAATACTTGACCCTCCCCCATCTGATATGTATATTTGATGGTCTTGGGAATCATGTTTGGTATATGAATTTCTTCCGCTACTCTGATTTTAATTCTCGCAGTTCTTGAGGGTCTAGGCCGCCTAGCGAGGGTGTGAGTTTTGTGTGTCTCCCATTCGCTAGGGTTTGATACGGGTGCGAACTTCCATTTCGTTACTCGTGTTGGACCTTAGTGCGGGGGATGTGGCACCCTTCGCTCCGGGGGTGTTACATAAGGCCTGTCCAGTGCAGGGAATAGACTTCCTTGCATTATCTGACTCCTATACCTTCAAAGCTTTAGTAGTAGCTTTGGCCCAGGTGCTCGTGTTAACTGCTTTCAACGCGTCCTGGTTGTCTGGCCTGAGTCCCTGCACGAACTGCATCGCCTTGTGAAAGTCATCATTCGCTATGTTAGGTGCATAGCAAGAAAGTCTCTCAAACTCAACGATGTACTGACCCACTGATCTCCCTCCTTGCTTCAACTCTGTAAACTCCCTCAACCTGCGGGTACGGGAAGGTGGAGGAATGAACTTGTTTCTGAACTCTCGTACAAACACCTCCCACGTAATATCTGTCCCAGCAACCTCCAAAACTATCTGAGTGCTCTCCCACCAGGAGTAAGCGTCGCCCTGAATCAAGGAAAGGGTGCAACGAGCTTTCTCCGGAGTGTCACAAGGAATGAGCTGCCAAATTCTCTCAAATTCTTTCAACCACATCTCCGCCTGAATGTCGTCGCCCTTATAGAACTTCGGGGGACGCTAATTCTAAAACTCCCGTAGTATAGCTGAAATGGGGTTATAGCTGAAATGGGGTTCTCCTGGGGTGCTACGGGTGCTGGTGGTGCTGGAGGGACCCTTTCTTGTAGCCTCTGATCAATCAGCCCTACTACTGCGTTCATAAAATCCCGAGGCTGTGCCTGAGCAGGTGGAGGAGGAGGTGATCTCTCATGGCTATGATGGCGGCGATAACGACGATGCCGATGTCTCGGGGATCGATCACGGTGATGTCTATCACGATCCATCCTGAAATCAAATCACTACACATGCATGGTTTGATTAATAAATGCAAATGTGTGCATATAATTCTATAATGTCAATAAGCACACGTTCAAAGAAGATCAAATAGCTCAAGTAATGCAATAATTCAAGTAGATCAAGTAATTCAATTAAATGCAGACTTTCAGGTAACAAGTAATCATATGCTGTACGACCTAGACTCACTTGACACGACTTGAGAACCTCAGTTTTGCAACCGGGCTCTGATACCACCTGTAGATGTAGCACCCTAAACCCCAAGGCACTATATCCCCCGCACTATAGCCCGATCCACATACGAAATGGACGATCCGTACATAAACCGAACATATAGCAAACGGGTGACAATCAAGAAAATAACGAGCTAGGCGGGACACTCCCCAACATACAAAACCCAAGATATGAAATTAAGAGCGGAAGCATTTCAATTAATACGTATAGAAACCATATTTACCAAAGTATGTACATAGTAGGTACCAACATTAACTATCAATACATTATCATCTCTCATGTAATATATATATCCAAGTATCCAAAATGTGTTAACAATGATCGTAACATGATATTACCAAAAGTTCTATACATGAAAGGTACAATGCTAGACTTGGTGTAATGCAAGACCTGACTCAACTCTTGCCTAGCACAACCACGACCAAAAGTACCTGAAAAGTGAAGTATCAGTCTATCGAAGACTGAGTGAGGGGCAATAAATATATATAGCACACGTCACATGCAAGTCATAGCCTCGGGTGAAGACTTGGAAATGAAATAAATATAGAGTTCAAGAACAACTTGCTCTTTACCCGAGATTACAACTATCCAATTTAACATGTTAACTTGTCAATTTCATGAAACATGTGGCCCCGGCGAGTGAGGGAAAATCTCCAATCTTTCTACCAACGTGATCGATACGTGCATGCTTGAATCATGAAATAGGCGATCATGCAATTCATTAAGTGCACAAGTAGTAACATAATCATGAGTGAAAACATGTAATAACCCGAGGACAACCCGTGATTTCGGATCCGTCCCCAGTCTCCTTCTTTCTCCGGGTGATAGTGGGTTTGCAAGGCCCAACTATCCACGACATGGTGTACGTCGGGAACATGACTCCCACGCACGGAACTCCTTCCACCACTAATCTCCTAGTGGCTTCGGGGGTGATCCCAATGAGGTGAGGATAATTCAAGAGCTACCCGTCAGCCCTTGCTTTCCCGGTTGGCTCAAGAACTACCCTCGGGCCCAAGTGCAATCATGACTCGCCAAAACGTGCTTGAAATCATGAACAATCATGGTTTGCTTGCTTGAATATGTTTATATTTTAGAAAACATTTATAAATATAATAGGTTTTGGCCGAAATATCAAATAAGGGTTGTAAGGTTCTAATTACCTAGTACAAACCTCACCTTTGCTACAAAATACAACAAGGATATGCTCTAGGGAGCTTGCTCCTCGTCCACGACCTCGTGACCTGTGCAAACACGACGTGTATACATGAGACATGACTCAAAATGGACCAAATAGGACGAACGAGAAAAATGCAACGAGATGACGAGCAATGAACAATGTAGCATTAAAATATCTTGTTTTGAAATATATTCAATCATATAATAGCAATTTGGGATCAAAGAATGCATTGGATCAACATGCTAAAAATCGGATTTTATGCAGTAACTTTTCTTCTGTCAGACGTATGGGAACGGCCGTTCCCGCTTCCCTTTGAAAATGGGAAGGGCCGTTCCCATGGCCATCCGAGAACGCGCCAATGTTTTAACTTTTAAAAATACGCTTTAGTTGGGAATGGCCCTTCCGGCACGTAGGCCAAAATGGGAACGGTCGTTCCCAGGTTCGGCCACCTATTTTAAACTGAAACGTGGGAACAACCGTTCCCAAAAGGCCTTGAGACGGGAAGGGTCGTTCCCAGCTTCTGCAACTGGAAAAACAGAGCAGAAGCAGGGGATGGCTACGGCAACAACAAAACAACCACAAAGTTCAAGTTTTACTCCCACAAAAGCCATGATTCTGGAAATATATACATGCATACAAGTTCAAGATATGATAATATATCACTTAAACGCATAAACCATGAAAAATCATAAGGAATTCAAGTTTTCAAGTTTATACTCAACTTGATCATTCATGCTAAATTTTCCAAGAATTCAAGCTCTAGATCAAGATATAATCATATAATCATACTTCAATCAACAAATAATCCATTTATACTATAATTCACAAACCCTAGCCCACATATATTTGATCAATAACCATGAATTCATACATACATCTACCTTCAAAGTTAAAGAAATGAAGAGGATAGATAGAGATGATGATCAAGTTCCAAAGCTTGAGAATTTTCTTCTAATTCTTGATGAAAACAATGAAATCCCTCTTTCCTTTTTCCTTAAAGAAACCGAGAGCAAAAGGGAGCAAATATGTTGGGAGATTTTGATGAAAAATGATGAAGGAAGCTCATGGAATGAATATTACCTGATTCACCAACTTTGATTTGTGTGAAATGTTCAAATTATCATTTTATCCCCCAAGAGTCCAAGCTATGCAATTGAGGGTATATAGTTTTGAAATATGATCAAATAAGTCCTTGAAAGTTAATGCAATTTAGTCCCTAATTTAAAGAAATAAACATCTAGGGACAATTTGATAATTAAAACACTCCCGGTAATTATTTTATGCAACAACTATTTTTCCATGACATGAAATAATTTTCCAATGATATGATTTCATATAATTCTCATAAATATTGCATCATGAATTTTATAAAATATGTAATCTGATGTAGGAAAAATATAAGAATTAAAGACTTCAAATAAATCCTACACTCAAAATCTCACACGTGGCGTGCTTACCTATTCATCCGGAACCGGGGCGTTACATAATTGGCTACATATCTAAGGCCCATCCCTTCTACATGAGTGTCAAAACTCTTTTGCACCAAAGTCTTAGTGAAGGGATCTGCCAGATTATTTACTAAGCTAATTTTCACTACTGCCACTTCTCCACGTTCCACATAATCACGTATAATGTGAAACTTCCTCTCGATGTGCTTTGCACATTTATGACTTTGAGGTTCCTTGGAGCTGGCTACCGCTCCGGCATTGTCACAATACAATGTGATCGGCATAAGTCCGTCCTTGACGACTTCTAAATCCATTAGGAAATTTCAAAACTAATACGCTTCTTTGCCTGCTTCTGAAGCTGCCACTTATTCGACTTCCATGGTGGAGTCAGCAATGCAAGTTTGCTTAATACTCCTCCAACTTACGGCTGCTCCTCCCAGAGTAAACACATATCCAGATGTCGAACGCCTAGAGTCCAAATCAGATTGAAAATCCGAATCTGTGTACCCAATAGGAATGCGCTCATCACTACGATAGACAAGCATATAATCCCGAGTCCTTCTCAAGTACTTTAATATATGCTTTACAGCTATCTAGTGTTGGTGTAACAGCCGTACTCAGGGTCGAGTCGAGAGAGGTAAGTAAAGGGTTACTCAGGAAGCATTTATAACCTCGATCCCTATTAATTTCCTTCATGCATTGCATTTTATGTGACTTATGTGCTTTTATATGCTATAATTTAATTAAATGTTCGTAAATTTAATTCTTTCCTCTATTTAGCTTGTACCTCGAAACTCTTTTCATAGAATCCTAGAAATCTAGTATTCATTCCTTTCTACCACCTAAAATCCCTTCATATGCTTCAAAACCCATTCCTACAGTTTTAGGTTAAAAATTACAAAAATACCCCTAAAGCCCTAGAATTTTCCTATAATCTCCGAAATACTTTTCCTATCCAATATTATAGTCAAAACGATCCTTGAATTATTTTATGAATTTTCATACATTTACTAAAACTTGATTCCACCCATAGCATATTTTATAAATATTTTCCTTTTTAAAAATTGTCATTTTATTTTAAACAATTAGCTTTCATTCAATATTCGAAATTTTACTTAAAAAGTTTCTTGAATTTTTCCCTAAACTATGATAATTTTTACAACCATTAAACTTTATCATAGCTTCGTTTATATAATTTTCTCATGATTTTCATCATCTTTAACGTTCATAATTTATAAACGAAAACTCTAAATATCCCACATTTATAATCATAACGAAGCTTATTTTTCACTCGTTCTTTCATTAATTTACTTCTTCAAGTTTTCATCTCTCGACTCTTGAATAAATTTTATATCATTTTATATTTATTTTTATTCAACATGACATCAGTCATGACAACATAGCCTTCTAGAAAGTTTAAATAAATGAATACAATTTCTCCACATTTCTTATATTATTACCAAGCTTATGTTTAAGTTATACACTACAAGAAAACAGGCGAATTCCGAGGGAAATTTCCGATGGAATTCGCCAAAGTAATTTCCGAGGGAATATTCCCTCGGAAATTCCCTCATTCTTTTTTTTCAATTCTATTTTATCCTAATTTCCGAGGGAATTCCGTGGGAAAAATTCCCTCGGAATTCCCTTGGAAATTGCCATAATTATTTTTAAAATTAAAGAATTATTATAATTTATTAATTTCAGCTATACTCAATGACAATTATATGTATTATTAGTGAATTAAATAAGGTAATGATAGGTATTAAATTATTAATTGCTAGTTATACATATGTGAGCAAACTTTCGATAAGTATTTCCAACGATATCATTGTAGATGTTCGTGTTCGTTTAAGTTGAAATCGAATTTCGCATTCAAATATTTGAGCGACATAAATTTTTTCTTATTTAACTCATTTATAAACCAAACATTGTGTTATTCAATTGAATTTTTAAAAGAACGATTTTCTCTCATTCTTTTTTTTTAATTTTATTTTATCCTAATTTCCGAGGGAATTCCGACGAATTTCCGAGGGAAAGTGGAAATTCCCTCGGAAATCCCTCGGAAATTGCCATAATTATTTTTAAAATTAAAGAATTATTATAATTTATTAATTTCAACTATAGTCAATGATAATTATATGTATTATTAGTGAATTAAATAAGGTAATAGTATTAAATTATTAATTGCTAGTTATACATATGTGATCAAACTTTCGATAAGTATTTCCAACGATATCATTGTAGATGTTCGTGTTCGTTTAAGTTGAAATCGAATTTCGCATTCAAATATTTGAGCGACATAAATTTTTTCTTATTTCACTCATTTATAAACCAAACATTGTGTTATTCAATTGAATTTTTAAAAGAACGATTTTCTCTCATTCTTTTTTTTTTTTATTTTACCCTAATTTCCGAGGGAATTCCGAAGGATTTCCGAGGGAAAGTGGAAATTCCCTCGGAACTTGCCATAATTATTTTTAAAATTAAAGAATTATTATAATTTATTTATTTCAACTATAGTCAATGATAATTATATGTATTATTAGTGAATTGAATAAGGTAATGATAGGTATTAAATTATTAATTGCTAGTTATACATATGTGATCAAACTTTCGATAAGTATTTCCAACGATATCATTGTAGATGTTCGTGTTCGTTTAAGTTGAAATCGGATTTCGTATTCAAATATTTGAGCGACATAAATTTTTTCTTAATTAACTCATTTATAAATCAAACATTGTGTTATTCAATTCAATTTTTAAAAGAACGATTTTCTCTCATTCTTTTTTTTTAATTTTATTTTATCCTAATTTCCAAGGGAATTCCGAGGGAAAGTCAATTTTCATAATTATTTTTAAAATTAAAGAATTATTATAATTTATTAATTTTAACTATAGTCAATGATAATTATATGTATTATTAGTGAATTAAATAAGGTAATGATAGGTATTAAATTATTAATGGCTAGTTATACATATGTGATCAAACTTTCGATAAGTATTTCCAACGATATCATTGTAGATGTTCGTGTTTGTTTAAGTTGAGATCGGATTTCGTATTCAAATATTTGAGCGACATAAATTTTTTCTGATTTAACTCATTTATAAACCAAACATTGTGTTATTCAATTGAATTTTTAAAAGAACGATTTTCTCTCATTCTTTTTTTTTAATTTTATTTTATCCTAATTTTCGAGGGAATTTCGAGGGATTTCCGAGGGAAAGTGGAAATTCCCTCGGAATTCCCTCGGAAATTGCCATAATTATTTTTAAAATTAAAGAATTATTATAATTTATTAATTTCAACTATACTCAATTACAATTATATGTATTATTAGTGAAGTAAATAAGGTAATGATAGGTATTAAATTATTAATTGCTAGTTATACATATGTGATCAAAATTTCGATAAGTATTTCCAACGATATCATTGTAGATGTTCGTGTTCGTTTAAGTTGAAATCGAATTTCGCATTCAAATATTTGAGCGACATAAAATTTTTCTTATTTAACTCATTTATAAACCAAACATTGTGTTATTCAATTGAATTTTTAAAATAACGATTTTCTCTCATTCTTTTTTTTTTTAATTTTATTTTATCCTAATTTCCGAGGGAATTCCGAGGGATTTCGGAGGGAAAGTGGAAATTCCCTCGGAAATCCTTCGGAAATTGCCATAATTATTTTTAAAATTAAAGAATTATTATAATTTATTAATTTCAACTATAGTCAATGATAATTATATGTATTATTAGTGAATTAAATAAGGTAATGATAGGTATTAAATTATTAATTGCTAGTTAGACATATGTGATCAAACTTTCGATAAGTATTTCCAACGATATCATTTTAGATGTTCGTGTTCGTTTAAGTTGAAATCGAATTTCGCATTCAAATATTTGAGCGACATAATTTTTTTCTTATTTAACTCATTTATAAACCAAACATTGTGTTATTCAATTGAATTTTTAAAAGAACGATTTTCTCTCATTCTTTTTTTTTTTAATTTTATTTTATCCTAATTTCCGAGGGAATTTCGAGGGATTTCCAAGGGAAAGTGGAAATTCCCTCGGAATTCCCTTGGAAATTGCCATAATTATTTTTAAAATTAAAGAATTATTATAATTTATTTATTTCAACTATAGTCAATGATAATTATATGTATTATTAGTGAATTAAATAAGGTAATGATATGTATTAAATTATTAATTGCTAGTTATACATATGTGATCAAACTTTCGATAAGTATTTCCAACGATATCATTGTAGATGGTCGTGTTCGTTTAAGTTGAAATCGGATTTCGTATTCAAATATTTGAGCGACATAAATTTTTTCTTATTTAACTCGTTTATAAACCAAACATTGTGTTATTCAATTGGATTTTTAAAAGAACGATTTTCTCTCATTCTTTTTTTTTTTTTTTATTTTATCCTAATTTCCGAGGGAATTCCGAGGGATTTCCGAGGGAAAGTGGAAATTCCCTCGGAAATCCCTCGGAAGTTTTCATAATTATTTTTAAAATTAAAGAATTATTATAATTTATTAATTTTAACTATAGTCAATGATAATTATATGTATTATTAGTGAATTAAATAAGATAACATTAGGATAATTCATGACAATTATATGTATAATTAGTAAATAAAATAAGATAATTTTATTTATTAAATGGGTGAATACAATCCACTACATAATAACAGTTTTTTTCCTAATATAAAATATTATTTTTTAAAAACAAAAACTAAAAAATAAAAAATAAAAAATAAAAACGTTGTTTACTTTTTTAATTATCTTTCAAATACAATATTTAACGTTTTGTTTTATGTTTTAGCTGAACACTCATTATAGAGAGAGAAAACCCACCATCCTCTTCTCAAATCGATTTTGGGGAAAAACTTCGGAACCCTAGCGTCGCCTTCCGCTTCGCGCCGTCACACCATCCTCCCACCGCACTTCGCCCTCTTGCCGCGCCGTCGCACCCTCTGGTCGTGGTAGTGGAGCTTCTGGCCGTGGCCGCCTCGCATATCTGCTTCCCTCTGAAGTCCCGACTTCTCTCTGCGAATCCGCCTCCCAAGTCTCACCCATTTGGTCTATGAGATGATTTCAGTTCGCTCTGTTACTGCTGTTCTTGGTCTCGATTGGCACAAGTATGGTAACGGGATAATTCTGTTATTCGTGTTTATTTGTGGGGATTTAGGGTTTTTCTCTTTTTGGGAATGTTAGCTTAGATTTGCGTGTAACCCGGGATGGGATTTTCTTGATTGCATTTTGGATTTAATGGTTGTGTGTTGATTATGTGCTTTTGACTGTTTAAGCTAAATCGAGTAACTGTCTCAGATTTATGGTTCTTGGATTCTTGTTCTTTTCCCCATTTCTGATTGGAATTCTTTTCTTTCTTGTTTTGAGTTGCCTTTATTGAGGATTGGGATCAGCTAAATGGTGTGTGATCACAAATAGGAATGATAATACGAATGAGTTGTTTTACTTGCATGTGTGTGTTCTCCTGTGTATACATCTTAGTCTGATGCTGCATTGAACACCAGTTTCTTAGTACTTTCTTTTGCAGAGAGTGCATTGACAAATCCATGCGCCTTGGGTACTTTCTTGTGCTTCTTATCCATTTACTAGCTACTGAAGAATTGTGCTATCTACTTCTAATATTTACTTGCCACGAAGGTTAGTCCTTTTCATCTTTCTGTTGGTTGTAGTGGGAAGGAAGCCTATTTTTTTATGTCTTCCCTTTACATTTTTATGAAATATTGCAGTCGGAACCTAATTTTGATCTAGACATTAGAGATGATGTACTGTTCCAGGTACGGCAGGGTTAAGCATATCCATGTTGACGAGTTAGAATGAAGTCATTTTATTTTCTCTTTGTTATTGTTGATTTACGAAGGAAAAACAGTAAATCATTGGATGGAAAGTTGGAAACAACATGACTAAGCTTTCCTCTTTTCTATTATTTTTAATCTTCAAGAAGTCTTATTTGTGATTGCAAAATCATCTCTGGGCACCCCACCTCACAACTCCTCAACCTCCAGAAATCTGCATGAAATATTTCTATTTCAGGTAGCAAAATTTGATTTACACAATCTCATCATCATTCTTTTGACTCAACAGGAATAGCGCTGGCTATGTTTATTTGAGGTTTGAAAGTATGGAAGCAGCATCACGCGCTCAACAAGAGATGGTTTGCTCGTAGATTGATCTCGGCCATATTCTTGGTAATATTCCGATTCTCCTCCAAGATTAAAAAGCCTCGTGTTTCTCTGTTACCCTAGAAAATTGTTTATTAGTAATTACCTGGGTTGATGCTTATTTTGTTTCTGCAGCAACCTTATGAATACGATGCCAAATTGAAAGGCGCAGTTTGAACAAGTTTTGGGGCAGGTTGAGCATGAGTCTATTTTTCGAGTAAATACTGGATTCTTATTATCTATCCGAGTTGTAATTGTTCTCTAGACTCTAGTTTTATTGTGTAATTTGTCAGACTGTTGGGAGATTTGTCTGATTTCTTATATGAATTGAGCCTACTGTTATATCAACTATATATGCTTATCTTTCAGCCCGTTTAATGTATCTGGAATCTCGTCAAGGTAAACTCTTTACAAAGTAGTCTAAAATTCTTGTGTCTGCCTATGTTGATATATGTACAAAATGCTTCCTAAATACTGTTGCCTGGATTTATCTTGCAGCGATTCAACAACATTCCCAGTGAATGAATGGAACTTCCTCCTCTATTTTTGGATGATAGTTCGGTAGCTGAGGCAGCTTCGATTGTGATCATATTTGTTGTTACTGTCAATGCATGTGCATTATTTAATATCTCAGTAGACAAATTTTGTTCTATTGTTATGTCATCTCAATAGATAGGTTTTGTTCATGTAAGAACTGATTATGTTCAACATTATATATTTAATAATATTTGTATTTTGATTTGGGATTTGATATATATTTTTGGATTATGAACAAATATTTCATAATAGATAATGTATTTTTTTAAAATAAAAATATATAAAATAAAAATAAATAAAAGAATCGAAAATCAAATTAAAAAATTATGGGCAAAAAGATTTCCGAGGGAATTCCCTCGGAATTTTTGTCGGGAAAATTTTCGAGGGAATAACGTCATTGGGTAAATTCTGAGGGAATTTAAAATCGTTTCATTTCCCTCGGAACTAATTCCGAGGAGGCTTTTTCCAAGGGAATGAATTTCTTCGGAATTCGCCTGTTTTCTTGTAGTGATAAGACAACCACATCTTTTAAATAATTACCAAACATTTGTTTGAATTAAGAGATATCCACATCTCCCTTAAACTCTCATAAATTGCTCAAGACCCCTCATGGCTACCTATAAATACCCCTCTTAAGCATCATTTATAACTCACAAATCAGCACACAAAATCACTCCCTCTCTTCCCAAACCTCACGACATTCTCTCTCTCTCTCTACAAGGTGAGTTTTTCTTTTCTTATTTCATGTTTTATATTATGTTCTTAGTAGGGGTGGTAAAATGGGTTGAACCCAATTGGTCCAACCCATTATAGGTGGGTTGAGTTGGGTTGGTTTTGATGAAATTTAAATTGGGTTGGTTTGGTTTGAGTTGGGTCAATAATGAGTTTGGAAAGTAATGGGTCCTTAATGGGTTATGATGGATTGATATTGGGTTTGAGTTGGATCTTTAATGGTTTAAGATTAATTATCCAATTTTAATGTTTTATTACTATTTTACCCTTCCCATAAATTAAATATTATATTTCTATTCATAAACTTTTTAAACATAATTACATATTTTTTACACATACTAACATATATTTACACAGACTAACACAATTTTACACATATTTTCACACAATACCACATTTTTTACATACATTTACACATTAACATAATTTTACACGTATTTTCACACACGAACACGATTTTTAACTCGTTTGCCAATTTTTTCAACCTGCTCTATTTATTTTAGACTCGTTTGACCCATTTTTCAACCCCGTTCAATCTATTTTGGACTCGTTTGTCCGTTTTAAGCCAGTTTCACCCGTTTTTCGACTTGTTCAACCTATTTTGGACTCGTTTGACCCGTTTTTTACCATTTTAACCCGTTTTTCGACTTATTCGACCTATTTTGGACTCGTTTGACCAGTTTTGGACCCGTTCCATCCATTTATCGACCTATTAGACCTGCTTTGGACTTATCTGGCCCATTTTGAGCGCGTTTCAAAGCCTGTTTCAACTTGTTCAATCTATTTTGGACTCATTTGACCCATTTCGGACCATTTTAATCGGTTTTTCGACCTATTTGACCAATTTTGGACTCGTTTGACCAGTTTTTGACCTCTTTCACTCGTTTTTCAACCTGTTCGATCTATTTTGGACTCTTTTGGCCCATTTTAGACCTATTTCACCGATTTTTTTTTGTGTTTGAATTATTTTAGATCCATTTGATCCGTTTTTTGACTTGTTCAACCCATTTTGGGCTTGTTTCACCTATTTTTCAATATGTTTGATTTATTTTGAGCCCGTTTCACCCATTTTTCAATTTGTTCAATCTATTTTGGACTCGTCTGACCCATTTCGGACCATTTTAATCAGTTTTTCGACCTATTCGACCAATTTTGGACTCGTTTGACCAGTTTTGGACCTCTTTCAGTCGTTTTTCAACCTATTCGATCTATTTTGGATTCTTTTGGCCCATTTTAGACCTATTTCACCGATTTTTTATGTGTTTGAATTATTTTAGACCCATTTGATCCGGTTTTTGACTTGTTCAACCCATTTTGGGCTTGTTTCACCTATTTTTCAATATGTTAGATTTATTTTGAGCCCGTTTCACCCGTTTTTCGATTTGTTCAACCTATTTTATACTCGTTTGACCCATTTTAGACCATTTTTACCGGTTTTTCGACCTATTCGACCAATTTTGGACTCGTTTGACCAATTTTGGAGCTCTTTCACTCGTTTTTCAACCTATTTGATCTATTTTGGACTCGTTTGACCCATTTTAGACCTATTTCACCAATTTTTTATGTGTTTGATTATTTTAGACCCATTTGATCCGTTTTTTGAATTGTTCAACCAATTTGGACTTGTTTCAACCTATTTTTAGCATGTTTACTCTAACGTATCATATATATCCAAATTTGGTGAATATGATCTAAAATGGGCCAAATAGATCCAAAAAAAGTAAAATGGATCAAAATAGGTAAAATGAATCCAGAACGAATCCAAAATAGGTCAAAAGGTCAAAAACGGGCCTAAAACAAGTAGAACGAATCCAAAATAGGTAGAACAAGTTGAAAACCGGGTGAGATGGGCTTCGAACGGTTCAAAACGAGTCTAAATAGATTTAACAGGTCCAAAAAAGGGTTAAAATAGCCCAAAATGGGCCAAACGAGTCCAAAATTGAACGAACATATAAAAAAACGGGCGAAATAGGTTAAAAACGGGTCAAATTAGTCAAAAATAGGTCAAATAGGTCGAAATACGGGTTGAAATGGCCAAAAATGGGGTCAAATGAGTCTTAAATAAGACAAACAAGTTGAAAAACGAGTGAAACGATCCCGAAATGGGTCAAACGATTCCAAAATAGGTCGAAAAACTGGTGAAAGAGACCCAAAACGAGTCGAACGAGTCAAAATAGGTCGAACAGGTTGAAAATTGGGTGAAATGGGTCAAAAACGGGTCAAACGAGTCCAAAATAGGTCGAACAGGTTGAAAATTGGGTGAAATGGGTCCAGAACGGGTCAAATGATTCCTAAAAAGGTCGAATAGGTCGAAAAACGGGTGAAAGAGGCCCAAAACGAGTCGAACGAGTCAAAAATAGGTCGAACAAGCTGAAAATTGGGTAAAATGGGTCCCAACGGGTCAAATGAGTCCAAAATAGGTCGAACATGTCGAAAAACGGGTGAAACAGACCAAAAATGGGTTAAACGAGTCTAAAAAAAACGAACAGGTCGAAAAACGAAAAAACGGACTCAAAATAGACCAAATGGGTTGAAAATATATTAATTGGGTCAAATAAATCCAAAATATGTTAAATATATTAGTGAAGGGTATATTGAACATTTAAGTACTTGAATTGAGTTGGAACTCATTAATAACCCATTAGCAAACCATTAAAACCCACCACAACTCATTAAGAACCCAACCCATTAAGAACCCATTAATATATAACCCATTTTTGACCCAATCCATATGAACCCAACCCAAACCCAGCCCAACCCACCCATTTGCCACCCCTAGTTCTTAGCATAATAATAATATTACCATGTCTAGGATTAATTAAATTATACTTTAAGAGTTTTATTTTCTGATATATGTGCATAATTTTTAGTTTTAAAGACAATGTGTGTACATTATGAAATTTTATTTAATTAAATGTATGAATTATGATAGGATATAATGTGATTATGTATTTAAATGATTATGATCTTGTTTGATTAAATTCATGGCTAGAATAATTTATTTAGAATTATTTTTCATAGAGAATTTATATATTTTGTTATATTATGCTTCAATTCTATGTTATAAATATGAATATGATTAAGCATGTTACAAACCCTCTTTGAATATTCAAATAGGCTCAAGAACATGTTCTTAATGTTCTTGGATGTGTGTGTATGTGTGTGTGTGGCGTGATTAGTGTGTGTGTGTGTGTGTGTGTGAGAGTTTGATTTTATGTTATAAGGTCTTTAATTCATAAAAAATTGAATAGTAAATGTTTTCAATAGTAATTTTGACTTTTTGGTCAACTAAAATTTAATTAATTTCGAAATTATTTAAAAATTAATTATAAAATAGGTTTTGGAATTTTTAAAGAAAGATTTTTCCTGAATTTTCCAAAAATCGGTAAATTGTGTAATATTTTCAAAAGATAACTTACATTGTCAAATTAAACCTTAAATTTCATTTCAAATCTTATAATTAGAATTATAATATAGTTAATAAATATTTGATTAGTTAAAGATCTCATAAACCCTAATTTATTAATTAAATTCCCTTAAACGGGTGAATTTAAGGTTTATCGGGAAATCTTTAACATATTATATAACATGTACCTTGTATAATTATTTAATTAAGAAATGGTGTGTAGTTAATTAGTTAGAAACTAAGAACCTAGTTCTAAGTCAGTAGTAGTTATTACTTTCAAGCGACGATAGGATCGAAGAGTGGAATCCTCACAATTCCACCTAAATCTCGGTACTCGGTGAGGGTTTTAAATCCTTTCAACTGAAATCATGATAAAATATTTCAATTTATTTCCTTGAATTTCCTTTCAAACTATTATCCCTTTTATGGGAAAATAATTATAATGTTATCCAAAATTCATATATTTACCCGAAAGTACTTAGTACTTTCTCCCGGTAAATATTCTCGTCTTGCAAGTAAAATTATTATTTTCTTATGGGCCCGGTGGTCTTGATAAAAGTAGTAGTCCGAGAGGCACTAGCCGAGGTCTACTATTATACCAGCCGCCAACTAGATCTTGATGATGGTTTAACCGGAGGTTGGTTATTCCACATCAAGTGATAGGAAAAGGTACGTCCCTCCCACAATCTTGTTCATCGTCACTAGGGTTTGCTCCCCTACGTGACACTAAGGGGTGAAGGCTGGTATTCTCGGTATTTGTTTTATTAAGTACCGACACCTTGATCAGTGTCGTTACTATTTTCTCGGATTTTAAGGAGTTAAGGTTGGAGAAGCCTAGCTTGCGGGCATCAAAATGATTTCTTCAAAACGGTTCATAAGTTTTCTAAAGTATAACTTATATTACCCCTACTCCTATTGTTTCAAACTAATATGAACCGGATATTATTGTCATATATTTATTTGTTACTATATAGTATATTTTTAAACCAAAATTTTCTTGGATAAATGATTTCAAAAGAAAATCTTACTTATAATCATAAAACCCCGGTCACTTAGTCATTTTGACTAACCTTCCTACTCTTTTAATTCATGATTTCAGGAATCCACACATCAACGCCTTAGAGGTATCTTGAAGCTTTAAGGTGTCACATTTCAGTTACTTAGGGTGATCACGAGTGCATGTACATCTTTCAATAAGCACTCTCCTGTGAAGTTAAATCTATCGCTGTAATTACTTATCCAGCTTAATAACATGTGTTTCGTTATATATTGTCCCCCTTTTATTGCTCAAGTTTATTTTCCGTTGCATTTAAATTTCATACTATGGTATTGTATAGTCTTGTCCGTTCACCGGAGTATTTCTTGAGTGCTAGGTCTGACATCCACTTGGGAAATACAACGATGCGGTGTTGTAGTGTTAAGGGGCGCTACAGCTAAGGTGGTATCAGAGCGTCAGGTTTAGTTAGAGAGAACTTAACTTAAAATATTGTGTAGAGAAAGTATTTTACCGTAATCTCTTCACTTTAATAATTCTTAAAGTATTCTTCTTATAGTAAAAATGGCCAGCCGAGGTGAGATTCCACATCCCGACAGGGTAGAGTGGCTCGATCAGTATTAGCCTCCCAGGACCTTAGTTGTTACTCGTAGTGGGCAGAGGGTTAGACAGTTTAGTCAGGAACCGCATCAGGAGGCCTTTCCCGGGTATGCTTACTCGAACTGAGCAGTCCATCTATTAGAGACCGAGAGAGATGCTTACTTCTATGAGTATCAGCGGACTGGTGAGTACCGACTGGAAGCTATCAGGAACAGAGAGATGGCTAGACAGACGCCAGTGGATCATGATCATCCTCGAGACTAGTTAGCAGCATCTCAGATTGCTATTTCTCAGATGGCATCACGTATAGCTGAGCTCGAGGAGGATATAGTTAGTCTGACTTTGGATCGAGAGGCTTCTATCGTGATCCATGATTAGTACCGAGCCCAGATGAGGAGTCGTTTAAAGGATTCACTTCACCTGAATGACACACATATCATGGAGGAGGTTCTGGAGATGCAGCTCGGACCCGCTCAGCCCGGAGGAGATAGCGAGGCTTCAGAGGCTATAGTCCATTCTGATGACTAGGAGGAGCCCCAGCAGGTTGGTGAGATCGGCGAGGGTTCTGACAGATTGCAGGTTGTTCCCGAGGAGGAGGACAGTGTTGAGCCCAGCGAGGAGTGGAGTCCTATTAGGCTTCCGGATTCGGATGATACAGTTGATCTCGAGGTAGACACCGGCGATGGGGACTGAGGTTTGATCATGGGATACGGTATATAGGATAGTTACCCGGGGGTATGTATATAGCAGCCAGCGGAGACACTCCCCATTTTTGCAGCAGTACATAGTAGTAGCAGTGGACAGTAGCAGCTTTGACTTACTAGTGGTGACAGTACTTGTAGTGTGTAACTCGAGGCAGATCGGGTCCACCCCCTCTTTTTGCTTTTACTTTTGTAGGTCTTGAAGCTTACTAATCTTGATGCATATATATATGACACATTTTGATCATTTTACACTGTTGTTTCATGTTGTTTTACATTTCTTGCATCATGAGTCTTAGAGTCGCTTCAAGATACCAGCAGGACCGTGAGTACTCATGTTATTTCTTATGCACTTTATGTTTGATGATTCATATTATTTGAAGATTATTGTTCTGTGATAATCTCTGAAACACTCTTACCCTACATGCATTATATTTCCTATGTGATTGTGATTTCAGCTTCAAAATGCCTCTACGAAGAACTCTACGAAACAATTCACCATCCCCACAAGACCCACCAGAACATCCAGAACTTGTAGAAGCTTTAAAACATTTCGTTCATACCTATACACCTGGACATAATCCTATCAATGAACGATCATTAGAAAGGTTTCTTCGAATGAATCCCCAAAAATTCTTCTGAGAACCTAACGATCTGAAAGCTGAAAACTGGATAGCCAGTTTAGAGAAAATTTATGAAGCTATGGATATATTTCTCGAGGAACGGGAACGAGTACAGTATGCGGCCTTTCTCTTAGAAGGACCCGCTTTGAGTTGGTAGAAACACGTCAAGCAGACTTAGATGGAAAACCAGACTAATTACAATTGGATGGAGTTTGTAAAGGAGTTTCAGAATAAATAAATCCCTCAAGTGATAAGAGACACTCGAGAGGCTGAGTTCATGAGTTTAGTTCAAGGGAACATGTTTATAGCGGAGTACGAGGCGAAATTTGTAAGGTTAATTCAGTACGCTCCACATATTTTGAATGATGAACGGTGAAAGACCAAGCGCTTCATTGATGGACTCAAGCCAGATCTGCAATGGGCTTTAGCTTCCTTGGATATTGAATCTTATAACACGGCAGTAGACAAAGCCTTGAAAACCGAAGCAGCTCATAAGAATATTTGCTTGGCAGCCAATCACCCTAGTCCCCCTCAGAATAAGCCTTCTCAAGGGATAAAACGTCCCGCTGGACCGGCAAATCAGAAATTTGGAAAGAAACCCACACCAGCCTAGCAAAAGCCTAAGTTAGTCCCGTCCAATTCACAAGAAGAGATCTCACTTGTGAATACTGTCACAAGCCTGGACGCACTGAACAAGAATGACGAAAGAAAGCTGGCACATGTTTATGGTGTGGAAACCCTAATCACCAGTTTAATTCATGCCCAAAGAGACCAGGACCCAAGGGAAAGGGAAAAGTTGTGGGAAAACCAGGAAAGCCACTTGTCAAAGGTAGAGCCTATGCATTGGATGGAAACGAGGATCCAGACCCTTTGGATGTTGTCGAAGGTACGGTACACATTCTAAACACGCCTGTGAAAGTCTTATATGACCCTGGTGCCACGCATTCATTCATTGCATTACACTTATGTGCACGTTTAAATTTTCCACTTGAATGTCCATTATATAATTTCGAAGTAAGTTCCCCTTTGGGAGCTTGTTTCTTAACGGATCGAGTATATAAACGCTGCCCTATACAAATCCGTGACCAATACTACCCTATGGAGCTCATCGAACTCCCGATGACAAGATATGGAATCATTCTGGGAATGGATTGGCTCTACAAATATCATGCTAAATTGGATTGTTTCAAGAAAGAAATCATCTTAGGACAAGATAAAAGTTGGATTTCTGAAGACAAAAGATCAGTGGCAATGATTTCTATGACAGAAGCTAAGAAGTTGGTTTAGAAGGGAGCTACAGGATTCGTTGCCTATCTCCTAAATAGACCAAAGGACCAACTCAAGGTTGAGGAGGTAGAAGTGGTAAATGAGTTTCTCGACGTATTTCCAGAACATTTAAACTCGCTAACTCTAGATGGCGAGTTAGAATTCATAATCGATATAATTCCGGGGGCTGAGCCTTTCTCTAAAACCCCTTATCGGATGGCCCCAGCCGAACTTCAAGAGTTGAGAAAACAACTTGATGATTTGATTGAATCAAGATATATCCATCCCAGTACATCACCCTGGGGAGCACCAGTGTTGTTTATAAAGAAGAAAGATGGGTCATTACGGATGTGAATCGACTATCGAGAACTTAACCGAATGACCATAAAGAACAAATACCCTCTACCTCACATAGAGGAGTTATTTGCTGTCCTTCAAGGATCTCGAGTCTATTCCAAGTTAGATTTAAGGCAAGGGTATTATCAATTAAAGATTAGGGAGGAGGATATCCCTAAAACAGCTTTCAATACCCCTATGGACACTTTGAGTTCATAGTAATGCCTTTTGGATTGACTAATGCACCCGCTGCATTCATGGATATGATGCATCGGATATTCCGACCATATCTGGATAAATTTGTGGTCATTTTCATCGATGACATTCTGGTATTTTCAAAAACGCCTGAGGAACATGCTGAACATCTTCGCATAGTGTTAAGCACTTTGCGAGATCATAAGATATATGCTAAGTTCAATAAATGTGAGTTCTGGATAGAAAAAGTTGCATTCCTCGGACATGTAATCTCGGGATCAGGTGTTGAGGTAGATCCTTCAAAGATTGAAGCAATTACAAACTGGAAAATACCAAGAAATCCATCAGAGGTGAGAAGCTTCCTAGGACGTGCAGGCTATTATTGAAGGTTTGTAAAGGACTTCTCCAAGATAGCTGCACCTCTCACAAGGTTAACAAAGAAGGAAAGAAAATTTGAATGGACTGAACGGGGCGAACAAAGTTTTCAAGAATTAAAGCAACGGTTGACATCTGCATCAGTACTAACATTACAAGAAGGAAAAGAAGGTTATACGGTTTATACCGATGCCTCCAAAGAAGGACTAGGTTGTGTACTGATGCAACATGGGAAAGTTATAGCCTATGCCTCAAGAAAGCTCAACCCTCATGAGGAAAATTATCCTACTCATGACTTGGAATTAGCAGCAATTGTGTTTGCTCTTACCAAGTGGAGACACTATCTCTACGGAGTTACTTTCGAAGTTTTCACTGATCATAAAAGCCTACGGTACCTTTTTACTCAAAAGGAGTTGAACATGAGGTAAAGAAGGTGGATGGAATCTCTAGAGGATTACGACTGTATAATCCAGTACCATCCAGGAAGGGCTAATGTAACGCCCCGGTTTTTCCATTCGTGCATTATGTGTTATTGTTATAACTTTCATATCATGATATTCATTTTAATTTCATTCAATGCATTTCCTATTATATGCATAATTTATACTTTTCATCTTATAACATATTTTCATTTACATGTATATATATGTATATATACATATATATGTACCTATTTATATATTTAAACTTATTTTATGAGATTGTTATTTTTTCTAATCTCATTCACTCATGCAATTAATTATCAACATGCATTATATACATATATACATTCATGTATTCATGTTACCCTAATACACTCACACATTCATTATATATGTATATAATAATAAGAGCACTAATGATTTATATACATATAATATACATAATATCTCCACTTTATTACTTTATACATATATACATTATATCTATAATTATATTACATACATTCATCTCTCCCACATTTTCATTTCATCACATTTCATCAAACCTGTAACATCCCGATCGTTCGGATTTCCAGGTACGCCGTAACGAGAGAGTTTTATACGTTTTAAATTATTTAATTACGTATTTGAATGTTATTTTAATGCTTTTATGATTATTGGAATTTATATGAAATTAATTGTTTATATTCATGAACTTTGAATTTTAAACGTTTAAGTTTTGTATGCTCGTAATTTGCTCGTTATGTGCCGGAATTCAATTTCGATTTTTGTGAAATTTCGATATGCGTGATATATGTGAGTTATGAGTATGTTTGTATGCTCGTTTTATGTTTTCGGGTTCGTTTGTCGAGGTTTTAAACCTTAAGTATTTGACGAGGGACATAAGGGCCTAACTAGTTTTAGCGCGCCTCTTGTTCCGGAGGCCATAACTTGAGCTAGGGAATTCGGATTCGAATTCCGGAAGATGCGTTGGACTCGTAACGAAGAGATGAAACCAAGGAACCTGATTTGATATTTTTCTAAGCCCATTTGAACCTCCGTTTTTTGCCCGGAACGAACAGCTTGTGCTAAAGCCACCATCTTTGACTAATCTTGTACTTGTGGGCCCATTTTAACCATGCTTAAGCTTTAACCCTTGGTTTATTTAATCTTTAATCACTCCTCTCTCTTCCCTACCTCCCCATTTCGGACCACACACCTAAGAGAGGAGGAAAAGCTGCTGATCGATGGAGAAAAGAAGAAGAAGAAAGAAGCCTCTCCCATGTCTTGTGATTTTTGAAGCCAATCTTCTCCATACTTCTTCATATCTTAAAGGTAAGTATATTTGTGTATTCTCCTCTCTTATATGCTTCATTTGATCCTTGAAATTCCTGAAATGCATCAGATTTAATAAGGATTTGGGGACTTGCATGAATAGTTAGGGTTAGAGGTCATTTGTTGCTTCCTTGCCTTAGCTTGAATTTGTGGCTGATTTGAGGCTTCTTTGGTGATTATATGAACTCCTTTGCTTCCATTCTTGATTCTTACTTCATGTTAGATGTGTTAGGGTTGTTTTCTCTTTGATAACATGATTGAAACCTTGAGTTTTTGGCCATGAAAATGGAATTTCCGAACTGCTGCAGTCTGCTCATTTTCACCCAGCTGCTGTCACGTTTTTGAGACCAAATGATGGAATTTTTGCCTCCAATTTCGTGTGTTAATGCTTGGTTATGTGTTACACATGTTGCTTTATGAATATGCTCGGTTTTGCCTTGAAAACCTTGGTTTATATGATGAGTTTTGAGCTTAAAAACTGCTGCAAAAATCTGCTCGCCCGTATGAACTGCTGTCAGGATTTTTGGTTCGGTTTGATGATCTCTTGTGCTTATTTTCGTGTGAAATTGCATGGACATGAAGTATATGAGTTGTCATACATGTTACCTAAGTTTCCTTAAGCTTTTATGCCCCTTTTCAGCTGTATATATGAGTTAGAATATGACTTGTTTTCATGCCTTTCTTGCATCAGTTTTGTGTGGCTGTTTTGGGGTGCTAAAGCTGATCATATGAACTTATTATGCTCCATTTTGGATACTTAAATGATATTACATGATGTTTGGATGATTTTCTCTTAAGATCCTTTGATGAAATTATGAGTTCTTGAGCCCCAAACCTAGGTTAGAAATCTGCTCCCCTGTTTTGGAACTGCTGTGATGTTTTGTGCCTTGTTGCTTAAGTTAATGGCTTCCAATTCGTGTGAATTTGCATGGAGATGTTGTATACTAATTGCTTTACATGTTAACCTTGCTCTTTCAAGTTTTTAGATCCATTTTTAGCTCCTAAATCGAAACATGAGGCCTGTTGGTATGCTATGTGCGAACCGAACTGCTGCTGTGGCATTTTTGTTATTAGTTGGTGGTTCTAATGTGCTCCAATTCGTGTCAATTTGCATATACATGGAGTATATTAGTTGCTTAACATGTTAGCATTCTTTCCCCAAACTTTTAACTCCAAACTCAGCCCCTAAGTTGGTGATCATGGCCGTGTCATATGTCACGGTGGTGCCTCGGGGGAGTTTCTTTCTTCGTTTCGTTGCTTTTAATTGCTTTCTCTTGTCCCGATTGTGACCTATATGCATTGTTAGCTTAATGAATTATGTGTTAACTTATGTATTATGAATTTATAACTTGATTTATGTGCTCGTTTTGAATTATGGCTTCATATGTGAAGTATGCTCCTTTAACGTGCGTTTATGACCTTCTACCTCGTTTATATGTCTTGCATGATCAATCGTTGCTCTTTATATGATATGAGCGCTTTGACAACATGTTGTATGATATGATATGTGTGTTATATGGAACTTGTGAATTCGTTTAGTATGATTTATGAGATTTACGATTTAATATGAACTCGTATGCATTATTGGTTAATTTGTTAAGCTTCATAAGCATCACTCGCATTCATATGCATTTGCCGAGTGTCAATATGGTTCATTTTGAGTCTAAGTTTTCCTCTTGCTCTTTCTTTTGCTCTTAGGTTCGTTCCGATGTGAGGAAGTGGTTCGTTTGACTTCTTTTGGTCCGTTTTGTCCGGTTTAGTCGACAAGGTGAGGTTTTAAGATTTTTGTTTTAGTTAAAGCGACCTACAACCCTATATGCTCGTTTTCAAGCCCGCATGCGAATATATATACTATAGGTATATTAAATATGTGTCTTACGATATGTTATGAATTTTGTTAATTCGATTTGATATGAATCCTTCTGAAATTATACGTATGGGCGTATATAAGCTTAAAATGGTTTTGCAACAAGGCTATGCTCCAAACCGTGTATTTGCAAGCGAACTATGGGTCTCCTTCAGCTTATTATGAATTTGGAAGACACGGAGAGGTACGTGTATAGCATATGCCGAGTTGCACGGTAAGGTATGTTTCTTATGGTATGTTTCTTAAGTATGATTCATATGTTTCTAGGTTTCGCGAGTTAGGTATGTTTCTTATGAATCCTTATGAATCTTATGAATCCCTGGGCCCTGGAGGCGTGGGTAAGGACGCCCGGTGCGGTGTTGGGCCGCCGGGTTAAGCCTGTGCACGTGCTCCTTTGAAGTACCTACGCGCGACTCTGAGGGAGATGGAGAAGGCGTGGTGCTTTGAGCCTTCGGCTGAGGCCGGAGAAGGTACGTTGTGGGTTCGCAACCCCACGTATATTGAGTTGCACGATGTGGGGCCGTAACCCGCGTGCAGACTTCCGGAGAAAGGTTGGAATACGGGAATATGAATCTAGGAATTTATGAATCCTATGAATTTTATGAATTTTTGCTTCCTTATGAATCTTTTGAGTTTTTGTTTAAGGAGTAAGGTTGGAAACCCGTACTCGCCGGGTATTTGAATTCTTTTGTTATGTTGATTATGAAACGGGAAAGGAGAGTTTGTTTTCAATATGAGATTTCCATGCTGAGTTATGAATCATTATGAATATAAGGATCTTTATGAGTTTCTAATTATGAATCTTATGAGTTTCTAAATATGAATCCCTATGAGTTTTAATTTGAATCCACATGCGTCTCTGAATCTATGAATCCTTACGAGTTTTCAAACTTAAGAAGATATGAATATAGGTGTAAATATGAGCTCTTTTTGGAAAATGGTTTTGGTATGCAAAACCCTACTCCCGGTTCATAATCTTTCTTTTGATATGTGCTCTGCTCCTTATTATGTATAGTGTGTGTGAGTTCAGCCCCCTCACTCAGTCAGTGGACTGACCCTCGCCCCACCTATGTTTTCAGTCTGCAGGTTCAGGTTCTTGGAGTTCGAGCTAGGCGGCTTTGTGTCTTATCTGTTAAGTCCGTGTCTTTTGAGCCTGTATCTATTTGATTAAGTCGAGAATCTCTGGTCTGCATCCGTTTGTAATTATGTATATAGCAGGTTCTGTACAGCATTATGTTTGTGCTTTGATTGCATGAATTTTCGAGACAGGTTAGGACAGGGCTTGGATTAGTTGAACCCGTTTCTGTATTTTGTTGATTAAAGTTTTTGTTAGTTCATATTTTGATTCGCTTCCGCATACAGGTTTTTGCATATTTTACTTGAACGGGGTTTAGTTACCGCCTAGCTTAGGTTGGATTTTTCGTTTGTCACCCGTTCGCTGTGACTTGGTGCGTGTGCGGACGTTCCATTTCGTACCACGTGTCGGGTCATAGTGCGGGGGGGTGTGGTGCCCCACCGCTTGGGGTGCTACATCTTAAGTGGTATCAGAGCCCCAGGTTGCAAAACCGGAGCTCACGTGTCGTGTCGGGTTTGTCTAGGTCGTTCGGCTTAGGATTTCGTGTTTGTTGGCATTCACAACATCACTTATGTGACTCACTTGATATTATTTGATATTATTTGTATTAATAGTTCACATGAACATGCACTAAAACCCCGCATGCATCGATATCTCTTGGTATTGTATTTTATTTCAGGATATTCCCTCGACATCGACAAGTATTACCGGGGAAAAGAACAAGAGAGACGGGTATATTCGGGCTAGGAGGAGCTTAGAGATTTTGACCTTTGGAAGCGATTTGAAATGAGAAAATTCAAGAATCTCACGAAGCCACCAATATCAAATAAGGAAAGATTTCAATACCAGATGTGGTGGGATGACTCAATTATGGAGGAATCGAAGGCAGGATGAAAGTTAACCGAAGAACAAGAATTTAAGATCATCACAGAAATGCCATGACTCCAAGACCCCGATTCAAGCACAAGATTATGCCACACTCAACACAACTCCTATGGTGAACGGTACATAAGGCATTCATGGCATCCCATTTCATAAATATTTTAATATTCGGGGAAACCCATGTGTCTATTGTCTTATTCCTTGCTCTTCGGTGATCCCTGATTACATTTGCTATGTAATTGCTTTCCTTCTTGTTCTTGCTTGTTGTGTGTTTCCTTCCCTTCGTGACTCTTTTTTGTAATGTGCTTCCTTCCCTTCTCAGTTTTGCTCGTTGTGTGTTTCTTTTCCTCTTTAGCTCTTGTTTGGAGTGTGCTTCATTTTCTCCTTAGCTTTGCTTGTTGCGTACTTCTTTCCCTCCTTAGTTCCTGCTTGTTGTGTGCTTTATTTATTTTCCTTTTGTGTCAGTACTTTCTTGTGGTGAGAGCTTGTGGTGTGGAGTGTTCATGAGTGTTTGGTGAGTTGTGAGGGTCGAGCTACTTTTGGTCGGCTTGTCTGAATGTGTTTTGTTCTCGTTGAAGTGGGGTGTTGCTTTTAGGAGGTCCGTCAGGGACTCAACGATATTTTCGGGTGTTAGACAGAAGGCTACCTGTTGATATTCCTCTTAGAAGAACCGAGTATTTCCTCAGAGTAAGAGGTACGGTTTTGAATGGAAAGAGGCGGTTGAAGAGAGTTACCTTCGGTATCGATTTTTGCCTAACCGGAGGTACAAAAGGCTACCTCGTTTCCAACCGAGGTATAAAGGAAGGCCTCTGTTGTGTGTTGCTTGTAGAAGAACGGTAGCCTACGCCTTAAGGAGTGCAAGTTCACAAGTTTATCCCACTCAGGGTTGAAGTTGATCAGAGTTTTAGGAAACCGGTTGTTATGGCATAAGAAAGACGTTATGGACTTTGTGTAGTAATGTCTATGTGCCATAGGTTGAGAATTCTCCAACCACTCCCGAATTTTATTTGGGATGTGGGGGCAAACGACTAGGACTTTGTGTCCGGTTCGCCATTTAAGGAGACAGTGTCTTGAGAAGTATAGGATCAGAGTGGCGCAGCGGAAGTGTGGAGTTGTGCTTGTCTTCGGAGCCGTTCAAGATTCTCCTTAGGACCTGAGGACAGGTCCTTTTGAAGGAGGGGAGTTTGTAACATCCCGATCGTTCGGATTTCCAGGTACGCCGTAACGAGAGAGTTTTATACGTTTTAAATTATTTAATTACGTATTTGAATGTTATTTTAATGCTTTTATGATTATTGGAATTTATATGAAATTAATTGTTTATATTCATGAACTTTGAATTTTAAACGTTTAAGTTTTGTATGCTCGTAATTTGCTCGTTATGTGCCGGAATTCAATTTCGATTTTTGTGAAATTTCGATATGCGTAATATATGTGAGTTATGAGTATGTTTGTATGCTCGTTTTATGTTTTCGGGTTCGTTTGTCGAGGTTTTAAACCTTAAGTATTTGACGAGGGACATAAGGGCCTAACTAGTTTTAGCGCGCCTCTTGTTCCGGAGGCCATAACTTGAGCTAGGGAATTCGGATTCGAATTCCGGAAGATGCGTTGGACTCGTAACGAAGAGATGAAACCAAGGAACCTGATTTGATATTTTTCTAAGCCCATTTGAACCTCCGTTTTTTTGCCCGGAACGAACAGCTTGTGCTAAAGCCACCATCTTTGACTAGTCTTGTACTTGTGGGCCCATTTTAACCATGCTTAAGCTTTAACCCTTGGTTTATTTAATATTTAATCACTACTCTCTCTTCCCTACCTCCCTATTTCGGACCACACACCTAAGAGAGGAGGAAAAGCTGCTGATCGATGGAGAAAAGAAGAAGAAGAAAGAAGCCTCTCCCATGTCTTGTGATTTTTGAAGCCAATCTTCTCCATACTTCTTCATATCTTAAAGGTAAGTATATTTGTGTATTCTCCTCTCTTATATGCTTCATTTGATCCTTGAAATTCCTGAAATGCATCAGATTTAATAAGGATTTGGGGACTTGCATGAATAGTTAGGGTTAGAGGTCATTTGTTGCTTCCTTGCCTTAGCTTGAATTTGTGGCTGATTTGAGGCTTCTTTGGTGATTATATGAACTCCTTTGCTTCCATTCTTGATTCTTACTTCATGTTAGATGTGTTAGGGTTGTTTTCTCTTTGATAACATGATTGAAACCTTGAGTTTTTGGCCATGAAAATGGAATTTCCGAACTGCTGCAGTCTGCTCATTTTCACCCAGCTGCTGTCACGTTTTTGAGACCAAATGATGGAATTTTTGCCTCCAATTTCGTGTGTTAATGCTTGGTTATGTGTTACACATGTTGCTTTATGAATATGCTCGGTTTTGCCTTGAAAACCTTGGTTTATATGATGAGTTTTGAGCTTAAAAACTGCTGCAAAAATCTGCTCGCCCGTATGAACTGCTGTCAGGATTTTTGGTTCGGTTTGATGATCTCTTGTGCTTATTTTCGTGTGAAATTGCATGGACATGAAGTATATGAGTTGTCATACATGTTACCTAAGTTTCCTTAAGCTTTTATGCCCCTTTTCAGCTGTATATATGAGTTAGAATATGACTTGTTTTCATGCCTTTCTTGCATCAGTTTTGTGTGGCTGTTTTGGGGTGCTAAAGCTGATCATATGAACTTATTATGCTCCATTTTGGATACTTAAATGATATTACATGATGTTTGGATGATTTTCTCTTAAGATCCTTTGATGAAATTATGAGTTCTTGAGCCCCAAACCTAGGTTAGAAATCTGCTCCCCTGTTTTGGAACTGCTGTGATGTTTTGTGCCTTGTTGCTTAAGTTAATGGCTTCCAATTCGTGTGAATTTGCATGGAGATGTTGTATACTAATTGCTTTACATGTTAACCTTGCTCTTTCAAGTTTTTAGATCCATTTTTAGCTCCTAAATCGAAACATGAGGCCTGTTGGTATGCTATGTGCGAACCGAACTGCTGCTGTGGCATTTTTGTTATTAGTTGGTGGTTCTAATGTGCTCCAATTCGTGTCAATTTGCATATACATGGAGTATATTAGTTGCTTAACATGTTAGCATTCTTTCCCCAAACTTTTAACTCCAAACTCAGCCCCTAAGTTGGTGATCATGGCCGTGTCATATGTCACGGTGGTGCCTCGGGGGAGTTTCTTTCTTCGTTTCGTTGCTTTTAATTGCTTTCTCTTGTCCCGATTGTGACCTATATGCATTGTTAGCTTAATGAATTATGTGTTAACTTATGTATTATGAATTTATAACTTGATTTATGTGCTCGTTTTGAATTATGGCTTCATATGTGAAGTATGCTCCTTTAACGTGCGTTTATGACCTTCTACCTCGTTTATATGTCTTGCATGATCAATCGTTGCTCTTTATATGATATGAGCGCTTTGACAACATGTTGTATGATATGATATGTGTGTTATATGGAACTTGTGAATTCGTTTAGTATGATTTATGAGATTTACGATTTAATATGAACTCGTATGCATTATTGGTTAATTTGTTAAGCTTCATAAGCATCACTCGCATTCATATGCATTTGCCGAGCGTCAATATGGTTCATTTTGAGTCTAAGTTTTCCTCTTGCTCTTTCTTTTGCTCTTAGGTTCGTTCCGATGTGAGGAAGTGGTTCGTTTGACTTCTTTTGGTCCGTTTTGTCCGGTTTAGTCGACAAGGTGAGGTTTTAAGATTTTTGTTTTAGTTAAAGCGACCTACAACCCTATATGCTCGTTTTCAAGCCCGCATGCGAATATATATACTATAGGTATATTAAATATGTGTCTTACGATATGTTATGAATTTTGTTAATTCGATTTGATATGAATCCTTCTGAAATTATACGTATGGGCGTATATAAGCTTAAAATGGTTTTGCAACAAGGCTATGCTCCAAACCGTGTATTTGCAAGCGAACTATGGGTCTCCTTTAGCTTATTATGAATTTGGAAGACACGGAGAGGTACGTGTATAGCATATGCCGAGTTGCACGGTAAGGTATGTTTCTTATGGTATGTGTAACAGCCTGAAACAGGGGCAAGTTAGAAATTACGAAAATACCCCTATAGCTCCAAAATATTCTTACATTTCCCGAAATACTTTCATTACCCAATATTTTAACCAAAAGAATCCTCACATTATTTCGAGGATCGTGATACTCTCCGTAAACCATAATTCCCATCCTAACTCCCGTAGTATCAAAAAACCGGCAAAAACCCTAGCTTATGATTCGATCATCAATAAATCCCTACTCATCTACCTTTTGATATCCAAAATTATAAGTAAAACGATCCTTAAATTATTTTATGAATTTTCATGCATTTGCCAAAAACTCGATCTCACCATAGCATATTTTATAAATATTTTCCTTTCTAAAAATCATCATTTTATTTTGAACCAATTAGCTTTTATTCAATAGTCGAAATTATACTTGAAACGATCCTTGAATTTTCCTCTACATTATAGTGATTTTTCCAAACTTTAAACGTTATCATAGCTTCGTTTATATAATTTTCCTATGATTTTCATCATCTTTAATATTCATAATTTATAAACGAAAGCTCTAAATATTTCACATTTATAATCAAAACAAAGCTCATTTTTCACCCATTCTTTCATTAATTCACTACTTCAATCTTTTACCTCTCGACTCTTGAATAAATTTTATATTATTTTTACATTTATTTTTAATCAAAATGACATCATCCATGACCACATGGTCTTCTAGAAGGATTAAACAAATGAATGTAATTTCTCCACATTACTTAGTTAATTACCTAGCATTTGTTTAACATGTAATTTAACCACATCTCCAATTTAATTACCAAGCATTTGTTGAAACATTAGGCAACCACATCTCCCATAAACTTTCATTTATTGCTTAGAGACCCCTCATGACTACCTATAAATACCCCCCTTAAGCCTCATTTATACCTCACAAATCAACACACAAAATCACTCCCTCTCTCCCAATTCTCACGCCATTCCCTCTCCTTCTCTCTAAGGTATGTTTTTCTTTTATTATTTCATGCTTTATATAATGTTCTTAGTATAAAAATAATAGTAGCATGCCTAGGATTAATTAAATTATGCTTTAGGAATTTATTTTATGAAATATATGCTATTTATGCTAGTTTAGGAAAAATGTGATAAGATATATGCATTTTATTTAATTAAATGCATGAGTTATGATATGGTATGATATGAATATGTGTTTAAATAATTATGATCTTGTTTGATTAAATTCATGTCAAGAATAATTTATTTAGAATTATTTTTCATAGAGAATTAATATATTTTGCTATATTATGCTTCAAATTCTATGTTATAAATATGAATATGATCAAGTGTGTTACATACCTCTTTGAATATTAAAATAGGCTCAAGAACATGTTCATGTTGTTCTTGAACAATTTTAAGTGCACATGTGATAGTGTGTGAGTGTGTGTGTTCGATTTTGTGTTATAACGTGTTTAATTCATAAGAAATTGAATAGTAAATGTTTTCAATAGTAACTTTGACTTTTTGGTCAACCCATAAGCTGATAATTTCGAAAATATTATTAAAATAATTATAAAATTAGTTTTGGAATTTTTAAATAAAGATTTTATCCGAATTTTCCAAAAATCAGTAAATTATGAATTATTTTCAAAATATAACCTATATTGTCAAATTAAATTCTAAGTTCCATTTCTAATGTTATAATAAGGATTATAATGTGATTAATAAATATTTAAGTGGTTAAAGAATTAATGAAACCTAATTAATTACTTAATTTCCCTTAAACGGTTAAAATTAGAGTATCGGGAATTCTCTAACATGATATAGTTTATGTGTTTACTTGATGTAATCCTTTTATGCATGAACATTATGTGTTTTATGTGCTTATTTGATTAATATAAGGAACCTAGTTCTAAGCCTATAGTAGTTAATACTTTCAGGCGCACTGGAATCCACATTACAATGTCTGACTACCGGTATAGGTGAGGGTTAAAATGTTTTCAACTGGAATCATGCTATGCATATGTATCTATATAAAAACTATTTTCAAGCCTACCTATCATTTTGATTTACTACCCTATATACATATTATTGTACTACAATGTCCCTCTTAAGGGAAAAATACTTTCTTGCCGGAATCAACGTTTTTCTAGAACATTATATATTTCAAGTCCATTTTATCAAAACATTGATTCCGGGTTATGCAAGCAAAATATTGTTCTCGATTCCTGTTATGGGCCCCGGCTGTAGCCATAGCGAGCAATTACCCGGAAGGTATCGGGCCGAGGGTATTGTTGGTGCTGCGGACTGCCACCACCTCTTGGTAGTGGTTTAACTGGAGGTTAGTTACTCCACGCCAAGGGATGAGGGAGAGATAGCTGCCTCCCGAATCTAGTTCGTGGTCTCTAGGGTTTGATTCCCTATTGACATCAAGGAGTAGTGGAGTTAATATTCTTGGTTTTATTGAAGTATCGGAGCCTGATCAGCCCGATACTATTTTACCAACTATTCAAGGAGTTATGGGTGGAAAGGCCTAGCTTGCGGGCAATAATGTTCTTGTTACAAACGGTTCATATTTCTACAAATATTCCAAACTACCCCTGTCCCTGTTTTACAATTATTATGAACCGTTTCCTATTTTCCATATCCTATTTTTAATATTATAGATCAAGATCTTCTTGATCATATAAATATAAATATATATATATATATATATATACATATATCTATAAACCCTCATACCCCCCTTCACTTAGTCACTTTGACTAACCCTCTCGCCTATTTTTAAAATGCATGATTTCAGGAATCAATGAACGACAACTAGAGGTATCTTGAAGCACTACAACCGTAGGTTGGATCTGATTCTAAGAGTACATTGTCTTGAGCCTACTCGCTGCAGAAACAAACCATCTCATACTTTGTCCTTGCATGTCAACCTGTTGCACTCTTCTGCAAACTACTTTGATCAATAATGATAATCCTTGCTCATTGTACGTTATCCTCCCCGTTCATTGGTAAAGTTGAATCTCTTTATCTTCCGCTGCACTGTGTCACGTACTCCATTCATATGCTATCCTGACTGTTCGCCGTAGTATTTCCTGAGTGTTGGGTCTAACCTCCACTCAGGGAGTATTGCGGTGCGGGGTTGTAGTGCTGGGGAGGCGCTACAATTAAAGTGGTATCAGAGCCCCAGGTTGCGGAAATCTGGGGTTCATCATTCATAGAGTCTCATATGTACTCTCGTATCTTTAGTGCTTAAATTGTGATCAATCACTGTTGGGGCGGCCGACCAGCGTGTGATTTGTTACAATTGTAGTACTAAAACCTTCCTTGATCAAGTCAAGCATACAGTCTTAATCCGCACCAAAATCCCGAGTTCTATCAAATCCTTCAATTATCAAATTCTTGGTAGATTCGGTTACAAGATCTACATCTCCTTCATCATACTAGTGTTCCTCACTCATGGAAACACTTCACTTATACTTTCTAATTTGTTCAAATCCTAAGTTATTAGAATTGCTTCAAGATACCAGTAGGACCGAAAACTAACTTATTAATTTCCTGTGCCTTTATATATGCTTTATCTTCGCTAAGGATGTTGTGTCTGTTAATTGCTATTACTTGGAAATTTTAATTTTGTGACCATCTGCACATCATTCTCAACTACCATGCATTATATTATCTCTATAAGGGTGGTTGCAGTTTAAAATTGTCATCCCCAAAGTTGTTAAAGGTATGCATTCTAAACACGCCAGTTACTAATCCTGGCGCCATGCATTCATTGCATCATTTATGTGCGCGTTCAAATTTTTTTTTTCTTGAACAATTACCTTATGTGTTTAAAGTAAGTCATCCTTTAGAAACCTGTCTTATCATAAATGGAGGATATCAATATTACTTAAAGTTATTATGAAACATGAGGAGAATCTGAGGACAGATTCTTTTTAAGGGGGAAGGATTGTAACAGCCTGAAACAGGGGCAAGTTAGAAATTACGAAAATACCCCTATAGCTCCAAAATATTCTTACATTTCCCGAAATACTTTCATTACCCAATATTTTAACCAAAAGAATCCTCACATTATTTCGAGGATCGTGATACTCTCCGTAAACCATAATTCCCATCCTAGCTCCCGTAGTATCAAAAAACCGGCAAAAACCCTAGCTTATGATTCGATCATCAATAAATCCCTACTCATCTACCTTTTGATATCCAAAATTATAAGTAAAACGATCCTTAAATTATTTTATGAATTTTCATGCATTTGCCAAAAACTCGATCTCACCATAGCATATTTTATAAATATTTTCCTTTCAAAAAATCATCATTTTATTTTGAACCAATTAGCTTTTATTCAATAGTCGAAATAATACTTGAAACGATCCTTGAATTTTCCTCTACATTATAGTGATTTTTCCAAACTTTAAACGTTATCATAGCTTCGTTTATATAATTTTCCTATGATTTTCATCATCTTTAATATTCATAATTTATAAACGAAAGCTCTAAATATTTCACATTTATAATCAAAACAAAGCTCATTTTTCACCCATTCTTTCATTAATTCACTACTTCAATCTTTTACCTCTTGACTCTTGAATAAATTTTATATTATTTTTACATTTATTTTTAATCAAAATGACAACATCCATGACCACATGGTCTTCTAGAAGGATTAAACAAATGAATGTAATTTCTCCACATTACTTAGTTAATTACCTAGCATTTGTTTAACATGTAATTTAACCACATCTCCAATTTAATTACCAAGCATTTGTTGAAACATTAGGCAACCACATCTCCCATAAACTTTCATTTATTGCTTAGAGACCCCTCATGACTACCTATAAATACCCCCCTTAAGCCTCATTTATACCTCACAAATCAACACACAAAATCACTCCCTCTCTCCCAATTCTCACGCCATTCCCTCTCCTTCTCTCTAAGGTATGTTTTTCTTTTATTATTTCATGCTTTATATAATGTTCTTAGTATAAAAATAATAGTAGCATGCCTAGGATTAATTAAATTATGCTTTAGGAATTTATTTTATGAAATATATGCTATTTATGCTAGTTTAGGAAAAATGTGATAAGATATATGCATTTTATTTAATTAAATGCATGAGTTATGATATGATATGATATGAATATGTGTTTAAATAATTATGATCTTGTTTGATTAAATTCATGTCAAGAATAATTTATTTAGAATGATTTTTCATAGAGAATTAATATATTTTGCTATATTATGCTTCAAATTCTATGTTATAAATATGAATATGATCAAGTGTGTTACATACCTCTTTGAATATTAAAATAGGCTCAAGAACATGTTCATGTTGTTCTTGAACAATTTTAAGTGCACATGTGATAGTGTGTGAGTGTGTGTGTTCGATTTTGTGTTATAACGTGTTTAATTCATAAGAAATTGAATAGTAAATGTTTTCAATAGTAACTTTAACTTTTTGGTCAACCCATAAGCTGATAATTTCAAAAATATTATTAAAATAATTATAAAATTAGTTTTGGAATTTTTAAATAAAGATTTTATCCGAATTTTCCAAAAATCAGTAAATTATGAATTATTTTCAAAATATAACCTATATTGTCAAATTAAATTCTAAGTTCCATTTCTAATGTTATAATAAGGATTATAATGTGATTAATAAATATTTAAGTGGTTAAAGAATTAATGAAACCTAATTAATTACTTAATTTCCCTTAAACGGTTAAAATTAGAGTATCGGGAATTCTCTAACATGATATAGTTTATGTGTTTACTTGATGTAATCCTTTTATGCATGAACATTATGTGTTTTATGTGCTTATTTGATTAATATAAGGAACCTAGTTCTAAGCCTATAGTAGTTAATACTTTCAGGCGCACTGGAATCCACATTACAATGTCTGACTACCGGTATAGGTGAGGGTTAAAATGTTTTCAACTGGAATCATGCTATGCATATGTATCTATATAAAAACTATTTTCAAGCCTACCTATCATTTTGAATTACTACCCTATATACATATTATTGTACTACAATGTCCCTCTTAAGGGAAAAATACTTTCTTGCCGGAATCAACGTTTTTCTAGAACATTATATATTTCAAGTCCATTTTATCAAAACATTGATTCCGGGTTATGCAAGCAAAATATTGTTCTCGATTCCTGTTATGGGCCCCGGCTGTAGCCGTAGCGAGCAATTACCCGGAAGGTATCGGGCCGAGGGTATTGTTGGTGCTGCGGACTGCCACCACCTCTTGGTAGTGGTTTAACTGGAGGTTAGTTACTCCACGCCAAGGGATGAGGGAGAGATAGCTGCCTCCCGAATCTAGTTCGTGGTCTCTAGGGTTTGATTCCCTATTGACATCAAGGAGTAGTGGAGTTAATATTCTTGGTTTTATTGAAGTATCGGAGCCTGATCAGCCCGATACTATTTTACCAACTATTCAAGGAGTTATGGGTGGAAAGGCCTAGCTTGCGGGCAATAATGTTCTTGTTACAAACGGTTCATATTTCTACAAATATTCCAAACTACCCCTATCCCTGTTTTACAATTATTATGAACCGTTTCCTATTTTCCATATCCTATTGTTAATATTATAGATCAAGATCTTCTTGATCATATAAATATAAATATATATATATATATACATATATCTATAAACCCTCATACCCCCCTTCACTTAGTCACTTTGACTAACCCTCTCGCCTATTTTTAAAATGCATGATTTCAGGAATCAATGAACGACAACTAGAGGTATCTTGAAGCACTACAACCGTAGGTTGGATCTGATTCTAAGAGTACATTGTCTTGAGCCTACTCGCTGCAGAAACAAACCATCTCATACTTTGTCCTTGCATGTCAACCTGTTGCACTCTTCTGCAAACTACTTTGATCAATAATGATAATCCTTGCTCATTGTACGTTATCCTCCCCGTTCATTGGTAAAGTTGAATCTCTTTATCTTCCGCTGCACTGTGTCACGTACTCCATTCATATGCTATCCTGACTGTTCGCCGTAGTATTTCCTGAGTGTTGGGTCTAACCTCCACTCAGGGAGTATTGCGGTGCGGGGTTGTAGTGCTGGGGAGGCGCTACAGTATGTTTCTTAAGTATGATTCATATGTTTCTAGGTTTCGCGAGTTAGGTATGTTTCTTATGAATCCTTATGAATCTTATGAATCCCTGGGCCCTGGAGGCGTGGGTAAGGACGCCTGGTGCGGTGTTGGGCCGCCGGGTTAAGCCTGTGCACGTGCTCCTTTGAAGTACCTACGTGCGACTCTGAGGGAGATGGAGAAGGCGTGGTGCTTTGAGCCTTCGGCTGAGGCCGGAGAAGGTACGTTGTGGGTTCGCAACCCCACGTATATTGAGTTGCACGATGTGGGGCCGTAACCCGCGTGCAGACTTCCGGAGAAAGGTTGGAATACGGGAATATGAATCTAGGAATTTATGAATCCTATGAATTTTATGAATTTTTGCTTCCTTATGAATCTTTTGAGTTTTTGTTTAAGGAGTAAGGTTGGAAACCCGTACTCGCCGGGTATTTGAATTCTTTTGTTATGTTGATTATGAAACGGGATAGGAGAGTTTGTTTTCAATATGAGATTTCCATGCTGAGTTATGAATCATTATGAATATAAGGATCTTTATGAGTTTCTAATTATGAATCTTATGAGTTTCTAAATATGAATCCCTATGAGTTTTAATTTGAATCCACATGCGTCTCTGAATCTATGAATCCTTACGAGTTTTCAAACTTAAGAAGATATGAATATAGGTGTAAATATGAGCTCTTTTTGGAAAATGGTTTTGGTATGCAAAACCCTACTCCCGGTTCATAATCTTTCTTTTGATATGTGCTCTGCTCCTTATTATGTATAGTGTGTGTGAGTTCAGCCCCCTCACTCAGTCAGTGGACTGACCCTCGCCCCACCTATGTTTTCAGTCTGCAGGTTCAGGTTCTTGGAGTTCGAGCTAGGCGGCTTTGTGTCTTGTCTGTTAAGTCCGTGTCTTTTGAGCCTGTATCTATTTGATTAAGTCGAGAATCTCTGGTCTGCATCCGTTTGTAATTATGTATATAGCAGGTTCTGTACAGCATTATGTTTATGCTTTGATTGTATGAATTTTCGAGACAGGTTAGGACAGGGCTTGGATTAGTTGAACCCGTTTCTGTATTTTGTTGATTAAAGTTTTTGTTAGTTCATATTTTGATTCGCTTCCGCGTACAGGTTTTTGCATATTTTACTTGAACGGGGTTTAGTTACCGCCTAGCTTAGGTTGGATTTTTCGTTTGTCACCCGTTCGCTGTGACTTGGTGCGTGTGCGGACGTTCCATTTCGTACCACGTGTCGGGTCATAGTGCGGGGGGGTGTGGTGCCCCACCGCTTGGGGTGCTACAAAACCTCACACACACACACACTAATACACGATCAAAACACCATGGAAGAGAAGGAGATTTCATCATTTCAAGCTTGAATCAAGGAAGTTAATTGCATAAGTTGGAGCATCTTCATCATCCCATCATATCATCCCTTCTTTCCTTCACTTTAAGGTATAGATGGAGTATTTATATGAATCTCTTGAACTTATTTGAAGTAGGGTTTGTTGATTATGATATGATTTCTTGTGTATAAGTGATTAGAAGCATGCTTAGGATCATTAATCTTGGAACCTTGTTTGATTTCTTGAATAATATGGAAGTTGGAGTTCATGATTTTATATGGGTTTTGATTGATGATTCCTTGATGATTTGAGCATGGTTTAATAGACTACTTGATTCCTAATTGATATATATGAGTTATATACATGTTATATGTTTGTTTGGAGCTTTCTGGTTGAGTTTGCTTTGGGTTTTCATCCCTTTTCTTCCTCCCCCGAAGCTTCCCCTGTTTTGCCCTTTTTTTCACCTCTGGAACAGTACCCGGCCGGGTACTTTTTGTGCATAAAAAGTACCCGGGCGGGTAGTTTTCCCCCCCGAGAGCTTCTGTAATGCCTACCCGGTCGGGGAACTTTTCCCTTGAATTTTACCCGGCCGGGTACTCCCTCATCCGAACTCCAAATGACCTGATTTTTGATTATTTGGAAATCTCTTGAAGTCCAGAACAACCTCCAATTGGAATCACCTCAATATCTTTTCCCATTTGTGAGTTATGATCAATTCTTTTTGGTGTCGCTGCTTTCCCGACAAACTACACTCGCCTAACTTCAACCGTCCGCCATTTTCTCCTCGCTTTGAACGAGAAAACGAGACTTATATGCTCGGAAAGGTCTTTGTGTCTAGTTTCATATTAAAGAAGAAAAAATCAATTCCCACTTCTAGAATTAAAGATATTCCAGTTTTCCCTCAACATGTACATTTCTAAAAATTGTCGGTTTTGGCCAAACTTCACCAAAACCTTTCTTATTGCATTTCTTTCACTTCCTTGGCTCCCATATGTGAGTTATATGATATATATACTTGTTTAATTGATAATCATGCTCCTACTTGACACTCCTTGATTGTTATTGCATGATATCTTGATTATGACTTCGCCGTGCGTCTTAATTGGTTCATTTGAGTCTAGTCTCATGTACACTTGTCCTTATTGAACAGATCTCCTTCCAGTTGACGTGGGACATGCACCATAGTTATATTCTTGTTTTGCTCGTCAGGTGAGGTTTAAATTCTAGCTACTTAGAACCCTTACAACCCTACGTGTGTTTTCGGCCAAAAGTATACGTATATTTATAGTTTTCAAATCTTATTGATTTACAATGGATTTCATGAATTGAACGGATTGATTGATTGAACGTTTTGGCGAGTAAAGCATGTTCACGTTGGGCCCCGAGGGTAGTGTATTGAGCCAACCGAGGAAGCAAGGGCTGACGGGTAACTCTTGCACTATCCTCACCAATTTTGGGATCACCTCTGAATCCACCAGGAGGTTTGGTGGAGGAAAGAAATCCCGTACGTGGGAGTCATGTTCCTGACGTACCCCATGTAAGGATGGCCGGGTCTTGCAAGCCCACCATTACCCGGAGGGAGAAGGAGACCGGGGATGGGTCCGGCACCACGGGCCATCCTCGGGTTATCACATTGATTGCACTTATTTATTGAATTTATTGAATACACTACTGCACTACTACACTATAATTGAATTGCATGATCACCTGATAATTAAATCAAGCATGAATTGTACACTTTTGCAGAAAGGTTGGAGAATTGCCCTCACTCGCCGGGCCACGTATTGAATTGATAATGATTGAATTATTAAATTGATTAGTTGTAATCTCGGGCGAGTTATCCTTTACTATTAAACTTATATTGTCTCTATTTTATAAACCCTTACCCGAGATTATGGCTTGCATGTTACTTGCGCGAATATTTATTTATAAACCCCTCACTCAGTCTGTGGTAGACTGACACCTCACACTTTTCAGGTATTGTCAGTGGCGTGCTAGGCGGGAGTCCGAGTCGTGTCCAGTTGTCGAGTTGAGTCTAGCATTGCATTTTCATGTTATGGATATGTTGGAGGTGATAATGTATTGATAAGTGTTGGTACTTACTACTATATATATATACTTTTGATGTAAATATGGTACCTATATGTATTGATATACAGTTGTAAGTTAATTCTTTTGAGATATTTGGTATATGTTAATGGAATTATTATGCTTACGCTTTAAATTCCTAGATTTGAACTTGATTGGTTTGAGGGTTAGTCCCGCCTAGCTAGTGAGTTTTTTTTTTATTGTCACCCGTTCGCCATGAGTCCGGTTCATATATGGACTACCCATTTCATGTGTGAGCTAGACTTATGGTGCGGGGGTGTGGCATCTCGGCGTTCCGGGTGCTACATCTTAGGTGGTATCAGAGCCCGGTTGCAAAACCGCTGTTCTAGCGTCGTGTCATGTCGAGTCTAGGTCGAACGGCATAGAAATTAATTGCTAATTTGAGGGTTTTGCTTCTTGTTTGAAATTATTTGACTACTTGGATCTTTTGAAAATTTTGAGTTATTGAATAATTTGAGCATTGTGTTGAATTATGTTGTTAATTGTCAATTAATTGATCTTGAATTATTTGAAATATTTGCTTAACATGTTTTATTTTAAACATTGATGAATTACCTGTTGCATTTTATATTAAATTCTTGACATTAATTATGTGACAATTTTGTGACATGAGCATGTCTTACCCACATGCATTTATTTTCAAAGGAAGTTGTGAATACAGGTTGTAAAAATAATATCCAACCACGGCCAACCTTTAGACAACCTCGTATATTACAAGTGCTACTTCTCGAGCTTGAAAGGATTAGATAATGGGCCAGGGACTTCATAAGCGGAGCTGAGGGGAATTAACCTCTTCCATCGGGTGATGTTTTAAAGGATAAGATCCGGAATGAAAGAACCAACTATAGGAATTCATATTACCACAAAGGGTGCATCAACAGGGCGAGGAAGTCTATTTTATTCAAGGATGAGGTGAAGGAAGAATCGAGGGAAACTAATTATTCAAGACTTGGAAGTGTGGCCAAGATAAGGAACTTGGTTGGTTGGAAGCGAAATCTAAACAAGAGAAGAAAACAACTCCGGCAATCCTGATTGAGCTAGGGGAATCAAGTAATCCGTTATGGGAAGTTAGGATGCTAGAGTTCTATAATCGGGTGGATTGAGTTCATTTTCCAGAATCAAGTTGAATGGTCGTGTTGGGACCGCGAAGTAGGGAATAAGGAGTTAATGCAACAAATGAGAATGGTAAAAGAGGATAGAGAACTTTTGGGTGGAAATTATATGCTCAAGGCGTAGGCAAGTAAGAAGACAAACCACATAATTGATTCAATTACTAAGGAATAGATTTAAGAAATTTCAATCAAGGTGGTACTTATAAGAACCGGGGCAATACTTGGAGATTGGTTCGTCGAGGGAAGTTGGGAAATTAACTCCATAAGTAGAGAAGCATTTGAGTTCAAGAGTTCCGAATTAGGGACCATACCATTATTCAAGCTAATGCAAGAAAATCTTGATCAAGGAGGTAATTATGGTAATAAGCAACAAAGCTTAACTTCCTTGGAAATGAAGCAAGGAAAATATGGGAAATGGTATGGTTTAGGATTTCAACTAAGGAAGGAATAAAGGAAGTTTTGAGTAAACTGATAACTATGAAGAAGACTCGGGCAATAATTGGAGAGCGATTATTAAAGACAGGGCAAGATGCTAATTTCATGAGTGTAGAGGACTTCGGATTCAAGCAATTGTAATCTCAAGCCATGGGAATGTTCAAGTTGATGCTAGCAAATTCTGGAGAATTAGAAGACCGTGGGTAACAAGAAATGATTAACAGACGCAAGACAAATTTATAACCCAGCAAACATGAAATGTAACTACGGTGACAGGTTCAATACATCCACAAGCACGTGCATCATACGCTATGTTAAATTTTTAAATTTCTTTACTCATATGTGTTTTCCGATTGAACTTAATTGTTTCAATATGTTGATTCTATTATTTTCAAGTGCGTTACTTGCATTGGCATATTAATCCAACATGCATATCTAGTGTCTTGATTACAGGATGTCTCAAGGTCACCCTCATCGTGCACAAGTGTTTAGAGTTTCCCCGCATTTACCCCCTCCGGTTCAACCTCAGGAGTTTTTCGAGTCTTTAGTTTGTTTGGTTGATCAGAAGATAAGAGAATATGTTTCCTCGGTGCCGCTAGCTTCAGCACAACAGCCGGGCCAAATTTCGATAGCTTTTAATGAGTTTCAGAACCAACAAACCTTTAAGTTCTTTGAAAGAAGTGATAATTAAGCTAAGTCACCACTTAAGAAAATTAAAAGGATGTGGGAATTAGTCCCAGGTGACTCCCAAGAGAAGATCCGAGACACTACCTCTTTGGAGGAAAGAAGGTCTAATCCTCAACCCGGGCAGGCTTCAGGTTCAAAATTAGGACAGACTTCCAACAAAGGGAAACGGCCTATCTCTCACCCTATCCCAACACCTCAAGGGAGGTCTCGAGAGAGAAAGAATCGGTCATTTGAGTCAGGTTTAGGAACTTCAAGTACCCCGGCTTCAACAACATCTTCGGGAAAGCTTCTTTGTGCTTATTGTCGAGGTGACAACCACACTTATGAGAATTGTAGATGGCGTTTGGTCTTATGCTTGCGATGTGGAAGTAATGAACACCGAGTTGACACGTGCTCGAAGCGAAAGGGGTTATCCTCCGGGAGACCAAGGCCACTTGTTCAAGTCCGTTCTTGTATGCTAGAGAGAGAGGTGCAGGATGTAAACGCGGGTCTAAACATGATAGCAGAAGGTATCCATTACACGCATGACACAATTAGAAGTGAACGGTACACCTAACCATGCATATCACGTGCATCATGGATTTTATTGTTGTTATACTTACTTTCTTGTTAGCGGTAACTTGGTTATATATGAGTGAGGAGTATGTGATTAACGTGATACTTGCCTTATGTGACATATACGTGAATGTTTCTACAATTTGCTTTCTTGAATCGTTGTTTTGTTTTCGTGTGTGTTTGAGAGACGGGGTTCTCTCATTTCTTGTTGAGAGACGGGGTTCTCTCATTTCTTGCTGAGAGACGGGGTTCTCTCATTTCTTGTTGAGAGACGGGGTTCTCTCATTTCTTGTTGAAAGACGGGGTTCTTTCATTTCGTGTTTAGGAGACGGGGTTCTCTTATTGCTTGTGCATCATTTTTAAACTCGACAGTGAATCTGGGGACCAGATTCTTCTAAGGGGGGGGAGAGTTGTAACGCCCCGGTTTTTCCATTCATGCATTATGTGTTATTGTTATAACTTTCATATCATGATATTCATTTTAATTTCATTTCAATGCATTTCCTATTATATGCATAATTTATACTTTTCATCTTATAACATATTTTCATTTACATGTATATATATGTATATATATATGTACCTATTTATATATTTAAACTTATTTTATGAGATTGTTATTTTTTCTAATCTCATTCACTCATGCAATTAATTATCAACATGCATTATATACATATATACATTCATGTATTCATGTTACCCTAATACACTCACACATTCATTATATATGTATATAATAATAAGAGCACTAATGATTTATATACATATAATATACATAATATCTCCACTTTATTACTTTATACATATATACATTATATCTATAATTATATTACATACATTCATCTCTCCCACATTTTCATTTCATCACATTTCATCAAACCTCACACACACACACACTAATACACGATCAAAACACCATGGAAGAGAAGAAGGAGATTTCATCATTTCAAGCTTGAATCAAGGAAGTTAATTGCATAAGTTGGAGCATCTTCATCATCCCATCATATCATCCCTTCTTTCCTTCACTTTAAGGTATAGATGGAGCATTTATATGAATCTCTTGAACTTATTTGAAGTAGGGTTTGTTGATTATGATATGATTTCTTGTGTATAAGTGATTAGAAGCATGCTTAGGATCATTAATCTTGGAAGCTTGCTTGATTTCTTGAATAATATGAAAGTTGGAGTTCATGATTTTATATGGGTTTTGATTGATGATTCCTTGATGATTTGAGGATGGTTTAATGGACTACTTGATTCCTAATTGATATATATGAGTTATATACATGTTATATGTTTGTTTGGAGCTTTTTGGTTGAGTTTGCTTTGGGTTTTCATCCCTTTTCTTCCTCCCCCGAAGCTTCCCCTGTTTTGCCCTTTTTTTCACCTCTGGAACAGTACCCGGCCGGGTACTTTTTGTGCATAAAAAGTACCCGGGCGGGTAGTTTTCCCCCCCGAGAGCTTCTGTAATGCTTACCTGGTCGGGGAACTTTTCCCTTGAATTTTACCAGGCCGGGTACTCCCTCATACGAACTCCAAATGACCTGATTTTTGATTATTTGGAAAGCTCTTGAAGTCTAGAACAACCTCCAATTGGAATAACCTCAATATCTTTTCCCATTTGTGAGTTATGATCAATTCTTTTTGGTGTCGCTGCTTTCCCGACAAACTACACTCGCCTAACTTCAACCGTCCGCCATTTTCTCCTCGCTTTGAACGAGAAAACGAGCCTTATATGCTCGGAAAGGTCTTTGTGTCTAGTTTCATATTCAACAAGAAAAAATCAATTCCCACTTCTAGAATTAAAGATATTCCAGTTTTCCCTCAACATGTACATTTCTAAAAATTGTCGGTTTTGGCCAAACTTCACCAAAACCTTTCTTATTGCATTTCTTTCACTTCCTTGGCTCCCATATGTGAGTTATATGATATATATACTTGTTTAATTGATAATCATGCTCCTACTTGACACTCCTTGATTGTTATTGCATGATATCTTGATTATGACTTCGCCGTGCGTCTTAATTGGTTCATTTGAGTCTAGTCTCATGTACACTTGTCCTTATTGAACAGATCTCCTTCCAGTTGACGTGGGACATGCACCATAGTTATATTCTTGTTTTGCTCGTCAGGTGAGGTTTAAATTCTAGCTACTTAGAACCCTTACAACCCTACGTGTGTTTTCGGCCAAAAGTATACGTATATTTATAGTTTTCAAATCTTATTGATTTACAATGGATTTCATGAATTGAACGGATTGATTGATTGAACGTTTTGGCGAGTAAAGCATGTTCACGTTGGGCCCCGAGGGTAGTGTATTGAGCCAACCGAGGAAGCAAGGGCTGACGGGTAACTCTTGCACTATCCTCACCAATTTTGGGATCACCTCTGAATCCACCAGGAGGTTTGGTGGAGGAAAGAAATCCCGTACGTGGGAGTCATGTTCCTGACGTACACCATGCATGGATGGCCGGGTCTTGCAAGCCCACCATCACCCGGAGGGAGAAGGAGACTGGGGATGGGTCCGGCACCACGGGCCATCCTCGGGTTATCACATTGATTGCACTTATTTATTGAATTGATTGAATACACTACTGCACTACTACACTATAATTGAATCGTATGATCACCTGATAATTAAATCAAGCATGAATTGTACACTTTTGGAGAAAGGTTGGAGAATTGCCCTCACTCGCCGGGCTACGTATTGAATTGATAATGATTGAATTATTAAATTGATTAGTTGTAATCTCGGGCGAGTTATCCTTTACTATTAAACTTATATTGTCTCTATTTTATAAACCCTTACCCGAGATTATGGCTTGCATGTTACTTGCGCGAATATTTATTTATAAACCCCTCACTCAGTCTGTGGTAGACTGACACCTCACACTTTTCAGGTATTGTCAGTGGCGTGCTAGGCGGGAGTCCGAGTCGTGTCCAGTTGTCGAGTTGAGTCTAGCATTGCATTTTCATGTTATGGATATGTTGGAGATGATAATGTATTGATAAGTGTTGGTACCTACTACTATATATATATACTTTTGATGTAAATATGGTACCTATATGTATTGATATACAGTTGTAAGTTAATTCTTTTGAGATATTTGATATATGTTAATGGAATTATTATGCTTACGCTTTAAATTCCTAGATTTGAACTTGATTGGTTTGAGGGTTAGTCCCGCCTAGCTAGTGAGTTTTTTTTTATTGTCACCCGTTCGCCATGAGTCCGGTTCATATATGGACTACCCATTTCATGTGTGAGCTAGACTTATGGTGCGGGGGTGTGGCATCTCGGCGTTCCGGGTGCTACAGCTAACGTAGTGGCTGACGCTTTAAGTCGAAAGTCAAGCTTAGCGTCACTCTCAGGAAAGCCTTCAGGTAACCTACGAAAATCTGTGAAAGTAGTCTCAAGAACTCAATTAGCAAGCTTAGTGGTATTACCACCACTAAAGGAGAAGATAAAAGAAGGTCAAGTTCAGGATGAGTGGATTCAGAAATGTCTCAAATCCAAAGAAAGGAATCTCGAGGAAAAATTCAAAACCGATGATCAAAGGATTTTAAGATACAAGGATCAGGTCTGCGTTCCTGGTATAATTCGAAAAGAGATATTGGATGAGGCACACAAAACTCGTTATTCAATACATCCTGGAGGGACTAAGATGTATCAAGTCCTTAAAAAGCATTTTTGGTGGAACGGTATGAAAAGAGACATAGCCAATTACATCAAGAAATGTCTAACTTGTCAACGAGTTAAAGCAGAACATCAAAGACCTGGAGGATTGTTGCAACCATTACCTATCCCGACCTGGAAATGGGATCAGGTAACCATGGATTTTGTTTACGGGTTACCCAAGGTTAAAGGAGGATTTGATGGTATTTGGGTTATCATTGATAGATTAACAAAATCCGCACATTTCTTACCTGTCAAAGCAACCGATAAAGTTAACTCACTAGCCAAGCTCTATCAAAACGAGATTATTCGGTTACATGGAATAGCCATTAGGATAGTATCAGATAGGGATCCAAAGTTCACCTCACAACTTTGGCAGAACATTCAAGATATGATGGGTACCAAGCTGAACTTCAGCACAACAACACATCCTCAAATTGATGGACAATTTGAAAGAACCATCAGATACCTGAAAGACATGTTGAGGGCTTGTGCCTTAGACTTCTAAGATAACTGGAAGGATTGCCTACCCCTTGTGGAGTTTGCATACAATAACAGTTATCAGGCTTCTATCCAAGCTGCACCTTACGAGGCCTTATATGGAAGGAAATGCAGATCCCCATTATATTAGGATATGGATGAAACCAAAGGAATTAGGAAGCAGAAACCTCAAGGGAAAACTGTTAAGAGATGGGTAGAAGAAGCAACAGAAAAAGTTGAAATTATCAAGCAAAGAATGAAAGCTGCCCAAGTTAGGCAGAAAAGCTATGCTGATAATCGAAGAAGGGACATAGAATTTGCCGTAGGCGAGAAGGTATTCTTGAAAGCATCTCTAAGAAAAGGGTTTATACGAATTGGGAAAGGAGGAAAGTTAAACCCCGATATATTGGACCTTTTGAGATACTAGAACGTATCGGTCCAACAGCCTACTGCCTAGACTTACCAGCAAATCTTACTGGGATACATAACGTTTTCCATGTGTCCCAACTCCGAAAGTACTTTGCTGATGATTCACACATTCTACCAATTGAAGAAGTACCACTAGAACCCGACCTTACTTATGAAATGAAACCAGTCAGAATCTTGGATAGGAAATTCCAAGAATTGAGAAACCGAAGGATTCCTCTCGTTAGAATCTTATGGAAAAGAAATGATATAGAAGAACAAACTTGGGAAACAGTGGAAAAGATGTTGAAACATTATCCAGAATTATTCAAGGACAGTAATAGAATCTGAGGACAGGTTCTTTTAAAGGGGGGAAGATTGTAACAGTCGTACTCAGGGCCGAGTCGAGAGAGGTAAGTAAAGGGTTACTCAGGAAGCATTTATAACCTCGATCCCTATTAATTTCCTTCATGCATTGCATTTTATGTGACTTACGTGCTTTTATGTGCTATAATTTAATTAATGTTCATAAATTTAATTCTTTCCTCTATTTAGCTTGTACCTCGAAACTCTTTTCATAGAATCCTAGAAATCTAGTATTCATTCCTTTCTACCACCTAAAATCCCTTCATATGCTTCAAAACCCATTCCTACAGTTTTAGGTTGAAAATTACAAAATACCCCTAAAGCCCTAGAATTTTCCTATAATCTCCAAAATACTTTTCCTATCCAATATTATAGTCAAAACGATCCCTGAATTATTTTATGAATTTTCATACATTTACTAAAACTTGATTCCACCCATAGCATATTTTATAAATATTTTCCTTTTTAAAAATTATCATTTTATTTTAAACAATTAGCTTTCATTCAATATTCGAAATTTTACTTAAAAAGTTTCTTGAATTCTTCCCTAAACTATGATAATTTTTACAACCTTTAAAGTTTATCATAGCTTCGTTTATATAATTTTCTCATGATTTTCATCATCTTTAACGTTCATGATTTATAAACGAAAACTCTAAATATCCCACATTTATAATCATAACGAAGCTTATTTTTCACTTGTTCTTTCATTAATTTACTTCTTCAAGTTTTCATCTCTCGTCTCTTGAATAAATTTTATATCATTTTATATTTATTTTTATTCAACATGACATCATTCATGACAACATAGCCTTCTAGAAAGTTTAAATAAATGAATACAGTTTCTCCACATTTCATATATTATTACCAAGCATATGTTTAAGTTATAAAACAACCACATCTCTTAAATAATTACCAAGCATTTGTTTGAATTAATAGATATCCACATCTCCCTTAAACTCTCATAAATTGCTCAAGACCCCTCATGACTACCTATAAATACCCCTCTCAAGCATCATTTATAACTCACAAATCAACACACAAAATCACTCCCTCTCTCCCCAAACCTCAGGACATTCTCTCCCTCTCTCTACAAGGTGAGTTTTTCTTTTATTATTTCATGCTTTATGTTATGTTCTTAGCATAATAATAATAGTACCATGTCTAGGATTAATTAAATTATACTTTAAGAATTTTATTTTATGATATATGTGCATAATTGTTAGTTTTAAATACAATGTGTATACATTATGAAATTTTATTTAATTAAATGTATGAATTATGATAGGATATAATGTGTGTATGTATTTCAATGATTATGATCTTGTTTGATTAAATTCATGCCTAGAATAATTTATTTAGAATTATTTTTCATAGAGAATTTATATATTTTGCTATATTATGCTTCAATTCTATGTTATAAATATGAATATGATTAAGCATGTTGCAAACCCTCTTTGAATATTCAAATAGGCTCAAGAACATGTTCTTAATGTTCTTGGATGTGTGTGTATGTGTGTGTGTGGCGTGATTAGTGTGTGTGTGTTTGTGTGAGTTTGATTTTATGTTATAAGGTCTTTAATTCATAAGAAATTGAATAGTAAATGTTTTCAATAGTAATTTTGACTTTTTGGTCAACTAAAATTTAATTAATTTCGTAATTATTTAAAAATTAATTATAAAATAGGTTTTGGAATTTTTAAAGAAAGATTTTTCCCGAATTTTCCAAAAATCGGTAAATTGTGTAATATTTTCAAAAGATAACTTACATTGTCAAATTAAACCTTAAATTTCATTTCAAATCTTATAATTAGAATTATGATATATTTAATAAATATTTGATTAGTTAAAGATCTCATAAACCCTAATTTATTAATTAAATTCCCTTAAACGGGTGAATTTAAGGTTTATCGGGAAATCTTTAACATATTATATAACATGTACCTTGTATAATTATTTAGTTATGAAATGGTGTGTAGTTAATTAGTTAGAAACTAAGAACCAAGTTCTATGTCAGTAGTAGTTATTACTTTCAGGCGACGATAGGATCGAAGAGTGGAATCCTCACAATTCCACCTAAATCTCGGTGCTCGGTGAGGGTTTTAAATCCTTTCAACTGAAATCATGATAAAATATTTCAATTTATTTCCTTGAATTTCCTTTCAAACTATTATCCCTTTTTTGGGAAAATAATTATAATGTTATCCAAAATTCATATATTTATCCGAAAGTACTTAGTACTTTCTCCCGGTAAATATTCTCGTCTTGCAAGTAAAATTATTATTTTCTTATGGGCCCAGTGGTCTTGGTAGAAGTAGTAGTCCGGGAGGCAATGGCCGAGGTCTACTATTATACCAACCGCCAACTAGATCTTGATGATGGTTTAACCGGAGGTTGGTTATTCCAAATCAATTGACAGGAAAAGGTACGTCTGTAACATCCCGGATTTCGAGGCCAAGAAGAAATAGGTAAGTAAAGGGTTAAGAAGAATTTCCTTTAGAACCTTAGTTACTATTCACTCATTTTTGTAGAAATTTTTCGAGCCATCTTTACCTATCCAATATTGGGCTCGAATGAATCCTTGCGAAAATTTTATGAATTATGATATCAATCCCAAGCCTTAATTCTCATTATAACTCCCGTAGTAACCAAAACCGGCCAAAAACCCTACTTTTGCCCTAAAGTGAATATTTTCGAATTCTAACGTTTTTCCTACACAATATTATAACCGTAACGTTCCTTGAATTATTTTATGAATTTTAAGACATTTCCGAAACCCTAGTTCAAATCCTAGCTTGTTTTATAAATTTTTCCTATTTTTTCTAAAGTACTATTCCCGCCGTAAAAACTAACTTTTAAACCGTACAACATTTGATATTCAATATTATACTCAAAATAATCCTTAAATTATTTTATGAATCATGAACACTTTCTCGGAAATTAAATCTCATCCTAGCTTTGTTTTATTTATTTTATCATATTTTTCAAAATTCCGAACCTTTACTACTTTAATTCTAAACGTTTAAAGGTTTAAAGTTTGTAACCATAGGAAAACCCTTTCGATCCTCTTTCTCTTGAAACTTTTCTCATTTCAAACTAAAACCTAGACATTCTCCTACGAATTTATGATCATTTTGCCCTATTTTAGATTTATTTTATTTATGATGTCTTTCTTACATAATTATGTATACATAACCTCCTACATCACTTATACAACTAGCATAACACCTAAACCCCCCATAATTATACTCCTAGCTTACTCATCAGCATGAATCATACCCTAAACTTTAGGAAATTTCAACATAAGCCCCTAAATCCCAAGTATAAATACCCCTCCAAGATCATTTCCAACAACACACAAAAATCCTCTCATTTCTCTCCATTTTCGGCCACTCCTTCTCTCTATACACAAGGTGCGCTTTTCTTTTATTATTTCATTCTTTATATTATGTTTTTAATATATTATGAATTATAGCATTCTTAGATTTAATTAAATTATGCTTTTGGAATTTATTTTATGAAATATATGCTATTTATGCTAGTTTTAGGAAAAATGTAGTAACATATATGAATTTTATTTAATTAAATTTATGAGTTATTATATGATATGATATGAATATGTGTTTAAATAATTATGATCTTGTTTGATTAAATTCATGCCTAGATTAATTTCTTTAAGAATTAATTTTATGATTAAAGTTACATAAAGTGTTACATTATGAGTTTAATTATGTGTTATGGACTTAGAACTTGTTAGATCTGATCATGAGCTAATATGAACACATTCATAAGCCTACGAACACATTCATAATGTTCTTGATCAATTTTAAGTGCACGTGTGATAGTAGGTGTGTGTGTGAGTTCAATTTTATGTTATAAAATGTTTAATTCATAAGAAATTGAATAGTAAATGTTTTCAATAGTAATTTTGACTTTTTGGTCAACCCATATTCAATTAATTTCGAAAATTATTTAAAAATAATTATAAAATAGGTTTTGGAATTTTTAAAGAAAGATTTTACCCGAATTTTTCAAAAATCGGAAAGTTATGAAATAATTTTAAAATCTAACCTACATTGTTGAATTAAACCCTAAATTTAATTTCTAATATTCTAATTAGGATCATAATGTGATTAATAAATATTGGATTAGTTAAAGACTTCATAAAACCTAATTAATTAATTAAATTCCCTTAAACGGTTAAAATTAAGATTTACCAAATATTCTCTAACGTGTTACAGTTTATGTGTTTATTTATTAGAACAATAAAATCTAATGTGTTACATTAAGTACCATATGTGCATATTTGATTAGAATAATAAGAACTTAGTCCTAAGCCTATAGTAGTTAATACTTACAGGCGAAATTAGGACCGAGCAATGGAATCTACATGGCTACCGGTATAGGTAAGGGTTAAAATGTCTTCAACTGGAATCATGCCTATACTTATGTATCTACATAAAACCTATTTTCAAGCCTACCTATTATTTATGATTTACCACCTTATATACCTATTACTACAACATAATATCCCTCTTTACGACGAAAATACTTTTAAGTCGGAATCAGGATCTTATCCGGACATTATATATTTTAGTCCTATTATTACTAAGAACTGATTCCCTACTAAGCAAGCAAAATATCTTATTATTACTGTTATTATGGGCCCTGGCTGTATCCGTAGCGAGCAATTACCCGGAACGTATCGGGCCGAGGGTGTTGTTGGTGCTGCGGACTGCCACCAACTCTTGGTAGTGGTTTAACTAGAGGTTAGTTACCCCACGCCAAGAGATATACAAGGGAGTGGTATGAGCTTCCAATTATTGTTACGTCACTGCGGGGTAGCTCCCTGGGCGCGACACCGGAGTTACGGAGGTATTATCATATTGGTTTTATTAAAGTATCGGTGCCTTGATCAGGCCGGTACTGTTTTACCAAATTATTTAAGGAGTTATGGATGGAGAGGCCTAGCTTGTTGGCATTAAAGTCACTATTACAGATGGTTCATATTTCTACAAATATTCCAAATTTTCCCTATCCTTGCTTTACACATATAATGAACCATTTCATATTTGCTATATCCTAGTGCTACTATTTTAGATCAAGGTCTTCTTGATCATATAAATATATATGTATACATATATCTACGAAATATTACACCCCCTTCACTTAGTCAGTTTGACTAACCCTCTCGCCTACTTTAAAATGCATGATTTTAGGAATCAGGGAACGACAACTAGAGGTATCTTGAAGCATTACAGTGTTATGAATAGTAGCATGGAACTGATCCTAAGGATACACTGTCTTGAGCCTATTGTCGGTATAATTAAGCCATCTCATACTTCATCCTGTTGTACTCTTTTGTAAACTATTTTGGTCAATAGCGATAATCCTTATTCTTTATGCGTTATGCTCCCCACATACTGACAAAGTCTTATATCTCTTTATCTTCCGATGCATTGTGTCATACTCTTTACTCATATATTATCTTGACCGTTTGCCGTAGTATTTCCTGCGTGTTTGGTCTAACCTGCACTTGGGGAGTATTATGGTGCGGGAGTTGTAGTACTGGGGAGGTGCTACAACGTCCCTCCCATAATCTTATTCATCGTCACTAGGGTTTGCTCCCCTAAGTGACACTAAGGGGTGAAGGCTGTTATTCTCGTATTTGTTTTATTAAGTACCGACACCTTGATCAGTGTCGTTACTATTTTCTCAGATTTTAACGAGTTAAAGTTGGAGAAGCCTAGCTTGCGGGCATCAAAACGATTTCTTCAAAACGGTTCATAAGTTTTCTAAAGTATAACTTATATTACCCCTACTCCTATTGTTTCAAACTAATATGAACCGGATATTATTGTTATATATTTATTTGTTACTATATAGTATATTTTTAAACCAAGATTTTCTTGGACAAAAGATTTCAAAAGAAAATCTTACTTATATTCATAAAACCCCCGTCACTTAGTCATTTTGACTAACCCTCCTACTCTTTTAATTCATGATTTCAGGAATCCACGCATCGACGCCTTAGAGGTATCTTGAAGCTTTAAGGTGTCACATTTCAATTACTTAGGGTGATCACGAGTGCATGTATATCTTTCACTAAGCACTCTCCTGTGAAGTTAAATCTATCGCTGTAATTACTTATCCAGCTTAATAACATGTGTTTCGTTATATATTGTCCCTTTTTTATTGCTCAAGTTTATTTTCCGTTGCATTTAAATTTCATACTCTGGTATTGTATAGTCTTGTCCGTTCGCCGGAGTATTTCTCGAGTGCTAGGTCTCACATCCACTTGGGAAATACAACGGTGCAGGGTTGTAGTGTTAAGGGGCGCTACAGTTGGGGTCCAGGGTTTGACTGATATCTACTGACTAGACCTACAACATAACAAATATCTGGCCTAGTACATAACATGGCCTACATGAGGCTTCCGACTGCCGAAGCATACGGAAATCTTTCATTTCTTCTGTCTCTTCTGGGTTCTTGGGACACTATCCCGAGACAGATGAACTCCATGTCTGAAAGGTAATGAACCTTTCTTGGAATTCGCCATATTATATCTTGCCAGCATCTTATCCACATATGCTGCTTGTGATAAACCAATCATTTTATTCTTACGATCACGACAAAGTCTGATCCCTAGAATATAGCTGGCTTCACCTAGGTCTTTCATGTCAAACTGGTTTGACAACCAAATCTTGACTGCTGATAATATTCCCGTGTCATTCCCAATGAGCAGAATATCGTCCACGTATAAAACTAAAAATGTTACAATACTATCATGATTTTTCTTGTACACACATGGTTTATCGGGCAATTGTATAAATCCAAAGGATTTAATTGCTTCATTAAATCTGATGTTCCATGACCTAGACACTTGCTTAAGACCATAAATAGATCTATCAAGCTTGCATACCATATGCTCCTGATTTCTGGCTATAAATCCTCCAGGTTGAGCCTGGTATATCTCTTCTTGAAGGCACCCGTTCAAGAAGGCAGTCTTTACATCCATTTGCCAAATCTCATAATCAAAATGAGCAGCAATGGATAAGAGAATTCTTATGGACTTAAGCATTGCTACAGGCGAGAAGATTTCGTTATAATCGATACCTTCTTTCTGGGTATAACCCTTTGCCACAAGCTTTGCTTTAAAGGTCTCAACCTTTCTGTCCACTCCCCTTTTTTCTTTTGTAAACCCATTTGCATCCAATAGGTTTAATGCCCTCAGGCGCCTCCACAAGTTCCCAGACTTTATTGGAATACATTGAATCTAATTCAGAGTCCATGGCTCTGACCCAGCGGTCAGCGTCTATATCCTTTATAGCTTCATCGTTTGTGACAGGATCAAATACGTCAGATTCAACCACCTAGGTTAATCTAAGATATCTGTCAGGTGCCCTGACAATCCTCTCACTACGACGACGCTCTTGTGTACTTGTCCCTACATCATATGTTGTATCTAGTAAATCATATATATCTAACACATTTTCAGTTACTACGGGTTCTTGGAATTCAGAATCTGATGTTGTCATTTCTTCTAACATAATTTTGCTTCTACCCTTGTGGTCATTTATGAAATCATCTTCGAGATATTTAGCATTAGTGCTCACAAACACTTTGTGATCTCTCGGATCGTAAAATATACCATGTAACACCCCAAACGGACGATGCCACATCCCCCACGCTTAGGACCAGACCCGATCCATGAAATGGGAATCCATGTCCGGATCCGAATCTAAGTGAACGGGTGACAACGCACACGCTATGCTAGGCGGATCTAACTTGACAAACTCAGAGCGCGAAAGCAAATTAAACATTCAACATCAGATAGCGGATGCAATTAAAGCAACATACAAAACAAGTGATGGGTTCAACTAGCATAGATACCTAGTCCCGAATATCAGCATAAATAACAGGTGACGGGTTCAACTAGCATAGATACCTAGTCCCGAATATCAAAGTATTATAACGTAATAACCAACAGGTGCCACACAGGGTCGAATACGAGTGCCACACAGGGCTACAGGAAGGTAAATATAATCTCGAATCCACAAGTCATAACATAAGTAAAGTGTATGAGAGACAAATGCAACTAGAAAGAGCTAGACTGACGAAGTTACTCAAAGACTCACTTCCGCCTAGCGAACGCCAAAAGACCTGCAACTAAAAGTTTAAATGAGGGGTCAGTCAACTTGACCGAGTGAGGGGGGCTAACGTACACCCACGATATATATATATAGAATCACAACACAGATTAAAAGGAGGGAATCATGAACCGAGGATAGGTGTTACATACCAAATCATTTCAAAGGAAACCCAAAAGATAAATGTATATATAGTTTAGCAAACATTTCAGAAACTCTATCTCGATTCACAATTCCTAAATAAAATAGAACACATGCTCGGCGAGTACGAGCTTCCAACCTTTACTCCTCAGAATCATAAATCAAAAACAATTCAACCGTTACACCAGTGATGGAGGAGATGTACAGTCCACAAACCATCTATAAAACCGTCTAAAATAGACTCACCCTCAAGGGGTAGCGAACCCACAAGAGTCCTCCCCGGCCTTAGCCGAAGGCTCAAGATACCACACCTTCCCTACAGCACGGGTCGCGTGAAGATATCTCAAATGGAACTACGCAATGGGTAAATACCCCGACGGCCCTAACCGTCCCGGGGGGACCCATTACCCGCAGCTCCTAGGATCCAAAGCACAATAGAACAGGATAGAACAGATACCATATAACATGGCTAACTCGCTAAAGAAACGTAAAACAACTGATTTTTTTCCAAATAGCTTACGTATGCCTCAAAACTGGTTTTATATTTACACCCTTCCTACGCGATGAAACTTTAAGCCTCATGACCTCCATCCACGCAGGACTCACACAAGATCATCAACATATCATATTCAGCACATACATATCTATAATAGAGTATACTCGCATGCAAGGGTAGAAATCAACATGTAAAGGCTATAGGTCACGTAACTATACAAAATCCTAAACCTCACCTCGTAGTAGTAGAGTCTGAGAGTGTGAAAGGCCAAACACTCTAATCCTCGGGCTCACCGGCGCCACCAAACTCTGTAACAAGACATACAAAAGCCCAGACTTAAACTCTATATGAACCAAGTAAGACGCACAGCGTACCAAGAGATGAATGATATGGATACTGGAATGAAGTGTACACATAGGTCACATAGCATAGCTCACATATTCCACCAAATCATGCAATTAGCGAAGCATTTAGGTTTGATAATGCATTATGGAATGATATGAGTCACATAGTTCACGTGGCATAACATAGGATAAGCTCTCATACGAAATTATTCAATTAAGATGAAGTATTAAAGTTTAGAACATAAATTAAAGTCATATTATTAATATTTAAAATAATACATTTTAATCATTAAAATAATAATAAATAATAAAAAGGAAGAGATCGAGATTCACATTTCAATTTAAAGTTCATTATCAAACTTAATAATTGATGCACGGTCTTTGATACCCATCGAACCAAATAAATAATTAAATTGTATATGCATATTGATGATACAATTCACATAGGCACGCGAAATAGTTAATCGAATCTCAAATTATGCGTAAATATTCATGTACTCATTATATGCATGGAGCGAAGGAAATTTGATAAATTGGATTTCCCAATAATGTAAATTACTAATTTAAGAAACCTAAAATAATCCAGTAATAGGTTTTGAATACTTTATTGAAATTTGGAGTTTAAATTTTAATTGATTATAACAATAAGTACATAGGATATAAAATAAGGAATTAGTATTAAATTCTTTATAGAAAAGAATGGAAATGCATGTTTAGGTACGCACTGTATTGCAATGTTAATAATTTCCTGTGTATAACTACATTAATTATTTAAGTAAAGTGCTTAAAATAAAAAATCATAACTAAAGAAAAGGGATGCGTGCCAAGTCGAAATGCAACATTAAATATTGTTGCTGCTCTTGCCATAGCTCATGTTGTGGCCTCTCCTTTGTCCCAAACCAGCCGCAACCAACGAACAAAAGCAACAAACAGCGAGCAACTCACGCAGCAGCCAGCAGGCAGCTTACGCAGCAGCAACCACAACAACGCAGCAGGGGAACTCCACGCAGCGGCAGGGGAGGTTTCGGTGAAAGCTCAAGACCCCCCAACAATCCACAAAACTCACACATAACACTTAATTACATATTATCACACACAAATACACATATACTACCCATCAATTTCAAGCTTGAGTCTATTAAAATCACAAACCCACACACAAATCATCACCATGAAAGCCATGAAAGTAAAGCTTCAAAACACCAACGAACTACCACAATTTCTTCATTTAATCACCAGATTATTCACATTCTCACATAAAATATGGTAAGGAAAGTGTTATACATAAAAGCCCTAACTGATGCACATATATACACATTATGAAATAAAATTAATGTGTAAGGCTTACCTTAGCTCTTGAAATAAAGAAGAAACGAGGGAGATATGAGCTCTTGAAAATGCGGGAAAGTCTTAGATCTTCATTCTCCTTTGAAGCTCTCTATGGATGATATGATTTGTTGTGAAATGAAGTTTGAATGAAGCTAGGTTAGGGTTTTAAGGTATTTATATGGTGGCTAAAGATTCCATTAGGGTTTGGGCCTAAATAAATGACTTTCGGCCCAATAGGTCAAAATTAAAAGGTTTAAGGTCTAAACGGTTTCCGAAAAATATGAAATAAATTCCATTGGATCTGAATTACTGAATCGAGTCCAATGGTGGTGTCGGAATTCGAATTCGAATTCCCGAGCTCATATCGGTTCCAAACGCACCCAAAGTTACCTAATTTAAATTAGGCCCAAAATTCCAAAAATTGCAAATAGGCTCAAGTCCCATTTTAATTCAACACCAACAATTAATTTAAATTCAGACAAGTTCCGTTCTTAAGTTGCCATGCAAGAATTCATATTTTACTATTTTGCATTTGAGTTAATTGGATCCCATTTTCAATCAAAGTTGAAATTAAACCACATAAAAGGGAATTAAATCACGTAAATGCGTAAGGTAAACTCTCTCGTGGCGCATACCTGTACGATTTATCGGAAGGGGCGTCACAACCTCCCACCCTTAGGAGAACCTGTCCTCAGGTTCGCTGCTCGAAACAACTCCGGATATATCTTCCTCATCTTCTCTTCGGTTTCCCAAGTCGACTCCTCAGATTTTTGATCTCTCCACAACACTCTGACCAAGGGAATCCGCTTGTTTCTCAACACTTGTACTTTCCGATCCTGAATCTTAACCGGGTGCTTCACAATCATCAAATCGGACTCAATCTGTACCTCTTCAACCGGTAAAACCGTCGACTCATCGGGGTAGAACTTCCGAAGCTGTGAAACGTGGAACACATTATGAATCCCAGTCAAACTCGGTGGTAGGTCCAACCTATACGCCACCTCCCCAATCCTCTCTAGAACCTCAAACGGTCCAAGATATCGAGGGCTAAGCTTTCCACCTCTACCAATACGAGAAAAGCCCTTCCTAGGAGATGCCTTTAAGAAAACACGAGCTCCGACCTCAAACTCAAGGGGCCTTCTTCTCTTATCCGCATAACTCTTCTGTCTATCTTGAGTTGCTTTCATTCTCTGCTGGATCAACTTAACCTTCTCAACCGTCTTCTCAATCTTAGCCGAGGCCTTAGCTCTCGTGAGCTTATCCGCCTTAGTCCATTGCCAATCCTCAATTTCCCAATATAGTGGCGACCTACTCTTCCTTCCATAAAGTGCTTCGTAAGGGGCCATACCAATCGAGGCCTGGTAGCTGTTGTTGTAAGAGAACTCAACCAATGTCAAGTGCTTATCCCATTTGTCCTTAAAATCCAATGCACACGCCCTTAACATATCCTCAAGATACTTAATCAACCGCTCTGACTGTTCATCAGTCTGAGGATGTGATGCGGTGCTAAACTTAAGCTTTGTACCCAAGCACTTCTGAAAATCCTGCCAAAAACTAGCGGTAAACCGAGGGTCCCGATCTGATACAATGCTAACCGAAACTCCATGTAGCCTCACTATCTCATTACAATACAACTCAGCCAACTTAGGCACCTTATCCGTCATCCGAATCTTTAGGAAATGGGCAAACTTAGTCAAACGGTCTACCACTACCCAAATCCCGTTGAATCCTCTCCTAGACCTCGACAGGCCGGACACAAAGTCCATAGTCACCTGCTCCCACTTCCACTCCGGAATCGAAAGTGGTTGGAGAGTACCTCCCGGTTTCTGATGTTCTGCCTTAACCATCTGGCATGACAGACATCGCTTCACAAAGAATGCGACATCCCTCTTGATGCCACTCCACCAATACAACTCCCTCAAGTCCCGGTACATCTTCGTACCTCCTGGGTGAATGGAATAACTGGAGCGGTGCGCCTCCTCAAGTATTACCCTCTTGAGCTGGTCAGGCACACACACTCTTGCCTTGAACCTGAACAAACCAGAGTCATCAAACCCAAACTTAGTCTCTGGATCATCCTTTGAACATGCAACCAATCTCTGAATCTCGGCATCCGTAGACTAAGCTTCTAATAATTTCTGCTTCAAATCGGGCTGAACCGTGATATTGGCTAACCTAGCCACAGAAACCACAACAATTGAACTCTGTTCAGAAGACCCTGCCACTAAACTCGAAATAGTAGCCTTTCTGCTCAACGCATCGGCAACTACATTCGCCTTACCCGGATGGTACTGAATCGTGCAATCATAGTCCTGTAAGAACTCAAACCCATCTCCTTTGTCTCAAGTTAAGCTCTTTCTGCGTGAACAAGTACTGAAGACTCTTATGATCCGAGAATACTTCAAATGTAGCACCATAGAGATAGTGGTGCCACTTAGACAAAGCAAACACGACCGCTGCAAGCTCTAAGTCATGGGTGGGGTAATTCTGCTCATGCACCTTCAACTTCCTAGAGGCATAAGCTACAACCCGACCGTTCTGCATCAACACACAACCAAGTCCTTCCTTAGAAGCATCTGTATAAGCTGAATAACCCTCAACACCCTCGGGTAGGGTAAGAACCGGTGCCGTTATCAACCTTTCCTTCAAAGTCTGAAAGCTCGTCTTACAACTATCATTCCATTCAAACTTAGTTTCCTTCTTGGTCAACTTAGTTAACGGGGCTGCAATCTTAGAGAAATCCAACATAAATCTCCTATAATAACCTGCCAAACCCAGAAAACTCCGTATCTCAGAGGCGTTCCTAGGCCTCTCCCAATGTAATACCGTCTCAATCTTAGAGGGATCGACCTCAATTCCATCACCTGAGATGATGTGACCCAGAAAAGTAACTCTATCAATCCAGAACTCGCACTTACTGAACTTAGCATACAACTTGTGCTCTCTAAGTGTCTCCAACACAATCTGAAGGTGCTGTGCATGCTCCTCAACCAATCTCGAATACACCAAGATGTCGTCTATAAAGATCACCACAAATTTATCGAGGAACTGTCTAAACACTCGGTACATCATATCCATAAATACTGCAGGAGCATTCGTCAACCCAAACGGTATAACCACAAACTCAAAGTGCCCGTATCTCGTGTTGAATCCAGACTTAGAGACATCCTTCTCTCTAATCCTTAATTGATAGTATCCCTATCTCAAATCCAATTTGGAGTACACTCGCGAACCATGCAAGCTATCGAACAACTCCTCAATATGGGGTAATGGATACTTGTTCTTAACGGTCATCCTGTTCAGCTCACGGTAATCTATACACATCCTTAACATCCCATCTTTCTTCTTAACGAATAGGACGGGAGCACCCCACGGGGAAGTGCTCGGACGAATGTATCCACTAACCAAAAGCTCATCCAACTGCTTCTTTAGCTCCTTCAACTCGGCAGGAGCCATCCTGTAGGGGGTCTTCGAGTAAGGCTCAGCTCCGGGATAGAGATCCACTACAAACTCGATATCCCTGTCCGGTGGTAAGGACCCCAAACTCTCCGGTAACACATCCAGATACTCCCGTACGACCTCCGTCTCTTCAAGCTTAGCCTGGTCCTTTGGTTTGTTCAGAAGGTAAGCAACAAAACCTATAGCACCGTCCCGGACTAACTTACTAGCCTCAACAAAGGATATGAATGGACTGGATTCCAATCTCTCTCCCGAAAACACAACAGAACTAAAAGAAATCCTCTTCAAACGACAATCCATAACTGCACAATGTCGGTAGAGCCAATCCATCCCAAGAATCACCCTATACCTCCTCATCGTCATCTCAATTAAATCAGCAGGGAAGACTCGACCCTCAAAACTCACCGGACACTCATGATACACTCTATCCGTCTCCAAGCTCCCCCCAAAGGAGAACTCACCACAAACACCTGCGCAGATATCTCAGCAAGTAAAGGCAAAGAGGCAACAATATCCCGGGCAATAAAAGAATAAGTAGCCGCAGGATCAAACAATGCATGTAATGATATGCCATGAATATGTATTGTACCTTCCACTACAGCATTCTGATCGATCTCTGCTGCCTCCTCCTCACCATCCAAAGCATAAGCACGAGCATGAACCGCTGGCCTCCTCTTCGGATAAGCATCCCTCATGTGCTCAGCCGAGCCACATCCCAAACATCTACCCAAATACCACCAACACCTCTCCGATGGGTGCAAACCCTGACAGTGAGAACAACGACTTGGAGTTGGTGCCGGTAATGCTGGACGTCCTATAGGAGCAGCGGAACGGGGCTTCTTGTTAATGAAGCCCTGTGGACGAAAAGATGGAGTAGAAGTAGTAGAAACATGAGTAGTGGGCTTCTTGCCCGATCCAGAACCCGAACCACTCCCCGAAGAGAAGAATGGGGCCCCAACCTACGGCTCTGAGCCTCAACCTGAATAGCCCTCTTGGTAACCTCATCCCAAGTGCCAACATCGACAGCCTGAAGAGCTCTCTGAATATCCTCTCGAAGCCCATGAAGAAAGTGACGGGCTCTGTGTGTATCAACATCCGTGATGTGGGTAGCATAGGGAGCAAGTCTCTCAAACTCCAGAATGTAGTCCTCAACAGATCTGGATCCCTGCTTCAGCTCAGAAAACTGCTGAAGTCTGCGCTCTCGTGCACTATGAGGTATATACTTCTCGTGGAACTCATGCACGAAAGTCTCCCAAGTGAACTCCCTACCACTTCTCTCAAGTCTGGATCGAACTCCCTTGAGCCAGTTAGCTGCCTGCCCCTGGATGAATCGAGCAGTACAAACAGCCTTATCCTGAGAACTCCCTGGGCAAATCTCCCAAATACCACTAATCTCAGCTATCCACTCCTCAGCCTTGATATCATCTCCCCCAAACCACTTAGGAGGGTTGTTGTTCCTAAACTCTCTATACACAGCTGAAATAGTACCAACCTGACCATCAACGGGTGGTGTCTGCTGTCTCTGATTACGTTGCAACTGATTGAGAAGTGCCTGAACAATGTTCTCCACATTCAGTGGTGGCCGTGGAGGCAGATTAGGCGCATCCGGTGAATCCTCTCGGTTATGGCGTCTAGGAGGCATCCTGAAATTCAAAGATTCAAGCAATATTGATGCATGTGGATTAGTACGTGGATATGTACACAAGCATTAGAAACAAACAAGTATTCAAGTAAAAGAGTCATATAACCACATTGTCTTATGGCTTACTACCTAGACAGACTCAACACGACTCCAGAGCACGGTTTTACAACCTAGAGCTCTGATACCACTTAAGGATGTAACACCCCAAACGGAGGATGCCACATCCCCCGCGGTTAGGACTAGACCCGATCCATGAAATGGGAATCCATGTCCGGATCCGAATCAAAGCAAATGGGTGACAACGCACACGCTATGCTAGGGGGATCTAACTTGACAAACTCAGAGCGCGGAAGCAAATTAAACATTCAAAATCAGATAGCGGAAGCAATTAAAGCAACATACAAAACAAGTGACGGGTTCAACTAGCATAGATACCTAGTCCTTAATATCAGCATACATAACAGGTGACGGGTTCAACTAGCATAGATACCTAGTCCCGAATATCAAAGTATCATAACGCAATAACTAACAGATGCCACACAGGGCCGAATACGAGTGCCACACAGGGCCACAGGAAGGTAAATATAATCTCGAATCCACAAGTCATAACATAAGTAAAGTGTATGAGAGACAAATGCAACTAGAAAGAGCTAGACTGACGAAGTTAATTACTCAAAGACTCACTTCCGCCTAGCGAACGCCAAAAAACCTGCAACTAAAAGTTTAAATGAGGGGTCAGTCAACTTGACCGAGTGAGGGGGGCTAACACACACCCACGATATATATATATAGAATCACAACACAGATTAAAAGAAGGGACACATGAACCGAGGATAGGTGTTACATACCAAATCATTTCAAAGGAAACCCAAAAGATAAATGTATATATAGTTTAGAAAACATTTCAGAAACTCTATCTCGATTCACAATTCCCAAACAAAATACAACACATGCTCGGCGAGTACGAGCTTCCAACCTTTACTCCTCAGAATCATAAATAAAAAACAATCCAATCGCTACACCAGTGATGGAGGAGATATACAGTCCCCAAACCATCTATAAAACCGTCTAAAATAGACTCACCCTCAAGGGGTAGCGAACCCACAAGAGTCCTCCCCGGCCTTAGCCGAAGGCTCAAGATACCACACCTTCCCTATAGCACGGGTCGCGTGAAGATATCTCAAATGGAACTACGCAATGGGTAAATACCCTGACGACCCTAACCGCCCAGGGGGGACCCATTACCCGCAGCTCCTAGGATCCAAAGCATAATAGAACAGGATAGAACGGATACCATATAACATGGCTAACTCGCTAAAGAAACGTAAAACAACTGATTTTTTTCCAAATAGCTTACATATGCCTCAAAACTGGTTTTATATTTACACCCTTCCTACGCGATGGAACTTTAAGCCTCATGACCTCCATCCACGCAGGACTCACACAAGATCATCAACATATCATATTCAGCAAATACATATCTATAATAGAGTGTACTCGCATTCAAGGGTAGAAATCAACATGTAAAGGCCATAGGTCACGTAACTATACAAAATCGTAAACCTCACCTCGTAGTAGTAGAGTCTGAGAGTGTGAAGGGCCAAACACTCTAAACCTCGGGCTCACCGGCACCACTAAACTCTGTAACAAGACATACAAAAGCCCAGTCTTAAACTCTATATGAACCAAGTAAGACGCATGGCGTACCAAGAGATGAATGATATGGAAAATGGAATGAAGTGTACACATAGGTCACATAGCATAGTTCACATATTCCACCAAATCATGCAATTAACGAAGCATTTAGGTTTGATAATGCATTATGGAATGATATGAGTCGCATAGGTCACGTGGCATAACATAGGATAAGCTCTCATACGAAATTATTCAATTAAAATGAAGTATTAAAGTTTAGAACATAAATTAAAGTCATATTATTAATATTTAAAATAATAAATTTTAATTATTAAAATAATAATAAATAATAAAAAGGAAGAGATCGAGATTCACATTTCAATTTAAAGTTCATTATCAAACTTAATAATTGATGCACGGTCTTTGATACCCATGGAACCAAATAAATAATTAAATTATATATGCATATTGATGATACAATTCACATGGGCACGCGAAATAATTAATCGAATCTCAAATTATGCGTAAATATTCACGTACTCAATTTATTTACATATTATATGCATGGCGATGGGGTCAAAATATGATCGTCCCACGTTAGGACACGTGGCATCACCGAGATGATGACATCTGTCTCCCCAAGGCTGCACCCATCAGTGCACGAGCGCTAAGCGCAACGAGCGCAATCCTTCTTCATGAGTTAAGCCCAACGAGCGCTGTTACTCTCACGAGCGCCATTCATACTGTATGATTGGCACGTCCACGTGCCAAGGGAGCCCTCTTCGAGCGTCACACTCCCTCAGAGTGGCCTCCCCTTTTGGCTCGTTACTTGAACTGGAGCCTTCATTCCCCCCAGCGGATATCTTGGCCTCCGATACTCTTGGTTGTCACGAGCGGGCTCATAAGCCCTCGTTACCAACCACCCAAATGGCTCTCTGACACATCGTACATGCCCGCGCACCTGCCACTGTTGCCAGCACCAACTTTTGGCCGCTTTTGCAGAAGATTCCTCCTAGGTTTCTCTCTCATAGTGCCACGTGTTAGGGCAACATTCGGCCAGGACCACTTGAGGCAAATGACCAAAGGGGCCTTGACCCTCAACTATAAATAGCTAAAGTCATCTTCTACACTGGTAAGCAATCTTCATCACTGAAACTGTGACTGAACTTACGTTTCTCCTTCATACCTTGAACTGACTTGAGCGTCGGAGAGCCAAACTGGGTATCACCCCCAGTTCCCCCAGCTTGGCCTTCTAACTTTTATTGTGCTTGTCCCAACAGGTAGAACCCCCTTTCTCATTTCCGGCGAATCTCCGGCGGTTTCCTCCACAATTATAAATCGTAAAGTGATTGGATTCGGACCCTCACATTCTGAACCCATCACATGGAGCGAAGGAAATTTGATAAATTGGATTTCCCAATAATGTAAATTAGTAATTTAAGAAACCTAAAATGTTCCAGTAATAGGTTTTGAATACTTTATTGAAATTTGGAGTTTAAATTTTAATTGATTATAACAATAAGTACATAGGATATAAAATAAGGAATTAGTATTAAATTCTTTATAGAAAAGAATGGAAATACATGTTTAGGTACGCACTGTACTGCAATGTTAAGAATTTCCTGTGTATAACTACATTAATTATTTAAGTAAAGTGCTTAAAATAAAAAATCATAACTAAAGAAAAGGGATGCGTGCTAAGTCGAAATGCAACATTAAATATTGTTGCTGCTCTTGCCATATCTCAAGTCGTGGCCTCTCCTTTGTCCCAAACCAGCCGCAACCAACGAACAAAAGCAACAAACAGCGAGCAGCTCATGCAGCAGCCAGCAGGCAGCTTACGCAGCAGCAACCATAACAACGCAGCAGGGGAACTCCACGTAGCGGCAGGGGAGGTTTTGGTGAAAGCTCAAGACCCCCCAACAATCCACAAAACTCACACACAACACTTAATTACATATTATCACACACAAATACACACATACTACTCATCAATTTCAAGCTTGAGTCTATTAAAATCACAAACCCACACATAAATCATCACCATGAAAGCCATGAAAGTAATGCTTCAAAACACCAACGAACTACCACAATTTCTTCATTTAATCACCAGATTATTCACATTCTCACATAAAACATGGTAAGGAAAGTGCTATACATAAAAACCTTAACTGATGCACATATATACACATTATGAAATAAAATAAATGTGGAAGGCTTACCTTAGCTCTTGAAATAAAGAAGAAACGAGGGAGATATGAGCTCTTGAAAATGTGGGAAAGTCTTAGATCTTCATTCTCCTTTGAAGCTCTCCATGGATGGTATGATTTGTTGTGAAATGAAGTTTGACTGAAGCTAGGTTAGGGTTTTAAGGTATTTATATGGTGGCTAAAGATTCCATTAGGGTTTGAGCCCAAATAAATGACTTTCGGTCCAATATGTCAAAATTAAAAGGTTTAAGGTCTAAACGGTTTCCGAAAAATATGAAATAAATTCCATTGGATCCGAATTACTGAATCGAGTCCAATGGTGGTGTCGAAATTCGAATTCGAATTCCCAAGCTCATATCGGTTCCAAGCGCACCCAAAGTTACCTAATTTAAATTAGGCCCAAAATTCCAAAAATTGCAAATAGGCTCAAGTCCCATTTTAATTCAACACTAACAATTAATTTAAATTCACACAAGTTCCGTTCTTAAGTTGTCATGCAAGAATTCATATTTTACTATTTTGCATTTGATTTAATTGGTTACCATTTTCAATCAAAGTTGAAATTAAACCACATAAAAGGGAATTAAATCACGTAAATGCGTAAGGTAAACTCTCTCGTGGCGCATACCTATACGATTTATCGGACGGGGCGTCACATACCACCTCTTGTTCCTTTAGGATAACCTACGAACAAGCAAACCTCTGTTCTTGATTCCAACTTGTCAGGATCCTTCCTTAACACGTGAGCTGGGGTTCCCCATATCCGAGGATAGGAGACACTGGGCTTTCGCCCTCGCCACAGTTCCATTGGTGTTTTAGGAACCTACTTGGATGGAACAAAGTTTAATATGTCTGCCGCCGTTTCGAGTACAAAGCCCCAAAATGAACTTGGTAGGGTAGCATGACTCATCATAGATCTTACCATTTCCATCAGAGTTCTATTTCTCCTTTCTGCAACACTGTTCTGCTGGTGTGTACCCGTTGCAGATAGTTAAGATCTGATCCCATTTGCAGTGAGAAATTCTAGAAACCCTGTAGACAGATACTCACCACCATGATCTGATCGAAGTGCTTTGATACATTTTCCAGTTTGATTTTCAACTTCTGCTTTGAATTCTTTGAACTTTTCAAAGGATTCAGACTTATATCTCATCAAATAAACGTATCGGTATCTAGAGTAATCATCCGTAAAAGTGATGAAATACTTAAAACCTCCTCTTGCTTGAATACTCATAGGACTACACACATCCGTATGAATTAACTCAAGTAACTATGTGGCTCGATTATGTTTAGATTTAAAAGATCTCTTGGTCATTTTACCTTCCAAGCAGGATTCACGGACTGGTAGTTCTGTTAAGTCCAAGAGACTCAACAATTCATCTGAAATTAGTCTTTGGATCCTTTTTAGATTAATATGACCAAAGCGTAAATACCACTTGTATGCCTCATTAAGCATAAGAGTTTTTCTTTTGGATGGTAGGTCAAGCTTAGTAGTGTTAAGTTCGGAATTAGGGTTTTTATCGGGGTATAGCAAGAAAAGACCATCTTTTACCGTGCCAGAGAAAATAAACCTTTTATTTTGCTTAATGGTAAAGTTTTGTTCAAAACAAACACTAAAGCCATTATTTATTAAACAACTCATAGAAATTAGATTTCTGCGAACACACGGTATGTACAGAGTGTCTTTCAACATCAAAACCCTATCACCAAAATACAAATTTACCGCCCCTATTGCTAATACAGATATACTTGTATTATCCCCGAGCAGTAGCTGCATCTCACCATCTTCAAGCTTTCTGGTTAGCTTGAACCCCTGCAGCGAATTGCAGATATGATTAGTTGAACCCGAGTCCACACACCAGGAATCTGGTGGACTTCTAACTAAACATAATTCTATTAAACAAGATATCAGTATACCTTGTCCAGATGGCTTAGCAGGAAGACTTGCTAAGTATTTTGGACAATTCCTCTTCCAGTGCCCATTTTCACCGCAGTGGAAACATTTTCCTTTGCTAGGTTTACCCTTCTTCTTCTGAACCTTTTTCTTGGGATTGAGAACCTTTCTCTTTTCCTTTTTCCACTTATTGGCTTTTGGAGCCGTGGAAGTCGATGCTTGAGCCAGGACAACTGTTCCCTTAGCTTTCATTACTCCCTCTGCCACTCTAAGTTCCTTCATCAATTCAGGCAGAGAAAAATCCAATTTATTCATAGAACAATTTTGCCTGAATGTGTCGAACGACTTTGGCAAAGAGCATAGGATCATATCCTATTTGCTGAGATCATCAAATTTAGCACCAAGGCTTTCAATTTCGTTCAGGCAAGCCATCATGTTCATAACATGTTCCTGAACAGGTGATCCCTCAGACATCTTAGTAACTAACAGCTTTCTCATCAATTCGAGCCTCTTGGCTCGATTCTGTCCTCCAAACATTTGATGGAGATGATCCATCATGTTCTTAGCAGTTGGCATCTTGTGCATTTGATGCTTAAGAATATTGGAGACAGAAGCCAGGATATAAGACCTAGCCAAATCATTGGACCTGATCCAATTGGCATAAGCATTTCTCATATCCTGATTGGCTGTAGTTTTCGGTACCCCCGTACAAGGTTTAATGATCATGTGTTTCAGATTCTCGTGACCAAACATGATATCAAGATTCATTTTCCAGTCAGCGTAATTAGACCCTTCAAGCCTATTTTCCTTTAGGATCAATTGAAGCGGGCTAGAGGTCGTCATTGTTTTAAAACTGAAATATTTTAAAATAGCGCAAGTTATGATTTTGTATTTTACTTCTTTTGCGTCTAACCAATAAATAAAGTCCACATAACCATTTTTTGTTTACGCAATGGTGACTTATCTAACCGCAATTGACTCCCCGGAAGCGAGGTCGGAAACCCGCTTAGAAAAACAAGAATTATTCTTAATTAACATGTCATCTAGGTAACTCTTACCAAACTATGTTAATCCACCACGTTAACCTTTGGCCTCTAAGTAAATGTAACATAGCTCCGAAGGGAGGTTAATACATTACTTAGTCGAGCGTATACCATTACCTAGAAATTCATACGAGTAGATCAGACACTCCACGGAGGCGTGGTCGAGTTGACTTTCCCCGTACTTCATTCTATCTATAGAAGTCTAATCTTGTATACCGCGAATACATACCCGCCGAAGGGAGTAGTACATATCCACTATACTATAAACGGGTAATGGAGGCCGTGAGAATTCAACTCTTTTCATCTCGCTCCCACTTGAATTTTTTAGATTTGTGGATTATCTTTGATTATTAAATAATCATCTTTGGCCTCTTCTTATTCTTGGAAGTAATTAATCTAATTAATATTCTCCCACTAGGATTATTAAATAATCCGAATAATATTTTAAGGCTTCAATAACTCTTTATTAATTAAGCCAAAAAATATTAATCCAATTATGCATCGTGTTTAATCTCTATCAAACATTATTTATCTAATAAATCATACATAATTGAAATAATATAATATGTCATATTATCATGCCATTTTTAAAATTAAAAGCATGCTTGCAAATAATTATCAGGCTTTAAAATTTTAATGGCCCCCAAAGTAAATATGTTTATAAATTACCACATAATTTAAATCATATTTACCGATTCGGCAATAATCCAGGAAGATAATTGCATCGATTCCCAGAAAATTACCATTCCACGCAAATTCCCATGAAAGACTGGAGGGGTCACAACGGTCCCACTTAAAAACCAGCCTCCTCAGACAGAATTGACGTGCACAGTATCAGATTTAAAATTATGCATCTTATGCTTTATCAATGCAAATATATAATCAGAGCCCCGCTCTGATACCAGTTGTTGGTGTGGCGGGCCCGAAGCAAAGTGACGATATAGCATAATATTTCAAAATTTTCGCCATAACCTCGTTATCAAAATATTTCTGAAATATTTTAATAAGCAGCGGAACAAATCGGGCAGCATAACTCTAATATATATAGGCATTGATAACATAATTTTAAATCACATAACATATAATCACAATATGCAAATATTAATTTCGGCAGCATAACGGTATTACCGTACTGCAAAATTGGCTATCAACGGCACTTTTCCAACACCTTGATTTTCTAGTGAAACCGGCAGAACTTCCCCGCAATATCCCCTATTAAGATTTTAGAGTGTGGGCTCAGGCAGTATTTCGCTAAATTCCTTGAGAAAATATTTTTCTAGAAAAACTCTTTTTTCTAATTTCAAAAAATCCCTATTTTTTAATAATTAAGTGGATTATATATTAATTATATAACCACCTAATTATGTAATTAATTAATCCTTAATTAGGATTAATTAATAATATAGAGAGAGAGCGCCGAAAGGGCATTTTCAAGGCTGCCAAAGTTTTCAAAAAATGGAATGAATTAAACAAAGAAGGCAAAGGTTATTTATAACCTCCAACAAGGGACATTTGTACAATTTTTGGAATTACTTCCGTAGCTCCCAAGTTCGAACAGCCAGTATGAAGACGCCACGTGGTAGCTTGGAGTGCGCGGAAAGCAACGCCGCCCAACACACGCGGAAAGGGACACGCATGCACCCACACTCGCCGCCCATGTGGCGGTTGTGTGCTTGGCTCGTGTGGCATGCACGCTGCAACAGACAGCTGCAACGTGGCCGGTCCGGTCCAACCGTGGTTCGACTTTCACACCGGTTCAACAATGAACCGGTCGGTTCAAGTCCGGTCTAACCGCTAGGTGACGTCGCAAATTTCGGTGATGGCACATGTCAGGGTCGATTCTAACCGAACCTCACCCTACCCGAAATCGTTTCCGACCCGGGCCCTTCCAGGCCTGATCTGAGCCGTTCACTCGCTCTGGCGTGGCGCAATCCGCACCGTCCACGTGTCGCGCATGGTGGCGCCCAGTCAGTGCCACCTGGCTACTCACTCGCTGACGTGGCGTGACACGTCGGTTGACACGTCATCGCCTGCCATGTCAGCAAAAAACCTTTTTTTTTTTTTAATTTTTATTTTCTCCAAAATAAAATTTCGGGCATTTCCAACTCTTTGGAATTTAATTTATTTTCTCAAAATAAATTCCTTGGCTATTTTCAAACACTTTGAAAATTTATTTCTCTCTCTCATTTTAATATTTTCTCTTTGATCTTCCTTGGGGCTTGCGGGGGGACCTAGAGGACTAATTAATTTTAGCTCCAAACGGGTTAATCTATTATCATCCCATGACAATAATTGATTACCGCTTAACAATATTTAATTCTGCTAAATAAATATTGTTGAACTTTAAAATTAATTAAATTATTCACGAATTTCTCGATCTAGAATAATTTTGCATTTTACTCCTCCGTACAGATATCCATGAAAAATAAATCAATACTACTATCATTTATTTTTCACGTCCAATCTGAAATTTCTTGATTCGCCTTAAGTCCAAATTCCTTGTATGTGAAACACATTCAACATACAACTTAGGTGACGCACACACGAAGTACTTTGGCCAAAGTTTTATTTGAACTTTTGCAAATCTATTTCAGGGATATCTTTTAACCTTCCAGCAAGACTACAGATTCCTCGATCAGTATTCATCTCTAGCACATTTCATGTAATCACCGAACGTATAAAGTATTTTGGCCACCCGTTACCGAGATCTCACCTCTGAGTACATTACAGTTATTAACACTACATGCCTAAAGTAGAAACACTGCCAGGATTAAGAGTCCAGTGCTTCCGAGACTTCATTCATTTTAGATAGCAGTATAAAATGAACAATCTTAGTGGTCCAATTCGATGTTTCCAATCTCATTGAAAATCATCAATGTGTTATAATCGGAAACTCCATTTCCCTATGATGAAAGACTAATCATCTTATATAACAGATTATAGTCTTGATAAGAATATTTTCTCATCATACCGACTAGAACTTTAATGACACGTGATTTCTGGTATTTAAAGTCTTTTCCTATGAAACACATTTCATATAAAAACCATCACACATCATTAATTATTAAATTTATAAAACACTCATAACTTGCTATAATTTCAGTTTTATTAATCCAAAATATTTACAATATAATTGGATTTTCAGGGCATTTATCCCAACACATGCATGACTTCATACTTTGATTGTTAGCCTTGCATGTAATTTCCTTACTCTTTTATGTAGTGTATGTTGTGCTAACGTGTTATATGACGTGTTATGAATATTGCATGGGACGTATATATTTGTTTAACGTGTAATATGTGACTTTTGATCCGGTATGATCAAATATGGCATTATATGATATATGTGCTATCTCATTGCATTCTTTACGCATCATTAGCATTCATATGCATTTTTCGAGCGTCTAATTAGTTCATTTCAAGTCTAAGTTTGTCTTTTGCTCTTTGTTTTGTCCTTAGGATTTTTCCGTGGGTGACGAGGAGGTGTCTTAGAAGTCTTTCGGTTCGTTGCGTTTGGTTTGGTCGACAAGGTGAGGTTTTGTTCTTTTAGTTATTATGACCTACAACCCTATATGTGCTTTAAGCCCACATGCGACCTACGTATATATGTATGTATTTAGATACGTATTTGATAAGTATTTTTTGGGAATTGGCCCGTTTGTTATGAAATGTTTGAAAAACGCTTTTAAATATAAGTATGATATATTTTTTGTTCGTTTGATTTGAAAAGGGTTGGTGTGTGTGTTTTGAAATAGCGAGTTATAACTTTGAAATATAAGTCCGATTTTGAAAATTTGGAACATTTGAACTATGAGTTTCGAACAATTGATTGGGCCCCGGAGATTTGTGTAAAGGAGCCCCGGGACGGTGTTGGGCCGTCGGGTAACTCCCGAGTACGGTCTCCATTTCGAAAGGATCTACCCGGAACCCACTAGGAGGTTAGTGGGGGATGGAATCCTTGGGCGTGAGCGTCATGAAACTCATAACCCTGACATGAGAACGATGATAAGGGTAGGATCCACCCTTCCTGTAGCACCACGAGTGTAGGGCACCACATTCCCTTCACTAGAGTCCAATATGCGTAGCGAAATGGAGAATCTGTACACGTGTCAAACAATAGCGAACGGGAGACAAATAAAACACACTCCTAAGCTAGGCGGACTAGACCCTTAAACCGAGTGCAAAATAATTCAAATTATAGCAGAAGCGATAAACAATTCATATCAAAAACCCAAGATCAACATAAACATTACATAGAGTCATAATACCATAATAGGTGCCAAAACAAATATTCCAATATACAATGCCCAACACGGGCCAAAAATAAGCTAAGTATCAAAGTATTCATATTTCCCAATTTTAGAATTCATAATACATAAATTCATAATTCATAAGTGCTAAATATGGCCATTACAAATGCAAGAATGAAGACCCGAGCTAAGACACAAGTGAGACTCGAAAGACAAACTTGTTGCCTAGCTCAACTCTGACGAAACCTGCAACTCAAAGAAGGGAAAAAGGAAAACAACAACGAGGGTTAGTCCTAATGACTAGTGAGGGGCTAACACACGCACCCATAATACATATATAACAAAGAACTTATCAAAATCATAAAAGGATCCATGAACCAGGGATGGTTTTTACAAGCTAAAATGTTTCCCGTGATAATAAATATATACATAAAAGAAGTTAAGGGCCATAGGCCAAAATGATAAATTTTAGGTATTCAGGAATCAATTCCCGTTTCATAGATCATACAAATTTACACAACTCGGTGAGTACGAGTTATTCCTCCAACTTCTCTCGATCAAAACATATCATAATCAAACATAAATCATAAACCATCCTTTCACCGGGTGATAGATGGGTTGACAACCCTAACTATCGATCAAATTCACACGAGACAAGGTTTAATTACGTCCTTGAAACCTTCGACGATTATCTCTGTCGGCTCAAGAGAAACGCCCTTCCTTAACCTCCTAAGGTTAGGCGAGACTCTCAAAGAAAAGTGTTGATGGAAGAGCTTGGTAACCCCTCGGCAGTCCCGAGATACCATACCACTCTCCGGGCCCTAATCATAGTTCAAAATCATATTTTCCCACAAAGCTTATATCTCAAAGCTCAAACCTCGCTTACATACTCACACTTACCAAAGGTTTTCAAATAAAACGTAAAATAGATTATATACGTATACAAATCGTTTTCAAAGCCTTAAAATAAATGGGACAAGCCCTCAAAGTACGTATCATACATGTATCTAACGTGTAATATATATAACTCGCGTGCGGGATTTAAAGCAATTAGGGTTTTAGGTCAATATATCTAAAAGAAAAAAACCTCACCTTTCCAACGTGTATTGGTGAGAAAAGAGAGTGAATCGGACGCCTAAGGAGCAACCTCGCCGTCAATGTCAATGGGAGGGTCAACTGGACAAAACAAACGACAAAGGAAAATCTTAGGCTCAAAATGTACCAAATAGACGATCGGCAAATGCATATCATTGTATATGATGTAAATGAAATTAGATGAATTCATATTTAAGTCATATAGGGACATATATTACATATAAGATCATATTTCACAAACGAGGGCATAAAACGAGCTATAAATTCATAACATAAAGCTTATCACATAATATAACATATTAGCATAACATACAAGTCATAAACGAACCATATAAAGTAAGCAAACACAAACAAAAGGAAGAAAACAATCACACAAGCACGCAGGGGTGGTCGCGGCCGCTACCTATTTTCTTCACAAAATGATCGCAGTTGCGACCCTAAACTCGAACTCCAGGCCAAAGTAGGTCACGGCCTCTACCCAAAAGCAACTAAGGAGGGTCGCGGTCATGACCCTAAACTCGAAAACAAGCCAAAAAGGGGTCGCGGCCTCTACCAAAATTACAGTAAAAACGATCGCGGCCGCGACCTCGTGCGACAGTAGGGAAAAACGGAATTTCAGGCTGAAAACTCCAACAAAACTAATGAAATCATGTTATCTTCAAGTTAACACATAAAGGTAAGATAATATGGTAAGAATTCATCCATTTCATGCAAATATTTGAGCCAAACATACATATTCATCTCTTTACCAAAAGCTTCAAAAATTCAAATGATAATCTAAAAATTCCTTAAACTCCATGAAAAATCAGTTCATACACTTATTCTATGATGTCTTAAGATCAATTAGGATGCATAATATCCAAAGAATCTACAAGAGATCAACCAAATTCATCAAATAATCTTAAAACCTTACTATTCACTATATTCTTCAAAACATGCTCATTTCTCCATGGATTTCAGAAAAAGAGGTATCAAAACAAAGAGGAGAAGGTGGAGAAGATAATTCTAAACTTGCCTTTCGAATTTGGAGTAATTTGGTGAAGATTTGAGCTCAATAGGTAGAAAGGTGAATAGTGAAATCTCTCTCTCCCTTGTATTTCGGTTTGGAGCAGCAACTCTTATGTTTGGACGAAATGGGGAGCTTTATGGCTGATAGGGTAATAATTTAAGAGTATTTGGGGCTAAGTATTTCATAATTTGGGCACACATAGCTTGAGTTATGGTTAAAAGAGTGAATAAAGGTCTAAATTGCATGCGAGGCTCATTTCGGTCAAAATTCGAAGGTCTAAATAAGCTTAGAAAAATATGAGGCTTCATATATTGAACCTGAGTCATCGATACGAGTTCATCGGAGGTGACAGAATTCGAATCCAAATTCCCGAGCTCAAGTTATGCCTCCCGGAACCCAAGGTGCGCTAAATTCCCTTTAACCCCCTTTAGGTCCCGTCTCCCAAAATAAAATCAAAAGACAAGCCAAAGAAGTTCCAAAACATGAAATGAGCATAAAAACAAGTTCATAAATCAAATAATTCACGTATACCAAAAATTCAAAAAAATCGGAATTGAATTCGGATATAAATAGAGCAAATTCGAGAACATAAAAGCATAAACGTTCCAAATTCAAATTCGTACTTAATCAATTAAATTCAAATTATCGCAAAAGCACTAAACTTTCACGTAATTACATAATTAAATAATTAAATTGCGCACGTTAGGGTATACCTGAAAATCAGAAAAAACTAGGATGTTACACTTCCATCACCCGGAGAAGAGGTTTGTGTGTTTGTGTAGCACCCTAGACCCCAAGGCGCCACATCCCCCGCACTGTAGCCTCGATCCTCGCATGAAATGGACAGTTCATACATAAACCAAGACCACAGCGAACGGGTGACAATAAAAACGACGAACTAGGCGGGACACTCTCCCCCAACATAATCCCACAAACATGAATAGAAAAGCGGAAGCAATAAAGTAATTCGTATATATATATAGGTACCATATTTATTACATCGATACATATAGGTACCAATTAACTACTAATACATTATCATCTTTTCATGATATACATAACCAGGTATCCAAAATGTATCAATCGTGAATATAACATGGTATCTGACAGAATATATACATGAAAGGTGCAACACTAGACCCGTGATAATGCAGGACTCAACCAACTCCCGCCTAGCACAACCACGCTCAAAAGGTACCTGAAAAGTGGAGTATCAGTCTACCGAAGACTGAGTGAGGGCCAATAATTAAATATAACACACGTCACATGCAAGTTGTAGCCTCGGGTAAAGGTTTTTAGAAAATAATAATTATATAGTTTAAGAACCAATTCTTTGCCCGAGATTACAACTAATCATTTAACACATTTAATTAATCATGCTTGTCAATATCATGAACATGTGGCCCCGGCGAGTAAGGGCAATCTCCAACCGAACTCCCAATCGTGAACAATACGTGATCATGCTTGCTTGCTTGATAAATAAGTGATCATGCAATATATTTTAGTGCTCACATAGACAATTTCATACTTGAAAACATGCAATAACCCGAGGATAACCCGACATGCCGGATTAATCCCCAGTCTCCTTCTTCCTCCGGGTGATAGCGAGTTTGCAAGGCTCGACTATCCACGACATGGTGTGTGTAGAGGACATGACCCTCTAGACACGGAGCTCCTTCCACCACTAATCTCCTAGTGGCTTCGGGGGTGATCCCAACAATGTGAGGATAATTCAGGAGTTACCCGTCAGCCCTTGCTTTCCCGGTTGGCTCAAGAATTACCCTCGGGCCCACGTGCAATCATGTACTCGCCAACATGCTTGAAAATCATGACAATCAATACATTCTTGCTTAAAATATTTATCACTTTGAAAACGTTTATAAGTATACTAGGTTTTGGCCGAAAACTAGCACATAAGGGTTATAGGGTTCGTTTTACCAAAACAAAACCTCACCTTTCTTGCAAAATAAAATAAATAAGCGTTCTAAGGAGCTTGCTCCCCGTCCACGCCCTCGTGACCTGTGCAAATACGACGTACATTCGTGAGACATGACCTAAAATGGCCAAAATATGACGAACGGCGAAAACGTGTCGAGACGACCATGAAAATGCAATGTGGTATGATAACTTTTCGTTTCACATCATATTAACACATATTATAGCAATTCGGGGTCAAAGAAGTCGTCGGGTCGAGGGGTCATTTTCGGAAATTTATGCAGAAACTTTTGTTCTGCAACACAGGTGGGAACGGCCGTTCCGGTCCCCTTTGTAAAATGGGAACGGTCGTTCCCATAAAATCCCCAAAACGTGCCGGCGGTTTTTTCCTTTTTAAAACGCGCCTCATAGGAACGGCCCTTCCGGCTCTAAGGCCGAAATGGGAACGGCCGTTCCCATAGTCGGCCGCGCTCATTTTGAAAAGGAAAGGGGAACGCCCGTTCCCGCCATGCCTTAAGGCTGGGAACGGTCGTTCCCAGCTCTGCAACTGGAAAAAAAACAGAGCAAAACAGAGTATGCTCTCGGGAAGAAAGCAACAAAGCACCAAAAATCCATTTTTGAACCCCAAATGCTATAATTTCTGGTAACACGATGCAAACAACCTCAACACATGATAATATAACACTTAGACACCTAAAACATAAAATATCATCAAGAATTCATGCTTTCAAGTTCATGATCAACTTGAGCATTCATGCCAAATATTCAAGATTTTCATGCTATAAATCATGCCATAATTCAATTTATGATCATTCAATCATGCTTTGCACAACACATAACTCATCTATCATGAAATTCCTAAACCCTAGCATATACAAATATGATCAACTCATCCATTCAAGCTCAACCAACCTTAAAAATGGAAAGAAATGAAGAAAGTGGATGATGATGATGATGATCTCCTAATTTCTTGAACACTTCTTGAAATCTTGATGATTGAAATGAGAATTATCTTCTTCCCTTTTCTTCTCTTTTGGAACCGAGAGAGAGATGAATATGTTTGGCAATTTTGGATAGAAAAATGATCAAGGAATGTGGGAGAAGAGATGATATCGATACATTCCCTTCATGGTTTGAGTGAAATATGTCAATTTGCCAATTAATCCTTGAAGTCTATAAGTTATACAATTAGGTATGCTACAATTTAAAACATGCTCAATTTGGTCCTTAGAAATCATGCAATTAAGTCCCTAGCTTTTTAGAAAATATTTAATTAAGGACAATTTGGCAATTCAAAATACTCTCGGTATTAATTTCATGCAAGAAATATTTTCCGTGTCATGAAATATTATTTTCAATGATATGAATTCAAAGAATTAAGAGAAATAGTGTTTCATGAATTTTATAAAAATATGAATGTCACGTAAGAATATATTATAAATTAAGGAAATAAAATAAACCTACGCTCAAAACGCACACGTGGCGTGCTTACCTGTTCTTCCGGAAACCAGGGCGTTACAACTCTCCCCCCCTTAGAAGAATCTGGTCCCCAGATTCCCTAGTCTTGCTCGAACAACTCCAGGTGGAACCGTTTCATTTTGTCCTCTGTTTCCCACGTAGCTTCCTCGGTTTTATAGCTTCTCCACAAAACCTTAACCATGGGAATTCTCCGGTTCCTTAGTTCTTGAAATTTCCGATCCATGATCTTAACCGGCCGCTGAACAAATGTCAAATTCGGTTCCAGTTCAACTTCTTCCACGGGGAGAATCGTAGTCTCATCGGGGTAATATTTCCTTAATTGTGAAACATGAAACACGTTGTGAATCCCCGTAAGACTCGGTGGTAGGTCCAGCCGATAGGCTACCTCGCCTATTCTTTCCAGAATCTCAAACGGACCTAAGTAGCGAGGATTGAGCTTTCCTCCTTTCCCGATCCGGGTGAAACCTTTCCTTGGTGACACCTTCAAGAATACCCTGTCACCAACTTCAAACTCTAGATCCCTTCGGCGCTTATCGGCATAGCTCTTCTGTCTATCTTGCGCGGCTTTCATCCGTTGTTGAATTACTTGAACTTTCTCAATCATAGCTTGAACGACTTTGGAAGGCCTTTCGAATCTTTCACCTCTCTTTACCCCTTCCTGTTTCGACCATTTCCATTCTTCCAAGTCGAAGAACAACGGAGATCGGCACTTTCTTCCATAAAGTAACTCGTAAGGAGCCATCCCGATCGAAGCCTGGAAGCTGTTGTTATAAGCAAACTCAATCAAGGGAAGCTGTTCTGACCACGAGTTCTGGAAATCCATCGCACAAGCCCGAAGAAGATCTTCCAAATACCTGATTAATCTTTCAGTTTGACCGTCTGTTTGCGGGTGAAATGCTGTACTGAACTTAAGTTTCGTTCCCAAGACGGCCTGTAACTCTTGCCACAACTTAGAAGTAAATCTCGGGTCTCGGTCGGAAACTATGCTCACCGGAATACCATGAAGTCGAATAATCTCTCTGTTATATATTTCGGCCAACTTCGGGATCTTGTAGGACATCCAGACCGGTAGAAAGTGAGCAGACTTCGTAAATCTATCCACGATTACCCAAATTCCATCAAACCCGCCTTTAACCCTTGGTAATCCGGAAACAAAGTCCATCGTTACTTGTTCCCACTTCCACTCGGGGATAGGTAACGGTTGTAGAAGTCCCGCGGGTTTTTGATGCTCAGCTTTCACTTTCTGACAAGTCAAGCAATGTTTCACAAACTCTGCGACGTCTCTCTTCATCCCGTTCCACCAATAATACTGTTTCAAGTCCTTATACATTTTATTTCCTCCCGGGTGGATCGAGTATGCTGACTTGTGAGCTTCTTCGAGTAGAACCCGTCTCAAATCTTCAGGTACTACTACTCTGTTTTTAAACCGAAGCAATCCGGTCTCATCAAACCCAAACGGACTCTCCGGGTCGTCCTTAGCTTTACTTACAAGCTTCTGTACTTCCGAATCCTTATTCTGAGCCTCAAACAACTGATACTTCAATTCCGGCTGAACTGTGATATTAGAAACCCGAGCCTTTAACACAATCGGGACCACTTCCTCGCTTTCCTTTATTTCCAGACTCGATACACTCGCCTTCCTACTAAGTGCATCGGCGACCACATTGGCTTTTCCGGGGTGGTACTTAATTGTACAATCATAATCTTCTAGTTTTTCCATCCAACGCCGTTGCCTCATATTCAAATCTTTCTGTGTGAATAAATACTGGAGGCTCTTGTGGTCGGTAAATATCTCAAAGGAAGTCCCGTAAAGATAATGTCTCCATTTCCCGAGTGCAAAGATCACGACTGCAAGCTCTAGGTCGTGTGTCGGATAATTCCTTTCATATTCCTTTAGCTTCCGAGAAGCATAAGCGATCACTTTTCCTTTCTGAGTCAAGACACAACCTAAGCCTTCCTTAGAAGCATCTGTATAGACTGCATACTCTTCTGAACCCTCGGGAAGCGTTAACACCGGAGCTGAAACTAACTTTTCCTTCAAAAAGTTAAAACTTTGATCACACTTCTCATCCCAGACAAATTTAACATCCTTCTTTGTCAACCGGGTTAACGGTGCCGCAATCTTGGAGAAATCCTGAACAAACCTTCTGTAATAACCGGCCAATCCCAAGAAACTCCTTATCTCCGAGGCGTTCTTTGGTTTCTCCCACTTAAGCACGGCCTCAATTTTCGAGGGATCGACTTCCAACCCTTTTCCTGAAATCACGTGCCCCAAGAAGGAAACCCGATCGATCCAAAATTCACACTTGCTGAACTTAGCAAATAACTGATGCTCTTTTAGTGTCTGAAGAACGAGTCTGAGATGTCTCGCGTGCTCCTCGGCTGATTTCGCGAAAACCAGAATGTCATCAATGAAAATCACCACGAACTTGTCGAGGAAAGGCCTGAATATCCGGTGCATCATATCCATAAAAGCTGCAGGGGCGTTAGTTAATCCAAACGGCATAACCACGAACTCGTAGTGCCCGTACCGAGTATTGAATCCCGTCTTAGGAATGTCCTCTGCTCGGATCCGCAGCTGATAGTATCCCTGTCTTAAATCTAATTTCGAATACACCTTAGAACCCTGAAGTATATCGAACAATTCCTCGATATGTGGGAGGGGATACTTGTTCTTAATAGTCATCCTGTTCAACTCCCTGTAATCGATGCACATTCTTAGAGTCCCGTCCTTCTTCTTAACAAACAACACCGGTGCTCCCCACGGCGAAGAACTCGGCCGAATGTACCCAACTTCCAATAAGGCCTCTAGCTGAACTTTTAATTCCTTCAACTCAGCTGGAGCCATCCGATAGGGAGTCTTTGAATACGGCTCAGCATTCGGGAAAAGATCAATCACAAATTCAATCTCCCGCTCAGGAGGCAAAGAATCCAACTTCTCTGGAAATACCTCGGGAAATTCCTTTACCACTTCTGTGTCCTCTAATTTCACCTGATCTTTCGGCTTGTTCAGAACGTAAGCAATGAACCCTGTAGCCCCGTCTCTGACTAACTTCTGAGCCTCTGAAAACGAAAGTAGAGGTACGGTTTTCGAAGTACAGCCCGTGACAACCTCTGAACCCAACTGAACCTTCTTGGCCCGACAATCAATTGTAGCACGGTGTCTGTAAAGCCAATCCATCCCCAGAATAGCCCCGTATCTCTCCATCGGCATCACAATGAAGTCTGTCAAAAATTCCCTGCCTTCAATCACCATTGGAACATCCCTGTAAACCTGATCCGTCTCTTGCCTACTACCGAAAGGAGTACTAACTATATAGCGCACAGAAGTACACATAGCAGGCAAAGACAAGGTAATAGCAATAGACTGCGCAAGAAAGGAGTGTGTAGCTCCTGGATCAAATAATGTATGGATGTTCGTGCCATGAATGCAAATAATACCTTCGACTACTGCAGCGGGGTCAATATCAGCCTCCTGCTCCTCTCCCACGAGTGCATATGCCCGAGCTCTCACCAGTGGCCTTGGTCCTGCAGGTGGTGGATCCTGACGATCCGGATAACCATCGACCAGGTGCTCGTTACTCCCGCAGATCAGACACAAACCTAGCCGGCGCCTGCAGTTATCGTAAGTATGTGTAGGCTGTCCACACCATCTGCATCCCGGTCTCTGAGGTGGCTGGGGTGGTGCTGGAGCTCTCGGACCTCTCGGTGGTGGCCCGGGGTACTTAGGTTTCTTCCCGGTATCCCTCTGAGCTGGAGGTGCAGAATAACTCATCGGCCTTTTCCCCGAGCTCGATCCCTGGCCTGATCTCGAGCCTGAAGCCTTTCCTGCTCGCTGAGTAGCCCTCCTAACACTATCAGAATCTTCAACCTTTAGGGCTTTTGCAGTAGCTTTTGCCCAGGTACTAGTGTTAGCTGCTTTCAATGCATCCTGGATATCCGGTCTCAACCCCTGAACGAACTGCATCGCCTTGTGAAAGTCATCGTTCGCTATGTTAGGTGCATAGCGAGAAAGCCTCTCAAACTCGGCGATGTACTGACCCACGGATCGGCCTCCCTGCTTTAGCTCAGTAAACTCTCTCAACCTGCGAGTACGGGAAGCTGGAGGAATGAACTTATTTCTGAACTCCCGTACGAAAACCTCCCAGGTAATCTCGGTCCCTGCTGCCTCCAGAACAATCTGTGTGCTCTCCCACCAGGAGTAGGCCTCGCCCTGAATAAGAGTGAGGGTGCAACGAGCCTTCTCCTGACTGTCACAAGGAATAAGCTGCCAAATCCTCTCAATCTCCTTCAACCACATCTCTGCCTGTATGTCGTCTCCCTTATAGAACTTCGGGGGACGCTGGTTCTGAAACTCTCGCAAGATAGCAGAAATGGTGTTCTCCGGAGGTGCTACCTGCGCTGGTGGTGGTGGTGGAGGTACTCTCTCCTGTAACCTCTGATCAATTAGCCCCACTACTGCATTCATAAAATCCTGGGGCTGTGCCTGGGCGGGTGGAGGAGGCGGTGACCTCTCACGGCGATGATGGTGGCGGCGATGATGATGTCTGTGCCTCGGGGATCGGTCACGGGAATGTCTATCACGCTCCATCCTGAAATTAAATCACTAAACATGCGTGGCTTGATCAATAAATGCAAATGAGTGCATATACTTTCCATAATATCAAGTAACACATGTTCAAGGAAGATCAAGTAGCTCTAATCATGCAAGGAAATAAGTAAATCAGGCAAGTCAACCAAATGCAGACTCCCAAATACCACATAATCCTATGCCGTGCGACCTAGACTGACTTGACACGACTCGAGAACCTCGGTTTTGCAACCGGGCTCTGATACCACCTGTAGATGTAGCACCCTAGACCCCAAGGCGCCACATCCCCCGCACTGTAGCCTCGATCCTCGCATGAAATGGACAGTTCATACATAAACCAAGACCACAGCGAACGGGTGACAATAAAAACGACGAACTAGGCGGGACACTCTCCCCCAACATAATCCCACAAACATGAATAGAAAAGCGGAAGCAATAAAGTAATTCGTATATATATATAGGTACCATATTTATTACATCGATACATATAGGTACCAATTAACTACTAATACATTATCATCTTTTCATGATATACATAACCAGGTATCCAAAATGTATCAATCGTGAATATAACATGGTATCTGACAGAATATATACATGAAAGGTGCAACACTAGACCCGTGATAATGCAGGACTCAACCAACTCCCGCCTAGCACAACCACGCTCAAAAGGTACTTGAAAAGTGGAGTATCAGTCTACCGAAGACTGAGTGAGGGCCAATAATTAAATATAACACACGTCACATGCAAGTTGTAGCCTCGGGTAAAGGTTTTTAGAAAACAATAATTATATAGTTTAAGAACCAATTCTTTGCCCGAGATTACAACTAATCATTTAACACATTTAATTAATCATGCTTGTCAATATCATGAACATGTGGCCCCGGCGAGTAAGGGCAATCTCCAACCGAACTCCCAATCGTGAACAATACGTGATCATGCTTGCTTGCTTGATAAATAAGTGATCATGCAATATATTTTAGTGCTCACATAGACAATTTCATACTTGAAAACATGCAATAACCCGAGGATAACCCGACATGCCGGATTAATCCCCAGTCTCCTTCTTCCTCCGGGTGATAGCGAGTTTGCAAGGCTCGACTATCCACGACATGGTGTGTGTAGAGGACATGACCCTCTAGACACGGAACTCCTTCCACCACTAATCTCCTAGTGGCTTCGGGGGTGATCCCAACAATGTGAGGATAATTCAGGAGTTACCCGTCAGCCCTTGCTTTCCCGGTTGGCTCAAGAATTACCCTCGGGCCCACGTGCAATCTTGTACTCGCCAACATGCTTGAAAATCATGACAATCAATACATTCTTGCTTAAAATATTTATCACTTTGAAAACGTTTATAAGTATACTAGGTTTTGGCCGAAAACTAGCACATAAGGGTTATAGGGTTCGTTTTACCAAAACAAAACCTCACCTTTCTTGCAAAATAAAATAAATAAGCGTTCTAAGGAGCTTGCTCCCCGTCCACGCCCTCGTGACCTGTGCAAATACGACGTACATTCGTGAGACATGACCTAAAATGGCCAAAATATGACGAACAGCGAAAACGTGTCGAGACGACCATGAAAATGCAATGTGGTATGATAACTTTTCGTTTCACATCATATTAACACATATTATAGCAATTCGGGGTCAAAGAAGTCGTCGGGTCGAGGGGTCATTTTCGGAAATTTATGCAGAAACTTTTGTTCTGCAACACAGGTGGGAACGGCCGTTCCGGTCCCCTTTGTAAAATGGGAACGGTCGTTCCCATAAAATCCCCAAAACGTGCCGGCGGTTTTTTCCTTTTTAAAACGCGCCTCATGGGAACGGCCCTTCCGGCTCTAAGGCCGAAATGGGAACGGCCGTTCCCATAGTCGGCCGCGCTCATTTTGAAAAGGAAAGGGGAACGCCCGTTCCCGCCATGCCTTAAGGCTGGGAACGGTCGTTCCCAGCTCTGTAACTGGAAAAAAAACAGAGCAAAACAGAGTATGCTCTCGGGAAGAAAGCAACAAAGCACCAAAAATCCATTTTTGAACCACAAATGCTATAATTTCTGGTAACATGATGCAAACAACCTCAACACATGATAATATAACACTTAGACACCTAAAACATAAAATATCATCAAGAATTCATGCTTTCAAGTTCATGATCAACTTGAGCATTCATGCCAAATATTCAAGATTTTCATGCTATAAATCATGCCATAATTCAAGTTATGATCATTCAATCATGCTTTGCACAACACATAACTCATCTATCATGAAATTCCTAAACCCTAGCATATACAAATATGATCAACTCATCCATTCAAGCTCAACCAACCTTAAAAATGGAAAGAAATGAAGAAAGTGGATGATGATGATGATGATCTCCTAATTTCTTGAACACTTCTTGAAATCTTGATGATTGAAATGAGAATTATCTTCTTCCCTTTTCTTCTCTTTTGGAACCGAGAGAGAGATGAATATGTTTGGCAATTTTTGGATGAAAAATGATCAAGGAATGTGGGAGAAGAGATGATATCGATACATTCCCTTCTTGGTTTGAGTGAAATATGTCAATTTGCCAATTAATCCTTGAAGTCTATAAGTTATACAATTAGGTATGCTACAATTTAAAACATGCTCAATTTGGTCCTTAGAAATCATGCAATTAAGTCCCTAGCTTTTTAGAAAATATTTAATTAAGGACAATTTGGCAATTCAAAATACTCTCGGTATTAATTTCATGCAAGAAATATTTTCCGTGTCATGAAATATTATTTTCAATGATATGAATTCAAAGAATTAAGAGAAATAGTGTTTCATGAATTTTATAAAAATATGAATGTCACGTAAGAATATATTATAAATTAAGGAAATAAAATAAACCTACGCTCAAAACGCACACGTGGCGTGCTTACCTGTTCATCCGGAAACCGGGGCGTTACAGTTTGAATTATGTTTTAGTTTGAATTTTGATTTTGATTTTGAATATTGACGGATTTAGGTGGTTTGAAACTTGAACTCGCCAAGTTCTGTGGTTTTGGTTATGAAAATTGTTCGTAAAGCGGGAATGGATTCATAATTAATAAAATTGGTTAATTTTGGCCTTTGGGCCTTAAACTCTTTTATATTTATTTATTACCATGGGAAAATGATTTAGCTTGCAAAAACCACGCCCCAGTTCATGAACTTTTGTGACTTTGAATATGCTCTGAATTATGTATATGTATGCGTAAGTGTGTTAGCCCCCTCACCAGTCTTTAGGACTGACCCCCCCTCGTTGTTTTCTTTTTCTCCTTTTGTTTCTTTGAGTTTATAGGTGTAGGGTTTGGTTTGAGCTAGGCGGTGGTTTTCTTTTGGGTTGTTTGAAGTCTAAGTTCGAGTCCTTTAGCATTTTGCATCTTTACCTTTCCGTTTTGGTATGCTGTGCTAACGAGTTATATGACGTGTTATGAGTATTGCATGGGAATTATGTATTTGTTTAACGTGTAATATGTGACTTTTGATTCGGTATGTGCGGGGGGTGTAGTGCTCTACACTCCGGGGTGCTAAGTCTAAAGTGGTATCAGAGCTCTTGGTTACAAAACCGGAGCTCTAGTGTCGTGTTGGGTTTGTCTAGGTTGTTCGGCTTAGGATTACGTATTTGTTTGCATTCACTATATAATTTACGTGATTTATTTGTTATTATTTGTATTAGTTGTTCACATGAACATGCAATTACTGATCGACATGCACCTATATCTATATTCAAGTTGTTTCGCTTTTCAGGATACCACTTGTGGATCAGATAGCAACTTCGAACCGGGAGTTTGGAACACTCAATCCTTCACAATTCCGAGGAGGTAATGATAATGAGGCCGAACAATATCTCTCGGGGATAGAGGGAATATTTCGAGTGTGGCCATGTGATCCTCAAAACAAAGTCCGCCTAGTTACACTACTTCTACAAGGACAAGTGAATTTATGGTGGACAATTGTCACTCATCAACTAGAGGTGATGAGGGAAGCATTGATATGGGAAGTATTCTTTCGAGAATTTAGGAAGAGGTATACACCGGCTATTCTACAAGAACAAAGACTTGAAGAATTTCTCACCCTTAAACAAGGAGACGAAACCGTTATGGAATATTTGGAAGATCGATAGGTTGGGTGCCTACGTGCCCCATATTACAAATGATGATCGGTTGAAGGCTAAGTACTTTATGGAAGGCCTTCAGAGTGAATTTAGAGAAGCTTTGATCGCAAGAGACACAAGTACGTGGGATAAAGCCGTTGAGAAGGTGATACGGATCAAAACTCGGTGGATGGTAAGAAAAGGGCATGGAGAAGACGCATCGGAACAACCATTTGGGTTCGGATCATGTTCTAATCTACAAGTTGAAGAGAAACCAATTTAACAAGGTGTACCGACCTAGAAAAGAAGTAAGAAGAAGAAATCTAAGCTTCGGAAGACCATTTGGTCCGAGAGAGAATTCCCACCGTGTGCACATTGCTGTGGGACCAAACACACTTTAAGAGGGATGTTGGATTCGGTTAAAGAGATGTTACGCTTACGGGTCTTCAGAACACAAGTTCTTGGATTGTGACCATTCAAGGGGTAATAAACAAAGGAGAAGGAATCAAAGGCTTCAAGTTGGAGACCAAATCAAACCCGGGAATTGAGGTAATTGCATTCATGGCATCTCATTCATGCATATTTAAATTTGGGGAAACCCACTTGCTTGTTATCTTTTCTCTTCCTTAAACTGCTCTTTGTGGCTTGCTGCAAGTTGCTTGTTGTTGTTGTGTGTGCTGCCCTCTTGTGTGTGAGCTCTCTTCTTGAAGAGAGTTAGTGAGTTGAGTTCTCGAGAGTGTTTGGTGAGTTGTGAGGGCTGAGTTGCCCGGTGGTTTTTCTTGAAGGCACCTTGTTGAGGTACGGGACTACCTTAGGCGTAGGTTGGTTGTTCGAGAGCTGGGATGTGCTAGGGGTTGTTTCTAGGAGGTACGTTCGGGGTTCAATAATATTTTTGAGTAATAGATTGAAGGCTAGCCCGTTTATATCTTTCATTAAAAGGGGTTCGTGGTTTGGAGTAGAGAAGACCCAAGAGTCTTCAGCTCACTTGGACCAGGGAGATGCAGCAGAAGTGTGGGTTGAGTTCGTCCCGGAGTTGTTCAAGATCTCGCTCCAGACCTGAAGACTGGTCCTTTTGAAGGAGGAAAGTATGTAACATACCGCTCGTCTGGCCATCCAGGTACGTCGCTACGGGTGTGTTATTTTCACTTTTAAATTATTTAATTATGTAATTATGTGTTTATTTTATTGTTTAAATGTTATTCTTGAATTTATTTGAACTATTTGTTAAGTAGGTGTTTAGAATTTTGAACGTTTTGCTCTTTCCTGTCTCGTTTTAATCTGTTTTAGTTCGGAATCATTTTCGATTTTTGTGACTACGTGATATGCATGAGTTATATGTGTTATGAACTTTTGTACGTGCTCGTTTTATGTTTTTTTTTTTTTATAAGTTCATTCGATACGGTTGTTGAACCGTTTTGTTTGATAGGGACTCGAGGGCCTAGCATGTTTAGCGCACCTTGTGTTCCGGAAGGTGTAACTTGGGGTCAGGAATTCGGATTTGAATGTCGAAAGAAGAGTCGGACTCATAGCGAAGAATGGGAGCTAAAGAATCTAACTTTGTATTTTTTTAAGCTCGTTTGAACCTCCATATTTTGTCCGTACCGAGCCGTGTGACAGATTTGGCACCTTTCACAAAAATTGCCATATCTCCCTCATCCCTTGACCAAATCAAGTCAAACCAGGGCCCACACTCCACTAACTTACCCCTGTATCCTTATTCCACCCCCTCATTTCGAAATTTATCAGCCAAGAAAGGGTAAAGAAGCAGAAAACCCAGACCAAGGAAGAAAGAAGAGAAAAGAGGGTTGCCACTATTCACTTTGCCAATTTCTTGCTCGTTCCACCTCCGATTCACCTAAAATTTGAAAGGTAAGTTCGTGATCTTACTCTACACCTTCTTGGAATTATTTTAAGTGTATCTTTGCTGAATTTCTCGGAGTTTAGAGCATGTTATGATCAATGGCATGAATAGTTAGGTTATATGCATTTCTTTGATGAATTCATGATATCCTTGAGTTTCCTTTTGATTTAATGCGTGTAATGTGTTCATAAGACCTCCATTTGTGTTTCCTTTAATTTTTATTTTGTGTTAGATGAGTTATATTGAAGTTACCATTGATAAATTTTGCATGACCCTGAAAAACATGAACTTGTGTGTGTCTCTTCCTTTCTCATGAGTTTAGCTTCGGTTTTTGCAAGATTTAGGGCATGAATCTTTGCATCTTTGCTGCATAAACCTTGTATGATGTGTTAGTTTGGTGGTGGGATGGTTTTCTTGGTGTTTCAGGGCTGGAACAGGGGCTGGAATTCGAAAATTCCAGCCCTACGCGCGCTAATGCCCATTAGGGGCTTTTACGTGTTGGGGGTGTAACAGCCGTTAGTCAGCAGCTGGGGTTGCTGTGCTAATTAATGGCCATTACTCAGGTTGTGAAGGGGTGGGTGATACGAACTCCACGTACTTACCGTGAAACACTATACCAATACTTGGAGTTCTTGATTTTTTATCGTCCACTTCAAGGTTAAAATTGAGGAGTGTGACCTGTTTGCAATAATGAGCAAGGAACCAACACTATCAGATTTGAAAAGTAATGCACCCCGTCGACTGTAATGAGTCGGGAAATGACATTATCCTGTGGAGGGTTTGAAACCCTAAAGACGTTCAGCCAAGAACTAGAGAGTTGAACTCACTTGAATCACAAAGTCATTAAGAGTTGACTGAAAAAACGAAATACAAGGCTGAAATATAAAGATGCATGCATGGGAATTCTAAGAGACAATTCAGAATTCAAAGAGACAAGCTAATCTCATCACCTTCCTTGTAGGCTGAATAAAAATGGGCTTAACCTAATCTAAATGCATGGAAAATAAATAAAGAGATGGCCCAAAGTATAATATAATAGTTCAGGGCCAAATTACAATAAGCTTAACACAATTTGGGCTTAAAATTCGATCACGAAGATAATGAAACAAGGTGGATTGGATCCAGCGGAATACTTGTCTTCTTGGGGCTCTTCTTGAGTTATTTGGATCAAAAGAGATTGAACTTCCTCTTGCATTCTTTTGGACCGTGACCTTGTGATAGGTCCAACATAACTTGGTTCATTTTGAGTTGTGATCATATCATCATTTGGATCAAAGTGTGGCCTTGTTTTATGATTCACATCATCCTCCCCTTCTTGAAAAGGATTTGACCTCGAATCAAAATCTGCATCAAAAGGAGTTAAATCAGCCACATTAAAAGTTGCACTTACACTATACTTACCCGGAAGATCAATCTTGTATGCATTATCATTAATCCTTTCCAACACTTTGAATGGTCCATCTCCCCTTGGATCAAGCTTGGACTTCCATTGGTTATTGAATCTCTCCTTCCTAAAATGTACCCAAACTAAATCACCTTACTTGAAAACAACGTTCCTTTGTCCCTTGTTAGCATGTATCATAGCTTGATTGTTTCTCTTGAGGATATGAAGTCGTGCATCTTCATGCATTTTCTTCACTCGTTCAGCCTTCTCTTTTCCATCTAAACTCACAAGCTCATTCATAGGTAAAGGAAGTAAATCGAGAGGGGTTAAAGGGTTAAATCCATACACAACTTCAAAAGGTGAAAATGATGTAGAAGAATGTATTGAAGGATTATAAGCAAATTCAACAAATGGAATACATTCAACCCAATTCATTGAATATGTTTTAAAAACATCCCTTAAAAGAGCTCCCAAGGTTCTATTTACAAGTTCCGTTTGTCCATGCGTTTGAGGATGACAAGTGGTTGAAAACAACAACTTAGTTCCCAATTTTCCCCACAAAACCCTCCAAAAATGACTTAAGAACTTCACATCTCGATCACTTACAATAGACTTTGGAATTCCATGAAGTCTTACCACCTCTTTAAAGAATAAACCTGCCACATTTGTTGCATCATCTGTTTTATTACAAGGGATACAATGTGCCATTTTAGAGAATCGGTCAACAACAACAAAAATTGAATCCTTTCCGTTTTGTGTTCTTGGCATTCCTAACACAAAATCCATAGACAAATCTACCCAAGGATGAGTTGGAACCGGCAAAGGTGTGTAAAGACCATGAGGTTTAACTCGTGATTTTGCCTTCCTACAAGTTATGCATTTGTTACAAAATCTTTTAACATCTCGTTTCATGTGAGGCCCAAAGAAGCGTTCTTTATTCATGTTCAAAGTTTTTAAAATACCAAAATGCCCCATCAAACCACCCCCATGAGACTCACACACAAGTAATTGACGTAAGGAACAATTAGATATACACAACTTGTTTTCTCGAAAGAGATAGCCATCTTGAACAAAATATTTATCACAAGGTTTCAATTCACAAGATGCAAAGACTTAAGCAAAATCAGAATCACTCACATATAATTCCTTAATGTGATCAAATACCATGAATTTAGTACTAAGGGTAGAGAGAAGAGTGTACCTACGTGATAGTGCATCTGCCACAACATTGTCCTTACCCTTTTTGTATTGAATCACATAAGGAAACATATCTATGAACTTAACCCAACGAGCATGCCTCCGGTTCAAGCTCCCTTGCCCTTTCAAGTGCTTCAAGGACTCATGATCCGAGTGAATGATGAATTCTTTTGACCACAAATAGTGCTGCCATGTTTCTAGGGCTCGAACCAAAGCATACAATTCCTTGTCACAGGTGGAATAGTTCAAGGCTGCTCCATTTAATTTCTCACTAAAGTAAGCGATTGGCCTTCTTTCTTGCATAAGCACGGCACCTATACCAATACCGGAAGCATCACATTCGATTACAAAGGCTTTAGAAAAATTCGGTAAAAGTAAAAGAGGAGCTGAACTTAGCTTTGATTTCAAAGTTTGAAACGCCTTTTCTTGAGCTTCTCCCCACTTGAATCTAACACTCTTCTTGATAACTTCCGTCAAAGGAGCTACAATGCTGCTGAAATTGCGCACAAATCTCCTATAAAATCCGGCTAAGCCATGAAAGCTTGTAACTTCCGTAATGGACTTAGGTGTAGGCTACTCTTTAATTGCCTTCACCTTCTCTTCATCTACTTCAATACCACCTACACTTACAACAAATCCAAGAAACACAATTCTATCCATGCAAAAATTGCAGTTTTTGAGGTTAGCATACAATTTCTCTTTTCTTAACACCTCAAGTACCATTTTCAAATGCTCACCATGTTCATGCAAGTTATGGCTATAAATTAATATATCATCAAAATAAACGACTACAAACTTACCAATATAAGCATGTAACACATGATTCATCAATCTCATGAATGTACTAGGCGCATTAGTTAAACCAAAGGGCATTACTAACCATTCATACAATCCATGCTTTGTTTTAAATGCCGTTTTCCATTCATCACCTTCTTACATATGTATTTGATGATATCCACTTTTGAAATCAATCTTAGAGAAAATTGTAGAACCATACAATTCATCAATCATATCATCAAGGCGAGGTATGGGATAACGATACTTTAGCGTGATCTTGTTGACAGCCCTACAATCCACGTACATTCGCCATGTACCATCCTTTTTAGGCCCCAAAAGAACCGGAACAGCACGTGGACTCATACTCTCACGTACGTACCCTTTCTCAAGTAATTCCTCGACTTGTTTTTAGAGTTCCTTAGCTTCTTGAGGGGTGCTTCTATAGGCTGGTCGATTTGGAATTGCAGCCCCTGGAATTAGGTCAATTTGGTTCTCTATCCCACGAATTGGAGGCAATCCGGGTGGAATTTCCTCTGGAAACACATCTTTGAACTCCTGCAAAAGAGAGGAAGCAATACTAGGTAGGGGAGGGGTGTTGTTAGAAGATAAGAAGGTCTTCTTATACATCATTATCGTCACCAACTTTCCTTTTTTAAAAACACTCTCAATTTCTTTTTCTTTTGTGAGGAAACTCATTTTCTTCTTTTCTTTCTTTTCAACTTCTTTTTTTTCCTCCTTTTTCACTTTCTTTCTTTTCAACTTCTTTTTTTCCTCCCTTCTCACATTCCTTCTTTTCAACTTCTTTTTTTTCCTCCCTTATTACATTCTTTCTTTTCAACTACTTTTTTTTCTCCTTCTTTTTCACATTCACTATTACAATCATTTCGTTTAGAAGAGGCTGAAATAGACTCTTTCAATTGGCATTGTTCTTTGTACACTTGATGGGGTGGTAGAGGTGCCAAAATGATGCTTCGGCCATCTTTGGTAAAACTATAACTGTTTTTATATCCATCATGCAATGTCCTCCTATCAAATTGCCACGGCCTCCCAAGCAAAATATGTCCCGCATGCATAGGTACCACATCACAAAGTACTTCATCCGTGTATTTACCAATGGAAAAAGAAATGAGAACTTGTTTTGTTACCTTTAACTCACCAAGTTCATTGAGCCATTGGAGCTTGTATGGTTTCGGATGCTTCAAGGTTTTGAGTCCGAGCCTCTCTACCAACAATTTGCTAGCAACATTCACACAACTTCCTCCATCAATGATCAATCCACACACTCGTTCCCTAACATGACACCGAGTGTAAAAGATGCTCTCTCGTTGCTGTTCATCCTTGTCCTCTAGGGTTTGCATGTGTAAAGCCCTAAGGATCACCAAACTTTGCCCTACAACCGCATGCTCAACATCACTCTCCTCATCTGGTGAATCATGGTCACCTTTATGGCCCTCACTTTTAGTTTCAATCTCTCCATTATCCAACATGATCATGGCCTTCTTATTTGGACATTGGGACATAATATGACCCGATCCATGACACTTGAAACATTTAATATCATGAGAGCGTTGAGTAGAAGTATTACCTTCCTTAAATGATCCCTTAGCCACGGGTGGATCCTCCTTAGGTTTGGGCTGTTTTTCGGGTGCTTTTGAAGTAGAAATCCACTTAGCTTTAGAAGGGTTTTGTTCATCACGTTTAGTAACCGTACGCCCCATCTTGAGTTGCCTTTCAACTTTGATAGCCATATGAACCACTTCATCAAGTTCAACATAGTGATGAAGCTCCACTATGTTTGCAATCTCTCGGTTGAGACCACATATGAACCGAGCCATAGTTGCCTCTCGGTCTTCCTCCACATTTGCCCTAATCATGGCCATCTCCATTTCTTTGTCGTACTCCTCTACGGTCTTGAATCCTTGCCTCAAACTTTGTAATTTGAGGTGTAAGTCACGGTAGTAATGAGGAGGTATAAAACGTTTCTTTAAGGCCACTTTCATATCATTCCAATTGTCAATAGGATACTCACCAGTTCTCCTCCTATTTAGCATCAATTGGTCACACCATACAATGGCATATTCCGTGAAGGACACGACTGCAAGCTTAACCTTCTTTTCCTCCGAATAGTTATGACACTCAAACACCATTTCCACTTTTCTCTCCCATTCAATATAGGCCTCCGGATCAATTTGTCCTTTAAATGAAGGAATAGAAAGTTTAATAGAACCAAGATTGTTATCAATTCCCTCTCTTCCCCTACGTGGTTGGTGGTGCCTTGGTCGTCTACGGTCTCTTCTTGAGGATGCACTTGAGGCAGCATCATCAAAGGAATCATCCTCAAATTCATTCCGTGAATTATGTTGCCTTTGATTTGCCCTTCCGTTTTGACTTTGAGTCATCCTTTCATCATTTTGAGCCAAACGGTCTCGAATCTCATTGAATTGCAAATTCGTTCGTTCAAATTGTTGTTGCATAGCTTGTAATGTAAAAGCTAGGTCCATTGGAAGTTGATTTTCAGCCATATTGTACCTGCAAAACAAAGGTTAGCAAAAACACCTCACAAACACTCCCTTACGTGTTTACACTCTTTTGGTGTTCACTCCCCTCGTGTATCACTCAAATTATGGCTTTTTTTCCCCTCTACTAGGCTCACAATCTCATGCCTTTTTCCACTTTTTACTCTCAATTCTTTGAAGAAAGTCACAAGAAGTTTCAAATTCCTCAACCAAATAATCCCTTAAGATGAATTAAAAAGGGTGCGAAAAACTGACACAAATGAATAGTTTAAATGATGCAAACAAACGTAACTATACGATTTGAATATTACCAAAACAACGCTGCCCTCTTTCTTTTTTTTTTTTTTTAAACGCCGCTTTTACTTCTTTTTTTTTGTATGCGTTTTTAAGCCTTTTTCGAAGATCTTCTTTTTTGTTTTTTTTTTTTTTTTTGATCTTTTTGCAGCCAAAATAACAAGAGAAACGAAATTACACAAAAAATAAAGATAAGGATAAGTAACCTTGTATGGAAACCTAAGCTCTTGATTCCAAATGATACGAACTCCACGTACTTGCCGTGAAACCCTATACCAATACTTGGAGTTCTTGATTTTTTATCGTCCACTTCAAGGTTAAAATTGAGGAGTGTGACCCGTTTGCTATAATGAGCAAGGAACCAACACTATCAGATTTGAATAGTAATGCACCCCGTCGACTATAATGAGTCGGGAAATGATATTATCCGGTGGAGGGTTTGAAACCTTAATGACGTTCAGCCAAGAACTAGAGAGTTGAACTCACTTGAATCACAAATTCATTAAGAGTTGACTGAAACAACGAAATACAAGGCTGAAATATAAAGATGCATGCATGGGAATTCTAAGATACAATTCAGAATTCAAAGAGACAAGCTAATCCCGTCACTTTCCTTGTAGGCTGAATAAAAATGGGCTTAACCTAATCTAAATGCAAGGAAAATAAATAAAAAGATGGCCCAAAGTATAATATAATAGTTCAGGGCCAAATTACAATAAGCTTAACACAATTTGGGCTTAAAATTCGATCACTAAGATATTGAAATAAGGTGGATTGGATCCAGCTAAATACTTGTCTTCTTGGGGCTCTTCTTGAGTTATTTGGATCAAAAGAGATTGAACTTCTTCTTGCATTCTTTTGGACCGTGACCTTGTGATAGGTCCAACATAACTTGGTTCATTTTGAGTTGTGATCATATCATCATTTGGATCAAAGTGTGGCCTTGTTTTATGATTCACATCAGTGGGACTAACGGTCGTTAGTCCCCCCAGTCCAACCGTTTGTGTGTTTTCGTTGTTTGTTCGTTCGTTTCGTCCGTTCCCCCCCTCCCCCCGAACTTGATCCTAATGTGATGTATGCTTGTTTATATGTATGAAATGTTGTGTTATGACTTGTTGATGCGTGAATTTGGTATGTCTTATGTTTGAATATTGTGTTATGAATGTTGTATTAAGTTTATAGTTTCTTTTGACGTGATATGTGCACTAGATGACTTAATATGCTCTCTTATGTGCATGCATGACTTCATACTTTGATTGTTAGCCTTGCATGTAATTTGAGTTTATTACACCGAAAACCCTGTGATATACCTCATTAGCACTCAGAACCCTGTGATTTGAAAATTCTCAAAGCGAACCCTGTGATTGTAATAAATTAGCACTCAATTAGCAATTTAAACCCTACAGCCGTGGTTGTAAGGTTTTGAGTGCTAATTTTAATACAATCACAGGGTTTTCAGTGCTAAGTTATATGATCACATGGTTCTCTTTGAGAATTTTCAAATCACAGGGTTTGGAGTGCTAATCAGGTATATCACAAAGGGTGACCGTGCAAAAAACCGCACGTAATTTCCTTGTTCTTTTATGAAGTGTATGCTATGCTAAAGAGTTATATGACGTGTTATGAGTATTGCATGGGAATTATGTATTTGTTTAATGTGTAATATGTGACTTTTGATCCGGTATGATCAAACATGGCATTATATAACCTATGTGCTATCTCATTGCATTCTTTATTTTGTGCGTCTAATTGGTTCATTTTGAGTCTAGGTTCATCTTGTCCTTAGGATTGTTCCGTGGGTGAGGAGGAGGTGTCTTAGAAGTCTTTCGGTTCATTGCATTCAGTTTGGTCGACAAGGTGAGGTTTTGTTATTTTTGTTATTATGACCTACAAACCTATATGTGATTTAAGCCTGCAGGCGACTTACGTATATATGTATGTGTTTAGATACGTGTTTGATAAGTATTTTAGGGGAATTGGCCCGTTTGCTATGAAATGTTTGAAAAACGCTTTTATATATAAGTATGATATATTTTTAGTTTGGTGCGTGTGCGGAGTTCCATTTTGTTACATGTGTGGGGCTATAGTGCAGGGGGTGTAGTGCTCTGTGCTCCGGGGTGCTACACTAAGGAACCTAGTCTTGTATTTTTCTAAGCCCGTTTGGACCCCTGTATTTTGCCTGTAACGTGAGCCTCGAGTAGCTTTGCCACCTTTTATGGTTGTAGCCATAACTTTCTCGTTTCTTAACCAAATGACCCGATTCCTGAGCCTAATTAAACCTAAATTAACTCTCTCTCTCTCTTTGTCGCCTAACCATACACCCAAACTCAGTAGAAAAGAAGGGGAAAAAGGGGCAGAACCGGGAGAGAAGAAAGGGGGAGATTTGCTACTATTCATTTTGTAAGATTTGGGCTCCATACACCTTCATTTCTTCACCAAATTGAAAGGTAAGTACATGATCTTGTTCTCCTCATTCTTGTGGTCATTTAGATCTATGATATGCTCAATTTCATGGTGTCTAAGCATGCTTGGTGATTTGGATGTGAATAGTTAGGGATTCAAGAACTTACATGAATCGTCGCTTTCTTGACACGTTTTGAGCCGCCCTCAAACGCGCTTCACTCGGTAATAGAAACCCTCGTCCCTCGAAAGATTCCTTCTACTAGATTCCACGATAGGTCTCCTCTAGAGTAATAATCCACACCAGTCCTAGATTCAAATCATGTGAGTGAGCATGCTAGTACTATGACATGTGTAAAGAAAGAAACAAAACGAGAAGAAAGAGAGCAAGAGAATTCTCTCATCATAAAGCCGTAGTTTGGGCGTGATCCCCATGTCACGCGTGAGCCAAAATTCTCGAACCCTAGTACCTTTTACAGGGTAAGGTTTGAACACCCCCAAGTGTAGATGGAATGGGATTCCATCTTTGACTTTTCTTCTATTTTCTTTCTCTCCAAGTAATAGGAGTCTTATTCGAAATAAGATATCTATTGCTTCTAGAAAAGAGCTCCTAATCAAATTAGGAATATTTAATTATTCTAATAATAATTAAATATCCTATTCCAATAATATTTATTCTAATCATATTAGAATTAATATTTACTAGAATAATAAATAGAAGATATTTAATATTTATTTATTTATTTGTTCTAATCAAATTAGAACAACTAAATAATTAAATACTTAGAATTAATTCTCTCAATTAATTCCACGAAGGGCTTTAGAATTAATTCTTAATTAATTCTAACAGGCTAAAATTAATTCTCTAATTAATTTTATTTGACTTTATAATTAATTCTCCTAATTAATTATATTAGGGATTTATAATTAATTCTCTTAATTAATTATACTTGGACTTTATAATTAATTCTCCAATTAGTTAAGACATGGTCCAATTTCTCAATCGGACCATAAGCCCAACTCGAGCTCACGTGCTATACGTGTACATTACACATGTGGTATTGTTTCGATCAACTATTTGATCTTTCCTTCAATACCCTTTGAATCTGGCATTTGTGTGTGACCCCCTAGGTTCATTTTCAGTTAGCAGTGAGACTAATACGCTTTATTAGTTCAAAGATCACACAAACATAGTCTAGCAACAGGTGTGTGACCCCTACCCCAACAATGAATATATATTCGAAAGAACCTTTTAGTCAATGACAGCTGTGAGGTACGATCCTCCTACCATCCAATCTGTCGATTAAGATCTAGGGCATGGGAATAATGAGAGCCGTAGTAATCTTGATCATAAAGCTAAGTTCGTTTCATATCCATTTGATCTCAATCCAATAAACCCTTTTCTTAATGTCTTGATCCACTACCTCGGCCGAGGGTTTAGGATGGCATATGAACGTATAACTCCCCCACCCGTACAGGAACATAACGAGAGCGGCGTCTCAACCCCCACACTGGAGCACCTCTCAAGTAATGGTGTGATCCATCACTCAAGAAATACTCCAGCGAACGATTGTCTATCTCAGAACTATACATGTATAACGATGTGGCCATGCAGTGGAGAATCAGAGTATTTTAAAACTTTTCAAAACATGTGTGTGATGGCATGTAACAAGCAAGAACATATTGATCATGTAAGAGCGACTTGGAATATCAGAACATGTAACATATTCACATATAAGCACCGATATAGCAGAGTTCAAAATATCGGTAATAGAGTAGCAGAAAGAGTATAACAAGGATACTCAAGTATTCAGAAACATAAAGTGATGCAGCCATAAAACATATGCAGGACACAAAAGAAAGTAATACTAAGTCCTGACTGAAACAAAAGTGACAATCTAGAGCTTCAAGATACCTTTAGACTGCGGCTACAAGACCTGAAACCATGAGGCAAGAAAACGGGAGAGGTATTAGTCAAAGGAACTAAGTGAGGGAATACTTTAAAGAAAGTACTGAGTGATAAAGAACTTGAAGTAAAGTTCAAAACTGTTAATGCAAGGCTTTTAAAGAAGAACTTGGAACAAGTTCGATTGATAAAACTGTTTGAATGCGATGCTGTAAAAGAATGCACGTTTTAAAACTCTTTCATGAATGCTATCACACGCGCACACATATGCTATAGATGGTTCATATTTCTTTCATAAAACAGGATAGGGGTAAAGTTAACTTTTCCAAATATGAACCATCCTTTATGAAACAGAATTTTGCCCGCAAGCTAGGCTTCTCCATCCTTATTCCAGAAAACATGATGAAGTAGAGTATCGGACCAGGATCAACAATAACTCCGCATTTAATAGAGCATCGGACCAAGGTCAACAATACTCCACTAACACATACAAACATGCACTGTAACATCCAGCTCGCTTGCCCGTACAGGTACGCCACTTCGAGATTTTTATATGCGCATTTAAATTAATTTAATTACGTAAATACGTGTTATTTTAATGATTATATGATTATTTGAATTTATTTGAATTGATTGATAAATTTAGAAATTTGAATAATTAAACTTTTTTAAGTTTTGAACTTGTTTTTATTTCGTTTAAGTCTCAACTCGTTTCGAAACTTCGTGAAAATTTGATATGCATGAATTACCCATGTTAAGAATTCATTTACGTGCTCGTTTTAGTTTTTCGGACTTGTTTGATATGGTAACGCACCATATTTTATTTGTTGGGGACTCGAGGGCCTAACTAGTTTTAGTGCGCCTTTTGTTCCGGAATTTATATCTTGAGCTCGGGAATTCGGATTCGAATTCCGGAAGTGACGCCGGACTCGTAATGAAGATTGGGAACTAAGGAACCTAGCCTTGTATCTTTCTAAGCCCGTTTGATCCTCCGAATTTTGCCCGAGACTTGATCCTCGTGCAGATTTACCACCCTTTACCGTTTTGCCCGTAGTTTATTCGTTTTAACTCCGTTTGACCCGATTCTTGAACCTATTTCTTCCTAAAACACCCACCTACCCTCCCAATTGATAATTTCCCTCATTTCAGAAACCAAGGACCGAGAGAGAGCAAGGAAAGGAGAAGAGAGAAGGAATTCCCGTGACTATTCACCCAAGCCGGAGTTTGAGCTCGTTCGACCTTCATTCTTCCTCAAATCGAAGAGGTAAGCACATATTCTTGATGTACATATTCTCCCCTTTCATTTGAGTACCCTTTTGCTTGCATTCATGGAGTTTTGGGGCTGATTTGGGTGATCATGTGAATAGTAGCGGGTTCATGTTCATTCCTTGATATCTTGCTCGTTTTTTATCCAATTCTTGATCCGTGAAGTGCTATGTGACCCTTGATGTATGCTTGATATATTCCTTACCTTGTATTTTGTGCATGAACCGAGTTTGAGGTCCACCATTTCTGAATATTTGATTTTTGGAAGCTTTGTGTTTAATTTGGGGATTTCATGTTCTTCCGGGTATTTGCTTGATATTTGGCTCGATTTGTTGCATTTCCTTGCTTTCCTTGTTGTCTTGGTTCGTTTTTATCATGCATAAGCCATGGCTTCCCCTTCCCCTGCTCCCCTCCATGCCGAAATGCTACTGTTGCTGTTTTGTTTTCGCGAAGAAGAAGGCCAATACGGCCGTGTTGAGTCTTCGAGTTTGGCTGCCAGAATTTATTTAAATCGGACACGGCCGTGTCCATTTTGAACTGAAAAACAACACGGTCGTGTCCATTTTGAACTGAAAAACAACACGGCCGTGTCCTAACTTTCAAAATTGGTTTTATTTGGTAACTTTGCATGTGTTGCAGCCGTGCATGGGATTTGGGATTTACATGCTCACGTACCTTGTTCCTTAAATGTTTTCATGCATATATGTTGCTGCGTTTTAGTTCTTTAAATGCCGTCATACCTTAGTTTTATTTTGTTTCAGATTGTAAACCATGTCGGCAAGTTATATTATGTTGATTTTTATAATATGCACGTATGTATAGGTATATATATATATATAGTATATGGTATTGAAAATGAAGATGTTTTATTTAAGAGATTACATGCATGCACGTTTATATTCATGTTTCATAATTTCTTCCATGCATTATCCAAGTTATTTATGTATATTATAATATATGTACAGTATTTAATTTATGAAATTTAATTATTATGAATTTTATATGTTTTAAGTTTTGAATATTTCAATGTTGTGATCTCAAGAAATTGTAACTTGCATACTTGGCTTTCGTGTTTCATCTTGTTGCTTTCTAATACCTTCATTTATTCGGTTATGACTCATATGCTATGTTAACATGTTATATTATTTGATAAATGTCTTGTATTAATTTTACGAATTTATTTGATACGAGTTTTACTCGATTTTATCTTGAACGCTTGATTTTGCTATCTCTTGTGGTTTCATTTGCATCATTCACATTCATATGCATTTACCGAGCGTCTAATTGGTTCATTTTGAGTTTAATATGTCTCTTGTTGTCTGTTTGTTCTTAGGTTCGTTCCTTGGTTGGAGAAGTGGTCTTTAGATGTCTGTTTGCTCCTTTTGTTTCCGTTGCTTCTCGGAGGTGAAGTTTCTTTCTTTTAGTTATTATGACCTACAACCCTATATGTGATTTCAAGCCCGCATGTGACCTATATGTATATATATACTTAGATATGTGTTCGATATGTAATTTGTGGGAATTGGCCCTTTTGTTATAAAACGTTTGAAAACGCTTTTATGTATAATTAAGCTATTTTCGTTCTTTTGTTTTGAAAAGGGTTGGTGTGTGTTTGTGATAAGTTTTGGTGAGATAAGCTTTTTGTGATCAGTGTAAGCGTGACTTTCGTTTGGGCCTCGAAGTTGTGTGGTTGGGAGACCCGGGACGACCATTGGGGTCGCCGGTGCAAGCCCAGGACACTTCTCCACTAATAGGATCAACCCGAAACCCACTAGGAGGAAGGTGGGGGACGGAGTCCTTGGGCGTGAGTGTCATGAAACTCACGACCCTGACGTTTCGGCGTGGATGCGAAGGGTGGCCACCCTTCCGTCCCATAGTGTAAGGAGGTTTGTGTTTATGTTTGTTTTGTATCTTCGCGTGATAAGCTTTGAGTTTTGCATTCTGAAGGAGATTAGTTGGAACTCGTTCTCGCCGAGTTACTAGGATAAGCTTTGTTTTCGTTATGGATTTGTTTCTGTCTAAGATTCGTGAAACGGGTGAGGACTTCTAATCCTTAAAATTGGTTGATTTTTGGCCTTCGGCCCTAAACCCTTTTCTATATATGTTATCACATGTTAAAATGATTTGGATTGCAAAAACCACGCCCGGTTCATGAATATTCTAAAATTCGATTATGCTATGCTTTGCTCTATAATTATGTACGGGTGTGTGTGTTAGCCCCCTCACCAGTCTTTAGGACTGACCCCTCTTTGTGGTTTCTTTTTCCCCCTTTGCTTCTTGAGTTTGCAGGTGCAGGTCTTCGGTTCGTGCTAGGCAGTGTCTTTTGCTTTGAGTTGTTTGGGTTGTATAGGAGAGTCTTTGCATCCTTGCATCTTTACTTTCAGTTTTGGTACTACGTATAAATATGTATAAATTTGGTTTATGATTCGGAATTTGAGCTTCTGTTATATGATTCATTTGGCCTTGGATGGGCATAACTTGTATAATTGGCATAAGTTTTGGCATGTATGTTTGTATTTTGTGATCCTGGTTGCTTCCGCATCTGCTTTTGTTTCTTTGCGCACTCTGTTTTGAGGGTCTAGACCGCCTTGTTAGAGCGTGGGTTTTTGTTTGTCTCCGTTCGCTGTAGCTTGGAGCGGGTGCGGAGATCCCATTTCGTTATTCGCATCGGGCTTTGATAAAAATATTAATTCATTCCGACCGGATTTCCCTCGGAAACTCGTCGGAATTGTTAAAAATTTAATAAAAATAGTAATTAATTCAGACGGGATTTCCCTCGGAAATCCATCGGAATTTTTGAAAATTTAATAAAAATATTAATTAATTCGACGGGATGTTCATCGGAAACCCGTCGGAATTTTAAAAAAAATTAATAAAAATATTAATTAATTCTGACGGGATTTCCCTCGAAATCCCGTCGAAATTTTTAAATATTTAATAAAAATATTAATTAATTCCGACGGGATGTTCGTCGGAAGCCCGTCGGAATTTTAAAAAAATTAATAAAAATATTAATTAATTCCAGTCGGAATTATTTCAAAAAGAATTTTTTTTCTTTTTTTTTTTTTTGGTTCCTGGATAGTTATTTATCAAACCTGAAATTTATCCCAACAATTCATCAAATACACAATTCATCCAGAATCAATCCAAATATTCAATTCCAACAATTATACATCAGATCCGAACATTCATCCTTTCCACAAGCTGCAAATTTATATACTAATTCATCCAACAAAAGTATTTATCCATAAGTACTCTTACTAGTCTTCACATGCTACAAATTTATACATCTGACAAAAGTATTTATCCATGAGTACTCTTACTAGTCTTCACATGCTATAAATTTATACATCCAACAAAAGTATTTATCCGCAAGTACACATACCAATCTTCACTTACATTGTCTTCGTTGTCCTCCTCCCTCTCTTCGTCATCGTGATCTTCATAAGTTTTAGGAGTGTTTCTTTTGATCTTACCGGATCGACCTCTGCTCTTACGCCTTTCGCGAGTTTGTGAAGCATTTATTAGTTGATTAACCGCTTGTGTCTGCATCTCTATTAGCTTCGTAAATTGTTCCATTTACTGCTGCGTTTGTTGTTGCTGCTGCTGCATTTGTTGAGTTATATCACCTGACATATTACAAAATTGATTATGATATAGTTTGCATCCCATTTGAAGATAGATTGTAGCACCCCGCACGTGAGGCACCACATCCCCCGCACTAAGGCTCAACACGAGTAACGAAATGGTAAATCCGCACCCGTATCAAACCCTAGCGAACGGGAGACAAACATAAAATCTTCCTAAGCTAGGCGGAACTTAGACCCTGCAATAACAACCAAACCACACTATATAGTGCCTTGAAATTTCTAAAACTCAAACATACAAACCATAAGCAAACTTGGGCTCTTCAGGCCTCTTTTAAACTCATAAACATAATCCAACAAAACAATTCAATAGCAATTATACCAGATTCAATACCAAGATCTTACAATGTCGAATCAATCACAACATAAATACATGAGGTGAATGCAGAGACGCTTTTAAAGTAACTTGACCGACTCTAACTCAACATAACTCCGCCTAGCTCGAGACTCCAAAGCCAAACCTGCACGCTAAAGTGTCGGGGAGGGAGAGGGTCAGTCTCTAGAAGACTGAGTGAGCAGGAGCAATACATATATACAAAACATGCACATGCAGGTCATAAATCCCGAGCAAGGTTTTGTTTGCGATTAGTTCCCTAAAAGGGCGAGAGAATGATTGACTAAGGGCAAGAAAATAGATAAACAATGCTCGACTTTTATGACTAATTCATATTAAATTCATTACATTCATAAATCGTACACAAATATAAGGCTCGGCGAGTGAGCGTGCCCAACCTCCATCCAAACTCCGACCGTGTACGACAAATATCAATAATACTTTAAATAGGTGATCATGCGATATATAATAATACACACAATTCATATATCAAACCCTAAGTCATATTCGTTTGGGCAATCCGGTTCCCGGCCTTCCCGCACGGTGCCTATCAATCATAACATATTTATAATCATAAGTATAATTTATATTATAACCAACCTTCTACCTCCGGGTTGGTGGTGGGTTTGCAAGACCCGACCACCTCTGTCTTTGACCAAAAGGGGTTACATGACTCCCCAGATGGCACTCAGCTCCCTTTCCCCGCCAATCTCCTGACGAGGTCCAGTACCGCTGTTTAATAGTGGGACTAGTATATGGGATCCCCGTCAGCCCTTGCTTCCTCGGTTAGCCACATATACTAAGTCCCGGGGCCCGTTCTGTAATAAGTAATAAATGTGTCTCGCCAAAACATGTCAGTACATACATAGGATACATACTATAAGAAATCATACCTTACCGTGTAACTCGGCATATGCTATATACGTACCTCTCCGTGTCATCCTAATCCATAGCTAGCATGAAGACACACGGTTTGGAGCATAGCCTCATTACAAAACCATTTTTAAGCTTATATACGCTCATACGTATAATTCAGAAGAATTTACTCGATAACTTCGTTTGAAAACCATATATATATATTCATAAGATTTTTGGCCAAAGCTTTTCACATAAGGGTTGTAGGGTTTGTTACATAGCTAAAACGAAAACACCCTCACCTGAACCGTGACGATACAAGGGTACGAATACCAAGTGCCTGACGAACAAGATCTCTCCACCCTGGAGATAAACTGTACAAAAGACCACAAGACGTGTTGGTGAGACTCAAGACTCGTAATGAACCATATATGACGCACGGCAATGAAGTGAATATGATATGAATGCATAAATGATCATATTGTAACAATAAAATGTTCATGTGCACGATTAAGAAATTTAAAACATATAATCAACTCATTCATTCATATGTGTCATTCAATTTCAGAAGTTCATAAATACATATTAATTTCATAAATTCATAGATTCATAATTCATAATAAGCATAACACATATAATATTCATATTCATATATAGGGATAAAATAAATAAAACATTCAATCAATAGTCAATAGAATAAATACGCGAAATAGAATTCAATTAATTTCAAGAATTAAATTAAATCAAATAATATATAAAATATATAATAAATATACATAATATATAATAAACATACATAATATATAATATAATATAACATATATACACATTACATATATATATATATGTATCTCACGTACACACTCACACAAACCTACCATGCATGCATATATATATATTAATTACATGCATATAATATATATATACTATAGATTATATACCAACATGCATGCAACATATATTTTCCATGCAATATATATATATATATATACTATGTATATATTACACACATGCAACACTCACACCACAACACTCTCATGCATGCACAAAGCACCCAAACAATGCATGCTAACACACACAATCTGCACACACGTTACACAAATATTCACAGCAGCAAAAGCAATAGAAACGGCAGCAGCAACAGTCAGGAACACACAGCAGAAATTCAAGCAAAACGGGGTGACACCCCCGTGTCACCCTGCAAGCCTGGACCGAGACACCCCCGTGTCTCGGTACAGCAACCCCCCAGGCCAACTGCACCCCCGTGCCTCGCTGGGACGGCCAAAAATGGCACGCCCGTGACTCGCAGCAGCAGCAGCCTCTCGCAGCGGAAAAATTTGCAGAAACAGGGTAGCTATGTACGCAGGAATAGCAGGCCACACGAGCAACAAAACAAGGCATGAAAGGCAGCAAAAATTCAACAAGAACCCATACCACAAGGTCACGAAATTGACAGCAAGAAGAAGGAAGGAAATGAGCAGTTTTTGACAGCAAAAATAGTCCAGAAAAACAGAGCAAAAATCGATGAAAACAGGGCAAGCTTGATCTCAAACCTTCTCCATCTATATAACTCAGTTAAGGCCATCAAATACGCAGCAAAACATCAAATATTCAACAAGGAAAACAGCTCCAAAAGTGATCAATCAAAGCATGAAGCATACGTGACATATATGTGGGATTTTCTAAAAATTTCATAAGTGATAACTCATATATTTCTCAACAAACACGAAAGCAATGATCATAATTGATATGAGGATGTTAAAACAAATAATCTCAGGCTTGGAATTAGTTTAAATCATTGAGAAATGAAGAAGATCAAGAATTTGCCCAAACTTTCTTACTTTCGGGAATTTGCCCAGAATTGGTGAAACCATGCTTAAAAATCATGAATGAAAAGATGAAAATGCTAAGAATTAATCATATATTACAACCTTAAGCTTACCTTGATGATTGGTTGAAGTTTGGAGAAGATTTGAGCTCCAAAATCTTCAAGGGATGGAGGGTTACGGGACTGGAGAGAGAGGCAGAAGCTTTGGCTGAGTTTTGGGGTTTGTGTGATGATAATCTCGGTCAAGGCTGAGTATATCATGATAGAGGGTTGAGTTAGGGTTTCAAAGGATCAAACCATGGTTAATTTGGTTATGGTTTGGCCAAGATATGGCTGATTTAGTGCCACAAGGTCATGTTGGTCGCCGATTCGTTTTTCGGTTGGATTTCGGAGTTTCAAATGAATTGGGAAAATTATAAGGCTAAGTTTACTAAACCCGAATTTTCGTTACGAGTTCAGCGGAGTTGACGGAACTCGAATCCGAGTTCCCGAGCTCAAGATATCAAATTCGGAACCAAGGGTACGCTAAGTGTTCGTTAGCCCCCGATTTGGTTCCTTAACACAAATTAAATCCGTTAACATATCAAATAAATTCGAAAATGTAAACCGAGCATAAAATCAAGTCCATAACACATATGCGTACAACATATTACAAAATCGTGGCAATTAGATATCATATCATATAAGAACGAAACACAAAATAAACGAACAAACCTAATCATGCAATTCATGCAAAAATGTATAAAATTCCCCATGCACAAATATGATTTGCATGCATGCATATTAATTCCCATGCAAAAATTGAAATTCATGCATAAATATATTAATTTGCATGCATAATAAAATCTCCATGCATATATATAGTACGTATAAATATATATATATATATATATATATATATTAATAATCAATTAATTAAGTAAGACATGATCAATTAACATAATATATAATTAGCATAGTCATTAAATTATTAATATACTAATTAAACATATCTATATATATATATACACGAAATATATATGTAAAATTTATAATATTTAAATAAGATAATATAATATAATATAATATAATAAACTAATAACAATTATAATAAAGTTAAATATAAAACACGTAAAACAATTAATCACATAATTAAATAATTAACTGCGCAATTTAGAAGCAATTAAGGCATATTAATAAAATTGAAAAACCGGGGCGTTACAATCTCTCCCCCTTAAAAGAATCCGTCCTCGGATTCAAAACACGCTTGAAATTAAACAATGAGAGATTCCCCGTCTCTCGCAACAACAAGGAGAGAGCCCCGTCTCTCGAGCAACAATGAGAGAACCCCGTCTCTCGCAAACAAAGAGAGTACCCCGTCTCTCAAACGAAAAATAAGAGAAGCCCCGTCTCTCAAATAAAATAAATAAAGCAAGGAAGTCTCCAATACTCCCAAGCAGCACACGCAAAACCAAATTCAAAATCACATAAGCCACCTCAAGGTAAATATCAATTATCATCACGTTAATCATTAATTACTTCAAGTAATTTAACTTGGTAAGAAAACAAAGCACGTAACAAAGAAATTATTGAATTAAATTTGCATGAATGTATGTATCATGGATGCTATAAGTACCGTTCACCGTAGTTGCAAAGTTTTAAAATTGTGAGTTGTCGTTGTTCAGTGTATCATCTGCCCAGAAGATAGATTCAGTGCTCAGTTTGTCTTTAACCTCTTCAGGATACCCCGATGAAACAATTAATAAGTCCTTCAGGGATTATACTTCTGAGATCCCTTCTGCCTAGAACTGCTTCCAGTCTTCATTATTTCCCTTAATCTTCCTTCAACCAACTCTTTGTAGTTAACCAAGTTTGACTTCCCGAATGCCTTTAGACCATCCGTCTCGAAGTTAGGTCTCTAGCGATTTTCTTACCCATATTGGAGCTTGAGATACCCTCGATGATAACTACTCCTGTCAACCCTGACGATTCAATCCCAACCTTGAGGTGTTCTTCATTAGGATTTACCTTAATACGAATCCTTTTCTATCTTCCGTTCATATTATCCATTCATTCTCTTTTAACCCCCTTAAGGTTGTATTCTGCATCTAACCCTACATTTCTTGGATTAAAGACAGAATGTTCTACACATAAGAATATTCTCTAAATCATTTCCTTTATTCCTGGTGATAGACTTCAACCGTATTTAGTAATTTAACTCTCCTCTTGACACTTATCCATTCAAACCGTCTTATTTATTTCTGATCATCACTAATAGGACTTCCAGGTCTTCCTTAGTTTGCAATCCCATTATTCTCACTAAAATATTCCTTCGAGCACCCATTCAATCTTCAATTTGTTCCTCGGTCGTGCTCTCCCCCTTAAATTTCTGTTGTACCGAGTTGAACTCCATCAATTCTTCTCTTATCGAAACTCTTGATGAGTAAATCTCATTAGGTGGAGTTTAACTGATATAGAAATCAGTGATTTGGTCTTTCAACTCCTTCCCTAGTTCTCTTGATGTCTGAACTCTAATCTCACTTCTCCTTCTGAATTCTTGTTTCCGTTAACCTATCCCTTAATAGAAGTTCTTATTTCCCCAAATTCACCTTTCTTCTAATGTCATCCTATTATTTCTCTTCCTCATAACTCGGATGCGGTTTGGTTGAACTGATACTTGATAGTTAAGGCGAAAGGCTTCCTATCAAGTAAACACTAAAATGCATGTTGGGTTAAAATGACAATGCATGTCTCAATTTACATCAAACAGTTATACAACACATTAGCATAACAAAGCCAATTAGAAATGCACGGATAACCATAAGGTTAAAAGAATAAACAATTAATGCGAAATATGATGCACATGCTATGAATGTTTTGGAACCTGTTACCAAGGTGGTAAGCTATTAGCTCGGTAGCTTTTCCTCGTTCCTCTAATCTCGAGGTTACTTTAACTTGGTGATTATCCCTTGCATTTCCCACGGTCTTCAAGTTTTCCATGAGTTGCATCACTTGTATCTTCTACTATCCGAGATTGCAATTCCGTAATCCTTAATTCTTCCACGTCCACAGAGTTCGTATCCAAACTTCTTCTCGAATTTCGACCTTTACTTCCAATCATCAGCTCAATCAAGAATTCCGCGCTTATCCTTTTGGGATTTAATTCACCTCCAATTGCTTATATTTAAGCGCCTGATTTCCTCTCTTTCTCGTTTCCATTTGTTGCTCCATATCTTCCAATTTAATCCTCACAACATGACAATTCAGCTGGAATTTGGAAAAAAAATGAATTCAAATCCTGTTCTCCATATCGCCACCTTCCCTCTATTCGTGTTTACCCAAATGCTTGTCTTCTAGAACCCGACTCCTAATCACTAGGTTTAGTTCGAAGTCTTTCCTTGTAGACCCTTGTTATCTCTACTCCTCTTAATTACTAGTACCTCTTCCATGATCCAAATCCGGGACCAATATATCTTCAAGGTTTTGTTCCCTTCATTCCTTAGATTGCAAGATCCTGTTGAATCCAATTAATGCACTTCAGGTAGTGGATTCACATAAGTTGTTCTTTTGAGTCACAACCATCCCTTGATTAACCCCTATTCCTATACCACCAAATGTTCCTCTGCCATCGCATCGTCAAGGTCGAACCTCCCATTCTAAATCCTAATCGTTAATTGCAACTCAGTCTGTAATGCCACGCGGCTAGCATTCTCCACATTCCTCCTCGGCCATCCTTCCTATCTTCCATGCCTCCGAAGGAATTTGCAATAGGTTGTTGTGATCATAAAATTTGGCCGTGGTTTGATATCATCTTTATAACCTGGGAACCATAACTTATTTCAAGAATAGATGCATGCGATTAGTGCATGCTCATGGCACATATTCAATACGAAAGACAAGAATCCATAAAAATGCAACAAGTAATTCAACGAAATTCTTAAGAAAACCAAATTCCATATTCAAGATCGATGCAATGCACATAATATCACATAGTCCCTATGCCGTTCGACTTAAACTGACTCCGACACGACTCAAGAACACCGGTTTTGCAACCGGGCTCTGATACCACTTAAGGATGTAGCACCCCGCACGTGAGGCACCACATCCCCCGCACTAAGGCTCAACACGAGTAACGAAATGGTAAATCCGCACCCGTATCAAACCCTAGTGAACGGGAGACAAACATAAAATCTTCCTAAGCTAGGCGGAACTTAGACCCTGCAATAACAACCAAACCACACTATATAGTGCCTTGAAATTTCTAAAACTCAAACATACAAACCATAAGCAAACTTGGGCTCTTCAAGCCTCTTTTAAACTCATAAACATAATCCAACAAAACAATTCAATAGCAATTATACCAGATTCAATACCAAGATCTTACAATGTCGAATCAATCACAACATAAATACATGAGGTGAATGCAGAGACGCTTTTAAAGTAACTTGACCGACTCTAACTCAACATAACTCCGCCTAGCTCGAGACTCCAAAGCCAAACCTGCACGCTAAAGTGTCGGGGAGGGAGAGGGTCAGTCTCTAGAAGACTGAGTGAGCAGGAGCAATACATATATACAAAACATGCACATGCAGGTCATAAATCCCGAGCAAGGTTTTGTTTGCGATTAGTTCCCTAAAAGGGCGAGAGAATGATTGACTAAGGGCAAGAAAATAGATAAACAATGCTCGACTTTTATGACTAATTCATATTAAATTCATTACATTCATAAATCGTACACAAATATAAGGCTCGGCGAGTGAGCGTGCCCAACCTCCATCCAAACTCCGACCGTGTACGACAAATATCAATAATACTTTAAATAGGTGATCATGCGATATATAATAATACACACAATTCATATATCAAACCCTAAGTCATATTCGTTTGGGCAATCCGGTTCCCGGCCTTCCCGCACGGTGCCTATCAATCATAACATATTTATAATCATAAGTATAATTTATATTATAACCAACCTTCTACCTCCGGGTTGGTGGTGGGTTTGCAAGACCCGACCACCTCTGTCTTTGACCAAAAGGGGTTACATGACTCCCCAGATGGCACTCAGCTCCCTTTCCCCGCCAATCTCCTGACGAGGTCCAGTACCGCTGTTTAATAGTGGGACTAGTATATGGGATCCCCGTCAGCCCTTGCTTCCTCGGTTAGCCACATATACTAAGTCCCGGGGCCCGTTCTGTAATAAGTAATAAATGTGTCTCGCCAAAACATGTCAGTACATACATAGGATACATACTATAAGAAATCATACCTTACCGTGTAACTCGGCATATGCTATATACGTACCTCTCCGTGTCATCCTAATCCATAGCTAGCATGAAGACACACGGTTTGGAGCATAGCCTCATTACAAAACCATTTTTAAGCTTATATACGCTCATACGTATAATTCAGAAGAATTTACTCGATAACTTCGTTTGAAAACCATATATATATATTCATAAGATTTTTGGCCAAAGCTTTTCACATAAGGGTTGTAGGGTTTGTTACATAGCTAAAACGAAAACACCCTCACCTGAACCGTGACGATACAAGGGTACGAATACCAAGTGCCTGACGAACAAGATCTCTCCACCCTGGAGATAAACTGTACAAAAGACCACAAGACGTGTTGGTGAGACTCAAGACTCGTAATGAACCATATATGACGCACGGCAATGAAGTGAATATGATATGAATGCATAAATGATCATATTGTAACAATAAAATGTTCATGTGCACGATTAAGAAATTTAAAACATATAATCAACTCATTCATTCATATGTGTCATTCAATTTCAGAAGTTCATAAATACATATTAATTTCATAAATTCATAGATTCATAATTCATAATAAGCATAACACATATAATATTCATATTCATATATAGGGATAAAATAAATAAAACATTCAATCAATAGTCAATAGAATAAATACGCGAAATAGAATTCAATTAATTTCAAGAATTAAATTAAATCAAATAATATATAAAATATATAATAAATATACATAATATATAATAAACATACATAATATATAATATAATATAACATATATACACATTACATATATATATATATGTATCTCACGTACACACTCACACAAACCTACCATGCATGCATATATATATATTAATTACATGCATATAATATATATATACTATAGATTATATACCAACATGCATGCAACATATATTTTCCATGCAATATATATATATATATATACTATGTATATATTACACACATGCAACACTCACACCACAACACTCTCATGCATGCACAAAGCACCCAAACAATGCATGCTAACACACACAATCTGCACACACGTTACACAAATATTCACAGCAGCAAAAGCAATAGAAACGGCAGCAGCAACAGTCAGGAACACACAGCAGAAATTCAAGCAAAACGGGGTGACACCCCCGTGTCACCCTGCAAGCCTGGACCGAGACACCCCCGTGTCTCGGTACAGCAACCCCCCAGGCCAACTGCACCCCCGTGCCTCGCTGGGACGGCCAAAAATGGCACGCCCGTGACTCGCAGCAGCAGCAGCCTCTCGCAGCGGAAAAATTTGCAGAAACAGGGTAGCTATGTACGCAGGAATAGCAGGCCACACGAGCAACAAAACAAGGCATGAAAGGCAGCAAAAATTCAACAAGAACCCATACCACAAGGTCACGAAATTGACAGCAAGAAGAAGGAAGGAAATGAACAGTTTTTGACAGCAAAAATAGTCCAGAAAAACAGAGCAAAAATCGATGAAAACAGGGCAAGCTTGATCTCAAACCTTCTCCATCTATATAACTCAGTTAAGGCCATCAAATACGCAGCAAAACATCAAATATTCAACAAGGAGAACAGCTCCAAAAGTGATCAATCAAAGCATGAAGCATACGTGACATATATGTGGGATTTTCTAAAAATTTCATAAGTGATAACTCATATATTTCTCAACAAACACGAAAGCAATGATCATAATTGATATGAGGATGTTAAAACAAATAATCTCAGGCTTGGAATTAGTTTAAATCATTGAGAAATGAAGAAGATCAAGAATTTGCCCAAACTTTCTTACTTTCGGGAATTTGCCCAGAATTGGTGAAACCATGCTTAAAAATCATGAATGAAAAGATGAAAATGCTCAGAATTAATCATATATTACAACCTTAAGCTTACCTTGATGATTGGTTGAAGTTTGGAGAAGATTTGAGCTCCAAAATCTTCAAGGGATGGAGGGTTACGGGACTGGAGAGAGAGGCAGAAGCTTTGGCTGAGTTTTGGGGTTTGTGTGATGATAATCTCGGTCAAGGCTGAGTATATCATGATAGAGGGTTGAGTTAGGGTTTCAAAGGATCAAACCATGGTTAATTTGGTTATGGTTTGGCCAAGATATGGCTGATTTAGTGCCACAAGGTCATGTTGGTCGCCGATTCGTTTTTCGGTTGGATTTCGGAGTTTCAAATGAATTGGGAAAATTATAAGGCTAAGTTTACTAAACCCGAATTTTCGTTACGAGTTCAGCGGAGTTGACGGAACTCGAATCCGAGTTCCCGAGCTCAAGATATCAAATTCGGAACCAAGGGTACGCTAAGTGTTCGTTAGCCCCCGATTTGGTTCCTTAACACAAATTAAATCCGTTAACATATCAAATAAATTCGAAAATGTAAACCGAGCATAAAATCAAGTCCATAACACATATACGTACAACATATTACAAAATCGTGGCAATTAGATATCATATCATATAAGAACGAAACACAAAATAAACGAACAAACCTAATCATGCAATTCATGCAAAAATGTATAAAATTCCCCATGCACAAATATGATTTGCATGCATGCATATTAATTCCCATGCAAAAATTGAAATTCATGCATAAATATATTAATTTGCATGCATAATAAAATCTCCATGCATATATATAGTACGTATAAATATATATATATATATATATATATATTAATAATCAATTAATTAAGTAAGACATGATCAATTAACATAATATATAATTAGCATAGTCATTAAATTAATAATATACTAATTAAACATATCTATATATATATATACACGAAATATATATGTAAAATTTATAATATTTAAATAAGATAATATAATATAATATAATATAATAAACTAATAACAATTATAATAAAGTTAAATATAAAACACGTAAAACAATTAATCACATAATTAAATAATTAACTGCGCAATTTAGAAGCAATTAAGGCATATTAATAAAATTGAAAAACCGGGGCGTTACATAGATAAAATTTAATAATTCACATGATATAGATATAATTTGAATCTCATTTCTCACGTGATGCAAATTTACATGTATAGAATTAACCAGTTTCACACAAATTAACAAACCAATTTGAATATAGATAAAATTTAATAATTCACATGCGCACACACATATACATATATACGTATATATTCACATGCAATAAATTTATCGTATCATCATATATAATCTAATTATGATTAATAGTTGATTTGAATGTAGACATGAGTAAATGATAATATTAGTAATGGAAATAAAAAGGATATGTTTTGAGTTTCTCGTTTAAAAGCATAAATTTGTGGACTTTTTAAAAGCAATTCCAACAAGCAATAAAGTGCAAAGATTCTCAATACCAAAAAAAAACGAATCTAAAAGGTAAGTTCACCTGACACGTTACCCAACGCCTCAGTAAGCTGCTCGTTTGTTAGTTAGGGGCCACTCTGAGATGATGGAGAGCCTGAAGTGTAATCTGATAATGGTGAAGGTCCTACATTCTTTCTCTTTGGCATGTGATTCATCCCGAGAATACGACCTTTCTTATCACGTCCCCCGGCAGCTAAAGTCCACAACTCTACACTGTCAACAACTGGACATTCTTGATCCTCCAATCGGCGTTGTTCTTGCTCAGCGACTAGTTCATTATACTTCAACTATATATAATTATGAATTAATTAAAATACAATATACAATTCTTCACTGCAACTAGCAATTTATGAATTAACTTTAACATAAATTGAAATTTTGCAACTGAAAAGAATGTTTTTAACTACAAAAATTATAAATAACTTACAACAACGTCACGTGTAGCTCCTTCCTTCCAATCTTTGACAGCTTTTCCCTTATCTTCAAGCCTCACATATCCGTCTACAAAGGCATCGTATTGATCAACCTTCTTTTTAGTTTTTTCTTCCATCATGGCAATGCGCATGTGCATACTAATCGAACCTCCAGTGTAAACCGATGATCCTTCCTTCGACTTCCTGTTGCGTACATTTCTTTCACGCTTAGCCTGACACTCAGGACTACTCCAAAGTGAACGCAACGCTGAATATACCTCATCTAGCATCCAACCCCGCTTCTTCTCACTGTTTCGGATCGTGTAGTAGATATCCGGCATTCGTAGCCCCAAGTGATGCTTAAATGCCTTGTAGAAATGACCCTCGTACATAGGATCCCAAGTGCAGTACTTCTGTATAACTCAACAATTAAAAGAAATATATAAAAAAAAAACAACATCAATAATATGTATGTATTCATATTATGTCAATGTTAGATTACCGTCCAATCTTCAAACCAGCTAACCAACTCTTGTTCAGGAATATCAATTACAGTATTATAGGGTTGAGTAAGCCTGCTTTTGAATACATTCGTAATCCCTTTGGTCCCATTGTAGTCAGTAACATAGCTACATCCACAAATACAAATATATATTGAGACTATATTTTACTCTACACAATTATCATTTACTCTAATAGATACGAAAATATAATTATTTAATACGTTACCGAACAATTAATTATCTAATTTTTCAATATCTTTTTTATGGAAAAATGACTCATTCTGACAACAATATGTTGCATCATACAACAATATGCTGACAACAAGACGAAACCACAAATCAAAATAGAGGTTTGATAAAATTTAAAGAAATTCATAAATCCAAAATCATAAAGTAAACAAAAAACATAATTTCCGCCATTTTCATATTTAAAAATTATAACTAAAATGTATTTGAAATTAGAATATATACTTTAGAAAACAAAAAAGCCAAAATGTGCCGCTAATATTAAGAGCCTAATATATTGCAGTGAGACGGAGGGCCACAATTAATTCCCTTAATTGCCATATTTTTTTTTGCTAATCACATAATAATAGTAATTTGACTTTTCTTAAATGATGTGGAGAACGTATAGAATTTCTTGAATGCGACGTGATAATTGTGCTAAATGTTAATTTAGCTAATCAGTCTGAGTCTCTTGGATCAACGGGACACCTAATTTCACCACACATTCTCACCAAAGGAGGCAATAACTATAAGGATACAATCCGTTCACAAGACATATTCTAACAAACTCCAGAATTTTTAGACTTCCAAGTTAGAATAAACAGAGATACATGCGGGTAAAAAGGGGATTAACTGGAGGAAATAATGTAGGAGTTTCCTCAAGACAACACATACACATGCAGAGCATCAATTTCCATTGCAAACTCCCATGGCTTAACAATTTTATAATGCTTAAGACACTTAGAACTAAAAAGAGAATATTAAGAAACAATAATTTTAAGAAATAATAATAAGCTGTAAACTCACTCATGGTCCCCCACGGGTTGTAACATTCTTTCTCCAGAAATTGGTGTCCGAAGGCCTCTAGATTGTCTTTGAATTGTAGGAGCTCCAATTGGTTCTTGCTCCTCATGCTCCTCCTCTACTTCATTTTCTTCATTTATTGGACTGTTAGACGGTGCAGAAGGGGAAGATGTAGACCGATCAACAGTGGGAGATGGGAGATGTAATCGGATCACTATCAGGAGACGTAATATGATTCTTGCCCGGTGAGGATGTAGGAGCGACCAATGATGAGGGGGTGGGGGTTAATCTGTTTGTCAACCCAGAAATAGTTCTCGATGTGGATCTCCCCGCTGCATTCGATACAAAACTTTTAGCCTTCTTTTTACCCGTTACATTTCTGAAGAAACTCCCCTGTGGACGAGGCGGTTGTTTGTCCATCTGCATTATAATAAACAACAAAACAATCAATATTTTATACAACAAACTAACAGCCTCCCAACAAAAAGTAATAAAAATTAAGAGAAATTTAAAATACACATAATTAATAACTAACCAATCATAGTCACTATCAACAAATTCTACGCTTTCAGCATCGTTAGATTCCTCATCATCATTAGATTCATCACTTAATATCGAAGGACTAACATAAGAATTAATGGTGTTCATTTCCCCCTCCTCAACTTCATCTACAACTTGAACTCTATCGGTCGAAATTCCAATATTTTCCTCAAAAGGAATTGCATTGACAACAGCACGATCGTCATTTTGATAGGCCACTTCAAGGGAATCTTCAACTTCAAACTTTGCTTTTGGCTTTGTTTTTATTACAGCCCACCAGTTTAGTTTATCTTTAGTTCGGCCTGGATAAGGCACATAGTATACATGGCGGGCATTTTGAGCAATTACAAATGGGTCATACCATTTATATTTACCATTTCGTTTAACCTCAACAATCATGCTTTCTGCATTGCTAATACGCGTTCCCACTCGAGGGGTTGGATCAAACCACTGACACTTAAACAAAACAACCCTTTTTAAAGGTTCTCCCGGATATTCTAATTCAATTATTTCTTCCAACATTCCATAATAATCCTTATCATCACTTCCTCCATCAAAATTTCCTTTAACCCACACCCCACTGTTCATTGTTTTCTTTCCAACACCCCAGGATCTAGTGTGAAATTTGAAACCGTTCACAAAGTATTTTTGCCAAGTTCTAACTTTTATATACGGACTGCATGAGATCTGATGTAATAATATATCAGAAACTTCATTTTGGTCGTTAAGAACCTATATTAAATAAATGAACTAATGTTAAAATTTATAATCAATATATTAGTTGTTTGTTGTATAAGTTAAAAGATATATATGTGTCTTACATATTCTTTGAACCAGTTGGCAAAGTTCTGTTGGACCGCCCCACTTATTTCTTCCCCATCATTGATTTCATGTGCGAAAAAATGGCTACATTTGTTGCAACAAATAAGATTTTGGTTAAACAAAAATAAATTCCAATTTATCGATACGACTAGGTAAATTGAAATTTTGATGATTACTTACTCTCGATATACTGAGACTTCCTCACAGTTCAGAAAGACATGTAGTAAGGCTACGTTATATTCTTTCTTATCAGTCATATAACGAGGTGTACATGCCCTAGATGCACGTCCTGGTTGGTTAAAAATTGAAAAGGTTGGTTCAAGTGATTCATCAACTCCACCATCGTCATTCCGACCAACCCTAGTCCTCATCGAACGCACGTGATCTTCAAAATAGAACGAGCAAAAACTTGTTGTTTCACGTCGCAAATAGGCCGTACAAATAGAACCTTCCACTCGTGATTTGTTTTTCACAGTCCTCTTAATCTTTCCAAGAAACCTATTTATTTGCATAAACATACATATTTATATATTAATTCAATATCATTGACATTTTTTATTTGTATTTATCATTTGACTTTAACAAAAAATAAAATACCATCTAAACTGGACTGGACCTCCATTACGGGCTTCATCAATTAAATGAATCGGCAAATGCTCCATCACATCAAAAAATGCCGATGGGAAAATTCTTTCAAGTTTACAAATGATGATCGGGGATATTTTTCTCCATTTTATCAAGATCTTCATGTTTTAAATTACTTGAACATAAATCCTTGAAGAACTTACTCAATTCTGCTAATGGTTTCCAAACATCATCCGGTAACCCTTTGAACGCGATGGGCAACAATTGCTCCATAAAAACATGACAATCGTGGCTCTTCATTCCATGTATCTTAGCTTGACTTACATTAAAACATCTTCCCAAGTTAGATGAATAACCATCTGGCATGCGTAGTCCTTTTATCCATTCACATATAGTTCTCTTTTGTTCTAATGTGAATGTATATTTAGCCTTTGGTTTTCCCACGCATCCATTAGGATTAGATACCAAATGTAGCTCAGGCCTATTACACAACTTTTTTATATCATCACGAGCATTAGCATTATCCTTATTTTTGCCCTATATGTCCATAACCATATTGAAAATGTTATCAAAAATATTCTTCTCAATATGCATGACGTCCAGGTTGTGGCACAATAAGAGATCCTTCCAATATGGCAAATCCCAAAAAATACTATATTTCTTCCAATTATGCCACTCACCTACTCCCTGAATTGCTGGATTATGAGGATTCTCCGTGACTTTTGGAAATTCACACACCTGCTCCCACAATTGATGTCCACTCCACTTAAAAGGAGGATGATCAGTTTCCATACGATTTCTCTTAAAATTTCTTTTATTTCGTCAGTAAGGATGATCCAAGTCTAAGAATTTTCGGTGACAATCAAACCAACTTAGTTTTCTCCCATTCCTCAAGTAAGTTGCCTTATCCTCTTCCATGCAATAAGGGCATGCTAGTTTTCCCGCAGTGCCCCATCCTATTAGCATGCCATAAGCTGGGAAGTCGCTAATAGTCCACATCACTGCAGCTCTCATCTGAAAATTTTATTTTGTCGCTGCATCATAAGTACAAACACCGACTTCCCACAACTCTTTTAACTCATCAATCAATGACTGCATGTATATATCAATATTCTGTTTTGGGTTTTTAGGCCCGGGAATGATACATGTCAGGAACATGTATGGCATAGTCATACACATTTCGGGAGGTAAATTATACGGTGTCACGATAACCGGCCAACATGAGTAGGGAGCTGCTGATGAGTTATATGGAGTAAAACCATCAGTACACAAAGCCAACCTGATATTTCGGGGTTCATTGGCAAAATCTGGAAATGTTTCATCAAAATGTTTCCAGGCTTTCCCGTCACATGGATGAGACATTACTCCATCTAGTCGTTGGTTTTTCGAGTGCCATGTCATATGTGGTGCAGAGCTCATTGAGGCATACAGCCTTTGCAATCTGGGGATAAGAGGCAGATAATGCATTCTCTTAACAGGAATTTGTCGGCTCACGCCCTTTTTCTTAGTTGCCCGTATCTTATAACTATCAGCACTGCAAAACTTGCAGCATGTGGCCTTTTCATCAGCTTTATAGTACAACATGCAACCGTTGACGCAACAGTCAATCTTTTTCATGTCCAATCCTAGTTTCTTTACCAATCTTAGTGCCTCGTGGTAGTTCCTAGGAAAAAGATTTCCTGAGGGCGAGGTATCTGAAAAGTACTGCATAAGTTCATCTAAAGCGTCATGCGGCACATTATAATCACTCTGGACACTTATCATTTTCGCTGCAGCAGACAAAGGTGACTCTTTATTGCATCCATCATACAAGGGTTGGTTAAGTTCATTGAGGATTTCGTAAAACTTTTGAGCTTCAGGATTAGGAGCTTCTTCGTGGCCACTCCTATATCCCCCGTCAACATTTTGTCTAGTGGCATCAAAAAACATCTCATTGTACCTATTTAGCTGATTTTCACAGTCCATAGCTTGGGTACTCGATGCACCACACTCGAAACTCGATTCTTGAACCATATAGTGGGCATTGGAAGTTGCACCATGGTCAGAAGGCGGTGCTACCTCGCCATGATCCGTCCAGTAATAATAATACGGTTTTAAACCATGTCTATACAAATCAATTCTCACTTCATCAGGCAGTTTGTAGTCGTATTTTCTTAGACACTTTAAGCACGGACATGGAATTTTTCCCTCAGCTATAAACGGATGCAAAGTGCTCGCATATTCGATGAAAGTTTCAACCCCCCGAATATATTCAGGTCTAGTGCCACCACGATTCGGGTGAGTCCTATTATACATCCAAAGTCTGTCTTCGGGAATAGTCATCTATACATAAAGGAAATTGGTTCAGAAGGTATACGTGTAATTAGATCAAACTGGAAATTAGATCTTATTAATTAAGATCTCATAAATCGTAATTTTAGCTAATTAAATTGACATTTAGTACTTTAATTTTGCACATTATATTTCCTTTTAAAGTGGGGGAATAGTATATGTACCCTAAAATGCCTTAAAATTAATACTTGATTTAATTTAGGGCAAGCATATATATATCCAGATTGATGCTAGGGCTCTCGTAAACCTAACTAGCATATATATCTCCATCATCTTTTTTCCACTATTAACAAAGCAAGGACACATTTAAATAAGGTCCGTAATGTTGTGAAAAGTCACATCAGTAACTGTAAATTGATTCACACTCAATTATTCCAATATTACAAAGGCAATCATGCAGCAACAATAGGAATTGGTAACAACAGCAGATCACTGGCAAATCAGCAACAAGGGACTAAACACTTCCAATTTTAGTTGATAACAAATAAACGAAACAGCAACAACAGCTCGAAATTAATTGATGTGTACCTCAATGGGAACTAGAGCAATCCAAAGTTGTACTATGCAAGTTCCTGATATCAAGTTGCACCAACATCGTTCATCAAATTCTGCAAAAGTTTCAAAGGTTCAGTCATCTAAACAAAAAAGAGCAAATAAAACATTTCAAACAGACAGCTTGCAATTACGGGTGGAATAACCTAATTATGAAATATATCCGCTGAGATGATTTTACCAGTAAGAGCGTATGAAAATATAATTATTAACGTGAGGTAAGACACCACAAAGCATATTTATATGAGTTATGGATATAAGCCACAATAGATGAATACTAGAATAGGACTTTATATCTAACCAACTCAGTTCGGGTATAGTTGTTGTGTGGTGGCTAGAAGAGATGGATGAAAACCTTTTATTCTAATTCATCACTCAAGTCACTCCTATACAGCTTTACTTTTTTTTGAACAATATACATCTTTACTCTAGGTCACCTTTTGCCACAATTTACCTTTAGTCCCATATAATAATATTTCCTCAACTTTTATATAATACACCTGAATTCATTTCATAGTGCATCATGATAACAATCACATAGTTTACCTTCTACGTCTCCTTCATTCACAATCCCTCCATAAATTCTCTCAATTTCTAACTTCACCAACATTTTTATGTTCGAAAATGGAGAGAAATTATCATCAAATACTCAAATTCTTGTTGCTATTAACAATGTCAATAACATTTGCATCCAGAAATGAGTGTTTTTTAGTGTCTGCTAATGAAAACCATACATAATGGATTGGATTAAAGTACCAAATTGAGTGCATAAGACTAAAAGGGTGTTAGCTAGCTGACTCCCATCGTGCCTTCCTTCAATATTCAATGTTTTGTCACCGGTTTCAAGCAGGCCTTGCAATGTGCTAATGATTGGTAAACCGGCTCCAACAGTTGCTTCGTAGAAGTAATGAGTATACGATTATCGCTGAAACACTGTAGCTTTGCCTGAGTTCTAATTAACTTTAGAAGGCCCCTTGTGAAATGATTTCAGTGAGGTCTGCATAAGAAAAATATAAAAAGTACTTGAGAATTCACAACCTAATCGGAATGGAAGATATATCAAGAATAATTAACAAACTCCACAGTCTATTCTTTCACTAATATTCAGACTCGATCATTTAAAGATGCTGTACCTTAAAGTTTTTATATAGTCACCCACTTAATTAATAACCTACAAATTCCTTATAGTATATTTTACATATTTTAGAAATTTTATGGCAAAAGCAGCAGGTATACAATAATGACAAAGCTAATTTCATTTTATTTTGATACATCAATGTAAAGTGACAGCCACGTTTGTAACACCCCAAACGGAGGATGCTACATCCCCCGCACTATGACCCAGACCCAGAACATGAAATGGAAATCCATGCCCGAATCCGAATCAGAGCGAACGGGAGACCAACTCACACACTAGGCTAGGCGGATCTAACTTGACAAAAACTCAGAGTGCGGAAGTAATTAAAACCAACAACAATAGATAGCGGAAGCATTTAAAACAAAACATGCAAAGCAGGTGACGGGTTCAACTAGCATAGATACCTAATCCCGAATATCGACATACATAATCCAACATAATAAACAACATAAATATCATCAATATCTAGTAACAACCAAATACTATCTTACTAACCCCACACGGGTTGAAGTCTAAATAGAACATAAACATAATCTGCAAATGTGAAACATAAATACATAAAATAAGTAGAGTATGCGACAAATGCATCCTAACACCTACTAGACAGACAAGTGTGACTCAGAAGACTCACTTCCGCCTAGCTCAAGCCAAAAGAACCTGCAACTAAAAGATAAAATGAGGTGTCAGTCAACTGACTGAGTGAGGGGGGCTAACGCACACCCACAATATATATATAGAGCACAGCACATACCATAAGGGTGGACTCATGAACCGGGATTAGGGTTTTGCACGCTAAAACAGTTGAAATACCCAAAATAGTATAAGTTTGGAAAACCATTTAGAGAAGCCTATCCCGTTTCACAAATCCCATATATTCATAACATATACCCGGCGAGTACGGGCTTCCAACCTTTACTCCTCATAACTGAACAGAACATAAAGCAGAATCAATCCATCCTCTACTCCAATGATGGAAGAGCCACGCGTTGGCCCTAACCATCAATAACATACATACAAACCCTCAAGGGGTAGCGAACCCACAAGAGTCCTCCCCGGCTATACACCGAAGGCTCAAGATATCACACCTCCCTCATCGCCCTAAGGTCGCGCAATGATGTCTCAAATGGAACTAGCACAGTGGCTTATCCGACGGCCCTATGCCGTGCCGCTCTCAACTCGTACCAGCTCCTGGATCCACATAACATAACATACATACATATGCCAATATTTCATGGCAACTCGCTACAGAATCATAATATATTAGAGTTTTCCAAAATAGCTTACATATGCCTTAATACTTAATTTTTCTTCAAAACCAAGGATGGTCCACAAGGTCATAATCATATCATATCCAACACATATCTAATCATACATAGTATATAACCGCATGCAAGGATTGAAATCATCATTTTAAGGCCATAGGTCGCTTAACTATACAAAATCCTAAACCTCACCTCGTGAAAGTAGAATCTGAGAGTGTGAAGGGCCAAACACTCTAAACGTCGGGCCCACCGGCACCACCAAACTCTGTGACAAGACATACAGAAGCCCAGACTTAGACTCTATATATGAACCAAACAAGACGCACGGCGTTGCTCAACATGATCGTGGTTATGCATAAGTGTTCATGTTGTGCTTGGATAAGGTGTCGTGGTCATTCAAGGCATATCAATGCTCAATAAGGTCATATTTACAAGCAACAATCACGTAATTCCATATCCAAAGATGCACAATCAATTTAGGAAGTCAATGTATTCACAAAATGCATATTAAATCATCCAATGTCATATGGTTCAATTATAATATTAGAATTAAGCATCAAGTTCATGTCAAGTTATAAAGTGCATAAGTAAGAGCAACTTGATCGTATAAACATACAAAGTTGTTGTGCGTAGATGGCATGCTTGATACAAATAAAGAGTACATTTAATTCACTTAAGATCATACTTTACAACTTCACAACATGTTTGGTACACAAGCTCAAATCACATTCGTAGTTTCATAAATATTACACTTACATCCCCTAAGTTATTTATAAAAGTTTAGAATTATTACACATACATCCCCTTAGTTGATTACTAAGCATAATTGTTCGTTTAAAGTGTTTATATAGTTATTCCACTAGGAATTAATTACTTACAAACATGACAATTATCAATTTATCGTAATTCATGATATACCATTTTCAAGTAGTAAGAGTAAATCAAGATATTACAATTCTAACTCCTATCATGCATAAAGTCTCAAGTTGTTCAAGCATCCTTCATGTATCAAAATTTAATATTGGAAACACAATTTACAACAAACATAACATTGAGAACGTCTCAAATTCATATAGAGAAATCACAACATGTTCGTTCTTCTAAAATATCATTCAAGTTCATTTAGTCACATAAAAGATTAGTTTCTAGATATTACACTAACACCCATTCGTACTTAACAAATAGCGTAAATTCATCACATCGGGATTCAAATTGTAAATCGAAACATTCATACATATCACAATCCATTCAACACATGTTTTCATATACAATTGGAATACATCTCGATCAACAAACCAACAATAACTAATTTATTTGCACTTAAAACAATTAATTCAAATAATCACAATTACGCAAAATAATTCATAATAAATAGATCGAGTGTCCGATTAACGAACGGAAGGTGGCGTTGAACTCACCACAACGAGACGAACATTCTGACCAAACGCCGCCGGAACGCCACCACTGTAGCTGCCGGAATTTGGCCGGACCGCCGCCGAAGGTCGCCGGAAAAATCCCGAAAAATCATTCCTGAATGAAGTCTTCGTGCCCGTTCCGAATCCAAGTCTTCGTGCCCGTTCCGAATCCTCAATCAATTTCTGGAAATTCCAAGCCGATTGTCGTAGATCTGAAATCTAAGAGCACGAAAACCCTAAATCTTCAAACTCAAATTACTTCCAAACCGGTGAACCAAAATACGATCCGAAAGAGGTGTTGTCTTACCCATGACGAGCTCTTCGAAAGCCCTAAGGTAGCTTTCCGGAAAAATCCTCAGAGCTAGTGCCGCCATTGCACCGCCACTTTGCCGCCACCGTTCCGCCACCAAACCACCGAATCTGGAGTCTCCTGATGACAGGTCACTAGTTCTCGTCGTTCTGAACAACTTTCGTGAAGAGCCCGAGACCAAAAGATGGCCGAAAAAGGCCCCCGTTGGCCGTCGAAGTTTCTGCCGCCGCCGCTACAGTAACTCGAACCGTCGCCGCGAGCTTTGGGCGGCGCGTGCGGCTCCGTCTCTGCTCCGATGGCCGTTCCGCCAACGTCAAACGAAGCGCCTGGAAGTCTACTTTATGGGTCATGGGCGCGTGTTGCTGAAATCCCGCCGGAAGCCGCCGGAAATGGGCTGCGAAGTCGCGGTCCGCTGCCACCCGCCTGGGCGTCTGAAAATCAGCGATATCTTCACCGTCGTTCATCGTTAGGCTGTGAAATTGGTACTCTTACGTTGGTCTCGCCGAGATAATCAAAATGGACTATTCGTTTGTTGAATTCCGTCGAGAAACGATCGAGTTATGGGCTCGTAACCGAAGCCGCGATAGTGACCCGCGGGAGAGAGAAAGTGGGAGAGGAGAGAGAGAGAGAGAGAAAAAGGGATTGGGAGAAATGTCTCTTGTGCACAAGCTATATATAACCGGGTATCCTTATCGCGTAGCAAGGATAAATATCGCGTACAATTAATCGTAAATAAAATTAGTAAGGTTACGAATAAACATTCAAGCTTCGAATTAATTTTACAAATAAAAGTGAAATAGAGATTTACCAATTAGAGTTTAATTCAATTTAATTTTAGAAACTTTTCGTATAATTTAACGGCACTTTGTAAACACATGATTGACAATTAATCTCAAGGAATTCAAGTAAACCGAAATTAAACAAGTTAAGTAACATGATGGATTTAAAATCACTTGACAATTATTTCATGGAATAAATTTGAATTAAATCAAATTATATACTTAGGGTTAAATATGTTCGTAATTAATCAAGTTGACAATTAATCTTAGAATAATTCGAATGAACACATATTAAATTGGATTTACATTAAATCACATAATTCAAGAACTCTTAAATTAAACACACATAAGTGTAGAGACTTACTTGTTGATGTCATAAGGACGCCCTTCGAGAAAACGGGGCGTCACAACCTTCCCCCCTTAAGAGAACCTGGTCCCCAGGTTCCACTGCAAAAATGTAGATCCTCGAGTTGTAGTGCTCCAACCCTTCTCCCGAACTCGCGTGAGATCATAACTCTAATGGTGAGGCTTACTCCGGTCATCTACACTGAACCTCCTTTAGGATGCCTTGTTATCGTCGAGGTCCGTGCGAGTACTTGATCCGCTAGTTGTTCGAACTCGATCGGTCATTTCCATGATCGGATAGCTGCAACTGCACCCAACCTCGTTGTCGTCTCAGACTTGCCATTTGCAACCCGTAGTCAGATCAACGCGTAACACAACCACAACAAACAAGAGAGAATCCCATCTCTCAACACTTAAGTGTGAGAGAGAGCCCCGTCCCTCAGCACCCACAAGAGAGAGAACCCCGTCTCCCGAGCACGCATAAAAGAGAGAACCCCATCTCTCAAGCACATAATTGAGAGAACCCCGTCTCTCAACCTAAGTCGGGCAGATTCCAACATCTCCCAACATTCTAGTTTGAGAAAATCCAGCATTTCTCAAACACCTAGATTCAAGAGAATCCGGCATCTCCGAATATCTAAGTACAAGAGAATCCAACATCTCTCGCGCGCAAAACTTAGAAAGATTCCAACATCTTTCTACCACATAAATAGAGAGAATCCTACATCTCTCCAACAAGTAAAAAGAGGGAACCTAAGGTCTCTCTTACACATAAATCCACTGATTAGTTATTCATACATTCACACATCAGTAACACTTGACGAAAAGTATGCGATGCATGTTTGGTGTACCTTATACAACTGATATCGGTGTCCCTTGAGCGTAGATTCAACGCTCATACCTCAACTCAAGGGGGATATCGCGATGGAATCCCTATAAAAGAAGGCTACAGTATGTATGTATGTTATATGAGAAGTTAGTGGGCAATCAAGAGAGTTTTAAATCACATAGGCATGAATTGTTCACATAAGTACATAACTCATTCATCATCTCAGCAACGGTTCATATCGAGTAGGAATTTCAAGTTACAATTACTAGATCAGGTATCCAAGTTATCACAATTAAAATAGCAGTAGTCATCAACCACATCAAGCAAAACAAGGTAAGAGTATTTAACAATGCATGTATGCAAATGCCATGAATGCTTGGGGTACCGTTAACCGAAGCGTAACAATCTTTACAAGAAAGTCGAGATGAAGCAGTAGGAGTTGATTAAGCCGGTAATGATGCAACCTTCATCATCTGAACTTCGTTGTCTTGAGTCTTCTCATAAAGTGGTAACTCAGCAAAGCTCGTTTATCACCAAACCCCTTACTAGACCGTAATCCTTGCTCAACTAGAATCATCCTCAGTTTCTCCCAAGAATTCTCATTTATGTGTTAAATCTTAGTCTGCTCATCTTCAAGGAGTTGTCCATGATTCATTTGTCAATTAGATATTTACCTCAGAGTTTCGTTGGATGATCGTGGTGCTAAGTACTTCCCAAAGCAATCCATGGTATATAATTCTAAAACTTGAATAAAGTCTTTCAGCATCTAAGTGTTATATTCCCGCATCAACAATGTCTTCCATCTCATCTTAGAGAAACACCCAAAGAGCTAACAACCAATCTTGTCTTGTCGTTCGTTAACTCTAAATGGCACCAAAACCTTCAACACTCACCGATGGTTTGTAGCTCGTTGCTTAAGTAACATGGTTACCTATCCACATCCCTTGAACTTGATCGGATCGTATTTGATCGGATTCTTCTACATTAACTCGTTTCCATCAACAAGGTGACTACTTCCAAATAAACGAATCATCAAGGTGAAAATTCATCAAACTCCATCTTTCAATTGACTTTAAGATAGTAAGTCAACATAGCAAATCTCAGTCCTTCAACTCTGAACCTTTTCATGACCATTGATCTTGGTAAAGAATCCTTTCATCTTCGAATTATGGCGTGTTTCCGTTGTAGTACCAATAGGTAGTGTTGACGGAGGGAAATCTTAGTGTTGACTCATAGGGTACCCTGAAATTCGAACACTAAATTCGATGCATGGGAGTTAAAGTGCAAATGAAATGTAACACGTATATCACGTAAATGCAACAATTAGTTGTAATTTATAAAGCACATAAAATAAGATGTGGCATAATCAAAGTCACAATGTGCACACAATCATATAATCACAAAACAATTCATGCAGAAGGGTCAAAATATCAAGTCAAATAAATGCAATGCGCAGTTATTCCTATGCCGTACGACCTAGACAGACTCAACACGACTCAAGAGCTCGGTTTTGCAACCTAGAGCTCTGATACCACTTAAGGATGTAACACCCCAAACGGAGGATGCCACATCCCCCGCACTATGACCCAGACCCAGAACATGAAATGGAAATCCATGCCCGAATCCGAATCAGAGCGAACGGGAGACCAACTCACACACTAGGCTAGGCGGATCTAACTTGACAAAAACTCAGAGTGCGGAAGCAATTAAAACTAACAACAATAGATAGCGGAAGCATTTAAAACAAAACATGCAAAGCAGGTGACGGGTTCAACTAGCATAGATACCTAATCCCGAATATCGACAAACATAATCCAACATAATAAACAACATAAATATCATCAATATCTAGCAACAACCAAATACTATCTTACTAACCCCACACGGGTTGAAGTCTAAATAGAACATAAACATAATCTGCAAATGTGAAACATAAATATATAAAATATGTAGAGTATGCGACAAATGTATCCTAACACCTACTAGACTGACAAGTGTGACTCAGAAGACTCACTTCCGCCTAGCTCAAGCCAAAAGAATCTGCAACTAAAAGATAAAATGAGGTGTCAGTCAACTGACTGAGTGAGGGGGGCTAACGCACACCCACAATATATATATAGAGCACAACACATATCATAAGGGTGGACTCATGAACCGGGATTAGGGTTTTGCACGCTAAAACAGTTGAAATACCCAAAATAGTATAAGTTTGGAAAACCATTTAGAGAAGCCTATCCCGTTTCACAAATCCCATATATTCATAACATATACCCGGCGAGTACGGGCTTCCAACCTTTACTCCTCATAACTGAACAGAACATAAAGCAGAATCAATCCATCCTCTACTCCAACGATGGAAGAGCCACACGTTGGCCCTAACCATCAATAACATACATACAAACCCTCAAGGGGTAGCGAACCCACAAGAGTCCTCCCCGGCTGTACACCGAAGGCTCAAGATATCACGCCTCCCTCATCGCCCTAAGGTCGCGCAATGATGTCTCAAATGGAACTAGCACAGTGGCTTATCCGACGGCCCTATGCCGTGCCGGTCTCCACTCGTACCAGCTCCTGGATCCACATAACATAACATACATACATATGCCAATATTTCATGGCAACTCGCTACAGAATCATAATATATTAGAGTTTTCCAAAATAGCTTACATATGCCTTAATACTTAATTTTTCTTCAAAACCAAGGATGGTCCACAAGGTCATAATCATATCATATCCAACACATATCTAATCATACATAGTATATAACCGCATGCAAGGATTGAAATCATCATTTTAAGGCCATAGGTCGCTTAACTATACAAAATCCTAAACCTCACCTCGTGAAAGTAGAATCTGAGAGTGTGAAGGGCCAAACACTCTAAACCTCGGGCCCACCGGCACCACCAAACTCTGTGACAAGACATACAGAAGCCCAGACTTAGACTCTATATATGAACCAAACAAGACGCACGGCGTTGGTCAACATGATCGTGGTTATGCATAAGTGTTCATGCTGTGCTTGGATAAGGTGTCGTGGTCATTCAAGGCATATCAATGCTCAATAAGGTCATATTTACAAGCAACCATCACGTAATTCCATATCCAAAGATGCACAATCAATTTAGGAAGTCAATGTATTCACAAAATGCATATTAAATCATCCAATGTCACATGGTTCAATTATAATATTAGAATTAAGCATCAAGTTCATGTCGAGTTATAAAGTGCATAAGTAAGTGCAACTTGATCGTATAAACATACAAAGTTGTTCTGCGTAGATGGCATGCTTGATACAAATAAAGAGTACATTTAATTCACTTAAGATCATACTTTACAACTTCACAACATGTTTGGTACACAAGCTCAAATCACATTCGTAGTTTCATAATTATTACACTTACATCCCCTAAGTTATTTATAAAAGTTTAGAATTATTACACATACATCCCCTTAGTTGATTACTAAGCATAATTGTTCGTTTAAAGTGTTTATATAGTTATTCCACTAGGAATTAATTACTTACAAACATGACAATTATCAATTTATCGTAATTCATAATATACCATTTTCAAGTAGTAAGAGTAAATCAAGATATTACAATTCTAACTCCTATCATGCATAAAGTCTCAAGTTGTTCAAGCATCCTTCATGTATCTAAATTTAATATTGGAAACACAATTTACAACAAACATAACATTGAGAACGTCTCAAATTCATATAGAGAAATCACAACATGTTCGTTCTTCTAAAATATCATTCAAGTTCATTTAGTCACATAAAAGATTAGTTTCTAGATATTACACTAACACCCCTTCGTACTTAACAAATAGCGTAAATTCATCACATCGGGATTCAAATTGTAAATCGAAACATTCATACATATCACAATCCATTCAACACATGTTTTCATATGCGATTGGAATACATCTCGATCAACAAACCAACAATAACCAATTTATTTGCACTTAAAACAATTAATTCAAATAATCATAATTACGCAAAATAATTCGTAATAAATAGATCGAGTGTCCGATTAACGAACGGAAGGTGGCGTTGAACTCACCACAACGAGACGAACATTCTGACCAAACGCCGCCGGAATGCCACCACTGTAGCTGCCGGAATTTGGCCGGACCACCGCCGGACCGCCGCCGAAGGTCGCCGAAAAAATCCCGAAAAATCATTCCTGAATGAAGTCTTCGTGCCCGTTCCGAATCCTCAATCAATTTCTGGAAATTCCAAGCCGATTGCCGTAGATCTGAAATCTAAGAGCACGAAAACCCTAAATCTTCAAACTCATGACGAGCTCTTCGAAAGCCCTAAGGTAGCTTTCCGGAAAAATCCTCGGAGCTAGTGCCGCTGTTGTACCGCCACTTTGCCGCCACCGATCCGCCACCAAACCATCGAATCTGGAGTCGCCTGATGACAGGTCACTAGTTCTCGTCGTTTCGAACAACTTTTGTGAAGAGCCCGAGACCAAAAGATGGCCGAAAAAGGCCCCCGTTGCCGCCGAAGTTTCTGCCGCCGCCGCTACAGTAACTCGCGCCGCCGCCGCTACAGTAACTCGTGCCGCCGCCACGAGCTTTGGGCGGCGCGTGCGGCTCCGTCTCTGCTCGGATGGCCTTGCCGCCAACGTCAAACGAAGCGCCTGGAAGTCTACTTTATGGGTCATGGGCGCGTGTTGCTGAAATCCCGCCGGAAGCCGCCGTAAATGGGCGGCGAAGTCGCGGTCCGCTGCCACCCGCCTGGGCGTCTGAAAATCAGCGATATCTTCACCTTCGTTGATCGTTAGGCTGTGAAATTGGTACTCTTACGTCGGCCTCGCCGAGATAATCAAAATGGACTATTCTTTTATTGAATTCCGTCGAGAAACGATCGAGTTATGGGCTCGTAACCGAAGCCGCGATAGTAACCCGCGGGAGAGAGAAAGTGGGAGAGGAGAGAGAGAGAGAGAGAAAAAGGGATTGGGAGAAATGTCTCTTGTGCACAAACTATATATAACCGGGTATCCTTATCGCGTAGCAAGGATAAATATCGCGTACAATTAATCGTAAATAAAATTAGTAAAGTTACGAATAAACATTCAAGCTCCGAATTAATTTTACAAATAAAAGTGAAATAGAGATTTACCAATTAGAGTTTAATTCAATTTAATTTTAGAAACTTTTCGTATAATTTAACGGCACTTTGTAAACACATGATTGACAATTAATCTCAAGGAATTCAAGTAAACCGAAATTAAACAAGTTAAGTAACATGATGGATTTAAAATCACTTGACAATTATTTCATGGAATAAATTTGAATTAAATCAAATTATATAGTTAGGGTTAAATATGTTCGTAATTAATCAAGTTGACAATTAATCTTAGAATAATTCGAATGAACACATATTAAATTGGATTTACATTAAATCACATAATTCAAGAACTCTTAAATTAAACACACATAAGTGTAGAGACTTACTTGTTGATGTCGTAAGGACGCCCTTCGAGAAAACGGGGTGTCACAACGTTTCCATGTCTTTCCCATTTTTCCAACAATAATTCAAGGTAGTAGGCAAGCAAAAAGGGGCCTCATGGAAGCAGCCATTTTCATGACTTTCCCTCCAATAAACTCACTCAACACCCCACAAAATGCAATGCAGCAGTAGGAAATTAATTGAGCAGCAGTAGGGCAGCAAAATGCAAGTCATTCCAAATTTTATTTTTCTCCAATAATTACTTAATCCAATATTTCTCAATTTAATCAACACTTCCATCCACCAACAAGAAACAAGCAACATATTATACATATTTTGGCTGCAATTTCAAGCAAAAATATATACTTTCAACGGACACGAATTAGAATCATATTGATGGGTTCTCTTTCTTTAATCATGTTTCTTATCTCATAAATATAAAGAAAGCAAACACATACTTTTCTTTTATTGTAATGCATCTTCGTTTTGCACATGATTCTGATCATATTATGTTAAAGAGAAACTAATCAGATTCGATAATACAAGGTGAGATTAGATTTTTTGTCGAAGAATATTGAAATAACATCGATAAAGAATTAAACGAGCCCCCCTTTTCTATCACCAGAGCTTACAGTGATATCATTAGATGCTCTTATTCACACATCAAAAAATCATAATTCAAAAATTATAGCTGAGCCGATTACAACTCTGTAGCAGTCAAAATCTTCCTAACTAATTTATACTTGAAATTTTAATATTTTATCGCAAGATAGAACTAAATTCAACATAGTTTGCATAGTGATTACTTCTCCAACTCCAAACAAGAAGAAAAAGGAAAGAAACGGAGCAGTCAAGGTACCTTTCACTACATGGAGGGGGGATAAGGACTGTGTTTTTCTCAGGAAATTTTTACCCGCACTTTGTTAGTTTTAGTGTCCATACATGTTCCCTGTAGATAGCAGCAATTCAATGTTATGAGAATTCAATAGCACTATTAAATCCTACAAATTAGGATTTTTGTGGATTTCTAAATCCTAGCATTATCATCTGCAACAATTAAACATAAGCTACAAATTTGGAATAAATCTAAAGATTTGTCAGATAAAAGAGCACTTCCATTTTGAACACTCAACCAAAAAACATCAAAGCAAACCTGATCATGGACACGCAGCTGAAAATTGGCTAGCTGACTAATCTGTTCTTCATAGAGTCTTTTCCTCTTTAGAAACTGCATCGCCGCTGCATAGTTATGATTAGTTAAGTCAAGTAAAACTCCATATAACCTTATAATATACAGGGAAACCGAAATTGAATAAGAAAGTCAGTTTGGTTATAGGCACATTAATAAGTTCTGCACATGGCTAAAAGTAAATTAAGTGCGAGCATTTTCTCAAATCTTCAATGTTACAGAATAGAAGAAAGCACAATATGGATGCTAAATGTAGAGAATCACATTAAAAAAAAATGGACCAATTAAGGTTTTGAATTTGCTTGAAAAATTAGTTGAGCAAAAGCAGAAGGCAGACAGTTAAGCTGAGTGCGTGGAAACTCTCTTCACTGAGCAACTAAACTAACTACCGTCTAAGCTGTGCTCAAATAAATGGCTTAACCGATAACCCGAATCGCGAGCAGATTTAAACATGAAAGACCAAAGATCTAATTTGTTCACAGCAGGATAAACTAGATATACCTGAACCAGCAAACATGATGAAGTTTTACTCTGACCACACATAATGTAGCACGATAACTCCAGGATAGAGAGTTATAGACATCAATATAGGAATTTGTATAATTTGTTAGAGCAGCATTTGTAACAACGCCATAGCTCACTAATCTAAAACAAGTGAATCTCTAGCTAGAAATAGAGCCAGTTTTTTAAGAATGAAAAGAATGGAGCTAACAAGAAAATTTTAGGGGATAGTGAGAGGAAATTGCTTGAAAGGCCAATTAAAATCATACCTCTCTTGGTCATTGCTTTAGGGGATAGGTGATGCCCGACGAAGCTGCCTTTAACCTTTGCTATATCCTCTTGTCCCCATTATTGGCAGGTGGCGACCGGTAGGCGACGACGGAGGCTGGCGGAGGTGACAACAATCGACGACCAGAGCCGGCGAAGGGAAGAGAAAGCGAGGACCGGAGCTGGCGGAGGCGTGAGTGAATTTGGAAGTCACAGTCAGGAGCTCGCGGAGGTGCAGTGAATTTGGAAGAGAGTGAATGAATTTGGGCGTGAAAATGAAATTTTTCCCTAACATACCTGAGTATTACTTGTTTGCACATAGGTTATTAAAAAAAAATTTAAGTTCCAGCTAACAAATAGGTTAGCTTGACTGGCAGAATGCGGCCCTAACAACCATGAGCTCCTGGGTTCGACTCCAAAATAGTGCATATTTTACCACTTTTTTTTCAATTTTACATTTTATACAAATCCGACGGGATTCCGAGGAAAATCCCGTCGGATTTAGTTAATTTCTATTATATGTATTTTTTCCTTAATTTTTAATTTTATAATTTATTTAAAATCTGTTTTATATTTTAAATTCCGAAAAAACCGATGGTATACCCCTCGGAAACCCGTTGGAAATATTTACCATGAATTTTTATATTTTATAATAAACAAACCGACGGGATTCCCAGGGAATTCCCGTCGAAAATATTTAATGTTTATTTTTAATTTTATATTTTAAAAACTCCGACGGGATTTCCCTCGGAATCCCGTCGGAAATATTTTAAATTCTACATTTTACAATCTCGGAATTCCGTCGAAATTTATTAATTTATATATATTTTTTGAAAATGAAAACCGGTCGGAATTCCCTAGGAATTTCTGGAATTTCTTGTAGTGGTTGTTCTTGAAGGTGCCTAGTTCTTGCCAAGGTAACGGTGTTACCGTAGGCGTTGGTGGTTGCTTTTAGGAGGTCCGTTTGGGGCTCAACGGCATCTACGGGTATTAGATGGAAGGCTAACCCGTTTATATCTTTCCTAGAAGTGGTTGGTCATTCCGGGACGGTACGACAAGCTTTGTGGCTTGCCTTAGGGTGACCGAAGGGTCGGGCCAAGCTTGGAGAGACAAGGATCAAAGTAAGAATTTCTTGATGTTCCTTGAGGGTTGGAATTCATTGCGCTCGATAGGGATAATAAGGTTGTCGTGATCTTTATTCCGGAATTCGACCTTGTTTGAAGATTCCCTACCGGATGACTCCAGCGTGGTTGTCGGAGTTCAAGACGTAGTCGATAGGCTCTTAGAAGATAGTTTCATCAATTCGGGTGCTTCTTTGTGGAGTACTTTCAATCCTATCTAAGAAGAAGATTGTAACACCCCAAGCGGTGGGGCACCACACCCCCGCACTATGACCCGACATGTGTACGAAATGGAGAGTCCGCACACGCGCCAAGTCACAGCGAACGGGTGACACACGAAAACACACACACTAGCTAGGCGGTATCTAACCCTGTACCAATGAAAGAATGCAAAACACGATAGCGGAAGTAGTACGAAATGCCAACTTTCAAAAACTTAACACATTAAGCATACAACGCAGTACATACCTCAGAATCATATATACGGGTTCAACTAGTTCAGCAACCTGTCCTATCCTGTCCCGAATAATTACACATCAAAACGGGTTCAACTAATCCAAGCACCTGTCCTAACCTCTCCCGAATTCCATACATTCAAATCATAAGTGCAAACCTGCACAAACATATCTTATATAATATTTGCAAATCAAAAACCAGAAATAAAACTTAACAAACTTAAACAGACAAACACAGACTCGACAGACCCGACACACAGCCGCCTAGCACGAACTCCAAATCGAACCCAAAGCTAAACCTGCACACTAAAACATAAAAGGGGGAGGGGTCAGTCCAAAGACTGAGCGAGGGGTTAATGCACGCTCACTATACATATATATACAGAGCATAGCACGTTCAAAATCAAACTGTTCGTGAACCCGGGACTAGTTTTTGCACACAAAAACCTTTATCTCTTGATAATATGTATACGGGGTGACTTATCAAAACAGAACGAACAAAGCTTAACTTATACCAAAACTCGAAGCATACGTACAAACCCAAGCAGACTTAGCACCCAAACCGAAACATAATTTATTAGGCTAATAGCAAATCAAATTTTATCTTAATTTAAGAATCTACCTCCGTTTCACGAACTTATGACAGACCGCTAGACAGAACACACTTACTCCAGAAACAAAGACGAAGCGAAACACAAAAAGAATCATAAATCAATCCCACCTCCACACCGTTTGGGGAAGAGAGGTGCCCCTCTCAACCCACCACAGAACGAAACATGTGAATCGGAGGATCCCGCCCGGTTCCTTCGACGGCCAGCCAAAATGCGCTCCGTCGGCATAGGAGAACTAAGTCTCCCGTTGGTGGAGAAGTGCACAGGGGTCGTAACCGGCGACCCCGATGGTCGTCCCGGGTCTCCCTGACCCACAACTCCGGGGCCCAAACAGATCAAAACCAACAGAAAATCGAAGACTTGCTTGAATCCGATACAAACGAAATAAAGCCTAAACTTATCATACTTACCAGACGAAACTTATACTCACACACACAGACAGACGAACATATCTCATGCATATCGTACTTATCATATCGTACGTACATATCACACACACTGACCTCGAAATCATATTAAAACTGAGACAAAGCATACATAGGCTTATACATAGCGATTCGTACTTTTCAAATCAAATTATATGACAAAACCATCAAAATACGTACTTCGCACATATCTACTTATACATAAGGCTTATAAACCGCATGCATTCGAAAACGAGCACGTTGCAATAGGGTATAACTATATCCTAACCTCACCTGGTACCGAACACAACCGAACACAAAGCAGAAGGTCCACCCCGGAACATGCACGACTCACTTGTCACCACCCCGGGTGCACCTGAACCAATTGAACACACAAACACAACACAGGGCTCAGACTCAAACTCAGACAACCACACAGAGACGCACGGCAATGCTCAAGCACTTACGAAATGCAATCACATAAGCAGGTTCAAATTCATATCAATTACTTACAAAATAATTCATTATATAACTCAGAGAAATCATATAAGTCTTATTCAATTCAAGTATTGCATAAAGGATTCATATACTACACCTTTACAAAGCAATCAAATCAACTCAAATTCACCTATTACATTTCATAAAATTGCACGTTTTACCAAGCCAAATAAATCATATATTAGCATGCTACGAATTTATTTAAGGATAACAAAGTTACATGACGAGTTCCAACCTAATGACAGAATGTACAAACGAAGGATATTAAGTTATTTAATTATGCAAGGTTTCGTATAATTTTATAACGTATAACGAATTCACAAGTTTCATAATAGATCAAATTACAATTAACGTGATTAATTAAACCTTAATTCAAAGTTTCAAGGTTATAGATGTTAACTTCTTATAACGAAATCATAATTAGCATATTTATTTACCAAGTTACAAGGTTTAATTAATTCAAGTTATACCTATTTATATACTTAGGAAAATTACATAAATATCCCCTCTAAGTTAAACAAATAGCACAAATTAACATATCGGGATTCAAATTATCAAATTAAAGTCTCCATACCTACCACATTCATTCCATACATGATCTCGTACACATTGGATTACAATTCGACTGACAAATCTAGCAAATTGCAATTAATTTACATTTAGAACAATTAAATCAAATAATTCCAATTACACAAATAAATTCATAACAATTAAACCGAGTATCCGAATAACGAACGGAAAGTGGCGTTGAACTCACCACGACGAAAGGAACTCGCTGCACGAAGGGCGTCGGAACGCCGCCACCGGAACCCACCGGACCGCCACGTGCAGCCGCCGAATCACCACATCCGGTGGCCGAAAAATTCCCCGGAAGCACAGAAATGTGTGTTTCGGCCTGCTCGAAAAAAGCCCTCAACCAATTTCAGAAAATAACCAACACGCTGGACTTCGTTGACGAAAAACCGAACTAAAATCCTAATACGAAAACTGAAATTAAATACAAACCGCTAAACAAAAATAAAATCTGGACATACCGTTGGAAAGCCCGTAACGAGCCCTACGAAAGCCCCCTAGCCAAACGCCAAAAAAGTCGCCTGAAAATCGGACCACCGGTCAAGAGCCGGTCCGCCACCGGTTCGCCACCGCCGGCCGGTTCTCGAGTCGGGGCCAATGCCATCCGCTATGTTCCATTATTCTGAGCAACTTCCGTGAAGGAACCACCACCAAAACCGGCCGGAAAAAGGTCCCAAACACCCATCGAAGTCCCGCCGATGCGCCACTTGCCGGTTCAGCCACTTCCGCCGCGAATTGCTCTAATCTGATGCCGGAAATGGAATCAGGGCCTCGAAAAACCTTGGAAACCGTTGAAGTTCGCCTAAAAAAGTCACCGGAGGCGGCGGAATCACGCCGTTACAGTAGCACCGCCGCCCGCCGTCCGCTTTGGGACGATGCGTGCGGCCTCCTCGCTACTGTAGAACGATGCGCCGCGGAGTCTTCTGTCCATCCCTGGGGCGTGTCAAAAATGGTGGCCGGAAACCACCGCGGGACGCCGGCGAAGTGGCGGCTCCGCCACTCCTCTTCCGCCGCGTCTGAAAATCCGCCGTTTCTACACCATCATTCGTCGGTTGGCCGCGAATCTGGTACCATTGTATCGGGATCGTCGAAAAGCACTAAGGGTTCGCCAAATTCCGTCGAGAAACGAGTGAGTTTGGGCGTGTGTGTGAAATCACACCTCAAGTGTGTGTATGTGTAACGTGAGAGAGGAGAGAGAAGCAGCGGTGAAGAGAGAGAGAACTGCTGATCCGTTTGCTCGAAAAACGAGGATTTGGATATTTTATCCCAGGGTCCTCGCGCGCAAAACGAACGGTAGAAGGGGCAAACGACGTCAGAATGGGGTAAACTCGGAGTCTACAGACTCGCCTCGAAGCCCGGAACGCGTTGAAGGGGTCAAAAAGGTCGAAAACTAGATCGAACGAGAAAAGACCGAAAAATGCCTAAAAAGAGAAAATTACAAAAAGGCCCCTAAACTCTAAAAGAGTTCAAAATAGGGTCACGAAAAACATCAAATCACATAATTAAACACATAAAAAGGTTGAAACGTTGCGTACCTTATAAATCGGATGAGCGGGATGTTACAAAGATGGGACTCTAAGATGAATACAAACTATCATGAGCTACACGGGTTAATCGTGGAAGGAGAATACCCTTTTGTTTGTTTCAAGAAGTTGGTGGTCCGTTCCTCTTCAGAGTTCGTGGGTGGCTCCATGGGTGTTTTCAACAAGGGTATTGTCGACTACGCATTCCGGTAGAAGAACCGAGAATTGCCTCAGAGAGTTTAAGTCTCTAATGTTATCGAGATTCAACAGGAGGTTCCCCTTTCAAGGAGAAGCCATCCCGTGACATGAAAGACAAAGAAGAGACACGGTTTGAGTGGGTAAGGCTTTGAAAAGAGTTGCCTTCGGTAATAGCTTTGCTTACCCGAGGGTACTCAAAAACTCCTCTGTTACAATCGAGGTATTAAGGAAGGCTTTGGTTGTGCGTTGCTAACGGAGAGTTGAAGCCTAAGTCACTAGAAATGCTTGTTCACTAGACAAACCCCACTCATGGTGCGAGGACATGAAGAACCGGTAAAGGTATTCTGGCACAAGAGAAGATATTATGGACTTTGTGTAGCAATGTCAACGTGTCATCGGTTGAAGACCGAGCATCAAGAACTGGTAGGATTTTTCCCAACTACTTTCGAATTTTAATTGGAAGTGGGAGCAAACCGAAGTTGCTAAAGCCAAGGGGATTCACTCGGATTTGATAGGTATCACCGAGTTACCGGGATATGAGAAGTAATGTCCTGAGGTTGTCTATAGCTTTCGTGGATCAGAGTGGCGCAGCGGAAGTGTGGAGTTGAGTTCAACTCGGAGTCGTTCAAGATCTTGCTGTAGGACTTGAGGACAGGTCCTTTTGAAGGAGGGGAGTTTGTACCATCCCGCTCGCTCGTCCGTACAGGTACGCCACTTTGAGATTTTTATATGCGCATTAAAATTAATTTAATTACGCAAATACGTGTTATTTTAATGATTATGTGATTATTTGAATTTATTTAAATTAATTGATAAATTTATAAATTTGAATAATTAAACGTTTTTAAGTTTTGAACTTGTTTTTATTTCGTTTAAGTCTCAACTCGTTTCGAAACTTCGTAAAAATTTGATATGCATGAATTACACGTGTTAAGAATTCATTTACGTGCTCGTTTTAGTTTTTCGGACTTGTTTGATATGGTAACGCACCATATTTTATTTGTTGGGGACTCGAGGGCCTAACTAGTTTTAGCGCCCCTTGTGTTCCGGAATTTATATCTTGAGCTCGGGAATTTGGATTCGAATTCCTGAAGTGACGCCGGACTCGTAACAAAGATTGGGAACTAAGGAACCTAGCCTTGTATTTTTCTAAGCCCGTTTGATCCTCCGAATTTTGCCCGAGACTTGATCCTCGCGCAGATTTACCACCCTTTACCGTTTTGCCCGTAATTTATTCGTTTTAACTCTGTTTGACCCGATTCTTGAACCTATTTCTTTCTAACACACCCACCTACCCTCCCACTTGCTAATTTCCCTCATTTCAGCAACCAAGGGCCGAGAGAGGGCAAGGAAAGGAGAAGAGAGAAGGAATTCCCGTCACTATTCACCCAAGCCGGATTTTGAGCTCGTTCGACCTTCATTCTTCCTCAAATCGAAGAGGTAAGCACATATTCTTGATGTACATATTCTCCCCTTTCATTTGAATACCCTTTCTTGCATTCATGGAGTTTTCGGGCTGATTTGGGTGATCATGTGAATAGTAGCGGGTTTATGTTCATTCCTTGATATCTTGCTCGTTTTTTATCCAATTCTTGATCTGTGAAGTGCTATGTGGCCCTTGTTGTATGCTTGATCTATTCCTTACCTTGTATTTTGTGTATGAACCGTGTTTGAGGCTCCACCATTTCTGAATATTTGAGTTTTGGAAGCTTTGTGTTTAATTTGGGGATTTCATGTTCTTCCGGGCATTTGCTTCATATTTGGCTCGATTTGTTGAATTTCCTTCCTTTACTTCTTGTCTTGGTTCGTTTTTATCATGCATAAGCCATGGCTGCCCCTTCCCCTGCTCCCCTCCATGCCGAAATGCTACTGTTGCTGCTTTGTTTTCGCGAAGAAGAAGGCCAACACGACTGTATCCGATTTGTTTGAAAAGTTGACACGGCAGTGTTGAGTCTTCGAGTTTGGCTGCCAGGATTTATTTAAATCGGACACGGCCGTGTCCATTTTGAACTGAAAACCAACACGGCCGTGTCCTAACTTTCAAAATTGGTTTTATTTGGTAACTTTGCATGTGTTGCAGTCGTGCATGGGATTTGGGATTTGCATGCTCACGTACCTTGTTCCTTAAATGTTTTCATGCATATATGTTGCTGCGTTTTAGTTCTTTAAATGCCGTCATACCTTAGTTTTATTTTGTTTCAGATTGTAAACCATGTGGGCAAGTTATATTAGGTTGATTTTTATAATAGGCTCGTATGTATAGGTGTATATATATATAGTATATGGTATTGAAAATGAAGAAGTTTTATTTAAGAGATTACATGCCTACACTTTTATATTCATGTTTCATGATTTCTTCCATGCATTATCCAAGTTATTTATGTATATTATAATATATGTACTGTATTTAATTTATGAAATTTAATTATTATGAATTTTATATGTTTTAAGTTTTGAATATTTCAATGTTTTGATCTCAAGAAATTGGAACTTGCATACTTGGCTTTCGTGTTTCGTCTTGTTGCTTTCTAATACATTCATTTATTCAGTTATGACTCATATGCTATGTTAACATGTTATATTATTTGATAAATGTCTTGTATTAATTTTACAAATTTATTTGATACGAGTTTTACTCGATTTTATCTTGAACGCTTGATTTTGCTATCTCTTGTGGTTTCATTTGCATCATTCACATTCATATGCATTTTCCGAGAGTCTAATTGGTTCATTTTGAGTTTAAGTATGTCTCTTGTTGTCTCTTTGTTCTTAGGTTCGTTCCTTGGTTGGAGAAGTGGTCTTTAGACGTCCGTTTGCTCCTTTTGTTTCCGTTGCTTCTCGGAGGTGAGGGTTCTTTCTTTTAGTTATTATGATCTACAACCCTATATGTGATTTCAAGCCCGCATGTGACCTATATGTGTATATATACTTAGATACGTGTTCGATATGTAATTTGTGAGAATTGGCCCTTTTGTTATAAAACGTTTGAAAACGCTTTTATGTATAAGTAAGCTATTTTCGTTCTTTTGTTTTGAAAAGGGTTGGTGTGTGTTTGTGATAAGTTTTGGTGAGATAAGCTTTTTTTTATCAGTGTAATCGTGACTTTCGTTTGGGCCCCAGAGTTGTGTGGTTGGGAGACCCGGGACGACCATTGGGGTCGCCGGTGCAAGCCCGGGACACTTCTCCACTAATAAGATCAACCCGAAACCCACTCGGAGGGAGGTGGGGGATGGAGACCTTGGGCGTGAGTGTTATGAAACTCACGACCCTGAAGTTTCAGCGTGGATGCGAAGGGTGGCCACCCTTCCATCCTATGGAGTAAGGAGGTTTGTGTTTATGTTTGTTTTGTATCTTCGCGTGATAAGCTTTGAGTTTTACAGTTTGAAGGAGATTAGTTGGAACTCGTTCTCGCCGAGTTACTAGGATAAGCTTTGTTTCCGTTATGGATTTGTTTCCGTCTAAGATTCGTGAAACGAGTGAGGACTTCTAATCCTTAAAATTGGTTGATTTTGGCCTTCGACCCTAAACCCTTTTCTATATATGTTATCACGTGTTAAAATGATTTGGATTGCAAAAACCACGCCCGGTTCATGAATATTCTAAAATTCGATTATGTTATGCTTTGCTCTATAATTATGTACGGGTGTGTGTGTTAACCCCCTCACCAGTCTTTAGGACTGACCCCTCTTCGTGGTTTTTTTTTCCCCCTTTGTTTCTTGAGTTTGCTGGTGCAGGTCTTCGGTTCGTGCTAGGCGGTGTCTTTTGCTTTGAGTTGTTCGGGTTGTATAGGAGTGTCTTTGCATCCTTGCATCTTTACTTTCAGTTTTGGTGCTACGTATAAACATGTATAAGTTTGGTACTATGTATAAGCTTCGTATGATTTATGATTCGGAATTTGAGCTTTTGTTATATGATTCATTTGGCCTTGGATGGGCATAACTTGTATAATTGGCATAAGTTTTGGCATGTATGTTTGTATTTTGTGATCCTGGTTGCTTCCGCATCAACTTTTGTTTCTTTGCGCACTCTGTTTTGAGAGTCTAGACCGCCTAGCTAAAGCGTGGGTTTTTGTTTGTCTCCGTTCGCTGTAGCTTGGTGCGGGTGCGGAGATCCCATTTCGTTACTCGCATCGGGCTATGGTGTGGGGAGATGTGGCGCCCTTCGCTCCGGGGTGTTACAGGCACCATCCTCCACCGGTTGTCACTTCGGTTAGCTAGCCCTAGGCGACCTGTAAACATGCCATGGGAATACATTTACGGTCCATTCCAAGACAGAGTGTCCTGACGTAACAAACCTCCTGTTAAAAGTCGGTGTCAATTATCTAATTGTGGCGGCCGGTATTACTGATGTTGTTGGCGCACACCTCCCGAACATCACCTCTACACATAACCACCGGGCCCAAACTGTAAACTGTATGCTTGCATTTCAGATTAGCAATGACCAGAGTACCACTCCGGGTGCTAGCTATTAACATGTGAAACTATAACTTTAACATGTGATGCTGTCTGTAACACATATGATGTTGTCTTGTAAAACATATGAACATGTGAAACTGTACTTTGAAAACATATGCAGAACATGTAACTATCTTTGAACAAGAATGCAGAACTTTGGAAAACATGTGCTTTAGATCAAGGTATACTGTTAAAGTATGAATGATCCTTTCAAGAGAATGTCCCGATAAAAGGGATAGTTTAAAACGAGGTTTAGCTTTGAATTTCAAAACATATGATACTAAAGTAGAATCATGGTTCCAGTTGGAAAACATTTTAACTTCACCTCACCTAATAGTAACAAAAGGTAGGTAGACAGATTACGCGGTGCCCTGGGGATCCCAGTGCTCAACTTTAACTCCTGTAGGTGGTGTACTAGAGTGAGCTTAAGAACTAAAACCTACTACTAACCAAGATGCATATGAAATGCATGAAACAAATGAACAAGGAACATGTAACACAAGAGAGTAATACCATTTAAGGTATTCAAGAAAGGTAACACACAAAGGAATACGTTAAAATGAGTTACTCTTAACGTTGGACTATGATCTTACTATAATCGAGTAACCTTTAGTCAAATTATGAATCCTATCGCAACCTTAGGTTATGAAACAAGTCCTCAAAAGAAAACACATTTTGAAAACACATTTTAGACCCTGGATTTGAAATCCCTAGGTGCAAATGTCTATTAAGAAAACACAAGTTTTATTTCACTTTTACTATTCAAACGTACTATTCAGGATTACTATTCCCAATTACTATTCACATGTTGGGTCAAAGGGTCGGGTCAAACCCTTACTGTACACACACACACACACGACACACACACGCACCATGCACGTACACATACACACACACGGTATGCACAAACACACACACCCTAATTAAATTATGATCTTGATTATAACCTATAGTTTCAAGTTCATGTTATTATAATTAAGTGTGATCTAGGTTAAAGGTATAACCTATAGTTAAGAGGTCCAATTAAAGCATAAGATCAAGTTATGAAACACTATTCTATCTTAGGTTATAGCATGTGACACAATTAAAGTGTATAATATATGATCAAGGCTCTATTCCATTAATCCATATCATATCATAAGCTCAATTCATAATTCATTAATCATATAACCATGTAACAACATGTCTTCAACATATATCATATCATATCATGAACTTGGGCATGTAACATGTAACATGTAACAAGTAAATTCAATACCAATAGGTAACAAGTTGTGACATAATTAATTGTAAATCACTATTCCATTAGCTAGCATGCATGAACATAATTCAAATTCCATAATCATGCATCAATTCTCATAATATAACAACCATATCACATGATCATAGCATATACTAGAGCATTTCATAACATATTCAAGCATATACTAAACAATTAAAACATATAAACATATATTCATACATATCATGAAAACTATATAATAAATACATAAAATAAAATCCTATATGGCTTAGGGAAGACCCTAAGACCCAACCTAAACATAATATAAACATACCATAACATAAAAACATAAACTAAACTAAAACATAACATAAAAAAAACAAACTAACCTAGCAAATGTGGTGGTGGCCGACGGCCAAGAGGGGGAGCAAGGGAGAAGAAAGGGTGTTGCTAACACAACTTTGAGCAAGGATTCTAATGGCATGAGGGGGCTATTTATAGTTGGAGATAAGCCCCTCACATTGGAAATAAACTTGAGGTAAGAAGTGGAGTAGCTTCTCTTGGAAGCTTTAGGAATCTTGAAGCTAATATGGGACTGCTGGGGGGTATTTTGGTAATTTCACCTCCAAAACGTGAAGGTAAGTGGCTGGAAGTATAACCATTCCATCTGGGTAAAAATTAGCTTCGGAACGCACATTTATACGTCGAAATCGGATTTACCGTTTAAGAGATACATTAGTTTTAGTGAATAAAAGTTTTGAGCTCGAAACTCAACACGAGTGAAAAACGGCTTTCGGGAATGATTTTCAAGTCCGGATTGTTTCCAAAATTTAAGAAATAAATCGAGAAGCGTTTTGAGTCCAAAGTCGACTATAAAACATTTTACCGTTACAAAGTTGAAAACGTAGAATGAATAGTGAATTCTCAAGTACGAACGTACGCTCCAAAATTTCAAGCTAGGGTTTGAATCAAGAGTTGTAAAACATCTCAAAAATCTTGAAATAGCTCGAGTAGTGCAAATCCAGAGAGAAAACATTTTCCGAATGAAAAACGTTCGTAGAAGGAATAGTGAACTAGGGTTTTCGTAAACATTTTCAATAAAACACAGTTCAGAATAGATTTCCAAGTCAAGAATGATTTCAAAAGACTCGTCTCGACTCAAGGGTCGATTTGACTGTAAACTTGGGTAGAAAAAGGTATCAGAATCAAAATCTCATTTTAGATGAATAGTAACTTTGGTCGGTAAGTTCCAAAAATACCCTTATGGTTCAAGAAAGACTGTCTGAGCTCCGGAAACAAGTTCAAACGATTAGGAAACATGTGTGGTGAACCTCTAGGGTGTTAGGAATAGTGCCCTAGAAAGCCGATTAGTCGTAATCCGTTTTGGGACTTTCCTAGTATCACAGACAATCTTTGAATAATATACGATTGATTAATATCATAGGCAAACACTTCTTTATATGCTCTTGTTTGGTATGCGTTTACTTTAGTTGTGCATGTATGAGAACTCCCCTAATCCTGATGACTTTAGGACTCTACCATTTAGGTAAAATGGTTCATGAAACGAGTCCTATATCACATTAGTCATGATTAGTAAAATACTCCAAGCCGATGAGTCCTACAGACAGTGGGAGTGTCAACCTGACTCCTCTAAAGCTTGCTTATGGGATCACGCCCTTAAGAAGGACCACCTTGTTTCATGGAGGTGCAAAGCGTATAGTTGATACGTGCGTGATACATGAGGGTGCTTACTTTAATAAGTAAGTTCACTTAGGTGCCCCGTGTGAGAACATTCCTAAATATGGAAAGGAAGTTTCTATTTCAGGAAATATAAACTACCCGATTAGGAAATATCTCACGAGTCATTGATGTGATTAATTGATCCTTAAGACTTGAGGTTCCTTGTCACTTTATGAGTTAACTCTGTAGTCTTAGGTATAAGCTTTAAAGGGTGTCGCCTTAGACAACTGATTCAAGGCTTATGCTGGGGCTGCACAAGTGATTCATGAAAGTGAATGTGAATCAAGAAAGGACCTACACTTGCATTTTCAAGGTGATCTCTTATTGTGTAAGTCATTCATATGCCATATGGAGTCCTTGGCCAAGGCAGTAGATCAAAACATCAAGAAAAGGGTTTCTTGGATTGAGATCAAATGGATATGAAATGCACTTAGCTTTAAGACCCGATTATTAGGGTTCTGATTATTCCCTTACCCTAGATCTTGGTTAAGAGATAGTAAGTAGGAGGATTGTATCTCACATGAATCAATGACTTAAAGGTTCTGTCGAATCCAAACATTCCAATTCAGCTAGGGGTTAAACACCTGTTGCTAGACTATGGTCGTTTAATCTGTGGACTGATTAATTAATTAGTGAATTAATTAATTAGGGTCACTACTAATTGAATTGAGAACCTAGAGGGTCACACACAACAACTTGGTTACGTGAATTAAGGCTTAAAAATGATTAAACGAGTTAATCGGGCCTAGAGGGTTCCACACGTGTGAAATCACACGTGTGGGTCACATGACTGGACACGTGTCATTGTGACACGTGTGCCACACGTGATTGTTGAAATATTAAATAATTAAGTTGTTAATTATTTAATAGACTTTGGTTTAATTTTGAATTAAAAAGAAAGTCTTATTTTGGAGAAAAATAATCTAGTTAATTAATTACGAATTAATTAATTAGATAAAATAAGTTATTTATTTTAAATAAATAAAGTATAAAATTATCCAAAAATAGTTTGGATATTTTAGCTCTCTTGAAAGTTCATTTGAATTTGGATTCAAAGTCAAAGTCAAAATTACTTGATGATCAAGTAATAGGAGAGAGGGATCAAAATCCTTAGCCCATAAGGACTAGGGATTTTCGATCCTCCACTTTCTATAAATAGGGGAGCTCGAGCTCCCCTTAGAGCTAATTGGCAATTCTTTTGCTTCATGTGTTGAACACCATCCTTTCTCCAAGATAAACGAAACCCTAGGTTAAGCCTAAACACTAACTAGAGAACTAGCATCCTTACTAGTTAGATTGTGATCAAGTTGGTGGACTATCTCTAGAGAGCTTCAAGTTAGAAGTTTGAAGATTCGAGCTTTACCAAGGAGAGGGGATCAAGCCGCGAGAAGAGTGTTCTTGGGTGGCTTGAAACGCTTCAAGAAAGAATAAAAGAAAAGTAAGTTTCTTACTCTACGAATTTGGATACACGATTGCGACTCCAAGATCCTTTCGTTGGGAAAATATTTTCCAACAAGTGGTATCAGAGCCACCTCGTTAATCGTGTTTCTGATTCGTCTCAATTATTCTGAATTTGGTAGAAATTCTTAGGCTTAGATGCGAATTGAGTATTCTTGAGTTCTTTTAGAAAGCCTGAAATACGAAACTATAATTTTTCCTGAATTTCTAAACCTGTTTTCTCAAATCGTGTTTTTGAAAATCGTTTTAGTTGAAATTTATCTAAATCGAATAGTTTTCTTAATTGAAACGGGTTTTGGAGAAACCCAAAATAAGAAACGAACACGAAATAGGACGAGCCTAAGCGTGCTAGCAAGTCACACGCGCAACCCGTCGCCGCCGCCCAGCCCTCCCGTACGCGCCTAGGCGCGCCCGCTCGCCTGTCCCGCAACCGCACGGGACAGCCGCCCGCACCGTCCCGCAACAGAGCGGGACGCCCTGGCCGAGACCACCCGCCATCGGGCGGGCACTGCTGCGCGTGACAAGCGCACGAACCACGCGCCAATCTTCGTGATTCGTGTTTCGTGTTTTCGGATCTTGAAAATCCCGATTTAATTTTATTTTTATTTTATCTTTTAAAATCAGTTTTGCTAAAATAAAATTATTTTAAAATTTTTATTAAATTGGGATTTTTGAGAAATTGATCGATTTAAATTTTGGGAAAAATTGCAAACTTTCTTTTCTGAAAATACTGAAAGAATAAAATTATTAATTTTTAGAAATTAATTGGAATTTTATTAGTTTATTGTTTTTTCGGTTTTATTGAAAGGCTCTTGAACAAGAATTGCATCTAAGTCGTGTTTTAAGCTATTAGAGCTTAAAGCGAGAATTTTAATTTATTGGTTAAATTTAAATTCTTGCGAAAGCATGTTAGGTGATCATGGGTTTAGACTTATGTATGGTTTTAATTTACGCACATGGATGGTTTAAATTGGGTTTGGAGCCCTATAGTTGCGTTTTTCAATTGAGGTTGGAGCCTCACTTATGTGCGTACTGTTATGTGATTTATTATGTGGCTTTCCATATTACTGTTTTTGAGGCCGGGGTATGCCCCGTGTAATTGTCTAAGGCCAATATGAAGATTGAGCCTTATTACTTTTTGTCTTTTTCTTTTTATTGTAATTTGGGAGTAAAGATAGGTGGTGAGGTTTTATTTTCATTTTGGAGACAATGCACCCATGGAGTAAGATGGACCACATTCAAGTAACAAGGAGGCCATAAGTGAAGACCCCTCAAAATGTTAGGGAAGGGAATCTCAATTGTAAAAATGTAATAGAGATAGGGCTCGTATTTTGTTGCCGCTTTCCCTTATGTGATTTAAACTGTTTATGTACCATGTATGTTAGAACTTGTGATTGTGGAGTGGCTCCCACGTATCACGCATAAGATAGGTAGAACCCATGATCATTACATGTTAGTATCATGCTAGGACATGTTATCTGTTTATGTGCTTGTTTGAAATGCATTTAAGTGTACTTGCATTAATCAAGACTAATAAAATTGGATAACATATATGTTGGTGAGGTCGAACCGGACAACTCTCCGGTTGATTCGAAAATTCCCATTAAATATTAAGCTAATTTCGAACAAATAGGTATTTAATTCGAGATGCAAATTTTGAATTAAATTCCTAGCATTCCATCAATAGGTTTTAAGTTTAGTAAGTGAAGCTAGTTATTGTCCGCGAGTCGTGGGATAGCTAGTGGAGCTTATTAGTTCTTAGTTACCTAATTGATCATTTTAAATGATCAATATTTTGTAATCAATTTTAGCAAGGACGATGTCCGCGAGTCGTGGGTCGTTCAAACTAAGTTTTGATCATGATCTTATGATTGATGGGTCTAGCTTAACGCCTAAGTAAATATGGATGTCGCGCGAGTCGTGGGTCCATATTGAAAGATAGGTGATGCAAAAAATAATTACTAAGAGTTCTAAAGGTGTTAGAATTGGTAAGTTGTACCTACCTGGGGTTCTTACTTAGAATGTCCGCGAGTCGTGGGTTCGAGGTAAAATGCCTAGGATCTTAGTACCCATTGGGAAAGGTGTTCCTCTTAGATCTTTGGGAATTCTAGATCTTTGAAAAACAGTGGGAGCTACATTAGATTAAAGACCTTATCTTTTGTATGTCGTTATAATTCAGCATGCTCACATTTTCTCTGCTTAGCATTTAGGTTGTAGTTCTGTGATTCTCTACAATATGAAATACAAACCCATTCGTATTCATCCTTAAGTCAAACAAGTTGACCAAGTCCTAACTAACTCTAAAATGGCTTCGGATCCTAAAATTCATTTTAGAATCCGAAAAGAGAAATTGTTCTCTATAAGGCGAGATTTTCATTTATTTGAAAAAATTCGACCCGGGCCAAAAGAGAAGCAACCTGAGGTGAATTGATTTTTCCAAACCACTTAAGAGCAATTGAACCACCTCATAAAAATGTTACAAGGTATAACATTATAACATCCCGCTACTCTGGTAATTCTAGGTACGCATTACGAGAGAGTTTAATTCCGTATTTATGTGATTCGTATGCCTTAAATGTCAACGTGTAATTTATTTAAATTACATGCGCCTTAGAATAAATTAATTGTTTGGGCTTGAATGTCCAATATCTAAAAGATTAGGGACCTAATTATAATTAGGGTGTTTTGTCCTCCGTGGCAATTTTGAGCTCGGGGATTCGAATTCGAATTTCGACCCCTTCATTGAGTTTGTTTCGATGATTCGGATTCAATGAATTAACCTTTTATTCTCTAAAGCCGTTTGATCGCCCTATCATTTTAAAATCTGATCCGAATGGACCGGATCTTTTGACCCGACCCGTTTTGTTAAGCGGACCCGTTTCTTGGCCTTAAGAGGAACCGGATCCCCTTTCTTGCTCATTTTGGTTCGGTCCAAGCAAGAAGAGGGAGAGAAGAGATGGAAATAACCCCTTTGGCCATTAAGCTTTGAGCTCAAGTTTCGACTCCAACTTTCGCCCAATCAACGAGCCAAGGTAAGCAATGTGATCCTCTCGTTACGTACTTCATTTCTACCGATTGAATTTCTTTGTTCTTGCTTGATTTCTTGGATTGGTGATTTGATGAATAGTGCCTAAACACGATAACTTGCTCCCAACGTGCTTATTTGTGATTTAATTTGATGCTAATATGTTATATATGTGTATTTTGATGCATTTTTGTGTATTAATTGATCGGAACGTGGTTTGGGGTGGTTTGGGAACAACCCCCGTCGAGCCCTTGCTTTGCTGCTATGTTTTTTTGAAGAAGACGACCCAACACGGCCGTGTCAGCCCCTAGTTCATTTCCGACACGGCCGTGTCTAGCCCTCGACTTTGAATTTTTTTTATTCGGACACGGCCTTGTCAACTTCCAGGCCAATTTTGACACGGCCGTGCTGACCTCGTTTGAACTTGGATTGGCCTGGTTTTTGAACCCACGGAAACCTCTTGAAGTCTAGAACATCCTCCAATTGGAATAACCGTTTTAAATTTATGTCGCCATCTCGCAGAAATTCTGCTTTCATCCAACTTCAAACGTACGCCATTTTCGCCTCAATTTGAACCACGTTTTGAGCCACCTACCATTTTAAAGGTCTGTGTGTCTAGTTTCATTTACAAGAAACAAAACTCAATTCTAATTCCTCAAACTTAAGTTATGATCGTTTTTCTACAGCTTGTCCGTTTTGGAAAATTTCCAGCTTTTGCCCCTTTTTGCTCGGAACAATCTCTTGTGCTTTTCTTCCGCTTTTCTTGCACCTTGCCACCTCCGAACCCATTCCCAACTTGTTTTCACTTGCTTATGTGTATGAGTGTGTTGTTATATATGTTTTATGTTGCTCGAGTAATATGAATCATTTGCACAAAACACCTATGCACCTTGATATGGACCTCCACCTTGTAATATGCATTAATTGTGCACTTGAATGTGTTATATGATTATAAATGAATATGTTAAGCTATGTAATGTCTTGGATTGCATGTAATTGATTCGAATATGTGTTGTATTTACGTGTTTGCATCTCCTACATGCTTGATCATACGCAGTGCGTCTATGTGGTTCATTCTTGAGTCTAAGTCTTGTCTTTTACCTTCAGTTTGTTCAGGTGCACCCGGGGTGGTGTTTTGTTTGTCAAGTTGATTCTGGGGTGAATCAAGTGCGTTGTCTCCGGCTTCGTTTAGTGTCAGGTGAGGTTTTCTTTGTTTTAGTTATATCGACCTACAACCCTCTCTGTGTTTTGAGCCCTGCATGCGACTATGTATATATATATATATATTTAAATATATGCTTGATACGTATTTTGTGGGATTTGTCCCGTTTGCTATAAGATCTTGAAAAACGTTTTGTATATGTATATAAGCTATTTTACGTTTGTTTGGAAAAGCTTCGATAAGTGTGAGTGTGTGTGAGTATAAGCAGGACATGATTTGCGGATAAGTTTCGTCTAGTAAGTGTGTTAAGTTTAAGCTTTGTTTCGTTTGTATCGAATTCAAGCAAGTCTCCGATTTTCTGTTGGTTTCGATCTGTTTGGGCCCCAGAGTTGTGGGTAAGGGAGACCCGGGACGACCATCGGGGTCGCCGGTTACGACCCCTGTGCACTTCTCCACCAACGGGAGACTTAGTTCTCCTATGCCGACGGAGCGCATTTTGGCTGGCCGTCGAAGGAACCGGGTGGGATCCTCCGGTTCACATGTTTCGTTCTGTGGAGGGTCGAGAGGGGCACCTCTCTTCCCCAATGGTGTGGCGGTGGGATTGTTTATGAGTTTTGCTTCTGTTTATGCTTTGAGCAAGTGTGTGTTAAGCGTGAACTCTCCGAGTTGGTAAGTTTATGCTTTAGTTTATGGTTATGAAACGGGAGTGGCTTTTAAATTGTAAAACTTGGATAATTTTGGGCTCTTGGCCTTAAACTACTTTCCTTATATATAGTATCACGTGAAAAAATGCCTTAGATTGCAAAAACCATGCCCCGATTCATGATCTTTAAAAATGTGATATATGCTTTGCTCCTACGTATATGTATGGGTGCGTGTGTTAGCCTCCTCGCCAGTCGTTAGGACTGACCCCTCTTCGTTGTTTCTTTTTCCCCCTTCTTTTGTTTGAGTTGCAGGTTTGCTTTTGAGTTTGTTCGAGCTAGACGGTTGAGTCGAGTCTTCCGTTTTGTTTGGGTTGAGTTCAGTCTTTGTATTTATGTAGGTTTGCATTCGTTTGAGTTTGATTTCAGTTGTTTAATTTATAAATTTAATCTATTCGTTGTGTTATGTTGTTCTGAACAAATTTATGTTATGTCTGTAATGTATGGAATCGGGACAGGTTAGGGCAGGTGCTTGGATTAGTTGAACCCGTTTTGTTGTGTAATTATTCGGGACAGGATAGGACAGGTTGCTGAACTAGTTGAACCCGTGTATTTGATTCTGATGTATGTACTGCGTTGTATGCTTGATGTGTTATGTTTTTGAAAATTAGCATTTAGTACTACTTCCGCTGTGATGGTTTTGCATTCTTTCATTCGTACAGGGTTAGGTACCGCCTAGTTAGTGGGTGTGTTTTTGTCAGTCACCCGTTCGCTATGGCGTTGTATGCTTGATGTGTTATGTTTTTGAAAATTAGCATTTAGTACTACTTCCGCTGTGATGGTTTTGCATTCTTTCATTCGTACAGGGTTAGGTACCGCCTAGTTAGTGGGTGTGTTTTTGTCAGTCACCCGTTCGCTATGGCTTGGTGTGTGTTCGGACTCTCCATTTTGTACACATGTTGGGTCATAGTGCGGGGGTGTGATGCCCCACCGTTTGGGGTGTTACAAACATTATGGAATTATTCAATATTCCAAATGAGGAAACAAGTGCACATGAACAAGGTCTAAAGATCTTATTTGAAGATCTTATGGTCTCGATCATCAACTAAGAAAAGAGTTCTCAATGCACTGATTGCTTACATTGCTTCCACCATCATCCAAACCTTATGTGCTCAACTAAAATGATGCTAATGTAGCATAGTTAATCATTTAGTTGATAATGGTTGAAAGCATCCTTAAGAAGGAATAAAAGGTTGTGATGGTTAATTCTTCTTCTAAACTCACTAAGTTAAAGGCTTGAAAGCCTAAAGAAGAAGAAACCCTTAAGAGCCCAATGGAGGGTCATGTAAGGGGTAAGCCCAAAAGACACTAGAGATCAAATTGGACGTTTGCTTCTATGATAGCAAATAAGGACTTTGAAAGGGAACTGCAAAGAGTATGAGTACTCTGAAATGTTACCTCGTTTAGTAATTCTACTAGGAAAAGAATTCACTAGTCTTGAGTCAATTCTGTATAATCCATTGTGCAAAGACTCAAGGCACTAATGTTCTGAACATATAACGAGATAACAAAAGTAAGTGAGATGACAAAGCTTCGAATTACTTTGGAACGTTGAGATATAAAAAGATAGCAAGTCAGACACCTTAGGATCGTTCTATGAAAATGAACCTAGAGAGTTAACTTCCTATGAATCCTATCTTGAAGGGAAACGTTCCCGAAACATGGTTTAGGTGAAACGTGGAACGTGCCAAAATTCTAGTGGATTTCGATCCATGCTGATGAGTGTAAGATGCTTAATGTAAGCACTAGATACAATCGTCAATTTAATCATTATGAATGAATGTACTTGTTGGAGTACAAATTCGAAACTTATATGAAACTCGTAAAATTTCAAAAGGAGGTTAGGAACCGAAGTAGTCATAAGTTATAGGTAAATCGATATGATCGAGATAGCCAATATCTTAGCAACTAATTCCTTAGTCATCTTAGAGATAAAAGGATTATCTCTTAGTAAACTAATTTGAGAACACCTTAGTGTTTGCGAATGAGGGAATGAAACCTAATGGAATATGGTCCATTCCATAGCAAGCTTTACTCACTTATAATCATTCTAGGAATAAACTCCCAGAATATGTAGTTAGAGATTTTGAATTTAGTACCTTCCAAATGCGGTCCTTTAGTTGCACTATGCAATGTGGCATACTAAATTCCATAATTATTCTTATCCAAGAATTTAGTGGAATCCTCTTAAGTGAAGAGGATAGTGGGAGATAAGTTTGAAATGAGTTCAAGTTTATACAACGATGTTGAATATCGTTTCTGCGATTCCCTTAGACAAAGGTTGTTTGTCTCAAGGAATGTATCTTTCTTAAGGAATCGTTCCTACAAAAGAAGAAAGGCAAGCAAGCAGACCTCAAAGAAATTTGAGGATAAATATCCACGCCGCATATAGAAGAAACGAGCCCATCTGATAAAACTTAGCCAAATTTTAGAGTATGTACACGTATGAAACTCTTCTCTTAAGACGCGTTTAGAACGCGTTCCTAAATAGCCAAGGAATTACTTGAAGAGGAGACACTGCCAGATTCGGAATCTGAGTAGTGTAAGCAAGCCTTGAAATCCAATATGGATTCCATATACTCAAACCAAGTTTTGACCTTGGTTGATCCACCTGATAGGATCAAGCTCGTGGAGCTTCGAGTGAATGAAAGCATTACAACCTTCTTGACGGTTGAAATGTAAAAGTCCATTTGGATTGTATTTACCACATCCTCATATTCTGACTATGAGATATGATAAATGAATATGAGAACTATCTTGTTCAATATGAGATTGAAAGAGACTGAAATAAGGTATTTCTATAAATCTCATATTCAGTGGGAGTATGCATAAGGTATGCAAATCCATAAAGTCAATCTGTGGATTGATAAAGGCTTCTAGGAGTTAGGCAATTTGATTCCATAGGATAGTCAAATCGTTTGACACAGATGGAAGTTGAATAAGTCTAAAAAATGCACATATGATAGTTAGTGATGTAAGAGTCAATTATGGTTCTTTAGAAGACGACATCATTCTCATTAGGAATGTCAAGGATGACGTGAAAGTTACCAATTCTTGTTTAAGAAACAATTTGACATGAAAGATCTTAGTGATTATCCTAAATTCTCGACATTCAAATCTATAGAAGATAGATCTAAGAGAATAAAAGGATTATCACAAAACGAGTACATAACCAGAATGCTAAAAGGAGTTTAGTATGGACAATGGAACGTCTCTTTTGAAGAGTATGTGTCCTAAGATAACTTTAAGAAAGTTAGAATGTCCAAAATCCCTTTAAGTGAAAGGGTGCATAATGTATGAAATGTCATGTACTAGACTTGATATGGCGAAGCACTAAGCGTAGTGGGTCGAATCCAATGTGACCTTAGAGAATGTCATTAGATTCCTGTAAAGGATGTCCTCAGAGTACTTGAGAAGAAATGAGGATATGTATTAGTTTATAGAGCCCAAGAGATCTTGTTGTTAGAAGGATATTTGATGTAACCGTTCATCAAACATAGATGATTATGAAATCATTGAAAGGATACAACTTCTACCAGAATGGTAATGCAATGTGTTGGAAAGGGGTTCCAAGGACGGACATTACAAAACTCGACTATCGTAGTTGAGAACTTAGTCGTATTATATAACGCTAAGTTAAGTGTTTGGGTAAGAACTCCATCTAACTGGTTAGATGAAGTTCCTAGCATGAAACAACTCCTTTATCATATTGTATGATAAAAAGGATGGTTGCTCAAGTAAGAGAACCAAGACCTCACCAAGAGACTGAACACGTGATTACGAATCACTTTATAAGGAGAAGGTGTTTCCTAAGAGATGTGTAAACAATAGGGTCACATCAGCAGAGAATATGGCAGATCCACTTTGGAAACGCCCAAAGTCAATAAGCTCTCAAAGTGCATCTTGAGAAGATGGGACTTAGAGTACCTAAATGGCTTTTACGGGCAAGTGGGAGATAGTTAGGAATAGTGCCCTAGAAAGCCGATTAGTCGTAATCCGTTTTGGGACTTTTCTAGTATCACAAACAATCTTTGAATAATATACGATTGATTAATATCATAGGCAAACACTTCTTTATATGCTCTTGTTTGGTATGCGTTTACTTTAGCTGTGCATGTATGAGATGTTAGGAATAGTGCCCTAAAAGCCGATTGTATATCCGCTTTGTGCTTTTCCTTATTGTAATCATAGACAATCTTTGAATGAAATAACGAATTGAGGCAACACTTCTTTATATGCTCTTGTTTGGTATGCGTTTAATTTAGCTGTGCATGTATGAGAACTCCCCTAATCCTGATGACTTTAGGACTCTACCATTTAGGCGAAATGGTTCATGAAACGAGCCCTATATCACATAAGTCATGATTAGTAAAATACTCCAAGCCGATAAGTCCTACAGACAGTGGGAGTGTCAACCTAACTCCTCTAAGGCTTGCTTGTGGGATCACGCCCTTAAGAAGGACCACCTTGTTTCATGGAGGTGGAAAGTGTATAGTTGATACGTGCGTGATACATGAGGGTGCTTGCCTTAATAAGTAAGTTCACTGAGGTGCCCCGTGTGAGAACATTCCTAAATGGGAATGGAAGTTTCTATTTCAGGAAATGGAAACTTCCAGATTAGGAAATATCTCACGAGTCATTGATGTGATTAATTGATCCTTAGACTTGAGGTTCCATGTTACTTTATGAGTTAACTCTGTAGTCTTTGGTATAAGCTTTAAAGGGTGTCGCCTTAGACAACTGATTCAAGGCTTATGCTGGGGCTGCACAAGTGACTCATGAAAGTGAATGAGAATCAAGAAAGGACCTACACTTGCATTTGCAAGGTGATCTCTTATTGTGTAAGTCATTCATATGCCATATGGAGTCCTTGGCCAAGGCAGTAGATCAAGACATCAAGAAAAGGGTTTCTTGGATTGAGATCAAATGGATATGAAATGCACTTAGCTTTAAGATCGGATTATTAGGGTTCTGATTATTCCGTTGCCCTAGATCTTGGTTGAGAGATAGTAAATAGGAGGATTGTATCTCACATGAATCAATGACTTAAAGGTTCTGTCGAATCCGAACATTCCAATTCAGCTAGGGGTTAAACACCTGTTGCTAGACTATGGTCGTTTAATCTGTGGACTGATTAATTAATTAGTGAATTAATTAATTAGGGTCACTGCTAATTGAATTGAGAACCTAGAGGGTCACACACAACAACTTGGTTACATGAGTTGAGGCTTTAAAATGATTAAACGAGTTAATCGGGCCAAGAGGGTTCCACACGTGTGAAGTCACACGTGTGGCTCACGTGAGTGACACGTGTCACTGTGACACGTGTCACACACGTGTGTATATATATATATTATATATATTAAATAATTAATTAGTTAATTATTTAATAGACTTTGGTTTAATTTTGAATTAAAAAGAAAGTCTAATTTTGGAGAAAATATTCTAGTTAATTAATTACGAATTAATTAATTAGATAAAAATAAGTTATTTATTTTATAATAAATAAAGTATAAAATTATCCAAAAATAGTTTGGATATTTTTAGCTCTCTTAGAAGTTGACTTGAATTAGAATTCAAAGTCAAAGTTGGAAAATACTTGATGATCAAGTAATAGGAGCGAGGGACCAAAATCCTAGCCCATAAAGGACTAGGAATTTCGGCAACCCCCTCACTATAAATAGGGGAGCTCGAGCTCCTTATGGAGCTAATTGACAATTCTTGGTTCATGTGTTGAACACCTTCCTTTCTCCAAGATTAAATTAAACCCTAGGTTAAGCCTAAACACTAACTAGAGAACTAGCATCCTTACTAGTTAGATTGTGATCAAGTTGGTGGACTTTCTCTAGAGACTTCAAGTTAGAAGTTTGAAGATTCGATCTTTACCAAGGAGAGGGGATCAAGCCGCGAGAAGAGCGTTCTTGGGTGGCTTGAAACGCTTCAAGAAAGAATAAAAGAAAAGTAAGTTTTCTATCTTTACGAATTTGGTTACACGATTGCGAGTTCAAGGTCCTTTTGTTGGGAAAATTTTTTAAATTCCGCTGTTTTCTGATTCGTGTTTTCCAACAAGAGAACTCCCCTAATCCTGATGACTTTAGGACTCTACCATTTAGGTGAAATGGTTCATGAAACGAGCCCTATATCACATTAGTCATGATTAGTAAAATACTCCAAGCCGATGAGTCCTACAGACCGTGGGAGTGTCAACCTGACTCCTCTAAGGCTTGCTTATGGGATCACGCCCTTAAGAAGGACCACCTTGTTTCAAGGAGGAGCAAAGTGTATAGTTGATACGTGCGTGATACATGAGGGTGCTTACTTTAATAAGTAAGTTCACTGAGGTGCCCCGTGTGAGAACATTCCTAAATGGGAAAGGAAGTTTCTATTTCAGGAAATAGAAACTTCCAGATTAGGAAATATCTCACGAGTCATTGATGTGATTAATTGATCCTTAAGACTTAAGGTTGCTTGTCACTTTATGAGTTAACTCTGTAGTCTTAGGTATAAGCTTTAAAGGGTGTCGCCTTAGACAACTGATTCAAGGCTTATGCTGGGGCTGCACAATTGATTCATGAAAGTGAATGTGAATCAAGAAAGGACCTACACTTGCATTTACAAGGTGATCTCTTATAGTGTAAGTCATTCATATGCCATATGGAGTCCTTGGCCAAGGCAGTAGATCAAGACATCAAGAAAAGGGTTTCTTGGATTGAGATCAAATGGATATGAAATGCACTTAGCTTTAAGACTGGATTATTAGGGTTCTGATTATTCCCTTACCCTAGATCTTGGTGTAGAGATAGTAAGTAGGAGGATTGTATCTAACATGAATCAATGACTTAAAGGTTCTGTCGAATCCAAACATTCCAATTCAGCTAGAGGTTAAACACCTGTTGCTAGACTATAGTCGTTTAATCTGTGGACTGATTAATTAATTAGTGAATTAATTAATTAGGGTCACTGCTAATTGAATTGAGAACCTAGAGGGTCACACACAACAACTTGGTTACATGAGTTAAGGCTTAAAAATGATTAAACAAGTTAATCGGGCCTAGAGGGTTCAACACGTGTGGGTCACGTGACTGGACACGTGTCATTGTGACACGTGTGCCACACGTGATTGTTGAAATATTGAATAATTAAGTTGTTAATTATTTAATAGACTTTGGTTTAATTTTGAATTAACAAGAAAGTCTTATTTTGGAGAAAAATAATCTAGTTAATTAATTACTAATTAATTAATTAGATAAAATAAGTTATTTATTTTAAATAAATAAAGTATAAAATTATCCAAAAATAGTTTGGATATTTTAGCTCTCTTGAAAGTTGATTTGAATTTGGATTCAAAGTCAAAGTCAAAATTACTTGATGATCAAGTAATAGGAGAGAGGGACCGAGCTCCCCTTAGAGTTAATTGGCAATTCTTTTACTTCATGTGTTGAACACCATCCTTTCTCCAAGATAAACGAAACCCTAGGTTAAGCCTAAACATTAACTAGAGAACTAGCATCCTTACTAGTTACATTGTGATCAAGTTGGTGGACTATCTCTAGAGAGCTTCAAGTTAGAAGTTTAAAGATTCGAGCTTTACCAAGGAGAGGGGATTAAGCCGCGAGAAGAGCGTTCTTGGGTGGCTTGAAACGCTTCAAGAAAGAATAAAAGAAAAGTAAGTTTCTTAACTCTACGAATTTGGATACACGATTGCGAGTCCAAGATCCTTTTGTTGGGAAAATTTTTTAAATTCCGCTGCTTTCTGATTCTTATTTTCCAACATAGGGTTCGAGTAACAATATGAACAAGGTAGGCTCAGGTTATGAATAGTAAACTGTACGAAAGGTCAAGAATTCCCCCTTAAAACATGTCAGATCGTATACAAGCACAAAGTTCATGTAAGAATGCAATGCATGATGGTTCAAAAAGTTGGATCACGGTCTATAAACGTTTTTCGAATGCCCTCATCTTACCACTTTCATCCAGGCCCTGTTTTGGGTTGTTAAAATCACCCCTCCTTAAAGAGAATCTGTCCTCAGATTCTTCCGTTGTAACTGCAAACACCTCGAGGTGATACTTTTACATTTTCTCTTCTGTCTCCCAGGTTGCCTCTTCTGTCCCATGTCCCTTCCAAAGGACTTTAACCAGAGGAATATTCCTCAGTTCTTGAAACTTCCTATCTAGAATCCTAGCGGGCTTCAAAACATAAGTCAAATCTGGTTCTGACGGTATCTCCTCTACCGGCACAACCTCTGTCTCATCCGAGAAACACTTGCGAAGCTGAGATGAATGGAATACATTGTGGATTCCTATAAGACTTGCAGGCAAATCCAATCTATAAGCAGTCGGTCCGACTCCCTCCAGTATCTCATACGGTCCAACATATCTCGGGTTTAGTTTTCATCCTTTTCCAATTCTGCATCAAAACCTCCTAGTCCTTCTTTCGAAGCATCGGTTTAAACAGTATAACCTTCTTTTCTTTCTGGTAATGCTAACACGGGTGCAGTGGTTAGCATCTCCTCCAACCTTTGAAAACTTTGCTCACACTTCTCAGTCCATTCAAATTTTCCTTCCTTCTTGGTCAACTTAGTGAGAGGTGTAGCTTACTTCGAGAAATCTTTGACAAACCTTCGGTAGTAACCAGCTAATCCTAGAAAACTCCTCACTTCAGAAGGATTCTTCGGTGACTTCCAATCCATAATCGTTTCGATCTTCGAGGGATCTACTTCGATTCCAGATCCTGATATGATATGTCCGAGAAACGTAACTCTCTCAAGCCAAAATTCACACTTGCTGAACTTTGCATATAGCTTGTGATCCAGCAAAGTACATAGCATAATTCGAAGATGTTCAGCATGTTCCTCCGGTGTCTTTGACAACACCAACATATCGTCGATGAAGATTACTACAAATTTGTCGAGAAACGGTTTGAATATACGGTGCATCATACCTATGAATGCAGCTGGTGCGTTCGTCAAACCAAACTACATTACTACAAACTCATAATGTCCGTATTGGTAGTTGAAAGCAGTCTTCGTAATATCTGCTTCCCTGATCTTCAATTGATAATACCCTTGTCTAAGATCTAACTTAGAGTAGACCTTCGATCCTTGTAGTATATCGAACAACTCTTCGATATGAGGGAGAGGATACTTATTCTTGATCGTCATCTTATTCAGCTCCCGATAGTCAATGCATAAACGCAATGATCCAAACGAAGAGCACAGGCGCTCCCCACGGCGATGTGCTCGGTCGAATATATCTAGACTCTATCAGTTCGTCCAATTGCTTCCTCAGTTCTTCCAATTCAACTGGCGCCATTCTGTAAGGTGTCTATGAGTACGGCTCGGCTCCTGATATCGTCTCGATTGTAAATTCCAACTCTCGGTCAGGAGGTAACAAATTCAAATGCTCAGGAAACACATCTAGGAATTCGTTCACCACTTCCACTTCTTCGATCTCAAGTTGATCTTTCGGTCTATTCAAAAGATAAGCCACAAATCCGCTAGCTCCTTTTTGAATCAACTTCTTAGCTTCCGTCGAAGAAACAATTGATAACATCTCAACTTTTCTTTCTGATGCCCGACTTTCATCTTCTTCCAAGATGATCTCTTTCTTGTAACAATCCAACTTAGCTCTGTACTTAAACAACCAATCCATACCAAGTGTAACGTCGTATCTTGTCATCGACAACTCAATAATATCCGTCGGGTAACAACGGGTACCAATACATATAGGGCAGCATTTATATACTTGATCCATAACATGGCAAGTGCCCAAAGGAGAACTCACTTCAAATTTATATGGCAAGTATTCAAGTGGAAACTGTAAATACGCACATAATTTAGATGCAATAAATGAATGCATGGCACTAGGGTCATACAAGACCTTAACTAGCGTGTTAAGAATGTGCACATTACCTTTCAGAACAGACAAAGGATCAACCTCCTCATTACCATCCAAAGCATAAGCTCTGCCTTTGACCACCGGTTTGTTCATCGTACCCACCACCGCTTTTCCTTTATCCTGGACCCCAAATCTCCTGATCTTGTTCGGGCAATTCTCCATCTGGTGCTCAGGGAATTCACACACGAAACACTGTCCAGCTTTCTTGCGACAGTTCTCCTTAGTGTGTCCCGTTCGACGACAGTATCGGCAAACAATTTCCTCTTCACCAGGCTGAGGTGCTCTCTGCTGCAGTGGCGCCCTCTATTGTTGCTGTAGCGCTTTCTGGTTTTGTGTTTGTTGTTTCTGTGGAGCCTTGTGCTGCTGATGTTGTGGTGTTACCATTGGCTTCTTTCCGTGTAGCACCCCGGACACGTGGACGTGCCACACCCCCGCACTATAGGTCAATCCACACACGAAACGGCCAATCCGTACATGAACCAACCTATAGCGAACGGGTGACAATGCAATACACGACAAGCTAGGCGGGATTACTAATACATGCAACAAAATAAAGCGGAAGCATAAACTAGTTTCTATCAGATATTTCCATTTATCCAATCATGACATTTCTCATTTTCCAAATAAGATATATTCTAAAGTTACATATCAATACATTATCTTCTTCAATTAAACAATAACAATAACTACAATTCCATAATTAACAATAATAATTAAATACACGAACCACGGATGACTCGACTACATGAACTGGACTCGACTCGACTCAACTCCCGCCTAGCGTGCACCTACAATAACCTGAAAGGTGGAGGCGTCAGTCTGTGAAGACCGAGTGAGGGGTTTATATACATATTAGCGCAGATAACATGCAAGTCATATTCTCGGTTAAAGATTTATAAAAGATAAATATACAAGTTTAATAATAATATAGCTTCGCCCGAGAATACAACTATCAATATTAAATACTTGTTCTTTTCATACAATCGATACATGACCCCGACGAGTAAGGGCGGTCTCCAACCGAACTCCAAATGTACATGAACATGCTTGCTTGATTATTAAACAATAAGTGATCATGCAATTCAATTATCGTGCAATTGTGCATGTGTAATCATAGAACACGTTCATGGAATGGAAATCATGCAATAACCCGAGGACAATCCGCGGTGCCGGATTCATCCCTAGTCTTCTTCTTCCTCCGGTTTGATGATGGGATTGCAAGGCCCTAACATCCAATCTCATTTAGCAGAGGGTACATGAATCCCTAAGCCCGGAGCTCCTTCCTCCACTAACCTCCTAGTGGATTCAGGGGTGACCCCAAATGTGGTGAGGATAGCACCAGAGTTACCCGTCAACCCTTGCTTTCCCGGTTGGCTCAAGCCACTACCCTCGGGCCCAACGTGAACGGTCATGCTACCCGCCTAAACATGCTTGCAATCGTGAACATGAACAATCATGGCTTGCTTGCTTGAAACATGACTTGAAATGATAAATGATTTCGTGGAAAGTATAGATATAAATACCTTTGGCCGAAAGATCACATATTAGGAGTACGGGTTCTATTTAACTAGAAATTAAACCTCACCTGACAGGCGACACACGACTCGTGAATGCGTGAACGTGCTCATGCTCGACAATCTCCGCCCTGGAGGATAACTGGACAAGAAAGGGGACAATGTACGTGCATGAGACCCCAATTTGAGCATATTATTTCATATAAGATGCACGGCGTGATCAAGTACGAGACATCATGTAATAAACAATGTGGCATCTAAATATCACGTTTTGGCATGTAATCAATCGTATAATAACAATTTGGGGTCAAAGAAGTCGTCGGATCGAGGGGCTAAAAATGTAATTTTATGCAGAATGTTTTCTTCTGTCAGTGGGGTGGGAACGGCCAGTGGGAAGGGCCGTTCTCGCCTGTCGGGGCTCCCCGAAGATGGGAACGGCCTTTCCCATCTATAAGACAAAGTGGGAACGGTCGTTCCCGTCCTCGCCGCCAAGCACACTACTCAAAATATGGGAATGGTCGTTCCCCAATTACAAAGGGAACGGGAAGGGCCGTTCCCGTTACGCAGAAGATGCAGAAACAGAGGATGAAGAACAGGGGAGGCACGAAATACATCTCCAAATCTCTCAAACACTCATAATTAATCTCCATAAACCATAATTCATGAAAAGAACACATATGCATGCCTAAGCTACCACAAAGCTTGATATAAACACTCAATCCTCCATGATCTTCAAGAATCATGAATTTCAAGCTCACACATATATCCATCATATATCATCAAATTCTCTAATAATTCAAGCATGATTTCAAACTATGATCAAGTATTCATGCTTCTAACATCAAGTAATCATGTTAGCTAGCTCAACCACTAACCCTAGCTTCACACATAAATTCCAAGAAATCATATAAATGATCATATATACCTCGAGATGAAAATAAGTGGAAGAAAATGATGAACATGGATGCTTGGACTTGAATCATGAAATTCCCTAGCAAATTCTAGCTTGAAGATGATGATTTCCTTCTTGCTTCTCCATGGTATTGGTTTGGTAGAGAAGGAAGCAAATATGGGATGATTGGCATGAAATAAAAATGAGCATTGAGGAAGAGATGTGTATACCGATATATTTGGGGAAAATATGCAATATTTGTGATCAAATCCTTAAGGTTCTATAAGTTATGCAATTGAGGATCTAAGGTTTACAATTGATCAATTTAGTCCCCAAGATTTTCATGCAATTTGGTCCTCTATTTTATGTAAATGAACAATTAAGGACAATTATGCAATTAATACAAATTAGACAATTAATCCATGTAACAATTAAATTCCATTTATACAAGAATTATCAAAGTGAAATGAATTTCATACAATTTCCACGTAATCATGTTGAAAACAATTTACATAATTAATATAACACGTATGAATTAAATAGACGAAATAATAACATAAAATCCTACACTCGAAACTCACACGTGTCGAGCGTACCTGACTGTCTGAAATTCGGGGCGTTACAACTCTCTCCCCCTTAAGAGAATCCGTCCTCGGATTCCATGTCCTGAATTCCTGGAATTTAATTGGCTCTTATGTGTTCATCCCACGCGGGTTAGCTACTCCCCGTCAGGGATTAGTTCGAAAGAGATCTTCAATTCACAAAGTCCGCCACTGTGTAAATCACGACCCTCAACTTTCCGGAGCCTAAACACTTGTAAGAAAATCTAACCTTCCACTAAAACAAGTTGCCAAAGTAGTTGAAAATATGGAGAGTGCCCCGTCTCTCAATCAAATAACGAGAGAACCCCGTCTCTCGAGCAAATAACAAGAGAGCCCCGTCTCTTGACAACCCTGAGAGAATCCCTGTCTCTCACGCACTTGAAATGAAATTCAAGCAAGCACTTAGATAAACATTTACACTTAACACACAAGGATCAAGTAAAATTATCATTTATGCAACTAATTGTTCACATAACAATTAATAATAAACAATGAATCATGTACAAGAATAACAAAAAAATGATAATAATAAACTAATGATGCACGTGGTATGCATGATTGAGTGTACCGTTCACCGAGGATTGAAGTTCTGGAACTGAAGTAATTCGGTGAAATACTTGATTCTTTAGTTGAGACTTTTCTTGCTTTTCCCCGCTACGGTTCAATATTCCCATTCTTGATAATCATCTCTGCCCCCCGGCTATTCCCTAGCATAATCCGTAAATCATCATCAATCACCACATCTTCAGGCCCGTGTTAATTCCAGATTTACCGGTCGCACCATTCTTTACTTTAATTACCATATCCACTTACGGGTGTTGGAATTGTATAATCAAGCTTAAAGGACTAGCTTTATGCTCCAAGCAAGCTCTTATCCGACAAACAGAGAGAACAGGTTTTACCATTTTCTATACCTCGGTAATCCAAGTAAAACATTTCCCTGAAGTACAAGTCTTAACCCATTATTTGAAATTCGAAAGTTGAGCTCTTATTCCCTTAGCAAATAACACGGCGGATATTTAATACGAAAGAGAATCCAGGTGGTTATCCCATGAGAGTACCCGAACAAGCACTTTTACATAGAACCGAAGGAATTAAATCCTTGTAAAATGTCTTCCGTTTAATCCCAGGAATTTTGATGACGTACCCAACCAGTCCACAAAATATCTTGAAAGAAACGATTGCTCAACCTTCCATCCTTCTGAAGTGCTCAAGGTAAACTGGTACATCTATGGAGGCGACGGCGACAGCCCGCATGAAAGCACGGTATACATTTACAGGCATCTCTAGGGTATAAGTACAACTTCGTAAGAAAACTCTTGTCGGAGTTATCCTACCAAACTTGAGATTGATTCCAAATATTATCCCAAATTGAATCCTTTTCTATTTACTGAGTCAACTGATATCCTGCGGCTACCGGCGAACTGCGGACGGTGTACCCACTTCCTTGAAAACGGTGCTAGAGCAAGATACTGTCGATGATGGGACTTTTCTTTGTGTAAGAGGGAGAAAATGTTCACATTGTTGGAAACTTCTTTCACATGGTTCTGAAAGAGGATTCCCTGAAGAATCGGTTTTCTTAATTCCAACTCTCCCGAGTGTTATCTGACTTCAGACTTAAGTTTATTCCCGGACCGGCTCTCCCCCTTAAGAAAATAGGAATTTTCTAATTCCTCAATTGATTCTGTCCTTTCCCACTTGCAAGCTTCTCTGTTGATTCAACTCCCATACCTTTTCCTCGTCCCACTTGTTAATCCAGACTTTAATTAATGATTCTTCTCTAATCTTTTCTGTTATTAGCATACTTAACTTGAAGCTCACCAGCTGTCACTACTTGAATCTGATAATAAAGTTTTCCTCACATCTTACAATCATTTAATGCTCTCCAGTGAGTTGACAGTCACAAAACCAACACCCTAATCTGAAGCAAGAGAGTTAATTCTCTTGATCCCATTGCATCCCCAAAATACAGATTATTTTCTGAAGGTTAAAGAACCCACCGAACATTTATCTGCTTGAACTTATCAACATTTTCCAGTTCCCAAAATTTTCCAGTATTTATTTCGTACCCCGGCTCCTACTAAATCCTGGATTACTAAATTCTCACAACCTCCAAGCATTGCTAAACTTCAAACAGAATCGAATAACCCGGTTACCAACATAATATCCGATGATCCAGAGATCTCCTCTTTAACTTCAAGTTAGTAAGAATGAAGCAAGGATGGTACAGAGTATAGGTAGAACCTGTTAACAGTAAACACTAAATAATGCATGATGGTTAAAATGTCAGTGCGCATAGCATACCTACTAGCAATTTAAGTGCAACACTTTGGGGTAATTATATCAACTTGAGGATATACTTATAAGTAAGGAAATGTAAATAATGTAGATAATTTGAACATGTATCTAATACATCAAGTAGGAAATTTCAAATGCAATTAGAACAACATTTATAAATGAAAAGCAATTAATTAGTAACTTTGATGCACGTGCTTATGAATGCATTGAAGAACCTAGCACCGTAGAAATATTGGCTCGATTCTGGTGTCCATTCTTGGTTGACCGAATTGCAACTTGGCTCGAACGGTTGATCAATCTCTTAAATCTTCAAATCCTTCGGCCTTGATTCGTACATTTCTAAAACATGTCACTCACAACTTATTTTGCAAATAAATGCATGGGGGTAAAGCATGCTCATGTCTCGTAGTTGTCACATAATTAGTACAGATATCAAGAATTAAATATAAATTACAACAAATAATCGTCAAAGTGTATGATAAGCCACATTGATCACATAAATTTCCAGCAATTCAAGATCAGTTAATTGGCGATTAATAATACAAATCAATGCAGTACACAAGTTATCAAACAATTCACTTAAATTATAGCACAATTCAAGTACTTCACGGAATTCAAGTAAGTCAACAAGCTCAAATAAAATGCAGGACTCTCAATTTGTCATGTAATTCCTATGCGTACGACCTAGACTCGACACGACACGACACTAGAAACTCGGTTTTGGAACAGGGCTCTGATACCACCTTAGATGTAGCACCCCGGACACGTGGAGATGCCACACCCCCGCACTATAGGTCAATCCACACACGAAACGGCCAATCCGTACATGAACCAACCTATAGCGAACGGGTGACAATGCAATACACGACAAGCTAGGCGGGATTACTAATACATGCAGCAAAATAAAGCGGAAGCATAAACTAGTTTCTATCAAATATTTCCATTTATCAAATCATGACATTTCTCATTTTCCAAATAAGATATATTCTAAAGTTACATATCAATACATTATCATCTTCAATTAAACAATAACAATAACTACAATTCCATATTTAACAATAATAATTAAATACACGAACCACGGATGACTCGACTACATGAACTGGACTCGACTCGACTCAACTCCCGCCTAGCGTGCACCTGCAATAACCTGAAAGGTGGAGGCGTCAGTCTGTGAAGACCGAGTGAGGGGTTTATATACATATTAGCGCAGATAACATGCAAGTCATATTCTCGGGTAAAGATTTATAAAAGATAAATATACAGGTTCAATAATAATATAGCTTCGCCCGAGAATACAACTATCAATATTAAATACTTGTTCTTTTCATACAATCGATACATGGACCCGACGAGTAAGGGCGGTCTCCAACCGAACTCCAAATGTACATGAACATGCTTGCTTGATTATTAAACAATAAGTGATCATGCAATTCAATTATCGTGCAATTGTGCATGTGTAATCATAGAACATGTTCATGGAATGGAAATCATACAATAACCCGAGGACAATCCGCGGTGCCGGATTCATCCCCAGTCTCCTTCTTCCTCCGGTTTGATGATGGGATTGCAAGGCCCCAACATCCAATCTCATTTAGCAGAGGGTACATGAATCCCTAAGCCCGGAGCTCCTTCCTCCACTAACCTCCTAGTGGATTCAGGGGTGACCCCAAATGTGGTGAGGATAGCGCCAGAGTTACCCGTCAACCCTTGCTTTCCCGGTTGGCTCAAGTCACTACCCTCGGGCCCAACGTGAACGGTCATGCTACCCGCCTAAACATGCTTGCAATCGTGAACATGAGCAATCATGGCTTGCTTGCTTGAAACATGACTTGAAATGATAAATGATTTCGTGGAAAGTATAGACATAAATACCTTTGGCCGAAAGATCACATATTAGGAGTATGGGTTCTATTTAACTAGAAATTAAACCTCACCTGACAGGCGACACACGACTCGTGAATGCGTGAACGTGCTCATGCTCGACAATCTCCGCCCTGGAGAATAACTGGACAAGAAACGGGACAATGTACGTGCATGAGACCCCAATTCAAGTATATTATTTCATATAAGACGCACGGCGTGATCGAGTACGAGACATCATGTAATAAACAGGGTGGCATCTAAATATCACGTTTTGGCATGTAATCAATCATATAATAACAATTTGGGGTCAAAGAAGTCGTCGGATCGAGAGGCTAAAAATGTAATTTTATGCAGAATGTTTTCTTTTGTCAGTGGGGTGGGAACGGTCGTTCCAGGTTTTAGTTCAAAGTGGGAAGGGCCGTTCCCGCCTGTCGGGCTCCCCGAAGATGGGAACGGCCGTTCCCGTCTATAAGACAAAGTGGGAACGGTCGTTCCCGTCCTCGCCGCCAAGCACACTACTCAAAATATGGGAACGGCCGTTCCCCAATTACAAAGGGAAAGGGAAGGGCCTTTCCCGTTACGCAGAAGATGCAGAAACAGAGGATGAAGAATAGGGGAGGCACGAAATACATCTCCAAATCTCTCAAACACTCATAATTAATCTCCATAAACCATAATTCATGAAAAGAACACATATACATGCCTAAGCTACCACAAAGCTTGATATAAACACTCAATCCTCCATGATCTTCAAGAATCATGAATTTCAAGCTCACACATATATCCATCATATATCATCAAATTCTCTAATAATTCAAGCATGATTTCAAACTATGATCAAGTATTCATGCTTCTAACATCAAGTAATCAAGTTAGCTAGCTCAACCACTAACCCTAGCTTCACACATAAATTCCAAGAAATCATATAAATGATCATATATACCTCGAGATGAAAATAAGTGGAAGAAAATGATGAACATGGATGCTTGGACTTGAATCATGAAATTCCCTAGCAAATTCTAGCTTGAAGATGATGATTTCCTTCTTGCTTCTCCATGGTATTGGTTTGGTAGAGAAGGAAGCAAATATGGGATGATTGGCATGAAATTAAAATGAGCATTGAGGAAGAGATGTGTATACCGATATATTTGGGGAAAATATGCAATATTTGTGATCAAATCCTTAAGGTTCTATAAGTTATGCAATTGAGGATCTAAGGTTTACAATTGATCAATTTAGTCCCCAAGATTTTCATGCAATTTGGTCCTCTATTTTATGTAAATGAACAATTAAGGACAATTATGCAATTAATACAAATTAGACAATTAATCCATGTAACAATTAAATTCCATTTATACAAGAATTATCAAAGTGAAATGAATTTCAGACAATTTCCACGTAATAATGTTGAAAACAATTTACATAATTAATATAACACGTATAAATTAAATAGACGAAATAATAACATAAAATCCTACACTCGAAACTCACACGTGTCGAGCGTACCTGACTGTCTGAAATTCGGGGCGTTACAACTCTCTCCCCCTTAAGAGAATCCGTCCTCGGATTCCATGTCCTGAATTCCTGGAATTTAATTGGCTCTTATGTGTTCATCCCACGCGGGTTAGCTACTCCCCGTCAGGGATTAGTTCGAAAGAGATCTTCAATTCACAAAGTCCCCCACTGTGTAAATCACGACCCTCAACTTTCCGGAGCCTAAACACTTGTAAGAAAATCTAACCTTCCACTAAAACAAGTTGCCAAGTAGTTAAAAATATGGAGAGTGCCCCGTCTCTCAATCAATTAACGAGAGAACCCCGTCTCTCGAGCAAATAACAAGAGAGCCCCGTCTCTTGACAACCCTGAGAGAATCCCCGTCTCTCACGCACTCGAAATGAAATTCAAGCAAGCACTTAGATAAACATTTACAGTTAACACACAAGGATCAAGTAAAATTGTCATTTATGCAACTAATTGTTCACATAACAATTAATAATAATGTAGCACCCCGCACGTGAGGCACCACATCCCCCGCACTATGGCTCAACGCGAGTAACGAAACAGTAAATCCGCACCCGTATCAAACCATAGCGAACGGGAGACAAACATAAAAACCTTCCTAAGCCAGGCGGAGCTAGACCCTGCAATGGTAACCAATCAACAATATATAATGCATCGCAAAGCTAAAGTTCAATCATGCGAACCATAAGTAGAATTTGGGCTCTTTAGGCCTCTTTTAAAAACATAACAAAACCCAGTAAGACAATTTAATGACAATTACATAAATATTCAAGTCCAAGATACTACAGAATTGAATCAACATAATCCAATACATGAATGAGTGCAAAGACTCTCCTAACCTAACTCGACCAACTTAAAAACTCCAAACACCTCCGCCTAGCCCGAAACTCCAAAGCCAAACCTGCACACTAAAGTGTTGGGGAGGGAGAGGGTCAGTCTCTAGAAGACTGAGTGAGCAGGAGCGATACATATGTATAAACATGCACATGCAAGTCATAAATCCCGAGCAAGGTTTTATTTGAATTTAGTTCCCGAAAAGGGCAAGAAATAGATAACAATGCTCGACTTTTACGACTAATTCATATCAAATTCATTACATTCATAAATCATACATAAATATAAGGCTCGGCGAGTGAGCGTGCACAATCTCCAACCAAACTCCGACCGTGTACGACAAATATCATTAATATATTGATTAGGCGATCATGCAATATATCATAATACACACAGACCATAAATCATAACATAAACATATGCATTTGGGCAATCCGTGTCCCGGATTTCCCGCACGGTGCATAATCCTATCATAACATATACATAACAAAAGGCATAAATCCTAACCAACCTTCTTCCTCCGGGTGGTGGACAAGTTAGCTAGACCTGACCACCGGTTCCTACATGGGCCAATGGGGGTACATGAATCCCCCAAAGGCACTCAGCTCCCATTCCTCGCTAAAACTCCTAGTGAGGGCCGGTATCACCGTATTTTGGTTGGAACTAGTATATGGGATCCCCGCCAGCCCTTGCTTCCTCGGTTAGCCACATATACTAAGTCCCGGGGCCCGTACCATCAGAAATCAGAAATGTGTCTCGCCAAACATTTCAATTCATAAGTACATATCATAATTCATAAATCATTGGAAAAGGGTTTACTCAATCAATATTTACTCGATAACTTTACTCAAAAAGTAACATATATGTATAATCATAAGGTTTTGGCCAAAGCTTTTCACATAAGGGTTGTAGGGTTTAATACGTAGCTAAAACGAAAACACCCTCACCTGAACCGTGACGAAACAAGGAACGAGTTATCAAGTGCTCGAAGGATCAAGATCTCTCCACCCTGGAGATAAACTGTACAAAAGACAACATGACGTGTTCGTGAGACTCGAGACTCCAATTAACCATATATGACGCACGGCAATGCTCAAACATGATATGAATGTATAAAGATCATATTAAGTCATGAAATGTTCATGTGCATTATGAAGGTATTTAGATCATATAATCACGTCATCCACTTATTCATTCATTTTCATTCAAATTCATCAATTCATATCTCCAATCGAATTAATTCAAGAATTCAAGTAGGAGCATAGAACATATTCAAGCTCTCCCATAATGCTACCACATACTTCATATTACATAAGATAGCATATTTCCAAGGTTTGACAACAAGAAGGAATTATATGATATAGAAAATGAGTTATGCGATTCATAGACGACATATAAACACACATAAACGGTATTAAGCAAAAGCATGCCTACAACTCATCCAAATACCATGAAATTACACCATAATGCTCCCAACATATAGAAAAACAAGTTCATAGTTCAACACACAAGAAGATAAAGTCATTCAAGAGGTGAAACGAATCAAATACCGAAAAGGAAGCAACACGGACTGCGCAGGGGAAGGGACACGAGGGTGTCACCTTCCTTAGCCAAACTGAGCCACGACCGTGGCTCAGTACAGACCTGTCCAGAGGGTGTGACACGCCCGTGTCTCACTCTTATGATTAAATGAGCCACGGGGGTGTCACGGTACAGAACTTTAAAACGTTCACAGAATTTCCGGCAAAACTGATCTCAAACCAAATCAATCCAAAAGCATACAAAATCAACTCCAAATGCTATGAAACTTAATATACAACACATTCAGCATGTTAGGAACATTTTTAATTTAGAGTGAAAAGGATAATTCACACGTTAAGATCATCTAAATCATACAGCAAAACTGGGTCGCCAAAATCGTAAATAAAAGCTCAATTGTTCAATCATGCCTTGATCAAGTACTTAGGGGTTAAATTTGGATCTGAAACTTTGGGGAGTGCATGCTAACCTACTAAACTACTAATTTAATTCATATATATGCAAAATGGCACAATTTAAAGCACATTAGGGTGACCAACAACCACACATATGCAACAGCAACAAATCTGTCATGGAGCATGCACAAAACAGGCCATGTACATCGGTTTTGAGGCTTCAAATGGAACCAAATACTTAAAGCATGAATGTGAAAATATAGAGTAATGAGTGTACATCAACTCCATGCAATTTCACACGAAATGGAGACCATTTGATCAAGCAACAACACAAAATTTCACACAGCATTTCGAAAAACAGGGGAAGTAGTTTGATCATCAAGTTTGGAGCTCCATATCTCATAATTTCATAAAAGGGTCAAGAGATGAAATCCTCCTAACACCATATACTATCAGTTAGGAAAGAAATAGGTCAAGAAACAAGCTCATATACTCATGTATAATCAAGAAAATCAGCCACACAAGCAAATAGGTCACTAGAACAAAAATCCCTAAAAGTTCATACCAAACTCATCCCCCAAACCCTAATCAAATCTGATCCAAATCATGATGTAAGTAGATGAAATCAAGCATAATAGAGTAGGGAAGACATAAATGTTCATACCTTAAAGATTTGGTGAAGGAAGATGGTGATTTGAGCTCAAAATCACAAAAGGGCCAAGGTTTTCTTCTTCTTTCTCCTCTCTCTCTTTCTCGATCAGTTCCAGCTGAGAAGGGAAGGGTTTGGTTCGGTTTTCAGAGCTAAAAGGGTAGGAGAAAGGGTTTAACTCAAGTACACAAGCCATGGTTAAGGCATGGTTGGGTTAGGTTAAGTAAAAAGGGTCCCACCATGAAGACTAGTCAACATAAAGAGCTCTTCTTGCACGAGTTGTCCGTTACGGTTGGATTTCGGAGGTCTTAATGATTTCAAAAAGGTATGAGGCTTGTTCCATTGTCTCCGAATCATCGATACGAAGGCAACGGAGGTGTCGGAATTCGAATCCGAATTACCGAGCTCAAGATATCACGTACGGAACCAAGGGTACGCTACTTGCTCGTTAGCCCCCGACTTTGTTCCAAAAATCAAATTAAATCCGATAACACGTCAAATGACTCCGAAAACGTAAACCGAGCACATAGGCATATTCATAACACACATATTTACGACATACTAAACTTTCATACCAATCCGATATCATTACATATAAGAACGGAGCACAAATAAAACACTCACCGCAAGAACGAATTCATATCGTTAATAAATTAATTACTAAAACTTAATTTCCATTTTAAATAATTTAAACAAATTAATAACAAGTTAAAATTAATTAACAAAATTACCGAAACAGTTAAGGTAACGTGAAACCTCAATTAAGAAATTAAACACTAAATATCAAAGTAAAATATGATGAATTACTTAAAATAACCATAGTCTATAGTTTGAATCAAATATAAACACTTATAAACAATTAATCATATAATTAAATAATTAATTTACGCAATTTATAAACAAATACGCCACATTATTTAAAACTGAAAAACTGGGGCGTTACAATCTCTCCCCCTTAAAAAGAATCCGTCCTCGGATTCACACACGCCTGAAAGCAACAATGAGAGATTCCCCGTCTCTCACAAGCAACAAGGAAAGAGCCCCATCTCTCGAGCAGCAATGAGAGAACCCCGTCTCTCCAACAACAATGAGAGAACCCCGTCTCTCGCAAGCAAAGAGAGTACCCCGTCTCTCAAACAAAAATAAGAGAATCCCCGTCTCTTAACCGAAAATAAAGCAAGGAAGTCTCCAATACTCCCAAGCAACTCACGCAAAACCAAATTTAAAATCACGTAAGGCACCCAAAGCAAGTAATGAATGTCGCCCACATTGATATCCAATTACTCCAAGTAATTTAACACCGTGCAGATCAAAACACTCAACATAAAAATTATATAAGTTAAATTTTCATGGATGCATGTATCATGAATGCTATAAGTACCGTTCACCGTAGTTGCAAAAATTCAAAGTTGTGAATTGTCGTTGTCCAAGGTATGATCTGTCCTGAATGTAGCTCAGTGTCCAACTTGTCTTGAACCTCTTCAGGGTTCCCTGGTGAAACGGTTGATGAATTCTTTATGGAGTATATTCTTAGATTCTTTCTAACTTGTACTACTACCCAACTTACTGCTACCCAACTTCTTCCATCCTTATCCAAATCGGTGCTCCACATATCTCCGAGGATAACCATTCTGGCAAACTTGATGATTCGATCCCGACCTTACGATGTTTATTCTTATGGTCCCTCTCAACACAAATCTTTTCCCACTTTCAGTTCTTATTGCCCGTTCATTCCCTTTGACCTCCTCAATGTTGTATTCGATAACTAGTCCCATATTTCCTTAACCGAAGCCAGAAGGTTCTTGATGATTCTTGAAGCTTGAAGTAATCTTCCTATTATCATCCTTTTCTATTTGATCCCTTCTTAAGCTTTCTTCTGGATTATCATTGATATAACTAATAACTCGATAATATTGTCTTGGACCCCTTCGTACTTCATTGAATAAATCTTGATCAACACCATCCCCTTATATGATAGCTTGATTCGGTTTTCCCCTTGTTAATTTTAACTTAGAAGTTCATAGTAACTTTCTTATGATTCCATCACCTCCAAATCAGAATTCCATATGTAGCTTCACTCTTAACAACTTAACCTTTACAGTCGTCTTATTCATTCCTAATCTCCACCCTTAGGACTTCCAGATTCTCCTTAATTTGCATCCCCGTCATTACTCCTAACATATTCATTCGAGCACCACTCCCATCCTCCAAATCACCTCTCGGTTGTGCTCTCTCCCTTAAAATTTTCCACTCTTACATGTCCAACTCCATGAATCCTTCTTTCATTGAAATTTTCGCTGAGCCACTTCTGTTTCTTTAATTCAGTCCTAAGGTTCAATTCAAACCCTTCAATAATTACTTCCTTCTAATCCCCCACTTTTCTCTTTCTCCCTATTCTTGAAATCTAGACTAATTTAATCCCCTCTTGTATTTCCATTCTTCAACTAAAGGTAATCCCTTCAAGGATCGAAAAGGATTTACATTATTTCTTAATCAATGCTCCCTTATTTGGAAATTTTAGTTGAATTCGTTACTTCACCTCTGAGATTAAGGTTTCTCCAAAACTCTTCAACTTAGTTTCTTCGATGAAGATTGTGTTAGCTAAGCTGTATGCCCAAAACTCCCAAGATATAACCCAACTATTCTTCTCGTCTTGATTCGAGTAAGCCTTGATCAAGGAATCGCTTGATGGACAAGGTGTAGCCATTCCCTATTAATTAAACACTAAGCCATGCATGTTGGATTAACTTGCCTGTGCACATAGTAAACAGTCAAAGATGCAACAATGCAACACGTTGGAGAAATTATATTAATTAAACATAAACGTAAATATAGTTAAGGAAAGCAATTAATTTAAATCAGTGCATGATGCTCATGTCATGAATATACAGAACCTGTCACCGAGGTGGTAAGCTTTTAGGTTGATGACGTGTTCCTCATTCCCATGATTGTAACTTTCTTTGCAACCATCGATAATTCCTTAGCTTTCCATGGTTTTCGAATCTCCCCAATCTTCTTCATCCATTTGTATATCCCATGGCCCGAACGTGCTATTCTTGAACCCAAGGTCTTCTTTGTCAATAGAGTTTTCACCTCCACGTTCTTCCAAGCATCGACCTCCAAAGGTCATCCGAATCCTCAACTTGATGTCCTCTCCGGTTCAAGTTCCTTTAGCTTACCCTTTGTTTCCGATCTACGCGCATAATTTACCCATGATAACGCTTTCCATTCTTGCTTGCTTCTTGACGTCTCCATGTTCCATGGTTCCAAGAAGACGACGCGATTTGCATTCCTCGAAGCTCATAAGTATCTTTGCCTTGCGTCCATTTGTTGTCCCATGCTTATATTCGTATCAAGTGAGCTTCCAGAGTTGACCTCATATTAAGCTTTATGATTAACGGCTCCCAATCCTTGCATCTGAGTTGAGTCGAACCCTTATTAACATATTTTGTATCCGATCCCTTAAAGCTTCCCAATTTGGTCTTCCAATCACTCAACCATTCCAAACTCGGAGCTTCAAAGGTGAACCTTGGAGCATTTACTCTTGTATTAGATGTCTCCAAAATCGGGGTGGAGAAGAGTTCCACACTCCTCTCGTTGTCTCACGCATCCCTCAAGTTAGAACTTGAGTCGTTGCAATTCTGGTATGTTGAAAACCTTCCCGTGATCCAAGCTTCCTCCCATGATACGAGCCATGATAGGTAGTTCTATTATGCACACCATGGAATTTGAACACTCAGCCTTCAAGTTACTTTACCAATTGTAGTTGGGGGTGATTTGTAGCTTTGTTTGCATGATAGTAGCCTATATAAGAAAGACCAACTCAAATATGGATGCATGAGGATTAGGGTATGCTTATGGCACGTAGTTAAATGAATCAATACACATAGAAGGCAAAATGCAACATTTAAAGCAACTAAATGAGAGAATAGATCGTATACATGTATTAAGCAATTTCCAACAATTAGTATCACATATTGATGTCAAATCGATACAATGCACATATTATCAAGTTGTTCCTATGCCGTGCGACCTAACTGACTCAAACACGACTCAAGAACACCGGTTTTGCAACCGGGCTCTGATACCACTTAAGGATGTAGCACCCCGTACGTGAGGCACCACATCCCCCGCAATATGGCTCAACGCGAGTAACGAAACAGTAAATCCGCACCCGTATCAAACCATAGCGAACGGGAGACAAACATAAAAACCTTCCTAAGCCAGGCGGAGCTAGACCCTGCAATGGTAACCAATCAACAATATATAATGCATCGCAAAGCTAAAGTTCAATCATGCGAACCATAAGTAGAATTTGGGCTCTTTAGGCCTCTTTTAAAAACATAACAAAACCCAATAAGACAATTCAATGACAATTACATAAATATTCAAGTCCAAGATACTACAGAATTGAATCAACATAATCCAATACATGAATGAGTGCAAAGACTCTCCTAACCTAACTCGACCAACTTAAAAACTCCAAACACCTCCGCCTAGCCCGAAACTCCAAAGCCAAACCTGCACACTAAAGTGTTGGGGAGGGAGAGGGTCAGTCTCTAGAAGACTGAGTGAGCAGGAGCGATACATATATATAAACATGCACATGCAAGTCATAAATCCCGAGCAAGGTTTTATTTGAATTTAGTTCCCGAAAAGGGCAAGAAATAGATAACAATGCTCGACTTTTACGACTAATTCATATCAAATTCATTACATTCATAAATCATACATAAATATAAGGCTCGGCGAGTGAGCGTGCACAATCTCCAACCAAACTCCGACCGTGTACGACAAATATCATTAATATATTGATTAGGCGATCATGCAATATATCATAATACACACAGACCATAAATCATAACATAAACATATGCATTTGGGCAATCCGTGTCCCGACTTTCCCGCACGGTGCATAATCCTATCATAACATATACATAACAAAAGGCATAAATCCTAACCAACCTTCTTCCTCCGGGTGGTGGACAAGTTAGCTAGACCTGACCACCGGTTCCTACATGGGCCAATGGGGGTACATGAATCCCCCAAAGGCACTCAGCTCCCATTCCTCGCTAAAACTCCTAGTGAGGGCCGGTATCACCGTATTTTGGTTGGAACTAGTATATGGGATCCCCGTCAGCCCTTGCTTCCTCGGTTAGCCACATATACTAAGTCCCGGGGCCCGTACCATCAGAAATCAGAAATGTGTCTCGCCAAACATTTCAATTCATAAGTACATATCATAATTCATAAATCATTGGAAAAGGGTATACTCGATCAATATTTACTCGATAACTTTACTCGAAAAGTAACATATATGTATAATCATAAGGTTTTGGCCAAAGCTTTTCACATAAGGGTTGTAGGGTTTAATACGTAGCTAAAACGAAAACACCCTCACCTGAACCGTGACGAAACAAGGAACGAGTTATCAAGTGCTCGAAGGATCAAGATCTCTCCACCCTGGAGATAAACTGTACAAAAGACAACATGACGTGTTCGTGAGACTCGAGACTCCAATGAACCATATATGACGCACGGCAATGCTCAAACATGATATGAATGCATAAAGATCATATTAAGTCATGAAATGTTCATGTGCATTATGAACGTATTTAGATCATATAATCACGTCATCCACTTATTCATTCATTTTCATTCAAATTCATCAAATCATATCTCCAATCGAATTAATTCAAGAATTCAAGTAGGAGCATAGAACATATTCAAGCTCTCCCATAATGCTACCACATACTTCATATTACATAAGATAGCATATTTCCAAGGTTTGACAACAAGAAGGAATTATATGATATAGAAAATGAGTTATGCGATTCATAGACGACATATAAACACACATAGACGGCATTAAGCAAAAGCATGCCTACAACTCATCCAAATACCATGAAATTACACCATAATGCTCCCAACATATAGCAAAACAAGTTCATAGTTCAACACACAAGAAGATAAAGTCATTCAAGAGGTGAAACGAATCAAATACCGAAAAGGAAGCAACACGGACTGCGCAGGGGAAGGGACACGGGGGTGTCACCTTCCTTAGCCAAACTGAGCCACGACCGTGGCTCAGTACAGACCTGTCCAGAGGGTGTGACACGCCCGTGTCTCACTCTTATGAGTAAATGAGACACGGGGGTGTCACGGTACAGAACTTTAAAACGTTCACAGAATTTCCAGCAAAACTGATCTCAAACCAAATCAATCCAAAAGCATACCAAATCAACTCCAAATGCTATGAAACTTAATATACAACACATTTACCATGTTAGGAACATTTTTCATATAGAGTAAAAAGGCTAATTCACACGTTAAGATCATCTAAATCATACAGTAAAACTGGGTCGCCAAAATCGTACATAAAAGCTCAATTGTTCAATCATGCCTTGATCAAGTACTTAGGGGTTAAATTTGGATCTGAAACTTTGGGGAGTGCATGCTAACCTACTAAACTACTAATTTACTTCATATATATGCAAAATGGCACAATTTAAAGCACATTAGGGTGACCAACAACCACACATATGCAACAGCAACAAGTCTGTCATGGAGAATGCACAAAACAGGCAATGTACTTCGGTTTTGAGGCTTCAAATGGAACCAAATACTTATAGAATGAATGTTAAAATATAGAGTAATGAGTGTACATCAACTCCATGCAATTTCACACGAAATGGAGACCATTTGATCAAGCAACAACACAAAATTTCACACAGCATTTCGAAAAACAGGGGAAGTAGTTTGATCATCAAGTTTGGAGCTCCATATCTCATAATTTCATAAAAGGGTCAAGAGATGAAATCCTCCTAACACCATATACTATCAGTTAGGAAAGAAATAGGTCAAGAAACAAGCTCATATACTCATGTATAATCAAGAAAATCAGCCACACAAGCAAATAGGTCACTAGAACAAAAATCCCTAAAAGTTCATACCAAACTCATCCCCCAAACCCTAATCAAATCTGATCCAAATCATGATGTAAGTAGATGAAATCAATCATAATAGAGTAGAGAAGACATAAATGTTCATACCTTAAAGATTTGGTGAAGGAAGATGGTGATTTGAGCTCAAAATCACAAAAGGGCCAAGGTTTTCTTCTTCTTTCTCCTCTCTCTCTCTCTCGATCAGTTCCAGCTGAGAAGGGAAGGGTTTGGTTCGGTTTTCAGAGCTAAAAGGGTAGGAGAAAGGGTTTAACTCAAGTACACAAGCCATGGTTAAGGCATGGTTAGGTTAGGTTAAGTAAAAAGGGTCCCACCATGAAGACTAGTCAACATAAAGAGCTCTTCTTGCACGAGTTGTCGGTTACGGTTGGATTTCGGAGGTCTTAATGATTTGAAAAAGGTATGAGGCTTGTTCCATTGTCTCCGAATCGTCGATACGAAGGCAACGGAGGTGTCGGAATTCGAATCCGAATTCCCGAGCTCAAGATATCACGTACGGAACCAAGGGTGCGCTACTTGCTCGTTAGCCCCCGACTTGGTTCCAAAAATCAAATTAAATCCGATAACACGTCAAATGAATCCAAAAACGTAAACCGAGTACATAGGCATATTCATAACACACATATTTACGACATACTAAACTTTCATACCAATCCGATATCATTGTTAGGAATAGTGCCCTAATAGCCGTTTGTATATCCACTTTGTGCTTTTCCTTATTGTAATCACAGATAATCTTTGAATAAAATAACGAATTGAGGCAACACTTCTTTATATGCTCTTGTTTGGTATGTGGTTACTTTAGCTGTGCATGTATGAGAACTCCCCTAATCCTAATGACTTTAGGACTCTACCATTTAGGTGAAATGGTTCATGAAACGAGCCCTATATCACATAAGTCATGATTAGTAAAATACTCCAAGCCGATGAGTCCTACAGATAGTGGGAGTGTCAACCAGACTCCTCTAAGGCTTGCTTGTGGGATCACGCCCTTAAGAAGGACCACCTTGTTTCATAGAGGTGCAAAGTGTATACTTGATACGTGCGTGAGACATGAGGGTGCCTACTTTAATAAGTAAGTTCACTAAGGTGCCCCGTGTGAGAACATTCCTAAATGGGAAAGGAAGTTTCTATTCCAGGAAATGGAAACTTCCAGATTAGGAAATATCTCACGAGTCATTGATGTGATTAATTGATCCTTAGACTTGAGGTTCCTTGTCACTTTATGAGTTAACTCTGTAGTCTTAGGTATAAGCTTTAAAGGGTGTCGCCTTAGACAACTGATCCAAGGCTTATGCTGGGGCTGTACAAGTGATTCATGAAAGTGAATGAGAATCAAGAAAGTGTTAGGAATAGTGCCCTAGAAAGCCGATTGTATATCCGCTTTGTGCTTTTCCTTATTGTAATCACAGACAATCTTTGAAAAAAATAACGAATTGAGGCAACACTTCTTTATATGCTCTTGTTTGGTATGCGTTTACTTTAGCTGTGCATGTATGAGAACTCCCCTAATCCTGATGACTTTAGGACTCTACCATTTAGGTGAAATGGTTCATGAAACGAGCCCTATATCACATAAGTCATGATTAGTAAAATACTCCAAGCCGATGAGTCCTACAGACAGTGGGAGTGTCAACCTGACTCCTCTAAGGCTTGCTTGTGGGATCACGCCCTTAAGAAGGACCACCTTGTTTCATGGAGGTGCAAAGTGTATAGTTGATACGTGCGTGATACATGAGGGTGCTTACTTTAATAAGTAAGTTCACTGAGGTGCCCCGTGTGAGAACATTCCTAAATGGGAATGGAAGTTTCCATTTTAGGAAATGGAAACTTCCAGATTAGGAAATATCTCACGAGTCATTGATGTGATTAATTGATCCTTAGACTTGAGGTTCCTTGTCACTTTATGAGTTAACTCTGTAGTCTTAGGTATAAGCTTTAAAGGGTGTCGCCTTAGACAGCTGATTCAAGGCTTATGTTGGGGCTGCACAAGTGACTCATGAAAGTGAATGAGAATCAAGAAAGGACCTACACTTGCATTTGCAAGGTGATCTCTTATTGTGTAAGTCATTCATATGCTATATGGAGTCCTTGGCCAAGGCAGTAGATCAAGACATCAAGAAAAGGGTTTCTTGGATTGAGATCAAATGGATATGAAATGTACTTAGCTTTAAGACCGGATTATTAGGGTTCTGATTATTCCCTTGCCCTAGATCTTGGTTGAGAGATAGTAAGTAGGAGGATTGTATCTCACATGAATCAATGACTTAAAGGTTCTGTCGAATCTGAACATTCCAATTCAGCTAGGGGTTAAACACCTGTTGCTAGACTATGGTCGTTTAATCTGTGGACTGATTAATTAATTAGTGAATTAATTAATTGGGGTCACTGCTAATTGAATTGAGAACCTAGAGGGTCACACACAACAACTTGGTTACATGAGTTGAGGCTTGAAAATGATTAAACGAGTTAATCGGCCAAGAGGGTTCCACACGTGTGAAATCACACGTGTGGCTCACGTGAGTGACACGTGTCACTGTGACACGTGTCACTGTGACACGTGTCACACACGTGTGTATATATATATTATATATATATTAAATAATTAATTAGTTAATTATTTAATAGACTTTGGTTTAATTTTGAATTAAAAAGAAAGTCTAATTTTGGAGAAAATAATCTAGTTAATTAATTATGAATTAATTAATTAGATAAAAATAAGTTATTTATTTTATAATAAATAAAGTATAAAATTATCCAAAAATAGTTTGGATATTTTTTGCTCTCTTAAAAGTTGACTAGAATTAGAATTCAAAGTCAAAGTTGGAAAATACTTGATGATCAAGTAATAGGAGAGAGAGGGACCAAATCCTTTGTCCATTAGGACTAGGTTCGGCCGCCCCTCCCCTTTCCTATATATAGGGGAGCTCATGCTCCCCTTTAGAGCTAATTGACAATTCTTGGTTCATGTGTTGAACACCTTCCTTTCTTAAAGATTAAATTAAACCCTAGGTTAAGCCTAAACACTAACTAGAGAACTAGCATCCTTACTAGTTAGATTGTGATCAAGTTGGTGGACTTTCTCTAGAGACTTCAAGTTAGAAGTTTGAAGATTCGAGCTTTACCAAGGAGAGGGGATCAAGCCGCGAGAAGAGCGTTCTTGGGTGGCTTGAAACGCTTCAAGAAAGAATAAAAGAAAAGTAAGTTTTCTATCTTTACGGATTTGGTTACACGATTGCGAGTCCTAGATCCTTTTGTTGGGAAAAATTTTTAAATTCCGCTGCTTTCTGATTCGTGTTTTCCAACAGAAAGGACCTACACTTGCATTTGCAAGGTGATCTCTTATTGTGTAAGTCATTCATATGCCATATGGAGTCCTTGGCCAAGGCAGTAGATCAAGACATCAAGAAAAGGGTTTCTTGGATTGAGATCAAATGGATATGAAATACACTTAGCTTTAAGACCGGATTATTAGGGTTCTGATTATTCCATTACCCTAGATCTTGGTTGAGAGATAGTAAGTAGGAGGATTGTATCTCACATGAATCAATGACTTAAAGGTTCTGTCGAATCCGAACATTCCAATTCAGCTAGGGGTTAAACACCTGTTGCTAGACTATGGTCGTTTAATCTATGGACTGATTAATTAATTAGTGAATTAATTAATTAGGGTCACTGCTAATTGAATTGAGAACCTATAGGGTCACACACAACAACTTGGTTACATGAGTTGAGGCTTTAAAATGATTAAACGAGTTAATCGGGCCAAGAGGGTTCCACACGTGTGAAATCACACGTGTGGCTCACGTGAGTGACACGTGTCACTGTGACACGTGTCACACACGTGTGAATATATATATTATATATATATATATGTATTAAATAATTAAATGTGCTAATTATTTAATAGACTTTGGTTTAATTTTCAATTAAAAAGAAAGTCTTATTTTGGAGAAAATAATCTAGTTAATTAATTACGAATTAATTAATTAGATAAAAAATAAGTTATTTATTTTATAATAAATTAAGTATAAAATTATCCAAAAATAGTTTGGATATTTTTAGCTCTCTTAAAAGTTGACTTGAATTAGAATTCAAAGTCAAAGTTGGAAAATACTTGATGATCAAGTAATAGGAGAGAGAGGAACCAAATCCTTGTCCAACAAGGAATAGGTTCGGCCGTCCCTCTCCCTTTCCTATATATAGGGGAGCTCATGCCCCCCTTTAGAGCTAATTGACAATTCTTTTGGTTCTTGTGTTGAACACCTTCCTTTCACCAAGATTAAATAAAACCCTAGGTTAAGCCTAAACACTAACTAGAGAACTAGCATCCTTACTAGTTAGATTGTGATCAAGTTGGTGGACTTTCTCTAGAGACTTCAAGTTAGAAGTTTGAAGAATCGAGCTTTACCAAGGAGAGGGGATCAAGCCGCGAGAAGAGCGTTCTTGGGTGGCTTGAAACGCTTCAAGAAAGAATAAAAGAAAAGTAAGTTTTCTATCTTTATGAATTTGGTTACACGATTGCGAGTCCTAGATCCTTTTGTTGGGAAAATTTTTTAAATTCCGCTGCTTTCTGATTCGTGTTTTCCAACAAGTGGTATCAGAGCCACCTCGTTAATCGTGTTTCTGATTCGTCTCAATTATTCTGAATTTGGTAGAAATTCTTAGGCTTGATGCGATTAAGTATTTGTAATTGTTTTAGAAAGCCTGAATTACAAAACTGTATTTTTTTTTCCTAAAAGTTTCTGAAAATTGGTTTTTGCAAAATTTAATTTTTGAAAACAATTTTAGATTTGAAACTGTATAAACTGTTATTGGATTTCTTGGATTGGTTTTGCTTTTGAACGAAAACACGAAACGAAAACTCGGATCACGACGAAGACGCGAAACCCCGCGCGCAGCGTACGCAGGGCAGCCGCCCAGTACCTCCCGAACGCCTGTGCGGGAGCCTTCCGGGCGCGCCTAGGCGCACCCGCCCAGGGCGGCCGAGACTGGCCGCCCATCGGCCGCCGTCGCCCGACAGGGCGCGGGCGCGCTAGTGCCGCGCACTCGCCCGGCCTTGGCCGGGCGCTGTGCGTGCCTGCCGTGCGCGTCCGCGCGCGCTTGCGACGCGTGCGCCCCGTTTCGTGTACGGGCCTCGTTTTCCTGATTCGAACATTCGTATTTCGTGCAATCCAGTCCCAATTTTTAATTTTAATTTTAAAATTTTATTTTGAATATTTATTTTAATTTTTGAATAAAAACTAGAAATTGGGATTTTTGAGAAATTGAAACGGTTTATATTTTGGGAAAATACAATCTTTGATAAAATTATTAATTTTCAGAAATTAATTGGAATTTTATTTGTTTTGGTAATTTGGGATTTATTGAAAACTTTTATAAATAAGACTCGCATCAAGTCGTGTTTTAAGTCATTAGGACTTGAAACGAGAATTTTAATTTATTGGCTAAATTTAAATTCTCGCAAGAGCATGTTAGGTGATCATGGGTTTAGATCTATGTATGGTTTTAATTTATGCACATGAATGGTTTAAATTGGGGTTGGAGCCCTATAGTTGCGTTTTTCAATTGAGGTTAGAGCCTCACTTATGTGCGTACTGTTATGTGATTTATTATGTGGCTTTCCATATTACTGTTTTTGAGGCCGGGGTATGCCCCGTGTAATTGTCTAAGGCCAATATGAAGATTGAGCCTTATTACTTTATGTCTTTTTCTTTTTATTGTAATTTGAGAGTAGAGATAGGTGGTGAGGTTTTATTTTCATTTTGGAGACAATGCACCCATGGAGTAAGATGGACCACATTCAAGTAACAAGGAGGCCATAAGTGAAGACCCCTCAAAATGTTAGGGAGGGGAATCTCAATTGTTAAATGTAATAGAGATAGGGCTCGTATTTTGTTACCGCTTTCCCTTATGTGATTTAAACTGTTTATGTGGCATGTATGTTAGAACTTGTGATTGTGGAGTGGCTCCCACATATCACGCATAAGATAGGTAGAACCCATGATCATTACATGTTAGTATCATGCTAGGACATGTTAATCTGTTTATGTGCTTGTTTGATATGCATTTAAGTGTACTTGCATTAATCAAGACTAATAAAATTGGATAGCATATATGTTGGTGAGGTCGAACCGGACAACTCTCCGGTTGATTCGAAAATTCCCCTTAAATATTAAGCTAATTTCGAACAAATAGGTGTTTAATTCGAGATGCAAATTTTGAATTAAATTCCTAGCATTCCATGAATAGGTTTTAAGTTTAGTAAGTGAAGCTGGTTATTGTCCGCGAGTCGTGGGATAGCTAGTGGAGCTTATTAGTTCTTAGTTACCTAATTGATCATTTTAAATGATCAATATTTCATGGTCAATTTTAGCAAGGGCGATGTCCGCGAGTCGTGGGTCGTTCGAACTAAGTTTTGATCATGATCTTATGATTGATGGGCCTAGCTTAACGCCTAAGTAAATATGGATGTCGCACGAGTCGTGGGTCCATATTGAAAGAAAGGTGATGCAAAAACAATTACTAAGAGTTCTAAAGATGTTAGAATTGGTAACTTGTACCTACCTAGGGTTCTTACTTAGAATGTCCGCGAGTCGTGGGTTCGAGGTAAAATGCCTAGGATCTTAGTACCCATTGGGAAACATGTTCCTCTTAGATCTTTGGGAATTCTAGATCTTTGAAAAACAGTGGGAGCTACATTAGATTAAAGACCTTATCTTTTGTATATCGTTATAATTCAGCATGCTCACTAGTTATCTGTTTTACCATTTAGGTCGTAGATTTTGTGATTCTCTACGTGTTTTGAAATGGCAACCAAAAACCCTCTTGTATCGATCCTCGATTCAAACAAGTTGACTGGTCCCAACTATTTTGATTGGCTGAGGAATCTAAAAATCATTTTAGATTCTGAGAAGAGAACTTATGTTCTCTTCGAAGGGGAGCCCAGTCCCGAAGGGGAGGCTCCCACTCGGGCCGAGCGGGATGCGATTCAGAAGTGGAAGGATGATAATCTCCAAGCCCGTTGCCTTATGTTGGCTAACATGTCTCCGGACTTGCAAAGACAACATGAGGCCATGGAATTTGCTTGGGAGATTTACGACCACTTAGAGCAACTTTACCGCCCTCATGAACGTGTTACAAGGTATAACACATCAAAGGAATTGTTCCACTTGAGAATGAGGGAAAGTTCAAGTGTCCATGAATATGGACTCAAGTTTCTTGCCCTTACTGAGAAACTTGCTTCCATGGACATGCCACTAAAAGATGAGCTTTCAGTGGATTTGTTGCTAGCTTCGCTCCCACCATCATTCAACCCATTTGTCCTTAACTTCAACATGAATCATGCTGGTGCTACTGTAACTGAGCTGATTAGTCAGCTTGTGACTGCTGAAAGCACGATCAAGAAGGACAATAAGGTTTTGATGGTGAATGCTCCATCTTCCTCTTCTGGGCCTTCTAAAGGTAACGGCAAGAAAGCCCAAAAGAAGAAGAAGAAACCTCTTAGGCCCACTGGTGGCATTTCGAAGGGGAAGGCCCAAAAGAAGAAGCGTGATCAGAAAGAGGATGTTTGCTTCCATTGTGGCAAAGAGGGACATTGGAGGAGAAACTGCCCAGAGTACAAGGCTACTCTAAAGAAAGGTATCTTTCTCGTTGAAGTAAATCTTTCTATTAATTCTAGTTCTTGGGTACTTGATACCGGTTGTGGAACTCATATCTGTAATGATGTACAGATGCTAAGTGAAGTCCAACAACTCAAAGAAGGAGAATGTGTCTTGAAGATCGGCGATAGCTCAAACGTTGAAGCTCGAGCTTTAGGCACAATTAGATTAGATTTAGGTAGTTTTGAGTTAGTATTAAATAAAGTCCTTTATGTACCGAGCATTATTCGTAATATAATTTCAGTTCCAATATTAGATTGTGAAGGTTATGAAACTTATATTAAGAATGGTAAATACTTTATCAAACGGAACAACTCTTCCGTTCATATCGGTACTCTAAGTAATGGACTTTACCTAACTCAAAATATCAATATTATGAATATACAACGAGAAACAAAGCGTAAGAGAGATGACCAAGTTTCAGCTCCCTTATGGCACGCTAGATTAGGACACATTTCCAAGAACAGAATTAGCAAGATAAACACTTTAGGATCATTCTCTGAAAATGATCTCAAAGAGTTGACTTCTTGCGAATCCTGTCTCAAAGGAAAGATGTCCAAAGTTCCTTTTAAAGGAACTGTGGAACGTGCCACTGAGGTTTTGGATTTGATCCATACTGATGTTTGTGGACCGCTTAGTGTAAGCACTAGAAACAATCATCAGTACTTCATAACCTTTACTGATGACTTTAGTCGGTATGGTTATGTATACTTAATGAAGTATAAATCTGAAGCTTTTGAGAAATTCTTAGAATTTCAAAAGGAGGTTGAGAACCAAACTGGTCACAAGATCAAAGCACTTCGATCTGATCGAGGAGGCGAGTATCTTAGTGAAGAATTCCTTAATCATCTCAAAGATAATGGGATTATCTCTCAGTGGACTCCTCCGGGAACTCCTCAGCTTAATGGAGTTTCTGAGAGAAGGAATCAAACCCTACTTGATATGGTTCGTTCCATGATGAGTTTCACTAACTTACCACCTTCTTTCTGGGGTTATGCCCTAGAAAGTGCAGCAAAGATTCTGAATCTAGTTCCCTCTAAGTCAGTCCCCAAAACGCCCTATAAAATGTGGCATGGTAAAATCCCTAGTTACTCTTACTTAAGAATTTGGGGTTGTCCTGCTTACGTGAAGAGGACAGTGGGAGATAAGTTAGAATCTCGTTCTAACTTATACTACTTTGTAGGTTATCCTAAGGAATCCATAGGATACTACTTCTATGATCAATCTGAGCAAAAGGTGTTTGTTTCCAGAAATGCCACTTTTCTTGAGGAACCGTTCCTTAAAGAAAAGAAAGGAAAGATCATAAAATTAGAAGAAGTACAAAGTAACCACACGCCACCCACTGAAGAGACGTCCCCTACTGATCAACTACAACCAATCACGAATTTCGATACACATGAAAACCCTCCTCTAAGGCGTTCTGAACGCACTCCTAGACAGCCGGAGAGATGGTATGGATTCTTCCATGAAATCTCTCAAAACGATAATGATCCTTCAACATATGAGGAGGCACTTTCAGATTCTGACTCTGAACAGTGGATAGAAGCCATGAAATCCGAAATGGACTCCATGAACTCCAACAAAGTTTGGACCTTGGTAGATTTGCCTGATGGGGTCAAACCCATAGGTTGCAAATGGATCTTTAAGAGAAAGCTTGGAGTTGATGGAAGCATTGCAGCCTACAAAGCAAGACTGGTTGCAAAAGGATTCACTCAAAGACCCGGCGTGGACTTTGACGAAACCTTTTCACCAGTTGCAATGCAAAAGTCCATTCGAATCATGCTTGCCATTGCTGCATATTATGACTATGAGATACGGCAAATGGATGTGAAAACTGCCTTTCTCAATGGTGACATTGACAAAGACATTTATATGGAGCAACCCATAGGTTTCACATTCAGTGGGAGTGAGCAAAAGGTTTGCAAACTCCAAAGATCAATCTATGGATTGAAACAGGCTTCTAGGAATTGGAACATTCGATTTTATGAATCGATCAAAGCGTTTGGCTTCATCCAAATTTCGAATGAATCATGTGTGTATAGAAAGGAATTGGAGACCTCAGTGCAATTCTTAGTACTTTATGTTGATGACATCCTTCTCATTGGGAATTCGAAGGATGACATGAAAGTGACTAAGTTATGGTTATCGAACCAATTCGAGATGAAAGATCTTGGTGATGCGTCCTATATCCTTGGAATTAAAATCTATAGAGATAGATCTAGAAGGTTAATAGGACTGTCACAGTCGATGTACATTGACAAAGTATTGAAGAGATTCAATATGGAGTCGGCAAAGGTTAAGAACCTTCCTGTGAGTGTAGGAACATGTCTTTCAAAGAAGATGTGTCCTAAGACTAACCTTGAGAAGGAGAGAATGACTCATACACCTTATGCGTCAGCAATAGGTAGCATAATGTATGCAATGTTATGTACTCGACCGGATGTGGCTTATGCACTTAGTGTGACAAGTCGTTACCAATCGGACCCTGGAGATGGTCACTGGGCTACCGTGAAGAATATTCTTAAGTACTTGAAAAGTACTAAAGATTTATTCTTAGTTTACGGAGGTCAGAAAGATCTTACTGTCGAAGGATACTGCGATGCAAGCTTTGCATCAGACTTAGATGATTTTAAGTCAATGTCAGGATACATTTTCTGCCTAAACGGCGGAGCAGTGAGTTAGAAGAGTTCCAAGCAAACAACCACTGCAGATTCGACCACTGAGGCCGAATACTTAGCTGCAAATGATGCAGCAAAGGAAGGTGTTTAGATTAGAAACTTCATTCAAGAGTTGAATGTTGTTCCTAGCATGAAAGACCCCATTACTGTGTTTTGTGACAACACTGGGGCGGTTGCTCAAGCAAGAGAACCAAGATCTCACCAACGGACCAAGCACATTATGAGGAAGTATCACCTAATCCGTGATATTATCAAAAGAGGAGATGTGCTAATTGAGAGGGTCACATCAGCAGAGAACGTAGCAGATCCACTTACTAAACCCCTTAGTCGAGAAGCTTTCCAAGGTCATCTTCAGAAGATGGGACTTAGAGTAGCTTTAGAATGGCTTTGACGGGCAAGTGGGAGATTATTAGGAACAGTGCCCTAAAAGCCGATTGTATATCCGCTTTGTGCTTTTCCTTATTGTAATCACAGACAATGTTTGAATAAAATAACGAATTGAGGCAACACTTCTTTATATGCTCTTGTTTGGTATGCGGTTACTTTAGCTGTGCATGTATGAGAACTCCCCTAATCCTAATGACTTTAGGACTCTACCATTTAGGTGAAATGGTTCATGAAACGAGCCCTATATCACATAAGTCATGATTAGTAAAGTACTCCAAGCCGATGAGTCCTACAGACAGTGGGAGTGTCAACCAGACTCCTCTAAGGTTTGGTTGTGGGATCACGCCCTTAAGAAGGACCACCTTGTTTCATAGATGTGCAAAGTGTATAGTTGATACGTGCGTGATACATGAGGGTGCTTACTTTAATAAGTAAGTTCACTGAGGTGCCCCGTGTGAGAACATTCCTAAATGGGAATGGAAGTTTCTATTTCAGGAAATGGAAACTTCCAGATTAGGAAATATCTCACGAGTCATTGATGTGATTAATTGATCCTTAGAATTGAGGTTCCTTGTCACTTTATGAGTTAACTCTGTAGTCTTAGGTGTAAGCTTTAAAGGGTGTCGCCTTAGACAACTGATCCAAGGCTTATGCTGGGGCTGCACAAGTGATTCATGAAAGTGAACGAGAATCAAGAAAGGAGCTACACTTGCCTTTGCAAGGTGATCTCTTATTGTGTAAGTCATTCATATGCCATATGGAGTCCTTGGCCAAGGCAGTAGATCAAGACATCAAGAAAAGGGTTTCTTGGATTGAGATCAAATGGATATGAAATGCACTTAGCTTTAAGACCGGATTGTTAGGGTTCTGATTATTCCCTTGCCCTAGATCTTGGTTGAGAGATAGTAAGTAGGAGGATTGTATCTCACATGAATCAATGACTTAAAGGTTCTGTCGAATCCGAACATTCCAATTCAGCTAGGGGTTAAACACCTGTTGCTAGACTATGGTCGTTTAATCTGTGGACTGATTAATTAATTAGTGAATTAATTAATTAGGGTCACTGCTAATTGAATTGAGAACCTAGAGGGTCACACACAACAACTTGGTTACATGAGTTGAGGCTTTAAAATGATTAAACGAGTTAATCGGGCCAAGAGGGTTCCACACGTGTGAAATCACACGTGTGGCTCACGTGAGTGACACGTGTCACTGTGACACGTGTCACACACGTGTGAATATATATATTATATATATATATGTATTAAATAATTAAATGTGTTAATTATTTAATAGACTTTGGTTTAATTTTGAATTAAAAAGAAAGTCTTATTTTGGAGAAAATAATCTAGTTAATTAATTACGAATTAATTAATTAGATAAAAAATAAGTTATTTATTTTATAATAAATAAAGTATAAAATTATCCAAAAATAGTTTGGATATTTTTAGCTCTCTTAAAAGTTGACTTGAATTAGAATTCAAAGTCAAAGTTGGAAAATACTTGATGATCAAGTAATAGGAGAGAGAGGAACCAAATCCTTATCCAACAAGGAATAGGTTCGGCCGTCCCTCTCCCTTTCCTATAGATAGGGGAGCTCATGCTCCCCTTTAGAGCTAATTGACAATTCTTTTGGTTCATGTGTTGAACACCTTCCTTTCTCCAAGATTAAATAAAACCCTAGGTTAAGCCTAAACACTAACTAGAGAACTAGCATCCTTACTAGTTAGATTGTGATCAAGTTGGTGGACTTTCTCTAGAGACTTCAAGTTAGAAGTTTGAAGATTCGAGCTTTACCAAGGAGAGGGGATCAAGCCGCGAGAAGAGCGTTCTTGGATGTCTTGAAACGCTTCAAGAAAGAATAAAAGAAAAGTAAGTTTTCTATCTTTACGAATTTGGTTCACGATTGCGAGTCCTAGATCCTTTTGTTGGGAAAATTTTTTAAATTCCGCTGCTTTCTGATTCGTGTTTTCCAACAATCATTACATATAAGAACGGAGCACAAATAAAACACTCACGTGCAAGAACGAATTCATATCGTTAATAAATTAATTACTAAAACTTAATTTCCTTTTTAAATAATTTAAACAAATTAACAACAAGTTAAAATTAATTAACCAAATTACCAAAACAGTTAAGGTAACGTGAAACCTCAATTAAGAAATTAAACACTAAATATCAAAGTAAAATAAGATGAATTACTTGAAATAACCATAGTCTATAGTTTGAATCAAATATAAACACTTATAAACAATTAATCATATAATTAAATAATTAATTTGCGCAATTTATAAACAAATACGCCACATTATTTAAAACTGAAAAACTGGGGCATTACAAATAAACAATGAACCGTGTACAAGAATAACAAAAAAATGATAATAATAAAGTAATGATGCACGTGGTATGCATGATTGAGTGTACCGTTCACCGAGGATTGAAGTTCTGGAACTGAAGTAATTCGGTGAAATACTTGATTCTTTAGTTTATGAGTGTACCATTCTTCCGACGCTCATCATTCAGGATATGAGGTGCATACTTGATCAACCTCACGAACCTGGCCCCATACTCCATCATATTCATAGTTCCCTGAACCAGACTCGTAAACTCAGCCTCTCGTGTATCACGAGTTACTTGAGGCGTGTACTTCTGCTGAAATTCTCTGATAAACTCATCCCAACTTCCTTCAACGTTGTTCTCAATCCACATATGTTGACCGTGCTTCGACCAATTGTATGCAGCTCCTTCCATAAGAAAAGTAGCATACCGAACTCGTTCACGATCCTCTGGGTAGATCTCCATAGCCTCGAAAATCTTCTCAAGACTAGTAATCCAATTCTCAGCCTTTAGATCGTTTGGTTCTCCATAGAACTTAGGTGGAATCATCCTCAGAAACTTTTGCAGTGACCTTTCATTTGGAGTATTACCCCTCGTCGCACACGCCCTCATAAATTGTTGTAGCACATCCCTTAATTCTGGAATTCCCCCCCGTTCAGGGGGTGGCGTAACATCTCTTTGGGGTGGTGGTGGTGGTATACGATTCCGGGGTGCTCTTCTCGGTGGCATGTCGTTACTGAATTCATAACCATTCAGATACATATTCGATGCATGACATATAATGATTCACAGAATCTGTAACCACGTATTCACATTCCTACGTAGTTAGATATAAGTATGAGAACAACACATTTCCATAACAACATATCAGCAAAGATTCAAGATCTCCACACATATCATATAATCATAAACAACTTTCAGACAACATGTAAACGGGAACAGAAGCTCGTGTAACATATCAACATATCAGAAACATGTATAACATATCCCGAAACATGATCAACATATAAACGAGAACAGAACATGTACTATCATATCAACCAGAACTGTAAAATGTATAACATGATCAGAAGCATGATCAACATATCCAGAATAATAGCATGCTATCAATAAATGAAATGGCATGATCCTACTGTCGGCCCTAATGGTATCCTGAAGCAACTCTTGGACTCATGCAATGACAGTTATGGAAAGCAGTACACAGATAATCAACATAAAACCGAAAGTGTTATAAGTGTGCAAGGTTTGGTAAAATTTACTACAGGCTACATGTAAACAGTATTAATTCAAAATGGGGAGGACCCGATACTATCGAGTTGACTCCCTTACAGGCCTTGCCAATCCGTCCAACCCTGCTGAAATAACTTAGTAGGTACCATGTCATCTGAACCGTCATCCGTTGTGCCAAAAGTCGGGGATCATCTCCCATAGCTATACATCCCCTCATCCAAAAGTTACCCCTGAACTGTCCCGGCTATACGTCCTCCATCCATAGATAGATATATATGTATCAGTACTATTTACAGAAACCTTCCATCAGCAATCAACCCTGATAACTGTTGTCCAAAGAACCCCTGGTGGTGTCATCAGAAACAGCAACGACCTCACCCTGTCTGTATCCTGCTGGGTCATCTTCGCCATCATCATCGTCATCGTCATCAGAACCTCCATCACCTCCATCGGACTGCTCCTGTATAGGCTCGGGCTCCTGAGAGGCCTGATTGACATCTTAACCCTCGACCTCCTCAACTGCCTGCTCATCGGACAAGTGATAGGTATCATACAGGCGAGCTCTCACGCGTGCATGGTAGTGCTGGTGATGCTCCATAGTGGTGTCGTGATCGATAGTCATCTGCATAAGATCTGGGTCCAACTCAGCAATACGAGCAGCCCTCTGCTCAGCAACATGAGTCATTTCTGCAGCATGCTCACCAGCAATATCCCTATCAATCTGGTGCTACAGTGACTGATCCTGATGGTGCATAGACTCCAACGTAACCTCACGGGTCCTCTGATACTCCTGAAAGTAACCATCTCTCTCAGACTCGAGATAGTGCACAACTCTGTTAGGATAGGAATACCCAGGTCTTCCATTGTCCCTGGACCTGCACCAGGTGTAGAAACGAGTGCCTCCATGGCGAGAAACTGCCACAGTACGCGGGGCCTCAAACTGCTCAAAGAAAGCCTCACCCATCTGCTGATGATTAGGATCACGGTGCGGCTGAACTGCCATAGCTATACAGAAGATACCACAAATATGAAATCTAGATAACAGAAACATGCAATCTCCAAATATCCTGTCTCGGTGCAATATGAGAATGATCCTAGAAGCAATGCGTGAATAATCCATGATGCAACATGAGAGCAATGTAGGTTAAGTCTCTTCTTACTTAACCCAATGCTCTGATACCACCTCAGGCTGTAACGCCCCCACCCGTATTGGAATATGAGGAGAGCATCGTCTCAACCCCCGCACTGAAGCACCTCTCAAGTAATGGTGTGAGCCATCACTCAAGATGTAATAGCCTAAGGTGCTTGTCCCACATCGGTCGGAGAGGGGAACAAATCCTCCTTTATAAGGGGGTGGATACCTTTCCCTTGTTGAGGCCTTTTCCTGGTTGGGCACCTTCGGGTTTAAATACCAACGGGAAGAACAAAACCGTGAGGGTGGTGTCGCTTAGCGCACCAAAGCGGACAATATCGACCGGCGGGTTTTCGGGCTGTTACAAATGGTATCAGAGCCGGGGTCCAGGCCGGTGTGCCAGCGAGGACGCTGGGCCCTCTTAGGGGGGTGGACTGTAATAGCCTAAGGTGCTTGTCCCACATCGGTCGGAGAGGGGAACAAAGCCTCCTTTATAAGGGGGTGGATACCTTTCCCTTGTTGAGGCCTTTTCCTGGTTGGGCACCTTCGGGTTTAAATACCAACGGGAAGAACAAAACCGTGAGGGTGGTGTCGCTTAGCCCACCAAAGCGGACAATATCGATAGGCGGGTTTTCGGGTTGTTACACAAGAAATACTTCAGCGAACGGCTGTCTATCTCAGAACTGTAAATGTATAACGATGTGGCTATGCAGCAGAAAATCAGAGTATTTTAAAACTTTTCAAAACATGTGCGTGATGGCATGTAACAAGCAAGAACGTATTGATCGTGTAAGAGAGACTTGGCATATCAGAACATGTAATATATTCACATGTAAGCACTGATATAACAGAGTTCAAAATATCGGTAACAGAGTAGCAGAAAGAGTATAACAAGGATACTCAAGTATTCAGAAACATAAAGTGATGCAGCCATAAAACATATGCAGGACACAAAAGAAAGTAATACTAAGTCCAGACTGAAACAAAAGTGACAATCTAGAGCTTCAAGATACATCTACACTGCGGCTGCAAGACCTGAAACCATGACGCAAGAAAACGGGAGAGATATTAGTCAAAAGGACTAAATGAGGGAATACTTTAAAGAAAATACTGAGTGATAAAGAACTTGAAGTAAAGTTCAAAATTGTTAATGCAAGGCTTTTAAAGAAGAACTTGGAAAAAGTTCGATTGATAAAACTGTTTGAATGCGATGCTGTAAAAGAATGCATGTTTTAAAACTCTTTCATGAATGCTATCACACACGCACACATATGCTGTAAATGGTTCATAATTCTTTTATAAAATGGGATAGGGGGTAAAGTGAACTTTTCCAAATATGAACCATCCTTCATGAAACATAATTTTGCCCGCAAGATAGGCTTCTCCATCCTTACTCCAGAAAACATGATGAAGTAGAGTATCGGATAAGGATCAACAATAACTCCACATTTAGTAGAGCATCGGACCATGGTCAACAATACTCCACCAACACATACAAACATGCACCATCCTCTACCGATTGTCACTTCAGGTAGCTAACCCTAGGCAACCTATAAACATGTAATGGGAATAGATTTGCGGTCCATTCCCAGACAGATTGTCCTGACTTAACAAACCTCCTGTTAAAAGTCGGTATCAATTGTCTAATTGTAGCGGCCAGTATTAGTGATGTCGTTGGCGCACACCTCCCAAAAATCACATCTACACATAACCGCCGGGCCCAAACTGTAAACTGTATGCTTGCATTTCAGATTAGCAGTAACCAGAGTACCACTCCGGGTGCTAACTATTAACATCTGAAACTGTAACTGTAACATGTTATGCTGTCTGTAAAACATGTGATGTTGTCTGTAAAACATGTGATGTTGTCTTGTAAAACATATGAACAAGTGAAACTGTATTTTGAAAACATATGCAAAACATGTAACTGTCTTTGAACAAGAATGCAGAACTTTGAAAAACATGTGCTTTAGATCAAGGTATACTATTAAAGTATGAATGATCCTTTCAAAAGAATGTCCCGATAAAAGGGATAGTTCAAAATGAGGTTTAACATTGAATTTCAAAACATATGATACTAAAGTAGAATCATGGTTCCAGTTGGAAAACGTTTTAACTTCACCTCACCTAATAGTAACAAAAGGTAGGTAGACAGATTACGCGGTGCCCTGGGGATCCAAGTGCTCAACTTTAACTCCTTTAGGTGGTGTACTAGAGTGAGCTTAAGAACTAAGACCCACTACTAACGAAGATGCATATGAAATGCATGAAACAAATGAACAAGGAACATGTAACACAAGTGAGTAATACCATTTAAGGTATTCAAGAAAGGTAACACACAAAGGAATACGTTAAAGTGAGTTACTCTTAACATTGGACTATGATCTTACTATAATCGAGTAAGCTTTAGTCAAATTATGAATCCTATTGCAACCTTAGGTTATGAAACAAGTCCTCAAAAGAAAACACATTTTAGACCTCGGATTTGAAATCCCTAGGTGCAAATGTCTATTAAGAAAGCACAAGTTTTATTTCACTTTTGCTATTTAAAAACACTATTCAAAAGTACTATTCAGGATTACTATTCACAGTTACTATTCACATGTCGGGTCAAAGGGTCGGGTCAAACCCTTACTATACACACACACACACACACACGGCATGCACGTACACATACACACACACGGTATGCACAAACACACACACCCTAATTAAATTAAGATCTTGATTATAACCTATAGTTTGAAGTTCATGTTATTATAATTAAGTGTGATCTAGGTTAAAGGTATAACCTATAGTTAAGAGGTCCAATTAAAGCATAAGATCAAGTTATGAAACACTATTCTATCTTAGGTTATAACATGTGACACTATTAAAGTGTATAACATATGATCAAGGCTCTATTCCATTAATCCATATCATATCATAAGCTCAATTCATAATTCATGAATCATATAACCATGTAATAACATGTCTTCAACATATATCATATCATATCATGAACCTTGGGCATGTAACATGTAACAAGTAAATTCAATACCAACATGTAACAAGTTGTGACATAATTAATTGTAAATCACTATTCCATTAGTTGGCATGCATGAACATAATTCAAATTGCATAATCATGCATCAATTCTCATAATATAACAACCATATCACATGATCATAGCATATACTAGAGCATTTCATAACATATTCAAGCATATACTAAACAATTAAAACATATAAACATATATTCATACATATCATGAAAACTATATAATAAATGCATAAAATAAAATCCTATATGGCTTAGGGAAGACCCTAAGACCCAACCTAAATATAATATAAACATACCATAACATAAAAACATAAACTAAACTAAAACATAACATAAAATAAAACAAACTAACCTAGCAAATGTGGGGGTAGCCGACGGCCAAGAGGGGGAGCAAGGGAGAAGAAAGGGTGTTGTTAACACAACTTTGAGTAAGGATTCTAATGGCATGAGGGGGCTATTTATTGTTGGAGATAAGCCCCTCACATTGGAAATAAACTTGAGGTAAGAGTATGAGAGCAAAAGTGGAGTAGGTTCTCTTGGAAGCTTTAGGAATCTTGAAGCTAAAATGGGACTGATGGGGGGTATTTCGGTAATTTCACCTCCAAAACGTGAAGGTAAGTGGCTGGAAGTATAACCATTCCATCTGGGCAAAAATTAGCTTCGGAACGCACATTTATACGTCGAAATCTGATTTACCGTTTAAGAGATACATTAGTTTTAGTGAATAAAAGTTTTGAGCTCGAAACTCAACACGAGTGAAAAATAGCTTTCGGGAATGATTTTCAAGTCCGGATTGTGTCCTAAATTCAAGAAATAAATCAAGAAGCATTTTGAGTCCAAAATCGACTATGAAACATTTTACCGTTAAAAAGTTGAAAACGTAGAATGAATAGTGAATTCTCACGTACGAACGTACGCTCCAAAATTTCAAGTTAGGGTTAGAATCAAGAGTTGTAAAACGTCTCAAAAATCTTGAAATAGCTCGAGTAGTGCAAATCCAGAGAGAAAATATTTTTCAAATGAAAATCGCTCGTAGAAGAAATAGTAAACTAGGGTTTTCATAAACATTTTCAATAAAACAAAGTTCAGAATAGATTTTCAAGTCAAGAATGATTTCAAAAGACTCGTCTCGAGTCAAGGGTCTATTTTACTGTAAATTTGGGTAGGAAAAGATATCAGAATCAAAAGCTTAGTTTCAGATGAATAGTAACTTTAGTCAGTAAGATCCAAAAATACCCTTATGGTTCAAGAAAGACTCTCTGAGCTCGTGAAAGAAGTTCAAACGATAGGGAAACATGTGTGGTGAACCTCTAGGGTTCGAGTAACAATATGAACAAGGTAGGCTCGGGTTATGAATAGTAGACTGTATCAAAGGTCAAGAATTACCCCTTAAAACATGTCAGATCATATGCGAGTACAAAGTTCATGTAAGAATGCAATGCATGATGGTTCAAAAAGTTGGATCACTGTCTATAAACGCTTTACCAATGCCCTCGGCTTACCACTTTTATTCAGGCCCTGTTCTGGGCTGTTACAGAACGACTTATGCATTAAGAGATCTTCTTGCATTAAAGCAAGTGTAGGTCCTTTGTTGATTCTCATATACTTCCATGTGCCACTTGTAACGGCCCGATTTTTCAGTCGTATAGTATGACGTATGTGTTTATCAATTTGCGTGAATTAATTATTTATAAGTGTTTTATATATTTAATTTTATTATAAATTGTTATTATTTTATTTTATTTTATTTTATTTAGTATTTTTAAATTGATAGTTAAGTGTTAACATTAATTAACTATATCTTTAATTATATTAATTAATTTCAACATTTAAATCGTTGATTTTTTTTTTTTATTTAAAAATGGAATTTAAATTTTATTATTTGATTTGAAATGTTATGAAGTTGTTAATGCTTTGCGCATGGGTGTTTTAATCGCGCTTCGTTCTTATATGAATTGAAATCGAAATTTCGTGAAAAGTTAGTATGTCGTAGATTTATGCGTTATGAACATGTCTATATGCTCGTTTCATGTTTTCAATCTCGTTTGGCGTGGTAACGAATTTATTCTTCATTGTGGAACCAAATCGGAGGCTAACGGGCAATTAGCGGACCCTTGGTTCCGTATGTGATATCTTGAGCTCGGGAACTCGGATTCGAGTTCCGTCATCTCCGCTGAACTCGTATCAAATATTCGGCTTCAATGGAGCAAGCCACATATTTTTCTAAACACGTTTGAACCTCCAAAATTTAACCGAAACTTGTAACGTTCGCCTAAATGACCACCCTTAGCTTTAATAGCCATAACTTAACCCATACTTAACCAAACCTCACCAAAATTGAACCCTAGTTCACCTAATTCACTCCCCTATACCCTCACATCAGCCTCAAATCGAGATCACTCCAAGAAAGAAAGGAATTCAACTGCAAACCTTGGAGAAACCCTTCCCTTTCACGTCACTTTGCAACCAAGAGGGTAGTTGAGCTCATATCTTCATTTTTTTCTCCATCATCTTCAAGAGGTGAGTTCATATTTGTGTTTGACGTCATTATGTGGTCATTTTCATCCATTAATTTCAGATTTTAGCTTGCAGTTTGTGACGCCCCGTATTCTCGAAGGGCGTCCTGAAGATATTAACAAGTAAGTCTCTACACTTGTGTGTGTTTAATTTAAGAGTTCTTGAATTATGTGATTTCATGTAAATCCAATTTAATATGTGATCATATGGATTATTCTAAGATTAATTGTCAAGTTGATTTTATATCCATCATGTTACTTAATGTAACACCCCAAACAGAGGATGCCACATCCCCCGCACTAAGACCCAGATCCGGTCACGAAATGGAAAGTCCATGCCCGAATCCGAATCAAAGCGAACGGGAGACCAACTCACACACTAGGCTAGGCGGATCTAACTCGACAGACTCAGAGCGCGGAAGCAATTTAAATAATTATCATCAGATAGCGGAAGCAATTAAATCAACGTACAAAATAAGTGACGGGTTCAACTAGCATAGATACCTAGTCCCGAATATCAGGATACATAACAGGTGACGGGTTCGACTAGCATAGATACCTAGTCCCGAATCTCAAATCATCGCAACATAAAAAACCAATAAAAGTATCAGCAGAATAGCTAGTTACATCCAAATGCTAGCATACTAACCCCACACGGGTTTAAAAACATAATCTCCAAAAGCAGATAAGAATACGTAACATAGATAGAGTATGTGACAAATACATCTTAACACCAACTAAACTGACAAGTGTGACCCAGAAGACTCACATCCGCCTAGCTCAAGCCAAAAGAAACCTGCAACTAAAAGATAAAATGAGGTGTCAGTCAACTGACTGAGTGAGGGGGCTAACGCACACCCACTGTATATATATAGAGCATAGCACATATCAGAAGGGTGGACTCATGAACCGGAGATAGGTGTTGCATACCAAAGACATTTCCAAAAGTACCCAAAAGATAGTTATAAGTATAAGTTTTTGAAAACATTTCAGAAACTCTATCTCGATTCATGATTCCCAGACAGAACAGATCACATGCTCGGCGAGTACGAGCTTCCAACCTTTACTCCTCAGAACATATCAGAACATAAAATACAAAATCAATCCAACCTTTACACCAATAATGGAGGGGATGTGCCGTCCCCAAACCATCAAGAACATACACACCCTCAAGGGGTAGCGAACCCACAAGAGTCCTCCCCGGCCTTAGCCGAAGGCTCAAGATACCACGTCTCCCTCATCACCCTAAGGTCGCGCAATGATATCTCAAATGGAACTACGCACAGGTATATCCCCGATGGCCTTAACAGTCTCGGGGGCTCCTTACCCATAGCTCCATGGAACTACGCACAGGTATATCCCCGACGACCCTAACCGTCCCGGGGGCTCCTTACCCATAGCTCCTCTGATCCATATACAAACATACATACATACAGATGCCAATATTTCATGGCCAACTCGCTACAGAACATAACGTAACATAATTTTCAAAACAGCTTACATATGCTTTCATATCTAATTTTCCAAAACAGAGTTGTTTCACAAGGTCATAAACATATCATAGCCAACACGTACGTATATAATAGATATACTCGCATACAGGGGTTGAAATCAGCATATTAAGGCCATAGGTCGCATAACTATACAAAATCCTAAACCTCACCTCGTGAAAATAGAGTCTGAGAGTGTGAAGGGCCAAACACTCTAAACCTCGGGCCCATCGGTACCACCAAACTCCGTGACAAGACATACAGAAGCCCATACTTAGACTCTATATCAACCAAACAAGACGCACGGCGTTGCTCAACATGATCGTGTTTATGTATAAGTGTTCATGTTGTGCTTGGATAAGGTGTCGTGGTCATTCAAGGCATATCAATGCTCAACAAGGTCATATTTACAAGCAACCATCATGCAATTCCATATCCAAAGATTCAAGATCAATTTAGGAAGTCAATGTATTCACAAAATGCATATTAAATCATCTAATGTCACAGGGTTCAATTATAATATTAGAATTAAGCATCAAGTTCATGTCGAGTTATAAAGTGCATAATTAAGAGCAACTTGATCATATATACATACAAAGTTGTTGTACGTAGATGGCGTGCTTGATACAAATAAAGAGTGCATCTAATTCACTTAAGATCATACTTTACAACTTCACAACATGTTTGGTACACAAGCTCAAGTCACATTCATAGTTTCATAAATATTACAGTTACATCCGCTAAGTTATTTATAAAAGTTTAGAATTATTACACATACATCCCCTTAGTCGATTGCTAAACATAATTGTTCATTTAAAGTGTTTATACAATTATTCAACTAGGAATTAATTACTTACAAGCATGACAATTATCAATTTATCGTAATTCATAATATACCATTTTCAAGTAATAAGAGTAAATCAAGATATTATAATTCTAACTCCTATCATGCATAAAGTCTCAAGTTGTTCAAGCATCCTTCATGTATCTAAATTTAATATTGGAAACACAATTTACAACAAACATAACATTGAGAACGTCTCAAATCCATATAGAGAAATCACAACATGTTCGTTCTTCTAAAATATTATTCAAGTTCATTTAGTCACATAAAAGATTAGTTTCTAAATATTACACTAATACCCCTTCATATCTAAACACATAGCATAAATTCATCACATCGGGATTCAAATTGTAAATCGAAACATTCATACATATCACAATCCATTCAATACATGTTTTCATATACGATTGGAATACATCTCGATCAACAAACCAACAATAACCAATTTATTTGCACTTAAAACAATTAATTCAAATAATCACAATTACGCAAAATAATTCGTAATAAATAGATCGAGTGTCCGATTGACGAACGAAAAGTGGCGTTAAACTCACCACAACGAGACGAACATTCTGACCAGACGCCGCCGGAACTCCACCACTGTAGCTACCGGAATTTGGCCGGACCGCCGCCGGGCCACCGCCGAAGGTCGCTGGAAAAATCCCGAAAAATCATTCCTGAATGAAGTCTTTGTGCCCGTTCCGAATCCTCGATCAATTTTTGGAAATTCCAAGTCAATCTCCTCCAATTTCAGATCTACGAACACGAAAAACCCTAAATCTTCAAACTCAAATTACTTCCAAACCGGTGAACCAAAATGCGATCCGTAAAAGCCATTGTCTTACCCATGACGAGCTCTTCGAAAGCCCTAAGGTAGCTCGCCGGAAAAATCCTCGGAGCTAGCAGCGCCATTGCACCCCCACTTTGCCGCCGCGATCCGCCGCCAAACCACCGAATCTGGAGTCGCCTGATCACAGGCCACTAGTTCTTGTCGTTCCAAACAACTTTCGTGCAGAGCCCAAGATCAAAAGATGGCCGAAAAAGGCCCCCGTTGGCCGCCGAAGTTTCTGCCGCCGCCCACGTCGCCGGAACCACCTCCTACGACCAAGATCTGGTGAAATTGATGCCGGAAATGAACTCAGGGGGTCAAAAAACCTTGGAAACCATCAAGCCCCGTCGAAAACCACCGCCGGAAGGCGGCGGAATCGCGCCGCTACAGGAACCGCCGCCTCCGCCGCGAGCTTCAGGCGGCGCGTGCTGCGCCGTCGCTGCTCCGATGGCTGCGCTGCCGATGTCAACCGATGCACCGGGATGTCCTCTTTCTTGGTCTCCGGCGCGTGTAACAAGGAGGTGGCCGGAAAACGCCGCGAAACACCGGCGAAGTGGCGGTGGTCTGACAGCTCCGCCGCTGCTACTGAAATCCGGCCATAACACCTTCACCGTTCATCGTTAGGCTGTGAAATTGGTACTCTTGCGTACGTCTCACCGAGATAATCGAAATAGACTATTCGTTTGTTGAATTCCATCGAGAAACGATCGAGTTATGGGCTCGTAACCGAATCCGCGCATAGTACCAGCGGGAAAGACAGAGTGGGAGAGGAGAGAGAGAGAGAGAGAAAAGGGATTGGGAGAAATGTGTCTTGTGCACAAGCTATATACAATCGGGTATCCTTATCGCGTAGCAAGGAGAAATATCGCGTACAAATAATCGTAAATAAAATTGGTAAAGTTACGAATAAACATTCAAGCTACGAATTAATTTTATAAATTACAATGAAAGAGAGAGATTTACCAATTAGAGTTTAATTCAATTCAATTTTAGAAACCTTTCGTACAATTTAACGACACTTCGTAAACACATGATTGACATTTAATCTCAAGGAATTTAAGTAAACCGAAATTAAACAAGTTAAGTAACATGGTGGATTTAAAATCAACTTGACAATTATTTCATGGAATAAATTTGAATTAAATCAAATTAGACAGTTAGGGTTAAATATGCGCATAATTAATCAAGTTGGAAATTAATCTTAGAATAATTCGAATGAACACATATTAAATTGAATTTACATTAAATCACATAATTCAAGAACTCTTAAATTAAACACACATAAGTATAGAGACTTACTTGTTAATGTCGTAGGGACGTCCTTCGAGAAAACGGGGCGTCACAACCTTCCTCCCTTAAGAGAACCTGGTCCCCAAGTTCCACTGCAAAAATGTAGATCCTCGAGTAGTAGTGCTCCAACCCTTCTCCGGAACTCACGTAAGATCATAACTTTAATGGTGAGGCTTACTCCTGCCATCTACACCGAACCGCCTTTAGGATGTCTTGTTATCGTCGAGGTCCGTGCGAGTACTTGATTCGTTAGTTGTTTCGAACTCGGTCGGTCATTCCCATGATCTGATAGCTGCAACTGCACCCAACCTCGATGTCATCTCAGACTCGCCACTTGCAACCCGTAGTCAGAACAACGCGTAACGAAACCACAACAAATAAGAGAGAATCCCATCTCTCAACACGTAAGTGAGAGAACCCCGTCCCTCAGCACCCATAAGAGAGAGAACCCCATCTCTCTTGCACGTAATTGAGAGAACCCCGCCTCTCAAGCACATAATTGAGAGAACCCCGTCTCTCAACCTAGGTCGGGCAGATTCCAACATCTCCCAACATTCTAGTTTGAGAAAATCCAGCATTCCTCAAACCCCTAGATTCAAGAGAATCCAGCATCCCTGAATATCTGAGTACAAGAGAATCCAACATCTCTCGCGCACAAAACTTAGAAAGATTCCAATATCTTTCTACCACATAAATAGAGAGAATCCTACATCTCTCCAACACGTAAAAAGAGGGAACCTAAGGTCTCTCTTACACATAAATCCACTGATCAGGTGTTCATACATACACACATCATAGTAACACTTGACGAAAAGTAAGCGATGCATGTTTGGTGTACCTTATACAACTGATATCGGTGTCCCTTGAGCACAGATTCAACGCTCATACCTCAACTCAAGGGGGATATCGCGATGGAATCCCTATAAAACAAGGTTACAGTATGTATGTATGTTATATGGGAAGTTAGTGAGCAATCAAGAGAGTTTTAAATCACATAAGCATGAATAGTTCACATAAGTACATAACCCATTCATTTCAGCAACAGTTCAAAACAGGTAGAAATTTCAATTTATAAATGCTAGATCAGGTATCCAAGTTATCACAATTAAAATAGCAATAGTCATCACCCATATCAAGCAAAACAAGGTGAGAGTATTTAAACGATGCATGTATGTAAATGCCACGAATGCTTGGCGTACCGTTAACCAAAGTGTAAAAGTCTTGACAAGAAAGTCAAGATGAAGCGGTAGGAGTTGGTTAAGCCGACAATGATGCAACCCTCGTCATCTGAACTTCTTTATCTTGAGTCTTTTCATAAAATGGTAACTCAACAATGCTCGTTTATCACCAAACCCCTTACTAGACCGTAATCCTTGCTCAACTAGAATCATCCGCAATCTCCTTCACGAACTCTGACTTATGTGTTAACCCTTGATCTGCACATCCTCAATGAATTGCCCATAAATCGGTCGTTAATCAGAAATCTATCTCAGAGCTAAGTTCGGCGCTAGTGGTATTAATCATTTCCCAAAGCAATCCATGGTATATGGTTCTGAAACTTGGATAAAGTCTTTCGGCATCTAACTGTTCTATTCCCACATCAACAGTGTCTTCCATCTCATCTTTAAGAAACACCCAAAGAGCTAACAACCAATCTTGCCTTGTCGTTCGTTAACTCTAAACGGCACCAAAACCTTCAACACTCACCGATGGTTTGTAGCTCTTTGCTTAAGTAACATGGTTACCTATCCACATCCCTTGAACTTGATCGAATCTTATTTGATCGGATTCTTCTACCTTAACTCGTTTCCATCGACAAGGTGACTACTCCTAAATAAACGAATCGTCAAGGCGAAAGTTCATCAAAGTCCTTCAAAATGGTTCTACTTGATCATACTCTCCTCCATTGACTCATTTCCTCAACAAGGTGACTACTTCCAAATGAACAAATCCTCAAGGTTAGAATTCATCAAACTTCATCTTTCAATTGACTTTAAGGTAGTAAGTCAATATAGCAAATCTTATTCCTTCAACTCTGAACCTTTCCATAAATATTGTTCTTGGTAAAGAATCATTTCATCTTTGAATCATGGCGTGTTTTTGTTGTAGTGCTAATAGGTAGTGTTGACGAAGGGAAATCTCAGTCTTGACTCGTAGGGCAACCTGAAATTCAACCACTAAATTCGATGCATGAGGATTAGAGATGCAAATGAAATGTAACACGTATATCACGTGAATGCAACAATTAGTTGCAATTTATAAAGCACATAAAATAAGATGTTGAATAATCAAAGTCACAATGTGCACACAAACATATAATCACAAAATAATTTATGCCGAAGGGTAAAAGTATCAAGTCGACCAAATGCAATGCGCAGTTACTCCTATATCGTACGACCTAGACAGACTCAACAGGACTCAAGAGCTCGGTTTTGCAACCTAGAGCTCTGATACCACTTAAGGATGTAACACCCCAAACGGAGGATGCCACATCCCCCGAACTAAGACCCAGATCCGGTCACGAAATGGAAAGTCCATGCCCGAACCCGAATCGAAGCGAATGGGAGACCAACTCACACACTATGCTAGGCGGATCTAACTCGACAGACTCAGAGCGCGGAAGCAATTTAAACAATTATCATCAGATAGCGGAAGCAATTAAATCAACGTACAAAATAAGTGACGGGTTCAACTAGCATAGATACCTAGTCCCGAATATCAGCATACATAACAGGTGACGGGTTCGACTAGCATAGATACCTAGTCCCGAATCTCAAATCATCGCAACATAATAAACCAATATAAGTATCAGCAGAATAGCTAATTACATCCAAATGCTAGCATACTAACCCCACACGGGTTTAAAAACATAATCTCCAAAAGCATATAAGAATACGTAACATAGATAGAGTATGTGACAAATACATCTTAACACCAACTAAACTGACAAGTGTGACCCAGAAGACTCACATCCGCCTAGCTCAAGCCAAAAGAAACCTGCAACTAAAAGATAAAATGAGGTGTCAGTCAACTGACTGAGTGAGGGGGCTAACGCACACCCACTGTATATATATAGAGCATAGCACATATCAGAAGGGTGGACTCATGAACCGGAGATAGGTGTTGCATACCAAAGACATTTCCAAAAGTACCCAAAAGATAGTTATAAGTATAAGTTTTTGAAAACATTTCAGAAACTCTATCTCGATTCATGATTCCCAGACAGAACATATCACATGCTCGGCGAGTACGAGCTTCCAACCTTTACTCCTCAGAACATATCAGAACATAAAATACAAAATCAATCCAACCTATACACCAATAATGGAGGGGATGTGCCGTCCCCAAACCATCTAGAACATACACACCCTCAAGGGGTAGCGAACCCACAAGAGTCCTCCCCGGCCTTAGCCGAAGGCTCAAGATACCACGTCTCCCTCATCACCCTAAGGTCGCGCAATGATATCTCAAATGGAACTACGCACAGGTGTATCCCCGATGGCCTTAACAGTCTCGGGGGCTCCTTACCCATAGCTCCATGGAACTACGCACAGGTATATCCCCGACGGCCCTAACCGTCCCGGGGGCTCCTTACCCATAGCTCCTCTGATCCACATACAAACATACATACATACAGATGCCAATATTTCATGGCCAACTCGCTACAGAACATAACGTAACATACTTTTCAAAACAGCTTATATATGCTTTCATATCTAATTTTCCAAAACAGAGTTGTTTCACAAGGTCATAAACATATCATAGCCAACACGTACGTATATAATAGATATACTCGCATGCAGGGGTTGAAATCAGCATATTAAGGCCATAGGTCGCATAACTATACAAAATCCTAAACCTCACCTCGTGAAAGTAGAGTCTGAGAGTGTGAAGGGCCAAACACTCTAAACCTCGGGCCCACCGGTACCACCAAACTCTGTGACAAGATATACAGAAGCCCATACTTAGACTCTATATGAACCAAACAAGACGCACGGCGTTGCTCAACATGATCGTGGTTATGTATAAGTGTTCATGTTGTGCTTGGATAAGGTGTCGTGGTCATTCAAGGCATATCAATGCTCAACAAGGTCATATTTACACGCAACCATCACGCCATTCCATATCCAAAGATTCAAGATCAATTTAGGAAGTCAATGTATTCACAAAATGCATATTAAATCATCCAATGTCACAGGGTTCAATTATAATATTAGAATTAAGCATCAAGTTCATGTCGAGTTATAAAGTGCATAATTAAGAGCAACTTGATCATATAAACATACAAAGTCGTTGTACGTAGATGGCAAGCTTGATACAAATAAAGAGTGCATCTAATTCACTTAAGATCATACTTTACAACTTCACAACATGTTTGGTACACAAGCTTAAGTCACATTCATAGTTTCATAAATATTACAGTTACATCCCCTGAGTTATTTATAAAAGTTTAAAATTATTACACATACATCCCCTAAGTCGATTGCTAAACATAATTGTTCATTTAAAGTGTTTATACAATTATTCAACTAGGAATTAATTACTTACAAGCATGACAATTATCAATTTATCGTAATTCATAATATACCATTTTCAAGTAATAAGAGTAAATCAAGATTTTATAATTCTAACTCCTATCATGCATAAAGTCTCAAGTTGTTCAAGCATCCTTCATGTATCTAAATTTAATATTGGAAACACAATTTACAACAAACATAACATTGAGAACGTCTCAAATCCATATAGAGAAATCACAACATGTTCGTTCTTCTAAAATATCATTCAAGTTCATTTAGTCACATAAAAGATTAGTTTCTAAATATTACACTAACACCCCTTCATATCTAAACATATAGCATAAATTCATCACATCGGGATTCAAATTGTAAATCGAAACATTCATACATATCACAATCCATTCAATACATGTTTTCATATACGATTGGAATACATCTCGATCAACAAACCAACAATAACCAACTTATTTGCACTTAAAACAATTAATTCAAATAATCACAATTACGCAAAATAATTCGTAATAAATAGATCGAGTGTCCGATTAGCGAACGGAAAGTGGCGTTGAACTCACCACAACGAGATGAACATTCTGACCAAACGCCGCCGGAACTCCACCACTGTAGCTACCGGAATTTGGCCGGACCGCCGCCCGGCCGCCGCCGAAGGTCGCCGGAAAAATCCCGAAAAATCATTCCTGAATGAAGTCTTCGTGCCCGTTCCGAATCCTCGATCAATTTTTGGAAATTCCAAGTCAATCTCCTCCAATTTCAGATCTATGAACACGAAAACCCTAAATCTTCAAACTCAAATTACTTCCAAACCGGTGAACCAAAATGCGATCCGTAAAAGCCATTGTCTTACCCATGACGAGCTCTTCGAAAGCCCTAAGGTAGCTCGCCGGAAAAATCCTCGGAGCTAGCGCCGCCATTGCACCGCCACTTTGCCGCCGCGATCCGCCGCCAAACCACCGAATCTGGAGTGGCCTGATCCCAGGCCACTAGTTATCGTCGTTCCAAACAACTTTCGTGAAGAGCCCAAGACCAAAAGATGCCCGGAAAAGGCCCCCGTTGGCCGCCGAAGTTTCTGCCGCCGCCCACGTCGCCGGAACCACCACCTACGACCAAGATCTGGTGAAATTGATGCCGGAAATGAACTCAGGGGGTCGAAAAACCTTGGAAACCATCAAGCCCCGTCGAAAACCACCGCCGGAAGGCGGCGGAATCGCGCCGCTACAGGAACCGCCGCCGCCGCCGCGAGCTTCAGGTGGCGCGTGCAGCGCCGTCGCTGCTCCGATGGCCACGCTGCCGACGTCAACCGATGCGCCAGGATGTCCTCTTTCTTGGTCTCCGGCGCGTGTAACAAGGAGGTGGCCGAAAAACGCCGCGAAACACCGGCGAGTGGCGGCGGTCTGACAGCTCCGCCGCTGATACTGAAATCCAGCTATAACTCCACCAACGTTCGTTGTTAGGCTATGAAATTGGTACACTTGCGTACGTCTCGCCGAGATAATCGAAATGGACTATTCGTTTGTTGAATTCCATCGAGAAACGATCGAGTTATGAGCTCGTAACCGAAGCCGCGCATAGTACCAGCGGGAAAGAGAGAGTGGGAGAGGAGAGAGAGAGAGAGAAAAGGGTTTGGGAGAAATGTGTCTTGTGCACAAGCTATATACAACCGGGTATCCTTATCGCGTAGCAAGGAGAAATATCGCGTACAAATAATCGTAAATAAAATTGGTAAAGTTACGAATAAACATTCAAGCTACGAATTAATTTTATAAATTACAATGAAAGAGGGAGATTTACCAATTAGAGTTTAATTCAATTTAATTTTAGAAACCTTTCGTACAATTTAACGACACTTCGTAAACACATGATTGACATTTAATCTCAAGGAATTTAAGTAAACCGAAATTAAACAAGTTAAGTAACATGGTGGATTTAAAATCAACTTGACAATTATTTCATGGAATAAATTTGAATTAAATCAAATTAGACAGTTAGGGTTAAATATGCGCGTAATTAATCAAGTTGGCAATTAATCTTAGAATAATTCGAATGAACACATATTAAATTGAATTTACATTAAATCACATAATTCAAGAACTCTTAAATTAACACACATAAGTATAGAGACTTACTTGTTAATGTCGTAGGGACGTCCTTCGAGAAAACGGGGCGTCACAACCTTCCCCCCTTAAGAGAACCTGGTCCCCAGGTTCCACTGTAAAAATGTAGATCCTCGAGTAGTAGTGCTCCAACCCTTCTCCGGAACTCACGTAAGATCATAACTTTAATGGTGAGGCTTACTCCTGCCATCTACACCGAACCGCCTTTAGGATGTCTTGTTATAGTCGAGGTCCGTGCGAGTACTTGATTCGTGAGTTGTTTCGAACTCGGTCGGTCATTCCCATGATCTGATAGCTGCAACTGCACCCAACCTTGATGTCATCTCAGACTCGCCACTTGCAACCCGTAGTCAGAACAACGCGTAACGAAACCACAACAAATAAGAGAGAATCCCATCTCTCAACACGTAAGTGAGAGAACCCCGTCCCTCAGCACCCATAAGAGAGAGAACCCCATCTCTCTTGCACGTAATTGAGAGAACCCCGTCTCTCAAGCACATAATTGAGAGAACCCCGTCTCTCAACCTAGGTCGGGCAGATTCCAACATCTCCCAACATTCTAGTTTGAGAAAATCCAGCATTCCTCAAACCCCTAGATTCAAGAGAATCCAGCATCCCTAAATATCTGAGTACAAGAGAATCCAACATCTCTCGCGCACAAAACTTAGAAAGATTCCAACATCATTCTACCACAAAAATAGAGAGAATCCTACATCTCTCCAACACGTAAAAAGAGGGAACCTAAGGTCTCTCTTACACATAAATCCACTGATCAGTTGTTCATACATACACACATCATAGTAACACTTGACGAAAAGTAAGCGATGCATGTTTGGTATACCTTATACAACTGATATCGGTGTCCCTTGAGCATAGATTCAACGCTCATACCTCAACTCAAGGGGGATATCGCGATGGAATCCCTATAAAACAAGGTTACAGTATGTATGTATGTTATATGGGAAGTTAGTGAGCAGTCAAGAGAGTTTTAAATCACATAAGCATGAATAGTTCACATAAGTACATAACCCATTCATTTCAGCAGCAGTTCAAAACAGGTAGAAATTTCAATTTATAAATGCTAGATCAGGTGTCCAAGTTATCACAATTAAAATAGCAATAGTCATCACCCACATCAAGCAAAACAAGGTGAGAGTATTTAAACGATGCATGTATGTAAATGCCATAAATGTTTGGCGTACCGTTAACCAAAGTGTAAAAGTCTTGACAAAAAAGTCAAGATGAAGCGGTAGGAGTTGGTTAAGCCGACAATGATGCAACCCTCGTCATCTGAACTTCTTTGTCTTGAGTCTTTTCATAAAATGGTAACTCAACAATGCTCGTTTATCACCAAACCCCTTACTAGACAGTAATCCTTGCTCAACTAGAATCATCCACAATCTCCTTCACGAACTCTGACTTATGTGTTAACCCTTGATCTGCACATCCTCAATGAATTGCCCATAAATCGGTCGTCAATCAGAAATCTATCTCAGAGCTAAGTTCGGCGCTAGTGGTATTAATCATTTCCCAAAGCAATCCATGGTATATGGTTCTGAAACTTGGATAAAGTCTTTCGGCATCTAACTGTTCTATTCCCATATCAACAGTGTCTTCCATCTCATCTTGAAGAAACACCCAAAGAGCTAACAACCAATCTTGCCTTGTCGTTCGTTAACTCTAAACGGCACCAAAACCTTCAACACTCACCGATGGCTTGTAGCTCGTTGCTTAAGTAACATGGTTACTTATCCACATCCCTTGAACTTGATCGAATCTTATTTGATTGGATTCTTCTACCTTAACTCGTTTCCATCGACAAGGTGACTACTCCCAAATAAACGAATCGTCAAGGCGAAAGTTCATCAAAGTCCTTCAAAATGGTTCTACTTGATCATACTCTCCTCCATTGACTCATTTCCTCAACAAGGTGACTACTTCCAAATGAACAAATCCTCAAGGTTAGAATTCGTCAAACTTCATCTTTCGATTGACTTTAAGGTAGTAAGTCATTATAGCAATCTTATTCCTTCAACTCAGAACCTTTCCATAAACATTGTTCTTGGTAAAGAATCATTTCATCTTTGAATCATGGCGTGTTTTTGTTGTAGTGCTAATAGGTAGTGTTAACGAAGGGAAATCTCAGTGTTGACTCGTAGGGCACCCTGAAATTCAAACACTAAATTCGATGCATGCGGATTAGAGATGCAAATGAAATGTAACACGTATATCACGTAAATGCAACAATTAGTTGCAATTTATAAAGCACATAAAATAAGATGTTGCATAATCAAAGTCGCAATGTGCACACAATCATATAATCACGAAATAATTCATGCCGAAGGGTAAAAGTATCAAGTCAACCAAATGCAATGCGCAGTTACTCCTATGCCGTACGACCTAGACAGACTCAACACGACTCAAGAGCTCGGTTTTGCAACCTAGAGCTCTGATACCACTTAAGGATGTAACACCCCAAACGGAGGATGCCACGTCCCCCGCACTAAGACCCAGATCCGGTCACGAAATGGAAAGTCCGTGCCTGAATCCGAATCGAAGCGAACGGGAGACCAACTCAAACACTAGGCTAGGCGGATCTAACTCGATAGACTCAGAGCGCGGAAGCAATTTAAACAATTATCATCAGATAGCGGAAGCAATTAAATCAACGTACAAAATAAGTGACGGGTTCAACTAGCATAGATACCTAGTCCCGAATATCAGCATACATAACAGGTGATGGGTTCGACTAGCATAGATACCTAGTCCCGAATCTCAAATCATCGCAACATAATAAACCAATATAAGTATCCGCAGAATAGCTAATTACATCCAAATGCTAGCATACTAACCCCACACGGGTTAAAAAACATAATCTCCAAAAGCAGATAAGAATACGTAACATAGATAGAGTATGTGACAAATACATCTTAACACCAACTAAACTGACAAGTGTGACCTAGAAGACTCACATCCGCCTAGCTCAAGCCAAAAGAAACCTGCAACTAAAAGATAAAATGAGGTGTCAGTCAACTGACTGAGTGAGGGGGCTAACGCACACCCACTGTATATATATAGAGCATAGCACATATTAGAAGGGTGGACTCATGAACCGGAGATAGGTGTTGCATACCAAAGATATTTCCAAAAGTACCCAAAAGATAGTTATAAGTATAAGTTTTTGAAAACATTTCAGAAACTCTATCTCGATTCATGATTCCCAGACAGAACAGATCACATGCTCGGCGAATACGAGCTTCCAACCTTTACTCCTCAGAACATATCAGAACATAAAATACAAAATCAATCCAACCTTTACACCAATAATGGAGGGGATGTGCCGTCCCCAAACCATCTAGAACATACACACCCTCAAGGGGTAGCGAACCCACAAGAGTCCTCCCCGGCCTTAGCCGAAGGCTCAAGATACCACGTCTCCCTCATCACCCTAAGGTCGCGCAATGATATCTCAAATGGAACTACGCACAGGTATATCCCCGATGGACTTAACAGTCTCGGGGGCTCCTTACCCATAGCTCCATGGAACTACGCACAGGTATATCCCCGATGGCCCTAACCGTCCCGGGGGCTCCTTACCCATAGCTCCACTGATCCACATACAAACATACATACATACAGATGCCAATATTTCATGGCCAACTCGCTACAGAACATAACGTAACATACTTTTCAAAACAGCTTACATATGCTTTCATATCTAATTTTCCAAAACAGAGTTGTTTCACAAGGTCATAAACGTATCATAGCTAACACGTACGTATATAATAGATATACTCGCATGCAGGGGTTGAAATCAGCATATTAAGGCCATAGGTCGCATAACTATACAAAATCCTAAACCTCACCTCGTGAAAGTAGAGTCTGAGAGTGTGAAGGGCCAAACACTCTAAACCTCGGGCCCACCGGTACCACCAAACTATGTGACAAGACATACAGAAGCCCATACTTAGACTCTATATGAACCAAACAAGACGCACGGCGTTGCTCAACATGATCGTGGTTATGTATAAGTGTTCATGTTGTGCTTGGATAAGGTGTCGTGGTCATTCAAGGCATATCAATGCTCAACAAGGTCATATTTACAAGCAACCATCATGCAATTCCATATCCAAAGATTCAAGATCAATTTAGGAAGTCAATGTATTCACAAAATGCATATTAAATCATCCAATGTCACAGGGTTCAATTATAATATTAGAATTAAGCATCAAGTTCATGTCGAGTTATAAAGTGCATAATTAAGAGCAACTTGATCATATAAACATACAAACTTGTTGTACGTAGATGGCATGCTTGATACAAATAAAGAGTGCATCTAATTCACTTAAGATCATACTTTATAACTTCAAAACATGTTTGGTACACAAGCTCAAGTCACATTCATAGTTTCATAAATATTACAGTTACATCCCCTAAGTTATTTATAAAAGTTTAGAATTATTACACATACATCCCCTTAGTTGATTGCTAAACATAATTGTTCATTTAAAGTGTTTATACAATTATTCAACTAGGAATTAATTACTTACAAGCATGAAAATTATCAATTTATCGTAATTCATAATATACCATTTTCAAGTAATAAGAGTAAATCAAGATATTACAATTCTAACTCCTATCATGCATAAAGTCTCAAGTTGTTCAAGTATCTTTCATGTATCTAAATTTAATATTGGAAAAACAATTTACAACAAACATAACATTGAGAACGCCTCAAATCCATATAGAGAAATCACAACATGTTCCTTCTTCTAAAATATCATTCAAGTTCATTTAGTCACATAAAAGATTAGTTTCTAAATATTACACTAACACCCCTTCATATCTAAACACATAGCATAAATTCATCACATCGGGATTCAAATTGTAAATCGAAACATTCATACATATCACAATCCATTCAATACATGTTTTCATATACGATTGAAATACATCTCGATCAACAAACCAACAATAACCAATTTATTTGCACTTAAAACAATTAATTCAAATAATCACAATTACGTAAAATAATTCGTAATAAATAGATCGAGTGTCCGATTAATGAACGGAAAGTGGCGTTGAACTCACCACAACGAGACGAACATTCTGGCCAGATGCCGCCGGAACGCCACCATTGTAGCTGTCGAAATTTGGCCGGACCGCCGTCGGGCCTCCGCCGAAGGTCGCCGGAAAAATCCCAAAAAATCATTCCTGAACGAAGTCTTCGTGCCCGTTCCGAATCCTCGATCAATTTTTGGAAATTCCAAGTCAATCTCCTCCAATTTCAGATCTACGAACACGAAAACCCTAAATCTTCAAACTCAAATTACTTCCAAACCGGTGAACCAACATGCGATCCGTAAAAGCCATTGTCTTACCCATGACGAGCTCTTCGAAAGCCCTAAGGTAGCTCGTCGGAAAAATCCTCGGAGCTAGCGTCGCCATTGCACCCCCACTTTGCCGCCGCAATCCACCGCCAAACCACCGAATCTGGAGTCGCCTGATCACAGCCCACTAGTTCTCGTCGTTCCAAACAACTTTCGTGAAGAGCCCGAGACCAAAAGATGCCCGGAAAAGGCCCCCGTTGGCCGCCAAAGTTTCTGCCGCCGCCCACGTCGCCGGAACCACCACCTACGGCCAAGATCTGGTGAAATTGATGCCGAAAATGAACTCAGGGGGTCGAAAAACCTTGGAAACCATCAAGCGCCATTGAAAACCACCGCCGGAAGGCGGCGGAATCGCGCCGCTACGGGAACCGCTGCCGCCGCCGCGAGCTTCAGGCGGCGCGTGCGGCGTCGTCGCTGCTCCGATGGCTGCACCGCCGACATCAACCGATGCGCCAGGATGTCCTCTTTCTTGGTCTCCGGCGCGTGTAACAAGGAGGTGGCCGGAAAACGCCGCGAAACACCGGCGAAGTGGCGGCGGTCTGACAGCTCCGCCGCTGCTACTGAAATCCGGCCATAACTCCGCCACCGTTCGTCGTTAGGCCATGAAATTGGTACTCTTGCTTATGTCTCGCCGAGATAATCGAAATGGACTATTCATTTATTGAATTCCGTCGAGAAACGATCGAGTTATGGGCTCGTAACCAAAGCCGCGCATAGTACCAGAATGGGAGGAGAGAGTGGGAGAGGAGAGAGAGAGAGAGAAAAGGGATTGGGAGAAATGTGTCTTGTGCACAAGCTATATACAACCGGGTATCCTTATTGGTAGCAAGGAGAAATATCGCGTACAAATAATCGTAAATAAAATTGGTAAAGTTACGAATAAACATTCAAGCTACGAATTAATTTTATAAATTACAATGAAAGAGGGAGATTTACCAATTAGAGTTTAATTCACTTTAATTTTAGAAACCTTTCGTACAATTTAACGACACTTCGTAAACACATGATTGACATTTAATCTCCAGGAATTTAAGTAAACCGAAATTAAACAAGTTAAGTAACATGATGGATTTAAAATCAACTTGATAATTATTTCATGGAATAAATTTGAATTAAATCAAATTAGACAGTTAGGGTTAAATATGCGCGTAATTAATCAAGTTGGCAATTAATTTTAGAATAATTCGAATGAACACATATTAAATTGAATTTACATTAAATCACATAATTCAAGAACTCTTAAATTAAACACACATAAGTATAGAGACTTACTTGTTAATGTCGTAGGGACGTCCTTCGAGAAAATGGGGCGTCACACTTAACTTTTTTAATTTCGGTTTACTTGAATACCTTGAGATTAATTGTCAATCATGTGTTTACGAAGTGTCGTTAAATTGTACGAAAGGTTTCTAAAATTAAATTGAATTAAACTCTAATTGGTAAATCTCTCTCTATTTCATTTTAATTTATAAAATTAATTCGGAGCTTGAATGTTTATTCGTAACTTTACCAATTTTATTTACGATTATTTGTACGCGCTATTACTCTTTGCTACGCGACAAAGATACCCGGTTGTATATAGCTTGTGCACAAGACACATTTCTCCAAATTTCCTCTTCTCTCTCTTGGTTTTCTCTCTCTCTCATTCCCGCACACATACTACACCTAAAACACACACTAATCTTAACTTGGCCGTTTCTCGACGGAATTCGATGAATGAGTAGTCCATTTTGAAGAGCTCGACGACAGGATCACGATGGCACAAAGATCTTGGCCAAACGACCAACGGTGGAGGAGATATCTACGATTTTCAGACGTAACTGCTCCAAGTTCGGAAATTCGTGACTGGATTGCGGCAACAACTTCGATAGCCTCGTACGGCCTCCTCCGACATCGGAATCTAGCAAAATTGGTATGCAAATCAAACGTCTCGATGAGATCTACAACTTGGTAGTGGTGGTGCGACACGAGCCGCCCGAAGCTGACGCCGTTGGTGGTGGATCTGGGCAAACTTCGCCGGTCGTTTCTGGTGATTCCGGCTGCGGTTTTGGGTGGACGAGGTACCGATCTGAAGGTCTTATCATTGAGAGTCAATTTTGGGCCGGTGGCATGAGCATCGGAGTGGAGGTGGTGGCACACGGGCCGCCTGAAGGTGCGGCGGCGGCACGCAACTGTAGCAGTCGCGTTCGGTGTTTTTTGGCCACTTTTTGTGGCATTCGACTTGGCGGTTTCGAAGAGCTTGTCATGGGTAAGTCGATGCTTTTTACGGATTTCATTTTCGTTCACCGGATTGGAAGTAATTTGATTTTGAAGTTTTTGGGGTTTTCATATTCTTGGATTTAAGATCTAGGGAGATTGGCTTGGAATTTTCAGAAATTGATTGAGGATTTGGAGCGAGCACGAGGACTACTTTCTCGGGTAATTTTTGGGGATTTTTCCGGCAACTTTCGGTGGCGGCCCGATGACTTTCCGGTGGCTCCGGTGGCGGCACTCTAGCGACTTTTGGGCAGAATGTCAGTCTCGATGCAGTGAGTCCAACACCACTTTTCGTTCGTTAATCGGACACTTGATCTATTTATTATGAATTATTTTGCGTAATTGTGATTATTTGAATTAATTGTTTTAAGTGCAAATAAATTTGTTATTGTTGGTTTGTTGATCGAGATGTATTCCAATCGTATACGAAAACATGTATTAAATGGATTGTGATATGCATGAATGTTTCGATTTACAATTTGAATCCCGATGTGATAAATTTATGCTATGTGTTTAGATATGAAGGGGTGTTAGTGTAATATCTAGAAACTAATCTCTTATGTGACTAAATGAACTTGAATGATATTTTAGAAGAACGAACATGTTGTGATTTCTCTATATGAATTTGAGACGTTCTCAATGTTATGTTTGTTGTAAATTGTGTTTCAAATAAAAATTTAGATACATGAACGATGCTTGAACAACTTAAGACTTGATGCATGATAGGAGTTAGAATTGTAATATCTTGATTTACTCTTATTACTCGAAAATGGAATATTATGAATTACGATAAATTGATAATTGTCATGTTTGTAAGTAATTAATTCCTAGTTGAATAATTGTATAAACACTTTAAACGAACAATTATGCTTAGTAATCAACTAAGGGGATGTATGTGTAATAATTCTAAACTTTTATAAATGACTTAGGGGATGTAAGTGTAATATTTATGAAACTATAAATGTGACTTGAGCTTGTGTACCAAACATGTTGTGAAGTTGTAAAGTATGATCTTAAGTGAATTAAATGCACTCTTTATTTGTATCAAGCAACCCATCTACCTACAATAACTTTGTATGTTTATATGATCAAGTTGCTCTTACTTATGCTGTAGCGCCCCTATACACTACAACCCCGCACCAAAGTATTTCCCGAGTGGATGTGAGGCCTAGCACCCGAGAAACACTCCGGCGAACGGACAGTGCTATACAATATCAGAGTATTAAAACACTGCAGCGGAAATTTTATAATTTAAAAACTTTCAAAACTATGATAGGGGAATGCAATAAATAAGCCAGTAATGGCATAGTATAAATATCAAAAGTAGTGACCACGCCGTAATAGACAATTACAAGCTCGGAAGCATAACTTATTCTAAAGAACCTTGAACTATCATGCTAACGAGAAGACACACTAGGCTTCAAGATACCTTCTAGTAAGCGTCCGTTGAACCTGAAACCATGATTTGTAAAGTGCGAGGGTTAGTCAAAGTGACTAAGTGAGGGGGTAGTTGGAACTACATATATACGTATAGGTATATTTGAAAAGTGTTTGACTATAAAAGTTGGAGTTTGATACCATTAATAAAATAATATATTAATAGTACTATACCGGAAATCAATAAAAAAATAATTAATACAAATATTTGGTTCATATTTATTTTGAGAAAAAGGGAATAAGGGGACTGGGTATCAGATTCTTGAAAATATGAACCATATGACAATAAAGTATTAATGCCCTGCAAGTAGGCGTTCTCCATCCTTTACTCCTTAAATAGAATGAAATCAGAAATAACAGGATCAATCCAGCCTTCTTCCTCCATGATCTGTCGGGAGCAACCCCTCGAGATCCAGATACAGACAGAGGGAGGGACGTACCTTTCCCGTCACTTAATGTGGAATAACTAACCTCCAGTTAAACCATCATTAAGATCAGATTTGGCGGCAGGTATAGTAATAGACGATGGCCCTTGCCACCTGGCTATTAGTTCTACCGTACCACCGGGCCCAACAGATACAGATACAGATACAGATCTTGCATTTTGGATACAGAATTGAGTTACATCATATCAATACTCGCCAAAATGGACTTGAGTATGATATGTTTGTAACATATACTTGAACAAGGATTTTGTTTTATATAATAGGATAATAGATATCCTTATATCAGATATTTCCCAGAAAGGGGATAATACTATAATTAGGGAAAATAAGACTGAATCCTTATTAGGATTAATAATAAAATATTTTATATGTAGACTCATGATCCCAGTTGAAAATATTTTAACCTCACCTGCTATGATACAGAATCAAGTAAGGTATTCGGGGTTCCACTGTCCAGACCTAGTTCCTGAAAGTAGTGAACTACTACGGACTTAGAGAACTAGGTTCTTTCTATACTAATGCGATACATGAATGCGTACAATTAAGGCATATTGTAACGAGTAACACTAAGGTACAGGAAATTCGGTAATCTAGAATTGAAATATTATTATAAAACACACTGATACCATAGTCATACAACCGAATTAACCAAGAAATTCTTATTCAATTTATGAATCCAAATTAAGGTTTATTTTTAATAAAGGTGAACCCGATTTTGAAAACGTTATTTAATCCCCGATTTTGAAATCGTTAGACAAAAGTCCTTTCTTAAATAAAACCAAATTTTATTTTATAATAATTCTTGAAATTACTACATGATATTATTGGTCAAAATTCATATTTAAAGTCAAAAGTCAAAGTTACTATTGAAAAACGGTTACTATTTAAACATAGGGGATTAAATACTTTTAAACATAAAATCAAACACACACTTACAGACACTAGCACACGGTACACACATATTTCAAGAACATCAAGAACATGTTCTTCATCATGTTTGAATATCCATAAGATGTTCTAGGCATTCTTGATCAAATTCATAGTCATAACATAAGATTAAAGAATAAATGAGCATAATATATAAACTTTTCATGAAATATGATTCATAAACAAATTCCTAAACATGAATTTATTCAAATCTTCAAGTATTCATAAATGTTCTACACATGCTTGATTATATTCATATTCATAACATAAGATTTGAAGCATAATATAGCAAAATATATAAATTCTCTATGAAAAATAATTCTAAATAAATTATTCTAGGCATGAATTTAATCAAACAAGATCATAATCATTTAAATACATACTCACATTATATCATATCATAATTCATGCATTTAATTAAATAAAATTCCATAATGTGCACACATTGTATTTAACTAACAACTATGCACATATTTCATAAAATAAAATTCCTAAAGCATAATTTAATTAATCCTAGACGTGCTACTATTATTATTATACTAAGAAGATATTATAAAGCATGAAATAATAGAAGAAAAACTCACCTTGTAGAGAGAGGGAGAAAGTGGCGTGAGTATTGGGGAGAGAGGGAGTGATTTTTGTGTGTTGATTTGTGAAGTATAAATGAGGCTTGAGGGGGTATTTATAGGTAGTCATGAGGGGTCTTTAAGCAATAAATGAAAGTTTATGCAAGATGTGGATGTCTCCTAACTCATACAAATGCTTGGTGATTAATTAGGAGATGTGGTTAAATTATATTATGAACAAATGCTAGGTAATTAGTTAGGAAATGTGGAGAAATTATGTTCATTTAATTAATCCTTCTAGAAGAGCATGAGGTCATGGATGATGTCATCTTGAAATAAAAATAAATGTAAAATTTATTCAAGAGTCGAGAGGTAAAATCTTGAAGTAGTGAATTAATGAAAGATCGAGTGAAAAACGGGCTCGTTTTGATTATAATTGTGAAATAGTTGGACTTTTCGTTCATAAGTTATGAATAATAAAGATGATGAAAATCATAGGAAAATTATATAAACGAAGCTATGATAAGGTTTAGAGTTTGGAAAAATCACTATATTGTAGAGAAAAATTCAAGAATCGTTTTAAGTATAATTTCGACTCTTGCATAAAAGCTAATCGTTTAAAATAAAATGGTGATTTTTAGAAAGGAAAATATTTATAAAATATTCTATGGTGAAATCGAGTTTTTAGTAAATGCATGAAAATTCATAAAATAATTTGAGGATCGTTTTGGTTATAATATTGAATATCAAAAAGTAGATGAGCAAGGATTTATTTATGATCGAATCATAAACTAGGGTTTTCGCAGGTTTTTGACACTACGGGAGTTAGGATGGGAATTATGGTTCACGGAGAGTATCACGATCCTCGAAATAATGTGAGGATTCTTTTGGTTACAATATTAGGTAGTGAAAGTGCTTCGGGAAACGTAGGAATATTTTTGAGCCGTAGGGGTATTTTCGTAATTTCTACCCTAAAACTGTAGGAATGGGTTTTGAAGCGTATGAAAGGGTTTTAGGTGCTAAAAGGGAATGAATACTAGAATTCTAGGATTTTATGAGAAGAGTTTCAAGGTACGAGTTAAATAAAGGAAATAATTAAATCTACGATCATTTAATTAAAGTGTAACACATAAAAGCACATAAGTCACATAAGATGTAATGCATGAAGAGAATAAATAAGGACCGAGATTATAAGTGCTTCTTGAATAACCCCTTTTCTTTACCTTTTCCAACTCGGCCCAGGTTAGGGCTGTTACATATGCACTTTATAACTCGACATGAACTTGATGCTTAATTCTAATATTATAATTGAACCCTGTGACATTGGATGATTTAATATGCATTTTGTGAATACATTGACTTCCTAAATTGATCTTGCATCTTTGGATATGGAATTGCCTGTCGGTTGCTTGTAAATATGACCTTGTTGAGCATTGATATGCCTTGAATGACAACGACACCTTATCCAAGCACAACATGAACACTTATGCATAACAACGATCATGTTGAGCAACACCGTGCCTCTTGTTTGGTTCATATAGAGTCTAAGTCCGGGCTTCTGTATGTTCTGTTTCAGTGTTTGGTGGTGGTGGTGTGCCAGAGGTTTAGGAGTGTTTGTCCTTCACACTCTCAGACTCTACTTTCATGAGGTGAGGTTTAGGATTTTGTATAGTTATGCGACCTATGGCCTTAATATGCTGATTTCAGCCCTTGTATGCGAGTATCTCTATTATAAATACGTATGTGTTGGATATGATATGTTTATGACCTTGTGAATCAGCTATGTTTTGGAAAATTAGATATGAAAGCACATGTAAGCTGTTTTGAAATGTTATGTTATGTTATGATCTGTTCTGTAGCGAGTTACCCATGATATATGGTATCTGTTCTGTTCTGTTCTGTTATGGATCCGAGGAGCTATGGGTAAGGAATCCCTGGGACGGTATAGGGCCATTAGGGCTCGGCCTGTGCATAGTCTCCATTTGAGATATCATTGCGCGACTCAGGGAGATAGGGGAGGCATGATATCTTGAGCCTTCGGTATACAGCCGGGGAGGACTCTTGTGGGTTCGCTACCCCTTGAGGGGTTGTCTATTCTGGATGGTTTGGGGATGGTACATCTCCTCCATCATTGGTGTGACGGTTGGATTTGATTTTGTATTCTATGTTTTGATATGTTCTGAGGAGTAAAGGTTGGAAGTTCGTACTCGCCGAGCATGTGATCTGTTTTGTCTGAGAATCATGAATCGAGATAGAGTTTCTGAAATGTTTTCTAAAACTTATATATCTATCTTTTTGGGTACTTTTGGAAATGTCTTTGGTATGCAACACCTATCTCCTGTCATGATAAGTGTTGTGCTTTATATATATATAGTGGGTGTGTGTTAGCCCCCTCACTCAGTCAGTTGACTGACCCCCTCATTTTATCTTTTAGTTTGCAGGTTTCCTTTCGGCTTGAGCTAGGCGGAAGTGAGTCTTCTGAGTCACACTTGTCGGTTTAGTTGGTGTTAAGATTCATTTGTCACATACTCTATTTATGTTATGTATTCTTATTTCGCTTTTCGAGATTATGTTTTATGCTCTACTTAGACTTAAACCCGTGTGGGGTTAGTATGCTAGCATTTGGATGTAATTTGCTATTCTGCTGATACTTATGTTGGTTTATTATGTTGCGATGATTTGAGATTCGGGACTAGGTATCTATGCTAGTTGAACCCGTCACTTATTTTGTACGTTGATTTAATTACTTTCGCTATCTGATGATAATTGTTTAAATTGCTTCCGCGCTCTAAGTCTGTCGAGTTAGATTCGCCCAGCCTAGTGTGTGAGTTGGTCTCCCGTTCGCTATGATTCGGATTCGGGGCATGGACTTTCCATTTCGTGACCGGATCTGGGTCTTAGTGCGGGGGATGTGGCATCCTCCATTTGGGGTGTTACAGATTTGATTTGGTTTTGGGGCAAGATGATAAATAGTAAGGGTTAGGATGAAATTTGAACTCATATGCTTTCTCTTCTGATTTCTCTTGAATTGATGACAATTATATGACCACATGAACTCTATTTAATGTTATATTAACTTGTATTTCTTGGTAGTTGAGAATTGATGAAGATATCATTGATGAACTTATATGAAAATGAATTATTTCCTTCCTTGCTCTCGTATTGCTGTTGTTGCGTGATTTGGGGCTGTTATAGGACCTGTTTTTGCTGTCATTTGCTGCTCCTTTTTACCTTATTTGTTGCTTGATTGTTGGTTGTGTTGTGTATGTGATGGTTCCCCTGTTTGCCTTCAAAATTTTCCCCTGTTTGCTGCGTCTGCTGCTGTCTATTTTCGTTCATGCTCAGTCTCCCCGGGCGGGGAGAATTTGGCTTCGAAAGTCCGCGGTCGGGGACTCACCTTCCAAAATGGTCCAGTAGCTTTTTCCCCGGCGGGGGAGTTGTGAAGAGGAAATTTCCCCAGGCCGGGGAGATCCTTTCTTTTTAATCTTTGTTGCTGCTGCCCTGCTGCGTAGGTATTTATATGTTTGTACTATATATATATATTACGTATTGTGTGCATGGTGCGCATGTGATTTGGTGTTTTGTGCGTGAAGTATATATATATATATATATATATATATATATTAAGTATGTATACGTATATATATCTATATATTGCATACTCTTGTGTGTGTTAAGTGTGTGCATGCATTTAGTATATATTATGCATGAATTATATTTATCTATATACGTATTTGCATGCATGTAATGTGTATATATAAAATACATTATGCATGTGCATGCGTACGTATATATATATTGTAAATATTTCATGAATTAATTAATTTTATTTGAAATTTTGGAATTTATTTGTTATCTATTTAACATTCTTACCCATTTAATTGATTTGAATGCATTTATTTTGCCTATTCTCTAACTGTAAATTGTTATCTTTGAGCTTTAATTGTTATATGAAATTCATGACTTGAATTGATATGAATTACGAAATGTTTGAACGTAAAACCTTCAAGTATGGAACGTGTTGAATGAACTAATTGGTTATATGGCTTCATAACATGATTTCTACCTCGCATTTACTTCATATCATGTTCATTGCATTGCCGTGCGTCATATATGGTTCATTTTGAGTCTTGAGTATCATGTATACACCGTGTTGTCATTTGTACAATTTTCTCTAAGGCGGAGACTTGCCGGGTTCATAGGACACTTTCAAGTCCTCTTGTTTACTTCTTGGTATTGTTCGGTAAGGTGTACCAGGTGGGTTTCTCTTCTATTAGTTATGATGACCCGATATATCCCTTATATGAAAGATTTGAGCCAAAATATTATAATTATATATATATATATCGAGTCTTTTCAAAAGAGTCAATAATTTCCAACATAAATCCCTTCTTTTATGTATTCCCACCTTATGATTTTTAGCGTGGACATGATTGAACACACGGGCCCAGGTACTTAGTGTAAGTGGCGATCTGGGAAGGCAAGGGCCGACGATGATCCCTTGTACTAGTCCCACCACATTGACAGTGATACTGACCCTCGCTAGGAGGTTTAGCGAGGAATGGGAGCTGAGTGACCCTGGGGGATTCATGTACCCCTATTGGCCCATGTATGGACCAGTGGTCGGGTCCTAACCCGTCCACCACCTGGAGGAAAAAGGTGTAAGTGTTTATGATAATGAACGATAATGATTATGAATGAATATGAACAACTATATATGAATGTGTATGATCGCCAATGTAAAGATTGAAATGATATACACACACGAGGAGTAGGTTGGAGATATTCGCCCACCCGCCAGGGCTCACGTACTTACCGCATGATTGTAAAGAATAAATAAACTTATTAGTTGTAATCCCGGGCATTGTTTTCCTTTGTTTTACCCACTTGGGAAATATCTAATAAAACCTCACGCGGGATTATAGCTTGCATGTGGTTGTGTTTAAATTCTGCTATATTAGTTATGATATGCCTGTTTTATACCCACCAGTCTCCTATAGACTGAACCCGGCTTTGTTTTTAGTTTTCTCTTACAGGTGTTGGTGTGCTTGGCGGGTTTTCTAGTCGGTCCTGTCGCGTGGTCAAGTTTGGTTCATTTCACACATTTTGTAATTTGAATCAATATGTATAGCTTGTATGGACATTACGGTTAAAATATTATGATATATGAGTTATGTTTGAATTTCGGGACTAGGAATCTCTATTAGTCGAACCTGTCAATTGGTAACTGTATTTATGATTGATTATATGTTTTGCTTCCACACATGCATTTCATTCTTTTGTATTGTTTATTTGGTTTCGAAGTTAGCTCCCGCCTAGCATAGTGAGTGAGTTGTCCCCGTTCGCCATGATTCGGCTCGTGTATGAACTCTCCATTTCATTTGCGGGTCGGGTCTCAGTGCAGGGGGATGTGGGGCCTTCCGTTGGGGCGCTACACCACTTGTGCAGCCCCAGCATAAGCCTTGAATCAGTTGTCTCAGTAGACATCCTTTAAAGCTTATACCAAAAACTACAGAGTTAGCCCAAAGCATCAATGAAATCTCAAGTCAAAGGATTACTTTACTCACGCCATTGACCTATGAGATATTTTCTAATATGGAAGTTTCCTCTTCTTGAAGTGGAAACTTCCTTTCCCATTTAGGAATCTTCTCACGCGGGACACCTCAGTGTACCAGTTCTAATAACGAGCACCCTCATATATCGCGTACGCATCAACTTATGCACTTTACACCCCATGAAACAGGATGCCCCTTCTTAAGGACACAATCCCATGAGCAAGTCTCAATCGAGCCTAATCAACACTCCCACTGTTTGTTGGACTCATCGAATTGGAGTGGTTTCTAATCTGGCCTTGAGTTAAGGCTTGTTTCATGTGTTATTCACCTAATGACAAAGTCCCTAACAGCCTTATGGATTAGGGGAGTTCTAATACATGCGTACGTAATGGAAACACACAAAACACGTATTAGCATATAAGGAAGTGTTTGCATATGATAATAATTAATTGTGTATTATTCAAAGATTGTCTGTGACATAAGGAAAGTCCTAAAGTTGATTACGACGAATCGGCTTTCTAGGGCACTATTCCCAATAATCTCCCACTTGCCCGTAAAAGCCATTTAGGTACTTTAAGTCCCATCTTCTCAAGATGTACTTTGAGAGCCTGTTGACTTTGGGCGTTTCCAAAGCGTATCTGCTACGTTCTCTGCTGATGTGACCTTCTTATTTACACATCTCTAAGGAAACACTTTTTCCTTATAAAGTGATTCGTAATCACGTGTTCAGTCTCTTGGTGAGGTCTTGGTTCTCTTATTTGAGCAACCATCCATTTAATCATACAATATGATAATGGAGTTGTTTCACGCTAGGAACTTCATCTAACTAGTTAGATGGAGTTTCTTACCCAAACACTTAACTTAGCAATATTAAATATGGCTAAGTTCTCAACTACAGTAGTCGAGATTTGGAATGTTCGCGCTGGGAACGCCTTTTCAACACTTTGCTTTACCATTTAGGTAAAGGTTGTATCCTTTCAATGACTTGCAATCATCTATGTTTGATGCAATGATTACATCAAAATATCCTTCTTACGACAAGATCTTTCTAGGCTCTATAAAGTTATCTTCATTTCTTCTAAACTACTTTGAGGGTATATTTTACAGCAACCCAGTGACCTTCTGTAAGGTCATAATAGATTCGGCCCACTATGCTTTGTGCTGCTCAATATCAAGTCTAGTACATAACATTGCATACATTATGCATCCTTTCACTTAAAGGGGTGTTGGACACACTAACTTTCTTAAAGTTATCTTATGACACATACTCTTCAAAAGAGATGTTTCATTTGTCCATACTAAACCACTTTAGTACCGCGGTTATGTACTTGATTGTGATAATCCATTTATTCTCTTAGATCTATCTTTTATAGATCTCAATACTGAGAATTTAAGATAATCACTAAGATCTTTCATGTCAAATTGTTTCCTAAACAAAATTTTGGTAACTTTCATGTCATCATTCACATTCCTTATAAGAAGGATGTCATTTTCTAAAGTACCAAAAGTTGAAGCTTACATCACTAACTTTCATGCGTACACTTAAGACTTATTCGACTTTTATGTGAGCCAAACGATTTGACTACCTTATGAAATTGAATTGTCTAACTCCTAGAAGCCTTTTATCAATCTACAGACTGATTTAGGGGTTTTAATACCTTATGCATACTCCCACTGAATATGAGATTCATAGAAATACCATATTTCAGTCTCTTTCAATCTCCTATAGAGTAACACAATTCTCATATTCGTTTATCATATCTAATAGTCAGAATATGCAGATATGGTAATCACAATCCAAACGGACTTTTACATTTCAACCGTCAAGAAGATTGTAATGGTTTCCATTTACTCGAAGCTCTATGAGCTTGATCCTATCAGGTGGATCAACCAAGGTCCAAACTTGGTTTGAATATATGGAATCTATATTGGATTTCAAGGCTTGCTTACACTAATCAGATTCCAAATCTGATAGTGACTCCACATAAGTAATTCTTATGCTTACTAGGAATACGTTTTTAACGCATTATTAGAGAAACGTTTCACACGTATACTTACTCTAAAATTTGCCTAAGTTTTATCGGATGGGCTCGTTTCTTCTATATGTGGTGTGGGGTACTCATCCTCAAATTTCTTTGAGGTCTACTTGCTTGCCTTTCTTTTCTTATAGGAACGATTCCTTAACAAAGGTATATTCCTTGAAACAAACAACTTTGTTTAAGAGAATTGTATAAACAATATTCTATATTGTTGTGTAAACTTGAACTCGTTTCAACCTTATCTTCCACTATCCACTTCACTTAAGAGGATTTCCCTAAATTCTTGGATAAGAATAATTAGGGATCTATAGAATGCCACATTTCATAGTGCAATTAAGGAATTGGTTTTTGGAAGGTACTAGATTCGAAATCTCTAACTGCATATTCTAGGGGTTTATTCCTAGAATTATTTTAAGTTAGTAAAGCTTGCTATGGAACAAACCATAACCTATAAGGTTTTGTTCCTTCATTCAGAAACACTGAGGTGGTTCTCGAATGAGTTTACTAAGAGATAATCCCATGATCTCTAAGATGACTAAGGAATTAGTTACTAAGATATTTACTATCTCAATCAGATCGAGTTGTTTATGTCTTAAGACTACTTTGGTTCCTAACCTCCTTTTGAAATTCTAAGAATTTCATAAAAGTTTCGAGTTTGAACTTCATCAAGTACACTCAATCATAATGATTGAACTGATGATTGCATCTAGTGCTTATACTGAGCAATAGATAAACATCAGTATGGATCGAAATCCATAAGTGTTCGGTACATTCACGCTTCTCATAAACGTGCTTTTGGGAACGTTTCCTTTAAGACAAGATTCACAAGAAGTTAACTCTCTAGGTTCATTTTTGTCAAATGAGCCTAAGTTGTCCAACTCACTAATCCTTTCATTTCTTGGCGTGCCTAAGTTCTTTTGAAACTTTGTCATCTCACTTACTTTTGTTATCTCGTTGTATATTCAAAACATTAGTGCTTTGAGTTTTGCATAACGGATTATGCAAAATTAACTCAAGATTAGTGAATTCTAATCCTATTAGAATTACTACACGAGATAACCCATTAGAGTACTCATACTCTATGCAGTTCCCTTTCAAAGTCCTTATTTGCCACTATAGAAGCAAACGTCTTATTTGATCTCTACTGTCTTTTGGGCGTACCCTTTACATACCCCTATACTGGGCTCTTAAGAGTTTCTTCTTCTTAGGCCTTCCAGCCTTAACTTAGTGGGTTTAGAAGGAGAATTAACCATCATAACCTTTTAGTCCTTCCTGCTCTCAACCATGATCAACTATGCTACAAGGGTATCATTTTGGTTGAGTATTAAAATAGTTAAATGATGGTGGAAGCAATGTGAGCAATCAGTGCAATTCAGAACTCTATTTTCAATTAAATGACCGCGGCTACAAGGTCATCAAATAGGACCTTTTAGTCCACGTTCATGCACTTGTTTCCTCATTTGGAGTATGGAACAATTCCATACTGTTATACCTTGTAATATTTTTTATGAGGTGATTCAATTGCTTTTAAGTGGTTTGAAAAAATCCATTCACCGTAGATTGTTTCTCTTTTGGCCTGGGTCGAATTTTCACAAGTAATTGAATATCTAGCCTCATAGAGAGCACTTTTCTCTTTTCGGATTCCAGAACGAATTTTAGGATCCGAAGCCAATTAGAATTAGTTAGGACTTAGTCAACTTGTTTGACTTAATGATAGATACGAATGGTTCGGATTTCATATTGTAGAGAATCACAGAAGTACAACCTAAATGCTAAGCAGTGAAAATGTGAACATGTTGAATAATAACGTAATACATAGGATTTAGGTCCTTTATTGTATATAACTCCCACAATTTTTAGAAGATCTTAAAATCCCAACGATCTTAGAGGAAACTTGGTTTCCCAATAGGTACTAAGATCCAAAGCACTTTATCTTGGACCCATGACTCGCGGACATCCTCAATAAAGCCTTAGGTAGGTACAACTTGCCAATTCCATCACTATAGATCTCTTAGTAATATTTTTGCATCACCCATCTTTCAATATGGACCCACGACTCGTGCGACATCCATATTTACTTAGGCATTAAGCAGAACCCATCAATCATAAGATCATGATTAAACTTAGTCCAAAATATCCACAAAATATTAATTACTTAAAGTAATTAATCAGGAAACTAAGAACTAATAGGTTTCACATAGCCACCCCACGACTCATGGACAACAACTAGCTCCCCTATTAATCTTAAATCCTTATTTAAAGTTCTCACTTTATACAAAATACCTATTTTTCAAAATTTCTTAATATTTATGGGATTTTCGAATACTGGAGAGCTGTCCAGTTTTGACCTCACCAACATGTACAGTTATCCATTTTAATTAGTCTTGTTTGATGCAGTTTCACATAAATGCATTACACACAAGCAATTAGCAGATAACATGTCCTAGCAAGACACTAATATGAGATGAACATGGGTTTTCCTATCTTATGCGTGATATGTGGGAGCCACTCCACAACCACAAGTTCTAACATACATGCCACATAAAACAGTTTAAATCACATAAGGGAATTAGAAATAAAACGATGTCCTATCTATTACAATAATAGAAACCCTCCTAACATTTTGAGGGGTCTTCACTTCATGGCCTCCTTGTTACTTTATTGTGTGGATCCATTTTACTCCATGGGTGCAAATCTCCAAAGTAAAATAAAAACCTCACTTTCTAAAATCTACACTCTTTGCATAAAATAATATGGCTCAATCTTCATATTGGCCATAAACAAATACACGGGGTATAGCCAGGCCTTAAAAACAGTAATATGGAAAGCCACATAATAAACACACAACAGTACGCACATAAATGGGGCCGACCCCAATTGAAAAACACAACTGTGGGGCTCCAACCCCAAATTTAAACCATCCACGTGTATAAATTAAAACATTCACAAGACTAAACCCATGATCACCTAATATTCTAAAATTGTAAGAATTTAAACTTACCAATAAATTTAATAACTCTTTTAACTTTAAGTTCTACTAACTCAAAGTAATCTGAAAACAGTTTCTTGTTCAAGAATATTTTTCAAAATCAAAAGCTCAAATCTGAGAAAATTCAAGTTAATTCAAAATTAACAATTTTATAAAATTATTATTTCAAAAATAATAATATTAATTTTCCCAAAAAATTAAATCTGACTTTAATTCCCAAAATTCCCAAATTATGATTTTATTTCAAAAATAAAATATTTTCAGTTAAAAATAATTTTAAAATAATATTAAAATAAAATTTACGATTAAAACACGAAAATTCGCACACAGCCCGCATAGGTAGGCAGGACGCGTCCGCAGCAGGCCCGCGCGCGCACAACATGTTGGGAATAGTACCCTAGAAAGCTTGTATGATTTGGGGCTTTCCCTATATCACAAACAGTTTCTGAATAACATACGAAAGATTGAAATCACATGCGGACATTTCTTATGTGCCAATACGTGTTTTGTGTGTTTCCATTACGTGTACATGTCGAGAACTCCCCTAATCCGATGAGACTGTTAAGAACTTTGTCATTATGGGAATGACACATGAAATAAGTTCTTAACTCCATATGCGAGGATTAGAAACTTCTCTAAGAAAATGAGGCCGACAGACCATGGGAGTGTCGACTTTGCCTCTATTGGGACTTGCTTGTGTAGTTCTGTCCTTAAGAAGGATCATCCTATTTCATGGGGTGTAAAGTGCATAAGTTGATGCGTACACATTACACAAGGGTGCTTGTTGCAAGAACAAGTTCACTGAGAGTGCCCCGCGTGAGAAGATTCCTAAATGGGAAAGGACATTACTAGAACTTCCAGATTAGGAAATATCCCACATGTCAATGACGTGAGGAATTAATCCTTAGACTTGAGATTCCACATTGTCTCATAGGAATTAATCCTTAGACTTGAGATTTCACATTGTCTCTTATAAGCTAACTCTGTAATCCTTGATACAGGTTCAAAAGGGTGTCGCCATATAGACACCTGAACCATGGCCTATGTTGGGATTACACAGGTGGAATATGAGAATTATTGGAATCAATAAAGGACCTACACTTGCTGTAGGCAAGATGATCTCTTATTACACAAGTCATTCATAATTCCATTCTAAAATCCTTGCGCAAGGTGGTTAGATCAAGACATCAAGAAAATGAGATTTTCTTGGATTGAGATCAAATAGAATATGAAGGGAAATTTGTTTTAAGATTAAGATTAGTAGGGCTCTCCATATTCCCATGCCCTAGATCTTAATCGAGAGATAGGATGGTAGGAGGATCATATCCCACATGATGTTATTGACTGAAAGGTTCTTTCGAATATACATTCACATTTTGGGTAGGGGTCACACACCTGTTGCTAAACTATGGTCGTGTGATCTGTGAGGCAATTAGTTAATAAAGTGTATTAATTAATTAGGCTCACTGTTAACTGAAATTAAACCTAGAGGGTCACACACAAATACCGGGTTCAAAGGGTATTGTTAGAAAGATCAAATAATTGATCGAAACGAGACCACAATGTAAAGTACACGTGTGGGAGTCAAGAGCGCGTTTGGGCGCATAACTCCAATTACAGAATTGGATCATGTGTTAATTAATTGTAGAATTAATTATTAAGCCCAAATATAATTAATTGGAGAATTAATTATAAAGCCAAGATGTAATTAATTGGAGAATTAATTATAAATCCCTAAATATAATTAATTGTAGAATTAATTATATAGCCAAATAAATTTAATTGGAGAATTAATTTTAGCCCGTTTAGAATTAATTGGTGAATTAATTCTAAAGCCCTTGAAAGGATTAATTGGAGAATTAATTCTAAACATTTAATTATTTGCTTGTTCTACTTTGATTAGAATAATGAAATAAATAAATATCTACTATTTTATTATTCTAATAAAGTATTAATTCTAATATGATTAGAATAAATATTATTGGGATGAGATATTTAATAATTACTAGAATAATTAAATATTCCTATATTAGTTAGGAGCTCTTTTTTTCTAGAAAAATAAATATCTTATTTTAGATGAGATATTATTTACTTGGAGAGAAATAAATAATAGAAGAAAAGTCAAAGTAGGAGACCGTCTCCTACAAGACTTTAGGGTTTCGAACCATACCCTATAAAAGGGGCATGGGGTTTGAAAATTTGGTCTTACACGTGATTTGGAGATCACGTCCAACCTTCATGGAATTTTTGGGATAATTCTCTTGCTCTCTTTTTCTCGTTTCTGTTTAATACACATGTTATAGTACTAGCATACTCACTAACATGATTTGAATCTAGGTTGGTGTGGATTAATACTCTAGAGGATTTCTACTTTGGAATCTCGAGAAAGAATCGTTCAAGAAACGGGGATTCATGCCGTATGAGAACATTTGAGGGTGGCTTAAAACGTTTCAAGAAAGCTTCAATTGTTGTAAGTTTCTTGTAATCCCATAAGTTTTGAAACGAACATTGTAAGATCACGACCCCTTTTGGAAAAGTTTTTATACTTCCGTTGTGTTAACTCTGCTGTTTTCCAACAAGTGGTATCTGACCACCTTGCAACTTTTCGAAACGTTACTGTTTTGAATTTTAACAGAAAATTCTTGAATTTTTATATATGTTTTGTATTCTTGGTTCTTGTTTGAAATATGAATCTGTCAGATCAAAATATTCGTGAAAAATTGTTTTCAGAATACATGCATGCAGCCCCACAACGCCGTAAGCCCGTTGCGCACAATCACCGGGCGCGCCTAGGCACTGCTGCGTGAAGTTTCGAGAGACACCGGGAGCGCCCGCACATGACGCGCATCTGTGGGAGAGGCGCAGTGCATCTCATGCTGCCTTGTGCGGGGTTGCACACGCGCATACGAGAACTCCCGCATCGTTGGCGAACTCCTCCAGGAACCTTTTCGAGCTGTATAAGTGGTGCTGCGTACTCGCGCGCGCCTTGTGCGTGCTCCTTGTGGGGTTGATCCCGGAGCTTGGCATCCTCGTTCTCGTTTCGTGTTTTCCAAGTTTCGAAAATCTCGAATTATGAAAATTTGATTTTATTCTAAAATTTGATTTTAAAAGTATAAAATTATTTATTTGAAATAATTATAAAATTTGGGATTTTATGAATTAAAGTCAAGTTCTAATTTTCGAGAAAATTAATAAATATCACTTTGAATGATATTTTTGACAAAAATTTAATTTTGGAATTAATTGAGTTTTATCACGATCCGAAGTTCGATTTTGAATAAATTCTTGAATAGTGAATTATATTCAAATAACTTAAGTTATGGCAACTTGAAGTCAAGGGAATTTTAAATTTAGTCGGTAAATTTAAATTTCATGCTGAATTATGCTAGTTTAGGTGACCATGGGTTAGTCTTATGAATGTTTTAATTTATCACATGGATGATTTCAATTGGGGTCGGGGCCCCATAGTTACGTTATTTTAATTGGGGTTGGAGCCCTACTTATGTGCATGCTTTGCTTGATTTATTATGTGGCTTTCATTATTATTGTTTTTGGGCAGGGGTATGCCCCGTGTATTTGTCTATGGTCAATATGAAGATTGAGCCATATTAATTTATGTAAATAGAGTAGAGCTTAGGAAGTGAGGTTTTCTTTTATTTTGGAGACAAGCACCTAAGGAGCAAGATGGATCCACAAATCAAGGAGAAAGGCGCCATAATTGAAGACCCCTCAAAATGTTAGGGAGGGTTGTTTCTATTAATGTAATAGAATAGTGTTTTCCATTAAAATTTTCACCCTTATGTGAAATATCTGTTTATGTAGCATGTATGTTAGAACTAGCAATTATGGAGTGGCTCCTGTAATTGCACATAAGATAGGATACCTTTGATCATCTCATATTAGTGTCATGCTAGGACATGTTATCTGCTTCTGTGATGCATTTTATGTGAAACTGCATTAATCAAGACAATTAAAATGGATAACTGTACATGTTGGTGAGGTCAAAATGGGACAACTCTCTGGTTAATTCGAAAATCCGTAATTAAAATATTGAGCAACTTTGGAATAAATAGGTATTCTATTATGGTAATAATATTCACAACATTCCATCAGTAGGATTTAAGAGTTAGTAGGTAAGCTAATTGCTGTCTCACGAGTCGTGGGGTAATTAGTGCAGCCTATTGAATCTTAGTTTCTTGATTGATCACCTTAGGAGATTGATATTTCTCGATCATTTTTGAATGGGTGATGTCTCACGAGTCATGAGTCGTTCCGGACTAAGTTTGATTGAGATGTTATGATTGCTGGGTTCTGCTTAACACTAAAGTAGATATGGATGTATAACGAGTCGTGGATCCATAATTTAAGATCAATGATGCAAAAACATTTCTAGGGATTCCATGGAGTTGGAATTGGCAATTTTGTACCTACCTAAAGAAACCCTTAAAACCCCGATGGAGGGGTGAGAGAAGGGAAAGCCTAAAAGAAAGATCAGACATTAGCTTCCATACTGGCAAACTAGTGCCTTGGAAAGGAACTACAAAGAGTATAAGGATATTCCATGTGTCTCTCGTTGAAGTAATTCCGTTAGGATCAGAATTCACTAGTCTGGAGTTAATTTTACACAAACTGTTGTGCAAAACACAAAGCATTGATGTTTCGAACATACGGCGAGAAAACATAAGTAAGTAAGATGGAAAAGTTTCAAATAACTTTGGAACGTCCTAAATGGGATTAGCAAGTTGATCATCTTAGGATCATTTTACGAAAATAAACTCAAAGACTTAGCTTCCTAAGAATCCTATTTAGAGGGAAACGTTCCCGAAACCTCATTTATGTGAAACGAGAAACACACTCCAACGTTTATAAGGATCTAAATCCACACTAATGATTTTGGATTGTTTAATGTAAGCACTAGTAAAAATCACTAGTTTAATCATTATGAATGTGCGTATTTACTGAAGGTCGAATCTGAAACTTTTGTGAAATTATTAGAATTTCAAAGGAAGAAAGGTTAGGAACCTTGATAGTCATAAGAGATAAGTGGTTCGATCGGATCGAGATATAAGCTATCTTAGTGACTAATTCCTTAGTCATCTTGGAGAGAATAAGATTATCCCTCAGTAAACTCATTCAAGAATAACTTGGTATTTTTTAGTGAAGGAACATAACCCTATAGGATATGGTTCATTCCTTGTGAATTTTACTGACTTACCTTCATTTTGAACTTGTGCTTCAGAATAGGCAGTTAGGATTTGGAATCCTACACATTCCAAATCAGTCCCTTAAAAACACTATGAATTGTGGTATTCAAAAATTCCTTTATAATTCTTATCTTAGAATTTTGGGATTGTCTTCTTATATGAAGAGGATAGTGGGAGTCTTCTCAAGTGAAGAAGATAATGGGAGGTAAACTTGAAACAAGCTCAAGTTTATATGAACAATATATAGTATTGTCTTTGCAATTCTTTGGAACAAATGTTGTTTGTTCTAAAGAATGTATCTCTCTTGAGTTTTCTTAATTGAAGAAGAAATTGAGAGATAAGATTGAAACTAGTTCAACTCTATGCAAACAATATACAATATTACTTTTGAGATTCTCTTAAACAAATATTGTTTGTTTTAAAGAATATACCTTTCTTTGGGAATCGTTCCTAAGAGAGAAGAAAGGTAAGCCCAAAGACTTCAAAAAGGTTTGAGGACAAAACCCACGCCACAAATAGGAAGAAATGAACCGTTCTGATAAAACTTGGCCAATCTTAACAGATAGTACACGAGTGAACTCTCCTCCCTCGATGCGTTCAGAACGCCTTCCTAGATAGCCTATAAGATAATATGGTTTTCACCATGAAAACTTCTAAAGTGGATACTGATCCATTTACCCATGAGGAGACGCTGTCAGATTTGGAATCTGAGCAGTGAAAAACAAACTATGAAGTCTGAAATGGATTCCATATAATCAAACTAAGTTTGGACCTTAGTTGAACTACTTGATAGGATCAAGCTTGTCTTACCAATTTGAGATTGATGAAGACACAAATATGGAACATCCATGGATTTCACATTTAGTGGGAGTAAGCAAAAGGTTTGCATACCCCAAATAATCAATTTTCGAAATTGAACTAAGCTTCTAGGAATTAGAGTATTCGAATTAGTAAAATAGTCAAAGTTGTTTGACTTAAAATTTGAGCATAGTGTGTACAAGAAAGTGTTAGAGACTAAAAGTTTAACTTTTGGTACTTTGCGAAGATGACATCCCTCTCATTGGGAATGCGAATATCTTGGTGATAGATCCTACATTCTGGAGATAAATATCTATGGAGATAGATTTAAGAGAATAATAGGATTATCACAGTCGAGGTACATAAACGTTGTACTAAAATAGTTTGGTATGGAAGATTCCTACAGAATTTCCAATGGACAATGGAACATCTCTTTTGAAGAGGATGTGTCCTAAAATAATTATTAGAAGGTTAGAATGTCCAAAACCCTTTTATGGAAAAGGGAGCATAATGTATGTAAAATTATGTATGCGACAAGATTTGGCACAGCCATAGCGTAATGGGCCAATTCAAAATGTAACCTCAGAAAAGGTTACTGGATTGCTATAAAAATACCCTCTAACTACTTTAGAAGAAATGAGGATATATTTTAAGTGTCCGACAAGATCTTGTCATTAAAGGATTGTTTAATGTAATCATTGCATCAAAACATAGATAATTGTTGATCTATGAAACAACACCATTATCATATGGTATGATAAAATGGATGGTTGCTCGAGTAAGAGAACCGGGACCTTACCAAGGGACCAAATGCTTGATTATGAATCACGCAAATAAGAAAATCGTGTTTCCTTAATGATGTACAAATTAGAAACATTCACATCAGCAGAGAATATAGCAGATCCACTTTGGAAACGGCCAAAGTCAATGAGGCTCTAAAAGTACATCTTGGGAAGATGGAAGCTAGAATAGACCTAAAAGGCATTTACGGGCAAGTGGGAGATTGTTGGGAATAGTGCCCTAGAAAACTTGTATGCTTTGGGACTTTCCCTATATCACAGACAGTCTTTGAAAAATATACGAAAGATTGTAATCACAGGCAAACACTTCTTATGTGCCAATACGTCTTTTGTGTGTTTCCATTACGTGTGCATGTCTAGAACTCCCCTAATCCGATGAGGCCGTTAAGAACATTGTCATTATGGGAATGACACATAAAATAAGTTCTTCACTCCATAGGCGAGGATTAGAAACTTCTCCAAGTCAATGAGGCCGATAGACAGTGGGAGTATCGACTTTGCCTCTGTTGAGACTTGCTTGTGTAGTTGTGTCCTTAAGAAGGATCATCTTATTTCATGGACTGTAAAGTGCATAAGTTGATGCGTACACAATATACAAGGGTGCTTGTTGTAAGAACAAGTTCACTGAGAGTGCCCCGCATGAGAAGAATCCTAAATGGGAAAGGACATTACTAGAACTTCCATATTAGGAAATATCTCACATGTCAATGACGTGAGGAATTAATCCTTAGACTTGAGAATCCACATTGTCTTATATGACCTAACTCTATAATCTTTAATATAGGCTCAAAAGGGTGTCGCCATATAGACACCTGAATTACAGCCTATGTTGGGATTAGACAAGTAGCATATGAGAATTGTAGAATTAATTATTAAGCCCAAATATAATTAATTGGAGAATTAATTATAAAGCCAAGATGTAATTAATTGGAGAACTAATTATAAATCCCTAAATATAATTAATTGTAGAATTAATTATATAGCCAAATAAATTTAATTGGAGAATTAATTTTAGCCCGTTAGAATTAATTGGTGAATTAATTCCAAAGCCCTTGAAAGGATTAATTGGAGTATTAATTCTAAATATTTAATTATTTGTTTGTTCTAATTTGATTAGAATAAAGAAATAAATAAATATCTACTATTTTATTATTCTAATAAAGTATTAATTCTAATATGATTAGAATAAATATTATTGGGATGAGATATTTAATAATTACTAGAATAATTAAATATTCCTATATCAGTTAGGAGCTCTTTTTTTCTAGAAAAATAAATATCTTATTTTAGATGAGATATTATTTACTTGGAGAGAAAGAAATAATAGAAGAAAAGTCAAAGTAGGAGACCGTCTCCTACAAGACTTTAGGGTTTCGAACCGTGCCCTATAAAAGGGGCATGGGTTTGAAAACTTGGCCTTACACGTTATTTGGAGATCACGTCCAACCTTCATGGAATTTTGGGGATAATTCTCTTGATCTCTTTTTCTAGTTTCTATTTCTTTAATACGCATGTTATAGTACTAGCATACTTACTAACATGATTTGAATCTAGGTTGGTGTGGATTAATACTCTAGAGGATTTCTACTTTGGAATCTCGAGAAAGAATCGTTCAAGAAACGGGGATTCATGCCGCATGAAGAACGTTTGAGGGCGGCTCAAAATGTTTCAAGAAAGCTTCAATTGTTGTAAGTTTCTTGTAATCCCATTAGTTTTGAAACGAACATTGCAAGATCACGATTCCTTTTGGAAAAAGTTTTGTACTTCCGCTGCGTTAAATCTGTTGTTTTCCAACACGGCAGACGCGCACGCAAGGAGGGAGTAGGCCGGGTGGCAGGCATTGCGCGGCTGCCAACAAGCCCCCCTGTGTGGGCACCTGGGTGAGTAGCAGGCAGCGCGCGCGCGGCTGCCTCCGCGCACGCGCACACCTGCCCGCGACCCTGGGCGGACCAGGGCTGTTCCTCATGGCCATCGGGACTGGGCAGCCGCCTATTGCCCGACGGCCCCGATCGCGTCTGTCACGTCATCTCCGACCCCTGGGCTGACTTGTTCGCGTGCGGCGATGATGAGTCTCTTGATCCTCGTCATCCCGCAACGATTTTCCTGCAAAATTTTCAGAGATTTTTTTAATTAAAGTCACGATTTTAGTTAATCTAAAATTTAAAACGAATCTAATTAATTTTCAGAAAACCTTTTTCTCAAAATTTTCAAGAACTCTCAGATTCAAAAGCTCAGATTACAAAACCAGTTCAAGAATACTTAACTGTAACTCAGATTCAAGAATTTCTGAAAAATTGAATTAAAAGAAGACAGATTAGAAATAGACCTTCAAGTGGCTCTGATACCACTTGTTGGGAAAAACACGATCAGAAAACGCCGGGGAATTTTAAATTTTCCCAAAAAGCAAGATCGGACTTGCAATTTCTATTTCTAATCTTAGGGATTCAAGAACTTATAAGAATCGTCACTTTCTTGACACGTTTTAAGTCGCCCTCAAACGCGCTTCATGCAGTAATGGCAACCCTCGTCCATCGAAAGATTCCTTCTACTAGATTCCACGATAGGTCTCCTCTAGAGTAATAATCCACACTAGTCCTAGATTCAAATCATGTGAGTGAGCATGATAGTACTATGACATGTGTAAAAAAAGAAACAAAACGAGAAGAAAGAGAGCAAGAGAATTCTTCCATCATGAAACCGTAGTTTGGGCGTGATCCCCATGTCACGTGTCAACCAAAATTCTCGAACCTTAGTCCCTTTTATAGGGTAAGGTTCGAACACCCCCAAGTCTAGATGGAATCGAATTCCATCTTTGACTTTTCTTCTATTTTCTTTCTATCCAAGTAATAGGAGTTTTATTCAAAATTAGATATCTATTGCTTCTAGAAAAGAGCTCCTAATCAAATTAGGAATAATTAATTATTCTAATAATAATTAAATTTCTTATTCCATTAATATTTATTCTAATCATATTAGAATTAATATTTACTAGAATAATAAATAGAAGATATTTAATATTTATTTATTTATTTATTCTAATAAAATTAGAACAACTAAATAATTAAATAATTAAATACTCAGAATTAATTCTCTCAATTAATTCCATGAAGGGCTTTAGAATTAATTCTAACGGGCTAAAATTAGTTCTCTAATTAATTTTATTTATAATTAATTCTCTTAATTAATTATACTTGGACCTTATAATTAATTCTCCAATTAATTAACACATGGTCCAATTTCTCAATCGGACCATATGCCCAACTCAAACTCACGTGCCACACGTGTACATTACACTTGTGGTGTCATTTGTGTGTGACCCCCAGGTTCATTTTCAGTTAGCAGTGAGACTAATATGCTTTATTAGTTCACAGATCACACGACCATAGTCTAGCAACAGGTGTGTGACCCCTACCCGAACAATGAATATATATTCGAAAGAACCTTTCAGTCAATGACAGCTGTGAGGTACGATCCTCCTACCATGCCATCTCTCGATTTAGATCTAGGGCATGGGAATAATGAGAGCCCTACTAATCTTGATCATAAAGATAAGTTCGTTTCATATCCATTTTATCTCAATCCAAGAAACCCTTTTATTGATGTCTTGATCCACTACCTCGGCCGAGGGTTTAGGATGGCATATGAACAACTTGTGCAGTAAGAGATCTTCTTGCATTAAAGCACGTGTAGGTCCTTTGTTGATTCTCATATACTTCCATGTGCCACTTGTGCAGCCCCAGCATAAGCCTTGAATCAGTTGTCTCGGGAGAAATCCTTTAAAGCTTGTACTAAAGACTACAGAGTTAGCCCACAATGTATCAATGGAATCTTAAGTCAAAGGATTACTTAACTCATACCATTAACCTATGAGATATTTCCTAATCTGGAAGTTTCCTCTTCCTGAAGTGGAAACTTCCTTTCCCATTTACGAATCTTCTCACGCGGGACACCTCAGTGTACCCGTTCTAATAACGAGCACCCTCATGTATTGCGTATGCATCAACTTATGCACTTTACACCCCATGAAACAGAGTGCCCCTTCTTAAGGACACAATCCCACGAGCAAGTCTCAATCGAGCCTAATCAACACTCCCAGTGTTTGTTGGACTCATTGACTTAGAGTGGCTTCTAATCTGGCCTTGAGTTAGGGCTTGTTTCATGTGTCATTCACCTAATGACAAAGTCCCTAATAGCCTTATGGATTAGGAGAGTTCTAATACATGCGCACGTAATGAAAACTAACATAACACGTATTGGAATATAAGGAAGTGTTTGCCTATGATAATAATCAATCGTGTATTATTCAAAGATTGTCTGTGACATAAGGAAAGTCCTAAAGCAGATTACGACAAATCAACTTTCGAGGGTACTATTCCCAACATGAATGTCATTGACTGAAAGGTTCTTCGATTCATTTCGCTATTTGGCTAGGGGTTACACACCCATTGCTAGATTACGGTAGTGTGATCTGTGATGTGATTAATTAATTAGGGAATTAATTAATTGTTGTCACTGCTAATCGAATAATGAACCTAAAAGGTCACACACAAATGCCAGAACACGAGGGTTATGGTAGGATGTTTATATGATTAACGAAGGATCAAAATGTTGATCAAAATGGAGCTTGGATCCCATGGATAGCTGCCACGTGTCGAGCACACGTGGCTGCCATGTGTCACGCATCCCACGTGGCTGCTACGTGGCTCATACGTGGCTCCATACATGTGGTTATTCCACACGTGAATTCTTTTCTAGAAATTAATTGATTAAATTATATTTAATTAATTTTGGTCTTTTAATTAATTTTGAATTAATTTTTAGGACTATTCTCAAATAAACTTAACCAATAAATAATTAATTGGGAATTAAATTATTTATTGAATCTTGACTTTTAGCTTTAGGAAAGTTGAAAAGTCAAACTTCCTATTGTCGGAGAGAGAAAGATTATTCTTGCAAGACTTGAAGAATAAGTTAAGAACTTATTATTCCAATTAAATTAATAATTAAATTAATTAATTACTGAGCAAGAAAACAAAGTCCACTAGGTTTGTGAAACCCTAGGGAGTTCGAATCACCTTGTATAAATACAAGGGGTGGTGCTTCTCTTATTTTTTAGACCAACACTTACGAAGTGTTAAGTTTCTGAGAAAATCCAAAAGAAAAGTTTTCAAAGTAAATCCTAGCCTAACACAAGCCATAGAACTAGCATTCTTACTGGCTTGATCGTGTTCTAAGACTGGTGTGGATACGCTTTGGAGGGCTTCTAATTTGGAGTCTAATTCGAAGGTCGTTCGAGGGATTTGGCTTGATAGGTGTTCGTTAGGCGGTAACAACATCACTAGAAAGCTTCTATCTTTGTAAGTTTCTAAAACACCCTACGGTACAATACGAAAATTGAAAGACAACGATTAAACTTTTGAAAATTTTTAAACCTCCGCTGCTCAACTCATTCGTGTTTTCCACCAAGTGGTATCAGAGCCACCTTGCAACGTTCGTATTGTATCTTTATTGCTTTTGGAATTTTAACTGAAAATTCTTGAATTTGGGTATTAGTTACGTATTCTTGGTTTTTAGTTTTAAAACGAATCTATCGGATCAAAACTGTTTCTTTAAAAACATGAAAAATTGTTTTCGTTTAAATCTGCTTTTAAAGCTGTTTGAATCTGATTTATTTATAACTGTTTTAATTCGAAACTGAAACTCTGTAGTTTGGAAATTACGAAACCCGAAAATCAAAACATGGCATAACCACGCGAGGCCCAAGCGCGTTACGCGTATGGGGTGGCGAAAGCCGCTCAGTCTGCCCCGCCTAGGTAGAGCGCATCGCCCAGGATGCCCGCCTGCCCGTTATCGGTCGTCCCCGCGCAAGCCGCGCGAGGGCCTACACGCACAACGCGCGCTCGCTCAGTGAAGTTGCGAAGCGTCGTGCGACACTTGCATGCGGCCTGTGCGGTTGCCGTTGCTGCTTGGAAAGGCTACGCGAGACAGCCTGCTCGTGCGCGTGCTGGCGGACAGCTCGTGTCGGGTTGTTTCGGGCCGATATTTTCTTTTGTGTTTCGTTTTTAAATTTTTTATTTTATTTTAAAATTTGAGTTGATTTTAAAATTAATTATTTTTTAAATAATTATAAAATTTGGGATTTTATGAATTAAAGTCAAGTTCTAATTTTTTGAGAAAATAATGAATATCACTTTGAATGATATTTAGACAAAATTTAATTTTGAATTAATTGAGATTTTTGTCAAATTGATCCGGGTTCGATTTTGAATAAATTCTTGAATAATGAACTAATATTCAAATTACTTTAGTTAATTGTAACTTGAAGTCAAAGGAATTTTAAATTTAATTGGTAAATTTAAATTCAAGCAGGATCATGCTAGTTTAGGTGATCATGGGTTAGTCTTATGTATGTTTTAAATTCTACACATGGATGGTTTCAATTGGGGATGAAGCCCCATAGTTGCTCGTTTTCAATTGGGGTTGGAGCCCTACTTATGTGTGTACTGTTGTGTATTTATTATGTAGCTTTCCTTATTATTGTTTTTTGGCCGGGGTAGGGCCCGTGTATTTGTCTATGGTCAATATGAAAATCGATCCATATTACTTTATGTAAAGAGAGTAGAACTTAGGAAGTGAGGTTTTATTTTCATTTTGGAGACAAGCACCGATGGGATAAGAGGGATCCATAAGGAGCACTTGAAGAACGGTGGCCATAAGAAGACCCTTCAAAATGTTTAGGAGGGTTTTTATTAAATGTAATAGATAGGGCATTTTTCCATTAAATTCTGTACCCTTATGTGATATGAACTATCTTATGTGGCATGAATGTTAGAACCAGTGATTTGGAGTGGCTCCCAAAATCACATATAAGATAGGATACCCATGATCATCTCATAATTAGTATCATGCTAGGACATGTTATCTGCCAATTGCTTTTGTGATGCATTTTATGTGAAACTGCATTAAACAAGACAATTAAAATTTGGATAACAATATATGTTGGATTCTAGACAACTCTCAGGAAATTCAAAAATCCCCTTATTAAATATTGAACAATTTCGAATAAATAGGTATTAAATATTGAACAATTTCGAATAAATAGGATTTAGGAATTAATAAGTGAAACTAATTGCAGTCTCACGAGTCGTGGGGCAATTAGTGTAGCTTATTAACTCTTAGTTTCCTGATTAATTATTTTAAATAATTAATATTTCTCGACCATTTTAGAATGGGCAATGTCTCATTAGTTGTGGGTCGTTCCGGACTAAGTTTGGTTGAGATCTTATGATTAATGGGTCTTGCTCAACACTAGAGTAGATATGGATGTCTCACTAGTGGCAGGTCCATGATCAAAAGATTAGTGATGCAAAAATATTACTAAGAATTCCATGTGGATGAAATCGACAATTCATACCCACTTATAGATTCTTAAATTTTGGATGTCTCACGAGTCGTAGGTCCAAAACTAAGAATGTTTGGGATCCTAGTACCTATTGAGAAAATAATTTTCTTCTAAAGTCGTTTGGGATTTATAGACTTTTTAAAAATAGTGGGAGAACATATTTCTAAAGACCTTGATAATATGTAATCGTTATTATTCAGCATGCTCAAGATTTCTCTGTTTTTCCATTTAGGTTGTAGTTCTGTGATTCTCTATATTCTGAAATGGCAACCAAAAACCCTTTGGTATCCATCCTTGAATCAAACAAGTTTATTAGGCCCAATTACTCTGATTAGCTTCGGAATCTAAAGATAGTTTTAGATTCTGAAAAGAGAAGATATGTTCTCATCGAGGGAGAGCCTGTCGCTGAAGGCGAGGCTTCGACTCGTGTCGAAAGAGAGTCGATCGTGAAATGGTCTGAAGATAATCTTCAAGCCTGTTGCGTCATGTTGACCAACATGTCTCCTGATATGCAAAGGTAACATGAGTCTATGGAAAACGCTTCTGAGATTTATGACCATCTCGAGCAATTGTACCGTCCCAAAGAGTGTATTCTAAGGAGCTCTTTCATCTCAGAATAAAGGAGGTACAAGTGTCCATGAGCACGGTCTGAAGTTTCTTGCTTTGAACGAGAAACTGATCTCCATAGAAATACCACTGAGTGAAGAACTCGCTGGGGATTTGTTGCTCGCGTCGCTTCCACCATCATTCAATCCTTTCGTGTTAAACTTCAACATGAATCATCCTCATGCTACTATAGCTGAGTTGATTAGTCAGCTTTTGATTGCTGAAGACACGATAAAGGAGGATCATAAGGTAATGATGGTTGCTTGCTATTCTAGGCCTTCTAAAGGCAAAGGAAAGAAAGTTACCAAGAAGAAGGGATCTCTTAAACTTGAAGGAGGGGTTAAAATGAGAAAGTCCAAGAAGAAAAGGGATCAGTGTTGAGTGTGAAATTCGTATGGATTTAAGCGTTAATTAGGGTATACTTTTGTGTCGTTTGATGCGTTTATGTGTTTATTTCGCTCCATTTAGGTGATTTTTGAGTTGGAGATAAAAACGACAAAGTAAGACTAATTCACGCGTTTTTAGAGGAAAAAAAATAGTAACTTTCGTTACCCTTTGGAAGTACAAGGTTGTTAACCCCTGTTAACAGATACAGGAGCAACACTTTTGGCGAATCAGAGGGGTAAAGCCCGTTACCCCTGGGCAGAAAGAAAGTGGTAATGCCCGTTACCACTTATAAAAGCGTTATTACGATTTCAAGGCAATAACGGGCGTTAACGAGGATTGCGCATAGATAGGTAACGCCCGTTACCTAGGGCGGTGAGGCAGAATTTTGGGCAGCTATTTAAGTGCGTTTTGGAGTCTTCTTGAGAGAGCTCTTCCTCCATTCGTAACCTAGCCTGAGGAGAGAAGTTCTGGAGTTTTGAAGAGTTGTTCAAAGAATTTCGAGAAGATGAAAGGATCGAGTTCTTAAGCAATTTTTGTTTTTCGGTTTATTTACTACTTTAATTTCTCAAACTATTTCCTTTAAGTTTAGTTTTAATTAGTTTCATGTTAGATTCGTTTTTCCAGATTCTTACTGAATGTTTATGAGTTTAATTTTGAGACATTGACTTGATTTGATGAACATGAATTTCCTCAATGCACTTTACTTTAGTTTTATGAGTTTTGCTTTAATTATGAGTAGCTAAACCCCTAGGGCTAGAGGAGTGATAGTGAATGTATGATATGTGTTTGATATGATGCTTGAATGACTTATGCTAATTCTTAGTGTGAAAACTGGTTTGAATTGAATTGTGAAGGCTTGATCACCCTTAGCATAATCTAGAATTACTTGAGAATCGAGAGGTTAGTAGTCATTGAGAAGGTTTTCACAACTAGTAGATTGTATGAATGCAAAGAGATTTGGTTCTGGTCTATACAACAGTAAATCTTATTCCATGCCAAGCCGCTAGAATAGGAATTACAGTAGTCTTGGTCTTGTTAGTTTAATTAATACATTGATGATTACGAGAGCAACGTTGAGCTTAATTAAATACACGGTTATACCTTGAGAGAGGATAATTCATATATAAGTGACTAGGTTGTAACGCCCCGACTTCTCGACTGTACAGGTACGCGCACCACGCGTGAGAGTTTTGAGATTTAGGATTTTTTTTAATTTCTTTCTGTTATTTAATTGCGTGGTTTAATTTGTTTTACGTGAATACTTGTGATTTATGTGCATGAATTATATGCATAATTATCCCTAATTTGAGAATCATTTTTGATTAATTGACCTTAATTGCAACATGTTGAAATTCTTGGACTTGATTGATAATTGAATTTGGACTTACTTGTAATTTGCCTAACACTTTGCATACATTTAAATTCTTGAGGGACTAAGTGGCAATTTCCCTTTCCCTAAATATACATATATTGATATATACACATATACACACACACACATTGTATTTCATCTTCATCTATTCACATAAGAGCATGAACATCCCATCCTCTTCCTCTCTTCCCTTCAAGTTCGAATCACCAAGAGACAAGGAAGACCAAGACTTTCTCCGTTTTTATCAAAGGTTTAAGCTCCAAGACCCCATCTTCATCCTTTCTCTTTATTCCATCCATCATCAAGGTAAGAGCATGTGTATATATGTTTTGAAACTTGAAGTAAATCTAAGGCTTTTTGGTTTGTGGTTGTCCTAAGTGTGTGTGGTGCTTAAGGGATGATTTAGGGAAGGATTTGGTGTAATTATACCTTGGCTTGGATGAGTTAAAGCATGAGTGATCACATTTCATATTTAAGGGTTTTGTTTTAAACTTTGTTGGATTCATGCATGTTTCCTTGGATTAAATGATGCCTAGTTGAGATATTATGATCATATGTATGTTATTTGAGGGTTTAGGTGCTTTTGGTTGAGGTTTGAGGTGATTTGGTTGTTTGGTGTTTTCCTCCCACGAAGAGCCCTGTTCCTGCTGCGTTTTGCTGCCCAGAATGACTCTGTAACACCCCGGAGCGAAGGGCGCCACATCCCCTACACCATAGCCCGACACGTGAAACAAAATGGGGACTCCGCCCACGCATAAAGCCATGGAGAACGGGTGACAAACAAAACACAACCTAAGCTAGGCGGTGTACACCCTACTTAGAGTGCGCAATAAAAATAACTAACGAATGCGAAAGCACCAGGATTTCAAATAACCAAACAGACATACTTTCTTACTAAGGGTAACTAAAACAATTGAACATGCCATGCCCAACCCGGGCCAAATTAAGTCATACAATTATCCGAAATCCAAAATTCTAAAGCATAAGTTTATACATAATTCAAAACTAGCAAAATGCGTAAGGAAACAAAAATACAATGCATGGGACTCGAGCTATCCACAACCACGACACAAGATAACCGCCTAGCTCAACCTCCAAGCACCTGCAACTCAAAAAGGGGGAAAAAAAGGGAAACAACAACGAGGGTCAGTCCTAAAGACTGGTGAGGGGGCTAACACATGCACCCATACGTATATATATAAGAACAAAGTATAATCAAAGCTGAAGGGGGTTCATGAACCAGGTGTGGTTTTTGCAATCTAAAATATTTTATCCCGTGGTACTACCTATAAGAAAGAGGGTTTAAGGCCGACGGCCAAAATCAACCAAGTTTTTAAGTTTAGAAATCCACCCCCATTTCATAACCATAAACAAAGCATAACTAACTTGGCGAGAACGAGTTCCAACCCACTTACTCCATAACATAAGTAAAACTCATAAATCAATCCCACCTAAACGCCGTTTGGGGAGAGAGGCGCTACCCCTCAACCCCACTTATAAACTTAATGAGACGGGGGATCCGCCCGCTCCTTTGACGGGACACGTAGCACACCATCGGCTCAAGAAGACCCGCCTTCCCCTCGACCTCCCGAGGATGGGCTAAGCCTCCCTTTTGTGGAGTTGTGTTGATGAGAGAGCTCGGCGACCCCATGGCCGACCCGAGATCACATACCACTCCTCCGGGGCCCAAACTTACACTTACACATATCACAAAACTTATCTCGCTTAAACACACACACTTACCAAAGCTTTTCCAAAACAAAAGGCAAAATAGCTTATATACCTATACAAAGTGTTTTCAAAGTCTCATGACAAAACGGGACAAGTCCCACAAAATACTTATTCAACACGTATCTATATACATATATATATATATACATCGCATGCGGGTTCAAATACAAATTAGGGTTGTAGGTCATATAACTAAAAGAACAAAACCTCACCTTTGCAGGTAAGTGGAGCAAAAGGATATGCAACGGATACAAACGGACGCTTAGGGAACTTCCTTGCTACTCACGGGACCAAGAGCTGAACAAAAGAAACGACAAGGGTTATCCCTTAGACTCAAAATGTACCAAATATATGCTCGGCAAATGCATATGATACATATGATTCAAATGGAATGTAACACTTAAGTCAGATGAGCTCATATTTCACATATTTCACATATTTCACATTAAACGAATCCATAAATGGAATGTAACACTTAAGATCATACAAAGTGAATAAAGGGAGCAACAACTCAATTATGCACGTAGAGTAACACTTGTATCACATAAGAGCATATATTGCACGTCGAGCAATCAAGTTCATATACATATACAAAAGTTGAGGTCACAACATAAATGCAAAAAATAAAGCATATTAGCTCAATCACACACAAATACAAGATAAACAAGTTGGAAAAGTACAAGCAAAATGGAAGAAAACACAAAAAGGGGTGGCTCTGGGCGAAAAGAGGTCAAAACTCGAAATTCTCGAAACGTATAGGCTGTGGATAACTGAGAATATCTTGTGTTTAAGAAATAGGAATTGATTTTGGTTTGTTGGATAGCAAACTAGACAAATAGACCTTTGAAATGGTATATGGCTCAAATCATGGTTCAAAGCGAGGTGAAAATGGCGTAGTCCCGAAGTTAGATGAGTGCATATTTTTGAAGAAGTGGCGACACCAAAAAGAATTGATTATATCTCACAAATGGGAAAAGATATTGAAGAAATCCTGATGAGGAAAATATTCTAGACTTCAAGAGGTTTCTGTTGGTTATAAAATCAGGTCAATCAGAGTCTATTTGAGTGGTAAACGAAATAAAACAAACTCAGGATGAAAACAGAGAAGGATCCACAGTCGTGGATTTCTCCATGTACAAAAATCCACGCCCGTGGATTCTTCTTGCCGAAAATCCCAAGTTTCTGGATAAAAATCCATGGCCATGGATCAAAATCCAACAGCAAAACGAAGCAAAAACAAGGCAAGAACGAAGTAGGAGGCCAAAATGCATGAAACCAACTAAAAACTCAACCAAATGCATACCAAATCAAGTCATAAATTCATGCATACATGAAGATATACAAGGAGGAATGCAAGGGAGGTGCATATATTCATATTCATGCCAAAAGTTTCAAAACCCAAAATGAAACCTAATGAATCCAAGACTTTCATGCAAATTCCAACCATACACTTATTATATGATGTCTTAAGGCCAATTAGGATGCATAACTTTCAAGAAATCTACACAAGATCACTCCAAATTCAACTAAACATGCCAAAACCTTACTATTCATGTATATCTTCAAACCCTTATCAAATTTGATGAATTTCATGAATTTCAGGGATTGAAAGAACCATAAAAGAGAGGAGAATACACAAATATACTTACCTTTAAGATTTGGAGAAGTATGGAGAAGATTTGCTTCAAAAATCACAAGGCATGAGATGGGGCTTTCTTTCTTCCTTCTCTTCTCTCTTGGATCTGCTTTTTCTCTTGTGTGGAGGGGGTGGCTCGATTTGGGGCTGAAAAGGGGAATAAAAGGGGCTTAACTCAAGTTCCAAATTCATGGTTAAGGCTTGGGTATGTTAATGGTGGCCCCCAGAAGTGAAGACTAGTCAAAGAAGAGGAATCTTGGCGCAAAGTGCTTGTTTTGGTCGATAATTAGAGGTCCAAATGGGCTTAGAAAAATATAAATCTTAATTCCTTGGTTTCCTTTCCTCGTTACAAGTCCGAAACCTCTTCCAGAATTCGAATCCGAATTCTTTAGCTCAAGATATGTCGCCCAGAACCCGAGGTACGCTAAATGCCCTTTAACCATCCTCTAGGTTCCGAAAAACAAAACGAACACAAAGCCAAGCCAAACGAATCCCAAAACACAAAACGAGCATAACACAAAGTTAATAACTCACATAAATCATGCATGCCAAGTTCTCACAAAAATCGGAATTGAAATCGAACGCATATAGATCAAGTTCGGGGCACATAAGCATAAATATTCAAATATTTTCAATTAATCAAATACACATTAAAACGTCAATTACGTGCGTAATTAAATAATTTAAATCCACGTATAACACTCTCGTTACAACGTACCTAGAGATCCGGATGAGCGGGATGTTACAGACTCCCCGGGCGGGGAGTTTTTGTACTAAAAAGTACCCGGGCGGGTACTTTAGTACAGATGAGTTTCTGCACTGTTTTCCCCAGCCGGGTACCCCCTCATACGACCTCTGATTCACCTGATTTTCGGAAATGATCAATCTTTTTAAGTCGAGAACAATCTCCAATTGGAATTATCCCAAAGTTCATTCTATATTGTGAGTTATAACCGTTTTAATTTGGTGTCGCCAATTCGCCAAGATTCTGCATTCGTTCAACTTCAAACCCACGCCATTTTGGCCTCGCTTTGAACCATGATTCGAGCCATATATCATTTTAAAGGTATATTTGTCTACTTTCTAAAACAACAAACAAACCGCCATTTCAACTTCTAGAACTCAAGATATTCCAGTTTTACTACAGCTTATACTTTTCAGAAAACTGTCAGCTTTGGCCTAATTTAACTCGGAACCTCTTTTTGTGATTTTATTCCCTTTTTCTCGTATCTTTCCACCTCCGAAATTGTTTCTAACTTATTATTTCTTGATTATATGCCTATACTTGTTCTTATATGCATTTATGTCGCTTGAGTGACGTGAATTGGTTTCACTTATTGTATGTGCACCTTGTTAGGGGATTTAAATGTTGTTTTATGCATTAATTGTGCACATGAACATGTCATTGATATAATATGATTTCATATTCATGTCTTATGTGTTCAATTCACTTGCCGTGCATCATGCATGGTTCATATTAAGTCCAGTTTCACTCGTGTCTTGTTTCCTTTGTCCAGGAATTGTTAGGATATATACATCAACCCTACAATCCTATATTTATACTTGATTTCTCAAACAAACTTATGTTTTCAAAATGAAGCCAATCATTGATCCTGTCCTATTTTGGCGAGAATATTACACTTCCTGGGGCCCAGGGGCTTGTGTATTGAGGGAACCGGGAAAGCACGGGCTGATGGTCACCTCTTACATAAGTCCCACCATTTTGGAGTAGCCCGGACGTCCGTCAGGAGGATTGATAGACCGATCGGATTCTGGTCAATGGGATTCATGTACCCATTGATCACCTTGTCCTGGGTTGTAAGGGCTAGCTACCCGAACCACCAACCCGGAGGAAAAAGAGTACTTGTGCACCTTAATTGGATCCTGTAACTAAGTGAAACCTAACAAATTGTATGATCGCCTAATAACTTATGTTGGACACTAAAGTAGTAAGGTTGGAGAATGCTCACTCGCCGAGCCACTGAATCACTTTCCCGAAATGAATTGTCAAAGTTGTAATTCAATACACTGAGAGCCATACTTTACTTGTTCTTCCGAAAACCTTGTACGAAATTGTGGCTCGCATGACTTTACTGCTTTATATATATCTTATATATTCCATTCATTAGTCTTTTAGAGACTGATCCCTCCCTTCTTTGTCCCTCAAGTTCCCTTGCAGGCGTAACTAGTTAGGAAATTACTTTACTTATTGTAATTTCATATCTAGCTCGTGTTACTCAGTCATTGTACCACACACTCATATTTTCTTTTGTTATGTATTATGATGAGGTCGTGCAGGCCACACACTTTTGTCACTTGGAGAATATTTGATTGTGCAATAATTTGTATATCGTACTCGTCCCGTTATGACATAGCTTATGCGTTCTTGATTATACTATGGAATATATATATTTTGTTTGGATACATGATTTGTTGGTACAGGGTTAGTCCCGCCTGGCCGGGGTTCGTGTCGTGTCTCCGTTCACTTGGATTGAAGTTGTATGCGGACTATATTCGTATATGAGTTTGGTCTTAGTGCGGGGGATGTGGGGTCCCACGCTCGGGCGCCACATGCTAATGTGGTATCAGAGCTTCGGGTTGCAAAACCGAAGTTCTCATGTCGAGTCTGTCCAGGCCGTACGACTGAGGAACAACTTGTCAACGTGTTTTGCATCTTACTTCCTAATTTATTGCTTATGTGAATTTAACTGTTACATTTCTTGTTTCATGAGCATAAAATTGATCAAACATGCATTTTCAGTGTTCGATATTTTAGGATGCCTCCCCGAAGAGATCGTGACCGTTCTCCGGGTCGCCGATGTCGCCAAGATCGTTCTCCTACTCCTCATGAGAGGAACCCAAGGGCTACACCCAAAAATTTGATGGAAGTCGTTATGAACTTTGTGGAAAGTAGGCTTCGGGAGAATCTACCACCACCTCCGGCTCCGCTCCCTCCCCCGGTTCAAGAATGGAATTTATCTCAAGCTCAACGGGACTTTCGTTCTTACCACCCACCTTAATTCCATGGAGGTAATGATGTACAAGCCGAAAATTGGTTGGCCAAAATTCAGGATATATTTAGAGTGTGTCATTGTAGCCCGCAAGAAATGGTTGATCTCTCCATCTTCCAACTTCAAGGAGAAGCCCGAAATTGGTGGAATACCGCAAGAATCCAAATCCAAGCAAATGGTGACCATTTGAATCGGGAAACTTTTGTGAGGGAATTAAAAAACAACTACATTCCTCCATCAGCAAGGACTCGCAGGCTTAGGGAATTCCTTGATCTTAAACAAGCCGGAAGGATTGTTAATGAATATATCTTGGAATTCAACCGGTTAGCCCCTTATGGTTCTCATATTACCGGGGATGACGAGCTCAAGGCATTACAATTTTTGGAAGGCCCTCGGTATGAAATCAAGGATGTAATTAGGGTGTCTAATGTAAGAACTTAGGCAAAGACAACCGACAAAGCCCTCAAAGCCGAGGCCAAGATTGCAAAGGGTAAAGCAAGGTCATTCTATTCTGCATCCGGTTCGGGAACGGGAAAAAGACCCGTAATTCAGCAATTTCAAGCTCCTAAGGGTAACGAGAAGAAATAAAAGTTTAAAAGGAAATCTCCGCCATTATCAGCTCCACCATCTCAACAAGGGAAGCCTGGTTGCTCATATTGTGGACATCCATCTCACACTTATGAGACTTGTCGAAGCCAGGTGGGTTTATGCTTGAGATGTGGTAAAGCTGATCATAAGATCGACACCTGTCCGGAGATGCCACCGAGAACACAGCAAGGAGGCCAAAGGCCACTGATTAAAGCTCGTGCCTATGCTATTGGTGGAGAAGAACAAGAGGCCGATGTTGATCCAAACTCCGTGGTGGAAGGTACCGTATACATTCATGGCATACATATTCATGCATTATTTGATCCGGGTGCTACTCACTCTTTTCTTTCTACCAGTGTGGTATCTTCTTTACCTTTGCTTGTTACTTGTACTTCTTCGTGCTTTGTGATTAGTTCTCCTCTCGGGGGGAGTTAGAGTCGAACCGTGTGTTTAGGGAGGTACCGGTGAGTATAGATGTAACATCCCGATTCTCCGGCTTTCCAGGTACGAACGTCACGGGTGTGCTAAGTGCACATTTAATTATTTAAGCATGCGAAAATATGAATTATTTGGAATATTTGAATAATTGAAATAAGTGTTAAGTTTGAAACCTTAAACGTTTAAATCCTTTTCTAATCGTTTTCGATTCGTTTAACTCCGTTTTCAATTCCGATTTTTGTGCCAACTTGGATACTTCAATTATGTGAGTTATGAATACGTTTGCATGCTCGTTTTAAGTTTTCGTGTTCGTTTTTCGAGGTTTTAAACCTTTGGTTTTGACGAGGGACATGAGGGCCTAACTAGTTTTAGCGCGCCTCTTGTTCCGGAGGCCATAACTTGAGCTAGGGAATTCGGATTCGAATTCCGGAAGATGCGTCGGACTCGTAACGAAGAGATGAAGCCAAGGAACCTAATTTGGTATTTTTTTCTAAGCTCGTTTAAACCCTCGTTTTTCGCCCGGAACGAACAGCTTGTGCTTAAGCCACCTTCTTTGACTAGTCTTACACTTGTGGGGCCAATTTAACCATGCTCAAGCCTAACCCTTGATATCTTGACTTGAGTTAAGTCTCTCCCTCTCCCTTATCAGCTGAAAACCGATCCAAACTCCCCCATTTTGAGCAGCAACAGATCGAGAGAGAAGAGAAGAGGAGAAGAAGAAAGCCCTCTTCAAGACCTTGTGATTTTTGGAGCCAATCTCTTCCACACTCCATGAACTCTTAAAGGTAAATATATTTATGTATTCTCCTCTCTTCTATGCTTCATTTGATCCTTGAAATTCATGATTTGCATCAGATTTAATAAGGTTATGGAGACTTGCATGAATAGTTAGGGTTAGAGGTCATTTGTTGCTTCCTTGCCTTAGCTTGAGTTTGTGGCTGATTTGGTGCTTCCTTGTTGATTATATGAACTCCTTTGCTTCCATTATTGATTCTTACTTCATGCTAGATGTGTTAGGGTTGTTTTCTCTTGGATAACATGATTGAAACCTTGAGTTTTTGGCCATGAAACTTGAAAACCGAACTGCTGCAAATCTGCTCTTTTTTCACCAAACTGCTGTGATGTTTTGTGCTTCGTTGCTTGAGTTAATGACTTCCAATTCATGTTAATTTGCATGGAGATGTTTTATACTAATTGTTTTATATGTTAGCCCTGCTCTTGCAAGTTTTGAGATTCATTTTCAGCTCCTAAGTACTTGATCATGGCATGATTGTGCTCATATGTCCGTTTTTGGCGCTCCTGAGTTGCTGCATGATTTCGGTGACCTTAACGCGTGATTTAGCCTTTGTGTTCTAAATGAAATATGTTCCTAACATGATAAATATGTTGTATATCAAGTTTCATAATATTTGGAGTTGATTTGGTATGCTTTTGGACTGATTTTGTTTAGTGTCAGTTTTGCCGGCAAACTTTGTATGCGTTTTTGGTGCTGTACCGAGACACCCCCGTGTCTCATTTGCCTTGAAATGTGAGACACGGGCGTGTCATGCTTCCTGGGCATCTCTGGACTGAGCCACGGGCGTGGCTCAGCTTAGTTAAGTTGAGGGACACCCCCGTGTCCCTCCCCTTACGCAGCCCTTAGTTTTCCTTTTCGGTTTTTGGTTTGTTTCACCTCTTTATTGCCTTTATCTTCGTTTGTGTTGAACTATGAACTTATTTCATTATGTGTTAGGAGTCTTGTGGTTCAATTTCATAACATTTGGATGAGATTTAGGCATGCTTTTGCCGAATGCCGTTTATGTGCGTTTTTGTATCATTTGTGATTTCCGTAACCCTTTTTCCCTATCATATGATTTCTTCTTGTTTTCAAGCTTTGGTAATGTGTTATATCATGTACTATGATGTAAGTAGTAGAGTTTTGTGAAAGATTGAATACGTTTGAATGTAGGTTGAACTTAATTTGCTTTAATACCTTTATTTGCCTAAATGACGGATCTTGTGCTTTGAATTTGCATCATATGCACCCATATTCATTAGCCGAGCGTCTCTATGGTCTCTTTTGAGTCTAAGTTTGTTTGTCGTGTTTGTCTTGTTCAGAGGAGTCTCCCGTTCGTGACGTGGTTGCTCCATAGGCTTTGTTTTGGTCCCGTTTGCCCGGTTCGTCGGTGAAAGGTGAGGTTAGGTTATAGTTATACCCTAATGATATGTGCCCTATATGTTTGCATGTGAGATAAGCCTTTTTATATGTAATGCGTGCGAGTATGATTATGCGGGGTATGAATATAATATGAACATAAGACTAAGAATATGTTAGAATGTGATATGCTAAGAATCCGGTTTGCTATGCAGGTAAATACGCTAAGAATATGAATATGTTAGAATTATGATTAGGTTAATATGTTATGTTAGGTTTTGATAGGATTATGTTAGGAACATATGGGGTTGTGAATAATTCAGGGTTATGCAATGTTTTATGAATACTTTATGTTTATGTATATGCTTCCGCTTATGCTATGTCCTTGAGGCAGTGTACCTCCGGTATGATATGCTTTACGCTTATGCCTTTACTATGCTTTGCGATATGAGATAGGTCACGGACCTAGTTATGCTCTGATTGTGGTAAGATTCTGCTTCCGATATGTCTGTGTGCGTGATATGCTCCGGGACGGCTTATTTTAGGTCGACGGAGGTTCCGTTGTGATAAGTTCTGATCTGTTCTGCATCCGGGACGGCTTATTTTAGGTCGACGGATGATGTGTGCGTGCGTTTGGGTTATGTCCGTTTTTCGTTATGTTTAGTCATTTAAGAAGTAGTTCGTGAAACGGGAGTGGATTCTTAATTAATAAAATTTGGTTGTTTTGGCCTTCGGCCTAACTCTTTTATTCCCTATACTTAGTATCACGTGTGAAAATGATATTGGATTGCAAAAGCCACGCCCCGGTTCATGGATTCCCACCTATGCTTTGTGTTGTGCTCCCTATACGTATATATGGGTGCGTGTGTAACCCCTCACTCAGTTTTTGGACTGACCCCTCCCTTATGTTTTTAGTTCGCAGGTTTTGGTCCGTTGGTTCGAGCTAGGCGGTTTTGATTTGCTTTCCTTGGAGTCTTGTCGGTCTAGAGAAGTCTGCATTTTGTATTTAAATCCTGTTGCATCTGTACGTTTGAAGTTGTAATATGAGTGTTGAATGATATTTATTATTTTGAGTCCTGCTTTGTAAAGTTCGTGTGTAATCTGAGTTAAGTGGTTTGTAACCTTTATACTTTGCTCTGTTTAGTTTGTCTTATGCTTCCGCTTGGTTTGTTTTTTTTGTTTTGTGCACTCTGTTTGAGGGTTTAGGCCGCCTAGCTTAGGAGGATCTTTTGTTTGTCACCCGTTCGCTAGTGCTTGGTGCGTGTACGGATTCCCTGTTTCGTTACACGTGTCGGGTCCTAGTGCGGGGGATGTGGCGCCCTACGCTCGGGGTGCTACATCCTAAGGTGGTATCAGAGCTCCGGGTTGCAAAACAGGAGTTCGTGTGTCGTGTCTGTTGGTCTAGGTCGTTCGGCTTAGGATTATGTGTGTCTCTGTCTGCATTCACTCTCATTATATGTGACTAAGGTGCTCTTAACTGTATTATTTTCTCTTATTTGTATTAATTGTTCATATGAGCATGCACTAAACCCTTCATGCATCGATGTTCTCTTGAAATTGTGCTTCTTTAGGATGCCTCCAAGAAGAGGAACTCGTGAGAATACTCCTCAACCACCACCACCCACTGCAGAGGATATCCTACGAGCTCTCCTCGACCATCTTCAAAGGAATCCACAACCACCAAATCCTCAAGGTCAAGGACAAGGAAGAGTTGTCAATACGATTCATAAAGAATTCCGGGATAACAACCCTCCAAAATGGCTCGGAGGCAATGACATCGAGGCGGAAGAATGGTTAACCGAAATTACGGGGATTTGGGAGAATTGCCCCGGTACTTCACAAGATAAGGCCATATGTACCAGTCGTTATATTCAAGGACAAGCCTTAAATTGGTTGAAGGGAACAAGAGCTCGGTTGGAAAGGAATGGTGAGGAATTCAATTGGGAGAGCTTCGTTAGGGAATTTCGTGACAAGTATATCCCTCCCAGCTCCCGGGAGAGAAGATTACAAGAGTTCACAGATCTCAAACAAGGAGAGCGAACAGTTGAAGACTATATCCTCGAGTTTGAGAGGCTTGCTCCTTATGCTTCTCACATTACGGATGATGATGAGTTGAAGACCCGAAACTTTGTACAAGGATTAAGAGAAGACATTCAGTGGGCCTTGCGAGCTACCACGGTGGATACATGGGCTAAGGCGACGAAGAAAGCTATTAGAGTTGAGACTCGACAACAACGTTTAAAGCGTCAAACTTTCTACTCGGAGCTAAAATATGAATCAAGTTCGGGTTTGGGAAAGAGACCGGTATTTCAAGATGAACCTCCAACCTTCGACCCCGAAGAATTTCTTGATGCTATCAAGAAACCCCGACTTCCAACTCCGGATCCGATATGCACTCCACCGGAACCTAATCGATGCTCCTTTTGCGAAAGACCAAACCACACGGAGGAAACTTGTAGGAAGAAGTTGAGAACCTGTTTCGGATGTGGAGAGATGGGACACAAGGTGAGATTTTGCCCTACAAATCCGAATCCGAAGCCCTTGAATATGATGCATCCAAGATCTCCGGAACAAGCTCAAGCCAATGTGGTGGAAGTCGATGAGGAAGTGAATGTTGAAGTCGAGGCCGAGCCTAATGTCATTATCGAGGTGCAAGGTACCATAAACATGCATCACATTCCATTTCACGCATCGTTTAAATTTGGGGGTAACCCACCTATTTGTGTACTTGTCTCTTTATACGTGTGCTCTTATTTGCGTGTGTCTCTCTTCTTTCCTTATTACTTGCGCGTGTGATTGTTGTTGTTTAGTTGTCTCGTGGAGAGACGACTTTGAGAGTACGAGTGCTCTAGCTCTACGGTAAGTCGAGGGTCGTGCTTTAATCGAGCTTCCTAGGTGTTTCTACAACCGCAAGAAGGTGTGAGTGGTGGAAGTCCGGTGACTACACCATTCATGTAACTCCGAGCTCTTGAGTTGACTTGAAATGAATCAAATGGTGGGTGTTGAATCTCGTTTAGACCCTCTCACCGTACGAGACAAATCGAGTTGCTCCTAGCCGGAACCAAATTGTGAAGGAGACCCCCGTCTACCCTTGAAGACCTTTCTCGGGCTAACCCTCGTCGGGACTTCATGAACCTCGAACTTGGGTAAATACGGGAGAGTTGCTAGCGGTTGGACCTGGAGGACCAGGTCCTTTTAAGGGGGGGAGATTGTAACATCCCGATTCTCCGGCTTTCCAGGTACGAACGTCACGGGTGTGCTAAGTGCACATTTAATTATTTAAGCATGCGAAAATATGAATTATTTGGAATATTTGAATAATTGAAATAAGTGTTAAGTTTGAAACCTTAAACGTTTAAATCCTTTTCTAATCGTTTTCGATTCGTTTAACTCCGTTTTCAATTCCGATTTTTGTGCCAACTTGGATACTTCAATTATGTGAGTTATGAATACGTTTGCATGCTCGTTTTAAGTTTTCGTGTTCGTTTTTCGAGGTTTTAAACCTTTGGTTTTGACGAGGGACATGAGGGCCTAACTAGTTTTAGCGCGCCTCTTGTTCCGGAGGCCATAACTTGAGCTAGGGAATTCGGATTCGAATTCCGGAAGATGCGTCGGACTCGTAACGAAGAGATGAAGCCAAGGAACCTAATTTGGTATTTTTTTCTAAGCTCGTTTAAACCCTCGTTTTTCGCCCGGAACGAACAGCTTGTGCTTAAGCCACCTTCTTTGACTAGTCTTACACTTGTGGGGCCAATTTAACCATGCTCAAGCCTAACCCTTGATATCTTGACTTGAGTTAAGTCTCTCCCTCTCCCTTATCAGCTGAAAACCGATCCAAACTCCCCCATTTTGAGCAGCAACAGATCGAGAGAGAAGAGAAGAGGAGAAGAAGAAAGCCCTCTTCAAGACCTTGTGATTTTTGGAGCCAATCTCTTCCACACTCCATGAACTCTTAAAGGTAAATATATTTATGTATTCTCCTCTCTTCTATGCTTCATTTGATCCTTGAAATTCATGATTTGCATCAGATTTAATAAGGTTATGGAGACTTGCATGAATAGTTAGGGTTAGAGGTCATTTGTTGCTTCCTTGCCTTAGCTTGAGTTTGTGGCTGATTTGGTGCTTCCTTGTTGATTATATGAACTCCTTTGCTTCCATTATTGATTCTTACTTCATGCTAGATGTGTTAGGGTTGTTTTCTCTTGGATAACATGATTGAAACCTTGAGTTTTTGGCCATGAAACTTGAAAACCGAACTGCTGCAAATCTGCTCTTTTTTCACCAAACTGCTGTGACGTTTTGTGCTTCGTTGCTTGAGTTAATGACTTCCAATTCATGTTAATTTGCATGGAGATGTTTTATACTAATTGGTTTATATGTTAGCCCTGCTCTTGCAAGTTTTGAGATTCATTTTCAGCTCCTAAGTACTTGATCATGGCATGATTGTGCTCATATGTCCGTTTTTGGCGCTCCTGAGTTGCTGCATGATTTCGGTGACCTTAACGCGTGATTTAGCCTTTGTGTTCTAAATGAAATATGTTCCTAACATGATAAATATGTTGTATATCAAGTTTCATAATATTTGGAGTTGATTCGGTATGCTTTTGGACTGATTTTGTTTAGTGTCAGTTTTGCCGGCAAACTTTGTATGCGTTTTTGGTGCTGTACCGAGACACCCCCGTGTCTCATTTGCCTTGAAATGTGAGACACGGGCGTGTCATGCTTCCTGGGCATCTCTGGACTGAGCCACGGGCGTGGCTCAGCTTAGTTAAGTTGAGGGACACCCCCGTGTCCCTCCCCTTACGCAGCCCTTAGTTTTCCTTTTCGGTTTTTGGTTTGTTTCACCTCTTTATTGCCTTTATCTTCGTTTGTGTTGAACTATGAACTTATTTCATTATGTGTTAGGAGTCTTGTGGTTCAATTTCATAACATTTGGATGAGATTTAGGCATGCTTTTGCCGAATGCCGTTTATGTGCGTTTTTGTATCATTTGTGATTTCCGTAACCCTTTTTCCCTATCATATGATTTCTTCTTGTTTTCAAGCTTTGGTAATGTGTTATATCATGTACTATGATGTAAGTAGTAGAGTTTTGTGAAAGATTGAATACGTTTGAATGTAGGTTGAACTTAATTTGCTTTAATACCTTTATTTGCCTAAATGACGGATCTTGTGCTTTGAATTTGCATCATATGCACCCATATTCATTAGCCGAGCGTCTCTATGGTCTCTTTTGAGTCTAAGTTTGTTTGTCGTGTTTGTCTTGTTCAGAGGAGTCTCCCGTTCGTGACGTGGTTGCTCCATAGGCTTTGTTTTGGTCCCGTTTGCCCGGTTCGTCGGTGAAAGGTGAGGTTAGGTTATAGTTATACCCTAATGATATGTGCCCTATATGTTTGCATGTGAGATAAGCCTTTTTATATGTAATGCGTGCGAGTATGATTATGCGGGGTATGAATATAATATGAACATAAGACTAAGAATATGTTAGAATGTGATATGCTAAGAATCCGGTTTGCTATGCAGGTAAATACGCTAAGAATATGAATATGTTAGAATTATGATTAGGTTAATATGTTATGTTAGGTTTTGATAGGATTATGTTAGGAACATATGGGGTTGTGAATAATTCAGGGTTATGCAATGTTTTATGAATACTTTATGTTTATGTATATGCTTCCGCTTATGCTATGTCGTTGAGGCAGTGTACCTCCGGTATGATATGCTTTACGCTTATGCCTTTACTATGCTTTGCGATATGAGATAGGTCACGGACCTAGTTATGCTCTGATTGTGGTAAGATTCTGCTTCCGATATGTCTGTGTGCGTGATATGCTCCGGGACGGCTTATTTTAGGTCGACGGAGGTTCCGTTGTGATAAGTTCTGATCTGTTCTGCATCCGGGACGGCTTATTTTAGGTCGACGGATGATGTGTGCGTGCGTTTGGGTTATGTCCGTTTTTCGTTATGTTTAGTCATTTAAGAAGTAGTTCGTGAAACGGGAGTGGATTCTTAATTAATAAAATTTGGTTGTTTTGGCCTTCGGCCTAACTCTTTTATTCCCTATACTTAGTATCACGTGTGAAAATGATATTGGATTGCAAAAGCCACGCCCCGGTTCATGGATTCCCACCTATGCTTTGTGTTGTGCTCCCTATACGTATATATGGGTGCGTGTGTAACCCCTCACTCAGTTTTTGGACTGACCCCTCCCTTATGTTTTTAGTTCGCAGGTTTTGGTCCGTTGGTTCGAGCTAGGCGGTTTTGATTTGCTTTCCTTGGAGTCTTGTCGGTCTAGAGAAGTCTGCATTTTGTATTTAAATCCTGTTGCATCTGTACGTTTGAAGTTGTAATATGAGTGTTGAATGATATTTATTATTTTGAGTCCTGCTTTGTAAAGTTCGTGTGTAATCTGAGTTAAGTGGTTTGTAACCTTTATACTTTGCTCTGTTTAGTTTGTCTTATGCTTCCGCTTGGTTTGTTTTTTTTGTTTTGTGCACTCTGTTTGAGGGTTTAGGCCGCCTAGCTTAGGAGGATCTTTTGTTTGTCACCCGTTCGCTAGTGCTTGGTGCGTGTACGGATTCCCTGTTTCGTTACACGTGTCGGGTCCTAGTGCGGGGGATGTGGCGCCCTACGCTCGGGGTGCTACATCCTAAGGTGGTATCAGAGCTCCGGGTTGCAAAACAGGAGTTCGTGTGTCGTGTCTGTTGGTCTAGGTCGTTCGGCTTAGGATTATGTGTGTCTCTGTCTGCATTCACTCTCATTATATGTGACTAAGGTGCTCTTAACTGTATTATTTTCTCTTATTTGTATTAATTGTTCATATGAGCATGCACTAAACCCTTCATGCATCGATGTTCTCTTGAAATTGTGCTTCTTTAGGATGCCTCCAAGAAGAGGAACTCGTGAGAATACTCCTCAACCACCACCACCCACTGCAGAGGATATCCTACGAGCTCTCCTCGACCATCTTCAAAGGAATCCACAACCACCAAATCCTCAAGGTCAAGGACAAGGAAGAGTTGTCAATACGATTCATAAAGAATTCCGGGATAACAACCCTCCAAAATGGCTCGGAGGCAATGACATCGAGGCGGAAGAATGGTTAACCGAAATTACGGGGATTTGGGAGAATTGCCCCGGTACTTCACAAGATAAGGCCATATGTACCAGTCGTTATATTCAAGGACAAGCCTTAAATTGGTTGAAGGGAACAAGAGCTCGGTTGGAAAGGAATGGTGAGGAATTCAATTGGGAGAGCTTCGTTAGGGAATTTCGTGACAAGTATATCCCTCCCAGCTCCCGGGAGAGAAGATTACAAGAGTTCACAGATCTCAAACAAGGAGAGCGAACAGTTGAAGACTATATCCTCGAGTTTGAGAGGCTTGCTCCTTATGCTTCTCACATTACGGATGATGATGAGTTGAAGACCCGAAACTTTGTACAAGGATTAAGAGAAGACATTCAGTGGGCCTTGCGAGCTACCACGGTGGATACATGGGCTAAGGCGACGAAGAAAGCTATTAGAGTTGAGACTCGACAACAACGTTTAAAGCGTCAAACTTTCTACTCGGAGCTAAAATATGAATCAAGTTCGGGTTTGGGAAAGAGACCGGTATTTCAAGATGAACCTCCAACCTTCGACCCCGAAGAATTTCTTGATGCTATCAAGAAACCCCGACTTCCAACTCCGGATCCGATATGCACTCCACCGGAACCTAATCGATGCTCCTTTTGCGAAAGACCAAACCACACGGAGGAAACTTGTAGGAAGAAGTTGAGAACCTGTTTCGGATGTGGAGAGATGGGACACAAGGTGAGATTTTGCCCTACAAATCCGAATCCGAAGCCCTTGAATATGATGCATCCAAGATCTCCGGAACAAGCTCAAGCCAATGTGGTGGAAGTCGATGAGGAAGTGAATGTTGAAGTCGAGGCCGAGCCTAATGTCATTATCGAGGTGCAAGGTACCATAAACATGCATCACATTCCATTTCACGCATCGTTTAAATTTGGGGGTAACCCACCTATTTGTGTACTTGTCTCTTTATACGTGTGCTCTTATTTGCGTGTGTCTCTCTTCTTTCCTTATTACTTGCGCGTGTGATTGTTGTTGTTTAGTTGTCTCGTGGAGAGACGACTTTGAGAGTACGAGTGCTCTAGCTCTACGGTAAGTCGAGGGTCGTGCTTTAATCGAGCTTCCTAGGTGTTTCTACAACCGCAAGAAGGTGTGAGTGGTGGAAGTCCGGTGACTACACCATTCATGTAACTCCGAGCTCTTGAGTTGACTTGAAATGAATCAAATGGTGGGTGTTGAATCTCGTTTAGACCCTCTCACCGTACGAGACAAATCGAGTTGCTCCTAGCCGGAACCAAATTGTGAAGGAGACCCCCGTCTACCCTGGAAGACCTTTCTCGGGCTAACCCTCGTCGGGACTTCATGAACCTCGAACTTGGGTAAATACGGGAGAGTTGCTAGCGGTTGGACCTGGAGGACCAGGTCCTTTTAAGGGGGGGAGATTGTAACATCCCGATTCTCCGGCTTTCCAGGTACGAACGTCACGGGTGTGCTAAGTGCACATTTAATTATTTAAGCATGCGAAAATATGAATTATTTGGAATATTTGAATAATTGAAATAAGTGTTAAGTTTGAAACCTTAAACGTTTAAATCCTTTTCTAATCGTTTTCGATTCGTTTAACTCCATTTTCAATTCCGATTTTTGTGCCAACTTGGATACTTCAATTATGTGAGTTATGAATACGTTTGCATGCTCGTTTTAAGTTTTCGTGTTCGTTTTTCGAGGTTTTAAACCTTTGGTTTTGACGAGGGACATGAGGGCCTAACTAGTTTTAGCGCGCCTCTTGTTCCGGAGGCCATAACTTGAGCTAGGGAATTCGGATTCGAATTCCGGAAGATGCGTCGGACTCGTAACGAAGAGATGAAGCCAAGGAACCTAATTTGGTATTTTTTTCTAAGCTCGTTTAAACCCTCGTTTTTCGCCCGGAACGAACAGCTTGTGCTTAAGCCACCTTCTTTGACTAGTCTTACACTTGTGGGGCCAATTTAACCATGCTCAAGCCTAACCCTTGATATCTTGACTTGAGTTAAGTCTCTCCCTCTCCCTTATCAGCTGAAAACCGATCCAAACTCCCCCATTTTGAGCAGCAACAGATCGAGAGAGAAGAGAAGAGGAGAAGAAGAAAGCCCTCTTCAAGACCTTGTGATTTTTGGAGCCAATCTCTTCCACACTCCATGAACTCTTAAAGGTAAATATATTTATGTATTCTCCTCTCTTCTATGCTTCATTTGATCCTTGAAATTCATGATTTGCATCAGATTTAATAAGGTTATGGAGACTTGCATGAATAGTTAGGGTTAGAGGTCATTTGTTGCTTCCTTGCCTTAGCTTGAGTTTGTGGCTGATTTGGTGCTTCCTTGTTGATTATATGAACTCCTTTGCTTCCATTATTGATTCTTACTTCATGCTAGATGAGTTAGGGTTGTTTTCTGTTGGATAACATGATTGAAACCTTGAGTTTTTGGCCATGAAACTTGAAAACCGAACTGCTGCAAATCTGCTCTTTTTTCACCAAACTGCTGTGACGTTTTGTGCTTCGTTGCTTGAGTTAATGACTTCCAATTCATGTTAATTTGCATGGAGATGTTTTATACTAATTGGTTTATATGTTAGGCCTGCTCTTGCAAGTTTTGAGATTCATTTTCAGCTCCTAAGTACTTGATCATGGCATGATTGTGCTCATATGTCCGTTTTTGGCGCTCCTGAGTTGCTGCATGATTTCGGTGACCTTAACGCGTGATTTAGCCTTTGTGTTCTAAATGAAATATGTTCCTAACATGATAAATATGTTGTATATCAAGTTTCATAATATTTGGAGTTGATTTGGTATGCTTTTGGACTGATTTTGTTTAGTGTCAGTTTTGCCGGCAAACTTTGTATGCGTTTTTGGTGCTGTACCGAGACACCCCCGTGTCTCATTTGCCTTGAAATGTGAGACACGGGCGTGTCATGCTTCCTGGGCATCTCTGGACTGAGCCACGGGCGTGGCTCAGCTTAGTTAAGTTGAGGGACACCCCCGTGTCCCTCCCCTTATGCAGCCCTTAGTTTTCCTTTTCGGTTTTTGGTTTGTTTCACCTCTTTATTGCCTTTATCTTCGTTTGTGTTGAACTATGAACTTATTTCATTATGTGTTAGGAGTCTTGTGGTTCAATTTCATAACATTTGGATGAGATTTAGGCATGCTTTTGCCGAATGCCGTTTATGTGCGTTTTTGTATCATTTGTGATTTCCGTAACCCTTTTTCCCTATCATATGATTTCTTCTTGTTTTCAAGCTTTGGTAATGTGTTATATCATGTACTATGATGTAAGTAGTAGAGTTTTGTGAAAGATTGAATACGTTTGAATGTAGGTTGAACTTAATTTGCTTTAATACCTTTATTTGCCTAAATGACGGATCTTGTGCTTTGAATTTGCATCATATGCACCCATATTCATTAGCCGAGCGTCTCTATGGTCTCTTTTGAGTCTAAGTTTGTTTGTCGTGTTTGTCTTGTTCAGAGGAGTCTCCCGTTCGTGACGTGGTTGCTCCATAGGCTTTGTTTTGGTCCCGTTTGCCCGGTTCGTCGGTGAAAGGTGAGGTTAGGTTATAGTTATACCCTAATGATATGTGCCCTATATGTTTGCATGTGAGATAAGCCTTTTTATATGTAATGCGTGCGAGTATGATTATGCGGGGTATGAATATAATATGAACATAAGACTAAGAATATGTTAGAATGTGATATGCTAAGAATCCGGTTTGCTATGCAGGTAAATACGCTAAGAATATGAATATGTTAGAATTATGATTAGGTTAATATGTTATGTTAGGTTTTGATAGGATTATGTTAGGAACATATGGGGTTGTGAATAATTCAGGGTTATGCAATGTTTTATGAATACTTTATGTTTATGTATATGCTTCCGCTTATGCTATGTCCTTGAGGCAGTGTACCTCCGGTATGATATGCTTTACGCTTATGCCTTTACTATGCTTTGCGATATGAGATAGGTCACGGACCTAGTTATGCTCTGATTGTGGTAAGATTCTGCTTCCGATATGTCTGTGTGCGTGATATGCTCCGGGACGGCTTATTTTAGGTCGACGGAGGTTCCGTTGTGATAAGTTCTGATCTGTTCTGCATCCGGGACGGCTTATTTTAGGTCGACGGATGATGTGTGCGTGCGTTTGGGTTATGTCCGTTTTTCGTTATGTTTAGTCATTTAAGAAGTAGTTCGTGAAACGGGAGTGGATTCTTAATTAATAAAATTTGGTTGTTTTGGCCTTCGGCCTAACTCTTTTATTCCCTATACTTAGTATCACGTGTGAAAATGATATTGGATTGCAAAAGCCACGCCCCGGTTCATGGATTCCCACCTATGCTTTGTGCTGTGCTCCCTATACGTATATATGGGTGCGTGTGTAACCCCTCACTCAGTTTTTGGACTGACCCCTCCCTTATGTTTTTAGTTCGCAGGTTTTGGTCCGTTGGTTCGAGCTAGGCGGTTTTGATTTGCTTTCCTTGGAGTCTTGTCGGTCTAGAGAAGTCTGCATTTTGTATTTAAATCCTGTTGCATCTGTACGTTTGAAGTTGTAATATGAGTGTTGAATGATATTTATTATTTTGAGTCCTGCTTTGTAAAGTTCGTGTGTAATCTGAGTTAAGTGGTTTGTAACCTTTATACTTTGCTCTGTTTAGTTTGTCTTATGCTTCCGCTTGGTTTGTTTTTTTTGTTTTGTGCACTCTGTTTGAGGGTTTAGGCCGCCTAGCTTAGGAGGATCTTTTGTTTGTCACCCGTTCGCTAGTGTTTGGTGCGTGTACGGATTCCCTGTTTCGTTACACGTGTCGGGTCCTAGTGCGGGGGATGTGGCGCCCTACGCTCGGGGTGCTACAATAGAGGGTCGTGTTTTTCCTGCAGACCTGATCGAGATGCCCATGGAGAGATACAGGATAATTCTGGGTATGGATTGGCTCTTTCAACACCGAGCAAAAATTGATTATTTTGAGAAGATCTGTTTGGATTCGGTTGTGTTTGTTGGAGAGGGTACAAAGATTCCACCTCTACTTTCCTTCTCTGAAGCTTACGAGTTGATCCAAAAGGGAGCTATGGGTTTTTTTGGCTTATCTTCTTAACAAGACCAAGGATCAAGCTAAGATTGAAGAGAAGGAAGTGGTTAAGGACTTTCTGAGTGTATTTCCCGAGACTTTGGATTCTCTACCACCTGACTGGGAGATTGAGTTTGTGATTGATTTGTTCCCGGGAGTTGAGCCTTATTCGAAGTCTCCTTACCGAATGGCTCCAGCCGAGTTGAAGGAGCTGAAAACTCAACACGATGAGCTCCTAGCTAGTGTTTACATACGACAAAGTTGCTTGCCGTGGGGTGCACTAGTTCTGTTTGTAAAGAAAAAAGATGGAACCTTGAGAATGTGTATCGATTATCGCAAGCTGAATAGGATTACAATCAAGAATAAATATCCCCTTCCTCATATTGAAGAGCTTTTTGATCTTCTACAAGGATCGAAGGTTTATTCCAAGCTTGATCTTCGTTAAGGATACTATCAGCTGCGAATCCGAGAAAAGGACATTCCTAAGACAGGATTTAACACTCGGTATGGGCATTTTGAGTTTGCGGTGATGCCGTTTGGATTTACTAATACCCCTGCAGCTTTTATGGATATAATACATAGGATTTTTCGTCCGTATCTTGACAAGTTTGTGGTGATTTTCGTCGACGATATCCTAGTGTATTCGAAGTCTCTCGAAGAGCATTGCACAACACTTGAAGATCGTGTTAGAGACTCTTAGTGAACACCAGCTATTCGCCAAATTCAGTAAGTGTGAATTTTGGTTGGATCGGGTAACTTTCTTGGGCATGTGATATCCGACAATGGAGTAGAGGTAGATCCCTCTAAAATTGAAACAGTGGTGCGATGGGAGAAACCGAAGAATGCCTCAGAGATAAGAAGTTTCTTGGGTTTAGCAGGGTACTACCGGAGATTCGTGAAGGATTTCTCCAAGATTGCTTCTCCTTTGACCCGATTAACTAAGAAAGAGGTAAAGTTTGAGTGGGACGAGGCCTGCGAGGCAAGCTTTCAGACTTTGAAGGAAAGATTAACTTCGGCTCCAGTATTAGCCCTACCCCAGGGTGTAGAAGGGTTTGTTGTGTTTACTGATGCCTCGAATGTAGCATCCCGCACGAGAGGCACTAAATCCCCTGCACCTAAGCCCAATCCACATACGAGATGGGAAACCCGTACATGAACCAAGCAGAGACGAACGAGAGACAAACAAAACAAACTCCTAAGCTAGGCGGAATGTAGACCCTGTCACAAAAAAACCAACCAACAAAATAGAAAGCAGCGAAAGACAAAATTCAAAAACATGCATTGGTCACGAACCTGCAGAAAATAAACATACGAACCACAAGCAGACTTGGGCACCTCAGGCCTCTTTTAAACGCAAACCAAAGCCCGGGTAGGGCAATTCAAATAACCAAATGCATAAGAATTCAAATTTATATTTTACAAGTCTAAATCATACATAAATTAAATACATATGCGAATGCAAATACTCGACTAACTCAGACGGACCCAACAGACTTGACTCAACTCTGCCTAGCTCGAAACTCCAAGAGCCACCTACACATTAAAAGATTGGGGAGGGAGAGGATCAGTCTACAACTCGACTGAGTGAGGGGCTACCCACACACGCTACATATATATAGAGCAAAGCACATTTCAGACACATGCACAGTCCATGAACTCGGGGATAGTTTTTGCATACCAAAAATTTTGCCCGTGATACTTATATATAGGGATTTAAATTAAAACAAAGTAAAAAAAAGCCTAATAGATTCAAATAACTCAAATCATACAGAGGCATAACGAATCTTACCAATTCATATAAATTCATATTGATTCAAATCATATTTTAGCTTACGTATTCAAAAGGATCCATATTTTATCTTACTTAAGAATCTATCCCCGTTTCACGAACTCTACAAAACATACATACAAGCATACAGAACTCGGCGGGTACGAGTAACAAAATCCCATCCTGGGCTCCTCAAAAGAAACAAACAAATCATACAAAGCAGACAAATCAGATACATAGATTCAAATAGACCTCCTTCTCCGGTGATGGAAGGGTTGCGCGACCCTAACCATCTATTATAATCGAGGGGAGTGTAAGCTTCTCAACCCTCAGGATATCCATCCCCCACCAAACCTCCTGGCGAGTTCAGGAGTAATCCGAACTAACTGTGGAGATGTGTACAGGGGTCATAACCGGCGACCCCATGGCTGTCCCGGGTCTCCCTTACCCACAACTCCGGGGCCCATCATTACCATTACATTACATTTATTACATTACTTAACCCGCTACAAATCAAATTCAGAAGCAAATCAGACACGGATACGTACCTCACTTTGCTACAACTACGCTTTACATACCTCTCCGTGTCAAATCCATATCCAATCTCTTAGCTCGTATCTCCCAACTTATAAGAGGCACACGGTTTGAAGCGTAGTTGAGCGATACCAAACAAAACCAATCAAATCAAATCAAATTAAACATATGTAGGCTATAGTTCGCATACAAATCCAACGGGCACATATCATAAGGTTTAACTATAACCTAACCTCACCTTACACCAAAGAAATCAAGAACGTGACAAATGATCCACCCCGGAATCAACATGGCCAACGAGATACCACCCCGGGTGCACCTGAACAAATTGGAGACAAAATGCAAGACTTAGACTCAAGAATGAACCACATAGACGCAAGACGTAAGCATAAGCACTTAAAAGATGCAAACACATAAGCAAAGTTCATATTCAAATTAATATCATGCAAGAGAAGTCATACCACACTCAACATACTCATTAATATCATATGGCATGTTAAGAATAAGTTCATGTATACAAACAATGCATAAAACAACAATTAATCACCTAACAAGGCACATATGCGATTCATACAAATAATTCACATTACTCAAGCAACATAAAATGCATATAAGAACAATTGAATATACATAAACATGATAAAACAAGTTATTAATAAGTTTGGAGGTGGGAAGATACAAGAAAAACGGAAAAAGAACATAAAAAGGGGTTCCGAGCGAAATCGGGCCAAAGCTGACAGTTTTGTCGAAATGGACAAGCTGTACGAAAACAGGAATATCTTGAGTTTTACGATTGGGAATTGAGTTTTTCTTGTTGTAAATGAAACTAGACACATATATCTTTCCGATGATATATGGCACGAATCATGGTTCAAAGGGATCCGAAAATGGCGGAGGTTTGAAGTCGAATGAATGCAGAATCTTGGCTAGGTGGCGACACAAAATTGAAACGATTATATCTCACAATCTAGAACGAATTTTGGGGTGATTCCAACTGGAGATTGTTCTAGATTCAATAAGGTATAACATATACAAAAATTAGTCCAATCCGAGGTCATATGAGGGGGTACCCCGCCGGGGAAAAACAAAGAAGAAATTTACCCGGCCGGGGTGAGTAGTGCAGAAAATTTTCTGCACAAAAAGTACCCGCCCAGGGTACTTTTTTGTACACCGGGTAGTTTTTTTGGGCAGCAAAAATGGCAAAAATAGGGTTAAATATGGGAGAAAACCAAAAATGATCAAAACCACGTCAAAACTCATCCAAATACAATGAAAATCAAGGTATAAGTTCATGGAAACATGCTCTAACACATATCTTAAACTTAAGGCATGAAACAAACAAGAAACCAAGTTGCCATTTTTATGTTCATCAAGCTCCATTAATGGAGTTGTAAGCAATACTCACCCAACAACCAAAGTTCCAACAATTATGCAACAAGGGAACTCAAAAGAAGAACATACATCAAATTTAGATCATATAATTCAAGTATGAGGGCAAGAGATCAAATTTTCATACATGCATACTATTCATCAACTTCTCCAAGTTCATAGAATCAAGAAAGGAAAGCAAGATTCAATTGGTAGAATCGAAACACGTAAAGAGAGGATCACAAATCTTACCTTGGTTCTTCGATTGGATGGTCGGGTGGAGTACAAGCTTGAGCCAAAGCTTGAATGGTCAAGGGCTTTCTTCTCTTTCCTTCACTCTTGGCTGAAAATAACGTGAAGAACGTGGGAGAAAGGGCTGATATTTAAGGGCTAAAACGGGTCGATCTTGAGAGGAAAAGGGTCGGGTTAAAGATCCTGTCCAAACGGATCGGATTTTAAAACGGTAGGGTTATTAAACAGCTTTAGAAAAACAAAAAGGCTAATTCATCGAGTCCGAATCACCGAAACAAACTTAATGACAAGGTTGAGATTCGCATTTGAATTCCCGAGCTCAAGATAGCCGCGAGGCTCAAACACCCTAATTAAAATTAGGTCCCTAAATTGCAAATATTGGACGATTGAGTCCAAGTACATTTTATTAAATTCTAATGCTCACTTAATTAAATAAAATTACAAATTGACACGTAAGGCATGTGAACCACATAATTACTGAATTAAACTCTCCCGAGACGTCGTACCTGGATTGTCGAGAAGACGGGGTATTACATCGAAGGAAGGTCTAGGATGTGTTCTCATGCAAAATGGTTGAGTAATAGCTTATGCCTCGAGAAAGCTTAAAGACCAAGAGAAGAATTATCCCACTCACGATCTCGAGTTAGCCATGTAGTGTTTGCCTTAGCAAAGTGGCGTTATTATCTCTACGGAGTCACTTTTGAGATCTACTCCGACCACAAGAGCCTCAAGTACTTATTCACTCAGAAAGAATTGAATATGAGGCAAAGGCGTTGGATGGAATCACTCGAAGACTACGATTGTACCTACCATTACCATTCGGGTAAAGCAAATGTGGTCACGGATGCATTGAGCATAAAGGCTAGCATATCTTCTTTGGAAGTTGGTTCGGGAGAAAGTATCGATCCTACCGTATTGAAGGCTCGGGTGGCTAATATCACGATAAAACCCAATTTGAAGCAAAAGTTGTTTGATGCACAAGCTTGGATCCCGAGATTCAGAAGTTGGTATTGAAAGCTCATGATGATCCTGAGTGTCCATTTGATTTCGATGATACCGGTTTGTTGAGATTCAAGATAAGGGTTTGTGTACCCGAGGAGTTGAAACGGGTAATATTAGAAGAAGATCACTGGTCGGCTTATTCTATCCATCCTGGAGGTACAGAGATGTATCGGGACTTGAAGAAGTTCTATTGGTGGAGAGGTTTAAAGAAGGATGTTGCCGAATTCGTGAAGCATTGCAAGACGTGCCAAATGGTAAAGGCCGAACATCAAAAGCCTGGAGGCCTATTACAACCTTTACCCATCCCAGAGTGGAAGTGGGAACAAGTTACCATGGATTTTGTGTCCGGATTACCCAAAGCTAAGGGTGGACTCGACGTGATCTGGGTGATAGTTGATCGGTTAACTAAGTCGGCGCACTTCCTAGAGGTCCAAATATCTGATAAGATAAGCAAGCTTGCAGATAGGTATTGCCGAGAAATAGTCAAACTTCATGGTACTCCCCTCAGTATAGTTTCTGACCGAGATCCGAGATTCACCTCTAAGTTGTGGCAAGAGCTTCAGAAGAGATTAGGTACCAAGCTTAATTCAACATCGCTTCTCATCCCCAGACTGATGGGCAAGTAGAGAGATTGATATAGTATTTAGAAGATATGGTCAGAGTATGTGCTTTGGATTTTCAGACGAAGTGGAATGAACACTTACACTTGATCGAGTTCGCTTACAATAACAACTACCAAGCCTCGATTAAAGCAGCTCCTTATGAGATTCTCTACGGTCGTAAATGTTGATCCCCGTTGTTTTTTTTATCTCAAAGAGTGGATTTGGTCGAAACAAGAAGGTGTTCAAAGGGATGTTAGAAAGATAAAGCTTTCAGCAGCCACTGAAGATACGGTTCAGAAGATAAGACAACGTATGAAAGCTGCTCAAGATCGACAAAAAAGTTATGCCAATTGCCAGAGAAGGAACCTTGAGTTTGAGGTTGGTGATCGTGTATTCTTGGAGGCATCCCCTCGCAAGGGTTTTGGAAGAATTGGCCAAGGAGGGAAGTTGAACCCTCGATACCTAGGTCCTTTCGAGATTCTTGAGAAAGTGGGTAAAGTCGCTTACCGATTGGACCTACCGCCAAGTCTAACCGGGATTCACAATGTCTTCCATGTGTCTCACTTAAGGAAGTACTATCCCGATGATTCAGAGATCCTTCCCCTCGAAGAAGCCGAAGTTGAACAGGATTTAACCTTTGTCCAGAAGCCGGTTAAGATTATGGATCGAAAATTTCAAGAGTTGAGGAACCGGCGTATTCCCTTGGTTAAGGTTTTGTGGAGAAGCGATAAGACCGAAGAAGCTACCTGGGAAACGGATGACAAGATGAAAAGATTTCATCCGAAATTATTTCCAGGCGAGCAGTGAATCTAGGACCAGATTCTTTTAAGGGGAGGAGGTTGTGACTCCCCGACTTCTCGACCGTACAGGTATGCGCGCCACGCGTGAGAGTTTTGAGATTTAGGATTTTTTTTAAATTTCTTTCTACTATTTAATTGCGCGGTTTAATTTGTTTTATGTGAATACTTGTGATTTATGTGTTTTAATTTCTACCTTCGTGAATTAATGATGTGAGTTTCGTATTTAATTCTTCCGAGCATGAATTATATGCATAATTATCCCTAATTTGAGAATCATTTTTGTTTAATTGACCTTAATTGCAATATGTTGAAATTCTTGGACTTGATTGACAATTGAATTTGGACTTACTTGTAATTTGGCTACCACATTGCACACATTTAAATTCTTGAGGGACTAAGTGGCAATTTCCCTTCCCCTACACATACATATATCGATATATACACCTATACACACACACATTTTATTTCATCTTCATCTCTTGTCACAAGAGAGCAAGACCAACCCATCCTCTCCCTCTCTTCTCTTCAAGTTCAAATCACCAAGAGACAAGGAAGACCAAGATTTTCTCCATTTTTATCAAAGGTTTAAGCTCCAAGACCCCATCTTCATCCTTTCTCTTCATGCCATCCATTATCAAGGTAAGAGCATGTGTATATATGTTTTGCAACTTGAAGTAAATCTAGGGTTTTTGGTTTGTGGTTATCCTAAGTGTGTGTCACCGCTTAAGGGATGATTTAGGGAAAGATTTGATGCAATTATATATTATCTTGGATGAGTTAAAGCATGAGTGATCACATTTCATATTTAAGGGTTTTGTTTTGAACTTTGTTGGATTCATGCATGTTTTCTTGGATTAAATGATTCCTAGTTGAGATATTATGATCATATACATGTTATTTGAGGTTTTAGGTGCTTTTGGTTGAGGTTTGAGGTGATTTGGTTGTTTGGTGTTTTCCTCCCACGAAGAACCCTGTTCCTGCTGTGTTTTGCTGCCAAGAATGACTCCCCGGGCGGGGAGTTTTTGTACTAAAAAGTACCCGGGCGGGTACTTTAGTACAGAAGGGTTTCTGCACTGTTTTCCCCAGCCGGGTACCCCCTCATACGACCTCTGATTCACCTGATTTTTGGAAACGATCAATCTTTTTAAGTCGAGAGCAATTGGAATCATCCTAAAATTCGTTCTATATTGTGAGTTATAACCGTTTTAATTTGGTGTCGCCAATTCACCAAGATTCTGCATTCGTTCAATTTCAAACCTACACCATTTTTGCCTCGCTTTGGACCATGATTCGAGCTATATATCATTTTAAAGGTCTGTTTGTCTACTTTCTAAAACAACAAAGAAAACTCCATTTCAACTTCTAGAACTCATGATATTCCAGTTTTACTACAGTTTGTACTTTTTAGAAAACTATCAGCTTTGGCCTAATTTAACTCGGAACCTCTTTTTGTGATTTTATTCCCTTTTTCTCGTATCTTTCCACCTCCGAACTTGTTTATAACTTATTATTTGTTGATTATATGCTTATACTTGTTCTTATATGCATTTATGTCGCTTAAGTGACGTGAATTGGGTTCACTAATTGCATGTGCACCTTGTTAGGGCGTTTAAATGTTGTTTTATGCATTAATTGTGCATATGAACATGTCATTGATATAATAGGATTTCTTATTCATGTCTTATGTGTTCAATTCACTTGTCATGCATCATACCTGGTTCATATTGAGTCAAGTTTCACTCGTGTCTTGTTTCCTTTGTCTAGATAGTTCTTAGGAGGACGTTGAGCACGTTGAGTAGGGTTTGAGGAATCCTCCTTCTTCCCTTTTTGTCCGGTATAGGTGAGGAATTGTTAGGATATATACATCAGCCCTAAAATCCTATTATGTACATTTTGGGCCAAAATCTATACTATATTTATACTTGATTTCTCAAACAAACTTATGTTTACAAAATGAAACCAATCATTGATCCTGTCCTGTTTTGGCGAGAACATTACACTTCCTAGGGCCCCGGGGCTTGTGTATTGAGGGAACCGGGAAACCCCGGGCCGACGGTCACCTCTTGCATAAGTCCTACCATTTAAAAGTAGCCTGGACGTCCGTCAGGAGGATTGATGGACCGATCGGTTTTCGGTCAATGGGATTCATGTAGCTATTGATCACCTTATCCTGGGTGCTAAGGGCTAGCTACCCCGAACCACCAACCCGAAGGAAAAAGGAGTACTTGTGCACCTTAATTGGATCCTATAATTAAGTGAAACCTAACAAATTGCATGATCGCCTATTAACTTATCTTGGATACTAAAGGAGTAAGGTTGGAGAATGCTCACTCGCCGAGCCACTGAATCACTTTCCCGAAATGAATTGTCAAAGTTGTAATTCCATGCACTGAGAGCCACACTTTTCTTGCTCTTCCGAAAACCTTGTATGGAATTATAGCTCACATGACTTTATTGCTTTATATATATCTTATTTATGCTATTCACTCAGTCTTGTAGAGACTGACCCCTCCTTTCTTTGTCCCTCAGGTTCCCTTGTAGGCGTAGCTAGGCGGGAAATTGCTTTACTTATTATAATTTCATGTCTAGCTCGTGTCACACAGTCATTGTACCACACACTCATATTATCTTTTGTTATGTATTATGATGAGGCCGTGCAGGCCACACACTTTTGTCACTTGGAGAATATTTGATTGTGTAAAAATTTGTATATCCTACTCGTCCCGTTATGACATAGCTTCCGCTTTCTTGATTATACTCTGGAATATGTATATTTTGTTTGAATGCATGATTTGTTGGTACAGGGTTAGTCCCGTCTAGCCAGGGTTCGTGTCGTGTCTCCATTCGCTAGGATTGGACTTGTATGCAGACTATATTCGTATATGAGTTTGGTCTTAGTGTGGTGGATGTGGGGTCCCACCCTCGGGCATCACATAGGTTGTAGAATTACACTTGTCAAACAAGTATTGTATTGAATCCTGAATGCATAAGTCATTACTCCCCTTCCTATTTAGTCTACTGTGTTTAATCCGTGTTTAAGTGTGTTATCTGTGTTTTCTTAGAGTTAATTACTTCAAATCTTTTTCTAGTGGGTAGATATAACAACTTGAATTCGTTCGGTTTCTAGATTAGAAATAAATATTGAGTAGTGATTGCTTTCCTTTCCCTATGGGTACGATCCTATTGTGCTACGCCTATATTAAGTGTATACTTACACGATTGGTTTTAACTTAGTGAATCTAAACAACAAACAACAATATTTTGGCGCCGTTGCCTGGGAAGACTTTTTAAATCAATATTGCTTAAATATTTTGATCTAGTGCTTTAGACCATTACTTTATTTTATGTTTTGATCTTAGTCATTGTGGAATTGAGCTAAGGATATTTTTTGCTTGTGTGCAAGTATACAGTGCATGTGAAGATCCCAAGATCCGAAACTAGTTCCCTACGATCCGGAAATTGAGAGAACACTCAGCCTTTTAGGAAGAAGAAAAAGAAAAGCAAGAAATCCACAACCGAATCAATGGCAGTAGATCCGAACAATGCAAGAGGCGGAGGGGTTGTAGATCCACCACCACCATCTCCTCCTGCGATTAGAGATTACAACCTGCCAAATGCTGGAGCAATCCAGACCGCAACTCGTCCCCCGATTGGAGCAAACAACTTTGAGATCAAACTAGCTATAATCAACTTACTGCAGAACAATCCATTTTCAGGATTATCACTAGAGGATCCAACATCACATCTTGAGTATTTCCTTGAGGTGTGCGATACCTTCAAGATCCACAATCTCACAACTGATGCTATTCAAGTTAGGCTTTTCCCCTTTTGACTAAGGGAAAGAGCCAAAGCATGGTTAACTACTGTACCGAATGAGTCCTTTCAGGCGTAGCATCCGTTTTCTTAGGCTTTCTTAGCCAAGTTCTTTCCTCTCAGTAAGACTACGAAGTACAGGAATAATATTCAAGGTTTCAGACAACTAGACGGAGAATCCTTCTATGAGGCGTGGGATAGATTTAAGGATCTGCAGAAGAAGTTCCCTCATCATGGGATTCCTAGTTGGTTATTGATTCAGACTTTCTGTAATGGGATGTCCCCTACATACAGAGGAGCGATGGATGCCGCTGTGGGCGGAGCATTCTTGTCCAAATCTGAGACCATTGCTAAAGAATTGTTAGATAATATGTCACAGAAGGATGCTTTTGTGTATGACAGGAGCCATTCCCATCCAGCTAAAGCGCAAGCAGTAGTTACAGAACGAGATGGATTAACCTCCATCAATTCCCAGTTTGTAGCTCTTAACAAGAGATTATACCAACTCTCTGTGAATGCAGTTGGGACACAAGCCCAACCAATTCAGGTAATTTGTGAAATTTGTGGTGGTCCACATGTATTTAATGTATGTCCTCATACTAATGCAGGAGAACAGGTGCAAGAGCAAGTGAATTATGTAAACAACTCAAAACTGGTGAATGACCCTTACTTGAATACCTACAATCCAGGATGGAAGAACCATCCCCATCTTTCCTGGTCTAACAATCAGAATGTTCAACAACCACCATCTCAGCCTAGACCGCAATTTCAGCAGAGAGCTCACTTTCAAAAAAGACCACCCGTTCCATACCACGCCCCACCTCCTCAGTAGGAACAGAAGCAAGGATGGGAGGCTGCACTTGAGAAATTCATAGTTGGGTCTACAGAACGTTATCAGAAATTGGAGACTCAAGTGGAACAGGTGGTGAATCAGAACAAAAAGTTGGAGACTCAGATTGCCCAGATTGCCCAATCTTTGAATATGAGAGGTCCAGGAATGTTGCCGAATCAAACCGAAAACAATCCCAAGGAGCACTGTGAGGCCATTTTTATGCAAAACAATGGCGAAAATGATAGTCCAACTTTGCTGGCAGATTTTGAATTTGAAGAGTTGAGTTGTGAGAGGGTTGAAGAGGTAGTTGAGATCGTGAAAGTGGAGATGGAGGAGAAAAAGAAAGAGGTCCCTTCAAAGCCAAAGGTAAGTGTGGCAACTAAATAACAAGTGCTACCGGTGATATTTCCTCAGAAATTATAGATGCAGAAGTTAGAGAAACAAGTTGAGACGTTTTTTAGCATGTTCAAGCAACTTCACATTAACATCTCTTTTGCGGAGGCATTAGCTCAAATGCCTAAGTATTTGAAGGTTCTGATGGAAGTGATTTCAAGAAAAGGAAAGTCTGAAGACTTTGCTACAATTTCACTCACTGAAAAGTGCAGTGCTATGATTCAGCAGAAGCTTCCCTAGAAGCTCAAGGACCCCGGGAGTTTTTCTATCCCTCTAACTATTGATTCCTTACATTTTAATAATGTTTTTTGTGATTTAGGAGCTAATATGAGTCTAATCCCTTTATCTACTTGCAGGAAATTAGGAGTGAAGGAGCTCAAATCGACTAATATGACACTCCAGCTAGCGGATAGATCAGTGAAATACCCTATAGGAATTCTTGAGGATGTCTTGGCAAAAGTTGGGAAATTCTACATTCCTAATGATTTTGTAGTTCTTGATGTTGAGAATGATGAGAGTATGCCATTGAACCTTGGAAGACCATTTTTAGCCACGGTTGGAGCGGATATTGATGTTCAGAATGGACTTCTCACATTCAAAATAGGAGATGAAAGTATGGAGTTTAGGACTTTTAGCTCCATGTAATCACCACCGGTACCGGATGGGTGTCACATGAGCAGGGCTATAAGTGAGACATTAGATGGAGTGTTACGGTTCACAAACGAAAGAGATTCGGTTAATTAGGGGAGAAAACCGAAATCTCAACAATTCAGGACAAAGAATGTGTCGTAATTAGATACGGGGAAATTAAGATTTGGTGTTGAGAGCAACAAGAACGAGGTCATGCCTTGTGACTCGTCACAAGGGGATTGTTAATTCCCAATCCAGTTTCCAAAATCAAGCTAACGACTACAACTTAGAACTAATTTATCTCTCTTGTTTCTTTTCTTTTCTTTTCTTTTTTGTTCCTTTCGTTCGCCTCATTTTTCTCGTGTAATTTTAGTTCTCTCTCTGGTGTTGCAGGTTAAGTGAGGTGTTTTCAGAGTATGGAGGCAAGGACTGTGATTGAGCATTAATGTCGCCATTAAACGTCCATTTTTGTTATGTGTGTGAGCATGTATGCGCATGATTGGATTTGCTTGTGAGGAGAATGAATTGTTGTGATATTTTGCAATATGTGGTTTGAGATATTTGTGTGTTACGAGATTGGTGCACTATGGTTTGATTGCAAATTTTAGGTTAATCTGTGTGAATTAACGTGATTAAGCACCGTCTGAGTTAGCTTTTGGGTAAAAGTGAGTTTTGTGCGAAAATGTGAGTAAGGCGTTACCCCCTTCTAGGCCTTTTCCGGTAACACCCGTTAATGGAGTCAGGCATTTCAAGCATAGTTGGTAACAGGCGTTACACCTCTTCAGATCATTTTAGGTAACGCCCGTTAACGGGTACATGCGAAGTAAGACAGTAGGAGTAACGGGCATTACTCATGATAGGCATAATTAGGTAACGCCAGTTAACGGCCCGAAATCGTGTTTTTATTTTAAAGGACGAAGACTTGTGTTTGAAGTTTAAATCCTAATTCTTCTCAATTTAGGTACTACCCCACCATAACCTATATATTTGGCCTGGCCTCTCTTCTTTTCTCACATAACACAATCTCTTTGAAGAGAAGCAAGCAATTCTTCCTAATCAAGGCACCACCAACATCACACATACTCTTTTCCCTCTAAGCTTGAATTGGTAAGTAATCCCCCTCTCTAAGATTGATGTTTGAATTAATTCTTCCTATCTAAGATGAAGTTTGGGCTAGAATTGTTGAATTTGGAGAATTTATACATGCTAAAACTAGGTTTAATGATTTGTAGTGACTTCATCTTGAATTGAGTGAATCTTGGAAGAACCCTAGTCTCTAGCTAGCCTTTGAATTTCAATTGGGGAATTATTTTGGAGAATTTTTGAACTTGAGTCATAACTTTTTAGAGCCTTGTTGAGTTGTATTGGGTAGATTAAAGAATCTTGATCAAAACTCACACCCTAGGGTAGTGCATACAAGGTGTTCGATAAATTGTCTGAATGACTCATGATTGATTTTTATGTACTTTTCCTTGTCTTATATGAATGATATAGGTACTATGGATCGTACTTGGCGTTCTCGGTCTATCGAGCACTTCACTACTTCATCTCCATTGAGTCATGAATCAAGGGAGTCAGTTAATATAACGGTGAATGCTATGGGTAACCCCTTTCAGAGGAATTTGACTAGAAACATTGTGTCTACTAGATTCTTCAAGGCAACATGGATGGAGAAGTTTGAAGCTTGGAGAGAAGTGGAAAGATTGTTTGATAACATCGGGCGGTTACCTTTCTTTACTCGGAAGGATTTGACTTATGCCGAGATGACGGACGTTTTCTTAACCACAATGAATTTTAACCCGGTGGATAACACTCTGACGTTCACTCTAAATGACCGAGAAACTCAAGTTTGGAATACGGGCCGGATAAGGGAGATTCTTCGTTTTCCAGCTAATGCCACTACTTCTTTGCCTAAATGGAGTGTTCCTAGTTATTCCCCCCAGAATACATAAGATAGCTATCTTGATTCACTGGCTTGGGTGCTAGTTCATAGGATTTTGGCCACGGTGTGACGCCCCGACTTTTTGGCCTTATAGGTATGACATATATGTTTACCAAATTGTGCGAATTAATTGTTTATAAGTGTTTTGTATATTTAATTTTATAATTAAATGTTAAAATGTTAAATAATTATATCTTTAATTTATTAATATTAAATTCATATTTAATTCATTGTCTTTGATTTTTTATTTAAAAATGAAATTTAATTTTTATTATTTAATATGGAATCCTATGAATTTGTAAATGCATTGCTTATGAGTGTTATAATCGCGCTTCGTTCTTATATGATTTGATATCGAAATTTCATGAAATTTTAGTATGTTGTAGATTTATCTATTATGAACATGTCCTACTTGTTTCATATTTTTGATCTCGTTTGGTGTGGTAACGAATTTATTTTGAGTTTTGGAACCAAAACGGGGCCTAACGGGCAATTAGCGCACCTTTGGTTCCGAATGTGATGTCTTGAGCTCGGGAACTCGGATTCGAGTTCTATATACTTCGTTGGACTCGTATCGAAGATTCAGGTTTAATGAATCTAGCCTCGTATTTTTCTAATCCTATTTCAACCCCCGAAATTCAACCGAAAAGTGACTCGTCCGCCAAACTGCCACACTTAACCATATTCCTCATAACTCTCACCATACTTATCCAAATTAACCATGGTTGGACTTTTTGGAAACCTAAATTAACCCTATATCAGCCCTAACCACCCCCATTTCGAACCATACCTGATACAAAGAGGAAAAAACTCATCCAAGTCCCAAACTTCCAGTCCCATTTCACCGCTTTGCCATACTTGAAGATTTTGAGCTCAAATCTCTTCCAACTTCCAACCAATTCAAGAGGTGAGTTTAGGGTTGTAATATACATTCAATTTTGGTCATTTTAAGCCATGCATCCCTAATTTTGAGCTTGATTTTGTGGAGATTTAATGCCTTGGATGAATAGTTAGGTTATGAAGCAATTTCTTGATCTCTTTGAATCCTTGGTGGTTTTGATTGATTAAAAGCATGAAAGTGATCACCTTAACTTCCTTATTGCATTTATGGACTTGTATTTTGTGGTAGTTGAAGGTTTAATGAGTTACCATTAATGAACCTTAGAGAAATTGGATGAAACTAGAATTCATTTTTCCTTCGTTGTGTTAGTGACCTGCTGTTGCGTTTTTTGGGACTGAATTGCTGTCATTTGCTGCTCCCTTTTTACCTTGTTTGTTGCTTGTTTGTCGGTTGATTTGTGCGTGTGAGTTGTGCCCTGTTTTGCTTTCATTTTTGGCCCTGTTTCGTGCTGAACTGCTGTTGCTGCTGTTGGTTTTTGTTCGCGTTTGGACCATCTCCCCGAGCAGGGAGATTTGTGCGTGAGGAGTCCCCGGCTGGGGACTTTACCTTGAGAGCTTCTGTAACGTTTTTTCCCTTTTTACCCGGCCGGGGAATGTTGGTGAGTATTATTTACCCGGGTGGGGAGCTTGTGCATTGAAGATTGCTACTGCGTTTTCTTGATTCTAAATTTATTTGCTGCTATATTGTGCTTGTGTGTGCATGTGTTTTGTGTTTTTGGAGCAGTTGTGTGTGCATGTATATATATATCATATTTGATTGCATGCATGTGTAGTGTTATATATATATTACGTAATATACATGCAAATGTGTATATATAGTATATATATATTAAATGCAAGCATGTGTACGTGTATATATATATATGTTTATTATATATATTAAGTATTGTTTAATTGAATTGAATTATGGAATTAAATTGCTACCTATTTCGTGTTCTTATCTAATTTCCGATAACGACTTGAATGTCTTTATTTGTCTATTCTCCAAATGTAAACATGATATATATTTGAGTTATAATTGTTATATGAAATTCATGACTTGAATTGTTATGAATTATGAAACGATTGAGCATGAAACTCCCATGTATTGAATGCACTTAAATGAATTTCTTGAAATGTGACTTCATGACATCAGTTTTACTTCTTATGCATTTCATATCACGATCATTGCATTGCTGAGCGTCGTATTTGGTCATTTTGAGTCTCACCTCACTTTCTTTGCACAGAATTTGGTTCGAATGGAGACGAGGCCGATCAATGAGGCTCTTGCACTGTTCTTCTGCTTTTCAAGGTGGGTTTCTCTTCTATTAGTTAAATGGCCCAATGTGTAATGCTTTAACCCAAACTATTATATGTATATATCGAGTCTTTTAAAAGAGTCAATGATTTTAACGTTAATCCCTTTTCTTTATTGTTACCCTACGTAATGATTTGGCGATACATGATTGATTGCACGGGCCCTGAGATTTGGCACATATGGCTATCCAGGGAGGCAAGGGCCGACGGTGATCCTATGTGCTAGTCTCAACCAAACTACGGCGATACCGGCCCTCGTTAGGAGGTTTGCGAGGAATGGGAACCGGGCTTTTGGAGATTCATGTGCCCCACTAGCCAGATTGATTGAGGTGGCCGGGCCTTGCAAACCCGTCCACCGCCCGGAGAAAAATGGAGTTTTAATCGGATGATTATGATTGATCGATTAATTGTGCACAAAAGATTGTATGTGTGTAAACCTAATGAACATTTAATGATTACACAAGCTCTAGGTTGGAGATTTAGCCTTCTCATCGGGCTCACGTATAACCTATTGAATGAATTTGGTTGTTATAATCCCGTTTGATGATTTTCTTGTTTTACCCACTTAGGAATTGTTCTAAAACCTCTTATTGGATTATAACTTTTATGAATGTGTTTCAATTTCGCATTATTTATATATATTACCCCGTTTTTATACCCACCAGTCCCTTTTGGACTGAACCCGTTCAGTTTTCAGTTTGTGCAGGTTTTGGGATTTGCTAGGCGGGAATCCGAGTATTTGGGATTTGTATTTGAGTCTAGCATCTCTTTTGTTATAGTACACTCATCTCATGTTGATATTATGACTTCATATTGTATATATGGAGCGTATGTGATAGACTAGGCCGTGATGGCACTTTTGTATACTTGCACACTTGTATTATTTATTTTTGGAGCTTGAATGCTCATGATATATACTATGATCTCGTTTAGCTTCCGCTCTTACATTGCTCTGTTTTAGTACTTTTGTTATTGATTGGTTTAAGCATTAGTCCCGCCTAGCATAGCGTGAATGTAGTGTCCCCGCTCGCCGTGATTTAGCTCGTGTATAGATTATCCATTTCATATGTGGGTCGGATCTCTATGCGGGGGATGTGGTACCTTGCGCTCGGGTGCTACATTCTTAAGTGTTATCAGAGCCTCGGGTTGTAAAACCGGGCTCTCGTGTCATGTTGAGTATGTCTCGGTCATACGACTATAGTAACTAATGGCCAACGTGTTTCATATGCATCTTTTAAGTGCCTATGTGTTATATTTGTTGCTATCTGATTAAATTACTTGTATTTTCATGCATGGACTAAACATAGCACGTATTTCAGTGTTTCATTTACAGGATACCTCCTCGAAGATATAAAGATCGATCTCCTGAACGGCGCCCTTGCCGTAATCGTTCTCCATCTCCTCCACCACAACAACCGCCACCGGCAGAGGCTTTTGTGAATTCAGTTATTAATATCATTGATCAAAGGCTCCGAGATTATGTTCCACCGACACCACCACCTACACCGCCACTTGAAGGAGGGATTACAGCGATATATCGGGAATTCAGGAACCAGAATCCTCCAAAATTTTATTCCGGGAATGATATACAAGCCGATCAATGGCTTAAGGAGGTAGAAAGGACTTGGGAGCTTATACCTCGTGGTTCTCAAGAAAAGGCAAGGTGCACCATTTCTCTATTACAAGGACAGGCTTACTCGTGGTGGGGATCTATAAGGATTCGTTTAGATGTCACCGGGGAAGAGATAAATTGGGATGTCTTGGTTAGGGAATTTCAAGGCAAGTTTATTCCGCCATCTTCAAGAACTCGAAGGTTGAAGGAATTTACCGAATTGAAGCAAGGGAATAGGACTGTCTCGGAGTATATTTCAGAATTTGATCGGTTGGTTCGTTATGCTCCTAATATTGCAAGTGATGATGCTCATAAGGCTATGCATTTTGTTCAAGGACTTCGGCCGGATATTCAACCGCCATTGAGGCCGTTAATACAAGCACGTGGTTGAAGGCTACTACTAAAGCCTTGAAAGTGGAAGATGGAGTTGTAAGCCAGAGGACTACTTATCGCTTTGGCCAAGGATCCGGTTCGGGATCGGGGTACAATCCCGGGAAAAGGCATATGAATCAAATAACTCCACCAAATAAAGGCCCGAACAAGAAGCCCCGTATTGTAGGACCAGCTCCAAAGGCACAACCAGCTCCTACTGGATCTCGTCATGTACCACCTTGCACCTATTGTGGAGGACCTACTCACACCTTCCATACTTGTCGAAAAGGCTAGGTATTTGCCTTATTTGTGGAAAGGGGACTCATATGGCGAACATTTGTCCTGATAAGAACCTAGCCTTTCAACCTAGAGCTCGCAGGCCTATGATTCCAGCACGTGCATATGCCCTTGAGGGGGAGGAACATAATATAGATGCTGACCGCAATGCTGTGGTGGAAGGTACCGTTTGCATACATAAAATGAACATACATGCGCTTTTCGATCTGGGTGCCACGCATTCCTTTCCTTCTCGTGATCTAGTTGCTACTATGTGCTTGCCTGTTATTTGTTTGAATTATTGCTATTTGGTGAGTTCTCCTCTTGTAGGAAGTTTGCAGACATATCGGGTTGTCCAGGGTTGTTCAGTGTTGTTAGAAGGGAAAGATTATCCGGCAGATTTCATCGTGATGCCTATGAAGAAATATGGGGTAATTTTGGGTATGGATTGGCTATTTGAGCACCGGGCTACGGTTGATTGTTTTGCAAAGAAGATTAAGTTGGGTGAGGATTTGATTGTGGGTGTTGGTTCGAAGATGGTACCTCTTTTATCCTTTTCAGAAGCACACAAGTTGGTAAGGGATGGAGCCCTGGGATTTATTGCCTATCTTCTTAATAACCCAAAGGATCAAACAAGTTTTGAGTAGACCGCCGTGGTGAAGGAATATCCCGATGTATTTCCAGAAAATTTGGGTTCTTTAACAGAATGGCTCCGGCAGAGTTGAAAGAGTTAAAGACTCAACTTGAAAAGTTACTTAAAATCGGATATATTCGATCGAGTTCATCTCTATGGGGTGCTCCGTTTCTTTTCGTCAAGAAGAAGGACGGGACGTTGAGAATGTGCATAGACTACCGGGAATTGAATCGGATGACCGTAAAGAATAAGTACCCATTACCCCACATTGAGGATTTGTTTGATATGTTGCAAGGTACGTGGGTGTACTCGAAATTGGATTTAAGACAAGGGTACTATCAATTTAAAATCCAGGAAGAAGATATTCCCAAGACGGGATTCAACACCCTGTACGGGCATTATGAGTTTATAGTGATGTCTTTCGGTTTAACTAATACCCCTATAGCATTTATGGATACGATGCATAGAATTTTCCGTCCCTATTTGACAAGTTTGTGGTAATTTTCATTGACGACATCCTTGTGTACTCATGGAAAGCTGAAGATCATGCCCGACATCTCAGATTGGTATTGGATACATTGAGAGAGCACCGGTTGTGTGCGAAGTTTAGTAAGTGTGAATTTTGGATTGACCGGGTTGCTTTTCTAGGCCACATCATTTCAAGCAAGGGTTTGGAAGTGGATCCTTCAAAAATTGAGACGGTCTTACAGTGGCAAACTCCGAAGAATGCCTCAGAGATAAGAAGTTTCCGGGGTTTAGTGGGTTATTATCAGAGATTCGTTCAAGATTTCTCGAAGATTGCCGCTCCTTTAACTCGATTGACTAAGAAAGAGGTTGAGTTTGAGTGGGATTTCGCATGTGAGGTGAGCTTTCAATTGTTGAAGGAGAGGTTAACCACTGCACCTGTGTTAGCACTTCCCGAAGCTAATGAAGGATATACGGTTTATACGGACACCACAAAGGTAGGCTTGGGTTGTGTATTAATGCAGAATGGAAGAGTGATCGCCTACGCCTCTAGGAAATTGAAGGAGCATGAAAGAATTATCCCACACATGATCTCGAACTCGCAGCCGTGGTTTTTGCTTTGGGAAAATGGAGGCATTTTCTCTATGGAATTTCGTTTGAGATCTTTTCCGACCACAAGAGTCTCCAATACTTATTTTCTCAGAAGCAGCTACACATGTGACAAAGGCGTTGGATGAAATTTCTCGAGTACTATGATTGTACAATTAAATACCATCCCGGCAAAGCCAACGTGGTCGCGGATGCGCTTAGTAGGAAGACTTGCATGTCGAATGTAGAAGTGAGTGTTGGAGATGAGTTAGAGCCGATTAAGTTGAAGGCTCGAGTCTCTAATATCACGATTCAACCGGATCTACAACAAAGATTATTTGAAGCTCAGAGGGTGGATTCTATGGTTCAGAGATTAGCTGAGAAAGCTAGAATTGATCCAGAGTGTCCGTTTGGAATTGATGACACCGGACTTCTAAGGTTCAAGACGAGAGTGGTCGTACCGGGAGAGTTGAAACGGGTTATACTTGAAGAAGCACACTGGTCAGCTTATTCAATACATCCTGGAGGAAACAAAATGTGTAAGGATTTAAAGCAGTTTTATTGGTGGAACGGACTCAAGAGGGATGTGATTAATTACATGAAACACTGCATGACTTGTCAGTTAGTGAAAGCAGAACATCAAAAGCCATCGGGGGTACTTCAACCATTACCTATCTCGAAGTGGAAGTAGCAACAAGTGGTGATGGATTTCGTTTCGGGTCTTCCAAGAGTGAAAGGTGGTCTTGATGGAATTTGGGTGATCGTGGATCGGTTGACAAAGTTGGCATATTTCCTTGCTATCCGAATGTCAGATAAGGTGACTAAATTGGCTAAGAAATATTGTGATGAGATTGTTCGCCTTCATGGAGTGCCGGTAAGTATTGTATCAGATCGGGATCCAAGGTTTACCTCCGGATTTTGGCAAGAGTTACAAAGGAGTTTGGGAACAAGCCTTCAATTCAGCACAACTTTCCATCCTCAGAAAGATTAATTAAATATTTGGAGGATATGTTGAGAGCATGTGTATTGGATTTTCCGAGCTTGTGGAAAGAGCAATTGCTTCTGATTGAGTTCGCTGACAACAACAGTTACTAAGCCTCGATAGAAATGGTGCCCTATGAAGCTCTCTACGGATGAAAATGCAGGTCTCCGTTGTTCTTTGATTTGGAAGAATGGAATTGGACCAAACAGGACGGTGTAAAATGAGGGTAGAAGAAGGCAAAACCCTCTAAGGCCGTACAAGATGCAATAGACAAGGTCCAAATAATCAGACAACAGATGAAAGCAGCTCAAGATAGACAGAAAAGTTATGCAGACCACCGAAGAAAGAATCTTGAATTTGAGATCGGTGATAAGGTCTTTTAAAAAGCTTCTCCACGAAAGGGATTTTCGAGGATTGGTAGAGGAAAATTGAATCCTCGGTATATGGGACCGTATGAGATTCTTGATATGATCGAGGATACAACCTACCATTTGGATCTACCTCTGAGTTTGACCGGAATTCACAACGTATTTCATGTTTCACAACTTCAGAAGTATTACCCGGATGATTCCGAGATCCTACCCGTTGAAGAAGTGGAACTTGAGCCTAACCTCACCTTCGTTCAGAAACCGGTTAAGATTTTAGATCAAAAATTTTAAGAACTCAGAAACCGGTGAATCCCACTAGTGAAGGTCTTATGGAGGAGTGATAAAACGGAGGAAGCTATGTGGGAGACGGAGGATAAGATGAGGAAATTCCAACCCGAGTTGTTTTCGGATAATCAGAGAATCTGTAACGACCCGGTTTTTCATTTATACTAACATGTCGTATTTGTTATAAATTGCACAATTAAATCATTTAACTATGTGATTAATTATTTATAAGTGTTTTAAATATTTAATTTTAATATAAATTGTTATTAGTTTATTTTATTTTATTTTATAATTTTATTTCGTTAATTAATTTATTTAAATTGATAATTGAGAATCAATGTTAATTAATCATGTTTTAATTAAGCTAATTAATTAATTTATTATAATATCATTTACTTTCATTTAAATTAAAATAGAATTTAAATTTGTTTATTTAATTTGAAATGTTATTAAATTGTTACGGTTGCGAATGAGTGTTTTAATCGTGCGTCGTTCTTATATGATTTGATATCGAAAATTCACAAAAATTTAGTATGTTGTAGATATAGGTGTCGTGTATGTGTACGTATGTTCGTTTCATGTTTTCGGATTCGTTTGATTGCGTTTTAAATTTATTTGGTATGATTGGAACCAAACCGGGGGCTAACGAGCACTTAGCGCACCCTTGGTTCCGTATGTGATATCTTCAGCTAGGGAACTCGGAAGCGAGTTCCGTCAACTACGTTGAACTCGTAACGAAAATTTGGGTTCAATAAATTGAACCTCATATTTTTCTAAGATCTTTTGGACCCTCGAAAATTAACCGAAACTTGCAATGGGAGTCAAAACAGCCACAACTTACCAAATGAGCCATAACTTCCTCATATCTTGACCAAATTAACCATGGTTTGAACCTATGTGACCCTAGTTAACCCCACTATCCTCCCATACCACTCCCATACCGAGATATCCCTCACACAAAGCAAAAACTCAGCCAAAAAGCCCTGCACTCCAGAAAATCCCGTAGCCATTGTCAACCTTGAGATTCAAAGCTCAAATCTCTTCCATCTTCCATCCATTCAACAAGTTGAGTTTAGGGTTGTGATGTACATTCATTTAGAGTCATTTTGATCTATTCATCCCCAATTTTGATCATGTTTTCATGAGTATATGGCTGATTTGGAGGAATAGTTAGGTTTTGCTCCATAATTTGAATTCTATGACTTTCCTTGAGTTATGGCTTGAATTGATGCATGGAAAGTGAGCTCTAATGCTTCATTTATTGTTGTATGTACCTGACTTTGTTGGTAGTTGAGTTATATGAGAGATACCATTAATGTTCATGAGGTTTTAGAAGTTATATACATGAGTTCCGCACCTTTCTCCTTCTCCTCTACCTGCTGTCAGTTTTGGATCAGTTTTGGGGGAGTTTATGTCTTGTTTTGTTGCTGTTTTTGTTGTCTTTGGTACCTGCTAGCTGCTGCTCTGTTTTCTTACCTTTGGAACAGGGGACCGAAGCTTGAACAGCTGCCATTCTCGCGCCTGGAATGTCTCCCCCGGCCGGGGAGATTTTTCTCATGAAAGTACCCGGCCGGGTACTTGCTATGCAGAAACATTCTGCATCAAATGTACCCGGGAGGGTACTTCTGTGTATAAAATCTCCCCTGGGCGGGGAGATGAGGGCAGCCTTGGAGTGTTTTAATTTGTTTCCTAACCTTGCATGGTTGTTAAGTGATTTAAATGCATGAATCCTTACGTGAGAGAATGCTTCATTTGTTTCCTAAGCTTTGCATGGGTGCTAACATAATTGTAGTGCATGGATTTTTTTTTCCTTCTTGCATGGTTAACGTGAGGAATGCATGGTGGTTGCCTAATTAATTGCTTCCATTCTTTATTTCATGATTGAATGCATATTGTTTATGTTATTTTGTGGTCTGCGTGAGTAGTGCATGGGATTTGCATGAATATTTCTTACACATATACATGCGTATAATATAGGTATTGGGTACTGAACTATTTAATGGCCTTGTTGCATGATTTGGCATACACCTACGTGTATATATGTATATTAGATGTGATATATATATATATGTGTGTATTTAATATTAAATATTATTTGATTTAATTTAATTACGGAAATTTAAGTGTTACCTATTTCATGTTCCTTGCTAATTTCCCATCTTGAATTGAATGTAATTATTTGTCTATCCTCAATTTAAAAATGTGTTATAGTATGTGATATGATCGTTATATGAAATGCTTGAATTAAATTGTTATAAAATGTGAAATTCATGACTTGAATGATATATGAACGCTTCCTTGAACCAATGAATGGCTCGTCTATATGATTTAAAGATGTTAATAGTGCACATGAACGTGTTCATTACATAATATCATCTTTTATGCAATCATATCATGTTCATTGCATGCCGTGCGTCATATATGGTTCATTTAGAGTCTTGAGTCTCACGAATGCATTGTTATCCTTGTACAGTTTCTCCAGGGCGGAGATGCCGAGTTCTTAGGCTTCTTCGAGTCTTCTTTTCTTCTTAGTATTGTTCGGTAAGAGGCATTCAGGTGGGTTTCTCTTCTAATTAGATAAATGACCATATATACCTTCAATGTGAAAAGTTTTCGTCCAAAATGAATATATATATATAGAGTCGTTTTAAAGAGTAAATGTTTTCAACGTAAAGTCTTAATTTATGAATACTACCTAATGTTTTGGCGAGATCAGTTAACACATTGTTTATGGGGCCCGGGACTATGTGCACGTGGCTATCCGGGGAAGCTCGGGCTGACGGTGATCCCCGTGCACTAGTCCCAACAAATATTAACGGTGATACCGGCCCTCGCTAGGAGATTAGCTGTAAGACCCCGTAATTTTGAGATAATATTGATTATAATAGATATATACATGTTACATATCCTTTATTTAATTATTAGTTTTTATTATCTAACTATTTATTTATTTTACCTTTTCAAAAATAAATAGATACTAGTAGATAAGACTATTATTAACTGTAATTAGAATAAGGGGGAAGTGGGAGTCTTGTGGAAACTATTTTACAAGACGTGTCTAATTATTAGAATTCTACTCACATATTATTTTTCGTTGGGGGAGAGATAGACTATAATACCCTACGTTTTTACTTTAATTTATTTATTTTATTATATCATGTAATTGCTGAATTTCTAATTTATTATATAATAACATATAGTATTATCATAATTATAGTTTTAAGGGATAAAGATTATTAACCATCAGTGGAGTTTTGAGTAGTGGGAGTTCTGTCACACGTAAGAGAAAACTAACCACTACGATTTCTTCGAAAACTAACATAGAACGTGCAGATAAATAACCCTTGAATGCTAGAAACTCTGTAGACTCTAAATTCCTAATAACCCTAGTAGCATAAGCAAGAAGAGATCGAAATACCGTGGAAATGAGGGAGAAAGAGCGTTGAACATCGGGGAATAGCAGAGAAGATGGAGAGAGATGGAATCGTAAAGTAGAAAGGGGAATTCCTGCATGTTAATAACATCGATGATTTACTCAGGTACCTTATCTCTCGACTGAATATGATTTTCATAACCTCTTAGCCGACCCTCCTTCTCGTTACAATGGAAGCATTACGATTCGGTTTATTACAGTCAAATATGCATACTTAATTGAGTATTGAGCATGGACAATTTAATGGTATTGAAAGACCGAGATATATGTAGAGTTTATTACATCAAAAACCCTGTGATATACCTAATTAGCACTCACAACCCTGTGATTTGAAAATTCTCAAAGCGAACCCTGTGATTGTAATAAATTAGCATTGAATTAGAATTCCAAACCCTACAGCCGTGGTTGTAGGGTTTTGAGTGCTAACTTTAATACAATCAGAAGGTTTTCAGTGCTAATTTATATAATCACAGGGTTCACTTTGAGAATTTTAAAATCACAGGGTTCGGAGTGCTAATTAGGCATAACACATGGGGTATCCAAGCAAAAAACTCGATATATATATATATATATATTGCATTAATAGGATTTGTTAGTCTTCATGGGATCAGTGCTTGATTATAGAGAATATATATATATATATATATATATATATATATATGCACCTTAGTCTTTGTCGATAAATTGAAGTAGGGGGTATGGTCGCCCGTCACTCGTCACCATCCACTAATATGTTGTTCTTAAAATTTGTCATTCTTTAATCCTTATCAAGTCTCCGGTGGTAAATCACCAATAGTCCATTAGAGTTTTATTGTTTATTAGTTTAAGGAATTAGATAAATTTCATGTGATCACGTGGATGCTGGATTCCTTATTGGTAACGTATAGATGCAAACAAGAATATGCCATGCAGGCCTTATACATGGTGAATAGATTAGCATACACACACACGGCGGGATTATATAAATATACTATTATTATTATTTATTCAATAATTTTGGTTAGGGAGGGTCTGCTTTAAATTTCAGTAGCTACTACCATTTATGTGAGTGTGACCTTTCCCTTGCTGGTTACTAGATTCGAGCAGTAGGGAGGATTAAACCAGAGACTAGTAGGATTTCTAAAAGTTTCGAATTCGAGGTAAGGGGTTTCTTCCTTCTATGTTTTCCTAAACTTGTTTTATAAAAATTGTATGTCTTATTGTAAAAATGTAATTTCATTATATAAAATTGGGATTTGAGCATGGTATGTGTGACTGCGTTACGTGAACTAAATATGAAGTCGTTTGTAAGCTTATGGTATGAATGCATGATTTATGAGGTTATTTTTCTATACTAAGTAGGTCTTATGCTCTGAACTATTGGAAACCGAATTGGTAGGGGCTAGTTTCGAATCATTGTTCTGACCCGGCCACGGGTGTTACAGTGGCATTATTGACCCGGCTACGGGAGTGACAGTAGCATCATTGTTCTGACCCGGCCACGGGTGTTACAGTGGCATTATTGTCCCGGCTACGGGAGTGACAGTAGCAACTCTGAACCCTCCTAACGGGGTCAAAGTTAGGACTTGATCAAGTTAAGCCAATTAGGAACCGAAAGTTCACGAGCATAAACTTAAGTGTCTTTATATGTTCAGTTTATTGTTTCATGTGGTGGGATGTCTGAAAAACTATTTGAAGAGTATGATATTGCTTGAAACTGCTTGTGATGATTTATATATATTGTAACTTGCTCAAATCCGATAGAGGGTTAAGAGACTACTTACTGAGTAAGTGTCGCTCATACCACCCTAACACTCTTTTGCAGAGAATAAGTTAGAGGACGCTGGGGAGGAGTACTTTTGGGGGTGACCACACGCCAACTCTTCAAGTAGATTAGGGATTTCAGTTTACATTCTTATATCTTTTCATGAACAGTTAGGATCGAGTTATGATGGAGACAATTTGTAAGAAGTGTAATAGTTAGGATTTCTCAGCTGCATTGTTTTTAAGAGTTGATTTAAGTATTTTAGTTGAGATTTTAGTAGTTCTGATTATCGAGGCTTAGTGTCCTTGAGTCTTTCGGGCTCAGGGGCACTGCCGTGTTGCGACCCGAAAATGGGGCGTGATATTAGCGAGGAATGGGAGCTGAGTGCCTTTGGGGAACTCATGAACCCCCTTTGGTCAATGATTGAGGTGGCCGGGTCTTGCTAACCCGTCCACCACCTGGAGGAAGAAGGTTGGCACTTGTTTTATGTTATGATTATGAATGATATGATTGAATGTATGTTAATGAACAAATGCATGAACGAACGAATGATTGTGGTATGATCACTAATGACTGATTGAATGATTGGATGAATTATTGCACACACGAGGAGAAGGTTGGAGAATTCGCCCTCTCGTCGGGCTCACGTAATGACCTCATGATTGAATGAATAAATGAAATTGATTGTTGTAATCCCGAGTGTTGTTTTACTTTGTTTACACCCACTTGGGAAATATTTAAACAAACCGCACACGGGATTATAGCTTTCATGTGGGCGTGTTTAAATTCTGCAATATTATTTATGTTATGCCCTGTTTTATACCCACCAGTCTCCTATAGACTGAACCCGGCTTGGTTTTCAGTTCTTTTGCAGGTTTTGGAGCGTTAGGCAGGATTTTGGGGTCTGTCGAGTCCTGTATCAAGTCCGAGTCACACCACACGCATTTTGTATTGATTAAGTTATACCTTGAATGTATGAGATGTTATGATTTATGATTTATGTTTGAATTCGGGATTAGGTATCTATGTTAGTGGAACCCGTCAATTGCTAGTTGTATTTATGACTGTTTACATATTATGCATCTGCATATGCGTTTTATTTTATTGATTTGCTTATTTGGTTTCGAGGTCCTAACTCCCGCCTAGCATAGTGTGTGAGTTGTCTCCCGTTCACTATGATTCGGATTCGGGTATGGACTTTCCGTTTCGTAACCGGGTTTGGGTCATAGTGCGGGGGATGTGGCATCTTCCGTCTGGGGTGCTACAGAATCCGAGGATGGATTCTTTTAAGGGAGAGAGGTTGTGACGCCCCAACTTTTTGGTCATACAGGTATGACGTATGTGTTTACCAAATTGCGCGAATTAATTGTTTATAAGTGTTTTGTATATTTAATTTTATAATTAAATGTTGAAATGTTAAATAATTATATCTTTAATTTTATTAATATTAAATTCATATTTAATTCGTTGACTTTGATTTTTTTTTAAAAAATGAAATTCAATTTTTGTTATTTAATATGGAATCCTATGAATTTGTAAATGCATTGCTTATGAGTGTTATAATCGTGCTTCGTTCTTATATGATTTAATATCAAAATTTCATGAAATTTTAGTATGTTGTAGATTTATGTGTTATGAACATGTCCTTATGCTCCTTTCATGTTTTCGATCTCGTTTGGTGTGGTAACGAATTTATTTTGAGTTTTGGAATCAAAACGGTGGCTAACGGCCAATTAGCGCACCTTTGGTTCCGAATCTGATATCTTGAGCTCGGGAACTCGGATTTGAGTTCCTGCAACTTCGGTGGACTCGTATCAAAGATTCAGGTTTAATGAATCTAGCCTCATATTTTTCTAAGCCTATTTGGACACCCGAAATTCAACCGAAAAGTGACTCGTCCGCCAAACTGCCACACTTAACCATTTTCCTCAGAACTCTCACCATACTTATCCAAATTAACCATGGTTGGACTTTTTGGAAACCTAACTTAACCCTCTATCAGCCCTAACCATCCCCATTTCGAACCACACCTGATACAAAGAGGAAAAAACTCAGCCAAGTCCCAGACTTGCAGTCCCATTTCGCCACTTTGCCATACTTGAAGATTTTGAGCTCAAATCTCTTCTAACTTCCAACCAATTCAAGAGGTGAGTTTAGGGTTGTAATATAAATTCAATTGTGGTCATTTTAAGCCATGCATGACTAATTTTGAGCTTTCTTTGGTGGAGATTTGATGCCTTGGATGAATAGTTAGGTTATGAAGCAATTTATTGATCTCGTTGAATCCTTGGTGGTTTTGATTGATTGAAAGCATGGAAGTGATCACCTTAACTTCCTTATTGCATTTATGGACTTGTATTTTGTGGTAGTTGAAGGTTTAATGAGTTACCATTAATGAACCTTAGGGAAATTGGATGAAACTTGAATTCATTTTCCCTTCCTCATGTTGGTGATCTGCTGCTGCGTTTTTTAGGACTGAATTGCTGTCATTTGCTGCTCCCTTTTTACCTTGTTTTTACTTGTTTGTTGGTTGATTTGTGTGTGTGAGTTGTGCCCTGTTTTGCTTTCATTGTTGGCCCTATTTCATGCTAAAATGTTGTTGCTACTGTTGGTTATTGTTCGCGTCTAGACCATCTCCCCAGTTGGGGAGATTTGTGCGTGAGGAGTCCCCGGCCGGGGACTTTACCTTGAAAGCTTTTGTAATGTTTTTTCCCTTTTTACCCGGCCTGGGAATGTTGTTGAGTATTATTTACCCGGGCGGGGAACTTGTGCATTGAAGATTGCTGCTGGGTTATCTTGATTCTAAATTTATTTGCTGCTATAGTGTGCTTGTGTGTGCATGTGTTTTGTGTTTTTGGAGCAGTTGTGTGTGCATGTATATATATATATATATATATATATATATATCATATTTGATTGCATGCATGTGTAGTGTTATATATATATATTACATGATATGCATGCAAATGTGTATATATAGTATATATATATTAAATATATGCATGTGTACGTGTGTGTATATATATATATGTTTATTAAATATATTAAGTATTGCTTAATTTAATTGAATTATGGAATTAAATTGTTACCTATTTCATGTTCTTATCTAATTTCCGATGACGACTTGAATGTCTTTATTTGTCTATTCTCTAATTGTAAACATGATATATATTTGAGTTATAATTGTTATATGAAATTCATGACTTGAATTGTTATGAATTATGAAACGATTGAGCGTGAAACTCCCATGTATTGAATGTACTTAAATGAATTAATTGAAATGTGACTTTATGAGATCATTTTTACTTCTTATGCATTTCATATCACGATCATTGCACTGCCGAGCATCGTATTTGGTCATTTGAGTCTCACCTCACTTTCTTTGCATATATTTTGGTTCGAACGGAGATGAGGCGGATCAGTGAGGCTCTTGCACCGTTCCTTTGGTTTTCAAGGTGGGTTTCTCTTCTATTAGTTAAATGACCTGATATTATCCAAATTTTAAGCCAAACTATTATATGTATATATCAAGTATTTTAAAAGTGTCAATGATTTTAACGTTAAGCCCTTTTCTTTATTGTTACCCTACGTAATGATTTGGCGAGACATGATTGATTGCATGGGCCCTGAGACTTGGCACATATGGCTATCCGGGGAGGCAAGGACCGACGGTGATCCTTTGTGCTAGTCTCAACCAAACTACGACGATACCGGCCCTCGCTAGGAGGTTAACGAGGAATGGGTACCGGGCTTTTGGGGATTCATGCACCCTACTAGCCACATTGATTGAGGTGGTCGAGCCTTGCAAACCCGTCCGCCGCCCGAAGGAAAAAGGAGTTTTAATCGAATGATTATGATTGATCGATTGATTGTGCACGAAAGATTGTATGTGTGTAAACCTAATGAACATTTAATGATTATACAAGGTGTAGGTTGGAGATTTAGCTTTCTCACCGGGCTCACATATAACCTATTGAGTGAATTTGGTTGTTATAATCCCGTTTGATGATTTTCTTGTTTTACCCACTTGGGAATTGTTCTAAAACCTCTTATGGGATTATAACTTGTATGAATGTGTTTAAATTCCGCATTATTTATATATATATTACCCCATTTTTATACCCACCAGTCCCTTTTGGACTGAACCCATTTGGTTTTCAGTTTGTACAGGTTTTGGGATTTGCTTGGCGGGAATCCGAGTCTTTGAGATTTGTATTTGAGTCTAGCATCTCTTTTGTTATTGTACACTCATCTCATGTTGATATCATGAATTGATATTGTATATAGAAGCGTACGTGATAGACTAAGTCGCGATGGCACTTTTGTATACTTGTACACTTGTATTATTTATTTTTGGAGCTTGAATGCTCATGGTATATATTATTATCTTGTTTAGCTTCCGCTCTTGCATTGCTCTATTTTAGTAATTTTGTTATTGATTAGTTTAAGGGTTAGTCCCGCCTGGCATAGCGTGTGTGTAGTATCCTCGTTCGCCGTGATTTAGCTCGTGTATGGATTATCCATTTCATATGCGGGTCGAGTCTCTGTACGGGGGATGTGGTACCTTGCGCTCGGGTGCTACACACGGGATTTTGTTCTCGATATGGAAGAGATAGCCACATTAATGAGACTGAGCTGGGAATAATGTACATGATGAAGGAAGGCATCAAGTTTGATGGAACGACTAAATTCCTTTGGAAGCTTCAGGAGATTGCTGGGAGTGTTACTCGGACGATAGCCCATGGCGCATTTGTCTCCATGTTTACTCGAGAGATGCATTGGAGGCCTAGGGGATTGTTGCCCATTGACTTTGGCTATGATATTGGTCCATAGTACTTGGAGAATGTGGGCTTGGCTATTGCTTGGGAGAGTGGACCCTCAAGGAGCATATTTTGCCTTGGTGGCCAATTCGGGATAGAGATAGGCTTTGGTAGATGTATAGCTGGGGCAAGGCTCGTTTCGAGGAGCTTACAGACGTGCAGAGGGAGCTTTTAGCTCAGATTCCTGATAGGACAGATGATGAGTTTGAGATCCTTCGCAGTGCCGCGCCAATTGTTGTCGAAGATGCTAATGGAGCTCCGGTTACTGTGAGAGGCCTTCGCACAGAATTAGCAGGATTAAGGGCTGATTTGACCATCGTGATCGTGAGAGTTGAGGATCTAGCACATTATGTGGATGAGCGATTTGATGCGTGGGAGGCTCAGTTGGAGGTAAAGTTTGAAGGGGTCTGTGCTCGTGTTGATCAGTATTTTGGAGGACCCCCATCACCCTGATTCTGTTTTTATTATTTTTCTCCCCTGATTTTTAGGCATTCTTTTTAGGCATATTCGTTGCTATGTTTGGATGATTTTGATACCCTTATTTCTTTGCTTTGTTTTGAACTCCATTGTTTATGCAATGTGCCCCTTCTTACCTTGAAGTTGTGTCTTGTGTGTTGATTGTTGAATGCATGTTGATCGTCAATTGCATTTGCACTTGATCAGTGTTTTCTAGTCACATATTTCTGGTTTTGGAAGCTTTGCTAGCACGTTGCCGGATCTTCAATCGATAAGCGAGTTTTCTTGAACATTAAATCTTTCTTTTACATGAGGACATTACAAAGATTAAGTGTGGGGGAGCAGTCTAGGGATGCTAGGAGTTTTTATTAAATATTTGCATGATTAGATTTTTTGTTACACTTCTGAATTGCTAGGAATTGAAAAGTTTTTAGAATTTTGAAAATTTTCCACCGTTTTGAATTTTTCCTTTGGAGTTTGATTGTTGAATTGATGCTAGAACAAGTTAGGCAATTTCAGTAGAGGAATTTGCATGAGATTGGATAACTTAGTATGTTAGTATGCCCTCTTATTTTGCGCACTTTTTGAACATTATAATGTTCTTTGCTTAGAAAGGTGAATTGATGATTTCCAAATAAGTCTATGAATTGATTAGGATGCGTTTTAGTTTTATTGAGGTGAAATTTTAAGTTAATGAAAGATTAAGGAAGTGAAGTAGGTAGTTGTTGTCGGAGGATATTAAGCCTTTAAATTTTTAGCCTTTTTTCACTAAATAACGTAATCTTATTGACCCTGCTGAGCCTAATTGTTGTGCACGATTTTTGTAGCCATATTATAAGCCTAATGCACGACAAAATAAACCACCTTGATAATTTTACACCAAGGCTTGCTCGTTTGATTTTGATAGTGAATATCTATCTTCTGGATCCCTTTTGATTATTCTTGTGATTGAAATTGAGAGATTTATGTATGAGAAAGAAAAAGAATGAGAGAAGTTCTGAAAAATAAAAGATATTAAAGAAAAGCAAGAGCAAAAAGAAAAGAGAAGAAAAATATTTAGGCAGAGTGTGAAATTGGAATAGGTGGGATACAAATGTCCAAGTGTGGAGGAAGCTAGTGTTTCAGGGCTAAAGAAGAGTGCCGTGTTTTAGATTGAATGATGTAAGCTTGTTAAGTAGTCACTTGATCCAAATTTCCATAACCTTACCTGAAGCCTACATTACAAGCTCGAAAGACCTATCGATCCCGAGTCTCGAGTTAACTCCATTAGTGGAGATAGGTACGAAGAGTGTATTCCAAAGTTGATGATTAGAACTAAGGAGGAAATTGTGAATTTGTCATCCTAGTCGTTGTACATTGTTTCGTTCGAATTCACACACTACATAAGGGTACACTTTTCATACTATGTTTGATGATCTTGTGTCATATGTACTTGATTAGATTTGCTAGACTTGTTTAGGCCAAGGTTCGATGATTGCTTTGAGGATAAGGTTTAATGGGGATGTGTTTTCTTTATTTTTGTATTACTCGAGGACGAGCAATAGGCAAGTGTGGGGGAATTTGTTGAGTGTAAAATTCGTATGGATTTAAGCATTAATTAGAGTATACTTTTATGTCGATGGATGCGTTTATGTGTTTATTTCGCTCCATTTAGATAATTTTTGAGTTGGAGATAAGAAACGGCAAAGCAAGACGAATTCACACATTTTTTCAGGGAAAAAAAGAGTAACTTCCATTACTCTTTGGAAGTACAAGGTTGTTAACCCCCGTTAACAGACACAGGAGCAACACTTTTGGCGAATCAGAGGGGTAACGCCCGTTACCCCTTGGCAGAAGGAAAGTGGTAACGCTCGTTACCACTTATAAAAGCGTTATTGCGATTTCAAGGCAGTAACGGGCTTTAAGTGCATTTTGGAGTCTTCGTTAGAGAGTTCTTCCTCCATTCGTGATCTAGCCTGAGGAGAGAAGTTCTGGAGTTTTGAAGAGTTGTTCAAAGAATTTCGAGAAGACGAAAGGATCGAGTTCTTAAACAATTATGGTTTTTCGGTTTATTTATTGCTTTAATTTCTCAAACTAATTCCTCTAAGTTTAGTTTTAATTAGTTTCATGTTAGATTCGTTTTTCCAGATTCTTATTGAATGTTTATGAGTTTAATTTTGAGACCTTGACTTGATTTGATGAACATGAATTTCCTTAATGCACTTTACTTTAGTTTTATAAGTTTTGCTTTAATTATGAGTAGCTAAACCCCTAGGGATAGGGGAGAGATGATGAATGTATGATATGTGTTAGATATGATGCTTGAATGCTTTGTGCTAATTCTTAGTGTGAAAACTGGTTTGAATTGAATTGTGAAGGCCTGATCACCCTTAGCATAATCTAGAAGTACTGGAGAATCGAGAGGTTAATGGTAATTGAGAAGGTTTTCATAACTAGTAGATTGTATGAATGCAAAGAGATTTGGTTCTGGTCTATACAATAGTAAATCTTATTCCATGCCAAGCTGCTAGAATAGAAATTGCACTAGTCTTGGTCTTGTTGGTTTAATTAATACATTGATGATTGTGAGAGCAATGTTGAGCTTAATTAAATACACGGTTATACCTTGAGAGAGGATAATTCATATATAAGTGACTAGGTTGCAGAATTGCACTTGTCAAACAAGTATTGTATTGAGTCCTGAATGCATAAGTCATTACTCCCCTGCCTATTTAGTCTACTGAGTTTAATCCATGTTTAAGTGTGCTATTTGTGTTTTCTTAGAGTTAATTACTTCAATTTTATTCTAGTAGGTAGATATAACAACTTGAATTTGTTCGGTTTCTAGATTAGAAATAAATATTGAGTAGTGATTGATTTTCCTTCCCTGTGGGTACGATCCTATTGTGCTATGCGTATATTAAGTGTACACTTGCACGATTGGTTTTAATTTAGTCAATCTAAACAACAAACAACAATCAGAGAGAGGATGTTTGCCACCATTGTGGCAAGAAAGGGCATTGGAAGAGGAACTGGTAAGAGTACAAGGATACTCTAATGAAATGTGCGTTTATTGTTAAAGTAAATCTATCTATTGATTCTAATTCTTGGGTATTTGATACCGGCTGTGGAGCTCATATCTGTAATGATGTACAAATGCTAAATGAGGTTCGCCAGCTCGAAGAAGGAAAATGCATCTTGAAGGTTGGGAATGGATCAAGCGTTCAAGCTCAAGCTATTGGAACGGATAGATTAGATTGAATAAAGTCCTTTATGTACCTTATATTATTCGTAATATAATTTTCTTTCCAATATTAGATTGTGAAGGATATGAGACTTTCTCCCGAAATGGAAACTTTTATCTTAAGAAGAATAAAACTTCCGTTTTACTTGGTACATTATCTAATGGACTTTATACAACTAAAGACACTAATATTCTGAATATACAACAATTAAACAACACAAAAGAGAGGGCAATATCTCGGTTTCATTATGGCACGCACGTTTAGGCCACGTTTCCAAGGACAGGATTGCTAAGTTAACTAATTTAGGATCATTCTACGATAATGAACTTAAAGTGTTAACTCATTGTGAATCATGTCTTAAAGGAAAGATGGCCAAAACTCCCTTTAATGGTAAAGTGGAACGTACCACTAAAGTATTGGATTTAATCCATACTGATGTTTGTGGACCACTTAGTGTAAGTACGAGAAACAATCATCAGTATTTCATAACCTTCATAGATTACTTTAGTCGTTTTGGTTATGTGTAAATAATGAAGTATAAATCCGAAGCCTTTGAGAAATTCTTGGAATTTCAAAAGGCGGTTGAGAACCAAACCGGTCACAAGATTAAGGCACTTCGATCTGATCGAGGTGGCGAATATCTAAGTGATAAATTCCTTAGTTATCTCAGAGATAATGGAATTATCTCTTAGTGGACTCCTTCGGGAACTCTTCAATTAAATAAAGTTTTGGAGAGAAGGAACAAAACCTTACTTGATATGGTTCGTTCCATGATGAGTTTCACTGAATTGCCACCGTCATTCTGGGGCTATACCCTAGAATCAGCAGTTAAGATTCTGAATCTTGTTCCCTCCAAATTTGTACCCAAAACCCCATTTGAGATGTGGTTTGGTAAAATCCCTAACTATTCTTACTTAAGAATTTTGGGTTGTCCTGCTTACGTGAAGAGGATAGTGGGAGATAAGCTTGAAGATAGATCAAGCTTATGTAAATTCGTAGGATATCCTAAAGAGTCAATAGGATATTATTTCTACGATCCTCTTGAGGACTCATTCCTTAAAGAAAAGAAAGGCAAGATCGCAGAACTTGAAGAAGTTTGAGACCAAGGTCCGATGGCATGTTTGGAGACTAACGTCCCTCAGCCAATCCAAGAGAGTGATAGACACGAAAATCCTCCTCAAATAAAACGTTCTGAACGCATTCCTAGACAACCAGAGAGATGGTATGGTTTTCTTCACCAAGCATCCCAAATGTATAATGATCCATTACTTATGAGGAGGTACTGTTAGATTCGGACTCTGGACAGTGGAAAGAAGCAATGAAATCTGAAATGGATTCCATGTACTCTAACCAAGTTTGGGCCTTGGTTGATCCACCTGATGGGATCAGGCCCATAAGGTGTAAATGGATATATAAGCGCAAGCTTCGAGTAGATGGAAGCGTAGTAGCCTTTAAAGCAAGATTAGTTGCTAAAGGTTTCACTCAAAGACCAGGTGTAGACTTTGATGAAACCATCTCCCCAGTTGTAATGTAGAAATCCATTGGGATATTGCTTGCCATTGCTACGTATTATGACTATGAAATATGGCAAATGGATGTGAACACTGCCTTTCTCAATGGAGACATGGACAAAGATATTTACATGGAGCAACCCATGGGTTTCACATTCAGTGGGAGCAAACAAAAGGTTTGTAAGCTCCAACGTTCAATCCATGGATTGAAACAAATGTCTAGTAATTGGAATATTTGGTATGATGAAGCAGTTAAATCGTTCAGCTTTATTCAAAATCCGAATAAATCCTATGTGTACAAGAAAGAATTGGAAACCTCGGTTCAATTTTTGATACTTTATGTAGATGACATCCTTCTCATTGGGAATGCGAAGGATGACATGAAAGTAACAAAGTCTTGGTTATCAAACCAATTTGAGATGAAGGATCTTGGTGATGCATCCTATATTATCGGGATAAAGATCTATCGGGGATAGATCTACGAGATTGTTAAGATTATCGCAGTCGGTTTACATAGACAAATTATTAAAGAGGTTTAGTATGAAAGAATCCAAACGTGGAAAACTTCCAATGGGCTCAGGAACAGTTCTTTCGAAGAAGCTTTATCCTAAGACTGAACTTGAAAAGTCTAGGATGTCTAGAATTCCATATCCATCATCTATAGGAAGCATAATATGCGATGCTATGTACTCGACCGGATGTGGCTAATGCATTTAGCGCAACTAGCCGATTCCAATCTGACCTTGGTGAAGGTCACTAGACTGCTGTAAAGAACATCCTTAAGTACTTGCGAAGAACTAAGGATTTGTTCTTGGTTTACGGAGGCCAGCAAAATCTTGTCATTAGAGGATACTGTGATGCAAGCTTTGCATCAGACATTGATGACTTTAAATCCATGTCAGGATTTAGATATTCTTCCTGAATGGCGGAGCACTGAGTTGGAAAAGTTCCAAGCAAGCGACCACTGCAGATTCTACCACTGAGGCTGAATACTTAGCTGCAAACGATGCTGCTAAGGAAGGTGTTGGGGAAGAAACTTCATCCAATTGTTGGGTGTAGTTCCTAGCATTGAAGACCCCGTTACAGTGTTTTGTGACAACACCGGGGCGGTTGCTCAAGCAAGAGAACCAAGATCTCACCTGTAGCACCCAGAACGCCGAGATGCCACACCCCCGCACTATAGCTTAGTCCACATACGAAATGGATGATCCGTATATGAACTAAGACTATAACGAACGAGTGACAAAAGAAAATAAACTTCTAGCTAGGCGGGACTAACCCTCAATTATATACAACAAAGCATAACAATCAAAGAAAAACATACTATAAGTTTATATCATTATCATTCAAGTGCATTTTCCATGATTCCATAAACACAATCTCAAGGATACCAAACTCTAGTTATAAAATATATATGCATTAATAATGTACATGAACCGTGCTAGACTCGAAATAAAGACCACTTGACTTGACTCGACTCCTACCTACCACCAACCCTGAAAACTTGAAAATGTTGAGGTGTCAGTCTACCAACGACTGAGTGAGGGGTTTATAAATAAATATTGGGCATAGGGTTCATGTGTCCCTATGCCCGGAACTCCTTCCCCCACTAATCTCCTAGTGGGTTCAGGGGCCATCCCAAGGTTTGTGAGGATAGTGCAAGAGTTACCCGTCAGCCCTTGCTTGCTCGGTTAGCTCAATACACTACCCTCGGGCCCAAAGTGAACATGCTTTATTTGCCAAAACAATAATCAATCAATCAATCAAACAATCAATCCGTTCGAACCGTGAAACCAGTTGAAAATCAAAAGAGTTTGGAAAACTATAGATGTATAGATACATTTTGGCTTAAAACATCACATAGGGTTATATGAGTTCTATATATCTAGAAATTAGACCTCACCTGGTGAGCGATGGAACAAGACAAGGAAACAAGAATGTGCCCGAACGATCAACGATCTCCGTCCTGGAGAAAAACTGGACAAGAAAGGGAATAGTGGAAACTCGTGAGACGAGACTTAATATGAGACCAAGTATGACGCACGGCCATGCTCATGTAAATAAATAAAATAAGCAATCAAGTGACACTTAGCATGTATGAAATCTAATTAACACGTAAGAGGTGAAATTAATATCCCGAAATCATGCATTCATATCATTCAATCATTTCAAGTTCAATACATATAAGGCAAGAAGTCACACAATCACGCTTGAGCAATTAAGTGCCAAGAAGTCTCAACTAGGAGCATATTTATCAATTAATCAAGTATATATATCATTTAATTCACGTATGGGATCCAAGAGAGTGAAAGGAACGCAATAGGAGAGGTTTGGGAGAAGTTGGCAAAAATGGACAATTTTAGGAAACGCACATGCTGAGGGAAAACTGGAATATCTTTAATTCTAGAAGTGTGATTTGAGTTTTCTTTGTTGGGAATGAAACTAGACACAAAGACCTTTCCGATGATATATGACTCGTTTCCTAGTTCAAAGCGAGGAGAAAATGGCATAAGCTTGAACTTAAGCGAGTGTAGGTAGCCTGGAAAATAGCGACACCTAAACGAATTGATCATAACTCTCAAACTAGAAAAGGTATTGAGATGATTTCAATTTGAGGTTGTTCGAGACTTCAAGAGGTTTCCAACGGTTCAAACATCATGTCATTTGGAGTTCGGATGAGGGAGAAACGGCCGTTTGGAAAATGAACTGAAAGCAGAAACGGGCGTTTGGAAGCTCTCGGGTAAGGCAGACACATCTCACACGTGCGTTTGGTAAAATAACTAAGGGACCAAACGCCCGTTTGGAAGCAATCTGGGTGAAAAACAGGGTAAAAACAGGGTATGGGTACGGGAATTGGCTCGTAAGCCTTCCCAGCACAAAACCAACACAAGAATCAACTCAAAACTAACATAAAACATGCATATAACTCATATATATCAATTAGGCATCAAGTAATCCATGAAACATGCACCAAATCATCAAGAATTTATCCACAAAACCCCATATATTTCCAAGGTCTCTAAACCTCATTTTATACAAGAATTCATGCAAGCTTTGAAGTCTAAAGATCATACTCATGCTTATAATCTCAAACAACCAATGAATTACATCAAATTCATCAAACCCTACTTCATATATGATCAAGAGATTCCTACATATACCTTGAAAGAATGGATGGAAAGATGAAAGGAACTATGGAGATGATAATGATGCCTCAACTCATGTAATTTCCTCCTTGAAATTGACTTGGAATGATGAAATCTCCTCCTTCTCGTCCATGGTGTTTCAATCGTGATATGGTGTGTGTGAGTGTGTGAGATTTTTATGAAAATGATGAATGAAAATGAGATAAATGAAGATACATTAGATATTTATCAAAAGTCTTCCAAGAAATGGGATGACAAGGCACAATTTGCACTTAAGTCCCTAAGTTGTTTAAGTTAATGCAAAGAAGTTCTAGTTCATGGAATGTGTTCAATTAAATCCAAGGAGTTATAGGCAATTAAGTTCACCAATTCAAGAAATGATCTGTCAAGTGCAATTAGACAATTAAATCACATTCGTCAAATAATTCACGTTCTCACGTTAACAATTATTTCATATAAGTTCATAGAAAATATAATGCATCTAAGGTTATGCAAGGCATATAAATTATCACATATTGCATATATGAAAAACGGGGCGTTGCAATTCTCTCCCCCTTAAGAGGACCTGGTCCCCAGGTCCACACCCGAGTTTTAAAATTATGCACAAGCAACAAGAGAGCCCCGTCTCTTAGACAAGTAATGAGAGAGCCCCGTCTCCCTAACACGAAAGGAGAGCACCCCGTCTCTCCATAAGAAATAAGAGAGCCCCGTCTCTCAAACAAAAATGAGAGAGCCCCGTCTCTCAAACAAAAATGAGAGAACCCCGTCTCTCGAACACACCAAATAACGATTCGATGAAACACTTAGAGAAACATTTATATAAGTGTCACATAGGGTAAGTAAAATCACGTTAATCACATAACTAACACATATATACCACCAAATTGCAACTAACAAGAAATTAAATACGAGAACAATAAAATTCATGATTTACGTGGTATGTATGATTAAATGTACCGTTCACTGTTGTTCCGGAATCTTCCACGATAGTGACTCGTTTCAACCCCTTGATTTGATGTTGAAGATTCCTCTTCCCAAAATGTCGGATATTACAATCCTCGATATCCAATATTTAAATGGCAATGCAGTCCTACTTCCACGATCTATCTTCTAAACACACTATCATGCCCCAAAAAGGTTCGAGGTGGATATAGATATCTTCATGGTTACTCGGCCTTCAACCCGTGATCAAATCCTTTACCTTATCTAACACCACGGTCCGGAAATTTAATTCTTGAATGTGTGATTTTCTCCCTAAATCTTACACTTCTGACCCTCAATTGAACGGACTCTCACTTTTATCCCCACTAAGATGATCCGACCAAGTTTTCTTATCCAGTATTCTCCACTCCAATTCTTAGAATTTCTTAAGTCTTGAAACAAGTTACATACAATATCCTTGCAACCTTGAAAAATTGAATTTGTATGTATCCCGGAAGAAGACTAATGGTGTTGATCCTGCAATCGAAGTTACCATCAATTACCCTTTACCACGTCTTGTTGTATCTATTCCCAAGTATTTCCTGATTCCATCTTTACTTCTTGAAAGACCTATCCTTTCCGTTATTATTCTCAAAACTTCATTCACCTCAGTTTGAAATTAATCGAGTACCGAATCTTCCATTATTTCTTTAATACTCATTTCCGGCTATTGAATCTCCTACTCTTCCGAAATTGTTCCTACCATTCAACCCAACCTTGAAAAGTCATCAGGCATCAGAATTTTCTAATTCTTCCCCATTACCACCTTCAAGAAATCCCGTTGTTGGTAACTCTTGCAACTTTGTTACTCCGAGTGGAAGTAATCCATTTGAGCTAATCCATAACTTTGAAGTCATTTTTCGGTCGACTCTCCCCCTTAAGAATGCTTATTCTTATCCGTTGGCTCGTAACATCTCTTCTTTCTTTAAAGATTCTCGACTTCTTCAACTCAGCTTCCTTTATATAGATGGTTCCAATCTCGCCACTTGTCCAGAAATTTTGTCTCACATTTACGTTAGAAATGATTGATAGGAATAATGACCCACTTCTTCCATTCCAACTCCTGGCTAATTTTCTTGACCTCTCAATAGCTCTTTCCCTCTTAGTCCACACTTTGCAATCTAATTATTTCCTTAGCATACCTCGGTTGTGTCTCGATTGACGTAATGCTTGATAAATGAAGTGGAGAAAATTCCCTATCAAGTAAACACTGAACAATGCATGTTGGATTAAGATGCTAATGTATGTAGCACTCTTAAACAATTAAGGATACGACATGTTGAAGAAATTATGTCAATTAAAGATGCACGCACGTATAAATAAAAGATATTAGCTAATTGAATACGATGTATGATGCACGTGTTTATCGATGCTTTGAACCTGCCACCGTGGTAGTGATAGCTTTAACCCGATATTTGTTCCTTGTTTGTTGAACCATAAACTTGTCCCGAATGGTTGATCATTTCTTGTTTTCCCCACGGTCTTCCAACTCTTCAAAATTCTTAACATCAACTTGTACATCTCCATCACTCGAGACTTGAAATTTCTTGAACTCATCTTTCCCAATTATCAACTGCTAAGTGTTGTCCGATCCTTCAATAGAGGTATCTCCCCGATCAAAGATTCCTTGTATCACTTGTACAACCTTATAAGTCGAGGCGATGATTTCAGAACTTAAATTCTTCTGATTGTTACTTTGATCGAAGCTTCTTCATTATTCTTTATGAGTTCGAACAGTTGAATGAATTCATCTTGGATCCGAAAATAAACTCAATTTAATTGAAGATAGAATTTTAAGTATCTTGAATTTCCGTGAACTTGAACCCGCTATATTAATCAATCTTCTTTACTGCTTCCTATCCGTCTTCCTTTTTAACTCGAAATCCAAAATATCTCAATTCCCTGTAGATCTACATCAATTACCTCCTTACTCGATTCTTCAACTTGATGTATTTACAAACCCAAAATTGGTTGATTTCTTAAAATTCCCAATCGATCCGAACCCTCTTCCAAAGCACAAAGTGTCTTGATCCCTCTCTGACTTAATTCCCAAAGTTTAACTTCGATCTAGATTACTTGAATTACTTCCCTCCTGGACTTGGTTTTGGTTCCTACTAGTGGAAAAATCCTCAACTTGCTTGCAAATCCGAACTTTGGATCCTTGGTACCCTCAAGGCTTTCTTCTCTCTCTTAAGTTAAATGAACCTCTTGTCCCCGGTTAACCAACCTTTTTTTTTTTTTTTAATAATAAAATCCCACGGGTTTATCTTGTAAATTATAAGCCTCACTTCTTAGCACGGTCTCTTTGAGCGTCCCTTAACCTCAAAGCTACAGAAAGAAGCTTGCGATAGATTGAGGTTGTCGTAGAAATTGGCCGTGGTTGACATGATCTTTATAACCTATAATCACAACTTATCTCAAATATAAATGCATGGGGTTAGTGATTGCACATGACACATAATTAGCATTTAAACACATATTTGATGCAAAATGCAACAATTAATTCAACTAAGTTAAAGTAGAACACATTAAACATATAAATTCAAGCAACGTGAAATCAATCAATCAACAATTAGTACCAAGAATCACTATAATGCACAAATTATCAAGTAGTTCAAGGATGTTCAGGCAAGTTCAAAGAAATTCAAATAAGTTAAAGTAGTACCAAATAAGATGCAAGACTCACAAATTATCAATTAATCCTATGCCGTTTGACCTAAACTCGACACGACACGACACTAGAACCGCGGTTTTGCAACCGGGCACTGATACCACCTAAGATGTAGCACCCGTAACACCGAGATGCCACACCCCCGTACTATAGCTCAGTCCACATACGAAATGGATGATCCGTACATGAACTAATACTATAGCAAACGGGTGACAAAAGAAAATAAACTTCTAGCTAGGCGGGACTAACCCTCAATTATATATAACAAAGCATAACAATCAATGAAAAACATACTATAAGTTTATATCATTATCATTCAAGTGCATTTTCCATGATTCCATATACACAATCTCAAGGATACCAAGCTCTAGTTATAAAATACATATGCATCAATAATGTACATGAACCGTGCTAGACTCGAAATAAAGACCACTTGACTTGACTCGACTCCCGCCTAGCACTAACCCTAAAAACCTGAAAATGTTGAGGTGTCAGTCTACTAACGACCGAGTGAGGGGTTTATAAATAAATATTAGCACAATAAACATGTAAGTTATAATCTCGGGTAAGGTTTTTAATAAAGGAAACAATAAGTTTAATAGTAGAATAGATATCGCCCGAGATTACAACTAATCCATTTAACAATACAAACGTTATCAATTCAATTCAATCAGTGGCGCGGCGAGTTAGGGCAATTCTCCAACCTTACTCCGACAGTGAACATTACCAATATTTAGATTATCAATGGTTAAGTGAGCATGCGAGTTATTACAGTGCACAATAAGCAGTTTCAATTCTCTTCTTCCTCCGGTGTTGGTGGGATTGCAAGACCCCACCACCCAATCTCATTGGGCATAGGGTTCATGAGTCCCTATGCCCGGAACTCCTTCCCCCACTAATCTCCTAGTGGGTTCAGGGGGTATCCCAAGGTTTGTGAGGATAGTGCAAGAGTTACCCGTCAGCCCTTGCTTCCTCGGTTAGCTCAATACACTACCCTCGGGCCCAAAGTGAACATGCTTTACTCGCCAAATTAATCAATCAAACAACCAATCCGTTCGACCCGTGAAACCAATTGAACATCAAAAGTGTTTGGAAAACTATAGATATATAGATACATTTTGGCTTAAAATATCACATAGGTTATATAGGTTCCATATATCTAGAAAGTAAACCTCACCTGGCGAGCGACGGAACAAGACAAGGAAACAAGAATGTGCCCGAACGATCAGCGATCTCCGTCTTGGAGAAAAATTGGACAAGAAAGGGAATAGTGGAAACTCGTGAGATGAGACTCAATATGAGACCAAGTATGACGCACGGCCATGGTCATGTAAATAAACAAAACAAGCAATCAAGTGACACTTAGCATGTATGAAAACCAATTAACACGTAAGAGGTGAAATTAATATCCCGAAATCATGTATTCATATCATTCAATCATTTCAAGTTCAATTCTTATAAGGCAAGAAGTCACACAATCACGTTTAAACAATTAAGTGCCAAGAAGTGTCAAGTAGGAGCATATTTGTCAATTAATCAAGTATATATATCATGTCATTCACATATGGGAGCTAAGAGAGTGAAAGGAACGCAATTGGAGAGGTTTTGGAGAAGTTTGGCAAAAACGGACAATTTTAGGAAACGCACATGCTGAGGGAAAACTGCAATATCTTTAATTCCAGAAGTGTGAATTGAGTTTTCTTTGTTGGGAATGAAACTAGAGGCAAAGACCTTTTCGATGATATATGGCTCGTTTCCTAGTTTAAAGCGAGGAGAAAATGGCATAAGCTTGAACTTAAGCGAGTGTAGGTGGCCAGGAAAATAGCGACACTAAAACGAATTGATCATAACTCTCAAACTAGAAAGGTTATTGAGATGATTTCAATTTGAGGTTGTTCTAGACTTCAAGAGGTTTCCAACGGTTCAAACATCAGGTCATTTGGAGTTCGGATGAGGGAGAAACGGCCGTTTGAAAAATGAACTGTAAGCAGAAACTGGCGTTTGGAAGATCTCGGGTAAGGCAGACACATCTCACACGGGCGTTTGGTAAAATAACTAAGGGACCAAACACCCGTTTGGAAGCAATCTGGGTGAAAAACAGGGCAAAAATAGGGTATGGGTACGGGAATTGGCTCGCAAGCCATCCCAACACAAAACCAAGACAAGAATCAACTCAAAACTAACATAAAACATGCATATAACTAATATATATCAATTAGGCATCAAGTAATCCATGAAACATGCACCAAATTGTCAAGAATTTATCCACAAAACCCCATATATTTCCATGGTCTCAAAACCTCATTTTATACAAGAATTCATACAAGCTTTGAAGTCTAAAGATCCTACTCATGATTATAATCTCAAACAACCAATGAATTACATCAAATTCATCAAACCCTACTTCATATATGCTCAAGAGATTAATATATATACCTTGAATGAATGGATGGAAAGATGAAAGGAACTATGGAGATGATAATGATGCCTCAACTTATGTAATTTCCTCCTTGAAATTGACTTGGAATGTTGAAATCTCCTCCTTCACTTCCATAGTGTTTCAATCGTGATATGGTATGTGTGAGTGTGTGAGATTTTTATGAAAATGATGAATGAAAATGAGATAAATGAAGATACATTAGATATTTATCAAAAGTCTGCCACGAAATGGGATGACAAGGCACAGTTTCCACTTAAGTCCCTAAGCTGTTTAAGTTAATGCAAAGAAGTTCTAGTTCATGGAATGTGTTCAATTAAATCCAAGGAGTTATAGGCAATTAAGTTCACCAATTCAAGAAATGATCACTTAAGGGAAATTAGACAATTAAATCACATTCGTCAAATAATTCACGTAATTTCTCACGTTAACGATTATTTCATATAAGTTCATAGAAAATATAATGCATCTAAGGTTATGCAATGTATATAAATTATCACATATTGCATATATGAAAAACGGGGCGTTACATCACCAGAGGACCCAGCACATTTTGAGAAAATTTCACTCAATCCGTGATATAATCAAGAGAGAAAATGTAAAAATTGAAAGAGTCACATCGATAGAGAACATAGCAGATCCACTTATTAAAGCCCTTAGTCAACAGGCTTTCGAAGGACATCTTCAGAAGATGGGACTTAGATTAGGACCTGAGTGGCTTTGACGGGCAGTTGGGAGATTGTTAGGAATAGTGCCCTTAAAGCAGATGTTTGCTTTACTATTTCCTTGCAAAATCACAAACAATCTTTGAATAATAAACGAGATGATTTTGTTCATAGGAAATTACTTCTTTATGTGCTTATTTATGTCTGTTTGGGTTTGACTGTCTTTTGCATGTACTGCACTCCCCTAATCCGATGAAGGCGTTAAGAACTTGGTCGTTGTGGGAACATCACATGAAACAAGTTCTTAACTCCATAGGCAAGGATTAGAAACTTCTCCAAGTCAATAAGTCGGACAGACAGTGGGAATGTCGACCTTGACTCTATTGAGACTTGCTTTTGTGATTATGTACTTTTAAAGGATCACTTAGTTTCATGGAGTGATAAGTGCATACGTTGATGCGTTCATAATACATAAGGGTGATTGTTACAAGAACTTCATCACTGAGATGTCTCGCGTAAGAACATTCCTAAATGGGAAAGGAAGTTTCCAGAACCTTCCAGATTAGGAAATATCTCACAGGTCAATGACGTGATTAATTAATCCTTATACTTGAGGTTCTGTAATGTCTCATATGAGCTAACTCTTTAACCATTGATATAGGCTCAAAAGGGTGTCCCCATATAGACACCTGAACCACGGCCTATGTTGGGATTACACAAGCAGCATATGAAGAATTAGTAGAATAAAAAAAGGACCTACACTTGTTAAGAACATGAAAGATCTCTTACTGATTAAGTTGTTCGTAGTCCATTAAACATTAAACCCTTGGCTAAGGTGGATAAAAGATAAAGACATCTAGAAAATGGGGTTTCCTAGGATTGAGGTCGAAATGGATATGAAACGAACACTACAAGAAAAACTGCAAATTCCGAGGGGCCTCTCCATCGGAATTCCCTCGGAATCCCATCGGATTTCAAGAATTCCGATGGGATTCCGAGGGAATTCCGAATGGAATGAGTCCTTAGGAAAACCCTCCCTCGAAATCAAAATCTCAAGGGAAAACCGACGGAATTCCGAGGAAAAATAAAATCAAAATTTTAAAATAAAATATAATATTTATGACGGGATTCCAAGGGAAATTCCGTCGGAATTATTAAAAGTAATCAAAGTAAAAAAAAATAATTACACTATTCCGATGGGAATCCCGTCGGATTTATTAAAATAAAAATGTACAATTAAACAATTCCGGCGGGATTTTCCTCGGAATATCGTCAGATTTTTTAAAATAAAAATATGCAATTAAACAATTCCGACGGAATTTCCCTCGGAATCCTGTCGGATTTTTTAAAATAAAAATATGCAATTAAACAATTCCGACGGAATTTCGGATTTATTAAAAAAATTTAAAAAATTAAACAATTCCAACGGAATTCCGAAAATTTTTAAAAAAATTAAACAATTTCGACGGAAATTCCCTCGGAATCCCGTCGGAATTATTACAAAAAATAAAAAAAATATTTTACAACCATTAATCAAAAGTATTTATTCAAAACCAATTCATCAAATAACCTGATAAATACACACATTAATCCATACAAAAATTATCTATTCATCATCTATTACAAAATGGTACTTTGACAAACTAAGAGATCTATTTACGTATGTGTTGTATTTAAAATTTAAAAGTTCAGATATTTTCTAACATCTGAATTTAATAAACTCATAACAGGGAGTCTAGTAATATTTTACATATCTGTTGTATTCCAATGGTGTTGCTGGAATATGAATTGAAGATCTTATTGACAGCATTTACTCCTGAAAGGAAGACAAAAAAAAGATTCTTAGAAATAGGATTGTAAAAGCTGATCAAAGCATATTCTTTTAACAGTTAAAAAGTATTCAATATCTAATGTCTATCCACTTAACGGTTTAAACCTTGAAATGAGAGTGTCATGTAAAATGGTGTCAAAACTCGTTCGGTTTCGGTTCAAATGACTTTACTGAAATGAATAAATTAGTATATAAATAAAGCAAATAAGAAGATGATTTCTAAGGCCTTTCTTCATTACATAAAAATAAGAAGATGATTTCTAAGGCCTTTCTTTATTCCATAAAGGTGGAGAGGGTTTGATTCCTGATCACCAAGGCATTGAGGAGTTATGTATTTATGAATTCTTATGTATTTATGAGTTTTACGAGGAGTTGAGGAGGTCCGTACTTGTCGGACGTTTATGTTTCCTTTTACGCTTTGGTGGTTATGAAACGAGTTGGGATTTCTTTAAGTATTATATGCTATGTTTCGAAACATTTTGGTATGCAAAACCCTAGCTTGGCTCATGATCGACCCCATTTGAATACTTGCTATGCTCTATATGTATTTATGGTGTGGGTGTGCGTTAGCCCCCACACTCAGTCGAGTTTAGACAAACCCCTTCCATTTTACAATTTAGTTGCTGGTTGCTCGAGCTAGGCGGGGAAGTGCGTGTGCGTCGCTCGTATCGTACTTTTGGGTTTAGGTCGAGTCGGCATATTTACCTGTTGCATTTTGATTACTTTTAGGAATTGTATTTGAATTCTAAGTATGTAGATGGAGAATTATGTAAATACTTGACCTGTTTTTGGGCGTCAGGCCATTGTATATAATGTAAATGTTAGTATAGAGCTCTTTTCGATCCTTATGTTATTGCTTCTAGATTCTTATTTGTTTGTTTTGCGCGGTCTGTTTGAGTTCTAGCCCCATTTAGCCTAGCGTGTGAGTGTAGGTTCCCCGTTCGCTTAGACTTGGGCTCATGTATGGAAATCCATTTCATATGTGAGTTCGGGTTTAGGTGCGGGGGATGTGATGGCCCACCGTTCCGGGTGCTATATCTTAAAGTGGTATCTGAGCTTTCGGCTGAAAAATCGGAGCTCTAGTGTCGAGTTAGGTTGTCTAGGTCGTTCGGATTAGGATAATGTGGTTATGTGCATTTATGTGCCTCATTTACTTGAATTTCTATGAATTGTGCACATGATCATGTACTAACCGCACGCATGTATATTAGAATTCTTTTGATTTTGTAGGATGCCTCCGCGAAGAGATCATTACCGTGACAGGTCTCTGGGCCTTAGACATCACCTGGATCGTTCCCCACAACCCTAGAACAAAATGGAACCTGAGGGATTTATGGCGAGATTATGTGCATATTTGGATACTCGGTATCACTAGAATACACCTCCGGTTGTCAATCAAGAAGGAGGGCAAGTCACTCACATTCTACGGGAGTTCAGGAATCAGAACCCTCCCAAGTTTGAAGGTGGGACTGATCTTCAAGCTGAGGAGTGGCTAATCCAAATAGAGAGAGAATTTGGGAGTTGATGCCATGTGAATCAATTGAGAAGGCAAGGTGCACCCTCACAATGGTGCAAGGCCAGGCTTGCAATTGGTGGGCTAGCATCCAAGCCCGTTTGGATGCCGTCGGTGATGAGATAAATTGGGAGACATTCACTCGGGAGTTTCGTAACAAATACATTCCAATCGCCGCTAGGGATCAAAGACTCTAAGAGCTCATGGACTTGAAACAAGGTGAGAAGACTGTCACCGAATACATTGATGAGTTCGACGGTTGTCAAGGTATGCTCCCAACATTGCCAACGATGACCACCACAAGGATTTGAAGTTCTTTCGAAGTTTAAGAGAAGATATGAAGGATGCACTCGAAGCAGTTGATACCGACACTTGGGCATTAGTCACCGAGAAGGCTTTAAGGGTAGAGGATCGAGTCGTAGGTAGGAGGAGGAGGACTTCTCAGACCGTACAGGGTTCTAGCTCGGGAGGTCAGAACAAATATGGAAAGAGGCCGGCTTACCAAGCTTTTGCACTGGTAAAGCCTCAAGAGAAGCAATTCAAGCCGGTAGGACAAAAAGCTCAACCTCTAGCATTACCGGCACCTCCTCAAGTCCAATGCAAATATTGAAAGGATAGTCATTTCGTTGAAAATTGTTTCAAACTTCGCAAGAGATGCTACGGTTGTGGTTTGCCGGATCACAAGCTTAATCACTGCCCGAACAAAAGGCCAGGACATGCAGCGTGGAACAATCAGAGGCCCGCAATTCAGGCTAGAGCTTATGCCCTCGGGGTAAAGAAGAAGAAGCTACAGATCTTGATCCTAATGTCGTGATTGAAGGTATCGTAAGCATTCATGGCATCACATTTCATACATTGTTTGATCCCGGGGTATCTCATTCTTTTATTTCTCTGGATCTTGCTCCTTCTTTGTGCCTGCCAGTTACCCTCTGTGCGCATGATTATGTGGTTAGTTCGTCTCTTAGCGGCAGTCTTATAACTTGCAGGATTTATCGGGGTTGTCCTGTGAGTTTTGAAGACAGAGTTTTCCTCACTGATTTGATTGAGATGCCGATGCAGAGATATGACGCAATCCTCGGAACGGATTGGTTGTATGAACATGGGGCTCAAATAGATTGTCGGGAGAAGAAGGTTTCTTTTGGTTCAGTGGTGTTTAAGGGCAAGAAGGTGAAGTCAAGCCCGTTTATTTCTTTTGTTGAGGCGAGTAAACTGGTCCGGGATGGTGCGACAGGTTTCGAGGCCTATCATTTGAATAGACCGAAGGATCAGGCCAAACTTGAGGAGATGGAGGTTATGCGGGAGTATGTCGATGTATTCCCTGAGAGATTGGGTTCTTTGCCACCCGATAGGGAGATCGAGTTTGTAATCAACCTTTATCACGGAGCAGAGCCTTTCTCGAAGACTCCCTATAGAATGGCTCCTGCAGAATTAAAGGAGTGAAAGACACAGCTTGATGACCTTCTAGCTTGTGGGTACATTCGTCTGAGCACTTCTCTGTGGGGTGCTCCCGTTCTGTTTGTAATGAAGAAAGATGGAATGCTACGGATGTGTATAGACTACCGTGAGTTGAATCGGATGACCGTGAAAAACAAATACCCTTTGCCTCACATTGAGGAGTTATTTAATATTCTGCAAGGTTTCAAAGTCTACTCCAAGTTAGATTTGTGGCAAGGTTATTATCAGCAGCGAATTAAGAAGGAAGATATTCCGAAGACTAGTTTTAACACAAGATATGGGCACTTTGAATTCGTTGTTATGCCGTTTCGATTAACTAACACTCCAACCGTACTTATGGATATGATGCACCGGGTGTAACGCCCCAATTTTTCAGTTTTAAATAATGTGACGTATGTGTTTACCAAATTGCGCGAACTAATTGTTTTTACGTGTTTTATATTTAACTTTATTATAATTGTTATTAGTTTATTATATTATATTATCTTATTTTAATATTATAAATTTTAAATATATATTTCGTAACATATATATATATATATGTTTAATTATTTTATTATTAATTTAATGATTATGCTAATTATATGTTACGTTAATTAATCATGTTTTAATTAATTAATTGATTATTCATATATATATATTTATACGTACAATATATAATTATGCATGAAGATTTTATTTATGCATGCAAATTAATATATTTTTGCAAGAAAATCATATTTTGCATGGGAATTAAATATGCATGAATTTCATTTCATTTTGCATGAATTTGGTTGAAGTGTGCATGGGGATTTCATAACTTATGAATGAATTGCATGTATGAGTTTGTTCGTTTATTTTGTGCTTCGTTCTTATATGATATGATATCAAATTACCACGATTTTGTAATATGTTGTACATATATGTGTTATGGACATGATTTTATGCTCAATTTATGTTTTCGAATTCAATTGATTTGTTAACGAATTAAATTTTAATTGAGGAACCAAATCGGGAGCTAACGAGCACTTAGCGTACCCTTGGTTCCGAATTTTATATCTTGAGCTCGGGAACTCGGATTCGAGTTCCGTCAACTCCGCTGAACTCGTAACGAAAATTCGAGTTTAGTAAACTTAGCCTTATAATTTTCCTAATTCATTTGAAACTCCGAAATCCAACCGAAAAACGAAACGGAGACCAACTTGACCTTGTTGCACTAATTCAGCCATAACTTGGCCAAACCATAACCAAAGTAACCATGGTTTGATTCCTTAGATCCCTAACTCAACCACCTAGCATGAAATATCAAGCCCTAACCAAGATAATCCTCACACAATCCCCAAACATCAGCCAAAGCTACTGCTCTACAGTCCAGACCCGAAACCCTTCCATCCTTGGAGATTTTGGAGCTCAAATCTCCTCCAAACTTCAACCAATCATCAAGGTAAGTTATGGGTTGTATTATATGTTCATTTCTGATCATTTCCATCCTTTCATTCACGAGTTTGAGCATGGTTTCATTATTCTGGGCCATTTTTCCGAAATTAGAGGATTTTGGGCAAAATCTTGAACTCCTTTGATTCTCAATGATTTTGATTGATTCCAAGCCTGAGATTAATTGTTTTGACTTCTTAATAACATTTATGATCTTTGATTTCGTGGTTGTTGAAATATATATGAGTTATCATTTATGATCTTTTGAGAAATTCCACTTGAATGTCACGTACGCTTCCATTTCTTGTTTGAGCTTGTTTGGGACTGATTTACTTGTTGGTTTCATGTTGTTTTGCTGCACTTTGGTTGGCCTTTTGGACCTAAACTGAGTCGTATGAACCGAGAGCAAGCATGCTCTGTTTTCCTCCAGTTTTGGCCCTGTTTTTCTCACGCTGTGTTGCTGTCAAAACTGCTGTCATTTCCTTCTTCTTTTGCTGTCGTCTTTCATGGGTTCTTGGTGTGGGTTTAGTTGAGTTTCTTGCAGCATTTTATGCTTTGTTTTGTTGCTCGGGTTGCCTGCTTTTCCTGCATACATAGCTGCTCTGTTTCTGCGCGATTCGGCTGTCAACAGAGGAGGTTGCACAGGCGAGGCACGGGGGTGCCGTTTTTGCCCGTTCCAGCGAGGAACGGGGGTGCTGTGTGGGCTGGAGCTGCTGTACCGAGACACGGGGGTGTCTCGGTCCAGGCTTTGGAGGTGACACGGGGGTGTCACCCCATTTTACTCGAATCTTTTTTCTGCTTCTTCATGGAACTGCTGCTGCTGCTGTTTTGGTTATGTAGCTGCTGCATGTGTTTTTGTCTTGCATGTTTGTGTGTGTTTGTTATTTGAGTGTGCATGCATGTGTATAATTTATATGGTATATATATATATTGCATGTAATATATATAAATGCATGCATGGTTTGTGTGTAATACATATAGTATATATGCATGCATGTTTGTGTGTGTGTGTGTACGTGATTATATATATATATATGTAATGTGTATATATGCTATTATCTTATATATTATATATGTTTATTATATATTATATATTTTAAATATTATTTGATTAATTTATTTATTGAAATTAATTGATTTCCATTTCGCGTATTTATTCTACTAACTATTGTTTGAACGTTTCCAATTATTTATTTTATTCCTAAATGTGAAATTGAATAATATGTGTTATGCTTATTAAATGAATTCATGGATTAATTGATAGGTATTATGAATTTATGAATTCATGAAATTGAGTGAAACATATGAATGAATGATTTGAGTATATGTTTTAAATTTCTTAATCGTGCACATGAACATTTTATTGATATAATATGATCATTTATGCATTCATATCATATTCACTTCATTGTCGTGCGTCATATATGGTTCATTAAGAGTCTTGAGTCTCACGAACACGTCTTGTGGTCTTTTGTACAGTTTATCTCCAGGGTGGAGAGCTTTTGATCGTTCAGGCACTTGGTGCTCGATCCTTGTTTCGTCACGGTTCAAGTGAGGGTGTTTTCGTTTTAGCTATGTAACAAACCCTACAACCCTTATGTGAAAAGCTTTGGCCAAAACCTTATGACTATATATATATATATATATGGTTTTCAAATGAAGCTATCGAGTAAATTCTTCTGAATTATACGTACGAGCATATATAAGATTAAAAATGGTTTTGTAATGAGGCTATGCTCCAAACCGTGTGTCTTCATGCTAGCTATGGATTAGGATGACACGGAGAGGTACGTATATAGCATATGCCGAATTACACGGTAAGGTATGATTTCTTGTAGTATGTATGTATTGTTATGTTTTGGCGAGATTTCATATCTGTTATGTTCACGGGCCCCGGGACTTAGTATATGTGGGTAACCGAGGAAGCAAGGGCTGACGGGGATCCCATATACTAGTCCCAACCAACTACGGTGATACCGGCCCTCGCTAGGAGGTTTAGCGGGGAATGGGAGCTGAGTGCCTTTGGGGGAGTCATGAAACCCCATTGGCCTATGTCTGAGGTGGTCGGGTCTTGCTAACCCGTCCACCACCCGGAGGAAGAAGGTTGGTTATGATTTACGCCTTTTCATATATATATGTTATGTTATGATTATGCACCGTGCGGGAAGGCCGGGACACGGATTGCCCAAACGATTATGATTTATGATATATGGTCTGCATGTATTATGATATATCGCATGAACACCTAATTAACATATTAAAGATATTTGTCGTACACGGTCGGAGTTTGGTTGGAGATTGTGCACGCTCACTCGCCGAGCCTTATATTTATGTATGATTTATGAAAGTAATGAATTTAATATGAATTAGTTATAAAATCCGAGCATTGACTAATCATTCTCTTGCCCTTTTAGGGAACTAATCGCAAACAAAACCTTGTTCGGAATTTATGACTTGCATGTGCATGTTTTGTATATGTATATCGCTCCTGCTCACTCAGTCTTCTAGAGACTGACCCTCTCCCTCCCCAACTTTTAGTGTGCAGGTTTGATTTTGGAGCTCGAGCTAGGCGGAGGTGTTTGGAGTCTTTAGGTGGGTCGAGTTAGGTTAGGAGAGTCTTTGCACTCGCATTTGCATTGGATTTATGTATGATTCGAGCCTTCGGTATCATGAACTTGAATAAATATGTAATTGTTATTGAACTATTTTATTGGGTTGTATTTATGAGTTTAAAAGAGGCCTGAAGAGCCCAAATTCTACTTATGAGTTGTATGTTTGAATTTGAGTTTGCAATGCATTATACGTTGTTGATTGGCTTCATTGCAGGGTCTAACTCCGCCTGGCTTAGGAAAGTTTTTTTTTATGTTTGTCTCTCGTTCGCTAGGGTTTGATACGGGTGCGGATTTACCATTTCGTTACTCGTGTTGAGCCTTAGTGAGGGGGTTGTGGTGCCTCACGTGCGGGGTGCTACATCCTTAAGTGGTATCAGAGCCCGGTTGCAAAACTGGTGTTCTTGGGTCGTGTCGGAGTCAGTTTAAGTCGAACGGCCTAGGGACTATGTGATATTATGTGCATTGCATCGATCTTGAATATGGAATTTGGTTTCCTTAAGAAGTTCGTTGAATTACTTGTTGCATTTTTTTTATGGATTCTTGTTTTTCGTATTGAATATGTGCCTTGAGCATGCACTAATCGCATGCATCCATTCTTGGAACGAGTTATGGTTTCCAGGTTATAAAGATGATATCAAACCACGGCCAAATTTTATGATCACAACAATCTATTGCAAAAACCTTCTGAGGCATGGAAGATGGGCAGGATACTCTGGGAAGAATGTAGAGAATTAGAGATGTGAGACTTCCCAAATGGAGCTAGAGTCAAGGGTGAGGATTCGGAATGGGAACATTGAATCTAGAGATGCGATGGCAGAGAGACATTTGGTGAAATCGGAATAGGAATTAATCATGGGATTGTTGGGACTCAAAAGACTAATTTATGAGAATCTGCTACTTAGAGTGTTTTAATTGGATTCAGCAAGATCGGTCAACCTAAGGAATGAAGGGAACAAAACCTTGAAGATAAATTGGTCCCGGATTTGGATCGTGGAAGAGGTACTAGTAATTAAGAGGAGTAGGGATAACAGGGGTCCGGTAGAGGTTATGCATCAAGGGTCTACAAAGAAGGACTTCGAACTAAGCCTAGTGATTAGAAGTCGGGTTCTAGAAGATAAGCATTTGGGTAAACGCAAATAGAGGGAAAGTGGCGATATGGAGAACAGGATTTGAGTTCATTTTTCCAAATCCCAGCTGAATTATCATGTTGTGAGGTTAAATTGGAAGATATGGAGCAACAAATGGAAACGAGAAAGAGAGGAAAACATGCGCTCAAGTAGAAAACAATTGGAGGTGAATTAAACCCACAAAGGATAAACGCGGAATTCTTGATTGAGGTGACGATTAGAAGTAAAGGTCGAATTTCGAGGAGAAGTTTGGATACTAACTCTGTGGACGTGGAAGAATTAAGGGTTAAGAAATTGCAATCTCGGATAGTGGAAGATACAAGTGATGCAAAAAGACTCATGGAAAACCTGAAGACCGTGGGAAAGGCAAGGGATACTCACCAAGTTAAAGTAACCTCGGGATTGGAGGAACGAGGAAAAGCTACCGAGCTAACTACTTATCACCTTGGTGACAGGTTCCAAAGCATTCATAGCACGTGCATCATATCTTGCATTAGTTATTTATTCTCGTGACTTTATGTTTATCCGTGTAATTTTAATTGGTTTCGTTGCGCTAATGTGTTGTATAATTGCTTGATGTAAACGTGACCCATGCATTGTCATTTTAACCCAACATGCATTTTAGTGTTTACTTGATAGGAAGCCCTTTCGCCTCAACTATCAAGTATCAGTTCAACCAAACCGCATCTAAGTTATGAGGAGGAGAAATAATAGGATGACGTTAGAAGGAAGGTGAAATTGGGGGAAATAAGAACTTCTATTAAGGGATAGGTTAACGGAAACAAGAATTCAGAAGGAGAGATGAGACTAGAGTTCCGGACAAGATTAAGAAAGGAGTTTCGGACATCAAGAGAACTAGGGAAGGAGTGAAAGGCCAAATCTTTGATTTCTATATCAGTTAAACTCCACTTAATGGGAATAACTCATCAAGACTTTCGACAAAAGAAGAATCGTTGGAGTTCAACTCGGGACAACAGAAATTTAAGGGGGAGAGCACGACCGAGGAACAAATTGGACGATTGAAAGGGTGCTCGAAGAAATATTTCAGTGAGAATAACGAAATTGCAAATTAAGGAAGTCCTGGGAGTCTTATTAGTGATGATCAGAAATAAACAAGACGGCTTGAATAGTTAAATTGTTAAGTGGAGAGTTAAGTTATTCAAATAGGGTGGGTTGGAGTCTCTCATTAGGTATAACGGAAATGGTTTGGAGAATATCCCTATCTATAGAATATGGATCTGGGGATAACAGAATTATAAGGGAGCTTCTGGAAACTCCTAAGTCAGAATTGACAAGAGAGAGTGTCGAGTCAAGTTGGTATATGATAGAATGATGGCGATCACGAGTAATCCAATAGGGTATGAAAGGGGGTTCAATAATGACAATATTATCAAGTCTTCGATTAGTCCCACGTTACTTCGGAAGGAAATCTAAGAAGGAACCAAACCGGTAAAGATGATCATTGGAGGATTTACAACAAACTTCAAAACGCATCAAGAACATTCTGTCTTTGATCCAAGAAATGTAGGGTCAGATGCAGAATACAACCTTAAAGGGGTTAAAAGAGAATGAATGGATAATATGAACGGAAGATAGAAAAGGATTCGTGTTAAGGTAGATCCTAATGAAGAATACCTCAAGGTTGGGATTGAATCATCAGGGTTGTCAGGAGTAGTTATCCTCGAGGGTATCTCAAGCTCCGATATGGGTAAGATAGTAGTTATGGACCTAACTTCAAGACGGACGGTCTAAGGGTATTCGAGAAGAGACTGGGAGCAGTACCAGGCAGAAGGGATCTAAGAAGTATAATCCCTGAAGGATTCATTAATTGCTTCATCGGGGTATCCTGAAGAGGTTAAAGACAAACTGAGCACTGAATCTATCTTCTGGACAGATGATACACTGAACAACGACAACTCACAATTTTAAAACTTCGTGACCTACGGTGAACGGTATTTATAGCATTCATGAAGCATACATTCATGCAAATTCAATTTATTAATTTCTTTGTTCGGTGCTTTATTTTCTTATCAAGTTAAACTACGTGAAGTAATTGATGATTAACGTGGATGATATCTGTTACTTGCCTTGGGGTGGCTTGTGTGATTTTGAGCTGGATTTTGCGTGTGTTGCTTGGGAGTATTGGAGACTTCCTTGATTTATTTATTTTTGTTTGAGAGACGGGGTGCTCTCGTTGTTTCTAAGAGACGGGGCTTCTCTTATTTTTGTTTGAGAGACAGGGTACTCTCTTTGTTTGCGAGAGACGGGGTTCTCTCATTGTTGCTCGAGAGACGGGGCTCTCTCCTTGTTGTTTGCGAGAGACGGGGAATCTCTCATTGTTTAATTTCAAGCGTGTTTTGAATCCGAGGACGGATTCTTTTAAGGGGGAGAGATTGTAACGCCCCAGTTTTTCAGTTTTAAATAATGTGACGTATGTGTTTACCAAATTGCGCGAACTAATTGTTTTTACGTGTTTTATATTTAACTTTATTATAATTGTTATTAGTTTATTATATTATATTATCTTATTTTAATATTATAAATTTTAAATATATATTTCGTAACATATATATATATATATGTTTAATTATTTTATTATTAATTTAATGATTATGCTAATTATATGTTACATTAATTAATCATGTTTTAATTAATTAATTGATTATTCATATATATATATTTATACGTACAATATATAATTATGCATGAAGATTTTATTTATGCATGCAAATTAATATATTTTTGCAAGAAAATCATATTTTGCATGGGAATTAAATATGCATGAATTTCATTTCATTTTGCATGAATTTGGTTGAAGTGTGCATGGGGATTTCATAACTTATGCATGAATTGCATGTATGAGTTTGTTCGTTTATTTTGTGCTTCGTTCTTATATGATATGATATCAAATTACCACGATTTTGTAATATATTGTACATATATGTGTTATGGACATGATTTTATGCTCACTTTATGTTTTCGAATTCAATTGATTTGTTAACGAATTAAATTTTAATTGAGGAACCAAATCGGGAGCTAACGAGCACTTAGCGTACCCTTGGTTCCGAATTTTATATCTTGAGCTCGGGAACTCGGATTCGAGTTCCGTCAACTCCGCTGAACTCGTAACGAAAATTCGAGTTTAGTAAACTTAGCCTTATAATTTTCCTAATTCATTTGAAACTCCGAAATCCAACCGAAAAACGAAACGGAGACCAACTTGACCTTGTTGCACTAATTCAGCCATAACTTGGCCAAACCATAACCAAAGTAACCATGGTTTGATTTCTTAGATCCCTAACTCAACCACCTAGCATGACATATCAAGCCCTAACCAAGATAATCCTCACACAATCCCCAAACATCAGCCAAAGCTACTGCTCTACAGTCCAGACCCGAAACCCTTCCATCCTTGGAGATTTTGGAGCTCAAATCTCCTCCAAACTTCAACCAATCATCAAGGTAAGTTATGGGTTGTATTATATGTTCATTTCTGATCATTTCCATCCTTTCATTCACGAGTTTGAGCATGGTTTCATTATTCTGGGCCATTTTTCCGAAATTAGAGGATTTTGGGCAAAATCTTGAACTCCTTTGATTCTCAATGATTTTGATTGATTCCAAGCCTGAGATTAATTGTTTTGACTTCTTAATAACATTTATGATCTTTGATTTCGTGGTTGTTGAAATATATATGAGTTATCATTTATGATCTTTTGAGAAATTCCACTTGAATGTCACGTACGCTTCCATTTCTTGTTTGAGCTTGTTTGGGACTGATTTACTTGTTGGTTTCATGTTGTTTTGCTGCACTTTGGTTGGCCTTTTGGACCTAAACTGAGTCGTATGAACCGAGAGCAAGCATGCTCTGTTTTCCTCCAGTTTTGGCCCTGTTTTTCTCACGCTGTGTTGCTGTCAAAACTGCTGTCATTTCCTTCTTCTTTTGCTGTCGTCTTTCATGGGTTCTTGGTGTGGGTTTAGTTGAGTTTCTTGCAGCATTTTATGCTTTGTTTTTTTGCTCGGGTTGCCTGCTTTTCCTGCATACATAGCTGCTCTGTTTCTGCGCGATTCGGCTGTCAACAGAGGAGGTTGCACAGGCGAGGCACGGGGGTGCCGTTTTTGCCCGTTCCAGCGAGGAACGGGGTGCTGTGTGGGCTGGAGCTACTGTACCGAGACACGGGGGTGTCTCGGTCCAGGCTTTGGTGGTGACAAGGGGGTGTCACCCCATTTTGCTTGAATCTTTTTTCTGCTTCTTCATGGAACTGCTGCTGCTGCTGTTTTGGTTACGTAGCTGCTGCATGTGTTTTTGTCTTGCATGTTTGTGTGTGTTTGTTATTTGAGTGTGCATGCATGTGTATAATTTATATGGTATATATATATATTGCATGTAATATATATAAATGCATGCATGGTTTGTGTGTAATATATATAGTATATATGCATGCATGTTTGTGTGTGTGTGTGTACGTGATTATATATATTTATATATGTAATGTGTATATATGCTATTATGTTTTATATTATATATGTTTATTATATATTATATATTTTAAATATTATTTGATTAATTTAATTATTGAAATTAATTGATTTCCATTTCGCGTATTTATTCTACTAACTATTGTTTGAACGTTTCCAATTATTTATTTTATTCCTAAATGTGAAATTGAATAATATGTGTTATGCTTATTAAATGAATTCATGGATTAATTGATAGGTATTATGAATTTATGAATTCATGAAATTGAGTGAAACATAAGAATGAATGATTTGAGTATATGTTTTAAATTTCTTAATCGTGCACATGAACATTTTATTGATATAATATGATCATTTATGCATTCATATCATATTCACTTCATTGCCGTGCGTCATATATGGTTCATTAAGAGTCTTGAGTCTCACGAACACGTCTTGTGGTCTTTTGTACAGTTTGTCTCCAGGGTGGAGAGCTTTTGATCGTTCAGGCACTTGGTGCTCGATCCTTGTTTCATCACGGTTCAAGTGAGGGTGTTTTCGTTTTAGCTATGTAACAAACCCTACAACCCTTATGTGAAAAGCTTTGGCCAAAACCTTATGACTATATATATATATATATATGGTTTTCAAATGAAGCTATCGAGTAAATTCTTCTGAATTATACGTACGAGCATATATAAGCTTAAAAATGGTTTTGTAATGAGGCTATGCTCCAAACCGTGTGTCTTCATGCTAGCTATGGATTAGGATGACACGGAGAGGTACGCATATAGCATATGCCGAATTACACGGTAAGGTATGATTTCTTGTAGTATGTATGTATTGTTATGTTTTGGCGAGATTTCATATCTGTTATGTTCACGGGCCCCGGGACTTAGTATATGTGGCTAACCAAGGAAGCAAGGGCTGACGGGGATCCCATATACTAGTCCCAACCAACTACGGTGATACCGACCCTCGCTAGGAGGTTTAGCGGGGAATGGGAGCTGAGTGCCTTTGGGGGAGTCATGAAACCCCATTGGCCTATGTCTGAGGTGGTCGGGTCTTGCTAACCCGTCCACCACCGGAGGAAGAAGGTTGGTTATGATTTACGCCTTTTCATATATATATGTTATGTTATGATTATGCACCGTGCGGGAAGGCCGGGACACGGATTGCCCAAACGATTATGATTTATGATATATGGTCTGCATGTATTATGATATATCGCATGAACACCTAATTAACATATTAAAGATATTTATCGTACACGGTCGGAGTTTGGTTGGAGATTGTGCACGCTCACTCGCCGAGCCTTATATTTATGTATGATTTATGAAAGTAATGAATTTAATATGAATTAGTTATAAAATCCGAGCATTGACTAATCATTCTCTTGCCCTTTTAGGGAACTAATCGCAAACAAAACCTTGTTCGGAATTTATGACTTGCATGTGCATGTTTTGTATATGTATATCGCTCCTGCTCACTCAGTCTTCTAGAGACTGACCCTCTCCCTCCCCAACTTTTAGTGTGCAGGTTTGATTTTGGAGCTCGAGCTAGGCGGAGGTGTTTGGAGTCTTTAGGTGGGTCGAGTTAGGTTAGGAGAGTCTTTGCACTCGCATTTGCATTGGATTTATGTATGATTCGAGCCTTCGGTATCATGAACTTGAATAAATATGTAATTGTTATTGAACTGTTTTATTGGGTTGTATTTATGAGTTTAAAAGAGGCCTGAAGAGCCCAAATTCTACTTATGAGTTGTATGTTTGAATTTGAGTTTGCAATACATTATACGTTGTTGATTGGCTTCATGGCAGGGTCTAACTCCGCCTGGCTTAGGAAAGTTTTTTTTTATGTTTGTCTCCCGTTCGCTAGGGTTTGATACGGGTGCGGATTTACCATTTCGTTACTCGTGTTGAGCCTTAGTGCGGGGGATGTGGTGCCTCACGTGCGGGGTGCTACACCGGGTGTTCAGGCCGTTTCTTGACAAGTTCGTGGTGATATTTATAGACGATATTCTGGTGTATTCTAAGTCATCTGAGAACATGCACAACATTTACGAATCATCTTGGAAACTTTGAGGGAACATAAGTTGTATGCAAAGTTCAGTAAGTGCGAATTTTGGATCGACCGAGTAATGTTTTTGGGACATATAATTTCAGGCGATGGGATTGAAGTTGATCCGCCTAAGGTTGAGTCTGTGCTTCATTGGGAGAGACCGAGAAATACCTCACAGATTAGCAGTTTTCTTGGGTTGGCCAGCTACTACCGAAGATTTGTTAAAGATTTTTCTAAAATTGCCGCCCCGTTGACTTGCTTAACTAAAAATGAGGTAAAATTCTAATGGGATGATAAGTGTGAGGTGATTGTTCAGACTTTGAAGGTGAAGTTAACTTCAGCACCGGTTCTTACCCTACCTGAGGGTACCGGGTTATGCAGTGTATACGGATACTTCAAAAGAGGGTCTTGGTTGCGTCTTAATGCAGCACGGTAGAGTGGTAGCTTATGCTTCAAGGAAGTTGAAGGAGCATGAGATGAATTACCCTACCCACGATCTCGAATTAGCTGCTGTTGTGTTTGCTTTGATGAAGTGGCGACATTATCTCTATGGTGCAATCTTCTAGGTGTTTACGGATCACCAAAGCCGCAAGTATCTCGTTTCTCAGAAAGATCTGAATGTAAGACAGAGGCATTGGATGGAGTTATTAGAGGATTATGATTGTTCCATTCAGTACTATCCGGGCAAAGCGAACGTGGTTGCCGATGCCTTGAGTAGAAAGGCGAGTGTGGCTACTCTAGAAGCAAGTTCTTCAAGCTCAGGTTAACAGATCTTGGTTTTGGGAACTTGGTTAGCTAATCTTACAGTTATACCCAATTTGAAATAGCAGTTGCTGGAAGCTCAAGCCTCAAATGCGGAAATTCAGAAGTTGGTAACTCGTTCTAGAAATGACCCGAATTCTAAGTTTGGATTCGATGATTTCGGTTTGTTAAGGTTCAGAGCGAGAATATGTATCCCGGAAGAGCTTAAGAGGTTTATACTTGAGGAGGCACATCGCTCGAGGTACTCGATTCATCCGCGAGGTACTAAGATGTATCGGGACCTGAAAGAGAAATTCTGGTGGACTGGCATGAAAAGGGACGTCGCGAACTTCATGAAGCGATGTCTAACATGTCAAAAGGTGAAGGCGGAGCACCAGAAGCCTGGAGAAACTCTCCAACCACTTCCTATTCCCGAGTGGAAGTGGGAGCAAGTGACTATGGACTTTGTGTCCGGCTTGCCTAGAATTAAATGAGGGTATGATGGAATATGGGTAATTGTGGACAGATAGACTAAGTCTGCCCATTTCCTCAAGGTTCAGATGTCTGAGAAAGTTCTAAAGCTAGCCGAGTTGTACGTTCGGGAGATTGTAAGGTTACATGGAGTTCCGACTAGTATTGTTTCGGATCGGGATCCACTGTTTACTTCGAGCTTTTGGCAGAATCTTCAAAAGTGTTTGGGCACCAGGCTCAAGTTTAGCACGGCTTCGCATCCTTAGACAGACGGCCAATCTGAAAGGCTAATTCAGTACTTAGAGGATATAGTCAGAGCGTGTGCTTTGGACTTCCAAGATAAGTGGGATGAGCACTTACCTTTGGTTGAGTTTGCTTATAACAACAACTATTAGGCTTCGATAAAGATGGCTCCATACGAGGCACTTTATGGAAGAAAGTGTAGGTCTCCTCTATTTTGGGAAATTGAGGATTGGAGGTGGACCGAAGAGAATAAGCTCGAGAGAACCGAGTTTAAGGAAAAGATTGTCGTTACTATTGAAAAGGTTCATAAGATTCGGCAAAGGATGAGAGCAGCTCAGGCCCGTCAAAAGAGCTACGCCGATAAGTGAAGAAGACCCATAGAGTTCGAGGTCGGAGATAGAGTCTTTTTTAAGGCGTCTCCTAGAAAGGGCTTCACTCGTATAGGTAAAGGTGGAAAGCTTAGTCCATGGTACTTGGGACTGTTTGAAATATTGGAAAGAATCGGAGAAACGACGTATAGATTGGATTTACCGCCGAGTATGACCGGGATACATAACATTTTTCCCGTCTCTCAACTACGAAAGTATTATCCCGATGAGGCAACAATTCTCCCAGTTGAAGAGGTTCAGCTAGAGCCGGATTTAACAATTGAAAAGCATCTGGTTGCAATTCAGGACCGGAAGATGTAAGATTTGAGAAACCGGCAGATTCCTTTGGTTAGGGTACTTTGGAGAGATCAGAAATCTGAGGAATCGACTTGGGAAATGGAAGAGAAAATGAGAAAGTTATATCCGAAGTTATTTGAGGACTCCAGTCGGACTTGAGGGTACGTCCTTTTTAAGGGGGAAGGATTGTGACACCTCGACTCCACGACCGTATAGGTATGACATATGTGCGCAATTTAAATTATTTTAATTTCATATTCAATTGATGTATTTAATTGAATTATATTTTATTAATTGAAATTCTTATATGAATTATTTGAATTTATATGAAATATTTCAATTATATGTCAAAAATTTGCCTTAAGTGATTTATGATATGAAATCTTATGTATGAAATGTGGGATCTAAATGTGATTTTATTATTTAAATTATTTGTTAAATTTTATGAATTACGTTTATGAATTTATTTGATACGTTTTATATGATCTATGAACTTAAATGACCTAAATGATGCATTCTTGCATTTCATATGCATTCATTTCATACATATGCATTTCCGAGCGTTTAAGTGGTACATATTTGAACCTAAGTCCCGGGTCTTACGTTCTTTTGTTTCAGAGCCTCCTTAGGAAGTTAATGAGCTCGAGGTTTAGGTGTTCGGTTACTCCTTTTGTTCGGTTTTCACTCCGTCTCCACTTCCAGATGAGGGTTAGTATCTTTTCTGTTAGATAAGCGACCTATGGCCTTTATGTTATTGATTTCCTATCCCGCATGTGGCTATTTATGTATTATATGGTTAAATATGAATGCTTATGATAAATTTATGATTTTATGAAACCCCTTTACGAATTTATGAAAATGGTATAAGTATAGGCATATATGAGTTTATGTTTTTTAATCCCTTGTACGTTTCATTTATGTTTTCAGCGAGATGTGCCTTGAAAGATGGGATTATTGGTAAGTTTCTTATGAATCCGGGCCCAGGGATTGTGGGTAAGGACGCCCGGCACGGCAAGCGCCGTCGGGTTAAGCCTGTGCACTTCCCATTTTAGGTGGTGGCATGCGACTCTTGAAGGTTGAGAAGGCGCTATTACCTTGAGCCCTCGGTGAATAACCAGAGAAGGCATATCGTGGGTTAGCTACCCCGAATGTATATAGAATCCATAAGGGTGGAGAAGGTTTGATTCCCGATCACAAAGGCGTCGAGGAGTTATGTATTTATGAATTCTTACGTATGTATGAGTTTTACGAGGAGTTGAGGAGGTCCGTACTCGCCGGATGTTTATGTTTCCTTTTATGCTTTGGTGGTTATGAAACGAGTTATGATTTCTTTAAGCATTATATGCTATGTTTTGAAACATTTTGGTACGCAAAACCCTAGCTTGGTTCATGATCGACCCCATTTGAATACTTGTTATGCTCTATATGTATTTATTGTGTGGGTGCGCGTTAGCCCCCTCACTACGTCGAGTTTAGACTGACCCCTTGAATTTTACGATTTAGTCGCAGGTTGCTCGAGCTAGGCAGGGAAGTGCATCGATTGTATCGTACTTTCGGGTTTAGGTCGAGTCGGCATATTTACCTGTTGTATTTTGATTACTTTTAGGAATTGTATTTGAATTCTAATTATGTAGATGAAGAATTATGAAATACTTGGCCTGTTTTTGGGCCGTTAGGCAATGTATATAATGTAAATGTTAATATATAGCTCTTTTCGATCCTTATGTTATTGCTTCCGCATTCTTCTTTGTTTGTTTTGCACGCTCTGTTTGAGTTCTAGCCCCGTTTAGCCTAGTGTGTGAGTGTAGGTTCCCGTTCGCTTAGACTTGGGCTCATGTATGGAAATCCATTTCATATGTGGGTCCGGGTTTTGGTGCGGGGGATGTGATGGCCCACCGTTCCTGGTGCTACATCTTAAAGTGGTATCAGAGCTCTCGGCTGCAAAATCGAAGCTCTAGTGTCGAGTTAGGTTGTCTAGGTCGTTCGGATTTGGACAATGTGGTTATGTGCATTTATGTACCTCATTTACTTGAATTTCTATGAATTGTGCACATGATCATGTACTAACCGCACGCATGTATATTTGAATTCTTTGGATTTTGTAGGATGTCTCCGCGAAAAGATCATTACCGGGACAGGTCTCCGGGCCGTAGACATCACCGGGATCGTTCCCCACAACCCGAGAATAACATGGAACCTGTAACAGCCCAAAGACCAGCCGTTCGATATTGTCCGCTTTGGCCAAGGGTAGACCCCAAGCGCCTCACGGTTTTACTTTTTCTCGACAGAATTTAAACCACCACTTAAGGGGTGCCTGTCCAGGAAAACGCGTCTACTAAGGGGAGGGGGATCCACTGCATATAAAGCAGCTTCAAGCCCACCTCCAATCCGATGTGGGATATTACATCCACCCCCCCATAGAGCCCCAGCGTCCTCGCTGGCACACCGAATCCGGGCCGCTGGCTTTGATACCATTTGTAACAGCCCAAAGATTCGCTGTTCGATATTGTCCGCTTTTGCCAAGGGTAGACCCCAAGCGCCTCACGGTTTTACTTTTTCCCGATAGAATTTAAACCACCACTTAAGGGGTGCCTGTCCAGGAAAACGCATCTACTAAGGGGAGGGGGATCCATTTCTTATAAAGCAGCTTCAAGCCCACCTCCAATCCGATGTGGGATATTAGAGAACCTGAGGGATTTATGGCGAGATTATGTGCATATTTGGATACTCGGTATCACCAGAATACACCTCCGGTTGTCAATCAAGTAGGAGGGCAAGTCACTCACATTCTACGGGAGTTCAGGAATCAGACGCCCCCCAAGTTTGAAGGTGGGAATGATATTCAAGCTGAGGAGTGGCTAATCCAAATAGAGAGAATTTGGGAGTTGATGACCACCATGAGCCTTTGAACTTCTTTCGAAGTTTAAGAGAAGATATGAAGGATGCACTCGAAGCCGTTGATACCACACTTGGGCATTAGTCATCGAGAAGGCTTTAAAGGTAGAGGATCGAGTCGTAGCTAGGAGAAGGAGGACTTCTCAGACCGTACAGGGTTCTAGCTCAGGAGGTCAGAATAAATATGGAAAGAGGCCGGCTTACCAAGCTTTTACACCGGTAAAGCCTCAAAATAAGCAATTCAAACGGCAGGACAAAAACCTCAACCTCTAGCATTACCGGCACCTCCTCAAGTCCAATGCAAATATTGAAAGGATAGTCATGTCGTTGAACATTGTTTCAAACTTCGCAAGAGGTGCTACGGTTGTCGTTCGCCGGATCATAAGCTTAATCAATACCCGAACAAAAGGCCAGGACATGCAGACGGGAACAATCAGAGGCCCGCAATTCAGGCTAGAGCTTTTGCCCTCCGGGGTAAAGAAGTGGAAGCTGCAGATCTTGATCCTAATGCCGTGATTGAAGGTATCGTAAGCATTCATGGCATCACATTTCATACATTGTTTGATCCCGGGGTATCTCATTCTTTTATTTCTCGGGATCTTGCTTCTTCTTTGTGCCTGCCTGTTACCCTTTGTGCGCATGATTATGTGGTTAGTTCGCCTCCTGGCGGCAGTCTTGTAACTTGCAGGAGTGATGTAATCCTCGGAATGGATTGCTTGTATGGACATGGGGCTCAGACGGATTGTCGGGAGAAGAAGGTTTCTTTTGTTTCAGTGGTTTTAAGGGCGAGAAGGTGAAGTCAAGCCCTTTTATTTCTTTCGTTGAGGCGAGCAAACTGGTCCGGGATGGTGCGACATGTTTCGTGGCCTATCCTTTTAATAGACCGAAGGATCAGGCCAAACGTGAGGAGACGGAGGTCATGCGGGAGTATGTCGATGTATTCCCTGAGACATTGGGTTCTTTGCCAACGATGACCACCACAAAGCTTTGAAGTTCTTTTGAAGTTTAAGAGAAGATATGAAGGATGCACTCAAATCGGATGATACCGACACTTGGGCATTAGTCACCGAGAAGGCTTTAAAGGTAGAGGTCGTGTCGTAGCTAGGAGGAGGAGGAGGACTTCTCAGACCGTACAGGGTTCTAGCACGGGAGGTCAGAACAAATATGGAAAGACGCCGGTTTACCAAGCTTTTGCACCGGTAAAGCCTCAAAACAAGCAATTCAAGCCGGCAGGACTAAAAGCTCAACCTCTAGCATTACCGGCACCGCCTCAAGTCCAATGAAAATATTGAAAGGGTAGTCATGTCGTTGAAAATTGTTTCAAACTTCAAAGAAGTGCTACGGTTGTGGTTCGCCGGATCACAAGCTTAATCAATGCCCGAACAAAAGGCTAGGACATGCAGCGGGGAACAATCAGAGGCCCGCAATTCAGGCTGGAGCTTATGCCTTCGGGGGTAAAGAAGTGGAAGCTGTAGATCTTGATCCTAATGCCGTGATTGAAGGTATCGTAAGCATTCACGGCATCACATTTCATACATTATTTGATCCCGAGGTATCTCATTCTTTTATTTCTGGGGATCTTGCTTCTTCGTTGTGCCTGCCTGTTACCCTCTGTGCGCATGATTATGTGGTTAGTTCGCCTCTTGGCAGCAGTCTTGTAACTTGCACGATTTATCAGGGTTGTCCAATGAGTTTTGATGATGGAGTTTTCCTAGCTGATTTGATTGATATGCCGATGCAGAGATATGATGTAATCCTCGAAATGGATTGGTTATATGAACATGGGGCTCAGATGGATTTTCTGGAGAAGAAGGTTTCTTTTGGTTCAGTGGTGTCTAAGGTAAGAAGGTGAAGTCAAGCCCTTTTATTTCTTTCGTTAAGGCAAGTAAACTGGTCCGGGATGGTGCGACAGGTTTCGTGGCCTATCCTTTTAATAGACCGAAGGATCAGGCCAAACTTGAGGAGACGGAGATCGTGCGGGAGTATGTCGATGTATTCCCGGAGACATTGGGTTCGTTGCCACCCGATAGGGACATCGAGTTCGTGATCGACCTTTATCCCGGAGCAGAGCCTTTCTCGAAGACTCCCTATAGAATGGCTCCTGTAGAATTAAAGGAGTGAAAGACACAGCTTGATGACCTTCTAGCTTGTGGGTACATTCGTCCGAGCATTTCTCCGTGGGGTGCTCCCATTCTGTTTGTAAATAAGAAAGATGGAACACTACGGATGTGTATAGACTACCATGAGTTAAATCGGATGACCGTGAAAAACAAATACCCTTTGCCTCACATTGAGGAGTTATTTGATATTCTGCAAGGTTCCAAAGACTACTCCAAGTTAGATTTGTGGCAAGGTTACTATCAGCTGCGAATTAAGAAGGAAGATATTCCGAAGACTGGTTTTAACACAAGATATGGGCACTTTGAATTCGTTGTTATGCCGTTTCGATTCACTAATGCTCCAACCGTACTTATGGATATGATGCACCGGGTGTTCAGGCCGTTACTTGACAAGTTCGTGGTGATATTTATAGACGACATTCTGGTGTATTCTAAGTCAGCTGAGAGCATGCACAATATTTAAGGATCAACTTGGAAACTTTGAGGGAACATAAGTTGTATGCAAAGTTCAGCAAGTGTGAATTCTGGATCGACCGAGTTATGTTTTTGGGACATATAATTTCAGGCGATGGGATTGATGTTGATCCGTCTAAGGCTGAGTCTGTGCTTCGTTGGGAGAGACCAAGAAATGCCTCAGAGAATTGCAGTTTTCTTGGGTTGGTCGGCTACTACCGATGATTTGTTAAAGATTTTTCTAAAATTGCCGCCCCGTTGACTTGCTTAACTAAAAACGAAGTAAAATTCCAATGGGATGATAAGTGTGAGGTGATTTTTCAGACTTCGAAGGTGAAGTTAACTTCAGCACCGGTTCTTACCCTACCTGAGGGTACCGAGGGTTATACAGTGTATACCGATGCTTTAAAAGAGGGTCTTGGTTGCGTCTTAATGCAGCACGGTAGAGTGGTAGCTTATGCTTCAAGGAAGTTGAAGGAGCATGAGAAGAATTACCCTACCCATGATCTCGAATTAGCTGTTGTTGTGTTTGCTTTGATGAAGTGGCGACGTTATCTCTATGGTGCAACCTTCGAGGTGTTTACGGATCACCAAAGCCGCAAGTATCTCTTTTCTCAGAAAGATCTGAATGTAAGACAGAGGCGTTGGATGGAGTTATTAGAGGATTATGATTATTCCATTCAGCACCATCCGGGCAAAGCTAACGTGGTTGCCGATACCTTTAGTAGAAAGGTGAGTGTGGCTACTCTAGAAGCAGGTTCTTAAAGCTCACGTTCAGAGATCTTTGTTTCGGGAAATTGGCTAGCTAATCTTACAGTTATACCAGATTTGAAACAACGGTTGCTGGAAGCTCAAGCCTCAGATGCGGAAAATCAGAAGTTGGTAACTCGTTCTAGAAATGACCTGAATTCTAAGTTTGGATTCGATGATTTCGGTTTGTTAAGGTTCGAAGCGAGAATATGTGTCCCGAAAGAGCTCAAGAGGATTATACTTGAGGAGGCACATCGCTCAAGATACTCGATTCATGCGGGAGGTACTAAGATGTATCGGGACCTGAAAGAGAAATTTTGGTGGAATGGCATGAAAAGGGACGTCGCGAACTTCGTGAAGCGATGTCTAACATGTCAAAAGGTAAAGGCGGAGCACCAGAAGCCGGGAGGAACTCTCCAACCATTTCCTATTCCCGAGTGGAAGTGGGAGCAAGTGTCTATGGACTTTGTGTCCGGCTTACCTAGAGTTCAAGGAGGGTATGATGGAATATGGGTAATTGTGGACAGATTGACTAAGTTTGCCTATTTCCTCAAGGTTCAGATGTCTGCGAAAGTTCCAAAGCTAGCCGAGTTGTACGTTCAGGAGATTGTGAGGTTACATGGAGTTCCGGCTAGTATTGTTTCGGATCGGGATCCGCGGTTTACTTCGATCTTTTGGCATAATCCTCAAAAGTGATTGGGCACCAGGCTCAAGTTTAGCACGGCTTCGCATCCTTAGACAGACGGCCAATCTGAAAGGCTAATTCAGTACTTAGAGGATATGCTCAAAGCGTGTGCTTTGGACTTCCAAGATAAGTGGGACGAGCACCTACCTTTGCTTGAGTTTGCTTATAACAACAGCTACCAGGCTTCGATAAAGATGGCTATGTACGAGGCACTTTACGGAAGCAAGGGTAGGTCTCCTCTATTTTGGGACATTGAGGATTGGAGGTGGACCGAAGAGAATAAGCTCGAGAGAACCGAGTTTAAGGAAAAGATTGTCGTTACTATTGAAAAGGTTCATAAGATTCGGCAAAGGATGAGAGCAGCTCAGGCCCGTCAAAAGAGCTACGCCGATAAGAGAAGAAGACCCTTAGAGTTCGAAGTCGGAGATAGAGTCTTTTTGAAGGCGTCTCCTAGAAAGGGCTTCACTCGTATAGGTAAAGGTCGAAAGCTTAGCCCACGGTACTTAGGACCATTTGAAATATTTCAAAGAATCGAAGAAATGGTGTCTAGATTGGATTTACCGCCGAGTATGACCGGGATACACAACGTTTTTCACGTCTCTCAACTACGAAAGTATTATCCCGATGAGGCAACAATACTCCCAGTTGAAGAGGTTCAGTTAGAGCCGGATTTAACAATTGAAAAGCATCCAGTTCCAATTCAGGACCGGAAGATGTAAGAATTGAGAAACCGGCAAATTCCTTTGGTTAGGGTACTTTGGCGAGATCAGAAATCTGAGGAATCGACTTGGGAAATGGAAGAGAAAATGAGAAGGTTATACCCGAAGTTATTTGAGGACTCGAGTCGGACTTGAGGGCAAGTCTTTTCTAAGGGGGGAAGGATTGTGACACCCCGACTCCGCGACCGTACAGGTATGACATATGTGCACAATTTAAATTATTTTAATTTCATATTTAATTGATGCATTTAATTGAATTATATTTTATTATTTGAAATTCTTATATGAATTATTTGAATTTATATGAAATATTTGAATTATATGTCAAAATTTGCCTTAAGTGATTTATGATATGAATTCTTATGTATGAAATGTGGGATCTAAATGTGATTTTATTATTTAAATTATTTGTTATATTTTATGAATTATATTTATGAATTTATTTGATACGTTTTATATGAGCTATGAAGTTAAATGACCTAAATGATGCATCTTAACATTTCATATGCATTCGTTTCATACATATGCATTTTCGAGCATCTAAGTGGTTCATATTTGAGTCTAAGTCCCGGGTCTTGCATTCTTTTGTTTTCGAGCCTCCTCCGGAAGTTAACGAGCCCGAGGTTTAGGTGTTCGGTTACTTCTTTTGTTCGGTTTTCACTCCGTTTCGACTTCCAGGTGAGGGTTAGGATCTTTTCTTTTAGATAAGCGACCTATGGCTTTTATGTTATTGATTTCCTATCCCGCATGTGGCTATTTAGGTATTATATGGTTAAACACGAATGCTTATGATACATTTATGATTTTATGAATCCCCTTTACGAATTTATGAAAATGGTATAAGTGTAGGCGTATATGAGTTAATGATTTTGAATCCCTTGTACGTTTCCTTTATGTTTCTAGCGTGATGTCACCTGCAAGATGGGATTATTGGCATGTTTCTTATGAATCCGAGCCCAGGGATTGTGGGTAAGGACACCCTGGACGGCAAGGGCCGTCGGGTTAAGCCTGTGCACTTCCCATTTGAGGTGGTGGCGTACGACTCTTGGAGGTTGAGAAGGCGCCATTACCTTTAGCCCTCGGTGAATAACCGGAGAAGGTATATCGTGGGTTAGCTACCCCGAATGTATATAGAATCCATAAAGGTGGAGAGGGTTTGATTCCCGATCACCAAGGCGTTGAGGAGTTATGTATTTATCAATTCTTATATATTTATGAGTTTTACGAGGAGTTGAGGAGGTCCGTACTCATCGGACGTTTATGTTTCCTTTTACGCTTTGGTGGTTATGAAACGAGTTGGGATTTCTTTAAGTATTATATGCTATGATTGGAAACATTTTGGTATGCAAAACCCTAGCTTGGTTCATGATATACCCCATTTGAATACTTGCTATGCTCTATATGTATTTATGGTGTGGGTGTGCGTTAGCCCCCTCACTCAGTTGAGTTTAGACTGACCCCTTCCATTTTACAATTTAGTTGCAGGTTGGTCGAGCTAGGCGGGGAAGTGCGTCGGTCGTGTCATTCTTTCGGGTTTGGGTCGCGTCGGCATATTTACCTATTGCATTTTGGTTACTTTTAGGAATTGTATTTGAATTCTAAGTATGTAGATGGAGAATTATGTAAATACTTGACCTGTTTTTGGGCCGTCAGGCCATTGTATATAATGTAAATGTTAGTATAGAGCTCTTTTCGATCCTTATGTTATTGCTTCTGCATTCTTATTTGTTTGTTTTACGCGCTCTGTTTGAGTTCTAGCCCCATTTAGCCTAGCGTGTTAGTGTAGGTTCCCGTTCGCTTAGACTTGGGCTCATGTATGGAAATCCATTTCATATGTGGGTTCGGCTTTAGGTGCGTGGGATGTGATGGCCCACCGTTCCGGGTGCTACATGTTAAAGTGGTATCAGAGCTCTCGGCAGCAAAATCAGAGCTCTAGTGTCGAGTTTGGTTGTCAAGGTCATTCGGATTAGGACAATGTGGTTATGTGCATTTATGTGCCTCATTTACTTGAATTTCTATGAATTGTGCACATGATCATGTACTAACCGCACACATGTATATTAGAATTCTTTAGATTTTGTAGGATGCCTCCTCGAAGAGATCATTACCGTGACAGGTCTCCGGGCCTTAGACATCGCCGGGATCGTTCCCCACAACCCGAGAACAACATGGAACCTGAGGGATTTATGGCGAGATTATGTGCATATTTGGATACTCGGTATCACCACAATACACCTTCGGTTGTCAATCAAGAAAGAGGGCAAGTAACTCACATTCTACGGGAGTTCAGGAATCAGAACCCTCCCAAGTTTGAAGGTGGGAATGATATTCAAGCTGAGGAGTGGCTAATCCAAATAGAGAGAATTTGGGAGATGATCATGTGTGAATCAGTTGAGAAGGCAAGGTGCACCCTCACAATGGTGCAAGGCCAGGCTTACAGTTGGTGGACTAGCATCCGAGCCCGTTTGGATGCCGCCGGTGACGAGATTAATTGGGAGACATTCACTCGGGAGTTTCGTAACAAATATATTCCAATCGCCGCTAGGGATCAAAGACTCCAAGAGTTAATGAACTTGAAACAAGGTGAGAAGACGGTTACCAAATACATTGATGAGTTCGACCGGTTGTCAAGGTATGCTCCCAACATTGCCAACGATGACCACCACAAGGCTTTGAAGTTCTTTCGACGTTTAAGAGAAGAAATGAAGGATGCACTCGAAGCGGTTGATACCAACACTTGGGCATTAGTCACCAAGAAGGCTTTAAAGGTAGAGGATCGAGTCGTAGCTAAGAGGAGGAGGACTTCTCAGACTGTATTGGGTTCTAGCTCGGGAGGTTAGAACAAATATGGAAAGAGGCCGGTTTACAAAGCTTTTGCACCGGTAAAGCCTCAAAACAAGCAATTCAGGCCGGTAGGACAAATAGCTCAACCTCTAGCATTACTGGCACCTCCTCAGGTCCAATGCAAATATTGAAAGGGTAGTCATGTCGTTGAAAATTGTTTCAAACTTCGCAAGAGGTGCAACGGTTGTGGTTCGCCGGATCACAAGCTTAATCAATGCCCGAACAAAAGGCCAGGACATGCAGCGGGGAACAATCAGAGGCCCGCAATTCAGGCAAGAGCTTATGCCCTCGGGGGTAAAGAAGTGGAAGCTGTAGATCTTGATCCTAATGTCGTGATTGAAGGTATCGTAAGCATTCATGGCATCACATTTCATACATTTTTTTATCCTGGGGTATCTCATTCTTTTATTTCTCGGGATCTTGCTTCTTCGTTGTACCTGCATGTTACCCTCTGTGCGCATGATTGTGTGGTTAGTTTGCCTCTTGGCGGCAGCCTTGTAACTTGCAGGATTAATCGGGGTTGTCTAGTGAGTTTTGAAGATAGGGTTTTCCTAGCTGATTTGATTGATATGCTGATGCAGAGATATGATGTAATCCTCGAAATGGATTGGTTATATGAACATGGGCCTCAGATGGATTGTTGGGATAAGAGGGTTTCTTTTAGTTCAGTGGTGTTTAAGGGCAAGAAGGTGAAGTCAAGCACTTTTATTTCTTTCGTTAAGGCGAGTAAACTGGTCCGGGATGGTGTGACAGGTTTCGTGGCCTATCCTTTTGATAGACCGAAGGATCAGGCCAAACTTGAGGAGACGGAGGTCGTGCGGGAGTATGTCGATGTATTCCCTGAGACATCGGGTTCTTTGCCACCCGATAGGGACATCGAGTTCGTAATCGACCTTTATCCCGGAGCAGAGCCTTTCTCGAAGACTCCCTATAGCATGGCTCCTGCAGAATTAAAGGAGTGAAAGACACAGCTTGATGAGCTTCTAGCTTGTGGGTACATTCGTCCGAGCACTTCTCCGTGGGGTGCTCCCGTTCTGTTTGTAAATAAGAAAGATGGAACGCTACGGATGTGTATAGACTACCGTGAGTTGAATCGGATGACCGTGAAAAACAAATACCCTTTGCCTCACATTGAGGAGTTATTTGATATTCTGCAAGGTTCCAAAGACTACTCCAAGTTAGATTTGTGGCAAGGTTATCATCAGCTGCAAATTAAGAAGGAAGATATTCCGAAGACTCGTTTTAACACAAGATATGGGCACTTTGAATTCGTTGTTATGGCGTTTCGATTAACTAACGCTCCAACCGTACTTATGGATATGATGCACCGGGTGTTCAGTCCGTTTCTTGACAAGTTCGTGGTGATATTTGTAGACGACATTTTGGTGTATTCTAAGTCAGCTGAGAGCATGCACAACATTTAAGGATCAACTTGGAAACTTTGAGGGAACATAAGTTTTATGCAAAGTTCAGCAAGTGCGAATTCTGGATCGACCGAGTTATGTTTTTGGGACATATAATTTCAGGCGATGGGATTGAAGTTGATCCGTCTAAGGTTGAGTCTGTGCTTCGTTGGGAGAGACCGAGAAATGCCTCAGAGAATTGCAGTTTTCTTGGGTTGGTCGGCTACTACCGATGATTTGTTAAAGATTTTTCTAAAATTGCCCCCCCGTTGACTCGCTTAACTAAAAAAGAAGTAAAATTCGAATGGGATGATAAGTGTGAGGTGAGTTTTCAGACTTTGAAGGTGAAGTTAACTTCAGGACCGGTTCTTACCCTACCTGAGGGTACCGAGGGTTATGCAGTTTATACGGATACTTCAAAAGAGGGTCTTGGTTCCGTCTTAATGCAGCACGGTAGAGTGGTAGCTTATGCTTCAAGGAAGTTGAAGGAGCATGAGAAGAATTACCCTACCCATGATCTCGAATTAGCTGTTGTTGTGTTTGCTTTGATGAAGTGGCGACGTTATCTCTATGGTGCAACCTTCGAGGTGTTTACGGATCACCAAAGCTCAAGTATCTCTTTTCTCAGAAAGATCTGAATGTAAGACAAAGGAGGTGGATGGAGTTATTAGAGGATTATGATTGTACCATTCAGTACCAGCCGGGCAAAGAGAACGTGGTTGCCGATGCCTTGAGTAGAAAGGCGAGTGTGGCTACTCTAGAAGCAGGTTCTTCAAGCTCAGGTTAAGAGATCTTGGTTTCGGGAACTTTGTTAGCTAATCTTACAGTTATACCAGATTTGAAACAGCAATTGCTGGAAGCTCAAGCCTCATATGAGGAAATTCAGAAGTTAGTAACTCGTTCTAGAAATGACCCGAATTCTAAGTTTGGAGTCGATGATTTCGGTTTGTTAAGGTTCGAAGCGAGAATATGTGTCCCGGAAGAGCTCAAGAGGATTATATTTGAGAGGGCACATCGCTCGAGGTACTCGATTCATCAGGGAGGTACTAAGATGTATCGGGACCTGAAAGAGAAATTCAGGTGGAATAGCATGAAAAGGGACATCGCGAACTTCGTGAAGCGATGCCTAACATGTCAAAAGGTGAAGGCGGAGCACTAGAAGCCAGGAAGAACTCTCCAACCACTTCCTATTCCCGAGTGGAAGTGGGAGCTAGTGACTATGGACTTTGTGTCCGGCTTACCTAGAGTTAAAGGAAGGTATGATGGAATATGGGTAATTGTTGACAGATTGACTAAGTCTGCCTATTTCCTCAAGGTTCAGATGTCTGAGAAAGTTCCAAAGCTAGCCGAGTTGTACGTTCCGGAGATTGTATGGTTTCATGGAGTTCCGGCCAGTGATATTTTGGATCGGGATCCACTGTTTACTTCGATCTTTTGGCAGAATCTTCAGAAGTGTTTTGAGGTGGACCGAAGAGAATAAGCCCGAGAGAACCGAGTTTAAGGAAAAGATGGTCGTTACAATCGAAAAGGTTCATAAGATTCGGCAAAGGATGAGAGCAGCTTAGGCCCGTCAAAAGAGCTACGCCGATAAAAGAAGAAGTCGGAGATAGAGTCTTTTTGAAGGCTTCTCCTAGAAAGGGCTTCACTCGTATAGGTAAAGGTGGAAAGCTTAGTCCACGGTATTTAGGATGTGATGCCCCGTATTCTCGGAGGGCGTCCTGACGATATTAACAAGTAAGTCTCTACACTTGTGTGTGTTTAATTTAAGAGTTCTTGAATTATGTGATTTAATGTAAATCCAATTTAATATGTGATCATTTGGATTATTCTAAAATTAATGGTTAAGTTGATTTTAAATCCATCATGTTACTTAACTTGTTTAATTTCGGTTTACTTGAATTTCTTGAGATTAATTATCAATCATGTGTTTACGAAGTGTCGTTAAATTGTACGAAAGGTTTCTAAAATTAAATTGAATTAAACTCTAATTGGTAAATCAAAGTCATTTTAATTTATAAAATTAATTCGGAGCTTGAATGTTTATTCGTAACTTTACCAATTTTATTTACTATTATTTGTACGCGATAATTCATTTTGCTACGCGATAAGGATACCCGGTTGTATATAGCTTGTGCACAAGATACATTTCTCCCAATCTCTTTCCTCTCTCTCTCTCTCTTCTCTCTCTCTCCTCTCCCGTGGGTACTATGCGCGGCTTTGGTTACGAGCCCATAACTCGATCGTTTCTCGATGAATAGTCCATTTCGATTATCTCGGCGAGATCGACGCAAGAGTACTAATTTTATATCCTAACAACGAATAGTGGCGGAGTTATCACCGGAATTCAGAAGCAGCGGTGGAGGTGTCAGACCACCGCCACTTCACCGGCGTCCCGCGGTGGTTTCCGGCCACCATTTGAGGCACGCGCCCCAGATCCAGAAACTAGATCTCCTGGCGCACTGTTTGACGTCAGCGGAGCGGCCAGCGCCGGCACGAGTTAATGTAGCGGCGATATTTCCGGCATTTTTCGACGGGGCTTGATGGTTTCCAAGGTTTTTCGACCCCCTGAGTTTATTTCCGGCATCAATTTCACCAGATCTTGGCCGTAGGTGGTGTTTCCGGCGATGTGGGCGGCGGCAGAAACTTCGGCGGCCAACGAGGCCCTTTTCTGGCCATCTTTTGGCCTCGGGCTCTTCACGAAAGTTGTTCGGAACGGCGAGAACTATTAACCTGTGATCACATGACTCTAGATTCGGCGGTTTGGCGGCGGATCGCGGCTATGCAGCGGCGGCGCTAGCTCCGAGGATTTTTCCGGCGAGCCACCTTAGGGCTTCCGAAGAGCTCGTCATGGGTAAGACAACGCTTCTTTCGAATAGCATTTTGGTTCACCGGTTTAGAAGTAATTTGAGTTTCAAGATTTTAGGGTTTTCGTGTTCTTAGATCTGAAATTGGAGGAGATTGACTTGGAATTTCCAGAAATTGATCGAGGATTCGGAACGGGCACGAAGACTTTATTCAGGACTGATTTTTCGGGATTTTTCCGGTGACTTTCGACGGTGGCCCGGTGGCAGCCCGGCGACTTTCCGGCGGCTCCGGTGGCGGCACTCCGGCGACTTTCGGACAGAATGTTCTTCTCATTGTGGTGAGTTCAACGCCACTTTCCGTTCATTAATCGGACACTCGATCTATTTATTACGAATTATTTTACGTAATTGTGATTATTTGAATTAATTGTTTTAAGTGCAAATAAATTGTTTATTGTTGGTTTGTTGAACGAGATGTATTCCAATCATATTCAAAAACATGTATTGAATGGATTGTGATATGTATGAATGTTGCGATTTACAATTTGAATCCCGATGTGATGAATTTATGCTATGTGTTTAGATACGAAGGGGTGTTAGTGTAATATTTAGAAACTAATTTCTTATGTGACTAAATGAACTTGAATGATATTTTAGAAGAACGAACATGTTGTGATTTCTCTATATGAATTTGAGACGTTTTCAATTATAAGATTGTTGTAAATTGTGTTTCAAATATAAAATCGAGATACATGAAGGATGCTTGAACAACTTGAGACTTGATGCATGATAGGAGTTAGAATTGTAATATCTTGATTTACTCTTACTACTTGAAAATGGTATATTATGAATTACGATAAATTGATAATTGTCATGCTTGTAAGTAATTAATTCCTAGTTGAATGATTGTATAAACACTTTAAATGAACAAGTATGCTTAGCAATCGACTAAAGGGATGTGTGTGTAATAATTCTAAACTTTTATAAATGACTTAGGGGATGTAAGTGTAATATTCATGAAACCATGGATGTGACTTAAGCTTGTGTACCAAACATGTTGTGAAGTTGTAAAGTATGATCTTAAGTGAATTAGATGCACTCTTTAATTGTATCAAGTATGCCATCTACGTACAACAACCTTGTATGTTTATATGATCAAGTTGCTCTTACTTATGCACTTTATAACTCGACATGAACTTGATGCTTAATTATAATATTATAATTGAACCCTGTAACATTGGATGATTTAATATGCATTTTATGAATACATTGACTTCCTAAATTGATCTTACATCTTTGGATATGGAATTACGTGTCGGTTGCTTGTAAATATGACCTTGTTGAGCATTGATATGCCTTGAATGACCACGACACCTTATCCAAGCACAACATGAACACTTATGCATAACCACGATCATGTTGAGCAACGCCGTGCGTCTTGTTTGGTTCATATAGAGTCTAAGTCTGGGCTTCTGTATGTCTTGCCACAGAGCTTGGTGGTGCCGGTGGGCCCGAGGTTTAGAGTGTTTGGCCATTCACACTCTCAGACTCTACTACTACGAGGTGAGGTTTAGGATTTTATATAGTTATGCGACCTATGGCCTTTACATGATGATTTCTACCCTCGTATGCGAGTATACCTTACTATAAATATGTATGTGTTGGATATGATTTGTTTATGACCTTGCGTGCGTTCTGCGTGGATGGGTGCTTACGGGCTTAAATTCCATCACGTGGGTTCTGCGTGGATGGGTGCTTACGGGGCTTAAATTCCATCGCATGGGTTCTGCATGGGTGGGTGTCTACGGGCTTAAAGTCCATCGCGTAGGAATTTGTATAAAAACCAGTTTTTGAAGCATATGTAAGCTATTTTGGAAAAACCATTGTGTTGTGTTTATGTAGCGAGATTGCCATGAAAGATTGGCGTATGTGATCCGTCGTGATATGTTCTATTGTGATCTGTTCTGTTGTGATCCGTTGTGATCTGTGTGTGGATCTGACCCTGGTGAGCTGCGGGAATGGGTACCCCCGGCACGGTTAGGGCCGTCGGGACATTTATCCATTACGTAGTTCCATTTGAGATATTTTCACGCGACCCGTGCTGTAGGGAAGGTGTGGTATCTTGAGCCTTCGGCTAAGGCCGGGGAGGACTGTTGTGGGTTCGCTACCCCTTGAGGCTGAGTCTATTTTTAGACGGTTTTATAGATGGTTTGGGGATGGTACATCTCCTCCATCATTGGTGTCGCGGTTGGATTGTTTTTGATTTTTGATTCTGAGCAGTAAAGGTTGGAAGCTCGTACTCGCCGAGCATGTGTTCTTTTATGTTATGGAATTATGAATCGGGTTAGAGTCCTCTTGGAAAATGGTTTCTAAACTTATATCTATATTTTTTTGGGTTATTTGGAAATGTTTTGGTATGCAACACCTATCCCCGGTTCATGAGTCCATCCTTTGATTCTGTGCTATGCTCTCTATATATATATATTGTGGGTGCGCGTTAGCCCCCTCACTCGGTCAAGTTGACTGACCCCTCATTTAAACTTTTAGCTGCAGGTCTGTTGGAGTTCGCTAGGCGGGAGTGAGTCATTTGAGTTACACTTCGTCGGTCTAGCCTTTCTAGTTGGATTTGTCTTTCATACACTTTACTTATGTCATGATTTGTAGACTTGAGATAATACTTTACCTTTCTGTAGCCCTGTGTGGCATTCGTATTTAGCCCTGTGTGGCATTCGTATTCGGCCCTGTGTGGCACTTGATGATTATTGTGTTATGTTGATCGGACATTCGGGACTAGGTATTTATGCTAGTTGAACCCGTCACCTATTATGCTTGTTGATATTCGGGACTAGGTATCTATGCTAGTTGAACCCGTCACTTGTTTTGAATGTTGATTTAAATGCTTCCGCTATCTTGTTTTGAATGTTTGAATTGCTTCCGCACTCTGAGTTTGTCGAGTTAGATCCGCCTAGCATAGCGTGTGCGTTTGTCTCCCGTTCGCTCTGATTCGGATTCGGGCATGGACTCTCATTTCATGACCGGGTCTAGGTCTCAGTGCGGGGGATGTGGCATCCTCCTTTTGGGGTGTTACATCCTTAAGTGGTATCAGAGCTCTAGGTTGCAAAACCGAGCTCTTGAGTCATGTTGAGTCTGTCTAGGTCGTACGACATAGGAATAACTGCGCATTGCATTTGTTTGACTTGATATTTTGACCATTCGGCATAAATTATTTCGTGATTATATGATTGTGTGCACATTATGACTTTGATTATGCAACATCTTATTTCATGTGCTTTATAAATTGCAACTAATTGTTGCATTTACGTGGTATACGTGTTACATTTCATTTGCATCTTTAACCCGCATGCATCGAGTTTAGTGTTTGAATTTCAGGGTGCCCTATGAGTCAACACTAAGATTTCCCTCCGTCAACACTACCTATTAGCACTACAACGAAAACATGCCATAATTCGAAGATGAAAGGATTCTTCACCAAGATCAATGGTCATGAAAAGGTTCAGAGTTGAAGGAATGAGATTTGCTATGTTGACTTACTATCTTAAAGTCAATCGAAAGATGGAGTTTGATGAATTTTCACCTTGAGGATTCGTTCATTTGAAAGTAGTCACCTTATGGATGGAAATAAGTCAATGGAGGAGAATCTGAGCAAGTAGAACCCGTTTTGAAGGAGTTTGATGAGCTTTCGCCTTGATGATTCGTTCATTTGAAAGTAGTCACCTTGTGGATGGAAATGAGTCAATGGAGGAGAATCTGATCAAGTAGAACCGTTTTGAAGGAGTTTGATGAGCTTTCGCCTTGATGATTCGTTTGTTTGGAAGTAGTCACCTTGTTGAGGAAATGAGTCAATGGAGGAGAATCTGATCAAGTAGAACCGTTTTGAAGGAGTTTGATGAGCTTTTGCCTTGATGATTCGTTTATTTGGAAATAGTCACCTTGTTAAGGAAATGAGTCAATGGAGGAGAATCTGATCAAGTAGATGAAGGAGTTTGATGAGCTTTCGCCTTGATGATTCATTTATTTGGGAATAGTCACCTTGTTGATGGAAACGAGTTAATGTAGAAGAATCCGATCAAATGAGATCCGATCAAGTTCAAGGGATGTGGATAGGTAACCGTGTTACTTAAGCAACGAGCTACAAACCATCGGTGAGTGTTGAAGGTTTTGGTACCGTTTAGAGTTAACGAACGACAAGACAAGATTGATTGTTAGCTCTTTGGGTGTTTCTCCAAGATGAGATGGAAGACAATGTTGATGTGGGGATAGAACACTTAGATGCCAAAAGGCTTTATTCAAGTTTCAGAATTATATACCATGGATTGCTTTGGGAAGTACTTAGCACCACGATCATCCAACGAAACTCTGAGGTAATTATCTAATTGACAAACGAATCATGGACAACTCCTTCAAGATGAGTGGACTAAGATTTAACACATAAATGAGAATTCTTGGGAGAAACTGAGGATGATTCTAGTTGAGCAAGGATTACGGTCTAGTAAGGGGTTTGGTGATAAACGAGATTTGCTGAGTTACCACTTTATGAAAAGACTCAAGACAAAGAAGTTCAGATGACGAGGGTTGCATCATTACCTGCTTAATCAACTCCTACTGCTTCATCTCGACTTTCTTGTAAAGATTGTTACACTTCGGTTAACGGTACGCCAGGCATTCATGGCATTTGCATACATGCATCGTTTAAATACTCTTACCTTGTTTTGCTTGATGTGGTTGATGACTACTGCTATTTTAATTGTGATAACTTGGATACCTGATCTAGTATTTGTAACTTGAAATTTCTACTTGTTATGAACTGTGCTGGAATGAATGAGTTATGTACTTATGTGAACTATTCGCGCCTATGTGATTTAAAACTCTCTTGATTACTCACTAACTTCTCATATAACATACATACATACCGTAACCTTATTTTATAGGGATTCCATCGCGATATCCCCCTTCAGTTGAGGTATGAGCGTTGAATCTATACTCAAGGGACACCGATATCAGTTGTATAAGGTACACCAAACATGCATCGCATACTTTTCGCCAAGTGTTACTGTGATGTGTGTATGTACGAATAACTGATCAATAGATTTATGTGCAAGAGAGACCTTAGGTTCCCTCTTTTTACGAGTTGGAGAGATGTAGGATTCTCTCTATTTATGTGGTAGAAAGATGCTGGATTCTTTCTAAGTTTTGTGCACGAGAGATGTTGGATTCTCTTGTACTTAGATATTCGGAGATGGTGGATTCTCTTGAATCTAGGGGTTTGAGGAATGCTGGATTTTCTCAAACTAGAATGTTGGCAGATGCTGGAATCTGTCCGACTTAGGTTGAGAGACGGGGTTCTCTCAATTATGTGCTTGAGAGACGGGGTTCTCTCTTTTATGTGTGCTTGAGAGACGGGGTTCTCTCTTTTATGTGTGCTCGAGAGACGGAGTTCTCTCTCTTGTGGGTGCCGAGGGACGGGGCTCTCTCACTTACGTGTTGAGAGATGGGATTCTCTCTTGTTTGTTGTGGTTGCGTTACGCGTTGATCTGACTTCGGGTAGCAAGTGGTGCATCTGAGATGACTAAGGGATCAAGTACTCGCACAGACCTTGACGATAACAAGACACCCTAAAGGAGGTTCGGTGTCAGGAGTAAGCCTCACCATTAGAGTTATGATCTCACTCGAGTTCGGGAGAAGGGTTGGAACACTACAACTCGAAGATCTACATTTTAGCAATGGAACCTGGGGACCAGGTTCTCTTAAGGGGTGAAGGTTGTGACGCCCCGTATTCTCGAAGGGCGTCCTGACGATATTAACAAGTAAGTCTCTACACTTGTGTGTGTTTAATTTAAGAGTTCTTGAATTATGTGATTTAATGTAAATCTAATTTAATATGTGATCATTTGGATTATTCTAAAGTTAATGGTTAAGTTGATTTTAAATCCATCAAATTATGTGATTTAATGTAAATCCAATTTAATATGTGATCATTTGGATTATTCTAAAATTAATGGTTAAGTTGATTTTAAATCCATCATGTTACTTAACTTGTTTAATTTTGGTTTATTTGAATTTCTTGAGATTAATTATCAATCATGTGTTTACGAAGTATCGTTAAATTGTACGAAAGGTTTCTAAAATTAAATTGAATTAAACTCTAATTGATAAATCTATCTCTTTCATTTTAATTTATAAAATTAATTCGGAGCATGAATGTTTATTCGTAACTTTACCAATTTCATTTACGATTATTTGTACGCGATATTTCACTTTGCTACGCGATAAGGATACCCGGTTGTATATAGCTTGTGCACAAGATACATTTCTCCCAATCTCTTTTCTCTCTCTCTCTCTCTTCTCTCTCTCTCCTCTCCCACTCTCTCTCCCGAGGGTACTATGCGCGGCTTTGGTTACGAGCCCATAACTCGATCGTTTCTTGACAGAATTCAACAAACGAATAGTCCATTTCGATTATCTTGGTGAGACCGATGCAAGAGTACTAATTTAACGGCCTAACAACGAACAGTGGCGGAGTTATTGCCGGAATTCAGAAGCAACGACGGAGGTGTCGGACCACCGCCACTTCAACGGCGTCCCGCGGTGGTTTCCGGCCACCATTTGAGGTACGCGCCCCAGATCTAGAAACTAGATCTCCCGGCGCTCCGTTTGACGTCAGCGGAGCGGCCATCCGGGCCGCGACGACAGCGCACGCGCCGCCTGAAGCTCGCGGCTGCGGCGCGAGTCACTGTAGCGTCGCGATTTCGGCGCTTCCGACGGTATTTTTCGATGGGGCTTGATGGTTTCCAAGGTTTTTCGACCCCCTGAGTTCATTTCTGGTATCAATTTCACCAGATCTTGGCCGTATGTAGTGGTTCCGGCGATGTGGGCGGCGGCAGAAATTTCAGCGGCCAACGGGGCCCTTTTTCGGCCATCTTTTGGCCTCGGTCTCTTCACGAAAGTTTTTCGGAACGGTGAGAACTAGTAGCCTGTGATCACGCGACTCCAGATTCGGCGGTTTGGCGGCGGCGCAACGGCGGCGCTAGCTCCAAGGATTTTTCCGGCGAACCACCTTAGGGCTTTCGAAGAGCTCGTCATGGGTAAGACAACGCTTCTTTCGGATAGCATTTTGGTTCACCGGTTTGGAAGTAATTTGTGTTTGAAGATTTTAGGGTTTTCGTGTTCTTAGATCTGACATTGGAGGAGATTGACTTGGAATTTCCAGAAATTGATCGAGGATTCAGAACGGCCACGAAGACTTCATTCAGGACTTATTTTTTGGGATTTTTCAGGCGACTTTCGACGGCGGCCCGTTGGCGGCCCGATGACTTTCCGGCGGCTCCGGTGGCGGCACTCCGGCGACTTTCGTACAAAATGTTCTTCTCGTTGTGGTGAGTTCAACGCCACTTTCCGTTCGTTAATCGGACACTCGATCTATTTATTACGAATTATTTTGCGTAATTGTGCTTATTTGAATTAATTGTTTTAAGTGCAAATAAATTGTTTATTGTTGGTTTGTTGATCGAGATGTATTCCAATCATAATCACAGACATGTATTGAATGGATTGTGATATGTATGAATGTTTCGATTTACAATTTGAATCCCGATGTGATGAATTTATGCTATGTGTTTAGATACGAAGGGGTGTTAGTGTAATATTTAGAAACTAATTTCTTATGTGACTAAATGAACTTGAATGATATTTTAGAAGAACGAACATGTTGTGATTTCTCTATATGAATTTGAGACGTTTTCAATTATAAGATTGTTGTAAATTGTGTTTCAAATATAAAATCGAGATACATGAAGGATGCTTGAACAACTTGAGACTTGATGCATGATAGGAGTTAGAATTGTAATATTTTGATTTACTCTTACTACTTGAAAATGGTACATTATGAATTACCATAAATTGATAATTGTCATGCTTGTAAGTAATTAATTCCTATTTGAATAATTGTATAAACACTTTAAATGAACAAGTATGCTTAGCAATCGACTAAAGGGATGTATGTGTAATAATTCTAAACTTTTATAAATGACTTAGGGGATGTAAGTGTAATATTCATGAAACCATGGATGTGACTTAAGCTTGTGTACCAAACATGTTGTGAAGTTGTAAAGTATGATCTTAAGTGAATTAGATGCACTCTTTAATTGTATCAAGTATGCCATCTACGTACAACAACCTTGTATGTTTATATGATCAAGTTGCTCTTACTTATGCACTTTATAACTCGACATGAACTTGATGCTTAATTATAATATTATAATTGAACCCTGTAACATTGGATGATTTAATATGCATTTTGTGAATACATTGACTTCCTAAATTGATCTTACATCTTTGGATATGGAATTGCGTGTCGGTTGCTTGTAAATAGGACCTTGTTGAGCATTGATATGCCTTAAATGACCACGACACCTTATCCAAGCACAACATGAACACTTATGCATAACCACGATCATGTTGAGCAACGCCGTGCGTCTTGTTTGGTTCATATAGAGTCTAATTCTGGGCTTCAGTATGTCTTGTCACAGAGTTTGGTGGTGCCGGTGGGCCCGAGGTTTAGAGTGTTTGGCCCTTCACACTCTCAGACTCTACTACTACGAGGTGAGGTTTAGGATTTTATATAGTTATGCGACCTATGGCCTTTACATGCTGATTTCTACCCTTGTATGCGAGTATACCTTACTATAAATAAGTATTTGTTGGATATGATATGTTTATGACCTTGCGTGCGTTCTGCGTGGATGGGTGCTTACGGGCTTAAATTCCATCGCGTGGGTTCTGCGTGGATGGGTGCTTACGGGCTTAAATTCCATCGCGTGGGTTCTGCGTGGGTGGCTGTCTACGGGCTTAAATTCCATCGCGTAGGAATATGTATAAAAACCAGTTTTTGAAGCATATGTAAGCTATTTTGGAAAAACCATTGTGTTGTGTTTATGTAGCGAGATTGCCATGAAAGATTGGCGTATGTGATCCGCCGTGATATGTTCTGTTGTGATCTGTTCTGTTGTGATCCGTTGTGATCTGTGTGTGGATCTGATCCTGGTGAGCTGCGGGAATGGGTACTCCCGGCACGGTTAGGGCCGTCGGGGCATTTACCCATTGCATAGTTCCATTTGAGATATCTTCACGCGACCCGTCCTTTAGGGAAGGTGTGGTATCTTGAGCCTTCGGCTAAGGTCGGGGAGGACTCTTGTGGGTTCGGTACCCCTTGAGGGTGAGTCTATTTTTAGACGGTTTTATAGATGGTTTGGGGACGGTACATCTCCTCCATCACTGGTGTAGCGGTTGGATTGTTTTTGATTTATGATTCTGAGGAGTAAAGGTTGGAAGCTCGTACTCGCCGAGCATGTGTTCTTTTATGTTATGGAATTATGAATCGGGATGGAGTCCTCCTGGAAAATGGTTTCTAAACTTATATCTATATTTATTTGGGTTATTTCGAAATGTTTTGGTATGCAACACTTATCCCCGGTTCATGAGTCCATCATTTGATTCTGTGCTATGCTCTATATATATATATTGTGGGTGTGCGTTAGGCCCCTCACTTGGTCAAGTTGACTGCCCCTCATTTAAACTTTTAGTTGCAGGTCTGTTGGCGTTCGCTAGGCGGGAGTGAGTCATTTGAGTTTCACTTCGTCGGTCTAGCCTTTCTAGTTGCATTTGTCTTTCATACACTTTACTTATGTCAGGATTTGTAGACTTGAGATATTACTTTACCTTTCTGTAGCCTTGTGTGGCATTCGTATTTAGCCCTTTGTGGCATTCGTATTTAGCCCTGTGTGGCATTCGTATTCGGCCCTGTGTGGCACTTGATGATTATTGCGTTATGTTGATCGGACATTCGGGACTAGGTATTTATGCTAGTTGAACCCGTCACCTGTTATGTTTGTTGATATTCGGGACTAGGTATCTATGCTAGTTGAACCCGTCACTTGTTTTGAATGTTGATTTAAAAGCTTTCGCTATCTTATTTTGAATGTTTTAATTGCTTCCGCACTCTGAGTTTGTCGAGTTAGATCCGCCTAGCATAGCGTGTGTGTTTGTCTCCCGTTCGCTCTGATTCGGATTCGGGCATGGACTCCCATTTCATGACCAGGTCTGGGTATCAGTGCGGGGGATGTAGCATTCTCCTTCGGGGGATGTTACATAGGACCATTTGAAATATTTGAAAGAATCGGAGAAACGACGTATAGATTGGATTTACCGCCGAGTATGACCAGTATACACAACGTTTTTCACGTCTCTCAACTACGAAAGTATTATCCCGATGAGGCAACAATTCTCCCAGTTGAAGAGGTGCAGTTAGAGCCGGATTTAACAATTGAAAAGCATCCGGTTGCAATTCAGGACCAGAAGATGTAAGAATTGAGAAACCGGCAGATTCCTTTGGTTAGGGTACTTTGGCGAGATCAGAAATCTGAGGAATCGACTAGGGAAATTGAAGAGAAAATGAGAAGGTTATACCCGAAGTTATTTGAGGACTCGAGTTGGACTTGAGGGCAAGTCCTTTTTAAGGGGGGAAGGATTATGACACCCCGACTCCGCGACCATACAGGTATGACATATGTGTGCAATTTAAATTATTTTAATTTCATATTTAATTGATGCATTTAATTGAATTATATTTTATTATTTGAAATTCTTATATGAATTATTTGAATTTATGTGATATATTTGAATTATATGTCAAAAATTTGCCTTAAGTGATTTATGATCTGAATTCTTATGTATGAAATGTGGGATCTAAATGTGATTTTATGATTTAAATTATTTGTTATATTTTATGAATTACGTTTATGAATTTATTTGATACGTTTTATATGAGCTATGAACTTAAATGACCTAAATAATGCATTTTAACATTTCATATGCATTCGTTTCATACATATGCATTTCCGAGCATCTAAGTGGTTCATATTTGAGTCTAAGTCCCGGGTCTTGCGTTCTTTTGTTTTCGAGCCTCCTCCGGAAGTTAACGAGCCCGAGGTTTAGGTGTTCGGTTACTTCTTTTATTCGGTTTTCACTCCATTTCGACTTCCAGGTGAGGTTAGGATCTTTTCTTTTAGATAAGCGACCTATGGCTTTTATGTTATTGATTTCCTATCCCGCATGTGGCTATTTATGTATTATATGGTTAAACACGAATGCTTATGATACGTTTATGATTTTATGAATCCCCTTTACGAATTTATGAAAATGGTATAAGTATAGGCGTATATGAGTTTATGATTTTGAATCCCTTGTACGATTCCTTTACGTTTCTAGCGTGATGTGCCCTGAAAGATGGGATTATTTGCAAGTTTCTTATGAATCCGGGCCCAGGGATTGTGGGTAAGGACGCCCGGGATGGCAAGGGCCGTCGGGTTAAGCCTATGCACTTCCCATTTGAGGTGGTGGCGTGCGACTCTTGGAGGTTGAGAAGGCGCTATTACCTTGAGCCCTCGGTGAATAACCAAAGAAGGTATATCGTGGGTTAGCTACCCCGAATGTATATAGAATCCATAAAGGTGGAGAGGGTTTGATTCCCGATCACCAAGGCATTGAGGAGTTATGTATTTATGAATTCTTATATATTTATGAGTTTTACGAGGAGTTGAGGAGGTCCGTATTCGCCGGACGTTTATGTTTCCTTTTACGCTTTAGTGGTTATGAAACGAGTTAGGATTTCTTTAGGTATTATATGTTATGTTTTGAAACATTTTGGTATGCAAAACCCTAGCTTGGTTCATGATCGACCCCATTTGAATACTTGCTATACTCTATATGTATTTATGGTATGGGTGTGCGTTAGCTCCCTCACTCAGTCGAGTTTAGACTGACTCCTTCAATTTTACAATTTAGTTGCAGGTTGCTCGAGCTAGGCGGGGAAGTGCGTCGGTCATGTCGTACTTTCGGGTTTAGGTCGAGTCGGCATATTTACCTGTTGAATTTTGATTACTTTTAGGAATTGTATTTGAATTCTAAGTATGTAGATGGAGAATTATGTAAATACTTGACCTGTTTTTGGGCCGTCAGGCTATTGTATATAATGTAAATGTTAGAATAGAGCTCTTCTCGATCCTTATGTTATTTCTTTCGCATTCTTATTTGTTTGTTTTCTGCGCTCTGTTTGAGTTCTAGCCCCGTTTAGCCTAGCGTGTGAGTGTAGGTTCCTGTTCGCTTAGACTTGGGCTCATGTATGGAAATCCATTTCATATGTAGGTTCGGGTTTAGGTGCGGGGGATGTGATGGCCCACCTTACCGGGTGCTACATCTTAAAGTGGTATCAGAGCTCTCGGCTGCAAAATCAGAGCTCTAGTGTCGAGTTAGGTTGTCTAGGTCGTTCGGATTAGGACAATGTGGTTATGTGCATTTATGTGCCTCATTTACTTGAATTTCTATGAATTGTGCACATGATCATGTACTAACCGCACGCATGAATGTTAGAATTCTTTGGATTTTGTAGGATGCCTCCAAGAAGAGATCATTACCGTGACAGGTCTTCGGGCCTTAGACATCACCGGGATCATTCCCCACAACCCGAGGACAACATGGAACCTGAGGGATTTATGGCGAGATTATATGCATATTTGGATACTCGGTATCACCAGAATACACCTCCGGTTATCAATCAAGAAAGAGGGCAAGTCACTCACATTCTACGGGAGTTCAAGAATCAGAACCCCCCCCCCCCCCCCCAAGTTTGAAGGTGGGAATGATATTCAAGCTGAGGAGTGGCTAATCCAAATTGAGAGAATTTGGGAGTTGATGATGTGTGACTCAGTTGAGAAGGCAAGGTACACCCTCACAATGGTGTAAGGCCAGGCTTACAGTTGGTGGACTAGCATCCGAGCCCGTTGAGATGGCGCCGGTGATGAGATTAATTAGGAGACATTGACTCGGGAGTTTCGTAACAAATACATTCCAATCGCCGTTAGGGATCAAAGACTCCTAGAGTTCATGGACTTGAAACAAGGTGAGAAGAGGGTCACCAAATACATTGATGAGTTCGACTTGTTGTCAAGGTATGCTCCCAACATTGCCAACGATGACCACCACAAGGCTTTGAAGTTCTTTCGAAGTTTAAGTGAAGATATGAAGGATGCACTCGAAGCGGTTGATACCGACACTTGGGCCTTAGACACCGAGAAGGCTTTAAAGGTAGACGATCGAGTCATAGCTAGGAGGAGGAAGACTTCTCAGACCGTATAGGGTTCTAGCTCGAGAGGTCAGAACAAATATGGAAAGAGGCCGACTTACCAAGCTTTTGCACCGGTAAAGCCTCAAAACAATCAATTCAAGCCGGCAGGACAAAAAGCTAAACCTCTAGCATTACCGGCACCTTCTCAAGTCCAATGCAAATATTGAAAGGGTAGTCATGTTGTTGAAAATTATTTCAAACTTCGCAAGAGGTGCTACGGTTGTGGTTCACCGAATCACAAGCTTAATCAATGCACGAACAAAAGGCCAGGACATGCAGCGGGGAACAATCAGAGGCCCGCAATTCAGGCTAGAGCTTATGCCCTCGGGGGTAAAGAAGTGGAAGTTGCAGATCTTGATCCTAATGCCGTGATTGAAGGTATCGTAAGCATTTATGGAATCACATTTCATACATTGTTTGATCCCGGGGTATCTCATTCTTTTATTTCTCTGGATCTTGCTTCTTCGTTGCGCCTGCCTGTTACCCTCTGTGCGCATGATTATGTGGTTAGTTCGCCTCTTGGCGGCAGTCTCGTAACTTGCAGGATTTATCGAGGTTGTCCAGTAAGTTTCGAAGACATAGTTTTCCTCGCTGATTTGATTGAGATGCCGATGCAGAGATATGATGTAATCCTCAAAATAGATTGGTTATATGAACATGGGTCTCAGAGGGATTGTCGGGAGAACAAGGTTTCTTTTGGTTCAGTGGTGTTTAAGGGCAAGAAGGTGAAGTCAAGCCCTTTTATTTCTTTCGTTGAGGCGAGTAAACTGGTCTGGAATGGTGCGGCAGGTTTCGTGGCATATCCTTTTAATAGACCGAAGGATCAGACCAAACTTGAGGAGACGGAGGTCGTGCGGGAGTATGTCGATGTATTCCCTGAGACATTGGGTTCTTTGCCACCCGATAGGGACATCGAGTTCGTGATCGACCTTTATCCCGGAGCAGAGCCTTTCTCGAAAACTCCCTATAGAATGGCTCCTGCACCATTAAAGGAGTGAAAGACACAGCTTGATGAGCTTCTAGCTTTTGGGTACATTCGTCCGAGCACTTCTCCGTGGGGTGCTCCCGTTCTGTTTGCAAATAAGAAAGATGGAACGCTACGGATGTGTATAGACTACCATGAGTTGAATCGGATGACCGTGAAAAACAAATACCCTTTGCCTAACATTAAGGAGTTATTTGATATTCTGCAAGGTTCCAAAGTCTACTCCAAGTTAGATTTGTGGCAAGGTTATTATTAGCTGCGAATTAAGAAGGAAGATATTACGAAGACTGGTTTTAACACAAGATATGGGCACTTTGAATTCGTTGTTATGCCGTTTCGATTAACTAACGCTCCAACCGTACTTATGGATATGATGCACCGGGTGTTCAGGCCGTTACTTGACAAGTTCGTGGTGATATTAATAGACGACATTCTGGTGTATTCTAAGTCAGCTGAGAGCATGCACAACATTTACGGATCGTCTTGGAAACTTTTAGGGAACATAAGTTGTATGCAAAGTTCAGCAAGTGCGAATTCTGGATCGACCGAGTTATGTTTTTTGGGACATATAATTTCAGGCGATGGGATTAAAGTTGATCCGTCTAAGGTTGAGTCTGTGCTTCGTTGGGAGAGACCGAGAAATGCCTCAGAGATTAGCAGTTTTCTTGGGTTGGCCGGCTACTACCGAAGATTTGTTAAAGATTTTTCTAAAATTACCGCCCCGTTGACTCGGTTAACTAAAAAGGAAGTAAAATTCGAATGGGATGATAAGTGTGAGGTGAGTTTTCTGACTTTGAAGGTGAAGCTAACTTCAGAACCGGTTCTTACCCTACCTAAGGGTACCGAGGGTTATGCAGTGTATACGGATACTTCAAAAGAGGGTCTTGGTTGCGTCTTAATGCAGCACGGTAGAGTGGTAGCTTATGCTTCAAGGAAGTTGAAGGAGCATGAGAAGAATTACCCTACCCGCGATCTCGAATTAGCTGTTGTTGTGTTTGCTTTGATGAAGTGGCGACATTATCTCTATAGTGCAACCTTCGAGGTGTTTACGGATCACCAAAGCCGCAAGTATCTCTTTTCCCAGAAAGATCTGAATGTAAGATAGAGGCGTTGGATGGAGTTATTAGAGGATTATGATTGTACCATTCAGTACCATCCGGGCAAAGCGAACGTGGTTGTCGATGCCTTGAGTAGAAAGGCGAGTGTGGCTACTCTAGAAGCAGGTTCTTCAAACTCAGGTTAAGAGATCTTTGTTTCGGGAACTTTGTTAGCGAATCTTACAGTTATACTAGATTTAGCAATTGCTGGAAGCTTAAGCCTCAAATGCGGAAATTCAGAAGTTGGTAACTCGTTCTAGAAATGACCCGAATTCTAAGTTTGGATTCGATGATTTCGGTTTGTTAAGGTTCGAAGCGAGAATATGTGTCCCGGAAGAGCTCAAGAGGATTATATTTGAGTAGGCACATCGCTCTAGGTACTCGATTCATCCTGGAGGTACTAAGATGTATCGGGACCTAAAAGAGAAATTCTGGTGGAATGGCATGAAAAGGGACGTCGCGAACTTCGTGAAGCGATGTCTAACATGTCAAAAGGTGAAGACGGAGCACCAGAAGCCGGGAGGAACTCTCCAACCATTTCCTATTCCCGAGTGGAAGTGGGAGCAAGTGACTATGGACTTTGTGTCCGGCTTGCCTAGAGTTAAAGGAGGGTATGATGGAATATGGGTAATTGTGGACAGATTGACTAAGTTTGTCCATTTACTCAAGGTTCAGATGTCTGAGAAAGTTCCAAAGCTAGCCGAGTTATACGTTCGGGAGATTGTAAGGTTACATGGAGTTCCGGCTAGTATTGTTTCGGATCGGGATCCACGGTTTATTTCGATCTTTTGGCAGAATCTTCAGAAGTGTTTGGGCACCAGGCTCAAGTATAGCACGGCTTCGCATCCTTAGACAGACGACCAATCTGAAAGGCTAATTCAGTACTTAGAGGATATGCTCAGAGCGTGTGCTTTGGACTTCCAAGATAAATGGGACGAGCACCTACCTTTGGTTGAGTTTGCTTATAACAACAGCTACCAGGCTTTGATAAAAATGGCTCCGTACGAGGCACTTTATGGAAGAAAGTGTAGGTCTCCTCTATTTTGGGACATTGAGGATTGGAGGTGGACTGAAGAGAATAAGCTCGAGAGAACCGAGTTTAAGGAAAAGATTGTCGTTACTATTGAAAAGGTTTATAAGATTCGGCAAAGGATGAGAGCAGCTCAGGCCCGTCAAAAGAGCTACGCCGATAAGAGAAGAAGACCCTTAGAGTTCAAAGTCGGAGATAGAGTCTTTTTGAAGGCGTCTCCTAGAAAGGGCTTCACTGGTATAGGTACAGGTGGAAAGCTTAGTCCACGGTACTTGGGACCGTTTGAAATATTGCAAAGAATCGGAGAAACCGTGTATAGATTGGATTTACCGCCAAGTATGACCGGGATACACAATGTTTTTCACGTCTCTCAACTACGAAAGTATTATCCCGATGAGGCAACAATTCTCCCAGTTGAAGAGGTTCAGTTAGAGCCGGATTTAACCATTGAAAAGCATCCGGTTGCAATTCAGGACCGAAAGATGTAAGAATTGAGAAATCGGTAGATTCCTTTAGTTAGGGTACTTTGGCGAGATCAGAAATCTGAGGAATCGATTTGGGAAATGGAAGAGAAAATGAGAAGGTTATACCCGAAGTTATTTGAGGACTCGAGTCGGACTTGAGAGCAAGTCCTTTTTAAGTGAGGAAGGATTATGACACCCCGACTCCGTGACCGTACAGGTATCACATATGTGCGCAATTTAAATTATTTTAATTTCATATTTAATTGATGCATTTAATTGAATTATATTTTATTATTTGAAATTCTTTTATGAATTATTTGAATTTATATGAAATATTTGAATTATATGTAAAAAATTTGCCTTAAGTGATTTATGATATGAATTCTTATGTATGAAATGTGGGATCTAAATGTTATTTTATGATTTAAATTATTTGTTATATTTTATGAATTATGTTTATGAATTTATTTGATACGTTTTATATGAGCTATGAACTTAAATAACCTAAATGATGCATTCTTGCATTCATATGCATTCATTTCATACATATGCATTTTCGAGCGTCTAAGTGGTACATATTTGAGTCTAAATCCTGGGTCTTGCGTTCTTTTGCTTTAGAGCCTCCTCAGGAAGTTAACGAGCCCGAGGTTTAGGTGTTCGGTTACTCCTTTTGTTCGGTTTTGACTCCGTTTCCAATTCCAGGTGAGGGTTATGATCTTTTCTTTTAGATAAGCGTGAGCCAAGCCGAGCCGAGCCTTGGTCTTTTTTATGGGCTCGAGGTCGGCTCGACCAAGGCTCGCAAGCGACTCGGCTCGGCTCAAGCTGGGCAAAAATATATATTTTGGATTAAAAATTAATTATTTTTAATAATTAAATATATTTATATATATAAATTAGTACATATATATATAATATTATATATAAATTGAGTATTTTTACATATAAAAATTAATATTTTTTTATTTGTTAATTAAGCTCGCGGGCCACGAGCCTAAAACAAAAGGGCTTGGGTTCGAGCTTGGCTCGTCAAGCTCGCGAGCCGACTTAGCTTGTTTACATCCCTATATCAAACACATACTTATAGGTAATAGATAAGTCGCATGCATGCTTGAAAACCCACATAAGGTTGTCGGTCGCTTAACTAAAAAGAAAGAAAACCTCACCTGATACTCGAAAAAGCTGTTGACAAAACAATTGGTTAACCCCATAACCTACACGATTAACTTGTCGCCACCCCGGGTGTACCTGTACAAACTGGACACAAAAGGAGAGACTTAAACTCAAGGATGAACCACATAGACGTACAATAATGCAAATGGATGCTAAGAATGCCAGTATGCGAGCAATAACACCTTCCAGGATACGCATAAGGCATTTATGCATGACCGTGCCATATGTTACCAAATAGGCACGTTAGACAAGTAATAGGATCCTTAGGCTGACACGTATATAAATAGTCAAATTATACAGTAAACAATTAAACAAGTAATTGTATAAAAGGGAACATACGAAAGCAATACATTAACGATTAATCGAGACCATATTAAAACATGGAGGGCTAATTAGACACGTTTCAAGAACAAATAAAGTCATACAAAGGTTCACATAATTAATTAAACATGTACAAGCAATACAATATCACCCGATAGTGAAAATTTCTTACCAAACAACGTAGCGAGGGAACTAATATAAAATACATGGGTTTGATGCACAAATTCCAACCGCATTTCCGAGTAGGGGTGGGTACGGGTCGGGTTTTTCGGGTTTCGAGTAGTTCGGTCGGGTATCCAGTTTTTTCGGGTACCCGATCGGGTCGGGTTCAAGTGCCCGCCTGCTTTTCCCTTTTTTTTTATTAAAATACCCATTTTTCCAGTTAATTAAATCATTGAACATAATTAAACTATTAAACCTAAGCAATACGTCTGGAAAGTATTAAATCTTGGCAATTAATTAAACTATTAGATTAAAGCTTAACTATTGAACTGTGAACATAAGTAAATTGTAAACTATTAAAGCATAAGTGCTGAGTGCATAACAAAATGTCCAGACTTCCAGTAGCAGCAGTAGACCAGTTCCAGTAGCACAATAACATCAAACACATTACACAAAGTCACAAAGCCGCAAAATTACACAAGATAAGGACAACAGTAGTGTAACACCGGTAGCACATTACAGATTAAGTCATTAAACAAGATAGGGAGTGTAGCAATAATTGAAAACAGTAGCAGCAACAATAGTTTCTCGAACATCTTCGAGCTTCTCAAACATCGACAATAGTAGAATCAATGCCCATTTTCACCAATTCTTAAAAAAAAAAAAAAAAAGAATAGAATAAAAAGTAGTTATTAGTTATATATTGAATTGAAACATAAAAAATGAAATACTTGAAGAGTAAAACAAGAAAACTTACCTTTCTCAATGGATTCAATCTCACACAAGTCCTCCTCTACATTGATTGGTCTCGAATCCACACGGAGCCAATCTTGAGCACATACTAGAGCTTGAACAATTCTAGGAGATAAAGAACTCCTAAATGCATCAAGTATTCGTCCACCGGTACTAAATGCCGGCTCCGAAGCGACGTGGAGATGGGAACGGCCAAAATGTCACGAGCCATCTTGGAAAGAGTAGGGAACCTAAGAGAATACATCAGCCTCTCGTACCTCACTTAAATATGTCTCCAACTCCAACTTTACGTGATTACTAGCTTCTCCCTTTTTCTTCGTCTTAAACTTCTCTTTCAAAATTGCTTTAGAATCAGATGAATCAGAAGAAGAAATTGTTGAGGAATCCGATGAATTTGATGAAGTTGGGCTCGTTGGATATCCATACTTTGATTTGTAATGCTCAAATAACTCTTGCATTCCTTGACTCCCGTTTCTTTCATAATCCCACTCTTCGAAATGTCATCATACATTTCCTTAAAAGACAAATCAAGAAACTCCATCTTATATCGTGGATCAAGGACCACCCCAAAGTATAGTAGTAGATTCATTTTTTCAATTGCAACCCAATACTTATCAAATTTCGCTTTCATTCGAGTAGACATTGCTTGCAATTCCGGAATTTCACTTGAGGACCATTCTCTCAAAAGCAAATCTACCTCGCTTATCTAATCAAAAACCATGTTGGCCAAGACATACAAAGAATTGGAGAAACACAAGGTAAGTCTATAAAAATGAGTCAAAAACTTGCACAATAATTTGGCCCTTTCCCAATCACCATTCAATGGAACAAAACCCTCTTTTTCCAAATCATTAAAATATCCAAGATCCATGTCCATGTAAGAGTCAAAAGCTCTCCTAAGACATATCACTGACTCCAACATCAAATATGTAGAATTCCATCTTGTAGGCACATTAAGAGACAACAAATCTTTGTACCTAGCCGGGGAGTTCCTAATGTGCCTTATAGCACCTCTAATACGGCAAATAGCCTCATGCTCTTGTTTATTTTTCAATCCATCTTGAACAATATGATTGATAATATGTGTTATACACCGCATGTGCAAATATTTTCCCCCTGAGGTACTAGTGCCCCAATTATCAAACTTCTTTTGTAAGTACACAATTACACCATAATTCGACGAAGCGTTATCAACCGTAACAGTGTAAATTCTATCAGTTTCCCAATCAAGCAAGCATTTATCAACCCCTTTACCAACCTTCTCACTTTTATGTCCCAAAATTGGGCAAAAGTTTAGAATTCTTTTTTGCAAATACCAACCATCATCAATAAAGTGAACTGTAAGACACATATAATTGACCTTTTGAGTTGAAGTCCATGTACACGTTGTTATGCTAATGGTTTGAGAGTAATTCTTAATGAATAACTTCAATTTTTCACGTTCACTTACACATATGTTATATATGTCTTTGCTTATGGTTCTTCTTGATGGAATCACAAACATAGGACATGCAACCGACATGAAGTGTTTAAACTCCGAATTTTCAATAAACTTGAATGCAAGCTCATCCACAATCAACCAATAACACATAACCTCACGTGTTTTATCTTGATCAAATTTCCAAGAAACAACATTTCCCTCTTTTTCCCCTATCTTAACCGGTTGAAGTGAAATTCGATTTTGATTAGTCATTACTTCATGAGGTTTCTTTTTACATGAATCAAAATAATTTCTAAGGGGCCTCGTACCATGCAATCTTGGGTCGGCCTTAATGTCTCTTTGACAATATATGCGTCTAGCCTTTTGTACCTTGTCTTATTCACAATAAAATTTGGTAAAATAATCTCAATACTTCGACCTAGTTGGCATATCTTTTCTACTTCTTTTCTTTGTCTTACTAGTTCCATCTCAATATCCAAATCACACTCCATTTGCTCAATATAATCTTGAACTTCATTTTCAACATTAATATTGCTAACCTCTTCAAGGTGAGGAGATTGAGAGCCAATTCGATTGAATTAAGAGCCCGAACCAAAGGCATTGTCACCTTGTGATGAATTTGGTCCACTTCCACTCATAGACATCTACAATAACCATTATCAAGCAATTAAATTTAAACCACATTTGAGAACTAAACAAAAATTAAAGAAAATAAAAGAAAATTTCAAGAATTCAAATCAAACCTGGGGCTACAATCTATCAATGTTATGTTACTTATATCAAAATCAACAATAAATATTATCAAGATATTAACTTTAAACCCCATTTCAGAAATTAAATAGAAAATTGAGAAAATAAAACAAAAATTCCAAAAGATAAATTAAACCCTAGAAAATGATATAGAAAATTAGAAATCTTACCTTGAGTGAGCCTGAAGCAGCTGATGGAGGAGGCTCCATTGGGATTCAGAGGGTTGCACCGGCGGATGACCGGCAAAATTGAGGCAGCACCGGAGTTCGTAATGGCAAGCAAATGGGAGTGGAGACTTGGAGTCACTGGAGAGTGGACTGTCGGCTTTCACTTTCACTTTCAGACTTCAAAGTAGCTTTTGGAAATTAGAATTTAGTTGAGATTTTCACTTTTTATTTTCTAACACTAAAAACGTGATTTGCATTTAGAAGTCCAAAAACGTTTTATATATATACAATTAAATTAAATTGTAATGTATATACATATATATATTTAAAAAAATGATCGGGTTAATTGGGTACCCGATCGAGTATTTCTGGTAGTGAATTACTACCCGAACCCGAACCAATATATTATATCGGGTATCAAGTACCCGACCCGACATCCAAAATTTATGAAAAAACTCGAACCGATCGGGTTTTACCTGATCGGGTCGGATCTGGTAACCGATACCCGATCCAAAATGCCCACCTCTATTTACAAGTACGAGATTTTAAAATCGATAATAAACTTTTTCAGTTGTCCATAGCTTTGAATGCCCGTGTGTAGGGTTTCCGAAGAGGTTTTAGGAAAATAATTTTCTAGATGACACTTTTATTAAAAATAAATTTAAAGGTCATTCGCTTAGCGCAACAACTAAGGACTGAAATGATTAGTCGTTCGCATTAACATTTATTTTGTTGTTTTGGAGAATGAGGCGAACTGTGGATGGTTCGGCAACAAACTTAATGATGCACTCGCAAGCCATCATTATTTTTGTATTTTAGGCACTACACATTCATTTCTGACAAGCATCTGAGCCTTGGCACACATGTGGCAAGGTTGTTTCTAGGCTCCCGACATGCATTCTGCCGAAGATATTTGTTAGATAACTTAAGGACTCAGGTACTTTATTAGATCAGTTACACAACTTTGTAGAACAGTTTTACTGACTTCTAGGACAATTTTACTTGTTTGTAAAGAAATTATACGACTTTGTAGAACAATTAGACAACTTTGTATAAAAATTTGACAGCTTTGAAGAACACTTTGACAACTTTGTTGAATTCAATTTAACAACTTTGTAATTTTATTTGATAGATCTATAGAATAATTTGATTACTTTGCATAATAATTTGACAGCTTTGTATAATTTGACAGCTTTGTAAAATAATTTGATGACTCTGTAGAATAATATATTTCCATTATGGAATAATTCGTATATTTTTTGACATTACCATAGGTTCTGATGAAAAGGTTTTATCCTTGTTTCAACAAGAAATATTAGACGGGTATTTTCAATGCAAATGCATATGATCAAGTCAAGTAAAACTTACACAAAATATTGGAATAAATGCCACTTCCGGAAGATTTCATAAAGTTCTTCAATCTCCAAAACTAGTCCAATTCCATGTTCAATGGTGATCGATATGGTATTATCAACAACAACTTGGCCGAGTCGTGGAACAATTTAGGTGGGAGACGTATGAATGCTCCCAATATTCTTACAAATAATTGTAACAGGAGAAAAGTTTCTAATGGAAAAAACGTATTTGCAAAGATATACAGAGAATGCTAAGTGTGGATTATACTGTAGGCAGATCCTTGAATGTCAACCTGTGATGCCCCAACTTTTCGGCCGGATAGTTATGATGTATGTGTTTGCCAATTTACATGAATTAAAAGTTTTTAAGTGTTTTATATATTCAATTTCATTATTAATTGTTATTATGTAATTGTTTGAATAATTGAATATGAAATTGATTTGAATTCTTGAATGTTATGCACTTACATGAGATGATCACATGTCGTTTCTATTTGATTAGATTTTAAAATTCTGTGAAAATTTAGTATGTTGTAGATTTATGTGTTATGAACATGTCTATATGCTTGTTTCATGTTTTTGACCTCGTTTGATGTGGTAACGAATTTTATTCTGGGAACGAGACCAAAACGGGGGCTAAAGAGCATTTAGCGCACCTTTGGTTCGGGTGACATTTCCTAAGCTTGAGAATTTGGATTCAAATTGTGTCACCTCCGTTAAGCTTGAATCGATGATTCGGACTCAATGGGATAAGTCTCATATTTTTCTAAAATCGTTTGATACCCCGAAATCACCCCGTAAGTTTGCCTCGCGCCTAAATGACCACCTTTCACTAAATTGCACATAAGTCCCTCCTTTTTCCACCTTTTTTCATGATTCTTGGCCCCACATTTTCCTGAATCATTGTACTATATTTTCGTTATTTATTTTGGGCGGTCATAACCAAGAAAGAAAGGAGAATCAACTGTAAACTTGGAGAAAACCCCTTCCTTTCTCGTCACCTTGAAACCAAGAGGGTATTTGAGCTCATGTCTTCATTTTCCTCCATCATCTTCAAGAGGTGAGTTCATATTTGTGTTTGGCATCATTATATGGTTATTTTCATCCATAAGTTTTAGATTTTAACTTGGATTTGATATGATTTTGGAGCAAGATGATGAATAGTAATGTTTAGGATGAAATTTGAACTCATATGCTTTCTCTTGTGAATTCTCTTGAATTCATGATATATATGTGACCACATGAGCTTCATTTATGATTTTATGGACTTTAATTTGATGGTGGTTGTGTATACTAAATGTTACCATTAATGAACTTCAAGATTCTTCAAGTTTTCTCCATGGATTTGTGTAGTTACTTGAATCCTTCTTTGTTGCCGGTTTATGGAACGAGTTGAGGCTGAAATTTCATGACTTTGTGGCTGGGATTTTGTGAGTTTATTGCTGCCTTGTTACCTGGTGTTTGCTGATGTTATTAAGGTTGTGAGATGCAGGGGATTTTGTTGCTGCTGCTGTGTTGTTTTCGTTCACGAACATTCTTCCATGGCAGGGAGAATTAAGCATTGAAAGTCCCCGGCCGAGGACTTACCTCCAAACCTTCCAGTAGCTTTTTACCCGGTCAGGGAGCTATGGAGAATAATTTTCCCCGGGCGGGGAACTTCTTAATTGAATTTTTATTTGCTTCAAATCTTGTTCTTGTGTGTGCATGTGGTTTATACCTTGTGCATGTGTGTGTACGTAGATATATATATATACACATATGTATTATATAGCGTGTGCATGATATATGTATTATATTATATATGTATATTACATACATATATGTGTTGTATTAGTATATATTATATATATCTTGCATGCATGAATTTGGTGTACGTGTGTATGTAATATTACATATTAAATTATTGAATTAATTGAATTAGTTTTTATATATTATGATCTCAAATAATTCAATTTCGCGTGTGTGGATCTCGTGCTTCTTTAGTTGATTTCTATACCTTTATTTCATTAATTTTATAATTGTAAACTTGATGTATTTGATTTATAATTGTTATATGAAATTCATGACTTGAATTGCTATGAATTATGAAACGAATGAATGTGAAACCATCACATATTGAATGAATGTGAACGAATAACTTGTTTATGTGCCTTTAATGCATTAATTGTGCACATGAACATCCTCATAACTTGTTAGTATCTCTCATCCATCTCATCACATGTTTATTGCTTCGTCGTCCGTCATATGTGGTCATTTTGAGTCTCACTCCACATCTTTTGCACAAATTTTGGTTTGGGCAGAGACGAGGCCGGTCAGTGAGGCTTGTGTGCCATTTCTTTTGCTTCTAAGGTGGGTTTCTCTTCTATTAGTTAAGCGACCCTATATATACATCCAATGTGTAAAGTTTTGAGCCAAAATTATTACACGTATATAGAGTCCTTTTTAAGAGTAAATGATTTCAAATCTATAACCCTTTTTTTTTATGAAACCCTACCCTATGTTTTGGTGAGAACATGAATGAATGCACGGGCCCTGGGACTTGTTATTTATGGCTATTCGGGGAGGCAAGGGCCGACGGTGATCCTATGTGCTAGTCCCAACCAAAATACGATGATACCGACCCTCGCCAGGAGATTAGTGGGGAATGGGAGCTGAGGCCTTTGGGGATTCATGTACCCCACTGACCGTAATGAATGGGTGACCGGGCCTTGCAAAACCTTCCACCACCCGGAGGAAAAAGGTGTATATGAACGATTATGAATGATCGAATGAATATGCGCAAAAGATTATGTGTGTGATGACGAATGAATAATGATTATGATTACACAAGGTGCGGGTTGGAGAGTTAGCCCTCTCGCTGGGCTCACGAATAACCTAATGAATGAATATGATTGTTAAAATCCCTTTCGATGATTTCTTTAGTTTTTCCCACTTGGGAAATGTTCTAAAACCTCGTATGGGATTATAGCTTGCATGTATGTGTTTGAATTCTACGGTATTATTATAGTACGCTCATTTTTATACCCACCAATCTCCTTTAAACTGAACCCGTGTTGTTTTCAGTTGTTTCTGCAGGTTTTTGTGAGTGCTAGTTGGGAATTCAAGTCTTTTGAGTCGTATATTTATGTCTAGCATTTTCTTTACACATATACTCATATTTTAGTTGTTAGATATGTATTTTATGGGCGCTCTTGATATGTAGGCCTTCTGGGCCGTTGACACTTGTATATTATTTTGTATATGGAGCCTGTGGCTCATTGTGATCTAATGTATATGATAGCTTCCGTGTTTTGATACATTACTCTGGTTTTGTTTAGAGTTTTAGATTGAATGGTTTAAGGGTTTGTCCCTCCTAGCCTAGCGAGTGAATTGTGTCCTCGTTCGCCTTGATTTGGCACGTGTATGGATTCCCCATTTCAAATACGGGTCAAGTCTTGGTGCGGGGGATGTGGCATCACGCGCCGGGCGCTACATCCTTAAGTGGTATCAGAGCATCGGGTTGCAAAACCCGGACTCTCGTGTTGTGTTGAGTCAAGTTAGGTCGTACGGCTTTAGGACCTAATTGTTAATGTGTTACATATGCATCTCTTATGTGTTTAAGTTCTTTAATTCTCGGTTTTTGATTGAATTTATTGCACTTTCATGCATTGACTAAAAATAGCACGCATTTTCAGTGTTTATTGACAGGATGCCTCTAAGGAGACACAGAGATAGATCTCTAGAACGACACCATCGTCGTGATTGTACTCCCACTACATAAGCACAGCCACAACAACCACAACTGCCTCCAATGAACATGGAAAATTTTATGGAAGCGGTTTTCGATTATGTAGAGCACTGAAGAGCTCAAGCACCACCACCACAGTCGGCTGAGCAACCAGCTCCTCCACCAAATAATCGAGATCCTCATTATTTCTAAGTTATAATCCCACTAGGTTTTCTAGCTCTATTGATGATGCGGTTTCTGAAGGATGGCTAACGAGGGTCGAGAGGATTTTCAGTGTTCGCTAGTTTACCACTCAAGAAAAAGCTCAATTCGCCATATTTCAACTAGATGACGACGCCTATGAGTGGTGGGAAAGAACTAGGGAGAAGTTTGAAGTGAACGGAGAGAAGATCACAAGGGAAGTATTCAAGAGAGAATTTCGGGAATCTTTTGTACCCGAAGTTGTGAGAGAAGAAAGGAACAGGAATTTATGGAACTGGAGTAAGGAAACCATACGGTGGCTCAATATCTTGCCATCTTCAATAGACTCGGGAAATTTGCTCCTCAAATCACCCGAGATGAGAAGAGGAAAACCAGGAAGTTTATAGCGGGGTTGAGACAGGATTTGAGACATGGTCAGGCCGGTCATAACTTCGAGTCCTTCACTGACATGGTCCAGAGGGCATTGGAGCAAGAAGAAGAATACAGAAAGAAGGACCCGATTCCTAAATCATTTTCGGGACAGGGATTGGGATCAGGAACAGGCAAGAGACCGATGACTTTCTGTAATGCCCCGGTTTTTCAGTCGTATAGTATGACTTATGTGTTTACCAAATTGCGCAAATTAATTGTTTATAAGTGTTATTGTATATTTAATTGTTATTAAATAATAAAATATCAATTATTTATATCTTAATGATTATTAATATTAAATGTATATTTTAAACGTGCACTTGTTATTTATTTAGATATGAATTGAAATGTTGTTTTATATTATGAAATTCTTTGAATTTATTATGCATTGCTCATGAGTGTTATAAACGCGCTTCGTTTCTATATGATTTGATATCAAAACTTCGTCAAAATGTAGTATGTTGGAGATATGCGTGTTATGAATATGAATATACGCTCGTTTCATGTTTTTGGGTTCATTTGCATTAGTTTCGAATTTATTTTGTTCTTGGAATCCAAATCGGGGGCTAACGAGCAATTAGCGCACCCTTGGTTCCGTATGTGATATCTTGAGCTCGGGAACTCGGAATCGAGTTCCGTCAACTTTGTTGAACTCCTAACAAAAATTCAAGTTTAATGAACTTAGCCTTATATTTTTCCAAAATCATTTGAATCTCTCAAACTCAACCGAAAAGTGTTACGTTCGTCAAAACTGCCACAGCTCACTAAAATGGCCATATCTGTCACAAACCTTTACTAAATTAACCATGGTTTGATTCCTTGGAACCCTAAATCAACCCTCTAATAGCCCTTAACCACCCAAAACCAAACCAACCCTCCACACTTAGAGAATTTAAGCAAAAACCCCCTGCTCTCCAATTTCCCGTCACCTTGCCTTTTTTGGAGATTTTGGAGGTCAAATCTCTTCCAACCTTCATCCAATCCACAAGGTAAGCTTAGGGTTGTATTATACATTCATTATGAGTCATTTTGATCCATTCATCCCCAATTTTGAGCATGCTTTCATGGGTTTATGGCTGAAATGATGAAATAGTTAGGTTATGGAGTAATATGTTGATCTCTATCATTTCTTGAGGAATTTGGTTGATTCAAAGCATGAATATTGTTGTCTTAACTCCTTCTTTACAATTATGGTGATGTATTATGTGGTAGTTGAAGCATTCATGAGTTGCCATTAAAGGAGTTTTGAAGAAAATTCATGAAATGATCACCTATACCTTCATCTCACGTTTGATCATTCTTGGGGCTGATTTGTATGTTGTTTTGGAGTTGTTTTGCTGCATATTTATTGCCTTACCTTAGCTGATTGTGTTGGGTCGAGGTTGGAATAGTTACTACTCAGTTTTTCTCCAGTTTGCTGCATTAATTTGCTGTTGTTGTTGCGTTCAGTGTCGCGGCCGCGCAGCTATTTTGTTAGTTTAGTGGCACGGCCGCGATTGTATCCCCAGTTTGCTTCTGTAATAGCGTCTTGGTCGTGCCTTTTTTTTGAAGGATCAGGTCGCGGCCGCGCCTGTGTTGCTTCCTGCGCTGCTGCTTCTTTTAGTTTTCCTGCTGCGTCTTCTTTCTTCTTTTGGTGTTGTGTGTGTGTTTGTGTTTATATATTTATATGTATGTGACTATTGTTGTTAGGAATAGTGCCCTAGAAAGCCGATTGTATATCCGCTTTGTGCTTTTCCTTATTGTAATCACAGACAATCTTTGAATGAAATAACGAATTGAGGCAACACTTCTTTATATGCTCTTGTTTGGTATGCGTTTACTTTATCTGTGCATGTATAAGAACTCCCCTAATCCTGATGACTGTAGGACTCTACCATTTAGGTGAAATGGTTCATGAAACGAGCCCTATATCACATAAGTCATGATTAGTAAATTACTCCAAGCCGATGAGTCCTACAGACAGTGGGAGTGTCAACCTGACTCCTCTAAGGCTTGCTTGTGGGATCACGCCCTTAAGAAGGACCACCTTGTTTCATGGAGGTGCAAAGTGTATAGTTGATACGTGCGTGATACATGAGGGTGCTTACTTTAATAAGTAAGTTCACTGAGGTGCCCCGTGTGAGAACATTCCTAAATGGGAAAGGAAGTTTCTATTTCAGGAAATAGAAACTTCCAGATTAGGAAATATCTCACGAGTCATTGATGTGATTAATAGATCCTTAGACTTGAGGTTCCTTGCCACTTTATGAGTTAACTCTGTAGTCTTAGGTATAAGCTTTAAAGGGTGTCGCCTTAGACAACTGATTCAAGGCTTATGCTGGGGCTACCCAAGTGATTCATGAAAGTGAATGAGAATCAAGAAAGGACCTACACTTGCATTTGCAAGGTGATCTCTTATTGTGTAAGTCATTCATATGCCATATGGAGTCCTTGGCCAAGGCAGTAGATCAAGACATCAAGAAAAGGGTTTCTTGGATTGAGATCAAATGGATATGAAATACACTTAGCTTTAAGACCGGATTATTAGGGTTCTGATTATTCCCTTGCCCTAGATCTTGGTTGAGAGATAGTAAGTAGGAGGATTGTATCTCACATGAATCAATGACTTAAAGGTTCTGTCGAATCCAAACATTCCAATTCAGCTAGGGGTTAAACACCTGTTGCTAGACTATGGTCGTTTAATCTGTGGACTGATTAATTAATTAGTGAATTAATTAATTAGGGTCACTGCTAATTGAATTGAGAACCTAGAGGGTCACACACAACAACTTGGTTACATGAGTTGAGGCTTTAAAATGATTAAACGAGTTAATCGAGCCTAGAGGGTTCCACACGTGTGGGTCACGTGCGTGACACGTGTCCTTCATGGACACATGTGCATATGCGTGAATAATTATTTGGTAATTAAATAATTAATGTGTTAATTATTTGATAGACTTTGGTTTAATTTTGAATTAAAAAGAAAGTCTAATTTTGGAGAAAAATAATCTAGTTAATTAATTATTAATTAATTAATTAGATAAAAAAAATAAGTTATTTATTTTATAATAAATAAAGTATAAAATTATCCAAAAATAGTTTGGATATTTTTAGCTCTCTTGAAAGTTGATTTGAATTAGAATTCAAAGTCAAAGTTGGAGAATACTTGATGATCAAGTAATAGGAGAGAGAGGGACCAAATCCTTGCCCAACAAGGATTAGGATCGACGCCTCTCTCCCTTGCCTATCTATAGGGGAGCTTAAGATCCCCTTTAGAGCTAATTGACAATTCTTTTGGTTCATGTGTTGAACACCTTCCTTTCTCCAAGATTAAATAAAACCCTAGGTTAAGCCTAAACACTAACTAGAGAACTAGCATCCTTACTAGTTAGATTGTGATCAAGTTGGTGGACTTTCTCTAGAGACTTCAAGTTAGAAGTTTGAAGATTCGAGCTTTACCAAGGAGAGGGGATCAAGCCGCGAGAAGAGCGTTCTTGGGTGGCTTGAAACGCTTCAAGAAAGAATAAAAGAAAAGTAAGTTTTCTATCTCTACGAATTTGGATACACGATTGCGAGTCCAAGATCCTTTTGTTGGGAATTTTTTTTTAAATTCTGCTGCTTTCTGATTCGTGTTTTCCAACAAGTGGTATCAGAGCCACGTCGTTAATCGTGTTTCTGATTCGTCTCAATTATTCTGAATTTGGTAGAAATTCTTAGGCTTAGATGTGAATTAGGTATCCATGAGTTCTTTTAGAAAGCCTGAATTACGAAACTATAATTTTTCTTGAATTTCTGAAACTGTTTTCTTAAATTGTGTTTTCGAAAACCGTTTTGATTGAAATATGTTTAAATTGAATTTTTTAATTTTGGATTGAACCGGGTTTTGGAGAAACCCAAAAATACGAAAAGGGATACGAAAAGAAAGGGCCTGGGCGTGCTAGGACGTCGAACGCCCAAGCCCCATCACCGCCACCCAGCCCTCCCTCATCCGCGCGGGAGGCATCCCGCCCGCCTAGGCGCCTTGCTCGCCTGTCCCGCAACCGTGCGGGACAGCCGCCTGTTCCTCCCGCAACCGTGCGGGACATCCGCCTGTTCCTCCCGCAACCGCGCGGGAGCGCCCGCCCAGGGATGGCCGGGACTACCTGCCCGCGCCGTACGTCTGCGCGCAAGGGCGCGCCTGTTGCGCGCACGTTGGCGGCAGTCGCTGCCGGCTGTGCGGCGGGCGGGCGATCCCGCGTCGTCCCGGGCCCGTGTTTTCGTGTTTCTCGTGTTTCGTGTTTTCGATCCTTAAAATCCCATTAAATTTTTTTTTTTCAGTTTTATCTTTTAAAATCAGTTATGCTAAAATAAAAATTATTTTAAAATTTTTTATTAAATTGGGTTTTTTGAGAAATTAAGCGATTTAAATTTTGGAAAAATTACAATCTCTATTTTCTGAAAATATTGAAAGAATAAAATTATTAATTTTCAGAAATTAATTGGAATTTTATTAGTCTATTGTTTTTCGGGTTTTATTGAAAAGGCTCTTGAACAAGAATTGCATCTAAGTCGTGTTTTAAGCTATTAGAGCTTAAAACGGGAATTTTAATTTATTGGTTAAATTTAAATTCTCGCAAAAGCATGTTAGGTGATCATGGGTTTAGATCTATGTATGGTTTTAATTTATGCACATGGATGGTTTAAATTGGGGTTGGAGCCCTATAGTTGCGTTTTTCAATTGAGGTTGGAGCCTCACTTATGTGCGTACTGTTATGTGATTTATTATGTGCCTTTCCATATTACTGTTTTTGAGGCCGGGGTATGCCCCGTGTAATTGTCTAAGGCCAATATAAAGATTGAGCCTTATTACTTTAAGTCTTTTTCCTTTTATTATAATTTGAGAGTAGAGATAGGTGGTGAGGTTTTATTTTCATTTTGGAGACAATGCACCCATGGAGTAAGATGGACCACATTCAAGTAACAAGGAGGCCATAAGTGAAGACCCCTCAAAATGTTAGGGAGGGGAATCTCAATTGTAAAAATGTAATAGAGATAGGGCTCGTATTTTGTTATCGCTTTCCCTTATGTGATTTAAACTGTTTATGTGGCATGTATGTTAGAACTTGTGATTGTGGAGTGGCTCCCACATATCACGCATAAGATAGGTAGAACCCATGATCATTACATGTTAGTATCATGCTAGGACATGTTATCTGTTTATGTGCTTGTTTGAAATGCATTTAAGTGTACTTGCATTAGTCAAGACTAGTAAAATTGGATAACATATATGTTGGTGAGGTCGAACCGAACAACTCTTCGGTTGATTCGAAAATTCCCATTAAATATTAAGCTAATTACGAACAAATAGGTATTTAAATTCGAGATACAAATTTTGAATTAAATTTCTAGCATTCCATCAATAGGTTTTAAGTTTAGTAAGTGAAGCTAGTTATTGTCCGCGAGTCGTGGGATAGCTAGTGGAGCTTATTTGTTCTTAGTTACCTAATTGATCATTTTAAATGATCAATATTTCATGGTCAATTTTAGCAAGGGCGATGTCCGCGAGTCGTGGGTCGTTCGAACTAAGTTTTGATCATGATCTTATGATTGATGGGTCTAGCTTAACGCCTAAGTAAATGTGGATGTCGGACGAGTCGTGGGTCCATATTGAAAGATAGGTGATGCAAAAATAACTACTAAGAGTTCTAAAGGTGTTAGAATTGGTAAGTTATACCTAACTAGGGTTCTTACTTAGAATGTCCGCGAGTCGTGGGTTCGAGGTAAAATGCCTAGGATCTTAGTACCCATTGGGAAACGTGTTCCTCTTAGATCTTTGGGAATTATAGATCTTTGAAAAACAGTGGGAGCTACATTAGATTAAAGACCTCATCTTTTGTATATCGTTATAATTCAGCATGCTCACTAGTTCTCTATTTTACCATTTAGGTCATAGATTCTATGATTCTCTACGTGTTTTGAAATGGCAACCAAAAACCCTCTTGTATCGATCCTCGAGTCAAACAAGTTGACTCGTCCCAACAATTCTGATTGGCTGAGGAATCTAAAAATCATTTTAGATTCTGAGAAGAGAACTTATGTTCTCTTCGAAGAGGAGCCTAGTCCCGAAGGGGGCGCTCCCACTCGGGCCGAGCGGGATGCGATTCAGAAGTGGAAGGATGATAATCTCCAAGCCCGTTTCCTTATGTTGGCTAACATGTCTCCGGACTTGCAAAGGCAACATGAGGCCATGGAATTCACTTGGGAGATTTACGACCACTTAGAGTAACTTTACCGCCCTCATGAACATGTTACAAGGTATAACACTTCAAAGGAATTGTTCCTCTTGAGAATGAGGGAAGGTTCAAGTGTCCATGAATATGGACTCAAGTTTCTTGCCCTTACTGAGAAACTTGCCTCCATGGACATGCCACTGAAAGATGAGCTTTCAGTGGATTTGTTGCTAGCTTCGCTCCCACCATCATTCAACCCATTTGTCCTTAACTTCAACATGAATCATGCTGGTGCTACTGTAGCTGAGCTGATTAGTCAACTTGTGACTGCTGAAAGCACGATCAAGAAGGACAATAAGGTTTTGATGGTGAATGCTCCATCTTCCTCTTCTGGGCTTTCTAAAGGTAAGGGCAAGAAAGCCCAAAAGAAGAAGAAGAAACCCCTTAGGCCCACAGGTGGTGTTTCGAAGGGGAAGGCCCAAAAGAAGAAGCGTGATCAGAAAGAGGATGTCTGCTTCCATTGTGGCAAAGCGGGACATTGGAGGACAAACTGCCCAGAGTACAAGGCTACTCTAAAGAAAGGTATCTTTCTCGTTGAAATAAATCTTTCTATTAATTCTAGTTCTTGGGTACTTGATACCGGTTGTGGAACTCATATCTGTAATGATGTACAGATGCTAAGTGAAGTCCAACAACTAAAAGAAGGAGAATGTGTCTTGAAGATCGGTGATGGCTCAAACGTTGAAGCTCGAGCTTTAGGCACAATTAGATTAGATTTAGGTAGTTTTGAGTTAGTCTTGAATAAAGTCCTTTATGTACCGAGCATTATTCGTAATATAATTTCAGTTCCAATATTAGATTGTGAAGGTTATGAAACTTATATTAAGAATGGTAAATACTTTATCAAACGGAACAACTCTTCCATTCACATCGGTACTCTAAGTAATGGACTTTATCTAACTCAGAATATCAATATTATGAATATACAACGAGAAACGAAGCGTAAGAGAGATGATAAAGTTTCAGCTCCCTTATGGCCCGCTAGATTAGGACACATTTCCAAGAACAGAATTAGCAAGATAAACACTTTGGGATCATTCTCTGAAAATGATCTTAAGGAGTTAACTTCTTGTGAATCCTGTCTTAAAGGAAAAATGTCCAAAGTTCCTTTTAAAGGAAGTGTGGAACGTGCCACTAAGGTTTTGGATTTGATCCATATTGATGTTTGTGGACCACTTAGTGTAAGCACTAGAAACAATCATCAGTATTTCATAACCTTTACTGATGACTTTAGTCGGTATGGTTATGTATACTTAATGAAGTATAAATCTGAAGCTTTTGAGAAATTCTTAAAATTTCAAAAAGAGGTTGAGAACCAAACTGGTCACAAGATCAAAGCACTTCGATCTGATCGAGGAGGCGAGTATCTTAGTGAAGAATTCCTTAATCATCTCAAGGATAATGGGATTATCTCTCAGTGGACTCCTCTGGGAACTCCTCAGCTTAATGGGGTTATGCCCTAGAAAGTGCAGTAAATATTTTGAATCTAGTTCCCTCTAAGTCAGTCCCTAAAACGCCCTATGAAATGTGGCATGGTAAAGTCCCTAGTTATTCTTACTTAAGAATTTGGGGTTGTCCTGCTTATGTGAAGAGGACGGTGGGAGATAAGTTAGAATCTCGTTCTAACTTATGCTACTTTGTAGGTTATCCTAAGGAATCCATAGGATACTACTTCTATGATCAATCTGAGCAAAAGGTGTTTGTTTCCAGAAATGCCACTTTTCTTGAGGAACCGTTCCTTAAAGAAAAGAAAGGCAAGATCATAGAATTAGAAGAAGTACAAAGTAACCCCATGCCACCCACTGAAGAAACGTCCCCTACTGATCAACCACAGCCAATCACGAATTTCGATACACATGTAAATCCTCCTCTAAGGCGTTCTGAACGCACTCTTAGACAGCCGGAGAGATGGTATGGATTCTTCCATGAAATCTCTCAAAAGGATAATGATCCTTTAACATATGAGGAGGCACTTTTAGATTCTGACTCTGAATAGTGGATAAAAGCCATGTAATCCGAAATGGATTCCATGAACTCCAACCAAGTTTGGACCTTGGTAGATTTGCCTGATGGGGTCAAACCCATAGGTTGCAAATGGATCTTTAAGAGAAAGCTTGGAGTTGATGGAAGCATTACAGCCTACAAAGCAAGACTGGTTGCAAAAGGATTCACTCAAAGACCCGGCGTGGACTTTGACGAAACCTTCTCACCAGTTGCAATGCAAAAGTCTATTCGGATCATGCTTGCCATTGCTGTATATTATGACTATGAGATATGGAAAATGGATGTGAAAACTGCCTTTCTCAATGGTGACATTGATAAAGACATTTATATGGAGCAACCCATAGGTTTCACATTCAGTGGGAGTGAGCAAAAGGTTTGCAAACTCCAAAGATCAATCTATGGATTGAAACAGGCTTCTAGGAATTGGAACATTCAATTTGATGAATCGGTCAAAGCGTTTGGCTTCATCCAAATTTCGAATGAATCATGTGTGTATAGAAAGGAATTGGAGACCTCAGTGCAATTCTTAGTACTTTATGTTGATGACATCCTTCTTATTGGGAATTCGAAGGATGACTTGAAAGTGACTAAGTTATGGTTATCGAACCAATTCGAGATGAAAGATCTTGGTGATGCGTCCTATATCCTTGGAATTAAAATCTATAGAGATAGATCTAGAAGGTTAATAGGACTATCACTGTCGATGTACATTGACAAAGTATTGAAGAGATTCAATATGGAGTCAGCAAAGGTTAAGAACCTTCCTATGAGTGTAGGAACATGTCTTTCAAAGAAGATGTGTCCTAAGACTAACCTTGAGAAGGAAAGAATGACTCATACACCTTATGCATCAGCAATAGGTAGCATAATGCATACAATGTTATGTACTCGACCGGATGTGGCTTACGCACTTAGTGTGACGAGTCGTTTCCAATCTGACCCTGGAGATGGTCACTGGGCTGCCGTGAAGAATATTCTTAAGTACTTGAAAAGTACTAAAGATTTATTCTTAGTTTACGGAGGTCAGAAAGATCTTAATGTCGAAGGATACTGTGATGCAAGCTTTGCATCAGACTTAGATGATTTTAAGTCAATGTCAGGATACATTTTCTGCCTAAACGGCGGAGCAGTAAGTTGGAAGAGTTCCAAGCACCGAATACTTAGTTGCAAATGATGCTGCTAAGGAAGGTGTTTGGATTAGAAACTTCATTCAAGAGTTGAATGTTGTTCCTAGCATGAAAGACCCCATTACTGTGGAGATGTGCTAATTGAGAGGGTCACATCAGCAGAGAACGTGGCAGATCCACTTACTAAACCCCTTAGTCGAGAAGCTTTCCAAGGTCTTCTTCAGAAGATGGGACTTGGAGTAGCTTTAGAATGGCTTTGATGGGCAAGTGGGAGATTGTTAGGAATAGTGCCCTAGAAAGCCGATTGTATATCCGCTTTGTGCTTTTCCTTATTGTAATCACAGACAATCTTTGAATGAAATAACGAATTGAGGCAACACTTCTTTATATGCTCTTGTTTGGTATGCGTTTACTTTATCTGTGCATGTATAAGAACTCCCCTAATCCTGATGACTATAGGACTCTACCATTTAGGTGAAATGGTTCATGAAACGAGCCCTATATCACATAAGTCATGATTAGTAAATTACTCCAAGCCGATGAGTCCTACAGACAGTGGGAGTGTCAACCTGACTCTTCTAAGGCTTGCTTGTGGGATCACGCCCTTAAGAAGGACCACCTTGTTTCATGGAGGTGCAAAGTGTATAGTTGATACGTGCGTGATACATGAGGGTGCTTACTTTAATAAGTAAGTTCACTGAGGTGCCCCGTGTGAGAACATTCCTAAATAGGAAAGGAAGTTTCTATTTCAGGAAATAGAAACTTCCAGATTAGGAAATATCTCACGAGTCATTTATGTGATAAATAGATCCTTAGACTTGAGGTTCCTTGTCACTTTATGAGTTAACTCTGTAGTCTTAGGTATAAGCTTTAAAGGGTGTCGCCTTAGACAACTGATTCAAGGCTTATGCTGGGGCTACCCAAGTGATTCATGAAAGTGAATGAGAATCAAGAAAGGACCTACACTTGCATTTGCAAGGTGATCTCTTATTGTGTAAGTCATTCATATGCCATATGGAGTCCTTGGCCAAGGCAGTAGATCAAGAAATCAAGAAAAGGGTTTCTTGGATTGAGATCAAATGGATATGAAATGCACTTAGCTTTAAGACCGGATTATTAGGGTTCTGATTATTCCCTTGCCCTAGATCTTGGTTGAGAGATAGTAAGTAGGAGGATTGTATCTCACATGAATCAATGACTTAAAGGTTCTGTCGAATCCAAACATTCCAATTCAGCTAGGGGTTAAACACCTGTTGCTAGACTATGGTCGTTTAATCTGTGGACTGATTAATTAATTAGTGAATTAATTAATTAGGGTCACTGCTAATTGAATTGAGAACCTAGAGGGTCACACACAACAACTTGGTTACATGATTTGAGGCTTTAAAATGATTAAACGAGTTAATCGAGCCTAGAGGGTTCCACACGTGTGGGTCGCGTGCGTGACACGTGTCCTTCATGGACACGTGTGCATATGCGTGAATAATTATTTGGTAATTAAATAATTAATGTGTTAATTATTTAATAGACTTTGGTTTAATTTTCAATTAAAAAGAAAGTCTAATTTTGGAGAAAAATAATCTAGTTAATTAATTATGAATTAATTAATTAGATAAAAAAAAATAAGTTATTTATTTTATAATAAATAAAGTATAAAATTATCCAAAAATAGTTTGGATATTTTTAGCTCTCTTGAAAGTTGATTTGAATTAGAATTCAAAGTCAAAGTTGGAGAATACTTGATGATCAAGTAATAGGAGAGAGAGGGACCAAATCCTTGCCCAACAAGGATTAGGATCGGCGCCTCTCTCCCTTGCCTATACATAGGGGAGCTTAAGCTCCTCTTTAGAGCTAATTGACAATTCTTTTGGTTCATGTGTTGAACACATTCCTTTCTCCAAGATTAAATAAAACCCTAGGTTAAGCCTAAACACTAACTAGAGAACTAGCATCCTTACTAGTTAGATTGTGATCAAGTTGGTGGACTTTCTCTAGAGACTTCAAGTTAGAAGTTTGAAGATTCGAGCTTTACCAAGGAGAGGGGATCAAGCCGCGAGAAGAGCGTTCTTGGGTGGCTTGAAACGCTTCAAAAAATAATAAAAGAAAAGTAAGTTTTCTATCTCTACGAATTTGGATACACGATTGCGAGTCCAAGATCCTTGTGTTGGGAAAAAATTTTTAAATTCCGCTGCTTTCTGATTCGTGTTTTCCAACAGTTGTGTTGTTTGATATTGTGATAAGTGTATATATATATAATTGTGTAGGCATGCAAACGTGTATATATAATGTATTAGTAATGCATGCAGGGTGTGTGTGTGTACGTAGTATATATATTTAGGTGTTGATGCATGCATGTGTAGTGTTATATATATATATGTTTGTTATATATATAGTATAGAGATGATATATTATGCATGATATATAATATATAGATAATATATTATGCATGTGATTATACATGTATATATATATATATATATATATATATATGTTTTATATATTTATTTTAAGTATTGTTTAACTTATTTATTTAAAGTTTTGAATTTAATTGTTATCTATTTCATGTTTTTAATTTACGATCTTGATTCGAATGTATTTATTTGTCTATTTTCTAATTGTAAACGTGTTATAGTACGTGTTATGATCGTTATATGATGTGCTTGAATTGAATTAGTATGAAAGGTGAAAGTTATGAACTTAATGAATATGAACGGTTCCTTGAACGAATGAATGACTTGTCTATATGCTCTAGATGCATTATTCACGCACATGAACATGTTCATAACATAACATTCTCTCTTATGCATTCATATCATGTTCACTGCATGTCGTGCATCATATATGGTTCATTTGGAGTCTTGAGTCTTACGAACACGTTACGTTATCCTTTGTACAGTTTTCTCCAGGGTGGAGATGACGGGTTCATAGGACACTTTCAAGTCTCCTTTTCCTCTTGGTATTGTTCGGTAAGAGGCGTACAGGTGGGTTTCTCTACTATTTAGTTAAACAACCCTATATACTTCCAATGTGCAAAGATTTCGACCAAAAATTAATATATGTATATAGAGTCGTTTCAAGAGTAAATGTTTGCAACGTAAACCCTTTAATTTATGAATCCTACCAAATATTTTGGCGAGAATGAATGAATGAATGAATGCACAGAATGGGGCCCAGGAACCTAGGGTAAGTGGCTATCCGAGGAGGCATGGGCCGACGGTGATCCCTTACTCTAGTTCCAACCAATGAACGGTGATACCGGACCTCGCCAGGAGATTGGCGAGGAATGGGAGCTGAGTGCCACTAGGGGAGTCATGTAACCCCTTTTTGGTCAATGAAGGAGGTGGCCGGGTCTTGCTAACCGGTCCACCAACCGGAGGAAAAAGGTCTAAGTGATCATGAATGTGCACAGAGAAAGAATGTAATACATGAAAAGAAAGAAAGAAAGAATGTTTAATGAATTACACAAGGTGTTGGTTGGAGATAACGCACGCCCACTTACCAGGCCACAAACGACCTATTGAAAATTGGTTATTATAATCCCTTTTGATGATTTCTTTATTTCACCCACTTGGGAAATGCTCTAAAAACCTCATTTGGGATTGTAACTTGCATCTGAATGTTTAAATACCTTATTATATAATACTTATGCCCTGTTTTATACCCACCAGTCCCTTTTGGACTGAACCCGTTTGGTTTTTAGTTGTTTTGTGCAGGTGTCAGGGGAGCTAGGAGGGAATTCGAGTCGTTGTGTCTTACATTTGTGACTAGCTCTTGTATTTTGGGTCTTACACTTGCATACTCTTATTTATGATCATTGTATATGAATATTGTTATGGAGCGTACATGTTTTGAGCCGTGATGGCATGTGAATGATGTATATGATCATTTTTTAGGCTTAATGCTCGTTGTACAGGTTATATGATATATTTGCTTCCGCTTCATTGTTTTACTCTGATTTTATGGTTTAAGGGTTAGTCCCGCCTAGCATAGCGTGTGTGTTTGTCCCTGTTCGCCGTGTCTACTTTCATTTCCAACAAACAAAACGCAATTCCAACTTCTAGAACTAAAGATATGTCAATTCTTTATAGCCTGTGCATTTCCGAAATTGCCAAACTTTGCCAAAAATCGTTTTATCGCCTTTCTTTCACCTCCTCGATCTCTTATTTAACTTACATGCATTGTATACATGTCTAATTGAATGATTAAATCATTTATGCGTCTAACTGACATTACTTGTGCTCATGAACACGATCACGCCATTTCATGACATAATTATGATTTAATGCTTATTGAATCATGCCATAACATGATGCACCACTTCATGACCATCGTCGTGCGTCTTACTTGGTTTCATTATTCAGTCGTGTCTCACGAGTACACCATGTTTCCTTTCTTGTTCAGTGTTCTCCTCGGTGGAGACTTTCAAGCTTTGTGGTCCTTCTCCTACTTCTTTCTTGCACTTGGAGGTGAGGGTTTTCTTTTATATTCGACCTACAACTCTGCATGCCTTATACATAGCCAAACAGTTTTCTATACTAAACCTTGCTATATCTTATGTACCGGCTATGTATCGGAAATGATTTATATATTGTGTAGTGTTAATCCTGAGCCTGTTTTGCGAGATCCTGCTTGTGCCCCCGTCTTTTCTAGCGCTGGACTAGCCGGAGTGGTTCCTGTTCCTATTCCAGGGGCTTGTGTCTTGAGTGAACCGGGGAGGTATCGGGCCGACGGTGACCTCTTGCACAAGTCTCATCCTGTTGGACTATCCTGATGTCCACCAGGAGGTTTGGTGGAAGAAGGAGCTCCAGACTTGGGGAATCATGAACCTACAGATCATTCCTGCCTTGATGGCGAGGGTTAGCTACCTGGACCATCATTGAAGAAGGAGATTACTTGTACTTGTTTTCCCGCTTGTAATAATTATAACTCCTGTTTCCTGTTTGTTTCCTGATTACCTGCTTTTACCTGTCATTTAATAAGTGAAAAGAGAAGTCCAGGATGGATTGAATACCCCTTCTCGCCGGGTCCCCTAAAATATTAAGCATAGATATCCGTAACCTCTGGCATGCCCCCAGTCCCTGTACAACACCGGAGCTCATGGATCGTTAAGGTAAAATGGGCATCAACAGAGGGCGTACGGATATCGACACATACATTGTATATCCTGTTCACCTGACCTGCATGCTTGAACATAATTCCACCCGTACGTATTAATTACTTCTGATTCCTGTCTCCAATTTTTAGAACTATTAACGTACAGTGGAGTTATGCCTGCCTTATTGCCTGTCTATATATATATATATGTGTGTGAGTACCCCCTTCACTAAGTCAGTTGGCTGACCCCTCCCTCTCGTTGTTTTTAGTGTCTGTCTTGCAGGCTATGTGGTCGTTAGGCAGGAGTCTTTTGAAGTCTTTGATTGAGTCTTGGTCCTGTTTGCACTGCATCGTACGTACCTTTATTTCCTGCTTGTAGCTGGGCTATGTAAGCCACTCTGTATTGTTATTACTTTATTGAACTCGGGACAGGTTTCTAGGGCCCTAGTTGAACCCGTTTATATGTTATTGCATTGTATTGATTCGGGACAGGTTAGGACAGGATCTTGAACTAGTTGAACCCGTATTTACATTCTTGTATGAATTGAAATTTTATATTGGATAGTGATTGCATGATTACATTGCTTCCGCATTCTTTGTTTTGTTGAATTGATTGGTACAGGGTCTAGTCACGCCTAACAGGTAGATTTTTTTTTATTCTGTCTCCGTTCACCGTGACCTTGGTTCATGTATGGACTTCCATTTCATGTGTGGACCGGGGTCTCGGTGCGGGGGATGTGGGGCCCTCCGTTCGGGGTGGCACATCCTAAAGTGGTATCAGAGCTCCAGGTTGTAAAATCGGAGTTCTAGTGTCGTGTCGTGTCGAGTGTTGGTCGTACAGCTTAGGAACTACTTAACAATGTGTACATTGCATTGACCTTGAGCACGGAATTGCATTCCTTTTTTAACCTTGTTAAATTAATTTCTGCTTATTGCATTAGATTCATGCCTTTCGTGTTGAAAATGTGACATAAGCACGCACTAATCGCATGCATATATCCTTGGAATGAGTTATAATTTGTAGGTATGAAGATAATATCACACCACGACCAATCTCTACGACAACAATGGTTTATCATAGCTCAATTCTCAGGCATAGAAATTATATGGAATGTACCGGGTGTTAGGAATAGTGCCCTAAAAGCCGATTGTATATCCGCTTTGTGCTTTTCCTTATTGTAATCACATACAATCTTTGAATGAAATAACTAATTGAGGCAACACTTCTTTATATGCTCTTGTTTGGTATGCGTTGACTTTAGTTGTGCATGTATGAGAACTCCCCTAATCCTGATGCTTTTAGTACTCTACCATTTAGGTGAAATGGTTCATGAAACGAGCCCTATATCACATAAGTCATGATTAGTAAAATACTCCAAGCCAATGAGTCCTACAGACAGTGGGAGTGTCAACCTGACTCCTCTAAGGCTTGCTTGTGGGATCGCGCCCTTAAGAAGGACCACCTTGTTTCATGAAGGTGCAAAGTGTATAGTTGATACGTGCGTGATACATGAGGGTGCTTACTTTAATAAGTAAGTTCACTGAGGTGCCCCGTGTGAGAACATTCCTAAATGGGAAAGGAAGTTTCTATTTCAGGAAATAGAAACTTCCAGATTAGGAAATATCTCACGAGTCATTGATGTGATTAATTGATCCTTAGACTTGAGGTTCCTTGTCACTTTATGAGTTAACTCTGTAGTCTTAGGTATAAGCTTTAAAGGGTGTCGCCTTAGACAACTGATTCAAGGCTTATGCTGGGGCTGCACAAGTGATTCATGAAAGTGAATGAGAATCAAGAAAGGACCTACACTTGCATTTGCAAGGTGATCTCTTATTGTGTAAGTCATTCATATGCCATATGGAGTCCTTGGCCAAGGCAGTAGATCAAGACATCAAGAAAAGGGTTTTTTGGATTGAGATCAAATGGATATGAAATGCACTTAACTTTAAGACCGGATTATTAGGGTTCTGATTATTCCCTTGCCCTAGATCTTGGTTGAGAGATAGTAAGTAGGAGGATTGTATCTCACATGAATCAATGACTTAAAAGTTCTGTCGAATCCGAACATTCCAATTCAGCTAGGGGTTAAACACCTGTTGCTAGACTATGGTCGTTTAATCTGTGGACTGATTAATTAATTAGTGAATTAATTAATTAGGGTCACTGCTAATTGAATTGAGAACCTAGAGGGTCACACATAACAACTTGGTTACATGAGTTGAGGCTTGAAAATGATTAAACGAGTTAATCGGGCCAAGAGGGTTCCACACGTGTGAAATCACACGTGTGGCTCACGTGAGTGACACGTGTCACTGTGACACGTGTCACACACGTGTGAATATATTTATATTATATATATATATGTATTAAATAATTAAATGTGTTAATTATTTAATAGACTTTGGTTTAATTTTGAATTAAAAAGAAAGTCTTATTTTGGAGAAAATAATCTAGTTAATTAATTACGAATTAATTAATTAGATAATAAAATAAGTTATTTATTTTAAATAAATAAAGTATAAAATTATCCAAAAATAGTTTGGATATTTTTAGCTATCTTAAAAGTTGACTTGAATTAGAATTCAAAGTCAAAGTTGGAAAATACTTGATGATCAAGTAATAGGAGGGAGAGGAACCAAATCCTTGCCCAACAAGGATTAGGATCGGCGCCCCTCTCCCTTTTCCTATATATAGGGGAGCTCATGCTCCCCTTTAGAGCTAATGGGCAATTCTTTTGGTTCATGTGTTGAACACCTTCCTTTCTCCAAGATCAAATAAACCCTAGGTTAAGCCTAAACACTAACTAGAGAACTAGCATCCTTACTAGTTAGATTGTGATCAAGTTGGTGGACTTTCTCTAGAGACTTCAAGTTAGAAGTTTGAAGATTCGAGCTTTACCAAGGAGAGGGGATCAAGCCGCGAGAAGAGAGTTCTTGGGTGGCTTGAAACGCTTCAAGAAAGAACAAAAGAAAAGTAAGTTTTCTATCTCTACGAATTTGGTTACATGATTGTGAGTCCTAGGTCCTTTTGTTGGGAAAATTTTTTAAATTCCGCTGCTTTCTGATTCGTGTTTTCCAACAAGTGGTATCAGAGCCAGCTCGTTAATCGTGTTTCTGATTCGTCTCAATTATTCTGAATTTGGTAAAAATTCTTAGGCTTAGATGCGAATTAGGTATTCATGAGTTCTTTTAGAAAGCCTGAAATACGAAACTGTAATTTTCTTGGATTTCTAAAACTGTTTTCTCAAATCGTGTTTTTGAAAATTGTTTTAGTTGAAATTTATCTAAATCGAATTTTTTATTGAAACGGGTTTTGGAGAAACTTTAAAAATACGAAACGAACACGAAATAGGACGAGCCTAGGCGTGCTAGCAAGTCGCACGCCCAGCCCGTCGCCACCGCCCAGCCCTCCCGCAACCGCGCGGGAGGCCCTCCCGCCCGCGCCTAGGCGCGACTGCTCGCCTGTCCCGCAACCGCGCGGGACAGCCGCTCGCACCGTCCCGCAACAGAGGCGTGCGCCTGATGCCGCGAGGCGGTGCCCTCCTTTGGGCGGATGGTTTTGGGCCAATCTTCGGGTTTCGTGTTTCGCGTTTTCGGTCCTTGAAAATCCCGATTTAATGTTATTTTAAAAATCAGTTTTGCTAAAATAAAATTATTTTAAAATTTTGATTAAATTAGGATTTTTGAGAAATTAAAGCGATTTGGATTTTGGGAAAATTATGAATTTTATTTTTTGAAAATAATGAAAGAATAAAATTATTAATTTTGGAAATTAATTGGAATTTTATTGGTTTATTGTTTTTCGGGTTTTATTGAAAAGGCTCTTGAACAAGAATTGCATCTAAGTCGTGTTTTAAGTCATTAGGACTTGAAACGAGAATTTTAATTTATTGGCCAAATTTAAATTCTCGCAAAAGCATGTTAGGTGATCATGGGTTTAGATCTATGTATGGTTTTAATTTATGCACATGAATGGTTTAAATTGGGGTTGGAGCCCTATAGTTGCGTTTTTCAATTGAGGTTGGAGCCTCACTTATGTGCGTATTGTTATGTGATTTATTATGTGGCTTTCCATATTACTGTTTTTGAGGCCGGGGTATGCCCCGTGTAATTGTCTAAGGCCAATATGAAGATTGAGCCTTATTACTTTATGTCTTTTTCTTTTTATTGTAATTTGAGAGTAGAGATAGGTGGTGAGGTTTTATTTTCATTTTGGAGACAATGCACCCATGGAGTAAGATGGACCACATTCAAGTAACAAGGAGGCCATAAGTGAAGACCCCTCAAAATGTTAGGGAGGGGAATCTCAATTGTTAAATGTAATAGAGATAGGGCTCGTATTTTGTTACCGCTTTCCCTTATGTGATTTGAACTGTTTATGTGGCATGTATGTTAGAACTTGTGATTGTGGAGTGGCTCCCACATATCACGCATAAGATAGGTAGAACCCATGATCATTACATGTTAGTATCATGCTAGGACATGTTATCTGTTTATGTGCTTGTTTGAAATGCATTTAAGTGTACTTGCATTAATCAAGACTAATAAAATTGGATAAAATATATGTTGGTGAGGTCGAACCGGACAACTCTCCGGTTGATTCGAAAATTCCCATTAAATATTAAGCTAATTTCGAACAAATAGGTGTTTAATTCGAGATGCAAATTTTGAATTAAATTCCTAGCATTCCATCAATAGGTTTTAAGTTTAGTAAGTGAAGCTAGTTATTGTCCGCGAGTCGTGGGATAGCTAGTGAAGCTTATTAGTTCTTAGTTACCTAATTGATCATTTTTAATGATCAATATTTCATGATCAATTTTAGCAAGGGCGATGTCCGCGAGTCGTGGGTCGTTCGAACTAAGTTTTGATCATGATCTTATGATTGATGGGTCTAGCTTAATGCCTAAGTAAATATGGATGTCGCACGAGTCGTGGGTCCATATTGAAAGACAGGTGATGCAAAAACAATGACTAAGAGTTCTAAAGGTGTTAGAATTGGTAAGTTGTACCTACCTAGGGTTCTTACTTAGAATGTCCGCGAGTCGTGGGTTCGAGGTAAAATGCCTAGGATCTTAGTACCCATTGGGAACCGTGTTCCTCTTAGATCTTTGGGAATTATAGATCTTTGAAAAACAGTGGGAGCTACAATAGATTAAAGACCTTATCTTTTGTATATCGTGATAATTCAGCATGCTCACTAGTGCTCTGTTTTACCATTTAGGTCGTAGATTCTGTGATTCTCTACGTGTTTTGAAATGGCAACAAAAAACCCTCTTGTATCGATCCTCGAGTCAAACAAGTTGACTGGTCCCAACTATTCTAATTGGCTGAGGAATCTAAAAATCGTTTTAGATTCTGAGAAGAGAACTTATGTTCTCTTCGAAGGGGAGCCCAGTCCCGAAGGGGAGGCTCCCACTCGGGCCGAGCGGGATGCGATTCAGAAGTGGAAGGATGATAATCTCCAAGCCCGTTGCCTTATGTTGGCTAACATGTCTCCGGACCTGCAAAGGTAACATGAGGCCATGGAATTCGCTTGGGAGATTTACGACCACTTAGAGCAACTTTACCGCCCTCATGAACGTGTTACAAGGTATAACACTTCAAAGGAATTGTTCCACTTAAGAATGAGGGAAGGTTCAAGTGTCCATGAATATGGACTCAAGTTTCTTGCCCTTACTGAGAAACTTGCTTCCATGGACATGCCGCTTAGATGATCTTTCAGTGGATTTGTTGCTAGCTTCGCTCCCACCATCATTCAACCCATTTGTCCTTAACTTCAACATGAATCATGCTGGTGCTACTGTAGCTGAGCTGATTAGTCAGCTTGTGACTGCTGAAAGCACGATCAAGAAGGACAATAAGGTTTTGATGGTGAATGCTCTATCTTCCTCTTCTGGGCCTTCTAAAGTTAAGGGCAAGAAAGCCCAAAAGAAGAAGAAGAAACCCTTTAGGCCCACTGGTGGCATTTCGAAGGGGAAGGCCCAAAAGAAGAAGCGTGATCAGAAAAAGGATGTTTGCTTCCATTGTGGCAAAGCGGGAGATTGGAGGAGAAACTGCCCAGAGTACAAGGCTACTCTAAAGAAAGGTATCTTTCTCGTTGAAATAAATCTTTCTATTAATTCTAGTTCTTGGGTACTTGATACCGGTTGTGGAACTCACATCTGTAATGATGTACAGATGTTAAGTGAAGTCCAACAACTCAAAGAAGGAGAATGTGTCTTGAAGATCGGCGATGGCTCAAACGTTGAAGCTCGAGCTTTAGGCACAATTAGATTAGATTTAAGTAGTTTTGAGTTAGTCTTAAATAAAGTCCTTTATGTACCGAGCATTATTCGTAATATAATTTCAGTTCCAATATTAGATTGTGAAGGTTATGAAACTTATATTAAGAATGGTAAATATTTTATCAAACGGAACAACTCTTCCGTTCACATCGGTACTCTAAGTAATGGACTTTACCTAACTCAAAATATTAATATTATGAATATACAACGAGAAACAAAGCGTAAGAGAGATGACAAAGTTTCAGCTCCCTTATGGCACGCTAGATTAGGACACATTTCCAAGAACAGAATTAGCAAAATAAACACTTTAGGATCATTCTCTGAAAATGATCTTAAGGAGTTAACTTCTTGCGAATCCTGTCTTAAAGGAAAAATGTCCAAAGTCCCTTTTAAAGGAACTGTGGAACGTGCCACTAAGGTTTTGGATTTGATCCACACTGATGTTTGTGGACCGCTTAGTGTAAGCACTAGAAGCAATCATCAGTATTTCATAACCTTTACTGATGACTTTAGTCGGTATGGTTATGTATACTTAATGAAGTATAAATCTAAAGCTTTTGAGAAATTCTTAGAATTTCAAAAGGAGGTTGAGAACCAAACTGGTCACAAGATAAAAGCACTTCGATCTGATCGAGGAGGCGAATATCTCAGTGAAGAATTCCTTAATCATCTCAAAGATAATGGGATTATCTCTCAGTGGACTCCTCCGGGAACTCCTCAGCTTAATGGAGTTTCTGAGAGAAGGAATCGAACCCTACTTGATATGGTTCGTTCCATGATGAGTTTCACTGACTTACCACCTTCTTTCTGGGGTTATGCCCTAGAAAGTGCAGCCAAGATTTTGAATCTAGTTCCCTCTAAGTCAGTCCCTAAAACGCCCTATGAGATGTGGCATGGTAAAATCCCTAGTTATTCTTACTTAAGAATTTGGGGTTATCCTGCTTACGTGAAGAGGGCAGTGGGAGATAAGTTAGAATCTCGTTCTAACTTATGCTACTTTGTAGGTTATCCTAAGGAATCCATAGGATACTATTTCTATTATCAATCTGAGCAAAAGGATACTATTTCTATGCTACTTTTCTGGAGGAACCGTTCCTTAAAGAAAAGAAAGGAAAGATCATAGAATTAGAAGAAGTACAAAGTGACCCCACACCACCCACTGAAGAAACGTCCCACTCTGATCAACTACAACCAATCACGAATTTCGATACACAAGTAAATCCTCCTCTAAGGCGTTTTGAACGCACTCCTAGACAGCCGGAGAGATGGTATGGATTCTTCCATGAAATCTCTCAAAAGGATAATGATCCTTTAACATATGAGGAGGCACTTTCAGATTCTGACTCTGAACAGTGGATAGAAGCCATGAAATCCGAAATGGACTCCATAAACTCCAACCAAGTTTGGACCTTGGTAGATTTGCCTGATGGGGTCAAACCCATAGGTTGCAAATGGATCTTTAAGAGAAAGCTTGGAGTTGATGGAAGCATTGCAGCCTACAAAGCAAGACTGGTTGCAAAAGGATTCACTCAAAGACCCGGTGTGGACTTTGATGAAACTTTTTCGCCAGTTGCAATGCAAAAGTCTATTCGGATCATGCTTGCCATTGCTGCATATTATGACTATGAGATATGGCAAATGGATGTGAAAACTGCCTTTCTCAATGGTGACATTGACAAAGACATTTATATGGAGCAACCCATAGGTTTCACATTCAGTGGGAGTGAGCAAAAGGTTTGCAAACTCCAAAGATCAATCTATTGATTGAAACAGGCTTCTAGGAATTGGAACATTCGATTTGATAAATCAGTCAAAGCGTTTGGCTTCATGCAAATTTCGAATGAATCATGTGTGTATAGAAAGGAATTGGAGACCTCAGTACAATTCTTAGTACTTTATGTTGATAACATCCTTCTTATTGGGAATTCGAAGGATGACATGAAAGTGACTAAGTTATGGTTATCGAACCAATTCGAGATGAAAGATCTTGGTGATGCGTTCTATATCCTTGGAATTAAAATCTATAGAGATAGATCTAGAAGGTTAATAGGACTATCACAGTCGATGTACATTGACAAAGTATTGAAGAGATTCAATATGGAGTCAGCAAAGGTTAAGAACCTTCCTATGAGTGTAGGAACATGTCTTTCAAAGAAGATGTGTCCTAAGACTAACCTTGAGAAGGAGAGAATGACTCATACACCTTATGCGTCAGCAATAGGTAGCATAATGTATGCAATGTTATGTACTCGACCGGATGTGGCTTATGCACTTAGTGTGACAGGTCGTTTCCAATCTGACCCTGGAGATGGTCACTGGGCTGCCGTGAAGAATATCCTTAAGTACTTGAAAAGTACTAAAGAATTATTCTTAGTTTACGGAGGTCAGAAAGATCTTACTGTCGAAGGATACTGCGATGCAAGCTTTGCATCAGACTTAGATGATTTTAAGTCAATGTCAGGATACATTTTCTGCCTAAACGGCGGAGCAGTGAGTTGGAAGAGTTCCAAGCAAACAACCACTGCAGATTCGACCACTGAGGCCGAATACTTAGCTGCAAATGATGCAGCTAAGGAAGGTGTTTGGATTAGAAACTTCATTCAAGAGTTGAATGTTGTTCCTAGCATGAAAGAGCCCATTACTGTGTTTTGTGACAACACTGGGGCGGTTGCTCAAGCAAGAGAACCAAGATCTCACCAACGGACCAAGCACATTATGAGGAAGTATCACCTAATCCGTGATATTATCAAAAGAGGAGATGTACAAATTGAGAGGGTCACATCAGCAGAGAACGTGGCAGATCCACTTACTAAACCCCTTAGTCGAGAAGCTTTCCAAGGTCATCTTCAGAAGATGGGACTTAGAGTAGCTTTAGAATGGCTTTGACGGGCAAGTGGGAGATTGTTAGGAATAGTGCCCTAAAAGCCGATTGTATATCCGCTTTGTGCTTTTCCTTATTATAATCACAGACAATCTTTGAATGAAATAACGAATTGAGGCAACACTTCTTTATATGCTCTTGTTTGGTATGCGTTGACTTTAGCTGTGCATGTATGAGAACTCCCCTAATCCTGATGACTTTAGGACTCTACCATTTAGGTGAAATGGTTCATGAAACGAGCCCTATATCACATAAGTGATGATTAGTAAAATACTCCAAGCCGATGAGTCCTACAGACAGTGGGAGTGTCAACCTGACTCCTCTAAGGCTTGCTTGTGGGATCACGCCCTTAAGAAGCACAACCTTGTTTCATGAAGGTGCAAAGTGTATAGTTGATACGTGCGTGATACATGAGGGTGCTTACTTTAATAAGTAAGTTCACTGAGGTGCCCCGTGTGAGAACATTCCTAAATGGGAAAGGAAGTTTCTATTTCAGGAAATGGAAACTTCCAGATTAGGAAATATCTCACGAGTCATTGATGTGATTAATTGATCCTTAGACTTGAGGTTCCTTGTCACTTTATGAGTTAACTCTGTAGTCTTAGGTATAAGCTTTAAAGGGTGTCGCCTTAGACAACTGATTCAAGGCTTATACTGGGGCTGCACAAGTGATTCATGAAAGTGAATGAGAATCAAGAAAGGACCTACACTTGCATTTGCAAGGTGATCTCTTATTGTGTAAGTCATTCATATGCCATATGGAGTCCTTGGCCAAGGCAGTAGATCAAGACATCAAGAAAAGGGTTTCTTGGATTGAGATCAAATGGATATGAAATGCACTTAACTTTAAGACCGGATTATTAGGGTTCTGATTATTCCCTTACCCTAGATCTTGGTTGAGAGATAGTAAGTAGGAGGATTGTATCTCACATGAATCAATGACTTAAAGGTTCTGTCGAATCCGAACATTCCAATTCAGCTAGGGGTTAAACACATGTTGCTAGACTATGGTCGTTTAATCTGTGGACTGATTAATTAATTAGTGAATTAATTAATTAGGGTCACTGCTAATTGAATTGAGAACCTAGAGGGTCACACATAACAACTTGGTTACATGAGTTGAGGCTTGAAAATGATTAAACGAGTTAATCGGGCCAAGAGGGTTCCACACGTGTGAAATCACACGTGTGAATATATATATATTATATATATATATGTATTAAATAATTAAATGTGTTAATTATTTAATAGACTTTGGTTTAATTTTGAATTAAAAAGAAAGTCTTATTTTGGAGAAAATAATCTAGTTAATTAATTAGATAATAAAATAAGTTATTTATTTTAAATAAATAAAGTATAAAATTATCCAAAAATAGTTTGGATATTTTTAGCTCTCTTAAAAGTTGACTTGAATTAGAATTCAAAGTCAAAGTTGGAAAATACTTGATGATCAAGTAATAGGAGAGAGAGGAACCAAATCCTTGCCCAACAAGGATTAGGATCGGCGCCCCTCTCCCTTTTCCTATATATAGGGGAGCTTATGCTCCCCTTTAGAGCTAATGGGCAATTCTTTTGGTTCATGTGTTGAACACCTTCCTTTCTCCAAGATCAAATAAACCCTAGGTTAAGCCTAAACACTAACTAGAGAACTAGCATCCTTACTAGTTAGATTGTGATCAAGTTGGTGGACTTTCTCTAGAGACTTCAAGTTAGAAGTTTGAAGATTCGAGCTTTACCAAGGAGAGAGGATCAAGCCGCGAGAAGAGCGTTCTTGGGTGGCTTGAAACGCTTCAAGAAAGAACAAAAGAAAAGTAAGTTTTCTATCTCTACGAATTTGGTTACACGATTGCGAGTCCTAGGTCCTTTTGTTGGGAAAATTTTTTAAATTCCGCTGCTTTCTGATTCGTGTTTTCCAACACCGGGGAGTATATACAGGAATCCTAGATTCAAGACCTTCTCCGATTAAGCTAGGGCTCAGAGGTAGAATCCGGAACTGGAGACCGAGGTATAAAGGAAAAGCTTGCATATTCTATTGGAGATGGTATGAAGTGACGTTTTATAAGAATCGACACCTACCCTCATACTATAGAAGTCAGTCAACCGAATCCCCTAGGATCATTCATTCAAGAGAGAAATGAAGAAAATCTCGAAGGTACTTTGATTCGAGGTTCGGATCATTGAAGAAGCGGTGATAATCAAGAGAACTCAAAGAAAAATCGGTTAATGAGAGATAAGCAACAAGGGACGTCGAGGAGGAGCTTCCAAGTGAATCAAGTTATTTGAATTCTAGTCCGGGATAGAAGATTCAAGATATAACAAGGATCGTAAATGGTGAACAATAGGGATCGTCAAGGAGGAAGTTAAGTTTGGACTTGTGGGAGAAGAAGAGGTGATTTGTGGTACTTCGGGTTTCGAGTAAGAAAGAGTTTGGCCTGAGATGCTTTGGATTTCGACTAAGATGGAAATGAGTCGGGAAGGGATTAGAGAAAGCGAAGTAATGTGGTAAATACAAGTTCATGGAAGGTGACAATGCTTAGGACAGGATTTGTGTTCATCTTCCAAATCCAAGTTGAATTCTCGTGTTGTGAGGTCGAAGTGGGAAATACAGAACAACAAATGGAAACAATAAAGAAAGGCAAAGAATCCTTAGAAGGAGATTACATGCTCAAGTGTAAGGAAGTAAACGACAAGTTCTACTATCGATTCGAATTCATAATGGAAATCAAGGGGAGTTCATTCGAGGTGATACTAGGAGAAAGATTCGGGACATCGAGTGGAAGAACAATTATTAGGAAGAAGTCAAGACACTAAAACCATGGACGTAGAAGAATTTGGGTTCAAGAGGTCGTGATCTCGGACCATGGAGTTATACAAGTTGATGTAAGGAGATCAATAGAAATCTTGAAGACCATGGGAAAACAAGAAATGATCAACAAGTCCAAGCAAGCCCGTGACTAGAGAAATAAGGACAAGCTGCTGAGTTCAAAACTTACCATAACGGTGACAGGTTCAAAACATTCATGGCACGTGCATCATACGTCATTTTGAATTATTTTTACTCTTCCTTAATTACATGTGTTGTGCATCTCTATTTTCCCTGATTGCCCTAATGTGTTGCATAATTAAATGGTACGTGCATTAGCATCTTAACCCATCATGCATTGTACATTGTTTACTTGAGAGGAATTTTTCCTCCAAACTCATTCGTCATGTGTTACTTCAACCGAGTCATTGTTGAATCAAGGTAAGAAGAATTTTGGATTGCAGAGTTTGAGGAAGGAAAGAGAAAATACCAAGGCTCGGGAAAGTAGAATTGGATTTAAACAAAGGAAATAGATTATTCTCTCTACGGATCACTCCGAAGTGAATATGACCACTTTCACCGTACAAATAACTTAGCTAGGATCATTTACACCGAGGGAGCTAAGTCGAGAAGCAATAGAACGAGTTCAAGGAATTGGGATAGAAGTTTTTAAGGGGGAGAGCATGACCGGAAGATGATTTAAAATTCTTTAATGTGCCCAAGTGGATTGCTACTTGAAGGAACAATGGAAATGCAAGAGTAACAACGACATAAATAAGTAATTTGGAAGATGAAAATACCCATACAAGGAATGGTCGAGAATCGAATCGACAATATGGATACAAGTCTGCCTTATTAGTTTTACTATGGGACCTATACAAACTCAATCTCCCAAGATCGACAAAGATAAAGTTTCTAAGAGGACAGAGGAAAGAATAAGTGGCTGAGAGATGAAGATATAGATTTGAGGAGTTCTTTGGGATTTGAAATATCAAGGCTGAGTACGGATAGATCCAGTATAATTTTGAATTTTCGATGTGAGCTATTTGATGATGGAGCTATGGAGGATTTATAAGAATTGGTAAGCAAGGTAGTGAACAAGAGAAGTCGAGTCAATCTCTATACTTAACAACTAACAAAGTGAGAACCAATTTAACCGTGGGCTTTGAAAGTAGAATAACTCGGAAAGCTCCTAACATGAATAAGATGGAATATTAGCTCGTCAATCATTCTTCTATGATGAGCCGGGAATGTTAATAAGATTTCAGGTTACGTCCAAACTGTTAGGGACAAACTCGAGTAGCCGAGGAAGGGCGTATGTGATTCATGGTGAAGAATGAGTTAATTGGATTAAGATCAAGAGACTTCTAAGATTGGGACTTCAGACCGTGGTATTTAATAAGGATAAGAGAATTAATTGCGGGACTCCAGATCGTAAAGTTTGGTAGAGAAAGGAAATGGATCAAGGATGGGACTGGGTGGTTATTCTAATATCGACACATCGTGCAATCTTAAAGCTTGCCACTACGAGCAAAGGAACCTTCAACAAAGAAATCAAGTAGATATCAGATTCACTACAATGAAGAACCTCCAAACAATGGTGAATGGTACATTAACCATACATATCATGTGCATCATGCATTCCTTAATTCCTGTTGTGTGTAATCGCTTGTTAGTTGCTTTTGGAATGAGCGAGTGCCTTAGTAACACGGTAAGACGAGGGTCGTGCCGTGCAACGGACTTTACAACGGGTCTTTGGAGACCCTATTTAGAAGCTAATAGTTGTTCAAGAAACCAACTTCAATCCGTGAAGTTGATGAGTTGATAGAAGACCCGTTTGGGGATTGGAGAACGAGTGGTGGAGGTTTGTTAACTAATCTACTCGTGATGCCGAGTTGTGGGATGGTTTGGATGGACTCAAACGGTGGGAGTTGAATCTTTTATGACCCTCCTATCGTGTGAGACGTTCTGACTACTCATAATCGGATCAAGTTCGTGAGCAGTTTGATGTGAAGACTATTTTCATTTCCAACAAACAAAACTCAATTCCAACTTCTAGAACTAAAGATATGTTCAATTCTTTATAGCCTGTGCATTTCCGAAATTGCCAAACTTTGCCAAAAATCGTTTTATCGCCTTCCTTTCACCTCCTCGACCTCTTATTTGACTTACATGCATTGTATACATGTCTAATTGAATGATTAAATCATTTATGCGTCTAACTGACATTACTTGTGCTCATGAACACGATCACACCATTTAATGCTTATTGAATCATGCCATAACATGATGCACCACTTCATGACCATCGTCGTGCATCTTACTTGGTTTCATTATTCAGTCGTGTCTCACGAGTACACCATGTTTCCTTTCTTGTTCAGTGTTCTCCTCGGTGGAGACTTTCAAGCTTTGTGGTCCTTCTCCTACTTCTTTCTTGCACTTGGAGGTGAGGGTTTTCTTTTATATTCGACCAACAACTCTGCATGCCTTATACATAGCCAAACAGTTTTCTATACTAAACCTTGCTATATCTTATATACCGGCTATGTATCGGAAATGATTTATATATTGTGTAGTGTTAATCCTGAGCCTGTTTTGCGAGATCCTGCTTGTGCCCCGGCTCTTCTAGCGCTGGACTAGCCGGAGTGGTTCCTGTTCCTGTTCCAGGGGCTTGTGTCTTGAGTGAATCGGGGAGGTATCGGGCCGACGGTGACCTCTTGCGCAAGTCCCATCCTATTAGACTATCCTGATATCCACCAGGAGGTTTGGTGGAAGAAGGAGCTCCAGATCTGGGGAATCATAAACCTACAGATCATTCCTGCCTGGATGGCGAGGGTTAGCTACCTGGACCATCACTGAAGAAGGAGATTACTTGTACTTGTTTTCCCGCTTGTAATAATTATAACTCCTGTTTCCTGATTACCTGCTTTTACCTGTCATTTAATAAGTGAAAAGTGGAGTCCAGGATGGATTGAATACCCGTTCTCGCCGGGTCCCCTAAAATATTAAGCATAGATATTCGTAACCTCTGGCATGCCCCCAGTCCCTGTACAACACCGGAGCTCATGGATCGTTAAGGTAAAATGGGCATCAACAGAGGGCGTACGGATATCGACACATGCATTGTATATCCTGTTTGCCTGGCCTGCATGCTTGAAAATAATTCCACCCGTACGTATTAATTACTTCTGATTCCTGTTTCCTATTTTTATAACTATTAACGTACAGTGGAGTTATGCCTGCCTGATTGCCTGTCTATATATATATATATATATATATATATATATATGTGTGTGAGTACCCCCTTCACTCAGTCAGTTGGCTGACCCCTCCCTCTCGTTGTTTTTAGTGTCTGTCTTGCAGGCTCTGTGGTCGTTAGGCAGGAGTCCTTTGAAGTCTTTGATCGAGTCTTGGTCCTGTTTGCACTGCATCGTACGTACCTTTATTTCCTGCTTGTAACTGGGCTATGTAAGCCACTCTGTATTGTTATTACTTTATTGAACTCGGGACAGGTTTCTAGGGCCCTAGTTTAACCCGTTTATATGTTATTGCATTGTATTGATTCGGGACAGGTTAGGACAGGATCTTGAACTAGTTGAACCCGTATTTACATTCTTGTATGAATTGAAATTTTATATTGGATAGTGATTGCATGATTACATTGCTTCCGCATTCTTTGTTTTGTTGAATTGATTGGTACAGGGTCTAGTCCCGCCTAACAGGTTGATTTTTTTTTATTATGTCTCCGTTCACCGTGAGCTTGGTTCATGTATGGACTTTCATTTCATGTGTGGAGCGGGGTCTCGGTGCGGGGGATGTGGGGCCCTCCGTTCAGGGTGTCACATATGATGTGTTATAATTCTTGGTTTGATTTTATAAATTTAATTTGATATGAGTTGCATGTGTTACCTTATATAATACGAATTTGTGATTGGATTTAGATGCTTGTTTTTATTTATTTATGCTCTATATGCTCTCTAACGTGCGTATGTGTATGAATAACTTGTTTCCTTGCTTCGCACGATGTCTCTTTGTTTCCTTCGGGATATGAATGATTTGTTAACGTGTTATGTGACTTGTTATGCTCTTTATGTGGAATTTACGAATTTTTTAACATGAATTATGTGGCTTAGGATCCGGTATGAATTAATATGACATTATATGACCTAAGTGCTATCTCATTGCATTCCTTATGCATCATTAGCATCCATATGCATGTGCAGAGCGTCTAATTGGTGCATTTTGAGTCTAAGGTTGTCTTTTGTTGGTTGTTTTGTCCTTAGGTTCGTTTCGTGGGTGATGAGGAGGTCTCTTAGAGGTGTTTTGAGTTTGTTTCGTCCGGTTTGGTCGACAAGGTGAGATTTTCTTTCCTTTTAGTTATTATGACCTAAACCCCTATTTGTATTTCGAACCCACATGTGACTTATATATATATGTATATATATATATAGATATGTGTTTGATACGTATATATATATATGTGTTTGATACGTATTTTGTGGGATTTATCCCGCTTGTCATGAGGCTTTGAAAAACGCCTTTATATGTATCTAAGCTCTATTTTCGTTTACTTTGCAAAGCTTGATAAGAGTGCGTCTGTATCAGCGTGATATAACTTGTGTATAAGCTTTGTGTGATAATTGTAAGCGTAAGTTTGGGCCCCGGAGAAGTGGTATGTGATCTCGGGTCGGCCATAGGGTCGTCGGGCTCTCTCATCAACACGACTCCACCTACGGGAGACTTGGCTCAACCTCGGGAGGTCGAGGGGAAAGCGAGTTCTCTAATGCCGACGGGTGCATGTGTCATGGCCCGTCGAAGGAGCAGGCGAGATCCCCCGTCTCATTGTAAGTGTAAGTGTGGGGGTGGAGAGGGGCACCTCTCATCCCCAAACGGTGTAGGGGAGGGATTGATTTATGATTCGTTTTGTTTTTGCTTCGCCTTTGCTTACTGAGTAAGTGGGTTGGAATTCAAGCTTTCGGTTTGGTATGTTTATGCTTTTGTTTATGGTTGTGAAACGGGGGCGAATTTCTAAACTCTAAAACTGGGTTAAGTTTGGCCTTCGGCCTCAAACTTCTTTCTTTATATATCTATTACCACGGGTTAAAACGTTTTAGAATGCAAAAACCACTCACGGTTCATGAACCCTTTCAGCTTTGTATATGTTGTTATTTTGTATATGTACGAGTGCGTTTGTTAGCCCCCTCACCAGTCTCTAGGATTGACCCTCGTTGTTTCTCTCTTTTTTCCCTTTCGTTTTAAGTTTGTAGGTACTCATTTTGAAGGTGTTGGAGCTAGGCGATTGTCTTTGAGTCGTGGTTGTGGATAGCTCGAGTCACATGCATTGTATTTTTTTTTTCTTTATGCATTTTGATAGATTTGATATATGTATAAGTTATGTCTTTAATTCGAATTGTAAGGGCTTGCATAACTTGACTCGCTATTTTTGATATGTCTCGAGTATGTTTCTTTGTCTTTGCTATCCTGGTACTTCCGTAATTGTTATTCGTTTTTTTATTGTGCACTCTGAGTTAGGGTCTAGACCGCCTAACTTAGGTTGGAATTTTGTTTATCACCTGTTCGCCAGATGCGTGGGCGAAGTTTCCATTTCGATACACGTGTCAGGCTATGGTGCTGGGGATGTGGCGCCCTTTGCTCCGGGGTTTTACAACTTTAAGTGGTATCAGAGCTCTGGGTTGCAAAACCGGAGCTGTAACGTCGTGTCGGGTCTGTCTAGGTAGTTCGGCTTAGGATTATGTGCTTGTTTGCATTCACTCTCATAAAATATGTGAATTATTTGAATTATTTGCATTATTTGCATTATTTGTATTAATTGTGCACATGAACATCCACCGAAACCCTGTATGCATCGATATTTCTTGGAAATTGTATTTTCTTTCAGGATACTGTTCGAAAATCAACGAGTATCACCAGGAAGGGGATGAAGGAGACAAGAGCTTATGGTATACCTAGAAGTTTGGAGATTTTGATCCTTTGAAGTGGTTCGGTGTTGAAGATGTCCAAGTTGAAGGATGATTGATCGAGGTCAAGATTCAAGTTTTTAAAGAAGTGGACTTGGAGCTTGAAGAATCCGGGAGAGCTCACTGTGGAAATTCTTCTCGGGGGATTTTCTTACAAGCCTACCCCTTCGAGCGCAACGATGAGAAGAATTCCAAGAGTTCTTAAATGGTGAATGGGAATTGAAGAATATGGTCAAACTTGGGGTGGAGCTTAAAAGATGGAGATTCGAAGAAGTTGCCCTAAATTCGAAACTTTCTACAAGGGAATGGAGAACTTGAGGTTCAAGGGGCTTACCAGTTTAAGTACATCTACATCATTCGAGAAATAAGGGGTGCGGTTATAATGGAGGTGGACAAACAAAGGTTTTCTTTTTTTTTTTTCATATTTCTTACGTGGGATGAGAACCCGAATTGAGTTTGACTCCAAGAGGGATCTGGTTCGATTTCTAACTTGAGAAAGGAATCCAAGTTTTAAGAAGAGTCTTCAAGAACTACAAGATATGACAATATCAAGAGTAAAAAGACTTTGCTACCAAGGATGGAATCGATGCCTCACTACCGGAGTCGATCTAATACTCTTCTACTGAGGCTTGAATCATATGGAAGAATTGAAAGATGCTTAAAAAATGAAGAGTTAAGATAATTAGCAAGCGAGAGTTCAAGCAACAAGAATTAGAAATTTTCAAGATGCCATGCCTTCAAGATCCCGGTTTAAGCACAAGATACCACCTTAGAGAGCAAAAAAGTGGATGCCAAGCTCATCCCTACCACCATGTTGAACAATACATTAAGCATTCATGGCATCTCATCCATGCATATTTATCTCGGGGAAACCCACGTGTTTATTGCTTTTTCTTTAATCCTTGGTGCTTTTTGACCCTTGCTTATTGTGTGTTTCCTTTCTTTCTTAGTTCTTGCTTATTGTGTGTTTTCTCTTCTCTTTTGTGTTAACTCTCTGGTTGGGGAGAGTTGGTGACGTTGAGTGTTCGAGAGAGTTCGGTGAATTGTGAGGGTCGAGATGCTTCCGGTGGGTTTGTTTGGAGGCGTTTTTCTATTGTTAAGTTTGGTGGTTGTTTTAGGAGGTCCAGTCGGGGCTCAACGGTGTTATCGGGTATTAGAATGAAGATTAACCCCTCGATACCACTCGTAGAAGAGTCGGGATGTAACGCCCCGATTTTTGATTCATTAACTTCTCATGTTTAATTATAATTTTATAAATTATATTTTATCATACTTTCATGGAATTTTATGAATTCATATTAAATTGAGAATTCATTTCATGACTTGAGAATATAAATAATTGCCGAATATGATTTAATTGTCAACTTGTCCTTAAATGATCTTTCTTTGAAATTCAAGGACCAAATTGCATTTTTTTTCCTCGGACTTAATTGATTAATCTTCAAAGCTTTCATCCTTAATTGCATGACTTAAATAATTGAGGAAATAAAGTGTAATTCATGTATTTCACCAATTTAAAAATTGGTGAATCACGTAATAAGCTTCCTCAAGCTTCCAAGCTCATTTTCATCCAAAAATCAACCAACATAATTGCCCCTTTTGCTTGTTCGGTTCTTCAAGAGGAAAAGAAAATAAGAGATTTCATCATCATCATCAAGATTTCCAAGAAAAACTCCAAGCTTTGAAGCTTATCATCCATCTTCATCTTCTTCCTCCATTTTCTTTCATTCAAGGTGGATGTGTGCATGAGTATGTGGTTCTTGTTGATTTTCATGGAAGCCAGGGTTTGTGATTTATGAAATATATGGATTATGTGTTAGTAGATAGATGGATATATGATTATATCATGATCTGATGCATGAATTCTTGGAGAATTTGAAGATATATGATGAATTGGTGTGTGAGCTTGAAACTTATGATTCTTGATGATCATGATTGATTTAAGTGTTTTAATTGCATTTTATTATGTATTGAACATGTATGCATGTGAATTCCTAGAAAAACTTGCATTTAATGAGTGAGACTTTGTTATTTTGAGTTGTTGTTGTTGTTGCCGAAGCTTTCCCCTGTTCTGCTCTGCTTCTGCTGCTTCTGCTCAACAGGAACGGCCCTTCCGGTCCCAGTTCCTTCTGGGAACGACCGTTCCCATCTTTTTAAACTAGCAGGCGCGAGCGAGACTGGGAACAGTCCTTCCCATTGGGTATGTGGGTCTGGAACGGCCGTTCCCAAGCCTCGAGCAGAACAAAATTCTCTGTATAAAATTCTAATTTTCAACTTTTAATCCAATGGTTTTATTGACCCCAATTTGTGATTATATGATACATTTCATGCTAAAACAAGATGTTTTCATGCTACATTGGTCATTACACGTCGTCTCGTTGCATATTCGCCGTTCATCCTATTTGGTCCGTTTAGAGTCGTGTCTCACGTGTACACGTATTGCTTGCACATATCAGCTTTCCCAAGACGAGGAGACAGCCCTGTAGGCCGTGTCCTATTTATACTTTTTCGGTAAAGGTAAGGGTTAATTGCTAATTGTATAGAATTGTATAACTTTTGTGTGGATTTCAGGCCAAACAGTGTATATACTTATAACTGTTCCGAACTCTTGATTCATGTTTATTGAAAGAAAGCCGTGTATCATGTTATAAGTCATGTCTACCAAGTTACCGTGATTGAACCGTAACCGTGTTACCGTGAATGGTGAAGGCTCACAACCTTCCCGTTATTGGAGTGATGTAGTTCATGGAGTGAGGTGGTTCATGGAGTGTAGGAGTGAGTTCATGGAGTGAAGGAGTTCATTGGGGTGAAAGAGTATTGAATTGAGATCATAAAAGTGATACATGTGTACTGCATTGAATTGCATGATCAACTATTCGTTAATAAAGTGCTAGTTTTTTATAGTTGTAATCTCGGGCGAGTTCTATGTTATTCTTGAAATATAATGTCTTTAGTATAAAACCTTACCCGAGGTTATAACTTGCCTATTACCTGCGCTAATATGTATTTATGCCCTCACTCAGTCTTCCATGGACTGACACCCCACTTTTCAGGTTGTCGCGATCGTGTGCTAGGCGGGAGTCGAGTCAGGTCTTGCATTCGACCGAGTCTAGCATTTCACTTTCATGTACAGAACTTTTGGTATAATGTTATGATCGTTATTATCACATTTTGGACATTTTGAAATGTATATTATGCAAGAGATGATAATGTAGCACCCGAGCGTAAGGTACCACATCCCCCGCACCGAGACCCGACCCGTATATGAAATGGAAGTCCATACACGTGCCGAATCCGCGGCGAACGGGGACACGACACACACGCTATGCTAGGCGGGACTAACCCTTGAACCAATCAGTGCAGGAATCATAAAATCAGAGCTAAATAAAATTCGCGGAAGCAAGAACTACATAGCATATATACAATGAGCTAACAAGCTCCAAAAATAGATATACAAAAGCATTCCTTAATCAACGGCGCTCATGGCCTACAAAAATCATAACGCTCCAAACTAAAATTATAATCATAAGCAAAATATCAACAAGAGTATGAATATGAGACAAAAGGAAGTGCTAAACACGAATGCACGACCTAGACGACTTGTATTCCCGCCTAGCACTCCTATACCTGCACAAAACAGCTGAAAAACAACCGGGTTCAGTCTAAAAGAGACTGGTGGGTATAAAATCGGGGCATAAGATATATATAATATCGCATAAATTAAACACATACATGCAAGCCCTAATCCCGTGTGAAGTTTGAAAGGGAGTTACCAAGTGGTTAAAACAATAGAAAACATCAACGGGATTACGACGATTATTTTCATTCATAATTGTTCATAAGGGTTTAAGCTCGGCGAGTGAGCGTGCACAATCTCCAACCTTCTCCTCGTGTAATCATATCATAATTATTGGTTATCACACATATCTTTCGTGCACATACAAAAATGATCATAATCATACATATACACCTTCTTCCTCCGGGTGGTGGACAAGTTAGCTAGACCTGACCACCGATAAATACATAGGCCAATGGGGGTACATGAATCCCCCAAGGGCACGCAGCTCCCATTCCTCGCTAAACCTCCTAGCGAGGGCCGGTATCACCGTAGTTTGGTTGGAACTAGTATATGGGATCCCCGTCAGCCCTTGCTTCCTCGGTTAGCCACATATACTAAGTCCCGGGGCCCGTGAACATAACATCCATACAATCTCGCCAAAACATAAGGTAGGGTTTCATAAATAAAAAGGGTCATACGTTTGAAATCATTTACTCAAAATGACTCGATTTATATAAATATATTATTTTGGCTTAAACTTTGCACATAAGGGATTTATAGGGTTGTTTTAACTAATAGAAGAAAAACCCACCTTTTTCCAAAGCAAAATAAAGGCACAAGCGTCTCAATGCTCGCCCTCGTCTCCGACCAAACCCGAATCTGTGCAAAGGAAAAAGTATGAGACTCAATGACCACATGTGACGCTCGGCAATGAAGTGCATATGACGTGAATGCATAGATGATCATGTTATATTATAAAAATGTTCATGTGCACGATTAATAAATTTAAAACATATACTCATGCGTTCGTTCATACATTTCATTCAATTTCATAAGTTCACAAATTCATATAATTTTCATAAATTTACAATATTCATAAATTCATAATTTCATAATTTCATATATTCATAACATTCAAAACATTTAAAGTGCATATCAATTATTCTAAAATTCATTTAAGAAGCATAACACATATTATTCCAATTCACATTTAGGGATAAAATAAATAATTGAAACGTTCAAACAAAAGTCGATAATTAAATACGCGAAATGGAAATCAATTAATTTCAATAATTAAATTAAATCAAATAATATTTAGAATATATAATAAATATACATATAATATAATATATACATATAATCATATAATATAATATATAATAACATATATACACCATATATATACATATATAAACACACTCACGTACACACACACACAACATGCATGCATATATATATTACATATATATTACATGCATAATTATATATATATACTATATATTATATACATATTATATACTATATATATTATATACATGCATGCAGCACATGCACGTACACACACAAATCACAACCCATGCATGCTTATATATGTTATATTTTATACACAAACCATGCATGCATTATAAACATAAACCCACACCTTATATATATATATATACACAGCCATGCATACAAGGAATATCAACAGCAACAGCAGTAAAGCCCAGGAAACACAGCAACACAACAGCAAACACACACGACGGGAAGAAGAAGAAGACGCAGAAACCGTTCAGAGAAAATGGGGTGACACCCCCGTGTCACCCTCCAAACCAAGACCGAGACACCCCCGTGTCTCGGTACAGAATTCCCAAGCCCAGACTGCACCCCCGTGCCGCGCTGGAAAGGCCAGAAATGGCACGCCCGTGTCGCAGCAACAGCAGCCTCTGTTCTCGGCAGCAACAGACGCAGAACAGAGCAGCCCAAATACGCAGGAAAGGCAGGCAATAAAGGAGGCTAAACAAGGTGTAATATGCAGCAACAACTTCAACAAGAATACATGCTAAATGCCACGGAAATGAACGGTAAAAAGAAGAAAGGAAACGCAGCAAACTGACAGCAAAAGCAGTCCAAAAAACAGAGCAAAATCGATGAAAAACAGGGCATGCTTGAACTCAAACCTTCTCCATCTATACAACTCAGTTAAGGCCATCAAATACGCAGCAAAACATCAAATATTCAACAAGGAAATCAGCTCCAAAAGTGATCAATCAAACCATGGAAGCATACGTGACCTTCATGAGGAATTTTCTGAAAATTTCATAGATGAAATCTCATATATATCTCAACGAGCACGAAAGCAATGATCATAAATGATATGAGGATGTTAAAACAATTGATCTCAGGCTTGGAATCGATCAAAACCATAAAGAATCAAAGGAGATCAAGAATTTGTACAAAAACTCTACTTTCGGTAAAATGGGCAGAAATGGATAAAACCATGCTCAAAATCAGGAATGAAAGGATGAAAATGCTCAGAATTAATCATATATTACAACCTTAAGCTTACCTTGATGATTGGTTGAAGTTTGGAGAAGATTTGAGCTCCAAAATCTTCAAGGGAAGAAGGGTTACGGGTCTGGAGAGAAAACAGTAGCTTTGGCTGAAGTTTGGGGATGGTGTGATGATAATCTCGGTCAAGGCTTGAAATATCTAGATAGGTGGTTGAGTTAGGGTTAAAAGGAATCAAACCATGGTTAATTTGGTTGTGGTTTGGGTGAGATATGGTTCAATTAGTGCAACAAGGTCAAGTTGGTCTCCGTTTCGTTTTTCGGTTGGATTTCGGAGTTTCAATTGAATTAGGAAAATTATAAGGTTAAGTTTACTAAACTCGAATTTCGTTACGAGTTCAGCGGAGTTGACGGAACTCGAATCCGAGTTCCCGAGCTCAAGATATTAAATTCGGAACCAAGGGTACGCTAAGTGCTCGTTAGCCCCCGTTTTGGTTCCTCAAAACAAATTAAATTCGTTAACTAATCAAATGAATTCGAAAATGTAAATTGAGCATAGAATCATGTTCATAACACATATATGTACAACATATTACAAATTCGTGGCAATTTGATATCATTTCATAAGAGAACGAAGCACGAAATAAACGAACAGCTTCGTAATACAATTCATGCATAATGTACAAAATTTCCAAGCACAAATATGATTTCATGCATAATTATATTAAACCCATGCAAAAATTGAATTTCATGCATAATTATATTAGGTTGCATGCATAATTAAATTCTCCATGCAAAAATATATTGTACGTATAAATTTATATATATATATATAAATAATCAATTAATTAATTAAAACATGATTAATTAACATAATATATAATTAGCATAATCATTAAATTAATAATAAAGTAATTAGCATATATATATAATACGAAACATATATATATATATAAAATTAATAATATTAAAATAAAATAATATAATATAATGTAATATAATAATAACAATTATAATAAAATTAAATATATACCACGTAAAACAATTAATTCGCGCAATTAGATAAACACATACGTCCTACCTTTACGTCCGAAAAATCGGGGCGTTACAATCTCTCCCCCTTAAAAGAATCCGTCCTCGGATTCATTGTTCGCTCGGAACCAACTCGGGGTGAAACCTTTACATCTTAACCTCTCGTTCAATCCTTGAGAATCCTTTTCGTGGGGAAGCCTTTACGAAAACCTTATCTCCAATCTCAACCTTCAATTTCTTCTTCCGAAGACCTACATAAATCTTTTGTCGATCCTGAACAGCCTTCATCCGTGGTCTAACTATCTGGAACTTATCAATAACATCTTGTACTGTCTTAGAGGGTTTTTCCTTCTTTTCCCCTCTATTAATCCCTTCTTGCTTGGTCCAATTACATTCCTCCAAGTCAAAGAGTAACGGTAATCGATATTTCTGTCATAAAGAGCTTCATAAGGGACCATTTCAATCGAGGCTTGATAACCGTTGTAGTAAACAACTCACTTATCTGTAACTGCTCATTACACGAACTTCGAAAGTCCAATGCACATGCTCTCAACAAATCCTCCAGATACTTAACCAACCTTTCTGATTGTCCGTCGGTCTGAGGATGAAAAGCTGTGCTGAATTGAAGCCTTATTCCCAAACACTTCTGCAATTCTTGTCATAACCTTGAAGTAAACCTGGGATCCCGATCCGAGACAATACTAACAAGTACACCATGAAGCCTGACAATCTCATCATTGTATCTCTTGGCCAACTTATTCAGTTATCGGACATTCTGATTGTAAGAAAATGAGTGGATTTTGTCCACCTGTCCACGATAACCCAAATCCCATCAATAGAATTGCTTCAATAAAACCTCAACACCTTCTCTCAGGTTAGCTCTTCTACCTTCCTTGTAGTTCCACATTTCTGAAATAATGTATCGTCCACTCGGGTTGTATTCGTTTACCTCAAACAGAGTTGATGTCACGGCTTCGAAAATTTCCTTACCGTAATTCTCCTTCAGGTCTCCCATCTCTCATCGTCTTCATTTATTACTGCCTGTTCTCTGTCATTAATTTTAACCACTTCCTTGTTTCTAAATGCCTTGAGCAGCAAATCCACTGTATTTAATACTTCCAAGTCCCCTTCATTACTCAAAGCAAAGATCACTGTCACTAATTCCGAATCGTGAGTGGGGTAGTTCTGTTCATGCTCTTTCAGTTTCCTTGAGGCATAGGCGATCACTCTTCCATTTTGCATCGCCACACATCCCAAACTTCCTTTTGAGGCGTCCGTATAAACTGTATATCTTTCTGTACCTTCAGGAAGTGCTAATACAGGAGCGGTGGTCAACTTTTCCTTTAAAAGTTGAAAGCTATCCTCATACCTCGTCCCACTCAAACTTAACCACCTTCTTAGTCAATCGGGTTAAAGGAGCTGTAATCTTCGAAAATCCTGTACAAAGCTTCGATAGTAATCTGCCAAACCCCAGAAACGCTTTATTTTTGAAACAGTTTTCGGGCTTTGCCATTGAATAACCGTCTCAGTCTTAGAAGGGTCTACCTCCAAACCTTTCCTTGAAATAATATGACCCAGAAATGCTACCTGATCAATCCAAAACTCGCCTTTGCTGAACTTAGCATACAATCCGATGCTCTCTTAAGGTCTCCAACAAAATTCTGAGGTGCCTTGCATGATCCTCTGGAGTTCTCGAATAAACCCAAATGTCGTCGAAGAAGATTACCACAACTTATCCTTCCATCAGAACTGAACACTCCCAAACCAACCGATCTGTCTGAAGACTACCACCCAGTGGCGAACTCACCAAACAACAAGAAGAAAAAACAAATAACAGGCAAGCACAGAATAGCAATTAAGTCACAAGAAATAAAAGAATGCGTGACACTCGAATCAAAAAGTGCATGAATGCTCATGTTATGTATGCATAGGGTACCTTCTGCCGCTGCTGTGGGATCGATCTTTACATCTTGCTCTTCACCTTCAAGGGCGTATGCACGAGCCTGGATCATTGGCCTTTGAACTCCCTTTTTAAATCCCGGAGTCTTGTCGGGGCATATATCCGCCCTATGATCAGCTTTTCCACATATTAAGCATAAACCCAACCTCTTCCAGCAATTGTGATAGTTGTGAGTTGGCCCTCCACAATATGTGCATGGTGGCTTGGAGAATCGTGCTTCATTCGGACCTTGTCGATCCCTTGTTGGTGCAGGCAAAGTTTTGAGAGCCGGTGGAGTTTGTCCTCCCATCCTTGGCTTCTTAAATGGAATCTTAGGAGGGGAAGTAGCTTGAACCATAGGTCGCTTTCCCGAACTTGTTTCAGAACCTCGCCCCATCAGTGGCCTAAAAATCGGATCTTTCTTCTTATACTCCTCTTCTTGAACTAGAGCCCTCTGTATCGTATCGGCAAAAGACTCGAAATTGTGACCTGCCTGACCGTGTCTCAAATCCTGTCTTAACCCCGCAATGAACTTCCTTGACTTTCTCTTCTCATCCCGGGTGACATGAGGAGCATATTTCCCAAGTCTATTAAATACTGTGAGATATTGGGTCACCGTATGCGCTCCTTGCTTTAGATCCATGAACTCTTGCTCCTTTCTCTCTCTCACTACCTCCGGCACAAAGCATTCTCTGAATTCTCTTTTAAAAACTTCCCAAGTTACTTCCTCTTCATCGACTTCAAGCTTCTCTCTTGTTCGTTCCCACCATTCATATGCATCCTCATCGAGTTGGAATATAGCAAATTGGGCCTTCTCTTGCGTGGTAAACTGTCGGACCCCAAATATCCTCTCTAGTCGAATCAACCAACCCTCCGAGACCGCATCGTCAATAGAACCAGAAAACCGAGGGGGGTTGTAACTCAGAAACACCCCATGAGGATCTCTATTGTTATGGTTTAGTGGAGGAGCTTGTTGTCCTGCTGGTTGTGGTGGGGGAGCTTGAGCCCTTCTATGCTCTACGTAGTTGAAAACCGCTTCCATAAAATTCCCCATATCCATCGGTGGTGCTTGTGGTTGAGGTGGAGGCGTAGGGGATCGATCATGATGACGACGGCGTCCGGGAGATCTCTCACGATGTCTACGTGGAGGCATCCTGTTCAAGAAACACTAATATGCATGCTATCTTTAGTCCATGCATGCAAGTGCAATTAATTCAATCAAAATTCAAGATTTAGAGCACACAAGCACGTAAACAATGCATATGCAACACATTGACAAGTTGTTCCTAAAGCCGAACGACCTAACTGACTCAACACGACACTAGAGCCCGGGTTTTGCAACCCTAAGCTCTGATACCACTTAAGGATGTAGCACCCGAGCGTAAGGTACCACATCCCCCGCACCGAGACCCGACCCGTATATGAAATGGAAGTCCATACACGTGCCGAATCCGCGGCGAACGGGGACACGACACACACGCTATGCTAGGCGGGACTAACCCTTGAACCAATCAGTGCAAGAATCATAAATCAGAGCTAAATAAAATTCGCGGAAGCAAGAACTACATAGCATATATACAATGAGCTAACAAGCTCCAAAAATAGATATACAAAAGCATTCCTTAATCAACGGCGCTCATGGCCTACAAAAATCATAACGCTCCAAACTAAAATTATAATCATAAGCAAAATATCAACAGGAGTATGAATATGAGACAAAAGGAAGTGCTAAACACGAATGCACGACCTAGACGACTTGTATTCCCGCCTAGCACTCCTATACCTGCACAAAACAGCTGAAAAACAACCGGGTTCAGTCTAAAAGAGACTGGTGGGTATAAAATCGGGGCATAAGATATATATAATATCGCATAAATTAAACACATACATGCAAGCCCTAATCCCGTGTGAAGTTTGAAAGGGAGTTACCAAGTGGTTAAAACAATAGAAAACATCAACGGGATTACGACGATTATTTTCATTCATAATTGTTCATAAGGGTTTAAGCTCGGCGAGTGAGCGTGCACAATCTCCAACCTTCTCCTCGTGTAATCATATCATAATTATTGGTTATCACACATATCTTTCGTGCACATACAAAAATGATCATAATCATACATATACACCTTCTTCCTCCGGGTGGTGGACAAGTTAGCTAGACCTGACCACCGATAAATACATAGGCCAATGGGATGAATCCCCCAAGGGCACGCAGCTCCCATTCCTCGCTAAACCTCCTAGCGAGGGCTGGTATCACCGTAGTTTGGTTGGAACTAGTATATGGGATCCCCGTCAGCCCTTGCTTCCTCGGTTAGCCACATATACTAAGTCCCGGGGCCCGTGAACATAACATCCATACAATCTCGCCAAAACATAAGGTAGGGTTTCATAAATAAAAAGGGTCATACGTTTGAAATCATTTACTCAAAATGACTCGATTTATATAAATATATTATTTTGGCTTAAACTTTGCACATAAGGGATTTATAGGGTTGTTTTAACTAATAGAAGAAAAACCCACCTTTTTCCAAAGCAAAATAAAGGCACAAGCGTCTCAATGCTCGCCCTCGTCTCCGACCAAACCCGAATCTGTGCAAAGGAAAAAGTATGAGACTCAATGACCACATGTGACGCTCGGCAATGAAGTGCATATGACGTGAATGCATAGATGATCATGTTATATTATAAAAATGTTCATGTGCACGATTAATAAATTTAAAACATATACTCATGCGTTCGTTCATACATTTCATTCAATTTCATAAGTTCACAAATTCATATAATTTTCATAAATTTACAATATTCATAAATTCATAATTTCATAATTTCATATATTCATAACATTCAAAACATTTAAAGTGCATATCAATTATTCTAAAATTCATTTAAGAAGCATAACACATATTATTCCAATTCACATTTAGGGATAAAATAAATAATTGAAACGTTCAAACAAAAGTCGATAATTAAATACGCGAAATGGAAATCAATTAATTTCAATAATTAAATTAAATCAAATAATATTTAGAATATATAATAAATATACATATAATATAATATATACATATAATCATATAATATAATATATAATAACATATATACACCATATATATACATATATAAACACACTCACGTACACACACACACAACATGCATGCATATATATATTACATATATATTACATGCATAATTATATATATATACTATATATTATATACATATTATATACTATATATATTATATACATGCATGCAGCACATGCACGTACACACACAAATCACAACCCATGCATGCTTATATATGTTATATTTTATACACAAACCATGCATGCATTATAAACATAAACCCACACCTTATATATATATATATACACAGCCATGCATACAAGGAATATCAACAGCAACAGCAGTAAAGCCCAGGAAACACAGCAACACAACAGCAAACACACACGACGGGAAGAAGAAGAAGACGCAGAAACCGTTCAGAGAAAATGGGGTGACACCCCCGTGTCACCCTCCAAACCAAGACCGAGACACCCCCGTGTCTCGGTACAGAATTCCCAAGCCCAGACTGCACCCCCGTGCCGCGCTGGAAAGGCCAGAAATGGCACGCCCGTGTCGCAGCAACAGCAGCCTCTGTTCTCGGCAGCAACAGACGCAGAACAGAGCAGCCCAAATACGCAGGAAAGGCAGGCAATAAAGGAGGCTAAACAAGGTGTAATATGCAGCAACAACTTCAACAAGAATACATGCTAAATGCCACGGAAATGAACGGCAAAAAGAAGAAAGGAAACGCAGCAAACTGACAGCAAAAGCAGTCCAAAAAACAGAGCAAAATCGATGAAAAACAGGGCATGCTTGAACTCAAACCTTCTCCATCTATACAACTCAGTTAAGGCCATCAAATACGCAGCAAAACATCAAATATTCAACAAGGAAATCAGCTCCAAAAGTGATCAATCAAACCATGGAAGCATACGTGACCTTCATGAGGAATTTTCTGAAAATTTCATAGATGAAATCTCATATATATCTCAACGAGCACGAAAGCAATGATCATAAATGATATGAGGATGTTAAAACAATTGATCTCAGGCTTGGAATCGATCAAAACCATAAAGAATCAAAGGAGATCAAGAATTTGTACAAAAACTCTACTTTCGGTAAAATGGGCAGAAATGGATAAAACCATGCTCAAAATCAGGAATGAAAGGATGAAAATGCTCAGAATTAATCATATATTACAACCTTAAGCTTACCTTGATGATTGGTTGAAGTTTGGAGAAGATTTGAGCTCCAAAATCTTCAAGGGAAGAAGGGTTACGGGTCTGGAGAGAAAACAGTAGCTTTGGCTGAAGTTTGGGGATGGTGTGATGATAATCTCGGTCAAGGCTTGAAATATCTAGATAGGTGGTTGAGTTAGGGTTAAAAGGAATCAAACCATGGTTAATTTGGTTGTGGTTTGGGTGAGATATGGTTCAATTAGTGCAACAAGGTCAAGTTGGTCTCCGTTTCGTTTTTCGGTTGGATTTCGGAGTTTCAATTGAATTAGGAAAATTATAAGGTTAAGTTTACTAAACTCGAATTTCGTTACGAGTTCAGCGGAGTTGACGGAACTCGAATCCGAGTTCCCGAGCTCAAGATATTAAATTCGGAACCAAGGGTACGCTAAGTGCTCGTTAGCCCCCGTTTTGGTTCCTCAAAACAAATTAAATTCGTTAACTAATCAAATGAATTCGAAAATGTAAATTGAGCATAGAATCATGTTCATAACACATATATGTACAACATATTACAAATTCGTGGCAATTTGATATCATTTCATAAGAGAACGAAGCACGAAATAAACGAACAGCTTCATAATACAATTCATGCATAATGTACAAAATTTCCAAGCACAAATATGATTTCATGCATAATTATATTAAACCCATGCAAAAATTGAATTTCATGCATAATTATATTAGGTTGCATGCATAATTAAATTCTCCATGCAAAAATATATTGTACGTATAAATTTATATATATATATATAAATAATCAATTAATTAATTAAAACATGATTAATTAACATAATATATAATTAGCATAATCATTAAATTAATAATAAAGTAATTAGCATATATATATAATACGAAACATATATATATATATATAAAATTAATAATATTAAAATAAAATAATATAATATAATGTAATATAATAATAACAATTATAATAAAATTAAATATATACCACGTAAAACAATTAATTCGCGCAATTAGATAAACACATACGTCCTACCTTTACGTCCGAAAAATCGGGGCGTTACAGATAATGTATTGATAAGAGATGGTACCTATATGTATTGATGATTTTAATGCTTCCGCTTTACTTTTATGTATTTTGTTCGTTGTTATGAGTTAGTCCCGCCTAGCTAACCTGTTTCTTTTACTTGTCACCCGTTCGCTGCAGCTTGGTTCATGTACAGACTATCCATTTCGTGTGTGGATCGACCTGTAGTGCGGGGGTGTGGCATCTCCACGTGTCGGGGTGCTACATCTTAAGTGGTATCAGAGCCCGGTTGCAAAACCGAGGTTCTAGTGTAGTGTCTCATGAGTCTAGGTCGAACGGCATAGGATTACTTATTACCTAAGAGTCTTGCATTTAATTGAATTATATGATTTACTTGCATTCTTGAATTCTTTGAGCTCTTTGATTCTTTGAAATGTGTGCTATATTAACAATATGGAGTTAATTGCACCCATTTGCATTTATTAATCAACCACGCATATATAGTGACTCGATTTCAGGATGGCTGGTGATAGACATCACCATGATCGATCCTTGAGACATCTACATCATTACCGTGATAGATCATCCCCTCCGGCATAGCCACAAGATTTTATAAATGCAATGGTCGGGTTAATTGATCAGAGGCTTCAAGAATGGGTCCCTCCAGCACCACCTGTAACCGTAGCACCACAGGAGAACCATATTTCTGCCATATTACGAGAGTTTCAGAATCAGCGTCCTCCGAAGTTCTATAAGGGTGATGACATTCAGGCGGAGATGTGGCTTAAAGAGATTGAAAGAATTTGGCAGCTTATTCCATGTGACACTCAGGAGAAAGCTCGCTGCACTCTTACTCTGATTCAGGGCGAGGCTTACTCCTGGTGGGAGAGCATCCAAATAGTATTGGAGGCAGCCGGGACCGCTATCACGTGGGAAGTTTTTGTTAGAGAGTTCAGAAACAAGTTCATTCCTCCAGCTTCCCGTACCCGTAGATTGAGAGAGTTTCCAGAGTTGAAGCAAGGAGGAAGGTCTGTTGGACAGTATATTTCCAAGTTCGAGAGACTATCTCGCTATGTACCCAATATCGCGAATGATGACTTTCACAAGGCAATGCAGTTCGTACAGGGACTCAGGCCAGACATACAGGACGTTTTGAAAGCTGCTAATACAAGTACTTGGACCAAAGCTACTACTAAAGCGTTGAAGGTAGAGGATTCGGACAATGCAAGGAGGTTTATTCCTCGCTTTGAACCTGACCCAGTTTTGGGATCAGGACAAGGTTCCAATGCAATGAAAAGGTCCGGTATTAATTCGATCCTACCATTTCAGGAAAGATTTAAAAAGAAAAAGCTCTAGATTGATAAATCGACTTCAGGAAATGCTCCTACTATAGTATTATCATCACAGTCAGGAAAGCCTCTTTGCACTCATTGCAGACGTGATAATCATACCTTTGAGGCTTGTAGAAAACGTCTAAATTTGTGTATGCGATGTGGAAGTAATGAACACCTAGCAAACATGTGTCCAAAGCAATGGGGAGTGCCGGCTGGGGGTGCGAGGCCACTAGTTCAGGCTCGTGCGTACAATCTAGCAAGAGAGGTGCAGGGTGTGCAGGGTAATTCGAATGTGGCAGACAGAGGTATCAATTACATCACACCTATAACATGATCAAACGGTGAACGGTACACTTTAACATGCATATCACGAGCATCACAGATTTTACTATTATCATTTCTTACTAGTAACGATGTGTTTCTTTGTGAAGGATGAATTACTATGATTAACCTGAGTATACTTGCTCCTTATGTGATTAATATGATTATAATTGCCTATGTAACATTACGTAATTGTTTCTACAATCTGTTTCCTTGAATTATTTTTGTGTACTTCGAGAGACGGGGTTCTCTCATCTCTTGTTGAGAGACGGGGTTCTCTCATTTCTTATTGAAAGACTCCTTATTAAGAGACGGGGTTCTCTTAGGGCTTGTGCATCATTTTGAAACTTATCAGTGGACCTGGGGACCAGGTCCTTTTAAGGGTGGAAGAGTTGTAACGCCCCGATTTTTCATTCATTAACTTCTCATGTTTAATTATAATTTTATAAATTATATTTTATCATAATTTCATGGAATTTTATGAATTTATATTAAATTGAGAATTCATTTCTTGACTTGAGAATATTTATTGCCTGAAATAATTGCCGAATATGATTTAATTGTCAACTTGTCCTTAAATGATCTTTCTTTGAAATTCAAGGACCAAATTGCATTTTTTTTCCTTGGACTTAATTGATTAATCTTCAAAGCTTTCATCCTTAATTGCATGACTTAAATAATTGAGGGATTAAAGTGTAATTCATGCATTTCACCAATTTCAAAATTGGTGAATCACGTAATAAGCTTCCTCAAGCTTCCAAGCTCATTTTCATCCAAAAATCAACCAACATAATTGCCCCTTTTGCTTGCTCGGTTCTTCAAGAGGAAAAGAAAATAAGAGATTTGATCATCATCATCAAGATTTCCAAGAAAAACTCCAAGCTTTGAAGCTTATCATCCATCTTCATCTTCTTCCTCCATTTTTTTTCATTCAAGGTGGGTGTGTGCATAAGTGTGTGGTTCTTGTTGATTTTCATGGAAGCTAGGGTTTGTGATTTATGAAATATATGGATTATGTGTTAGTAGATACATGGATATATGATTATATCATGATCTGATGCATGAATTCTTGGAGAATTTGAAGATATATGATGAATTGGTGTGTGAGCTTGAAACTTATGATTCTTGATGATCATGATTGATTTAAGTGTTTTAATTGCATTTTATTATGTATTGAACATGAATGCATGTGAATTCCCAGAAAAACTTGCATTTAATGAGTGAGACTTTGTTATTTTGACTTGTTGTTGTTGTTGCCAAAGCTTTCCCCTATTCTGCTCTGTTTCTGCTGCTTCTGCTCAACAGGAACGACCCTTCCCGTCCCAGTTCATTCTGGGAACGGCCGTTCCCATCTTTTTAAACTAGCAGGCGCGAGCGAGACTGGGAACAGTCCTTCCCATTGGGTATGTGGGTCTGGAATGGCCGTTCCCAAGCCTCGAGCAGAACAAAAATTCTCTGTATAAAATTCTAATTTTCAACTTTTAATCCAATGGTTTTATTGACCCCAATTTGTGATTATATGATACATTTCATGCTAAAACAAGATGTTTTCATGCTACATTGGTCATTGCACGTCGTCTCGTTGCATATTCGCCGTTCATCCTATTTTATCCGTTTTGAGTCGTGTCTCACGTGTACACGTATTGCTTGCACAGATCAGCTTTCCCAGGACGAGGAGACAACCCTGTAGGCCATGTCCTATTTATATTTTGTCGTAAAGGTGAGGGTTAATTGCTAATTATATAGAATTGTATAACTTTTATGTGAATTTCAGGCCAAACAGTGTATACACTTATAACTGTTCCGAACACTTGATTCATGTTTATTGAAAGAAAGTCTTGTATCATGTTACAAGTCATGTTTACCAAGTTACCGTGATTGAACCGTGACCATGTTACCGTGAATGGTGAAGGCTCACAACCTTCCCGTTATTGGAGTGATGGAGTTTATTGGAGTGATGTAGTTCATGGAGTGAGGTGGTTCATGCAGTGTAGGAGTGAGTTCGTGGAGTGAAGGAGTTCATTGGGGTGAAAGAGTATTGAATTGAGATCATGAAAGTGATACTTGTGCACTGTATTGAATTACATGATCAACTATTCGTTAATAAAGTGCTTGTCTTTTATAGTTGCAATCTCGGGCGAGTTCTATGTTATTCTTGAAATATAATGTCTTTAGTATAAAACCTTACCCGGGGTTATAACTTGCCTATTACCTACGCTAATATGTATTTATGCCCTCACTCAGTCTTCCATGGACTGACACCCCACTTTTCAGGTTGTCACGGTCGTGTGCTAGGCGGGAGTCGAGTCAGGTCTTGCATTCCACCGAGTCTAGCATTTAACTTTCATGTACAGAACTTTTGGTATCATGTTATGATCGTTATTATCACATTTTGGACATTTTGATATGTATATTATGCAAGAGATGATAATGTATTGATAAGAGATGGTACCTATATGTATTGATGATTTTAATGCTTCCGCTTTACTTTCATGTATTTTGTTAGTTGTTATGAGTTAGTCCCGCCTAGCTAGCCTGTTTCTTTTACTTGTCACCCGTTCACTGCAGGTTGGTTCATGTACGGACTATCCATTTCGTGTGTGGATTGACCTGTAGTGCGGGGGTGTGGCATCTCCACGTGTCGAGGTGCTACACGGGATTTACCTCAGAGCAGAAGTCTATCATGTTAGTGGGGAATACTAGGCGATCTTCTTTAAGAACGCCAACCCATTGACATGTATGATGAAGAAGAGGTACGGCTTCTAGTGGGAAGAGGCGGTTGAAGAGAGTCACCTACGATATTGGCTTTTGACTAACCGGAGGTACAAAGGCTACTTCGTTTCCAACCAAGGCACAAAGGAAGGCCTTTGTTGTGTGTTGCTTGCAGAAGAGTTGTAGCCTACGCCTTGAGAAGTGCAAGGTCACGAGTTTATCCCGCTTATGGTTTGAAGTTGTTTGAAGTCTTAAGAGACCAGTGGTAGTGGCATAAGAAAGACGTTATGGACTTTGTGTAGTAATGTCTAAATGCCAACGGTTGAGGGTTCTCCAACTACTCCCGAATCTTTCTTTTGGATGTGGGGGCAAATGACTAGGACTTCTTGTCTGGTTTGCTAATTAAGGAGGTAATATTTTAAGAAGTTTACCGTCTTCTGAGATCAGAGTGATTTAGTGGAAGTGTGAGTTGGTTGTCTTCAGAGCCGTTCAAGATTTTGCTTAGGACCTGAGGACGTGTCCTTTTGAAGGAGGGAAGTTTGTAACATCCCAATAGTCCAGCCTTCCAGGTACGCCATAACGAGAGCGTTATTTGCGTTTTAAATTATTTAATTATGCAATTGTGCGTAAATTTAATGATTATGTGATTATATGAAACTACTAAAATTATTTGATTTAAATTTAAAAACGTGCCAAGTGTTTAAATTATTTGAAATCTTGTAATATGTGAATTTATAATATATGAATTTATTTCCCGAACATGCTAATTTCGTGAATTATGTGATATACGTGATTTAAGGATGTAATTGTATGATTTTAAAATTTTGAGGACTTAATTGAAACTTGGTTCTTGGACTTAATTGCAACTTTTTGAAAGTTTTGGACTCATTTGGAAAATGAGTCATTTTAGTACACTTGTGTACATTTTAATTCTTATCTTAAGCTGTGGCACTCAGTTTTGAGTTCCGTCTTCTGCGTTCAACTCCTTTTGACGATTCAGACGGAATGGAATAAGTTTCGTAATTTTTCGATGCCATTTAGACCTCCGACGACGTGAATTTCAGCCCCTCGTGCCCTATTATGCCCCTATTACCTACTTGTGAGCTAGAACACTTATTATTTGTACTTGCCTTGACCAAAACTCATAATCCATCTCTCAACCCACATTTTCTCCTGATACACGTACCAAACCAGCCAAGGAAGAAAGAAGAGAGACAACAAGAGCATAACCTCTATTTTTGCCCCTTTTGAGCTCATCTGATTCCCTTTTCTCCTCCAAGCTTCAAGGTAAGTTTAGATCTATCTCCTCCATGATATTATGCACTTATTCATCCATTTAATTCATGTTTTAAGTTAGGAATTCTTACTATATGAAGAAGATGATGAATAGTTAGGTTTTCTCCAAATTTTTGAATACATGCTCTTATGTGTTTATCTTGAGTTTTAAGCTAGAGAATGAGTTCATTTATGTCTAAGTCTTGTTTCTTTGCATTTAATACATGGTGGTTATGTATATGAACTTCTACCATTAATGAACTTGAACTTATGAAAGAAAAATGGGGGATTTTGGGCTCAAACCGAACTGTTGTCATAGATCTTATTTGCTATCAATATGCTGCTGTTTTAATGAAATTTTGCATGAATTTTAGGCATGAAATGCATGGACAATGATCAGATTTCGTGGTTCTCTGTTACATGATGTTGTTGCCCTGTTTTCATTCATTTTTAGATGCATTAGATTGGATTTTAGGGCATAAAACGAACTGTTGTTGTTGCTACACTTTGCTGATCATTAGTTGCTAGTTTTGCGAAGTTTTGAGCATGAATCTTGCATGATTTGAGGCCTAACTTACATATATTTGTCCAGCTCTGTTCCATGATCATGTTCCTTGTATTTAACCTTCATTTAGATGCAAATTTGATGAGCTTTAGGCTTGAATAGTAACTGTATACCTGCTAATTTGTTGCTACGTGTTGCTGACTATTGTGCGATATTTTGCATGAAATTGATGCATGGTTTGGGCCTGAATTCTTTGTGCATTTGTTGCCTTTGTTGTGCTTAAGTTTTGTTGCTTTTTGTGGCCCTTGTTGCTGCTGTAAGCTGCTGCTACGCTTCCCATTCCATGGCTACTACTGCGCTGATGGCTGAACAAGGGAAAGCTTCACGCCCTGCTGCTGCGATTTGAAGCTGCCAGGGGTAACAAGCATTACCCCGAGTGTGCTGTGGAAGAGTAATGCCCGTTGCTTTTCTTCCTTGCAAACCTGCCTCCATTAACGGGGGTTAAGCCTTTTGCTCTAGAGCAAGGTAACCCCCATTACCTGCGTGAAGAGCTGTTACTGCCGCTGTTGTGTTTTATTTCTTTTCTTTCTTGTTTATTTTGTAGCTGCTAATGCATGTATTTGTATATATATATTAATATGCATGTACTTATGTATATATAATGTACATGTGTTTGTGAATATATATAGATTAAATGCATGGTGTAATGTGTTGTGGTATATGTCTATATATATTTGATGCATGAATTTGTGCATTGTATATGTGCATGTGTGCGTACGTGTGTGTGTCTGCATGCTGAGATTGTATATTTGTGCATGGGGGTGAATATGTGTGATTATATATTTTAATATATGTTGGATGCATGTGTATAAATATTTGAATGTTATATGTATATATATATAATATGTTCAGTTCTGTTTATTAATAATTATTATATGCTATCAACCATATCTCAATTTATGAATTCAATTTAATTAAGTGATATGTGTTGTAAGCTTTGTTTTAATTTTATGAATTGATTTGTTTATAATATTAACTTGTTATATGATGTGTTATAATTCTTGGTTTGATTTTATAAATTTAATTTAATATGAGTTGCATGTGTTACCTTATATAATATGAATTTGTGATTGGATTTAGATGCTTGTTTTTTTTTTATTTATGCTCTATATGCTCTCTAACGTGCGTGTGTGTATGAATAACTTGTTTCCTTGCTTCGCGCGATGTCTCTTTGTTTCTTTCGGGTAATGAATGATTTGGTAACGTGTTATGTGACTTGTTATGCTCTTTGTGTGGAATTTGCGAATTTGTTTAACATGAATTATGTGGCTTAGGATCCGGTATGAATTAATATGACATTATATGACCTAAGTGCTATCTCATTGCATTCCTTATGCATCATTAGCATCCATATGCACGTGCCGAGCGTCTAATTGGTGCATTTTGAGTCTAAGGTTGTCTTTTGTTGGTTGTTTTGTCCTTAGGTTCATTTCGTGGGTGACGAGGAGGTCTCTTAGAGGTGTTTTGAGTTTGTTTCGTCCGGTTTAGTCGACAAGGTGAGATTTTCTTTCCTTTTAGTTATTATGACCTAAAACCCTATTTGTATTTCGAACCCGCATGCAACTTATATATATATATATATATATACATATGTGTTTGATACGTATTTTGTGGGATTTGTCCCGCTTGTCTTGAGGCTTTGAAAAACGGCCCGGTTTTTCATTTGTACAAATATGACATAAGTGTTTACCAAATTGCGCGAATTAATTGTTTATAAGTGTTAAATATTTAATTTTATTATAAATTGTTATTATATTTTAATTCGTTAAAATTAGTATTTTTAATTTAATAATTAAGTGTTAATGTTAATTAATTATAACTCTAATTATATTAATATTAAATTCAAAGATTATTTCGTTGACTTTTTATTTAATTTAAAAATAGAATTTGAATTTTATTATTTAATTTGGAAATGTTATGAAATTGTTACGTTTGTGCATGAGTGTTTTAATCGTACGTCATTCTTATATGATTTGATATCGAAATTACGTGAAATTTTAGTATGTCGTAGATTTATGTGTTATGAAAATGTCTATATGCTCGTTTTATGTTTTCGATCTCGTTTGGCATGGTAACGAATTTATTTTTTAATTGTGGAACCAAATCGGGGGCTAACGGGCAAATTAGCGCACCCTTGGTTCCGTATGTGATATCTTGGGCTCGGGAACTCGGATTCGAGTTCCTTCACCTCCGCTGAACTAGTATCGAAGATTCTAGTTAAATAAAACAAGCCTCATATTTTTCTAAGCTCCTTTTGACCTCCGAATTTTAACCGATACTTGTGACGTTTGCCTAAATGACCACCTCCCACTATTTTAATCATATCTTAACCCATACTTAACCAAACCTCACCAAACTTGAACTATAGTTAACCCATCTCACTCCCCTACACCCTCATATCAGTCCCAAACCGAGATTATTCCAAGAAAGAAAGGAATTCAGCTACAAACCTTGGAGAAACCCTTCCCTTTCATGTCACTTTGCAACCAAGAGGATATTTGAGCTCATATCTTCATTTTCCTCCATTATCTTCAAGAGGTGAGTTGATATTTGTGTTTAGCATCCTCGTGTAGTCATTTCCATCCATGATTTTCAGAATTTGACTTAGGTTTCATGTGGTTTTGAGGAAAATAATAAATAGTAAGGGTTATGTTCAAATTTTTGAATTGATATGCATTCTCTTGTGTTTCCTTTGGATTTGATGACTTATATGAGTTCCTTGTGCCTCATTTATTGATGTGTGAGCTTAAATTGAATTCTAAGTGCTTGGTTGGTGAGTTACCATTAATGATCTTCAAGCTTTCTTCATGGAATTTTTGCTCCTGTTCGATCCTTTCGTCTGCCGGTTTATTATGTTAGTTCAGGGGGCTGTTTTGCCTGAGTTTTATAACTGCTGAGTCGTGTTGTTTGCTGCCTTGAATTCCTACTTTGTTGTGGAGTGTCTGGAGCAGGAGAAGTCTTCGCTCAGGGCTGCTGATTCACGACTGTAATGCATCTCCCCGGGCGGGGAGATTTTGGGCATGAAAGTGCCCGGCCGGGGAGGTGCTATGCAGTTGCTTGCTGCATCCTTTCTCCCTTCCTTGTGCATGCTTTTTTCTTGTATTTTAGGCGTGTAAAGAGTTATGGCTGCATGTATATATATATATATATATATATATATATATATATATATATATATATATATATATGTTATATTTGTTGCATGCATGTTGTTAATGTTGTGCATGGGTGTGCTTGTGTGCTGGTGTAAGTGCATGTATGAATGTATATATTTATGTTAGTATAGTTTGTCTATTAAATATAAATGTGTAAGTGTACTATATATAAATATATATATATAGTGTATGTACGTAATATGTATATGTATATATTTTAAGGTCTATATTTGGTGCATGCATGAACTGTACGTGTGTGTATATACCTATATTATATTATTTGTTATATATATAATATGATGTATGTTATATATATTATGGATTTTAGGTGTTTAACTATTAATGGCCTTTTTCATGGAATTGCATACACCTACGTGTATATATATTTTATGTGATATATATACATATATTATGTTACATATTTAAATTAATGAATTTAAGTGCTTTAATTTGATGATTTAATTTATAAATGTAATCCTGTGGTTTTATATGAATTCTTATGTATGAAACGTGTGATCTAAATGTGATTTTATGAAATTATTTGTTATATTTTATGGATTACGAACTATGAATTATTAAACGTTTGGACATGAAATAGCACGTGTTATGATTGTTATATGAAATTCTTGGATTGAATTGAGAGAAAATGTGAAATTATGAACTTGACCAAATATGAACGGTTCCTTGAACGAATGAATGGCTTATTTATATGCCTTAAATGCATTAATTGTGCACATGAACGTGTTCACGACATAATCTCATCTTTTATGCATTCATATCATGTGCATAGCATTGTCCTGCATCATATATGGTTCATTTGGAGTCTTGAGTCTCACTTATGCACCATGTCGTTTCTTGTATAGTTTTCTCCAGGGCAGAGATGTCGGGTTCATAGGACACCTCAAGTCTTTCTTTCTTTTGGTATTATCGGTAAGGTGTAACAGGTGGGTTTCTCTTCTAATAGCTAAAACGACCCGATAAATCCCTTAAGTGAAATGTTTTAAGCCAAAATAGTATATTTATATATCGAGTCATTTTAGGTAAATGATTTCAAACGTATGACCCCTTTTATTTATGAACCCTTACCTAATGTTTTGGCGAGATCAGTGAACACAATGATTATGGGGGCCCGGGACTATATGTACGTGGCTATCCCGGAAAACTCGGGCTGACGATGATCCGTGTGCACTAGTCCCAACAAACAATGATGACGCAACCAACCTCGTTAGGAGTTTCAACGAGGAAGGGGAATCGGGCTTTTGAGGATTCATGAACCTCACTTGCCACTATGTATGAGGTGGACGGGCTTGCCCGAAGGAAAAAGGTGTAAATGTTTATGATTATGAATGAATGATTACGATTATGGTTATGATTATGAAAGATTATGAATGAATGAATGAATGTTGCATGATCGGTAATGAATGAACAAATGGATTATGCAGACACGAGGAGAAGGTTGGAGATTATGCACGCCCACTCGTCGGGCCATGAAACCTTACGAATGGAATGTATGAATTTGATAGTTGTAATCCCGAGCGCTGTTTTCCTTTGTTTTATCCACTTGGGAAATATCTTAAAACCTAGTACGGGATTATAGCTTGCATGCATGAATGTTTAAATTTTGCGATAATATTATATTATGCCCTGTTTTATACCCACCAGTCTCCTATAGACTGAACCCGGCTTTGTTTTCAGTGCTTTTGCAGGTTTTGAAGTGCTAGGTGGGAAGTCGAGTCTATCGAGTCTCTTGATCGAGTTGGAGTCTATTCATATGCATTTTGTAAAGTGTTAAGTTATAGATTAACATATGAATTGTTATGATTATATGATATTGATTCTGGATAGGCTTCTAGGGATAATGGAACCTATGAATTTGTGATTACGATTTATGTTTTAATTTTCGGGATTAGGTACTCATGTTGGTGATCTTTTCCATTAAACCACGTGATTTATTATATGTTCTGCTTCCGCACTTGTATTTAATTGTTAAGCTTGTTTAATTGGTTTCGAGGTTCTAGCTCCCGCCTGGTCTAGTGTGTAAGTGAGTCACCGTTCGCCGTGATTCGGCTCGTGTATGGACTCTCCATTTCATATACGGGTCGGGGGTCTTGGTACGGGGGATGTGGGGCCTTCCTTTGGGGCGCTATATCCTTAAGTGGTATTAGAGCTCTAGGTTGCAAAATCGGAGTTCTTGTGTCGTGTCCTGTCAAGTCTAGGTCGTACGGCTTAGGAACTACATGACAACGTGTGTATTGCCTCGATCTTGAACCTGAAAATGCATTTCTTTTGAATCTTTTTGAATTATGTGTTGCACTCTCGCATCGAATCTGTGCCTTTCGTGTTAAATGCGTGACATGAGCATACACTAATCGCATGCATATATTTTTAAAATGAGTTATGATTTACAGATTATGAAGATAATATCAAACCACGACCAATTTCTACTATAATAAGGAACTATTACAAGTTCTTTCTTAGGTATGGAAGATAGGTAGAATGCACCTGGGAAGTATATAGGGAATTCTAGACTTGTGGCTTTCCTAAATTGGGCTATGGTTCAAGGATTAGGATCCGGAATGGAAGGTTCGAATTTGGGTTGATTGATAAGTTCTATCAGGGTAAAGGGACACGCAGTGAAATTAAGGTTGATCGTGGGATGTTTATCATTTAGAATATCGACATATATGCCTCTACTACATAGGGTATCTTATTTGGATTCAACGGGGCTAATCAACTCATGACAGAAACAAAAGAAAGGCTGTCAAGGTGTTCGAAATTGAGGTTTGGACCGACAAAGAGGCGAGGATCTTTGAGGAAACTCAAGGTAAAATGGATTCGGGGGGTGACAAGCAACGAAGAATGTCTAACCTGCTTAACAAGATCGTCTAGCTCGGAATGTGCGTGTTACTACCGGATATATAACCTGATTAGAACTGCTTATATGAGGAGACTAGGTTGTAGAGGTTGGAAGTCTTTAATCGAAGAAGTGAAGAACGAGTTCAATGGAGAAGAAAAGGAATTCTTAAGTGGGAGAAGAATTAAAGATGAATTGTCGTATTGTGAGGTTGAATTGGAAGATATGGAATAGAAAATGGAAATGATCAAGAAAGGCAAGGAGCTTTTAGTGGAAATGGTGAAGTCAAGTTTAAGCAAGTGGAGGATGAGTTCATTACACCAATTTGAACTCATAAAAATAAGTCATGAGAACGTTGATCAAGGTCATAATCAAGGTGAAGATTCGGATAATTTTTGGAAATCGATACTTGGGAATAATTCGAGATACCGGGCTATGGAGACACATAAATTGATACAAGGAAAACTTATGAAGATTTTGAATACCGGGGGAAAAACGAGAGATTATCAACAAGTTTGAACCAAATCCGTAATTAAGGACACGAAGAACAAGTTCCCGGGTGAAAGCTTACCACTACGGTGACAGGTGTATTGCATTCATGGCACGTGCATCATACGTTGTATTAAATTATTTAATCTCATTTATTTATACTTGTGCATGCATTTCTACTTGATAATTGCTCCAATACGTAGCGTCTTTAATTGATATAAGTGTTTCAACATGTTGTATCTTTAATTGGTGGCATAGGTGATATGTGCATCGACATCTTAACCCCACATGCATTTTAGGTGCTTTATTGATAGGAACTCTCCCCACTTTACGTATCAAGCATTACTCCAACCAAGACACAATCAAATCATGATAAGGAAAGGAAAATAATTGGATTGCAAAGTGTGGATAAAAAGGGAAAGAACAATTAAGAAGTCGAGAGAAGTAGCCGGGAATTGGAATGGAAGGAATGGGTCACTACTCCTACAAGTCGCTTCAAAGTAAACGTGAGGAAAAGTTACGAACAGTTCATGAGATTGAAACCGTTTATATGGAGGAAGCTAAATTGAAGAGGTCGAGAATCTTTGATTCGAGAGGCGGTAGAACAAGTTCAAGGAGTTAGAATTGAAATTCTTAAGGGGGAGAGCCGACACGGGAGAGGATTTCAATCCACGGTTATGCTCGAACAAGTCACATTAGAAGGATCAACGAAAATGCAAGAATCAGCAAATAATGAAATCCTACAAAGCAATGTCATGGGATGAATTGAGAGATTTTAACACCCGATGGACCTCGAGACCAAGGTGAGATAAAACTTTGGGAATAATATGGAAGGGACACTACTTCAATAAATGTAGAGATGCATCCAAAGAGTAATTGGGAATCAATAGCAACAAAGGGAAAAAGGTTGATTGATAATAATTTAGAGTGCAAAGGCAACACCATTAGTATTCTTACTACAAGACATGCTCGAACTCAAATCTCTAAGATTGGAAGGATTGTATATATCTCGTGCATACCTTGAAGATGATAGGACCGTATAGGAATTTCAAGAATTGATAAGAAGGATAATGGGCAAAAAGGCCCGATCGAATCATTATATTCCATGATAGACTAAGTTAGAATCAACTCAAGTGCCGAAATAAGAGTTAATTTGGAAGAGGAATACTTAGAAGGAAAACACACAACATGAAAGATGGGTTATCAGATCGTCTGGCGTTTTTCCATGATTAACCAGGGAAGTTATTAGGATTGGAGAATGGAAATTGAGCTACTAAAGATTAGCTCAAGTATTCAAGTTGGAGGTTAGAACTTAAGCATTTAAAGGCTACCTTGAACAACTAAGAAGGTCGAATACTAATCGAGGTGGACAACGAGCTAATTGGGTTAAGATCAAGTGCACACTAAAAATTAGAGCTTCGGACTATGGTGTTTAGAGAAGAAAAGAGAAAAGATTATGTGATGAAGATCGGGTGGTTATTTAAGTATTGAATACATCGGAGATTGCAAGGCCTGACGCTATGGAAGGAATCAAGTGTTGAATCGGATCATTACAATATAAGATTCTTGAGCATCGGTGAACGGTACATCTAGCATCCATGGCATATGCATACATGCAACTTTAGTTTGGATAATTTTATGATGCTAAGTTCTTGGATTATTTGTTGTATTAACTGTTTTTGTATGATTGATTCTCGATGTATTTAATAACTCCTACTTGTTTCTTGTGTGGTTGTGGTATAATTGTTTATTTAATTGTTGTTTTGAGAGTTAAGAGTTTCTCTTTCCTTGTCTGTTTGAGAGACGGGGTGCTCTCACTAGTTGTTGTTTGAGAGACGGGGTGCTCTCACTAGTTGTTGTTTGAGAGACGGGGTGGCTCGTTGTTGCTTGTGAGAGACGGGGTTCTCTCCATGTTGTTCCAAAGACGGGGTTCTTTCGTTGTCTGCTACCTGCTTAGATTTTCGAGTGCTTAGGCTTTGGTGAGATGAGGGTCGTGACTTATCAGTGTTTGAAGACCCCTTGTTGCTCGAAGACCTTTTCCGAACTAATCCTTGACGGGGAGTTGCTAACCCGAGTGTGATGAACACGGGAGAGTTGCTTATGAGTCCAGAACTCGAGGCAGTGGACCTGGGGACCAGGTCCTCTTAAGGGGGAGAGATTGTAACGCCCCAATTTTCCATTAGTTCAGGTACGTGCGCCACGCGTGTGAGTTTTGAGATTTAGTATTTATTTAATTCCTTTTTGTAATTTAATTGCGCGGTTCAATTCTTTAATTTGAATTCTTGTGATTATAGGATTTTCAATTTCTTCTTCCGTGAATTTTATTACGTGAATTATATGTTTAATTTTCTCGAACATGTTTAATTGTTTAACTTTACATAGTTGCAAGAATTCATGTTCATCCGTCCTTAATTGAAACTTTATAAAATTCTTGGCCTTAATTGTTAAATTGACAAGGACTTATTGGTAATATTCATGAAACTTGGTAGCTAATTGCACTCATTTAAATTCCTTGAGCACTTGATGGTAATTTCTCTCTTTTCTTCTCTTATTTTCACGATATAAACCTATACATATACATATACATATTTTACTCTTCATTTCATATTCAAAACTTAACCAAGAATCACTCCATTTCCCTATTCCTTCCCTCTCGATCCAACCAAGCAAGGAGGAGCCAAGAATTCATCCACTTTCTTTAAGATTTTGGAACTCCAAGACTATCTTTTCTTCTTCCACTTTATCTCCTTTCTTCTCCAAGGTAAGATCATGCATATCTTGTGATGAATTCATAGAGCTTTGCTAGGGTTTTATGATTCTTGAATTCCATGACTTAAATTGAAGTATATATGTTGATTATGAGTTAGTTTCATGCATATTTAACTTGAGTTCAACAAATATGGAGCATATATGATCATGGTACTCTTATGGGTTTGTTGGATGACTTTTGGATGATCTAAGCTTGCTTCATTTAAGCTTGTTTCCTTGGATTAAATGGTACTTAATTGATATATATATATATGATCAAATACATGTTATATGTTAGTTTGTAGTTGATTTCTAGCATTGGTTTGGTGTGAAAGTGGTTTGGGAGCCAAATATCGAGGTTTGTCCTGTTTTCCCGAAGCCTTTCGTGACTGCTGGAATTGGGGGTCGCGCCCGCGACCATTTCGTGACCATTTTTGGTCGAGGCCTCGACCAACAACTCGAGAACTGGCCAATTTTCAGTCGCGGCCGCGACTGAATTTCAATGCAATTTTGTCACGGCCGCGACTCCCTCGTCCGAACTCGGAATGACCTGATTTTTGAACCCACGGAAACCTATTGAAGTTTAGAATATTCTCCAATTAGAATCACTTCAATATCTTCTCCCATTTGTGAGATATTATCAATTCTTTTTGGTGTCGCTACATTTTCGACAATCTGCGATTACCCAATTTCGGGCCTACGCCATTTTCACCTCGTTTTGAACCATGATTCGTGCCATATATAATTGAAAAGCTCTATGTGTGTAGTTTAATATCCCACAAGAAAAACTTAATTCCAATTTCTACAACTCAAGATATTTCCATTTTCCTACAGCTTGTTCATTCCCGAAATTTGTCAACTTTTGCTAAATCTTACCAAAACTCCTCTTCTTACGTTCCTTTCACCCTCTTGGCTCCCATATGTGAACTACGTCACCTGTATGCTAGATTAATTGAGAATATATGATATAATTTGATATGATTATGGATTTTATGCTATCAATTTAATGTGTGAACGTTTAAGTGCTTTAATATGATCTCCTTTGCAATTATTGTTTCCTTTATGAACTTAATGGATTCCTTTCACCTTAAAATGATTCTTAAATATGGTTAACATGTATTATAAAGTCTTATGAATATGTTGTATTATGGGGATGACTCTTGCTATGAAAAATTGATAAGGACATGAGTTATGCGTACATGATTGCAATTCTTAATCGCATTCTCTATGTGCTCATTAGCTTCTAATTGATTTATATGCATTGTTAATATGTATTGTCTTGTATTATGAATTGAATGATTGATCATGTATGCACCACTCCATAACATTTTAGGATTTATTCTCTATTATATCATCTCATAACATATCATACCACTTCATAAGGATTGTCGTGCGTCTATGTGGTTTCATATTGAGTCAATTCTCACGAGTACACATTGTTCCTTCTCTTGTACAGTTGGTTTCCAAGGCGGAGACTTCCAAGTTGAATAGGCACCCGCATTAATTATGCTTTATGTCTCGTGGTATTCCAGGTGAGGGTGTTTTCGTTCTAGATACGTATTAAACCCTACAACCTTATGTGATAAGTTTTGGCCAAAAACCTAAGTTATATTTATGTATGGTTTTCAAATGAATTTATCGAGTAAATATTTTCACAAGGATTATAAAATATGTTATGCTTCGTATGAATCAAATGTTTTGGCGAGATTATGTATGTATGATATGTTCACGGGCCCCGGAGCTTAGTGTATCGTGGTAAGCCGGGGAGGCAAGGGCCGACGATGAACCCGTGCACTAGTTCCAACCATTTTACGTCGAAACGGATCTCGTCAGGAGTTTTGACGAGAAAACGCTAGTCGGGCTTTTGAGGATTCATGTACCTCTCTAGCCATTATGTATGAGGTGGCCGGGTCTTGCAAGCCCGTCCACCACCGGAGGAAGAAGGTTGGAACTTATTTTATGACTATGATTATTATGCATCGTGCGGGAAGGCCGGGACACGGATTGCCCAAACAACTATATCTTATGTTATGTTATATGATTTGTATGTATTATAATATATTGCAAGATCACCTATTTCAAGTATTAATGATATTTGTCGTACACGGTCGGAGTTTGGTTGGAGATGATGCACGCTCACTCGCCGAGCCTTTATGTTTATGTATGAATTATGAACTTAATGAATTTAATATTATTAGTCGTAAAATCCGATTATTGCCCAGCTATTCTCTTGCCCTTTTTGGGAACTAACTCTAAATAAAACCTTACTCGGGAGTTATGACTTGCATGCACATGTTTCTCTATATATGTATAACTCCTGCTCACTCAGTCTTCTAGAGACTGAACCCTCTTTCCCACCTTTCAGTTGCTTGTAGGTTTTGCTAGGCGAAAGTCAAGTTTTATTCTCTTGTCGAGTCACTTGTACACTCGAGTCACATTTTACATTCTTTTATGATTTAATTGTATTTCCGTTATGTATTGGGCCTGTGTGCCAATTATAATTATTGTTGGCTATTGAATTCGGGACAGGTTGCATGCCTAGTTGAACCCGTTGTTAAGATGCTTGGTGGATTTAAATTATGTATTGGAATTGTTGGGCGTGTAACCATGGTTTAAATTTTGAATTATAAGTTATTGCTTCCGCTTTACATTCTACGTATTCTTGATTTATTTGGTACAGGGTTAGATTCCGCCTAGCTAGGATATCTTTTATTTTGGTCTCCCGTTCGCTATGAGTCCGGTTCATGCTTGGATTATCCATTTCACGTGTGGATTAGACTTGTAGTGCGGGGGATGTGGCGCCTGTCTTCCCGGGTGCTACAAGAGATGTACAAGTTGATGCACGAAGATTCATAGACATCTTGAAGACTGTGGGAAAAACAAGGAATGATCAACAAGTCAAGGCAAGCTTGGGATTAGAGAAACGAGGACAAGTAGCTGAGCTAAAAGCATAGCACCAGGGTGACAGGTTCAATACATTCATAGCACGTGCATCATACATTGTAATTAATTACTTAAATTCTGATTACATGCGTGTTAGTATTATAATTGTTAAACTGTTGTTGTATATTCCTTGTTGATATATATGCTTTAATGATATAATTGATTACTTGGTATTGCATCTTGTAACAACCCTGATTTTGAACCAAACCAAAATGGGTAAGTTAACTAAAATATTGGGATACGTCTAGAAATCGATTGGATGAATTATGCGTTTAAATAATTTTATACCTAAAATATATAACAATTTAAGTAGATTTTCCTATAATTATCACATCGACTTAACTAAATTCTTTTATCTCTAATGTGCATATATATTATGCTCCCGTCAATTAATTATAATATTTATAATGATTGCTATAGATATTATAATATTAATAATGATTGTTATGGATATTGGCATTTCTGTTGGAGCATATAATATCTAGTAATGTACATCAGACCTTATAACTAATAAAGTGTTGACATACCAATATAAAATTAAAGGTTTTATCCAGACATAGGTGGAATTAATTTAGTACTAGGTCCACGTGCATGGATAACGAATTTCAAATTATAAAAATGGCCTTGTCATTCTCAGTTAATATTTGCATGCATTACACTTGTTTTAAAGTTTAATAATAATGATAAAGAATTAATTTTATTCATGCCTATGTGGTGTTGCTGTCCAGACAAGTTGCAATAATAAAATATTTTTATATTTAATATTCAATTTAATGAACCCAAATATCTTACCAAGGTAAGGCGGCTATCGGCTAAAAACTTTAATAGACAAAGATGTTGAGAGATTCATCTCTCTCTTTCCCTTCCCAGCTACTATTTTATTTGGTTTTCATATCTTAAGCTCAGCTTCTGGCAAAGCATCAATTCCCTTTTCTAATCAAGGTACTTTTACAATTTAGAAAATATTTTCTTATAATATTCTTCTAAGATCTCTAGAATAAATTACTATATGTTGTGTAAATATATACATGCAAACACAAGGACATAATATTAGTTGCGTTAAGCTTTGGTATTAAATTTCTTTCCCTTTTCAGATGTTATTCTCTTAATATATATATATATATATATATATATATATATATATATATTTGTTAATTTAAATACATATTAAATCGATAAGAATACTTGAGGATTTTTAGTGTTAATGATTGTTATGATTTTTTTTCTTTTAATATCTTAATGAATTTTGCGTGTTGATGAAAACAAGAATTAAGTATAATAATTACTATCTTTATTAATTAAACCGTTTGTGAGTGTGTGTGCATACGCATATATGCGTATATATATTCAGGGTTATTGCGAAGGGATTAAAGTTGCGGCGTATGAACTGAATTAATGTAAACTGTATGAATATTGACTTTCAGTGCTTAGTTGGAACCGCATAGGAACAATCTCACATGTCTTAGGTATTTATTGAATTACATTAATCTATGTGTTAATCATTAAGTTAAAATATTGAATGATTATTTTAAAAGCATGGCCGAATTGCCAATATAATTACAGTGGTCACAATATGATTGGAGTGGATATCATATTTAATTTAGTGGTAATGAATATATTATATAAATATCATAATGCTTTAAATTATAAATTATATGTGTGAACACTTATTCGAGGGTTTAATTAGTTTGATTGTATAATTTGTGTAATAGCCGTACACGTGAGTCGTATTATTAAATGTTGAGTCGAGTCATAATTTATAGTTCCGTGTCACAGGTGTTCCTAAGGAGGAGCCCTGACCGTGTTGGTAGTGTTCCGTTTCGGCTTTTGTGGAAAGTTTAAGGTGAGGGATTAAAATATTTTCAACTGGGGCCAAAACATATATTATGCAAATATATATTCTTAAAACCCAACCCTTATTTATTGAATTTGATTTTGACCATTGATACTATATATATTATTAGTTGTTCTGTAATATTTTAGTATCTTATTGGAAAATTGGATTACCCTATAACAAAAATGGGTTCTTGTTATATTATATATATGTGTGAGTCAACAAAAAGTTTGATTTTGAACTGTGAAACGGTTAAGAGAAAGAAAGTGTTCGAAAGTGTGAAACTGTTTTGAAAAGCGAGTAATGATTTGATAGAACCCTTGGGGACGCCCTTGGGGAATATGGACCCGAAGTATCTAGTGGGTGAAGCCCGGAGGTGTGCGCCAAAGGCTGATCTTTACTACGTACTTCTGTGAAGCTCTATACGGGGTGTAGCCGGAGGTTGACTGCGTTACGTATAGAGTGAAGTTATTGGTACCAGGGCATATTGCCCCTATCTGTGTGATCGTGTGGTTGGTTGGGGGGCACCTCAACTAACAATTGGAGGGAGAAGGCTGGTTTTTGTTTTGTGTTTCTTGTGTTCAGGGTGTGAAAGGTTGGAGAACTTACCCGTACTCGCCGGGTTACTGTGATTGATCGATCGTTTTGATTATTGGTTCACAAGTGTGTTTTCATACAAAGTAAAAGCTATCCCTTCTTATACGTTTACGTCTCGTTTTCAAAAAGAAAAATAAGGAAAATGTGAACCAAGCTTGTGATTTTGTTTATGTATATGTATAACCCCCTTACTTAGTCACTTTGACTAACGTCCCTTCTCTTCTGGTTTTGGCTTCAGGTAGGTGTGAATAAGCGGCACGTTTGGTCTAGGTCGTCAAGTGCCGTTTAGATAGCTTGTTTTGGAGTTTACTGTTTTGGAATTTCCCCTTTGTGGAAAACTCAGTATGTACAGTCTATGTACTTATATCTAGTAGGTTTGTCATATGTCGTTTCGTCATCGGCCTTATCGGCCTTGTAATTAAATTTCGTGTTTCAGTATAGTTATCTTTATGCTTCCGCTACACTTGAGGTTGTTGTTCGTCGCCGTTCGTTGGGAAAGATCTCGAGTGAAGGCCCAAAGCTAATACTCGGGGTATTTCTCAGTGCGGGATGTGGCAGGGGCTCCACATTTGGGTGGTATCAGAGCCCGGTTGGAAACCGAAGCTCTTGTCGTGTCTAGAACGAGTGTAGGTTGGGTACTTGAGTGAGTCTAGGTTGTACGGCTATAGGATTTGAGTCATTATATGCTTTTGTGTGTACCTGTGGTACGTGCCTACGTGATATTTTAGTGTCTTATACGATTTTGTTCTGATCGATCATGCATCATACTTTCAGTAAGTTGTGATTGTAGCAATGCCACGTGGAAGACCCCCTCGTGCTAAGATCCCGCCACCAATTCCAGAACAAGCCCCACCTGAGAATGTTAATGTTAATGACTTCGCACGTCATTTTGCACAAGCCTGTGTACAACAAGCAACCCAGCAGGCTCAACAACAATGTCAAGGACCAATGCAGGCAGAAGAGAAAACACTAGATAAGTTCCTCAAGTATAATCCACCTAAGTTCTATGGTCAGACTGATGATTTAAAAGCTGAAGAATGGATATCTGAAATGGAACAAATTTTCCAAGTCACTCGAATTGGAGATCCCGACCGGGTAGAATTTGCAGTGTTTCTACTCAAAGGTCCTGCTCAAGATTGGTGGAAACTCATACAACAAGGATGGCAAGTTATTGGAGGACCAATTACTTGGAATCGATTCTTAACTGAGTTCAGGGATAAGTATATTCCCCAAGTGATTCGGGATCGTAGGGAGAAAGAGTTCATGGAGTTGATTCAAGGAAATGTTAGTGTTGCAGAATATGAGGCACGATTCACTCGTCTCATCCATTATGCACCTCATATTGTGCCAGATCAGAGGAGGAGAACTAAAAGGTTCATCCAAGGGCTTAAGCATGAAATAAGATATGCCTTGATGGCTTCTAAAGTCACCGAGTATACTGATGCAGTGTCGAGGGCAATGGAGGTGGAGTCTGAGATACGAGATATGCGATCGGTTCCTGTGCCAATGAACACAATGAATCAATCTTCTGGATCCAAGAGGCCATTCATAAGGACAAACCAACCTACATACAAAAAGCCTCGTAAATTTGGGAATGGACCTATAGGCTACAAGCCTAATGCAGCTCAACGCCCAATGGGGGCCCATGCTCCAGAACATAAGTGTGGATTTTGTGGTGGACCAAATCATGAGGAAAACAATTGCTGGAGGAAGTTAGGCCGTTGTATACGTGCGGCAGTGACGAACACATCATCAGAAACTGCCCAAAGGCACAACCACAACAAGGTCCAAAAACACCAGTGGGAAATGTTCAACAGGCTGGGGGAGCAGGGAGACCAATTGTTTGCGCTCGGGCATATGCATTGGGGGGAGAAGAGGATCCAACTGCAGTTGTAGAAGGTACGCTAAACATCTTAGACATCCCAGTTAGGGTATTATATGATCCGGGTGCGACACACTCATTTATTGCGCATGATGTTGCTTTAAAATTACCTGTGTATGTTGAGTGCTTGCCTTATGTGTATGAAGTTAGTTCCCCTCTAGGATCTAGCTTTACAACCGATCGAATTTATAGACGTTGACCCATAAGGATTAATAATAAGATCTATCCGGCTGACCTAATCGAGATACCAATGGAAAGGTATGGGGTTATTTTGGGAATGGATTGGTTGTTCCAGCATCGGGCACAAGTGAACTGTTACGAGAAGAAGGTTATTTTGGGAATTGAAGAGTCAACTAAGAAGGAAGTTAAAGATGACAAAGTAATGCAGGTGCCTATCATATCAGTAATGGAGGTGAAACAACTTATTAAAGTTGGGGCGATTGGATATGTTGCCTACTTGCTCAATCGATCGAAGGATCAAGTGAAATTAGAAGAGATGGATATGGTTAAAGAGTTTCCTGACGTATTTCCTGAGAGTTTGAAGTCACTACCACCAGAACGAGAGATTGAGTTTGTGATTGACCTTGTTCCAGGAGCAGAGCCATATTCAAAGACACCTTACAGAATGTCACCGGCAGAACTAAAGGAATTGAAGACTCAATTGGATGATTTGTTGGCTAGTGGGTACATCAATCCGAGTACCTCTCCATGGGGTGCTCCAGTTTTGTTTGTAAAGAAGAAAGACGGTTCTCTCAGAATGTGCATCGACTACAGAGAGCTGAACAGAATGACAATAATGAACAAGTACCCTCTACCTCATATCGAGGAGTTGTTCGACTTATTACAAGGATCGAGAGTTTACTCCAAACTCGACCTTAGGCAAGGGTACTATCAACTTCGTATCAAAAAGGAGGACATCCCCTAGACTGGATTTAACACACGGTATGGGCATTTCGAATTCTTCGTGATGCCGTTTGGTTTAACCAATGCCCCAGCAGCTTTCATGGATATGATGCATAGAATTTTCAGATCATATCTTGACAAGTTCGTTGTCATCTTTATTGATGATATTCTAGTATTCTCAAAATCGGAAGAAGAACACGCAGAACACCTTCGATTGTGTTGGAAACCCTGCGACGACACCAGTTGTTTGCCAAGTTCAGCAAATGCGAGTTTTGGATAGATCGAGTTGCATTTCTTGGACATATCATCTCGGGAAATGGTATAGAAGTTGATCCATCCAAGATCGAAGCAGTTATGAGTTGGGAACAACCTAAGACACCGTCAGAAGTAAGAAGTTTCTTGGGATTAGCTGGGTACTACCGGAGGTTTGTTCGAGATTTTTCCAAGATTGCATCCCCACTTACCCAATTAACTAAAAAGAACGTGAAGTTTCAGTGGGATGAAAAATGTGAAATCAGCTTTCAAGAGTTAAAGAAGAGATTTGTAGCACCCCGAAGAGGCCACAACCCCGCACCGTCGAACCTCTCAAGTGGCTAGGAGACCTAGCCCCCAAGAAGCGCGCCGGCGAAGGGACAAAACAATACAAGATCAGAGTACTAGAAGGGATTATTGCAGCGGAAATATAAGAAATTTAAAACTTTCGAAACATAAATCATGAGCACAAGAGGCTAGTAACCAAGTACAAGGACTATACAGGAATTGAGTATTGAAAGAGGTATTTCGATAGAGTCTCAAGGAAAATATAACAAGTAACAAAGGACACCGGAGGCTAGATCGATAAGTACCTAATCGAACGCTACATTATCATCAAGAGGGTGGAGACCAAGATGGTTCAAAAGAACCTGACCACAAGAGCACAACAAACGATTTCCTATACTTCAAGATACCAGCCAACAAGCAATCACTGAACCTGAAACCATGAGGTCAGAAAACAGGGTGGAGGTATTAGTCAAAAGGACTAAGTGAGGCATGACTTTTGAAACAATATAAGTACTTAAACTTTAGGTTTTCAGAAAAGGATTTACTTCAAAGCTGTACTTTAAAACTGAATTTCGGAATCTTTATTTCAGAATCGTATTCCAAAACATTACTTTGAAACGAGATTTCCAAGCAAGCACACACATGCACACACATCAGAGGTTCTGGTTCATATATACTTTATAAACGGGGAACAGGGTACGGGATATTTTCCAAAAGTATGAACCAGACTTTAAAACCAAAGTTGCCCGCAAGCTAGGCCATATCGATCCTTTACTCCTCAAAAACATTTACAAAGTTGGTATCGAGATCCATTAGGATCCCAACACCCATAATCACATGCACCACCCCTTCTCCCCTTATTGTCCAGCCCAGGGAGCTACCCCGCGGTGACGTGCAAAATGGGAGGAATTTACCACCTCTCCCGACCTTCGATGTGGAGTAACCAACCTCCGATTAAACCATCACCAAGGTCATTACGGCGGCCAGTCTCATAGTAGCCATTGGCGCATGCCTCCCGGTCTACTACTTAACCATACAGCCAGGGCCCAACATAGCAAAATTTCCAAAGCTTGCTTTCAGAATATCAAACGTGCATCAGCAAACAGAGTTCAGAAGACTGAACCTTTAATCAAAGTGGCATAACAGTGAACAGAACGTGTATCAGAGATCATTGCTTTAAACTTGAAGCATTGTCCCAAAACAGGAAAACGTTAAACTTTGAAAGATAGGAATCTTTGCACCCAAAGGCGTTGATTTTGAAATCATTTGAAAACGAAGGAATATTCATAGTTCCAGTTGAAATAGTTTAAACCTCACCTACAGATACGGTATTATGCAATAATACCAGAGCCACAGTAAATCCGTACTTCACCTGTGAGTGGTGAATGATTAAGTTTCTATCCAAAAACCATATAGTCACATAAGCAAGTACGGACGACCTTAAGACATTCAATAACACATAACGATATCACATGTACAGGACAAAGCGTTATCAAAGTATATCATATCATGTGGCGAGATTTCATGATAATTATTCAATAACCATCAAAGCATGAAGGCATAATAGGATTCATGTAATGCAGTACATAAGATAGTAATACCATTTAATGCTGGAGAATCATTTAACTAAGAGTGAAAGATTGATTGTGAGTTGTCCTTAAACTTGAGTTAATTGATCAATGCAATCGAACAATCTTTAATCAATTCATGATCATAGACATGAGCCTTAAGGAACTGAGTTCCAAACTATATAAATGATTCATGATTGAGTGAGGATATCCATGTATTGAAGTATAAGATGAACAAGAATGCGTAACACTTAAACAAGGAATAATCTTTTAGAAGAAAGGATTCAAGTAAACGATTAGTCTCAGTTGAAAGCTCGTGTCAAGAACTCAAGGGTATATATTCTTAGGGTCTTCAAACAATATCATTTAGAAAAGAAATGTGAACTTTGAAACCTACTTTGATCCCCTGTTTTTGAGAATTTTTGAAAAAGGCTTTGACCGTTGAATTCGTCTCTTTGAAACGATCATTTAGGTTAAAAGTCAAAATTCTTGGTCAAGGTCAAAGTCAATGGTCAAAGTCAAAGGTCAAGGGTCAAAAGTCAAGGTCAAAGGTCACTATTCAAGTATACGGTATATATACTGTATGTATACGGTACTTATACTGTATGTATACGTGTATTTATATCGTATGTATATGGTATTTATACTGTATGTAAACGGTATTTACACGGGGATACCTACCGTATTTATACAGTATTTATACAGGGTACATACAGTATTTATACAAGAATACATGCGGTATTTATACTAGAATACATACGGTATTTATACAAAAGTACATACGTATTTGTTATGGAAATACACATAGTATTTATATGAAAGTATACACGTATTTATACATGTTGGAATCAAATACGTATACGTATATTATACATGTATACCATAACATATATCAATTGGTCAAGTATAAATATGTAACAATTAATTAAACATGTAACAGGTTAAACTATAGGTTATACTTTAATTATGTAACATTAAATAACATGTAACATTTACTTAAATTAGGTAACAAATTAAATTGCCTAAGTATGATCATAAAATAAATAAAATGTAACATGTAACATGTCATAATAATTGTCACGTAATTAAATTGTAACATAATTAAATTATGTAACACATTTCATAATAAACTATACTATAAGAAACATAATTCATAAATTCATGAATATTTAAAAACATAAATTAAATCACATATTTCATGCATAAAATAAAACATAAATTAAATCCTAAACCTAGCATAATTAATAAATAAATTAAAACATAAAATAAAACATAAATTAAAACATAAATTAAACTAATTAAAACATAAAAAAAAAATAAGAAAACATACCTATTCTTCAAGGGGGGAAGACGTGAGTTTGGAGGTGTGAGGGAGAGAATGAGACCCCAACACACTTATTTATAGTTGTGGGAAGGACTAGGGTGCAAATAATATTTATTCTAGGGACTTGAGGTGGGGCATTTTATGAAATTTCCAAAAATAGGTTTGCTCTTTAGTATAATTGTTATAGCAGGGGTAATCTGGTAATTTCACCTTCCTCCTGCGTATTTTTGAAGCTGGAAAAGTGCCCAAGAGCTAGGAAATAAAATTAGCTTCGAAACAGTTACTCACGGATCAAAATCTGACGTACGGTTCAAAAGTTATAAGCTTCGGAAGATTTGATTTTCTTGAATTTCGAAAATTAATTTAATTATGAAATAAATACTAGGATGAAATTTGAAAGTCCGAAAGGCTTTCCAAAAATATAGAAAAAATCGAGGAACATTATGGCGATGATCTCAAGGGCTAAATCATTCTAACGAAGGAAATATATTCAACCGACGGAAACTTTTATTTGAAAATAAATTCTTAAATTGCTCTGGACACATAAACGAAACCTCAAACCATTGAAAAGAGAGTTGAAAAATTCCAAGAAAGTACGTATATGTTCTTTAGGTCTCTCGCATAAAATGGCGTAGTGCTGGTTCGGAAAATGAATAGTACTTTTAACAAAATTTCCCAAAATACCCCTAATGATCAAGAAAGGATTTCGAAGCTTCGAAAACATGTTCATATGACTGGGAAGCATGAGTTATGGACCTCTAGGGTTCCAATGAGATGCTAGGGCAAGGTAGGCTCGGGAAATAAATAGTAAATTTGGTTCGTGGTAAGGAAATCCCCCTTAGAACACAATACGACTAGTGAATGCACATTGTTCACATAAGAATGCAATGCATGAACATTTGTAAAGGTGAACCAAGGTATATAAACGCATTCTTGTCCTCTTTGATTTACTGTTTTTAGCTAGGTCCTGATACGGGCTGTTACAATCTTCCCCCCTTAAAAGGAATCTGTCCTCAGATTCCACAACCGTTCCGGGGATAACTTCGGGTGATGTTCTTGTATCTTTCTTTGGTTACCACATTACTTTCCAAATGTCGTGTCTTTTTCTCAGGATCTTTGTTAGGTAATTTTCCAATATCTCAAACCAAGTAACTTTATTTCCAAAAATCTTTATTTGGAGTAAACCATCGGTTGAGCTTGATCCTTACGGTACTTCCTTCATTAACAAAACTTAGAACGTCTCTGCATGGTACCCGAGAGTCTAGTGCACATACCTTCATCATGTCCTCTAGACCCTTTATCATCCTTAGTGACTATCCATATGTCTAAGGATGGCCTGTTATGATGAAGTCTAAGTTTCTACCCATAACTCTGGAATACTCTGCCGAAATTATGATGTAAACTTTGGATTTCTATCAGCCGCTATATTAGCAGGTGCTCCATGAGATCTCACAATCTTCTCCCGATACCGTTTTGCCAAAGAGTTATCCTTATTTGCTATCTTAACCGATAAGAAATATGCTGATTTAATCAATTTGTCAACTATGACCCATATACTGTCTTGTCCTCCCTTAACTTTAGGTAACCCAGTAACAAAGTCCATGGTTATTTGCTCCCACTTCCATGTAGGAATTGGTAGTGGTTGTAACTTTCCTGCTGGCTTTTGGTGTTCTGCTTTAACTTTTTCACAAGCTAAGCATTTCTTGACATATTCAACAATATCTCTTTTCATTCCATTCCACCAAAACTGCTTCTGGAGATCTTGGTACATCTTCGTTCCTCCAGGGTGTACTGTATAGCGTGTTTTGTGTGCTTCATCAAGTATTTCTTTTCGGATAGCTGAGGGTACCCAAACTCGGTTCTTATATCTCAAGATTCCACCTTCACCTTTACTGAATTTTGTCTCATCATCTTTCTCCTTGGATTTGAGACACTTCTTAATCCATTCGTCTATAGTTTGCGTCTTTATCAACCGATCCTTCAGCGGTGACGAAATTATTAGATTTGCCAACTTAACTTTAGGAATCACTTGAGCTAGTTTCCTTCCACACTCCGTTGGGTGTCCTTCGACATGCAATGCACTAGCCTTTCGACTCAATGCATCAGCCACCACGTTAGCCTTTCCAGGATGGTATTGAATTATACAATCATAGTCTTCCAGGAATTCCGTCCACCTTCTCTGTCTCATGTTTAGCTCTTTTTGAGTGAAAAAGTACCGCAAACTTTTATGATCCGTGAATATTTCAAAGGTTACCCCATACAAGTAATGTCTCCATTTTGCGAGGGCAAGACAATCGCTGCTAGTTCCAAATCATGGGTGGGATAGTTGACTTCACGTGGTTTAAGATTCCTGGATACATATGCTATCACCTTTCCATGCTGCATCAGAACGCATCCCAACCCTTCTTTTGAAGCATCGGTATAGACGGTGTAACCTTCCTTCCCTTCTGGTAATGTTAGTATAGGTGCGGTAGTTAATCTTTTACGAACTTTCCTTCTTTCTTGGTTAACTGAGTAAGTGGTGCAGCTATCCTCGAAAAAATCCTGCATGAATCTTCGATAGTATCCTGCGAGTCCCAAAAAGCTTCTTACCTCAGAAGGATTCCTTGGTTGTTTCCAATCCAAAATCGTTTCAATTTTCGAGGGGTCCACTCTAATACCTAAACAGTTGCGATACGCCCGAGAATTGTGACTCTTTCTCCGGCCAAAATTTGCATTATCTGAACTTGGCTTATGGCTTGTGATCCAGCAAAGTGTCCATCACTAAAGCAAGAAGGTACTTCTTACTCTTTCAACAAGGTTGTTATGGGTACAGAAGCCGATCTTTACTTAATTTCTTTGGAGACACTTTATAATATTCCATCTTACAAGAAGCCTTTACTTTAGATGTATTCCGTGATAATATCAAATCTATCGTTGTTCCTATCCTTGAAGGTTTATCTGCAACTTCCTGAGCCACAGGTGATATGATCAAAGAGTGTTTCTCTTTTTCTACCTAAAATTGTATTCATTGAACTTAATAGTTAACTTGTGCTCCAGTGAAGTGCCCAATACTAGTTGTCATATGAATCATGCATCTTTAGCCATTAAGTACACCAGGATGTTGCCAACGAAGCTCAGGATAACTTGTTAGGATACCCTCTGGAAATCCAACACATTCTCAATTATTGTAGATATAATAGTCAATGCCGCGATATCTTTGTGAAATTGGAGTGCCCTTAGTTCTGTATGGAAAACGGTTCTGGATCATCCTTCTTTGTCCTCCGATTTGGGAAACGCTACCCTTATTCAAATCCAACTTGAACCGTAATCGGGAACCTCGTAGTTTTCCAAATAACTTCTCGATTAGTGGTAGGAGATATCACATTTTCCTTACTATCAGGGAATTCAGTTCTCTTTGTATCATTATACCAACTGGATGTTTCACATAACGCGAGCGTTTCCTACAACAACGCGCTATGGTAGTTACACCTCAATTTTATAACTTTAATAAGTTACTTCTTCCATCCTCTTGTACTAAGTCGGAGTTGTTCATTATAGTTTTCCTCAAAAGTGGTCTTACTTCCCTCATGTCTGATATAGTCTTAACACACTTATGCTCAGGAGCAAATAAGTTTCGATGACCAAAAACTCCTTTAAGAACACATATACTACCTCCATTTCTCTTACAAGAGTTGATCTTTATTGCTTATTCAAAGAACAGGCTACGTCTTCTCACGAAGATTACCGTTTACCTTCCCATAACGCATACTTTGTTTCTTCTTCTTCCCAACCCTTATCCTTTCCTTGGATGATCCCATATCTCATTCTAGCAGCATGACAGAATTCGATGAGTAGTAGCGATTAACCTCCGATAAAGTTATGCATTTATATACCAATGGTGCAACAAAGCAAATCTCAAAAGAGATTAAATATGATGTTTCCATGACTAAGTACTCAATCATGAACAAGTATGCCCAGATATAACTTTGATGCGACGAATGCATGGCGTCAGGGTTATAGAACCTTAACTGGCGTGTTAAGAGTGTGTACCGTACTTCTGGCCATATTTAGCAAAATTCGAGTTCCCTCTTCATTCCAAAGCAAGTACTTTCTGATGTTAGGAACAACGATTAAAATATAATGCATGTGGGTCAGGAATGGTGCACAACATGTCACACAGGCAATATTCATGAAACACGTATACATGTCACAGAGCACTTATTAACAAGTATCAAGTACATATCAAAGTGGAGAACCAAAGCTAATCAGCATTCATTATTCCAATCAACAATAATCCAGTAACAATTATATATCAAGGATCATCAATTATCAATTAGCTAGCACTTGTCAACGCAGGGAATAACAAGTCATCAATGCTCAGTATTCAAGTAATCAGTATCCAAGTAGCACATAAAACACATTATATAGGGGCCTTGTCGGTATCTTGAAGTGACTCTAGGACTTGAAGCACGATCGGGCTAGAAGTGCAAATAGGAAATTTTCGCAAGCTGGAGATGCAAGTAAGACGATGAAGGAGGTAAAATTTGAAAATCGTAACCTCTAACGAGATAATTGTTTTCCAAAAGTACTGAAAGACTCAATAGAACTCAAGAGTTTTGATGTTGATAAAACTAGACGGTTGACTCAATTGAAAAAAAAGTTTTAGTACTACAATTGTAACAAATCACATGTTGGTCGGCCGCCCCAAACAATGATCAATCACAATTTAAGCACTAAAGACACGAGAATACTTGTGAGACTCTGAGAACCCCAGATTTCCGCAACCTGGGGCTCTGATACCACCTTAGCTGTAGCACCCCGAAGAGGCCACAACCCCGCACCGTCGTACCTCTCAAGTGGCTAGGAGACCTAGCCCCCAAGAAGCGCGCCGGCGAACGGACAAAACAATACAAGATCAGAGTACTAGAAGGGAATATTGCAGCGGACATATAAGAAATTTAAAAGTTTCGAAACATAAATCATGAGCACAAGAGGCTAGTAACCAAGTACAAGGACTATACAGGAATTGAGTATTGAAAGAGGTATTTCGATAGAGTGTCAAGGAAAATATAACAAGTAACAAAGGACACCGGAGGCTAGATCAATAAGTACCTAATCGAACGCTACATTATCATCAAGAGGGTGGAGACCAAGATGGTTCAAAAGAACCTGACCACAAGAGCACAACAAAAGATTTCCTATACTTCAAGATACCAGCCAACAAGCAATCACTGAACCTAAAACCATGAGGTCAGAAAACAGGGTGGAGGTATTAGTCAAAAGGACTAAGTGAGGCATGACTTTTGAAACAAAATAAGTACTTAAACTTTAGGTTTTCAGAAAAGGATTTACTTCAAAGCTGTACTTTAAAACTGAATTTCGGAATCTTTATTTCAGAATCGTATTCCAAAACATTACTTTGAAACGAGATTTCCAACCAAGCACACACATGCACACACATCAGAGGTTCTGGTTCATATATACTTTATAAACGGGGAATAGGGTACGGGATATTTTCCAAAAGTATGAACCAGACTTTAAAACCAAAGTTGCCCGCAAGCTAGGCCATATCCATCCTTTACTCCTCAAAAACATTTACAAAGTTGGTATCGAGATCCATTAGGATCCCAACACCCATAATCACATGCACCACCCCTTCTCCCCTTATTGTTGCGCCCAGGGAGCTACCCCGCGGTGACGTGCAAAATGGGAGAAGTTTACCACCTCTCCCGACCTTCGATGTGGAGTAACCAACCTCCGATTAAACCATCACCAAGGTCATTACGGCGGCCAGTCTCATAGTAGCCATTGGCGCACGCCTCCCGGTCTACTACTTAACCATACCGCCAGGGCCCAACATAGTAAAATTTCCAAAGCTTGCTTTCAGAATATCAAACGTGCATAAGCACACAGAGTTCAGAAGACTGAACCTTTAATCAAAGTGGCATAACAGTGAACAGAACGTGTATCAGAGATCATTGCTTTAAACTTGAAGCATTGTCCCAAAACGGGAAAACGTTAAACTTTGAAAGATAGGAATCTTTGCACCCGAAGGCGTTGATTTTGAAATCATTTGAAAACGAAGGAATATTCATGGTTCCAGTTGAAATAGTTTAAACCTCACCTACAGATACGGTATTATGCAATAATACCAGAGCCACAGTAAATCCGGACTTCACCTGTGAGTGGTGAATGATTAAGTTTCTATCCAAAAACCATATAGTCACATAAGCAAGTAGGGACGACCTTAAGACATTCAATAACACATAACGATATCACATGTACAGGACAAAGCGTTATCAAAGTATATCATATCATGTGGCAAGATTTCATGATAATTATTCAATAACCATCAAAGCATGAAGGCATAATAGGATTCATGTAATGCAGTACATAAGATAGTAATACCATTTAATGCAGGAGAATCATTTAACTAAGAATGAAACATTGATTGTGAGTTGTCCTTAAACTTGAGTTAATAGATCAATGCAATCGAACAATCTTTAATCAATTCATGATCATAGACATGAGCCTTAAGGAACTGAGTTCCAAACTATATAAATGATTCATGATTGAGTGAGGATATCCATGTATTGAAGTATAAGATCAACAAGAATGAGGAACACTTAAACAAGGAATAATCTTTTCGAAGAAAGGATTCAAGTAAACGATTAGTCTCAGTTGAAAGCTCGTGTCAAGAACTCAAGGGTATATATTCTTAGGGTCTTAAAACAATCTCATTTAGAAAAGAAATGTGAACTTTGAAACCTACTTTGATCCCCTGTTTTTGAGAATTTTTTAAAAAGGCTTTGATCGTTGAATTCGTCTCTTTGAAACGATCATTTAGGTTAAAAGTCAAAATTCTTGGTCAAGGTCAAAGTCAATGGTCAAAGTCAAAAGTCAAGGGTCAAAAGTCAATGGTCAAAGGTCACTATTCAAGTATACGGTATATATACTGTATGTATACGGTACTTATACTGTATGTATACGTGTATTTATATCGTATGTATATGGTATTTATACTGTATGTATACGGTATTTACACGGGGATACCTACCGTATTTATACAGTATTTATACAGGGTACATACAGTATTTATACAAGAATACATGCGGTATTTATACTAGAATACATACGGTATTTATACAAAAGTACATACATATTTGTTATGGAAATACACATAGTATTTATATGAAAGTATACACGTATTTATACATGTTGGAATCAATTACGTATACGTATATTATACATGTATACCATAACATATATCAATTGGTCAAGTATAAATATGTAACAATTAATTAAACATGTAACATGTTAAACTATAGGTTATACTTTAATTATGTAACATTAAATAACATGTAACATTTACTTAAATTAGGTAACAAATTAAATTACCTAAGTATGATCATAAAATAAATAAAATGTAACATGTAACATGTCATAATAATTGTCACATAATTAAATTGTAACATAATTAAATTATGTAACACATTTCATAATAAACTATACTATAAGAAACATAATTCATAAATTCATGAATATTTAAAAACATAAATTAAATCACATATTTCATGCATAAAATGAAACATAAATTAAATCCTAAACCTAGCATAATTAATAAATAAATTAAAACATAAAATAAAACATAAATTAAAACATAAATTAAAGTAATTAAAACATAAAAAAAAATAAGAAAACATACCTATTCTTCAAAGGGGGAAGACGTGAGTTTGGAGGTGTGAGGGAGAGAATGAGACCCCAACACACTTATTTATAGTTGTTGGGAAGGACTAGGGTGCAAATAATATTTATTCTAGGGACTTGAGGTGGGGCATTTTATGAAATTTCCAAAAATAGGTTTGCTCTTTAGTATAATTGTTACAGCAGGGGTAATCTGGTAATTTCACCTTCCTCCTGCGTATTTTTGAAGCTGGAAAAGTGCCCAAGAGCTAGGAAATAAAATTAGCTTCGAAACGGTTACTCACGGATCAAAATCGGACGTACGGTTCAAAAGTTATAAGCTTCGGTAGATTTGATTTTCTTGAATTTCGAAAATTAATTTAATTATGAAATAAATACTAGGATGAAATTTGAAAGTCCAAAAGGCTTTCCAAAAATATAGAAAAAATCGAGGAACGTTATGGCGATGATCTCAAGGGCTAAATCATTCTAACGAAGGAAATATATTCAACCGACGGAAACTTTTAATTGAAAATAAATTCTTAAATTGCTCTGGACACATAAACGAAACCTCAAACCATTGAAAAGAGAGTTGAAAAATTCCAAGAAAGTACGTATAGGTTCTTTGAGGTCTCTCGCATAAAATGGCGTAGTGCTGGTTCGGAAAATGAATAGTACTTTTAACAAAATTTCCCAAAATACCCCTAATGATCAAGAAAGGATTTCGAAGCTTCGAAAACACGTTCATATGACTGGGAAGCATGAGTTATGAACCTCTAGGGTTCCAATGAGATGCTAGGGCAAGGTAGGCTCGGGAAATGAATAGTGAATTTGGTTCGTGGTAAGGAAATCCCCCTTAGAACACAATACGACTAGTGAATGCACATTGTTCACATAAGAATGCAATGCATGAACATTTGTAAAGGTGAACCAAGGTATATAAACGCATTCTTGTCCTCCTTGATTTACTGTTTTCAGCTAGGTCCTGATACGGGCTGTTACAAGATTGACCACAGCATCCGTACTAGCATTACCAGAAGGATCAGAAGAGTATGCGGTATACACCGACGCTTCAAAAGAAGGCTTGGGATGCGTATTGATGCAAAAAGGAAAGGTTATTGCGTATGCATCAAGAAAGTTGCGTTCCCATGAGCAAAACTACCCTACCCATGAATTGGAGTTGGCAGTGGTCGTCTTCGCATTGGCTAATTGGCGACATTACTTGTATGGTGTTTCATTTGACATTTATATCGATCATAAGAGCCTGAAACACCTATTTACCCAGAAGGAGCTAAACATGAGACAGAGAAGATGGATGGAGTTCCTAGAAGACTATGATTGCAAAATTCAATACCATCCAGGAAAGGCAAACGTAGTAGCGGATGCTTTAAGCAGAAAACCGAGCATAGCTTGCTTAAAAGGAGCTTCAACTTCAAGTGAAAATGCACCGGAAAAAGTTCGTATTACATCTGAACCGCGAGTAGCGAATATCACCATTAAGTCGGATTTGGGTGTACGAGTTAAAGAAGCACAGACAACTGATGACTGGGTTCGGAGACAGGCAGAACGGATCAAGGAGACCCCAGATTCAAAGTTCGACTTTGATGATACAAGCATCTTCAGATATAAGAATAGGGTCTACATTCCAACAACATTGAGAAGAGAAATTCTTGAAGAAGCTCATAAATCTGCTTATACAATTCATCCTGGAGGAAAGAAGATGTACAACGATCTCAAGAGGCATTATTGGTGGAATGGAATGAAACGAGATGTGGCAGATTTCGTAAAAAGATGTCTTACATGCCAACAAGTGAAAGCCGAGCATCAGAAACCAGGTGGAACGTTGCAACCATTACCAATACCAACGTGGAAATGGGAACAAGTGACTATGGATTTCCTAACAGGACTTCCTAAAGTTAGAGGTGGTTATGATAGTATCTGGGTTATAATCGACAGACTGACCAAATCAACTCACTTTCTCCCAGTAAAATCAACTGATAAGGTGGAAAAGTTGGCAGAACTGTATCATCAGGAGATTGTCAGACTACATGGAATTCCAATAAGTATCGTTTCCGATAGGGATCCTAAATTCACTTCAAAGTTATGGCAGGACTTGCAGAGCTATTTGGGAACTAAGTTAAAGTTCAGTACAACAGCTCACCCACAAACCGACGGTCAATCAGAAAGGTTAATCAAATACCTAGAAGATATGTTAAGGGCTTGCGCATTAGATTTCCATGACAATTGGAACAAACAACTGGCCCTGATCGAGTTCGCTTACAATAACAGTTATCAAGCCTCAATTGGGATGGCACCGTACGAAGCCCTATACGGTAGAAAATGCAGATCTCCATTGTATTGGGATTTGGAGGACTGGAGATGGACTGAAGATGGTATTTATCGAGCTACACCTCCAGATTTGATTCAAGACACAATTGAGAAAGTACAGATCATCCAACAGAGAATGAAGGCTTCCCAAGACAGACAAAAGAGCTATGCGGATAAGAGACGACGAGATTTAGAATTTGAGGTGGGTGATCGTGTATTTTTGAGAGCCTCACCAAGAAAGGGATTCACAAGAATCGGAAAGGGTGAAAAACTGAATCCAAGATACAGTGGTCCATTTGAAATTCTAGAACGAATTGGGAAAACAGCCTATCGGTTGGATTTACCCCCAAGTCTCACAGGGATTCACAATGTGTTTCACGTTTCACAACTTCGAAAGTATTATGCTGATGAATCTCACAGACTCCCAGTGGAGGAAGCGCAATTAGAGCCAAATTTAACCTTCACGATGAAACCAGTACAAGTATTGGATCGTAAATATCAAGAACTCAGAAATAAAAGGATTCCTTTAGTAAAGGTGTTGTGGAGAAATCAGACAACCGAAGAAGCTACATGGGAAACAGAGGAGAAAATGAGAACGCACTACCCCGAACTATTTGAAAAATCAGAAGTGGAATCTGGGGACCAGATTCTCTTAAGGAGGGGAGAGTGTAACAACCCTGATTTTGAACCAAACCAAAATGGGTAAGTTAACTAAAATATTGGGATACGTCTAGAAATCGATTGGATGAATTATACGTTTAAATAATTTTATACCTAAAATATATAACAATTTAAGTAGATTTTCCTATAATTATCACATCGACTTAACTAAATTCTTTTATCTCTAATGTGCATATATATTATGCTCCCGTCAATTAATTATAATATTTATAATGATTGCTATAGATATTATAATATTAATAATGATTGTTATGGATATTGGCATTTCTGTTGGAGCATATAATATCTAGTAATGTACATCAGACCTTATAACTAATAAAGTGTTGACATACCAATATAAAATTAAAGGTTTTATCCGGACATAGGTGGAATTAATTTAGTACTAGGTCCACGTGCATGGATAACGAATTTCAAATTATAAAAATGGCCTTGTCATTCTCAGTTAATATTTGCATGCATTACACTTGTTTTAAAGTTTAATAATAATGATAAAGAATTAATTTTATTCATGCCTATGTGGTGTTATTGTCCAGACAAGTTGCAATAATAAAATATTTTTATATTTAATATTCAATTTAATGAACCCAAATATCTTACCGAGGTAAGGCGGCTATCGGCTAAAAACTTTAATAGACAAAGATGTTGAGAGATTCATCTCTCTCTTTCCCTTCCCAGCTACTATTTTATTTGGTTTTCATATCTTAAGCTCAGCTTCTGGCAAAGCATCAATTCCCTTTTCTAATCAAAGTACTTTTACAATTTAGAAAATATTTTCTTATAATATTCTTCTAAGATCTCTAGAATAAATTAATATATGTTGTGTAAATATATACATGCAAACACAAGGACATAATATTAGTTGCGTTAAGCTTTGGTATTAAATTTCTTTCCCTTTTCAGATGTTATTCTCTTAAATACATATATATATATATATATATATATATATATATATATATATATATATATATATATATATATATATATATATATTTGTTAATTTAAATACATATTAAATCGATAAGAATACTTGAGGATTTTTAGTGTTAATGATTGTTATTATTTTTTTTCTTTTAATATCTTAATGAATTTTGCGTGTTGATGAAAACAAGAATTAAGTATAATAATTACTATCTTTATTAATTAAACCGTTTGTGAGTGTGTGTGCATACGCATATATGCGTATATATATTCAGGGTTATTGCGAAGGGATTAAAGTTGCGGCGTATGAACTGAATTAATGTAAACTGTATGAATATTGACTTTCAGTGCTTAGTTGGAACCGCATAGGAACAATCTCACATGTCTTAGGTATTTATTGAATTACATTAATCTATGTGTTAATCATTAAGTTAAAATATTGAATGATTATTTTAAAAGCGTGGCCGAATTGCCAACATAATTACAGTGGTCACAATATGATTTGGAGTGGATATCATATTTAATTTAGTGGTAATGAATATATTATATAAATATCATAATGCTTTAAATTATAAATTATATATGTGAATACTTATTCGAGGGTTTAATTAGTTTGATTGTATAATTTGTGCAATAGCCGTACACGTGAGTCGTATTATTAAATGTTGAGTCGAGTCATAATTTATAGTTCCGTGTCATAGGTGTTCCTAAGGAGGAGCCCTGACCGTGTTGGTCGTGTTCCGTTTCGGCTTTTGTGGAAAGTTTAAGGTGAGGGATTAAAATATTTTCAACTGGGGCCAAAACATATATTATGCAAATATATATTCTTAAAACCCAACCCTTATTTATTGAATTTGATTTTGACCATTGATACTATATATATTATTAGTTGTTCTGTAATATTTTAGTATCTTATTGGAAAATTGGATTTCCCTATAACAAAATGGGTTCTTGTTATATTATATATATGTGTGAGTCAACAAAAAGTTTGATTTTGAACTGTGAAACGGTTAAGAGAAAGAAAGTGTTCGAAAGTGTGAAACTGTTTTGAAAAGCGAGTAATGATTTGATAGAACCCTTGGGGACGCCCTTGGGGAATATGGACCCGAAGTATCTAGTGGGTGAAGCCCGGAGGTGTGCGCCAAAGGCTGATCTTTACTACGTACTTCTGTGAAGCTCTATACGGGGCGTAGCCGGAGGTTGACTGCGTTACGTATAGAGTGAGGTTATTGGTACCAGGGCATATTGCCCCTATCGGTGTGATCGTGTGGTTGGGGGGCACCTCGACTAACAATTGGAGGGAAAAGGCTGGTTTCTGTTTTGTGTTTCTTGTGTTCAGGGTGTGAAAGCTTGGAGAACTTACCCATACTCGCCGGGTTACTGTGATTGATCGATCGTTTTGATTATTGGTTCACAAGTGTGTTTTCATACAAAGTAAAAGCTATCCCTTCTTATACGTTTACGTCTCGTTTTCAAAAAGAAAAATAAGGAAAATGTGAACCAAGCTTGTGATTTTGTTTATGTATATGTATAACCCCCTTACTTAGTCACTTTGACTAACGTCCCTTCTCTTCTGGTTTTGGCTTCAGGTAGGTGTGAATAAGCGGCACGTTTGGTCTAGGTCGTCAAGTGCCGTTTAGATAGCTTGTTTTGGAGTTTACTGTTTTGGAATTTCCCCTTTGTGGAAAACTCAGTATGTACAGTCTATGTACTTATATCTAGTACGTTTGTCATATGTCGTTTCGTCATCGGCCTTATTGGCCTTGTAATTAAATTTCGTGTTTCAGTATAGTTATCTTTATGCTTCCGCTACACTTGAGGTTGTTGTTCGTCGCCGTTCGCTGGGAAAGATCTCGAGTGAAGGCCCAAAGCTAATACTCGGGGTATTTCTCAGTGCTGGATGTGGCAGGGGCGCCACACATCTCCCTTGTTGAGAATGTGTCTGTAGCGCCCCAAACGGAAAGTGCCACATCCCCCGCACCGAGACTCGATCCGCTTATGAAATGGAGAGTCCATACACGTGCCAGGCCACGGCGAACGGGGACTCACTCACACACTAGGCTAGGCGGGAACTAAACTTTCGAAACCAAATGAGCAATTAATTGAAAATTAAATTCACGCGCGGAAGCAAATCATAAGTTCAATCACAATATAAGTAGCAAGTGACGGGTTCAACTAACATAAATACCTAGTCCCGAATATCATAAACATAAATCAATATTTCATATATTCAATACATAACTAAATCAATTTACAATATGCCCGTGGTGTGACTCAGACCTAACCATAGGACTCGACAGACCCAAAAATCCCGCCTAGCACTCCAAAACCTGCAAAGAACTGAAAACAAAGCCGGGTTCAGTCTATAGGAGACTGGTGGGTATAAACAGGGCATAATATATATAATATCGCTGAATTTAAGCACCCACACATGCATGCTATAATCCCGTACGAGGTTTTATTAAATATTTCTCAAGTGGGTGAAAGCAAAGGAAAACAACGCTCGGGATTACAACGATCAATTTCATAATTCATAATCATAATCATTCATGCGGTCAATACGTGAGCCCGGCGAGAGGGCGAATTCTCCAACCTTCTCCTCGTGTGTGCATTTATTTATTCATTCGTTCATTCATTAGTGATCATACCACAATCATTCATTCGTTCATTCATTCGTTCATAAACATTAACATTCATAAATATTAACATTCATAACATTAACACTTACACCTTTTTCCTCCGGGTGGTGGACGGGTTTGCAAGGCCCTACCACCTCATGCATTGACCCAGGGGGGTACATGAATCCCCCAAGGGCGCTCAACTACCATTCCACGCTAATCTCCTAGCGAGGTCCGGTCTTTGTTAAATAGTTGGGACTAATGCACGGGGATCACCGTCAGCCCGAGCTTCCCCGGATAGCCACGTACACATAGTCCCAGGCCCCATTAAACATTGTGTTCACTGATCTAGCCAAAACATTGGGTAAGGGTTCATGAAAGAAAGGCTTACGTTTGAAATCATTTACTCGAGAAAAGACTCTATATACGTAGTAAATACATTTTGGCTTAAAACTTTGCACGTTGGTTTATATAGGGTCGTTTTAGCTAATAGAAGAGAAACCCACCTGTTACACCTTACCGATAATACCAAAAAAAAGAAAGACTTGAGGTGTCCTATGAACCCGGCATATCACTGCCCTGGAGAAAACTGTACACAAGACGATACAATGCATTCGTGAGACTCAAGACTCTAAATGAACCATATATGACGCACGACAATGCAATGAATGTCTTATGATATGCATAAGAGAGGAAGTCATGGCATGGAGATGCATTAAGGCACATAATCAATCATTTCATTCATTCTTGGAGCTTTCATAGTCACTCGAGCTCATATCTCCCATGTATAGTATCAAATCCATCCATTAATTCCGAACAAAGATCATAACACATATTTCAACAAGTATACAATTCATATGAATCATAAAAGAAAAGATAAATACGCAAGTAGGGTTCATATTGATAGCAAAGATCCATATATGCACGTACTTGGAGCATTGACGACATATTAAATCATAATTCGTAAAATATTCCACGAAAAATCATGAAAATTTATAATAAATAAGATAACACATTATAAAACATGTTAGTATAGCATAGAAGTCATAAAAAAGGTGGAGGAAGATCAAACAAGCGACGAAAAACGGAACCGGAGTCATGAGGATAGGCTGGACAAAATCCACCCCCATGGATTTTTCCAAAGGGAAAAAATCCACCCCCATGGATCTGTTCCAGAAGCCCACTGACCCAAATCCACCCCCATGGATTTTTTTCAAAGGAAAAATCCACCCTCGTGGATTTACGTCAGTGGCGAAAAACACGCAACAAGCAGGGCAAAACTCATGCCAAACCATATAAACATCAAACTAACATATATAGGTAAGTTAAGGTAGTAAGAATTCATGCATTTCAAGCCAATTAATGGTCCAAAGTTGCAACAACTCATGCTAGGAAAGAAGAAAGAACAAGTTCATGCAAAACCTCCAAATTTCATTAATGGTAAAATCATGAATCCTAATCCACCACCTAAAAAAAGTTCATACATATCACAAATGATGTCTTAGGAACAAAATACATGCTTCATACTAAAAGAATTCACAAGATCTCATGCAAGAATCATCAAAATTTCACAAACTCTTACTATGCATCATCTTCTCCAATCCTAACTCAAAACATGGTAAAATCATGCAATATGGGACTTAAAATAACTACAAGAAGATACACAACATAAAAATAAGCTTACCTTTCAAATTGGAGAAGAAATGGATTTGAGATGAGCTCAAAATCTCAAATGGGGCAAAAGGGTTCTTCTTTCTCTTCCTTTCTCTCCTTTCTTCCTTCTCTTCTTTTGGCTGAAAATATCTTGTTTTGGGGAGTGGGATTTCATGTGAGGGCTGATAGGGAGAGAGAAGGAGTGTGTAAGTGGGGTTAGGGTCAATGGTTAGGTCATAGGTGTGTTAATTTAGGTCCGTAGCTTAGGTAGAGTCATGAATGGTCGTTTTAGACGCGAGTTGCTCATTTTGGTTGAAATTTGGGGGTCCAAATGGTATTAGAAAAATATGATGTTTGACCAATTGTCTCCGAATCGTCGATACAAATCCAATGGAGGTGACGGAACTCGATTCCGAGTTCCCGAGCTCAAGATATGCCGCCCGGAACACAGGGTACGCTAAATGCTCTTTAGCTCCCTTTTCGGTTCCGATCACATAAACGAACACAAAACTCAAACATGCGAGAACGAAATCATGAACCAAGAAAATAAACATGATTATAAGACACATAATTCACTCATGCCATGTTTTTCACGAAAAGCGAAAATCAAATCGAATAAGAACGATACTTAAACCTAAGCATATACGCATAAACGTTCAAGAATTCATATTTAAACAATAAAACTAATAAAAGAATCCTTAATAAAATCATATATAATTAATTTAATAGTACATATTGGTAAATACATACGTCATGCTTAAACCACTGAAAAACTGGGGCGTTACAGTGTCTTACAAGCATTTGGCATTTTAACGCAACATACATCCTCTCAGTGTTTACTTGTTAGGTTGTTTTCTCTGCTTGATACTCCAACTACTATCTCAATCGGAGCTCAACCAAACCGGATTGAAAAAAAAAATATGACCCTTTTATGATAAGGTTGAGACAGAAATGAAAATCAAATTTTAGAAAGTAAAGAGGGTGAATTTAAATTTTGAAATGTTAGAACTGACATGAAAGAAAAGGGGATTCCGTATAGATAGGGGATTTGAAGAACAAAGGAGTCGGGATGCCCTTCAAATTGATCGCTTCCAGGTGAATATGAAAGATACACCGCCCATAATTCTTAAGTAGAATTCTTGTTCAAGAAAATCAAGAATTTTGACGATGGGATGACGAATGGAGATCAACCCGAGAAGGCGGAAAATTTAAAAGGGAGAGCACGGCCAAGAAATGAAATTAAAGTTCGAGGCTGTGCTTGAAGGAAATAATTTAGTAGGAACAACGGAATGCAAACCATAGAAGACAAGGAAGCTCTAGTGATGGTGATCGAAAATGAATAAAACAGCTTTAACGGTTAAACCGTTAAAGTGAGCGTGAAGTTATTAAGTTCGGGTTGAAGGCCACCACGGGATATTGCGGAGATGGTTTGTTGACCATTTCTACACATGGGATTTAAATTTTGGGAAATAATGGTATTATAGAGGAGCTTCTGTGGGACTATTAAATCGGTTCAGGGAACAGAAATTAAATCAGATTAACACGTTCGTGATGGCATCCATAGAGGGTAATTTGACCAAGTATTGGAGGAGTTCGGGCATCACTTAACAAAATAAAACCCTTCTACATCGCTAATTGTTTTCTCGTAATGAGTTAGATGGACTTTGAGAAGAAAGGAATCGGAAAGAAATGACTATGAAAGGACATCAATTGAATCTCAAGAAGTATCAAGGAAGTTTTCCCTCGATTAGAGATTTGGGTGAACCGAAATTTAATGCACGCTTAATGGCTCCAAGAGGATGAAGGGATGAGGAAACAATCCACGAAGAGATTAATCCAAAATTTTTGGGGACCGATGATCAAAACCAAATTTGGAAAGAACTGAGATGTGATTTTTAATCAAAAAGGTTATTGAATTTCAAGGGTTTCACCAAATTACAGAAGGAGACATGAACCGTGAAAAAGACCGGTCCGAATTATAAAAATGTTTGGTAAAACTCGTTGTTGTTTGCGAGGGATAGGGTTCCCTCATTAATTGTTTTCAGGCAGATAGTGAATCCAAGGACGGATTCTTTTAAGGGGGAGAGATTGTAATGCCCCGGTTTTTCATTTGTACAAATATGACATAAGTGTTTACCAAATTGTACGAATTAATTGTTTATAAGTGTTAAATATTTAATTTTATTATAAATTGTTATTATATTATTTTATTATATTTTAATTCGTTAAAATTAGTATTTTTAATTTAATAATTAAGTGTTAATGTTAATTAATTATAACTCTAACTATATTAATATTAAATTCAAAGATTATTTCGTTGAATTTTTATTTAATTTAAAAATAGAATTTGAATTTTATTATTTAATTTGGAAATGTTATGAAATTGTTAAGTTTGCGCATGAGTGTTTTAATCGTACGTCGTTCTTATATGATTTGATATCGAAATTCCGTGAAAATTTAGTATGTCATAGATTTATGTGTTATCAACATGTTTATATGCTCGTTTTATGTTTTCGATCTCGTTTGGCATGGTAACGAATTTATTTTTTAATTGTGGAACCAAATCGGGGGCTAACGGGCAATTAGCACACCCTTGGTTCCGTATGTGATATCTTGGGCTCGGGAACTCGGATTCGAGTTCCGTCAACTCCGCTGAACTCGTATCAAAGATTCTAGTTCAATGAAACAAGCCTCATATTTTTCTAAGCTCCTTTTGACCTCCGAACTTTAACCGAAACTTGTGACGTTCGCCTAAATGACCACCTCCCACTATTTTAATCATATCTTAACCCATACTTAACCAAACCTCACCAAACATGAACTATAGTTCACCCAACTCACTCCCCTACACCCTCACATCAGTCCCAAGCCGAGATTATTCCAAGAAAAAAAGCAATTCAGCTGCAAACCTTGGAGAAACCCTTCCCTTTCACGTCACTTTGCAACCAAGAGGATATTTGAGCTCATATCTTCATTTTCCTTCATCATCTTCAAGAGGTAAGTTAATATTTGTGTTTAGCATCCTTGTGTAGTCATTTTCATCCATGATTTTCAGAATTTGACTTGGGTTTCATGTGGTTTTGAGGAAAATAATTAATAGTAAGGGTTATGTTCAAATTTTTGAATTGATATGCATTCTCTTGTGTTTCCTTTGGATTTGATGACTTATATGAGTTCCTTGTACCTCATTTATTGATGTGTGAACTTGAATTGAATTCTAAGTGCTTGGTTGGTGAGTTACCATTAATGATCTTCAAGCTTTCTTCATGGAATTTTTGCTGTTGTTCGATCCTTTCATCTGCCGGTTTATTGCGTGAGTTTAGGGGGCTGTATTGCCTGAGTCTTGTGACTGTTGTGTCGTGTTGTTTGCTGCCTTGAATTCCTGCTTTGTTGCTGTTGTTGTGGAGTGTCTGGAGGAGGGGAAGTCTTCGATCAGGGCTGTTGATTCGCGACTGTAATGCATCTCCATGGCCGGGGAGATTTTGGGCATGAAAGTGCCTGGCCGGGAAGGTGCTATGCAGTAGCTTGCTGCATCCTTTCTCCCTTCCTTGTGCATTCTTTTTGCTTGTATTTCAGGCGTGTAAAGGGTTATGGCTGCATGTATATATATATATATATATATATATATATATATATATGTTATATTTGTTGCATGCATGTTGTTAATGTTATGCATGGGTGCTTGTGTGCTGGTGTACGTGCATGTATGAATGTATATATTTATGTTAGTATAGTTTGTTTGTTAAATATAATTGTGTGAGTGTACTATATATAAATATATATATATAGTGTATATACGTAATATGTATATGTATATATTTTAAGGTATATATTTGGTGCATGCATGAACTATACGTTTGTGTATATACCTGTATTACATTATTTGTTATATATATAATATGATGTTTGTTATATATGTTATGGATTTTAGGTGTTTAACTATTAATGGCCTTTTTCATGGAATTGCATGCACCTACGTGTATATATATTGTATATCATATACAAACATATGTTATGTTACATATTTAAATTAATGAATTTAAGTGCTTTAATTTGATGATTTAATTTATTAATGTAATCCTATGGTTTTATATGAATTCTTATGTATGAAATGTGTGATCTAAATGTGATTTTATGATTTAAATTATTTGTTATATTTTATGGATTACGAACTATGAATTATGAAGCATTTGGACGTGAAATAGCACGTGTTATGATTGTTATATGAAATTCCTGGATTGAATTGAGATAAAATGTGAAATTATGAACTTGAACAAATATGAACGCTTCCTTGAACGAATGAATGGCTTATTTATATGCCTTAAATGCATTAATAGTGCACATGAACGTGTTCATGACATAATATCATCTTTTATGCATTCATATCATGTGCATAGCATTGTCGTGCGTCATGTATGGTTCATTTGGAGTCTTGAACCTCACCTATGCACCATGTCGTTTCTTGTACAGTTTTCTGGAGGGCGGAGATGCCGGGTTTATAGGACACCTCAAGTCTTTTTTTCTTTTGGTATTGTTGGTAAGGTGTAACAGGTGGGTTTCTTTTCTAATAGCTAAAACGACTCGATATATCCCTTACGTGAAATGTTTTAAGCCAAATTAGTATATTTGTATATCGAGTCATTTTGGGTAAATGATTTCAAATGTATGACCCCTTTTATTTATGAACCCTTACCGAATGTTTTGGCAAGATCAGTGAACACAATGATTATGGGGGCCCGGGACTATATGTACGTGGCTATCCGGGAAAACTCTGGCTGACGGTTATCCGCGTGCACTAGTCCCAACAAACAATGACGACGCAACTGACCTTGTTAGGAGTTTTAGCGAGGAAGGGGAGTCGGGCTTTTGAGGATTCATGAACCTCACTAGCCACTATGTATGAGGTGGCCGGGTCTTGTAAGCCCGTCCACCACCCGGAGTAAAAAGGTGTAAGTGTTTATGATTATGAATGAATGATTATGATTATGGTTATGATTATGAAAGATTATGAATGAATGAATGAATGTTGCATGATCGGTAATGAATGAACAAATGGACTATGCAGACACGAGGAGAAGGTTGGAGATTATGCACGCCCACTCGCCGGGCCATGAAACCTTATAAATGGAATGTATGAATTTGATAGTTGTAATCCCGAGCGTTGTTTTTGTGACACCCCGGGTTTTCGGCCATCCAGGTACACACTTACGAGAGAGCTAATTGTGCAATTTAAATCATTTTAATTTCATATTTAATTGAATTATACTTTTGTTATTTGAAATTCTTATATGAATTATTTGAAATTATATGAAATATTTGAATTATATGTGAAAATTTCCTAAGTGATTGATGATACGAATTTTTATGAATTTTATGATATGTGAATTTAATTTCCGAGCATGCTAATTCTTGTGAATTGTGTGATTAAGGGTTTAATTGTATGATTTATTTAATTTTGGACTTAATTGAAATTTGAACTTGGACTTATTTGAAACTTTTTAAAAGTTTTGGACCTAATTGAAAAATATCCTTTTTAATGAAATTTTTATATATTTTAATTCGTTTAATTATTATTTTAAAATTTTATTTATTGTTTCTTTTAAAATTTTGATTTTTATTAGTTGGATAATAAGCTTCTTTGTTGAAAATGTTTGCGTTTGTGCTCGATTTGAGATCGAATTTTCGTGCCGATTTAATATACATGAATTATATATGTTATCAATTCGTTTATATGCTCGTTTTAATTTTTTGGACTTGTTTGATATGGTAACGAACCATATTTTAATTGTTGGGGATTCAAGGGCCTAACTAGTTTTAGCGCGCCTTGGATTCCGGAGACCGTAACTTGAGCTAGGGAATTCGGATTTGAATTACGGAAGTAGCGCCGGACTCGTGACAAAATTTGGAAGCTTCAGAACTTGGCCTCATATTTTTCTAAGCCCGTTTGATCCCCCGTATTTAGTCCGAAACGAACTGTTCGAGCAGATCTGCCACCTTGGAGTATTTTGGCCATAACTAATTCATTTCTTAACCAAATTACTTGATTCTTGAGCCTAATTAACCCTAGTTAAACCCTCTATCGATCCCTTATCCCCTAATTTCGAACTCATGCCTGGAGAGAGAGAAAGAGGCAGCTGACCAAGAGGAAAAGAAGGGGGAAGAAATCTGCACTTCAATCTTTGCCTTTCCAAGATCTATACTCCATCTTTTCGCTTCAAATTCGAAAGGTTAGCCCGGATTCTTGTCCTTGATCTTCTCCTCTTTCTTTTAAGTGTCTATTTGCTGAATTTGATGTGGTTTTGAGCATGGTTTGGGGCTGATATATGAATAGTGAGGGTTTGTGAAGATTTGTGAATTTCTTGCCCGTTTGTGGTTCGATTCTTGATCCATGAAGTGCTATGTATTCCTTGTTGCACCCTTAATCTATTCCTATCCTTGTATTCGAGTTATATTATTTGTGTGAGAAACCACCATTAATGAGTTTCAAGAAACTTCAAGTTTTTCCTTTCATTTGATGTTGCCTTCGGTTGTTGTTGTTGTTGTTGATGATGGTTGGTGTGGGGTTTGTGGGCTGGAATTATGTGTTGTGTTGCTGCCTTGATACCTTGTCGTTGTTGCTATCATGGAGAAGAAATAACAGCAGAAAACAGGGGCTAAAGTTACTGTTGTTGCTCGCGACGAAGATCTCCCCGGGCGGGGAGATTTGTACGTGGAAAGTCCCCGGTCGGTTTAATTTGCACAATTAGCTCTCTCGTAAGTGCGTACCTGGATGACCGAAAACCCGGGGTGTCACAGTTTTCCTTTGTTTTAACCACTTGGGAAATATCTTAAAACCTCGCACGGGATTATAGCTCGCAAGCATGAATGTTTAAATTTTGAGATAATATTTTATTATGCCCTGTTTTATACCCACCAGTCTCCTATAGACTGAACCCGACTTTCTTTTCAGTGCTTTTGCAGGTTTTGGAGTGCTAGGCGGGAAGTCGAGTCTATCGAGTCTCTTGATCGAGTTGGAGTCTATTCATATGTATTTTGTAAAGTGTTAAGTTATAGATTTACATATGAATTGTTATGATTATATGATATTGATTTAGGATAGGCTTCTAGGGATAATGGAGCCCGTGAATTTGTGATTATGATTTATGTTTTAATTTCCGGGATTAGGTACTCATGTTGGTGATCTTTTCCATTAAACCGCGTGATTTATTTTATGTTCTGCTTCCGCACTTGCATTTAATTCTTGCGCTTGTTTAATTGGTTTCGAGGTTCTAGCTCCCGCCTGGCGTAGTGTGTAAGTGAGTCACCGTTCGCCGTGATTCGGCTCATGTATGGACTCTAAATTTCATATACGGGTTGGGTCTCAGTGCGGGGGATGTGGGGCCTTCCGTTGGGGCGCTACATCCTTAAGTGGTATCAGAGCTCCATGTTACAAAACCGGTGTTCTTGTGTCGTGTCTTGTCAAGTCTAGGTCGTACGGCTTAGGAACTACATGACAACGTGTGCATTGCATCGATCTTGAACCTGAAAATGCATTTCTTTTTAATCTTGTTGAATTATGTGTTTCACTCTCGCATCGAATCCGTGACTTTCGTGTTAAATACGTGACATGAGCATGCATTAATCGCATGCATATATTTTTTAAATGAGTTATGATTTACAGGTTATGAAGATAATATCAAACCATGGCCAATTTCTATGATAATAAGGAACTATTACAAGTTCTTTCTTAGGTATGGAAGATAGGAAGAATGCACCTGGGAAGTATATAGGGAATTCCAGACTTGTGGCTTTCCTAAATGGGGTTATGGTTCAAGGATTAGGATCCAATATGGAAGGTTCGAACTTGGGTTGATTGACAAGTTCTATCAGGGTAAAGGGACACTCGGTGAAATTAGGGTTGATCGTGTGATGTTTGTCATTTAGAAGATCGACATATATGCCTCCACTGCATAGGGTACCTTATTTGGATTCAACGGGATTAATCAACTCATAACAGAAACAAAAGAAAGGTCGTCAAGGTGTTCGAAATTGAGGTTTGGATCGACAAAGAGGCGAGGATCTTTGAGGAAACTCAAGGTAAAATGGATTCCAGGGGTGACAAGCAACGAAGAATGTCTAACCTGCTTAACGAGATCGTCTAGCTCAGAATGTGCGTGTTACTACCGGATACATGACCTGATTGGAACCGTTTATAAGAGGAGACTAGGTCGTAGAGGTTGGAATTCTTTAATCCAAGAAGTGAAGAACGAGTTCAATAAGATTTTGAGTAAGGAAGAGTTCGAATTAGGATTCTTCGGACCTTGAGTAAGATAGAAGTAGGATTGAAAGAGTTAGAGAAAAATCTATCAACATGGTCGAATTGGCAGAGATAGATCAACAAATAGAAAAGATAAAGAAAGGCAAAGAGTTCCTAGAGGGGAGATTATGTGCTCAAGTTTAAGTAATTAGAGGCTAAGTCAAACGACCAGTTCGGATTCGTGAAGAGTACATCAAGGGGACTTCAATAGAGGTGACAACATTAACGATCAATCTTGGAAGGGAATTCGGGTAACATTGAAGGGTTGATTCTCTAGAAAAAGTTAGGAAGCCGATTCCCCGGATGAAGAAGAATCTGGGGATCAATAAATCGTAATCTTGGACCGTGGAAAATTATAACCTTGGACCGTAGAGATGTACAAGTTGATGCACAAAGATTCGTAGACATCTTGAAGACCGTGGGAAAAAGAAGGAATGATCAACAAGTCAAGGCAAGCTTGGGATTAGAGAAATGAGGACAAGTTGCTGAGCTAAAAGCATAGCACCAGGGTGACAGGTTCAATACATTCATAGCAAGTGCATCATACATTGTAATTAATTACTTAAATTCTCATTTCATGCGTGTTAGTATTATAATTGTTAAACTGTTGTTGTATATTCCTTGTTGATATATATGCTTTAATGATATAATTGATGACTTGGTATTGCATCTCCCTTGTTGAGAATGTGTCATACATGCATTTGGCATTTTAACCCAACAGGTATGCTCTCAGTGTTTACTTGTTAGGTTGTTTTCTCCGCTTGATACTCTAACCGCTATCTCAATCGGAGCTCAACCAAACCGGATTGAAAAAAAAAAAGGACCCTTTTATGATAAGGTTGAGACAGAAATGAAAATCAAATTTTAGAAAGTAAAGAGGGTGAATTTAAATTTTGAAATGTTAGAACGGACATGAAAGAAAAGGGGATTCCGTATAGATAAGGGATTTGAAGAACAAAGGAGTCGGGATGCCCTTCAAATTGATCGCTTCCAGGTGAATATGAATGATACAACGCCCATAATTCTTAAGTAGAATTCTTGTTCAAGAAAATGAAGAATTTCGACAATGGGAAGACGAATGGAGATCAACCCGAGAAGGTGGAAAATTTAAAAGGGAGAGCACGACCAAGAAATGAACATAAAGTTCGAGGCTGTGCTTGAAGGAAATAATTTAGTAGGAACAACGGAATGCAAACCATAGAAGACAAGGAATCTCTAGTGATGGTGATCGAAAATGAATAAAACAGCTTTAACGGTTAAACCGTTAAAGTGAGCGTGAAGTTATTAAGTTCGGGTTGAAGGCCACCACGGGATATTGCGGAGATGGTTTGTTGACCATTTCTACACATGGGATTTAAATTTTGGGAAATAATGGTATTATAGAGGAGCTTCTGCGGGACCATTAAATCGGCTCAGGGAACAGAAATTAAATCAAATTAACATGTTCGGCATGGCATCCATAGAGGGTAATTTGACCAAGTATTGGAGGAGTTCGGGCATCACTTATGGAGAAGAAAGGAATCAGAAAGAAGTGACTATGGAAGGACATGAATTGAATCTCAACAAGTATCAAGGAAGTTTTCCCTCGATTAGACATTTGGGTGAACCGAAATTTAATGCATGCTTAATGGCTCCAAGAGGATGAAGGGATGAGGAAACAATCCACGAAGAGATTAATCCAAAATTTTTGGGGACCGATGATCAAAACCCGATTTGGAAAGAACTGGTCTAGAAGGCTGTGATTGTTAATCAAAAAGGTTATTGAATTTCAAGGGTTTCACTAAATTACAGAAGGAGACATGAACTGTGAAAAAGTCCAGTCCGAATTATAAAAATGTATGGTAAAACGCGTTTTGGAAGGGCAGGTTGGTTGGATCAGGGTCAATGCTTAACCTAGAAACAGAAGAAGGTAAGAAGAGATAAGAATCAGAGTTGAATTAAGAATAGGACCAGTAGAGAGCCTTATCTGTTTCTCAGGTAGACAAGTTGAAGATATTAAAGACAAGCCAAGAGTCGAGATAGCTTTTAGGTTCAGCCCATACCTTGGGACCATGAAAGCTTTAGCTTGAAATTCGTTTCCGCGGTGAACGGTACCTCAGACATTCATGGCATATGCATACACGCATTATTAATTTAAATAATTTTGATAATCTGTGCTTTGACTCTTTGATGTGTTAACTACTGTTGTATAATCGATGTTGGATGTAAGTAAGTGATAATTGTTCCCTAGCTTTATGTGATTGTTTTGATTATAAGTTGTCGTAATTGGATGTTTTGATGCTTTCTTCTTGGTGTTTGCTCTTCGTTGTGACTATATTTTGTATTTTGAACTTCCTTACCTGTTTGCAAGAGACGGGGTTCTCTCAATGTTGTTCGAGAAACGGGGTTCTCTCATTGTTGTTCGAGAGATGGTGTTCTCTCATTGTTGTTCGAGAGACAGGGTTTTCTCCTTGTTTCTTGTGAGGGACTGGGTTCCCTCATTAATTATTTGCAGGCAGACAGTGAATCCGAGGACGGATTCCTTTAAGGGGGACAGATTGTAACGCCCCGGTTTTTCATTTGTACAAATATGACATAAGTGTTTACCAAATTGCGCGAATTAATTGTTTATAAGTGTTAAATATTTAATTTTATTATAAATTGTTATTATATTATTTTATTATATTTTAATTCGTTAAAATTAGTATTCTTAATTTAATAATTAAGTGTTAATGTTAATTAATTATAACTCTAATTATATTAATATTAAATTCAAAGATTATTTCATTGACTTTTTATTTAATTTAAAAATAGAATTTAAATTTTATTATTTAATTTGGAAATGTTATGAAATTGTTACATTTGCGCATGAGTGTTTTAATCGTATGTCGTTCTTATATGATTTGATATCGAAATTCCGTAAAAATTTAGTATGTCGTAGATTTATGTATTATGAACATGTCTATATGCTCGTTTTATGTTTTCGATCTCGCTTGGCATGGTAACAAATTTATTTGTTAATTGTGGAACCAAATCGGGGGCTAACGGGCAATTAGCGCACCCTTGGTTCCGTATGCGATATCTTGGGCTCGGGAACTCGGATTCGAGTTCCGTCACCTCCGCTGAACTCGTATTTAAGATTCTAGTTCAATGAAATAAGTCTCATATTTTTCTAAGCTCCTTTTGACCTCCGAACTTTAACCGACACTTGTGACGTTCGCCTAAATGACCACCTCCCACTATTTTAATCATATCTTAACCCATACTTAACCAAACCTCACCAAACATGAACTATAGTTCACCCAACTCACTCCCCTACACCCTCACATCAGTCCCAAGCCGAGATTATTCCAAGAAAAAAAGCAATTCAGCTGCAAACCTTGGAGAAACCCTTCCCTTTCACGTCACTTTGCAACCAAGAGGATATTTGAGCTCATATCTTCATTTTCCTTCATCATCTTCAAGAGGTGAGTTAATATTTGTGTTTAGCATCCTTGTGTAGTCATTTTCATCCATGATTTTCAGAATTTGACTTGGGTTTCATGTGGTTTTGAGGAAAATAATTAATAGTAAGGGTTATGTTCAAATTTTTGAATTGATATGCATTCTCTTGTGTTTCCTTTGGATTTGATGACTTATATGAGTTCCTTGTACCTCATTTATTGATGTGTGAACTTGAATTGAATTCTAAGTGCTTGGTTGGTGAGTTACCATTAATGATCTTCAAGCTTTCTTCATGGAATTTTTGCTGTTGTTCGATCCTTTCATCTGCCGGTTTATTGAGTGAGTTTAGGGGGCTGTATTGCCTGAGTCTTGTGACTGTTGTGTCGTGTTGTTTGCTGCCTTGAATTCCTGCTTTGTTGCTGTTGTTGTGGAGTGTCTGGAGGAGGGGAAGTCTTCGATCAGGGCTGTTGATTCGCGACTGTAATGCATCTCCATGGCCGGGGAGATTTTGGGCATGAAAGTGCCCGGCCGGGAAGGTGCTATGCAGTAGCTTGCTGCATCCTTTCTCCCTTCCTTGTGCATGCTTTTTGCTTGTATTTCTGGCGTGTGAAGGGTTATGGCTGCATGTATATATATATATATATATATATATATATATATATATATATATTTGTTATATTTGTTGCATGCATGTTGTTAATGTTATGCATGGGTGCTTGTGTGCTGGTGTACGTGCATATATGAATGTATATATTTATGTTAGTATAGTTTGTTTATTAAATATAAGTGTGTGAGTGTACTATATATAAATATATATATAGTGTATATACGTAATATGTATATGTATATATTTTAAGGTATATATTTGGTGCATGCATGAACTATACGTTTGTGTATATACCTGTATTACATTATTTGTTATATATATAATATGATGTTTGTTATATATGTTATGGATTTTAGGTGTTTAACTATTAATGGCCTTTTTCATGGAATTGCATGCACCTACGTGTATATATATTGTATATCATATACAAACATATGTTATGTTACATATTTAAATTAATGAATTTAAGTGCTTTAATTTGATGATTTAATTTATTAATGTAATCCTATGGTTTTATATGAATTCTTATGTATGAAATGTGTGATCTAAATGTGATTTTATGATTTAAATTATTTGTTATATTTTATGGATTACGAACTATGAATTATGAAGCATTTGGACGTGAAATAGCACGTGTTATGATTGTTATATGAAATTCCTGGATTGAATTGAGATAAAATGTGAAATTATGAACTTGAACAAATATGAACGCTTCCTTGAACGAATGAATGGCTTATTTATATGCCTTAAATGCATTAATAGTGCACATGAACGTGTTCATGACATAATATCATCTTTTATGCATTCATATCATGTGCATAGCATTGTCGTGCGTCATGTATGGTTCATTTGGAGTCTTGAACCTCACCTATGCACCATGTCGTTTCTTGTACAGTTTTCTCGAGGGCGGAGATGCCGGGTTTATAGGACACCTCAAGTCTTTTTTTCTTTTGGTATTGTTGGTAAGGTGTAACAGGTGGGTTTCTTTTCTAATAGCTAAAACGACCAGATATATCCCTTACGTGAAATGTTTTAAGCCAAAATAGTATATTTATATATCGAGTCATTTTGGGTAAATGATTTCAAACCTATGACCCCTTTCATTTATGAAACCTTACCCAATGTTTTGGCGAGATCAGTGAACATAATGATTATGGGGACCCGGGACTATATGTACGTGGCTATCCGGCGAAACTCGGGCTGACGGTGATCCGCGTGCACTAGTCCAACAAATAATGACGACGCAACCGACCTCGTCAGGAGTTTTAGCGAGGAAGGGGAATAGGGCTTTTGATGATTCTTGAACCTCACTAGCCACTATGTATGAGGTGGTCGGGTCTTGCAAGCCCGTCCACCACCCGGAGGCAAAAGGTGTAAGTGTTTATGATTATGAATGAATGATTATGATTATGGTTATGATTATGAAAGAATGAATGTTGCATGATCGGTAATGAATGAACAAATGGACTATGTACACACTAGGAAAAGGTTGGAGATTATGCACGCCCACTCGCCGGGCCATGAAACCTTATGAATGGAATGTATGAATTTGATAGTTGTAATCCCAAGCGTTGTTTTCCTTTGTTTTACCCACTTGGGAAATATCTTAAAACCTCGCACGGGATCATAGCTCGTATGCATGAATGTTTAAATTTTGCTATAATATTATATTATGCCCTGTTTTATACCCACCAGTCTCCTATAGACTGAACCCGACTTTCTTTTAAGTGCTTTTGTAGGTTTTGGAGTGCTAGGCGGGAAGTTGAGTCTGTCGAGTCTCTTGATCGAGTTGGAGTCTATTCATATGCATTTGGTAAAGTGTTAAGTTATAGATTTACATATGAATTGTTATGATTATATGATATTGATTTAGGATAGGCTTCTAGGGATAATGGAGCCCGTGAATTTGTGATTATGATTTATGTTTTAATTTTCGGGATTAGGTACTCATGTTGGTGATCTTTTCCATTAAACCGCGTGATTTATTATATGTTCTGCTTCCGCACTTGCATTTAATTCTTGCGCTTGTTTAATTGGTTTCGAGGTTCTAGCTCCCGCCTGGCGTAGTGTGTAAGTGAGTCACCGTTCGCCGTGATTCGGCTCATGTATGGACTCTAAATTTCATATACGGGTCGGGTCTCAGTGCGGGGGATGTGGGGCCTTCCGTTGGGGCGCTACATCCTTAAGTGGTATCAGAGCTCCATGTTGCAAAACCGGTGTTCTTGTGTCGTGTCTTGTCAAGTCTAGGTCGTACGGCTTAGGAACTACATGACAACGTGTGCATTGCATCGATCTTGAACCTGAAAATGCATTTCTTTTTAATCTTGTTGAATTATGTGTTTCACTCTCGCATCGAATCCGTGACTTTCGTGTTAAATACGTGACATGAGCATGCATTAATCGCATGCATATATTTTTTAAATGAGTTATAATTTACAGGTTATGAAGATAATATCACACCATGACCAATTTCTATGATAATAAGGAACTATTACAAGTTCTTTCTTAGGTATGGAAGATAGGAAGAATGCACCTGGGAAGTATATAGGGAATTCCAGACTTGTGGCTTTCCTAAATGGGGCTATGGTTCAAGGATTAGGATCCAGGATGGAAGGTTCGAATTTGGGTTGATTGACAAGTTCTATCACGGTAAAGGGACACTCGGTGAAATTAAGGTTGATCGTGTGATGTTTGTCATTTAGAAGATCGACATATATGCCTCTACTACATAGGGTACCTTATTTGGATTCAACGGGATTAATCAACTCATGACAGAAACAAAAGAAAGGCCGTCAAGGTGTTCGAAATTGAGGTTTGGATCGACAAAGAGGCGAGGATCTTTGAGGAAACTCAAGGTAAAATGGATTCGGGGGGTGACAAGCAACGAAGAATGTCTAACCTGCTTAACGAGATCGTCTAGCTCGGAATGTGCGTGTTACTACCGGATACATGACCTGATGGGAACCGCTTATATGAGGAGACTAGGTCGTAGAGGTTGGAAGTCTTTAATCCAAGAAGTGAAGAACGAGTTCAACAGAGGAGAAAATGAATTCTTAAGTGGGAGAAGAAGAATGAATTGAGACGTTTAGGATTTTGAGTAAGGAAGAGTTCGAATTAGGATTCTTCGGACCTTGAGTAAGATAGAAGTAGGATTGAAAGAGTTAGAGAAAAATCTATCAACATGGTCGAATTGGGAGAGATAGAGCAACAAATGGAAAAGATAAAGAAAGGCAAAGATAAAGAAAGGCAAAGAGATTATGTGCTCAAGTGTAAGTAATTAGAGGCTAAGTCAAACGACTAGCTCGGATTCGTGAAGACTACATCAAGGGGACTTCAATAGAGGTGACAACATTAACGATCAATCTTGGAAGGGGATTCGGGTAACATTGAAGGGTTGATTCACTAGAAAAAGTCAGGAAGCCGATTCCACGGATGAAGAAGAATCTAGGGATCAATAAATCGTAATCTTGGACCGTGGAAAATTACAACCTTGCACCGTAGAGATGTACAAGTTGATGCACAAAGATTCGTAGACATCTTGAAGACCGTGGGAAAAAGAAGGAATGATCAACAAGTCAAGGCAAGCTTGGGATTAGAGAAACGAGGACAAGTTACTGAGCTAAAAGCATAGCACCAGGGTGACAGGTTCAATACATTCATAGCACGTGCATCATACATTGTAATTAATTACACAAATTCTTATTTGATGCGCGTTAGTATTATAATTGTTAAACTGCTGTTGTATATTCCTTGTTGATATATATGCTTTAATGATATAATTGATGTCTTGGTATTGCATCTCCCTTGTTGAGAATGTGTGTTACATGCATTTGGCATTTTAACCCAACATGCATGCTCTCAGTGTTTACTTGTTATGTTGTTTTCTCTGCTTGATACTCCAACTACTATCTCAATCGGAGCTCAACTAAACCGGATTGAAAAAAAATAACCCTTTTATGATAAGGTTGAGACAGAAATGAAAATCGAATTTTAGAAAGTAAAGAGGGTGAAGTTAAATTTTGAAATGTTAGAACGGACATGAAAGAAAAGGGGATTCCGTGTAGATAGGGGATTTGAAGAACAAAGGAGTCGGGATGCCCTTCAAATTGATCGCTTCCAGGTGAATATGAATGATACAACGCCCATAATTCTTAAGTAGAATTCTTGTTCAAGAAAATCAAGAATTTCGACGATGGGATGACGAATGGAGATCAACCCGAGAAGGTGGAAAATTTAAAAGGGAGAGCACGGCCAAGAAATGAAATTAAAGTTCGAGGCTGTGCTTGAAGGAAATAATTTAGTAGGAACAACGGAATGCAAACCATAGAAGACAAGGAAGCTCTTGTGATGGTGATCGGAAATGAATAAAACAGCTTTAACGGTTAAACCGTTAAAGTGACCATTTCTACACATGGGATTTAAATTTTGGGAAATAATGGTATTATAGAGGAGCTTCTGCGAGACCATTAAATCGGCTCAGGGAACAGAAATTAAATCAGATTAGCATGTTCGTGATGGCATCCATAGATGGTAATTTGACCAAGTATTGGAGGAGTTCGGGCATCACTTAACAAAATAAAACCCTACTACATCACTAATCGTTTTCTCATAATGAGTTAGAAGGAATTTGAGAAGAAAGGAATCAGAAAGAAGTGACTATGGAAGGACATGAATTAAATCTCAAGAAGTATCAAGGAAGTTTTCCCTCGATTAGAGATTTGGGTGAACCGAAATTTATCGCACGCTTAATGGCTCCAAGAGGATGAAAGGATGAAGAAACAATCCACAAAGAGATTAATCTAAAATTTTTGGGGACCGATGATCAAAACCCGATTTGGAAAGAACTCGTCAAGAAGGCTGTGATTGTTAATCAAAAAGGTTATTGAATTTCAAGGGTTTCACCAAATTACAGAAGAAGACATGAACCGTGAACAAGACCGGTCCGAATTATAAAAATGTATGGTAAAACTCGTTTTGGAAGGGCAAGTTGGTTGGATCAGGGTCAACCCATAACCGAGAAACATAAGAAGGTAAGAAGAGATAAGAATCAGAGTGGAACGAAGAATAGGACCAGTCGAGAGCCTTATCAGTTTCTCAGCTGGACACGTTGAAGATATTAAAGACAAGCCAAGAGTCGAGCTAGCTTTTAGGTTTAGACCATACCTTGGGACCATGAAAGCTTTAGCTTCAAATTCGTTTCCACAGTGAACAGTTCAGACATTCATGGCATATGCATACACGCATTGTTAATTTAAATAATTTTGATAATTTGTGCTTTGACTCTTTGATGTGTTAACTACTGTTGTATAATCGATGTTGGATGTAAGTAAGTGATAATTGTTCCCTGGCTTTATATGATTGTTTTGATTATAAGTTGTCGTAATTGGATGTTTTGATGCTTTCTTCTTGGTGTTTGCTCTTCGTTGTGACTGTATTTTGTATTTTGAACTTATTTACCTGTTTGCAAGAGACGGGGTTCTCTCATTGTTGTTCGAGAGATGGGGTTCTCTCGTTGTTGCTTTGGAGAGACCAGGTTCTCTCATTGTTGTTTGAGAGACGGGGTTCTCTCCTTGTTTCTTGTGAGGGACGGGGTTCCCTCATTAATTATTTTCAGGCAGACAAGGAATCCGAGGACGGATTCTTTTAAGGGGGAGAGATTGTAACGCCTCGGTTTTTCATTTGTACAAATATGACATAAGTGTTTACCAAATTGCGCGAATTAATTGTTTACAAGTGTTAAATATTTAATTTTATTATAAATTGTTATTATATTATTTTATTATATTTTAATTCGTTAAAATTAGTATTTTTAATTTAATAATTAAGTGTTAATGTTAATTAATTATAACTCTAATTATATTAATATTAAATTCAAAGATTATTTCGTTGACTTTTTATTTAATTTAAAAATAGAATTTGAATTTTATTATTTAATTAGGAAATGTTATGAAATTGTTACGTTTGCGCATGAGTGTTTTAATCGTACGTCGTTCTTATATGATTTGATATCGAAATTCCGTGAAAATTTAGTATGTCGTAGATTTATGTGTTATGAACATGTCTATATGCTCGTTTTAAGTTTTCAATCTCGTTTGGCATGGTAACGAATTTATTTTTTAATTGTGGAACCAAATCGGGGGCTAACGGGCAATTAGCGCACCCTTGGTTCCGTATGTGATATCTTGGGCTCGGGAACTCGGATTCGAGTTCCGTCAACTCCGCTGAACTCATATCGAAGGTTCTAGTTCAATGAAACAAGCCTCATATTTTTCTAAGCTCTTTTTGACCTCCGAACTTTAACCGAAACTTGTGACGTTCGCCTAAATGACCACCTCCAACTATTTTAATCATATCATAACCCATACTTAACCAAACCTCACCAAACTTGAACTATAGTTCACCCAACTCACTCCCCTACACCCTCACATCAGTCCCAAACCGAGATTATTCCAAGAAAGAAAGGAATTCAGCTGCAAACCTTGGAGAAACCCTTCCCTTTCAAGTCACTTTGCAACCAAGAGGATATTTGAGCTCATATCTTCATTTTCCTCCATCATCTTCAAGAGGTGAGTTCATATTTTTGTTTAGCATCCTTGTGTAGTCATTTTCATCCATGATTTTCAGAATTTGACTTAGGTTTCATGTGGTTTTGAGGAAACCAATGAATAGTAAAGGTTATGTTCAAAATTTTGAATTGATATGCATTCTTTTGTGTTTCCTTTGGATTTGATGACTTATATGAGTTCCTTGTGCCTCATTTATTGATGTGTGAACTTGAATTGAATTCTAAGTGCTTGGTTGGTGAGTTACGATTAATTATCTTCAAGCTTTCTCCATGGAATTTTTGCTGCTGTTCGATCATTTTGTCTGTCGGTTTATTGTGTGAGTTTAGGGGGCTGTTTTGCCTGAGTTTTGTGACTGTTGTGTCGTGTTGTTTGCTGCCTTAAATTCCTACTTTGTTGCTGTTGTTGTGGAGTGTCTGGAGCAGGGGAAGTCTTCGCTCAGGGCTGCTGATTCGCGACTGTAATGCATCTCCCCGGGCGGGGAGATTTTGGGCATGTCCGGACGGGGAGGTGCTATGCAGTAGCTTGCTGCATCCTTTCTCCCTTCCTTGTGCATGCTTTTTGCTTGTATTTCAGGCGTGTGAAGGGTTATGGCTGCATGTATATATATATATATGTTTTATTTGTTGCATGCATATTGTTAATGTTGTGCATGGTTGCTTGTGTGCTGGTGTACATGCATGTATGAATGTATATATTTATGTTAGTATAGTCTGTTTATTAAATATAAGTGTGTGAGTGTACTATATAAATATATATATATATATATATATATATAGTGTATGTACGTAATATGTATACGTATATATTTGGTGCATGCATGAATTGTACGTGTGTGTATATACCTATATTATATTATTTGTTATATATATAATATGATGTATGTTATATATATTATGGATTTTAGGTGTTTAACTATTAATGGCCTTTTTCATGGAATTGCATGCACCTACATGTATATATATTTTATGTGATATATATATATATGTTATGTTACATATTTAAATTATTGAATTTAAGTGCTTTAATTTGATGATTTAATTTATAAATGTAATCCTATGGTTTTATATGAATTCTTATGTATGAAATGTGTGATCTAAATGTGATTTTATGATTTAAATTATTTGTTATATTTTATGAAATACGAACTATGAATTATGAAACATTTGGATGTGAAATAGCACGTGTTATGATTGTTATATGAAATTCTTGGATTGAATTGATAGAAAATGTGAAATTATGAACTTGAACAAATATGAACGCTTCCTTGAACGAATGAATGACTTATTTATATGCCTTAAATGCATTAATAGTGCACATGAACGTGTTCATGACATAATATCATCTTTTATGCATTCATATCAGGTGCATAGCATTGTCGTGCGTCATATATGGTTCATTTGGAGTCTTGAGTCTCACCTATGCACCATGTCGTTTCTTGTACAGTTTTCTCCAGGGCGGAGATGCCGGGTTCATAGGACACCTCAATTCTTTCTTTCTTTTGGTACTGTCGGTAAGGTGTAATAGGTGGGTTTCTCTTCTAATAGCTAAAACAACCCGATATATCCCTTAAGTGAAATGTTTTAAGCCAAAATAGTATATTTATATATCGAGTCATTTTGGGTAAATGATTTCAAACGTATGACCCCTTTTATTTATGAACCCTTACCCAATATTTTGGCGAGATCAGTGAACACAATGATTATGGGGGCCCGGGACTATATGTACGTGGCTATCCGGGGAAACTCGGGCTGACGGTGATCCGCGTGCACTAGTCCCAACAAACAATGACGACGCAACCGACCTCGTTAGGAGTTTTAGCGAGGATGGGGAATCGGGCTTTCGAGGATTCATGAACCTCACAAGCCACTATGTATGAGGTGGCCAGATCTTGGAAGCCTGTCCACCACCCGGAGGAAAAAGGTGTAAGTGTTTATGATTATGAATAAATGATTATGATTATGGTTATGGTTATGATTATGAATGAATGAATGAATGAATGAATGTTGCATGATCGGTAATGAATGAACAAATGGACTATGCACACACGAGGAGAAGGTTGGAGATTATGCATGCCCTCTCGTCGGGCCATGAAACTTTATGAATGGAATGTATGAATTTGATAGTTGTAATCCCTAGCGTTGTTTTCCTTTGTTTTACCCACTTGGGAAATATCTTAAAACCTCGCACGGGATTATAGCTTGCATGCATGAATGTTTAAATTTTGCGATAATATTATATTATGCCCTGTTTTATACCCACCAGTCTCCTATAGACTGAACCTGGCTTTATTTTCAGTGCTTTTGCAGGTTTTGGAGTGCTAGGCGAGAAGTCGAGTCTATCGAGTCTCTTGATCGAGTTGGAGTCTATTCATATGTATTTTGTAAAGTGTTAAGTTATAGATTTACATATGAATTGATATGATTATATGATATTGATTCTGGATAGGCTTCTAGGGATACTAGAACCCGTGAATTTGTGATTATGATTTATGTTTTAATTTTCGAGATTACCATACCATTCTCCGGGGCCCAAACATCTCTCAAAGTCACGCAAAGTGCAAAGCTTATCTTTCAAAGCCACATATCTCGCTTACACACACACGCTTAATCGAAGGTTTTCAAAACAAAGGCAAAATAGCTTATATACTTATACAAAGCGTTTTCAAGATCATATAACAAATGGGACAAGCCCTCAAGATACATATCTTACACTTATTTATCATATAATATACGTATTTCGCATGCGAGGCTTCAAACCAAATAGGGGTCGTAGGTCAAATAACTAAAAGAAACAAAACCTCACCTTAACACCGATAATGGAGACAAAAGAAAGTAACCGGGCACTTAAGGGGCAACCTCGTCGTCCACGGGGAAGATCCTCTGAACAAAACAAACAACAAAGGGGTACTCTTAGACTCAAAATGAACCACATTGACGATCAGTAAATGCATATGTATGTTCATGATGCAAGACATAAAATAAATTCACACTTAAGTCATACGAGAGCATACATTGCATATAAGATCAAAATTCACAAACGAAGGTATAAAACAAGTCAATGATACATAACATTAAGCTTAACACATAATGTAACAAGTTAATCAAGCATACAAGTCATAGACAAGACAAGAAAGCTAACGAAAATCAATGGAATCAACAAAAGAAATCCTCCCGAAGGCTAGCGTGTAAGGTGCGGCCGAACCCAAGACTCGAGGGCTAAAACACCATCTCCCCGCCCGGGGGAGATTCTGTTCTTTAAAGTACCCACCCGGGTACAACATGCAGAAAGTTTCTGCATAAAAAGTTTTCTGCATGTCGTACCAGGCCAGGCACTTCCCAGGCCAAAATCTCCCCGCCCGGGGAGGTCCTCCCAGCCACGAAAAATGGTGGTTTCACCTGTTCAGCCCTGCAAACCTTCCCAAACAAATACCAACTCATCTAGGCATATTAAGTGTAACAGCCCAAAACAGGGCCTGGATGAAAACGGTAAACTAAGGGCATTGGGAAGGCGTTTATAGACCATGATCCAACTTTATAAACCTTCATGCATTGCATTCTTACATGAACTTTGTGCTTATATATGATCTGACATGTTTTAAGGGGGAATTCTTGACCTTCGACACAGTTTACTATTCATTTTCCAAGCCTATATTACCCAATGCTTCAATGGAACCCTAGAGGTTCATATCACATGTTTTCCTATCCTTTGAACTTGTTTTCCAAGCTCCGGAAACCTTTCTTGAACCATAAGGGCATTTTGGGAACTTACCGACCAAAGTTACTATTCATCTGAAAATGAGCTTTTGATTCTGATATCTTTCCTACCCAAGTTTATAGTCAAATCGATCCTTGAGTCGAGACGAGTCTATTGAAATCAATCTTGACTTGAAAATCTATTCCGAGCTTTGTTTTATTTGAAAATGTTTACGAAAACCCTAGTTCACTATTCCTTCTACGATCGGTTTTCATTCGGAAAATGTTTTCTCTTCGGATTTGCACTACTCGAGCTATTTCAATATTTTTGAGATGTTTTACAACTCTTGATTCAAACCCTAGCTTGAAATTTTGAAGCATACGCTTGTACGTAAGAATTCAGTATTCATTCTACGTTTTCAACTTTTTAACGGTAAAACGTTTTATAGTCGATATTGGATTCAAAACGCTTCTCGATTTATTTCTTGAATTTTGGAAACAATCCGGACTTGAAAATCATTCTAGAAAGTCGTTTTTCACTCATGTCGAGTTTCGAGCTCAAAACTTTTATTCATTAAAACTAATGTATCTTTCAAACGGTAAATCCGATTTCGACGAATGAATATGCGTTTTGAAGCTATATTTTGCCCGGTCGGGATGGTTATACTTTCAGCCACTTATCCTTGAGTCTTGGGGGACGAAATTACAGAAATACCCCCAGCAGTCCCATGTTAGCTTCAAGAACAAAGTTAGCTTCCAAGAGAAGTTTTACCATTTTGCTCTCCTACCCTTCTCTACATTTTATTTCCAAGGTGAGGGGCTTCCCAACACCTATAAATACCCCCCTCATGCCATTGAATTCCTTGCTCATTTGTTGTGTTAACAACTCCCTTTCTTTCTCTCCCTCTCCCCCTCTTGCCGTGAGGCACTCCCCCCTTGCTAGGTTAGTTGTTTTTATTTTATGTTATGTTTTTATGTTATGTTTTAGTTTAGTTTATGTTTTTATGTTATGGTATGTTTATATTATGTTTAGGTTGGGTCTTAGGGTCTTCCCTAAGACATATAGGATTTTATTTTATGCATTTATTATATAGTTTTTATGATATGTTTCTTAGTAGTGAATTATGATTTAATTGTTTAGTATATGCTATGAAATGTTATGAATTGCTTTAGTATATGGTATGATCATGTTATGGAGCTATTATATGATGATAATTGATGCATGATTATGATATTTAATTTATGTTCAAGCATGTTATGCAATGGAATAGTAACCTATGATCAATTATATTATAACTTGTTACATGTTACTATATGGTCTCAATTGATGAATGCTACATGATTAATGGTCTTGATATGCTATGACTTATGTCTATGATATGTTATTACATTGTTACAATGTTACATGACTCACATGTTATGACTTGAGCTTATGATATGATATGGATTAATGGAATCGTGCCTTGATCATATGTTATACACTTTGATAGTGTCACATGTTATAACCTAAGATAGAATAGTGTTTCATAACTTGATGTTATGCTTTAATTAGACCTCTTAACCATAGGTTATGCCTTTTAACCTAGATCACACTTGCTTATTATAACATGAACTTGAAACTATAGGTTATAATCGAGATCATAATTGGATTAGGGTGTGTGTGTGCATGCCGTGTGTGTGTGAGTGTGCTCGTGTGTGTGCATGAGTGTGTGTTTAGTGTGTGGGTTTGACCCAACCCTTTGACCCGACAAGTGAATAGTAACATGTGAATAGTAATTCGTGAATAGTAATCTGGAATAGTAACTGTAAATAGTACTTTTGAATAGTAAAAGTGAATTAAAACTTGTGCTTTCTTAATAGACATTTGCACTTAGGGTTTTCAAATCCGGGGTCTAAAATGTGATTTCAAAATGTGTTTTCTTTCGAGGACTTGTTTTATAACCTTAAGGTTTACGTTTAGGATTCTTAATTTGATTAATTCCTAATCGATTATAGTAAGATCATAGTCCCACGTTAATGATAACTCACTTTAAGGATTCCTTTATGTGTTATCCTTCTCTAATACCTTAAATGGTATTACTCTCTTGTCATTACATGTTCTGTACTTGTTTTATATGTTTATGTGCATCGTGATAGAAGTGTGTCTTAGCTCACCTTAGTACACTTACAGGAGTTAAGGTTGAGCACTGGAATCCCCAGGGCACTGCATAATCTGTCCTACCTATTGTTATTAATAGGTGAGGTTAAACTATTTCAACTGGAACCATGAATACTTAATGATTCAATCATTTTGAAACTCTAAGCCTAGTGCTTTACATTCTTGTTTTGAAATATCCTTTATAAGGGATGATTCTTCAAAGAACCCAGACCTATCCATATTCATTGATCAAGGGCACATGTTTTCAAAGTACAACATCAATGGTTCATGTTTTCAAAGTAATGCATCAATGGTTCAATGTTTTCAAAGTATTGCATCAATGGTTCAATGGTTCAATGCATATGTTCAATGGTTCAAACATTCGGATTTATTCTGGATGTCATCAATGGTGTAAGCAATCAATGGTTAATGGTATGGGCCCGGCGGTTATGTGTAGAGGTGATGCTCGGGAGGTGAGCGCCAACGACATCACTAATACCGGCCGCCACACTAGGCGATTGATACCGACTTTAATCAGGAGGTTTGGTTAAGTCAGGACAATTGTCGGGAATAGACCGCAAATCTATTCCCAAATCAATGGTTAATGGTCACCTAGGGGTCGCTCCCCGAAGTGAAACTTGGTGGAGGATGGTGCATGTGTGTATGTATTAGGGTGTTGTTGATCTCGGTCCGACACCCTATTAATGGTCATGTTTTCTGGAGTAAGGATGGAGAAGCCTAGCTTGCGGGCATCAATGTTTTCATAAAGTTGGTTCATATCTTGCAAAGTTGTTCCCTACCCTTATCCCGTTTTATGAAAATCATATGAACCAAATCATAGCATATGTGTGCGTGTGTGACAGCATTCATGAAAGTGTTTTGAAAACTCTCATTTCTTATAGCATTGCATTAAAGGGTTTTATCACTTGAAGTTATTCTTAAGTTCTTCATTAAAGCTTTGCATTAAAGTTTTACCTTATGAACTTCACTTCAAAGTAAAAAGTACTTTCTTTTAAAGATATCCCTCACTTAGTCACTTTGACTAATACCTCTGCCTGTTTTCTGGCCTCATGGTTTCAGGTCTTGCAGCCGCAGTCTAGAGGTGTCTTGAAGCTCTAGAGTGTTCATTTTGTTTGAGTCAGGACTTTACTTTATTAATCTATTTTTGTGTCCTGCATATGTTATATGGCTGCATTGATACTTTACCTTATGCTTTTGTAATAATCCTTCTGCTACTTGGATACTGCTGCAATTGCTATCTTATGCTCCTGTGACAATGTTCAATTGATACAGTAATGTTAATAGTTTCTTCTGCTTAACGATCAGTACTTGCTTGTTTATATGCCATCACGCACATGTTTTGAAAAGTTTTAAAATACTCTGATTTTCCGCTGCATAAGCCACATAGTTAAACACTATTTGTTAATCGTTAATGGATATACCGTTCGCTGGGGTATTTCTTGAGTGATGGCTCACACCATTACTTGAGGGGTGCTTCAGTGCGGGGGTTGGGGCGCCGCTCTCTACCAGCAAAGTGGGGGCGCTACAGCCTGAAGTGGTATCAGAGCGCCAGGTTAAGTAAGAAGAGACTTGACCTGGATTGCTCACATCATGGAAGCTTGTTTGACGTTGCATGGTTCTATCTTCTGGCATTCATATCCGTGGTTCTCTGTATGGCCATGGCAGTTTAGCCACATCTCGATCCTAACCAGCAGCAGATAGACGAGGTCTTTTTCAAGCAGTTCGAGGCTTCACGTACTGTGATTGTTTCTCACCGATGAGGTACTCACTTCTATACTTGGCGTCAACCAAAGAACAGAGGCAGGACTAGGAGCAGTCTAATGGAGGTAATGATGGTTCTGTTGATGATGAGGCTGATCTAGCAGGGCATGGACAGGATTTTTTGGCGAAGGGGATGTATAGCTTTGGTAGAAGACCCCTAAATTTTGGCACCACGGATGACAAATTTCAGACGACATGGAACCACAAGAGGTATTTTGCACTTGGTTTGGATGAATGGTAAGGCCTGAATGGGAGTCGACTCGATGGTATCGGGTCCTCCTTATTTTAAATTCTTGTTTAAAAATGTGGCCTAATGTAGAAAATTTTTCCAAACCTTACACGTTTATGACACATTCGGCTTTATGTTGGATATCTGTTTATTGCTTTCCATAACTGTCATTGCATGAGTCTTAGAGTTGCTTCAAGATACCATTAGGACCGTTATAGGATCATGCCATTTCATTTATTGTTATCATACTTGATATGTTATACATGTTCATGAATTGTCAATGGTAATGGTAATGGATAATGGAATAATGAATCAATGTTGATATGTTGTTCATGCTTATAAGTTGCTCTTGCCTATGTGGTAATGTGATAATGGATTATCGTTGATATTTTGCTGTGGGAATGTGTTATTCTCATGATTATATGTGACTACGTGGAAATGTGAATACGTGGTTACCAATTATGTGGATCATCTTTAATGTCATGCATTATACACATGTCTAAATGCATGAAACTTCAGTATCATCATGCCACCAAGAAGAGCACCACGTAATCGCGTACCGCCACCGCCACCCCAAAGAGAAGTCACGCCACAACGGGATCTTACACCGCCAAGGGATGTCACGCCACCACCTCCTAGAAGGGAGGAAGTTCCTGATTTAGCTGATGTGTTGCGACAATTCGTGAGGGCTTGTAATTCTCCTAATGGGAAAACACTAGAAAAGTTTCTAAGAATGAACCCGCCTAAGTTTTATGGCGAACCCAACGACTTGAAGGCTGAAAATTGGTTAACTAGTCTCGAAAAGATCTTTGAAGCTATGGATATCAACCCTGAAGATCGTGAACGAGTTCAGTATGCTACATTTCTGATGGAAGGAGCGGCGTTTAACTAGTGGAGGCATACTCAACACATGTGGACAGAGAACAACGTTAATGGAAACTGGATTGAGTTTGTGAAGGAGTTTCAGCAGAAATACACTCCTCAGGTAACACGTGATACAAGAGAAGCTGAATTTATGAATTTGGTCCAAGGATCTATGAACGTGATGGAGTACGATGCTAAGTTTGTTAGGTTGATCAAGTATGCACCCCACATTCTGAGTGATGAACGTCGTAAGACTAAAAGGTTCATTGATGGTCTGAAACCTGAGCTCCGTTGGGTACTAGCTTCTTTGGATGACGAGACCTACACTAGAGCAGTTGATAGAGCATTGAAGGTCGAGGCAACCCATAAGGATATCCGGATGACCGTTAGTCGTCAAAAGCCTTCTAGCCCTAAGACTTTTCAGGGAACAAAGCGACCTGCCGGATCTTCCTTTCAGGGAAACGGGAAGAAACCAATGATAGCACCGCAACAACAACAAAGGGCACCTCAGCAGTATGAAACAACTCAGCCCACTCAAAAGGAGATAGTCTGTGACTACTGTAGCCGTAAAGGACACACTGAGGAAAATTGTCGTAAGAAGAATGGTCAGTGTTATTGGTGTGGTTCCCCTGAGCATATAAGGGAACATTGTCCTACCAGGATTAAAAGATTTGGGGTTGAAGACAAGGGTAAAGCGGTGGTGGGTACGACGAGAAAACCGGTGGTTAAAGGCAGAGCATATGCAATGGATGGTAATGAGGAGGTTGATTCTTCGTCTGATGTGGAAGGTACTGTGCACATTCTTAACACGCCAGTTAAGGTCTTATAGACCCTGGTGCCATGCATTTATTCATTGCATCTAATTTATGTGCGCATTTACAATTTCCACTTGAATAATTGTCATATAAAATTGAAGTAAGTTCTCCTTTGGGGACTTACCTCGTTACGGATCAAGTATGTAAACGCTGCCCTATATGCATTGGTAATTGCTACTACCCGTCAAATCTCATTGAGTTGCCTATGACGAGATATGGAATTATCCTTGGAATGGATTGGTTGTTTAAGTACCATGTTAATCTGGATTGTTACAAGAAGGAAGTCATCTTGGAAGAATTGAGAAAACAATTGGACGACATTTTGGTGTTCTTAAAGACACCAGAGGAGCACGCCGAGCATATCCGAATTGTGCTGAGCACTTTGCTGGATCACAAGCTATATGCCAAGTTCAGCAAATGCGAGTTTTGGCTAGAAAGAGTTACATTTCTCGGACACATCATTTTCAGAACTGGAGTTGAAATAGATCCATTAAACTTGAAACAGTGATGAAGTGAAAGACACCGAAGAAAGGGTTTACTCGAATTGAGAAAGGTGGTAAATTAAACCCAAGATATGTTGAATCCTTCAAGATAATGGAACGAGTTGGAGAAACTACTTATAAATTGGATTTACCTGCAATCATACAACGATCCACAATGTATCCTATATATCTCAGATTCGCAAGTGGTTTTGGATGAAAAAGAGATAGTACCAGTGGAAGAATTACCGACAGAACCAAACTTGACTTATATGTTGAAACCGGTAAAGTTCTTCGACAGAAGGTTCCAGGAGTTAAGGAATAAGCAGATTCCTTTGGTAAAAGTCCTTTGGAAGGGACATGGTACAGAAGAGGCAATGTGGGAAATAGAGGATAAGATGCAGAAACATTACCCGAACTGTTTGCAGAAGAATCTGAGGACAGATTCTCTTTAAGGAGGGGTGATTGTAATAGCCCAAAACAGGGCCTGGATGAAAACGGTAAACTAAGGGCATTGGTAAGGCGTTTATAGACCATGATCCAACTTTATAAACCTTCATGCATTGCATTCTTACATGAACTTTGTGCTTATATATGATCTAACATGTTTTAAGGGGGAATTCTTGACCTTCGACACAGTTTACTATTCATTTTCCAAGACTATATTACCCAATGCTTCAATGGAACCCTAGAGGTTCATATCACATGTTTTCCTATCCTTTGAACTTGTTTTCCAAGCTCCGGAAACCTTTCTTGAACCATAAGGGCATTTTGGGAACTTACCGACCAAAGTTACTATTCGTCTGAAAATGAGCTTTTGATTCTGATATCTTTCCTACCCAAGTTTACAGTCAAATCGATCCTTGAGTCGAGATGAGTCTATTGAAATCAATCTTGACTTGAAAATCTATTCCGAGCTTTGTTTTATTTGAAAACGTTTACGAAAACCCTAGTTCACTATTCCTTCTACGATCGGTTTTCATTCGGAAAATGTTTTCTCTTCGGATTTGCACTACTCGAGCTATTTCAATATTTTTGAGATGTTTTACAACTCTTGATTCAAACCCTAGCTTGAAATTTTGAAGCGTACGCTTGTACGTAAGAATTCACTATTCATTCTACGTTTTCAACTTTTTAACGGTAAAACGTTTTATAGTCGATATTGGATTCAAAACGCTTCTCGATTTATTTCTTGAATTTTGGAAACAATCCGGACTTGAAAATCATTCTAGAAAGTCGTTTTTCACTCATGTCGAGTTTCGAGCTCAAAACTTTTATTCAATTAAACTAATGTATCTTTCAAACGGTAAATCCGATTTCGACGAATGAATATGCGTTTTGAAGCTATTTTTCGCCCGGTCGGGATGGTTATACTTCCAGCCACTTATCCTTGAGTCTTGGGGGACGAAATTACAGAAATACCCCCAGCAGTCCCATGTTAGCTTCAAGAACAAAGTTAGCTTCCAAGAGAAGTTTTACCATTTTGCTCTCCTACCCTTCTCTACATTTTATTTCCAAGGTGAGGGGCTTCCCAACACCTATAAATACCCCCCTCATGCCATTGAATTCCTTTCTCATTTGTTGTGTTAACAACTCCCTTTCTTTCTCTCCCTCTCCCCCTCTTGCCGTGAGGCACTCCCCCCTTGCTAGGTTAGTTGTTTTTATTTTATGTTATGTTTTTATGTTATGTTTTAGTTTAGTTTATGTTTTTATGTTATGGTATGTTTATATTATGTTTAGGTTGGGTCTTAGGGTCTTCCCTAAGACATATAGGATTTTATTTTATGCATTTATTATATAGTTTTTATGATATGTTTCTTAGTAGTGAATTATGATTTAATTGTTTAGTATATGCTATGAAATGTTATGAATTGCTTTAGTATATGGTATGATCATGTTATGGAGCTATTATATGATGATAATTGATGCATGATTATGATATTTAATTTATGTTCAAGCATGTTATGCAATGGAATAGTAACCTATGATCAATTATATTATAACTTGTTACATGTTACTATATGGTCTCAATTGATGAATGCTACATGATTAATGGTCTTGATATGCTATGAATTATGTCTATGATATGTTATTACATTGTTACAATGTTACATGACTCACATGTTATGACTTGAGCTTATGATATGATATGGATTAACGGAATCGTGCCTTGATCATATGTTATACACTTTGATAGTGTCACATGTTATAACCTAAGATAGAATAGTGTTTCATAACTTGATGTTATGCTTTAATTAGACCTCTTAACCATAGGTTATGCCTTTAACCTAGATCACACTTGCTTATTATAACATGAACTTGAAACTATAGGTTATAATCGAGATCATAATTGGATTAGGGTGTGTGTGTGCATGCCGTGTGTGTGTGAGTGTGCTCGTATGTGTGCATGAGTGTGTGTTTAGTGTGTGGGTTTGACCCGACCCTTTGACCCGACAAGTGAATAGTAACATGTGAATAGTAATTCGTGAATAGTAATCTGGAATAGTAACTGTAAATAGTACTTTTGAATAGTAAAAGTGAATTAAAACTTGTGCTTTCTTAATAGACATTTGCACTTAGGGTTTTCAAATCCGGGGTCTAAAATGTGATTTCAAAATGTGTTTTCTTTCGAGGACTTGTTTTATAACCTTAAGGTTTACGTTTAGGATTCTTAATTTGATTAATTCCTAATCGATTATAGTAAGATCATAGTCCCACGTTAATGATAACTCACTTTAAGGATTCCTTTATGTGTTATCCTTCTCTAATACCTTAAATGGTATTACTCTCTTGTCATTACAGGTTCTGTACTTGTTTTATATGTTTATGTGCATCGTGATAGAAGTGTGTCTTAGCTCACCTTAGTACACTTACAGGAGTTAAGGTTGAGCACTGGAATCCCCAGGGCACTGCATAATCTGTCCTACCTACTGTTATTAATAGGTGAGGTTAAACTATTTCAACTGGAACCATGAATACTTAATGATTCAATCATTTTGAAACTCTAAGCCTAGTGCTTTACATTCTTGTTTTGAAATATCCTTTATAAGGGATGATTCTTCAAAGAACCCAGACCTATCCATATTCATTGATCAAGGGCACATGTTTTTAAAGTACAACATCAATGGTTCATGTTTTCAAAGTAATGCATCAATGGTTCAATGTTTTCAAAGTATTGCATCAATGGTTCAATGGTTCAATGCATATGTTCAATGGTTCATACATTCGGATTTATTCTGGATGCCATCAATGGTGCAAGCAATCAATGGTTAATGGTATGGGCCCGGCGGTTATGTGTAGAGGTGATGCTCGGGAGGTGAGCGCCAACGACATCACTAATACCGGCCGCCACACTAGGCGATTGATACCGACTTTAATCAGGAGGTTTGGTTAAGTCAGGACAATTGTCGGGAATGGACCGGAAATCTATTCCCAAATCAATGGTTAATGGTCACCTAGGGGTCGCTCCCCGAAGTGAAACTTGGTGGAGGATGGTGCATGTGTGTATGTATTAGGGTGTTGTTGATCTCGGTCCGACACCCTATTAATGGTCATGTTTTCTGGAGTAAGGATGGAGAAGCCTAGCTTGCGGGCATCAATGTTTTCATAAAGTTGGTTCATATCTTGCAAAGTTGTTCCCTACCCTTATCCCGTTTTATGAAAATCATATGAACCAAATCATAGCATATGTGTGCGCATGTGACAGCATTCATGAAAGTGTTTTGAAAACTCTCATTTCTTATAGCATTGCATTAAAGGGTTTTATCACTTGAACTTATTCTTAAGTTCTTCATTAAAGCTTTGCATTAAAGGTTTTACCTTATGAACTTCACTTCAAACGTTTACTTTAAGTACTTTCTTTTAAAGATATCCCTCACTTAGTCACTTTGACTAATACCTCTACCTGTTTTCTGGCCTCATGGTTTCAGGTCTTGCAGCCGCAGTCTAGAGGTATCTTGAAGCTCTAGAGTGTTCATTTTGTTTGAGTCAGGACTTTACTTTATTAATCTATTTTTGTATCCTGCATATGTTATATGGCTGCATTGATACTTTACCTTATGCTTTTGTAATAATCCTTCTGCTGCTTGGATACTACTGCAATTGCTATCTTATGCTCCTGTGACAATGTTCAATTGATACAGTAATGTTAATAGTCTCTTCTGCTTAACGATCAGTACTTGCTTGTTTATATGCCATCACGCACATGTTTTGAAAAGTTTTAAAATACTCTGATTTTCCGCTGCATAAGCCACATAGTTAAACACTATTTGTTAATCGTTAATGGATATACCGTTCGCTGGGGTATTTCTTGAGTGATGGCTCACACCATTACTTGAGGGGTGCTTCAGTGCGGGGGTTGGGGCGCCGCTCTCTACCAGCAAAGTGGGGGCGCTACATTAAGAGATGAAGTAAGGCAGCAAATCAACACAAAAACTCCATCAAACATGATCAAATCGAGCAGCAACTGATAGGAATGAAAAAGAAGCAATAAACAAGCATAACTCCTCTAAAACCTCAAGAACACTAATGGTGGATTCATGAAATCAACTCTAACACTTGAAACAAGTCCATACAACTTAAAAAGGATGACTAAGGAATCATAATCATGCATCAAGCTCAAATAATTCACAAGGAAACATGCTAGAGAACTCAAAATCCACAAAACCCTTACTATTCATGTGGTATGCTCATTTTCATGAAATTCAAAGATAAAGCTCAACATATTACACTTAATAGAACCATACAAGCTTGGAGAACTCAAAAATATGCTTACCTTCAAAATTTGAGAAGAAATGGAGGAGTAGATTGACCAAAACCTTCAAAAATGCAATAGTTCTCTTTCTTCTTCCTTGGTTTCTCTTGGAGCTGAATTTTGGGAATTTTTCTTGCTTCTTGGGGTGTGGAGCACGAAATGGGAAAGGAAAAGAGGGCATATTCTGAGTTCAAGTTATTAACCAAGGTTAAGGAAGGGTTTGGTTAAGTTTAGGGGTCCACAAGTATTGACTAGTCAACAAAGTAGGGCTATCATGCAACAAGGGCTCGTTCCGGTCGATTTTCGAGGGTCCAAATGGACTTACAAAAGTGTGAGGGTAGGTTCCAAAGCTTGCAAATCTCGTCACGAGTCCAACGCCTCTTCCGAAATTCGAATCCGAATTCCCTAGCTCAAGATACGCCGCCCGGAACCCCGAGGTGCGCTAAATGCTCTTTAACCATCCTCTAGGTTCCGAAAAACAAAACGAGCACAAAGCCACACCAAACAAAACCCGAAACACCAAACGAGCATGCTAACACGTAAATAACTCACATAGTTCACGTATATCAAGAATTCACAAAAGTCGAAATCAAAGAAGGGCACGCAAGAAACAAAATACAAACAAAAGGGCGTAAACGTTCAAAATTCAAATAACAATTAAACAAGTAATGTCAAGCAATTAAGAACATTAAAAGCAATAAAAGGCATAATTAAATAAATAATAACACATTTAACACCCCGTAAATGCATACCTGTAGATCCGGAAGGTCGGGATGTTACATTCCGCCTACCTTAGGTGTGTGTTTGTCTGTATCCCGTTCGCCACTGCCTGGTTCAAGTATGGACTTCCTATTTCGCATGTGGATTAGGCTTTGGTGCGGGGGATATGGTGACCTACCATGCGGGATGCTACACAACCCTCCCTCATTGTTAGATGGAACAATTCCTTCGACGTGTTATACCTTGTAACATGTTCATAAAGGAGGTAGAGTTGCTCTAAGTGGTCGTAAATCTCCCAAGCACGTTCCATTGACTCATGTTGTCTTTGCTTGTTCGGAGAAAAATTAGGAAGCATGTGGCAACGAGCTTGGAGATTATCATCCTTTCACTTCTGGATCGCCTCTCGCTCAGCCCGGGTCGGAGCCTCTCCTTCCGGAACAGGTTCCGCCTCGTAGAGAAAATAAGTTTTCTTTTCGGAATCTAAAATGATTTTTAGATTCTTCAGCCAATCAGAATAATTGCGACCAGTCAACTTGTTTAACTTGAGGATCGATACTAGAGGGTTTTTTGTTGCCATTTCAAAACACGAAGAGAATCATAGAATCTACAACCTAAATGGAAAACAGAGAACTAGTAAGCATGCTGAATAATAATGATATGCATGAGATTAGGTCTTTAGTCTATGTTGCTCCCACTATTTTTAGAAGATCTATAATTTCCTAAAGATCTTAGAGGAAACTTGTTTTCCCTATAGCACCCTGTGTTTCGACCGTATGGGTACGCGAGCCACACGTTTGAGTTTTGAGATTTAGATTATTTAATTTCTCGTTATTATGATTTAAATGTGTAATTTAATTTATTTCGTTTGTAACTTTATGAATCAAGTGAATTTAATTGATTTATTCCGTGACTTGAATTGTGTGATTGTCGAACTTAATTCCTCGAGCTTTATTTTATGATTAGTTGTCCTTAATTGGAAACTTTGTAAACTTGTGGACTTAATTGAAGTTCTTATGAAGAACTAAATTGTAAAGTTTTAAAACTTGTGGACTTGATTGAATGCAATGGAATCTTGAGGGATTTGCTTGCAAATTCTCCTTTTTCCTTTTCTTCTCCACCGGCTTGCACATATTGTTGGAAAACACGAATCAGAAAGCAGCGGAATTTAAAAAATTTTCCCAACAAAAGGACCTTGGACTCGTAATCGTGTAACCAAATTCGTAGAGACAGAAAACTTACTTTTCTTTTGTTCTTTCTTGAAGCGTTTCAAGCCACCCAAGAACGCTCTTCTCGCGGCTTGATCCCCTCTCCTTGGTAAAGCTCGAATCTTCAAACTTCTAACTTGAAGTCTCTAGAGAAAGTCCACCAACTTGATCACAATCTAACTAGTAAGGATGTTAGTTCTCTAGTTAGTGTTTAGGCTTAACCTAGGGTTTATTTGATCTTGGAGAAAGGACGGTGTTCAACATATGAACCAAAAGAATTGCCAATTCGCTCTAAAGGGGAGCATGAGCTCCCCTATATATAGGAAAGGGAGAGGGACGGCCGAACCTATTCCTTGTTGGACAAGGATTTGGTTCCTCTCTCTCCTATTACTTGATCATCAAGTATTTTCCAACTTTGACTTTGAATTCTAATTCAAGTCAACTTTTAAGAGAGCTAAAAATATCCAAACTATTTTTGGATAATTTTATACTTTATTTATTATAAAATAAATAACTTATTTTTATCTAATTAATTAATTCGTAATTAATTAACTAGATTATTTTCTCCAAAATAAGACTTTCTTTTTAATTCAAAATTAAACCAAAGTCTATTAAATAATTAACACATTTAATTATTTAATACATATATATATATATATATATTCACACGTGTGTGACACGTGTCACTCACGTGAGCCACACGTGTGATTTCACACATGTGGAACCCTCTTGGCCTGATTAACTCGTTTAATCATTTTAAAGCCTCAACTCATGTAACCAAGTTGTTGTGTGTGACCCTCTAGGTTCTCAATTCAATTAGCAGTGACCCTAATTAATTAATTCACTAATTAATTAATCAGTCCACAGATTAAACGACCATAGTCTAGCAATAGGTGTTTAACCCCTAGCTGAATTGGAATGTTCGGATTCGACAGAACCTTTAAGTCATTGATTCATGCGAGATACAATCCTCCTACTTACTATATCTCAACCAAGATCTAGGGTAAGGGAATAATCAGAACCCTAATAATCTGGTCTTAAAGTTAAGTGCATTTCATATCCATTTGATCTCAATCCAAGAAACCCTTTTCTTGATGTCTTGATCTACTACCTTGGCCAAGGACTCCATATGGCATATGAATGACTTACACAATAAGAGATCACCTTGCAAATGCAAGTGTAGGTCCTTTCTTGATTCTCATTCACTTTCATGAATCACTTGTGCAGCCCCAGCATAAGCCTTGAATCAGTTGTCTAAGGTGACACCCTTTAAAGCTTATACCTAAGACTACAGAGTTAACTCATAAAGTGACAAGGAACCTCAAGTCTAAGGATCAATTAATCACATCAATGACTCGTGAGATGTTTCCTAATCTAGAAGTTTCCATTTCCTGAAATAGAAACTTCCTTTCCCATTTAGGAATGTTCTCAAACGGGGCACCTCAGTGAACTTACTTATTAAAGTAAGCACCCTCATGTATCACGCACGTATCAACTATACACTTTGCACCTCCATGAAACAAGGTGGTCCTTCTTAAGGGCGTGATCCCACAAGCAAGCCTTAGAGGAGTCAGGTTGACACTCCCACTGTCTATAGGACACATCGGCTTGGAGTATTTTACTAATCATGACTTATGTGATATAGGGCTCGTTTCATGAACCATTTCACCTAAATGGTAGAGTCCTAAAGTCATCAGGATTAGGGGAGTTCTCATACATGCACAGCTAAAGTAAACGCATACCAAACAAGAGCATATAAAGAAGTGTTGCCTCAATTCGTTATTTTATTCAAAGATTGTCTGTGATTACAATAAGGAAAAGCACAAAGCGGATATACAATCGGCTTTTAGGGCACTATTCCTAACACATATACATCCATTACCTTTCTTTCTTCTTCATTTCATCTCCAAACACCCCCCCTCCCCCCTCCCTTGCTTTCCATATCGTTTGATCGGCCAAGAAGAAAAGAGGAGGAAGAGCCACGATCTGAGCTTTATCACCATCCCATTTCCTCTCCTTTCCCTCTTTCATTTCAAGGTATTATGAGTTGTGTGTGTTTATATGAATTATTTGTGAGTTTTGGCTAGGGTTTGAGTTTCTATGGGTTAAAGCATGATTTAATGGTTTATATGAAGTATTTGGACTTGGATCATGAATTTATGGCTTGATTTTTGTGGGTTTCTTAGCATTTATGGTTATGGCATTAATGAGGGTTTGGTGGTTTTGTTGGTTGTTAATGCATGAGTTTATGAGTTATTTGTTTCCTAGATGTTATGTTTTGTGAATATGGATGATTGTGTGCTATTCTTAGACGTGTTGGACGTGTGGGAAGCTTGGGGATGGGTTTTACCGCCGCCCCCTATTTTTGCTGCTCTACGTGTTGCTGCTGGAATTGGTGTCGCGGTCGCGACACTTTCTAAGTGTCTTCACTTATCACGGCCGCCAGCAAGTCAAGGACGAAGTGATCGCGGCCGCGATCGTTTTACATGCTTTTTGGTAGCGGTTGCGACGCTTTTAAGCGTATTTCTCTCGAGGCCACGATGCCCATCTAGGGAGCCTGCCTGGAAGGCCTTAGCAACCGCGAAGCCTATCAGCCTTGTCCGGATTGGTCTTTTGACCTCTTTCGTGCATTTCGTTTCTTTTTCGTTGCTTTCCTTTATACTCGATTATGACATACATGATAATACTTGATCGTAATACGTAAGACATTAGTTATGCACATGAACGTGTTCATGATATATTATGACTTTATACTCATTCCATAACAAAATCATGATTTTAAATATGATTTTGTTTGGTAAAAAAGGGTATTTCTTGATATTTCTTGAAAGGTGGTACTGTAATTTAATTTAAAAATGATGGCAAATTATAATTATCCCATCTAATTTGGGGAAAAAACCCACAATAATAAGATTAAAAAACCAATGAAAATAGAAGATCTGAAATCATATTTCTTACCAAAACCACTACACACACGGTCCAAAATTGTTCTCAAATCTAATGACTAATGAGAGTTAAAATGAGACAATACGTCGGCTATCAGAAAACCAAACAAAATCCAAAAGAGAAAAAGAGAGAGAAGAAAATAGAAAAGAAAAGGAAAATAATAATAAAGAGAGAGAATATAAAAGGTCTGTGAAAGACAACCCTCTTCTTCCTTTCGGTGGATGTTCATTTCACCTTGCAAAGGCAAGCCTTCTTCTCTTCTCTCTTCGTTCTCTCGTCCAATACATCGTAATATCATTCACTCCTTGCCCCGAGAATCAGGAAAAATCTGGCCGACAATTTCAGTGATTGGAGCTAATCGAAGATTAGTTTAATCGGCCTTTGAGAAGAAGGGAGCTCAGATTTGGGAACCATTTTCAAAATTTTTGAGTTTTGAGTTTGAAAAAGAGGATAACAATGGATGCTAATTCATGGGCTGCTCGTCTCTCGTCTGCCTCCAAGCGCTATCAATCTACGCTTCAATCTCGATCTGGTAAAATGCCGCCTGCGAATTTTCACCTTTTAATGTGTGTTTTTCGTTTGGGCTTTCTTGTTGGTTGTTGAATTATGTTTGTTTTTGTTAAATTTTTTATTTTTTTTATTTTTTTTATGGGCTTTAGGTGTGTAAATGTTGTATGGTTCAAGTTGAAGATGGCCATATATATATATATATATATATTTTTGACTAGGGTTTCCTGAATTTGCTAATTCGTGCCAAATTGCTTTATTGAAAGATATAATTGAATGTTGGTTAGAGCAATGGATTTTAACATTAAACGCCTAATAATTATGTTTGGTTTTATGAGGTCGTATACGCTGTTGTTGCATATGCGTATATCCGAGACTTAAATTTGTTTTGGTATTGTTGTCTAAGGTAAAATTTTACAAAGAAGATGAGGATTTGATTCTTTTTTCTTTTCCTCCTCTTCTTCTTTTGTGCGTATATTGTCATACGAATGAAATGGGACGGTTTTGGTGCAGAAATGCTGATGGGGTTTGAGGAAATTGACATGGATGATGATATCAGGGAGGAATATCCATGCCCGTTTTGCTCGGATTATTTTGATATTGTGGGACTCTGTTGCCACATAGATGACGAGCATCCTGTAGAAGCTAAGAACGGGGTAAAGTTTCTTTTCTTATCTAATTTTTCTGTAATCATGGATGAGGTCTTATATTTTCTGTAATGGTCCGTTAAAGATATCAAACTCTTTCATAAACTGAGACCTAGGTAAATCCCCAAATATTCATTGCTGACCTCTTACATAGGCTCAGTAAAGTTTGAGAAATAGTTAATTTTACTGGTGGATGTAATCGTATGTTGCCATTAGAAGATTTATTTTCCTTGATCATTCTCGAGGAATCTGCTTTATGATAATTGTGCTCATCTTTGCAGGTGTGTCCAGTTTGTACAATGAGGGTGGGTGTTGACATGGTAGCACATATAACATTGCAACACGGAAATATCTTTAAGATATCCTTTCATCTCAGTTTATTTTGTACTTGTCTCGAGTGCATCATTTGCAGATATTGAATCATCTATACATTTTTTCATATATTATTAATTCTATAAATTATTGTTTTACATTGTCTTGTTATGTATCTGGTTCCAACATTTATGTTATTTTTGTATTTTCTCTGAATTCCTATACACAACTACTTTTTTATTTATTCAAAATAAACTCAAGAGCAGCTTCATGAATCTCTAGGATGTGCAGCGTGACATCAAGTCTTAGATCGTAAAGTTTTTTTCGTTGATTCCATCCATAGGAAATAAGAACTTTTGCCATGTATCCTGAGTTCCTTGACTATAGACCACATGCAGCGCAAGAGAAAATCACGAAAATCTGGTTCGCATTCTACTCTTTCTTTGTTGAGGAGGGAGCTGAGAGAGGCGAATTTGCAGTCTCTTTTTGGAGGATCTTCCTGCATTGTCTCATCGACCAATGCAGCACCAGACCCGCTGTTGTCATCTTTTATATTACCTATGGTTGAAGATTATGAAAGTGTTCCTTCACACTCCTTAACCGAGTCGACATTAGCCAAGAAGAGCACAATTGGTAGCATTTCAGAGAGGTCAGTGGTTTTGTCTTTAAGTTTCCTAGTGTTTGGGTTGTATTGCTCTTATCACCTTTCGTATGCCTCTAGGTTCCGTCACATAAATGAATTATTGACAAGTGTTGTGTGTATGCCCAGAAAATTCCGTAAGTATCTATTTCTTTTCATTGCTCCAGTCTAGCGAATGTAGGCTATGCGTGTGTTACTAACTTATTGCACATATTGGATAAGTGAACCAATCTGTTACTATTGCAATTTCAGAAGTAATATTTAAGATATTTGGTCTTGTCTAGGCTTTTCTATTGTTTATTCATATAATGTATGTTCATTGGTTTTCTTAAAATTTGTTTCTGTGCTAAATGCCGATATTATTTTTAGGATTTTAGGTACTTGTGAAACTAGTAAATACTATGAACTACATTTAGGTTTTCGCAATCTGCTATCCACTTGTTTTCTTTCACTTGTGCTATCTGATATTAGTTTTAGGATTTTAGGTACTTGTGAAACTAGTAAATACTATCCACTAGGTTTAGGTATTCGCAATGTGCTATCCACTTCAATCTGAGGTAGAAGTTGGAAGTGAGGATTGAAATTGTACAGGATGATATCGACTTTTGTGGTTTTCTTTCACATTTCCCAGTTTTGTTCTTCCCCGAATAAAATCAGTTTTTGGTAGAATATTTTGAACAAACACCAAATCATTTCCCTGAGTAATTAGTTTTCTCCATTTTCTCATCAGCTCAAAAGTGGGGTTTCCTATTCTTTGTTAATGTTCAAGTTCATACGTTATTGTGTTGCAAAATAGCTGGGTTTAAGGCCATCTAATATAATTTTACAAGTGATTAGCATTACCAACTAATATGTTAGTATAACAACAATTCATTGTTTTAGAAATTCATAAAATTAGAGATATATAGGCATGAATGTGAAAACAGTAATATAGTATAGGAAATCAGTCCTTTCTGAAAAAGAGAAACATCTGTTAATCTCACCAGGAAAGAAAATAATAATGTAGAAGCTCAAATAAAACCTAACAATCTGTATATTTTTGTCTTTCTATTTTGTTCCCCTTGATTTTATTTGATCTCTTGTATAAAAAAGTAAAGTTGGCTTTCATTAATCCGGAACAGTTTTTTGATTGATTTACGAGCTTTGCACTTACAATTCCAACCTCTTGTGCTATGGTGAAATTAACTTAATATTTCACTCAACCTTCCCAGTTGATCCTATCTTATTGGGGTTTTAAGATTTTCTTGTTACTGGATTGTGTTATGCAGAAAGGTCCAACAGGCTCCAATGTCTATCAAAGATCAAGAGGAGAAGACAAAGAGAAGTGATTTTGTTCAAGGATTGCTTTTGTCGGTAATGTTTGATGATAATTCATAATTGTGTACACCTTGCCAACCGGTGGGAAGAATGTGCAAGATGGGCAAAGACTATGTATTTTGCCCGTGTACTGGAAGTGGGAAGTTGGAATAAGTTTGTAGTAATAAAAATGTAATTTATGTTGTGTAGAGTTAGCGGTACCTCTAGGTTCAGAAGAAACGACGTATTCCATTTTCGTTTTGGTTTTCGGTTCTGTTTATTATGCTTCTGAGGAAGAAGATGATGGATTTCCTGCATTATATTATTATGATTTGAATCTTTTATTGATCGTGGTGGTGGTGGTGTTGGATTTTAGAAATGATATTTGACTTGTAGGGAATAATTGAATAGTGGATACTTGAGCCCGTCAAAAAAAAATTTTAAAAAAATAGTGCTTGTTTTCTATGCTCGGATAGTATATCAATTCTTTTAAATTACCTATTACCCAAATTATCAATAATTTTAAGGACTAAATAGGAATATAAAATTTCCACAATCTTACTTATCCACGATTTGAAACTTCATTTTAATTTTTTTCATTATTTTTTATTTTAATTCAAATTAAAATTGTAAACCCAAACTGAAATTCTCTTTTCTCACTATCTCAAATTTTATTTATTTCATTATTTTTTACTTTAAAATGAGAATGGCCCCAACCTTTCCTCATTATTCCACGATCTAAAACTTCTTTCTTCATTAGGGATAAAAAGAATGTCATCTAAACTATAGGCGGCGTTACACTTTCACATTCAAATTAAGTTTCATTGTATGCCGTCATTCCTATTTTGCATTTTTTCACAATAATCCATCTCTGCTTGTTTTTGGGTGGTTCGGTGTATTTTTGGTGGTTTAGATGGTTTTTGTGTGGTTTCAATTGCCTGAATAGTGAACACATGATGCGCTCATAATTAATAAGGATAAATTTATCATTTTGTAACTTATTAAGAAAATTACTCATGTGCGCATACGTGTTTAATGTTGAGACCACCAAAACCACTAAAAATTAGTCGGAGATGGTCTTTTGTAAAAAAAAAAAAAAAAAAAAAAAAAAAAGAAAAAAGTAGACTTTTCAGCGGTACAGGTATGACGTATGTGATAATTATTTGCGCATTTAAATTATTTCTAGTTATGTATTTATTCATTTCATATTCATATTATTTGAAATTCTTTGAAGTTATAAATTATTTGATATGAACTTTTATGAATTTTTAAACGTTATGCTCTTATGTGATATAATCGCGTGCCTTTCTTATAAGATTTGATTTCCGATTTTCGTGAAAATTTGGTATGTTGGAGATTTATGTGTTATGAACATGTCTATGGGCTCGTATTTTATTTTCGAACTCGTTTGTTGTGGTTTTGATTTTTTTTTTTTTTGGGAATGAGACCAAAACGGGGGCTAAAGAGCATTTAGCGCACCTTTGGTTCCGGACGGCATATCTTGAGCTCGGGATCTCGGATTCGAGTTCCATCACCTCCGTTGAACTCGAATAGACAATTCGGATTCAATAGGACAAGCCTCATCTTTTTCTAAAATCGTTTGGACCCCCGAATTTTGCCCGAAACATGCTTCACCCGCCTAAATGACTACCTCTCACCATTTTAATCATATCTTAAGTTATACTTGACCAAATTGAGCAAGGTTTGGATCCACATGACCCTTAATCTGCTATTATACCTCTCATTCCATTTCATACAACAAATTATGAGAGATGGGATTCTCTCTTGTTTGTTGCAGTTGGGTTACGCGTGGCCTGACGACAGTCAGCAAGCAACGAGGATGCGACAGTATCGAGCTTTGGGTGCAGTGGCTTAGTGGTGATCAAATGAGTTTGAAGTAACCCACAATCAAGTGCTCAGTGGGACCTCACTGACAACGAGACACTATGAAGAGAGTTGATGCCAACTAAGGGAGAAGTATCCTGAGGAGTTTACTTAAGGATGTAGCACCCGCACGGTGGGTCACCATATCCCCCGCACCAAAGTCCGATCCACGTACGAAATGGAGGGTCCGTACATGAACCAAACAGTGGCGAACGGGAGACTGACAGACTCACACCTAAGCTAGGTGGAACTTAGACCCTGAACAAACAAAAACCAAGCTACAAGAATGCGGAAGCAGGAAAGTAAGCCATGCAAAAAGTCAAACATTCAAAAGCAGTTGACGGGTTCAACTAGCATAAATACCTAATCCCGAATCAAACAATAATCATAAATCCAACGGGTTCAACTAAACAGAGCAAACATGTCCTAACATGTCCTGAAATATTCATATCAATCCGTATCATAATTCAAATTCAACAAATACATAATTTATACAAAAATCATAAGTACTGAAATGCAGATGTAAGACAACCTAAAACAAAAGCACAGACTCGAGAACAGACTCCAACTGACTGACATACTCCACCTAGCACGAACCCCAAGCAAAACCTGCAAACTAAACAAAAGAGGGGAGGGGTCAGTCTTAACTCGACTGTGTGAGGGGTTAACACACGCACACTACATATATAGGAGAGCAAAGCAGATACAAAAGTCATAATGTTCATGAACTCAGGGATAGGTTTTTCGTACCAAAGCATTTTCCCTTGATATATACATATAGGATAATTGAACAACTTTAATCAAAACACTGCAACTTATAAAACCCTCAACTTTTAGCTTAATTTAGAATCTATCCCTGTTTCACGAACTTTAACCGAACATATACATAATAGAGAACTCGGCGGGTATGAGCTCAGACACTCCCAAACTCCTCAGAACATATCACATCAGAAACAAAACAGAATACATACATACATATCATATCATATCATCCTCAACTCCAGTGATGGAAGGGTGTATACCTCCAAACCATCCATAACAGACTCACGAGGGGTAGCTAACCCCGACGTGCCCTCCCCGGCTGGTACACCGAAGGCATCGGAATATCACGCCTTCCCTAGCTCCCGAGGTCGCGGGGGATACTCCGGATGGAGACTATGTACAGGCCGAACCTCGACGGCCCTATACCGTCCCGAGGGTTCCTTACCCATAGCTCCGGGGCCCAACATACATATCATATCACAACTCGCTACAACAGAGACAGACAAACCGAACTTGTACGTATATTCATACCACTTGTCGTGTCAATCAAACTCGGTCCTTGCCAAACTTGGCTCATGAGAAGTGTACGGTTAGAAGCATAGCTTCACGTGGCAAAACATAACAAATCATATCGCAGAGGCATACATAGGCCCGTACATTACTTAACATACTTGCAAACTCGTGACATATTCAACAAATACATACTTTGTGACGCCCGGAGCGGTGGGCCACCACATCCCCCGCACCTAAACCCGAACCCACATATGAAATGGATTTCCATACATGAGTCCAAGTCTAAGCGAACGGAACCTACACTCACTCCTTAGGCTAAGCGGGGCTAAAACTCGGACAGAGCGCGCAAAACAAACATATAAATGCGGAAGCAATAACATAAGGATCGAAAAGAGCTCTATAACTAACATTATCTCATATACAATGGCCTCACGGCCTAAAAGATCGAGTATATACATCAAAAACCCATAATTCAGCAAAATATAATTCTAACATCAAATACATAATAAGAGTATCCAAAATGCAAGAAGTATGAATGCAACTCGACCTAGACACTCAAGTACAAGACTAAGACTCGCACTACCCCGCCTAGCTCGAAACAACCTGCACTGAAGGTGGGAAAAGAGAGGGGTCAGTCAAAACTCGACTGAGTGAGGGGGCTAAACGCACACCCACACCTAAATACGTATAGAGCAGAGCATATTACAACGGGGATAGTCATGAATCGAGGCTAGGGTTTTTCATACCAAATCATTTTCCAAAATAGCATATAATATAAAGGAAAACCTATCTCGATCCATAATCTATCAAACAGAACATAAACATAAGTCCGGCGAGAACGGACTATCCCTTACTCCATCAAACATAACATAAAATCGAATTCAAATCAAAATTTCCAACCTCACGTCCATGGTGTATCGGGAATCAAACCCTAACACCTACATTACCAAACACATACGGGGCAGCTAACCCACAATATGCCTTCCCCGATTATCCACCGAGGGCTCAAGATACCACGCCTTCCCAACCTCCATAGGTCGTACGTGAATATCTCAAATGAGAACGTGCACAGGGGTCATAACCGGCGACCCCGTGGTCGTCCCGGGTCTCCCTTACCCACGTCTCCGGGCCCAACAAACCAAATCAAACCAAACTCCCATCTTTCAGGGTACAACTCGCTCATACATATCATATACGAATAACGAATTTCAAAATATAGCTTACTTATGCCAATACTTATACCAATTTCGAAAACGTAAAGCTTATTTCACAAAATCATAACATACCTTAAGCACTCGTATTTAATACATATATATAAATATATATATATTCGCATACAGGGTGAGAAATCAACACGTAATAGGTCTTAGGTCGCTTATCTAATATAAAGGATCCTAACCTCACCTTTGCAAAAGTAGAAGAAAGGCCAAAACGGGCGAACGAACACTTAATCCTCGGGCTCACGAACTTTCGGAAGAGGCTCTGAAACAAAAGAAGACAAGACCCGAGACTTAGACTCAATAATGTACCAATTAGACGCACGGCGATGCAAATGGATGCTATGAATACATGAAAATATCAAATGAACACTTAAACGTTACCAAATTACATTTCACGTTTTTCCCTTCAATAGCATAGGATAAGCTTAGAAGCAAAAGAAACCACTTAGTGTCAAAGGAATAAAGAAAGGTACCAAACAACCACATATATTCAATATATATAAAACACGTGCATGTACAGTAGCATGCAAACAAAATGCATGAGAAACAAAGGGTGACACGCCCGTGTCACCGAAATGTACTAAGCCGTGACACCCCCGTGTCACGGTACAGCGGAAAACATACATGAAAATAGGGTGACACGCCCGTGTCACAAAACAAAGCAAACCGTGACACGCCCGTGTCACGGTACAGAAAATCAGCCCGACCAAGCTTGCACCCCCGTGTCACACTGAAGAGAACAAAAGTGACACGCCCGTGTCACTGTTCGAAACAGAAAAAAAACAGGGCATGCAGCGTGACAGCAACAACAACCAACTTTCAACCAACAAATGCAACCAAAACTTGAATAAACATGTGACCATACTTAAAGCACAATAAAATCTAGCATATAAACTCATATCAGGCATTGATCAACAAGATTTACTAACATCAAACCCATATACAAGTTCATCAACTAAGTCCATAAATCCCAAGTCTTTAAGCATAACTTCAAGCTAAAAGTATGTACTCATGTTTCCAACAACACATAAGTAAATCATCCAATCCAAGCCACAACCCTAGCTTCACATATTCAATCCAAGAATTCATACAAAATCTCCATCTTACCTTGAATGAAAAAGAGATGCAAAGAGATGGAGTGAGATGATGTTGATGATGCTTGAATGTCCAAAATTCGGATTTTGAGAGAAGAAATCTTCACACCTTGGGCAAAGGTTTTGGATCGGTTGGCAAGGGAACAAGAGCAAAGATGTGTATGTAATGTATGTATGAAAGAAGGGAAGAAATGGAATGTGATGCTACTTTGAAGAAAGAAGAAATGGCCAAAATTGCTATTAAACCCCTCCATTATTTAAGTCATGCAAGTGAGTCCCCAAATCTTGAAATGCGATCAATTAAGTCCAATGCAATTAAGTTCTCAAGGTTCATGAATGATCAATTAAGGTCATAACGAAATTAAATCAAGTTCGGGAAATTAAATTCACATATCATAAATTGATAAAATTCATATCATAAATCACTTGAGGTAAATTTTTGACATATAATTCAAATATTTCATATAAATTCAAATAATTCATATAAGAATTAAAAATTAAATAATTCAAATAAACAATTAGAATAAATATAAAATGCGTAAACAATAATTTTAAATGCGCACATACGTCATACCTGTACGGTCTGAAAGTCGGGGTGTCACAATCCTTCCCCCTTAAAAAGGACTTGCCCTCAAGTCCGAACCGAGTCCTCAAACAACTCCGGATATAAGTTCCTCATTTTCTCCTCAGTTTCCCAAGTCGATTCCTCGGATTTCTGATCCCTCCAAAGTACTCTGACCAAAGGAATCTGCCGTTTTCTCAATTCTTGCATCTTCCGGTCCTGAATTGCAACCGGATGCTTTTCTATTGTTAAATCCGGCTCTAACTGAACCTCTTCAACTGGAAGGATAGTTGCCTCATCGGGATAGTACTTGCGGAGCTGAGAAACATGGAAAACGTTGTGTATCCCGGTCAAATTCGGTGGTAGATCCAATCTGTACGCCGTTTCTCCAATTCTTTCCAAAATTTCAAATGGCCCTAGGTATCGTGGACTGAGCTTTCCACCTTTACCTATTCGAGTGAAGCCTTTCCTTGGAGATGCTTTCAGAAAAACTCTATCTCCGACCTCAAACACTAAGGGCCTTCTTCTCTTATCGGCGTAGCTCTTCTGTCGAGCCTGAGCTGCCCTCATTCTTTGTCTAATCGTATGAACCTTCTCAATAGTAGCAGCAATGTTTTCCTTAGGCTCGGCCCTCTCAAGCTTATTCTCTTCGGTCCATCTCCAATCCTCGATATCCCAAAACAAAGGCGACCTACACTTTCTTCCATAAAGTGCTTCATAAGGAGCCATCTTAATCGAACCCTGATAACTGTTATTATAAGCAAATTCAACTAGAGCCAAATGCTCGTCCCACTTATCCTGGAAATCCAAAGCACACGACCGAAGCATATCCTCCAAGTACTGAATTAACCTTTCAGATTGACCGTCCGTTTGAGGATGCGAAGCGGTGCTAAACCTGAGCCTGGTGCCCAAACATTTTTGGAGATTCTGCCAGAAGATCGAAGTAAACCGTGGATCCCGATCCGAAACGATACTAGCCGGAATTCCATGTAGTCTTACAATCTCTCGAACATATAACTCGGCTAGTCTTGGAACTTTATCGGACATCCGAACCTTGAGGAAATGGGCAGACTTAGTCAATCTGTCGATAATTACCCAAATTCCATCAAACCCTCCTTTGACTCTAGGCAAGCCGGACACGAAGTCCATAGTCACTTGCTCCCACTTCCACTCGGGAATAGGAAGTGGTTGGAGAGTTCCTCCCGGCTTCTGGTGTTCTGCCTTCACCTTTTGACACGTCAGACATCGCTTCACAAAGTTCGCGATGTCCCTTTTCATGCCATTCCACCAGAATTTCTCTTTCAGGTCCCGATACATCTTAGTACCTCCCGGATGAATCGAGTACCTCGAGCGATGTGCCTCCTCAAGTACAAGCCTCTTGAGCTCTTCTGGGACACATATTCTCGCTTCGAACCTTAACAAACCGGAATCATCAATCCCAAACTTAGAATTCGGGTCATTCTTGGAACGAGCTACCAACCTCTGAATTTCCGCATCTGAATTCTGAGCTTCTAACAACTGTTCTTTCAAATCTGGTATAACAGTAAGATTGGCCAACCAAGTTCCCGAAACCAAGGTCTCTGAACCCGAACTTGAAGAACCTGTTTCCAAATTAGCCACCTTCGCCTTTCTACTTAAGGCATCGGCGACCACGTTTGCTTTACCCGGATGGTATTGAATGGTGCAATCGTAATCCTCTAATAACTCCATCCAACGCCTCTGTCTTACGTTTAAATCCTTCTGAGAAAAGAGATACTTGAGGCTTTGGTGATCCGTAAACACCTCGAACGTGGTACCGTACAGATAGTGTCGCCACTTCATCAAAGCAAACACCACTGCAGCTAATTCAAGATCGTGGGTAGGGTAATTCTTCTCATGCTCTTTCAATTTCCTCGAAGCATAAGCTACCACTCTACCGTGCTGCATTAAAACACAACCGAGACCTTCTTTGGAAGCATCTGTATAGACTGCATAACCCTCGGTACCCTCGGGTAAAGTAAGAATCGGTGCTGAAGTTAATTTCATTTTCAATGTCTGAAAACTCGCCTCACACTTATCATCCCATTCAAATTTCACTTCCTTCTTAGTCAGACGAGTCAACGGAGCGGCAATTTTTGAAAAATCCTTAACAAACCTTCGATAGTAGCCCGCCAACCCAATAAAACTCCTAATCTCGGAGGCATTTCTAGGTCTCTCCCAACGAAGCACGGATTCAACCTTAGATGGATCAACCTCAATCCCATCCCCTGAAATTATATGACCCAAAAATACAACTCGGTCGATCCAGAATTCACACTTACTGAACTTCGCGTACAACTTGTGTTCCCTCAAAGTTTCCAAAACGATCCGAAGATGCTGAGCGTGCTCTTCAGCGGACTTAGAATACACTAGAACGTCGTCTATAAATATAACCACGAATTTGTCAAGAAACTGCCTAAACACTCGGTGCATCATATCCATAAATACGGCTGGAGCATTAGTTAATCCAAACGGCATGACAACGAATTCAAAATGGCCATATCGTGTATTAAAACCAGTCTTCGGAATATCTTCCTCCCTAATACGCAGTTGGTAGTAACCCTGCCTCAAATCTAACTTGGAATAGACTTTCGAGCCTTGCAGAATATCGAATAATTCGTCGATGTGAGGCAAAGGGTATTTGTTCTTCACTGTCATCCGATTCAGCTCACGGTAATCTATACACATCCGTAACGTCCCATCCTTCTTCTTTACAAATAGAACGGGAGCACCCCACGGAGAAATGCTCGGACGGATGTACCCGCAATTTAGAAGCTCATCAAGCTGCGTCTTTAACTCTTTTAACTCTGCAGGAGCCATTCTGTAAGGAGTCTTTGAGAAAGGCTCTGCTCCGGGATAAAGGTCGATTACGAACTCAATGTCCCTATCAGGCGGTAGAGAACCCAAAGTCTCAGGGAAAACATCGGTATACTCTCGCACGACCTCCGTCTCCTCAAGTTTGGCCTGATCTTTCGGTCTATTCAAAAGATAGGCCACAAAACCTGTCGCACCGTCCCGGACCAGTTTACTCGCCTCAACAAAAGAAATAAACGGGCTTGACTTCACCTTTTCGCCCTTAAACACCACTGAACCAAAAGAAACTTTCTTATCCCGACAATCCATCTGAGCCCCATGTTCATACAACCAATCCATACCCAAGATTACATCATAACTCCGCATCGGCACTTCAATCAAATCTGCGAGGAAAACTCGGCCCTCGAAGCTAACCGGACAACCCCGAAAAACCCTGCAAGTTACTAAACTACCACCAAGAGGAGAGCTAACCACGTAATCATGCGCACACAAGGAAATAGGCAAGCACATAGAAGAAGCAATATCCCGGGAAATAAAAGAATGAGTAGCCCCGGGATCAAATAATGCATGTAATGTTGTGCCATGAATGCTTATAGTACCTTCGATCACGGCATTTGGGTCGATTTCCACAGCTTGCTCTTCTTCACCACCCAACGCATAAGCCCTAGCTTGGATTGCAGGCCTCGGGTTATCTTTCTTCTTCGGGCATGTGTTCACCATATGATCCTGTGCCCCACAAATGAAACACCTCTTATGAAGCCTGAAGCAATTATCCACGTGATGAGGACCCTTGCAATAGGTACATTGCACTTTAGGTGGAGCCGGAAGTGCTAAGGGTCGATTCGGTTGATTGGGTCCCGCGAGTCGAGGTTGCTTGTTTTGAGGCTGGGCTTGTTGAAATGTTTTTAAATGCCGGCCTCTTCCCAAATTTATTAAAATTCCCCGAGCTAGACCCTTGTCCGGTATAAGTACTCTTCCTCCTCATCACAACCCGTTCTTCAACTCTTAGAGCTTTATCCGTGACTTTCGCCCAAGTGCTTGTGTTAGAAGCCTCTAGAGCATCTTTCATATCCTCCCGAAGTCCTTGGAGGAATTGAGAAGCCTTGCTTTCATCATCATTGGCAATGTTCGGGGCATAACGAGAGAGCCTTTCAAACTCGTTGATATAATCAGTGACGGACATACCCCCTTGTTTGAGCTCCATAAATTCTCTCACCCTTCGATTTCTTGTAGCTTTGGGAATATATTTATTCTTGAATTCACGAACAAACACCTCCCATGTGATCTCCTCCTCGGTAGCCTCTAATCTTCCTTGCAAGCTTGACCACCAACTATAAGCTTGGCCCTGGATCATGGTAAGTGTGCATTGTAGCTTCTCCGTAGGCCCACACGGTATGAGATTCCATACCCGGTTAGTTTGCACGAGCCATTCTTCTGCTTGGACATCATTTCCACCCACGAAAACCGGTGGATTTTGGTTCTTAAACTCCCGGAGAGTAGCTATAATTAGATTTCCTCCATGATTCCCAGCTGGAGGTGCATTGTTTCTTTCCTGAGCCCTTTGTTCCAAATATACCGCTAATCTCTCCATGAAATTGCCCGGATCCATTTGGGGTGGTGGTGGTGGATTATTATTTTCCGGGTGTGGAGAATGATCTCGGTGATGACGATGTTCCGGAGATCTATCTCGGCGGTGGTGTCTTCGGGGAGGCATATTTCTACAAAAGAAAAGATTCCAATTCATATGCGTGAGGGTTAGTACATGTTCATGTGCACGATTAACAAGAAGATAACAAATAATCACATAAATGCATATAACCACATTGTCCTAAGCCGTACGACCTAGACTCACCCGACACGACTCTAGAGTTCCGGTTTTGCAACCGAGGGCTCTGATACCACTTTAAGGATGTGACGCCCGGAGCGGTGGGCCACCACATCCCCCGCACCTAAACCCGAACCCACATATGAAATGGATTTCCATACATGAGTCCAAGTCTAAGCGAACGGAACCTACACTCACTCCTTAGGCTAAGCGGGGCTAAAACTCGGACAGAGCGCGCAAAACAAACATATAAATGCGGAAGCAATAACATAAGGATCGAAAAGAGCTCTATAACTAACATTATCTCATATACAATGGCCTCACGGCCTAAAAGATCGAGTATATACATCAAAAACCCATAATTCAGCAAAATATAATTCTAACATCAAATACATAATAAGAGTATCCAAAATGCAAGAAGTATGAATGCAACTCGACCTAGACACTCAAGTACAAGACTAAGACTCGCACTACCCCGCCTAGCTCGAAACAACCTGCACTGAAGGTGGGAAAAGAGAGGGGTCAGTCAAAACTCGACTGAGTGAGGGGGCTAAACGCACACCCACACCTAAATACGTATAGAGCAGAGCATATTACAACGGGGATAGTCATGAATCGAGGCTAGGGTTTTTCATACCAAATCATTTTCCAAAATAGCATATAATATAAAGGAAAACCTATCTCGATCCATAATCTATCAAACAGAACATAAACATAAGTCCGGCGAGAACGGACTATCCCTTACTCCATCAAACATAACATAAGATCGAATTCAAATCAAAATTTCCAACCTCACGTCCATGGTGTATCGGGAATCAAACCCTAACACCTACATTACCAAACACATACGGGGCAGCTAACCCACAATATGCCTTCCCCGGTTATCCACCGAGGGCTCAAGATACCACGCCTTCCCAACCTCCATAGGTCGTACGTGAATATCTCAAATGAGAACGTGCACAGGGGTCATAACCGGCGACCCCGTGGTCGTCCCGGGTCTCCCTTACCCACGTCTCCGGGCCCAACAAACCAAATCAAACCAAACTCCCATCTTTCAGGGTACAACTCGCTCATACATATCATATACGAATAACGAATTTCAAAATATAGCTTACTTATGCCAATACTTATACCAATTTCGAAAACGTAAAGCTTATTTCACAAAATCATAATATACCTTAAGCACTCGTATTTAATACATATATATAAATATATATATATTCGCATACAGGGTGAGAAATCAACACGTAATAGGTCTTAGGTCGCTTATCTAATATAAAGGATCCTAACCTCACCTTTGCAAAAGTAGAAGAAAGGCCAAAACGGGCGAACGAACACTTAATCCTCGGGCTCACGAACTTTCGGAAGAGGCTCTGAAACAAAAGAAGACAAGACCCGAGACTTAGACTCAATAATGTACCAATTAGACGCACGGCGATGCAAATGGATGCTATGAATACATGAAAATATCAAATGAACACTTAAACGTTACCAAATTACATTTCACGTTTTTCCCTTCAATAGCATAGGATAAGCTTAGAAGCAAAAGAAACCACTTAGTGTCAAAGGAATAAAGAAAGGTACCAAACAACCACATATATTCAATATATATAAAACACGTGCATGTACAGTAGCATGCAAACAAAATGCATGAGAAACAAAGGGTGACACGCCCGTGTCACCGAAATGTACTAAGCCGTGACACCCCCGTGTCACGGTACAGCGGAAAACATACATGAAAATAGGGTGACACGCCCGTGCACAAAACAAAGCAAACCGTGACACGCCCGTGTCACGGTACAGAAAATCAGCCCGACCAAGCTTGCACCCCCGTGTCACACTGAAGAGAACAAAAGTGACACGCCCGTGTCACTGTTCGAAACAGAAAAAAAACAGGGCATGCAGCGTGACAGCAACAACAACCAACTTTCAACCAACAAATGCAACCAAAACTTGAATAAACATGTGACCATACTTAAAGCACAATAAAATCTAGCATATAAACTCATATCAGGCATTGATCAACAAGATTTACTAACATCAAACCCATATACAAGTTCATCAACTAAGTCCATAAATCCCAAGTCTTTAAGCATAACTTCAAGCTAAAAGTATGTACTCATGTTTCCAACAACACATAAGTAAATCATCCAATCCAAGCCACAACCCTAGCTTCACATATTCAATCCAAGAATTCATACAAAATCTCCATCTTACCTTGAATGAAAAAGAGATGCAAAGAGATGGAGTGAGATGATGTTGATGATGCTTGAATGTCCAAAATTCGGATTTTGAGAGAAGAAATCTTCACACCTTGGGCAAAGGTTTTGGATCGGTTGGCAAGGGAACAAGAGCAAAGATGTGTATGTAATGTATGTATGAAAGAAGGGAAGAAATGGAATGTGATGCTACTTTGAAGAAAGAAGAAATGGCCAAAATTGCTATTAAACCCCTCCATTATTTAAGTCATGCAAGTGAGTCCCCAAATCTTGAAATGCGATCAATTAAGTCCAATGCAATTAAGTTCTCAAGGTTCATGAATGATCAATTAAGGTCATAACGAAATTAAATCAAGTTCGGGAAATTAAATTCACATATCATAAATTGATAAAATTCATATCATAAATCACTTGAGGTAAATTTTTGACATATAATTCAAATATTTCATATAAATTCAAATAATTCATATAAGAATTAAAAATTAAATAATTCAAATAAACAATTAGAATAAATATAAAATGCGTAAACAATAATTTTAAATGCGCACATACGTCATACCTGTACGGTCTGAAAGTCGGGGTGTCACATACTTCACACTTATTTATATACATATAAGGCTTATTGAATCACATGCAATCAAAACTGAGCACATTGCAATAGGGTGTAACTATATCCTAACCTCACCTTACACCGAAGAGGCCGAAGACAAGATGTTTGATCCACCCCGGAATCAACACGACCGACAAAACACCACCCCGGGTGTACCTGGACAAACTGAACACCGGCACAAGACTTAGACACATGAATGAACCACTTAGACGCATGACAATGCTCAAGCACTTAAGGGATGCAATCACATAAGTAGGATTCAAATTCATGTCAATTACATGCAAAAGAAAACATTATATAGCTCAATCAAGTCATATTATTTCATATCAATTCATCTAGCACATACCAAATTCCAATTAAGCTATTTAACTATTCAATTCTTGCAAAAATCATAAATTGCATAACAAATTCTTATATCATATAATAAGTTCCAATTCAATCGACAAGTATTAATTAATTGAAGTCATATAATTTATAGGTTTAGGGAAATTACACATATACCCCCTTCAAGTTAGACAAATAGCTCAAATTCGACATATCGAAATTCAAATTGCAAATCAAAGCATCAATGCATTTCATAATTCATTTAATACATGATTTCGTAAATATTGGAATACAATTCGATCGACAAATCAAGTAATTAGCAATTAAAACAATTAATTTCAAATAATCACAATACACAAATAAATCTACAACAAATCAACCGGACATCCGATTGACGAACGGAAAGTGGTGTTGGACTCACCACGACGAGAGGAACTTGCTGTCCGAAGGGTGTCGGAATGCCGCTACCGGAACCAGCCGAACCGCCACGTACAGCCGCCGGACCACCACCTCCGGTGGTCGGAAAATTCCCCGGAAGGACAGAAACATGCGCCTCGGCCTGCTCGACAAAAGCCCTCAACCAATTTCAGAAAAAACAAAACACTCCGGACTTCGTTGATGAAAAACCGAACTAAATCCTAACGATGAAAACTGAAATTAAACACAAACCGTAAAACGAAAATGAAATCCGAACATACCGTTGGAAAGCCCGTAGCGAGGCCTTCGAAAGCCCCATAGTGGTTGCCGGAAAAAATCCCCAGAAAATCGACCGCCGTTGAGTCGCCACTGTGCCGCCATGATCCGCCACCAATCGGCCGAATTGGGAGTCGTGTGATCAAAGGATAATAGTTCTCGTCGTTCCGAACAACTTTCGTGAAGAGCCCGTGGCCAAAAGATCACCGGAAAAGGGCCCCGTTGGCCGCCAAAGTTTCTGCCGCCGCTCACCTGGCCGGAACCACCACCTACGGCCAAAATTCACTCATATTGATGCCGGAAAAGGACTCAGGGGGTCGGAAAACCTTGGAAAACACTAACCTTGGTCGGAAAAAGCCACCGCAGAAACTCGCCGCTACAGTAACAAGCGCCGCCGTCGGGAGCTTCAGTCGGCACGTGCGGCGCCGTCGGGCCCGGATGGCCTCGCCGCCAACGTCCACCGATGCGCCGTGATGTCTTCTCCTTGGGTCTTGGGCGCGTGTCGCCGGAGGTTCGCCGGAAGCCGCGGCGAATGGGCAGCGAAGCTGTGGTCCGCCACCGCCCACCTGGGTGACTGAAAAACGGTAATAACTCCACCACCGTTCGTCGGTTGGTCAAAATCTTGGTACGGTTGTGACCGTGTCGTCGAGCTCTCTGAAATGGACTACTCACTCGTCGATTTCCGTCGAGAAACGAGTGAGTTCCGGGTTGTGTGTGAAAATACACCGTGAGTGTGTGTGAATAGTGTTTGCATCACGGGAGAAGAGAGAGAGCAGACACTGGAATTATGGCACGAACTACGAGGGTCTAGGTATAATATCTCGGGTCCTCGTACCCGAAAACGATCAGAAGAAGGGGTTAACGATGTCAGAATTGGGCAAACTCAGAGTCTACAGACTCGTCTCGATGCCCCAAACACGTTAAAGGGGTCCAAGAGGTCAAAATCTCAATCGAACAAGAAATGACCGAAAAACCCCTAAAAAGAGAAAATTGCAAACAAGCCCCTAAATTCTTAAAGAGTTGAAATAGGGCCACGCAAAACACAAAATCACAGAATTAAACACACAAGGAAGTTGAAACGTGGCGTACCTTATTTGTAGGACGAGCGGGTTGTTACAAATTAAGGCAAACAGCAGCAGCAAACCGAGACCCATTTTGAGAGCAAGAAAAATACTATTCACTTTCATTCTTTTGAGCTCAATACCTCACCAAATCACTCCAAATTCGAAAGGTATGTTTATGATTGTGCTCTCCATCCCCTCTTCTTTAATTTGACACCTCATTTGCTGAATTGCTTGGAGAAATGAGCATGCTATGATGAATTTGATAAATAGTAAGGGTTTTAGTTCATTTGATGAATTTGGTGAATCTCTTGTGTATTCTTTGGAATTTATGCATCCTATTCGATCTTAAGACACCCTTGAGTAAGTGTATGAACTGATTTTGCTTGGTAGTTGAGAATTAATTGAGTTTCCATTAATGAAGTTTATAAGAAAATGGTGAAGAATGTACTCTTATTCCCTTTGCTCACGTTTTTGATCTTGGGTGCATTTTTAAGGCTTGATAGGAGCTGATTTTGTTGGTTAATTGTTGCATAAACGTACCTTAACTTGTTGGCTATGTGTTGGTTGAAGAATTATGGAGTTTCAGGGCTGTTTTGCTGCGTTCTTTGCTGCTGGAAGTGTGGGTCGCGGCCGCGATCGCACCAAGAAGAAAGTTGGTAGCTGCCGCGACCATGTTTTGATTTTGTCCCGATTTATATGTCGTGCCTGCTGCCTATTTACATGCATTTCATGTCATGCCCACGACCACATCTTCAGCTTGTTTCGAGATGTTTTAATTTGTGAAAATTTCTGGGGAATTCGAGAGGTAGCGTCCGCTACCATTTCATGAAGGAAATGGGTCGCGGCCGCGACCCTTGCATTTTGATCTTGTATTGCATGACTTTATTGACTGGTTTTTGGTTATACACTTCATTAACATGTCATATTATGTGTTAACTTGTATGTTATGAAGTATGGCATGATTTTGTGGGATATTTTATGAGTTACGGCTTAACGTGCCTTCATTGCTCTCTAATGTGCGTGCATGCTTCTTTGCTTCCAATATGAACCCTAAATGATAACTTATACCTTCTCTTATGATTCATATGAATTGTATACATGTTATAGTATGTGTTATGATCGCTATATGAAATTTATGAATTGATTTGATATGAAATATGAAAGACATGAACCCGTTTGAGTACCAATGCTTTTTTGCATGAATGAATTGCATGTTTATATGTCTTAAAGGCATTAATTGTGCACTTGAACAACTTCATGGTATATTATCATCTCTTAGGCATATCATATCATATTCATTACATTGCCGTCATATATGGTCATTTTGAGTCTCACACTCCCTCTTTTGCATAGATTTGGGTACGGTTGGAGACGAGGGTGAGCCTTGAGACCCTTGTGCCTCTCTTTTGATTTTATAAGGTGGGTTTCTCTTCTATTAGTTACGACGACCCGATATATCCCTTATGTAAAAAGTTTTAAGATAAATTAGTATATTTATATATCTAGTCCCTTTTGAGTAAATGACTTCGAATGTAAAACCCTTCTTTATGTATCCCTACCTTATGATTTTGGCGAGAGAATGATTATGAACACGGGCCTAGAGACTTAGTGCATGTGGCTATCCGGGGAGGCAAGGGTCGACGGTGATCCCATGTATTAGTCCCAACCAAACTACGGTGTTACCAGCCCTCGATAGGAGATTAGCGGGGAATAGGAGCTGAGGCTTTTGGGGGATTTGTAGTGCCCCAAACGGAAGGCGCCACATCCCCCGCACTCAGACCCGACCCATATATGAAATGGAAAATCCATACACGTGCCCCAATCAGAACGAACGGGGACTCACTCACTCACTATGCTAGGCGGGAACTAAACCTTCGAAACCAAATAAACAATTCCAACAAGATAAATGAAATAGCGAAACCGGAACATATATTCAAAAATTATATCAATCATAGGGACGAGCTCAACTAACATAGATACCTAGTCCCGAAATTCAAACATAAACATAAATTAGTATAATTCATGGAACTTAAATCAATTTATAGTATGCGGTGATGCGACTCGGACTAAACCACAAGACTCAAACTCCCGCCTAGCGCTCCAAGCCTGCAAAAGAACTGAAAACAAAGTCGGGTTCAATCTATAAGAGACTGGTGGGCATAAAACAAGGCATAAGTATAAAATAAGACAATGTTGAAACATTCACATGCAAGTTATAATCCCAATTGAGGTTTTCGAATTAATTCCCAAATGGGTGAAATAAAGAAATCATCAAAGGGGATTATACCAACCAATTTCCATTAGGTCTTTCGTGGCCCGCCGAGTGGGCGTGCATCATCTCCAACCAACACCTTGTGTAATTCATTAAACATTCATTCTTTCTTTCTTTTCATGCGTTACATTCTTTCTTTGTGCACATTCATGATCACTTACACCTTTTTCCTCCGGGCTAACCCGTCCACCTCCTTCATTGACCAAAAGGGGTTACATGACTCCCCAGATGGCGCTCAGCTTCCATTCCTCGCTAACTCCTAACGAGGTCCGGTTACGCCGTGGTTTAGTTGGAACTAGCGTAAGGGATCACCGTCGGCCCATGCCTCCCCGGATAGCCACTCACACTTAGCCCCTGGGCCCCATTCTGTGCATTCATTCTTTCTTTCTCGCCAAAACATTTGGTAGGGTTCATAAAATAAAGGCTTTACCTTGAAATCATTTACTCTTAAAAACGACTCTATATACATATAATAGTTTTGGCCAAAATCTTTACACGTTGGGAGTATATAGGGTCATTTATCTAAATAGTAGAGAAACCCACCTGTTACACCTTACCAAACAATACCAAGAAGAAAAGAAAAATACTTGAGGTGTCCTATGAACCCGGTATCTCTGCCCTGGACAAAACTGTACAAAGGACAATGTAACGTGCTCGTGAGACTCAAGACTCCAAATGAACCATATATGACGCACGACATGCAATGAACATGATATGAATGCATAAGCGGTGATATTATGTCATGAACAGGTTCATGTCCACAATTAATGCATTAAAAGCACATAAACGAGCCATTCAATTACTTTCGTTCAATAAACGAAGGTTCCATGATCATTCGTTTAATAATTCATAGCAATTCAAGTCATGAATTCCATATAATCATTATAACTCAAATACACCAAGTGTAAAATTATAAAATAAACGAATTGAAGGCATTCAAATCATTTAAAGAAGCACGAGATTTAAACAAGCAATGATTGGATTATTTAAAATCATAATATATACAAACTAATTCAATTAATTCAAACAATTTAATGTAATATATATATATATATATATATATATATATATATATTACATAAACAGACATACACATCTTAAGAATTCATATTCACAATATAGTTTATATATATATATATATATACACACGTACACCTCAACATTTATGCATAAATAATGTATATAGCATTCATGCATAAATAATACATAATATATATACACACTACAGAGCCACCCTCACATACACACACAACCAAAATCTACTCATATATATATATATATATATATATATATATGTATACGTACATACACATACAACAACAATTTAAAACCAATTCCATTCATGCATTAGTATAGTATAATACATAATATAAGCACAAATATTCACACAACATATATTGCATATATACATATATACGTACACTCACACACATGCATAATTACACAAACACATGCACACAAGCACAAACTAGTTCAAATTAACATAAAGAGAAACTGCACCATCTCCCCTCCAGGGGAGATTCCTTCCTCAACCCTCTCCGACCTGGGAAAACCCACTGGAAGTCTGAAGCACAAGTCCCTGGCCGGGTAATCCTCAGGTTTAATTCTCCCTGCCCGGGGAGAATACTCAGTCGCGAGAGCAATAGCAGCAGCTCCATTCCTTCCCCTGTTTCTCACCAAAACATAACAGCAACAGAAGCAAGCAAGTAGCAGTAGCTCACAGTAACAAAACAACAGCAAAAGTAGCATGAGGAAGCAAGCAAGAGGGCAACAATTAACCCACAAATTCACCTCACAGCAGCGGCAAGGAAAGAATTCAACATAACCGTAAAACCTCCAAGCTTCAAGTCATATAAAAATGGTGGAGCATCATACACATAACATACATTAAATTCAAGTTCATAAGCATATAAATGCAGCAAGTTTGATCACCTTCAATGTTCCCATTCCATATCAACCAAACTAATACCATGAATTCCAAGAATGAAGCTTTAACCTAACTATTCATGTAGGTATTCATAGCATGGACAAACATGGATGAAAATGCACAAATCATGACTTCAATTAACCACAAGAAGATGGAGAATAACTTCATGGACTAACCTTTCAAATTGGAGAAGAAATGGAGGAGTATTGATCACAAAATTTGGAAAGTGAATAGTGCTGAATCCTTCTCTCCCTCTTTCTCGGTTTCCATCAGCTATTTTCCTTTTTCTTCAAGTGTGGACCAAATGAGAGAGGTGTGGGATGAAAGAGCATTAAACCATGGTTACATAGATTCAAACTTGAGCTAAATTGGTCAAATAATGAGGGAGTTACATAAAAAATCGTGAAAGGTGGCAATTCTGCACGAGTTTCAGGTTTCGGGCAAAATTCGGAGGACCAAATGGGCTTAGAAAAATATGAAATCAAGTTCCTTAGTTTCCTTTCTTTGTTACGAGTCCAAATCCTCTTCCAGAATTTAAATCCGAATTTCCTAGCTCAAGATACGTCGTCCGAAACCAGAGGTGCACCGAATGTTCCAAATCTCCCAACTTGGTCTCGTTCCCCAAAAAAAAAATCCGTTAACACACCAAACAAGATCGAAAACATGAAATGAGCACGTAGACATGTTCATAACACATAAATCTACAACATGCTAAAATTTTACAAAATCACGAAATCAAAACAATTAGGAACAGCACGCAATCAAAACTCTTAAGTGCATAGCATTCAAGTATTCATTTAAATTTCAAATATTTTCAATTATAAAATTAAATTCCATTTTAAAATATAATCATTAAAACATAACGAAATAAAAGTTATAATTAAAATGAGTAATTAAGATTATAATTATAATAAACAATGAATTACATAATCAATTAATTTAAACGCGTAATTACGTAAACACATACGTCATATTACACAATTGAAAAGCCGGGGCATTACAATCTCTCCCCCTTAAAAGAATCTATCCTCGGATTCACTACTTGCCCGAGCAAACAATGAGAGAACCTCGTCTCTCACAAGCAACAAAGAGAGAACCCCGTCTCTCGAACAACAATGAGAGAACCCTGTCTCTCAAAAGCAGTAAAGAGAGAACCCTGTCTCTCGAACAACGAGGAGAGAACCCGTCTCTCGCAAGCAACAAAGAGAGAGAGCCCCATCTCTCGAACAACAAGGTAAGGGAGTCTCCAATACTCCCGAGCAACATAACATAAAATAGTTACATCAAAGTGCAAACATCAAGAAAAAGGCATCAAACAACAATTACAACCGTTAACATCACATAAGACACACAAGGCTAAGCAATATTTATATATCAAGTACATTAGCCACCAATCATACAAGCAGTTAACCCGATATGTGATCAGGGCACACAACATCAAAATTATTTGAATTAAAATTGCATGTATGCATATGCCATGGATGCTTATTGTACCGTTCACCGTGGTAAGAAATTTGAAGCTGAGAATTCCATGGCCCTAATGTATGGTCCAAACACAAAAGCTAGCTCAACTCCTAGCTTGTCTTTAATGTCTTTTGTGTGTCCGCTTGAGGAGATGATAGATCTTCGATTGATCCTACTCTTGACTCCACCCTGACGCTTACTCCTTCTTTCTTTTTCTACGCTTCGAATCTCTGGAAATCCGAATTTTCTATCTTTGCTTGTGTTAGAATCTACCGTACTTAAAGGTATCTACTCTCGACGATCTTCAAAGTTTGATTCCAACCCTAGGAAAGCTACCATTTCAGTTTACTTCATCATGAATTCGTTTCGAAGTCATCATGGAAGAATGATTGACAACTTAACAAGATTTATTTATTTCGTGTCGTCCGAGTTCCTTCAGTACATAATTGATTTGTCCTTTAAAGCTTCCTCATAATCCTATCCTCTTCAGACTCTGAGACACGATTGTGTAAAGGATCAATCATTTTGAGCTTGGAAGATTGAGTTTGTATGTGTCTCCTAACAAGAGATCGGTGGCATTATATGTCTTGGTCTTCCATCAGTAAAACTTATTTCCTCTGTGAAGGTCCTAAACTGATAGACCATCTCATTCTTTTCCATCACTAACATTAGGATTTCCATGCTTACCAAGACTTGCGTTCCGTTATTTCTACTAGAAGTTATCTCTTCAAGCACAACATTCTTGAATCTAAATATCTTGTGGTCGCGCTCTCCCTCTGAAAGATTTTCACCTTTTTATGTTGAACTCTAGCTCTCATCTTTTAATCGGATCTCTTGATCTCCTTGGGTCGAGAAATTATAGTTAGGAAACATGTTCAGGGTACCATTCATATTCACTTGGAAGCGATCAACTCGAGTGACATCCCAATTCCTTCGTTCTTTAAATCTCCTTTTTCAATCCGAAATTCCTTTTCTTGCATGTCCGATCTGAACATCTCACAACCAACTTCCACCATTTTCTTTCTAAAATTCCATTCGCGCCTCGGTCTTAGAATTGCGTTGAATGCTAAATCTCCCATTTTCTCTCTTGCCACCTTTGTAGAATTCCCATAATTGTTAATTCTTCTATTTCCATCGCTTTTTCTAAAAGTAACCCCATTTCTAGCACAATTGTGATTTCAATTCATTTTTCGGTCCAACTCTTCCCCTTAAAGAATTCCCGATCTCCCCGAAATTATTTCCATGGGCCGAACAACTCTGGGTGGGAAATACGTTCAATGGCAAGCTCACATTCACTTTAAAGTGCTTGATCGGAATGACGACCATTTTGTCCTTGCTTCCCAACTCCCGTGTAACTCCATGAAGTTCCGTAACTTATCTTATCCAATTTGTATATCCCGAAATCATCCCCTTCCACCTTTGTCTCACTCTATCAGCCTAAAATGTTCTTCTTCAACTTTGTTCGATAGAGTCTTGGTTGAAGTAGAAGTTGAAGTATTAATCGGGGTCGATATCCTAACAAGTAAACACTAAAACAATGCGTGTTGGGTTAAGATGCTAAATGCGTGTAGCATATATTTTCAACAAAGGATATGCAGCATCAATTCATCAATCATAACGTCAAAGCACATAATTCAACAAAGGAAATGTGGCCACAATTTAAGAATTGAAGTATTGAGACACATATAATAGGAAGTTTAAATAATCTACAGCGACTTATGATGCACGTGCCATGAATGCATTACACCTGTCACCGTAGTGGTAAACTTTAACTTGACACTTGTTCTGCATTTCTCTAAGTATAACTTGCCTCGAATTGTTGTTCATTTCTTGTTTTACTACGGTCTTCGGAATCTTCAAAGTTTTCTTTTATCAACTTGTATGTCTCCATGGCCCAAGATTATGTTTTCTTGTACCCAAATTCTTCTATGACCCTGGAACCGCTGTTTTGACTTCTTTTCCAAATATCGACCTCCGTATAACATCTGCATCTTTACAATTGTTGTCACCTTCATTGAAACTCTTTCAATTACTCTCGTCAGTTTAAGCTAGTTGAAGAACTCATTTTCTAATGGTTCACACTTGATCACACGACTCCCTCCAAAAGCTCTTTGCCTTTCTTTACCGTTTCCATATTTCTTAATTCGACCTCGCCACACGACAATCCAGCTTGGATTGGGAAATTAACTCTAATCTGTTCAAAGATGGAACTTCTAGCCTCTTTATCTTCCATAGATTTATATTCACCGGGTTGATTGATTTTCTTTACTTCTTCCTGATTCGATCCCTACCTTCCGTTCCTAGCGAAGAGATCTCCCTTGCTGACTTTAAGTTTAGGAGTTGCCGATCCACGGCTTTCGTGCTGAGTAAAGCTACTACCATTGGAAACCCCACAAGAGTAAAACATAGATTCTGCATCAGAAGTGTTGATCTTCAAGGTATTTTTGAGAACTGACATCCTCCCTTGTGGTTTCTATCTTGACTTCTCCACAAATCTCCAATCACTTCATTGTCTTGATGGACTCGATTTCTTATCTATGCCGAGTTTTCACCCATGATTTAGTTATCACCTCTATCTTGAACTCCCCTCTTATAACTGTTGGAAAATACGAATCAGAAAGCAGTGGAAATTTAAAAATTTTCCAACAAAAGGACCTTGAACTCGCAATCGTGTATCTAAATTCGTAGAGTTAAGAAACTTACTTTTCTTTTATTCTTTCTTGAAGCGTTTCAAGCCACCCAAGAACGCTCTTCTCGCGGCTTGATCCCCTCTCCTTGGTAAAGCTCGAATCTTCAAACTTCTAACTTGAAGCTCTCTAAAGATAGTCCACCAACTTGACTACAATCTAACTAGTAAGGATGCTAGTTCTCTAGTTAGTGTTTAGGCTTAACCTAGGGTTTCGTTTATCTTGGAGAAAGGATGGTGTTCAACACATGAACCAAAAGAATTGCCAATTAGCTCTAAGGGGAGCTCGAGCTCCCCTATTTATAATAAAGGGAGGGCCGAAAATCCTAGTCCTTATGGGCTAGGGTTTTGGTCTCTCTCTCTCTCTCCTATTACTTGATCATCAAGTAATTTTGACTTTGACTGTGAATTCAAATTCAAATCAACTTTCAAGAGAGCTAAAAATATCTAAACTATTTTTGGATAATTTTATACTTTATTTATTTAAAATAAATAACTTATTTTATCTAATTAATTAACTCATAATTAATTAACTAGATTATTTTTCTCCAAAATAAGACTTTCTTTTTAATTCAAAATTAAACCAAAGTCTATTAAATAATTAACAACTTAATTATTTAATATCCAATTAAATAGTCACGTGTGGCACACGTGTCATAATGACACGTGTCCAGTCACGTGACCCACACATGTGATTTCACACGTGTGGAACCCTTTAGACCCGATTAACTCGTTTAATCATTTTAAAGCCCCAACTCATGTAACCAAGTTGTTGTGTGTGACCCTCTAGGTTCTCAATTCAATTAGCGGTGACCCTACTTAATTAATTAATCAGTCCACAGATTAAACGACCATAGTCTAGCAATAGGTGTTTAACCCCTAGCTGAATTGGAATGTTCGGATTCGACAGAACCTTTAAGTCATTGATTCATGTGAGATACAATCCTCCTATTTTCTATCTCTCAACCAAGATCTAGGGTAAGGGAATAATCAGAACCCTAATAATCCGGTCTTAAAGCTAAGTGCATTTCATATCCATTTGATCTCAATCCCAGAAACCCTTTTCTTGATGTCTTGATCTACTGCCTTGGCCAAGGACTCCATATGGCATATGAATGACTTATACAATAAGAGATCACCTTGCAAATGCAAGTGTAGGTCCTTTCTTGATTCTCATTCACTTTCATGAATCACTTGTGCAGCCCCAGCATAAGCCTTGAATCAGTTGTCTAAGGCGACACCCTTTAAAGCTTATACATAAGACTACAGAGTTAACTCATAAAGTGACAAGGAACCTCAACTCTTAAGGATCAATTAATCACATCAATGACTCGTGAGATATTTCCTAATCTAGAAGTTTCCATTTCCTTAAATAGAAACTTCCTTTTCCATTTAGGAATGTTCTCACACGGGGCACCTCAGTGAACTTACTTATTAAAGTAAGCACCCTCATGTATCACACACGTATAAACTATACACTTTGCACCTCCATGAAACAAGGTGGTCCTTCTTAAGGGCGTGATCCCACAAGCAAGCCTTAGAGGAGTCAGGTTGACACTCCCACTGTCTGTAGGACTCATCGGCTTGGAGTATTTTACTAATCATGACTTATGTGATATAGGGCTCGTTTCATGAACCATTTCACGTAAATGGTAGAGTCCTAAAGTCATCAGGATTAGGGGAGTTCTCATACATGCACAGATAAAGTAAACGAATACCAAACAAGAGCATATAAAGAAGTGTTGCCTCAATTCGTTATTTCATTCAACGATTGTCTGTGATTACAATAAGGAAAAACACAAAGCGGATATACAATCGGCTTTCTAGGGCACTATTCCTAACAATAACCTTGTCCCGAGAATCACCAATCGCCCGAATTCCTCTAAATCCCCAGTGTCTTAAACATCAGACCTGAAAGAAGAGTTCGTGGCGAGTTGCTGTGATAGTGAGAATTGGCCGGGGTTTGATTTTGTAAGAGTATCCTACAATCACAACTCGTCTAAAATGTAGATGCATGCCAGTTAGTAACTGCATATGACACATAGTTAGCACCAAAAGCACGTATTTAAGGTAAAATGCAACACATAATCGAAAATTTTAAAGTAAAACAAGTTTAACATATAAATTTCCAACATTTTGCATCAAACACCATCAAGTAAGTTCAAGAATCAATGCAATGCACACGTTGACAATTAGTTCCTATGTGGTACGACCTAAACTGACTCAATCATGACACGAGAGCCCGGGTTTTCCAACCTGGGGCTCTGATACCAATTAAGGATGTAGTACCCCAAACGGAAGGCGCCACATCCCCCGCACTCAGACCCGACCCATATATGAAATGGAAAATCATTCACTCACTATGCTAGGCGGGAACTAAACCTTCGAAACCAAATAAACAATTCCAACAAGATAAATGAAATAGGAAAAACGGAACATATATTCAAAAATTATATCAATCATAGGGACGGGTTGAACTAACATAGATACCTAGTCCCGAAATTCAAACATAAACATAAATCAGTATAATTCATGAAATTTAAATCAATTTATAATATGCGGTGATGCGACTCGGACTAAACCAGAAGACTCAAACTCCCGCCTAGCGCTCCAAACCTGCAAAAGAACTGAAAACAAAGCCGGGTTCAATCTATAAGAGACTGGTGGGTATAACACAAGGTATAAGTATAAAATAAGACAATGTTGAAACATTCACATGCAAGTTATAATCCCATTTGAGGTTTTCGAATTAATTCCCGAGTGGGTGAAATAAAGAAATCATCAAAGGGGATTATACCAACCAATTTCCATTAGGTCTTTCGTGGCCCGGCGAGTGGGCGTGCATCATCTCCAACCAACACCTTGTGTAATTCATTAAACATTCATTCTTTCTTTCTTTTCATGCATTACATTTTCTTTGTGCACATTCATGATCATTTACACCTTTTTCCTCCGGGCTAACCCGTCCACATCCTTCATTGACCAAAAGGGGTTACATGACTCCCCAGATGGCGCTCAGCATCCATTCCTCGCTAACTCCTAACGATGTCCGATTACGCCGTGGTTTAGTTGGAACTAGTGTAAGGGATCACCATTGGCCCATGCCTCCCCGGATAGCCACTCACACTAAGCCCCTGGGCCCCATTCTGTGCATTCATTCTTTCTTTCTCGCCAAAACATTTGGTAGGGTTCATAAAATAAAGGCTTTACGTTGAAATCATTTACTCTTGAAAACGACTCTATATACATGTAATAGTTTCGGCTGAAATCTTTACACTTTGGAAGTATATAGGGTCATTTATCTAAATAGTAGAGAAACCCACCTATTACACCTTACCGAACAATACCAAGAAGAAAAGAAAAGTACTTGAGGTGTCCTATGAATCCGGCATCTCTGCCTTGGAGAAAACTGTACAAAGGATAATGTAACGTGCTCGTGAGACTCAAGACTCCAAATGATCCAAATATGACGCACATGATGCAATGAACATGATATGAATGCATAAGCGGTGATATTATGTCATGAACATGTTCATGTGCACAATTAATGCATTAAAAGCACATAAACGAGCCATTCAATTACTTTCATTCCATAAACGAAGGTTCCATGATCATTCGTTTCATAATTCATAGCAATTCAAGTCATAAATTCCATATAATAATTATAACTCAAATACACCAAGTGTACAATTTTAAAATAAACGAATTGAAGGTATTCAAATCATTTAAAGAAGCACGGGATTTAAACACGCAATGATTGAATTATTTAAAATCATAATATATAAAAACTAATTCAATTAATTCAAATAATATAATATAATACATATATATATATCTATTACATAAACAGACATACACATCTTAAGAATTCATATTCATAATATAGTTTATATATATATATATATATATATATATATATATACACACACGTACACCTCAACATTCATGTATAAATAATGTATATAACATTCATGCATAAATAATACGTAATATATATACACACTACACAGCCACCCTCACATACACACACAACCAAAATTTACTCATATATATATATATATATGTATATGTATACGTACATACACATACAACAACAATTTAAACCAATTCCATGCATGCATTAGTATAGTATAATACACAATATATACACAAATACTCACATAACATATATTGCATATATACATATATACGTAAACTCACACACATGCATAATTACACAAACACATACACAAGCACAAACTAGTTCAAATTAACATAAAGAGAAACTGCACCACCTCCCCTCCTGGGGAGATTCCTTCCTCAACCCTCTCCGGCCGGGGAAAACCTACTGGTAGTCTGAAGCACAAGTCCCCGGCCGGGTAATCCTCAGGTTTAATTCTCCCCGCCCAGGGAGATTACTCAGTCGCGAGAGCAATAGCAGCAGCCCCATTCCTTCCCCTGTTTCTCACCAAAACATAATAGCAACAGAAGCAAGCAAGCAGCAGTAGCTCACAGTAACAAAACAACAGCAAAAGTAGCATGAGGAAGCAAGCAAGAAGGCAACAAATAACCCACAAATTCACCTCACAACAGCGACAAGGAAAGAATTCAACATAACCGTAAAACCTTCAAGCTTCAAGTCACATAAAAATGGTGGAGCATCATACGCATAACATATATTAAATTCAAGTTCATAAACACATAAATGCAGCAAGTTTGATCACCTTCCATGTTCCCATTCCATATCAACCAAACTAATACCATGAATTCCAAGAATGAAGCTTTAACCTAACTATTCATGTAGATATTCATAGCATGGACAAACATGGATGAAAATGCACAAATCATAACTTCTATTAACCACAAGAAGCTGGAGAATAACTTCATGGACTAACCTTTCAAATTGGAGAAGAAATGGAGGAGTATTGATCACAAAACTTGGAAAGTGAATAGTATTGAATCATTCTCTCCCTCTTTCTCAGTTTGCAGTAGCTATTTCCCTTTTTCTTCAAGTGTGGACCAAATGAGAGAGGTATGGGATGAAAGAGCATTAAACCACGGTTACATAGGTTCAAACTTGAGCTAAATTGGTCAAAGAATGAGGGAGTTACATCAAAAACCGTGTAAGGTGGCAATTCTGCCCAAGTTTCAGGTTTCGGGCAAAATTTGGAGGACCAAATGGGCTTAGAAAAATATGAAACTAAGTTCCTTAGTTTCCTTTCTTCGTTACAAGTCCAAAGCCTCTTCCGAAATTCAAATCCGAATTTCCTAGCTCAAGATACGTCGTCCGGAACCAGAGGCACGCAGAATGTTCCAAATCTGCCAACTTAGTCTCGTTCCCCAAAAAAAAAATAAATCCGTTAACACACCAAACAAGATCAAAAACATGAAACAAGCACGTAGACATGTTCATAACACATAAATCTACAACATGATAGAATTGCACAAATCACGAAATCAAAACAAATAGGAACGACACACAATCAAAACATTTAAGTACATAGCATTCAAGAATTCATTTAAATTTCAAATATTTTCAATTATAAAATTAAATTCCATTTTAAAATATAATCATTAAAACATAACGAAATAAAAGTTATAATTAAAATGAGTAATTAAGATTATAATTATAATAAACAATCATTTACATAATTAATTAATTTAAACGTGCAATTACGTAAACACATACGTCATATTACACAATTAAAAAGCCGGGGTGTTACAGGATTCATGTACCCCCACTTGCCGTTATGTATGGGTAGCCGGACCTTGCAAACCGGTCCACCACCCGGAGAAAAAAAGGTGTATATGTATGATTATGAAGAATCTTATGAATGTGCACGAAAGATTATGTGTGTGTTCACCTAATAATTATCGCTTATGGTTACACAAGGTGTTAGTTGGAGATTATGCACTCCCACTCGTAGGGCCATGAATACCTTTATGTAAGAATATGATAGTTGTAATCCCGTTGATGCTATTCTTTGTTTTACCCACTTGAGAAATCGTTGTAAAACTTCACACGGGATTATGACTTGCATGTATGTGTTTAAAATCAACGATATTTATTATTATGCCCCATTTTATACCCACCAGTCTTCTTTAGGCTGAATTCGGATTATTTGCAGTTGTGTTATGCAGGTTACGGGAGTACTAGGCATGAATACGAGTCGTCTAGGTCTTGCATTTTGGGTCTAACACTTTCTTATACACTCATGTTATTATTTTTTATTATGATTACGAATATTTGGGCCCTTACGATTTTGTTAGGCCGTGTGGGCGGTTGCTACTTGAATCTTGTATATACTTATATTCTGGAGCTTGATGGCTCATTGTATATGTTTCATGTCATAAATTGCTTCCACTTCTTTTATCCTTACTCTGAATTTATTATTTCCCGTTCTTGAATGGTTTAAGGGTAAGCTCCCGCCTAGCATAGCGTGTGTGTTGTGTCCCCATTTGGCTTGATTTGGCAAGCTTATGGACTTTCCATTTCATATGCAGGTCAGGTCTCGGTGCGGGGGATATGGTGCCTTGTGCTCGGGTGCTACAAATCAGACCGCCGCAACTCTGTCAAATCAAAACTACAAAGCCTCTAAAATTCAAAGTAAGGTATTTTTTGTTTTTATGTTGCCGCAATGCATCATGTAATGTTTCAAATTTTGATTTGTTCTATTTTGTAGGAAACTTTATAGGAGGAGCCCAAAAGAGAGAATCTTTATCACCAAAAGTAAAAATATTGATGTTTTTCTCTTAATTCAAAGACAACTCGCCATAGTTTTGAATGTTCACAAAACACCAGTTATTCATGTTGTGGATATCACTTTCTATTATGTCTTGATTTGTTTTATTTTGCAAGAGAATTTATCAGGGAACGAGTCCAAAAGAGAATTTTTATCATGAAAGGTACAAATATTTTTAACTTAATTTTTATTTTTATTAATAAAAATTGAAATATCTACGCTATAACAATTCATTTCTATATTATTATAAATTTCTTTATTTATCTACAAGAAACTCTTACTAAAGATATTGATATATGACATTACTAGGCATGAGTGAACAACTCTAATACAGGTCAGAGAGAAGTTCGTTTAGCTAGCTCAAACCATTCTACTGAATCTGTCATGCCAACTTTAGGTTATTAGATACTTGATATCAATACACACTTTTTATGTAACTATACTACATTGCATGTAAAACCCTTAAATTTAAACATTAGATTTTTTCGTTAACAAGTGATATTTCAAATAAAAATAATACAAATGTTTCTATTCATCCAATTCCTTTATCGAATTTTGAATCAATTTTGACTTATCAATTTGAGGCGTCGACCTCAAATGCTCCACCTTCAAATACATTAGGTATGTAACATATATTAATTTTTATTCATCCAAGATATTTATTTTTTAATATTATTTCTATTAGCTACTATTGGATCCTACAATACAGGTTTTAATGACAACCAAGATCGTTTGATCTCAAGTTCAAGAGGATATCTCGATGATGAATGAGATACTAGTAGGACAACAAATATCAATACAACTAGAAGTAACCATTTTTATAATTGTGCAAGAAATTATTATCCAACATGTCATGTGTTAGAGATTGCAACTCCCTCCTTCCAGGACGTGCGCTCATTGTCATGCTAAGTTGTTCATTCGAGAAAAGAAAAACTTTTGCTGCAATAGAGGTAGGATAAAGTTGCCTGAAATACCCATTCATGTGGAATTTATGGATCTTTTCACAAATTAGTCTTTGGAAGGGCATTCATTCACATAGAACATACATTCATCTATGATACAAATCACGAGCTGGAAATAAGTTACAAGAAAGTGGTGGTTTGAACAGAGCTATAATTGAGAAAATCAAATTTATTTTAGATGCCCACAATCCATTTGTCAAAATACTTTGCCAACTTGCTCAACAATCAGATATTGATGATTGTAGGTTACTCATTAAGGCAAAACCTTCTCCTAATTAGCAATATACTCCATCAACCTCCTCCCAATAGTAGCGATAATGGTTGGCGGAGAAGAATCAATGTATATAAATCATCGAGATATAGTTTTTCAAACAATTGTGGGTTGGCTTTTGAATATTAAAGAATACACAGGTTATTATGGTCCTCTTCAATATCCACTTTTGCTGCCTTACGAGGCATATGATTGGGATAGTTGTTAGAAATGGTGCCTTTAAAGCGGCATTTATGCTTTACTATTTTCTTGTAAAATCACAAATAGTCTTTGAATAATAAACGAGATGATTTGTTCATAGACAATCACTTCTTTATGTGCTTATTTATATCTGTTTGGGTTTGACCGTGTTTTTCATGTTTTGAACTCTCCTAATCCGATGAGGCCGTTAAGAACTTTGCCCTTATGAGAACGGCACATGAAACAAGTTCTTAACTCCATAGGCAAGGATTAGAAACTTCTCCAAGTCGATGAGTCCGACAGACAGTGGGAGTGTTGACCTTGACTCTGTTGAGACTTGATTATGTGATTATGCCCTTTCGAAGGGTCACTCAGTTTCATGGAGTGATAGTGCAATGATGATGCGTTCATAATACATAAGGGTAGTTGTTATAAGAACTGCATCACAGAGATGTCCCGTGTGAGAACATTCCTAAATGGGAAAGGAAGTCTCCTAGAAACTTCCAGATTAGGAAATATCTCACAGGTCAATGACGTGATTAATAATCCTTTGACTTGAGATTCTGTAATGTCTCATATGAGCTAACTCTGTAATCTTTGATATAGGCTCAAAAGGGTGTCGCCATATAGACATATGAACCACGGCCTATGTAGGGATTAATCAAGTGACATATATAGAATTAGTAGAATCGATAAATGACCTACACTTGTTAAGAACAAGGATGATCTCTTACTGATTAAGTTGTTCGTAGTCCATTAATTATTAAACAGTTGGCCAAAGTGGATAAAAGATCAAGACATCAAGAAAATGGTGTTTTCTTGGATTGAGATCTAAATGGATATGAAATGAACTTAACTTTAAAGATCAAGAATAACAAGGCTCTGAGTTTATTCCCATGCCTTAGTTCTTCATTGAAGATGGAGTTGTATGAGGATTGCATTTCACTGATTGTCATTGACTGAAAGGTTCTTCGATTCATTTGGTTATTCGGCTAGGGGTCACACACCCATTGCTAGATTACGGTAGTGTGATCTGTGAACTAATTAATTGATTATAAAAATTAATTAATTAGTGTCACTACTATTGAATAATGAACCTAAAGTGTTACACACAAATGTCAGATCACGAGGGTTATGGTAGGAGGTTAATTGGATTAACGAAGGATCAAATTGTTGATTGAAATGGAGCATTAACACGTGGACTGCTGCCACGTGTGGAGTACACGTGACTGCCACATGTCACGCGGCCTGCGTGGCTGCCATGTGTCACGCACACGTGACTTCATGCATGGCTCCAAACCTATGTTTTAAAACCCGGACCGGACTGGCCGGTCGGACCGGTTCGACAGGTGACTGGCCGCCTATCCGGTCTGGGAGACTCCTAAAAACCAGTCCTTCCACGGACCAGTTCAGCTCGCTCAAAATCGGTCGAAAACTAGTCAAGAACCTGGACCGGACCGCTTCGCGGGCCGTTTGGCCTGGTTTTTTCTTTCTTTTTTTTCAAAATTTTAAATCCAAAACTTGTTGTTGTTGAGGTTAGAACCCTTGACCAGCACATACAATCAAACCAACTGATACCTACTGCCTTGTAAATTTTTAGGTTAATAAAACTATTAATCACCTTTTCGCATAATAAGTTCTCATAATTTATAAATTATATTTAAAAATAGAGTGTTAAAGAAAATATTAATTACAATTACAAATATTATTTTAGTATAAATTAAATTTAAATACGGATAAAATAATGTGAAATATTTCATTTTTATAATATATATCTATATCTATATAAATATAAATGTATGAGAGTTTTTTTTAATTATTTTCACAATAAATAAATAGTATGATATTTATCAAATCAATTTTTATCTAAATTGTTTGTAGATTTTTAATTTGAATCTTATCAGTGGAAAATGTTATTTGAAAATTAATGAGTAGTTATAAGTGAATAAATTATATTTATTTTTTTATGTCATTTAACTTATTTTATTATTTTTAATTAATATTTATCATATTATATAAATATATATATTATTACGTAATTATGACGTCACACCGGTTCGACCGGTGGTCTAATCTGTCGAACCGGTAAAACCAGTAACCAGTAAGTCTTCCGATTCGACGTTCGGTCCGGGTTTTAAAACATAGCTCCAAACGTGTTATTTAATTCGTGCGTGAATTCTTTTCTAGATTTAATTAATTAAATTGTAATTAATTAATTTTGGTCTTTCAATTAATTATGAATTAATTGGTAAGACTATTTTCAAAATAATTAACCCAATAATTAATTATGAATTAAGTTATTTATTGTATAAATTGATTTTTGACTTTATACTAGATAAAGGTTGAAAAGTTAAACTTCCTATTGTAGGAGAGAGAAAAGATCTCTTGCTAAACTTGGAGAATAAGCTAAGAACTTATTTTCAATTAAAAGTTAATAATTAATTAGTTAATTTGTGAGCAAGAAATCAAAGCCCATTGGTTCTTGGAAAACCCTAGGGGTTCGAACCATCCCTGTATAAATACAAGGGGTGGTGCTTCTCTTACTCTTCAGACCAATGTTCTTGAAGCGTTAATTATTTTTGAGAAAAATTAAAAGAAAAGTTTTCAAAGTAAATCCTAGCCAAACACAAGCCATAGAACTAGCATTCTCACAAGCTTGATTGTGTTTTAGGACTGGTGTGGATATGCTTTAGAGGATTACCTACTTTGGGATCTAATCAAAGGACGTTCGAGGTACATTCCGCGTGTAGGGTGTTTGATCGGCGGTATCAACATCACAAGAAAGCTTCAATTCCCGTGAGTTTCTTGAAACCTTTTTAAGATACGATACGAACATTGTAAGTTTTAGATCTACTTTTGGAAAATTTTTTAAAATTCTGCTGCGCAAACTCTGTGTTTTCCGACAAGTGGTATCAGAGCCAACTTGCAACTTTCGTATTGTATCGTTACTGCTTTCGAATTTAGACTAAAAATTCTTGAATTTTATGTATCTTGGTTTTTGTTTAAAATATAAATCTGTCGGATCAATACTATTTCTTGAAAATTATTGAAAAACTGTTTTCGTATTAATCTGATTCAAAACTGTTTAAATATGTTTTTTTCCTGAACTGTTTTAATTCAAAACTGAATTATTGGAATTTATGAAATGAAGAAATGAAAATCGAGAACTGACTGCGTAGCCGCATGCGTTAGCGCGCAGCCAACCGCGCATAGCGTATGCCTAGGCGTGTCCCACCTGATGCCCGCCCCTGTTCCTCTTGCCGCTTAGTACTGCCTACCACCGCCCGCAAGCATGCAGGCCCGCGCATGCGGGAGTGACGGGCGGTTCCGGGGATGCCCTTGCGGGTTGTGTGCGCGAGCGCTGCCTGGTGCGCATGCTTGCGGGCGGCTATCTCGGGCCTCGCTTGGGCCTTCCGAAATCCTATTTTTGTTTCGTGTTTCAGTTTTGTAAAATCCCGCGTTATAAAATCTGATTTTATTTTAAAAATTATTTATTTGAAATAATTATAAAATTGGGATTTTATGAATTAAAGTTAAGTTCTAATTTTTTGAGAAAATTAATAAATATCATTTTGAATGATATTTTTGACAAAAATTTAATTCTTGAATTAACTGAGATTTTGTTATGATCCCATGTTCGATTTTGAATAAATTCTTGAATAATGAACTTATATTCAAATTGCTTAAGTTATTGTAACTTGAAGTCAAGGGAATTTTAAATTTAATTGGTAAATTTAAATTCATGCGGAATTATGCTAGTTTAGGTGAACATGAGTTAGTCTTATATATGTTTTAAATTCTACACATGGGTGATTTCAATTGGGGTTGGAGCCCATAGTTGCGTTATTTCAGTTGGGGTTGGAGCCCTACTTATGTGCGAGCTTTGCTTGATTTATTATGTGGCTTTCCATACTATTATTGTTATCATTGGGCCAGGGTATACCCCTTGTATTTGTCTATGGTCAATATGAAGATTGAGCCATATTACTTTATGTTAAGAGAATAGAACTTAGGAAGTGAGGTTTTTCTTTTCATTTTGGAGACAAGCACCCAAGGAGCAAGATGGATCTACAAATCAAGGAGAAAGGCGCCATAATTGAAGACCCCTCAAAATGTTAGGGAGGGTTGTTTTTCTATTAATGTAATAGATAGGGTTTTCCATTAAATTCTGTACCCTTATGTGAAATATCTGTTTATGTGACATGAATGTTTAGAATCAGTGATTATGAAGTGGCTCCCACTAATTACGTATAAGTTAGGATACCCATGATCATCTCATAATTAGTATCATGCTATGACATGTTATCTGCTAATTACTTCTGTGATGCATTTTATGTGAAACTGCATGCATTAATCAAGACAATTAAAATTTGATAACATTATATGTTGGTGAGGTCAATCCGGACAACTCTCTGGAAATTCAAAAATCCCCTTTAAAATACTGAACAATTTCGAATAAATAGGTATTTTATCACGGCAATAAAATTCCTAGCATTCCATCAATAGGATTTAGGACTTAATAGGTAAGCTAATTACTGTCTCACAAGTCGTGGGGTAATTATTGCAACCTATTAACTCTTAGTTTCTTGATTAATCACTTCAAGTGATTAATATTCCTTGACCATTTTAGAATGGGCGACGTCTCACGAGTCGTGGGTCATTCTGGACTAAGTTTTATTGAGATTTTATGATTGATGGGTCCTGCTCAACAATGAAGTAGATATGGATGTCTCACAAGTTGTGGGTGCATGATTGAAAGATCAGTGATGCAAAAATAATAGTAGGAATTCCATGGAGATGGAATCGACAATTAATACCTACATAAAGATTCTTAGACCTTTGGATGTCTCACGAGTCGTGGGTCCAAAATTAAGAATGCTTGGGATCATAGTACCCATTGAGAAAAAAAGTTTCTTTTAAGGCCGTTTGGGATTTATAAACCTTCTAAAAACAGTGGGAGAACACATTTCTAAAGACCTTGATAATATGTACAATCGTTATTATTCAGCATGCTCATAATTTCTCTGTTTTTCATTCAGGTTGTAGTTCTGTGATTCTTTACAATTGAAATGACAACTAAAAGCCCTCTAGTATCCATCCTCGAATCAAACAAGTTGACGCGGCCCAATTACTCTGATTGGCTTCGGAATCTAAAGATAGTTTTAGATTCTAAGAAGAGAAGATATGTTCTTTTCGAGGCGGAGCCCATCGCTGAAGGCGAAGCTCCAACTCGGGCCGAAAGAGAGGTGATTGCGAAGTGGAATGAAGATAATTTTCAAGCCCGTTGCCTCATGTTGGCCAACATGTCTCCGGACATGCAAAGGCAACACGAGTCAATGGAAAACACTTGGGAGATTTATGACCACCTTGAGCAATTGTACCGCCCCAAAGTGTAGCACCCAAAAGTAGGGACCACACCCCCCGCACTAAGATCCAAATCCGATTACGAAATGGAAGGTCCATACCCGAATCTGAACCTTAGCGAACGGGAGACCAACTCACTCACTAAGCCAGACGGAGCTAACAACAAACTCAGAGTGCGCGGAAGCATTTAAAACAACCAAGTAAAAGATGCATCACATGTATACATATAGGTACCGACATATATATCCATATCATATTTACGTCTAGGTACCAACATTTAACAACCTGTATAGTGGCCCACTCAGCCTCATCAAAACTGAATATAATAATTCTCCAAATACCCCAGTCATATATATACAAAATATGGTAAAGTATATGTACAAATACATCTATCACGACCTAGACCGATAAGTGTATAAAGCAGACACACATCTCCGCCTAGCTCGGGGTCAAAAGAGCACCTAAAACTGAAAGATAAATGAGGGGTCAGTCAACTGACTGAGTGAGGGGGCTAACACATACCCACACACTATATATATAAAGCAAAGCACTTATCAAGAGTGGATTTATGAACCGGAATAGGTTTTGCAATCCAAACATTTCAAAACAAACATATATACTTAAAACCATTTCAAAGACTCTATTCCAATTCATAATCTCCATAACAGATCATATCATGTACTCGGCGAGAACGAGCTTCTAACCTTTATTCCTCATAACAAACTAAAACACAAATCATAAACAATTCCAGCCTCTCCTCCGATGATGGAAGAGCCACGCGTAGCTCTAATCATCTTTAACTTAATAAACTCACGCGGGGTAGCTAACCCACAACGTGCCCTCCCCGATTTTCACACCAAAGGCATCAAAATATCACACCTTCTCTAGCTCCCGGGGTCGCGCATGATACCTTGGATGGAGACTAGACAAAGGTAAAGCCCCGACGACCCAATACTGTCCCCGGGGATTCCTTACCCATAGCTCCTTGGATCCACATACACATATACATATCTTATACCAACTTTCATAGCCTAACTCGCTACATAACATAAACATAAAAGACTTTGCAAAATAGCCTACATATGCCTTTATAATTAACTTTTGCAAAACAAACTTGTTTCATAAGACCATAAACATATCATATTCAACACTTATATATATATATATATATAATATAGAACCACATGCAAGGCATGAAAACATCACATAAAGGCTTTACGTTATAGCTATACAGAATCCTAAACCTCACTTTGTACTTGGAAGTGAAAAGAGATAGAAGTGAGCAAAGCTAGGTCTGGGGCTCGTCAATGGCGGCCTCTTCTGAAAAGAAAACACAAAAGCCCAAGACTTAGACTCTATATGAATCGAAAATGACGTACGACAACTGAAAAATGTGCATGAGATGTAATGAATGCCACATAAACGCACCACAGTCTAAGCTCATGTATAACCGAGTTAAACAACACAAAAATAACAAATTAAAGATCATAGAAGATATATAAGAGCATATAGGAAGCAAAGGAATCAAACCGAGAAAGTCAAAAAATCACAAAATGAAAAGCGGGATTGGAAACGGCCGTTTGGAGCCAAAGAAGAAACTCCAAACGGGCGTTTCAAAAGCTACTACATCAAACCAAGAGTTTCCACACGGGCGTTTGCTAAAACTAAATAAACACCAAATGCTCGTGTGAGAAGCTACTGTCTCTCCCCTGGAGCTCGAATCGGGCTTTTCCCTTTTTAGTTCAAACACCACATGCCCGTGTGACTAAAAATCAAAATTCCCGCTAATGCAAACGGCCATGTGGGATTTTCAAAGGGGGACCACACGGGCGTTTGCCCTGGAATTGCAGAGTAGGTTTTCTCTTCGAAAAACAGAGGAAAGGACCAAAAATGGCCTCATATGGCCAAAACTCAACAAAAACGCACAAAATTCGTACACAACATCAAATACCATGTAAGTATCACATATCCAAACTTAAACTCCAAACAAAACAATGATTAAAACCATATTAACTAAAACCCATATTCAAGAATTCAAAGCTCAACAATGGAGATATGCATTTAATTCAATCAACCACCAATTCCATGCAATAAATATGGCAAAGACAACATGTAAAACTCATAAATGAAGTCAAGTTACAAGTATAAAAGTCCAAGATCACATATTCATAAAAAATGGCTTAAACCAAAAGAGAAGGAGTTTTGGGCAAAAAATCGAAGAGCACAACACGGGGTTTCCGAAACTTACTCAAGCTCAAAATTTGGTGAAGAAACGAGAGAGATTTTGGCTTGGGAAGGATTGATCAAGGATGAAGGGCTTGGAGCTTTTCTTGGCTCTTGTTGTTGCTGGTTTCACGTAATGAGAGAGGAGAAGAATTGGTTCAGCCTTTAAAGACTGAACTGGTTTGATTCGGGGCAACGGGTTCTGTTCAAGATTTTTTGGTTAAGTTGGTTCGGTTTAAACGGTTCAAGAGATTTGGGTCCAAAAATTCAAATAATTCACATAATTCAAATAAATTTAAATAAGATCAAATAATTAAGTTAAAGCACAATTAGTAATTAAATCACACATTTACCTGTACCAACTTTAGACCGGGGTGTCACAGAAAGAGCGTGTTTTAAGGTACAACACCTCTAGGGAGCTCTTTCAACTTAGAATCAAAGAAGGTACAAGTGTCTATGAACACGGTGTTAGGAATAGTGCCCTAAAAGCCGATTGAATATCCGCTTTGTACTTTTCCTTATTGTAATCACAGACAATCTTTGAATGAAATAACGAATTCAGGCAACACTTCTTTATATGCTCTTGTTTGGTATGCGTTTACTTTATCTGTGTATATATGAGAACTCCCCTAATCCTGATGACTTTAGGACTCTATCATTTAGGTGAAATGGTTCATGAAACGAGCCCTATTTCACATAAGTCATGATTAGTAAAATTCTCCAAGCCGATGAGTCCTACAGACAGTGGGAGTGTCAACCTGACTCCTCTAAGGCTTGCTTGTGGGATCACACCCATAAGAAGGACCACCTTGTTTCATGGAGGTGCAAAGTGTATAGTTCATACGTGCGTGATACATAAGGGTGCTTACTTCCATAAGTAAGTTTACTGAGGTGCCCCGTGTGAGAAGATTCCTAAATGGGAAAGGAAGTTTCTATTTCAGGAAATGGAAACTTCCAGATTAGGAAATATCTCACGAGTCATTGATGTGATTAATTCATCCTTAGACTTGAGGTTCCATGTCACTTTATGAGTTAACTCTGTAGTCTTAGGTATAAGCTTTAAAGGGTGTCCGCTTAGGCAACTGATTCAAGGCTTATGCTGGGGCTGCACAAGTGACTCTTGAAAGTGAATGAGAATCAAGAAAGGACCTACACTTGGATCTGCAAGGTGATCTCTTATTGTGTAAGTCATTCATATTCCATATGGAGTCCTTGGCCAAGGCAGTACATCAAGATATCAAGAAAAGGGTTTCTTGGATTGAGATCAAATGGATATGAAATGCACTTTGCTTTAAGACCGGATTATTAGGGTTCTGATTATTCCCTTACCCTAGATCTTAGTTGAGAGATAGTAAGTAGGAGGATTGTATCTCAGATAAATCAATGACTTAAAGGTTCTGTCGAATCGATACATTCCAATTCAGCTAGGGGTTAAACACCTGTTGCTAGACTATAGTCGTTTAATCTGTGGACTGATTAATTAATTAGTGAATTAATTAATTCGGGTCACTGCTAATTGAATTGAGAACCTAGAGGGTCACACACAACAACTTGGTTACATGAGTTAAGGCTTTAAAATGATTAAACGAGTTAATCGAGCCAAGAGGGTGCCACTAAGGTTTTGGATTTGATCTATTTTGATGTTTGTGGACCGCTTAGTGTAAGCACTAGAAACAATCATCATTATTTCATAACCTTTACCGATTACTTTAGCCGATATGGTTATGTATACTTAATGAAGTATAAATCTGAAGCTTTTGAGAGATTCCTAGAATTTCAAAAGGAGGTTGAGAACCAAACTGGTCACAAAATCAAAGAATTTCTATCTGATTGAGGAGGCGAGTATCTTAGTGAAGAATTCCTTAATCATCTCAAAGATAATGGGATTATCTCCTCCGAGAACTCCTCAACTGAATGGAGTTTCTGAGAGAAGGAAGCGAATCCTACTCGATATGGTTCGTTCCATGGTGAGGTTCACTGACTTACCACCTTCTTTCTGGGGTTATGCCCTAGAAAGTGCAACAAAGATTTTGAATCTAGTTCCCTCTAAGTCAGTCCCTAAAACGCCCTATGAAATATGGCATGGTAAAATCCCTAGTTATTCTTACTTAAGAATTTGGGGTTGTCCTGCTTACGTGAAGAGGACAGTGGGAGATAAGTTAGAATCTCGTTCTAACTTATGCTACTTTGTAGGTTATCCTAAGGAATCCATAGGATACTACTTCTATGATCAATCTGAGCAAAAGGTGTTTGTTTCCAGAAATGCCACTTTTCTTGAGGAACCGTTCCTTAAAGAAAAGAAAGGCAAGATCATAGAATTAGAAGAAGTACAAAGTGATCCCACACCACCCACTGAAGAAACGCCCCCTTCTGACCAACCGCAACCAATTACAAATTTCGATACACATGCAAATCCTCCTCTAGGGCGTTCTGAACGCACTCCTAGACAGCCGGAGAGATAGTATGGATTCTTCCATGAGATCTCTCAAAACGATAATGATCCTTTAACATAGAGGAGGCACTTTCAGATTCTGATTCTGAAGACAGTGGATAGAAGCCATGAAATCCGAAATGGATTCCATGAACTCCAACCAAGTTTGGACCTTAGTAGATTTGCCTGATGGGGTCAAACCCATAGGTTGCAAATGGATATTTAAGAGAAAGCTTGGAGTTGATGGAAGCATTGTAGCCTACAAGGCAAGACTAATTGCAAAAGGATTCACTCAAAGACCCGGCGTGGACTTTGATGAAACCTTCTCACCAGTTACAATGCAAAAGTCTATTCGGATCATGCTTGCTATTGCTGCATATTATGACTATGAGATACGGCAAATGGATGTGAAAACTGCCTTTCTCAATGGTGACATTGATAAAGACATTTATATGGAGCAACCCATAGGTTTCACATTCAGTGGGAGTGAGCAAAAGGTTTGCAAACTCCAAAGATCAATCTATGGATTGAAACAGGCTTCTAGGAATTAGAACATTCGATTTGATGAATCAGTCAAAGCGTTTGGCTTCATTCAAATTTCGAATAAATCATGTGTGTATAGAAAGGAATTGGAGACCTCAGTGCAATTCTTAGTGCTTTATGTTGATGACATCCTTCTTATTGGGAATTCGAAGGATGACATGAAAGTAACTAAGTTATGGTTATCGAACCAATTTGAGGTGAAAGATCTTGGTGATGCGTCCTATATCCTTGGAATTAAAATCTATCGAGATAGATCTAGAAGGTTAATGGGACTATCATAGTCGATGTACATTGACAAAGTATTGAAGAGATTTAATATGGAGTCAGCAAAGGTTAAGAACCTTCCTATGAGTGTTGGAACATCTCTCTCTAAGAAGATGTGTCCTAAGACTAACCTTGAGAAGGAAAGAATGACTCATACACCTTATGCATCAGCAATAGGAAGCATAATGTATGCAATGTTATGTACTCGACCGGATGTGGCTTATGCACTTAGTGTAACAAGTCGTTTCCAATCTGACCCTGGAGATGGTCACTGGGCTGCCGTGAAGAATATTCTTAAGTACTTGAAAAGTACTGAAGATTTATTCTTAGTTCACGGAGGTCAGAAAGATCTTACTGTCGAAGGATACTGCGATGCAAGCTTTGCATCTGACTTAGATGATTTTAAGTTAATGTCAGGATACATTTTCTGCCTAAACGGCGGAGCAGTGAGTTGGAAGAGTTCCAAGCAAACCACCACTGCAGATTCGACCACTGAGGCCGAATACTTAGCTACAAATGATGCAACTAAGGAAGGTGTTTGGATTAGAAACTTTATTTAAGAGTTGAATGTTGTTCCTAGCATGAAAGACCCCATTACTGTGATTTGTCAACACTGGGGCGGTTGCTCAAGCAAGAGAACCAAGATCTCACCAACGGACCAAGCACATTATGAGAAAGTATCACCTAATCCGTGATATTATCAAAAGAGGAGATGTGCAAATTGAGAGGGTCACATCAGCAGAAAAAGTGGTAGATCCACTTACTAAACCCCTTAGTCGAGAAGCTTTCCAAGGTCATCTTCAGAAGATAGGACTTAAAATAGCTTTAGAATGGCTTTGACGGGCAAGTGGGAGATTGTTAGGAATAGTGCCCTAAAAGCCGATTGAATATCCGCTTTGTACTTTTCCTTATGGTAATCACAGACAATCTTTGAATGAAATAACGAATTCAGGCAACACTTCTTTATATGCTCTTGTTTGGTATGCGTTTACTTTATCTGTGTATGTATGAGAACTCCCCTAATCCTGATGACTTTAGGACTCTATCATTTAGGTGAAATGGTTCATGAAACGAGCCCTATTTCACATAAGTCATGATTAGTAAAATTCTCCAAGCTGATGAGTCCTACAGACAGTGGGAGTGTCAACCTGACTCCTCTAAGGCTTGCTTGTGGGATCACACCCTTAAGAAGGACCACCTTGTTTCATGGAGGTGCAAAGTGTATAGTTCATACGTGCGTGATACATGAGGGTGCTTACTTCCATAAGTAAGTTTACTGAGGTGCCCCGTGTGAGAAGATTCCTAAATGGGAAAGGAAGTTTCTATTTCAGGAAATGAAAACTTCCAGATTAGGAAATATCTCACGAGTCATTGATGTGATTAATTGATCTTTAGACTTGAGGTTCCATGTCACTTTATGAGTTAACTCTGTAGTCTTAGGTATAAGCTTTAAAGGGTGTCGCCTTAGACAACTGATTCAAGGCTTATGCTGGGGCTGCACAAGTGACTCATGAAAGTGAATGAGAATCAAGAAAGGACCTACAGTTGTTGGAAAACACGAATCGGAAAGCAGCGGAATTTAAAAAATTTTCCCAACAAAAGGACCTTGAACTCGCAATCGTGTAACCAAATTCGTAAAGATAGAAAACTTACTTTTCTTTTGTTCTTTCTTGAAGCGTTTCAAGCCACCCAAGAACGCTCTTCTCGCGGCTTGATCCCCTCTCCTTGGTAAAGCTCGAATCTTCAAACTTCTAACTTGAAGTCTCTAGAGAAAGTCCACCAACTTGATCACAATCTAACTAGTAAGGATGCTAGTTCTCTAGTTAGTGTTTAGGCTTAACCTAGGGTTTAATTTAATCTTGCAGAAAGGAAGGTGTTCAACACATGAACCAAGAATTGTCTATATGCTCCATAAGGAGCTCGAGCTCCCCTATTTATAGGGAGGGGGTGCCGAAATTCCTAGTCCTTTATGGGCTAGGATTTTGGTCCCTCTCTCCTATTACTTGATCATCAAGTATTTTCCAACTTTGACTTTGAATTCTAATTCAAGTCAACTTCTAAGAGAGCTAAAAATATCCAAACTATTTTTGGATAATTTTATACTTTATTTATTATAAAATAAATAACTTATTTTTATCTAATTAATTAATTCGTAATTAATTAACTAGATTATTTTCTCCAAAATTAGACTTTCTTTTTAATTCAAAATTAAACCAAAGTCTATTAAATAATTAACTAATTAATTATATAATATATATATAATATATATATATACACACGTGTGACTTCACACGTGTGGAACCCTCTTGGCCCGATTAACTCGTTTAATCATTTTAAAGCCTCAACTCATGTAACCAAGTTGTTGTGTGTGACCCTCTAGGTTCTCAATTCAATTAGCAGTGACCCTAATTAATTAATTCACTAATTAATTAATCAGTCCACAGATTAAACGACCATAGTCTAGCAACAGGTGTTTAACCCCTAGCTGAATTGGAATGTTCGGATTCGACAGAACCTTTAAGTCATTGACTCATGTGAGATACAATCCTCCTACTTACTATCTCTCAACCAAGATCTAGGGCAAGGGAATAATCAGAACCCTAATAATCCGGTCTTAAAGCTAAGTGCATTTCAAGCTCATAAAGTACAGAGTTAACTCATAAAGTAACATGGAACCTTGAATCAGAGTTCACTTGTGCAGCCCCAGCATAAGCCTTGAATCAGTTGTCTAAGGCGACACCCTTTAAAGCTTATACCAAAGACTACAGAGTTAACTCATAAAGTAACATGGAACCTCAAGTCTAAGGATCAATTAATCACATCAATGACTCGTGAGATATTTCCTAATCTGGAAGTTTCCATTTCCTGAAATAGAAACTTCCTTTCCCATTTAGGAATGTTCTCACACGGGGCACCTCAGTGAACTTACTTATTAAAGCAAGCACCCTCATGTATCACGCACGTATCAACTATACACTTTCCACCTCCATGAAACAAGGTGGTCCTTCTTAAGGGCGTGATCCCACAAGCAAGCCTTAGAGGAGTCAGGTTGACACTCCCACTGTCTGTAGGACTCATCGGCTTGGAGTATTTTACTAATCATGACTTATGTGATATAGGGCTCGTTTCATAAACCATATCACCTAAATGGTAGAGTCCTAAAGTCTTCAGGATTAGGGGAGTTCTCATACATGCACAGCTAAAGTAAACGCATACCAAACAAGAGCATATAAAGAAGTGTTGCCTCAATTCGTTATTTCATTCAAAGATTGTCTGTGATTACAATAAGAAAAAGCACAAAGCGGATATACAATCGGCTTTTAGGGCACTATTCCTAACAATCTCCCACTTGCCCGTCAAAGCCATTCTAAAGCTACTCTAAGTCCCATCTTCTGAAGATGACCTTGGAAAGCTTCTCGACTAAGGGGTTTAGTAAGTGGATCTGCCACGTTTTCTGCTGATGTGACCTTCTCAATTAGCACATCTCCTCTTTTGATAATATCACGGATTAGGTGATACTTCCTCATAATGTGCTTGGTCCGTTGGTGAGATCTTGGTTCTCTTGCTTGAGCAACCGCCCCAGTGTTGTCACAAAACACAGTAATGGGGTCTTTCCTACTAGGAACAACATTCAACTCTTGAATGAAGTTTCTAATCCAAACACCTTCATTAGCTGCATCATTTCCAGCTAAGTATTCGGCCTCAGTGGTCGAATCTGCAGTGGTAGTTTGCTTGGAACTCTTCCAACTCACTGCTCCGCCGTTTAGGCAGAAAATGTATCCTGACATTGACTTAAAATCATCTAAGTCAGATGCAAAGCTTGCATCGCAGTATCCTTCGACAGTAAGATCTTTCTGACCTCCGTAAACTAAGAATAAATCTTTAGTACTTTTCAAGTACTTAAGAATATTCTTCACGGCAGCCCAGTGACCATCTCCAGGGTCAGATTGGAAACGACTCATTACACTAAGTGCATAAGCCACATCCGGTCGAGTACATAACATTGCATACATTATGCTACCTATTGCTGACGCATAAGGTGTATGAGTCATTCTCTCCTTCTCAAGGTTAGTCTTAGGACACATCTTCTTTGAAAGACATGTTCCTACACTCATAGGAAGGTTCTTAACCTTTGCTGACTCCATATTGAATCTCTTTAATACTTTGTCAATGTACATCGATTGTGATAGTCCTATTAACCTTCTAGATCTATCTCTATAGATTTTAATTCCAAGGATATAGGACGCATCACCAAGATCTTTCATCTCGAATTGGTTCGATAACCATAACTTAGTTACTTTCATGTCATCCTTCGAATTCCCAATAAGAAGGATGTCATCAACATAAAGTACTAAGAATTGCACTGAGGTCTCCAATTCCTTTCTATACACACATGATTCATTCAAAATTTGGATGAATCCAAACGCTTTGACCGATTCATCAAATCGAATGTTCCAATTCCTAGAAGCCTGTTTCAATCCATAGATTGATCTTTGGAGTTTGCAAACCTTTTGCTCACTCCCATTGAATGTGAAACCTATGGGTTGCTCCATATAAATGTCTTTGTCAATGTCACCATTGAGAAAGGAAGTTTTCACATCCATTTGCCATATCTCATAGTCATAATATGCAGCAATGGCAAGCATGATTCGAATGGACTTTTGCATTGCAACTGGTGAAAAGGTTTCGTCAAAGTCTACGCCGGGTCTTTGAGTGAATCCTTTTGCAACCAGTCTTGCGTTGTAGGCTGCAATGCTTCCATCAACTCCAAGCTTTCTCTTAAAGATCCATTTGCAACCTATGAGTTTGACCCTATCAGGCAAATCTACCAAGGTCCAAACTTGGTTGGAGTTCATGGAATCCATTTCGGATTTCATGGCTTCTATCCACTGTTCAGAGTCAGAATCTGAAAGTGCCTCCTCATATGTTAAAGGATCATTATCCTTTTGAGAGATTTCATGGAAGAATCCATACCATCTCTCCGGCTGTCTAGGAGTACGTTCAGAACGCCTTAGAGGAGGATTTTCATGTGTATCGAAATTCGTGATTGGTTGTGGTTGATCAGAGTGGGACGTTTCTTCAGTGGGTGGTGTGGGGTCACTTTGTACTTCTTCTAATTCTATGATCTTGCCTTTCTTTTCTTTAAGGAACGGTTCCTCAAGAAAAGTGGCATTTCTGGAAACAAACACCTTTTGCTCAGATTGATCATAGAAATAGTATCCTATGGATTCCTTAGGATAACCTACAAAGTAGCATAAGTTAGAACGAGATTCTAACTTATCTCCCACTGTCCTCTTCACGTAAGCAGGACAACCCCAAATTCTTAAGTAAGAATAACTAGGGATTTTACCATGCCACATTTCATAGGGCGTCTTGGGGACTGACTTAGAGGGAACTAGATTCAGAATCTTTGCTGCACTTTCTAGGGCATAACCCCAGAAAGAAGGTGGTAAGTCAGTGAAACTCATCATGGAACGAACCATATCAAGTAGGGTTCGATTCCTTCTCTCAGAAACTCCATTAAGCTGAGGAGTTCCCGGAGGAGTCCACAGAGAGATAATCTCATTATCTTTGAGATGATTAAGGAATTCTTCACTAAGATACTCGCCTCCTCGAACAGATCGAAGTGCTTTGATCTTGTGACCAGTTTGGTTCTCAACCTCTTTTTGAAATTCTAAGAATTTCTCAAAAGCTTCAGATTTATACTTCATTAAGTATACATAACCATACCGACTAAAGTCATCAGTAAAGGTTATGAAGTACTGATGATTGTTTCTAGTGCTTACACTAAGCGGTCCACAAACATCAGTATGGATCAAATCCAAAACCTCAGTGGCACGTTCCACAGTTCCTTTAAAAAGGAACTTTGGACATCTTTCCTTTGAGACAGGATTCGCAAGAGGTCAACTCTTTGAGATCATTTTCAGAGAATGATCCTAAAGTGTTTATCTTGCTAATTCTGTTCTTGGAAATGTGTCCCAATCTAGCGTGCCATAAGGGAGCTGAAACTTTGTCATCTCTCTTACGCTTTGTTTCTCGTTGTATATTCATAATATTGATATTTTGAGTTAGGTAAAGTCCATTACTTAGAGTACCGATGTGAACGGAAGAGTTGTTCCGTTTGATAAAATATTTACCATTCTTAATATAAGTTTCATAACCTTCACAATCTAATATTGGAACTGAAATTATATTACGAATAATGCTCGGTACATAAAGGACTTTGTTTAATACTAACTCAAAACTACCTAAATCTAATCTAATTGTGCCTAAAGCTCGAGCTTCAACGTTTGAGCCATCGCCGATCTTCAAGACACATTCTCCTTCTTTGAGTTGTTGGACCTCACTTAGCATCTGTACATCATTACAGATATGAGTTCCACAACCGGTATCAAGTACCCAAGAACTAGAATTAATAGAAAGATTTACTTCAACGAGAAAGATACCTTTCTTTAGAGTAGCCTTGTACTCTGGGCAGTTTCTCCTCCAATGTCCCGCTTTGCCACAATGGAAGCAAACATCCTCTTTCTGATCACGCTTCTTCTTTTGGGCCTTCCCCTTCGAAATGCCACCAGTGGGCCTAAGGGGTTTCTTCTTCTTCTTTTGGGCTTTCTTGCCCTTACCTTTAGAAGACCCAGAAGAGGAAGATGGAGCATTCACCATCAAAACCTTATTGTCCTTCTTGATCGTGCTTTCAGCAGTCACAAGCTGACTAATCAGCTCAGCTACAGTAGCACCAGCATGATTCATGTTGAAGTTAAGGACAAATGGGTTGAATGATGGTGGGAGCGAAGCTAGCAACAAATCCACTGAAAGCTCATCTTTCAGTGGCATGTCCATGGAAGCAAGTTTCTCAGTAAGGGCAAGAAACTTGAGTCCATATTCATGGACACTTGAACCTTCCCTCATTCTCAAGTGGAACAATTCCTTTGAAGTGTTATACCTTGTAACACGTTCATGAGGGCGGTAAAGTTGCTCTAAGTGGTCGTAAATCTCCCAAGCAAATTCCATGGCCTCATGTTGCCTTTGCAAGTCCGGAGACATGTTAGCCAACATAAGGCAACGGGCTTGGAGATTATCATCCTTCCACTTCTGAATCGCGTCCCGCTCGGCCCGAGTGGGAGCCTCCCCTTCGGGACTAGGCTCCCCTTCGAAGAGAACATAAGTTCTCTTTTCAGAATCTAAAATGATTTTTAGATTCCTCAGCCAATCAGAATAGTTGGGACCAGTCAACTTGTTTGACTCGAGGATCGATACAAGAGGGTTTTTGGTTGCCATTTCAAAACACGTAGAGAATCACAGAATCTACGACCTAAATGGTAAAACAGAGAACTAGTGAGCATGCTGAATTATAACGATATACAAAAGATAAGGTCTTTAATCTATTGTAGCTCCCACTGTTTTTCAAAGATCTAGAATTCCCAAAGATCTAAGAGGAACACGTTTCCCAATGGGTACTAAGATCCTAGGCATTTTACCTCGAACCCATGACTCGCGGACATTCTAAGTAAGAACCCTAGGTAGGGAAAACTTACCAATTCTAACACCTTTAGAACTCTTAGTAATTGTTTTTGCATCACCTATCTTTCAATATGGACCCACGACTCGTGCGACATCCATATTTACTTAGGCGTTAAGCTAGACCCATCAATCATCAGATCATGACCAAAACTTAGTTCGAACGACCCACGACTCGCGGACATCGCCCTTGCTAAAATTGACCATGAAATATTGATCATTTAAAATGATCAATTTGGTAACTCAGAACTAATAAGCTCCACTAGCTATCCCACGACTCGCGGACAATAACTAGCTTTACTTACTAAACTGAAAACCTATTGATGGAATGCTAGGAATTTAATTCAAAATTTGCATCTCGAATTAAACACCTATTTGTTCGAAATTAGCTTAATATTTAATGGGAATTTTCGAATCAACCGGAGAGTTGTCTTGTTCGACCTCACCAACATATATGTTATCCAATTTTATTAGTCTTGATTAATGCAAGTACACTTAAATGCATTTCAAACAAGCACATAAAAAGATAACATGTCCTAGCATGATACTAACATGTAATGATCATGGGTTCTACCTATCTTATGCGTGATATGTGGGAGCCACTCCACAATCACAAGTTCTAACGTACATGCCACATAAACAGTTTAAATCACATAAGGGAAAGCGGTAACAAAATACGAGCCCTATCTCTATTACATTTAACACTTGAGATTCCCCTCCCTAACATTTTGAGGGGTCTTCACTTAAGGCCTCCTTGTTACTTGAATGTGGTCCATCTTACTCCATGGGTGCAATGTCTCCAAAATGAAAATAAAACCTCACCACCTATCTCTACTCTCAAATTACAATAAAAAGAAAAAGACATAAAGTAATAAGGCTCAATCTTCATATTGGCCTTAGACAATTACACGGGGCATACCCCGGCCTCAAAAACAGTAATATGGAAAGCCACATAATAAATCACATAACAGTACGCACATAAGTGAGGCTCCAACCTCAATTGAAAAACGCAACTATAGGGCTCCAACCCCAATTTAAACCATCCATGTGCATAAATTAAAACCATACATAGATCTAAACCCATGATCACCTAACATGCTTTTGCGAGAATTTAAATTTAGCCAATAAACTAAAATTGTCGTTTCAAGTCCTAATGACTTAAAACACGACTTAGATGCAATTCTTGTTCAAGAGCCTTTTCAATAAAACCCGAAAAACAATAAACCAATAAAATTCCAATTAATTTCCAAAATTAATAATTTTATTCTTTCATTATTTTCAGAAAATAAAATTCATAATTTTCCCAAAATCCAAATCACTTCAATTTCTCAAAAATCCCAATTTAATCAAAATTTTAAAATAATTTTATTTTAACAAAACTGATTTTAAAAGATAAAAATAAAATAAAATTAAATCGGGATTTTACGGACCGAAAACACGAAAAACACGAAACACGAAAAACGAGCCCAAAAAAAAGTGCCCAGCCTCGTGAGGCACCGCCGCGCAGCAGCGCGCGCAGACGTGCGCGGCAGTTGCCGCTCGCGTGCGCACGCTGGGCTGGCATCATGCGCGCGCCGCGCGCAGCAGCGCCCGCCGCGACTAGGCGGGCTGACCAGGCGTCCCGCGCGGTTGAGGGACAGACTGGGCAGGCGCGCCTAGGCGCGCCCGGGACGGCTCCCGCGCTGTTGCGGGAGGAGCTGGGCGGCGGCGACGGGCCTGGGCGTGCGACGTGCTAGCACGCCTAGGCTCGTTGCTTTTCGTGTTCGTTTCGTATTTCTGGGTTTCTCGAAAACCCGGTTCAATCCAAAAATTAAAAAAATTCGATTTAAACATATTTTAATCAAAACGGTTTTCAAAGTCACAATTTAAGAAAACAGTTTCAGAAATTCAGGAAAAATTACAGTTTCGTATTTCAGGCTTTCTAAAAGAACTCATGAATACCTAATTCGCATCTAAGCCTAAGAATTTCTACCAAATTCAGAATAATTGAGACGAATCAGAAACACGATTAACGAGGTGGCTCTGATACCACTTGTTGGAAAACACGAATCAGAAAGCAGCGGAATTTAAAAAATTTTCCCAACAAAAGGACCTTGAACTCGCAATCTTGTTACCAAATTCGTAAAGATAGAAAACTTACTTTTCTTTTGTTCTTTCTTGAAGCGTTTCAAGCCACCCAAGAACGCTCTTCTCGCGGCTTGATCCCCTCTCCTTGGTAAAGCTCGAATCTTCAAACTTCTAACTTGAAGTCTCTAGAGAAAGTCCACCAACTTGATCACAATCTAACTAGTAAGGATGCTAGTTCTCTAGTTAGTGTTTAGGCTTAATGTAGGGTTTAATTTAATCTTGGAGAAAGGAAGGTGTTCAACACATGAACCAAGAATTGTCTATATGCTCCATAAGGAGCTCGAGCTCCCCTATTTATAGGGAGGGGGTGCCGAAATTCCTAGTCCTTTATGGGCTAGGATTTTGGTCCCTCTCTCCTATTACTTGATCATCAAGTATTTTCCAACTTTGACTTTGAATTCTAATTCAAGTCAACTTCTAAGAGAGCTAAAAATATCCAAACTATTTTTGGATAATTTTATACTTTATTTATTATAAAATAAATAACTTATTTTTATCTAATTAATTAATTCGTAATTAATTAACTAGATTATTTTCTCCAAAATTAGACTTTCTTTTTAATTCAAAATTAAACCAAAGTCTATTAAATAATTAACTAATTAATTATTTAATATATATATAATATATATATACACACACGTGTGTGACACGTGTCACAGTGACACGTGTCACTCACGTGAGCCACACGTGTGACTTCACACGTGTGGAACCCTCTTGGCCCGATTAACTCGTTTAATCATTTTAAAGCCTCAACTCAAGTAACCAAGTTGTTGTGTGTGACCCTATAGGTTCTCAATTCAATTAGCAGTGACCCTAATTAATTAATTCACTAATTAATTAATCAGTCCACAGATTAAACGACCATAGTCCAGCAACAGGTGTTTAACCCCTAGCTGAATTGGAATGTTCGGATTCGACAGAACCTTTAAGTCATTGACTCATGTGAGATACAATCCTCCTACTTACAATCTCTCAACCAAGATCTGGGGCAAGGGAATAATCAGAACCCTAATAATCCGGTCTTAAAGCTAAGTGCATTTCATATCCATTTGATCTCAATCCAAGAAACCCTTTTCTTGATGTCTTGATCTACTGCCTTGGCCAAGGACTCCATATGACATATGAATGACTTACACAATAAGAGATCACCTTGCAAATGCAAGTGTAGGTCCTTTCTTGATTCTCATTCACTTCCATGAGTCACTTGTGCAGCCCCAGCATAAGCCTTGAATCAGTTGTCTAAGGCGACACCCTTTAAAGCTTATACCAAAGACTACAGAGTTAACTCATAAAGTAACATGGAACCTCAAGTCTAAGGATCAATTAATCACATCAATGACTCGTGAGATATTTCCTAATCTGGAAGTTTCCATTTCCTGAAATAGAAACTTCCTTTCCCATTTAGGAATGTTCTCACACGGGGCACCTCAGTGAACTTACTTATTAAAGTAAGCACCCTCATGTATCACGCACGTATCAACTATACACTTTCCACCTCCATGAAACAAGGTGGTCCTTCTTAAGGGCGTGATCCCACAAGCAAGCCTTAGAGGAGTCAGGTTGACACTCCCACTGTCTGTAGGACTCATCGGCTTGGAGTATTTTACTAATCATGACTTATGTGATATAGGGCTCGTTTCATGAACCATTTCACCTAAATGGTAGAGTCCTAAAGCCATCAGGATTAGGGGAGTTCTCATACATGCACAGCTAAAGTAAACGCATACCAAACAAGAGCATATAAAGAAGTGTTGCCTCAATTCATTATTTCATTCAATGATTGTCTGTGATTACAATAAGGAAAAGCACAAAGCGGATATACAATCGGCTTTTAGGGCACTATTCCTAACAACAGTTGCATCTGCAAGGTGATCTCTTATTGTGTAAGTCATTCATATGCCATATGGAGTCCTTGGCCAAGGCAGTAGATCAAGATATCAAGAAAAGGGTTTCTTGGATTGAGATCAAATGGATATGAAAAGCACTTTGCTTTAAGACCGGATTATTAGGGTTCTGATTATTCCCTTACCCTAGATCTTAGTTGAGAGATAGTAAGTAGGAGGATTGTATCTCACATAAATCAATGACTTAAAGGTTCTGTCGAATCGACACATTCCAATTCAGCTAGGGGTTAAACACCTATTGCTAGACTATGGTTGTTTAATCTGTGGACTGATTAATTAATTAGTGAATTAATTAATTAGGGTCACTGCTAATTGAATTGAGAACCTAGAGGTTCACACACAACAACTTGGTTACATGAGTTAAGACTTTAAAATGATTAAACGAGTTAATCGAGCCAAGAGTGTTCCACACGTGTGGGTCACGTGTCCGAGTGACACGTGTCTCACACGTGTATATATATATATATATATATATATATATATATATATATATTAAATAATTAAATGTGTTAATTATTTAATAGACTTTGGTTTAATTTTGAATTAAAAAGAAATTCTTATTTTGGAGAAAATTAATCTAGTTCATTAATTATAAATTAATTAATTAGATAAATAAGTTATTTATTTATTAATAAATAAAGTATAATAATATCCAAAAGGGTTGGATATTTAGCTCTCTTAAAATTTTATTTGAATTAGAATTCAAAGTCAAAGTCAAAATTACTTGATGATCAAGTAATAGGAGAGACGGACCAAAATCCTTAGCCCATAAGGACTAGGGGTTTTCGGCCACCCCTCCCTTTCCTATATATAGGGTAGCTCATGCTCCCCTTAGAGAGTAATTGGCAATTCGTTTGGTTCATGTGTTGAACACCATCCTTTCTCCAAGATAAATTAAACCCTAGGTTAAGCCTAAACACTAACTAGAGAACTAGCATCCTTAGTAGTTAGATTGTAGTCAAGTTGGTGGACTATCTCTAGAGAGCTTCAAGTTAGAAGTTTTGAAGATTCGAGCTTTAACAAGGAGAGGGGATCAAGCCGGCGAGAAGAGCGTTCTTGGGTGGCTTGAAATGCTTCAAGAAAGATTATTAAAAAGTAAGTTTCTAATGTCTACGAATTTGGATACACGATTGCGAGTCCAAGATCCTTTTGTTGGAAAAATTTTAAATTTCTGCTGTTTTCTGATTCCAGTTTTCCAACACACGGTCTCAAGTTTCTTGCTTTGAAAGAGAAACTGACCTCTATTGAAATGCCACAGAGTGAAGAACTCGCTGTGGATTTGTTTCTCGCATCGCTTCCACCATCATTTAACCCTTTCGTGTTGAACTCCAACATGAATCATGCTCATGCTATTGTAGCTGAGTTGATTAGTCAACTTGTGACTGCTGAACACACGATCAAAAGGGATAACAAAGTAGTGATGGTCACTTTCTCTTCTAAGTCATCTAAAAGCAAAGGGAAGAAAGTTCCCAAGAAGAAGGGATCTCTTAAACCCGATGGAGGGGTTAAAAAGAGAAAGGCCAAGAAGGAAAGAGACCAGAAAGAGGATGTTTGTCACCATTGTGGTAAGAAAAGGGCATTGGAAGAGGAGCTTCCAAGAGTACAAGGAAACTCTAAAGAAAGGTGTGTTTGTTGTTGAAATAAATCTATCTATTGATTCTAAATCTTGGGTACTTGATACCGGCTGTGGAGCTCATATCTGTAATGATGTATGTAACACCCCGCTTCTTCGGCATTCCAGGTACAGCATCACGAGAGAGTTTAATTCAGTAATTTCGTGATTTATGTGAATTCTCATGCTTTAAGTGTCAACGTGTATTTATTTTAGTTATTCGTTCTTTAGGATTTAATTAAATTTTTTGGGCTCGAATGCCCAATAATTGAATTTTAGGGACCTAATTATAATTAGGGTGTTTTGGCCTTCGAGGCAATCTTGAGCTCAGGAATTCGAATTTGAATTCCGACCCCTTCATTGAGTTCGTTTAAACGATTCGGATTCGATGAAATTAACTTTATATATTTTTTTAAAAGCCATTTGTTAGCCCTACCGTTTTAAAATCCGATCCGAATGGACCTAATATCGTTTGATCCTAACCGTTTGAACCGTCCTGTTTCTTGGCCCTACAAGAGGGGACCGAATCCCCTTTTCTTCTCCATTTGGTTCGGTCCAAGCAAGGAAAGAGGGAGAGAAGAAGAAGAGAGAAGAAAGCCTCTCCAACCCCTTTCGAGCTCAAGAATCTCGTCCCCGTTCGCCCAATCAACGATCCAAGGTAAGCAATGTGATCCTCTCTTTACGTGCTTCGATTCTACCGATTGAATCTTGCTTTATTGCTTTATTTTGTGAGCGTGGTTGGAGTTGATGAATAGTATAGGTCTCATATTTTGGGGGGTTCGGGCTCGTTTCGAACTCCGATTTATGCTCTAATGTGTTATACATATGTGATATATCTTGAATTTGGGTGTTTTTAGTGTATAATTTGATAGAAATGCAAACCACCCCCGTCGAACCCCTGCTCCTTTACTGCAGTTTTTTGGAGAAGACGACCCAACACGGCCGTGTCAACCTTCAATTCATTTACAACACGGCAGTGTCCAAACTTCGAGTTGGATTTTTTTTATTCCACACGGCCGTGTCAGCTTCCAGGCCAATTTTGACACGGCCGTGCAGCCTTTGTTTTTGCCCTGTTTGGCCTGAATTTTGGACTGTAAAAACTTTTTTGAGTCTAGAACACTCTCCAATTGGATTCACCTCAAAATTCTTTCTACATTGTGAGATATAACCGTTTGAAATTTGTGTCGCCATAAATTCTGCTTTCGTCCAACTGCAAACGTACCCCATTTTCGCCTGGCTTTGAACCACGATTCAAGCCTTATATCATTTGGAAGATATATGTGTCTAATTTCATTTCCAAGAAACAAAACTCAATTAACTTTTCTCAAACTCGAGTTATCATCGTTTTCCTACAGCTTATCTATTTCGGAAAATTTCAAACTTTTGCCCGTTTTTGCTCAGAACCATTTCTTATGCTTTCCTTCCCCTTTTCTTGCACCCTTTCACCTACGAACTTGTTTCTAACTTGTTTTATATTGTGTATGTGTATGTACTTGTTGTTATTTGCGTTTTATGTTGCTTGAATAATGTGAATTGTTTGCATGAAGTACATATGCACCTTGTTATGAATCTCCACTTTATGATATGCATTAATTGTGCACAAGAACATGTTATATGATTATAAATGAATAGGTTGAGCTATGTAACATCTCTCTTTGCATTGAATTGGAGCGAATATGTGTTACGCCTACTTGATTGCATCTCCTATATGTATGAACATATGCCGTGTGTCTACGTGGTTCATTCTTGAGTCTAAGTCTGGTATTTTGTCTCCAGTTTATTCAGGTGCACCAACGGTGGTGCTTCGTCGGTAAAGTTGATTCCGGGGTGAATCAAGCGCTTTGTCTTCGGCCTCGTTTGGTATAAGGTGAGGTTAGGATATAGTTATACCTTAATGCAATGTGCTCGTTTTGAAATGCATGCATTTTATAAGCCTTAAGTATATGTAAATATGTGTGAAATACGTATTTCGATGGCTTTGTTATACGCTTGAAAGTATGAACGCTATGTATGAGCCTATGTATGCATGCCTTTGGATTTGATACATTTGAATTTAGTACGTTTATATGTGTCTTGCATGCTTATATGTATGTATGATACGTATGCATGTGGTATGTACGTATATATGTATGTATATGATACGTATGATTGTGGCACGCACGATATTATCTTGGTACACATTTCTAGCGGGCTTAGGACTTGACTTGAACTTGTACATGATCTTCACTTGCTTGATGGGCCCCCGATTCATGTGACTTGTTAAGGATGTACTGGAACCCACCAGGAGGTTTGGTTGGGGGATGGAGTCCTGAGGGTTTGAGGAGCATTGAGCACTCCCTTCGTCTATTCTTGGATGGCTAGGGTCGCGCAACCCTTCCATCGCTACGACTTGAGGTTTGACATGTCTTTCTTTGCTTGTGGATGGTTTGAACTCGTGCCCGCCGAGTCTTGTTACGTTTGTCTAGAGTTCGTGAAACGGGGTTAGATTCCTAAATTAAGTTAAAATCTGGAATATTAACAACCTAATAAAATGTCCTTGATATGCATGCCACGTTTGTTTTGTCATGTTTGTTTTATCACGTACCTAAACCTCGATTTGTAAACGCTAATCCTTGTCTTGAATTATTTGTTTGTAAATTACCCTATATATATATTATCACTGGAAAATGTTTTGGAACGTAAAAACTAACCCTGGGTTCACGAACGTATAGTTTTGATGTGCTTTACTCTGTATATATGTATAGGGTGTATGTGTTCACCCCTCACTCAGTCTTTGGACTGAGCCCTCCCTCTTTACATTTTTAGTTTGCAGGTTTGCTTTGGAGGTTCAAGCTACGCGGAGTTAGTCAGTTTGTGGAGTCTGTTTCGAGTCGAGTATTATGTTATGTCCACATTTCACATCTTGTACCTTGTATTTAATTACGTACGTTTGATATGATCGCACGTTTGTATAAGAATTGTTTGTTTAATTATGTTATGATTCGGGACAGGCTTCTAGGGCTAGTATGAACCCGTTTGCATGTACGATTTATGTTATGATTTGAATTCAGGATTTGGAATTTTGCTAGTTTGAACCCGTCCACTATTTGTAATGTTTGGAATTTTGTATGGCATGATCACGCTTCCGTATACTTGTTATTCGTCTGGTATTGTGCAGGGTCTACGTTCCGCCTAGCTCAGGTTTGTTTTTTTTTTTGTTTTATGTCCCGTTCGCTATGGCTTGGTACGTGTGCGGAGTCCTTATTTCGTTACACGTATCGGACTATGGTGCGGGGATGTGGTGCCTACCGCTTGGGGTGCTACAATGTACATATGCTAAATGAGGTTCGGCAGCTTGAAGAAGGAGAATGCATCTTGAAGGTTGGGAATGGATCAAGCTTTCATGCTCAAGCCATTGGGATATGTTGATTAGATTTAGGTGTCTTTACTTTAGTTTTGAACAAAGTCCTTTATGTACCTTCTATTATTCGAAATATTATTTCCATTCCAATACTTTATTGTGAAGGATTTGAAACTTTTTCTAAGAATGGAAATTTTTATCTTAAAAAGAATAAGACTTCCGTTCTACGTAGTACATTATCTAATGGACTTCACACAACTAAAGACACTAATATTTTGAATATACAACAAATAAACAAATGCAAAAAAAGTGACAGGATCTCAGCTTCTTCATGGCACGCATGTTTAGGACATATTTCTAAAGATAGGATTGCTAAGTTAACTAATTTAGGATCATTCTATGATAATGAACTTAAAGAGTTAACTCATTGTGAATCACGTCTTAAAGGAAAAATGGCCAAGAGTCCCTTTAATGGTAAAGTGGAACGTGTAACATCCCGATTGTTCGGACTTACAGGTACGTTGTTACGGGTGTGATACGTGCGAAATTTAATTCTTTATTTATGAACTTAATTGCTATTATTGATGTTTTGATGTTATATGAACTTATTTGAATTAGAATTTGATCCTTGTACTTGAGTTTTGAACATTTAACTTGAGCTTTTTGTGTCCGAATTTAATTTCGATTTTTGTGAAATTTTGATATGAGTGAAATACATGAGTTATCAACATGATTCTATGCTCTTTATGTGATTTTGAATTTATTTGGGTTGGTTTTGGCACGTTTTTGTTTAACGGAACCGAAAAGGGGGCTAAATAGCATTTGGCGTACCTTGGGTTCCGGGCGGCGTATCTTGGGCTCGGGAATCCGGATTCGAATTCCGGAAGAGATGTTGGACTCGTAATAAGATTAGAAATTTTTGAACCTAGCCTTGCATTTTTCTAAGCCCATTTAGACTCCAAAATTCAACCGAAACAAGCAACTTGTACCGGAAGTACCACTTTTGACTAAAAAGGGCATAACTTTTTCATATGAGCCCGTTTTTGACCAATTCTTGGACTCACCATCCAGTAACTCTCTTCTATACCCCTCCCTTTCATATCACTTTGAGCTCACACAAAAAGAAAGAGAAAGTCAGCCCCAAGTCTGAACCAAGTGAAGAAGAAGGAAGAAAGCACTATTCATTTTCTTGTGATTTTGAGCATCACCATCAATTCTCTCCCAATCCAAGAGGTAAGTTGATATTTGTAATATCCATGACTTTGTGATCATTTTAACTTCAACTTCGCAAGATTTCACCATGATTTGAGCATTATATGGCTTATGTGATGAATAGTGAGGGTTTGGAGCAAGTTGATGGTTCTAGCTTGTTTCCTTGTGAATTCTTTTGGTATGAAGTATGCATATTGATCCTAAGTCATCATTTATGACTTATATGAACTTGATTTAAGTGTTAGTTGAGAATTCATGACTTTGCCATTAATTAATATTGAAGGTTTTGCAAGAACTTGTTCTCTTACACTTCTAGCATGTATTGTTGCAAGTTTGGACCATTTATTAGATTGAAATGCATGAATTCTTGGTACCCTAACTTACCTATATGTGTTAGCTTGGTGTGGCTTGCTTTACTTTGAGTTTTGAGGGATTGGAGGGTTGAACTTTCGAGCTTTTGCGGTCAGTGTAGCTCTAACGCCAGTTAGGGCATTCCTTTGTTATGGAAGGTAACGGGCATTACTTCCTTGGCTTGGGCCTCTGACCCTCTGTTAGTCCTCCTTAGTGTTGTGTGAGGGTAATGACCGTTTGTCCAGGTCTGAGCTTTTGACCTGGCTAACGGCCTTTAGGGCCAAGAAGAGGAGGTTAGCCCAACCCTTGGGTGTGTTTTTGTTGTTTCTCCATTTTTTTGCTTTGTTTACTTGTTTCCTTGCTTCATTATCACCTTGTTGCATTTCATACTTATCATTCGCATTCATATGCATTTGTTGAGCATCTATTTGGTCATTTTAAGTCTAAGAGTGTCCTTTTTTATTTTTTTTCCTTAGAGGACCTCCCCATTGACAACGAGCTTGCTTCTTAGGCGTTCGATTCACACTCTTTTGTCACCACTACACTTATTCAAGGTGAGGTTTTGTTCTTTTAGTTAAACGACCTACAACCCTATGTGTATTGAAGTCTCGCATGCAAAATACGTATATTATATAATAAATATGTGTATAACATGTACTTTGAGGGCTCGTCCAGTTTGTTATACGACTTTTAAAACGATTTGTATATGTATATAAGTTATTTAACATTTTATTTAAAAACCTTTAAAGAGTGTGTGGGTGTAAGTGAGCTTTGAAAGATAAGCTTTATGGTATATGTGAACTTTGCATTTTGCTTTGTGGCCCAAAGAGTGGTATGGTATCTCGGGACGAGTCGTGGGATCACCGAGCTATCCCATCAACACTTTCCATTTGAGAGTCTCACCAAACCTTGGCAGGTTTGAGGAAGGGTGTTTCTCTTGAGCCGGCCGAGGCAACTGCCGAAGGTTTCAAAGATGTAATTAAGCCTTGTCTCGTGTGCATTTGCTGATATATGGGGCCGTCAACCCTTCTATCACCCGGAGAGAGGATGGTTTATGAATTTTGCTTTGATTATGTATATGCCTTTAAATATGGAATTTTAGAAGGATAACTCGTACTCGCCAAGTTATGTGACTTTGTATGATCTATGAAACGGGAATGGATTTATAACTACTTAAAATTTGTTATTTTGGCCTATAGCCGTTAACTCCTTTAAATTATGTATATCTATTATCACGGGAAATGTTTTAGCATGAAAAGACCATTCTCGGTTTATGGATCCTTTTGTTTTTGTTAAGTGCTTTGCTCTATATGTGTATTGGGTGCCTGAGTTAGCCCCCTCACCAGTCGTTAGGACTGACCCTCGCTGCTGTTTCCCTTTTCCCCTTTTTCCTTAGGTTGCAAGTACAGTTGGAGAGTGAGCTCGGTGGCAAGTCTGTCGTAGTGTCTTACTTGTGGCGTAGCTCGAGTCTTCATTTTGCATTGTAGGTTTATTTCTGTTTTACTTATTTAAGAACTTTTAAGCATATGTATTATGATACGTTGGCCTTTGTATTACTACTTTTGGGCCCGGATGGGCATTGTATATTTGTATATGGTTCTAGAATGCTAGTGGAACTTATTCTGTTAAATATATGACCTTGGGATTATATGTTGAACTGTTTAATTGCTTTCGCTAAATTCTTGTTTTTTTTATTATGCACTCTGATGAGGATCTAGACCGCCTAGCTAGGGTATGTGTTTTGTTTGTCTTCCGTTCGCTATTGTTTGATACGTGTGCAGACTCTCCATTTCGTTACACGTGTCGGACTCTAGTACGGGGGGATATGGTGCCCTTCGTTGGGATGTTACATCCTAAAGTGGTATCAGAGCTCCAGGTTGCAAAATCGGAGCTCTAGAGTCGTGTCTAGTCTGTTTAGGTCGTTCGGCTTAGGACTATGTGATTATTTGCATTCATTTACACTTTTATGTGACTTATTTGTTTAAATTCGTATTAATTGTTCACATGAACATGTACTGAACCACATGCATCGATATTTCTTAACTTGTGATTTTCAGAATGCCTCCACGAATGAGAGACCGAGAGCAGACACCAGATCTTAATCAACCCCCTCCGCAAGTACCACCACCACCACCATTGAATGCTGAAAATATTGGTCAGGCTCTTCTGAACCAACTCCAACAGAATCAAAGAATTAACCCTCAGGGGGATGCACCTTCTTACGAGAAAGCAGTTTGTACGACCTATTTTGTTCAAGGCCCTGCATCAAATTGGCTGAAAGCTATGGGGGCCCGATTGGAGAGGGTTGGTGAGGAGTTCAATTAGGAAAGCTTTATAAGGGAATTTCACCATAAGTATATTCCCCCGAGTGCTAGAGAAAGAAGGCTCTAGGAATTCTCAGAGCTGAAGCAAGGTAATAGGTTTGTTGAGGACTATATCTTGGAATTTGAGAGACTCGCCCCGTATGCACCACATATCACCAATGATGATACTATGAAAGCTAGAAACTTTGTTCATGGATTGAGAAACGAGATTCAATATGCCCTTCAAGCTGTTATTGTAGACACCTGGGAGAAGGCCACGAGGAAGACCATAAAAGTTGAAGCACAGAGGTTGAGGTTGAGGCCCCCGACTTATTCTTCGGGGCAAGGTTCAGGATCGGGTTCCAACTTGGGTAAGAGGCCCACACTGTAACATCCCGACCAATCGGACTTTCGGGTAATCTATTATGTGCACGATTTAATTATTTAATTATGTGATTACATGATATTTAAATGTTAATGTGATTATTTGAAGTTATTTGAATTTAATTGTGTTAGTATGAATGTGATTATTTTCAACGTTTAAGCATTCATGCCTTGTATTTTGCCCTATTTGCCTCCGAATTCAATTCCGATTTTTGTGAATTTTTGATATATGTGAATTATGTGAGTTATGAACTTGTTTTTATTCTCGTTTTATGTTTTTGAACTTGTTTGGTTTGCGTTTTGATTCGTTTTTTTAGATTGGACCTAAAGGGGGCTAAAGGGCATTTAGCGCACCTTGGGTTCCGGGTGGCATATCTGGAGCTCGGGAATTGGGATTCAAATTCCATCACCTCCTATCAACGATTCAAGTTCAATGGAATAAGTTTCACATTTTTCTAAGATCATTTATATCTCCAAAATTCGTCCGAAATGAGCACCTCGCGCCTAAATGACACCTTTGAACCTAATCTTGAGTGGTGGGACCCTTCTTAACCCTAACCAAGCCTAAACCTTGACTATTGGCCTTGAGTTAACTCCATCTCTGCCCCATAACCCCTGAAATTCGAACCTCACCTCCCACAACACAAGAAATCTCAGCTCAAGTGAAGAAGAGAAGAGAAGAGAAGAACCCCTTTTTGCCCGTTTTGTGATTTTGAGCTCTAATCACTTTCTTGCTTCTCCATCTCTTAAAGGTAGGTATATTTATGTATTCTCCACTATTTTATGCATGTTTTGATCCATATTATTCATGTTTTGCATCAGATTTAATAAGGGTTTGCGATGATACATGAATAGATAGTTGAAGGTGATTCTTGCTCTCTTGGTATAACTTGTGTTTGTGGCTGTTTTGGGTGTTAAAATCTGATCATATGAGCTTGTTTTTCTCCCTTCTTGATACGTAAAACTTGGTAGATGAGTTATGGATGATTATCCATTGAAACCCTTTGGATATTTGATGAGTTTTTGAACTTGAAACCTGTTGCAAAATCTGCTCCTTGCTTACCGAACTGCTGTCAGGATTTTGTGTTGGCTTGTTGATTTCTTGAGCTCCATTTCGTGTGAAATTGCATGGTTATGAATTATATGAGTTGCTTTACATGTTAGCTCTGTTTTTCCAAGATTTTAGCCTTTAATTCAGCCCTATACTTGATGAATTGACAACTTTAATCCATGCCTTTCTTTACTCCATTTGTTTTGCATGTTTGAAGTGATCCTTGTTGATGCTTGTTATAGCCTGATTATATGATTTTTTGATGTCCATTTCATGCTTGTTTTGGTGAGCTTTCATAGCCTAAGAGACTCCCTAAGGGCTGGTCACGAACTGCCCTGCTTTTTCCTTCAAAACTGTTGCTGCGTCACTTTTTATTTTCGAAATTTTGAACATGACACGGCCGTGTCCATAAACACTTAATTCTCGACATGGCCGTGTTATCTTCTCGACTTGGGGCCCCGAATTTTTTTAAATCGAACACGGCCATGTCCGTTTTATGTGTATTTTGGTCATGGCCGTGTCAGCTTTGTAGGTGATACCCGGGGGAAGTTTCTTTCATCGTTTCGTTGCTTTTCGTTAGCTTTTCTTATCTCGTTTATGACTTGTATGCATAGTTAACTTGTTATATTATGTGTTAAGCTTTATGTTATCAATTTATGGTTCGTTTTATGCTCTCGTTTGTAAAATATAATCTTATATGCAATGTATGCTCTCATATGACTTAAGTATGAATTCATTTCATTTCATTTTCATCATAAACATGCATACGCACTTGCCGAGCATCTATATGGTACATGTTGAGTCTAAGAGTATCCCTTGTGGTTTGTTTTGTCTAGTTGATGAAGACGTTGATCTTTAAGTGTCCGTTTCACTTCCTTTTTGTCACCACTACACGCTCAGAAGGTGAGGTTTTGTTCTTTTAGATATTATGACCTAAAACCCTAATTGATTTTAATCCGGTATGCGAGTTATGTATATTATATGTCAAATATGTGTAAGATATGTACTTTGAGGGCTTGTCCTATTTTGTTATGAGACTTTAAAAACGATTTGTATACGTATATAAGTTATTTTACCTTTGATTTGAAAACCTCTGATCCGTGTTAGTGTGTAAGCGAGATTTGGGCTTTGAAAGATAATCTTTGTTCGAAAATATGATTTGGGCCCCGGAGAGTGGTATGGTATCTCGGGACGCCCGAGGGGTCACCGAGCTCTTCCATCAACAATTTCCTTTGAGAGTCTCGCCCAACCTTAGGAGGTTCAACCGCCGAAGGTTTTAAGGAAGTAATTAACTTTGTCTCGTGTGAATTTGATCGATAGTTAGGGCCTTCAACCCTTCTCTCACCCGGAGAAAGGATGGTTTATGAATTTTGCTTTAATTATGCCTTTATTTATGGAAGTTGGAGGAATAACTCGTACTCGCTGAGTTGTGTGAACTTGTATAATTTATGAAATGGGAATAGATTTCTAAATACCTAAAATTTGTGATTTTGGCCTATGGCGCTTAACTCATTTTAAATATATATATCTAATATCACGGGAAATGTTTTAGCTTGCAAATACCATCCCCGGTTCATCGATCCTTTATGATTTTTGTTAAGTGCTTTGCTATATACGTACTATTGGTGTGTGTGTTAGCCCTCTCACTAGTCATTAGGACTGACCCTCATTTTTTTTCTTTCTTTCTCCCTTCTTTAAGTTGCAGGTTTTTTTGGAGTTGATCTAGGCCGCAAGTTTGTCTTTTTGAGTCTCACTTGTATCTTAGCTCGGGTCTTCATATTCGCACTCGTAGTGGTTATCTGTAGCAGTTTTGAATCATGGAATTATGTATTATGATCTTTGAAGTTAGGAACTTTGATACTCTGATACTTAGCTTATTTTTTTTGGCCCGGGTTGGGCATTGCATATTTGTATATGAACTTAGTTGATCTCCTAACTTGATGACATGTATGTATGTTGATCTTGGGTATATATTTGAGTTGTTTATCACTTCCGCTATATCTTGAATCGTTATGCACTCGGATTGAGGGTTTAGGCCGCCTAGCTAGAGTGTGAGTTTTGTTTGTCTCCCGTTCGCTATTGTTTGATACGTGTGCGGATTCTCCATTTCGTTACACGTGTCGGACTCTAGTGCGGGGGATGTGGTGCCATTCGCTCGGGGTGCTACACACACCACAAGGTGGGCCTCTGGTCTTCAAGCCCCAATGTTTTAATACTTCCAACAAGAAAGCCCGACCTCTTGTACCTGTTGTACCCACTCTACCGGTGCCGATATAATGTTCCTACTGCAAAGGTCCCAACCATAGTGAGGAGACATGCCGAAAGAAGTTTACAAGATGTTATGGATGTGGAGAGCCCGATCATATGGTTAATGCTTGCCCGAATAAGAAGGACCTAAAGCCCTTGAATGTTATGCCTCCGAGAGCTCCTATTCAAGCTAGGGCTTATACTTTGGAAGGAGAGGAAGAGGATGCCGAAGACGATGCTAACGCCGTTGTAGAAGGTACCATTAGCATTTATGGTATTCCATTGCATGCATTGTTTAATCCGGGAGCAACATATTCTTTTATTGCTTCCCGGCCTGTTCCTACTCTTTCCTTGCCTATTGCTTGCCTTAATGACTCTTTTGTGATAAGTTCTCCTCTCGGGGGGAGCTTAGTGATGAACCGAGTGTTCCGAGAGTGCCTGGTGAGTATTGAGGCCCAAGAGTACTCAGCGGATTTGATAGAGATGCCCATGAAGAATTATGGGGCGATCTTGGGAATGGACATGTGATACCCCGCTTTTTCGACAAGCCAGGTATGACTTCACGAGAGGGTTTTCGATGTTTTAATCTCTCGTTCGATTCAATTCACACGTTGATTTAATTGTTTAAGTGACTTATATGCCTTAAATGTTTAAGTTTTACGTTATGGCTCCCGTATGTAATTTCTACTACATGATTTTAATTCCCGAACTTTATGAATATGTGCCTCAGGTCCGAGCTTCCAAACGGCTGTTTACAAAAATCAAAGAAACTCCAAACGCCAGTTTGTTAGACTCAGGTTTGAAAAATCCGTGCAGCCCAAACGCTCGTTTCCAACATGCACTAGAGGCCGAAACGGCCCTTTCAGAACCTACTGCCTCAAATTCCGACCCTCGAAACAGCCGTTTGCAAAATGCAAACAGGGCCCAAATGCCCGTTTTGAATGGAATTTCTGGGCAGTGAGTTACGGGAAAAACAGGGGTTCGAACCCAAACTCCAAAACACCAATTTTTATCCAACAAAAAGCTACACAACAACAACAAAGGAAGCTTAAACAACAAAGAATCATGAATCAAAGCTCAAGAATATGCAAACCCATCAAAATGCATCCCAACCTCATTTATGATACCAGCAATAAATGCAATCCCAACCAAAACCATGAATTAAATGCAACATATTAATCATATAGAGCATATAAATGAGGTCACAAATCATGCCAACCAATCCAAGAATCATATATCACAAATTTGGCATGAAACCCTTACTATTCATTTAATTCTGCAAACTCAATCAAATTCCAATATTAAGAAGAAAGCAATCGGTAGAAAGTTAGAGGAGATCGTGGGGATTCCGAAACTTACTTCGAATCGAAAACTGACGGAGAATCGGAAGAGATATGAGCTTGTGAAGATTGGAGGGCTTGGGGAGCTTTTTCTCTCTTTTCCTCTTTTGCTTGATATGTTGGGTAAAATGAAAGGGAAAAGAAGGGTTCAAGAATATAAGGGGTGGTTCGGTCCGATTTTATTAGGTCTCAGTTTGGTTCAAGGTTTTCCCGGTTTAATTGTTTCGGTTCAAAAGGTATCGGTTCAATTCCAAAATCCCCAAAATCTCAGAATATGAATTTAAAATCAAATATGCAATTACGTCACATAATTCAAATAATTCTATCCTAAACACAGTTAGGAATTAAATCACATAATTTACCTGACCGAACTGTAGAACGGGGTGTCACAGCACCCTTGGAACGTTCGTACCTGGAAGGTCGAAGAATCAGGATGTTATAATTGTTGTGGATTACTTGTTCGGGACAGGTTTCTAGAACTATAGCTGAACTCGTATTTACATTTCTACATTGAATTGTATTTATATATTTGTTTGTGAATGAATGATTGCCTTGCTTCCGCATCCTTGTTTCTATTGGTACAGGGTCTAGTCCCGCCTAACACAGGGTTCTTTTATCTTATCTTCCATTCACTGTGAGTTTGGTTCATGTATGAATTTTCAATTTCATGGCTGGATCGGGCTCATAGTACGGGGGATGTGGTGCCCTTCATTCTGGGTGCTACATTTTCGCCTATGATTTCAATTTTGTTGCGCACTCTGTATTATAGCCTAGACCGCCTAGCCTAGGTGTGATTTTTTTTATCTCCCGTTCGCTATAGATTGGTGCATGTGCGGATTTCCCATTTCGTTAAACGTGTCAGGCTATGGTACGGGGGATGTAGTGCTCTTTGCTCGGGGTGTTACATCCTAAAGTGGTATCAGAGCTCTTGGTTACAAAACCTGAGCTCTAGTGTCGTGTCGGGTCTGTCTAGCTGGTTCGGCTTAGGATTATATGTTTGTTTGCATTCACTCTCACTTATATGTGAATTATCTGTATTATTTATGTTAATTGTTCACATCAACATGCACTAAAACCCCCTCATGCATCGATATTTCTTGGAATTGATTTTTTATCTTAGGATGGCATCACAACACCAACATATATCATAAAAAAAAGGACAAGTGAAGCAAGTGTCTTGGGTATATAAGAAGTTTAAAGATTTTGATCCCCCGAAGTGGTTTGGAGCTGATAATGTTAAGGCCGAAGGCTGGTTGTCCGGGATTTTATGGTTTTGGGAGAATTTTTCGGGCACATCATAAGAGAAGGTGAATTACACTTCCCGTTTACTCGAAGGCCGAGCTTTGATGTGGCTTAAAAAACGAGATCAAAATTGGAATAGTCCGGGAAAGAGTTCACTTGGGAGAAATTCATCAGAGAATTTTGCTATAAATGCATTCCTCAAAGTGTAATGGTAAGAAGACTTCAAGATTCTTGGATCTTGAACAAGAATTAAAGAAGATGGATGATCCCATACGGGAACTTGAGAGATTGGGCGCTGATAAAGATTTCCCTAAAGTCTGGAGTTATATACAAGGGCATAGGGATGATGTTCAACAAGTTTTTCAAGCTTCACCGGTGTATGAATGGTTCGAGAAAGTTAGAGGGGCGGTTCAAGTGGAGATGGATAAGCAACGGTTAGGATTTTACACTTCCTATGTGGAACAAGGATCTAGTTCGAGGAATCTCAAGAATTTCAAGATGTCAATGATACTAAAAACAAAAAAAGCTTTGACTACCGAAGATGGATTTGATGCCTCCCCCTCTGGAAATAATTTAATGCTCCTATTGTTGCAACCCAAATCTGACGGAAGAGGATTGTAGGAAGAATTGGGGTAGATGCTTCAAGTGTGGAGAATCAGGACATTTAGTGAACGGTTGTCCGAAGAACAATAATCTGAGGCCTACGAAGAGCCGTGGTTCCAAGACTTCGAGTGAAGTTCGAGTTGGTGCAAGCGAAGGTGAAGAATTTGATGCTGAGTTCGACACTACCGCTATGGTAAAAGGTAAACTAAGCATTCATAGCATCTCATCCATGCATATTTAATCTCGGGGAAACCCACGTATTTGTTATTTTCTCTTTCACTTCGTTATTTTGGTGCTTGCTTGTTGTATATGTTGTTACTTCCTTTGGTGTAACACTCTTCTTGGAGAGAGTTGGTAAGGTTGAGTGACTGAGAGTGTTTGGTGTATTTTGAGGGTTGAGTTTGCCTGGTCGACTTCTTGAAGACGCCTTGTTGAGGTACGGATTGGCTATTCGAGCACCGTGTTGAGTTGGTGGTTACTTTTAGGAGGTCCGTCTGGGGCTCAACGATATTTTCGAGTGATGGATAGGAAGCTAACCCGTTTATATCCCTTGTGGAAGTGGTTGGTTAATCCGGGACGGTGCGACAAGTTATATGGTTTACCTTTGGGTTAACCGAGGGATCGAGCCAAGCTTGAAGAGACGAATATCATAGAAGACTTTCTTGGTGTTTCCTTCAGGGTTGGAATTAGTTACCACCCGATAGGAACATGAAGGTTGTCGTGATCTTTATCCCGGAGTTAAACCTTGTTTGAAGACTCCCTACAGGATAGCTCAAACATGGTTGTTGGAGTTGAAGGCATAGTTCGACCAGCTCTTAGTGTTAGGACTAGTGCCCTGAAAGCCGATGTAATAGTCTGCTTAGTGTTTTTCATTTGTAAATCACAGACAATCTTTAAATGATACCGAACTTTGGTAACACTTCTTTATATGTTCTTTTTTGATTATATGATTACTTTAGTTGTGCATGTATAAGAACTCCCCTAATCAGTATGACTTATAGGACTCAACCATTTAGGTGAAATGGTTCAAGGAATGAGTCGCATATCACATAAGTCATGATTAGAAGTCACTCCAATCTGATGAGTCCTAAAGATAGTGGGAGTGTCGACCTGACTCGTTCTAGGCTTGCTCATGTGATCTCGCCCTTAAGAAGGACCACCTTGTTTCATGGGGTGCAAAGTGTATTGTTGATAACTGTGTGATACATGGGGGTGCTTGCTTATTCTAAGTAAGTACACTAAGGTGTCCCGTGTGAGAATATTCCTAAATGGAAAGTAAGTTTCTATTTCTAGAAATAGAAACTTCCAGATTAGGAAATATCTCACGAGTCATTGATGTGATTAAGTAGTCCTTATACTTGAGATTTCATCGATGCTATGTGGGCTAACTCTACAGTCTTAGGTATGAGCTTTAAAGAGTGTCGCCTTAGACAACTGATTCAAAGCTTATGCTGGGTCTGCACAAGTGGCATATGGAAGCGTATGAGAATCGATAAAAGACCTACAATTGTGAAAGCAAGTTGATCTCTTGTTGTGTAAGGCATTTATATGCCATAATGGAGTCCTTGGCCAAGGTACTGGATCGAGATCAAGGAATGGGTTTCTTGGACCGAGATCAAATGGATATGAAATGTACTTAACTTTAAGATAGAGATTATTAGGGTTCTGATTATTCCTTTGCCCTAGATCTTGGTTAAGAGATGGGATGTAGGAGGATTGTATCTCACATGAATAAATGACTTAAAGGTTCTTTCGAATTGTGACATTCTTATTCAGTTAGGGGTCATACACCTGTTGCTAGACTATAGGCGTATGATCTATGGACTGATTAATTAATTAGGGTCACTGCTAATTGAATTAAGAACCTAGAGCGTCACACATAACAACCCGATCACGTTGGTTAAGGCTTGAATCGATTAAACGAGTTGATCGAACCAATAGGTGATTGGTGGGGTCCACACATGTGGAGCAAGTATGGGACACGTTTCCCAAGTGACACGTGTCACGTGAATGTGTAGATTAAATAATTAATATTGATTAATTATTTAATGGACTTTAATTTAATTATTAAATAATATTAAAGTTCTAATTAGGAGAAATAAAGTCTAACAAGTAATTAATTAATTATTATGTTTCTAATTATTTATTTTGAATAAATAAATATCTAATATAGTTAGATATTATTTCTTGCTTGACAAGTTAGTCAAAAATAAGACTTTTGGTCAAAGTTGGAAAGCTTTCTTTCCAAGCAAGAAATAAAATAGCTAGTGGGTGAAAATCCTATTCCTAATAGAAGATGGGGTTCAAACCGCATAGCTATAAATACAAGGGGTTCGAACAGATTGAAGATTGAGACACAATTTCTCCTTTTCCAAATTATTATACACTAAACCCTAGAGCCTAAGCACCGAATATAGAACTAGCATCCTCCCTATTCGGACCGTGGTCGAGGTTGGTGGAATCTTGAATGACTCGAAGGAGTTTTTGGGGACAAGCTGCGTGAAGAGCTTTCTTGGGTGGCTAGAACGTGTCAAGAAAGCTTCTATCCAAGTAAGGTCTTGATCCCTATGAATTTGGGAATCAGAATTGCAAGATTAGATTCTATCTTATTGGGAAAAATTTTAATTTTCCACTGCATTTTCTGTTTCGTTTTTCCCAACAATTGGTATTAGAGCCACCTTGCAAGTCCTATTTCTGATTCGTCTTTGTATTACGAATCTGGTAGAAATTCTTAGATTTAGTTGTGATTGAGTATTCATGAGTCCTTTTAGAAAATCTGAAAAATTGAATCTATATTTTTCCTGAAAGTTTCTAAAAAACGTTTTCTAAAAATTTTGATTAGAACTGTTTTGAATCGAATTTGATTAAATCGTAAATTTAATTTTTGGATTGAATTGGGTTTTGGTGAAACCTTGATACGAAAATCGAGACACACAAGGTTCCTAACGTGTCACACGCCCCATCCCCACACCCCGAACCCCTCGCCCACCACTCCCGCAACTGCACGGGAGTGCCCATACGCTTGTCCCGTAACCGCACGGGACAACCCGCACGCCCATCCCGCATCCGCGCGGGACATTCCGCCAGCCCCTCCTGCATCCACGCTGGAGCGTCCACCTGCGATCGGCCGGGATCGCCCGTACCATGCCACGCGCGGCCTGGCGCGCGCACACTGGCTGTACCCGATGCTGGCACACGCGTGCTTGTGGGTGACATTCGGGTCGTTCCGGGCTTGTGTTTCGTTATCTCATTTTTCGTATTTCGGTCCACTAAAATCCCGATTTAATTTTACCCTTTTTAAATATGTTTTATTAAATTAAAATTAAAATTTTGTTAAATTGGAATTTTGTGAAGATAAATGGATTTAATATTTTGGGAAAATTACTATCATTATTTTTGAAATATTGAAAGAAATAAAATTGTTAATTTTCATAAATTAATTGGAATTTTATTGATTTAGTATTTGTTTTGGATCTTATTGAAAAGGCTCATGAATAAGAATTGCATCTAGGTCGTGTTTTAAGCTATTAGAGCTTAAAGCGAGAATTTTAATCTATGGGTAAATTTAAATTGTTGTAATTTATGTATGTTAGGTGATTAGTCTTGTGATGTTTTAATTCATGCACATGGATGGTTTAAATTGGGTTTGGAGCCCCATAGTTCTGTTTTTCCAATTAGGGTTGGTGCCCCACTTCTGTGCATACTATTATGTGTTTATTATGTAGCTTTCCATATTACTGGGCCGGGGTATGCCCCGTGTATTTGTCTAAGGCCAATATGAAGATTGAGCCTTATTACTTTATGTTTTTTTTTCTTTTATTTTAATTTGAGAGTAGATTTAGGTGGTGAGGTATTTTTCTTCCGTTTTTGAGACAATGCACCAATGGAGTACGATGGATTCACATGACAAGTAACAATGGAGGCCATGAAGTGAAGACCCCTCAAAATGCTAGGAGGGTTTCTATTATTGTAATATATAGGGCATCGTTTTATTTACAATTCCCTTATGTGATTTAAACTGCCTTATGTGGCATGTATGTTAGAACTTGTGATTATGGAGTGGCTCCCACATATCACGTATAAGATAGGTAGAACCCATGATCTTCACATGTTAGTATCATGCAAAAACAATGTTGGAATTGGTAAGTAAATATGGATGTCGCACGAGTCGTGGGTCTATATTGAAAGATAGGTGATGCAAAAACATTACTAAGAATTCCACAGTGTTGGAATTGGTAAGTTGTACCTACCTTAGGTTTTATTAAGAATGGCCACGAGTCGAGGGTTCGAGATAAAGTGCTTAGGATCTTAGTACCCATTGGGATAACAAGTATCCTCTAAGATCTTTTGGGAAATATAGATATTTTAAAAATAGTGGGAGCAACATAGATTAAAGACCTAATCTCATGTATATCATTATTATTCAGCATACTCACTTAGTTCTCTATTTTTTCATTTAGGTCGTAGATTCTGTGATTCTCTACGTGTCTTGAAATGGTAACCAAAAACCCTCTAGTATCGATCCTCGAGTCAAATAAGTTGACTGGTCCCAACTATTCTGATTTGCTTAGGAATCTAAAAATCGTTCTAGATTCCGAAAAGAGAACTTATGTTCTCTACGAGGCGGAGCCCGTTCCCAAAGGGGAAACTCCGACCCGGGCTGAGTGGGAGGGTATCCAGAAGTGGAAGGATGATAATCTCCAAGCCCGTTGTAATAGCCTAAGGTGCTTGTCCAACATCGGTTGGAGAGGGGAACAAAGCCTCCTTTATAAGGGGGTGGATACCTTTCCCTTGTTGAGGCCTTTTCCTGGGTGGGCGCCTTTGGGCTTAAATTCCACCGGGAAGAACAAAACCGTGAGGGTGGTGTCGCTTAGCCCACCAAAGCGGACAATATCGACAGGTGGGTTTTCGGGCTGTTACACCCGTTGTCTCATGCTTGCTACGATATCTCCGGACATGCAAAGACAGCATGAGCCCATGGAATTTGCTTGGGAGGTTTACGACCACTTAAAGCAACTTCACCGCCGTCATGAACATGTTACAAGGTATAACACCTCAAAAGAATTGTTCCATTTGAGAATGAGGGAAGATACAAGTGTCTATGAATATGGACTCAAGTTTCTTGCTCTTACTGAGAAACTTGCTTACATGGACATGCTACTGAGAGCTTGTGACTGCTGAAAACACGATCAAGAAGGATAATAAGGTTATGATGGTCACTACTCCATCTTGTTCTAATCCTTCTAAAGGCAAGGGTAAGAAAGCCCATAAGAAGACGAAGACCCTTAGGCCCAATGGAGGCATCACGAAGGGAAAAATCCAAAAGAAGAAACGTGATCAGAAAGAGGATATTTGCTTCCATTGTGGCAAATCGGGGCATTGGAAGAGAAACTGTCAAGAGTGCAAGGTTACTCTAAAGAAAGGTATGTTTCCCGTTGAAGTAAATCTTTCTATTAATTCTAACTCTTGGGTATTTGATACCGGTTGTGGATCTCATATCTGTAATGAAGTGTACATGCTAAATGAGGTTCGGTAGCTCAAAGGAGGAGAATGTGTCTTGAAGATAGGAGATAGCTCAACCGTTGAGGCTCAAGCTTTAGGCACAATTAGATTAGATTTAGGTCGTTTCGAATTAGTTTTAAATAAAGTCCTTTTTGTACCAGACATTATTCATAATATAATTTCAGTTCCAATGCTTGATTGTGAAGGTTATGAAATTAATATTAAGAATGGTAACTTTTTCCTTAAAAAGAATAATTTTTCAATACATCTTGGTACATTAAACAAAGGACTTTATCTAACTGAAAACACCAATATTTGGAATATACAATAAGAAACAAAAAGTAAGACAGATGACGAAGTCTCAGCATCTTTGTGGCACGCTAGATTAGGACATAGTTCCAAGAACAGAATTAGCAAGTTAACTAGCTTAAGGGCATTCTCTGAAAATGACCTTAAAAGGTTAACTTCTTGTGAATCCTATCTTAAACGAAAAATGTCCAAAATTCCTTTCAAGGGGAGTGTAGATCGAGCCACAAAGACCTTGGACTTGATCCATTCTGATGTTTGTGGACCACTTTGTGTAAGCATTCGAAGCAATCATCAGCACTTCATAACCTTTACTAATGACTTTAGTCGTTATGGTTATGTGTACTTAATGAAGTACAAATCTGAGACTTTTGAGAAATTCTTCGAATTTCGAAAGGAGATTGAGAACCAAACTGGACACAAGATTAAGACAATTCGATCTGATCGAGGTGGCGAGTATCTTAGTGAAGAGTTCCTTTGTCATCTCAGAGATAATGGAATTATCACTCAGTGGACTCCTCCAGGAACTCCTCAACTTAATGGAGTTTTTGAGAGAAGGAATCGAACCGTACTTGATATGGTCCGTTCCATGATGAGTTTCACTGACTTACTACCTTCTTTCTAGGGTTATGACCTAGAAAGTGCAGCCAAGATTTTGAACCTTGTTCATTTTAAATCAGTCCCTAAGACGCCCTATGAAAAGTGGTATGGTAAAATCCCTAGTTATTATTACTTAAGAATTTGAGGTTATCCTGATTATGTGAAGAGGATAGTGAGAGATAAGTTAGAAGCTCGTTCTAACTTATGCTACTTTGTTGGCTACCCTAAGGAATCCATAGGATACTATTTCTATGAGCAATCTAAACAAAAAGTGTTTGTTTCAAGAAATGCAACTTTTCTTGAGGAATCGTTCCTTGAAGAAAAGAAGGGCAAGATCACAGAACTCGAAGAAATTCGAGATGATCCCACACCACCCATACAAGAGACATCTCAATCTGATACCCCACAACTAATCACGAACTTCGACACATGCATAAATGTTGGAAAACACGAATCAGAAAGCAGCGGAATTTAAAAAATTTTCCCAACAAAAGGATCTAGGACTCGCAATCGTGTAACCAAATTCGTAAAGATAGAAAACTTACTTTTCTTTTATTCTTTCTTGAAGCGTTTCAAGCCACCCAAGAACGCTCTTCTCGCGGCTTGATCCCCTCTCCTTAGTAAAGCTCGAATCTTCAAACTTCTAACTTAAAGTCTCTAGAGAAAGTCCACCAACTTGATCACAATCTAACTAGTAAGGATGTTAGTTCTCTAGTTAGTGTTTAGGCTTAACCTAGGGTTTAATTTAATCTTGGAGAAAGGAAGGTGTTCAACACATGAACCAAGAATTGTCAATCAGCTCCATAAGGAGCTCGAGCTCCCCTATTTATAGTGAGGGGGGTGCCGAAATTCCTAGTCCTTTATGGGCTAGGATTTTGGTCCCTCTCTCCTATTACTTGATCATCAAGTATTTTCCAACTTTGACTTTGAATTCTAAATCAAGTCAACTTTTAAGAGAGCTAAAAAATATCCAAACTATTTTTGGATAATTTTATACTCTATTTATTATAAAATAAATAACTTATTTTTATCTAATTAATTAATTCGTAATTAATTAACTAGATTATTTTCTCCAAAATTAGACTTTCTTTTTAATTCAAAATTAAACCAAAGTCTATTAAATAATTAACTAATTAATTATTTAATATATATATAATATATATATACACACGTGTGTGACACGTGTCACTCACGTGAGCCACACGTGTGATTTCACACGTGTGGAACCCTCTTGGCCCGATTAACTCGTTTAATCATTTTCAAGCCTCAACTCATGTAACCAAGTTGTTGTGTGTGACCCTCTAGGTTCTCAATTCAATCAGCAGTGACCCTAATTAATTAATTCACTAATTAATTAATCAGTCCTCAGATTAAACGACCATAGTCTAGCAACAGGTGTTTAACCCCTAGCTGAATTGGAATGTTCGGATTCGACAGAACCTTTAAGTCATTGATTCATGTGAGATACAATCCTCCTACTTACTATCTCTCAACCAAGATCTAGGGCAAGGGAATAATCAGAACCCTAATAATCCGGTCTTAAAGCTAAGTGCATTTCATATCCATTTGATCTCAATCCAAGAAACCCTTTTCTTGATGTCTTGATCTACTGCCTTGGCCAAGGACTCCATATGGCATATGAATGACTTACACAATAAGAGATCACCTTGCAAATGCAAGTGTAGGTCCTTTCTTGATTCTCATTCACTTTCATGAGTCACTTGTGCAGCCCCAGTATAAGCCTTGAATCAGCTGTCTAAGGCGACACCCTTTAAAGCTTATACCTAAGACTACAGAGTTAACTCATAAAGTGACAAGGAACCTCAAGTCTAAGGATCAATTAATCACATCAATGACTCGTGAGATATTTCCTAATCTGGAAGTTTCCATTTCCTGAAATAGAAACTTCCTTTCCCATTTAAGAATGTTCTCACACGGGGCACCTCAGTGAACTTACTTATTAAAGTAAGCACCCTCATGTATCACGCACGTATCAACTATACACTTTGCACCTCCATGAAACAAGGTGGTCCTTCTTAAGGGCGTGATCCCACAAGCAAGCCTTAGAGGAGTCAGGTTGACACTCCCACTGTCTGTAGGACTCATCGGCTTGGAGTATTTTACTAATCATGACTTATGTCATATAGGGCTCGTTTCACGAACCATTTCACCTAAATGGTAGAGTCCTAAAGTCATCAGGATTAGAGGAGTTCTCATACATGCACAGCTAAAGTAAACGCATACCAAACAAGAGCATATAAAAAAGTGTTGCCTCAATTCGTTATTTTATTCAAAGATTGTCTGTGATTACAATAAGGAAAAGCACAAAGCGGATATACAATCGGCTTTCTAGGGCACTATTCCTAACAATCTCCCACTTGCCCGTCAAAGCCATTCTAAAGCTATTCTAAGTCCCATCTTCTGAAGATGACCTTGGAAAGCTTCTCGACTAAGGGGTTTAGTAAGTGGATCTGCCACGTTCTCTGCTGATGTGACCCTCTCAATTCGCACATCTCCTCTTTTGATAATATCACGGATTAGGTGATACTTCCTCATAATGTGCTTGGTCCGTTGGTGAGATCTTGGTTCTCTTGCTTGAGCAACCGCCCCAGTGTTGTCACAAAACACAGTAATGGGGTCTTTCATGCTAGGAACAACATTCAATTCTTGAATGAAGTTTCTAATCCAAACACCTTCCTTAGCTGCATCATTTGCAGCTAAGTATTCGGCCTCAGTGGTCGAATCTGCAGTGGTAGTCTGCTTGGAACTCTTCCAACTCACTGCTCCGCCGTTTAGGCAGAAAATGTATCCTGACATTGACTTAAAATCATCTAAGTCAGATGCAAAGCTTGCATCGCAGTATCCTTCGACAGTAAGATCTTTCTGACCTCCGTAAACTAAGAATAAATCTTTAGTACTTTTCAAGTACTTAAGAATATTCTTCACGGCAGCCCAGTGACCATCTCCAGGGTCAGATTGGAAACGACTCGTTACACTAAGTGCATAAGCCACATCCGGTCCAGTACATAACATTGCATACATTATGCTACCTATTGCTGATGCATAAGGTGTATGAGTCATTCTTTCCTTTTCAAGGTTAGTCTTAGGACACATCTTCTTTGAAAGACATGTTCCTACACTCATAGGAAGGTTCTTAACCTTTGCTGACTCCATATTGAATCTTTTCAATACTTTGTCAATGTACATCAACTGTGATAGTCCTATTAACCTTCTAGATCTATCTCTATAGATTTTAATTCCAAGGATATAGGACACATCACCAAGATCTTTCATCTCGAATTGGTTCGATAACCATAACTTAGTCACTTTCATGTCATCCTTCGAATTCCCAATAAGAAGGATGTCATCAACATAAAGTACTAAGAATTGCACTGAGGTCTCCAATTCCTTTCTATACACACATGATTCATTCGAAATTTGGGTGAAGCCAAACGCTTTGACCGATTCATCAAATCGAATGTTCCAATTCCTAGAAGCCTGTTTCAATCCATAGATTGATCTTTGGAGTTTGCAAACCTTTTGCTCACTCCCACTGAATGTGAAACCTATGGGTTGCTCCATATAAATGTCTTTGTCAATGTCACCATTGAGAAAGGCAGTTTTCACATCCATTTGCCATATCTCATAGTCATAATATGCAGCAATGGCAAGCATGATTCGAATGGACTTTTGCATTGCAACTGGTGAAAAGGTTTCATCAAAGTCCACGCCGGGTCTTTGAGTGAATCCTTTTGCAACCAGTCTTGCTTTGTAGGCTGCAATGCTTCCATCAACTCCAAGCTTTCTCTTAAAGATCCATTTGCAACCTATGGGTTTGACCCCATCAGGCAAATCTACCAAGGTCCAAACTTGGTTGGAGTTCATGGAGTCCATTTCGGATTTCATTGCTTCTATCCACTGTTCAGAGTCAGAATCTGAAAGTGTCTCCTCATATGTTAAAGGATCATTATCCTTTTGAGAGATTTCATGGAAGAATCCATACCATCTCTCCGCCTGTCTAGGAGTGCGTGCAGAATGCCTTAGAGGAGGATTTTCATATGTATCTAAATTCGTGATTGGTTGTGGTTGATCAGAGTGGGACGTTTCTTCAGTGGGTGGTGTGGGGTCACTTTGTACTTCTTCTAATTCTATGATCTTGCCTTTCTTTTCTTTAAGGAACGGTTCCTCAAGAAAAGTGGCATTTCTGGAAACAAACACCTTTTGCTCAGATTGATCATAGAAATAGTATCCTATGGATTCCTTAGGATAACCTACAAAGTAGCATAAGTTAGAACGAGATTCTAACTTATCTCCCACTATCCTCTTCACGTAAGCAGGACAACCCCAAATTCTTAAATAAGAATAACTAGGGATTTTACCATGCCACATTTCATAGGGCGTCTTGGGGACTGACTTAGAGGGAACTAGATTCAGAATCTTTGCTGCACTTTCTAGGGCATAACCCCAGAAAGAAGGTGGTAAGTCAGTGAAACTCATCATGGAACGAACCATATCAAGTAGGGTTCGATTCCTTCTCTCAGAAACTCCATTAAGCTGAGGAGTTCCCGGAGGAGTCCACTGAGAGATAATTCCATTATCCTTGAGATGATTAAGGAATTCTTCACTAAGATATTCGCCTCCTCGATCAGATCGAAGTGCTTTGATCTTGTGACCAGTTTGGTTCTCAACCTCCTTTTGAAATTCTAAGAATTTCTCAAAAGCTTCAGATTTATACTTCATTAAGTATACATAACCATACCGACTAAAGTCATCAGTAAAGGTTATGAAGTACTGATGATTGTTTCTAGTGCTTACACTAAGCGGTCCACAAACATCAGTATGGATCAAATCCAAAACCTTAGTGGCACGTTCCACAGTTCCTTTAAAAGGGACTTTGGACATTTTTCCTTTGAGACAGGATTCGCAAGAAGTTAACTCTTTGAGATCATTTTCAGAGAATGATCCTAAAGTGTTTATCTTGCTAATTCTGTTCTTGGAAATGTGTCCTAATCTAGCGTGCCATAAGGGAGCTGAAACTTTGTCATCTCTCTTACGCTTTGTTTCTCGTTGTATATTCATAATATTGATATTTTGAGTTAGGTAAAGTCCATTACTTAGAGTACCGATATGAACGGAAGAGTTGTTCCGTTTGATAAAGTATTTACCATTCTTAATATAAGTTTCATAACCTTCACAATCTAATATTGGAACTGAAATTATATTACGAATAATGCTCGGTACATAAAGGACTTTTTTTAATACTAACTCAAAACTACCTAAATCTAATCTAATTGTGCCTAAAGCTCGAGCTTCAACGTTTGAGCCATTGCCGATCTTCAAGACACATTCTCCTTCTTTGAGTTGTTGGAATTCACTTAGCATTTGTACATCATTACAGATATGAGTTCCACAACCGGTATCAAGTACCCAAGAACTAGAATTAATAGAAAGATTTACTTCAACGAGAAAGATACCTTTCTTCAGAGTAGCCTTGTACTCTGGGCAGTTTCTCCTCCAATGTCCCGCTTTGCCACAATGGAAGCAAACATCCTCTTTCTGATCACGCTTCTTCTTTTGGGCCTTCCCCTTCGAAATGCCACAAGTGGGCCTAAGGGGTTTCTTCTTCTTCTTTTGGGTTTTCTTGCCCTTACCTTTAGAAGGCCCAGAAGAGGAAGATGGAGCATTCACCATCAAAACCTTATTGTCCTTCTTGATCGTGCTTTCAGCAGTCACAAGTTGACTAATCAGCTCAGCTACAGTAGCACCAGCATGATTCATGTTGAAGTTAAGGACAAATGGGTTGAATGATGGTGGGAGCGAAGCTAGCAACAAATCCACTGAAAGCTCATCTTTCAGTGGCATGTCCATGGAAGCAAGTTTCTCAGTAAGGGCAAGAAACTTGAGTCCATATTCATGGACACTTGAACCTTCCCTCATTCTCAAGTGGAACAATTCCTTTGAAGTGTTATACCTTGTAACACGTTCATGAGGGCGGTAAAGTTGCTCTAAGTGGTCGTAAATCTCCCAAGCAAATTCCATGGCCTCATGTTGCCTTTGCAAGTCCGGAGACATGTTAGCCAACATAAGGCAACGGGCTTGGAGATTATCATCCTTCCACTTCTGAATCGCATCCCGCTCGGCCCGAGTGGGAGCCTCCCCTTCGGGACTAGGCTCCCCTTCATAAGTTCTCTTCTCAGAATCTAAAATGATTTTTAGATTCCTCAGCCAATCAGAATAGTTGGGACCAGTCAACTTGTTTGACTCGAGGATCGATACAAGAGGGTTTTTGGTTGCCATTTCAAAACACGTAGAGAATCATAGAATCTACGACCTAAATGGTAAAACAGAGAACTAGTGAGCATGCTGAATTATAACGATATACAAAAGATAAGGTCTTTAATCTATTGTAGCTCCCACTGTTTTTCAAAGATCTAGAATTCCCAAAGATCTAAGAGGAACATGTTTCCCAATGGGTACTAAGATCCTATGCATTTTACCTCGAACCCACGACTCGCGGACATTCTAAGTAAGAACCCTAGGTAGGTACAACTTACCAATTCTAACACCTTTAGAACTCTTAGTAATTGTTTTTGCATCACCTATCTTTCAATATGGACCCACGACTCGTGCGACATCCATATTTACTTAGGCGTTAAGCTAGACCCATCAATCATAAGATAATGACCAAAACTTAGTTCGAACGACCCACGACTCGCGGACATCGCCCTTGCTAAAATTGACCACGAAATATTGACCATTTAAAATGATTAATTAGGTAACTAAGAACTAATAAGCTCCACTAGCTATCCCACGACTCGCGGACAATAACTAGCTTTACTTACTAAATTTAAAACCTATTGATGGAATGCTAGGAATTTAATTCAAAATTTGCATCTCGAATTAAACACCTATTTGTTCGAAATTAGCTTAATATTTAATGGGAATTTTCGAATCAACCGGAGAGTTGTCCGGTTCGACCTCACCAACATATATGTTATCCAATTTTATTAGTCTTGATTAATACAAGCACACTTAAATGCATTTCAAACAAGCACATAAACAGATAACATGTCCTAGCATGATACTAACATGTAATGATCATGGGTTCTACCTATCTTATGCGTGATATGTGGGAGCCACTCCACAATCACAAGTTCTAACATACATGCCACATAAACAGTTCAAATCACATAAGGGAAAGCGGTAACAAAATACGAGCCCTATCTCTATTACATTTAACAATTGAGATTCCCCTCCCTAACATTTTGAGGGGTCTTCACTCATGGCCTCCTTGTTACTTGAATGTGGTCCATCTTACTCCGTGGGTGCATTGTCTCCAAAATGAAAATAAAACCTCACCACCTATCTCTACTCTCAAATTACAATAAAAAGAAAAAGACATAAAGTAATAAGGCTCAATCTTCATATTGGCCTTAGACAATTACACGGGGCATACCCCGGCCTCAAAAACAGTAATATGGAAAGCCACATAATAAATTACATAACAGTACGCACATAAGTGAGGCTCCAACCTCAATTGAAAAACGCAACTATAGGGCTCCAACCCCAATTTAAACCATCCATGTGCATAAATTAAAACCATACATAGATCTAAACCCATGATCACCTAACATGCTTTTGCAAGAATTTAAATTTAACCAATAAATTAAAATTCTCGCTTTAAGCTCTAATAGCTTAAAACACGACTTGATGCGAGTCTTATTTATAAAAGTTTTCAATAAATCCCAAATTACCAAAACAAATAAAATTCCAATTAATTTCTGAAAATTAATAATTTTATCAAGATGTATTTTCCCAAAATATAAACCGTTTCAATTTCTCAAAAATCCCAATTTTAAGTTTCATTCAAAAAAATTAAAATAAATATTCAAAAATAAAATTTTAAAATTAAAATAAAAAATTGGGACTGGATTGCACGAAACACGAAAAGGCCGGATCACGAAAACGGGGTTGCCCGCCCCAAGTGCGGCGTGTGCGCACAGCATGCATTGGGCGGCCAGTCTCGGCCGCCCTGGGCGGGCGCGCCTAGGCACGCCCGGAAGGCTCCCGCACAGGCGTGCGGGAGGTGCTGGGCGACTGGCCGGTCTGTCCCGGCCAGGCCTGGGCGGCGACGGGCGGACGGCATGCGGGCGACTGGCCGGTCTGTTCCGGCCATCCCTGGGCGATGATGGGCGGGCGCGCCTAGGCGCGCCCTGGAGGACCTCCCGCGCGGTTGCGGGAGGGTGGCGCGCGAAGCCCGCGTGCGCGACTCCTTCGCGCGCGGGGTTTCGCGTGTTCATCGTGATCCGGGCTTTCGTTTCGTGTTTTCGTTCAAAAGCAAAACCAATCCAAGAAATCCAAAAACAGTTTATACAGTTTCAAATCTAAAATTGTTTTTCAAAATTAAATTTTATAAAAACCAATTTTCAGAAACTTTCAGGAAAAAAATACAGTTTCGTAATTCAGGCTTTCTAAAACAATTACAAATACTCAATCGCATCAAGCCTAAGAATTTCTACCAAATTCAGTATAATTGAGACGAATCAGAAACACGATTAACGAGGTGGCTCTGATACCACTTGTTGGAAAACACGAATCAGAAAGCAGCGGAATTTAAAAAATTTTCCCAACAAAAGGATCTAGGACTCGCAATCGTGTAACCAAATTCGTAAAGATAGAAAACTTACTTTTCTTTTATTCTTTCTTGAAGCGTTTCAAGCCACCCAAGAAGGCTCTCGCGGCTTGATCCCCTCTCCTTGGTAAAGCTCGAATCTTCAAACTTCTAACTTGAAGTCTCTAGAGAAAGTCCACCAACTTGATCACAATCTAACTAGTAAGGATGCTAGTTCTCTAGTTAGTGTTTAGGCTTAACCTAGGGTTTAATTTAATCTTGGAGAAAGGAAGGTGTTCAACACATGAACCAAGAATTGTCAATGAGCTCCATAAGGAGCTCGAGCTCCCCTATCTATAGTGAGGGGGGTGCCGAAATTCCTAGTCCTTTATGGGCTAGGATTTTGGTCCCTCTCTCCTATTACTTGATCATCAAGTATTTTCCAACTTTGACTTTAAATTCTAATTCAAGTCAACTTTTAAGAGAGCTAAAAAATATCCAAACTATTTTTGGATAATTTTATACTTTATTTATTATAAAATAAATAACTTCTTTTTATCTAATTAATTAATTCGTAATTAATTAACTAGACTATTTTCTCCAAAATTAGACTTTCTTTTTAATTCAAAATTAAACCAAAGTCTATTAAATAATTAACTAATTAATTATTTAATATATATATAATATATATATACACACGTGTGTGACACGTGTCACAGTGACACGTGTCACTCACGTGAGCCACACGTGTGATTTCACACGTGTGGAACCCTCTTGGCCCGATTAACTCGTTTAATCATTTTCAAGCCTCAACTCATGTAACCAAGTTGTTGTGTGTGGCCCTCTAGGTTCTCAATTCAATTAGCAGTGACCCTAATTAATTAATTCACTAATTAATTAATCAGTCCTCAGATTAAACGACCATAGTCTAGCAACAGGTGTTTAACCCCTAGCTGAATTGGAATGTTCGGATTCGACAGAACCTTTAAGTCATTGATTCATGTGAGATACAATCCTCCTACTTACTATCTCTCAACCAAGATCTAGGGCAAGGGAATAATCAGAACCCTAATAATCCGGTCTTAAAGCTAAGTGCATTTCATATCCATTTGATCTCAATCCAAGAAACCCTTTTCTTGATGTCTTGATCTACTGCCTTGGCCAAGGACTCCATATGGCATATGAATGACTTACACAATAAGAGATCACCTTGCAAATGCAAGTGTAGGTCCTTTCTTGATTCTCATTCACTTTCATGAGTCACTTGTGCAGCCCCAGCATAAGCCTTGAATCAGCTGTCTAAGGCGACACCCTTTAAAGCTTATACCTAAGACTACAGAGTTAACTCATAAAGTGACAAGGAACCTCAAGTCTAAGGATCAATTAATCACATCAATGACTCGTGAGATATATCCTAATCTGGAAGTTTCCATTTCCTGAAATAGAAACTTCCTTTCCCATTTAGGAATGTTCTCACACGGGGCACCTCAGTGAACTTACTTATTAAAGTAAGCACCCTCATGTTTCACGCACGTATCAACTATACACTTTGCACCTCCATGAAACAAGGTGGTCCTTCTTAAGGGCGTGATCCCACAAGCAAGCCTTAGAGGAGTCAGGTTGACACTCCCACTGTCTGTAGGACTCATCGGCTTGGAGTATTTTACTAATCATGACTTATGTGATATAGGGCTCGTTTCACGAACCATTTCACCTAAATGGTAGAGTCCTAAAGTCATCAGGATTAGGGGAGTTCTCATACATGCACAGCTAAAGTAAACGCATACCAAACAAGAGCATATAAAGAAGTGTTGCCTCAATTCGTTATTTTATTCAAAGATTGTCTGTGATTACAATAAGGAAAAGCACAAAGCGGATATACAATCGGCTTTCTAGGGAACTATTCCTAACAATAAATCCTCCTCCGAGACGTTCTGGACGCATTCCTAGACATCCTGAGAGATGGTATGGATTTCTCCAGGAAATCTCTCAAGAGGATAATGATCCTTTAACATATGAGGAGGCACTGTCAGACTTGAATTCTGAACAGTGAAAACAAGCCATGAAATCCGAAATGGACTCCATGTACTCCAACGAAGTTTGGACCTTGGTAGATTTGCCTGATGGGATAAAACCCATAGAATCCGTTTACATGGGCATAAAAAGGGGGTGTTAGTAATATAACACCCCCTTAATTGGTGTTTACCTCACAATTTTAAAAGCCTTGTGTAATAGCTAAGCCCAAGAAAATTATGGAAAAGGATATGCCTAGGAGTTGCTAAATAACCAACAAATTTTTTATGAGGTGAAATTAAAATTTTGCCCCCACATGTCTCAATCAAATTAAAGAGGGAGATATTTTGAGGGTCAAAAAAGGAAATTCATATAACTAATTAGCAAATTACATAGCCAATTAAACAAGAGAGAGAAATTGTTTATTTTGCTAGGATTTCAATATATGAAGTAAATGTTGGTTATCGGGTAATATAACCACAAAATCACTATTCATTTTCTAGCCTCAATAGATAGTCACCCGCCCAAGTAAACGGGCTCATAGGGTGCAAATGGATCTTTAAGAGAAAGCTTGGAGTAGATGGAAATGTTGCAGCCTATAAAGCAAGGCTTGTTGCCAAAGGCTTCACTCAAAGGCCCAGGGTGGACTTTGATGAAACCTTCTCAGGGTTGCAATACAAAAGTCTATTCGGATCATGCTTGCCATAGCTGTAACATCCTGCTCGTCCGATGTATAAGGTACACCACATTTCAACTTTATTATGTGTTTAATTCTGTGATTTTGTGTTTTGCGTGACCCTATTTTGAACTCTTTTAGAGTTTAGGGGCCCACTTGTAATTTTCTGGGGTTTTTCGGTCACTACTCGTTCGATCTAGATTTTGACCTCTGTAACCCCTTTAATGCGTTTGGGACATCGAAACGAGTCTGTAGACTCTGAGTGTGCCCAATTCTAACGCCGTTAACCTCTTCTTCCGATCGTTTTAGTGTACGAGGACCTGAGATATAATACCCGGATCTTCGTTTAGCGTGCCACTTCAGCTCTCTCTCTCTCCCTCCCGACACTCTCTCGTTCCCTAGGTGAAACATATGCACTTGAGGTGTGAAAGCACACAATAATCCAAACTCGGTCAATACTCGACGGAATTCGACGAATGAATAGTCTATTTCGAAGAGCTCGACGAAGTGGTCACAACCGTACCAAGATCATGGCCCGACGACAACTGAAGGTGGGTCTTTTCGTCAATTTTCAGGCATGACTGGAGGAGGTGACAGAACCGCCACTTCACCGGCGATTTTCTGCAGGTTCCGGCGGCCTTTCTTCGACACGCGCCCCAGGGTCTGAAAGAAGACTAACCGGCCGTCATTTCTGCAGTGGTGGCGCCGCTATCGCGGCTGCGGTGGTGGCGCACGCGGCGGTGCGGTATTGTAGCGGCATCTCCCGCCGCGTTCCAGAGACTTTTCCCCACGACTCAAGGTGGTTTCCGACCTTTTCCGACCCCCTGAGCTCGTTTTCGACGTTGTTTTGAGTGATTGGTGACCGTAGGTGGCGAAACGGCAATGGCACAGCGGCGGTTCATGGTGGAGGCCTGTTCCGGGGATATTTTTCGACAACCACTATATGGATTTTGAAGAGCTCGTCACAGGTAAGACAATGTCTTTTACGGATTCGATTTTCGTTCACCGGTTTGGAAATAATTGGATTTTGAAGATTTGGAGGTTTAATATTTTTAGATCTGAAATTGGAGGAGATTGGCTTGGATTTTCTAGAAATTGATCAAGGATTTAGAACAAGCACGAGGAGTTCTTGCATGGGTGAATTTTCGATATTTTTTTGGCACACATTCCGGCGGCAGCCGAGCGGCGGTTCCGGCGGCTCCGGTGGCGGCGTTCCGGCGGGTTTCGGACAGTTTGTCCGCCTCGTTGTGGTGAGTCCAAAGCCACTTTCCATTCGTTAATCGGACACTCGGTTTATTTTCTACGAATTTATTTGTGTATTTGGGATATATTTGATTTAATTGTTTTAAATGCAAATTAATTACCATATGTTTGAATTGTCAATCGAAATGAATTCCAATGTTTATGAAAACATGTATAAAATGTAATTTGATAAATACGAATGTTTTGAGTTGCAATTTGAATCCCGACATGTAAAATTTGAGCTATTTGTCTAACTTTAAGTGGTGTATGTGTAATTTTCATGAAAATGTAAATTTGTATGACTTGAATTAATTAAACCTTGTCACTTGGAAATAAAATATGCTAATGGCGATTATGTTAATGAAATTATTATGTCTAACCTTGAAACTTTGAATTAAGGTTTAATCACGTAAATTGGAATTTAATCTATTATGTAATATATATGAATTTGTTATGCATCGGAAAATTATATGAGACCTTAAATGATTATATGACTTAGTTGGAATTTGCTTATGGCCTCGTGGATTTAAATGAATGCATAAAATGCTACTATATGATTTATTTGAATTTGTAATATATTAATTGATATGAAACTTATATGATTAAGTTAGAAACTTTTGAACGCAAGAAATAATTTATTCGTACGAATATGAACTGGTTATTTGATATATGAATAACTTGAATTTCTTTGTCTTTCTATTTCTATTGTTTGCATTAATTGTACACATGAACGTGTCCTAATATGTACTATGATTTCACTAAACTATATAATGATTTGTTTTGTATGTAATTGTCATGAATTTGAACCCTGCCTACGTGATTGCATCTTTTAAGTGTTTTGGGCATTTCCGTACGTCTATGTGTGGTTGTCTGAGTTTGAATCTGAGCCCTGTGTTGTGTTTTGTGTTCTCAGTCGGTATAGGTGCACCTAGGGTGGTGACAAGTGTGTCGTGCAGGTTCCGGGGTGGACCATTTGCTTTGGGTTTGGCTTTGTTTGGTCCCAGGGGAGGTTAGGTTATAGATATACCCTAATGAAATAGGACCAATATGTTTGCATGCGAATTTAACATGTATGTATGTACGAGCTATGAATATGCTGAAATCTGAATATGTTAGGATCTGAACATGTTAGGAATCTGAATATGTTAAGATTATGAATAGGCTAAAATTAGGACTTTGCTATGATTATACCTATGTTACGACTAAGAATATGATCCTGGTATGAATACAATACGAATACACTTATGATATCCTTATGAACCCGTTATGATTATGATATGGATATGAATACGAATATGGTTATGTCTATGAATATGATTTGACTCTGGCTTTGATTCTGTGCTGCTTGGGGCACGGTGATTATGGGTAACAAGCCTCGGGGTGTCCAGTATTACTCCTGTGACTGATCATCGGGATGTGGGTAAGGAGCTTCGGGACGCCGAGTATTACTCCTGTGCACATTTTGCCTCTTGTATGAAGGTTTGACTCTGCTTTGCTTAGTGTAGCACCCCTACACATGGAGATGCCACACCCCCGCACTATAGGTCGATCCACATACGAAACGGTAATCCGTACATGAACTAACCTATAGCGAACCGGTGACAATGCAATAAAATGATAAGCTAGGCGGGATTAACTCATACATGCAACATAATAAAGCGGAAGCATAATTTACTCAATATCAATTACCAACATCGAACTATATTCTAACTTGGCATATCAATACATTATCATCTCCAAATATAAAACAATAACATTAATCATAACTTTGCATGTAACAACAAATAACTAAATACACGGACCGTGTTTGACTCGACTACATGAACTGGACTCGACTCGACTCCCGCCTAGCATGCACCTGCAATAACCTGAAAGGTGGAGACGTCAGTCTGTGAAGACCGAGTAAGGGGTTTAAATAGATATTTGCGCAATTAACATGCAAGATATATTCTCGGGTAAAGTTTTATAAAAGATAAATGTATAAGGTTAATAATGATATGTCTTCGCCCGAGAATACAACTATCAATACTAAATATTTGATCATTTTCATGCAATCAATACATGGCCCCGGCGAGTGAGGGCGGTCTCCAACCTTACTCCAAATGTACATGAAACATGGTTGATTGATTGTTAATCAATAGGTGATCATGCAATTCAATTATCGTGCAATCGTGCGATAGTGTAATCAAGTAACATATTCATGGAATGGAAATCATGCAATAACCCGAGGACAATCCGTGGTGTCGGACCCGTCCCCTGTCTCCTCCTTCCTCCGGTGATGGTGGGATTGCAAGGCCCCACCATCCAATCTCATTGAGCAGAGGGTACATGAATTCCTAAGCCCGGAACTCCTTCCTCCACTAATCTCCTAGCGGATTCAGGGGTCATCCCAATGTTGTGAGAATGGCATTCGAGTTACCCATCAGCCCATGCTTTCCCGGTTGGCTCAAATCACTATCCTCGGGCCCAACGTGAACGGTCATGCTACTCGCCTAAAACATGCACGATACATGGCTTGCTTGCTTGGTTTTCATGAACATGACTTGCTTGAAATGATAAGTGATTTTATAAAATTATAGCTATAAATACCTTTGGCCGAAAGATCACATAAGGGGTATACAGGTTCTATATAACTAGCAATTAAACCTCACCTGACAGGCGACACATGACTCGTGAATGCGTGAACGTGCTCATGATCAAGAATCTCCGCCCTGGAGAAGAACTGGGCAAGAAAACGGAAACATACGTGTATTCGTGAGACAACACTTGGCAATGGTACCAAATATGACGCACGGCAAGATCACATAACAAGACATCGTGCAATGAACAATGTAGCATGTAAGTATCATACTTTTGCATGTAATTAATCATATAATAACAATTTGGGGTCAAATAAACCTTTAGAATTGAATCTTGAAATTCCATTTTTATGCAGAATGTTTCTGCCTCTCCAGAGGCTTGGGAACGGTCGTTCCAGCCCTTAGTTCAAAATGGGAAGGGCCGTTCCCAACTCCTCGAAGTTGCTCCCCGAAGATGGGAACGGCCGTTCCGACTGTAAGCTAAAATGGGAAGGACCGTTCCCGTCCTCGCCGCCAAACACATATTTCAAAATATGGGAACGGCCGTTCCCTAAATACAAAGGGAACGGGAAGGGCCGTTCCCGTTACGCAGAAAGAAAAGAAACAGGGGAGAAGAACAGAGCATGCTCGAACCATACCAATTCTCACCAAACCATCATAATTCACTTCCAATCATTGTAATTCATGAAGAGAAACATACTTGCATGCTTTAGGTACTAAAAGACCCAATATAAACACTCATATCATACCTTAATCATCCTAATTATCAACTTGATACCTTACATGTTCATATCATATAACTTCATGATCTTCAATAATTCTTGCACAAATTCAAGTAAAAAGCCTAGATTCATGCTTCTAACAATTAAAACACCAGTTATTTCATAGAATTATAACCCTAGTTCATTCAAACCCCATCAAGAAATCACATAATCAAGCTCACATGTACCTTGAATGAAAAGAGGTTGAAGAAGAAGATGAAGTTAAGATGATTGAGCTCCCAAGATCATAGTTCCTCCATAATTTTAGCTTGAATTGATGAAACCCTTCTTCCTCTTTCTTCATATTTTGATCGGTAGAAATGGGAAGCAAATATTTGATATTTTGTGTGGAAATGAAGATGGAAGAATAAGGAAGAAAATATATTACGTGATTCATGCCTTGGTTTTGATGAATTAATTAAAATTGCAATTAAATCCCTCAATTGTATAAGTTATGCAATTAAGTATAGAGAGTTTGGAAAATGATCAATTAGGTCTAAGAAAGAATCATGCAATTTGGTCCTCACATTTAAAACAAAAATCATTTAAGGACATATAAGCAATTAAGGCACGTTCGGGAATTAATTCCCCTAACAACTAAATTCAATTTATGCAAGAATTCTCAAAATGAAATGAATTTCATGTAATTTTCACGTAATCATGTTGAAAACAATTTATAAAATTAATATATAAATTGAACAAACGAAAATAATAAAATAAAACCCTAACGCTCGAAACTCACACGTGTCGAGCGTACCGGATTGTCTGGAAATTGGGGCGTTACACTTAGGGCCCGATGATTATGGTAAGGAGCCTCAGGGCACCGAGTATTACTCTTGTGCATGATCATCGGGATATGGGTAAGGAGCCTCGGGGCACCGAGTATTACTCCTGTGCACATTTTCCCTTTTTGTTTGAAGGTTTGCTTTATGTGTTTGTTTTCGTTAAGTAGTTTGTTACGAAATTGTTCGTGAAATGGGAGTGGATTCTTAATTAATAAAATTTGGTTGTTTTGCCCTTTGGCCTAACTTTGTTACTCGCTATATCTATTATCACGTGTGAAAATGATTTAGAATGCAAAAACCACGCCCTGGTTCACGAACTCCCCTTTATGATATGTGTCGTGTTCCGTATATGTATGTACTCGTGCGTATGTAGCCCCTCACACAGTCTTTGGACTGATCCCTCCCACTTTATGTTTTAGTTGCAGGTTCAGGTTCTTGGAGTTCGAGCTAGGCGCCTTTGTGTCGTGTCTGTTGAGTCGGTGTCAGTCTGTTTGATTTTGTTAAGTGCTTTGTTCCGAATTATGTATGAAAATTATGTATATGGTACGTTCGGTACAGGATTATGATTATGCTTTGAATATATGAATTTTCAGGACAGGGTAAGACAGGGCTTGGATTAGTTGAACCCGTCTTTGTTGTATGTTATTCGGGACAGGTTTCCTTGCTTAGTTGAACCCCGTTTAGTTGATGTTGATTTACTTTCAAGAATATATGAACTATGATTGTTGACTAAAGTTTTCGCAGATTTTCATTTGTACAGGGTATAGGTACCGCATATCTTAGGTTGGATTTTCGTTTGTTACCCGTTCGCTGTGACTTGGTGCGTGTGCGGACTTCCCATTTCGTACACATGTCGGGTCATAGTGCGGGGGTGTGGTGCCCCACCGCTTGGGGTGCTACATCTAAAGTGGTATCAGAGCTACCAGGTTCTGAACTGGTGCTCTGGAGTCGTGTCGTGTCAGTCTAGGTCGTACGACATAGGAATATGTGCTCATTGCATCTGCTTGGCATGAATTTTTGACTTCTCAGTGTGAATTGCATTGAGTTATATGATAATGTGTATGATATGATTATGATTGTGCAACATTTTCTCGATGTGCCCTTAATTGCTTTTCATTGCTACACTTATGTGACCTAACTGTTACATTTCATTTGCATCCCTAACCCTCATGCATCAACTTTAGTGTTTGAACTGCAGGGCTGCTTCGTCAACAATTTAATCACCTCCCATGACATCATTACAACTTTATGGTCAAGATTTCCAGCACCACGGTGCACGGTACACTAAGCATCCATGGCACGAGCAAACATGTATCTTTTAGTTTAATTACTTCCTGTTATTATGTGATATATTTGTCAAGTGTGCTATGTGTTGATTGTTGTAATTTCCTGGTTCTGCTTATGTGCTTGAGTGAAAGGGAGATTTGATTCTCTCTGTTTACGTCCTAGGGGGAGGTTGATTCTTCCTATTTGTGTGTTAGAGAGATGTTGGATTCTCTCTATATTGCATGATAGAAAGATGCTGGATTCTTTCTAAGTTTTGTGCATGAGAGATGTTGGATTCTCTTGTACTTAGTTATTCAAGAGATGTTGGATTCTCTGGAAGTTAGGGGTTTGAGAGGTGTTGGATTTTCTCAAACTAGAATGTCTAGGAGGTGTGAAATCTGTCGGACTGTGTTTGGGAGATGGGGTTCTCTCAATTCTGTGTTTGGGAGACGGGGTTCTCTCAATTCTGTGCCTGAGAGACGGGGTTATCTCTTTTGGTGTGCCGGGAGATGGGGCTCTCTCACTTACGTGTTGAGAGATGGGATTCTCTCTTGTTTTTCACAGTTGCATTACGTGTGGCCTGTCGACAGTTTGCTAGCGACGAGGACGTGACGGTATCGAGCTTTGGGTGCAGTGGCCTAGTAGGGATCGTACGAGTTTGAAGTGACCGACGGTCAAGTGTTCAGATAGACCTCAGTGACAACGAGACGCTATCAAAGGAGTTGGCACAAACAATAGGAGCAGCATCCTGAGGAGTCTGTAGTTTACCGTGATTAGAGTGGCGCAGTGAAAGCTTGAAATGGAGCTCATTTCAGAGTCATTCAAGATTCGGCTTTAGGACCTAAGGACAGGTCCTTTTGAAGGAGGGGAGTTTGTAACATCCCGCTCATCCGATGTATAAGTTGCGCCACATTTCAATTTTATTATGTGTTTAATTCTGTGATTTTGTGTTTTGCGTGACCCTAGTTTGAACTCTTTTAGAGTTTAGGGGCCTGTTTGTAATTTTCTCTTTTTAGGGGTGTTTCGATCACTGCTCGTTCGATCGAGACTTTGACCTCTTTGACCCCTTTAACGCGTTCGAGACATCAAAACGAGTCTGTAGACTCTGAGTTTGTGCAATTCTGATGTCGTTAACTCCTTATTCATATCGTTTTCATGTACGAGGACCCAAGATATAATACCCGGATCCTCGTTTAGCGTGCCACTTCAGCTCTCTCTCTCCCTCCCGACTCTCTCTCGTTCCCCAGGTGAAACACATGCACTTGAAGTGTGAAAACACACACTAATCCAAACTCGGCCAACACTCGATGAAATTCGACGAATGAATAGTCCATTTCGAAGAGCTCGACGATGCAGTCACAACCATACCAAGATCCTGGCCCGACGACAACTGGAGGTGGGCCTTTTTGCCATTTTTCAGGCGTTATTGGAGGAGGTGGCGGAACCGCCTCTTCACCGATGATTTTCAGCGGGTTCCAGCAGCCGTTCTTCGACAAGCGCCCCTGGGTCTGAAAGAAGACTTCCCGAAGGTCCTTTCTGTGGTGGTGGCGCCGCCATCGCGGTGGAGGCCATGGCGCACGTGCCAGCCGAAGTTCACATCGCGGTGGCGTGGTACTGCCGCGACGTCTCCCGCCGCGTTCCGGTGACTTTTCCCGACGACTTAAGGTGGTTTCCCATATTTTCTGACCCCCTGAGTTCGTTTCCGGTGTTGTTTTGAGCGATTGGTGACCGTAGGTGGCGGAATGGCAGCGGCACAACGGCGGTTCGTGGTGGACGCCTTTTCCGGGGATATTTTCTGGCGACCATTATTTGGCTTTCAAAAAGTTCGTTAGGTAAGACAATGCCTTTTACGGATTCGATTTTCGTTCACCGGTTTGGAAGTAATTGGATTTTGAAGATTTGGAGGTTTCGTGTTCTTAGATCTGAAATTGGAGGAGATTGGATTGGATTTTCCAGAAATTGATAGAGGATTTGGAACAAGCAGAAGGAGTTCTTGCACGGGTGAATTTTCGAGATTTTTTCGGCACGTTTTGGCAGCGGCCGAGCGGCGGCCCGCCACTGTTCTGGAGGCTCCGGTGGCGGCGTTCCGACGAGCTTCGGATAGTTTGTCCGCCTCGTTGTGGTGAGTCCAACGCCACTTTCCGTTCGTTAATCGGACACTCGGTTTATTTTCTACGAATTTATTTGTATATTTGGGACATATTTGATTTAATTGTTTTAAATGCAAATTAATTGCCATATGCTTGAATTGTCGATCGAAATGAATTCCAATGTATATGAAAACATGTATAAAAAGTAATTTGATATATGCGGATATTTTGAGTTGCAATTTGAATCCCGACATGTAAAATTTGAGTTATTTGTCTAACTTTAAGGGGTATATGTGTAATTTTCATGAAAATATAAATTTGTATGACTTGAATTAATTAAACCTTGTCACTTGGTAAATAAATATGCTATTCGCGATTATGTTAAAGAAATTATTATGTCTAACCTTGAAACTTTGAATTAAGGCTTAATCACGTAAATTGGAATTTAATCTATGATGTAATATATATGAATTTGTTATGCATCGGAAAATTATATGAGACCTTAAATGATTATATGACTTATTTGGAATTTGCTTGTGGCCTCGTGGATTTAGATGAATTCGTAAAATGCTATTATATGATTTATTTGAATTTGTAATATATGAATTGATATGAAACTTATATGATTAAGTTAGAAACTTTTGCACGCAAGAAATAATTTATTCGTACGAATACGAACTGGTTATTTGATATATAAATAATTTGAATTGCTTTGTCATTCTATCTCTAGTGTTTGCATTAATTGTGCACATGAGCGTGTCCTAATATGTAATATGATTTCACTGAACTATATAATGATTTGTTTTGTATGTAATTGTCATGAATTTGAAACCTGCCTACGTGATTGCATCTTTTAAGTGTTTTTGGCATTGCCGTACGTCTCTCTGTGGTTGTCTGAGTTTGAGTATGAGCCCTGTGTTATGTTTTGTGTCCTCAGTCGGTACAGGTGCACCCGGGGTGGTGACAAGTGTGTCGTGCAGGTTACGGGGTGGACCATTTGCTTTGGGTTTGGCGTTGTTTGGTGCCAGGTGAGGTTAGGTTATAGATATACCCTAATGAAATATGAGCGTTATGTTTGCATGCGAATTTAAGCTCTTTTATATATGTATGTATGTGGGAGTTATGAATATGCTGAAATCTGAATATTTTAGAATCTGAACATGCTAGGAATCTGAATATGCTAAGATTATGAATAGGCTAAAATTAGGAATATGCTATGATTATACCTATGTTACGACTAAGAATATGATCCTGGTATGAATACAATACGAGTACGCTTATGATATGCTTATGAACCCGTTATGATTATGATATGGATAAGAATACGAATCTGGTTATGTCTATGAATATGATTTGACTCTGGCTTTGATTCTGTGCTGCTTGGGGCGCGGTGATTATGGATAAGGAGCCTCGGGGCGTCAAGTATTACTCTTGTACATGATCATCGGGATGTGGGTAAGGAGCCTCGGGACTCCGAGTATTACTCCTGTGCATATTTTGCCTCTTGTTTGAAGGTTTGACTTTGCTTTGCTTGGGGCCCGGTGATTATGGGTAAGGAGCCTCGGGGCACCGAGTATTACTCCTGTGCATGATCATCGGGATGTGGGTAAGGAGCCTCGGGGCACCGAGTATTACTCCTGTGCACATTTCTCCTTTTTGTTTGAAGGTTTGCTTTATGTGGTTGTTTTCGTTAAGTAGTTTATTACGAAATTGTTCGTGAAACGGGAGTGGATTCTTAATTAATAAAATTTGGTTGTTTTGGACTTTGGCCTAACTCTTTTACTCCATATATCTATTATCACGTGTGAAAATGATTTAGAATGCAAAAACCATGCCATGGTTCACGAACTCCCCTCTATGATATGTGTCTTGCTCCGTATACGTATGTATGCGTGCGTGTGTAGCCCCTCACACAGTCTTTGGACTGATCCCTCTCTTTTTATGTTTTAGTTGCAGGTTCAGGTTGTTGGAGTTCGAGCTAGGCGGCTTTGTGTCGTGTCTGTTGAGTCGGTGTCAGTCTGTTTGATTTTGTTAAGTGCTTTGTTCTGAATTATCTATGAAAATTATGTATATGGTATGTTCTGTACAGGATTATGATTATGCTTCGAATATATGAATTTTCAGGACAGGTTAGGACAGGCTTTGGATTAGTTGAACCCATCTTTGTTGTATGTTATTCGGGACAGGTTAGGACAGGTTTTCTTGTTTAGTTGAACCCGTTCAGTTGATGTTGATTTACTTTCTATAATATATGAAATATGATTGTTGACTAAAGTTTTTGATAACTCGTATTTTGTATCGCTTCCGTATTCTTGTTTCGCAGATTTTCATTTGTACAGGGTTTAGGTACCGCCTAGCTTAGGTTGGATTTTCATTTGTCACCCGTTCGCTGTGACTTGGTGCGTATGCGGATTTCCCATTTTGTACATGTGTCGGGTCGTAGTGCGGGGGTGTGGTGCCCCACCGCTTGGGGTGCTACAATAGCTGCATATTATGACTATGAGATATGGCAAATGTATGTGAAAACTGACTTTCTCAATGGAGACATTGATAAAGACATTTATATGGTTCAACCCATAGGTTTCACATTCAGTGGGAGTGAGCAAAAGGTTTGCAAACTCCAAAGATCAATCTACGGATTGAAACAAGCTTCTAGGAATTGGAACATTCATTTTGATGAAGCAGTCAAAGCGTTTGGCTTCGTTCAAAATTCGAATGAATCTTGCGTGTATAGAAAGGAATTGGAGACTTCAGTGCAATTCTTGGTACTTTATGTTGATGACATCCTTCTAATTGGGAATTCGAAGGATGACATGAAAGTTACCAAGTCTTGGTTATTGAACCAGTTCGAGATGAAAGATCTTGGTGATGCGTCCTACATTCTCAGCATAAAGATCTATAGATATATATCAAAGAGATTGACAGGATTATCACAATCGATGTACATAGATAAATTGCTAAAACGATTCAGCGTGGAGGATGCAAAGAACAAGATTCTTCCCATGAGTGTAGGAACATGTCTTTCTAAGAAGATGTGCCGTAAGACAAACGTTGAGAAAGAAAGAATGACTCATGTGCCTTCTGCGTCAGTTATAGGTAGAATAATGTATGCAATTGTAACGCCCCAGTTTTTCGGTTATAATAATGTGGTGTATTTGTTTATAAATTGCGCGATTCAATTATTTAATTATATGATTACTTGTTCATAAGTGTTTTTATTTGATTTAAACTATAAACTATTAATATTTAATTTAATTCATTTTATTTCTACTTTGATATTTAGTGTTAAATTCTCAATTAAGGTTTTGTGTTACCTTAACTATTTCGGTAATTTCGCTAATTAATTTCAACATGTTATTAGTTGGTTTTAATTTAATTAATATGGAATTTGAGTTTTAGTAAATTATTTATAACAATATGAATTCGTTCATGCGCATGAGTGTTCTATTTGTGCTTCGTTCATATATGTAATGATATCGGATTGGTATGGAAATTTAGTATGTCTTAAATATGTGTGTTATGAACATGCCTATGTGCTCGGTTTATGTTTTCGGATTCATTTGATGTGTTTATGAATTTAATTTTGATTGTGGGACCAAATCGGGGGCTAACAAGCAATTAGCGCACCTTTGGTTCCGTGCGTGATATCTTGAGCTCGGGAATTCGGATTCGAATTCCGACACCTCCGTTGCCTTCGTATCGACGATTCGGAGACAATGGAACAAGCCTCATACCTTTTTGAAATCATTAAGACCTCCGAAATCCAACCGTAACGGACAACTCGTGCAAGAAGAGCTCTTTATGTTGACTAGTCTTCATGGTGGGACCCTTTTTACTTAACCTAACCTAACCATACCTTAACCATGACTTTTGTACCATGGGTTAAGCCTTCTCCTACCCCTTTACCTCTGAAAAACCGAGCCAAAATATCTCCTCTTGCAGCTGGAGCTGAACGAGAGAGGAGAAGAGAAGAAAGGAAGAAAACCTTGGCCATCCTTTGTGATTTTGAGCTCAAATCACCATTTTTCTTCACCAAATCTTTAAGGTATGAATATTTATGTCTTCTCTACTCTATTATACTTGATTTCATCTCCTTACAACATGATTTGGATCAGAATTGATTAGGGTTTGAATTATGAATTTGGTATGAACTTTTAGGGATTTTGCTCATGTGACCTATTTGCTTGTATAGCTGATTTCCTTGCTTGTAAATGAGTATATGAGCTTGTTTCTTGGCTTATTTATTTCCTAACTGATAGTATATGATGTTAGGAGGATTTCATCTCTTGCTCCTTTTATGAAATTTTGAGATATGGAGCTCCAAACTTGATGATCAAACTACTTTCCCTGTTTTCGAACTGTTGTATGAAATATTGTGTTGTTGCTTGATCAAATGGTCTCCATTTCGTGTGAAATTGCTTGGAGTTGATGTACACTCATTGTTATATATGTTAGCATTCATGTTTCAAGTATTTGGTTCCATTTGAAGCCTCAAAACCGAAATACATGGCCTGTTTTTATGCATGCCCCATGACAGATTTGTTGCTGTTGCCTATGTGTGGTTGTTGGTCACCCTAATGTGCTTTAAATTGTGCCATTTTGTATATATATGATATATATTAGTTGTTTAGTATGTTAGCATGCATTCCCCAAAGTTTCAGATCCTAATTCAAGCCCTAAGTACTTGATCAAGGCATGATAGAATCATTAGGGTTCATACGTGCGATTTTGGCGACCCAGTATTGTTGCATGGATTCGATGATCTTAACGTGTGATTTAGCCTTTCCACTCTAAATGAAAAATGTTCATAACATGCCAAATATGTTGTATATTAAGTTTCAGAGCATTTGGAGTTCATTTGGTATGCTTTTGGTTTGAGTTTGTTTGGGATCAGTTTTGCCGGTTTTAACTTGTGAACGGTTTTGGTTCTGTACCGTGACACCCCCGTGTCTCATTTACTCATAAGAGTGAGACACGGGCGTGTCACACCTTCTGGGAAGCTCTGTACTGAGCCACGCCCGTGGCTCAGTTTGGCTAGGGTTGGTGACACCCCCGTATCCCTTCCCCTGTGCAGTCCGTGTTGCTTCCTTTTCGGGTTTTGATTTGTTTCACCTCTTGAATGGCTTTATCTCCTTTTGTGTTGAACTATGAACTTGTTTTACTTTATGTTAGGAGTAATATGGTGTAATTTCATGGCTTTTGGATGTGTTATAGGCATGCTTTTACGTAATGCCGTTTATGTGTGTTTATATGTCGTTTATGAATCGCATAACTTATTTTCCATATCATATGACTTCTTCTTGTTGTCAAACCCTGGATATATGCTATGTTATGTAATATGAAGTATGTGGTAGCATTATGGAAGAGCTTGAACATGTTCTATGCCCTAATTGAGTTCTTGAAATAAATTGATTGGGAATATGAATTGAATGATAAGGAATGAATGAGTGAATGACTCGGATATATGAGTTAAGTGCCTTAATAAGGCACATGAACATTTCATGACTTAATATGATCCTTATGCCTTCATATCATGCTTATGCATTGCCTTGCGTCATATATGGTTCATTAGAGTCTTGAGTCTCACGAGCACGTCTTGTGGTCTTTTGTACAGTTTGTCTCCAGGGTGGAGAGCTTTTGATCGTTCAGGCACTTGGTGCTCGGTCCTTGTAACTTCACGGTTCAGGTGAGGGTGGTTTTTGTTTTAGCTATGTAACAGACCCTACAACCCTTATGTGAAAAGCTTTGGCCAAAACCTTATGATTATATATATATGATTTTCAAATGGAGTTATCGAGTAAATCCATCTGAATTATGCGTATGAGCGTATATAAACTTAAAAATGGTTTTGTAATGAGGCTATGCTCCAAACCGTGTGTCTTCATGCTAGCTACGGAATAGGATGACACGGAGAGGTACGTATATAGCATATGCCGAATTACACGGTAAGGTATGATTCTTATAGTATGATTGATCGAGTAAACCCTTTTCAAATGGATAATGATGGGTATGGTATGATTCTTATGAATCAAATGTTTTGGCGAGAAAAGATTGATTGATTGATTGCACTGATTGGGGCCCAGGGGCTTGGTGTGAGTGGGGACCCGAGGAGGCAAGGGCTGACGGTAAACCCTCACACTAGTCCCACTATTGAACAGCGGTACCGGACCTCGTCAGGAGATTGGCGGGGAAAGGGAGCTGAGTGCCATCTGGGGAATCATGTAACCCCTTTTGGCCAATGATTGGGTGGTTGGGCCTTGCAAACCCACCACCAACCCGGAGGAAGAAGGTTGGAACTTAATTATGATTGAAATGATTGATTGACTGATTGATTATCGATTGATAGGCACTGTGCGGGAAGGCCGGGAATCGGATTGCCCAAACAATATATTTAGGACATGATTTATGGTCTGTGTGTATTATGATATATTGCATGATCGCTTAATCAATATATTAATGATATTTGTCGTACACGGTCGGAGTTTGGATGGAGATTGTGCACGCTCACTCGCCGAGCCTTATATTTATGTATGATTTATGAATGTAATGAATTTAATATGAGTTAGTCGTAAAAGTCGAGCATTGTTTATCTATTTTCTTGCCCTTTTTGGGAACTAAATTCAAATAAAACCTTGCTCGGGATTTATGACTTGCATGTGCATGTTTTATATATATGTATCGCTCCTGCTCACTCAGTCTTCTAGAGACTGACCGCTCTCCCTCCCCACTCTTTTAGTGTGCAGGTTTGATCTTTGGAGTTTCGGGCTAGGCGGAGGTGTTTGAAGTCTTTAAGTGGTCGAGTCAGTTAGGAGAGTCCCTGCACTCATTTATGTATTGGAATTATGTATGATTCATTCTATTATATCATGAATTTGAATAATTATGAAATTGTTAGTGAATTGCTCTTACGGGGTATTGTTATGTTTTAAAAGAGGCCTGAAGAGCCCAAATTCCGTTTATGGTTGGTACGATTGAACTTTGGCTTTGCTGCATTATATTTTGTGGATTGGTAACCATTGCAGGGTCTAGCTCTGCCTGGCTTAGGAAGGTTTTTTTTTATGTTTGTCTCCCGTTCGCTATGGTTTGATACGGGTGCGGATTTACTGTTTCGTTACTCGTGTTGAGCCATAGTGCGGGGGATGTGGCGCCTCACGTGCGGGGTGCTACATCCTTAAGTGGTATCAGAGCCCGGTTGCAAAACCGGTGTTCTTGAGTCATGTCTGAGTCAGTTAGGTCGCACGGCATAGGAACAACTTGTGAATGTGTGCATTGCATTGATCTTGAACATGAATTTGGCTTTCCTTTTTGAATTTTGCTAGACTATCTGTTGCATTTACATAAGGATCCTTGCAATAATTGTTGAAAATGTATCATGAGCATGCACTAATCGCATGCATCTACTCTTGAAGTAAGCTATGATTTATAGGTTATGAAGATAATATCAAACCACGGCCAAGTTCTATGACAAAGAAGATCGATTGCAAACCTTCTGAGGCATGGAAGATGGGCAGGATACTCTGGGAAGAATGTAGAGCATTAGAGATGTGAGACTTCCCAAATGGAGCTGTGTACCTGGGCTCGACAAGAAGGATTTCTGATTAAGCCTAGTGAATTGAAATCAAGTCTATCGAAGTTAAGACCGGGAAGAGTTGGACTTGGGTGCTCTGGATTTCGATCGTGATGGGAAACTCATAAACAATAGTCACGGTAATCTTGAGCAAGGTGTTGAGTGGGAGATGAGCTTGTTTTTCCAAGACCAAGCTGAATTGTCATGTTGTGAAGTTGAAATGGAAGATATGAAGCAACAAATGGAAACGGTAAAGAAAGGCAACCACTCCTTGAAAGGAAATCATGCGGTCAAATGTAAGCAGTGGGAGGTGAATTGAACTTTCGAAAGGGTAAGTGCGGGATTCTTGATTGAGACGACGATTGGAAGTAAAGATCGAATTTAGAGAATAGATTGGATGCTAACTCCTTGGAAGTGGAAGATACAAGTTGATTTATAAAGATGCATGGGAATCTCGAAGACCGTGGGAAAGCCAAGGGATAATCACCAAGTCAAAGTAACCTCGGGTTTGGAGGAACGAAGTGAAGCTGCTGAACTAATAGCTTATCACATTGGTGACAGGTTCTAAAACATTCATGGCACGTGCATCATATTCTACATTAATTATTTATTCTTTTAACCTTATTTTATCTGTATACTTCTAAATGGGTTTCGTTGCGCTAATGTGTGGTATAATTGCTTGATGTAAACGTGACACATGCATTGCCATCTTTACCTGACATGCATTCTAGTGTTTACTTGATAGGAAGATCTGGCACCTCAATTGTCAAGTATATCCTCGCTCGAACCATATCTGAGTTATGGGAAAGGAAATAATGGTGTGGCACATGACGAGAAAGACGACTGAGAAATAAAGAACTTTAGGTAAGGGATAGGTTAGTGGAAAGGACCTCCGAAGGAAAGTCAGATTAGATCCATCTTTGGGGTGTTCGGATCGAATAAGAATAGGGAAGAAAGATTGAGGAAGTTCGATATGAAAGAGCAAAATTTTAAGGGGGAGAGCACGACCGAGAGTTAAAATGGAGGATGGAAGTAGTGCTCGAATAAATATGTCAATAGCAGCAACGGGGATGCAAATTAAGGAGAATCCGGAAATCCTAATGGTGGCAATTGGAAATGAATAAGAGGACGGTAATGGTTAAGTTGTTAAGAGAGAAGTGACGATGCTAAATTTGGGGAAAGATTTTTCGAGATATAAAGAAGAAAGTTTACTGAACGACTCTATGCCTGGAAATCCGAATTGGGAGTGATGAAATTATATGGAAGTTTCTGTGACCTCCTAAGATGGAATTAACTAAAGAAAAATTGGATCAATTTATTATATGAGGGGATATTGTCGACCAAGATTTATTTAGTAGAAGTATTAAGGGATCCGAGACAACATTATTCAGTTATCGGTTCTATCAAAGGTGATCCGGAAGGAAATCCACGAAGAAACCAAACCGGAAAAGATGATCATTGGAGGATGTACATCAAACTTCAAAACGCATCAAGAACATTTTATCTTCGATTCAAGAAATGTGGAGCTAGATGCCAAATATAAACCTAAGGGGTCAAAGGGAATGAATGGGTACCAGGAACGGAAGATGAAAAAGGATTCGTGTTAAGGTAGATCCTAATGACGAATACCTCAAGGTAGGGACTGAATCGCCAAGGTGGTCAGGGGTAGTTATTCTCGAGGATATTTTAAACTCTGATATGAGTAAGATAGTAGCTATGAATCTAACATTGAGACAGATGGTCTAAGGATATTCGGGGAGGTCAAGCTCGGTTAATTAAAAAGAATTGGATGGTCGAACGAAGATTGTGGGAAATGGTGAAGACTGGAAATAGTATAAGTCAGAACGGATCCAAGAGTATGATCCTTAAAGGATTTATCAATAGCTTCACCGAGGAACCTTGAAGAAGTTCAAGACAAGCTGACCACTGAGCTATCTTCAGGATAGATCATACCTTGGACAACGACAACTCACAAGTCTGAATTTTTGCAACTACGGTGAACGGTACTTATAGCATTCATGATACATGCATCCATGCGAATTTAATTTATATAATTTTTATGTTAGGTGCTTTAATCTTGTATTGTGTTAAATTACTTGGAATAATTGGATATTAATATGGGCGACATTTATTACTTGCTTTGGGTGCCTTACGTGATTTTAAATTTGGTTTCGCGTGAGTTGCTTGGGAGTATTGGAGACTTCCTTGTTTCATTTTCGGTTGAGAGACGGGGTGCTCTCTTTGTTTGTAAGAGACGGGGATTCTCTTATTTTGTTTGAGAGACGGGGTACTCTCTTTACTTGCGAGAGACGGGGCTCTCTCTTTGTTGCTTGCGAGAGACGGGGTTCTCTCATTGCTGCTTGAGAGACGGGGCTCTCTCCTTGTTGTTTGTGAGAGACAGGGAATCTCTCATTGTTTGATTTCAAGCGTGTTTTGAATCCGAGGACGGATTCTTTTTAAGGGGGAGAGATTGTAACGCCCCAGTTTTTCGGTTATAATAATGTGGTGTATTTGTTTATAAATTGCGCGATTCAATTATTTAATTATATGATTACTTGTTCATAAGTGTTTTTATTTGATTTAAACTATAAACTATTAATATTTAATTTAATTCATTTTATTTCTACTTTGATATTTAGTGTTAAATTCTCAATTAAGGTTTTGTGTTACCTTAACTATTTCGGTAATTTCGCTAATTAATTTCAACATGTTATTAGTTGGTTTTAATTTAATTAATATGGAATTTGAGTTTTAGTAAATTATTTATAACAATATGAATTCGTTCATGCGCATGAGTGTTCTATTTGTGCTTCGTTCATATATGTAATGATATCGGATTGGTATGGAAATTTAGTATGTCTTAAATATGTGTGTTATGAACATGCCTATGTGCTCGGTTTATGTTTTCGGATTCATTTGACGTGTTTATGAATTTAATTTTGATTGTGGGACCAAATCAGGGGCTAACGAGCAATTAGCGCACCCTTGGTTCCGTGCGTGATATCTTGAGCTCGGGAATTCGGATTCGAATTCCGACACCTCCGTTGCCTTCGTATCGACGATTCGGAGACAATGGAACAAGCCTCATACCTTTTTGAAATCATTAAGACCTCCGAAATCCAACCGTAACGGACAACTCGTGCAAGAAGAGCTCTTTATGTTGACTAGTCTTCATGGTGGGACCCTTTTTACTTAACCTAACCTAACCATACCTTAACCATGACTTTTGTACCATGGGTTAAGCCTTCTCCTACCCCTTTACCTCTGAAAAACCGAGCCAAAATATCTCCTCTTGCAGCTGGAGCTGAACGAGAGAGGAGAAGAGAAGAAAGGAAGAAAACCTTGGCCATCCTTTGTGATTTTGAGCTCAAATCACCATTTTTCTTCACCAAATCTTTAAGGTATGAATATTTATGTCTTCTCTACTCTATTATACTTGATTTCATCTCCTTAAAACATGATTTGGATCAGAATTGATTAGGGTTTGAATTATGAATTTGGTATGAACTTTTAGGGATTTTGCTCATGTGACCTATTTGCTTGTATAGCTGATTTCCTTGCTTGTAAATGAGTATATGAGCTTGTTTCTTGGCTTATTTATTTCCTAACTGATAGTATATGATGTTAGGAGGATTTCATCTCTTGCTCCTTTTATGAAATTTTGAGATATGGAGCTCCAAACTTGATGATCAAACTACTTTCCCTGTTTTTGAACTGTTGTATGAAATATTGTGTTGTTGCTTGATCAAATGGTCTCCATTTCGTGTGAAATTGCTTGGAGTTGATGTACACTCATTGTTATATATGTTAGCATTCATGTTTCAAGTATTTGGTTCCATTTGAAGCCTCAAAACCGAAATACATGGCCTGTTTTTATGCATGCCCCATGACAGATTTGTTGCTGTTGCCTATGTGTGGTTGTTGGTCACCCTAATGTGCTTTAAATTGTGCCATTTTGTATATATATGATATATATTAGTTGTTTAGTATGTTAGCATGCATTCCCCAAAGTTTCAGATCCTAATTCAAGCCCTAAGTACTTGATCAAGGCATGATAGAATCATTAGGGTTCATACGTGCGATTTTGGCGACCCAGTTTTGTTGCATGGATTCGATGATCTTAACGTGTGATTTAGCCTTTGAACTCTAAATGAAAAATGTTCAAAACATGCCAAATATGTTGTATATTAAGTTTCAGAGCATTTGGAGTTCATTTGGTATGCTTTTGGTTTGAGTTTGTTTGGGATCAGTTTTGCCGGTTTTAACTTGTAAACGGTTTTGGTTCGGTACCGTGACACCCCCGTGTCTCATTTACTCATAAGAGTGAGACACGGGCGTGTCACACCTTCTGGGAAGCTCTGTACTGAGCCACGCCCGTGGCTCAGTTTGGCTAGGGTTGGTGACACCCCCGTGTCCCTTCCCCTGTGCAGTCCGTGTTGCTTCCTTTTCGGGTTTTGATTTGTTTCACCTCTTGAATGGCTTTATCTCCTTTTGTGTTGAACTATGAACTTGTTTTACTTTATGTTAGGAGTAATATGGTGTAATTTCATGGCTTTTGGATGTGTTATAGGCATGCTTTTACGTAATGCCATTTATGTGTGTTTATATGTCGTTTATGAATCGCATAACTTATTTTCCATATCATATGACTTCTTCTTGTTGTCAAACCCTGGATATATGCTATGTTATGTAATATGAAGTATGTGGTAGCATTATGGAAGAGCTTGAACATGTTCTATGCCCTAATTGAGTTCTTGAAATAAGTTGATTGGGAATATGAATTGAATGATAAGGAATGAATGAGTGAATGACTCGGATATATGAGTTAAGTGCCTTAATAAGGCACATGAACATTTCATGACTTAATATGATCCTTATGCCTTCATATCATGCTTATGCATTGCCGTGCGTCATATATGGTTCATTAGAGTCTTGAGTCTCACGAGCACGTCTTGTGGTCTTTTGTACAGTTTGTCTCCAGGGTGGAGAGCTTTTGATCGTTCAGGCACTTGGTGCTCGGTCCTTGTAACTTCACGGTTCAGGTGAGGGTGGTTTTTGTTTTAGCTATGTAACAGACCCTACAACCCTTATGTGAAAAGCTTTGGCCAAAACCTTATGATTATATATATATGATTTTCAAATGGAGTTATCGAGTAAATCCTTCTGAATTATGCGTATGAGCGTATATAAACTTAAAAATGGTTTTGTAATGAGGCTATGCTCCAAACCGTGTGTCTTCATGCTAGCTACGGAATAGGATGACACGGAGAGGTACGTATATAGCATATGCCGAATTACACGGTAAGGTATGATTCTTATAGTATGATTGATCGAGTAAACCCTTTTCAAATGGATAATGATGGGTATGGTATGATTCTTATGAATCAAATGTTTTGGCGAGAAAAGATTGATTGATTGATTGCACTGATTGGGGCCCAGGGGCTTGGTGTGAGTGGGGACCCGAGGAGGCAAGGGCTGACGGTAAACCCTCACACTAGTCCCACTATTGAACAGCGGTACCGGACCTCGTCAGGAGATTGGCGGGGAAAGGGAGCTGAGTGCCATCTGGGGAATCATGTAACCCCTTTTGGCCAATGATTGGGTGGTTGGGCCTTGCAAACCCACCACCAACCCGGAGGAAGAAGGTTGGAACTTAATTATGATTGAAATGATTGATTGACTGATTGATTATCGATTGATAGGCACTGTGCGGGAAGGCCGGGAATCGGATTGCCCAAACAATATATTTAGGACATGATTTATGGTCTGTGTGTATTATGATATATTGCATGATCGCTTAATCAATATATTAATGATATTTGTCGTACACGGTCGGAGTTTGGATGGAGATTGTGCACGCTCACTCGCCGAGCCTTATATTTATGTACGATTTATGAATGTAATGAATTTAATATGAGTTAGTCGTAAAAGTCGAGCATTGTTTATCTATTTTCTTGCCCTTTTTGGGAACTAAATTCAAATAAAACCTTGCTCGGGATTTATGACTTGCATGTGCATGTTTTATATATATGTATCGCTCCTGCTCACTCAGTCTTCTAGAGACCGACCGCTCTCCCTCCCCACTCTTTTAGTGTGCAGGTTTGATCTTTGGAGTTTCGGGCTAGGCGGAGGTGTTTGAAGTCTTTAAGTGGTCGAGTCAGTTAGGAGAGTCCCTGCACTCATTTATGTATTGGAATTATGTATGATTCATTCTATTATATCATGAATTTGAATAATTATGAAATTGTTAGTGAATTGCTCTTACGGGGTATTGTTATGTTTTAAAAGAGGCCTGAAGAGCCCAAATTCCGTTTATGGTTGGTACGATTGAACTTTGGCTTTGCTGCATTATATTTTGTGGATTGGTAACCATTGCAGGGTCTAGCTCCGCCTGGCTTAGGAAGGTTTTTTTTTATGTTTGTCTCCCGTTCGCTATGGTTTGATACGGGTGCGGATTTACTGTTTCGTTACTTGTGTTGAGCCATAGTGCGGGGGATGTGGCGCCTCACGTGCGGGGTGCTACAGCAATGCTGTGTACTCGACCGGATGTGGCTTATGCTCTTAGCAGAACAAGCCATTTCCAATCTGACCCAGGAGAAGGTCACTGGACTGCTATGAAGAACTAAGGATTTGTTCTTAGTATACGGGGGACAGAAAGATCTAATTGTCGAAGGGTTCTGCGATGCAAGCTTTATATCTAACTTACATGATTTTAAGTCAATGTCAGGATGCATTTTGTGCCTTAATGGCGGAGCAGTGAGCTGGAAAAGTTCCAAGCAATCATCCACTGAGGCAGCTAAGGTTTGGATTGGAAACTTCATTCGAGAGTTGAATGTCGTTCCTAGCATGATATGTAACGCCTCGACTTTTTAGTCATACAGGTGTGGCTTATATGATAATTACGTGCGCATTTAATTCACTTTAATTACATCATTATTCGTTTTATTTTATATTATTTTAAATTCTTGAATATTTGAAATTGTTTGAATTGAATTTATATGAATTCATGAACTATATGCGCTTGTGTGACTTCTTTGCTTGCCGTTTCTATATGAACTCAATTCGGAATTTCGTGAAAATTTAATATGTTGGAGATATACATGTAATGAATGTGTAAATATGCTCGTTCCATATTTTCAGATTCGTTTGATTGTGTTTTAAATTTATTTTGTTGCTTGGAACCAAAATGGGGCTAACGAGTAATTAGCACACCCTTGGTTCCGTATGTGATATCTTGAGCTCGGGAACTCGGATTCGAGTTCCGTCAACTTCGTCGAACTCATATCAAAGATTTGGGTTTACTGAACTTAGCCTCATATTTTTTCAAAATTATTTGAACCTCCGAAATCCAACCGAAATGTGACTCATTCGCAAAAACTGCCACACTTTGCCAAAATTGCCATAACTCCTACAAACCTTGACCAAATTAACCATGGTTGGAGTCTTTGGAACCCTAGTTCAGCCCAATATCACTCTTCACTCTCTCCCAACCGAACCACACTCCATACAAAGAAGAAAACTCAGCCAAAGCTTCAGAATTCCAGTTTCATCTCGCCACTTTGCCCTTCCTAGATATTAAGAGCTCAAATCTCTTCCAACCTTCAACCAATTTAAAAGGTGAGCTTAGGGTTGTAATATACATCCATTAATGATCATTATTTTAATCATGTATTCATGGAGTTTAAAGGAGATGAATGAATAGTTATGTTATATTATGATAAATTAATGCTTCTACTTTATTGTTTTACTCTGCTTTTATGGTTGAAGGGTTAGTCCCGCCTAGTATAGTGTGTGTGTAGTGTCCCCATTCGTTGTGATTTATGTAGCACCCCGCACGTGAGGCGCCACATCCCCCGCACTAAGGCTCAACACGAGTAACGAAATAGTCAATCCGCACACGTATCAAACCCTAGCGAACGGGAGACAAACATAAAAACCCTCCTAAGCTAGGCGGAACTAGACCCTGTAAAGATAACCAATCAACAATATATATTGCATAGCAAACCAAATTCGATCATACAAACCATAAACGGAATTTGGGCTCTTCAGGCCTCTTTTAAATCAATAACAAAATTCAGTAACAGTAATTCAATAACAATTACATAACTATTCAAATTCATGATATAATAGAACGAATCATCCATAATTCCAATACATGAATGAGTGAAGAGACTCTCCTAATCTAACTCGACTCACTCAAAGACTCCAACACCTCCGCCTAGCTCGAAACTCCAAACTCCAACCTGCACACTAAAAAGATTGGGGAGGGAGAGGGGTCAGTCTCTAGAAGACTGAGTGAGCAGGAGCGATACATATATATAAAACATGCACATGCAAGTCATAAATCCCGAGCAAGGTTTTATTTGAATTTAGTTCTCGAAAAGGCCAAGAAGGTAGATAGACAATGCTCGACCTTTACGACTAAGTCATATTAAATTCATTACATTCATAAATCATACATAAATATAAGGCTCGGCGAGTGAGCGTACACAACCTCCATCCAAACTCCGACCGTGTACATAAATATCAGTAATATATTGATTAGGCGATCAGGCAATATATCATAATACACACAGACCATAAATCATAACATAAATATGCGTTTGGGCAATCCGTATCCCGGCCTTCCCGCACGGTGCATAATTCTATCAAAACATATACATAAGAAGAGGCTTAAATCCTAACCAACCTTCTTCCTCCGAGTGGTGGACGGGCTTGCAAGACCCGACCACCTCAATCATGGGCCAATGGGGTTTCATGACTCCCCCAAAGGCACTCAGCTCCCATTCCCCGCTAAATCTCCTAGCGAGGGCCGGTATCACCGTAGTTTGGTTGGGACTAGTATATGGGATCCGCGTCAGCCCTTGCTTCCTCGGTTAGCCACATATACTAAGTCCCGGGGCCCGTTCAGTAATAAGTAATAAATGTGTCTCGCCAAAACATAACAATCATAAGTACATAACATAATTCATAAATACATATCATAATTCATAAGTACATAACATAATTCATAAATACCTTACCGTGTAATTCGGCATATGCTATATACGTACCTCTCCGTGTCATCCTATTCCATAGCTAGCATGAAGACACACGGTTTGGAGCATAGCCTCATTACAAAACCATTTTTAAGCTCATGTACGCTCATACGTATAACTCAGAAGGATTTACTCGATAACTTCATTTGAAAACCATATATATATATAATCATAAGGTTTTGGCCAAAGCTTTTCACATAAGGGTTGTAGGGTTTGTTACATAGCTAAAACGAAAACCACCCTCACCTGAACCGTGAAGTTACAAGGATCGAGCACCAAGTGCCTGAACGATCAAAAGCTCTCCACCCTGGAGACAACTGTACAAAAGACCACAAGACGTGTTCGTGAGACTCAAGACTCTAAATGAACCATATATGACGCACGGCAATGCTCAAGCATGATATGAAAGCATAAGGATCATATTAAGTCATGAAAACCATATAGCCAATTCATTCACTTGTTCAGTCATTTTCATTCGAATTCTTCAATTCAATAATCAATCACATTAATCCAAGAATTCAAATAGAAGCTTAGAACACATTCAAGCTCAACCAACATGCTACTACATACCTCATATTACATAACATAGCATGTATCCAAGGTTGGACAACAAGAAGTAGTGATATGATATAGAAAATAAGTGATGCGATTCATAAGCGACATATAAACACACATAAGCGGCATTAAGTAAAAGCATGCCTATAACACCTCCAAAAGCCATGAAATTACACCATATTACTCCTAACATATAGTAAAACAAGTTCATAGTTCAACACAAAAGGAGATAAAGCCATTAAGAAGGTGAAATAAATCAAAAACCGAAAAGGAAGCAACAAAGACTGCACATGGGAAGTGACACGGGGGTGTCACCAACCCTAGCCCAACTGAGCCACGGGCGTGGCTCAGTACAGAGCTTCCCAGAAGGTGTGACACGCCCGTGTCTCCCTCTTATGAGTAAATGAGACACGGGGGTGTCACGGTACAGAACTTGAGGCGCCTGCAAGACCTAACCGGCAAAACTGAACTCATACAAACTCAATCCAAAGGCATACCAAATGAACTCCAAATGCTCTGAAACTTAATATGAAACATATTTGGCATGTTACGAACATTTTTCATTTAGAGTGCAAAGGCTAAATCACACGTTAAGATCATCGAATCCATGCAACAAAACTGGGTCGCCAAAATCGCACATATGAACCCTAATGATTCTATCATGCCTTGATCAAGTACTTAGGGCTTGAATATGGATCTGAAACTTTGGGGAATGCATGCTAACATACTAAAAAACTAATATACATCATATATATGCAAAATGGTACAATTTAAAGCACATTAGGGTGACCAACAAGTTACCAATCACAACAGCAACAATTCTGTCAAAGATCATGCATAAGAACAGGCCATGTACTTCGGTTTTGAGGCTTCAAATGGAACCAAATACTTAAAGCATGAATGTTAACATATAGAGCAATAAGTGTACATCAACTCCATGCATTTTCACACGAAATGGAGACCATTTGATCAAGCATCAACACAATATTTCACACAGCAGTTCAAAAACAGGGGAAACAATTAGATCACCAAGTTTAGAGCTCCATATCTCAAAATTTTATAAAAGGGTCAAGAGATGAAATCCTCCTAACATCCTATACTATCAGTTAGGAAAGAAATAAGCCAAGAAACAAGTTCATATGATCACATATAAGCAAGAAATTCAGTCACACAAACATATAGGTCACAATAGCAAAAATCCCTAAAAGTTCATACCAATCTCATAATTCAAACCCTAATCAAATCTGATCCAAATCATGTACTAAGTAGATAAAATCAAGCATAATGGAGTAGAGAAGACATAAATATTCATACCTTGAAGTTTTGGTGAAGGAAGATGGTGATTTGAGCTCAAAATCACAAAAGGCCAAGGTTTTCTTCTTCCTTCTCCTCTCTCTTTCTCTCTCGATCAGTTCCAGCTGCAAGAGGAGATGTAAGGTTCGGTTTTTGCAGCTAAAAGGATAAGAGAAGGGTTTAACTCAAGTATACAAGCCATGATTAAGGTATGGTTAGGTTAAGGAGTGTTATGGGGTCCCACCATGAAGACTAGTCAACCAAAGGAGCTCTTCTTGCATGAGTTGTCCGTTACGGTTGGATTTCGGAGGTCTTAATGATTTCAAAAAGGTATGAGGCTTGTTCCATTGTCTCCGGATTGTCGATACGAAGGCAACGGAGGTGTCGGAATTCAAATCCGAATTCCCGAGCTCAAGATATCACGTACGGAACCAAGGGTGCGCTAATTGCTCGTTAGCCCCCGACTTGGTTCCATAAATCAAATTAAATTCATAAACACGTCAAATAAATCCGAAAACGTAAACCTAGCACATAGGCATATTCATAACACACATATTTACAACATACTAAATTTTCACGACATTTCGGTATCAATACATATGTAAACAAAGCACAAATAGAACACTCATGCGCATGAACGAATTCATATTGTTATAAATGAATTACTAAAACTTAAATTCCATATTAAATAAATTAAACAAACTAATAACATGTTGTAATTAATTAAAGAAATTACCGAAACAGTTAAGGTACGTGAAAGCTCAATTAAGAAATTAAACACCAAATATCAAAGTAAAATAAAATGAATTAAATTAAAATAGAAATAGTTTATAGTTTGAATCAAATATAAGCATTTATAAACAATTAATCATATAATTAAATAATTAAATTGCGCAATTTATAAACAATTACATCACATTATTATTACTGAAAAACTGGGGCGTTACAATCTCTCCCCCTTAAAAAGAATCCGTCCTCGGATTCAAAACACGCTTGAAATCAAACAATGAGAGATTCCCCGTCGTCTCTCACAAACAACAAGGAGAGAGCCCCGTCTCTCGAGCAGCAATGAGAGAACCCCGTCTCTCCAACAACAATGAGAGAACCCCGTCTCTCGCAAACAAAGAGAGTACCCCGTCTCTCAAACAGAAATAAGAGAATCCCCGTTCCTTAACCGAAAATAAAGCAAGGAAGTCTCCAATACTCCCAAGCAACTCACGCAAAACCAAATTCAAAATCACACAAGCCATCTCAAGGTAAATATCAGATATCATCCACGTTAATCATCAATACTTCATGTAATTTAACTTGACAAGAAAACAAAGCATATGACAAAGAAATTATTAAATTGAATTTGCATGAATGTATGCTTCATGAATGCTATAAATACCGTTCACCGTAGTCACGAAGTTTTAACATTGTGAGTTGTCGTTGTTCAGTGCATCATCTGTCCCGAAGATAGATTCAGTGCTTAGTTTGTCTTTAACCTCTTCAGGATACCCCGATGAAACAATTAATGAAGCCTTCGGGGATTATACTTCTTAGATCCCTTTTTGCCCGGTACTGCTCCCCGTCTCCATCATTCCTCTTAATCCTCATTCAGCCCACTCTTTTTACTTATCCGAGCTTGACCTCCCGAAAACCCCCAAGAATAACTACCCCTGACAACCTTGACGATTCAATCCCTACCTAGAGGTATTCGTCATTAGGATCTACCTTAACACGAATCCTTTTCCCATCTTCTGTTCATGTTATCTATTCATACTCTTTAACCCCTTAGGGCTATATTCGGTATCTGGCCCCACATTTCTGGAATCAAAGATAGAGTGTTCTTGATGACCCTTGAAGTTCGATGTAAATCCTCCAATGATCATCTTCTCCGGTTTGGTTTCTTCCGGATTATCGTGGGACTAACCAAAGACTTGATAATACTGTCATTATTGAACCCCCTTTTTACTCTATTGAATTACTCTTGATTGCCCTCCTTCCATTCTATGCTAGCTTAATTCAACTCTCTCTCTCCCGTCAATTCAGACTTAGGGTTCACAGAAGTTCCCTTATAATTTGTTATCCCCAGATCCATGTTCTATACATAGGAATATTCTCCAAGCCATTTCCGTTATACCTAATGAGGGACTTCAACCCGAATTTAATAACTTAGTTCCCCTCTTAACAACTTAACCATTCAAGCCGCCTTATTTATCTCTGATCTTCACTAATAGGACTTCCAGGTATTCCTTAATTTGAAATTTCGTTATTCCCACTAAAATATTTCTTCGAGCTCCCCTTCAATCGTCCAATTTGTTCCTCGGTCGTACTCTCCCCCTTAAATTTCTATCGTCACATGTTGAACTCCATTGATTCTTCTTTTGTCAAAATTCTTGATAAGTAATTCCCATTAGGTGAAGTTTAACTGATATAGGAACCAAGGATTTGGCCTTTCAACTCCTTCCCCAGTTCTCCTGATGTCCGAAACTCCTTTCTTATTCCCGTCTGGAACTCTAGTCCCACTTCTCCTTCTAACGTATCATCCTACTATCTCTCTTCCTCGTAACTCAGATGCGGCTCGGTTGAACTGATACTTGATAGTTGAGGCGAAAGGACTTCCTATCAAGTAAACACTAAAATGCATGTTGGGTTAAAATGACAATGCATGTGTCACGTTTACATCAAGAAATTATACAACACATTAGCGCAACGAAACCAATTAGAAATGCACGGATAAACATAAGGTCAAAAGAATAAATGATTAATGCTAAATATGATGCACGTGCTATGAATGCTTTGGAACCTGTCACCGATGTGGGAAGTTATTTGCTCGGTAGCTTTCCTCGTTCTTCCGATCCCAAGGTCACTTGACCTGGTAATTATTCCTTGCCTTTCCCACGGTCTTCGAGACTTCCATGCATCTTTATAAATCAACTTGTATCTTCCACTGTCCGAGATTGCAATTTCTTGATCCCTAATTCTTCCACGTCTCCTGAGTTAGCATCCACACTTCTCCTCGCAATTCAACCTTTACTTCTAATCGTCACCTCAATCAAGAATTCCGCGTTTATCCTTTGTGGGTTTAATTCACCTCCAATTGCTTATACTTGACCGCATGATTTCCTTTCTTTCCCGTTTCCATTTGTTGCTTCATATCTCCCATTTTACTTCACAACATGACAATTCAGCTTGGTTTTAAAAAAAACGAACTCATCTCCCAATCCACACCTTGATCAAGATTCCCGTGACGATTGTTTATGAGTTTCCCATCACGATCGAAATCCAAAGCACCTAAGTCCAACTCTTCCCGGTCTTAACTTCGATAGACTTGATTTCAATTCACTAGGCTTAATCAGAAATCCTTCTTGTCGACCCCAGGTACACAGCTCCTACCGGGCCCATTTTATCTGAGTCTATCCTAACTATTGAGACCTCTTCAACGATCCAATCCGGGATCAAAACATCTTCAAGGTTCGTTCACTTCATCCTTTAGGTTGAAAGATCTTATTGAATCCAATTAATGCACTTCAGGTAGTGGATCCACATAAGTTGTTCTTTTGAGTCACAACCATCCCTTGATTAACCCCTATTCCTATACCACCAAATGTTCCTCTGCCATCGCATCGCCAAGGTCGAACCTCCCATTCTAAATCCTAACCGTTAATTGCAACTCAGTCTGTAATACTACGCGGCTAGCATTCTCCACATTCCTCCTCGGGCATCCTTCCTATCTTCCATGTCTCCGAAGGAATTTGCAATAGGTTGTTGTGATCATAAAACTTGGTCGTGGTTTGATATCATCTTCATAACCTATAAATCATGGCTTACTTCAAGAGTAGATGCATGCGATTAGTGCATGCTCATGACACATATTCAATACGAAAGACAAGAATCCATATAAAAATGCAACAAGTAATTCAACGAAATTCTTAAGGAAACCAAATTCCATATTCAGGATCGATGCAATGCACATAATACCACATAGTCCCTATGCCGTTCGACTTAGACTGACTCCGACACGACTCAAGAACACCGGTTTTGCAACCGGGCTCTGATACCACTTAAGGATGTAGCACCCCGCACGTGAGGCGCCACATCCCACGCACTAAGGCTCAACACGAGTAACGAAATAGTCAATCCGCACACGTATCAAACCCTAGCAAACGGGAGACAAACATAAAAACCCTCCTAAGCTAGGCGGAACTAGACCCTGTAAAGATAACCAATCAACAATATATATTGCATAGCAAACCAAATTCGATCATACAAACCATAAACGGAATTTGGGCTCTTCAGGCCTCTTTTAAATCAATAACAAAATTCAGTAACAGTAATTCAATAACAATTACATAACTATTCAAATTCATGATATAATAGAACGAATCATCCATAATTCCAATACATGAATGAGTGAAGAGACTCTCCTAATCTAACTCGACTCACTCAAAGACTCCAACACCTCCGCCTAGCTCGAAACTCCAAACTCCAACCTGCACACTAAAAAGATTGGGGAGGGAGAGGGGTGAGTCTCTAGAAGACTGAGTGAGCAGGAGCGATACATATATATAAAACATGCACATGCAAGTCATAAATCCCGAGCAAGGTTTTATTTGAATTTAGTTCTCGAAAAGGCCAAGAAGGTAGATAGACAATGCTCGACCTTTACGACTAAGTCATATTAAATTCATTACATTCATAAATCATACATAAATATAAGGCTCGGCGAGTGAGCGTGCACAACCTCCATCCAAACTCCGACCGTGTACATAAATATCAGTAATATATTGATTAGGCGATCAGGCAATATATCATAATACACACAGACCATAAATCATAACATAAATATGCGTTTGGGCAATCCGTATCCCGGCCTTCCCGCACGGTGCATAATTCTATCAAAACATATACATAAGAAGAGGCTTAAATCCTAACCAACCTTCTTCCTCCGAGTGGTGGACGGGCTTGCAAGACCCGACCACCTCAATCATGGGCCAATGGGGTTTCATGACTCCCCCAAAGGCACTGAGCTCCCATTCCCCGCTAAATCTCCTAGCGAGGGCCGGTATCACCGTAGTTTGGTTGGGACTAGTATATGGGATCCCCGTCAGCCCTTGCTTCCTCGGTTAGCCACATATACTAAGTCCCGGGGCCCGTTCAGTAATAAGTAATAAATGTGTCTCGCCAAAACATAATAATCATAAGTACATAACATAATTCATAAATACATATCATAATTCATAAGTACATAACATAATTCATAAATACCTTACCGTGTAATTCGGCATATGCTATATACGTACCTCTCCGTGTCATCCTATTCCATAGCTAGCATGAAGACACACGGTTTGGAGCATAGCCTCATTACAAAACCATTTTTAAGCTCATGTACGCTCATACGTATAACTCAGAAGGATTTACTCGATAACTTCATTTGAAAACCATATATATATATAATCATAAGGTTTTGGCCAAAGCTTTTCACATAAGGGTTGTAGGGTTTGTTACATAGATAAAACGAAAACCACCCTCACCTGAACCGTGAAGTTACAAGGATCGAGCACCAAGTGCCTGAACGATCAAAAGCTCTCCACCCTGGAGACAACTGTACAAAAGACCACAAGACGTGTTCGTGAGACTCAAGACTCTAAATGAACCATATATGACGCACGGCAATGCTCAAGCATGATATGAAAGCATAAGGATCATATTAAGTCATGAAAACCATATAGCCAATTCATTCACTTGTTCAGTCATTTTCATTCGAATTCTTCAATTCAATAATCAATCACATTAATCCAAGAATTCAAATAGAAGCTTAGAACACATTCAAGCTCAACCAACATGCTACTACATACCTCATATTACATAACATAGCATGTATCCAAGGTTGGACAACAAGAAGTAGTGATATGATATAGAAAATAAGTGATGCGATTCATAAGCGACATATAAACACACATAAGCGGCATTAAGTAAAAGCATGCCTATAACACCTCCAAAAGCCATGAAATTACACCATATTACTCCTAACATATAGTAAAACAAGTTCATAGTTCAACACAAAAGGAGATAAAGCCATTAAGAAGGTGAAATAAATCAAAAACCGAAAAGGAAGCAACAAAGACTGCACATGGGAAGTGACACGGGGGTGTCACCAACCCTAGCCCAACTGAGCCACGGGCGTGGCTCAGTACAGAGCTTCCCAGAAGGTGTGACACGCCCGTGTCTCCCTCTTATGAGTAAATGAGACACGGGGGTGTCACGGTACAGAACTTGAGGCGCATGCAAGACCTAACCGGCAAAACTGAACTCATACAAACTCAATCCAAAGGCATACCAAATGAACTCCAAATGCTCTGAAACTTAATATGCAACACATTTGGCATGTTATGAACATTTTTCATTTAGAGTGAAAAGGCTAAATCACACGTTAAGATCATCGAATCCATGCAACAAAACTGGGTCGCCAAAATCGCAGATATGAACCCTAATGATTCTATCATGCCTTGATCAAGTACTTAGGGCTCGAATATGGATCTGAAACTTTGGGGAATGCATGCTAACATACTAAACAACTAATATACATCATATATATGCAAAATGGTACAATTTAAAGCACATTAGGGTGACCAACAAGTTACCAATCACAACAGCAACAATTCTGTCAAAGATCATGCATAAGAACAGGCCATGTACTTCGGTTTTGAGGCTTCAAATGGAACCAAATACTTAAAGCATGAATGTTAACATATAGAGCAATAAGTGTACATCAACTCCATGCATTTTCACACGAAATGGAGACCATTTGATCAAGCATCAACACAATATTTCGCACAGCAGTTCAAAAACAGGGGAAACAATTAGATCATCAAGTTTAGAGCTCCATATCTCAAAATTTTATAAAAGGGTCAAGAGATGAAATCCTCCTAACATCCTATACTATCAGTTAGGAAATAAATAAGCCAAGAAACAAGTTCATATGATCACATATAAGCAAGAAATTCAGTCACACAAACATATAGGTCACAATAGCAAAAATCCCTAAAAGTTCATACCAATCTCATAATTCAAACCCTAATCAAATCTGATCCAAATCATGTAATAAGTAGATAAAATCAAGCATAATGGAGTAGAGAAGACATAAATATTCATACCTTGAAGTTTTGGTGAAGGAAGATGGTGATTTGAGCTCAAAATCACAAAAGGCCAAGGTTTTCTTCTTCCTTTTCCTCTCTCTTTCTCTCTCGATCAGTTCCAGCTGCAAGAGGAGATGTATGGTTCGGTTTTTGCAGCTAAAAGGATAAGAGAAGGGTTTAACTCAAGTATACAAGCCATGGTTAAGGTATGGTTAGGTTAAGGAGTGTTATGGGGTCCCACCATGAAGACTAGTCAACCAAAGGAGCTCTTCTTGCACGAGTTGTCCGTTACGGTTGGATTTCGGAGGTCTTAATGATTTCAAAAAGGTATGAGGCTTGTTCCATTGTCTCCGAATCGTCGATACGAAGGCAACGGAGGTGTCGGAATTCGAATCCGAATTCCCGAGCTCAAGATATCACGTACGGAACCAAGGGTGCGCTAATTGCTCGTTAGCCCCCGACTTGGTTCCATAAATCAAATTAAATTCATAAACACGTCAAATAAATCCGAAAACATAAACCTAGCACATAGGCATATTCATAACACACATATTTACAACATAGTAAATTTTCACGACATTTCGGTGTCAATACATATATAAACAAAGCACAAATAGAACACTCATGCGCATGAACGAATTCATATTGTTATAAATGAATTACTAAAACTTAAATTCCATATTAAATAAATTAAACAAACTAATAACATGTTGTAATTAATTAAAGAAATTACCGAAACAGTTAAGGTACGTGAAACCTCAATTAAGAAATTAAACACCAAATATCAAAGTAAAATAAAATGAATTAAATTAAAATAGAAATAGTTTATAGTTTGAATCAAATATAAGCATTTATAAACAATTAATCATATAATTAAATAATTAAATTGCGCAATTTATAAACAATTACATCACATTATTATTACTGAAAAACTGGGGCGTTACAATTTAGCTCGTGTATGGATCATCCATTTCATATACGGGTCGGGTCTCTGTGTTGGGGATGTAGTACCTTGCGCTTGGGTGCTACATCCTTAAGTGGTATCAGAGCATTGGGTTGCAAAACCCTGGCTTGCGAGTCGTGTGAGTCAGTCTAGGTCATTCGGGTTAGGGACTACTTGACAATATGTTGCATATGCATCTCTTTTGTGCTTAATTGCTTTGAATTTTGAATTTTGAATGAATTAATTGCATTATCATGCATAAACTAAAAATATCACGCATTCTCAGTGTTTACTGACAGGATGCCTCCACGTAGACATTGGGGTCGATCTCTAGATAGGCACCGTCGTCAAAACCGTTCTCCTACACCTCCACCACCACAACCACCACCGGCAAAGGCCTTCGTTAATTCTGTTATTAACATCATTGATCATAGGCTTCGGGATTATGTACCACCGGTACCTCCAACTCCACCTGCACCCGCAGTGCCACTAGAGGTACCGATTTTTGTTATACTTAGGGAGTTCCAGAATCAACGTCCTCCTAAGTTCTTCAAAGGAAATGAAATGCAAGCAGAGATGTGGTTAAAAGAAGTCGAGAGAGTCTGGGAGCTCATTCCATGCGAATCTTGGGAGAACGCTCGATGTACCATCACTTTGATACAGGGTGAAGCCTACTCTTGGTGGGAACGTACACGGATTGTCTTGGATACAGCTGGAGAGGAGACAAATTGGGCGATCTTTACCAGGGAGTTCAAGAATAAGTTTATCCCTCCTTCCGCCCGTACTCGAAGACTGAAAGAATTCACCGAATTAAGTCAAGGAGGAAAGTCTGTTCTGGAGTATATTTCAGAGTTCGAGAGGCTATCTCGCTATCCACCTAATATAGCGAGTGATGAATTCCACAAGGCAATACAGTTTGTTCAGGGGCTTTGACCGGATATCCAGGTATCTCTTGAGGCAGTCAACACGAGCTAAATCACAGCGAACGGGGACACTACACACACACTATACTAAGCGGGACTAACCCTTTAACCATAAAAGCAAAGTAAAACAAGAAAGCGGAAGCATTAATTTATCATAAAATGTACAATGAGCATTCAAGCTCTAAAAATAATCAATACAAGTGTGCAAGTATATAAAAGTGCCATCACGGCCTAGTCTACCATATATGCTCCATAGATACAATATCAAGTCATAGACAACATGAGCTGAGTGTACTATATAAAAGAGATGCTAGACTCCAATATAAATCCCAAAGACTCGGATTCCCTCCTAGCAAATCCCCAAAAACTGCACAAACTGAAAACCAACCGGGTTCAGTCAAAAAGGGACTGTTGGGTATAAAATAGGGCATAAGTATAATATAAGACAATATTTAAACATTCACATGTAAGTTATAATTCCAAATAAGGTTTTCAAAGCATTTCCCAAGTGGGTGAGATAAAGAAATCGTCAAAGGGGATTATAACAACCAATTTCCATTAGGTCTTTTGTGGCCCCGACAAGTGGGCGTACATTATCTCAAACCAACATCCTATGTAATTGTAACGCCCTGGTTTTTCCATTTATGTATCATGTGATTTCATATACATATCATAATATTATATGCGTTATATCTTCATGCATTTATATGTATTGTCATTAATGTGAATCGTATGAACTAATTGGTATATGTGATCTAATTGCAGTATATGGCCTTAATTGATCCTTTATGTAAATTTGTATACTTAATTGCATAACATGAATTGGATTTAATTTACTTGTTGGTTAGAGATGATACTTGCTTGCATTAATTCAAATATTGGAAGGACTTATGGGTAAAATGTGGGGAATCACACACTTTCATGCAAGACTTTGGTGTATATCTTGTATCATCTCATTTCTTCCATCACATTCCAATTCATTCAAGAGAAGAAAATCTCACACACTCACACACACTAAATATCGGTAATTACACCAAGGAAGAGAAGGAAAGATTTCATCAAAATTCAAGCTATACTTTAAGGAATTTTGTAGCTAAGATCATCATCATCATCATATCTTCATTTCATCATTTTTTTCTTCGATTAAAGGTATAACTTGGAGAATTTATGGATTTCTTGAATTTTTGTTTGAGTAGGGTTATGAATTGAATGATGGATTCTTGCATGCTTGGAGCTAGAAGCATGTTTAGGATTGAAAGAAGGGAAGCTTGTATGAAAATATGAAATTTTGTGGAGATTAGAAGTATATAAGTTTTGAAGATGAATTCTTGATGAGTTGATGCATGTTTCATGGTTTAATTGTCGTATAAGTGTAGTATAATGTGTATATGTTGTGTTTGATCATTTATTATGGATTGAATTGGGTTTTATTGGATGGTTTGGGGTGTTCGGCCGAAATCCCCTATTTTCCCCTGTTATTTTTCGCCCAGTGGCTTCCCAAACGCCAGTTTGGCCCCTTAGTTCAAATCCTAAACACCCGTTTCACCACTTAGAATTTTGATCCGAGGCTTCCCAAATGCCCGTTTGGTCTCCTAGTTGTTTTTCCAAACGCCCGTGTGGCACTGTTACAGTAGGTTTTCACACGCCCGTTTCTGCTTTCAGACCAATTTTCAAACGGGAATTTCTACATCATACGAACTCCGATTGACCTGATTTGTGAACCGTTGGAAAGCTCCTGAAGTTTAGAACAACCTGTAATTAGAATCAACTCAATATATTTTCCCATTTGTGAGATATTATAAATTATATTTGGTGTCGCTACTTTACCGACAAACTGCAATCACCCAACTTCAGGCTTACGCCATTTTCACCTCAATTTGAACTAGAAAATGAGCCATATATCATTTTAAAGGTCCACTTCTCTCATTTCATTCTGAACAAAAAAACCGAATTCCAATTTCTAGAACTTGAGATATTCCCATTTTTCCACAGCGTGGTCATTTTCGAAAATTGTCGGTTTTTGCTAAACTTCACCAAAACCCCTCTTCACCAATAAGTATGCTCCTACTTAACACTTATTGATACTTTAATTGGGAATTTAGACACATTCATGATATTTATTGATTGTAAAGGCATCATTGACATTACATCACATTGCCGTTCGTCTTAAGTGGTTCATACGAGTCGAGTCTTACGTACACTTGTCCTTGTTGCACAGATTTCCTTCCTGTTGACGAGGAGCACGCACCGTAGTTATATATCTTTGTTTTGGTCATCACAGGTGAGGTTTAATTTCTATATAATTATACATATAGAACCCGTACAACCCTACGTGATCTTTTAAGCCAAAATATATATATCTATAGTTCTTCTAAAAACCTTAGTGATAACAAGTGATTTTGTGATATATGGAATAATCTTGATATCATGAAATGATCGTGTATTGGCGAGTAATCATGAATCGTGCACTGTGGGCTCGAGGGTTAGTGTATGAGCCAACCGGGAAAGCATGGGCTGACGGGTAACTCTGCACTCTCCTCACATCGTGGGGATGAACCCTGAATCTGCCAAGAGGCTTGGTGGAGGAAGGAATCCCGTACGTGGGAGTCATGAACCTGACGTACGTCGTGACTGGGTGGTGGGGCCTTGCAATCCCACCATCAGCGGAGGGAAAAGGAGTTCGTGAAATTACTAAGTGTGCACTGTAATTACTTGCATGATCATTATTGAATTGAAACCTAAAGATTGTATCGTTCACTATTGGTGTAAAGGTTGGAGATCGCCCTCACTCGCCGGGCCACTGATTAATTGAATTGAATTGATTGTTTTGTTAAATTGGGTTGTAATCTCGGGCGAGATATTCTATTTTATTATTAAGCTTATATTTTTTCCTTCTTTAAAAGCTTACCCGAGATTATAACTTGCATGATACATGCATTAATATTTATTTAAACCCCTCACTCAGTCTTCCATAGACTGACGCCTCCAACTTTCAGTGTTTTGCAGGTGCGTGCTAGGCGGGAATTAGAGTCGTGTGGTGTCTTTAGTTTGAGTCTAGTGCACTTCACCTTCATCTTAATCTCATAATGTTGATACTTATGTATATTATGACATGTTTTGTAATTGTGGAGATGATAATGTATTGATATATGGAATTAGAGGATAGTATGTCTTGAATACTTGATAAGTGATATGGGAAATTATTATGCTTCCGCTCGTTTTATTGCATTGTGATATTTAGTTTGAGGTTAGTCCCGCCTAGCTAGCTTGGTTCTTTTTTCTTTGTCACCCGTTCGCTATGGGTTGGCTCATGCATAGACTTCCCATTTTGTATGTGGATTGACCTATAATGCGGGGGTGTGGCACCCATACGTGGAGGGTGCTACATCTTAGGTGGTATCAGAGCCCGGTTGCAAAACCGTGGTTATAGCATCGTGTCATGTCAAGTCTAGGTCGTGCGGCATAGGATTAATTGTTAACTTGAGAGTCTTGCATTTTACTTGAACTTACTTGAATTACTTGAATTTATTTGAACTAGTTGAATTATGTGAAGTATGTGCTTTATTTGTATCTTTTGGATTTAATTGCACCCATTTGCATGTACTTAGCAACCATGCATACCTAGTGTTTTGTCTACAGGATGCTTGGTGGACGACCTCGTCGTGAGCGTTCTCCAGGTAACAGACATCATCTCCGTGACCATTCTCCTCGTGTTCATCCACCTCCACCCCCTTCGGCTCAGCATCAGGATTTTCTTGATTCAGTAGTCCGTCTTGTTGACCAAAGAATCAAGAATTATGTACCTCCAGCACCACCTGTACCACCAGTACAACCGGAGACACCTATTTCTGCTATACTCTGGGAGTTTCAAAATGAGCACTGTAACGCCCCAACAAGGGCATCCCACGTCTATCCCGCGCTACGGGCCTAGCTTGTATATAGAATTGCTATCCATATACCCGCCAAGATCGAAGCAAGAGGTGACAAACGGACATCCTAGCTAGGCGGTACTAGACTCACATCAAGAGAATTAAAACAAACACAAATACGCGGAAGCTTAAAACATACCACATGCATAAGAGTTCAAATTCAATATACCCACTTCAGACATTCTTAAGTCAAATGAAAAGAAATGCGAAAGATTAAATCATCAATTAAGTGACCAACATGGTCCAGCATGAAATGCTCAAAATACGGAAATGTAAATCATCCTAGAGACCGCCACGGTCCAACTAACAAGATAATAAATCCGATAACGTACATGCTAAATCCAAAACAACTCCAAGGTAACAAAACCAAAGTAAAAGCAACAAACATAACTAGACAAGTAGACAAGACTCTCAAGAAAGACTCCCGCCTAGCATGACTCCAAAAGCAACCTGTGGACACGAAAGGTAAAGGAGATCAGTTCAAACGGAACCGGTGAGGAGAAGTGTACATAATATAATTAACATAAAAAGGTTCAATGCATGCTCAAATCAAAGGTGTTCATGATCCGTTAACGTTTTTAGAAAACAATGCAAATTTTATAAAAATACGGATCATAAACCAAAGTACCGGCTCGGTGAGTACGAGCACTCCATCCTTACTTCCCAAACCAAGTGAAATCAAACCAATCCATCCTTAACACCATTGATGTCGAGGGTATGCACCCCCCGATCATCGCAAAAGAACCATGGAGAAGTGGGTCCATGAAACCGACCTTCCCCCAAGCCTACCTTAACCCCGAATCCTTCTCGGAGTCTTAGCAAACTTGTCCAAAAGTGGGTACTTCATAAGGGATCAACCGTCCGCCCTTGCGTTCCCGGCATCACCGCTTACTCCGCCCCGAGCGCTATCAAAAGAACCGACCAAGCAAGCGTCCTTGCAAGGTATAACAAAGGCTCGCTACACAACTCACAGGTACATAATACTCAAATGAAAGTTCCGAAACCATTTTGGGTATCTATCCCATATACCAAAACTCAAGTTTTACTTGTAAACCGTTTTCCATAAGCAAATATCCATAATACGAGCAAAGCTCACAAAACTTGGCTTATAATGCCTACATATACATTTCGAAAATGGGAGTTTAAAACCAATAAATATGAGAGGCCATATGTGTCCACAGTTTTGAAAACATTTTGATATTATGACTCCTCACCTTTACCAAGAACCTCGAAGATCAAGCACGAACAAGGAAGGTTACAAGTCCGGAGACTCACCACCTAACAAGACAACGTACCAACAAAGGTAAGACTCGACTCGAAACCCAACAAGACGACGCACGGCTTGGACATGAATGCAAATATGTTAATGGTGTGCAAGGAATGTTCAACGATGGTATAGATTGGCAATTATGATCATATTGCATCATATAAGTCATATATCAATTTCCCAAGTCATAAGTAATAAGCGACATATGAATCATACTTAACACAATATAATTAAGCAAATAACTTAGTCAATTAAGATAACTTAAGCCTTGAGGTATAAAGATCGTAGTATAAGGTATACATGAGATGTCACAACATATAACGAGGTCACAATACATTAGAGACATAATATAAATAAGTAAGGAACAAACGAGAAGCAAAACAAGTGAAACGGATCAAGAAAACAAGGCTGGGGAAAATCCACCCCCATGGATTTTCCTTCACAAAAAAATCCACCCTCGCGGATTTGGTCCAGAGCTACTGCCTCAAATCCACCCCCATGGATTTTTACACAACAAAAATCCACCCTAGCGGATTCTGCCCAGAATTAAAAAAAAAAAAACGTGACAGCAACTACAAACTCGACGGGAATGAGTTCAAAACACCCCAAAACATGAAATTAAGCTTCCAAAACCACAAATAAGCATCATAAACCATCAAGTTACATAATAAAGCATTTAGGAACATTTAAACATCAAAAAATCTAACAATTCATGCAAGAACTTCATCTTCTACAAGTTTTTAGAAAGCTTCAAGCATAACAATGGTGAAATCAACAATCATTGCAAGAAATTGTAGGAAATCTATCACATTCTCCATAAAAACACATAAGGAACAAGAATCCATCATCAAATCAAGCTAAAACAAACTAGAACATGAACATGCAAAAATTCTTCATAAAAGCTTCAAAGGTCAACAATGGTGGTTTCTTCAAACAAGCATGAAAATGAGAAATTTTTACATCAAATCACTCCCAACATCATAAGAAACATATTTCCATCATAAAATTCGGATTTAATCCATCTAACCAAGAACCCTAGATTTCAAACTCAAGCTTCAAGTTCAAAGAAGAAGACCCACATAAGCATTCAAGCATTTCTTACCTTAAGAGCTGAAAGTGGAAGAGGGAATCTTGTTCTTTAGTCTTGAATCTCCAAATTTAGTCTCCACTCTTGGCTCTTGAAGATGGCTTGAAGTTCTTGAGAGAATATGGATGGTCTCTTGAGAGAAGTGAGGGAGAGAGTGTGTTTCAATCTTGAAATAACGTAAGAATGGGTTTTGGTGTGTTAAATCTGATTTTGTAAATTGGGTTAGCCATATAGGGTCATGGAGCGGGTCATACGAGTCGGATTTAGGTGAAATTGGGGCTCAAATTGGGTCAAAATTGAAATTGGGTCGCAGGTCAACATTTAAAGGCTTAAAAGGTTGACTTTTCGTAAAATGGCCATAACTTCTTCGTCCGAACTCCAAATCGAGCGAATCAGGAACCCACGAACTCATAATCGAATTATCTACTCAATTTCATTAAGCTCTAACCAGTTACAGGCTTGGAAAATAAATTTACCATATAGTCCCTAAATTATGCTTTAATATCCAAATAAGCACATTATTTCGTTTAACCATAAAGCATCCTATCAAAACTCTTTAAGCACAATACGAGCACACACTTATCATATCAAATAGCCACATAAGTCATGTAAATCATGTTTTTCACATAAGCACCAAATGTCTATCAAATTAAGGCATAAATCCACATAAGTCATGCAAGGAAAGGTAAATCGTGCACTCTCGTACCAAACTTTACCTTGATCGAGAAGCGGGGCGTCACAAGCACCCTCCTAAGTTCTTTAAGGGCAATGATATTCAGGCAGAGATGTGGCTGAAAGAAGTAGAAAGAATCTGGGAGCTTATTCCTTGTGAGTCTCGGGAGAAAGCTCGCTGCACTATTACTTTGATTCAGGGAGAAGCATATTCTTGGTGGGAAAGTACGAAGATTGTATTGGAAGCTACTGGTGAGGAGATTTCTTGGGAGGTGTTTGTCAGGGAATTTAAGAATAAGTTCATCCCTCCAGCTTCCCGTACTCGCAGGCTGAAAGAGTACGAGACAATTAGTGCCCAAGGGACGCCCAAGACTTATTTTAGGGATATTACCCTCAATTTCTTTTCCCTTTTTTTTAATCTTTATTATCTGACGTGGCTAATAATCACGTCATATCTTTCAAATTCAGATCTCCCACTCAAATCAAACCCTAGTTTTCTTTTCTTCTTCGCCGTTTCTTCTTCTCCCCTTCTCTTTTTCTCTTCTTCTTTTCTCATTCAAGTACATTCTCTCGTCGGGATGAATTCAGTTTTTCTTCTTCAACGATGAATCACGATGAATCTCCTCTCCTTGTACACGCATGACAAAGTTAATCGGATGAATTTCAAAAATTATCGATAATATTTTTCTTCTTCTTCTTCTTTTTTTTTGTCTCAATCTTCAAGAACTTGAAGATATATGAAATCACGTGAATTCTTTTGAAAATCGCGTGACTCGATCTTCAAAATAAATCACGCGACTTCATAGAATTATGAAGTCGCTGCGCGATTATGATAGTCGAGCACGCGACTTTATAATTCTATAAAGTCGCGTGATTTCCTTTGAAGATCGTGTGACTCGATCTTCAAGAGAAATCACGCGACTTCATAAATCTATGAAGTCGCTGCGCGATTACGATAGTCGAGCACGCGATTTCATAATTCTATGAAGTCGCGTGATTTCCTTTGAAGATCGCGTGACTCGATCTTCAAGAGAAATCACACGACTTCATAAATCTATGAAGTCGCTGCGCGATTACGATAGTCGAGCACGCGACTTCATAGAATTATGAAGTCGCGTGATTTCTGTTGAAGATCGAGTCACGCGATCTTCAAAGGAGATGAATAAAAATAATAAAAGAAAAAAGAAAAAAAGAAAAAAAAAATTGAAGAAGAATAAAAATAATTTAAAAAAATAAAGAAAATAAAAGAAAATAAAAGAAAAAAAGAAAAGAAAAAAATCGAGTGCGCGATTTCTGAAATCGCTCACTCGATTTGTACACGTGGAAAATAATTATATTTAATATTTATTTTATTAGACAAAATTGAGAAAAGGGTTATATACCCAATTCTTTTAAAACTAGGGGTTACATAACTAAAAAAAAACTTGGATGTCCCTTTTAACCGAATGCCCCAAAGAGTTCACTGAACTTAACCAAGGGGGGAGATCAGTACCAGAACACATATCTGAATTTGAAAGATTGTCTCGCTATGCACCTAACATCGCGAGTGACAACTTCCATAAAGCGATGCAGTTCATGCAACGATTAAGACCGGACATACAGAGAGCCTTAGAAGCGGTTAACACGAGTACTTGGATTAAGGCTACTACAAAAGCTTTGAAAGTTGAAGACTCGGTGAATGCGAGAAGGCCTATACCTCACTCCGGGCAAAATTCTAACAATGTAAAGAGGCCTATTTCTTATCAATCCTCACTCCCTCGGGAAGAATCTCAAAAGAAGGCTCGATCAGTTAGATTGGTTCCGGAAGCTCCCAGTGCCTCAACTTTGACCTCACCTTCGAAAAAGCCTCTCTGCACTTATTGTGGCCGTGACACCCATACCTACGAGGCTTTTAGGAAGCGTTTGAATCTATGTCTACGCTGTGGAAGCAATGAGCACCTAGTAGACACATGTCCGAAGCGACGGGAGTTGTTTGCCAGGGGTCAGAGACCGCTTGTACAGGCGCGTGCGTATGCTCTAGAAAGAGAAGTGCAGAATGTGAATATGGATCCGGCCAGGGTAGCAAAAGGTATTAATTATGGCCATGACATAATCAATGGTGAACGGTACATTTAATCATGCATACCACGTGCATCATGGATTTTCTTATTATTGTAATTAACATGACTCTATTTGCTTTATGTGATAACTATGTAAATGCTTCTATAATTGCTTACTTGAATTTTCATTCAATTTGTTCGAGAGTCGGGGTGCTCTCATTTCGCGTTTAAGAGACGGGGCTCTCTCTTTGTTGCTTGAGAGAAGGGGTTCTCTCGTTATTTGGTTGAGAGACGGGGCTCTCTCTTTATTTGCTAAGTGGGGATTTCGGCAGTGGACCTGGGGACAAGGCCCTCTTAAGGGGCGGAGAGTTTTAACGCCCCGGTTTTTCCATTTATGTATCATGTGATTTCATATACATTTCATAATATTATATGCGTTATATCTTCATGCATTTATATGTATTGTAATTAATGTGAATCGTATGAACTAATTGGCATATGTGATCTAATTGCACTATATGGCCTTAATTAATCCTTTATGTAAATTTATATACTTAATTGCATAACATGAATTGGATTTAATTGACTTGTTGGTTAGAGATGATACATGCTTGCATTAATTCAAATATTGGAAGGACTTATGGGTAAAATGTGGGGAATCACACACTTTCATGCAAGACTTTGGTGTATATCTTGTATCATCTCATTTCTTCCATCACATTCCATTTCATTCAAGAGAAGAAAATCTCACACACTCCATCTTGTTGCCTCTAGGAAGACTCGGTCACCATCTTCGAATTCAAAGTCTTTCCTCCTTTGCTTGGCATAACTCCGTTGCCGGTCTTATACCACTCCCACATGTGGTTTAAACATCACACTTTGTCGATGCGAAAGATCTTAGTTGCTGTATACACCTTCGGTCCATCTTGATCTCGCTTAACCTCTTCAAAAGATCCCTTCTGAACGGAGTCATCTAAGCGCGCTAGCCAACGGGACGAGACACACAACAAGAGAACCCCATCTCTCAACAAGCAACGAGAGAACCCCGTCCCTCAAGAAGCAATGAGAGAACCCCGTCTCTCAACAAGCAACGAGAGAATCCCGTCCCTCAAGAAGCAATGAGAGAACCCCGTCTCTCAACAAGCAACGAGAGAACCCAGTCTCTCATCCTAAGTTCGAAGGAATCCCGCATCCCTCAAACATCTAAGTTTGAAAGAGTTAACATCTCACAAACTCCTAAATTCGGGAGGATGTAACATTCCCAAATGACTAAAACCGAGGGGACCCAACATCCCCCGAACACAAAAGAGGGACAACCCTACAACACCCGAGCACAAAAGCACACGAACAACTACTCGGATCCAAAACATGCAAAGCACAAACAAGACACACAACAAGGGACCGCTGTACAGTTGAGTCGTTCTCCATCAGTGAGGTAAAGGCTTCGTCGCATCAAAGGCGTCCCTCATAGCTCACCGTAACAAAGTGCACAAAATCGAGCATGTATAACATCCAAGGTTACAAAAGTCACAAGAATTAACTCATACTTACATCATACAAGTTCACTAAAGTATCCAAGATCATGCGATTCGGTTACTAACTTCATACTTAGTAGTAGCATGCATAGAAAGGTCATTCGATTCAATTTCCAAGCTCAAGTCTTGTATTAACATGCATAGATAAAGTCAATTTGAGCATTTAACGTGCATGAAGTCAAGTAGCAATTACAAGTCGTACTTTAACAATTGATTCAAGTAGCACTAATCAAGATATCGTAATCTTAGTCATGTATAAGTCTATGCAGCGCTCAAATATACGTACGTCAAGCTCAATACATATAAGGCCTATATTTATTCACATAAGGTCATACTTCCAAGGTAAACAACATACTCTCGATTCCTTATATCACCCTCTAATGATCATTTCAAGTCTCATATTCGAAATCGTAGATGAGTGTATGCATCGTCATCCCATATTATCATGCTCAAATGAACAACATAATTTAATCACATCAAGTCATGTTTTTAAGGTAATCGGTAAATTCTCAATTCATTTAATCATGCCTTATGAATTCGTAACATGCATCGGAGCATAAACTCAAGTTTTTACATACATTCAAGGTTTAGAGATATTACAATTAGATCCCCCTAGGCGATTCACATAAGTTTGGAATTAATATAAAACATCCTTTAAGGTTCCTAGCAACTTGACATAAACCATCCATTTGTTAACTAATTAAGCATGATTCTTCAATTACATTAAAGTTCCGCATAAATAAAAAAAAAAATTTGACATAATTTCAACAATAATCATGTATCCCGAAAACAAGTAAACAACATGGTCTCACAAGTACTTATTCATGCTTTACATCCATTCAACATAGCTCATCAATCTCAAGGTTGCATTAATGCATTGGTTACTAGAGTTATCACATGGTAGCACAACTGATCAAGGAAACCATTTATGCAAATTGCACAAGTAGGAGACAAGCTAAATACAAACGTAACATTTAACGTCAATCATTACCGACATAGCATAAGAGAGGCTACAAAATAATTCAAGTTTAGGTAGAGTGCATGTATCAACTATCAAGTACACCACCCGGTAAAGAACAATCAATTTCTAACTTACCGTATTCACGTTGGCACTTAAAGCAATTAGCAACGCAAGTCACATGCATATCAAAAAATCACATTCTAGCATATAACGTCACAAGTGTAACAATCGGGTAATAATAATATTCAAATCAAAATGTATGAGTACAATGCCGTGAATGCAGTCCGTACCTTTCACCGTAGTAATGAAATCATACTCATCATCCTCTTGCCCGCCATTCAACGCAAAGGCACGTGCATGTGCCACGGGCCTTATCTCATCACCCGGTCCCTTAGTCTTAGGTTCGGTACAATTCCTTGTTATGTGTCCGGTGCTCCCACAATTGAAACATTTACCAAGCTTCTCCCAACAATTTCCCTCACGATGAGTGATGCTACCACAATGATCACAACGTTTACGCCCTTGTGCAGTTGATAGGATCTCCTTTCCTTTCCCTTTCTTAACCATCACGTGGCCCTTTTTCCGCGGTGGAGGTTGAGAGAAAGAACTAGGGACAACTCTCTTAAGACCCGAACTGAAACAAGGATTAGAAACATTCTTCTTAGTTCTAAGTCTTTGTTCCTCCGCTTCAGCTTCCATAGCTAGCTCGGTAGCGGTGGCCCAATCGTTGGTTTCTTCCTGAGTCAAGGTCTTTGCTAACTTCCCACGAAGCCCTTCCAAATTCTGTCGGTCCATCCTCTGATTACAATCCCTTACCCAAAGTGCTGAATTTCCACAAGTAAAGCATCTTCCAAGCTTTCCCCAACATTCGTCTCCCTTATGGCTAATGTCACTATGATGTTCATACGAACCTCTAGTTCCCGGTTTATCACAATTCTTTACCCAGTGTTTGATGCTGCCGCACTTGAAACAGTTGTCTTGTTTCCACCAGCAATCTTCCCCAAAGTGTGTAGCACGACCACAATGCTCACACGGGTTATAGCCCTTAGTAGCTTGAGGGGTCTGTACTTGAGATGTAAAAATCTTAGCCTTACCCTTCTCATCCATATGGTGACCTCTCCTCTGATCGCAATCCTTAGCTTTACATTTTGGGTTGCCATAACATATAAAACACTTCCCATGTCCTTTCCGGTAGTTATCCCCGAAGTGATTGGGCTCCCATAATGCTTGTACGAGTTTCGGTCCTTAATAGCCAAAGGGGTCGCGGATCCGGATGCAAGATTTTTAGCCTTTCTATCTCCTAACCCCTTATGTGGTACTCGAGAAGTCGAAGGTGCCATCAAGGATGGTGATCTCTCAGACCCCAATCTGGAAACTACTCCCTTAGTTCGAAAACCTTGTTTCTTGACGGTGGGCGTAGGTATCAACGCCGGAGGTGCCAATAAGGTTTGCGGTGCTTGTAGGAGTTGCAAAATCTGAATCATAATAGTGAGCAATTCATTGACATTCAGAGGCGGCATTGGTGGTGCAATTTGATTTTCTGCCGGAGGGTCTTGCTCATTTTGGCGAGCCGGAGAGCGATCACTTCTACGAGGAGGCATCCTACACACAATCTTATCATGTATGCATGTCGATTAGTCATATGCTCATATCAGATATTGTCAAGTAGGCAATGAAATTACATAATTTAGAAGCAATAGTTAACAAGATATACGTATCATGAGGACGTTCATATATGAAAACAAACCAATACGTAAGCACGAAGTTAATTTAAGTACAACAAAGTAGTTACAAGTTAAGTGATATAGGCAAGTAGTTAACAAAAGGGTCAACATATTCAATCAAGATGTACATGTAATGCAAGAACAATTATGCTAATCAACAATGTAGCATATGCAAAATGAATCAATTTAAAGCGCATAAGCAAGTTGTTCCTATTGCCGTACGACCTAGACGACTCGAGACGACTCAAGAGCCCAATTTTGAACCTTCGGCTCTGATACCAACCAAATAGGGTGTAACGCCCCAACAAGGGCATCCCACGCCTATCCCGCGCTACGGGCCTAGCTTGTATATAGAATTGCTATCCATATACCCGCCAAGATCGAAGCAAGCGATGACAAACAGACATCCTAGCTAGGCGGTACTAGACTCACATCAAGAGAATTAAAACAAACACAAATACACGGAAGCTTAAAACATACCACATGCATAAGAGTTCAAATTCAATATACCTACTTCAGACCTTCTCAAGTCAAATGAAAACAAATGCGAAAGATTAAATCATCAATTAAGTGACCAACACGGTCCAGCATGAAATGCTCAAAATACGGAAATGTAAATCATCCTAGAGACCGCCACGGTCCAACTAACAAGATAATAAATCCGATAACGTACATGCTAAATCCAAAACAACTCCAAGGTAACAAAACCAAAGTAAAAGCAACAAACATAACTAGACAACTAGACAAGACTCTCAAGAAAGACTCCCGCCTAGCATAACTCCAAAAGCAACCTGCGGACACAAAAGGTAAAGGAGATCAGTTCAAACGGAACCGGTGAGGAGAAGTGTACATAATATAATTAACATAAAAAGGTTCAATGCATGCTCAAATCAAAGGTGTTCATGATCCGTTAACGTTTTTAGAAAACAATGCAGATTTTATAAAAATACGGATCATAAACCAAAGCACCGGCTCGGCGAGTACGAGCACTCCATCCTTACTTCCCAAACCAAGTGAAATCAAACCAATCCATCCTTAACCCCATTGATGTCGAGGGTATGCACCCCCCGATCATCGCAAAAGAACCATGGAGAAGCGAGTCCATGAAACCGACCTTCCCCCAAGCCTACCTTAACCCCTAATCCTCCTCGGAGTCTTAGCAAACTTGTCCAAACGTGGGTACTTCATAAGGGATCAACCGTCCGCCCTTGCGTTCCCGGCATCACCGCTTACTCCGTCCCGAGCACTATCAAAAGAACAGACCAAGCAAGCGTCCTTGCAAGGTATAACAAAGGCTCGCTACACAACTCACACGTACATAATACTCAAATGAAAGTTCCGAAACCATTTTGGGTATCTATCCCATATACCAAAACTCAAGTTTTACTTGTAAACCGTTTTCCACAAGCAAATATCCATAATACGAGCAAAGCTCACAAAACTTGGCTTATAATGCCTACATATACATTTCGAAAACGGGAGTTTAAAACCAATAAATATGAGAGGTCATATGTGTCCACAGTTTTGAAAACATTTTGATATTATAACTCCTCACCTTTACCAAGAACCTCGAAGATCAAGCACGAACAAGGAAGGTTACACGTCCGGAGACTCACCACCTAACAAGACAACGTACCAACAAAGGTAAGACTCGACTCGAAACCTAACAAGACGACGCACGGCTTGGACAAGAATGCAAATATGTTAATGGTGTGCAAGGAATGTTCAACGATGGTATAGATTGGCAATTATGATCATATTGCATCATATAAGTCATATATCAATTTCCCAAGTCATAAGTAATAAGAGACATATGAATCATACTTAACACAATTTAATTAAATAAATAACTTAGTCAATTAAGATAACTTAAGCATGATTGAGGTATAAAGATCATAATATAAGGTATACATGAGATGTCACAACATATAACGAGGTCACAATACATTAGAGACATAATATAAATAAGTAAGGAACAAACGAGAAGCAAAACAAGTGAAACGGATCAAGAAAACAAGGCTGGGGAAAATCCACCCCCATGGATTTTCCTTCACAAAAAAATCCACCCTCGCGGATTTGGTCCAGAGCTACTGCCTCAAATCCACCCCCATGGATTTTTACACAGCAAAAATCCACCCCCATGGATTTTTACACAGCAAAAATCCACCCTAGCCGATTCTGCCCAGAATTAAAAAAAAAAAACGTGACAGCAACTACAAACTCGACGGGAATGAGTTCAAAACACCCCAAAACATGAAATTAAGCTTCCAAAACCACAAATAAGCATCATAAACCATCAAGTTACATAATAAAGCATTTAGGAACATTTAAGCATCAAGAAATCTAACAATTCATGCAAGAACTTCATCTTCTACAAGTTTCAAGAAAGCTTCAAGCATAACAATGGTGAAATCAACAATCATTGCAAGAAATTGTAGGAAATCTATCACATTCTCCATAAAAACACATAAGGAACAAGAATCCATCATCAAATCAAGCTAAAACAAGCTAGAACATGAACATACAAGAATTCTTCATAAAAGCTTCAAAGGTCAACAATGGTGGTTTCTTCAAACAAGCATGAAAATGAGAAATTTTTACATCAAATCACTCCCAACATCATAAGAAACATATTTCCATCATAAAATTCGGATTTAATCCATCTAACCAAGAACCCTAGATTTCAAACTCAAGCTTCAAGTTCAAAGAAGAAGACCCACATAAGCATTCAAGCATTTCTGACCTTAAGAGCTGAAAGTGGAAGAGGGAATCTTGTTCTTTAGTCTTGAATCTCCAAATTTAGTCTCCACTCTTGGCTCTTGAAGATGGCTTGAAGTTCTTGAGAGAATATGGATGGTCTCTTGAGAAAAGTGAGGGAGAGAGTGTGTTTCAATCTTGAAATAACTTAAGAATGGGTTTTGGTGTGTTAAATCTGATTTTGTAAATTGGGTCAGCCATATATGGTCATGGAGCGGGTCATACGGGTCGGATTTAGGTGAAATTGGGGCTCAAATTGGGTCAGAATTGAAATTGGGTCGCAGGTCAACATTTAAAGGCTTAAAAGGTTGACTTTTCGTAAAATGGCCATAACTTCTTCGTCCGAACTCCAAATCGAGCGAACCAGGAACCCACAAACTCGTAATGGAATTATCTACTCAATTTCATTAAGCTCTAACCAGTTCCAGGCTTGGAAAATAAATTTACCATATAGTCCCTAAATTATGCTTTAATATCCAAATAAGCACATTATTTCGTTTCACCATAAAGCATCCTATCAAAACTCTTTAAGCACAATACGAGCACATACTTATCATATCAAATAGCCACATAAGTCATGTAAATCATGTTTTTCACATAAGCACCAAATGTCTATCAAATTAAGGCATAAATCCACATAAGTCATGCAAGGAAAGGTAAATCGTGCACTCTCGTACCAAACTTTACCTTGATCGAGAAGCGGGGCATCACAAGCACCCTCCTAAGTTCTTTAAGGGCAATGATATTCAGGCAGAGATGTGGCTGAAAGAAGTAGAAAGAATCTGGGAGCTTATTCCTTGTGAGTCTCGGGAGAAAGCTCGCTGCACTATTACTTTGATTCAGGGAGAAGCATATTCTTGGTGGGAAAGTACGAAGATTGTATTGGAAGCTGCTGGTGAGGAGATTTCTTGGGAGGTGTTTGTCAGGGAATTTAAGAATAAGTTCATCCCTCCAGCTTGCCGTACTCGCAGGCTGAAAGAGTTCACTGAACTTAACCAAGGGGGGAGATCAGTACCAGAATACATATCTGAATTTGAAAGATTGTCTCGCTATGCACCTAACATCGCGAGTGACAACTTCCAAAAAGCGATGCAGTTCGTGCAACGATTAAGACCGGACATACAGAGAGCCTTAGAAGCGGTTAACACGAGTACTTGGATTAAGGCTACTACAAAAGCTTTGAAAGTTGAAGACTCGGTGAATGCGAGAAGGCCTATACCTCACTCCGGGTAAAATTCTAACAATGTAAAGAGGCCTATTTCTTATCAATCCTCACTCCCTCGGGAAGAATCTCAAAAGAAGGCTCGATCAGTTAGATTGGTTCCGGAAGCTCCCAGTGCCTCAACTTTGACCTCACCTTCGAAAAAGCCTCTCTGCACTTATTGTGGCCATGACACCCATACCTACGAGGCTTTTAGGAAGCGTTTGAATCTATGTCTACGCTGTGGAAGCAATGAACACCTAGTAGACACATGTCCGAAGCGACGAGAGTTGTTTGCCAGGGGTCAGAGACCGCTTGTACAGGCGCGTGCGTATGCTCTAGAAAGAGAAGTGCAGAATGTGAATATGGATCCGGCCAGGGTAGCAAAAGGTATTAATTACGGCCATGACATAATCAACGGTGAACGGTACATTTAATCATGCATACCAAGTGCATCATGGATTTCCTTATTATTGTAATTAACATGACTCTATTTGCTTTATGTGATAACTATGTAAATGCTTCTATAATTGCTTACTTGAATTTTCATTCAATTTGTTCGAGAGCCGGGGTGCTCTCATTTCGCGTTTAAGAGACGGGGCTCTCTCTTTGTTGCTTGAGAGAAGGGGTTCTCTCGTTATTTGGTTGAGAGACGGGGCTCTCTCTTTATTTGCTAAGTGGGGATTTCGGCAGTGGACCTGGGGACAAGGCCCTCTTAAGGGGCGGAGAGTTTTAACTCCCCGGTTTTTCCATTTATGTATCATGTGATTTCATATACATTTCATAATATTATATGCGTTATATCTTCATGCATTTATATGTATTGTAATTAATGTGAATCGTATGAACTAATTGGTATATGTGATCTAATTGCACTATATGGCCTTAATTGATCCTTTATGTAAATTTATATACTTAATTGCATAACATGAATTGGATTTAATTGACTTGTTGGTTAGAGATGATACATGCTTGCATTAATTCAAATATTGGAAGGACTTATGGGTAAAATGTGGGGAATCACACACTCTCATGCAAGACTTTGGTGTATATCTTGTATCATCTCATTTCTTCCATCACATTCCATTTCATTCAAGAGAAGAAAATCTCACACACTCACACACACTAATTACCGGTAATTACACCAAGGAAGAGAAGGAAAGATTTCATCAAAATTCAAGCTATACTTTAAGGAATTTTGGAGCTAAGATCATCATCATCATCATATCTTCATTTCATCATTTCTTTCTTTGATTCAAGGTATAACTTGGAGAATTTATGGATTTCTTGAATTTGTGTTTGAGTAGGGTTATGAATTGAATGATGGATTCTTGCATGCTTGGAGCTAGAAGCAAGTTTAGGATTGAAAGAAGGGAAGCTTGTATGAAAATATGAAATTTTGTGGAGATTAGAAGTATATAAGTTTTGAAGATGAATTCTTGATGAGTTGATGCATGTTTCATGGTTTAATTGTTGTATAAGTGTAGTATAATGTGTATATGTTGTGTTTGATTATTTATTATGGATTGAATTAGGTTTTATTGGTTGGTTTGGGGTGTTTGGCCGAAATCCCCTATTTTCCCCTGTTATTTTTCGCCCAGCGGCTTCCCAAACGCCCATTTGGCCCCTTACTTAAAATCCTAAACGCCCGTTTCACTACCCAGAATTTTGACCCGAGGCTTCCCAAATGCCCGTTTGGTCTCCTAGTTGTTTTTCCAAACGCCCGTGTGGCACTGTTACAGTAGGTTTTCACAAGCCCGTTTCTACTTTCAGACCAATTTTCAAACGGGCATTTCTCCCTCATACGAACTCCGATTGACCTGATTTTTGAACCGTTGGAAACCTCCTGATGTCTTAAACAACCTCCAATTAGAATCACCTCAATATATTTTCCCATTTGTGAGATATTATCAATTATATTTGGTCTCATTACTTTACCGACAAACTGCAATCACCCAACTTCAAGCTTATGCCATTTTCCCCTAAATTTGAACTAGAAAACGAGCCATATATCATTTTAAAGGTATACTTGTCTCATTTCATTCTCAACAAACAAAACCCAATTCTAATTTCTAAAACTTGAGATATTCCCATTTTTCCACAGCATGGTCATTTTCGAAAATTATCGATTTTTGCTAAACTTCACGAAAACCCCTCTTGTTGCATTCCATTGACTTCCTTGGCTCCCATATGTGACTTATATGAATTATATGCTTAATTTATTGATAATTATGCTCCTATTTGACACCTATTGATACTTTAATTGGGAATTTGGACACATTCATGATATTTATTGATTGTAAAGACATGATTGACATTACATAACATTGTCGTTCGTCTTAAGTGGTTCATACGAGTCGAGTCTTACGTACACTTGTCCTTGTTGGACAGATTTCCTTCCCGTTGACGAGGAGCACGCACCGTAGTTATATCCTTGTTTTGGTCATCACAGGTGAGGTTTAATTTCTATATATATATACATATAGAACCCGTACAACCCTACGTGATCTTTTAAGCCAAAATGTATATATATCTATAGTTCTCCTAAAAACCTTAGTGATAACAAGTGATTTCGTGATATATTGAATAATCGTGATATCGTGAAATGATCGTGTATTGGCGAGTAATCTTAAATCGTGCACTGTGGGCCCGAGGGTTAGTGTATGAGCTAACCGGGAAAGCATGGCTGACGGGTAACTCTGCACTCCCCTCACATCATGGGGATGAACCCTGAATCCGCCAGGAGGCTTAGTGGAGGAAGGAATCCCGTACGTGGGAGTCAAGAACTTGACGTACGTCGTGACTGGGTGGTGTGGCCTTACAATCCCACCATCACCGGAGGGAAAAGGAGTTCGTGAAATTGCTAAGTGTGCACTGTAATTACTTGCATGATCATTATTGAATTGAAACCTAAAGATTATATCATTCACTATTGGTGTAACGGTTGGAGATCGCCCTCACTCGTCGGGCCACTGATTAATTGAATTGAATTGATTGTTTTGTTAAATTGGGTTGTTGTAATCTCAGGCGAGACATTCTATTTTATTATTAAACTTATATTGTTTCCCTTTTTAAAAGCTTACCCGAGATTATAACTTGCATGATACGCGCATTAATATTTATTTAAACCCCTCACTCAATCTTCCATAGACTGACGCCTCTAACTTTCAGTGTTCTGCAGGTGCATGCTAGGAGGGAGTTAGAGTCGTGTGGTGTCTTTAGTTTGAGTCTAGTGTACTTCACCTTCATCTTATTCTCATAATGTTGATACTTATGTATATTATGACATGTCTTGTAATTGTGGAGATGATAATGTATTGATATATGAAATTAGAGGATAGTATGTCTTGAATACTTGATAAGTGATATGGGAAATTATTATGCTTCCGCTCGTTTTATTGCATTGTGATATTTAGTTTGAGGTTAGTCCTGCCTAGCTAGCTTGGTTCTGTTTACTTTGTCACCCGTTCGCTATAGGTTGGTTCTGTTAGGAATAGTGCCTGAAAAGCCGATTGTATATCCGCTTTGTGCTTTTCCTTATTGTAATCACAGACAATCTTTGAATGAAATAACGAATTGAGGCAACACTTCTTTATATGCTCTTGTTTGGTATGCGTTTACTTTAGCTGTGTATGTATGAGAACTCCCCTAATCCTGATGACTTTAGGACTCTACCATTTAGGCGAAATGGTTCATGAAACGAGCCCTATATCACATAAGTCATGATTAGTAAAATACTCCAAGCCGATGAGTCCTACAGACAGTGGGAGTGTCAACCTGACTCCTCTAAGGCTTGCTTGTGGGATCACGCCCTTAAGAAGGACCACCTTGTTTCATGGAGGTGGAAAGTGTATAGTTGATACGTGCGTGATACATGAGGGTGCTTGCTTTAATAAGTAAGTTCACTGAGGTGCCCCGTGTGATAACATTCCTTAATGGGAAAGGAAGTTTCTATTTCAGGAAATGGAAACTTCCAGATTAGGAAATATCTCACGAGTCATTGATGTGATTAATTGATCCTTAGACTTGAGGTTCCATGTTACTTTATGAGTTAACTCTGTAGTCTTTGGTATAAGCTTTAAAGGGTGTCGCCTTAGACAACTGATTCAAGGCTTATGCTGGGGCTGCACAAGTGACTCATGAAAGTGAATGAGAATCAAGAAAGGACCTACACTTGCATTTGCAAGGTGATCTCTTATTGTGTAAGTCATTCATATGCCATATGGAGTCCTTGGCCAAGGCAGTAGATCAAGACATCAAGAAAAGGGTTTCTTGGATTGAGATCAAATTGATATGAAATGCACTTAGCTTTAAGACCGGATTATTAGGGTTCTGATTATTCCCTTGCCCTAGATCTTGGTTGAGAGATAGTAAGTAGGAGGATTGTATCTCACATGAATCAATGACTTAAAGGTTCTATCGAATCCGAACATTCCAATTCAGCTAGGGGTTAAACACCTATTGCTAGACTATGGTCGTTTAATCTGTGGACTGATTAATTAATTAGTGAATTAATTAATTAGGATCACTGCTAATTGAATTGAGAACCTAGAGGGTCACACACAACAACTTGGTTACATGAGTTGAGGCTTTAAAATGATTAAACGAGTTAATCGGGCCAAGAGGGTTCCACACGTGTGAAGTCACACGTGTGGCTCACGTGAGTGACACGTGTCACTGTGACAGGTGCCACACACGTGTGTATATATATATATTATATATATATTAAATAATTAATTAGTTAATTATTTAATAGACTTTGGTTTAATTTTGAATTAAAAAGAAAGTCTAATTTTGGAGAAAATAATCTAGTTAATTAATTACGAATTAATTAATTAGATAAAAATAAGTTATTTATTTTATAATAAATAAAGTATAAAATTATCCAAAAATAGTTTGGATATTTTTAGCTCTCTTAGAAGTTGACTTGAATTAGAATTCAAAGTCAAAGTTGGAAAATACTCGATGATCAAGTAATAGGAGAGAGAGGAACCAAATCCTTGTCCAACAAGGATTTGGATCGGCACTCCCCTCTTATATATAGGGGAGCTCGAGCTCCCCTTTAGAGCTAATTGAGAATTCTTGGTTCATGTGTTGAACACCTTCCTTTCTCCAAGATTAAATTAAACCCTAGGTTAAGCCTAAACACTAACTAGAGAACTAGCATCCTTACTAGTTAGATTGTGATCAAGTTGGTGGACTTTCTCTAGAGACTTCAAGTTAGAAGTTTGAAGATTCGAGCTTTACCAAGGAGAGGGGATCAAGCCGCGAGAGGAGCGTTCTTGGGTGGCTTGAAACGCTTCAAGAAAGAATAAAAGAAAAGTAAGTTTTCTATCTTTACGAATTTGGTTACACGATTGCGAGTTCAAGGTCCTTTTGTTGGGAAAATTTTTTAAATTCCGCTGCTTTCTGATTCGTGTTTTCCAACAAGTGGTATCAGAGCCACCTCGTTAATCGTGTTTCTGATTCGTCTCAATTATTCTGAATTTGGTAGAAATTCTTAGGCTTAGATGCGAATTAGGTATTCATGAGTTCTTTTAGAAAGCTTGAAATACGAAACTGTAATTTTTCCTGAATTTCTGAAACTGTTTTCTTAAATTGTGATTTTGAAAACCGTTTTGATTGAAATATGTTTAAATCGAATTTTTAATTTTTGGATTGAACCGGGTTTTCGAGAAACCCAGAAATACGAAACGAACACGAAAAGCAACGAGCCTAGGCGTGCTAGCACGTCGCACACCCAGGCCCGTCGCCGCCGCCCAGCTCCTCCCGCAACCGCGCGGGAGCCATCCCGGGCACGCCTAGGCACGCCCGCCCAGCCCATCCCGCAATAGCGCGGGACGCCTGCCCAGCCCGCCTAGCCGTGGCAGGCGCTGCTGCGCACGGCCCACGCATGATGCGCGGCCAGCGCGCGCACGCGAGCGGCAAATGCCGCGCGCTGTGCGCGCTGCTGCGCGACGGCGCCTCGTGCGGATAGGCCCTTTTCGGGCTCGCTTTCGTGTTTCGTGTTTTTCGTGTTTTCGGTCCGTAAAATCCCGATTTAATTTTATTTTAATTTTATCTTTTAAAATCAGTTTTGTTAAAATAAAATTATTTTAAAATTTTGATTAAATTGGGATTTTTGAGAAATTAAAGCGATTTGGATTTTGGGAAAATTATGAATTTTATTTTCTGAAAATAATGAAAGAATAAAATTATTAATTTTGGAAATTAATTGGAATTTTATTGGTTTGTTGTTTTTCGGGTTTTATTGAAAAGGCTCTTGAACAAGAATTGCATCTAAGTCGTGTTTTAAGTCATTAGGACTTGAAACGATAATTTTAATTTATTGGCTAAATTTAAATTCTCGCAAAAGCATGTTAGGTGATCATGGGTTTAGATCTATGTATGGTTTTAATTTATGCACATGGATGGTTTAAATTGGGGTTGGAGCCCTATAGTTGCGTTTTTCAATTGAGGTTGGAGCCTCACTTATGTGCGTACTGTTATGTGATTTATTATGTGGCTTTCCATATTACTGTTTTTGAGGCCGGGGTATGCCCCGTGTAATTGTCTAAGGCCAATATGAAGATTGAGCCTTATTACTTTATGTCTTTTTCTTTTTATTGTAATTTGAGAGTAGAGATAGGTGGTGAGGTTTTATTTTCATTTTGGAGACAATGTACCCATGGAGTAAGATGGACCACAATCAAGTAACAAGGAGGCCATAAGTGAAGACCCCTCAAAATGTTAGGGAGGGGAATCTCAATTGTTAAATGTAATAGAGATAGGGCTCGTATTTTGTTACCGCTTTCCCTTATGTGATTTAAATTGTTTAAGTGGCATGTATGTTAGAACTTGTGATTGTGGAGTGGCTCCCACATATCACGCATAAGATAGGTAGAACCCATGATCATTACATGTTAGTATCATGCTAGGACATGTTATCTGTTTATGTGCTTGTTTGATATGCATTTAAGTGTACTTGCATTAATCAAGACTAATAAAATTGGATAACATATATGTTGGTGAGGTCGAACCGGACAACTCTCCGGTTGATTCGAAAATTCCCATTAAATATTAAGCTAATTTCGAACAAATAGGTGTTTAATTCGAGATGCAAATTTTGAATTAAATTCCTAGCATTCCATCAATAGGTTTTAAGTTTAGTAAGTGAAGCTAGTTATTGTCCGCGAGTCGTGGGATACCTAGTGGAGCTTATTAGTTCGTAGTTACCTAATTGATCATTTTAAATGGTCAATATTTCGTGGTCAATTTTAGCAAGGGCGATGTCCGCGAGTCGTGGGTCGTTCGAACTAAGTTTTGGTCATGATCTTATGATTGATGGGTCTAGCTTAACGCCTAAGTAAATATGGATGTCGCACGAGTCGTGGGTCCATATTGAAAGATAGGTGATGCAAAAACAATTACTAAGAATTCTAAAGGTGTTAGAATTGGTAAGTTGTACCTACCTAGGGTTCTTACTTAGAATGTCCGCGAGTCGTGGGTTCGAGGTAAAATGCCTAGGATCTTAGTACCCATTGGGAAACGTGTTCCTCTTAGATCTTTGGGAATTCTAGATCTTTGAAAAACAGTGGGAGCTACAATAGATTAAAGACCTTATCTTTTGTATATCGTTATAATTCAGCATGCTCACTAGTTCTCTGTTTTACCATTTAGGTCGTAGATTCTGTGATTCTCTACGTGTTTTGAAATGGCAACCAAAAACCCTCTTGTATCGATCCTCGAGTCAAACAAGTTGACTGGTCCCAACTATTCTGATTGGCTGAGGAATCTAAAAATCATTTTAGATTCTGAGAAGAGAACTTATGTTCTCTTCGAAGGGGAGCCTAGTCCCGAAGGGGAGGCTCCCACTCGGGCCGAGCGGGACGCGATTCAGAAGTGGAAGGATGATATTCTCCAAGCCCGTTGCCTTATGTTGGCTAACATGTCTCCGGACTTGCAAAGGCAACATGAGGCCATGGAATACGCTTGGGAGATTTACGACCACTTAGAGCAACTTTACCGCCCTCATGAACGTGTTACAAGGTATAACACTTCAAAGGAATTGTTCCACTTGAGAATGAGGGAAGGTTCAAGTGTCCATGAATATGGACTCAAGTTTCTTGCCCTTACTGAGAAACTTGCTTCCATGGACATGCCACTGAAAGATGAGCTTTCAGTGGATTTGTTGCTAGCTTCGCTCCCACCATCATTCAACCCATTTGTCCTTAACTTCAACATGAATCATGCTGGTGCTATTGTAGCTGAGCTGATTAGTCAGCTTGTGACTGCTGAAAGCACGATCAAGAAGGACAATAAGGTTTTGATGGTGAATGCTCCATCTTCCTCTTCTGGGCCTTCTAAAGGTAAGGGCAAGAAAGCCCAAAAGAAGAAGAAGAAACCCCTTAAGCCCACTGGTGGCATTTCGAAGGGGAAGGCCCAAAAGAAGAAGCGTGATCAGAAAGAGGATGTTTGCTTCCATTGTGGCAAAGCGGGACATTGGAGGAGAAACTGCCCAGAGTACAAGGCTACTCTAAAGAAAGGTATCTTTCTCGTTGAAGTAAATCTTTCTATTAATTCTAGTTCTTGGGTACTTGATACCGGTTGTGGAACTCATATCTGTAATGATGTACAGATGCTAAGTGAGGTCCAACAACTCAAAGAAGGAGAATGTGCCTTGAAGTTCGGCGATGGCTCAAACGTTGAAGCTCGAGCTTTAGGCACAATTAGATTAGATTTAGGTAGTTTTGAGTTAGTATTAAACAAAGTACTTTATGTACCGAGCATTATTCGTAATATAATTTCAGTTCCAATATTAGATTGTGAAGGTTATGAAACTTATATTAAGAATGGTAAATACTTTATCAAACGGAACAACTCTTCCGTTCATGTCGGTACTCTAAGTAATGGACTTTACCTAACTCAAAATATCAATATTATGAATATACAACGAGAAACAAAGTGTAAGAGAGATGACAAAGTTTCAGCTCCCTTATGGCACGCTAGATTAGGACACATTTCCAAGAACAGAATTAGCAAGATAAACACTTTAGGATCATTCTCTGAAAATGATCTCAAAGAGTTGACTTCTTGCGAATCCTGTCTCAAAGGAAAGATGTCCAAAGTTCCTTTTAAAGGAACTGTGGAACGTGCCACTGAGGTTTTGGATTTGATCCATACTGATGTTTGTGGACCGCTTAGTGTAAGCACTAGAAACAATCATCAGTACTTCATAACCTTTACTGATGACTTCAGTCGGTATGGTTATGTATACTTAATGAAGTATAAATCTGAACCTTTTGAGAAATTCTTAGAATTTCAAAAGGAGGTTGAGAACCAAACTGGTCACAAGATCAAAGCACTTCGATCTGATCGAGGAGGCGAGTATCTTAGTGAAGAATGTTGGAAAACACGAATCAGAAAGCAGCGGAATTTAAAAAATTTTCCAACAAAAGGATCTTGGACTCGCAATCGTGTAACCAAATTCGTAGAGATAGAAAACTTACTTTTCTTTTATTCTTTCTTGAAGCGTTTCAAGCCACCCAAGAACGCTCTTCTCGCGGCTTGACAACCCGTCCCTCGAAAGTCTCTTTCTACTTCAGAATCCATTGTCGGGATAGCAATCCACACCAACCTAGATTCAATTCATGTTAGAGATGTTCTTAACAATATAACATAAAGAAAGAAACATGAAACGAGAAAAGCAGGATTGGAACTCCCTTCGAAAACAGTTTTGCGAAAGTAGAAAACTGCCAGTCACAAAACCCTCGTGAAAAAATTCATCCTTCAGGATATGGACGAACGGTTTTCGCCATCTTCTTTGGTTCGATTTTTTCATTCGCTTCACATCGGGTTCAGAATCGTTTCATCATCCCTTCTGATCGTTTTGCTTAATCCCCACTTTTGGTAAAGCTCGAATCTTCAAAACTTACTTGAAGTCTCTAGAGATAGTCCACCAACTTGGCTACAATCTAACTAGTAAGGATGCTAGTTCTCTAGTTAGTGTTTAGGCTTAACCTAGGGTTTTATTTTATCTTGGAGAAAGGAAGGTGTTCAACACATGAACCAAGAATTGTCTATTAGCTCTAAAGGGGAGCATGAGCTCCCCTATATATAAGAAAGGGGAGGGACGAAATTCCTAGTCCTTAATGGGCTAGGATTTTGGTCTCTCTCTCTCCTATTACTTGATCATCAAGTAATTTTGACTTTGACTTTGAATTCTAATTCAAATCAACTTTCAAGAGAGCTAAAAATATCCAAACTATTTTTGGATAATTTTATACTTTATTTATTTAAAATAAATAACTTATTTTATCTAATTAATTAGTTCATAATTAATTAACTAGATTATTTTTCTCCAAAATAAGACTTTCTTTTTAATTCAAAATTAAACCAAAGTCTATTAAATAATTAATCACATTAATTATTTAATACATAAATAAATATACACATATATTTATACACGTGTGTGACACGTGTCACAATGACACGTGTCACTCACGTGAGCCACACGTGTGGTTTCACACGTGTGGAACCCTCTTGGCTTGATTAACTCGTTTAATCATTTTACATCCTCAACTAATGTAACCAAGTTGTTGTGTGTGACCCTCTAGGTTCTCAATTCAATTAGCAGTGACCCTAATTAATTAATTCACTAATTAATTAATCAGTCCACAGATTAAACGACCATAGTCTAGCAACAGGTGTTTAACCCCTAGCTGAATTGGAATGTTCGGATTCGACAGAACCTTTAAGTCATTGATTCATGTGAGATACAATCCTCCTACTTACTCTCTCTCAACCATGATCTAGGGTAAGGGAATAATTAGAACCCTAATAATCTGGTCTTAAAGCTAAGTGCATTTCATATCCATTTGATCTCAATCCAAGAAACCCTTTTCTTGATGTCTTGATCTACTGCCTTGGCCAAGGACTCCATATGGCATATGAATGACTTACACAATAATAGATCACCTTGCAAATGCAAGTGTAGGTCCTTTCTTGATTCTCATTCACTTTCACGAGTCACTTGTGCAGCCCCAGCATAAGCCTTGAATCAGTTGTCTAAGACGACTACCTTTAAAGCTTATACCAAAGACTACAGAGTTAACTCATAAAGTAACATGGAACCTCAAGTCTAAGGATCAATTAATCACATCAATGACTCGTAAGATATTTCCTAATCTGGAAGTTTCCATTTCCTGAAATAGAAACTTCCTTTCCCATTTAGGAATGTTCTCACACGGGGCACCTCAGTGAACTTACTTATTAAAGTAAGCACCCTCATGTATCACGCACGTATCAACTATACACTTTGCACCTCCATGAAACAAGGTGGTCCTTCTTAAGGGCGTGATCCCACAAGCAAGCCTTAGAGGAGTCAGGTTGACACTCCCACTGTCTGTAGGACTTATCGACTTGGAGTATTTTACTAATCATGACTTATGTGATATAGGGCTCGTTTCATGAACCATTTCACCTAAATGGTAGAGTCCTAAAGTCATCAGGATTAGGGGAGTTCTCATACATGCACAGCTAAAGTAAACGCATACCAAACAAGAGCATTGTTTGGTAAGCGTTTACTTTAGCTGTGCATGTATGAGAACTCCCCTAATCCTGATGACTTTAGGACTCTACCATTTAGGCGAAATGGTTCATGAAACGAGCCCTATATCACATAAGTCATGATTAGTAAAATACTCCAAGCCGATGAGTCATACAGACAGTGGGAGTGTCAACCTGACTCCTATAAGGCTTGCTTGTGGGATCACGCCCTTAAGAAGGACCACCTTATTTCATGGAGGTGGAAAGTGTATAGTTGATACGTGCGTGATACATGAGGGTGCTTGCTTTAATAAGTAAGTTCACTGAGGTGCCTCGTGTGAGAACATTCCTAAATGGGAAACGAAGTTTCTATTTCAGGAAATGGAAACTTCCAGATCAGGAAATATCTCACGAGTTATTGATGTGATTAATTGATCCTTAGACTTGAGGTTCCATGTTACTTTATGAGTTAACTCTGTAGTCTTTGGCATAAGCTTTAAAGGGTGTCGCCTTAGACAACTGATTCAAGGCTTATGCTGGGGCTGCACAAATGACTCATGAAAGTGAATAAGAATCAAGAAAGGACCTACACTTGCATTTGCAAGGTGATCTCTTATTGTGTAAGTCATTCATATGCCATATGGAGTCCTTGGCCAAGGCAGTAGATCAAGACATCAAGAAAAGGGTTTCTTGGATTGAGATCAAATGGATATGAAATGCACTTAGCTTTAAGACCGGATTATTAGGGCTCTGATTATTCCCTTGCCCTAGATCTTGGTTGAGAGATAGTAAGTAGGAGGATTGTATCTCACATGAATCAATGACTTAAAGGTTCTGTCGAATCCGAACATTCCAATTCAGCTAGGGGTTAAACACCTGTTGCTAAACTATGGTCGTTTAATCTGTGGACTGATTAATTAATTAGTGAATTAAGGGTCACTGCTAATTGAATTGAGAACCTAGAGGGTCACACACAACAACTTGGTTACATGAGTTGAGGCTTTAAAATGATTAAACGAGTTAATCGGGCCAAGAGGGTTCCACACATGTGAAGTCACACGTGTGGCTCACGTGAGTGACACGTGTCACTGTGACACGTGTCACACACGTGTGTATATATATATATTAAATATATATTAAATAATTAATTAGTTAATTATTTAATAGACTTTGGTTTAATTTTGAATTAAAAAGAAAGTCTAATTTTGGAGAAAATAATCTAGTTAATTAATTACGAATTAATTAATTAGATAAAAATAAGTTATTTATTTTATAATAAATAAAGTATAAAATTATTCAAAAATAGTTTGGATATTTTTATCTCTCTTAGAAGTTGACTTGAATTAGAATTCAAAGTCAAAGTTGGAAAATACTCGATGATCAAGTAATAGGAGAGAGAGGAACCAAATCCTTGTCCAACAAGGATTTGGATCGGCACTCCCCTCTTATATATAGGGGAGCTCGAGCTCCCCTTTAGAGCTAATTGACAATTCTTGGTTCATATGTTGAACACCTTCCTTTCTCCAAGATTAAATTAAACCCTAGGTTAAGCCTAAACACTTACTAGAGAACTAGCATCCTTACTAGTTAGATTGTGATCAAGTTGGTGGACTTTCTCTAGAGACTTCAAGTTAGAAGTTTGAAGATTCGAGCTTTACCAAGGAGAGGGGATCAAGCCGCGAGAAGAGCGTTCTTGGGTGGCTTGAAACGCTTCAAGAAAGAATAAAAGAAAAGTAAGTTTTCTATCTTTACGAATTTGGTTACACGATTGCGAGTTCAAGGTCCTTTTGTTGGGAAAATTTTTTAAATTCCGCTGCTTTCTGATTCGTGTTTTCCAACAGGTTCATGTATAGACTTCCCATTTTGTATGTGGATCGACCTATAGTGCGGGGGTGTGGCACCCATACGTCGAGGGTGCTACAGTAATTCATTAAACATTCATTCTTTCTTTCTTTTCATGCATTACATTCATGATCATTTACACCTTCTTCCTCCGGGTGGTAGATAGGTTTGTGAGGCCCGGCCACCCATTCATTGACCAAAAGGGGTTACATGACTCCCCAGATGGCGCTCAGCGTCCATTCCTTGCTAAATCCTAACGAGGTCCGGTTACGCCGTGGTTTGGTTGGAACTAGTGTAAGGGATTACCGTCGGCCCATGCCTCCCCGGATAGGTACTCACACTATGTCCCTGGGCCCCGTTCAGTGCATTCATTCATTTCTCGCCAAAATATTCGGTAGGATTCATAAAAGAAAGGCCTTACGTTAAAATCATTCACTCTTGAAAATGACTCTATATACGTATAATAATTTTGGCCGAAATCTTTACACATTGGAAGTATATAGGGTCATTTAACTAAATAGTAGAGAAACCCACCTTAAAACGACAAAAAAGAGAGCACAAAAGCCTCACTGACCGGCCTTGTCTACAACTGGACCGAAATCTGTGCAAGAAAAGTGAAGTGAGGCTGAATATGACCAATTAAGACGCTCGACAATGTAATGATGGTGATATGAATGCATAAGAAATGATATTATGTCATGAAAATGCTCATGTGCACATTTAATGCCTTTAAGGCATGTAAACAAGCAATTCGTTATTCAAGGAAACGTTCATATTCATTCAAGCTCATAACTTCACATTTCATACCAATTTAATCCAACAATTTCATATAACGAACATAACACGTACTATATCATGTTTACGATTAGAAAAATAGGCAAATAAAGACATTCTAGTCATGATCGGAAATTAAATAACACAAAATAGGTAAAAATTTAATTCTAAAGTTTAAATAAATTTAACAATACTTAATATATATGTAATTTACCATGCATTTAAATAATATATAATATCATATCTAAATATATATAGATATATATACGTACAACTTTGCATGCATGTACATACAATAAAACAAGTCAAATTAAAATATATATATATATATATATATATATATATATATATTTATACACGTACCTATACATGCAAACATGCATTAACAACCAAGGACTCATGCACAAACAATGCATGAAAAAGGGAAAAACAGGCGCGGCCGCGACCTCATTCTTAACAAAATATGGTGCGGCCATGACACTACTTCAGATTCGCCACTGGAATGGCGCCCCGGCCATGACAAGAAATCAACATAAACACGGTACGACCGCGACGATGAACAGCAGCAGAAGCAGCACGAAAACAGGGTACAAAATGAAAGCAAAACAGGGCTGAACTCTTACACACAAATCAACCAACACTCAAGCAACAAACAAGGTAAGGAAAAACAGCATATGATAGCAAATTTCAGTCCCAAAACGCAGCAGCAGTCCATAACGTGAGGAAGGAGATGTAATAGATCATTTCATGCAATTTCTTCCAAGTATCATTAATGGGAACTCATTAAATCGTCAACTACCACAAAATACATGTCCATAAATGAAATAAGGAAGCTAAGGTTGTAACACTCCAAACGGAGAATGCCACATCCCCCGCGCTAAAGCTCAGACCCGATCACGAAATGGAAAGTCTATGCCCGAATCTGAATCAAAGCGAACGGGAGACAAACTCACACGCTATGCTAGGAGGATCTAACTTGACAAACTTAGAGCGCGAAAACAATTTAAACATTCAACATCAGACAGCGGAAGCAATTAAATCAACATTCAAAATAAGTAACGGGTTCAACTAGCATAGATATCTTGTAGCACCCCAACCGGAAATGCGCCACATCCCCCGCACTATGAGCCTGATCCACACATGAAATGGAAAGTCCAAGTATGAACCCAGCTCACAGCGAACGGGGACTCACTCACTCCTTAGGCTAGGTGGGAACTAAACCTTCACAACCAAATCAAAAGGAACAAGAATAAATGCCAATGGCGGAAGCATGGCATATAATCTAGTACTAATTCAAGCCACATAACGGTTTCAACTAGCACAATAACTTATTCTAAAAAATTCGTGCATAACATAATTCCGTAATCATAATCATAGTCATGCATTTATCCATTCTTGCAAATTCAATCAAATTACAAAATGCATATGAAGTGACTCAAACTTAACCAATAGACTTGACAAACTAGACTCCCCGCCTAGCACTCCAAACCTGTAAAGAAACTGAAAACAAACCAGGTTAAGTCTATACGAAACTGGTGGGTATAAAACGCTGCATAAGTAACATATAGAACAATATTTAAACATTCACATGCAAATTATAATCCCAAATGAGGTTTTTAGAGCATTTCCCAAGTGGGTGAAATAAATAGGTCATCAAAAGGGATTATAACGTTCATTTTCCATTAGGTTGTTTATGGCCCGGCCAGTGGGCGTGCATTATATCCAACCAACACCTCGTGTAGTTCATTAAACATTCTTTCTTTCTTTCTTTCATTCATACATAACACTATTTTGTGCACATTCATGAGCATTTACACCTTCTTCCTCCAGGTGATGGCCGGGTGATCGGCCCGAACCATCCATTCATTGACCAAAAGGGGAACATGACTCCCCAGATGGCACTCAGCGTCCATTCCTCGCAAACTCCTAACGAGGTCCGGTTACGCCGTTCATTGGTGGGACAGGTGTGAGGGTTTACCGTCAGCCCATGCCTCCTCGGGTCACCACTCACACCAAGTCCCTGGGCCCCATTCTGTGTATAACATTCATTCTTTTCCCGACAAAATATTTGGTAGGTTCATAAAATAAAGGCTTTACGTTGAAATCATTTACTCTTGAAAACGACTCTATATACATATATTAATTTTTGGTCGAAATCTTTGCACATTGGAAGTATATAGGGTTGTTTAACTAAATAGTAGAGAAACCCACCTGTACGCCTCACCGAACGATACCCATAAGAAAAGAATACTTGAAAAAGGCCTAAGAACCCGACAAGTCTCCGCCCTGGAGAAACTGTACAAGAGACAATATAGTGCATTCGTGAGACTCAAGACACTACATGAACCACATATGACGCACGACATGTCATGCACAAAATATGAGATGCATAAAAAATAACAACATGCTATGACGATGTTCATGTGTACAATTACTACCTTAGAAACACATAAACGAGCGATTCATTCAAGTACTTTCAAGAAATGAAGGTGTCATATTCATTCGTTTAATATCTTTTCATGAATCATATCAAATCGAGCCATAATCTTCAAACCATAATCATAATACACATATCAACATGTTTACAATACATACAATAAACATAGAGTCAAGAGAATTTACTTAAGACCTCGAAAGAATGCAAGATATCACTTAACATTTCATATGGAAGCACTTAAGCCACGCTAGAGCATATTAGTTCGTTACCCGACAAAATCATATCGAAACACTCCACATCTTTAATATAATAATTTTAACACATAATACAACTTATTATAATATTTCATGAGCATTCAAGAGTTTAAAATACATAAGAGAGGCAAAGGATCCAAGAAAGCTTCGCACGTGTCATTTAAGCGTTCATGCATTAAAAATGACGTTTACACTTATCAAATGAAAACATAAAATTAAAATAAATAATCAAACATATCATATATTATCAATTAATCATGTATAGATTCATTAAAACCATATACGGAGTTCGAGGAGCTGGAAGGAAAGCAAGAGAACAGATTTGAGCAAGTTTTGGTGAGAGCTGACAGTTTTCGGGAATGCGCAAGTTGTAAAGAATTGAGCATATCTTGAGTTCTAGAAGTTGGAATTGGGTTTTGTTTGTTGGATATGAAACTAGAAAAACATAGATTTCGGAGGATATATACCTTGAATTTTAGTTCAAAGCTTGAAGTTGGATGAATGCTGTGTCTCGGAAAAGTGGCGACACAAAATTAAAATGACCATATCTCACAAACCAGAAAAGATATTGAGGTGATTCCAATTGGAGAGTGTTCTAACCTGAAAGAAGTTGATCGTACCCAAAAATGAGATCAAACGGAGCTTAGATGAAAGGGTAACCGGCTGGGTAAATCACAAGGAAAAAGTTCCCCGGCTGGGGAAAACTGTCCAGAAACTTTCTGGACAAGAAGTACCCACCCGGTTACTTTTTCCTCACTAAATTTACCCACCCGGGTAAGGTGCTTCTGCGAGAAAAAGAGCAGAAACAGGGGTTGATTGAGGGGAAGAACAAGGGAAGCAATAAGGCGGAAAAAGTAGGCATGAAATGATCAAGAAAACATAGCAAAACTCATCCCATAACACTTACAACAACCGGACAAGAGAAGGGAAGGAAAGGATGAATAAGAATGCATCTTCATCTTCAAGAAATTAATTCTCCATTAATGGTGGATCATCATATATTCAACATTCATGAGTTTAAGTTTAGGAAAAGCAACATAGCAGCTTCAAAGAGCAAGAAATCACTCATAAAAGTTCATATAACACATGTTTGATCAATCAATTCAAAATCAAAACTAAACCTAACTATTCATGCCAATCATCAAATCATAAGAAATCATGGATGAAAAGGAGCAACCTAAGGCTTGAAATGATCCCAAGGAGATAGAGAATTCAATCATGTTCTTACCTTTCAAGTTGGAGAAGAAATGGTGGTGGCAAGAGCTCAAAATCAAGGATGGTGAATAGTTTTTTGTTCCTTCTCTCTTCATCTCGGTTTTAGCTGCTTCTCTTCCCTTTTTCTCAGCTGATGGTCGAAGTGAGGGAGACATAGGTGGTAGGGGGCTATGTTAGGGTGAGTTGGGCCCAAGTATGAGGATATTTGGTCATGAATTGAGCGAGATACATCGAAAACCATGAAAGGTGGCAGTTTTGCGCGAACTGTTCGTTCCAGGCAAAATACGGGGGCCCATACGGGATTAGAAAAATATGAATCTAGGTTCCTTGGTTTCCTTTCTTCGTTACGAGTCTGGCGCCTCTTCCAAAATTTGATTCCGAATTCCTGAGCTCAAGATATGCCGTCCGGAACCAGAGGAGCGCCAATTCCCCTAATCTCCCGACTTGGCCTCGTTCCCAAAATAACATTCGTTAACACACCAAACAAGATCGAAAACATGAAACGAGCACGTAAACATGTTCATAACACATAAATCTACAACAGACTAAAATTTCACAAAATTACGAATTCAAGCCAAGTAGGAACGGCACGCGATCAAAACATATAAGTGCATAACATTCAAGAATTCATTTAAATTTCCAATATTTCAATTAATCACATATTTAAAAATTTAATAATTGGATTAAATATATGTAAAATAATTATAAACAATTAATTCATGTAAATCGATAAACACATACGTCATGCTACAGACTGAAAAAGCTGGGGCGTTACAACCTCTCCCCCTTAAGAGAATCCGTCCTCGGATTCACTGCTCGCCTGGGAACAAACAATGAGAGAACCCCGTCTCTCCCAAGCAATAAGAAGAAAAACTCACTAAGGCATAAAATATAACACCCTAAGGAACAAACATCACAAAGAAGGCATCAAAACATTCAATCACAACAATTTATAATCAAAACAATCACACAAAACCAGGTAATAACTATCACTTACATCTAACATCGATCATACAAAATTAGTTAACACATCAAGGGATCAAATCACATATTATCAAAATTATTTAAATTAACAATACGTTCTGCATATGCCATGAATGTCTGATGTACCGTTCACCGTGGAAACGAATTTGAACTTAAAGCTTTCATAGTCCCAAGGCATGCTCCGAACCGAAAAGCTAGCTTGACTCTTGGCTTATCTTTACTATCTTCAATGTGTCGACTTGAGAAACTGATAAGTCTCTCGGTTGGCCCTATTCTTGATTCCACACTGATTCTTATCCCTTCTTACTTTCTTTTATCTCTCAGTTATGCGTTGCCCCTTATCCAATCAACTTGCCCTAATTAACGGTCACCATCTTCTTCACGAGTTCTTTCCAGAGCGAGTTGTGATCACCGGTTCCCAAAATTTGGATCAATCTTTTTGTGAATCTTTCTTTGTCCTTTCGTCCTCTTGGAGCCATTAAGCGTGCATTTTATTCTGGTCCGCTCAAATCTCTAATCGCGGGGAAAATTTCCTTTATAATTCTTGGGGTTCCATTGAAGTCCTTCCATAATCAATTCTCTCTGATTCCTTTCTTCTCAAATTCCTTCTAACTCATTATGGAAAACGACTAGCAACGTAGTAGGGTTTTATTTTTGTTGTATTCTCCGAACCCCTTTCCATACTTAGTTGAAATGGCTTCCACGGACACCATCATGAGACATGATGATCTGATTCAACTCCCTTTCTCCAGTATTGGCATAAAAGCTCCAGTAGAATCTCCTTCATAATTCCATCATCCTCAGAACCTAAGATACGATTGTGTAGAGAAGCAATCATTGGAAGCTTGGGAGATTGAACTTGTACGTGTCCCCTAACAAGAGATCGGCGACATTAAGTCTTGGTGTTTCCTCAGCAAAATTCATCTCCACTTTAAAGGTCTTAGACTGATAGACCATCTCATTCTTTTCCCATCTCTATCATTAGGTAGGGTTACCATGCTTACCAAGACTTACATTTCCATCGTTCCTACTATAATGCTTCTCCGAGCACAACCTTACATTTAAGTTTGTCTCTCGATCACGCTCTCCCCCTTAAGAGTTTCGCCTTCTCAAATTGAACTCTATCTTTGATATTTTATCAAAATTCCTAATCCTCTTCGACCGAACAACTCAAGCTAAAAGATGGTTCGTTGTATTACCCACATTTATTTGGAGTTGATTGATTTTGGATAACATCCCTTGTCCATTGCTCCCTTAATTCTCTCTTTTAACGTTCTTGGAATCCAAAATCCCACTCTCTTTCCCCATTTGATCCCAACCACTTGAGGTCAACTCCAACCCTCAATTTCTAGAATTTGATTTTCTTCTCCATTTTAATCCTGTCACCCAAAATGTGCTTATTGGCCCGGTTCGATAGAGTTTCGGTTGAATTAGTAGTTGACGCATTAAATGGAGAAAGTGTTCTAACAAGTAAACACTCAAACAATGCATGTTAGGTTAGGATGTGCAATGTGTGTAGCACATATTTTCAAGAAAGAGATGCAACATCAATTCATCAATTATCATCAAAACACATACTTCAATGACGAATATACAACAATAATTTAACAAATATGACGTTAAACGCGTATAGTAAAAATTTAAATGATTAATTATAATGTATGATGCACGTGCTATGAATGCATTAAACCTGTCACCGTAGTATTAACTTTAGCAAGTTATTCTGTACTTTGATTTCAATATTGCGAGCATAAGTTGCAAGGTTGAACATTGTTCGATCATTGATGATGATTTCCAATTCTCGTTTGCTTCCAAGCCTTTGATTGCTTTCTTATCTCACCAAACTTCCCGAGAAGTTGATATAGCCCAAATTCTCGCGATTTTCTTCATATCTCCGCTTTAGGTCTACTTATTGATTCACGATAGTTAGCATATCGATTATGTTCACTTGCATGGTTCCGTTACGAATCCACGAGGTTGGCACCTTTCCATTCCCTTCTTTCATCTTTGAGGTCTCGGTGGGGAATCTTGAATGATTCGATCTTGCGTTGAATGTTTTCATACTCGAATGAATATAAATTCCCGCTCATCCCGTTGTCTAACGTATCTTTTGAACTGGTGCTTCAAGTCCCCACGATGATTCTATATTAATAATCTTCAAGATTTGTTAAGAGGATGAGATTGACGAACTTCCTCCATAATCAAAGTCTTCGCTCATGATGACGAACAAGGGAATGTAGCATTTTGTAAGCCCTGAAGGTGCAACACCCAACCTCCAAAATCCCCTTGTCTCCACACTCCTTCCACTGGTTAGTGGAAGAAACTCGTTGTTGAGGTTGACAATAGCTTTCTTAACATGATAATAACTATAATCAAAGATTCAACTCAAATATAGATGCATGTGGATTAGTATATGCTTATGGCACATAATTATAAAACACGTATTTAATGCAAAATGTAACACATAATCGAAAAGTTAGAAGTAAAACAAGTTTCAACATATAAATTTTCAACATCTTGAGTCAAACACCACAATTGAGGTCAAGAACCAATGCAATGCACACTTTGACAATTAATCCCTATGCCGCACGACCTAAACTGACTCAATCACGACACGCGAACCCCGGTTTTGCAATCTAGGGCTCTGATACCACTTAAGGATGTAGCACCCCAACCGAAAAGGCGCCACATCCCCTGCACTATGAGCCTGACCCACACATGAAATGGAAAGTCCAAGTATGAACCTAGCTCACAGCGATTGGGGACTCACTCACTCCTTAGGCTAGGCGGGAACTAAACCTTCGCAACCAAATCAAAAGGAACAAGAATAAATGCCGAAGGCGGAAGCATAACATATAGTCTAGTACTAATTCAAGCCACATGACAGTTTCAACTAGCACAATAACCTATTCTCGAAAATTTGTGCATAAAATAATTCCATAATCATAATCATAGTCATACATTTATCTATTCTTGCAAATTCAATCAAATTACAAAATGCATATGAAGTGACTCAAACTTAACCAATAGACTTGACAAACTAGACTCCCAGCCTAGCACTCCACACCTGCAAAGAAACTGAAAACAAACCGGGTTCAGTCTATACGAGACTGGTGGGTATAAAATACTGCATAAGTAACATATAGAACAACATTTAAACATTCACATGCAAATTATAATAAAAAATGAGGTTTTTAGAGCATTTCCCAAGTGGGTGAAATAAATAAGTCATCAAAAGGGATTATAACGTTCATTTTTCATTAGGTTATTTGTGGCCCGGCGAGTGGGCGTGCATTATCTCCAACCAACACCTCGTGTAGTTCGTTAAACATCCTTTCTTTCTTTCTTTCTTTCATGTATAACATTATTTTGTGCACATTCATGAATATTTACACCTTCTTCCTCCGGGTGATGGCCTAGTGATCGGCCCGAACCATCCATTCATTGACCCAAAGGGGAACATGACTCCCCAAATGGCACTTAGCGTCCATTCCTCGCTAACTCCTAACGAGGTCCGGTTATGCCGTTCATTGGTGGGACTAGTGTGAGGGTTTACCGTCAGCCCATGCCTCCTCGGGTCACCACTCACACCAAGTCCCTGGGCCCCATTCTGTGCATAACATTCATTCTTTTCTCGCCAAAACATTTGGTAGGTTCATAAAATAAAGGCTTTACGCTGAAATCATTACTCTTGAAAACTATATATACATATATTAATTTTTGGTCGAAATCTTTGCACATTGGAAGTATATAGGGTTGTTTAACTAAATAGTAGATACCCACCTGTACGCCTCACCGAACGATACCCAGAAGAAAAGAATACTTGAAAAAGGCCTAAGAACCCGGCAAGTCTCCGCCCTGGAGAAACTGTACAAGAGACAATATAGTGCATTCGTGAGACTCAAGACACTACATGAACTACATATGACGCTCGACATGTCATGCACAATATATGAGATGCATAAAAAGTAACAACATGCTATGACGATGTTCATGTGTACAATTACTGCCTTAGAAACACATAAACGAGCGATTCATTCAAGTACTTTCAAGAAATGAAGGTGTCATATTCATTCGTTTCATATCTTTTCATGAATCATATCAAATCGAGCCATAATCTTCAAACCATAATCATAATACACATATCAACATGTTTACAATACATACAATAAACATAGAGTCAAGAGAATTTACTTAAGACCACGAAAGAATGCAAGATATCACTTAACATTTCATATGGAAACACTTAAGCCACGCTAGAGCATATTAGTTCGTTACCCGAAAAAATCATATCGAAGCACTCCACATCTTTAATATAACAATTATAACACATAATACAACTTATTATAACATTTCATGAACATTCAAGAGTTTAAAATACATAAGAGAGGCAAAGGATCCAAGAAAGCTTCGCACGTGTCATTTAAGCGTTCATGCATTAAAAATGACGTTTACACTTATCAAAGGAAACCATAAAATTAAAATATATAATCAAACATATCATATGTTATCAATTAATCATGTATAGATTCATTAAAACCACATACGGAGTTCGAGGAATTGGAAGGAAAGCAAGAGAACGGATTTGAGCAAGTTTTGGTGAGAGCTGACAGTTTCGGGAATGCGCAAGCTGTAAAGAATTGAGCATATCTTGAGTTCTAGAAGTTGGAATGGGGTTTTGTTTGTTGGATATAAAAGTAGAAAAACATAGATTTCCGAGGATATATACCTTGAATTTTAGTTCAAAGCTTGAAGTTGGATGAATGCAGTCTCTCGGAAAAGTGGCGACACAAAATTTAAATGACCATCTCACAAACCAGAAAAGATATTGAGGTGATTCCAATTGGAAAGTGTTCTAAGCTCAAAGAAGTTGATTGTGCCCAAAAATGAGATCAAACGGAGATCGGATGAAAGGGTAACCGGCAGGGTAAATTACAACGAAAAAGTTCCCTGGTCGGGGAAAACTGTCCAGAAACTTTCTGGACAAGAATTACCCACCCGGGAACTTTTTCCTCACTAAATTTACCCGCCCGGGTAAGGTGTTTCTGCGAGAAAAAGAGCAGAAACAGGGGTTGATTGACGAGAAGAACAAGGGAAGCAATAAGGCGGCAAAGGTAGGCATGAAATGATCCAGAAAACATAGCAAAACTCATCCCACAACACTTACAACAACCGGACAAGAGAAGGGAAGGAAAGGATGAATAAGAATGCATCTTCATCTTCAAGAAATTAATTCTCCATTAATGGTGGATCATCATATATTCAACATTCATGAGTTTAAGTTTAGGAAAAGCAACATAGCAGCTTCAAAGAGCAAGAAATCACTCATAAAAGTTCATATAACGCATGTTTGATCAATCAATTCAAAATCAAAACTAAACCTAACTATTCATGCCAATCATCAAATCATAAGAAATCATGGATGAAAAGGAGCAACCCAAGGCTTGAAATGATCCCAAGGAGATAGAGAATTCAATCATGTTCTTACCTTTCAAGTTGGAGAAGAAATGGTGGTGGCAAGAGCTCAAAATCAAGGATGGTGAATAGTTTTTTGTTCCTTCTCTCTTCATCTCGGTTTTGGCTGCTTCTCTTCCCTTTTTCTCAGCTGATGGTCGAAGTGAGGGAGACATAGGGTGGTAGGGGGTTATGTTAGGGTAAGTTGGGCCCAAGTATGAGGGTATTTGGTCAAGAATTGAGCGAGATACATCGAAAACCATGAAAGGTGGTAGTTTTGTGCGAAATGTTCGTTCTGGGCAAAATACGGGGGCCGCAACGGGATTAGAAAAATATGAATCTAGGTTCCTTGGTTTCCTTTCTTCGTTACGAGTCCAGCGCCTCTTCCGAAATTTGATTCCGAATTCCTGAGCTCAAGATATGCCGTCCGGAACCAGAGGAGCGCCAATTCCCCAAATCTCCCGACTTGGCCTCGTTCCCAAAATAACATTCGTTAACACACCAAACAAGATCGAAAACATGAAACGAGCACGTAAACATGTTCATAACACATAAATCTACAACTGACCAAAATTTCACAAAATTACGAATTCAAGCCAAGTAGGAACGGCACGCGATCAAAACATATAAGTGCATAACATTCAAGAATTCATTTAAATTTCCAATATTTCAATTAATCACATATTTAAAAATTTAAGAATTGGATTAAATATATGTAAAATACTTATAAACAATTAATTCACGTAAATCGATAAACACATACGTCATGCTACTAACTGAAAAAGTCGGGGCGTTACAACCTCTCCCCCTTAAAAGAATCCGTCCTCGGATTCACTGCTCGCCTGGGAACAAACAATGAGAGAACCCCGTCTCTCCCAAGCAATAAGAAGAAAAACTCACTAAGGCATAAAATATAACACACCAAGGAACAAACATCACAAACAAGGCATCAAAACATTCGATCACAGCAATTTATAATCAAAACAATCACACAAAACTAGGTAATAACTATCACTTACATCTAACATCGATCATACAAAATTAGTTAACACATCAAGGGATCAAAACACATATTATCAAAATTATTTAAATTAACAATGCATGTATGCATATGCCATGAATGTCTGATGTACCGTTCACCGTGGAAACGAATTTGAACTTAAAGCTTTCATAGTCCCAAGGCATGCTCCGAACCCAAAAGCTAGCTTGACTCTTGGCTTATCTTTACTATCTTCAACGTGTCGACTTGAGAAACTGATAAGTCTCTCGGTTGGCCCTATTCTTGATTCCACACTGATTCTTATCCCTTCTTACTTTCTTTTATCTCTCAGTTATGTGTTGCCCCTTATCCAATAAACTTGCCCTAATTAACGGTCACCATCTTCTTCACGAGTTCTTTCCAGAGCGAGTTGTGATCACCGGTTCCCAGAATTTGGATCAATCTTTTTGTGAATCTTTCTTTGTCCTTTCGTCCTCTTGGAGCCATTAAGCGTGCATTTTATTCTGGTCCGCTCAAATCTCTAATCGCAGGGAAAATTTTCTTTATAATTCTCGAGGTTCCATTGAAGTCCTTCCATAATCACTTCTCTCTGATTCTTTTCTTCTCAAATTCCTTCTAACTTATTATGGAAAACGACTAGCAACGTAGTAGGGTTTTATTTTTGTTGTATTGTCCGAACCCCTTTCCATACTTAGTTGAAATGGCTTCCACGGACACCATCATGAGACATGATGATCTGATTCAACTCCCTTTCTCCAGTATTGGCATAAAAGCTCCAGTAAAATCTCCTTCATAATTCCATCATCCTCAGAACCTAAGATACGATTGTGTAGAGAACCAATCATTGGAAGCTTGGGAGATTGAACTTGTACGTGTCCCCTAACAAGAGATCGGCGACATTAAGTCTTGGTGTTTCCTCAGCAAAATTTATCTCCACTTTGAAGGTCTTAGACTGATAGACCATCTCATTCTTTTCCCATCTCTATCATTAGGGTTACCATGCTTACCAAGACTTACATTTCCATCGTTCCTACTATAATGCTTCTCCGAGCACAACCTTACATTTAAGTTTGTCTCTCGATCATGCTCTCCCCCTTAAGAGTTTGGCCTTCTCAAATTGAACTCTATCTTTGATATTTTATCAATATTCCTAATCCTCTTCGACCGAACAACTCAAGCTAAAAGATGGTTCATTGTATTACCCACATTTATTTCGAGTTGATTGATTTTGGATAACATCCCTTGTCCATTGCTCCCTTAATTCTCTCTTTTAACGTTCTTGGAATCCAGAATCCCACTCTCTTTCCTCGTTTGATCCCAACCACTTAAGGTCAACTCCAACCCTTAATTTCTAGAATTTGATTTTCTTCTCCATTTTAATCCTGTCACCCAAAATGTGCTTATTGCCCCGGTTCGATAGAGTTTCGATTGAATTAGTAGTTGAAGTATTAAACGGAGAAAGTGTTCTAACAAGTAAACACTCAAACAATGCATGTTAGGTTAGGATGTGCAATGTGTGTAGCACATATTTTCAAGAAAGAGATGCAACATCAATTCATCAATTATCATCAAAACACATACTTCAATGACGAATATCCAACAATAATTTAACAAATATGACGTTAAACGGATATAGTAAAAATTTAAATCATTAATTATAATGTATGATGCACGTGCTATGAATGCATTATACCTGTCACCGTAGTATTGACTTTAGCAAGTTATTCTGTACTTTGATTTCAATATTGCGAGCATAAGTTGCAAGGTTGAACATTGTTCGATCATTGATGATGATTTCCAATTCTTGTTTGCTTCCAAGCCTTTGATTGCTTTCTTATCTCACCAAACTTCCCGAGAAGTTGATATAGCCCAAATTCTCCCGATTTTCTTCATATCTCCGCTTTAGGTCCACTTATTGATTCACGATAGTTAGCATATCGATTATGTTCACTTCCATGGTTCCGTTACGAATCCACGAGGTTGGCACCTCTCCATTCCCTTCTTTCATCTTTGAGGTCTCGGTGGGGAATCTTGAATTATTCGATCTTGCGTTGAATGTTTTCATACTCGGATGAATATAAATTCCCGCTCATCCCGTTGTCTAACGTATCTATTGAACTGGTGCTTCAAGTCCCCACGATGATTCTATATTAATAATCTTCAAGATTTGTTGAGAGGATGAGATTGACGAACTTCCTCCTTAATCAAAGTCTTCGCTCATGATGCCGAACAAGGGAATGTAGCATTTTGTAAGCCCTGAAGATGCAACACCCAACCTCCAAATCCCCTTGTATCCACACTCCTTCCACTGGTTAGTGGAAGAAACTCGTTGTTGAGGTTAACAATAGCTTTCTTAACATGATAATAACCTACAATCAAAGATTCAACTCAAATATAGATGCATGTGGATTAGTATATGCTTATGGCACATAATTATAAAACACGTATTTAATGCAAAATGTAACACATAATCGAAAAGTTAGAAGTAAAACAAGTTTCAACATATAAATTTTCAACATCTTGAGTCAAACACCACAATTGAGGTCAAGAACCAATGCAATGCACACGTTGATAATTAATCCCTATGCCGCACGACCTAAACTGACTCAATCACGACACGCGAACCCCGGTTTTGCAACCTAGGGCTCTGATACCACTTAAGGATGTAGCACCCCAACCGGAAAGGCGCCACATCCCCCGCACTATGAGCCTGACCCACACATGAAATGGGAAGTCCAAGTATGAACCCAGCTCACAGCGAATGGGGACTCACTCACTCCTTAGGCTAGGCGGGAACTAAACCTTCGCAACCAAATCGAAAGGAACAAGAATAAATGCCAAAGGCGGAAGCATGACATATAATCTAGTACTAATTCAAGCCACATAACGGTTTCAACTAGCACAATAACCTATTCTCGAAAATTTGTGCATAACATAATTACATAATCATAATCATAGTCATACATTTATCTATTCTTGCAAATTCAATCAAATTACAAAATGCATATTGTAAGGCTCCGGTTTCCGGATGAATAGGTAAGCACGCCACGTGTGCGTTTTGAGCGTAGGCTTTATTTTAATTCTTTAATTTCACAATATTCTTACGTGGCATTTCATATTTTTATAAAATTCATGAAACACCATTTATGTGAAGTATTTGATTTCATATAATTGAAAATATTATTTCATGACACGGAAAATATTTATTGCATGAAACAATTACCGAGAGTGTTTCAAATTACTAAATTGTCCCTAGTTGAATATTCTTTAAAACTTTAGGGACTTAATTGCATGAATTTCAAGGGCTTGATTGTGCCTAATTCAAATGGTTGCCTTCTTGATTGTATAAATTTGCAAATTAAGGGATTAATTGGCAATTAGCATAATTCACAAAAATCAAGGATGATGAATCACGTAAAATGGCTTCTCTATGCTTCCTTGATCCATTTTCAATCAAAAAATTTCCCAACAACTTGCTCTCTCTCTCGGTATCAAGAAGCAAGGAAAAGGAAAGAGAATTTTATCATTTTCTTCAAGAATTTCAAGTAATTTGCCAAACTTTGGGAGTTGATCATCATCATCATCTATTTTCTCCATATTTTCATCTCCAAGGTTGGTGTTTGCATGAATTGATGAGTTTGATCTTATTTGACATAGCTAGGGTTTGAGGATTATGTGTTAGATGGATTAATTCTAGTTGGAAGTATGATTAGGTGAATATTTGTTGAATTATGGCCTGATTTATTCATGAAATTATTGGAAATTTGAGCTTGGTTGATCAATATGAGCATAAGCTTGAAACTTGGATTTCTTGATGATATCTCATGCCTTATGTGTTTAAGTGTGTTTTTATCACCTTTTGAATATTGATGCATCATAATTCCAGAAAATATAAGCTTGTGTTGATCAAAATGGGTATTTGTTGCTTGCTTTGTTGCTTCCCGTAGCCATGCTCTGTTCTGCTCTGTTCTTCAAATTTGTAGAAACTGGGAACGACCGTTCCCAGCCTCGAGGCATTGTGGGAATGGGCGTTCCCACCTTTTCAAATGAAATAGGCGGCCGAGCATGGGAACGGCCGTTCCCATTTTGGCCTTGGCGCCGGAAGGGCCGTTCCCAGCTTCAGCGCATTTTAAATTGGAAAACGTTGGCGCGATTTAGGGGCTTACGGGAACGACCGTTCCCATTTTCCAAAGGGGTCCGGAACGGCCGTTCCCACTTAAATTGCAAAACAAAATTTCTCTGCATAAAATTTTGAAAAAAGCCCCTCGATCGGACGACTTCTTTGACCCCGAATTGCTATAATGTGCTATTATGTACTGAAACAACATGTTATCATGCCACATTGTATTTTCCTCGTCATCTCGATACATTTCCGTAGTTCGTCATATTTGGTCCATTTTAGGTCATGTTTCACGTATACAAGTCGTGTTTGCACAGGTCACGGGGTTGTGGACGAGGAGCAGGCTCAATAGAGTATATACTTGTCATATTTTGTAAGAAAGGTGAGGTTTTATTTTAAGTAAATCGAACCCTATAACCCTTATGTGCTATTTTTCGGCCAAAACATATTATCATTATAAACGTTTTCAAAGTTTTAAATATTTCAAGCAAGCAAGTAATGATTGTCATGATTTTCAAGCAAGTTTGGCGAGTACATGATTGCACGTGGGCCCCAGGGTAATTCTTGAGCCAACCGGGAAAGCAAGGGCTGACTGGTAACTCCTGAATTATCCTCACATTGTTGGGATCACCCCCGAAGCCACTAGGAGATTAGTGGTGGAAGGAGTTCCATGTCTAGGGGGTCATGTCCCCTACACAAAACATGTCGTGGATAGTTGAGCCTTGCAAACTTACTATCAACATGAGGAAGAAGGAGACTGGGGATTAATCCGGCATGTCGGGTTATCCTCGGGTTATTGCATGATTTCAAGCATGAAACTGTCTATGTGAACACTAAATGGAATTGTATGATCATGTATTGAATTGATAAAGCAAGCACGTATTGTCACGTTTGGTGCAAAGGTTGGAGAATCGCCCCTGCTCGCCGGGGTCACATGTTCATGAAATGATCAAGTTAAACAGTTAAAATGATTAGTTGTAATCTCGGGCAAAGAACGAGTTTCTTGAACTATATATCTATTTCACTTCCAAAGTCTTCACCCGAGGCTACAACTTACATGTGATGTGTGTTATATATTTATTGCCCCTCACTCAGTCTTCGGTAGACTGATACTTCATTTTTCAGGTACTTGAGCGCTTGGTCGTGCTAGGCGGGTGTCCGGTCGAGTTTTGCATTCTCAAGAGTCTAGTACCGTACCTTCATGTATAGCACTTTTTGGTATCTCGTGTTATGATAGTTATTAGTACATTTTGAGTACCTGAGTATGTATATTATTAATAGATGATAATGTATTGATAGTTAAGTTGGTATCTATACGTGTCTATTCAATAAATATGGTACCTATATGTATATTTGAGTTATTGCTTCCGCTTTTGAATTCATGTTTGTGTTATTTATGTTGGGGAGTCTCCCGCCTAGCTCGTCATTTTTTGTTGTCACCCGTTCGCTATAGTTTTGGTTTATGTATGGACTTTCCATTTCATACGTGGATCGAGGCTATAGTGCAGGGGATGTTGTGCCCTGTGGGTTAGGGTGCTACATCTACAGGTGGTATTAGAGCCCGGTTGCAAAACCGAGGTTCTTGAGTCGTGTCAAGTCAGTCTAGGTCGCACGACATAGGATTACTTGTTACTTAAGAGTCTGCATTTATTTGAATTACTTGATTTATTTGCTTTCTTGTATTACCTGAGATATTTGACCTTCTTTGAACGTGTGTTTATTGATATCATTAAATTATATGCACACATTTGCATGTATTAATTCAACCACGCATGTGTAGTGATCTGATTTCAGGATGGATCGTGATAGACACTCTCGTGACCGATCCCCGAGACACAGGCCTCATCATCATCACCGGCACCATCGCCGTGAGAAATCACCTCTTCCTCGACCTGCTCAGGCACAGCCTCAGGATTTTTTGAATACAGTAGTGGGATTAATTGATCAGAGGCTACAGGAAAGGGTACCTCCACCACCTCCACCACCAGTAGCACCTCAAGAGAACCCTATTTCTGCTATTTTGCGCGAGTTTTAGAACTAGAGTCCCCCGAAGTTCTACAAGGGCGACGATATCCAGGCAGAAATGTGGCTAAAGGAGATTGAGAGGATCTGGCAGCTTATTCCTTGTGATACTCAGGAGAAGGCTCGCTGTACACTCACTTTGATCCAGGGCGAGGCCTATTCGTGGTGGGAGAGCACACAGATTGTTCTAGAGGCAGCCGGGATAGAGATTACTTGGGAGGTATTTGTACGGGAGTTCAGAAACGAGTATATCCCTCCAGCTTCCCGTACTCGCAGGTTGAGGGAGTTCACTGAGCTGAAATAGGGAGGAAGATCTGTGGGGCAGTATATCGCCGAGTTCGAGAGACTTTCTCGCTATGCACCCAACATAGCGAATGACGACTTTCACAAGGCGATGCAGTTTGTTCAGGGATTGAGACCGGATATTCAGGATGCACTAAAAGCAGCTAATACGAGCACCTGAGCTAAAGCTACCGCCAAGGCCCTAAAGGTTGAGGATTCTGATATCGCTAGGAGGGCTACTCAGCGGACTGGACAGGCTTCAGGCTCGAGATCGGGTCAGGGAGCGAGCTCAGGAAAGAGGCCGATGATTTACTCTGCACCTCCAGCGTAAAGGGACTCTGGGAAGAAGATTAAGGCTACAGGACTGGCACCAAAGGGTCCGAGAGCTCCAGCACCACCACAACCACCTCAGAAACTGGGCTGCAGATTTTGTGGGCTTCCTACACATAACTATGATAACTGCAGATGCCGGTTAGGCTTATGTTTGATCTGCGGGAGTGACGAGCACATGGTAGACGGCTGTCCGGATCGTCGGGATCCGCCACCTGTAGGTCCGAGGCCACTTGTGAGAGCTCGGGCTTATGCACTCGCTGGAGATGAGCAGGATGTCGAGATCGACCCCGCCGCAGTAGTTGAAGGTACTATTTGTATCCTTGGCACGAACATCCATACATTATTTGATCCGGGAGCTACACACTCCTTTCTTGCGCATTCTATTGCTATTACTTTACCTTTGCCTGCTATGTGTACTTCTGTACGCTACCTAGTTAGTACTCCTTTCGGTAGTAGGCGAGAGACGGATCTGGTTTACAGGGATGTTCCAGTGGTGATTGAAGGCCGGGAATTTCTGACAGATTTTATCGTTAAGCGAATGGAGAGATACGGGTCTATTTTGGGGATGGATTGGCTATACAGGCACTGTGCTACGGTGGATTGTCGGGCTAAGAAAGTGCAGTTGGGTTCAAAGGTTACCACGGATTGTACTTCGAAGACTGTGCCCCTACTTTCATTTTCAGAAGCTCAGAAATTAGTCAGAGACGGGGCTACAGGGTTCATCGCTTATATTCTGAGCAAGCCAAAGGATCAGGTGAAATTGGAAGATACAGAAGTGGTAAAGGATTTTCCCAAGGTATTTCCAGAAAAGTTGGATTCTTTGCCTCCTGAGCGAGAGATCAAGTTTGTGATCGATCTTTTTTCGAATGCCGAGCCGTATTCAAAGACTCCCTACCGGATGGCTCCAGCCGAATTAAAGGAATTAAAAGTTCAGCTTGAAGCATTGTTGGAAGTTGGTTACATTCGGCCGAGTTCTTCCCCCTGGGGAGCGCCGGTGTTATTTGTAAAGAAAAAGGATGGAACTTTAAGAATGTGCATCGACTACAGGGAGTCGAACAAGATAACTATTAAGAACAAGTATCCGCTCCCACATATCGAGGAGTTATTCAATATACTTCAGGGTTCCAAAGTCTATTCAAAATTGGATTTAAGACAGGGATACTATCAGCTACGAATCCGAGCAGAGGATATTCCTAAGACAGGATTCAATACTCGATACGGGCACTATGAGTTCGTGGTTACGCCGTTTGGATTAACTAATGCCCCTGCAGCTTTCATGGATATGATGCACCGGATTTTCAGGCCTTTCCTCGACAAGTTTGTGGTGATATTCATTGATGATATTCTGGTTTTCTCAAAATCAGCCGAGAAGCACGCGAGGCATCTTAAGCTTGTTCTACAGACTTTGAAAGAGCACCTGTGGTTTGCTAAGTTTAGCAAGTGTGAATTTTGGATCGATCGGGTTTCTTTCTTGGGACATGTAATTTCAGGAAAAGGGTTGGAAGTCGATCCCTCGTAAATTGAGGCCGTGCTCAAATGGGAGAAACCAAAGAATGCCTCGAAAATTAGAAGCTTCTTGGGATTGGCCGGTTATTATAGAAGATTTGTTCAGGATTTTTCTAAGATTGCTGCAACGTTAACCCGATTGACTAAGAAAGATGTCAAGTTTGTCTGGGACGAGAAGTGTGATCAAAGTTTTAACTTTTTGAAAGAAAAGTTAGTCTCAGCTCCGGTGTTAGCACTTCCTCAGGGTTCAGAGGAATATGCAGTGTACACAGATGCTTCTAAAGAAGTCTTAGGTTGTGTTTTGACTCAGAAAGGAAAAGTGATCGCTTATGCTTCCCGAAAGCTAAAGGAATATGAAAGGAACTATCCGACACACGACCTAGAGCTTGTAGCTGTGATCTTTGCTCTCGGGAAATGGAGACATTATCTATACGGGACTTCTTTTGAGATTTTTACCGACCACAAGAGCCTCCAGTATTTATTCACACAGAAAGATTTGAATATGAGGCAACGGCGTTGGATGGAAAAGTTAGAAGATTATGATTGTACAATCAAATACCATCCAGGAAAAGCAAACATGGTTGTCGATGCACTTAGCAGGAAGGCGAGTGTATCGAGTTTGGAAATAAAGAAAAGTGATGAGAAGACACCGATTGTGTTAAAAGCTCGGGTTTCTAATATCACAATTCAGCCGGAATTCAAGTATCAGTTATTTGAGGCTCAGAATAAGGATCCGGAAGTTCAGAAGCTTGTAAGTAAAACTAAGGATGACCCGGAGAGTCCGTTTGGGTTTGATGAGACCGGGTTACTTCGATTTAAAAACAGAGTGGTAATACCTGAAGAATTGAAACGGGTCCTACTCGAAGAAGCTCACAAGTCAGCCTATTCGATCCACCCGGGAGGAAACAAAATGTATAAGGATTTGAAGCAATATTATTGGTGGAACGGGATGAAGAGAGACGTGGCAGAGTATGTGAAACATTGCCTGACTTGTCAGAAAGTGAAAGCTGAGCACCAAAAATCTGCAGGACTTCTACAACCGTTACCTATTCCCGAGTGGAAGTGGGAACAAGTAACGATGGACTTTGTTTCCGGATTACCAAAGATTAAAGGCGGGTTTGATGGAATTTGGGTAATAGTGGATAGATTTACAAAGTCTGCTCACTTTCTACCGGTCCGGATGTCTTATAAGATCCCGAAGTTGGCCGAAATTTATAAAAAGAGAGATTATTCGACTTCATGGCATTCCGGTGAGTATAGTTTCAGACCGAGACCCGAGGTTTACATCCAAGTTGTGGCAGGAGTTACAGGCCGTTTTGGGAACGAAACTTAAGTTCAGTACAACATTTCACCCGTAAACAGACGGTCAAACAGAAAGATTAATCATGTATTTGGAAGATCTTCTTCGGGCGTGCACGATTGATTTTCAGAATTCATGGGCAGAACAACTTCCTTTGATTGAGTTTGCTTATAACAACAACTTCCAAGCTTCGATCGGGATGGCTCCGTATGAACTTCTTTATGGAAGAAAGTGCCGATCTCCGTTGTTCTTCGACTTGGAAGAGTGGAAATAGTCGAAACAGGAAGGGGTAAAGAAAGGTGAAAGATTCGAAAGACCTTCCAAAGTCGTTCAAGCTATGATTGAGAAAGTCTAAATGATTCAACAACGGATGAAAGCCGCACAAGATAGACAAAAGAGCTATGTCGATAAGCGCCGAAGAGATCTAGAATTCGAAGTTGGTGACCGGGTATTTTTGAAGGTGTCACCAAGGAAAGGTTTCACCCGGATCGGGAAAGGAGGGTAACTTAATCCTCGCTACTTAGGTCCTTTCGAGATTCTTGAAAGAATAGGCGAGGTAGCCTATCGACTGGATCTACCACCGAGTCTTACGGGGATTCACAACGTATTCCATATTTCACAATTAAGGAAATATTATCCCGATGAGACTACGATTCTCCCCGTGGAAGAAGTTGAGCTGGAACCTAATTTAACATTTGTTCAGAGGCCGGTTAGAATCTTGGATCGGAAATTCAGGAATTGAGAAACCGGAGGATTCCCATTGTTAAAGTTTTATGGAGAAGTGACAAAACCGAGGAAGCTACATGGGAAACGGAAGAGAAGATGAAACGGTTCCACCCGGAATTATTCACTCAAGACTAAGAGAATCTGGGGACCAGATTCTTTTAAGGGGGGGAAGAGTTGTAACGCCCCGGTTTCCGGATGAACAGGTAAGCACGCCACGTGTGCGTTTTGAGCGTAGGCTTTATTTTAATTCTTTAATTTCACAATATTCTTACATGGCATTTCATATTTTTATAAAATTCATGAAACATCATTTATGTGAAGTATTTGATTTCATATCATTGAAAATATTATTTCATGACACGGAAAATATTTATTGCATGAAACAATTACCGAGAGTGTTTCAAATTACTAAATTGTCCCTAGTTGAATATTCTTTAAAACTTTAGGGACTTAATTGCATGAATTTCAAGGGCTTGATTGTGCCTAATTCAAATGGTTGCCTTCTTGATTGTATAAATTCGCAAATTAAGTGATTAATTGGCAATTAGCATAATTCACAAAAATCAAGGATAATGAATCACGTAAAATGGCTTCTCTATGCTTCCTTGATCCATTTTCAATCCAAAAATTTCCCAACAACTTGCTCTCTCTCTCGGTATCAAGAAGCAAGGAAAAGGAAAGAGAATTTTATCATTTTCTTCAAGAATTTCAAGTAATTTGCCAAACTTTGGGAGTTGATCATCATCATCATCTATTTTCTCCATATTTTCATCTTCAAGGTTGGTGTTTGCATGAATTGATGAGTTTGATCATATTTGACATAGCTAGGGTTTGAGGATTATGTGTTAGATGGATTAATTCTAGTTGGAAGTATGATTAGGTGAATATTTGTTGAATTATGGCATGATTTATTCATGAAATTATTGGAAATTTGAGCTTGGTTGATCAATATGAGCATAAGCTTGAAACTTGGATTTCTTGATGATATCTCATGCCTTATGTGTTTAAATGTGTTTTTATCACCTTTTGAATATTGATGCATCATAATTCCAGAAAATATAAGCTTGTGTTGATCAAAATGGGTATTTGTTGCTTGCTTTGTTGCTTCCCGTAGCCATGCTCTGTTCTTCAAATTTGCAGAGGTCGTTCCCAGCCTCAAGGCATTGTGGGAACGGCCGTTCCCACCTTTTCAAATGAAATAGGCGGCCGAGTATGGGAACGGCCGTTCCCATTTTGGCCTTGGCACCGGAAGGGCCGTTCCCAGCTTCAGCGCGTTTTAAATTGGAAAACGTTGGTGCGATTTAGGGGCTTACGGGAACAACCGTTCCCATTTTCCAAAGGGGTCCGGAACAGCCGTTCCCACTTGAATTGCAGAACAAAATTCTCTGCATAAAATTACGAAAATAGCCCCTCGATCGGACGACTTCTTTGACCCCGAATTGCTATAATATGTGCTATAATGTACTGGAACAACATGTTATCATGCCACATTGCATTTTCCTCGTCATCTCGATACATTTCCATCGTTCGTCATATTCGGTCCATTTTAGGTCATGTCTCACGTATACACGTCGTGTTTGCACAGGTCACGGGGTTGTGGACGAGGAGCAGGCTCAGTAGAGTATATCCTTGTCATAGTTTGTAAGAAAGGTGAGGTTTTATTTTAAGTAAATCGAACCCTATAACCCTTATGTGCTATTTTTCGGCCAAAACATATTATCATTATAAACGTTCTCAAAGTTATAAATATTTCAAGCAAGCAAGTAATGATTGTCATGATTTTCAAGCAAGTTTGGCGAGTACATGATTGCACGTGGGCCCGAGGGTAATTCTTGAGCTAACCGGGAAAGCAAGGGCTGACGAGTAACTCCTGAATTATCCTCACATTGTTGGGATCACCCCCGAAGCCACTAGGAGATTAGTGGTGGAAGGAGTTCCGTGTCTAGGGGGTTATGTCCCCTACACACAACATGTCGTGGATAGTTGAGCCTTGCAAACTCACTATCAACCGGAGGAAGAAGTAGACTGGGGATTAATCCGGCATGTCGGGTTATCCTCGGGTTATTGCATGATTTCAAGCATGAAACTGTCTATGTGAACACTAAATGGAATTGTATGATCATGTATCGAATTGATAAAGCAAGCACGTATTGTCACGTTTGGTGTAAAGGTTGGAGAATCGCCCCTGCTCGCCGGGGTCACATGTTCATGAAATGATCAAGTTAAACAGTTAAAATGATTAGTTGTAATCTCGGGCAAAGAACGAGTTTCTTGAACTATATATCTATTTCACTTCCAAAGTCTTCACCCGAGGCTACAACTTGCATGTGATGTGTGTTATATATTTATTGCCCCTCACTCAGTCTTCGGTAGACTGATACTTCATTTTTCAGGTACTTGAGTGCTTGGTGGTGCTAGGCGGGTGTCCGGTCGAGTTTTGCATTCTCAAGAGTCTAGTACCGTACCTTCATGTATAACACTTTTTGGTATCTCATGTTATGATAGTTATTAGTACATTTTGAGTACCTGAGTATGTATATTATTAAGAGATGATAATGTATTGATAGTTAAGTTGGTATCTATACGTATCTATTCGATATATATGGTACCTATATGTATATTTGAGTTATTGCTTCCGCGTTTGAATTCATGTTTGTGTTATTTATGTTGGGGAGTCTCCCGCCTAGCTCGTCATTTTTTATTGTCACCCGTTCGCTATAGTTTTAGTTTATGTATGGACTTTCCATTTCATACGTGGATCGAGGCTATAGTGCGGGGGATGTAGTGCCCTGTGGGTTAGGGTGCTACATCTACAGGTGGTATCAGAGCCCGATTGCAAAAACGAGGTTCTTGAGTCGTGTCAAGTCAGTCTAGGTCGCACGGCATAGGATTACTTGTTACTTGAGAGTCTGCATTTAATTGAATTACTTGATTGATTTGCTTTCTTGTATTACCTGAGATATTTGACCTTCTTTGAACGTGTGTTTATTGATATCATTAAAATATATGCACACATTTGCATGTATTAATTCAACCACGCATGTGTAGTGATCTGATTTCAGGATGGATCGTGATAGACACTCTCGTGACCGATCCCCGAGACACAGGCCTCATCATCATCACCGGCACCATCGCCGTGAGAGATCACCTCCTCCTCCACCTGCTCAGGCACAGCCTCAGGATTTTTTGAATGCAGTAGTGGGATTAATTGATCAGAGGCTACAGGAAAGGGTACCTCCACCACCTCCAGCACCAGTAGCACTTCAAGAGAACCCTATTTCTGCTATTTTGCACGAGTTTTAGAACCAGCGTCCCCCGAAGTTCTACAAGGGCGACGATATCCAGGCAGAAATGTGGCTAAAGGAGATTGAGAGGATCTGGCAGCTTATTCCTTGTGATACTCAGGAGAAGGCTCGATGTACACTCACTTTGTGATGCCCCGTCTTGTTGGTTGTCAGGTACAACGACACGTGTACGTTAGTTCGAGCGTTGTGTATATATTTAATTTTTATTTTGTTTACTAAATGTATAATTTGGTATACTTTAATTGCTCATTAATTGATCAAGTGTGTATTTTTTTGCTAATTACGTTTAGTAAATGTCAAGTAATATTTCCATTACTATTTATTAATTAAATATAAATTACATGCATTGGTATATAAATATATTACACGTGCACCTATATATTTATATATATTTATTTATAGATTATAAATATATATATATGTGTGTACACGTTGTTGTATATATATACATGCATATCCTTAACTCACATGTGTAATGCACCTAATGACGTGCAGATATTATAACACACCATTTGTAATCTTTTGCATACACATACTATTTAATTAATATTATATTATACACATTCTTATTCCTAGTTACTTTCAAGTATCACACACCCATTACATTATCTCCTCTCTCTCACGCCTTGCACATTCCGGAGAAAAGGAGAAGAGCCAAGTTAGACTTCACCACTAGACCGTCTTCTTTTCTTTTTTTTAGGTGAGAATTTTTTGGTGAATACTGCTAAATATGTGGTTATTGGATTTGGAGTTAGGACTTTTAATTTTATACCTAAAATAATTGATCTTTAAGTATTAGATGATGTTCCATGCCTAAATGTTAGTAATTAAAACACGGTTTTTATATTTAAAATGGATTGATTTATTTTAAAGGAATTAACCATGCTAATATATATTTAATGCATGTAAGAGAATGATTTCATGGTTAATAAATGTTAAATGTGGAGATTATGATTTAAAGTTTGAAATTGGGATTGAAGAAACAAACTTTCCTGTTGCTGCGTACAGTTGCCTTGTAAGTGCATTAATTAATTTGTTTTCTTTGCTTTACTTAGTCATAAAGTGAAATTTTAAATAGGTTGGCATCATGATTCAACCATTAAGTGTTGCTTTTGTCACCTTTTGCTGCTGCTTATTATTAATTAATATGGAACTGAGGGATTAATAAAATTGGAAATAATGAGTTGTCCTACTCTCTTGTTTTTGTTGTTGTGTGAGCCGACTGTCGCTGTTGTGCATTTTGTTGTTACCAAAAATTGTCCAGCAACCACAGTACCCTGTTTTGGCATGTTTATTTTATAATACGGTCTCATTGCACGTCATATCATTCATATCGTTAAATGTAATTGCCGTGCGTCGTTACCTGGTTCATTTTGAATCGAGTCTTAATTGAAATGTATCTGGTCTATACAGACAATCTCCAGGGCGGAGAGGACCAAGTCGAGTAGGCATTGTTCTTGCCTTTTTGTCGTTTACTCCACTCAGGTGAGGTTTTTCTTTATATATCGACCTACAACCGTGCATGTGATAGAGGAGTCAAAATATTTTACTAAAATCAACCCTTTTATTATTATATATTAATGAAAAGGTTTTCAAACAACAACCGAACCAATTGGCGAGATGTGTGTGTGTGTTAAGTTGTGGAGCCCAGGGGTCGTGCTTTGGGTGAACCGGGGAGGCAAGGGCCGACGGCTAGCCCATTGTACGGTCCCATGTCGTAGGGGATGAACCCAGAATCCATTAGGAGGTTAGTGGAGGACGGAGTCCCGAGGGCAAGGGAGTCATGCACCCTTGTTTCTCATGTGTTTGTGGATGGAGAGGGTTGGCCGCCCGAACCATCAATCCGGAGGAAAAAGGATGTTTAGGTAATGATATGATTGTGTGTGTGAACGACCATAATGATTGAAAACGAGGAGTAAAGGTTGGAGACCGCTCGTTCTCGCCGAGCAACCTACAACAATTAATTAAGGAATTGAATGTCCGTAATCCCACCGTGCAAGTTTTGAATTTCCCAAAATTTATATGTTTTGATGAAGAACGTATAGTGGGATTAGGGAACTGTGTGCTTGCATGTATATATATATATATGGGTTCTTGTGTAGCCCCTCACCAGTCCTTTGACTGACCTCTCTATGTTTTTTCCCTTTTGCAGTTGTAGGTACAAGTGGTCGTAGCTGGGCGGGAAAGTTAGTACAGTCTTTTACTTTCGTGTCCATCTAGGATCTTATTCTCTTGTTAGAGTTATGCTTTAGATACAGCATACATATATTAGTTGAAGTATTTCGGCCTTGTCGGCCGCCTATACTTTTGGATACTTGTTACTGTTTTGTTACTTTTGAACTTGTTTGCATGTGACTTAACTGTTGTTGATTATTATTAGTTTTAATTACGCTTCCGCATATTCGTTCTTGTTGCACACTTGATTCACAGGTTCTAGTCCCGCCTAGCCAGGAGTGTTTTTGGTTTGTCACCCGTTCGCTATGACTTGGTGTGTATACGGATGTCCGTTTCGTATACGTACTGGGGCATAGTGCGGGGGTTGTGGCGTACCGACGCTCCAGGCGCTACACACTTTGATCCAGGGCGAGGCCTATTCGTGGTGGGAGAGCACACAGATTGTTCTAGAGGCAGCCGGGATAGAGATTACTTGGGAGGTATTTGTACGGGAGTTCAGAAACAAGTATATCCCTCCAGCTTCCCGTACTCGCAGGTTGAGGGAGTTCACCGAGCTGAAACAGGGAGGAAGATCTGTGGGGCAGTATATCGCCGAGTTCGAGAGACTTTCTCGCTATGCACCCAACATAGCGAATGACGACTTTCATAAGGCGATGCAGTTTGTTCAAGGATTGAGACCGGATATTCAGGATGCACTAAAAACAGCTAATACGAGCACCTGGGCTAAAGCTACCGCCAAGGCCCTAAAGGTTGAGGATTCTGATATCGCTAGGAGGGCTAATCAGCGGACTGGACAGGCTTCAGGCTCGAGATCGGGTCAGGGAGCGAGCTCAGGAAAGAGGCCGATGATTTACTCTGCACCTCCAGCGCAGAGGGACTCTGGGAAGAAGCTTAAGGCTACAGGACCGGCACCGAAGGGTCCGAGAGCTCCAGCACCACCACAGCCACCTCAGAAAACGGGCTGCAGATTTTGTGGGCTTCCTACACATAACTATGATAACTGCAGACACCGGTTAGGCTTATGTTTGATCTGCGGGAGTGACGAGCACATGGTAGACGGCTGTCCGGATCGTCGGGATCCGCTACCTGCAGGTCCGAGGCCACTTGTGAGAGCTCGGGCTTATGCACTCGCTGGAGATGAGCAGGATGCCGAGATCAACCCCGCCGCAGTAGTTGAAGGTACTATTTGCATCCATGGTACGAACATCCATACATTATTTGATCCGGGAGCTACACACTCCTTTCTTGCGCATTCTATTGCTATTACTTTACCTTTGCCTGCTATGTGTACTTCTGTGCGCTACCAAGTTAGTACTCCTTTCGGTAGTAGGCGAGAGACGGATCTGGTTTACAGGGATGTTCCAGTGGTGATTGAAGGCTGGGAATTTCTGACAGATTTTATCGTTAAGCGAATGGAGAGATACGGGTCTATTTTGGGGATGGATTGGCTATACAGGCACTGTGCTACGGTGGATTGTCGGGCTAAGAAAGTGCAGTTGGGTTCAAAGGTTACCACGGGTTGTACTTCGAAGACTGTGCCCCTACTTTCATTTTCAGAAGCTCAGAAATTAGTCAGAGACGGGGCTACAGGGTTTATCGCTTATATTCTGAACAAGCCAAAGGATCAGGTGAAATTGGAAGATACAGAAGTGGTAAAGGATTTTCCCGAGGTATTTCCAGAAAAGTTGGATTCTTTGCCTCCTGAGCGAGAGATCTAGTTTGTGATCAATCTTTTTCCGAATGCCGAGCCGTATTCAAAGACTCCCTACCGGATGGCTCCAGCCGAATTAAAGGAATTAAAAGTTCAGCTTGAAGCATTGTTGGAAGTTGGTTACATTCGGCCGAGTTCTTCACCCTGGGGAACGCCGGTGTTATTTGTAAAGAAAAAGGATGGAACTTTAAGAATGTGCATCGATTACAGGGAGTTGAACAGGATGACTATTAAGAACAAGTATCCCCTCCCACATATCGAGGAGTTATTCGATATACTTCAGGGTTCCAAAGTCTATTCAAAATTGGATTTAAGACAGGGATACTATCAGCTGCGAATCCGAGCAGAGGATATTCCTAAGACAGGATTCAATACTCGGTACGGGCACTACGAGTTCGTGGTTATGCCGTTTGGATTAACTAATGCCCCTGTAGCTTTCATGGATATGATGCACCGGATTTTCAGGCCTTTCCTCGACAAGTTTGTGGTGATATTCATTGATGATATTCTGGTTTTCTCAAAATCAGCCGAGGAGCACGCGAGGCATCTTAAACTTGTTCTACAGACTTTGAAAGAGCACCTGTTGTTTGCTAAGTTTAGCAAGTGTGAATTTTGGATCGATCGGGTTTCTTTCTTGGGATCGACACACGACCTAGAGCTTGCAGCCGTGATCTTTGCTCTCGGGAAATGGAGACATTATCTATACGGGACTTCTTTTGAGATTTTCACCGACCACAAGAGCCTCCAGTATTTATTCACACAGAAAGATTTGAATATGAGGCAACGGCGTTGGATGGAAAAGTTAGAAGATTATGATTGTACAATCAAATACCATCCAGGAAAAGCAAACGTGGTCGCCGATGCACTTAGCAGGAAGGCGAGTGTATCCAGTTTGGAAATAAAGGAAAGTGATGAGAAGACACCGATTGTGTTAAAAGCTCGGGTTTCTAATATCACAATTCTGCCGGAATTGAAGTATCAGTTATTTGAGGCTCAGAATAAGGATCCGGAAGTTCAGAAGCTTGTAAGTAAAACTAAAGATGACCCGGAGAGTCCGTTTGGGTTTGATGAGACCGGGTTACTTCGATTTAAAAAGAGAGTGGTAATACCTGAAGAATTGAAACGGGTCCTACTTGAAGAAGCTCACAAGTCAGCCTATTCGATCCACCCGGGAGGAAACAAAATGTATAAGGATTTGAAGCAATATTATTGGTGGAACGGGATGAAGAGAGACGTGGCAGAGTATGTGAAACATTGCCTGACTTGTCAGAAAGTGAAAGCTGAGCACCAAAAACCCACAGGACTTCTACAACCGTTACCTATTCCCGAGTGGAAGTGGGAACAAGTAACGATGGACTTTGTTTCCGGATTACCAAAGATTAAAGGCGGGTTTGATGGAATTTGGGTAATAGTGGATAAATTTACAAAGTCTGCTCACTTTCTACCGGTCCGGATGTCTTATAAGATCCCGAAGTTGGCCGAAATTTATAAAAGAGAGATTATTCGACTTCATGGCATTCCGGTGAGTATAGTTTCAGACCGAGACCCGAGGTTTACATCCAAGTTGTGGCAGGAGTTACAGGCCGTTTTGGGAACGAAACTTAAGTTCAGTACAACATTTCACCCATAAACAGACGGTCAAACAGAAAGATTAATCAGGTATTTGGAAGATCTTCAGGCGTGCACGATTGATTTTCAGAATTCATGGGCAGAACAACTTCCTTTGATTGAGTTTGCTTATCACAACAGCTTCTAAGCTTCGATCGGGATGGCTCCGTATGAACTTCTTTATGGAAGAAAGTGCCGATCTCCGTTGTTCTTCGGCTTGGAAGAGTGGAAATAGTCGAAACAGGAAGGGGTAAAGAAAGGTGAAAGATTCGAAAGACCTTCCAAAGTCGTTCAAGCTATGATTGAGAAAGTCCAAATGATTCAACAACGGATGAAAGCCGCACAAGATAGATAAAAGAGCTATGTCGATAAGCGCCGAAGAGATCTAGAATTCGAAGTTGGTGACCGGGTATTTTTGAAGGTGTCACCAAGGAAAGGTTTCACCCGGATCGGGAAAGGAGGGAAACTTAATCCTCGCTACTTAGGTCCTTTCGAGATTCTTGAAAGAATAGGCGAGGTAGCCAATCGACTGGATCTACCACCGAGTCTTACGGGGATTCACAACGTATTTCATATTTCACAATTAAGGAAATATTACCCCGATGAGACTACGATTCTCCCCGTGGAAGAAGTTGAGCTGGAACCGAATTTAACATTTGTTCAGAGGCCGGTTAGAATCTTGGATCGGAAATTTCAGGAATTGAGAAACCGGAGGATTCCCATTGTTAAAGTTTTATGGAGAAGTGACAAAACCGAGGAAGCTACATGGGAAACGGAAGATAAGATGAAACGGTTCCACCCGGAATTATTCACTCAAGACTAAGAGAATCTGGGGACCAGATTCTTTTAAGGGGGGGAGAGTTGTAAAGCCCCGGTTTCCGGATGAACAGGTAAGCACGCCACGTGTGCGTTTTGAGGGTAGGCTTTATTTTAATTCTTTAATTTCACAATATTCTTACGTGGCATTTCATATTTTTATAAAATTCATGAAACATCATTTATGTGAAGTATTTGATTTCATATCATTGAAAATATTATTTCATGACACGGAAAATATTTATTGCATGAAACAATTACCGAGAGTGTTTCAAATTTCTAAATTATCCCTAGTTGAATATTCTTTAAAACTTTAGGGACTTAATTGCATGAATTTCAAGGGCTTGATTGTGCCTAATTCAAATGGTTGCCTACTTGATTGTATAAATTCGCAAATTAATGGATTAATTGGCAATTAGCATAATTCACAAAAATCAAGGATGATGAATCACGTAAAATGGCTTCTCTATGCTTCCTTGATCCATTTTCAATCCAAAAATTTCCCAACTACTTGCTCTCTCTCTCGGTATCAAGAAGGAAGGAAAAGGAAAGAGAATTTTATCATTTTCTTCAAGAATTTCAAGTAATTTGTCAAACTTTGGGAGTTGATCATCATCATCATCTATTTTCTCCATATTTTCATCTTCAAGGTTGGTGTTTGCTTGAATTGATGAGTTTGATCATATTTGACATAGCTAGGGTTTGAGGATTATGTGTTAGATGGATTAATTCTAGTTGGAAGTATGATTACATGAATATTTGTTGAATTATGGCATGATTTATTCATGAAATTATTGGAAATTTGAGCTTGGTTGATCAATATGAGCATAAGCTTGAAACTTGGATTTCTTGATGATATCTCATGCCTTATGTGTTTAAGTGTGTTTTTATCACCTTTTGAATATTGATGCATCATAATTCCAAAAAATATAAGCTTGTGTTGATCAAAATGGGTATTTGTTGCTTGCTTTGTTGCTTCCCGTAGCCATGCTCTGTTCTGCTCTGTTCTTCAAATTTGCAGAGGTCGTTCCCAGCCTCAAGGCATTGTGGGAACGGGCGTTCCCACCTTTTCAAATGAAATAGGCGGCCGAGCATGGGAACGACCGTTCTCATTTTGGCCTTGGCACCGGAAGGGCCGTTCCCAACTTCAGCGCGTTTTAAATTGGAAAACGTTGGCGCGATTTAGGGGCTTACGGGAACAACCGTTCCCATTTTCCAAAGGAGTCCGGAACAGCCGTTCCCACTTGAATTGCAGAACAAAATTCTCTGCATAAAATTACGAAAATAGCCCCTCGATCGGACGACTTCTTTAATCCCGAATTGCTATAATATGTGCTATAATGTACTGGAACAACATGTTATCATGCCACATTGCATTTTCCTCGTCATCTCGATACATTTCTGCCGTTCGTCATATTTGGTCCATTTTAGGTCATGTCTCACGTATACACGTCGTGTTTGTACAGGTCATGGGGTTGTGGACGAGGAGCAGGCTCAGTAGAGTATATCCTTGTCATATTTTGTAAGAAAGGTGAGGTTTTATTTTAAGTAAATCGAACCCTATAACCCTTATGTGCTATTTTTCGGCCAAAACATATTATCATTATAAACGTTTTCAAAGTTATAAATATTTCAAGTAAGCAAGTAATGATTGTCATGATTTTCAAGCAAGTTTAGCGAGTACATGATTGCACGTGGGCCTGAGGGTAATTCTTGAGCCAACCGGGAAAGCAAGGGCTGACGGGTAACTCCTGAATTATCCTCACATTGTTGGGATCACCCCCGAAGCCACTAGGAGATTAGTGGTGGAAGGAGTTCCGTGTCTAGGGGGTCATGTCCCCTACACACAACATGTCGTGGATAGTTGAGCCTTGCAAACTCACTATCAACCAGAGGAAGAAGGAGACTGGGGATTAATCCGGTATGTCGGGTTATCCTCGGGTTATTGCATGATTTCAAGCATGAAACTGTCTATGTGAACACTAAATGGAATTGTATGATCATGTATGGAATTGATAAAGCAAGCACGTATTGTCACATTTGGTGTAAAGGTTGGAGAATCGCCCCTGCTCGCAGGGGTCACATGTTCATGAAATGATCAAGTTAAACAGTTAAAATGATTAGTTGTAATCTCGGGCAAAGAACGAGTTACTTGAACTATATATCTATTTCACTTCCAAAGTCTTCACCCGAGGCTACAACTTGCATGTGATGTGTGTTATATATTTATTGCCCCTCACTCAGTCTTCGGTAGACTGATACTTCACTTTTCAGGTACTTGAGCGCTTGGTCGTGCTAGGCGGGTTTCCGGTCGAGTTTTGCATTCTCACGAGTCTAGTACCGTACCTTCATGTGTAGCACTTTTTGGTATCTCATGTTATGATAGTTATTAGTACATTTTGAGTACCTGAGTATGTATATTATTAAGAGATGATAATGTATTGATAGTTAAGTTGGTATCTATATGTATCTATTCGATAAATATGGTACCTATATGTATATTTGAGTTATTGCTTCCGCTTTTGAATTCATGTTTGTGTTATTTATGTTGGGGAGTGTCCCGACTAGCTCGTCATTTTTTATTGTCACCCGTTCGCTATAGTTTTGGTTTATGTATGGACTTTCCATTTCATACGTGGATCGAGGCTATAGTGCGGGGGATGTAGTGCCCTGGGGGTTAGGGTGCTACACATATGAAGTGACTCAAACTTAAACAATAGACTTGACAAACTAAACTCCCAGCCTAGCACTCTACACCTGCAAAGAAACTGAAAACAAACCGGGTTCAGTCTATACGAGGCTGGTGGGTATAAAACACTGCATAAGTAACATATAGAACAATATTTAAATATTCACATGCAAATTATAATCCCAAATGAGGTTTTTAGAGCATTTCCCAAGTGGGTGAAATAAATAAGTCATCAAAAGGGATTATAACGTTCATATTTCATTAGGTTGTTTGTGGCTCGGTGAGTGGGCGTGCATTATCTCCAACCAACGCCTCGTGTAGTTCATTAAACATTCTTTCTTTCATTCTTTCAGTCATGCATAACATTATTTTGTGCACATTCATGAACAATACACCTTCTTCCTCCGGGTAATGGCCGGGTGATCGGCCCGAACCCTCCATTCATTGACCAAAAGGAGAACATGACTCCCCAGATGGCACTCAGCGTCCATTCCTCGCTAACTCCTAACGAGGTCCGGTTACGCCGTTCATTGGTGGGACTAGTGTGAGGGTTTACAGTCAGCCTATGCCTCCTCGGGTCACCATTCACACCAAGTCCCCGGGCCCCATTCTGTGCATAACATTCATTCTTTTCTCGCCAAAACATTTGGTAGGTTCATAAAATAAAGGCTTTACGTTGAAATCATTTACTCTTGAAAATGACTCTATATACATATATCAATTTTTGGTCGAAATCTTTGCACATTGGAAGTATATATGGTTGTTTAACTAAATAGTAGAGAAACCCACCTGTACGCCTCACCGAACAATACCCAGAAGAAAAGAATACTGGAAAAAGGCCTAAGAACCCGCAAGTCTCCGCCCTGGAGAAACTGTACAAGAGACAATATAGTGCATTCATGAGACTCAACACACTACATGAACCACGTATGACGCACGACATGTCATGCACAAAATATGAGATGCATAAAAAGTAACAACATGTTATGACGATGTTCATGTGTACAATTACTGCCTTAGAAACACATAAACGAGCGATTCATTCAAGTACTTTCAAGAAATGAAGGTGTCATATTCATTCGTTTCATATCTTTTCATGAATCATATCAAATCTAGCCATAATCTTCAAACCATAATCATAATACACATATCAACATGTTTACAATACATACAATAAACATAGAGTCAAGAGAATTTACTTAAGACCACGAAAGAATGCAAGATATCACTTAACATTTCATATGGAAGCACTTAAGCCACGCTAGAGCATATTAGTTCGTTACCCGAAAAAATCATATCGAAGCACTCCACATCTTTAATATAACAATTATAACACATAATACAACTTATTATAACATTTCATGATCATTCAAGAGTTTAAAATACATAAGAGAGGCAAAGGATCCAAGAAAGCTTCGCACGTGTCATTTAAGCGTTCATGCATTAAAAATGACGTTTACACTTATCAAATGAAACCATAAAATTAAAATATATAATCAAACATATCATATATTATCAATTAATCATGTATAGATTCATTAAAACCACATACGGAGTTCGAGGAACTGGAAGGAAAGCAAGAGAACGGATTTGAGCAAGTTTTGGTGAGAGCTGATAGTTTTCGGGAATGCGCAAGTTGTAAAGAATTGAGCATATCTTGAGTTCTAGAAGTTGGAATTGGGTTTTGTTTGTTGGATATGAGACTAGAAAAACATAGATTTCCGAGGATATATACCTTGAATTTTAGTTCAAAGCTTGAAGTTGGATGAATGCAGTGTCTCGGAAAAGTGGCGACACAAAATTAAAATGACCATATCTCACAAACCAGAAAAGATATTGAGGTGATTCCAATTGGAGAGTGTTCTAAGCTCAAAGAAGTTGATCGTGTCTGAAAATGAGATCAAACGGAGCTCGGATGAAGGGGTAACCTGCTGGGTAAATCACAAGGAAAAAGTTCCCTGGCCGGGGAAAACTGTCCAGAAACTTTCTGGACAAGAAGTACCCGCCCGGGTACTTTTTCCTCACTAAATTTACCCGCCCGGGTAAGGTGTTTCTGCGAGAAAAAGAGCAGAAACAGGGGTTGATTGAGGGGAAGAACAAGGGAAGCGATAAGGCGACAAAGGTAGGCATGAAATGATCAAGAAAACATAGCAAAACTCATCCCACAACACTTACAACAACCGGACAAGAGAAGGGAAGGAAAGGATGAATAAGAATGCATCTTCATCTTCAAGAAATTAATTCTCCATTAATTGTGGATCATTGTATATTCAACATTTATGAGTTTATGTTTAGGAAAAGCAACATAGCAGCTTCAAAGAGCAAGAAATCACTCATAAAAGTTAATATAACGCATGTTTGATCAATCAATTCAAAATCAAAACTAAACCTAACTATTCATGCCAATCATCAAATCATAAGAAATCATGGATGAAAAGGAGCAACCCAAGGCTTGAAATGATCCCAAGGAGATAGAGAATTCAATCATGTTCTTACCTTTCAAGTTGGAGAAGAAATGGTGGTGGCCAGAGCTCAAAATTAAAGATGGTGAATAGTTTTTTGTTCCTTCTCTCTTCATCTCGGTTTTGGCTACTTCTATTCCCTTTTTCTCAGCTGATGGTCGAAGTGAGGGAGACATATGAATTTGAGATTGAATAGAGTGAATAACTTGAGTTAAGACTCACCCACTAGGCTTAAGCACATAAGGTGTTTGATAAATTATCTATGTGACTCGTGATTGATTTTTTGGTACTTTGCTTTGCTATCATTGTTTGATTCAGGTATAATGGGTCACACTAAGCGCTCTAAAGTCTCGGAACCTTTCACTACATCATCCAGATTGAACCACCAACCTTTTGAGTCGGAGAACGTAACGGTTAATGTCTTTGGGAACCCTTTCCAAAGGAATCCAACAAGGAATATTGTGGGTACTAAATTCTTCGAACGGATGGATAGATTGGAGGTTTGGAATGAAGTGTGGAGGCTTTTCAATAACATAGGTTGGTTGCCTTTTCTTGAAAGGAGGGATATGACTTATGGAGATATGACCGCTGCTTTCTTCTATACGATGAATTTTGATCCGGTAGACAACACTTTGACCTTCACTCTTGATGATATGGAGACTCGGACTTAAAGTGTGAGCAGAATTTGAGTGATTCTTCGGTTTCCAACCAATGTCACCACTTCTTTACCCAGATGGAGTGAGACTCAGCGATAGGAGGTGTGGAGATCCTTTCCCTTGAGGGAGGGTGTTCCTAGTTATTCCCCCCGGAGCACGCATGATAGCTATTTTGAATCGTTAACATGGATACTAGTCTATAGGGTTTTAGCCCTGGGATTCTGTGCCAGATACGGGAGAGATTGCCATATTACAGAAACTCAGTTGGGCATCATGTATATGATGAAGGAATGTATTAAGTTCGATGGTACGATCGAGTTCCTTTAGAAACTGTAGGGAAGTGCGGGGAGTGTGACAGGCACGATTGCTCATGGAGACGTTGTGACGATGTTTGCTAGGGAGATGAACTGGACAACGAGAGGGGCTTTGCCTATCAGATTTGGACAAACTGGTCCACAGTACTTAGAGACCGTAGGCTTAGCTATACCTTGGGAGAGTGGAGAACTGAAGCATAGGGTTCTGCCATAGTGGCCTATACGTGAGAGAGATCATTTCTGGTAAATGTACAGCTGGGGGATAGCCCGGTTCGATGAGCTTTCTGCGAGGCAGAGGGAGCTCTTGGCTCGGATTCCTGATCGGCCTGATGATGAGTTGACGGTTCTTCGCAATGCTGCCCCTGTTATTGCCGAGGCTAGTGATGACACTCCCGTGACTTTGAGAGGCGTACGCACAGAGCTAGCAGGATTGAGGGCTGACTTAACCACCGTTATTGCTAGAGTTGAAGATTTGGCACATTATGTAGATGAGCGATTCGACGAGTGGGAGGCCAAGTTGGAGGCCAAGTTTGACGGGTTCAGTGCTCGCTTGGATCAGTATTTTGAAGGACCCCCATCGCCCTGATTTTGTTATCTTGATATTTTTCCCCCAGAGTTCTAGACATTTGTTTCGTTTATGCTTTACTATGTTTGGATAGTTGTCTACACTTGACTTTTTGCTATGTTCGGTTTTCTGACATGGTTTATGCTATGGTGCTTTTATTTTCATGAATTTGTGACTATTATTATACTTGTTGGATGCATGTTGATTATCAATTTCCTGTGGACTTGATTCGTGTTTTTAGTCACTTGTTCAGGTTCAGAAGCATAGCAAGCAGGTTGCGGTTCGTCAGTAATCAAGAAGTTTGCTAACCCTTTAATTCTTTCAATTGCGTGAGGACATTGCAAAGTTTAAGTGTGGGGGAAGAATGTGCATTCTTGCTATGAGCTTTATTGAATATTTGCATGAGTAGATATAATTTGACTTGTAAATTGCTAAAATTCGAGTAATTTTGAAAATTTTTGAAAATTTTCCCTCATTTTGAGCTTTTTCTTTGAAGTTTGATCGTTGAGCTTTTGCTAGAATACGTTAGGCTTTTTGACTTGAAGAAAGTTACACGAGATTTGATGGTTTAGTGTGTTAGTAAGCCCTTATATTTTGAGCACTGTTTTACGAAATAATGTACTTAACTTAGAGAGATGAGTTGATAATATCCGAATAAGTGTAACAGTTGATTAGGATGCATTTTAGTCCTATTGAGGCGAAATTTTGAATTAATGAAGGACTAAGGAAGTGAAGTAGGCAGTTGTTGTCGGAGGATTTTTAGGTTTTTCTATTTAGCCGTTTCTCATTAAATAATGCAAACCTATTGACCCCGCTGAGCCTAATTGTTGTGCAAAGATTTTTGTAGCCACATTGTAAGCCAAGGCACAACATAGAAATACCTACCTTGATAGTTTAGTTCACCAAGGCTTGCTCATTTGATTCGGTATGACGAGTATCTATTCTTAAACCCTTTTTATTTGTTCTTGCTATTGATTGCGAATGAGGAGTTATTGAAAAGAGAAAGAAAACAAAAAGAGAGTGAAAAGAAAAGATATGAAAAGAGAAAGAGCAACGAAGAAAAACAAAATAAGACTGTGCAAAGGGTGAATTTGAAAGTGTGGGATTCAATTGAAGACTGGGGCAAAATTCTTAGTGTTAAGGGTGAATAGAAGTGTCCATGTTTTGATTAGAGTAAATGATGTAAGCTTGGTGAGTAGTCACTAGATCCAAATTTTCGTAACCTTACCCTAAGCCTACATTACAAGCCCGAAAGACCTACTGATCCGAAGTCCTGATTTAATTCCATTAGTGGAGATAGGTGCGAAGAGTGTATTCTGAAGTTGATGATTGGAGCTTAGGAGGAAATTACGAAGTTGTCGTTCTAATGTTTGTACATTGTATCGTTTGACTCACACATTACACAAGGGTTTACTTTTCATACTAATTCTGGAGGTTTTCATGATTATGAGTATTTGATTTGACTGACTAGACTTGTTTAGGCGAAGGTTTGATGGTTTCTTAGAGGAGAAGGTTTGATGAGGATGTGTGTACTTAATTTTTTAATTACTCGGGGACGAGCAATGTTCAAGTGTGGGAGATTTTGTTGTGTGTAGAAATTGCATTGTTTTAAGCGTTAAATAGATGATATTTTGGAGCCGCTTGATGCGTTTATGTGTTTATTTGACTCAGTTCAAGTGTCATTAGAGTTGGAGTTACAAAACGGCGAAGCAGAGTGATTTCACGCATTTTTCGGAGAAAAAATGGTAACTCCCGTTACCATTTAGCTGTACTAAAGGAGTAACTCCCGTTAATAGCCACAGGAGAGTGGTTTTGGCAAGAACAGAGGGGTAACGCCCGTTACCTTTACGCAGAAGGAATTAGGTAACGCCCGTTACCAGTAAAAGCGTTAAGGCAATTTCAGGCGATTAACGGGCGTTAACGATGGCAAGGCAAAATTTTGGTAACGCCCGTTACCTAAGGCGGTGAGAAGTCTCCTAGGGCTGCTATATATGTGCGTTTTTTGAGTTCTTTAGAGAGGAGGAGAAAAAGGGAGAGACACCAGAGAGAGTTAGACAGATAAAAAAGAGTTTCCCTTCAAAGTTAAGACATAGGGTTTGGAAGAAGACTCAGAGGTTCAGAAGATTTTCAAAGAATTCGAGGAGACGACAGGATTGAATTCCGAGAACAATCTTTCGTTTTATTGTTGCTTTAATTCCTAAACTAATTCCTTTGATTTTTAGTTTTAGTTTTTATGCTAGTTTCGTTCTTGAGTGTTGCTGAATGGTCATGAGTTTAATTGTTAGACTTTATTTAGATTCGTTGACCATGATTTATGTTAATGCAGTTTCCTTCAGTTTTATGATTTTTTGCTTCAATTATGAGTATCTAATTATCTAGGGCTAGGGGGAAGTGATGATGATTGCATGATGGATGTTTGATGAGATACTTGAGTGACTTGTGTTAATTCTTAGTTTGAAAACTGGTCCGAATTGACTTGCGATGGCCTGATCACCCATAGCATGTGTCACAATTACCTATAAATCGAAAGAGTGATGGTAGTTTAGAGGGTTTTCAATACTTGTGAGTTGTAGGGTACAAAGAGATTTGGTCCTAGCTTATACAACAGTAATCTTATTCCATGCCGAGCCACTAGAATACTAAATTACACTAGTCTTGTTTATATGGTTTAATTGACTATTGGTGATTGCGAGAGCAACATTGAACACTAATTAAGCACTTGGTTACACCTCGAGAGAGGGTAATTCAAATATAAGTGACTAGGTTATAGAATTATACTTGTCAAACGGGTATCACATTGGCTCTTGATTGTATGATTCAAAGCTTTTTCCCCTGCCTGTTCAGTTCACTGATGTAAATTCACGTATTTAAGTTGTTAATTGCAATTTTAGTTCAGTTACTTGTTAATTTCCATATCAGTAGATTAATAGAAATAACCTTGAATTCGTTAAGTGTTTAGATTAGAGAGAAGTAGAGAGTAGTAATTGATTTCCCTTCCCTGTGGGTTCGATCCTGTTGTGCTACGTGTATGTTAGTGTACACTTGCACGATTGGTTTTTAACTGTAGTAAAATCAGATACAACATTTATGCCATTGACTCAGTCTTGTAGAGAGGGACCCCTCCCTTCTTCGTCCCTCAGGTTCCTTGTAGGCGTAGCTAGGCGGGAAATTGCATTATCTTTGTTATTTTGTGTCTAGCTTGTGTCACACTTCATGGCTTGTAACACACACTTCTGGTTATATATACTTTTGCTTTGTATATTCGGAGGCCGTGTAGGCAACTCTGTTATTGTGTTGGAATCATCCTTGTGACTTGAAGGTTGTATATATTGATTGTTTTGGTAATTAAGCTTCCGCATTTACTGCTTATACTCGTATTTATGTTTGTTGGAGATTTGGATTATTGGTACAGGGTTAGCCTCCCGAGCCAGGGTCTGTGTCGTGTCCCCGTTCGCTAGGATTGGGCTTCTATGCGGACTATCGTATATGAGCTTGGTCTTAGTGCGGGGGATGTGGGGCCACGCTAGGGCGTCACACCTGAATTATGACTTATGCTAGGATCACAAAAGTGGCACATGGAGGAATGTGAGAATCAATAAAGGACCTACACTTGCTTAAAGTAAGAAGATCTCTTATTGCATAAGTTGTTCGTTTACCATCCTAAAATACTTGACTGAGGTAGTGGATCAAGAAATCAAGAAAAGTGTTTCTTGGATTGAGATCAAATGGATATGAAATGAACTTAGCTTTAAAATTAAGATTAATGGGGCTCTTAATATTATTTTGTGACGCCTCATTTCTTCGGCAACCCAGGTATGACGTCATGAGTGTGTTATATGTGTTTTAAATTATTTATTTATGCAATTATATGTTGATTATGATGATTATATGCTCGTTTTAAGTTTTCAAACTAGTTTAACGTGGTCACGGACCATATTTTGTTAATTGGGATTTAAGGGCCTAAAAAGAATTTAGCGCGCCTTGGGTTCCGGACAGCATAACTCGAGCTCGAGAATTTGGGTTTGAATTCCGGAACCATCGCGGACTCGTATCAAAAATATGGATCTAACGAAATAAGCCTCATATTTTTCTAAGTCCGCTTGCGCTTCCAAAACTTTGACAAACTGTACAGCTTGTACTAGATCCTCTAACCCGCCCGTTTTGCTTGTATTTGACCCGTTTGACCTACGGTTCGACCCGGTTCTTGTACCTTTTTCTACTAAAACAATACATAAATTTCATTTCTTTGACACCATCTCCATTCTTCAAACTTTTGAGCTCAAGACAACTTCAAATCTAACCATTTCTTGAAGGTAAGAATATTTTCGGATTCTCCTCGTTTTTGTGCATCTTTTAAGCCATGAATTTCTTGATTTGCTTGTAGTTTTCTTGGTTTGTGAAGAATTTGTAAGAACTTGCTCCTCTTTGCTCCAATCTTTGATCTAAGACATGTTTTGTGACCCCATAAGCTTCTTTGTTTCATTCCTTGTCTTGTATTTGATTATGGTTGTGTGTTATGAGATATGCCATGAAAGTTCTTTGAAGCTTTTTCCAAGAATTTGGAGTGTTGTTGTTGAATCATACTTCCTTGATGTGCCGGTTGATCTCGTTGAGTTGTGTGCTCATTTTTCGCTTCGTTTTCATGTGGTTTTTGGTCCCTAAACCCCTCCCCGCGTTACCCTACTCTTGTGTGTGTATTAGGTGTGTTTAATGTGTGTTTTGCAGGTTGAATAACGAAGAAGACGACCCCTGGGCCCGTTAACGCCTGTTAGTTCACTAATGCACTAATTGGGTGTAACGGCCGTTAGTGGCCCCTAGGTCACTTACCTAACTAACAACGTTTGTGGCCAAGGGACTAACGACCATTAGTCCCCACAGACATGAAGTTTGAGGTTGTTTTCTCCCGTTGACCCTCCATCCGAGCTCCAATTGACCTGAAATTTTAACACAGAAACCTCTTTGAGTATAGTGTATTATCCAATTGGAATCATTTCAAAATAATATCTGAGGAGTAAGTTATAACCATTTTAAAATTTTGTCACCACTTCGCCAGAATTCTGTATTTATCTAAATTCAAGCCTACGTCATTTTCACCTTTCTTTAAACCACGATTCGAGCCATATACCGTTAGAAAGATCTATTTGTCTAGTTTTATATCCAATAAACAAAACTCAATTTCCATTTCTCAAAACAAAGTTATAACCATTTTTGTGACGCCCCATCCGATAAATCGTACAGGTATGCGTCACGAGAGAGTTACATTACGCAATTATGTGATTTAATTTCCTTTGATGTGTTTAAATCTCGACATTTATTAAATACGTGACTTAATTGGCTGAAAATATAAAATATGAGTTCTTGCATGATTACTTCAGAAGTAATGGGTTAATGGGAAAACGTGACTACTTGAATTTAATTGTTGGTCTTGATTTGAAATAGGACTTGGGCCTATTTCCAATTTTTAGAAGTTTGGGCCTAATTTAAATTAGGTAATATTTGGTGCGTTTGGGACCGATATGAGCTTGGGAATTCGAATTCGAATTCGGACACCACCATTGGACTTGATTCGGTGATTCGGATCCAATGGAATTTACTTTATATCTTTCGAAAACCGTTTAGACCTTAAACCTTTTAAATTTGACCTATTAGGCCGAAAGTCATTTATTTGAGCCCAAATCCTAATAAAGCCTCTAGCCTCATATTATATCTTGAAACCCTAACCTAGATCCCCTTTCTCATTTCACTTCAAACCTCAAAAATAGCCTCACTGTGATAGCCATGGAGAAGCTTCAAGAGAGGATGAAGACTTAAGCCATTCCACACCTTCAGGAGCTCATATCTCCCTCGTTTCTTCATCATTTCAAGAGTCAAGAGTTTGGTGGTGCCGGTGGGCCCGAGGTTTAGAGTGTTTGGCCCTTCACACTCTCCGACTCTACTTGCATAAGGTGAGGTTTAGGATTTTGTATAGCTATGCGACCTATGGCCTTTACATGCTGATTTCTACACTTGCATGCAAGTATACCTTACTATAAATACGTATGTGTTGGATATGATATGTTTCTGACCTTGTGCGTGCGTCCTGCATGGGTGGGAGCCTTCGTGGCTTAAATTCCACAGCATGGGGATATATAAAATGAGTTTTTGAGGCATATGTAAGCCATTTTGGAAAATTCAGTTGTGTTTTAATTCTATAGTGAGTTGGCCATGAGATATGGTACCTGTTCTATTCTATTCTATTGTGGATCCGAGGAGCTACGGGTAATGGGTCCCCAGAGAGAGTTAGGGTCGTCTGGGTTCCAACCATGTGCGTAGTTCCATTTAGGATATCATCGCGCGACTCAGGGAGATAGGGGAGGCGTGATATCTTGAGCCTTCGGTGTATTATCCGGAGAGGGCACTTGTGGGTTCGCTACCCCTTTTGAGTCTATTCATCGTTGGATGGTTAGGGCCAACACGGGGCTCTTCCATTATTGGAGTAGAGGGTGGATTGTTTTTGCTTTATGAGGAGTAAAGGTTGGAAGCTCGTACTCGTCGAGCACTTGATATGTCGTGTATAGAATTATGAATCGGGATAGAGTCTTTCTGGAAAATGTTTTCTACACTTATATTTATTTGGGTTCTTCGAAATGTTTTGGTATGCTACACCTATCCTCGATTCATGAGTCCATCTTTTTGTTATGTGCTATGCTCATTATATACATATATTGTGGGTGTGCTTTAGCCCCCTCACTCAGTCAGTTAACTGACACCTCATTTTATTTTTTAGTTGCAGGTTCTTTTGGCTTGACCTAGGCGGATATGAGTCTTTTGAGTCACACTTGTCAGTCTAGTTGGTGTTAGGATGCATTTGCTGCATACTCTACTTTTGTTATGTATTTATGTTTCACACTTGTGTGTTATGTTTATGTTCTACTTATACTTGAACTCGTGTGGGGTTAGTAAGCTAATACTTGGAGGATATTAGATATTATGATGATGCCTATGCAGTTTATTATGTTGGATTATGAACTGATATTTGGGACTAGGTATCTATGCTAGTTGAACCCGTCACCTGTTATGTATTTTGATATTCGGGATTAGGTATCTATGTTCGTTGAACCCGTCACCTGTTCTGCATGTTGTTTTAATTGCATTCGCTATTTGTTGATGAATGTTTTAAATTGCTTCCTCACTCTAAGTTTGTTGAGTTAGATCCGCCTAGCCTAGTGCGTGAGTTGGTCTCCCGTTCGCTATGATTTGGATTTGGGCATGGACTTCCTGTTTCATGACCGGGTTTGGGTCCTAGTGCGGGGGATGTGGTATCCTCCGTCTGGGGTGCTACATCCTTAAGCGGTATCAGAGCTCTAGGTTGCAAAACCGAGCTCTTGAGTCGTAGTGAGTCTGTCTAGGTTGTACGGCATAGGGCAATGTGGTTATATGTGCATGAACATCTCAGTTTGATAAGCTATACATTTGAATTCCCATCACTTTGCTGAATTTATATATTGTGAAACATTACTTGCCTTTGATGTTGATGATTGATTTATTATGTGACATGAGCATTTAGTAACCGACATGCATATACATTTGTTATAGTCGTTGATATTTCAGGATGCTACCCTGCGGTCAGTCTTCTCAACCCAATCTGCACAATCAAGGGCAACTTCCAACCGACTTACCACCTATGAACCCCGTGGCAAGGTTATATCTGGAGTTCAAGTCTTTCAACCCTGCCCTATTCGAAGGAGGTGACGAAATCTGTGCTAGTCTGTGGCTTTCGGGGATAGAGGGCTTACTTGAAGCGTGGCCATGCAGCACTCACAATATGGCACGACTTACCTCTATTCTTTTACGTGGGCCCACAAAACAATGGTGGAGAGAAATTGTTCAGAGGTTTGGGGCAACGGGGTGAAGCATTGACTTGGGAAGCGTTTGTTCTATAGTTTAGGAAGAGGTTCACACCAGCCACCCTACAAAAGCAGAGATTGGAAGCCTTTTTCACGTTGAAGCAAGGGGATACGACTGTTGAGGGTTACATGGAGGAGTTTGAGAGGTTGGGTATGTTTGTACCCCACATCATGGGTAATGATTAGATGAAGGCTAGGCATTTCTTGGAGTGTCTACGGAGTGAACTTAAGGATTTTGTACTTGTAGGGAACACGGGCACTTGGGAAGAGGTCACTGAGGGAGCATTAGCGGTGGAGGTTGGCATGAGAGAGTTGGACAGAAGAGGACATACATCGGGGATCGGACTTAGGGCGAGAGTGTATTCGGACTCTCCGATGGGAGGAGGATTCCATCCGCATGGGAGTCGAGGTAAAAGAATCCGTGGAAAGGGACACGAGATTGGGAGTACTTCAAAGCCGAGGAGTGAACCCCAGTTGTGTACTTATTGTGGAGGAAACACCCACATTTACGATACGTGTTGGGAGAGGTTGGGGAGATGTTACTGTTGCGGGTCACCAAAGCATAACATTTCTGATTGTGATCGATTCAACAAGAAGCCCCGAACTACTACTCTAATAGCCCGAAACAGGGGCAAGTTGAAAATTACGAAAATACCCCTACAGCTCAAAAATATTCCTACATTTCCCGAAACACTTTCACTACCCAATATTTTAACCAAAAGAATCCTCACATTATTTCGAGGATCGTGATACTCTCCGTAAATCATAATTCCCATCCTAACTCCCATAGTATCAAAAAATCGACAAAAACCCTAGCTTATGATTCGATCATCAATAAATCCCTACTCATCTACCTTTTGATATCCAAAATTATAACTAAAACGATCCTTAAATTATTTTATGAATTTTCATGCATTTGCCAAAAACTCGATCTCACCATAGCATATTTTATAAATATTTTCCTTTCTAAAAATCATCATTTTATTTTGAACAAATTAGCTTTTATTCAATAGTCGAAATTATACTTGAAACGATCCTTGAAGTTTTCTCTACATTATAGTGATTTTTCCCAACTTTAAACTCTATCATAGCTTCATTTATATAATTTTCCTACGATTTTCATCATCTTTAATATTTAAAATTTATAAACAAAAGCTCTAAATATTTCACATTTATAATCAAAACAAAGCTCATTTTTCACCCATTCTTTCATTAATTCACTACTTCAATCTTTTACCTCTCGACTCCTGAATAAATTTTATATTATTTTTACATTTATTTTTATTCAAAATGACATCATCCATGACCACATGATCTTCTAGAAGGATTAAACAAATGAGCATAATTTCTCCACATTACCTAGTTAATTACCAAGCATTTGTTCATAATGTAATTTAACCACATCTCCTAATTTATTACCAAGCATTTGTTGAAATCATAAGCAACCACATCTCCCATAAACTCTCATTTATTGCTTAGAAACCCCTCATGACTACCTATAAATACCCCCCTTAAGTCTCATTTATACCTCACAAATCAACACACAAAATCACTCTCTTCTCTCCATTTCTCACGCCATTCTCCCTCTCTCTCTCTAAGGTATGTTTTTCATTTATTATTTCATACTTTATATAATGTTCTTAGTATAATATAGTCATAGCATACTTAGATTTAATTAAATTATGCTTTAGGAATTTATTTTATGGAATATATGCTATTTATGCTAGTTTAGGAAAATGTGATAACATATATGCATTTTATTTAATTAAATGCATGAGTTATGATATGATATGATATGAATATATGTTTAAATAATTATGATCTTGTTTAATTAAATTCATGTCAAGAATAATTTATTTAGAATTATTTTTCATAGAGAATTAATATATTTTGCTATATTATGCTCCAAATTCTATGCTATAAATATGAATATGATCAAGTGTGTTACATACCTTCTTTGAATATTCAAATAGGCTCAAGAACATGTTCATGTTGTTCTTGAATAATTTTAAGTGCACGTGTGATAGTGTGTGAGTGTGTGTGTTCGATTTTGTGTTGTAAGATGTTTAATTCATAAGAAATTGAATAGTAAATGTTTTCAATAGTAATTTTGACTTTTTGGTCAACCCATAAGCTGATAATTTCGAAAATAATATTAAAATAATTATAAAATTAGTTTTGGAATTTTTAAATAAAGATTTTATCCGAATTTTCCAAAAATCGGTAAATTATGAATTATTTTCAAAATATAACCTACATTGTCAAATAAAATTCTAAGTTCCATTTCTAATGTTATAATTAAGATTATAATATGATTAATAAATATTTAAGTGGTTAAAGGATTCATGAAACCTGATTAATTACTTAATTTCCCTTAAACGGTTAAAATTAGAGTCTACCAGGAATTCTCTAACATGATATAGTTTATGTGTTTACTTGATGTAACCCTTTTATGCATGAACATAATGTGTTTTATGTGCTTATTTGATTAATATAAGGAACCTAGTTCTAAGTCTATAGTAGTTAATACTTTCAGGCGCACTGGAATCCACGTTACAATGTCTGACTACCGGTATAGGTGAGGGTTAAAATGTTTTCAACTGGAATCATGCTATATATATGTATCTATATAAAAACTATTTTCAAGCCTACCCATCATATTGATTTACTGCCCTACATACATATTATTGTACTACAATGTCCCTCTTAAGGGTAAAATACTTTCATGCCGGAATCAACGTCTTACTAAGACATTATATATTTCAAGTCCACTTTATCAAAACATTGATTCCGGGTTACGCAAGAAAAATATTGTTCTTGATTCCTGTTATGGGCCCCGGCTGTAGCGGTAGCGAGCAATTACCCGGAAGGTATCGGGCCGAGGGTATTGTTGGTGCTGCGGACTGCCACCACCTCTTGGTAGTGGTTTAACTGGAGGTTAGTTACTCCACGCCAAGGGATGAGGGAGAGATAGCTGCCTCCCGAATCTAGTTCATGGTCTCTAGGGTTTGATTCCCTATTGACATCAAGGAGTAGTGGAGTTAATATTCTTGATTTTATTGAAGTATCGGAGCCTGATCAGCCCGATATTATTTTACCAATTATTCAAGGTGTTATGGATGGAAAGGCCTAGCTTGCGGGCATTAATGTTCTTGTTACAAACGGTTCATATTTCTACAAATATTCCAAACTACCCCTATCCCTGTTTTACAATTATTATGAACCGTTTCCTATTTGTTATATCCTATTGCTAATATTTCAGATCAAGATCTTCTTGATCATATACATATATATATATATATATATATATATATATATCAATAAGTTATTATACCCCCCTTCACTTAGTCACTTTGACTAACCCTCTCGCCTATTTTTAAAATGCATGATTTCAGGAATCAATGAACGACAACTAGAGGTATCTTGAAGCACTACAACCATAGGTTGGATCCGATCCTACGAGTACACTGTCTTGAACCTACTCTCTGTAGAAACAAACCATCTCATACTTTGTCCTTGCATGTCAACCTGTTGTACTCTTCTGCAAACCACTTTGATCAATAATGATAATCCTTGCTCATTGTACGTTATCCTCCCCGTTCATTGGTAAAGTTGAATCTCTTTATCTTCCGTTGCACTGTGTCACATACTCCATTCATATTATCCTGACCGTTCGCCGTAGTATTTCCTGGGTGTTGGGTCTAACCTCCACTCAGGGAGTATTGCGGTGCGGGGTTGTAGTGCTGGGGAGGCGCTACAACTACTCCCACAGCACCTCCAGTTCTACCGGCCCCAACTCAGGCCCATTACTCTCACTGGCAGGGTTCTCATCCATTGGAGAAGTGTTGGAGGTATTTAGGTAGATGCTTGGTATGTGGTTCTTCTAATCACATGATGGACACCTGTCCGAAGAAGAGGCCAGCTGTTCAGGCTCATGCATATGCCCTTGATAGAGAGGAGGAAGCAGCAGAGGTGGATCAGAATGCCGCGGTGGAAGATACAATAAACATTCATGGCACGAGCATACATACATCGTTTATTTGACTCTTATTATTATGTGATATACTTACTAATTTTGATATGCGTTGATTGTTGTAATTTTCAACTGTGCTACTTTGATGTGCGTAGGCACAAGTGCTTTAAATAATTGTATTTATGTGCTAGAGAGATGTCAGAATCTCTCATTCTCAGTATGAGACATGATTTAATTCTCTTTGTTTACGTGCTTGGGAGATGTTAATTCTCTCAATTTATGTGTTAGAGAGTCGCAGGATTCTCTACTTATGTGATAGAAAGATGCTGGATTCTTTCTAAGCTTTGTTGACGAGAGATGTTGGATTCTCTTGTACTTAGATATTCGGGAGAATCTGGATTCTCTTGAATTTAGGGGTTTGAGAAATACTGGAATTTCTTGAACTAGAATGCTGGAAGATGATGGAATCTGTCCAACTTAGCCTGAGAGACGGTGTTCTCTCAATTGTCTGCTCAGGAGACGGGGCTCTCTCTTATGTGATCGAGAGACGGGGTTCTCTCGCTTTCTATGTTCGAGAGACGGGGTTCCCTCGCCTTTTTGTGCTGAGAGATGGGATTCTCTCTATGTGTCTTGGTTGCGAATAATGTCGACGATTACGGACTACACGAAGCAAGAACAGGACGTCCTTGAAGAGACGTTGGTTCTACACCGAAGAGTCGACTGTTCTTACGATAAAAGAATTACAATTTAGTTCGGACTTAATGATTATGAATTATCCGGACGTGATTCAAGATCGGGTTATGGAAAGGACAGAAATCGGAGGAACCAACTTGGGAGATTAATGAGGAAATGAAGAAGTTATGACTGGGTTTGTTTGAAGCCGAGAAGCGAACCTGGGGGCTAGGTTCTCCTAAGAGGGGGGAGATTGTGACGCCCCGTCCGATAAATGGTACAGGTATGCATCACGAGAGAGTTACGTTACGCACTTATGTGATTCAATTTCCTTTGATATGTTTAAATCACAACATTTATTAAATACGTGACTTAATTGGCTGAAATGGGAAAATATAAAATATGAATTCTTCCATGACAACATGAGAAGTAATGGGTTAATGGGAAAACGTGAATACTTGAATTTAATTGTTGGTGTTGATTTGAAATAGGACTTGGGCCTATTTACAATTTTTAGAAGTTTGAGCCTAATTTAAATTAGGTAATTTTTGGTGCATTTGGGACCGATATGAGCTCGGGAATTCGAATTCGAATTTTGACACTACCATTGGACTTGATTCGATGATTCGGATACAATGGAATTTACTTTATATCTTTCGGAAACCGTTTAGACCTTAAACCTTTTAAATTTGACCTACTGGGCCGAAAGTCATTTATTTAAGCCCAAATCCTAATAAAGCCTCTAGCCTCATATTATATCTTGAAACCCTAACCTAGATCCCATTTCTCATTTCACTTCAAACCTCAAAAATAGCCTCATTGTGACAGCCATGGAGAAGCTTCAAGAGAGGATGAAGACTTAAGCCATTCCACACCTTCAAGAGCTCATATCTCCCTCGTTTCTTCATCATTTCAAGGGCCAAGATTTTGGTGGTGCCGGTGGGCCCGAGGTTTAGAGTGTTTGGCCCTTCACACTCTCAGACTCTACTTGCACAAGGTGAGGTTTAGGATTTTGTATAGCTATGCAACCTATGGCCTTTACATGCTGATTTCTACCATTGCATGCGAGTATACCGTATTATAAATACGTATGTGTTGGATATGATATGTTTATGACCTTGTGCGTGCGTCCTGCATGGGTGGGAGCCTTCATGGCTTAAATTCCACAGTGCGGGGATATGTAAAAATGAGTTTTTGAGGCATATGTAAGCCATTTTGGAAAATTCAGTTGTGTTATAATTCTATAGCGATTTGGCCATGATATATGGTACCTGTTCTATTCTATTTTGTTGTGGATCCGAGGAGCTACGGTTAATGGGTCCCCCGGGACGGTGAGGGCCGTCGGGGTTCTAACCATGTTCGTAGTTCCATTTGAGAAATCATCGCACGACTCAGGGCGATAGGGCAGGCGTGATATCTTGAGCTTTCGGTGTATTATCCGGAGAGGGCACTTGTGGGTTCGCTACCCCTTGTGATTCTATTCATCGTTGGATGGTTAGGGCCAACGCGGGGCTCTTCCATCATTGGAGTAGAGGCTGGGATGTTTTTGCTTTATGAGGAGTAAAGGTTGGAAGCTCGTACTCGCCGAGCACTTGATATGTTGTGTATGGAATTATGAATCGGGATAGAGTCTTTCTGGAAAATGTTTTCTAAACTTATATCTATTTGGGTTCTTCGAAATGTTTTGGTATGCAACACCTACCCTCGATTCATGAGTCCATCTTTTTGTTATGTGTTATGCTCATTATATACATATATTGTGGGTGTGCGTTAGTCCCCTTACTTAGTCAGTTGACTGACACCTCATTTTATTTTTTAGTTACAGGTTCTTTTGGCTTGAGCTAGGCGGATGTGAGTCTTCTGATTCACACTTGTCAGTCTAGTTGTTGTTAGGATGCATTTGCCGCATACTCTACTTTTGTTATGTATTTATGTTTCACACTTGTAGCTTATGTTTATGTTCTCCTTAGACTTGAACCCATGTGGGGTTAGTAAGCTAGTACTTGGAGGATATTAGATGTTATGATGATACCTATGCAGTTTATTATGCTAGATTATGAACTGATATTCGAGACTAGGTATCTATGCTAGTTGAACCCATCACTTGTTATGTATGTTGATATTCGGGATGAGGTATCTATGTTAGTTGAACCCGTCATCCTGCATGTTGTTTTAATTGCTTTTGCTATTTGTTGATGAATGTTTTAAATTGCTTCCGCACTCTGAGTTTGTCGAGTTAGATCCGCCTAGCCTAGTGCGTGAGTTGGTCTCCCGTTCGCTATGGTTTGGATTCGGGCATGGACTTCCTATTTCATAACCAGGTCTGGGTCCTAGTGCGGGTGATGTGGTATCCACCGTATGGGGTGCTACAATTTTCCTACAGCTTGTCCATTTCGGAAAATTTCCAACTTTTGCCCAATTTCGCTCGGAATCACCTTTCGTGCTTTGCTTCCTCTTTTCTTGTACCTTTCCACCCTTAAACTTGTTTCTAACATTTTATATCATGTTTATGTGTTTGTATTCATTCTTATACGCATTTTATGTTGCTTGATTGATATGAATTATTCGCACGAATCGCATGTACACCTTGTTAGGTGTTGAGGTGTTGTGTTATACATTAATTGTGCACATAAACTCTTTCTTAACATGATTTATGATTATGAATGAATATGTTGAGTTATGGTATGAATTCTCTTGCATGAAATTGATATAGGTATGAGCTTTGACTACGTGATTGCATCTCTTTGGTGCATTAACAAATGTCATGCATCTATATGGTTCATCCTTAAATCTAAGTCTTGTGTTTTGTCTTCAGTTTGTTCATGTGCACCCGGGCTGTGTTTTGTCGGCCAAGTTGATTCCGGGGTGAATCGAACGTCCTATCTTCGGCTTCATTTAGTGTAAGCTGAGGTTAGGATATAGTTAAACCCTAATGAAATATGCCCGTTTTTGTATGCATGCGACTTATAAGCCTTATATATACGTAAATATGTGCGAGGTATGTATTTTGATGGTTTCGATTATATGTTGAAAGTATGAACGCTATGTCTGAGCCTATGTACACTTGCTTTTATGTGTGTGTATGTATGGTACGTATGCATGTGGTAAGTATGTATGTGTGTGAAGTATACGTACTATATGATAAGTATGATATGTATGAGTTATGTCTGTCTGTAGCGGGTTATGAATATGAATTCTATTTGTCTGTCTGTCTGTGGGCCCTAGAGATTTGGGCAAAGGAGCCCCGGGATGGTGTCGGGCCGTGCAGTCTCTATCTATCTGAAAGGATGTACCAGAACCTACCAGGAGGGTTGGTTGGGGGATGGAGTATTGAGGGTTGGAGAGGCACTGAGCACTCCCCTCACCTGTCGGGGATGGTTAGGGTAGCGTAACCCTTCCATCACTCGGACAAGAGGTTAGTATGTATGTTATGGTATGTTATGTTTTGTTTTGTTTTCTCCACTCTGAATTTGTATGAATCTGAGGAGTTGGTTGGATTTTGAGCTCCTAACCACTGAGTGTTCTATCTGTTCTGTCATAAATTCGTGAAACGGGGGTAGATTCCTAAATTAAGATAACATTTGGTATTTTTAACCTAATAAAACATGCTCTGATATGTCTGCTAAGTTTGCTTTGATATGAGCGTACAATTTGATATATGTAATTTAAGCTTCGTTTTGTTCTGTTTGTTAAGTCACCCTATATATATTATCACGGGCAAATATTTTGGCGTTCAAAAACTAATCACAGGTTCACGAACGTTTACTTTTGAATGTGTTGTGCTCTTATGTATATGTAGGTGTAACGCCCTGTGTTTTCGTAAGTGCAGGCAGGTGATACGTGTGTTTTTTTCTTGAGTTATATGATTCTAATTTTCATTTAATTGCTTAATTGCATTTACAACTTGAAATATTTGTCTAAATTTCGTTTGTATTCCAATTTGAAATGTGAATATATGATCGAACTTGCAAAATTGTGAATTGCATGAACCCTGTGTCAATTTTGTGAAATTGTGTTATTTAGGTATGCTGAGGGTGTAATTGTAACTTATTTAAAAGTTTTAGACTTGATCGAAAGTAAGCTTTGGGCTTAATTATCACTTTTTGAAAGTTTAGAGACCTATTTGAATAGTAGGCCACCCTGAACGGTTTTTCAAATATCCTGAGCTTAGGATCTCGAATTCAAGATCTGTCTTTGACGTTGAACTTGTTTCGATGATTCCTAACCTATGAACTTCACTTCATACCTTTTCGATCTCGTTTGAATCCCGTCGGAGCACATTTCTACCCATATGATCTCTATGATAACATTTAAACCTTCTAATCATTTTCAGATCCGGTTCGAATCGTATTTGACCCGTTTTATCAACCTTAAGAGCAGAAGTTCCTTCTCCTTTCTTCCATATTGATCGATCATCATCATCCCAAGAGAAGAGAAAAGAAACCCCAAGAAACTCTTGCTTTGATCATACATTTTTGAGATCAAGATCAACTTTCATCCAATTTTCTTCTAAGGTAAGATATGGTTTGAATTCTTCTCATTTCCCTACATCTTGTCATCCATGAATAACTTAATAAGAGTTAGGAATTCATATAATTTGAATAAGGGCATAAATAGTGTAGGTTGAACCTTGATTCTTGATATATGATCATCTATGGTTTATTTTATGTTTTTATGCTTGAAACATGATTCCCTTAACTTCCTAATCACTTCTATAAGCATGGATAAGTGTTGGTTGGTTAACTCTTGAATCACCACTGAAGGAGCTTCAAGCTCCACGTATGAAATATGAAGCTTAAATGGAGGATTTCAATTGCTATGCATGAATTCTTTTTTGGGAGATTGATATACATGTTTTTCCTGTGTTATTGTGATGATTTCCATGTCTTTTCTTGGACAAGAATGGTATTGTTGCTTGTTGAGCTCGAAGCGGGGGAGTGTGTGTGTGTTTGTTCATGTCGCGAGGAAGAAGAAGGAAAATAGGGGATGATGTTCTGGGCTTGTTAACGCTTGTTAACATTTTTTGTACTAAGAGAGGTGATGCCCGTTACCTTCTCTCCTTCCTGAAGATTTGAACCCCTACCTCTCTTAACACCGCTTAACCCCTGTTTGGCTTGGAAACCTTAACGCTCGTTACCTGTAACATCCCGCTCGTTCGACGTACAAGGTACGCCACGTTTCGACCCCTTTGTGTGTTTAATTCTGTGATTTTATGTTTTGTGTGGCCTAAGAGTTTAGTGGCTTGTTTGTAATTTTCTCTTTTAGGGGTTTTTCGGTCACTGCTCGTTCGATCGAGATTTTGACCTCTTTGACCCCTTTAACGCGCTCGGGCCACCGAAAGGAGTACGTAGACTCTATGTTTGCCCAATTATGACGTTGTTAGCCCCTCCTACAGATAGTTTTTCATGCGAGGACTTAGGGTAAAACACCCGGATCCTCGTTTAACGAGCCAGACTTCAGCTCTCTCTTTCCCGCTCGTTTTCTCTCTCCTTCTAGCAAAACACGCACCACAAACACACAAAACATACACACATCTCAAACTCGATCGATACTCGATGGATTTTAACGAATGAGTAGTCCATTTAGAAGAGCTCGACGACGCGAACACAACTATACCTAGATCTCAACCAAACAACGAACGGTAGCAGAGTAATCGTCGATTTACAGTCGCGGCTGGCGGCGGGATTTGGTGCCGTGATTTCGAGCAATTTCGGCAACCTTTGTGAGACACGACCACCGGGGTCGGGACAACAACTTCCCGATGGTCATTCCGCTGGTGACGCGGCCAATAGACCACTGACTATGGCGCACGTGCCGATTGAAAGCCGCATTGGCGGTACGTAAACAGTAACAACCACCATCTCAGGCCGATTTTTCAGGCGAAGCTTGACGGTTCCCAAGGTTTTGCGACCCCCTGAGCTCATTTCTAGCATAGGTTCGAGCAGATAATGACCGTAGGTGGGGGTTTTAGGGCTTGCAGCGGCGGCGCTGATTTCGGCGGAGGATGAGGGCCCTTTCCGGTGATCCTTTTGTGACGGACCCTTCACGAAAGCTGTTCAGAACGACGAGACCTTTCTTTCCCTGTTCGCACGACTCAAGATTTGGCCGTTTGGTGATGGCACGTGGCGGCGAAGCGGCTCTTTGTGGTGGAGACCTGTTCCGGTGACTTTTTCCGATAAACATCATATAGGTTTCGAAGGCCTCGTCAAGGGCAATACAATTCTTTTTAAGGATTTGATTTTCGTTCACCGGTTGGGAAATAATTTGATTTTGAAGATTTTGGGATTTTCGTATTGTTGGATCTGAAATTGGGGACGATTGGCTTGGAATTTTCAGAAATTGATCGAGGATTTGGAACGATCATGAGGAGTACTTGTATGGGTTAAATTTTTTCGAATTTTTCCACACGTTCCGCCAACGGCCGATCGGCGGCCGGCCACTGTTCCGGTAGCTCCGGCGACGGCGCTCAGGTGACCTTCGGATAGTTTGTCTACCCCATTGTGGTGAGTCCAACACCACTTTCCGTTCGTTAATCGGATGCTTGGTTTATTTATTATGAATTATTTTGCGTAATTGAGATTATTTAATTTAATTGCTAATTGCTTGATTCGTCGGTCGAAATGTACTCAAATGCATACGAAATCATGTATTAAATGAATTATAGAATATATTAATGCTTTGATTTGCAATTTGAATCCCGTTATATCGAATTGAGGTAATTGTCTAATTAAAAGGGGGTGTTAGTGTAATATTTAGAAACTAGAATTTGTATGTGTTCATATAAGCTTGAATCAATTTGTGATTGATGAGCATGTAAAGTTTCGATTTTTAGGAATCACAAATGTGCATAAATTTTATTGTTGTTTACTTTGCACTCTATGTATAAAGTTAATAAGCTGAACAGTTGCATCTACTTGAGAACTTAGGCGTAGGAGATAAGTTAGGATTTTTAGTAACTAATTGACTTACACTAAATGAGAATTGTATTATTCTCGTATTAAATTCGGTTATACCAATTGGTTATGTGCCTCTTGCATATATATGCATCTTTAATGTTAATTGTGCCTAGACTAAACAACGATAGGTTGATTAATTGGAGCTTAGTCCCATTAGGGGATGTTTATGTAATTTTTCTAAACCTTCATGAATTTGCCTAAGGGGTGTTTGTGTAATATTTATGAAACTAAGATTGTATGCAATACTTGAGCATTAATATGCCTAATTTGACCACGACACCACATTAAAAGCACAATATGGACACTTATGTATACCACTACCATGTTGAGCATTGTCGTGCATCTATGTGGTTGTTGTTTGAGTCTGAGTCCCTTGTTTTGTGTTTAGCTTGGTACAGGCGCACTTGGAGTGGGTCTTTTAGGTTCCGCGGCGAACCGTTTGTGTTATCTTCAGCTTGTTTGATGCCAAGTGAGGTTAGGATATAGTTATACTGTAACACCCGAGCGCAAGGTGTCACATCCCCCGCACCGAGACCCGACCCGAATATGAAATGGACGATCCATACCCGAGCCAAATCACGGCGAACAAGGACAAACACACACTCTAAGCTAGGCGGGACTAACCCTTGAACCATAAAATCAGAATAAACATTAAAGCGGAAGCAATAAACGGTCATACATCATATATATATACAATGAGCATCACAGCGCCAAAAATAATTCATATACATCATCACATGCCATCACGGCCCAAAATATGTATTCTCCATAATAATATCCATATACAATTATCGAAAGTATAACATTCAAGTGTAAGACCAAAATATAAGAGCTAGAGACGAATGCAAGACCTAGGACTCGTATTCCTGCCTAGCTCCCTCAACACCTGCACAAAACAACTGAAAACCATACGGGTTCAGTCCAAAAGGGACTGGTGGGTATAAAACAGGGCATAAATATAATATACAACGGTAATTAAACAATCACATGCAAGTTATAATCCCAAGTGAGGTTTTAAAGAATTTCCCAAGTGGGCAAATAGAAAACATCAAAAGGGATTATAATATTTCATTAACATTAGGTCATTATTGGCCCGGCGAGTGGGCGTACATTATCTCCAACCAACACCTTGTGTAAATCATTTAAACATTCATTCATTCATTTCATGCAATCATTCTTTTGTGCACAATCATTAACATTTACACCTTCTTCCTCCGGGTTGGTGGTGGGTTTGCAAGGCCCGACCACCCATTCATTGACCAAAAGGGGGTTACATGACTCCCCAGATGGCGCTCAGCGTCCATTCCTCGCTAACTCCTAACGAGGTCCGGTTACGCCGTTCATTGGTGGAACTAGTGTGAGGGATCACCGTCGGCCCGTGCCTCCCCAGATAGCCACTCACACTAAGTCCCTGGGCCCCATTCGTGCATTCGTTCACTTCTCGCCAAAATATTAGGTAGGGTTTATAAAATAAGGCTTTATGTTGAAAGCATTTACTCTTTAAATCGACTCTATATATATATATTAAGTTTGGTCGAAAACTTTCACATTGAAGGTATATATATGGGGTCATATATCTATGTAGAAGAGAAACCCACCTTAAACCGCAAAAAGGAGCAAACACCAGCCTCACTGACCGGCCTCGTCTCCAACTGAATGAAAATATGTGCAAGAAAAGTGAAGTGAGACTCAATATGACCAAATAAGATGCTCGGCAGTGCAATGATCATGATGTGAATATGTAAAATATAAGATTATGTTCATATGCACTATTAAGGAATTAAATCATACATTCAAGTCATTCATTCAATCATTCAATTCATTCGAACTCTTAATTCCACAATTTCAATAAAATAAATCCAAATAATGTTAAATATTCACTAAAAATATATAAATGTGTAAATATGTTACATTATATAAAACATAGACATATATATAATACATGCATACGTACAGCCACGCATGCAAAACGAAATGCATGAAAAACAGAGGGTGACACGCCCGTGTCACCTCCATACACTAAGCCGTGACACCCCCGTGCCAGGGTACAGCGGACTATAAGCATGAGAACAGAAGGTGACACGCCCGTATCACCATTACAAAGCAATCCATGACACCCCCGTGTCACAGTACAGAAAAACCAGACCATCGTGCACCCCCGTGTCACACTGAACAAGGCAAAGTTGACACGCCTGTGTCAACTGTACGCTGCAGAAAAAAAACAGGGGAGTTCTCGCACAACATCAAAAACCAACCAAAACACTAATTTTCAATCGTCAAATGCAATCAAAACTTGAAGAAACATGTATCCATACTTGAAGCACCGTAAAATCTAACATATATACTCGATCATCAAGATATAACAATATAAAACCCATATACAAGTTCATCAACCAAGACCATAAATTCCCAGACTTCAAGCATAAATTCAAGCTAAAAGCATGTATTTATGTCTCCAACAACAATTAAGTAAATTATCCAATCCAAACCATAACCCTGGCTTCACATATTCAATCCAAGAATTCATACAAAATCTCCATCTTACCTTGAATGAAAAAGAGATAAAAAGAGATGGAGTGAGATGATGTTAATGATGCTTGAATGATCACAAAACCCACATAAATGAAGCTTGAAAGAATAAATCTTCCACCAATCTTGAGAGGGTTGGCTCGGTTGGCAAGGGAAGCAAGAGCAAATGTGTATGATATTTGTATGAATGAAGGAAAGGAATGATACGTAATTGCTGCTAAGTAAGAAGAAGAAATGGCCAATTTGCTATTAAGTCCCTTCATTTATTAAGTCATGCAATTAGCCACAATTCCAAGACAAGTGAACAATTAAGTCCTCAAAGTTCATGAAATGATCAAATAAGGTCACAAAGAAATTAAGTCAAGTTCGGGAAAATAATCCACGTTGCAATCAAGTTCGATTTAGGCAATAAATATCAATTGTAATGAATTCACAAAATACTAACTTAGGATATAATAATTAACATATACACATTTAATATATTTAAAATAAAAATTAAGCATGTAAATCACATATGAATAATTATTTCGCGCAATTAGGTAAACAATTACGTCATACCTGTACGCCGAATTATCGGGGCGTCACTACCTCTCCCCCTTAAAAGAATGCATCCTCGGATTCACTGATTGCTTGGAAAGAGTTCAGGATGAAACCTCTTCATCTTATCCTCCGTTTCCCACGTGGCCTCTTCTGTTTTATCACTTCTCTATAATACCTTAACCAGTGGGATTCGTCGGTTTCTTAATTCTTGAAATTTTCGATCCAAAATCTTAACCGGTTTCTGAACGAAGGTGAGATTAGGCTCAATTTCTACCTCATCCTCGGGTAGGATCTCGACTTCATCCGGATAATAGTTGCGAAGTTGTGAAACATGAAATACATTGTGAATTCCTGTCAAACTCGGAGGTAGATTCAATCGTTAAGCCGTGTCTCCAATTTTCTCAAGAATCTCATACGGACCCAAACAACGAGGATTCAATTTACCTTCTTTTCCAATCCTCGAAAATCCTTTTCGCGGCGAAGCTTTCAGAAATACCCTATCACCAACCTCAAACTTAAGATCCTTTCTTCGCCGATCCGCATAACTCTTCTGTCTATCTTGAGCTGCTTTCATTCTTTGCTGAATTATCTGAACCTTATCAATCGCTGCTTGCACGGCTTTAGAAGGCTTCTCCTTCTGCTCCCCTCATTTCACTCCCTCCTGTTTAGACCAGTTCCACTCCTCAAGGTCAAAAAATAAGGGAGATCTACACTTCCGTCCATAAAGGGCTTCATAAGGTGTCATTCCTATCGAAGCTTGAAAACTGTTATTATAGGCAAACTCAATTAAAGGCAGCTGCTCGTTCCATGAACTCGAAAAGTCCAATGCACACGCTCTCAACATATCCTCCAAATAGTTGATTAATCTCTCCGACTGGCCATCTGTCTGAGGATGGAAAGCTGTGCTGAATTGAAGCCTTGTTCCCAGATTCCTTTGCAATTCTTGCCAAAACCTAGAAGTAAACCTCAGATCTCGATCTGATACAATACTGACCGGCACATCATGAAGTCGAACAATCTCATCAGCATACTTCTTTGCCAACTTAGGTACCTTATCCGACATCCGAACAGCCAGAAAATGTGCCGGTTTCGTTAATCTATCCACAATCACCCAAATCCCATCAGGACCACCCTTTACTCTAGGAAGACCCGAAACGAAATCCATCGCCACCTGTTGCCACTTCCATTCTGGGACAGGTAACGGTTGAAGTAGCCCTGATAGCTTCTGATGCTCGGCTTTCACGGTTTGACAAGTCAAACAATGTCTCATGAAATTAATTACATCCCTTTTAAGTCCATTCCACCAATAAAACTGCTCCAAATCCTTATACATCTTATTACCTCCGGGATGTATCGAATACCCTGAACGGTGAGCTTCTTCCAAAATAATCCTCTTCAATTCATCCGGAACCACAATCCTGTTCTTAAACCTTAAGAGTCCCGTATCATCAAATCCAAATGGGCACTCAGGATCCACTCTAGCTCTCTCAGCTAACTTCTGAACCTCGGGATCCTTTCTCTGAGCCTCAAATAACCTCTGCTGAAGATCTGGTTGTACCGTAATATTCCGAATACTAGCTCTCAGCTTAACAGACTCAGATTCGTCCTCAACTTCCACCTTAACACTTGACACGCTAGCTTTCCTACTAAGCGCATCCGCGACCACGTTGGCCTATCCTGGATGGTATCGAATCGTACAGTCATAATCCACCAACATCTCCATCCAACTCCTCTGTCTCTTGTTTAGCTCCTTCTGAGAAAACAAATATTGAAGACTCTTGTGGTCCGAAAAGATCTCGAAAGGGATTCCATATAAGTAGTGTCTCCACTTTCCCAAAGGAAAGATCACTGCTGCTAGCTCGAGATCGTGAGTGGGATAATTTTGTTCATGATCCTTCAACTTCCTCGAGGCATAGGCTATCACCCTACCATTCTGCATCAAAACACATCCAAATCCTTCTTTCGAGGCGTCCGTATAAACCATATATCCTTCCGTGCCTTTAGGGAGTGCTAATACCGGTGCAGTGGTCAACTTTTCCTTCAAGAGTTGAAAACTCGCTTCGCATGCCTTGTCCCACTCAAATTTAGCTTCCTTCTTAGTTAATCGAGTTAAAGGACCGACTAGCTTCGAAAAATCCTTCACGAACCTTCGGTAATAACCTGCCAATCCCAAGAAACTTCTAACCTTGGAAGCATTTTTTGGACTCTGCCACTGAATAACCGTCTCGATCTTTGAAGGATCAACTTCCAAACCCTTACTTGAAATAATATGGCCTAGAAAAGCAACCCGGTCGATCCAAAACTCACACTTACTAAACTTCACATACAACCGGTGCTCTCTCAACGTCTCCAATACCAAATTGAGATGCCTAGCATGAATTTCCGAAGTCTTTGAATACACGAGAATGTCATCAATGAAGATTACGACGAATTTATCCAAATAAGGCCAAAAAATCCGATGCATCATGTCCATGAATGCTGCAAGGGCATTTGTTAAACCAAACGGCATTACTACGAACTCATAATGCCCATACCGGGTATTAAATCCTGTCTTTGGTATATCCTCTTCCCGGATTTTCAACTGGTAATAGCCTTGCCTTAAATCCAATTGGGAATAAACCTTTGAACCTTGCAGCATGTCAAATAAATCCTCAATGTGGGGCAACGGGTACTTATTCTTGATAGTCATCCGATTAAGCTCCCGGTATTCTATACACATTCTCAATGACCCATCTTTCTTTCTGATAAAGAGAACCGGAGCACCCCACGGAGATGAACTCGGTCGGATATATCCACTCTTAAGTAATTCCTCGAGTTGAATCTTCAGCTCCTTTAACTCTGCCGGAGATATTCTATAATGAGTCTTGGAGTAAGGTTCTGATCCCGGATATAAATCAATAACAAATTCGATCTCCCGATCCGGTGGTAGAGAACCCAAATTTTCTGGAAATACATCGGGATATTCCTTTAATACGGCCGTCTCCTCAAAACTTGATTGATCCTTCGGTTTATTAAGGAGATAGGCAATAAATCCCGTGGCTCCATCCTTTACCAACTTGCGAGCTTCCATAAATGACAATAAAGGTACGTTCTTCGACCCAACTTCTCCAATCAACTCTTCACCCAACTTTATCTACTTCTTAAAATAATCAACTTCGGCCCGGTGCCGATACAACCAATCCATCCCAAAGATTACCCCATACTTCTTCATAGCCATAACAATGAAATATGCCGGATAATCTTTCCCCTCAATCAAAACTGAACAGCCCTTGACAACCTGATCTGTCTGCAAACTACCTCCCAGAGGTGAACTTACAAAATAACAGGAATTTGAGCAAATAACAGGTAGGCACAGAGAGTCACATAGATCAGAAGATATAAAAGTATGCGTGGCACCCGGATCGAATAATGCATGAATGCTCGTGTTATGAATGCAAACGGTACCTTCCACCACAGCGTTTGGGTCGACCTCAACATTCTGCTCCTCACTCTCAAGTGCATAGGCTCATGCCTGAACCATCGGTCTCTGAGCTCCAGCTTGATATCCTGGAATCTTATCCGGGCATGCAAAAGCCATATGATCTCCTTTCCCGCAAATCAAACACAACTTCAATCTTTTTCGGCAATTGTTATAAGAATGAGTTGGCCATCTACAATAAGTACACGGTGGCTGATCATTGCGAGATCCTTTAGGAACCGGTGGAGCCTGAGGTGGTCGTGGAACGGGTGCAATCTGACCACCGATTCTCGGCTTCTTGAAAGGCCCTTTTTGTGGTGGGGCTGGTACATTCGTCGGCCTCTTTCCGTTGTTAAATCCCGAGCCGAATCCTGATCCTTGCCCTTGGCGATAACCTGGCCTCCTAGCATTCACCGAATCTTCAACCTTTAAGGCTTTTGAAGTAGCCTTTGCCCAAGTGCTCGTATTAACTGCCTCTAAAGTTGTCTGAATATCCGGTCGAAGCCCCTGAACAAACTGCATAGCCTTATGGAAGTCATCGCCTGCTATATTTGGTGCATAGCGGGATAACCTCTCATACTCTGAAATATACTCGGCCACAGACCTCGATCCTTGCTTCAATTCGGTAAATTCTCTAAGCCTTCGAGTCCGGGATGCGGGAGGGATGAACTTATTCTTGAATTCTCTCGTGAACATTTCCCAATCGATCCCTTCTCCAGCTGCTTCCAATACAATCCGAGTGCTTTCCAACCAAGAGTAGGCTTCCCTTTGTATTAAAGTAATGGTGCATCGAGCCTTCTCTTGGGACTCACATGGAATGAGCTCCCATATCCTCTCTACCTCTTTCAGCCACATTTCTGCCTGTATATCATTTCCCTTGAAGAACTTGGGAGGTCTTTGATTCTGAAACTCCCTAAGTATAACAGAAAGCGGTGCCTCGGGCGGTACAACAGGTGCAGGTGGTGCTGAAGGTGCCGGTGGTACATAATCTCGCGGCCTTTGATCTATGATATTGATAACTGAATTAACAAAGGCCTCTGCTGGCGGTGGTTGTGGAGGTGGAGGTGTAGGAGTACCATCACGATGATGACGTCGTCCTGGAGATCGATCACGATGTCTACGTGGAGGAATCCTGTCAATAAAACACTGAAAATGCGTGCTATTTTTAGTTTATGCATGTTAATGCAAATAATTCAAGTAAAATTCAAAATTTAAATCAATTAAGCACAAAAGAGATGCATATGCAACACATTGTCAAGTAGTCCCTAAGTCGAACGTCCTAGACTGACTCACACTACACGAAAGCCCGGGTTTTGCAACCCTAAGCTCTGATACCACTTAAGGATGTAACACCCGAGCGCAAGGTGTCACATCCCCCGCACCGAGACCCGACCCGAATATGAAACGGACGATCGATACCCGAGCCAAATCACGACGAACGGGGACAAACACACACTCTAAGCTAGCCGGGACTAACCCTTGAACCATAAAATCAGAATAAACATTAAAGCGGAAGCAATAAACAGTCATACATCATATATGTATACAATGAGCATCACAGCTCCAAAAATAATTCATATACATCATCACATGCCATCACAGCCCAAAATATGTACGCTCCCTAATAATATCCATATACAATTATCGAAAGTATAGTATGCTAGTGCAAGATGAAAATATAAGAGCTACAGACGAATGCAAGACCTAGGACTCGTATTCCCGCCTAGCTCCCTCAACACCTGCACAAAATAACTGAAAACCAAATGGGTTCAGTCCAAAAGGGACTGGTGGGTATAAAACAGGGCATAAATATAATATACAACTGTAATTAAACAATCACATGCAAGTTGTAATCCCAACTGAGGTTTTAAAGAATTTTCCAAGTGGGCAAATAGAAATCATCAAAAGGGATTATAACATTTCATTAACATTAGGTCATTATTGGCCCGGCGAGTGGGCGTGCATTATCTCCAACCAACACCTTGTGTAAATCATTTAAACATTCATTCATTCATTCTTTTCATGCAATCATTCTTTTGTGCACAATCATTAACATTTACACCTTCTTCCTCCGGGTTGGTGGTGGGTTTGCAAGGCCCGGCCACCCATTCATTGACCAAAAGGGGTTACATGACTCCCCAGATAGCGCTCAGCGTCCATTCCTCGCTAACTCGTAACGAGGTCCGATTACGCCGTTCACTGGTGGAACTAGTGTGAGGGATCATCGTCGGCCCGTGCCTCCCCGGATAGCCACTCACGCTAAGTCCCTGGGCCCCATTTGTGCATTCTTTCATTTCTCGCCAAAACATTAGGTAGGGTTTATAAAATAAGGCTTTACGTTGAAAACATTTACTCTTTAGATCGACTCTATATATATATATTAAGTTTGGTCGAAAACTTTCACATTGAAGGTATATATATGGGGTCATATATCTATGTAGAAGAAAAACCCTCCTTAAACCGCAAAAATGAGCAAACACGAGCCTCACTTACCAGCCTCGTCTCCAACTGAATCAAAATCTGTGCAAGAAAAATGAAGTGAGACTCAATATGACCAAATAAGACGCTCGGCAATGCAACGATCATGATGTGAATACGTAAAAGATAAGATTATGTTCATGTGCACTATTAAGTAATTAAATCATACATTCAAGTCATTCATTCAATCATTCAATTCATTCGAACTCTTAATTCCACAATTTCAATCAAATAAATCCAAATAATGTTAAATATTCACTAAACATATATAAATGTGTAAATATGTTACATTATATAAAACATAGACATATATATAATACATGCATACGTATAGCCACGCATGCAAAATAAAAAATCATGAAAAACAGAGGGTGACACGCCCGTGTCACCTCTATACACTAAGTCGTGACACCCCCGTGTCAGGGTACAGCGGACTATATGCATGAGAACAGAAGGTGACACGCCCGTGTCACCATTACAAAGCAATCCGTGACACCCCCATGTCACAGTACAGCAAAACCAGACCATCGTGCACCCCCGTATCACGCTGAACAAGGCAAAGTTGACACGCCCGTGACAACTGTACGCTGCAGAAAAAAAACAGGGGAGTTCTCGGACAACATCAAAAACCAACCAAAACACCAATTTTCAATCGTCAAATGCAATCAAAACTTGAAGAAACATATATCCATACTTGAAGCACCGTAAAATCTAACATATATACTCGATCATCAAGATTTAACAATATAAAACCCATATACAAGATCATCAACCAAGTCCATAAATTCCCAGACTTCAAGCATAAATTCAAGCTAAAAGCATGTATTCATGTCTCCAACAACGATTAAGTAAATTATCCAATCTAAACCATAACCCTGGCTTCACATATTCAATCCAAGAATTCATACAAAATCTCCATCTTACCTTGAATGAAAAAGAGATAAAAAGAGATGGAGTGAGATGATGTTAATGATGCTTGAATGATCACAAAACCCACAGAAATGAAGCTTGAAAGAATAAATCTTCCACCTATCTTGAGAGGGTTGGCTCGGTTGGCAAGGGAAGCAAGAGCAAATGTGTATGATGTTTGTATGAATGAAAGAAAGGAATGATACGTAATTGCTGCTAAGTAAGAAGAAGAAATGGCCAATTTGCTATTAAGTCCCTTCATTTATTAAGTCATGCAATTAGCCACAATTCCAAGACAAGTGAACAATTAAGTCCTCAAAGTTCATGAAATGATCAAATAAGGTCACAAAGAAATTAAGTCAAGTTCGGGAAAATAATTCACGTTGCAATCAAGTTCGATTTAGGCAATAAATATCAATTGTAATGAATTCACAAAATACTAAATATTAAAAACTTAGGATATAATAATTAACATATATACACATTTAATATATTTAAAATAAAAATTAAGCATGTAAATCACATATGAATAATTATTTCGCGCAATTAGGTAAACAATTACGTCATACCTATACGTCCCAATTATCGGGGCGTCACAACCTCTCCCCCTTAAAAGAATCCGTCCTCGGATTCACTGAATGCTCGGAAAGAGTTCAGGATGAATCCTCTTCATCTTATCCTTCGTCTCCCACGTGGCCTCTTCCGTTTTATCACTGCTCTATAATACCTTAACCAGTGGGATTCGCCGGTTTCTTAATTCTTGAAATTTTCGATCCAAAATGTTAACCGGTTTCTGAACGAAGGTGAGATTAGGCTCAATTTCTACCTCTTCCTCGGGTAGGATCTCGGCTTCATTCGGATAATATTTGCGAAGTTGTGAAACATGAAATACATTGTGAATTCCTGTCAAACTCGGGGGTAGATTCAATCGATAAGACGTGTCTCCAATTTTCTTAAGAATCTCATACGGACCCAAACAACGAGGATTCAATTTACCTCCTTTTCCAATCCTTGAAAATCCTTTTCGCGGCGAAGCTTTTAGAAATACCATATCACCAACCTCAAACTTAAGATCCTTTCTTTGCCGATCCGCATAACTCTTCTGTCTATCTTGAGCTGCTTTCATTCTTTGTTGAATTATCTGAACCTTATCAATCGCTGCTTGCACGGCTTTAGAAGGCTTCTCCTTCTGCTCCCCTCGTTTCACTCCCTCCTATTTAGGCCAGTTCCACTCCTCAAGGTCAAAAAATAAGGGAGATCTCCACTTCCGTCCATAAAGGGCTTCATAAGGTGCCATTCCTATCGAAGCTTGAAAACTGTTATTATAGGCAAACTCAATTAAAGGCAGCTGCTCATTCCATGAACTCGAAAAGTCCAATGGACACGCTCTCAACATATCCTCCAAATACTTGATTAATCTCTCCGACTGGCCATCTGTCTGAGGATGGAAAGCTGTGCTGAATTGAAGCCTTGTTCCCAGATTCCTTTGCAATTCTTGCCAAAACCTAGAAGTAAACCTCAAATCTCGAACAATCTCATCAACATACTTCTTTGCCAACTTAGGTACCTTATCCGACATCCGAACAGCCAAAAAATGTGCCGATTTCGTTAATCTATCCACAATCACCCAAATCCCATCAAGACCACCCTTTACTTTAGGAAGACCCGAAACGAAATCCATATATTCCATATCTATTAAACAAAAGACTATGAATCGGGGGTAGGGTTTTACATACCAAATCCATATTCCAAAAAAAATAAAAAACTCATGTTTATTCATATATTCATATATTCTTATGTTTGAAAACTCGTAAGGATTCATAGATTCAAGAACGCATATGGATCATAACAAAACTCATAGGGATTCTTATATTCAGATTGATTCATAGTTTAGCGTAGAAATCTCATATTGAAAACAAACTCTCCTATCCCGTTTTATAATCAATCATAATAAAACAAACTTTAATTCCCCGGCGAGTACGGGGTCAACCTTACCTCTTAATAAAAGAACTCATAAGAATCATAAATACATAAAATTCATAAGACTCATATTCCCGTATTCCATCCACCTTCTCCGGAAGTCTGCACGCGGGGTTACAGGCCCACATCGTGTAACTCGATACCTATACAAGGGGTAGCGATCCCGCAACGTACATTAAGGAGAACGTGCACAGGCTTAACCTGGTGGCCCAGCATCGTCTCGGGCGTCCTTACGCACGCCTCCGAGGCCCAGAGATTCATAAGATTCGTAAGGAAACATAAGACTCATAAGAAATATACCTAACTCGCGAAACTTACAAACATACGATTCATACTTAAGAAACATACCATAAGAAACATACCTTACCGTGCAACTCGGTATATGCTATACACGTACCTCTCCGTGTCTTTCTAATTCATAACATGCTGAGGGAAACCCATAGTTTCCTTGACGATACACGGTTTGGAGCATAGCCTTGTTGCAAAACCATTTTTAAGCTTATATACACCCATACGTATAGTTTCAGAAAAATTCTTATTAAATCAAATTAACAAGATTCATAACATATCATAGAGCACATTTAATATACATATAGTATATATTCTCATGCGGGCTTGAAAAGGAGCATATAGGGTCGTACGTCGCATTAACTAAAAGAAAACAAACATAACCTCACCTTTTTACCAAAAGTGCTGGCGGAGGAGCATTGATAACCAAGAAGAAGCTAAATGGTGGATCCGACACCTCCCGAACCCAAATCTCTTGAAGATGATGGAGAAAAATGGAGATTAGAGCTCAATTCCTCCTCTTGGTGAATAGTGACGGGAATGGTTTTCTTCTCTCCAAAGGAGCTGCAAATTTCCTCCCTTTCCTTGTCTTGACCGAGAATGGGGGTAGAGTGGGTGGTAATGTATTAAGTTGGGGTGATGTATGGCCAAGAATCAAGTCAAAATGTTGAATATTGAAAGAGTTATGCCCAAAATACTCCAAGGTGGTAATCTGCACGTGCTGTTCGGTTCGGAGGAAATACGGGGGTGCAAATAGGCTTAGAAAATTACAAAGTTAGGTTCCGTAGTTCCACATCTTCGTTACGAGTCCAGCACCACTTTCAGAATTCGAATCCAAATTCCCGAGCTCAAGATATGCAGTCCGGAATCCAAGGCGCCCTAAAGCTCGTTAGGCCCTCGAATCCCGAAAATAAAGAAATGGCCTCTGACCAAATCAAACAAGTATAAACGAATAAAAATAAACACGTAAACGAGTTCATAAGTCATATAATTCAAGTATGTCACATATTCATGAAGTTCGGGAATTAAAATCAAGTAATAGAAATTAAATACGAAAATCATAACATAAAAATTAAACAATTAGGGCATATAAGTCACTTAAAAAATTAAATGGACGTATAAATTAAATCAAACGAGAACTTAAAACATCAGAAACCCTCTCATGAAGTCATACCTGGCTTGCCGAAGAGACGGGGTGTCACAATAAGCCTTATGTATATGTAGATATGTGCGAAGTACGTATTCTGCCGGTTTTGTCCTATGATTTGCTTTGAAAAGTATAAATGTTGGGAAAATGAGACAGAAACGCATCGGAAATTTTGAATTTTTCCCAAAAGATAGAATCGAAAACTTGCAATTCCTATTTCCAGATTCGTAGAGATCAAGAAACTCACTTAGGTAGTAGCTTTCTTGACACATTTTGAGCCGCCCTCAAACGCGCTTCATGCGGTAATGGCAACCCGTCCCTCGAAAATCTCTTTCTACTTCAGAATCCATTGTAGGGACAACAATCCACACCAACCTAGATTCAAATCATGTTAGGGAAAGTTGCTTAACGATATAACATAAAGAAAGAAACATGAAACGAGAAAAGCATGATTGAAACTCCCTTCGAAAACCCGTTTTGGGAAAGTAGAAATCTGCCCGCCACAAAACCCTCGTGAAAAAATTCATCCTTCAGGATATGGACGAACGATTTTCGCCATCTTCTTTGGTTCGTTTTTTTCACTCTTATTCTGTTGGGTTTAGAATCGTTTCATCATCCCTTGTGGTCGTTTTTGCTTGATCCCTAAAAGTTCCTTCGAATCTTTCAAGACTTCACGATAGAAGCCCTCTAGAAAAAGTAGTCCACCAACCGCGACCACGATCCGAATAGGGAGGATGCTAGTTCTATATTCGGTGTTTAGGATCCAAGGGGTTAGTGTATAATTATGGAGAAGGAGAAATGTATCATCTTCCCATGGGGTTCAAACCCCTCTATTTATAAGGCTAGGCTTCGAACCCCTTATACTTTTTGGAAAAGGATTCCAAACTCCTTTTGGAAAGGGATATCTTGCTTGGAGACCAAGTCTCTTACTCTGACCAAAAGTCTCCTCTTGATCAACTTGGAAAGCAAGAATCTAGTCTAACTCTTTTAGACATTTAATTTTACTTTATTTATTTTACAATAAATAACTTGAAGACTAATAATTAATTAATTCATAATTAATTATTTATCAGACTTTATTTCTTCAAATTAGGACTTTAATATTAATTCAAAATTAAATCAAAGTCCATTAAATAATTAACACATTAATTATTTAACATTTATACACATGCTTGCACGTGACTACACGTTTCCATAAGGACACATGTCATTCACGCCTCCCACACATGTGATTCACACGTGTGGTTCCCACCATTCGCTTAATGGTCCGATCAACTCATTTAATCGATTCAAGCCTTTTCCTACGTGACCGGGTTGTTGTGTGTGACCCTCTAGGTTCTTAATTCAATTAGCAGTGACCCTAATTAATTAATTCTGTAATTAATTAATTAGTCTACATATCAAATGACCATTGTCTAGCAATAGGTGTTTGACCCCTAGCTGAATAAGAATGTCTCGATTCGACAGAACGTTTAAGTCATTGATTCATGTGAGATACAATCCTCCTACTTACTATCTCTCAAGCAAGATCTAGGGTAAGGGAATAATCAAAACCCTAATAATCTGGTCTTAAAGCTAAGTGTATTTCATATCCATTTGATCTCAATCCAAGAAACCCTTTTCTTCATGACTTGATCTGTTGCCTTGGCCAAGGACTCCATATGGCACATGAATGACTTACACAATAAGAGATCACCTTGCAAATGCAAGTGTAGGTCCTTTCTTCATTCTCATTCACTTTCGTGAATCACTTGTGCAGCCCCAGCATAAGCCTTGAATCAGTTATCTAAGGCGACACCCTTTAAAGCTTATACCTAAGACTACAGAGTTAACTCATAAAGTGACATGGAACCTCAAGTCTAAGGATCAATTAATCACATCAGTGACTCGTGAAATATTTCCTAATTTGGAAGTTTCCATTTCCTGAAATAGAAACTTCCTTTCCCATTTAGGAATCTTCTCATAGGGGGCACCTCAATGAACTTACTTATGGAAGTAAGCACCCTCATGTATCACGTACGTATCAACTATAAACTTTGCACCTCCATGAAACAAGGTGGTCCTTCTTAAGGGAGTGATCCCACAAGCAAGCCTTAAAGGAGTCAGGTTGACACTCCCACTGTCTGTAGGACCCATCATCTTGGAGTATTCTACTAATCATGACTTATGTGATATAGGGCTCGTTTCATGAACCATTTCGCCTAAATGGTTGAGTCCTATAAGTCATATTGATTACGGAAGTTCTAATACATGCACACATAATGGAAACACACAAAAACATGTATATACATATAAAAAAGTGTTTGCCTATGCTATTAATCAATCGTATATTATTCAAAGATTGTCTATGATTCTAGGAAAGTCCCAAAATGGATTATGACTAATCGGCTTTCTAGGGCACTTTTCCAACAATAAACACTATGTATGAGTCTATGTATGTTTAGTTTCGGTTTGATATGATTTTGAGGTCAGCATTTGTGATATGTACATACGATATGATAAGTACGATATGCATGAAATATGTTTGTCTGTCTGTCTGTAGCGGGATGAAAACTTTGCTTTTTGAACTTTGCCTTGGGACCCGGAGATTGGTGCAAAGGAGCCCAGGGACGGTGTTGGGCCGTCGGGTTACTCCCTAGTGCTGTCTCCACACTAAGGATCACCCCAGAACCTACTAGGAGGTAAGTGGGGGATGGAATCCTTGGGCGTGAGTGTCATGGAACTCACGACCCTGACATATATGCCTGGATGGTTAGGGTATGTACAACCCTTCCGTCTCCTGGAGTAGAGAAGGTACGCTTGTTTTGATTTCATTTGAATATGCCTATGAATAAGAAGAGTTTGGTTGGTTCGCACTTGTACCCGCCGAGGTTTGTTAAGTTTGAAACGGTTCGTGAAACGGGAGTGGACATATAATTATTTAAAATTGGTTATTTTGTCGTTAGGCTTCAACCTCCCTATATATGTAACACCCCAAACGGAGGATGCCACATCCCCCGCACTAAGACCCAGACCCGGTCACAGAATGGAAGGTTCATGCCCGAATCCGAATCAAAGCGAACGGGAGAGCAACTCACACACTATGCTAGGCGGATCTAACTCGACAAACTCAGAGCGCGGAAGCAAATTAAATCAATCATCAACGAACAGCGGAAGCTTTTAAAACAACATGCAGAACAGGTGACGGGTTCAACTAGCATAGATACCTGATCCCGAATAGTCCATATTAATAATTGATATGATCCAAAATTAAACAGTCATACATAACTTGTCCAAAACCGAATGTAATGCAAGATAACCTTAACCGAAGACAACTGACTCGACATGACAACTGAACACAAAGACTGACTCACGCCGCCTAGCTCAAACTCCAAAACAAAAGCCTGCAAACTAAAAGATAAAATGAGAGGGATCAGTCAACTGACTGAGTGAGGGGGCTAACGCACACCCATAATATATATACAGAGTACAACACATATCAAAAGGGTGGATTCATGAACCGGGGATAGGTGTTGCATACCAGAACATTTCAAAACAACCCAAAATAGATATAGATATAAGTTTAGAAACCATTTTCAGAAAGACTCTATCCCGATTCATAATTCCCAGACAGAACAGAACATATGCTAGGCGAGTACGAGCTTCCAACCTCAACTCCTCATATCATAACAAAACAGAAATAACATACCAACCTCAACTCCGGGTGATGGTAGGGTTGCGCGACCCTAACCATCCATACAGTCGAGGAGAATGCTAATGCTACTTAAACCCTCAAGACTCCGTTTCCCAACAAAACCTCCTGGTGGGTCCCGGTACATCCTCTTCATACAGATGGAGACTACGCACAGGTATATCCCTGACGGCCCTAACCGTCCCGGGGGCTCCTTACCCGTAGCTCCTGGGGCCCATAACAGAACAGAACATAACATATACCAACTTTCATGGCAATCTCGCTACATAATCATAACATAACTTAACTTTCCGAAATAGCTTACATATGCCTCAAAAACTGGTTTTTATGTTCATACCCTTCCTACGCGATGGAACTTTAAGCCTCATGACCTCCATGCAAGCAGGACTCACATAAGATCATCAACATATCATATTCAGCACATACGTATCTATAATAGAGTATACTCGCATGCAAGGGTAGAAATCAACATGTAAAGGCCATAGGTCACGTAACTATACAAAATCCTAAACCTCACCTAAGAAGCGACGAGATACCAGAACTGAAGACAAATGCATACTCGATCAGGTTGTCTCCACCCTGGAGATCACTGTACAGAAAAAGGAATACAGTGTACTCATGAGACAAGACTCAGACATGAACCACATAGACGCACGACAATGATTATGAGTTGATATGAGAAATATGAAATGGTATGTCACGTAAGTAAGGTCATAGAATGTCATGGAATGTAGTGAACAGGTTCATGTGCACAATTAATGTCTCGCATATTGCCTGAACGTACAACTCAATTATCACATAGGTGAATTAGTACCTAAGCACGTTTATAAAGAGCATAATCGAAAATCATCAAACGGTTCGAAGCACTTACACCCGAAAATAAGGCAAAGCAAACGACTTTAATTCAATATCAATCAATTAGTAGTGTCAAAACAATTCTTAACTCTTAACTCTATAATTCTAATTAAAACATAAGGCAATTAATTATATAAACATACCAATTCTTATATATCCCCAGATGTCTGCTGTTAGGAATAGTGCCCTAGAAAGCCGATTAGTCATAATCCGTTTTGGGACTTTCCTAGTATCACAAACAATCTTTGAATAATATACGATTGATTAATATCATAGGCAAACACTTCTTTATATGCTCTTGTTTGGTATGCGTTTACTTTAGCTGTGCATGTATGAGAACTCCCCTAATCCTGATGGCTTTAGGACTCTACCATTTAGGTGAAATGGTTCATGAAACGAGCCCTATATCACATAAGTCATGTAGCACCCCTTACACGTGGAGGTGCTACACCCCGCACTATAGGCCAATCCACATATAAAATGGGCCATCCGTACATGAACCAACCTATAGCGAACGGGTGACAATGCAATAACCGACAAGCTAGGCGGGAAGAACTTAAACGTGCGACGGAATTAAGCGGAAGCATAAAGTAATCAATATCAAATATTTCCATTTAGCATTTCATGTCATTTCTCATTTACCAAATAAAATGTATTCTAACTTATCATATCAATGCATTATCATCTTCGGATAAACAATAACAATAACTATAATTTCATAATTAACAATAAATAACCAAATACACGAACCATGGTTGACTCAACTACATGAACTGGACTCGACCCGACTCAACTCCCGCCTAGCATGCACCTGCGATAACCTGAAAGGTGGAGGCGTCAGTCTGTGAAGACCGAGTGAGGGGTTTAAATACATATTAGCGCAAATAACATGTAAGTCATATTCTCGGGTAAAGATTTATAAAAGATAATTATATACGCTCAATAATAGGGTGTCTTCGACCGAGAATACAACTACCAATATTAAATACTTGTTCTTTCATGCAATCGATGAACATGCTTGCTTGCTTGTTAATCATTAGTGATCATGCAATTCAATTATCGTGAAATCGTGCGATATTGTAATCAATTAGCACATTCATGGAATGGAAATCATGCAATCAATACATGGCTTGCTTGAACAAGATAGGGTTTGTTCCTCCTGTGGTAGGACGGACAACCACCAGCTCTGAAACCAGCCCAGCGCCCTCACTAAGGAGAACCTGGCCAGGAGAACACAGGTACACGATAGGGTTTTGTTCTTCTTGTGGTTGGACGGACAACCACCAGCCTGAAGACCAGCCCAGCGCCCTCACTAAGGAGGACTTGGCCAAGAGAACACACGTACACGATAGGGTATTGTTCTTCCTGTGGTTGGACGGACAACCACCAGCCCGAAGACCACCCCAGCATCCTCACTACGGAGGATCTGGCCAGGAGAACGCACGTACACGATAGGGTATTGTTCTTCCTGTGGTTGGACGGACAACCACCAGCCCGAAGACCACCCCAGCATCCTCACTACGGAGGATCTGGCCAGGAGAACGCACGTACTTGCTTTTATGAACATGGCATGCTTGATTCGGGAACACTAACATACTTGAAATAATAAGTGATTTCGTGAAATTATAAATACATAAATACCTTTTGGCCGAAATATCACATAAAGGTTATATAGGTTCTATTTAACTAGAAATTAAACCTCACCTGACAGGCGACACGATGACTCATGGATGCGTGAACGTGCTCAGGGTCAACAATCTCCGCCCTGGAGGAGAACTGGACAAGAAGTGGAAACATTTGTGCACTCGTGCGCCAGGACTTAATAATGGTACCCAAATATGACGCACGGCATGATCAAGTAACGAGATGACATGCATTCACGAATGTAGCATGATATATTCATATTATGGCATGTAATTGATCATGTAATCACAAATTGGGATCAATAAAACCATTGGAACTGAAAGTGTAAATCTCAATTTTTATGCAGAAAATTTTCAACATGCGCACGTTGTATTCAAATAAGCATAACTTTTTCATCGGAATGAATTTTAACGAACCGAAAAATTCCTAGGAAACTAGACAAACATATCTTTACAAAAATATAAGGCTCACAGTCTAATTCATTCCGAGCAAATACCAGTTTTCGTTTGAATATGACCCAAAGCAGAAAATTTCCTGCAGCGCTAGTAGTGAAAAATGATCGTCGTTCCCTTATCAAAAGAAGTCGAAACGATCTGAAAATTGGTGGAAATACTTATAACATATCCAGAAATACCCCTGTAAAACAGTTTTAAAAACTTCCACCATTTAGTCTCTCTGATCAAGCCAAAACCGAAATATGAAAACAGGGGACAGCAGGGGATGTTGCTATTTTTCTCGAGTTTCAAATCAATTCGGATTGACACCAATTTTTGCAGAGAAAATCTATAATATATCAAGATTATCCCCATAAAACAGTTTTGAAAAACTCCAACTCAACAAGCCACAATTCGATTTTAAATTGGGTTAACGTAGATTCGCGACAGTTTGGCGGCACCAAATTAAAACGGCCATAACTCACAAACGAAAATAGATATTGACGAACCGTAAAAAGGAGAGTGCTCTACACTTCAAATATTTGCTACAGTAGAAAAACCAGAGCAATTGGAATAGGGGAGGGGAGTCGGGAAAACAGGGGAGCTACAACCCATAACCAAAGCTCACCAAAATCATCATAATTCAACTCTAAATGCTATAATTCATGAAAAGAAATACATATACATGCTCAAAGTGTGATAAACTAGTATAAACACTCATCTCACACATTAATCACCAAGAATCATCATCATCATTTCAAATATGAGTTCATCAAAGAACTCCATGATTCTTATGCTATATCCAAGAAATTCAAGTGCAAAACTCCGAGTCATGTTTTTATCATCATATAAACAAGTTATTGTAATCAAATCATAACCCTAGCTTCATATACTCAATTCAAGATTTCACATATATAATCATATATAGCTTGAAGTGAAAATAAATGGAAGAAGATGATGGAAATGGATGATTGAGCTCCAAAACATGGAATTTCCTTGGAAAACTAGCTTGGATTCATAAAATCTCTTCTTCCTCTTCTAAGGTTCATGGATCGGGAGAGAGAGATGGAGAGAGCAAAGTTGGTATGAAGTGTTTAGAAGAATGAAGAAGATAACGTGATATATCTCTTGAATTTGCCTAAATTTGCTATTAAATCCTCCAAGGTTAACAAGTCATGCAATTAAGGATGGAAAGATTGAGGAATGATTAATTTGGTCCAATAAGATTTTATGCAATTTAGTCCCTAAATCAAAGTGAATGAGCATTTAAGGACAATTAAGCAATTAAATCATGTTCGGTAATTATTTCACGTAGCAATTAAATCCAATTCGCGCAATAATTCTCACGTTGACAAGTATTTCATAAAATTTCACGTAAACATGTTGAAATACAATTTATAAAATTAATATAACACGTATAAAGCGAATAAACAAGAATAATAAAATAAAGTCCTAACGCTCGAAACTCACACGTGTCGAGCGTACCTGACTATCTGAAATTCAGGGCGTTACAAGTCATGATTAGTAAAATACTCCAAGCCGATGAGTCCTACAGACAGTAGGAGTGTCAACCTGACTCCTCTAAGGCTTGCTTGTGGGATCACGCCCTTAAGAAGGACCACCTTGTTTCATGGAGGTGCAAAGTGTATAGTTGATACGTGCGTGATACATGAGGGTGCTTACTCCAATAAATAAGTTCACTGAGGTGCCCCGTGTGAGAAGATTCCTAAATGGGAAAGGAAGTTTCTATTTCAGGAAACGGAAACTTCCAGATTAGGAAATATCTCACGAGTCATTGATGTGATTAATTGATCCTTAGACTTGAGGTTCCATGTCACTTTATGAGTTAACTCTGTAGTCTTAGGTATAAGCTTTAAAGGGTGTCGCCTTAGACAACTGATTCAAGGCTTATGCTGGGGCTGCACAAGTGATTCATGAAAGTGAATGAGAATCATGAAAGGACCTACACTTGCATTTGCAAGGTGATCTCTTATTGTGTAAGTCTTTCATATTCCATATGGAGTCCTTGGCCAAGGCAGTAGATCAAGACATCAAGAAAAGGGTTTCTTGGATTGAGATCAAATGGATATGAAATGCACTTGGCTTTAAGACCTGATTATTAGGGTTCTAATTATTCCCTCACCCTAGATCTTGGTTAAGAGATAGTAAGTAGGAGGATTATATCTCACATGAATCAATGACTTAAAGGTTTTGTCGAATCCAAACATTCCAATTCAGCTAGGGGTTAAACACCTGTTGCTAGACTATGGTTGTTTAATCTGTGGACTGATTAATTAATTAGTGAATTAATTAATTAGGGTCACTGCTAATTGAATTGAGAACCTAGAGGGTCACACACAACAACTTGGTTACATGAGTTGAGGCTTTAAAATGATTAAACGAGTTAATCGGGCCAAGAGGGTTCCACACGTGTGGGTCACGTGAGTGACACGTGTCTCACACGTGAATATATATATTGTATATATATATTAAATAATTAAAAGTGTTAATTATTTAATAGACTTTGGTTTAATTTTGAATTAAAAAGAAAGTCTTATTTTCGAGAAAAATAATCTAGTTAATTAATTACGAATTAATTAATTAGATAAAATAAGTTATTTATTTTAAATAAATAAAGTATAAAATTATCCAAAAAATAGTTTGGATATTTTAGCTCTCTTGAAAGTTGATTTGAATTTGAATTCAAAGTCAAAGTCAAAATTACTTGATGATCAAGTAATAGGAGAGAGAGAGACCAAAACCCTAGCCGATAAGGACTAGGATTTTCGGTCCTCCCTTTATTATAAATAGGGGAGCTCGAGCTCCCCTTAGAGCTAATTGGCAATTCTTTTGGTTCATCTGTTGAACACCATCCTTTTTCCAAGATAAACGAAACCCTAGGTTAAGCCTAAACACTAACTAGAGAACTAGCATCCTTACTAGTTAGATTGTAGTCAAGTTGGTGGACTATCTCTAGAGAGCTTCAAGTTAGAAGTTTGAAGATTCGAGCTTTACCAAGGAGAGGGGATCAAGCCGCGAGAAGAGCGTTCTTGGGTGGCTTGAAACGCTTCAAGAAAGAATAAAAGAAAAGTAAGCTTCTTAACTCTACGAATTTGGATACACGATTGCGAGTCCAAGGTCCTTTTGTTGGAAAATTTTTAAATTTTCGCTGCTTTCTGATTCGTGTTTTCCAACAAATGGTATCAGACTCATCTCGTTAATCGTGTTTCTGATTCGTCTCAATTAAACTGAATTTGGTAGAAATTCTTAGGCTTAGATGCGAATTAGGTATTCATGAGTTCTTTTAGAAAGCCTGAATTACAAAACTGTATTTTTCCTAAAAAGGTTTCTGAAAAACGTTTTCGAAAATTTGATTGAAATTATTTTGGATCAAATACATTTAAATCGTGTTTTTTAATTTTGGATTGTTGTTGGTTTTGAAGTGAAATACTGTAGCGCCCCAACGCCACAACCCCGCACCGTTGTATCACCCAAGTAACTAGGAAACTTTATTACTCGAGAGATACTTCGGCGAACGGACAGAACATAACAAAGATCAGAGTAACCAGTGTTGCCAACGCAGCGGAATTTCAGAATAATTTTAAACTTTTGGAAACATGAATGCAACACAGTAGTATATGCATAACCACAGAAACAAGTAGCCATAATATTAACATAAAACCTTAGTCCAATAGGAAAACAAAGGAACATAATAAAAACGGAGTCCAAGTAATTCAGGTCGTAGCCTGAACAAGTTCTCATAGTAAAACATGCAACGTAAAGGTAGAGGTAACCACGATTATGCAGGACAAAGGAAAGTAACTAGCAATCCTAACATAACAAAAGACCTCCTACAGCTTCAAGATACCTCTAGGAAGCGCCGGGCTGCCTACCTGAAACCATGAGGTCAGAAAACAGGGAATTGGACTAAGTGAGGTAATTTGCAGTAAGAAAGAGTAATTGGACTAGAAGGGTTTTGAAAGACTTTCTTAGAGACTTTCCTCAAACGGGAAAGAAACTCTTTTATCTTAAAACGGGATTTTTTTACAAGCACACACAAGCACACACATCAGAGGTTCTAGTTCATATATACTTTAAAACGGGGAATAGGATACGGGATATTTTCCAAAAGTATGAACCAGACTTTAAAACCAAAGTTTGCCCGCAAGCTAGGCCATATCCATCCTTTACTCCTCAAAACATTTACAAAGTTGGTATCGAGATTCGTTAGGACCCCGACACCCATAATCATATGCACCACCCCTTTTCCCCTTATTGTCGCGCCCAGGGAGCTACCCCGCGGTGACGTGCAAAACGGGAGGAATTTACCACCACTCCCGACCTTCGATGTGGAGTAACCAACCTCCGATTAAACCATCATCAAGGTCATTACGGCGGCCAGTATCATAGTAGCCATTGGCGGACGCCTCCCGGTCTACTACTAACCATACCGCCAGGGCCCAACATAACAAAGTTTCCAAAGCTTGCTTTCAGAATAACAAAGGTGCATAAGCACACAGAGTTCAGATGACTGAACCTTTAATCAAAGTAGTATAACAGTGAACAGAACGTATATCAGAGATCATTGACTTTAAACTCGAAGCATTATCCCAAACGGGAAAACGTTAACTTGAAAGATAGGAATCTTTGCACCCGAAGGCATTGATTTTGAAATCATTTGAAAACGAAGGAATATTCATGGTTCCAGTTGAAATAGTTTAAACCTCACCTATTTATTTAGATAAGCTGATAGTTGGTAGAAGACAGGGTTCACACAGTACCCTGCGGATCCCTGAACTCGGTATTATCTCCTGTAAGTGACAGACTACTATGAGCTTAAGGGTCTGAGTGCCACACATGATTAATGATGCATGATGAATGCGGGTAGTCAAGTAATGAAGTGTAAGATTGAAAAGAATACGACACATTTAAACAAGGGATAATCTTTCCCGAAGAAAGAATTCGGGCAAACGATTAGTCTCATTAGAAAGCTCGTATCAAAAGCTTAGGGGTATGTTCTTAGGGTCTTAGAACAACCCCAATGTGAACTTTGAAATCTACTTTGATCCCTTGTTTTTGAGAATTTTCGAAAAAGGCTTTGACCGTTGAATTCGCCTCTTTGAAATGATCAATTAGGTTAAAAGTCAAAATTTTTGGTCAAGGTCAAAGTCAAAGTCAAAGGTCAAGGGTCACTATTCAAGTATACGGTATATATACTGTACTTATACTGTATGTATACGTGTATTTATATAGTATGTATACGGTATTTATACTGTATGTATATGGTATTTATACTGGGATACCTACCGTATTTATACAAGGTACATACAGTATTTATACAAGAATACATGCGGTATTTATACTAGAATACATACGGTATTTATACAAAAGTACATACGTATTTATTAGGGAAATACACATAGTATTTATACGAAAGTATACACGTATTTATACGTATTGGAATCAAATACGTATACATATATTATACATGTATACCATAACATATATCAATTGGTCAAGTATAATTATATGTAACAATTAATTAAACATGTAACATTTAAAACTATAGGTTATACATTAATTATGTAACATTAAATAACATGTAACATTTAATTAAATCCTGAAATAAATTAAATTACTTAAGTATGATCATAAAATAATTAAAATGTAACATATAACATGCTAGCATAATTGTCACATAATTAATTTGTCACAAAATTAAATTATGTAACACATTTCATAATAAACTATACTATAAGAAATATAATTCTAATTCATGAATAATTAAAGCATAAATTGAATCACATAATTCATGCACAAAATAAAACATAAATTAAATCCTAAACCTAGCATAATTAATAAATAAATTAAAACATAAAATAAAACACAAATTAAAACATAAATTAAACTAATTAAAACATAAAAAAAATAAGAAAACTAACCTTAAAATGGGGGAGGAGTTCGGCCACTAGGGGGAGAGGAAGAGAATGGAGTGAGCACAAAATGAGACCCCAACACACTTATTTATAGTTGTTGGGAAGGACCAAAGTGCAAATAATATTTATTTTAGGGACTTAAGGTGGGGTACTTTATGAAATTTCCAAAAATAGGTTTCCTTCTTTACATAATTGTCACAGCAGGGGTATTCTGGGAATTTCACCTTTCTCCTGCGTATTTTTTAAGTTGGAAAAGTGTCCAAGAGCTAGGAAATAAAATTAGCTTCGAAACGGTAACTCACGGGTCGAAATCGGACGTACGGTTTAAAAGTTATAAGCTTCGGAAGATTTGATTTTCTTGAATTTCGAAAATTAATTAAATTATGAAATAAATACTAGGATAAGATTTGAAGATCCGAAAGGCTTTCCAAAAATGTAGAAAAATTCGAGGAACGTTATGGTGATGATCTCAAGGGCTAAATCATTCTAACGAAGGAAATATTTCTTACCGACGGGAATTCTTATTTGAAAATAAATTCTTAAATTGCTCTGGACACATAAACGAAACCTCAAAGCATTGAAAAGAGACTTGAAAATTCCAAGAAAGTAGGTATAGGTTCTTTGAGGTCTCTTGAATAAAACGGTATAGTGCTGGTTCGGAAATAAGTAGTGCTTATAGGGTTTAAAGGTAGTTTCCCCCCCTTTGGTCACCTAATATCACATATGAGCACTCAATTCATGTAGGGATGCATGATATGATTTATTTAAAATACGGGTCAAGTTCTATAAACGCCCTTACGTCGCCCTTAGTTTACCTTTATTGATCCGGTCCTGAACCGGGCTGTCACAATCTCCCCTCCTTAAGAAGAATCTGTCCTCAGATTCTCTTCGTGATCTCTAAACAATTTGGGATAGTGCTCTTGCATCTTTTCCTCAGTTTCCCAAGTAACCTCCTCAGTACCGTTCCTTTTCCATAAGACCTTAACCAATGGAATCTTTTTATTTCTTAATTCTTGGAATTTCTTATCCAGGATCTTAACCGCTTTCAACTCGTAGGTTAGATTAGGTTCTAACGGAACTTCCTCTACTGGCACCACCTGTGTCTCATCGGCAAAGTATTTGCGAAGTTGGGATACATAAAATACATTATGGATTCCTGTTAAGCTTGCTGGTAGATCTAGGCGATACGTTGTTGGACCCACACGTTCTAGTATCTCAAAAGGTCCTATGTATCTAGGGTTCAATTTTCCACCTTTTCCAATCCTTGTGAACCCTTTCCTTGGCGATGCTTTCAGAAACACTTTCTCACCCACATCGAACTCTAAATCCCTTCTTCTTTTGTCGGCATAGCTCTTCTGTCTGTCCTGGGTGGCTTTCATTCTTTGCCTGATTATCTTAATCTTTTCTGTAGCCCTTTCAATCCATTCGAGTACTTTGGCCCTGGGAGTTCCCTTAGAGGTATCCATTGTCTCATCCATATCCCAATATAATGGAGATCTGCATTTTCTCCCATACAAGGCTTCATATGGGGCTGCTTGAATTGAAGCCTGATAACTGTTATTGTATGCAAACTCCACGAGGGGTAAACAATCTTTCCAACTGTCTGAAAAATCCAAAGCACACGCTCTTAACATATCCTCCAGATATTTAATCAATCTTTCTGACTGTCCGTCTGTCTGCGGGTGTGCCGCTGTGCTGAAATGCAACTTGGTTCCCATCAAGCTTTGAACATTTTGCCAAAGTTGGGACGTAAACTTTGGGTCTCTGTCAGACACTATACTCACCGGCACTCCATGTAATCTCACAATTTCTTCTTGATACAGTTTTGCTAAGGATTTAACTTTATCCATAGTCTTGACCGGTAGGAAGTGTGCTGATTTTGTCAATCTGTCAACTATGACCCATATACTGTCTTGTCCTCCCTTAACTTTAGGTAACCCGGTAACAAAATCCATGGTTATTTGCTCCCACTTCCACGTAGGAATTGGTAGTGGTTGTAACTTTCCTGTTGGCTTTTGGTGTTCGGCTTTAACCTTTTGGCAAGTTAAGCATTTCTTGACGTATTCAGCAATGTCTCTCTTCATTCCGTTCCACCAAAACTGCTTCTTGAGATCTTGGTACATCTTTGTTCCTCCAGGGTGTACTGTATAACGTGTCTTATGTGCTTCATCAAGTATTTCCTTTCGGATAGCTGAAGGCACACAAACTCTGCTCTTATATCTCAAGATTCCATCTTCACCTTTACTGAATTTTGTCTCGTCATCCTTCTCCTTGGAATTGAGACACTTCTTAATCCATCTGTCTATAGCTTGTGTCTTTATCAACCGATCCTTCAGTGGTGATGAAATTATTAGATTTGCCAACTTAGCTCTAGGAATCACTTGAGCTGGTCTTCTTTCACACTCTATTGGGTGTCCTTCGATATGCACTATACAAGCCTTTCGACTCAATGCATCAGCCACCACGTTAGCCTTTCCAGGATGGTATTGAATTGTACAATCATAGTCTTCCAGAAATTCCATCCACCTTCTGTGTCTCATGTTTAGCTCCTTTTGAGTGAACAAGTACCGCAAACTTTTATGGTCCGTGAACACTTCAAAGGTTACCCCATACAGGTAATGTCTCCATTTTGTGAGGGCAAAGACGATCGCTGCTAGCTCCAAATCTTGGGTGGGGTAGTTGACTTCATGTGGTTTAAGCTTTCTTGATGCATATGCTATCACCTTTCCATGCTGCATCAGAACGCATCCTAACCCTTCTTTCGAAGCATCGGTATAAACGGTGTAACCTTCCTTCCCTTCTGGTAATGTTAGTACAGGTGCGGTATTTAATCTTTTCTTTAACTCCTGAAAACTCTGTTCGCATTTCTCTGTCCATACGAACTTTCCTTCCTTCTTGGTTAATTGAGTAAGTGGTGCTGCTATCTTTGAAAAATCCTGTACGAATCTTCGATAGTATCCTGCGAGTCCCAAAAAGCTTCTTACCTCAGAAGGATTCCTTGGTTGTTTCCAGTCCAAAATCGTTTCAATTTTCGAGGGATCCACTTCGACTCCTAAACCAGATATGATATGTCCTAAAAATGAGATCTTTTCCAACCAAAACTCACATTTGCTGAATTCTGCATAAAGTTTGTGATCCAGCAAAGTGCTCAACACTAACCGAAGATGTTTGGCATGATCTTCTGGTGTCTTGGAAAAGACCAAAATGTCATCAATAAAGATCACCACGAACTTATCAAGAAACGGCCAAAAAATCCGATGCATCATATCCATAAATGCAGCTGGGGCATTTGTTAGCCCAAAGGGCATTACTACGAACTCAAAATGCCCGTAACGACTATTGAAAGCTGTCTTGGGAATATCCTCATTTCTAATTTTCAATTGATAATACCCTTGCCTCAAATCTAGCTTGGAGTATATTTGAGATCCTTGAAGTACATCGAATAACTCCTCGATGTGAGGAAGAGGGTACTTATTCTTCACCGTCATCCTGTTAAGTTCTCGATAGTCGATGCAAAGTCGTAACGACCCATCTTTCTTCTTAACAAATAACACAGGTGCTCCCCAAGGAGAAGTACTAGGGCGGATATATCCTGCCTCTAGTAATTCATCAAGTTGTTTCCTCAACTCCTGAAGTTCAGCCGGTGCCATCCGGTAGGGTGCCTTAGAGTATGGCTCGGCTCCTGGAACTGTCTCAATCACAAACTCTAGTTCACGGTCTGGTGGTAAGGTGTTTAGGTGTTCAGGAAACACTTCTGGGAACTCGTTGACAACCTCCACTTCTTCTATTTTACTCTGATCCTTTGGTCTATTTAAGAGGTAACCAACTAATCATGTAGCTCCCTTCTGAAACATTCTTTTTGCTTCCATTGCCGAAATCATTGGTGTTTGTCTTCCTTGTCCATCTGATGTCTGACTTTCATCCTTCCCTAAGATAACTTCCTTCTTAAAACAATCCAGCTTGACTCGGTACTTATGAAGCCAATTCATTCCCAAAATAATCCCATACTTTGTCATTGGTAGTGCAACAAGATCCAAGGGATAAAACTGACCATTGATTCTAATAGGGCAGCATTTATATACTTGATCCGTTTTAAGGCAAGTTCCTAAAGGAGAACTTACTTCGAAAAGATATGACAATTGCTCAAGTGGAAATCGTAAACGCGCACATAATTTGGATGCAATGAATGAATGCGTGGCACCAGGGTCGTATAGGACTTTAACTGGCATGTCAAGAACATTTACCGTACCTTCCACAACAGCCGTAGGATCTGGCTCGTCGCATCCATCCAGAGCATAAGCCCTTCCTCTGACCATTGGCTTGTTTGCATTTCCCGCCACCGCCTTACCTTTGCCTTGATACCCTTGCCGTTCTGGCCTACCTTTTGCTTTTGGACAATTCCCGAGCTTGTGGTCAGGACTTCCACAATAGAAGCACTGGCCAGTTTTCTTTCTACAGGTTGCTTCGGTATGCCCTGGTCTATGGCAGAATTCACATTCAACCTCGTTCTGAGGGGCAAGTGGTGCTTGCGGGGGTGCCATCATTGGTCTCTTTCCTGATCTAAAATTTAACTGATTGGCTGAGCGTTTGAATCCCTGTGGTGGTTTCGATTGATATGGCTTCGCATGGTTGGCGGTCATCCTGATCTCTCTATGGGCTGCTTCAGTACTCAGAGCAGTTTCAACTGCCTGAGTGTATCCTTCAAGATTCAGAGGTGCCAAAGCCCATCGTAATTCTGACTTGAGTCCATTGATGAAGCGTTTGGTCTTCCTACGCTCATCGTACAGAATATGCGGTGCATATTGTATCAGTCTCACAAACTTGGCCTCGTACTCTGCCACAGATAGTGTTCCTTGGGTAAGATTCATAAACTCGGATTCCCGGGCATCCCGAGCGACTTGCAGAATAAACTTGTCCTCAAATGCTCTTACAAACTCAGTCCAGCCGTACCTTATCCCATTTTCAATCCACACATTCTTCGTATGATTCCACCAATTCAGCGCTGCTCCTTCCAGGAGGAAGGTCGCAAATTGAACTCGCTCTCTATCCTCCGGAAAGATGTTCATGGCTTCGAAGATCTTCACTAAGCTTGCAATCCAGTTTTCAGTTTTAAGATCATTGGGCTCTCCGAAGAACTTCTGGGGGTTCATTCGGAGAAACTTTTCAAGTGTCTTTTCATTAACTGAGTTGTAAGCCCGAGCAAATTGCTTCAAAGTCTCCCCAATTTCTGGTTGTTCTTGTGGTATCGGTGGAGGACGGGGAAATTCCTCAGGTGGTGGCGGTGGCGGTGGAATGCGTTCACGTGGAGCTCTTCTCGGGGGCATATTGTCACTGTATTCATAATATCACCCCAAACAGATATAATGCATGGCGATAAGAATGGTCCATATACTCAATGTTCCACATCAGTAAATAACAATCAATCATCAAAGTTGCAATTAGGCACGTAGTCATCAATTCAAAGTGTCCCAATTTAATCCATTAAGCAATCATTATTCACAAGTAACAGAAAACAGTCATATATATAGATGCACAAAATGAAATGGTATGATCCATGCACGGCCCTAATGGTATCTTGAAGCATTTCTAAAACTCATGACACGATAGATATAGAAAATGGTAACATGCAATGATATGAGTAAAGCCACAAAAGATGATGTTATATATGCAAAATTTGGAAAAGCTTTTATACAAAGGTTATATCTGACCAAAAAGACAAAAAGGGGGAGGACCCGATGCTAAGTCGAGTTGCTCCCGTACAGCCTAAGCTCTCCAAAACATCATCTGTCAACTGTCATAATCTGCCAAAAGGGGGATCTCTGGGGTATATATAATCCCCCTGCACTTGTCAGAAGTTACCCTATCTGTCATAATATGCTGCATACCTGCTGAGTATATATATGCTATTGCTATCTGCCTCTATATACAAGTCCCAACGGTCCGGACTCAGCTCCTCTACTGCTGGCTATGACTGGCTCCATCGCTATCATCAGATACAGCAACGAAATCTCCCTGTCGTGATGGAGATGGGCTCTCCTCCTCAGATGATCCCTCTGTCTCCTGATCCTCTCCTGCATGTGCGTCCATAGGGTCCCCTGGAGCAGCTAGCTCACTGTGTACTGGTCCCTCGTACTCCAAAGCCGCCTGCTCATCGGTGAGGTAGAAAGTCTCACAAAGTCGGGCCCTAATCCGGCTCTGATAACGATGGTGCATCTCCATAGCAAAATCCCTATCAGTAGTCATATATGCCAAGTCTGCCTCTAACTGTGCAATACGGGACGCCTGCTGGGCTCTGGCCTGGCGTTCCTCTGTCAATCGAGCCTCCATCTCTCTGGCATGTTCCCGGGCAATATCCCGATCAGTCCGGTGCTGTGCTGCCAAATCATGGTAACGAATAGCCTCCAGCCGAACCTCTCTCAATCTCAAGCTATCCTGTAGGTATTCATCCCGTTCAGTTTCCAGCTGATGAACGACCCTATTGGGGTACGAATACCCCGGGTGTCCCCTCTCCTGCGCTCGCTGCCATGTATAGTAACGGGCCCTACCCCGGCGAACTACTACTACTGTACGAGGGGGCTCAAGCTCCTCAAAATATGCCTCATCCTGCTCTCGCTGACTCAGGCTGTCCATAACTATAGTGAAACCACGCAGACTCGCACTGTCCATAACTACAGAGTAAGCACAGATATGAATACCAAGATGTAGAGTAAGTAAACTCAAAACATCCTCTATGCTTCGAGCTCCCAGGTTAAGTCTCTTCTTACTCAACCTGAGGCTCTGATACCACCTTAGCTATAGCGCCTCAACGCCACAACCCCGCACCGTTGTATCACCCAAGTAACTAGGAAGCTTTATTACTCGAGAGATACTTCAGCGAACGGACAGAACATAACAAAGATCAGAGTAACCAGTGTTGCCAACGCAGCGGAATTTCAGAATAATTTTAAACTTTTGGAAACATGAATGCAACACAGTAGTATATGCATAACCACATAAACAAGTAGCCATAATATTAACATAAAACCTTAGTCCAATAGGAAAACAAAGGAACATAATAAAAACGGAGTCCAAGTAATTCAGGTCGTAGCCTGAACAAGTTCTCATAGTAAAACATGCAACGTAAAGGTAGAGGTAACCACGATTATGCAGGACAAAGGAAAGTAACTAGCAATCCTGACTTAACAAAAGACCTCCTACAGCTTCAATATACCTCTAGGAAGCGCCGGGCTGCCTACCTGAAACCATGAGGTCAGAAAACAGGGAAGAGGTATTAGTCAAAAAGGACTAAGTGAGGTAATTTGCAGTAAGAAAGAGTAATTGGACTGGAAGGGTTTTGAAAGACTTTCTTAGCGACTTTCCTCAAACCGGAAAGAAACTCTTTTATCTTAAAACGGGATTTTTTTACAAGCACACACAAGCAAACACATCAGAGGTTCTGGTTCATATAAACTTTAAAACGGGGAACAGGATACGGGATATTTTCCAAAAGTATGAACCAAACTTTAAAACCAAAGTTTGCCCGCAAGCTAGGCCATATCCATTCTTTACTCCTCAAAACATTTACAAAGTTCGTATCGAGATTCGTTAGGACCCCGATACCCATAATCACATGCAGCACCCCTTCTCCCCTTATTGTCGCGCCCAGGGAGCTACCCCGCGGTGACGTGCAAAACGGGAGGAATTTACCACCTCTCCCGACCTTCGATTTGGAGTAACCAACCTCCGATTAAACCATCATCAAGGTCATTACGGCGGCCAGTATCATAGTAGCCATTGGCGCACGCCTCCCGGTCTACTACTAACCATACCGCCAGGGCCCAACATAACAAAGTTTCCAAAGCTTGCTTTCAGAATAACAAAGGTGCATAAGCACACAAAGTTCAGATGACTGAACCTTTAATCAAAGTAGTATAACAGTGAACAGAACGTATATCAGAGATCATTGACTTTAAACTCGAAGCATTGTCCCAAACGGGAAAACGTTAACTTGAAAGATAGGAATCTTTGCACCCGAAGGCGTTGATTTTGAAATCATTTGAAAATGAAGGAATATTCATGGTTCCAGTTGAAATAGTTTACACCTCACCTATTTATTTAGATAAGCTGATAGTTGGTAGAAGACAGGGTTCACACAGTACCCTGCGGATCCCAGAACTCGGTATTATCTCCTGTAAGTGACAGACTACTATGAGCTTAAGGGTCTGAGTCCCACACATGATTAATGATGCATGATGAGTGCGGGTAGTCAAGTATTGAAGTGTAAGATTGAAAAGAATATGACACATTTAAACAAGGGATAATCTTTCCCGAAGAAAGAATTCGGGGAAACGATTAGTCTCATTAGAAAGCTCGTATCAAAAGCTTAGGGGTATGTTCTTAGGGTCTTAGAACAACCCCAATGTGAACTTTGAAATCTACTTTGATCCCTTGTTTTGAGAATTTTCGAAAAAGGCTTTGACCGTTGAATTCGTCTCTTTGAAATGATCAATTAGGTTAAAAGTCAAAATTCTTGGTATATATACTGTATGTATTCGTGTATTTATATAGTATGTATACGGTATTTATACTGTATGTATATGGTATTTATACGGGGATACCTACCGTATTTATACAGTATTTATACAAGGTACATACAGTATTTATACAAGAATACATGCGGTATTTATACTAGAATACATACGGTATTTATACAAAAGTACATACGTATTTATTAGGGAAATACACATAGTATTTATACGAAAGTATACACGTATTTATACGTATTGGAATCAAATACGTATAGGTATGTTATACATGTATACCATAACATATATCAATTGGTCAAGTATAATTATATGTAACAATTAATTAAACATGTAACATTTAAAACTATAGGTTATACTTTAATTATGTAACATTAAATAACATGTAACATTTAATTAAATCCTGAAATAAATTAAATTACTCAAGTATGATCATAAAATAATTAAAATGTAACATATAACATGCTAGATTAATTGTCACATAATTAATTTGTCACAAAATTAAATTATGTAACACATTTCATAATAAACTATACTATAAGAAATATAATTCATAATTCATGAATAATTAAAGCATAAATTAATTCACATAATTCATGCACAAAATAAAACAAAAATTAAATCCTAAACCTAGCATAATTAGTAAATAAATTAAAACATAAAATAAAACACAAATTAAAACATAAATTAAACTAATAAAAACATAAAAAAAATAAGAAAACTAACCTTAAAAGTGGGGAGGAGTTCGGCCACTAGGGGGAGAGGAAGAGAATGGAGTGAGCACAAAATGAGACCCCAACACACTTATTTATAGTTGTTGGGAAGGACCAAAGTGCAAATAATATTTATTTTAGGGACTTAAGGTGGGGTACTTTATGAAATTTCCAAAAATAGGTTTCCTTCTTTACATAATTGTCACAGCAGGGGTATTCTGGTAATTTCACCTTTCTCCTACATATTTTTGAAGTTGGAAAAGTGTCCAAGAGCTAGGAAATAAAATTAGCTTCGAAACGGTTACTCACGGGTCGAAATCGGACATACGGTTTAAAAGTTATAAGCTTCGGAAGATTTGATTTTCTTGAATTTCGAAAATTAATTAAATTATGAAATAAATACTAGGATAAGATTTGATGATCCGAAAGGCTTTCCAAAAAATGTAGAAAAATTCGAGGAACGTTATGGTGATGATCTCAAGGGCTAAATCATTCTAACGAAGGAAATATTTCTTACCGACGGGAATTCTTATTTGAAAATAAATTCTTAAATTGCTCTGGACACATAAACGAAACCTCAAAGCATTGAAAAGAGACTTGAAAAATTCCAAGAAAGTAGGTATAGGTTCTTTGAGGTCTCTTGAATAAAACGGTATAGTGCTGGTTCGGAAATAAGTAGTGCTTATAGGGTTTAAAGGTAGTTTCCCCCCCTTTGGTCACCTAATATCACATATGAGCACTCAATTCATGTAGGGATGCATGATATGATTTATTTAAAATACGGATCAAGTTCTATAAACGCCCTTACGTCGCCCTTAGTTTACCTTTATTGATCCGGTCCTGAACCGGGCTGTCACAAACACGAAACACGAAAATCACGTTACCAAAATGCGAGCCTAGGCGTACTAGGGTGTTGCATGCCCAGGCCCGCGCGATCGCCCGCCATCACCGTGCGCCTGTCCTAAGAGCTCCCGGACTGGCCCACCAGCCCCTCCCGCAACCGCGCGGGAGCGTGCCGCGCCACAACCCCGCAACAGCACGGGGCCTTCCGCCATCGCCTCCCGCATCCTCACGGGAGGGTGTCCGCGCAGCGCCGGCCAGATGGCCTAGGCGCCTGCGCGTGATACGCGCGAGAAGGCGTGCGCAAGCCGGCAGCGCTGCTGCTGGCATGTTAGGTTGAAAGAATAAAAATCATTAATTTTCAGAAATTAATGGGATTTTATTAGTTTATAGTTTTTCGGGTTTTATAGAAAAGGCTCTTGAACAAGAATTGCATCTAAGTCGTGTTTTAAGCTATTAGAGCTTAAAGCGAGAATTTTAATTTATTGGGCAAATTTAAATTCTCGCAAAAGCATGTTAGGTGATCATGGGTTTAGACTTATGTATGGTTTTAATTTATGCACATGGATGGTTTAAATTAGGGTTGGAGCCCTATAGTTGTGTTTTTCAATTGAGGTCGGAGCCTCACTTATGTGCGTACTGTTATGTGATTTATTATGTGGCTTTCCATATTACTGTTTTTTTTTTGGGCCGGGGTATGCCACGTGTATTTGTCTAAGGCCAATATGAAGATTGAGCCTTATTACTTTATGTCTTTTTCTTTTTATTGTAATTTGAGAGTAGTGATAGGTGGTGAGGTTTTATTTTCATTTTGGAGACAATGCACCCATGGAGTAAGATGGACCACATTCAAGTAACAAGGTGGCCATAAGTGAAGACCCCTCAAAATGTTAGGGAGGGGAATCTCAATTGTAAAAATGTAATAGAGATAGGGCTCGTATTTTGTTACCGCTTTCCCTTATGTGATTTAAACTGTTTATGTGGCATGTATGTTAGAACTTGTGATTGTGGAGTAGCTCCCACATATCACACATAAGATAGATACAACCCATGATCATCTCATGTTAGTATCATGCTAGGACATGTTATCTGTTTATGTGCTTGTTTGAAATGCATTTAAGTTGTACTTGCATTAATCAAGACTAATAAAATTGGATAACATATATGTTGGTGAGGTCGAACCGAACAACTCTTCGGTTGATTCGAAAATTCCCATTAAATATTAAGCTCATTTCGAATAATAGGTATTTAATTCGAGATGCAAATTTTGAATTAAATTCCTAGCATTCCATCAATAGGTTTTAAGTTTAGTAAGTGAAGCTAGTTATTGTCCGCGAGTCGTGGGATAGCTAGTGGAGCTTATTAGTTCTTAGTTACCTAATTGATCATTTTAAATGATCAATATTTAGTAGCAAGTCTAAGTTCAGTGGTAGATTGCATACAAAAGCATCAGCTTATAGAGAAATCAAGTACTTGCTGAATACAATCTTGGAGCTTCTAGTTTCTAATTGCCTTAAATTAGTTTGTGTTTGGGTCTCATGGTTTCTAGAAACAGCTAATTTCGATCTCTTGAAACTTATATTTTGCTAGAAATGGTACTTCTGCTGCAGTGTTCTGTCCTTGTACTGGTTTTCTAAAGTTTAGGTTTCATAATTGATCAAGGTAGTCGAAATGTTTGAATTATTAGATCAAAAGACTTGATGAAACCAATATCTAAGAGCATAATCTATGAATTGCAATGCAAATAATTGCTATTTTGTTACCAATCCAAGTGACTCTTCTCTTCTTATATAGAAATGAACACAGGATTTCCCTTGAAGGCTCTCCCTCCCCGGCTCCCCCCCTCTCCTATAGATGCTACATATGTATGCATGTATGTATGTATATCCGTGAATGTATGTTAGTAAGTGTGTCTTGATTTGGTTTAAAAACATTTATTATATGGCTCTCTCCCCTTGCCAATATATACTATGTATGTTTGTCAGTGTGCCTTGACTTGGTTTAAAGATGTGTGTTACACGATAACTTGGTCTATCGACAAAACGAGAGAAATTGTTGGACGACTCTTTTTTTTTGGTCAGTACTGGAGGACTCTTGACTTGGAGGACCAAATATGATTTTTTGTGTTAATTTCCTATTGCTCACAAAAGTTAACAACTTTGTAGGTGATTGATATGCTGCTCTTCAAGGGCACAGAGGAGTTGAGTAACATTGTGGAGCATGCAAAACAGCATCACCACATTCTCGGTCAATATGTTTTAAACCGTGAAGTTAGCCAAGATATGGGATCAAAGGATCAAGGTGCCTCGGATTTCCTGAAAATTTTCTATAAAAGCAACTACTTCTGATTCTGTGGGTCTTGCTTTGTAGTGTTGCTGCTGGTAGACCCGATAATAAAGAGAATTGGTCTTGTATTTCATTGTTGCTCCTATTGCTGAACAACTATTCTCTTCTCTTATTTGGTGAAGAACTGATTTTGAATTAAGAAGCTCTCGTTTAAACTCCTACAAGAAACAGCGAATTTGTTTCTTTTGCTTTGGGTCAGAAGACCAGCAATTGTTTGACAATTACATCCACAATGATGGCATGAAATCAGTTATGCGTTTATTTGAGTATGTATTTTATATGTTGTCGTCACCAAATTTTATGTTTATAATTCAAAATATATATTATTAATTGAAATACAAGATAACCTACATTATTATTATTATTATTATTATTATTATTATTATTATTATTATTATTATTATTATTATTATTATTATTATTATTATTATACTTTAAATTTTGCTCTATATAAAAGATCCCTCGCTATGGTATCAGAGCCATGAATATTGATTTTAGGTTATGGTATTATTCAAAACAATTTATTCAGGATGAATATCATAAGAAACAGAGATACTTTTAAAAACAATATAGAAGAAGAGTATGATATCCATCAAAATTTAGATTTACTTGATAAATGGACTATTCCTAAAGTAGATCCAAAGTCATTTATAAATTTGGAATCTTTGAGAGAATAGGGTTAAAACCGGTGGTTAAAACCAGGGAAGAAACAATTCCTCTTAATAAAGATGATATGATAATGAGATTACTAGAGATCTCAATAAATATAAAAGATTATATAACTTTATCCATATTGGGCTAGTACAGGTTTCTTTTAAGCCATTTACTTTAAAAGGATTACCAAAGAGTTTTATAGCAGCTCTCAAAGATGGTAGAAATTTAGAGTGGAAACAAGCTTTAATGGGAACTAGTAATTTTGCACACTCTATGCGTGTGCAATATAAAATTTTAAGCAGAAAATCCATATTTTTTTAAGCAGAATACTGATAAAACATGTGTTTGACATTAGTTTAAGCAGAAAACCCATAAAATATGTATTTGGCATTAGTTAGTTTACATCTTTGAGATTAGTTAGTTTTGTATATGGGTTGAGTTTTTTTAAATTTTTTTTTTAAATTAAAATAAAATTAAAAAGAAATAACGAGTCCAAAAAATAGATTGAGAACGGTTAGTGTTGTACGTGAGTGAGTTTTTTTTTTAAATAAAAAAAAAGAAAAAGAAAAGAAATAGAGAGTCCAAGAGACCAAACTTCGCCCTCTCACTTAATATAATAGTATAGATATAATAGTATAGATGATACAATTTAGCTTGACACTTGGCCCAATATATTTTAATGTTTATCCTAATTTACAACTATCATTATATGATGTTAATATTTTGGATGCTTTAATTTTGAATGTTAAAACGCATGGTTATAATTATGCTCCTTGATTTGAAATTATTTATATTTATTATAGAATTTATTATAAACCTTTGCAAACATTGAATCCACATTATCAAATGATTGATAAACCATTAAATGGAACCATTTTCACAGAAACTAATTTTAGTAAATCATGAGATTATTACTCGTAGATCTATTAAATGGAAAAAAAATAACATTCCCACAAACATCTGTTTTGAAATCTTTATTAAACATATACTTTGGCTGCTTGAAAACCATTTTTTATAACAAACTTTTGATTATATAAATCATCCTGAAACTTTAAAACACGTTTTTGTATAACCAATATTTCTTTTGATATAGTAGTGTAATTCTTTTGGCTACTATTCCATTTTCCATAATGGAATCTGATAAAATATTCTTTCTTATCAGTAGGAGATATTTATTTTAATATACCTCCATATCCTATATTTGAGCTATCAGTTCCAATAACCATTTTTCAATTAGGGTTAGTTAACATTAAGCAAGGTAGACTTACTACCTTATTTTTTTATTTTTCTAACTATCTGAGTATGATTTTCTAACCAAGGTTTAGGATTTTTCTTAGGGTTAATCTTTCTTTGCACCCCAACCTTGGGGGTGCGTTGCACTTTGGTACCCAACCTTTGATTTTTCACGAATTAGTACCCAACCTTTGCAATTTGTTTAATTTCAGTACCTAGGTCAACCTTCCGGCCAAAATCTCAGGCCAAGGTACAACACGTGTGTTTCACGTGATTTCTTAAGGGCAATTTAGTCATTTCATTTTTTTACTAATTAAGAAATTAAAAAACACAAAAAAAACGAAAAAAAAAAAAAGAAAAGAAAAAGGAAATGGAAGAACCACAGATTAATCCGTGAGGGAGATTCCAACCCAGACCTTCTGCAAATCTATGGTGGAGAAGATGAAGATGGACCTTCTGCAAATCTGGAGAAGAATCACATATTAATCCGTGAGGGGGACGAACCTTCTCCAAATCTGGAGAAGAATAATAGTTTCAACCAACATTCTCATCTCTCTCTCCAAATCTGGAGAAGAAACCCAGATCATTCCCAAACCCAGATGTTTTTGAATTTCTGAATCCCAAACTTGGCACAGTAGCGGAGGTGCGGTTCGCGGCAAGACCAGGGTTCCAATATTAACAGCAGCGGCGGCGCTAGTTTGTGCCAGGTTTCGTGGTGAAGGTGGGGTGTTAGGTTCAAGACTTCTGGCGATTTTAAGCGGCCATCCTTCACCGGCGAGGCGGCGAGTTCTAGGCAGACCAGATCTGAGTCTTCGCCGACAACACTAAGCCTTGCGGCAGCATCTTGACTCTGGTGGCCATTCTTTGCTCAGAGATCGCCATCGGCTTCTTTGTCTTCTTCGGTGAGAAGGGCGCTCCTAGATCTTGTTGTCTCGTAAACCGGAGTTTTCTAGATTTGCTCAGTCCTATAACGCTGCTTCGGCGGTGAGGTCATCTATCAGAGTTGTGCCTGTGACCTCAAATTTTCGGGTGAGTTTGGGGCTGTGTTGAGATCTCCCTTGCTGAAACAGTGCTGCTGAGCCATTTCGCTTCTTCTTTATTTTTTTTTTTGAATTTCATCGTAGCTTATGTCTTGAATTCCAATAGATGAAATAGATTATTTCTTGAGTACGATGAATGAGAAGAGTATTGTATCTTGAATTTCAATGAATGAAATGAAATTGATTCTCTATTGAATTATTGAATTACTAGGAATTGCTTCTTGGATTCCTGGATTCTCTTGAATTCTTGAATTCTTGAATTTCAATGAATGAAATGAAATCTGCTTTCTTCCATTTCCTTTTTTCTTTTTTCTTTTTTTTTTTGGTTTTTTTTGTTTTTTTTAATTTCTTAATTAGTGAAAAAATGAAATGACTAAATTGCAATTAAGAAATCACGTGAAACACACGTGCTGTACCTTGGCCTGAGATTTTGGCCGGAATGTTGACCTAGGTACTGAAATTAAACAAATTGCAAAGGTTGGGTACTGATTCTTCAAAAATCAAAGGTTGGGTACCAAAGTGCAACGCACCCCAAAGGTTAGGTTGCAAAGAAAGATTAACCATTTTTCTTAAGCTTATCATATAAAATAGGTGTAATTTCAGCTAGTTTTGTATAATAAGGATAAATATAATTTAAACTTCCTAAAAATCTTTGAACTTGACTGTTATCAATAATTTGATCAGGGAATTTTGAAGCAAATTCTATACCTCTATTAATCGGAGTAATTTTCCCTTTTTCAATATTATGACCAAGAAATCTGATTTTTGTTTGAAAAAGTAACATTTTACGTTTAGATATAACTAAACCATTTTGAATAAAAATTTTTTTTGAATATATCAAGATGTTTAAATGAGTTTCTATTTTTCGAAAATACCAAAATATCATCTATATATACGATGATAAAATCACTATAAGGATTAAATATATCATTCATAATATTTTGAAATTCTGAAGGTGCTTAGTAACATTTGTTTTGAAATCTTTATTAAACATATTTGGCTGCTTGACAGTCAAGTTTTATAATAAACTTTTGATTATATAAATCATCTTGAAACTGTAAAACACATTTTTGTATAGCCAATATTTCTTTTGATATAGTAGTGTAATTCTTTTGGCTAATATTCCATATTGCATAATGGAATCTGAAAAGATAATCTTTCTTATCAGTAGGAGATATTTGTTTTAATATACATCCATATCCTATATCTGAAGCATCAGTTTCAATAACCTTTTTCCTAATTTGGGTTAGATAACATTAAGCAAGGTAGGCTTACTGTGACACCCCGCTTTTCTAATCATCAGAGCTAACGCCACGTGTGATCTACCCTGTGTGTTTAATTATTTAATTTACACTTGCTTGATGCTTAATGTGCCTTTTATGTGTTCAATTATTTGATTTTATGCATTTTGTGGCCCTGTTTTAAGCTCTTTAAGAGTTTAGGGGCTTATTTGTAATTTTCTCTTTTTAGGGGTGTTTTGGTCATTTATCGTTCGATCGAGATTTTGACTAACGGACCTCTTAAACGCGATCCGGGCATTGAAACAGGTTTGTGGACTCTAAGTTTGCCTAATTCTGACATCGTTAGCTCTCCCTACAGTCATTCTCGCGCGTTAGGACCCGGAATAAAATATTCGGATCCAAGGTTAACCGGTTAAACCAACCAGCTTCTTTTTCTCTCCTCTCGCCCATCTCTCTCTCTCTCTTCGATCACATACACCCACATGCACGATTATACACATAACCCCGAAACTTGGTCTATACTCGACGAATTTCAATGAATGAGTAGTCAAAATCGATGAACTTGACGAAAGGAACACAACGGTACCAAAATCATGGCCCGGCGACAAGCAGTGGCGGAGTTATAATTGAATTTCAGTCGTGGCTGCGAGAACCACGACTTCTCCGGTGATGTACGGCGGCCTCCGGTGACGGTTTGCAGCGGTGTAGTGCCCAGAGCGGTAGGTCACCACATCCCCCGCACCTAAACTCGAACACACATATGAAATGGAAGTCCATACATGTACCCAAGCCTAAGCGAACGGGAGACCAACACACACTCTAGGCTAGGCGGAGCTAAAACGAACTCAAGCGCACTAAACAAAACAATTATAGCGGAAACACGCATATAAAATAAATTATAATTCACAGTGACGAGTTCAACTATTCCTATAAGCCTGTCCGAATCAAAGGTATCAATTCAATTACATACATTATCCGTATGATCAATAAAATACATAACTTAGTCGAATCTTATACATTAGATCGAACGTATACAAAATAGAATGCAACTCAACTAAACAAACCCAAATACTCGACCGATACACTTCTCCGCCTAGCTTGAGCCAAAACCTACAAACTAGTCCACCGATTAAGTGTGGGGGTTGAGCACAACACGTATCACATTGATTTAGCAGCCGTGGATAGTTTTTGCACACTAAAACATTTTCGTAAAAATTTTACAATTGCATATACATATACATTATCATTATTTTTATAGTGTTTCTTTCATTAAAGTCTATCCTCGTCTCACGAATTTACATTTCATTTCATTATACCCAACGGGGACTGGTTCAATCCAACCGTTACTCCTCATTAAACATTATACATAAGAACATTAAAACATTCATAAACAATCCAACCTTTAATCCATTGATCGAAGTGTTGCACTACCCTAACCATCCATTATTGAACTTCCACGAAGCGGTTGCAATCCTACAACGTGTCCTTGCCGGTTTTGACGTAGATGACTCAAGAATATCACGCCTTCCCAACCTCCCTGAGTCTCTCGTGATACCTCAAATGGAAAACTATGTCCGGGGTTTACCCGACGGCCCACTGCCATACCAAGTTTCCCAACCCATAGTCTACGGGGCCCAACATTAACATTACATTATCATTTCATTCCATTTCATTTCATTACCCGCAACATGAAAGATAACATTACGTATCTTGCATTCATACCTTACCCTGCAACTTAGCATTTTCATTCTTAACGTACCTCTCAGTGTCATTCCATTCGTACATTTGAGGTAGACCTTAGCTAGCTTTGAGGGGCACGGTTTGGAGCATAGCCTCATTGTAAACCATTTTAAGCTTTCATACGCTTGTACATATAGTTTTCAAAACCCGAAATCATTGGACAAAGACATAAACATATTTTAATAACACATATCTATTATATAAATATAATAATATAGTCGCATACAAGCTTCAAAACGAGCATATAGGGTTGTAGCATTAACTAAAAAGAAAACAAACCTAAAGCTTGCCTTTATCGAAGAGAACTCGCGAAGACACCTCCTAAACCAAAATCTGAGACAAACAAACGTAAAATTATAACTTATACTCGATCATGAACCATTTAGGTGCACGGCGATGCATATGAATGCAAAGAATACAAATAAGGTGTTACAAAGTAACATTTAAATGTTCACGTTTTTATTTCACGTTTACACATTGAGTTTCATAGCATAAAATTTATAAACATACCAAAACATAACATATAATTATCAATTAACATCATAAGGTAAAATTAGAGGGAAAAACAATCACTTAAAATGCCTAACAAATGCATTGAAACACAAGACATTTGCAAGAGACGTCATAAGCACGTAATTATGCATTCTTGTTCAAAATACTCGTATACTTATCACTTAATCAACATATTAAGGCATATCGTAACATGTCATATTCATAGATAATCAAATAATAAGTTAGGATCATAATTGGGGTGAGTTAAACAACGAAATAAATGAACAAAAACGAAACTGGAACAATACATACTCATGCACTCGTTGGCATGTATGGCTGGAGTAGGCCATAGGGGTGGCCTTTGTTATGTGATAAGAGGGCCACGGGGGTAAGTCAGGTCAGAACCTTGTTGAGTGTAGAATTCGCATGGATTTAACTGTTAAGTAGAGCATATTTTTGTGTCGTTTGATGCGTTTATGTGTTTATTTTGCTCCATTTAGGTATTTTAGGAGTTGGAATTAAGAAACGACGGAACGAGGCAAATTCACATATTTTTGGAGGAAAATTACTCCTTGGAAGTACAAAGTTGTTAACCCCCGTTAACAGAGACAGGAGCATCACTTTTGGCGAAGTAGAGGGGTAACGCCCGTTGCCCCTAGGAAGAAGAAAAGTGGTAACGCCCGTTACCACTTATAAAAGCGTTATGGCGATTTCTGCTAGTAACGGGCGTTAACAGGAATGGTGCCTGAGTAGGTAACGCCCGTTACCAGAGTCGCCGAGAGAGGATTAGGGCTGCTATTTAAGTGTGTTTAGGAGTCTCTTTTTGAGAGAGCCTCTTCTGATTATTCTTCAGTTGGTGACCTAGCTTGGAGAGGAAGACACAGAGCTTATTGGAGAGTTGTTTAAAGAATTCGAGAGGACGAAAGGATTGAATTCTTCAAACAATTTCATTTTTTCCGGTTTTATTATTACTTTATTTATCAAACTAATTCCTCTAAGTTTAGTTTTCGCATGTTAGTTTCGTTTTTCCAGACACTTTTGAATGTGTATGGTTTTATTTATGAGACTTCGTTTAGACTTGATGAACATGAATTTAGTTAATGCAATTTCCTTTATTTTTATGAGTTTTGAGTTAATTATGAGTAGCTAAATCCCTAGGGCTAGGGAAATGATGATGAGTGCATGTTAAGCGTTCGATATGATGTTTGAATGACTTGTGCTAATTCTTAGTTTGAAAACTGGTTTTAATTGAATTGTGATAGCCTGATCACCCTTAGCATAGTCTAGAATTACCGGAGAATCGAGAGATTAATAGGAATTAGGTCAATTTTGTGCTCTATCCCACGAATTGGAGGCAATCCGGGTGGAATTTCCTCCGGATACACATCTTTCAACTCCTGCAAAAGAGAGGAAGCAATACTAGGTAGGGGAGGGGTGTCGTTAGAAGATAAGAAGGTCTTCTTATACATCATTATCATCACCAACTTTCCTTTTTTAAAAACACTCTCAATTTCTTTTTCTTTTGTGAGGAAACTCCTTTTCTTCTTTTCTTTCTTTTCAACTTCTTTTTTTCCTCCTTTTTCACTTTCTTTCTTTTCAACTTCTTTTTTTCCTCCCTTATTACATTCTTTCTTTTCAACTACTTTTTTTTCTCCTTCTTTTTCACATTCACTATTACAATCATTTCGTTTAGAAGAGGCTGAAATATACTCTTTCAATTGGCATTGTTCTTTGTACACTTGATTGGGTGGCAGAGGTGCCAAAATGATGTTTCGGCCGTCTTTGGTAAAACTATACCTGTTTTTGTATCCATCATGCAATGTCCTCCTATCAAATTGCCACGACCTCCCAAGCAAAATATGTCCGGCATGCATGATGTGGTACCTATGTACCACATCACAAAGTACTTCATCCGTGTATTTACCAATGGAGAAAGAAATGAGAACTTGTTTTGTTACCTTTAACTCACCAAGTTCATTGAGCCATTGGAGCTTGTATGGTTTCAGATGCTTCAAGGTTTTGAGTCCGAGCCTCTCTACCAACAATTTGCTAGCAACATTCACACAACTCCCTCCATCAATGATCAATCCACACACTCGTTCCCTAACATGACACTGAGTGTAAAAGATGTTCTCTTGTTGTTGTTCATCCTTGTCCTCTAGGGTTTGCATGTGTAAAGCCCTAAGGATCACCAAACTTTGCCCTATAACCGCATGCTCAACATCACTCTCCTCATCCGGTGAATCATGGTCTACTTCATGGCCCTCACTTTCAGTTTCAATCTCTCCATTATCCAACATGATCATGTCCTTTTTATTTGGACATTGGGACATAATATGACCTGATCCATGACACTTGAAACATTTAATATCACGAGAGCATTGAGTAGAAGTATTACCTTTCTCAAATGATCCCTTAGCCACGGGTGGATCCTCCTTAGGTTTGGACTATTTTTCGGGTGCTTTTGAAGTAGAAGTCCAGTTAGCTTGATAAGGGTTTATATTATATTATGTATATTTCTCCTCACCAGTTCCTATTGAACTGACGTCCTTTACCTTTCGTGTCCGTAGGTCGCGTTTTGGAGTCAAGCTAGGCGGGGTCCTTTGAGAGTCTTATCTGAGTCTAGCTTGTACTTGTTTACGTTTGTAGTGTACTTCACTTTATGGCTTATGTTATGTTTTGAGATTCTTGGATTCACTATGTTGATGTTATTATGCTAGTTTGGACCGTGTCGGTCACTTAGGATGATTTTACATTCTCGCACTTGAGCATTTCGTGTTGAACCGTGTTGGTCACTTAGCTGATGAATTTATGATTATCCCCTCGTGATATTTGATTTGTGAAGAATTGTAAAACGCATGTATGATTATTGATGAATCCATATGCGAGTATTATGTTTTATGCTTCCGCGAACTTACCTTTGTTTTATTACTTGTTGTGAGTCTAGTACCGCCTAGCTAGGATGTCCGTTTGTCACCGCTTGTTTCGGTTTTGGCGGGTATATGGATACTAATTCTATATACAAGTTGGGCCCGTAGCGCGGGATAGGCGTGGGATGCCCTTGTCGGGGTGTTACACAAAAACTGACACAAATGAACCGTTTAAATGATACAAACAAACGTATCTATGTGATTGAATATTACCGAAACAAAGCTGCCCTCTTTTTTTTTTTTTTTTTTTTTAAAACGCGACTTTTACTTCTCTTTTTTTGGATACGTTTTTAAGCCTTTTTTTGAAGATCTTCTCCTTTCTTTTTTTCTTTTTTTGATCTTTTGAGCCAAAATAACAAGAGAAACGAAATTACAAAAAAATAAAGATAAGGATAAGTAACCTTGTATGGAAACCTAAGCTCTGATACCAAATGATACGAAATCCACGTACTTGCCATGAAACCCTATACCAATACTTGGAGTTCTTGATTTTCGATCGTCCACTTCAAGGTTAAAATTGAGGAGTGTGACCCGTTTGCTATAATGAGCAAGGAACCAACACTATCAGATTTGAAAAGTAATGCACCCCGTCGACTATAATGAGTCAGGAAATGACATTATCCGGTAGAGGGTTTGAAACCCCAATGACGTTCAGCTAAGAATTAGAGAGTTTAACTCACTTGAATCACAATTCATTAAGAGTTGACTGAAAAAACGAAATACAAGGCTGAAATATAATGATGCATGCATGGGAATTCTAAGAGATAATTCAGAATTCAAAGAGACAAGCTAATCCCGTTACCTTCCTTGTAGGCTGAATAAAAATGGGCTTAACCTAATCTAAATTCATGGAAAATAAATAAAAAGATGGCCTAAAGTATAATATAATAGTTCAGGGCCAAATTACAATAAGCTTACCACAATTTGGGGTTAAAATTCGATCATTAAGACATTGAAACAAGGTGGATTGGATCCAGCTGAATACTTGTCCTCTTGGGACTCTTCTTGAGTTATTTGGATCAAACGAGATTGAACTTCCTCTTGCATTCTTTTGGACAGTGACCTTGTGATAGGTCCAACATAACTTGGTTCATTTTGAGTTATGATCATATCATCATTTGGATCAAAGTGTGGCCTTGTTTTATGATTCACATCACCTTTAACCTCCGGGTGCGGGAAGATGGAGGAATGAATTTATTTCCGAATTCTCTAACAAACACTTCCCACGTAAATTCCTCACCGGCAGCATCCAGAATGATTTTTGTGCTCTCCCACCAAGATTAAGCCTCTCCCTGGATCAAAGAAATAGTACATCGGGCCTTTTCTCGAGACTCACAAGGAATGAGATCCCAAACTCTCTCAATTTCCTTTAACCACTGTTCAACTTGGATATCATTTCCCTTAAAAAAAAATGGTGGATGTTGATTCTGAAATATGGCTGAAATCTGTGCCGGTTGTGGTGGAGGAACGGGTGGTGCTGGAGGCACATAATCCCTCAATCTCTGATCAATAAGTTGAACCATTGAGTTTAGGAAATCCTATGGTTGAGCTTGAGGGGGTGGAGGTGGAGGAGAATGGTCATGACAATGACGCCTGTGACCCGGAGAATGGTCTCTACGAGGGCAACCACGTGGAATCCTGAAATTCAAACACTGTACATGCATGTTTGATTAACAGGTGCAAATGAGTGCAATAAAATTCACAACACAAATAGATCACATAATTCAAATAGTTCAAGTAATTCAAATAAGTTTAAATAATACCACTTAAAATGCAAGACTCTCAAATTATCAATTAATCCTATGCCGTACGATCTAGACTCAGAAGACCCGACACTACAACCGCGGTTTTGAAACCGGGCTCTGATACCACCTTGGGATGTAGCACCCGCAATGCTAGGTTGCCACATCCCCCGCACTATAGTTCAATCCACATATGGAACAAGCACCCATACATGAATCAAGCCTATAGCCAACGGGAGACAATAAAAAAAAAAATTACTTTCTAGCTAGGCGGGACTAACCCTCAATTATTTACAGTCAGACAAGCGGCCAATACGGAAGCATAATATATATTCATGTAATTATCATCATTCAAATTCGTTTCCATCAGAACCTTGTCAACAACTCATCAAACTGCCATAAAATCTCATAATTCAATACATAAGGAGGATATAATACAATACATATGCATCACTCTGATAATGTATATGCTAGACCAAAGGTAAAGACTTGACTCAACTCCAATCCCGCCTAGCGCACACCCAACAAAACCTGAAAAGTGAGGGGTCAGTCTATGAAAGACTGAGTGAGGGGTTTATAAATACAAGCGCAATTACCATGAAAGCAATAACCTCGGGTAAGGTTTCATAAAAGGAAGCAATAGAAGTTCAATAATAAAGTAGGTCTCACCCGAGATTACAACTATCCAATTTACAATTCAGTCATTTATTTCAATCAATTAGTGGCCCAACGAGTGAGGGAAATTCTCCAACCTTTCTCCGACAGTGTACAATAATTCAGTTACCAATTGATTAGGTGATCAAGCATTCAATTACAGTGCACAATTAAGAGCAGTTTTAGTAACCCTTTTTTCCTCCGGGTGATGGTGGGATTGCAAGGCCCCACCATCCAATTAGTGTGAGCATAGGGTTCATGATTCCCTATGTAACGCCCCAATGAGGGCATCCACGCCTATCCCGCGCTACGGACCTAGCTTGTATATAGAATTCCTATCCATATACCAGTCAAGTACGAAGCAAGCGGTGACAAACGGACATCGTAGCTAGGCGGTACTAGACTCACAAAGCGAGTAAACAAACACAAGTATGCGGAAGCTTAAAACATCAAGTAATCAATATTCAAAAGAGCAACATATCAGTTCATCAAATAAATGACCAACGCGGTCCAGCACATAATGCTCAATAATACGGAATGTAAAATCATCCTAATGACCACCACGGTCCAAACTAGCATAATAAAACATCACACATATTAAGTCCATAATTCCCAAAACAAAGCATAAGACATAAGTAACCAAGTATGTTACAAGCATAACGAGTACAAACTAGACCACTTAAACAAGACTCTGAAAAGACTCCGCCTAGCTTGACTCCAAAACGCAACCTACGGACACGAAAGGTAATGGAGGTCAGCTCAAAGGAACCGGTGAGGAGAAGTTAACAATTTATAGGATATACAAGGTTCAATGCATGCTCAAATAAAAGTGTTCATGATCCGTAATAGTTTTCAATAAAATACAAGTTTTAGAAAATATGGATCATAAACCAAAGCACTAGCTCGGCGAGTACGAGCACTCCATCCTTATTTCCCAAACCAAAGAAATCAAACCAATCCATCGTAACACCGTTGATGTCGAGGGTGTACATCCCCCGATCATCGTAAAAGATCCATGGAGAAGTGGGTCCATGAAACCGACCTTCTCCCAAGCTTACCTCAACCCCGAATCCTCATCGGAGTCTTAGCAAACTTGTCCAAAAGTGGGTACTTCATAAGGGTTCAACCGTCCGCCCTTGCGTTCCCGGTCTTACCACTTACTCCGCCCCGAGCGCTATCAAAAGAACCGACCAAGCAAGCGTCCTTGCAAGGTATAACAAAGGCTCGCTACACAACTCACACATATATAATATTCAAATGAAAGTGTTAAAAGCGTTTTGGGTACTTATCCCATATACCAAAACAAGGATTTTACTTGCAAACCGTTTTCCATATGCAATATCCATAATACGAGCAAAGCTTACCAATCTTGGCCTATTAAGCCTATATATACGTTTTGAAAACGGGAGTTCAAAATCATCAAGTATGAAAGGCTATAGGTGTCCACAGTTTTGAAATCATTTCATAAGTATATAACTCCTCACCTTTACCAAGAACTCCAAAGGCCAACCACAAGCAACAAACTACTCAACCGGAGACGCACCACCTAACAAGACAAACGTACCAACAAGGGTAAGACACGACTCGAAACCAATTAAGGCGACACACGGCTTCAAGAAGGAGTAAACGTGCTCATGGTATGCAAATGAATGTCCAAGTATAGCATAAGTTCAATAATGATTATGAAACAACATCATAGAAGTCATATAGCAACTTCCAAGTCATGACATATACAATTGATAACAAGTAAACCATACTTAGTACAATCTCACACATAATCGAGGCATGCAAGACATTACAATACATGAAAACATGATTCCAAGTCATATATATCATATTATGGGTGTAAGAAGTGCATAGGAAGTGAAAACGAAGCAAAACGAGCAAAATCACAAAAACTCAAATTTTAGACCCGAGAGCACCCAAACGGGCGTTTGGTGCACAAGAAGAAAATGTAAACGGGCGTTTGGCCCTGGAAAATCGTCACAGTAGCTTCTCACACGGGGGTTTGGTGTTTCAATGCAATTTCCACACGGGCGTTTGGCTTGCGACTGATGCAAAATGAGATTTCGAACATATGCTTGCAAATGATGAATTTTAGGCTCTAAACACCCCTAAATCATGTTTCCAAGTGTATACAATATGCATAAAGGAATTTGACATCAAATATCATGTTCTGAACATTTAAGAAATGAATATGTATCAAAATTTCAACAAATTACAAACATGAACTTCATCTTCTTCACACATTCAAAGCTTCAAACTCAAAAATGGTGGAATCTCCAATCATGCAAGAAACTCAAAGAATTTAATCACATTCTCCATGAAATTACTGAAGGAACAAGAATCAATCAACAAATCAAGCTAAAACATGCAAGAGCATGAACATGCAAGAATTCTCCAAAAGCTTCAAAAGTCAACAATGGTGGATTTCACATAAGAGCATAAAAGCAAGTAATTTTCATATCAAAATGTTCCCAACATCAAAATAAGCATATTTCCAACAAGAAATTCGAATTCAATCCAACATACAAGAACCCTAGTTCAAATTCAAGTCAAGAAGCTCAAGAACATAGAACCATGGAAGTAGCACACAAAGCTTACCTTGAGAGTTGAAAATTGAAGGAAATAACTCGTCTTCTAATCTCGAATTCCCAGCTTCAATCTCCACTTTTGCCTCTTGAAGATGCTTGGAGGTGTTATTGGAGAAGATGAATATGCTTGAGAGAGTTTGTGTTTGATTCTTGTGAAATAACGTAAAAATGAGGTTTTGGGTGTTAAAATCTGATTTTGTTATTTGGGTCACAAAACGGGTCAATTGGAGCGGCCAGGAGTGAAATTGGGTCTCAAATTGGGCTAAATTCGGAATTGGGTCATAAGTCTTATAAAAAGGTTGACTTTTCGTAGAATAGCCATAACTTCTTCGTCCGAACTCCAAATCGGCGATTCAAGAACCCACGAACTCGTAATCGAATTATCTACTCAATTTCAACAAATTCTATCCAGTTTTAGGCTTCAAAAATAAATTTGCCTTTTGGTCCCTAATTTATGCTTTAATATCCACATAAGTACATAGTTTCGATTAAACACGAAGCATGCTATCAAAGCTTAATAAGAACAATACGAGCACATAATTAACACATCAATTAGTCACGTATTTCATACAAATCATATATTCCACATAAGTTCAAGCATAACGGTCAATTAAGGCATATTATTCACATAATTCATGCAAAGAAAAGTAAATCGTCCAATCTCGTAACAAGCTTACCTTGATCGAGAAATGGGGCGTCAAAACCTCCCCTCTTTAAAGAAATCTGGTCCCCAGATTTACCATCGGAAAACAACTCAGGATAAAATCTCCGCATTTTCTCTTCCGTCTCCCATGTTGCTTCTTCGGACTTAAGTTCCTTCCAAAGTACCTTAACCAACGAAATTTGTCGATTTCTCAACTCTTGAACCTTCCTATCCAAGATCTTTACCGATTGTTGTTTAAATGTCAAGTCCGGATCCAACTGTACCTCTTCAATCGGCATAGTTTCCATCTCATCCCGAAAATACTTTCTCAATTGTGACACATGAAACACGTTATGAATTCCTGTGAGATTCAGAGGTAAATCCAAGCGATAGGCAACTTCCCCAATACGTTCCAAAATCTCAAACGGACCAATGAAACTCGGATTCAACTTACCACCCTTTCCAATTCGTGAGAAACCCTTTCTCAGTGTTGCCTTTAAGAAAACCCGATCACCCACTTCGAATTCCAAATCTTTCCTTCTCCGATCGGCATAACTCTTTTGCCGGTGTTGTGCCGCTTTCATGTGTTGCTTAATCTTTTCCACTTTCTCAATTGCTCCCTTAATCAAATCGGGCTCGGTTCCTCTTTCCAAACCGTTTTCCTCGGTCCATTTCCATTCCTCAAGATCCCAATAAAGAGGAGACCTACACTTACGGCCATACAAGGCTTCATACGGTGCCATCTTGATCGAAGATTGGTAACTATTATTGTAGGCGAATTCGATCAAAGTCAATTCCTTATCCCACTCATTCGAAAAGTCCAATATACAAGCCCTTAATAAATCGTCGAGATACTTAATCACCCGTTCAGATTGTCCATCGGTTTGCGGATGAAATGTGGTACTAAAACTGAACTTCGTACCCCATAATCTGTTAAGAACCTTCCACAACTTAGAAGTGAAACGAGGATCTCTATCCGAAATGATACTAGCGCGTATCCCATGTATTCTCATAATTTCTCGATGATACAACTCCGCTAATTTCTCCACTTTATCGGTCTATCGAATTGGTAGAAAGTGTGCAGATTTGGTGAGGCGATCTATGACAACCCAAATTCCATCAAACCCCTTTCGAACTCTCGGAAGTCCGGTCACGAAATCCATGGTGACTTGTTCCCATTTCCACTCGGGTATTGGTATCGGTTGCAACTTACCCTCCGGTAATTGATGTTCAGCCTTAACTTGTTGGCAAACCCGACATCTCTTGACAAAGTTAGCCACATCCTTTTTCATTCCGTGCCACCAAAAGTACTTCTTGAGATCCCGGTACGTCTTGTTGCCACCCGGATGCATCGTATAGACGGTCCTATGTGCTTCTTCAAGCACTAACCTTTGCAATCCATCCGGTATACATACTCGGCCCTTGTACCTAAAGATCCCCAAATCATCGAATCCAAACTTAGACTTCGGATTAGCTCTTGCCCGAACCACTTGTCTTTGAATCCACTCATCCTTTGATTGAGTATCTAGGATTCTTTGCCTCAAATCCGGTCTTATAGTGATGTTAGCCAACCTCGATTGTGAAACAAGGATCTCAGTTTCACCCTTACCGGAATCAACCTCAAGATTAGCAATCTTTGCTTTCCGACTCAAGGCATAAGCAACTACATTCGCTTTACCCGGATGATAGTGTATGACACAATCGTAGTCTTCCAAGAATTCCATCCACCGACTTTGTCTCATGTTTAAATCCTTTTGTGTTAACAAGTAACGGAGACTCTTGTGGTCGGTGAATACCTTAAACATAATCCCATAGAGATAGTGTCGCCATTTTGCTAAGGCGAATATCACCGCGGTCAACTCAAGATTGTGTGACGGGTAATTCTGCTAGTGCTCCTTCAATTTCCTTGAAGCATAAGCAATCACCCGACCATTTTGCATAAGCACGGATCCCAACCCTTCCTTGGATGCATCACGGAAGCTCTCTTCACAAGCTTCATCCCACACAAACTTCGTTTCCATCTTAGTCAATCGTGTGAGAGGTGTGGTAATCTTAGAAAAATCCTTGACGAATCGGCAGTAATAACCTGCTAAGCTGAGAAAACTCCTCACTTCCGACACATTCTTCGGTTGCACCCAAAGAGAAACTGTTTCGATCTTACAAGGATCCACTGAAATCCCATCACCGGAAATAATATGTCCCAAAAATGATACCCGATTAATCCAGAAATCACATTTGCTAAACTTGGCGTACAACTTATGTTCACGTAGCTTCTCAAGTACTAAACGAAGATGTAGAGCGTGTTCCTCAACTGACTTAGAGAAAACCAAGATGTCGTCAATGAAAATAACAACGAACTTGTCCAAGAACTCCTTGAAAACACGGTGCATTAAATCCATAAAAGCTGCAGGTGCGTTGGTTAGTCCGAAGGGCATCACAAAGAACTCATAATGTCCGTATCTCGTGTTAAAGCCCGTCTTCGGTATATCCGACTCCTTAATCCTTAGTTGACAATATCCTTGTCGGAGATCGAGCTTCGAATATACCTTCGAACCTTGCAATAAGTCGAACAACTCTTCGATGTGCGGGAGGGGATACTTACTCTTCACCGTCATCCTATTCAACTCCCGATAGTCTATGCACATACGAAGTGTCCCATCCTTCTTCTTAACAAACAACATCGGAGCACCCCAAGGCGAAGTACTCGGCCGTATAAACCCACACACCAATAACTCGTCTAGTTGAGTTTAAAGCTCCTTGAGTTCGGCGGGAGCCATTCTATATGGCGTCTTCAAGAACGGCTCGGCCTCTTGGAATAGATCAATAACAAATTCGATCTCCCTTTCCGGTGGTAAAGTCCCCAAACTTTCCGGAAAGACATCGGGAAACTCGTTTGCCACTTTCGTCTCTTTAAGCTTAACTTGATCGTTAGGCCGGTTCAACACATACGCCTCACACCTGGTACCTCCATCCCGAATGAGCTTCTTAGCTTCCATCAAACAAATAAACGGACTCCCATGAACACTCGAACCCGTAATCATACCTGTACCCAACTCAACCTTCTTCCCGAAATAGTCCATCTTCGCCCGATGCACATACAACCAATCCATACCGAGTATCGTGTCGTACTTCTTCATCGGAATAGCAATCAAATTCGCCGGGTAAACGCGTCCCTCAATACTCACCGGACAGTTACGGTACAAACAATCAGTTCTAATTATACCACCTAAAGGAGAACGCACAATATAAAGCATAGAATCACTCGCAAGAGGCAAATTTAACATAGTAGCCATAGAAGGTGTAATAAACGAATGAGATGCACCCGGATCATATAATGCATGTATGGGAATGTCATGTATGTGGAGTGTACCTTCCACCACGGCGGTAGGGTCGATCTCGGCATTCTCTTGCTCCCCATCCAAAGCATAAGCACGTGCATGTACCATGGGTGTTGCCTCATTACCCGGACCATGAAGTCTAGGTTGATCACAATTCCTCACCAACTGTTTAGTGCTGCCACAATTGAAGCATTTACTATGCTTCTTCCAAAAATTCTCCCCAACATGTGTAGTACTCCCACAATGCTCACATGGATCATGCCTCTTCACCACTTGTGGAGTTTTCTTTCCTTTTCCCTTGTTGCCCATAAAACGACCCCTAGAAGATGGTTGTGGTGACTTAGAGAACGATTGTGGAGTTGTCCTCTTAAATCCCGAACCGGAACCCATAACACCCTTCTTAGTTACAAGCCTTTGTTCTTCCGCTTCCATTTTCAAAGCTAACCCGGTAGCATCAGCCCAATTATCAATGCGCACCGGAGCCAAAGATCTTGAAATCTCCCCACGAAGTCCTTCCACAAATTTCTCACATTGCGGTCTTCCTCATCGGTAATATGAGGTGCATACGGAGATGATCAGTTGAACTCGGCAATATACTCGGTCACGGACATATTCCCTTGTTCCAAATTCGTGAATTCCCTCTCACGACGCTTCCTTGCTTGTTTTGGTATGTAGTGTGCCCGAAACTCCCTTGCAAAATCTCCCACGTCATATTATCCTCACCAACCCCAAGGCGGGATATGGTGCTACGCCACCAATTATAAGCCTCATCACGAAGAAGATCGATAGCACACAAAGCCTTCTCCGTTTCGGTGCAAGTGACAACCCAGAAAATCCTCTCAATGGTAGTGATCCAATACTCCGCTTTCAAATCATCCGTAGTACCCGGAAATATGGGTGGACGGCGCCTACTAAATCGGTCATAAACACTCTCAACCGGAACCGGTGGTGGAGGAGGTGCCGAAGGAGGTGCTTGCGTGGCTTGTTGATCGGCTTGTTGTGCATTCACGGCTTGCACAAACTGAGTCATAAGAGTCATGAGATCCACTGCGTTAGGTAGAGGCGGCGGTGGAGGTGGATTTTGATTATTCCCCGGAGGATCTTGCTCATTTCCACGAGCTGGAGAACGGTCATGACGACGTGGAGGCATCCTACACAAGTCTATCGTGTATGCATGTTGATTAGTCACATGCTCATGTCACGTAATATCAAGCAAATGCAATAATTAACAAGATAAAAAGTAACATGTAGTCATATATAAAGCGAAATAAATAAAAATGAAAGCACATTGTCCCTATGTCGTACACTCTAGACGACTCGAGATGACTCAAGAGCCCTGTTTTAAACCTTCGGCTCTGATACCAACCAAATAGGGGTGTAACGCCCCAACGAGGGCATCCACGCCTATCCCGCGCTACGGAACTTGTGACACCCCGTTCGTCCGACGTATAAGGTATGCCGCGTTCCAAACTTTTAATGTGTTTAATTATGTGATTTTATATTTTTCGTGGCCCTATTTTGAACTCTTTTAGAGTTTAGGCGCTCCCCTCGTTTGTCTGGATGGCTTGGGCGTATACACCCTTCCATCACCCGGAGTTGAGGATGATATGATTTGATATGTATGTAAGTTTTCTGTTTTGATTCTGATATGATATGATATGAGGAGATTGGGGGAGTCGGAGCTCGTACCCGCCGAGTTCTATATGATATGATATGTATGTTCTGTTAAGATTTATGAAACGGGGATAGATTCTAAGTTAAACTAAAAGGGAGTTTTTATAAGATAAGTTAAGTTTTGATTATGTTAAGAACTAATAGGTTTTGCTAAGTTTGTTCGGTAAGTTAATTTGGTTTGTTTGCTTTTGCTAAGTAAGCCCTTTCTATATATGTATATCACGGGAAATGATTTAGTGTGCAAAAACTATCCCCGCGTTCATGAACATTATGAGTTTGATATGTGCTGTGCTCTATATATATGTATAGTGTGCGTGTGTCAGCCCCTCGCTCAGTCTTTGGACTGACCCCTCCCCTTTTATGTTTTAGTTCGCAGGCTTTGCTCTGGAGATCGTTGGAGTTCGTGCTAGGCGGCTGTGTGTAGGGTCTGTCGAGTCTGTGTCCGTCTGTTTGTGTTTATTAAGTTCTGGCTCTGGTTTAGGATTTGTAAATGATATATATGATATGTTTGTGCAGGTTTGTATTTATGATTTGAATTTATGAAATTCGGGACAGGTTAGGACAGGTTGCTGCACTAGTTGAACCCGTATATTTGATTCTGATGTATGTACTGCGTTGTATGCTTGATGGGTAAAAGTTTTTGTAAGTTGGAATTTCGTGCTACTTCCGCTGTCATGTTTTGCATATTTTCTTTTGTACAGGGTTAGACACCGCCTAGCTAGTGCGTGTGTTTTTGTTTGTCACCCGTTCGCTGTGACTTGGTGCGTGTGCGGGTGACAAACAAAAACACACGCACTAGCTAGGCGGTATCTAACCCTGTACAAAAGAAAATATGCAAAACATGACAGCGGAAGTAGCACGAAATTCCAACTTACAAAAACTTTTACCCATCAAGCATACAACGCAGTACATACATCAGAATCAAATATACGGGTTCAACTAGTGCAGCAACCTGTCCTAACCTGTCCCGAATTTCATAAATTCAAATCATAAATACAAACCTGCACAAACATATCATATATATCATTTACAAATCCTAAACCAGAGCTAGAACTTAATAAACGCGAACAGACGGACACAGACTCGACAGACCCTACACACAGCCGCCTAGCACGAACTCCAACGATCTCCAGAGCAAAGCCTGCGAACTAAAACATAAAAGGGGAGGGGTCAGTCCAAAGACTGAGCGAGGGGCTGACACACGCACACTATGCATATATATAGAGCACAGCACATATCAAACTCATAATGTTCATGAACGCGGGGATAGTTTTTGCACACTAAATCATTTCCCGTGATATACATATATAGAAAGGGCTTACTTAGCAAAAGCAAACAAACCAAATTAACTTACCGAACAAACTTAGCAAAACCTATTAGTTCTTAACATAATCAAAACTTAACTTATCTTATAAAAACTCCCTTTTAGTTTAACTTAGAATCTATCCCCGTTCATAAATCTTAACAGAACATACATATCATATCATATAGAACTCGGCGGGTATGAGCTCCGACTCCCCCAATCTCCTCATATCATATCATATCAGAATCAAAACAGAAAACTTACATACATATCAAATCATATCATCCTCAACTCCGGGTGATGGAAGGGTGTATACGCCCAAGCCATCCAGACAAACGAGGGGAGCGCCTAAACTCTAAAAGAGTTCAAAATAGGGCCACGAAAAATATAAAATCACATAATTAAACACATTAAAAGTTTGGAACGCGGCGTACCTTATACGTCGGACGAACGGGGTGTCACAGAACTAGCTTGTATATAGAATTGCTATCCGTATACCCGTCAAATACGAAGCAAGCGGTGACAAACGGACATCCTAGCTAGGCTGTACTAGACTCACAAAGCGAGTAAACAAACACAAGTATGTGGAAGCTTCAAAGATCAAGTAATCAATATTCAAAAGAGCAACATATCAGTTCATCAAATAAGTGACCAACGCGGTCCAACACATAATGCTCAATAATACGGAATGTAAAATCATCCTAATGACCACCACGGTCCAAACTAGCATAATAAAACATCATACATATTAAGTCCATAATTCCCAAAACAAAGCATAAGACATAAGTAACCAAGTATGCTACAAGCATAACGAGTACAAACTAGACCACTTAAACAAGACTCTCAAAAGACTCCGCCTACCAGCGGACACGAAAGGTAAAGGAGGTCAGCTCAAAGGAACCGGTGAGGAGAAGTTAACAATTTATAGGATAGACAAGGTTCAATGCATGCTTAAATAAAAGTGTTCATGATCCGTATTAGTTTTCAATACAGTGCAAGTTTTAGAAAATATGGATCATAAACCAAAGCACAGGCTCGGCGAGTACGAGCACTCCATCCTTACTTCCCAAACCAAAGAAATCAAACCAATCCATCCTAACACCGTTGATGTCGAGGGTGTACATCCCCTGATCATCGGAAAAGATCCATGGAGAAGTGGGTCCATGAAACCGACCTTCTCCCATGCTTACCTCAACCCCGAATCCTTCTAGGAGTTTTAGCAAACTTGTCCAAAAGTGGGTACTTCATAAGGGTTCAACCGTCCGCCCTTGCGTTCCCGATCTTATTTAATTTTAGGTACTTGTTGCTTTTCTTCTTAGTGGTACTACTTTAGTTTAGGTGGCTTACAGCCTCTTTGATTTATGTTTGATCCGTGGTTGTACTTTTGTTTTGTATGGGTGGCTTGCTGCCTAGGTTTATTTCCTTTATCTTGTACATTTTTTGTGATTAATAAAAAATTTTACCTTTTCACAAAAAAAAAAAAAAAACCGACCAAGCAAGCGTCCTTGCAAGGTATAACAAAGGCTCCCTACACAACTCACACATACATAATATTCAAATGAAAGTGCTAAAAGTGTTTTGGGTACTTATCCCATGTACCAAAATATGGATTTTACTTGCAAACCGTTTTCCATAAGCAATATCCATAGTACGAGCAAAGCTCACCAATCTTGGCCTATTAAGCCTATATATACGTTTTGAAAACGGGAGTTCAAAATCATCAAGTATGAAAGGCTATAGGTGTCCACAGTTTTGAAATCATTTCATAAGTATATAACTCCTCACCTTTACCAAGAACTCCAAAGACCAACCACGAGCAACAAACTACTCAACCGGAGACGCACCACCTAACAAGACAAACGTACCAACAAGGGTAAGATACGACTCAAAACCAATTAAGACGACGTACGACTTCAAGAAGGAGTAAACATGCTCATGCTATGCAAATGAATGTCCAAGTATAGCATAAGTTCAATAATGATTATGAAACAACATCATATAAGTCATATAGCAACTTCCAAGTCATGACATATACAATTGATAACAAGTAAACCATACTTAGTATAATCTCACACATAATCGAGGCATGCAAGACATTACAATGCATGAAAACATGATTCCAAGTCATATATATCATATTAGGGGTGTAAGAAGTGCATAGGAAGTGAAAACGAAGCAAAACGAGCAAAATCACAAAAACTCAAATTTTAGACCCGAGAGCACCCAAACGGGCGTTTGGTGCACAAGAAGAAAATGTAAACGGGCGTTTGGCCCTGGAAAATCGTCACAGTAGCTTCTCACATGGGGGTTTGGTGTTTCAATGCAATTTCCACATGGGCGTTTGGCTTGCGACTGATGCAAAACGAGATTTCGAACATATGCTTGCAAATGATGAATTTTAGGCTCTAAACACTCCTAAATCATGTTTCCAAGTGTATACAATATGCATAAACGAATTTAACATCAAATATCATGTTATGAACATTTAGGAAATGAATATGTATCAAAATTCCAACAAATTACAAACATGAACTTCATCTTCTTCACACATTCAAAGCTTCAAACTCAAAAATGGTGGAATCTCCAATCATGCAAGAAACTCAAAGAATTTATTCACATTCTCCATGAAATTACTCAAGGAACAAGAATCAATCAACAAATCAAGCTAAAACATGCAAGAGCATGAACATGTAAGAATTCTCCAAAAGCTCCAAAAGTCAACAATGGTGGATTTCACATAAGAGCATAAAAGCAAGTAATTTTCATATCAAAATGTTCCCAACATCAAAATAAGCAAATTTCCAACAAGAAATTCGAATTCAATCCAACACACAAGAACCCTAGTTCAAATTCAAGTCAAGAAGCTCAAGAACATAGAACCATGGAAGTAGCAAATAAAGCTTACCTTGAGAGTTGAAAATTGAAGGAAATAACTCGTCTTCTAATCTCGAATTCCTAGCTTCAATCTCCACTTTTGCCTCTTGAAGATGCTTGGAGGTGTTCTTGGAGAAGATGAATAGGCTTGAGAGAGCTTGTGTTTGATTCTTGTGAAATAATGTAAAAATGAGGTTTTGGGTGTTAAAATCTGATTTTGTCATTTGGGTCAGGAACCGGGTCAATTGGAGCGGGTCAGGAGTGAAATTGGGCCTCAAATTGGGCAAAATTCGGAATTGGGTCATAAGTCTTATAAAAAGGTTGACTTTTCGTAGAATGGCCATAACTTCTTCGTCCGAACTCCAAATCGAGCGATTCAAGAACCCACGAACTCGTAATCAAATTATCTACTCAATTTCAACAATTTCTTTCCAGTTTCAGGCTTGGAAACTGTAATTCCAAATCCAGCAGCCTATAGAAGCACCCCTCGAGAAGCCAACTCCAAAAACAAGTCGAGGAATTGCTTGAGAAAGGGTACGTACGTGAGAGTATGAGTCCATGTGCTATTCCGGTTCTTTTGGTACCTAAAAAGGATGGTACTTGGCGAATTTGCGGGGATTGTAGGGTTCTCAACAGGATCATGGTAAAGTATCGTTATCCCATACCTCGCCTTGATGATATGATTGATGAATTGCATGGTTCTACAATTTTCTCGAAGATTGATTTGAAAAGTGGATATCATCAAATACACATGCAAGAAGGTGATGAATGGAAAACGACATTTAAAACAAAGCATGGATTGTATGAATGGTTAGTAATGCCCTTTGGTTTAACTAATGCACCTAATACATTCATGAGATTGATGAATCATGTGTTACGTGCTTATATTGGCAAGTTTGTAGTCGTTTATTTTGATGATATATTAATTTACAGACATAACTTGCATGAACATGTTGAGCATTTGAAAATGGTACTTGAGGTGTTAAGAAAAGAGAAATTGTATGCTAACCTCAAAAAGTGTAATTTTTGCATGGATATAATTGTGTTTCTTGGATTCGTTGTAAGTGCAGGCGGTATCGAAGTAGATGAGGAGAAGGTGAAGGCAATTAAAGAGTGGCCTATACCTAAGTCCATTACGGAAGTTCGAAGCTTTCATGGCTTAGCCGGATTTTATAGGAGATTTGTGCCCAATTTCAGCACCACTGCAGCTCCTTTGACGGAAGTTATCAAGAAGAGTGTTGGATTCAAGTGGGGGGAAGCTCAAGAAGAGGAGTTTCAAACGTTGAAGTCAAAGTTAAGTTCAACTCCTCTTTTACTTTTACCGAATTTCTCTAAAACCTTTGAAATCGAATGTGATGCTTTCGGTATTGGTATAGGTGCCGTGCTTATGCAAGAAAGGGGGCAATCGCTTACTTTAGTGAGAAATTAAATGGAGCAGCCTTGAACTATTCCACCTACGAAAAGGAATTGTATGCTTTGGTTCGAGCCCTAGAAACATGGCAGCACTATTTGTGGTCAAAAGAATTCATCATTCACTCGGATCATGAGTCCTTGAAGCACTTGAATGGGCAAGGGTGATGTGAACCACAACGAACCCGTCGTGAGACCCGTCGTCAATAGCTTGGAAATAAACTCCCGGATCGTCCAAATAAGGCTGAAACAAGTAATATTGACCCTGTTGCTATACGGGCAAGAAACCAATATTATCAAAAGGAATATTGAGCCCATTGCTATAAACAGCAAGAAACCAATACTATCAAAAGGAATATTGACCCCATTGCTATAAAGAGCAAGAAACCAATATTATCAAAGTTGAAATTTCAAGTGATTGCACTTGAGTTTTAATTTCATCATGTTCTAAGAAGAACAAGTTGGAGAAAATTCTCTCAATTGAAAAGCTACATTTTTTGTTATTATTACAAAGTATCATACAGTCCTAAATATAAGAGAATGTTGGGAATACTAAGAGACACTCTAATCCCACCACTATCTAAAGAGCCCTAATAACTTGGATTATACATGCCCAGAATAAAGCTAGAAACAATAAAAATAAAAGCCCAACATAATAATATAATAACCTAAGCCCAAAAATAAATAAATAAAGCTTAAATTACTTAATAACCAGCTATGAAAATATTGAAGGCCTTTTCACTCGAATTTTGAAAGCCCACTTCGATTTTGATTTTAAGTTCGTTCTTTCTTCTCCCTTGTGCAAATTTGATAAGTTAGTTCCTTCTTTTCCCTTGTGCAAATGACCTTCTTGTTGATTAGTTTCATCGGGATCAAGGATTCCATGATTCTTATCAATCTCCCCTTCTTGAAAAAAGATTCGTCCTCGAATCTGGATCAAAGTTGTCATCTCACAAAATAAACAACCCTTTTTCTTTCTCAAAGTAAATCTAAAACCCAAATTGAAATACACAAATGCTGTTCTTCTTTCTCGTTTTTCTTTTTCTTTTTCTTTTTTTTTTTTTTGGTCCTTCTTTTTTTGTCCTTTTCTGCTCTTTTTTTTGTCCCTTTTTTTTCCCTTTTTCTTTGTTTGCTCTTCTTTGCTCTTTTTTTTTTTTGTGTTTTTCCTTTTTTTTCTTTTTGTTTTTTTGCAGCAGCAACAAATCAACAAGAAACCCAAATGTGCAAAAATATAAAAAAAATCAGATGTAATACACTACTATATTAGCTCAATATTCAGAAAATAAAGATAGGTGATAGATGTAACCTAGTTTGGAAACCAAGGCTCTAGATACCAAATGATGCGAACCTCAATGAACCCGTCGTGAGACCCGTCGTCAATAGCTTGGAAATAAACTCTAGGATCGTCCAAATAAGGCTGAAACAAGTAATATTGACCCCGTTGCTATACGAGCGAGAAACCAATACTATCAAAGGGAATATTAACCCCATTGCTATACGAGCAAGAAACCAATATTATCAAAAGGAATATTGACCCCATTGCTATAAAGAGCAAGAAACCAATACTATCAAAAGGAATATTGACCCCATTGCTATAAAGAGCAAGAAACCAATATTATCAAAGTTGAAATTTCAAATGATTGCACTTGAGTTTTCATCATGTTCTAAGAAGAACAAGTTGGAGAAAATTCTCTCAATTGAAAATCTACATTTTTTGTTATTATTACAAAGTATCATACACTCCTATATATAAGAGAATGTTTGGAATACTAAGAGACACTCTAATCCCGCCACTATGTAACGAGCCCTAAATAATTTGGGTTATACATGCCCAAAATCAGCTAGAAACAATAAAAATAAAAGCCCAACATAATAATATAATAACCTATGCCCAAAAATACATAAATAAAGCTTAAATTACTTAATAATCAGGTATGAAAATATTGAAAGCCCACATCGATTTTGATTTTAAGTTCGTTCCTTTTGTGCAAATTTGATAAGTTAGTTCCTTCTTTTCCCTTGTGCAAATGACCTTCTTGTTGATTAGTTTCATCGGGATTAAGGCTTCCATGATTCTTATCAAAGGGAGCTTGAACCGGAGACATGCTCGTTGGGTTGAGTTCATAGAGATGTTTCCTTATGTGATTAAATACAAAAAGGGTAAGGACAATGTTGTGGCAGATGCACTATCACGTAGGTACACTCTTCTCTCTACCCTTAGTACTAAATTCATGGGATTTGATCACATTAAAGAATTATATGTGAGTGATTCTGATTTTGCTGAAGTCTTTGCATCTTGTCAATTGAAACCTTGTGATAAATATTTTGTTTAAGATGGCTATCTCTTTCGAGAAAACAAGTTGTGTATACCTAATTGTTCCTTACGTCAATTACTTGTGCGTGAGTCTCATGGGGGTGGTATGATGGGGCATTTTGGTGTTTTAAAAACTTTGAACATGATTAAAGAACACTTCTTTTGGCCTCACATGAAATGAGATGTTGAAAGATTTTGTAACAAATGCATAACTTGTAGGAAGGCAAAATCACGAGTTAAACCTCATGGTCTTTACACACCTTTGCCGGTTCCAGCTCATCCTTGGGTAGATTTGTCTATGGATTTTGTGTTAGGACTGCCAAGAACACAAAACGGAAAGGATTCAATTTTTGTTGTTGTTGACCGATTCTCTAAAATGGCACATTTTATCCCTTGTAATAAAACGGATGATGCAACAAATGTGGCAGGTTTATTCTTTAAAGAGGTAGTAAGACTTCATGGAATTCCAAAGTCTATTGTAAGTGATCGAGATGTGAATTTCTTAAGTCATTTTTGGAGTTGTGGGGAAAATTGGGAACTAAGTTGTTGTTTTCAACCACTTGTCATCCTCAAATGGATGGACAAACGGAAGTTGGAAATAGAACCTTGTGAACTCTTTTAAGGGCTGTTTTTAAAACATATTCAAAGAATTGGGTTAAATGTACTCCGTTTGTTGAATTTGCTTATAATCGTTCAATACATTCTTCTACTTCCTTTTCACCTTTTGAAGTTGTGTATGGATTTAACCCTTTAACCCCTCTCGATTTACTTCCTTTACCTATAAATGAGCTTGTGAGTTTAGATGGAAAAGAGAAGGCTGAACGAGTGACGAAAATGCATGAAGATGTACGGCTTCATATCCTCAAGAGAAACAATCAAGCTATGATCCATGCTAATAAGGGACGAAGGAAGGTTGTTTTCAAGAAAGGTGATTTAGTTTGGGTACATTTTAGGAAGGAGAGATTCAGTAACCAACGGAAGTCCAAGCTTGATCCAAGGGGAGTTGGACCATTCAAAGTGTTGGAAAGGATTAATGATAATGCATACAAGATTGATCTTTCGGGTATGTATAGTGTAAGTGCAACTTTTAATGTGGCTGATTTAACTCCTTTTGATGCAGATTTTGATTCGAGGTCGAATCCTTTTCAAGAGGGGGAGGATGATGTGAATCATAAAATAAGGCCACACTTTGATCCAAATGATGATATGATCATAACTCAAAATGAACCAAACTATGTTGGACCTATCACAAGGTCACGGTCCAAAAGAATGCAAGAGGAAGTTCAATCTCTTTTGATCCAAATAACTCAAGAAGAGTCCCAAGAAGACAAGTATTCAGTTGGATCCAATCCATCTTGTTTCAATGTCTTAGTGATCGAATTTTATGCCCAAATTGTGTTAAGCTTATTGCAATTTGGCCTTGAACTATTATATTATACTTTGGGCCATCTTTTTATTTATTTTCCATGCATTTAGATTAGGTTAAGCCCATTTTTATTCAGCCTACAAGGAAGGTGACGGGATTAGCTTGTCTCTTTGAATTCTGAATTGTCTCTTAGAATTCCCATGCATGCATCTTTATATTTCAGCCTTGTATTTTGTTTTTCAGTCAACTCTTAATGAATTGTGATTCAAGTGAGTTAAACTCTCTAGTTCTTAGTTGAACGTCATTAGGGTTTCAAACCCTCCACCGAATAATGTCATTTCCTGACTCATTATAGTCGACGGGGTGCATTACTTTTCAAATCTGATAGTGTTGGTTCCTTGCTCATTATAGCAAACGGGTCACACTCGTCAATTTTAACCTTGAAGTGGACGATCAAAAATCAAGAACTCCAAGTATTGGTATAGGGTTTCACGGCAAGTACGTGGAGTTCGTATCAAAAGAAGTTTACCTAGCTCAAACAAGGGGGAAGATCTGTTGCTGAGTACATTGCTGAGTTTGAGAGATTGTCCCTGTATGCACCCAACATTGCAAGTGACGATTTCCACAAGGTAATGCAATTTGTGCAAGGGCTTAGACAGGATATACAAGCAGCGATAGAGGTCGTTAACACTAGCACTTGGAGAAAGGCCACTTCAAAGGCTCTCAAAGTTGAGGATTCAGTTAATGCTCGGAGATCTACTTGTAGATCGGGCCAGGGTTCAGGTTCCGGGTCGAGATCAGGATATAACACTGGCAAGAGGCCTATTGCTTATGATACAACTCCACCACCTACCAAGGGTCCGAGAAAGAAGTTCAGGCTGCCAGGACTAATTCAGAAGGCTCGTCAGCCACCTGCTTTGCCACCACCACCAGAGAAACCCAAATGTACCTTCTTCGGGCAACCTACTCATCACTATGATAATTATAGGAGGTGCTTGTGTTTTGTGTTTGATATGCGGGAGTGCCGAGCATATGGTGGATACTTGTCCAGATCGTCGGGGCCAGCTTGCCGGGGGTCAAAGACCACTGATTAGAGCGCGTGCCTATGCTTTGGAAGGAGAGGAATCGGGTGCTAAAGTAGATCTTGCTGCAGTTGTTGAAGGTACCATATGCATTCATGGCACAAACATACATACTTTATTTGATCCGGGAGCTACCCACTCCTTTATTTCGCGTGATATTTCTGTTAAATTACCTTTGTGTATTACTTATTCTTTGCATGCTACGTGGTTAGTACTCCTTTTTGTGGTAATACAGATGCTTGTGGGATCACGCCCTTAAGAAGGACCACCTTGTTTCATGGAGGTGGAAAGTGTATAGTTGATACATGCGTGATACATGAGGGTGCTTACTTTAATAAGTAGGTTCACTGAGGTGCCCCGTGTGAGAACATTCCTAAATGGGAAAGGAAGTTTCTATTTCAGGAAATGGAAACTTCCAGATTAGGAAATATCTCACGAGTCATTCATGTGATTAATTGATCCTTAGACTTGAGGTTCCTTGTCACTTTATGAGTTAACTCTGTAGTCTTAGGTATAAGCTTTAAAGGGTGTCGCCTTAGACAACTGATTCAAGGCTTATGCTGGGGCTGCACAAGTGACTCATGAAAGTGAGTGAGAATCAAGATAGGACCTACACTTGCATTTGTAAGGTGATCTCTTATTGTGTAAGTCATTCATATGCCATATGGAGTCCTTGGCGAAGGCAGTAGATCAAGACATCAAGAAAAGGGTTTCTTGGATTGAGATCAAATGGATATGAAATGCACTTAGCTTTAAGACCGGATTATTAGGGTTCTGATTATTCCCTTGCCCTAGATCTTGGTTGAGAGATAGTAAGTAGGAGGATTGTATCTCGCATGAATCAATGACTTAAAGGTTCTGTCGAATCCGAACATTCTAATTCAGCTAGGGGTTAAACACCTGTTGCTAGACTATGGTCGTTTAATCTGTGGACTGATTAATTAATTAGTGAATTAATTAATTGGGGTCACTGCTAATTGAATTGAGAACCTAGAGGGTCACACACAACAACTTGGTTACATGAGTTGAGGCTTGAAAATGATTAAACGAGTTAATCGGGCCAAGAGGGTTCCACACGTGTGAAATCACACGTGTGGCTCACGTGAGTGACACGTGTCACTGTGACACGTGTCACACACGTGTGAATATATATATATTATATATATATATGTATTAAATAATTAAATATGTTAATTATTTAATAGACTTTGGTTTAATTTTGAATTAAAAAGAAAGTCTTATTTTGGAGAAAATAATCTAGTTAATTAATTACGAATTAATTAAATTAGATAAAAATAAGTTATTTATTTTATAATAAATAAAGTATAAAATTATCCAAAAATAGTTTGGATATTTTTAGCTCTCTTAAAAGTTGACTTGAATTAGAATTCAAAGTCAAAGTTGGAAAATACTTGATGATCAAGTAATAGGAGAGAGAGGAACCGAATCCTTGCCCAGCAAGGATTAGGATCGGTGCCCCTCTCCCTTTCATATATATAGGGGAGCTCATGCTCCCCTTTAGAGCTAATTGGCAATTCTTTTGGTTCATGTGTTGAACACCTTCCTTTCTCTAAGATTAAATTAAACCCTAGGTGAAGCCTAAACACTAACTAGAGAACTAGCATCCTTACTAGTTAGATTGTGATCAAGTTGGTGGACTTTCTCTAGAGACTTCAAGTTAGAAGTTTGAAGATTCGAGCTTTACCAAGGAGAGGGGATCAAGCCGCGAGAAGAGCGTTCTTGGGTGGCTTGAAACGCTTCAAGAAAGAACAAAAGAAAAGTAAGTTTTCTATCTTTACGAATTTGGTTACACGATTGCGAGTTCAAGATCCTTTTGTTGGGAAAAATTTTTAAATTCCGTTGCTTTCTGATTCGTGTTTTCCCACACGGATCAACTATACACTTTGAACCTCCATGAAACAAGGTGGTCCTTCTTAAGGGCGTGATCCCACAAGCAAGCCTTAGAGGAGTCAGGTTGACACTCCCACTATCTGTAGGACTCATCGGCTTGGAGTATTTTACTAATCATGACTTATGTGATATAGGGCTCGTTTCATGAACCATTTCACCTAAATGGTAGAGTCCTAAAGTCATCAGGATTAGGGGAGTTCTCATACATGCACAGCTAAAGTAAACGCATACCAAACAAGAGCATATAAAGAAGTGTTTGCCTATGATATTAATCAATCGTATATTATTCAAAGATTGTCTGTGATACTAGGAAAGTCCCAAAACGGATTACGTCGAATCGGCTTTCTAGGGCACTATTCCTAACAATTTTATACATATATAGGAATATACGTAGCATGCATGCATAGAAATACAACATAAACACACACATAATACATGCATGTGATACGTAATATATATATAAATACCATGCACACCATGCACACACACACAATCTATATATATATATATATATATATATATATATATATATACATACTATACATGCATGCACAAACCAACTTCCTACAAAAAATACTCAGCAAAACAAAGAAAGAGCAGCAGCTATATGCACGTATAAACAAAGAAAGGAAGCAGCAGTCAAGAATGAAAGAAGCAGTAGCAGGCAAGAAGACTACCCGCCCCGGTAGAAATCCTGTTCAAACTTTCCCTGCCCGGGGAGAGGAGATGCAGAAACTTTCTGCATAAGGTGTCCCCACTCGGGGACACTTTCAGTTCAAACTCTCCCCGCCCGGGGAGAGTGTTGCAGAAGCAAGCAGGCAGCAGCAGTAGTTTACGCAGAGCAGGGCAGGAAAATAGGGCAAGAAGAACCTCAAGCTACAACCAAACTCAAGCCAACAAAACAAGGTAATAAGGTGCATCAAATCTCAGCAATTCCAGTCCCATATTCGCAGCAATCATAGCAGCAAGATTCACGCAACAGCTCAGGTGCAAATAGGTTGAAGTTTCACTCATTAACTCAAGGTTTCCATGAAGTGCAACCATGGTAGATCATCATGCATTCAAGTAACATGAAATTCATGCATAGAAATAAAACAAATACATCACATATATCATACTTCCAGCTCCAATTTAGAAACGAAACAAGGATGTGCAAGAATTTAACAAATTTTCATATAACCCTTACTATTCACCTCCATAGTCATAACTCTATCAATTCTAACTCAAAACTGGACAAGCATTTTTAAAATGACCAGAAATGAATGTAGATCAGAAATATATACTCTCCTCTTGAATTTGTTGTAGTTTGGAAGAGATTAGAGCTCAAAATCCCCAAATTTTGAATAGTGATGGGAATAATGAATTGATCTCCAAGTTTGCAGCCATTTCCTCCCTTTCCCTTGCCTTGGACGAAATGAGACTTAGGGAATCAGGTATAGGGTTTAAGGGTCATGTGGGTTCAAACCTTGCTCAATTTGGTTAACCATGGTTCAAGATATGATTAAAATAGTGGTTGGTGGTCATTTAGGTGGACTTCACAAGTTTCGGTTAAGGTTCGGAGGTCGAAACGAGCTTAGAAAAATATGAGGCTTGTTCCATTGAACCCGAATCTTCGATACGAGTTCAGCGGAGATGACGGAACTCAAATCCGAGTTCCTGAGCTCAAGATATCACATACGGAACCAAGGGTACGCCAATTGCCCATTAGTCCCCGATTTGGTTCCACAATTCAAAATAAATTCGTTACCACGTCAAACGAAATCGAAAACATGAAACGAGCATATAGACATGTTCATAACACATAAATCTACAACATACTAAATTTTTATGAAATTTCAATATCAAATCATATAAGAACGAAGCGCGATTAAAACACTCATGCGCAAAACATTAACAAATTCATAACATTATAAATTAAATAAACAAATTAAATTGAAATTTTAAATTAAAACTCAAGGTCAACGATTTAATGTTGAAATTAATTAATATAATTAAAACATGATTAATTAACATTAATTCTTAATTATCGATTTAAATAAATTCCAATTTAATGAAATAAAAATAAAATAAAATAAAATAAACTAATAACAATTTATATTAAAATTTATATTTAAAACACTCATAAATAATTAATCACATAGTTAAATAATTTAATTGCGCAATTTATAAATACATACGGCATATTTGCACAAATGAAAAGTCGGGGCGTTACACCCCTAGCCCTAGAGAATTAGCTACTCATAATTAAAGCAAAACTCATAAAACTAAAGGAAATTGCATTAAAGGAATTCATGTTTATCAATCCTAACCAAAGTCTAGAAATCCCAACCATAAACATTCATGGAAATCTAGAAAATTAAATCTAACATATGAAAACTAAACTCAGAGGAATTAGTTTAATAATTAAAGAAACAATAAAACCGGAAAGCTGAAATTGTTCGAATCGATCCTTCCTTCCTCTCGAAATCTCTGACAAAAACTTGAAGAAAAACTCTGCAACTCCCTTCTCCAAAGTAGGTTATGAACTGCCGGAAGAAGTCCCTCAAAAAGACTTCTAAACTCACTTAAATATCAACCCTAATCCTCTCTCGCCGACACTGGTAACAGGCGTTACCTACCCATGTGTATTTCTCGTTAATGCCCGTTACACTTCTAAATCGTGATTACGCTTTTATAAGTGGTAACGGGCGTTACCACTTTCCTTTTGTCCAGGGGTAACGGGCATTACCCAACCTGTGCCAAAAACCATCTCCTCCTGCCTCTGGTAACGGGCGTTACCAGAGTTGTACTGCTAGGGAGTAACGGGCGTTACTCCCATACTCCGCCACAAGTGATGGTCCTGTGTCGCTTAACGGGGGTTAACAAGATTATTCTTCTAAGGGGTAACGGGAGTTACTCCTTTTTCCTCCAAAAATGCGTGAATTCTCTTTGCTTCACCGTTTCTTATCTCCAACTCCTAAAACACCTAAATGGATCAAAATAAACATATAAATGCATTAAACAACACAAAAATATAGTCTAATTAATGCTTAAATTCCTGTAATTTCTACACTCAACAGCGCCCCTAACAATCTAAGCAGTCGAGGGGAGCGCAAGCACTCAAACCCTCAGGACTCCGTCCTCCACCAACCTCCTTGTGGATTCTAGGGTGATCCTTTCAAATAGTTGGAGACCGTACTCAAGAGGAGATCGACGGCCCGATAACGTCCCAGGGCTACTTTACAAAAATCTCTGGGGCCCAAGTTCGAAGTGAAATTCAAAACCATATTCAAAGACCTATCTTTCAAGGCCATATCTAGTTGCAGATTCATAAAACACACCACCCCTTTTCAAACAAACAAACGAAAATATAGCTTACGTAAATATAAAAGGGTTTTGCAAAGGTTTAATAGTGACCGGGCCAATTCCCACAAAACACATATCAAACACGTATCTAGATACATATATATATATATATATACACGAGTCGCATGCGGGCTCAAAATACACATAGGGTTGTAGGTCGAAGTTACTAAAAAGAAAACCTCACCTTGAGGAACGAACCAGACGGAGCAAGTCAAAACACACCTATGGAGTGGCTCCACATGAACAAACTACTCCACACGGGCATTCTAAACACCAAAGACAACACTAAGACTCAAAATGAACCATGTAGACACTCGGTAAATCCAAATGAATGCAAGTGATGCAAGAGAGTCAAGAAGAGATAGCACATCGAGCATTCAAGATCATATTCACACACAAGCATTCAAATCATAACAAAACTCGTATATACACATCATAACACATTATTCAAACTCAAAAAACATCAAAGATATGCATTAACAAGTCATAACATAGCCATTCATATACATAAACAAGCATACATACCAGGATCAAGATCGGGAAGGGAAAAGATTAAAACGGGCAAAGAAACAAACAAAGCACAAGAACACCCAAGTTGAGGGGACTAACGGCCGTTAGTCCCTTGGCCACAAATGGCCATTAGTCAGGTCAGTGGCCGAGGGAGCCATTAACGGCCGTTACACCCCTTTAGTGCACAAGTACACTAACGGGCGTTAATGGACCCATAGGTCATCTTCTTCATGATTCCACTTGCAAAACACACAAAAAACACACCCAACTACCTACCAACAATAGGGGCAACGAGGGAAGGGGCTTAGGGACTAAAAACAACACAAAAACGAAGCTAGAAATGAGTACACAACGTCATACGATCATCCAGCACATCAAGGAACACAAATCATCATCAAAACTCAAGTATTGTCAAGAACTTCAAAAAGCTTTCATGGAAAAACTTCATACATATAACCATAATTAAATACAAGACACGGAATAAAATAAGAAAGCTCAAGGGAACATCAAACATGCCTTAGATCCGAGAATAAACCAAGGAGTAGCAAGTTCTTACAAATTCTTCACAAACCATCACTATTCATGTTCGTCACCAAGAGTCAATCAAAGCATGCTTAGAACAAGAAATCCATACCTAAAAAGATGCAAAAGAACGAGGAGAATCCAAAAATATGCTTAGCTTCAAGAAATGGAGAAGAATGGAGGTCTTCTTGATCTCAAAAGGTTGAAGAATGGAGATAGTGTCTTGTTTACTCTTCCTTTCTCCTTGCCCTAGGGTGAGAACGAGATGAAGAGAGTGTGAGGGAGAAAATGAGTGTTGTGTCTTGTTTTAGTAGAAAATGGGGCAAGAACCGGGTCGAACCATGCTTAAACGGGTCAAATACGGCTAAAAAGGGCGGATTAGAGGATCCGTTACACCCCTCATAGTTCGATGAAGTTTAGGAGCTTCAAACGGGTTTAGAAACATGAGGCTAATTTCATTAGATACAAATTGTGGAAATGAGTCCAACGGTGGTGTCAAAATTCGAATCCGAATTCCCGAGCTCAAGTTATACTGTCCGGAACCCTAGGTGTGCTAGATGCTCTTTAGGCCCTTAGGCCCCATTTTCACCAAAATGGCCCAAGACCAAACCAAAAAAAGTTCTAAAACGTGTATAAAGCATATAAACACATTCATAACTCACATAAGTCATGTATATCACGTATTCACAAAATTCGGAAATAAGTTCGCGGTCAAACAGATCAAAAACGGAGTCAAAGGGGCAAAACGATCAAAGTTCCACGTACAAGTTCAAAGCAAAAGTTGAAATAATAATTCATATATCATAAGATCAACATATATAAGTGTAACACCCCAAACAGAGGATGCCACATCCCCCACACTAAGACCCAGACCCGGTCACGAAATGGAAAGTCCATGCCCGAATCCGAATCAAAGCGAACGGGAGATCAACTCACACACTAGGCTAGGCAGATCTAACTCGACAGACTCAGAGCGCGGAAGCAATTTAAATCAATTATCATCAGATAGCGGAAGCAATTAAATCAATGTACAAAATAAGTGACGGGTTCAAATAGCATAGATACCTAGTCCCGAATCTCAAATCATTGCAACGTAATAAACCAATATAAGTATCAGCAGAATAGCTAATTACATCCAAATGCTAGCATACTAACCCCACACGGGTTTAAGTCTAAGTAGAGTATAAAACATAATCTCCAAAAGTGAAATAAGAATACATAACATAAATAGAGTATGTGACAAATGCATCTTAACACCAACTAAACCGATAAACGTGACTCAGAAGACTCACTTCCGCCTAGCTTAAGCCAAAAGGAAACCTGCAACTAAAAGACAAAATGAGGTGTCAGTCAACTGACTGAGTGAGGGGGGCTAACGCACACCCACTGTATATATATAGAGCATAGCACATATCAGAAGGGTGGACTCATGAATCAGAGATAGGTGTTGCATACCAAAGACATTTCCAAAAGTACCCAAAAGACATATAAATATAAGTTTTAGAAAACATTTCAGAAACTCTATCTCGATTCATGATTCCCAAACAGAACAGATCACATGCTCGGCGAGTATGAGCTTCCAACCTTTACTCCTCAGAATCATAAATAAAAAACAATCCAACCACTACACCAGTGATGGAGGAGATGTACAGTCCCCAAACCATCTATAAAATCGTCTAAAATAGACTCACCCTCAAGGGGTAGCGAATCCAAAAGAGTCCTCCCCGGCCTTAGCCGAAGGCTCAAGATACCACACCTTCCCTACAGCACGGGTCGCGTGAAGATATCTCAAATGGAACTACGCAATGGGTAAATACCCCGACGGCCCTAACCGTCCCGGGGGGACCCATTACCCGCAGCTCCTAGGATCCAAAGCATAATAGAACAGGATAGAACAGATACCATATAACATGGCTAACTCGCTAAAGAAACATAAAACAACTGATTTTTCCAAAAATAGCTTAAATATGCCTCAAAACTGGTTTTATATTTACACCCTTCCTACGCGATGGAACTTTAAGCCTCATGACCTCCATCCACGCAGGACTCACACAAGATCATCAACATATCATATTCAGCACATAAATATCTATAATAGAGTATACTCGCATGCAAGGGTAGAAATCAACATGTAAAGGTCATAGGTCACGTAACTATACAAAATCCTAAACCTCACCTCGTGAAAGTAGAGTCTGAGAGTGTGAAGGACAAACACTCCTAACCTCGGGCACACCACCGCCACCAAACTCTGGAACAGAACATACAGAAACCCAGACTTAGACTCTATCTGAACCAAACAAGATGCACGGCGTTGTTCAACATGATCGTGGTTATGCATAAGTGTTCATGTTGTGCTTTGATATGGTGTCGTGGTCATTCAAGGCATATCAATGCTCAACAAGGTCATATTTACAAGCAACCAACACGCAATTCCATATCCAAAGATGCAAGATCAATTTAGGAAGTCAATGTATTCACAAAATGCATATTAAATCATCCAATGGCACATGGTTCAATTTTAATATTAGAATTAAGCATCAAGTTCATGTCGAGTTATAAAGTGCATAAGTAAGAGCAACTTGATCATATAAGCATACAAAGTTGTTGTAGGTAGATGGCATGCTTGATACAAATAAAGAGTGCATTTAATTCACTTAAGATCATACTTTACAACTTCACAACATGTTTGGTACACAAGCCCAAGTCACATTTAGAGTTTCATAAATATTACACTTACATCCCCTAAGTCATTTATAAAAGTTTAGAATTATTACACATACATCCCCTAGTTGATTACTAAGCATAATTGTTCGTTTAAAGTGTTTATACAATTATTCAACTAGGAATTAATTACTTACAAACAAGACAATTATCAATTTATAGTAATTCATAATATACCATTTTCAAGTAGTAAGAGTAAATCAAGATGTTACAATTCTAACTCCTATCATGCATCAAGTTTTAAGTTGTTCAAGCATCCTTCATGTATCTCAATTTTATATTTGAAACACAATTTACAACAAACATAACATTGAGAATGTCTCAAATTCATATAGAGAAATCACAACATGTTCGTTCTTCTAAAATATCATTCAAGTTCATTTAGTCACATAAAATATTAGTTTCTAAATATTACACTAACACCCCTTCGTACTTAACAAATAGCGTAAATTCATCACATCGGACTCAAATTGTAAATCGAAACATTCAGCATATCACAATCCATTCAATACATGTTTTCGTATACGATTGGAATACATCTCGATCAACAAACCAACAATAACCAATTTATTTGCACTTAAAACAATTAATTCAAATAATCACAATTACGCAAAATAATTCATAATAAATAGATCGAGTGTCCGATTAACGAACGAAAAGCGGCGTTGGACTCACCGCGTCGAGACCAACATTCTGTCCGAAAGTCACCGGAGTGCCGCCACCGGAGCCACCGGAAAGTGGCCGGGCCACCACCGGGCCACCGCCGAAAGTTACCGGAAAAATCCCAAAAAATTACCCGAGAAAGTAGTCCTCGTGCTCATTCCAAATCCTTGATCAATTTCTGAAAATTCCAAGCCAATCGTCCTAGATCTTAGATCTAAGAATACGAAACCCCTAAAATCTTCAAACTCAAATTACTTCCAAACCGGTGAACTAAAATGTGATCCGTAAAAGGCATTGTCTTACCCGTGACGAGCTCTTCGAAAGCCCTAAGGTGGTGCCGGAGAAAATCCCCGGAGCTAGTCCCACCATTGCGCCGCCGCGATCCGCCGAATCTGGAGTCGCGTGATTAGAGACTACTAGTTCTCACTGTTTCGAACAACTTTCGTGAAGGGCCCGAGGCCAAAAGATCACCGGAAAAGGGCCAAGTTGGTCGTCGAAGTTTCTGCCGCCGTCCACGTCGCCGGAACCAACACCTACGGCCAAAATCTGGTGAACTTGATGCCGAAAATGAACTCAGGGGGTCGAAAAACTTTGGAAACCATCAATCCTCGTCAAAAAACGCCGCTGGAAGGCAGCGAAACCCGCCGCTACAGTAAAACTCTTAGGCCGTGAAATTGGTACTCTTGCGTACGTCTCGCCGAGATCATCGAAATGGACTATTCGTTTGTAGAATTCCGTCGAGAAACGAACGAGTTATGGGCTCGTAACCGAAGCCGCGCATAGTGACCCCGAGAGAGAGTGGGAGAGGAGAGAGGGAGAAGAGAGAGAGAGAGAAAGGAGATTTGGGAGAAATGTGTCTTGTGCACAAGTTATATACAATCGGGTATCCTTATCGCCTAGCAAGAGTAATAGCGCGTACAAATAATCGTAAATAAAATCGGTAAAGTTACGACTAAACATTCAAGCTCCGCATAAATTTTATAAATTAAAATGAAATAGAGATTTACCAATTAGAGTTTAATTCAATTTAATTTTAGAAACCTTTCGTACAATTTAACGACACTTCGTAAACACATGATTTATAATTAATCTCAAGGAATTCAAGTAAACCGAAATTAAACAAGTTAAGTAACATGATCAACTTAACCATTAATTTTAGAATAATCCGAATGATCACATATTAAATTGGATTTACATTAAATCACATTATTCAATAACTCTTAAATTAAACACACACAAGTGTAGAGACTTACTTGTTAATATCGTCAGGACGCCCTTCGAGAATACGGGGCGTCACAATAAGTACAAATAAATAATTTAAATGCGCATTTAGCTCGCTCGTTATCATACCTGTACGGCCGAAAATACAGTGCGTTACATTTATTACCAAGGAATATGAAACTTGAAAAACATAATAGGAAACATTAGAACTTGCAATTTGAAAAAGAAAATTCAGTTATCTTCTTTAATGCCTCACTTACTAACCTGGATCGAGTGATTGTACATATCTATTATAGAAAAATAAATTCATTGGTGAAGAAAAGTAGTTCAAGAAATAAGATAATATACTCAATTACAAATTTTAAATTCTCAGTAAAATCGAAATCTCAAATTTCAAGCATTAATCTCATGAGATATATTAGAAATTTCAAATCTCATATCAGAAAATTCAAACAACGATTTATACTGAAATAAATACAAAAATCTCAATACATACAGAAATCTCAAGCCTCATAGCACCCAACAATATCAAATCTAAATTTCTTCAAACATATACAAAAACTTCAAATTTCATAACACACCAGAAATATCTATAGATATATGTAGAAATCTCAAACAAATTCTAAAAAACTCTCAAATTTCATAGCAAAAATTTGTTTAGAGATATAGAGTAAATACATTTTTGGTCCCATAGGATTATACCTTTTGCAATTTTAGTCCCATGTCTTTGAAATTAGACACATTTAGTCCCATTATTTTCAAAAAGTTGCAATTTTAGTCCTCTTCGTCAAATAATTGATTGAAAACTACATATTTTTCCGTTAAGTACACTTTGGAGGGAGGGGGGAGTTACTGTTTATTAGGTTATTTTTTGCAGGAGCTTGCTTATTAATACCCCATTTTGGCATCATGAATCAACTTTGAAGCATTACTCTGAATCACTCTCATTAAGGTAATGTGGTGCTAAATGAGGTATTAATAAGAGAACTTCCACAAAAACAACCTAATGAACAATAACTTTTTCCCCAAATTGCACTTAACGGCAAAAAAAAAAAAAAAAAAAAAACATTTTCCATTGATTATTTGATAGATGAAACTAGAATTATAAATTTTTAAAAATAATGGAACTAAATATAAATGTTTAATTTCAAAGAAATGGGACTAAAATTGTAAAAGACCTAATCTTATAGGACCAAAAATGTAATTTGCTTAGAGATATATGAAGAAATCTCAAATAAATCTTTTCAGATAAATACAAAAATATCCAATCTTAGGCAAAAATTCAAATCTCAAGCAAAAATCTCAAATTTCAAGGCCAAAAATATACGGGAAAAATCACATATTCGCACTTCCTCACCGTCAAAATCCATTTGCAAAGATTAAGATTTTCTGATTAGAGGTCAATAATCGGAATTATTTCAGCTAGGTCTCCATTTTCTCTATTTTTCTCTTGTAACGTTAACATCGCCGGAACTTGTCCAAATTCTCTCGAAGATAATGATGCTTGACACAACGACGCAAAATCTATGGTTTTTCTATGAACATCTAATGGTGAAGGTGATCTGTCGAGGGGAGAGGGTTTGAACATGGTGGTTTTGTTCGTAATGAAGATTTTTAATTTTCTTTCTTTTTTTTTTTTTTTTATTTGAGAGGAATTAAGTATTTGGGATATCGCTTGTCATTCTACAATTCATCAAAGGCATTATGGTAATTTTTATACGGTTTGAGGGATTAGAAAAAAATATATTGTATATTTAAGATTTAAAATAGATGAATTTTAAATTGGAGGATTTAGAAAATTTTCAACCTTATTAGAGACGGTTTATTAATTCTCCGTTGAAAATACTCAACATCAGCTTAAGTTTCAAAATTTTACGTTTAGGTATACCAAAGACTTGGTCCTTCCAATTAACCCAGACTATATAGTACTTGCTCTAACTTTTTATCCCCTAAAAGTAGCGTTATTAATTTCTCATCTAATCTTAACTAATGAAATTCAAACTCGAACTCCACTAATGGAATTCAAACTCAAATTCACGATCTATTTTTTCACTTTTCACAAGTGCAAATATATTCTACCCATGCCGTCTAAATCTAGTTTTCAATTGATGGCCATTTTAACTAAATATGGCAGCTTACAGTTGATCAAAATTAATATCTTAGTTTTTCTCTACCCCAAGAATGCTTTTTAGTCAAAATAAACAGTAAATAGCGTGGTGATGGCCCTTCATCATTTCATGAATCTCTCAATTCCAACAAACCCACCTTGAACGCAGACTAGCCTGTACGAATTGCATCAGATATTAGAGAGAACATTTTGCTTAAAGGGTTCAACCAAAGTACATCAACAAGAACAACTAAATATCTAAATATTACAATATATCACTTCCCCTCATCCCTCAGGCACAGACAGTTCCACAAATCGGGTTTTGCACGTCAAATTCTCTTTTTCGGCGCAGATACGGATTTGAAACACATGGTTTTTCTTCATATACACTTTCGTACCCTATTAAATGGCCACCTCATCCAGAACCCCAGACTATTATAGCAAAGAAAGAGAACATTAAATACTTAAATATCTGAAGAGTAGCTCTAATATGTGCATTAACATTTAGCTAGTCCCGTCAAAAGGTTTCATAGTTCTTTGCCATTTAACCAGGTTCAAAAATTCATTCCATTTCTCACGAGTCTCCACAAACTATTGATATAGAGCATATTGATCAAGTATCAATGCCTCCAATTCCTCCATTTGCATCGAAGTTGATTGATGATTCCGCGTTAATGTTCCCAGCACCGCTAACACCTTCCATGAGAGCGAATCTCATGTCGTCTGACAGTCGCCAATGCCGTTTCCTCTGATTAATGAACCAGTTGTTGATCTGCTTCTGGTCTAATCCAGTCATATCTGATAGCTTGTTTTTCTCCTCTTCCTGCATCATAAATTCATAATCCATATATATATATATAGATATAGATAGTAGTGCATGTGCATAGAACACACCCGTTGAATCAGTGTGGAGCCAGAAAACTTAACAAGCAGGGTCTATAAATATATATATAAAGGTTTGCGGTTCCATAATTTAGACCAAAATCAATGTACTGAAAATTAATGTGAATATTCAATCAGTCTTGTAATAATATTTTTTATATATATTTCTTTCATACAATCTTTTTCATTCATCTCAATATTCAACTAGTACAAAAGAGTTTATACTCTCATCTTTTTAATTAATTAATCAACAGATTATAATTAGTACAATTTAAAACCTTATAAAATAGGGCGACTTCCAGTTAGGTAAAATTATAAACTAATCTATCCGATACAAGAAACACCCCAACTCCTACATTTAAAATATATATACATGTAAACTTCTCAAACTACGAGTGAGGTATTTTTGAAAATTCTATATATTTATTGCAAATTTCAGAAACTTTGTTATATTTTTCAAACAAGAGTCATCAATTTACCATTTCGTTAAATCTCATGAATAGTATATAATTCGTCCCCTAAAATATGTTTCAAATTCAGAAAATAACAACCAAAAAGGGTACTTCTAGTTGCAAAAGTTGGAACTGAAAAATGGGCTCTTCATGAAAAAAAGAAATGAATTACCGTCGGATATGGCCACCTATAATGAGTGTTCCACCAGTCTTGCAAAGCATTTCTTGCACCCTTTGGTAGTTTGCCCTTTTTCCTCTTCTTCAGAAACTCCTTTCTCAAATTGCTGAGAAAACCACTGTATTTCCTCATTAGCATTTCTTTAAGCTCGTTGTCGCCTTGACGATGAATGCCAATACTGCAGTCTCCACCTCCAACTAATTCTATTTCTCCACAGCTCACATCTTCATACGGACCACCGTCGTCGTCTGAAAATGAGGAAGCTGTCAGACTTGATGTTTTTGGAGCTTATAAGATGTTATTTTTACGGATAAGTTGCTAACGTTCGGGTAGTATAAGGATTCGTAACTTAATTATAACATGTTTTTGGTAGCGTATAAGTGGTAATTATGGTTAATGAAGATGAAAACTTAGTTAACAAGGACAAATTGAAAAAATAACAAAATTAAAATATTAAATCTATAAGCTCTTTATATTTTAAATCTATATAAAACCTGCTAAACAGTTACCAAAATTTTTGGAAGGGCTTATGATCTCAAACTACTTGTTGCAAATTATTTAAGGAGCTTTACAATTTGTAATTCAAAATCGAACGAAATCAAAACATTTCAAATTTGTATTGCTATGAAAAGAAAAGCATATTACCGTAACACATCAAGTGAAAACGAGAAATGCTTACACTGATGACCTTTTTTTTTTTTTTTAATTCCATCGTTTGGGTTCAGAGTCATGTCCAACGTTTAAGTGTAAAATTTTTATAACAATAGTAAATGGATTTTAAAAAATTCACACACGAAACCTTTAAGTAAATTAATATATTATTGAATCGTTTAATTATATCATTAGATGATTTATGTTAAAAAAAAAATGTCTATTTTGATTACAACATGACAAGTGATAATATAAAAATCATCAACAATTATTTATTTATTTTTGACTCGATTTATATTTAGTGAGGAGGAAAATATTTTCTCATTAAAATGACTCGATAATGTAATCACTCATAAAAGAGACAAATAAAAATAAATTGTCAAGCATTTCAATAACAGTGATATAGTGACAACATACTGTTATTGTGTATTTCATCTCAAATCATATCCAAAATTACTTTTTTCTATTACAAGGTTTATATATACGGGGTGACTAATTATAAATTTTTGTCAATTTGAACTAGTTGTGACAGTACAAACTATTTCACTAATTAAATAATGCAATTGGGGCAACATATAAAATATCAGCACATAATAAAACAACTTACATATCGCTATATTAATTATTTCTACCTAATAATATTGTTACATAGCAACTCTCGCAGAGTTTTTTTTGTCCCCAACTCCCTATGCTAGTAAAAATGAGCTAAAAAACTTGTGTTATACGTCATTATTTAAAAGACTCCGTGTTATCTTCTTTTTGCTTGTAAAACCCCATCATCGTTGGATGCATTTAACGCATTAAATTTGCGAATTTAATACTATTTTTCATCGTAAAATGTCAACTATTTTTTCTCATTTAATAAATTAAGATTTCATATTGTCAAATCTCAATCCCACATAAAATTTAAGTATTTTTATGTCATCACCTTCTTTGAAAATGACAAATCGAGAACCTTCATGGTCAGAATCAGGATATATAAATTTCATATTGAAAGAATTAGGATATAATTTACATTTGATATTAAAAAGTGTTGCTAGATTCACAAATTTAATGCGTGAGATTCACCTAATGATGCCGGCCTTTTATGAACAAAAAAAATTAATAACACAAAACTTTTTGAATAATAATTAATAATCCAAGATTTTTTTGACTCATTTTAACTGCCAGAGGGGGTTTGGAACAAAAATAACTCAACTCTTATGTCTAAAATATAGTGCAATATATATATACTACTAGATTGTCCCGTTAGGGTATCTCTTACAATAGTTATAATTTTAAAAAATAATTACAACTGACTATTCTGCATTTAGGTCTAATTACAAAGTAGTTCATCCTTATCAAGAAATTATATTTTAGTCCCAAACTTTCAAAACCGTTTGTGGTCCCTAGGGTTCCATTATATCATTCCAAAAATAACCCTGATTTGTTGTTAAATTCATAATTTTTAGAGATCGTTTTGTTAATATTTATAAACTTTAGGGAAGATTTTGAAATTTTGGTCATATATTAAATATAACACTCATAAACCGTCAAGGGCATAAGTGTACTTTTACAAATTCCGTTAAGGGACCTCAAAGCAATAAGATTTATAGAGACTAAAATGTGATTTTTCGATAATGATAGACTACGTTGTAATTAAACTTAAATACAGGGTAGTCATATGTAAATTACCCTAATTTTAAAACACTAAAGTTGCCACTTCATGCCACTAAACTACTTTTGTAGAAACAAATAAAAATTTACTATTACTGAATAGATTCATTACGTCCAAAAAATAAAAATAAATATCATTTAATGTAATTATTATACTTGCAACTTTCAGGTGTGATTTTACTTTCTATCATTAATATTATTGATCTTTCTAACAGTTTCATTATAAAGTCATCTCAGTTTAAACCATCAATTATTTCTAAAATCACTATGGCTTCATCATTAAATGAATAAGGAGACAAGCACTATTGACATAAGTGCCAGAAAAAATCAATAAAATAGCAGTTAAAATATATGTGTCATTTAATTAATTGGGGTCAGATTAGATTGTAATTTTTCTTGAAATTACCTTTAGGAGAAAACAAAATATCAGATCATCAATAGCTGACTAATCCTTTTGTTTAATTGTAGGCAACTCCCGGCTAAAACAACCGATTAAGAATCTTAAAGTTAATCAGAGACGCATACACTTGACACAGACAAGATTATTCCGACTCTCACATAAGAAAACAATGAAAAAAACACCAGCCAAGGAAAAGAAACCCACCAAATGTACTTTATTATGTTTTGTTTTATTTTAATTAATTCTCTTAAAAAGGCATTGTTTTAGTCTGCAAGAATCATTCAAGTAAATTTGTTAAGTAAAGAAGTACACTGCAAAATTTTTTGGAGATCGAAATTAATTGAGATTGAAGCATATGTTTATGGGAAATGTAAAAAGTATAGAGAAAAAAAGGAGAAGCTTTAATGTAATGTACGTACCAGCTGAAGGACAGGAAAAGGTAGTGGATGGTAGGGTTTCCTTGCAAAGATCACTAAGCTGAGACTCAATGCTGCTCAAGAAATCTGTTGCCTCATCAAAAGGCCTCGACAATTCCTCCTTATATTTGTGTAGAATCTCACAGTATGATTTCTTCAACACACAAAAGAAATAGAAAAAAATATTTATGTTGAGGGAGAGGAAAAAACTGAAAAAAAAAAAGGCAGTAATATTTACCATAAAGTCGTCAAGTTCAGGGTCTGATCCGATCTCAGTATTGCAGGTGGATAAAACATGGTTTTCTTTGCTGATTTCTTCGAGAACTGAAGCCATTTCTGGGGGTGCCCCCACCTTCAAAGTTCAAAAACCAGATGAATCATCTCAAGTCACACACATACACACACTGTTCTCCATCCCTATTCCTTTTCTTTTATACACAAATGCCCATATATATGCACCCCCTCTCTCTCTCTCTCTCTCACACACACACACACACGTATGTATGTGAGCGGGCATCTGTAGATAAAGAAAATGGAATAGGGATGAAAAACAATGCCTGTTTTGGAGTCAAATAAAAACGTTGTTATCAATCAACACACCTTTCGGCACTCGACGTAAGCAGAAAGCAAACTAGGATACAGAGGGTGAGTGGCAATCTGGGACTTGATTATATCCGACATCTCCGTCAATCCAGCAGAGAATTCATGATTTTCAACAACTTCGTGTGTCAAAACCAGCTGATTGTGATGGTGATCTGTTAGGCCATTATCTCCAAGAAAATTAGTGTCCGCGGGAGACGAATATTGAAACTGCCTGTATAATTGATCATCCATCGCTGCTACTGCTGCTGCTACTAACAAACCGTGGTCGACGAAATCAACCAATCGTCATTCTTGACAACGAGAACACACACTCATGTGTGTTTGTGTGTGAAGTTTATCGCCAATAATTAAACCCCCCCCCCCCCCCCCCCCCCCCCCACCCACCCACACATGGTGAGGCCAGCAATTTCATGATCCAGATACAGTGCTTCTTTGGTGTGTAGCATTCAGCACTACTGGGGTAAAACAGTGATCTTTATCAACAAAAACTAGGTTTACGCAAATAGGTTCTTCTTAAAAGTGCTGAAAACTTGAATGAGAGAGAGAGAGAGGGGACGGTTTTCACTTTCCAAACTGAGAAAACTGATAAAAACCGAGCTGAGCCTTCACTTTCTGATGTAAACACCGATGGGGGAAATATTTAAGAGACTTACACAAAGGAAACAGACACAACAGAGACTGAGTGAGAGAGAGAGGATAGATTAGGTTTTTGGGGAAGGTCATGATGGGGGAAAGGGAGAGATGGGTGGACAGGGGCAGAGCATTCGTTTCCGCCAATCATGACAAACAAAGAGTACTTTACTAGGATTATAAAGACCTGTCCAATCATCAAAACACCTTCTTCTCAGAACCTTCCTACTCCATATTGGCTGCCATTAAATTACTTGGCAATTACTTCTCATGTATATAAGATTATTATTACAAATTTTAGTACAAATCTCATTTAAGTCTTCTTTACTAAATTCTCACTTAAGTTTATATCACTTTCTTCTCAATTGTTTAAAGTTAACATTTTAATCCCTAAAATTAATAATTTAATTCATTTAATTCCTATTAATCAAAACCAATACTTTTAACTAATTTATTTAACGGATAATTTTTCAAAAATCCCCAAGTGTAAACTAAATTTCCTTTTCACTCCCCAATTTTGAAAAAGTTCCTGTTCACTCCCCAAATGAAAAACAAAATTCTTTTTCACTCCCCAAGGTTGTATAATAATTCAGGAATTGCGTACATTTTTTAGGGAATTGCGTATAAAAATCCCGGAATCTCGTATATACGACATTTTGAGATTTTTATATGCAATTCCCTAAAAAATGTACACAATTCCTAAAGACAATGTACGAACATGTACTGTTTGTGGGGACCTAAAAGGAAGTTTGTTTTTCAATTGTGGATTGAATGGGAACTTTTTCAAAACTGGGGACCTAAAAGGAATTTTTTCAACTTTTTGGTACTATTCAAAAATTTTCCCATTTATTTAATTAGTTTACATTCTAAAAGAATAATGCTCTATGTAAGATCCATAACCTATGAATTTAAGAAAAATAAAGATGTTGTCAATGATTTGAGCTAATCCCACCTTGCCATGTGGCTGATCCTCCAAAGTTGAGGACTAAGACTACCACCAGTGGCGGAGCCAGAAATTTTATTTAGGGGGATCGACCAAAACATAATAGTAAAGAGTCAATAATAATTTGACCCTCACTAGTATTAATTTTAACTTTGGTGGTGGGGGAGGGGTCAATAATAAAAATTCCCATAAAATTACATATACAAATACCTATATATATACATAATAATAATAATAAAATAAAAAAAAATTGAGGGGGGTCAATTGTACCCCCTCAATAAAGAGTGGCTCCGCCACTGTACCCGACCTCGAGGTCAAGGACTGTTAGGAATAGTGTTCCTGAAAGCCGATGTTGTAATCCACTTAGTACTTTCATTTGTAAATTATAGACAATCTTTGAGTAATAACGAACTGATTTGATCAGCAGACAATACCTCTTGATATGCTCTTGTTTTATTGTATGTTTATTTTTAACTGCGCATGTATAAGAACTCCACTAATCTAACAAGCTTATAGGACTCAATCTGTAGTACCCCGTACGATGGGCACCACATTCCCTTCACTATAGTCCAACACGTGTAACAAAATGGGAAGTTCGCACAGGCGCCAAACAATAGCGAACATGAGACAAACAAAACACACACCTAAGCTAGGCGGACTAGACCCTTAATTAAAGTGCTCAACAATTCAAAATATAGCGGAAGAATTAATGATCAATTCATAACATGCTAACAAGAACCATATCATATCAGCATACTAGATCAAACACGAGCATATACAAGTCATATACATCACCATATACATATCCATGCCCATCCCGGCCCAAAAATAATCAAAGTATCATAACCGGGAAAATTGCAAAATTGGGATACCAACTCACCCCATTTTGCACTTTGAGGACACTTCATTTTCCAGTGGCAAAAAAATCCTATATCTCCAAAAATTATCAATTTTGGGTCAATTTTCGTCGGAAACCGCCCGACCTTACCGGAAACCCGATCTGCCATCCTGCGTGGCCAAAAAATACCATTACATGTCTGTAAAGCACTGACATGTCAAAACCACTATGTTCACCCAACATGACACTAACACGTCATTAAAGAATCAAAAAAATTCAAAAAACTTCACTTATGTTGGGATTTCATCATTGTCTTAACCCTTTTTTTTTTTTTCCAAAATTTAAATCAGATACCCCTTCACATTCTCACACTTTCTTCATCCACCAAAAAGCAAAAAATAATATTTATAATATTTATTTATTTCACACACACACACAACACATATATATATTAAGTATTAATTATGTATTTATGTTTTTTCCCCTCACGTGATCATGTGCACATTTTATTTTTTTATGTTTTTCACTTTACGTATTTCTTATAACTAAATGTAATATTATATATATATAAATTAAGCAAACACTTAATTTCAATATTTAAAAATAAAAAGATGAAAAAGTGAACAAAAAAGTAGATCTAGATATCTGACCCTTCTCTCTCTTGTCACCATATACCGCCGGCGCCGCCGCACTTCCCCCGCGCCACCGCCATCGTCACCTCCTCCGATTATAGACACAATGGCCACTTGCCGCCTAGCTCAAACTCTGACAGTACCTGCAACTCAAAAGAAAAAGGGGGAAAAAAAAGGAGAAACAACACAAGGGTTAGTCCTAAAGATTAGTGAGGGGACTAATAAATGCACGCGCATATGTATATAGCAAATCACTTAACAAAATTCAAAGTGATACATGAACCGGGGATGGTTTTTGCAAGCTAAAACATTTTCCCGTGATAATAGATATATATAATTAAAAGAAGTTAAGGCCGAAGGCCAAAACAACCAATATTTAAGTAATTAGAAGTTCATTCCTGTTTCATAGATTCATTCAAAGTCACACTAACTTGGCGAGTACGAGTTCTGTAACATCCCGCTCGTCCGGCCGTACAGGTACGCTATTTTGAGAGTGCTACTTGTGCATTTAAATTATTTAATTATGCTTTTATATGTTTATTATAATGTTTAAATGATATTGTAGAATTAATATGAATTATTTGCTAAGTGTTTAGTTGTAAATTTTAAATGTTTATGCCTGTTTGCCCTTGAATTTGATTTGTATGCCTCTGTTTTTAATTCCGATTTTCGTGATAATTTGCTATGCATGATTTATGCGTGTTATAAACTTGTTTGCATGTTCTTTTTTCATTTTCGAGCTCGTTTGATATGGTTTTTAAAACTATTTTGTTTGATAGGGACTCGAGGGCCTAACACGTTTAGCGCACCTTGTGTTCCGGAAGGTGTAACTTGGGCTCGAGAATTCGGATTCGAATTCCGGAAGAGGCGTTAGACGTGTAACTAAAAGTGGAAGATTTCAAACCTACCTTTGTATTTTTATAATCCCGTTTAAGCCTCCAAATTTTGCCCGAAACTTGAACTTCGCACAGATTTACTGTTGGAAAACACGAATCAGAAAGTAGCGGAAATTTAAAATTTTTCCAACAAAAGGATCTGGGACTCGCAATCGTGTAACCAAATTCATAGGGATTAGAAACTTACTTTCTTAATTAACTTTCTTGAAGCGTTTCAAGCCACCCAAGAACGCTCTTCTCGCGGCTTGATCCCCTCTCCTTGGTAAAGCTCGAATCTTCAAACTTCTAACTTGAAGCTCTCTAGAGATAGTCCACCAACTTGACTACAATCTAACTAGTAAGGAAGCTAGTTCTCTAGTTAGTGTTTAGGCTTAACCTAGGGTTTTGTTTATCTTGGAGAAAGGATGGTGTTCAACACATGAACCAAAAGAATTCTCAATTAGCTCTAAGGGGAGCTCGAGCTCCCCTATTTATATTAAGGGAGTGGCCGAAAATCCCTAGTCCTTATGGGCTAAGGATTTTGGTCCCTCTCTTCTATTACTTGATCATCAAGTAATTTTGACTTTGACTTTGAATTCAAATTCAAATCAACTTTCAAGAGAGCTAAAAATATCCAAATTATTTTTGGATAATTTTATACTTTATTTATTTAAAATAAATAACTTATTTTATCTAATTAATTAATTCACTATTAATTAACTAGATTATTTTTCTCCAAAATTAGACTTTCTTTTTAATTCAAAATTAAACCAAAGTCTATTAAGTAATTAACAAATTAATTATTTAATATATATACAATATATATATATATGTATTCACGTGAGACACGTGTCATAATGACACGTGTCACTCACGTGACCCACACGTGTGGAACCCTCTCGGCCCGATTAACTCGTTTAATCATTTTAAAGCCTCAACTCATGTAACCAAGTTGTTGTGTGTGACCCTCTAGGTTCTCAATTCAATTAGTAGTGACCCTAATTAATTAATTCACTAATTAATTAATCAGTCCACAGATTAAACGACCATAGTCTAGCAACAGGTGTTTAACCCCTAGCTGAATTGGAATGTTGAGATTCGACAGAACCTTTAAGTCATTGATTCATGTGAGATACAATCCTCCTACTTACTATCTCTCAACCGAGATCTAGGGTAAGGGAATAATCAGAACCCTAATAATCCGGTCTTAAAGCTAGGTGCATTTCATATCCATTTGATCTCAATCCAAGAAACCCTTTTCTTGATGTCTTGATCTACTGCCTTGGCCAAGGACTCCATATGGCATATGAATGACTTACACAATAAGAGATCACCTTGCAAATGCAAGTGTAGGTTCTTTCTTGATTCTCATTCACTTTCATGAATCACTTGTGCAGCTCCAGCATAAGCCTTGAATCAGTTGTCTAAGGCGACACCCTTTAAAGCTTATACCTAAGACTACAGAGTTAACTCATAAAGTGACAAGGAACCTCAAGTCTTAAGGATCAATTAATCACATCAATGACTCGTGAGATATTTCCTAATCTGTTCCTTTCCCATTTAGGAATGTTCTCACACGGGGCACCTCAGTGAACTTACTTAATGAAGTAAGCACCCTCATGTATCACGCACGTATCAACTATACACTTTGCACCTCCATGAAACAAGGTGGTCCTTCTTAAGGGCGTGATCCCACAAGCAAGCCTTAGAGGAGTCAGGTTGACACTCCCACTGTCGGTAGGACTCATCGGCTTAGAGTATTTTACTAATCATGACTTATGTGATATAGGGCTCGTTTTATGAACCATTTCAGCTAAATGGTAGAGTCCTAAAGTCACAGATAAAGTAAACGCATACCAAACAAGAGCATATAAAGAAGTGTTGCCTCAATTCGTTATTTCATTCAAAGATTTTCTGTGATTACAATAAGGAAAAGCACAAAGCAGATATACAATCGGCTTTCTAGGGCACTATTCCTAACAACCTCCCACTTGCCCGTCAAAGCCATTCTAAAGCTACTTTAAGTCCCATCTTCTGAAGATGACCTTGGAAAGCTTCTCGACTAAGGGGTTTAGTAAGTTGATCTGCCGCGTTCTCTGCTGATGTGACCCTCTCAATTTGCACATCTCCTCTTTTGATAATATCAGGGATTAGGTGATACTTCCTCATAATGTGCTTGGTCCGTTGGTGAGATCTTGGTTCTCTTGCTTGAGCAACCGCCCCAGTGTTGTCAGAAAACACAGAAATGGGGTCTTTCATGCTAGGAACAACATTCAACTCTTGAATGAAATTTCTTATCAAAACACCTTCCTTAGCTGCATCATTTGCAGCCAAGTATTCAGCCTCAGTGGTCGAATCTGCAGTGGTAGTTTGCTTGGAACTCTTCCAACTCACTGCTCCACCGTTTAGGCAGAAAATGTATCCTGACATTGACTTAAAATCATCTAAGTCAGATGCAAAGCTTGCATCGCAGTATCCTTCGACAGTAAGATCTTTCTGACCTCCGTAAACTAAGAATAAATCTTTAGTATTTTTCAAGTACTTAAGAATATTTTTCACGGCAGCCCAGTGACCATCTCCAGGGTCAGATTGGAAACGACTTGTTACAGTAAGTGCATAAGCCACATCCGGTCGAGTACATAACATTGCATACATTGTGCTACCTATTGCTGACGCATAAGGTGTATGAGTCATTCTCTCCTTCTCAAGGTTAGTCTTAGGACACATCTTCTTTGAAAGACATGTTCCTACACTCATAGGAAGGTTCTTAACCTTTGCTGACTCCATATTGAATCTCTTCAATACTTTGTCAATGCACATCGACTGTGATAGTCCTATTAACCTTCTAGATCTATCTCTATAGATTTTAATTCCAAGGATATAGGACGCATCACCTAGATCTTTCATCTCGAATTTGTTCGATAACCATAACTTAGTCATTTTCATATCATCCTTCGAATTCCCAATAAGAAGGATGTCATCAACATAAAGTACTAAGAATTGCACTGAGGTCTCCAATTCCTTTCTATACACACATGATTCATTCGAAATTTGAATGAAGCCAAACGCTTTGACTGATTCATCAAATCGAATGTTCCAATTCCTAGAAGCCTGTTTCAATCCATAGATTGATCTTTGGAGTTTGCAAACCTTTTGCTCACTCCCACTGAATGTGAAACCTATGGGTTGCTCCATATAAATGTCTTTATCAATGTCACCATTGAGAAAGGCTGTTTTCACATCCATTTGCCATATCTCGTAGTCATAATACGCAGCAATGGCAAGCATGATCCCAATAGACTTTTGCATTGCAACTGGCGAAAAGGTTTCATCAAAGTCCACACCGGGTTTTTGAGTGAATCCTTTTGCAACCAGTCTTGCTTTGTAGGCTGCAATGCTTCCATCAACTCCAAGCTTTCTCTTAAAGATCCATTTGCAACCTATGGGTTTGATCCCATCAGGCAAATCTACCAAGATCCAAACTTGGTTGGAGTTCATGGAGTCTATTTTGGATTTCATGGCTTCTATCCACTGTTCAGAGTCAGAATCTGAAAGTGCCTCCTCATATGTTAAAGGATCATTATCCTTTTAAGAGATTCCATGGAAGAATCCATACCATCTCTCTGGCTGTCTAGGAGTGCGTTCAGAACGCCTTAGAGGAGGATTTACGTGTGTATCGAAATTCGTGATTGGTTGTAGTTGATCAGAAGGGGACGTTTCTTCAGTGGGTGGCGTGGGGTCACTTTGTACTTCCTCTAATTCTATGATCTTGCTTTTCTTTTATCTAAGGAATGGTTCCTCAAGAAAAGTGGCATTTCTGGAAACAAACACCTTTTGCTCAGATTGATCATAGAAGTAGTATCCTATGGATTCCTTAGGATAACCTACAAAGTAGCATAAGTTAGAACGAGATTCTAACTTATCTCCCACTGTCCTCTTCACGTAAGCAGGACAACCCCAAATTCTTAAGTAAGAATAACTAGGGATTTTACCATGCCACATTTCATAGGGCGTTTTAGGGACTGACTTAGAGGGAACTAGATTCAGAATCTTTGCTGCACTTTCTAGGGTATAACCCCAGAAAGAAGGTGGTAAGTGTTAGGAATAGTGCCTTAGAAAGCCGATTGTATATCTGCTTTGTGCTTTTCCTTATTGTAATCACATATAATCTTTGCATGAAATAACGAATTGAGGCAACACTTCTTTATATGCTCTTGTTTGGTATGCGTTTACTTTATCTGTGCATGTATGAGAACTCCCCTAATCCTGATGACTTTAGGACTCTACCATTTAGGTGAAATGGTTCATGAAACGAGCCCTATATCACATAAGTCATGATTAGTAAAATACTCCAAGCCGATGAGTCCTACATGTTGGAAAACACGAATCAGAAAGCAGCGGAATTTAAAAAATTTTCCAACAAAAAGACCTTGGACTCGCAATCGTGTAACCAAATTCGTAGAGATAGAAAACTTACTTTTCTTTTATTCTTTCTTGAAGCGTTTCAAGCCACCCAAGAACGCTCTTCTCGCGGCTTGACAACCCGTCCCTCGAAAGTCTCTTTCTACTTCAGAATCCATTGTCGGGATAGCAATCCACACCAACCTAGATTCAATTCATGTTAGAGATGTTCTTAACAATATAACATAAAGAAAGAAACATGAAACGAGAAAAGCAGGATTGAAACTCCCTTCGAAAACAGTTTTGCGAAAGTAGAAAACTGCCAGTCACAAAACCCTCGTGAAAAAATTCATCCTTCAGGATATGGACGAACGGTTTTCGCCATCTTCTTTGGTTCGATTTTTTCATTCGCTTCACGTCGGGTTCAGAATCGTTACATCATCCCTTCTGATCGTTTTGCTTAATCCCCACTTTTGGTAAAGCTCGAATCTTCAAAACTTCTAACTTGAAGTCTCTAGAGATAGTCCACCAACTTGGCTACAATCTAACTAGTAAGGATGCTAGTTCTCTAGTTAGTGTTTAGGCTTAACCTAGGGTTTTATTTTATCTTGGAGAAAGGAAGGTGTTCAACACATGAACCAAGAATTATATATTAGCTCTAAAGGGGAGCATGAGCTCCCCTATACATAAGAAAGGGGAGGGACGAAATTCCTAGTCCTTAATGGGCTAGGATTTTGGTCTCTCTCTCTCTCCTATTAGTTGATCATCAAGTAATTTTGACTTTGACTTTGAATTCTAATTCAAATCAACTTTCAAGAGAGCTAAAAATATCCAAACTATTTTTGGATAATTTTATACTTTATTTATTTAAAATAAATAACTTATTTTATCTAATTAATTAATTCATAATTAATTAACTAGATTATTTTTCTCCAAAATAAGACTTTCTTTTTAATTCGAAATTAAACCAAAGTCTATTAAATAATTAATCACATTAATTATTTAATACATAGATAAATATACACATATATTTATACACGTGTGTGACACGTGTCACAATGACACGTGTCACTCACGTGAGCCACACGTGTGGTTTCACACGTGTGGAACCCTCTTGGCTTGATTAACTCGTTTAATCATTTTAAAGCCTCAACTCATGTAACCAAGTTGTTGTGTGTGACCCTCTAGGTTCTCAATTCAATTAGCAGTGACCCTAATTAATTAATTCACTAATTAATTAATCAGTCCACAGATTAAACGATCATAGTCTAGCAACAGGTGTTTAACCCCTAGCTGAATTGGAATGTTCGGATTCGACAGAACCTTTAAGTCATTGATTCATGTGAGATACAATCCTCCTACTTACTATCTCTCAACCATGATCTAGGGTAAGGGAATAATTAGAACCCTAATAATCTGGTCTTAAAGCTAAGTGCATTTCATATCCATTTGATCTCAATCCAAGAAACCCTTTTCTTGATGTTTTGATCTACTGCCTTGGCCAAGGACTCCATATGGCATATGAATGACTTACACAATAAGAGATCACCTTGCAAATGCAAGTGTAGGTCCTTTCTTGATTCTCATTCACTTTCATGAGTCACTTGTGCAGCCCCAGCATAAGCCTTGAATCAGTTGTCTAAGGCGACACCCTTTAAAGCTTATACCAAAGACTACAGAGTTAACTCATAAAGTAACATGGAACCTCAAGTCTAAGGATCAATTAATCACATCAATGACTCGTGAGATATTTCCTAATCTGGAAGTTTCCATTTCTTGAAATAGAAACTTCCTTTCCCATTTAGGAATGTTCTCACACGGGGCACCTCAGTGAACTTACTTATTAAAGTAAGCACCCTCATGTATCACGCACGTATCAACTATACACTTTGCACCTCCATGAAACAAGGTGGTCCTTCTTAAGGGCATGATCCCACAAGCAAGCCTTAGAGGAGTCAGGTTGACACTCCCACTGTCTGTAGGACTCATCGGCTTGGAGTATTTTACTAATCATGACTTATGTGATATAGGGCTCGTTTCATGAACCATTTTACCTAAATGGTAGAGTCCTAAAGTCATCAGGATTAGGGGAGTTCTCATACATACGCACGTAATGGAAACACTCAAAACACGTATTGGCATATAAAGAAGTGTTTGCCTATGATCAATCGTATATTATTCAAAGATTGTCTGTGATGCAAGAAAAGTCCCAAAGCAGATTACGTCGAATCGGCTTTCTAGGGCACTATTCCTAACACTACAGACAGTGGGAGTGTCAACCTGACTCCTCTAAGGCTTGCTTGTGGGATCACGCCCTTAAGAAGGACCACCTTGTTTCATGGAGGTGCAAAGTGTATAGTTGATACGTGCGTGATACATGAGGGTGCTTACTTTAACAAGTAAGTTCATTGAGGTGCCCCGTGTGAGAAGATTCCTAAATGGGAAAGGAAGTTTCTATTTCAGGAAATGGAAACTTCCATATTAGGAAATATCTCACGAGTTATTGATGCGATTAATTGATCCTTAAGACTTGAGGTTCCTTGTCACTTTATGAGTTAACTCTATAGTCTTAGGTATAAGCTTTAAAGGGTGTCGCCTTAGACAACTGATTCAATGCTTACGCTGGGGCTGCACAAGTGATTCATGAAAGTGAATAAGAATCAAGAAAGGACCTACACTTGCTTATGCAAGGTGATCTCTTATTGTGTAAGTCATTTACATGCCATATGGAGTCCTTGGCCAAGGCAGTAGATCAAGACATCAAGAAAAGGGTTTCTTGGAGTGAGATCAAATGGATATGAAATGCACTTAGCTTTAAGACCAGATTATTAGGGTTCTGATTATTCCAGTGCCCTAGATCTTGGTTGAGAGATAGTAAGTAGGAGGATTGTATCTCACATGAATCAATGACTTAAAGGTTCTATCGAATTTGAACATTCCAATTCAGCTAGGGGTTAAACACCTGTTGCTAGACTATGGTCGTTTAAATCTGTGGACTGATTAATTAATTAGTTAATTAATTAATTAGGATCACTGCTAATTGAATTGAGAACCTAGAGGGTCACACACAACAACTTGGTTACATGAGTTGAGGCTTTAAAATGATTAAACGAGTTAATCGGGCCAAGAGGGTTCCACATGTGTGAAACCACACGTATGGGTCATGTGAGTGACACGTGTCCTTGTGACACGTGTCCCACACGTGTAAATATATATATTGTATATATATATATATTAAATAATTAATTTGTTAATTATTTAATAGACTTTGGTTTAATTTTGAATTAAAAAGAAAGTCTAATTTTGGAGAAAATAATCTAGTTAATTAATTATGAGTTAATTAATTAGATAAAATAAGTTATTTATTTTAAATAAATAAAGTATAAAATTATCTAAAAATAGTTTGGATATTTTTAGCTCTCTTGAAAGTTGATTTGTATTTGAATTCAAAGTCAAAGTCAAAATTACTTGATGATCAAGTAATAGGAGAGAGAGGGACCAAAACCCTAGTCCATAAGGACTAGGAATTTCGGCCACTCCCCTCTTATAAATAGGGGAGCTCGAGCTCCGCTTAGAGCGAATTGGCAATTCTTTTGGTTCATGTGTCGAACACCATCCTTTCTCCAAGATAAACGAAACCCTAGGTTAAGCCTAAACACTAACTAGAGAACTAGCATCCTTACTAGTTAGATTGTAGTCAAGTTGGTAGACTATCTCTAGAGAGCTTCAAGTTAGAAGTTTGAAGATTCGAGCTTTACCAAGAAGAGGGGATCAAGCCGCGAGAAGAACATTCTTGGGTGGCTTGAAACGCTTCAAGAAAGAATAAAAGAAAAGTAAGTTTCTTAAACTTACGAATTTGGTTACACGATTGCGAGTCCACGGTCCTTTTGTTGGAAAATTTTTAAATTTCCGCTGCTTTCTGATTCGTGTTTTCCAACAAGTGGTATCAGATCCGCCTCGTTAATCGTGTTTCTGATTCGTCTCAATGATACTGAATTTGGTAGAAATTCTTAGGCTTGATGCGATTGAGTATTTGTAATTATTTTAGAAAGCTTGAATTACGAAACTGTATTTTTTCCTGAAACTTTCTGAAAATTAGTTTTTACAAAATTTAATTTTTTGAAAACAATTTTAGATTTCAAATTGTATAAACTGTTTTTGGATTTCTTGGATTGGTTTTGCTTTTGAACGAAAACACGAAACGAAAAGCATCAATTACGAACACGAGAAACGTTGCACGCGAAGGCGTCGCGCGCACGGGCTTCGCGCGCCTCCGCCGGCCTGTCCTAAGCGTGCGCAGGGCAACCGCCTAACACCCTCCCGCAACCGCGCGGGAGGCCTTCCGGGCGCGCCGTTGCCAGCCCTGGACGGGATAGACCAGCCAGCCGCCCGAGAAGGCTGCGTGCATCGGCGCGCACGCGCGCGATCTTGATGTGCTCGGCTCTTTCGTGTGCGGGCCCCGTTTTCGTAACCCGTTTTCGTATTTCGTGCAATCCAATCCCAATTTTTTTATTTTAATTTTAAAATTTTATTTTTGAATATTTATTTTAATTTTTGAATAAAACTTAAAATTGGGATTTTTGAGAAATAGAAACGGTTTATATTTTGGGAAAATACATCTTTGATAAAATTATTAATTTTCAGAAATTAATTGGAATTTTATTTGTTTTGTTAATTTGGGATTTATTGAAAATTTTTTATAAATAAGACTCGCATCAAGTCGTGTTTTAAGTCATTAGGACTTGAAACGGGAATTTTAATTTATTGGTTAAATTTAAATTCTCGCAAAAGCATGTTAGGTGATCATGGGTTTAGACATATGTATGGTTTTAATTTATGCACATGGATGGTTTAAATTGGGGTTGGAGCCCTATAGTTGCGTTTTTTAATTGAGGTTGGAGCCTCACTTATGTGCGTACTTTTATGTGATTTATTATGTGGTTTTCCATATTACTGTTTTTGAGGCCGAGGTATGCCCCGTGTAATTGTCTAAGGCCAATATGAAGATTGAGTCTTATTACTTTAGGTCTTTTTCTTTTTATTGTAATTTGAGAGTAGAGATAGGTGGTAAGGTTTTATTTTCATTTTGGAGACAATGCACCCATGGAGTAAGATGGACCACATTCAAGTAACAAGGAGGCCATAAGTGAAGACCCCTCAAAATGTTAGGGAGGGGAATCTCAATTTTAAAAATGTAATAGAGATAGGGCTCGTATTTTGTTACCGCTTTCCCTTATGTGATTTAAACTATTTATGTGGCATGTATGTTAGAACTTGTGATTGTGGAGTGGCTCCCACATATCACGCATAAGATAGGTAGAACCCATGATCATTACATGTTAGTATCATGCTAGGACATGTTATTTGTTTATGTGCTTGTTTGAAATGCATTTAAGTGTACTTGCATTAATCAAGACTAATAAAATTGGATAACATATATGTTGGTGAGGTCGAACCGGACAACTCTCCGGTTGATTAGAAAATTCCCATTAAATATTAAGCTAATTTCGAACAAATAGGTGTTTAATTCGAGATGCAAATTTTGAATTAAATTCCTAGCATTCCATCAATAGGTTTTAAGGTTAGTAAGTGAAGCTAGTTATTATCCGCGAGTCGTGGGATAGCTAGTGGAGCTTATTAGTTCTTAGTTACCTAATTGATCATTTTAAATGATCAATATTTCATGATCAATTTTAGCAAGGGCGATGTCCGCGAGTCGTGGGTCGTTCGAACTAAGTTTTGATCATGATCTTATGATTGATGGGTCTAGCTTAACGCCTAAGTAAATATGGATGTCGCACGAGTCGTGGGTCCATATTGAAAGACAGGTGATGCAAAAACCAATTACTAAGAGTTCTAAAGGTGTTAGACTTGGTAAGTTGTACCTACCTAGGGTTTTTACTTAGAATGTCCGCGAGTCGTGGGTTCGAGGTAAAATGCCTAGGATCTTAGTACCCATTGGGAAACGTGTTCCTCTTAGATCTTTGAAAAACAGTGGGAGCTACATTAGATTAAAGACCTTATCTTTTGTATATCGTTATAATTCAACATGCTCACTAGTTCTCTGTTTTACCATTTAGGTTGTAGATTCTGTGATTCTCTACGTGTTTTGAAATGGCAACCAAAAACCCACTTGTATCAATCCTCGAGTCAAACAAGTTGACTGGTCCCAACTATTTTGATTCGCTGAGGAATCTAAAAATCATTTTAGATTCTGAGAAGAGAACTTATGTTCTCTTCGAAGGGGAGCCTTCCGAGCGGGACGCGATTCAGAAGTGGAAGGATGATAATATCCAAGCCCGTTGCCTTATGTTGGCTAACATGTCTCCGGACTTGCGAAGGCAACATGAGGCCATGGAATTCCCTTGGGAGATTTACGACCACTTAGAGCAACTTTACCGCCCTCATGAACGTGTTACAAGGTATAACACTTCAAAGGAATTGTTCCACTTAAGAATGAGGGAAGGTTCAAGTGTCCATGAATATGGACTCAAGTTTCTTGCCCTTACTGAGAAACTTGCCTCCATGGACATGCCACTGAAAGATGAGCTTTCAGTGGATTTGTTGCTAGCTTCGCTCCCACCATCATTCAACCCATTTGTCCTTAACTTCAATATGAATCATGCTGGTGCTACTGTAGCTGAGCTGATTAGTCAGCTTGTGACTGCTGAAAGCACGATCAAGAAGGACAATAAGGTTTTGATGGTGCATGCTCCATCTTCCTCTTCTGGGCCTTCTAAAGGTAAGGGCAAGAAAGCCCAAAAGAAGAAGAAGAAACCCCTTAGGCCCACTGGGCGTTTCGAAGGGGAAGACCCAAAAGAAGAAGCGTGATCAGAAAGAGGATGTTTGCTTCCATTGTGGCAAAGCGGGACATTGGAGGAGAAACTTCCCAGAGTACAAGGCTACTCTAAAGAAAGGTATCTTTCTCGTTGAAGTAAATCTTTCTATTAATTCTAGTTCTTGGGTACTTGATACCGGTTGTGGAACTCATATCTGTAATGATGTACAGATGCTAAGTGAAGTCCAACAACTCAAAGAAGGAGAATGTGTCTTGAAGATCGGCGATGGCTCAAATGTTGAAGCTCGAGCTTTAGGCATAATTAGATTAGATTTAGGTAGTTTTGAGTTAGTCTTAAATAAAGTCCTTTATGTACCGAGCATTATTCGTAATATAATTTTAGTTCCAATATTAGATTGTGAAAGTTATGAAACTTATATTAAGAATGGTAAATATTTATCAAACGGAACAACTCTTCCGTTCACATCGGTACTCTAAGTAATGGACTTTATCTAACTCAGAATATCAATATTATGAATATAAAATGAGAAACGAAGCGTAAGAGAGATGACAAAGTTTCAGCTCCCTTATGGCACGCTAGATTAGGACACATTTCCAAGAACAGAATTAGCAAGATAAAAACTTTAGGATCATTCTCTGAAAATGATCTTAAGGAGTTAACTTCTTGCGAATCCTGTCTCAAAGGAAAGATGTCCAAAGTTCCTTTTAAAGGGACTGTGGAACGTGCCACCAAGCTTTTGGATTTGATCCATACTGATGTTTGTGGACCGCTTAGTGTAAGCACTAGAAACAATCATCAGTATTTCATAACCTTTACCGATGACTTTAGTCGATATGGTTATGTATACTTAATGAAGTATAAATCTGAAGCTTTTGAGAAATTCTTAGAATTTCAAAAGGAGGTTGAGAACAAAACTGGTCACAAGATCAAAGCACTTCGATCTGATCGAGGAGGCGAATATCTTAGTGAAGAATTCCTTAATCATCTCAAAGATAATGGGATTATCTCTCAGTGGAATCCTCCGGGAACTCCTCAGCTTAATGGAGTTTCTGAGAGAAGGAATCGAACCTTACTTGATATTATTCGTTCCATGATGAGTTTCACTGACTTACCACCTTCTTTCTGGGGTTATGCCCTAGAAAGTGCAGCAAAGATTTTGAATCTAGTTCCCTCTAAGTCAGTCCCTAGAACGCCCTATGAAATGTGGCATGGTAAAATCCCTAGTTATTCTTACTTAAGAATTTGGGGTTGTCCTGCTTACGTGAAGAGGACAGTGGGAGATAAGTTAGAATCTCTTTCTAACTTATGCTACTTTGTAGGTTATCCTAAGGAATCCATATGATACTACTTCTATGATCAATCTGAGCAAAAGGTGTTTGTTTCAAGAAATGCCACTTTTCTTGAGGAACCGTTCCTTAAAGAAAAGAAAGGCAAGATCATAGAATTAGAGGAAGTACAAAGTGACCCCACGCCACCCACTGAAGAAACGTCCCCTTCTGATCAACTACAAGCAATCACGAATTTCGATACACACGTAAATCCTCCTCTAAGGCGTTCTGAACGCACTCCTAGACAGCCGGAGAGATGGTATGGATTCTTCCATGAAATCTCTCAAAAGGATAATGATCCTTTAACATATGAGGAGGCACTTTCAGATTCTGACTCTGAACAATGGATAGAAGCCATGAAATCCGAAATGGATTCCATAAACTCCAACCAAGTTTGGACCTTGGTAGATTTGCCTGATGGGGTCAAACCCATAGGTTGCAAATGGATCTTTAAGAGAAAGCTTGGAGTTGATGGAAGCATTGCAGCCTACAAAGCAAGACTGGTTGCAAAAGGATTCACTCAAAGACCCGGCGTGGACTTTGATGAAACCATTTCACCAATTGCAATGCAAAAGTCTATTCGGATCATGCTTGCCATTGCTGCGTATTATGACTACGAGATATGGCAAATGGATGTGAAAACTGCCTTTCTCAATGATGACATTGATAAAGACATTTATATGGAGCAACCCATAGGTTTCACATTCAGTGGGAGTGAGCAAAAGGTTTGCAAACTCCAAAGATCAATCTATGGATTGAAACAGGCTTCTAGGAATAGGAATATTCGATTTGATGAATCAGTCAAAGCATTTGGCTTCATTCAAATTTCGAATGAATCATGTGTGTATAGAAAGGAATTGGAGACCTCAGTGTAATTCTTAGTACTTTATGTTGATGACATCCTTCTTATTGGGAATTCGAAGGATGACATGAAAGTGACTAAGTTATGGTTATCGAACCAATTCGAGATGAAAGATCTGAGTGATGCGTCCTATATCCTTGGAATTAAAATCTATAGAGATAGATCTAGAAGGTTAATAGGACTATCACAGTCGATGTACATTGACAAAGTATTGAAGAGATTCAATATGGAGTCAGCAAAGGTTAAGGACCTTCCTATGAGTGTAGGAACATGTCTTTCTAAGAAGATGTGTCCTAAGACTAACCTTGAGAAAGAAAGAATGACTCATACACCTTACACATCAACAATAGGTAGCATAATGTATGCAATATTATGTACTCGACCGGATGTGGCTTATGCACTTAGTGTAACAAGTCATTTCCAATCTGACCCTGGAGATGGTCACTGGGCTGCCGTGAAGAATATTCTTAAATACTTGAAAAGTACTAAAGATTTATTCTTAGTTTACGGAGGTCAGAAAGATCTTACTGTCGAAGGATACTGCGATGCAAGCTTTGCATTTGACGTAGATGATTTTAAGTCAATGTCAGGATACATTTTCTGCCTAAATGGCGGAGCAGTGAGTTGGAAGAGTTCCAAGCAAACTACCACTGCAGATTCGACCACTGAGGCCGAATACTTAGCTGCAAATGATGCAACTAAGGAAGGTGTTTGGATTAGAAACTTCATTCAAGAGTTGAATGTTGTTCCTAGCATGAAAGACCCCATTACTGTGTTTTGTGACAACACTGGGGCGGTTACTCAAGCAAGAGAACCAAGATCTCACCAATAGACCAAGCACATTATGAGGAAGTATCACCTAATCCGTGATATTATCAAAAGAGGAGATGTGCAAATTGAGAGGTTCAGATCAGCAGAGAACGTGGCAGATCTACTTGTTGGAAAACACGAATCAGAAAGCAGCGGAATTTAAAAATTTTTCCACCAAAAGGATCTTGGACTCGCAATCGTGTAACCAAATTCGTAGAGATAGAAAACTTACTTTTCTTTTATTCTTTCTTGAAGCGTTTCAAGCCACCCAAGAACGCTCTTCTCGCGGCTTGACAACCCGTCCCTCGAAAGTCTCTTTCTACTTCAGAATCCATTGTCGGGATAGCAATCCACACCAACCTAGATTCAATTCATGTTAGAGATGTTCTTAACAATATAACATACAGAAAGAAACATGAAACGAGAAAAGCAGGATTGAAACTCCCTTCGAAAACCAGTTTTGCGAAAGTAGAAAACTGCCAGTCACAAAACCCTCGTGAAAAAATTCATCCTTCAGGATATGGACGAACGGTTTTCGCCATCTTCTTTGGTTTGATTTTTTCATTCGCTTCACGTCGGGTTCAGAATCGTTACATCATCCCTTCTGATCGTTTTGCTTGATCCCCACTTTTTGGTAAAGCTCGAATCTTCAAAACTTCTAACTTGAAGCTCTCTAGAGATAGTCCACCAACTTGGCTACAATCTAACTAGTAAGGATGCTAGTTCTCTAGTTAGTGTTTAGGCTTAACCTAGAGTTTTATTTTATCTTGGAGAAAGGAAGGTGTTCAACACATGAACCAAGAATTGCCAATTAGCTCTAAAGGGGAGCATGAGCTCCCCTATATATAAGAAAGGGGAGGGACGAAATTCCTAGTCCTTAATGGGCTAGGATTTTGGTCTCCCTCTCTCCTATTACTTGATCATCAAGTAATTTTGACTTTGACTTTGAATTCTAATTCAAATCAACTTTCAAGAGAGCTAAAAATATCCAAACTATTTTTTGGATAATTTTATACTTTATTTATTTAAAATAAATAACTTATTTTATCTAATTAATTAATTCATAATTAATTAACTAGATTATTTTTCTCCAAAATAAGACTTTCTTTTTAATTCAAAATTAAACCAAAGTCTATTAAATAATTAATCACATTAATTATTTAATACATAAATAAATATACACATATATTTATACACGTGTGTGACACGTGTCACAATGACACGTGTCACTCACGTGAGCCACACGTGTGGTTTCACACGTGTGGAACCCTCTTGGCTTGATTAACTCGTTTAATCATTTTAAAGCCTCAACTCATGTAACCAAGTTGTTGTGTGTGACCCTCTAGGTTCTCAATTCAATTAGCAGTGACCCTAATTAATTAATTCACTAATTAATTAATCAGTCCACAGATTAAACGACCATAGTCTAGCAACAGGTGTTTAACCCCTAGCTGAATTGGAATGTTCGGATTCGACAGAACCTTTAAGTCATTGATTCATGTGAGATACAATCCTCCTACTTACTATCTCTCAACCATGATCTAGGGTAAGGGAATAATTAGAACCCTAATAATCTGGTCTTAAAGCTAAAGTGCATTTCATATCCATTTGATCTCAATCCAAGAAACCCTTTTCTTGATGTCTTGATCTACTGCCTTGGCCAAGGACTCCATATGGCATATGAATGACTTACACAATAAGAGATCACCTTGCAAATGCAAGTGTAGGTCCTTTCTTGATTCTCATTCACTTTCATGAGTCACTTGTGCAGCCCCAGCATAAGCCTTGAATCAGTTGTCTAAGGCGACACCCTTTAAAGCTTATACCAAAGACTACAGAGTTAACTCATAAAGTAACATGGAACCTCAAGTCTAAGGATCAATTAATCACATCAATGACTCGTGAGATATTTCCTAATCTGGAAGTTTCCATTTCCTGAAATAGAAACTTCCTTTCCCATTTAGGAATGTTCTCACACGGGGCACCTCAGTGAACTTACTTATTAAAGTAAGCACCCTCATGTATCACGCACGTATCAACTATACACTTTGCACCTCCATGAAACAAGGTGGTCCTTCTTAAGGGCGTGATCCCACAAGCAAGCCTTAGAGGAGTCAGGTTGACACTCCCACTGTCTGTAGGACTCATCGGCTTGGAGTATTTTACTAATCATGACTTATGTGATATAGGGCTCGTTTCATGAACCATTTCACCTAAATGGTAGAGTCCTAAAGTCATCAGGATTAGGGGAGTTCTCATACATGCGCACGTAATGGAAACACACAAAACACGTATTGGCATATAAAGAAGTGTTTGCCTATAATCAATCGTATATTATTCAAAGATTGTCTGTGATACAAGAAAAGTCCCAAAGCAGATTACGTCGAATCGGCTTTCTAGGGCACTATTCCTAACAATCTCCCACTTGCCCGTAAAAGCCATTTAGGTATTCTAAGTCCCATCTTCTCAAGATGCACTTTGAGAGCCTATTGACTTTGGGCGTTTCCAAAGTGGATCTGCTATATTCTCTGCTGATGTGACCCTCTTGTTTACACATCTCTTAGGAAACACCTTTTCCTTATAAAGTGATTCGTAATCACGTGTTTAGTCTCTTGGTGAGGTCTTGGTTCTCTTATTTGAGCAACCATCCATTTTATCATACAATATGATAAAGGAGTTGTTTCATGCTAGGAACTTTATCTAACTGGTTAGATGGGGTTTCTTACCCAAACACTTAACTTAGCGTTATATAATACGACTAAGTTCTCAACTACGACAGTCGAGTTTTGCAATGTCCGTCCTTGGAACCCTTTCCAACACATTGCATTACCGTTCTGGTAGAAGTTGTATCCTTGCAATGATTTCATAATCATCCATGTTTGATGAACAGTTACATCAAATATCCTTCTAACAACAAGATCTTTTGGGCTCTGTAAACTAATACATATCCTCATTTCTTCTCAAGTACTCTGAGGACATCCTTTACAGAGATCTAATGACCTTCTCTGAGGTCATATTAGATTCGGCCTACTACGCTTAGTGTTGTGCCATATCTAATTTAGTACATAACTTTTCATACATTATGCACCCTTTCACTTAAAGGGATTTTGGACATTCTAACTTTCTCAAAGTTTATCTTAGGACACATACTCTTCAAAAGAGACGTTCCATTGTCCATACTAAACTCCTTTTAGTACCGTGGTTATGTACTCATTTTGTGATAATCCTTTTATTCTCTTAGATCTATCTTCTATAGATCTGAATGTCGAGAATATAGGATAATCACCAAGATCTTTCATGTCAAATTGTTTCTTAAACTAGAATTGGTAACTTTCACGTCATCCTTGACATTCCTAATGAGAAGGACATCGTCTTCTAAAGAACCAAAATTGACTCTTACACCACTAACTTTCATATGTACACTCTGAGACTTATTCGACTTCTATCTGTGTCAAACGATTGACTGTGGAATCAAATTGTCTAACTCCTAGAAGCCTTTATCAATCCACAGATTGACTTTAGGGATTTGCATACCTTATGCATACTCCAACTGAATATGAGATTTATAGAAATACCTTATTTCAGTCTCTTTCAATCTCATATTGAACAAGATAGTTCTCATATTGATTTATCATATCTCATAGTCAGAATATGAGGATATGGTAAACATAATCTAAATGGACTTTTGCATTTCAACCGTCAAGAAGGTTGTAATGCTTTCCATTTACTCGAAGCTCTAGGAGCTTGATCCTATCAGGTGGATCAACCAAGGTTAAAACTCGGTTTAAGTATATGAAATCCATATTGGATTTCAAGGCTTGCTTACACTACTCAGATTCCAAATCTGACAGTGTCTCCTCTTCAAGTAATTCCTTGGCTATCTAGGAACGCGTTCTAAACGCATCTTAAGAGAAGGGTTTCACACGTGTACATACTCTAAAATTTGGCTAAGTTTTATCAGATGGGCTCGTTTCTTCTATATGTGGCATGAATATTTTTCTCAAATTTCTTTGAGGTCTGCTTGCTTGCCTTTCTTCTTCTATAGGAACGATTCCTTAAGAAAGGTACATTCCTTTGAGACAAACAACCTTTGTGCAAGGGAATCGCAAAACTGATATCCAATATCATTGTATAAACTTGAACTCATTTCAAGCTTATCTCCCACTATCCTCTTCAAGTAAGAGGATTCCATTGAATTCTTGGATAAGAATAATTAGGGAATTTAGTATGCCACTTTGCATAGTGCAACTGAAGGACTTATTTTGGAAGGTACTAAATTCAAAATCTCTAACTGCATATTCTAGGAGTTTATTCCTAGAATGATTATAAGTCAGTAAAGCTTGCTATGGAATGGACCATATCCTATAAGGTTTCATTCCCTCATTCAGAAACACTAAGGTGTTCTCGAATTAGTTTACTGAGAGATAATCCTATTATCTCTAAGATGAGTAAGGAATTAGTTGCTAAGATATTGGCTATCTCGATCATATCGATTTACCTATAACTTATGACTACTTCGGTTCCTAACCTCCTTTCGAAATTCTAAGAATTTCATATAAGTTTCGAATTTGTATTTTAACAAGTACATTCATTCATAATGATTAAATTGATGATTGTATCTAGTGCTTACATTAAGCATCTTACACTCATCAGCACGGATCGAAATCCACTATAATTTTGGAACGTTCCACGTTTCTTATAAACGGGATTCAGGAACGCTTCCCTCATGACAGGATTCACAGGAAGTCAACACTATAGGTTCATTTTCATAGAATGATCCTAAGGTGTCTGACTTGCTAATCCTTTTATATCTCAACGTTCCAAAGTAATTCGAAGCTTTGTCATCTCACTTACTTTTGTTATCTCGTTGTATGTTCAGAACATTAGTGCCTTGAGTCTTTGCACAACGGCTTATGCAGAATTGACTTAAGACTAGTAAATTCTATTCCTAGTAGAATTACTAAACGAGGTAACATTTCAAAGTACTCATACTCTTTGCAGTTCCCTTTCAAAGTCCTTATTTACTACTATAGAAGCAAACGTCCTATTTGATCTCTAGTGTTTTTTTGGGCGTACCCCTTACATGCCCCTCCATTGGGCTCTTAAGGGTTTCTTCTTCTTTAGGCCTTCAAGCCTTTAATCTTAGGGAGTTTTAGAAGAAGAATTAACCATCTCAACCTTTTATTCCTTCTTAAGGATGCTCTCAACCATTATCAACTTAAATGATTAACTATACTACATTAGCATCATTCTAGTTGAGCATAAAGGGTTTGATTGATAGTCGAAGCAATGTAAGCAATCAGTGCATTGAGAACTCTCTTCTCAGTTGATGATCGAGACCATAAGATCTTCAAATAAGATCTTTAGACCTTGTTCGTGTACACTTGTTTCCTCATTTGGAATATTGAATAATTCCATAATGTTATACCTTGTAACATTTTTATGAGGTGGTTCAATTGCTTTTAAGTGGTTTGGAAAAATCCATTCACCTCAGATTGCTTCTCTTTTGGCCCGGGTCGACTTTTCACAATTGAAAACTTCGCCCTTTAGAGAACGCCTTTCTGTAGTCGGGTTCTAAAATGAATTTTAGGATCCGAAGCCATTTAGAGTTAGTCAGGACTTAGTCAACTTATTTGACTTAAGGATGGATACGAATGGGTTTGCATTTTATATTGTAGAGAATCGCAGAACTACAACCTAAATGCTAAGCAGAGAAAATGTGGGCATGCTGAATTATAACGATATACAAAAGATAAGGTCTTTAATCTAATGTAGCTCCCACTGTTTTTCAAAGATCTATAATTCCCAAAGATCTAAGAGGAACACGTTTCCCAATGGGTACAAAGATCCTAAGCATTTTACCTCGAACCCACGACTCGCGGACATTCTAAGTAAGAACCCTAGGTAGGTACAACTTACCAATTCTAACACCTTTAGAATTCTTAGTAATTGTTTTTGCATCACCTATCTTTCAATATGGACCCACGACTCGTGCGACATCCATATTTACTTAGGCGTTAAGCTAGACCCATCAATCATAAGATCATGACCAAAACTTAGTTCGAACGACCCACGACTCGCGGACATCGCCTTTGCTAAAATTGACCACGAAATATTGACCATTTAAAATGATTAATTAGATAACTAAGAACTAAAAAGCTCCACTAGCTATCCCACGACTCGCGGACAATAACTAGCTTTACTTACTAAACTTAAAACCTATTGATGGAATGCTAGGAATTTAATTCAAAATTTGCATCTCGAATTAAACACCTATTTGTTCGAAATTAGCTTAATATTTAATGGGAATTTTCGAATCAACCGGAGAGTTGTCCGGTTCGACCTCACCAACATATATGTTATCCAATTTTATTAGTCTTGATTAATGCAAGTACACTTAAATGCATATCAAACAAGCACATAAACAGATAACATGTCCTAGCATGATACTAACATGTAATGATCATGGGTTCTACCTATGTTATTCGTGATATGTGGGAGCCACTCCACAATCACAAGTTCTAACATACATGCCACATAAACAGTTTAAATCACATAAGGGAAAGCGGTAACAAAATACGAGCCCTATCTCTAATACAGTTAACAATTGAGATTCCCCTCCCTAACATTTTGAGGGGTCTTACTCCATGGGTGCATTGTCTCCAAAATGAAAATAAAACCTCACCACCTATCTCTACTCTCAAATTACAATAAAAAGAAAAAGACATAAAGTAATAAGGCTCAATCTTCATATTGGCCTTAGACAATTACACGGGGCATACCCCGGCCTAAAAAACAGTAATATGGAAAGCCACATAATAAATCACATAACAGTAGGCACATAAGTGAGGCTCCAACCTCAATTGAAAAACGCAACTATAGGGCTCCAACCCCAATTTAAACCATCCATGTGCATAAATTAAAACCATACATAGATCTAAACCCATGATCACCTAACATGCTTTTGCGAGAATTTAAATTTAGCCAATAAATTAAAATTCTCGTTTCAAGTCCTAATGACTTAAAACACGACTTAGATGCAATTCTTGTTCAAGAGCCTTTTCAATAAAACCCGAAAAACAACAAACCAATAAAATTCCAATTAATTTCCAAAATTAATAATTTTATTCTTTCATTATTTTCAGAAAATAAAGATTGTAATTTTTCCAAAATTTAAATCGCTTAATTTCTCAAAAATCCCAATTTAATCAAAATTTTAAAATAATTTTATTTTAGCAAAACTGATTTTAAAAGATAAAATTTAAATAAAATTTAAATCAGGATTTTACGGACCGAAAACACAAAAACACGAAACACGAAAACGGGCCCGAAAAGGGAACTAGCCGCGCGAGGCACTTTCGCGCAGCAGCGCCCGCCGCGACTAGGCGGGCTGGGTAGGCGTCCCGCGCGGTTGCGGGACGGGCTGGGCGGGCGCGCCGGGACGGCTCCCGCGCGGTTGCGGGAGGAGCTGGGCGGCAGCGGCGGGCCTGGGCGTGCGACGTGCTAGCACGCCTAGGCTCGTCCTTTTCGTGTTCCGTTTCGTGTCCAGGTTTCTCAAAACCAATTCAATCCAAAATTAAAAAATTCGATTTAAACATATTTCAATCAAAACGGTTTTCAAAAACACAATTTAAGAAAACAGTTTCAGAAATTCAGGAAAAATTACAGTTTCGTATTTCAGGCTTTCTAAAAGAACTCATGAATACCTAATTCGCATGTAAGCCTAAGAATTTCTACCAAATTCAGAATAATTGAGACGAATTAGAAACACGATTAACGAGGTGGCTCTGATACCACTTGTTGGAAAACACGAATCAGAAAGCAGCGGAATTTAAAAATTTTTCCAGCAAAAGGATCTTGGACTCGCAATCGTGTAACCAAATTCATAGAGATAGAAAACTTACTTTTCTTTTATTCTTTCTTGAAGCGTTTCAAGCCACCCAAGAACCCTCTTCTCGCGGCTTGACAACCCGTCCCTCGAAAGTCTCTTTCTACTTCAGAATCCATTGTCGGGATAGCAATCCACACCAACCTAGATTCAATTCATGTTAGAGATGTTCTTAACAATATAACATAAAGAAAGAAACATGAAACGAGAAAAGCAGGATTGAAACTCCCTTCGAAAACCAGTTTTGCGAAAGTAGAAAACTGCCAGTCACAAAACCCTCGTGAAAAAATTCATCCTTCAGGATATGGACGAACGGTTTTCGCCATCTTCTTTGGTTTGATTTTTTCATTCGCTTCACGTCGGGTTCAGAATCGTTACATCATCCCTTCTGATCGTTTTGCTTGATCCCCACTTTTTGGTAAAGCTCGAATCTTCAAAACTTCTAACTTGAAGCTCTCTAGAGATAGTCCACCAACTTGGCTACAATCTAACTAGTAAGGATGCTAGTTCTCTAGTTACTGTTTAGGCTTAACCTAGAGTTTTATTTTATCTTGGAGAAAGGAAGGTGTTCAACACATGAACCAAGAATTGTCTATTAGCTCTAAAGGGGAGCATGAGCTCCCCTATATATAAGAAAGGGGAGGGACGAAATTCCTAGTCCTTAATGGGCTAGGATTTTGGTCTCCCTCTCTCATATCACTTGATCATCAAGTAATTTTGACTTTGACTTTGAATTCTAATTCAAATCAACTTTCAAGAGAGCTAAAAATATCCAAACTATTTTTTGGATAATTTTATACTTTATTTATTTAAAATAAATAACTTATTTTATCTAATTAATTAATTCATAATTAATTAACTAGATTATTTTTCTCCAAAATAAGACTTTCTTTTTAATTCAAAATTAAACCAAAGTCTATTAAATAATTAATCACATTAATTATTTAATACATAAATAAATATATACATATATTTATACACGTGTGTGACACGTGTCACAATGACACGTGTCACTCACGTGAGCCACACGTGTGGTTTCACACGTGTGGAACCCTCTTGGCTTGATTAACTCGTTTAATCATTTTAAAGCCTCAACTCATGTAACCAAGTTGTTGTGTGTGACCCTCTAGGTTCTCAATTCAATTAGCAGTGACCCTAATTAATTAATTCACTAATTAATTAATCAGTCCACAGATTAAACGACCATAGTCTAGCAACAGGTGTTTAACCCCTAGCTGAATTGGAATGTTCGGATTCGACAGAACCTTTAAGTCATTGATTCATGTGAGATACAATCCTCCTACTTACTATCTCTCAACCATGATCTAGGGTAAGGGAATAATTAGAACCCTAATAATCTGGTCTTAAAGCTAAAGTGCATTTCATATCCATTTGATCTCAATCCAAGAAACCCTTTTCTTGATGTCTTGATCTACTGCCTTGGCCAAGGACTCCATATGGCATATGAATGACTTACACAATAAGAGATCACCTTGCAAATGCAAGTGTAGGTCCTTTCTTGATTCTCATTCACTTTCATGAGTCACTTGTGCAGCCCCAGCATAAGCCTTGAATCAGTTGTCTAAGGCGACACCCTTTAAAGCTTATACCAAAGACTACAGAGTTAACTCATAAAGTAACATGGAACCTCAAGTCTAAGGATCAATTAATCACATCAATGACTCGTGAGATATTTCCTAATCTGGAAGTTTCCATTTCCTGAAATAGAAACTTCCTTTCCCATTTAGGAATGTTCTCACACGGGGCACCTCAGTGAACTTACTTATTAAATTAAGCACCCTCATGTATCACGCACGTATCAACTATACACTTTGCACCTCCATGAAACAAGGTGGTCCTTCTTAAGGGTGTGATCCCACAAGCAAGCCTTAGAGGAGTCAGGTTGACACTCCCACTGTCTGTAGGACTCATCGGCTTGGAGTATTTTACTAATCATGACTTATGTGATATAGGGCTCGTTTCATGAACCATTTCACCTAAATGGTAGAGTCCTAAAGTCATCAGGATTGGGGGAGTTCTCATACATGCGCACGTAATGGAAACACACAAAACACGTATTGGCATATAAAGAAGTGTTTGCCTATAATCAATCGTATATTATTCAAAGATTGTCTGTGATACAAGAAAAGTCCCAAAGCAGATTACGTCGAATCGGCTTTCTAGGGCACTATTCCTAACACTACTTACTAAACCCCTTAGTCGAGAAGCTTTCCAAGGTCATCTTCAGAAGATGGGACTTAGAGTAGCTTTAGAATGGCTTTGACGGGCAAGTGGGAGATTGTTAGGAATAGTGCCCTATAAAGCCGATTATATATCCGCTTTGTGCTTTTCCTTATTGTAATCACAGACAATCTTTGAATGAAATAACGAATTGAGGCAACACTTCTTTATATGCTCTTGTTTGGTATGCGTTTACTTTATCTGTGCATGTATGAGAACTCCCCTAATCCTGATGACTTTAGGACTCTACCATTTAGGTGAAATGGTTCATGAAACGAGCCCTATATCACATAAGTCATGATTAGTAAAATACTCCAAGCCGATGAGTCCTACAGACAGTGGGAGTGTCAACCTGACTCCTCTAAGGCTTGCTTGTGGGATCACGCCCTTAAGAAGGACCACCTTGTTTCATGGAGGTGCAAAGTGTATAGTTGATACGTGCGTGATACATGAGAGTGCTTACTTCAATAAGTAAGTTCACTGAGGTCCCCCGTGTGAGAACATTCCTAAATGGGAAAGGAAGTTTCTATTTCAGGAAATGGAAACTTCCATATTAGGAAATATCTCACGAGTTATTGATGTGATTAATTGATCCTTAAGACTTGAGGTTCCTTGTCACTTTATGAGTTAACTCTGTAGTCTTAGGTATAAGCTTTAAAGGGTGTCGCCTTAGACAACTGATTCAAGGCTTATGCTGGGGCTGCACAAGTGATTCATGAAAGTGAATGAGAATCAAGAAAGGACCTACACTTGCATATGCAAGGTGATCTCTTATTGTGTAAGTCATTCATATGCCATATGGAGTCCTTGGCCAAGGCAGTAGATCAAGACATCAAGAAAAGGGTTTCTTGGATTGAGATCAAATGGATATGAAATGCACTTAGCTTTAAGACCAGATTATTAGCGTTCTGATTATTCCCGTGCCCTAGATCATGGTTGAGAGATAGTAAGTAGGAGGATTGTATCTCACTTGAATCATTGACTTAAAGGTTCTGTCGAATCCGAACATTCCAATTCAGCTAGGGGTTAAACACCTGTTGCTAGACTATGGTCGTTTAAATCTGTGGACTGATTAATTAATTAGTGAATTAATTAATTAGGGTCACTGCTAATTGAATTGAGAACCTAGAGGGTCACACACAACAACTTGGTTACATGAGTTGAGGCTTTAAAATGATTAAACGAGTTAATCGGGCCAAGAGGGTTCCACACGTGTGGATCACGTGAGTGAAACGTGTCCTTATGACATGTGTCCCACACATGTAAATATATATATTGTATATGTATATTAAATAATTAATTTGTTAATTATTTAATAGACTTTGGTTTAATTTTGAATTAAAAAGAAAGTCTAATTTTGGATAAAATAATCTAGTTAATTAATTATGAATTAATTAATTAGATAAAATAAGTTATTTATTTTAAAGAAATAAAGTATAAAATTATCCAAAAATAGTTTGGATATTTTTAGCTCTCTTGAAAGTTAATTTGAATTTGAATTCAAAGTCAAAGTCAAAATTACTTGATGATCAAGTAATATATAGGAGAGAGAGGGACCAAAACCCTATTCCATAAGGACTAGGAATTTCGGCCACTCCCCTCTTATAAATAGGGGAGCTCGAGCTCCCCTTAGAGCGAATTGGCAATTCTTTTGGTTTATATGTTTAACACCATCCTTTCTCCATGATAAACGAAACCCTAGGTTAAGCCTAAACACTAACTAGAGAACTAGCATCCTTACTAGTTAGATTGTAGTCAAGTTGGTGGACTATCTCTAGAGAGCTTCAAGTTAGAAGTTTGAAGATTCGACCTTTACCAAGGAGAGGGGATCAAGCCGCGAGAAGAGCGTTCTTGGGTGGCTTGAAACGCTTCAAGAAAGAATAAAAGAAAAGTAAGTTTCTTAACCCTACGAATTTGGTTACACGATTGCGAGTCCAAGGTCCTTTTGTTGGAAAATTTTAAATTTCCACTGCTTTCTGATTCGTGTTTTCCAACAGTAAGTCTGTGAAACTCATCATGGAACGAACCATATCAAGTAGGGTTTGATTCCTTCTCTCAGAAACTCCATTAAGCTGAGGAGTTCCCGAAGGAGGCCACTGAGAGATAATCCCATTATCTTTGAGATGATTAAGGAATTCTTCACTAAGATACTCGCCTCCTCGATCAGATCGAAGTGCTTTGATCTTGTGACCAACTTGGTTCTCAATCTCCTTTTGAAATTCTAAGAATTTCTCAAAAGCTTCAGATTTATACTTCATTAAGTATATATAACCATATCGACTAAAGTCGTCGGTAAAGGTTATGAAATACTGATGATTGTTTCTGGTGCTTACACTAATCGGTCCACAAACATCAGTATGGATCAAATCCAAAACCTTAGTGGCCCACTCCACAGTTCCTTTAAAAGGTACTTTGGACATTTTTCCTTTGAGACAGGATTCGCAAGAAGCTAACTCTTTAATATCATTTTCAGAGAATGATCCTAAAGTGTTTATCTTGCTAATTCTATTCTTGGAAATGTGTCCTAATCTAGCGTGCCATAAGGGAGCTGAAACTTTGTCATCTCTCTTACGTTTAGTTTCTCATTGTATATTCATAATATTGATATTCTGAGTTAGATAAAGTCCATTACTTAGAGTACCAATGTGAAAGGAAGAGTTGTTCCGTTTGATAAAGTATTTACCGTTCTTAATATAAGTTTCATAACCTTCACAATCTAAAATTGGAACTGAAATTATATTACGAATAATGCTCGGTACATAAAGGACTTTATTTAAGACTAACTCAAAACTACCTAAATCTAATCTAATTATGCCTAAAGCTCGAGCTTCAACGTTTGAGCCATCGCCGATCTTCAACACACATTCTTCTTCTTTGAGTTGTTGGACTTCACTTAGCATCTGTACATCATTACAGATACGAGTTCCACAACCGGTATCAACTACCCAAGAACTAGAATTAATAGAAAGATTTATTTCAACGAGAAACATACCTTTCTTTAGAGTAGCCTTGTACTCTGGGTAGTTTCTCCTCTAATGTCCCGCTTTGCCACAATCGAAGCAAACATCCTCTTTCTGATCACGCTTCTTCTTTTGGGCCTTCCCCTTCGAAACGCCACCAGTGGGCCTAAGGGGTTTCTTCTTCTTCCTTAGGGCTTTCTTGCCCTTACCTTTAGAAGGCCCAGAAGAGGAAGATGGAGCATTCACCATCAAAACCATTTTGTTCTTCTTGATCGTGCTTTTAGCTGTCACCAGCATGATTCATATTGAAGTTAAGGACAAATGGGTTGAATAATGGTGGGAGCGAAGCGAGCAACAAATCCACTGAAAGCTCATCTTTCAGTGGCATGTCCATGGAAGCAAGTTTCTCAGTAAGGGCGAGAAACTTGAGTCCATATTCATGGACACTTGAACCTTCCCTCATTCTTAAGTGGAACAATTCCTTTGAAGTGTTATACCTTGTAATACGTTCATTAGGGCGGTAAAGTTGCTCTAAGTGGTCGTAAATCTCCCAAGCGAATTCCATGGCCTCATGTTGCCTTTGTAAGTCCGGAGACATGTTAGCCAACATAAGGCAACGGGCTTGGAGATTATCATCCTTCCACTTCTGAATCGCGTCCCGCTCGGCCCGAGTGGGAGCCTCCCCTTCGGGACTACGCTCCCCTTCGAAGAGAACATAAGTTCTCTTCTCAGAATCTAAAATGATTTTTAGATTCCTCAGCCAATCAAAATAGTTGGGACCAGTCAACTTGTTTGACTCGATGATCGATACAAGAGGGTTTTTGGTTGCCATTTCAAAACACGTAGAGAATCACAAAATCTACGACCTAAATGGTAAAACAGAGAACTAGTGAGCATGCTGAATTATAACGATATACAAAAGATAAGGTCTTTAATCTAATGTAACTCCCACTGTTTTTCAAAGATCTAGAATTCCCAAAGATCTAAGAGGAACACGTTTCCCAATGGGTACTAAGATCCTAGGCATTTCACCTCGAACCCACGACTCGTGGGCATTCTAAGTAAGAACCCCAGGTAGGTACAACTTACTAATTCTAACACCTTTAGAACTCTTAGTAATTGTTTTTTGCATCACCTATCTTTCAATATGGGCCCACGACTCGTGCGACATCCATATTTACTTAGGCGTTAAGCTAGACCCATCAATCATAAGATCATGATCAAAACTTAGTTCGAACGACCCACGACTCGCGGACATCGCCCTTGCCAAAATTGATCACGAAATATTGATCATTTAAAATGATCAATTAGGTAACTAAGAACTAATAAGCTCCACTAGCTATCCCACGACTCGCGGACAATAACTAGCTTCACTTACTAAACTTAAAACCTATTGATGGAATGCTAGGAATTTAATTCAAAATTTACATCTCGAATTAAACACCTATTTGTTCGACATTAGCTTAATATTTAATGGGAATTTTCGAATCAACCGGAGAGTTGTCCGGTTCGACCTCACCAACATATATGTTATCCAATTTTATTAGTCCTGATTAATGCAAGTACACCTAAATGCATTTCAAACAAGCACATAAACAGATAACATGTCCTAGCGTGATACTAACATGTAATGATCATGGGTTCTACCTATCTTATGCGTGATATGTGGGAGCCACTCCACAATCACAAGTTCTAACATACATGCCACATAAACAGTTTAAATCACATAAGGGAAAGTAGTAACAAAATACGAGCCCTATCTCTATTACATTTTTACAATTGAGATTCCCCTACCTAACATTTTGAGGGGTCTTCACTTATGGCCTCCTTGTTACTTGAATGTGGTCCATCTTACTCCATGGGTGCATTGTCTCCAAAATGAAAATAAAACCTCACTATTTATTCTACTCTCAAAAAAATGAAAAAGTACTGAAAAGTAATAAGGCTCAATCTTCATATTGGCCTTAGACAAATACACGAGGCATACCCCGGCCTAAAAAACAGTAATATGAAAGCCACATAATAAATCACATAACAGTACGCACATAAGTGAGGCTCCAAACTCAATTGAAAAACGCAACTATAGGGCTCCAACCCCAATTTAAACCATCCATGTGCATAAATTAAAACCTTACATAAGTCTAAACCCATGATCACCTAACATGCTTTTGCAAGAATTTAAATTTAACCAATAAATTAAAATTCTCGCTTTAAGCTCTAATAGCTTAAAACACGACTTAGATGCAATTCTTGTTCAAGAGCCTTTTCAATAAAACCCGAATAACTTTAAACCAATAAAATTCTAATTAATTTCTGAAAAATAAATAATTTTATTCTTTCAATATTTTCATAAAATAAAGTTTGAAATTTTTCCAAAATTTAAATCGCTTAAAATTTTCAAAATCCCAATTTAAACAATTATTTAAAAAATAATTCAAATTTAATAAAACAAAATTTTATAGAAAAATTAAATCGAGATTTCAAGGACCGAAAACACGAAAACGCAAAAACCGGGCCCGGAACGAGCAACTGCTCACCGCGCAGCGTCGCGCGCTAGGCGCGCGCCCTGCGCACAACGTGCGCAGCTTGCTGCTGCTCGCGTGCGGGCGATCCCGAGCGGGTGCTCCCGCGTGGTTGCGGGAGCGTACGGGCGGCTGTCCCGCGCGGTTACGGGACAGGCGAGCGGGCGCACCTAGGCGCGGCGGGAGGGCCTCCCGCACGGTTGCGGGAGGGCTGGGCGGCGGCGGCGGGCCTGGGCATGTGACGTGCTAGCACGCCTAGGCTCGGCCTTTTCGTGTTCCATTTCGTATTTTGGGTTTCTCTAAAACCCGGTTCAATCAAAAAATTAGAAAAATACAATTTAAATAGACTTTAATCAAAACGGTTTTCAAAAACACAATTTAAGAAAACAGTTTCAGAAATTGAAGAAAAATTACAGTTTCGTAATTCAGGCTTTCTAAAAGAACTCATGAATACCTAATTCGCATCTAAGCCTAAGAATTTCTACCAAATTCAAAATAATTGAGACGAATCAGAAACACGATTAACAAGGTGGCTCTGATACCACTTGTTGGAAATCAAGAATCAGAAAACAGCGAAAGTTTAAAATTTTTCCAACAAAAGGATCTGGAACTCGCAATCGTGTAACCAAATTCATAGGGATTAGAAACTTACTTTCTTAATTAACTTTCTTGAAGCGTTTCAAGCCACCCAAGAACGCTCTTCTCGCGGCTTGATCCCCTCTCCTTGGTAAAGCTCGAATCTTCAAACTTCTAACTTGAAGCTCTCTAGAGATAGTCCACCAACTTGACTACAATCTAACTAGTAAGGATGCTAGTCCTCTAGTTAGTCTTTAGGCTTAACCTAGGGTTTTGTTTATCTTGGAGAAATCATGGTGTTCAACACATGAACCAAAAGAATTCTCAATTAGCTCTAAGGGGAGCTCGAGCTCCCCTATTTATATTAATGTAGTGGCCGAAAATCCCTAGTCCTTATGGGCTAAGGATTTTAGTCCCTCTCTCCTATTACTTGATCATCAAGTAATTTTGACTTTGACTTAGAATTTAAATTCAAATCAACTTTCAAGAGAGCTAAAAATATCCAAACTATTTTTGGATAATTTTATATTTTATTTATTTAAAATAAATAAAACCACTATGTCCACCAAACATGACACTAACACGTCATTAAAGAATCAAAAAAATTCAAAAAACTTCACTTATGTTGGGATTTCATCATTATCTTAACCCTTTTTTTTTCCAAAATTTAAATCAGAAACCCCTTCACATTCTCACACTTTCTTCATCCACCAAAAAGCAAAAAATAATATTTATAATATTTATTTATTTCACACACACACACATACACACATATATTTATATATTAAGTATTAATTATGTATTTATGTTTTTTCCCCTCACGTGATCATGTGCACATTTTATTTTTTTATGTTTTTCACTTTACGTATTTCTTATAACTAAATGTAATATTATATATATATATATATATGTATATATATATTAAGCAAACACTTAATTTCAATATTTAAAAATAAAAAGATGAAAAAGTGAACAAAAAAGTAGATCTAGATATCTGACCCTTCTTTCTCTTGTCACCATATACCGCCGCCGCTGCCGCCGCGCTTCTTCCGCGCCACCGCCATCGTCACCTCCTCCGATTATAGACACAATGGCCACTTGCCGCCTAGCTCAAACTCTGACAGTACTTGTAACTCAAAAGAAAAAGGGGAAAAAAAAGGAGAAACAACACAAGGGTTAGTCCTAAAGATTAGTGAGGGGACTAATAAACGCACGCGTATATGTATATAGCAAAGCACTTAACAAAATTCAAAGTGATCCATGAACCGGGGATGGTTTTTGCAAGCTAAAACATTTTCCTGTGATAATAGATATATATAATTAAAAGAAGTTAAGGCCGAAGGCCAAAACAACCAATATTTAAGTAATTAGAAGTTCATTCCTGTTTCATAGATTCATTCAAAGTCACACTAACTTGGCGAGTATGAGTTCTGTAACATCCCGCTCGTCCGGCCGTACAGGTACGCTATTTTGAGAGTGCTACTTGTGCATTTAAATTATTTAATTATGCTTTTATATGTTTATTGTAATGTTTAAATGATATTCTTGAATTAATATGAATTATTTGCTAAGTGTTTAGTTGTAAATTTTGAATGTTTATGCCTGTTTGCCCTTGAATTTGATTTGTATGCCTCTATTTTTAATTTCGATTTTCGTGATAATTTGCTATGCATGATTTATGCGTGTTATGAACTTGTTTGCATGTTCTTTTTTCATTTTCGAGCTCGTTTGATATGGTTTTTAAAACTATTTTGTTTGATAGGGACTCGAGGGCCTAATACGTTTAGCGCACCTTGTGTTCCGGAAGGCATAACTTGGGCTCGAGAATTCGGATTCGAATTCCGGAAGAGGCGCTAGACGTGTAACTAAAAGTGGAGGATTTCAAGCCTACCTTTGTATTTTTATAATCCCGTTTAAGCCTCCGAATTTTGCCCGAAACTTGAACTTCGCGCAGATTTACTGTTGGAAAACACGAATCAGAAAGCAGCGGAGATTTAAAAATTTTCCAACAAAAGGATCTGGGACTCGCAATCGTGTAACCAAATTCATAGGGATTAGAAACTTACTTTCTTAATTAACTTTCTTGAAGCGTTTCAAGCCACCCAAGAACGCTCTTCTCGCGGCTTGATCCCCTCTCCTTGGTAAAACTCGAATCTTCAAACTTCTAACTTGAAGCTCTCTAGGGATAGTCCACCAACTTGACTACAATCTAACTAGTAAGGATGCTAGTTCTCTAGTTAGTGTTTAGGCTTAACCTAGGGTTTTGTTTATCTTGGAGAAAGGATGATGTTCAACACATGAACCAAAAGAATTCTCAATTAGAGGGGAGCTCGAGCTCCCCTATTTATATTAAGGGAGTGGCCGAAAATCCCTAGTCCTTATGGGCTAAGGATTTTGGTCCCTCTCTCCTATTACTTGATCATCAAGTAATTTTCACTTTGACTTTGAATTCAAATTCAAATCAACTTTCAAGAGAGCTAAAAATATCCAAACTATTTTTGGATAATTTTATACTTTATTTATTTAAAATATATAACTTATTTTATCTAATTAATTAATTCACAATTAATTAACTAGATTATTTTTCTCCAAAATTAGACTTTCTTTTTAATTCAAAATTAAACCAAAGTCTATTAAGTAATTAACAAATTAATTATTTAATATATATACAATATATATATATTCACGTGAGTGACACGTGTCACACGTGTGGTTTCACACATGTGGAACCCTCTCGGCCCGATTAACTCGTTTAATCATTTTAAAGCCTCAACTTATGTAACCAAGTTGTTGTGTGTGACCCTCTAGGTTCTCAATTCAATTAGTAGTGACCCTAATTAATTAATTCACTAATTAATTAATCAGTCAACAGATTAAACGATCATAGTCTAGCAACAGGTGTTTAACCCCTAGCTGAATTGGAATGTTGAGATTCGACAGAACCTTTAAGTTATTGATTCATGTGAGATACAATCCTCATACTTACTATCTCTCAACCGAGATCTAGGGTAAGGGAATAATCAGAACCCTAATAATCCAGTCTTAAAGCTAAGTGCATTTCATATCCATTTTATCTCAATCCAAGAAACCCTTTTCTTGATGTCTTGATCTACTGCCTTGGCCAAGGACTCCATATAGCATATGAATGACTTACACAATAAGATATCACCTAGAAAATGCAAGTGTAGGTCCTTTCTTGATTCTCATTCACTTTCATGAATCACTTGTGCAGCCCCAGCATAAGCCTTGAATCAGTTGTCTAAGGCGACACCCTTTAAAGATTATTCCTAAGACTACAGAGTTAACTCATAAAGTGACAAGGAACCTCAAGTCTTAAGGATCAATTAATCACATCAATGACTCGTGAGATATTTCCTAATCTGGAAGTTTCTATTTCCTGAAATAGAAACTTCCTTTCCCATTTAGGAATGTTCTCACACGGGGCACCTCAGTGAACTTACTTATTGAAGTAAGCACCCCCATGTATCACGCACGTATCAACTATACACTTTGCACCTCCATGAAACAAGGTGGTCCTTCTTAAGGGCGTGATCCCACAAGCAAGCCTTAGAGGAGTCAGGTTGACACTCCCACTGTCGGTAGTACTCATCGGCTTGGAGTATTTTACTAATCATGACTTATGTGATATAGAGCTCGTTTAATGAACCATTTCAGCTAAATGGTGGAGTCCTAAAGTCATCAGGATTAGGGGAGTTCTCATACATGCACAGATAAAGTAAACGCATACCAAACAAGAGCATATAAAGAAGTGTTGCCTCAATTCGTTATTTCATTCAAAGATTGTCTATGATTACAATAAGGAAAAGCACAAAGCGGATATACAATGGCTTTCTAGGGCACTATTCCTAACATTTACCACCTTTTACGGTTTTGGCCATAAATCCTTCGTTACTAAACCAAATAACCTAATTCTTGAGCCTAATTAACCCTCTTTCACACCACCTTCCCCTTAACCCCATTTTCGGACTCAGCAAGTGTAGCGCCCCTATACACTACAACCCCGAACCGTAGCATCTCCTGAGTGGATGTGAGGCCTACCACCAAAGAAACACTCCGGCGAACGGACAGTGCTTTACCATATCAGAGTATTAAAACATTGCAGCGGAAATTTTGATAATTTAAAACTTTTGAAATGATGATAGGGGAATAAACAGGCCAGTGATGGCATAGTATAGATGTCAAAGGTAGTGACCATGTAATGGCCGTAATAGGAAATTACAAGCTCGTAAGCATAACTTATTCTAAAGAACCTTGAACTATCATGCCAAACGAAAAGACACACTAGGCTTCAAGATACCTTCTAGTAAACGTCTGTTGAACCTGAAACCATGAATTACAAAGTACGAGGGTTAGTCAAAGTGACTAAGTGAGGGGGGGGGGGGGGGGGGGGGGGTAGTTGGAACTACATATATACGTATAGGTATATTTGAAAAAGGTGTTTGACTATAAAAGTTGGAGTTTGAAACTGTTAATAAAATAATAGATTGATATTATTATATCGGAAATCAATAAAATAATAACCAATACAAATATTTGGTTCATATTTATTTTGTGAAAAAGGGCAATAAGGGATTGGGTATCAGATTCTTGAAAATATGAACCGTACGACAATAGAGTATTAATGCCCTGCAAGTAGGCGTTTTCCATTCTTTACTCCTTAAACAGAACAAAATCAGAAATAACAGAATCAATCCAGCCTTCTTCCTCCATGATCTGTCGGGAGAAACCCCTCAAGATCCAGATACAGACAGAGGGAGGGACGTACCTTTCCCGTCACTTAATGTGGAATAACTAACCTCCAGTTAAACCAGCATTAAGATCAGATTTGGCGGCAGGTATAGTAATTGACGATGGCCCTTGCCACCCGGCTATTAGTTCTACTGTACCACCGGCCCCAACAGATACAGATACAAATACAGATCTTGCATTTTAAATACAGAATAGAGTTACATTATATCAATACTCGCCAAAACGGACTTGAGTATGATATGTTTGTAACTTATACTTAAACAAGTATTTTGTTTGATATAATAGGGTAATAGGCATCCGTATATCAGATATTTTCCCAGAAAGGGGATAATACTATAATTAGGGAAAATAAGACTGAATCTTTATTAGGATAAATAATAAAATATTTTATATGTAGACTCATGATCCCAGTTGAAAATATTTTAACCTCACCTGCTACGATACAGAATCAAGTAAAGTATTCGGGGTTCCACTATCCAGACCTAGTTCCTGAAAGTAGTGAACTACTATGGACTTAGAGAACTAAGTTCTTTCTATACTAATGAGGCACGTGAATGAGTACAATTAAAACATGTTGTAACAAGGAGTAACAGCAAATGTACAGGAAATTCGGTAATCTAAAACTGAAATATTATTGTAAAAGATACTGATACCAAAGTCATACAACCGAATTAACCAAGAAGTTCCTATTCAAATCATGAATCCAAGTTAAGGTTTATTTTTAGTAAAAGTGAACCCGATTTTGAAAACGTTATTTAATCTCCGATTTTAAAATCGTTAGATAAAAGTCCTTTCTAAAAAAAAACCCAAATTGTATTTCATATTAATTCTTGAAATTACTAAATGATATTATTAGTCAAAGTTCATATTTAAAGTCGAAAGTCAAAGTTACTATTGAAAAACGGTTACTATTTTGATGGGTCAAAATACGCTCATCCCCATCTTGACACGTGGCACCTCAGGGATGATGACACTTGCCTCTCTAAGATCGCATCAGACGCACACGAGCGCTCAGACTCACAAGCACCAATATCCTTCAAAAGCACGTGTTGTCTCTGGTACTTACACATATGATTGTCGCTACCGCTCTCTCACGAGCGCCATTTACGTTATATGGCAAATGTTTTAATCTATCAAGGGAGCCCTCTTCGAGTTCTACATTCCCTCAGAGTGGTTTTCCCCTCCAACTCCATACACAAACCTTGGCCCTCATCCCTTAGCAGACTCCTTGGCCCCCAAGGCTTTTGGTTGTCACGAGCGCGCTCTCCAGCCCTCGTTACCAACCCCCCAAATGGCTCTCTGACACACCGTACATGCCCGCACACCTGCCACTGTTGGCAACACTAACTTCCAGCAGCTTTTGCAGAAGATTCCTCCTAGGTTTCTCTCTCACAGCGCCACGTGTTAGGGCAACATTCTGTTGGGATTAGTGCCCTGAAAATTCAATTTGTTGAATTAATTAAACTTAATTTACAGCAAGTTGTGAGTATTTCACACAGTGATAATTAATGACATGTGGTGGTATTCTTATATGAAATGTGTTTCATAGGAAAAGACTTTGAATACAGAAATCACGTGTCATTAAAGTTCTAGTCGGTAAGATAAGAATATGTTCTTAGTAAGACTGTAACGTGGTTATATAAGATGATTAGTCTTTCGTCATAGGGAATGGTGATTCCAATTATAACACGTTTATGATTTTCAATAGGATTGGAAACATCGAACTGGACCACTGAGATTATTTATTTTATACTGCTATCTAAAATGAATAAAATCTCAGAAAGCATTGTACTCTTAATCCTGATAATATTTCGGCTTTAGGCATGTAGTGTTAGTCACTGTAACATACTCGAAGTGAGGCCTCGGTAACGGGTGGTCAAAATACTTTGTATGATTCGGTGACAACATGAAATGTGCTAAAGAGTTATATTGATCGAGGAATCTGTGGCCTTGCTGGAAGGGAAAAGATATCCTTGAAATAGATTTGCAAAAGTTCGAATTAAGACTTTGGCCAAAGCACTTCGCGTGATGCGTCACCGAAGTTGTATGTTGAATGTGTTTCACATACAGAGAATTTGAACTTAAGGCGAATCAATAAATTTCAAATTAGAGATGAAAAATAAATGATAATAGTTGCAATTTATTTTTCATGGATATCTACACGGAGGAGTAAAATGCCAAATTATTCTAGATCGAGAAATTCGTGAATAATTTAATTAATTTTAGAGTGCAATAATATTTATTTAGTGGAATTAAATATTGTTAAACGGTAATTAATTATTATCATGAGATGATAATTTATTAATCCGTTTGGAGCTAAAATTAATTAGTCCTGCAGGTCCCCCTACAAGCCCCAATTGAAAACCCGAAGAGAAAATATTAAAAGGAGAAAGAGAAATGAATTTTCAAAGTGTTTGAAAATAGTCAAGGGATTTATTTTAAGAAAATAAATCAAGTTCCAAAAAGTTGGAAATGCCCGGAATTTTATTTTGGAGAAAATAAAATTTTAAAATTAAAAAAAAAAAAAAAGATTTGCTGACGTGGCATAAGGATGACATGGCAGCTGACGTGGCAAGCCACGTCAGTAGGTCGGGTCCCAGCTAGAGCTGACGCGGCGCCCGCGTGTGCGGCTGAGATTGCGCCACGTCATCACTAATGAATGGCACAGATTGGTTTGGTAATGGGCCGGTCAACAGGGCCAGTCAACGGGTCGGACCATTAGATAGGGCTAGGTAAACGGGCAGGATCAAACCGGGTCCGGTCCGGGCAGGAGCAGACCCGGACACGTGTCGCGAGAAGGTGGGCTGTGCGTGTATGACACGCACCAACACACAGCAGCCTGTGGCGGCGCGTGCGGGCGCGTGTGAGGAGCGTTTGGCGCGTGCTGGCGGCGGTCGACTCGTGGCGCCGCGTTACGTCACGTGGCACCCTCTGATTGATCGGATTGTACGCGGTTTGTGTAAAAGGATAGAAATACCCTCAATTTTTGGGCTATAAATAGGGGGGGTCCGATGCCTATTTCTTCATTCCATTTCCAGCCAAATTTTGGCGGCAGAATCGTGCTGCTGCTGAGCTTCTCTTTCCTTTTTTTTTAATTAATCCTAATTATGGATTAATTAATTATATAATTAGGTGGTTATATAATTAATATATAAACCACTTAATTATTAGAAAATTAGGGATTTTCTAGTTTAGAAAATATTTTTCTAGAAAATATTTTCTCTAAGTATTTAGAGAAATACTTTCGGAGCCCACACTCCAAGGGTGTCCCTGGGGTTATTGTAGGGAAGCTCTGCCGGTTTCACGAGGAGATCAGGGGTCGAGTTCTCAGGAGGTGAATTCGGTAGCTGGAAAAATGCCGTTAGATAGCCATGTTTGCAGTACGGTAATAGTTTTCAGTTATTTTATTTTTAAGCATGACAAATTATGTGCTCTTAAGTGTTAATTGCATTTTAGAAATTTATCTGCTTAAGTGATTTAAAATTTATTATCAATTGCATGTATATACTTGAGTAGATCCGGCTAAGTCTTCCGCTTTGTATTAAAATGTTTTAGAAATATTTTAATACTTGTATTAAAATAAAATTTTTGAAATGTGGTCCCAGACTTCTACTGTTCTGGGCCCACCTCCCAGCAACTGGTATCAGAGCCGTGCTCTAGATATATACATGCATTGATATGATGAATGCGATGCATAATTTTAAATCTACTACTGTGCACGTAAATTCTGTCAAAGAAGGCTGGTTTTTAAGTGGGATCGTTTTGACCCCTCCAGTGTTTCCTGGGAATTTACGTGGAATGGTAATTTTCTGGGAATCGATTTCAATAATCTTCCTTGTTAATTATCCAATCAGTAAACATGATTTAAATTATGAGATAATTTATTTATAACATGTTTACTTTATGCCATTTATTTTAAGCATGATAATTATGTGATAATTATACCAACATGCTTAAATTGTTTTAATTTATGGAATATTTATTTTGTGTCATTTAAAATTTTAAGCTTGATAATTATGTGATAATTATATGAAAGCATGCTTAATTATTTTTATTTTATGGCATGATCATGATAATATGAGATATTATGATATTTTAATTATGCATATTTTATTTGATGTGATTAAATAATTAATGTTTAATAGAGATTGAACGAGATGCATAATTGGACTAATATTTTTCGGCTTAATTAATAAATAGTTATTAAATTGCCTTAAAATATTATTATTGGGATTTTAAAGATGATTTAGTAATCCTAGTGGGAGGGTATTAATTAGATTAATTACTTCCAACAATAAGACGCCAAAAGTGATTATTAAATAATCAAAAGATAATCCACACCTTTTAAAAATTCAAGTGGGAGCGAGATGAAAAGAGTTGGATTCTCACGGCCTCCATTACCCGTCTATAGTATAGTGAATATATACTACTCCCTTCGGCGGGTATGTATTCGCGGTATACAAGATTAGACTTCTACGGATAGAATGAAATGCGACGAAAGTCAGCTCGACCACACCTCCGTGGAGTGTCTTGACTTACTCGTACGGACTTCTAGGTCATGGTACACACTTGACTAAGTAATGTATTAACCTCCCTTCGGAGCTCTGTTACATTTACTTAGAGGCCAAGGGTTGACGTGGTGGATTAACATTGTTTGATAAGAGTTACCTAGATGACATGTTAATAAAGAATAGTTCCTGCTTTTCTAAGCGGTTTTCGACCTCGCGTCCGGGGAGTCAACTGCAGTTAGTTAAGTCACCATTGCGTAAATCAAAATGCTTACGTGGATTTTATTTATTGGTTGGACGCAGAAGAAAGTGAAATACATAATCATAACTTGGTTTTATTTATTTATTTCAGTTTTATAATTACGATCTCTCTTAGCCCACTCCAAACTTTTTGTCTATAATGAAATAGGCTAGTAAGGGTTCAACCATGCTGACTAAGTAATAAATCTTGACATCGTGTTGAGACACGAAAGTTTACGCACTCACTGAACCTTATCCAAAAATTCCGGAAACTACAACCACTCAGGATTAGAAAGACACTTATCCCAAATTGATCAAGTGTGATGATCTGGCTAGTCTTATATCCTGACATCTGTTTTAAAATGTTCTTGAGCATCAGATGCATGAGATGCCCACTGATAAGAACATGAGTTGAAGATAGAGTCGTACGAAGGTACGAGCCATGAAAACGGTTGTCAGTTAAAGATGTTTGAAGGATCACTGTTTTAGAATCATATTATGAATATGATAGCTAATCTGAACGAGATTGAAAAGCCTCTGTACTTAAAGAGACAATCTTAACAGATAGGATACGATCCTATACTCTCTGCCTAAGTCATTTGAACGTTCAAGATTTTTTTTAAATAAATTTTTATAAAACCCATGAACGACCTCAATATGGCAGAAAGGGTAAGGGAAATGTTCTCTTAAGTCAGACATCAATATCCACGGCCTAGAAAGGCAGTGAGTGGAAGGAAAAGAAAAGGAAAAGTTCGCAATCTAAGGTTCAAAAATAGAAAGTCAAATCCGACAATGGAAAAGTGTTTCTATTTCGGTGGTAACGGGTATTGAAAAAGAAATTATCCAAAATACTTAGTCTGTCTGTTTGCTACGCCGTTTAGATAAGATATGAAGATATCTTACTGGTTGAAAATATGTTTAGTTGAAAATTCACCAGACTCCTGGTGTGTGAACTTGAGATCAACTAATCATATTTGCAATTCGTTGCGAAGATTCAAACTAACCAAGAAGTTTGAAAAACGGCTAACACACAACTACTGCTCGAGGATAATACAAGTCTAATTGTATTAGCAGTAAGGACTATAGAGTCGTATTTTGGCAGTAGAGTTTTTATATTATACGTGTCATACATACAGAAATTTGATTTTTGTAAGTTATTTGATAAGTAATGGTTCAACTATTTGTTTTGAACAAAAGTTTACCATTAAACAAAATAAAAGGTTTATTTGCTCTAGCACAGTAAAAGATGGTCTTTTATACCTCAATGAAAACCCTAATTCAAGTTTAACATTAAGAAGCTTGACTTACCATCTAAGAGGAAAAACTTCTACGTGGCATCAACGTCTTGGTCACTTTTATCAGAATAAGATCCAAAGATTGATTGTCGAGTCTTTTCGACTTGACAGTTATCAATCTACGAATCCTATTTAGAAGGTTAAAATGACCAAGAAGCCTTTTGAAGACTAAGGGTATGAAGCTATGAACTTGCTTGAGTTGGTTCATACGAATGTATGATACTATGAATGTTCAAGCAAGAGGAAGTTTTAGATATTTCATCATTCATTTGAATGAATACTCTAGATACATATATGCTTAGTTGATGAGACTTAAGTCTGTAATTTTGAAGAGTTCAAAGAATATAAGACTGAAGTCAAAGAGTCAAATTAGAAAACATATCAAGGCACTTCGATTAGATCGAAGTAGTGATAAGTATCTAAGTTCAGAGTTAAATAGAATTTCTCAAATGAAATTAGATCTCAACTATATATATGAGATACGTCTTGGCAAAGTTGTATTGCAGAAAGGAGAAATAGAACTCTGATAATGATGGTAAGATTCATGAAGAGTCGTGCTACCCTATGAATTTCGTTTTGGGGTCTTGTACACAAAACGACAAACCTAGTTCTATCTAAGTCAGTTCCTAAAACACTGATGGATCTGTAGCTAGGGTGAAAACCCTGTATCTTTTATCTTCGGATTTAAGGTAGCCTGGTCCACGAGTTAAGGATGGATCCTGACAAGTTAGAATAAAGAACAAAGGTTTACTTGTTCTAAGGTTATCCTAAGAAGAACGAGATGTGGTATATTTTGTAATTTGAGAAATCACAAAAGATGTTTGTGAATATTTCAAAGATAATTACATAAATAACCATAAAGGGTGAAAGCAAAGTAGTGTTAAAAGAAATAATAGTACTAGATACTGATTTCCATAAACCCGTGATACACTACAAGAAATTCTGCAAATTCCGACGGAAAATTCCGAGGGAAACAGGCCGTCGGAATTTGTTTTTTTTTTTTTTAAATAAAAATTAAATAAATCCGACGGAAATTCCGTCGGAATTCCATCGGATTTTTTAAAAAATAAAATTTAAAAATAATATTAAATAATTTCGACGGAATTCCGATGGGATTCCCGTCGGTTTTTTAAATATAAACTATACAAATACGACGGAAAATTCCGTCGGATTTTTTAAAAATAAAAATTAAAAATAATATTAAATAATTCCGACGGAAATTCCTTCGGAATTCCGTCGGATTTTTTAAAAATAAAACTTAAAAATAATATTAAATAATTCCGACGGGATTTCCGTCGGAATTCCGTCGGTTTTATCTATGCTTAAATTAAATTCTTATGATGTATTATAATATTTGTAGTTATAATTAATATTTTCTTAGAACTCAATTTTAAATATAGTCTACAAAATTTGTGATTTTATTATTTCAAATGATATATAAATATTTGTATCAAACTAAACCAATGAATTGATCTAGTTCAACTGGTTTACCTTGGTTTCCATAAGGTCTTCCTACCGCGAGGTTGGGTGTTCGAATCCCCAGTGGCTCATTAAGTTTTTATTTTTCCAGTAAATTCCGATGGAATTCCGAGGGAAATTCCGTCGGAAATAATTAATTAAAAATTTTTTTAAAGCAAATTCCGACGGAATTCCGAGGGAAATTCCGTCGGGAGATATATTTTATTTTTTCAAAAATACGACTATTCCGACGGGATTTCCCTCGGAATCCCGTCGGAATTATTTTAATTTTAATTTTTTTTTTAGTTTTGTCCCTCGGCAAGGGATTTTAATTTTAAAGCAAATCTTATGGCAAGGGATTTTACCCAGAAAGAAAAAATCATTTATGAGATCTTCTAGCCTATAGCAGGGCTTAAGTCCATAAGAATTCTCCTCTCCATTTTATCTCATTATCGTTTATGAGATTAGATAAATGAATGTAAAGGCTATGTTCTTGAACGAGAAATTTCAAGATCAAAAGATACATGGTACAACCTGAAGGCTTCACAGTCAAAAATCAGGTGCATATAATACAATCTTAATAGATCGATTTATGATCTTAAGCAAGCGTCTAGATTATGGAGCATCAGAATTATAAGGCAATGTAGATTCTTTGGATTTATATATTTGCCTGATGAACCATAAAGTGTACAAAATGACATCATGTGACATTTTCACTTTGTACGTAATTAATATTCTGCTCATTGGGAATGATGCAAAATTTTTTTTTTGTTAGTGGTCAAGATTCGAATGTCAAATCATTTTGACAAGAAAAGACCTATGTGAGACCAATGTTATTCCAAGGATCAGACTTTTGTCGTGATCATAGGAATAAGGAGATTGGTTTATCACAAGAAGCATATATGGATAAGATTCTGGTAAGGTATAATATGATAAATTCCAAGACAGGTTCATTACCTTTTTAGATATGGAATTTATCTATCTCGGGATCAGTATCCTACGACAACTGAAGAGATAGAGGACATGATTAGAGTTCCACAGCGGAAGCTTTATGTATGTCATATTATGTACAAGGCCAACTGTCTATTATGAAATAGCTCTAAGTCAGCAGATATTAGTCAAACCCTAGAATCTAACACTGGGTAGTAGTGAAAGCATATATTGGAGTACTTGAGAAGGACTTGAGATTATATGCTTGTCTACCACAGTGGTGAGCTCATTCAATAGAGTATAGAGATTCGGATTTACAATCTGATTTGTATTCTAGATGTTTGACATTAGAATACATGTTTACTCTAGAAAGAGCAACCGTTAATTGGAGAATGTTAAGCAGACTTGTATTGCTTACACCGCCATGGAAGTCAAATACATGGTAGCTTGAGAAGCAGCCAGTTAGATGTATTGGATTCATGATTTCCTAGTTGTTGGCTCAGAGAACCATCTAAAAGATTCCTTCACTAAAGCATTGGCGCAAAAGAGTGCAAAACGGGTTTTGACACTCATGTGAAAGGAATAGGACATAGATGTATAGCCAAATTGAATTTAGGGCAAGTGGGAGATTGTTGGGATTAGTGCCCTGAAAATTCAATTTGTTGAATTAATTAAACTGAATTTACAACAAGTTGTGAGTATTTCACATAGTGATAATTAATGACGTGTGGTGGTATTCTTATATGAAATGTGTTTCATAGGAAAAGACTTTGAATGCCGAAATCACGTGTCATTAAAGTTCTAGTCGGTAAGATAAGAATATGTTCTTATTAAGACTGTAATGTGGTTATATAAGATGATTAGTCTTTCGTCATAGGGAATGGTGATTCCAATTATAACACGTTGATGATTTTCAATAGGATTGGAAACATCGAACTGGACCACTGAGATTATTTATTTTATACTGCTATCTAAAATGAATAAAATCTCAGGAAGTATTGTACTCTTAATCCTGATAATATTTCGGCTTTAGGCATGTAGTGTTAGTCACTGTAACATACTCGAAGTGAGGCCTCGGTAACGGGTGGTCAAAATACTTTGTATGATTCGGTGACAACATGAAATGTGCTAAAGAGTTAAATTGATCGAGGAATCTGTGGCCTTGCAGGAAGGTAAAAGATATCCTTGAAATAGATTTGCAAAAGTTCGAATTAAGACTTTGGCTAAAGCACTTTACGTGATGCGTCACCGAAGTTCTATGTTGAATGTGTTTCACATATAAAGAATTTGAACTTAAGGCGAATCAATAAATTTCAAATTAGAGATGAAAAATAAATGATATTAGTTGCAATTTATTTTTCATGGATATCTACACGGAGGAGTAAAATGCCAAATTATTCTAGATCGAGAAATTCGTGAATAATTTAATTAATTTTAGAGTGCAATAATATTTATTTAGTGGAATTAAATATTGTTAAACGGTAATTAATTATTATCATGAGATGATAATTTATTAATCCGTTTGGAGCTAAAATTAATTAGTCCTGCAGGTCCCCCTACAAGCCCCAATTGAAAACCTGAAGAGAAAATATTAAAAGGAGAAAGAGAAATGAATTTTCAAAGTGTTTGAAAATAGTCAAGGGATTTATTTTAAGAAAATAAATCAAGTTCCAAAAAGTTGGAAATGCCCGGAATTTTATTTTGGAGAAAATAAAATTTTAAAATTAAAAAAAAAAAAAAAAAGATTTGCTGACGTGGCATAAGGATGACATGGCAGCTGACGTGGCAAGCCACGTCAGTAGGTCGGGTCCCAGCTAGAGCTGACGTGGCGCCCGCGTGTGCGGCTGAGATTGCGCCGCGTCATCACTAATGAATGGCATAGATTGGTTTGGTAATGGGCCGGTCAACAGGGCCAGTCAACGGGTCGGACCATTAGATAGGGCTAGGTAAATGGGCAGGATCAAACCGGGTCCGGTCCGGGTAGGACCAGACCCGGACACGTGTCGCGAGAAGGTGGGCTGTGCGTGTATGACACGCACCAACACACAGCCGCCGTGTGGCGGCGCGTGCGGGCGCGTGCTGGTGGCGACCGACTCGTGGCCCCGCGTTACGCCACGTAGCACCCTCTGATTGATCGGATTGTACGCGGTTTATACGCGGTTTGTGCAAAAGGACAGAAATAATCTCAATTTTTGGGCTATAAATAGGGGGGTCCGATACCTATTTCTTAATTCCATTTCCAGCCAAATTTTGGAGGCAAAATCGTGCTGCTGCGGAGCTTCTCTTACCTTTTTTTATTAATCCTAATTATGGATTAATTAATTATATAATTAGGTGGTTATATAATTAATATATAAACCACTTAATTATTAGAAAATTAGGGAATTTTCTAGTTTAGACTCTAAGTATTTAGAGAAATACTTTCGGAGCCCACACTCCGAGGGTGTCCTTGGGGTTATGGCAGGGAAGCTCTGCCGGTTTCACGAGGAGATCAGGTGTCGAGTTCTCAGGAGGTGAATTCGGTAGTTGGAAAAATACCGTTAGATAGCCATGTTTGCAGTACGGTAATAGTTTTCAGTTATTTTATTTTTAAGCATGATAAATTATGTGCTCTTAAGTGTTAATTGCATGTTAGATATTTATCTGCTTAAGTTATTTAAAATTTATTATCAATTGCATGTATATACTTGAGTAGATCCGGCTAAGTCTTCCGCTTTGTATTAAAATGTTTTAGAAATATTTTAATACTTGTATTATAATAAAATTTTTGAAATGTGGTCCCGGACTGCTACTGTTCTGGGCCCACCTCCCAGCACATTCGGCCAGGACCACATGCGGAAAATGACCAAAGGGTCCCTGACCCTCAACTATAAATAAACAGAGTCATCTCCATCACGGTAAACAACCCCCATTTCTGCAAATTCATACTTAGCTTACACTTTCTCTTTCAGATCCTCATCTGACTTGGGCGTCGGAGAGCCAAACTGGGTATCACCCCCAGTTCCCCCAACTTGGCCTTCTGACTTTTGTTTGAGTGTTTGTCCTAGCAGGTAGAACCCCCATTCTTTCCGGCGAACTTCCAGCGGTTTCCTCACTCAAAACAAATTCTAAAGTGATCGGACTCTATAACCCATATTCAGAACCCATCATTTTTGGCACCGTCTGTGGGAAACCAGTTCTCAACTTCTTTCTTCCTTTCTGTTAGTAGAAAAGCAAACACCTAGAATCTTTACAGCTATGGTTGCTACGAGATCCGAAGCTGTGGGAGTAGGAGTTAACACCCCTCATGAAGTCAATACCACTATTCCCTCCACCTCTGTTGGCGGAGTACCGCCTCCTTCCGTCGCCGTTGGCGGAGCAACCCCCGCCGTAGGAGTAACTTCACAGGCAGGATCTTAGTTCCTCCACCAGCACCACCAGTTTCCGGCACCGCCGGAGGGTTTCCCTCTCCACTCTTCCACCACCTCCCCAGACTCAATGGGTGCATACCCATGCGAACCCAAGAGGACAAAACTACATGATGCCACCACCTGGGTATACACTCACTCCCACCATCATGGTACCGCTGGTTCAACCCTATCACGCCGGCCAGATCCAGCTCCCGGTGGTGATCCCAAGGGAGATTGAGGGGGTGGAGTTACCCCCTCTAACTTCTCAGCAGCTGAGGGCTCATTACGCCTAATGCGAAGTTCGGGCGGCCCAGGGGGCATGGGAGAGGTTGCACTCCATGTACTTTCCCTCTTTGCAGGCCACTCAAGCAGCCGCCCCACTGGGAGGACTGCAAACATATCCGCTCAGGGAGGCCCAAGTCGTCCTAAGGGCGCCACCGTCACCACCGCCCGCCAAAGAGACGCCTCAGCAAGGCGACAACGAGCGTCCCCCTGTGGACAGGAACGGGGAGCCCACAGAGAGAGTCAACGAGAATGAAGGGGACTCTCACTCCTCCAAGAGGGCTTCCCGTGCCACCAACCGAGGGGACAGAGACGGGGATGTAAATCCTAATATCCTCGAGGCTACACAAGACCAGCTGCAGGGTTTAAAGGACATGGTCGGACAGCTCTCTCGAGCGCGGTCTCAGATCTCCCACAGCAGGGATGAACGAGCCGATGCCATAGATGCTCGTCACAAGGACCGCCAATTATAGGTCCCCCACCATAAAGAGAAGGAGGAGAACTTCTGCACGTATGACTATCATCCGCTGGCGAGGGGTCCCCCCTCGTGGAGGAGGTTTTGATGGCCCAAGCCGGAACGGCCAAAATCCCCACCTCCATCAATCGCTACGACGGAACAACTGATCCAGCTGAACACTTGGATCATTTTCTACACTTGATGCATCTCTACGAGCACTCAAGTAACTATTGGGCCAAGGTCTTCATCACATCCCTGATAGGAATGGCTCAAGAGTGGTATAAACGACTGCCGACGCTTTTCTCAACCACTTCAATTCTATGAAGGCCCCAGTCACTGCGGCCACTGCCCTTTACAACGTGCTGCAAGGCAAGAATGAATCTCTTTGCTCGTTCTTCGCCCGCTTCAACAAAGAGATCCTGCAGGTGGAGAGGCTGTCCATGGATTTCTTGATCCCAGTGCTCTTTTAGGCTGTGGATCACAAACAATATGTGAGTAAGAAATTTGCAGATGCCATCGTGGAGAGAAGGCTTGGGATACTCATGGCCTTAAGAGAGGTTGCCGAGCCGTTTTTCGCGCTCGAGGACATATGTGGGACGAATGGTCCCCGGCATCATAGCCCTGCTAGAAACAAGCGCCCCCAGGAACGGGGTAGGGAAGTCATTTTCAAAAAGGAGCGTCAACAGGAATGCAAGAGATCACCCCCTCCCCCTCGACGTTTCGAGCTCATCCCGCTCACCAGGCCGAATTCCGAGGTTTACAACCTCTCTGATAAAAAACTCTTCGAGAGGCCCATAAAGATGAGGTAAACGGAGGCCTTGAGACACTTGAACAAATATTGTGCTTTCCACAAGCAGAAGGCGTACGATACGGATGAATGCCGCCAGCTGGAGGCGGAAATTCAAAGACTCATTGCTGGGGGCCACCTGAAAGAATTTGTCAGGGTGTTGGGGCGCTATGACGAGCGCTGTAATGAGCGCACTGGGGAAAGAAGAAGGAGCCCATCGTGCTCTAGAAGCCTGCAGAGGCAAGGCCCCACGGAGAGTAGCCATCGGGGCAAAGGAAAGGCTTCCGAGCAAGAAAATGCCCCTTTCACGGTCATCAACATGATCGCAGGAGGATCTTCTGGCGGAGACTCTAACGCCTCCCGGCGATAGTACGTCCGGAGTTACGACCAACGCCCCTCAAAACCCAAATATGTTTACACCATTCGAGGGGCAAATGATCAACGTTCAAAAGAAAATGATGTAATAGGCTTCGATGATAGGGATTTAGGACACATTGTAACGCCCCATGGGGTCGGTGAATCCTCTGACTGCCCCATGGTGGTTAGCGTGGATGTCCACAATCACGTTGTAAAGAGGGTGTTAGTGGATAGTGGAAGGTCAGTCAATGTTTTGCCCTACACCACGTTTCAAAAAATGAATGCCAACATCCCACTCGAACCTCTCAAAACAGCCCTCATTGGCTTCGGAGGTTCAGAGGTCGTCCCATAAGGGCAAATCCGCTTGGCCACTTCATTCGGCTGAGCCCCTCAGCACAAGACGCTCATGGTTACATATGCTCCCTATAACATCATAATCGGGCGCCCAGCCCTCGTTGATTTCAAAGCCATCATCTCCACCTACTACCAGAAAATCAAATTCCCCACCCCCGAGGGCGTTGGAGAAGTGCTGTGCAACGTGCATGAGGCCTGGGAATGCTACATGTTGTCCCTCAGAAAGCCTAAGGCAGAGAAAACCTTCCAAATCGGGTCCACCAAGAAATCTGTTGATTTTCCCAATTTAGATGAGGATGGTCCCGTGCGCAAGAGGGCGAGGTTGAACAAGAAAAAGAACAAGAAGAAGGATCCCAGTGCCAGAGACTCCCATGAAAGTGCTCCGCCAGGGACGGTCGAAGAATCTTCCTCATAGGGAGACGAGCGTGAGGGAGACGAGCCCCTCAATGATGGACATTTGATAGGAAAGAAGAGGGAGCTTGAACTACCTCGCCCAGAAATGAGAATCGAGCCCTCAGAGAAGTTCCTTACTATTGAGCTGGAGCCTGGGAACAAAGATAAAACTACTCAGATTGGGTCCAACCTCTCTGGGCCCTCACAGATCCTGATGATTGACTTCCTCAGAGAGAATGTTGACGTATTTGCGTGGAAAGCATCTGACCTTACAGGGATTGACCCGAGCATCATAATCCACAAGCTCAACGTGGATCCCTCATTCAAGCCCATAAAACAGAAGAAGCGTGATGTGCACGGTTTTCGGAAGAAGGTTATCGAAGAAAAGATTAATAAGCTTCTAGAGGCTCAGTACATTGAGCCCATCTTATACCCAGAATGGTTGTGCAACGTGGTGTTGGTGCCCAAAAGCGCAAACAAATGGCGCATGTGTAATGATTTTACTGATCTCAATAAAGCTTGCCCTAAGGATCCTTATCCTTTGCCACAGATAGATCAGTTGGTAGATTCAACCGCTGGATGTGAACTCATGAGCATGATGGACGCCTTTCAAGGGTACTATCAAATCTTTATGGCTCCAGAGGACCGCCCCAAAACTTCCTTCGTCGTTCACCTGGGGGTGTATTGCTTCTTAGTCATGCCTTTTGGACTCAAGAACGCTGGAGCCACATATCAGCGACTCGTCAAAAAGATGTTTGAAAAAGAAATTGGCGGATCCATGGAGGTCTACGTAGACGATATGATTGTCAAGAGCGAGCGTCAGGGCTCACATTTGGAAGATCTCAAGTGCACTTTCTACGTTCTGCGCCAGTATGGTATGAAATTGAACCCTTCAAAATGTACCTTTGGAGTACGAGGGGGAAAGTTCTTAGGCTGCATGGTCAGTCAGAGAGGAATTGAAGCCAACCGAGAGAAGATCAAGGCTATCTTGGAGATCCCCTCCCCTCGAAATCTCCGGGAGGTACAAGTGTTAGTGGGAAAGATTATCTCCCTGAACAGGTTCATTTCACGATCGGCGGACAGAAACCTCGCTTTCTTCAAAATTCTGAGAAATACACGAAATTTCGCTTGGACGGAAGAATGTGAAAAACCAATGCAAGACATGAAGACTTATCTATCGAGCGCTCCGCTACTGACTAAACCCGTCGAAGGCGAAAGGCTATTTATGTACCTTTCTGTTTCAGCGGAGGCTACGAGCACGGTGTTGATAGCTATGCGAGAGCGAAAACACTTGCATGTTCATTATTTAAGCAAGACGCTGCAAGGAGCTGAGAAGAAATATTTGGAAATTGAGAAATTTACTTTTGCCCTCATCAACGCATCAAGGCGTTTGAGGCCTTATTTTCAAGCGCACTCAATAACGGTCCTTACTGATCAACCTTTGAAACAAGTTTTGTCCAAACCGGACGTATCGGGAAGATTGATAAAGTGGGCCATTGAGTTGAGTCAGTTTGACCTAAGTTTCGAGCCTAGAACTGCAATACAAGCGCAGGTGGTAGCGGATTTGTTAGTTGAACGCTTTGGTTTAAAACCCGATGTTCCCAAGAACAAGGGGTTATGGGTACTGCACACATATGGTTCCTCAACATCTCAAGGGGGAGGAGCAGGGGTAGCCCTTAGAGACCCCAATGGGATTGAGTTAGACTTCGCAATCAGGTTGGATTTTCAAGTCACTAATAACGAGGCAGAATATGAGGCCCTTGTGCAAGGATTGGAAATTGCTTTTCAGAACGGAGCTTCCAGAATTACTGCTTACGTTGATTCACAGTTAATTGCGAGCCAGATTGAAGGAACCTATGAGGCTCGAGAAACCACCATAGTGCAGTACTTAAGCAAAGCCAGGGAGATCATTGGGAAGTTCAAAGAATTCCATCTACTCCAAGTACCACGAGCAGAAAACTAGCTCGCTGACGCTCTATCTAAATTTGCTTCGGCATTGGAAGGCATTTCTGAGCGTTCGGTAATGTTCCTTAGAACAGAAGAACCTTTGATCAAGGAGAAGATCGGCAAAGTGATGGTCGCTATAATTGATCCGCACGAGCCATGTTGGCTTGATGACATCATCAGATTTCTTAAAGACGGTGTTTGTCCAACAAACAAGGTAGAGGCTCGGAAAATTAGAAATAAGGCCCCTCGGTTCTCTATAGACTCTGAAGGAAGGCTGTTCAAGAAGTCATTTCAAGGACCTCCGATGAGGTGTCTAAGGCCCTCGCAGGCGAAAGAGACGCTCGAATTTATTCACAATGGGAGCTGCGGAAATCACTCAGGAGGGCGTATCCTGGCTAAGAAAGTTCTGAAGAGTGGGTTTTATTGGCCCACAGTTCTCCAAGACGCCATTGAATTTTCCAGGAAGTGCCCTAAGTGCCAGTTCCATTCCAATAACCCTCAACTGCCGGCCGTTCAAATGATCCCTATTGATGTCTCCTGGCCCTTTGACCAATGGGGAATAGACATTGTTGGCCCCTTGCCCGTCGCGGCCGGACAGAAGAAGTTTGTCATTTTAGCTGTTGATTATTTCACCAAGTGGGCCGAGGCCGAGGCCGTGGCAAAAATAACCTTCAGGGTGGTGAGGGACTTCATTTGGAAAAATATCATATGTAGATACGACATTCCGAGGGTGCTTATTTCGGATAATGGATCCCAGTTCATAGCCGCTGACACACGAGAATGGTGTTCAAAATTGGGGATTGAACAGCGCTTTACCTCCGTGGGCCATCCCCAAGCCAATGGACAAGCAGAAGCTACCAACAGAGTCATTTTATAGCACTTGAAAACAATGTTGGAGAGCAAAAAGAGTGAATGGTCAGAAGAATTACAAGGAGCGCTTTGGGCTTATCGCACTAATCCACGAGCGGCCACTGGCGAGACGCCTTTTGCGCTCATATATGGGTCAGAAGCAATGATACCAACCGAGATTGTAAACGAATCCGCTCGTGTAGCATATTTCGAGCTTCAGTTTAATGAAGGTAACAGGAGCCTGGAGCTGGACTTACTGGAGGAAAGAAGAGACAAGGCCTGGGCTAAAATTCACAGATATAAAGCCACTGTGGCTCAACAGTACAACAAGCGCGTGAAGGAAAGAACTTTTCAGTAGGGAGACTTGGTTCTGAAGAAAGTGGAAGTATCCAAACATGTGGGGAAGTTGGACCCCAACTGGGAGGGTCCATTCAAGGTTATACAAGTTAGAGCTAACAACACTTACACCCTGGAGACACTTCAAGGTGAGCGTTTGCCTCGCCCTTGGAAAGCATGTAACCTCCGACGGTTTTATGTTTAAAAAGCCCTCTAGAAACGATGATGTAACCACCCCGTTAATGGGCTCAATGTACTTCGAATCTCAAGTAAGTAACAATACATTCTCTTGAATATTTCTGTACTTCTTCTCTTTTAGTTGCATGAATGAATAAGACCCACGTCCCTCGTCTTTACGAGCGTGATTGATCACTGTCATTGCACATGGGTTATGCTTGCCAGCACTATACTCCCTATGAGGGGATGCCCTCATAAGGATTGACTGGTAACGCTCACAACCAACTTGATGAATTGGAAGAAAAATACAAAGGAAATCCTAGTCGGCCTTGGCCGTTGACCGCAACGCCTTGCGCTCGAAAACGGGGATCGCTGGCAAACTCTGAAAGTCGAACAGGCACAATAGCGCTCGTTTAAAGGCAATCTAATTAAGAAGAAATTTCATAAGTCTGGAATGAGGGCAGTCTCCCAGTAAGACCCTCATAATTCCTCAAGACTTAGCAAAATTTCCCGAGATTAAGAAGGAATTTTACAAATCGAAAACGAGGGCAGTCTCTCAATAAGACCCTCACGATCACTCAAAACTCAGCAAAAATTTACACAAGTCTTAAGGGGGGGGGGGGGGGGGCAACCTCACAATAAGACCCTCATGGTTACTCAAAACTTAGTGAAAATTTTCAAGTTTTACAAGATTTAACCAAATCTTCTAAATATCAAAAGACTATCTGAAATATGCAATCTTTACTAAGCATGTTACACACAATCTTATTACTACAAGATCTGTTCACAACAAGCGATAAGTAAAATTTAGCATTCAAGAAGTGGCAAAGGACAGCATTATGAAAAGAAGGGATTTCATTTGATTGAGGCTCTACGCAAGAAACTACAAAATAAAGGCTCAAAGGCCCATAAACGTTATTCCAAAAGACGGAAGCATTAAACTAAAGTAAGGAGAATTACAAAGCAAAGCTGGAGAGAAGGAATTTCAGGCGACGGGAGCAATGTCTTCATCAATAACCACCAAAATATTCTGGGTAACTGGGCCGTAAACGGGGCCTTCTGGTTCTTGAGGAGGGGCTGCTGGAGGCTCTGGGTTATTGTTCCCAAGCGCTTGTTGCTTGTGGGGCTCATTGGCGTTGGGCTCGTTAGCTGGGGCAGGAACACTCTCACCAGCTGGAACAAGGGCATTCTCCTCGGCAAACGCTTGGGGCTCGTTTTCAGGAGGATTATTTTGTGCGGCTTGGGGGGCATCTCCTACAGGATGGTTATCCATGTACTCATCCTGGACAAGCTTGACCAGGAACCCATACTCCGGTTCAGAGATATGGTCCGCCGGATCGTCGCGATCGTCATCATCCTCCTCGCAACGCTCATTAAACATCATCCTCCTCGCAAAGTTGAAGGCTTTGGAATGACAGAATTTGATAAGAGCCTCCTTGTTTGCTCGCGCAAGACTCTGGGGCCACTGGTTCATGGTGTCGGTGAATTTCCTTTCTGCCTCAAGAGCCCTCGTTTTCCAGTCTTCACGCTCGGCCTCAAGCTTTTTATAGCCCTCACTGAGTTGGGCCAACTTGTCGCTCATGCTGCTCCGAGCGCTCTCCACGCTCGCAAAGTCATCCTTCAGCTTCTTCAACTCCTCCTCCGTTTTTTCGTACAAACCCTTGATGGATTCGTACTTGGCCTTCTCAGTGTCCAGCTCCAGTTGGATTTGAGCAGGATCATTCGTGCGCGCCATTTTCTTGTACTTGGCCTTGCGATCGGCATAAACTGAGGCGCGCATCTGAATGTTCTTGGCCCTCGGAAGCACATGCTGCATGGGCTCGAAAGAATGAAAAGTGTTAGTAAGAATGTGGGAAAGTAATAGCTACCAGAGATAATGGAATTGCAAGGGAATGAGAACTTACGGAGATTAAAGCGTGCACCATATCATAAGCCACCGTCTCCACGGACTCAGTGTACAGGTGCCTTTGGTCAGCGGTAAATTGGGCCTTGTTTTACAAGTTCTCGCTGACAGTCTGAGCGAGCGTCCCAGGCCTCAGCAAAACCGCACCCCCATCCGCGGAGCCGGAAAAGTTCCTATCCCCTCGGCGTGCGAACCTCCACAGATGCTCTTCCTCTGAAGAGGAAGTTTCTCCGCTGCCCTTGGGGCCTTCAACCACTTGCTTTCCCTTGCCCGTTATTGCGAGGGTGTCGGACATCCTCTTCCTCTTGCGGGAAGTCCGATCAGTGCTCGACTGAGCCCCACTCATCACCACATTCGTTGGGGGCCTCACTTGGTTACCTGAACGAGTGTCGGCCACCCTCGCATCCGCCGCAGGAGGTGGCCGCACTACTATTCTATTCTCCGTGCTGACCGTCCTATCTTCCCCTTGGCCTCATTGATTTTGAGTGTCAGAAGCCTTATTGGAACTAGCGCCGTGATGGCCGCCTCGACCGTCCCCCCTGCCCGCACCTCGGCCTCGGGGGTTTTGCTGTTGCTCCTGTTGGTTTTGGCGCCCGTTAGCGCTGGCAAACTTGGCAGCCTGTCTAATTCCTCTAGCCATCTCTAAGATTGTTATTCCTGCAAAGAATGCAAAAACGGGGGTCAGAAACCCTTGAACAGATTCTGCAAAATGCAAGTTACAAATACAAAGGGGCAGTCAGTATTCCTATCTACAAGTTAGTGCCCTAAGAATCTAACCATCTCTCTCCATATCACGAGCAGGAGGGTTGTCAAGATAATGAGGGTCGTTAGTGAGACCGCAGAGGAACATAAGCTCCGCGTCGTCAATCCAATCCTGGGCGGGAATCAGGCGGCCCTCGTCCCTCAAAGCCCTAGCCAGGTTCTTTGCCCAATCTCTGGGGAAGGCAGGTTCTAGGCGATGCTTTACTAGTGAACCCTTCCCATGCGAGATCCACTCTGATGACATCCCAAAACCTTCACCTGAGGGGGCCTTGACAAAGATGAATTTCTCCTTCCAGTTTGGGCCGTAAGTGGTGGAGGGAGAATTGATTAACCTCGTATGGGCCTTCGCTTGGATGTAATAGAAGAAGCCCCTTCCGGTGACGAGCATGGCGAGCTGACCACTTGCAGGAGAGTATTAAAATTCCTCAGGGAGGGCTCGTAACCGACGCATCTCATGAGGATCACGAAGCTCGCTATCAGGGCAAGGCCGTTGGGAACAATTTGGGAAGGGCAAAGGCCCAGATCATTCAGAATATGGGTCACGGGGATTGGAATCGGGAACCTCAAGCCCCCAGAACTGACTGCATCCATGTAGACCGCCATCTCCCCGGGTGGCGGACGGTTGGCGTACTCGTGTTTGGCTGGGATCCGCCATGCGAAGCGCTCATCCCAATAAATTGGGGCCAACATTGTTTTCACCTCTCCCAACGTGATTGTGCTGGGAGTCTCATCTGGAGTGCGCTCGGTCGCTTGCATGCCCGAGCCTTCACCCTCGTTGGGCCCCTTGGTTTTCTTGGTATTCTTGGGCTTTTGAACTTTCTTGCCCTTGCCCTTGTCACGGGCCCTTTCGGAGGGCCCCGTTGCCTCTTCTGTTTCCGGTGCCGGATCAGCAATTGCCACCGTCACAGCATGGCGGTGGGGATGAGTAGCACTCTCAGTTATCGGAAGAGTCCCCCCCTGTCTCTCCGCCTCCATTACCAAGTTCATCTCTTCAAAAAGAGGTTCAACCCCTTCTGGGTCCCTTTCATCTATGGCTATCACGGCCGCTTCCAACCCTTCATCCCTGGAAGAATCCGAAGGAGACGAATTCTGGGTGGCCATCTCTTCGACTTCACGGGAAAACTCTTCTACATATTGATCGGCCATGGTGGTGTTGGAATTTGAAAGAGATTTGGGGATTTTTTCTGGGAAATGTTGTATATCTAAAAAGACTTGAGATTTCTGGGGAGTAAAAGCCTAAGGAGTTGCTGAATCCTAAATATGATTCTAAGGTTAGAAAAGTTAGAAGGTTTCACTGGAAATTACCTTGAAAGTTTTGGGAAAGCTTGAAGGAAGATTTGGGATGCTCTGAAACTGGAATGCAAAGAGTTTTTCTGCTAAAGGATGCTTTGAAGATTTGTTCGCGTAAAAGATGGAATGGATGCAGAATCTCTTATTTATAGGGATGGGAGTTGGTACGGTTTCTGGCAAAAATTCAAAAATTGTAATCATTTCCCGCCTAGGAAACCGCTCACTTTGTTGAACCGTCACATACTTCCCAAGACTCACGCACCCCACGCGCCCCACGCGCATCAGCATTTAATGCTTAGACGCTCCAAGTGGTCAGACGAAAGGACCGCATTTAATGCTTGGACGTTACAGGCGGTCAGTTGAAGAGACTGCATTTATGGCGCACTCAGAAGGAACATTCCTCAACACGCCAAAACCTCCTACGAGCGACATGCACAGTGGACTACATTGAAAAAATTCTACAGCCCTTATCACTAAGGACTACAGAATTGGGGGGGCAAAATGATGGGGTCAAAATACGCTCATCCCCATCTTGACATGTGGCACCTCAGGGATGATGACACTTGCCTCTCTAAGATCGCATCAGGCACACACGAGTGCTCAGACTCATAAGCGCCAATATCCTTCAAAAGCACGTGCCGTCTCTGGTACTTACGCACATGATTGTCGCTACCGCTCTCTCACGAGCGCCATTTACGTTATATGGCAAATGTTTCAATCTATCAAGGGAGCCCTCTTCGAGCGCTACATTCCCTCAGAGTGGTTTTCCCCTCCAACTCCTTACACAAATCTTGGCCCTCATCCCTTAGCGGACTCCTTGGCCCCCAATGCTTTTGGTTGTCACGAGCGCGCTCTCAAGCCCTCGTTACCAACCCCCCAAACGGTTCTCTGACACACCATACATGCCCGCGCACCTGCCACTGTTGCCAACACTAACTTCCAGCAGCTTTTGCAGAAGATTCCTCCTAGGTTTCTCTCTCACAGCGCCACGTGTTAGGGCAACATTCGGCCAGGACCACATGCGGCAAATGACCAAAGGGTCCCTGACCCTCAACTATAAATAAACAGAGTCATCTTCTTCACGGTAAGCAACCCCCATTTCTGCAAATTCATACTTAGCTTACACTTTCTCTTTCAGATCCTCATCTGACTTGGGCGTCGGAGAGCCAAACTGAGTATCACCCCCAGTTCCCCCAGCTTGGCCTTCTGACTTTTGTTTGAGTGTTTGTCCTAGAAGGTAGAACCCCCATTCTTTCCGGCGAACTTCCAGCGGTTTCCTCACTCAAAACAAATTCTAAAGTGATCGGACTCTGTAACCCATATTCAGAACCCATCATATTTAACCTTAGGGGATTAAATATTTTTAAACACAAAATCAAACACACACTTACCCACACTAGCACACGGTACACACACATACTTCAAGAACATCAAGAACATGTTCTTAAGTTTATTTGAATATTCATAGGATATAATAGGTATATTAGATCATGTTCATATTCATAACATAAGATTTGAGACATAATGTAGCAAAATATATAAATTTCTCATGAAAAATAATTCCTAATTAAATTTCCTAGACATGCATTTCTTCTAATATTCAAGATCATAATCATGAATATATGAACACATATTTAAATAAATTCATGTAATAGGCATGCATTTTATAAATTAAGTTCCTACTTTAATTCATGAAATATAAATTCCTAAATCATGAAATATAAATTCCTAGAACATAATTCCCTATCATGAATTTCTAAACATAATTCAAAGCATATAAAATATAATTTAAATATAAAATAAGACATAAATTAAAGCATGAATTAAAGCACAAAAACTAACCTTGAGAGAGTTTTGGGAGGGATGTAGCGTGAGGTTTGAGAGAGAGAGAGAGAGGAGAGTTTTGTGTGTAGGAAATGAAGGAATTTGTGAGGTATAAATGATCTCTTGAAGGGTATTTATAGGTATGAATTAGGGGTTTTAGTGCAATTTCTAAGAATAGGTTAGAGATGTGGGAATTTCTAAATCACACAAGTGTTGTGAAATTGTGGACGAAATGTGGAATATTTCTAACTCATACAAATATATGGTATTCTTGTAGGAAATGTGTAAGAGATGTGTTTAATTCTTTATCAAACAATTGTTGGGTAATTAAATAAGAAATGTGGAGAAACTATATCCATTTATTTAAACTTTCTAGAAGGTCTCTAAAAATAAATATAAAATGGTATAAAATTTATTCAAGAGTCAAGAGGTGAAAACTTGAAGTAGTAAATTAACGAAAGAATGAGTGAAAAATAAGCTTCATTTTGATTATAAATGTGGAACATTTAGAGTTTTCGTTTATAAATTATGAATATTAAAGATGATGAAAATTATGAGAAAATTATATAAACGAAGCTATGATGAAGTTTAAAGGTTGTAAAAATTATCATATTTTAGAGAAAAATTCAAGAAACGTTTTAAGTAAAATTTCGAATATTGAATGAAAGCTAATCGTTTAAAATAAAATGACAATTTTTAAAAAGGAAAATATTTATAAAATATGCTGTGGGTGGAATCGAGTTTTGGAAAATGTATGAAAATTCATAAAATAATTGAAGGATCGTTTGGTTATAATATTGAATATCGAAAAGTAGATGAGTAAAAAGTTATTTACGATCGAACTATAAGCTAGGGTTTTGCCGATTTTTTGATGCTACTAGAGTTAGAATGGGAATCATGGTTTACGGAGAGTGTCAAGATCCTCGAAATAATGTGAGGATTCTTTTGGTCACAATATTGAGTGGTAAAAGTACTTCGGGGAATGTAGGAAAATTCTAGGGTTGTAGGGGTATTTTCGTAATTTCTAACCTAAAATTGTACGAATAGGTTTTGAAATATATGGAGTTTTAGGTGCTGGAAAGGGATGTATACTAGAGTTCTAAGATTCTTATGAGAAAAGTTTCAAGATACATGCTCGATAAAGGAAATAATTAAATTACGAACTTTTAATTAAACTATAGCACATAAGTCACATAAGAAGGCAATGCATGAAAGAGTAAATAAGGATCGAGATTGTAAACGCTTCTTGAATAACCCTTTACTTACCTCTCCCGACTCGACCCAGGTTAGGGCTGTTACAGCAAGAAGGAAGAGAGAGAAGTAGCAGAAATGAAGAGAGAGAAAGGGAACCTGCCACTATTCATCTTTGAAGATTTCAAGCTCGTTTTTTCTCCGATTCGAAAGGTATGAATGAATTCTTAGTCTCCATCTTCTTGCCTTTCTTTTAAGCCATGATTTGCATGATTTCATTAGGATTTGGATGTAGCACCCCAAGCGAAGGGCACCACATCCCCCGCACTAGAGTCCGACATGTGTAACAAAATGGAGAGTCCGCACACGCAAAAAAAAATAGCGAACGGGAGACAAACAAAATTCACACTCTAGCTAGGCGGCCTAAACCCTCAGTTAGAGTGCATATCATTCAATAATATAGCGGAAGCGATAAAACAGTTATATCAAATCCCAAGATCAACATATATACATATCATATAGTCATAAGAGCAAGCTAAGTTCATCTACAATGTATAATGCCCAACTCGGGCCAAAAGAGAACGAGTATCAAAGTGAGACAAAATGTTCATAATATAGAATTCCACAATAGTTCATAAGTATCAAACTAATAACCACTACAATGCAAATGTGACTCGAGCTACACCACAAGTAAGACTAGACGAACACTTGCCGCCTAGCTCGACTGAGACCGTACCTACAACTCAAAGAAAGGAAAAAGACAACGAGGGTTAGTCCTAACGACTAGTGAGGGGGCTAACACACGCACCCATAATACGTATAGAGCAAAGCACTTAACAAATCATAAAGAGATCTATAAACCAGGGATGGTTTTGCAGGCTAAAACACTTCCCGTCATACATATATATATATATATATTTATACTTAAAAGAAGTTAAAGGCCATAGGCTAAAATGACAAGTATTAAGTATTTAGAATCATTCCCATTTCATAGATCGTACAAATTCATACAACTCGGCGAGTACGAGTTATTCCTCCAACTCCTCTAATCAAAACATAACCATAATCAAAACATAATTCTAAACCATCCTTTCTGCTGGTGATAGAAATGTTGACGACCCTAACTATCGATCAAATTCACACGAGACAAGGCTTAATTACTTCCTTGAAACCTTCGGCGGTTGCTTCCACCAGCTCAACAGAAACGCCCTTCGTCAACCTCCTAAGGTTAGGCGAGACTCTTCAAAGGAAAGTGTTGATGGGAGAGCTCGGTGACCCCACGGCCGTCCTGAGATACCATACCACTCTCCGGGGCCCAAATTATATTTCAAAATCATATTTTCCAACAAAGCTTATCTTTCAAAGCCCAAAGCTCGCTTACACACACACACTTATCCAAGGTTTTCAAATCAAACGTGAAATAGCTTACATATGTATACAAATAATTTTCAAAGATTTATAACAAATGGGATAAGCCCTCAAAGTACATATCATACACGTATCTAGCATATAATATACATAACTCGCATGCGGGATTCAAATCAGTTAGGGTTTTCGCTTATTATATCTAAAAGAACAAAATCTCACATTTCTAACGTGTAGTGGTGACAAAAGAGAGTGAATCGGACGTCTAAGGAGCAACCTCGTCGTTAAGTGAAGGATCAACTGGACATGTACCACATAGATGCTCGACAAATCCGTATGAATGTTTATGATGCAAATGAAATGAAATGAAATCATACTTAAGTCATATAAGAACATACATTGCATATGAGATCATATTTCATAAACGAGGGCATAAACAAGCTATAAATTCATAACATCAAGCTTAACACATAATATAACACGTTAACATAACATACAAATCATAAAAGAACCATAAAAATCAAGCAAAGTACGAACGAAAGAAGTAAACATCACACATGCATGCAAGAGGGTGGTCGCGGCCGCTAAACCTTTTCTTCAGGAAAGGGTCGCCGTCGTAACCCTAATGCCGAAACCCAACGGGAAGGTGGTCGCGGCCGCTACCCATTTCATGCATGAAATTGTCGCAGTCACGACCTAAGATCAGAAGCTCAACCAGTAGTAGGTCGCGGCCGGTAGAAGAAATATACACATCCCGCTCGCGGCCGCGACACCGGGCAACATCAGGAAAAAAAATGCGAAGTTCAGGCCAAAACTCGAACCAAATTCAAGAAAGATCAAACAAGCTTCAAGTGAACACATAGAGGCAAGATAATATGTCAAGAAACAAACCATTTCACGCTAAAATCTGGCCCTATTATGAAGATAAACAGGAAACAAGAGCAAGAGATATATGCATCTTCATGTTCATGTCCAAAAACTTGAAGAATTCAAATGCTATCCCAAAAATTCCTTAACCTCCATGAAAAATCAGTACATACACTTACTCTAAGATGTCTTAAGATCAATTAGAATGCATCATATCCAAAGAATCCACAAGTGATCAACCAAATTCATCAAAATAGCTAAAACCATTACTATTCACTATAATCTTCATAACATGCTCATTTCTCCATGGATTTCAGCAAATAAGGTGTCCAAACAATGAAGAGAAGATGGAGATCACAATTCTAAACTTACCTTTCAAAAATGGAGTGATTTGGTGCAGTATTGAGCTCAAAAGGTGGAAAAGTAAATATTATCTTTTCTCTCTTCTCTTTTGTTCGGTTTGGAGCAGCAATTTCCCCTTTTCCTTCAAGGATGGACAAAATGGGAAGCTTATGTCTTAAAGGGCTTTAATTTGGGAGACTTTGGGGCCAAGTTGCACTTAATTTGGTCAAGTAGATCTCAAGTTATTGTTAGAAGAGTGAGTCAAGGTTTAAATTTGCACGCGAGGCTCATTTAGATAAATATTTGGAGGTCCAAATGCGCTTAGAAAAATATGAAGCTAGATTCATTGAACCCGAATCATCGATAAGATTTCAACGGAGGTGACAAAATTTGAATCCGAATTCTCGAGCTCAAGTTATGTCGCCCGGAACCCAAGGTACCGAAAATGCCCTTTAGCCCCTTTAGGTCACGTCTCCCGAAAACGAATCAAAAGACAAACCAAACAAGTTCTAAAATTTAAAACGAGCACATAATCACGTTCATAACTCACATAATTCACACATATAAAAAATTCACAAAAATCAAAATCGAATTCGGATACTAATAGAGCAAAATACAAGGCATATAAGTTTAAACGTCAAAAAATCAATTTCATACTTAAACAAATAAATTCAAATAAGCACATAAGGATTTAATATATCAAGTAATCACATAATTAAATAATTAAATTATGTACATTTTAGTGTACCTGAAAGTCCGAACGATCGGGATGTTATAAACTTCTCTCCTTCAAAAGGACCTGTCCTCAGGTTGAGGTCATGAAAAGCTCCGTATACAATTGTTTCATTTTCTCCTCGGTTTCCCAAGTGGCTTCTTCGGATTTCTGATCACGCCACAAGACCTTCACCAAGGGAATTTTCCGGTTTCTCAATTCTTGCATCTTACGGTCCAAGACTTTAAGCGGGTGCTTCTTAATCGTCAAATTCGGCTCTAATTGTACCTCTTCAACGGGAAGTATTGAAGACTCATCGGGATAATATTTTCAAAGCTGAGAGACATGGAAAACATTATGAATCCCGGTCAAGCTAGGTGGTAAGTCAAGCCGGTAGGCTACTTTCCTAACTCGTTCAAGAATCTCAAAGGGGCCCAAGTAGCGCGGGTTAAGCTTCCCGCCGTTACCAATCCGAGCAAACTCTTTTCGAGGAGATGCTTTCAAAAAAACCTTATCTCCCACTTCAAATTCTAAGGGTCGTCTTTTTTTGTCCGCATAACTCTTTTATCGGTCCTGAGCCGCCTTTAACCTCTGCTGAATCAATTTCACTTTCTCAATGGTATCCTGAATCTCCGTTGCTTTCTTAGCTCTATCGAGCTTACCATCCTTGGTCCACCTCCACTCATCAATGTCCCAAAATAGAGGTGACCGACACTTTCTTTCGTATAGTGCCTCATACGGAGCCATACCAATCGATGTCTGAAAGCTATTATTATAGGCGAACTCGACCAAGTCCAAATGCTCATCCCACGAGTCTTGATAATCTAAGGTACAAGCACGAAGCATGTCCTCGAGATATTTTATTAACCTTTCGGATTGTCTATCCGTTTGTGGGTGAGATACGGTGCTAAATTAGAGCTTTGTATCCATACACTTCTATAATTCTTACCAGAGACTCACAGTAAACCGTGGATCTCTATCAGAAACAATACTAATCGGCTCACCATGTAATCTTGCAATCTCCTTACGGTACAATCTAGCTAGCTTAGGTACTTTATCGGACATCTGGACTTTGACAAAATGGGCCGACTTTGAGAAACAATCAATTATGACCCACATCCCATCTAAACCTCCTTTGATCCTTGGCAAGCCGGACACGAAGTCCATTGTCACCTGCTCCCACTTCCATTCGGGAATTGGAAGTGGTTGGAGAGTTCCTCCTGGTTTCTGGTGCTCAGCTTTCACCACTTGGCATGTTTGACATCTCCTTACAAAATTAGCAACATCTCTTTTCATACCGTTCCACCAATACAAAGTCCTTAAATCCTTATACATCTTAGTAGTACCGGGTTATACCGTATAAGCCGATATATGTGCCTCACCAAGAACCAACAGCTTAAGCTCCTCCGGAACACAAACCCGAGCCTTAAACCGAAATAAACTTGAATCATCAAATCCAAACTTAGTCTCCGGATTAATCCTTGCCTTAGCTACCAATCTTTAACTTTCCGGATCATTAGATTGAGCTTCAATCAATCTTTGTTTCAAATCCGGTTGAACAGAAATATTTGCCAAACAAGCTTCTGAAACCAAGAACACCGAACTCTATTTGCTTGAACCTGCTTCCAAACTTGAAACACTAACTTTCCTACTCAAAGCATTCGAAACCACATTAGATTTGCCCGGGTGGTATTGAATCTTGCAATCATAGTCCTCGAGTAGTTCCACCCAACGCCTCTGCCTTACGTTCAAATCCTTCTGAGTGAACAAATACTTGAGGCTTTGGTGGTCGGTAAACACCTCAAAAGTAACTCCATTGAGGTAATGACGCCATTTCATTAAAGCAAAAACAACCGCAGCAAGCTCCAAATCATGGGATAGATCTTCTCATGATCTTTTAACTTTCTAGAGGCGTAGGCTACCACCTTGCCATTCTGTGTCAACAAACAACCGAGGCCTTCCTTCGATGCATCGGTGTAAACTGAGTAGCCTTCGGAACCCTCGGGTAGGGTTAAAACAGGTGCGGTAGTCAATCTTTCCTTAAGAGTTTGAAAACTCTTCTCACATGCCTCATCCCACTCGAACTTAGCCTCTTTCTTTGTTAACCAAGTCAACGGGAAGGCAATCCCCGAGAAATCTTTCACCAAGCGCCTATAGTACCCCGCCAACCCAAGAAAACTTATCACTTCCGAGGCATTCTTGGGCTACTTCCATAGCATGACTGTTTCTATCTTCGCCGGATCCACCTCCACACCTTTCCCCGAAATGAAGTGACCCAAGAAGGAAACCCAATCTATCCAGAACTCACACTTGCTAAACTTGGCGAACAGTCTATGCTCTCTAAGGGTTGACAATACCATTCTCAAATGCGGCGCATGCTCTTCCACAGACCTCAAATATACCAGAATATCATCTATAAAGATGGCCACAAATTTCTCGAGGTAAGGCCTGAATATTCGGTACATCATATCCATAAACGCGCTGGGGCATTTGTAAGGCTAAAAGGCATGAGCACGAACTCAAAATGCCCATAACGAGTGTTGAAACCCATCTTTGGTATGTCTTCCTCCCGGATACGGAACTAATAATACCCTTGCCTTAAGTCCAACTTGTAGTAAACACACGAACCCTGAAGGAGATCAAACAGCTCTTCAATATGAGGAAGTGGGTATTTGTTCTTAACCATTAATCGGTTCAGCTCACGATAGTCAATACATATCCACAATATCCCGTCTTTCTTCTTTACAAACAGGACATGAGCACCCCACGGAGAAGTGCTCGGGCGTATGTAACCACACTATAAGAGCTCATCAAGTTGCGTCTTCAGCTCCTTCGACTCTGCTGGAGCCATCCTATAGGGAGATTTTGCATATGGTTCTTCTCCGGGATAGATATCGATTACAAACTCAATGTCCCGATCGGGAGGTAAAGATCCCAAACTCTCTGGGAAAACATCAAGAAATTCCTTCACAATCTCCGTCTCCTCGAGCTTGGCCTGATCTTTTGTTTTATTTAAAAGATAAGCCACATAGCCTGTCGTGCCGTCCTGGAATAATTTACTTACTTCCATAAAGGAAATAAACGGGCAAGTCTTTAACCTCTAACCCGAAAACACCATAGAAGCCAAAGTAATCTTCTTTACAAAATAATCCATCTTCGCTCGGTGCCGAAATAACCAGTTCATCCCCAAAATCACCCCATACCTCTTCATAGGCATCTCCATCAAATTTGTTGAATATTCTTGACCTTCAACAACCACCGGGCACCCACGAAAAACACGGTTCGTCACCAGACTTCCCTCGAGCGGGGAACTTATCACAAAAGAATTATCAAAGCAAGTAACAGGCAAAGAGAGAGTAGGGACAAACCGGGAAGCAATAAAAGAATGCGTTGCTCCTGGATCAAATAATGCATGCAATGGAATGCCATGATTACTAATAGTACCTTCCACGACGGCATTCGTATCAACTTTAGCATCCTCTTCTTCGCCGTTTAAGTGCGTAAGCCCTAGCCTGAATATGAGCTCTCGGAGGAATGACATTCAAGGGCTTCAGATCTTTCTTCTTAGGATAAGCATTGATCATATGACCGGGCTCACCACAACCATAACATCTTCCCAATTTCTTCCGGCACGTCGCCTCGGTATGATTGGGACCTTTACAATATGAACACTAAATTGGAGCCGGTAATGCTGGAGTGGGTACCACAGCCTGTCCCTGGGGTCGGGGCTTCTTGTTGGCATTGAAACCTTGGGGCTTGAAAACTGGAGGCCCATCCTGAGAAACGGGCCTCTTACCCAAGTATGAGCTAGAACCCGAACCTTGCCCCAAAGAAAAAACCGGGGGCTTCAATCTTAATTTCTGAGCCTTAATTTTCAGAGCTTTCTTAGTAGCTTTCTCCCAAGTATCAACAATGGCAGCTTGTAGAGCTTCTTGCATCTCCCTCTTCAAACAATGGATAAAACTCCGAGCTTTCAAAGAGTCAACATCCGTAATATGCGTGGCATAGAGAGCCAACCTCTTGAACTCAAGAATATACTCCTCAATAGTTGTACTTCCTTGTTTTAAATTAGAAAATTCATGGAGCCTTCTTTCACGGGCGCTTGGAGGGATATATTTGTTGTGGAATTCCATCACAAAATTTTCCCAATTGAATTCCTCTCCACTTCTTTCCAACTTGGATCTCATTGCTTTCAACCATCTTGTAGCCGAACCTTGAATAAATCTACGGGTACATATTGCTTTCTCTTGAGAAGGAGCTGGACAAATTTCCCAAATTCTAATAATCTTCGACAACCACTCCTCTGCTTTAATGTCAACTCCCCCAAACCACTTAGGAGGATTATTGCTTCGAAATTCACGGTACACGGGTGTAACCTGCCCTTCTTGTGCTTCTCCATATGGATTTTGATTTCGTTGATTTTGTCGAAGTTGGTTCAGAAGGGCCTGAACAAGATTTTCGGCATTCAATGGCGGTGGTGGTGGTGCTTGTGGAGAAGGGTGATTAAGATCCGGTGTTTGTTCCCTTTCTACTCTCCTTCATGGAGGCATCCTGAAAATCATAAATCAAGAAAATATTGATGCATGGGGTTTGGTATATGTTCGTGTAAACAAATAACACAAATTTAAACAAATAAGTCACATAAATATGTAAATGAATGCAAATAGTCACATAGTCCTAAGCCGAACGACCTAGACAGACTCGACACACCTCTAAAGCTCCGATTTTGCAACCGAGAGCTCTGATACCACTTTAGGATGTAGCACCCCGAGCGAAGGGCACCACATCCCCTACACTAGAGTTCGACACCTGTAACGAAATAGAGAGTCCGCACACGCATCAAATAATAGCGAACGGGAGACAAACAAAACTCACACTCTAGCTAGGCGGCTTAAACCCTTAATTAGAGTGCATATCATTTAATAATATAGCGGAAGCGGTAAAACAATTATATCACATCCCAAGATCAACATATATACATAACATATAGTCATAAGAGCATGCTATTTTCTTCTACAATGTACAATGCCCAAGTCGGGCTAAAAGAGAATGAGTATCAAAGTGAGACAACGTGTTCATAACACAGAATTCCAAAATAGTTCATAAGTACCAAACTAATAACCACTACAATGCAAATGTGACTCGAGCTACACCACAAGTAAGACTCGACGAACACTTGTCGCCTAGCTAGACTCAGACCGTACCTGTAACTCAAAGAAAGGAAAAAGAGGGAAACAACAACGAGGGTTAGTCCTAATGACTAGTGAGGGGGCTAACACACGCACCCATAACAAGTATAGAGCAAAGCACTTAACAAATCATAAAAAGATCTATAAACTGGGGATGGTTTTTGCAAGCTAAAACATTTCCCGTGATATATATATATATATATATATATATATATATATATATATATATATTTATATATGCTTAAAAGAAGTTAAAGGCTATAGACCTAAATGACAAGTTTTAGTTATTTAGGAATCCATTCCCGTTTCATAGATCTTACAAATTCACACAACTCGGCGACTACGAGTTATTCCTCCAACTCCTCTAATCAAAACATAACCATAATCAAAACATAATTCATAAACCATCCTTTCTCTGGGTGATAGAAGGGTTAACGGCCCTAACTATCGATCAAATTCACACGTGACAAGGCTTAATTACTTCCTTGAAACCTTCGGTGGTTGCTTCAACCGGTTCAAGAGAAACGCCCTTCCTCGACCTCCTAAGGTTAGGCGAGACTCTCAAAGGAAAGTGTTGATGGGAGAGCTCGATGACCCCACGGCCGTCCCGAGATATCATACCACTCTCCGGGGCCCAAATCATATTTCAAAATTGTATTTTCCAACAAAGCTTATCTTTCAAAGCCCAAAGCTCGCTTACACACACACTTATCAAAGGTTTTCAAAACAAACGTAAAATAGCTTACATATGTATACAAATCATTTTCAAAGACTTATAACAAATGGGATAAGCCCTCAAAGTACATATCATACACGTATCTAGCATATAATATACATAACTTACATGCGGGATTCAAATTAATTAGGTTTTTAGGTCATTATATCTAAAAGAACAAAACCTAACCTTTCCAACGTGTAGTGGTGACAAAAGAGAGTGAATCGGACGCCTAAGGAGCAACCTCATCGTCAAGGGAAGGATTAACTAGACAAAAAAAAAAAAAAAAAGGATACTCTTAGAATCAAAATGTACCATATAGACGCTCGGCAAATGCGTATGAATGTTTATGATGCAAATGAAATGAAATGAAATCATAATTAAGTCATATAAGGACATATATTGCATATGAGATCATATTTCATAAACTAGGGCATAAAACAAGCTATAAATTCATTTAACATATGAATCATAAACAAACCATAAAAAGCAAGCAAAGTATGAACTAAAGAAGTAAACATCACACATGCATACAAGAGGGTGGTCGCAGCCGCTACACCTTTTCTAGAAGAAAGGGTTGCGAAGAGAAACCCAAAGGGAAGGTGGTCACAACCGCTACCCATTTCATGCATGAAATGGTCGCAGTCGCGACCTAAGATCAGAAGCTCAACCAGCAGTAGGTCGCGGCCGCTAGAAGAAATATACACATCCCCCTCGCAGCCGCGACACCGGGCGGCAGGAAAAAAAACGCGAAGTTTAGGCCAAAACTCGAACCAAATTCAAAGAAGATTAAACAAGCTTCAAGTGAACACATTGGGGCAAGATAATATGTCAAGAAATAAACCATTTCATGCAAAATCTGGGCCTATTATGAAGATAATCAAGAAACAAGAGCAAGAGATATATGCATCTTCATGTTCATGTCCAAAAACTTGAAGAATTCAAATTCTATCCCAAAAATTCCTTAACCTCCATGCAAAATCAGTTCATACACTTACTCTAAGGTGTCTTAAGATCAACTAGAATGCATCATATCCAAAGAATCCACAAGTTATCAACCAAATTCATGAAAATAGCTAAAACCCTTACTATTCACTATAATCTTCATAGCATGCTCATTTCTCCATAGATTTCAGCAAATAAGGTGTCCAAACAATGAAGAAAATATAGAGATCACAATTATAAACTTACCATTCAAAAAATGGAGTGATTTGGTGCAGTATTGAGCTCAAAAGGTGGAAAAGTAAATAGTATCTTTTCCCTCTTCTCTTGTGTCTTGGTTTGGATCAGAAATTTCCCCATTTTCTTCAAGGTTGGATGAAATGGGAAGATTACGCCTGAAAGGTGGTTAATTTGGGAGAGTGTGGGGCCAAGTTTCACTTAATTTGGTTAAGTATATCTCAAGTTATGGTTAAAAGAGTGAGTAAAGGTTTAAATTTGCACGCGAGGCTTGTTTCGGTCAATTTTTGGAGGTCCAAATGCGCTTAGAAAAGTATGAAGCTAGATTCATTGAATCTGAATTGTCGATACGAGTTCAACGGAGGTGACAAAATTTGAATCCGAATTCCCGAGCTCAAGTTATGTCGCCTGGAACCCAAGGTGAGCTAAATGCCCTTTAGCCCTTTTAGGTCCCATCTCCCGAAAATGAATCAAAAGACAAACCAAAAAAGTTCCAAAATATAAAACGAGCACATAATCAAGTTCATAACTCATATAATTCAGACATCTGAAAAATTCACAAAAATCAAAATTGAATTCGGATACAAATAGAGCAAAATACAAGGCATATAAGCTTAAACGTCCAAAAATCAATTTCATACTTAAACAAATAAATTCAAATAAGCACATAAGCATTTAATATATCAAGTAATCACATAATTAAATAATTAAATTATGCACATTTTAGCGTACCTGGAAGTCCAAACGATCGGGATGTTACATTGAGCATGCTATGATGATGAATGTGAATAGTTAGGTTTTGTCTCCATTTTTTTAATTCATGAATTATGTTTGGTTTTCATGAGATTTGAGGCATGGAATGTGATCAATATTGTTGTGTTTATGTGTATATAAACTTGTATTGATGTATATTGAGTGTATGAAGTTCCACCATTTTTGTACGGTTGCAAGCTTGGAGTTTTCATGAACTTTGTTGAGCTTTATTTGTTGTCGCTGCTGTGTGCGTGGATTGTGGGTTTGTTTGCTGCTACTTTGCTACATGTTTGTGTTCCTTTAATGCTGTTGTTTTGCTACTGTGTGGTGCTGCTACGTTGCTCTACTGCTGCTGCGTGAAAGGGAGGAAGAAACAGGGTTGGAGCTTGTAGCACCCCAACGGTGAGGCACCACACCCCCGCACTATGACCCGACACGTGGTACGAAATGGAAAGTCCGCACACGCACCAAGTCACAGCGAACGGGTGACAAACGAAAAGTCCAACCAAAGCTAGGCGGTTCCTAAACCCTGTACAAGCCAAATATGAAAAAACCCGAATGCGGAAGCGATGCAAAATACGAACTAACAAAACTTTAATCAACAAACATAAATAAACGGGTTCAACTAATTCCACGAACCTGTCCTAACCTGTCCCGGAAGTTCATAAAATCAAAGCATATGTATCATCTTGTACCGAACATACTATATACATAATTTCATAAATAAATCAGAACAAAATACTTAACAAAATCAAACGGACCGGCACACACTCGACAGACCAGACTCAAAGCCGCCTAGCTCGAACTCCAACAACTTGAACCTATAAACTAAAACATAGGTGGGGTGAGGGTCAGTCCACTGACTGAGCGAGGGGGCTGAACACACACCAACACATATAAACATAATAAGGAGCAGAGCATGTATCAAAAGAAAGATTATGAACCGGGAGTAGGGTTTTGCATACCAAAACCATTTTCAAAACATACTTATACATATATTTTCAAATCAAACTTATACATATCTTATCTTATCTTATCTTACTCAAAACTTAACAAATTGAGCATACTCATACCAAATTTATACTTAATCAAATCATATCAGACTGAACAAACTCGTAACATGTCGAAAGAGAAAGCTCCTATCCCGTTTCACAATCAACATAGCATATCATAATCATATACCCGGCGAGTACGGGTCTCCCACCTTACTTCCATATCGAATCATACGTATCAAATCAGAAACCAACAAATATCATAAACAATCCAACCCCAACACCATGTAGTTCGGGGAGCAAACCCTCACTACTCATACAGATACAAACACACACGGGGTAGCGAACCCACACTGTGCCTTCCCCGGTTATCCACCGAGGGCTCAAGATACCACGCCTTCCCAACCTCCATAGGTCGCACGTGAATATCTCAAATGAGAACGTGCACAGGGGTCATAACCGGCGGCCCCATGGTCGTCCCGGGTCCCCCTTACCCACGTCTCGGGGCCCAACATATCAAAACAGAGCATATCAGACATATCATATCATAACTCGCTACATATCAAACTTATCATATCGAATCAAAATCATACTTACGTACCTTATCGGAGCATACCATACCTTGCAACTTAGCATATGCTATAAACGTACCTCTCCGTGTCATCCTAATCCGCAGCTGGTATGAAGACACACGGTTTGGAGCATAGCCTCGTTGCAAAACATTTCAAGCTTACATATGCTCGTACATATACAGTTCGAAAACCTTTAATCGTATGACAAATTCATAAACATATCATATAAACACGTATCTATTATATAAATATAATAGAATAATCGCATGCAGGCTTGAAAACGAGCACAGAATGTTGTAGGTCGCTGTAACTAAAACAAAAATCCTAAAACCTCACCTTACACCGACGAGAACGAAAAACACAAGCCAAGACGTCCCATTGGATCCCAAACAGCTGACAGACACTCCCTGAAGAAACCCTGAACGACTGAACACACACAGAACACAAGACTCAGACTCCAAACACAACCACAAAGACGCACGACCATGCTCACGAATACAATTGATGCACATCTAATCCATATCTATTCAATCAAGTCATTCAGAGCATATTATAATTCATATTCCATATCAAAAGATGCATAACTTATAAAATTCATAACATTAATTACATAACAATTTTTATATAAATTACACATTGGCATACTTGATCAATTCATTCAAATTAAATACAACGTATCTTTTCATAATTCATTTCTTATGTTTTATAAAATTTCATAATCAATTTAGTTTCCAAAATTACACTAACACCCCCTCAGACAATAATTATTCTCAAATAGATGGACGTAGAACGAGACAAATAAATTCGATAAATCACGAATCAAATTTTCATACATCATAGCATACCTCCACGTATCATACAACTCATAATTTCAATTTATAGCACATACGGGATCGAATTGCACAATTAAAATCAATTAACGAATAAAATACAATAACTTCAAAAATTCATATAAAATCAACCAGACATCCGATTGACGAACGAAAAGTGGCGTTGGACTCACCACAACGAAACGGACCTACTGTCCGAAAGTCGCCGGAATGCCGCCACCGCAACCGGCCGAACAGCCACCGGCCGCCACCGGAACACCGCCTCCGGTGGTCGGAAAAATCCCCGAAAGGACAGAAACGAGCGCCTCGGCCTACTAGACAAAAGCCCTCAATCAATTCCAGAAAATACCAAACATGCCGGACTTCGTTGACGAAAAACCGAACCAAAATCCTAATACGAAAACTGAAATTAAATACAAACCGCTAAACGAAAATACAATCCGGACATACCGTTGGAAAGCTTGTAACGAGCCCTACGAAAACCCCACAGCCAAATCCCGGAAAAATCATCGGAAAACCGGACCACCGGTCCAGCCCCGGTTCGCCACCGGTTCGCCGCCGCCGGCCGGTTCTCGAGTCGGGGCCAACGCCATCCGCTACGTTCCAATATTCTGAGCAACTTCCGTGAAGGAACCACCACCAAAACCGGCCGGAAAAAGGTCCCAAATCGCCGCCAAAGGTCCGCCGGTGCGCCACTCGCCGGTTCGGTCATCTCCGCCGCGATTCGCTCAAAGGGGAGGCCGGAAATGGAATCAGGGCATCGGAAAACCTAGGGAACCACCAAAACTCCCCTGAAAAACCCACCGGAAAGCGGCAACCACCACAGCTACAGTGCACCGCCGCCACTGCGCGACTTTCAGGCGGCGCGTGAGCCGCCGCCGCTGACCGGATGGTTGTGCCGCCAACACCATTCACTGCACCGGGATGCCTCCTTCATGGGTCTGAGGCGCGTGTCTGAAAATCGTCGCCGTAAGACGCCGCGAATGGGCGGCGAAGTGGCGGCTCTCCGTTCCGCCGCCGCTGTTGTGCCGTAGCGCCACCACCGTTGAGATTTACCCTCCGATTTTGGTATCATCATGACGGGCTCGTCGAGCTGGTTAATTTTCACTAATCAAACGTCGAATTCCGTCGAGAAACGAGGGAGAACGAGCATGTGCGTGAAATCGCACCTTCACTGTGTGAACAGTACTTGACGCGGGGAGAAAGACGACGCTGGGCTGAGGTCTGATCTTCTGGCACGCAAAACGAGGATCCGGGGTATATATCTCGGGTCCTCGTACGCAAAAACGATCAAACGAACGAGCTAACGACATCCGAATTGGGCAAACTTAGAGTCTACGGACTCGTTTCGCCGCCCCGGACGCATTGAAGGGGTCAAAGAGGTCAAAATCTCGACCGAACGAGAAGTGTCCGGAAAACCCCTAAAAAGAAAAAATTACAAAGGGGCCCCTAAACTCTAAAAGAGTTCAAAATAGGGCTACGAAAAATAAAATCACATAATTAAACACATTAAAAGGTTGAAACATGGCGTACCTTATAAATCGGACGAGCAGGATGTCACAAACTCCCCTCCTTCAAAAGGACCTGTCCTCAGGTCCTAAGGTCGGATCTTGAACGACGCTGAAACGAATTCCATTTCAAGCTTCCGCTGCGCAACTCTAGTCTAGGCGAACTGCAATTTCTGCAGGATACTTCTCCCTTAGCTGGCATCAACTCTATTCATGGTGACCCGTTGTCACTGAAGTTCCACTGAGCACTTGACCGTTGGTTACTTCAACTCATTCGATCCTTACTAGGCCACTGCACCCAAAGCTCAGTACCGACGCTTCCTCGTCGACTGCAAACCAGCGCCACACTCAACTCAGCCGCGACAAACAAGAGAGAATCCCATCTCTCAGCACGCAAGAGAGAGAGAGAGAGCCCCGTCTCCCAGCACATCAAAAGAGAGAACCCCGTCCCTCAGGCACAGAATTGAGAGAACCCCGTCTCTCAACCTAAGTCTGGCAGACTTCCACATCTTCCAAACATTCTAGTTTGAGAAAATCCAGCATTTCTCAAACCCTAGATTCGAGAGAATCCAACATCTCCCAAAAATCTAACTCCAAGAGAATCCAGCATCTCTTGCTCACACAATTTAGAAAGAATCCAACATCTTTCTATCACATAAATAGGGAGAATCCCACATCTCCCTAACACATAATTAGAGAGATCTCAACAACTCTCTAGCATACAGGTTCACTTACACAGCATTCATACATACACACATTAAAGTAGTACTGGATGCAAAACATGTGATGCATGTTTGGTGTACCTGATCACAACTGATATCGGTGTCCCTAGAGTATAGACTCATCATCCATGCTCAACTCAAGGGGGATATCGCGATGGAATCTCTATAAAATAAAATCACAATATGCTTGTATGTGCATGAAGGGTTAGTGAGTAACCAAAGAAATTATAAGCACCGAAGCACAGATAGTTCAAGCAAGCAGGTAATCCATTCAGTTTACAAAAATTCACAACAGCAACAAATTTTAAGTTATGAAAATTAAAGCAGTTAGTCACGTTATTACAATCGAGCAACATCAAACATTACACGTTGTCACATATGTCAAGCAAAGATAAATATAATTACTTATGAAATGCATGGGTGCAAATGCCATGAATGCTTAAGGTACCGTTCACCGTAGTAATGGTAAGCTTTATCTTGGCACGTAGTTCCTTATTTGCTGAATTATAAGCTTGTCCCGAACTGTTGATCATTTCTTGTTTGTTTGTTTGTTTCTGTTGATCACGGTCTTCTTATCTTCAGAATTATCTAGCATCACTTGGACATTTCCACGGCTTGGAAGTGCGATTTCTAAAACCAGAAGCCTTCTATGCTCATGGAATTAACATTTTGCCTTTTCTTTAGTAATTACTCTCCGATTGCTTCCCGAGTCTTCTTCATGGTTGTCACTTTGATCAAAACTTCCTTGGTTCACTCTTTAGGAGTTCGTATAATTAAATGAACCCCCTTTTCCAATTGTTTATACTTGATCGCCCGAAATCCACCCAGAACTTCTTTACTTTTCTTTATCGTTCCCATTTGTTGTTTCCTGTCTTTCAACGTAATCCCACTACACGACAATTCAGATTGGATCTAGAAAATACCTCAACTAGATAAAACCTTTAACATTATTGTCTTCCAAGATTTATATCCACCGGATTGATTGACTTCTTTTATTCCTTCCGCGATCGAAATCTTAAGTCATACGATTTTCCATACTTTCCTTTGCTTCTTTTCCACGTAAGTTAAGCTTTGTTGCTGATTACCACGAACCTCCTTTACTTTAATTCTCTTGAAGGTTCTCACCTTTGTGTTCATATAACATCGAATCCAAAACATCCTCGACCTTTTCTTCACTCTTCCTTTATTTGAGAAATTCTATGGAATCCAGTTGAAAGGAGTTTGTAATGTAGCTGGGTGAATGTTGACTTTGCAAGTTGTAGACGTCACCCTACTTCTCTTCTTCATCTAGCATCCACCAACTACACTCCCACCGATGAGTTGCTCTCATTGGTGTCTTCACAATAACCTGACCTCCATTTGAGAATCTCCGAATGGTACAAGTGTCTCGATTTCTTTATAGTCACCTCACGCCATCCAGAGTTAGAAATTCTGACTTTCTTATAAAATTTGCTAACCCCGAGTACCTCCAAGTAGTTAAGTATATATCCTGAAGGCACCTCGCTAATTAGAAGGTCTCTTGTTTCCCTTGTATACAAACATCTTCTTTTATCCATCCTATACCGTGAGTTTGTTAAATCAACTGTACACTTTCTGATCCACCCTTATTCAGAGCCCAATGCAGCTTCCACTGAAATCGATCCTCGTTGGAACAGGTAAGGAAGTCACCTAAATATAATCACGAAGCTAATGCATGTGGGGTTAGGGAAGTGAATGGCGTGCACTCATATCCAACAAAGAAAGCTGTCAAACACGTAGAACAAATATCCGAAATAATTAAAATTTACTCCAATACATGATGCACGTGCCATGTATGCATAATACCCGTTTTCATAGCAGTAGCATTGATTCCTTGTTATAAATTCTTGTAGAGGTCCATTTGCTTTTCATCCAATTAGTCAGAAGATGGAAGTTTCAAATCTTCCTTCATAATTTTGTAGAAGTGGGAAGTGTTGTCATGATCAATTTACAATTTTGGCATCGAGGCAACACCCTGTAATTCACAAATTGAATAAATATCTATGCATGCGGGTTAGTACATGGATATGTCAAGTAATAAAAGCAATTAAGAACACATAAGTAATGCAGAAGCAATACGTAATTTAATAAAATTTAAAGCAAAACAATGATAATTTTGCAAAAATCATAATCATAGTGTGCACACAATCACATAAGCTCAGTCAATTTATACAGAGAAGTCAAAATTTCACATCAGACGAATGCAATGCACAAGTATTCCTATGCCGTACGACCTAAACTGACACGACACGACTCCAAAGCACCGGTTCTGAACCTGGTAGCTCTGATACCACTTAAGATGTAGCACCCCAACGGTGAGGCACCACACCCCCGCACTATGACCCGACACGTGGTACGAAATGGAAAGTCCGCACACGCACCAAGTCACAGCGAACGGGTGACAAACGAAAAATCCAACCAAAGCTAGGCGGTTCCTAAACCCTGTACAAGCCAAATATGAAAAAACCCGAATGCGAAAGCGATGCAAAATACGAACTAACAAAACTTTAATCAACAAACATAAATAAACGGGTTCAACTAATTCCACGAACCTGTCCTAACCTGTCCCGGAAGTTCATAAAATCAAAGCATAAGTATCATCTTGTACCGAACATACTATATACATAATTTCATAAATAAATCAGAACAAAATACTTAACAAAATCAAACGGACCGGCACACACTCGACAGACCAGACTCAAAGCCGCCTAGCTCGAACTCCAACAACTTGAACCTACAAACTAAAACATAGGTGGGGCGAGGGTCAGTCCACTGACTGAGCGAGGGGGCTGAACACACACCAACACATATAAACATAATAAGGAGCAGAGCACGTATCAAAAGAAAGATTATGAACCGGGAGTAGGGTTTTGCATACCAAAACCATTTTCAAAACATACTTTTACATATATTTTCAAATCAAACTTATACATATCTTATCTTATCTTATCTTATTCAAAACTTAACAAACTGAGCATACTCATACCAAATTTATACTTAATCAAATCATATCAGACTGAACAAACTCGTAACATGTCGAAAGAGAAAGCTCCTATCCCGTTTCATAATCAACATAGCATATCATAATCATATACCCGGCGAGTACGGGTCTCCCACCTTACTTCCATATCGAATCATACGTATCAAATCAGAAACCAACAAATATCATAAACAATCCAACCCCAACACCATGTAGTTTGGGGAGCAAACCCTCACTACTCATACAGATACAAACACACACGGGGTAGCGAACCCACACTATGCCTTCCCCGGTTATCCACCGAGGGCTCAAGATACCACTCCTTCCCAACCTCCCTAGGTCGCACGTGAATATCTCAAATGAGAACGTGCACAGGGGTCATAACCGGCGGCCCCATGGTCGTCCCAGGTCCCCCTTACCCACGTCTCGGGGCCCAACATATCAAAACAGAGCATATCAGACATATCATATCATAACTCGTTACATATCAAACTTATCATATCGAATCAAAATCATACTTACGTACCTTATCGGAGCATACCATACCTTGCAACTTAGCATATGCTATAAACGTACCTCTCCGTGTCATCCTAATCCACAGCTGGTATGAAGACACACGGTTTGGAGCATAGCCTCGTTGCAAAACATTTCAAGCTTACATATGCTCGTACATATACAGTTCGAAAACCTTTAATCGTATGACAAATTCATAAACATATCATATAAACACGTATCTATTATATAAATATAATAGAATAATCGCATGCAGGCTTGAAAACGAGCACAGAATGTTGTAGGTCGCTGTAACTAAAACAAAAATCCTAAAACCTCACCTTACACCGACGAGAACGAAAAACACAAGCCAAGACGTCCCATTGGATCCCAAACAGCTGACAGACACTCCCTGAAGAAACCCTGAACGACTGAACGCACACAGAACACAAGACTCAGACTCCAAACACAACCACAAAGACGCACGACCATGCTCACGAATACAATTGATGCACATCTAATCCATATCTATTCAATCAAGTCATTCAGAGCATATTATAATTCATATTCCATATCAAAAGATGCATAACTTATAAAATTCATAACATTAATTACATAACAATTTTTATATAAATTACACATTGGCATACTTGATCAATTTATTCAAATTAAATACAACGTATCTTTTCATAATTCATTTCTTATGTTTTATAAAATTTCATAATCAATTTAGTTTCCAAAATTACACTAACACCCCCTCAGACAATAATTATTCTCAAATAGATGGACGTAGAACGAGACAAATAAATTCGATAAATCACGAATCAAATTTTCATACATCATAGCATACTTCCACGTATCATATAACTCATAATTTCAATTTATAGCACATACGGGATCGATTTGCACAATTAAAATCAATTAACGAATAAAATACAAGAACTTCAAAAATTCATATAAAATCAACCAGACATCCGATTGACGAACGGAAAGTGGCGTTGGACTCACCACAACGAAACGGACCTACTGTCCGAAAGTCGCCGGAATGCCGCCACCGCAACCGGCCGAACAGCCACCGGCCGCCACCGGAACACCTCCTCCGGTGGTCGGAAAAATCCCCGAAAGGACAGAAACGAGCGCCTCGGCCTACTAGACAAAAGCCCTCAATCAATTCCAGAAAATACCAAACATGCCGGACTTCGTTGACGAAAAACCGAACCAAAATCCTAATACGAAAACTGAAATTAAATACAAACCGCTAAATGAAAATACAATCCGGACATACCGTTGGAAAGCTTGTAACGAGCCCTACGAAAACCCCACAGCCAAATCCCGAAAAAATCATCGGAAAACCGGACCACCGGTCCAGCCCCGGTTCGCCACCTGTTCGCCGCCGCCGGCTGGTTCTCGAGTCGGGGCCAACGCCATCCGCTACGTTCCAATATTCTGAGCAACTTCCGTGAAGGAACCACCACCAAAACCGGCCGGAAAAAGGTCCCAAATCGCCGCCAAAGGTCCGCCGGTGCGCCACTCGCCGGTTCGGTCATCTCCGCCGCGATTCGCTCAAAGGGGAGGCCGGAAATGGAATCAGGGCATCGAAAAACCTAGGGAACCACCAAAACTCCCCGGAAAAACCCACCGAAAAGCGGCGACCACCACAGCTACAGTGCGCCGCCGCCGCTGCGCGACTTTCAGCCGGCGTGTGAGCCGCCGCCGCTGACCGGATGGTTGTGCCGCCAACACCATTCACTGCTCCGGGATGTCTCCTTCATGGGTCTGAGGCGCGTGTCTGAAAATCGTCGCCGGAAGCCGCCGCGAATGGGCGGCGAAGTGGCGGCTCTCCGTTCCGCCACCGCTGTTGTGCCGTAGCGCCACCACCGCTGAGATTTACCCTCCGATTTTGGTATCATCGTGACGGGCTCATCGAGCTGGTTAATTTTCACTAATCAAACGTCGAATTCCGTCGAGAAACAAGGGAGAACGAGCATGTGCGTGAAATCGCACCTTCACTGTGTGAACAGTACCTGACGCGGGGAGGAAGACGACGCTGGGCTGAGGTCTGATCTTCTGGCATGCAAAACGAGGATCCGGGGTATATATCTCGGGTCCTCGTACGCAAAAACGATCAAACGAACGAGCTAACGACATCCGAATTGGGCAAACTTAGAGTTTACGGACTCGTTTTGCCGCCCCGGACGCATTGAAGGGGTCAAAGAGGTCAAAATCTCGACCGAACGAGAAGTGACCGGAAAACCCCTAAAAAGAGAAAATTACAAAGGGGCCCCTAAACTCTAAAAGAGTTCAAAATAGGGCTACGAAAAATAAAATCACATAATTAAACACATTAAAAGGTTGAAACGTGGCGTACCTTATAAATCGGACGAGCAGGATGTCACAGAGCTGCTGTTGTCCGCGATTGCTGCACAAGTCGCGGCCGGGACCGTGCCAAGACAATCTTGGTCGCGGCCGCGGCCCTGTTTTTGCCCAGTTTTAAGATGTCTACTACATGATTGCCTGGATTTCTTAGTTTTGTCTTGGTGTATGAAATGCATGAATTGTGTGTGAAATAAATTTATGAACTTATTAAATGATTTTAGTGGGTTGAGATGCCATTTCATGAAGTTGCTGCATGTGACTCCGCTGGTACCTGTTCTCTTTAATTTCATTCATTAAATGACAAGTTTGGGGCTATATTTCTTTGCACGAAATGCATGTTTATTCGTTGGCTGCATATATAGGTAATTAGTGCATGAAAAAATTATAAAAATTTAAGTTATTTTCATGGCAATGTGAGGTTTCGGTTGTGTTTGTTCTTTGTTTTTTTACTTAGTTTTCGCTTTTATTTGATTCCTCCCACCTTAATTATGATCCTAACATGTTAATATGATATAATATGATTTGATTTGTTGCTTATTTTAATTTTTTGGCCTCGTTTGAAGTGTATAAGTGATGCGAATACATGACCGTTTATATGAAACATTTAACATTTTCTTGCATCTTTTACTTTCTTATTGAACTTTAAACTTACGAATGCTCATGGTATGTTATTATATGATATGTTATGAGTTTATTTGACGTGTTATGAGTTTGATTTTCAAAAAATTTGTGTGATATTTCGTTATTTACTCCGATATGCCTAAGCGTAAATTTATAAGAAGTGCATTACATCATTTGCATCCATATGCATTTGCCGAGCATTTCTACGGTTCATATTGAGTTTAAGTGTTGTCTCTCTTGTTAGATTGTCAAAGTGGAGTAGCTCGTTGATGTGGAGCCACTCCGTAGGCGCTGTTTGTTTCGTTTTGCCACGTTTGCTTGGATTTTTCATTAAGGTGAGGTTTTCTTTATTTTAGTTAATACCACCTACAACCCTACATGAATTTTGAAGCCCGTATGCGACTTATGTATATATATGTATTTAGATACGTGTTTGATATGTATTTTGTGGGAATTAGCCCGTTTGTTATGAAACGTCTAAAAAACGCTTTTATGTATACGTACGATATATATTTTTTTATTTGTTTTGAAAAAGGGTTGGTGTGTATGTTTTGAAACTAGCGAGTTATGACTTTGAAAGATAAGTCCAATTTTGAAAACTTGGAACTTTTGAACTTTGAAATTTTGAACAATTTGAACAGGGCCCCGGAGATTTGTGCAAAGGAGCCCCGGGATGGTGTTGGGCCGTCGGGTCATTCCCGAGTATGGTCTCCACACTTAGGATCACCCTTGAACCCACTAGGAGGTTGGTGGGGAAAGGAATCCTTGGGCATGGGCATCATGAAACTCATGACCCATACAGTATGAACGATGGTTAGGGTAGGAACAACCCTTCCATCACCCGGAGAAGAGGTATGTGTGTTTGAATTATGTTTTTCATTTGAATTTTGATTCAAAATTTTGATTATGAACAGAGTTAGGTGGTTTGAAACTCGTACTCGCCGAGTTTGTGATTTAGATTCTGAAAATGGTTCGTAAAAGGGGAGTGGATTCCTAATTTCTAAAATTTGCTAATTTTGGCCTTCGACTTTAACTCTTTTCTATATAACTAGTATCACGGGGCTAAAATGTTTTAGATTGCAAAAACCAGGCGCTGGTTCATGAGCTTTTATGACTTTGAATATGCTCTGATTTATGTATATGTATGTGTGAGTGTGTTAGCCCTCTCACCAGTCTTTAGGACTGACCCTTCCTCGTTGCTTCTTTTTCCCCCTTTCTATTTCCTTGAGTTTGCAGGTGAGGGTTTTGTTCGAGCTAGGCGGCAGTTTTCGTTTGGGTCGTTTGAGTCTTGTTTTTGAGCCCTTTAGTATTCTGCATCTTTATCCTTTCGCTTTGGTATTATGTATAAGTATGAATATGTATAAGATTTTGAACTTATGCTTTTGTAAATTTTATTTGACCCGGGATGGGCATGTTTGTATATCATATATTTAGTTGAATTAGTTGGATTTTATATGTATGTCTTTATCTTTCCCCCCTTTGTGTTATGATTTTGTTGTGCACTCTGAATTAGGGTCTACACCGCCTAGCTTAGGTGTGATTTTGTTTGTTACCCGTTCACTATAGCTTGATGCGTGTGCGAAGTCTCTATTTCGTTACACGTATCGGGTTATGGTGAGGGGGATGTTGTGCTCTACGCTCCGGGGTGCTATAAGTTCTCCTTCCAAACTTCTCATATTCAAAGACATATTCAAATTTGAATTCAAAATCATAAACCAACCGCACTCCGGGTGATAAAAGGGTTGCAAGCCCTAACTATCGGTCAAATTCACATGAAACAATGCTTAATTACTTTCTTGAAACCTTGGGAACATTGCATCCACCGGCTCAAGAGAACCGTCCTTCCTCAACCTCCTAAGGTTAGGCGAGAACTCTCAAAGGAAAGTGTTGATGGAAGAGCTCGGCGACCCCATGGCTATCCCAAGATCCCATACCACTCTCCGGGGCCCAAATCAAATTCAAATTCAAAGTCTTACTTCCCACAAAGCTTATCTTTCAAAGCTCAAAGCTCGATACACACTCACACATATCAAAGGTTTGCAAATCAAACAAAAAAATAGCGTATATACTTATACGAACTGTTTTCAAAGACTTATAACAAATGGGACAAGCCCTCAAAGTATATATCATACACTTATTTATCATATAGTATCATATTATGCATGCGGGCTTCAAAACAGGTAGGGTTGTACTTCATATTAACCAAAAGAACAAAACCTCACCTTTAAATCATAGCGGAAGTCAAAAAGGAAAACAAACGGATGCCTAAGGAGCAACCTCATCGTCAACGGGAAGGTTCTCTGAATAAAACAAACAACAAAAGACACTCTTAGACTCAATATGCACCAATGAGACGCTCGACAAATGCATATGAATGCAAATGATGTGAATAAAATAAAACAAAGTAGCAAGTAATGCATATGAGTTCATATCTTGCACATAATAAGTCAAATGAATTCATAAACTTAATACAATGATCATAACACATATTTTAACATTTAACAATGCATATAAGTCATAAAACAAACGATAAAATAACATACAAAATGAATAAACAAAAAGCAAAAACATACATGCAAGGTAAGTAGTGTGACATGGGGGTGTCACCTCTTAACGCCAAAAGGTGACACTCCCGTGTTCTAATGCAGTAGCATACCCCTAAAAAATGACCCTTAGACATGGCGGCGTCTTATACCCATGCAAAACAAGACACTCCCATATCCGAGGTCGGTGGCATCAACCAAGACAGACACGCCCATGACTCTAAAGTGGCACGGAGTGTCCCTACGCAGGCAGCAGTTCAGTCACGAAAATGGGGCTAAAAACAGGGCATAACTCATGGAAAAGCAAGGTATTCATAGAGTACAATGTGTATACTTATCAATCATGCCAAAAATGCAAAGAAATCAGCTCAAATAACTCACGTAACAACCCTAAATCTCACGTTGCAGCAGGTCATGGAGAGCAGTTCATATTTCAAGTTTTATAGTTTAAAAACTCATCAATTCTTCAAAGCTACTAATGGTGAATTATTATTTCTCAACTACCACAAAATAGAAGTCATAAATTTAAGTCAAGAAGCCCAAGTGATCAATAAATATGCATCAAACCCCTTTCTAAGAGACGCTATTAAGAAAACCTTATCTCCCACTTCGAATTCTAGGGGTCATCTTTTCTTATCCGCATAACTTTTCTATCGGTCCTGAGCCACCTTCAATCTTTGTTGGATTACTTTCACTTTATCGATGGTCTCTTGGATCTCCCCTCGTTTCTTTGTTTTGTGAAGCTTACCATCTTTGGTCTACCTCCAATCTTCGATGTCCCAAAATAGAGGTGACCAGTATTTTCTTCCATATAGTGCCTCATATGGAGCCATACCAATCGAAGCTTAAAAGCTATTGTTACAGGCGAACTCGACCAAGTCCAAATGCTCATCCCACGTATCTTGAAAAACCAAGGCATAAGCACGAAGCACGTCCTCAAGATACTTTCTCAACCTCTCGGATTGTCCATCCATTTGTGGGTGAGATGCGGTGCTAAAAAGGAGCTTAGTACCCATACACTTCTAAAGTTCTTGCCAGAAACTCGCCGTAAACTTAGGATCTCGATCGGAAACAATGCTAACTGGTACTCCATGCAATCTTACAATTTCCTTGCGATACAACTTGGCTTTGGTATCTTGTCGGATATCCGAACCTTAAGAAAATGGGCCGACTTAGAGAACCGATCAACCACGACCCAAATCCCATCGGAACCTCATTTAGACCTTAGCAAGCCAGACACAAAGTCTATAGTCACTATCTCCCACTTCTATTCGGGAATTGGAAGCGGTTGGAGAGTTCCTCCCGGCTTTTGATACCCGGCCTTCAGAAGCTGACATGTTAGACATCTTCTCACAAAGTTAGCGACGTCTCTTTTCATGCTATTCCACTAATACAAAGTTCTTAAATCCTTTTACATCTTCGTGCCACCGGGATGTATCACATATGCCGGCCTATGTACCTCCTCAAGAATCAACAGCTTGAACTCTTTCGGGATATATATTTTAGTCTTGAATCGAAACAATCCCGAATCATCAAACCCGAACTTGGTCTCCGGATTGATTCTTGCTCTCGCCACCAATCTCTGAATTTTCGGATCATTAGATCGAGCTTCAATAAACCTTTGCTTCAACTCTGATTTAACAGAGATGTTTGCTAAACGGCCTCTGAAACCAAAACTTCTGAACTCTACTTGCTCGAACCTGCTCCCAAACTCAAAACACTAGCCTTTTGGCTCAAAGCATCGTCTACATATTAGCCTTACCCGGGTGGTATTGAATTTTAAAATCATAGTCCTTGAGGAACTCCATTCAGCACCTTTGCCTCACATTTAACTCCTTCTGAGTAAATAAATACTTGAGTCTTTTGTGGTTGGTAAACACCTCAAAAGTAGATCCTAAAGATAATGTCACCACTTTGCCAATTTAAAAAAAAACCGCTGCCAGCTCCAAATCATGAGTAGGATAGTTCTTCTCATGATCTTTCAACTTTCTAGAGGCGTAGGCTACAACTCAGCCATTCTGCATCAACACACAACCGAGGCCTTCCTTAGATACGTTGATGTAAACCGATTAGCCATCAGAACCCCCGGGTAGGGTTAGAACCAGTACAGTAGTCAACCCTTCCTTAAAAGTTTGAAAACTCTTCTCACACGCCTCATCCCATTCGAACATAGCCTCTTTTCTTGTTAATCGAGTCGACGGGGGCACAATTTTAGAGAATTTTCACAAACCGCCTATAATACCCTGCTAACCCGAGAAAACTTCTCACTTGTGAGGCATTCTTCGGTTGCTTCCAAAGCATGACTGTCTCAATCTTTCCCGGATCCACTTCTACACCTTTCCCCGAGATGAAGTGATCCAAAAAGGAAACCCGTTCAATCCAGAACTTACACTTGCTGAATTTGGCAAACAGTCGATGCTCTCGAAGCATAGTCAATACCATTCTCAAATGCTGCACATGTTCTTCCACGGACCTCGAATATACTAAAATATCATCTATAAAGATGACCACAAATTTATCGAGGTATGGCCGGAATATTCGGTACATCATGTCCATAAACGCAGTTGGGGCATTTATAAGACCAAAATGCATGACCACAAACTCAAAGTGCCCAAAACGAGTGTTAAAACCCATCTTCGGTATGTCTTCTTCCCGGATACGCAACTAATAATACCCTTGACTCAAATCCAGCTTGGAGTAGACACACGAACCTTGGAGAAGATCAAACAACTCTTCTATTTGAGGTAGTGGGTATTTTTTCTTAACCGTTAATCGATTCAACTCTCGATAGTCAATATACTCTCGATAGAACGGGAGCACCCCACGGAAAAGTGCTCGGACGGTTGTAACCACATTCTAAGAGCTTATAAAGTTGCGTCTTCAACTCCTTCAACTCAGCTGGTGCCACCCTATAGGGAGTCTTCTCATAAGGTTCCGCTCCGGGATAGAGACCGATAACAAACTCAATATCCCGATCTGGGGGTAGGGATCCCAAACTTTTTGGGAAAACATAGAGAAATTCCTTCACAATCTTCGTCTCTTCGAGCTTGGCTTGATCTTTCGGTATATTTCAAAGAAAAGCCACATAACCTGTCGTTCCATCTCGGAACAACTGATTAGCTTCCATAAAGGAAATAAACAACCTAGTCTTCAACCTCTCGCCCGAAAATATCGTAGAACCTAATAAAACCTTCTTCGCGTGACAATCCATCACCGCTCCATGTCGAAATAACCAATCCATTCCCAAGATCGCCCTATACCTCTTCATGAGCATCTCAATCAAGTCTACCGAGTACTGTTGGCCCTCAATACTCCACTACAAGAAATCCTAAAAATTTCGACCGAAAATTCGGAGGGAAACTCCCGTCGGAATTTCGTCGGTAATTCCGAGGGAATTCCTACGGCATTCCGATGGGTTTCGGTATTTAAAAAAAAATAAAAATTAAATAATTCCGACGGGATTCCCATCAGTTTTTTTAAAATATAAAATTTAAAAAAAATATTAAATAATTTCGACGAGATTCCGAGGGAAATCCCGTCGGTTTTTTAAAATACAAAATTTAAAAAGTAATAGTAAATAATTCCGACGGGATTCCGAGGGAAGTCCCATCGGTTTTTTAAAATATAAGATTTAAAAAGTAATAGTAAATAATTTCGACGGGATTCCGAGCGAAATCCCGTCGGTTTATTTATAAATTTTAAAAAATAATAATAAATAATTCCGACGGGATTCTGAGGGAGATCCTGTCGGCTTCTTTATAAAATTTAAAAATAAAAATTATATATTTTCGACAGAATTCCCGTAGGAATGCCATCAGAATTTTTAAATTAATACAAAAAAACAAAAAAATGTAATAAATACATATGAAATGAAAAATGTTTAACTTGTTTAGAATTTGCCTCCGCGTGCACCCATCCTCGACCGAGATGCCGCCTGCTCTGCTACCGCCACGCTTCGTCGCCGCCTCTATGCCGCCGCACACTCGATCGCCGCCTCTCCGCGGCCGTTTGCTCCACACAGGTATTTTTTGTTGCTGATTTTGGTATATTTTAGCGTAGCCTATTTGGATTTATTTTCACTTATGTTCCAAAGCTGATTTCCTTTGTTGCGAATTAGGAATGGTAGTTTTGCTTGATTTTGCTCATTTAAGCTGGTGGGCTTAAAAAGGTTGTGTCTGAAATCACAAGTGTTTCTTTAAATGTTTGGGAATAATTGATTTTTCTCATGATTTTGAGAAGACCCGTTATGGATATTGAAGGATGGAGCTCTGGTAATCCCATAATGGTGAAACCTTGAAGGATTTAGGCCATCTGGCCATTTGGGTATCCCAGGTTTTAGTTAAAGATTCAATCTTTTTAAAATTTGTATTGAAAAAAGCTGAGTTCTTTTGGGGTTTATAGAATTCACGGTGAAAAACTGATCCTTTAATAAATTCTTGATCATTTAGAAAGACAAATTTGTGTGATTGTGTGATGTCTCGGTTGATTCTACCTTGCAAAGCTTCAAGCTTATCAAAGACATATCTCATGAGTTTGACATCCTCCGCTCCTGTGATTACCCTCTCCCAATTTCTGTTTATTTTTTTTCTTAATTATTTCCTGTTGTGGAAGCAAAATGAAAAATGTTGTAGCTTTATTTGGCAATAATGTTTTCAAAATAATTGCCAACTTACTTTAGAAGTTTATTCTTGGATAAAACAGAAAAGTGAATGCATTCATTATTTCTTTATGAATTTAGTGAAATGGTTTGCAAGTCGACCTGTGTTTTTTATGTTTGTATTCTTTTTCTAGTTATGGAAATGTTCACCATTTCCAGGATTTTTATAGCTTGAAAGAAGATTACTATTAATGGTAGCTCATGTTTTTCCTCTGATGCAATATTTCAGCTTCGTGTAAGTTATCGTGTTAGGGGATATTCAGTAAAGAATATTTGCAGATACAAAAAATTTCTTTACTCTGAGGTTCGTATTACGTCTCACATTCTATCTTACAATACCACTCTTGTGTGTTATTTTGTTTACATTTTCTTGTTTTACAATTTTATGTTTACTAAGTTTAGACCTAACATTTCTGAATCCATTATAGGCTACTAATTAGAGGAATTCTCAGTTACCTAATTACACGTTGCCTCTTGCTGTAAGCAAATTTCTTTGACATTAGACTTTCTTCATATTCCTAAAAGCATGACATTGTCATTCTCTATTGATCATACATTTTTATTTGCCCTTTTCAACCTTTTATAGAGGGCTACTAATATTGCCCAGAGGTTGATTTGTTCAGTGGCAACAGAACCAACAACAAAACAAGTTGAGGAATCGACTATGGATACACCAAAAGAGATTTTTTCTGAAGGATTATAAGCGACCTGATTACTATTTTTTTTGTTCATCACTTGCATTCTTGTGGATTACTGCTTATTTCCACTTAAGATTAAACTGACATTATATGTTTGTTATTGATGCAGCCTCTAGGAATGGCTTGAGTGTTGTCCCTGACTTCCACTTTAGAGCTGCAACAGAAAGAATTTAAGGAAGAGGTAAGTCATTGAATATCTTTGGGATGCCATTATATGGTTGGAGTTAAGCAGTAGAAAACCTTTTTATTTTCTTGAATTTGACAATTGATAATGATGCTTGACATTTTCTTGTCATGAAAGGGGCTGTTTGTGTGAATGCAAGTGTTCTTTGGGGGAACATTAGGGACTCTTCTCTCTTTTTGGATTGATCTGAGTGTTGTGGATTTGCTTTATTTCAATGGAGATGAATTTGGAGTTTCAGGGTCATCTTTGAATCTGCATAATATAAGTAAATTAGTTTAAAGTGGATGATTACTTTTCAATTGCTACTTACTTTAATGCTCTAGGAAAGAAGATTGGATTACCTTGTGGATTTTGACATTGCGCTTAAGTTGCCCATGCTCAATGAGTTATTGCTGCAAATATCACAATTCTGGTATAAATTTGCAGATGGATTACGACTCAGGGTGGCTCTGTTGGTTCAAAATCTCATCTTCAATTTTTTGAAAACATGATCTTAAAAACATGGCTTCATATTCAATTTTTAGAAATCCTGATATATATAGACATAATTTACAAGGTGCTATTACAACAGAAGGCATATATGAGAAGTTAAACCTTAAAAGTTCTTGTGTTTGTCTGCTTGAACTATTCTTGTGTTCCCAATATTCTTTACCTACCCATCTTAGTAGGTATAAATTGATTTCAGTTTGATTGTTGGGTTGACATATTATCCCTTAATTAGTAATATTCAGAATATAGTTGTTTCCTTAATTACAGAAGCAGTATAATACAGACACAGTGCTGGATCCAGTTTCATTCTCGGAAGATACAAAAAGGATGGAATTTTACTCCAATCTCATAGTTTGTCAAAGTACCATTTTGTAATAGATTATGAGTAGATATTTTTTGTATGAATTAGTGTTTGTTATGTTATTTGATGCATTGGTTTTGAATAAATATTTTGAATGGTTGTAAATTTTTTTTTTTTTTACTTTTTGTTTTAATAATTCCGACAGGATTCCGAGGGGAATTCCCGTCGGAATTGTTTAATTTTATTTTTATTTTAAAAAATCCGACGGGATTCCGAGGGAAATCCCGTCGGAATAGTGTAATTTATTTATTTTTTACTTTGTTTATTTTTAATAAATCCGATGGGAAATTCAATTTTATTTTCCCTCAGAATTCCGTTGGTTTTCCCTCAGGATTTTGATTCCAAGGGAGGGTTTTCCTATGGACTCATTCCTGTCGGAATCCCGTCGAAATTCTTAAAATCCAACGGGATTCCGAGGGAATTCCAACGGGGAGTCGGGGATGTCCATCTAATTTTGTAGATTTTCTTGTAGTGCTCACCGGGCATTCTTGGAATACTCGGTTCGTCACCAAGCTCCCACCGAGAGGAGAACTTATCACATAAGAATCATCAACGCAATCAACGGGCAAAGAAAGCTTAGGAACAAGTCGAGAAGCAATAAAAGAATGCGTTGCTCCCAGATCAAACAATGTATGCAATGGAATGCCATGAATGCTAATAGTACCTTCCACCACGGCGGTAGCATCAACCTCGACATCCTCTTCTTCACCCTCCAAAGCATAAGCTGTAGCACCTCCCCAGCACCACAACTCCCACACCGTAATATTTCCCAAGTGGAGGTTAGCTCCAACACTCAGGAAATACTACGGCGAACGGTCAAGATAACATATGAGTAAAATGTGTGACATAGTGCAACGGAAGATAAAGAGGTTTAAAACTTTGTAAATAAATGGGGAGGATAATGTGTTAGGAATAGTGCCCTAGAAAGCCGATTGTATATCCGCTTTGTGCTTTTCCTTATTGTAATCACAGACAATCTTTGAATGAAATAACGAATTGAGGCAACACTTCTTTATATGCTCTTGTTTGGTATGCGTTTACTTTATCTGTGCATGTATAAGAACTCCCCTAATCCTGATGACTTTAGGACTCTACCATTTAGGTGAAATGGTTCATGAAACGAGCCCTATATCACATAAGTCATGATTAGTAAATTACTCCAAGCCAATGAGTCCTACAGACAGTGGGAGTGTCAACCTAACTCCTCTAAGGCTTGCTTGTGGGATCACACCCTTAAGAAGGACCACCTTGTTTCATGGAGGTGCAAAGTGTATAGTTGATACGTGCGTGATACATGAGGGTGCTTACTTTAAATAAGTAAGTTCACTGAGGTGCCCCGTGTGAGAACATTCCTAAATGGGAAAGGAAGTTTCTATTTCAGGAAATAGAAACTTCCAGATTAGGAAATATCTCACGAGTCATTGATGTGATTAATTGATCCTTAGACTTGAGGTTCCTTGTCACTTTATGAGTTAACTCTGTAGTCTTAGGTATAAGCTTTAAAGGGTGTCACCTTAGACAACTGATTCAAGGCTTATGCTGGGGCTGCACAAGTGATTCATGAAAGTGAATGAGAATCAAGAAAGGACCTACACTTGCATTTGCAAGGTGATCTCTTATTGTGTAAGTCATTCGTATGCCATATGGAGTCCTTGGACAAGGCAGAAGATCAAGATATCAAGAAAAGGGTTTCTTGGATTGAGATCAAATGGATATGAAATGCACTTAGCTTTAAGACCGGATTAGGGTTTTGATTATTCCCTTGCCCTAGATCTTGGTTGAGAGATAGTAAGTAGGAGGATTGTATCTCACATGAATCAATGACTTAAAGGTTCTGTCGAATCCGAACATTCCAATTCAGCTAGGGGTTAAACACCTGTTGCTAGACTATGGTCGTTTAATCTGTGGACTGATTAATTAATTAGTGAATTAATTAATTAGGGTCACTGCTAATTGAATTGAGAACCTAGAGGGTCACACACAACAACTTGGTTACATGAGTTGAGACTTTAAAATGATTAAACGAGTTAATCGAGCCTAGAGGGTTCCACACGTGTGAAGGCACACGTGTGGGTCACGTGAGTGACACGTGTCCCACACGTGTGAATATATATATTGTATATAAATATATATTAAATAATTAAATGTGTTAATTATTTAATAGACTTTGGTTTAATTTTGAATTAAAAAGAAAGTCTTATTTTGGAGAAAATAATCTAGTTAATTAATTATGAATTAATTAATTAGATAAAAATAAGTTATTTATTTTAAATAAATAAAGTATAAAATTATCCAAAAATAGTTTGGATATTTTTAGCTCTCTTGAAAGTTGATTTGAATTAGAATTCAAAGTCAAAGTTGGAAATTACTTGATGATCAAGTAATAGGAGAGAGAGGGACCAAATCCTTACCCAACAAGGAATAGGTTCGACCGTCCCTCTCCCTTACCTATATATGGGGGAGCTCATGCTCCCCTTTAGAGCTAATTGACAATTCTTTTGGTTCATGTGTTGAACACCTTCCTTTCTCCAAGATTAAATAAAACCCTAGGTTAAGCCTAAACACTAACTAGAGAACTAGCATCCTTACTAGTTAGATTGTGATCAAGTTGGTGGACTTTCTCTAGAGACTTCAAGTTAGAAGTTTGAAGATTCGAGCTTTACCAAGGAGAGGGGATCAAGCCGCGAGAAGAGCATTCTTGGGTGGCTTGAAACGCTTCAAGAAAGAATAAAAGAAGAGTATGTTTTCTATCTCTACGAATTTGGTTACACGATTGCGAGTCCAAGGTCCTTTTGTTGGGAAATTTTTAAAATTCCGCTGCTTTCTGATTCGTGTTTTCCAACAGCTATCTCTCCCAGGGAGGTTATTCTCCCTTGTAAGTCTCTTGGCGTGGAGGAACTAACCTCCAGCTAAACCACTACCAAGAGTTGGTGGCGGTCTGTGGCACCAACAATACCTTCGGCCCGATACCTTCCAGGTATTGCTCGACACAGCTGCATGCCGGGCCCATTTTGATAAATAATAATGATTTACTTGATTAGTCGGGAATCAGTTCTTAATATTATTAGGACTGAAGTATATAATATCCGGGTAAGATCCTGATTCCGACTTAATAGTATTTTCCTCATAAAGAGGAATATGTATTATATTAATGTATATAGATAGGAAATCAAATAATAGATAGGTTTGGAAATCATTTTATAATTAGGTATAGGTATAAACATGATTCCAGTTGAACATGTTTTAACCCTCACCTATACCGGTAGTCAGACATTGAAATGTGGATTCCAGTTCGCCTGTAAGTATTGACTATTATAGGCTTAGGACCAGATTTCTTTATTCTGACCAAATAAGCACATAAGGCATACAATATTCATATTTAAAAGAGTAACAAGTTAGATCTTATTATTCTAATCAGACAATCACATAAGGTACATGATATCTAACATGTTACAGAATTCCTAGTAAAACCTAATTTTAACCATTTAAGGGAATTTAACTAATTAATTAGGTTTTATGAATTCTTTAACCACTTAAATATTTATTATTCACATTATGATCCTAATTGGAATATTAGAATTAAGTTTTAGGGTTTAATTCGACAATGTAGGTTGGATTTGAAATTATTTTGCAATTTACCGATTTTTGGAATAATTTGGATAAAATCTTTCTTTTAAAAAATTCCAAAACCTATTTTATAATTATTTTTAAATTAATTTCGAAATTAATTGAATAATTGTTGACCAAAAGTCAAAATTACTATTGAAAACATTTACTATTCAATTTCTTATGAATTAAACACTTTATAACATAAAATCGAACTCACACACACACTATCACACGTGCACCTTTAATTGTTCAAGAACAATATGAATGTGTTCTTAAGCTTATGAATATGTTCATACTAGTTCATGATCATATTTAATAAGTTCTAAGTCCATAACACATAGTTAAACTTATAATGTAGCACTTTATGTAACTTTAATCATAAAATTAATTCTAAATAAATTATTCTAGGCATAAATTTAATCAAACAAGAACATAATTATTTAAATACATATTCACATTATATCATATCATAATTCATGCATTTAATTAAATAAAATTCCATAATGTAGGCACATTGTACATAAAACTAACAATTATGCATATATTTTATAAAATAAAATTGCTAAAGCATAATTTAATTAAATCTAAGCATGCTACTATTATTATTATATTAAAAACACAATATAAAACATGAAATAATAAAATAAAAGCCCACCTTGAGAGAGAAGGGGGTTGTAACCGTGGGTTTAGGGGGAAATATAATGATTTTGGTATGAAATTTGTGAATGAGAGTTAGGGTATTTATAGGTATGAGTTAGGGGCTTACCTTGCAATTATCCTATAGTTTATATGATGACTAAGGGGGTTGAGTGGGCTAATGTATTTAATAAGGGGCTAGGTGTATATGCTATGTGTATATTTACGGTATAATTAATTTATTTAGTAATCATGACAAAATAAAAATAATTCTAAAATAGGATGAAAATGATAATAAATTCATAGTAGAATGTCTAGGTTTTAGTTTGAAATGAGAGAACTTGCAAAAGAAAGAGAATCGAAAAAGCTTTCTAATGGTTATAAACACTTAACGTTTGAACGTCTACATTCAAAGTAGTAGTCGTTCGGGAATTTTGAAAAATACGATAAAATTCATAAACGAAGCTAGAATGTCAATTAATTTCTGAGAAAGTGTCCTTGATTCTTGAAATAATTTAAGGATCATTTTGACTGTAATATTGGATACCAAATGTTGGACGGTTTGAAAATTGGTTTTTACGGTGGAAATAGTACTTTGGGAAAATAAAGAAAAATTTATAAATCGAGCTAGGATTTGAACTAGAGTTTGGAAAAGATCTTAAAATTCATAAAATGACCCAAGGATCATAATGGTTATAATATTTCATAGGAAAAATGTTGAAATTCAAAATTTTCTAATTTAGGGCCAAATTAGGGTTTTTCGGCCAGTTTTGATTTCTAAGGAAGCTACGTTAAGAATTAGGGTTTGGAAATCATACCAAAATTCATAAAATTTTTCAAGGATTCTATCGAGCCCAATATCGAATAGGTAAAAGTATTTCGAAAATTCCTACAATTAAGGGTGAATAGTAAGTAGGGACCTAAATGGAATTTTCAACACATAATTTTTAAAATGTATTTCAGAATGATGAAAGCTATTATATGAATTTGAAAAATATGGAAATCAGCTTTTTAAGGTTTCTTAAGGTTTAGGTAAAGGTCTAGGGTTCGGTGAATGAATAGTGATATGGTTCTCTCAAGAAGATACAATTATAAATCGAAACATAGATGCACATAATTCACATAGAATGAAATGTGTAATGGACTAAGGCTATAAACGCTTTCCTCTTAACCCTTTACTTACCCGTGCTATCCTGATCTCAAAAATCCGGGCTGTTACATAAGCCATAGCTTGGATAGGAGCTCTCGGTGCAACAACATTCAAGGGCTTCAGATTCTTCTTCGGATAAGCATTGATCATGTGCCCAGGCTCACCACAACCATAGCGTCTCCCCAAATTTTTTCGGCAAGTCTCCTCCGTATGATTAGGACCCTTACAATAAAAACATGAATCGGCAATGGTAGAGCGAGCACCGCAGCCGGTCTGGAGAGTCGAGGTTTTTTGTTTGCATTATTGAATCCTTGGGGCTTAAAGACCAGAGGCCCATCTTGAGTTGCGGGCCTCTTACCCAAGTTTGGGCTTGATCTCGAGCCATACCCCGAATAAAAAACCGGGGGCTTCAATCTCAGTTTCTAAGCCTCAACTTTCAATGCTTACTTCGTAGCCTTCTCCCAAGTGTCCACCGTGGCAACTTGTAAAGCTGTCTGAATATATGTCCTCAAACCGTGGACAAAACTCCGAGCTTTTAGAGAATCAACATCCGTGATGTGAGTGGCATATAGAGCAAGCCTCTCGAACTCAAAGATATAAACTTAAACCGTCTTGTTCCCTTATTTTAACTCTGAGAATTCCTGGAGTCTTATTTCACGAGCATTTGGAGGGATATATTAGTTGTGGAACTCCCTCACGAAATTCTCCCAGTTAAATTTCTCTCCATTCCTTTCTAACCGGGGCCTCGTACTCTTCAACCATTTTGCAGCTGGACCATGTATAAAACGACCGGCACAAACTGATTTCTCCTGGGAAGAAGCCGGACAAATCTCCCAAATACCAATAATCTTCGCCAACCACTCTTCTGCTTTGATATCATCATCCCTGAGTCATTTAGGGGGATTATTACTTCGAAACTCTCGAAAAGCCGGTGTAACATGCCCCTATTGAGCTTCCCCGGGTGGGGTTTGATTTTGTTGATTCTATTGGAGATGGTTCAGAAGAGCTTGAACCACATTTTCTGCATTTATTGGTGGTGGAGGAGGAGCATTGTTAATATAGGTGTCTGGGCATGTTCCCTTCTTCTCGGAGGCATCCTGAAAAACACAAATAATAGAAAATATCGATGCATGGGATTCAGTACATGTTCATGTGAACAATTAACACAAATTAAACACATAAATCACATAAAGGTGAGAGTGAATGCAAACAATCACATAATACTAAGCCGAACGACCTAAACAGACCCGACACAACATTAGAGCTCCGGTTTTTCAACTAAGAGCTCTGATACCACTTTAGGATGTAGCACCCTGAACGATGGGCACCACATCTCCCGCACTAGAGCCCAACACATGTAATGAAATGAGAAGTTTGCACACGCGCCAAACAATAGTGAACGCGAGACAAATAAAACACGCACCTAAGCTAGGCGGACTAGACCCTCAATTAAAATGCGCAACAATTCAAAATATAGCGGAAGCATTAAGGATCAATTCATAACATGCTAACAAGAACCATATCATATCAGCATACTAGATCAAATACGAGCATATATAAGTCATATACATAATTGTGACGCCCGAGCGTGGGCCATCCACATCCCCCGCACCTAAACTCGAATTCACATATGAAATATAAGTCCATACATGAACCCAGGCCTAAGCGAACGAAGACCTACACTCACACACTAAGCAAAGCGAGGCTAGAACCGAGCAGAGCACGTAAAACAATAAACGAAAGTGCGTAAGAAAATACCAAGATCATCACATAAGTAATGGAATACACAATGCCACACGGGCCAAAATAAGCGACAACGAGTAATTCAAATACAACATAAGTGAGAGTACGAGTATCCCCAAAACAAAAGTAATATGATGTAACTCGACCTAAACAAGCTAGTACGACACGACGTTGCACTTCCCCGCCTAGCTCGAGCCAACCTGCACTAAAGTGGGAAAAGGAAGGGGTTAGCCTAAACTCGATTGAGTGAGGGGGGCTAAACGCACACCCACACCATAAATACATATAGAGCAGAGCATATAATCAAATCGGGTCGATCATGAACCGAGCTAGGGTTTTGCAAACCAAACCATTTCTCAAGAGATACATATTAATTCATAATTGAAATCCCAACTCGATTCATAACCACCAATACAAAAGTAAACAAACGTCTGGCGAGAACGGACCTCCCTTAACTCCTGGAATCAAATAAAACTCAAAGAATTCATAAATTCAAATCCATCCGCATCTCCTTAGTGTTCGGGAGACAAACCCTCTCCACCTATTTTGATTCAAATACATACGGGGTAGCTAACCCACCATATGCCTTCCCCGATTATTCACCGAGGGCTAAAAGAACCACGCCTTCTCTATCTCCCTCAGAGTCGCGCGTAGAACTTCAAAGGAGCCCGTGCACAGGGGTAATAACCGGCGTCCCCAATAGCCGCTCCGGGTCTCCTTTACCCACACCTCCGGGCCCAAGATTCGAAATCAAACCATAATCCCATCTTTCAGGGTACAACTCGCTAGATTCAAATGAAACGTACCGAGGGGTTCAAAAATCATAAGCTTACATATGCCCATATTTATACCATTTTCGAAATCTCAGAAGGGGATTCATAAATTCATAATCATATCATAAACACTCATATTTGGCTATATAATAGATAATATAGTCGCATGCAAGGCAAGAAAACTTCACATTAGGCCATAGGATTCATAACTATACAAAACTCCTAAACCCTCACCTTGTAGCAAAAGAAGCGGAACAGGGTCAAACGAGCGACAGACACCTAAACCTCGGGCTCGTGAATATCCTGAAGAGGCTCTAAAACAAAAGAACGCAACCCGAGACTTAGACTCACATATGAACCAAATAGACGCCTAACAATGCTTATGAATGCAATGGATGCAAATGTGATGCATAAACATGCCACTCAAATCATATCGATTCATATCTTAGAAACTTCATATCAAATCAAGCCATAAATAATTCAAATGAATCATATTAGGTCAAATAAAGGCATGGAAATCCAAGCTCATGCATAACAAATCATACAATACATATCAAGCGCAAAAATTACCAATAAGCATGTATAGAAGACACATAAAGGCGTTTTAAAAGCATAGGAATCGAACCGAAAAAGTCAAAAAATTCAAAAACGGACAGTGGGCCAGTAAACGGCCGTTTCCCATTTTAGTTCAAATATCAAACGGGCGTTTACGAACTGGCTGTGACAAATTTGGCTTTCCAAACGGGTGTTTCTAAAATACAAAGGCGGACCAAACGCCCGTTTAGAAAGCTACTGCCCGAAATTTTACAACCCAAACGGGCGTTTGCAAAATACGAAGAGGGACCAAACGCCTGTTTGGATCGCGTCCGACGCAGAAATCTGGGTGAAAAACAGGGGTTCCGATCCATTCCTCCCAATACACTAAAATACAACGAATCAAGGCAACTAATGCAATATACCAAGCTCAAGAAACATTATTAAGTGTAATGACAAGTCAAGGTAGAGTTAAAGCTCTAAAATTCACAAACCCATTTCATGAAAAATTCAAGCATAATAAATGCAACAAGCCATAAATGCAATCTCCAACCCAAAGCTAAGAGTTAAATGCACAAGAACATCATAATATCCTTATAAATGAGGTTATACAACAATTAAATCCAACGAAGAGCTCAAATTCTTCAAATTTGGCCAAAACCCTTACTATTCACATATATCCACAAACTCAAACAAAAACCCCAGCTCAAGAGAAAAAAATCGGTAGAAAGATAGAGGTTATCGAGGGGAGTTCGGAACTTACTTCGGATCGGAAAATGATCAAGAAATGAAGGAGATATGATCTTGTGAATCTTGGAGGACTTGGGGAGCTTTCACTCTCTTCTCTCTTGACTTAGACTAAAATGTTGGTGAAATGAGAAGAAGAAAGGGGTTCAAGCATAATAAGGGTTAAACCGGTTCGGTTTATTTGGCTCGGTTCGGTTCAAGGTTTCCCAGTTCAATTGGTTTGGTTCAAAAGGTGTTGGGTTCAAATCCGAGAATTCTCGTAAATTCAACTATATAACATTAAATTCACATCTATTCAATTAAATTCAAATATCACAATTAAAGAGTTATCAGAATAAAATGACAAATTTAAATAACATAATTACATAATTAATAATTTAAATCGCGCACCTACGTTATACCTGTTCGGCCGAAAAGTCGGGGTATCACAATAACCATATACATATCCATGCCCATCTCGGGCTAAAAATAATTAAGTATCATAACCTAACAAGAGAATCATAATACAAACTCCAAAAGATCATAAGTACAAAAGTCTTAAATCCACTACAATGTAATATGAGACTCGAGCTAAACCACAAGTAAGACACAATAGCCACTTGTCGCCTAGCTCAAACTCTGACAGTACTTGAAACTCGAAAGAAAAGGGGGGAAAAAGGAGAAACAACATGAGGGTTAGTCCTAAAGACTAATGAGGGGGCTAACACACGTACGCGTATACATATATAGCAAAGCACTTATCAAAGTTCAAAGTGATCCATGAACTGGGGATGGTTTTTGCAAGCTAAAACATTTCTCGTGATAATAGATATATATACTTAAAAAAAGTTAAGGGTCGAAGGCCAAAACAACCAATTTTAAGTAATTAGAATTCCATTTCCAGTTCATAGAATCGTTCAAAGGCACACTAACTCAGCGAGTATGAGTTCTCCTTCCAAACTTCTCATATTCAAAGACATATTCAAATTCGAAATCAAAATCATAAACCAACCACACTCTGGATGATAGAAGGGTTGCAAGCCCTAACTATCGGTCAAATTCATACGAGATAAGGCTTAATTACTTTCTTGAAACCTTCGGGAGATTGCATCCACTGGCTCAAGAGAACCGCCCTTCCTCAACCTCTTAAGGTTAGGCAAGAACTCTCAAAGGAAAGTGTTGATGGAAGAGCTCGGCGACCCCACGGCCGTCCCGAGATCCCATACCACTCTCTAGGACCCAAATCAAATTCAAATTCAAAGTCTTAATTCCCAGAAAGCTTATCTTTGAAAGCTCAAAGCTCGCTACACACTCACACTTATCAAAGGTTTTCAAATCAAATGGAAAATAGCGTATATACGTATACAAACTGTTTTCCATATAACAAATGGGATAAGCCCTCAAAGTATATATCATACACGTATTTATCATTTAGTATACATATTTCGCATGCGGGCTTCAAAACACATGGGGTTGTAGGTCATGTTAACTAAAAGAACAAAACCTCACCTTTAAATCGTAGCGGAAGTCAAAAAGGAAAGCAAATGGATACCTAAGGAACAACCTCATCATCAATGGGAAGCTCCTCTGAATAAAACAAATAACAAAAGACACTCTTAGACTCAGTATGAACTAATTAGATTCTTCGGTAAATGCATATGAATGCAATGAAACAAAGTAGCATGTAGGGCATAGGAGTTCATATCTTGCACAAAAAACATCAAATGAATTTATAAACTTAATATAATGATCATAACACATAATTTAACATGTTAGCAATGCATATAAGTCATAAAAGAAGTGAGAAAATAACACTCGAAATGAATAAATGAAAAGAAAAAACATTCATGCAAGGTAAGTAGTGTGACACTAATATGTCACCTATCAAGGCCAAAAGGTGACACTCCCCGTGTTCTAATGCAATAGCATACCCCTAAAAAATAACACTTAGACACGGTTGGAAAACTGGTTCGGAAAGTTTCAAAGAAAAGATGAAATATATTTTTCCATTCAAATTTAAGGTTGAGCTTTGAGGTGCTTCAAGAAGTAGAGTTTGAAGGGCTTAAGAGGAGATCGCTTAGGAGACTTTACTCGAGAATCTTTCTATCAGTCTGCTCGTTCCAATGCAACAGTGAGAAGAATTCCAAGAGTTCTTAAATCTTAAACAAGAACTGAAGAATATGGTCGAATTTATGATGGAGTTTGAGAGGTTGGAATTTGAGGAATTGCCCTAAATCCGAAATTTCTACAAGGGAATAAGGAAGATGGAAGATGTTATATTAGAAACTTAAGAGACCCGTATCGAGAAAAGATCTCCTTAAAGTCCGGAATTACTACCAGTGAATAGGGATGGAATTCAATAAGTTCACCAAATTCAGTTGTACCTACTTCGTTCGAGGAACAAGGGATGCCGTTCTAATGGAGATGGACAAAAAAAGGTTCTAATCTCACACTTCTTATTCGGGATGTAGGTCCGGTTTGAGTTGGAGTACGAGGAAGAGATTTGACCTTTGAGAAAATATTCAAGGACTTCAAAGAGCCCTTAATGCCAAAAAAAAAAAAAGAGTTGAAGTAGGTGGATGTTTTTTTTTTACTTGGAATTTCAAGATCGGCCGCCGAAGAAGTTGTCTTAAAGTTTGACATCTTACATCCGGATACCGGAAACGTACTCTGATTTCTTCAAGATTGAGAGATAAAGGTTCAGTCTAAGTTCGAAATCAAGTGAGGGATCCGAATTTCAAGAGTTTTTAAGGAATTTCGAGACGTCAACAACATTATGAGAAGAACAAGATTTGATTCTCAAATGAGAGTTTTGATGTTCCTTTCACCGGAACCAATTCAATGACCCTATTGTCGAAGTCCAAAAGATGTGGATGGGAGTTCACAAAAAGGAGATCGAGGAAATGCTTCAAATGTGGAAAATTTTGATATATAGCAAGAGTTCGTCCGAGGAACAACTAGAATTCGAAGAGTTCACAATACCGTGATTTCAAGATCACGGTTCAAGCACAAGGTAACCCTTTCGAGAAATAAAAAGTGGACACCGAAATCAACAATACCACTACGGTGAATGGTACACTAAAACATTCATGGCACTTCATACATGTATTTTATTTAATTGGGGAAACCCGCTTACTTGTTAGCTTTGTTTTCTCGTTGCCTCTGGTTTCTTACTTGTTGTTGGTTTGCTTCGTTGTGTGAACTCTCTTTTGAAGAGAGTTTGGTAAGGTGAGTGCTCGAGAGTGCTTGGTGAGTTGTGAGGGCCGAGCTCCTGGAGGTTCTTCTTGAAGGCGCCTAGTTAAGGTACGGTGTTGCCATAGGATTTGGGTGGTTGCGTTAGGAGGTCCTTTTTGAGGGCTCAACGATATTTTTGGGTACTAGATTGAAGGCTAGCCCATTTGTATCCTTCGTGGAGTGGCTGGTTATTCCGGGATGGTGCAACAAGCTTTGTGGCTTGCCTTTAGGGTAACCGAAGGGTCGAGCCAAGCTTGAGGAGACGAAGATCGAAGTAAGACCCTTTTTTATGTTCCTTGAGGGTTGGAGTTTTCACCACTTGATAAGGACGTTGAAGTGGTCGTGGTCTTTATCCCGGAGTTGGACCTTTCTTGAAGATTTCCCTACCGGATAGCTCTAGTGTGGGTTGGAGCTCTAGAAGTAGTCGATAAGCTCTCAGAAGGTAATTTCATCAGTTGAGTACTTTGTGGAGTGCTTAGTCCTATCTAAGGAAGAAGATGGACTTTAAGATGAATACAAATTACTGTGAGCAACACGGGGTTAATCGTGGGAGAAGAATACCCTCTGCTAGCTTCGAAGAGTGGTGTCTTCGTGCTTCTTCAGAGTTTCGTTGGTGGCTCCGAGTGTAGTGTCTACAAGGGTATATACAGACTACGTGTTCCGGTAGAAGAACCGAGAATTGCCTCAGAGTGTAAGTCTCTAGTGTTATCGGGATTCGACAGGAGATTCGTCTGTCTATGGACGACCGTCCCGTAACATGAATGGCAAAGAAGAGGCACGTTTTCGAGTGGATGAGGCTTTTGAAGAGAGTCGCCTTCGGCATCGGTTTTGTTTCCAAGGGTACTCGAAACTTCTCCGTTGCAATCGAGGTACAAAGGAAGAATTTGGTTGTGCGTGTTAATGGAGAGTTGGAGCCTATGTCCCTAGAGGTGCTCGGTACGAGACTAATTCCACTCTTTGTTCGAGACTTGAAGATCCGGTGATGATATGTTGGCATAAGAAAAGAGGTTGCAAACTTTGTGTAGCAATATCTAATGTGCTATTGGTGGAAGACCGAATATCGGGAATCGGAAGGATTCTCCAACTACTTCTAAATTCTACTTGGAAGTGGGAGCAAACGACTAAGGGCTTCGTGTCCGGATTGCTAACTTTAAGGAGAACCTGTGAGAGAGTCGATGGGTTGCTCGTTTGACGGGTTAACCTATTTTCTCTTAGCTTGGCGGTTTGATGACTTTCGACAGCTCTGGGAGTCCGAGGAGAAGATCTTTGGAGATGAACTTCGTTCCCGGTTCGATCAACACTTTACTTTAGGACCTGAGGATAGGTCCTTTTGAAGGAGGGGAGTTTGTAACATCCCGCTCGTCCGTCCGTGCAGGTACGCGGTTCGAGAGTGCTATGTGCGCATTTAAATTATTTTAATTATGAAAATACGTGTTATTTTAATGATTATGTGATTATTTGAAATTAATTGTAATTATTTGTTTAACCTTTAATTTATTTTTAAACGTTTTTGTCACTTTCCTCGGATTTTACCTTCTATGTGTCCGAATTTAATTATGATTTTTGTGAATTCTAGGTATGCGTGAAAATTTTGAGTTATGAACGTGTTTACAAGCTCGTTACATGTTTTAGAGTTAGTTTTATTTGGTTCTTGGCTCGTTTGGTAAAGACGGGATTTATGAGGGACTCGAGGGCCTAACTAGCTTTAGCGCACCTTGGGTTCCGGACGCCATAACTTGAGCTTGGGAATTCGGATTTGAATTCCGGAAGAAGCTTCGGACTCGTAATGAAGAAAGGAAACTTTTAAACCTGATTTGGTATTTTTCTAAGCCCATTTGGACCCCCGTTTTTCACCCGGAATGAGCAGCTTGCACCAAGGTGACCCCCTTTTGACAAGTCTTGCACTTGGGGGCCCCATTTAACCCCAAATTAAACCCAACCCTTGACTTATATTAACCAAGGTAAGCCCTCAATCTCTCCCTCAGCCCTTATTTCGAACCAAACCCTCCTCAAAAGAAGAAAAGAGCAGCCACGTTCAGCTCCAAGGAAGAAGAGAGAAGAAAGAAGGGTAACTATTCACATCTTCAAGAATTTGGACCCAATCTTCATCAAATCTCTTCCAAATTGAAAGGTAAGTTAATATTTGTGATCTAATTGCCTTTTTGATCATTTTACCTTCCACTTTGCAGGCTTTCATCTATGTTTGATCATCCTTTGGCTTAGAGCATGAATAGGCATGAATAGTGAGGGTTTAATGCATTTTCTTGATTCTTGCATGATTCTTTGTGGATTCTTTTAATTTAAAGCATGATTTATGATCCTATGACATCCTATATGACTTATATGAAGTTGGTTTGAGATTTGGTTTAGGATTCTTGAGTGTGCCATTGTTGGTTTTTGCATAAACTTGAAGAACTTGAATTTGTTTGAGCATCTTTTTCTTCCTCATTATTTAGCTTCGATTTGGGCATGTTTTAGGGCATGAAACTTTGCATCTTTGCTGCATATATCTTGTATTATGTGTTAGCTTGGTGTTTGTATGGTTTTTTTGGAGTTTTTAGGGAGTTTTCAAGCTTTTCTCTCGAAAATTTGGCCCCTGACTCAAATCCACGGGGGTGGATTTTCTCTTTGAAAAAAATCCGCCGGGGTGGATTTGAGGCAAGCCCTCTTTGGAAAATTTTCTGAATTGAATCCGCCGGGGTGGATTTTCCCTTTGAAAAAAATCCACCGGGGTGGATTTAGGTCAGTGGCTTCCTTAGCTCCGAACTTTGTTTTCTTGTTTCTTTTTGCTTGTTTCTTGATTCTTCCACGCTTAATTTGATCCCCATGCTTTACTAACATGTTATATTATTTTTTATGTGGATATTTGTGAATTAATTACGTGAATTCGATGCTCATACGTGATATATATAGCCTAATATGTGTTATATGTTCTTCAACTTGCATGCATAAATCAATGTGACGTTTGATTGCCTCTTGTGATATTTTCTTGTCTCGTTTGTTATATGCATGTAATATTAACGTGATGAACTATGTGTTATATGTTGTATTATGAATTTATTATGTGGATTGGTGCTCTTACGTGCAATACGTGCCCTAATATGCATTCTACCTTCTCCAACGTACATGTATGGCTTGATATTTTGTTTACGTGACTTTCATGTACTTGCATGGGATTTTTCTACTCTTTTTATGACATGTATGCATTCCTAATGTGTTATATATCGTGTTATGTATGTTATGTGAAATTGGTGGAGTTATTTTACGTGAAATATGTGAATATGATTCATTATGAGCCTATGTGACCTTCTATGTGCATACATGCATGAACATGACATTTTCCTTGTTTTGCATGATTTTTCCTTGTTTCGTTTAGAGTGTGCATGCATGTCTAACATGTTATGTGACGTGATGTGCTTGTTATGTAATTTCTATGAATTCGTTCAATGTGAAATATACTAGTTATGAATTAATATGATACGTACTTTGTGGGATTTCGCCCATTTGCTATGAAATCATTGAAAACGCTTTTATATATAGGTAACCTATTTTATGTTTGTTTGATTTGAAAAGGGTTGGTGTGTGTGAACGATTTTGAAAATAGCGAGATTCCGACTTTGAGTTTGAAGTCGAAAAATTCTGAAATTTTAAAATTAATTAGACTATGACTTTTGATCTTTGAAATGGGCCCGGGGAAGTGGTATGTGATTCTCGGGTCGACCACGGGGTCACCGAGCTCTCTCATCAACGCAACCCCATTTTGGATGACTTGGCCTAACCTCGGGAGGTCGAGGGGATGGCGGGTCTCCTTTTGGCTGACGGTATCCCCGTCAGTGGAGCGGGTAGGATCCCCCGTATCCGAACTTTTGACGAGAGTACGGGGTTGAGGGAGCGCTTCCTCGTCCCCAACCGGAGAAGGAGGATTGATTATGAATTTGGTATGTTTTCTGTTCGAATTCTGTTATGAAAGGAGTTAGGTGGGTTTGGAACTCGTTCTCGCCGAGTTATTTTGATTCCGATTGTGAATATGGTTCGTGAAACGGGAGTGGACTTATAATTTCTAAAATTGGTTGATTTTGGCTTTCGGCCTTAAACCTTTTTATTTATATCTATTACCACGGGTTAAAATGTTTTAGATTGCAAAAACCACGCCCCGGTTCATGAACTTTCTAGCTTTGAATTTGCATTGCTCTTACTTATATGTACGTGTGCCTGGGTTAGCCCCCTCACCAGTCTTTAGGAATGACCCCTCCTCGTTGTCTTTTTTTCCCCTTTTGTTTCCTTTGAGTTGCAGGTTCCAGTTTGAGAAGTTTGTCCTAGGCGGCGGTCTTCTTTCGAGTTTTGGGTAGTATAGCGAGTCTCATGCAGTTCGTGTTTGAGTTTATTCAGTACTTAGAGCTTATGAAGGCACATATATGATTATGGATTTAAATTGGAAATATTTGTATATAATTTTGACTCGTTTCATTTTCGTATATTTGGTTCTTCTGCTGAGCATGTTTGTAATTATGTTTGAATCCTGGGCTTTCATATGTAATGTTTGTTTATCTTGCGCAGTCTGATTTAGGGTCTAGACCGCCTAGCCTAGGTGAGATTTTGTTTGTCTCCCGTTCGCCACAGTTTGGCACGTGTACGGAGTTCCCATTTCGTTACACTTGTTGAGTTATGGTGCGGGGGATGTAGTGCTCTGCGCTCAGGGGTGCTACAGCCAGGACTTGAGGTGTGGACACGCCGACCATAATTTTGAGTCTTTCGCCGATACTGTACAAAGGGCTCTAGTTCAAGAAGAGGAGTACAAGAAGAAAAACCCGATTTTTAGAGCACCCATGGGATGAGGTTTTGGAACAAGTTCAGGGAAGAGACCTATGGTTCAAGCTACTCCTCCACCCAAGGGTCCTTTCAAGAAACCACGAATGGGAGGTCAAGCTTCACAAGCTCCAAAGGCTTTAACTGTGCCATCTTCGGATCAAAAAATTCCAAGTGAGGCATGATTATCTAAGCCACCATGCACATATTGTGGAGGGTTAACTCACAACTATCACAAATGCTGGAATAGGTTGGGTTTATGCCTTATATGCGGAAAAGCTGACCATATGGCAGATACATGTCCTGACAAGAAGCCGGGATTTCAAAAAGGAGTTCAGAGGCCCATGATTCAGGCACGTGCTTATGCCCTTGAGGGCGAGGAGCAGGATGCTGAGGTGGATCCGACAGCCATGGTGGAAGGTACCATATGCATTCACACCACGAACATTCATGCATTATTTGATCCGGGTGCTACGCATTCTTTCATATCTCGTGATCTATGTGCCTACCTGTTACTTGTACACATTCTTGTTATTTTGTGAGTTCTCCTCTTGGAGGAAATTTCCAGCGGATCAAGTGGTTCGGGGTTGTTCGGTTTTGATAGATGGGAAAGATTAGCCGGCGGATTTCATCGTGATACCTATGAAGAGATATGGGCTAATCTTCGGTATGGATTGGTTATACCGGCGTCGGGCAGAAGTTTATTGTTTTAAGAAGAAGATTAAGTTGGGGGAAGAGTTGATTGGAGAAGTGGGGTTGAAGAATATACCCCTCTTATCTTTTATGGAAGCTAGTAAGCTAATTAGAGAAGGGGTTATGGAATTCGTTGCTTATCTTCTCAATAAGCCGAAGGATAAAATTAAATTTGAGGAGACCGCAGTGGTTAAGGATTTCCCGTATCTGTTTTCGGAGAATTTGGGTTCGTTGCCACCGGATCGTGAGATTGAATTCATCTATAATAACAGTTTCCAGCTTCGATAAGAATGGCGCCTTATGAAGCTCTCTATGGACGAAAGTGTAGATCTCCCTTATTTTTTGACCTTGAGGAATGGAACTGGACTAAATAGGAGGGAGTAAAACGAGGGGAGCAGAAGGAGAAGCCTTCTAAGGCTGTGCATGCGGCGATTGATAAGGTTCAGATAATTCAACAAAAGATGGAAGCAGCTCAAGATAGACAAAAGAGTTATGCGGACCGGCGAAGAAAGGATCTTAAGTTTGAAGTAGGTGATAGGGTATTTCTAAAAGCTTTGCCACGAAAAGGGTTTTCGAGGATTGGAAAAGGAGGTAAGTTGAATCCTCGTTATCTGGGTCCGTATGAAATTCTTGAGAAAATTGGAGATACTGCGTATCTTTTGAATCTACCGCCAAGCTTGATTGGAATCCACAACGTATTTCATGTTTCCCAACTTCGTAAATATTATCCGGATGAATCTGAGATCCTACCCGTCGAAGAAGTGGAAATTGAGCCTAATCTCACCTTCGTTCAGAAACCGGTTAAGATTTTGGATCGGAAATTTCAAGAATTAAGAAACTGGCGAATCCCACTAGTTAAGGTGTTATGGAGAAGTGATAAGATGGAAGAGGCTATGTGGGAAACGGAGGATAAGATTAGAAGATTTCATCCTGAATTGTTTCCGAGCAATCAGTGAATCCGAGGATAGATTCTTTTTAATGGGGAAAGGTTGTAACGCCCCGATTTTTCCAAATCGTTCAGGTATGAATTATGTGATAATTACTTGCGCATTTAATTTATTTAGTTACGTTATTAATTGTTTTATTTTATATTATTTGAAATTAATGAAATATTTAATTATTTGAAAATATTTGAATTTGAATTTATATGAATTTTCTTTGAACTATTTGAGCTTGAATGACTTATTTGCTTGCCGTTTCTACGTGAAATGAATTCGGAATTTCGTGGAAATTTTATATGTTGGACTTATATGTGTTATGAATATGGTTACATGCTCGTTTCATATTTTTGGATTCGATTGAGTTTTGGAATTTATTTTGGTTCGGAATCCAAAAGGGGGCTAATGAGCAATTAGCGTACCATTGGTTCCATATGTGATATCTTGAGCTAGGAAACTCGGATTCGAGTTTCGTCAACTTTGTTGAACTCGTATAAAAAATTTGAGTTTGTGAACTTAGCCTTATATTTTTCCAAAGCTATTTCAACCTCCAAAATTCAACCGAAACACGCAACGGACGCCTAAATAGCCACATTTTACTAAAATAGCCATAATTTATTCAAATCTTGACCAAATTAACCATGGTTTGAGCCTCTGGAACCCTAACTCAACCATATAGATGATCATGCTCTCCTTAACCGAACCACACCCTCTCACTTGGAGAAAATCAGCTCAACATCCTCTGCATTCCAGAAAATCCCGTAACTCAAGCCATCCTTGGAGATTCAAGCTCAAATCTCCTCCAACCTTCATCTAATCCACAAGGTAAGCTTAGGGTTGTAATATACATTCATCATGAGTCATTTTAATCCATTCATCCCTAATTTTGAGCATGCTTTCATGAGTTTTTGGAAGAAGAAGATGAATAGTAGGTTGTGGCTTCATTTCTTGAATTCATGACATTGCTTGCTTTATGATCTGAATTGATGCATGTTTGTTGATCATTTGAACTTCATAACTTCAATATTTGCCTCATATTTCATGGTATCTGATCATAGCATGAATTAGCATTGTTGTTTTTCATGAAAACTTGGAGAAAAATGCAAAGAAGTAACCTGCTCTTCCATGCCCAGCTGCTGTCATGATTTTGGGACTAAATTGATGGGGTTTTTGTGTTCTTTTTCGTGTGTTATGGCATGGATTTGAAGTATATATGTTGCTCTATATGTATCCCCTATTTTGCCAAGCTTTTGGGTCGGTTTTCAGCTGCAAAGACGAAGAGGAAACTGCTGTCGGCCTGCGTGAACGGCTGTTCGCCCGGAGTGAAGAAATGGACTGAACGGCTGTTCAGTCCATAGCTGCTGGGTCTGTACACCTGAACCCCCGTTCAGGCTTTTCATGCATGGGACTAACAGACCGTTCAGTCCCCTTTTTGGCCCCAGATTTGCTTCTGTATTGTTGATTGACCGTGCTTGTGTTTTGAACCCCGTTCATGAGCTGCTGTGACTGTTACGATTTTCCTTGGCTTTCTTTGTGGTTTAATTGATTCTTTAGCTTCCTTTATGCCTTGTATATGTTGTTAACTTACAAAACTACATGTTACACTTCATGCTTTGGAATTTTGACGTGGTTTTGATGCTCATACATAAAGAATTATCAATTGCTCTTTTATTTACAATGCATAAACTAATGTGGTGGATATGTAATTCGTTTAATATTATCTTTATCCCTTTATGATATTTGTAAATTGTTAATATGTTAAATGAGGGGTTTTGAGCATTTTATTAAATTTATGTATTCATTTGACATGGAATGTGAGAGATATGAACTCGTTTGAGTACGAATGCTTCATTGAATGAACGAATTGAATGTTTATATGTCTTTAAGACATTAATCGTGCACATGAACGTGTTCATTACATTATAGCATGTTTTCTGCATTCATATCATGATCATTACATTGCCGAGCGTCTTATTTGGTCATTTTGTGTCTCACTTCACCTTTCTTGCACAGATTTTGATCATGTTGGTGAGGCTTTGGTGCTCTCTTTTGTCGATTTAAGGTGGGTTTTTCTTCTATTAGCTAAAACAACCCTATATACACTCAATGTGCTAAGTTTTAAGCCAAAATCTATATTATATGTATATCGAGTCGTTTTATGGGTAAATGATTTCAAATGTAAGCCTTCTTTTATGTTTGAACGCTACCTTATGTTTGGGACGAGATTATGTTATGTGCACGGACCCAGAGACTTAATGTATGTGGCGATCCGGGGAGGCAAGGGCCGACGGCGATCCCATACACTAGTTCCAACCAAATTTACGATGGAACGGACCTCGTTAGGAGTTTTGACGAGGAAATGCTAGTCGGGCTTTTGAGGATTCATGTACCTCACTAGCCATTATGTATGTGGTGGCCAGGTCTTTCAAAGCTATCCACCACCCGGAGGAAGAAGGTGTATATGTATGATTATGATCATGATATGTATGTGCACGAAAGATATGTATGATAACGAATAAATTATGTTATGAATACACGAGGAGAAGGTTGGAGATTATGCACGCCCACTTGCTGGGCCTTGAAACCCTATGGTTAATTGTGAATAAATATGATAGTTGTAAACCCGTAGATATCTTTCTTTGTCCCACCCACTTGGGAAATCTTCTAAAACTTCATACGGGTTTATAGCTTGCATGTATGTGTTTAAATTCTGCGATATTTATATATTATGTCGTTTTATACCCACCAGTCCCTTTTGGACTAAACCGTTTGATTTTCAGTTGTTTTGTGCTGGTGTCAAGGAACTAGGCGGGAATTCGAGTCATTAGGTCTTGCATTCGCTTCTAGCTCTTGTATTTTACTTTACACTTGCATACTTTTGTTTATGATTTTTGTATATGAATATTGTTATGGAGCGTACATGTTTTGAGCCGTGATGGCTTGTAAATATTATATATGAATTCTATTTTGGAGCGTGAATGCTCATGGTATTTATATGTGATCTGTTATTGCTTCTGCTTTATTGTTTTACTCTGATTTGTATGGTTTAAGGGTTAGTCCCGCCTAGCCTAGAGAGTGTGTGTTTGTCCCTGTTCGCTGACTTAGCTCGGGTATGGATTGTCCATTTCATATTCGGGTTGGGTCTCGGTGCGGGGGATGTGGTACCCTGCGCTAGGGTGCTACAAAGCCAAAACAAGACACTCCCATATCCGAGGTCAGTGGCATCAACCAAGAGAGACACGACCGTGTCTCTAAAGTGACACGGGAGTGTCCCTACGTAGGCAGCTGTTCAGTCATGAAAATGGGGCTAAAAACAGGGCATAACTCATGGAAAAGCAAGGTACTCATGAAGTACAATGTCTATACTTATCAATCATGCTAAAAATACTAAGAAATTTGTGCAAATAACTCAGATAACAGCCCTAAATCTCACGTTGCAGCAGGTCATGGAGAGCAGTTCATTTCTAAACTACCCCAAAATAGAAGTCATAAATGAAGACAAGAAGCCTAAGTGATCAATAAATATGCATCAAATCTCCTCAAAACTCAAGCTAAGACATGGATTTAAAAAATGAGCCAAACCCTCCCTATTCATGCATCTCTCCAAAATCATATCAAACCAAGCCTAAAACATAAAATTTATGGATCAAATGAAGTACAAAAGAGTAAGGAATTCAAAAATATGCTTGCCTTCAAGAGATAATGAAGTATGGAGATGAAATGAGCTCAAATTTCACAAGGTATGAATAGTTCCTACTTCTAATATTTTTCCTTCTTTGTTGCAGCAGCTCTTTCTTCTTTTTGGGTGTAAGGAGTTTGAATGAGAGAGGTAAGTAAGAGAGAGAGATGAGTCTTGTTTGTATAAGTCAAGGTTTGAGGCTAAAAGGGGTTGCCATGGCCCACAAATGGTAAAAGATAGTCATTTTGGTACAAGGTGCTCGGTTCGGTGGAATTTCAGAGGTCGAAATGGGTTTAGAAAATTTTGAGGCTTGTTGCATTAGACCTGAATCATCAAAAAGAGTCTAACGCTGGTGACGAAATTCAAATCCGAATTCCCGATCTCAAGTTATGCCACTTGGAACCTAAGGTGCTCTAAATGCTCTTTAGCCCCTTTAGGTCCCATTACACAAAAACGATTCAAAAACCAAAACAAACAGGCTCTGAAACATGTAACAAGTATATGATCATGTTCATAACTCACATATTCCATGCATCAAAATTTCACAAAAATCGAAAATGAATTCGGATGCAAACGGATCATGTTCTAAGTCATATAGGCATGAATGTTCAAATTCAATTCATAATCTAAACAAATATTTCATATAATTAAAAAATAGTAAATAATCATCACAATAAACCTATAATAGCATAATAAATAATTGAGGTATGCAAATATCAAACCCGTAACGTCATACCTGTATGTCCGAACGGCCGGGGTGTTACACAATCACTTAGATGGAGTGATTCATGAAATGAGCACTAATCATACAAGCCAAGATTTGAAATCATTCCAAGTCGATGAGTCCAAAAGATAGTGAGAGTGTTAAATTGACTCGCTTGAGAATTTCTTGTGCGATCGCTGCCTTAAGAAGGATCACCTTGTTTCATGGGGTGTAAAGTATATAGTTGATATGTGCGTGATACATGAGGGTGCTTGTTCCCTGTGAATGAGTACCCTGAGGTGTTCCGTGTGAGAAGATTCCTAAATGGGAAAGATAGATTATATTTCTAGAAATAAAAACTTCTAAATTAGGAAATATATCACTAGTTAATGATGTGATTGATTAGTCCTTAGACTTGATGTAGTGCCTGAGTGCATGACGCCACATCCCCCGCACTAAGACCTGACCCACATATGAAATGGGTAATCCATACACGTGCCAGATCAGAGCGAACGGGGACTCTGCTCACAAGCTATGCTAGGCAGGGGCTAACTTTCAAAACCAAATAAGCAATAAAAGAGCCAAACGCAGGTTAAAGAAACATGAGCGAAAGAAATAACGTAGGTTAACATAGTCAATGAGCTCACAGGCTCCAAACTTAAACATTAAAGTGCTCGCAGGCATTCATAATCGTAATAACAATGCTAGTGATATGAGTGTAACATCAAAGTAAACTATACACGACTTCTCATGACTCTACGAACCCGAAATCCCTCCTAGCACTCCAAAACCTACAAGAAAACTGAAAACAAACCGGGATCAGTCTTTAAGAGACTGGTGGGTATAAAATAAGGCTTAAACAATAATAATACGAAATTTAAACACACTCACGTGCAAGCTATAATCCCGTGCGAGGTTTGAAACGTTTCCCAATTGGGTGAAAACGAAGAAAACAACATGTGGGACTATAACCATCAATTCCTTTATTTATTATATTCATGAGTTCATTACGTGAGCCCAGCGAGAGGGCGAATTTCTCCAACCTTCTCCTCATGTGTGCATTATCTATTCATTCATTACATTAGTGATCACTCAACATTCATTCATTCATAATCGTTCATTCGTAATCATTCGTTCATAATCATTCATTCAAAATCATTCATTCATAATAATCAATTACACCTTTTTAGTCCGGTTAGTGGACGAACTCGGCCATAGCACCGTCCACTCATTCATGATGGCTAGAGGGGTTCATGAAGCCCCAAAAGGCCGGTTCCCCTTCCTCGCCAACACCTTTTTCCTCCTGTTAGTGGACGGAATAGGCCAAAGCACCGTCCACTCATTCATGATGGCTAGAGGGGTTCATGAAGCCCCAAAGGCTGGTTACCCTTCCTCGCCAAACTCCTAACGAGGTCGGTTTCGCCGTAGTTCATTATGGGACTAATGTACGGGATCACCATCAGCCTATGCTTCCCCGGATAGCCACGTACACTTCATCCCAGGGCCCCGATAATCATTGTGATCACTGATCTCGCCAAAACATTGAAATAAGCTTTAATGTTAAATCATTGACACTTTTGAAAAAACTTGATATATATATATATAAATAAATACTTGGCTTAAAAGTTTCACATTGGATATATGGGGTCAATTATAACTAATAGAAGAGAAACCCACCTGGCTACACCTTATCGAACCAAAACCAAGAAAAAAAGAAGACTGGAAGATAGCCTAGGAACCCGACACGTCTCCGCCCTGGAGATAACTGTATAAAAATATAATATGGTGCATTCGTGAGACTCAAGACTCTAAATGAACCATATTTGATGCACAACAATGCATTAATGTTATATGAGATGCATGCACGATAATAACATGTTTGAAGGATGTTCATGTATAGAATTAATGCCATTTACATACGTAAATGAGTCATTTATTCATTACACGAAAGAATCATGTTCATTCATAACCATTCTTTCATTCATTACCATTTATTCGTTCAATGCTCAATTCATACCAAGTTCATGCAAGTAAGAAATGCAATCACGTATGTATAACTCATATTCATATAAATTCCTCATAGCAAAAGGCAAGTAAGGACCAAGGAGTGTCAAAAATCAATAATTATTACTTAATCATGAACAAATTTCATTTAAATTGCATACGGAGATCAAGGAAGTGAAAGGTACGAGAGAAAAGGGATTTCAGTAAGAGCTTACAGTTTTCCCTAATTACACAAGTTGTAGAAAAATGGAAATATCTTGAGTTCTAGAAGTTGGAATTGGGGTTTGTTTGTTGGATAAGAGACAAGACAAACAGGGCTTTCTGAGGATATATAGCTTGAATTTTGGTTCAGAGCGATGTGAAAATGGCGATGGTTTGAAGTTGGACAATTGCAAAATTCCGGGAAAGTGGCGACAAGATTTTAAATTGATTATATCTCACAAACCAGGATGAATTTTAAGGTGATTCCAATTGGATAATACTCTACACTTAAAGAGGTTTCTGTGGTTCAAATTTCAGGTTAATCGAAGTTTGGATGGGTGGGTCCCCCCCCCCCCCCCCCCCCCCCCCCCCCCCCCCCGCGGGGGGGAAGGTGTTGCAGCTAGAAAAAAGATCAGAAACAGGGGTTGTTAGTGGAGTAAAGGGAAGGGAGAAAAAACCACATGAAAACTCAACTAATACACTCCAAATTAAAGGCATAAGTTCATATATACATATTCTATCACATATCTCAATCTTAAGGCATGGATTCAAGCATATAACAAGTTACCATTTTCATGCTTTTAAGCTCCAAAAATGGTAAAACACTCATGCTTCAACCAACAACCCAAAATCTAACAAATATGCATCATATTAGCTCATAATCAACACATAAACATTAACTCAACTCATGGAAATCATTCAAGCCAAAACCCTAACACAAACTCAAGAATTCTTCAAATACACATATATACAACTGTAATTTGGATGGAAGAAAAGAAGAGGTCTTGGCTTGAATTCTTAAAGAAGAAGAACTTGAATCCTTGTCTTGAGCTTCCTTGTTTGGATCGAAATCGAAGAAGAGAAGGATGGGAGGTGTGTATCTTGTTTTTTGTGTGTAAGAAATGAAGGAGAAAACAAGAAAGAAAATGAGGGAAATTGCCATCAAGTCCTTTGAGAATTTAATTGATTCAATTAGGCCTCCAAGGTTTGGCAATTGAGCAACTGGATCCGATTTCAAAGTTTGAATGAATCCAAGGATTTCATATAAGTTCAAATAGGTACATAATCAAAATAAAACATTCAATTAACAAATAAACATATTAAAATCGAGTTTAAGCAACATAATCAATTAAGTCATAAGTCACATAATAACAATTAATTCATGAAATTATTAAATTAAACATTCAATTAGAAATTAAAACACAATTAGATGATAAAACACTCGACCTAAACTCACTCGTAACGTTATACCTGTACGTACGAAAACGCGGGGCGTTACTGTAACGCCCCGATTTTTCGGCCGTACAGGTATTATGTCACGAGTGGGTTTAGACCAAGTGTTAGATGATTTTATTTATGTTTTAATTGCTATGTGAGTGTTTAATTAATAATTTCGTGAACTAATTGCTTTTATGTGACGTGTATGACTTGTATGATTTAATTGACTGTTCTATTTAAATTCCTTTCTAATGTGTTTACATGTTAATTGAATGTTTTATTTCACTTGTGCACTTATTTGAATCTATATGAAATCCTTGGACTCAACCGAACATCGAAATTGGACCCCAATTGGCCACCTATCAAACCTTGGGCCCTAGTTGAGACATTTAAATTATTCAAGGACCAAAGTGCAATTTCCTCTTTTCTTCTTCCCGTATCACACGATATATACACACACACCCCTTCTTGTTCTTCATTTTTCTTTCCCAACACAAAAGAGAAGAACTCTCCACTCTCTCTTCCTCTCCACTTCGATCCAAGTAAGACAAGCAAAGAGGCAAGGGATTCAAGCTCTATTCTTCTCCATTCAAGACAAGAACTCAAGCTTTCATCATCGTCTTCTTCTCCTTCCATTTCCTCCAAGGTATTATGTGGATTTCTATATATGTCAATTAAGATAGGGTTTGAGATTCTTTGAGTTTGAAGCATGAATTTGTATGTCTTTGGTACTCTAATACATGAATCCATGAATTTTATGCTTGGTTGTTTGAATCCTTGGAGCAAAATTGGTGTATCTATATGTGTATATATATGTGTAAATTTAGATATAAAAATGGTGGATTGTTTTCGTGTACATTTCATGCCATTTTGCTAGGCTATTACGATTTCGATTAAGAGAACTTATTATGCCTAAGCTTGTGCATTACTAAAAACTGTCAGCTCTCACTAAAAGCTTGCCCAATCCGTTTTCTTGCTTCCCCTCTACTTCCTCGGACTCCATATGTGGTTTGAATGTATTGTATGCTTGGTTAATTGATTATATGTGATATATCTTGATATTTTTATGAATTGTATGCTATGAATTCAATGCATATACTTGAAATGACAACATGAACGTTATGTGTTACTCTTATGCATGCAAGAATGGTTTGCTCCATTTAATCGTTTTGTATGTTGTGTTTAGCTTCTTCCATGACTTGTATATTTTGTTAATATGTTATGTTATGTGATAACTTGTATATTATGAGATCACAATGTAATTTTGTTAATACATTTTGTAAATTATGATCCAATATGCCTTCAAATGCTCTCTAGCTTGCATGCATGAATTGTTCCTCCATTTATTGGCCTCATATGATAACTTCCCGCTTCATTTATAACTCACATACATTATAAATATGTTATAGTATGAGTTATGATTAATGTATGAAGCTTATGGCTCGATTTGATACAAAATATGAAAGATATGAAACACACGAATATGAAACCACTATGTATTGAATATTTGGAATAAATCACTTGATTATATGACATCATAACATGATTTATGCTCTTTATGCATCTCATATCATGTACATCACATGCCGTGCGTCTATGTGGTTTCATATTGAGTCAATTCTCACGAGTACACATTGTTCCCTTTCTTGTACATTTCATCTCCAGGGTGAAGATATCGTGATCATTAAGCACAAGACCTAGCTTGTATCCTTGTATTGTCGCCATGTTCCAGGTGAGGGTGTTTTCGTTCTAGTTACGTACTAAACTCTTCAACCTTATGTGACAAGTTTGGCCAAAACCTTATGGATATATATGCTACTTTTAAAGTAGAGTCATCGAGTAAATGTTGATCGAGTAAACCCTTTTCAAATGAATTATGGATTATGTTATGCTTCTTATGAATTAAAATGTTTTGGCGAGATTATGCATGTATGTTATGTTCACGGGCCCAGGAATTTAGTACATGTGGCTATCTGGGGAGGCAAGGGCCGACGGTGATCCCCTGTGCTGATTCCATTTATGTTTAACAGCAAAACGGACCTCGTTAAGGAGTTTTTGACGAGGAAACGCTAACCGGGCTTTGAGGACTCATGAACCTCAATTGCCACGTTGATATGTTTAGGTGGTCGGGCCTTGCAAACCCATCCACCACCCGGAGGAAGAAGGTTGGAACTTATTTTATGATTATGTTTATGTTATGATATGATTATGCACCGTGCGGGAAGGCCGGGACATGGATTGCCCAAACGACTATGTCTTATGTTATGACTTGCATGTATTATAATGTATTGCATGATCGCGTATTCAACATATTATTGAAATGTGTCATACACGGTCGGAGTTTGGTTGGAGATGATGCACGCTCACTCGCCGAGCCTTAATGATTATGTATGAATTATGAACCTCATGAAATTTAATATGAATTAGTCATAAAGTTCGAGCATTGTTTCTTTATTTTCTTACCCTTCGTGGGAACTAACTTCCATTGAAACCTTTGCTCGGGATTTATGGCTTGCATGTGCAAGTTTCTATATTTATGTATCGCTCCTGCTCACTCAGGCTTCTAGAGACTGACCCCTCTTTCCCACTTCTCAGTATCTTGCAGGTTTTGCTAGGCGGAGGTCAAGTTTAATTCTCTTGTTGAGTCACACCTGTACACTCGAGTCACATGTTACATTGTTATGATTTAATTGTAATTCCTTTATGTATTTGGGCTTGTGAGCCAATTATGAATTATTATTAATATGGATTCGGGATAGGTTGCATGCGTAGTTGAACCCATGGTTAGGATGCTTGATGGATTCAATTTATATATTAGAATTTTTGGACTTGTTTCCATGGTTGTAATGTACGATTTACACGTTGTTGTTTCCGCATAGCACTCTTGGTCATTTTGATTTAATTGGTACAGGGTTAGTTTCCGCCTAGCTAGGATACTTTTTATTTTGTCTCTCGTTCGCTATGAGTCCGGTTCATGCTTCGATTAACAATTTCACGTGTGGACTAGACTTGTAGTGCGGGGGATGTGGTGCCTATCGTTGTGGGTGCTATAGTTACAACCTCTCCCCTTAAAGGGGACCTGTCCTCAGGTCCACTGCCTCGAGCACTGGACTCTAAGCAAAAACGTTCCCGTGTTCATCCCACTCGGGGTTAGCAACTCCCCAATAGGAATTAGTTTGAGATAGGTCTCCAAGCAACAAGGGGATCTTCATACACCACGGACACGATTCAATGTTGAAGCACTCGAAGTATCATCAAGCGGCATCAAGAATCTCCAAAGGCATTCTGTGAAGCACGTTGTTATCATAACCCTTGTCTCACCGAGACTATAAGTACCCGAGATTCTAATCTGCCACCAGAGCCAAGCTAAACAGATAGCAACCAACGACGAAAGAACCCTTTCTCTCATGCGACTAGGAGAGAATCCCGTCTCTCGAACAACAACAAGGAGAGAACCCTGTCTATTGAACAACAAGGAGAGAACCCCATCTCTCACAAAGAACAAAGCAAGAGAGTCTCCAAGACTCCCGAGCACCAAAACATAAACACTAACACACTACAAAACAACACAACAGAAAGCAGCAAAACATCAAACACCACAGTCACAGAAGGAGTAAGTAACACGTATCAGTTACATCAATTAACAATCATAGAAAAGAACAACTAATATAGTCATCTGGCAAAGAACATAGCATCAAGAAATTTTTTAAATTAAAATTGCATATATGCATATGCCGGAGATGTTTGAGGTACCGTTCACCGTAGCAATGGAATTTGAAGTTGAAAATTTCATGGCCAAATTATACGGTCGGATCCAAAAGCTAGCTCGGTTCTTGACTTGTCTTTAATACCCTTAGTATGTGTGTCCAGTTGAAGAGAAGATAGGATCTCGGTTGGTTTTATTCTGACTCTTACCCCCTGATTACCTTCTTCAATTCGACAAATTCTTGGAATTCAATTAGATCCTTAGAATAACAGTCGCTATCTTCTTTGATCCCTCATCATCCACCCATAAATCTTCTCTTGGTACAACAAACTCTTTTAATTAGCCGAATCATAACTCCATCTACATACCTTCGAAACATTCATTCCTTGGTCAAATTGAAATCTTCTATCTTTGCCAAAAGTTGACTCTACCATACTTAAGGTTAACTATTTTCAAAGATCCCTTCATCGCGAAATAAGATAGTCTAATCCAGCTTTCAGATGAATTCTGAAGTGTGATCTATGTTCTCTAATAATCACCCCTCTCGGTTCTTCTCATTGGAAATCGTTCCAGGTCATCATGGAAAAATGATTAACGACTCAACAAGGTTTTATTTTGCTGTGTATCGTTCGACTCCTTCAACGCTTAATTTAACTAAATTCCACGGACACCCTCATGAACTATGATGACCTAATCCATCTTTCGTCATCTTCTATTTGAATTATCCCTTCATCCTCTTCAATCTTTAAGCGTGTATCCGGTTCCGGTTCACTCAATTCACTCAGCATGAATTTTTCCCTTATTTATCATGGAATACGACTGACAATTTAATAACATTTTGATTTATTAAGTGTTGTCCAAACCACCTTTCCTGATCCCTTCATAGAGTATGATACTCTGACTCGGCTTTCTTTCCCAGAAGTTGAGCAAAAGCTTCCTCGTAATTCCATCATCTTCAGAATCTAAGGCACGCTAGTACAGAGAATCAATCATTTCTAGCTTGGGATATTAAGTTGATCTGTGTCTCCCATCGAGGGATCAAAGGCATCGTCTTCCTTGATGTTCTCTCAAGGCACTGGATCCCCACTTTGAAGATTTTAGATTGATACTTCCGTCTCCTTCAATTCGGTTCAATAGAACTTTGATTGAAGTAGTAGTTGAAGTTTCACACGAGAAGACATCCCAACAAGTAAACACTGAAACAATGCGTGCTGGGTTAAGATGCTAAATGCATGTAACACATATTCTCAATAAGGGAGAAGCAACATCAAATCATCAATTATATCACCAAAGCACATATATCAACAAGGGAATATACTACAACAATTTAACAATTGTAACAATAAGGTACATAGGATAAGAATTCAAATAATTGAAAATGATATATGATGCACGCGCTATGAATGCAATGAACCTGTCATCAGAACAGTGGTTTTAGCACGGCATCGTGTCTTTTGATGTTGCGATCATAAGTTGTAAGGTTGAGCATTGTCGATCATTGATGATGCTTTCCAAACATTGCTTGCTTTCTTGAATCACCGTGTCCACAGAAAATGATACAGCTCGGATTCTTCGGGGGTCCTTGCTATCTTTACTTTGTATCTATCCATTGATCCACGCTTATAGTTATATCAATCGAGCTTTCTTACTTGGCCCCGCTACGAAACCACATAGTTGACGACCCTCTATCACGATGTTGAGGAGCGAGGTGTAGCTCCATTTTATAGACCGTGAAGATTCAACACCCAACTTTCGAATCTCGATGTCTTCATATTAGCATCATTAGTTTGATAGAAGAAACTTGTGATTGAGGTTGATCGTAAGCTTGGTAGCGGGATAAAAATCTACAATAAAACTCAACTCGAGTATAGATGCATGTGGATTAGTATATGCTTATGGCATATATTTTGAACAACGAGACACATAATTGATACAAATACAACACATAATTAACAAACATCGAATTTAAACATAATAACATATAGAATTTTATCAGTTTGCGTCAATTAGTAACAAGAATCAATGCAATGCACACGTTGACAATTAGTTCCTATGTTATATGACCTAAACTGACTCAATCACGACGTGAGAACTCCGGTTTTGCAACCTAGAGCTCTGATACAACTTCAGGATGTAGCACCCGAGCACGTGACGCCACATCCCCAGTATAAATACCCGACCCGCATATGAAATGGGTAACACGTGCCAGATCAGAACTAACGGGGACTCACTCGCTCGCTATGCTAGGTGGGAGCTAACTTTCGAAACCAAATAAGCAATAAAAGAGCCAAGTGCAGGTTAAAGAACATGAGCGGAAGCAATAACGTAGGTTAACATAGTCAATGAGCTCACAGGCTCCAAACTTAAACATTAAAGCGATCGCAGACATTCATAATCATAATTACAATGCATGTGATACGAGTGTAACATAAAAGTAAACTACACACGACTTCTGATGACTCTACGGACCCGAAATCCCGCCTAGCACTCCAAAACCTACAAGGAAACTGAAAACAAACCCGGTTCAGTCTTTAAGAGACTGGTGGGTATAAAACAGGGCTTAAACAATAATAATACAGAATTTAAACATACTCACATGCAAGCTATAATCCCGTGTGAGGTTTGAAACATTTCCCAAGTGGGTGAAAACGAAGAAAACAACACGCGAGATTATAACTATCAATTCCTTTATTCATTACATTCATGAGGTCATTATGTGAGCCCGGCGAGAGGGCGAATTTCTCCAACCTTCTCCTCGTGTGTGCATTATCTATTCATTCATTACATTAGCGATCACTCAACATTCATTCATTCATAATCGTTCATTCATAATCATTCGTTCATAATCATTCATTCATAATAATCAATTACACCCTCTTCCTCCAGTTAGTGGACGGACTCGGCTAAAGTACCGTCCACTCATTCATTATGGCTAGAGGGGTTCATAAAGCTCCAAAAGCCCGGTGCCCCTTCCCCGCCAAACTCCTAACGAGGTCGGTTTCGCGTAGTTCATTGTGGGACTAAAGCACGGGATCACCGTCAGCTCATGCTTCCCCGGATAGCCACGTACACTTCATCCCAGGACCCCCATAATCATTGTAATCACTGATCTTGCCAAAACATTGGGTAAGGGTTCATAAAAGAGATAGGCTTTAACATTAAATCATTGACTCTTTTGAAAAGATATATATATATATATATATATATATATATAAATAAATACTTGGTTTAAAAGTTTCACGTTGGATATATATGGTCAATTATAACTAATAGAAGAGAAACCCACCTGGCTACACCTTCCTGAACCAAAACCAAGAGGAAAGAAGATTGGAAGATTGCCTACGAACCCGACACATCTCCGCCTTGGAGATAATTGTATAAAAAGATAATATGGTGCATTCGTGAGACTCAAGACTCTAAATGAACCTTATATGACGCACGACAATACATTAACGTTATATGAGATGCATGCACGATAATAACATGTTATTAGGATGTTCATGTGCACAATTAATGCCATTTTGAGATGTAAATGAGTCATTTATTCATTACACGAATGAATCATGTTCATTCTTAACCATTCTTTCATTTATTACTATTTATTCATTCAATGTTCAATCCATATCAAGTTTATGCAAGTAAGAAATGCAATCACGTATGTATAACTAATATTCATATCAATTCCTCATAACAATAGGCAACACATATCACTACATATTCATTCATACCCAAGGAGATCACATAAACACACATTTCAATTATACAAATTCAATTCATATAAACCACCGAGTCGAACAATCAAGTTTAACAGAGTAAGGACCAAGGAGTGTCAACCATCAATAATTATCACTTAATAATGCATAAAATTCATTTAAATTGCATACGGAGGTCAAGGAAGTGAAAGGTACGGGAGAAAAGGGATTTCGGTAAGAGCTGATAGTTTTCCAGAATTGCACAAGTTGTAGAAAATGGAAATATCTTGAATTCTAGAAGTTGGAATTGGGTGTTGTTTGTTAGATATGAAACTAGACAAACAGGGCTTTCTGCGGATATATAGCTTGAATTTTGGTTCAAAGCGATGTGAAAATGGCGAAGTTTTGAATTTGGGCAATTGCAGAATTCCGAGGAAGTTGCGACACAATTTTAAATTGATTATATCTCACAAACAAGGACCAATTTTGAGGTGATTCCAATTAGAGACCAATCTACACTTCAAGAGGTTTCTGTGGTTCAAATTTCAGGTTAATCGGAGTTCGAAAGCGTGTGAGAATCAATAAAGTACCTACACTTGTTGTAGTAAGATGATCTCTTATTGTATAAGTTGTTCATATTTCCATCTAGGATCCTTATCCAAGGCAGTGGATCGAGATCAAGAAAAGAGTTTCTTGGATCGAGATCAAATGGATGTGAAACGAACTTAACTTTAAGATCGAAATTATTAGGTTTCATTATTCTCTTACCCTAGATCTTAATTGAGAGATGGGTTTGTAGGAGGATTGTATTTCTCATATAATCATTGACTTAAAGGCTCTTTCGAATTGATATATTCTTATTCATCTAGAGGTCACATACCTGTTGCTAAACTATGGTAGTGTGATCTGCGAACTAATTAATTAATATGAGTATTAATTAATTAATGTCACTGATAATTGAATAATGAATCTAGAGGGTTCCATACAAATGCCCGATTACGAGGGTCTAGGCTAAACTAGATTAAACGAGTTGATCGAACCCACCACAGGGGTTGGAAGGGCCATACGTACGTGAGGCACTTGTCAAGGATGACGTGTATCACACGTGTATGGACATTGTAGAATTAATATTGATTAATTCTTTAATGGGCTTTAGTTTAATTAGGAATTATTATTTGAGTCCAAATTTGGAAATTAAAGTCCAATAGATAATTAATTATGAATTAATTAATTACTAGAATAATTTATTTGTTATGAATAAATAAATATCTCATGGAAATATCTAAAAGGGTTTGGATAGCGTTTCTTGTAAGAATGGTTGATCAAAAAGGAGTTTTGGTCAAACTAGAAAGGATTTCATTCTAAGCCTATGCAATGAAGAAATCAAATTCTTCCCCACACAGGATAAGGGGTTCAAACCCGTTAGCGATATAGGGGACAGGGTTCGAAACCCCTGGGATGATTGATAGCAAATTCATAACTCCAAATTCAAAGATTAAAAAAAGATCAAGGGACTTGCCGCTGGAAAAATGTTTGTGGGCGGCTCAAACGTTTCAAGAAAGATTATTTGAATCGTAAGTTCTTGAACACCCTGTAGATTAGGAATGGAAATTGCAAGCAAACGATCAACTTTTGGGTTAAAATTAATAACTTTGCATTTCTATTTCTGAACAAGGACAGTAACCCTCCGGGCTAGTTAAGGCATGGGGAAGAAAGGAACTGCACAGTCGACCTAACCTTGACAAGTATCACTCGACCCTCGACCTGGCTGCTCCGACTTTTGGCACACAGTATCGATATAGGGCCCGCCAAGTCGCCATTAACAATTAATACCGGAATAGTACTTAATACAGTACCTCATATGCATTACATGCACGTCGGATTCCATGCCCAACCACGCCAAAGCATCTAGGTATAAATATCCCATCACTAACATCATTAGACAAGCACATTTATTACACTTAAGTCAACTCAAATCTCCCTGTCTAGATGAAAATATTGACTTGAGCGATGGAATGTCGACCCTAGGTCCACCCCCACTTAGTCCTAGGTCGGTCGATAGCTCACGTTTGTTGCATTCTCACAGCTCAGACTACCAGGTCGAGGACTTCCCATCAATGCTAATTCTAAGTGGTCGACCAGTTTCAACTCGAAGCAACGCAGGAAAATTTTGGCTCAATTAGTCACTATATTATGTCATTTTGTATTTATGCTTTGTTTTGATTGGCTATATATGACAGGGGGACCTCGATAATTACCTCACCTTCTGACTGACCGACTTCCATAAAAAAAGAGATGTCACTGTATAATACTTATTTTTTGACAAAAATTTCTCACCTATTATATTCTTGTGTTTTTTAGTTTAATACATAAACAAAAATTATACGCTTAATTCTAAATAAAAATTAGTTTACTTTCGATAATTTCTTAATTTAGAGTATGTTTCGATTTTAAATAATTATCTTAAATTAATTTTTATTACATATAATATATGCTTATGAATTAGAAGTTCTCAAAGTGAAATATAATTCAAGTAAAGAGATTATTTAAAATCCGATATTCTTTAAATTAAGAAATAAAAGTTAAAGTCAATAGTGGTTGGCTTAAGTGGGTAATAGCCCTCTGGTAACTTTAGGGGCAAGTTTGTTTAAAAATAAATAAATAAACAAATAAAAATTAAAAATAGTAAATATTAATTTAATTAGAAAAAAGAAGTTGTAAAATTTTCATTTGTTTTTGTATTAAACTAAGAAACATAATAAATGTACAAGGTGAATTTGTATCAGAAGTAAATATTATATAATGACAAACATCTCTTTTTTTTCCCTTAAATTGTGAGCTTTAGGATCTTATTAGAAATACATATTTTTTTATTTATGTTAAATAAATAAATTTGATGAGGCTAAAATACGCTCGGGCAACGTAAGTGCCACATGGCCCAATCTCCGCCTCGCAACGTGACGCTTCAAGAACACTCTAAACCATCCCTCGCGCTGAGGCATTCACCTCGAGGAAATGACTGCCCCCAATCCACTAAGGGACCTTGGTCCTCCCGCGAGAGGAACTAGACTCCAAATGCGAGCATGTAGCACCCTTCACGCAAAGGCACTACATCCCCCACACTATAGTTCAATCCACATATGGAACGGGCACCCATACGTGAATCAAGCCTATAGCGAACGGGAGACAATAAAACACTACCCTAGCTAGGCGGGATACCCTCAAATAATACAACCATCCAAAATAAAACCAGAAGCTTAAAGATATACATTCACTCCATTATTTGTTTTCATCCTTCCATTACATATTTACATCACCATTCGTCAGTTATCAAACATAGGTCATGATATATACATACTAGTCAAGTTCACCAAAAGTTCCAAATGCTCATAACATGTATCAAAATACAAAAGACCAAAGCTAGACTCCCAAAAGCGGTAAAATGTACTCGAATCCCGCCTAACACTCGATCTTCATGACCTAAAAATTGTGAGGTGTCAGTCTATGAAAGACTGAGTGAGGGGTTATAATTTAAAAGCGCAAATACCATGCAAATTGTAAACTCGGGTAAGATTTTCATAAAACAATATTAGCTTAATAAATAAACAAGGCTCGCCCGAGGTTACAATCATTGCATTTTCAGTTTAGTTATTTCAGTACAAATCAATAATCAGTGGCCCGACGAGTGAGGGCAAATCTCCAACCTATCTCCGACAGTGTACATTAATTCAATGTTATCAATTAAGTGATCAGACAATCAATTCAGTGCACAAATAGACAGTTTCAATCAATCCATCCTTCTTCCTTCGGGTGATGGGGGATTGCAATACCCCGCCATCTAATCTCATTGAGTATAGGGTTCATGATTCCCTATACCCGGAACTCCTTCCTCCACTAATCTCCTAGTGGATTCAGGGGTCATCCCGTAATTTGGTGAGGATAGTGCAAGAGTTGCCCGTCGGCCCTTGCCTTCCCGGTTGGCTCAATACACTACCCTCGGGCCCTCTGCGAACATGTTTCACTCGCCAAAGCAATCAATCAATTCAATTCGATATCAATTCAATAACGCGGTACAATACCAATCAAACAATAAGGGAATAATTCAGTTTTCGGAAAACTATAGATATAATTATTTGTTTTGGTCCAAAGCCACATAGGGTTGTAGGGTTCAATGTAATTAGAAATAACCTCACCTTTACCAATACAAGAAGAAAGGATACACCTTATGGAGCGTGTTCCTCGTTTCCCGGACCGTGATCTGTGTAACAAAGGGACAAGTGTACATAAGACTCTACCCTTATGATCCAACGAAGACGAACGACATGTTCCAATAATGTCACTTATACAATTTCAATCAATAATGATCATGACATGTTCAATTTAGCAATTTAAGATAAGAATGATCAAATAGGGCATAAAAGTCATATAATACACATATGGGAGCCAAGTAAGTGAAAGGAATGCAATATGAAAGATTTTGGTGAAGTTTAGGAAGACTTGACAATTTTGGGAAAATGCACATGTTGTGGGAAAACTGTAATATCTTAAATTCTAGATGTGGGAATTGAGTTTTATTTATTTGGTACAAAGTGGACACAAAGACCTTTCCGACGGTATATCGCACGTTTTCTAATTCAAACCGAGGTGAAAATGGCGTAGGTTCGAAGTTGGACAAAATGCAGTTTCTGGAGGGTGGTCGCGGGCGCGACAAAAATCCTTCACAAAATGGTCGCGGCCGCGACCAAGTATTTTTCCGAATTTTTGTCAAATTTTTCAAATCTCGAAACTGGGCCAAAAATGGGTAGCGTCTGTGACCAGTTTTACACGTAAAACAGGTCGCGGGCGCGACCACATGCGCAACAATAGAAACAGGGGAGAAAACAGGGGTTTTCCATGCAAAACCAACCCAAACAATTATATTCCCAAATTCCAACCGTAACAAATGTTGAAAGACCTCATATATGCTTCATACTTCAAGTATTCATCAATTCAACCAAGAAATAAACATCAAAGTGGTAAAATCAAGCTTGAAACCCTCATGTATGAGCATGCTACCAACCCTCAATAATTTCAAGATTTTTATGCAATCCTTACTCCTTATGATCAAGATCATGCTCTCAACTTCAATCATGCAAGAATTCCTCAACAAATCCCTAAATTCATACTTGATCACATATTCAAGAATTTCATGAAAATTTTCCCATTCCTACCTTGAATCAAAGAGATCGTGATGAGATGATGAGATGAAGTTGATGATGCTCCTAGTTCTTCAATTCTTCAAAATTAGCTTGAGTTATGAGATGAAATTTCCTTCCTCCCTCAAGGTGCAAATGTCGGTTTTTACTAGGTGTTTGTGTGTGTGAGGTTTTTGCTCTTTGAATGATATGGAACATAATGGAACAAATGAGAGATAATTCATGATATATCCTAAGTTTGGGCATGGAAACATGTGATTCAACCTTATTTGCACAAAAGTCCCTCATTTATTTAAATTAATGCACATAAGTATAATCTCTAACAAATGATGCAATTCACCTCAAGCCATGATATACATTTAATTACACAATTTCACATAAGGAAGCAATTAAGGATCATATAATACACTTAGGTCACTTTATTTCACTGATTTCCATATAATTCATATAGATGGCATTTCATATAAATGTATGGAAACATATGATAATTAATCATGCTGAAATTTGTAATTAACAAATAGAATAAGCAAATTTAAACCTCCCAACTCCCGAAGACCCGCTCGTGGAGTGCTTACCTGAACTTCCAGAAATTGAGGGGCGTTACAACTCTCCCCCCCTTAGAAGAATCTGGTCCCCAGATTCACTGATCGGAATTGAATAGCTCGGGGTGGAACCTTTTCATGTTTTCCTCCGGTTCCCAAGTCATCTCTTCGGATTTATCACTTCTCCATAGCACCTTGACCATGGGAATCCGTCGATTTCTTAATTCTTGCTACTTTCTATCCAACACCTTAACCGGCTGCGGAACAAAAGATAGATTCGGTTCTAACTCAACTTCTTCAACGGGGATAATTTCTGTTTCATCTGGATAATACTTTCTGAGCTGAGAGACATGGAATACATTATGAATCCCGGTAAGATGAGGCGGTAGGTCCAACCGATAAGCCACTTCTCCGATTCTCTCAAGAACTTCAAATGGACCTAGATAGCGAGGGTTAAGCTTCCCTCCTTTCCCGATCCGAGAAAATCCCTTTCTTGGAGATACCTTCAAGAAAACCCAATCTCCAACTTCAAATTTAAGTTCCCTTCTACGGATATTGGCATAGCTTTTCTGTCTATCTTGTGCAGCTTTCATCCGTTGTTGTATTAACTGAACCTTTTCAATCATAGCTTCCACGGCTTTAGAAGGTTTCTCAAGTTTTCCTTCCTTCTTTACCCCTTCTTGTTTTGTCCACTTCCATTCCTCTAGATCAAAATATAACGGGGACCGACATTTTCGTCCATAAAGTAATTCATACGGAGCCATGCCAATAGAAGACTGATAACTATTATTGTAAGAAAATTCAATTAAGGGGAGTTGGTCACACCATGAATTCGAGAAGTCCAAAGCACACGACCGTAGTAAATCTTCCAAATACCGTATTACCCTTTCAGATTGGCCATCAGTCTGAGGATGAAAAGCCGTGCTAAACTGAAGTTTTGTTCCTAAAAGATCTTGTAATTCTCTCCATAACTTCAAAGTAAAACGGGGATCTCTATCCGAAACAATGCTTACCAGTATCCCATGAAGACGAACAATTTCTCTATTGTAGATTTCAGCCAATTTTCGGATCTTAAAGGACATACGGACCGGCAAAAAGTGAGCAGACTTCGTTAAACGGTCCACAATTACCCAAATACCATCGTACCCTCCTTTCACCTTAGGTAACCCGGATATAAAATCCATCGTCACCTGTTCCCATTTCCATTCGGGGATAGGCAACGGCTATAAGAGACCTCCTTGCTTTTGATGCTCAGCTTTAACTTGTTGACACGTCAAACAACATCTTACAAACTCGGCCACATCCTTCTTGATTCCACGCCACCAATAAAATTGTTTCAAGTCTTTATACATTTTATTTCCTCCTGGATGTACCGAATAGGCTGATTTGTGAGCTTCTTCTAACAATACCCTTTTTAGCTCATCGGGTATCACCACTCGGTTTTTGAAGCGAAGAAGACCAGCCTCATCGAACCCAAATGGACTCTCCGGATCCTCTTTTGCCTTAATAACAATTTTCTGAACTTCCGGATCCTTACCTTGAGCCTCGAACAATCTAAATTTCAATTCAGGTTGAATGGTGATATTGAACACCCGAGCTTTTATCACAATAGGCTCAATATGGCTATTTTCCCCAATTTCCAAATTTGAAACTCCAACTTTTCGGCTCAAAGCATCGGCTACTATATTAGCCTTCCCGGGATGATACTTGATTACACAATCATAATCTTCTAACCGTTCCATCCATCTTCGTTGTCTCAAGTTAAGATCTTTCTGGGTGAATAGATATTGGAGACTTTTATGATCCGTGAAAATCTCAAAAGATACTCCATATAAGTAATGTCTCCATTTTCCAAGTGCGAATATCACCGATGCAAGCTCTAGATCATGTGTCGGATAATTCTTTTCATAATCTTTTAACTTCCGGGAAGCATAAGCGATAACCTTGCCCTTCTGAGTTAAAACACATCCCAAACCTTCTTTAGATGCATCCGTGTAAACTGCATATCCTTTTAACCCGTCTGGAAGAGCTAAAACCGGGGCTGACACCAATCTCTTCTTTAACTCATTGAAGTTTGTCTCACACTCGTCATCCCAATCGTACTTAACATCTTTCTTAGTCAACCGAGTTAATGGAGCGGCAATTTTAGAAAAATCTTGCACAAACCTCCTATAATATCCCACCAATCCCAATAAACTCTTAATCTCGGAGGCATTCTTAGGTCTTTCCCACTTCAAGACGGCCTCGATCTTGGAAGGATCAACTTCCAACCCGTTTCCCGAAATTATATGCCCTAAGAACGATACCCGATCGATCTAAAACTCACACTTACTGAACTTGGCAAATAATTGATGTTCCTTTAAAGTTCTCAACACAAGTTCAAGATGCCTTGCATGCTCTTCCGCCGACTTGGAGAAAACCAAAATATCGTCAATAAAGATAACTACAAACTTATGAAGGAACGACCGAAAAATCCTATGCATCATATCCATAAAGGCGGCGGGAGCATTTGTCAAACCGAACAGTATAACCACGAACTCATAATGCCCATATCTTGTATTGAACCTCGTCTTTGGAATATCTTCAGCTCGGATCCGTAATTGATAATAACCTTGTCTCAGATCAAGTTTCGAATATACTTGGGATCCTTGGAGTATATCAAACAACTGCTCGATGTGTGGAAGAGGATATTTATTCTTAATTGTCATCCGATTCAATTCCCGATAATCGATACACATCCTCAAAGTACCATCCTTCTTCTTTACAAACAACACCGGCGCTCCCCACGGTGACGAACTCGGTCTTATATACCCAATTTCCAATAAAGCATCAAGTTGGACTTTCAATTCTTTCAATTCCGCCGGAGCCATCCGATATGGAGTCTTGGAATACGGCTCGGCATTCGGATATAAGTCGATCACAAATTCAATTTCTCTCTCCGGTGGTAACGAATCCATTTTTTCCGGAAACACTTCGGGAAATCCCTTAACAACTTCCATTTCTACCAATTTTACCTGATCCTTGGGTCGATTAAGTATATAAGTTATGAATCCCGTAGCTCCGTCGCGAACCAATTTCTGAGCTTCTGCAAAAGATAATAGAGGTACCGATTTCGAACTCCAACCAATAATAACATCTGAACCCAGCTGAACTCTCTTGGCTCGACAATCCATGGTCGCATTATGCTCAAACAACCAATCCATCCCCAATATAGATCCATACCGTGACATTGGCAATTCAATAAAATTCGTAGAGAAAACTCGACCCTCAATACTCACCGGCACCGCTCGAAAAACCCGGTTAGTTTCTATACTACCACCAAAAGGAGTACTAACATGATAATAAGCAGAAGATAAAGTAACACATAAAGGCAAATTCACAGAAATAGCACGGGAAATAAAGGAGTGGGTAGCTCCCGGATCAAATAAAGTATGTATGTTCGTGCCATGGATGCAAATAGTACCTTCCACCACGGCTGTAGGGTCTATATCAGGATCTGCTTCCTCTCCTTCCAAAGCATTGGCTCGGGCTCTAATCATCGGCCTCTGACCGCCGACAGGTTGATCCCGACGATTCGGACACGTATCCACTCGATGATCGGCATCCCCACAATGAGGCACAACCCGAGACGCCTTCTGCAATTATCATAGTGATGAGTAGGCTGTCCACAGAAGGTACGTTTTGGTTTCTCGGGAGGTGGTGGTACACTAGAAGGCTGAGAAATTTTCTGAGTCGACCCTTGTTGTTTAAACTTCTTCATTGGACCCTTGGATTGTGGAGGAGTTGTCCCCTGAATAATTGGCCTTTTGCCCGGATTATATCCCAGTCTTGATCCCGATCCTGAGCCTTGTCCTGACCGGTAAGAAGACCTTCGTGCATTGACCGAATCTTCCACCTTTAAGGCCTTTTGAGTAGCCTTTTTCCAAGTGCTAGTATTAACCGCTTCGATCGCCGCTTGAATGTCCGGCCTTAGGCCTTGAACAAACTGCATAGCTTTGTGGAAATCATCGCCGGTAATAATGGGAGCATACTTGGATAACCTTTCAAATTCTGCTATGTACTCGGACACGGATCTCCCTCCTTGTTTAAGCTCGGTAAACTCGTTGAGCCTTTGGGTGCGTGAAGAGGATGGAATGAACTTATTCTTAAATTCCCTTACTATGACTTCCCAAGTGACCTCATCTCCGGCCGCATCAAGAACGATCTTGGTGCTTTCCCACCACGAATAAGCTTCTCCCTGGATTAAAGTAAGGGTACACCGGGCCTTCTCTCTCGAATCACAAGGAATAAGAGCCCAAATTCTTTCTACCTCCTTAAGCCACTGCTCAGCTTGCATTTCATTCCCTTTAAAGAATCTGGGCGGGTGTTGGCTTTGAAATTCCCGTAATATAGCTGAAATCGGGGCCGATGGTGCTACTGGAGGAACCGGTGGTGCAGGAGGCAAATAGTCCCTCAATCTCTGATCTATTAGTTGAACCATAGAATTTAAGAAGTCCTGCGGTTGAGCTGGAGGGGGTGGAGGTGGAGGAACATGCTCATGACGGTGATGCCTCTGTCCCGGAGAATGCTCTCTACGAGGCCTCCCAAGTGGCATCCTGAAATTCAAAACACTGTACATGCATGTTCGATTAACAAGTGCAAATGAGTGGAATAAAACTCATAGTTCACATAATTCACATAATTCAAGTAGTTCAAACAAATCCAAGTAAACTCAATCATTATGCAAGACTCGCAATTAATCAAGTAATCCTACGCCGTACGACTTAGACTCGACATGACACGACACTAGAACCTCGGTTTTACACCCGGGCTCTGATACCACCTTAGGATGTAGCACCCTTCACGCAAAGGCACTACATCCCCCGCACTATAGTTCAATCCACATATGGAACGGACACCCATACGTGAATCAAGCCTATAGCGAACGGGAGACAATAAAACACTACCTTAGCTAGGCGGGATACCCTCTAATAATACAACCATCCAAAATAAAACCAGAAGCTTAAAGATATACATTCACTCCATTATTTGTTTTCATCCTTCCATTACATATTTACATCACCATTCATCAGTTATCAAACATAGGTCATGACATATACATACTAGTTAAGTTCACCAAAAGTTCCAAATGCTCATAACATGTATCAAAATACAAAAGACCAAAGCTAGACTCCCAAAAGCGATAAAACGGACTCGAATCCCGCCTAGCACTCGATCTTCATGACCTAAAAATTGTGAGGTGTCAGTCTATGAAAGACTGAGTGAGGGGTTATAATTTAAAAGCGCAAATACCATGTAAATTGTAAACTCGGGTAAGATTTTCATAAAACAATATTAGCTTAATAAATAAACAAGGCTCGCCCGAGGTTACAATCATTCCATTTTCAGTTTAGTTATTTCAGTACAATTCAATAATCAGTGGCCCGGCGAGTGAGGGTAAATCTCCAACCTATCTCCGACAGTGTACATTAATTCAATGTTATCAATTAAGTGATCAGGCAATCAATTCAGTTCACAAATAGACAGTTTCAATCAATCCATCCTTCTTCCTTCGGGTGATGGCGGATTGCAAGGCCCCGCCATCCAATCTCATTGAGTATAGGGTTCATGATTCCCTATACCCGGAACTACTTCCTCCACTAATCTCCTAGTGGATTCAGGGGTCATCCCGTAATTTGGTGAGGATAGTGCAAGAGTTGCCCATCGGCCCTAGCCTTCCCGGTTGGCTCAATACACTACCCTCGGGCCCTCTATGAACATGTTTCACTCGCCAAAGCAATCAATCAATTCAATCCGATATCAATTCAATAACTCGGTACAATACCAATCAAACAATAAGGGAATAATTCAGTTTTCGGAAAACTAAAGATATAATTATTTGTTTTGGTCCAAAGCCACATAGGGTTGTAGGGTAAAATATAATTAGAAATAATCTCAGCTTTACCAATACAAGAAGAAAGGATACACCTTATGGAGAGTTTTCCTCGTTTCCCGGACCGTGATCTGTGTAACAAAGGGTCAAGTGTACATATGACTCTACCCTTATGAGCCAACAAAGACGAACCGCATGTTCCAATAATGTCACTTATACAATTTCGATCATTAATGATCATGACATGTTCAATTTAGCAATTCAAGATAACAATGATCAAATAGGGCATAAAAGTCATAAAATTCACATATGGGAGCCAGGAAAGTGAAAGGAATGCAATATGAAAGAGTTTGGTGAAGTTTAGGAAGACTTGACAATTTTGGGAAAATGCACATGTTGTGGGAAAACTGTAATATCTTAAATTTTAGTTGTGGGAATTGAGTTTTGTTTATTGGGTATGAAAGTGGACACAAAGACCTTTCCGACGGTATATGGGACGTTTTCTAATTCAGACCGAGGTGAAAATGGCATAGGTTCGAAGTTGGACAAAATGCAGTTTCTGAAGGGTGGTCGCGGGCGCGACCAAAATCCTTCACAAAATTGTCGCGGCCGCGACCAAGTATTTTTCCGAATTTTTGTCCAATTTTTCAAATCTCGAAACTGGGCCAAAAATGGGTAGCGTCTGCGACCAGTTTTACATGTAAAACAGGTCGCGGGCGCGACCCCATGCGTAGCAGCAGAAGCAGGGGAGAAAACAGGGGTTTTCCTTGCAAAACCAACCCAAACAATTATATTCCCAAATTCCAACCATAACAAATGTTGAAACACCTCATATATGCTTCATACTTCAAGTTTTCATCAATTCAACCAAGAAATAAACATCAAAGTGGTAAAATCAAGCTTGAAACCCTCATGTATGAACATGCTACCAACCGTCAATAATTTCAAGATTTTTATGCAATCCTTACTCTTTATGATCAAGATCATGCTCTCAACTTCAATCATGCAAGAATTCATCAACAAATCCCTAAATTCATACTTGATCACATATTCAAGAATTTCATGAAAATTTTCCAATTCCTACCTTGAATCAAAGAGATGGTGATGAGATGATGAGATGAAGTTGATGATGCTCCTAGTTCTTCAAAATTAGCTTGAGTTATGAGATGAAATTTCCTTCCTCCCTCAAGGTGCAAATGTCGGTTTTTACTAGGTGTTTGTGTTTGTGAGGTTTTTGCTCTTTGAATGATATGGAACATAATGGAAGAAATAAGAGATAATTCATGATATATCCTAAGTTTGGGCATGGAAACATGTGATTCAACCTTATTTGCACAAAAGTCCCTCATTTATTTAAATTAATGCACATAAGTATAATCTCTAACAAATGATGCAATTCACCTCAAGCCATGATATACATTTAATTACACAATTTTACATAAGGAAGCTATTAAGGATCATATAATACACTAAGGTCACTTTATTTCACTGATTTGCATATAATTCATATAGATGGCATTTCATATAAATGTATGGAAACATATGATAATTAATCATGCTGAAATTTATAATTAACAAATAGAATAAGCAAATTTAAACCTCCCAACTCCCGCAGACCCGCTCGTGGAGTGCTTACCTGAACTTTCGGAAATTGGGGTGTTACAGAGCATCACTTCACCTTCGGGACTGTTCCCAAATTGGTGCTCGAAATGACCCCCCTGACTTCACAAAAGTAAGGCTACTCTTCATTATCATGCTTGTGGCGAGCGTCCCTTCGGACCGAGCAAGCCTACAAACCAGAGCATGCATAGCCCTTGGTACAACCCAAAAAGGCTCTCTGACACACAGTACATGCCCGTACACTAGCTATTCTTACCGCCACCAATCTTTTCATAGGCTTTCGTAGGAGATCCCTTTCAGAGACTCCTCGTTGTGCCACGTGTCTAGGGAGACATTAATGCAGGACCACACAATTGTAATTACCAAAAGGGCCTTGACCCTCAACTATAAATAGGCAGATCTCCCATATGCTCTGTAAGCAAACTTCCATTAATTGAGCTCTGTTTTCATACTTCATCTTCTTCACAGTTTGACTTGAGCATCGAAGAGCCAAACTGGGTATCGCCCCCAGTTCCCCCGTCTTGGCCTTCTGACCCTTTTTGCTTTTGTTTCTAGCAGGTTGAACCCCACCATCTCCGGCAACCTTTGCCTGAGCTTACCATCACTATTTTCCCACCTAAACAAATCTTAAAGTGTTGGAGTTTGCCACCTTGGATCAGACACCATCATTATTAGCTCCGTCTATGGGAACCAATTTCTCTTTCCTTCTTTGCTAGTATAAAACAAACACTCTGACTCACTATGGTGACTACAAGGTCTCGAGCGGTTGGAGGCGGCGGCGACCCCACCCCCTCAAATGGCGGCCATGGCAGCGTGCCTACCGCTGAAGTCACAGGCGCCCTGCCCAACACCGGGGTAGTCCCTTCGTTGAAAGGACCTGTTGAGCCAGAGCAGGCGATCAACCAAGAGCCACTTACAGCCAGGAAGACCGGAGGATCTGATCCCAACCTACCGCCACTATCGCCAACTTGGGTGGTTATCCCTTGGCGATGCCACCACCAGGGTATATGTACGCGCCACCCAACATGATTCCCACCAAACAGCCCTACCACACAGGGCAGATGTAGCTCCTAGTAGTGGTACCCAAAGACATAAACAATTACAAGCAAGCCTACCTCTCCTCTGGGTGATGGAAGGGTGTGCACACCCTAACCATCCAAGCAAGTATGTGTGGGTCGTGAGTTTCATGACACTCACGCCAGAGGACTCCATTCCCCACCAAAGCTCCTAGTAGGTTTCGGGTTCGTCCTTTCAAGTGGAGACTATGCACAGGAGGTGTGCCCAGCGACCCCTTGGCCATCCCAGGTGCTCCTTACCCACAATCTCCGGGGCCCATCAAGCAAGTGCAAGTCGTGTTCAAGTTCAGGTACAAAACCCATTACGGACAAATTTAACTCATGCATATCGTACTTATCATATTGTACGTACATATCATGCACATGCTTACCTCAAGAACATATCAAAATCAAGAACAAGCATACATAGGCTCGTCATAGCGTTCATACTTTCCAACATATAGCAAAGCCATCAAGATACGTAATTCGCACGTATCTATATATATATAAGGCTTATAAGTCGCAAACGTTAAAAAACGAGCACGTTGCATAGGGTTTAACTATGTTCTAACCTCACCTGGCATCAAACAAGCTGAAGACAAAGCAAACGGTTCACCTCGGAACCTACAAGACCCACTCTCAGTGCACATGTACCAAACTTACCACAAAACAAAGGACTCAAGACTCAAGAATGAATCACAAAAACGCACGACAATGCTCATGGATGTACAAAACGAGATACATACGATGCACATTCGCAGAACAAGCCATTTGCATTCATATAACACATTTCATATAAAATTCACATATTACAAGGTCAAATAGATGTTATACTTATCTAACTATCCCATAAAAACAAGTTACAATTTACAATTATTGGTTAAAAGATGCAATTAGTCAAAAAAGCATTTAAGAATCCCAATCAAGTCATTCCCATGCATCAATAAAGCATACATTGCATAACAAATTCGTAGATAGCATACCCAACTCATATTCATACGAATAAATCATTTCTCACATACAAAAGTTTCTAATTTAATCATACAAAGTTTCATATAATTCTTATATCGCAAAATAGATTCATATTCAATTTAAGTAATTAAAACTTAATTGCAAAAGTTTCAAGTTTAATCATCCACGGCATAATAACTCATTTTTATGTAGTCAAGATTAGTATATTTATTTTGCAAATAACAAGGTTTAATTAGTTCAAGTCATACAAATTTACATAGTTAGAAAAATTACACATACGCCCCTTCTAAGCTAAACAATTAGCACAAATTCAACATATCGGGACTCAAATCACAAATCGAAACATCAATACATATCATAATTTATTCAATACATAATTTCATACACATTGGAGTACACCTCGGTCGACAAATCAAGTAATTAACAATTAAATTACATTGAAAACAATTAATCAATTAATCTCAAATATACAAAATAATTCGTAAAAATTAAACCAAGTGTCCAATTAACAAACGGGAAGTGGCGTTGGACTCACCACGATGAGGTGGACAAGCAATTCGAAGATAGCCGGAGTGCGGCCATCGGAGCCATAGGAACATCCGTCAACCGCCATTCAACCGCCACCAAAAAGTGCCGAAAAAATCCCAAAAATTCACCCATGTAAGTACTCCTCGTGCTCGTTCCAAATACTCGATCAATTTCTGAAAATTCCAAGACAATCATCCCCAATTTTAGACCTAACAATACGAAAACCCCAGAATCTTTAAAATCAAATTACTTCCAAACCGGTGAACAAAAACGAAATCCATAAATTTGATTGTCTTACCCGTGAAGAGGCCTCAGAAACCCATATGATATTTGACGGAAAATTTTGGCTGCAAGCCACTGCTGTCGTTAATAGTAATAGCACCACTTTCCCACCCCGATTTGTCCGTTTCTGGCGAGTTTCCGACGACGCCACCAACGAATATCATTTCTCCTTGTAGTGCTGAATATTTCCCTTATGGTTCCAAAGCCGGACGATGATCCGAACGCCAAATCGGATGTCAGACAAAGGTCCGTCGCTGCGTGCCATTTCTGTCACCCAAAAACACCATTTCTAGTTGGTTTCAAGCTGAACCGAGGTAAAAAATGAACTCAGCGCCTCGAACACGTCTTGAAAAAGGGTAGCTGCTCAACGGAGAAGACTGTTGTTTGCGTCTGCTACACCCACGCTCTGCCGCTACTGAATTTCGCCCGCATGTGCGCCGCCAGCATGGCGGTTCAGGCCGCACCACCGATGCTAAAATGTTCGCCACCGTGAGGCGCACTAAACCCACCCAAGGTCCGCTATATTTCATCGTCGAAGGGTAGCCGAAGAGGTGCCGAAAATTACAGGAAAAAGAGGCAAAAATCAACAACTTCGATTCTGATCAACTTTGAAGAGCTCTGTTCTCTTTCGTTTCTTGCCTGATTTTGATTCTGATCATACCATTTTGTTCTTCATTCTGAGTACTTCGATTTTGACTACTCACAAGCTCGATTCGATGAAGAAACGAAAACTTCCCAATTCTTGGAAGGCATCGGACATTTACGTGAAATGAAGAAGGAGCCACAACTATATTCTTGTCAATTTAATGAAAATTACAAATAGGCTTTGTAACATCCCGATCGTTCGGAATTCCAAGTACGCCTTTACGGGTGTGATACGTGCGCGATTTAAATTATTTAATTATGTGTTATTTTAATGATTAAGTGATTATTTGAAATTATATGAAATTACTTCTTTAACTTATCAACTTGTATTAAAGGTTTATGCATACGTACCTTAGAAATTTCTCTATATGTGTCCGAATTCAATTCCGATTTTTGTGAAATCTTAATATACATGAAATATTTGAGTTATAAACGTGCTTCCATGCTCGTTACATGTTTCAGAGTTTGTTTAATGTGGTTTTTAGCTCATTTTGTAAAACGGGATGTGTGAGGGACTCAAGGACCTAAAACGTTTTAGCGCACCTTGGGTTCCGTGTGACATAACTTGAGCTCGAAAATTCTGATTCGAATTTTAAAAGATAAGTTGGACTCGTAACGAGATTTGGATGTTTTGGAACCTAACCTCATATTTTTCTAAGTTCATTTAGACCTCCGAAATCCCACCGAAACCAGCACCTCGCACCAAAATGATCCCTTTTGACTAGTCTTGAACTTGTGGGCCCCATCTTAACCCCAATTAAGCCTAAACCATGACTAATATGACTTGAGTTAACTCTCCTTCTCCCCTTACCACAGCTACTCGAACAACACCACCACAAGAGAAGGAAAATTCAGCTCCAAGAAGAAGAAGAAGAACCTTTGTCATCTTTTGATCCTTTAAGCTCAATACTCTTCCATACTTCATCATATCTCAAAGGTAAGTGTATTTTTGTAATCCTCACTCTTTTATAATTCTTTTGATCTATGAAATTCATGATTTGCATTAGAATTTATGTAAGCTTGAAGAGATGTATGAATAGTAAGGGTTAGCCTCCATTTTTTGAAACCTTGGCATAGCTTGAACTTGTTGGTGAATTTATGCAAATTTTTTGATCATATGAACTTGTTCACTTCAATTCTTGACACTTAACACTTTGTAGTTGTGTAATAAAGGATATGTCATGAATGAACTTGATTCAAACTTGGAAGAAACTTGGAATTTTTTCAATATTCATGAACTTATGCATGTTAGACTTGATGGTTGTTGGTATAGCTTGATTTCTTGGCATTTGGTAAGTTGTTTGCTGCTATCTTCTACTCCTTTCCTTCCTTTCTTACTACTGCTGCTACGTAAGGGTTGAAAGAGATGAAGACCTCTATGGTTGCTGCTCTAGAAGGAAGCTGCAAGGGGTAATAGGCGTTACCCGTTTTGTGCTGCAGGAAGAGAAGAGAAAAATACCCCCATTTGGCCCCAAGATTTGGAGCTAAATCTTGCAAGATCCAACCATCCGATCGAAGAACCAAGGTAACCATTGTATTCTTCTCGTTACGTACTTCAATTCTACGTGCATTTCGTGGTGTGATTCCTTAATTAAGTGGTTGTTTGGAAGTGATGATAAATAGTATAGGTTTCGTGTTTTGGGTGTTCGAGCTCTTTTCAAAGTCCAATTTGTGTTCTAATGTGTTATATATATGTGATATACCTTGAATTTGGGTGTTTTTGGGTTGAATATTGATTGGTACGTGATTTGGGGTGGTTTAGGAACCACCTCCGTCGATCCTCTGCTGCTCTGTTGTTGATTTTTGGAGAAGACGACCCAACACGACCGTGTCGAGCCTCAGTTCATTTCTAACACGGCCGTGTCCAAGCTTCGAGTTGGAATATTTTAGTCCCACACGGCCGTGTCAGCTTTCAGGATAAATTTAACACGCCGTGTCGACCTCGATCGTGCTGTGTTTGGCCTAAATTTTGGACTGTAGAAACCTTTTTGAGTCTAGAACATTCTCCAATTGGAATCACCTCAAAATCCGTTCTAGATTGTGAGATATAACCATTTGAATTTTGTGTTGCCACTCGCCAGAATTCTGCATTCGTCCAACTTCGAACCTACGCTATTTTCGCCTTGCTTTGAACCATGATTCGAGCTATATACCATTTGAAAGATCTATGTGTCTAGTTTCATTTACAGGAAACAGTTTGAACCTGTTTGCATTAATGATTTATGTTATATCTGGGATTAGGGATATATGTTAGTTGAAGCCGTCACCTGCTGCTTATACTTTAAGTTTGATTGTGTGAATCGCTTCTACATACGCATTTATTTTTGTTGGTTTGTTAAATATACAGGGTCTACGTTCCGCCTAGCTTAGGTGTGTGTGTGTCTGTCTCCCGTCGCCTTTGCTTGGTTCATGTACGGGTTTTCCCATCTCGTATGTGGATTAGGCTTAGGTGCGGGGGATGTGGTGACCCACCATGTTGGGTACATCCTAAAGTGGTATCGGAGCTCTAGGTTGCAAAACCTGAGCTCAGTATTGTGTTGTGCCAGTCTAAGTCAAACGACATAGGACAATGTGGCCATGTGCTTGCATCTGCATCATGATTTGTTGTGATATGCGCTTGAACTACTAACACTTTATTGATTTTACATTTAGTGATGCATTGCATTTATCTAATTGCTCTTACTTGATTTAATTATGTGCCATTCTCATGTACTAAACGACATACATATATCTATATTGTAGTTATGGGATTTACAGGATGTCACCACGTCGACTAGATTTTGGTCCCTCATCAAATCCACATCATTATAATCGAGAGTAACCAACAATCTAAGTGCATCCTATGAGTCCAATGGCAACATTGTATTGTGACTTCACGACCTTCCATCCTCCCTAATTTAGAGAAGGTGATGATATTCGAGCTAAAGAGTGGCTCTCTGAAATTGAGAGCATCTTCGAGGTATGGCCATACAACTCCCAAGATAAAGCCCGTCTTGCCATTCTACTCCTACAAAGACAAGCGAGACAATGGTGGAAAAGAATTAGCCCACAAATTGAAGCAACGAGCGAAGGATTGTCATGGGATGCGTTCGTCCAGGTGTTTAGAAAATGGTATACACCAGCTATTCTATAAGACCGAAGGTTTGAAGAGTTCCGCACCTTAAAACAAAGGGGTAAAATGGTCACGGAGTACATTGGAGAGTTCGAGAGGTTAGGCACCTACGTGCCTCATATCATGAATGATGAGGAGATGAAGACTTGGTATTTCATGGAAGGACATCGAGATGAGTTCAAGGAGGCCTTAATTGTGGAAAATACGAACACGTGGGATAAAGCTATAACAAAAGCTTTACGGGTCAAAAATTGAAGATTAACTAGGAGCAAGGAAAGAGAAGTAATGGAACCGAGAGATGAATTGGGAATTTGCTCGAATCTACAAGTAGAAGAAAGATTCCATCAACGTGGTACTCGAGCTAAGAAGGTCCGTGGGAAAAAGCATAAGACCAGGGATTATCGAAAATCAAAGTGAGAGTCCCGATCATGCGCCTATTGTGGGGGAGACAACTGTAACACCCGGGACGATAGGCGCCACATCCCCCGCACTATGAGTCTAGTCCACACATGAAATGGATAGTTCAGCATGAACCAGACTCATAGCGAACGGGTGACAAAATAAAAACAACCTTGCTAGGCGGAAACTAACCCCGTACCATATAATCAAAATGCTGTGCGGAAGCAGTAATGTGCAATTCATAGATTTCAGCAAAGGCTACAAGCTCGAATTTCCAATACATAAAATTAAATCCATCATGCATCCTAACAACGGGTTCAACTAAGCACACAACCTGTCCCGAATCAATATCCAATAATTTCATAACTAGCACAAAGGCCCAATTACATAGGAATATCCAATTAGAACATAATAATGTAAGATGTGACTCGAGTGTACGAGTGATCTAACAAAATAAGTAAAACTTGACCTCCGCCTAGCAAAACCTGTAAGAAACTGAGAAGTGGGAAAGAGGGGTCAGTCTCTAGAAGACTGAGTGAGCAGGAGCGATACATATACTATAGAAACATGCGCATGCAAGCCATAAATCCAGAGCAAGATTTTATTCAAAGTTAGTTCCCATGAAGGGTAAGAAATTAACGAGCAATGCTCGGACTTTATGACTAAATTCATATTAAATTCGTTATATACTTCTTACATAATCATAAAGGCTCGGCGAGTGAGCGTGCATAATCACCAACCAAACTCCGACCGTGTACGACAAATATCAATAATATATTGAATACGTGATCATGCAATATCTTATAATACATGCAATCCATATAACCTAAGATATAGGCGTTTGGGCGATCCGTGTACCGGCCTTCCCGCACGGTGCATAACAATCATAACATAAACATAATCATAATCATAAAATAAGTTCCAACCTTCTTCCTCCGGGTGGTGGACGGGCTTGCAAGACCTGGCCACCTCATGCATTGACCCGGGGGGGTACATGAATCCCCCAAGGGCGCTCAGCTACCATTCCACGCTAATCTCCTAGCGAGGTTCGGTCTCTGTTAAATGGTTGGGACTAGCACATGGGATCACCGTCGGCCCTTGCCTCCCCGGGTAGCCACATGTGCTAGATCCCGGGCCCGTGCATTCATTCATGTTCTCTCCAAAACGTTCAATTCATGAGAAACATAATACATTTATAACATACTTATTCCCTTTCATAATCATTGAGAAAAGATTTACTCGATGACTCCATTTGAAAATAATATTTAGATATACATAGGTTTTTGGCCAAAACTTATCACATAAGGTTGTAGGGTTTAATACATATCTAGAACGAAAACACCCTCACCTGGAAGATGACGATACAATGATACAAGCTAGGCCGTGAGCCTATCGATCACGATATCTCCACCCTGGAGATGAACTGTACAAGAGAAAGATATAATGTGTACTCGTGAGAAACGACTCAATATGAAACCAATTAGGACGCACGGCATTAACATGAGGTGTTCGTGAAATTCTATGTCATGTTTCAATATACAATAGATCATAAGATGTCATGAGTTGATGTGATCATGTTCATGCACACCAATAAAGCCATTTAGACACATACATGTTTTAATCATTCAATTCATAATATATTACAATACATGTTAACAAGGCATATGGATCAATTAGGCATGTATATAATGTATATAAGTTACATAAGGAGTCTAGGAGGTGCAAGGAAGGCGATAGAACGAGTTTTCGCAAAGTTTAGCAAAAGTTAGGAAAAGTTGACAATTTTCGGAAATGCGCAAGCTGTAGAAAAATGGGTATATCTTGAGTTTGAGAAATTTGAATTAAGTTTTTCTTGTTGGAGGTGAAACTAGACACATAGATGTTTTCAAGGATATGTGGCACGAATCATGGTTCAAAGTGAGGTGAAAATGTCATAGGTTTGAAATTGGACGAATGCAGATTGTTGAAGAAGTGGCGACACCAAAATGAATTGATCATATCTCATAAGTGGGAAAATATATTAAGATGATTCCATTGGAGGATGTTCTAGACTTCAAGAGGTTTCCTTGGGTTCAAAAATCAGGTCAATCGGAGTTCGTATGAGGGAGAACGAAGCAAAACAATCCCAGGCCGAAACAGGGGAGGATCCAACGTTTCTGCATCAAATCCACCGTCGTGGATTTAGGTCAGTGGCGAAAAAAATGCAGAAAACAGGGCACAAACGTGAGAGAAGACCAAAAATCACCAAAACACCTCAAAACTCAACCCAAATCACTTAAAACATGTAGTATACCAAGTAAGAATATCAAATGCAAATTTAGGGCAAATTAAAACACCTAAATTCATAAACCCACATATATATACACACATATACATACATACACCACATATATATATACAACTTGCTCCAAGAATTCTTTAAACTAATGAATTAACATGTATTCATACATATTCACACAAAATTCCAAGTTATTAAGGAAGAATCACACAATCCTAGTTATCATCTAACAAAGCCATATGTATAAACACATATACCTTGGATGGAATGGAAAGTGAAGAAGATGATGATGAGAGCTTGAGTTCCTCTCTAGAATGAAGAAGAATAGAGCTTGAGTCCTTGGGCCAAAACTTGAAGAAATCCTCTTGTCTCCTTGTTTGTTGCTTGGCTCGATTTTGGGGGAGGAGAAAGGAAGGGTTTGGAGTTTGGTGTTGGGAGAAAATGGAAGACTAAGAATGGGGTGTGAGGGGGTGTGTGTATATCGTGTAATGCAAGAGGGAAAAAGGAAAAAATTGCACATTGGTCCCTTAACAATTTAATTGTTCGATTTGGGTCCCAAGGTTTGGATAGGTGAGCAATTGGGGTCTAATTCAAAATTCGATTGAGTCCAAGGATTTCATATAAGATCAAATAAGTACATATTCAAAATAATACATCTAATAGCAAGTTTACATATTAAAGCGAGTTCCAATAACATAATCAATTAAGTCATATTGGTCACGTAGTAGCAATTAGTCTATGACTAATAAGTTAAACAGTCACTTAGCAATTAAAACACATATAAATCACATAACCCTCGGTCTAAACCCATTCGTGACGTCAAACCTGTATGGCCAAAAAGTCGGGGCGTTACAACAACCATACTTATGAGGCGTGTCGGGATAGGTTGAAGAGATGCTACACGTGCGGATCATCGGAACATATGGTTTTCGACTTTAAGCAATCGAGAGCTAACAAACAAAGGATACGTGAGGAAAGGCTTCAGTTTTGGAGCCAACATGAATCTGAAGATGGAGGTATTTGCATTCATGGCACGCGTATCCATGACATATTCAATTTTGCACTTATTTACTCTTTGTATCAAAATTGTTGCTTGTAACATTTCTATGTGTTTAAGTGAAATTATGTGATGCATGGCATCGACATATTTAACCCAACATGCATATTTAGTGTTTGCTTGATAGGATGTCTTCTCTTTCAATCTCCAAGTTTTGTGCCCGAGGAAGCTAGAAAGGATGGTTAGAGATAGGGCCAGAATTAAGGACCCCCTCTTGAGATCGGGTTGAAGATTGTAGGATGTTGTGAAGAAGGTGTCGAAGGGTATTCATTTGGGAAGTCTACAAATGAGATTCAAGATTTAAGGAAATTGGAAACCCACTTGGAAGGAGAATTAATTTTCTTGATAAGGTATTGTAATGGAAGTGTTGAAGGGGGAATGATTAATCCACATCGAAAATTAGGGAGAATCCTATTTATGGGCACAAAATATGGTTAACCAAAATCTCATAGCATGGAGATTGATTCTCTATTTAACCGTGTCTTTAAAGAAGGAGTTCGAAGAGAATTAAAAGAAGGTTTTGGTCTGGATTTTAAGGGACTTCAATTGATTGAGGTAAAATCTTGAATGAAGTCGTGTGTTAAGAGTGAGATGATGGAAAACAAATTTAACAAGAAAGATGAGTACTAACCGTGGGAAATAATTCCATGCCCGAAGGAACTTATGCGAGGACTGATTACAGTTATGAGTGAGGCAATTCGGCAATGAAGAAAGGTGCGCGGATAAAGAGACTTTGGATACACTTCTCTTATATTCCAGGAAAAGAGTGGTGCTAAATATGAGAATTGACGCAGTACTTTGGAGCACCTTAACGAAGAGGAACTATGATTACAAGGTAATACCTGTTCTTTAGGATTTCTATGAGTAAGTCTTCGAGTGAAGGAATCCGGGCTACGGGCGTTGGTGATTAAGTAGAGCTCGAGGAATTCAATTCTTGCGAACGATAACAAGACTAAGAGAACACTTAAGAGTGCAAGGTTGGGTTAAGGAAATTCTGAGGATAGGCAATGACTATGAGATGAAGACCGTGTTGAGGTCCGTCGCACAAGATGCATTGGGAATTTCAAGGCATGGTTATGGGTTAGGAGACTTCGATTTTGAGGACATCAGCATTGTGGCGCCCTTGCCACATCCCGCACTGAGAAGTACCCCGAGTGTTAGCTTTGGGCCTTCACTCGTGATCTTTCCTAGCGAACGGTGACGAACAAATAAACACAAGCATAGCGGAAGCATAAAATAATGCCAGTCAACATCAAACTTCAAAGATAATTATAAGGTCGACTACAAACGACAACTATATTAGGTATAAGTGCGTAAACGGCACATACTGAGTTTCCCACGAAGGAGAAATTCTAAAACTCATAACTTCAAAACAAACTATCTAAACGGCTCCTGACGACCTAGACCAACATGCCGCTTATTCGCACATGCCTGAAGCCAAAACCAGAATAAAGGGGACGTTAGTCAAAGTGACTAAGTGAGGGGGTTATACATATATATAAACGAAATCACAAGCTTGGTTAACATTTTCCTTATTTTCGAAAACGAGATGTAAACGTATAAGAATTGATAGCTTTTAGTTTGTACGAAAACACACTTGTGAACCAATAATCAAAACAGTAACCCGGGGAGTACGGGCGAGTTCTCCAACCTTTCACACCTTGAACACAAGAAACACAAAACAGAAACCAGCCTTCTCCCTCCAATTGTTAGTCGAGGTGCCCCCCAACCAACCACACGATCACACAGATAGGGGCAGTATGCCCTGGTACCAATAATCTCACTCTATACGTAACGCAGTCAACCTCCGACTACGCCCCGTATAGAGCTTCACAGAAGTACGTAGTAAAGATCAACCTTTGGTGCACACCTCCGGGCTTCACCCACTAGATACTTCGAGCCCATATTCCCCAAGGGCGTCCCCAAAGGTTCTATCAGATCAGTACTCGCTTTTCAAAACAGATTCATACTTTCAAACACTTTCTTTCTCTTAACCGTTTCACATTTCAAAAAATCAAACTTTTCGTTCACTCACACGTACATATATAATATAACAAGAACCCATTTTTATAAGGAAATCCGATTTTTCAACAAAATACTAGAATATTATAAAACAACTAATACTATATATAGTATCAACGGGTCAAAATCAAACTCAATAAATAAGGGTTGAGTTTTAAGAATATATATATTTACATAATATATGTTTTAGCCCCAGTTGAAAATATTTTAATCCCTCACCTGAAAAGTTTCCAAATTGCAAAGGAAAGACACGAGCAATACGATCAGGGCTCCTCCCTAGGAACACCTGTGATACACATATGACTTCAAATTATAACTCGACTGACAATCAGATAACGCGACTGACTCGTACGACTATCAAGGTACACATACCAATTTAAGCAATCACCTAATCTCACATGGCTTAATTAAACAGAAGCACTAAATTTGAGAAATTCCATAATTATTTCAATAATACAACTTATAGCATTTTTCAGAAAAATTAAAATTTGACCAATTTGGTTTTTCTTTTTTTTTTTTTATTTAATTTCTCGATTACATAAAATATATCATGGAATCCAATTTAGTCTATTTGATATTTTACCGTATCATTATCATCATATTTCAATACAAAATTTACCAAAGTTTCAAAGTACAAGTATATTCCCATGATTCAGGTAAAAGAAAACCGGCAGAGGCAAACATATAAATTATAAAATTAAACTAATCACGTCTATAACGCTCATATACTTAAATACTTTATTAAGTCAGACAAATTTTGAAGTCTACTATCCATATTAAATTTCGAACGATTACTTAGATTAAAGAACTTGCAAAAGTGAGATGCAAAAATCTTGGAATTTCGTCCGACCCCAAACAGAGGAATTTAATTTTCGAAATTTTCGTGAGAAACTATCTATTTACACAGATGTGATGCTGTTCATAATTTTTGCCGACTAAGAAAGCAAGAGTTATCTTTGAAAAACTTGTAAATTTAGAAAACAAACAATTTTATCAAATTAACTGATTCGATATTTATCCCAAAACATTCCCATCACATATTGGTACATAAAATCGTTTAAGAGAATTCTATTAAGGGTTCATTTTAATGATCTAAATAAAAAAAACGAATATAATATTCTCAAGCAAATATATAAATTCAAAAAATTAAACCAAGTATATGTAATTAAGGATCCATCGTCACGTTCTATATCCAGCTTAAATCAATAGTAGAAGAAAAGATGTAAGATAATATTTAGACTAAAAGAATTTTAATGAGTAAAATGAGGTATAGATACTTACACGGAAAATTATGTTATCCTTTTAAATTGTCAAAGCACAACTCAACCTAAACTTTGAGAGCCGAAGGTTCACTCTATTTTTCAAATCTGAACAATGGTATATTAAGCAACATTGCATATAGCAATGGAGTCGGCGGACACAAAATAAAATACAATTTAATGCTTAAAGCTAGTTGGGGATATTTAAAAAATTTTAGTTAATATCATTGGTTAAAAAAAAGCGGTGGGTTACACGTAAAATGCATTCTTGGCTTACAAAGAAATGAAAGTTTTGATAAGATGAACACATTTATACCACTTGTCCTCTTCAGGTTTGGGTCATTAATTTTATCTATTTGCAAAACTTACAGGTACACAGAAAAATCACAAAAGAAGCTTTGTGATTTAGTTTTCTAATTGCATACATCATTGTGCACGTTATCACATATTCACATGCATATTACACACATTACACACACGTATACAACAAAAGTACAATTCAAAATAAGATTTAGTATTAAATAAATAATTAAGTCATAATTCATACATTCCATAAAATTTCAATCACATTTGAAACACGTATCAAGTAACTTACGTTAAAATTGAATATTTTAAATGAAGAACTATAAAGTCTAATCAAATTTGCTATATATATATATATATTACGTAAATTAATGATGTTATTATTAGCAAATATAGCATTTAGTATCAAATAAGGTATTAAAATTTAATTAAATAATTGTTGTAATGCAAATTGTTCAATTTATTTTAGTCATAGAATAACGCTTAAACATATGAGGCACTCAGTCAAATTCGTAGACGTGTCCCGATATTTTAGTTAACTTACTCGTTTTGATTCGGTTCAAAATCTCGGCTGTTACACTCTCCCCCCCTTAAATGAATCTCGTCCCCAGATTCCACTTCTGATCCTTCAATCAATTCGGGATAGTACTTTTTCATTTTCTCTTCTGTTTCCCATGTAGTCTCTTCGGTTGTCTGATTCCTCCACAACACCTTTACTAATGGAATCCTTCTATTTCTGAGTTCCTGATATTTACGATCCAATACTTGTACTGGTTTCATTGTGAAGGTTAGATTTGGCTCCAGTTGTGCTTCCTCCACGGGGGGAATATGATATTCATCAGGATAATACTTTCGAAGCTGGGAAACATGAAAGACGTTATGAATTCCTGTGAGACTTGGTGGTAAATCTAATCGATAGGCTGTTTTCCCGATTCGCTCTAGAATTTCAAATGGACCAATGTATCTTGGATTCAGCTTTCCACCTTTTTCGATTCTTGTGAACCCTTTTCTTGGTAAGGCTTTCAAAAATACACGATCACCCACTTCAAATTCTAGATCTCGCCGTCTCCTGTCCGCATAGCTCTTTTGCCTGTCTTGGGCAGCTTTCATCCTTTGTTGGATGATCTGTACTTTCTCAATCGCGTCTTGAATCAGATCTGGAGGTGTAGCTCGATGAATACCATCTTTAGTCCATCTCCAATCCTCCAAATCCCAATACAGTGGGGATCTGCATTTTCTACCATACAGAGCTTCATACGGTGCCATCCTAATCGAGGCTTGATAACTGTTGTTGTAAGCGAACTCGATCAGGGTCAATTGTTTGTTCCAACTCTCATGGAAATCTAACGCGCAAGCCCTTAACATATCTTCTAGGTATTTGATTAACCTTTCTGATTGACCATCGGTTTGTGGGTGAGCTGCAGTGCTAAACTTCAACTTAGTTCCCAAATAGCTCTGCAAGTCCTACCATAACTTTGAAGTGAATTTAGGATCCCTATCCGAAACGATGCTTGTTGGAATTCCGTGCAGCCTGACAATCTCCTGATGATACAGTTCTGCCAGTTTTTCTACCTTATCAGTTGATTTTACTGAGAGAAAGTGAGCTGATTTGGTCAATCTGTCGATTATAACCCAGATACTATCATAACCGCCTCTAACTTTAGGAAGTCCTGTTAGGAAATCCATAGTCACTTGTTCCCATTTCCACGTTGGTATTGGTAATGGTTGCAATGTTCCACCCGGTTTCTGATGTTCAGCTTTCACTTGTTGGCACGTAAGACATCTTTTTACGAAATCTGCCACATCTCGTTTCATTCGATTCCACCAGTAGTGCGCCTTGAGATCCTTGTACATCTTGTTTCCTCCAGGATGAATTGTGTAAGCAGACTTAGGAGCTTCTTCAAGAATTTCTCTTCTCAATGTGGTTGGAATGTAGACCCTATTCTTGTATCTGAAGATGTCTGTATCATCAAAGCCAAACTTTGAATCTGGGGTCTCCTTGATCCGTTCTGCCTGTCTCTGAACCCAGTCATCAGTCGTTTGTGCTTCTTTAACTCGTACACCCAAATCCGACTTAATGGTGATATTCGCCACTCGCGATTCAGATGTAATACGAACTTTTTTCGGTGCATTTTCACTTGAAGTTGGGGCTCCTTTTAAGCAAGCTATGCTCGTTTTTCTGTTTAAAGCATCAGCTACCACGTTTGCCTTTCCTGGATGGTATTAAATTCTACAATCATAGTCTTCTAGAAACTCCATCCATCTTCTCTGTTTCATGTTTAGCTCCTTCTGGGTAAATAGGTGTTTCAAGCTCTTATGATCGGTAAAAATGTCAAATGAAACACCATACAAGTAATGTCGCCACTTAGCCAATGCGAAGATGACCGCTGCCAACTCCAAATCATGGGTAGGGTAGTTTTGCTCATGGGAACGCAACTTTCTTGATGCATACGCAATAACCTTTCCTTTCTGCATCAATACGCATCCCAAGCCTTCTTTTGAAGCATCTGTGTATACCGCATACCCTTCTGATCCTTCTGGTAATGCTAGTATGGGTGTTGTGGTCAATCTCTTCTTTAACTCCTGAAAGCTAGTTTCACATTTGTCATCCCACTGAAACTTCAGGTTCTTTTTGGTTAACTGAGTAAGTGGGGATGCAATCTTGGAAAAATCTCGAACAAACCTCCGGTTGTACCCAGCTAATCCCAAGAAACTCCTTACTTCTGAAGGTGTCTTAGGTTGTTCCCAATTCATAACTGCTTCGATCTTGGATGGATCAACTTCCATACCATTCTCTGAGATGATATGTCCAAGAAATGCAACTCGATCTATCCAAAACTCGCATTTACTGAACTTGGCAAATAACTGGTGTCGTCGCAGGGTTTCCAACACAATGCGAAGGTGTTCTGCGTGTTCTTCTTCCGATTTTGAGAATACTAGAATATCATCAATAAAGACGACAACGAACTTGTCAAGATATGATCTGAAAATTCTATGCATCATATCCATGAAAGCTGCTGGGGCATTGGTTAAACCAAACGGCATCACGACGAATTCAAAATGCCCATACCGCGTGTTAAATCCAGTCTTGGGAATGTCCTCCTTTTTGATACGAAGTTGATAATACCCTTGCCTAAGGTCGAGTTTGGAGTAAACTCTTAATCCTTGCAATAAGTCGAACAACTCCTCAATGTGAGGTAGAGGATACTTGTTCTTCATTGTCATTTTGTTCAGCTCTCTGTAGTCGATGCACATTCTGAGGGATCCATCTTTCTTCTTTACAAACAAAACTGGAGCACCCCAAGGTGAGGTACTCGGACTGATGTATCCACTGGCCAACAAATCATCCAATTGAGTCTTTAATTCCTTTAGTTCTGCCGGGGCCATTCTATAGGGTGTCTTTGAATATGATTCTGCTCCTGGAATAAGGTCAATCACAAACTCAATCTCTCGTTCTGGTGGTAGTGAGTTTAAACTCTCTGGAAATATATCAGGAAACTCCTTGACCACATCCATCTCCTCTAATTTCACTTGATCCTTCGGTCGGTTGAGCAAGTAGGCAAGATATCCAGTAGCCCCAACTCTGATAAGGTGTCTCGCCTCCATTACTGATATGATAGGCACCTTCATTACTTTGTCGTCTTTAACTTCCTTCTTAGTTAATTTTTCAGCTTCCAAGATGACTTTCTTCTCATAGCAGTTCACTTGTGCCCAATGTCGGAACAACTAATCCATACCCAAAATAACCCCATACCTTTCCATCGGTATCTCGATTAGGTCAGCCAGATAGATCTTATTATTAATCTTTACGGGATAACGTCTATAAATTCGATCGGTTGTAAAGCTAGATCCCAGAGGGGAACTAACCTCATACACGTAAGGCAAGCACTCAACATATACAGATAATTTCAAAGCAACATCATGCGCAATAAATGAGTGTGTCGCACCCGGATCATATAATACCCTAACTGGGATGTCTAAGATGTTTAGCGTACCTTCTACAACCGCAGTTGGATCCACTGGTTCCTCTTCTCCCCCCAATGCATATGCCCGAGCGCAAACAATTGGTCTCCCTGCTCCCCCAGCCGGTTGAACATTTCCCACTGGTGCTCTTGGACCTTGTTGTGGTTGTGCCTTTGGGCAGTTTCTAATGATGTGTTCGTCACTGCCGCACCGTATACAACGGCCTAACTTCCTCCAGCAATTGTTTTCCTCATGATTTGGTCCACCACAAAATCTACACTTATGTTCTGGAGCATGGGCCCCCATTGGGCGTTGAGCTGCATTAGGCTTGTAGCCTATAGGTCCATTCCCAAATTTGCGAGGCTTTTTGTATGTAGGTTGGTTTGTCCTTATGACTGGCCTCTTGGATCCAGAAGATTGATTCATTGTGTTCATTGGCATAGGAACCGATCGCATATCTCGTATCTCAAACTCCACTTCGATTGCCCTCGACACTGCATTAGTATACTCGGTGACTTTAGAAGCCATCAAGGCGTATCTTATTTCATGCTTAAGCCCTTGGATGAATCTCTTAGTTCTCCTCCTTTGATCCGGCACGATATGAGGCGCATAATTGATTAGACGAGCAAATCGTGCCTCATATTCCGCAACACTAGCATTTCCTTGAACCAACTCCATAAACTCTTTCTCCCTACGATCACGAATCACTTGGGGAATATATTTGTCTCTAAATTCAGTTAGGAATCGGCCCCAAGTAATTGCACCTCCAGTAAATTGCCATCCTTGTCGTATGAGTTTCCACCAATCTTGTGTAGGACCCTTTAGCAAGAAAACTGCAAATTCTACTCGATCAGGATCTCAAATTCGAGTAACTTGGAAAATTTGTTCCATTTCAGATATCCATTCTTCAGCCTTCAGATCATCAGTCTGGCCACAGAACTTAGGTGGATTATACTTGAGGAACTTATCTAGCGCTTTCTCCTCTACCTGCACTGGTCCTTGACACTGTTGTTGAGCCTGCTGGGTTGCTTGTTGTACACAGGCTTGTGCAAAATGACGTGCAAAGTCATTAACATTAACATTTTCAGGTGGGGCTTGTTCTGGAACTTGTGGTGGGATCTTAGCGCGAGGGGGGTCTTCCACGTGGCATTGCTGCAATCACAACTTACTGACAATATGGTGCATGATTGATTAGAGCACAATCATCTAAAGCACTGGAATATCACATACGCACGTACCACAGGTACACATAAAAGCACATAATGACTCAAATCTTATAGCCGTACAACCTAGACTCACTCAAATACCCAACCTAGACTTATTCTAGACACGACAAGAGCTCCGATTTTCAACCGGGCTCTGATACCACCCAAATGTGGCGCCCTTGCCACATCCCACACTGAGAAGTACCCCGAGTGTTAGCTTTGGGCCTTCACTCGTGATCTTTCCCAGCGAACGGTGACGAACAAACAAACACAAGCATAGCGGAAGCATAAAATAATGCCAGTCAACATCAAACTTCAAAGATAATTATAAGGTCGACGACAAACGACAACTGTATTAGGTATAAGAGCGTAAACTGTACACACTGAGTTTCCCACGAAGGAGAAATTCTAAAACTCATAACTTCAAAACAAACTATCTAAACGGCTCCTGACGACCTAGACCAACATGCCGCTTATTCGCACATGCCTGAAGCCAAAACCAGAATAAAGGGGACGTTAGTCAAAGTGACTAAGTGAGGGGGTTATACATATATATAAACGAAATCACAAGCTTGGTTCACATTTTCCTCATTTTCGAAAACGAGATGTAAACGTATAAGAAGTGATAGCTTTTAGTTTGTACGAAAACACACTTGTGAACCAATAATCAAAACAGTAACCCGGCGAGTACGGGCGAGTTCTCCAACCTTGAACACAAGAAACACAAAAAAGAAACCAGCCTTCTCCCTCCAATTGTCAGTCGAGGTGCCCCCCAACCAACCACACGATCACACAGATCGGGGCAGTATGCCCTGGTCCCAATAACCTCACTCTATACGTAACGCAGTCAACCTCCGACTACGCCCCGTATACAGCTTCACAGAAGTACGTAGTAAAGATCAGCCTTTGGTGCACACCTCCGGGCTTCACCCACTAGATACTTCGGGCCCATATTCCCCAATGGCGTCCCCAAGGGTTCTATCAGATCAGTACTCGCTTTTCAAAACAGATTCATACTTTCAAACACTTTCTTTCTCTTAACCGTTTCACATTTCAAAAAATCAAACTTTTCGTTCACTCACACGTACATATATAATATAACAAGAACCCATTTTTATAAGGAAATCCGATTTTTCAACAAAATACTAAAATATTATAAAACAACTAATACTATATATAGTATCAACGGGTCAAAATCAAACTCAATAAATAAGGGTTGAGTTTTAAGAATATATATATTTACATAATATATGTTTTAGCCCCAGTTGAAAATATTTTAATCCCTCACCTGAAAAGTTTCCAAATTGCAAAGGAAAGACACGAGTAACACGATCAGGGCTCCTCCCTAGGAACACCTGTGATACACATATGACTTCAAATTATAACTCGACTGACAATCAGATAACGCGACTGACTCGTATGGCTATCAAGGTACACATACCAATTTAAGCAATCACCTAATCTCACATGGCTTAATAATACAACTTATAGCTTTTTCAGAAAAATTAAAATTTGACCAATTTGGTTTTTTTTTTTTTTTTTTTTTTTTTAAATTTCTCGATTACATAAAATATATCATGGAATCCAATTTAGTCTATTTGATATTTTACCGTATCATTATCATCATATTTCAATACAAAATTTACCAAAGTTTCAAAGTACAAGTATATTCCCATGATTCAGGTAAAAGAAAACCGGCAGAGGCAAACATATAAATTATAAAATTAAACTAATCACGTCTATAACACTCATATACTTAAATACTTTATTAAGTCAGACAAATTTTGAAGTCTACTATCCATATTAAATTTCGAACGATTACTTAGATTAAAGAACTTGCAAAAGTGAGATGCAAAAATCTTGGAATTTCGTCCGACCCCAAACTGAGGAATTTAATTTTCGAAATTTTCATGAGAAACTATCTATTTACACAGATGTGATGCTGTTCATAATTTTTGCCGACTAAGAAAGCAAGAGTTATCTTTGAAAAACTTGTAAATTTAGAAAACAAACAATTTTATCAAATTAACTGATTCGATATTTATCCCAAAACATTCCCATCACATATTGGTACATAAAATAGTTTAAGAGAATTCTATTAAGGGTTCATTTTAATGATCTAAATAAAAAAAACGAATATAATATTCTCAAGCAAATATATAAATTCAAAAAATTAAACCAAGTATATGTAATTAAGGATCCGTCGTCACGTTCTATATCCAGCTTAAATCAATAGTAGAAGAAAAGATGTAAGATAATATTTAGACTAAAAGAATTTTAACGAGTAAAATGAGGTATAGATACTTACACGGAAAATTATGTTATCCTTTTAAATTGTCAAAGCACAACTCAACCTAAACTTTGAGAGCCGAAGGTTCACTCTATTTTTCAAATCTGAACAATGGTATATTAAGCAACATTGCATATAGCAATGGAGTCGGCGGACACAAAATAAAATACAATTTAATGCTTAAAGCTAGTTGGGGATATTTAAAAAAATTTAGTTAATATCATTGGTTAAAAAAATGCGGTGGGTTACACGTAAAATGCATTCTTGGCTTACAAAGAAATGAAAGTTTTGATAAGATGAACACATTTATACCACTTGTCCTCTTCAGGTTTGGGTCATTAATTTTATCTATTTGCAAAACTTACAGGTACACAGAAAAATCACAAAAGAAGCTTTGTGATTTAGTTTTCTAATTGCATACATCATTGTGCACGTTATCCCATATTCACATGCATATTACACACATTACACACACGTATACAACAAAAGTACAATTCAAAATAAGATTTAGTATTAAATAAATAATTAAGTCATAATTCATACATTCCATAAAATTTCAATCACATTTGAAACACGTATCAAGTAACTTACGTTAAAATTGAATATTTTAAATGAAGAACTATAAAGTCTAATCAAATTTGCTACATATATATATATTACGTAAATTAATGATGTTATTATTAGCAAATATAGCATTTAGTATCAAATAAGGAATTAAAATTTAATTAAATGAATGTTGTAATGCAAATTGTTCAATTTATTTTAGTCATAGAATAACGCTTAAACATATGAAGCACTCAGTCAAATTCGTAGACGTGTCCCGATATTTTAGTTAACTTACTCGTTTTGATTCGGTTCAAAATCTCGGCTGTTACAAGTATAAGGTCAAATTTTCCCACATCAGTGAACGCTACACTTAATCACACATATCACGTGCATCATGCATCTTTAGTTTTGTTTGTGTTTTGAGTGTTCGAGAGTTGTTGCTTCGAAAAGGAGAGGGTCGAGCTTTGCAACAAATCAACGAGGCTCTTTGAAGAGTCGGTGACGTGTGAATGGGGGTTGGATGTTAGACACTTCAGACCTTAGATCGTAGATAAGAAAGAGGTTCGGTTTCAGCTTGTTTATGCAGGCGGCATGGGTTGTAGCTACGCCCTTCGAGAGAACACCGAGCTCGAGAGTTGATTCAAATGAACTCAAACAGTGAGAGTTGAATCTACTTTGGACCCTCTTTATCGTGCGAGTTGACCGAGCAATTCAAATGACCGGATCGAATTAGAGATTCAAACCCCTTCTGCTTGAAGACCTTTCTCGAGCTAACCCTTGTTGGGACATCATGAACGTCGAATACGGAAAGTTGTTCGAGCTTGAAACTCGAGTAGGCAAACCTGGGGACCAGGTTCTTTTGGGGGGGGGGGAGGGGGGAGTTCGTGCGTCTTCTCGGCAATCCAGGTATGCCGTCATGATGTTGTGTGTAGAATTTACATGATTTTAAGCGTTAATTAGAGTATATCATTTTGTCATTTGATGCGTTTATTTTGCTCCATTCAGGTGTTTTTAGAGTTATAGTTACGAAACGGCGAAGCAAAGCAAATTCACGCACTTTTGGAGGATAAAAGGAGTAACCCCCATTACTCCTTAGAATTACAATCATGTTAACCCCCATTAACAGACACAGAAGTATCACTTGTGGCGAAGTATGGGAGTAACGCCCGTTACTCCCTTGCAGTACAACTTTGGTAATGCCCCTTTACCAGAGACAGGCGAAGATGATTTTTTAGCGCAGGAAGGGTAACACCCGTTACCCTTGGGCAGAAGAAAAGTGGTAACATCCTTTACCATTTATAAAAGCGCAAGCACGATTTAGGATTATAACGGGCGTTAACGAGATTTGCACAAGGAGAGGTGACGCCCGTTACCAGTGTCGGCGAGAGAAATTAGGGTTGATATTTAAGAGCATTTTGGAGACTTTTTGAGGGACTTCTTCCGATAATTTGTAACCTAGCCTGGAGAAAGGAGTTGCTGGGTGTTTTCAAGAGTTTTTCAGAGGGTTCAGACGGATCAATTCGAAACTAATTCAGTTTTTCCAGTTTTATTGTTGTTTTGTTATTTAAACTAATTCCTCCTAAGTTAGTTTTCATATGTTAGATTTAATTTCCCAGAATTTCTAGAATGTTTATGAGTTTGATTTTTAGACTTTGTTTAGCCTTGATGAATATGATTTCTTTCAATGTAATTTCCTTTAGTTTTATGAGTTTTGCCTAAAGTATGAGTAGCTAATTCTCTAGGGCTAGGGAAGTTATGATAAATGCATGATAGGTGTTCGATATAATGCTTGAATGACTCGTGTTAATTCTTAGTTTTGAAAGCGGGCTTAAATTGAATTGCAATGGTCTTGCCAACCTTAGCATGAATTAGAATTGCATATAGATTGAAAGATTGATGGTAATTTGGACTGTTTTCATAACTTGTAAGTTGTAGAATACAAAGAGATTTGGTTCTAGCTTATACAACAGTAATCTTATTCCATGCCGAGCCGCTAGAATATTGAATTGCACTGGTCTTGTTCATATGGTTTAATTAACTATTGATGATTGCGAGAGCAACATTGAACACTAATTAAGCACTTGATTACACTTTGAGAGAGGGTAATACAAATATAAGTGACTAGCTTGTAGAATTACACTTGTCAGATGAGTATTATATTGGCTCTTGATTGTATTATTCATTACTTTCCCCTGCCTGCGTAGTTTACTGATTTTTAATTCACTGTGTTTAGTTTTTACTCGCGTTTATTTCTAGTTAATTGCTTAAATTCTTTCTTTAGTAGATTAATAGATAACAACGATTGCTTTTTGTTCGGTCTTTGGATTAGAGAAGAATATAGAGTAGTGATTCATTTCCATTCCCTATGGGTACGATCCTATTGTGCTACGCGTATGTTAGTGTATGCTTGCACGATTGGTTTTAACTGAAGTAGAACATAACAACAAGTTTTTAGCGCCGTTATCGGAGAAGGCATTTTAAATCAGTATTACTTGAATATTTTAATCTAGTGCTTTAGACCATTATTCTATCTTGTGTTTGTAGTCTTTGTTATTGTGGAATTGAGCTAAGCACTTTCCTTGACCTTGTGCAGATTCGATGGCTGAAGACCCTACCAACGCAAGAGGCGGAGGGGTGGAAGATCCACCTCAAGAGCCACCTCCTCCTACGATTAGAGATTACAATTTACAGAATGCGGGGGCAATTCAAACTGCAACTCGTCCCCCTATTGCAACAAATAACATTGAGATCAAACCAGCTATCATAAACTTGCTGCAAAACAATCCGTTTTCAGGATTACCACTGGAGGATCCGACCTCATATCTTGAGTACTTTCTTGAGGTGTGAGATACTTTCAAGATCCATAATGTGACACCCGATGCTATCCGAGTTAGACTTTTCCCATTTCACTAAGGGAACAAGCCAAAGCATGGTTGAGTACTATACCAAATGAATCCTTTCTAAGTTGAGAGGCACTTTCTCAGGCTTTTCTAGCCAAATTTTTCCCTCTCAGCAAAACTACGAAGTACAGGAATGAGATTCAAGGTTTTCGACAGTTGGATGGAGAGCCTTTCTATGAGGCTTGGCAGAGATTTAAAGATTTGCAGAAGAAGTGTCCACACCATGGGATTCCTGGTTGGTTACTGATTCAGATATTTTATAACGGAATGTTCCCTACTTTTAGAGGAGCGATGGATACCGTGGCTGGCGGAGCCTTCTTGTCAAAGTCTGAAACAGTTGCTACTGAACTATTAGAGAATATGTCACAAAATGATGTTTTTGTGCATGAAAGGGGGCCATTCTCAACCGACTAAGGTTGTAGCAGGCGTCATAGAGCTAGATGGTCTAACCACCATCAATGCCCAAATTGAAGCTCTTAATAACAAATTAGACCAACTTTCTGCGAATGCAATTGGAACACAATTCCAACCAGTGCAGGTAACTTGTGATATTTGTAGTGGTCCACATGTGTTTAACATATGTCCTTACTCCAATACAGGTGAGCAGGTGCAAGAGCAAGTGAGCTATGCAAATAATGTAAAAACCTACAACCCTAGTTGGGGGAACCATCCTCAACAACCAATAACGCAACTTAGACCGCCGTTTCAACCTAGGCCTCAAGGTCTACATCGACCAGACCTAGTCCATACTCCACCATACATTCCTCATACTCAATCCTTTTCGGAATAGAAACAGGGATGGGAGGCTGCAATTGAGAAGTTCATAGAAGCGTCTTCGGACAAATATCAGAAATTAAAAACTCAAGTAGAGCAGTTGGTGAATCGGAATAAGAATCTGGAAACTCAGATCGGTCAGCTAGCTAAATCATTGAATACAATAAGCCCAGGGATGTTGCCGGATCAAACCGAAAACAATCATAAGGAACAGTGCAAGGCTGTAGCCTTGAGAAGTGGTAAGAAACACGAAGGACCAAAGCTGCCTATAGATTCTGATGAAGACAACACTGTTGGGAAGAAGAATGAAAAAGTAGTTAAGACAAAGGAGGGAAGTGTAGAGGAGAAAAAGGAAGAGCCCCCTTCAAAGCCAAAGGTGAATGTGGCACTAAAGGAATATGTGCCACCGGTTCCCTTTCCCCAAAGATTAAAGAAGCAGAAATTGGAGAAATAGTTCGAGAAGTTTTTGAGCATCTTCAAGGAGTTACACATCAATATTCCTTTTGCAGAAACATTAGCACAAATGTCGACTTACGTTAAGTTTCTAAAGGAGATTCTCTCTGATATGAGGAAATTGGAGCAGTACGCCACCATTGCACTTACTGAGGAGTGCAGCGCTATTATTCAGCATAAGCTTCCCCCGAAGGTTAAGGATCCAGTGAGTTTTTCTATCCCTTGTACAATTGGCAATTTAACTTTCAATAAAGCTTTATGCGATCTTGGTGCTAGTGTGAGTTTAATGCCTTTATCTATTTGTAGGAAATTAGGTTTGGAGGATCTACAACCAACTACATTTTTCCTGCAACTAGCCGATCGATCAATCACATACCCCACTGGAATCTTGGAGAACGCCCTTGTTAGGCTCGGGAAGTTCTATCTTCCGGTCGATTTTCTCATGCTTGATATAGAAGAGGACCGAGATATGCCTTTGATTCAAGAAAGACCTTTCCTTGCCACGGCCGGAGCATTGATTGATGTAAAGAATGGATTGCTAACCCTACGAGTGGGGGAAGAACAAGTGGAGTTTAATTTGTTCAAAACCATGAAGGGACCAATAGTGGGAGAATAGTGTTTCATGGTAGAAGATATGATTTCAATTTCAACACTGCAAGATGACCCCCTTGAATTATGTTTGCAGGGATTGGAAAAGAGAATAGATGGAGAAGAATTACTCAAAGAAATTGCTACCTATTCGAGAGAACTTGAGGCAACTCCATTCGTACCATTCCAACAAAGGTTTGTTTATGAGGAGTTGGGTACAGGTAAGCCCACTCCTCCCCCGTTAATTGTTAAGGCCCCTACCTTGGAGTTGAAACCCCTCCCCAATCATCTGAAGTATGCATTCTTAGGTGAATCTGATACATTGCATGTTGTTGTTTCTGCTGAGTTATCTGAATTATAACTAGATGCTTTATTAAGGGCGTTGAGAGCTCATAAAAGAGCAATAGGATGTACTATTTCTGATATTAAAATCGCCCAGCTCTTTGCATGCATAAAATTTTGATGGAAGATGAGCATAAACCCTCTATAGAACACCAACGCAGGTTAAACCAAAACACGAAAGAAGTTGTTAGGGCTGAGGTAATAAAGTTGCTAGATGCCGGGATCATCTATCCCATCTCGGACAGTAAGTGAGTTACCCCTGTTCAGGTTGTGCCTAAGAAAGGAGGGATGATTGTGGTTAAGAATGAGAATAATGAATTGATTCCTACTAGGACAGTCATGGGCTGGAGAGTTTACATTGATTACAGGAAACTAAACACTGCGACAAAGAAGGATCACTTTCCCCTCCCTTTTGTTGATCAAATATTAGAAAGATTAGCCGGGCATGCATATTGCTGTTTTCTGGATGGATATTCAGGTTATAATCAGATAGCTATAGCTCCGGAAGACCAGGAAAAATGCACTTTTACATGTCCTTATTGTACTTTCGCCTTTAGGAGAATGCCTTTTGGATTGTGTAATACACCTGCTACGTTTCAAAGATGCATGATGGCCATTTTTTTGATTTCATTGAGCGTACCATGGAAATATTTATGGATGATTTTTCTGTGTTTGGTTCTTCTTTTGAATCCTACCTACAGCATTTAACCCAAGTTTTGCAAAGATGTGAAGAGACTACTCTAGTTTTGAATTGGGAAAAGTGCCCCTTCATGGTAAAGAAAGGAATTTATTAAGCCACAGGATTTTGGAGAAAGGAATTTAAGTTGTCAAGGCCAAGATTGAAGCGATCGTGAAGTGGCCACCACCAACTAATGTTAAGGGAGTTAGGAGTCTCCTTGGTCAAGCCGGGTTTTATCGCCGGTTTATTAAGAATTTCTCCAAAATCACCTTACCTCTTTGTAAGCTTTTACAAAAGGATACTGAGTTCATTTTTTATAATGACTGTTTGATTGTTTTTGACAGGTTGAAGAAAGAACTTACTTCAGCACCCATTATGGTGGCTCCGGACTAGAGTTTACCATTTAAGCTTATGTGTGATGCTAGTGACTCGGCTATAGGAGCTGTCCTTGGCCAAAGAAGGGGGAAACGTTTACATGTTATTGCATATTCTAGTAAAACACTTAATGATGCACAACTTAATTATGCCACCACTGAAAAAGAACTATTAGCTATTATACATGCTTTTGACAAGTTTCGTTCTTACTTGATAGGTTCAAAAACTTTGGTATATACTGACCATGCTGCTATTAAGTATCTCTTGTCCAAGAAAGATAGTAAATCGCGCCTCATTAGGTGGATATTATTGCTTCAGGAATTTGATTTGGAGATTAGAGATAAGAAGGGGACAAAAAATGTGGTAGTTGACCACTTGTTAGCGATTAGAAATTGAGGAGACAGCTGAGGATAAAGAAGAGGTTATAGTGGAGAATTTCCCAGATGAGCAATTGTTTAAGGTGGATTCTGGAGTACCGTGGTATGCAGATTTTGTGTACTACTTGGTTAGTAAAATTGTACCTCCCGACTTAAGTTTCCACCAGAAGAGGAAATTTCTTTCAGATGCAAAGTATTACTATGGGGAGGAACCGTTGCATTATAGACACTGCTCCGATCACTTGGTGAGAAGATACGTACCTCAGGATGAGATTGACGAGGTGCTTTATCATTGCCATTCCAGTCCTTATGGAGGTCATGCTAGTGCGAGCAAGACTGCGGCAAAAGTGTTAGAATCTGGATTTTGGCGGCCTACACTATTTAAGGATTGTAGCACCCGAGCGCAAGGTACCACATCCCCCGCACCGAGACCCGACCCGAATATGAAATGGATAATCTTTACCCGAGTTAAATCACGGCGAAAGGGGACAACACACACGCTATGCTAGGCGGGAGCTAACTTCAAAACCCAATAAACAAATTAACCCCAAATGTGAATGCACATGCGGAAGCAGGACATAAAGTTAATCATAATATCAACAGCAACTAACGGGTTCAACTAATATAGATACCTAGTCCCGAAATAATATAACATAATCGTAACATTCATTAATTATTCTATAACTTATTCAATTTACAAAAATGCGTGAAGTGACCCAAACTTGACCAAACGACTCGACCGACTCGAAACCCCGCCTAGCACTCCAACACCTGCAAGAGAAAACTGAAAACAAAGCCGGGTTCAGTCTATAGGAGACTGGTGGGTATAAAACGGCATAAGTATAGTATAAGACGATATTTAAACATTCACATGCAAGTTATAATCCAAAATGAGGTTTTTAGAGTATTTCCCAAGTGGGTGAAATAAATAAGTCATCAAAAGGGATTATAACGTTCATTTTTCATTAGGTCGATTGTGGCCCGGCGAGTGGGCGTGCATTATCTCCAACCAACACCTCATGTAGTTCATTAAACATTCTTTCTTTCTTTCTTTCTTTCTTTCATGCATAACATTCTTTTGTGCACATTCATGAACATTTACACCTTCTCCCTCCGATTGATGGCCGGGTGATCGGCCCATAACCATCCATTCATTGACCAAAAGGGGAACATGACTCCCTAGATGGCACTCAGCGTCCATTCCTCGCTAACTCCTAACGAGGTCCGGTTACGTCGTTCATTGGTGGGACTAGTGTGAGGGATCACCATCAGCCCATGCCTCCTTGGGTCACCACTCACACCAAGTCCCTGGGCCCCATTATGTGCATTCATTCATTCTTTCTCGCCAAAACGTTTGGTAGGTTCATAAAATAAAGGCTTTACTTTTAAAATCATTGACCCTTGAAAATGACTCTATACACATGTATACTTTTGGCAGAAATCTTTACGCCTTGGGAGTATAGAGGTCATTTAACTAAATAGTAGAGAAACCCACCTGTTACACCTCTTACCGAACAATACCAAAAGAAAAAGAAGACTTGAGGTAGCCTATGAACCCGACATTTCTTCGCCCTGGAGAAAACTGTACAAGAGACAATGTAGTGTACTCGTGAGACTCAACACCCTAAGTGAACCATATATGACGCACGACAATGCAATAAATGTGATATGATATGCATAAGAGAATATTTCATGTCGTGGAAATGCATAAAGGCACATAGTGATTCACTTCATTTTTTCTTGGAGCGTTCATAATCATTCAAGTTCATATCTCCCATGTATCATATCAAATCGATCCATAAATTCCGAACAATGATCATAACGCATATTTCAACAAGTATACAATTCATATGAATCATAAAAGAAAAGATAAATACGCAAGTAGGGTTCATATTGATAGCAAAGATCCATATATGCACATACTTGGAGCATTGACGACATATTAAATCATAACTCGTAAAATATTCCACGAAAAATCATGAAAATTATAATAAATAAGATAACACATTATAGAACATGTTAGTATAGCATAGAATTCATAAAAGAGGTGGAGGGAGATCAAACAAGCAACGAAAAACGGAACCGGAGTGACAAAAATAGGCAGGGCAGAATCCAACCCCTCCCCCTCCCCCCCCCCCCCCCCCCCCCCCCTGGATTTGTGTCAGTGGCGAAAAAAAAAACATACAAACAAGGCATGCACGAAAGGGGAAGGAATCAAAGCATATTACCAACTTAAAACTCAATGAAATGATTACAAATTCAGGCTATAAAAGCTTAAGAACACTTAGCTAACATGTAGAGCAACTCATATATTTCATGTACGTGCAATTTCATACAAAATGGAGCTCAAGAAGTGATCAAACCATGCAGAAAATCTGACAGCAGTTCAAACCACGAAGAACAGATTATAATCTCACCTTTGAAGTTGAAATGAAGCATGAAACCAAGGCATAACAGAACATATTCATAGAGTGACATATGTAACACATAACCATGCATTAGTACACTAAATTGGATGCAAGAAATCATCAAACAAACCTAAAAAACATGACAGCAACTTGGTGAGAAATGAGCAGATTCGCAGCAGTTTTTTAAGGTTCAAGAACTCAAGTTCGCAGCCATAATGAAGCATGAATTCAGGGAAAAACATAGCATATTCATAGAGCAACATGTATAATACATAGCCATGCATTAGCACACGAGATTGGAGGCAAGAATTCATCAAAACAACTCAAAAAACGTCACAGCAGTCCTGTGAAAATGAGCAGATTTGCAGCAGTTCGAAATTCAGTTTTCATGCCCAAAAACTCAACCAAAACACTTTAAATGCAAGCCAAACATGTAGAGGAAGGTATGTACTTCATAATCATTCAAAAACATAAGAGATTCATCCCAAAAATTCATGCATTTCAGTTCAAAACATCACAGTAGCAGCAGATCACGTAGAGCAATTTGTATGCCAAGTTTCATGCTCAAAACTCAATATTTCTTCAAAAGTTTTAATGGTAAATCATTCCTTACATAACCAACAAGTATTAAGCATAATAAATGGAGCATAATGAGTTCATATGATCAGCTTTCATGCCTTAAATCTGTCACAAACTCAAGCTAACCAAGGATGCAAGAATTTAAGTAACCCTAACTATTCATGCATATCTTCAAACCCTTATCAAATCTGATGCATTTCATGAATTGCATGGATTAAAAGAAGTATATAAGAGAGGAGAATACACAAATATACTTACTTCTAAGATTAGAAGAAGTATAGAGAAAATTTGGCTTCAAAATCTCAAGACATGGAAAGGCTCCTCTTTCTTCTTCTTCTTCCTTCCTTGGATCTGATCTTTTCTCCTTTCTTGGGGTAAGGAGCACGAAATGGGGCTGAAAAGAGAGGGTGAGGGATGACCGTAGTTAATAAAAGTCATGGTTTAAAGCTTGGTTAGTTTAAATTGGGCCCATAAGTGTAAGACTAGTCAAAGATGGTGGCTTCAGCACAAGCTGATCATTCCAGACGAAAAACGGGGGTTTAAATGGATTTAGAGAAATATAAATCTTGATTCTTTGGCTTCCTTTCTTCGTTACGAGTCCGACGCATCTTCCGAAATTCGAATCCGAATTCCCGAGCTCAAGTTACGCCGTCCGGAAGCAAAGGTGTGCCGAATGCCCTTAATCTCCCGACTTGGTCTCGATCCCAAAATAAAATTCGTTAACACGCCAAACAAGATTGAAAACATGAAACGAGCATTTACACATGTTCATAACACATAAATCTATAACATACTAAAATTACACAAAATTTTGAAATCAAAACAAGTAGAAACGGCACGATATCAAAACATGTAAGTACATAAAATTCAAGAATTCATTTAGATTTCAAATATTCATAAAAAAATATATAAATTCTAACGAATTAATACTAACAATTAAAATGATTAATTAAAATTAAAATTATAATAAATAATTAATTACATAATTAAATAATTTAAATGCATAATTACGAAACACATACGTTAAACTAAACAAGCGAAGAACCAGGGCGTTACAAGGATGCACACAAATTTATGACTAAGTGTGATTGATGTCAGAGGACAGGTAATATAGGAAAAAGAGATGAGATGCCCCTGAGGTATATTCTTGAGATTGAGCTTTTTGACGTCTGGGGCATTGATTTCATGGGTCCTTTCCCGTCATCCATTGGGAACAAATACATCTTGGTGGGTGTTGATTATGTTTCCAAGTGGGCTGATGTAGCACCCGAGCGCGAGGTACCACATCCCCCGCACCGAGACCCGACCCGAATATGAAATGAACAATCCATACCCGAGCTAGATCATGGCGAACGGGGACAAACACACTCGCTAAGCTAGGCGGGAGCTAACTTTCACAACCAAAGAGACAATAAACCGAAATATTACCAAAGAGGAAGCAACATACATACATCAATAATAGGATAAGCAAACAACAACGGGTTCAACTAGCATAGGCACCTAATCCCGAAAATCAATAAAATCATAGCACTTCCATTACTGTTTCTTATAAACTCATTCATAATTCATGATAGTGGTAACAATCAATACCAATCATACATTCTCTATAACTTAAACAAATCATGATTCATTACGCACATGGACCGACTCTAACCTATCCGAACGACAGAACAAACAAGACTTCCCGCCTAGCACTCCAAACCTACAAGAACACTGAAAAACAATCCGGGTTCAGTCTATACGAGACTGGTGGGTATAAAATGAGACATAAATAGCATATACAACAATATTTAACATTCACATGCAACTTATAATCCCAAATGAGGGTTTTTGAGCATTTTCCCAAGTGGGTATGATAAAGAGGTCATCAAAAGGGATTCTAACGTTCATTTTCATTCTTTAGGTCTTTTGTGGCCCGGCGAGTAGGCGTGCGTTATCTCCAACCAACACCTCGTGTAATTTATTAAACATTCTTTCTTTCTTTCTTTCATTCATACATAACATTCTTTTGTGCACATTCATGAACATTTACACCTTCTTCCTTCGGGTGATGGCCGGGTGATCGGTCCGAACCATCCATTCATTGACCAAAAGGGGAACATGACTCCCCAGATGGCACTCAGCGTCCATTCCTCGCTAACTCCTAACGAGGTCCGGTTACGCCGTTCATTGGTGGGACTAGTGTGAGGGTTCACCGTCAGCCCATGCCTCCTCGGGTCACCACTCACACCAAGTCCCTGGGCCCTATTCTGTGCATAACATTCATTCTTTCATTCTCGCCAAAAAATTTGGTAGGGTTCATAAAATAAGGGCTTTACGTTGCAGACATTTACTCTTGAAAAGGTGAATCTATATACGTATAATAGTTTTGGCCGAAATCTTTACACATTGGGAGTATATAGGGTCAGTTAACTAATAGAAGAGAAACCCACCTTGACACCTTACCGACCAATACCAAGAAGAAAACAAGAGGACTTGAAAGTGTCCTATGAACCCGGCAAGTCTCCGCCCTGGAGAAAACTGTACAAAGGACAATAGACCGTACACGTAAGACTCAAGACTCCAAATGAACCAAATACGACGCACGACAATGTTATAAATATGATATGAATGCATAAGAGATGATATGGTATCATGGAAACATTCATATGCATAATTCATTACTTAAAGTCATGTAAACAAGTCATTCATTCATTCCAAGAGACGTTCATATCCGTTCGAGTTCATAACTTCCATATTTCATACCAAATAGATCCGAGAAATTCAAATAAAAATCATAACACGTGATATAACATGTATACATATCATACAAGTGATAAACTAAGAGTTACATAAGAAATTAGGGTGCACATTGAGAGTCAAGATCCATGTATGCGCATATTAGGAGCATTTAAGACACGTTGAGGCATAACTCGTAAAATATTCCATGAAAAATCATAAAATTTCATAATACCCAAGATAATACATGTTAGCAATGTATATGAAGTACAAATCATGTCATGAAGGCACATTATCACATAATTCATTCAAGTACATTCAATACATGGAGTTATCAAGTTCCTTCGTTCATAACATTCATATTTCATAGCAATTCAAGTCATAAACTTCATACATTAATCAAAACACCTCATAAAGCATGTTAGTATAGCATAGGAGTCATAAAACAGGTGGAGAAAGATCAAACAAGGGAAGAAAAACGGAACCGAAGTAACAAAAATAGGCAGGGCAGAATCCACCCGTATGGATTTTTCCAAAGGGAAAAATCCACCCACATGGATACTGGTCAGAAACACCACTGACTCAAATCCACCCCCGTGGATTTTTCCAAACCTCGTGGATTTAGGTCAGTGGCGAAAAACACACAGCAAGCAGGGCAAATCTCAAGACAAACCTTAACCAACATGCCCAGGTATGTAAAGGTAACAAATATGTAACAAAACAACTCTAAAACAGCACTTAAACATGCTCCAAAAGTGATCAAACGTGAGGAGAAGGAAGATGTGATAATTTCATACAAAAACTTCAAATGTCCAATAATGGCAACTCATGAATGCTTCATCTACCACATAATACATTACCATAATTGCAAAGAGGGAGTTAAGACAACCAAATTCACGCTCTGAATCAACCAAAACCTTCAAGGAAAGAAAGAGATCAACAAAATGACATAAAACCTATCTATTCATCATCTTCTCCAATCCTAATCCATAACTTGGTGAAATCATGTAAAATTTAGCATAAAATGATTACAAGAAGATATACTACACAAATATGAGCTTACCTTCAAGAAAGGATGAGAAATGGTAGGGAGATGAGCTCAATTCTCCAAGGTTTGAATAGTTCTTTCTTCTTCCCTTCTTTCTTCCCTCTTTCTTTTCTTTTGGCTGAATTTTGGCTAATGGGAGAGGGGTGGTTCGGTGGGGAGCTAATAAGGGAGAGGGAGGAGTGTGTCTAGGTGTATAATAGTCAAGGTTTAAGGCCTAGGGGCGTTAGGGTAGGGCCGTAGTCTCCCCTTGGTCCATGGTTGTCGTTTAAAGTGCGAGGTGCTCACTTCAATTGAATTTTGAGGATCGAAATGGTCTTAGAAAAATATGAGGCTTAGCCCATTGATCCTGAATCATCGATACGAGTCCAATGGAGGTGACGGAACTCGATTCCGAGTTCCCGAGCTCAAGTTATCAAATAAGGAATCAATGGTGTGCTAATTGCTCGTTAGCCCCCGTTTCGGATTCCAAAATCAAAATAAATTCATAACTCATGCAAATGAATCCAAAAACATGAAACGAGCATACATACACATTCATGACACACATAGATCCAACATATTAAATTTTCATGAAATTTGGAATTCATTTCTTATAGAAACGGAACGTAAACAATTCATGCAAGCGCAAATTATTCAAAACTCCATAAAATTTCAAACTTAATTAATTCAATTATTTATAACATAAAATAAATAATATTAACGTAGTAAAATTAGATGAAATAAAATAATAATTAAACACTTAGTGATAATTAATTCGCGCAAATTGGTAAACACATATGTCACACTAGAATATAAAAAGTTGGAGGGTTACAGTTGAAGCCATAGCATCACCGACGAATGATTCCAAGGTGGTGTTGAAATTTTTGAGAAAGAATATTTTCAGTCGATTTGGAGTTCCTCGAGCTCTTGTTGGTGACGGAGGCACTCACTTCTGCAATAAACCTATAGAGATTCTTTTGAAGAAGTATGGAGTTCATCATTGAGTGGTGACTCCGTCTCATCCCCAATCGAGTGGGCAAGTTGAAATTTCCAATAGGGAAATTAAGCAGATTTTGGAAAAAACTATGAGTACCTCGAGAAAGATTGGGCGTCTAAGTTGGATGATTTGCTATGGGCGTACAGAACGGCTTATAAGATTGGGCGTCCTCGTTTAACTTAGTCTATGGAAAACCAGGCCATCTACCACTGGAATTCGAGCATAAGGCATATTGGGCAATCAAGGCCATTAATTTTGATATGAAGCTAGCCGGCGAGAAGAGGGCTCTGCAATTACATGAATTAGAGGAATTCCGAATTAATGCGTATGAGAATGCCAAACTTTACAAGGAAGAACGAAGCGATGGCATGATAAGCATATCCGGGTGAAAGAGTTTGAAGAAGGCCAACAGGTTTTGTTGTTCAATTCTAGGTTGAAGCTCTTCCCCGGGAAATTGAAGTCCCGTTGGTCCGGTCCGTTTCGTGTTATTAAGGTGATTTCAAGTGGAGTCGTGGAGATAGGAAACGATGCTTCGGACACATTTGTAGTGAATGGACAGAGGTTGAAGCCGTATTTGGTTGGCGAGCCAATCGAAAAACACACTTCGCGTGTGTTACTGAATCCTGTGAACTAATCAAGATTGCACAGTCAAGCTAACGACTATAATTTAGAACTATTTTTTCTTTTCTTTTCTTTTCTTTTCTTTCTTTTCGTTCTTTCGTCTCGTTTTTCACGTGATTCTTTGTTTGCGTCTTTTGTTTTGCAGGTTAGTTGGGACGTTATTCGGAGTATGAAGTTGGAATAGATGCGTGGACCGTGATTTGAGCCTAAATGTCAATGTTAAGGTCCATTTATTTAGTTATTTTGTTTGTACGTGTCTATGAGCTTGAATTGCTAGTGTGGAGAATGAATTGATGCTATAAATTATAATGTGTGCTTTGCAGTGTGTTTATCTATCTTTGAGATTGATGCACTATGGTTTGACTAAATTCTCATGAGTTAATTTGTGATAATTAACATGATTAAGCACCATCCAATTTGTGTTTGTGCCTGACTTATGTTTTGGAACGAATTGCTAGGTAACGGGCGTTACACCATTCATAGTGTAATTTGGTAACGCCCGTTACTCCCATGTAGTTGAAATGGGGTAACGCCCGTTATCGGGCTAAAATCGCAAAAACCTAGGCCTTTAATAACACGTTTTTTGGTGGATTTTTATAATTCAAATCTAATTCCCCCCCACCACAAACACACTCACACAAAAGCAACAGTAGCAGTTCCTCTCCCAAATCCAAGCACCACCACAAGCCGTCTCCACCGTTCATTTTCGGCGAGCCACCACCATGCTCTAACTCTCACTGTCTCTCTCTTCTGTTTGTTGGTAAGTACCCCCCCCCCCCCCCCCCTAATTTAGGTAGTTTTACATCTCTCCCTCCCCAAATTTGGAAGTTCAACCATAGATTTCTTATTGAATTTGGGTGATATTTTGGAAGTAATAGATGAATATTTTGAAGTCTTGCATGATAGGAGTAGTATTTGTGCTTAGGGTAGAAATTTAGGTGAAGTTAGTTGATTTGGAGAATGCCCTAGTTTCTAGTTGGATATTGGTGAGTAAATCCGAAATTGGAGTAAAATGTGGGCGATTTTGGACTATAATTGTGATAATGTGAGGTAATGTTGTTTTGGGTTAGGAGAATTGAAGAATTTCAGCTAAACACCCTTACCTTAGAATTGTGCCCGCAAGGTGTTCGATGTATTGCCTAAGTGAACTTTATTTGGTAATTGCTTGCTTTGCTTGGGTATTTTGCGTATTTCAGGTACTATGGGTCGTAAACACACTCGCACTGATGGAGCCTGAAGTTCAGGGACTTCTAGGGCTCGGGCCCAAAGTGAGAATAGAAATGTGGTTGTCGAAGGGGTTGGCAATCCGTATAATAGGGTACTTTCTCAAACGGTTTTCCCCACGAAGTTCTTTCAACGGGCTGCCTTGATCCAAATGGGAGTGTGGGATGAGATCCGCACTTTGTTTGATAATATTGGGTGGTTGAAATTCTTGGAGACGATGGTGTACACGTACCCAGACCTTACTGCTACCTTTTTTACCACCATGAAGTGGGATCTAGGGGAGGTGACTACACCCCTCTCCTTTACTCTGGATGACACAAGGACCTATACCTATCGCACCCACACCTTGAGTAGGGTGCTCGGCTTTCCTTTGAACGCTGAAGACAAGCTTCCTAAGTAGGGGCCTGATGAGCGGGAGGCTGTTTGGAGATCTTTCCCACTGAAGCCAAATGCACCAAATTACCATGTCCGGAACACGAAGGCCACTTATCTGGATAGTATAGTATGGAGTATCGTGCACAAGATCCTGGCTTATAGTTTCTGTGCCCGTGATGAGAGCGAGGGCAACATCCAATTGACTGAGTTAGGCATCATGCATATGATGAAGGAGGGGAAGAAGTTTGATGACACGAAGGATTTGATGGAGCGAATGCAGGATGTGGCCAACCGATCCAAGGGAGCTATTGGCCACGGAGCCTACGTTACTATAACTGCCAAAAACGTGGGATGGAAACCCAGGAAGGCCGAGCCATTGACTGAGTACCCGATCTGGATGGGGGTTAACTGGAAGCATATGGGCGTAATTACTGAGTGGCCTAAGGAGCCCCTCGAGGGTAGATTGTTGCCATGGTGGCCAAAGAGAGTGCACAGCAGGTTCCTACAGATGTATACTTGGGGCTATGCTACGTTTGAGAAGCTGCCAGATGAGCTTAAGGCAGCAATTGATGAGATTCCGAATGACCCCGAGGGGAGGAATGATGCTCCAAGACCGGTCCCTCAGCAAGAGGATGATGAGCCCATATCTGTGCGTGCATCGAATATCAGTATGGCAGCAATGAGATTGGATCTGGCAGACTCCAATGCTAGGTTGGCCAGGATTGAGACAGGAATGACTGAATGGAGGCAGGAGATGGGGGATTTCCGAGCTCATGTAGATCAGAGATTTGATGCTTGGACGACGCATGTAGATGAGCAGTTCTAGGGGCTATATCAGCGCTTGGATGGTTACTTCCAAAGCCCAGACCCCCCGACTGATCAGTGATTTTGTTGCCTTTGTTTCTGCTATTCATTTCTTTGTTATTTGGGTCTGTATAATTAATATTCTGGGTTACTTTTGATACTCTTGCTACTGTTTTTCTTTGCTTATGTCTGACCTCCTTAATTTCGAATGCCATGTGCCCTTTCTTACTTGGAATTTGTGCCTTATGTGTTGATTGTTGAATGCATGTTGACCGTCATTTGCCTGTGCACTTGATCCGTGTTTTTCTAGTCACATATTTCAGGTTTGGAAGCTTTGCTAACACGTTGCCGATTCTTCAATTGTTAAGGGAGTTTTCTTGACCTTTATATCTATGTTTCGCATGTGGACATTGCAAAAATTAAGTGTGGGGGAGGAAGTTCATGCTTGTTATGAGTTTTATTGAATATTTGCATGATTAGATGTAGTTACACTTATGATTTGCTAAGAATCGAGTAATTTTGAAAATTTTGAAAATTTTCCCTCGTTTTGAACTTTTTTTTTTAAGTTTGATTGTTGAGTTTTTGCTAGAATAAGTTGGGCTTTTTTAATTGAGAAAAATTTGCATGAGATTTGATGATTCAGTGTGTTAGTGTGCCCTTATATTTTGAGCACTTTTGAGTGGGATAATGTACTTTGCTTAGAAAGGTAAATTGATGATTTCCAAATGAGTCTAAGATTTGATTAGGATGCATTTTAGTCCTATTGAGGCGAAATTTTGAGTTAATAAAAGATTAAGGAAGTCAAGTAGGCATTCGTTGTCGGAGGATGATAAGCCTTTCTTTTTAGCCGTTTTTCACTAAATAGCATAATATTATTGACCCCGTTGAGCCTAATTGTTGTGCAAAGATTTTTGTAGCCACATTATAAGCCTAATGCACAACATAATAATACCTACCTTGTCAATTTTACACCAAGGCTTGCTCGTTTGATTTTTATGGTGAATGTCTATCTTTTGACCCCTTTTGATTGTTCTTATGCTTGAATTTGAGAGAAGTATGTAAAGAAAAAGAAAAGAATGAGAAAAGTGTGAAAAAGAAAAGATATGAAAGAAAGAAAGAAAGAGCAAAAGACAAGAAAGAAAAAAATTATGCAAGTGTGAAACTGAGAGTGTGGTATACAATTGTTGAAGAATTTGGGGGTTTTTTCGTGTTTAATGGCAGAATTGAAGTGCTGTGAGTTTAAAGATTGAATGATGTAAACTTGGTGTGTAGTCACTTGGTCCAAATTTCCATAACCGTGCCCTAAGCCTACATTACAAGCTCGAAAGACCTATCGATCCTAAGTCTTGATTTAATTCGATTGGTGGAGATAGGTGTGATGATACGAACTCCACGTACTTTCCGTGAAACCCTATATCAATACTTGGAGTTCTTGAATCTGATCATCCAATTCAAGGTTGAAAATAATAGGAGTGTGACCCGTTTGCTATATTGAGCAAAGAACCAACACTATCAGATTGTAAGTAACGCACCCCGTCGACTATAAGGAGTCGAGAAATAACATTATCCGGGAAAGGGGTTTGAAACCCTAATGTCGTTCAGCAAAGAACTTGAGAGAAAATCTCACTTGAATGAGAATTCAATAATTTTACTTCTTGATTGAATGAAAAACAAGTTACAAAGCTGAATATAAAGATGCATGCATGGAATCCTAAGAGACACTAGAATACTACAGGACACAAGCTATTCCCGCCACTTGTCATGAAGCTTACAAAAGTGGGCTTAAATAAACTAATATGCAGCTAAATAATGATAAAATAAAGGCCCGAATAATACTATAATAGGCTTAGGTCCGAATTACATCATTTCGACACTTTGGACTTTAGGAATTGGACATAAAAACATTGAAGTATTCTGAATTTGGTTCAGCAGCCCATCTTGAAGGTTGGAGTCTAGTTTGAGCAAATTGGTTTAAGAGATTTCCAACTTCCTCTTGGATAATTTTGGCCCGAGCTCTTGTAATTGGACCACCATAACTTTGTTCCTTATGTATGCTATCTTCTTGAGCTGTGGATCGGTCCAGCTCTTCATTTGGGACAAGTTATGGCCGCGGTTCATCATGATTCACATCATGTGAAGAGTGTATTCCCAAGTTGATGATTAGAACTTAGGAGGAAATTGTGAATTTGTCATTCTAATCTTTGTACATTGTTTCGTTTGATTCACACATAACACAAGTGTATGTTTTTCATTCTAAGTTTTGATGATCTTATGTTTATGAGTACTTGATTTGATGAGCTAGACTTGTTTAGGTGATGGTTCGATGATTGCTTTGAGGAGATGGTTTGATGAGGATGTGTTTTCTTTATTTTCGTATTCCACGAGGACGAGCAATAGTCAAGTGTGGGGGATTTTGTTGTGTGTAGAATTTGCATGATTTCAAGCGTTAATTAGAGTATATCTTTGTGCCGTTTGATGCGTTTATGTGTTTATTTTTCTCCATTCAGGTGTTTTTAGAGTTGGAGTTACGAAACGGCAAAGAAAAGCAAATTCACGCACTTTTGGAGGATGAAAGGAGCAACCCCCACTACCCCTTAGAAGTACAATCATGCTAACCCCCGTTAACAGACACAGAAGCATCACTTTTGGCGAAGTATGGGAGTAACGCCGGTTACTCCCTGGTAGTACAACTTTGGTAACGCCCGTTACCAGATGTCACGCCCCGGGTCCACGGGCCAGTTGGACACGAGCGCAAGTCTCCAAGCCCACCGAGTATAACCTGAAATTGGGCCTAAACCACTGCCCAAAAGGGATATCCATTGGTCATACTTGGACTCTTTAACTTATAAACTGAACTTAACTCTCATACTTTCCCAATGTGGGACAGGGGTGTCACAGAGAACTCGTACTCGCCGAGTTAGTATGATTAGAGATAAATCTATGAAATGGGAATGGACTCTTAAATACTTAAAATTGGTTGTTTTGGCTTTTGGCCTTTAATTTTTTTTTAAAATATATATATTTAATATCACTAGAAATGTTTTAGCTTGCAAAAACCATCCCCGGCTCATGGATCTTTTATCAATTTTGTTAAGTGCTTTACTGTATACGTATATGAGTGTGTGTGTTAGCCCCCTTACCAGTCTTTAAGACTGACCCTCGTTGCTATTTCTATTTTTCCCCTTTCTCTTGAGTTGCAGGTGCTTTTGGAGGTTTGAGCTAGGCGGTTGTCCTTGTGTCATTGGTTGAGGCTAGCTCGAGTCTCATGCATTGTATTTTGTTTATTCTACGCATTTTGATGCTTTTGGAAATATTTATAATTTGACTCTTAGATTTTGGTCTGGGATAAGTTTTGTATATTAGCCTTGTATATAGATTGTATAAGTTGTATATGATGGATATAATATATGCTAGCATGTTATAATTTGTAATTACTCGCTTCTGTGAATTTATATTTAATGCGAGCTCTGTATTAGAATCTCGACCCCCTAGCTAGAGTGTGTATTTTGTTTGTCACCCGTTCGCCATGGCTCGGTGCGTGTACGGAGTTCCCATTTCGTTACACGTGTCAGGTTATGGTGCGGGGGATGTGGCGCCCTTCGCTCGGGGTGCTATATCCTAAAGTGGTATCAGAGCTTTTGGTTGCAAAATCGGAGCTCGTGTGTCGTGTCGTGTCGGGTCTGTCTAGGTCATTCGGCTTAGGATTATGTTTTTGTTTGCATCTACTGACATCTTTACGTGATTTATTTGCCTTGTTTGTATTATTTTTTCACATAAACATGCACTAAACCCTTCCATGCATTGATATTTCTTTGAATTGTGCTTTCTATTCAGGATGTCATCTCAACATACATATACGATGGGAGAGGAAATACCTTTGATCTATCAAGAATTTCGAAATTGCAACCCTCCGATGTGGTTTGGAGGTGATGATGTGAAAGCCAAAGAATGGATTTCCAAGATTTCATGGATTTGGGATACTCTTTCAGGGACATCACAAGAAAGGGTGAATTGCACCTCCTATTTACTTCAAGGACAAGCTACAATTTGGCTTAAGGAGATAAGATCGTGGTTTTAGAGGTTCGGGGAAGAGTTTACATGGGAGAACTTTGTTCGGGAATTTCACAACAAGTACGTTCCTTCTAGTGCGAGAGTGAAGAGAATTCAAGAATTTTTAAACCTCCAACAAGACCTAAATGTGACACCCGGACTTTTCCAGCGTACAGGTATGACGTGATTGCGCATTTAAATTCCCTAATTATCTTATTATATGTTTAATTAAAGTTAATTGTTATTCTTTTAAATTATTTGAATTCTTATTTGAACGTTTATACTTCTTTCATTGTTATTTGCTCGGTTTTTTATCGTTTTTTAATCCTATTTTTGTGCTTATTTTCCATGAATGAAATACACATGTTATGAATTTGTGAATATGCTCGTTTTATGTTTTTGGGTTTTTTTGTTGAGATTTTGGAGTGTTTGTTTCATTTGGAACCTAAAGGAGGTTAAACTCTTTTAACGCACCTTGGGTTCCGGGTTGTGTAGTTCGAGTTCGGGAATTTGGATTGGAATTCCATCACCTCCGTTGGACTCGTTTCGACGATTCAAGTTCAATGGACCAAGCCTTGTATTTTTCTAAGCCCATTTGATACTCCGAAATTTGACCGAAATCTCACCTCGCGCCTATATGACTAGCTTTCACTTATTTGCACATAAGTCCCTCAATTCTTGACATATTACCGTCAAACTTGGTCCCACCCTATACCAACTCAATCCCATATCATTGCTTGCCTCTCCATTCTCGGTTCAAACAAGGAAAAGGGGAGAAAGTGTAGCAATTTTGGAGAATAAACATTTCACCTCGTCACTATTCACACCAAGGAGAATTTGAGTTCATTTCTCTATTTTCTTCCATCATCTTCATGAGGTAAGCTTATATTTGATGTGTACATGTATATGTGATCATTTCAATCCATTAATTTCATGTTTTGAGCTATGTTTGACATATATAGGAAGTATGGATTGATTTATGAGGGTTTGATGATCTCTTGCTATCTTTGGAGTTATACTTTGGTTGGATGATATATTTATGATCTCTCAAGCTTCATTCATGAATATATGATCTTATTTTTTTGCTTATCGTTGAGTGTATGGCATATCACCGTTGATGAGCTTCAAGCTTTATAGCTTGAGATAGGTTGATATATATGACTTCCTTGCTCCCTTTGTCTTGTTTGATGATTTGGATGGAGTTAGAGCAAGATATTACATGAATTTGATGCATAAATATTGGTTGTTGTTGTTGCTTGATGTTGTTGCTGCGTACCTTGTTTTGCTTCCCCTATTTCTCGCATGAACACTGTTGCTGCTGCTATTTTTTTCGAAGAAGAAAGGCCAAAACGGCCTTGTCAGCTTTGAAAGTGATTTGGACATGGCCGTGTCGGAACTTCCACTTGGGCTGATATTTTTTCTAAAATCAGACACGGCCGTGTCCAAAATGAACTGAAACAAACACGGTTGTATCTAAAGTTTGAGTTTGGCTCCTGAATTTATTTTAATCGGACACTAACAATGTGCAATTTGAACTAAAACCCAACAAGACCATGTCCTGTATCTGCAGCAGCGGCGGTTGTTCGTTTTGTAATTTTGATACCTTTCTTCGTGTTTTCTTGCTTCCTTTATGACTTGTACGCAATGGTGACTTGTTATATCATGTGTTATTTGCATTGTATTACATTTGTGATCTTATTTGATATTAGTTTCCGAGTATGAATTTATATAACCTAAATTTTACGTTTATGCATTCCATTTGCATTCATCGCATTCATAAGCATAGCCGAGCGTCTATTTGGTTCATATTTGAGTATAAGTCTCGGGTCTTGCCCTTTTTTGTTTCAGAGCCTCTTCTGGAAGTGCAGGAGCCCGAGGTTTAGGTGGTTGGTTACTGTTCTAATCCTACTTTTGCTTCCTTTTGTTAAGGTGAGGTTAGGAACTTTGTATTAGTTATCAACCTATGACCTATTATGTGATGTTTTATACCTCGTGTGTGAATATATATCTTATATATATTAAATATGCATGTCTAACCTATGATTATGGCCTTATGGAAATGTTTGAATCTTCTGGAATGGTATAAGTATAAGCACATATAAGCTTAAGCTTTCGAACTCTTTTACTTTATATGTGAGCGAGTTATACCCAGAAAGATGGGAATTTGATTCGTTATGGTATGTTGGGCCCGGGAGCTATGGGTAAGGAATGCCCAGGACAGCAAGGGCCGTCGGGTTTGACCTGTGTGTGGTTCCCTTTGAGATATTCACGTACGACTTATGGAGGTTGAGAAGGCTTGGTATCTTGAGCCCTCGGTTGATAACCGGGGAAGGCATATCATGGGTTAGCAACCTCGTATGTTTTGGTAATGTAGGTGGAGAGGGTTTGAATCCCGAAACACCAGGGTTCTGAGGTTGGTTTATGTTTATGATTTCGGTTTTTATGTTATGATTTGAGAAGTTAGTAGAAGTCCGTACTCGCCGGACGTTTATTTATGTTATGATTTGATAGATTATGAGTTGAGACAGGTTCTTTTATGTTTATTACGTGTCTTTTGAAAATAATTTGGTATGCAAAACTCTGGCCTCGATTTATGACTATCACTTTGATATATATTTTGTCACTTATACTTATACGTGTGTGGGTGTGTGTTTAGCCCCACACTCAGTCAAGTTGTAGACTAAGCCCTCTCTTTTCCCACCTTCAGTGCAGGTTGTTTCGAGCTAGGCGAGGAAGTACGAGTCTCGGTCTTGTACTTGTATGTCTAGGTCAAGTTACATTCATATTTCCTGCTTTTAGATACTCCTCTTATGTATTTGATATTCTGGCTTGTGTATTTTGGAGAATTATGGATATTTGATGTATATACTTGATCTCTTTTGGGCAGTGAGGCCATGTATATATGATAATATGCGTATATATTCGAGCTCTTTAGATCCTGTTTCATGCTTCCGCATATTTATATGTTTGTTTTGTGCACTCTGTTCGAGTTTTAGCCCCGCTTACCCTAGTATGTGAGTGTAGGTTCCCATTCGCTTAGACCTGGACTCATGTATGGAGATCCATTTCATATGTGGGTTCGGGTTTAGGTGCGGGGGATGTGGTTGCCCACCGTTCCGGGCGCTACACTAAAGATGGCGGAGGATTATCTAGTGGAGCTTGAGAGCTCGGGCCCTTATACTACACAAGTTGTCAACAACTACCGACTTCAAGCCCGAAATTTTATGCAAGAACTTAAAAGTGAGATCCAACAAACCCTCTCTACTTCAACGGTGAATCAATGGTCTGACGCAACGAGAAAGGTGGTTCAACGTGAGATGGATAAGCAACATTCAAATTCCCACACTTTTCAATTGGAACAAGGATCCGACTCAAGCTCAAGTTTGGGTAAGAGGCCCGTGCCATAAGAAAAACCTCGCGGTTCTCAAGATGTTAAGTAATCAAAGAACTAGAAACCTCGACTATCGAGACCGACTCCGATGCCCACTCCACCAGCACCGAATCATTGTGCTTATTGTGAAGGTCTGAATCACACGGAGGAGCAATGCCGGAGGAAGTTAGGTGCTTGTTTTGGGTGTGGTGAAATTGGGCATATGGTGAATGTTTGCCCATCCAAATCAATTCCAAAGCTTATGAAGAACCGTAGCTCCGAGATCCCGACTCAAGCCCAAATGGATGTCGAATTTGATACTACCAGTATGGTGAAAGGTACAGTAAGCATTCATGGCATCTCATCTCATGCATATTTTAATTTCGGGGAAACCCACATGTTTATTGCCTCCTTAATTATTCCTTGGCAATTTTAGCTCTTACTTGTTGTGTGTTTCCTTTCTTTCTTAGTTCTTGCTTGTTGCGTGCTTTCTTTTCCTTTTGGGTTAACTCTCTTTTGGAGAGAGTTTGGTGGCGTGAAGTGTTCGTGAGTGCAAGGGTGAGTTGTGAGAGTCGAGCTGCTTCCGGTGGACTTGTATGGAGATGTTTTGTTTTGTTGAGGTTGGTAGTTGCTTTTAAGAGGTCCGTTCGGGGTCCAACAGTGTTATCAGGTATTAGATTGAAGGCTAACCCGTTGATATCCCTTGTGGAAGAACTGAGAATTGCCTCATAGTAAGAAGTATATCGTGTTAACGGGGTATACTAGGTAATCTTCTTTAAGAATGCCAACCCATTGACAGTAAGACGAATAAGAGGTACTGTTTTGAGTGGGAAGAGGCGGTTGAAGAGAGTTACCCCGGATATCAGCTTTTACCTAACCGAAGGTACAAAAGGCTACTTCGTTTCCAACCGAGGCACAAAGGAAGGCCTTTGTTGGTGTGGATTGCAGAAGAGTTGTAGCCTACGCCTTGAGAAGTGCAAGGTCACTAGTTATCCCACTCATGATTTGAAGTTGATCGAAGTTTTAGGAGACCGATGGTAGTGGCATGAGGAAGATGTTATTGACTTCGTGTAATAACGTCTATATGCCAATGGTTGAGGATTCTCCAACTGCTCCCGAATCTTTATTTGGGAAGTGGGAGGCAAACGACTAGGACTTTATTCCAGTTTGCTAATTAAGAAGGTAATATTTTGAGGACTTTGCTGTTCTCTGAGATCAGAGTGGTGCAGTAGAAGTGTGGAGTTTGTTTTGTTTTCGGATCTATTCAAGACTCTGCTTATGACCTAAGGACAGATCCTTTTGAAGGAGGGGAGTTTGTAACATCCCGATCGTTCGGACTTCCAGGTACGCCTTTATGGGTGTGATACGTGCACGATTAAAATTATTTAATTATGAAATTATGTGTTATTTTAATGATTATGTGATTATTTGAAATTATATGAAATTACTTTTTTAACTTATCAACTTGTTTTAAACGTTTATGCATACGTGCCTTAGAATCGGCTCTATATATGTCTGAATTCTATTCCGATTTTTATGAAATCTTAATATGCGTGAAATATGTGAGTTATAAACATGTTTTCATGCTCGTTACATGTTTTAGAGTTTGTTTATTGTGGTTTTTAGCTCGTTTTGTAAAACGGGATGTGTGAGGGACTCAAGGGCCTAAAACGTTTTAGCGGACCTTGGGTTCCGGGCGACATAATTTGAGCTCGGGAATTCGGATTTGAATTCTGAAAGATACGTTGGACTTGTAATGAGATTTGGAAGCTTTGAAACCTAACCTCATATTTTTCTAAGTTCATTTGGACCTCTGAAATCCCACCGAAACGAGCAACTCGCACCAAAATGATCCCTTTTGACTAGTCTTGAACTTGTGGACCCCATCTTAACCCCAATTAAGCCTAAACCGTGAGTAATATGACTTGAGTTAACTCTCCTTCTCCCCTTACCCTAGCTACTCTAACCACACCACCACAAGAGAAGGAAAATTCAGCTCCAACAAGAAGAAAGGAGGAAGAAGAAGAAGAAGAACCTTTGTCATCTTTTGATCCTTTAAGCTCAATACTTTTCCATACTTCATCATATCTCAAAGGTAAGTGTATTTTTGTAATCCTCACTCTTTTATAATTCTTTTGATCCATGAAATTCATGATTTCCATTAGAATTTATGTAATCTTGAAGAGATGTATTAATAGCAAGGGTTAGCCTCCATTTTCTGAAACCTTGGCATAACTTGAACTTATTGGTGAATTTATGCAAATTTGTTGATCATATGAACTTCTTCACTTCAATTCTTGACACTTTAACAATTTGTAGTTGAGTAATAAAGGATATGTCATGAATGAACTTGATTCAAACTTGTAGAAACTTGCAATTTTTGCAATATTCATGAACTTATACATGTGAGACTTGATAGTTGTTGGTATAGCTTGAATTCTTGGCATTTGGTGAGTTGTTTGCTGCTATCTTTTGCTCCTTTCCTTCCTTTCTTGCTGCTGCTGCTACATAAGGGCTGAAACAGGGGTCCCATGGCTGTTGTTGTAGCGCCCGGAACGGTGGGCCACCACATCCCCCGTACCTAAACCCGAACCCACATATGAAATGAACCTCCATACATGAGTCCAATTCTAAGCGAACGGGAACCTACACTCACACACTAGGCTAAGCGGGGCTAAAACTCGAACAGAGTGCGTAAAACAAACATATAAATATACGAAAGCATCAAACAGGTTCTAAAGAACTCGAACATATACGCATATTATCATATACACATGGCCTCATGGCCCAAAAGAGAAAAAGTATATACATCAAATATCCATAATTCTCCAAAATAAACAAGCCAGAATATCAAATACATAAGAGGAGTATCTAAAAGAAAGAAATATGAATGCAACTCAACCTAGACACACAAGTACAAGACCGAGGCTCGTACTCCCCCACCTAACTCGAACCAACCTGCACTAAAGGTGGGAGAAGAGAGGGGTCAGTCTATAACTCGACTGAGTGAGGGGGTAAACACACACCCACACACACTTATAAGTATAAGTAACAGAGCATATATCAATAGGATAGTCATGAATCGAGGCTAGTGTTTTGCATACCAAATCATTTTTCAAAAGATACGTAATATACATAAAAGAACCTATCTCGACTCATAATCTATCAAAGCATAACATAAACAAACGTTCGGCGAGTACGGACTTCTACTAACTTCTCATATCATAACATAAAACCAGAATCATAAACATAATCCAATCTCACAACCATGGTGTTTCGTTAATCAAACCCTCCCCACCTACATTACCAAAAACATACTGGGTCGCTAACCCACGATATGCCTTCCCCGGTTATCAATCGAGGGCTCAACAAAACACGCCTTCTTAACCTCCATTAGTCGTACGTGAATATCTCAAAGGGAACCACGCACAAGCCAAACCCGATGGCCCTTGCCGTCACAGGCATTCCTTACCCGTAGCTCCCGGCGCCTAGCATACCAAATTCCCATATTTTAGCACATAAATCGCTCAATGATAAAGTAAAAGAGTTCGAAAACTTAAACCTATATATGCTCATACTTATACCATTCCAGAAGATCGAAACATTTCCATAAAGCCATAATCTTAGCTTAGACATACATATTTAATATATATAAGATATATATTCAGACATGGGGTGTAAAACATCACATAATAGGCCATAGGTCGATAATTAATACAATGTTACTAACCTCACCTTAACAAAAGGAAGCAGAAGTAGGGTTAAAACAGCGATCAATCACCTAAATCTCGGGCTCCTGCACATCCAGAAGACGCTCTGAAACACAAAAAGGCAAGACTCGAGACTTAGATTCAGATATGAACCAAATAAACGCTTGACTATGCTTCTGAATGCAATGAATACAAATGGAATGCATAAACGTACAAATTAGGTCATATAAATTTGTACTCGGAAAACTAATATCATATAAGGTCACAATGGCAATACAATGCAAATAACACATAATATAATAAATCACCATTGCGTACAAGTCATAAGGGGAGCAAGAAAACACGAAGAAAGGTATCAAAATTACAAAATGAAGAACCGTCGCCGCTGCACATACAGGACACGGCCGTGTTGGGTTTTAGTTCAAATTGGACATGGTCGTGTCCGATTCAAATAAATTCAAGAGCCAAACTCGAACTTTAGACACGACCGTGTTGGTTTTTAGTTCATTTTGGACACGGCCGTGTCCGGATTTACAAAAATTATCAGCCCAAGTCAAAGTTCCGACACGGCCGTGTCCAAATCACGTTCAAAGCTGACACGGCCGTGTTGGCCTTTCTTCTTCGAAAAAAATAGCAGAAACAACAGTGTTCATGTGAGAAACAGGGGAAGCAAAATAGGGCACGCAGCAGCAACATCAAGCAACAACAACAACCAATATTTATGCATCAAATTCATGTAATAACTTGCTCTAACTCTAACCAAATCATCAAACAAGACAAAGGAAGCAAGGAAGTTATATATATCAACCTATCTCATGCAATAAAGCTTGAAGCTCATCAATGGTGATATGCCATACACTCAACCATAAGAAAAAAAATAAGATCATACATTCATGAATGAAGCTTGAGATATCATAAATATATCATCAAACCAAAGTATAGCTCCAAGGATAGCAAGAGATCATCAAACCCTCATAAATCAATCCATACTTCATATATATGTCAAACATAGCTCAAAACCTGAAATTAATAGATAGAAATGATCACATATACATGTACATATCAAATATAAGCTTACCTCTTGAAGATGATGGAAGAAAATGGAGAAATGAGCTCAAATTCTCCTTAGTGTGAATAGTGACGAGGTGAAATGTTTATTCTCCAAAGTTGCTGGACTTTCTCCCCTTTCTTATTTGAACCGAGAATAGAAGGGCAAGGAATGATATGGGATTGAGTTGGTAGATGGTGGGACCAAGTTTGAGGGTAATATGTCAAGAATTGAGGGACTTATGTGCAAATAAGTGAAAGATAGTCATATAGGCGCGAGGTGAGTTTTCGGTCAAATTTCGGAGTATCAAATGGGCTTAGAAAAATACAAGGGCTTGGTCCATTGAATCCGAATCGTCGAAAAAAGTCCAACGGAGGTGACGGAATTTGAATCCGAATTCCCGAGCTCGAATTACACAACCCGGAACCCAAGGTGCGTTAAAACGTATTAACCTCCTTTAGGTTCTTAACAAAACAAACAATCCAAAAGCTCAACAAACAAACTTGAAAATATAAAATGAGCATATTTAAAAGTTTATAACACGTATATTTGATGCATGGCAAATAAGCTCAAAAATCGGATTCAAAAACGATAAAAAACGGAGTGAATAATAACGAAAGAAGTATAAATGTTTAAATAAGAATTCAAATAATTTAAAAGAATAACAATTAATGTTAATTAAACATATAATCACATAATTAGGGAATTTAAATGCGCAATTACGTCATACCTGTACGGCCGAAAAGTTGGAGTGTCACAATCTTCCGGCCCCCCCCCCCCCCCTAAAAAGGACTTGTCCTCAATTCCGATTCGAAGCCTCAAACAACTTAGGATACAACCTCTTCATCTTCTCCTCGATTTCCCACATCGATTCCTCAGATTTTTTATCTCTCCAAAGTACTCTGACCAAAAGAATTTGTCGGTTTCTCAATTCTTGCATCTTCCGGTCCTGAATTGCAACCGGATGCCTTTCTATCGTCAAATCCGGCTCTAACTGAACCTCTTCAACTGGAAGAATGGTAGATTCATCGGGATAATACTTACAAATCTGAGAAACGTGAAACACATTGTGTATCCCGGTTAAATTCGGCGGTAGATCTAATCTATACACCGCTTCTTCAATTCTCTCCAAGATCTCAAACGGCCCAAGGTAGCGCGGACTAAGCTTTCCACCTTTACCTATAGAAGTGAAGCCCTTTCTGGGAGATGCCTTCAGAAAGACTCTATCTCCGACTTCGAACTCTAAAGGCCTTCCTCTCTTATCGACGTAACTCTTCTGACGAGCCTGAGCTACCTTCATTCTCTGTTGGATCTTATGCACTTTCTCGATAGTGGTAGCAATCTTTTCCTTAGGTTCTGCTCTTTCGAGTTTATTCTCTTCGGTCCATCTCCAATCCTCGATATCCCAAAACGTAGGAGACTTGCATTTTCTCCCATATAAAGCTTCATATGGAGCCATCTTAATCGAACCTTAGTAACTATTGTTATAAGCAAACTCAACTAAAGCCAGGTGCTCGTCCCACTTATCTTGAATATCCAGAGCACACGCTCTAAGTATATCCTCGAGATACTGAATTAACCTTTCAGATTGACCGTCCGTCTAAGGATACGAAGCGGTGCTAAATTTGAGTCTGGTGCCCAGACACTTCTAAAGATTCTGCCAAAAGATCGAAGTGAACCGTGGATCCCAATCCGAAATTATAATAGTCGGAACTCCATGTCACCTTACAATCTCCCGAACATATAACTCAGCTAGCTTGGGAACTTTCTCGGATATCCGAACCTTAAGGAAATGAGTAGACTTAGTAAACCTGTCAATGATCACCCATATTCCACCAAACCCTCCTTTAAATATAGGCAAGCCGGACACGATGTCCATCGTCACTTGCTCCCACTTCCACTCGGGAATAGAAAGCAGTTGGAGAGTTCCTCCCGATTTCTGGTGCTCAACCTTCACTCTTTAACACGTTCGACATCGCTTCACAAGGTTCGCGACGTCCCTTTTCATGCCATTCCACCAGAATTTCTTTTTCAGTTCCCGATACATCTTAGTACCTCCCGGATGAATCGAGTACCCCGAGCGATGTGCCTCCTCAAGTACAAGCCTCTTGAGCTCTTCTGGGACACATATTCTCGCTTCGAACCTTAACAACCCGGAATCATCAATCCCATACTTAGAATTCGGATCATCTCTAGAACGAGCTACCAACTTCTGAATTTTTGCATCTGAATTCTGAGCTTCCAACAACTGTTGTTTCAAATCTTGTATTACTGTAAGATTAGCCAACCAAGTTCCCGAAACCAAGATCTCTGAACCCAAACTTGAAGAACCTGCTTCCAAATTAGCCACACTTGCCTTCCTACTCAAGGCATCGGCTACCACGTTGGCTTTACCTGGATGGTATTGGATTTTACAAACATAATCCTCTAGTAACTCCATCGGTCGCCTCTATCTTACATTCAAATCCTTCTGAGAAAAGAGATACTTGAGGCTCTGGTGATCAGTAAATACCTCGAAAGTTGTACCGTAGATATAGTGTAGCCAATTCATCAAAGCGAACACAACCGCAGCCAATTCAAGATCATGGGTAGGGTAATTCTTCTCATGCTCCTTCAATTTCCTTGAAGCATAAGCTACCATTCTTCCATTCTGCATTAGCACACATCCGAGACCCTCCTTCGAAGCATCGGTATAAACTGCGTAACCCTCAGTACCCTCGAGTAGGGTAAGAACCGGTGCTGAAGTGAACTTCACCTTCAAAGTTTGGAAACTTACTTCACACTTGTCATCCCACTGGAACTTTACCTCCTTCTTAGTTAAACGGGGTCAACGGAGCTGCAATTTTCGAGAAATCTTTCACAAACCTACGGTAATACCCTGCTAATCCAAGAAAGCTTCGAATCTCTGAGGCGTTTTTTGGTCTCTCCTACTGAAGCACGGATTCAACCTTAGATGGTTCAACTTCAATTCCGCTACCCGAGATTATATGGCCGAGAAATATAACCCTGTCGATCCAGAACTCACATTTGCTGAACTTGGCATACAATTTATATTCTCTTAAAGTTTCCAAGACAATCTGAAGATGCTCTGCAAGCTCTTCAGCAGAATTTGAGTACAGCAGAATGTCGTCTATAAAGATTACCACGAACTTGTCAAGAAATTGTCTGAACACTCGGTGCATCATATCCATGAATACGGCGGGAGCATTAGTTAACCCAAAATACATCACAGCGAATTTAAAATGCCCATACCGAGTATTAAACCCGGTCTTCAGAATATCCTCCTCTCTAATTCGCAGCTGATAATAACCCTGCCTCAAATCTAACTTGGAGTAAACCTTAGAACCCTGTAGAATATGAAACAACTCCTCGATATGAGGCAACAGATATTTATTCTTCATGGTCATCCGATTCAACTGACGGTAATCTATACACATTCTTAACGTTCCATCCTTTTTCTTTACAAACAGAACGGGAGCACCCCATGGAGAAGTGCTCGGAAAAATATACCCGCAAGCTAGAAGCTCATCAAGCTGCGTCTTCAACTCCTTTAACTCAGTAAGAGCCATTCTGTAGGGAGTCTTCGAAAAAAGCTCTGCTCCGGGATAAACTTTGATTACGAACTCGATGTCCCTATCAGGTGGCAAAGAACCCAAAGTGTCAGGGAAAACATTGGTATACTCTCGCATGACCTCCGTCTCTTTAAGTTTGGCCTGATCCTTCGGTTTATTCAAAAGGTAGGCCACGAAACCTGTCGCATCATCCTGGACCAGTATATTAGCCTCAATAAAGGAAATAAATGGGCTTGACTTCAACCTCTCGCCCTTAAACACAACTGACCCAAAAGAAACTTTCTTCTCCAGACAATGCATTTTAGCCCCATGCTCACACAACCAATATATCCCAAGAATCACCATATCTCTGCACCGACATCTTAATCAAATCTACAGGTAAAACTCGACCTTCGAAGCTCACAGGATACCCACAAAACAACCTGTAAGTTACAATACTGATACGAACTCCGCATACTTGCCGTGAAACCCTATACCAATACTTGGAGTTCTTGATTTTCGATCGTCCACTTCAAGGTTAAAATTGAGGAGTCTGACCCGTTTGCTATAATGAGCAAGGAACCAAACACTATCAGATTTGAAAAGTAATGCACCCCATCGACTATAATGAGTCGGGAAATGATATTATCCGGTGGAGGGTTTGAAACCCTAATGACGTTCAGCCAAGAACTAGAGAGTTGAACTCACTTAAATCACAAATTCATTAAGAGTTGACTGAAAGAACGAAATAGAAGACTGAAATATAAAGATGCATGCATGGGAATTCTAACAGACAATTCAGAATTCAAAGAGACAAGCTAATCCCATCACCTTCCTTGTAGGCTGAATAAAAATGGTCTTAACCTAATCTAAATGCATGGAAAATAAATAAAAAGATGGCCCAAAGTATAATATAATAGTTCAGGGCCAAATTACAATAAGCTTAACACAATTTGGGCTTAAAATTCGATCACTAAGACATTGAAACAAGGTGGATTGGATCCAGCTGAATACTTGTCTTCTTGGGGCTCTTCTTGAGTTATTTAGATCAAAAGAGATTGAACTTCCTCTTGCATACTTTTGGACCGTGACCTTTTGATAGGTCCAACATAACTTGGTTCATTTTAAGTTGTGATCATATCATCATTTGGATCAAAGTGTGGTCTTGTTTTATGATTCACATCATCCTCCCCTTCTTGAAAAGGATTCGACCTCGAATCAAAATCTGCATCAAAAGGAGTCAAATCAGCCACATTAAAAGTTTCACTTACACTATACTTACCCGGAAGATCAATCTTGTATGCATTATCATTAATCCTTTCCAACACTTTGAATGGTCCATCTCCCCTTGGATCAAGCTTGGACTTCCGTTGGTAATTGAATCTCTCCTTCCTAAAATATACCCAGACTAAATCACCTTTCTTGAAAACAACCTTCCTTCGTCCCTTGTTAGCATGGGTCATAGCTTGATTGTTTCTCTTGAGGATAAGAAGCCGTGCATCCTCATGCATTTTCTTCACTCGTTCAGCCTTCTCTTTTCCATCTAAACTCACAAGCTCATTCATAGGTAAAGCAAGTAAATCGAGAGGGGTTAAAGGGTTAAATCCATACACAACTTCAAAAGGTGAAAAGGAAGTAGAAGAATGTATTGAACGATTATAAACAAATTCAACAAACGGAATACATTCAACCCAATTCTTTGAATATGTTTTAAAAACAGCCCTTAAAAGAGTTCCCAAGGTTCTATTTACAACTTCTGTTTGTCCATCAATTTGAGGATGACAAGTGGTTGAAAACAACAACTTAGTTCCCAATCTTCCCCACAAAACCCTCCAAAAATGACTTCAGAACTTCACATCTCGATCACTTACAATAGACTTTGGAATTCCATGAAGTCTTACCACCTCTTTAAAGAATAAACCTGCCACATTTGTTGCATCATCCGTTTTATTACAAGGGATAAAATGTGCCATTTTAGAGAATCGGTCAACAACAAGAAAAATTGAATCCTTTCTGTTTTGTGTTCTTGGCATTCCTAACACAAAATCCATAGATAGATCTACCCAAGGATGAGTTGGAACCGGCAAAGGTGTGTAAAGACCATGAGGTTTAACTCGTGATTTTGCCTTCCTACAAGTTATGCATTTGTTACAAAATCTTTCAACATCTCGTTTCATGTGAGGCCAAAAGAAGTGTTCTTTAATCATGTTCAAAGTTTTTAAAACACCAAAATACCCCATTAAACCACCCCAATGAGACTCACACACAAGTAATTGACGTAAGGAACAATTAGGTATACACAACTTGTTTTCTCGAAAGAGATAGCCATCTTGAACAAAATATTTATCACAAGGTTTCAATTCACAAGATGCAAAGACTTCAGCAAAATCAGAATCGCTCACATATAATTCCTTAATGTGATCAAATCACATGAATTTAGTACTAAGGGTAGAGAGAAGAGTGTACCTACGTGATAGTGCATCTGCCACAACAATGTTTGTAACAGCCGAGATTTTGAACCGAATCAAAACGAGTAAGTTAACTAAAATATCGGGACACGTCTACGAATTTGACTGAGTGCCTCATATGTTTAAGCGTTATTCTATGACTAAAATAAATTGAACAATTTGCATTACAACATTCATTTAATTAAATTTTAATTCCTCATTTGATACTAAATGCTATATTTGCTAATAATAACATCATTAATTTACGTAATATATATATATATATATATATATATATATATATATATATATATAGCAAATTTGATTAGACTTTATAGTTCTTCATTTAAAATATTCAATTTTAACGTAAGTTACTTGATACGTGTTTCAAATGTGATTGAAATTTTATGGAATGTATGAACTATGACTTAATTATTTATTTAATACTAAATCTTATTTTGAATTGTACTTTTGTTGTATATGTGTGTGTAATGTGTGTAATATGCATGTGAATATGTGATAACGTGCACAATGATGTATGCAATTAGAAAACTTAATCACAAAGCTTCTTTTGTGATTTTTCTGTGTACCTGTAAGTTTTGCAAATAGATAAAATTAATGACCCAAACCTGAAGAGGACAAGTGGTATAAATGTGTTCATCTTATCAAAACTTTCATTTCTTTGTAAGCCAAGAATGCATTTTACGTGTAACCCACCGCATTTTTTTAACCAATGATATTAACTAAATTTTTTTAAATATCTCCAACTAGCTTTAAGCATTAAATTGTATTTTATTTTGTGTCCGCCGACTCCATTGCTATATGCAATGTTGCTTAATATACCATTGTTCAGATTTGAAAAATAGAGTGAACCTTCGGCTCTCAAAGTTTAGGTTGAGTTGTGCTTTGACAATTTAAAAGGATAACATAATTTTCCGTGTAAGTATCTATACCTCATTTTACTCGTTAAAATTCTTTTAGTCTAAATATTATCTTACATCTTTTCTTCTACTATTGATTTAAGCTAGATATAGAACGTGATGACGGATCCTTAATTACATATACTTGGTTTAATTTTTTGAATTTATATATTTGCTTGAGAATATTATATTCATTTTTTTTATTTAGATCATTAAAATGAACCCTTAATAGAATTCTCTTAAACTATTTTATGTACCAATATGTGATGGGAATGTTTTGGGATAAATATCGAATCAGTTAATTTGATAAAATTGTTTGTTTTCTAAATTTACAAGTTTTTCAAAGATAACTCTTGCTTCCTTAGTCAGCAAAAATTATGAACAGCATCACATCTGTGTAAATAGATAGTTTCTCATGAAAATTTCGAAAATTAAATTCCTCAGTTTGGGGTCGGACGAAATTCCAAGATTTTTGCATCTCACTTTTGCAAGTTCTTTAATCTAAGTAATCGTTCGAAATTTAATATGGATAGTAGACTTCAAAATTTGTCTGACTTAATAAAGTATTTAAGTATATGAGCCTTATAGACGTGATTAGTTTAATTTTATAATTTATATGTTTGCCTCTGCCGGTTTTCTTTTACCTGAATCATGGGAATATACTTGTACTTTGAAACTTTGGTAAATTTTGTATTGAAATATGATGATAATTATACGGTAAAATATCAAATAGACTAAATTGGATTCCATGATATATTTTATGTAATCGAGAAATAAAAAAAAAAAAAAGAAAAAAAAAGAAAAACCAAATTGGTCAAATTTTAATTTTTCTGAAAATGCTATAAGTTGTATTATTGAAATAATTATGGAATTTCTCAAATTTAGTGCTTATGTTTAATTAAGCCATGTGAGATTAGGTGATTGCTTAAATTGGTATGTGTACCTTGATAGCCGTACGAGTCAGTCGTGTTATCTTATTGTCAGTCGAGTTATAATTTGAAGTCATATGTGTATCACAGGTGTTCCTAGGGAGGAGCCCTGATCGTGTTGCTCGTGTCTTTCCTTTGCAATTTGGAAACTTTTCAGGTGTGGGATTAAAATATTTTCAACTGGGGCTAAAACATATATTATGTAAATCTATATATTCTTAAAACTCAACCCTTATTTATTGAGTTTGATTTTGACCCGTTGATACTATATATAGTATTAGTTGTTTTATAATATTTTAGTATTTTGTTGAAAAATCGGATTTCCTTATAAAAATGGGTTCTTGTTATATTATATATGTACGTGTGAGTGAACGAAAAGTTTGATTTTTTGAAATGTGAAACGGTTAAGAGAAAGAAAGTGTTTGAAAGTATGAATCTGTTTTGAAAAGCGAGTACTGATCTGATAGAACCCTTGGGGATGCCCTTGGGGAATATGGGCCCGAAGTATCTAGTGGGTGAAGCCCGGAGGTGTGCACCAAAGGCTGATCTTTACTACGTACTTCTGTGAAGCTCTATACGGGGCGTAGTCGGAGGTTGACTGCGTTACGTATAGAGTGAGGTTATTGGTACCAGGGCATACTGCCCCTATCTGTGTGATCGTGTGGTTGGTTGGGGGGTACCTCGACTGACAATTGGAGGGAGAAGGCTGGTTTCTGTTTTGTGTTTCTTGTGTTCAAGGTGTGAAAGGCTGGAGAACTCGCCCGTACTCGTCGGGTTACTGTTTTGATTATTAGTTCACAAGTGTGTTTTCGTACAAACTAAAAGCTATCACTTCTTATACGTTTACATCTCGTTTTCGAAAATAAGGAAAATGTGAACCAAGCTTGTGATTTCGTTTATATATATGTATAACCCCCTCACTTAGTCACTTTGACTAACGTCCCCTTTATTCTGGTTTTGGCTTCAGGCATGTGCGAATAAGCGGCATGTTGGTCTAGTTCGTCAGGAGCCGTTTAGATAGTTTGTTTTGAAGTTATGACTTTTAGAATTTCTCCTTCGTGGGAAACTCAGTGTGTACAGTTTACGCACTTATACCTAATACAGTTGTCGTTTGTCGTCGACCTTATAATTATCTTTGAAGTTTGATATTCACTGGCATTATTTTATGCTTCCACTATGCTTGTGTTTGTTTGTTCGTCACCGTTCGCTGGGAAAGATCACGAGTGAAGGCCCAAAGCTAACACTCGGGGTACTTCTCAGTGCGGGATGTGGCAAGGGCGCCACATTTGGGTGGTATCAGAGCCCAGTTGAAAATCGGAGCTCTTGTCGTGTCTAGAATAAGTCTAGGTTGGGTATTTGAGTGAGTCTAGGTTGTACGGCTATAAGATTTGAGTCATTATGTGCTTTTATGTGTACCTGTGGTACGTGCGTATGTGATATTCCAATGCTTTAGATGATTATGCTCTAATCAATCATGCATCATATTGTCAGTAAGTTGTGATTGCAGCAATGCCACGTGGAAGACCCCCTCGTGCTAAGATCCCGCCACAAGTTCCAGAACAAGCCCCACCGGAAAATGTTAATGTTAATGACTTTGCACGTCATTTTGCACAAGCCTGTGTACAACAAGCAACCCAGCAGGCTCAACAACAGTGTCAAGGACCAGTGCAGGTAGAGGAGAAAGCGCTTGATAAGTTCCTCAAGTATAATCCACCTAAGTTCTATGGCCAGACTGATGATCTGAAGGCTAAAGAATGGATATCTGAAATGGAACAAATTTTCCAAGTTACTCGAATTGGAGATCCTGATCGAGTAGAATTTGCAGTTTTCTTGCTAAAGGGTCCTGCACAAGATTGGTGGAAACTCATACGACAAGGATGGCAATTTACTGGAGGTGCAATTACTTGGGGCCGATTCCTAACTGAATTTAGAGACAAATATATTCCCCAAGTGATTCGTGATCGTAGGGAGAAAGAGTTTATGGAGTTGGTTCAAGGAAATGCTAGTGTTGCGGAATATGAGGCACGATTTGCTCGTCTAATCAATTATGCGCCTCATATCGTGCCGGATCAAAGGAGGAGAACTAAGAGATTCATCCAAGGGCTTAAGCATGAAACAAGATACGCCTTGATGGCTTCTAAAGTCACCTAGTATACTGATGAGTGTCGAGGGCAATGGAAGTGGAGTCTGAGATACGAGATATGCGATCGGTTCCTGTGCCAATGAACACAATGAATCAATCTTCTGGATCCAAGAGGCCATTCATAAGGACAAACCAACCTACATACAAAAAGCCTCATAAATTTTGGAATAGACCTATAGGCTACAAGCCTAATGCAGCTCAACGCCCAATGGGGGCCCATGCTCCAGAACATAAGTGTGGATTTTGTGGTGGACCAAATCATGAGGAAAACAATTGCTGGAGGAAGTTAGGCCGTTGTATACGGTGCGGCAGTGACGAACACATCATTAGAAACTGCCCAAAGGCACAACCACAACAAGGTCCAAGAGCACCAGTGGGAAATGTTCAACCGGCTAGAGGAGCAGGGAGACCAATTGTTCGCGCTCGGGCATATGCATTGGGGGGAGAAGAGGAACCAGTGGATCCAACTGCAGTTGTAGAAGGTACGCTAAACATCTTAGACATCCCAGTTAGGGTATTATATGATCCGGGTGCGACATACTCATTTATTGCGCATGATGTTGCTTTGAAATTATCTGTATATGTTGAGTGCTTACCTTACATGTATGAGGTTAGTTCCCCTCTGGGATCTAGCTTTACAACCGATCGAATTTGTAGACGTTGTCCCGTAAAGATTAATAATAAGATCTATCTGGCTGACCTAATCGAGATACCGATGGAAAGGTATGGGGTTATTTTGGGTATGGATTGGTTGTTCCGACATCGGGCACAAGTGAACTGCTATGAGAAGAAAGTCATCTTGGAAGCTGAAAAATTAACTAAGAGGGAAGTTAAAGACGACAAAGTAATGAAGGTGCCTATCATATCAGTAATGGAGGCGAGACAACTTATCAGAGTTAGGGCTACTGGATATGTTGCCTACTTGCTCAACCGACCGAAGGATCAAGTGAAATTAGAGGAGATGGATGTGGTCAAGGAGTTTCCTGATATATTTCCAGAGAGTTTAAACTCACTACCACTAGAACGAGAGATTGAGTTTGTCATTGACCTTATTCCAGGAGCAGAATCATATTCAAAGACACCCTATAGAACGGCCCCGGCATAACTAAAGGAATTAAAGACTCAATTGGATGATTTGTTGGCCAGTGGATACATCAGTCCGAGTACCTCACCTTGGGGTGCTCCAGTTTTGTTTGTAAAGAAGAAAGATGGATCCCTCAGAATGTGCATCGACTACAGAGAGCTGAACAGAATGACAATAAAGAACAAGTATCCTCTACCTCACATTGAGGAGTTGTAGCACCCCGCACGTGAGGCACCACATCCCCCGCACTATGGCTCAACACGAGTAACGAAATGGTAAATCTGCACCCGTATCAAACCATAGCGAACGGGAGACAAACATAAAACCCTCCTAAGCTAGGCGAAACTTAGACCCTGCAATAACAACCAATCAACAAAATATAGTGCCTCGAAAAACTAAAACTCAAACATGCAAACCATAAGCAGACTTGGGCTCTTCAGGCCTCTTTTAAACTCATAAATAAAGTCCAACAAAAGCAATTCAATAACAATTATACAAGCATCAATTCCATGATCTTACAATGTCGAATCAATCACAACATAAATACATGAGGTGAATGCAAAGACGCTTCTAATTTAACTTGACCGACTCAAACTCAACATAACTCCGCCTAGCTCGAATCTCCAAAGTCAAACCTGCACACTAAAAGGTTGGGGAGGGAGAGGGTCAGTCTCTAGAAGACTGAGTGAGCAGGAGCGATATACATATAAAAACATGCACATGCAAGTCATAAATTCCGAACAAGGTTTCGTTTGAAATTAGTTCCCAAAAGGGAAGAGAATGACCAATCCGTACTCGGATTTATGACTAATCATATTAATTCATTACTTTCATAAATCATACATATACATAAGGCTCGGCGAGTGAGCGTGCACAATCTCCAACCAAACTCCGACCGTGTACGACAAATATCATTAATATGTTGATTAGGCGATCATGCAATATATCATAATACACACAGACCATAAATCATATCATAAACATATTCGTTTGGGCGATCCGGGTCCCGGCCTTCCCGCACGGTGCATAATCATAACATATCATATTCATAAGCATAATCAAAAATCATAACCAACCTTCTTCCTCCCGGGTGGCGGACGGGTTAGCAAGACCCGACCACCTCATACATAATGGCTAGTGAGGTACATGAATCCTCAAAAGACCGACTAGCATTTTCTCGTCAAAACTCCTAACGAGGTCCGTTTCGTCGTAAATTTGGTTGGAACTAGTGTATGGGATCACCGTCGGCCCTTGCATCCCCAGATTGCCACATACACTAAGTCCCGGGGCCCGTGAACATAACATTATCTCGCCAAAATCATAAGGTAGGATACATACTATAAGAAAACATACCTTACCGTGCAACTCGGCATATGCTATACACGTACCTCTCCATGTCATCCTAATTCGTAGCTAGCATGAAGACACACGGTTTGGAGCATAGCCTCGTCGCAAAACCATTTAAGCTTATATACGCCCATACGTATAATTTCAGAAGAATTTACTCGATGACTTACTTTAAAAGTACATATATATAATCATAAGGTTTTGGCCAAAGCTTTTCACATAAGGGTTGTAGGGTTTAATACGTAACTAAAACGAAAACACCCTCACCTGAACCGTGACGAAACAAGGAACGAGTACCAAGTGCCTGAACGATCAAGATCTCTCCACCCTGGAGATAAACTGTACAAAAGACACATGACGTGTTTGTGAGACTCAAGACTCTAAATGAACCAAATATGACGCACGTAATGCAATGAACATGTTCATGTGCACTATTAAGAAATTTAAAACAAATAATCAAATCATTCGTTCATATAATTCATTCAATTTCATAATTTCATAATTCCATATATTCATAAATTCATAATGCATATCAATTAATCCAAGAATTCATTTAATAATCATAACACATAATATTCATATTCACATGTAGGAATAAAATAAATAGAACGTTCAATCAATAGTCGGTAAATTAAATACGCGAAATAGAAATAAATTAATTTTAATAATTGAATTAAATTAAATAATATTTAAAATATATAATAAATATATATAATATATAATCAATTAACATTTAAATATATAATATATATATATACTCACATGTACACATGCATGCATAAATGTATAGATAGTACATATATATATACATAATATACCAAACCATGCATGCAAAATTATATAAGTAATTACACAATTTATATACATATATACATATATCCATGCACGTAGGAAGCATGCATGCACAAATATACACATATAATATATATACTATACATTATATACAGAAGCCATGCATGCACGAAACAACAAACACCCACAACACCTAAACATATATATATTATATACAAGCCATGCACACACAATACATATATGTATATATATACATACAGCAGTTCAAATAGGAGCAGCAACATCAGCCTATACACACAGCAGCAACCCAGAAACGCAGGCAAAGAAATCGGGAAAAACGGGGTGACATCCCCGTGTCACCTCCCTAGCCCAGACCGAGACACCCCCGTGTCTCGGTACAGCAATCCCAGGCCAAAGAAGCACCCCCGTTCCCACTGGAAAGGAAGAAAACGACACCACCTTGTCGCACGGCAGCAACCTCCCCTGAACTGGACATAAAACGCAGAAACAGGGCAGCCCCTCACGCATGAAATGCAGGCAACACGAGCAACAAAACAAGGCATGAATTACAGCAAAAACTCATCTAAAACACACCTCAAGAACCCACGAAAATGACTGCAAAAGCATGAAGGTTCACGGCATTCCTGACAACAACAAACTCACGCCAAAACAGAGCAAAATCTCGAGGAAAACAGAGCAAGAACGACTCACTTCAACTCCATCTATTCATACCATTTTAGAACAATAAATACTCATCTAAGCAACACCATTTCAACATATGTATCAGTTCCAAACAAGCTCAAACAAGAAATGGAAGCATACGTGACATTTCAAGGAATTTCTCTCAAAGTACCATAATCAATATCTCCTTAATACTTAAACCACCAAGAAATCAATGACCATAAATGATATGAGGATGTCAAAACAATCAATCTCAAGCTTTGAATCAATCAAAACCAACAAGAATCGAATGAGATCAACAAAATGCCCAAAATTCCCCATTTTCGGAAAACAGCCCAAAAATCAAGAATCCATGCTCAAATTCGTGAATGAAAGGATGAAAATGACTCATATAGTATGTACATAACATATCCAAGCTTACCTTGTGGATTAATGGAGGTTTGGAAGGAGATTTGAGCTTGAATCTCATGGCAAAACTTGAGTTAAGGGAGAGAGTGGGGAGCAGAAAGTGTTTGAGATATTTTCAGTAGGTGGGGAGGGTTATCTCGGCTTGGGGGGTTAATGGCTGAATAGAGGGTTGAGTTAGGGTTCCATATCATCCAACCATAGTTAATTTGGTCAAGGTTTGAGCAAGATATGGTCATTTTAGTGCAACATGGTCATTTTGGTCGCAACCTCGTTTTTCGGTTGAATTTCGAAGGTTCAAATAACTTAGGAAAAATACAAGGCTAAGTTTACTAAACTCGAATTTTTGTTACGAGTTCAGCGGAGTTGACGGAACTCGAATCCGAGTTCCCGAGCTCAAGATATTAAATTCGGAACCAAGGGTACGCTAAGTGCTCGTTAGCCCCCGATTTGGTTCCTCGAAACAAATTAAATTCGTTAACATATCAAATGAATTCGAAAACATAAACCGAGCATATAAGCATGTTCATAACATATATGTTTACGACATACTATAAATTCGTGGCAATTCGATATCATTTCATACAAGAACGAAGCTCAAAATTAGTAATATGCTCAACCCATGCAATTCATGCATATATATGCATTAAAATCCATGCACAAATTATAGTTCCATGCATAAATTTAAATAAATGAATTAAATCTAATATTGAATAAATTATATTAAGTCACGTAATTAATTAATTAAAGCATGATTAATTAACAACATAATTACATTAATCATTAACTAACAATAATTAAAGAAATATATATCTATATTTATACTAATACTTAAAAATACGAATTAGGTTTTTAGAATAATATTGAATTAAAATAAAAATATAATAAAATAAAATTATAACGATTTACAATAAAAATTAAATATGAAACACGTAAAACAATTAATCACATAATTAAATAGTTAAATTGCGTAATTTAGAAACAAATATGACACTTTAATAAAATTGAAAAACCGGGGCGTTACAATCTCTCCCCCTTAAAAGAATCCATCCTCGGATTCACTGCACCCTTAAAACCACTAATGAGAGATTCCCCGTCTCTCACAAGCAACAAGGAGAGAGCCCCGTCTCTCGAGCAACATTGAGAGAACCCCGTCTCTCGCAAGCAAAGAGAGTACCCTGTCTCTCAAACAAAAATAAGAGAATCCCCGTCTCTTAGAAACAACGAGAGCACCCCGTCTCTCAAACAAAAATAAGAGAATCCCCGTCTCTTAGAAACAACGAGAGCACCCCGTCTCTCAAACAAAAATAAGTAAACAAGGAAGTCTCCAATACTCCCAAGCAACACACGCAAAACCAAATTCAAAATCACACAAGCCACCTCAAGGCAAACAACAGATATCATCCACGTTAATCATCAATTACTTCATGTAGTTTAACTTGATAAGAAAACAAAGCACATAACAAAGAAATTATTAAATTGAATTTGCATGAATGTATGCTTCATGAATGCTATAAATACCATTCACCGTAGTCACGAAGTTTTAAAATTGTGAGTTGTCGTTGTTCAGTGTATCATCTGTCCCGAAGATAGATTCAGTGCTCAGTTTGTCTTTAACCTCTTCAGGATACCCCGCTGAAACAATTGATGAATCCTTCAGGGATTATACTTCTTAGATCCTTTCTGCCTGGTACTGTTGCCAGTCTCCATCATTTCTCTTAATCCTCATTCAACCAACTCTTTTTAATTAACCGAGCTTGACCTCCCGAATACCCTTAGACCATCCGTCTCGAAGTTAGGTCCATAGCTACTATCTTACCCATATTGGAGTTTAAAATACCCTCGAGAATAACTACCCCTGACAACCTTGATGATTCAATCCCTACCTTGAGGTACTTGTCATTAGGATCTACCTTAACACGAATCCTTTTCCATCTTCCGTTCATGTTATCCATTCATTCCCTTTAACCCCTTAAGGTTATATTCGGCATCTTGCTCCACATTTCTTGAATCGAAGATAAAATGTTCTTGATGATTCTTGACGTTTGATGTAAATCCTCCAATGATCATCCTTTCCGGTTTGGTTTCTTCTTAAATTTCCTTCTGAATTATCGTGGAAATAACCGAAGACTTGATAATATTGTCATTATTGAACCCCCTTTTTACTCTATTGGATTACTCTTGATTGCCCTCCTTCCATTCTATGCTAGCTTGATTCAACTCTCTCTCTCTCGTCAATTCTGACTTAGGGTTCACAAAAGCTCCCTTATAATTTTGTTATCCCCAGATCCATATTCTATACATAGGAATATTCTCCAAGCCATTTCCGTTATACCTAGTGAGGGACTCCAACCCGAATTTAGTAACTTAACTCTCCTCTTAACAACTTAACCATTCAAGCCGTCTTATTTATCTCTAATCATCACTAATAGGACTTCCTTAAATTGCAATTTCATTATTCCTACTGAAATATTTCTTCGAGCACCCTTTCGATCGTCCAATTTATTCCTCGGTCATGCTCTCCCCCTTAAATTTCTGTTGTCCCGGGTTGAACTCCATTGATTCTTCTTTTATCGAAATTCTTGATGGGTAAATCCCATCAGGTGAAGTTTAACTGATATAGAAATCAAGGACTTGGCCTTTCAACTCCTTCCCAAGTTCTCTTGATGTCCGAAACTCCTTTCTTACTCTTGTCCGGAACTCTAGCCTCACTTCTCCTTCTGAATTCTTATTTCCGTTAACCTATCCCTTAATGGAAGTTCTTATTTCCCAAATTCACCTTCCTTCTAACGTCATCCTATTATTTCTCTTCCTCATAACTCATATGCGGCTCGGTTGAACGGAAACTTGATAGTTGAGGCGAAAGGACTTCCTATCAAGTAAACACTAAAATGCATGTTGGGTTAAAATGACAATGCATGTGTCACGTTTACATCAAGCAATTATACAACACATTAGCCCAACGAAACTAATTAGAAATACACGGATAAACATAAGGTCAAAAGAATAAATAATTAATGCAAAAGATGATGCACATGCTATGAATGTTTTGGAACCTGTCACCAAGGTGGTAAGTAGTTAGCTCGGTAGCTTTTCCTCGTTCCTCCAATCCCGAGGTTACTTTGACTAGGTGATTATCCCTTGCCTTTCCCACGGTCTTCAAGTTTTCCATGAGTCTTTTTGCATCACTTGTATCTTCCACTATCCGAGGTTGCAATTTCTTAATCCTTAATTCTTCCACGCCCACAGAGTTAGTATCCAAACTTCTCCTCGAAATTCGACCTTTACTTCTAATCGTCACCTCGATCAAGAATTCCGCTCTTATCCTTTGTGAATTTAATTCACCTCCAATTGCTTATACCTGAACGCATGATTTCCTTTCTTTCCCGTTTCCATTTGTTGCTCCATATCTTCCAATTCACTTCACAACATGACAATTCAGCTTGGATTTGGAAAGCGAACTCAAATCCTGTTCTCAATATCACCACCTTCCCTCTATTTGTGTGTACCCAAATACTTGCCTTCTAAAACCCGACTTCTAATGACTAGGCTTAGTTCGAAGTCCTTCTTTGTAGACCCTTGGTGCATAACCCCTATCGGACTCCTGTTATCTCTATTCCTCTTAATTATTAATACCCCTTCAATGATCCAAATCCGGGACCAAAATATCTTTAAGGTTTTGTTCACTTCATTCCTTAGGTTGAAAGATCCTGTTAAATCCAATTAATGCACTTCAAGTAGTGGATTCACCTAAGTTGATCTTTTGAGTCACAACCATCCCTTGATTAACCCCTATTCCTATACCACCAATTGTTCCTCTGCCATCGCATCGCCAAGGTCGAACCTCCCATTCTAAATCCTAACCGTTAATTGCAACTCAGTCTGTAAAGCCACACGGCTAGCATTCTCCACATTCCTCCTCGGGCATCCTTCCTATCTTCCATGCCTCCGAAGCAATTTGCAATAGGTTGTTGTGATCATAAAACTTGGCCGTGGTTTCATATCATCTTTATAACCTGGAAATCATAACTCATTTCAAGAATAGATGCATCCGATTAGTGCATGTTCATGACACATATTCAATACGAAAGACAAGAATCCGTATAAGATGCAACAAGTAATTCAACAAAATTCTCAGGAGAAACCAAATTCCATATTCAAGATAGATACAATGCACACAATATCACGTAGTCCCTATGCCGTTCGACTTAGACTGACTCCAACACGACTCGAGAACACCGGTTTTGCAACCGGGCTCTGATACCACTTAAGGATGTAGCACCCCGCACGTGAGGCACCACATCCGCCACACTATGGCTCAACACGAGTAACGAAATGGTAAATCTGCGCCCGTATCAAACCATAGCGAATGGGAGACAAACATAAAACCCTCCTAAGCTAGGCGGAACTTAGACCCCGCAATAACAACCAATCAACAAAATATAGTGCCTCGAAAAACTAAAACTCAAACATGCAAACCATAAGCAGACTTGGGCTCTTCAGGCCTCTTTTAAACTCATAAATAAAGTCCAACAAAAGCAATTCAATAACAATTATACAAGCATCAGTTCCATGATCTTACAATGTCGAATCAATCACAACATAAATACATGAGGTGAATGCAGAGACGCTTCTAATTTAACTTGACCGACTCAAACTCAACATAACTCCGCCTAGCTCGAATCTCCAAAGTCAAACCTGCACACTAAAAGGTTGGGGAGGGAGAGGGTCAGTCTCTAGAAGACTGAGTGAGCAGGAGCGATATACATATAAAAACATGCACATGCAAGTCATAAATTCCGAACAAGGTTTCGCTTGAAATTAGTTCCCAAAAGGGAAGAGAATGACCAATCCGTACTCGGATTTTATGACTAATCATATTAATTCATTACTTTCATAAATCATACATATACATAAGGCTCGGCGAGTGAGCGTGCACAATCTCCAACCAAACTCCGACCGTGTACGACAAATATCATTAATATGTTGATTAGGCGATCATGCAATATATCATAATACACACAGACCATAAATCATATCATAAACATATTCGTTTGGGCGATCCGGGTCCCGGCCTTCCCGCACGGTGCATAATCATAACATATCATATTCATAAGCATAATCAAAAATCATAACCAACCTTCTTCCTCCCGGGTGGCGGACGGGTTAGCAAGACCCGACCACCTCATACATAATGGCTAGTGAGGTACATGAATCCTCAAAAGCCCGACTAGCATTTTCTCGTCAAAACTCCTAACGAGGTCCGTTTCGTCGTAAATTTGGTTGGAACTAGTGTATGGGATTACCGTCGACCCTTGCCTCCCCGGATTGCCACATACACTAAGTCCCGGGGCCCGTGAACATAACATTATCTCGCCAAAATCATAAGGTAGGATACATACTATAAGAAAACATACCTTACCGTGCAACTCGGCATATGCTATACACGTACCTCTCCATGTCATCCTAATCCGTAGCTAGCATGAAGACACAAGGTTTGGAGCATAGCCTCGTCGCAAAACCATTTAAGCTTATATACGCCCATACGTATAATTTCAGAAGAATTTACTCGATGACTTACTTTAAAAGTACATATATATAATCATAAGGTTTTGGCCAAAGCTTTTCACATAAGGGTTGTAGGGTTTAATACGTAACTAAAACGAAAACACCCTCACCTGAACCGTGACGAAACAAGGAACGAGTACCAAGTGCCTGAATGATCAAGATCTCTCCACCCTGGAGATAAACTGTACAAAAGACACATGACGTGTTCGTGAGACTCAAGACTCTAAATGAACCAAATATGACGCACGGCATGCAATGAACATGTTCATGTGCACTATTAAGAAATTTAAAACATATAATCAAATCATTCGTTCATATAATTCATTCAATTTCATAATTTCATAAATTCATATATTCATAAATTCATAATGCATATCAATTAATCCAAGAATTCATTTAATAATCATAACACATAATATTCATATTCACATTTAGGAATAAAATAAATGGAACGTTCAATCAATAGTCGGTAAATTAAATACGCGAAATAGAAATCAATTAATTTTAGTAATTGAATTAAATTAAATAATATTTAAAATATATAATAAATATATATAATATATAATCAATTAACATTTAAATATATAATATATATATATACTCACACGTACACATGCATGCATAAATGTATAGATAGTACATATATATATACATAATATACCAAACCATGCATGCAAAATTATATAAGTAATTACACAATTTATATACATATATACATATATCCATGCACGTAGGAAGCATGCATGCACAAATATACACATATAATATATATACTATACATTATATACACAAGCCATGCATGCACGAAACAACAAACACACACAGCACCTAAACATATATATATTATATACAAGCCATGCACACACAATACATATATATATATATATATACATACAGCAGCTCAAATAGGAGCAGCAACAGCAGCCCATACACACAGCAGCAACCCAGAAACGCAGGCAAAGAAATCGGGAAAAACGGGGTGACACCCCCGTGTCACCTCCCTAGCCCAGACCGAGACACCCCCGTGTCTCGGTACAGCAATCCCAGGCCAAAGAAGCATCCTCGTTCCCGCTGGAAAGGAAGAAAACGACACCACCGTGTCGCACAGCAGCAACCTCCCTTGAACTGGACATAAAACGCAGAAACAGGGCAGCCCCTCACGCATGAAATGCAGGCAACACGAGCAACAAAACAAGGCATGAATTACAGCAAAAACTCATCTAAAACACACCTCAAGAACCCACGAAAATGACAGCAAAAGCATGAAGGTTCACCGCATTCCTGACAGCAACAAACTCATGCCAAAAGAGAGCAAAATCTCGAGGAAAACAGAGCAAGAACGACTCACTTCAACTCCATCTATTCATACCAGTTTAGAACAATAAATACTCATCTAAGCAACATCATTTCAGCCTATGTATCAGTTCCGAACAAGCTCAAACAAGAAATGGAAGCATACGTGATATTTCAAGGAATTTCTCTCAAAGTACCATAATCAATATCTCCTTAATACTTCAACCACCAAGAAATAAATGACCATAAATGATATGAGGATGTCAAAACAATCAATCTCAAGCTTGGAATCAATCAAAACCAACAAGAATCGAATGAGATCAACAAAATGCCCAAAATTCCCCATTTTCGGAAAACAGCCAAGAAATCAAGAATCCATGCTCAAATTCCTGAATTAAAGGATGATAATGACTCATATAGTATGTACATCACATATCCAAGCTTACCTTGTGGATTAATGGAGGGTTGGAAGGAGATTTGAGCTTGAATCTCATGGCAAAGCTTGAGTTACGGGAGAGACTAGGGAACAGAAAGTGTTTGAGATATTTTCAGTAGGTGGGGAGGGTTATCTCGGCTTGGGGGGTTAATGGATGAATAGAGGGTTGAGTTAGGGTTCCATATCATCCAACCATAGTTAATTTGGTCAAGGTTTGAGCAAGATATGGTCATTTTAGTGCAACAAGGTCATTTTGGTCGCCGCCTCATTTTTCGGTTGAATTTCGGAGGTTCAAATAACTTAGGAAAAATACAAGGCTAAGTTTACTAAACTCGAATTTTCGTTACGAGTTCAGCGGAGTTGACAGAACTCGAATCCGAGTTCTCGAGCTCAAGATATGAAATTCGGAACCAAGGGTACGCTAAGTGCTCGTTAGCCCCCGATTTGGTTCCTCGAAACAAATTAAATTCGTTAACATATCAAATGAATTCGAAAACATAAACCGAGCATATAAGCATGTTCATAACACATATATTTACGACATACTATAAATTCGTGGCAATTCGATATCATTTCATACAAGAACGAAGCTCAAAATTAGTAATATGCTCAACCCATGCAATTCGTGCATATATATACATTAAAATCCATGCTCAAATTATAGTTCCATGCATAAATTTAAATAAATGAATTAAATCTAACATTGAATAAATTATATTAAGTCATGTAATTAATTAATTAAAGCATGATTAATTAATAACATAATTACATTAATCATTAACTAACAATAATTAAAGAAATATATATCTATATTTATATTAATACTTAAAAATACGAATTAGGTTTTTAGAATAATATTGAATTAAAATAAAAATATAATAAAATAAAATTATAACGATTTATAATAAAAATTAAATATGAAACACGTAAAACAATTAATCACATAATTAAATAGTTAAATTGCGCAATTTAGAAACAAATATGACATTTTAATAAAATTGAAAAACCGGGGCGTTACAGGAGTTGTTCGACTTATTGCAAGGATCAAGAGTTTACTCCAAACTCGACCTTAGGCAAGGGTATTATCAACTTCGTATCAAAAAGGAGGACATTCCCAAGACTGGATTTAACACGCGGTATGGGTATTTTGAATTCGTCGTGATGCCGTTTGGTTTAACCAATGCCCCAGCAGCTTTCATGGATATGATGCATAGAATTTTCAGATCATATCTTGACAAGTTCGTTGTCATCTTTATTGATGATATTCTAGTATTCTCAAAATCGGAAGAAGAACACGCAGAACACCTTTGCATTGTGTTGGAAACCCTGCGACGACACCAGTTATTTTCCAAGTTCAGTAAATGCGAGTTTTGGATAGATCGAGTTGCATTTCTTGGACATATCATCTCAGGGAATGGTATGGAAGTTGATCCATCCAAGATCGAAGCAGTTATGAATTGGGAACAACCTAAGACACCTTCAGAAGTAAGGAGTTTCTTGGGATTAGCTGGGTACTACCGGAGGTTTGTTCGAGATTTTTCCAAGATTGCATCCCCACTTACTCAGTTAACCAAAAAGAACCTGAAGTTTCAGTGGGATGACAAATGTGAAACCAGCTTTCAGGAGTTAAAGAAGAGATTGATCACAACACCCATACTAGCATTACCAGAAGGATCAGAAGGGTATGCGGTATACACAGATGCTTCAAAAGAAGGCTTGGGATGCGTATTGATGCAGAAAGGAAAGGTTATTGCGTATGCATCAAGAAAGTTGCGTTCCCATGAGCAAAACTACCCTACCCATGATTTGGAGTTGGCAGCGGTCATCTTCGCATTGGCTAAGTGGCGACATTACTTGTATGGTGTTTCATTTGACATTTTTACCGATCATAAGAGCTTGAAACACCTATTTACCCAGAAGGAGCTAAACATGAGACAGAGAAGATGGATGGAGTTTCTAGAAGACTATGATTGTAGAATTCAATACCATCCAGGAAAGGCAAACGTGGTAGCTGATGCTTTAAGCAGAAAAACGAGCATAGCTTGCTTAAAAGGAGCTTCAACTTCAAGTGAAAATGCACCGAAAAAAGTTCGTATTACATCTGAACCGCGAGTGGCGAATATCACCATTAAGTCGGATTTGGGTGTACGAGTTAAAGAAGCACAGACGACTGATGACTGGGTTCAGAGACAGGCAGAACGGATCAAGGAGACCCCAGATTCAAAGTTTGGCTTTGATGATACAGACATCTTCAGATACAAGAATAGGGTCTACATTCCAAACACATTGAGAAGAGAAATTCTTGAAGAAGCTCCTAAGTCTGCTTACACAATTCATCCTGGAGGAAACAAGATGTACAAGGATCTCAAGGCGCACTACTGGTGGAATGGAATGAAACGAGATGTGGCAGATTTCGTAAAAAGATGTCTTACGTGCCAACAAGTGAAAGCTGAACATCAGAAACCGGGTGGAACATTGCAACCATTACCAATACCAACGTGGAAATGGGAACAAGTGACTATGGATTTCCTAACAGGACTTCCTAAAGTTAGAGGCGGTTATGATAGTATCTGGGTTATAATCGACAAATTGACCAAATCAGCTCACTTTCTCTCAGTAAAATCAACTGATAAGGTAGAAAAACTGGCAGAACTGTATCATCAGGAGATTGTCAGGCTGCACGGAATTCCAATAAGCATCGTTTCGGATAGGGATCCTAAATTCACTTCAAAGTTATGGCAGGACTTGCAGAGCTATTTGGGAACTAAGTTGAAGTTTAGCACTGCAGCTCACCCACAAACCGATGGTCAATCAGAAAGGTTAATCAAATACCTAGAAGATATGTTAAGGGCTTGCGCGTTAGATTTCCATGAGAGTTGGAACAAACAATTGACCCTGATCGAGTTCGCTTACAACAACAGTTATCAAGCCTCGATTGGGATGGCACCGTATGAAGCTCTGTATGGTAGAAAATGCAGATCCCCACTGTATTGGGATTTGGAGGATTGGAGATGGACTAAAGATGGTATTCATCGAGCTACACCTCCAGATCTGATTCAAGACGCGATTGAGAAAGTACAGATCATCCAACAAAGGATGAAAGCTGCCCAAGACAGGCAAAAGAGCTATGCGGACAGGAGACGGCGAGATCTAGAATTTGAAGTGGGTGATCGTGTATTTTTGAAAGCCTCACCAAGAAAAGGGTTCACAAGAATCTGAAAGTGTTTCAAAAGCCATTCAGATAATAATCTGGTTGAGTTGACAAATGAAACAATTAAAGATGATGACCGAGCAGTGTTGTTGGAAGGGGGTCTAACTAATTCAGCTTCTACAAAGTTGCCCAGCTCATCCATCAAAACAAACTTAATTAGGTCAGTTTATTTAGTACTATGGTATCTTCGATAGGATTTCCATTCACCTGCAAATAATCAATTCTTTGCGCACTTTACTATGCAGGTTTCTAACTATGGAGGATACGTTCTTACTTGAAAATCGACTTCTTTTAAGGGCAATGTGAGTTTTTTAATGATATTTTGCATCCCATTTGCTTCTTCCATTTATTAATGGCAAATAGCCTCATGCAGGTCTGAATTTGGGGGAATCTTGTTCTATTTTTACATATGCGACCGGACAAATATTTTTGCAGATTCCACCAAGGTGCTTCTGTCTTTCTATGTTCTTTCAAAAGTCAGTTTATTGCTTACAAAACGTTTCCTTAAGGCCACTTTCATATCATTCCAATTATCAATAGGATACTCACCACTTCTCCTCCTATTTAGCATCAATTGGTCCCACCATACAATGGCATATTCAGTGAAGGACACGGCTGCAAGCTTAACCTTCTTTTCCTCCAAGTATTTATGGCACTCAAACACCATTTCCGTTTTTCTCTCCCATTCAATATAGGCCTCCGGATCAATTTGTCCTTTAAATGAAAGAATAGAGAGTTTAATAGAACCAAAATTGTTATCAATTCCCTCTCTTCCCCTACGTGGCTGGTGGTGCCTTGGTCGTCTACGATCTCTTCTTGAGGCTACATCATCAAAGGAATCATTCTCAAATTCATTCCGTGGATTATGTTGCCTGTGATTCGCCCTTCCGTTTTGAATTTGAGTCATCCTTTCATCATTTTGATCCAAACGGTCTCGGATCTCATTGAATTACAAATTCATTCGTTCAAATTGTTGTTGCATAGCTTGTAATGTAAAAGCTAGGTCCATTGGAGGTTGATTCTCGGCCATATTGTACCTGCAAAACAAAGGTTAGCAAAAACACCTCACAAACACTCCCTTACGTGTTTACACTCTTTTGCTGTTCACTCCCCTCGTGCATCAATCAAATTATGGTTTTTTTCCCTCTACTAGGCTCACAATCTAACTCCTTTTTCCACTCTTTACTCTCAATTCTTTGAAGAAAGTGACAAGATGAATTAAGATGAATTAAAAAGGGTGCGAAAAAGGGTGCGAAAAACTGACACAAATGAACCGTTTAAATGATGCAAACAAACGTAACTATGTCATTTGAATATTACCGAAACAAAGCTGACCTCTTTTTTTTTTTTTTTTTTAACGCGGCTTTTACTTCTCTTTTTGTTTTTTTGTATGCGTTTTTAAGCCTTTTTCGAAGATCTCTTTTTTTTTTTTTTTTTATCTTTTTGCAGCCAAAATAACAAGAGAAACGAAATTACACAAAAAATAAAGATAAGGATAAGTAACCTTATATGGAAACCTAAGCTCTTGATACCAAATGATAGGAACTCCAAGTATTGGTATAGGGTTTCACGGTAAGTACGTGGACTTCGTATAAAATACTACCCCGAGGGGAGAACTAACCACGTAATCATGCGCACAGAGAGATACAGGCAAGAACATAGAACCAGCAATATCCCGAGAAATAAAAGAATGAGTAGTCCCGGGATCAAAAAATGCATGTAATGTAGTGCCATGAATGCTAACGGTACCTTCAATCATGGCATTCGGGTCGATCTCCGTAGCTTCCTCTTCCTGACCGCCCAAAGCATAAGCCCTAGCCTGGATTTCGGGCCTCTGATTATCCTTCTTCTTCGGGCACATGCTCACCATGTGATCGGGTGACCCATAAACAAAGCATCTCTTATGAAGCCTAAAGCAATTGTCCACGTGATGGCGGCCTTTGCAATAGGTGCATTGGTGCAGCCGGAAGAGCCAAAGGTGGTTTTAGTTGGTTCGATCCCACGTGTCAGGGTTGTTTGTACTGGGGCTTAGTCTGGGAAAAAGCTTGAAATGCCGGCCTCTTCCCGAACTTGTTAGAACTCCCCGAGCTCGATCCCTATCCAGAATATGAGCTCTTTCTCCTGAGAACCACCCTATCCTCTACTCTCAAAGCTTTATCGGTCACTTTCACCCATGTGCTCGTATTTTCTGCTTCCAAGGCATCTTTCATATCTTCCCGAAGACCCTGGAGAAATTGAGAGCCTTTAGCTTCATCATCGTTGGCAATGTTCAGAGCATAGCGAGAAAGCCTTTTCAAACTCGTTGATACAATCTGTCACGGATATTCCCCCTTGCTTGAGATCCATAAACTCTCTCAAGCTTTTGCTTTGGGTAGCTTTCGGAATATATTTATTCTTAAATTCTCGTTCGAAGACATCCCATGTAATCTCCTCTCCAGAAGCTTCCAATCTCACCTGTACGCTAGACCACCAATTAAACGCCTATCCCTGTATCATCGTGAGGGTACACTACAGCTTCTCCATCGGGCCACAAGGAATGAGACCCCATATTCTGTTAGTTTGGATCAACCATTCCTCCACCTGAACATCGTTTCCACCAACGAAAACTGATGGATTCTAATTTTTAAACTCTCGGAGAAGGGCGGTAATAGCATTCCCTCCATGATCCCCAGCCTGAGGGACATTGTTCCTTTCCTGAGCTCTCTGTTCTAAGAATACAGTTAATCTTGCCATGAAATTCCCGGGGTCCATTTGTGGTGGTGGTGGTGGATTATTGTTTTGTTGTTGTGGAGAGCGATCCCGATGATGGCGATGTTCAGGAGATCTATCCTGGTGGTGGTGTCTTCTTGGAGGCATAATTCTGCAAAATCAAGGAATTACAATTCATATGCGTGAGGTTCAGTACACGTTCGTGTGCACAATTATCAAGAAAATAAGCAAATAATCACATAAATGCACATAATAACGTTGTCCTAAGCCGTACGACCTAGACAAACCCACACAACTCTAGAGCTCCGGTTTTGAAACCGAGAGCTCTGATACCACTTTAAGATGTAGCGCTCGGAACGATAGGCCACCACATCCCCCGCACCTAAACCCAAACCCACATATGAAATGGACCTCCATACATGAGTCCAAGTCTAAGCAAACGGGAACCTACACTCACACACAAGGCTAAACAGGGCTAAAACTCGAATAGAGTGCGTAAAACAAACATATAAATATGCGGCTGCATCAAATAGGATCTAAAGAGCTCGACCATATACGCATATCATCATATACACATGGTCTCATGGCCCAAAAGAGATCAAGTATATATATCAAATATCCATAATTCTCCAAAATACACAAGCCAGAATATCAAATACATAAGAGGAATATCTAAAAGTAGGAAATAAGAATGTAACTCGACCTAGACACACAAGTACAAGACCGAGACTCGTACTTCCCCGCCTGGCTCGAACCAACCTGCACTGAAGGTGGGAGAAGAGAGGGGTCAGTCAACAACTCGACTAAATGAGGGGGCTAAACGCACACCCACACACACACGTATAAGTATAAGTAACAGAGCATATATCAAAAGGATAGTCATGAATCGAGTCTAGGGTTTTGCATACCAAAACATTTTTCAAAAGATACGTAATATGCATAAAAGAACCTGTCTCGACTCATAATCTATCAAAGCATTACATAAACAAACGTCCGGTGAGTACGGACTTCTACTAACTTCTCAAATCATAACATAAAACCAAAATCATAAAGATAATCCAACCTCACAACCATGGTGTTTCAGGAATCAAACCCTCTCCACCTACATTACCAAAAACATACGGGGTAGGTAACCCATGATATGCCTTCCCCGGTTATCAACCGAGGGCACAAGATACCACACTTTCTCAACCTCCATAAGTCGTACGTGAATATCTTAAAGGGAACCACGCACAGGCCAAACCCGACGGCCCTTTCCGTCCCGAGCATTCCCTACCCATAGCTCCCGGGGCCCAATATACCATAGCGAACCAAATTCCCATATTTAGGGCATAACTCGCTCAAAGATAAAGTAAAAGAGTTCAAAAACTTAAGCTTATATATGCTGATACTTATACCGTTCTAGAATATCCAAACATTTCCATAAAGCCATAATCATAGCTTAGATATACATATTTTATATATATAAGATATATATTCACACACGGGGTGTAAAACATCACATAATAGGCCGTAGGTCGATAACTAATACAAAGTTCCTAACCTTACCTTAACAAAAGAAAGCAGAAGTAGGGTTAGAACAGCGACCAATCACCTAAACCTCGGGCTCCTGCACGTCCAGAAGAGGCTCTGAAACACAATAAGGCAAGACCGGAGACTTAGACTCAGAAATGAACCAAATAGATGCTCTTCTATGCTTATGAATGCAATGAATGCAAATGGAATGCATAAATGTACAAATTAAGTCATATAAATTCATACTCGGAAAACTAATATCAAATAAGGTCACAAATGCAATACAATGCAAATAACACATAACATAATAAATCACCATTGCATACGAGCCATAAAAGGACCAAGAAAACATGAAGAAACATACAGGACACGGTCGTGTTGGGTTTTAGTTCAAATTGGACATGGCCGTGTCCGATTAAAATAAATTCAGGAGCCAAACTACAACTTTAGACACGGCTGTGTTGGTTTTCAGTTCATTTTGGACACGGCCGTGTCTGATTTTACAAAAATTATCTACCCAAGTTGAAGGTCCAACACGGCTGTGTCCAAATCAATTTCAAAGCTGACACGGTTGTGGTTGCCTTTCTTCTTCGAAAAAAATAGCAGTACCAATAGTGTTCATGCGAGAAATAGGGGGAAGCAAAACAGGGCACGCAGCCACAACAACAACCAATATTTATACATCAAATTCATGTAATAACTTGCTCTAACCCTATCCAAATCATCAAACAAGACAAAGGAAGCAAGGAAGTTATATATATCAACCTATCTCATGCAAGAAAACTTGAAGGTCATCAATGGAAACACTCAATACACTCAACCATAACTAGAAATAAGAGCATATATTCATGAATGAAGCTTGACAGATCATAAATATATCATCAAACCAAAGTACAGCTCCAAGGATAGCAAGAGACCCTCATAAATCAGTCCATACTTCATGTATATGTCAAACAAAGCTCAAAACATGAAATCAATGGATAGAAATGATCACATATATATGTACATATCAAATATAAGCTTACCTCTTGAAGATGATGGAAGAAAATGGAGAAATGAGCTCAAATTCCCCTTGGTGTGAATAGTGACGAGGTGAAATGTTTGTTCTCCAAAGTTGTTTGAACTGAGAATGGAGAGGCAAGGAATGATATGGGATTGAGTTAGTAGATGGTGGGATCAAGTTTTAGGGTAATATGTCAAGATTTGAGGGACTTATGTGCAAATAAGTGAAAGATTGTCATATAGGCCCGAGGTGAGTTTTCGGTCAAGTTTCGGAGTATCAAATGGGCTTAGAAAAATACAAGGCTTGGTCCATTGAACCTGGATTGTCAAAAAAATTCCAACAGAGGTGACAGAATTCGAATCCGAATTCCCGAGCTCGAATTACATAACCCGAAACCCAAGTTGCGTTAAAACGTTTTAACCTCCCTTAGATTCCAAACGAAACAAACAATCCAAAAGCTCAAAAAACAAACTCGAAAATATAAAACGAGCATATTCACAAGTTCATAACACGTATATTTCATGCATGGAAAATAAGCACAAAAATCGGATTAAAAAATGATCAAAAACAGAGTGAATAACAACGAAAGAAGTATAAACGTTTCAATAAGTATTCAAATAATTTAAAAGAATAACAATTAACATTAATTAAACATATAATCACATAATTAGGGAATTTAAATGTGCAATTATGCCATACCTATACGGCCAAAAAGTCGGGGTGTCACAGCTGCTCGATAAGGAAGCGGCAAGGGGTAACGGGTGTTACCCCGTTTGTGCTGCAGGAGAGTAACGCCCATTACTCTCCAACTCCTGCATAAAATGCCTCCATTAACGGGGGTTAAGCTCCCTGAACTGGAGCTTGGTAACCCCCGTTACCTCCTGGTTATGTTGCGGCTGTGGGCTTTAACGGGAGTCACTCCATTTGGCTTGGAGAGGGGCGACCCCCGTTACTCTCTCTTCTTGTGTGTAAAGTTATGTTATCTTTGTTTTTTGTTTTATTTATACCTTGTATATGAATTATATGCTTCATTAATGTCTTATTTACATTGTTAAAGTGCTAAAAAATATGTTATAATTCATGTTTTTAATTTATAACATGATTTAAGTACTTAAATGTGAACTTATGTGACGTAGTATAATGTAAATGCCCCTTGGTTGCATGTACGAATTATTTGCTTCGTTTATTTGCTTCATATGTTAATTCTTGTTTCTTTTATGACTTACATGCATTATTGACGTGCTATAATACGTGTTACCTTATGTGATATGAATTTGTGATTGAATTTAAAAGCTCATTTTTTATTTATGCTCTCATGTGCTCTTAAGTGACCTAAGTGCCTTTCAACGTGCGTAAATGAGTTAGAACTATGTCTAATTGCTTAATATGTTAATCTCTTGTTTCTTTTATGACTTGAGTGATATGATAACATGTTAATTTGTGTATTAAATTGAAAGTATTGAACTTATAGGACCATTTAATATGAAATACATGAAATATGCACGTGTATGCTTTAAGTGTTGCATTCCATTTGCATTATATACATCATATGCATTTGTCGAGCGTCTATTTGGTACATTTTGAGTCTAAGAATATCCTTTGTTGTTTCCTTTGTTTAGAGTTTGGTCCCGTGCATAACGAGGAGGTCCCGTAGGCGTCCGTTTTATACCCCTTTGGCTCCACTACATCTCGAAGGTGAGGTTTTCTTCCTTTTAGATAATATGACCTACAACCCTATGTGTTTTGAAGCCCACATGCGAATTAAGTATATTATATGATAGATATCTGTATGATATGTACTTTGAGGGCTGGTCCCATTTTGTTATAAGACTTTAAAAAGGCTTTTATTTACGTATCTAAGATCTATTTTTGATTTTCGTTTTGAAAATCTTTCAATATGTGTGAGTGTGTAGCAAGCTTTGAGCTTTGAAAGATAAGCTTATGAAAATTATGATTTTTGAATTATGAAACGGGGCCCGGAGAGTGGTATGACAACTCGGTCGAGCGTAGGATCGCCGAGCTCTCCCATCAACACTTTCGTTTTGAGAGTTCTCACCTAAGCTTAGGAGTTTGAGGAAGGTTAGTACTCTTGAGCCGGCGGGAGCCACCGCCGAAGGTGCAAGGAAGTCATTAATCCTTGTCTCGTGTGACTTATGATAAATAGTTAGGGCTTGCTACCCTTCTATCACCCGAAGAAGGATGGTTTGTGATTTATATTTTGATTATGATTATGTCTTTGATTATGAGAAGTTGGGAAGGAGCACTCGTACTCGCCGAGTTAGTGTGATTAGAAATAAATCTATGAAACGGGAATGGACTCTTTAATAGTTAAAATTGGTTGTTTTGGCTTTTGGCCTTAAATTTTTTTTTAATATATATATATATATATATCACGGGAAATGTTTTAGCTTACAAAGACCGTCCCCGGTTCATGGATCTTTTATGAATTTCGTTAAGTGCTTTGTTTTATACATATATGAGTATGTGTGTTAGCCCCCTCACCAGTCTTTAAGACTGACCCTCGTTGTTATTTCTGTTTTTCCCCTTTCTCTTAAGTTGCAGGTGCTTTTGGAGGTTTGAACTAGGCGGTTGTCCTTGTGTCGTTGGTTGAGGCTAGCTCGAGTCTCATGCATTGTATTTTGTTTATTTTACGCATTTTGATGCTTTTGGAAATATCTATAATTTGACACTTAGATTTTGGCCTTGGATAAGTTTTGTATATTTGCCTTGTACATAGATTGTAAAAGTTGTATACGATGGATATAATGTATGCTAGCATGTTATGATTTGTAATTACTCGCTTTCGTGAATTTATGTTTAATGCGCGCTTTGTATTAGGGTCTAGACCGCCTAGCTAGGGTGTGTATTTTGTTTGTCACCCGTTCATCATGGCTCGATACGTGTACGGAGTTCCTATTTCATTACACGTATTGGGTTATGATGCAGAGGATGTGGCGCACTTCGCTCGGGGTGCTACAGGCTTAAAAGTTTAGTTAATCACATTTTAACCCCACAATTAAAGAAGGTTGATTAATAAGTACAATTAAACTTTAGGAATTTATAAATTTAACCACACAAGTTATTATTTCTAAATAATTAGGACATGAGCATTTAAATAACACTAATTCACATAAACTAAACTAAACTACTTAAGGAATTAAATCACTTTTAAATTTAAAACACGAAGACATATATTTTGCACGTTGGAAAATTAAATCACATAGCAATTTAAATAAAATAAAGCATGTTTTGTGTGACACCCCGGTTTTTCGGTCGTACAGGTACGCACTTACGAGAGACCTAAATGTGTATTTAAATTATTTATTTATGTAATTATATGTTTATTTTAATGTTTATTTGTTATTCTTGAATTTTTTAAAATTTATTTAATTATTTGTTAAAATATATAATTGTATGTTTAAACGTTTTTAAGCTTTTGAACTCGTTTTTAAGCTTTTGAACTTGTTTTTAATTCGTTTGAGTTTCAATTTGTTTCAAAATTTCGTGAAAATTTGATATGCATGAATTATACGTGTTATAAATTCATTTATGTGCTCGTTTTAATTTTTCGGACTTGATTGATATGGTAACGCACCATATTTTATTTTGGGGATTCGTGGGCCTAACTAGTTTTAGTGCGCCTTGGGTTCCGAAGACCGTAACTTGAGATCGGGAATTCGGATTCGAATTTCGAAAGTGGCGTTGGACTCCTAATGAAGAATGGGAGCTAAGAACCTAGCCTTGTATTTTTCTAAGCCCGTTTGAGCCTCCAAAATTTGTCCGAAACGAGCTGTACTAGCAGATTTGCCTCCTTGGAGTATTTTGGCCATAACTAATTCATTTCTTAACCAAATCACTTGATTCTTGAGCCAAATTAACCCTAGTTAAACCCTTTAATCATCCCTTACCCCCTCATTGTGAAATCAGACCTAGAGAGAGACAGAGAAGCAGCTGAACGAGTGAGAAAGGAGGAAAAAGAAATCTGCACTGTTCATCTTGCCTTTCCAAGATCAATACTCCATCATTTCACCTTAAATTCGAAAGGTAAGTCCATGGTTTTATTCTCTATCCTCTCCTCTTTCTTTTAAGTGTTTATTTCCTGATTTCCATGGAGATTTGAGTATGCTTTGATGAAGAGAATGAATAGTTAGTTTTTAGCTTGAATTCTTTAATTTATGGCCTTCAGTTTGGTTTTTGTGAATTTTAATGCATGATTTTGCTCCTTTGAGCTTCCATATCTGAATTCTTGCCTTCCTTTTCATGGAGCATGATTGTATGAATTTTCCACCATTTTGTGGCTTGAAACGTGACTGAATTTGCGGAGATTGAAGCATGTTTGTGAGCTCTTTTCATGTTGATTCTTGCTGCGTGATATTGTTGTCATTCTTGCCTCCATTTCCTGCTACCTTGCTGCTGTTGCATGTTGCCTTTGCTGCATTTTATTGTCACGTTTGTTGCTACTTTCGTTACCTGGAGTTGCTGCTATGGCTGCGTTGTTTTGAGAAGAAAAACAGGGGTTGTTGTTGCTGCGTTTATTTCCTGCTGCTCAATTGCGTTTCCAGGTTCGTGTCGCGGCCGCGCAGCTTCCTACCGGATTTTGTGTCGCGGCCGCGTAGCTATGGCACTAGCTTTTTTTAAGTTGGCGTCGCAGTCGTGCCATGTTTGTGTTATTTTGAGGTCGCGGCCTCGCAGCTCTGCTCCTGTTGCATACTCTAACTGCTGCTCTTGTTATTTTTCCCATGTATATTCCTTCTTTATGTGAGCTTGCAGGCTGTATATATGTATATATATATGACATGTACTATGTATTTAATATTCTTGTAAGTTTTGCATGCATGCTGTGTATATATATGTAATATATATATATATATAGTGCATGTTTGCTTGTGAGTGTGCGTGATTTCTCTAGTGCGTGTATATATATAATATACATATTAATTTTTGCATGCATGAATTGTTGTAATGTGCTGCTATGTGTGTGTGTGTGTGTGTATATATATATTATAAGCTTTTTGCTGCATGTGTATTTATATATATATAATATATTAAATATTATACATTTTAATTAATGAATTACTTGAATTAGTTTTATATAATTTGATCTTGCATATATGAACTTTAACCTTATGAATGCATATGGTATGCTATTATATGATATGATATGAGCTTAATTGTTATGTTATGAGTTTGATTCTTGAAATATTTATGTGATATTTCAATATTTGCTTCGCTATGCCGAAGTGTGAACTTTATGACGTGCATTGTATAATATGCATCCATATGCATTTGTCGAGCATTTTTATGGTTCATATGGAGTCTTAGCCTTGTTTCTTGTGTTTAGATTGTTCGAAGGGAGTTGCTCGTGGGGTGCTTTGGGCTGTTCGTTAGGTTTGTTCGTCAAGGTGAGGTTTTAGGTTTGTTATAGCTAATGCGACCTAAAACCCTATATGTTCGTTTTCAAACCCGCATGCGATTATACTATTATATTTATATAATAGATATGTGTATATATGATATGTTTATGACTTTGTCATACGATTAAATGTTTTGAATTATATGTACAAGCATACATAAGCTTGAAAATGTTTTGCAACAGGGCTATGCCCCAAACCGTGTGTCTTTATGCTAGCAACGGATTAGGATGACACGGAGAGGTACGTCTATAGCATACACTAAGTTGCAAGGTAAGGTATTCTTCGATAAGGTACGTAAGTTTTGTAATGTTTGATTCGTAATAAGCGAGAATGTAATGTAATGGTACTGTTGGGCCCCAGAGCCTGCGAACCAGGATGCCTGGTACGACAGAGGGCCGTCAGGTGGGCGTAGTCTCCACTCTGATAGGATTACCCCTAAACTCACCAGGAGGTTTGGTGGGGGATGGAATCCTTGGTTGTGAGTGTCATAAAACTCACGACCCATACATAACGTAATGGATGGTTAGGTTCGCGCAACCCTTCCATCACTGGAGAAGGAGGTTTGTTCTTTAATGTTACTTTTGTTTTAATGTATAATGTATGTTTTAAGGAGCCCGGAATGGGATTTCTGCTCGTACTCACCGAGCTTTTATACGTTATGTTGATTATGAAACGGGATAGGACTTTTAAGTTAAAGTTACGCTATGCTTTTGATTTGGTATGTATACGTTTGTTCTAAAAATGGATTTTGGTGTGCAAAACCCTATTCCCGGTTCATAGTCTTTTGTTTATTACGTGATATGCTCTATATTTATGTATTGTGGGTGTGTGTGTTCAGCCCCCTCACTCAGTCGAGTTGTAGACTGACCCATCTCCTTTTCCCCCTTTAGTTGTAGGTTCACAGTTCGGGTAGAGCTAGGCGTCGGTCTTCTTTTGGGTCCTTTGATTCAAGTTGTCTGACTCTTTTTGCATTCTGCATCTTTATCATTATGCCTTGGAATTTTAAATATGTATAAGCTTATGATTATGTATTTGATATATCTTATTGATCTGATATAATTCGGGACAGGCTTCTAGGAATAGAATGAACCCATTGTGTATTTATGTTTTATAATTGATTTACGGGATTAGGTATCTATGCTAGTTGAACCCGTCACCTGTTTCTATTTGATATCTCACATGAATGCATTTGTTGATCCTGTTGCTTCCACCTTTGATTTTATTTTATTGCGCAGTCTGTATTAGGGTTTAGACCGCCTAGCCTAGGGGTGTGTTTTGTTTGTCTTCCGTTCGCCATGGCTTGGTGCGTGTGCGAAGTTTCCATTTCGTTACACATGTCGGGCTATGGTGCGGGGGATGTGGTGCCCTTCGCTCTTTGTGTTGGAAAACAGGAACCAGAAAGCAGCAGAAATTTAAAAATTTTCCAACAAAAGGATCGAAACTCGAAATCATGAATCCAAATTCGTAAGGTAAAGAAACTTACTTTTCAATAATCTTTCTTGAACGATTTCAAGCCACAGAAGAATGCTCTTCTCGCGGCTTGATCCTCACTCCATGGTAAAGCTCGAATCTTTAAAAACATCTAACTTGAAGCTCTCTAGAGATAGTCTACCAACTTGATTACAATCTAACAAGTAAGGATGCTAGTTCTCTAGTTAGTGTTGAGGCTTAACCTAGGGTTTATTTGATCTTGGAGAAAGGATGGTGTTCAACACATGAACCAAGAGAAATCATCAATCACTCTTTAAGGGGAGCTCGAGCTCCCCTATATATAATATAGAGAGGGGCGGCCAAACCTAGTCCTATTGGACTAAGGATTTGGTCCCTCACTCTCTTATTACTTGATCATCAAGTAATTCCAAAACTTTGACTTTGAATTCTAATTCAAATCAACTTTTAAGAGAGCTAAAAATATCCAAACTCCTTTTGGATAATATTATACTTTATTTATTAATAAATAAATAACTTATTTATCTAATTAATTAATTCATAATTAATTAAATAGATTAATTTCTCCAAAATAAGACTTTCATTTTAATTCAAAATTAAACCAAAGTCTATCAAATAATTAACACATTAATTATTTAATACACAAATATATATATACACGTGTGAGACACGTGACACGTGTGATTCACACGTGTGGAACCCTCTTGGCATGATCAACTCGTTTAATCATTTTAAAGCCTTAACTCATGTAACCAAGTTGTTGTGTGTGACCCTCTAGGTTCTCAATTCAATTAGCAGTGACCCTAATTAATTAATCAGTCCACTGATTAAACGACCACAGTCTAGCAACAGGTGTTTAACCCCTAGCTGAATTGGAATGTCTCGATTCGACAGAACCTTCAAGTCATTGATTCATGTGAGATACAATCCTCCTACTTACTATCTCTCAACCAAGATCTAGGGTAAGGGAATAATCAAAACCCTAATAATCTGGTCTTAAAGCTAAGTGCATTTCATATCCATTTGATCTCAATCCAAGAAACCCTTTTCTTGATGTCTTGATCTACTGCTTTGGCCAAGGACTCCATATGGCATATGAATGACTTACACAATAAGAGATCACCTTGCAAATGAAAGTGTAGGTCCTTTCTTGTTTCTCATTCACTTTCATGAATCACTTGTGCAGCCCCAGCATATGCCTTGAATCAATTATCTAAGGCGACACCTTTTAAAGTTTATACCTAAGACTACAGAGTTAATTCACAAAGCGACATGGAACCTCAAGTCTAAGGATCAATTAATCACATCAAAGACTCGTGAGATATTTCCTAATCTGGAAGTTTCCATTTCCTGAAATAGAAACTTCCTTTCCCATTTAGGAATGTTCTCACACGGGGCACCTCAGTGAACTTACTTATGGACGTAAGCACCCTCATGTATCACGCACGTATCAACTATACACTTTGCACCTCCATGAAATAAGGTGGTCCTTCTTAAGGGAATGATCCCACAAGCAAGCCTTAGAGGAGTCAGGTTGACACTCCCACTGTCTGTAGGACTCATCGGCTTGGAGTATTTTACTAATCATGACTTATCTGATATAGGGCTCGTTTCATGAACCATTTCACCTAAATGGTAGAGTCCTAAAGTCATCAGGATTAGGGGAGTTCTCATAAATGCACAGCTAAAGTAAACGCATACCAAACAAGAGCATATAAAGAAGTGTTGCCTCAATTCGTTATTTTATTCAAAGATTGTCTGTGATCACAATAAGGAAAAGTACAAAGCGGATAAACAATCGGCTTTGTAGGACACTATTCCTAACAATCTCACACTTGCTCGTCAAAGCCATTCTAAAGCTACTCTAAGTCCCATCTTCTAAAGATGACCTTCAAAAGCTTCTCGACTAAGGGGTTTAATAAGTAGATCTTCCATGTTCTCTGCTGATGTGACCCTCTCAATTTGTACATCTCCTCTTTTGATAATATCACGGATTAAGTGATACTTCCTCATATTGTGTTTGGTCCGTTGGTGAGATCTTGGTTCTCTTGGTTGAGCAACTGCCTCAGTGTTGGCACAAAACACAATAATGGGGTCTTTAATGCTAGGAACAACATTCAACTCTGAATTAAGTTTCTAATCCAAACACCTTCCTTAGCTGCATCATTTGCAGCTAAGTATTCGGCCTCAGTGGTCGAATCTACATTGACCGTTTGCTTAGAACTCTTCCAACTCACTGCTCCGCCGTTCAGGCAGAAAATGTATCCTGACATTGACTTAAAATCATCTAAGTCAGATGCAAAGCTTGCATCGCAGTATCCTTCGATAGTAAGATCTTCCTGACTTCCGTAAACTAGGAATAAATCTTTAGTACTTTTCAAGTACTTAAGAATATTCTTCACGGCAGCCCAGTGACCATCTCCAGGGTCAGATTGGAAACTATTTGTTACACTAAGTGCATAAGCCACATCCGGTCGAGTACATAACATTGCATACATTATGCTACCTATTGCTGACGCATAAGGTGTATGAGTCATTCTTTTCTTCTCAAGGTCAGTCTTAGGACAAGTCTTCTTAGAAAGACATGTTCCTACACTCATAGGATGGTTCTTAACCTTTGCTGAATCCATATTGAATCTCTTCAATACTTTGTCAATGTACATCGACTGTGATAGTCCTATCAACCTTCTAGATCTATCTCGATAGATTATAATTCTAAGGATGTAAGACGCATCACCAAGATCTTTCATCTCGAATTGGTTCGATAACCATAACTTAGTTACTTTCATGTCATCCTTCGAATTCCCAATAAGAAGGATGTCATCAACATAAAGTACTAAGAATTGCACTGAGGTCTCCAATTCCTTTCTATACACACGTGATTCATTCAAAATTTGAATGAAGCCAAACGCTTTGACTGATTCATCAAATCGAATGTTCCAATTCCTAGAAGCCTGTTTCAATCCATAGATTGATCTTTGGAGTTTGCAAACCTTTTGCTCACTCCCACTGAATGTGAAACCTATGGGTTGCTCCATATAAATATCTTTATCAATGTCACCATTAAGAAAGACAGCTTTCACATCCATTTCCCATATCTCATAGTCATAATATGCAGCAATGGCAAGCATGATCCGAATAGACTTTTGCATTGCAACTGGTGAAAAGGTTTCATCAAAGTCCACGCTGGGTCTTTGAGTGAATCCTTTTGCAACCAGTCTTGCTTTGTAGGCTGCAACGCTTCCATCAACTCCAAGCTTTCTATTAAAGATCCATTTGCAACCTATGGGTTTGACCCCATCAGGCACATCTACCAAGGTCCAAACTTGGTTGGAGTTCATGGAATCCATTTCGGATTTCATGGCTTCTATCCACTGTTCAGAGTCAGAATCTGAAAGTGCCTCCTTATATGTTAGAGGATCATTATCCTTTTGAGAGATCTCATGGAAGAATCCATACCATCTCTCTGGCTATCTAGGAGTGCGTTCAGAACGCCTTAGAGGAGGATTTACGTGTGTATCGAAATTCGTGATTGGTTGTGGTTGATCAGAAGGGGATGTTTCTACAGTGGGTGGCGTGGGGTCACTTTGTACTTCCTCTAATTCTATGATCTTGCCTTTCTTTTCTTTAAGGAACGGTTCCTCAAGAAAAGTAGCATTTCTGGAAGAAAACACCTTTTGCTCAGATTGATCATAGAAGTAGTATCCTATGGATTCCTTAGGATAACCTACAAAGTGGCATAAGTTAGAACGAGATTCTAACTTATCTCCCACTGTCCTCTTCACGTAAGTAGGACAACCCCAAATTCTTAAGTAAGAATAACTAGGGATTTTACCATGCCACATTTCATAGGGCGTTTTAGGGACTGACTTAGAGGGAACTAGATTCAAAATCTTTGCTGCACTTTCTAGGGCATAACCCCAGAAAGATGGTGGTAAGTCAGAGAAACTCATCATGGAACGAACCATATCAAGTATAGTTCGATTCCTTCTCTCAGAAACTCCATTTAGTTGAGGAGTTCCCGGAGGTGTCCACTGAGAGATAATCCCTTTATCTTTGAGATGATTAAGGAATTCTTCACTAAGATACTCGCCTCCTCGATCAGATCGAAGTGCTTTGATCTTGTGACCAGTTTGGTTCTCAACCTCCTTTTCAATTTCTAGGAATTTCTCAAAAGCTTCAGATTTATACTTCATTAAGTATACATTACCATACCTGTAACACCCGAGCGCAAGGTGTCACATCCCCCGCACCGAGACCCGACCCGAATATGAAATGGACGTTCCATACCTGAGCTAAATCACGGCGAACGGGGACAAACACACACTCTAAGCAGGCGGGCTAACCCTTAAACCATAAATCAGCGTAAAACATTAAAGCGGAAGCAATAAATGAACATACATCATATATATATATACAATGAGAATCACAGCTCCAAAAATAAGTCATATACATCATCAATTGTCGTCACGGCTCAAACCAAGTATGCTCCATATACAAGGATCAAAAGTAGAGTACTCATATACCAAATCATAATTAGTGTATGCAAGTGTAAAACCTAAAATACAGAGCAAGAGATGAATGCAACACCTATGACTCGTATTCCCGCCTAGCTCCCTTGACACTTGCACGACACAGCTGAAAACCAAACGGGTTCAGTCCAAAAGGGACTGGTAGGTATAAAAACAGGGCATAAATATAATATACGACAGTAATTAAACATTCACATGCAAGCTATAATCCCAAGTGAGGTTTTCGAAGAATTTCCCAAGTGGGTGAATAGAAATCATCAAAAGGGATTATAACGATTCATTTACATTAGGTCATTATTGGCCCGGCGAGTGGGCGTGTATTATCTCCAACCAACACCTTGTGTAATTCATTTAAACATCCATTCTTTCTTTCTTTTCATGCATATCATTCTTTCATGCACATTCATTAACATTAACACCTTCTTCCTCCAGGTTCGTGGTGGGTTTGCAAGGCCCGACCACCCATTCATTGACCAAAAAGGGTTACATGACTCCCCAGATTGCGCTCAGAGTCCATTCCTCGCTAACTCCTAACCAGGTCCGGTTACGCCGTTCATTGGTGGAACTAGTGTGAGGGATCATCGTCGGCCCAAGCCTCCCCGGATAGCCACTCACACTAAGTCCCTGGGCCCCATTCGTGCATTCGTTCATTTCTCGCCAAAACATTAGGTAGGGTTCATAAAACAAGGCTTTACGTTGAAAACATTTACTCTTTAAAACGACTCTCTATATATATATTAATTTTGGTCGAAAACTTTCACATGGAAGGTATGTATAGGGTTATATATCTACATAGAAGAGAAACCCACCTTAAACGGCAAAAAGAGAATACACGAGCCTCACTGACCGGCCTCGTCTCCAACTGGATGAAAATCTATGCAAGAAAGGTGAAGTGAGACTCAATATGACCAAATAAGATGCTCACCAATATAAAGCAAACCGGGACACCCCCGTGTCTCGGTACAGTGAGACCAAACAGGCATGCACCCCCGTGCCATGCTGAAGAAGAAAAGGTTGACACGCCCGTGTCAAATGCATGCAGCAGCTTAACAAATAACCCCTATTTTTTACAGCAACAGACGCAGCAAGAAGGCACAAACAAAGCATGAAATGCAGCAATAAGAAGGCATGAAATGCAGCAATAAGAAGGCATGAAATGCAGCATAAAATAGCTCTAACAAGCCACTAAAACTGACAGCAAAAGTAAGGCAGAAACGCAGCAGCTTCAGCAGCAAAAACCAGCTCAAAACAGGGCAAGTATCCCACGAAAAACAGGACAGTACCATTTCAATCTTCAACCAACAAGTTCATGTCAATTAGGCTATCAAATGTGAAGCAAAACAACACCAATATGACATGTAAATCAGTCCCAAAAGAGCTCAAACACGGAAAGAAGGCATACGTGACATTACATGAAAATTTTCTCAAAGTGCCATAAATGATATCTCATCAATACATCAACCACCATGAAATCAATGATCATAAATGAGAAAAGGATGTCAAAACAATCATTCTCAAGCTTGGAATCAATCAAAACCATCAAGAATCGAATGAGATCAACAAATTGCTCTAAACCTATTATTTCGAACTCAGCCAAAAACCTCATGAAACCATGCTCCAATTTAGGGATTAATAGATGAAAATGACTTATATTGAATGTACATAACATATCTAAGATTACCTTGTGGATTGGATGAGATTTGAGCTCCAAAATCTCCAAGGAAAGCAAGGTTACGGGAATGACTGGAATTTCAGTGAGTTTGACTGAGATTTGTGGTTTGTGTAAGGGTTGGTTCGGTTAGGGCATGGTATAGCAGGTTAGGTGGTTGAGTTAGGGTTCTATAGCATCAAACCATGGTTAATTTGGCCAATGTTTGAACAAGATATGGTCATTTTAGTGCAGCAAGGTCAGTTTGGTCGTCGTTTCGTTTTTCGGTTGGATTTCGGAGGTTCAAATGACGTTGGAAAAATATAGGGCTAAGTTCACTAAGCTCGAATTTTCGTTACAAGTTCAACGAAGTTGACGGAACTCGAATCCGAGTTCCCGAGCTCAAGATATTAAATACGGAACCAAGGGTACGCTAATTGCTTGTTAGCCCCCGACTTGGATTCCAAAATTAAAACAAATCCGAAACACATGCAAATGAACCCGAAAATACAAAAAGAACATATATTCATATACAAGACACGTATAAATCCAACATATTAAATTTGCACGAAATTTCGGTATCAATTCATATAGAAACGAAGCACGTAAATGGCACTCATAAACAATGTAACAATAAAACTAATAATATTACAAATAATATAATATAAATACGTATATAACTTATAAATACATGCATGCATCAATATTAATTAACATGAATTGCATGAGTTCATGCAAATATATTAAACAATAAGTACCACAATTAACATATATATATATATATATATATATATATATATATTTATATTTATATAAATATATTTGATATTAATAACATTAAAATAAAGTAATTAAAACATTTAATACATTTAAAATAAAATTAAATATTTAAATCACGTATAAATAATTATTTCGCGCAGTTTGGTAAACAATTACGTCATACCTGTACGGCCGAATTATCGGGGCGTCACAATACCGACTAAAGTCATCGGTAAAGGTCATGAAATACTGATCATTGTTTCTTGTGCTTACACTAAGAGGTCCACAAACATCAGAATGGATCAAATCCAAGACCTTAGTGGCACGTTCCACAGTTCCTTTAAAAGGAACTTTGGACATCTTTCCTTTGAGACAGGACTCGCAAGAAGTTAACTCTTTGAGATCATTTTCAGGGAATGATCCTAAAGTGTTTATCTTGCTAATTCTATTCTTGGAAATGTGTCCTAATCTAGCATGCCATAAGGGAGCTGAAACTTTGTCATCTCTCTTACGTTTTGTTTCTCGTTGTATATTGATATTTTGAGTTAGATAAAGTCAATTACTTAGAGTACCGATGTGAAGGGACAAGTCCGTATGATAAAATATTTACCATTCTTAATATAAGTTTCATAACCTTCACAATCTAAAATTGGAACTAAAATTATATTACGAATAATGTTCGGTACATAAAGGACTTTGTTTAAAACTAACTCAAAAGTACCTAAATCTAATCTAATTGTACCTAAAGCTTGAGCTTCAACATTTGAGCCATCGCCGATCTTCAAGACACATTCTCCTTCTCTGAGTTGTTGGCCTTCATTTAGCATCTGTACATTATTACAGATATGAGCTCCATAACCGGTATCAAGTACCCAAGAACTAAAATTAATAGAAAGATTTACTTCAATGAGAAACATACCTTTCTTTAGAGTAGCCTTGTACTATGGGCAGTTTCTCCTCCAATGTCCCGCTTTGCCACAATGGAAGCAAACATCCTCTTTCTGATCACGCTTCTTCTTTTGGGCCTTCCCCTTCGAAATGCCACCAGTGGGCCTAAGGGGTTTCTTCTTCTTCTTTTTGGGCTTTCTTGCCCTTACCTTTAGAAGGCCCAGAAGAGGAAGATGGAGCATTCACCATCAGAACCTTATTATCCTTCTTGATCGTGTTTTCAGCAGTCACAAGCTGACTAATCAGCTCAGCTACAGTAGCACTAGCATGATTCATATTGGAGTTAAGGACAAATGGGTTGAATGATGGTGGGAGCGAGGATAGCAACAAGTCCACTGAAAGCTCATCTTTCAGTGGCATGTCCATGGAAGCAAGTTTCTCAATAAGGGCGAGAAACTTGAGTCCGTATTCATGGACACTTGAACCTTCCCTCATTCTCAAGTGGAACAATTCCTTTGAAGTGTTATACCTTGTAACACGTTCATGAGGGCGGTAAAGTTGCTCTAAGTGGTCGTAAATCTCCTAAGCAAATTCCATGGCCTCATGTTGCCTTTGCAAGTCCGAAGACATGTTAGCCAACATAAGGCAACGGGATTGGAGATTATCATCCTTCCACTTCTGGATCGCATCCCGCTCGGCTCGAGTGGGAGCATCCCCTTCGGGACTAGGATCCCCTTCGAAGAGAACATAAGTTCTCTTCTCAGAATCTAAAATAATTTTCACATTCCTCAGCCAATCAGAATAGTTAGGACCAGTCAACTTGTTTGACTCGAGGATCGATACAAGAGGGTTTTTGGTTGCCATTTCAAAACACGTAGAGAATTACAGAATCTACGACCTAAATGGTAAAATAGAGAACTAGTGAGCATGCTGAATTATAACGATATACAAAAGATAAGGTCTTTAATCTGATGTAGCTCCCACTGTTTTTTGAAGATCTATAATTCCCAAAGATCTAAGAGGAACACGTTTCCCAATGGGTACTAAGATCCCAAGCATTTTACCTCGAACCCACGACTTGCGGACATTCTAAGTAAAACCCTAGGTAGGTACAACTTACCAATTCTAACATCTTTAGAACTCTTAGTAATTGTTTTTTGCATCACCTATCTTTCAATATGGACCCACGACTCGTGCGACATCCATATTTACTTAGGCGTTAAGCTAGACCCATCAATCATAAGATCATGATCAAAACTTAGTTCGAACGACCCACGACTCGCGGACATCGCCCTTGCCAAAATTGACCACGAAATATTGATCATTTAAAATGATCAATTAGGTAACTAAGAACTAATAAGCTCCACTAGCTATCCCATGACTCGCGGACAATAACTAGCTTCACTTACTAAATGTAAAACCTATTGATGGAATGCTAGGAATTTAATTCAAAATTTGCATCTCGAATTAAACACCTATTGTTCGAAATTAGCTTAATATTTGACGGGAATTTTCGAATCAATCGGAGAGTTGTCCGGTTCGACCTCACCAACATATATGTTATCCAATTTTAATTAGTCTTGATTAATGCAAGTACAACTCAAATGCATTTCACACAAGCACTTAGCAGATAACATGTCCTAACATGATACTAACATGTGATGATCATGGGTTCTACCTACCTTATGCGTGATATGTGGGAGCCACTCCACAATCACAAGTTCTAACATACATGCCACATAAACAGTTTAAATCACATAAGGGAAAGCAGTAACAAAATACGAGCCCTATCTCTATTACATTTTCAATTGAGATTCCTCGCCTAACATTTTGAGGGGTCTTCACTTATGGCCTCCTTGTTACTTCAATGTGGTCCATCTTACTCCATGGGTGCATTGTCTACAAAATGAAAATAAAACCTCACCACCTATTCTACTCTCAAAAAAAATAAAAAAGTACAGAAAAGTAATAAGGCTCAATCTTCATATTGGCCTTAGACAAATACACGGGGTCATACCCCGGCCTCAAAACAGTAATATGGAAAGCCACATAATAAATCACATAACAATACGCACATAAGTAAGGCTCCAACCTCAACTGAAAAACGCAACTATAGGGCTCCAACCCCAATTTAAACCATCCATGTGCATAAATTAAAACCATAAATAAGTCTAAACCCATGATCACCTAACATGCATAAATTGCAAGAATTTAAATTTAACCAATAAATTAAAATTCTCGCTTTAAGCTCTAATAGCTTAAAACACGACTTAGATGCAATTCTTGTTCAAGAGCCTTTTCTATAAAACCCGAAAAACAATAAACTAATAAAATTCCAATTAATTTCTGAAAATTAACAATTTTATTCTTTCAATATTTTCATAAAACAAAGTTCACAACTTTCCCGAAATTTAAATCGCTTAATTTTTTTAAAATCCCAATTTTAACAATTATTTCAAAAATAATTCAAATTTAATAAAATAAAATTTTATAGAAAAATTAAATCGGGATTTCAAGGACCGAAAACACGAAAACACAAAATTTGGGCCCGGAACCACTCGGAACGAGCAGCTGCTCGCCGTGCAGGGTCGCGCGGTGCCAACAGCTTATGCTGCCAGCCCGCGCGCTAGGCGCGTGCCCTGCGCGTAACTCGTTGCTGCTCGCGTGAGGGCAATACCGCGGTTGCGGGAGCGTGCGGGAGGCTGTCCCGCGCGGTTGCGGGGACAGGCGCCTAGGCACACTTAGCACCTCGTCGCGCGCGGCTGCGTGATGGTCGCGCGCGGGGTTGGGGCATCCTACAAGTTGGCACGTTCCAACCTCGCGTGTTTGTTTCGTGTTTCGTTTCGTATCTCAGGTTTCACCAAAACCCGGTTCAATCCAAAATAAAAATACGATTTAAACAGATTTAAATTAAAACGGTTTTCAAAAACACAATTTAAGAAAATAATTTCAGAAATTCAAGAAAAATTACAGTTTCGTAATTCAGGCTTTCTAAAAGAACTCATGAATACCTAATTCGCATCTAAGCCTATGAATTTCTACCAAATTCAGTTAAGTGGATACGAATCAGAAACATGATTAACAAGGTGGCTCTGATACCACTTGTTGGAAAACAGGAATCAGAAAGCAGCGGAAATTTAAAAATTTTCCAACAAAAGGATCGAAACTCGAAATCATGAATCCAAATTCGTAAGTTAAAGAAACTTACTTTTCAATAATCTTTCTTGAAGCGTTTCAAGCCACCCAAGTACGCTCTTCTCACGGCTTGATCCCCTCTCCTTGGTAAAGCTCGAATCTTTAAAAACTTCTAACTTGAAGCTCTCTAGAGAGAGTCCACCAACTTGATTACAATCTAACTAGTAAGGATGCTAGTTATCTAGTTAGTGTTTAGGCTTAACCTAGGGTTTATTTGATCTTGGAGAAAGGATGGTGTTCAACACATGAACCAAGAGAAATCATCAATCACTCTTTAAGGGGAGCTCGAGCTCCCCTATATATAATATAGAGAGGGGCGGCCGAACCTAGTCCTGTTGGACTAAGGATTTGGTCGTTCTCTCTCTTATTACTTGATCATCAAGTAATTCCAAACTTTGGCTTTGAATTCTAATTCAAATCAACTTTTAAGAGAGCTAAAAATATCCAAACTCCTTTTGGATAATATTATACTTTATTTATTAATAAATAAATAACTTATTTATCTAATTAATTAATTCATAATTAATTAAATAGATTAATTTCTCCAAAATAAGACTATCATTTTAATTTAAAATTAAACCAAAGTCTATTAAATAATTAACACATTAATTATTTAATACACAAATATATATATACACGTGTGATTCACACGTGTGGAACCCTCTTGGCATGATCAACTAGTTTAATCATTTTAAAGCCTTAACTCATGTAACCAATAGCAGTGGCCCTAATTAATTAATTCACTAATTAATAGCAGTGGCCCTAACTAATTAATTCACTTGTTGTGTGTGACCCTCTAGGTTCTCAATTCAATAGCAGTGGCCCTAATTAATTAATTCACTAATTAATTAATCAGTCCACAGATTAAACGACTATTGTCTAGCAACAGGTGTTTAACCCCTAGCTGAATTGGAATGTCTCGATTCGACAAAACCTTCAAGTCATTGATTCATGTGAGATACAATCCTCCTATTTACTATCTCTCAACCATGATCTAGGGTAAGGGAATAATCAGAACCCTAATAATCTGGTCTTAAAGCTAAGTGCATTTCATATCCATTTGATCTCAATCCAAGAAATCCTTTTCTTGATGTCTTGATCTACTGCCTTGGCCAAGGACTCCATATGGCATATGAATGACTTACACAATAAGAGATCACCTTGCAAATGCAAGTGTAGGTCCTTTCTTGATTCTCATTCACTTTCATGAATCACTTGTGCATCACCAACATAAACCTTGAATCAGTTGTCTAAGGCGACACCCTTTAAAGCTTATACCTAAAACTACAGAGTTAACTCATAAAGCGACATGGATCCTCAAGTCTAAGGATCAATTAATCACATCAATGACTCGTGAGATATTTCCTAATCTGGAAGTTTCCATTTCCTGAAATAGAAACTTCCTTTCCCATTTAGGAATCTTCTCACACGGGGCACCTCAGTGAACTTACTTATGGAAGTAAGCACCCTCATGTATCACGCACGTATCAACTATACACTTTGCACCTCATGAAACAAGGTGGTCCTTCTTAAGGGCGTGATCCCACAAGCAAGCCTTAGAGGAGTCAGGTTGACACTCCCATTGTCTGTAGGACTCATCGGCTTGGAGTATTTTACAAATCATGACTTATGTGATATAGGGCTCGTTTCATGAACCATTTCACCTAAATGGTAGAGTCCTAAAGTCATCAAGATTAAGGGAGTTCTCATACATGCACAGCTAAAGCAAACGCATACCAAACAAGAGCATATAAAGAAGTGTTGCCTCAATTCGTTATTTTATTCAAAGATTGTCTGTGATCACAATAAGGAAAAGTACAAAGCGGATATACAATCGGCTTTCTAGGGAACTATTCCTAACACTTTGGTGCTACATTTTGTCCACATAGTTGGGGAATAAATCACATGAGAGTTATAATTGAAATAGAGAAATTTGAAAAATAAACACACTCATACGTCATACTTGTCCTTCGGAGATGTGGGGGGTCATAGTGGGGAATATATTTTTAATGGGTATATTGATCGGATTGTAATCCCAAGGCACAATAACACGACTGGATTTTGTCACGATCCCGAAGACGATAGATATGTACACGTAAATTATAATATCATTACTATTTTGTATGACATGGGTTTTTATGGAGTTTTTTGTTGTGAATACATACTGAGCGATGCACATTTAATTACTGCATTATTGGAAAGATGGCGTATGGAGACGTATACATTCTACCTTCCTGTTGGGGAGGCCACCATTACTTTAGATGTGGCTGTGCTATGGGGGCTTCCAATTCGTGGTGATCCAATAATTGGGATAGATATACCTCTTGAGTCTTGGATGGATTGTTGTGGTGGTATGTTAAGATTTTTGCCATACGGTGATGACCTCATTGGATCACGAATTAAGATGATAACTTTAAGAAGACACTTAATGGAGAATCCGCTCAATCCAAAGACTCCTACCGGGGAGATAATGCAACATGCTAGGTGTTACTGATAATGGGTGCGTATTGTAGAAGAGTGTCGGAGTTGTAGATGGGGGAGTGCTGTATTGGCATTTTATACCATGAATTATGTAGAGCGAGCAACAGCTACATCCATAATCAGAATATCGGCGGAGCTTTACAACTCTTACTGTTAGACTCAGAAACATGGTGTTTACGTTGCAAGGTGGTTTAGGGCGTATGAACACCAAATTGAAGGGGAGCTAGTGAGTTCCAAGGGTGATGTTGTTGGAGGGTACCACGAGTGGTATAAGAGGAAAACACGCAAATTCATTTCGCCTTCACCAAGGATACATGGCGATGGATATAGACCCACCGATCATGCGGCATGGAATCCGATGGTAAGAAAAAAATTTATTTAGTTAAAGAGAAAATTACATTTTTGGTTCCATAGGAAATAGGTCGATTCGATTTTTTGGTCCAGTGATTTTTAAATCATACTGCACTTTTAATATTAGAAATATATATTTAAAATTGAATTTAGTTAAAAATATGTAAAATAAAAAATTGAAAATTATTAATATTTATACTATTTAAATAATTCTTATATATACAATATTGCATTTATTTAAAATAATTATCGTTTCATGTAGTTAAAATTAAAATAAAAATAAAAGTTAATATCGCAATATAATATTAAAAAGTAATACTAATTAAAAACAAAAGTTAATATCATTATAGCGTACGCATTTATTTATAACACTATATATTAATTAAAAATTTTAAAAAGTAATTAGTGGCCATATATATGCATTTAGTAATAATATCTTAGTTAAAAGGTAATATATATAACGTGGCATTTAGTAATAATATCTTAGTTAAATTAAATGTAAATTTTATAAATCGTTTGATGAGTTGCTGTGTTTTGTAATTTTAGACTACAAGGTTGACATACATGATGGTTGACTTCTTGACCATTACCGATTACCACGATCCAAATCGGTTCCAGATGCTTGTTGAAAATCATAGAGAAGTGGTCCGTTCATTACAAAAGGTGAAAAGAGGATATGTGAATCCGAAAACAGTAAGTGACCAAATAAGAAGTCTGAGGGATTCACGAAGTAGGCGACGAGCCCAAAGTTCTGAACAAGCTCGAACCAATGCCAGCCAACGCTATCTTCCCGCCCCTATGCCTTCTGTATCTCCGTCATTTGAGCAATGGGACAACAACCCTCATTCATCCTATGTTCCCTTCGTACAACCCACATTCGAAGGAACGAGTTCCTCTAGCCAACCTCAGTAAATGTATTGAATATATATCTATATTCATGGTAGGTAAATGAAACATTATTGTAATATGATACTCATATTATTGTAATTTTAATATGTGTAATTTGTTTTTAGTTATCTTTTTGTGTTTTTTGGTTCACATACATTTCTTAATTAGTTTTATCAATAGTAATAACTTTACATATTTTATTTAGATGTTCTATATATAATATAACTTCTTTATAATTGTAATATTATTTTAATATTTAATAATTTTTAGTTACTTTAAAATATATATAATTATAAAACTGCGCGTATCGCATACATCGCATGCTAGAATATAATTATGTATTATAAAAAAATATAATTATATGCATCGCATGGGTCGCCGAGGGCATATAATTATATGTTATTAAAAAAAATAATCGATAATAATTTTCAACTATTTTACATATAATATAATTATAATAATTTTATATAATATTTTCATTTGTTTTAAATACAGTACAAATATAATCATTCCGTGCATCGCACGGGTCGTAGGTTAGTGTGTATATATATATATATATGTATATATATAAAATAGAGTTTGATTCTCACATTAGATAATTAAATTGGAAATTAAATTTGTCTTTCCTAAATATCTTTTTAAAGTTTATTCTCTTTATCAATAAAAACAGAGTTGGAGAGAAAATTCTTGAGAGAGAGACTCAAGAAAAGTAAATTCAATCAAATTCAATTGATCAATCAGTTCGAGAAGCGATTGAGTGTTCTATTATCAAATCAGGAAAGCAAGAATAAATTGGAGATTGGAGAATCGTGTTCTCTTCTCAAATCTTTTGGAATTAGTTAGTATCACTCTCTGTTTTTTATTTTAATGTTAGAAATTAAAAAAAAAAATTCATTAAAATCTTATTGTCATTGGTTTTTGGAATTCTAATTGAATCTACCAACTCATACTAGATAATTAAATTCAAACTCAAATTCTACTCTTCCTTAATATTATTTTGATTTTCCTATATTCTACTTTTTATTGGTGAAGTAAATGGGGAAAGAAAAAATTCTAATAGAGAATCAAGAAAATCAAATTCAACAGATATCTAACGGATTCAAGCCTTTTCTTCTCAAATCACGGAAAGCGAGAACCAATTGGATCGAACTCAGCATTTTCTTCTCAAATCCTATCTTTTGGAGTTCATTAGGTTAGAATCACTCTCTATTTTTATTTTCTATGAATATTGAAAAATTATTCTCGTTGTTTATGCAATTGATAAATTTTGTTAATAAGTTGTTTCAAAACTCTCTTTACATGATAGACGTAGACATAGAACAGAATTAGCCATCAGATTGATATGTATGATTTCATTACTGAGATCTTTATATGATAGATGTAGAAATAGAAAAGAATTAGCAACCAGATTGATATGCATAAGAAATTTAAAAATAAAAATAAAAAAACCCAGATTGATATGCATGATGTAGAAATAGAAAAGAATTAGCAATCAGATTGATATGCATGATAGGAATACTGAAATAGAAAAAGAGAAAAACTCAAGATTGATATCTATTGACCGAGTAGTAGAGAAAAAAAAGAATTACGAATTGAATTATTGTATAGTGTGTACATATAATTATAATTTCCTTAATTTAAATTTTAATTAAACAAATATTTAATAAAATAATAATTTATCTATACTATTATATTCTAAAATTGTTAGAAAATTTATCCAACCGTCAAATCAAAAACTTTCACATAAGCCCACAACCTCAAGGGTCACGGAGTCATACCTCCTCTAAAATAATTTTATTGTCGATTACCCGTCTTTTCTCTTTTTACCTCCACAAGGTCAACACCGATTAAAAATTAAAAATAAATATATATATATATATATATATATATATATATATATATATTAAATACTAATTACTATTATAATATATTATCATAATAAAATAAAATAAAACACAATAATTTAAATAATAGCAACAATCTTATTATTATTATTATTATTATTATTATTATAGCATACAAAAAATAATATTATTATATTATATTACTATAATAATTAAAAAAATAAAATTAAAAACAACAACACACCAACTCATACATTTAGTAGCGGTGGGAGACTGAGAGTTGATTCGTTCCAACAACAACACTGACAGTGGAAGCTCATTTGGTGGAGAGAAAGTGAGACTATGAATTATAAAAATGAGAACAGTTAATAAAAATAATAGGATTGTTTAAACTATATAAATTAAAAATATATAGCTAAAATGCAAAGAATTAATCTGTTATATTTATTTCTTTTTGCATTGTTAAAAACTAATAATCACACACACTATGCATGTGCGCGCAAATAAAAAATTAATATTATTCAAATTTGTAATGAATTAAATTCTTTATGTTAATATTTACTTTAAGATTACCTTTAATATAATTGTAAATTTATGATAAATAAATAAATCAATCAAATAAAATAATATTGGATTAGTAAAAAATAATATAAAATAAAAAATATGTGAAAAGAACAAATAAAATAATAACTTGGTTCTATTAAAACTAAAATTCTTGATTTGATTATCGATTTTAACTGAAAATTACTAAAAATACTAAAAGAACAATATAAGCTATGATTAAAAACTTTTTCAAGATTTAGTAATTTTATATTGATTGCAATTATTTTATTTGCAGTTATAAGTTTGTCAGTGATTATATCGGATAAAATATAAGATTATGCAGAATTAGATTGAGAGGAGCAAGAATACACATTTCACATCAAATTAGAAGCGAAACTCGGACTGATAAAACGGCGAAACTCGCGCAGCAGCAAAGCAACGAACTGAAATATTTTTTGGCATAGAAGAGGTGACATATGCCAGAAAAACCAAATGACAAATAAAGTTCGCAGTAGCATAGCACCGAAACTTGAAACGGATGAGAATGAGGCTAGCGAACTATAAGAGCTTCCCCGAGCCTGGAATGCTAAACACTGGAAAAAGATCTATTCTTAGATCGATACGGTTACACTCCTTTTGTCTCAAAATTTTTATTTCGATTGAGCTTTGATATTGGTGAAATACAATATGTATAATTCTTGAGATGTCGAAAATTTTATTTGAAATATTAGATAATGCGAACACATTTGAGGATACATTTGATGAGAACTGTTATGCTTCGGATCCCGATCGGCTAGGGTAAGCACTTACTCTTGATAACAATTACTAGGGCAAGCAATACTCCGGATCCCAATTTCTAGGGCGAGTATCTGCTTCGGATCCCAATTCGCTAGGGCAAGTAATACTCTGGATCCCAATCGCTAGGGCGAGTATCCTGTTCGGATCCCGACACATGAGAGTGGGTAAGTGCTTCGGATCCCGATCTCATGAGCAAGCATCGAGAAAATATAACCTAATACGAACTAATATATGAGTGAACAAATCATATTTGTATGACCAGATATTAGAAATCCTGTTCAGGGTAGGTAATTGAATATTAGAATAATGGTTTCTCATTCTGTATAACTGGATACTTGATAGTCATATTCATATGTTATGATATTACATATTCTGCTCGAAATAGGTAGTAGTGAAAATGTTATCTAAACGTGCTTGAAATAGGCGAATAGGTATACTTGTGATGCCCCGTTTTCCCGACAGGTCAGGTATGACGTCACAAGTGGGTTTAGATCGAGTGTTATGTGATTTAATTATGTTTGTAAGTGCTAAGTGGATGTTTAATATATTTTATTTCGAGAATTAATTATGTGACCTATATAATTTATTCGACCTATGACTATGCTATTTAAATTCAATTATAACATGTTTACTTGCAAAATAAATTTTTCATTTCGATCATCCCCTGTTTACCCATCATTTTGGCCCTGTTTTCTTTCTGCCCAGATGTTCCTAAACAGTTGTTTAGACCCCTAGTTCATTTTCCAAATAGTCGTGTGAGACCCCCCTGTCTTGACCCGAGAGCTTCTAAACGCCCGTTTGAGTTTCTAAGCCAACTTTCACACGGAAGTTTACCCCTCAAACTTGCTTCGATTGACCTAAAGTTTTAACCATAGAAACCTCTTTGAGTTTAAAGTATTCTCCAATTAGAATCACCTTAAAATAATATCTGAGGACCGAGATATAACCATTTTAATTTTGTGTCACCACTTCACCTAAAATCTGCTTTCGTCCAACTTGAAGCCTACGCCATTTCCACATCGCTTTGAACCACAATTTGAGTCATATATAGTTCGAAAGGACCGTTTGTCTAGTTTCATACCCAACAAACAAAACTCCATTTCAGCTTCTAAAACTCAAGATATTCCCATTTTTCTACAGCTTGTGAGTTTTCGAAAACTGTCAGCTTTTGCTAAACTATGCCAAAACCCATCTTCTTGCGTCCCTTTCACTTCTTTGACTTTTGTATGTGATTTATATGAATTGTATGCATGATTAATTGATAATTATGTTATTATTTGACACACGTTGGCCTATAATTGCTTAAACTTGATTGTTTGAACCCATGCTTTATATGAATTGAATTCGTTTGTTTAAATGACATTAATATGTGACCTCCTTGAGTTTAATTGCATCTCTTAGATGTTAATTTAATGTCATACATATTTAAGTGTCACTTGCTTTCTAATTGATTTAGTTATGAAGGTGTTGATATGTATTGAGGTGTTGGTATGGTTCTATTTATTTACATGACATAAATGATTTGATTGCTAGTTATGTGGAGGCATTAATTGTACGCATGAACACGATCACAACATTTCCATGCCTTTTATGCTTTCATTGTATATCCAATCATCTCGTGACATGTCACACCAATTCATGATCATTTGCCATGCGTTTATATGGTTTCATGATTGAGTCTTGTCTCACAAGTACATTGTCATTGTTCTTCTTGCACAGTTAATCTCTAGGGTGGAGATGATCGGGACACGTGGTTCCTCTCTTGGTCCTGCTTGCACATAGAGGTGAGGGTTTTCTTTTATATTCGACCTATAACCTTGCAAGATCTAAAACAAGCCAAATGCTTTTCGTATCAAACTAGTCAAATCTTTTATACCGGATACGTACCGAAAATGCTTTATAAATTGTACAGTGTTAACCCTGAGACCTTTTTGCGAGATCCTGTTATTGCCCCGGCTCTCCGGGCGCTGGGTTAACCGGTGTGGATTCTTGTACTGCTCTTCGAGCCCAAGGGCTTGTGTATTGAGTGATTCGGGGAGGTATCAGGCCGACGGTGACCTCTTGCATAGTCCCACCTTGTTGGAGCACTGCACCCCAGATATCCGCCAAGACGTTTGGTGGAAGATGGGATTCCAGTTTGGGGAGTCATGAATCCACAGATCACCTTGTCCTGGATGGCGAGGGCTAGCTACCTGGAGCATCAATGGCGTGTGGAGGTTAATTTGTACATGTATTTCCCACTATTAATAATTGTACCATATCCTGATCCTGTTTGCTTGATTGTATACTTATCCTGTCCTGACATTTAATAAGGGAAAGAAGAGTCCAGGATAGAAAAAATACCCGTTCTCGTCGGGTCTCCTAAAATGTAATACATAGATATTTATAACCTCTGGCATGCCCTCAGTCCCTGTTCAGTCCCAGAGTTCGTGGACCGTTAAGGTAAAATGGGTATCAACAGAGGGCCTGCGGATATCGACACATGCATTGTATATCCTGTCTACCTGACTGCCTGTAAGAACGTGATTCCACCCGTACGTATTGATTTATCCCTGATTCTTGGTAGCTGTTTTATTAACAAATATCATACAGTGGAATTACGTCCGCTTGACAGCCTGCATCTATATATATGCGTGTGTAGCCCCTTCACTCAGTCAAATAGCTGACCCCTCACTCTCGTTGTTTTTAGTTGTTGTCTTGCAGGTTCAGTGGTCGTAAGGCAGGAGTCGATCAAGGTCTTTGTTTCGAGTCTTGGTCTTGCCCGAGTTGCATCGTACTACATGCATATTTTATGTATTGTACTGGCCCTTACCGGCCATTTGTATATTATTGTATGATAAATCTCGGGACAGGTTTTGAGGGCCTATAGTTGAACCCGTTTTTAATTATTGCTATAGATTATTTGTTTCGGGACAGGTTTCTAGGATTTCTAGTGGAACCCATATTTTCATTTTTTTTATTCTGATTTATGTTTATTTTATGATTGTGACTGCATGTTGCCTTGCTTCCGCACTTCTGCTTTGTTAAACTGTTGGTACAGGGTCTAGTCCCTCCTAGCACAGGATTGTTTTTATTCTGTCTCCGTTCACTGAGAGTTTGGTTCATGTATGGATTTCCCCATTTCATGTATGGACTGGGCTCATAGTGTGGGGGATGTGGTGCCCATCGTTCCGGGTGCTACAATACGCATGCTCGAATATGAGGAACCTTTCTCGAATGAGGTTGTAACTCAGCACGATAGAGATTCGAAAATCTAATTTTTCCGAATAGGTGGTCAACTTATTGAGGACACATGAAAAGACACTGGTAAAAGCAAATCCCGAACATAGAGGTGACTCTCCCACAAGGAGGACAAGTTTGATATAAAAAATAAGCTCGTTATATTCTGATTGACGAACTGAGGACACGTGATGACACTACCCGAATGACAAAAGAGCCAAATAAAATAGATTGTTACGAACAAACGAACACGAAGAATGTTGATGAACAACGCGACGAAACCGTTGAGGAAGGAATAATGATGAAAGATAGGGTAAACTAGACATGGAGGAATTATCTGTCGATTGATGACAAGTTTAGCAAACAAAACACGAACTGTTGGCCTGAACCTTCTGTCAATCCCTTCTGTTCTTCGAACATAGTGGACTTGAGGGGAGGGGGGGTAGTGTTGGGGTCCTACCAATCTAGCCCAAAGTTCAGCCCAACACATGGATAAGGCCGGGAGCCTAAGTCAATAACTTGAGGCGAACAAAAGAGATTGTTAGGAGAACAGGAGAACAGAAGTGTTCGTCTGGTCTTCTATTCGCTAGCGGAATAGGGGAACAGAAGAGTTCGCTTGGTCTTTTGCTTGCTAGGAGAACAGGTCTTCTGTTCGCAAGGAGAACAGACGAACAGATGAGTTCGTTGGGAGCATGAGCGTGGAGAAGAAGAAAATCTGGAGAAGTGTGGTGCAAGAAATAATAACTAAGCAAGATACGAGATAATCTGGTAAGATCGTAACAAATCGGATAGAAGATCTCAAATTACAAGAAGAAGTGGTAACGTGCATAACTAAAATCCTAAGTCCCAATATTTTATAAATACGACCCTTGAGATATGACAATCCAAGCTTTTGGTCTGATCTCTTGGTTAATCTCTCTGAAACCCTAGCTTACTTCGGTAAGATCTTGAGAAAAGAGGGATTAATCTTAAGGGTTTTGGGCTGGATGCAACAATAATATTATCACATAGTTAAATTTATATTAGTAATATATATTATTAATGGAAATTTATGAAAAAAATTATAATTTTTGGCTAAACATATTTTAAAATAATTATAATCATTTTATTATTTATAGATCTTTCAAACATTATTTAAGAAATTAAACAATTAAGGATAATTTATTTCATTATGCATAATCAAATGTTGTAATCTTTATTAATATTAATTATAGATGATATGAGGGGAATGAGTCAAAACTCGCTAACGCATAAGACAAATTTGACATCACTCCCCCATAAAAAAAAATACCAATACTATCTCCCCAATTTAAATTTGTAGTTAGATTTCACTTCCTATTTTTGGCAAATTACCAAGTAGCCTCGAAGAAACATGAACTGACATAACACATCACTCTTCCCTCCCATATAAACGATTTTGTTAACATAATACCTAATATACACGATATTATACTTTTATTTTGTATGTTAATATATTTCAAAATTTTCATACTCCAAATATATATATATATATATATATATATATATATATATATATATTGTGTGTAGGTGGATGGTAAGGTAAAAATTAATTGTTGATTTATATTTTGGAGTATTATTTAGAAACTATAAAGTATTCAAATTATAAAATAGAGTATCAAAATTATAAAACAGAGTTTCCAAATTATAAAACAAAGTATCCAAATTTAAAAGTAGAGTATTATTTGTAGAAGTCTTCAAATTTAATATTGAAGTATGAGAAGGAAAAATAAAGAAAAAAGAGTATTGTTCGTAAAAATTAAAGTGCTTACGTTTTAAATTAGAGTATTATTCATAAAAGTTAAAGTATATAGATTTATAATTGAAGTATTGTTTATAAACATTAAATTATTCAAATTTAAAAATAAAGTATTATTCGTAAAAGTTAAAGTACTCAAATTCAAAATTGAAGTACAAAATGAAAAAATAAAGAATAAGAAAACGAAAAAGAAAAGTGTATTGCAGTGAATTTAGGTGAGTAGGGAGTGAAATCTAATTATAAATTTGAACTGGAGAGCTAATATTGATATTTTTTTCATGGGAGAGTAAACTAAATTATTTCTAATTGAAAGGAAGTTATTAATTATGACTCCCATGATATGGACCAATAGGAGGTTTTGTTTTGAATTAATAATTTCAAACAAAGGAGAAAAAATTATTTGATCAAAATTGAGTAATAAAAATCGAACGGCTTTATCAATTACAAAATAGTATAGATAGATATCCATATATAATAATGGTTAATTTTCATAAGGAAAACAATCAATGAATCTAATTAAATATAACTATGCCCACCTATAACAATGTGCACCTACAAATATTTAAAGAGTTTTTCTAATAATAAAATTATAAATAATATCAATCAATAATTTTTTTTTGTTAGAATTAAAATTGTTTAGAAATGGGAGAAATACATATTAAATTTGTTGAGTTTTATTTGAATTTGAATATTGATGTTAATTTTACCATAAATTGATACTTTAATTAAAGACAACTTCCAAAACCAAAAAAGACGATCACATGACTTAAGTGGAAAGCAACTTCCCCTTTACACTGGTAGGTCACAGGTTCAAATTTTATTGGAATTAGATACTAATTTGGCGTTTGGTGCACGACTGGGTCCCTGTAGATTAGAGGATGCAGAGGAAAGGATTAACAATAGTCTCTAGGTGCGCATGCTGCTGTTGGGAAAACACGAAACAGTAACGCAACGTAATTTAAAAAAATTTCCCAAAAGAAGAATCAAATCTTGCAATTCCTCTCCCAAATTCGTAGAGATCAAGAAACTCACTTAGATAGAAGCTTTCTTGACATGTTCTAGCCGCCCAAGAACGATCTTCACGTGGCTTGTCCCCAAAAGCTCCTTCGAATCTTTCAAGACGTCATGATAGTAGCCCTCTAGAGAATTAGTCCACCAACCTCGACCATGATCCGAATAGCGTGGATGCTAGTTCTATATTCGATGTTTAGGCTCTAGGGTTTAGTGTATAATATTTGGAGAAGGAGAATTTGTCTATCACCCTTAATGGGGTTCGAACCCCACTTATTTATAACATAAGACGTTCGAACCCCTTTACCTTGTTGGACAAGAATTCCAAAACCCTTTTGGTAAGGGATTTCTTGTTTGGAGAGAAAGACTCTTACTTTGACCAAAAGTCTCCTTTTGACCAACTTGTCAAGCAAGAACAATATCTAACTCTCTTAGATATTTTATTTTACTTTATTTATTTAATAATAAATAACTTGAAGACCAATAATTAATTAATTCTTAATTAATTATTTATTAGACTTTATTTCTCCAAGTTAGAACTTTAATATTAATTCATAATTAATTTAAAGTCCATTACATAATTAATCAAGATTTATTATTTAATAACATACACACACGTGTCATTTATGACACGTGTGGACCCTACCAATCTCCTATTGGTTCGATCAACTCGTTTAAATGAGTCAAGCCTTAACCCACATGATGACCCTAATTAATTAATACCCAATTAATTAATCAGTCCACTGATCATACGACCATAGTCTAGCAACAGGTGTATGACCCCTAGCTGAATAAGAATGTCTCAATTCGAAAGAACCTTTAAGTCATTAATTCATACAAGATACAATCCTCCTACGTCCCATCTCTCAATCAAGATCTAGGGCAACGGAATAATTAGAACCCTAATAATCTTGATCTTAAAGTTAAGTGTCTTTCATATCCATTTGATCTCAATGCAAGAAACTCATTTCTTGATGTCTTGATCCACTACCTTGGCCAAGGACTCCTACATGGAATATGAATGACTTACACAATAAGAGATCAACTTGATAATGCAAGTGTAGGTCCTTAATCTATTCTCATATACTTTCATGTGCCACTTGTGCAGTCCTAGCATAAGCTTTGAATCAGTTGTCTAAGGCGACACCCTTTAAAGCTTATACCTAAGACTACAGAGTTAGCTCATAAAGTATCAATGGAACCTCAAGTTTAAGGATCACTTAATCACATCAATGACTCGTGAGATATTTCCTAATCTGGAAGTTTCTATTTCTAGAAATAGAAACTTCCTTTCCCATTTAGGAATTTTCTCACGCGGGATATCTTAGTGTACCTACTTAGAATAAGTAAGCACCCCCATGTATCACGCACGTATCAACAATACACTTTGCACCCCAAGAAATAAGGTGGTCCTTCCTAAGGGCGTGATCACACGAGCACGCCTCGAACGAGTCAAGTCGACACTCCCACTGTCTTTAGGACTCATCGGTTTTGAGTGATTTCTAATCATTACTTATGTGATATAGGGCTCCTTCCATGAACCATTTCACCTAAATGGTTGAGTCTTACAAGTCATATTGATTAGTGGAGTTCTTATACATGCGCAGTTAAAGGAATCATACAATCAAATAAGAGCATATAAAGAAGTGTAGCCAAAGTTCGTTTATTATTCAAAGATTGTCTGTGATTTACAAAAGGAAAGTCCTAAAGCGGATATACAATTGGCTTTAAGGGCACTATTCCTAAAAATCTCCCACTTGCCCTTCAAAGCCATTCAGGAGCTAATCTAAGTCCCATCTTCGCAAGATGACCTTCGAAAGCTTCTCGACTAAGGGGTTTCGCAAGTTGGTCTACCACGTTCTCTGTTGATGTGACCCTCTCAATTTGCACATCACCTCGTTTGATGATATCACGGATTAGGTGATACTTCCTCATAATGTGTTTGGTTCGTTGGTGAGATCTTGGTTCTCTTGCTTGAGCAACCACCCCAGTGTTGTCACAAAATACAGTAATGGGGCCTTTCATGCTAGGAACGACATTCAATTCTTCAATGAAGTTTCTAATCGAAACACATTCCTTAGTTGCATCATTTGCAGCCAAGTATTCGGCCTCGGTAGTCGAATCTACAGTGGTTGTTTGCTTGGAGCTTTTCCAACTCACTACTCCGCCGTTAAGGTAGAAAATGTATCCTGACATTGACTTAAAATCATCTAAGTCAGATGCAAAGCTTGCATCGTAGTATCCTTCGATTACTAGATCTTTCTATCCTCCGTATACTAAGAACAAATCCTTAGTGCTTCGTAAGTACTTTAGGATATTTTTCACGGCAGTCCAGTGACCTTCTCCAGGGTCTGATTGGAAACGGCTTGTTACACTTAGTGCATATGCCACATCCGGTCGAGTATACAGCATTGTATACGTTATGCTACCTATTGATGAGGCATAAGGCACATGAGTCATTCTTTCCTTCTCAAGGTTCGTATTAGGACACATCTTCTTAGAAAGACATGTTCCTACACTCATGTGAAGAACTTTGTTCTTCGCATCCTCCATACTGAACCGTTTCAGTACTTTATCTATGTACATCGATTGTGATAGTCCTATCAATCTCTTAGATCTATCCTTATAGATCTTTATTTTGAGAATGTAGGAAGCATCACAAAGATCTTTTATCTCGAATTGGTTCGATAACCAAGATTTGGTAACTTTCATATTATCCTTTGAATTCCCAATTAGAAGGATGTCATCAACATAAAGCACTAAGAATTGCACTGAAGTCTCCAATTTCTTTCTATACACGTAGTACCCATTCGAATTTTGAACGAGGCCAAACACTTTGACCGCTTCATCAAAACGAATGTTCCAATTCCTAAAAGCCTATTTCAATCTGTAGATTGTTCTTTTGAGCTTGCAAACCTTTTGCTCACTCCCACTGAATGTGAAACCTATGGGTTGATCCATATTAATGTCTTTATCAATGTCTCCATTGAGAAAAACAGTTTTCACATCCATTTGTCATATCTCATAGTCGTAATATGCAGTTATGGCAAGCATGATCCGAATGGACTTTTGCATTGCAACCGGTGAGAAGGTTTCATCAAAGTCCACGCCGGGCCTTTGAGTGAAGCCTTTGGTAACGAGCCTTGCCTTATAGGCTGCAACGTTTCCATCTACTCTGAGCTTTCTCTTAAAGATCTATTTGCACCCTATCGGTTTTACCCCATCAAGCAAATCAACCAAGGTCCAAATTTGGTTGGAGTACATGGAATCCATTTCGGACTTCATGGCTTGTTTCCACTGTTCAGAATCTGAGTCTAACAGTGCCTCCTCATACGTCAGAGGATCATTATCCTCTTAAGAGATTTCATGGAGAAAACCATACCATCTCTCAGGTTGTCTAGGAGTGCATTCAGAACACCTTAGAGGAGGATTTTCACGTGTATCGAAGTTCATGATTGGTTGTGGGATGTCAGAATGGGATGTGTCTTCTGAATGTGGCGTGGGATTGTCTCGAATTTCTTCGAGTTCTGTGATCTTGCCTCTCTTTTCTTCTAGGAACGGTTCCTCAAGAAAAGTTGTATTTCTTGAAACAAGCACCTTTTGTTCAGATTGATCATAGAAGTAGTATCCTATGGATTCCTTAGGATAGCCAACAAAGTAGCGTAAGTTAGAAAGAGCTTCTAACTTATCTCCCACGGACCTTTCCACATAAGCAGGACAACCCTGAATTCTTAAGTAAGAATAACTAGGGATTTTACCATGCCACATTTCATAGGGCACTTTAAGGACTGAGTTGGAAGGAACAAGATTCAAAATCTTAGTTGTAATTTCTAGGGCATAACCCCAGAAAGAATGTGGTGAGTCAGTGAAACTCATCATGGAACGAACCATATCGAGTAGGGTTCGATTCCTTCACTCAGAAACTCCATTAAGCTGAGGAGTTCCCGGAGGAGTCCACTGAGAGATAATACCATTATCTCTGAGATAACTAAGGAATTCTTCACTAAGATAATAGCCACCTCGATCAGATCAAAGTGTATTGATCATGTGACCAGTTTAGTTCTCAGCCTCCTTTTGAAATTCTAAGAATTTCTCAAAAGCCTCAGATTTGTACTTCATTAAGTACACATAACCATAACGACTAAACTCGTCATTAAAGGTTATGAAGTATTGATGATTGCTTCGAGTGCTTACACTAAGCGGTCCACGAACATAAGAATGGATCAAATCCAAGGTCCTTGAGCCTCGATCCACACTCCCTTTGAAAGGAGTTTTGGACATCTTTCCTTTGAGATAGGATTCACAGGAAGTTAACTGTTTAAGGTCATTTTCAGAGAATATCCCTGTAACGCCCCAGTTTCTAATTATACTATACGTGATATTTTGTGAATTACTTCCTAAGTGGTTATATGGAAATTCGTATCAACTCGAGAGTTATAGCATGATTGTAATTAATTGCCAAACGTAATTTAGATTCTTACATGTCCTTAATTGAACGCTTTATGAAATATTGTTGACTTAAATGATCATTCTCCATGAGCGTGAACCTAATTTCATGACTTATTAATTGGAGGGATTAAATTGCAAATAGTGTCTAGTCATCTAATTAAGTGGAAGCATCATATAATATCTAGCTTATTACATCTTATTGCATACAAACATACACACACTTGATCATTCCTCTCTCTCCCTTATCTCGATCAACCCCAAGCAAGAAGAAAGGAGGGATTTCATCACTTTGAACCAAATTTCTAGATTAAGTGCATAATTTGAAGCTTATCATCATCACAACATCATCTCTTCTCTTCTTCCTTTCATTTCAAGGTAGAGTTGGGATTTTATTTGAATTCTTGAACCTTGAATGAGAGCTAGGGTTAGGTCTTAAGCTTGATAACTTGATTATTTGGCATTGGAAGCATGATTGTAGCCTTTGAACTTGAATTCCTTGCATATATTATGAAATTTATAAAGATATATGATGAGTTCTTGTATGGGTTCAAAGTGAGAAATCTTGGTGATCAATGGGTGATATGAGTGTTTATGTTGGATTTTATTGTAAATTAAGCATGTATACATGTTACTTCATGGTTTAGATACATTTGGTGATTAAAATTATGGTTGTGTTGATGTTATGGTTTGTGTTTCGAGCTTTTTCCCCTGTTTCTGCTCTGTTCTGCATCACCTGCATAACGGGAACGGCCCTTCCCATCCCAGTTCATTCTGGGAACGGTCGTTCCCACCCCTGACAGCTGGCGCGCGAGACTGGGAACGACCCTTCCCAGTTTGGTCTATGGTCAGAACGGCCGTTCCCAGCCCCAAAGTTTCAAAAATCTTTATAGATACACGGGAGTGTTTCGGGGAGCCAGGAACGGCCCTTCCTATTTTCAGTTCAAACCCGGAACGGCCGTTCCCATGCTCCAGGGGATTTTCTGCATAAAACTAACTTTTCCGAATCGGTTTCTAAGCCCTTAATTGATCGATACGTGTTATTATATACTCATTTTATGCATGAATATGATCATATCATTCCATAATTGTCAATGCATGTCATATTGTTCGTGATTATGCCGTACATCCTAATTGGTTCATACGAGTCGTGTCTCACGTACACTTGTCTTTGTTGCACAGACCAGCTTCCCGGTGACGAGGAGCAGGCCCCGTAGGCCGTGTCTTTGCTTGTATTTTTTCAGTATAGGTGAGGTTTAATTGCTAGCTACCTAGAACTCGTATAACCCTTACGTGAACTTTCGGCCAAATGTATATCTATATCTATAATCTTTCCAAAAACCCCTCAAATGATTTGAAAGCAAACCGTGTACGTGATTGAATTGATCGTGTTTTGGCGAGTATTCATGTACCGTGTACTGTGGGCCCGAGAGTTAGTGTTTGAGCCAACCGGGAAAGCATGGGCTGGCGGGTAACTCTTACACTCCTCTCATACCGTGGGGATGAACCCTGAATCCACCAGGAGGTTTGGTGGAGGAAGGAGTCCCGTGCGTGGGAGTCATGTTCCCGACGTACACCGTGTTACCGTGGATGGTTCGGGCCTTGCAAACCTACCATCATTAGAGGAAGAAGGAGTCTCTGAAACTGCTACTTGTGCACTTTAACTACTTGCATGACCACTTAATTAATTGAAAGTATCGTGATTGTACGCTGTCGGAGTAAAGGTTGGAGAATTGCCCTCACTAGCCAGGCCACTGATTGATTGATTGAAAGTGTTTAAGGTGTTAAACTTTTGTAATCTCGGGCAATGTGAATTGTATTTTGAACTTATATTGCTTCCAGTTATAAAACCTTACCCGAGGTTACGACTTGCATGTTATATGCGTTTATATCTATTATGCCTCTCATTCAGTCTTTTGTAGACTGACGCCTCAACCTTTCAGTTTTGCAGGTGCGTGCTAGGCGGGAATTAGAGTCGAGTCCTGTCTTTAATTTGGGCCCAGCACACTGCACCTTCATATTACTTTCATGTATTGATACTATGAATTTATCGGCATGTTTTATGGAATTTTGGAGATGATAATGTATTGATATGTATATGGGTAGATCATATGTTTTGGACACTTGATAATTGATATTGAAACTTATGCTTCCGCTTTTATTATGTGAATTGATTGTTTGGTTTGGGGTTAGTCCCGCCTAGCTATTGTCCTTTTTTCTTTTATTGTCTCTCGTTCGCTATAGCTTTGGTTCATGTATGAATTGTCCATTTCATATATGAATTGAACTATAGTGTGGGGGATGTGGTACCTAGCGTTCCGGGTGCTACAGTCCCTAAGGCAGTTAATTTGCTAATTCTGTTCTTGGAAATATATCCTAATCTAGCGTGCCACAAAGATGCTGAGACTTGGTCATCTCTCTCGTGTTTTGTTTCTCGTTGTATATTCAAAATATTATTGTTTTGAGTTAGATAAAGTCCATTGTTTAATGTACCAAGACGTATTGAAAAATCATTCTTTTGGAGGAAAAAATTACCATTCTTAATATTAATTTCATAACCTTCACAGTCAAGTATTGGAACTGAAATTATATTACGAATAATGTCTTGTACATAAAGGACTTTATTTAAAACTAAATAAGAATGATCTAAATCTAATCTAATTGTACCTAAACCTTGAGCTTCAACCGTTGAGCCGTCCCCAATCTTCAAGACACATTCTCCTTCCTTCAGTTGTCGGACCTCACTTAGCATCTGTATATCATTACAGATATGAGATCCACAACCGGTATCAAGTACCCAAGAGTTAGAATTAATAGAAAGATTTGCTTCAACGAGAAACTTACCTTTCTTTAGAGTAGCCTTGTATTCCTGGTAGTTTCTCCTCCAATGCCCCGGTTTGCCACAATGGAAGCAAACGTCCTCTTTCTGATCGCGTTTATTCTTTTGGGCTTTTCGCTTCGTGATGCCTCCATTGGGCCTAAGGGACTTCTTTTTCTTTTGGGCTTTCTTGCCCTTGCCTTTAGAAGGCTTAGAAGAAGATGGAGCAGTGACCATCATAACCTTATTATCCTTCTTGATCGTGTTTTCAGCAGACACAAGCTGACTAATCAGCTCAGCTACACTAGCATTTGCATGATTCATGTTGAAGTTAAGGACAAATGGGTTGAATGATGGTGGGAGCGAGGCTAGCAACAAGTCCATCGAGAGCTCATCTCTTAGTGGCATGTCCATGGAAGCAAGTTTCTCAGTAAGAGCAAGAAACTTGAGTCCATACTCATGGACACTTGTACCCTCCCTCATTCTCAAATGGAACAATTCTTTTGAGGTGTTATACCTTGTAACACGCTCATGAGGGCGGTAAAGTTGCTCTAAGTGGTCGTAAATCTCCCAAGAAAATTCCATGGATTCATGCTGTCTTTGCATGTCCGGAAACATGTTAGCAAGCATGAGACAACGAGCTTGGAGATTATCATCCTTCCACTTCTGGATTGCATCCCGCTCAGCCCAGGTCTGAGCTTCCCCTTCTAGAACAGGCTCCCCCTCGTAGAGAACATAAGTTCTCTTTTCAGAATCTAGAACGATTTTTAGATTCCTAAGCCAATCAGAATAGTTGGGACCAGTCAACTTGTTTGACTCGAGGATCGATACAAGAGGGTTTTTGGTTTCCATTTCAAAACACGTAGAGAATCACAGAATCTACAACCTAAATGGAAAAACAGAGAACTAAGTGAGCACGCTGAATAATAACGATATACGTGAGATTAGGTCTTTAATCTATGTTGCTCCCACTGTTTTTAGAAGAACTATAATTCCTAGAGCTCTTAGAGGATACTTGTTATCCCAATGGTTACTAAGATCCTAAGCACTTTATCTCGAACCCACGACTCATGGACATTCTTAATAAAGCCTAAGGTAGGTACAACTTACCAACTCCAACTCGCTGGAATTTTTAGTAATATTTTTGCATCACCTATCTTTTAATATAGACCCACGACTCGTGCAACATCTACATTTACTTAGGCATTAAGCTAGACCCATCAATCACAATATCAAGATCAAAACTTAGTTCGAACGACCCACGACTCGCGGATATCGCCCTCTCCAAAATTGATCTCGAAATATTGATCATTAAAATGATCAATTAGGAAACTAAGAACTAATAGGTTTCACATAGTCACCACACGACTCATGGACAGCAACTAGCTTCCCCTATTAAACTTAAATCCTATTGATGGAATGCTAGGAATTTAATTCAAAATTTGTACCTTGAATTAAACACCTATTTTCGAAAATTAACTTAATATTTTAAGGGAATTTTTTATTTAACTGGAGAGTTATCCAGTTCGACCTCACCAACATATATGTTATCCAATTTAATTAGTCTTTATTAATGCAAGTACAACTTAAATACATTTCACACAAGCACTTAGCAGATAACATGTCCTAGCATGATACTAACATGTGATGATCATGGGTTCTACCTATCTTATGCGTGATATGTGGGAGCCACTCCACAATCACAAGTTCTAACATACATGCCACATAAAACAGTTTAAATCACATAAGGGAATTGCAAATAAAACGATGCCCTATCTATTACAATAATAGCAATCCTCTCTAACACTTTGAGAGGTCTTCACTTATGGCCTCCATCTTGTTACTTGTCATGTAGATCCATCTTACTCCATGGGTGCATTGTCTCCAAAATGAAAGAAAAAGACCTCACCAACTATCTCTACTCTCAAATTACAATAAAAGGAAAAAGACAAAGTAATAAGGCTCAATCTTCATATTGGCCTTAGACAATTACACGGGGCATACCCGGTCTCAAAACAGTAATATGGAAAGCCACATGATAAACACATAATAGTACGCACATAAGTGGGGCACCGACCCCAATTGAAAAATGCAACTATGGGGCTCCAACCCCAATTTAAACCATCCATGTGCATGAATTAAAACCATTCATAAGACTAAACCCATGATCACCTAACATGCATAAATTGCAAGAATTTAAATTTATCCATAAATTAAAAGTCTCGCTTTAAGCTCTAATAGCTTAAAACACGACTTAGATGCAATTCTTGTTCATGAGCCTTTTCAAGTAAACCAAGAAAAATTAAATCAATAAAATTCCAATTAATTTCTGAAAATTAATAATTTTATTCTTCATTATTTCAAAAAATAACAAGTGTAATTTTTCTCAAAAATTAAATCCGTTTAATTTATAAAAATCTCAATTTTTAAAATTATTACAAATATAATATTAATTTAATAAAGCAAAGTTTTCAGAAATTAAATCGGGATCGGGTTGGACTAAACATGAAAAACGAGACCGCCACGGATTTGAAAATCCGCTACGCCCGCCCAACGGCCCAGGCTGCCGCCTTCTCGCACGCAGGCGTCTAGGCCATTAGCCCGGCGCTGTGCGGATACCCTCTCGCGCGGATACAGGAGGCGGTGGCGGAAGGCCCCGCGTGGTTGCGGGAGGGGCTGGCGATCCAGTCCGGGCGTGCCTAGGCCACGCGCGCGGTGATGGCGGGTGCTCGCGCGGGCCTGAGCATGCGACACTCTAGCACGCCTTGGCTCGCGTTTTCGTAATGATTTCGTGTTTCGTATATTCAGTTCAAAAACCAAAATAATCCATAAAATTAAAACACGATTTAATTCAATTTGATCCAAAACCAATTTCAATCAAAATATTCGAAAACATTTTTCAGAAATATTTGGGAAAAACATAGATTCAATTTTTCTTAGATTTCTAAAAAACTCATGAATACTCAATCGCATCTAAATCTAAGAATTTCTACCAAATTCAAAATATTAGAGATGAATCAAAAATAGGCCTTGCAACGTAGCTGTAGCACCCGGGACGATAGGTACCACATCCCCCGCACTATGAGTCTAATCCACATATGAAATAGGCAGTCCATATATGAATCAGACTCACAGCGAACGAGTGACAAACAAAAGAACAGTCCTGACTAGGCGGAAGCTAACCCTGGAACAATCAACAATAACCAAAATGCGGAAGCAAGAAAATCATTCATGTAATATCAAAGAAATAATGAAATCCAACAAAAATATAAATACGGGTTCCACTAATCAATACACCTGTCCTAACCTGTCCCGAATCAATATAAGGCAACAACATAGCAACGGGTTCAACTAGTTCCAGAACCTGTCCTAACCTGTCCCGAAATTATATCAATTCAATAAATGGCACACCGGCCAACAATAATAGGTTAATACAATACTCAAAACAATGTAGTATGTAGTGAGTGTAAGTGAGTGAGACTAGGACAATGACTCGACAACTCTAACTCCGCCTAGTAACCAACACCTGCAAAAGAAACTGGAAGAGTGGGAAAGAGGGGTCAGTCTCTAGAAGACTGAGTGAGCAGGAGCGATACATAACTATAGAAACATGCGCATGCAAGTCATAAATCCCAAGCAAAGTTTTATTTAAAGTTCGTTCTCAAGAGGACAAGAAAATAACAAAGCAATGCTCGGACTTTACGACTAATCATATTAAATTCATTAAGTTCATAAATCATACATAAACATTAAGGCTCGGCGAGTGAGCATGCATTATCTCCAACCAAACTCCGACCGTGTACGATAAATATCATTCATACATTGAATACATGATCATGCAGTATATTATAATACACACAAATCATATAACATAGTCGTTTGGGCGATCTGTGTCACGGCCTTCCCGCACGGTGCATAACAATCATAATACAATCATATTCATAAACCAAGTTCCAACCTTCTTCCTCCGGGTGGTGGACGGGTTAGCAAGACTCGACCACCTCATACATAGGCCAATGGGCCATCATGTCTCCCCCAAGGGCACTCAGCTCCCATTCCCCGCTAAACCTCCTAGCCAGGGCCGGTATCGCCGTAACATAGTGGAACTAGCACATGGGATCACTGTCGGCCCATGCCTCCCCGGATAGCCACATGTACTAAGTCCCTGCGCCCGTGAACATATCATACATGCATAATCTCGCCAAAACATTTGAGTCATAAGAAGCATAACATATTTATAATTCATTTAGAAAAGGGTTACTCGATGATAATTTACTCGATGACTCCACTTTGAAAATGGTATATGTATATATATATGGATTTTCGCCCAAAACTTTTCACATAGGGGTTGTAGGGATTGATATGTAACTAGAACGAAAACACCCTCACCTGGAATACCACGAGACATAAATCATAAGCAATACGGGTGCCTATTCTATTCGGAAGTCTCCGCCCTGGAAACAAACTGTACAAGAGAAGGAAGAATGTGTACCAGTGAGAGGAGACTCAATATGAACCAAATATGACGCACGGTACGAAATGAGATGATATGAAGTAGAATGACACAGTACGGCATGCATATGAAATCAATAATAATTATGATGCTCCGTGAATGTGCTCATATAGCTCAATTAATGTCTCACGTTGCAATTAGTCACATAATACACTCAAATAATTTATATAAACAAGTAACCAATTAAGTGAATTCAATTTATTTTAAATCATGAAGCCCATCAATTTATTATCATTTAGAAAATCAAACAATAAGGTCTAAACAATATTCAATTATCAAATCATATATCAATTTACAGGATTCAAATAACAATTAAACATACAATTAAAGCTACATGTATGATTCATGAACGTTAAGTTCGTATTTCAAATTAATTAAGCATGTGGAATAATTATGCCCACTCATATATATTCAAACAATTCTCAATTAAATCAATTAAGACAAGTAATCAACATGAAACGAGGCCCATAAAATCAATGAGTTAAGAATTCGAGTTTTCATATATCATATCATATTATCATACATTATACAATTCATAATCATTGATTAATTAAGCGTACAAGATTAAATTACAATTTAAAACAATTAACGTATAATATACAATAACTTCAGAAATTCATATAAAATCAACCAAGTGTCCGATTGACGAACGGAAAGCGGTGATAGACTCACCACGACGAAAGGAACACTGTCCGAAAGGCATTGGAATGCCGCCACCGGAGCCTGCCGGACCGCCACTGACAGCCGTCAAACCACCACCTCCGGTGGCCGGAAAAATCCCCGGAGGGACAGAAATGTGCGCCTCGGCCTGCTAGTCAAAAGCCCTCAAACAATTTCAGAAAAAGCCAAACACACCGGATTTCGTTGAAGAAAAACCGAACTAAAACCCTAGAACGGAAATTGCAATTAAACTCATACCGCAAAACGAAAACGAAATCCGAACATACCGCTGGAAAGCACGTAACGAGCCCTTCGAAACCCATATCTCAATTGCCGGAAAAAGTCACCGGAACAGTGACCGGTTTGACCCGCCGGTTCACCACCACTAGCCGGTTTTCGCACCGGCACCAACATGGAGAGCTTGTACACATCGAAACGAGTAATTCTTATGAAGGGCCCGTCACCAAAATCCCGTCGGAAAAGGTCGAACCGCCACCTCCAATGTCCGCCGCTGCCCCTCGTCAAAAAACCCCATTTTCGGCCACTTTCTCGCCAAACCAGTGCCGGAAATGAACTCAGGACGTTGAAAAACCCTGGAAACCGCTAACCCACGCCTGAAAAAGGCACCGGAGGGCGGTGTTTGGTGGCGCTACAGTAACACGCGCCACCGCCATCGCCTTTGATCGGCGCGCCACCGCCGTCGCCTTTGATCGGCGTCCGTTGGCTGCGCCACCTACATGAAAAGTTGTACCGGGAAGCCTCCTGTCTGGGTTAGTGGCGCGTGTCGAAGAATCGTCGCCGGAGACGGCCGAAATCGGCTGGCGAAGTCGCGGCCTACCACCACCCGCATGGCGCGACTGAAAATGGGAAATATCTCCTCCGTCGGTCGTCGTCGGGCTAAGATCTTTATACGGTTGTGACCGCGTCGTCGAGCTCATCGAAAAGCACTATTAGTTCGTCAAAATCCATCGAGAAGCAAGGAAGATTGAATTTGTCGGTGTGTGTGGTACGTGTTTTCGCCGTGAGGGAGAGAGAGAGAGAACGAAGCTGTAATCTCAGCTCTTGGCACAAATAACGAGGATCCGAGTGTTATATCCCGGGTCCTCAACGCACGAAACGAACGAAAGAAGGGTTAACAACGCCAGAATTGGGCAAACTCAGAGTCTACAGACTCGTCTCAATGCCCTGAACGCGTTGAAGGGATCGAAGAGGTCAAAATCTCGATCGGATGAGAAATGACCGAAAAACCCTCGAAAGAGAAAATTACAAACAAGCCCCTAAACTTAGTAGGAGCTACAAACAAGGCCACATAAATCACATAATTACATAATCAAGCACACAAGAAAGTCGACACGTGGCTTAATCCGTACACTGGAATAGCGGGGCATTACAACCTCTCCCCCTTAAGAGGATCTGGTCCCCAAATCCAAACACTGAGTGAAAACCTCGAGTTGTAGTACTTCTATCTATCCCGGAGTCGTGTAGAGTCCCCATCGTGAAGTTTGCTCACATTGTGTGCATCAGTTCTCTTCGTAGTGTCTCATTGGAGCTGAGGTTCATCTGAACACTTGACCGTTGATTGCCTTAACTCTTTCAACCACTGCCAGGATACAATAGTTGTTACTGTTCCCAAAGCTCGATCACGTTGCATACTCGTCACTTGAAAGTCGTTTCCAGGTCCAGTGTGAAGCAACCGAGACAAACAAGAGAGAATCCCATCTCTCAACACGCAAGCTAGAGAACCCCGTCCCTCGGCACACAGAAAGGAGAGAACCCCGTCTCTCGAGCACGCAGAAAGGAGAGAACCCCGTCTCTCGAGCACATAATTGAGGGAACCCCGTCTCTCAATCTAAGTCTGACAGATCCCAAAATCTCCCAAACATTCTAGTTTGAGAAAATCCAGCATTTCCCAAACCCCTAAATCCGAGGGAATCCAGCATCTCTCGAATACCTAAGTACAAGAGAATCCAACATCTCTCGTGCACAAAAGTTAGAAAGAATCCAGCATCTTTCTATCGCAGAATTAGAGAGAATTTAAATCTCCCTTCCACTTAAACAGAAGGAATGTAACATCCCTCTTACACATAAATACAATTACTAAAACATTCATACATATATATCAGAATAACCCAATTAAGAAATTACATCAATCATCACAGATTACAGTTTAGCAAGTATATCAAATAATAGCAAGCATTAATTAAATAAACAATGCATGTATGCTTATGCCATGAATGATTAGTGTACCGTTCACCGTATTAATGGAAATGATGTTGTGACTTAGTTCCATGGTTTGGATAGTCTGATCTCTAGCTGGCTTGACTCCCAACTTGTCTTTCATATCTTTAGTATGTACTCGACTGAGAAAGTTAAACTCTTGGTTGACCCTCTTCTCGATTCCATTCTGATCCTTACTCATCGTTATCTTCTTCAATTAACCGAGTACTAGTCTATCCTACACACTTTCAGAATATTCATCCTTGTACCAGATTCACTATATTATCTGACCATACAAGACTACACCACCTACACAGCACTGGGGTTGTTTAATGATATTTCAAAAGTTTAGTCGAAAGTATACTTTTTCTTTTCTTAATAGTTGGGAAAATCCAATATCGACCCAATCTTCAGTTCCTAATCCAACTCTATTCATTTACTTCAACTGGTTTTAATTCTTATTGAGGACTTGATTAACTAGGAGTTGTTGACACCGTCTTCAAGGAGGTTAGCTTAATCGTCATTCCTCTTACCAAAGCTAACATAGTAATCCGTCAAAAGTTCCCTGATAATACCATCATCTCCGATGTCTGAACCACGTACTTATGAATTTCCAAACGAGCCACTCTCTTCGATGCCTGATGGAGATCTTCAACCGAAGTGTATTAGCTCGACTTCCACTTTAAAGATTTAAACTGACAAAGCCGTATCATTCTTTTCCTGTCCCTATCTTTAGGTCTTTCATGTCCATCATGGCTTGTATTTCCATTGTTACCACGAGAAGTAACTTCCTCCACATTACGGTAAATTTAAGTTTATGGGTAGTCGCACTCTCCCCCTTAAAAATTTTCTATCTTAATTCTTTGAATTTATTGCACTACCTTGCGGATCACAAATCTCGAATTTCATCATTTTTGCGTTCATGGTTAAATGATTCTAGTTGTTCCACATGCCAGGTGATCTCACTCACCACTGCCTTAAAATGATAGGTAGAGATAGCCACTTTCTTCTCTCATTCCATTCTCCGGTTCCACCTTTCAATTCTCGATATTTCTTTTCCCTTTTGACTCACAATTTGCAACCCAAATATTTCTTCTCTTCATGACTCAGATGAGACTCGGTCAGAGTAATGCTTGAGGGGGAAGCAAAGGAGATTCCTATCAAATAAACACTAGATAATGCATGCCAATTAAGAATGCCAATGCACGTAGTATGTTTTCAAATAATTAATAATGCAGCACGTTTAAGCAAGTATGTCAATTGAAGAAGCATATATAAATAGAAAAAAATTTAAATAATGTAAAGCGGTGAATGATGCACGTGCTTATGGATGCATTGAACCTGTCACCGTAGCAATGAGAAACTTTATCTCGGCACCTCATTCCTTATTTGTTGAATTATAAGCTTGTCTCGAACTGTTGATCATTTCTTGTTTTTCCCACGGTCTTCTAATCTTCAGAATTATCTAACATCCACTTGAACATTTCCACGGCTTGGAAGTACGATTTCTTGAACCTGAAGCCTTCTACGCTCATGGAATTAGCATCTTGCCTTTTCTTTAATAATCACTCTCCAATTGTTATACGAGTCTTCTTCATGATTATCATTTTGATCAAAACTTCCTTGGTTTACTCTTTAGGAGTTCGAATAATTAAATGAAGCCCTTTTCCAATTGTTTATACTTGATCGCCTAAAATCCACCCAGAAATTCTTTGCCTCTCTTTATCATCCCCATTTGTTGCTTCATATCTTTTAACGTGACCCCACAACACGACAATTCAGCAAGGATCTGAAAGATACCTCAACTCATCGGAGATAAAACCTTTAGTATAATTGTCTTCCAAAATTTATATCCACCGAATTGATTGACTTCCTTTATTCCTTCCGCGATCGACATCTCAAGCCATACCATTTTCCATATTTTCCCTTGCTTCTTTTTCACGTAAGTTAAGCTTTGTTGCTGATTACCACGAACCTCCTTTACTTTAATTCTCTTGAAGGTTCTCATCTTTGTGTTGATATAATATCGAATACAAAACATCCTTGACCTTTCTTCACTCTTTCAGTAATTGAGAATTTCCATGGAATCCAGTTGAAAGGAGTCTGTAATGCAGATGGGTGAATGTTTATCTTGCAAATTGTAGACGTCATACCCTATTACTCTTCTTTACCGAGCATCCACCAACTTTACTCACACCGATGAGTTGCTCTTGAATTTTAGTCTGAGATTTTCGATGCATTCTTTACAACTTCCAACCAAAGAAAAACAAGTGATAGACGAGATTTATAGTAGAGATTGGCCGTGGTTTGATATTATCTTCGTAACCTATAATTCACAACTCATTTTGAAATACATGCATGCGATTAGTACATGCTCATGCCACGTAATTAGCACCAAAGGCATGGAATCGATGCAAAATGCAAGATATAAATCAACAAAGTTCTAAAATAATCACATTTCAAGGTTAAAAGCGATGCAATGCACAAGTTAACAAGTAGTTCCTAAGCCGTGCGACCTAGACTAGACACGACACGACACTAGAACTCCGGTTTTGCAACCTGGAGCTTTGATACCACTTATAGATGTAGCACCCGGGACGATAGGCACCACATCCCCCGCACTATGAGTCTAATCCACATATGAAATACGCAGTCCATATATGAATCAGACTCACAGCGAACGGGTGACAAACAAAAGAACAGTCCTGACTAGGCGGAAGCTAACCCTGGAACAATAAACAATAACCAAAATGCGGAAGCAAGAAAATCATTCATGTAATATCAAAGAAATAATGAAATCCAACAAGAATATAAATACGGGTCCCACTAATCAATACACCTGTCCTAACCTGTCCCGAATCAATACAAGGCAACAACATAACAACGGGTTGAACTAGTTCCAGAACCTGTCCTAACCTGTCCCGAAATTATATCAATTCAACAAACGGCACACCGGCCAACAATAATAGGTTAATACAATACTCAAAACAATGTAGTATGCAGTGAGTGTAAGTGAGTAAGACTAGGACAATGACTCGATAACTCTAACTCCGCCTAGTAACCAACACCTGCAAAAGAAACTGGAAAAGTGGGAAAGAGGGCTCAGTCTCTAGAAGACTAAGTGAGCAGGAGTGATACATAACTATAGAAACATGCGCATGCAAGTCATAAATCCCAAGCAAAGTTTTATTTAAAGTTAGTTCTCAAGAGGACAAGAAAATAACGAAGCAATGCTCGGACTTTACGACTAATCATATTAAATTCATTAAGTTCATAAATCATACATAAGCATTAAGGCTCGGCGAGTGAGCGTGCATTATCTCCAACCAAACTCCGACCGTGTACGACAAATATCATTAATACATTGAATACGTGATCATGCAGTATATTATAATACACACAAATCATATAACATAGTCGTTTAGGCGATCCGTGTCCCGGCCTTCCCGCACGGTGCATAACAATCATAATATAATCATATTCATAAAACAAGTCCCAACCTTCTTCCTCCGGGTGGTGGACGGGTTAGCAAGACTCGACCACCTCATACATAGGCCAATGGGGCTTCATGACTCCCCCAAGGGCACTCAGCTCCCATTCCCCGCTAAACCTCCTAGCGAGGGCCGGTATCGCCGTAACATAGTGGAACTAGCACATGGGATCACCGTCGGCCCATGCCTCCCCGGATAGCCACATGTACTAAGTCCCTGGGCCCGTGAACATATCATACATGCATAATCTCGCCAAAACATTTGAGTCATAAGAAGCATAACATATTCATAATTCATTTAGAAAAGGGTTGCTCGATGACTCCACTTTGAAAATGGTATATGTATATATATATATGGATTTTGGCCCAAAACTTATCACATAGGGGTTATAGGGATTGATATGTAACTAGAACGAAAACACCCTCACCTGGAATACCACGAGACATAAATCATGAACAATACGGGGTGCCTATTCAATTCGGAAGTCTCCGCCCTAGAAACAAACTGTACAAGAGAAGGAAGAATGTGTACCAGTGAGAGGAGACTCAATACGAACCAAATATGATGCACGGTACGAAATGAGATGATATGAAGTAGAATGACACACTACGGCATGCATATGAAATTAATAATTATTATTATGTGCCGTGAATGTGCTCATATGCTCAATTAATGTCTCACGTTGCAATTAGTCACATAATACACTCAAATAATTTATATACACAAGTAACCAATTAAATGAATTCAATTTATTTTAAATCATGAAGCCCATCAATTTATTATCATTTAGAAAATCAAACAATAAGGTCTAAACAATATTCAATTATCAAATCATATATCAATTTACAGGATTCAAATAACAATTAAACATACAATTAAAGCTACATGTATGATTCATGAACGTTAAGTTCATATTTCAAATTAATTAAGCATGTGGAATAATTATGCCCACTCACATATATTCAAACAATTCTCAATTAAATCAATTACGACAAGTAATCAACATGAAACGAGGCCCATAAAATCAATGAGTTAATAATTCGAGTTTTCATATATCATATCATATTATCATACATTATACAATTCGTAATCATTGATTAATTAAGCATACAAGATTAAATTACAATTTAAAACAATTAACGTATAATATACAATAACTTCAGAAATTCATATAAAATCAACCAAGTGTCCGATTGACGAACGGAAAGCGGTGATAGACTCACCACGACGAAAGGAACACACTATCCAAAAGGCATCGGAATGCCGCCACTGGAGCCTGCCGGACCGCCATTGACAGCCGTCAAACCACCACCTCCTGTGGCCAGAAAAATCCCCGAAGGGATAGAAATGTGCGCCTCGGCCTGCTAGTCAAAAGCCCTCAAACAATTTCAGAAAAAGCCAAACACACCGGATTTCGTTGAAGAAAAACCGAACTAAAACCCTAGAACGGAAATTGCAATTAAACTCAAACCGCAAAACGAAAACGAAATCCGAACACACCACTAAAAAGCACGTAACGAGCCCTTCGAAACCCATATCTCAATTGCCGGAAAAAGTCACCGGAGCAATGACCGGTTTGACCCGCCGGTTCACCACCACCAGCCGGTTTTCGCACCGGCACCAATATGGAGAGCTTGTCTACGTCGAGACGAGTAATTCTTATGAAGGGCCCGTCACCAAAATCCCGCCGGAAAAGGCCGAACCGCCACCTCCAATGTCTGCCGCTGCCCCTCGTCAGAAAACCCCATTTTCGGCCACTTTCTCGCCAAACCAGTGCCGGAAATGAACTCAGGACATTGAAAAACCCTGGAAACCGCTAACCCACGCCTGAAAAAGTCACCGGAGGGCGGCGTTTGGTGGCGCTACAGTAACACGCGCCACTGCCGTCGCCTTTGATCGGCGCGTGCGCCGCCTAAATGAAAAGTTACGCCGGGAAGCCTCTTGTCTGGGTTAGTGGCGCGTGTCGAAGAATCGTCGCCGGAGACGGCCGAAATCGGCCGGCGAAGTCGTGGCCTTCCTATTAGGAATAGTGCCCTAGAAAGCCGATTCGACGTAATCTGCTTTGGGACTTTTCTTGTATCACAGACAATCTTTGAATAATATACGATTGATTATAGGCAAGCACTTCTTTATATGCCAATACGTGTTTTCTGTGTTTCCATTACGTGCGCATGTATGAGAACTCCCCTAATCCTGATGACTTTAGGACTCTACCATTTAGGTGAAATGGTTCACGAAACGAGCCCTATATCACATAAGTCATGATTAGTAAAATACTCCAAGCCGATGAGTCCTACAGACAGTGGGAGTGTCAACCTGACTCCTCTAAGGCTTGCTTGTGGGATCACGCCCTTAAGAAGGACCACCTTGTTTCATGGAGGTGCAAAGTGTATAGTTGATACGTGCGTGATACATGAGGGTGCTTACTTTAATAAGTAAGTTCACTGAGGTGCCCCGTGTGAGAACATTCCTAAATGGGAAGGAAGTTTCTATTTCAGGAAATGGAAACTTCCAGATTAGGAAATATCTCACGAGTCATTGATGTGATTAATTGATCCTTAGACTTGAGGTTCCTTGTCACTTTATGAATTAACTCTGTAGTCTTTGGTATAAGCTTTAAAGGGCGTCGCCTTAGACAACTGATTCAAGGCTTATGCTGGGGCTGCACAAGTGATTCATGAAAGTGAATGAGAATCAAGAAAGGACCTACACTTGCATATGCAAGGTGATCTCTTATTGTGTAAGTCATTCATATGCCATATGGAGTCCTTGGCCAAGGCAGTAGATCAAGACATCAAGAAAAGGGCTTCTTGGATTGAGATCAAATGGATATGAAATGCACTTAGCTTTAAGACCGGATTATTAGGGTTCTGATTATTCCCTTGCCCTAGATCTTGGTTGAGAGACAGTAAGTAGGAGGATTGTATCTCACATGAATCAATGACTTAAAGGTTCTGTCGAATCCGAACATTCCAATTCAGCTAGGGGTTAAACACCTGTTGCTAGACTATGGTTGTTTAATCTGTGGACTGATTAATTAATTAGTGAATTAATTAATTAGGGTCACTGCTAATTGAATTGAGAACCTAGAGGGTCACACACAACAACTTGGTTACATGAGTTGAGGCTTGAAAAAGATTAAACGAGTTAATCGGACCAAGAGGGTTCCACACGTGTGAAATCACACGTGTGGCTCACGCGAGTGACACGTGTCACTGTGACACGTGTCACACACGTGTGGATATATATATATATATATATATATATATTATATATATATATGTATTAAATAATTAAATGCGTTAATTATTTAATAGACTTTGGTTTAATTTTGAATTAAAAAGAAAGTCTTATTTTGGAGAAAAATAATCTAGTTAATTAATTATGAATTAATTAATTAGATAAAATAAGTTATTTATTTTAAATAAATAAAGTATAAAATTATCCAAAAATAGTTTGGATATTTTTAGCTCTCTTGAAAGTTGATTTGAATTAGAATTCAAAATCAAAGTCAAAATTACTTGATGATCAAGTAATAGGAGAGAGAGAGACCAAAATCCTAGCCCATTAAGGACTAGGAATTTCGTCCCTCCCCTTTCTTATATATAGGGGAGCTCATGCTCCCCTTTAGAGCTAATTGACAATTCTTTTGGTTCATGTGTTGAACACCTTCCTTTCTCCAAGATCAAACGAAACCCTAGGTTAAGCCTAAACACTAACTAGAGAACTAGCATCCTTACTAGTTAGATTGTAGCCAAGTTGGTGGACTATCTCTAGAGACTTCAAGTTAGAAGTTTTGAAGATTCGAGTTTTACCAAAAGTGGGGATTAAGCAAAACGATCAGAAGGGATGATGAAACGATTCTGAACCCGACGTGAAGCGAATGAAAAAATCGAACCAAAGAAGATGGCGAAAACCGTTCGTCCATATCCTGAAGGATGAATTTTTTCACGAGGGTTTTGTGACTGGCAGTTTTCTACTTTCGCAAAACTGGTTTTCGAAGGGAGTTTCAATCCTGCTTTTCCCGTTTCATGTTTCTTTCTTTATGTTATATTGTTAAGAACATCTCTAACATGAATTGAATCTAGGTTGGTGTGGATTGCTATCCCGACAATGGATTCTGAAGTAGAAAGAGACTTTCGAGGGACGGGTTGTCAAGCCGCGAGAAGAGCGTTCTTGGGTGGCTTGAAACGCTTCAAGAAAGAATAAAAGAAAAGTAAGTTTTCTATCTTTACGAATTTGGATACACGATTGCGAGTTCAAGATCCTTTTGTTGGAAAAATTTTTAAATTCCGCTGCTTTCTGATTCGTGTTTTCCAACAAGTGGTATCAGAGCCACCTCGTTAATCGTGTTTCTGATTCGTCTCAATTAAACTGAATTTTGAGAAATTCTTGAATCTGAATTACAGTTAGGTATTCTTGAATTTGTATCGTAATCTGAGCTTTTGAATCTGAGAGGTTTCCTGATAAATTGAGAAAATCGTTTTCTGAAAAAAGGGTTTTATTTTAGATTTATTAAAATCGCGATTTTGATTCCCGAATCGAGACGAAAATTTTTCTGAAAAATTTTGTACGGAAAACGGTGTGGGACGACGAGGACCAAGCGAGTTTGCCGCTCGTCGTCGCCGCACGCGGACGGGTCCGGACGAGGCCGGAACAACCTGTGCGGGATCGCCCGCACGCGTCCGCCCAGCCCTGTGCGGGATCGCCCGCACACCCCTGTGCGAGACTGCCCGAACGCGTCCAGAACAGCCTGTGCGGGATCGCCCGCACACCCCTGTGCGGGACTGCCCGCACGCGTCCGTCCAGCCCTGTACGGGATCGCCCGCACACCCCTGTGCGGGACTGCCCGCACGCGTCCGCCCAGCCTTGTGCGGGATCGCCCGCACACCCTGTGCGGGACTGCCCGCACGCATCTGCGCGGGGCTGTGCGGGATCGCCCGCACGCTTTCGGGCGGATGTGACGCGATGCGATTTTTCGTGTTTTTGGCCCAAATTTTATTTTAAAATTATTTTAAAAATTTTTTTTACTGAAAATATTTTAATTTTGAAATAAAATTATAATTTGGGAATTTCGGGAATCAAAGTCAATTTTAATTTTTCGGGAAAAGTATAATTATTATTTTTTGAAATAATGATTTTAATAAAATTGTTAATTTTTGAATTAACTTGAATTTTATCAGATTCTAGCTTTTGATTTTGAAATTATTCTTGAACAAGGAACTGTTTTTCAGATTACTTTGAGTTAGTCGAACTTAAAGTTAAAGGAATTTTAAATTTATTGGTAAATTTAAATTCTTGCAATTTAAGCATGTTAGGTGATCATGGGTTTAGATCTATGTATGGTTTTAATTTATGCACATGGATGGTTTAAATTGGGGTTGGAGCCCTATAGTTGCGTTTTTCAATTGAGGTTGGAGCCTCACTTATGTGCGTACTGTTATGTGATTTATTATGTGGCTTTCCATATTACTGTTTTTGAGGCCGGGGTATGCCCCGTGTAATTGTCTAAGGCCAATATGAAGATTGAGCCTTATTACTTTATGTCTTTTTCTTTTTATTGTAATTTGAGAGTAGAGATAGGTGGTGAGGTTTTATTTTCATTTTGGAGACAATGCACCCATGGAGTAAGATGGACCACATTCAAGTAACAAGGAGGCCATAAGTGAAGACCCCTCAAAATGTTAGGGAGGGAAATCTCAATTGTTAAATGTAATAGAGATAGGGCTCGTATTTTGTTACCGCTTTCCCTTATGTGATTTAAACTGTTTATGTGGCATGTATGTTAGAACTTGTGATTGTGGAGTGGCTCCCACATATCACGCATAAGATAGGTAGAACCCATGATCATTACATGTTAGTATCATGCTAGGACATGTTATCTGTTTATGTGCTTGTTTGAAATGCATTTAAGTTGTACTTGCATTAATCAAGACTAATTAAATTGGATAACATATATGTTGGTGAGGTCGAACCGAACAACTCTTCGGTTGATTCGAAAATTCCCATTAAATATTAAGCTCATTTCGAATAATAGGTATTTAATTCGAGATGCAAATTTTGAATTAAATTCCTAGCATTTCATCAATAGGTTTTAAGTTTAGTAAGTAAAGCTAGTTATTGTCCGCGAGTCGTAGGATAGCCAGTGGAGCTTATTAGTTCTTAGTTACCTAATTGATCATTTTAAATGATCAATATTTCGTGGTTAATTTTGGCAAGGGCGATGTCCGCGAGTCGTGGGTCGTTCGAACTAAGTTTTGATCATGATCTTATGATTGATGGGTCTAGCTTAACGCCTAAGTAAATATGGATGTCGCACGAGTCGTGGGTCCATATTAAAAGATGGGTGATGCAAAAATAATTACTAAGAGTTCTAAAGGTGTTAGAATTGGTAAGTTGTACCTACCTAGGATTTTACTTAGAATGTCCGCGAGTCGTGGGTTCGAGGTAAAATGCTTAGGATCTTAGTACCCGTTGGGAAACGTGTTCCTCTTAGATCTTTGGGAATTATAGATCTTTGAAAAACAGTGGGAGCTACATTAGATTAAAGACCTTATCTTATGTATATCGTTATTATTCAACATGCTCACCTAGTTCTCTACTTAGCATTTAGGTTGTAGTTCTGTGATTCTCTACAATACGAAATGCAAACCCATTCGTATCCATCCTTAAGTCAAATAAGTTGACTAAGTACTGACTAACTCTAAATGGCTTCGGATCCTAAAATTCATTTTAGAATCCGACTCGAGAAAGGCGTTCTCTAAAAGGCGAAGTTTTTCAATTGTGAAAATTCGACCCGGGCCAAAAGAGAAGCAACCTGAGGTGAATGGATTTTTCCAAACCACTTAAAAGCAATTGAACCACCTCATAAAAATGTTACAAGGTATAACATTATGGAATTATTCAATATTCCAAATGAGGAAACAAGTGCACACGAACAAGGTCTAAAGATCTTATTTGAAGATCTTATGGTCTCGATCATCAACTGAGAAAAGAGTTCTCAATGCACTGATTGCTTACATTGCTTCGACTATCATTCAAACCCTTTATGCTCAACTAGAATGATGCTAATGTAGCATAGTTAATCATTTAAGTTGATAATCGTTGAGAGCATCCTTAAGAAGGAATAAAAGGTTGAGATGGTTAATTCTTCTTCTAAAACTCCCTAAGTTAAAGGCTTGAAGGCCTAAAGAAGAAGAAACCCTTAAGAGCCCAATGGAGGGGCATGTAAGGGGTACGCCCAAAAGACACTAGAGATCAAATAGGACGTTTGCTTCTATGGTAGCAAATAAGGACTTTGAAAGGGAACTGCAAAGAGTATGAGTACTTTGAGATGTTACCTCAGTAATTCTACTAGGAATAGAATTTACTAGTCTTAAGTCAATTCTACATAAGCCGTTGTGCAAAGACTCAAGGCACTAATGTTCTAAACATACAACGAGATAACAGAAGTAAGTGAGATGACAAAGCTTCGAATTACTTTGGAACGTTGAGATATAAAAGGATTAGCAAGTCAGACACCTTAGGATCATTCTATGAAAACGAACCTATAGTGTTGACTTCCTGTGAATCCTGTCATGAGGGAAGCGTTCCTGAATCCCGTTTATAAGAAACGTGGAACGTTCCAAAATTATAGTGGATTTCGATCCATGCTGATGAGTGTAAGATGCTTAATGTAAGCACTAGATACAATCGTCAGTTTAATCATTATGAATAAATGTACTTGTTAAAGTACAAATTCGAAACTTATATGAAATTCTTAGAATTTCGAAAGGAGGTTAGGAACCGAAGTAGTCATAAGTTATAGGTAAATCGATATGATCGAGATAGCCAATATCTTAGCAACTAATTCCTTACTCATCTTAGAGATAATAGGATTATCTCTCAGTAAACTAATTCGAGAACACCTTAGTGTTTCTGAATGAGGGAATGAAACCTTATAGGATATGGTCCATTCCATAGCAAGCTTTACTGACTTATAATCATTCTAGGAATAAACTCCCAGAATATGCAGTTAGAGATTTTTGAATTTTGCACCTTCCAAAATCAGTCCTTTAGTTGCACTATGCAATGTGGCATATTAAATTCCCTAATTATTCTTGTCCAAGAATTTAATGGAATCCTCTTACTTGAAGAGGATAGTGGGAGATAAGCTTGAAATGAGTTCAAGTTTATACAATGATATTGGATATCAGTTTTGCGATTCCCTTGCACAAAGGTTGTTTGTCTCAAAGGAATGTACCTTTCTTAAGGAATCGTTCCTATAGAAGAAGAAAGGCAAGCAAGCAGACCTCAAAGAAATTTAAGGAAAAATATTCATGCCACATATAGAAGATACGAGCCCATCTGATAAAACTTAGCCAAATTTTAGAGTATGTACACGTGTGAAACCCTTCTCTTAAGATGCGTTTAGAACGCGTTCCTAGATAGCCAAGGAATTACTTGAAGAGGAGACACTGTCAGATTTGGAATCTGAGTAGTGTAAGCAAACCTTGAAATCCAATAGGGATTCCATATACTTAAACCGAGTTTTAACCTTGGTTGATCCACCTGATAGGATCAAGCTCCTAGAGCTTCGAGTAAATGGAAAGCATTACAACCTTCTTGACGATTGAAATGCAAAAGTCCATTTGGATTATATTTACCATATCCTCATATTCTGACTATGAGATATGATAAATCAATATGAGAACTATCTTGTTCAATATGAGATTGAAAGAGACTGAAATAAGGTATTTCTATAAATCTCATATTCAGTGGGAGTATGCATAAGGTATGCAAATCCCTAAAGTCAATCTGTGGATTGATAAAGGTTTCTAGGATTAGACAATTCGATTCCATAGGATAGTCAAATCGTTTGACACAGATGGAAGTCGAATAAGTCTCAAAGTGTACATAGGAAAGTTAGTGATGTAAGAGTCAATTTTTGGTTCTTTAGAAAAACGACATCCTTCTCATTAGGAATGTCAAGGATGAAGTGAAAGTTACCAATTCTTGTTTAAGAAACAATTTGACTTGAAAGATCTTAGTGATTATCCTATATTCTCGACATTCAGATCTATAGAAGATAGATCTAAGAGAATAGATGGATTATCACAAAACGAGTACATAACCACGGTACTAAAAGGAGTTTAGTATGGACAATGGAACATCTCTTTTGAAGAGTATGTGTCCTAAGATAACTTTGAGAAAGTTAGAATGTCCAAAATCCCTTTAAGTGAAAGGGTGCATAATGTATGAAAAGTTATGTACTAAATTAGATATGGCGCAACACTAAGCGTAGTAGGCCGAATCTAATATGACCTCAGAGAAGGTCATTAGATCTCTGTAAAGGATGTCCTTAGAGTACTTGAGAAGAAATGAGGATATGTATTAGTTTACAGAGCCCAAAAGATCTTATCGTTGAAAGGATATTTTGATGTAATTGTTGCATCAAACATAGATGATTATGAAATCATTGAAAGGGTACAACTCCTACCAGAATGGTAATGCAATGTGTTGGAAAGGGTTCCAAGGACGGACATTGCAAAACTCGACTGTCGTAGTTGAGAACTTAGTCGTATTATATAACGCTAAGTTAAGTGTTTGGGTAAGAAACTCCATCTAACTGGTTAGATGAAGTTCCTAGCATGAAACAACTCCTTGATCATATTGTATGATAAAAAGGATGGTTGCTCAAGTAAGAGAACCAAGACCTCACCAAGAGACTGAACACGTGATTACGAATCACTTTACAAGGAAAAGGTGTTTCCTAAGAGATGTGTAAACAAGAGGGTCACATCAGCAGAGAATATAGCAGATCCACTTTGGAAACGCCCAAAGTCAATAGGCTCTCAAAGTGCATCTTGAGAAGATGGGACTTAGAATACCTAAAAGGCTTTTACGGGCAAGTGGGAGATTATTAGGAATAGTGCCCTAGAAAGCCGATTCGACGTAATCTGCTTTGGGACTTTTCTTGTATCACAGACAATCTTTGAATAATATACGATTGATTATAGGCAAACACTTCTTTATATGCCAATACGTGTTTTGTGTGTTTCCATTACGTGCGCATGTATGAGAACTCCCCTAATCCTGATGACTTTAGGACTCTACCATTTAGGTGAAATGGTTCATGAAACGAGCCCTATATCACATAAGTTATGATTAGTAAAATACTCCAAGCCGATGAGTCCTACAGACAGTGGGAGTGTCAACCTGACTCCTCTAAGGCTTGCTTGTGGGATCACGCCCTTAAGAAGGACCACCTTGTTTCATGGAGGTGCAAAGTGTATAGTTGATACGTGCGTGATACATGAGGGTGCTTACTTTAATAAGTAAGTTCACTGAGGTGCCCCGTGTGAGAACATTCCTAAATGGGAAGGAAGTTTCTATTTCAGGAAATGGAAACTTCCAGATTAGGAAATATCTCACGAGTCATTGATGTGATTAATTGATCCTTAGACTTGAGGTTCCTTGTCACTTTATGAATTAACTCTGTAGTCTTTGGTATAAGCTTTAAAGGGTGTCGCCTTAGACAACTGATTCAAGGCTTATGCTGGGGCTGCACAAGTGATTCATGAAAGTGAATGAGAATCAAGAAAGGACCTACACTTGCATATGCAAGGTGATCTCTTATTGTGTAAGTCATTCATATGCCATATGGAGTCCTTGGCCAAGGCAGTAGATCAAGACATCAAGAAAAGGGCTTCTTGGATTGAGATCAAATGGATATGAAATGCACTTAGCTTTAAGACCGGATTATTAGGGTTCTGATTATTCCCTTGCCCTAGATCTTGGTTGAGAGATAGTAAGTAGGAGGATTGTATCTCACATGAATCAATGACTTAAAGGTTCTGTCGAATCCGAACATTCCAATTCAGCTAGGGGTTAAACACCTGTTGCTAGACTATGGTTGTTTAATCTGTGGACTGATTAATTAATTAGTGAATTAATTAATTAGGGTCACTGCTAATTGAATTGAGAACCTAGAGGGTCACACACAACAACTTGGTTACATGAGTTGAGGCTTGAAAAAGATTAAACGAGTTAATCGGACCAAGAGGGTTCCACACGTGTGAAATCACACGTGTGGCTCACGCGAGTGACACGTGTCACTGTGACACGTGTCACACACGTGTGGATATATATATATATATATATATATATATATATATATTATATATATATATGTATTAAATAATTAAATGCGTTAATTATTTAATAGACTTTGGTTTAATTTTGAATTAAAAAGAAAGTCTTATTTTGGAGAAAAATAATCTAGTTAATTAATTATGAATTAATTAATTAGATAAAATAAGTTATTTATTTTAAATAAATAAAGTATAAAATTATCCAAAAATAGTTTGGATATTTTTAGCTCTCTTGAAAGTTGATTTGAATTAGAATTCAAAATCAAAGTCAAAATTACTTGATGATCAAGTAATAGGAGAGAGAGAGACCAAAATCCTAGCCCATTAAGGACTAGGAATTTCGTCCCTCCCCTTTCTTATATATAGGGGAGCTCATGCTCCCCTTTAGAGCTAATTGACAATTCTTTTGGTTCATGTGTTGAACACCTTCCTTTCTCCAAGATCAAACGAAACCCTAGGTTAAGCCTAAACACTAACTAGAGAACTAGCATCCTTACTAGTTAGATTGTAGCCAAGTTGGTGGACTATCTCTAGAGACTTCAAGTTAGAAGTTTTGAAGATTCGAGTTTTACCAAAAGTGGGGATTAAGCAAAACGATCAGAAGGGATGATGAAACGATTCTGAACCCGACGTGAAGCGAATGAAAAAATCGAACCAAAGAAGATGGCGAAAACCGTTCGTCCATATCCTGAAGGATGAATTTTTTCACGAGGGTTTTGTGACTGGCAGTTTTCTACTTTCGCAAAACTGGTTTTCGAAGGGAGTTTCAATCCTGCTTTTCCCGTTTCATGTTTCTTTCTTTATGTTATATTGTTAAGAACATCTCTAACATGAATTGAATCTAGGTTGGTGTGGATTGCTATCCCGACAATGGATTCTGAAGTAGAAAGAGACTTTCGAGGGACGGGTTGTCAAGCCGCGAGAAGAGCGTTCTTGGGTGGCTTGAAACGCTTCAAGAAAGAATAAAAGAAAAGTAAGTTTTCTATCTTTACGAATTTGGATACACGATTGCGAGTTCAAGATCCTTTTGTTGGAAAAATTTTTAAATTCCGCTGCTTTCTGATTCGTGTTTTCCAACAAGTGGTATCAGAGCCACCTCGTTAATCGTGTTTCTGATTCGTCTCAATTAAACTGAATTTTGAGAAATTCTTGAATCTGAATTACAGTTAGGTATTCTTGAATTTGTATCGTAATCTGAGCTTTTGAATCTGAGAGGTTTCCTGATAAATTGAGAAAATCGTTTTCTGAAAAAAGGGTTTTATTTTAGATTTATTAAAATCGCGATTTTGATTCCCGAATCGAGACGAAAATTTTTCTAAAAAATTTTGTACGGAAAACGGTGTGGGACGACGAGGACCAAGCGAGTTTGCCGCTCGTCGTCGCCGCACGCGGACGGGTCCGGACGAGGCCGGAACAACCTGTGCGGGATCGCCCGCACGCGTCCGCCCAGCCCTGTGCGGGATCGCCCGCACACCCCTGTGCGAGACTGCCCGAACGCGTCCAGAACAGCCTGTGCGGGATCGCCCGCACACCCCTGTGCGGGACTGCCCGCACGCGTCCGTCCAGCCCTGTACGGGATCGCCCGCACACCCCTGTGCGGGACTGCCCGCACGCGTCCGCCCAGCCTTGTGCGGGATCGCCCGCACACCCTGTGCGGGACTGCCCGCACGCATCTGCGCGGGGCTGTGCGGGATCGCCCGCACGCTTTCGGGCGGATGTGACGCGATGCGATTTTTCGTGTTTTTGGCCCAAATTTTATTTTAAAATTATTTTAAAAATTTTTTTTACTGAAAATATTTTAATTTTGAAATAAAATTATAATTTGGGAATTTCGGGAATCAAAGTCAATTTTAATTTTTCGGGAAAAGTATAATTATTATTTTTTGAAATAATGATTTTAATAAAATTGTTAATTTTTGAATTAACTTGAATTTTATCAGATTCTAGCTTTTGATTTTGAAATTATTCTTGAACAAGGAACTGTTTTTCAGATTACTTTGAGTTAGTCGAACTTAAAGTTAAAGGAATTTTAAATTTATTGGTAAATTTAAATTCTTGCAATTTAAGCATGTTAGGTGATCATGGGTTTAGATCTATGTATGGTTTTAATTTATGCACATGGATGGTTTAAATTGGGGTTGGAGCCCTATAGTTGCGTTTTTCAATTGAGGTTGGAGCCTCACTTATGTGCGTACTGTTATGTGATTTATTATGTGGCTTTCCATATTACTGTTTTTGAGGCCGGGGTATGCCCCGTGTAATTGTCTAAGGCCAATATGAAGATTGAGCCTTATTACTTTATGTCTTTTTCTTTTTATTGTAATTTGAGAGTAGAGATAGGTGGTGAGGTTTTATTTTCATTTTGGAGACAATGCACCCATGGAGTAAGATGGACCACATTCAAGTAACAAGGAGGCCATAAGTGAAGACCCCTCAAAATGTTAGGGAGGGAAATCTCAATTGTTAAATGTAATAGAGATAGGGCTCGTATTTTGTTACCGCTTTCCCTTATGTGATTTAAACTGTTTATGTGGCATGTATGTTAGAACTTGTGATTGTGGAGTGGCTCCCACATATCACGCATAAGATAGGTAGAACCCATGATCATTACATGTTAGTATCATGCTAGGACATGTTATCTGTTTATGTGCTTGTTTGAAATGCATTTAAGTTGTACTTGCATTAATCAAGACTAATTAAATTGGATAACATATATGTTGGTGAGGTCGAACCGAACAACTCTTCGGTTGATTCGAAAATTCCCATTAAATATTAAGCTCATTTCGAATAATAGGTATTTAATTCGAGATGCAAATTTTGAATTAAATTCCTAGCATTTCATCAATAGGTTTTAAGTTTAGTAAGTAAAGCTAGTTATTGTCCGCGAGTCGTAGGATAGCCAGTGGAGCTTATTAGTTCTTAGTTACCTAATTGATCATTTTAAATGATCAATATTTCGTGGTTAATTTTGGCAAGGGCGATGTCCGCGAGTCGTGGGTCGTTCGAACTAAGTTTTGATCATGATCTTATGATTGATGGGTCTAGCTTAACGCCTAAGTAAATATGGATGTCGCACGAGTCGTGGGTCCATATTAAAAGATGGGTGATGCAAAAATAATTACTAAGAGTTCTAAAGGTGTTAGAATTGGTAAGTTGTACCTACCTAGGATTTTACTTAGAATGTCCGCGAGTCGTGGGTTCGAGGTAAAATGCTTAGGATCTTAGTACCCGTTGGGAAACGTGTTCCTCTTAGATCTTTGGGAATTATAGATCTTTGAAAAACAGTGGGAGCTACATTAGATTAAAGACCTTATCTTATGTATATCGTTATTATTCAACATGCTCACCTAGTTCTCTACTTAGCATTTAGGTTGTAGTTCTGTGATTCTCTACAATACGAAATGCAAACCCATTCGTATCCATCCTTAAGTCAAATAAGTTGACTAAGTACTGACTAACTCTAAATGGCTTCGGATCCTAAAATTCATTTTAGAATCCGACTCGAGAAAGGCGTTCTCTAAAAGGCGAAGTTTTTCAATTGTGAAAATTCGACCCGGGCCAAAAGAGAAGCAACCTGAGGTGAATGGATTTTTCCAAACCACTTAAAAGCAATTGAACCACCTCATAAAAATGTTACAAGGTATAACATTATGGAATTATTCAATATTCCAAATGAGGAAACAAGTGCACACGAACAAGGTCTAAAGATCTTATTTGAAGATCTTATGGTCTCGATCATCAACTGAGAAAAGAGTTCTCAATGCACTGATTGCTTACATTGCTTCGACTATCATTCAAACCCTTTATGCTCAACTAGAATGATGCTAATGTAGCATAGTTAATCATTTAAGTTGATAATGGTTGAGAGCATCCTTAAGAAGGAATAAAAGGTTGAGATGGTTAATTCTTCTTCTAAAACTCCCTAAGTTAAAGGCTTGAAGGCCTAAAGAAGAAGAAACCCTTAAGAGCCCAATGGAGGGGCATGTAAGGGGTACGCCCAAAAGACACTAGAGATCAAATAGGACGTTTGCTTCTATGGTAGCAAATAAGGACTTTGAAAGGGAACTGCAAAGAGTATGAGTACTTTGAGATGTTACCTCAGTAATTCTACTAGGAATAGAATTTACTAGTCTTAAGTCAATTCTACATAAGCCGTTGTGCAAAGACTCAAGGCACTAATGTTCTAAACATACAACGAGATAACAGAAGTAAGTGAGATGACAAAGCTTCGAATTACTTTGGAACGTTGAGATATAAAAGGATTAGCAAGTCAGACACCTTAGGATCATTCTATGAAAACGAACCTATAGTGTTGACTTCCTGTGAATCCTGTCATGAGGGAAGCGTTCCTGAATCCCGTTTATAAGAAACGTGGAACGTTCCAAAATTATAGTGGATTTCGATCCATGCTGATGAGTGTAAGATGCTTAATGTAAGCACTAGATACAATCGTCAGTTTAATCATTATGAATAAATGTACTTGTTAAAGTACAAATTCGAAACTTATATGAAATTCTTAGAATTTCGAAAGGAGGTTAGGAACCGAAGTAGTCATAAGTTATAGGTAAATCGATATGATCGAGATAGCCAATATCTTAGCAACTAATTCCTTACTCATCTTAGAGATAATAGGATTATCTCTCAGTAAACTAATTCGAGAACACCTTAGTGTTTCTGAATGAGGGAATGAAACCTTATAGGATATGGTCCATTCCATAGCAAGCTTTACTGACTTATAATCATTCTAGGAATAAACTCCCAGAATATGCAGTTAGAGATTTTTGAATTTTGCACCTTCCAAAATCAGTCCTTTAGTTGCACTATGCAATGTGGCATATTAAATTCCCTAATTATTCTTGTCCAAGAATTTAATGGAATCCTCTTACTTGAAGAGGATAGTGGGAGATAAGCTTGAAATGAGTTCAAGTTTATACAATGATATTGGATATCAGTTTTGCGATTCCCTTGCACAAAGGTTGTTTGTCTCAAAGGAATGTACCTTTCTTAAGGAATCGTTCCTATAGAAGAAGAAAGGCAAGCAAGCAGACCTCAAAGAAATTTAAGGAAAAATATTCATGCCACATATAGAAGATACGAGCCCATCTGATAAAACTTAGCCAAATTTTAGAGTATGTACACGTGTGAAACCCTTCTCTTAAGATGCGTTTAGAACGCGTTCCTAGATAGCCAAGGAATTACTTGAAGAGGAGACACTGTCAGATTTGGAATCTGAGTAGTGTAAGCAAACCTTGAAATCCAATAGGGATTCCATATACTTAAACCGAGTTTTAACCTTGGTTGATCCACCTGATAGGATCAAGCTCCTAGAGCTTCGAGTAAATGGAAAGCATTACAACCTTCTTGACGATTGAAATGCAAAAGTCCATTTGGATTATATTTACCATATCCTCATATTCTGACTATGAGATATGATAAATCAATATGAGAACTATCTTGTTCAATATGAGATTGAAAGAGACTGAAATAAGGTATTTCTATAAATCTCATATTCAGTGGGAGTATGCATAAGGTATGCAAATCCCTAAAGTCAATCTGTGGATTGATAAAGGCTTCTAGGATTAGACAATTCGATTCCATAGGATAGTCAAATCGTTTGACACAGATGGAAGTCGAATAAGTCTCAAAGTGTACATAGGAAAGTTAGTGATGTAAGAGTCAATTTTTGGTTCTTTAGAAAAACGACATCCTTCTCATTAGGAATGTCAAGGATGAAGTGAAAGTTACCAATTCTTGTTTAAGAAACAATTTGACTTGAAAGATCTTAGTGATTATCCTATATTCTCGACATTCAGATCTATAGAAGATAGATCTAAGAGAATAGATGGATTATCACAAAACGAGTACATAACCACGGTACTAAAAGGAGTTTAGTATGGACAATGGAACATCTCTTTTGAAGAGTATGTGTCCTAAGATAACTTTGAGAAAGTTAGAATGTCCAAAATCCCTTTAAGTGAAAGGGTGCATAATGTATGAAAAGTTATGTACTAAATTAGATATGGCGCAACACTAAGCGTAGTAGGCCGAATCTAATATGACCTCAGAGAAGGTCATTAGATCTCTGTAAAGGATGTCCTTAGAGTACTTGAGAAGAAATGAGGATATGTATTAGTTTACAGAGCCCAAAAGATCTTATCGTTGAAAGGATATTTTGATGTAATTGTTGCATCAAACATAGATGATTATGAAATCATTGAAAGGGTACAACTCCTACCAGAATGGTAATGCAATGTGTTGGAAAGGGTTCCAAGGACGGACATTGCAAAACTCGACTGTCGTAGTTGAGAACTTAGTCGTATTATATAACGCTAAGTTAAGTGTTTGGGTAAGAAACTCCATCTAACTGGTTAGATGAAGTTCCTAGCATGAAACAACTCCTTGATCATATTGTATGATAAAAAGGATGGTTGCTCAAGTAAGAGAACCAAGACCTCACCAAGAGACTGAACACGTGATTACGAATCACTTTACAAGGAAAAGGTGTTTCCTAAGAGATGTGTAAACAAGAGGGTCACATCAGCAGAGAATATAGCAGATCCACTTTGGAAACGCCCAAAGTCAATAGGCTCTCAAAGTGCATCTTGAGAAGATGGGACTTAGAATACCTAAAAGGCTTTTACGGGCAAGTGGGAGATTATTAGGAATAGTGCCCTAGAAAGCCGATTCGACGTAATCTGCTTTGGGACTTTTCTTGTATCACAGACAATCTTTGAATAATATACGATTGATTATAGGCAAACACTTCTTTATATGCCAATACGTGTTTTGTGTGTTTCCATTACGTGCGCATGTATGAGAACTCCCCTAATCCTGATGACTTTAGGACTCTACCATTTAGGTGAAATGGTTCATGAAACGAGCCCTATATCACATAAGTCATGATTAGTAAAATACTCCAAGCCGATGAGTCCTACAGACAGTGGGAGTGTCAACCTGACTCCTCTAAGGCTTGCTTGTGGGACCACGCCCTTAAGAAGGACCATCTTGTTTCATGGAGGTACAAAGTGTATAGTTGATACGTGCGTGATACATGAGGGTGCTTACTTTAATAAGTAAGTTCACTGATGTGCCCCGTGTGAGAACATTCCTAAATGGGAAGGAAGTTTCTATTTCAGGAAATGGAAACTTCCAGATTAGGAAATATCTCACGAGTCATTGATGTGATTAATTGATCCTTAGACTTGAGGTTCCTTGTCACTTTATGAATTAACTCTGTAGTCTTTGGTATAAGCTTTAAAGGGTGTCGCCTTAGACAACTGATTCAAGGCTTATGCTGGGGCTGCACAAGTGATTCATGAAAGTGAATGAGAATCAAGAAAGGACCTACACTTGCATATGCAAGGTGATCTCTTATTGTGTAAGTCATTCATATGCCATATGGAGTCCTTGGCCAAGGCAGTAGATCAAGACATCAAGAAAAGGGCTTCTTGGATTGAGATCAAATGGATATGAAATGCACTTAGCTTTAAGACCGGATTATTAGGGTTCTGATTATTCCCTTGCCCTAGATCTTGGTTGAGAGATAGTAAGTATGAGGATTGTATCTCACATGAATCAATGACTTAAAGGTTCTGTCGAATCCGAACATTCCAATTCAGCTAGGGGTTAAACACCTGTTGCTAGACTATGGTTGTTTAATCTGTGGACTGATTAATTAATTAGTGAATTAATTAATTAGGGTCACTGCTAATTGAATTGAGAACCTAGAGGGTCACACACAACAACTTGGTTACATGAGTTGAGGCTTGAAAAAGATTAAACGAGTTAATCGGACCAAGAGGGTTCCACACGTGTGAAATCACACGTGTCGCTCACGTGAGGGACACGTGTCACTGTGACACGTGTCACACACGTGTGGATATATATATTTATATATATATATATATATATATATGTAATAAATAATTAAATGCGTTAATTATTTAATAGACTTTGGTTTAATTTTGAATTAAAAAGAAAGTTTTATTTTGGAGAAAAATAATCTAGTTAATTAATTATGAATTAATTAATTAGATAAAATAAGTTATTTATTTTAAATAAATAAAGTATAAAATTATCCAAAAATAGTTTGGATATTTTTAGCTCTCTTGAAAGTTGATTTGAATTAGAATTCAAAATCAAAGTCAAAATTACTTGATGATCAAGTAATAGGAGAGAGAGAGACCAAAATCCTAGCCCATTAAGGACTAGGAATTTCGTCCCTCCCCTTTCTTATATATAGGGGAGCTCATGCTCCCCTTTAGAGCTAATTGACAATTCTTTTGGTTCATGTGTTGAACACCTTCCTTTCTCCAAGATCAAACGAAACCCTAGGTTAAGCCTAAACACTAACTAGAGAACTAGCATCCTTACTAGTTAGATTGTAGCCAAGTTGGTGGACTATCTCTAGAGACTTCAAGTTAGAAGTTTTGAAGATTCGAGCTTTACCAAAAGTGGGGATTAAGCAAAACGATCAGAAGGGATGACGAAACGATTCTGAACCCGACGTGAAGCGAATGAAAAAATCGAACCAAAGAAGATGGCGAAAACCGTCCGTCCATATCCTAAAGGATGAATTTTTTCACGAGGGTTTTGTGACTGGCAGTTTTCTACTTTCGCAAAACTGGTTTTCGAAGGGAGTTTCAATCCTGCTTTTCTCGTTTCATGTTTCTTTCTTTATGTTATATTGTTAAGAACATCTCTAACATGAATTGAATCTAGGTTGGTGTGGATTGCTATCCCGACAATGGATTCTGAAGTAGAAAGAGACTTTCGAGGGACGGGTTGTCAAGCCGCGAGAAGAGCGTTCTTGGGTGGCTTGAAACGCTTCAAGAAAGAATAAAAGAAAAGTAAGTTTTCTATCTTTACGAATTTGGATACACGATTGTGAGTTCAAGATCCTTTTGTTGGAAAAATTTTTAAATTCTGCTGCTTTCTGATTCGTGTTTTCCAACACTTCCACCACCCACCTGGCGCGACTGACAATCGGAAATATCTCCTCCGTCGGTCGTCGTCGGGCTAAGATCTTAGTACAGTTGTGACCGCATTGTCGAGCTCATCGAAAAGCACTATTGGTTCGTCAAAATCCATTGAGAAGCGAGGAAGATTGAATTTGTCTGTGTGTGTGGTACATTTTTTCACCGTGAGGGAGAGAGAGAGAGAACGAAGCTATAATCTCAGCTCTTGGCACGAATAACGAGGATACGAGTGTTATATCCCGGGTCCTTAACGCACGAAACGAACGAAAGAAGGGTTAACAATGCCAGAATTGGGCAAACTCAGAGTCTACGGACTCGTCTCAATGCCCTGAACGTGTTGAAGGGATTAAAGAGGTCAAAATCTCGATCGGATGAGAAATGACCGAAAAACCCTCGAAAGAGAAAATTACAAAACAGCCCCTAAACTTAGAAGGAGCTACAAACAAGGCCACATAAATCACATAATTGCATAATCAAGCACACAAGAATGTCGACACGTGGCATAATCCGTACACTGGAATAGCGGGGCGTTACAGTAGCTCTGATACTACTTGTTGGGAAAATACAAAACAGTAACGCAGCGGAATTTAAAAAATTTTCCCAATAGAAGAATCGAATCTTGCAATTCCTATTCCCAAATTCGTAAAGATCAAGAAACTCACTTAGATAGAAGCTTTCTTGACACGTTCTAGCCGCCCAAGAATTCTCTTCACACGGCTTGTCCCCAAAAGCTCTTTCGAATCTTTCAAGACTTCACGATAGTAGCCCTCTAGAGAATTAGTCCACCAACCTCGACCACGATCCGAATAGGGAGGATGCTAGTTCTATATTCGGTGTTTAGGCTCTAGGGTTTAGTGTATAATTTTGGAGAAGGAAAATTTGTCTATCACCCTTAATGGTGTTCGAAACCCACATATTTATAGCATAAGGGGTTCGAACCCCTTTACCTTGTTGGGCAAGAATTCCAAAACCCTTTTGGTAAGGGATTTCTTGCTTGGAGAGAAAGACTTTTACTTTGACCAAAAGTCTCCTTTTGACCAACTTGTCAAGCAAGAATAATATCTAACTCTCTTAGATATTTTATTCTACTTTATTTATTTAATAATAAATAACTTGAAGATTCTTAATTAATTATTTATTAGACTTTATTTCTCCAAATTAGAACTTTAATATTAATTCATAATTAATTTAAAGTCCATTAAATAATTAATCAAGATTTATTATTTAATCATATACACACACGTGACACGTGGCCCACACATGTGGACCCCAGTCACCCACCAATCTCCTATTGGTTCGATCAACTTGTTTAATCAATTCAAGCCTTAACCCACATGACCGGGTTGTTATGTGTGACCCTCTAGGTTCTTAATTCAATTAGCAGTGACCCTAATTAATTAATTTCTAATTCATTAATCAGTCCATAGATCATATGACCATAGTCCAGCAACAGGTGTATGACCCCTAGCCGAATAAGAATGTCTCAATTCGAAACAACCTTTAAGTCATTGATTCATGTGAGATACAATCCTCCTACGTCTCATCTCACAATCAAGATCTAGGGCAAGGGAATAATTAGAACCCTAATAATCTTGATCTTAAAGTTAAGTGCATTTCATATCCATTTGATCTCAATGCAAGAAACTCATTTCTTGATGTCTTGATCCACTACCTTGGCCAAGGACTCCTGGATGGCATATGAATAACTTACACAATAAGAAATCAAGTTGCTAATGCAAGTGTAGGTCCTTTATCGATTCTCATATACTTTCATGTGTCACTTGTGCAGTCCCAGCATAAGTTTTGAATCAGTTGTCTAAGGCGACACCCTTTAAAGCTTATACCTAAGACTACAAAGTTAGCTCATAAAGTATCAATGGAACCTCAAGTCTAAGTATCACTGAATCACATCAATGACTCGTGACATATTTTCTAATCTGGAAGTTTCTTTTTTCGGAAATAGAAACTTCCATTCCCATTTAGAAATCTTCTCACTACCCTGAAAGCCGATGTAATAGTCTGCTTCAGTACTTTCCTTTTGTAAATCACAGACAATCTTTTAATAATACGAATTAAGGCAACACTTCTTTATATGCTCTTGTTTGATTGTGTGTTTACTTTTGACTGAGCATGTATAAGAACTCCCCTAATCAATATGACTTATAGGACTCAACCATTTAGGTGAAGTGGTTCATGAGATGAGCCTTATATCATATAAGTCATGATTAGAAATCACTCCAAGCCGATGAGTCCTACAGACAGTGGGAGTGTCAACCTAACTCGTTCGAGGGTTGCTCGTGTGATCACGCCCTTAAGAAGGACCACCTTGTTTCATGGGGTGTAAAATGTATAGTTGATACGTGCGTGATACATGGGGGTGCTTAGTCATTCTAAGTAAGTACACTGAGGTGTCCCGTGTGAGAAAATTCCTAAATGGGAAAGGAAGTTTCTATGTCTGGAAATAGAAACTTCCAGATTAGGAAATGTAGCACCCGAGCGTAAGGTACCACATCCCCCGCACCGAGACCTGACCCGTATATGAAATGGAAGTCCATACACGTGCCAAATCCACAGCGAACGGGGACACAACACACACGCTATGCTAGGCGGGACTAACCCTTGAACCAATCAACTCAAGAAACATAAAATCAGAGTTAAATAAAATTCGCGGAAGCAAGAACTTCATAGCATATATACAATGAGCTAACAAGCTCCAAAAATAAATATACAAAAGCATTCTAATATGCCACGGCACTCACGGCCTACAAAATCATAACGCTCCAATCTAAATTATGATCAAATACAAAAGTAGTAACAAAAGTATGAATATGAGACGGAGAAGAAGTGCTCAACATAAATGCAAGACCTAGACGACTCGTATTCCCGCCTAGCACTCCTATACCTGCACAAAACAACTGAAAACAACCGGGTTCAGTCTAAAAGAGACTGGTGGGTATAAAAATGGGCATAAGATATATAATATCGCATAAATTAAACACATACATGCAAGCCCTAATCCCGTGTGAAGTTTGATAAGAATTTACCAAGCGGTTAAAACAACAGAAAACATCAACGGGATTACGACGTTCATATTCATTCATAATTGCTCATAAGGATTTAAGCTCGGCGAGTGAGCGTGCACAATCTCCAACCTTCTCCTCGTGTAATCATATCATAATTAGTGGTTGTCATACATATCTTTCGTGCACATACATAAATGATCATAATCATACATATACACCTTCTTCCTCCGGGTGGTGGACAAGTTAGCTAGACCTGACCACCGGTAAATACATAGGCCAATGGGGGTACATGAATCCCCCAATGGCACTCAGCTCCCATTCCTCGCTAAACCTCCTAGCGAGGGCCGGTATCACCGTAGTTTGGTTGGAACTAGTATATGGGATCCCCGTCAGCCCTTGCTTCCTCGGTTAGCCACATATACTAAGTCCCGGGGCCCGTTCAGTAATAAATAATAAATGTGTCTCGCCAAACATAAGGTAGGGTTTCATAATTAAAAAGGGGTCATACGTTTGAAATGATTTACCCAAAATGACTCGATTGATATAAATATATTATTTTGGCTTAAAACTTTGCACATAAGGGATTTATAAGGTTGTTTTAACTAATAGAAGAAAAACCCACCTTTACCAAAGCAAAATAAAGGCACAAGCGTCTCAATGCTCGCCCTCGTCTCCGACAAAACCCGAATCTGTGCAAAAGAAAAGGTATGAGACGCAATGACCACATATGACGCTCGGCAATGAGATGAATATGACATGAATGCATAAATGATCATGTTATATTATAAAAATGTTCATGTGCACGATTAAAGAATTTAAATCGTATAATCAAATCATTCGTTCATATATTTCATTCAATTTCATAATTTCATAAATTCATAACATTCATATAATTTTCATAATTTCATAGGTTCATATAAATTTCATGAATTCATATCATTCATAATTAATCATAAAATTCATATAAATTTTATAACGTTCATAGTTCATAATATTCATAAACTCATAATTCATAATTCATATCAATTAATCTAACATTCAATTAATAAGCATAATACATATTATTCAAATTCATATTCACATTTAGGAATGAAATAATTAAAACGTTCAATCAAAAGTCGGTATAATAAATACGCGAAATAAAATTCAATTAATTTCAATAATTAAATAAATCAAATAATATTTAAAATATATAATAAATATATATATATAATATAATATACTAAATATATAAAAACATATAACATATAATATAATATATATATATATATATACGTACACATTCACACACCCCATGCATGCAATATATATATATATATATATATATATATATATATACTATACACCACACCTCCATGCATACATATATATATAAGGTAAATATACATGCACACACAAAAGCCATGCATGCAATCTCACTCACACACAGCCATATATATATATACACACCTTATACAAACCAAGCATATATATATATATATATATATAATGTAAATATATATGCATGCGATTCAAATAATCAACCAGCCACACACAATTCACTCCATGCATGCACATTACACAATCTGCACAACCACCACTATGCAACAAAACAGCAGTCAGCAGCAGCCCCAGAAAGACACAGCAGAAATCGAGCAAAACGGGGTGACACCCCCGTGTCACCCTGCAAGCCTGGACCGAGACACCCCCGTGTCTCGGTACAGAAGTCCCAGGCTTTGCTGCACCCCCGTTCCTCGCTGGAATGCCCAGGAACGGCACGCCCGTGTCGTGCAACAGCAACAGCCTCTGTTCGCAGCAGAAAACAGAGCAAGAAAAGGCCACCATCTCCAACATGAACGAAGACAACAAAAGCCACACAACAAGGTCTAAAAGGCAGCACAAACTCAACAAGAACACACACCACAAAGCTACTAAAATGGACAGAAAAAGGGAGAAGGAAACGCAGCAAATTGACAGCTGAATTCATTTGGAAAAACAGGGCCAAAACTCGAAAAAAAACAGGGCAAGAACAATTCAATCCTTCTCCATCTATTTACTCAGTTAAAGCCAACAAATAAGCAGCAAAATATCATGTATTCAACAAGTAAATCAGTTCCAAAAGTGATCAATCAAAGCTTGGAAGCATACGTGACCTTATGTGAAATTTTCTGAAAATTACATAAATGATATCTTATATATATCGCAACAACCACGAAAGCAATGATCATAAATGATATGAGGATGTTAAAACAATTAATCTCAGGCTTGGAATCACTCAAAACCATAGAGAATCGAAGGAGATCAACATTTTGCCCAAAATCCTCTATTTTCGGAAAACAGTCCAGAAATGGAGAAACCATGCTCAAAATCATGAATGGAAGGATGAAAATGATCAGAATTAATCATATAATATAACCCTTAACTTACCTTGATGATTGGTTGAAGTTTGGAGGAGATTTGAGCTCCAAAATCTCCAAGGGATGAAGGGTTACGGGACTGGACTGCAAGACAGTAGCTTTGGCTGATGTTTGGGGGTTGTGTGAGGATTATCTTGGTTAGGGCTTGATATGTACTGATAGATGGTTGAGTTAGGGTTAAAAGGAATCAAACCATGGTTAGTTTGGTTATGGTTTGGATGAGATATGGCTGAATTAGTGTAACAAGGTCAAGTTGGTCTCCGTTTCGTTTTTCGGTTGGATTTCGGAGTTTCAAATGAATTAGGAAAAATATAAGGTTAAGTTTACTAAACTCGAAATTTCGTTACGAGTTCACCGGAGTTGACGGAACTCGAATCCGAGTTCCCGAGCTCAAGATATTAAATTCGGAACCAAGGGTGCGCTAAGTGCTCGTTAGCTCCCGTTTTGGTTCCTCAATTAAAATTTAATTCGTTAACATAACAAATGAATTCAAAAAACATAATTTGAGCATATAATCATGTCCATAACACATATATGTACAACATATTACAAAATCGTAGCAATTTGATATCATATCATATAAGAACGAAGCACAAAATGAACAACATGCATATTCCAAACAATTCATGCATAAATATATAAAATTCATGCAATTCATGCAATCCCCATGCAAAATGAAATAAGTTCATGCAGCAAAATATCCCATGCAAAAATTATGATTCCATGCATAATTAGAATAAAATTCATGCAAAATTAATTCCCATGCAAAGAATATGATTTCTCATGCATAAATATATTAATTTGTATGCATAAATAAAATCTTCATGCAATATTTATATTGTACGTATAAATATATATATATAAATATGAATAATCAATTAATTAATTAAAACATGATTAACATATAATTAGTATAATCAATAAGTTAATAATAATAATTAAACATATATATATATATATATATAAATATAATACGAAATACATATATATATATTAGAATTGATAATATATTAAAATAGAATATAGTATAATAATATAATAATAAGTTATAATAAAATTAAATATAAAACACATAAAACAATTAATTCGCGCAAATAGGTAAACACATACGCCCTACCTTTACGTCCGAAAAGTCGGGGCGTTACAATCTCTCCCCCTTAAAAGAATCCGTCCTCGGATTCATTGCTCGCTCGGAAACAACTCGGGGTGAAACCTTTACATCTTATCCTCCGTCTCCCACGTAGTCTCTTCGGTTTTATCACTTCTCCAAAGACCCTTGACTAGTGGAATACGCCGATTTTGAAGTTCCTGAAACTTCCGATCCAATATCTTAATCGGCTTCTGAACGAAGGTGAGATCCGGTTCTAATTCCACTTCTTCAACCCGTAGAACCTCGGACTCATCTCGATAACACTTTCGGAGCTGGGAGACATGAAACACGTTATGAATACTAGTCAAACTCGGAGGCATGTCCAAACGATAGGCCGTATCCCCAATCTTTTCCAAAATTTCATATGGTCCCATATACCAAGTGTTTAATTTTTCCTCCTCGTTCAATCCTTGAGAATCCTTTTCGTGGGGAATGCCTTTAAGAAAACCTTATCTCCAATCTCAACCTCCAATTTCTTCTTCCGAAGACCTACATAAATCTTTTGTCGATCCTGAGCGACCTTCATCCGTTGTCTAATTATCGGGACCTTGTCAATAGCCTCTTGTACAGCCTTAGAGGGTTTTTCCTTCTTTTCCCCTCTTTTAATTCCTTCTTGCTTGGTCCAATTCCAATCCTCCAAGTCAAAGAACAACGGTGATCGACATTTACGTCCATAGAGAGCTTCATAAGGGGTCATTTCAATCGAGGCTTGATAGCTGTTGTAGTAAGCAAACTCACTTATCTGTAACTGCTCACTCCACGAACTTTGAAAGTCCAATGCACATGCTCTCAACAAATCCTCCAGATATTTAATCAACCTTTCTGATTGTCCGTCGGTCTGATGATGGAAAGCTGTGCTGAGTTGAAGCCTTGTTCCCAAACGCTTCTGTAATCCTTGCCATAACCTTGAAGTAAATCTGGGATCCCGATCCGAGATAATACTAACAAGTACACCATGAAGTCTGATAATCTCATCATTGTATCTCTTAGCCAACTTATTCACTTATCGGACATTCTGGTTGCAAGAAAATGAGCGGATTTCGTCCACCTGTCCACGATAACCCAAGTCCCATCAATAGAATTGCTTAAGATCCTTATACCTTTTGTTCCCTTCGGGACAATAACTCTATTCTAGAATCTTAGATATCCCGTATCATCAAACCCAAACGGCATTCCGAATCAGCTCGAGCTTTCTCAGCTAATTTCTGAACCTCGGGATCAATCCTCTGAGCATCAAATAACCTTTGTATAAGATCTGGTCGAACCGTACTATTCCGAATACTAGTCCTCAGTCTGAACAACTCATTCTCATCTCCAATTTCCACTTTCACATCGGTCACACTAGATTTCCTACTAAGTGCATCCGCGACCAAATTGACTTTGTCGGGATGGTATCAGAGTGTACCCTCGATCCGCCAAAAGTTCCATTCAATGTCGTTGTCCCTTGTTCAATTCCTTATGTGAGATTAAGTATTGGAGACTCTTGTAATCAGAAAAGACCTCGAACGAAATTTCATGAAGATAGTGTCTCTACTTACCCAAAGCAAAGATCACTGTCACTAATTCCAAATCGTGAGTGGGGAAGTTCTTTTCATGGTCTTTCAGTTTCCTTGAGGCATAGGCGATTACTCTTCCATTTGCATCAACACACATCCCAAACCTTCCTTTTGAGGCGTCCGTATAAACTGTATATCTTTCTGTACCTTCGGAAAATGCTAATACAGGAGCGGTGGTCAACTTTTCCTTTAAAAGTTGAAAGCTATCCTCATGCCTCGTCCCACTCAAACTTAACCACCTTCTTAGTCACTCGGGTTAAAGGAGCTGTAATCTTTGAAAGTCCTATACAACTCTTCGATAGTAATATGCCAAACCCCAGAAACTCCTTACTTCTGAAACATTTTTCGGGCTTTGCCATTGAACAACCGTCTCAATCTTAGAAGGGTCTACCTCCAAACCTTTCCTTGAAATAATATGACCCAGAAATGCTACCTGATCAATCCAAAACTCGCCTTTGCTAAACTTAGCATACAATCCGATGCTCTCTTAAGGTATCCAACGAAATCCTAAGGTGCCTGGCATAATCCTCCGGAGCTCTCGAATAAACTAAGATGTCATCGATGAAGATTGCCACAACTTATCCAAATACCATAAAGCAGCCGGAGCCCCCAATGGGACGAACTTGGCCGTATATATCCAACTTTGAGTAATACCTCTAATTGAATCTTTAACTCTTCCAAATCAGCCGGATATTCTTTCCCTTCAATCAAAACTGAACACTCCCGAATCAACTGATCTGTCTGAAGACTACCACCCAGTGTCGAATTCACCAAACCACAAAAAAGAAAAAGCAAATAACAGGCAAGTACATAATAGCAACTAAGTCACAAGAAATAAAAGAATGCATGACACCCGAATCAAAGAGTGCATGAATGCTCATGTTGTGTATGCATAGGGTACCTTTTACTACTGTTATGGGGTCAATCTCTGCACCTTGCTCTTCACCTTCGATGGCGTAAGCACGAGCCGGGATCATTGGCCTTGGAACTCGTCTTTGATATTCGGGGTCTTTATAGGGGCAAGTATTCGCCATATGGTCGCCTTTTCCACATATAAAGCACAAATTCAACCTCCTCCGACAGTTATAGTAATTATGAGTTGGTCCTCCACAATGTGTACAGGGAGCTTGAGCCATTCTCGCCTCACTCGGACCTTGTCGGTCCCTCGTTGGTGCCATGGATAGAGCCTTTGGTCGAGTCGGTGCGGCCTTAGAACCTTGTCCTCCAAACCGAGGTTTCTTAAATGGACCCTTAGGAGGCGGACTAGCTTGAATCATCGGCCTCTTTCCCGAATTCGATCCGGATCCTCTTCCCATAGGAGCTCTAAAAATCGGATCCTTCTTTTTGATTTCCTTCCCTTGTGTAGTAGACTGTCGCACTCCAGATATCCTCTCTACTCGAATCAACCAACCCTCCGAGACCCCATCATCGATAGGACCAGAAAATCGAGGGGGGTTATAACTCAGAAACACCCCCTGAGGGTCACTATTGTTATGGTTTAGTGGAGGAGCTTGTTGTTCTGCCTGTTGCGGTGGGGGAGCTTGAGCCCTCCTATGCTCGACATAGTTGAAAACTGCTTCCATAAAATTCCCCATATCCATCGGTGGTACTGGTGGTTGGGGTGGAGGCGTAGGAGATCGATCATGATGACGACGATGTCCAGGAGATCTCTCACTATGTTTACGTGGAGGCATCCTGTTCAAGAAACACTAAAATGCATGCTATTTTTAGTCCATGCATGCAAGTGCGATTATTTCGATCAAAATTCAGGATTTAGAGCACACAAGCACGTAAACAATGCATATGCAACACATTGACAAGTTGTTCCTAAAGCCGAACGACTTAACTGACTCAACAGGACACTAGAGCCCGGGTTTTGCAACCCTAAGCTCTGATACCACTTAAGGATGTAGCACCCGAGCGTAAGGTACCACATCCCCCGCACCGAGACCTGACCCGTATATGAAATGGAAGTCCATACACGTGCCAAATCCACAGTGAACGGGGACACAACACACACGCTATGCTAGGCGGGACTAACCCTTGAACCAATCAACTCAAGAAACATAAAATCAGAGTTAAATAAAATTCGCGGAAGCAAGAACTTCATAGCATATATACAATGAGCTAACAAGCTCCAAAAATAAATATACAAAAGCATTCTAATATGCCACGGCACTCACGGCCTACAAAATCATAACGCTCCAATCTAAATTATGATCAAATACAAAAGTAGTAACAAAAGTATGAATATGAGACGGAGAAGAAGTGCTCAACATAAATGCAAGACCTAGACGACTCGTATTCCCGCCTAGCACTCCTATACCTGCACAAAACAACTGAAAACAACCGGGTTCAGTCTAAAAGAGACTGGTGGGTATAAAAATGGGCATAAGATATATAATATCGCATAAATTAAACACATACATGCAAGCCCTAATCCCGTGTGAAGTTTGATAAGAATTTACCAAGCGGTTAAAACAACAGAAAACATCAACGGGATTACGACGTTCATATTCATTCATAATTGCTCATAAGGATTTAAGCTCGGCGAGTGAGCGTGCACAATCTCCAACCTTCTCCTCGTGTAATCATATCATAATTAGTGGTTGTCATACATATCTTTCGTGCACATACATAAATGATCATAATCATACATATATACCTTCTTCCTCCGGGTGGTGGACAAGTTAGCTAGACCTGACCACCGGTAAATACATAGGCCAATGGGGGTACATGAATCCCCCAATGGCACTCAGCTCCCATTCCTCGCTAAACCTCCTAGCGAGGGCCGGTATCACCGTAGTTTGGTTGGAACTAGTATATGGGATCCCCGTCAGCCCTTGCTTCCTCGGTTAGCCACATATACTAAGTCCCGGGGCCCGTTCAGTAATAAATAATAAATGTGTCTCGCCAAACATAAGGTAGGGTTTCATAATTAAAAAGGGGTCATACGTTTGAAATGATTTACCCAAAATGACTCGATTGATATAAATATATTATTTTGGCTTAAAACTTTGCACATAAGGGATTTATAAGGTTGTTTTAACTAATAGAAGAAAAACCCACCTTTACCAAAGCAAAATAAAGGCACAAGCGTCTCAATGCTCGCCCTCGTCTCCGACAAAACCCGAATCTGTGCAAAAGAAAAGGTATGAGACGCAATGACCACATATGACGCTCGGCAATGAGATGAATATGACATGAATGCATAAATGATCATGTTATATTATAAAAATGTTCATGTGCACGATTAAAGAATTTAAATCGTATAATCAAATCATTCGTTCATATATTTCATTCAATTTCATAATTTCATAAATTCATAACATTCATATAATTTTCATAATTTCATAGGTTCATATAAATTTCATGAATTCATATCATTCATAATTAATCATAAAATTCATATAAATTTTATAACGTTCATAGTTCATAATATTCATAAACTCATAATTCATAATTCATATCAATTAATCTAACATTCAATTAATAAGCATAATACATATTATTCAAATTCATATTCACATTTAGGAATGAAATAATTAAAACGTTCAATCAAAAGTCGGTATAATAAATACGCGAAATAAAATTCAATTAATTTCAATAATTAAATAAATCAAATAATATTTAAAATATATAATAAATATATATATATAATATAATATACTAAATATATAAAAACATATAACATATAATATATAATATATATATATATATATATATATACGTACACATTCACACACCCCATGCATGCAATATATATATATATATATATATATATATATATACTATACACCACACCTCCATGCATACATATATATATAAGGTAAATATACATGCACACACAAAAGCCATGCATGCAATCTCACTCACACACAGCCATATATATATATACACACCTTATACAAACCAAGCATATATATATATATATATATATAATGTAAATATATATGCATGCGATTCAAATAATCAACCAGGCACACACAATTCACTCCATGCATGCACATTACACAATCTGCACAACCACCACCATGCAACAAAACAGCAGTCAGCAGCAGCCCCAGAAAGACACAGCAGAAATCGAGCAAAACGGGGTGACACCCCCGTGTCACCCTGCAAGCCTGGACCGAGACACCCCCGTGTCTCGGTACAGAAGTCCCAGGCTTTGCTGCACCCCCGTTCCTCGCTGGAATGCCCAGGAACGGCACGCCCGTGTCATGCAACAGCAACAGCCTCTGTTCGCAGCAGAAAACAGAGCAAGAAAAGGCCACCATCTCCAACATGAACGAAGACAACAAAAGCCACACAACAAGGTCTAAAAGGCAGCACAAACTCAACAAGAACACACACCACAAAGCTACTAAAATGGACAGAAAAAGGGAGAAGGAAACGCAGCAAATTGACAGCTGAATTCATTTGGAAAAACAGGGCCAAAACTCGAAAAAAAACAGGGCAAGAACAATTCAATCCTTCTCCATCTATTTACTCAGTTAAAGCCAACAAATAAGCAGCAAAATATCATGTATTCAACAAGTAAATCAGTTCCAAAAGTGATCAATCAAAGCTTGGAAGCATACGTGACCTTATGTGAAATTTTCTGAAAATTACATAAATGATATCTTATATATATCGCAACAACCACGAAAGCAATGATCATAAATGATATGAGGATGTTAAAACAATTAATCTCAGGCTTGGAATCACTCAAAACCATAGAGAATCGAAGGAGATCAACATTTTGCCCAAAATCCTCTATTTTCGGAAAACAGTCCAGAAATGGAGAAACCATGCTCAAAATCATGAATGGAAGGATGAAAATGATCAGAATTAATCATATAATATAACCCTTAACTTACCTTGATGATTGGTTGAAGTTTGGAGGAGATTTGAGCTCCAAAATCTCCAAGGGATGAAGGGTTACGGGACTGGACTGCAAGACAGTAGCTTTGGCTGATGTTTGGGGGTTGTGTGAGGATTATCTTGGTTAGGGCTTGATATGTACTGATAGATGGTTGAGTTAGGGTTAAAAGGAATCAAACCATGGTTAGTTTGGTTATGGTTTGGATGAGATATGGCTGAATTAGTGTAACAAGGTCAAGTTGGTCTCCGTTTCGTTTTTCGGTTGGATTTCGGAGTTTCAAATGAATTAGGAAAAATATAAGGTTAAGTTTACTAAACTCGAAATTTCGTTACGAGTTCACCGGAGTTGACGGAACTCGAATCCGAGTTCCCGAGCTCAAGATATTAAATTCGGAACCAAGGGTGCGCTAAGTGCTCGTTAGCTCCCGTTTTGGTTCCTCAATTAAAATTTAATTCGTTAACATAACAAATGAATTCAAAAAACATAATTTGAGCATATAATCATGTCCATAACACATATATGTACAACATATTACAAAATCGTAGCAATTTGATATCATATCATATAAGAACGAAGCACAAAATGAACAACATGCATATTCCAAACAATTCATGCATAAATATATAAAATTCATGCAATTCATGCAATCCCCATGCAAAATGAAATAAGTTCATGCAGCAAAATATCCCATGCAAAAATTATGATTCCATGCATAATTAGAATAAAATTCATGCAAAATTAATTCCCATGCAAAGAATATGATTTCTCATGCATAAATATATTAATTTGTATGCATAAATAAAATCTTCATGCAATATTTATATTGTACGTATAAATATATATATATAAATATGAATAATCAATTAATTAATTAAAACATGATTAACATATAATTAGTATAATCAATAAGTTAATAATAATAATTAAACATATATATATATATATATATAAATATAATACGAAATACATATATATATATATTAGAATTGATAATATATTAAAATAGAATATAGTATAATAATATAATAATAAGTTATAATAAAATTAAATATAAAACACATAAAACAATTAATTCGCGCAAATAGGTAAACACATACGCCCTACCTTTACGTCCGAAAAGTCGGGGCGTTACAGGAAATATCTCACGAGTCATTGATGTGATTAAGTGATCCTTAAACTTAAGAGTCCATAGATACTTGATGAGCTAACTCTGTAGTCTTAGGTGCAAGCTGTAAAGGGTGTCACCTCAGACAACTGATTTAAGACTTATGTTGGGGCTGCACAAGTGGCACATGAAAGTATATGAGAATCGATAAACGACATACGCTTGCATTAGCAAGATGATGATCTCTTATTATGTAAGTTATTCGTATGCCATCTAGGAGTCCTTGGCCAAGGAAGTGGATCAAGACATTATGAAAAGAGTTTCTTAGATTGAGATCAAATGGATATGAAATGCACTTAACATTAAGATCAAGATTATTAGGGTTCTAATTATTCCCTTGCCCTACATCTTGATTGAGAGATGGGACGTAGAAGGATTGTATCTCACATATGTCATTAACTTAAAGGTTCTTTCGAATCGAGACATTATTATTCAGCAAGGGGTCAAACACCTGTTGCTAGACTATGGTCGTTTGATCTGTGGACTGATTAATTAATTAGGGAATTAATTAATTAGGGTCACTACTAATTGAATTAAAAACCTAGAGGGTCACACACAACGACCCGGTCACGTGGGTTAATGTTTGAATCAGTTAAACGAGTTAATCAAACCATTAAGTGAATGGTGGGGCCCACACGTGTGGAACACGTGTAGTTACGTGTTTATATTTGTATATATTAAATAATTAATGTGTTAATTATTTAATGGACTTTGATTTAATTTTGAATTAATATTAAAGTCCTAATTTGGAGAATTAAGGTCTAATAAATAATTAATTATGAGTAATTAATTATTAGTCTTCAAGTTATTTATTATTTAATAAATAAAGTAAAATAAAATATCTAAGAGAGTTAGATATTATTCTTGCTTGAAAAGTTGATCAAAAAGAGACTTTTGGTGAAAGTAAGACAATAGGTCTCCAAGCAAGAAATCCCTTTCCAAAAGAGTTTGGAATTCTTGTCCAATAAGGAAGAGGGGTTCGAACCCCTTGCCTATAAATACATAGGGTTCGAACCCCATGGAATGATGATAGACAATTTTCTCCATCTCCAAATATTATACACTAATCCCTAGAACCTAAACACCGAATATAGAACTAGCATCCTCCCTATTCGGATCGTGATCGAGGTTGGTGGACTAATCTCTAGACAGCTACTATCGTGAAGTCTTGAAAGATTCAAAGTAGCTTTTGGGGATCAAGCCACGTGAAGAGCGTTCTTGGGCAGCTAGAACGTGTCAAGAAAGCTACTACTACCCAAGTGAGTTTCTTGATCTCTATAAATTTGGGATAGGAATTGTAAGATTCGATTCTAACTTATTGGGAAAAATTTTTAATTTTCAGCTGCGTTTCTGGCTCGTTTTCCCAACAAGTGGTATCAGAGCCACCTTGCAAGGCCTATTTCTGATTTGTCTCAATTATTCTGAATTTGGTATAAATTCTAAGATTTAGATGAGATTGAGTAATCATGAGTTTTTAGAAATCTAAGAAAAATTGAATCTGTATTTTTTCCTGAAATTTTTGAAAACTTGTTTCTGAAAATTTTTATTTTAAAACATTTTGAATCATATTGGATTGAATCGTGTTTTTAATTTCTGGATTGCTGTTGATTTTTAAACTAAAATACGAAACATGAAATCGCATTACGAAAACGTGGGCTTAGAGGTGCGAAGGCGTAGAACGCCTAGGCCCATGCGCTCATCCGCCCAGCAGTCCCGCAACCGTGCGGGACTGCCCACCACTGTTGTTCGCCTGCGTCTAGGCACGCCTGCTCGCCTCCCGCAACCGCGCGGGAGCCTCGCCCGGGACGCCTGCCCTCGCCCGCCTGATGTTGCGCGGCGTGCGGGCGCTCACTCCGGGCATTCCGGGCCACTTGTTTCGCAATCTTGATTTTCGTGTTTAGTCAAATTCTATCCCGATTTAATTTCTGTAAAAATATATTTTATTAAAATTGATTTTATTTTAAAATAATTTTAAAAATTAGGATTTTATGAAATTAGAAACTGTAACATCCCACTCGTCCAACTTATAAGGTACGCCATGTTTCAACTTTATTTTTTATGTGCTTAATTATGTGATTTTGTATTTCTGGTGGCCCTATTTTGAACTCTTTTAGAGTTTAGGGGCCTATTTATAATTTTTCTTTTTTTCGCGGTTTTTTTATCATTCCTCATTTGATCGAGATTTTGACCTCTTGAACCCCTTCGGTGCGTTCGGGGCATCGAGACGAGTCCGTAGACTCTGAGTTTGCCCAATTCTGTTGTCGTTTGCTCATCCTACCGTTCGTTTCGCGTGCGAGGACCCGGGATAAAACACCCGAACCGTAAACGGATCAGCAGCTCTCTCTCTCTCTCTCTTCCCCGCTGCTTCTCTCTCCTCTCTCACAATTCACTCACACACACTCAAGGTGTAATTTCATACACTACCCAAACTCACTCGTTTCTCGATGGAATTCGATAAATCAATAGTGCATTTCGAAGAGCTCGACGACACGGTCACAACCCTACCAAGATCTCGACCAAACGATGAACGATGACGGAGATATCGATGTTTTTTAGTCGCGCCAGGCGGGTGGTGGCGGACCGCAGTTTTGCCGCCCATTCGCGGCCGCTTCCGGCGATTATCCGGCAACACGCACCCCAGGGTAGGAAAGAGGAGATCCCAGCGCAGCTCTGGACGTTGGCAGCGCGGCCAACGGCCACTTGGCGGCAGCTCACGTGCCGTCTGAAGTTCACGTCGCGGCGGCGCGCCACTGTAACGGCGTTTTCTGCCGTGTTCCGACGAGTTTTTCCGGGGTGTTTCCACGATTTCCTAGGTTTTCTGATGCTCTGATCTCATTTCCGGCCTCAGTTTGGTCCGATTCGGGGCGTAGGTGGTGGTTCTGACCATGGCAGCGGTGGCGGGATTTCGGCGGTGATTTTGAGGCTTTTCCGACGATTTTTGACAACGGTTTCTTCAGAGAAGTTGTTCGGGATGATGATGTCGATCTTCTCATATTGGCCCCGACTCGAGAACCGGCCGTCGGCGGTGGACCGGTGGCAGACCGGCTGTGAACCGGCGGTCCTTTTTTCGGTGACTTTTTCCGATTTTTGGCTAGGGGCTTTCAAAGGCCTCGTTACAAGCTTTCCAACGGTATGTTCAGATTTTGTTTTCGTTTTACAGATTGTATTTAATTTCAGTTTTCGTTCTAGGGATTTAGTTCGGTTTTTCGTCAACGAAGTCTGGCATGTTTGGTATTTTCTGAAATTGGTTGAGGGCTTTTGTCAAGCAGGCCGAGGCGTACGTTTTTGTCCTTTCAGGGATTTTTTCGACCACCGTAGGTGGTGGTCCGGCGGCTACACGTGGCGGTCCGGCAGGTTCCGGCGGCGGCATTCCAGTGACTTTCGGTCAGCGGGTTCCTTTCGTCGTGGTGAGTCTAACGCCACTTTCCGTTCGTCAATCGGACGTCCGGTTGATTTTACATGAATTTTTGAAGTTATTGTATTTTATTCATTAATTGTTTTAATTGTAAAATTGGATCATGTATGTACTATGAATTGAAATTATGATTTGTATGATACTTGGAAATATGATGCGATATATGAAAGCTTGATTCGTGATTTATGGAATTTATTTGCCTTGTTTTACGCCTATCTACTTGAGAATATTTATTGTGTAAGGGGATGTTAGTGTAATTTTAGAAACTAATTGATTATGAAGTTTTATGAAACTTAGGAAACGAATCATGAAAGGATACGTTGTGCTTTAATTTGAATGAATTGTTTAAGCATATTAATTGTTAGGAATTTTGTAAATTATGCAAATATGTAATTTTGAATAAATTGATATGAGATTTATGTTTTATTCTCGCAAGACTTACAGCATGAGAGGATTTAAATTATTATATCTCGATTTATAATTTCCTACTTGATGATATGAATTCTAAAAGTTATGCGTCTTCTAAGATGTGAAATGATTGTGATTTGATATGAATGATTTAATTTGGATAAATGTGAACTATCTGTGCATCATTTGTATTCGTGAGCATAGCCGTGCGTCCTTGTGGTTGTGATTTGAGTCTGAGTCTTGTGTTCTGTGTGTTCAGTTGATCAGGGTTTTTCCAAGGAGTGTCTGTCAGCTGTTTGGGTTCCAGTGGGACTTCTTGGCTTGTGTTTTCCGTTCTCGTCAGTGTAAAGTGAGGTTTTAGGATTTTTGTTTTAGTTAAAGCGACCTACCCTTTGTGCTCGTTTTCAAGCCTGCATGCGACTATTCTATTATATTTATATAATAGATATGTGTTTATACGATACGTTTATGATTTTGTCATACGGTTAAAGGTTTTCGAACTGTATATGTACGAGCATATGTAAGCTTGAAATGTTTTACAACGAGGCTATGCTCCAAACCGTGTGTCTTCATACCAGCTGCGGATTAGGATGACACGGAGAGGTACGTTTATAGCATATGCTAAGTTGCAAGGTATGGTATGTCTGATAAGGTACGTAAGTTATGTTTATGATTTGATAAGTATGATGTGTAGCGAGTTATGATCCAATATGCTTTGTTCTGTTGTATTGGGCCCCGAGACGTGGGTAAGGGAGACCCGGGACGACCATGGGGTCACCAGTTATGACCCCTGTGCACGTTCTCATTTGAGATATTCTCGTGCGACCTATGGAGGTTGGGAAGGCGTGGTATCTTAAGCCCTCGGTGGATAACCGGGGAAGGAACAGTGTGGGTTAGCTACCCCATGTGTGTTTGTATTGGTATGATTAGTGAGGGTTTGCTCCCCGAGCTATATTGTGTTGGGGTTGGATTGTTTATGTTTTTTTTGGTTTTCTGTTATGATACGTATGATACGACATGGAAGTAAGATGGGTGACCCGTACTCGCCGAGTATATGAATATGATCTTTTATATTGATTATGAAACGGGATAGGAGCTTTCTCTTTTGATATGATACGACTAAGATCAGTATGTTTTGGTTTGAATAAGATAAGATAAGATATGTATAAGTTTGATTTGAAATTGGTTTTGGTATGTAAAACCCTACTCCCGGTTCATAATCTTTCTTTTGATACGTGCTCTGCTTCTTATTATGTATAGTGTGTGTGTGTGTTCAGCCCCCTCAGTCAGTCAGTGGACTGATCCTCGCCCTACCTATGTTTTTAGTTTGCAGGTGCAGGTTGTTGGAGTTCGAGCTAGGCGTTTTGAGTCGGGTCTGTTGAGTCTGTGTCGGTCTACTTGATTTGTTAAGTGCTTTGTTTTGATTTGTATAGGAAGCTATGTATATGACAAATATTTTGCAGGTTGGTACTTATGATTTGTATGTTTGAAATTCGGGACAGGTTAGGACAGAATTACTTGATTAGTTGAACCCGTTTAATTATGTTTGTTGATTAAAGTCTTTGATAGTTCATATTTTGCATCGGTTCCGCATTTAGGTTTTGCATATTTTACTTGTATAGGGTTTAGGTACCGCCTAGCTTAGGTTGGATTTTTCGTTTGTCATCCGTTCGCTGTGACTTGGTGCGTGTGCGGACTTTCCATTCCATACACGTGTTGGGTCATAGTGCGGGGGTGTGGTGCCCCACCGCTTGGGGTGCTACAGAAACGGATTTAATTTTTGGGAAAATTACACTTGTTATTCTTTGAAATAATGAAGAGATAAAATTATTAATTTTCATAAATTAATTGGAATTTTGCTGATTTAATATTTCTTGGTTTTATTTGAAAAGTTCATGAATAGGAATTGCATCTAAGTCGTGTTTTAAGCTATTAGAGCTTAAAACAAGAATTTTAATTTATTGGTTAAATTTAAATTCTTGCTATTTTGCATGTTAGGTGATCATGGGTTTAGTCTTAAGATTGGTTTTAATTCATGCACATGGATGGTTTAAATTGGGGTTGGAGCCCCATAGTTGCGTTTTTCAATTGGGGTCAGTGTCTCACTTATGTGCGTACTGTTATGTGTTTATTATGTGGCTTTCCATATTTCTGTTTTTTAGGTCGAGGTATGCCCCGTGTAATTGTCTAAGGCCAATATGAAGATTGAGCCTTATTACTTTACGTCTTTTTCTTTTTTTTTTTTTTGTAATTTGAGAGTAGAGATAGGTTGCGAGGTCTTTTTCTTTCATTTTGGAGACAATGCACCCATGGAATAAGATGGATCCACACAACAAGTAATAAGATGGAGGCCATAAGTGAAGACATGTCAAAATGTTAGAGAGGATTTCTATTATTGTAATAGATAGGGCATCGTTTTATTTCCAATTCCCTTATGTGATTTAAATTGTTTTATGTGACATGTATGTTAGAACTTGTGATTGTGGAGTGGCTCCCACATATCACACATAAGATAGGTAGAACCCATATCATCACAAGTTAGTATCACACTAGAACATGTTATCTGATGTGTGCTTGTGTGAAAAGCATTTAAGTTGTACTTGCATTAATCAAGACTAATTAAATTGGATAACGTATATGTTGGTGAGGTCAAACCGGACAACTCTCCTGTTACATCGAAATTCCCATTAAATATTAAGCTCATTTTCGAAAATAGGTGTTTAATTCGAGGTGCAAAATTTGAATTAAATTCCTAGCATTCCATCAATAGGATTTAAGTTTAATAGGAGAAGCTAGTTACTGTCCATGAGTCGTGGGGTGACTATGTGAAACCTATTAGTTCTTAGTTTCCTAATTGATCATTTTAAATGACCAATATTTCGAGATCAATTTTGGGGAGGGCGATGTCCGAGAGTCGTGGGTCATTCGAACTAAGTTTTGATCTTGATCTTATGATTAACGGGGTCTAGCTGAACGTCTAAGTAAATATTGAAAAATAGGTGATGCAAAAACATTACTAAGAGTTCCACAGTGTTGGAATTCGTAAGGTGTACCTACCTTGGGCTTTATCAAGAATGTCCACGAGTCGTGGGTTCAAGACAAATTGCTTAGGATCTTAGTACCCATTGGGATAACAAGTATCCTCTAAGATCTTTGGGAATTATAGATCTTTGAAAAACAGTGGGAGCTATATAGATTAAAGACCTAATCTCATGTATATCGTTATTATTCAGCATGCTCACTTAGTTCTCTGTTTTTCCATTTAGGTCGTAGATTCTGTAATTCTCTACGTGTTTTGAAATGGCAACCAAAAACCCTCTAGTATCGATCCTCAAGTCAAACAAGTTGACTGGTCCCAACTATTCTGATTGGCTTAGGAATCTAAAACTCATTCTAGATTCCGAGAAGAGAAATTATGTTCTCTACGAGGCGGAGCAGATTCCTGAAGGGGAAGCTCCGACCCAGACTGAGCGGGATGCGATCTAGAAGTGGAAGGATGATAATCTCCAAACCCATTGTCTCATGCTTGCTAACATGTCTCCGAATATGCAAAGACAGCATGAGTCCATGAAATTCGCTTGGGAGATTTACGACCACTTAGAGTAACTTTACCGCCCTCATGAGCGTGTTACAAGGTATAACACCTCAAAGGAATTGTTCCATTTGAGAATAAAGGAAGGTACAAGTGTCGATGAATATAGACTCAAGTTTCTTGCTCTCACTGAGAAACTTGCCTCCATAGAAATGCCACTGAGAGATGAGCTTTCAGTGGATTTGTTGCTAGCCTCGCTCCCACCATCATTCAACTCTTTTGTCCTTAACTTCAACATGAATCATGCAAATGCTAGTGTAGCTGAGCTGATTAGTCAGCTTGTGACTGCTGAAAGCACGATCAAGAAGGATAATAAGGTTATGATGGTCACTGCTCTATCTTCTTCTAAGCCTTCTAAACGCAAGGGCAAGAAAGCCCAAAAGAAGAAGAAGTCCCTTAGGCCCAATGGAGGCATCACAAAGGGAAAAGTCCAAAAGAAGAAATGTGATCAGAAAGAGGATGTTTGCTTCCATTGTGGCAAACCGGGGTATTGAAGGAGAAACTGCCAAGAGTACAAGGCTACTCTAAAGAAAGGTATGTTTCTCGTTGAAGTAAATCTTTCTACTAATTCTAACTCTTGGGTACTTGATACCGGTTTTGGATCTCATATCTGTAATGATGTACATATGCTAAGTGAGATCCTGCAGCTCAAAGGAGGAGAATGTGTCTTGAAGATTGGGGACGGCTCAACTGTCAAAGCTCAAGCTTTAGGCGCAATTAGATTAGATTTAGGTCATTCTGCTTTAGTTTTAAATAAAGTCCTTTATGTACCAGACATTATTCATAATATTATTTCAGTTCCAATACTTGATTGCGAAGGTTATGAAATTAATATTAAGAATGGTAACTTTTCCCTAAAAAAGAATAATTTTTCAATACATCTTGGTATATTAAACAATGGACTTTATCTAACTCAAAGCAGTAATATTTTGAATATACAATGAGAAACAAAACGTAAGAGAGATGACGAAGTCTCAGCATCTTTGTGGCACGCTAGATTAGGATATATTTCTAAGAACAGAATTAGCAAGTTAACTACCTTAGGGACATTCTCTGAAAATGACCTTAAACAGTTGACTTCCTACGAATCCTGTCTCAAAGGAAGTGTGGAACGAGCCACAAAGTCCTTAGATTTGATCGATTCTGATGTTTGTGGACCGCTTAGTGTAAGCACTCGAAACAATCATCAGTACTTCATAACCTTTACTGACGACTTTAGTCGTTATGGTTATGTGTACTTAATGAAGTACAAATCTGAGGCTTTTGAGAAATTCTTAGAATTTCAAAAGAAGGTTGAGAACCAAACTGGTCACAAGATCAAGACACTTCGATCTGATCGAGGTGGCGAGTGTCTTAGTGAAGAGTTCCTTAATCATCTCAGAGATAATGGTATTATCTCTCAGTGGACTCCTCCGGGAACTCCTCAGTTTGATGAAGTTTTTTAGAGAAGGAATCGCACCCTACTTGATATGGTTCGTTCCATGATGAGTTTCACTGACTTACCACCTTCTTTCTGGGGTTATGCGCTAGAAAATGCAGCAAAGATTTTGAATCTTGTTCCTTCCAAGTCAGTCCCTAAAACACCCTATGAAATGTGGCATTGTAAAATCCCTAGTTATTCTTACTTAAGAATTTGGGTTGTCCTGCTTATGTGAAGAGGACAGTGGGAGATAAGTTAGAAGCTCGTTCTAGCCTATGCTACTTTGTTGGCTATCCTAAGGAATCCATAGGATATTACTTTTATGATCAAACTAAACAAATGTGTTTGTTTCAAGAAATGCAACTTTTCTTGAGGAAGCCTTCCTAGAAGAAAAGAAAGGCAAGATGTAACACCCCAAACGGAGGATGCCACATCCCCAGCACTATGACCCCGACCCGGAACATGGAATGGAAGTCCATGCCCGAATCCGAATCAGAGCGAACGGGAGACCAACTCACACACTAGGCTAGGCGGATTTAACTTGACCAAAACTCAGAGTGCGAAAGCAATTAAAACCAATAACAAAAGATAGAGGAAGCATTTAAAACAAAACATGCAAAGCAGGTGATGGGTTCAACTAGCATAGATACCTAATCCCGAATAATAGATCAACAAACATAACAAGTGACGGGTTCAACTAGCATAAATCCCTAGTCCCGAATATTAACATAAAGTAATAATCATCAAGTGCCACAAAGGGCCGAATGAGAGTGCCACGCAGGGCTACCGAATAGTAAAGTATAATTTCAAGTCTACGAGTCAAAGCATAAGTAAAGTGTATGAAAAGAAAAATGTAAATAGAAAGATTAGACCGACGAAGTGCAACTCAAAGGACTCACTCCCGCCTAGCAAACGCCAACAACCTGCAACTAAAAGTGTAAATGAGGGGTCAGTCAACTAGACCGAGTGAGGGGGCTAACGCACACCCACAATATATATATATAAGGAGCATAGCACAGAATAAAAAGGATGGACTCATGAACCTGGGATAGGTGTTACATACCAAAACGTTTTGAAAGAACCCGAATAAGATATAGATATAAGTTTAGAAACCATTTTCCAGAAAGACTCTATCCCGATTCATAATTCCATAACATAACATAATCAACTGCTCGGCGAGTACGAGCTTCCAACCTCAACTCCTCATAACATAAATCAAAATCAATCCAACCTCTACACCAATGATGGAGGAGATGTACCGTCCCCATACCATCGAGAATAAACCGTCTAAAATAGACTCACCCTCAAGGGGTTGCGAACCCACAAGAGTCCTCCCCGGCCTTAGCCGAAGGCTCAAGATACCACGGCTCCCTCATCACCCTAAGGTCGCACAATGATATCTCAAATGGAACTACGCAATGGATAAATGCCCCGACGGCCCTAACCGTCCCGGGGGTAACCATTCCGCAGCTCACCAGGATCGATCCACACACAGATCACAACGGATCACAACATAACAGATCACGACGGATCACATACGCCAATCTTTCATGGCAATCTCGCTAAAGAACATAACGTAAAGTACTTTTCAAAACAGCTTACATATGCTTTCATATTTAATTTTCCAAACAGAGTTGATTCAGAAGGTCATAAACATATCATATCCAACACATACGTATTTATAATAGATATACTCGCATGCAAGGGTTGAAATCAGCATATTAAGGCCATAGGTCGCGTAACTATACAAAATCCTAAACCTCACCTCGTGAAAGTAGAGTCTGAGAGTGTGAAGGGCCAAACACTCTAAACCTCGGGCCCACCGGCACCACCAAACTCTGTGACAAGACATACAGAAGCCCAGACTTAGACTCTATATGAACCAAACAAGACGCACGGCGTTGCTCAACATGATCGTGGTTATGCATAAGTGTTCATGTTGTGCTTGGATAAGGTGTCGTGGTCATTCAAGGCATATCAATGCTCAACAAGGTCATATTTACAAGCAACCGACACGTAATTCCATATCCAAAGATGCAAGATCAATTTAGGAAGTTAATGTATTCACAAAATGCATATTAGATCATCCAATGTCACAGGGTTCAATTATAGTATTAGAATTAAGCATCAAGCTCATGTCGAGTTATAAAGTGCATAATTAAGAGCAACTTGATCATATAAACATACAAAGTCGTTGTACGTGGATGGCATGCTTGATACAAATAAAGAGTACATTTAATCCACTTAAGATCATACTTTACAACTTCACAACATGTTTGGTACACAAGCTCAAGTCACATTCATAGTTTCATAAATATTACACTTACATCCCCTTAGTTGATTACTAAGCATAATTGTTCGTTTAAAGTGTTTATATAATTATTCAGCTAGGAATTAATTACTTACAAACATGACAATTATCAATTTATAGTAATTCATAATATACCATTTTCAAGTAATAAGAGTAGATCAAGATATTACAATTCTAACTCCTATCATGCATCAAATCTTAAGTTGTTCAAGCATCCTTTATATATCTAAATTTATATTTGAAACACAATTTACAACAAACATAACATTGAGAACGCCTCAAATCCATATAGAGAAATCACAACATGTTCGTTCTTCTAAAATATCATTCAAGTTCATTTAGTCACATAAGAGATTAGTTTCTAAATATTACACTAACACCCCTTCATATCTAAACACATAGCATAAATTCATCACGTCGGGATTCAAATTGTAAATCGAAACATTCATGCATATCACAATCCATTCAATACATGTTTTCATATACGATTGGAATATATCTCGATCAACAAACTAAGAATAAACAATTTATTTGCAGTTAAAACAATTAATTCAAATAATCACAATTACGTAAAATAATTCGTAATAAATAGATCGAGTGTCCTATTGACGAACGGAAAGTGGCGTTGAACTCACCACTACGAGACGAACATTCTGACCAGACGCCGCCGGAACGCCACCACTGTAGCTGCCGGAATTTGGCCGGGCCACCGCCGGGCCGCCGCTGAAGGTCGCCGAAAAAATCCCGAAAAATCATTCCTGAATGAAGTCTTTGTGCCTGTTCCGAATCCTCGATCAATTTCTGGAAATTCCAAGTCAATCTCCTCCAATTTCAGATCTATGAACACGAAAACCCTAAATCTTCAAACTCAAATTACTTCTAAACCGGTGAACCAAAATGCGATCCGTAAAAGCCATTGTCTTACCCATGACGAGCTCTTCGAAAGCCCTAAGGTATCTCGCCGGAAAAATCCTCTGAGCTAGCGCCGCCGTGATCCGCTGCCAAACCACAGAATCTGGAGTCGCCTGATCACAGGCCACTAGTTCTCATCGTTCCGAACAACTATCGTGAAGAGCCCGAGGCCAAAAGATGGCCGGAAAAGGCCCCCGTTGGCCGCCGAATATTCTGCCGCCGCCCACGTCGCCGGAACCACCACCTACGGCCAAGATCTGGTGAAATTGATGCCGGAAATGAACTCAGGGGGTCGAAAAACCTTGGAAACCATCAAGCCCCGTCGAAAACCACCGCTGAAAACGGTGGAATCGCGCCGCTACAGGAACCGGCGCCGCCGCCGCGAGCTTCAGGAGACGCGTGCGGCGCCGTCGCGGCCCGGATGGCCGCACCGCCGATGTCAACCGATGTGCCGGGGTGTCTACTTTTTGGGTTTCCGGCACGTGCATCGAGAAGGTGGCCGGAAACGGCCGTGAAAAGCCGGCGAAGTGGCGGCGGTTTGGCACCTCAGCCGCTGCTACTGAAATCCAGCCATAACTCCGCCACCGTTCGTTGTTAGGCCGTGAAATTGGTACTCTTGCGTCGATCTCGCTGAGATAATCGAAATGGACTATTCGTTTGTTGGATTCCATCGAGAAACAATCGAGTTATGGGCTCGTAACCAAAGCCGCGCATAGTGACCCTCGAGAGAGAGAGAGTGGGAGAGGAGAGAGAGAGAGAGAGAAAAGGGATTGGGAGAAATGTGTCTTGTGCACAAGCTTTATACAACCGGGTATCCTTATCGCGTTGCAAAGAGACATATCGCGTACAAATAATCGTAAACAAAATTGGTAAAGTTACGAATAAACATTCAAACTCCGAATTAATTTTATAAATTAAAATGAAAGAGAGAGATTTACCAATTAGAGTTTAATTCAATTTAATTTTAGAAACCTTTCGTACAATTTAACGACATTTCGTAAACACATGATTGACAATTAATCTCAAGGAATTCAAGTAAACCGAAATTAAACAAGTTAAGTAACATGATGGATTTAAAATCAACTTAACCATTAATTTTAGAATAATCCGAATGATCACATATTAAATTGAATTTACATTAAATCACATAATTCAAGAACTCTTAAATTAAACACACACAAGTGTAGAGACTTACTTGTAAATGTCGTCAGGATGCCTTTCGAGAATACGGGGCGTCACAACCTTCCCCCCTTAAGAGAACCTGGTCCCCAGGTTCCACTGCTAAAATGTAGATCCTCGAGTTGTAGTGCTCCAACCCTTCTCCCGAACTCGCGTGAGATCATAACTCTAATGGTGAGGCTTACTCCTGTCATCTACATCGAACCTCCTTTAGGATGTCTTGTTATCATCGAGGTCCGTGCGAGTACTTGATCTGTTGGTGGTTTCGAACTCGGTCTGTCATTCCCATGATCAGATAGCTGCAACTGCACCCAACCTCGTTGTCGTCTCATACTCGCCATTTGCAACCCGTAGTCAGATCAACGTGTAATGTAACCACAACAAACAAGAGAGAATCTCATCTCTCAACACGTAAGTGAGAGAGCCCCGTCCCTCAACACCCACAAGAGAGAGAACCCCGTCTCTCGAGCACATAATTGAGAGAACCCCGTCTCTCAAGCACATAATTGAGAGAACCCCGTCTCTCAACCTAAGTCGGGTAGATTCCAACATCTCCCAACATTCTAGTTTGAGAAAATCCAGCATTCCTCAAACCCCTAGATTCAAGAGAATCCAGCATCCCTGAATATCTAAGTACAAGAGAATCCAACATTTCTCGTGCACAAAACTTAGAAAGATTCCAACATCTTTCTACCACGTAAATAGAGAGAATCCTGCATCTCTCCAACACGTAGAAAGAGGGAACCTAAGGTCTCTCTTGCACATAAATCCACTGATTAGTTATTCATACATACACACATCATAGTAACACTTGACGAAAAGTATGCGATGCATGTTTGGTGTACCTTATACAACTGATATCGGTGTCCCTTGAGTATAGATTCAACGCTCATACCTCAACTCAAGGGGGATATCGCGATGGAATCCCTATAAAACAAGGTTACAGTATGTATGTATGTTGTATGGGAAGTTAGTGAGCAATCAAGAGAGTTTTAAATCATACAGGCATGAATAGTTCACAAAAGTACATAACTCATTCATTTCGGCAACGGTTCATAACGAGTAGAAATTTCAAGTTACAATTACTAGATCAGGTATCTAAATTATCACAATTAAAATAGCAATAGTCATCACCCACATCAAGAAAAACAAGGTAAGAGTATTTAAACGATGCATATATGCAAATGCCATGAATGCTTGGCGTACCGTTAACCAAAGAGTAAAAATCTTGATAAGAAAGTCGAGATGAAGTAGTAGGAGTTGTTTAAGCCGACAATGATGCAACCCTCGTCATCTGAACCTCTTTGTCTTAAGTCTTTTCATAAAGTGGTAACTCAGCAAAGCTCGTCTAACACAAAACCTCTTACTATACCGTAATCCTTGCTCAACTAGAATCATCTTCAGTTTCTCCCAAGAATTCTCATTTATGTGTTAAATCTTAGTCTGCTCATCTTCAAGGAGTTGTCCATGATTCGTTTGTCAATTAGATATTTACCTCAGAGTTTCATTGGATGATCGTGGTGCTAAGCACTTCCCAAAGCAATCCATGGTATATGATTTTGAAACTTGGATAAAGTCTTTCTTCATCTAGGTGTCCTATTCCCACATCAACAATGTCTTCCATCTCATCTTGAAGAAACACCCAAAGAGCTAACAATCAATCTTGCCTTGCCGTTCGTTAACTCTAAACGGCACCAAAACCTTCAACACTCTCTGATGGTTTGTAGCTCGTTGCTTAAGTAACATGGTTACCTATCCACATTCCTTGAACTTGCTCGGATCTTATTTGATCGGATTCTTCTACATTAACTCGTTTTCATCAACAAGGTGACTACTTCCAAATAAACGAACCATCAAGGCGAAAGCTCATCAAACTCCTTCAAAACGGTTCTACTTGATCAGGTTCTCCTCTATTGACTCATTTCCTCAACAAGGTCACTACTTCCAAATAAACGAACCCTCAAGGCGAAAGCTCATCAAACTCCTTCAAAACGGTTCTACTTGATCAGACTCTCCTCTATTGACTCATTTCCTCAACAAGGTGACTACTTCCAAATGAACGAATCCTCAAGGTTAGAATTCGTCAACAAGGTGACCGGCCGGTTTTCGCACCGGCACCAACACGGAGAGCTTGTCCACATTGAGACGAGTAACTTTCGTGAAGGACTCGTCACCAAAATCCCGCCGGAAAAGGCCGAACCGCCGCCTCAAAGCTCTTCCACAGCGCCTCGCCGGAAAACCCTATCTCTGCCGCGATTTGCTCCGATTTGAGGCTGGAAATGGATTTAGGATGCCGCAAAACATAGGGAACCGCCAAAGATCCTCCGGAAAAGTCACCGGAAAGCGGCGAACGCCGCTGCTACAGTGCACCACTGCCGCTGCGTGCACGCGCCGCCGTCGCCAGTCGGTTGGCCGCGCCGTTGCTCCAAAAATGGTGGTCGGAACGTTGCGTTACAAGTCTATCCAAGAATCGGGCAATTCCGATGCCGGAAGCCGCCGCAATCCACCGGCGAAGTGGCGGAGGTAATTTTCGCCGCCGGCCACTCGTCGTAGCGCCACCACCATCCAATTTCAGGCCATGATTTTGGTATCATCGTGTCGGGCTCGTCGAGCTGGTCAATTTCCATTATTCAAACCTCGAATTCCGTTGAGAAACGAGCAAGAACGAGCTAGTGCATGTTATCACACCTTGGGTGTGTGTTTTACGCCTGGAGAACGAGAGAGAACGATGAAGCTGGAGTCTGCTGCTTTGGCACAAATAACGAGGATTCGGGTGTTATATCCCGGGTCCTCAACATACAGAACGATCGAAAGAAGAGTTAACAACGCCAGAATTGGGCAAACTCGGAGTCTACGGACTCATCTCGATGCCCCAAACGCGTTGAAGGGATCAAAGAGGTCAAAATCTCGATCGGGTGAGAAATGACCAAAAAACCCTTGAAAGAGAAAATTACAAACAAGCCCCTAAACTCGGAAGGAGCTGCAAATAAGGCCACATAAATCACATAATTACATAATCAAGCACACAAGAAAGTCGACACGTGACGAAATCCGAACACTGGAAAAGCGGGGCGTTACAAGCAAAGTATCAACGAAGGGGAGAAGGGGAAAAGCTTGGGAAAACCTTAACTCCATTAATGGTAACTCAACAACCACTCAACCAACACTTAATACAAGTTCACACAACAATAAATGAGGCACAAGGAGTTCATATAAAGCTTCATATCAAGATTTAAACCAAAGAATTCCAAGAAATCACATATTCTTCAAATGACCTAACTATTCATCTCATGCATCAAAATTCAATCAAACATAGCTTAGATTCTGAATTTCTTGGATGAAAATGATCACATAAGCATGTAGATATCAAATATGTACTTACCCCTTGAAGATGGTGGAAGAAAATGGAGATTAGAGCTCAAAAATCTCCTATGGTGCAAAGTGGCGAAAATGGGACTGTTGCTGCTCCAAAAATCAGATTTTCCTCTCTTCTTTTGTGTATGGATCGAGATTGAGGGAGCAAAATATGTTAAAGGACTGAGATGGTGAGTTGTGGGCCCAGGTTTCATGTGAAAAGCTTGAAAATTGGGGGACTTATGTGCAATATAGTGAAAGGTGGTCATATGAGCGCGAGACAAAGTTACGGTTGAATTTCGGAGTATCAAACGAGCTTGGAAAAGTATGAGGCTTAGTCCATTGACTCCGAATCGTCGATACGAGGCCAACAGAGGTAACGGAACTCAAATCCGAGTTCCAGAGCTCAAGTTATGACGCCCGGAACCAAAGGTGCGCTAAATGCTCTTTAGCCCATTTTCGGTTCCGTTAAACAAAATAAAATTCGGTACCACATCAAAGAAGATCGAAAACATGAAACGAGCATATAGACATGTTCATACCACATAATTCTACAACATGCTAAATTTTCACAAAGTTTCGGAATCAAATCAAGTAGGAACGGCACGCGATCAAAACATATAAGTGCATAACATTACCAATTCATTTAAATTTCAAATATTCATAAAATAAAATTAATTTTAACGAAATAATAATAAATAAAGAAGAATAATTAATTATAATTACCATCGTAATAAACAATTTATCACTTAATTAAATAATTCAATTGCACAATTAATATACACATACGTCATACTTGTACAATTGAAAAAAATCGGGGCGTTACATTAAGTACAAGAATTACGTATGTCAACACTCTTTATATGTAAAGCTACCAGATCTTAGCTGTTCGTCGAGAGATAATTCCTTGCAGTTGCTTGGAACACTGAGTCGGACAATACTATTAGGAATTCAATCATTAAGGGGCAGGAGTACAATGACGCAAGGATAAAGGGTATTATGTCCTTAGTAACTGTCTGTCATGTTTTAAAGAATGTTTACAATTTTTGTTTTGTGAGAACTCATATTGCACCTGATCTCTGTTTCGCCAAGGAACATAAATATATGCAGGAGCCCCAGTTCATCAGGAGCAAGGCTTGGAGGGGTAACGGTCTCATACGTTAGTCAGTTTGCAACTATGTAATTGACGGTGATCTGGTACATCTTGCCCGATACCAATCTAGCAACAAGCTCATAAGCCCTGTGGACGCTAGCGACAAGGTTGCGATTCCCCGTTGCCAGATGAATGCCACCTCCACATCCATCAGATTTGCCTGGAAGACTAGGCGCCTCGTGAAGAGGCCAACGGAGGATTCGGTTAGTGCGCTTTGCAAGAGGGGCTGCATCTTGGCGGATTGCTTTGATATTAAGAATACTGTCGGCCTTGTCCTCAGCTCTTATTCTTGTAGGCAGGTTAACGAGTTAGTTGGCTTCAAGCCATTAGACCTTTTTGTGACTCGTGATCATCATTGTACTGAAAGCATTTTTGATCCGTGGATCATGAACAGTTGTATCTTTTTCAAGTTGCTGATTGATTTATATATGAGGTGGGAGCCTCGGTAATAACCCTACGACTCGTTGCCGATTCCTTTAAAAAAAAAAATGTAGAGAAAAAAAAAAAACTTCCAAAAACAAGGGATATATAAAATTAATAAATTAATTAATTAATTTAATAATTGTCTATCAATCACAATTTTTTATAAAATTTTATTCAGAATTACACAATTAAAATCAAATATTCGTATTAAATATATAATAGTAGTGACAGTGTTTTGAAAAGCGGACCGGACCGGACAGTCTGACCGGTTCAATAGGTGACCGGCGATGCGTCCGGTCCGAATTAGCCCTTAAAACCAGCGGTGACCGGACCGGCACAGGGCCAGAAAAACCGGTCTGATAACCAAACCGGACCGCCAGTTGGATGAATATCATCTCCTTTCTTTTTTTTTTCGGTTTTTTTTTTCCGTCTTTGAGTTTCTCTATTTTCCGATTCTCATTTTTTAGAAGACTTCTCTTCTCTGAAACATGCACAGCGTCTCTTCCCCAGCATTTCACATATCAAAGATTTTTTTTCGTCTAATTAGCACTTCTTTAATAGAAATAGAGGAAGATATATAGAGAGAGCACTAAAACACGGACATGCCTAAAAAATGGTCCGTGCAGTGTCCGACACGGACACGGCTCGGACACACCTCTGACACGTGTCGGACAAGGCTGAAAGCGTGTCCCAAAAACAAAAAAAAAAAAAAAAAGGGACACGGTGTCGGACACGGCGAGGTGGAGTGTCCGACATGGCTGGACAATTTTTTTGAATTTTTTATGCATTTTTTAATATATTTTGAATTTTTTGGAGAGAAAATTGAACTAACAAAACTTATTTGAGTTTTTAATATTACATATTTTTATAAATATTTTATGTTACGTAGATTATACTTATAAAATATTTTTATTTTTATATGAAATATTTTCATTTATGTATAAAATATATTTATTTATATAAAATATAGTCGTGTCGGAGCCGTGTCGTGTCCTAAAATTTTGAAAAAATCCGTATCGCCATGTCCGTGTCGTGTCGTATTCCATGCAACATAGATAGAGAGAGATGGTTTAATAGAGATAGAGGGAAAGAGAGAGAGAGAGAGAGAGAGAGAGAGAGAGAGAGAGAGAGAGATGGACACTTCTTTCATTCGTGTCGTGTTCGTGTAGCCGTGTCCGTGTCCGTGCATCATAGGCTGCTATGGACGCTGCATATCAAAAATGTAAAGAAGATGAGTGTTGATTTGTTATAGCGGCCGGTGATTATCCGATAAGATTCTTATTGTCATTAGGTTTGGGCCTTTGGGCTTTTAGGGTTGGGTAAGAATTAAGAATAATACTTATAAAAATTATTCAGACATATATTAATTTTTATGGTAAATAATAAATATTAGTCTTGTAAAAAAAATAATTTTGTACAATAAATATTAAATTCTCTTTTTTAGCTATTGTTTAGAGAAAATTATATTTTTTATTTCATATATTCAAAATTATGAATTTATTAATATTTAAATATTATATATTTAATTTATAAAATAATAATTAATTATTTATGATGTCATACAGGTCCGACCGCTGGTTCAACCGATCGAACCGGTTGAACCAGTAACCAGTAAGCTTACCGGTTTGATCTCCAATCCGGTTTTGAAAACATTGAGTAGTGATATATCATATAATGACATATTAATATAACTCGGCGCAATACCAACAAAATTAGAGATCTCATATCTAAATTATAAGCAACGTGCAACCAGAATTTATCCCAAAATAGCGACCAAGTCATCGTAACCTGTCAAGATTCACGAAGATCAATCGAACAAATTTGGGTTTCCCACAAGTTTACTAAAAGAATCAATTATAGATTCTTTAAGAGTAGCCTTGGTTTGAGAGAGTTCAGAAAAGAACCCCACGATTCTGTCACATGAATTTAAAAATCTTATCCAAAAAAAAAAAAAAGAATGGGAAAGGAAATTCAGAATGAAAATTATTACAAACTGAATCCTTCAAAACAAGCTTAATAAATTAAGACAGGAATGAATGAAATCCTCAGAGCATAACCTCAGCATTGTAGTAACTTTACATAACCTCAGCAGGACAATTATTTTTTTTTTTCTTTTTTTAAGAATCATCAGGACAATTAAACAAGGCACACATTTCTCCAACAATGATTTCATGTTTTACTTTGGTCCATGCATCCAGCAACAATTGCTAATCACGGTTTTATGCCATATCTTGGTCGCAAATTACCAAGAATTTCAGCATAATTAGAGGTTTCCTTGCTGCAGAACACTTCATTCCAAATCTTGAAAAGATCTGTTTCAAATGAAATCCAACTCATGTCAAATGGGCTGCTAATATAATAATTTGAACTTCTAAATATGCTCAACCTGCAACATACTGCAACCGAATGTTAAAATGCAACCAACACTTAAATTTTAATTTTTAAGGGATAATGACGGATGCAGGGTTCTATCATCTAGTTTGGTGAAAATTTTTCATTTTTCCAGTCTGAGAGACTAGCCCAGTGCATCAATGTAGAGAAACTTTGAAATATTAGGAGTATCTCATCATGAAATTGGAAACTACGACCGGCAAACCAGAAAATAACAACAAAAATTAACTCAATGGACAATGTATCTTGGCCTACAATTTAAAATCAAATAAGGCTGTCGATCATAAGATGTCATTTTGGTCTACAATTTGCAACTCTGTGTGTACATGCATGTGCATGTACATCAGCAATCTCAATTAGCGCTAGAAAAGAATGAATTTGACTTATTCATGTTTCACAGTTGGTATCTTTTAGAGAAAAAGAACATCATAAGTCATAACTATCCTAATCCTGTACCAATGAGAGGAATGATGACACCATTAAAGATATATATGTTAATCCAACATACCAGCCTTATCTGCAGAAGAAAGGCACATGATGATCATGTCGAATCTTGGGATTTTGGTCAAATTCTGCAAGTATTCAACACCTAATGCTATGTCTTCCCTGCCCGGGAAAGAAGAAAGAAACAAAAATAGTAACATCATATGCATGCCCCATTCAATTCAAAGAAAGTCTTGAACACAATTCTTCAAAAAAACATTGATGTCTTACATAAAAAAGGTGGCGATGCACCTAATGATGTCAACAAGCATTGGAGCTGACAATGCATTTTTAAATATCCCAGGCAATGCACTTGGTGAAGTTACCTGATCAGGTGAAACAGCTAAATAAAATTTTATAGCAAGTTACTAATTCTCTCTCCAAGTACTATCAAAATAAATATGATGATCTAATTAACATACATTTCGCTCCTAACTCAGTCCGTCCAACAAAAAATTTGCTTTGTGAATCACCCAATTACCAAAAATGAATATTAAAGAAGCTGAAAGACATGATAAATTAGAACCTTTAACAAACGAGCCTGTAGTTGATGGTTGCCAGAGAGTCCTCGCCAAGAAGTCTCGAATTGATAAGCTGAAGTTGGTGGAACAACGTTTTTTGCTGCTTCAGCTTTAGCAAGGTTAGCTGCTTTTGCAGCAAGCTCTTGCACTGATGGCCGCAGCTCCTGCCTGCTATTTTTTGGTTTACCCTGAGAAGAGTTTCAATTGGGAACACATCACTTTGAAGCTTATGGTTGAGAAAGAGATGCAACAGACACAAATTCCATGAGTTTGCATGCCCCATAATAGTATTTGATCAACAGTGCTAAATTATGAAATAACATGACATGAGAAGTAGTCAGAAAACGTTTTCATTTCAAACAGGACCTAGAATTGCATGCAAATAAGTTTTTCTGTTCTTATTTCTACCACAAGAAATGTATTCCTGCATTATAATACGAATAATTTGCATTTCCATAAATTCAGGACATCAATCTTCAACCAAAGTCAAGAAAACACTGTCTTTTGTTTATGCTAGATTTCAGAAGAAAGGATTGCTACATTCTCTAATTACTAAGCCACAGTATGGTGCCATCCCTAACATGAAAAAAACGTAACTCCTAACTCAAACAGGACAGAAAAAGTAAGCAATGTATTTCATCAAAATTCAGATTCATCATCAAACCTTTTTAGCCCCTGAGCCAGCATCAGCATCAGATCCATTGCTTCTCATACTGTTTCTCTTACTTTCGATGGATGTCTCTATGGCAACTTCTCTAACATTACTAACCTGCCAAGAAAAGATGGGCCAGAAAATATTAAGTTAAGCAATTCTACATAATTCATAAAAAGCTATGCCATGCCATCAGGTTACTCAATTAACAAGTTCATCATTAAAGTGCAATGTCCTAATGACAGGATAGCAACATGCCTATTTATACTCACTTTCCTTCCCATTCGGTTTTGAAAGATACTACAGCAAAACAAAAAGAAAGTTGAGATAATGATAGTTAAGATTTCAGACATTGGGATGATCTTCCAGAATCTCTGCCACTCGTCCTGACGGAGAACTAGTTGAGACAGATTTGTGCTTCTGCACAGTTTTGTTCATTTCTACTTCTGCCAATGCTGCAGATGCCTTCTTCAGAACCTGCTGAAATTGGGGAAGTAATTAAATGTAAATAAATCAATGAATTGTGCAGAGGAACAGCAGAAAATTTTCTGACAAGTTGCCTGATACAGGAATCAAAGCGACCTAATGAAGGACGGAACATCAGAAAATTTTCTGACAAGTTGCCTGATACAGGAATCAAAGCGACCTAATGAAGGACGGAACATCAGAATCTAAAGAACTTTGGTTGTAAAAATGAGACTTGATTTGATGTATCATACAGAGGATTCTCTATGGTAAACGTAGTACGTATCTCTTTTATTGAGAGCCTCCTGAATTAAAGGACAAGTTAGAATTTGAGGGGACCCACAACATAGGAAGTTAATCCAAATGCTCGTACACTTGAAGCATTAATAAATAATCAATTTGTTTGCTTATCAAGAATCAAACACAATCCCACTTCCTTGTTTACCTCATCATCAAGCGATTTCATGTTTTCTCTTCACCATATGATGCAAGTAAAAAAAAAATCTAATAAAAAAAGCTTAAGGTTGCAAAATGAAACCTCGGATTCTACATAAAGCTATTCTACATGAATATTTTTAGACTTTTACTGGCCACTAACGACAATAATCTCATGAAACCATCAAATTTACAAAGGAAATGCAGAATGATTACAATCATAGCTCCTGAAAAACTTCAAACACTATGAGAGAAGGAAGTTGCTTCGCTTTGGATGCTTGCATCTGAACTAGCCAAAAGATCACTAAGTACAATTGAAACAAAGAGAACAGTTCGGGAAAAACGCAAAACTTGTACCTTGTCAAGCAAAGATTTGGATTCCGCATACTGCCTTTTGAGTTCATGGTTTTGTGGCTCCAATCTCAAAGCAAATTCAGCATCTGCACTCGACTAAAAACAGTTCAGTCAAAATATTTGTCAAATGAGACTGGAAATATTTCAGTTTCAACGAATGAAGATTTTTACCATCAATGGATTCTTTGAGTTTCCCAAGTTCTTTTCTAGCCGTTGATCGACGAGAATATGCTTTTATATAACGATCGTCTAAATTCAATGCTTCTGTACAATCATTTTCAGCCTCCTGGAATCTATTGCCACATAGAAAACAAGCTGATAAGATAAACAATTGAACACAACAATCAATTCATCAGCATATACTTGGAGGAGTACCTTTTAATTTTAATATATGCCATTGCCCTATTTGCATAAGCTACAGCAGTTGGTGATAATGCAATGCTTCGTGAATAACAGTCTATGGCTTCATTAAATTTCTTCTGCTTAAAACACTCATTACCCTAGAGAAATAGAAAGGAAGATCAAAATCAGCAATACTATTCTACATCATGGCAGTTATAACTCCTTGAAGGCAACCTCATACCAATTCTTTCTCAGAATTTGCATCAACAAAACTCTCTTGAGAAGGGACTCCACTTGATAGTCGACTAAGTGCTTCATACTCTTTCAAATAATCATATTGTTTCACAGTATTTGCATTGCCAGAGGAGGGAGTTTTATCCATCGTCTGTTTTCTACTTGGCTGATTTGACTGTTCCTTTACACAAAATAGAAAACAGAGAGCATGAGAGGTTTAGAGTTGTGAAGATAAAGGAGCTTCTTGTAATTTCAAGCATCATAACATTCTTCTCAGCCAACTAAACCTTTCAACTGATTACTATAAATCACAATTGTTGCAGAAGCTCAATAATAATAATACTAACTTGAGTAAATTTACTACTTACCACTTTGCCTTTACCGATAGCTTCAGTTCTCAGTTTCTTATCTTTATCTTTGAACGACAATTCCCAATCATTTAAGTTATTCAAAAGCACCTCCAAATCCTGCTCAGAAATACAATTCCGGGAGGAACAAAGAAAGGACAGAATGAAACATAAGGTAAGTTATCTCCTAACTCATACAATATGAACAACCATGTTAAAGGATTTCACAAGTTAATGAATAAAAATATGAAACATCTCGTAAGTCTAGCAAAACATTTACATTTCAATTATGGGGAAAAAAAAAAAAACAGAACTATTTAAAAAATTTTGGAAAAAAATTGACTGTAAAAGAAGAGATTTAAAAAAGAAAAGGATTAAGAAAGAAGCTACAATCACCCGTATCAACACTTAAAATAACAGTAACACCGTGAATCGAACAGATGCAATATAATTTCGGGTAATTTCTGGATATTTCCAACTTGAATTTGAAACCATTCTAGTTTGATCAGAGAGAAAAACCAATCACTCTAAGAAAATCAAAGAGGCGATGCTAACTCAAGTTCAAAATCTCAAAAAAATTTGAAAATAGTAACGGTGAATGTTATCTATCGAAAAGAAAGGAACCGGGAGAAGTTATACCTGAGCTTGATCGCGAGAGTGCTTAGAGGGAACTTTAGCCATTAATTATTTCTTGTTCGTAGGTATGGGAAGCAGACAGAGTTCTCACTTCCGCTCTGTTCTTCTTCGCCTCTACGGTTCAGTCTCCGGACTTCTCAACTTATTAAAAGCGCTTATTCTGTTATTCGTCGGAGATCGCTAACTCTATTCAATAAGTTAATAATAATTTTTAATTTTTATAAAATTATTAATTTTTGCCGAAATATTTTAAAAATTATAATATGATTTAAATATTATATTAATATAAAAATTATTATAATTTTATATAAAAACATTTATAATTAATCAAATATAAAATTATTTTGTATATATTTTTAATTAAAATTTATAAAAATTAAGAATAGAGAAAAGATATATATCGTAATTGCAAACTTTTAGTTATAAGATTTTTTAAAATTACAAAATTTTAATTGGAGGGAAATAAAAGATATAAGGAACAAAAAAGAAAAGACGTAATGAACGTATAAACATTATATTTTTATTTATATGTAAAAGGTTAATATGTATTTATATGTAAAAAGGTTAATTTTTGGAACATTAATGTTTTAGTAAAGATATTATTGTCAAAACAGAATTTTAAAGAAATATACAAAATCGTATAATTTATAAGCAGAATCTAAAAGCAAAGTAGAATCCAAAAGGGAACTTTCAGATATTAGAATTTTTAAAAGCCTTAAATTGAAAATGTCTGCTCTTCCGCCATTGTCTACGGAGGAAGCTAATCTCTTTCACCCGAGCAAGAAGAAGGTCCGCACCGCAACGGAGGCCGGGCTAGATGGGGAGGATGTAATGGGGACCTCCAGTGAGCAGACGCGGAGCCAAACCAGGCCTCCGACGTCATATCTAGATTTCCTGATGGGAAAGAAAGAGCCAATTGACAGAAAGTTTGAAGCATCATCTATGCTAGACTTGGTTCGCATACAGGTTATTGAACCTACGGAAGAATACCCTTATCCCAGGGTGATTATTGATGACGAGTATAGAAAGGCCTTTCAGGAACCTTGGAAGGACTCCCTTATTCTAAAAATCTTAGGGAGGACAGTGAACACAGCTCTCCTTTCGGCGAGGATCAATAGCATGTGGAGGTTGTATGGGGGCTATGAATTGATAGACTTGGGCACAGTTGCTATATTCTGAAGCTCCATGACAAAGAGAAAGCTACTTGGATCCTTACGGAAGGTCCCTGGGTGATAGTAGGTCACTACTTGGTGGTGCGCAAATGGCAGCCACGCTTCCAGCCGTCCAAAGACAAGGTCCGATCAGCCATAACTTGGGTTCAGATCCCCGGAACTCTCAGTGGAGTATTATGGGGAAGCATATGATACCCCGGTTTTTCGGCCGTCCAGGTATGCACTTACGAGAGAGCTAAATGTGTAATTTAAATTATTTTAATTTCATATTTAATTGAATTATACTTTATTATTTGAAATTCTTATATGAATTATTTGAATTTATATGAAATATTCGAATTATATGTCAAAATTTGCCTAAGTGATTTATGAAATTAATTTTTATGAATTTTATGCTATGTGAATTTAATTTTCGAGCATGCTAATTTTTGTGAATTATGTGATTGATGTGAATTAAGGGATTAATTGTATGATTTATTTAATTTTGGACTTAATTGAAAATTTGAACTTGGACTTATTTGACACTTTTTGACAGTTTTGGACCTAATTGAAGAATCACCTTTTTAATACAATTTTATTTATTATTTCTTTAAAAATTTAATTTTATTATTTGAATAATATGCTTATTTGTTGAAAATGTGTTGCATTTGTGTTCGATTTGAGATCGAAATTTCGTGCTGATTTAATATGCATGAATTATACGTGTTATGAATTCATTTATATGCTCGTTTTAATTTTTCGGGACTTGTTTCATATGTTAACGAACCATATTTTAATTGTTGGGGATTCGAGGGCCTAACTAGTTTTAGCGTGCCTTGGATTCCGGAGACCGTAACTTGAGCTAGGGATTTCGGATTCGAATTCCGGAAGTGTCGCTGGACTCGTCACGAAATTTGAAAGCTAGAGAACTTGGCCTCATATTTTTCTAAGCCCGTTTGATCCCCCGTATTTTGTCCGGAACGAGCTGTTCGAGCAGATCTGCCACCCAATTGGAGTATTTTGGCCATAACTAATTCATTTCTTAACCAAATCACTTGATTCTTCAGCCAAATTAACCCTAGTTAAACCCTCTAACCATCCCTTACCCCCTCATTTCGAAATCATGCCTGGAGAGAGAGAAAGAAGCAGCTGATCGAGAGAGAGAAGGGGAAAAAGAATCTACACAGTCCACTTTGCCTTTCCAAGATCAATACTCCATCATTTTGCCTCCAATTCGAAAGGTAAGCCCGGATTATTGTCCTATATCTTCTCCCCTTTCTTTTAAGTTTATATTTGCTGAATTTGATGTGGTTTTGAGCATGGTTTGGTGCTGCAATGTGAATAGTGAGGGTTTTATGAAATTTGGATGAATTCTTGTGAAATCTTGATGTATATCTTGATATGAAGCTATATATATGATCTAGATGACTTAATTGATTCAATTCTAAGCATGAAATACATGGAAATTCGTTGCATCTTGATCCACCATTGATGAGCCTGGGTTTCGAAGTTTTTGTGCTTGATTTGCTTCCCTTGCTGCTGCGTGAGCTTTGCTGCTACTGTTGTGTTGTTTTGCTGCCAGTTTTTGCTTTGTTTTACTGTTGTTTTGCTGATGTGTTGCTGCCGTTTCTGTTCCGCCGTTGCTGCTGCTACTTTGCCCTGTTGTTACGGCGCGAAATGGAAGAAACAGGGCTATTCGCCGCTGCTGTGTAATCTCCCCGGGCGGGGAGATTTTTTCTTTGGTTGTGTCCCCGGGCGGGGACACTTCAGGCAGTAGCTAGTGCATCTTCTTTACTCGGCCGGGGAGTTTTATGTGAAGTTTTTACCCGACCGGGGAGGCCTTTTGCTGTTGCATTTTTTTTTTTTACTTTGAATGTGTTTGCAGGGGTGTTGTTTGTGTGTGTGTGATGCATGTATTTTATCTGAGTGTGCTGCTGTTGTGTATATATTTACGTATATGTATTTTAATGTATGCAATTGTGAATGTAATATATATATGTACGTGATGCATGTATATGTATTTTGATGTATATATATATATATATATATATATATATATATATATATATAATATTTTAATGTAATGCATGCATGTAATGGTTTAAATATGGTTGCTATGTGAATGAGTGTGTATATATATACATAATATTTATATAATATATGCATGTACATGATATACAGGTATATATATATAATGTATGTGTGAATATGTAATATATATATAGTGCGTGCATGCAATTTGCTAAATGTATGTATATATATATATGTAGTATATATATTTTTTTGGTAAAGATATATGTAGTATATATAGTGATATGTATGTGATTTAATGATTAATAGAAATTTCATGCAAACACTTTGTATTACGTGATTTAATTCCCATGCATATTATGTTGATTTTCATTTGTAAGTGGCAGGCTATGTATATATGTATTTTAAACATTGATTAATTAATAAGAATTCTTAAGTATTCTAATTTTGAACATTTTAAATGATATGTTCTTAAATGGTATGAATTCGATGAATATATACGTGTATGAACTATGGATGCTCGTGGTATACTATTACATGACTTAATATGAATTTATTTGATGTGAAATGAATTTTGGTTCTTGGATTAATTGTGTGATATTTCGATATTTGCTTCGATATACCTAAGTGTGAATTTTTATGAAGTGCATTGCATCATATGCATCTATATGCATTTGCCGAGCGTTTCCTTGGTTCATATTGAGTCTAAGTGTTGTTCCCTTGTTTAGATTGTTCGAGTGGAGTAGCTCGTTAGTATGGAGTTGCTCCGTAGGTGTGCTTTGAACCTGTTTGTTCGGTTGTTCGTCGAGTTGAGGTTTCTTTCTTTTAGATATTATGACCTACAACCCTAAATGTGTTTTAAGCCCGCATGTGACCTACGTATATATATATATTTAGATACGTGTTTGTTATGTATTTTGTAGGAATTGGCCCGTTTGTTATGAAACCATTTTGAAAACGCTTTGTATATATACGTAGATATGTTTTCGGTTATTTATTTTGAAAACGGGTTGGTGTGTGTAATTTGAATTTGGATACGTAGCAAGGTTTGACTTTGAAAGATAAGTCTTTTATATGAATCCCTGAGTTTGAGTTATTTGGTACTGTTGGGCCCCGGAGCCTGAGAGCCAGGACGCCCGGTATGGCAGCGGGCCATCGGGTTAAGCCTGGGCGTAGTCTCCACTCTGATAGGATTAACCCGGAACCTACTAGGAGGTTTGGTGGGTGATGGAATCCTCGGGCGTAAGCGTCATGAAACTCACGTCCCATACATAAAGTAATGGATAGTTAGGGTATGCACAACCCTTCTATCACCCGTTGTTGGGGAAGGTACGTTTGATTTGGTTTTCGTTTGAATTTGAATATAAGTTTGAGTTTGATATGAAGGAGGTTGGTCGGAGAACTCGTACTCGTCGAGTTAGTTTGAATTTGATTATGAATTCGATTCGTGAAAAGGGAGTGGACTTCTAATTATTAAAATTTGGTGGATTTTGGCCTTCAGCTTAACTTTTCTTCTATATATAGTATCACGGGATCAAAATTCTTTGGATTGCAAAAACCACGCCCTGGTTCATGAATATTATGACTTTGAATATGCTTTGTTCTTATGTATATGTACGTGTGCGTGGGGTAGCCCCCTCACCAGTCTTTAGGACTGACCCTCGATGTTGTTTTCCCTTTTTCACTTTGCTTTTGAGTTGCAGGTGCAGGGTTCAGTCTGAGCTAGGCGGTGGTTTTCTTTTGGGTCGTTCGAGTCAAGTTGTTTGAGTCTTTTGCATACTGTATCTTTATCTTTTGCTTTGGTATTTTGAGATAATTGTATAAGGTTCTGATCATGACTCGAATTTGGAAATTTGTAAGTTTTTATTTGGCCCTGGAGTGACGTTGCATGTATAACTCTATTCCCTTGAGTATGTATGTTGATATTTATAGATCCTGTTACTTCCGCGTATGTTTTATTTTTGTTGCGTACTCTGTTTTAGGGTCTAGAGCGTCTAGATTTGGTTTTGAGATTTTATTTGTCTTCCGTTCGCTATAGCCTGGTGCGTGTTTGGAGTTTCCATTTCGTTACACGTGTCGGGCAATGGTGCGGGGGGATGTGGTGCCCTTCGCTCCGGGGTGCTACATCTTAAAGTGGTATCAGAGCTCCGGGTTGTTATTTGTTATAAATTGTATTAATTTTTAACATGAACATGCATTTACTAACCGACATGCACCTATCTCTTTATTGTAGTTGTTGAGATTTTCAAGATGTCACCGCGTCGACAACACTTCGGTCAACCTTCACATCAACACCCTCGTCCATCCTTCAATGCCGAGGAGTTCATGACCACGATGTTTCAACACTTCCAACCTAATCAAGGACCATCTTCTTCTATAGCGCAACCAATGGATTCGATAACAACCCTATATCGGGAGTTTGGGACCTTCAATCCATCACAATTCCGAGGAGGTGATGATATTAAGGCCGAGGAATGGCTGTCGGAGATAGAAGGAATATTTCGAGTATGGCCATGTGACCCTCAAAGTATGGTTCGCCTTGTTCCACTACTTCTACAAGGGCAAGCAAAATTATGGTGGTCAAGAGTTTCTCAACAACTAGAAGCTATAAGCGAAGGATTGACTTGGAATGTGTTTGTCCAGGAATTCAGAAAGAGATATACGCCAACCATTCTACGAAACCGAAGTTTCGAAGAATTTCGCACCCTTAAACAAGGAGACAAGACGGTTATGGAATATTTGGAGGAGTTCGAAAGGTTGGGTTGGACGAAGGCTAGATACTTTATGGAAGGGCTGCGAAGTGAGTTTAGGGAAGCTTTGATTTCCAGCGACACGAGTACTTGGAATCAAGCTGTTGAGAAAGCACTACGGGTCGAAAATAGATGGATGGCAAGAAAGAGACATGAAGAAGAGGCACTGGAACGACCACTTGCATTAGATTCATGTTCCAACTTGCAAGTGGAGCACAGACCGTCTCGGCAAGGTATACAAACTCAGAAGAGAAGTGACAAGAAGTCTAAGCTTTGGAAGACACCTCGATCGGAGAGAGAGTTCCAACCGTGCGCTCATTGCGGAGGGACCAATCATACCTACGAGGGATGTTGGATCCGGTTACGAAGATGCTACGCTTGCGGGTGTTCAGAGCACAAGTTTCCAGACTATAACCGTTCGAGGGCTAATAAACAAAGGAGGCGGAACCAAAGGCTTCAAGTTGGGAATCAATTCGAAACCGAAAATTGAGGTACTTGCATTCATGACATCTCACTCATACATATCTAATCTCGGGGAAACCCACTAGTTAGTTACTTTCTTGTTTCGTTGCTCTTTGGTGCTTCTTGTTGCTTGTGTTGTTGTTTCCTTCGTATGAACTCTTTTCTTGGAAGAGAGTTTGGTGAGCTCGAGTGCTCGGGTGACTTGTGAGTTGTGAGGGTCGAGTTTGACCGGTGGGTTCGTTTGAAGGCGTCTAGTAAGGTACGGAGCTACCTTAGCCGTGGGTTGGTTGTTTGGGCTCCGAGTTGAGTTGGTATGTTGCTTTAGGAGGTCCGTTTTGGGCTCTACGATATTTTCGGGTAATAGATTGAAGGCTAGCCCGTTTGTATCCTTCGTGGTAGCGGTTGTTTAATCCGGGACAGTGCGATGAGCTTTGTGGCTTACCTTTGGATTAACCGAGGGATCGAGCCAAGCTCGAGGAGACAAAGATCGAAGTAAGGCATTTTGATGTTCCTTGAAAGTTGGGATTCTCTACTACTTGATAGGGACGTTGAGATGTCGTTGATCTTTATCCCGGAGTTGAACTTGTTCGAAGAATCCCTACCGAATGGCTCTAGCATGGTTGTTGGAGTTGAAGGCGTAGTTCGAAGAGCTCTTAGAAGGTGGTTTCACCCATCGAGTGCTTCTTCGTGGATTGCTTAAGTCCTGCCTAAGAAGAAATGGGACATTAGGGTGAAGACTAACTACCGTGAGCTACACAGGTAACTGTGGAAGATAAGTACCCTTTGCTCGCTCCGAAGAGTCGTTTGTTCTGCCTCAGAGTTCCGTTGTTTGTGCCGAGTTTGGTTTTAGCAAGGGTATAACCGACTACGCATTCAGGTAGAAGAACCGAGAATTACCTCAGAGTAAGAAGGCTCTGGGGTTGACGGGGTATATTAGGCGATTCTTTTCTTTGGGATTGTCAACCGTTGATTCGCTTGACAAGAAGAGGTACGGTTTTAGAGTGGGAAGAGGCGGTAGAAGAGAGTTGTCTTCGCCATCGGCTTTTGCCTAATCGGAGGCACTCAAGACTACTTGGTTTACAATCGAGGCACTAAGGAAAGCTTTGGTTATGTGTTGCTTGCGAGAGAGTTTAGCCTACGTCTCGTGATGGTCAAGGTCTCGAGACTTACCCCACTCTTGGGTTCGAGTTTGTTCGAGAACTTGAAGAACCAGTATAGATGTATCGGCGTAAGTAGAGACGTTGCAAACTTCGTGTAGCAATGTCTAATATGCCGTCGGTTGAAGGCCGAGCATCAAGAACCGGTTGGATTCTCTAACTACTTCCATATTCTAATTGGAAATATGGTTTGCTAAAGTTAAGGAGATTTCGATGAGATTTGAGTGGTCGCTCGTTTTAACGAGTTGGCCCATTTTCTCATGGTTTCGTGGTTCAGCAAGGGCTCGAGAGTTTTGCAGTTTAGAGATGATGGCCCTTAGAGTTTAAGTGGGAGATCAAGATTCCTCGAAAGCGTCTCCTACAAGGGGTTCGTTGTTCGTGAGCAACTGGTTAGAGTTTGGGTTCGGCGGAGGTTCGAGTCGAAGACTAGAAGTTTTCCTTCGGTGAGAGTTCTTGTGGCGGGATTTAAAAAACCCGAGAAGCCACTTGGAAACCAAATCAGAGTGGCACAGTGGAAGCGTGGAGTTGAGCTTTTCCGGCGTTGATCAAGACCCTGATTCAGACTTGAGGTGTAGCACCCTAAACGGAAGGCGCCACATTCCCCGCACTCAGACCCGACCCGTATATGAAATGGAAAATCCATGCACGTGCCAAATCAGAGCGAACGGGGACTCACTCACTCCCATTGCTAGGCGGGAACTAAACCTTCAAAACCAATTAAACAATTCCAACAAGATAAATGTAATTGCGGAAGCGGAACATATATTCAAAAATTATATCAATCACAAATACAAGCATAAAAAAAACGGGTTCAAACTATCCCTAGAAGACTGTCCCGGATTCATATAAATATAACATTTCCATATATACATTCTTGCCTAACCTATTCAATTTACAAATATGCGTGCAAGGACTTAGACTCAAACATAGAACTTAGCCGACTCAGAACCCCGCCTAGCACTCCGAAACCTGCAAAATCGAAAACAAAGCCGGGTTCAGTCTATAGGAGACTGGTGGGTATAAAACAAGGCATAATATAATATAAGACATTAATTAAACATTCACATGCAAGTTATAATCCCAATCAAGGTTTTCGAAGTATTTCCCAAGTGGGTGAGATAAACAAATCATCAAAGGGGATTATAACAACTAATTTCCATTAGGTCTTCCGTGGCCCGGCGAGTGGGCGTGCATTATCTCCAACCAACACCTTGTGTAATTCATTAAACATTCATTCTTTCTTTCTTTTCATGCATTACATTCTTTCTTGCACATTCATGATCATTTACACCTTCTTCCTCCAGGCGGTGGACAGGTTAGCAAGACCCGACCACCCATTCATTGACCAAAAGGGGTTGCATGACTCCCCAGATAGCACTGAGCGTCCATTCCTCGCTAACTCCTAACGAGGTCCGATTACGCCGTACATTGGTTGGAACTAGTGTGAGGGATCCCCGGCGGCCCATGCCTCACCGGATAGCCACTCACACTAAGTCCCTGGGCCCCATTCTGTGTATTCATTCATTTCTCGCCAAAACATTTGGTAGGGTTCATAAAATAAAGGCTTTACGTTGCAATCATTTACTCTTAAAATGACTTTATATATATATAATAAATTTTGGTCGAAATCTTTACACATTGGAAGTATATAGGGTCATTTAACTAAATAGTAGAGAAACCCACCTGTTACACCTTACTGAACGATACCAAGAAGAAAAGAAGGCTTGAGGAAAACCTATGAACCCAGCATCTCCGCCCTGGAGAAAACTGTACAAAGGACAAAGTAACGTGCTCGTGAGACTCAAGACTCCAAATGAACCATATATGACGCACGACATGCAATAAACAAGATATGAAGTGCCTATGAGACAATAACATATCATGAAGTTGTTTACATGTACAATTAATGCGTTAGAAGCACATAAACGAGCAATTCATTCAAGTTCAATCAATACATGAAGGTCATATCCATTAATTCCATATATTTCATGAGACATATAACATGTTAACAATGCATTTATATCATAAGAAAGGCAAGAAGATATTACACGAATCGAATAAGCGAAGTATTCTTGCGTACAGGTACATATAAGGGCTTGCGAGGCAATTAAGGTCATATCCGAGTATAAAACATCGAAATCAACCAACAATTCAATCTACCGACTTCATACGAACATTATAACATATAATATAACAAGTTCATATTTAAGAAATAGACAAAACAAAGGCATTCAAATCATTTAGATAGAAGTGAACACGAAAGAGGTCTCAATTAAATTCCATAAATTCATATAAAATAATTAATACATACTATCATATTAGAAATAGACCATTTAAACACTTCATGGAACATTCATGCATGCATAAATATATATATACATATGTGACCACGTACATGCATGCATGAAATTTAATATATACACAATCCATGCGTATATATAATATATATAAAATTCTCATACATAACTATTTTATATTTATATATATACGTATGCACACATATGATATGTATATATATCATGCACCAAATATTATATACATACACACACATCATATATATACACGCACAACACCATAAAAAGCAAGAATGAAGACATGAAATTGCAGTCATCACGAAACCAGCCCAAAAAGAGGTCATGGATGTAGCACCCCGCACGTGAGGCACCACATCCCTCGCACTATGGCTCAACACGAGTAACGAAATGGTGAATCCGCGCCCGTATCAAACCATAGCGAACGGGAGACAAACAGAAATACCTCCTAAGCTAGGCGGAACTTAGACCCTGCAATAATAACCAATCAACAAAATGTAGTGCATAGGAAAACTAAAATTTCAAACACACAAACCATAAGCAGACTTGGGCTCTTCAGGCCTATTTTAAACTCATAACAAAGCCCAACAAAAGCAATTCAATAGTAATTATACAAAATTCAACTCCATGAACTTACAAGGTCGGATCATTCACAAATTAAATACAAAAGGTGAATGCAGAGACACCTCTAACTTAACTTGACCGACTCAAACTCAACCTAACTCCGCCTAGCTCGAAACTCCAAAGCCAAACCTGCACACTAAAGTGATGGGGAGGGAGAGGGTCAGTCTCTAGAAGACTGAGTGAGCAGGAGCGATACATATATATATAAGAAACATGCACATGCAAGTCATAAATTCCGAGTAAAGGTTTTATTTAAAGTTAGTTTCCAAAAAGGGCAAGAGAATGACCAAGCAATACTCGGATTTTACGACTGATCATATTAATTCATTACATTTATAAATCATACATAAACATAAGGCTCGGTGAGTGAGCGTACATCATCTCCAACCAAACTCCGACCGTGTACGACAAATATCAATAATATTTTAAGTAGGTGATCATGCAATACACCATAATACGCACCAATCATATATCATATCCTAAACATATTCGTTTGGGCAATCCGTGTCCCGGCCTTCCCGCACGGTGCCTATCAATCATAAACATAATCATAAATAAGTTCCAACCTTCTTCCTGTTAGGAATAGTGCCCTAGAAAGCCGATTGTATATCCGCTTTGTGCTTTTCCTTATTGTAATCACATACAATCTTTGAATAAAATAACGAATTGAGGCAAAACTTCTTTATATGCTCTTGTTTGGTATGCGTTTACTTTAGCTGTGCATGTATGAGAACTCCCCTAATCCTGATGACTTTAGGACTCTACCATTTAGGTGAAATGGTTCATGAAACGAGCCCTATATCACATAAGTCATGATTAGTAAAATACTCCAAGCCGATGAGTCCTACAGACAGTGGGAGTGTCAACCTGACTCCTCTAAGGCTTGCTTATGGGATCACGCCCTTAAGAAGGACCACCTTGTTTCATGGAGGTGCAAAGTGTATAGTTGATACGTGCGTGATACATGAGGGTGCTTACTTTAATAAGTAAGTTCACTGAGGTGCCCCGTGTGAGAACATTCCTAAATGGGAAAGGAAGTTTCTATTTCAGGAAATGGAAACTTCCAGATTAGGAAATATCCCATGAGTAATTGATGTGATTAATTGATCCTTAGGCTTGAGGTTCCTTGTCACTTTATGAGTTAACTCTGTAGTCTTAGGTATAAGCTTTAAAGGGTGTCGCCTTAGACAACTGATTCAAGGCTTATGCTGGGGCTGCACAAGTGACTCATGAAAGTGAATGAGAATCAAGATAGGACCTACACTTGCATTTGCAAGGTGATCTCTTATTGTGTAAGTCATTCATATGCCATATGGAGTCCTTGGCCAAGGCAGTAGATCAAGACATCAAGCAAAGGGTTTCTTGGATTGAGATCAAATGGATATGAAATGCACTTAGCTTTAAGACCGGATTATTAGGGTTCTGATTATTCCCTTGCCCTAGATCTTGGTTGAGAGATAGTAAGTAGGAGGATTGTATCTCACATGAATCAATGACTTAAAGGTTCTGTCGAATCCGAACATTCCAATTCAGCTAGGGGTTAAACACCTGTTGCTAGACTATGGTCGTTTAATCTGTGGACTGATTAATTAATTAGTGAATTAATTAATTGGGGTCACTGCTAATTGAATTGAGAACCTAGAGGGTCACACACAACAACTTGGTTACATGAGTTAAGGCTTTAAAATGATTAAACGAGTTGATCATGCCAAGAGGGTTCCACATGTGTGAATCACACGTGTGGGTCACGTGATTGGGCACGTGTCATTAAGACACGTGTGCCACACGTGATTATGTGATGTTAAATAATTAATGTGTTAATTATTTAATAGACTTTGGTTTAATTTTGAATTAAAAAGAAAGTCTAATTTTGGAGAAAATAATCTAGTTAATTAATTACGAATTAATTAATTAGATAAAAATAAGTTATTTATTTTGTAATAAATAAAGTATAAAATTATCCAAAAATAGTTTGGATATTTTTTGGCTCTCTTAAAAGTTGACTAGAATTAGAATTCAAAGTCAAAGTTGGAAAATACTTGACAATCAAGTAATAGGAGAGAGAGGAACCAAATCCTTGTCCAACAAGGATTTGGATCGGCACTCCCTCCTATATATAGGGGAGCTCGAGCTCCCCTTTAGAGCTAATAGACAATTCTTTTGGTTCATGTGTTGAACACCTCCCTTTCTCCAAGATTAAATTAAACCCTAGGTTAAGCCTAAACACTAACTAGAGAACTAGCATCCTTACTAGTTAGATTGTGATCAAGTTGGTGGACTTTCTCTAGAGACTTCAAGTTAGAAGTTTGAAGATTCGAGCTTTACCAAGGAGAGGGGATCAAGCCGCGAGAAGAGCGTTCTTGGGTGGCTTGAAACGCTTCAAGAAAGAATAAAAGAAAAGTAAGTTTTCTATCTTTACGAATTTGGTTACACGATTCCGAGTCCTAGTTCCTTTTTGTTGGAAAATTTTTTAAATTCCGCTGCTTTCTGATTCGTGTTTTCCAACAAGTGGTATCAGAGCCACCTCGTTAATCGTGTTTCTGATTCGTCTCAATTATACTGAATTTGGTAGAAATTCTTAGGCTTGATGCGATTGAGTATTTGTAATTGTTTTAGAAAGCCTGAATTACGAAACTGTATTTTTTCCTGAAAGTTTCTGAAAATTGGTTTTTGCAAAAATTAATTTTTGAAAACAATTTTAGATTTGAAACTGTATAAACTGTTTTTGGATTTCTTGGATTGGTTTTGCTTTTGAACGAAAACACGAAACGAAAACCGGATCACGACGAACACGCGAAACCCCGCGCGCGCGGGCTTCGCGCGCCACCGCCCGCCTGTCCTAGGCGTGCGCAGGGCATCCACCCAGGCCTGGCCGGGACAGACCGGCCAGCCGCCCAGCTCCTCCCGCACGCCTGTGCGGGAGCCTTCCGGGCGCGCCCGCCCAAGGCGGCCGAGACTGGCCGCCCACCCCGCCCGCATGCTTGCGGGAAAGCCGCGCCCAGCAGCGCACAGCTTGCGCGCTGTGCGCGCTCACTCGCGCGGCCTTGGCCGCGCGCTGTGCGCGCCGCGTACGTGCGGTCTTCTCCGCGTACGGGTCCCGTTTTCGCGATCCGGCCTTTTCGTGTTTCGTGCAATCCAGTCCCAATTTTATTTGAATTTTAAAATTTTATTTTTGAATATTTATTTTAATTTTTGAATAAAACTTAAAATTGGGATTTTTTGAGAAATTGAAACGGTTTATATTTTGGGAAAATACATCTTGATAAAATTATTAATTTTCAGAAATTAATTGGAATTTTATTTGTTTTGGTAATTTGGGATTTATTGAAAACTTTTATAAATAAGACTCGCATCAAGTCGTGTTTTAAGCTATTAGAGCTTAAAGCAAGAATTTTAATTTATTGGTTAAATTTAAATTCTTGCAAAAGCATGTTAGGTGATCATGGGTTTAGATCTATGTATGGTTTTAATTTATGCACATGGATGGTTTAAATTGGGGTTGGAGCCCTATAGTTGCGTTTTTCAATTGAGGTTGGAGCCTCACTTATGTGCGTACTGTTATGTGATTTATTATGTGGCTTTCCATATTACTGTTTTTGAGGCCGGGGTATGCCCCGTGTAATTGTCTAAGGCCAATATGAAGATTGAGCCTTATTACTTTATGTCTTTTTCCTTTTTATTGTAATTTGAGAGTAGAGATGGGTGGTGAGGTTTTCATTTTTTCATTTTGGAGATAATGCACCCACGGAGTAAGATGGACCACATTCAAGTAACAAGGAGGCCATAAGTGAAGACCCCTCAAAATGTTAGGGAGGGGAATCTCAATTGTTAAATGTAATAGAGATAGGGCTCGTATTTTGTTACCGCTTTCCCTTATGTGATTTGAACTGTTTATGTGGCATGTATGTTAGAACTTGTGATTGTGGAGTGGCTCCCACATATCACGCATAAGATAGGTAGAACCCATGATCATTACATGTTAGTATCATGCTAGGACATGTTATCTGTTTATGTGCTTGTTTGAAATGCATTTAAGTGTACTTGCATTAATCAAGACTAATAAAATTGGATAACATATATGTTGGTGAGGTCGAACCGGACAACTCTCCGGTTGATTCGAAAATTCCCATTAAATATTAAGCTAATTTCGAACAAATAGGTGTTTAATTCGAGATGCAAATTTTGAATTAAATTCCTAGCATTCCATCAATAGGTTTTAAGTTTAGTAAGTAAAGCTAGTTATTGTCCGCGAGTCGTGGGATAGCTAGTGGAGCTTATTAGTTCTTAGTTACCTAATTAATCATTTTAAATGATCAATATTTCGTGGTCAATTTTAGCAAGGGCGATGTCCGCGAGTCGTGGGTCGTTCGAACTAAGTTTTGGTCATGATCTTATGATTGATGGGTCTAGCTTAACGCCTAAGTAAATATGGATGTCGCACGAGTCGTGGGTCCATATTGAAAGATAGGTGATGCAAAAACAATTACTAAGAGTTCTAAAGGTGTTAGAATTGGTAAGTTGTACCTACCTAGGGTTCTTACTTAGAATGTCCGCGAGTCGTGGGTTCGAGGTAAAATGCCTAGGATCTTAGTACCCATTGGGAAACGTGTTCCTCTTAGATCTTTGGGAATTCTAGATCTTTGAAAAACAGTGGGAGCTACAATAGATTAAAGACCTTATCTTTTGTATATCGTTATAATTCAGCATGCTCACTAGTTCTCTGTTTTACCATTTAGGTCGTAGATTCTGTGATTCTCTACGTGTTTTGAAATGGCAACCAAAAACCCTCTTGTATCGATCCTCGAGTCAAACAAGTTGACTGGTCCCAACTATTCTGATTGCCTGAGGAATCTAAAAATCATTTTAGATTCTGAGAAGAGAACTTATGTTCTCTTCGAAGGGGAGCCTAGTCCCGAAGGGGAGGCTCCCACTCGGGCCGAGCGGGATGCGATTCAGAAGTGGAAGGATGGTAATCTCCAAACCCGTTGCCTTATGTTGGCTAACATGTCTCAGGACTTGCAAAGGCAACATGAGGCCATGGAATTTGCTTGGGATATTTACGACCACTTAGAGCAACTTTACCGCCCTCATGAACGTGTTACAAGGTATAACACTTCAAAGGAATTATTCCACTTGAGAATGAGGGAAGGTTCAAGTGTCCATGAATATGGACTCAAGTTTCTTGCCCTTACTGAGAAACTTGCTTCCATGGACATGCCACTGAAAGATGAGCTTTCAGTGGATTTGTTGCTAGCTTCGCTCCCACCATCATTCAACCCATTTGTCCTTAACTTCAACATGAATCATGCTGGTGCTACTGTAGCTGAGCTGATTAGTCAGCTTGTGACTGCTGAAAGCACGATCAAGAAGGACAATAAGGTTTTGATGGTGAATGCTCCATCTTCCTCTTCTGGGCCTTCTAAAGGTAAGGGCAAGAAAGCCCAAAAGAAGAAGAAGAAACCCCTTAGGCCCACTGGTGGCATTTCGAAGGGGAAGGCCCAAAAGAAGAAGCGTGATCAGAAAGAGGATGTTTGCTTCCATTGTGGCAAAGCGGGATATTGGAGGAGAAACTGCCCAGAGTACAAGGCTACTCTGAAGAAAGGTATCTTTCTCGTTGAAGTAAATCTTTCTATTAATTCTAGTTCTTGGGTACTTGATACCGGTTGTGGAACTCATATCTGTAATGATGTACAGATGCTAAGTGAAGTCCAACAACTCAAAGAAGGAGAATGTGTCTTGAAGATCGGCGATGGCTCAAACGTTGAAGCTCGAGCTTTAGGCACAATTAGATTAGATTTAGGTAGTTTTGAGTTAGTATTAAATAAAGTCCTTTATGTACCGAGCATTATTCGTAATATAATTTCAGTTCCAATATTAGATTGTGAAGGTTATGAAACTTATATTAAGAATGGTAAATACTTTATCAAACGGAACAACTCTTCCGTTCATATCGGTACTCTAAGTAATGGACTTTACCTAACTCAAAACATCAATATTATGAATATACAACGAGAAACAAAGCGTAAGAGAGATGACAAAGTTTCAGCTCCCTTATGGCACGCTAGATTAGGACACATTTCCAAGAACAGAATTAGCAAGATAAACACTTTAGGATCATTCTCTGAAAATGATCTCAAAGAGTTAACTTCTTGCGAATCCTGTCTCAAAGGAAAAATGTCCAAAGTCCCTTTTAAAGGAACTGTGGAACGTGCCACTAAGGTTTTGGATTTGATCCATACTGATGTTTGTGGACCGCTTAGTGTAAGCACTAGAAACAATCATCAGTACTTCAAAATCTTTACTGATGACTTTAGTCGGTATGGTTATGTATACTTAATGAAGTATAAATCTGAAGCTTTTGAGAAATTCTTAGAATTTCAAAAGGAGGTTGAGAACCAAACTGGTCACGAGATCAAAGCACTTCGATCTGATCGAGGAGGCGAATATCTTAGTGAAGAATTCCTTAATCATCTCAAGGATAATGGGATTATCTCTCAGTGGACTCCTCCGGGAACTCCTCAGCTTAATGGAGTTTCTGAGAGAAGGAATCGAACCCTACTTGATATGGTTCGTTCCATGATGAGTTTCACTGACTTACCACCTTCTTTCTAGGGTTATGCCCTAGAAAGTGCAGCAAAGATTCTGAATCTAGTTCCCTCTAAGTCAGTCCCCAAGACGCCCTATGAAATGTGGCATGGTAAAATCCCTAGTTATTCTTATTTAAGAATTTGGGGTTGTCCTGCTTACGTGAAGAGGACAGTGAGAGATAAGTTAGAATCTCGTTCTAACTTATGCTACTTTGTAGGTTATCCTAAGGAATCCATAGGATACTATTTCTATGATCAATCTGAGCAAAAGGTGTTTGTTTCCAGAAATGCCACTTTTCTTGAGGAACCGTTCCTTAAAGAAAAGAAAGGCAAGATCATAGAATTAGAAGAAGTACAAAGTGACCCAACACCACCCACTGAAGAAACGTCCCACTCTGATCAACCACAACCAATCACGAATTTCGATACACATGAAAATCCTCCTCTAAGGCGTTCTGAACGCACTCCTTGACAGCCGGAGAGATGGTATGGATTCTTTCATGAAATCTCTCAAAAGGATAATGATCCTTTAACATATGAGGAGGCACTTTCAGATTCTGACTCTGAACAGTGGATAGAAGCCATGAAATCCGAAATGGACTCCATGAACTCCAACCAAGTTTGGACCTTGGTAGATTTGCCTGATGGGGTCAAACCCATAGGTTGCAAATGGATCTTTAAGAGAAAGCTTGGAGTTGATGGAAGCATTGCGGCCTACAAAGCAAGACTGGTTGCAGAAGGATTCACTCAAAGACCCGGCGTGGACTTTGACGAAACCTTTTCACCAGTTGCAATGCAAAAGTCCATTCGAATCATGCTTGCCATTGCTGCATATTATGACTATGAGATATGGCAAATGGATGTGAAAACTGCCTTTCTCAATGGTGACATTGACAAAGACATTTATATGGAGCAACCCATAGGTTTCACATTCAGTGGGAGTGAGCAAAAGGTTTGCAAACTCCAAAGATCAATCTATGGATTGAAACAGGCTTCTAGGAATTGGAACATTCGATTTGATGAATCAGTCAAAGCGTTTGGCTTCATCCAAATTTCGAATGAATCATGTGTGTATAGAAAGGAATTGGAGACCTCAGTGCAATTCTTAGTACTTTATGTTGATGACATCCTTCTTATTGGGAATTCGAAGGATGACATGAAAGTGACTAAGTTATGGTTATCGAACCAATTCGAGATGAAAGATCTTGGTGATGCGTCCTATATCCTTGGAATCAAAATCTATAGAGATAGATCTAGAAGGTTAATAGGACTATCACAGTCGATGTACATTGACAAAGTATTGAAGAGATTCAATATGGAGTCAGCAAAGGTTAAGAACCTTCCTATGAGTGTAGGAACATGTCTTTCAAAGAAGATGTGTCCTAAGACTAACCTTGAGAAGGAAAGAATGACTCATACACCTTATGCATCAGCAATAGGTAGCATAATGTATGCAATGTTATGTACTCGACCGGATGTGGCTTATGCACTTAGTGTAACGAGTCGTTTCCAATCTGACCCTGGAGATGGTCACTGGGCTGCCGTGAAGAATATTCTTAAGTACTTGAAAAGTACTAAAGATTTATTCTTAGTTTACGGAGGTCAGAAAGATCTTACTGTCGAAGGATACTGCGATGCAAGCTTTGCATCTGACTTAGATGATTTTAAGTCAATGTCAGGATACATTTTCTGCCTAAACGGCGGAGCAGTGAGTTGGAAGAGTTCCAAGCAAACAACCACTGCAGATTCGACCACTGAGGCCGAATACTTAGCTGCAAATGATGCAGCTAAGGAAGGTGTTTGGATTAGAAACTTCATTCAAGAGTTGAATGTTGTTCCTAGCATGAAAGACCCCATTACTGTGTTTTGTGACAACACTGGGGCGGTTGCTCAAGCAAGAGAACCAAGATCTCACCAACGGACCAAGCACATTATGAGGAAGTATCACCTAATCCGTGATATTATCAAAAGAGGAGATGTGCTAATTGAGAGGGTCACATCAGCAGAGAACGTGGCAGATCCACTTACTAAACCCCTTAGTCGAGAAGCTTTCCAAGGTCATCTTCAGAAGATGGGACTTAGAGTAGCTTTAGAATGGCTTTGACGGGCAAGTGGGAGATTGTTAGGAATAGTGCCCTAGAAAGCCGATTGTATATCCGCTTTGTGCTTTTCCTTATTGTAATCACAGACAATCTTTGAATAAAATAACGAATTGAGGCAACACTTCTTTATATGCTCTTGTTTGGTATGCGTTTACTTTAGCTGTGCATGTATGAGAACTCCCCTAATCCTGATGACTTTAGGACTCTACCATTTAGGTGAAATGGTTCATGAAACGAGCCCTATATCACATAAGTCATGATTAGTAAAATACTCCAAGCCGATGAGTCCTACAGACAGTGGGAGTGTCAACCTGACTCCTCTAAGGCTTGCTTATGGGATCACGCCCTTAAGAAGGACCACCTTGTTTCATGGAGGTGCAAAGTGTATAGTTGATACGTGCGTGATACATGAGGGTGCTTACTTTAATAAGTAAGTTCACTGAGGTGCCCCGTGTGAGAACATTCCTAAATGGGAAAGGAAGTTTCTATTTCAGGAAATGGAAACTTCCAGATTAGGAAATATCTCACGAGTCATTGATGTGATTAATTGATCCTTAGACTTGAGGTTCCTTGTCACTTTATGAGTTAACTCTGTAGTCTTAGTTATAAGCTTTAAAGGGTGTCGCCTTAGACAACTGATTCAAGGCTTATGCTGGGGCTGCACAAGTGACTCATGAAAGTGAATGAGAATCAAGATAGGACCTACACTTGCATTTGCAAGGTGATCTCTTATTGTGTAAGTCATTCATATGCCATATGGAGTCCTTGGCCAAGGCAGTAGATCAAGACATCAAGAAAAGGGTTTCTTGGATTGAGATCAAATGGATATGAAATGCACTTAGCTTTAAGACCGGATTATTAGGGTTCTGATTATTCCCTTGCCCTAGATCTTGGTTGAGAGATAGTAAGTAGGAGGATTGTATCTCACATGAATCAATGACTTAAAGGTTCTGTCGAATCCGAACATTCCAATTCAGCTAGGGGTTAAACACCTGTTGCTAGATTATGGTCGTTTAATCTGTGGACTGATTAATTAATTAGTGAATTAATTAATTGGGGTCACTGCTAATTGAATTGAGAACCTAGAGGGTCACACACAACAACTTGGTTACATGAGTTGAGGCTTAAAAATGATTAAACGAGTTAATCGAGCCTAAGGGGTTCCACACGTGTGAAATCACACGTGTGGCTCACGTGATTGGACACGTGTCATTAAGACACGTGTGGCTCACGTGATTGGACACGTGTCATTAAGACACGTGTGGCTCACGTGATTGGACACGTGTCATTAAGACACGTGTGCCACACGTGATTATGTGATGTTAAATAATTAATGTGTTAATTATTTAATAGACTTTGGTTTAATTTTGAATTAAAAAGAAAGTCTAATTTTGGAGAAAATAATCTAGTTAATTAATTACGAATTAATTAATTAGATAAAAATAAGTTATTTATTTTATAATAAATAAAGTATAAAATTATCCAAAAATAGTTTGGTTATTTTTTTGGCTCTCTTAAAAGTTGACTAGAATTAGAATTCAAAGTCAAAGTTGGAAAATACTTGATAATCAAGTAATAGGAGAGAGAGGAACCAAATCCTTGTCCAACAAGGATTTGGATCGGCACTCCCTCCTATATATAGGGGAGCTCGAGCTCCCCTTTAGAGCTAATAGACAATTCTTTTGGTTCATGTGTTGAACACCTCCCTTTCTCCAAGATTAAATTAAACCCTAGGTTAAGCCTAAACACTAACTAGAGAACTAGCATCCTTACTAGTTAGATTGTGATCAAGTTGGTGGACTTTCTCTAGAGACTTCAAGTTAGAAGTTTGAAGATTCGAGCTTTACCAAGGAGAGGGGATCAAGCCGCGAGAAGAGCGTTCTTGGGTGGCTTGAAACGCTTCAAGAAAGAGTAAAAGAAAAGTAAGTTTTCTATCTTTACGAATTTGGTTACACGATTCCGAGTCCTAGATCCTTTTTGTTGGAAAATTTTTTAAATTCCGCTGCTTTCTGATTCGTGTTTTCCAACACTTCCTCCAGGTGGTGGACGGGTTTGCAAGGCCCGACCACCCAATCATATCAATGCGGCTATGAGGTTCATGAGGCCTCAAAGCCTGGTTAGCGTTTCCCCGTCAAAAACTCCTTGACGAAGTCCGTTTCGCCGTAATTGGTTGGAACTAGTATATGGGATCCCCGTCAGCCCTTGCTTCCTCGGTTAGCCACATATACTAAGTCCCAGGGCCCGTGCAATCATAAATCATAGATGTGTCTCGCCAAACATATCATTTCATAAGAAACATAACATAATTCATAAATCATTTGAAAAGGGTTTACTCGATCAATATTTACTCGGTACGTTCATTTGAAAACCATATTTAACTATATTAGGTTTTTGGCCAAAGGTTGTCACATAAGGTTGTAGGGTTTTATACATAACTAGAACGAAAACACCCTCACCTGAACCGTGACGATACAAGGATACGAGTACCAAGTGCCTGAACGATCAAGATCTCTCCACCCTGGAGATAAATTGTACCAAAGACAACATGACGTGTTCGTGAGACTCGAGACTCCAACGAACCATATAAGACGCACGGCATGCCATGAACATGATATGAACGCATAACAGATGATATTATATCATAAAATGTTCATGTGCACTATTAAGGAATTTAAAACATATAATCAAACCACTCGTTCATTCATTTCATTCAATTTCATAAATTCATAAGGCATATCAATTAATCTATATTTCATTTAATAACCATAACACACAATATTCATATTCACAATTAGGAATAAAATAAATAAAACGTTCAAACAATAGTCGGAAAGTTAAATACGTGGAATCGAAATCAATTAATTTAAAAAATTGAATTAAATCAAATAATATTTAAAATATATAATATATATATATTTAATCAAATAACATTTAAATATATAATATATATATATATATATATATATACTCACACGCACACATTTATATATATGTATATATATATATATATATATATAACACATGCATGTAAAATATTACAAAAATCATGCATGCAACACACGCACAAATATATATAATATATATACATGCATGCAATTACACACATAAACCATGCACACACACACAAGCATATATATATATAATTACACAACCATCAGCCATGCATACACACAAATATATAATACACAGTAGCATGTTCAAGCATGCAACAGAAGTAAAATGCAGGCAACAGTTCGGGAAGAAAAACAGGGTAACACCCCCGTGTCACCACCCAAGCCCAATCCGAGACACCCCCGTGTCTCGGTACAGCAACTTCAGGCCAAACCGCACCCCCGTTCCGTGCTGGAAAGGCAAGAACAACACCCCCGTGTCACATACCAGTAGCATCCCCTTTTTTGACAGAAAACGCAGCAGAAAAGGGCAGCAACTTCACGCAAGAAATGCAGGCAAGAAGGCAGCAAAACCAGGCATGAAAAGCTGTAAGAAACTCAGCTAAAACACATGCTACAAGGCCAAGAAATTAACAGCAAAAGCAAGGAGGATTCACGGCATTTTGACAGCAGAAATTCGAGCCAGAAAAACAGAGCAAAGCTACGGAAAAACAGGGCAAGAAGGATTCTCATCATCTCCATCTATTCATATCAGTTTAGGCCATCAAATACTCAGTCAAGCAACACAAATTCAACACATAATTCAGTTCCAAACAAGCTCAACCAAGAAAAGAAAGCATACGTGACATTCATGAAAGTTTTCTCAAAGTGTCATAAATGATAACTCATTAATACTTCAACCACCAAGAAATCAATGATCATAAATGATATGAGGATTTCAAAATAATCATTCTCAAGCTTGGAATCAATCAAAACCATTAAGAATCGAATGAGATCAATAATTTGCCCAAAACTCTCTTATTTCGAACTCAACCCAGAAACTCTTGAAACCATGCTCAAATTTGGGAATGAAAGGATGTAAATAATCAGAAATGAACATATATTACAACCCTAAGCTTACCTTGTTGATTGGATGAAGTTTGGATGAGATTTGAGCTCCAAAATCTCTATGGAATGAAGGGTTACTGGACTGCCTGTACTTCCATTGACTTTAGCTGAGATTTGGGAATTGTGTGAGGATTGGTTTGGTTAGGGCATACTATATCCGGTTAGGGGGTTGAGTTAGGGTTCAATAGAATCAAACCATGGTTAATTTGGTTAAAGTTTGGGTGAGATATGGCTATTTTTGTACAGCAAGGTCAGTTTGGTCGCCGATTCGTTTTTCGGTTGGGTTTCGGAGGTTCAAATGACTTTGAAAAATTATAAGGCTAAGTTTACTAAACTTGAATTCTCGTTATGAGTTCAGCGGAGTTGACGGAACTCGAATCCGAGTTCCCGAGCTCAAGATATAAAATTCGGAACCAAGGGTACGTTAAGTGCTCGTTAGCCCCCGATTTGGTTCCACAAATCAAATTAAATTCGTTAACATATCAAATGAATTCGAAAATATAAACCGAGCATATAGGCATGTTCATAAACATATATTTACGACATACTACAAATTCATGGCATTCCGATATCATTTCATATAAGAACGAAGCACAAAATAAACAACATGCACATTTCATGCAATTCATGCACATTTCATGCATAAATAAAATTACACCAAATAACTTAAATTAAATATTAAATAAAATAAATTAAAGTTAACTTATATATTTTAATAAATTAGTTAATATGGTTAAACATAATTAATTAGCATAATGCTTAATTAACAACATAATTAACATTAATCATTAACTAACAATAATTAAAGAATTATATATGTATTTATATTCATACTTAAATTACGACTTAGTTTTTAAAATAATATTGAATTATAATATAATATAATAAAATAAAATACTAACGATTTATAATAAAATTAAATATGAAACACGTAAAAACAATTAATCACATAATTAAATAATTTAATTGCGCAATTTAGAAACAAATACGACATATTAATATAAATGAAAAACCGGGGCGTTACAATGGCCGCGTCCTTAATTTAGTTCAAAACAGGTCGCGGCCGCTACCACACTCCCAGCAACAACTCCAGCAGCTTCATCTCGAAACTTAGCAAAAATTGGATCGCGGGCGCGGCCCAAAAACATCTTCTCCCGGTCGCGGTAGCGACTGTGTGCAGAATGCCCTTGTTTTCCTCCATTACACGTAGCAGCAACAGAGGCACGAAGCAAGGCGATAAAAGGCAACAAAAGTATGTAAAAAGAGCAGCCAAACTCCTCTCAAAACAACACATAGACACACGTAACAACAAGGAAGTCAATCTGTCACATTTTTTCCCAAAACTTACAGTAGCTATGAAGGATCAAGAAGCAATAATTTCACACAAAATTCAAGCTTAGAAATAAAATAAATAAGCTATCTAGATCATGTATATATTTTAAAACTAAGAAATGGATCAAGGATTTGCAAGAACTCATCAAAATACATTTAACCTAACTATTCACTCATGCCTCAAATCTCCATGAAAACTAGCTCAAAATTAGGGATGCATGGTTCAAAATGACCACAATTGAATTTATAACACAACCCTAAACTCACCTTGTAGATTGGATGAAGGTTGGATGAGATTTGAGCTCCAAAATCCCCAACGAATGCAAGGTGATGGGAAAACAGGAAAGCAGGGGTTTTTGGGTGATTTTCTCTTAAGTGTGATATGTGGTTCGGTTTGGAGAGAGAGGAGGGAGATAGTGAGCTGAACTAGGGTTCCAATGACTCCAACCATGGTTAATTTGGTCAAGGTTTGAGTAAGATATGAAGAAAATGGCTAAATGTGGTTGTATTCCGGACGACTCACATTTCGGTTGAAATTCGGAGGTTCAAACGTGCTTAGAAAAATATAAAGCTTGTTCCATTAAACCCGAATCTTCGATACGAGTTCAACGGAAGTGACGGAATTCGAATCCGAGTTCCCGAGCTCAAGTTATGACACCCGGAACCAAAGGTGCGCTAAATGCTCTTTAGCTCCCGACTTGCTCCCGTTCCCGAAATAAAATTCGTTTAGGCACCAAACAAGATCAAAAACATGAAACGAGCATATAGACATGTCCAAAACACAAATATCTACAACATATCAAATTTCTATGAATTTCCGAGTTCAAATCATATAGAAACGACACACAAACTTATCACATATAGGCATAAAGTTGAAGAATTCTTTTAACTTCATAATTCAATTGAAAATTAAAAATCCATTTCAAATATTTATTAAAATATAACGAAATACATATTATTAAAAGGTTAATTAAAAATCAAAATTGTAATTATGATAAACAATTAATTAGGTAATTAAATAATTTAAACGCGCAATTAGGGAGCATACAAGTTATTCATGCGCGAGTGATTCAAGTATTCGTATCAATTCCAATTCAAATATTTCATATATTTCAATTAATATCATATTTAACAATTTAAATAATAAAATTAATTATATAAACACTTATAAACAATTAATTCACGCAAATTGATAAACACATACGTCATGCTATACGACTGAAAAACTGGGGCGTTACAACCTCTCCCCCTTAAAAGAATCCGTCCTCGGATTCACTACTCGCCCGAACAAACAATGAGAGATTCCCCGTCTCTCACAAGCAACAAGGAGAGAGCCCCGTCTCTCGAGCAACAATGAGCGAACCCCATCTCTCCAACAATAATGAGAGAACCCCGTCTCTCAAACAACAATGAGAGAACCCCGTCTCTCAAACAACAATGCAAGGGGTCTCCAATACACCCGAGCAACACAACATAAAAAAAAAGTTACATTAAAGAACAATACCAAAAGGAAGGTATCTAGCACCAATTACAACAATTAAAGTCATGTACGTCACACAGGGGCTGGTATGATGTATCATTCACATTAATTATCAATTATACAAAGCAATTAAACACGGTAAGAGATCAAAGCATATAACATGAAATTATTTAAATGAGAATTGTATGTATGCATGTGTCATGGATGCTTCATGTACCATTCACTGTAGTAGAGAAATTTGAAGTTGTGAGTTTTGTTGTCCAATGCATGATCTTCTCCGAAAGCAAGCTCAGTGATTTCTTTGAAGCGGTGATAGATTCTCTAAAGATTTTATTCTTGATTTCCTTCTAACTTTTACTGCTTCTACTCTTCTTCGATCCCTCATCATATCCTTTAGAACAATCGTCCCAATGTCAGGTTCATAACTACTATCTTTACCCATATCCTCGAAGATAACTACTCTTGGCAACCTTGTACGTTCAGCCTTAATCTTGAGTTATTTGTCACTAAGGTCTATCTCAACACGAATCTTTTTCTACCCTCTGTTCAGGGTATCCCTTCACTCTCTTTAAACCTTTAATGTTTTATTCAGTATTTGGCCCCAAAAATTCTCTAATCGAAGACAGAACGTTCTTGATGATTCTTGAAGTTTGATTTAAATTTTCCCCCAAGGATCATCCTTTTCGGTTTTATCTCTTCTTAAGTTTCTTTCTGGATTACCATGGAAACAACCGATGAGTTAATAATATTGTCTTTATTACGCATTGTCCAAACCCCTTTAGTACCTCATTGAATTAATCTTTATTGACACCATCCCCTTTGTATGATACCTTGATTCGGCTTCCTCTTGTCAACACTGATTTAGGAGTTCATCGAAGCTCCTGCATATTTCCATCATCTCTAAAATCGGAATTCCATATGTAGAATTATTCAATGAACCCTCTCCTTTATACCTTGTGGTAATCTTCAACCCGAATTTAGCAACTTAGCTTCTCTCTTAACAACTTAACCATTAAAGCAGTCTTATTCATTTCCGATCACCACCATTAGGACTTCTAGGTCTTGCTTGATTTGCATCCCCGTTGTTCCTACTAAAATATTTCTTCGGGAATAACTTCAATCTTCCAATTTGTCTCTCAATCGTGCTCTCCCCCTTAAAATTTCTGCTTTTACATGGTGAACCCCAGCTATCCTTCCTTCATCCGAATTCTTGATGTGAAAATTTTCATTAGGGAGGGTTTTAGCTAGAATAGCAAGCCAAAGATTTTGCCTCTCAACTTCTCTTCTAATTCTCTTGATGTCCGAAACCCCTTTCCTACTCTTGTCCGATCCGAACACCCCGAAGCCAACTCTAGTCTCGCTTCTCTTTCTGAAATCCCATTTCCATCAACCTATCCCTTACCTGAAGTTCTTTATTTCCCCTGACGTCATCTCCCTTGTAATGAGCAACCCCATTGTTTCTTTTCATCTAAATTTGGATGTGGCTCGATTAAAATGATACTGGATAGATGAGGTGAAGAAACTTCCCATCAATTAAACACTAAAATGCATGTCGGGTTAAAATGCCGATGCACGTGACACACTTGCAACAATTTAATATGCAACACATTAGGGCAATAAAATCAAATAGAGATGCACGCACAAGTATACGTAAGGAAAATTAAATAATTTGATGCAAAGTATGATGCACGTGCTATGAATGTCTTGGACCTGTCACCAAGATGGCAAGCCGTTAGCTGGGTAGCTTATCCTCGTTTCTCTAATCACGACTTACTTTGACTTGCTGATTATTCCTTATCTTTCCCACGGTCTTCAAGATTTCCATGAATCTTTGTGCATCAACTTGTTTCTTCCACCGTCTGGGATTGCAATTTCTTGATCCCTAAATTCTTCTACATCCACGGGATTAGCATCCGAACTTCTCCTCGGAAATCGACCCTTCCACATTACCCAAACTCTCTTACAAAATTGAACCCTAATGTGGTTTCAAGCCCTACTTCCCTTCATCATCGTGATCAAGATTTCCGTGCTTATTCTTTATGAGTTTAGATTGGTGAATTAAACTTGTTTTCCAATTGTTTATACTTGAGCTTATGATTTCCTTCCAAAAAGTTTTTACCTTTCTTTATCGTTTCCATTTGTTACCCCATATTTCCCAATCCGACCTCACAACACGACAATTCAGCTTGGATTTGGAAAATGAACTCAAATCTTATCCTTAGTATTGTCACCTTCCATGGATTTGTATTTACCACGTTACTTGGCTCTTTCTAATCCCTTTCTGACTCGTTTTCCATCTTAATCGAAATCCATAGCACCCGAATCCAAACTCTTCCCGATCTTGACTTCTACAAACTCGATTTCTAATTACCAGGTTTATTTAGAAACCCTTCTTTGACAACCCTTGGTGCTTAATTCCCACCGGATCTATTTTACCTTGACTCCTCTCAATCATCGGTACCTCTTCGATGATTCGAACCCTGTACTAAATTACCTTCAATAAGCCTTCACTCCATTCCTTAGGTTGAATGATCCCATTGAATCTCATTAAGGCAACCTATGTAGTAGAGCCACATATGTCAATCTTCTAAGTCACCACTATCCCTCGATCAACCCTTATTTCACCAAGTATTCCTCTACCGCTGCATCTCCAAAGTCGAACGTCCCATTCTGGTTCCTAACCCTTGAACTCTAGCTCCATCTAGGAAGGCCACACATCTCGAATTCTATATATTCTTCCCCGGTGCATCCTTTCTATCTTCCATGCTTAAGAAAGAACTCGCAATAGATCGTTGTGATCATAGAACTTGGCCGTAGTTTGATAGTATCTTCATAACCAATAAATCATAACTCATTTCAAGGATATATGCATGTGATTAGTGCATGCTCATGGCACGTATTTAACACGAAAGGCACGGATCCATATAATAATGCAACAGGTAATTCAACAAAATTCGAAAGGAAAGACAATTTCATGCTCAAAATCGATGAAATGCACATTTTATCATGTAGTTCCTAAGCCGTACGACCTAGACTGACTCAATCACGACACGTGAACCCCGGTTTTACAACCTGAGATTCTGATACCACTTAAGGATATAGCACCCCAAACGGAAGGCGCCACATCCCCCGCACTTAGACCCGACCCGTATATGAAATGGGAAATCCATACACATGCCAAATCAGAGCGAACGGGGACTCACTCCCTATGCTAGGCGGGAACTAAACCTGCGAAACCAATTAAACAATTCTAACAAGATAAATGCAATTGCAGAAGCGGAACATATATTCAAAAATTATATCAATCACAAATACAAGCATAAAAAAACGGGTTCAAACTATCCCTAGAAGCCTGTCCCGGATTCATATAAATATAACATTTCCATATATACATTCTTGTATAACCTATTCAATTTACAAAATGCGTGCAAGGACTTAGACTCAAACATAGAACTTAACAGACTCAGAGCCCTGCCTAGCACTCCGGAACCTGCAAAACTGAAAACAAAGTCGGGTTCAGTCTATAGGAGACTGGTGGGTATAAAACAAGGCATAATATAATATAAGACATTAATTAAACATTCACATGTAAGTTATAATCCCAATCGAGATTTTTGAAGTATTTCCCAAGTGGGTGAGATAAACAAATCATCAAAGGGGATTATAACAACTAATTTCCATTAGGTCTTTTGTGGCCCAGCGAGTGGGCGTGCATTATCTCCAACCAATACCTTGTGTAATTCATTAAACATTCATTCTTTTTTTCTTTTCATGCATTACATTCTTTCATACACATTCATGATCATTTTCACCTTCTTCCTCCGGGTGGTGGACAGGTTAGCAGGACCCGGCCACCCATTCATTGACCAAAAGGGGTTACATTGTAACATCCCGACTCTTCGGATTTCTAGGTACGAACATCATGAGTGTGCTAAGTGCACATTTATTTAATTAAGTATGCAATTATGTGATTTATTTGAATATTTGAATATTCGTTATATGCTTTACGTTTAAGTTTTAAACATTTTTGAACCTTTTCAACTCTTTTTTTTTTCCCGTTTAATCCCGTTTTCAATTCTAAGTTTCGTGAAAACTTGATATACATGAATTATGTGATTTAAAAATTTGTTTATATGCTCGTTTCTTATTTTAGAGTTCGTTAGTACGGTTTTGATACCGTTTTATTTGTTAGGGACTCGAGGGCCTAACTTGTTTTAGCGCACCTTGGGTTCTGGAGGCCATAGCTTGAGCTCGGGAACTCGGATTCGAATTTCGAAAGATGTATCAGACTTGCAACGAAGAAAGGAAACTAAGGAACCCAACGTTGTATTTTTCTAAGCCCGTTTGATCCTCAGAATTTTGCCCGAATCGAACCAGTGTGACAGATTTGCCACCTTTGACTAAAATAACCATAACTTTTTCATTTCAACTCCTTTTTGACCAATTCTTGGGCCCACACTCCACTAAATCACCCCTATATCCCTCACCATCAGCCCCACTTCGATCAGACCCCAAGGAGAAGAGGAAATAGCAGCTGAAGCAAGAAAAGAGAAAGAATCCCGTCACTATTCATCATCTCCAAATTTTGAGCTCAAAACTTGTCCAAACTTCATCAAATTCAAGAGGTAAGTGTACTTTTATGTCTCCTATCCTTAGGTGCTTCATTTCATCCATGAATATCTTATTATGGGCTAGGTTTGATATAGATTTGGCATATGACATGAATAGTAAGGGTTTGAAGCTCTTTTTGGAATCATGCATTAATGCTTGAGTTTTATTTTGATTTGGTGCATCTCGTATGTTTCTAAGACATCATTTATTACTTCTATGGACTTACTTTGAGTGGTAGTTGAAGATTCATGAGCTTACCTTTGATGAACATTGAAGTAATTGCTTTGGTATTAACTTGTATGAATTTCTTGCACTTGTATCATGTTGTGACTCGATATTCTTATATATCTTTATGGTATATTTACTTCATTTCATGTATTTATACTGTTTCTTTGGTTGGGGTTGAGTTTTTGGGGAGTTTGCAAGCTTTTCTTCAAGTTTTTGGCCTCTGACCCAAATCCACCGGGGTTGATTTTCCCTTTGAAAATAATCCACCGGGGTGGATTTAAGGCAGTAGCTCCCTTTGCTCCGAACTTTGTTTTCTTGGTTTTCTTCACTTTTATTTGATTTTTCCTACCCTAATTATGATCCTAACTTGTTAATAAGTGATTATTTGTAATGTTTGCTTATTTATTCTAATTTTATGACTTCATTTGATAAGTGTAAACGTGATTTGAATTGATATGCGTTTAAGTGCTACGTGTGATATTTCTTTGTAACTCTTGCCTTGTTTATGTGACTTAAATTTGCATATGCATGTGTTATGATATAAAGTGATATATTATGTGATTGATTGACACGCTATGTGTTTATTTTACACGTCGTCTATGGAATTTTTATGCATATATATAAGATATGAACTTATATGCTTCCTATGTGATCCCTTATTGCTCCCTTTATGTCTTTTGCTTTCTTAGGTGTTTTAACTTTGTATATGCTCTTGATATGCTATTATATAATGTCTTATGAGTTTGATTTATGTGTTATGAATTTGATAACATGGTAATTGATTCAATGTGTCTTAGTTTGAATGTTTGTGACTTGCATCGCATCATTTGCATCTATATGCATTTGCCGAGCGTTTATATGGTTCGTTTTGAGTCTAAGGTTGTCTTTAATGTTTGTCATGATCAGAGGAGTATCCCGTTGGTGACGAGATTTCTCCATAGGCGTCGGTTTATTCCTTTTGGCCCGTTTCGTCGGTGTAAGGTGAGGTTAGGTTATAGTTACACCGTAAAGATATGTGACCAATATGTATGCATGTGATTATAAGCCTTAAGTATATGTAAATACATGTGCGATTATGTTATATGTTATGGGATAAGATACACTATGTGTAAGTCTACGTATGATGTGTGTATATATGTATGTGTGTGAGTATGTTTGATGTGTGTGTACGTGTGTGTGTGTGTATGGGTATGCATGTATGTATGTATGACACGTATGTATGTGTATATGTATGATACGTATTCTTGTGATAAGTATGTAAGTGTGTATGTTCGATAAGTGTGCATGTGGTAAGTATGTACGGGGTGTGTGGTATGAATTGTATGCAGGTGATAAGAACCAGTGATGTGGGTTATGGTAAGTGTGTTGGGTATGTATGTTCTGGGTAAGTGTGATTTTGATTCTGATTCCGATTCCGTCTGTATATGAGTGTTCTGCTCGGGGATGGCTTATTTTAGGTCGACGGATGGTGTGTGTGTGTTATGTTTGATTTTCGTTATATTTAGTTATGATAGTGTGTTAAGAAATAGGTCGTGAAACGGGAGTGGATTTCCAATTAATAAAATATGGTTGTTTTGGCCTTCGGCCTAACTCTTTTATTCCCTATATCTAGTATCACGTGTGAAAATGGTTTAGAATGTAAAAACCACGCCCCGGTTCATGAACTCCCTTATGCGATATGTGCTGTGCTCCGTATACGTATGTACGCTTGTGTGTGTAGCCCCTCATTCAGTCAGTGTGACTGACCCCTCCCTCTTTATGTTTTTAGTTTGCAGGTTCTGGTCCGTTGGTTCGAGCTAGGCGGTTTGCTATCTTTTGAGTCTTTGGTAGCTTGGTCGAGTCTGCTTTCGGTCTAAATCATGCTCTGCATTTCATACTTTAATCCTTTGTATTTCGAATTATGTCTTTGTATGTTTTGGCCATGGAGGCAAGTTTGTATATAAATTATTTTAAGTTTGATTTAACTTCACTATATGTCTTTGTTTGTTTTGTTTATGTTTCCGCTTTTGTATGTTGCTTTTATGCGCGCTCTGTATGAGGGTTTAGACCTCCTAGCTTAGGAAGGTTTTTTTTTATTTATCACCCGTTCGCTAGTGCTTGGTGAATGTACAGATTCTCCATTTCATTACGAGTGTCGGGCTCTAGTGCGGGGGATGTGGCGCTTTGCGTTCGGGGTGTTACATCTAAGATGGTATCAGAGCTCCGGGTTGCAAAACCGGAGTACGTGTGTCGTGTCTGTCTGTTTATGTTGTTCGGCTTAGGATTATATGTGTGTTTGCCTGCATTCACTCTCACTTTAACATGACTTATGTGCTCTTAATTGTATTATTTGCTCTTAAATGTGTTAATTGATCACATAAACATGCTCTAAATCCCCGCATGCATCAATATTCTTATGGAGTTGTACTTTCATTTCAGGATATTGTCTCAACACCAACGTGTATCACCGGGGATAAAGACCAAGGAAAGGTGTTTTCGATTTACAAGAAGTCTAGGGATTTAACTTCCAACATGATTTAAAGATGATGATGCCAAGACTGAGCAAGGAAATGACCTAGAAAGTGTGGTCTTGGGAAATTTGTTTGGGGCCATTCCAAGAAAAGGGTGAAGTTTATCTTCCATTCAAATTCAAGGTCGAGCTTCTAAGTATTTCTAGAGAATGAAGTTGAAATTTGAACGGTTCGGGAAGAGTTCACTTGGGAGGTTTTATTTGAGAATTTTGCTACAAGTCTATGCTCCAAAATCAATGGTAAGAAAATTTCACGAGTTCTTAAACCTCGAGCAAGGATTGAAGAAGATGGATGATGTAACACCCCCGGAGCGAAGGGTGCCACATCCCCCGTACTAGGGTCCAACACGAGTAACGAAATGGAAGTTCGCACCCGTATCAAACCGTAGCGAATGGGAGACACACAAAACTCACACCCTCGCTAGGCGGCCTAGACCCTCAAGAACTGCGCAAAATAAAATCAGAGTAGCGGAAGCAATTAAAGCAATTTACAAGCTAAACATATATCCCAAGATCATCACACATATATATATATACACCATCAAAAAGAGAGTAGGGTCGAGAATTCCAACTGTCATGCTAGAACATAAACAATATGTACAATACCCTCTCGGCCAAAATAGCAAAAGTGTAATCAGAATACATAATCTCAAAATACATAAGCAAAAGAGAAAGTAAACCACTACGAATGCATGAAGACTCAAGCTAAACCACAAGTAAACTCCAAAAGACACTTGCCGCCTAGCTTGACTCGGAAGAACCTGCAATTCAAAAGAAAGGAAAAAGGGGAAAACAACAACGAGGGTTAGTCCTAGTGACTCGTGAGGGGGCTACTCACGCACCCGATATACATATATAGAGCAAAGCCATTATTAAAACGAAAGGATCCTTGAACCAAGAGTGGTTTTTGCAAGCCAAATTAATTCCCGTGATATATATATATATATATATATATACATAAAGTAAAGGGAAGGAAAAAGGAGAAATTGCCAAATTTTAAGTAATTAGAAATCCACTCTCGTTTCACAGATCATACAAAACTAAACAAACTCGGCGAGTACGAGTCACACACAAAACTCCCATATACGAAGACCAAAGCAAAACAAAACAAATCATCATCCATCCCCAACACCGGTTGATAGAAGGGTTGATCGGCCCTAACTATCCACACACAGAAACGAGACAAGGTTTAATTACTACCTTGAAACCTTCGGCGGTTGCCTCCGCCGGCTCAAGAGAAACACCCTTCCTCAACCTCCTAAGGTTGGGTGAGACCTCAAATGGAGGTGTTGATGGAAGAGCTCGGCGACCCCTCGGCCGTCCCGAGATTACCATACCACACTCCGGGGCCCAAACATATCACAAAAGTCACACAAACATATCTCACAGCTTATCTTTCAAAGCCAAATCTCGCTTACACACACACACTTGCACAAAACTAAACTTTTCCAACCAAAAGCAAAATAACTTATATACATATACAAAACGTTTTCCAAACTCTTATAACAAATGGGAAAAATCCCGCAACATACGTATCATGCACTTATTTACCATATATTATACGTATTCGCATGCGAGGTTTGAGACCAATTAGGGTCGTAGGTCAAATAACTAAAAGAACAACACCTCACCTTGTCAACGGACGTAGTGGAGACCAAAAGAGGAAACCGGACACCTACGGAGCAAGCTCGTCCTCTACGGGAAGATTCGCTGAACAAGACAAACAACAAGGAACACTCTTAGACTCAAAATGAACCACATTGACGCTCGGTACATGCGTACGTTTGCTTATGATGCCAATGATATGAAATGAATTCACATTAAGGCCATTTACGAGCAAAATAATTCATATAAGAGCATATATCATATTACAAGTCACTCATGCATACACATCACAAACGGGGCAAGAAAGACCAACAAGAAGCAACGGAAAGGCGAAAGAAATCTCCCCGGATGCCACCCTGCTTGACACGGCCGTGTCAGAAAACAAAGGGGAATGGACACGGCCGTGTCATGCGAAATAATTCGAAAAAAAACATTTCCGAGGGCTTGACACGGCCGTGTCCATTTTCCTTTGTAAACTGACGCGGCCGTGTCAGGCGGAAAAATTCAGAAAATTAAAGGTCGAGGGCTCAACACGGCCGTGTCCATTTTCCTTTGAAACTTGACGCGGCCGTGTCAGGCCTTCGGCCTGAGCAAGTTTTAGCGAAAATTTGCTAAAAATGGAAGCAAAACAGGGGTTTTCGGGTTCTTGCTCCAAGGGGACTCTTAGGCCATCCAACAAACAAACAACATACATCAAAATAACACCAATACCTCAACATTTCATGCCCAACAAGTAGCCACAAACTCAGCTCCAAAATTACAAGTAATCAAAGCTAGCAAAGGGGAAAGGAATGCATCATGTATCATCCAATTCTCAAAACTCATTTATGGCCATTGATCATATTCTAACTAAGAAGCAAAGTAGGGCAATAAATGGCAAGAATCAAGTCATATAAATTATATATCATCATCCAAACTTAAAGAAACAAGGAATGAGCAAGAATCAAACAAATTCTTCCAACACTTACTATTCACATGCTTGCTATATTACAATAATCAACCAAAGGATTGAGCTCAAGATCACATAGAAGAGAGAAGAAAGAGTGTAGAGTTCAACCATGATCTTACCTTTCAAATTGGAGAAGCTTTAAAGAAGATTTGAGCTCAAAAATCACAAAGTTGGACAAAGGGGTTTTCCTCTTCTTGCTTCCTTGCTTGAGCTGATCGGTTTTGGTGAGAGAGGGAGAGAAATGGATCGGTATCAAGGGGCTAAGGGGCTGAAATGGTTAGCTAACTCAAGTATAACCCAAGGTTAAGGTTTAGTTAAGGTTCAAATGGGGTCCACAAGGTCTTATAAGGCCAAAAGGTGTCTCTCAAGCATAAGGGGCTCGTTACGGGTGAAATTTCAAGGTCTTAATGAACTTAGAAAAATGTGAGGCTTGTCCCATCGAACCCGAATCGTCGAAACGAGTTCAATGGAGGTGACGGAATTCGAATCCGAATTCCCGAGCTCAAAATACGCGCCCCGGAACCCAAGGCACGCTAAATGCTCTTTAGCCTCCTTTAGGTCCCGTCCCCAAAACGGACCAAAAAGGCAAGCAAAACAAATACCAAAACATTTAACGAGTACATAATCGAGTTCATAAAGCATATAATTAACACATATCACAAATTCACAGAAATCAGAATTAAACACGGATCCAAAACGAACAAATACCAGCAAGGAAAATTAAACGTTCAAAGATAACCAAATTCATATTAAAGCAAATAAGTTCAAATAACTTCAATAATTCACATTAGCAATGAAATATCACATAAGGAAATAATCGAATAGCGCACATAATAGTTTACCTGAAGAGTCTGATCAGTCGGGATATTACAGATGAGCTACGGATAAAGCCTCACACCCCTTAGACGGGATAAGAAGCCGATCCGAGTTCGAGTGCAAACAAGAAACTCATATTATGAGAAATCTATAAGAAATTCAAAATACCATCACTACCAACAAGAAGAGGAAGATTTGACTATCGAAGATCGATTCGATGCTTTTCCCATTAGGAACTAATAGATTAAAATGGAGATTCGAATCATACGGAAGAGATTGAAGGATTGCTTCAAATATAGAGAATTTGGATACATGATGAGAGTTGCTGAAGAACCCAAACCCGAGGTATTCGAAACACCGTATCTTCAAGATCCCGGTTCAAGTTCAAGATGACATGGAGCTCGATATTTCCCCATGGTGAAAGGTACACTAAGCATTCATGGCATCTCATTTCATGCATCGTTTGATTTTGTGGTAACCCATTTAGTTATGTTGCCTATTTGCCTACATCGTGCGTATGCCCGATATTTGCGTATGGTACTCTTTTCTTCCTTATTACTTGCGCGTGTGATTGTTGTTGCTTAGTTATCTTGAGAGACAACTTTGAGGGTACGAGTGTTCTAGCTCTACGGTAAGTCGAGGGTTGTGATTCTACCGAGCTTCCAAGGTGATTCAACAAACGTGAGAAGGTGCGAGTGGTGGTGGTCCGGTGACAACGCCACTCGTGTATCTTCGAGCTCTTGAGTTAGCTTGAAATGAATCAAACGGTGGGTATTGAATCTCGTTTAAACCCTCTCATCGTGCGAGACAAATCGAGCTGCTCTTAGCCGGAACCAAGTCGTGAAGGAGCCCTCCGCTATTACTTGAAGAATCAAACCCCTTATGCTTGAAGACCTTTCTCGAGCTAACCCTCGTCGGGACGTCATGAATCTCGAACTTGGGTGAATATGAGAGAGTTACTCGCAGTTTTAACTTGAGCAGGCGGACCTGGAGGACCAGGTCCTTTTAAGGGGGTAGTTTATAACATCCCGACTCTTCGGATTTCCGGATACGAACATCACGTGTGTTCTAAGTGCACATTTATTTAATTAAGTATGCGATTATGTGATTTATTTGAATATTTGAATATTCGTTATATGCTTTACGTTTAAGTTTTAAACATTTTTGAACCTTTTCAACATGTTTTTTTTCTGTTTAATCCCGTTTTCAATTCTAAGTTTCGTAACAACTTGATATACATGAATTATGTGATTTACAAACTTGTTTATATGCTCGTTTATTATTTTAGAGTTCGTTTAGTACGGTTTTGATACCGTTTTATTTGTTAGGGACTCGAGGGCCTAACTTGTTTTAGCGCACCTTGGGTTCTGGAGGCCATAGCTTGAGCTCAGGAATTCGGATTCAAATTTCAAAAGATTCATCGGACTTGAAATGAAGAAAGGAAACTAAGGAACCCAACGTTGTATTTTTCTAAGCCCGTTTGATTCTCCGAATTTTTCCGGAATCAAACCCGTGTGATTGTTTTGCCACCTTTGACTAAAATAGCCATAACTTTTTCATTTCAACACCTTTTTGACCAATTCTCGGGCCCACACTCCACTAACTCACCCCTCTATCGCCCACCATCAGCCCCATTCCGATTAGACCCCAAGGAGATGAGGAAAGAGCAGCTGAAGCAAGAAAAGAGAAAGAATCCTGTCACTATTCATCATCTCCAAATTTTGAGCTCAAAACTTGTCCAAACTTCATCCAATTCAAGAGGTAAGTGTACTTTTATGTCTCCTATCCTTATGTGCTTCATTTCATCCAGGAATTTCTGATTATGGGCTAGATTTGATATAGATTTGGCATATGACATGAATAGTAAGGGTTTGAAGCTCTTTTAGGAATCATGCATGAATGCTTGAGTTTTATTTTGATTTGGTGCGTCTTATATGTTTCTAAGACATCATTTATTACTTCTATTGACTTACTTTGAGTGGTAGTTCAAGATTCATGAGCTTACCTTTGATGAGCATTGAAGTAATTGCTTGGGTATTAACTTGTATGAATTTCTTGCACTTGTATTATGTTGTGACTCGATATTCTTGTATATCTTTATGGTATATTTGCTTCATTTCATGTATTTATACTGTTTCTTTGGTTGGGGTTGAGTTTTTGGGGAGTTTGCAAGCTTTTCTTCAAGTTTTTGGCCTCTGACCCAAATCCACCGGGGTGGATTTGAGGCAGTAGCTCCCTTTGCTTCGAACTTTGTTTTCTTGCTTCTCTTCACTTTTATTTGATTTCTGCCACTCCAATTATGATCCTAACATGTTAATAAGTGATTATTTGTAATGTTTGCTTATTTATTCTAATTTTATGACTTCGTTTGATAAGTCTAAATGTGATTTGAATTGATATGCATTTAAGTGCTACGTGTGATATTTCTTTGTAACTCTTGCCTTGTTTATGTGACTTAAATTTGAATATGCATGTGTTATGATATAAAGTGAAATATTTTGTGATTGATTGACATGCTATGTCTTTATTTTACATGTCGTTTATGGTATTTTTATGCATATATGTAAGATATGAACTTATATGCTCCATATGTGATCCCTTGTTGCTCCCTTTATGTCTTTTGCTTTCTTAGGTGTATTAACTTTGTATATGCTCTTGATATGCTATTTTATAGTGTCTTATGAGTTTGATTTATGTGTTATGAATTTGATAAGGTGGTAATTGATTCGATGTGTCTAAGTTTGAACGTTTCTGACTTGCATTGCATCATTTGCATCTATATGCATTTGCTGAGCGTTTATATGGTTCGTTTTGAGGATAAAGCTGTCTTTAGTGTTTGTCTTGATCAGAGGAGTATCCCGTTGGTGACGAGATTTCTCCAAAGGCGTCGGTTTGTTCCTTTTGACCCGTTTTGTCGGTGTAAGGTGAGGTTAGGTTATATTTACACCCTAAAGATATGTGACCGATATGTATGCATGTGATTATAAGCCTTAAGTATGTGTAAATACGTCTGTGATATGAATATGTGCGGTTATGTTATATGTTGTGGGATAAGATACATTATGTGTAAGTCTACGTATGATGTGTGTATGTACGTATGTGTGTGAGTATGTTTGATGTGTGGGTATGCATGTGTGTATGTATGATACGTATGTACATATGTATGTATGATATGTATGCATGTGATAAGTATGTAAGTGTGTATGTTTGATAAGTGTGCATGTGGTAAGTATGTACGGGGTGTGTGGTATGATTTGTATGCAGGTGATAAGAATGTGTGATGTGGGTTATGGTAAGTGTGTTGGGTGTGTATGTTCCGGGTAAGTGTGATTCTGATTCTGATTCCGATTCCGTCTGTATATGTGTGTTCTGCCCTGGGATGGCTTATTTTAGGTCGACGGAGGTTATGTTATGTTACGTATGTGTTGTGTTAAATCCGGGACGACTTATTTTAGGTCGACGGATAGTGTGTGTGTGTTATGTTTGATTTTCGTTATATTTAGTTATGATAGTGTGTTAAGAAATGGTTCGTGAAACGGGAGTGGATTGCCAATTAAGAAAATATGGTTGTTTTGGCCTTTGGCCTAACTCTTTTATTCCCTATATCTAGTATCACGTGTGAAAATGGTTTAGAATGTAAAAACCATGCCCCGGTTTGTGAACTCCCTTATGCGATATGTGCTGTGCTCCGTATACGTATGTACCGTGTGTGTGTAGCCCCTCACCCAGTCAGTGTGACTGACCCCTCCCTCTTTATGTTTTTATTTTGCAGGTTCCGGTCCGTTGGTTCGAGCTAGGCGGTTTGCCGTCTTTTGAGTCTTTGGTAGCTTGGTCGAGTCTGCTTTCGGTCTAAATCATGTTCTTCATTTCATACTTTAATCCTCTGTATTTCGAATTATGTATTTGTAAGTTTTGGCTGTGGAGGCAAGTTTGTATATAAATTATTTTAAGTTTGACTGAACTTCACTATATGTCTTTGTTTGTTTTGTTTATGTTTCCGCTTTTGTATGTTGCTTTTATGCGCGTTCTGTATGAGGGTTTAGACCAACTAGCTTAGGAAGGTTTTTTTTTTTTTTTTTTTTGTCACCCGTTCGCTAATGCTTGGTGCATGTACGGATTCTCCATTTCGTTACGAGTGTCGGGTTCTAGTGAGGGGGATGTGGCGCCTTGCGTTCGGGGTGTTACATCTAAGGTGGTATCAGAGCTCCGGGTTGCAAAATCGGAGTTTGTGTGTCGTATCTGTCTGTCTAGGTCATTTGGCTTAGGATTATATGTGTGTTTGTCTGCATTCACTCCCACTTTAACATAGCTTATGTGCTCTTAATTGTATTATTTGCTCTTAAATGTGTTAATTGTGCACATAAACATGCACTGAATCCCCGCCTGCATCAATATTCTTGTGGAGTTGTACTTTCATCTCAGGATATTGTCTCAACACCAACGAGCATCACCGGGGAAAAAGACCAAGGAGAAGGTGTTTTCGATTTACAAGAAGTCTAGGGATTTAACTTCCGACAAGATTTAAAGATGATGATGCCAAGACTGAGCAAGGAAATGACCTAGAAAGTGTGGTCTTGGGAAATTTGTTTGGGGCCATTCCAAGAAAAGGGTGAAGTGTATCTTCCATTCAAATTCAAGGTCGAGCTTCTAAGTATTTCTGAGAATGAAGTTGAAATTGGAACGGTTCAGGAAGAGTTCAGGTTTTATTTGAGAATTTTACTACAAGTCTATCCTCCAAAATCAATGGTAAGAAAATTTCACGAGTTCTTAAACCTCGAGCAAGGATTGAAGAAGATGGATGAGCTACGGATAAAGCCTCACACCCCTTAGATGAGATAAGAATCCGATCCGAGTTCGAGAGCAAACAAGAAACACATTTTATGAGAAATCTATAAGAAATTCAAAATACCATCACTACCAACAAGAAGAGGAAGATTTGACTATCGAAGATCGATTCGATGCTTTTCCCATTAGGAACTAATAGATTAAAATGGAGATCCGAATCATACTGATGAGATTGTAGGATGAGATTGAAGGATTGCTTCAAATATAGAGAATTTGGATACATGATGAGAGTTGCTGAAGAACCCAAACCCGAGGTCTTCGAAACACCGTATCTTCAAGATCCCGGTTCAAGTTCAAGATGACATCGAGCTCGATATTTCCCCATGGTGAAAGGTGCACTAAGCATTAATGGCATCTCATTTCATGCATCGTTTGATTTTGTGGTAACCCATTTAGTTGTGTTGCCTATTTGCCTACATCGTGCGTATGCCCGATATTTGCGTATGGTACTCTTTTCTTCCTTATTTCTTGCGCGTGTGATTGTTGTTGCTTAGTTGTCTTGAGAGACAACTTTGAGGGTACGAGTGTTCTAGCTCTACGGTAAGTCGAGGGTCGTGATTCTACCGAGCTTCCAAGGCGATTCAACAAACGTGAGAAGGTGCGAGTGGTGGTGGTTCGGTGACAACGCCACTCGTGTATCTTCGAGATCTTGAATTAGCTTGAAATGAATCAAACGGTGGGTATTGAATCTCGTTTAAACCCTCTCATCGTGCGAGACAAATCGAGCTGTTCTTAGCCGGAACCAAGTCGTGAAGGAGCCCTCCGCCATTACTTGAAGAATCAAACCCCTTATGCTTGAAGACCTTTCTCGAGCTAACCCTCGTCGGGACGTCATGAATCTCGAACTTGGTTGAATACGAGAGAGTTGCTCGCAGTTTTAACTTGAGCAGGCGGACCTGGAGGACCAGGTCCTTTTAAGGGGGGTAGTTTATAACATCCCGACTCTTCGGATTTCCGGATACGAACATCACGTGTGTTCTAAGTGCACATTTATTTAATTAAGTATGCGATTATGTGATTTATTTGAATATTTGAATATTCGTTATATGCTTTACGTTTAAGTTTTAAACATTTTTGAACCTTTTCAACATGTTTTTTTTCTGTTTAATCCCGTTTTCAATTCTAAGTTTCGTGACAACTTGATATACATGAATTATGTGATTTACAAACTTGTTTATATGCTCGTTTATTATTTTAGAGTTCGTTTAGTACGGTTTTGATACCGTTTTATTTGTTAGGGACTCGAGGGCCTAACTTGTTTTAGCGCACCTTGGGTTCTGGAGGCCATAGCTTGAGCTCGGGAATTCGGATTCGAATTTCAAAAGATTCATCGGACTTGAAACGAAGAAAGGAAACTAAGGAACTATTTTTCTAAGCCCGTTTGATTCTCCGAATTTTTCCGGAATCAAACCCGTGTGATTGTTTTGCCACCTTTGACTAAAATAGCCATAACTTTTTCATTTCAACACCTTTTTGACCAATTCTCGGGCCCACACTCCACTAACTCACCCCTCTATCGCCCACCATCAGCCCCATTCCGATTAGACCCCAAGGAGATGAGGAAAGAGCAGCTGAAGCAAGAAAAGAGAAAGAATCCTGTCACTATTCATCATCTCCAAATTTTGAGCTCAAAACTTGTCCAAACTTCATCCAATTCAAGAGGTAAGTGTACTTTTATGTCTCCTATCCTTATGTGCTTCATTTCATCCAGGAATTTCTGATTATGGGCTAGATTTGATATAGATTTGGCATATGACATGAATAGTAAGGGTTTGAAGCTCTTTTAGGAATCATGCATGAATGCTTGAGTTTTATTTTGATTTGGTGCATCTTATATGTTTCTAAGACATCATTTATTACTTCTATGGACTTACTTTGAGTGGTAGTTCAAGATTCATGAGCTTACCTTTGATGAGCATTGAAGTAATTGCTTGGGTATTAACTTGTATGAATTTCTTGCACTTGTATCATGTTGTGACTCGATATTCTTGTATATCTTTATGGTATATTTGCTTCATTTCATGTATTTATACTGTTTCTTTGGTTGGGGTTGAGTTTTTGGGGAGTTTGCAAGCTTTTCTTCAAGTTTTTGGCCTCTGACCCAAATCCACCGGGGTGGATTTGAGGCAGTAGCTCCCTTTGCTCCGAACTTTGTTTTCTTAGTTCTCTTCACTTTTATTTGATTTCTGCCACTCCAATTATGATCCTAACATGTTAATAAGTGATTATTTGTAATGTTTGCTTATTTATTCTAATTTTATGACTTCGATTGATAAGTCTAAATGTGATTTGAATTGATATGCATTTAAGAGCTACGTGTGATATTTCTTTGTAACTCTTGCCTTGTTTATGTGACTTAAGTTTGAATATGCATGTGTTATGATATAAAGTGAAATATTATGTGATTGATTGACATGCTATGTCTTTATTTTACATGTCGTTTATGGTATTTTTATGCATATATGTAAGATATGAACTTATATGCTCCATATGTGATCCCTTGTTGCTCCCTTTATGTCTTTTGCTTTCTTAGGTGTATTAACTTTGTATATGCGCTTGATATGCTATTATATAATTTCTTATGAGTTTGATTTATGTGTTATGAATTTGATAAGGTGGTAATTGATTCGATGTGTCTAAGTTTGAACGTTTCTGACTTGCATTGCATCATTTGCATCTATATGCATTTGCTGAGCGTTTATATGGTTCGTTTTGAGGATAAAGCTGTCTTTAGTGTTTGTCTTGATCAGAGGAGTATCCCGTTGGTGACGAGATTTCTCCAAAGGCGTCGGTTTGTTCCTTTTGACCCGTTTTGTCGGTGTAAGGTGAGGTTAGGTTATATTTACACCCTAAAGATATGTGACCGATATGTATGCATGTGATTATAAGCCTTAAGTATGTGTAAATACGTCTGTGATATGAATATGTGCGGTTATGTTATATGTTGTGGGATAAGATACATTATGTGTAAGTCTACGTATGATGTGTGTATGTACGTATGTGTGTGAGTATGTTTGATGTGTGGGTATGCATGTGTGTATGTATGATACGTATGTATATGTGTATGTATGATATGTATGCATGTGATAAGTATGTAAGTGTGTATGTTTGATAAGTGTGCATGTGGTAAGTATGTACGGGGTGTGTGGTATGATTTGTATGCAGGTGATAAGAATGTGTGATGTGGGTTATGGTAAGTGTGTTGGGTGTGTATGTTCCGGGTAAGTGTGATTCTGATTCTGATTCCGATTCCGTCTGTATATGTGTGTTCTGCCCTGGGATGGCTTATTTTAGGTCGACGGAGGTTATGTTATGTTACGTATGTGTTGTGTTAAATCCGGGACGGCTTATTTTAGGTCGACGGATAGTGTGTGTGTGTTATGTTTGATTTTCGTTATATTTAGTTATGATAGTGTGTTAAGAAATGGTTCGTGAAACGGGAGTGGATTGCCAATTAAGAAAATATGGTTGTTTTGGCCTTTGGCCTAACTCTTTTATTCCCTATATCTAGTATCACGTGTGAAAATGGTTTAGAATGTAAAAACCACGCCCCGGTTTATGAACTCCCTTATGCGATATGTGCTGTGCTCCGTATACGTATGTACCGTGTGTGTGTAGCCCCTCACCCAGTCAGTGTGACTGACCCCTCCCTCTTTATGTTTTTATTTTGCAGGTTCCGGTCCGTTGGTTCGAGTTAGGCGGTTTGCCGTCTTCTGAGTCTTTGGTAGCTTGGTCGAGTCTGCTTTCGGTCTAAATCATGTTCTTCATTTCATACTTTAATCCTCTGTATTTCGAATTATGTATTTGTAAGTTTTGGCTGTGGAGGCAAGTTTGTATATAAATTATTTTAAGTTTGACTGAACTTCACTATATGTCTTTGTTTGTTTTGTTTATGTTTCCGCTTTTGTATGTTGCTTTTATGCGCGTTCTGTATGAGGGTTTAGACCAACTAGCTTAGGAAGGTTTTTTTTTTTTTGTTTGTCACCCGTTCGCTAATGCTTGGTGCATGTACGGATTCTCCATTTCATTACGAGTGTCGGGTTCTAGTGAGGGGGATATGGCGCCTTGCGTTCGGGGTGTTACATCTAAGGTGGTATCAGAGCTCCGGGTTGCAAAATCGGAGTTTGTGTGTCGTATCTGTCTGTCTAGGTCATTTGGCTTAGGATTATATGTGTGTTTGTCTGCATTCACTCCCACTTTAACATAGCTTATGTGCTCTTAATTGTATTATTTGCTCTTAAATGTGTTAATTGTGCACATAAACATGCACTGAATCCCCGCCTGCATCAATATTCTTGTGGAGTTATACTTTCATTTCAGGATATTGTCTCAACACCAACGAGCATCACCGGGGAAAAAGACCAAGGAGAAGGTGTTTTCGATTTACAAGAAGTCTAGGGATTTAACTTCCGACATGATTTAAAGATGATGATGCCAAGACTGAGCAAGGAAATGACCTAGAAAGTGTGGTCTTGGGAAATTTGTTTGGGGCCATTCCAAGAAAAGGGTGAAGTGTATCTTCCATTCAAATTCAAGGTCGAGCTTCTAAGTATTTCTGAGAATGAAGTTGAAATTTGATCGGTTCGGGAAGAGTTCACTTGGGAGGTTTTATTTGAGAATTTTACTACAAATCTATCCTCCAAAATCAATGGTAAGAAAATTTCACGAGTTCTTAAACCTCGAGCAAGGATTGAAGAAGATGGATGAGCTACGGATAAAGCCTCACACCCCTTAGACGAGATAAGAATCCGATCCGAGTTCGAGTGCAAACAAGAAACACATATTATGAGAAATCTATAAGAAATGCAAAATACCATCACTACCAACAAGAAGAGGAAGATTTGACTACCGAAGAACGATTCGATGCTTTTCCCATTTGGAACTAATAGATTAAAATGGAGATCCGAATCATACGGAAGAGATTGAAGGATTGCTTCAAATATAGAGAACTTGGATACATGATGAGAGTTGCTGAAGAACTCGAACCCGAGGTCTTCGAAACAAAGTAACTTCAAGATCCCAGTTCAACTTCAAGATTATATCGAGCTCGATATTTCCCCATGGTGAAAGGTCACTAAGTATTCATCGCATCTCACTTCATGCATCGTTTGATTTTATGGTAACCCATTTAGTTGGGTTGCCTATTTGCCTACATCGTGCATATGCCCGATATTTGCGTATGGTACTCTTTTCTTCCTTATTACGTGCGCGTGTGATTGTTGTTGCTTAGTTGTCTTGAGAGACAACTTTGAGGGTACGAGTGTTCTAGCTCTACGGTACGTCGAGGGTCGTGATTCTACTGAGCTTCTAAGGCGATTCAACAAACGTGAGAAGGTGCGAGTGGTGGTGGTCCGGTGACAACGCCACTCGTGTATCTTCGAGCTCTTGAGTTAGCTTGAAATGAATCAAATCGTGGGTGTTGAATCTCGTTTAGACCCTCTCATCGTGTGAGACAAATCGAGCTGCTCTTAGCCGGAACCAAGTCGTGAAGGAGCCCTCCGTCATTACTTGAAGAATCAAGCCCCTTATGCTTGAAGACCTTTCTCGAGCTAACCCTCGTCGGGACGTCATGAATCTCGAACTTGGGTGAATACGAGAGAGTTGCTCGCAGTTTTAACTTGGGCAGGCGGACCTGGAGGACCAGGTCCTTTTAAGGGGGGTAGTTTGTAACATCCCGACTCTTCGGATTTCCGGATACGAACATCACGTGTGTGCTAAGTGCGCATTTATTTAATTAAGTATGCGATTATGTGATTTATTTGAATATTTGAATATTCGTTATATGCTTTACGTTTAAGTTTTAAACATTTTTGAACCTTTTCAGCTCGTTTTTTTTTCCGTTTAATCCCGTTATCAATTCTAAGTTTCGTGATAAGTTGATATACATGAATTATGTGATTTACAAACTTGTTTATATGCTCGTTTATTATTTTAGAGTTCGTTTAGTACGGTTTTGATACCGTTTTATTTGTTAGGGACTCGAGGGCCTAACTTGTTTTAGCGCGCCTTGGGTTCTGGAGGCCATAGCTTGAGCTCGGGAATTTGGATTTGAATTTCGAAAGATGCATCGGACTCGCAACGAAGAAAGGAAACTAAGGAAGCCAACGTTGTATTTTTCTAAGCCCGTTTGATCCTCTGAATTTTGCACGAATCGAACCCGTTCGCTAGTGCTTGGTGCATGTACGAATTCTCCATTTCGTTAAGCTTTTCGGGCTCTAGTGCAATGGATATGGCGCCGTGCGTTCGCGGTGTTACATACATGACTCCCCAGATGGCACTCAGCGTCCATTCCTCGCTAACTCCTGACGAGGTCCGGTTACGCCGTACATTGGTTGGAACTAGTGTGAGGGATCCCCGTCGGCCCATGCCTCCCCGGATAGCCACTCACACTAAGTCCCTGGGCCCCATTCTTTGAATTCATTCATTTCTCGCCAAAATATTTGGTAGGGTTCATAAAATAAAGGCTTTATGTTACAATCATTCACTCTTAAAATGACTTTATATATATATAATAAATTTTGCCCGAAATCTTTACATATTGCAAGTATATAGGGTCATTTAACTAAATAGTAGAGAAACCTACTTGTTACACCTTACTGAACGATACCAAGAAGAAAAGAAGGCTTGAGGAAAACCTATGAACCCCACATCTCCGCTCTGGAGAAAACTGTACAAAGGACAAAGTAACGTGCTCGTGAGACTCAAGACTCCAAATGAACCATATATGACGCACGGCATGCAATGAACATGATATGAAGTGCCTATGAGACAATAACATATCATGAAGATGTTTACATGTACAATTAATGCGTTAGAAGCACATAAACGGGCAATTCATTCAAGTTCAATCAATACATGAAGGTCATATCCATTAATTCCATATATTTCATGAGACATATAACATGTTAACAATTCATTTATATCATAAGAAAGGCAAGAAGATATTACACGAATCGAATAAGCGAAGTATTCTTGTGTACAGGTACATATAAGGGCTTGCGAGGCAATTAAGGTCATATCCGCGTATAAAACATCGAAATCACCCAACAATTCAATCTACCGACTTCATACGAACATTATTACATATAATATAACAAGTTCATATTTAAGAAATAGACAAAACAAAGGCATTCAAATCATTTAGATAGAAGTGAACACGAAAGAGGTGTCAATTAAATTCCATAAATTCATATAAAATAATTAATACATACTATCATATTAGAAATAGACCATTTAAACACTTCATGCATGCATAATTATATATATACATATAAGACCACGTATGTAGCGCCCGGAACGGTGGGCCACCACATCCCCCGCACCTAAACCCGAACCCACATATGAAATGGATTTCCATACATGAGCCCAAGTCTAAGCGAACGGGAACCTACACTCACACACTAGGCTAAGCGGGGCTAAAACTCGAACAGAGCGCGCAAAACAAACAGATAAGAATGTGGAAGGAACAACAAAAGGATCGAAAAAGAGCTCTATACTAACATATATAACGGCCTGATGGCCCAAAATAGGTCAAGTATATACATCAAAAGTTCATAATTCTCCATAAGACATAATTAGAATTCAAATACAATTCATAAAAGTGATCAAAATGCAGCAGGTAAATATGCCGACTCGACCTAAACCCGAAAGTACGACACGACCGACGCACTTCCCCGCCTAGCTCGAGAAACCTGCAACTAAAGTGTTAAACGGAAGGGGTCAGTCGAAACTCGACTGAGTGAGGGGGGGCTAACGCACACCCACACCATAAATATGTAGAGAGCATAGCATAAAATCAAAAGGGGTCGATCATGAACCGAGTTGGGGTTTTTCATACCAAATCATTTTTAAAACATACATATAATACCAAGAAAATCCTAACTCGTTTCACAACCACCAAAACATAAAAGAAACATAAACGTCCGGCGAGTACGGACCTCCTCAACTCCTCATACAAATCATAAATACATAAGAATTCATAAATTCAAAACTCCTCAACGCCTTGGTGATCGGGAATCAAACCCTCTCAACCCATATGGATTCTATATACATACGGGGTAGCTAACCCACGATATGCCTTCCCCGGTTATTCACCGAGGGCTCAAGGTAATAGCGCCTTCTCAACCTCCAAGAGTCGCACGCCACCACCTCAAATGGGATGTGCACAGGCTTAACCCGACGGCCCTTGCCGTACCGGGCGTCCTTACCCACAATCCCTGGGCCCGGATTCATAAGAAACATGCCAATAACCCATCTTTCAGGGCACAACTCGCTGAATCATAAAGGAAACGTACAAAGGATTCAAAATTATAAGCTCATATATGCCCATACTTATACCGTTTTCATAAATTCGAAAAAGGGGATTCATAAAATCATAAACGTATCATAAGCATTCGTATTTAACCATATAATACATATATAGTCACATGCGGGATAGGAAATCAATAACATAAAAGCCATAGGTCACTTATCTAAAAGAAAAGATCCTAACCCTCACCTTGAAGTGGAAGCGGAGTGAAAATCGGACAAAAGAAGCAACTGGACCTAAACCTCGGGCTCTTTAACTTCTTGAAGAGGCTCTGAAACAAAAGAACGCAAGACCCGAGACTTAGACTCAAATATGTACCACTTAGACGCTCGGAAACGCATATGTATGAAACGAATGCATATGAAATGTAAAAATGAATCATTTAGGTCATTTAAATTCAAACCACGTACGAACCGTATCCAATAAATTCATAAATGTAATTCCTAAAATATAACAAATAATTTAAATCATAAAATCAAATTTAGATTACACATGTCATACATAAGAATTCATAGAGCCATATTTAATTTAAAACCTCAAATTAAATCATTTAAATTCATTTAATAAATCAAATAACATAATATATATATCATAATATATATATATATATCTATCTAAATATATATACACGTATTGCAGCCCCAAAAACAAACAATTAAAATCCTTCTCATGCATGTAAAGTCCATGCAAAGTTCCATTAAGTTAGGCAATGCATTGCTCACGTTAACCACCCTGCACTTCCATCAATTATCATGCAAAAATAGGAAACCATTGGAAACAATCCATGCATCATGCAAAAATCCAAGTATTAAGGTCACGGACAGCATGCAACAACCAGTTTTTATAATTCATGCAAAGCTGGGAAACAATTTAAAACACTTCGGTTGCAGAGTCACCTCCCCGCCCAGGGGAGACAGTTCAGATGCAGAAAAGAGGTAATTTCAGCCCTGTTATGCCCTGCTTCTCATACCAGATCTCAACCACAACAACAAGGCATGAAAAGGCAGCAAATATGGCAGCATATCAGCACAAAAACATCATCATACCAGCTGAAAACGAACAGCAACAGTTGAGGAAAGGAAAAAGACACCAACTCATGCTTATAACTCAACAAAAACTCAAGTAAATTAATGGTATCTCACCCAAATCACAACTACCACCCAAGTCAGCTGTAATCAACAATAAATGGAGCACAAGAGATCAAGTTTATAGCCTCAATTCAAGAGAAACACCAAGGAAAGAGATGGAATTCAAAAATGGAGCAAAAACCTAACTATTCATGTCTTGAATCAAAACTATATCAAACAAGGATGAAAATCAGATTTTCTTGGATTAAAATGACCACTTAATCATGTACATATCAATTACAAGCTTACCCCTTGAAGATGATGAAGGAAAATGAAGATTAGAGCTCAATCTCTTCAAGGTGTGAATAGTGACGGGAATTCACTGCTGCTGCTCCAAAGTTCAGATTTTCCTCTCCTTTCTTGTGTATGGATCGAGATTAAGGCAGCAAAAAGTCATAAAGGACTGAGTTAGTGGAGTGTGGGTCCAGGTTTGAGGGCAATTGGCCAAGAATTGAGGGACTTATGTGCAAAATGGTGAAAGGTGGTCATATGAGCGCGAGACGAAGTTACGGGCTGATTTCGGTGTATCAAATCAGGTCGAAAAATTACAAGGCCTGATCCATTGCACTCGAATCGTCGAAACGAGTTCAGCGGAGGTGACGGAATTCGAATTCGAATTCCCGAGCTCAAGTTACACTACCCGGAACCCAAGGTGCGCTAAGTACATGTTAGCCTCCTTTAGGTTACTCCAACAAAACGAGTCCCGAAAACCCAACAAATAAACCCGAAAACACATAACGAGCACATATTCAAGTTCACGACTCATAAAACTCCAACATATTAAAACGGCACGAAATTTCGATCTCAAATCGAACACGAACGCATCACATTTCAACAAAAGAGCATGTCATTCCAATAATGAAATTCAAAATTCAAGAATTAATAAATAAATTAAAATAAAATAAATAAATAAAATAAAACAAAATTTTTTAAGGAATTAAAATAAGTCAAATTTTTATTAAAAAGGTTATTTTTCAATTAAGTCCAATACTATTAAAAAGTGTCAAATAAGTCCAATTCAACTTTTCGATTAAGTCCAATATTAATTAAAATTGCACAATTAAGTCCTTAATTCATATAAATCACATAATTCACGAAATTAGCTTGTTCGGGAATTAAATTCACATATCATAAATTCATAAAATTCATATCATAATCACTTGAGGCAAATTTCGACATATAATTAAAATATTTCATATAATTCAAATAATTCATATAAGAATTTCAAATAATAAAATATAAATCAATTAAATGCAAAAATTAAAAATGAAATTAAAATAAATTAAATTGCGCACATACGTCATACCTGTACGGTCGCGGAGTCGGGGTGTCACAATCCTCCCCCCTTAAAAAGGACTTGCCCTCAAGTCCGACTCGAGTTCTCAAACAACTCCGGATATAACCTTCTCATTTTCTCCTCGGTTTCCCAAGTCGATTCCTCGGATTTCTGATCCCTCCAAAGTACCCTGACCAAAGGAATCTGTCGGTTTCTCAAATCTTGCATCTTCCGATCCTGAATTGCAACCGGATGCTTTTCTATTGTTAAATCCGGCTCTAACTGAACCTCTTCAACTAGAAGGATAGTTGACTCATCGGGATAATACTTGCGGAGTTGAGAGATATGAAAACATTATGTATCCCGGTCATACTCGGCGGTAAATCCAATCTGTACGCCGTTTCTCCGATTCTTTCCAAAATCTCAAATGGCCCAAGGTAACGAGGAGTAAGCTTTCCACCTTTACCTATACGAGTGAAGCCTTTCCTAGGAGACGCCTTCAAAAAGACTCTATCTCCGACTTCGAACTTGAAGGGCCTTCTTCTCTTATCGGCGTAACTCTTTTGACGGGCCTGAGCTGCTCTCATTCTTTGCCTAATCTTATGAACTTTCTCAATAGTATCGGCAATCTTTTCCTTAGACTCGGCTCTCTCGAGCTTATTCTCTTCGGTCCACCTCCAATCCTCAATGTCCCAAAATAGAGGAGACCTGCACTTTCTTCCGTAAAGTGCCTCGTACGGAGCCATCTTAATCGAACCCTGAAAGCTGTTATTGTAAGCAAACTCAACCAAAGGTAGGTGCTCATCCCACTTATCTTGGAAGTCCAAAGCACACGTTCTGAGCATATCCTCTAAGTACTGAATTAGCCTTTCAGATTGGCCGTCTATCTGAGGATGCGAAGCTGTGCTAAACTTGAGCTTAGTGCCCAAACACTTCTGAAGATTCTGCCAAAAGATCGAAGTAAACCGTGGATCCCGATCCGAAACAATACTAGCCGGAACTCCATGTAACCTTACAATCTCCCGAACGTACAATTCGGCTAGCTTAGGAACTTTCTCAGACATCCGAACCTTGAGGAAATGGGCAGACTTAGTAAATCTGTCCACAATTACCCATATTCCATCAAACCCTCCTCTAACTCTAGGCAAGCCGGACACGAAGTCCATCGTCACTTGCTCCCACTTCCACTCGGGAATAGGAAGTGGTTGGAGAGTTCCTCCCGGCTTCTGGTGCTCTGCCTTCACCTTTTGACACGTTAGACACCGCTTCACGAAGTTCGCGACGTCCCTTTTCATGCCATTCCACCAGAATTTCTCTTTCAGGTCCCGATACATCTTAGTACCTCCCGGATGAATCGAGTACCTCGAGCGATGTGCCTCCTCAAGTATAATCCTCTTGAGCTCTTCTGGAACACATATTCTTGCTTCAAACCTTAACAATCCGGAATCATCAATCCCAAACTTAGAATTCGGATCATCCTTAGAACGAGTTACCAACTTTTGAATTTCCACATCTGAATTCTGAGCTTCCAACAACTGCTGTTTCAAATCTGGTATTACTGTAAGATTGGCCAACCAAGTTCCTGAAACCAAGATCTCTGAACCCAAACTTGAAGAACCTGCTTCCAAATTAGCCACATTCGCCTTTCTACTCAAGGCATCGGAAACCACGTTTGCTTTACCTGGATGGTACTGAATGGTGCAATCGTAATCCTCTAATAACTCCATCCAACGCCTCTGTCTTACATTCAAATCTTTCTGAGAAAAGAGATACTTGAGGCTTTGGTGATCCGTAAACACCTCGAACGTTGCACCGTAGAGGTAGTGTCGCCACTTCATCAAAGTGAATACAACCGCAGCTAATTCGAGATCGTGGGTAGGGTAATTCTTCTCATGCTCCTTCAACTTTCGTGAAGCATAAGCTACCACTCTACCGTGCTGCATCAAAACACAACCAAGACCCTCTTTCGAAGCATCTGTATAAACTGCGTAACCCTCGGTACCCTCGTGTAGGGTAAGAACTGGTGCCAAAGTCAATTTCACCTTCAACGTCTGAAAACTCGCCTCACACTTATCATCCCATTCAAATTTCACTATCTTTTTAGTTAAGCGAGTCAACGGGGCGGCAATTTTAGAGAAATCCTTAACAAATCTACGGTAGTAACCGGCCAACCCAAGAAAACTTCGGATCTCTGAGACATTTTTCGGTCTCTCCCAACGAAGCACGGACTCAACCTTAGATGGATCAACTTCAATCCCATCACCTGAAATTATATGCCCCAAAAACATAACTCGGTCGATCCAGAATTCGCACTTGCTGAACTTTGCATACAACTTATGTTCCCTCAAAGTTTCCAAGACGATCCGTAGATGTTGGGCATGCTCTTCAGCCGACCTTGAATACACCAGAATGTCGTCTATAAAGATCACCACGAACTTGTCAAGAAAAGGCCTGAACACTCGGTGCATCATGTCCATAAAAACGGCTGGAGCGTTGGTTAATCCAAATGGCATGACAACAAATTCAAAGTGCCCATATCTTGTGTTAAAACCAGTCTTCGGAATATCTTCCTCCCTAATCCGCAGCTGATAATAACCTTGCCTCAAATCTAACTTGGAGTAGACTTTTGAGCCTTGCAGAATATCAAATAACTCCTCGATGTGAGGTAAAGGGTATTTGTTCTTCACGGTCATCCTATTCAACTCACGATAGTCTATACACATTCGTAGCGTTCCATCCTTCTTCTTTACAAATAGAACGGGAGCACCCCATGGAGAAATGCTCGGACGAATGTAACCGCAAGCTAGAAGCTCATCAAGCTACGTCTTTAACTCCTTTAACTCTGCGGGAGCCATTCTGTAGGGAGTCTTCGAAAAAGGCTCTGCTCCGGGATAAAGGTCGATTACGAACTCGATGTCCCTATCGAGTGGCAAAGAACCCAATGTCTCAGGGAATACATTGGCATACTCCTGCACGACCTCCGTCTCCTCAAGTTTAGCCTGATCCTTCGGTCTATTCAAAAGATAGGCCACGAAACCTGTCGCACCGTCCCGGACCAGTTTACTCGCCTCAACGAAAGAAATAAATGGGCTTGACTTCACCTTCTCGCCCTTAAACACCACTGAACCAAAAGAAACTTTCTTCTCCCGACAATCCATCTGAGCCCCATGTTCAGATAACCAATCCATTCCTAGGATTACGCCATACCTCTTCATCGGCATCTCAATCAAATCGGCGAGAAAAACCCTATCTTCAAAACTCACTGGACAACCCCGATAAATCCTGCAAGTAACAAGACTACCGCCAAGAGGCGAACTAACCACATAATCATGCGCACAGAGGGTAACAGGCAAGCACAACGAAGAAGCAAGATCCCGAGAAATAAAGGAATGAGATGCCCCGGGATCGAACAATGCATGAAATGTAGTGCCATGAATGCTTACGGTACCTTCAATCACGGCATTAGGATCAAGATCTGCAGCTTCCTCTTCCTCGGCCCCGAGTGCATAAGCTCTAGCCTGAATTGCGGGCCTCTGATTGTTCCCCGCTGCCTGTCCTGGCCTTTTGTTCGGGCATTGATTAAGCATGTGATCTGGCAAACCACAACCGTAGCACCTCTTGTGAAGTTTGAAACAATTTTAAACAAGTTGATTACCCTTGCAATATTTGCATTGGACTTGAGGTGGTGCCGGTAGTGCTAGAGGTTGAGCCTTTTGTCCAGTTGGCTTGAATTGCTTGTTTTGAGCCTTTGCGGATGCAAAAGCTTGGTAAGCTGGCCTCTTTCCATATTTGTTCTGACCTCCCGAGCTAGAACCCTGTACGGCCTGAGAAGTCCTCCTCCTCCTAGCAACAACTCGATCTTCCACTTTCAAAGCCTTCTCGGTGACTAACGCCCAAGTGTCGGTATCAACCGCTTCGAGTGCATCCTTCATATCTTCTCTTAAACCTCGAAGAAACTTCAAAGCCTTGTGGCGGTCATCGTTGGCAATGTTGGGAGCATATCTTGACAAACGGTCGAACTCATCAATGTATTCGGTGACCGTCTTCTCACCTTGTTTCAAGTCCATGAACTCTTGGAGTCTTCGGTCCCTAGCGGCGATTGGAATGTACTTGTTACGAAACTCCCGAGTGAATGTTTCCCAATTAATCTCATCACCGGCGGCATCCAAACGGGCTCGGATGCTAATCCACCAACTATAAGCCTGACCTTGCACCATCGTGAGGGTGCACCTTGCCTTCTCAACCAATTCACACGGTATCAATTCCCAAATTCTCTCTATTTGAATTAGCCACTCCTCGGCTTGGATATCATTCCCACCTTCAAACTTGGGGGGGTTCTGATTCCTGAACTCCCGTAGAATGTGAGTGACTTGTCCTCCTTCGTGATTGACAACCGGAGGTGTATTCTGGCGATACCGAGTATCCAAATATGCACATAATCTTGCCATAAATCCCTCAGGTTCCATGTTGTTCTCGGCTTGTGAGGAACGATCCCGGTGGTGTCTACGACCCGGAGACCTGTCACGATGATGATCTCTTCTCGGAGGCATCCTACAAAGTCCAAAGAATTCCAATATACATGCGTGCGGTTAGTACATGATCATGTGCACGATTCATAGAAATTCAAGTAAATGAGGCACATAGATGCACGTAACCACATTGTCCTAATCCGAACGGCCTAGACAAACCAACACGACCCTAGAGCTTCGGTTTTGCAACCGAGAGCTCTGATACCACTTTAAGATGTAGCGCCAGGAACGGTGGGCCACCACATCCCCCGCACCTAAACCCGAACCCACATATGAAATGGATTTCCATACATGAGCCCAAGTCTAAGCGAACGGGAACCTACACTCACACACTAGGCTAAGCGGGGCAAAAACTCGAACATAGCGCGCAAAACAAACAGATAAGAATGCGGAAGGAACAACAAAAGGATAGAAAAAGAGCTCTATACTAACATATATAACGGCCTGATGGCCCAAAATAGGTCAAGTATATACATCAAAAGTTCATAATTCTCCATAAGACATAATTAGAATTCAAATACAATTCATAAAAGTGATAAAAATGCAGCAGGTAAATATGCCGACTCGACCTAAACCCGAAAGTACGACACGACCGACGCACTTCCCCGCCTAGCTCGAGAAACCTGCAACTAAAGTGTTAAACGGAAGGGGTCAGTCGAAACTCGACTGAGTGAGGGGGGGCTAACGCACACCCACACCATAAATATGTAGAGAGCATAGCATAAAATCAGAAGGGGTCGATCATGAACCGAGTTGGGGTTTTTCATACCAAATCATTTTTAAAACATACATATAATACCAAGGAAATCCTAACTCGTTTCACAACCACCAAAACATAAAAGAAACATAAACGTCCGGCGAGTACGGACCTCCTCAACTCCTCATACAAATCATAAATACATAAGAATTCATAAATTCAAAACTCCTCAACGCCTTGGTGATCGGGAATCAAACCCTCTCAACCCATATGGATTCTATATACATACGGGGTAGCTAACCCACGATATGCCTTCCCCGGTTATTCACCGAGGGCTCAAGGTAATAGTGCCTTCTCAACCTCCAAGAGTCGCACGCCACCACCTCAAATGGGATGTGCACAGGCTTAACCCGACGGCCCTTGCCGTACTGGGGGTCCTTACCCACAATCCCTGGGCCCGGATTCATAAGAAACATGCCAATAACCCATCTTTCAGGGCACAACTCGCTGAATCATAAAGGAAACGTACAAAGGATTCAAAATCATAAGCTCATATATGCCCATACTTATACCGTTTTCATAAATTCGAAAAAGGGGATTCATAAAATCATAAACGTATCATAAGCATTCGTATTTAACCATATAATACATATATAGTCACGTGCGGGATAGGAAATCAATAACATAAAGGCCATAGGTCACTTATCTAAAAGAAAAGATCCTAACCCTCACCTTGAAGTGGAAGCGGAGTGAAAATCGGACAAAAGAAGCAACTGGACCTAAACCTCGGGCTCTTTAACTTCTTGAAGAGGCTCTGAAACAAAAGAACGCAAGACCCGAGACTTAGACCCAAATATGTACCACTTAGACGCTCGGAAATGCATATGTATGAAATGAATGCATATGAAATGTAAAAATGAATCATTTAGGTCATTTAAATTCAAACCACGTACGAACCGTATCCAATAAATTCATAAATGTAATTCCTAAAATATAACAAATAATTTAAATCATAAAATCAAATTTAGATTACACATGTCATACATAAGAATTCATAGAGCCATATTTAATTTAAAACCTCAAATTAAATCATTTAAATTCATTTAATAAATCAAATAACATAATATATATATCATAATATATATATATATATCTATCTAAATATATATACACGTATTGCAGCCCCAAAAACAAACAATTAAAATCCTTCTCATGCATGTAAAGTCCATGCAAAGTTCCATTAAGTTAGGCCATGCATTGCTCACGTTAACCACCCTGCACTTCCATCAATTATCATGCAAAAATAGGAAACCATTGGAAACAATCCATGCATCATGCAAAAATCCAAGTATTAAGGTCACGTACAGCATGCAACAATCAGTTATTATAATTCATGCAAAGCTGGGAAACAATTTAAAACACTTCGGTTGCAGAGTCACCTCCCCGCCCAGGGGAGACAGTTCAGACGCAGAAAAGAGGTAATTTCAGCCCTGTTATGCCCTGCTTCTCATACCAGATCTCAACCACAACAACAAGGCATGAAAAGGCAGCAAATATGGCAGCATATCAGCACAAAAACATCATCATACCAGCTGAAAACGAACAACAACAGTTGAGGAAAGGAAAAAGACACCAACTCATGCTTATAACTCAACAAAAACTCAAGTAAATTAATGGTATCTCACCCAAATCACAACTACCACCCAAGTCAGCTGTAATCAACAATAAATGGAGCACAAGAGATCAAGTTTATAGCCTCAATTCAAGAGAAACACCAAGGAAAGAGATGGAATTCAAAAATGGAGCAAAAACCTAACTATTCATGTCTTGAATCAAAACTATATCAAACAAGGATGAAAATCAGATTTTCTTGGATTAAAATGACCACTTAATCATGTACATATCAATTACAAGCTTACCCCTTGAAGATGATGAAGGAAAATGAAGATTAGAGCTCAATCTCTTCAAGGTGTGAATAGTGACGGGAATTCACTGCTGCTGCTCCAAAGTTCAGATTTTCCTCTCCTTTCTTGTGTATGGATCGAGATTAAGGCAGCAAAAAGTCATAAAGGACTGAGTTAGTGGAGTGTGGGTCCAGGTTTGAGGGCAATTGGCCAAGAATTGAGGGACTTATGTGCAAAATGGTGAAAGGTGGTTATATGAGCGTGAGACGAAGTTACGGGCTGATTTCGGTGTATCAAATGAGGTCGAAAAATTGCAAGGCCTGATCCATTGCACTCGAATCGTCGAAACGAGTTCAGCGGAGGTGACGGAATTCGAATTCGAATTCCCGAGCTCAAGTTACACTACCCGGAACCCAAGGTGCGCTAAGTACATGTTAGCCTCCTTTAGGTTACTCCAACAAAACGAGTCCCGAAAACCCAACAAATAAACCCGAAAACACATAACGAGCATATATTCAAGTTCACGACTCATAAAACTCCAACATATTAAAACGGCACGAAATTTCGATCTCAAATCGAACACGAACGCATCACATTTCAACAAAAGTGCATGTCATTCCAATAATGAAATTCAAAATTCAAGAATTAATAAATAAATTAAAATAAAATAAATAAATAAAATAAAACAAAATTTTTTAACGAATTAAAATAAGTCAAATTTTTATTAAAAAGGTTATTTTTCAATTATGTCCAATACTATTAAAAAGTGTCAAATAAGTCCAATTCAACTTTTCGATTAAGTCCAATATTAATTAAAATTGCACAATTAAGTCCTTAATTCATATAAATCACATAATTCACGAAATTAGCTTGTTCGGGAATTAAATTCACATATCATAAATTCATAAAATTCATATCATAATCACTTGAGGCAAATTTCGACATGTAATTCAAATATTTCATATAATTCAAATAATTCATATAAGAATTTCAAATAATAAAATATAAATCAATTAAATGCAACAATTAAAAATGAAATTAAAATAAATTAAATTGCGCACATACGTCATACCTGTACGGTCGCGGAGTCGGGGTGTCACAACGTACATACATGCATGAAATTTAATATATACACAATCCGTGCATATATATAATATATATAAAATTCTCATGCATAAGTATATTATATTTATATATATACGTATGCACACATATGATATGTATATATATATATAAATATATCATGCACCAAATATTATATACATACACACACATCATATATATACACGCACAACACCATAAAAAGCAAGAATGAAGACATGAAATTGCAGTCATCACGAAACCAACCCAAAAAGAGGTCATGGCCGCGACCTTAATTCAGTTCAAATCAGGTCGCGGCCCCTACCACACGGGGCAACCACTCCAGCAGCTTCATCTCGAAACTTGGTAAATCCCGCGACCCAAAAACATCTTCTCCCGATCGCGGTCGCGACTGCGTGCAGAACGCCCCTGTTTTCCTCCATTACACGCAGCAGCAGCAGAGGCACGAAGCAAGGTGATAAAAGGCAGCAAGTAGGCAACAAAATTATGTAAAAAGAGCAACCAAACTCCCCTCAAAACAACATATATACACACGTAACAGTAAGGAAGTAAATCTGTCACATTTTTCCCCAAAACTCACAGCAGCCATGAAGGATCAAGAAGCAACAATTTCACATGAATTCAAGCTTAGAAATAAAATAAATAAGCTATCTAGATCATGTATATATCTTAAAACTACGTAATGGATCAAGGATTTGCAAGAACTTATCAAAATACATTTAACCTAACTATTCACTCATGCCTCAAATCTCCATGAAAACTAGCTCAAAATTAGGGATCCATGGTTTAAAATGACCACAATTGAATGTATAACAAAACCCTAAACTCACCTTGTGGATTGGATGAAGGTTGGATAAAATTTGAGCTCCAAAATCCCCAAGGAATGCAAGGTGACGGAAAAACTGGAAAGCAGGGGTTTTTGGGTGATTTTCTCTCAAGTGTGATATGTGGTTCGGTTTGGAGAGAGAGGAGGGATATAGTGGGCTGAACTAGGGTTCCAATGACTCCAACCATGGTTAATTTGGTCAAGGTTTGAGTAAGATATGAAGAAAATGGCTAAATGTGGTAGTATTCCGGATGACTCACATTTCGGTTGAAATTCAGAGGTTCAAACGTGCTTAGAAAAATATAAGGATTGTTCCATTAAACCCGAGTCTTTGATACAAGTTCAACGGAAGTGACGAAACACGAATCCGAGTTCCCGAGCTCAAGTTATGACACCCGGAACCAAAGGTTCGCTAAATGCTCTTTAGCCCCCGACTTGGTCCCATTCCCGAAATAAAATTTGTTAAGGCACCAAACAAGATTGAAAACATGAAACAAGCATATAGACATGTTTAGAACACACATATCTACAACATATCAAATTTCTACGAATTTTCGAGTTCAAATCATATAGAAATGACACGCAAACTTATCACATAAAGGCATAAAGTTCAAGAATTCTTTTAACTTCATAATTCAATTGAAAATAAAAAATCCATTTCAAATATTTATTAAAATATGACGAAACATATATTATTAAAAGGTTAATTAAAAATTAAAATTGTAATTATGATAAACAATTAATTAAGTAATTAAATAATTTAAACGCGCAAGTGGCCCTGGAGTGGCGTTGCATGTATAACTTTATTCCCTTGAGCATGTATCTAACATCCCAATCGTTCGAATTTCCAGGTACACCGTAACGAGAGGGTTTTATGCGCATTTAAATTATTTAATTGTGGAATTTAGTGCTATTTTAATGCTTATATGATTATTTGAATTTATATGATTATTTGAATTTATATTATGAACTTTGAATTATAACGTTTAAGTTTGCATGCCCGTAATTTGCTCGTTATGTGCCGGAATTCAATTCTGGTTTTTGTAAAATTTTGATATGCATGATATATATGAGTTATGAATGTGTTTGCATGCCCGTTTTAAGTTTTCGGGTTCGTTTGTCGAGGTTTTAAACCTTTGGTATTTGATGAGGGACTCGAGGGCCTAACTAGATTTAAGCGCACCTTGGGTTCTGGACGCCATAACTTGAACTCGTGAATTTGGATTCGAATTCCGGAAGAAGGGTCGGACTCGTAATGAAGAAAGGAAACTTTTGAACCTGATTTGGTATTTTTCTAAGCCCGTTTGGACCCCCGTATTTCGCCCGGAATGAACAGCTTGTACCAAAGTAGCCTTCTTTGACTAGTCTTACATTTGTGGGCCCAATCTAACCAAACCTAAGCCTTAACCTTGGTTTATATGACCTTGATTCACCTCTCTCCCTCTCTTACTTAATGCATTTCGAACCACACACCCCACAAGAGAGGAAAAAGCTGCTGATCCAAGAAGAAGAGAAGAGAAGAGAAGGAAGAAACCTTCATCCATGCTTTGTGATTTTGGGGCTTGATCTCTTCCATACTACATCAACTCTTGAATGTATGTATATTTTCGAATTCTCCATGATTATATGATGATTTTGATCCATGAATTTTATGTTTTACTTGAGATTTAGTATGAGTTTGGGAGATGGCATGAATAGGAAGGGTTAGAGGTCATTTCTTGCTCTCTTGCCTTAGCTTGAGTTTGGGACTGAATTGATGCATCTTTGGTGATTATATGAACATCTTTGCCTCCATTCTTGATTTATACTTCATGCTATATGTGTTAGGGTTATTTCCTCTTTGATAACTTGGAGAAAACCTTGAGTTTTGGGCATGAAAACTGGGATTTCCGAACTGCTCTCCCGGTATGAGCTGCTGTCATGTTTTTTAGACTTGTTTGATGAATTCTTGCCTCCAATTTCGCGTATTAATGCATGGTTGTGTAATATACATGTTGCTCTATGAATATGCTCTGTTTTGCCCTAATTTCATGCCTCATTTCAATTGCATATATGAGTTAGAACATAACTTGTTTTCACACTTCCTTGCAATGGTTTTGTGTGGCTGTTTTGGTGCTAAAAAACTGATTATATGAACTTGTTTTGCTTCCTTTTTGATACATGATACTTGGTAGATGAGTTATGGATAGATTTCCTTTGAAACCCTTTGATGAATTGTTGAGTTTTAAGCTTGGAAAACTGCTGCAAATCTGCTCCCCTTTCAACCGAACTGCTATCAGAATTTATTCTTGGTTTGATGACTTCTTGAGCTCCATTTTGTGTGAAATTGCATTGACATGAAGTATTTGAATTGCGCTACATCTTAGCTAATTGTTTCCGAGCTTTTATCCCCTGTTTCAGCCCCAAACTTGAAGAGAATGGCCTGCTTGCATTCATGTCTTTTCTTGCTTTGTTTTCTTGCATGATTGAGATCAGTTTTGTTGCTGCTCATTAGGGCATGAATTCTTGTATCTTTGCTGCCTATATCGTGCTTGATGTGTTAACTTGACGCATGTGTAGTTTGTTTGGAGTTTTGAGGGAGTTTGCAAGCTTGTTTCCCGAAAATTTGGCCCCTGACCAAAATCCACGGGGGTGGATTTTCTCTTTGAAAAATATCCACCGGGTGGATTTGAGGCAGTCCCCTCCTGGAACTTTCTGGCCTAAATCCACGGGGGTGGATTCTCCTTTTGAAAAAATCCACCGGGCTGGATTTAGGGCAGTGTTTCCCTTTTGCTCTGAACTTTGTTCGCTTGTTTCTTGCTCTCCCACCCCTAACTTGATCCCCATGCTTTACTAACATGTTATACTATGTGTTATAATTATTGTATTAGATTTATGGATTCATCTACGTGTTATGTACCCTATATGATTTAATATGCTCTCTTACGTGTATACGTGACTCCATACTTTGATTGTTTGCCTCTTTTATAATTTCCTTGCTCTTATATGAAGTATATACAATTCTAATATGTCGTATGACTCCTTATGTGTATTGTATGGATTATATGGACTTGTTTAACGTGAAATATGTGAAATATGATCTTATGGTCTTACGTGATATCTCTTTGTAACTCTTTGCTTTACTTACATTCCTTCTTTGCTTTGATAAGTGGTATATGATCTCTTTTACTTCATTTCCAGATTTTTATGCTTCGTTAACGTGTTTTATTTGCTTTATATGCCTTTGTTGTGAACTTTAGATGTGATTTCGGTTCTTATATATGAGTTGTGAACTAATGTGACCTAAGTGCTACCTTGTTTCTCTTCATACACATCCGTTGCATTTATACACATTCGCCGTGCGTCAACATGATTTATTTTGAGTCTAAGTTTGTCTCTTGTTCTTTGTTTTGCTCTTAGGTTAGTTTCGTTATTGAGGAAGTGGTTCGTTAGACCTCTTTTGGTCCGTTTTGTTCGGATTGGTCGACAAGGTGAGGTTTTCTTTCTTTTTAGTTATGATGACCTAAAACCCTATTTGTATTTCGAACCCGCATGCAACTTATATATGTATATGTATAGATATGTGTTTGATACGTATTTTTGTGGGATTTATCCCGTTTGTCAAGAGGATTTGAAAAACGCTTTTATATGTATCTAAACTCTATTTTCGTTTACCTTGTAAAGTTTTGATAAGAGTGTATGTGTATAAGCGTGATATGACTTGTGTATAAGCTTCGTGTGATAAGTGTAAGTGTAAGTGTAAGTTTGGGCCCCGGAGAAGTGGTATGTGATCTCGGGTCGGCCATGGGGTCACCGGGCTCTCTCATTAACACGAATCCATTTACGGGAGACTTGGCTCAACCTCGGGAGTTTGAGGGGAAAGCGAGTTCTCTTATGCAGATGGGTGCATGTGTCATGGCCCGTCGAAGGAGCGGGCGGGATCCCCCGACTCTATAAGTTTTAAGTGTGGGGGTTGAGAGGGGCACCTCTCTTCCTTTAACGGTGTAGGGGTGGGATTGATTTATGATTCATTTTGTTTTCGCTTCGCCTTTGCTTATGAAGTAAGTGGGTTGGAATTTGAGCTTTTAGTTCGGTATGTTATGCTTTCGTTTATGGTTGTGAAACGGGGACGGATTTCTAAACTGTAAAACTTGTTTGATTTTGGGCCTTCGACCTTAAACTTTTCTCTTTATATATCTACTACCACGGGTTAACACGTTTTAGAAGGCAAAAACCACTCCCGGTTTATGAACCCTTTCAACTTTGGATATGTTTTGTTCCTATGTATATGTACGTGTGTGTGTGTGTTAGCCCCCTCACCAGTCTCTAGGACTGACCTTCGTTGTTTCTCTCTTTTTCCCCCTTTGTTTTGAGTTTGCAGGTACCCGTTTTGTGGGAGTTGGAGCTAGGCAGTTGTCTTTGAGTCATGGTTGTGTATAACTTGAGTATCATGCATTGTATTTCGTTTATTTTATGCGTTTTGTTAGCTTTGACATATGTTTAAGTTATGGCTTTAAATTCGAAATTGTAAGGGTTTGTATAACTTAACTTGCCTTATTGGATATGTATTGAGTATGCATGTTTGCCTTTGGTATTCTGGTGCTTCCGTATTCGTTACATATATTTCTTGCGCACTCTGAGTTAGGGTCTAGACCGCCTAGCTTAGGTTGGATTTTTGTTTGTCACCTGTTCGCCATGGCTTGATGCGTGGGTTGAGTTCCCATTTCGTTTCACGTGTTGGGCTATGGTGCGGGGGATGTGGCACCCTTCGCTCCGGGGTGTTACAATGTATGTTGATATTTGTTGATCTTGTTGCTTCCGCGTATGTTTTATTTTTGTTGGGTACTCTGTTTTAGGGTCTATACCACCTAGCTTAGGTTTTGAGATTTTGTTTGTCTTCCGTTCGCTATAGCCTGGTACGTGTTCGGAGTTTTCATTTCGTTACACGTGTCGGGCTATGGTGCGGGGGATGTGGTGCCCTTAACTCTAGGGTGCTACAAAGCAATTATCTACAAAACAACTGCTGGCTAGGGTCACGGATAAAGATTGATAAGAAAACATACTATGGTGAAAAGGGTCGTTTCGCAAGGGTTTGTGTGCAAATTAATCTCGACAAGCCTTTACGGTGTGGCATGGAGGTTGATGGAAACTTGCTTCCCATTCTATACGATAACTTGCCATGTATATGCTTTACATGTGGTCGGGTAGGGCATAGAACAACAAAATGTGGAAGCCGGATAACCAATACGAGCAATCCTAATATGGATATCGAGAAAAATGACAGTCCAAAAGAGGGCACGTAGCAGAAATCACAACATGAAACTCGGCCAACGGAACCAGGAGATCCACCATCACAGGGCGCGGCGGACACGGGGGCCAACCTTTGGGCCTTGGATGGTGGCACGCAAAAACCGATCGGGAAAACCAGGTTCGAGTGGAAAACCAGTGATGAAAGAAAACCCAAATTCGAATTCAAATGATGAGAACCGTTATAGAATTCTTTCTCACAATACGGAAGAGTCTACTCTGCGTATGACTCAATTGGAGGCCGAGAAAAGTGCAATTCAAATTTGGAGCCCCTAAAACTCAGATTTTGATAAGGGTATACGGATCCTTCACAAAAGACTCCAAAACCAGTTAGTAACAACTCTAAGATAAAATACGTTAGGAAAGTTAGCGAGAAAACAGGTGGTGTAGGTGACTTGAAATCTGGGACACGTTTTGTGAAAGACAAGGCAAAATCTAGCAGCAGTCAAACAGATTTCTTCTCTACAGAATTCTAACAGCACCGATACTACACCTAGAAGGGGAACACTTAAATCAAAAAATGAAGATATACCATTCAGATTCGGAGGGCGAGATGGAGATGGTGGAAGTCGACGACATAGAGGAATACCTCGAACAGGCGGGGTTAGTGGACAATTACGACCTCAACATCAACTTCATCCGATAGATGATCGTAAATCCATTATTATGGCAGATAAAGGTGAAGTACGAAATCAAATTGCGTGGGAACCCGGCCCGTCGGATGGCAACTCTCTTAATCGATGTACCGGAGCAAGAGATGAATCGACAATGCATGGTAACGATGTTGATATGGCAGTGGCTACGGATGGAAGCTGTGGGGATGTTGACTGACAACTCAGTCACCCTTGAATCTCTAGTTATTAGTCCGATGAAGGTTTTCTCGTGGAATTACAGGGGGACAGAAAATGCGGAGTTACGGCGAAACTTCTTGGATATTACTAGAGAGCATCAACCTGATGTCGTGTTCTTATTAGAAACAAGGGTTGACGAGGCTAGAATCGGGAAAGGGGCATTTGGCTTCTATGGGATAGCAGCAAGATCCAGGTAGAAATCTTACATGTTACTCACTAGGCCATGCACGCAATAATTGGGCCTCGGAGTAGTGAGCATTGGCTGTGCTCTGGTATTTATGCCAGTCCGATAGGAACTCGCTGGGAAGATATGTGGTAGGAACTGAAAACCATGGCAAGAAATTGGCAAAGGCCGTAGCTTTTAACGGAGGACTTCCACGATATTTCTGGCCCAACCGACAAGCAAGGCGGTCGTGAAGTCAACTGGAACAGGTGTATTACCTTTAAGGAAAATATAGATGAATGCAACCTGCTTGATATTGGGGCTCTGGGACCAAGATTTACATGGTGTGGCACAGTACATGGCCGGACTAAAGTTTGCGAAAGACGGGATAGGGTGCTTGTCAATCCGGAGTGGCGGCTTAAATTTCCAGAAGGCGAAACTCTAGTGTTACCTCGCACCCACTTAGATCACAACCCGATCTGACCTTTTGCTATGGTATTCATTGGCCTCCAATGAAACTTCCTTTTTGATTTGAAGCTGCGTCGAATGAGAACCCGGAGTGCAGGAAAGTGATTAAGGATGTATGGGGTAAGGAATAGGATGTGATGGAGGTGTTGGGGAGGCTACCAGAAGTGCTGAAAGGATGGAATCGAGATAGTTTTGGAATATATTCAACAAGAAACGACTCTTGAAATCCCGGATTAATGGGATACAGAGATTGGCGTGAAATAGACTCCACCCTCAACTCGTGGAATTGGAAAAATCCCTAGTTCATGATTATAACTCCATTCTACGCCAGGAAGAGGTTTTATGGTTCCAGAAGTCGCGTGTCAAGTGGCTTCAGTTTGGAGATAGAAATACAAGATTCTTTTCCCTGTCTACCATCACTAGACGGTGATGAGGGAGAATTCGATCCTTGAAGGTGGATGACAACTGGGAAACTGATGATGGCAGGCTAAGGGAGCATGTGCGAGACTTCTTCTTCAAGGTGTTCAACAATGAAAGGGAGGACTCGGTGTGCCAGCTTCCTCTAAGCCCGTTACAGAGGTCTCTCACTAGTACCTGGAGCACTCTCCTTGCTCAGAAGGCATCCAACGAAGAAATTAGACGAGTGGTGTTCTCAATGAGTGCATTCAAGGCCCCAGGGCCTGACGGATTCCCACCTTATTTTTACTAGAATTTTTGGGAAGTTGTTGGCACTTCTGTTATTGATTTTCATGAACAAATGCATAAGTGATGGTCAATTTCTAGAGGATATTGGGCGCACATTCATTTCTCTCATACCCAAGATCCCTCAGCCGGAAATGGTTAATCAATTATGTCCCATAGCGCTATGTAATGTTCTGCTGAAGATTGTCACTAAGCTATTGGTTATGCGACTCAAACCCTATGTAGCGCAGAGTGTTAGGCCTTTTTAGAAAAGCTTTATCCCGAGACGAAGCACTCATGACAACATTTTAGTCCTTCAAGAGGTGGTGCATTCTATCCATAAATCTAAAGCGCGAAAGGGAGGGATGATTCTAAAGTTGGACCTAGAGAAGGGATGATTCTAAAGTTGCATACATAGATCTGTTGGGATTTTCTATGAGAAACACTGGAATTCTTTCAATTCCCACGAACCATAATTAATCTTATTATGAGCATGATTGAGTGTATGCAACCGGAGATTCTTTGGAACGGAGAGCCGTTGGATTGGATTCAGCAGGGTGACCCGCTTTCATTGTACCTCTTTGTGCTATGCATGGAAATGCTCACTTATCTAATCAAAGAAGCAGTGGGAAATCAAAATTGGAGACCGATTCAGGTTTGTAATAAAGGTCCGTCCATCGCACATCTACTCTTTGTCAACGATATTATCTTGTTCGGGGAACTACAACTAATAATGCTATCTGCATTAGGGAAGTTATGGCGGCGTTTTGTGAAGCTTCGGGCCTCAAGCTTAACCACTAGAAGTCCAATGTTTACTTTGGGCCGTGTATTCCAGAGGACAATAAACATGCCATATATGGTATTCTTGGGATGGCCAACACTACTAATATTGGCAAATACCTAGGGGTGAACATGGTGTATGGAAGAAACCAGCAAGTTATCTTTTCGTCTATTTTTGAGAAGGTTGAGAAGAGGCTCACGGGATGGAAGGCGCAAAATCTTAGCCTTGCGGGAAGATTCACGCACATCAACTCCTTCACTAGTTCTATACCCGTCTATCACATGCATACAAACTGGTTTCCGAACCATGTTTGCGAGAAGCTTGATCGGCTTAATCGGTCTTTTCTTTGGGGAACAGATACCTCCAAGAGACATGTTCACCTTGTGAATTAGGAAACGATAATAAAACGAAAGAAGGAAGGTGGCTTGGGAATTAAGGAGTCACGTAAGATAAATGTCCTTATCCTCGCTAAAAAGGATGGCGTATGATCAGATAGGAAAATACGGTGTGGGGCGATATTTTTTGGGGCCAAGTATCTCAAATGGGAAGATGTGCTGGACCACGTCCCGAATTACACAGCTTCCAGGGTCTGGAAAGGCATTACCAAAAGCACCCGAATGCTTGAACCGTTCTTCAGGTGGCACATTAGAAAGGGAGATAATGTTTGGCTTTAGGATGACCGTTGGTTATCTAACGTGCCACTGCGTGATCGGCTGGGAGCTTACGTCCATGAAGAAGATGCGGATAAGGTGGTGAACGACTTGATTAATGCTACAGGAAAATGGAATTTCAGCAGCTTAAAGACTAAGCTACCTCCTAATGTTAAATTTGATATTAAGGAGATGCCGTCTGCGGTGAGAGAAGACGAGGATAGACTGTATTGGGTAGGGAATTCTACGGGGCAAATTCACTTGCGCTCTACTTATAGAGTTCTAACGTCAGAAACGGCGACTTCCGAGAGGGAGTGGGCAAAGCTTTGGAAACTCCAATGCCTCTCGAAAATCAGATTATTTTTGTGGTTATGCAGACATGGAAGCTTTCTCACCAATGTGCTCAGGTTTGATCGGAGATTCGAAATAACGGATTAATACAATCGGTGCGTTTTCGGTAGGGAGGATATTGCTCATATTTTGAGAAGTTGTCCTTTTACGGATCGTGTTTGGAAGGCTATTGTGGCACCGAGAGTCTGGAGGGATTTCAAAGATATGCCCTCCTTCTGAATTTTGGCTTATTTCTGGTTAAATTAAGCCGAAGTTGGTTTTCCAAACTGTTGAGTGTGAAATTTGCATGAATCTTAGCGTTAATTGGAGTATATTGTTGTGTCGTTTGATACTTTTATGTGTTTATTTTGCTCCATTTAGGTAATTATTCAGTTGGAGATAAGAAATGGCGTTTTTGGTGAATCAGAGGGGTAATGCCCGTTATCCCTGGGCAGAAGGAAAGTGGTAACGCCCGTTACCACTTATAAAAGCGTTATTGCGATTTCAAGGCAGTAATGGGCGTTAACGATAAATGCACATAGATAGGTAACACCCGTTACCTAGGGCGGCGAGATAAAATTTAGGGTTGCTATTTAAGTGCGTTTTGGAGTCTTTTTGAAGGAGTTCTTCCGTTCGTGACCAAACCCGAGGAGAGAAGTTCTGGAGTTTTGAAGAGTTGTTCAAAGAATTTCGAGAAGACGAAAGGATCGAGTTCTTTAACAATTTCGGTTTTTCAGTTTAATTACTTCTTTAATTTCTCAAACTAATTCCTTTAAGTTTGGTTTTAGTTAGTTTTCCTGTTAGATTCGTTTTTCCAGATTTTTACTGAATGTTTATGAGTTTGTTTTTGAGACTTTGTCTTGATTTGATGAGCATGAATTCCGTTAATGCAAATTTACTTTAGTTTTATGAGTTTTGCTTTAATTATGAGTAGCTCGCCTAGGGCTAGGGGAGTGATGATGAATGTATGATATGTATTTGATATGATGCTTGAATGACTTGTGCTAATTCTCAGTATGAAAACTGGTTTGAATTGAATTGTGAAGGCCTGATCACCCTTAGAATAATCTAGAATTACTTGAGAATCGAGAGGTTAATAGTAATTGAGAAGGTTTTCATAACTAGTAGATTGTATGAACGCAAAGAGATTTGGTTCTGGTCTATACAACAGTAAATCTTATTCTATGCCAAGCCGCTAGAATAGAAATTGCACTAGTCTTGGTGTTGTTGGTTTAATTAATACATTGATGATTGCGAGAGCAACATTGAGCTTAATTAAATACACGGTTATACCTTGAGAGAGAAAAATTAATATATAAGTGACTGGGTTTTAGAATTGCACTTGTCAAACAAGTATTGTATTGAATCATAAATGCATAAGTCAATGCTTCCCCTGCCTATTTAGTCTACTGAGTTTAATCCGTGTTTAAGTGTCCTATTTGTGTTTTCTTAAAGTTAATTACTTCAATTTTATTCTAGTAGATAGAAATAACAACTTGAATTTGTTCGGTCTTTAGATTAGAAATAAGATGTTGAGTAGTGATTGATTTCTCTTCCCTGTGGGTACGATCCTATTGTGCTACGCGTATATTAAGTGTACACTTGCACGATTGGTTTTAACTTAGTGAATCTAAACCACAACACAAACACTTCAAAACTGATAAAACTAAATACTTATCTCATAAGTTACTTATTTTTAGAGCTTGTGAACACTCCTACAAAGGGAAAATGGCACTTCAGCACCTTAAATTTGAATATTTACACAAAGGAAAATTTTTTTCTAACCGTTCGTAAGAAATAGATTTTTATACAAACAAATCACAACCATTAGATTAGTACCATTAAATTAGTGATTAGCTTAGCCGCAATATTTGACTACTTATTGTTCATAGTTTTATTTTTCCTTTTTTTACTTAATTTATTTATAGTTGACCTTAAATTCTCAAAAATTATGTTTTTGCAACTTAATCTTTTAAAATAATTTTCTTCTGAAAAATTAACTAAAGAAAACCAAAAATTTCAAATAATGTAAATACGTGTGTACGAGAAAATATAAATATTTTATAATATAAAATTTAATTATTCAAGCAATACTATTTTATAATATAAAATTTAGTTTTCAAAGTAATACATGTTCACACAACAAGTTGGTTCTTCTTAATAGCTTTTAAGTATGAACTTTTAGAGAGGAAAAGAAAAAAAGAAAGGAAAAGAAAAAAGCAACAAAGAAGTTTAAAAGTAAAGAGAAACACAGAAAGTCAGTGTAGCACCCGAGCGCAAGATACCACATCCCCCGCACCGAGACCCGACCCGAATATGAAATGGACACTCCATACCCGAGCTAAATCATGGCGAACGGGGACGTACACATACGCTATGCTAGGTGGACCTAACCCTTAAACCATAAAATCAGAGTAAAACAATGAAGCGGAAGCAGTAACTGATCATAATATGTGCAATGAGCATTCAAGCTCCAAAAATAGATCATTTACAATATGCAAGTATGCAAAAGAGCCATCACGGCCTAAGCTATTATATACACTCCAAAATACAATAATCATAAATATGAATATGCAAGTGTAAGACTCAAAAATACAAGAGCTAGAGACAAATGAGAGACACATGACTCGAATTCCCGCCTAGCTCCACTAACACCTGCATAAAACAACTGAAAACCAAATGGGTTCAGTCCAAAAGGGACTGGTGGGTATAAAAACAGGGCATAAAAATAATATAAGACAGTATTTAAACATTCACATGCAAGCTATAATCCCGAATGAGGTTTTTAAAGTATTTCCCAAGTGGGTGAAATAAAGAAATCATCAAAAGGGATTATAACAACCAATTTCCATTAGGTCTTTCGTGGCCCGGCGAGTGGGCGTGCATTATCTCCAACCAACACCTTGTGTAGTTCATTTAAACGTTCATTCTTTCTTTCTTTTCATGCATTACATTCTTTCGTGCACATTCAATATCATTTACACCTTCTTCCTCCGGGTGATGGACAGGTTTGCAAGACCTAGCCATCCATTCATTGACCAAAAGGGGTTACATGACTCCCCAGATGACACTCAGCGTCCCTTCCTCGCTAACTCCTAACGAGGTCCGGTTACGGCGTTATTTGGTTGGAACTAGTGTAAGGGATCACCGTCGGCCCATGCCTCCTCGGATAGCCACTCACACTAAGTCCCTGGGCCCTATTCTGTGCATTCATTCATTCTCGCCAAAACATTTGGTAGGGTTCATAAAATAAAGGCTTTACGTTGCAATCATTTACTCTTAAAACGACTCTATATACATATAATAAATTTTGGTTGAAATCTTTACACATTGAAGGTATAGAGGGTCATTTAACTAAATAGTAGAGAAACCCACATAGACTGAAATCTGTGCAACTGGACCGGCCTCGTCTCCAACTGACGGCAAAAAAGAGAACACAAGAGCCTCACTGACCGGCCTCGTCTCCAACTGGACCGAAATCTATGCAAGGAAGGTCAAGTCAGACTCAAGATGACCAAATAAGACGCTCGGTGATGTAATGATCATGATATGAATGCATAAAAGATGATATTATGTAATAAACGCGTTCATGTGCACGATTAATGCATTTAAATCATATAAACAAGCTATTCATTTGTTCAAGGAAGCGTTCATATTCAGTCAAGTCATGAATTTCACATTTCATACCAAATTAATCTATGAATTTCATATATCGATCATAACACGTACCATATGAAATAGATAACCATTTAACTCTATAATTCAAATAAATTAAACAATACTTCAAAAATATATAAAAACATATGTAGCACCCCGCACGTGAGGCACCACATCCCCCGCACTATGGCTCAACACGAGTAACGAAATGGTAAATCCGCACCCGTATCAAACCATAGCGAGCGGGAGACAAACAGAAAGACCCTCCTAAGCTAGGCGGAACTTAGACCCTGCAAATATAACTAATCAACAACAGATAATGTAACAGAGAAATAAAACCAAACACATGCATTGGCCACGGGCCTGTAGAAATTAAACACTCGAACCACAGGCAGACTTGGGCTCCTCAAGCCTCTTTTAATTCATAACAAAGTCCGACAAGGCAATTCGATAACAAACACATAAAGAGTCAAATTCATGATCTTACAGAGTCGAATTAAACGCAATATAAGTACATATGTGAGTGCAGAGACTCTTCTAACTAAGCTTGACCGACTCAAAGACTCGACCAAAACTCCGCCTAGCTCGAACTCCAACGCTAAACCTGCGCACTAAAAGGTTGGGGAGGGAGAGGGTCAGTCTCTAGAAGACTGAGTGAGCAGGAGCGATATATGAATATATAAAACATGCACATGCAAGTCATAAATCCCGAGCTATGTTTTATTTAAAATTAAGTCCCAAAAAGGGCAAGGAAATGACTAAGCGATGCTCGAACTTTACGACTAATCATATTAAATTTATTAAGTTTATAATACATATATAAACATAAAGGCTCGGCGAGTGAGCGTGAATCATCTCCAATACACACAGATCATATATCATATCAGGTTTGGGCTATCCGTGTCATGGAATATCTCATAATACACACAAATCATATATCATATCATAAAACATATTCGTTTGGGCTATCCGTGTCCCGGCCTTCCCGCACGGTGTATATCAATCATACATGAACATAAACATAATGATAAAAATCAGTTCCAACCTTCTTCCTCCGGGTGGTGGACGGGTTTGCAAGGCCCGACCAACTAAACCTATCAATGTGGCTATGAGGTTCATGAGTCCTCAAAGCCCGGTTAGCGTTTCCTCGTCAAAAACTCCTTGACGAGGTCCGTTTCGCCATTAAACATAATGTAATCAGCACATGGGATCACCGTCAGCCCTTGCCTCCCCGGATAGCCACATGTACTAAATTCCTGGGCCCGTGAACATAACATACATGCATAATCTCACCAAAACATATCAATTCATAAGAAACATAACATATTTCATAATTCTTTTGAAAAGAGTTTACTCGATCATAAATTACTCGAGGACTCTACTTTGAAAATACCATATATGTAATGCCCCAATTTTTCCATTCATGTATTATGTGATATTATATTAATCTTCCTAATATTATATGCAACATATGTTCTTGCAATTTTATGGAATTATTGTTAATGTGAGATTTATATGAATTAATTGATAATGTGACTAATTGTTCATATATGATCTTATTTGATCACTTCTTGAAAATTGCTAGACTTAATTGCATAAATTCTTTGGACTTAATTAATTATATGATATGGAATGAAACTTGATTGCATGCACTCAAATATTCCAAGGACTAATATGCAAAATTGGTTGAGTCATCATATTTGGTGGAAGACTTTTGTAAATATCTCATTCATTTATTCCATTCCATTCCATTCCATATTTCATCAAAAGTTTCACACAATTACACACACTCTTTCACGATTTTTACACCATGGAAGAGAAGGAGGAGATTTCATCATTCCAAGTTAATTTCAAGAAGAAATTGCATGAGTTTGAGGCATCATCATCATCATCTTCATAGTTCCTTTCATCTTACCATTCATTCTTTCAAGACCAGCATTCCCGGGGCGAGAAGCGAGCTCCGTAGGCTGTGTCCTACTTGTATTTTGTCAGTAAAGGTGAGGTTTAATTGTTAATTGCAACGAACTCGTACAACCCTACATGGATTTCAGGCCAAACTGTATATCCTGTTACAAATCGTGTACCATGTTACCATGATTGAACCATGATCGTGTTATCCTGTAATCATGATTGGTGAAGGCTCGCAACCTTCCTATTTTGGAGTGATGGAGTATTGGTGTGATGAGATTATTGGAGTGGTGGAGTTATTGGAATGAAGGAGTTCATGAAACTGATACGTGTGCTATTGAATTTTATGTTTACATAATAGTTTATAAATTGATTGATGTTGATAGTTATAACTTGCAGGTTATTTGCACTAATGTAATTAAGCTTCACTCAGTCTTTCGTAGACTGACACCCCACCTTTCAGGTTGTAGCGGTCGTGTGCTAGGCTGGAGTTAGCGTCGTGTCAAGTCACCCAGCTGAGTCTAGCACTTCATACATTTCATGATATTGATATTGTTATTTCCAGAGATAGTACATTATGGTTATGGTTAACGATTGGGGACTTTTGCATGTAATTTATAAGAAATGATAATGTATTGATATACTGAGCTTTCGGGTATTGGTTATATAACTAACTGATAATGTTAAGCTTCCGCTTTATTTTCTGCTGAATGTTAAGTTAGTCCCGCCTAGCTTGTTGCTTTATTTTATTGTCACCCGTTCGCTGCAGGTTGATTCATGTACGGACTACCCATTTCGTGTGTGGATCGGCCTGTAGTGCAGGGGTGTGGCAACCCCACGTGTAGGGTTACTACATCTTAAGTGGTATCAGAGCCCGGTTGCAAAATCGCGGTTCTAGTGTCATGTCATGTGAGTTTAGGTCGAACGGCATAGGATTATTTGATAACTTGAGAGTCTTGTACCTTATTTGAACTTACTTGACTTCCTTGACTTATTTGAATTAGTTGAATTATGTGAATTATATGTGTTATTTGTATCTCGGGATTTTAGATATATTCATTTGCATCCACTAATCCCACATGCATATTTAGTGTCATATTTACCGGATGCCTCAAGGTAGACCTCGTCGTGAGCACTCTACGGGACACAGGAGACACCTCCATGATCATTCTCCTCGTGCTCCTCCACCTCCACCCCCTCCTGCTCAGCCACAAGATTTCATGAATGCAGTGGTTGGTTTAATTGATCAGAGACTTAGGAATTATGTGCCTCTAGAACCACCTGTGCCACCAGTACAACCGGAGACACCTATTTCTGCTATACTCCGGGAGTTTCAAAACCAGCACCCTCCTAGGTTCTTTAAGGGTAATGATATTCAGGCGTAGATGTGGCTGAAAGAAGTGGAAAGAATCTGGGAGCTTATTCCTTGTGATACCCGGGAGAAAGCTCGTTGCACTCTTACTTTGATTCAGGGCGAGGCTTATTCTTGGTGGGAAAGTATGAAGATTGTATTGGAAGCTGCTGGGGAAGAGATTACTTGGGAGGTGTTTGTTCGGGAATTGAAGAATAAATTCATTCCACCGGCTTCCCGAACCCATAGGTTGAAGGAATTTACTGAACTTAAGCAAGGAGGGAGATCAGTATCAGAATACATATCCGAATTTGAAAGGTTGTCTCGCTATGCACCCAATATAGCAAGTGATGACTTCCATAAAGCGATGCAGTTCGTGCAAGGACTCAGACCGGACATACAGAGAGCTTTGGAAGCGGTTAACACGAGTACTTGGATTAAGGCTACTACAAAAGCTTTGAAAGTGGAAGACTCGGTGAATGCGAGAAGGCCTATACCTCACTCCGGACAAAATTCTAACAATGGAAAGAGGCCTATTTCTTATCAATCTTCGCTACATAGAGAAGAATCACAAAAGAAGGCTTGATCAGTTGGGTCAGTTCCGGAAGCTCCAAGTGCCTCAACTTTGACCCCACCCTTGGAAAAGCCTCTTTGCGCTTATTGCGGACGGGATAGTCATACTTTTGAGACTTGTAGAAAACGTTTAAACTTGTGCATGCAATGCGGGAGCAATGAGCACCTAGCAAACATGTGCCCAAAGCAATGGGGAGTGCCGGCCGGGGGTGCGAGGTCACTAGTTGAGGCTCGCGTATATAATCTAGCGAGGGAGGTGCAAAATGTGGATATTCATCCGAATGTAGTAGCCAAAGGTATCAATTATATCCATGTCATAATCAACGGTGAACGGTACACTTAAATATGTATATCACGAGCATCACGAATCTTATTGTTGTTGTACTTAATTTCTCGCCAATCCAAATTGGTTATTGATGAATGATACTTATGTGATCAATATGACTCTACTTGTCTATGTGACATTTATGTAATTGTTTCTACAATCTGTTCCCTTGAGTTGTTTTTGTGTATTTGGAGAGACGGGGTTCTCTCACTTCTTATTGAGAGACGGGGTTCTCTCATTTCTTGTTGAAAGACGGGGTTCTTTCATTTCGTGTTTAAGAGACGGGGTCTCTTTTGACTTGTGCATCATTTTGAAACTCGACAGTGGACCTGGGGACCAGGTCCTTTTAAGGGGGGGAGAATTGTAACGCCCCAATTTTTCCATTCATGTGTTATGTGATATTATATTAATCTTCCTAATATTATATGCAACATATGTTCATGCAATTTTATGGAATTATTGTTAATGTGAGATTTATATGAATTAATTGATAATGTGACTAATTGTTCATATATGATCTTATTTGATCACTTCTTGAAAATTGGTGGACTTAATTGCATAAATTCTTTGGACTTAATTAATTATATGCTATGGAATGAAACTTGATTGCATGCACTCAAATATTCCAAGGACTAATATGCAAAATTGGTTGAGTCATCATATTTGGTGGAAGACTTTTGTAAATATCTCATTCATTTCTTCCATTCCATTCCATTCCATATTTCATCAAAAGTTTCACACAATCACACACACTCTTTCACGATTTTTACACCATGGAAGAGAAGGAGGAGATTTCATCATTCCAAGTTAATTTCAAGAAGGAATTGTATGAGTTTGAGGCATCATCATCATCTTCATAGTTCCTTTCATCTTTCCATTCATTCTTTCAAGACCAGCATTCCCGGGGCGAGAAGCGAGCTCCGTAGGCCGTGTCCTACTTGTATTTTGTCAGTAAAGGTGAGGTTTAATTGTTAATTGCAACGAACTCGTACAACCCTACATGGATTTCAGGCCAAACTGTATATCCTGTTACAAATCGTGTACCATGTTACCATGATTGAACCATGATCGTGTTACCGTGTTATCATGATTGGTGAAGGCTCGCAACCTTCCCGTTTTGGAGTGATGGAGTATTGGAGTCATGGAGTATTGGTGTGATGAGATTATTAGAGTGATGGAGTTATTGGAATGACGGAGTTCATGAAACTGATACGTGTGCCATTGAATTTTATGTTTACATAATAGTTTATAAATTGATTGATGTTGATAGTTATAACTTGCAGGTTATTTGCACTAATGTAATTAAGCTTCACTCAGTCTTTCGTAGACTGACACCCCACCTTTCAGGTTGTAGCGGTCGTGTGCTAGGCGGGAGTTAGCGTCGTGTCAAGTGACCCAGCTGAGTCTAGCACTTCATACATTCATGATATTGATATTGTTATTTCCAGAGATAGTACATTATGGTTATGATTAACGATTGGGGACTTTTGCATATAATTTATAAGAAATGATAATGTATTGATATACTGAGCTTTCGGGTATTGGTTATATAACAAACTGATAATGTTAAGCTTCCGCTTTATTTTCTGCTGAATGTTAAGTTAGTCCCGCCTGGCTTGTTGCTTTATTTTATTGTCACCCGTTCGCTACAGGTTGATTCATGTACGGACTACCCATTTCGTGTGTGGATCGGCCTGTAGTGCGGGGGTGTGGCAACCCCACGTGTAGGGGTGCTACAATATATATATTCATAAGGTTTTGGCCAAAGCTTTTCACATAAGGGTTGTAGGGTTTGTTATATAACTAAAACAAAAACACCCTCACCTAGAACATGGCGATACAAGGATACGAGTACCGAGTGCCTAGTTGATCAAGATTTCTCCACCCTGGAGATAAACTGTACAAAAGACAACGTGACGTGTTCGTGAGACTTAAGACTCCAATCGAACCATATATGACGCACGGCAATGTATGATCATGATGTGAATGCGTAAAAGATGATATTATGCCATGAAGATGTTCATGTGCACTATTAAGGAAATTAAGACATAAAAATGAGCCACTCGTTCATTCATTTCATTCAAATTGATAAATTCACAATTCATATCAATTTAATCTAAGAATTCATTTAATAATCATAACACATAATATTCATGTTTACAATTAGAAATAGGATAAATAAAATGTTCACTCAATAATCAGTAAATTAATTACGTGAAATAGATATCAAGTAAATTCTAAAATTGAATTAAATCAGCTAATATTTTAAAATATATATAATAAATGTATATATACCCATATATGCATGCAATTCAATATATTATACATAAGTATTACATGTATAATATGTATACCATGCATCTACGTAATGCATGCAATTACACACAAAATATATAAATATATACACAACAATTATATATGCATGCAAAGCACCTCCCATGCACACACACAAAAATATAAATATATACAGTAACACACACATGCATGCACACTTTCACACACACACAATTACACCCCATGCATGCATGACACACACACAGTATATATATGCAGCAATACACACATGCATGCACATACTAGGCCTTCACCAACTCCGCATATATAACTCACGCACACCCCTGCACAACGAAGAACATCATCAACACATTCAAGCCCCTTCCAAGCATACACACAAAACAGCACAAAGACTGAGGCAGTAAAAGAAGAAAAGACGAAAAAAGAAGAAGGAAGAAGCAGCAGAAGGAAAAGGAAAAAAAACAAAATAGCAGCGCAGCATCTACCCACCCGGGTAGTTGTCCCAGTTCAAAACTCCCCGGCCGGGTAGAGGGTACAGAAGGTTTCTATAACAGGAGTACCCGGCCGGGTACTCTCCAAGAACAAACTCTCCCCGGCCGGGGAGAGTGTTACAGCAGCAACAGAAGCAACGCAGGCAGCACGAAAAACAGGGGAGGAAATTGGAGTTACAAACCAGGCCAAACATTCACATAATTTGCAATCAATTCATGCCAACAATCAAGGTAAGAAGAGGCTTCAAATGCTCAACAAATGGACTTGGAAACAACCCCCAACATACGCAGCAAATATAAGCAAAATGACAGCAGATTCATGCGGGAAAAACAGGGGAAGAAACTGGAAAAAGAACAGAGCAATCCCAACGTGATCAATCAACCAATTTTTCCTTCAGCATATGAGGTGAAAAGAGACAACAAATGGCATCAAAATGAATCACAAAAGCTAGCAGCAGTTAGGTACGTAGAGGAGGAAAATTCAGTTTGAAGCTCATTCAATACATATCCATTTCATTAATGATATCTCAACCGATCCTTAACCACCAACAAATACCAGCATACTCAGTCATAAATGAAGTAAAAGAATCATATATATCATCAAAACAAGTCAGAGATCAAAGGAATTCAAGAAATCATCAAAACACCCAAAAACCTAACTATTCATTCCAATCTTTAAAACCACCTGAAATCTGACTCAAAATTAGGGATGAAAGGATCAAAATAACCAGAGATTCATGTACAACATAATCCTAACTCACCTTGTTGATTGGATGAATGTTGATAGAGATTTGAGCCCCAAAATCTCAAGGATTGCACAGTGACGGGGAAACTGGAATACAGAGGCTTTAGCTGAATTTTCTGGTTTGTGTGAGGGTATGCTCGGTTAGGATGCTTATGGGAAGATAGAGGGTTGAACTAGGGTTAAAAGGACACCAACCATAGTTAATTTGGTTAAGTTTTGAACAAGTTATGGCCATTTTAGTGGAATGTGGTTGTTATGATGCCGTTTCGTTTTTCGGTTGGATTTCGGAGGTTCAAATGATTTTGGAAAAATTTAAGGCTAAGTCTATTAAACTCTAATCTTCGCTACGAGTTCAATGAAGTTGACGAAACTCGAATCCGAGTTTCCCGAGCTCAAGATATCACAAACGGAATCAAGGGTGCGATAATTGCTCATTAGCCCCCGATTTGGTTCCACAATTCCAATTAAATTCGTTAACACGTCAACTGAATTCGAAAACATAAACCGAGCATATAGGCATGTTCATCACACATATATTTACGACATACTACATTTCCACGACATTTCGATATCATTTCATATAAGAATGATGCACAAATTAAACAACCATGCACACATTCGTAATAATTCACAAATTATAACTTATATCTAACATTTAAATTCTAATATTAAATAAAATTCAAAGTCAACGTATATTATAAAAATTAATTCAGATAATTAAGGATATCATTTGATTAATACTAAACACTTAATTAACATCAATCACTAAATTATTAATTAAAAAAAAATCACTAAAATAGTGAAAGAACTAAATTGATATTAAATTGAAATAAAATAAAATAAAATAAAACACTAATAATTTGTAATGAAATTGAGTATAAAACACGTATAAACAATTAATCACATAATTAAATACTTTAATTACACAATTTACAAACAAATATGACATATTAACATAAATGAGAAACCGGGGCGTTACAATCTCTCCCCATTAAAAAGAATCGGTCCTCGGATTCACTGCACGCCTAAAACAACGAATGAGAGAGTCCCCATCTCTCGCAAGCAACAAGGAGAGAGCCCTGTCTCTCGAGCAACAATGAGAGAACCCCGTCACTCACAAGCAAAGAGAGCACCCCGTCTCTCGAACAAAGATAAGAGAATCCCCATCTCTTACAAACGACGAGAGCACCCCGTCTCTCAAACAAAAATAAAGCAAGGAAGTCTCCAATACTCCCAAGCCACACATGCAAAACACCCCAAAGCAAGTAACAGATATCATCCATGTTGATTATCAATTACTCCAAGTAATTTAAGTTGATAAGGAATCGGAGCACATAACAAAGAAATTAATTGAATCAAATTTGCATGAATGTATGTATCATGGATGCTATAAGTACCGTTCACCGTAGTTGCAAAATTTAAAATTGTGAGTTGTCGTTGTCCAGTGTATGATCTATCCCGAAGATAGACTCAGTGCTCAGCTTGTCTTTAACCTCTTCAGGGTACCCCGATGAAGCGATTGATGAATCCTTTAAGGATTATATTCTTAGATCCTTTCTGACTTGTACTGCTTCCAGTCTTCACCACTTCCCTTAATCTTCATTCGACTAACCAACTCTTTTTAATTAACCGAGCTTAACCTCCCCGAATACCCTTAAATCGTCCGTCCCGAAATCAGATCCATAGTTACTACCTTTACCCATATCGAAGTCTAACATATCCTCGAGAATAGCTACTCCTGGCCACACTGACGGTTCAGTACCAATCTTGAAATATTTGTTATTATGATTTTTTTTTTCTCAACACGAATTCTTTCCCATCTTCTGTTCATGTTATCCGTTTATTCTCTTCAACCCCTTTAAATTTATATTCGATAATTGGCCCCATATTTCTTGAATCGAAGACAAAAGGTTCTTGATAATTCTTGAAGTTTGATGCAAATCCTTCAATGATCATCCTTTTCCGTCAGGTTTCTTCTTAAATTTCCTTCAGAATTACCATTGGAATATCGGATGACTTAGTAGTATTGTCCTTGTTGAACCCCCTTTGTACCCCATTGGATTAACCTTGATTGCCATCATCCCATTATATGCTAACTTGATTCGACTCTCTCTCTTGTCAATTCTAACTTAGGAGTTCACAAACTCCCTTATAATTCCATCACCTCCAGATTGGAATTCCATACGTAGAAATGTTCAATGAACAATTTCCCTTATATCTCATAAAATCTTCACCCGAATTTAGCAACGTAGCTTCTCTCTCAACAGCTTAACCATTACATCCGTCTTATTCATTTCCAATCGCCACCATTAGGATTTCCAAATTCTCCTTAATTTGCATCCCCGTTGTTACTACTAACATATTCATTTGAGCACCACTTCCATCCACCAATTTATCTCTCGGTCATGCTCTCCCCCTTAAAATTTTTGCTCTTACATGTCGAATTCCCTTAATCCTTCTTCTCTATTCTTATTCGATACGAACACTCCGAAGCCAAATCTAATCTCACTTTCCTTCGGAGTTCCTTTCCACCGACCTACCCCTTACCTGAAGTTCTTTATTTTCCGAAGTCATCTTCCTTATCATGTGCCGTCCTGTTATTGCGTTTCCTCATTATCCAGATGTGGCCAGTCGAAAAGATACTTGATGAGTGAGGTAAAAGAACTTCCTACCAAATAAACACTAAAATGCATGTCGGGTAAAGATGTCAATGCATGAGTTACGTTAACATCAAGCAATCATTCAACACATTAGCGCAACGAAACCAAATAGAAATGCACGGATAAACATAAGGCCGAAAGAATAAATAATTGATGCGAAGTATGATGCACGTGCTATGAATGTTTTGAAACCTGTCACCAATATGGTAAGTTGTTAGCTCGGTGACTTGGTGATTATTCCTTGCCTTTCCCACGGTCTTCGAGATTTCCATGAATCTTTATAAATCAACTGGTATCTTCCACTATCTGAGATTGCAATTTCATTGATCCCTAATTCTTCCACGTCCAAGGAGTTAGCATTCAAACTTCTCCTCGAAATTCAGCTCTACCCTAATCATCACCTTGATAAAGATTCCCGTGATTATCGTTTATGAGTTTCAATTGGTGCATTGAACTTGTTTTCTAATTGCTTCTTCTTAAGTGCATGATTTCCTTCCAAAGAGTCTTTGCCTTTCTTTATCGTATCCATTTATTGCTCTATATCTTCCAATTCAACCTCACAACAAGACAATTCAGCTTTGATTTGGAAAAACGAACTCAAATCCCATCCTCAATATCGCCACCTTCCCTAAATTTGTATTTACCGAGGTACTTGCCTTCTAGAAACCCGACTTCTAATCACTAGGCTTAGTTCGAAATCCTTCTTTGTAGACCCTTGGTGCACAACTCCTACCCGACCCATTTTATCTTAACTCCTCTTAATTATTGATACCTCTTCAATGATCTAAATCCGGAATCAAAATACCTTCAAGGTTTGTTCACTTCATTCATTAGGTTGAAAGATCTCGCTGCATCCAATCAAAGGCACCTTATGTTGCAGAGCCGTATATGTCGATCTTCTAAGTCATAACCATCTCACAATCAATCCTTATTTCACCAAGTGTCCTTCTACCACCGCATCTCCAAATTCGAACCTCCCATTCCGAATCCTAATCCTTGAACTCTAGCTCCATCTAGAAAACCTCACATCTCAAATTCTCTACATTCTTCCCGGGTGTATCCTTCCTATCTTCCGTGCTCAGAAAGATTTTGTAATAAATTGTTATGATCGTCGAACTTGGCCATAGTTTGATATCATCTTCATAACCTAGAAATCACACTCATTTTGAGAATATATGCATGCGATTAGTGCATGCCCATGACACATATTCAACAATAAAGGCAAGGATCCATATAATAATGCAGCAGATAGTTCAACAAAATTCAAAAGGAAAGCCAAATTTCATGTTCAAGATCGATGCAATGCACACATTGTCATATAGTTCCTAAACCGTACGACCTAGACTGACTCAAACCCGACTCGAGAACACCGGTTTTGCAACCGTGCTCTGATACCACTTAAGGATGTAGCACCCCGCACGTGAGGCACCACATCCCCCGCACTATAGCTCAACACGAGTAAAGAAATGGTAAATCCGCACCCGTATCAAACCATAGCGAACGGGAGACAAACAGAAAGACCCTCCTAAGCTAGGCGGAACTTAGACCCAGCAAATATAACTAATCAACAAGACATAATGTAACAGAGAACTAAAACCAAACACATGCATTTGCCACGGGCCTGCAGAAATTAAACACTCGAACCACAGGCAGACTTGGGCTCCTCAGGCCTCTTTTAATTCATAACAAAGTCCGACAAGGCAATTCGATAACAAATACATAAAGAGTCAAATTCATGTTCTTACAGAGTCAAATCAAACGTAATATAAGTACATATGTGAGTGCCGAGACTCTTCTAACTAAGCTTGACCGACTCAAAGACTCGACCAAAACTCCTCCTAGCTCGAACTCCAACGCTAAACCTGCGCACTAAAAGGTTGGGGAGAGAGAGGGTCAGTCTCTAGAAGTCTGAGTGAGCAGGAGCAATATATGAATATATAAAACATGCATATGCAAGTCATAAATCCCGAGCAAGGTTTTATTTAAAATTAGTTCCCAAAAAGGGCAAGGAAATGACTAAGCAATGCTCGAACTTTACGACTAATCAGATTAAATTTTTTAAGTTTATAATTAATACATAAACATAAACGCTCGGCGAGTGAGCGTGCATCATCTCCAACCAAACTCCGAACGTGTACGACAAATATAATTAATATATTAATTAGGTGATCATGCAGTACTTCATAATACACATAGATCATATATCATATCATAAAACATATTCGTTTGGGCTATCCGTGTCCCGGCCTTCTCGCACGGTGCATATCAATCATACATAAACATAAACATAATGATAAAAATCAGTTCCAACCTTCTTTCTCCGGGTGGTGGACGGGTTTGCAAGGCCTGACCAACTAAACATATCAATGTGGCTATGAGGTTCATGAGTCCTCAAAGCCCGGTTAGCGTTTCCTCGTTAAAAACTCCTTGACGAGGTCCGTTTCGCCATTAAACATAATGAAATCAGCACATGGGATCACCGTCGGCCCTTGCCTCCCCGGATAGCCACATGTACTAAATTCCTGGGCCCGTGAACATAACATACATACATAATCTCGCCAAAACATATCAATTCATAAGAAACATAACATATTTCATAATTCTTTTGAAAAGAGTTTACACGATCATAAATTACTCGAGGACTCTACTTTGAAAATACCATATTTGTGTATTCATAAGGTTTTGGCCAAAGCTTTTCACATAAGGGTTGTAGGGTTTGTTATATAACTAAAACAAAAACACCCTCACCTGGAACATGGCGATACAAGGATACGAGTACCGAGTGCCTAGTTGATCAAGATTTCTCCACCCTGGAGATAAACTGTACAAAAGACAACATGACGTGTTCGTGAGACTTAAGACTCCCAACGAACCATATATGACGCACGACAATGTATGATCATGATGTGAATGCGTAAAAGATGATATTATGCCATGAAGATGTTCATGTGCACTATTAAGGAAATTAAGACATAAAAATGAGACACTCGTTCATTCATTTCATTCAAATTCATAAATTCACAATTCATATCAATTTAATCTAAGAATTCATTTAATAATCATAACACATAATATTCATGTTTACAATTAGAAATAGGATAAATAAAATGTTCACTCAATAATCAGTAAATTAAATACGTGAAATAGATATCAAGTAAATTCTAAAATTGAATTAAATCAACTAATATTTAAAATATATATAATAAATATATATATACCCATATATGCATGCAATTCAATATATTATACATAAGTAATACATGTATAATATATATACCATGCATACACGTAATGCATGCAATTACACACAAAATATATAAATATATGCACAACAATTATATATGCATGCAATGCACCTCCCATGCACACACAAAAAAATATAAATACATACAGTAACACACACATGCATGCACACTTTCACGCACACACAATTACACCCCATGCATGCATGACACACACACACACACTATATATATATATATATATACAACAATACACACGTTCATGCACATACTAGGCCTTCACCAACTCACACGCACACCCCTGCACAACGAAGAACAGCAGCAGCAAATTTAAGCCCCTTCCAAGCAAACACACATAACAACACAAAGACTGATGCAACAAAAGAAAAAAAGAAGGAAAAAGAAGAAGGAAGAAGCAGCAGAAGGAAAAGGAAAAAAAAGGGAATAGCAGCGCAGCAGCTACCCGTCCGGGTAGCTGTCCCAGTTCAAAACTCCCCGGCCGGGTAGAGGGTACAGAAGGTTTCTATAACAGGAGTACCCGGCCGGGTACTCTCCAAGAACAAACTCTCCCCGGTCGGGGAGAGTGTTACAGCAGTAACAGAAGCAACGCAGGCAGCCCGAAAAATAGGGGAGGAAATTGGAGTTACAAACCAGGCCAAACATTCACATAATTTGCAATCAATTCATGCCAACAATCAAGGTAAGAAGAGGCTTCAAATGCTCAACAAATAGACCTTTAAACAACCCCCAACATACGCAGCAAATATAAGCAAAATGACAGCAGATTCATGCCGGAAAAACAGGGGAAGAAACTGGAAAAAGAACAGAGCAATCCCAACGTGATCAATCAACCAATTTTTCCCTCAGCATATGAGGTCAAAAGAGACAACAAATGACATCAAAATGAATCACAAAAGCTAGCAACAGTTAGGTACGTGGAGGAGGAAAATTCAGTTTGAAGCTCATTCAATACATATCCATTTCATTAATGATATCTCAACCGATCCTTAACCACCAACAAATACCAACATACTCAGTCATAAATGAAGTAAAAGAATCAAATATATCATCAAAATAAGTCAGAGATCAAAGGAATTCAAGAAATCATCAAAACACCCAAAAACCTAACTATTCATTCCAATCTTTAAAACCACATGAAATCTGACTCAAAATTAGGGATGAAAGGATCAAAATAACCAGATATGCATGTACAACATAATCCTAACTCACCTTGTTGATTGGATGAAAGTAGATAGAGATTTGAGCTCCAAAATCTCAAGGATTGCATAGTGACGGGGAAACTGGAATGCAGAGGCTTTAGCTGAATTTTCTGGTTTGTGTGAGGGTATGCTCGATTAGGGATGCTTATGGGAAGATAGAGGGTTGAACTAGGGTTAAAAGGACACCAACCATAGTTAATTTGGTTAAGTTTTGAACAAGTTATGAACATTTTAGTGGAATGTGGTTGTTTTGATGCCGTTTCATTTTTCGGTTGGATTTCGGAGGTTCAAATTATTTTGGAAAAATTTAAGGCTAAGTCTATTAAACTCTAATCTTCGCTACGAGTTCAATGAAGTTGACAGAACTCGAATCCGAGTTCCCGAGCTCAAGATATCACAAACGGAACCAAGGGTGCGCTAATTGCTCATTAGCCCCCGATTTGGTTCCACAATTCCAATTAAATTCGTTAACACGTTAACTGAATTCGAAAACATAAACCAAGCATATAGGCATGTTCATAACACATATATTTACGACATACTACATTTCCACGACATTTCGATATCATTTAATATAAGAACGATGCGCAAATTAAACAACCATGCACACATTCATAATAATTCACACATTATAACTTATATCTAACATTTAAATTCTAATATTAAATAAAATTCAAAGTCAACGTATATTATAAAAATTAATTCAGATAATTAAGGATATCATTTGATTAATACTAAACACTTAATTAACAATTTAATTAACATTAATCACTAAATTATTAATTAAAAAAAAACACTAAAATAGTGAAATAACTAAATTGATATTAAATTGAAATAAAATAAAATAAAATAAAACACTAACAATTTATAATGAAATTGAGTATAAAACACGTATAAACAATTAATCACATAATTAAATACTTTAATTACACAATTTACAAACAAATATGACATATTAACATAAATGAGAAACCGGGGCGTTACAATCTCTCCCCCTTAAAAAGAATCGGTCCTCGGATTCACTGCACGCCTAAAACAACGAATGAGAGAGTCCCCATCTCTCGCAAGCAACAAGGAGAGAGCCCTGTCTCTCGAGCAACAATGAGAGAACCCCGTCACTCACAAGCAAAGAGAGCACCCCGTCTCTCGAACAAAGATAAGAGAATCCCCATCTCTTACAAACGACGAGAGCACCCCGTCTCTCAAACAAAAATAAAGCAAGGAAGTCTCCAATACTCCCAAGCCACACACGCAAAACACCCCAAAGCAAGTAACAGATATCATCCATGTTGATTATCAATTACTCCAAGTAATTTAAGTTGATAAGGAATCGGAGCACATAACAAAGAAATTAATTGAATCAAATTTGCATGAATGTATGTATCATGGATGCTATAAGTACCGTTCACCGTAGTTGCGAAATTTAAAATTGTGAGTTGTCGTTGTCCAGTGTATGATCTATCCCGAAGATAGACTCAGTGCTCAGCTTGTCTTTAACCTCTTCAGGGTACCCCGGTGAAGCGATTGATGAATCCTTTAAGGATTATATTCTTAGATCCTTTCTGACTTGTACTGCTTCCAGTCTTCACCACTTCCCTTAATCTTCATTCGACTAACCAACTCTTTTTAATTAACCGAGCTTAACCTCCCCGAATACCCTTAAATCGTCCGTCCCGAAATCAGATCCATAGTTACTACCTTTATCCATATCGAAGTCTAACATATCCTCGAGAATAGCTACTCCTGGCCACACTGACGGTTCAGTACCGATCTTGAAATATTTGTTATTATGAATTTTTTTTTTCTCAACACGAATTCTTTCCCATCTTCTGTTCATGTTATCCGTTTATTCTCTTCAACCACTTTAAAGTTATATTCGACAATTGGCCCCATATTTCTTGAATCGAAGATAGAAGGTTCTTGATGATTGCTGAAGTTTGATGCAAATCCTTCAATGATCATCCTTTTTGGTTTGGTTTCTTCTTAAATTTCCTTCAGAATTACCATTGGAATATCCAATGACCTAGTAGTATTGTCCTTGTTGAACCCCCTTTGTACCCCATTGGATTAACCTTGATTGCCATCATCCCATTATATGCTAACTTGATTCGACTCTCTCTCTTTTCAATTATAACTTAGGAGTTCACAAACTCCCTTATAATTCCATCACCTCCAGATTGGAATTCCAAACGTAGAAATGTTCAATGAACCATTTCCCTTATATCTCGTAAAATCTTCACCCGAATTTAACAACGTAGCTTCTCTCTCAACAGCTTAACCGTTACATCCGTCTTATTCATTTCCAATCGCCACCATTAGGATTTCCAAATTCTCCTTAATTTGCATCCCCATTGTTACTACTAACATATTCATTTGAGCACCACTTCCATCCTCCAATTTATCTCTCGGTCATGCTCTCCCACTTAAAATTTTTGCTCTTACATGTCGAATTCCCTTAATCCTTCTTCCCTATTCTTATTCGATCCGAACACTCCGAAGCCAAATCTAATCTCACTTTCCTTCGGAGTTCCTTTCCACCGACCTACCCCTTACCTGACGTTCTTTATTTTCCTAAGTCATCTTCCTTATCATGTGCCATCCTGTTATTGCTTTTCCTCATCATCCAGATGTGGCCAGTCGAAAAGATACTTGATGAGTGAGGTAAAAGAACTTCCTACCAAATAAACACTAAAATGCATGTCGGGTAAAGATGTCAATGCATGAGTCACGTTAACATCAAGCAATCATTCAACACATTAGCGCAACGAAACCAAATAGAAATGCACGGATAAGCATAAGGCCGCAAGAATAAATAATTGATGCGAAGTATGATGCACGTCATAACGCCCCGACTTTTCGGACGTAAAGGTACGACGTATGTGTTTACCAATTTGCGCGAATTAATTGTTTTTACGTGTTTTATATTTAATTTTATTATAAATTGTTATTATTTTATTTTATTATATTTTATTTTAATTTAATATTATTTTAGAAAATTTCCTTAATTTAAATATATATGTATATATATATATTTCTTTTATTATTATTAATTTAATGATTAATGCTAATTAAGTGTTATGTTAATTAATGATGCTTTACTTAATTAATCACGTTGACCTTAATTTATGTTTATAATTTAATTTAATCTATTTAATTAATTTTTATTATGCATGAATTTTAATGAATATGTGCATGAATTGCATGAAAATGTGCATGGTTGTTTAATTTGTGCATCGTTCTTATATGAAATGATATCGAAATGCCGTGAAATTGTAGTATGTCGTAAATATATGTGTTATGAACATGCCTATATGCTCGTTTTGTGTTTCGAACTTGTTTAATATGTTAACGAATTTAATTTGATTCTTGGAACCAAATCGGGGCTAATGAGCAATTAGCGCACCCCTTCGTTCCGTACGTGATATCTTGAGCTTGGGAACTCGGATTCGAGTTCCGTCAACTTCGTTGAACTCGTATCAAAGATTCGAGTTTAATAAACTAAGCCTTATATTTTTCCAATATCATTTGAACCTCCGAAATCCAACCGAAAAACGAAACGACATCAAAATGACCATCTTTCACTATATTGGCCATAACTTGTTCAAAACTTAACCAAATTAACTATGGTTGGTGGCCTTTTAACCCTAGTTCAAACCTCTATCAGCTCTTAACTGATCCATCTCGAACCAAACCTCACACAAACCAAAAAGTTCAGCCAAAGCTTCTACACCTCTGTTTTCCCTTAACAGTGCAATCTTTGAGGTTTTGAGCTCAAATCTTAATCAACCTTCATCCAATCAATGAGGTGAGTTAGGATTATGTTATATATTCTTCTCTGGTCATTTTGATCTATTCATCTCTCAATTTGAATCGAATTTCATGGGATTCTTAAGCATGTGAAGGAACAGTAACGTTTTTGGAGTATTTGATGATCTCTTGATCTTTAACTTGTTTTGATGATATGTATATGGTTCTTTTACTTCAATTATGGCTGTGTATGCTTGTATGGGTTGATTGATCACGTTGGGAGTCTCTGTTCTTTTTTCCATTTCTTGCCCTGTTTTCTTCACACACGAACTGCTGCTTTTCCTTCCCGTTTTTGCTGCGTTGTTGGGGGTTGTTTCCAGGATTGTTTGTTGATCATTTGAAGCCTATTATTACCTTGATTATTAGCTTGTTTTAGTTGCAAGTTTGTGTGAATATTTGGCTTGGTTTGAACCCTCCTTTTTCCTCCCCTGTTTTACCCGTAACTGTCTGCTGCTTCTGTTCTGCGTCTGTAACACTCTCCCCGGCCGGGGAGAGTTTCTTCTTGGATAGTGCCCGGCCGGGTACTTCTGCTGCTAAACCTTCTGTACTCCCTACCCGGCCGGGGAGATTTGTGAAGGTCTGGCTACCCGGGCGGGTAGCTGCTGCGGCAGCTTCTGTTCTTCTCTTCTTCCTTTCTTTTTTTTTCTTGTTGCTGCTTCTTCCTTCCTTGTGTGTTGCGGTGGTGTGTGTGTGTTTATCATTTATAAACTGCTGCTGATGTGCTTCTTTTGATTCAAAGTATGTGCGTGAGTTTATGTACTTTAGGAGCAGTCATGGCTGTTGTTTGGTCAGTCCTTGCTGCTGCTGCTGTCTTCCTTGGTTCCGCAGGAGTGTGTCTGTGTTTGTTCTCCCCACATGTAAATTGCTATTGCTATTCTCTAACTGTGCAGAGTGTGTGCATGAATGTATATATATATACGTATATATGTGTACAGTTGGGTTGTGGGTGTGCATGAAAGTTTTAAATATATCTATATATACATATCTCTAATAGTGCATGCATGACTTTTTTAATATGCATGGCTTGGTAATGTTATTTGCATGCATGTATATATATATATATATATATGTGTGTGTGTACGTGTGATTATATGTAAGTATATATATGTATATACATATATATATAATTATTATATATTTTAAACATTATTTGATTTAATTCAAATTTTGAATTTAATTGATTTCTATTTCACGTATTTAATTTACCGATTCTTGATTGAACGTTTTATTTATTCTATTTCTAAGTGTAAATACGAATATTACGTGTTATGGATATTATATGAATTTTTAGATTAATTGATATGAATTATGAATTAGGGATTTGAATGAAATGAATAAACGAATGGTTTGATTATGTTCTTTAAATTCCTTAATAGTGCACATGAACATTTTCATGATATAATATGATCTTTTATGCATTCATGGCATATTCATTTCATGCCGATCGTCATATGTGGTCTTTTAGAGTCTCATACCTTTTCTTTTGTACAGATTCGGGTTTGGTCGGAGACGAGGGCGAGCATTAAGACACTTATGCCTTTCTTTTTCGTTTTAAAAGGTGGGTTTCTCTTCTAATAGTTAAAGTGACCTGATATATCCCTTACGTGAAAAGTTTTAAGCCAAAATAGTATATTTATGTATATCGAGTCCTTTTAAGTAAATGATTTTAAACGTATGACCCCTTTTGTATTTTGAAACCCTACCTTATGATTTTGGCGAGTGCATGATATGAATTGAACACGGGCCCAGGGACTTAGTGTATGTGGCTATCCGAGGAGGCAAGGGCCGACGGTGATCCCATATACTAGTTCCAACCAATTTACGGCGAAACGGACCTCGTCAAGGAGTTTTTGATGAGGAAACGCTAACCGGGCTTTGAGGACTCATGAACCTCATAGCCACATTGATATGATTAGGTGGTCGGGCCTTGCAAACCCGTCCACCACCCGGAGGAAGAAACTGTATATGAATGATTATGATCATGTTATCTATGAGCACAAAAGATTTATGTGTGATAACGAATAATTCATGTTATGTTTACACGAGGTGTTGGTTGGAGATTGTGCACGCCCCCTCGTCGGGCCGTATAACCTTATGAACAATTATGAATGAATATGAACGTCGTAATCCCATTGATGTTTTCTTTTGTTTTAACCACTTGGGAAATTCTTATCAAACTTCACACGGGATTAGGGCTTGCATGAATGTGTTTAAATTATGCAATATTATATCTTATACCCCATTTTATACCCACCAGTCACTTTTAGACTGAACCCGGTTTGTTTTCAGTTGTTTTGTGCAGGTATAGGAGTGCTAGGCGGGAATACAAGTCGTCTAGGTTTTGCATTGTTGTTTAGCACTTCTTTTCAGTCTCATACACTCATACTCCTATTGCTATTTTGTATATGCTCATGATATGGAGCGTTCTGATCTTGTAGGCCGTGCGGGCCATTGAATACCTGAATAGTTTTGTATATCTATTTTGGAGCTTTTGTAACGCCCCGATTTTTCATTTATACTAATGTGTTGTATTTGTTTATAAATTGCGCAATTAAATTATTTAATTATGTGATTAATTGGGTATAAGTGTTTTAAATATATAATTTTATTATAAATTGTTATTATTTCATTTTATTTTTATTTTACTTAATATTTTATTTCGTTAATTAAATGAATTAATTGTTAATTAAGTGTTTAGTGTTAATTAAACTATAACATTAATTAGCTGAATTACTTTTGAAAATCCGTTGACTTGAATTATGATTAGGATAAAATTAAAATTTTGGTTTTAATTTATAATGTATGAATTATTAATGTTATACTCATGAATGTTTATTTGTGCTTCGTTCTTATACGATTTGATATCGAAAATTCATGAAAATTTAGTGTGTTGTACATTTATGTGTTAGAAACATGTTCGTATGTTCGTTTCATGTTTTCGATCTCGTTTGAAGTGTTAATGAATTTATTTTGAATTGTGGTACCAAATCGGGGGCTAACGAGCAATTAGCGCACCCTTGGTTCCGTATTCGATAACTTGAGCTAGGGAACTCGGATTTGAGTTTCGTCAACTTCGTTGAACTCGTATCGAAAATTCGAGTCTGATGAACTTAGCCTTATATTTTTCCAAATTTATTTGAACCTCCGAAATTCAAACGAAACACATAACGGACGCCTAAACTGCAATGTTTTAATAAAAATAGCCATAACTTATTCAAATCTTGACCAAATTAACCATGGTTTGAGCCTATGGATCCCTAACTCAGCCCTCTAGCTGATCCTACTCTCCTTAACCGAACCACACCCTCTCATTTGGATAAAATCAGCTCCTCATCCTCTGCATTCTAGAGAATCCCGTAACTCAAGCCCTCCTTGGAGATTCAAGCTCAAATCTCCTCCAACCTTCATCCAATCCACAAGGTAAGCTTAGATATGTTATGTACATTCAATATGAGTCATTTTGATCCATTCATCCCCAATTTTGAGCATGTTTTCATGAGTTTTGAAGATGATGAATGAATAGTTAGGTTAAGCTTCATTTCTTGAATCCTTGATGTTGCTTGCCTTATGAGCTGAATTGATGCATGTGTGTTGAGCTTTTGAACTCCTTAACTTCAGTATTTGCCTTATCTTTCATGGTACTTGAGCCTAGCATGAATTACCATTGTTGATTTTCATGGAAACTTGAAGGAATGTACAGAAAATTATCTGATCTTCCTTGCACAGCTGCTGTCACGTTTTGGGGACTCAATTATTGGGATTTTTGTGTTCTTTTTCATGTATTATGGCATGGATTTGTAGTATATATGTTGCTCTTTGTGTATCCCTTGTTGTGCCATGGTTTTGGGTCAGTTGCAGCTGCAAAGATGAAGAACAAACTGCTGTCGGACCTGCAGGAACGCCCGTTCCGTTTCCTTTTCGCCCAGCTTTGGTTCTATACCATGAAACGCCTGTGCATACGTTTTTGCACCCCCGTGCTTGAGTAGCTTTTGGTCCAGTTTTGGTTATGTACCATGGAACGCCTGTGCAGGAAATTCTGCACCCCTGTGTTCGAGCTGCTGCTGCTGCTGTCGTCATGCTGCTGCCTTCTTTCTTTTCGTTTCTTTCTTCTTTGCTATTTTTGTTCCTTCCTTGTTTTGGGTGTGTTTATTCTGGGACATGGCTGCTTCGTTTCTCAGTTTACTGCTGCTTCTCTTTTGCATTTCTGCTGCTGCTTCTACTGTGATGTTGCTGAGTGGCTGCTTCTGATTTCCTTCTTTCCCTGCTGCGTTTCTTCTTTCTCTTTGTTGTAGTGTTGCTGTTCTTCTATTGTGTAGTGTGTCCATGAGTTTATATGCAGGGATACTTGCGTGTGCATGAAAGTGTTGCATGCATGTGTGTGTTGCTGTGTATATGTATATATTATGTGTGTGCATGCATAATATATAATACATAGATTATGTATGTAATATATATATATATATATATATATATATATATATATATATATATATATATATAAATGTATGAATATATATATATATATATATATATATATATATATATTCATACATTTATATATATATATATATATATATATATATATATATATATATTTAATATATATAATTATGTATGAAGTAATGCATGCATGGTTAAATAATTATATAGTATTTGCATGCATGCCCTTATAAACTAATTTGCATGTATGATATATATATATATATATATGTGTGTGTGTGTGTGTGTGTGTGTGTGTGTGTGTACGTGTGGATATATATATTTATTATATATTTTAAGTATTAACTGATTATTTTAATTATAGAATTTAATTGATTTCTATTTCGCGTACTCAATTTACCGATTATTGAGTGAACATTTTATTTATCTTATGTCTAATTGTAAACATGAATATTACGTGTTATGATTATTAAATGAATTCTTAGATTAAATTGATATGAATTGTGAATTTATGAATTTGAATGAAAGTGAACGAATGATTGAATGGCTTCTTTATATGATTTAAATTCCTTAAGAGTGCACATGAACATTTTCATGACATAATCTTATCTTTTAACATTCATATCATGATCATACATTGTCGTGCGTCGTATATGGTTCATTTGGAGTCTTGAGTCTCACGAACACATACGTGTCTTTTGTACAGTTTATCTCCAGGGTGGAGAAATCTTGATCAGCGAGGCACTCGGTAACTCATATCCTTGTACCGTCGTGATCCAGGTGAGGGTGTTCTCGTTCTAGTTACATAACAAACCCTACAACCCTTATGTGGCATGTTTTGGCCAAAACCTTATATATATGTATATATATATATATATATATATATATATATATATATATGATATTTTCAAAGTAGAGTCGTCGAGTATATTATGATCGAGTAAATCCTTTTCAAATGAATTATGAGATATGTTATGTTTCTTATGAATTGATATGTTTTGGCGAGATTATGCATGTATGCTATGTTCACGGACCCAGGGACTTAGTACATGTGGCTATCCGGGGAGGCATAGGCCGACGGTGATCCCATGTGCTAGTTCCACTATGTTACGGCGAAACGGACCTCGTCAAGGAGTTTTTGACGAGGAGACGCTAACCGGGCTTTGAGAACTCATGAACCTCATAGCCACAATGATATGTTTAGTGGTCGGGCCTTGCAAACCCGTCCCCCCACGGAGGAAGAAGGTTGGAACTTATTTTATGTTTATGATTGATATGCACCGTACGGGAAGGCCGGGACGCGGATTGCCCAAACGAATATGTTTTATGATATGATATATGATCTGTGTGTATTATGATATATTGCATGATCACCTATTTGAAGTATTAATGATATTTGTCGTACACAGTCGGAGTTTGGTTGGAGATGATGCACGCTCACTCGTCGAGCCTTATATTTATGTATGAATTATGAACGTAATGAATTAATATGATTAGTCGTAAAATTCGAGTATTGCTGGGTTATCCTCTTGCCCTTTTGGAAACTAATTTCAAATAAAACCTTGCTCGGGATTTATGACTTGCATGTGAATGTTTTTTATATATACGTATATCGCTCCGGCTCACTCAGTCTTCTAGAGACTGACCCTCTCCCTTCCCCAACTTTTTAGTGCGCAGGTCTGGCTTTGAAGTTTCGGGCTAGACGGAGTTTTGGTTGAGTCTTTGAGTCGGTCAAGCTAAGTTAGAAGAGTCTCTGCACGCCCATATGTATCTAAATGGTGTATGATCTGATTCTATATTATTATGAACTTGAATCTTTATGTAATTGTTATTGAATTGCCTTTTTGGGCTTTATTATGATTTAAAAGAGGCCTGAGGAGCCCAAGTCTGCTTGTGAATTGTGTGTTTAATTTCTGCAGGCCCTCGGCCAATGCCTGTGTTTGGATTTAGTCTTCCGCTGCATTATGCCTTGTTGAATAGTTTTAATTGCAGGGTCTAAGTTCCGCCTAGCTTAGGAAGGTTTTTTTTTTCTGTTTGTCTCCCGTTCGCTATGGTTTGATACGGGTGCAGATTTACCATTTCGTTACTCGTGTTGAGCCATAGTGCGGGGGATGTGGTGCCTCACGTGCGGGGTGCTACAGCTTGGTAGCTCATTGTATATATTATATGTTGATCTTGCTTCCGCATTTTATTATAACTATGATTTTATATTGTCTTGAATTTGATTGGTTTAAGGGTTAGTCCCGCCTAGCATACCGTGTGTGTTGTGTCCCCGTTCGCCGTGGATTTGGCACGTGTATAGACTTCCATTTCATATACGGGTCGGGTCTCGGTGCGGGGGATGTGGTACCTTACGCTCGGGTGCTACATCCTTATGTGGTATCAGAGCCTAGGGTTGCAAAACCCAGGCTCTCGTGTCGTGTTGAGTCAATTAAGTCGTTCGGCTTTAGGAACAACTTGTCAATGTGTTGCATATGCATTGCTTACGTGCTTGTGTGCTTTAAATTACGAATTTTGATTGAATTAATTGCATTTGCATGCATGAACTAAAAATAGCATGCATTCCAGTGTTTCTTGGACAGGATGCCTCCACGTAGTCACCGTGAGAGATCATCATCATGACCGATCTCCTACGCCTCAACCACAACCACAACCACAAGCTCCTCCAATGGATATGGGGAACTTCATGGAAGCAGTTTTTAATTATGTTGAGCATAGGAGAGCCCAGGCTCCCCCACCACAACAAGCAGAACAACCGGCTCCTCCACCAAACCATAATAATAGAGATCCTCATGGGGTGTTTTTGAGTTACAACCCCCCTCGATTTTCCGGTTCTATCGATGATGCGGTCTCGGAGGGTTGGTTGATTCGATTGGAGCGGATATTTGGAGTCCGATAGTTTACTACGCGAGAAAAGGCTCAATTTGCTATATTTCAATTAGATGGCGATGCTTATGAGTGGTGGGAAAGAACGAGAGAGAAACTCGAAGTGGATGGAGAGGAGGTTACTTGGGAGGTTTTCAAGAGAGAATTTCGAGAATGTTTCGTACCAGAGGTAGTAAGAGAAAGGAAGGAACAAGAGTTCATGGACTTGAAGCAGGGCGCGCGTACGGTGACTCAATATCTTGCCGTATTTAACAGACTTGGAAAATATGCCCCTCATGTCACCCGGGATGAGAAGAGAAAATCAAGGAAATTCATTGCGGGGTTAAGACAGGACTTGAGACATGGCCAGGCGGGTCACAATTTCGAGTCATTTTCGGACACCGTGCAAAGGGCTTTGGTTCAAGAGGAAGAGTTCAAGAAGAAGGATCCGGTTTTTAGATCTCCAATAGGAAGAGGTTCCGGATCGAATTCGGGAAAGAGACCGATAATTCAAGCTACTCCGCCTCCTAAAGGTCCTTTTAAGAAGCCAAGAATGGGAGGACCAACTCCATCGGTTCTAAAAGCTTTGCCTGCACCAACGAGAGATCGACAAGGTTCGAGTGAGGCGAGATTGGCTCAAGCTCCTTGTACACATTGTGGAGGACCAACTCACAACTTTTACAATTGCCGGAGGAGGTTGAATTTGTGTCTTATATGTGGGAAGGGTGACCATATGGCGGATACTTGTCCTGACAAGGACCTCGGATTTCAAAAGCGAGTTCAAAGGCCAATGATCCCGGCTCGTGCTTATGCCCTCGAGGGTGAGGAGCAAGATACAGAGATTGATCCTACATTTGTGGTGGAAGGTACACTATGCATACATAACATGAACATTCATGCACTCGTTGATCCGGGTGCCACGCATTCCTTTATTTCTTGTGATTTAGTTGCCACTCTGTGCTTGCCTGTTATTTGTTTATCTTTTTGTTATTTGGTGAGTTCGCCACTTGGTGGGAGTCTTCAGACAGATCAGTTGGTTCGGGAGTGTTCCGTTCTGATAGAAGGGCAAGAATATCCGGTTGATTTAATTGTTATGCCTATGAAGAGGTATGGAGTTATTTTGGGTATGGACTGGTTGTCTAGGCATCGGGCTAATGTTGATTGTTTTGCGAAGAAGGTGATTTTGGGTGATGAATTGGTGATTGGTAGTGGCTCCAGATCGGTACCTCTCTTGTCTTTTATGGAAGCTCACAAGTTGATGAGAGAAGGAGCAACGGGATTTATTGCTTATCTTCTCAATAGGCCGAAAGATCAAGTCAAGTGGGAGGATACCGCGGTTGTTAAGGATTTTCCCGATGTGTTTCCGGAGAATTTAAGTTCTTTACCACCAGACCGTGAGATCGAATTTGTTATCGACTTATATCCGGGATCCAAACCGTATTCTAAGACTCCGTATCGGATGGCACCGACCGAATTGAAAGAGTTAAAGATCCAATTAGAGGAATTACTCAAAGTTGGATATATACGGCCAAGTTCGTCACCTTGGGGTGCTCCGGTTCTCTTCGTTAAGAAGAAAGATGGAACCTTAAGAATGTGTATAGATTACCGGGAGCTTAATCGGATGACCGTAAAGAACAAGTATCCTTTGCCCCATATTGAGGATTTATTCGACATGTTACAAGGTTCAGGGGTATATTCGAAATTAGACTTGAGAAAAGGATACTATCAATTAAAGATCCGGGAAGAGGACATTCCGAAGACGGGATTTAACACCCTGTATGGACACTATGAGTTTGTAGTGATGCCTTTTGGACTAACTAATGCTCCGGCTGCTTTTATGGGTATGATGCATCGAATTTTTCGACCCTATTTGGATAAATTTGTGGTAATATTCATTGATGATATTTTGGTTTATTCGAGAACTCCGGAAGATCATGCCAGGCATCTCAGAATTGTGTTGGACACCTTAAGGGAACATCGGTTGTATGCTAAGTTCAACAAATGTGAGTTCTAGATTGATCGGGTAGCATTTCTGGGTCATATTATTTCAAAGAAAGGTTTGGAAGTAGACCCTTCTAAGATTGAGACGGTTATTCAGTGGCAAAGCCCGAAAAATGCTTCAGAAGTAAGGAGTTTCTTAGGTTTGGCAGGCTACTATCGAAGATTCGTACAGGATTTCTCAAAGATTACGGCTCCTTTAACCCGATTGATTAAGAAGGCGGTTAAGTTTGAGTGGGACGAGGCATGTTAGGCTAGCTTTCAACTTTTAAAGGAGAAGTTGACCACTGCCCCTATATTAGCGCTTCCCGAAGGTACAGAAGGGTATACAGTTTATACGGATGCCTCAAAGGAAGGTTTGTGATGTGTGTTGATGCAGAATGGAAGGGTAATCGCCTATGCCTCAAGGAAATTAAAAGATCGTGAGCAGAACTACCCCACTCACGATTTGGAATTAGCGGCAGTGATCTTTGCTTTGGGTAAGTGGAGACACTATCTTTATGGAATATCATTCGAGGTCTTTTCTGATCATAAGAGTCTCCAATACTTATTTTCACAAAAGGAATTGAACAAAAGACAACGGCGTTGGATGGAACTTTTGGCGGATTATGAGTGTACAATCCGATACCATCCCGGCAAAGCCAATTTGGTCGCGGATGCACTTAGTAGGAAAGCTAGTGTGTCCAATGTGAAGGTGGAAATTGGAGATGAGAATGAGTTGTTCAAACTGAGGGCTAGTATCCGGAATATTACGGTTCAACCGGATCTCAGGCAGAGATTATTTGATGCTTTGAGGATTGATCCCGAAGTTTAGAAATTAGCTGAGAAAGCTCGAGCTAATTCAAAGTGTCCGTTTGGGTTTGATGATACGGGACTTCTAAGATTCAAGAACCGAATTGTTGTGCCGGAAGAGTTAAAAAGGATTATTCTTGAAGAAGCCCATCGGTCAGGGTATTCGATACATCCCGGAGGGAACAAAATGTATAAGGATTTAAAGCAGTTCTATTGGTGGAATGGTTTGAAACGGGATGTTATCAACTTCGTGAAACATTGTATGACCTGTCAAGTGGTAAAGGCAGAACATCAAAAGCCATCGGGGCTACTTCAACCACTGCCTATCCCGGAGTGGAAATGGGAACAAATAGCCATGGATTTTGTTTCGGGATTACCAAAAGTGAGAGGCGGTTTTGATGGAATTTGGGTTATAGTGGATAGGTTGACGAAATCAGCTCATTTTCTTGCTATCAGAATGTCCGATAAAGTGAGTAAATTGGCCAAGAGATACAATGATGAGATTGTTAGGCTTCATGGTGTACCTGTTAGCATTGTCTCGGATCGGGATCTAAGATTTACTTCACGGTTATGGCAAGAATTACAGAAATGTTTGGGAACAAGGCTTCAATTCAGCACAGCTTTCCATCCTCAGACCGAAGGACAATCAGAAAGGTTGATTAAGTATCTGGAGGACATGTTGAGAGCACGTGCATTGGACTTTCAAAGCTCGTGGAATGAACAGTTGCCGTTAATCGAGTTTGCTTACAATAATAGCTATCAAGCCTCGATTGAAATGGCGCCTTACGAAGCTCTTTACGGACGTAAATGTCGTTCTCCGTTGTTCTTTGACTTGGAGGAATGGAATTGGACCAAGTAAGAAGGTGTTAAAAGAGGGGAAAAGAAGGAAAAACCCTCTAAGGCAGTACAAGAGGCTATTGACAAGGTCCAAATAATTAGACAATGGATGAAGGCTGCTCAGGATCGACAAAAGAGTTATTCCGACCTTCGGAGAAAGAACCTTGAGTTTGAGGTTGGAGATAGGGTTTTCTTAAAGGCATCCCCACGGAAAGGGTTCTCAAGGATTGGTCGAGGAGGAAAATTAAACCCTCGGTATATGGGACCGTATGAGATTCTAGAGAAAGTTGGGGATACGGCCTATCGATTGGACTTGCCTCCGAATTTAACCGGAATTCATAACGTATTTCATATTTCACAGCTCCGAAAATATTATTGAGACGAGTCCGAGGTTCTACCGGTTGAAGAAGTGGAATTAGAACCAGATCTCACCTTCGTTCAAAAGCTAATTAAGATATTGGATTGAAAATTTCAGGAACTTCGAAATCGGCGTATTCCACTAGTCAAGGTTCTTTGGAGAAGTGATAAAACCGAAGAGGCTACGTGGGAAACGGAGGAAAAGATGAGAAAATTTCACCCCGAATTATTTTCGAGCGAGCAATGAATCCGGGGACGGATTCTTTTAAGGGGGAGAGATTGTAACGCCCCGACTTTTCGGACGTAAAGGTACGATGTATGTGTTTACCAATTTGCGCGAATTAATTGTTTTTACGTGTTTTATATTTAATTTTATTATAAATTGTTATTATTTTATTTTATTATATTATATTTTATTTTAATATTATTTTAGAATATTTCGTTAATTTAAATATATAAATATATATATTTCTTTTATTATTATTAATTTAATGATTAATGCTAATTAAGTGTTATGTTAATTAATCATGCTTTAATTAATTAATCACGTTGACCTTAATTTATGTTTATAATTTAATTTAATCTATTTAATTAATTTTTATTATGCATGAATTTTAATGAATATGTGCATGAATTGCATGAAAATGTGCATGGTTGTTTAATTTGTGCATCGTTCTTATATGAAATGATATCGAAATGCCGTGAAATTGTAGTATGTCGTAAATATATGTGTTGTGAACATGCCTATACGCTCGTTTTGTGTTTTTGAACTCGTTTAACATGTTAACGAATTTAATTTGAGTCTTGGAACCAAATCGGGGGCTAATGAGCAATTAGCGCACCCTTGGTTCTGTATGTGATATCTTGAGCTCGGGAACTTGGATTCGAGTTCCGTCAACTTCGTTAAACTTGTATTGAAGATTTGAGTTTAATAAACTAAGCCTTATATTTTTTCGAAATCATTTGAACCTCCGAAATCCAACCGAAAAACGAAACCGCATCAAAATGACCATCTTTCACTATATTGGCCATAACTTGTTCAAAACTTAACCAAATTAACTATGGTTGGTGGCCTTTTAACCCTAGTTCAAACCTCTATCAGCTCTTAACTGCTCCATCTCGAACCAAACCTCACACGAACCAAAAAGTTCAGCCAAAGCTTCTGCACCTCTGTTTTCCCGTAACAGTGCAATCCTTGAGGTTTTGAGCTCAAATCTCAATCAACCTTCATCCAATCAACGAGGTGAGTTAGGATTATGTTATATATTATTCTCTGGTCATTTTGATCTATTCATCTCTCAATTTGAATCGGATTTCATGGGATTCTTAAGCATGTGAAGAAACAGTAAGGTTTTTGGAGTATTTGATGACCTCTTGATCTTTAACTTGTTTTGATGATATGTATATGGTTCTTTTACTTCAATTATGGCTGTGTATGCTTGTATGGGTTGATTGATCACGTTGGGAGTCTATGTTCTTTTTTCCATTTCTTGCCCTGTTTTCTTCACACACGAACTGCTGCTTTTCCTTCCCGTTTTTGCTGCGTTGTTGGGGGTTGTTTCCAGGATTGTTTGTTGATCATTTGAAGCCTATTCTTACCTTGATTATTAGCTTGTTTTGGTTGCAAGTTTGTGTGAATATTTGTCCTGGTTTGAACCCTCCTTTTTCCTCCCCTATTTTTCCCGTAACTGTCTGCTGCTTCTGTTCTGAGTCTGTAACACTCTCCTCGGCCGGGGAGAGTTTCTTCTTCGATAGTGCCCGGCCGGGTACTTCTGCTGCTAAACCTTCTGTACTCCCTACCCGGCCGGGGAGATTTGTGAAGGTCTGGCTACCCGGGTGGGTAGCTGCTGCGGCAGCTTCTATTCTTCTCTTCTTCCTTTCTTTTTCTTTCTTGTTGCTGCTTCTTCCTTCCTTGTGTGCTGCGGTGGGGTGTGTGTGTTTATCATTTATAAACTGCTGCTGCTGTGCTTCTTTTGATTCAAAATATGTGCGTGAGTTTATGTACTTTAGGAGCAGTCATGGCTGTTGTTTGGTCAGTCCTTGCTGCTTCTGGTGTCTTCCTTGGTTCCGTTTGTTCTCCCCACATGTAAATTGCTATTGCTATTCTCTAACTGTGCAGAGTGTGCGCGTGAATGTATATATATATATGTATATATGTGTTGTAGCACCCGAGCGTAAGGTACCACATCCCCCGCACCGGGACCTGACCCGTATATGAAATGGAAGTCCATACAAGTGCCAAATCCACGGAGAACGGGGACACAACACACACGCTATGCTAGGCGGGACTAACCCTTGAACCATTCAACTCAAGACAATGTAAAATCAGAGTTAAAGTAAACGCGGAAGCAAGAACGACATATAATATATATACAATGAGCCACCAAGCTCCAAAAATAGATGTACAAAAGTATTCAAGTATTCAAGGCCACACGGCCTACAGAATTATAACGCTCCACATCAAGATCATATTCAAAATGGCAATAAGAGTATGAGACTGAAATGAAGTGCTAAACAACAATGCAAAAACCTAGACGCCTTGTATTCCCGCCTAGCACTCCTATGCCTGCACAAAACAACTGAAAACAAACCGGGTTCAGTCTAAAAGAGACTGGTGGGTATAAAAGCGGGGCATAAGTGTAAATATCGCGGAATTGAAACATATACATGCAAGCCCTAATCCCATAGAAGTTTGATAAGAAATTTCCCAAGCGGCAAAACAAACAAAACATCAATGGGATTACGACTATCATTTTCATTCATAATTAACATAGGGTATAAGGCCCGACGAGTGGGCGTGCATCACCTCCAACCTTCTCCTCGTGTAATCATATTCATAAATTCACAAGTTTTCATACATAACATATGTGCACATACATAATGATCATAATCATTCATATACACCTTCTTCCTCCGGTGGTGGGCGAGTTTGCAAGACTCGACCACCTCATACATAATGGCTAGTGAGGTTCATGAATCCTCAAGAGCCCGACTAGCGTTTTCTCGTCAAAACTCCTGACGAGATCCGTTTCGACGTAAAATGGTTGGAACTAGTGCAAGGGTTCACCGTCGGCCCTTGCCTCCCCGGCTCCCCACAATGCACTAAGCTCCGGGCCCGTGATCATATCATACATGCAATCTCGCCAAAACATAAGGTAGGTTTGCATAAAGGAAAGGTTATACGTTTGAAATCATTTACTTGAGAAAAGACGCAATATATATGTATAATCATATTACTTTGGCTTAAAACTTGTCACATAAGGATATATATCGGTCGATTCATATCTAATAGAAGAAAAACCCACCTTTTATAAACAAAAGATCGGCACAAGCGTCTCAATGCTCGCCTACGTCTCCGACCAAATCCGAATCTGTGCAAAAGAAAAGGTATGAGACTCAATAGCCACATATGACGCTCGGCAACGAAGTGAATATGACATGAATGCATAAAAGATCATATTATGCCATGAAAATGTTCATGTGCACTATTAAGGAACTTAAATCACAAAATCAATCCATTTGTTCATTCATTACATTCAAATTCATAAATTCATATCAATTTAATCCAAGAATTCATTTAATGTTCATAACACTTAATATTCATATTTTCAATTAGGAATAAAAGAAATAAAACGTTCAAACAATAGTCGGTAATTTAAATATGCGAAATAGAAATCAATTAATTCTAAAATTGAATTAAATCAAATAAAATTTAAAATATATTATAAATATAAATATATACTAATTATATAGATATACATATATATATATAATCCTACGTATATATATATATATATATATATATATATATATATATATATATCACATGCATGCATAACCTAATCTAATATATATATTACATATATACATATATAATTACACACACTCATGCATACAACACCTTCATGCACACACACACACGCACACATGCATGCACAAACAACACACCCCATTTTCATGCATATACATATACACACACGCACACATTTTGAATCCAAAAAGAACAGCAGCAACAACAGTTTAAGCTTGAAGAACAGACACACACACACTTTGAGCAACACCAGGAAGGAAGGAGCAGCAGTAGGAGAAAGGAAAGAAAAGGAAAAGAATGAAGGAAGAAGATCAGACGTCACCACAGAAAACTGGCAGAAAACAGGGGTCGCGGCCGCGACCCATTTCCTTCATGAAATGGTAGCGGCCGCTACCTACAATTTTCGGAATTTTGAACAATTAATCAGAATACGTGAACAGCCTACTGTTCAGTCGCGGGCGCGATTGAAATGAAGGTGAAGAAGGTCGCGGGCGCGACCTGTGCGAAACAGAACTGACGCAGAACTGGAGAAAAAAAACAAAGCACAATACAACCACTCCAATCCAAAAAGATCATTTAAGGCAAGGCATCAATTAAGCATAAAAAATACTCTAAAACAACATTCAAATCAGCTCCCAGAAGGATAAAACGTGAGGTGAAGGCAAAGGTGTTCATTTCATGCTATAACCTCAAGGGTTCATTAATGGTAGCTCATGAATGCCTCAACTACCAGCTAGTACAACACCATAAATGTAGAGAGGAGATCAAAACAATCATTTTCATGCTTGGAATCATTCAAAAAGCTCAAGAATTGGAAGAGATCAATCAAATGCCCAAAACCTAAATATACTTTCATATCTGTCAAAAACTCATGAAACCTTGCTCAAATTTAGGGATGAATGAATGAAAATGACTCATATTGAATGTACATAACATAACCAAGCTTACCTTGTGGATTAATGGAGGTTTGGAAGAGATTTGAGCTTGAATCTCCAAGGATTGGCTTGAGCTACGGGATTTCTGGAAAACAGAGGATGTTTGGCCAATTTACTCTAAGTGAGAAAGGTTATCTCGGTTTAGGGAGTTAAAGGCTGATTAAAGGGTTGAGTTAGGGTTCCAAAAACTTTAACCATGGTTAATTTGGTCAACAAATGAATAAGTTATGATTTATTTGGTAAAAGGTGGCAGATTGAGTTCCCGTTGCATGTTTCGGTTAAATTTCGGAGGTTTGAATGATTCTGGAAAAATATGTGGCTAAGTTTACTAAACTCGAATTTTCGTTGCAAGTTCAGCAAAGTTGACGAAACTCGAATCCGAGTTTCCTAGTTCAAGATATTAAATTCGGAACCAAGGGTACGCTAAGTGCTTGTTAGCCCCCGTTTTGGTTCCTCGATTCAAATTAAATTCGTTAGCATACCAAATGAATCCGAAAACTTAAACCGAGCATAAAGCCATGTTCATAACACATATATTTACGACATATTACAATTGCACGACGTTCCGATATCATTTCATATAAGAACGATGCACAAAATGAACAACATGCATAATTTCATGCAATGCATGCACATTTTATTCAAAATCCATGCACAAATGAAATTTTAATAAATAAAACAAATTAGAATATAAACATATATTAAAGTCTCGTTATTAATTAATTAAAGTATGATTAATTAACATAACACTTAATTAGCATAATCAATAAATTAATAATAAAATAAATAATATATATATATACTTATATTACGGAATATTTTAATATAGTAATAATAAATTAAAATAAAATATAATAAAATAAAATAATAACAATTTATAATAAAATTAAATATAAAACATGTAAAAACAATTAATTCGCGCAAATTGGTAAACACATACGTCGTACCTTTACGTCTGAAAAGTCGGGGCGTTACAATCTCTCCCCCTTAAAAGAATCCGTCCTCCGATTCACTGCTCGCTCGGAAACAATTCCGGGTGAACCTTTTGCATCTTTTCCTCCGTCTCCCATGTAGCCTCTTCGGTTTTATCATTTCTCCAAAGAACCTTGACTAGTGGAATACGCCGATTTCGAAGTTCCTGAAATTTCCGATCCAATATCTTAATTGGCTTTTGAACGAAGGTGAGATCTGGTTCTAACTCCACTTCTTCATCCGGTAGAACCTCGGACTCGTCTCGGTAATATTTCCGAAGCTGTGAAACATTAAACACGTTATGAATTCCGGTTAAACTCGGAGGCAAGTCCAATCGATAGGCCGTATCCCCAATCTTCTCTAGAATCTCATACGGTCCCATATACCGAGGGTTTAATTTTCCTCCTCGTCCAATCCTTGGGAACCCTTTTCGTGGAGATGCCTTTAAGAAAACCCTATCTCCAACCTCAAATTCAAGATTCTTTCTCCGAAGGTCGGCATAACTCTTTTGTCGATCCTGAGCCGCCTTCATCTGTTGTCTAATTATCTGGACCTTGTCAATAGCCTCTTGCACCGCCTTAGAGGGTTTTTCCTTTCTTTCCCCTCGTTTAACACCTTCTTGCTTGGTCCAATTCCATTCCTCCAAATCGAAGAACAACGGTGATTGACATTTACGTCCGTAAAGAGCTTCGTAAGGGGCCATTTCTATCGAGGCTTGACAGCTATTATTTTAAGCAAACTCGATTAACGGCAACTGTTCATTCCACGAGCTCTGAAAATCCAATGCACATTCTCTGAACATGTCCTCCAGATACTTAATCAACCTCTCTGATTGTCCGTCAGTCTGAGGATGGAAAGCTGTGTTGAATTGAAGCCTTGTTCCCAACCACTTCTGTAATTCTTGCCATAACCGTGAAGTAAATCTTGGATCCCGATCCGAGATAATGCTAACAGGTACCCCATGAAGCCTAACAATTTCATCATTATATCTCTTAGCCAATTTACTCACTTTATCGGACATCCTGATAGCAAGGAAATGGGTTGATTTTGTCAATCTGTCCACAATCACCCAAATTCCATCAAAACCGCCTCTCACTTTCGGTAATCCCGAAACAAAATCCATGGCTATTTGTTCCCACTTCCACTCCGGGATAGGCAATGGTTGAAATAGCCCCGATGGCTTTTGATGTTCTGCTTTTACCACTTGACAGGTTATGCAATGCTTCACAAAGTTGATAACATCCCGTTTCAAACCATTCCACCAATAGAATTATTTTAAATCCTTATACATTTTGTTCCCTCCGGGATGTATCGAATACCCTGGCCGATGGGCTTCCTCAAGAATAATCCTCTTTAACTCTTCCGGGACGACAATTCTATTCTTGAATCTTAGAAGTCCCGTATCATCAAACCCAAACGGACACTCTGAATCAGCTCGAGCTTTCTCAGCTAATTTCTGAACCTCGGGATCAATTCTCTGAGCATCAAATAATTTCTGTCTAAGATCCGGTTGAACCGTGATATTCCGAATACTAGCCCTTAATCTCCAATTTCCACCTTTACATTGGACACGCTAGCTTTCCTACTAAGCGCATCCGCGACCAAATTGGCTTTGCCGGGATGGTATCGGATGGTACACTCATAATCCGCCAACAGTTCCATCCAACGCCGTTGTCTCTTATTCAATTCTTTTTGTGAGAATAAGAATTCGGGACTCTTGTGATCGGAAAAGACCTCGAACGATATTCCATAAAGATAGTGTCTCCACTTACCCAAAGCAAAGATCACTGCCGCTAATTCCAAATCGTGAGTGGGGTAGTTCTGCTCATGATCTTTCAATTTCCTTGACGCATAGGCGATTACCCTTCCATTCTGCATCAACACACATCCCAAACCTTCCTTTGAGGCGTCCGTATAAACTGTATATCCTTCTGTACCTTCGGGAAGCGCTAATACAGGGGCAATAGTCAGCTTTTCCTTTAAAAGTTGGAAGCTAGCCTCACATGCCTCATCCCATTCAAACTTAACCACCTTCTTAGTCAATCGGGTTAAAGGATCGGCAACCCTTGAGAAATCCTGTACGAATCTTCGATAGTGGCCTGCTAAACCAAAGAAACTCCTTACTTCAGAAGCATTTTTCGGGCTTTGCCATTGAATAACTGTCTCAATTTTAGAAGGATCTACTTCCAAACCTTTCCTTGAGACAATATGGCCCAGAAATGCTACCCGATCAATCCAGAATTCACATTTGCTAAACTTAGCATATAACCGATGTTCTCTTAAGGTGTCCAACACAATTCTGAGATGCCTGGCATGATCCTCCGGAGTCCTCAAATAAACCAGAATGTCATCGATGAATATTACCACAAACTTATCCAAATAGGGCCGAAAAATTCAATGCATCATATCCATAAAAGCAGCCGGAGCATTAGTCAATCCAAAAGGCATCACTACGAACTCGTAGTGTCTATACCGGGTATTAAATCCAGTATTCGGAATGTCCTCTTCCAGGATCTTCAGTTGATAATATCCTTGTCTCAAATCCAATTTTGAGTAAACCCCTAAACCTTGTAACATGTCGAATAAATCCTCAATATGGGGCAAAGGATACTTATTCTTTACAGTCATCCGATTCAGCTCCCGGTAATCTACACACATTCTTAAGGTTCCATCCTTTTTCTTAACAAAGAGAACCGGAGCACCCCAAGGTGACGAACTTGGCCGAATATATCCAACTTTAAGTAATTCCTCTAACTGAATCTTTAACTCTTTCAATTCGGCCGGTGCCATCCGATACGGGGTCTTAGAGTATGGTTTGGATCCTGGATATAAGTCGATGACGAATTCAATCTCACGGTCTGGTGGTAAAGAACTCAAATTCTCCGGAAAGACATCGGAAAAATCCTTAACAACCGCGGTATCCTCCAACTTGACTTGATCTTTCGGCCTATTAAGAAGATACGCAATAAATCCCGTTGCTCCTTCTCTCATCAGCTTATGAGCTTCCGTGTAAGACAAGAGAGATACTGTTCTTGATCCACTACCAATCACCAATTCATTTCCCAAAATCACTTTCTTCGCAAAACAACCAACATTGGCCCGATGCCTGGACAACCAATCCATACCCAAAATAACTCCATACCTCTTCATAGGCATAACAATTAAATCAGCCGGATACTCTTTCCCCTCAATAAAAACTGAACACCCCCGAACCAACCGATCTGTCTGAAGACTCCCACCAAGTGGCGAACTCACCAAATAATAAGAAGATAAACATATAACAGGCAAGCACAGATTATCAACTAGATCACAAGAAATAAAGGAATGCGTGGCACCCGGATCAAAGAGTGCATGGATGTTCATGTTATGTATGGATAGTGTACCTTCCACCACAGCTGTAGGATCAATCTCTGCATCTTGCTCCTCACCCTCGAGGGCATAAGCACGAGCCGGGATCATTGGCCTTTGAACTCGTTTCTGAAATCCGGGGTCCTTGTCAGGACAAGTATCCGCCATATGGTCACCCTTCCCGCCTATGAGACACAAGTTTAACCTCCTCCGGCAGTTGTAGAAATTGTGAGTTGGTCCTCCACAATGTGTACAAGGAGACTGAGCCAATCTAGCCTCACTTACACCTTGTCGATCCCTCGTTGGTGCAGGCAAAGCGTTTAGAACCGGTGGAGTTGGTCCTCCCATTCTTGGCTTCTTAAAGGGACCTTTAGGAGGGGGAGTAGCTTGAATCATCGGTCTCTTCCCATAGGAGCTCTAAAAACCGGGTCCTTCTTGAACTCTTCCTCTTGAACCAAAGCTCGTTGCACAGTGTCAGCAAATGACTCGAAGTTGTGACCCGCCTGGCCATGTCTCAAATCTTGTCTTAATCCCGCAATGAATTTCCTCGACTTTCTCTTCTCATCCCGGGTGACATGAGGGGCATATTTCCCAAGCCAGTTAAACACGGCGAGATATTGAGTCACCGTACGCGCACCTTGCTTCAAATCCATGAACTCCTGCTCCTTTCTCTCTCTTACTACCTCCGGTACAAAGCATTCCCGGAATTCTCTCTTGAAAACCTCCCAAGTCACTTCCTCTTCGTCCACTTCAAGTTTCTCTCTCGTTCTTTCCCACCATTCATATGCATCTCCATCTAGTTGGAATATAGCAAATTGAGCCTTCTCTTGCGTGGTGAACTGTCGAACTCCAAAAATCCTCGCCAATCGAATCAGCCAACCTTCCGAGATCGCATCATCAATAGAACCGGAAAACCGAGGGGGGTTGTAGCTCAGAAACTGTAATGCCCCGTTTTCAATTTATGCATTATGCGATAATTGATAATGTGCTTAATTGATATTATGTGATACTTTATATATTTTTCATAACATTAGATGCATAATATTTCCATGAGCTTTTATGAATTAATTGTTAACGTGACTAAATGCTCATATATGTAAATGTGTGGATTTAATTGCATGACTTAAATAGAGTTAGATACTCATTTTACATGGATTGAAACTAATTGCATGTATTCATATAATGGAGGGACTTATGTGTAAAAAGTGATGAGTCATGCATATATGTGGAAGACTTTTGTAAATATCTCATTCATCTCTTCCATTTCATTTCATTCTCATCAAATTAACCTCACACACACACACACACTAAATACCGATTTTTACACCACGGAAGAGAAGGAGGAGATTTCATCATTCCAAGTTAATTTCAAGGAGGAATTGCATGAGTATGAGGCATCACCATCATCTCCATAGTTCCTTTCATCTTTCCATTCATTCTTTCAAGGTATATGTATGAATTGCTTGAGCTTTTGATTATTTGGTTGAGTAGGGTTTGATGATTGATTGATGCTTTCATGCTTATTCATGATTAGAAGCATGTTTAGGTCCTTGTTTCTTCATTTCTTGCATGAAACCTGAAGTTATGTTGAAGTTGGGAATATATGATTTTACATGGGATTTTGATGATGAATTCTTGATGATTTGATGCATGTTTCCTTGGATTATATGATGATTAATGGATATATATGATCATATACATGCTATATGTTGGTTTTCAAGTGTTTATTTGATGTAGTTTGGTGATTGATTGGTTTGGGAACCTTTTCCCGCGACCTCCCCTGTTTTCTTGCCCTGTTTTTCTGTTACGCACAGTGACACGGGGGTGTCGCTTTTCCCCTCTTCAGCGTGACACGGGGGTGTTCGTTGGGTTGAGTTTCTGTACCGTGACACGGGGGTGTCACGGCTTAGTGTATTTTAGTGACACGGGCGTGTCACCTTTTATTTCCTGCATTTTGTCCAACTTCAAACCAACGCCATTTTCACCTCGGTTTGAATTAGAAAACGTGCCATATAGCGTTGGAAAGGTCTATGTGTCTACTTTCCTATCCAACAAACAAACCTCGATTCCCACTTCTAGAATTTAAGATATTCCAGTTTTCCCACAACATGTACATTTCCAAAAATTGTCAGTTTTGGCCAAACTTCACCAAAACCTTTCTTATTGCATTTCATTCACTCTCTTGGCTCCCATATGTGAATTATATGAGTTATATACTTGTTTAATTGATAAGTATGCTCCTACTTGATACTTCTTGGTACATAATTGCTCAAATGTATTGTGTGACTCCATGCCCTATATGAATTGAACTTGAAATGATTGAATGCTTTAAATATGTGACTCCTTGAGATTTATTTCATCTTTTAAGTGTTAGTTGGTTCTCATATATGATTAAGTGCCACTTAATTGTTAATATGTATGGTTATTAAAGTGTTGGGATGGTTATTTATTTACACGAGCATTGCCGTGCGTCATACTTGGTCTCATATTGAGTCTTGTCCCACGAGTTCACGTTATTTCCTTTCTTGTCCAGTTTATCTCCAGGGCGGAGATCATTGACCGTTGGGCACTTTCTAGTATCCTTGTCTTGTTCCGTCACTCGTCAGGTGAGGTTTAAATTCTAGATATATAGAACCTTACAACACTTATGTGATTTTCAGCCAAAACGTATCTATATATCTATAGTGTTCGAACCTTATGATTTTCAATTGATTTCACGGAATTGGATTGATTGATTGATTGATTGATTAACGCATTGATTGTTTTGGCGAGTAACTATTGTTCACGTTGGGCCGGAGGGTAGTGTATTGAGCCAACCGGGAAAGCAAGGGCTGACGGGTAACTCTTGCACTATCCTCACCATTGTGTGATCACCTCTGAATCCATCAGGAGGTTTGGTGGAGGAAGAAATCCCGTACGTGGGAGTCATGCTCCTGACATACACCGTGCCTGGATGGTTGGGTCTTGCAAGCCCGCCATCACCCGGAGGAAGAAGGGGTTATTGATTGAAATTGCTAATTGTGCACTAAGTTCTATTGCTTGATCACTTAATTAATTACAACTGAATTATTGTACACTGTCGGAGAAAGGTTGGAGATTTGCCCTCACTCGCCGGGCCACTGATTGAATTGAATTAAATTGAGTGTATTGTTAAATTGATTAGTTGTAATCTCGGGCGAGTTATCTTTTACTATTAAACTTATATTGTTTCTATTTTATGAACCCTTACCCGAGATTATGGCTTGCATGTTACTTACGCGAATATTTATTTATAAACCCCTCACTCAGTCTGTGGTAGACTGACACCTCACGCTTTTCAGGTACTGTCAGTGGCGTGCTAGGGGGGAGTCCGAGTCGTGTCTAGTTGTCGAGTTGAGTCTAGCATTGCATTTTCATGTTCTTGGTATTTTCGGCTTATCATGTTAGTGGTTTTGGGTTATTTATATATGTATGATGTATAGGAGATGATAATGTATTGATAAGTGTTGGTACCTACTATTATATAAATGTTGGTATCTATAAGTAAATATGTAAATATGGTACCTATAAGTATTGATTGCTATTGCTTCCGCTTTTATTGTTCTGAATTGTTTATTGGTAGTATTTGAGGGTACCCGCCTAGCTTTTGAGTTTTTTTATTGTCACCCGTTCGCCATGAGTCCGGTTCATATATGGACTACTCATTTCATGTGTGAGCTAGACTCATGGTGTGGGGGTGTGGCATCTCGGCGTTCCGGGTGCTACATCTTAGGTGGTATCAGAGCCCGGTTGCAAAACCGCGGTTCTAGCGTCGAGTCGTGTCATGTCTAGGTCGAACGGCATAGGATTATTTGATAATTGCGAGTCTTGCATCTTATTTGGAACTACTTGAACTTATTTGAATTTATTTGAACTTACCTGAACATCTTTGAGCTACTTGATGACATGTGCATGGCATTGATTTATGTTACTACTTGATGATTAATTGATCTTCGATGACTTGGAATTTATATGTTTGATGTGTTTTCTTTAATTTAGTTGAATTAATTATTGCGTTCTGCATCAAATATGTGGTTAAATGCTAATTATGTGACATGAGCATGTACTAACCGCATGCATTTAGCTTTGAACTAATTTGGAGTTATAGGTTATGAAGATTATATCAAACCACGACCAATTTCTACAACAACTTCAATCTACCCCAAGTTCTTTTCTTTTGCTTTGAAGTTGTAAGGAATGCACAGGGGAACTTCATAAAAGAAAATCAAGAGTCATGGATTGCTCTAGTTAGGTTATACTTCAAGTGTTAAGATTCGGGAATTGAAGGGCCAAAGGTGGGAGTAACTTTCAAGCTCTAATGAAGTTGGTAGATATTTAACGGGATAGTGGTAGGGCGTGATGCCTACAACTTGCAAGATTAACACTCACACGCCTATATTGCAAAAGTCTTTTTAACAGGAATCCGTAGGATCATTTCATTCAAGAGCAAAACTGAAGAAAACCTCTAGAGTGTTTTAAGGTTAAAGGTCTCAATCACCGAGGAGGCCTCGAGGGTACTAGGGACTTAGGGTTCGGAGTTGAAAGCAAGTTGAGGATTTTCCACTATTAGAATCGAAAATCAAGTTGTGGGATGACCTACGAGCTTTAGGTAAGTGGAAGAAGTTCAAAGAGGTGGAGTTGGGGTAGATGATGCTAAGTCATCATAAGATTAATACATATACCATGCCACATCAAAAGTTAAGTTAGTCAACCAAACTCAACGGGGTTGTGCAAACCAAGGGATGAAACGAAGGGAATCTTGGAGGAGGTTAGATCGATGAAGAAGAATGAAGAGATTAAGAAAAAAGGGAATTGAAGTCACTACGGATTTTGAGTAAGGAAGAAGGGGAATTGGAAGATATGGAGCAAAAATGGAAACGGTGAAAGAAGGTAACGAGCTTATAGAAGGAAACTATATGCTTGAGTGTAAACAATTGGAGGGTGAGTTCGTTCGACTATTTAAACTTATACAAATTAAATCGAGGATTTCGATTGAGGTGATAACTAGGTGAAGACTTCGGATAACAATTAGAGACTACTTTTCGAAAGAGGGCTAGTTATCAATTTCACGGAAGTAGAAGCATTGGAGTTCAAGAATCATAATTTGATTACCAAGTTATACGAGTCGAGATAAGGAAGCTTTGAACAAGAAAATATTTAAGGTGAAGGCTCGAACCACACTTAGAATCTATAAATTGGAAGGAATACTTGGGGACAGAATTGAGTTCAAGAAATTTCAATCCTCGAGTGATGGAAACGTACGGGTTGATGCTGGGGATTTTGAAGAAAATTGGAAGACCGTAGGTAACCAGGAATAACCAACAAATTCGAGGCAAGCTTGTAATTCAACAAAACAAAGAACAAGTGCTAAGTTAAAGGATGTAGCTACGGTGACAGGTTCAAAGCATTCATGGCACGTGCATCATACATTGTTTAAATTATTTAAATTTCTTTAACTATATATGCATTCCTACTTGAGCGTAAATTTTCCAACTTGTGTATTTAGTATTTATAAGTGTAATACGTGCATCGACATCTTAACCCAACATGCACTTTAAGTGTTTTCTTGATAGAAAACCTCTCCACCTCATCTATCAAGCATTACTTGAACCGAGACACAACTGAAGTATGATACGAAAAGAATTGGGTTGCAAAGTGAGGAACAAAAGGGAGAAAGAACAATTGAAAGGCCGGGAAAAGTAGTTAGGAGTTGGATGGAAGAAGTTGTCACTTCAAAAATAAACGTGAGATGAAATGTCCGAACAAGTGGCGAGATTTAAGATTGCTGATATCAAGGAAGTTGAGTCGACTGGGGAAATGACTTCAAATTTGTGGTTGTGCTCAAAGGAATTACATTTGTTAGAAGCAACAAAAGTGTAAGGGTTACAAATGATGGGGTTACTTGAAAGCAACAACAAGGGATGAATTAGGAGATTGAGATGCTTGATGACCTCCAAGGTCAGGATGAGGATATTTAGGAAATGATTTTGGAAAGGGTAAAAGCTTCAAGAAATGGAATGGATATTCAAGAATTGAGGAAAGATTCAGTGTTCGTTGGATTTCCAATTGAGATAGAGAAATACTTCGAGAATGAGATCGAGAGTTAGAGGTACTTCAAGAGAATTAGAAAGAAGAGAAGCTTGGATTTGAGAAAGGGTAGAACTAGTTCTAGAAGTTAGACAGAAAATATTCCTATTTTCTTAAGGGCGAGAGCCGGTCGGGGAACAACTTAAAATCGATGTTTGGATCTCACTTGGGAGAGTTGAAACTTCAAGGAAAATGGTTCTTTCGGAAACTCTCTATCGGAACTAGGTGAATGAAGTCTTCAATAGTTTAAATCTCGTGCGCCTAGAGTTCTCAAATGGAGGTTTTTAAAAGCCATAAGGAGGCATATCTTGAGCCGAGTTGAAATTGAAACAAATCTGAGGAGAAATGGGAGAGATCATGATTTTTATAAGTTGAGTAAGTTTACTTTGATCAAAGGTAAGAATTTTTCAAGGAAAGCGACTGTCATTCAAGATTTGCACGAAGTGACCAAAGAGGTGCGACACTATTACCATATTACAAGATAAAAACAACTCGACGGGAACATTCTCTATCGCAAGGGATCACCTGAGACTTACTTGAACTGGGAATATTTTGAAGGATAAAAAGGTAGACCTCGATTCATCAAATAATTAGTCCGGGCATCGGAGGAGGTCAACTATAATTTGTAAGAAGAATGGGTGGTCGGATTACTACCAAGTGCATATTCAAGAATTGAATCTTCGAACCGTGGTGGTAGAAAGGTTAGAAATTTGATCGCGGGATGGATATTGAGTAGTTATTGGGGTACATACTGACATCAGGCATCCGAGGAATGGCATTTTGGTTAGAAGGGATTCTGATCAAAGAATCAAGTATTGAATCAAGTTACTGCCACTGAAGTTTTCTAAGACCATGGTGAACGGTACATCAAAACATGCATATCATGTGCAATGTACATTTTATTATCACCACGTATGGTTCTTTGTATTTGTTAATTGGTTTTGTAAGACTAGTTGGTATTTGACTTCTCCTACTTGATCATTTCGTGAAGTTCTGTGTGAATGTTTAATTAAGCGTTCTCTTGAAATTCTTGCTTGTGTGAGAGTCGGGGTACTCTCCTTAGTTGTTAGAGAGACGGGGTTCTCTCTTTATTTGCTAGAGAGACGGGGTTCTCTCATTTCTTGTGGAGAGACGGGGCTCTCTCGTTACTTGTCTAAGAGACGGGGCTCTCTTGTTGCTTGTGCATCATTTTAAACTCGGCAGTGGACCTGGGGACCAGGTTCTCTTAAGGGGGAGAGAGTTGTAACGCCCCGTTTTCAATTTATGCATTATGCGATAATTGATATTGTGCTTAATTGATATTATGTGATACTTTATATATTTTTCATAACATTAGATGCAAAATATTTCCATGAGCTTTTATGAATTAATTGTTAACGTGACTAAATGCTCATATATATAAATGTGTGGATTTAATTGCATGACTTAAATAGAGTTAGATACTCATTTTACATGGATTGAAACTTAATTGTATGCATTCATATAATGGAGGGACTTATGTGCAAAAAGTGATGAGTCATGCATATATGTGGAAGACTTTTGTAAATATCTCATTCATCTCTTCCATTTCATTTCATTCTCATCAAATTAACCTCACACACACACACACGAAATACCGATTTTTACACCATGGAAGAGAAGGAGGAGATTTCATCATTCCAAGTTAATTTCAAGGAGGAATTGCATGAGTATGAGGCATCACCATCATCTCCATAGTTCCTTTCATCTTTCTATTCATTCTTTCAAGGTATATGTATGAATTGCTTGAGCTTTTGATTATTTGGTTGAGTAGGGTTTGATGATTGATTGATGCTTTCATGCTTATTCATGATTAGAAGCATGTTTAGTTCCTTGTTTCTTCATTTCTTGCATGAAACTTGAAGTTATGTTGAAGTTGGGAATATATGATTTTATATGGGATTTTGATGATGAATTCTTGATGATTTGATGCATGTTTCCTTGGATTATATGATGATTAATGGATATATATGATCATATACATGCTATATGTTGGTTTTCAAGTGTTTATTTGATGTAGTTTGGTGATTGATTGGTTTGGGAACCTTTTCCCGCGACCTCCCCTGTTTTCTTGCCCTGTTTTTCTGTTACGCACAGTGACACGGGGGTGTCGCTTTTCCCCTCTTCAGCGTGACAAGGGGGTGTTCGTTGGGTTGAGTTTCTGTACCGTGACACGGGGGTGTCACGGCTTAGTGTATTTTAGTGACACGGGCGTGTCACCTTTTATTTCCTGCATTTTGTCCAACTTCAAACCAACGCCATTTTCACCTCGGTTTGAATTAGAAAACGTGTCATATAGCGTTGGAAAGGTCTATGTGTCTACTTTCATATCCAACAAACAAACCTCAATTCCCACTTCTAGAATTTAAGATATTCCAGTTTTCCCACAACATGTACATTTCCAAAAATTATCGGTTTTGGCCAAACTTCACCAAAACCTTTCTTATTGCATTCCATTCACTCTCTTGGCTCCAATATGTGAATTATATGAGTTATATACTTGTTTAATTGATAAGTATGCTCCTACTTGATACTTCTTGGTACTTAATTGCTCAAATGTATTGTGTGACTCCATGCCCTATATGAATTGAACTTGAAATGATTGAACGCTTTAAATATGTGACTCCTTGAGATTTATTTCATCTTTTAAGTGTTAGTTGGTTCTCATATATGATTAAGTGCAACTTAATTGTTAATATGTATGGTTATTAAAGTGTTGGGATGGTTATTTATTTACATGAGCATTGCCGTGTGTCATACTTGGTCTCATATTGAGTCTTGTCCCACGAGTTCACGTTATTTCCTTTCTTGTCTAGTTTTTCTCCAGGGCAGAGATCATTGACCGTTGGGCACTTTCTAGTATCCTTGTCTTGTTCCGTCGCTCGTCAGGTGAGGTTTAAATTCTAGATATATAGAACCTTACAACACTTATGTGATTTTCGGCCAAAACGTATCTATATATCTATAGTTTTCGAACCTTATGATTTTCAATTGATTTCATAGAATTGGATTGATTGATTGATTGATTGATTAACGCATTGATTGTTTTGGCGAGTAACTATTATTCACGTTGGGCCCGAGGGTAGTGTATTGAGCCAACCGGGAAAGCAAGGGCTGACGGGTAACTCTTGCACTATCCTCACCATTGTGTGATCACCTCTGAATCTATCAGGAGGTTTGGTGGAGGAAGAAATCCCGTACGTGGGAGTCATGCTCCTGACGTACACCGTGCCTGGATGGTTGGGTCTTGCAAGCCCGCCATCACCCGGAGGAAGAAGGAGTTATTGATTGAAATTGCTAATTGTGCACTAAGTTCTATTGCTTGATCACTTAATTAATTACAACTGAATTATTGTACACTGTCGGAGAAAGGTTGGAGATTTGCCCTCACTCGCCGAGCCACTGATTGAATTGAATTAAATTGAGTGTATTGTTAAATTGATTAGTTGTAATCTCGGGCGAGTTATCTTTTACTATTAAACTTATATTGTTTCTATTTTATGAACCCTTACCCGAGATTATGGCTTGCATGTTACTTGCGCGAATATTTATTTATAAACCCCTCACTCAGTCTGTGGTAGACTGACACCTCAAACTTTTCAGGTACTGTCAGTGGCGTGCTAGGCGGGAATCCGAGTCGTGTCCAGTTGTCGAGTTGAGTCTAGCATTGCATTTTCATGTTCTTGGTATTTTCGGCTTATCATGTTAGTGGTTTTGGGTTATTTATATATGTATGATGTGTAGGAGATGATAATGTATTGATAAGTGTTGGTACCTACTATTATATAAATGTTGGTATCTATAAGTAAATATGTAAATATGGTACCTATAAGTATTGATTGCTATTGCTTCCGCTTTTATTGTTCTGAATTGTTTATTGGTAGTATTTGAGGGTACCCGCCTAGCTTTTGAGTTTTTTTATTGTCACCCGTTCGCCATGAGTCCGGTTCATATATGGACTACCCATTTCATGTGTGAGCTAGACTCATGGTGCGGGGGTGTGGCATCTCGGCGTTCCGGGTGCTACAGAAACACCCCATGAGGATCTCTATTATTATGGTTTGGTGGAGGGGCTTGTTGTTCTGCCGGTTGTGGTGGGGGAGCTTGAGCCCTCCGATGCTCAACATAATTAAAAACTACTTCCATGAAGTTCCCCATATCCATTGGAGGCGCTTGAGGTTGTGGTTGAGGTGTGGGGGATCGGTCATGATGATGACGACGCCCTGGAGATCTCTCACGATGTCTACGTGGAGGCATCTTGTCCAAGAAACACTGAAATGAATGCTATTTTTAGTCCATGCATGCAAGTGCAACCAATTCATCCAAAATCCAAAATTTAAAGCACACAAGCACGTAAACAATGCATATGCAACACATTGACAAGTTGTTCCTAAAGCCGAACGACCTAACTGACTCAACACGACACTAGAGCCCGGGTTTTACAACCCTAGGCTCTGATACCACATAAGGATGTAGTACCCGAGCGTAAGGTACCACATCCCCCGTACCGGGACCCGACCCGTATATGAAATGGAAGTCCATACACGTGCCAAATCCACGGTGAACGGGGACACAACACACACACTATGCTAGGCGGGACTAATCCTTGAACCATTCAACTCAAGACAATGTAAAATCAGAGTTAAAGTAAACGCGGAAGCAAGAACGACATAAAATATATATACAATGAGCCACCAAGCTCCAAAAATAGATGTACAAAAGTATTCAAGTATTCAAGGCCACACGGCCTACAGAATTATAACGCTCCACTTCAAGATCATATACAAAATGGCAATAAGAGTATGAGACTGAAATGAAGTGCTAAACAACAATGCAAAAACCTAGATGCCTTGTATTCCCGCCTAGCACTCCTATGCCTGCACAAAACAACTGAAAACAAACCGGGTTCAGTCTAAAAGAGACTGGTGGGTATAAAAGCGGGGCATAAGTATAAATATCGCGGAATTGAAACATATACATGCAAGCCCTAATCCCATAGAAGTTTGATAAGAAATTTCCCAAGAGGCAAAACAAATAAAACATCAATGGGATTACGACTATCATTTTCATTCATAATTAACATAGGGTGTAAGGCCCGGCGAGTGGGCGTGCATTACCTCCAACCTTCTCCTCGTGTAATCATATTCATAAATTCATAAGTTTTCATACATAACATATGTGCACATACATAATGATCATAATCATTCATATACACCTTCTTCCTCCGGTGGTGGGCGAGTTTGCAAGACTCGACCACCTCATACATAATGGCTAGTGAGGTACATGAATCCTCAAGAGCCCGACTAGCGTTTTCTCGTCAAAACTCCTGACAAGATCCGTTTCGACGTAAAATGGCTGGAACTAGTGCAAGGGTTCACAGTCGGCCCTTGCCTCCCCGGCTCCCCACAATACACTAAGCTCCGGGCCCGTGATCATATCATACATGCAATCTCGCCAAAACATAAGGTAGGTTTGCATAAAGGAAAGGTTATACGTTTGAAATCATTTACTCAAGAAAAGACGCAATATATATGTATAATCATATTACTTTGGCTTAAAACTTGTCACATAAGGATATATATCGGTCGATTCATATCTAATAGAAGAAAAACCCACCTTTTATAAACAAAAGATCGGCACAAGCGTCTCAATGCTCGCCTACGTCTCCGACCAAATCCGAATCTGCGCAAAAGAAAAGGTATGAGACTTAATAACCACATATGACGCTCGGCAACGAAGTGAATATGACATGAATGCATAAAAGATCATATTATGCCATGAAAATGTTCATGTGCACTATTAAGGAACTTAAATCACAAAATCAATCCATTCGTTCATTCATTACATTCAAATTCATAAATTCATATCAATTTAATCCAAGAATTCATTTAATGTTCATAACACTTAATATTCATATTTTCAATTAGCAATAAAAGAAATAAAACGTTCAAACAATAGTCGGTAATTTAAATACGCGAAATAGAAATCAATTAATTCTAAAATTGAATTAAATCAAATGTATTTAAAATATATAATAAATATAAATATATACTTATTATATAGATATACATATATATATATAATCCTACGTATATACATATATATATATATATATATATCACATTCATGCATAACCTAATCTAATATATATATTACATATATATATATATAATTACACACACTCATGCATACAACACCTTCATGCACACACACACACGCACACATGCATGCACAAACAACACACCCCATTTTCATGTATATACATATACACACGCGCACACATTTTGAATCCAAAAAGAACAGTAGCAGCAGCAGTTTAAGCTTGAAGAACAGACACACACACACTCTTAGCAACACCGGGAAGGAAGGAGCAGCAGTAGGAGAAAGGAAAGAAAAGGAAAAGAATGAAGGAAGAAGATCAGACGTCGCGGCAGAAAACTGGCAGGAAACAGGGGTCGCGGCCGCGACCCATTTCCTTCATGAAATGGTAGCGGCCGCTACCTACAATTTTTGGAATTTTGAACAATTAATCAGAATACGTGAACAGCCTACTGTTCAGTCGCGGGCGCGACTAAAATGAAGGTGAAGAAGGTTGCGGGCGCGACCTGCGTGAAACAGAACTGACGCAGAACTGGAGAAAAAAAACAGAGCACAACACAACCACTCCAATCCAACAAGATCAGTTAAGGCAAGGCATCAATTAAGCATAAAAAATACTCCAAAACAACATTCAAATCAGCTCCCAGAAGGATCAAACGTGAGGTGAAGGCAAAGGTGTTCATTTCATGCTATAACCTCAAGGGTTCATTAATGGTAGCTCATGAATGCCTCAACTACCAGCTAGTACAACACCATAAATGTAGAGAGGAGATCAAAACAATCATTTTCATGCTTGGAATCATTCAAAAAGCTCAAGAATTGGAAGAGATCAATCAAATGCCCAAAACCTAAATATACTTTCATATCTGTCAAAAACTCATGAAACCTTGCTCAAATTTAGGGATGAATGAATGAAAATGACTCATATTGAATGTACATAACATAACCAAGCTTACCTTGTGGATTAATGGAGGTTTGGAAGAGATTTGAGCTTGAATCTCCAAGGATTGGCTTGAGCTACGGGATTTCTGGAAAACAGAGGATGTTTGGCCAATTTACTCTAAGTGAGAAAGGTTATCTCGGTTTAGGGAGTTAAAGGCTGAATAAAGGGTTGAGTTAGGGTTCCAAAAACTTAAACCATGGTTAATTTGGTCAACAAATGAATAAATTATGATTTATTTGGTAAAAGGTGGCAGATTGAGTTCCCGTTGCATGTTTCGGTTAAATTTCAGAGGTTCGAATGATTCTAGAAAAATATGTGGCTAAGTTTACTAAACTTGAATTTTCGTTGCGAGTTCAGCGAAGTTGACGAAACTCGAATCCGAGTTTCCTAGCTCAAGATATTAAATTCGGAACCAAGGGTACGCTAAGTGCTCGTTAGCCCCCGTTTTGGTTCCTCGATTCAAATAAATTCGTTAGCATACCAAATGAATCCGAAAACTTAAAGCATAAAGACATGTTCATAACACATATATTTACGACATATTACAATTTCACGACGTTTCGATATCATTTCATATAAGAACGATGCACAAGATGAACAACATGCATAATTTCATGCAATGCATGCACATTTTATTCAAAATCCATGCAAAAATGAAATTTCAATAAATAAAACAAATTAGAATATAAACATATATTAAAGTCTCGTGATTAATTAATTAAAGTATGATTAATTAACATAACACTTAATTAGCATAATCAATAAATTAATAATAAAATAAATAACATATATATATATATATATATATATATATACTTATATTACGGAATATTTTAAAATAATAATAATAAGTTAAAATAAAATATAATAAAATAAAATAATAAGAATTTATAATAAAATTAAATATAAAAAACGTAAAAACAATTAATTCGCGTAAATTGGTAAACACATACGTCGTACCTTTACGTCTGAAAAGTCAGGGCGTTACATGTGTACAGTTGGGTTGTGGGTGTGCATGCATGAAAGTTTTACATATATCTATATATACATATCTCTAATAGTGCATGCATGACTTTTTTAATATGCATGGCTTGGTAATGTTATTTGCATGCATGTATAATATATATATATATATATATATATATATATATATGTGTGTGTGTGTGTGTGTATGTACGTGTTATTATATGTGATGTGTGTATAAATATATATATATATATATATATATAATTATTATATATTTTAAACATTATTGGATTTAATTCAATTTTTGAATTTAATTGATTTCTATTTCACGTATTTAATTTACCGATTCTTGATTGAACGTTTTATTTATTCTATTTCTAAGTGTAAATACGAATATTACGTGTTATGGATATTATATGAATTTTTAGATTAATTGATATGAATTATGAATTAGGGATTTGAATGAAATGAATAAACGAATGGTTTGATTATGTGCTTTAAATTCCTTAATAGTGCACATGAACATTTTCATGATATAATATGATCTTTTATGCATTCATGCCATATTCATTTCATGCCGAGCGTCATATGTGGTCTTTTAGAGTCTCATACCTTTTCTTTTGTACAGATTCGGGTTTGGTCGGAGACGAGGGCGAGCATTGAGACGCTTGTGCCATTCTTTTTCGTTTTAAAAGGTGGGTTTCTCTTCTAATAGTTAAAGTGACCCGATATATCCCTTACGTGAAAATTTTTAAGCCAAAATAGTATATTTATGTATATCGAATCCTTTTGAGTAAATGATTTCAAACGTATGACCCCTTTTGTATTTTGAAACCCTACCTTATGATTTTGGCGAGTGCATGATATGAATTGAACACGGGCCCAGGGACTTAGTGTATGTGGCTATCCGGGGAGGCAAGGGCCGACGGTGATCCCATATACTAGTTCCAACCAATTTACGGTGAAACAGACCTCGTCAAGGAGTTTTTGACGAGGAAACGCTAATCGGGCTTTGAGGACTCATGAACCTCATAGCCACATTGATATGATTAGGTGGTCGGGCCTTGCAAACCCGTCCACCACCCGGAGGAAGAAGGTGTATATGAATGATTATGATCATGTTATGTATGAGCACAAAAGATTTATGTGTGATAACGAATAATTCATGTTATGTTTACATGAGGTGTTGGTTGGAGATTGTGCACGCCCCCTTGCCGGGCCATATAACCTTATGAACAATTATGAATGAATATGAATGTCGTAATCCCGTTGATGTTTTCTGTTGTTTTAACCACTTGGGAAATTCTTGTCAAACTTCACACGGGATTAGGGCTTGCATGAATGTGTTTAAATTATGCAATATTATATCTTATGCCCCATTTTATACCCACCAGTCTCTTTTAGACTGAACCTGGTTTGTTTTCAGTTGTTTTGTACAGGTATAGGAGTGCTAGGCGGGAATACAAGTTTTCTAGGTTTTGCATTGTTGTTTAGCACTTCTTTTCAGTCTCATACACTCATACTCCTATTGTTATTTTGTATATGCTCATGATATGGAGCGTTCTGATCTTGTAGGCCATGCGGGCCATTGAATACCTGAATAGTTTTGTATATCTATTTTGGAGCTTGGTAGCTCATTGTATATATTATATGTTGATTTTGCTTCCGCATTTTATTATAACTCTGATTTTATATTGTCTTGAGTTTGATTGGTTTAAGGGTTAGTCCCGCCTAGCATAACGTGTGTGTTGTGTCCCCGTTCGTCGTGGATTTAGCACGTATATGGACTTCCATTTCATATACGGGTTGGGTCTCGGTGCGGGGGATGTGGTACCTTACGCTCGGGTGCTACAGACGTGCTATGAATGTTTTGAAACCTGTCACCAATGTGGTAAGTTGTTAGCTCGGTAGCTTTTCCTCGTTCTTCCTATCCCGAGGTTACTTGACTTGGTGATTATTCCTTGCCTTTCCCACGGTCTTCGAGATTTCCATGAATCTTTATAAATCAACTGGTATCTTCCACTATCTGAGATTGCAATCTCTTGATCCCTAATTCTTCCACGTCCAAGGAGTTAGCATTCAACTTCTCCTCCAAATTCGACTCCTACCCTAATCATCACCTTGATCAAGATTCCCGTGATTATCGTTTATGAGTTTCAATTGGTGTATTGAACTTGTTTTCCAATTGCTTCTTCTTAAGCGCATGATTTCCTTCCAAAGAGTCTTTGCCTTTCTTTATCGTATCCATTTATTGCTCCATATCTTCCAATTCAACCTCACAACACGACAATTCAGCTTTGATTTGGAAAAACGAACTCAAATCCCGTCCTCAATATCGCCACCTTCCCTAAATTGGTATTTACCGAGGTACTTGCCTTCTAGAAACCCGACTTCTAATCACTAGGCTTAGTTCGAAATCCTTCTTTGTAGACCCTTGGTGCACAACTCCTACCAGACCCATTTTATCTTAACTCCTCTTAATTATTGATACCTCTTCAATGATCCAAATCCGGAATCAAAATACCTTCAAGGTTTGTTCACTTAATTCATTATGTTGAAAGATCTCGCTGCATCCAATCAAAGGCACCTTATGTGGCAGAGCCGTATATGTCGATCTTCTAAGTCATAACCATCTCACAATTAATCCTTATTTCACCAAGTGTCCTTCTACCACCGCATCTCCAAATTCGAACCTCCCATTCCGAATCCTAATCCTTGAACTCTAGCTCCATCTAGAAAACCTCACATCTCGAATTGTCTACATTCTTCCCGGGTGTATCCTTCCTATCTTCCGTGCTCAGAAAGAATTTGTAATAAATTGTTATGATCGTCGAACTTGGCCATAGTTTGATATCATCTTCATAACCTAGAAATCACACTCATTTTGAGAATATATGCATGCGATTAGTGCATGCCCATGACACATATTCAACACTAGTGGCAAGGATCCATATAATAATGCAGCAGATAGTTCAACAAAATTCAAAAGGAAAGCCAAATTTCATGTTCAAGATCGATGCAATGCACATATTCTCATATAGTTCCTAAGCCGTACGACCTAGACTGACTCAAACCCGACTCGAGAACACCGGTTTTGCAACCGGACTCTAATACCACTTAAGGATGTAGCACTAAAAGGTTGGGGAGGGAGAGGGTCAGTCTCTAAAAGACTGAGTGAGCAGGAGCTATATATGAATATATAAAACATGCATATGCAAGTCATAAATCCCGAGCAAGGTTTTATTTAAAATTAGTTCCCAAAATGGGCAAGGAAATGACTAAGCGATGCTCGAACTTTACGACTAATCGTATTAAATTTATTAAGTTTATAATTCATACATAAACATAAAGGCTCGGCGAGTGAGCGTGCATCATCTCCAACCAAACTCCGACCGTGTATGATAAATATTCGTTTAGGCTATCCGTGTCCCGGCCTTCCCGCACGGTGCATATCAATCATACATAAACATAAACATAATCATAAAAATCAGTTCCAACCTTCTTCCTCCGGGTGGTGGACGGGTTTGCAAGGCCCGACCAACTAAACATATCAATGTGGCTATGAGGTTCATGAGTCCTCAAAGCCCGGTTAGCGTTTCCTCGTCAAAAAACTCCTTGACCAGGTCTGTTTCGCCATTAAACATAATGTAATCAGCACATGGGATCACCGTCGGCCCTTGCCTCCCCGGATAGCCACATGTACTAAATTCCTGGCCCCGTGAACATAACATACATGCATAATCTCACCAAAACATATCAATTCATAAGAAACATAATATATTTCATAATTCTTTTGAAAAGAGTTTACTCAATCATAAATTACTCGAGCACTCTACTTTGAAAATACCATATATATATTCATAAGGTTTTGGCCAAAGCTTTTCAAATAAGGGTTGTAGGTTTGTTATATAACAAAAATAAAAACACCCTCACCTGGAACATGGCGATACAAGGATACGAGTACCGAGTGCCTAGTTGATCAAGATTTCTCCACCCTGGAGATAAACTGTACAAAAGACAACGTGACGTGTTCGTGAGACTTAAGACTCCAAACGAACCATATATGACGAATGACAATGTATGATCATGATGTGAATGCGTAAAAGATGATATTATGCCATGAAGATGTTCATGTGCACTATTAAGGAAATTAAGACATAAAACTGAGCCACTCGTTTATTCATTTCATTCAAATTCATAAATTCACAATTCATATCAATTTAATCTAAGAATTCATTTAATAATCATAACACGTAATATTCATGTTTACAATTAGAAATAGGATAAATAAAATATTCACTCAATAATCTGTAAATTAAATACGTGAAATAGATATCAAGTAAATTCTAAAATTGAATTAAATCAACTAATATTTAAAATATATATAATAAATATATATATACCCATATATGCATGCAATTCAATATATTATACATAAGTATTACATGTATAATATATATACCATGCATCAACATAATGCATGCAATTACACACAAAATATATAAATATATACACAACAATTATATATGCGTGAAAAGCACCTCCCATGCACACACCCAAAAATATAAATATATACAGTACCACACACATGCATGCATACTTTCATGCACACACAATTACACCCCATGCATGCATGACACACACACACACACACACTATATATATATATATATATATATATATATATATATATATATATACAGCAATACACACATGCATGTACACACTAGGCCTTCACCAACTCTGCAAATAACTCACGCACACCCCTGCACAACGAAGAACAACAGCAGCACATTCAAGCCCCTTCCAAGCATACACACATAACAGCACAAAGACTGAGGCAGCAAAAGAAGAAAAAAAGGAAAAAGAAGAAGGAAGAAGCAGCAGAAGGAAAAGGAAAAAAAAACAGAATAGCAGCGTAGCAGCTACCCGCCCGGGTAGCTGTCTGTAACACCCGAAGCGCAAAGATGTCACATCCCCCGCACTAGAGCCCAGTCCACATATGAAACGGACAATCCATACATGAACTAAGCCATAGCGAACGGGTGACAAGAAAATAAATGCTAACTAGCTAGGCGGGACTAACCCCAAACCAATTACCACAATGCAAAAAGGTATAAACATAAGCATGCTATTCACGAGCATTTATCAAGTAAACCAAATCCTAACTTTACATATCTATACATTATCATCTCTCAAATACATAACAACTCATAAAACAGTAGATAATAATACATATGCAACAAAGTAGGATGGACACGCGCTAGACCCGAAAAGAAAGACTTGACTCGACACCAATCCCGCCTAGCACACAACCTGCAAAACTGAAAGGTGAGGTGTCAGTCTACCACAGACTGAGCGAGGGGCATAATAGATATAAGCGCAGATAACATGCAAATCATAACCTCGGGTAAGGTTTTATAAACGAAAACAATATAAGTTCATTAACCACGGAGAGCTTGCCCGAGATTATGACTATCAAATTTAACAATAAATCATTTTCAATCAATCAAACAATCAGTGGCCCGGCGAGTGAGGGCAATTCTCCAACCTTACTCCGACAGTGTACAATCACGATACTTTTAATTAATTAAGTGATCATGCAATCAATTACAGTGCACACGTAGCAGTTTCAATGACTCCTTCTTCCTCCAATGATGGTGGGTTTGCAAGGCCCGATCCATCCACGGTAAACGCGGTGTACGTCGGGAACATGACTCCCACGCACGGGACTCCTTCCTCCACCAAACCTCCTGGTGGATTCAGGGTTCATCCACACGGTTGAGAGGAGTGTAAGAGTTACCCGTCAGCCCATGGTTTCCCGGTTGGCTCAATCACTAACTCTCGGGCCCACAGTGCACGGTACAATATACTCACCCAAAACACGGTCAATCAATACAATACACTTTAATAAATCAGTTGCAATTCAATAGAGTTTGGAAAACTATAGATATATATACCTTTTGGCTTAAAACATCACATAGGGTTGTAATGGTTCTAGATATCTAGCAATTAAATCTCACCTGTACCGACAAAATAAAGAGAAAGACACGGCCTAAGAAGCCCACTCCACGTCACTGGTGTACTACTCTGTGCAACAAAGACAAGTATACATAAGACACGACTCAAAATGTACCAAATATGACGAACGGTGAAAATGCAACGAGGCGACGAGCAAAGTGCAATGTGACATGAAAACATCTTGTTTCACTTCATTTTGGATCATATAATATCAAATCGGGGTCAAAGAAGCCGTCGGATCGAGGTGTTAAAAATGCACTTTTATGCAGAATATTTTGTTCTGTCAGACACACGGGAACGGCCGTTCTGGATTCCCTTTGAAAATGGGAAGGGCCGTTCCGATGGCCCTTCAGAAACGCGCCAGCGTTTTATTAAAATTAAAACACGCTTTGGCTAGGAACGGCCCTTCCTGCACAAGGCCAAAGTGGGAACGGCCGTTCCCCGTCTCACTGGCCTAAACACACACAGAAGCCCGGGAACGCCCGTTCCCAAAATGCACTAAGACGGGAACAACCGTTCCCAGTTTCTGCAAATTACAGAAACAGAGCAGTTATGCAGGGGAGAACGAACCAAAACCATAAATGCACAAATGATCACTTAACAAGCTCCAAATGCATATAAATCATGAAATAAACATGCTTGCATACTTATAGTTCAATAATAACTCATATAAACACTTAAATCCATGCTTAATCATCAAGAATCATCAAGATCAAACCCACAACTGAACTCATGCTCCAAGCTTATAACCTTCACAATATATGCATCAAATCATAGCTATAACCATATAGTCATGCTTTCAACAACTAAAACATAAATTACCAAGCTCAACCCATAACCCTAGCTCTCATATATATTCATGTATTTCCCCAACTAAGCTCATACCTTGAATGAATGAGAAGAAGGAAAAGAGATGATGTTGTGATGATGATTATGCTTCAATTTATGCAATTCCCTCTTAAATCAAGCTTCAAATGATGAAATCCTCTTCTTCTTCTTGGGGATTTTTGAATCGGTAAAAGAAAGGAAACAAGGAGTGTAGTGATAGCATGAAATGAGCTCATGGAAGAGTGTATGCTAGATATTATGAACTAGGCACAAATTGCAATTTAATCCCTCCAAAACATAAGTCATGCAATCAAGTTCAATCTCATGGAAAATGATCAATTAAGTCCAAGACTATATCATGCAATTAAGTCCCTAAGCTTAGGAAGTGATCAATTAAGGACAATTAAGTAATTAAACAATTAAGTCGTAATTGGCGATTATTTCACATTAAGTCACATAATGCGTAATTGAAAATTTGGGGTGTTACAATCACCCCTCCTTAAGAGGACCTGGTCCCCAGGTCCACTATTCGAACTATAATTTAAAACTCGAAATGAGAGAACCCCGTCTCCCGGAACAATTAATGAGAAAACCCCGTTTCTCAACAAGCAAGAGAGCACCCCGTCTCTCTAGCAAAGAAGAGAGTACCCCGTCTCTCACACAAACACACCACGCACAAACTTAAGTAACACCACGTGGTATGTATGTTTAGATGTACCGTTCACCGTTGTTCTTGCCTGTTAAATGGTCTCTGACCCCCGGTGGATAGTTCTTGTCGCTCCGGACATGTATCTATCTGGTGCTCAGCACTCCCACAACGGAAACACAGACGCAACCGCTTCCTACAACCATCATAAGTGTGGGTGTCACGTCCACAATAAGTGCAGAGAGGTTTTTCTGGAGATGGTGACAAAGCCGGTTTAGGTGCAGTCTTTTGAGTCGATCCCACTCGTGAGGTAGAACTCCTAGCATTTACGGAATCCTCAACTTTCAAAGCTTTGCTAGTAGCTTTGGCCCACGTGCTTGTATTGACCGCTTCTAATGCCTCCTGTATATCCGGTCGAAGTCCGTGCACAAACTGTATTGCTTTATGAAAGTCATCACTCGCTATATTAGGTGCATAGCGAGATAGCCTCTCATACTCGGCTATATACTCCGAAACTGACATCCTTCCTTGCTTTAGCTCGGTGAACTCCTTCAATCTCCTAGTACGCGCTGAGGGTGGAATGAACTTGTTCTTAAACTCTCGAGTAAATACCTGCCAATTTATCTCCTCCCCGGTGGCCTCCAACACTATCTTAGTACTTTCCCACCAAGAGTAAGCCTCTCATTGGATCAATGTAATGGTGCAACGAGCTTTCTCTGGAGACTCACATGGTATAAGCTCCCAAATTCTCTCCACTTCCTTTAACCACATCTCCGCCTCGGTATCATTACCGTGGAAGAATTTAGGAGGGTGTTGATTCTGGAATTCCCGAAGTATAGTTGAGATAGGTGCTTCTAATTGCACCGGTGGAGCAGGCGGTGCGGGAGGAACATGCTCTCTCATCCTCTGACCTATAAGGCCAACCACAGCATTCATGAAGTCCTGTGGTTGAGCTGGAGGGGGTGGTGATCTCTCTCGATGATGATGCCGATGATGTCGATCTCCCTGAGAACGATCACGATGATGACGACCTCGATGCATCCAGTATTCAAGACACTAAGGATGCATGTGGCATTAGTGGATGCTAATGGTTGCAATTAAGTCTCAAGTCACAAATAATTCACATAATTCAAAGACTTCAAGTTATTCAAATAATTCAATAGGTCAAATAATTTCAAATAAAGATGCAAGACTCTCAAGTTGACAATTAATTCCTATGCCGCACGACCTAGACTCGACATGACACGACACTAGAAACCCGATTTTGCAACCGGGCTCTGATACCACCTAAGATCTAACACCCGAAGCTCAAAGGTGTCACATCCCCCGCACTAGAGCCCAGTCCACATAAGAAATGGACAATCCATACATGAACTAAGCCATAGCGAACGGGTGATAAGAAAATAAATGCTAACTAGCTAGCCGGGACTAACCCCAAACCAATTACCACAATGCAAAAAGGTATAAACATAAGCATGCTATTCACGAGCATTTATCAAGTAAACCAAATCCTAACTTTACATATCAATACATTATCATCTCTCAAATACATAACAATTCATAAAACAGGAGATAACAATACATATGCAACAAAGTAGGATGGACAGGTGCTAGACCCGAAAAGAAAGACTTGACTCGACACCAATCCCGCCTAGCACACAACCTGCAAAACTGAAAGGTGAGGTGTCAGTCTACCATAGACTGAGCGAGGGGCATAATAGATATAAGCGCAGATAACATGCAAATCATAACCTCGGGTAAGGTTTTATAAATGAAAACAATTTAAGTTTATTAACCACAGAGAGCTTGCCCGAGATTATGACTATCAAATTTAACAATTAATCATTTTCAATCAATCAAACAATCAGTGGCCCGGCGAGTGAGGGCAATTCTCCAACCTTACTCCGACAGTGTACAATCACGATACTTTTAATTAATTAAGTGATCATGCAATCAATTACAGTGCACACGTAGCAGTTTCAATGACTCCTTCTTCCTCCAATGATGGTGGGTTTGCAAGGCCCGATCCATCCACGGTAAACACGGTGTACGTCGGGAACATGACTCCCACGCACGGGACTCCTTCCTCCACTAAACCTCCTGGTGGATTCAGGGTTCATCCCCACGGTTGAGAGGAGTGTAAGAGTTACCCGTCAGCCCATGCTTTCCCGGTTGGCTCAAATACTAACTCTCGGGCCCACAGTGCACGGTACAATATACTCGCCCAAAACACGGTCAATCAATTCAATAGAGTTTGGAAAAGTATAGATATATATACCTTTTGGCTTAAAACATCACATAGGGTTGTAATGGTTCTAGATATCTAGCAATTAAACCTCACCTGTACCGACAAAATAAAGAGAAAGACATGGCCTTAGAAGCCCACTCCACATCACCGGTGTGCTGGTCTGTGCAACAAAGACAAGTATACATAAGACACGACTCAAAATGTACCAAATATGACGAATGACGAAAATGCAACGAGACGACGAGCAAATTGCAATGTGACATGAAAACATCTTGTTTCACTTCATTTTGGATCATATAATATCAAATCGGGGTCAAAGAAGCCGTCGGATCGAGGTGTTAAAAATGCACTTTGATGCAGAATATTTTGTTCTGTCAGACACACGGGAACGGCCGTTCCGGATTCCCTTTGAAAATGGGAAGGGCCGTTCCGATGGCCCTTCAGAAACGCACCAGCGTTTTATTAAAATTAAAACACGCTTTGGCTAGGAACGGCCCTTCCGGCACAAGGCCAAAGTGGGAACGACTGTTCCCCGTCTCGCTGGCCTAAACACACACAGAAGCCTGGGAACGCCCGTTCCCAAAATGCACTAAGGCGGGAACGACCGTTCCCAGTTTCTGCAAATTACAGAAACAGAGCAGTTATGCAGGGGAGAACGAACCAAAACCATAAATGCACAAATGATCACTTAACAAGCTCCAAATGCATATATATCATGAAATAAACATGCTTGCATACTTATAGTTCAATAATAACTCATATAAACACTTAAATCCATGCTTAATCATCAAGAATCATCAAGATCAAACCCACAAATGAACTCATGCTCCAAGCTTATAACCTTCACAATATATGCATCAAATCATAGCTATAACCATATAGTCATGCTTTCAACAACTAAAACATAAATAACCAAGCTCAACCCATAACCCTAGCTCTCATATATATATTCATGTATTTCCCCAACTAAGCTCATACCTTGAATGAATGAGAAGAAGGAAAAGAGATGATGTTGTGATGATGATTATGCTTCAATTTATGCAATTCCCTCTTGAATTCAAGCTTCAAATGATGAAATCCTCTTCTTCTTCTTGGGGATTTTTGAATCGGTAAAAGAAAGGAAGCAAGGAGTGTAGTGATAGCATGAAATAAGCTCATGGAAGAGTATATGCTAGATATTATGAACTAGGCACAAATTGCAATTTAATCCCTCTAAAACATAAGTCATGCAATCAAGTTCAATCTCATGGAAAATGATCAATTAAGTCCAAGACTATATCATGCAATTAAGTCCCTAAGCTTAGGAAGTGATCAATTAAGGACAATTAAGTAATTAAACAATTAAGTCGTAATTGGCAATTATTTCACATTAAGTCACATAATGCGTAATTGAAAATTTGGGGCGTTACACTGTCCCAGTTCAAAACTCCCAGGCCGGGTAGAGGGTACAGAAGGTTTCTATAACAGGAGTACCCGGCCGGGTACTCTCCAAGAACAAACTCTCCCCGGCCGGGGAGAGTGTTACAACAGCAACAGAAGCAACGCAGGCAGCACGAAAAACAGGGGAGGAAATTGGAGTTACAAACCAGGCCAAACATTCACATAATTTGCAATCAATTCATGCTAACAATCAAGGTAAGAAGAGGCTTCAAATGCTCAACAAATAGACCTGGAAACCCCAACATACGCAGCAAATATAAGCAAAATGACAAAAGATTCATGCGGGAAAAACAGGGGAAGAAACTGGAAAAAGAATAGACCAATCCCAATGTGATCAATGAACCAATTTTTCCTTCAACATATGAGGTGAAAAGAGATAACAAATGACATCAAAATGAATCACAAAAGCTAGCAGCAGTTAGGTACGTGGAGGAGGAAAATTCAGTTTGAAGCTCATTCAATACATATCCATTTCATTAATGATATCTCAACCGATCCTTAACCACCAACAAATACCAGCATACTCAGTCATAAATGAAGTAAAAGAATCATATATATCATCAAAACAAGTCAGAGATCAAAGGAATTCAAGAAATCATCAAAACACCCAAAAACCTAACTATTCATTCCAATCTTTAAAACCACATGAAATCTGACTCAAAATTAGAGATGAAAGGATCAAAATAACCAGAGATGCATGTACAACATAATCCTAACTCACCTTGTTGATTGGATGAAAGTTGATAGAGATTTGAGCTCCAAAATCTCAAGGATTGCACAGTGACGGGAAACTGGAATGCAGAGGCTTTAGCTGAATTTTCTGGTTTGTGTGAGTGTATGCTCGGTTAGAGATGGTTATGGGAAAATAGAGGGTTGAACTAGGGTTAAAAGGACACCAACCATAGTTAATTTGGTTAAGTTTTGAACAAGTTATGGCCATTTTAGTGCAATGTGGTTGTTTTGATGCCGTTTCGTTTTTCGGGATTTCAGAGGTTCAAATGATTTTGGAAAAATATAAGGCTAAGTCTATTAAACTCGAATCTTCGATACGAGTTCAACGAAGTTGACGAAACTCTAATCCGAGTTCCCGAGCTCAAGATATCACAAACGGAACCAAGGGTGCGCTAATTGCTCATTAGCCCCCGATTTGGTTCCACAATTCCAATTAAATTCGTTACACAATTCCAATTAAATTCGTTAACACGTCAACTGAATTCGAAAACATAAACCGAGCATGTAGGCATGTTCATAACACATATATTTACGACATACTACATTTTCTCGACATTTCGATATCATTTCATATAAGAACGATGCATAAATTAAACAACCATGCAGACATTCATAATAATCCACACATTATAATTTATATCTAACATTTAAATTCTAATATTAAATAAAATTCAAAGTCAACATATATTATAAAAATTAATTCAGATAATTAAGGTTATCATTTAATTAATACTAAACACTTAATTAACAATTTAATTAACATGAATCACTAAATTATTAATTAAAAAAAATCACTAAAATAGTGAAATAACTAAATTGATATTAAACTGAAATAAAATAAAATAAAATAAAACACTAACAATTTATAATGAAATTGAGTATAAAACACGTATAAACAATTAATCACATAATTAAATACTTTAATTACACAATTTATAAACAAATATGACATATTAATATAAATGAGAAACCGGGGCGTTACAACATATATATATTCACATGCACAAAATAATATCTATATAATATAATATAATATCAAACAAGCAAACAAATATATATTTATATATATACAACATGCATGAAATAAAACACATACACACACACACACACATATATATATATATATATATATATATATATACTCACAACATGCATGCAAACATGTTGACAATTAAGAATCATGCACAACCATGCACAAAAAATGAAATTAAAACGAGGGCTGCTGCTATTCGAAAAGGGACATCGTGGCCGTGACCTCATTCTTCATAAAACAGGCGCGGCTGCTACACAATATCAAATCAAACAACCAAAGTTTCTGTAACTGCTTCGCGGCTGCGACACCATTTCAAAGCAGAAGCTGCGCGGCCGCAACGTAGGACGCAGTTACAGCAAGTGCTGCTAAACAGGGCACAAACACCACAAAAACAGGGCAGCAATCCTCAAGCACACTTCAACCAATATTTCAGCCACAAACAAGGTGAACAAAAGCAACAATTAACAGCATATATCAGTCCCAAACGCAGCAGCAGTCCCTCACGTGAGGAAGGAAATATAATAGATCATTTCACGAGATTTTAACCAAATTCCATTAATGGTATCTCATTAATTCCTCAACTACCACAAAATACAAGTTCATAAATGAAATAAGGAAGTCAAGATAATCACTTTCAAGCTTTAAAATCAACAAAAGCATCAAGTATCCCACGAGATCAAGAATTTATGTTATAACCTAACTATTCACTCATGCCTTGAAATCTCCATGGATTCAAGCTCAAAATTAGGGATTTATGGTTCAAAATGATCATATATGAACGTATATTACAACCCTAATCTTACCTTGTGTATTGGATGAAGTTTGGAAGAGATTTGAGCCTTGAATCTCTAAGGTTGGCAAGGGTTATGGGAATAACTGGATAGCAGGGATCTTTTGCTGAAATTTCTCCAAGTGTGAGGGTTGGTTCAGTTTGGTGTGGTTAAGGGCTCTTCGAGGGTTGAGTTAGGGTTCCAAGGAATCAAACCATGGTTAATTTGGTCAAGGTTTGTGAAAGTTATGGCCATTTTAGTGAGTTGTGGCAGTTTTGACGAAAGTAACACTTTTCGGTTGAATTTCGGAAGTTCAAATAATCTTGGAAAAATATGAGGCTAAGTTCATTAAACTTGAATTTTTGTTACGAGTTCAATGAAGTTGACGGAACTCGATTCCGAGTTCCCGAGCTCAAGATATCACATACGGAACCAAGGGTACGCTAATTGCTCGTTAGCCACCAATTTGGATTCCAATAACAAAATAAATTCGAAACTAATGCAAATGAACCCGAAAACATGAAACGAGCATATATTCATATTCATAACACGTATATCTCCAACATATTAAATTTTCACGAAATTTCGATATCGAATCATATAAGAACGAAACGCGTTTATAACACTCATGAGCAATGCATAAATAAATTCATAATATTCCATAATAATTAACAAAAATTAAATTCGTATGTTTATGTAATCAAAGTGCACGAATTAAATATATACATTTAATATTAATAAAATTAAAATATAAATGTCAACGAATTAACATATATTTAATATTAATAACTTAAGATATAATTATTTAACATTTAATTTATAGAATTAAATATACAAAACACTTGTAAACAATTAATTCGCGCAATTTGGTAAACACATACGTCATAACTGTACGGCCGAAAAGGTAGGGCGTCACAACCTCTCCCCCTTTAACAGAATCCGTCCTTGGATTCACTGATTGCCCGGAAACAACTCGGGATGAAATCTTTTCATTTTATCCTCCGTCTCCCACGTAGCTTCTTCGGTTTTGTCACTTCTCCATAAGACTTTAACCTGTGGGATTTGTCGGTTTCTTAGTTCTTGCAATTTTCGATCCAAAATTTTAACCGGTTTCTGAACGAAGGTGAGGTTAGGCTCAAGTTCCACTTCCTCAATGGGTAGCATCTCGGATTCATCCGGATAATACTTCGGAAGTTGAGAAACATGAAATACATTGTGAATTCCGGTCAAACTCGGAGGTAGGTCCAAACAGTAGGTTGTATCCCCGATTCTCTCCAAAATATCATACGGTCCCAAGTATCGAGGATTCAATTTTCCTCCCTTACCAATCCTTGAAAACCCCTTTCTTGGAGAAGCCTTTAAGAAGACTCTATCATCGATCTCAAACTCAAGATTCTTTCTTCGGTGGTCTGCATAACTTTTCTGTCGATCCTGAGCTACTTTCATCCGTTGTCTGATTACTTGGACCTTATCAATCGCCTCTTGCACTGCCTTAGAAGGCTTTTCCTTTTTCTCCCCTCGTTTTATACCTTCCTGTTTGGTCCAATTCCATTCTTCCAAATCAAAGAACAACGGAGATCTACATTTCCGCCAGTAGAGAGCCTCATAGGGAGCCATTTCTATCGAGGCTTGAAAGCTGTTATTATAGGCGAATTCAATCAAAGGCAATTGCTCGTTCCATGAACTCGAAAACTCCAATGCACATGCTCTCAACATATCCTCCAAATATTTAATTAACCTTTCTGATTGCCCGTCTGTCTGAGGATGGAAAGCTGTGATGAATTGAAGCCTTGTTCCCCGATTCCTTTGCAATTCTTGCCAAAATCTAGAAGTGAACCTCGGATCCCGATCTGATACAATGCTAACCGGCACTCCATGAAGTCGGACAATTTCAACAACATATTTCTTAGCTAGCTTAGTCACTTTATCCGACATCCGAATAGCAAGAAAATGTGTCGATTTGGTCAATTGATCCACAATCACCCTAACTCCATCTAAATCACCCTTCACTCGTGGAAGACCTGAAACGAAATCCATCGCCACTTGTTGCTATTTCCATTATGGGATAGGTAACGGTTGAAGTAGCCCCGATGGCTTCTGATGCTCTACTTTCACAACTTGGCAATTCAAGCAATGTTCCACGAAGTTGATCACATCCCGCTTAAGTCCATTCCACTTATAAAATTTCTTTAAATCCTTATACATCTTATTCCCTCTGGGATGTATCGAATACCCTGACCGATGAGCTTCTTCCAATATCAACCGTTTCAACTCTTCCGGTACAACCACTCTATTTTTAAACCTTAGAAGCCTGGTGTCATCAAACCCAAACGGACTCTCTGGATCAATTCTAGCTTTCTGCACCAATTTCTGAACTTCGGAATCCACTCTCCGAGCTTCAAATATTCTCTGTTGAAGATCCAGCTGAACGGTAATATTCCGAATACTAGCTTTCAGCTTGAAAGACTCAGGTTCCTCCTCAATTTCCACTTTAACACTTAACACGCTAGCCTTTCTACTAAGCGCATCCACGACGACGTTGGCTTTTCCGGGATGGTATCGAATTGTACACTAATAATCCGCCAAAATCTCCATCCAATGCCTTTGTCTCTTGTTCAAATCCTTCTGAGAAAACAAATACTGGAGACTCTTGTGGTCGGAAAAGATCTCAAAGGAAATTCTATAAAGATAGTGTCTCCATTTTTGCAAAGCAAAGATCACTGTTGCAAGTTCGAGATCATGAGTGGGGTAGTTTTGTTCATGATCCTTTAATTTCCTCGAGGCATAGGCTATCACTTTACCATTCTGCATCAAAATACATCCCAACCCCTTTTTTAAGGCATCCGTATAAACTGCGTATCCTTCAGTGCCTTTGGGAAGTGCTAATACCAGTGCAGTGGTCAACTTTTCCTTCAAGAGTTGAAAACTAGCTTCACATGCCCCGTCCCACTCAAATTTAACTACCTTCTTAGTCAACCGAGTTAAAGGGTCGGCTATCTTTGAAAAATCCTGCACAAACCTTCGGTAATAACCTGCCAAACCCAAGAAACTTCTGACCTCGGAAGCATTCTTCGGACTTTGCCACTGAATAACCGTCTCAATCTTTGAAGGATCTACTTCTAAGCCCTTACTTGAGACGATATGACCTAGAAAATGAACCCGATCGATCCAAAACTCACACTTACTAAACATCGCATACAACTGGTGCTCTCTTAACGTTTCCAATACCAATCTGAGATGCCGGGCATGATCTTCCGGAGTCCTCTAATAAACAAGAATGTCGTCAATAAAAATTACCACGAATTTATCCAAATAGGGTCAAAAAATCCGATGCATCATATCCATGAATGCTGCAGGGGCATTAGTCAAACCAAAAGGCATCACTACAAACTCGTGATGCCGATACCGGGTGTTGAATCCTGTCTTTGGAATATCTTCCTCCCGGATTTTCAACTGATAGTACCCTTGTCTTAAATCCAACTTTGAATAAATTCCTGAACCTTGCAACATATCGAATAAATCCTCAATGTGGGGAAACGGGTACTTATTCTTGATAGTCATCCGATTAAGTTCCCGGTAATCTATGCACATTCTCAACGTCCCGTCTTTCTTCTTAACGAAAAGAACCGGAGCACCCCACGGAGATGAACTCGGTCGAATATACCCAATCTTAAGTAATTCCTCGAGTTGAATATTCAATTCCTTCAACTCTGTCGGAGCCATTCTATAAGGAGTCTTGGAATACGGTTCTGATCCCGGATATAGGTCAATCACAAACTGAATCTCCCGATCTGGCGGTAGAGAACCCAAATTTTCTGGAAATACATCGGGATATTCCTTCACCACGGCCGTCTCCTCAAAGCTTGCTTGATCCTTTGGTTTATTAAGGAGATAGACGATAAATCCAGTGGCTCCATCCTTTATTAACTTGCGAGCTTCCATAAAAGATAAAAGTGGTACCTTCTTCGATCCAATTTCCCCAATCAACTCCTTACCCAACTTAATCTTCTTCATAAAACAATCAACTTTGGCCCGATGTCGGAATAACCAATCCATCCCAAAAATTACCCCATACTTCTTCATAGGAATCACGATGAAATCTGCCGGGTAATCTTTCCCTTCTATCAATACTGAACAACCCCGGACAACCCGATCTCTTTGCAAACTTCCTCCCAGAGGAGAACTCACAAAATAACAAGAATTTGAAGAAATAACAGGTAGGCACAAAGAGTCACATAGATCACAAGATATGAAAGAATGCCTGGCACCCGGATCGAATAATGCATGGATGCTCGTGTTATGAATGCAAACGGTACCTTCCACCACGACGTTTGGATCGGCCTCAACGTTCTGCACCTCACCCTCAAGGGCATAAGCTCGAGCCTGAACCAACGGTCTCTGAGCTCCAGTTTGATATCCTGGAGTCTTGTCCGGGCATGGAAAAGCTATGTGGTCCCCTTTTCCACAAATCAAGCACAACCCCAATCTCTTTTGGCAAGTATTATAGGTGTGGTTGGTCCTCCACAATAAGTACACGGAGGTTGATCTTTGCGGTTTCCCGTAGGAGCTGGTGCAGCCTGAGGTGCTCGTGGAGGTTGAGGTACATTCTGACCTCCAGTTCGGGGCTTCTTGAAAGGTCCCTTTTGTGGGGGAGCTGCTGAAATCATAGGCCTCTTTCCCTTATTAAATCCCGAACCTGAACCTGATCCCGGTCCCTGGCAATAAGATGATCTCCTAGCATTTATAGAATCTTCAACTTTTAAGGCCTTTAAAGTAGCCTTCGCCCAAGTGCTCGTGTTGACCGCCTCAAGAGCTGACTGGATATCCGGTCGAAGTCCCTGAACGAACTGCATAGGCTTGTGGAAGTCATCACTTGCTATATTAGGTGCATAGCGAGATAACCTCTCATACTCTGAAATATACTCGGCCACAGACCTCGATCCCTGCTTTAATTCAGTGAATTCCCTTAATCTTTCGAGTACGGGATGAAGGAGGGACAAACTTATTGTTGAACTCCCGTGTAAAGACTTCCCAATTGATCTCCTCTCCAGCTGCTTCCAAGACAATCCGTGTGCTTTCCCACCAAGAGTAGGCCTCCCCCTGTATGAAAGTAATGGTATCTCGAGCCTTCTCCTGAGATTCGCATGGAATGTGCTCCCAGATCCTCTCCACTTCTTTCAATCACAATTCTGCTTGAATATCATTTCCCTTGAAAAACTTAGGAGGTCGTTGATTCTGAAACTCCCTAAGTATAACTGAAATCGGTGCCTCTGGTGGTACTGCAGGTGCAGGTGGTGCTGGAGGTGTCGGTGGTACATAATCCCGAAACCTCTGATCAATAATGTTAATAACCGAATTAACAAAGGCCTCTGCTGGCGGTCGTTGTGGTAGGAGAACGGTTTCAGTGATGATGCCGATCTGGAGATCGATCCCGTTGTCTACATGGAGGCATCCTGTCAATAAATACTGAAAATGCGTGCTATTTTTAGTTTATGCATGATAATACAATTAATTCATTCAAAATTCAAAATTTAAAGCAACTAAGCACAGAAGAGATGCATATGCAACACATTGTCAAGTAGTCCCTAAGCCGAACGACCTAGACCGACTCACACGATACAAGAGCCCGGGTTTTGCAACCCGAAGCTCTGATACCACTTAAGGATGTGGCACCCGAGCGTAAGATACCACATCCCCCGCATCGAGACGCGACCCGAATATAAAATGGACACTCCATACCCGAGCTAAATCACGGCGAACGGGGACATACACACACGCTATGCTAGGTGGGACTAACCCTTAAACTATAAAATCAGAGTAAAACAATGAAGTGGAAGCAGTAACTGATCATAATATATGCAGTGAGCATTCAAGCTCCAAAAATAGATCATTTACAATATGCAAGTATCCAAAAGATCCATCACGGCCTAAGCTATTATATATACTCCAAAATACAATAATCATAAATATGAATACGCAAGTGTAAGACCCAAAAATACAAGAGCCAGAGACAAATGCGAGACACATGACTCGAATTCCCGCCTAGCTCCACTGACACCTGCATAAAACAATTGAAAACCAAACGGGTTCAGTCCAAAAGGGACTGGTGGGTATAAAAACAGGGCATAAATATATTATAAGACAGTATTTAAACATTCACATGAAAGCTATAATCCTGAATGAGGTTTTTAAAGCATTTCCCAAGTGGGTAAAATAAAGAAATCATCAAAAGGGATTTTAACAACCAATTTCCATTAGGTCTTTCGTGACCTGGCGAGTGGGCGTGCATTATCTCCAACCAACACCTTGTGTAGTTCATTTAAACGTTTATTCTTTCTTTCTTTTCATGTATTACATTCTTTCATGCACATTCAATATCATTTACACCTTATTCCTCCGGGTGATGAATAGGTTTGTAAGACCTGGCCATCCATTCATTGACCAAAAGGGGTTACATGACTCCCCAAATGGCACTCAGCGTCCATTCCTCGCTAACTCCTAACGAGGTCCGGTTACGCCGTTATTTGGTTGGAACTAGTGTAAGGGATCACCGTCGGCCTATGCCTCCTCGGATAGCCACTCGCACTAAGTCCCTCGGCCCCATTCTGTGCATTCATTCATTCTCGCCAAAACATTTGGTAAGGTTCATAAAATAAAGGCTTTACGTTGCAATCATTTACTCTTAAACTGACTCTATATACATATAATAAAATTTGGCTGAAATCTTTACACATTGAAGGTATATAGGGTCATTTAACTACATAGTAGAGAAACGCACCTTAAACGGCAAAAAAGAGAACACAAGAGCCTCACTGACCGGCCTCGTTTCCAACTGGACCGAAATTTATGCAAGGAAGGTGAAGTGAGACTCAAGATGACCAAATAAGACACTCGGCGATTTAATGATCATGATATGAATGCATAAAAGATGATATTATGTAATAAACACGTTCATGTGCACGATTAATGCATTTAAATCATATAAACAAGCCATTCATTTGTTCAAGGAAGCGTTCATATTCATTCAAGTCATGAATTTCACCTTTCACAAATTAATCCATGAATTTCATATATCGATCATAACACGTACTATATTATGTTTATAATTAGAGAATAGGCAAATAAATACATTCAACTCAAGATCGGAAATTAGATAAGAACATGAAATAGATAACCATTTAACTCTATAATTCAAATAAATTAAACAATACTTAAAATATATATAAAAACATATATATATATATACACATCTATATATATGTATATATATTCAAATGCACAAAATAATATCTATATAATATAACATAATATCAAACAAACAAACAAATATATATTTATATATATACAACAAGCATTAAATAAAACACTAAAACACACACAAATTCATATATATATATATATATATATATATATATATATATATACTCACAACATGCATGCAAACATGTTTACAATTAGGAATCATACACAACCATGCACAAAAACTGAAATTAAAACAAGGGTTGTTGCTGTTCGAAAAGGGACATCGCGGCCGCGACATCATTCTCCATAAAACAGGTGCGGCCGCTACACAATATCAGATCAAACAACCAAAGTTTCTGTAACTGATTCGCGGCTGCGATACCATTTCAAAGCAGAAGCTGTACGGCCGCGACGCAGGACGCAGCAACAGCAGCAAGTGCGGCAAAACAGGGCACAAACACCACAAAAACAGAGCAGCAATCATCAAATACACTTCAACCAATATTTCAGCCACAAACTGTTGGGAAAAACACTATCAGAAAACACAACGGAATTTAAAATTTTTCCCTAAAACCTGATCGGACTTGCAATTTCTATTTCTAATCTTAGAGATTCAAGAACTTACAAGAATCGTCCCTTTCTTGACACGTTTTGAGCCGCCCTCAAATGCGCTTCATGCGGTAATGGCAACGCTTGTCCCTCGAAAGATTCTTTCTACTTCAGATTCCAAAGTAGGTTTCCTCTAGAGTAATAATCCACACTAACCTAGATTCAAATCATGTTAGGGAAAGTGCTAGTGATATAACATGGGTAAAGAAAGAAACATAAAACGAGAAGAAAGAGAGCAAGAGAATTCTCCCAAATTCTTGAAGCCATCGTAGATCGGGCGTGATCCCTTTGTTCACGCGTGAAGAGAAAAATTCGAACCCCTTAGCCTATAAATAGGGCTAGGGTTTCGACCCGCTTAGTCTAATTGGAATTGGATTCCAACTTTGACTTTTCTTCTATTTTCTTTCTCTCCAAGTAATAGAAGTCTTATTCAAATTAAGATATCTCTTCCTTCTAGAAAAGAGCTCCTAATCAAATTGGGAATATTTAATTATTCCAATAATAATTAAATATCTTATTCCAATAATATTTATTCTAACCATATTAGAATTTATATTAACTAGAATAATAAATAGAAGATATTTAGTATTTATTTATTCTAATCAAATTAGAACAGCTAAATAATTAAATACTTAGAATTAATTCTCTAATTAATTCCATGAAGGGCTCTAATTAATTCTAACGAGCTAAAATTAATTCTCTAATTAATTTTATTTGGCTTTATAATTAATTCTCCTAATTAATTATATTAGGGATTTATAATTAGTTCTCATAATTATATTTGAGCTTTTTAATTAATTCTCTAATTAATCATCACATGGTCCAATTTCTCAATTGGACCACACGCCCAAATCGAGCTCACGTGCCACATGTGTACATTTACACGTGTGGTCTCATTTTGATCAACTATTTGATCTTCCCTTTAATACCCTTTGAATCCGGCATTAGTGTGTGACCCCCTAGGTTCATTTCCAGTTAGCTGTGAGAGTAATACGCTTTATTAGTTCACAGATCATACGACCATAATCTAGCAACAGGTGTATGACCCCTACCCGAACAATGAATATATATTCGAAAGAACCTTTCAGTCAATGACAATTGTGAGGTACGATCCTCCTACCAACCCATCTCTCGATTAAGATCTAGGGCATGGCAATAATGAGAGCCCTACTAATCTCAATGTTAAAGCTAAGTTCATTTCATATCCATTTGATCTCAATCCAAGAAACCCTTTTCTTGATGTCTTGATCCACTACCTCGGTCGAGGGTTTAGGATGGCATATGAATGACTTATATAATAAGAGATCTTCTTACATTACAGTAAGTGTAGGTCCTTTGTTGATTCTCATATACTTCCATGTGCCAATTGTGTAGCCCAAGCATAAGCCTTGAATCAGTTGTCTAAGGCGACACCCTTTAAAGCTTACACCTAAGACTACAGAGTTAGCCCACAAAGCATCAATCGAATCTCAAGTCAAAGGATTAATTTACTCACGCCATTGACCTGTGAGATATTTCCTAATCTGGGAGTTTCTATTTCTAGGTATAGAGACTTCCTTTCCCATTTAGGAATCTTCTCACGCGGGACACCTCAGTGTACCCGTTTTAATAACGAGCACCCTCATGTATTGCGTATGTATCAACTATGCACTTTACACCCGATGAAACAGGATTATCCTTCTTAAGGACGCAATCCCACAAGCAAGTCTCAATCGAGCCATATTAACACTCCCACTGTTTGTTGGGCTCATCGACTTGGAGTAGTTTCTAATCCGGCCTTGAGTTAGGGCTTGTTTCATGTGTCATTCACCTAATGACAAAGTCCCTAACAACCTTATGGATTAGGGGAGTTCTAATACTTATATATGTAAAATGTTTTCAAAACTGTGGACACCTATAGCCTTTCATATTTATTGGTTTTAAACTCCCGTTTTCAAACGTATATATATATATAGGCTTAATAAGCCAAGTTTTGTGAGCTATGCTCGTATATTCGATATTCGCTTATGGTAATAGTTTACAAGAAGAACTTGAGTTTTCGTATATGGGATAAGTACCCAAAATGCCTTTGGAACATTTATTTGGATATTATGTATGTGCGAGTTGTGTAGTGAGGTTATGATGTACCTTGCAAGGACGCTTGCTTGGGGCAATCGGATTTGAGCTCGGGGATGGAGGTGAGAGGTATTTCGGGAAGGTAAGGGCCGACGGATGTCCTTATCCAAAGTTCCCACTGTGGACAAGACTACTAAGACTCCGAGGAGGTTTCGGGGTTGAAGTTTTCTTGGAGAGAGCTAGGTTGCATGGACCGAATTCTCTACGTTATGGATGCTCGGGGGGTGCACACCCTCGACATCAACGGTGTAAAGGATGGACTGGTTTGATTTCTTGGTTTGGGAAGATCGGATGGAGTGCTCGTTCTCGCCGAGCCGATTATGTGTGGTTTATGATCCATATTTTTCTAAAACTTGCATTTACTTTGAAAATAAGTTGGACCATGAACACCTTTGTTTTGAGCATGCATTAAACCCTCGTATATCACTATATTATGTACACTTCTCCTCACCGGTTCCTTTTGAGCTGACTCCCTTACCTTTCGTGTCCGCAGGTTGCGTTTTGGAGTCAAGCTAGGCGGGGTCTTTTGAGAGTCTTGTCTTGAGTCTAGTTTGTACTCGTTATGTTGTAGTGTACTTTATGACTTATGTTATGTTGTATGAATTTAGTATGTATGATATTTTATTATGTTAGTTTGGACCGTGATGGTCATTAGGTTTATTTACATTTCGTACTTTGAGCATTATATGCTAGACCGCGATGGTCACTTTACTTGATGAATAATTTTCCTATGCACATGTTATTATATGATCTAAGCTTCCGCATACTTGTGTTTGTTTACTCGCTTTGGGAGTCTAGCACCGCCTAGCTAGGTTGTCCGTTTATCATCACTTGCTTTGAACTTGGCGGGTATGTGGATGGCAATTCGATATACAAGCCAGGTCAACAGCGCGGGATAGGCGTGGATGCCCTTATTTTGGGGCGTTACAGTTAGTATAGGTTCGTAGCTTAGGAAAAGTCAATGGTTATCGTTCTACGCGTGAGGTGCTCGTTTCGATTAAAATTTGAGGATCTAAATGGTCTTAGAAAAATATAAGGTTTATTCCATTGGATCTGAATCGTCGATACGAGTCCATTGGAGGTGACAGAACTTGATTCCGAGTTCCCGAGCTCAAGTTACGCCGCCTAGAACATAAGGTGCGCTAAATGCTCTTTAGCCCCTTTTCGGTTCCGATCACATAAACGAATCCAAAACTCAAACAAACGAGAATAAAATCATGCATCGAGCATATAAACATGATCATAAGGTACATATTTCACTCATATCAAGTTTCTATAAAAAACAAAAATCAATTCGAATAGAGACGACACTTAAACACAATTGTATATGCATAAATGTTTCAAAAATTCATATTCAAATAATAACATTTAATAAAATAGGTAATAAATAATTGCATATACAATTAATCTAATTATGCATATTGGTAAACACATACGTCATACTTGTACAACTGAAAAATCGGGACGTTACAACCTCTCCCCCTTAAAAGGGACCTGTCCTCAGGTCCACCGTCTCCCGAGCAAACAATAACAAAACCCCGTCTCTCGAGCAATAACACAAAAGAGTCCAAGACACAAAAGTACAGTTACATCAAAGAGCTAACACTAGGACGAAGATAACAGGACATCAATCACAACAATTAATCACGTAGGTCACACAACGGTAGATATCAGTTACAACCATAGTAAGGAACACGAATATAGCCAGTTAACAAAGCATCTCGCATCAAGAAATCATTTAGATTTAAATTTCATGTATGTATATGCTATGAATGTTTTATGTACCGGTCACCATAGTGAAGAGTTTTGAAGTTGGTAGCTTCTTTATCCAAGACGTGATATGGTCCAAAAGCTGGCTCGGTACTTGACTTGTCTCCAATATCCTTAGTGTGCCCAATGATGAGATGAGAGGCCCTTTAACGATTCTATTCTTGATTCCATTCTGACTTTCACTGCTTCTAACCTTCTTCTATATGGTAAGTTCTTGGATTTCAAATTCTCTATCTGTTCGTATTAGTATACTCTGCTCCAAATACCTACTCTTGATGTTCTTAAATTTCGGTCTATTCACCGGATAGTCCCCATCCGGGTTCACTTGAATTCTTTCATAGCCAAGTCGAGGCTATTGATTCCTTACTCGAAGATAAAACCTCCTTGATAATTTCTGAATCTCGACTCAAATTCTTCAATATGTACCCCTTCCAATTTCTCTCATCTTAGATTCCTTTGCGGTCATCATGGAAAAATGACTGGCGACTTAATAAGGTTTTATTTGTTATATGATGTCTGAACCCTTCCGATACTTAGCTAAATTAACTTCTAGGGATGTCATCGTGAAATGTGATAATTTGATTCAGTTTCTGTTCCTTGAGTTGACATAACTGTCCCACAGAAGCTCCTCCATAATTCCATTATCTTCCCTGGTTATCTTCAACAATCCAGTGACTTAACTCTCACTTTGACGATTTACCCACTTAGGCCGTCTTATCCTTTTTTCGATCACCATCATTAGGGCTCCCACATATTCCATGGTTTGCATTTCGGTTGTTTCTACTAAATTATTTCTTCGAGCACAGCCTCGAATTTTAAGTTTGTCTCTGGGTTGTGCTCCCCCCCTTAAAATTTTATCTTTTACATGTTGAACTCTGTCTATCTTCCTTTAACTGAAACTCTTGATGAGCAATTCCCATTAGGGAGGGTTTTAATTGGATTAGTAGTCCTAAATCTTTTGCCTTTCAACTTCTCTCCTTTATTCCCTTACCATCTAAATCCCATTTTCTTTGTTTGCTAGATTCGAACAACCCGAAGTCAACTCTAAATCCCTTTACTTTCTGAAATTCCCCCGAATTCATCTTCTTCATAAATTCTAAACTCCGGTTATACTCTTTCGGGCCTCCGTATTCATTCCATTCCTCTTTGATTCACGATGTGCTATCCAATTATTTCTCTTCACCTTAATTCGAATGTGACTTGATTGAACTGACGCTTGTTAAGATGCTAATGCACGTGGTACACTTGCAAACAGTTAAATATGCAACACGTTGGAGCAATTATATCAATTAGAAATACGCGTATAAATAGAGAAATTTGAATAATTTAAAGCGACGTATGATGCACGTGTCATGAGTGTATTACACCTGTCACCGTAGTGGTAAGCTTTAGCTCGACAACTTGTTCTTCATTTCTCTAATTACCATCTTACCTCGAATTGTTGTTCATTTCTATTTTTCCACGGTCTTCAAATCTTCAAAATTTTCTTGTATAAACTTGTATATCTCCATGGTCCGAGATTGTGATTTCTTGAACCTAAATTGTTCTAAACCCATGGGATCGATGTTTTGACTTCTTTCCAAGTATCGTCCGTATCTTTACCATTGTTGTCACCTTCATGGAAGTTTCTTTAATTACTCTCGAGAGTTCAAATTTTTTGGAGGACTCATTCTCCAATTGTGTACACTTGATCACCCAATTTCCTCCAAATTAAAAGCTCTTTGTCTTTCTTTATCGTTTCCAAATCTCTCAATTTGACCTCACAACACGACAATTCCGCTTGGATTTGGAAAATAAATCCAATCCGATCGAAGCTAGAACTTTGTGTCTCTTTATCTTCCATAGGTTTGTATTCACCGTGTTGATTGACTTTCTTTAACTTCTTCCTAATTCTATTCCTACATTCCATTCCTAACGAAGAGATCTTCACCCTTGACTTTCAGGTTAGGAGTTGGCAAATTACAGCCTTCAACCTGAGTAAAGCTACTACCAATAGAAACCCCATAAGAGCGAGGCATAGGTTCTGTATCCTAATGGTTGGTCTTCATAGCACTACCAAGAACTTACATCATCCCTTGTGGTTTCCATCTTGACTTCTCCACAAATAACCAATCATTTCATTGTCTTGATGGGCTTGATTTCTTATCCATACCGAATCTTTGTAGCACGCCAGAGCGAAGGGCACCACATCCTCCGTACCATAGCCCGACACGTGTAACGAAATGGAAACTCCGCACACGCACCAAGCCAATGCGAATGGAAGACAAACAAAACACACCCCTAGGCTAGGCGGTTTAGACTCTGAAACAGAGTACTTAAAAAAAAATAAAATCAATGGCGGAAGCAATAGGATCGCAAATACATTCAATTATGTAAGATCTCAAATATAAACAGGCGACGGATTCAACTAGCATAGATACCTAATCCCGTAAATGAAACATAAAACATAAATACTCAACGGGTTCATTCTATCCCTAGAAGCTTGTCCCAAATCAAATAAGATCAATAAGATATATTAAATACATAATCGTAGGCTTATACATAATTAAAATTCCAAGGCATAATAATAAAGATGCAAAATGTAAAAAGACTCGAGTAGCTTAACTCAAAAGACCCCAAAAGACGACAACTGCCTAGATCGACCCGAACCCTGCACATGCAACGGGGGGGAAGAAGAGGGGTCAGTCTACAAATCGACTGAGTGAGGGGGCTGAACACACTCATACGATACATAATATAGAGCATAGCACGTACGAAAATAAAAGACTATGAACCGGGAATAAGATTTTGCACACCGAAATCCATTTTAAAAACCAACATATACATATCGTAGAAAAGCATAGTGTATCTTTAACTTAAAAGTCCTATCCCGTTTCATAATCAACATAGCGTATAAAAGCTCGGTGAGTACGAGCAGAAATCCCATCCTAGGCTCCTCATACGAATCAAACATTACAAATCAAACAAAAGTAACATTAAGAACAAACCTCCTTCTCTGGTGATGGAAGGGTTGCGCGACCCTAACCATCCATTACGTTATGTATGGCTCGTGAGTTTCATGACGCTCACGCCCAAGGATTCCATCCCACACCATACCTCCTAGTGGGTTCCGGGTTGATCCTATCCGTGTGCAGACAATGCACAGGCTTAACCTGATGGCTCGCTGCCGTACCGGGCGTCCTGGCTCGCAGGCTTCGGGGCCCAACATTACCAATACATTACATTACCATTACATTCTCGCTCATTACAAATCATTAACATTACAAAGCTTACGTACCTGATCAGCGCATACTTTACCTTGCAACTTAGCGTATGCTATAGACGTACCTCTCCGTGTCATCCTAATCCGTAGCTAGCTTGAAAACACACGGTTTGGAGCATAGGCTCGTTGCAAAACATTTCAAGCTTATGTATGCTCGTATATATAATTTAAAACATTTAATCGTATGATAAAGTCCTAAACATATCATATAAACACATATGTATTATATAAATATAATAATATAGTCTCATGCGGGCTTGAAAACGAGCATATAGGGTTATAGGTCGCATTAAATAAAAAGAAACAAACCTAATCCTCACCTTGACGTACAAACCGAACGAACAGCCAAAGCACCCCACGAGCAACTCCCTTCGAACCATCTATACACAAGAAACAAGGCTAAGACTCCATATGAACCATAGAAACGCTCAGCTAATGCATATGGATGCAAATGATGCAATGCACGTCATATAAATTCACACTTCGGCATATCAAAGTAAATAACATAATATCACACGAATACTTCAAGAATCAAACTCATATCACGTCAAATGAAATCATAATATATCAAACAAGCTCATAAAATGTCATATAATAGCATACCACATTGATTCTTAAGGTTAAAATTCATATATAAAATCAAATTATAAAAATCATACTATATAAAATAAATCAAGTGCTTAAATAACTAATTACATAATACGTATTATAATATACAATTATATATCACGTACATGCATAATATATATTACATATATATATATATATACACTACATGCATCACGTAGCACACACTATATATATTACATATGTATACACGTTACATAAAATTAACAATCTACAAATCTGAATATTTATATATATGCATCAGCACATAACCACATCAATGCATGCACTACAATATGTATACTATATATGTAACATCCCGACTGATCAGACTTTTCAGGTAACCTCTTATGTGCGCTATTTAGTTAGTTCTTTAAGTGATTATGTGATATTACTTGTCAACGTGGATCATTTGAAGTTATTTGAACTTAATTGCTTTGGTATGGACTTGTTTAACTTGAGCGTTTAACTTTCCTTCACCTTGTATTTTGCTCGTTTTAGGTTCGTAATTAATTCTGATTTTTGTGAATTCGAGTTATGTGTTGATGATATGCCTTATGAACTCGTTTATATGCTCGTTATATGTTTTGGTATTTGTTTTGGTTGCCTTTTTGGGTTCGTTTTGGAGGCGGGACCTAAAGGAGGCTAAAGAGCACTTAGCGCACCTTGGGTTCCGGGACGTGTATCTTGAGCTCGGGAATTCGGATTCGAATTTCGTCACCTCCATTGAACTCGTTTCGACGATTCGGGTTCAATGGAACAAACCTCACATTTTTCTAAGCTCATTAAGACCTTCGTATTTCACCCGTAATGAGCCCCTTACGCTTGAGAGCCACCTTTTGACCTAGCTTTGAGTTGTGGACCCCACCTTAACCCAACCAAGCCCTTAACCTTGGAATACACTTGAGTTAGCTTACCATTGCAGCCCCAAATCCCCTTGAAACCGAGCCAATCCTCCTCTCTCTCTCCCAAAACTGATCGGTACAAGGAAGCAAGGAAGAAGAAGAAGCCTTTTGGCCAACCTTGTGATTTTGAGCTCAAATCTTCATCAAAACTTCTCCAAATTGAAAGGTAAGTTCATGGTTGCAATCTACTCTCCCTCTTCTCTCTTTTATGTGCTTTTGAGTTCATTTCCATGGTTGGTTGTTGAGATTTGGCAAGCATGTGAATAGTAAGTGTTGGAAGAATTTGATTGATTCTTGCTCCTTTCATGTTTCCTTGAGATTTGTTGTTGTTGGTATGCTCCTAGGACTTGTTTCTTAGCAATTGTTGCATTTCTTTGCTTGGTAATTAGAGCATGAGTGTTGGGTTTTGTTTTGGGTTTGCTGAGTTACTGTTGAGCAGCCTGCGTTTTTCTGTACCGTGACACGGGTGGTGTCACGGTTTGCCCTTTGTTGGTGACACGGGCGTGTCACCTTTTGATTTCGTTTTCGCTTTTCTGTACCGAGACACGGGGGTGTCTCGGCTTGCCTTTTCTTGGTGACATGGGCGTGTCACCTCCAGGTTTCTGTTGTTTAGTTTCTGTACTGAGACACGGGGGTGTCTCAGCTTGCCTTTCCCGGGGGACACGGGCGTGTCTCCTAGGAACTCTAGTTTCGTTCGTTTTGTTTCCTTTCCGTTGTTTCTTGTTGTGTATTCTTGCCTCGTTTATGATATATGTTTGATTATGCTTTGAATGCTCATAGATGATATAAATGTGGATTCATTTCATATCATTTGCATCATAAGCATACATATTCATGTACCGAGCGTCAATGTGGTTCATATTGAGTCTAAGAGTGTTCCTTGTTGTTTGCCTTATTCAGAGGTTCTTCCTGTAGGGGACGAGCTTGCTCCGTAGGTGTCCGGTTTCCTCTTTTGGCTCCGCTTCGTTCGTTGCCAAGGTGAGGTTTTGTTCTTTTAGTTACTCGACCTACGACCCTAATTGATTTGAAACCTCGCATGTGAATACGTATAGTATATGGTAAATAAGTGTATGATACTTATGTTGCGGGATTTGCCCCATCTGTTATAAGAGTTTGAAAATGTTTTGTATAAGTATATAAGTTATTTTGCTTTCGTTTGAAAAGTTTAGTTTGGTGCAAGTGTGTGTGTGTGTGTGTAAGCGAGATGTGGCTTTGAAAGATAAGCTTTAAGATTTGTTTGTGTGACTTTCGTGATCTGTTTGGGCCTCGGAGTGTGGTATGGTAATCTCGGGACGATCGAGGGGTCGCCGAGCTCTCCCATCAACACCTCCATTTGAGAGTTTCACCCAACCTTGGGAGTTTGAGGAAGGGTGTTTCTCTTGAGCCGGCGGAGGCAACCGCCGAAGGTTTCAAGGAAGTAATTAAACCTTGTCTCGTTTGTGTATGTGGATAGTTAGGGCCGATCAACCCTTCTATCAACCGGTGTCGGGGATGGATTCTGATTTGTTTTGCTTTGCTTTGTTCTTCGTATTTGGAAGTTGGGGATGTGTGTGACTCGTACTCGCCGAGTTGGTTTAAGCTTTGTATGATCTACGGAACGAGAGCGGATTCTTAATTCACCTAAAACTTGGAGTCTTGTTTTGCCCTTTTCCCTTTCCTTTAACTTATATATATCTACATCACGGGAATTAATTTGGCTTGCAAAAACCACTCTCGGTTCAAGGATCTTTCTATTTGATTAAGTGTTTTGCTCTATATATATATCGGGTGCGTGAGTTAGCTCCCTCACTAGTGTTAGGAATAGTGCCCTAGAAAGCCGATTGTATATCCGCTTTGTACTTTTCCTTATTGTAATCACAGACAATCTTTGAATGAAATAACGAATTGAGGCAATACTTCTTTATATGCTCTTGTTTGGTATGCGTTTACTTTAGCTGTGCATGTATGAGAACTCCCCTAATCCTGATGACTTTAGGACTCTACCATTTAGGTGAAATGGTTCATGAAACGAGCCCTATATCACATAAGTCATGATTAGTAAAATACTCCAAGCCGATGAGTCCCACAGACAGTGGGAGTGTCAACCTGACTCCTCTAAGGCTTGCTTATGGGATCACGCCCTTAAGAAGGACCACCTTGTTTCATGGAGGTGTAAAGTGTATAGTTGATACGTGCGTGATACATGAGGGTGCTTACTTTAATAAGTAAGTTCACTGAGGTGCCCCGTGTGAGAACATTCCTAAATGGGAAAGGAAGTTTCTATTTCAGGAAATGGAAACTTCCAGATTAGGAAATATCTCACGAGTCATTGATGTGATTAATTGATCCTTAGACTTGAGGTTCCTTGTCACTTTATGAGTTAACTCTGTAGTCTTAGGTATAAGCTTTAAAGGGTGTCGCCTTAGACAACTGATTCAAGGCTTATGCTGGGGCTGCACAAGTGATTCATGAAAGTGAATGAGAATCAAGAAAGGACCTACACTTGCATTTGCAAGGTGATCTCTTATTGTGTAAGTCATTCATATGCCATATGGAGTCCTTGGCTAAGGCAGTAGATCAAGACATCAAGAAAAGGGTTTCTTGGATTGAGATCAAATGGATATGAAATGCACTTAGCTTTAAGACCGGATTATTAGGGTTCTGATTATTCCCTTGCCCTAGATCTTGGTTGAGAGATAGTAAGTAGGAGGATTGTATCTCACATGAATCAATGACTTAAAGGTTCTGTCGAATCCGAACATTCCAATTCAGCTAGGGGTTAAACACCTGTTGCTAGACTATGGTCGTTTAATCTGTGGACTGATTAATTAATTAGTGAATTAATTAATTAGGGTCACTGCTAATTGAATTGAGAACCTAGAGGGTCACACACAACAACTTGGTTACATGAGTTGAGGCTTGAAAATGATTAAACGAGTTAATCGAGCCTAAGGGGTTCCACACGTGTGAAATCACACGTGTGGCTCACGTGATTGGACACGTGTCATTAAGACACGTGTGCCACACGTGATTATGTGATGTTAAATAATTAATGTGTTAATTATTTAATAGACTTTGGTTTAATTTTGAATTAAAAGGAAAGTCTAATTTTGGAGAAAATGATCTAGTTAATTAATTACGAATTAATTAATTAGATAAAAATAAGTTATTTATTTTATAATAAATAAAGTATAAAATTATCCAAAAATAGTTTGGATATTTTTAAGCTCTCTTAAAAGTTGACTAGAATTAGAATTCAAAGTCAAAGTTGGAAAATACTTGATGATCAAGTAATAGGAGAGAGAGGAACCAAATCCTAGTCCAAAAAGGACTAGTTTCGGCCGCCCCTCCCCTTTCCTATATATAGGGGAGCTCATGCTCCCCTTTAGAGCTAATTGACAATTCTTGGTTCATGTGTTGAACACCTTCCTTTCTCCAAGATTATATTAAACCCTAGGTTAAGCCTAAACACTAACTAGAGAACTAGCATCCTTACTAGTTAGATTGTGATCAAGTTGGTGGACTTTCTCTAGAGACTTCAAGTTAGAAGTTTGAAGATTCGAGCTTTACCAAGGAGAGGGGATCAAGCCGCGAGAAGAGCGTTCTTGGGTGGCTTGAAACGCTTCAAGAAAGAATAAAAGAAAAGTAAGTTTTCTATCTTTACGAATTTGGTTACACGATTGCGAGTTCAAGGTCCTTTTGTTGGAAAAATTTTTTAAATTCCTCTGCTTTCTGATTCTGTTTTCCAACAACTAGTCGCTAGGACTAACCCTCGTTGTTGTTTTCCCCTTTTTCCTTTCTTTTGAGTTTGCAGGTTCTTCCGAGTCAAGCTAGGCGGCAAGTGTCTTTTGGGTTTACTTGTGGTTTAGCTTGGGTCTTCATGCATCGTAGTGGATTACTTCTACTCTTATTGTTGTATTTTGGATTATGTATTTATGATTACACTTTCGCTTTTGGGCCTTGATGGCATTGTATATTCTGTATAGGAACTATCATGAAAGCTTGCCCTTTCCCCACTTCTGAAATGTATATGTGATCTTGGGAGATATGTTTAGCTTGAGAATTACTTTAATTGCTTCCGCTACTCTGATTTGAATTCTTGCAGTTCTTGAGGGTCTAGGCCGCCTAGCGAGGGTGTGAGTTTTGTGTGTCTCCCGTTCGCTATGGTTTGATACGGGTGCGGACTTCCATTTTGCTACTCGTGTTGGACCTTAGTGCGGGGGATGTGGCACCCTTCGCTCTGGGGTTGTTACATCCCGGCGTGGTATCAGAGCTCTCGGTTGCAAAACCAGAGCTCTGGAGTCGTGTCGAGTCTGTCTAGGTCGTTCGGAACAGGAGTATGTGACTGTTTGCATTCATCTACATCTCTACGTGACTTATTTGCTTAAATTGGTGATAATTGACTTCATGATCATGAACTGAACTCCATGCATCGATATCTTCTTGATTTGTGCATTTTCAGGATGCCTCCAAGAAGGAGAGCAGATAGGGAACAGACTCCTGATCTTAATCAACCCCCTCCACAAGCACCTCCACCTCCTCCGATGAATGCTGAGAATATTGTGCAGGCCCTTCTGAACCAGCTTCAGCAGAACCAAAGGAATAATCCACCATGGGAAGGACAAGGTGGGCAAGTAACTCCGGCCTTTAAGGAGTTCAGAAACAACAATCCGCCGAAGTGGTATGGAGGAGATGACATCCAAGCCGAGGAGTGGTTGTCGGAAGTTGCGGGAATTTGGGAAATTTACCCCGCTCCTTCGCATGAGAAAGCTGTTTGTACGGCCCGGTTTGTTCAAGGTCCCGCATCCAATTGGCTTAAAGCTATGAGAGCTCGATTGGAAAGGAGTGGAGAAGAGTTTGATTGGGAAAGCTTCGTGAGAGAATTTCGTCATAAGTATGTTCCATCAAGTGCTCGTGAGAGAAGATTGCAACAATTCACAGAATTGAAACAAGGGAACCGCTCGGTTGAAGAGTATATCATGGAATTTGAGAGACTTGCACCGTACGCCCCGCACATCACCAATGATGATACCCAGAAGGCCCGGAACTTTATTCATGGTTTAAGATATGAAGTCCAGGATGCTCTTAAGGCGGCTACAGTGGATACATGGGAGAAGGCTACGAGGAAGGCAATTAAGGTGGAAGCCAACAACAAGAGATTGAGGCCGACTTACTCTTCGGGCCAAGGTTCGAGCTCTAATTTGGGGAAGAGGCCTGTATCCTATAGTGGGCCTCCGGTCTTCAAACCCCAAGGTCCTACCACTTCAGTGAAGAAAGCTCGACCTCTGGTACCGACGACACTAGCTTTACCGGCCCCGATTCAGTGTAGTTATTGCAAGGGTCCCAACCACACCGAGGAGAATTGCCGGAAGAAATTGAGAAGATGTTATTAATGTGGAGAGCCCGGCCATATGATCAGTACTTGTCCTCAAGTAAGAGCACCTCAGCCTCGAGTTCCTCCGCCGTTGAATGTGATGCCTCCGAGAGCACCGATCCAAGCGAGAGCCTATGCTTTGGAGGGCGAGGAAGAGAATGTAGAGGTGGATGGCAATGCCGTTGTTGAAGGTACTATCTACATTCATGGCATTCCATTGCATGCATTGTTTGATCCGGGAGCAACGCATTCATTTATTGCTTCCCGGCTTGCTTCTACTCTTCCCTTGCCTGTTGCTTGCCTAGATGATTCCTTTATTGTTTCTTCTCCCCTTGGTGCTACTTTGTCTACGAATTGTGTTTACTGAGGTTATCCGGTGGTTGTGGAAGATCATGAGTATCCGGCAGATCTGATCAAGATGCCTATCAAGAAGTATGGGGTAATTCTGGGAATGGACTGGTTGTACCATTACCGAGCCATGATGGATTGTTTTGCTAAGAGGGTAACTTTGGGTTCTACGGTCTTTGCGGGTCAGAGGTTGAAGACCTGCCCGTTTATTTCCTTCATGGAAGCAAGTAGACTGTTTCGGGACGGTGCGACGGGCTATGTGGCCTACCTTTTGAATAAGCCAAAGGATCAGGCCAAGCTCGAAGAGACGGAGATCGTGAAGGAATTCCCCGATGTGTTTCCGGAGAACTTGGGATCTTTACCTCCGGATCGGGACGTCGAGTTTGTGATAGATCTCTATCCCGGAGCAGAACCGTATGCGAAATCTCCCTATAGGATGGCTCCAGCCGAGTTGAAGGAGCTGAAGATGCAATTAAACGAGCTCTTAGAGTGTGGTTACATTCGCCCGAGCACTTCTCCGTGGGGTGCTCCGGTCCTGTTTGTAAAGAAGAAAGACGGGACTTTGCGAATGTGTATTGACTACCGTGAGCTGAACCGATTAACGGTTAAGAAAAAATACCCGCTCCCTCACATTGAAGAGTTGTTCGACCTCCTGTAAGGTTCGAGGGTATATTCCAAGTTGGACTTAAGGCAAGGGTATTACCAGTTGCGTATCCGGGAGGGAGATATACCGAAGGCGGGTTTCAACACGAGATATGGGCATTTTGAGTTTGTGGTCATGCCTTTTGGTCTGACCAATGCCCCAGCCGCGTTTATGGATATGATGCACCGAATATTCCGGCCTTACCTCGATAAATTCGTGGTCATCTTTATAGATGATATTCTGGTGTATTCGAGGTCCGAAGAAGAGCAGGCACGACATTTGAGCATTGTCTTGTCTACACTTCGGGAGCACAGATTGTTCGCCAAGTTCAGTAAGTGCGAGTTCTGGTTGGATCGAGTTTCCTTTTTGGGTCACTTCATTTCGGGGAATGGTATAGAAGTGGATCCGGCGAAGATCGAAACGGTGATGCTTTGGAAACCACCGAAGAATGCCTCGGAAGTGAGAAGTTTTCTCGGGTTGGCAGGATATTATAGGCGCTTTGTGAAAGATTTCTCGAAGATTGCTTCCCCGTTGACCCGGTTAACTAAGAAAGAGGTGAAGTTTGAGTGGGATGAGGCGTGTGAGAAGAGTTTCCAAACTCTTAAGGAGAGGTTGACTACTGCACCGGTTTTAACCCTACCCGAGGGTTCTGAAGGTTACTCAGTTTATACCGATGCTTCGAAGGAAGGTCTCGGTTGTGTGTTGATGCAGAATGGTAAGGTGGTAGCCTACGCCTCAAGGAAATTAAAGGATCATGAGAAGAACTATCCCACTCATGACTTGGAACTCGCCGCAGTGGTGTTTGCTTTGATGAAATGGCGACATTACCTTTATGGAATCACTTTTGAAGTGTTCACCGACCACCAGAGTCTTAAGTATCTGTTTACCCAGAAGGATTTGAACGTAAGACAGAGGAGATGGATGGAGACACTCGAGGATTATGATTGTAAGATTCAGTACCATCCGGGTAAAGCCAATGTGGTGGCGGATGCTTTGAGTAGGAAAGTGAATGTTTCAGGTTTGGAAGCAGGTTCTAGTAGACAGGGTTCAGTAGTTCTGGTTTCAGAGGCTCGATTGGCTAATATTTCGGTTCAGCCGGTTTTAAAGCAGAGATTGATAGAAGCTCAATCTGTGGATCCAGAGATTCAGAAATTGATAGCGAAGTCAAGGATTGATCCTGAAACCGAGTTTGGATTTGATGATTCAGGATTGTTCAGGTTGAAGGCTCGGGTTTGTGTTCCGGAAGATTTTAAGCAGTTGGTACTTGATGAAGTCCACAAGTCAGCGTATGCAGTACATCCCGGTACCACCAAAATGTACAAGGATCTAAGGGCTTTATACTGGTGGAACGGCATGAAGAGAGACGTTGCTAACTATGTTAGAAGATGTCAAACATGCCAGGTGGTGAAAGCAGAACACCAGAAACCGGGAGGAACTCTCCAACCACTTCCGATACCCGAGTGGAAGTGGGAGCAAGTGACAATGGACTTCGTGTCCGGCTTGCCAAGGACCAAAGGAGGTTCCGACGGAATTTGGGTGATTATTGATCGGTTGACGAAGTCGGCGCATTTTCTTAAGGTGAAGATGTCCGATGAGGTTCCTAAGTTGGCCCGGTTATATCGGAAAGAGATTGTTAGATTGCATGGTACCCCGGTCAGCATTGTTTCAGATAGAGATCCTCGGTTCACATCCAGTTTTTGGCAGGAATTGCAGAAATGTTTGGGGACGAAGCTCCACTTTAGTACTGCGTTTCACCCACAGACGGATGGCCAGTCAGAAAGGCTAATAAGGTATCTCGAGGACATGCTTCGTGCTTGTGCCTTAGATTATCAGGATTCGTGGGATGAACAGTTGGATTTGATTGAATATGCCTACAACAACAGCTTTCAGTCTTCTATTGGGATGGCACCGTATGAGGCTTTGTATGGAAGAAAGTGTCGATCCCCTCTCTTTTGGGATATTGATGAGTGGAGATGGACTAAAGATGGAAAGCTCGAGAGAGCTAAGAAGCCTAAGGAAATTCAGGATACCATCGAGAGGGTGAAAGTGATTAAACAGAGGTTGAAAGTGGCTCAAGACCGGCAAAAGAGTTATGCAGATAGGAGAAGACGACCCTTAGAGTTCGAGAAAGGAGATAAGGTCTTTTTAAAGGCATCTCCTAGAAAAGGGTATGCTCGGATTGGTAAAGGCGGGAAGCTTAACCCTCGCTACTTAGGCCCCTTTGAGATCCTTGATCGAGTTGGGGAAGTAGCCTACAAACTTGATTTACCGCCGAGTTTGACCTGGATTCACAATGTGTTCCATGTCTCGCAGCTTCGGAAACATTATCCCGATGAGTCTTCTATTCTTCCAGTTGAGGAAGTTCAGTTAGAGCCGGATTTGACTTTTAAGAAGTATCCAGTTCAGGTGTTGGATCGAAAGAAGCAAGAGTTGAGGAATAGACAGATCCCTCTTGTGAAAGTCTTGTGGCGTGATCAAGAATCCGAAGAAGCTACTTGGGAGACAGAGGATAAGATGAAACAGTTGTATCCGGATCTTTTCAAAACCTCGCCTCGGACCTGAGGACAGGTCCTTTTGAAGGAGGGAGGGTTGTAACATCCCGACTGATCAGACTTTTCAGGTAACCTCTTATGTGCACTATTTAGTTAGTTCTTTAAGTGATTATGTGATATTAATTGTCAACGTGGATCATTTGAAGTTATTTGAACTTAATTGCTTTGGTATGGACTTGTTTAACTTGAGCGTTTAACTTTCCTTCACCTTGTATTTTGCTCGTTTTAGGTTCGTAATTAATTCTGATTTTTGTGAATTCGAGTTATGTGTTGATGATATGCTTTATGAACTCGTTTATATGCTCGTTATATGTTTTGGTATTTGTTTTGGTTGCCTTTTTGGGTTCGTTTTGGAGACGGGACCTAAAGGAGGCTAAAGAGCACTTAGCGCACCTTGGGTTCTGGGACGTGTATCTTGAGCTCGGGAATTCGGATTCGAATTCCGTCACCTCCATTGAACTCGTTTCGACGATTCGGGTTCAATGGAACAAACCTCACATTTTTCTAAGCTCATTAAGACCTTCGTATTTCACCCGTAACGAGCCCTTTACGCTTGAGAGCCACCTTTTGACCTAGCTTTGAGTTGTGGACCCCACCTTAACCCAACCAAGCCCTTAACCTTGGAATACACTTGAGTTAGCTAACCATTGCAGCCCTAAATCCCCTTGAAACCGAGCCAATCCTCCTCTCTCTCTCCCAAAACTGATCGGTACAAGGAAGCAAGGAAGAAGAAGAAGCCTTTTGGCCAACCTTGTGATTTTGAGCTCAAATCTTCATCAAAACTTCTCCAAATTGAAAGGTAAGTTCATGGTTGCAATCTACTCTCCCTCTTCTGTCTTTTATATGCTTTTGAATTCATTTCCATGGTTGGTTGTTGAGATTTGGCAAGCATGTGAATAGTAAGTGTTGGAAGAATTTGATTGATTCTTGCTCCTTTCATGTTTCCTTGAGATTTGTTGTTGTTGGTATGCTCCTAGGACTTGTTTCTTAGCAATTGTTGCATTTCTTTGCTTGGTAATTAGAGCATGAGTGTTGGGTTTTGTTTTGGGCTTGCTGAGTTACTGTTGAGCAGCCTGCATTTTTCTGTACCGTGACATGGGGGTGTCACGGTTTGCCCTTTGTTGGTGACACGGGCGTGTCACCTTTTGAGTTTGTTTTCGCTTTTTTGTACCGAGACACGGGGGTGTCTCGGCTTGCCTTTTCTTGGTGACACGGGCGTGTCACCTCCAGGTTTCTGTTGTTTAGTTTCTGTACTGAGACACGGGGGTGTCTCAGCTTGCCTTTCCCGGGGGACACGGGCGTGTCTCCTAGGAACTCTAGTTTCGTTCGTTTTGTTTCCTTTCCGTTGTTTCTTGTTGTGTATTCTTGCCTCGTTTATGATATATGTTTGATTATGCTTTGAATGCTCATAGATGATCTAAATGTGGATTCATTTCATATCATTTGCATCATAAGCATACATATTCATGTACCGAGCGTCAATGTGGTTCATATTGAGTCTAAGAGTGTTCCTTGTTGTTTGCCTTGTTCAGATGTTCTTCCTATAGGGGACGAGCTTGCTCCGTAGGTGTCCGGTTTCCTCTTTTGACTCCGCTTCGTTCGTTGCCAAGGTGAGGTTTTGTTCTTTTAGTTACTCGACCTACGACCCTAATTGATATGAAACCTCGCATGTGAATACGTATAGTATATGGTAAATAAGTGTATGATACTTATGTTGCGGGATTTGCCCCATCTGTTATAAGAGTTTGAAAATGTTTTGTATAAGTATATAAGTTATTTTGCTTTCGTTTGAAAAGTTTAGTTTGGTGCAAGTGTGTGTGTGTGTGTGTAAGCGAGATGTGGCTTTGAAAGATAAGCTTTAAGATTTGTTTGTGTGACTTTCGTGATCTGTTTGGGCCCCGGAGTGTGGTATGGTAATCTCGGGACGATCGAGGGGACGCCGAGCTCTCCCATTAACACCTCCATTTGAGAGTTTCACCCAACCTTGGGAGTTTGACGAAGGGTGTTTCTCTTGAGCCGGCGGAGGCAACCGCCGAAGGTTTCAAGGAAGTAATTAAACCTTGTCTCGTTTGTGTATGTGGATAGTTAGGGCCGATCAACCCTTCTATCAACCGGTGTCGGGGATGGATTCTGATTTGTTTTGCTTTGCTTTGTTCTTCGTATTTAGAAGTTGGGGATGTGTGTGACTCGTACTCGCCGAGTTGGTTTAAGCTTTGTATGATCTACGGAACGAGAGCGGATTCTTAATTCACCTAAAACTTGGAGTCTTGTTTTGCCCTTTTCCCTTTCCTTTAACTTATATATATCTATATCACGGGAATTAATTTGGCTTGCAAAAACCACTCTCGGTTCAAGGATCTTTCTATTTGATTAAGTGCTTTGCTCTATATATATATCGGGTGCGTGAGTTAGCTCCCTCACTAGTCGCTAGGACTAACCCTCGTTGTTGTTTTCCCCTTTTTCCTTTCTTTTGAGTTTGCAGGTTCTTCCGAGTCAAGCTAGGCGGCAAGTGTCTTTTGGGTTTACTTGTGGTTTAGCTTGGGTCTTCATGCATCGTAGTGGATTACTTCTACTCTTATTGTTGTATTTTGGATTATGTATTTATGATTACACTTTCGCTTTTGGGCCTTGATGGCATTGTATATTCTGTATAGGAACTATCATGAAAGCTTGCCCTTTCCCCACTTCTGAAATGTATATGTGATCTTGGGAGATATGTTTAGCTTGAGAATTACTTTAATTGCTTCCGCTACTCTGATTTGAATTCTTGCAGTTCTTGAGGGTCTAGGCCGCCTAGCGAGGGTGTGAGTTTTGTGTGTCTCCCGTTCGCTATGGTCTGATACGGGTGCGGACTTCCATTTCGCTACTCGTGCTGGACCTTAGTGCGGGGGATGTGGCACCCTTCGCTCTGGGGGTGTTACAATATATATATACACACACACACTTATATATGCATCAGCACATAACCACATCAATGCATGGCACTACGATATGTATACTATATATATATACACACACACTTCAGATTCACGCACACACACAAGCACACGTGGACTAAAAAAACCATGCAGCTCATATAACCAATTCACATGCATGGCTCCCCGCCCGGGGAAGAGAATGCTGGCAGCTTCTGCATAAGTGTCCCCGCCCGGGGACACAACCAATGTAAAATCTCCCCGCCCGGGAAGATTAACACCGCAGCAAATGAATAGCAGCAGCAGCAGCGTGTTCGATAGAGGAGCAGAGCAGGGGAAGCGGGGCAACACGCAGTAGTTAACAAGGCAGCAACATCAGCAGTTAAACAAAGCAAAAAATGACAGTAACTCACGCAGCATGAATCAACAAGGAAGAAGTTCACAATCATGCTCCAAAATCTCAGATTTTCAGTCTCATATCCAAGCTCCAATCATGGTGAAACCTCACATACTCCCAATCCATAAAAATAAGAGCAAGAATTTAGTTATTTGAGTTTAAGGAGACAAGATTCATGCATTAAAATCCACAAAAACTGAAGCTATCTCATGAATTCAAGATTTTGAACTAAACCTAACTATTCATTCTTCACCAAGCCATACTCAAATTTCCATGGAAATCAGAAAATAAGCTCTTAAAAGAAAGATGAGAATATGGAGAATAAAATCATGGAGTTACCTTTCGAATTTGAGGCGAATCGGAGAAGTATTGAGTTTGAAATCGCAACATGAATAGTGCAGAAAATCCCTTTCCCTTTCTCTTTCTCTTTCGGTTTAGCTGCTTATTTCTATCTCTTGGCTGTTGATTTTCGAAATGAGGACTGGAGAGAGTGATTAAGGGCTTAACTAGGGTTAAGTGAGCTCAAGAATCAACTCATTTGGTTAAGGAATGAGAGAGATATGGCCAAAATACTCCAAGGTGGCGAATCTGCACGAGCTGCTCGGTTCGGACAAATTTCGGAGGCTTAAACGGGCTTAGAAAAATACAAGGCTTGTTTCCTTAGCTCCCATTCTTCATTATGAGTCCAGCGTTACTTCCAGAATTCGAATCCGAATTCCCTAGCTCAAGATATAAATTCCGGAACATCAGGCGCGCTAAAACTAGTTAGGCCCTCGAGTCCCCAACAAATAAAATATGTTGCGTTACCATATCAAACAAGTCCGGAAAATTAAAACGAGCACATAATCGAATTCATAACACAAATAATTCATGCATATTAAATTGACACGAAATTTCGATATCAAATCGAACACAAACGCAACACATTTTCAACAAATAAGCATATTATTCAAATAATAAAATTAAATTTTCAAAGAAATAATAAATAAAATTTCAAAATAATAATTAAACGAATTAAAATAAATAAAATTTTATTAAAAAGGCTATTTTTCAATTAGGTCCAAAACTTTCAAAAAGTGTCAAATATGTCGAAGTTCAAATTCTCAATTAAGTCCAAAATTAAATAAATCATACAATTAAACCCTTAATTCACTTGAATCACATAATTCACAAAAATTAGCATGCTCGAAAATTAAATTCACATATCATAAAATTCATATCATAAATCACTTAGTCAAATTTTGACATATAATTCGAATATTTCATATAAATTCAAATAATTCAGATAAGAATTTCAAGTAATAAAGTATAATTCAATTAAATATGAAATTAAAATAATTTAAATGGCACATTTAGCTATCTCGTAAGTGTGTACCTGGACGGCCGAAAAACCGGGGTGTCACAATCTCTCCCCCTTAAAAAGGACCTGTCTTCAGGTCAGAATCAAGGTCTTGATCAACGCTGGAAAGAAGCTTAACTGCACACTTCCATTGTGCCACTCTGATTCGATTCTCAAGTGGCTTCTCGGATTTTTAAATCCCACCACAAGAACTCTTACCGAAGGAAAACTTCTAGTCTTCATCTCAAACCTCTGCCAAACCCAAACTCTAACCAGTTGCTCACGAACAATGAACCCCTTGTAGGAGATGCTTTCGAGGAATCTCGATCTCCCACTTCAACTCTAGGTGCCTTCATCTCCAAACTGCGAAGCTCTTGAGCAATTCCCGAACCACGAAACCATGAGAAAATGGCTAACTCGTTAAAATGAGCGACCTCTCAAATCTCATCGAAATCTCCTTAACTTTAGCAAACCGGACACATAGTCCTTAGCCATTTGCTCCCACTTCCAATTAGAATATGGAAGTAGTTAGAGAATCCAATCGTTTCTTGATGCTCGGCCTTCAACCGATGGCATATTGGACATTGCTATAGGAAGTTTGCAACGTCTCTTCTTAGGCCGATACATCTATACCGGTTCTTCAAGTCCTCGAACAAACTTGAACCAAGAGTGGGGTAAGTCTCGAGACCTTGCACATCACGAGACGTAGGCTAAACTCTCCCGCAAGCAACACACAACCAAAGCTTTCCTTAGTGCCTCGATTGTAAACGAAGTAGTCTTGAGTGCCCCCGATTAGGCAAAAGCAGATGACGAAGGCAACTCTCTTCTACCACCTCTTCCCACTCTAAACCGTACCTGTTTCTTGTAAAACGATTCAACGGTTGGTAATCCCAAAGAAAAGAATCGCCTAATATACCCCGTCAACACGAGAGACTTCTTACTCTTGGGTAATTCTCGATTCTTCTACCCGAATGCATAGTCGGTTATACCCTTGATAAGACCAAACTCGGCGCGAACCACGGAACTCTGGGGCAGAATGAACAACTCTTCAAAGTAAGCAGAGGGTATTTATCTTCTACAGTTGACCTGTATAGCTCATGGTAGTCGACACTCACCCTAAGGTCCCGTCTCTTCTTAGGCAGGACTAGAGTACTCCACGAAGAAGTATTCAATGGATGAGACCACCTTCTAAGAGCTCATCGAACTATGCTTTCAACCCCAACAACCATGCTAGAGTCATTCGGTAGGAAGTCTTCGAAAAGTTCAACTCCGGGATAAAGATCAACGACATCTCAACGTCCCTATCAAGTAATGAAGAATCCCAACTTTCAAGGAAACATCAAAATGCATTACTCTGATCTTTGTCTCCTCCAGCTTAGCTCGATCCCTTGGTTATCCCAAAAGTAAGCCACAAAACTCATCGCACCGTCCTGGATTAAACAACCGCTTCCACAAAGGATATAAATAGGCTAGCCTTCAATCTGGTACCCGAAAATATCGTTGAGCCCAAAACGGACCTCCTAACGCCACACACCAACCCAACTCGGAACCCGAACAACCAACCCACGCCTAAGGTAGTTCCGTACTTCACTAGTCGCCTTCAAACAAAGCCACCGGGCAGACTCGGCCCTCACAACTCACAACCACCCGAGCCCTCGATCTCACCCAACTCTCTTCCAAGAAGAGAGTTACACTAAAGAAAAAACAATGCAAGCAACAACAAACACCAAGAAGCAACAAGGGGAGAAGAGTAGCAAACAAGTGGGTTTCCCTGAGATTAAAAATATGCATGTATGAAATGCCATGAATGCTTTGTGTACCGTTCACCATGTTAGTAGAGTTGAGCTCGGCATCAATTTCTTTTCCTTCTAAAGTATCATCTTGAGCTTGAACCGGGATCTTGAAGTTACGGTGTTTTGGAAGGTCTCAAATTCTTGTTGCTCGAACAACCGTTCCCCAAATATCCCAACTCTTCACACTTGAAGTATCCTTCCAATTATTCCTACGAATTTTTCAATATAACTCGAACCTCGGCGAGAGAGTGTTGAATCAATTCCGGTGGGGGAGGAGAAAGACATCAATTCTATCTTTGGTAGAAAATCTCCTTGTCCTTAATATTGTTGACACCTTGAATTTCTTGAAGATTTTCTTGAAATTCGGATCCTTCTCTTGTTCTAGAACTCAAACCAGGTTCTTATCCCATATAAGAAATGTGGAATTTTGAGCATTGCTTACTCATTTCCACTCGAACCATATTGTTTATTTTCTCGGACCGAATATACGTGGTTGAAACTGGAAAAACTCTTGAATTATCAGTCGATTCCTTGTAAAATCTCCAGATGTTAAGGTAATCTTCATCTACTCCCTATTTCTCGAGTTCCCAACTAAAATCACCTATCTTTTCCCATTCTTGTCCAAGAAATAGGAATTCTTGAAATCTTCTTACCGCTGCACTCGAATGGATGCACTCGGGTCAAATCTCTCAAACAAGTTCCTCCATACGAACTCTTTCCCGAACTCTTTCAAGTTCAGTTTCATCTTTTCAAGCTACTTGAAAGTCGGCCTTGAAATAAATAAGAATTGCATCTCCTTTCTTTTGTAAATTTTGAACAACTTCCTAAATCCCACCATCTCGAATAACCATCCTTCAATCTTGACATCTTCCACATCGAACAACCCCGAAGGATCAAAATTCCCAAACTTCTTCGTATCCCGTGGACTCTTGTTTCCTTTGCCCAATTCCCGGTGATATCCATCGATATTGATAGAGCATCCTAAAACAGAATACAATTCCAGGAAATATTGATGCATGGGGTTTAGTAAATACATGTTCATTTGAACAATTAATTCACATATATGGTGCAAATGAATGTAAACAAACGCATAATCCTAAGCCGAACGACCTAGACAGACCCAACACGACACTAGAGCTCTGATTTTGCAACCAAGAGCTCTAATACCACTTTAAGATGTAGTACCCCGGAGCGAATGGAACCACATCCCCCACACCATAGCCCGACAAGTTTAACAAAATGGAAACTCAGCACACGCAACAAGCCATGGCGAACGGAAGATAAACAAAACACCCCTAGGTTAGGCAGTTTAGACCCTGAAACATAGTACGTAAAAAAATAAAATCAAAGGCGGAAGCAACAGGATCGCAAATACATTCAATCATGTAAGATCTCAAATATAAACAGGCGATGGGTTCAACTAGCATTGATACCTAATCCCGTAAATCAAACATAAAACATAAATACTCAACGGGTTCATTCTATCCCTAGAAGCCTGTCCCGAATCAAATCAGATCAATAAGATATATTAAATACATAATCGTAGGCTTATACATAATTAAAATTCCAAGGCATAATGTAAAGATGCAGAATGCAAAAAGACTCGAACAACTTGACTCAAAAGACCCCAAAAGACGACCGCCGCCTAGCTCGACCCAAACCCTGCACCTGCAACTTGGGGGGGGGGGGGGGGGGGGGGGAAAGGAGAGGGGTCAGTCTACAACTCGACTGAGTGAGGGGGTTGAACACACGCACACGATACATAATATAGAGCATAGCACGTACTAAAACAAAAGACTATGAACCCGGAATAGGGTTTTGCACACCGAAATCCATTTTTAAAACCAATGTATATATATCGTATAAAAGCATATCGTATCTATATCTTAAAAGTCCTATCCCGTTTCATAGTCAACATAGCATATAAAAGCTCGGCGAGTACGAGCAGAAATCCCATCCTGGGCTCCTCATACGAATCAAACATTACAAATCAAATAAAAGTAACATTAAGAACAAACCTCCTTCTCTGGTGTTGGAAGGGTTGCGCGACCCTAATCATCCATTACGTTATGTATGGGTCGTGAGTTTCATGACTCTCATGCACAAGGATTTCATCCCCCACCAAACCTCCTAGTGGGTTCCGGGTTGATCCTATCCGAGTGGAGACTACGCCCAGGCTTAACCCGACGGCCCGCTGCCATACTGGGCGTCCTGGCAGGCTCCGGGGCCCAACATTGCCAATACATAACATTACCATTACATTCTCGCTCATTACAAATCATTAACATTACAAAGCTTACGTACCTGATCTGTAACGCCCCAACTTTTTCAGTCATTAGCATGACGTATGTGTTTATCGATTTACGTGAATTAATTATTTATAAGTGTTTTATATATATTTAATCCAATTATTAAATTGTTAAATATGTGATTAATTGAAATATTGGAAATTTAAATGAATTCTTGAATGTTATACACTTATATGTTTTGATCGCGTGCCGTTCCTACTTGGCTTGAATTCGTAATTTTGTGAAATTTTGGTATGTTGTAGATTTATGTGTTATGAACATGTTTACGTGATCGTTTCATGTTTTTGATCTTGTTTGGTGTGTTAACGAATTTTATTTTGGGAACGAGGCCAAGTCGGGAGATTAAGGGCATTCGGCTCTCCTCTGGTTCCGGACGGCATATCTTGAGCTCGGGAATTCGGAATCAAATTTCGGAAGAGGCGTCGGACTCGTAACGAAGAAAGAAAACCAAGGAACCTAGATTCATATTTTTCTAATCCCTTTTGGACCCCCTTATTTTTCCCAGAACGAACAGCTCACGCAAAACTGCCACCTTTCACGGTTTTTGTGTATCTCCCTCAATTCTTGACCAAATATCCTCATACTTGGGCCCAACTCACCCTAACATAACCCCCTACCACCCTATGTTTCCTTCACTTCGACCATCAGCTGAGAAAAGGGAAGAGAAGCAGCCAAAACCGAGATAAAGGGAGAAGAAAGAAAAAAAACTATTCACCATCCTTGATTTTGAGCTCTTGCCACCACCATTTCTTCTCCAACTTGAAAGGTAAGAACATGATTGAATTCTCTATCTCCTTGGGAACATTTCAAGCCTTGGGTTGCTCCTTTTCATCCATGATTTCTTATGATTTGATGATTGGCATGAATAGTTAGGTTTAGTTTTGATTTTGAATTGATTGATCAAACATGCGTTATATGAACTTTTATGAGTGATTTCTTGCTCTTTGAAGCTGCTATGTTGCTTTTTCTAAACTTAAACTCATGAATGTTGAATATATGATGATCCACCATTAACAGAGAATTAATTTCTTGAAGATGAAGATGCATTCTTATTGATCCTTTCCTTCCCTTCTCTTGTCCGGTTGTTGTAAGTGTTGTGGGATGAGTTTTGCTATGTTTTCTTGATCATTTCATGCCTACCTTTGCTGCCTTATTGCTTCCCTTGTTCTTCCCCTCAATCAACCCTTGTTTCTGCTCTTTTTCTAGCAGAAACACCTTACCCGGGCGGGTAAATTTAGTGAGGAAAAAGTACCCGGGCGGGTACTTCTTGTCCAGAAGGTTTCTGGACAGTTTTCCCCGGCCTGGGAACTTTTTCCTTGTGAATTACCCGGCCGGTTACCCCTTCATCCAAACTCCATTCGATCTGATTTTCGGACACGATCAACGTCTTTGAGTTTAGCACCCTCTCCAATTGGAATCACCTCAATATCTTTTCTGTTTTGTGAGATATGGTCATTTTAATTTTGTGTCGCCACTTTTCCGAGACACTGCATTCATCCAACTTCAAGCTTACGCCATTTTCATGTTGCTTTGAACTAAAATTCAAGCTATATATCCTCGGAAAGATATGTTTGTCTAGTTTCATATCCAATAAACAAAACCCAATGCCAACTTCTAGAACTCAGGATATGTTCAATTCTTTACAGCTTGCCCATTCCCGAAAACTGTCAGCTCTCACCAAAACTTGCTCAAATCCGTTCTCTTGCTTTCCTTCCACTTCCTCGAACTCCGTATGTGGTTTTAATGAATCTATACATGATTAATTGATAATATATGATATGTTTGATTATTTATTTTAATTTTATGGTTCCATTTGATAAGTGTAAACATGATTTTTAATGCATGAACGTTTAAATGACACGTGTGAAGCTTTCTTGTATCCTTTGCCTCTCTTATGTATTTTAAACTCTTGAATGCTCATGAAATGTTATAATAAGTTGTATTATGTGTTATAATTGTTATATTGAAGATGAGGAGTGCTTCGACATGATTTTGTCGGGTAACAAACTAATATGCTATAGGGTGGCTTAAGTGCTTCCATATGAAATGTTAAGTGATTCTTGCATTCTTTCGACGTCTTAAGTAAATTCTCTTGCCTCTATATTTATTATATGTATTGTAAACATGTTGGTGTACTATGATTATGGTTTGAAGATTATGGCTCGATTTGATAGGATTCATGAAAAGATATGAAACGAATGAATATGACACCTTCATTATCTTGAAAGTACTTGAATGAATTGCTCGTTTATGTGTTTCTGAGGCATTAATTGTACACATGAACATCGTCATAGCATGTTGCTACTTTTTATGCGTCTCATATTTTGTGCATGACATGCCGTGCGTCATATGTGGTTCATGTAGTGTCTTGAGTCTCACGAATGCACTATATTGTCTCTTGTACAGTTTCTCCAGGGCGGAGACTTTCCGGGTTCTTAGGCCTTTTTCAAGTATTCTTTTCTTCTTGGTATCGGTCGGTGAGGCGTACAGGTGGGTTTCTCTACTATTTAGATAAATGACCCTATATACTCCCAATGTGTAAAGGTTTCGACCAAAATCTATTATATGTATATAGAGTCGTTTTAAGAACAATTGATTTCAAAGTAAAGCCCTTCTTTTATGAACCTACCAAATGTTTTGGCGAGAAAGAATGAATGAATGCACAGAATGGGGCCCAGGGACTTGGTGTGGGTGGTGACCCGATGAGGCATGGGCTGACGGTAAACCCTCACACTAGTCCCACCAATGAACGGCGTAACCGGACCTCGTTAGGAGTTAGCGAGGAATGGACGTTGAGTGCCATTTGGGGAGTCATGTTCCCCTTTTGGTCAATGAATGGATGGTTCAGGCCGATCACCCGGCCATCACCTGGAGGAAGAAGGTGTAAATGTTCATGAATCTGCACAAAATAATGTTATACATGAATGAAAGAAAGAATGAAAGAAAGTTTAATGAACTACACGAGGTGTTGGTTGGATATATTGCACGCCCACTCACCGGGCCACAAACAACCTAATGAAAAATGAAAGTTATAATCCCTTTTGATGACTTATTTATTTCACCCACTTGGGATATTCTCTAAAAACCTCATTTGGGATTATAACTTGCATGTGAATGTTTAAATATTGTTCTACATGTTACTTATGCCTCGTTTTATACCCACCAGTCTCGTATAGACTGAACCTGGTTTGTTTTCAGTTTCTTTGCAGGTTTGGAGTGCTAAGCGGGGAGTCTAGTTTGTTAAGTCTATTGGTTAAGTTTGAGTCACTTCATATGCATTTTGTAATTTGATTGAATTTGCAAGAATGGATAAATGTATGACTATGATTATGATTATGGAATTATGTTATGCACGAATTTTCGAGAATAGGTTATTGTGCTAGTTGAAACCGTTATGTGGCTTGAATTAGTACTAGATTATATGTTATGCTTCCGCCTTTGGCATTTATTCTTGTTCCTTTTGATTTGGTTGTGAATGTTTAGTTCCCGCCTAGCCTAAGGAGTGAGTGAGTCCCCGTTCGCTGTGAGCTGGGTTCATACATGGACTTTCCATTTCATGTGTGGATCAGACTCATAGTGTAGGGGATGTAGCGCCTTTCTGGTTGGGGTGCTACATGATCAGTGCATACCTTACCTTGAAACTTAGCGTATGCTATAGACGTACCTCTCCGTGTCATCCTAATCCGTAGCTAGCATGAAGACACACGGTATGGAGCATAGCCTGGTAGCAAAACATTTCAAGCTTAGATATGCTCGTATATATACTTTAAAACATTTATTCATATGACAAAGCCATAAACATATCATATATGCACATATCTATTATATAAATATAATAATATAGTCGCATGCGGGCTTGAAAACGAGCATATAGGGTTGTAGGTCGCATTAACTAAAAAGAAACAAACCTAAACCTCACCTTGACCTACAAACCGAACGAACAGCCCAAAGCACCCCACGGGCAACTCCCTTCGAACCATCTAAACACAAGAAACAAGGCTAAGACTCCATATGAACGATAGAAACGCTCGGCTAATGCATATGGATGCAAATGATGCAATGCACGTCATATAAATTCACACTTCGGCATATCAAAGCAGATAACATAATATCACACGAATACTTTAAGAATCAAACTTATATCAGGTCAAATAAATTCATAACATATCAAACAAGCTCATAAAATGTCGTATAATAGCATACCACATTCATTCTTAAGGTTAAAATTCATATATAAAATCAAATTATTAAAATCATACTATATAAAATAAATCAAGGGCTTAAATAACTAATTACATAATACATATTATAATATACAATTATATATCACGTACGCGCATAATATATATTACATATATATATATATATATATACACTACGTGCATCGCCTAACACACACTATATATATTACATATGTATACACGTTACATATAATTAACAATCTACAAATCTTAATATTTATATATATGCATCAGCATATAACCACATCAATGTATGCACTACAATATGTATACTATATATATATATACACACACTTCACATTCACGCACACACACAAGCACATGTGCACTAAAAAAACCATGCAGTTCATATAACCAATTCACATGCATGGCTCCCCGCTGGGGGAAGAGAATGCTGGCAGCTCCTGCATAAGTGGCCCCGCCCGGGGACACAACCAATGTAAAATCTCTCCGCCCGGGGAGATTAACACCGCAGCAAACGAACAACAGCAGCAGCGTGTTCGACAGGGGAGAGGAGCAGGGGAAGCGGGGCAACACGCAACAGTTAACAAGGCAGCAACAACAGCAGTTAAACAAAGCAAAAAATGACAGCAACTCACGCAACATGAATCAACAAAGAAGAAGTTCACAATCATGCTCCAAAATCTCAGATTTTCAGTCTCATATCCAAGCTCCAATCATGGTGAAACTTCACATACTCACAATCTATAAAAATAAGAGCAAGAATTCAGTTATTGGAGTTTAAGGAGAGAAGATTCATGCATTAAAATCCACAAAAACCAAAGCTATCTCATGAATTCAAGATTTGGAGCTAAACCTAACTATTCATTCTTCACCAAAGCATACTCAAATCTTTATGGAAATCAGAAAATAAGCACTTAAAAGAAAGATGAGAAGATAGAGAATTAAATCATGGACTTACCTTTTGAATTTGAGGCGAATCGGAGAAGTATTGAGCTTGAAATTGCAACATGAATAGTGTAAAAAATCCCTTTCTCTTTCTCTCTCGGTTTAGCTGCTTCTTTCTCTCTCTTGGCTGATGATTTTCAAAATGAGGGCTAGAGAGAGCGATTAAGGGCTTAACTAGGGTTAGAATCAACTCATTTGGTTAAGGAATGAGAGAGATATGGCCAAAATAATGCAAGGTGGCGAATCTGCGCGAGTTGCTCGGTTCGGACAAATTTCGGAGGTTTAAACGGGCTTAGAAAAATAGAAGGCTAGGTTCCTTAGCTCCCATTCTTCGTTACGAGTCCAGCGTTACTTCCGGAATTCGAATCCGAATTCCCTAGCTCAATATATAAATTCCGGAACACAAGGCGTGCTAAAACTAGTTAGGCCCTCGAGTCCCCAACAACTAAAATATGGTGCGTTACCATATCAAACAAGTCCGGAAAATTAAAACGAGCACATAATCGAATTCATAACACGTATAATTCATGCATATTAAATTGGCATGAAATTTCGATCTCAAATCGAACACAAAAGCAACACATTTTCAACAAATAAGCATATTATTCAAATAATAAAATTAAATTTTCAAAGAAATAATAAATAAAATTTTAAAATAACAATTAAATGAATTAATATAAATAAAATTTTATTAAAAAGGCTATTTTTCAATTAGGTCCAAAACTTTCAAAAAGTGTCAAATATGTCCAAGTTCAAATTCTCAATTAAGTCCAAAATTAAATAAATCATACAATTAAGCCCTTAATTCACATGAATCACATAATTCACAAAAATTAGCATGCTCGAAAATTAAATTCACATATCATAAAATTCATAAAAATTCATATCATAAATCACTTAGGCAAATTTTGACCTATAATTCGAATATTTCATATAAATTCAAATAATTCATATAAGAATTTCAAGTAATAAAGTATAATTCAATTAAATATGAAATTAAAATAATTTAAATTGCACATTTAGCTCTCTCGTAAGTGTGTACCTGGATGGCCGAAAAACCAGGGTGTCACGGTCCTCACCCCTGGTTTAGTTCCCATCTCTATCTTGAACTCCCATCTTATAACCTTGTCATAAGAATCACCAATTGCCCGAACTCCGCTAAATTCCTAGAGTCTTCTTTAAATTATCCACACCTGAAAGAAGAGCTCGTGGCGGGTTGTTGTGATCGTGGGAATTGGCCGTGGTTTAATGTTATAAGAACATCCTACAATCACAACTCATCTCAAATATAATTGCATGCTGGTTAGTAAGTGTATATGACACATAATTAGCACCAAGAGCACGTATTTGATGCAAAATGCAACATATAAGTTAACAAAATTTAAGTTACACACATTTAATAATGTATTTCCATATCAATTTTCAATAGCAATACTCATGATCAATGCGGTGCACACGTTGACAAGTTGTTCCTATGCCGTACGACCTAGACTTCAGACGACACCATGTTAGAAACCCTGGTTTTGCAACCGGGGCTCTGATACCACTTAAGGATTTAGCACCCGAGCGCAAGCCACCACATCCCCCGCACCAAGACCCGACCCACATATGGAATGGAACGTCCATACACGTGCCAAGCCACGGCGAACGGGGACTCACTCACTCGCTATGCTAGGTGGGAGCTAACTTTCGAAACCAAGTACGCAGTTCAATAGAGTAAATACATGTGGGGAAGCAAAACATATATTCCAACACAAGGTATATCATAGAAGACGGGTTCCACTAGCATAATTACCTAGTCCCAAAATTTCAAACATAAATCATAAATAAAAAATCATAAGTCACGGGTTCAATCTATCCCTAGAAGCCTGTCCCGAATCAATGTATCACAATCATAATATTTGTACATTCTACAAGATAACTTATTTAAATTACAAAAATACGTGTAAAATGACTCCGACTTAACCAAAAGACTCGACAGACTCGAAATCCCGCGTAGCGCTCTAAAACCTGCAAAAGAACTGAAAACAAAGCCAGGTTCAGTCTTTAAGAGACTGGTGGGTATAAAACGGGGCATAAAATATATAATATCACGGAATTTAAACACATTCATACAACTCATAATCCCGTGTGAAGTTTTACAACCATTTCGCAAGCGGGTAAAACAAAGAAAAGCATCAACGGGATTCCAACTATCATATTTATTCATACATTCATTCATGTGGTCATTACGTGAGCCCTGGGAAGTGGGCGAATATCTCCAACCTACTCCTCGTGTGTGCATATCAATTGAATCTTTACATTAGCGATCATACACATTCATACATAACCATTCATAATCATTCATAATCATTATCATACATAATCATTCATAATCATTCATAATCATTATCATACATAATCATAAACACTTACACCTTTTTCCTCCGGGTGGTGGACGGGTTAGCAAGACCCGGCCACCTCAATCATGGACCAAAGGGGGTTACATGAATTCCCCCAAAGGCACTCAACCCCCCATTCCTCGCTAATCTCCTAGCGAGGGCCGGTATCACCGTAGTTCATGTGGGACTAATACCTGGGATCACCGTCGGCCCTTGCCTCCCTATATAGCCACATGTACTAAGTCCCAGGGCCCGTGTTCATAATCATGTTCTCGCCAAAATCATAAGGTGGGGGATACATAAAAGAAGGCTTTACGTTGGAAATCATTTACTCTAAAAAGACTCGATATATATATATATATATATATATATATATATATATATATATATACAATACTTTGACTCAAAATTTGCACGTAAGGGATATATCGGGTCATCATAATTAATAGAAGAGAAACCCACCTATTACACCTTACCAAACAATACCAAAGGAAAGAAAGACTTGAAGGTAGCCTATGAACCCGATACATCTCCACCCTGGAGAAAACTGTACGAAAGACAACACAGTGTGGTCGTGAGACTCGAGACTATAATTGAAGCATATACGACGCACGACAATGTAATGAACATGATATGTGATGAATAAGAGATGAGTTCCAGTTATGAAGCCATATGACCAAGTAATCCATTCAAGTTCATTCAATACATGGAGGTTTCATGTTCATTCATTTCATATCTTTCATAATCATATCAAGTCAATTCATAAATACATTATAACATGTCATACATTCATCAATTTATATCATAAAGTGAAGTTGAAGGTAAGAGAAGTCACTTAGGACATCAAACAATGCAGGAAAAGCACATAGCAACGCATACGGGATCACTTAGGGCATGCATGCTCGTTACTCGATTAAATCATATCAAATCACCCCGAAAATCGAATCCAATACTCCTAACACATTAGTCACACATGGAACATACCAAAATCAAGTAGTTACAACTCATAACATAGCAATTTATACATATAAACAAGCACGTAACACATCAAGATCAAAATCGGGGAGGGAAACGAGTAAAATGGGAAAACAAACGAGCAAAGCACATAAAAATGCAGTTTGGGGGGACTAATGGTCATTAGTCCCCTCCATTAGAAAACCCCCTAATGACCGTTAGTGGGAATAGAGGCCTCAGGTGACGAGCCCATAACAGGTGTTAGCGCGCGCAGGGGCTGAAATCTCAAAGTTCAACCCCTGTTTCACCCCTGAAACAACAACCAAACCAAACCAACATCAAGGCAACATAATAAGGTAAGTTTATGCATCAAAATTTATACAATTCATGCCCAAAATTCTGAGCAAAATCGAGCCATAACAAGAGACAAAAGCAATGAGGGCAAACAAGTTCATGTTCTTCCATTTTCACTCAAATTCATCAAAGGTAACTCAATGAATCCCCAACCCCCAAGCAATATAAGTTCATGTAAGTATAAAAGCATGTCTTAGGATCAAATATCACTCAAGAAACTCCAAGAAATTGGAAGGAAATAAGACCAAATCACTAAATGTTCATAAACCCTTACTATTCACTATATATACCATATTACTCAATTATTGATAAAAACATGCAAATCATAACTTGACATGATCATCAGGAGATAGAGATTACAAAAATGAGCTTACCTTTGAAGTCAGAAAAGAGTGAGACGAGCTCAAAATCTCACAAGATGAATAGTGGTTCTTCCTTCTTCTTCTTGGCTGAGTATTTTCTTTTTTTTTTTTGGGGGGGGGAGGGGGTTGGTTCATGTGGTTGAGGTAGGGAGAGAGAGATAAGTGTATCTTAGGTCTTGGGTTAGGGGTCTAGGTGTGTTAGTATAGGTCCGTAGCTTAGGAAAAGTCATTGGATGCCGTTTTAAGCGTGAGGTGCTCGTTTCGGTTGAAATTCAAGGATCTAAATGGTCTTAGAAAAATATGAGGTTTGTTCCATTGGATCCGATTCATTGATACGACCATTGGAGGTGACAGAACTCGATTCCGAGTTCCTGAGCTCAAGTTACGCCACCTAGAATATAAGGTGCACTAAATGCTCTTTAGCCCCTTTTCGGTTCTGATCACACAAACGAATCCAAAACTCAAACAAACGAGAAAAAAATCATACATCGAGCATATAAACACGATCATAAGGCACATATTTCAGTTATATCAATTTTCCACGAAAAACGAAAATCAATTCGAATAGAGACGATACTCAAACACAATCGTATATGCAAAAACGTTTCAGGAATTCATATTCAAATATTCAAATAATAACATTTAATAAAAGAGGTAATAAATAATTACATATATAATTAATCTAATTGCGCATATTGGTAAACACATACGTCATACTTGTACAACTGAAAAATCGGGGTGTAACGCCCCGACTTTTCGGCCATACAGGTATGACGTCACGAGTGGGTTTAGACTGAGAGTTATGTGACATTTATGTGTTTTAATTGTTAAGTGATCGTTTAACATATTAATTTCGTGAACTAAATTGCTATCATGTGACTAATATGACTTAGATGATTTATTTGATTATGCTATTTGAATTTGTTTTAACATGCTTAATTGCCAATTAAATATTTATTTCACTTATGCACTTATTTGAAATTATATGAAATCCTTGGACTCAATAGAACTTTTAATTGGACCTCAATTATTCACCTACCAAACCTTGGGGTCCTAATTGAATCACTTAAATTCTCAAAGGACCAAAGTGCAAATTCTTCTCTTCTCCCTCTCCATATACACGATCCAAACCCCCACTCCACAATCTCATTCTTCTTCTTTCATTTCTTCTAGCAAAAACAAGGGGTCCCAACTTCTTCCCTCTTTTTCTTTTGATCGATCCAAGCTACCAAACAAGGAGACAAGGGAATTTCATCAAGTTTTATCCAAGAATTCAAGCTTCAACCGTTTCTTCCTCTTCTTCTTCCTTTCCAAGGTATATGTGTGTATATATATATATATGAATATGTTGGGTGATAATAGGGTTTTATGATTCTTGCTTTATAACTTGACTTCTTGTGTGAAAATACATGAATACATGTTATTCCATGAGTTTTATACTTGGTTGTTTCAATTCTTGGAGCAAGAGTATGTGTGTGTATATATGTGTACATAGGTGTATGTACATGTATTTATATTTGATGGGTTTGTGAATTAATGTGTTCTTAATTGTCCTAAACTTGTATTTAATGTTCCTACATGGTATATTGCATGTTTTAAGTGATTTGGGTTGAGTTTTGAGGTGTTTTGGTGATTTTTGGTCTTCTCCCGCGTTTGTGCCCTGCTTTCTGCATTTTTTTCGCCACTGACCTAAATCCACGAGGGTGGATTTTTCCAAAAGGAAAAATCCACGGGGGTGGATTTGATGCAGAAACGTTGGACCCTCCCCTGTTTCAGCCTGATATTGTTTTGCTTCGTTCTCCCTCATACGAACTCGGATTGACCTGATTTTTGAACCCAAGGAAACCTCTTGAAGTCTAGAACATCCTCCAATTAGAATCATCTTAATATCTTTTCTCATTTATGAGATATGATCAATTAATGTTGGTGTCGCCACTTCTTCGACAATCTGCGTTCATCCAACTTCGAACCTACGTCATTTTCACCTCGCTTTGAACCATGATTCGTGCCACATATCCTTGAAAACATCTATGTGTCTAGTTTCACCTCCAACAAGCAAAATGTAATTCCAATTTGTCAAACTCAAGTTATACCCAATTTTCTACAGCTTGCGCATCTTCGTAAATTGTCAACTTTTCCTAACTTTTGCTAAACTTGGCCTAAACTCGTTCTATCGCCTTCCTTGCACCTCCTAGACTCCTTATGTGAATTATATGCATTATATACATGCCTAATTGATCCATATGCCTTGTTAACATTTATTGTAATATATTATGAATTGAATTATTAAAACATGTATGTGTCTAAATGGCTTTATTGGTGTGCATGAACATGATCACATCAACTCATGACATCTTATGATCTATTGTATATTGAAACATGACATAGAATTTCACGAACACCTCATGTTAATGCCGTGCGTCCTAATTGGTTTCATATTGAGTCGTTTCTCACGAGTACACATTATATCTTTCTCTTGTACAGTTCATCTCCAGGGTGGAGATATCGTGATCGATATGCTCACGGCCTAGCTTGTATCCTTGTATCGTCATCTTCCAGGTGAGGGTGTTTTCGTTCTAGATATGTATTAAACCCTACAACCTTATGTGACAAGTTTTGGCCAAAAACCTATGTATATCTATATATTGTTTTCAAATGGAGTCATCGAGTAAATCTTTTCTCAATGATTATGAAAGGGAATAAGTATGTTATAAATGTATTATGTTTCTCATGAATTGAATGTTTTGGCGAGAACATGAATGAATGCAGGGGCCCGGGATCTAGCACATGTGGCTACCCGGGGAGGCAAGGGCCGACGGTGATCCCATGTGCTAGTCCCAACCATTTAACAGAGACCGGACCTCGCTAGGAGATTAGTGTGGAATGGTAGCTGAGCGCCCTTGGGGGATTCATGTACCCCCCCTGGGTCAATGCATGAGGTGGCCGGGTCTTGCAAGCCCGTCCACCACCCGGAGGAAGAAGGTTGGAACTTATTTATGATTGAAAATGATTGACTGATTGATTGATTGATTATTGATTGATAGGCACTGTGCGGGAAGGCCGGGCATCGGATTGCCCAAACAATATATTTAGGACATGATATGTGATCTGAGTGTATTATGATATATTGCATGATCACCTATTTAATGTATTAATGATATTTGTCGTACACGGTCGGAGTTTGGTTGGAGATTGTGCACGCTCACTCGCCGAGCCTTATTGATTGAATATGATTTACGAACTTAATGAATTTAATATGAATAGTCGTAAAGTCTGAGCATTGCTGAGTCATTCTTTTGCCCTTTTAGGAACTAACTTTAAATAAAACCTTGCTCGGAATTTATGACTTGCATGTGCATGTTTCTATAGTATATGTATCGCTCCTGCTCACTCAGTCTTCTAGAGACTGACCCCTCTTTCCCACTTCTCAGTTTCTTGCAGGTTTTGCTAGGCGGAGGTCAAGTTTTACTTCTTTTGTTAGATCACTTGTACACTCGAGTCACATCTTACATTATTATGTTCTAATTGGATATTCTTATGTAATTGGGCCTTTGTGCTAGTTATGGAATTATTGGATATTGATTCGGGACAGGTTGTGTGCTTAGTTGAACCCGTTGTTAGGATGCATGATGGATTTAATTTTATGTATTGGAAATTCGAGCTTGTAGCCTTTGCTGAAATCTATGAATTGCACATTAATGCTTCCGCACAGCATTTTGATTATATGGTACGGGGTTAGTTTCCGCCTAGCAAGGTTGTTTTTATTTTGTCACCCGTTCGCTATGAGTCTGGTTCATGCTGAACTATCTATTTCATGTGTGGACTAGACTCATAGTGCGGGGGATGTGGCGCCTATCGTCCCGGGTGTTACATCCTTAAGTGGTATCAGAGCCCGGTTGCAAAACCGGGGTTCTTTGTGTCGTGTCATGTCATGTCAAGTATAGGTCGAACGGCTTAGGAACAACATGTCAACGTGTGCACCGCATTGATCATGAGCATTGTTATTGAAATTTGACGTGGAAATTTTATTATTAACTGTGTTTAACTTAAATTTTATTAATTTAAGTGTTGCATTTTGCATTAATAAGTGCTTTTGATGCTAACTACGTGTCATATGCACTTACTAACCGGCATGCATTCATAATTGAGATAAGTTGTGATTTTAGGATATTCTTACAACATCAAACCACGGCCAATTCTCCCGATCACAATAACTCATCATGAGCCCTACTTTCAAGCATGGAGGATGTAAGGGATGTACCGGGGATTTTATACAAGAATTTGAGAGTCCTGACCTTCTTTAATCGGGCCATGATCCGGGTGATGGAATCCGAGATGGAAAACTCAACTTGCGGGAATAATTGACAAGTACTACCAAGAAGTGATGAGCATTCGAAAGGATAGTAGTGGGTGTGCGACGTCTACCATTCACAAGATCAACACATGCACCTACATTACCAGGGTTAATCAACCGGTTCCTTAGGATTACTTAATTCAAGAAAGAAGCGAAGGAAAACTTCAAGGGTATTTTATTTCGAGGTTTGGATCGATGAAAGGGCGATGATAACCAAGAGGATCCAAGGTAAAATATGTTTCTTGATAAGTGAGCAATGAAGATCTTGAGGATGGGCTTCCAAGAAAATCAAGCTATTACAAATCAAGTTTGAAGAATAATAGGGTCAATGAATGGTGAGCAACACAAATTTGCAAGGAATAGCTTTCAAATAAACCAAATGCATTAGAAATTAAGTCCGGGGAACAAAGGAAAATGAGTGATGACTTGGGATACTTGGGCTCCGGACAAGGTAGGAATCGAATTTGGAGAAGATAAAGAAAGTCGAGCAGCACAGAGATATGGAGCAATAAATGGAAATGATAAAGGAAGACAAAGAACCTTTGGAGGAGATTATAAAACCAAGCGTAAACAATTGGAGGGCGAGTGCATTCCATTGATATAAATTCGTAAAGTATAAGTCAAGAAAACTTCAAATGGAGTGAAAATCAAGATGAAGATTCCGACAACAATTGGAAATCCAATTTCGGGAAAGGATCGAAATACCCAATTCCGTGACCATAGAAGACTTTAGAATCAAGAATGGCAAGATCGGGCAATGGCAAAACACAAGTTGATACAAGAACATTTTAAGGATTTAGAAGACCGTGGGTAAACAAGCCATGATCAATAAGTTCGAGGCAAGCCTTTACATAAGGAAATGGAGAACAACTATCTAAGCTCAAGCTTATCGCCACGGTGACAGGTTTAATATATTCATGGCACGCGCATCATACATCGCTTTAAATTATTTACTGTTCTATATTTTTGTATGTGTGCATAGATCTTTACATTAAGTGCTTGCTCTAATGTGTTGCATCCTTATATGTTGGTTATGTGCATTGGCATCTTAATCCAACATGCATGGTTTAGTGTTTAATTGATAGGAACTTTCTCCACTCCATTCCTCAAGTGTTACTCCGATCGAGCCACATCCAAATTGAGATAAGAGGACTATTGGATTGTAAAGTGTGTGGAGCAAAAGGAAAGAGGAAATATCAAGGCTCGGGAAAATAGAGCTGGAGGGTAGAATAGAAGAAGTAGGTAGTTATCTCTACCAATCACTTCAACGTAAATATGAATAATGCCACCGGACAAGTAGCTTAACTAAGACCTTTATACCAAGGAAGCTGAAGTTAAGAAGTTGGGAATCCTATATTCCATAAGTGATAGAACAAGTTCAAAGGGTTGAGATAGAATCTCTTAAGGGGGAGAGCCGACCCAGAAGATGATTTAAATCCACGGTTATGCTCGAACAGGTCACTTCAAAAAGGAACAACGGAAATGCAAGAATCCACAGGTAACGGGAGTCTACAAAGGCGATATGAGATGGAATGGAAGGTCTAACATTTAATGGAATTTCAAAGACCAAGGTGAATGAAGTCTCGAAAATGGTATTAGAAGAGACTAGTGCTCCAAGAGATGAAGATGTGGAGTTAAGGAGTACTTGGAAATTGAAACGTTAAGATAAGGTAAAAGAATGATCGTTGGCAACTTCAGTTTAAGAATCAACCTCGTTGATTTCTCGTTATGAGACTTACAAGTTAAATCTTCCAAGATTAAAAGGATCGTAGATGGCATAACGTGTCTTCAGCTTGGAGACATGGGACCGTGAAGGAATTTTAAGGATTGGCAAGAAAAGTATTGGGTAAAATGGAAGCTAATCGGATCGTCATATTCCATGATAGATGAAGTTAGAATCAACTTAAGTGATGAAAATAAGAGTTACTTTGGAAGAGGAATACTTAGAAGGAAAACACACAACATGAAAGATGGGTTATCATCTCGTTGGGCGTTTTTCCAGGATTAATCGGGGGAAGTTATTAGGATTGGAGAATGGAAATTGAGCTACTAAAGATTAACTCTAGTATTCAAGTTGGAGGTTAGAACTTAAGCATTTAAAGGCTAATTTGAACAACTAAGAAGGCCGAATCCTAATCGAGGTGGACAACGAGCTAATTGGGTTAAGATCAAGTGCGCACTAAAAATTAGAGCTTCGGACTATGGTGTTTAGAGAAGATAAGGGAAAAGATTATGTGATGAAGATCGGGTGGTTATTTAAGTATTGAGTACATCGGGGATTGCAATGCCTGACACAATGGAAGGAATCAAGTGTTGAATCGGATTACTACAATATAAGATTCTCGAGCATCGGTGAACGGTACATTTAGCATCCATGGCATATACATACATACAACTTTATTTCGAAAAATTTTAAGAAGCTAAGTGCTTGGATTACTTGTTGTATTAATTGTTCTTGTATGATTGATTCTCGATGTATTTGATAACTCCTACTTGTTTCCTGTGTGGTTGTGGCATGATTGTTTATTTAGTTGTTGTTTCGAGAGTTTGAGAGACGGGGTTCTCTCGTTGTTGTCCGAGAGACGGGGTTCTCTCGTTGTTGCTTGTGAGAGACGGGGTTCTCTCCTTGTTGTTCGAAAGACGGGGCTCTTTCATTACTTGCCCTGATTAGACTTTCGAGTGCTTAGGCTTCGGTGAGTTAAGGGTCGTGATTTAACAGCAATTGAAGACCACTTGTTGCTTGAAGACCTTTTCCGAACTAATTCCTGACGGGGAGTTGCTAACCCGCGTGGGATGAACACGGGAAAGTTACACAAAGTTCAGAATCAAGGCAGTGGACCTGGGGACAGGTCCTTCTTAAGGGGGAGAGGTTGTAACGCCCCGACTTTTCGGCCATACAGGTATGACATCACGAGTGGGTTTAGACTGAGAGTTATGTGACATTTATGTGTTTTAATTGTTAAGTGATCGTTTAACATATTAATTTCGTGAACTAAATTGCTATCATGTGACTAATATGACTTAGATGATTTATTTGATTATGCTATTTGAATTTGTTTTAACATGCTTAATTGCCAATTAAATATTTATTTCACTTATGCACTTATTTGAAATTATATGAAATCCTTGGACTCAATAGAACTTTTAATTGGACCTCAATTATTCACCTACCAAACCTTGGGGTCCTAATTGAATCACTTAAATTCTCAAAGGACCAAAGTGCAAATTCTTCTCTTCTCCCTCTCCATATACACGATCCAAACCCCCACTCCACAATCTCATTCTTCTTCTTTCATTTCTTCTAGCAAAAACAAGGGCTCCCAACTTCTTCCCTCTTTTTCTTTTGATCGATCCAAGCTACCAAACAAGGAGACAAGGGAATTTCATCAAGTTTTATCCAAGAATTCAAGCTTCAACCGTTTCTTCCTCTTCTTCTTCCTTTCCAAGGTATATGTGTGTATATATATAAATATGAATATGTTGGGTGATAATAGGGTTTTATGATTCTTGCTTTATAACTTGACTTCTTGTGTGAAAATACATGAATACATGTTATTCCATGAGTTTTATACTTGGTTGTTTCAATTCTTGGAGCAAGAGTATGTGTGTGTATATATGTGTACATAGGTGTATGTATATGTATTTATATTTGATGGGTTTGTGAATTAATGTGTTCTTAATTGTCCTAAACTTGTATTTAATGTTCCTACATGGTATATTGCATGTTTTAAGTGATTTGGGTTGAGTTTTGAGGTGTTTTGGTGATTTTTGGTCTTCTCCCGCGTTTGTGCCCTGTTTTCTGCATTTTTTTCGCCACTGACCTAAATCCACGAGGGTGGATTTTTCCAAAAGGAAAAATCCACGGGGGTGGATTTGATGCAGAAACGTTGGACCCTCCCCTGTTTCAGCCTGATATTGTTTTGCTTCGTTCTCCCTCATACGAACTCGGATTGACCTGATTTTTGAACCCAAGGAAACCTCTTGAAGTCTAGAACATCCTCCAATTAGAATCATCTTAATAAATTTTCTCATTTATGAGATATGATCAATTAATTTTGGTGTCGCCACTTCTTCGACAATCTGCGTTCATCCAACTTCGAACCTACGTCATTTTCACCTCGCTTTGAACCATGATTCGTGCCACATATCCTTGAAAACATCTATGTGTCTAGTTTCACCTCCAACAAGCAAAATGTAATTCCAATTTGTCAAACTCAAGTTATACCCAATTTTCTACAGCTTGCGCATCTTCGTAAATTGTCAACTTTTCCTAACTTTTGCTAAACTTGGCCTAAACTCGTTCTATCGCCTTCCTTGCACCTCCTAGACACCTTATGTGACTTATATGCATTATATACATGCCTAATTGATCCATATGCCTTGTTAACATGTATTGTAATATATTATGAATTGAATGATTAAAACATGTATGTGTCTAAATGGCTTTATTGGTGTGCATGAACATGATCACATCAACTCATGACATCTTATGATCTATTGTATATTGAAACATGACATAGAATTTCACGAACACCTCATGTTAATGCCGTGCGTCCTAATTGGTTTCATATTGAGTCGTTTCTCACGAGTACACATTATGTCTTTCTCTTGTACAGTTCATCTCCAGGGTGGAGATATCGTGATCGATAGGCTCACGGCCTAGCTTGTATCCTTGTATCGTCATCTTCCAGGTGAGGGTGTTTTCGTTCTAGATATGTATTAAACCCTACAACCTTATGTGACAAGTTTTGGCCAAAAACCTATGTATATCTATATATTGTTTTCAAATGGAGTCATCGAGTAAATCTTTTCTCAATGATTATGAAAGGGAATAAGTATGTTATAAATGTATTATGTTTCTCATGAATTGAATGTTTTGGCGAGAACATGAATGAATGCAGGGGCCCGGGATCTAGCACATGTGGCTACCCGGGGAGGCAAGGGCCGACGATGATCCCATGTGCTAGTCCCAACCATTTAACAGAGACCGGACCTCGCTAGGAGATTAGTGTGGAATGGTAGCTGAGCGCCCTTGGGGGATTCATGTACCCCCCCTGGGTCAATGCATGAGGTGGCCGGGTCTTGCAAGCCCGTCCACCACCCGGAGGAAGAAGGTTGGAACTTATTTATGATTGAAAATGATTGACTGATTGATTGATTGATTATTGATTGATAGGCACTGTGCGGGAAGGCCGGGCATCGGATTGCCCAAACAATATATTTAGGACATGATATGTGATCTGAGTGTATTATGATATATTGCATGATCACCTATTTAATGTATTAATGATATTTGTCGTACACGGTCGGAGTTTGGTTGGAGATTGTGCACGCTCACTCGCCGAGCCTTATTGATTGAATATGATTTACGAACTTAATGAATTTAATATGAATAGTCGTAAAGTCTGAGCATTGCTGAGTCATTCTTTTGCCCTTTTAGGAACTAACTTTAAATAAAACCTTGCTCGGAATTTATGACTTGCATGTGCATGTTTCTATAGTATATGTATCGCTCCTGCTCACTCAGTCTTCTAGAGACTGACCCCTCTTTCCCACTTCTCAGTTTCTTGCAGGTTTTGCTAGGCGGAGGTCAAGTTTTACTTCTTTTGTTAGATCACTTGTACACTCGAGTCACATCTTACATTATTATGTTCTAATTGGATATTCTTATGTAATTGGGCCTTTGTGCTAGTTATGGAATTATTGGATATTGATTCGGGACAGGTTGTGTGCTTAGTTGAACCCGTTGTTAGGATGCATGATGGATTTAATTTTATGTATTGGAAATTCGAGCTTGTAGCCTTTGCTGAAATCTATGAATTGCACATTAATGCTTCCGCACAGCATTTTGATTATATGGTACGGGGTTAGTTTCCGCCTAGCAAGGTTGTTTTTATTTTGTCACCCGTTCGCTATGAGTCTGGTTCATGCTGAACTATCTATTTCATGTGTGGACTAGACTCATAGTGCGGGGGATGTGGCGCCTATCGTCCCGGGTGTTACACGGGGCGTTATGTCGAAGCTCACAGGACACCCACTATACAACCTGTAAGTTACCATACTACCCCCAAGGGGAGAACTAACCACGTAATCATGTGCACAGAGAGATATAGGCAAGCACATAGAATCAATAATATCCCGGGAAATAAAAGAATGAGTAGCCCCGGGATCAAACAATGCATGCAATGTAGTGCCATAAATGCTAATGGTACCTTCAATCACAGTATTCGGGTCGATCTCTGCAGCTTCCTCTTCCTCACCGCCTAAAGCATAAGCCCTAGCCTGGATTGCGGGCCTCTGATTATCCTTCTTTTTGGGCACGTGCTCACTATGTGATCGGGTGACCCACAAACAAAGCATCTCTTATGAAGCCTAAAACAGTTGTCCACATGATGAGGGCCTTTACAATATGTACATTAAACTTTAGGGAGAGCCGGAAGAGCCAAAGGTTGCTTTGGTTGGTTCGGTCCCGCGAGTTGGGGCTGTTTGTACTGAGGCTTAGTTTGGGGAAAAGCTTGAAACGCCGGCCTCTCCCCCGAACTTGTTAGAACTCCTTGAACTCGAAACCTGTCCTACATGCGAACTCATTCTCCTGAGAACCACCCTATCCTCAACTCTCAAGGCTTTATCGGTCACTTTCGCCCACGTGTTCGTATTAGCTACTTCCAAGCATCTTTCATATCTTCAGGAAGATCCTGGAGAAATTGAGAAGCTCTAATTCAAACTCGTTGATATAATCTGTCATGGACATTCCCCCTTGCTTGAGATCCATAACCTCTCTTAAACATTTGCTTCGGGTAGCTTTCAGAATATACTTATTCTTGAATTCCTGCTCGAAGACATCCCAAGTAATCTCCTCTCCAGTAGCTTCCAATCTCACCTATACGCTCTCCACCAACTATATGCCTGTCCCTGTATCATCGTGAGGGTGCACTGTAACTTTTCCATCGAGCCACAAGGTATAAGACCCCATATCTGGTTAGTTTGAATGAAGCACTCCTCCGCTTGAACATCATTTCCACCAACGAAAATCGGTAAACTCTTATTTTTAAACTCTCAGAGAATGGCGGTAATAGCATTCCCTCCATGATTCCTGGCATGAGCGGCGTTATTCCTTTCCTGAGCTCTCTGCTCCAAGAATACAGCTAATCTTTCCATGAAATTCCTGGGGTCCATTTGTGGTGGTGGTGGTGGATTATTGTTTTCTTGTTGCAGGGAATGATCCTAGTGATGACGTTGTTCAGGAGATCTATCCCGGTGGTGATGTCTTCTAGGAGGTATGTTTCTGCAAAATCAAAGATTTCCATTCATATGCGTGCGGGTCAATACATGTTTATGTGCACAATTAACAAGATAATAATCAAATAATCACATAAATGCACATAATCACGTTATCCTAAGCCGTACGACCTAGACAGACCCACACGACTCTAGAGCTCCAGTTTTGTAACCGAGAGCTCTGATACCACTTTAAGATGTAACGCCCGGAACTGTGGGCCACCACATCCCCCTAACCTAAACCCGAACACACATATGAAATGGACCTCCATACATGAGTCCAATTCTAAGCGAACAGGAACCTACACTCACACACTAGGCTAAGCGGGGCTAAAACTTGAACAGAGTGCACAAAACAAACATATAAATATGCAGAAGCATCAAAAAGATCTAAAGAGCTCAAACATATACGAATATCCATAATTCTCCAAAATATACAAGCCAGAATATCAAATACATAAGAGGAGTATCTAAAAGCAGGAAACGTGAATGCAACTCGACCTAGACATACAAGTACAAGACTGAGACTCGCACTTCCCTGCTTAGCTCGAAACAACCTGCACTGAAGGTGGGAAAAGAGAGGGGTCAGACTACAACTCGACAGAATGAGGGGGTCAAACGCACACCCACACATGTATAAGTATAAGTAACAAAGCATATATCAAAAGGATAGTCATGAATCGAGGCTAGGGTTTTGCATACCAAAGCATTTTTCAAAAGATACGTAATATACATAAAAGAACCTGTCTCAACTCATAATCTATCAAAGCATAACATAAATAAACCTCCGGCGAGTACGGACTTCTACTAACTTCTCAAATCATAACATAAAAAACAAAATCATAAACATAATCCAACCTCACAACCATGGTGTTTCGGGAATCAAACCCTCTCCACCTACATTACCAAAAACATACGGGGTCTCTAACCCACGATATGCCTTCCCCGATTATCAACCTAGGGCTCAAGATACCACGCCTTCTCAACCTCCATAAGTCGTATGTGAATATCTCAAAGGGAACCACGCACAAGCTAAACCCGACGACCCTTGCCATCTCGGGCATTCCTTACCCATAACGAACCAAATTCCCATATTTCAGGGCCCAACTCGCTCAAAACATAAACGTATAAAATGGTTTAAAATCTTAAGCTTATATACGCTTATACTTATACCCATTCCAGAAGATCCAAAAACTTCCATAAAGCCATAATCATAGCTTAAACATGCATATTTAATGTAGCACCCTAGACCCCAAGGCGCCACATCCCCCGCACTGTAGCCTCGATCCACGTATGAAATGGACAGTTCATACATAAACCAAAACCACAGCGAACGGGTGACAACAAAACGACGCTCTAGGCGGGACACTCTCCCCCAACAAAATCAACAGTCATGAATAGAAAAGCGGAAGCAGTAAAGTCAGTTATATACATAGGTACCATATTTATTACATAGATACATATAGGTACCAATTAACTACTAATACATTACCATCTTTTCATGATATACATAACCATGTATCCAAAATGTATCAATCGTGAATATAACATGATATCTGACAAAATATATACATGAAAGGTGCAACACTAGACCCGTGATAATGCAGGACTCGACCAACTCCCGCCTAGCGCAACCACGCTCAAAAGGTACCTGAAAAGTGGAGTATCAGTCTACCGAAGACTGAGTGAGGGGCAATAATTAAATATAACACACGTCACATGCAAGTTGTAGCCTCGGTAAAGACTTTTGGAAACCAATAATTATATAGTTCAAGAAATCTCATCCTTTGCCCGAGATTACCACTATCCATTTTAACACGTTTACTTAATCATGCTTGTCAATATCATGAACATGTGGCCCCGGCGAGTAAGGGCAATCTCCAACCGAACTCCTAATCGTGAACAATACGTGATCATGCTTGCTTACTTGATAAATACGTGATCATGCAATTTATTTAGTGCTCACATAAACAAGTTCATGCTTGAAATCATGCAATAACCCGAGGATAACCCGACATGCCGGATTAATCCCCAGTCTCCTTCTTCCTCCGGGTGATAGCGAGTTTGCAAGGCTCGACTATCCACGACATGGTGTGTGTAGAGGACATGACCCTCTAGACACGGAACTCCTTCCACCACTAATCTCCTAGTGGCTTTGGGGGTGATCCCAACAATGTGAGGATAATTCAGGAGTTACCCGTCAGCCCTTGCTTTCCCGGTTGGCTCAAGAATTACCCTCGGGCCCACGTGCAATCATGTACTCGCCAAACATGCTTGAAAATCATGACAATCGATACATTCTTGCTTGAAATATTGATGGCTTTGAAAACGTTTATAATTATAATAGATTTTGGCCGAAAACTAGCACATAAGGGTTATAGGGTTCGTTTTACCAAAACAAAACCTCACCTTTCTTGCAAAATAAAATAAAGAAGCGTTCTAAGGAGCTTGCTCCCCGTCCACGCCCTCGTGACCTATGCAAATACGATGTACAATCGTGAGACATGACCTAAAATGACCAAAATATGACGAACGGCGAAAATGTGTCGAGACGACCATGAAAATGCAATGTGGTATCATAACATTTCGTTTCACAACATATTAACACATATTATAGCAATTCGGGGTCAAAGAAGTCGTCGGGTCGAGGGGCTATTTTCGTAAATTTATGCAGTGAATTTTACACTGCATTACAGGTGGGAACGGCCGTTCCGGTCCCTTTTGAAAAATGGGAACGGTCGTTCCCGTTGCCCAAAAACGCGGCAACGTTTTTCCCTTTTTAAAGCGCGCCTTTGAGCTGGGAACGGCCCTTCCGGCGCAAGGCCAAAATGGGAACGGCCGTTCCCATGCTCGGCCGCCCAAATTTTGAAAAGGAAATGGGAATACCCGTTCCCGCCATGCCTTAAGGCTGGGAACGGTCGTTCCCAGCTCTGCAACTGGAAAAAAAAAACAGAGCAAAACAGAGTATGCTCTCGGGAAGAAAGCAACAAAGCAACAAGAATCCATTTTTGAACCCCAAATGCTATAATTTCTGGAAATATAATGCAAACAACTTCCATAAATGATAATATAACATTTAAACCTATAAAACATGCAATATCAACAAGATTTCAAGGTTTCATGTACATGACCATACTTGCTCATTCAAGCCAATATTCAAAGAATCAAGCTAGAAATCAAGCAATAATTCATGTTATGATCATTTAATCATGCTTTGCACAACACATAACTCATATATCATGAAATTCCTAAACCCTAGCATATACAAATATGATCAACTCATCTATTCAAGCTCACACCAACCTTGAGGATAGAAGAAATGAAGAAATAGGATGATGATGATGATGATCACTTCCAATTTCTTGGAACACTTCTTGAAATCTTGATGATTGAAATGAAAATTATCTTCTTCCCTTTTCCTTTCTTTGAACCGAGAGAGAGATGAATATGTTTGGCAATTTTGGATAGAAATGATCAAGGAATGAGGGAGAAGAGATGATACGTAATTCATCCTCTTGATTTTTGTGAAATTTGCCAAATTGCTAATCAATCCTTGAAGTCTTTAAGTTATGCAATACGGTATCTAAGGTTTTGAGAAATGATCAATCATGTCCCTAAAAGATTATGCAATTAAGTCCCTAGAGTTATAGAAATTATTTAACTAGGGACAATTTGGTAATTTTATCACTCTCGGTAATTGATTTCATGCAATAAATATTTTTTTCGTGTCATGAAATAATATTTTCAATGATATGAATTTAAAGAATTGATATAAATTATGTTTCATGAATTTTATAAAAATATGAATGCCACGTAAGAATATATTATAATTAAAAGAAGTAAAATAAACCTACACTCAAAACGCACACGTGGCGTGCTTACCTGTTCATCCGGAAACCGGGGCGTTACAACTCTCCCCCCCTTAGAAGAATCTGGTCCCCAGATTCTCTAGTCTTGCTCGAACAACTCCGGGTGGAACCGTTTCATTTTATCCTCTGTTTCCCACGTCGCTTCCTCGGTTTTATCGCTTCTCCACAACACTTTGACCATGGGAATTCTCCAGTTTCTCAATTTTTGGAATTTCCGATCCATGATCTTAACCGGCCTCTGAACAAATGTCAAATTCGGTTCCAGCTCAACTTCTTCCACGGGGAGAATCGTAGTCTCATCGGGGTAATATTTCCTTAATTGTGAAACATGAAACACGTTGTGAATCCCCGTAAGACTCGGTGGTAGGTCCAGTCGATAGGCTACCTCGCCTATTCTTTCCAGAATCTCAAACGGACCTAAGTAGCGAGGATTAAGCTTTCCTCCTTTCCCGATCCGGGTGAAACCTTTCCTTGGTGACACCTTCAAGAAAACCCGGTCACCAACTTCGAATTCTAGATCCCTGCGGCGCTTATCCGCATAACTCTTCTGTCTATCTTGCGCGGCTTTCATCCGTTGTTGGATCGTTTGAACCTTTTCAATCATAGCTTGGACGACTCTGGAAGGCCTTTCGAATCTTTCACCTCTCTTTACCCCTTCCTGTTTCGACCACTTCCACTCTTCCAAGTCGAAGAACAACGGAGATCGGCACTTCCTTCCATATAATAACTCGTAAGGAGCCATCCCGATCGAAGCCTGAAAGCTGTTATTATAAGCAAACTCGATCAAGGGAAGCTGGTCTGACCACGAGTTCTGAAAATCCATCGCGCAAGCCCGAAGCAGATCTTCCAAATACCTGATCAACCTTTCAGTTTGACCGTCTGTTTGCGGGTGGAATGCTGTACTGAACTTAACTTTCGTTCCCAAGACAGCCTGTAATTCCTACCACAACTTAGAAGTAAATCTCGGGTCTCGGTCAGAAACTATGCTCACCTGAATACCATGAAGTCGAATAATCTCTCTGTTATAGATCTCGGCCAACTTCGGGATCTTATAAGACATCCGGACCGGTAGAAAGTGAGCAGACTTCGTAAATCGGTCCACGATTACCCAAATTCCATCAAACCCGCCTTTAACCTTCGGTAATCCAGAAACAAAGTCCATCGTTACTTGTTCCCACTTCCACTCGGGAATAGGTAACGGTTGTAGAAGTCCCGCGGGCTTTTGATGTTCAGCTTTCACTTTCTGACAAGTCAAGCAATGTTTCACATACTCTGCCACGTCTCTCTTCATCCCGTTCCACCAATAATATTGCTTCAAATCCTTATACATTTTATTTCCTCCCGGGTGGATCGAGTATGCTGACTTGTGAGCTTCCTCAAGTAGGACCCTTCTCAATTCTTCAGGTACTACTACTCTGTTCTTAAACCGAAGCAACCCGGTCTCATCAAACCCAAACGGACTCTCCGGGTCATCTTTAGCTTTACTTACAAGCTTCTGCACTTCCGGATCCTTATTCTGAGCCTCAAATAACTGATGTTTTAATTCCGGCTGAACTGTGATATTAGAAACCCGAGCCTTTAACACAATCGGGGCAACTTCCTCACTTTCCTTTATTTCCAAACTCGATACACTCGCCTTCCTGCTAAGTGCATCGGTGACCACATTGGCTTTCCCGGGATGGTATTTAATTGTACAATCATAGTCTTCCAACTTTTCCATCCAACGCCGTTGCCTCATATTCAAATCCTTCTGTGTGAATAAATACTGGAGGCTCTTGTGATCGATAAATATCTCAAAGGAAGTCCCGTAAAGATAATGTCTCCATTTCCCGAGCGCAAAGATCACGGCTGCAAGCTCTAGGTCGTGTGTCGGATAATTTCTTTCATATTCCTTTAGCTTCTGAGAAGCATAGGCGATCACTTTTCCTTTCTGAGTCAAAACACAACCTAAGCCTTCTTTAGAAGCATCGGTGTACACTGCATACTCTTCTGAACCTTCGGGTAAGGTTAATACCGGAGCTGAGACTAACTTTTCTTTCAGAAAATTAAAGCTTTGATCACACTTCTCGTCCCAGACTAACTTAACATCCTTCTTCGTCAACAGGGTTAACGGTGCCGCAATCTTGGAGAAATCCTGAACAAACCTTCTGTAATAACCGGCCAATCCCAAGAAGCTTCTAATCTCCGAGGCATTCTTTGGTTTCTCCCACTTAAGCACGGCCTCAATTTTCGAGGGATCGACTTCCAACCCTTTCCCTGAAATCACGTGCCCCAAGAAGGAAACCCGATCTATCCAAAATTCACATTTACTGAACTTAGCAAACAACTGATGCTCTTTTAGAGTCTGAAGAACGAGCCGGAGATGTCTCGCGTGCTCCTCGGCTGATTTTGAGAAAACCAGAATGTCATCAATAAAAATCACCACGAACTTATCGAGGAAAGGTCTGAATATCCGGTGCATCATATCCATGAAAGCTGCAGGGGCGTTAGTTAATCCAAATGGCATAACCACGAACTCGTAGTGCCCGTACCGAGTATTGAATCCTGTCTTAGGAATGTCCTCTTCTCGGATTCGCAGCTGATAGTACCCCTGTCTTAAATCCAATTTCGAATACACCTTAGAACCCTGGAGTATCTCGAACAATTCCTCGATATGTGGGAGGGGATACTTGTTCTTAATAGTCATCCTGTTCAACTCCCTGTAATCAATGCACATTCTTAGAGTCCCGTCCTTTTTCTTCACAAACAAAACTGGTGCTCCCCACGGCGAAGAACTTGGCCGAATATACCCAACTTCCAACAAGGCCTCAAGCTGAACTTTTAATTCCTTCAACTCAGCTGGAGCCATCCGATAGGGAGTCTTTGAATACGGCTCAGCATTCGGGAAAAGATCAATCACAAATTCAATCTCTCGCTCAGGAGGCAAAGAATCCAATTTCTCTGGAAATACCTCGGGGAATTCCTTTACCACTTCTGTGTCCTCTAATTTCACCTGATCTTTGGGCTTGTTCAGAATGTAAGCAATGAACCCTGTAGCCCCGTCTCTGACTAACTTCTGAGCCTCTGAAAACGAAAGTAGGGGTACCGTCTTCGAAGTACAGCCCGTGACAACCTCTGAACCCAACTGAACCTTCTTGGCCCGACAATCAATTGTAGCACGGTGTCTGTAAAGCCAATCCATCCCCAGAATAGCCCCGTATCTCTCCATCGGCATCACAATGAAGTCCGTCAAAAATTCCCTGCCCTCAATCACCACTGGAACATCCATGTAAACCTGATCCGTCTCTCGCCTACTACCGAAAGGAGTACTAACTATATAGCGCATAGAAGTACACATAGCAGGCAACGACAAGGTAATAGCAATAGAGTGCGCAAGAAAGGAGTGTGTAGCTCCTGGATCAAATAATGTATGGATGTTCGTGCCATGAATGCAAATAATACCTTCAACTACTGCGGCGGGGTCAATCTCAGCATCCTGCTCCTCTCCAGCAAGTGCATAAGCTCGAGCTCTCACCAGTGGCCTCGGTCCTGCAGGTGGTGGATCCTGACGATCCGGACAACCGTCAACCAAGTGCTCGTTACTCCCGCAGATCAAACATAAGCCCAACCGGCGTCTGCAGTTATCATAAGTATGTGTAGGCTGTCCACACCATCTGCACCCCGGTCTCTGAGGTGGCTGGGGTGGTGCTAGAGCTCTCGGACCTCTCAGCAACGGCCCTGCACCCTTCTGTGACAATCCCGTAGTCTTAAACTTCTTCCCAGAGTCCCTCTGTGCTGGAGGTGCAGAGTAAACCATCGGCCTCTTCCCTGAACTCGAACCCTGGCCTGATCTCGAGCCTGAAGCCTGTCCTGCTCGCTGAGTAGCCCTCCTAACACTATCAGAATCTTCAACCTTTAGGGCTTTTGCAGTAGCTTTTGCCCAGGTACTAGTGTTAGCCGCTTTCAGTGCATCCTGGATATCTGGTCTCAACCCCTGAACGAACTGCATCGCCTTGTGAAAGTCATCGTTCGCTATGTTAGGTGCATAGCGAGAAAGCCTCTCGAACTCGGCGATATACTGACCCACGGACCTGCCTCCCTGCTTTAGCTCTGTAAACTCCCTCAATCTGCGGGTACGGGAAGCTGGAGGAATATACTTGTTTCTGAACTCCCTTACAAAGACCTCCCAGGTAATCTCAGTCCCTGCTGCCTCCAGAACAATCTGAGTGCTCTCCCACCAGGAGTAGGCCTCGCCCTGAATAAGGGTAAGTGTGCAACGAGCCTTCTCCTGACTATCGCAAGGAATAAGCTGCCAAATCCTCTCGATCTCTTTCAGCCACATCTCTGCCTGGATATCGTCTCCCTTATAGAACTTCGGGGGACGCTGGTTCTGAAACTCTCGCAAGATAGCAGAAATGGGATTCTCCGGAGGTGCTACCTGCGCTGGAGGTGGTGGAGGAACCCGTTCCTGTAATCTCTGGTCAATTAGCCCCACTACTGCATTCATGAAATCCTGGGGTTGTGCCTGAGCAGGTGGAGGAGGCGGTGACCTCTCACGGCGATGATGGTGGCGGCGATGATGATGCCTGTGCCTCGGGGATCGGTCATGGGAATGTCTATCACGCTCCATCCTGAAATTAAATCACTAAACATGCGTGGCTTGATCAATAAATGCAAATGAGTGCATATAATTTCCATAATATCAAGTAACACACGTTCAAGAAAGATCAATTAGCTCAATAAATGCAAAGGAATAAGTAAATCAGGCAAGTCAACCAAATGCAGACTCCCAATTACCACATAATCCTATGCCGTGCGACCTAAACTGACTCGACACGACTCGAGAACCTCGGTTTTGCAACCGGGCTCTGATACCACCTGTAGATGTAGCACCCTAGACCCCAAGGTGCCACATCCCCCGCACTGTAGCCTCGATCCACGTATGAAATGGACAGTTCATACATAAACCAAAACCACAGCGAACGGGTGACAACAAAACGACGCTCTAGGCGGGACACTCTCCCCCAACAAAATCAACAGTCATGAATAGAAAAGCGGAAGCAGTAAAGTCAGTTATATACATAGGTACCATATTTATTACATAGATACATATAGGTACCAATTAACTACTAATACATTACCATCTTTTCATGATATACATAACCATGTATCCAAAATGTATCAATCGTGAATATAACATGATATCTGACAAAATATATACATGAAAGGTGCAACACTAGACCCGTGATAATGCAGGACTCGACCAACTCCCGCCTAGCACAACCACGCTCAAAAGGTACCTGAAAAGTGGAGTATCAGTCTACCGAAGACTGAGTGAGGGGTAATAATTAAATATAACACACGTCACATGCAAGTTGTAGCCTCGGTAAAGACTTTTGGAAACCAATAATTATATAGTTCAAGAAATCTCATCCTTTGCCCGAGATTACCACTATCCATTTTAACACGTTTACTTAATCATGTTTGTCAATATCATGAACATGTGGCCCCGGTGAGTAAGGGCAATCTCCAACCGAACTCCCAATCGTGAACAATACGTGATCATGCTTGCTTACTTGATAAATACGTGATCATGCAATTTATTTAGTGCTCACATAAACAAGTTCATGCTTGAAATCATGCAATAACCCGAGGATAACCCGACATACCGGATTAATCCCCAGTCTCCTTCTTCCTCCGGGTGATAGCGAGTTTGCAAGGCTCGACTATCCACGACATGGTGTGTGTAGAGGACATGACCCTCTAGACACGGAACTCCTTCCACCACTAATCTCCTAGTGGCTTCGGGGGTGATCCCAACAATGTGAAGATAATTCAGGAGTTACCCGTCAGCCCTTGCTTTCCCGGTTGGCTCAAGAATTACCCTCGGGCCCACGTGCAATCATGTACTCGCCAAACATGCTTGAAAATCATGACAATCGATACTTTCTTGCTTGAAATATTGATGGCTTTGAAAACGTTTATAATTATAATAGATTTTGGCCGAAAACTAGCACATAAGGGTTATAGGGTTCGTTTTACCAAAACAAAACCTCACCTTTCTTGCAAAATAAAATAAAGAAGCGTTCTAAGGAGCTTGCTCCCCGTCCACGCCCTCGTGACCTGTGCAAATACGATGTACAATCGTGAGACATGACCTAAAATGACCAAAATATGACGAACGGCGAAAATGTGTCGAGACGACCATGAAAATGCAATGTGGTATCATAACATTTCGTTTCACATCATATTAACACACATTATAGCAATTCGGGGTCAAAGAAGTCGTCGGGTCGAGGGGCTATTTTCGTAAATTTATGCAGTGAATTTTACACTGCATTACAGGTGGGAACGGCCGTTCCGGTCCCTTTTGAAAAATGGGAACGGTCGTTCCCGTTGCCCAAAAACGCGGCAACGTTTTTCCCTTTTTAAAGCGCGCCTTTGAGCTGGGAACGGCCCTTCCGGCGCAAGGCCAAAATGGGAACGACCGTTCCCATGCTCGGCCGCCCAAATTTTGAAAAGGAAATGGGAACGCCCGTTCCCGCCATGCCTTAAGGCTGGGAACGGTCGTTCCCAGCTCTGCAACTGGAAAAAAAAAAAAACAAAGCAAAACAGAGTATGCTCTCGGGAAGAAAGCAACAAAGCAACAAGAATCCATTTTTGAACCCCAAATGCTATAATTTCTGGAAATGTAATGCAAACAACTTCCATAAATGATAATATAACATTTAAACCTATAAAACATGCAATATCAACAAGATTTCAAGGTTTCATGTACATGACCATACTTGCTCATTCAAGCCAATATTCAAAGAATCAAGCTAGAAATCAAGCAATAATTCATGTTATGATCATTTAATCATGCTTTGCACAACACATAACTCATATATCATGAAATTCCTAAACCCTAGCATATACAAATATGATCAACTCATCTATTCAAGCTCACACCAACCTTGAGGATAGAAGAAATGAAGAAATAGGATGATGATGATGATGATCACTTCCAATTTCTTGGAACACTTCTTGAAATCTTGATGATTGAAATGAAAATTATCTTCTTCCCTTTTCCTTTCTTTGAACCGAGAGAGAGATGAATATGTTTGGCAATTTTGGATAGAAATGATCAAGGAATGAGGGAGAAGAGATGATACGTAATTCATCCTCTTGATTTTTGTGAAATTTGCCAAATTGCTAATCAATCCTTGAAGTCTTTAAGTTATGCAATACGGTATCTAAGGTTTTGAGAAATGATCAATCATGTCCCTAAAAGATTATGCAATTAAGTCCCTAGAGTTATAGAAATTATTTAACTAGGGACAATTTGGTAATTTTATCACTCTCGGTAATTGATTTCATGCAATAAATATTTTTTTCGTGTCATGAAATAATATTTTCAATGATATGAATTTAAAGAATTGATATAAATTATGTTTCATGAATTTTATAAAAATATGAATGCCACGTAAGAATATATTATAATTAAAAGAAGTAAAATAAACCTACACTCAAAACGCACACGTGGCGTGCTTACCTGTTCATCCGGAAACCGGGGCGTTACATTTAATATATATAAGATATATATTCACACAAGGGTGTAAAACATCACTTAATAAGCCGTAGGTCGATATCTAATACAAAGTTCCTAACCTCACCTTAACAAAAGGAAGCAGAAGTAGGGTTAGAACAACGACCAATCACCTAAACCTCCACTCCTGCACGCCCGAAAGAGGCTCTGAGGCAAAAACCAAGACTTAGACTCAGATATGAACCAAATAGACTCTCGGTTATGCTTATGAATGCAATAAATGCAAATAGAATGCATAAACATACAAATTAGGTCATATAAATTCATACTCAGAAAACTAATATCAAATAAGGTCGCAAATGCAATACAATGCAAATAACACATAATATAATAAGTCACCATTACATACGAGTCATAAAGGAAGCAAGTAAACATAAAGAAAGGTATCGAAATTACAAAACGAACAACCGTCGCCGCTGCACATACAGGACACGGTTGTGTTAGGTTTTAGTTCAAATTGGACATGGCCGTGTCCGATTAAAATAAATTCAGGAGCCAAACTCAAACTTTAGACACGGTCGTGTTGGTTTTCAGTTCAGTCCGATTTTACAAAAATTATTAGCCCAACTCGAAGTTCCGACACGGCCATGTCCAAATCACGTTCAAAGCTGACACGGCCGTGTTGGCCTTTATTCTTCGAAAAAAAAATAGCAGTAGCAACAGTGTTCATGCGAGAAACAGGGGAAGCAAAACAGGGCACACAGCAGCAACACCAAGCACCAACAACAACCAATATTTATGCATCAAACTCATGTAATAACTTGTCCCAACTTCACCAAAATCATCAAACAAGACAAAGAGAGCAAGGAAGCCATATATATCATCCATGTCCTGCAAGAAAACTTGAAGCTCATCAATGGCAACACTCAACACATTCAACCATAACAAAAAATAAGAGCATATATTCATGAATAAAGCTTGAGAGATCATATAGATATCATCAAACCAAAGTATAACTCCAAGGATAGCATGAGATCATCAAACCCTCATAAATCAATCTATACTTCATATATATGTCAAACATAGCTCAAAACATGAAATTAAGGGATAGAAATTATCACATATACATGTACATATCAAATATAAGCTTACCTCTTGAAGATGATGGAAGAAAATGGAGAAATGAGCTCAAATTCTCCTTGGTGTGAATAGTGATGAGGTGAAATGTTTGTTCTCCAAAGTTGCTACACTTTCTGCCCTTTTTCTTGTTTGAACCGAGAATGGAGAGGCAAGGAATGATATGGGATTGAGTTGGTAGATGGTGGGACCAAGTTTGAGGGTAATATGCCAAGAATTGAGGGACTTATGTGCAAATAAGTGAAAGATAGTCATATAGGCGCGAGGTGAGTTTTCGGTCGAATTTCAGAGTATCAAATGGGCTTAGGAAGATACAAGGCTTGGTCCATTGAACCCGAATTATCGAAACAAGTCCAACAGAGGTGACGGAATTCAAATCTGAATTCCCGAGCTCGAATTACACAACCCGGAACCCAAGGTGCGTTAAAACGTTTTAACCTCCTTTAGGTTCCAAACGAAACAAACAATCCAAAAGCTCAACAAACAAACTCGAAAACATAAAACGAGCATAATCACAAGTTCATAACACGTATATTTCATGCATGGAAAATAAGAACAAAAAATCGGATTAAAAAACGATAAAAAACGGAGGTGTCACATGAATCAATTAGAGGTGAAAGGAATTCATTAAAAACACAAGGAATGCATTGGTTACAAGAAGAGTCACATTATAGCACTTTAAACGTTTTTGCATATATGTCACATTTGTCCAACACAAATCAATCCATAAAGTTCATAAGCATATCTTAACATATCATAAGTACAATTTTAAGGCAGAAGAGATCAATTAAAACACATACGGAAGTCAAGGGGGTGAAAGGAACGCAAGGAAGTGGATTTTGGTGGAAGCTAACAATTTTTGGAAAAGGACAAGCTGTAGAAAATTAGGAATATCTCAAGTTCTAGAAGTTGGAATCAAGTTTTGTTTAGTGGAAATGAAAATATACAAGTAGGCCTTTCCGATGGTATATGGCCCGAATCGTGGTTCAATATGAGGCGATAATGGCGTAGGTTTGAAGTTGGACCAATGCAGAATTTTGGAGAAGTGGCGACACAATTTTCAAACGATCATATCTCACAAACCACAAGGAATTTAAGGTGATTCCAATTGGAGAAGGTTCTAGACTTCAAGAGGCTTCTAGGAAAAACAGAGTACAAATGAAGGCTGCACGGCCGTGCAAAAATTGGCTTGAGAATCTGCGCGGCCACGCCGAAGGTGAAATTGCCAAACCTCGAACAATAGTGCGCGGCCGTTCGTGAAATGAACTGAAGCTCCGCACGGCCGTGCGGAGTCATTTCTCCAAAAAACAAAGGTAAAGGAGTACGGGTTCGGAGGGAAAGGTTCCAAAACCACCCCAAATCATATCCGGATCAATTCATACACTAAAATACATTAAAATACACCACAATACACATATATATGCACATATCATCACCAAATCATCAATTATCCAACAAACCCACAAATATATATATACACATATACACATATACACATATATACATATATTCACACATACCTTGGAAGAGAGGAAGAAAAAAGAAAGATTGGAGCTTGATTCTTGTCTCTTGCTTGGGCTCGATTTTGGAAGAGAAGGGATGAAGGGTTTGGGGAGTTCTTGGAAGAAAAATGAAAAGAGGAAGAATGAGAAGGGGGGGGGGGGGGGGTATGTCATGTAATCAAGGGGAGGAATAGGGGGGAATTGCACTTTAGCCCCTCAACAAATTAAGTGCTTCAATTAGGACCCGAAAGTTTGGTAAGTGAGCAATTGAGGTCCAATTCAAAGTTCAATTGAGTCCAAGGATTTCATATAAGCTCAAATACATTCATAATCAAAATAAAACATTATTAGCAAGTAAACGTATTGAAAACGAGTTTAAGTAACATGATCACTTAAGTCATATAGGTCACACAGTAGCAATTAGTTAGCGAAATTAATAACTTAAACAGTCAGTTAGCAATCAAAACATAACTAAATCACATAACGCTCGGTCTAAACCCACTCGTGTCGTCATACCTGACTTGTCGAGAAAACGGGGCATTATAGTTTTGTCGGTGTAAGGTGAGGATAAGATATAGTTAAACCCTAATACAACATTCTCGTTCTCAAATGTGTGTGATTATTAAGTCTTAATTATATGTAAATACGTGTGACATATATATTTGTATAATTTTGTTATATGTTTTAGGATTACGATACGCTAGGTACGAGCATATATAAGCTTGTGTTGTTCTGTTATAATGGGCAACAACAAGCTATGCTCCACACCGTGTGCCTCTCTTGAGCCGTACACCACGTTAGAGGGACAAGCTATGGAGTGAGAAGAGGGTCAGTCCACCGACTGAGTGAGCGGGCTAACGCGCACCCACACACATATACATATAGAGCAAAGCACATATTAAACAAAAGACTATGAACCAGGGTAGGGTTTTGTTAGGAATAGTGCCCTAAAAGCCGATTGTATATCCGCTTTGTGTTTTTTCTTATTGTAATCACAGATAATCTTTGAATAAAATAACGAATTGAGGCAACACTTCTTTATATGCTCTTGTTTGGTATGCGTTTACTTTAGCTGTGTATGTATGAGAACTCCCCTAATCCTGATGACTTTAGGACTCTACCATTTAGGTGAAATGGTTCATGAAACGAGCCCTATATCACATAAGTCATGATTAGTAAAATACTCCAAGCCGATGAGTCCTACAGACAGTGGGAGTGTCAACCTGACTCCTCTAAGGTTTGCTTGTGGGATCACGCCCTTAAGAAGGACCACCTTGTTTCATGGAGGTGCAAAGTGTATAGTTGATACGTGCGTGATACATGAGGGTGCTTACTTTAGTAAGTCCGTCCACTGAGGTGCCCCGTGTGAGAACATTCCTAAATGGGAAAGGAAGTTTCTATTTCAGGAAATGGAAACTTCCAGATTAGGAAATATCTCACGAGTCATTGATGTGATTAATTCATCCTTAGACTTGAGGTTCCTTGTCACTTTATGAGTTAACTCTGTAGTCTTAGGTATAAGCTTTAAAGGGTGTCGCCTTAGACAACTGATTCAAGGCTTATGCTGGGGCTGCACAAGTGATTCATGAAAGTGAATGAGAATCAAGAAAGGACCTACACTTGCATTTGCAAGGTGATCTCTTATTGTGTAAGTCATTCATATGCCATATGGAGTCCTTGGCCAAGGCAGTAGATCAAGACATCAAGAAAAGGGTTTCTTGGATTCAGATCAAATGGATATGAAATGCACTTAACTTTAAGACCGGATTATTAGGGTTCTGATTATTCCCTTACCCTAGATCTTGGTTGAGAGATAGTAAATAGGAGGATTGTATCTCACATGAATCAATGACTTAAAGGTTCTGTCGAATCCGAACATTCCAATTCAGCTAGGGGTTAAACACCTGTTGCTAGATTATGGTCGTTTAATCTGTGGACTGATTAATTAATTAGTGAATTAATTAATTAGGGTCACTGCTAATTGAATTGAGAACCTAGAGGGTTACACACAATAACTTGGTTACATGAGTTGAGGCTTTAAAATGATTAAACGAGTTAATCGGGCCAAGAGGGTTCCACACGTGTGAAATCACACGTGTGGCTCACGTGAGTGACACGTGTCACTGTGACACGTGTCACACACGTGTGAATATATATATATTATATATATATATGTATTAAATAATTAAATGTGTTAATTATTTAATAGACTTTGGTTTAATTTTGAATTAAAAAGAAAGTCTTACTTTGGAGAAAATAATCTAGTTAATTAATTACGAATTAATTAATTAGATAAAAATAAGTTATTTATTTTATAATAAATAAAGTATAAAATTATCTAAAAATAGTTTGGATATTTTTAGCTCTGTTAAAAGTTGACTTGAATTAGAATTCAAAGTCAAAGTTGGAAAATACTTGATGATCAAGTAATAGGAGAGAGAGGAACCAAATCCTTGTCCAACAAGGAATAGGTTCGGCCGTCCCTCTCCCTCTCCTATATATAGGGGAGCTCATGCTCCCCTTTAGAGCTAATTGGCAATTCTTTTGGTTCATGTGTTGAACACCTTCCTTTCTCCAAGATCAAATAAACCCTAGGTTAAGCCTAAACACTAACTAGAGAACTAGCATCCTTACTAGTTAGATTGTGATCAAGTTGGTGGACTTTCTCTAGAGACTTCAAGTTAGAAGTTTGAAGATTCGAGCTTTACCAAGGAGAGGGGATCAAGCCGCGAGAAGAGCGTTCTTGGGTGGCTTGAAACGCTTCAAGAAAGAACAAAATAAAAGTAAGTTTTCTGTCTCTACGAATTTGGTTACACGATTGCGAGTCCAAGGTCCTTTTGTTGGGAAAATTTTTTAAATTCCGCTGCTTTCTGATTCGTGTTTTCCAAAAAGTGGTATCAGAGCCACCTCGTTAATCGTGTTTCTGATTAGTCTCCATTATTCTGAATTTGGTAGAAATTCTTAGGCTTAGATGCGAATTAAGTATTCTTGAGTTCTTTTAGAAAGCCTGATTCGTCTCTGATGCGCGCGACGCGCGCAAGGATGGGCGCCATGCGCGCGCACTCTGGCAGCTTACGCTGCCGGCTGTGCGCAGCGCTGGCGCGCGCGTCCGGGCGCGCGATGCTGTGCGTCAGCCGGGCTTGGTCTCGGGCGGACGTGCAGTCCGTTCCGGGCACTTCGTTTCGCGATCTTGATTTTCGTGTTTAGTCCAATCCAATCCCGATTTAATTTTTTCTGAAAAATTTATTTATTAAATTTGAATTATTTTTGAAATAATTGATTAAATTGAGATTTTAGAAATTTAAGCAATTTGTACTTTGGAAAAATTATAAATTTTATTTTCTGAAAATAATGAAAGAATAAAATTATTGATTTTGGAAATTAATTGGAATTTTATTGGTTTATTGTTTTTCCGGGTTTTATGGAAAAGGCTCTTGAACAAGAATTGCATCTAAGTCGTGTTTTAAGTCATTAGGACTTGAAACGGGAATTTTAATTTGTTGGCTAAATTTAAATTCTCGCAAAAGCATGTTCGGTGATCATGGGTTTAGATCTATGTATGGTTTTAATTTATGCACATGGATGGTTTAAATTGGGGTTGGAGCCCTATAGCTGTGTTTTTCAATTGAGGTTGGAGCCTCACTTATGTGCGTACTGTTATGTGATTTATTATGTGGCTTTCCATATTACTGTTTTTGAGGCCGGGGTATGCCCCGTGTAATTGTCTAAGGCCAATATGAAGATTGAGCCTTATTACTTTATGTCTTTTTCTTTTTATTGTAATTTGAGAGTAGAGATAGGTGGTGAGGTTTTATTTTCATTTTGGAGACAATGCACCCATGGAGTAAGATGGACCACATTCAAGTAACAAGGAGGTCATAAGTGAAGACCCCTCAAAATGTTAGGGAGGGGAATCTCAATTGTTAAATGTAATAGAGATAGGGCTCATATTTTGTTACCGCTTTCCCTTATGTGATTTGAACTGTTTATGTGGCATGTATGTTAGAACTTGTGATTGTGGAGTGGCTCCCACATATCACGCATAAGATAGGTAGAACCCATGATCATTACATGTTAGTATCATGCTAGGACATGTTATCTGTTTATGTGCTTGTTTGAAATGCATTTAAGTGTACTTGCATTAATCAAGACTAATAAAATTGGACAACATATATGTTGGTGAGGTCGAACCGGATAACTCTCTGGTTGATTCGAAAATTCCTATTAAATATTAAGCTAATTTCGAACAAATAGGTATTTAATTCGAAATGCAAATTTTGAATTAAATTCCTAGCATTCCATCAATAGGTTTTAAGTTTAGTAAGTAAAGCTGGTTATTGTCCGCGAGTCGTGGGATAGCTAGTGGACTTTATTAGTTCTTAGTTACCTAATTGATCATTTTAAATGATCAATATTTCATGATCGATTTTAGCAAGGGCGATGTCCGCGAGTCGTGGGTCGTTCGAACTAAGTTTTGGTCATGGTCTTATGATTGATGGGTCTAGCTTAACGCCTAAGTAAATATGGATGTCGCACGAGTCGTGGGTCCATATTGAAAGATAGGTGATGCAAAAACGATTACTAAGAGTTCTAAAGGTGTTAGAATTGGTAAGTTGTACCTACCTAGGGTTCTTACTGAGAATGTCCGCAAGTCGTGGGTTCGAGGTAAAATGCCTAGGATCTTAGTACCCACTGGGAAACGTGTTCCTCTTAGATCTTTGGGAATTATAGATCTTTGAAAGACAGTGGGAGCTACAATAGATTAAAGACCTTATCTTTTGTATATCGTTATAATTCAGCATGGTCACTAGTTCTCTGTTTTACCATTTAGGTCGTAGATTCTGTGATTCTCTACGTGTTTTGAAATGGAAACCAAAAACCCTCTTGTATCGATCCTCGAGTCAAACAAGTTAACTGGTCCCAACTATTCTGATTGGCTGAGGAATCTAAAAATCATTTTAGATTCTGAGAAGAGAACTTATGTTCTCTTCGAAGGGGAGCCCAATCCCGAATGGGAGGCTCCCACTCGGGCCGAGCGGGATGCGATTCAGAAGTGGAAGGATGATAATCTCCAAGCCCGTTGCCTTATGTTGGCTAACATGTCTCCGGACTTGCAAAGGCAACATGAGGCCATGGAATTCGCTTGGGAGATTTACGACCACTTAGAGCAACTTTACCGCCCTCATGAACGTGTTACAAGGTATAACACTTCAAAGGAATTGTTCCACTTGAGAATGAGGGAAGGTTCAAGTGTCCATGAATATGGACTCAAGTTTCTTGCCCTTACTGAGAAACTCGTTTCCATGGACATGCCACTGAAAGATGAGCTTTCAGTGGATTTGTTGCTAGCTTCGCTCCCACCATCATTCAACCCATTTGTCCTTAACTTCAACATGAATCATGCTGGTGCTACTGTAGCTGAGCTGATTAGTCAGCTTGTGACTGCTGAAAGCACGATCAACAAGGACAATAAGGTTTTGATGGTGAATGCTCCATCTTCCTCTTCTGGGCCTTCTAAAGGTAAGGGCAAGAAATCCCAAAAGAATAAGAAGAAACCCCTTAGGCCCACTGGTGGCATTTCGAAGGGAAAGGCCCAAAAGAAGAAGCGTGATCAGAAAGAGGATGTTTGCTTCCATTGTCGCAAAGCGGGACATTGGAGGAGAAACTGCCCAGAGTACAAGGCTACTCTAAAGAAAGGTATCTTTCTCGTTGAAATAAATCTTTCTATTAATTCTAGTTCTTGGGTACTTGATACCGGTTGTGGAACTCATATCTGTAATGATGTACAGATGCTAAGTGAAGTCCCACAACTCAAAGAAGGAGAATGTGTCTTGAAGATCGGCGATGGCTCAAACGTTGAAGCTCGAGCTTTAGGCACAACTAGATTATATTTAGGTAGTTTTGAGTTAGTCTTAAATAAAGTCCTTTATGTACCGAGCATTATTCGTAATATAATTTCAGTTCCAATATTAGATTGTGAAGGTTATGAAACTTATATTAAGAATGGTAAATATTTTATCAAACGGAACAACTCTTCCGTTCACATCGGTACTCTATGTAATGGACTTTACCTAACTCAAAATATCAATATTATGAATATACAACAAGAAACAAAGCATAAGAGAGATGACAAAGTTTCAACTCCCCTATGGCACGCTAGATTAGGACACATTTCCAAAAACAGAATTAGCAAGATAAACACTTTAGGATCATTCTCTGAAAATGATCTCAAAGAGTTAACTTCTTGCGAATCCTGTCTCAAAGGAAAAATGTCCAAAGTTCCTTTTAAAGGAACTGTGGAACGTGCCACTAAGGTTTTGGATTTGATCCATACTGATGTTTGTGGACCGCTTAGTGTAAGCACTAGAAACAATCATCAGTATTTCATAACCTTTACTGATGACTTTAGTCGGTATGGTTATGTATACTTAATGAAGTATAAATCTAAAGCTTTTGAGAAATTCTTAGAATTTCAAAAGGAGGTTGAGAACCAAACTGGTCACAAGATCAAAGCACTTCGATCTGATCGAGGAGGCGAATATCTTAGTGAAGAATTCCTTAATCATCTCAAAGATAATGGGATTATGTAGCACCCCGCACGGTGGGGTACCACACCCCCGCACTATGACCCGACACGTGTACGAAATGGGAAGTCCGCACACGCACCAAGTCACAGCGAACGGGTGACAAACAAAAACACACGCACTAGCTAGGCGGTATCTAACCCTGTTCAAAAGTAAATATGCGAAGCATGACAGCGGAAGTAGCACGAAATACCAACATACAAAAACTTTCATACCTTGAACATACAGTAACATACAAACATCAGAAACAACTAAACGGGTTCGACTAATCCGAGCACCTGTCCTAACCTATCCCGAATTCCCTAAATTCAAATCATAAACTCAAACCTGCACAAACATATCTCATACAAAATTTACAAATCATAAATCAGAACAAAATACTTAACAAACTGAAACGTGCAGACACAGACTCAAAAGACACGACACACCGCCGCCTAGCACGAACACCAACGCGAACCCAAACCGAAACCTGCACACTAAAAACATAAAAGGGGGAGGGGTCAGTCCAAAGACTGAGCGAGGGGCTACACACACACGCGTAAATACATATACAGAGCACATCACATATCATAAAAGGGAGTTCGTGAACCGGGGCGTGGTTTTTGCATTCTAAAATATTTCTCACGTGATACTAGATATAGGAGATTAAAAGAGTTAGGCCAAAGGCCAAAACAGTCCCAATTTTATTAATTAGAAATCCACTCCCATTTCCCGAACAATTTCTTAACAAACTAACTTAACGAAAACAAGCACACCAAGCAAACGTTCAGACAAAAGGGGAAAATGTGCACAGGAGTAATACTCGACGCTCCGAGGCTCCTTACCCACATCCCGATGATCATGCACAGGAGTAATACTCGAGGCTCCGAGGCTCCTTACCCATAATCACCGTGTCCCAAAACAAAACAGAATCAAACCATCAAATCAAAGGGGAAATGTGCACAGGAGTAATACTCGACGCTCCGAGGCTCCTTACCCACATCCCGATGATCATGCACAGGAGTAATACTCGACGCTCCGAGGCTCCTTACCCATAATCACCGGCCCTACACACACACATAACACCACCACACACGCACTGACACACATACACGACCACGCACGCACACACACGCGCACACACTCAGAAAATTCACGCACACACACACGCACGCACTCACAAACTCACGCACGCCACGTTCATAATCATAATCATATCATAGTTACCCATTCGAATCGAAACGAAACATATCACAACGCACACACCTCCCACACACTCAATCACAAACATACACGTACATTCATACATATCGTACTTACATATCTTATATCCAACATAACACAAAGTCACACATATTCGTATTGCACACGTATCTACATATATACGTAAGGCTTATATTCGCATGCAAACATATAGACACATATCAATAGGGTATAACTATATCCTAACCTCACCTGGCACCAAACATAGCCGAAGACACAGCAGATGGTTCACCTCAGAACCTGCACGACTCACTTGTCACCACCCCGGGTGCACCTGAACCAACTGAACACACAAACACAACACAGGGCTCAGACTCAAACTCAGACAACCACACAGAGATGCACGGCAAAGCTCAAGCACATACGAAATGCAATCACATAAGCAGGTTTCAAATTCATATTAATTCTATGCAAAACAAAACACTAAGGCATATTCATAAACACAATTAATGCAATTAAGGGAACTCGAAAGGCAATGGAACTCACATATAACATTTCGTAAATTTATACGTATTATAAAGCCAAACAAATCATATAATAACATGCTACAAATTCTATTTAAAGATCACGAAGTTACATATCAAATTCCAATTTACGTGATTAACATATTTATTTACCAAGTGACAATTTAAAGTTTAATTAATTCAAATCACGCAAGTTTACATATCACATTTCATATCATACATGATTTCATACATAACGGAATACATTTCGATCAACAATTCAAGCATATAACCATTAATTCACATTTAAACAATTAATTCAAATAAGTCCCAAATACACAAATAAATACGCAGAAATTAAACCGAGTGTCCGATTGATGAACGGAAAGTGGTGATAGACTCACCACAACGAGGCGGACACGCTGTCCGAAGGTCGCCGGATCGCCGCTGCCGGAGCCGCCGGAATAGTGGCCGGCCGCCGTTCGGCCGCCGCCGGAACGTGCCGGAAAAATCCCGAAAAAACACCCGTGCAAAGATTCATCGTGCCCAATCCAATTCCTCGATCAATTTCTGCAAATTCCAAACCAATTGTCTTCAATTTCAGATCCAACAATACGAAAACCCTAAATCTTCAAACTTCAATTACTTTCAAACCGGTGAACCAAAATGCGATCCGAAAGAGGCATCGGCTTACCCATGACGAGCTTTACGAAAGCCCTAAGCTTTCTCGCCGGAAAAATCCCCGGAGGTGGCGCCACCGGTGCGCCGCCACTGTAGCTACCGCGAACCGCCGCCAAACGGCAAAATCTGGAGTCGAGCAAATGGGGTTCATTAGTTCTCGTCGTTCCGAACAACTTTCGTGAAGGGTCCGAGGCCAAAAGATGGCCGGAAAAGGCCCCCGTTGAGCTCCGAAGTTTCTGCCGCCACCACGTCGCCGGAACCACCACCTACGGCCAAAATTCGGTGAAAACGATGCCGGAAATGGACTCGGGAGGTCGAAAAACCTTGGAAAACACTAACCTTGGTCGGAAAAAGTCGTCGGAGCGCCGCCGCGACACTGTTCACGCGGCGGCGGCGTGAACTTCAGGCGGCGCGTGGCCGCCGTCCGGTGGCCGTTAGCCGCGCCGCCAAAATCCCCCGCTGCGCCGGGACGTCCTCTCGCCGTCTGTGGGGCGCGTGTCGCCGGGAAGTGGCCGGAAGCCGCCGCAAAAGGGCCGCGAAGTGGCGGCTCCGCCACCCCTCCAGCCGCGTCTGAAAATCGGCAATATCTCCGCCGTCGGTCGTCGGTTGGTCGAGTTCTTGGTACGGTTGCGACCGCGTCGTTGAGACAATCGAAATGGACTATTGGTTCGTCGAAATCCGTCGAGAAACGAGCGAGTTTGGATTGTGTGTGAAAACACACCGTGAGTGTGTGTGAATAGTGACCAAATCGCGGGAGAGAAGAGAGAGAGCTGGGTCCGCTGCGTTTGGCACGCAAAACGAGGATCCGGTATTATATCTCGGGTCCTCGTACACGAAAACGGTCGGAAGAAGGGGTTAACGACGTCAGAATAGGGCAAACCCAGAGTCTACGGACTCGTTTCGATGCCCCGAACGCGTTGAAGGGGTCAAAATGGTCAAAATCTCATTCGAACGATAAATGACCGAAAAACCCCTAAAAAGAGAAAATTACAAAAAGGCCCCTAAACTCTTAAAAAGTTCAAAATAGGGCCACGAAAAATATAAAATCACATAATTAAACACATTAAAAGGTTGAAACGTGACGTACCTTATAAATCGGACGAGCGGGATGTTACAAACTTCCCTCCTTCAAAAGGACCTGTCCTCAGGTCCTAAGGTCGGATCCTGAACGACGCTGAAACGAATTCCACTTCAAGCTTCCGCTGCGCAACTCTGATCTAAGCGAACTGCAATATCTGCAGGATATTTCTCCCTTGGTTGGCATCAACTCCCTTTATAGTGATTCGTTGTCATAGGGGTCCTACTGAGCGCTTGACCGTTGGTCACTTCAAGCTCATTTGATCACCAATAGGCCACTGTACCCAAAGCTTGATACCGTCACGTCCTCGTTGCTTGCAGACTGTCGTCAGGCTGCGCGTTGCTCAACTACAACAAACAAGAGAGAATCCTATCTCCCGGCACACACAAAAGAGAGAAACCCCATTTCTCAACACACAAAAGAGAGAACCCCGTCTCTCAGGCACACAATTGAGAGAACCCCGTCTCTCAACCTAAGTCTGATTGATTCCACATCTCTCAGACAATCTAGTTTGAGAAAATCCGGCATTTCTCAAACCCTAAATCAAAGGGAATCCAGCATCCCTCGAATACCTAAGTACAAGAGAATCCAGCATCTCTTGTGCACAAAACTCAAAAGAATCCAACATCTTTCTACCACACAAATAGAGAGAATCCTGCATCTCCCTAGCACGTAAACAGAGAGAATTAAATCTCCCTTTCACTCAAGCACAAAAGCAGAATCAGGAAATCACAACAGTCAACACATAACATACTTAGCAAATAAATCACGTAACAACAAGAATTAATTAAGTAAACGATGCATATATGCTCATGCCATGAATGCTTAGTGTACCGTTCACCGTGGTGTTTGAAATCTTGACTGTAATGTTGCAATGATGTCATGGAAGCTAGTTAAATTGTTGGTACTGGAACCCTGCAATTAAAACACTAGAGTTGGTGTATGAGGGTTAAGAATGCAAATGTAATGTTGCATTTAAGTCATCTAAGTACAATAATGAAAAGCAATTAAAAGCATATTGATAAAATGCTGCATATTCATAATCATTTTGCGCACTTAGTCACATAACTCAATACAATTCAAACTGAGGAAGCAAAATTACAGGCCAAACGGATGCAATGCGCACATATTCCTATGCCGTACGACCTAGACTGACGCGACACGACTCCAGAGCACCGGTTCTGAACCTGGTAGCTCTGATACCACTTAAGATGTAGCACCCCGCACGGTGGGGTACCACACCCCCGCACTATGACCCGACACGTGTACGAAATGGGAAGTCCGCACACGCACCAAGTCACAACGAACGGGTGACAAACAAAAACACACGCACTAGCTAGGCGGTATCTAACCCTGTTCAAAAGTAAATATGCGAAGCATGACAGCGGAAGTAGCACGAAATACCAACATACAAAAACTTTCATACCTTGAACATACAGTAACATACAAACATCAGAAACAACTAAACGGGTTCGACTAATCCGAGCACCTGTCCTAACCTGTCCCGAATTCCCTAAATTAAAATCATAAACTCAAACCTGCACAAACATATCTTATACAAAATTTACAAATCATAAATCAGAACAAAATACTTAACAAACTGAAACGTGCAGACAGAGACTCAAAAGACACGACACACCGCCGCCTAGCACGAACACCAACACAAACCCAAACCGAAACCTGCACACTAAAAACATAAAAGGGGGAGGGGTCAGTCCAAAGACTGAGCGAGGGGCTACACACACACGCGTAAATACATATACAGAGCACATCACATATCATAAAAGGGAGTTCGTGAACCGGGGCGTGGTTTTTGCATTCTAAAATATTTCTCACGTGATACTAGATATAGGAGATTAAAAGAGTTAGGCCAAAGGCCAAAACAGTCCCAATTTTATTAATTAGAAATCCACTCCCGTTTCCCGAACAATTTCTTAACAAACTAACTGAACGAAAACAAGCACACCAAGCAAACGTTCAGACAAAAGGGGAAAATGTGCACAGGAGTAATACTCGACGCTCCGAGGCTCCTTACCCACATCCCGATGATCATGCACAGGAGTAATACTCGACACTCCGAGGCTCCTTACCCATAATCACCGTGTCCCAAAGCAAAACAGAATCAAACCATCAAATCAAAGGGGAAATGTGCACAGGAGTAATACTCGACGCTCCGAGGCTCCTTACCCACATCCCGATGATCATGCACAGGAGTAATACTCGACGCTCCGAGGCTCCTTACCCATAATCACCGGCCCTACACACACACACAACACCACCACACATGCACTGACACACATACACGACCACGCACGCACACACACGCGCACACACTCAGAAAATTCACGCACACACACACGCACGCACTCACAAACTCACGCACGCCACGTTCATAATCATAATCATATCATAGTTACCCATTCGAATCGAAACGAAACATATCACAACGCACACACCTCCCACACACTCAATCACAAACATACACGTACATTCATACATATCGTACTTACATATCTTATATCCAACATAACACAAAGTCACACATATTCGTATTGCACACGTATCTACATATATACGTAAGGCTTATATTCGCATGCAAACATATAGACACATATCAATAGGGTATAACTATATCCTAACCTCACCTGGCACCAAACATAGCCGAAGACACAGCAGATGGTTCACCCCGGAACCTGCACGACTCACTTGTCACCACCCCGGGTGCACCTGAACCAACTGAACACACAAACACAACACAGGGCTCAGACTCAAACTCAGACAACCACACAGAGACGCACGGCAAAGCTCAAGCACATACGAAATGCAATCACATAAGCAGGTTTCAAATTCATATTAATTCTATGCAAAACAAAACACTAAGGCATATTCATAAACACAATTAATGCAATTAAGGGAACTCGAAAGGCAATGGAACTCACATATAACATTTCGTAAATTTATACGTATTATAAAGCCAAACAAATCATATAATAACATGCTACAAATTCTATTTAAAGATCACGAAGTTACATATCAAATTCCAATTTACGTGATTAACATATTTATTTACCAAGTGACAATTTAAAGTTTAATTAATTTAAATCACGCAAGTTTACATATCACATTTCATATCATACATGATTTCATACATAACGGAATACATTTCGATCAACAATTCAAGCATATAACCATTAATTCACATTTAAACAATTAATTCAAATAAGTCCCAAATACACAAATAAATACGCAGAAATTAAACCGAGTGTCCGATTGACGAACGGAAAGTGGTGATAGACTCACCACAACGAGGCGGACACGCTGTCCGAAGGTCGCCGGATCGCCGCTGCCGGAGCCGCCGGAATAGTGGCCGGCCGCCGTTCGGCCGCTGCCGGAACGTGCCGGAAAAATCCCGAAAAAACACCCGTGCAAAGATTCATCGTGCCCAATCCAATTCCTCGATCAATTTCTGCAAATTCCAAACCAATTGTCTTCAATTTCAGATCCAACAATACGAAAACCCTAAATCTTCAAACTTCAATTACTTTCAAACCGGTGAACCAAAATGCGATCCGAAAGAGGCATCGGCTTACCCATGACGAGCTTTACGAAAGCCCTAAGCTTTCTCGCCGGAAAAATCCCCGGAGGTGGCGCCACCGGTGCGCCGCCACTGTAGCTACCGCGAACCGCCGCCAAACGGCAAAATCTGGAGTCGAGCAAATGGGGTTCATTAGTTCTCGTCGTTCCAAACAACTTTCGTGAAGGGTCCGAGGCCAAAAGATGGCCGGAAAAGGCCCCCGTTGAGCTCCGAAGTTTCTGCCGCCACCACGTCACCGGAACCACCACCTACGGCCAAAATTCGGTGAAAACGATGCCGGAAATGGACTCGGGAGGTCGAAAAACCTTGGAAAACACTAACCTTGGTCGGAAAAAGTCGCCGGAGCGCCGCCGCGACATTGTTCACGTGGCGGCGGCGTGAACTTCAGGCGGCGCGTGTGCCGCCGTCCGGTGGCCGTTAGCCACGCCGCCAAAATCCCCCGCTGCGCTGGGACGTCCTCTCGCCGTCTGTGGGGCGCGTGTCCCCGGGAAGTGGCCGGAAGCCGCCGCAAAAGGGCCGCGAAGTGGCGGCTCCGCCACCCCTCCAGCCGCGTCTGAAAATCGGCAATATCTCCGCCGTCGGTCGTCGGTTGGTCGAGTTCTTGGTACGGTTGCGACCGCGTCGTTGAGACAATCGAAATGGACTATTGGTTCGTCGAAATCCGTCGAGAAACGAGCGAGTTTGGATTGTGTGTGAAAACACACCGTGAGTGTGTGTGAACAGTGACCGAATCGCGGGAGAGAAGAGAGAGAGCTGGGTCCGCTGCGTTTGGCACGCAAAACGAGGATCTGGTATTATATCTCGGGTCCTCGTACACGAAAACGATCGGAAGAAGGGGTTAACGACGTCAGAATAGGGCAAACTCAGAGTCTACGGACTCGTTTCGATGCCCCGAACGCGTTGAAGGGGTCAAAATGGTCAAAATCTCATTCGAACGATAAATGACCGAAAAACCCCTAAAAAGAGAAAATTACAAAAAGGCCCCTAAACTCTTAAAAAGTTCAAAATAGGGCCACGAAAAATATAAAATCACATAATTAAACACATTAAAAGGTTGAAACGTGACGTACCTTATAAATCGGACGAGCGGGATGTTACAGATTATCTCTCAGTGGACTCCTCCGGGAACTCCTCAGCTTAATGGAGTTTCTGAGAGAAGGAATCGAACCTTACTTGATATGGTTCGTTCCATGATGAGTTTCACTGACTTACCACCTTCTTTCTGGGGTTATGCCCTAGAAAGTGCAGCAAAGATTTTGAATCTAGTTCCCTCTAAGTCAGTCCCTAAAACGCCCCATGAAATGTGGCATGGTAAAATCCCTAGCTATTCTTACTTAAGAATTTGGGGTTGTCCTGCTTACGTGAAGAGGAAAGTGGGAGATAAGTTAGAATCTCGTTCTAACTTATGCTACTTTGTAGGTTATCCTAAGGAATCTATAGGATACTACTTCTATGATCAATCTGAGCAGAAGGTGTTTGTTTCCAGAAATGCCACTTTTCTTGAGGAACCGTTCCTTAAAGAAAAGAAAGGCAAGATTATAGAATTAGAAGAAGTACAAAGTAACCCCACGCCACCCACTGAAGAAACGTCCCCTACTGATCAACCACAACCAATCACGAATTTCGATACACATGTAAATCCTCCTCTAAGGCGTTCTGAACGCACTCCTAGACAGTCAGGAGAGATGGTATGGATTCTTCCATGAAATCTCTCAAAAGGATAATGATCCTTCAACGTATGAGGAGGCACTTTCAGATTCTGACTCTGAACAGTGGATAGAAGCCATGAAATCCGAAATGGATTCCATGAACTCCAACCAAGTTTGGACCTTGGTAGATTTGCCTGATGGGGTCAAACCCATAGGTTGCAAATGGATCTTTAAGGAAAGCTTGGAGTTGATGGAAGCATTGCAGCCTACAAAGCAAGACTGGTTGCAAAAGGATTCACTCAAAGACCCGGCGTGGACTTTGACGAAACCTTTTCACCAGTTGCAATGCAAAAGTCCATTCGAATCATGCTTGCCATTACTGCATATTATGACTATGAGATATGGTAAATGGATGTGAAAACTGCCTTTCTCAATGGTGACATTGACAAAGACATTTATATGGAGCAACCCATAGGTTTCACATTCAGTGGGAGTGAGCAAAAGGTTTGCAAACTCCAAAGATCAATCTATGGATTGAAACAGGCTTCTAGGAATTGGAACATTCGATTTGATGAATCAGTCAAAGCGTTTGGCTTCATGCAAATTTCGAATGAATCATGTGTGTATAGAAAGGAATTGGAGACCTCAGTGCAATTCTTAGTACTTTATGTTGATGACATCCTTCTTATTGGGAATTCGAAGGATGACATGAAAGTGACTAAGTTATGGTTATCGAACCAATTCGAGATGAAAGATCTTGGTGATGCGTCCTATATCCTTGGAATTAAAATCTATAGAGATAGATCTAGAAGGCTAATAGGACTATCACAGTCAATGTACATTGACAAAGTATTGAAGAGATTCAATATGGAGTCAGCAAAGGTTAAGAACCTTCCTATGAGTCTAGGAACATGTCTTTCAAAGAAGATGTGTCCTAAGACTAACCTTGAGAAGAAGAGAATGACTCATACACCTTATGCGTCAGCAATAGGTAGCATAATGTATGCAATGTTATGTACTCGACCGGATGTGGCTTATACACTTAGTGTGACGAGTCGTTTCCAATCTGACCCTGGAGATGGTCACTGGGCTGCCGTGAAGAATATTCTTAAGTACTTGAAAAGTACTAAAGATTTATTCTTAGTTTACGAAAGTCAGAAAGATCTTACTGTCGGAGGATAATGCGATGCAAGCTTTGCATCAGACTTAGATGATTTTAAGTCAATGTCAGGATACATTTTCTGCCTAAACGGCGGAGCAATGAGTTGGAAGAGTTCCAAGCAAACAACCACTGCAGATTCGACCACTGAGGCCGAATACTTAGCTGCAAATGATGCAGCTAAGGAAGGTGTTTGGATTAGAAACTTCATTCAAGAGTTGAATGTTGTTCCTAGCATGAAAGACCCCATTACTGTGTTTTGTGACAACACTGGGGCGGTTGCTCAAGCAAGAGAACCAAGATCTCACCAACGGACCAAGCACATTATGAGGAAGTATCACCTAATCCGTGATATTATCAAAAGAGGAGATGTGCAAATTGAGAGGGTCACATCAGCAGAGAACGTGGCAGATCCACTTACTAAACCCCTTAGTCGAGAAGCTTTCCAAGGGCATCTTCAGAAGATGGGGCTTAGAGTAGCTTTAGAATGGCTTTGATGGGCAAGTGGGAGATTGTTAGCAATAGTGCCCTAAAAGCCGATTGTATATCCGCTTTGTGCTTTTCCTTATTGTAATCACAGACAATCTTTGAATAAAATAACGAATTGAGGCAACACTTCTTTATATGCTCTTGTTTGGTATGCGTTTACTTTAGCTGAGCATGTATGAGAACTCCCCTAATCCTGATGACTTTAGGACTCTACCATTTAGGTGAAATGGTTCATGAAACGAGCCCTATATCACATAAGTCATGATTAGTAAAATACTCCAAGCCGATGAGTCCTACAGACAGTGGGAGTGTCAACCTGACTCCTCTAAGGCTTGCTTGTGGGATCACGCCCTTAAGAAGGACCACCTTGTTTCATGGAGGTGCAAACTGTATAGTTGATACGTGCGTGATACATGAGAGTGCTTACTTTAATAAGTAAGTTCACTGAGGTGCCCCGTGTGAGAACATTCCTAAATGGGAAAGGAAGTTTCTATTTCAGGAAATGGAAACTTCCAGATGAGGAAATATCTCACGAGTCATTGATGTGATTAATTGATCCTTAGACTTGAGGTTCCTTGTCACTTTATGAGTTAACTCTGTAGTCTTAGGTATAAGCTTTAAAGGGTGTCGCCTTAGACAACTGATTCAAGGCTTATGCTGGGGCTGCACAAGTGATTCATGAAAGTGAATGAGAATCAAGAAAGGACCTACAGTTGCATTTGCAAGGTGATCTCTTATTGTGTAAGTCATTCATATGCCATATGGAGTCCTTGGCCAAGGCAGTAGATCAAGACATCAAGAAAAGGGTTTCTTGGATTGAGATCAAATGGATATGAAATGCATTTAACTTTAAGACCGGATTATTAGGGTTCTGATTATTCCCTTACCCTAGATGTTGGTTGAGAGATAGTAAGTAGGAGGATTGTATCTCACATGAATCAATGACTTAAAGGTTCTGTCGAATCCGAACATTCCAATTCAGCTAGGGGTTAAACACCTGTTGCTAGACTATGGTCGTTTAATCTGTGGACCGATTAATTAATTAGTAAATTAATTAATTAGGGTCACTGCTAATTGAATTGAGAACCTAGAGGGTCACACACAATAACTAGGTTACATGAGTTGAGGCTTTAAAATGATTAAACGAGTTAATCGGGCCAAGAGGGTTCCACACGTGTGAAATCACACATGTGGCTCACGTGAGTGACACGTGTCACTGTGATACGTGTCACACACGTGTGAATATATATATATTATATATATATGTATTAAATAATTATATGTGTTAATTATTTAATAGACTTTGGTTTAATTTTGAATTAAAAAGAAAGTCTTATTTTGGAGAAAATAATCTAGTTAATTAATTATGAATTATCTAATTAGATAAAAATAAGTTATTTATTTTATAATAAATAAAGTATAAAATTATCCAAAAATAGTTTGGATATTTTTAGCTCTCTTAAAAGTTGACTTGAATTAGAATTCAAAGTCAAAGTTGGAAAATACTTGATGATCAAGTAATAGGAGAGAGAGGAACCAAATCCTTGTCCAACAAGGAATAGGTTCGGCCGTCCCTCTCCCTCTCCTATATATAGGGGAGCTCATGCTCCCCTTTAGAGCTAATTGGCAATTCTTTTGGTTCATGTGTTGAACACCTTCCTTTCTCCAAGATCAAATAAACCCTAGGTTAAGCCTAAACACTAACTAGAGAACTAGCATCCTTACTAGTTAGATTGTGATCAAGTTGGTGGACTTTCTCTAGAGACTTCAAGTTAGAAGTTTGAAATTCGAGCTTTACCAAGGAGAGGGGATCAAGCCGAGAGAAGAGCGTTCTTGGGTGGCTTGAAACGCTTCAAAAAAGAACAAAAGAAAAGTAAGTTTTCTGTCTCTACGAATTTGGTTACACGATTGCGAGTCCAAGGTCCTTTTGTTGGGAAAATTTTTTAAATTCCGCTGCTTTCTGATTCGTGTTTTCCAACAGGTTTTGCATACCAAATTCATTTTCGAATCAAACTTATACTTATTCATATCATAATAAAACATAGCTTAAAAGAAAGATCCTATCCCATTTCATAATAAACATAACAAGGTGTATACAAATACTCGGCGAGTACAGGTCTCCAACCTACTTCGAAATCATTAGCATATTCAAGAAAAAATCGAAAAAATCATAAAACATAAACTGTAGCACCCCGCACGTGAGGCACCACATCCCCCGCACTATGGCTTAACACGAGTAATGAAATGGGACGTACGCACCCGTATCAAACCATAGCGAATGGGAGACAAATAAAATAACCTTCCTAAGCTAGGCGGAACTTAGACCCTGCAATTATAGCCAACCAAAAAAAAAACATAACGCCTCGGAAAACTAAAATCCAAACACATGCATTGGCCACAGGCCTGCCGAAATTAAATACACGAACCATAAGCAGACTTGGGTTCCTCAGGCCTCTTTTAAAAACATCACGAAGTCCGGCAAAGCAATTTAATAAAAAATACATAAAGATTCAAGATCATAATCTTACAAATCCGAATCATGTACAATTCAAATGCATATGCGAGTGCAGAGACTCTTGTAGATTAATGTAACCGACTCAAAGACTCAACACTACTCTGTCTAGCTCGAACTCCAAAGCCAAACCTGCGCACTAAAAGGTTGGGGAGGGAGAGGCTCAGTCTCTAGAAGACTGAGTGAGCAGGAGCGATATACGTATATATAAAAACATGCACATGCAAGTCGTAAATACCGAGCAAGGTTTTATTTAAAATTAGTTCCCAAAAGGGCAAGAGAATAACTAAGCAATGCTCAGATTTTACGACTAATCATATTAATTCATTACGTTCATAATTCATACATAAACATAAAGGCTCGGCGAGTGAGCGTGCATCATCTACAACCAAACTCCGACTGTGTACGACACATATCATTAATACTTTAAATAGGTGATCATGCAATATATCATAATACACACGGATCATATATCATATCATAAGACATATTCGTTTGGGCAATCCGTATCCCGGCCTTCTTCCTCCGGGTGGTGGACGGGTTTGCAAGGCCCGACCACCTAAACATATCAATGTGGCTATGAGGTTCATGAGTCGTCAAAGCCCGGTTAGCGTTTCCTCATCAAAAACTCCTTGACGAGGTCCGTTTCGCCGTTAAACATAAATGGAATCAGCATATGGGATCACCGTCGGCCCTTGCCTCCCCGGATAGCTACATGTACTAAATTCCTGGGCCCGTGAACATAACATACATGCATAACCTCGCCAAAACATTTCAATTCATAAGAAACATAACATAATCCATAATTCACTAGAAAAGGGTTTACTCGATCATAATTTACTCGATAAATTTCATTTGAAAACCATATATATAAATATATTAGGTTTTTGGCAAAAATCGTCACATAAGGTCGTAGGGTTTAATTTGTAACTAGAACGAAAACACCCTTACCTGAAACATGACGGTACGAGGATATGAGTTACCGAGTGCCTCGCTGATCAAGATTTCTCTACCCTGGAGATAAACTGTACAAGGACAACGTAACGTGTTCGTGAGACTCAAAACACCAAATGAACCATATATGACGCACGGTAATGTATGATCATGCTGTGAATGCATAACAAATGATTTTATGTAATGAACACGTTCATGTGCACTATTAATGCATTTAAATCCCATAACGAGCCATTCATTCACTCAAGGAAGCGTTCATAATCATTTAAGTCATGAATTTCATATAACAATTAAAACACAAATATATCATGTTTCGATTATAAAATTAAACAAAACAAAGGCATTTAAGGCATATAACCAAGCCATTCGTTCATTCATTCAAGTTCATATATTCACATTTCATAACAATTTAATCTAAGAATTTCATATTAATTCAATATATATATCATACCACTTTAGTTTCATAAATTCACATTCCAATCAAGTCAATTCAAGAATTTCACCTAAGGATCATATCACGTATTAAATCACATTTATAATTAGAAATTAGACAACTAAATACGTTCAATTTAAGATTGGAAATTACATAAAACATGAAATAGGTAACAATGAAATTCTATAATCCATTAATTCAAATATTATTTAATATATAATAAACATATATAAATATTATATATATATATATGCATGTAACGTACAACAATATTCATGCAAATTACTTAAAATGCATGCAAACATATCCAACTATATCTATATATATATGTGTGCATGCATACGTACCAAAATGCATGCAATTCACCATGCACCAAATATCAATACCATGCATGCAACAATTAAAATACCACAATACATGCCTGCAGCCCATTTTTCATGCAACAATCAAACCCCATTTCATTTATGCATTACATGTACACATATAAAACCACATCCATGTAAACAAACTAAGCCCTATTACACATATAATAGTCATACACATTACATGCGATTAGAGTAAAGAGGAAAGAAAAGAAAAGATAGCAGTAACAGCAACACAGTAGCTCCAGACCATCTCCCCGCCCGGGGAGATTTTCCACGCCAAAAGTCCCCGCCCAAGGACTCCATGAAGTGGAGTTTCTGTAAAAGGGCTCCCCAGCCGGGTACTTTCATGTACAAAATCTCCCCGGCCGGGAGAGACAACAGAAAGCAATCGCAGCAGCAACAAAGACTTATCCCCTGTTTCCTTGGCTTAAACAGAGCAAAAAAAAAAAAAAAAAAAAGATGCAGCAACCAAAGGCAAGTGATGCAGCAACATGAGGCATGAAATGCAGCAGAAAAAGGATTAATACTTCGTACAAAAACTGACCAAAAGCAGCGGTTAAACAAGGAAAAATGCAGCAGCTGTTAACAACAAGAAACCAGTCCAAACACAGGGCAAAACCCACGAAAAACAGAACACAACTAATCCTCCTTTAATCCCATCAAGTTCAGGTAAAATAGATCATCCAATATGCAGTAAAACAACACTAATTCAACATATATATTAGTCCCAAAAGAGCTCAAACGTGAAAGGAAGGTATACGTGACCATTTCATGAAATTTTCTCAAAGAGCCAAAAATGATATCTCATAAATACTTCAACTACCATGTAATCAATGATCATAAATGAGAAGAGGATGTCAAAACAATCATTTTCAAGATTGGAATCAATCAAAACCATCAAGAATTGAAAGAGATCATAAAAAATGCTCTAAACCTTACTATTCATCAATCCGCCATATCTCCATGAAAACTGACTCAAATTCAGGGATGAAAGGATGAAAATGATCAGGAATGAACATATATTACAACCCTAAGCTTACCTTGTTGATTGGATGGAGGTTGGAAGAGATTTGAGCTCCAAAATCTCCAAGGAAGGCAAGGTTGCGGGAAAAACTGGAAGTCAGTGACTTTGGCTGAGATTTCTGATTTGTGTGAGGGTTGGTTTAGTTAAGGGATGATACTACAGGCTAGGTGGTTGAGTTAGGGTTTCATAGGATCAAACCATAGTTAATTTGGTCAAGGTTTGTATAAGTTAGGACATTTTTAGTACAGGGTGGCAGATTTACATCCGTTTCGGTTTTCGGTTGAATTTCGGGGGTCCAAATGATTTCGAAAAAATATAAGGCTAAGTTTATTAAACTCGAATCTTCGATACGAGTTCAACGAAGTTGACGGAACTTGAATCCGAGTTCCCGAGCTCAAGATATCATGTACGGAACCAAGGGTGCGCTAATTGCTCGTTAGCCCCCGATTTGGTTCCACAAATCAAAATAAATTCGTTAACACATCAAACGAGACCGAAAACATAAAACAAGCATATAAACATGTTCATAACACATAAATCTACAACATACTACATTTTCACTAATTTTCGATATCAAATTATATAAGAACGAAGCACAAATAAACCTTCATGAGCATAACCTTAATAAACTCATATTATAAATTAAAACTAACATTTAACTTCTCTTTTAAATTAAAGCAAAGTCAATAGATTTTCAAAAGTAATTCAGCTAATTAATGTGATGGTTTAATTAACACTAAACACTTAATTAACGATTAATTCACTTAATTAACGAAATAAAATATTACGTAAAATAAAATAAAATGAACTAATAACAATTTATAATAAAATTAAATATCCAAAACACTTATAACCAATTAATCACATAATTAAATAACTTAATTGCGCAATTTATAAACAAATACGGCATATTAGTATAAATGAAAAACCGGGGCTTTACATAAACATTAACCATATCCCATATCCATCCTCCTTCATTGAAGTCTGCACACGGGGTACGAGCCCACATCGTGCAGCTCTACATACGCGGGATAGCCAGTCCACATCGTATATTCCCCGGTTATATACCTAGGGCTCAAAGCACCAGGCCTTCTCAATGTCCAAGAGTCGCGCGTAGGTACTTCAAATGGAGATCGTGTACAGGCTTATCCCGACGGCCCAACACCGCCTCGAGCATCCTTACCCACATCTTCGGGGCCCAGTAACATTACCAATACGTATCACCAATCTTAACTAGCTACAAAAGAACATAACTTAACGTACCTTACCATACCTTACCTTGCAACTTGGCATATGTTTTTAACGTACCTCTTCGTGTCATCCTAAATCATATCCTGTTGAAGAAGAGCATAGCTTGCATGAAGACACATGGTTTGGAGCTGTAGCACTTGAGCGCAAGGTACCACATCCCCCGCACCAAGATCCGACCCGCATATGAAATGGAAAGTCCTTATACGTGCCAAGTCATGGCGAACGGGGACTCACTCACTCGCTATGCTAGGCGAGAGCTAACTTTCGAAACCAAATAAGAAGTTAAATAAAATAAATGCATGTGCCGAAGCAAAACATAAGGTCAACCACAATAAGCAGCATGGGACGGGTTTAACTAACATAGATACCTAGTCCCGAAATTTCCAACAAAAATCAAAAATCATAAGTCATAAGTCACGGGTTCAATCTATCCCTAGAAGCCTGTCCCAAATCAATGTATCATATTCATAACATTTGTACATTCTTCAAGATAACTTATTCAAATTAAAAAATGCATGTAAAATGACTCCGACTTAACCACAGGACTCGACAGACTCAAAATCCCTCCTAGCCCTAAAAAAACTGCAAGAAACTAAAAATAATGCCAGGTTCAGTCTATAGGAGACCGATGGGTATAAAACAGGGACTAATATCATAATAATACAGAATTTAAAAGCGCACAAGGATGCAAGTTATAATCCCGTACGAGGTTTTGTAACATTTCCCAAGTGGGTGAAAACAAAGAAAACAACGTCCGAGATTACAACCATTAATCCCATTCATTCATTACAATCATGCGGTCATTACGTGAGCCTTGGCGGGTGGGCGGATATCTCCAACCTACTCCTCGTGTGTGCATATCAATTCAATCTTTACATTAACGATCAAACACATTCATTCATAACCGTTCATAATCATTCATATCCGTTATCATCATAATCATAAACACTTACACCTTTTTCCTTTCGGGTGGTGGACGGGGTTAACATGACCCAACCACCTTATACATTAACCAAAGGGGGTTACAGGAATTCCCCCAAAGGCACTCAACTTCCATTCCCCGCTAATCTCCTAGCGAGGGCCTGTATCACCGTACATGTGGTTGGGACTAGTACAAGGGATCACTGTCGGCCCTTGCCTCCCGGGGTAGCCACTTGCACTAAGTCCCTAGTCCTGTTTGTGCATTATCATGTCCACAACAATAATCATAAGGTAGGGATTCATAAACGAGGGCTTACCGAACAATACCAAGAAGAAACAAGGACTTGGGAGTAACCTATGAATCCGACATGTCTTCGCCCTGGAGAAACTGAGCAAAAGATACACAGTGCAAACGTGAGGCTCAGGACTCCATATCAACCATATATGACGCATGGCAATGCAATAAACATGATTTGAGATGAATAGAGATGAGTTCAAATTAGGGAGCCATGTAATCAAGTAATCCATTCAAGTTCATTCAATACATGGAGGCTTCATGTTCGTTCATTTCATATCTTCCATAATCATATCAACTCAATTCACAAATATATTATAACATCTCATACATTTATCAATTATATCATAAAGTGAGCTTGAAGGAAAGAGGAATCACCTAAGCAACAAACGATACAAGGAAAGCACATAGCACTTCATAAGGTATCACTTAAGGTAGGCACATTCGAAGCTCGATTAAATCATATCAAAACACTCCGAAATTTGAATCCAATGAACCTAACACATTAGTCACATATGGAACATATCAAAATCAAGTAATTACAACTCATTTCCTAGCAATTCATACATATACACAAGTACATAAACACGAATCCAAAGGTCCAGGGGCTTCCACGAGCAGCTAACAGGCGTTACATACCAAAACCGCACGAAAGCCCTAACGGGTGTTAGGAACGGCTAGGCTGGAGTTCTTCCAATTTCAGCCTTCAAACACCTCAAAAACTCTAAGAAAACCACACTAACATCAAGTTAACAAATAATGGTAAATTAGGGTAATAAGAATTCATGCGTTTCATGCCAAGAAACAAGCTAAAACCAACCCGCAACATGAAACATATACAAGAGATGAGATCAAGTTCAAATTCTTCCATATCCAACCAAATTCATCAAAGGAAACTCAATGAATCCTCAACCCCCAAGAAACATAAGTTCATTTAAGTGTAAAAGCATGTCTTAGGATCAAATATCACTCAAGAAACTCCAAGAATTTGCAAGGAAACAAGACCAAATCTCTACATGTTCATAAACCCTTGCTATTCACTATATATATATCAAACCATCCCCAATACTTGGTGAAACCATGCAAATCCTAACTTAAAATGACCACACGTAGACATACATATCAAGTATGGGCTCACCTTTCAGTTTAGAGAAGGATTGAAGGTGATATGAGCTGAAATCTCACAAGGGTGAATAGTGGTTCTTCCGTCTTCTTCTTTCTTCTTTCTCTTTTTTTCTTGGCTGAGTATTTTCTTGTTTTTGGGGGGTTTAGTTCTTGTGACTAAGGTAGGGAGAGATAGATGAGTGTATCAAGTGGGCTTAGGTCTTGGGTTAGGGGTCTAGGTGTGTTAGTATAGGTCTGTAGCTTAAGAAAAGTCAATGGTTGTCATTTTAGGCGTGAAGTGCTCGTTTCGGTTGAAATTCGGGGATCCAAATGGTGTTAAAAAAATATAAGGTTTGTTCTAACGGATCCAAATCATCAATACAATTCTAATGGAGGTGACAAAACTCGATTTCGAGTTCCCGAGCTCGAGTTACACCGCCCGGAACCCAAGGTGCGCTAAATGCTCTTTAGCCTCTTTTTGGTTCCGATCAGACAAACGAACCCAAAACTCAAACATGCAAGGATAAAATCATGCATTGAGCATATAAACGTGAGCATAAAGCACATATTTCACTCATATCAAGTTTCCACGAAAAATGAAAATCAATTCGAGTAGAGACGACACTCAAACACAATCGTATATGCATAGACTTTTCAAGAATTCATATCAAATATTCAAATAATAACATCTAATGAAAGAGATAAATAAATAATTACATATATAATCAATTTAATTGCGCATATTGGTAAACACATACGTCATACTTGTACAACTGAAAAATTGGGGCGTTACAACCTCCCCCCCTTAAAAGGGACCTGTCCTCAGGTCTACCGTCTCCCGAGCAAACCATGAGAGCACCCCGTCTCTCACAAGAAACAAAGAGAGAGCCTCATCTCTCGAATAATAATGAGAGAACCTCATCTCTCGAACAACAATGAGAGAACCCCGTCTCTCACAAGCAACAAAAAGAGAACCCCGTCTCTCGAACAACAATACAAAAGAGTCCAAGACATAAAAGTACAGTTACATCAAAGAGCTAACATTCAGAAGAAGGTAACAGGACATCAATCACAACAATTAATCACGTAGGTCACACAAGGGCAGGTTTCAGTTACAATCATAGTAAGGAATACGAATATAGTCAATTAACAAAGCAACTCGCATCAAGAAATCATTTAAATTGAAATTGCGGAAGTAATGAAAAAAAACCCCTAGGGTTAGCAAAAGACATATACAATGGTCATACGACCCAAAAGTGAATTCAATATTTACATGAATACATCAAGCACTACCATAATCTTCAAATACATACTTTAAGTATAAATACATAACCCTAAATAACAAGAGGGAAGTAAATATGCATGCGACTCAACTTAGACCACTAAGTACGATATGAGACGCACTTTCCCGCTTAGCTCGAGCAACCTGCAACTAAAGGAAGGAAAAGGAGAGGAGTCAGTCACAACTTGACTGAGTGAGGGGGCTATCGCACACCCACACACTATATAAATAAAAACCAGAGCACTTAATAAACAAAAGATTATGAAACGGGATAGGGTTTTTGCATACCAAATCAATTTCGAAACAACGTATACTTATCAAAATATAACAAGCTTAACATAATCGTATCCTAAGAGAAACTCCTATCCCGTTTCATAATCAACATGTCACAACCAATTTTTATACCCGACGAGTACGGGTCTTACTCCAACTCCCAATTATTGACGTACCAAAGTAAAACGAAAAACACAAATCACAAACAATCCATCCCCAACAACCTTGTAGTTCGGGAATCAAACCCTCACTACACATTACCCTTACTAACACACATGGGGTAGCTAATCCACGTTGTGCCTTCCCCGGTTATCCACCGAGGGCTCAAGATACCACGCCTTCCCAACCTCCATAGGTCGCACGTGAATATCTCAAATGAGAGTGTGCACAGGGGTCATAACCGGCGAATATACTATATATTTTTATATTAGATATGTGTCATATGATATGTTTATGGCCTTGTCATACGATTAAACGTTTTGAACTATAAGTATGAGCATATATAAGCTTGAAAATGTTTTGCAACGAGGCTATGCTCCAAACCGTGTGTCGTCACGCAAGCTAGGATCTACCTCAATATTTTATTGTTAAGGAAGACACGGAGAGGTATGAGTTTAGCATATACCGAGTTGCAAGGTAAGGGTATGTTCGATAACGTACATAAGTTATGTTTAATTATGTAGCGAGTTAAGTTTAATTGGATAATTGGTTGTTACTAGGCCTCGGAGACGTGGGTAAGGACGCCCGGGAGGGCAAGGGCCGTCGGGTTAAGCCTGTGCATGGTCTCCATTTGGAGTACTCATGCGCGACTCTTGGCGGTTGAGGAGGTATGGTGCTTCAAGCACATCGTGGGATAGCTACCCCGTATGTATTGGTAATTAGGTAGAGAGGGTTAGACTCCCGAAACACCGTTGTTGTTGGGGATGGATTGTTTATTTATTTATGGTTTTTCTGATTTTCTTACATTATAGAGGAGTAAGGGTTAAGTACTCGTACTCACCGAGCTTTTATATGATTCGTTAGTTATGAAACGGGACAGGAGCTTCCTTTAATTCTAGTACGTCTTGTGTTGATTATGAAATGTATAAGTTTATTTTGAAAATTGGTTTGGTGTGCAAAACCATATTCACGGTTCATAACCCTTTGATTAATATGTGTTTTATTCTATATTTATGTAGTGTGTGGGTGTGCGTTAGCCCCCTCACTCAGTCAAGTTGTGGCTGACCCCTCTCCTTTTCCCTCCTAAACGGGAAAGTACGTGGTCGTGTTCTGCTAGCTAGTTTGGGTCGACTCAGCATACTTGCATCTTTTGAATATTTTGATATGTATTTGAATTAAGCTATACTTTGGTGAACTTTGAATACATTTGTATTTTGGGCCGGAATGGCCATATATATATTTTGTATGCTTTTGGATCCTGTTTAGTTGTTTTCTTGCACGCTGTAACACCCTGCATTTTCGGAGCAAGATACGATATCGTTTTCGTACAATTAGAACGTTATTTATTCAACCTTGCACGTAATTGAATTGATTTATTAACTTCTTAATTGTTTATTTGACTCAATTGCATACTTATGAAAATATGTGGACTTAATTGAAATAAGTGTTTAATACCTATTTGCTTTCTAATTCAATTTATGTGGGCTAATTTGTAATTATTAAAAGTTGGGACTGCTTTTATAATTTTGGAATCTTTATTTGGACCAAATTGGAGGCTATTTTAAATCTTTGGGGTGCTTTTATAATTACACAATCTCTAATTGGATCTATTTGAACCCTAATTGATTTTTGGGACTCGATCGCATAACTTTTAAACTTGAGGGACCTAATTGCAATTTCAGAACTTGAGACGGTATAATGATATCAGAACCCTAGCCCCATTTCATTCTTTCATTTTCCTTTTCTTCTCCCACCGTCTGGAGTAGCAGCGGCGAGGCAGCTCCACCTCCGCCAGCCATCATCGCCACCACCTCCTCCGTCAACTACGCCAGCAACCACTCCCCGCTGGCGCTTCCAGAGTCGATCACCTCCGCCACCTCTTTCCCCAATCTCAGTCTCCCTCTCTCTCCCGAGACCCTCGCACCGCGCAACCCTTCACCACTACAGAAAGCACCGATTCACCACCATTTTCGGTTAGATCCAGCCACTAGCTTCTCGCACCGCTCGTCTCCGGTCGATTCGTTGGAAAGCAACCACCGCCATCAGGCCATAGATCCGACCACGATTTCGACGAAGAACCACCGCCCTCCATCTTCCTCTCTCGTTCCGGATCTGAGAAGGGAAGGACCAGCAACAAACTCCCATAACTTCTTCTCCCATTTCAGAAGATAAGACCGCAGCGCAACCGCTTTTATCCCCCTCCATCAGAGGTTGAGCAGCGGATCTATCCGCCACCTTTCACCGCCAAGTTCCGCGGCCCGATGAGCCCTTTCGTCGCCGTGCGCCGACAGCCACCTTCACGCATCTCCGTCCCCAGATCCAACAACGCCACCATGGAATCGCAGCTGGGTAAAGGGGTAGACCTTAAGGCCGCCGCATCCAGTCTTTCCGCCAAGAAAGGGCCCAGCAGCGCCGCCGTTGGCCGGATTCAGCCCTGGTCTGCAAATCCTGGTGATCGTCTCCTCCAACGCCAGCCGCCACCTTCGGATTTCTTCACCACCGATGCCCCAGCTTCTCATTTCCTCAATTTCTTTGGTAAACCGTCAGGATATTGTTACCCTTAATTAAACTCTATTTAATTATTTTGCAAATCAATTTCATTTGTTTCTTCATTAATTGTAATTTGTCTTCAAACTATATAATGTATCTAAGTAATTCAGTTTTGTTAAGCAATTTTAGTAGTTGTTTTATATAATTATGAATTGTGTTTCATGTTGAATGTTTGAGCATCGAACCGACAAGTATTTTATGGTATCTATAGTTATGCAGATTTGATCTTTTAAATAAAGGATTTTGGGTAAATATGATTCATTGACTTCGATAAATAAGGTATAATTTTACTGATCTTTAATAACTGTAAAGTTAGGATGAATTGGGGATTTGCAACTGTGGTTTAAGTGAGATGGTTGAAACGGATGTGTAAGTTAAATGATCTAATCGTGTATCTTAATTTGGTTTAATTATTGAATAAATTAAATTAATATACGTTTGAGCTTGATGCAACTAAATTTCAAAATCTGTTGGTAACCATAAAGTTGGTTTAATAACTTGTAAACATGTGCGTGATATTGCGTGTGTGTGCGTGAGTATTGTCGTGTGTATATACATATATATATAAATTTGAGCATGTATACTAAATATATGTTATAAATTATAATGGAATCTATATGAATGTTGTGAACTAGGTTTTGAGTGTGTGGGTGCTTGATATGTATATATATTCATATATTAAACGAGAGTGCATGATTAAGATTTCTAATCCTATAATGTAACTAAGAATATTAAATACGCTACTAATTTGTTTGAATCAGTATTTAAGTCAGGTTTAGGAATTTAGCTTGAACTGTATAATTATTGTTCTTAAATGTTATTTGTTTTAACTTCTTGTATGTTTCTTTTGGGAATAATATCCTTGTATGTAGTGACTGTTGAGTGGAGATAATGGATAGTTTATTTAATTTGAATCTGGACTAAATAGGTTTGACTTAAGGTAGGTTGGTGATGATTACTTGGATACATAAATACATGCCTGCGTACGTTTGTGTATCTACAAGGTAATTAAGTTGCTAAATGAGTCTTATAAAGTGTTGTTAACTACTTTCGTGTAATTTGGAAGCTAAATGAAATGTTGTTTTTTTTTAAATGTCCAATTGAATTGAGAAGTGTAAACCGTATCACAATTGTATTATTTTGAGTTAATAACCAATGTGATCTTTATGTTTGCAATTTGTTTTAAACGGGAATTGAGCTTATGGTTTTATAATTGTATCGCCTAAGAATGAGTTTAATAACTTAAATGATTTATTTTGAAAGTGTATCTAATAAAATTTAGGTTGATTAAGCTTGTCTTGGATGGTGTTTAATTGCTATTTGACTTAGGTTAATTGAATTGTATTTTGTTCGCATGAACGAGTTCATGACATGTTATAATATCTCATATCACCTCACATCATTTCATATCAATGCCATGCGTCCTATTTGGTTCATGTTTGAGTCGGGTCTCACGAGTACACTGTATTTTCCTTTTCTGTACAGAGATCTCCAGGGCGGAGATAACCCGATCGAGTTTGCACCTCTCTTGTCAATTCTCATATCTTGTCGCTTCTCAGGTGAGGTTTAGGATTTTGTATAGTTATGCGACCTATGGCCTTATATATGCTAATTTCAACCCTCGCATGCGAGGATACCTTACTATAGATACGTATGTGTTGAATATGATATTTTTATGGTCTTATGCTTGCACTTCTCCGTGGGCGGGATATCCCTGTAGCGTGGGAATGTAAGTGCGTGAGTCCTGCGTGGGCGGCCTATCCCTGCAGCGTAGCAATACTTATAAACACCAGTTTTTGAAGCATATGTAAGCTATTTTGGAAAAACCGTTGTGTTGTGATTATGTAGCGAGATTTGCCATGAAAGAATGGCGCATGTTATGTTATGTTATGTTCTATTCTGTTATGGGGCCCAGGAGCAACGGGTAAGGAGCCCCCGGGACGGTATCGGGCCTTCGGGGTTATACCTTTGCGTTGTCTCCATCTGTATAAAGAGGATGTACCGGGACCCACCAGGAGGTTTGGTCGGGAAATGGAGTCCTGAGGGTTTGAGTAGCATTAGCACTCCCATCGACTGTATGGATGGTTAGGGTCGTGCAACCCTACCATCACCCGGAGTTGAGGTTGGTATGTTATTTCTATTTTATGAGGAGTTGAGGTTAGAAGCTCGTACTCGCCGAGCATTTGATATGATATGTTATGGGAATTATGAATCGGGATAGAGTCTTTCTGGAAAATGGTTTCTAAACTTATATCTATATCTATTTGGGTTTTGCTTTGAAACGCTTTGGTATGCAACACCTTTTCCCGGTTCATGAGTCCACCCTTTTGATATGTGCTTTGCTCTGTATATATATATATATATTGCGGGTGTGCGTTAGCCCCCTCACTTAGTCAGTTGACTGACACCTCATTTATCTTTTAGTTTGCAGGTTTCCTTTTGGCTTGAGCTAGGCGGAAGTGAGTCTCCTGAGTCACACTTGTCAGTCTAGTTGGTATTAGGATGCATTTGTCGCATACTTTATTTATGTTATGTATTTATGGTTCACACCTGAAGGTTATGTTTATGTTCTGCTTAGACTTAAACCCGTGTGGGGTTAGTAAGCTAGTAATTGGATATTATTAGATATTATGAAGATGCTTATGTTGTTTATTATGTTGGATTATGAATTGATTCGGGATTAGGTATTTATGCTAGTTGAACCCGTCACCTGCTTTGCATGTTTTGTTTTAAATGCTTCCGCTGTCTATTGTTGTTGGTTTTAATTGCTTCCGCACTCTGAGTTTGTCAAGTTAGATCCGCCTAGCCTAGTGTGTGAGTTGGTCTCCCATTAGCTATGATTCGGATTCGGGCATGGACTTTCCATTTCATGACCGGGTCTGGGTCTTAGTGCGGGGGATGTGGCATCGTCCGTTTGGGGTGTTACATCCTTAAGTGGTATCAGAGCTCTAGGTTGCAAAACCGAGCTCTAGTGTCGTGTTGTGTTTGTCTAGGTCGTACGGCGTAGGACAATTTTGTTATGTGCCCACCTACATTATGATTTGAAGAGCTATGCATTCAAAATTTCAGCACTTTGCTGAATTTATACTACTTGATGCATTACATTTCTTGGTAGTTCTTGATTGATTTAGTACGTGGCATGAGCATTTACTAATCGACATGCATGTTTCAACATTGAAGTTGTGAGATTTTCAGGATGCCGCCGCGTCAACAATACCACAGTCAACCATCTCATCCAAATCTGAGCGACCAGGGACAATCTTCGACTGGAGTACCGCCAATGAATTTGATGGCGATGATGTACCGAGAATTTAGGACACTTAATCCTCCTCAATTTCGGGAAGGGAATGATATAAGGGCCGAAGAGTGGCTTTTGGAAATAGAGGGCATTTTTGAGATATGGCCATGCAACTCTCAAGATATGGCTCGTCTTGCTACGTTCCTCCTACAAGGACAAGCAAGACAATGGTGGAAAAGACTTGCCCAACAATTAGGGGCAACGAGCGAGGAGTTGACGTGGGATGTGTTTGTTCGAGAATTCCGAAAGAGGTTTGCACTGGTAATTTTATAAGAACGAAGATTCGAAGAATTCCTCACTTTTAAACAAGGAGAAAGAACCGTTGTGGACTACCTAGGAGAATTTGAGAGGTTGGGCATTCATGTGCCCCACATTACGAGTAATGATCGGGTCAAGGCTAGATACTTTATGGAAGGTCTTCGGGATGAGTTCAAGGAAGCCTTAATTGCTGAGGATACTAGCACATGGGATAAGGCCACGGAGAAAGCATTACGAGTTGAAAATAGGTGGTTGACAAAAAAGTAAGGAAAGAAATGTGTCGGGGCCTAGTCTTGAGATGGGCTTATGCTCAAATTTATACGTGAGAGAGAGATCCGATCAACAGGGAACTCGAACCAAGAATATTCGTGGAAAGAAGCATAAGAATAGAAACCCTCGAAAGCTGAAGAAAGAAATCCAACCGTGTACCCATTGTGGGGGTAACCAACCACAGTTACGATGCGTGTCGGGATCGATTGAAGAGGTGCTATGCTTGTGGGTCGAAGGAGCACAAGGCTTTCGATTGTGATTGATCGAGAGCTAACAAACAACAAATACGATATCAACGACTTCAAATCGGAGATCAAGATGAACCCGAATATTGAGGTATTAGCATTCATGGCATTTGCATACATACATCGCTTAAATACTCTTACCTTGTTTTGTTTGATGTAGATGATGTCTATTGTTATTCAATTGTGATAACTTGGATACCTGATCTAGTATTTGTAGCTTGAAATTTCTACTTGTCATGAACTGTTGCTGAAATGAATAAGTTACCTACATATGCGAACTATTCGTGCCTATGTGATTTAAAACTTTTTTAATCTCTCACTAACTTCTCATATGACATACATACATACTGTAATCTTGTTTTACAGGGATTCCTTCGCGATATCCGCCTTGACTCGAGGTATGAGCATTGCATCTACACTCAAGGGACACCGATATCAGTTGTATAAGGTACACCAAACATGCATCGCGTACTTGTCATCAAGTTACTCTGATTTGTGTATGTATGAATGTTGATCTGTGGATTTATTTGCAAGAGAGACCTTAGGCCCCTCTTTTTCCGTGTTGGAGAGATGTAGGATTGTCTCTATTTATGTGATAGAGAGATGTTGGATTCTTTCTAAGTTTTGTGCACGAGAGATGTTGGATTCTCTTGTACTTAGATATTCGGAGATACTGGATTCTCTTTAACCTACGGGTTTGGGAAATGATGGATTTTCTCAAACTAGAATGTTGGGAGATGTTGGAATCTGTCCGACTTAGGCCGAGAGATGGGGTTCTCTCAATTCTGTGCTTAAGAGATAGGGGTTCTCTCAATTCTGTGCTTGAGAGACGGGGCTCTCTCAATTCTGTGCTTGAGAGACTGGGTTATCTCAATTCTGTGCTTGAGAGACGGGGTTCTCTCAATTCTGTGCGCGAGAGACGGGGTTCTCTCTCTCGTGTCTGCCAAGGGACGGGGCTCTCTCACTTTACGTGCCAAGAGATGGGATTCTCTCTTGTTTGTTATGGTTACGTTACGTGTTGTCCTAATAACGGTCAGCAGTGACGAGTTTGCGACGCCATCGAAGTTGAGTGCAGTGATAACTATTCGTCTTATGGGAATGATGAACAACTTAATGAAAGCAACGGTCCAGTACTCGAATGGATCCCAATGGCAACAAGACATCGCGAGAAAGGTTCAGTAAAGACAATGAGAGTAAACTTCATAATGGAGGCTAAGTTTTATGTAACTCCTCAAAAAGGATTAAGACACTATCACTCGAAGCTTTTCCAGCTCAGCGGTGGAACCTGGGGACCAGGTTCTCTTAAGGGGGGAAGGGTGTAACACCCCTTATTTTCGGAGCAAGTTACGATGTCATTTTCGTACGATTAGAACGTTATTTATTCAACCTTGCACGTAATTGAATTGATTTATTAACTTCTTAATTGTTTATTTGACTCAATTGCATACTTATGAAAATATGTGGACTTAATTGAAATAAGTGTTTAATACCTATTTGCTTTCTAATTCAATTTATGTGGGCCAATTTGTAATTATTAAAAGTTGGGACTGCTTTCATAATTTTGGAATCTTTATTTGGACCTACTTGGACACTATTTTAAATCTCTGGGGTGCTTTTATAATTACACAATCTCTAATTAGATCTATTTGAACCCTAATTGATTTTTGGGACTCGATCGCATAACTTTTAAACTTGAGGGACCTAATTTCAATTTCAGAACTTGAGACGGTATAATGATATCAGAACTCTAGCCCCATTTCATTCTTTCATTTTCCTTTTATTCGGTTAGATCCAACCACTAGCTTCTCACGCCACTCGTCTCCGGCCGAGTCGTTGGAAAGCAACCACCGCCATCAGGCCATAGATCGGACCACGATTTTGGCAAAGAACCACCGCTCTCCATCTTCCTCTCTCGTTCCGGATCTGAGAAGGGAAGGACCAACAACAAACTCCCATTTCTTCTTCTCCCATTTTAGAAGACAAGACCGCAGCGCAGCCCCTCTTATCCCCCTCCATCAGAGGTTGAGCAGCGGATCTATCTGCCACCCTTTCGTCGCTGTGCACCGACAGCCACCTTCACACATCTCCGTCCCCAGATCCGACAACACCACCATGGAATCGCAGCAGAGGTAAAGGGGTAGACCTTAAGGCCGCCGCATCCAGTCTTTCCGCCAAGAAAAGGCCCAGCAGTGCCGCCGTTGGCCGGATTCAGCCTTGGTCTGCAAATCCTGGTGATCGTCTCCTCGAGCGCCAGCCGCCACCTTCGGATTTCTTCACCACCGATGCCCCAGCTTGTCATTTCCTCAATTTCTTTGGTAAACCGTCAGGATATTGTTACCCTTAATTAAATTCTATTTAATTATTTTGCAAATCAATTTCATTTGTTTCTTGATTAATTGTAATTTATCTTCAAACTATATAATGTATCTATGTAATTCAGATTTGTTAAGCAATTTTAGTATTTGTTTTATATAATTATGAATTGCGTTTCATGTTGAATGTTTGAGCATCGAACCGACAAGTATTTTATGGTATCTATAGTTATGCAGATTTGATCTTTTAAATAAAGGATTTTGGGTAAATATGATTCATTGACTTCGATAAATAAGGTATAATTTTACTGATCTTTAATAACTGTAAAGTTAGGATGAATTGGGGATTTGCAACTGTGGTTTAAGTGAGATGGTTGAATCGGATGTGTAAGTTAAATGATCTAATCGTGTATCTTAATTTGGTTTAATTATTGAATAAATTAAATTAATATACGTTTGAGCTTGATGCAACTAAATTTCAAAATCTGTTGGTAACCATAAAGTTGGTTTAATAACTTGTAAACATGTGCATGATATTGCGTGTGTGTGCGTGAGTATTGTCGTGTGTATATACATATATATATAAATTTGAGCATGTATACTAAATATATGTTATAAATTATAATGGAATCTGTATGAATGTTGTAAACTAGGTTTTGAGTGTGTGGGTGCTTGCTATGTATATATATTCATATATTAAACGAGAGTGCATGATTAAGATTTCTAATCCTATAATGTAACTAAGAATATTAAATACGCTACTAATTTGTTTGAATCAGTATTTAAGTCAGGTTTAGGAATTTAGCTTGAACTGTATAATTATTGTTCTTAAATGTTATTTGTTTTAACTTCTTGTATGTTTCTTTTGGGAATAATATCCTTGTATGTAGTGACTGTTGAGTGGAGATAATGGATAGTTTATTTAATTTGAATCTGGACTAAATAGGTTTGACTTAAGGTATGTTGGTGATGATTACTTGGATACATAAATACATGCCTGCGTACGTTTGTCTATCTACTAGGTAATTAAGTTGCTAAATGAGTCTTATAAAGTGTTGTTAATTACTTTCGTGTAATTTGGAAGCTAAATGAAATGTTGTTTTTTTTTTTAAATGTCCAATTGAATTGAGAAGTATAAGCCGTAGCACAATTGTATTGTTTTGAGTTAATAACCGATGTGATCTTTATGTTTGCAATTTGTTTAAACGAGAATTGAGCTTATGGTTATATAATTGTATCGCCTATGAATGAGTTTAATAACTTAAATGATTTATTTTGAAAGTGTATCTAATAAAATTTAGGTTAATTAAGCTTGTCTTGGATGGTGTTTAATTGCTATTTGACTTTGGTTAATTTAATTGTATTTTGTTAGCGCGGGACATTAATTGTGCACTTGAACGAGTTCATGACATGTTATAATATCTCATATCACCTCACATCATTTCATATCAATGTTGTGCGTCCTATTTGGTTCATGTTTGAGTCGCGTCTCACGAGTACACTGTATTTTCCTTTTCTGTACAGAGATCTCCAGGGCGGAGATAACCCTATCGAGTTTGCACCTGTCTTGTCAATACTCATATGTTGTCGCTTCTCAGGTGAGGTTTAGGATTTTGTATAGTTATGCGACCTATGGCCTTAAATATGCTAATTTCAACCCTTGTATGCGAGTATACCTTACTGTAGATATGTATGTGTTGAATATGATAATTTTATGATCTTATGCTTGCACTTCTCCGTGGGCGGGCTATCCCTACAGCGTGGGAAAGTAAGTGCGTGAGTCCTGCATGGGCGGGCTATCCCTGCAGCGTAGGAATACTTATAAAAACCAGTTTTTGAAGCATATGTAAGCTATTTTGGAAAAACCGTTGTGTTGTGATTATGTAGCGAGATTTTCCATGAAAGATTGGCGTATGTTATATTATGTTATGTTTTGTTCTGTTATGGGGCCCAGGAGCTACGGGTAAGGAGCCCCCGGGATGGTATCGGGTCGTCGGGGTTATACCAGTGCGTAGTCTCCATCTGTATGAAGAGGATGTACCGGGACCCACCAGGACGTTTGGTTGGGATACGGAGTCCTGAGGGTTTGAGTAGCATTAGCACTGCCCTCGACTGTATGGATGGTTAGGGTCGCGCAGCCCTACCATCACCCAGAGTTGAGGTTGGTATATTATTTCTATTTTATGAGGAGTTGAGGTTGGAAGTTCGTACTCGCCGAGCATATGATATGATATGTTATGGGAATTATGAACCGGGATAGAGTCTTTCTGGAAAATGGTTTCTAAACTTATATCTATATCTATTTGGGTTTTGCTTTGAAACACTTTGGTATGCAACACCTATTCCCGATTCATGAGTCCACCCTTTTGATACGTGTTGTGCTCTGTATATATATATTGCGGGTGTGCGTTAGCCCCCTCACTCAGTCAGTTGACTGACACCTCATTTATCTTTTAGTTTGCAGGTTTCCTTTTGGCTTGAGCTAGGCGGAAGTGAGTCTCCTGAGTCACACTTGTCAGTCTAGTTGGTATTAGGATGCATTTGTCGCATACTTTATTTATGTTATGTATTTATGGTTCACACCTGAAGGTTATATTTATGTTCTGCTTAGACTTAAACCCGTGTAGGGTTAGTAAGCTAGTAATTGGATATTTTTAGATATTATGAAGATGCTTACGCTGTTTATTATGTTGGATTATGAATTGATTCGGGATTAGGTATTTATGCTAGTTGAACCCGTCACCTGCTTTGCATGTTTTGTTTTAAATGCTTCCTCTATCTATTGTTGTTGGTTTTAATTGCTTCTGCACTCTGAGTTTGTCAAGTTAGATCCGCCTAGCCTAGTGTGTGAGTTGGTCTCCCGTTCGCTATGATTCGGATTCGGGCATGGACTTTCCATTTCATGACCGGGTCTGGGTCTTAGTGCGGGGGATGTGGCATCGTCCGTTTGGGGTGTTACATCCTTAAGTGGTATCAAAGCTCTAGGTTGTAAAACCGAGCTCTAGTGTCGTGTTGTGTCTGTCTAGGTCGTACGGCGTAGGACAATTTGGTTATGTGCCCACCTGCATTATGATTTGAACAGCTATGCATTCGAAATTTCGTCACTTTGCTGAATTTATACTACTTGATGCATTGCATTTCCTGGTAGTTGTTGATTGATTTAGTACGTGGCATGAGCATTTACTAATCGACATGCATGTTTCAACATTGAAGTTGTGAGATTTTCTGGATGCCGCCGCGTCAACATTACCACAGTCAACCGTCTCATCCAAATCTGAGCGACCAGGGATAATCTTCGACTAGAGTACCGCCAATGAATTTGATGGCGATGATGTACCGAGAATTTAGGACACTTAATCCTCCTCAATTTCGGGAAGGGAATGATATAAGGGCCGAAGAGTGGCTTTTGGAAATAGAGGGCATTTTTGAGATATGGCCACGCAACTCTCAAGATATGGCTCGTCTTGCTACGTTCCTCCTACAAGGACAAGCAAGACAATGGTGGAAAAGACTTGCCCAACAATTAGAGGCTACGATCGAGGAGTTGACATGGGATGTGTTTGTTCGAGAATTCCAAAAGAGGTTTGCACCGGTCATTTTACAAGAACGAAGATTCGAAGAATTCCTCAGTTTAAAACAAGGAGAAAGAACCGTTGTGGACTACCTAGGAGAATTTGAGAGGTTGGGCATTCATGTGCCCCACATTACGAGTAATGATCGGGTCAAGGCTAGATACTTTATGGAAGGTCTTCGGGATGAGTTCAAGGAAGCCTTAATTACTGAGGATACTAGCACATGGGATAAGGCCACGGAGAAAGCATTACGAGTTGAAAATGGGTGGTTGACAAAAAGTAAGGAAAGAAATGTGTCGGGGCCTAGTCTTGAGATGGGCTTATGCTCAAATTTATACGTGAGAGAGAGATCCGATCAACAGGGAACTCGAACCAAGAATATTTGTGGAAAGAAGCGTAAGAATAGAAACCGTCGAAAGCTGAAGAAAGAAATCCAACCGTGTACCCATTGTGGGGGAACCAACCACGGTTACGACGCGTGTCAGGATCGATTGAAGAGGTGTTATGCTTGTGGGTCGAAGGAGCACAAGGTTTTCGATTGTGATCAATCGAGAGCTAACAAACAACAAATACGAGATCAACGACTTCAAATCGGAGATCAAGATGAACCCGAATATTGAGGTATTAGCATTCATGGCATTTGCGTACATGCATCGCTTAAATACTCTTACCTTGTTTTGTTTGATGTAGATGATGACTATTGTTGTTCAATTGTGATAACTTGGATAGCTGATCTAGTATTTGTAGCTTGAAATTTCTACTTGTTATGAACTGTTGTTGAAATGAATGAGTTACGTACATATGCGAACTATTCGTGCCTATGTGATTTAAAACTCTCTTAATCTCTCACTAACTTGTCATATGACATACATACATATTGTAACCTTGTTTTACAGGGATTCCATCGCGATATCCCCCTTGAGTCGAGGTATGAGCATTGCATCTATACTCAAGGGACACCGATATCAGTTGTATAAGGTACACCAAACATGCATCCCATACTTTTCATCAAGTGTTACTCTGATTTGTGTATGTATGAATGTTGATATGTGGATTTATTTGCAAGAGAGACCTTAGGCCCCTCTTTTTACTTGTTGGAGAGATGTAGGATTGTCTCTGTTTATGTGATAGAGAGATGTTGGATTCTTTCTATGTTTTGTGCACGAGAGATGTTGGATTCTCTTGTACTTAGATATTCGGAGATACTGGATTCTCTTGAACGTACGGGTTTGGGAAATGCTGGATTTTCTCAAACTAGAATGTTGGGAGATGTTGGAATCTGTCCGACTTAGGCCGAGAGATGGGGTTCTCTCAATTCTGTGCTTAAGAGACGGGGTTCTCTCAATTTTGTGCTTGAGAGACGGGGTTCTCTCAATTCTGTGCGCGAGAGACGGGGTTCTCTCTCTCGTGTGTGACAAGGGATGGGGCTCTCTCACTTTACGTGCCAAGAGTTGGGATTCTCTCTTGTTTGTTGTGGTTACGTTTCGAGTTGTCCTGACAACGGTCAGCAGTGACGAGTTTGCGACGCCATCGAAGTTGAGTGCAGTGACAACTATTCGTCTTATGGGAATGATGAACAACTTAATCAAAGCAACGGTCCAGTACTCGAATGGATCCCAATGGCAACAAGATATCACGAGAAAGGTTCAGTAAAGACAATGAGAGTAAACTTTACAACGGAGGCTAAGTTTTACACAACTCCTTGAAAAGGGTTAAGACACTATCACTCGAAGCTTTTCCATCTCAGCGGTGGAACCTGGGCACCAGGTTCTCTTAAGGGGGGAAGGGTGTAACACCCTGCACTTTCGGAGCAAGATACGATGTCGTTTTCGTACGATTAAAACATTATTTATTAAACCTTGCACGTAATTGAATTGAATTATTAACTTCTTAATTGTTTATTTGACTCAATTGCATACTTATGAAAATATGTGGACTTAATTGAAATAAGTGTTTAATACCTATTTGCTTTCTAATTCAATTTATTTGGGCTAATTTGTAATTATTAAAAGTTGGGAAGACTTTTATAATTTTGGAATCTTTATTTGGACCTAATTGGACGCTATTTTAAATCTCTGGGGTGCTTTTATAATTGCACAATCTCTAATTGGATCTATTTGAACCCTAATTGCTTTTTGGGACTCCATCGCATAACTTTTAAACTTGAGGGACCTAATTGCAATTTAAGAACTTGAGACGGTATAATGATATCAGAACTCTATCCCCATTTCATTCTTTCATTTTCCTTTTCTTCTCCCACCGTCTGGAGTAGCAGCGGCGAGGCAGCTCCACCTCCGCCAGCCATCATCGCCACCACCTCCTCCGACAACCACGCCAGCGACCACTCCCCTCTGGCGCTTCCAGCGTCGATCACCTCCGCCACCTCTTTCCCCTATCTCAATCTCCCTCTCTCTCTCGACACCCTCGCACCGCACAACCCATCACCACCACAGAAACCACCGATTCACCACCATTTTCGGTTAGATCCAGCCACTAGCTTCTCGCGCCACTCGTCTCCGGCCGAATCGTTGGAAAGCAACCACCGCCATCAGGCTATAGATCGGACCACGATTTCGGCGAAGAACCACCGCGCTCCATCTTCCTCTCTCGTTCCGGATCTGAGAAGGGAAGGACCAGCAACAAACTCCCATTTCTTCTTCTCCCATTTCAGAAGATAAGACCGCAGCGCAGCCCCTCTTATCGCCCTCCATCAGAGGTTGAGCAGCGGATCTATCCGCCACCCTTCACCGCCAAGTTCCGTGGCCCGACGAGCCCTTTCGTCGCCGTGCGCCGATAACCACCTTCACGCATCTCCGTGTTACGAATAGTGCCCTAGAAAGCCGATTGTATCTCCGCTTTGTGCTTTTCCTTATTGTAATCACAGACAATCATTGAATGAAATAACGAATTGAGGCAACACTTCTTTATATGCTCTTGTTTGGTATGCGTTTACTTTATCTGTGCATGTATAAGAACTCCCCTAATCCTGATGACTTTAGGACTTTACTATTTAGGTGAAATGGTTCCTGAAACGAGCCCTATATCACATAAGTCATGATTAGTAAATTACTCCAAGCCGATGAGTCCTACAGACAGTGGGAGTGTCAACCTGACTCCTCTAAGGCTTGTTTGTGGGATCACGCCCTTAATAAGGACCACCTTGTTTCATGGAGGTGCAAAGTGTATAGTTGATACGTGCGTGATACATGAGGGTGCTTACTTTAATAAGTAAGTTCACTGAGGTGCCCCGTGTGAGAACATTCCTAAATGGGAAAGGGAGTTTCCATTTAAGGAAATAGAAACTTCCAGATTAGGAAATATCTCACGAGTCATTGATCTGATTAATTGATCCTTAGACTTGACGTTCCTTGTCACTTTATGAGTTAACTCGGTAGTCTTAGGTATAAGCTTTAAAGGGTGTCGCCTTAGACAACTGATTCAAGGCTTATGCTGGGGCTGCACAACTGATTCATGAAAGTGAATGAGAATCAAGAAAGGACCTACACTTGCATTTGCAAGGTGATCTCTTATTGTGTAAGTCATTCATATGCCATATGGAGTCCTTGGCCAAGGCAGTAGATCAAGACATCAAGAAAAGGGTTTCTTGGATTGAGATCAAATGGATATAAAATGCACTTAGCTTTAAGACCGGATTATTAGGGTTCTAATTATTCCCTTACCCTAGATCTTGGTTGAGAGATAGTAAGTAGGAGGATTGTATCTCACATGAATCAATGACTTAAAGGTTCTGTCGAATCCGAACATTCCAATTCAGTAAGGGGTTAAACACCTGTTGCTAGACTATAGTCGTTTAATCTGTGGACTGATTAATTAATTAGTGAATTCATTAATTAGGGTCACTGCTAATTGAATTGAGAACCTAGAGGGTCACACACAACAACTTGGTTACATGAGTTGAGGCTTTAAAATGATTAAACGAGTTAATTGAGACTAGAGGGTTCCACACGGTTGAAATCACACGTGTGGGTCACGTGCGTGACACGTGTCCTTCATGGACACGTGTGCATATGCGTGAATAATTATTTGGTAATTAAATAATTAATGTGTTAATTATTTAATAGACTTTGGTTTAATTTTGAATTAAAAAGAAAGTCTAATTTTGGAGAAAAATAATCTAGTTAATTAATTAGATACAAATAAGTTATTTATTTTATAATAAATAAAGTATAAAATTATCCAAAAATAGTTTGGATATTTTTAGCTCTCTTGAAATTTGATTTGAATTAGAATTCAAAGTCAAAGTTGGAGAACACTTGATGATCAAGTAATAGAAGAGAGAGGGACCAAATCCTTGCCCAACAAGGATTAGGATCGGCGCCTCTCTCCCTTGCCTATATATAGGGGAGCTTAAGCTCCCCTTTAGAGCTAATTGACAATTCTTTTGGTTCATGTGTTGAACACCTTCCTTTCTCCAAGATTAAATAAAACCCTAGGTTAAGCCTAAACACTAACTAGAGAACTAGCATCCTTACTAGTTAGATTGTGATCAAGTTGGTGGACTTTCTCTAGAGACTTCAAGTTAGAAGTTTGAAGATTCGAGCTTTACCGAAGGAGAGGGGATCAAGCCGCGAGAAGAGCGTTCTTGGGTGGCTTGAAACGCTTCAAGAAAGAATAAAAGAAAAGTAAGTTTTCTATCTCTACGAATTTGGATACACGATTGCGAGTCCAAGATCCTTTTGTTGGGAAAATTTTTTAAATTCCGCTGCTTTCTGATTCGTGTTTTCCAACACTCCGTCCCCAGATCTGACAACACCACCATGGAATCGTAGCAGAGGTAAAGGGGTAGACGTTAAGGCCGCCACATCCAGTCTTTCCGCCAAGCAAGGGCCCAGCAGTGCCGCCGTTGGCCGAATTCAGCCCTGGTCTGCAATTCTTGGCTATCGTCTCCTCCAGCGCCAGCCGCCACCTTCGGACTTCTTCACCACCGATGCCCCAGCTTCTCATTTCCTCAATTTCTTTGGTAAACCGTCAGGATATCGTTACCCTTAATTAAATTCTATTTAATTATTTTGCAAATCAATTTCATTTGTTTCTTGATTAATTGTAATTTATCTTCAAACTATATAATGTATCTATGTAATTTAGTTTTGTTAAGCAATTTTAGTAGTTGTTTTATATAATTATGAATTGCGTTTCATGTTGAATGTTTGAGCATCGAACCGACAAGTATTTTATGGTATCTATAGTTATGCAGATTTGATCTTCTAAATAAAGGATTTTGGGTAAATATGATTCAGTGACTTCGATAAATAAGGTATAATTTTACTGATCTTTAATAACTGTAAAGTTAGGATGAGTTGGGGATTTGCAACTGTGGTTTAAGTGAGATGGTTGAATTAGATGTGTAAGTTAAATGATCTAATCGTGTATCTCAATTTGGTTTAATTATTGAATAAATTAAATTAATATACGTTTGAGCTTGATGCAGCTAAATTTCAAAATCTGTTGGTAACCATAAATTGGTTTAATAACTTGTAAATATGTGCGTGATATTGCGTGTGTGTGCGTAAGTATTGTCGTGTGTATATACATATATATATAAATTTGAGCATGTATACTAAATATATGTTATAAATTATAATGGAATCTATATGAATGTTGTGAACTAGGTTTTGTGTGTGTGGGTGCTTGCTATGTATATATATTCATATATTAAACGAGAGTGCATGATTAAGATTTCTAATCCTATAATGTAACTAAAGAATATTAAATACTCTACTAATTTGTTTGAATCAATATTTAAGTGAGGTTTAGGAATTTAGCTTGAACTGTATAATTATTGTTCTTAAATGTTATTTGTTTTAACTTCTTGTATGCTTCTTTTGGGACTAAAATCCTTGTATGTAGTGACTGTTCAGTGGAGATAATGGATAGTTTGTTTAATTTGAATCTGGACTAAATAGGTTTGACTTAAGGTAGGTTGGTGATGATTACTTGGATACAAAAATACATGCCCGCGTACGTTTGTGTATCTACTAGGTAATTAAGTTGCTAAATGAGTCTTATAAAGTGTTGTTAATTACTTTCGTGTAATTTGGAAGCTAAATGAAATGTTGTTTTTTTTTAAATGTCCAATTGAATTGAGAAGTGTAAGCCGTAGCACAATTGTATTGTTTTGAATTAATATCTGATGTGATCTTTATGTTTGCAATTTATTTTAAACGGGAATTGAGCTTATGGTTATATAATTGTATCGCCTATGAATGAGTTTAATAACCTAAATGATTTATTTTGAAAGTGTATCTAATAAAATTTGGGTTGATTAAGCTTGTCTTGGATGGTGTTTAATTGCTATTTGACTTAGGTTAATTGAATTGTATTTTGTTCGCGTGGAACATTAATTGTGCACATGAACGAGTTCAGGACATGTTATAATATCTCATATCACCTCACATCATTTCATATCAATGTCGTGCGTCTTATTTGATTCATGTTTGAGTCGCGTCTCACGAGTACACTGTATTTTCCTTTTTTGTACAGAGATCTCCAGGGTGGAGATAACCCGATCGAGTTTGCACCTGTCTTGTCACTTCTCAATCTTGTCGCTTCTCAGGTGAGGTTTAGGATTTTGTATAGTTATGCGACCTATGGCCTTAAATATGCTAATTTCAACCCTTGCATGCGAGTATACCTTACTATAGATATGTATGTGTTGAATATGATATTTTTATGATCTTATGCTTGCACTTCTCCGTGGGCGGGCTACCCCTGCAGCGTGGGAATGTAAGTGCGTGAGTCCTGCGTGGGTGGGCTATCCCTGCAGCGTAGGAATACTTATAAAAACCAGTTTTTGAAGCATATGTAAGCTATTTTGGAAAAACCGTTGTGTTGTGATTATGTAGCGAGATTTGCCATGAAAGATTGGCGTATGTTATGTTATGTTATGTTCTATTCTGTTATGGGGCCCAGGAGCTACGGGTAAGGAGCCCCCGGGATGGTATCGGGCCGTCGGGGTTATACCTGTGCTTAGTCTCCATCTATATGAAGAGGATGTACCGGGACCCACCAGAAGGTTTGGTTGGGAAACGGAGTCCTGAGGGTTTGAGTAGCATTAGCACTCCCCTCGACTGTATGGATGGTTAGGGTCGCGCAGCCCTACCATCACCCGGAGTTGAGGTTGCTATGTTATTTCTATTTTATGAGGAGTTGAGGTTGGAAGCTCGTACTCGCCGAGCATATGATATGATATGTTATGGGAATTATGAATCGGGATAGAGTCTTTCTGGAAAATGGTTTCTAAACTTATATCTATATCTATTTGGGTTTTGCTTTGAAACGCTTTGGTATGCAACACCTATTCCCGGTTCATGAGTCCACCCTTTTGATATGTGCTGTGCTCTGTATAAATATATTGCGGGTGTGCGTTAGCCCCCTCACTCAGTCAGTTGACTGACACCTCATTTATCTTTTAGTTTGCAGGTTTCCATTTGGCTTGAGCTAGGCGGAAGTGAGTCTCCTGAGTCACACTTGTCAGTCTAGTTGGTATTAGCATGCATTTGTCGCATACTTTATTTATGTTATGTATTTATGGTTCACACCTGAAGGTTATGTTTATGTTCTGCTTAGACTTAAACCCGTGTGGGGTTAGTAAGCTAGTAATTGGATATTATTAGATATTATGAAGATGCTTATGCTGTTTATTATGTTGGATTATGAATTGATTCGGGTTTAGGTATTTATGCTAGTTGAACCCGTCACCTGCTTTACATGTTTTGTTTTAAATGCTTCCGCTATCTATTGTTGTTGGTTTTAATTGCTTCCGCACTCTGAGTTTGTCAAGTTAGATCCGCCTAGCCTAGTGTGCGAGGTTGTCTCCCGTTCGCTATGATTCGGATTCGGGCATGGACTTTCCATTTCGTGACCGGGTCTGGGTCTTAGTGCGGGGGATGTGGCATCCTCCATTTGGGGTGTTACACACGCTCTGTTGCTGTCTTAGCGCGCTTAGCCTAGTGTGTGCGTGTAGGTCCTCGTTCGCTTAGAATTGGATTCATGTATGGACTCCCATTTCATATGTGGATTCGGGTTTAAGTGCGGGGGATTTGGTGGCTCGTCGCTCCGGGTGTCACATCCTAAAGTGGTATCAGAGCTCTGGGTTGCAAAACCAGAGTTTTAGTGTCGTGTTGTGTCAAGTCTAGGACATACGGCTTAGGAACAACGTGATAACATGTGCATTGCATTAAGATATATGAAACTTCTTGAATTATGTGTTTTAAATTTCGTTTTCAATCACTTAAATGTCGCATTCTTGTGTTTTACTTGCATTTATTACTTTAACTAAGTGTCATACCCACTTACTAACCGAATGCATTGTTTTTTCACCTAGCTTGTGCATTGCAGGTTAACACCTTTCTACCAAATCATATAGACAACCAAGGTAACCAATTGCTCTCCCTACCCCTCAAGATGCATGGAAAGGCACCTCGATTCCCCACAAGGGATTCCCAGACTTCTTTGAGTGCACCTATTCTTGAAGTGCAATTCCTATGTGCTTATTGTAAAGGGCCAAAACACACCTATGGAGATTGTAGAAAGCGGTTAGGGACTTGTTTTGGATGCGGTGCTCCCGATCACAAGGTCAATGCATGTCCCCAAAATGATCAACGGCGGGCTAAAGAATCTGAAGGGTTGGCCCGATTTATGGATGGGATTAGAAGAGATCTCAAGGACATTAAGCCCAGAACTCACCCGAATGAATGGCTTGAGTACATAAGGAGAGCTCTCAAAGTCGAGTCAAAGGAATTACGACAAAAGAGCATGGCGGGGAGATTTGAACCAGAGTGTAGCTCGGGGTCGGGATCAAACGGAGTCGAGGGTTTAATCCACCAAGCTCAAATAAGAATAGGAAGATGAAAGAGGCTCAACTACCAGAACAACCTCCATGTGCTCATTACAAGAGCATGACCCACATCTATGAGAATTGCTGGAAAAGGTTGGGACGCTATTATGGGTGTGGATCGCCAAAGCATAAGCTAGATGCGTGCGATCGACTAAGGCCAAAGAAACAACCGAGAGGTAATCGCATTCATAGCACACGCACTCTTCTTGCATCGTACCTCATTACATTATTGTGATGTGTGTTATTTATTGTTATTACTTGTTGTTTTCTTGCTTTATTGGGTGATAACGTGACACATAACATAAGTAAATCTAACCCGACATGCATAAGATCCATGTCTTCGTGATAGCATGTATGAGATCTTTACACCTCCGAGTGGAGTTTTCCTCATAGTAACGAGAACCGGGGTAAGAAGAAGGTGAAAATTTATAGGATTTAGAGGAGATAATTACAAGAAGGCTAAGGACACTATGAAAAGGGAAGGATCCTTTAAGAATGAGTAATCAAGGGAGCATTGAAAGGACAATTGAAACTGCAATCCGGGAACAATTATTCAAGCTAAATTCTTAGGAGGGAAACGAATAACTTCCGGTTCTAGAGGAATTTTAATCGGATTCCACGAGATCATCTGACCCGAGAAAGAACAGAGGAAAGATCTTGGAAATATTTTAATTCGAGATCCAGATAAATGATGAGGTGATGATCTTCAAGAGGACTCAAGGTAAAATAGGTTCTTTAAGGGGATAAGTAACAAAGATCATCGGAGAAGGTTTGAATATCATAGGGTTAGGGGATAATGAGCACTACGGACAATCAAGAAAGAGTTTCCAATTATACCAATCCATTAGAAGTCAAGCTCGGGAAAGAGAAAAGAAGAAGAGAGAACTAAGACACCTTGGATTTTGGGAAAGGAAGAAGTTGGGTTGGGAGGAGAAAAAAAAATCGATCATTATAGTGATTCCAAGTCTATGGAAAAACCAAGATGCAAGAAGTTCTATCTTCGGGATGGATTGGAGTTTACTTTCTAGATCCAAGTGGAATTGGCCATGTTGTGAAATTGAATTGGGAGATATAAAGCAACGAATGGAAACAATAAAGAAAGACAAAGAGTTTTAGAAGGAAATTATCTACCCAAGTGCAAGTCATGCAACCAATTTGAATCCGTAAAGAGTAAAATCAGGGGACTTCCATCGAGGTGATAACTAAGTAAAGATTCGGAACAATAATTGGAGGTCGATTAGTAGGAAGAAGTCAGGATACTAATTCCATGGAAATAGAAGAATTGGAGTCAAGAAATCGTAATCTCGGACCGTGAAGATACACTAGTTGATTTAAGAAGATTCACAGAGATTTTGAAGACCGTGGGGTTTTAAAGGAATTCAAGAATTGTTTGGGCATGATCCAAAGACACCTAGGACATGCTCTTACACCTTTTGGCCGAGCACGGGAAGGGTTAATTCAAAGAGGAGTAGAGAGAAACTTTCAAAATGGCTTGACCAGAGCAACTCCACACCACTACAAGAGGATTGTTAGGTGGGACAAGAAGAGTCCATCGAGTGGGTACGGTGATTAGAACATACGGAGTTGGAGAAAGAATCTGATTATCAAGTTAGGATTCTTCCAAGAAGCTTGAGACCGAGATTGTCAAGCTGTGAGCCTTACAACACCAACTTTGGCTACTCATCTAATCATCCGGATGTCAAGAAATTCCAAACAACGATGAACGGTACAGAAATCATTCATGTCACGCGCATCAGGCATTCTTGTTTTGCTATTTGGGTTATTATCATTTGTTCTTGTGTGTATTTGTTACCTGTTGAGTGCTTACTTGTTCTGAGAGTACGAGAGTGTGGTAAGTCGAGGGTCGAGATCACAACGGGAAAGAACGAATCAAAGGATACCTTTTTGGGCAGACCTCCACTTTTGAAGGTGCGAGTGGTGAGAGTCCAGTAACTACGCCACTCGTGTAACAGCGAGCTCTTGAGTTAGTTTAGAACAAATCAAACGGTAAGTGATGAACCAATTTGGACCCTCCTATCGTGCGAGACGTTTAGACTGCTCCTAGCCCGGATTAAGCTGTGTAGGAGTTACCACTTCAAGACTTGAAGATTTGATCAAACCCCTTGTGCTTGAAGACCTTACCAGGCTAATCCTTGTCTGGACGTCATGAACCTCGAACATGGGATGAATACGGGAAGTTGCTTGAGCTTAAAACTCGAGCAGAAGAACCTGGCGACCAGGTTCTCTTAAGGGGGGGAGATTGTGACACCCCGTCAGCTCGTACGTACAGGATAGTGCCACATGTGAGTTTAATTTACGTATTTGCATTTATTTTCTTATTTAATTGATGCATCTTATTTGAATTCCTTTCATATTCAACCCCTATATGAACTATGTGAAATATTTGGCAAGTTTTGCCCTATTTGAACATTGGAGATTTTTAATTCGATCTCAAGAATGCTAATTTTGTGTAATACGTGAATTATATGATTCTTGGACTTAATTGTATGTTTTATTTATGTTTTGGACTTGTTTGGACTCAATTGAATTTTTATTCAAACTTTTGGGCCAATTTGCAATTTGGCCACTGTTGAGTCATTTCTTCGTAACTTGAGCTCGGGAACTCGGATTCGAGTTTCGTCTTCGCCATTGAACTTGAATTGATTAATTCAAAGTTAATGGAATAAGCCTTGCCGTTTTTCAATGCTGTTTAGAACCCCCAACGACGCAGGTTTCGGCTCTACGTACCTATAACGCCCCTATAGCCACTTGGAGACTAGCCTAATCATTTCTTGTCCTTTCCTTGACTTAAGTTCAGCCATAACCTCTCTCTCCCTCATCTTTTTCCCCTGAATTCGAACCTATGAGAAGGAGAAAGGAGAGAAGAGAAGCTCCAAGGGTAAACCTCCATTGTTGCACCTTTAGTCTCAAGTTTCTAACCTTTCTTGCTCCATTTCTTCAAGGTAAGCGTAGATTTGGAATCTCCATGTTCTTGTGATTATTATACTCCATATGAATCATGTTATATGTAGGAATTTCTTGAGTTTGATATACCACATGAATAGTTAGGTTTTGATGAATTTGGAGAATTGGAAGAATATGCTCATCTCTTGCTTTCCTTGAATTTAAAGCTTGATATATTGATCTTCTTGACTCCTTTATTGCTTTTATTTATTCCTAATTGATGGTAGTTGGATATAATATGAATTGGCACTAATGCTCTTTTGAGGTTTTGGGAGTAACTTGATGAACTCTTGCTTCTTCGCTCATTATTCTTCTTACCGGTTTGTTGATGCTTGTATGGAGCTGATTTGGTATGTTTTTCTTGCATGTATTGTTGTATAATTACACCATTTCATGCCCTTTTGTTGTTACTTTGGTTTAGGATGGGTTTTCATGGAGTTTTCAAGCTTTAATTTCGGAATTTGGCCTCTGACCCAAATCCACCGGGGTGGATTTGAGGCAGAGAGCTGTCTGCCCTGAATTCACGGGGGTGGATTCCCACTTTGAAAAAAATCCACCTGGGTGGATTTAGGGCAGTGGCTTCTTTTTTATCTGAATTTTGTTTTCTTATTTTTCTTCGCTTGTTTGCTTTTCTCCCACCCCTAATATGATCCCTAAGTTTTGCTAACATGTATTATTATGTATCAATTTTATTATATTAGAATTTTGAATTTATTTGATAGGATTTGAACGAGTTATGATTTGTTATGTCTTAAGTGGTACGTGTAATCTTTTCTTGTGTAGTTTGCCTCCTTTACGCATTTTAAACTCATAAATGCTTGTGGTATGCTATTATATGATACATTATGAGGTTATTTAATTTGATATGAGTTTAATTCTTGAATCCTTATGTATTATTTTATTATTTGCTCCGATATGCCTAAATATGAATTTATATGACATGCATTGCATCCACTTGCATTTGTATGCATCGTCGTGCGTCTAATAGGTTCATGATTGAGTCTAAGTCTCGGGTGTTGTGTTCTTTTGTTTTAGAGCCCCTTCCGAACGTCGTTGAACAAAAGAGAAAACCCCGTTTCTCAACACACAAAAGAGAGAACCCCGTCTCTCAGGCACACAATTGAGAGAACCCCGTCTCTCAACCTAAGTCTGATTGATTCCACATCTCCCAGACAATCTACTTTGAGAAAATCCGGCATTTCTCAAACTCTAAATCCAAGGGAATCCAGCATCCCTCGAATACCTAAGTACAAGAGAATCCAGCATCTCTCGTGCACAAAACGCAGAAAGACTCCAGCATCTCTCTAGCACACAATTAGGAAGAATCAACATCCCCCCAGCACATAAATAGAGATAATCAAATCTCTCTCACTCAAGCACCAAAAGCAGAATCAAAATTACAACAATCAACAAGTATCACAATTGACAGATATAACAAATAATAACAAGAATTAATCAAATAAAGGATGCACGGATGCTCGTGCCATGAATGCTTAGTGTACCGTTCACCGTGGTATTTGAAATCTTGACCCTAATATTACCGTGGTATCATGGAAGCTGGTTAAATTGTTGATATTGCAGCCCTGCAATTAAAACACTAAAGTTGGTGCATGCTGGTTAGAGATGTAAATGAAAGGTGACACTTAAGCCACATGAATGCAACAATTCAATATAGTTAATAGCACAATCATAAAGTGTTTCATAATCATAGTCATAGAGCGCACAAAATCGCATAATTCAATACAGTTCATGCTGAGAAAGCAAAATTTCATGCCAAATGGATGCAATGCGCACATATTCCTATGCGTACGACGTAAACTGACACGACACGACTCCAGAGCACCGTTTCTGAACCTGGTAGCTCGGATACCACTTATAGATGTAACACCCTGCACGTGAGGCGCCACATCCCCCGCACTATGACCCGACACGTGTACGAAATGGAAGGTTCGCACACGCACCAAGTCACAGCGAACGGGTAACAAATAAGAACACATGTACTAGCTAGGCGGTATCTAACCCTGTACAAAAGAAAATATGCAATACATGACAACGGAAGTAGCACGAGATGCCAACCTACAAAAACTTTTACACACCAAGCATACAACGCAGTACATACATTAGAATCAAATATACGGGTTCAACTTGTTCAGCAAACCTGTCCTAACCTGTCCCGAATAATTACACATCAAAACGGGTTCAAATAATCCGAGCACTTGTCCTAACCTGTCCCGAATTCCAAACATTCAAAACATAGATTCCCTACCTGCACAGAACATATCTTACACAGAATTTACGAATCATAAATCAGAATAAAATACTTAACAAACTTAAACGAACAGACAGAGACACGACACACCGTCGCCTAGTACGAACTCCAACGAACTGAACCTGCAACTAAAAACATAAACGGGGAGGGATCAGTCCAAAGACTGAGCGAGGGGCTACCCACACACACCTACATATATATAGAGCACAGCACGCAAAAGAAGCAACGTTCGTGAACCCGGGGTTAGTTTTTTCACGCCAAAACATTTTCCCGTGATAATATACATATAGGGAGACTTATCAAACAAACCAAACAAATCTTAAATCAAAAGTTTCTTCAGACACAACTCAGATTCATGCAGACTTAACACGTATATCGGAGCATATCTTATTAGCTTAAAAGTATATGAATTTTTATCTCTACCCCCGTTTCACGAACTTATGACAGACCGACAGACAGAACACACTTACTCATACCAAAACAAAAACTCATAAAACAATCCCACTTGCACACCATTGGGGAAGAGAGGTGCCCGCTCAACCCACCACAGAACGAAACATGTGAACCGGAGGATCCCGCTCGGTTGGTTCGACGGCCAGCCAAAATGCGCTCCGTCAGCATAGGAGAACTAAGTCTCCCGTTGGTGGAGAAGTGCACAGGGGTCTCCCTTACCCACAATCTCCGGGGCCCATCACACAGATAAACAGATATATATCGGGTACTCAACCCGCCATACACAGACAGACAGATATATCTCATGCATATTGTGCTTATCATATCACACGTACATATCACACACACTGACCTCGAAATCATAACAGAACTGAGACAAAGCATACATAGGCTCATACATAGCGATTCGTACTTTCAAATCAAATCATATGACAAAACCAGCAAAATACGTACTTCACACATATATACATATACATAAGGCTTCTAAACCACATGCATTCGAAAACGGGCACGTTGCAATAGGGTGTAACTATATCCTAACCTCACCTGGCACCAAACACAGCCGAAGACACAGCAGATGGTTCACCCCGGAACCTGCACGACTCACTTGTCACCACCCCGGGTGCGCCTGAACCAACTGAACACACAAAACAGACTACAAAGCTCATACTCAGACAGACAACCACACAGGGACGCACGGCAAATGCAATCACATAATCAGGATTCAAATTCATATTAATTTCAAGCAAAACAAGACTTCAAGGCATGTCCATAAGCACAATCAATGCAATTAAGGGAACTCAAAAGGCAATGGAATTCACTTTATTTCATATCAATTCATATATTGCAAATTTACAAAGCAATCAAATTAAATTCACATATAACGTTTCATAAATTTATACGTATTACAAAGCCAAACAAATCATATAATAACATGCTACAAATTCTATTTAAAGATCACGAAGTTACATATCAAATTCCAATTTACGTGATTAACATATTTATTTACCATGTGACAAATTAAAGTTCAATTGATTCAAATCACGCAATTTCACATATCACATTTCATATAAAAGCACGTAGTACGAGAATAAACAAATGATATAATAGCATGTTTCGAATTTCATTTAAATCTCACGAAATTACATATTAAATTCTAACCATGCTATGTTCATATAATACATTCATGGCATACCCAATTCATATATCACATAACGGATTCAATTTGACAAAGTTTACTTAATTTAAATCAAGCAAATTCATAACGTTTTCAAAATTACACATACACCCCTTCATGTTAGACAATTTGCTCAGTTAGACAAAAAGGGGGATTCAAATTGCAAATCAAAGCATCCACATATATCATAATTCATTTTATACATGATCTCGCACACATTGGATTACAAATTCGATTGACAAATCTAGCAAATCGCAATTAAATTACATTTAGATTAAATAATCAAATAAATCACAAAAGCATAAATAAATTCGTAGAAATTAAACCGAGTGTCCGATTGACGAACGGAAAGTGGTGATGGACTCACCACAACGAGGTGGACGAGTTGTCCGAAGCCCGCCGGTATAGTGGTCGGCCGCCGCTCGGCCACCGCCGGAGCGGGCCGAAAAAATCCCGAAAAAAACACCCGTGCAAGGATTCCTCGTGCTCAATCCAATACCTCGATCAATTTCTGCAAATTCCAAGCCAATTGTTTCCAATTTCAAATCCAACAATACGAAAACCCTAAAATCTTCAAACTTCAATTACTTCCAAACCGGTGAACCAAAAGGAGATCAGAAAGATGCATCGGCTTACCCGTGACGAGCTTTACGAAAGCCCTAAGGTAGCTCGCCGGAAAAATCCTCGGAGAGCTCCACCACCGTGAACCGCCACTGCACTGCCACGAACCACCGCCAAACGGTTGAATCAAGAGTTGTGTGATCACAGGCAACTAGTTCTCGTCGTTCCGAATAACTTTCGTGATGGGTCCGAGGCCAAAAGATGGCCGAAAAAGGCCCCCGTTGGGCTCAGAAGTTTCTGCCGCCGCATGCCCCCGGAACCACCTACGGCCAAAATTCAGTGAAAACGAAGCCGGAAATGAACTCGGGGTAGTTGAAAACCTTGGAAAACACTAACCTTGGTCCGAAAAAGCCCACGGAAGGCGGCGAAACCCACCGCTACAGTGCCGAGCCACAGCCGCCGCGAGCTTCGGCCGGCGCGTGCGGCCCAACCTGTTGGAAAACACGAATCAGAAAGCAGCAGAATTTAAAAAATTTTCCCAACAAAAGGACCTTGAACTCGCAATCGTGTAACCAAATTCGTAAAGATAGAAAACTTACTTTTCTTTTGTTCTTTCTTGAAGCGTTTCAAGCCACCCAAGAACGCTCTTCTCGCGGCTTGATCCCCTCTCCTTGGTAAAGCTCGAATCTTCAAACTTCTAACTTGAAATCTCTAGAGAAAGTCCACCAACTTGATCACAATCTAACTAGTAAGGATGCTAGTTCTCTAGTTAGTGTTTAGGCTTAACCTAGGGTTTAATTTAATCTTGGAGAAAGGAAGGTGTTCAACACATGAACCAAGAATTGTCTATTAGCTCCATAAGGAGCTCGAGCTCCCCTATTTATAGGGAGGGGGTGCCGAAATTCCTAGTCCTTTAAGGGCTAGGATTTTGGTCCCTCTCTCCTATTACTTGATCATCAAGTATTTTCCAACTTTGACTTTGAATTCTAATTCAAGTCAACTTCTAAGAGAGCTAAAAATATCCAAACTATTTTTGGATAATTTTATACTTTATTTATTATAAAATAAATAACTTATTTTTATCTAATTAATTAATTCGTAATTAATTAACTAGATTATTTTCTCCAAAATTAGACTTTCTTTTTAATTCAAAATTAAACCAAAGTCTATTAAATAATTAACTAATTAATTATTTAATATATATATAATATATATATATATATACACACGTGTGTGACACGTGTCACAGTGACACGTGTCACTCACGTGAGCCACACGTGTGACTTCACACGTGTGGAACCCTCTTGGCCCGATTAACTCGTTTAATCATTTTAAAGCCTCAACTCATGTAACCAAGTTGTTGTGTGTGACCCTCTAGGTTCTCAATTCAATTAGCAGTGACCCTAATTAATTAATTCACTAATTAATTAATCAGTCCACAGATTAAACGACCATAGTCTAGTAACAGGTGTTTAACCCCTAGCTGAATTGGAATGTTCGGATTCGACAGAACCTTTAAGTCATTGATTCATGTGAGATACAATCCTCCTACTTACTATCTCTCAACCAAGATCTAGGGCAAGGGAATAATCAGAACCCTAATAATCCTGTCTTAAAGCTAAGTGCATTTCATATCCATTTGATCTCAATCCAAGAAACCCTTTTCTTGATGTCTTGATCTACTGCCTTGGCCAAGGACTCCATATGGCATATGAATGACTTACACAATAAGAGATCACCTTGCATATGCAAGTGTAGGTCCTTTCTTGATTCTCATTCACTTTCATGAATCACTTGTGCAGCCCCAGCATAAGCCTTGAATCAGTTGTCTAAGGCGACACCCTTTAAAGCTTATACCAAAGACTACAGAGTTAACTCATAAAGTAACATGGAACCTCAAGTCTAAGGATCAATTAATCACATCAATGACTCGTGAGATATTTCCTAATCTGGAAGTTTCCATTTCCTGAAATAGAAACTTCCTTTCCCATTTAGGAATGTTCTCACACGGGGCACCTCAGTGAACTTACTTATTAAAGCAAGCACCCTCATGTATCACGCACATATCAACTATACACTTTCCACCTCCATGAAACAAGGTGGTCCTTCTTAAGGGCGTGATCCCACAAGCAAGCCTTAGAGGAGTCAGGTTGACACTCCCACTGTCTGTAGGACTCATCGGCTTGGAGTATTTTACTAATCATGACTTATGTGATATAGGGCTCGTTTCATGAACCATTTCACCTAAATGGTAGAGTCCTAAAGTCATCAGGATTAGGGGAGTTCTCATACATGCACAGCTAAAGTAAACGCATACCAAACAAGAGCATATAAAGAAGTGTTGCCTCAATTCGTTATTTCATTCAAAGATTGTCTGTGATTACATTAAGGAAAAGCACAAAGCGGATATACAATCGGCTTTTAGGGCACTATTCCTAACAATCTCCCACTTGCCCGTCAAAGCCATTCTAAAGCTACTCTAAGTCCCATCTTCTGAAGATGACCTTGGAAAGCTTCTCGACTAAGGGGTTTAGTAAGTGGATCTGCCACGTTCTCTGCTGATGTGACCCTCTCAATTAGCACATCACGGATTAGGTGATACTTCCTCATAATGTGCTTGGTCCGTTGGTGAGATCTTGGTTCTCTTGCTTGAGCAACCGCCCCAGTGTTGTCACAAAACACAGTAATCGGGTCTTTCATGCTAGGAACAACATTCAACTCTTGAATGAAGTTTCTAATCCAAACACCTTCCTTAGCTGCATCATTTGCAGCTAAGTATTCGGCCTCAGTGGTCGAATCTGCAGTGGTAGTTTGCTTGGAACTCTTCCAACTCACTGCTCCACCGTTTAGGCAGAAAATGTATCCTGACATTGACTTAAAATCATCTAAGTTAGATGCAAAGCTTGCATCGCAGTATCCTTCAACAGTAAGATCTTTCTGACCTCCGTAAACTAAGAATAAATCTTTAGTACTTTTCAAGTACTTAAGAATATTCTTCACGGCAGCCCAGTGACCATCTCCAGGGTCAGATTGGAAACGACTCGTTACACTAAGTGCATAAGCCACATCCGGTCGAGTACATAACATTGCATACATTATACTACCTATTGATGACGCATAAGGTGTATGAGTCATTCTCTCCTTCTCAAGGTTAGTCTTAGGACACATCTTCTTTGAAAGACATGTTCCTACACTCATAGGAAGGTTCTTAACCTTTGCTGACTCCATATTGAATCTCTTCAATACTTTGTCAATGTACATCGATTGTGATAGTCCTATTAACCTTCTAGATCTATCTCTATAGATTTTAATTCCAAGGATATAGGACGCATCACCAAGATCTTTCATCTCGAATTGGTTCGATAACCATAACTTAGTTACTTTCATGTCATCCTTCGAATTCCCAATAAGAAGGATGTCATCAACATAAAGTACTAAGAATTGCACTGAGGTCTCCAATTCCTTTCTATACACACATGATTCATTCGTAATTTGGATGAAGCCAAACGCTTTGACCGATTCATCAAATCTAATGTTCCAATTCCTAGAAGCCTGTTTCAATCCATAGATTGATCTTTGGAGTTTGCAAACCTTTTGCTCACTCCCACTGAATGTGAAACCTATGGGTTGCTCCATATAAATGTCTTTATCAATGTCACCATTGAGAAAGGCAGTTTTCACATCCATTTGCCATATCTCATAGTCATAATATGCAGCAATGGCAAGCATGATTCGAATGGACTTTTGCATTGCAACTGGTGAAAAGGTTTCATCAAAGTCTACGTCGGGTCTTTGAGTGAATCCTTTTGCAACCAGTCTTGCCTTGTAGGCTGCAATGCTTCCATCAACTCCAAGCTTTCTCTTAAAGATCCATTTGCAACCTATGGATTTGACCCCATCAGGCAAATCTACCAAGGTCCAAACTTGGTTGGAGTTCATGGAATCCATTTCGGATTTCATGGCTTCTATCCACTGTTCAGAGTCAGAATCTGAAAGTGCCTCCTCATATGTTAAAGGATCATTATCCTTTTAAGAGATTTCATGGAAGAATCCATACCATCTCTCCGGCTGTCTAGGAGTGCGTTCAGAACGCCTTAGAGGAGGATTTTCATGTGTATCGAAATTCGTGATTGGTTGTGGTTGATCAGAGTGGGACGTTTCTTCAGTGGGTGGTGTGGGGTCACTTTGTACTTCTTCTAATTCTATGATCTTGCCTTTCTTTTCTTTAAGGAACGGTTCCTCAAGAAAAGTGGCATTTCTGGTAACAAACACCTTTTGCTCAGATTGATCATAGAAATAGTATCCTATGGATTCCTTAGGATAACCTACAAAGTAGAATAAGTTAGAACAAGATTCTAACTTATCTCCCACTGTCCTCTTCACGTAAGCAGGACAACCCCAAATTCTTAAGTAAGAATAACTAGGGATTTTACCATGCCACATTTCATAGGACGTCTTGGGGACTGACATAGAGGGAACTAGATTCAGAATCTTTGCTGCACTTTCTAGGGCATAACCCCAGAAAGAAGGTGGTAAGTCAGTGAAACTCATCATGGAACGAACCATATCAAGTAGGGTCCGATTCCTTCTCTCAGAAACTCCATTAAGCTGAGGAGTTCCCGGAGGAGTCCACTGAGAGATAATCCCATTATCTTTGAGATGATTAAGGAATTCTTCACTAAGATACTCGCCTCCTCGATCAGATCGAAGTGCTTTGATCTTGTGACCAGTTTGGTTCTCAACCTCCTTTTGAAATTCTAAGAATTTCTCAAAAGCTTCAGATTTATACTTCATTAAGTATACATAACCATACCGACTAAAGTCATCAGTAAAGGTTATGAAGTACTGATGATTGTTTCTAGTGCTTACACTAAGCGGTCCACAAACATCAGTATGGATCAAATCCAAAACCTCAGTGGCACGTTCCACAGTTCCTTTAAAAGGAACTTTGGACATCTTTCCTTTGAGACAGGATTCGCAAGAGGTCAACTCTTTGAGATCATTTTCAGAGAATGATCCTAAAGTGTTTATCTTGCTAATTCTGTTCTTGGAAATGTGTCCTAATCTAGCGTGCCATAAGGGAGCTGAAACTTTGTCATCTCTCTTACGCTTTGTTTCTCGTTGTATATTCATAATATTGATATTTTGAGTTAGGTAAAGTCCATTACTTAGAGTACCGATGTGAACGGAAGAGTTGTTCTGTTTGATAAAATATTTACCATTCTTAATATAAGTTTCATAACCTTCACAATCTAATATTGGAACTGAAATTATATTACGAATAATGCTCGGTACATAAAGGACTTTGTTCAATACTAACTCAAAACTACCTAAATCTAATCTAATTGTGCCTAAAGCTCGAGCTTCAACGTTTGAGCCATCGCCGATCTTCAAGACACATTCTCCTTCTTTGAGTTGTTGGACCTCACTTAGCATCTGTACATCATTACAGATATGAGTTCCACAACCGGTATCAAGTACCCAAGAACTAGAATTAATAGAAAGATTTACTTCAACGAGAAAGATACCTTTCTTTAGAGTAGCCTTGTATGGGCAGTTTCTCCTCCAATGTCCCGCTTTGCCACAATGGAAGCAAACATCCTCTTTCTGATCACGCTTCTTCTTTTGGGCCTTCCCCTTCGAAATGCCACCAGCGGGCCTAAGGGGTTTCTTCTTCTTCTTTTGGGCTTTCTTGCCCTTACCTTTAGAAGGCCCAGAAGAGGAAGATGGAGCATTCACCATCAAAACCTTATTGTCCTTCTTGATCGTGCTTTCAGCAGTCACAAGCTGACTAATCAGCTCAGCTACAGTAGCACCAGCATGATTCATGTTGAAGTTAAGGACAAATGGGTTGAATGATGGTGGGAGCGAAGCTAGCAACAAATCCACTGAAAGCTCATCTTTCAGTGGCATGTCCATGGAAGCAAGTTTCTCAGTAAGGGCAAGAAACTTGAGTCCATATTCATGGACACTTGAACCTTCCCTCATTCTCAAGTGGAACAATTCCTTTGAAGTGTTATACCTTGTAACACGTTCATGAGGGCGGTAAAGTTGCTCTAAGTGGTCGTAAATCTCCCAAGCAAATTCCATGGTCTCATGTTACCTTTGCAAGTCCGGAGACATATTAGCCAACATAAGGCAACGGGCTTGGAGATTATCATCCTTCCACTTCTGAATCGCATCCCGCTCGGCCCGAGTGGGAGCCTCCCCTTTGGGACTAGGCTCCCCTTCGAAGAGAACATAAGTTCTCTTCTCAGAATCTAAAATGATTTTTAGATTCCTCAACCAATCAGAATAGTTGGGACCAGTCAACTTGTTTGACTCGAGGATCGATACAAGAGGGTTTTTGGTTGCCATTTCAAAACACGTAGAGAATCACAGAATCTACGACCTAAATGGTAAAACAGAGAACTAGTGAGCATGCTGAATTATAACGATATACAAAAGATAAGGTCTTTAATCTATTGTAGCTCCCACTGTTTTTCAAAGATCTAGAATTCCCAAAGATCTAAGAGGAACACGTTTCCCAATGGGTACTAAGATCCTAGGTATTTTACCTCGAACCCACGACTCGCGGACATTCTAAGTAAGAACCCTAGGTAGGTACAACTTACCAATTCTAACACCTTTAGAATTCTTAGTAATTGTTTTTGCATCACCTATCTTTCAATATGGACCCACGACTCGTGCGACATCCATATTTACTTAGGCGTTAAGCTAGACCCATCAATCATAAGATCATGACCAAAACTTAGTTGAACGACCCACGACTCGCGGACATCGCCCTTGCTAAAATTGACCACGAAATATTGACCATTTAAAAATGATTAATTAGGTAACTAAGAACTAATAAGTTCCACTAGCTATCCCACGACTCGCGGACAATAACTAGCTTTACTTACTAAACTTAAAACCTATTGATGGAATGCTAGGAATTTAATTCAAAATTTGCATCTCGAATTAAACACCTATTTGTTCGAAATTAGCTTAATATTTAATGGGAATTTTCGAATCAACCGGAGAGTTGTCCGGTTCGACCTCACCAACATATATGTTATCCAATTTTATTAGTCTTGATTAATGCAAGTACACTTAAATGCATTTCAAACAAGCACATAAACAGATAACATGTCCTAGCATGATACTAACATGTAATGATCATGGGTTCTACCTATCTTATGCGTGATATGCGGGAGCCACTCCACAATCACAAGTTCTAACATACATGCCACATAAACAGTTTAAATCACATAAGGGAAAGCGGTAACAAAATACGAGCCCGATCTCTATTACATTTAACAATTGAGATTCCCCTCCCTAACATTTTGAGGGGCCTTCACTTATGGTCTCCTTGTTACTTGAATGTGGTCCATCTTACTCCATGGGTGCATTGTCTCCAAAATGAAAATAAAACCTCACCACCTATCTCTACTCTCAAATTACAATAAAAAGAAAAAGACCTAAAGTAATAAGGCTCAATCTTCATATTGGCCTTAGACAATTACACGGGGCATACCCCGGCCTCAAAAACAGTAATATGGAAAGCCACATAATAAATCACATAACAGTACGCACATAAGTGAGGCTCCAACCTCAATTGAAAAACGCAACTATAGGGCTCCAACCCCAATTTAAACCATCCATGTGCATAAATTAAAACCATACATAGATCTAAACCCATGATCACCTAACATGCTTTTGCGAGAATTTAGATTTAGCCAATAAATTAAAATTCTCGTTTCAAGTCCTACTGACTTAAAACACGACTTAGATGCAATTCTTGTTCAAGAGCCTTTTCAATAAAACCCGAAAAATAATAAACCAATAAAATTCCAATTAATTTCCAAAATTAATAATTTTATTCTTTCATTATTTTCAGAAAATAAAATTCATAATTTTCCCAAAATCCAAATCGCTTCAATTTCCCAAAAATCCCAATTTAATTAAAATTTTAAAATAATTTTATTTTAACAAAACTGATTTTAAAAGATAAAATTAAAATAAAATTAAATCGGGATTTTACGGACCGAAAACACGAAAAACGCGAAACATGAAAAACGAGCCCAAAAAAAGTGCCTAGCCGAGTGAGGCACCGCCGCGCAGCAGCGCGCGCAGACGCGCGCCAGCGGCGCGCACAGCGCGCGGCAGTTGCCGCTCGTGTGCGCACGCTGGGCGTGCATCATGCGCGCGCCGCGCGCAGCAGCGCCCGCCGCGACTAGGCGGGCTGAGCAGGCGTCCCACGCGGTTGTGGGCTAGGCGCGCCCGGGACGGCTCCCGCGCTGTTGCGGGAGGAGCTGGGCGGCAGCTACGGGCCTGGGCGTGCGACGTGCTAGCACGCCTAGGCTCGTTGCTTTTCGTGTTCGTTTCGTATTTCTGGGTTTCTCGAAAACCCGGTTCAATCCAAAAATTAAAAATTCGATTTAAACATATTTCAATCAAAACGGTTTTCAAAATCACAATTTAAGAAAACAGTTTCAGAAATTCAGGAAAAATTACAGTTTCATATTTCAGGCTTTCTAAAAGAACTCATGAATACCTAATTCGCATCTAAGCCTAAGAATTTCTACCAAATTCAGAATAATTGAGACGAATCAGAAACACGATTAACGAGGTGGCTCTGATACCACTTGTTGGAAAACACGAATCAGAAAGCAGCGGAATTTAAAAAATTTTCCCAACAAAAGGACCTTGAACTCACAATCGTGTAACCAAATTCGTAAAGATAGAAAACTTACTTTTCTTTTGTTCTTTCTTGAAGCGTTTCAAGCCACCCAAGAACGCTCTTCTCGCGGCTTGATCCCCTCTCCTTGGTAAAGCTCGAATCTTCAAACTTCTAACTTGAAGTCTCTAGAGAAAGTCCACCAACTTGATCACAATCTAACTAGTAAGGATGCTAGTTCTCTAGTTAGTGTTTAGGCTTAACCTAGGGTTTAATTTAATCTTGGAGAAAGGAAGGTGTTCAACACATGAACCAAGAATTGTCTATTAGCTCCATAAGGAGCTCGAGCTCCCCTATTTATAGGGAGGGGGTGCCGAAATTCCTAGTCCTTTATGGGCTAGGATTTTGGTCCCTCTCTCCTATTACTTGATCATCAAGTATTTTCCAACTTTGACTTTGAATTCTAATTCAAGTCAACTTCTAAGAGAGCTAAAAATATCCAAATATTTTTGGATAATTTTATACTTTATTTATTATAAAATAAATAACTTATTTTTATCTAATTAATTAATTCGTAATTAATTAACTAGATTATTTTCTCCAAAATTAGACTTTCTTTTTAATTCAAAATTAAACCAAAGTCTATTAAATAATTAACTAATTAATTATTTAATATATATATAATATATATATATATATATACACACGTGTGTGACACGTGTCACAGTGACACGTGTCACTCACGTGAGCCACACGTGTGACTTCACACGTGTGGAACCCTCTTGGCCCGATTAACTCGTTTAATCATTTTAAAGCCTCAACTCATGTAACCAAGTTGTTGTGTGTGACCCTCTAGGTTCTCAATTCAATTAGCAGTGACCCTAATTAATTAATTCACTAATTAATTAATCAGTCCACAGATTAAACGACCATAGTCTAGCAACAGGTGTTTAACCCCTAGCTGAATTGGAATGTTCGGATTCGACAGAACCTTTAAGTCATTGATTCATGTGAGATACAATCCTCCTACTTACTATCTCTCAACCAAGATCTAGGGCAAGGGAATAATCAGAACCCTAATAATCCTGTCTTAAAGCTAAGTGCATTTCATATCCATTTGATCTCAATCCAAGAAACCCTTTTCTTGATGTCTTGATCTACTGCCTTGGCCAAGGACTCCATATGGCATATGAATGACTTACACAATAAGAGATCACCTTGCATATGCAAGTGTAGGTCCTTTCTTGATTCTCATTCACTTTCATGAATCACTTGTGCAGCCCCAGCATAAGCCTTGAATCAGTTGTCTAAGGCGACACCCTTTAAAGCTTATACCAAAGACTACAGAGTTAACTCATAAAGTAACATGGAACCTCAAGTCTAAGGATCAATTAATCACATCAATGACTCGTGAGATATTTCCTAATCTGGAAGTTTCCATTTCCTGAAATAGAAACTTCCTTTCCCATTTAGGAATGTTCTCACACGGGGCACCTCAGTGAACTTACTTATTAAAGCAAGCACCCTCATGTATCACGCACGTATCAACTATACACTTTCCACCTCCATGAAACAAGGTGGTCCTTCTTAAGGGCGTGATCCCACAAGCAAGCCTTAGAGGAGTCAGGTTGACACTCCCACTGTCTGTAGGACTCATCGGCTTGGAGTATTTTACTAATCATGACTTATGTGATATAGGGCTCGTTTCATGAACCATTTCACCTAAATGGTAGAGTCCTAAAGTCATCAGGATTAGGGGAGTTCTCATACATGCACAGCTAAAGTAAACGCATACCAAACAAGAGCATATAAAGAAGTGTTGCCTCAATTCGTTATTTCATTCAAAGATTATCTGTGATTACAATAAGGAAAAGCACAAAGCGGATATACAATCGGCTTTTAGGGCACTATTCCTAACACAACCGCCACCCCGATGGCGTCGCCGCCTACGTCAGAAGAAACGCCGGGAAGCCTTCTCCATGGGTGTATGGCGCTTGTCGGCGGAAAATGGCCGGAAGCCACTGCGAAGGGCGGCGAAGTGGCGGCTCCGCCACCTCCTCCAGCCGCGTCTGAAATTCTGCCGTATCTCCGCCACCGTTCGTCGTTGGTCGAGTTCTTGGTACGGTTCTGACCGCATCGTCGAGATAATCGAAATGGACTATTCATTCGTCGAATTCCGTCGAGAAACGAGCGAGTTTCGGGTAGTGCATGAAAACACACCATGAGTGTGTGTGAACAGTGAAAATCACGAGAGAGATGGAGAGAGCTGAAGTCTGCTGCGTTTTCGCACGAAAAACGAGGATCCGAGTATATATCTCGGGTCCTCGTACGTTAAAACGGTCGGAAGAACGGGCTAACGAAGTCGGAATGGGGCAAACTCAGAGTCTACGGACTTTTCTCGATGCCCCGAACACGTTGAAGGGGTCAAAAAGGTCGAAAACTCGATCGAACGAGAAAAGACCGAAAAACCCCTAAAAAGAGAAAATTACAAAGGGGCCCCCGAACTCTAAAAGAGTTCAAAATAAGGCCACGAAAAATGTAAATCATATAATTAAACACATAAAAAGGTTGAAACGTGACGTACCTTATAAATCGGACGAGCGGGATGTTACACTACTTTGCTACAAGGTCAGGTTTAGGATCTTTTCCTTTAGTTAATCGACCAATGGCCTAAATGTGATGATTTTTCACCCGCATGCGAATTTACTAAATATTTTTATATTAGATATGTGTCATATGATATGTTTATGACCTTGTCATACGATTAAACGTTTTGAACTATAAGTATGAGCATATATAAGCTTGAAAATGTTTTGCAACGAGGCTATGCTCCAAACCGTGTGTCGTCACGCAAGCTAGGATCTACCTCAATATTTTATTGTTAAGGAAAACACGGAGAGGTGCAAGTTTAGCATATGTTGAGTTGCAAGGTAAGGGTATGCTCGATAAGGTACGTAAGTTATGTTTAATTATGTAGCGAGTTAAGTAAGTTTAATTGGATAATTGGTTGTTACTGGGCCCCGGAGACGTGGGTAAGGACGGCCGGGAGGGCAAGGGCCGTCGGGTTAAGCCTGTGCATAGTCTCCATTTGGAGTACTCACGCGCGACTCTTGGAGGTTGAGGAGGTGTGGTGCTTCAAGCACATCGTGGGATACCTACCCCGTATGCATTGGTAATTAGGTAGAGAGGGTTTGACTCCCGAAACACCGTTGCTGTTGGGGATGGATTATTTATGTATTTATGGTTTTCTTGATTTTCTTACGTTATAGAGGAGTAAGGGTTAAGTGCTCGTACTCGCCGAGCTTTTGTATGATTCGTTGGTTATGAAACGGGATAGGAGCTTCCTTTAATTCTAGTACGTCTTGTGTTGATTTTGAAATGTATAAGTTTATTTTGAAAATTAGTTTTATAGCACCCGAGCGCAAGGTACCACATCCCCCGCACCGAAACCCGACCCGAATATGAAATGGACACTCCATACCCGAGCTAAATCACGACGAACGGGGACAAACAGACACGCTATGCTAGGCGGGACTAACCCTTAAACCATAAAACCAGAGTAAAACAATGAAGCAGAAGCAAATCTATCATATAACCTGTACAACGAGCATTAAGCCCCAAAAATAGATCATATACATCATTCACATGCCATCACGGCTCAAAACATGTACGCTCCAAAACAATATTCATATACAATGATCATAAATAAGAGTATGCAAGTGTAAGACCCAAAATACAAGAGCTAGCCACAAATGCAAGACACAACGACTCGAATTCCCGCCTAACTCCCCTAACACCTGCACAAAACAACTGAAAACCAAATGGGTTCAGTCCAAAAGAGACTGGTGGGTATAAAACAGGGCATAAGTATTATATAAGATGGTATTTAAACATTCACATGCAAGTTATAATCTCAAATAAGGTTTTTAGAGCATTTCCCAAGTGGGTGAAATAAAGAAATCATCAAAAGGGATTATAACAACCAATTTTCATTAGGTCGTTTGTGGCCCGGCGAGTGGGCGTGCATTATCTCCAACCAACACATTGTGTAATTCATTAAACATTCTTTCTTTCTTTCTTTTCATGCATTACATTCTTTCTCTGTGCACATTCATGATCACTTACATCTTTTTCCTCTGGTTGGTGGACGGGTTAGCAAGACCCGGTCACCTCCTTCATTGACCAAAAGGGGTTACATGACTCCCCTAGTGGCACTCAGCTCCCATTCCTCGCAAATCTCCTGGCGAGGTCCGGTATCACAGTTCATTGGTTGGAACTAGAGTAAGGGATTACCGTCGGCCCATGCCTCCCCGGATAGCCACTTACCCCAAGTTCCTGGGCCCCATTATGTCCATTCATTCATTCATTCTCGCCAAAATATTTGGTAGGATTCATAAATTAAAGGTTTTACGTTGCAAACATTTACTCTTAAACCGACTCTATATACATATAATAATTTTTGGACGATATCTTTACACATTGGGAGTATACCGGGTCATTTAACTAAATAGTAGAGAAACCCACCGGTACACCTCTTACTGAACAATACCAAGAAGAAAAAGGGGACTCGAAAGTGTCCTATGAACCCAACAAGTCTCAGCCTTGGAGAAAATTGTACAAAGGACAATGTAAAGTGTTCGTGAGACTCAAGACTCCAAATGAACTATATATGACGCACGACATGCAATGAACATGATATAAATGCATAAGAGATGATGTTATGTCATGAACATGTTCATGTGCACGAATAATACATCTAGAGCATATAGACAAGTCATTCATTCGTTCAAGGAAGCGTTCATATCCATTAAGTTCATAACTTTCACATTTCATACTAATTCAATCCAAGGAATTCAAATAAAAATCATAGCACATACTCTATCACATTTACAATTAAAGAATATACAACTAAATACATTCGAATCAAGATCGTAAATTAAAAACATGAAATAGATAACAATTAAATTCTAAACTTTAAATAAATAAGTTAAACAATACTTAAAATAAATATATAAAACATATATATATATATATATATATATATATATATATATATATAATCACATGCACAATATAATATCTATATATATATATAATATACATAATAAACAAACAAATATATAACACTACACATATCTATAAGTATACATATGTAATTATTTCTGTAGTAATATATATACACATGCACAAACTAAGAAGACACACACATATATAGAGTAAATTGCACCTAACACCCCTGTGTTATGGCAAATTATCATAAAAAACCCCGTGTTTCAAAAATTACTATAAAAAACCCTGTGTATTCTAAAATGTGCATCAGAGATCCTGAACGCGGTTAGTGTCTTACACGCGCCGAAATTGCAATCTTTAAATTAAAAGTTAGCATAAAAAACCCTATATTGATAAAAACATACATAAAAAACCCTATATTTATAGAAATATGCATAGAAAACCCTGACGTCAAAAATAAATTTATATAGGCCCAATAAATGAGTTTAACACATGAAATGTAAAAATTTGTAAAAGCATTATGTACACAAATATAATTTCTAACTAATACAATAAAAATATTATCTGAACAGCTTCAAAACACAAATGAGAAAATGCATAAATTAGAAACATATAGGCCAATTATTTCTAATTTATGCATTTTCTCATTTGTGTTTGGAAGCTGTTCATAGAATATTTTTATTGTGTTAGTTAGAGATTATATTTGTGTAGCTACAAATTTTTGCATTTCATGTGTTGAATTCATTTATTTGGCTTATATAAATTTATTTGTGACATCAGGGTTTTTTATAAATATTTTTATAAACATAGGGTTTTTTATGGATAGTTTTATAAATATAGGGTTTTTCATGCTAACTTTTAATTTAAAGACTCGAATTTCGGCGCGTGTAAGACACTAAGCGCGTTTAGGGTCTCCGATGCACATTTTAGAAAACACAGGGTTTTTTATAGTAATTTTTGAAACACGGAGTTTTTTATGATAATTTGCCATAACACAGGGATGTTAGGTGCAATTTACTCCACATATATATATATATATTATATACACTCACGTAAACTCCCATGCATAAGTATTTATAATTTTAAGTATGTATATATATATATATGTACACACACACACACACAACAACACCAAAAGAAGAAAGAAGATGCAGCAGGAAGAATGAAAGAAGCAGCAGCGCAGGAAGTAGCATAGGCGCTGCATCGAGTTTTGTTAGCTCCATTGGACTCGTATCGACGATTTGGATCTGATGGAACAAACCTCATATTTTTCTAGGATCATTTGGATCCCCAAATTTCAACCGGAACGAGCACTTTGCGCGTAAGACGACAATTCTTGACTTTTCCCAAGCTACGGACCTACCCTAACGCACCTAAGACCTAAACCTTGACTAATATACACCTAGACCCACTCATTTCTCTCCCTCATCAGCCCATAGCCGAACCACTCTCACCCCACAACCTAAAAGTTCATCCAAAAGAAGAAGAAGAAGAGAAAAGGGGAAAGAAGAGGACCAGTATTCAAAACCTTGGAGATTTGAGCTCATCTCCCTGCCATTTCTCACCTTCTCTTGAAGGTAAGCTTATATTTGTGTAGGATATCTCCTTATGGTTCTTTTAAGTCTTATATTATATGATTTCACCAAGTTTTGATTGGGGTATGATGAAGATGATGATAGTGAAGGGTTCTTGCATTTTGATGAATTGCCTTGGTTCTCTTTGGTTTTCTTTGGTACTCATGAGTGTTAGGTGATCACAAGACATGCATTTATGATTGTATGGACTTATTTTATATGGTAGTTGAAGTATTGGTTAGATGTCATTAATGAAACTTTCAAGACATATCTTGACATGATCACATATGCACTCTCCTCACGTTTGATCACTTTGGGAGCATGTTTAAGTGTTGTTTTGTTACATATTTATTTCCATTTCATAGCTGGGCAAGTCGGTTAAGGATTGCCCAGGAATCTGCTCTGTTTGGTGTTTTTTTTTTTTTTTTTTTTTTTTGGCTACCGACTCAAATCCACGGGGGTGGATTTGAGTGAGTAGAGTTGCTGTCAGGAATCCATGGGGGTGGATTTTTCCCTTTGGAAAAATCCATGGGGGTGGATTCTGCCCTGCCTATTTTTGTTACTCCAATTCCGTTTTTCTTCGCTCGTTTAATCTTCCTCCACATGTTTTATGACTTATATGAGATATTAACATGTTTTATAATGTGTTAACTTGGATGTTATGAAGTTTCATCATTTGTTTGTGAAATATTTTCCAAGTTATGCCTCAACGTGTCATCATTGCTCCTAATATGCACATGCATGGATCTTTGTTATCAGTATGAACCCTAATTGAGTATTTATCTCTTCTTTTATGATTCATTTGAAATGTATACATGTTAAAGCATATGTTATGATCATTATATGAAATTCGTGGATTGACTTAATATGGAATGTGAAAGTTATGAGCTTGAATGGATATGAACGCCACTTATAATGAATGAATTGCTTGTTTATATGCCTTAAAGGTATTAATTGTTCACATAAACGATTCCTTGACATAATATCACCTCTTATGCCTTCATAACCTATGTTATACTTGCCATATATAGTTAGTTTATGGCTCAATTTGTCTTCCTTGCTTCAATGTGGTACATGCATGCATTGATGCTTCATGTTTGAACCCCAAATGATGTTGTACTTCTTTTAATGATTGATATGAAGTGTTTACATGTTATACTACGTGAGATGATCATTATTTGAATTTCTTAGATTTATGTGGTATAGAAATGAACGTCATGAACTCATATGGATATGGACGTTTCTTGAAAGGAATGAATGGCTTGTATACAGGTCTTTAAGACATTAATTGTGCACTAGAATGTTTCTATAGCATGATATCATATCTATACTTTCATATCATATTCACTGAATTGCCGTGCGTCATATATGGTTCATTTGGAGTCTTGAGTCTTACGTGTACCCTCTATTGTCCTTTGTACAGTTTTCTCCAGGGCGGAGACTTGTCGGGTTCTCAGGACACTTTCGAGTCCTCTTGCTTCTTCTTAGTGTTGGTTGGTAAGCTAAGGACAGGTGGGTTTCTCTTCTATTAGTTGACTGACCCTATATACTCCCAATGTGTAAAGATTTCGGCCAAAACTATTATACGTATATAGAGTCACCTTTCAAGAGGAAATGTTTGCAACGTAAAGCCCTTATTTTATGAACCCTACCAAATGTTTTGGCGAGAATGAATGAATGAATGAATGAATGCACAGAATGGGGCCCAGGGACTTGGTGTGAGTGGTTATCCGGGGAGGCATGGGCCGACGATGATCCCTCACACTAGTTCAAACTAATGAAAGGCGTAACCGGACCTCGTTAGGAGTTAGCGAGGAATGGACGCTGAGTGCCATCTGGGGAGTCATGCTCCCCTTTTGGTCAATGAATGGGTGGTTGGGCCTTGCAATCTGACCACCAACCCGGAGGAAGTAGGTGTAAATGTTCATGAATGTGCACAAAAGAATGTAATGCATTAATGAAAGAGAGAACGAATGAGTGTTTAATGAACTACACAAGGTGTTGGTTGGAGATAATGCACGCCTACTCGCCGGGCCACGAAAGACCTAAAGAATGAAATGAATGTTATAATCCCTTTTGATGATTCTTTCTCTTGCCCACTTGGGAAATACTTCGAAAACCTCACTTGGGATTATAACTTGAATGTGAATGTTTAAATATCATCTTATACTATACTTATGCCTCATTTTATACCCACCAGTCTCCTATAGACTGAACCCGGTTTGTTTTTAGTTTTCTTACAGGTTTGGAGTGCTAGGCGGGAAGTAGAGTTTGTTAAGTCTTTCGGTCAAGTCAGAGTCTGTTCTTATACATAGTGCATCATGATTTGTTTAAATTATGAAGAATATATGATTTGTATTGATTATTGCTACCATCATGAATTCTGAATAAGCTTATAGGAACAAAAAGAATCCGTAATTGATGTTTTGTGATTTTATTAAATTTTCGGATTAGGTATCTATGTTAGTTGAACCCGTCACTCTTTGCTTACCTTGTTATTTATGAATGTACTTTGCTTCCGCACCGGTATTATTTCTATTGTTATGTTCTTTGGTTGCGAAAGTTAGCTCCCGCCTAGCTTAGCGAGTGTGTGTCCCCGTTCGCCATGATTTAGCTCGGGTATGGATTATCCATTTCATATTCGGGTCGGGTCTCGGTGCGGGGGATGTGGTACCTTGCGCTCGGGTGCTACATCCTTCAGTGGTATCAGAGCCCGATTGCAAAACCGGTGTTCTCGTGTCGTGATTGAGCCAGTCTAGGTCGTACGGCTTAGGAACTACGTGATAATGTGTGCATTGCATTGATTTTGAGAATGAATTGCCTTCTCTGTTGAATCTTGTTGAATTACCTGTTGTATTCTTACGTTGAATCCATGCCTTCTGTGTTGAATACATTACATGAGTATACACTAATCGCATGCATATCTCCTTTAAATGAGTGACGATTTGTAGGTTTTGAAGATAATATCAAACTACAGCCAAGTTCCACGATGGCAACGATCTGTTACAAGTTCTTTCTGATGCACGGAAGATCGGAAGGATGCACCGGGGAAGAATCAAGAGAATTCGAGGTACGTGGCTTTATAGATGGAGCTAAAGTTCTGGGGTTAGGATCCGGAATGGGAGGTTCCACTTTAGAGATGCAATGGTAGGGAGACACTTGATAAGATAAGAGTGATCGGGGAATATTTATGACTCCTAAGGTGGGTATATACGACTCTCCTACATAGGATGCCATAATTGGATTCAACTGGATCATTCAACTTAAGAAATGGGGTGAATGAACCTTGAGGGTACTTTAACTCAGGGTTCGGATTATGGAAAAGATAGCGAGGATTGTGAAGATTCAAGCTAAAACACATTCGGCAGGAATTAAGCATCAAGAGTCGTCAAAGAGGGATTTCTATGTAAACCTAATAGCTAGAAAAGAGGTTGTCGAGGTCAAGATCGGGAAGAAGTGAGTCCGGGAGCTCTGGAATTCAACTAAGATGGAAAAGTGGGAAGAGATTGGAAAGATTCAAGCAACGTAGTAAATGCATGTTCGCGGAAGATAACAATATTGTGAATGGAATTTGAGTTCATTCCTTTAATGCAAGTTCAATTATCGTGGAGGATGTCAAATTGGGAGAGAGGGAGCAACAAATGGAAACAATAAAGAAAGGCGAAGACTTCTGGGAAGGAAATTATGCGCTCAAGTGTAAGCAATTGGAAAACAAGTTCAATTCCTCAATCTAAACTCATAAAGGATAAGCACGGGAATCTTGATCAAGGGGATGATTCAAAATAGGATTCGGAAACACAGTCCGGGTAAATTTATTAGAGAGTTTGGGCAATGTTGAAGGGTGATTCTCGGAAGAAATTTAGATGCTAATTCAGGGGATGTAGAAGAAATTAGGGATCGCGAAATTTCAATTCCGGACCGTGGAAAGTACAAGTTGTTGCACAAGGACTTATGGAAATCATGAAGACCGTGGGAAAGATAAGAAATGATCAACACGTCAAATTAAGTCATGGTCGAAGAAATGAGAACAAGCTATCGAGTTAACCACTTGCCATCTTGGTGACAGGTTCCAAAGCATTCATGGCACGTGCATCATTCTTCGCATCAATCATTTATTTTTCTTTTCTTATGTTCGTGCATGCATTTCTATTTGATTTCGTTGCTTTAATGTGATGTATATTTAATTGTTGCAAGCGTGACAGGTGCATTGACATCTCAACCCGACATGCATTTTAGTGTTTATTTAATAGGGAGTTCTTTCACCTCACTTATCAAATATCTCTTCGATCGGGCCACATCTGAGTTAAGAGAAAAAGAAATAATGGGATGGCACATTACAAGGAAGATGATTTGGGGAAATAAACAACTTCAATTAAAGGATAGGTTGGTGGAAAAGAAATTTCAGAAGGAAAAGTGAAAGGGAGTTGGCTTAGGGGTGTCCGGGTCGAACAAGAATAGAGAAGGGGGTTTTGATTATCAAGAGAATTGGGGAAGGAGTTGAAAGACCAAATCTTTGGGTTTCTATGTCAGTTAAAACCTTCCCTAATGAAAATTTTCATCAAGAATTTCGATGAAATAAGGATCCATGGAGTTCAACGCGTAACGATAGAAAATTTTAAGGGGGAGAGCATGAACAACCGGCAAATTTGAAACTTGAGGTCGTGCCAAAGAAATACTCTAGTAGGAACATCGGAACTGCAAGTTAGGGAGGACCTGGAAGTCCGTATGGTGGTGAGCGAATAAGACGACTTTAAAGGTTAATCATTAAAGTGAGGGCTGAGCCACTAAATTCGGGTTGAAGATTATCATGAGGATTAGAAAAGATAGCTTGTCGAATTTTTCTACGTATGCAAGTTTGACTTGGAGATAAAGGAGTTATGAAGGAGTTAAGAAAACTCCTTAGTTGAATTGTCAAGAGGGAACCGATTCAAATTATCATAGAAAGGGATGCTATCAATAAAGCTTGGTTCAATAAGTTTGGAAAGAGAGTTAAGAAGAGACAAAACCGGCAAGGATGAACATTGGGAAATTTAAATCAAACTTCAAGAATTATCAAGAACATCCTATCTCTGATTAAAGACTTGTAGTGGCCGAATACCAAATTTCACCTTAAAGGTTTAAAGAGAGTAAAATGGGGTCAACTGAATGGAAGAATTCGGAAAGATTTCGGTGATATATTAAGGTCGAGAATAAATTTTTTAGGGACACCAAGGGTAATTATCTTTGATGGTATGTTAGGCTTTGATTTTGTTAAGGAAAATAGCTATGGATCTAATTTCAGGATGGATGATCTAACAGTATATGGGGAATCAAAGCTCGGGTATTAAGAGTTGGTTTGGCTAAGGGAAACTTATAAGGATTGATGAAGGATCGAAGAAGAAGATTGGGCAGTACAAGTCAAAAGGGAATAAAGAATAAAATTCTTAGAGGATCTATCATTGCTTCACCGGGGTACCCTGAAGAGCTTAAAGACAAGGGAAGAAGCATTGAGCTCACTTTCGGGGCAGATCATGCATTGGAAAACAACGCCCACAATTCTAAATTATGCATCTACGGTGAACAGTACATGAAGCATCCATGATACATGCATCCATGCAAATTTAATTTAAATAATTTTTATGTTATGTGCTTTGATTCCTTATCATGTTAAATTACTTGGAGTAATTCATAATCAACGTAGATGGTATCTATTACGTGACTTTAATTATGGTTTCGCGTTGTGTTGCTCGGGAGTATTGGACACTTCCTTGCTTTGTTTTGTTTGAGAGACGGGGTGCTCTCGTTGTTTGTAAGAGACGGGGATTCTCTTATTGTTGTTCGAGAGACGGGGTGCTCTTTTTGCTTACGAGCGACGGGGTTCTCTCATTGTTGCTCGAGAGACGGGGCTCTCTCCTTGTTCTTTGTGAGAGACAGGGAATCTCTCATTGTGTGTTCGGTCGAGTAGTGAATCCGGGGATGGATTCTTTTAAGGGGGAGAGTTTGTAACGCCCCAACTTTTCCGTATTTTAGAATGACGTATGCGTTTACTAATTTACGCGAATCAATTGGCTATAAGTGTTTTCTATGTTTAAATTTTGTTATTTAATTGTTAATTATGTGATTAATTGAGATATATGAAATATTTGAATTGGAATTGATACGGATACTTAAACCACTCGCGCAGGAATAATTTGTGTGCTCCCTAATTACGTGTTTAAATGATTTAATTACCTAATTAATCGTTTATGATAATTAAAATTTTTATTTTTAATTAATCTTTTAATAATATGTATTTCGTTATATTTTAATAAATATTTAATATGGATTCTTAAATTTCATTTGAATTTGGAAATTATATGAATTCTTGAACGATATGTTTTTACGTGACAAGTTGCGTGCCGTTACTATATGAAATGAATTTGAAATTTTGTGGAAATTTAATATATTGGAATTATATGTGTTATGAATATGAATATATGTTCGTTTCATGTTTTTGGATTCATTTGCATGAGTTATGATTTTATTTTGAGTCTTGGAACTAGGGATGTAAACAAGCCGAGCCGAGCCGAGCCTTGGCTTTTTTTTATGGTTCGAGCTTGGGCTCGGCCTTTAAAAAATTGGCTTGGGTACGGCTTGCAAGCCGCCGAGCCACAGCAAAGGTGGCTTGGGTTCGGTTCGCAGTAGGTTCGGCCGAGCCGAGCCAAGCCGGTGAGCTAGCCACTAAAAAATCCTCAAAATAAACTTTTATTTTGCCCAGATCTAGATCTATATGTGCAGATTCAAAGCAGATCTATATGTGCATATTCAAAACAGAGGCGTTTTGTCCCCATATAGATCTATTTGTATATATTCAAAGCAGATTTTGCCCAGATCTATGTAAATTCAAAGCAAAGGAGTGAAAAGATTACTTTTGAGATTAAAATTACAATGAATCAAAAAAACTGAAAATTAAAATCTCATTTCTAATAGATATTTTACATACAAATTCTGGAATCATTCTGTATATGGCGCGGGCGGAAGATGCTTTCTTGAGCAGAAGGAGATAGCGGCCTAGAGTGGTGGTGGCGTATGGAAAGCGGCGGTCGTGGTGGGCTGTGGTGGTGACGTACGGAAAGCGGCGGTCATGGTGGGCAGAAACCTGGCGGCACACGCGAAGCTAGAGCAGTGGTGGAGGAAATCCGGTGTGGGAGAAGTAGAAATCTCTAGAGACAAATTAGATCCCAAGGAGATGGTAGAAGCAGAAATCTCTGTGTGGTTGTTTCGCGCAGAACTGGAGGGGATGAAGGTGGGAGACGGCATAGGAGGTGGGAGGAATTGGTTTATAATTGAGAATTTAGGGTTTTTACATCTTTTTGTATATGCATATGTATATATATATATAACACTTATTTATTTTATATTTACTGTATATATATATATAACACTTATTTATTTTATATTTAATAAAAAATGGCGTAATACAGTATACATATATATATATATATTATTTTTGTTTTTTTATTATTTGCTTACGAGCCGGCTCGCAAGCTTCGAACACTAAATAGAAGGGCTCGGGCTTGGTTCGAAGGCTGCACGAGCCGAGCCAAGGCTCGGCTTGGCTCGTCAATCTCGAACCCAAGCCCGAGCTTTTTGCGAGCTAGCTCATAGAGCTCACGAGCCAGCTCAGCTCAATTACATCCCTACTTGGAACCAAAACGGGGATAACGAGCAATTAGCGCACCTTTGGTTCCGTATGTGATATCTTGAGCTTGGGAACTCGGAATTGAGTTTCGTCAGCTCCATTGAACTCGTATCGACGATTTGGATCTGATGAAACAAACCTCATATTTTTCTAAGATCATTTGGATCCCCAAATTTCAACCGGAACGAGCACTTTGCGCTTAAGACGACAATTCTTGACTTTTCCCAAGCTACGGACCTACCCTAACGCACCTAAGACCTAAACCTTGACTAATATACACCTAGACCCACTCATTTCTCTCCCTCATCAGCCCATAGCCGAACCACTCTCACCCCAAAACCTAAAAATTCATCCAAAAGAAGAAGAAGAAGAGAAAAGGGGAAAGAAGAGGACCATTATTCAAAACCTTGGAGATTTGAGCTCATCTCCCTACCATTTCTCACCATCTCTTGAAGGTAAGCTTATATTTGTGTAGGATATATCCTTATGGTTCTTTTAAGTCTTATATTATATGATTTCACCAAGTTTTGATTGGGGTATGATGAAGATGATGAATAGTGAAGGGTTCTTGCATTTTGATGAATTACCTTGGTTCTCTTTGGTTTTCTTTGATACTCATGAGTGTTAGGTGATCACAAGACATGTATTTATGATTGTATGGACTTATTTTATATGGTAGTTAAAGTATTGGTTGGATGCCATTAATGAAACTTTGAAGAAATATCTTGACATGATCACATATGCACTCTCCTCACGTTTGATCACTTTGGGAGCATGTTTAAGTGTTGTTTTAGAGTTGTTTTGTTACATATTTGTTGCCATTTCATAGCTAGGCATGTCAGTTAAGGGTTGGCCAGGAATCTGCTCTGTTTGTGTGTGTGTTTTTTTTTTTTTGGCTACCGACTCAAATCCACGGGGGTGGATTTGAGTCAATAGAGTTGCTGTCAGGAATCCATGGGGGTGGATTTTTCCAATCCATGGGGGTGGATTTTGCCCTGCCTATTTTTGTTACTCTAATTCCGTTTTCTTCGCTCGTTTAATCCTCCTCCACCTGTTTTATGACTTATATGAGATATTAACATGTTTTATAATGTGTTACCTTAGATGTTATGAAGTTTCATGATTTGTTTGTGAAATATTTTCCAAGTTATGCCTTAACGTGTCATCATTGCTCCTAATATACACATGCATGGATCTTTGTTATCAATATGAGCCCTAATTGTGTATTTATCTTTTCTTTTATGATTCATTTTAAATGTATACATGTTAAAGCATATGTTATGATCACTATATGAAATTCGTGGATTGACTTAATATGGAATGTGAAAGTTATGAGCTTGAATGGATATGAACGCCACTTATAATTAATGAATTGCTTGTTTATATGCCTTAAAGGTATTAATTGTGCACATAAACGATTCCTTGACATAATATCACCTCTTATGCCTTCATAACCTATGTTATACTTGTCATATATAGTTTATGGCTCAATATGTCTTCCTTGCTTCAATATGGTACATGCATGCATTGATGCTTCATGTTTGAACACCCAAATGATGTTGTGCTTCTTTTAATGATTGATATGAAGTGTTTACATGTTATACTACGTGAGATGATCATTATTTGAATTTCTTAGATTTATGTGGTATAGAAATGAACGTCATGAATCGATATGGATATGAACGTTTCTTGAAAGGAATGAATGGCTTGTATACATGTCTTTAAGACATTAATTGTGCACTAGAATGTTTCTATGGCATGATATCATATCTATACTTTCATATCATATTCATTGCATTGTCGTGCGTCATATATGGTTTATTTAGACTCTTGAGTCTTACGTGTACCCTCTATTGTCCTTTGTACAGTTTTCTCCAGGGCGGAGACTTGTCGGGTTCTCAGGACACTTTCGAGTCCTCTTGTTTCTTCTTAGTGTTGGTTGGTAAGCTAAGGACAGGCGGGTTTCTCTTCTATTAGTTAACTGACCCTATATACTCCCAATGTGTAAAGATTTCGGCCAAAACTATTATACCTATATGGAGTCACTTTTCAAGAGTAAATGTTTGCAAAGTAAAGCCCTTCTTTTATGAACCCTACCAAATGTTTTGGCAAGAATGAATGAATGAATGAATGCACAGAATGGGGCCTAGGGACTTGGTGTGAGTGGCTATCCGGGGAGGCATGGGCCGACGGTGATCCCTCACACTAGTTCCAACTAATGAACGGCGTAAGCGGACCTCGTTAGGAGTTAGCGAGGAATGGACGCTGAGTGCCATTTAGGGATTCATGCTCCCCTTTTGGTCAATGAATGGGTGGTCGGGTCTTGTAATCCCACCACCAACCCGGAGGAAGAAGGTGTAAATGTTCATGAATGTGCACGAAAGAATGTAATGCATGAAAGAAAGAGAGAACGAATGAATGTTTAATGTACTACACAAGGTATTGGATGGAGATAATGCACGCCTACTCGTCGGGCCACGAAAGACCTAAAGAATGAAATGAATGTTATAATCCCTTTTGATGATTCTTTCTCTCGCCCACTTGGGAAATACTTCGAAAACCTCACTTGGGATTATAACTTGCATGTGAATGTTTAAATATCATCTTATACTATACTTATGCCTCATTTTATACCCACCAGTCTCCTATAGACTGAACCCGGTTTGTTTTTAGTTTTCTTGTAGGTTTGGAGTGCTAGGCGGGAAGTCGAGTTTGTTAAGTCTTTCGGTCAAGTCAGAGTCTGTTCTTATACATAGTGTATCTTGATTTGTTTAAATTATGAAGAATATATGATTTGTATTGATTATTGCTACCATCATGAATTCTGAATAAGCTTATAGGAACAAAAAGAATCCGTAATTGATGTTTTGTGATTTTATTAAATTTCCGGATTAGGTATCTATGTTTGTTGAACCCGTCACTCTTTACTTACCTTGTTATTTATGAATGTACTTTGCTTCCGCACCGGTATTATTTATATTGTTATGTTTCTTTGGTTGCGAAAGTTAGCTCCCTCCTAGCTTAGCGAGTATATGTGTCCCCGTTCGCCGTGATTTAGCTCGGGTATGGATTGTCCATTTCATATTCGGGTCGGGTCTTGGTACGGGGGATGTGGTACCTTGCGCTCGGGTGCTACAGCACTCATCTCTTATTCATCTCAAATCATGTTCATTGCCTTGCTGTGCGTCATATATGATTCATCTCAAATCATGCTACAGCACTATGTATCTTTTGTACAGTTTTCTCCTGGACGGAGACGTGTCGGGTTCATAGGGTACTCCCAAGTCCTTGTTTCTTCTTGGTATTGTTGCGCTCGGGTACTACCTTATGATTGTTGGGGTGGACATGATTATGCACAAACGGGCCCAGGGACTTAGTGCAAGTGGCTACCGGGGAGGCAAGGGTCGATAGTGATCCCTTGTACTAGTCCCAACCACATGTACGGTGATACCAGCCCTCGCTAGGAGATAAGCGGGGAATGGGAGCTGAGTGCCTTTGGGGGAATTCATGTAACCCCCTTTGGTCAATGTATGAGGTGGTCGGGTCTTGTAAACCCCGTCCACCACCCGAAGGAAAACGGTGTAAGTGTTTATGATTATGTATGATAATGATTATGAATGATTATGAACGGTTATGTATGAATGTGTATGATCGCTAATGTAAAGATTGAATTGATATGCACACACGAGGAGTAGGTTGGAGATATTCGCCCACCCACCAGGGCTCACGTAATGACCACATGATTGTAATGAATGAATGGGATTAATGGTTGTAATCTCGGACGTTGTTTTCTTTGTTTTCACCCACTTGGAAAATGTTACAAAACCTCGTACGGGATTATAACTTGCATGCGTGTGCGATTTTGAATTCTATATTATTATGATATTAATCCCTGTTTTATACCCACCGGTCTCCTATAGACTGAACCCGGTATTATTTTCAGTTTCTTGCAGGTTTTGGAGCGCTAGGCGGGATTTTTAGTCTGTCGAGTCCTGTGGTTAAGTCGGAGTCATTTTACATGCATTTTGTAATTTGAATAAGTTATCATGAAGAATGTACAAATGTTATGATTATGAAACATTGATTTGGGACAGGCTTCTGGGGATAGATTGAACCCCGTGACTTATGACTTATGATTTATGATTTATGTTGGAAATTTCGGGACTAGCTATCTATGTTAGTTGAACCCGTGCCATGCTTCTTATTATGGTTGACCATATGTTTTGCTTCCGCACATGCATTTATTTTATTTAACTGCTTATTTGGTTTCGAAAGTTAGCACCCGCCTAGCATAGTGAGTGAGTGAGTCCCTGTTTGCTGTGACTTGGCACGTATATGGACTTTCCATTTTATATGCGGGTCGGGTCTCAGTGCGGGGGATGTGGTGCCTTGCGCTAGGGTGTTACATCGTTAAGTTGTATCAGAGCCCCGGTTGCAAAACTAGGGTTTCTAGTGTTGTGTCATGTCAAGTCTAGGTCGTACGATATAGGAACAACATGTCAACGAGTGCACCGCATTGATCATGAGCATTGCTATTGAAAATTGATATGGGAATACATTGTTAAATGTGTTTAACTTAAATTTTGTTGACTTATGTGTTGCATTTTGCATCAAATACGTGCTCTTGGTGCTAATTATATGTCATATACACTTACTAACTGGCATGCATTTATATTTGCGATGAGTTGTGATTGTAGGATGTTCTTACAACAGTAAACCATGGCCAATTTTCACCATCACAACAACTGCCACGAACTCTTCCATCAGGTGTGGATAATTCAAAGAAGACTCCGGAGATTTAGAGGAATTCGGCCGATTGGTGATTCTTATGACAAGGTTATAAGATGGGAGTTCAAGATAGAGATGGGAACTGAACTAGGGGTGAAGACTCGGCATGGATAAGAAATCAAGCCTATCAAGACAATGAAGTGATTGGAGGTTTGTGGAGAAATCAAGATGGAAACCACAAGGGAGGATGTAAGTTCTCTGTAATGCTTTGAAGACCAACCATCATGGTGCAGAATCTATGCCTCGCTCTGGTTGGGTTTCTATTGGTAGTAGCTTTACTCAGGTTGAAGGCAGTGATTTGCCAACTCCTAAGGTTAAAGCCAGGGGAGAAGATCTCATCGTTAGGAATGGAAAGTAAGAATCGGATTAGGAAGAAGTTATGAAAGTTAATCAACATGGTGAATGCAAACCTATGGAAGATAACGAGGCTAGAAGTTCTATCTTCGGTCGGATTGGAGTTTATTTTCCAAATCTAAGCGGAATTTTCGTGTTGTGAGGCCGAATTGAGAGATATGGAAATGATAAAGAAAGCCAAAGAGCTTTTGGAGGAAATTGGGTGATCAAGTATAGACAATTGGAGAATAAGTCCTTCAACCAATTTGTACTTACGAGAGTAATTGAAGGAACTTCGATGAAGGTGACAATAATGGTAAGGATGCGGACGATATCGGGAGACTGATACTTGGAAAGAAGCTAAAACATCGATCCTATGGGTGTAGAAGAATTTAGGTTCCAGAAATCACAATCTCGGACTAAGGAGACATACAAGTTGATACAAGAAAACTTTAAAGATTTGAAGACCATGGTAAAACAAGAAATGAACAACAATTCAACGCAAATTGTAATTAGAGAAATGAAGAACAAGTTGTCCGGCTAAAGCTTACCACTACGGTGACAGGTGTAATACATTCATGGCATGCATCATACGCCTCTTTAAATTATTTCAATTTCTTTACCTATATGCGCACTTCTAATTGATATAACTGCTCCAATATGTCGTACATTTAATTGTTTATAAGTGTACCATGTACATTAACATCTTAACCCGACATGTATTTTAATGTTTACTTGATAGGAAGTTCTTTCACCTCACTTAACAAGCATCAGTTCAATCGAGTCACATTCGAATTAAGGTGAAGAGAAATAATTGGGTTGCACATCGTGAATCAAAAAGGAAAGGAATGAATGCGGAGGCCTAAAAGAGTACAACCGGAGTTTAGAATTTATGAAGAAGAGGACTTCGGGGGGATTCAGAAAGTAAAGGGGTTTAGAGTTGACTTCGGGTTGTTCAAATCTAGCAAGAAAAGAAAATGGGATCTAGATTGTAAGGCAATAAAAGGAGAGAAGTTGAAGCGAAAAAGATTTAGGACTACTAATCCAATTAATACCCTCCCTAATGAGATTTGCTCATCAAGAGTTCCGGTTAAAGGAGGATAAACATAGTCATCATGTAAAAGCGAAAATTTTAAGCGGGAGAGCACAATCCAGAGCCAAACTTAAAATTCGAAATTGTGTTCGAAGAAATAGTTTAGTAGGAAGAGCGAAAAGGCAAACCATGGAAGACATGAAAGCCCTAGTGATGATTATCGGAAAAGTATAGGATAGCTTCAGCGGATAAACCGTCAAAGTGAGAGTTAAGTCACTAGATTCGGGTTGAAGATTACCATGAAAGATAATGAAATTATGAAGGAACTTCCGCGAGACTTTTATGTTAACTCGGGAAAAGAAACTGAATCAAATTATCACATTTCGTGATGGCATCCGTAGAGGTGAATTCAACTAAATATTGGAGGAGTTTGGACGACCCCCAATGAAGTAAAACCTAACTTTGTCATCAATCGTTCTTCCATGATGACTTGAAAGAAATTTGAGAAGGAAGGAATCAAAAGGAGTGATTATTGAAGGACTTGGATCAAACCTCAAGAATTATCAAGGAGGTTTTATCTTTGAGTAAGGAATCGATAGCCTCGACTTGATTATGAAAGAAATTGTGAGGTAATGAACCGGGATGGTGACTATCCCGAGAGTAGGATCGAAATTTATGTAACATCATCAAGATTAGATATTTTAAGCATAGTATACTAATACGGACAAAGATAGAGAATTTGAAATCCAAGAACCTCGCCATATAGAAGTAGTAAAAGTCACAATGGAATCGTTAAAGGGCCTATCATCTCGTCGTTAGGCACACTAAGTGTAACGCCCCGACGAGGGCATCTACGCCGATCCCGCGCTACGGACCTAGCTTGTATATAGAATTGCTATCCATATACCTGCCAAGACCGAAGCAAGCGGTGACAAATGGACATCCTAGCTAGGCGGTACTAGACTCACAACGCGAGTAAATCAAAACATAACAAGTGCATAAATTCATTCATTCATAAATTAAGTAACCATCATGGTCCAACATAAAATGCTCAAGTGCGGAATGTAAAATCAACCTAATGACCAACACGGTCTAAACTAACATAATATATCATCATACATGCCAAATCTATAAATCCCGAAACATAACATAAACTTAAAGTATGTATCAACATAACGAGTACAAGCTAGACTCGACACAAAACTCTCAAGTAAGGCCCTGCCTAGCATGACTCCAAAACGCAACCTGCGGACACGAAACGTAAAGAAGGTCAGTTCAAAAGGAACTGGTGAGGAGAAGCGAAATATACGGTTAATATGTATAAGGTTCAATGCATGCAAAACCAAAGATTATTCATGATCTGAATAATTTTTCCAAAATAAATGCAAGTTTTCCAAATACGGATCATAAACTACAAATCACCCGACTCAGCAAGAACGAGTACTCCAACCGAACTTCCTAATCCAAATAAAACCAAACCAATCCATCCAAACTCCATGATGCTGAGGGTGTACAGCCCCCGTACATCGGTCCAAAGCATTGGGAAGCGAGTCAATGAAACTCCACATTCCCCCTCGAGAATACCTCAACCCCGAATAATCCGTCGGAACCTAAGTATCTCTTACATGTTGGGAGTTTCGTAAGAGGTAGCCGTCGGCCCTTGCCTTCTCAACATTCCTACTTACTCCACCCCCGAGCTCTCAAAACCAAATCCAACCATGCAAGCGTCCTTGCAAGGTCCCAAACTCCATGCCACTTCCATAGCATGGTCCAAAACATCTCGCTACACAATGCATATAGGTATAGTATCCAAACAAGTTCCGAAAGCATTTGGGGTACATATCCCTTATAATAAAACTCTAGTTTTACTTGCAAATCATTTTCTCCATAACAAATATTCATAATACGAGCAACTCTCACAAAGCTTGGCTTATAGAGCCTATATTTATATATTTTTGAAGTGAAGGGTTCAAATCATCAAACGTGTTAGGCCATATGTGCCCACAGTTTTGAAAACTTTTCATATATATATATATATAACTCCTCACCTTTACCAAGAACTTTGAAGGCCAACCTCGAGCAATAAGCTACTCGACCGGAGACCCACCACCTAACAAGACAACGTACTAACAAAGGTAAGACACGACTCAAAACCAATTAAGACGACGCACGGCTTCAAGATAATGCAAATATGCTCATGATGTGCAAATGATTGTCGTAAGATAGCATAAGTGTAGCATTTACGATCAAACAACATCATATAAGTCATATAACAAGCTTTCAAGTCATAAGATAAGCAAATAACAACATGTGAACCATACTTAGTACATCATTACACATAATCGAGGTATGTAAGACATTACAATGCATATAAACATGATTTCAAGTCATATATATCATGCTAGGGGTGTAAGAAGTGCAAGGGAAGTGAAAACGAAGTAAAACGACCAAGATCACAAAAACACAAAATTGGGACCCGAGGCCCTAACACGGGCGTTTGGCCCCCAAGAACAAAAGTCACATGCCCGTTTGGGCCATGAAAATCGTGACAGTAGGTTTTCAAACGGGGGTTTGGTGTTTCAATGCAATTTTCACACGGGTGTTTGGTAAGCCACTGTTGCAAATCGGAATTACGAACATATGCTTGAACATGACGAATTTTAAGCTCCAAACACTCCAAAATCATGCTTCAAAGTTCATACAATGTGAATAAACGAATTTTGACATCAAATATCATAATAGGAACATTTAGGAATGTATATGCATCAAGAAATCCAACAATCTACACATATGAACTTCATCTTCTTCAAGCATTTAAGCTTCAAACTCAACAATGGTGAAATCTTCAATCAAGCAAGAAACTCAAAGGAATTAATCACATTCTTCATGAAATTGCTCAAGGAACAAGAATCAAACATTAAATCAAGCTAAACTACATATAAACATGAACATGCAAGAATTCTCAAGAAAGCTTCAAAGGTCATCAATGGTGGATTCTTCAAACACGCATGAAAACAAGAGATTCTTACATCAAATTGTTCCTAGCATCATAAGAGTCATATTTCCATTAACAAATTCAAGTTTAAACCATCTAACACGAACCCTAGATTCCATATTCAAGCTTCAAGTTCAAAGAAGAAGACTTATATTCAAACTCAAACATTTCTTACCTTAAGAGCTAATGATCGAAGAGAATAACTCATTCTTCAACCTTGAATCTATAGCTTCAATCCCCAATCTTATCTCTTAAAGATGACTTGGAGGGGTTCGTGGAGAATATGAATGGGTTTAGAGAGAATGTGTTTCAATCTTGGAATATGTCGTAATATGAGTTTGAAATGTTAAAATCTGATTTATGAAATTGGGTCAGCTATTTGGGTCACGAACCGGGTCAATTGGAGCGGGTTATGAGTGAAATTGGCTCTCAAATTGGGTAAAATTCGAAATTGGGTCGCGGTTAACTGATTTGGGTTAAAATGGTTGACTTCTCGTAAAATGGCCATAACTTCTTCTTCCGAACTCCTAATTGTGTGATTCAAGAACACACGAACTCATAATCTAATTATCTACTCAATTTCATTAAGTTCTATCCAGTTCCAGGCTCATAAAATAAATTTACCATTTAGTCCCTAAATTATGTTTTAATGTCCAAATAAGCACATAGTTTCGATTAATCGCAAAGCATGCTACCAAAGCTCAATAGGACCAATACGAGCACATAATTAACATACCAAATAGTCACGCATTTCATACAAATCATATATTTCATATAAGCACAAAATGGTTGTCAAAATAAGGCATAATTTCACATAATTCATGGAAAGAAAGGTAAATCGTTCACTCACGTAACAAAACTTACCTTGATCGAGAAACGGGGCGTCACAACCTCCCCTCCTTAAAGAAATCTGGTCCCAAGATTTACCATCGGGAAATAACTCAAGATGAAAACTCCGCATCTTCTCTTCCGTTTTCCCATGTCGCTTCTTCGGTTTTGAGATCATTCCAAAGTACCTTAACCAACGGGGTTTGTCGATTCCTGAACTCTTGAACCTTCCTATCCAAGATTTACACCGGTTATTGCTTAAACGTTAAGTCCGGATCCAATTGTGTCTCTTCTACCCGCATAGTCTCCATCTCATCTCGGAAATAGTTCCTCAATTGTGATATATGAAACACGTTATGAATTCCCGTGAGATTCGGAGGCAAATCCAAGAGGTAGCCAACTTCCCCAATACATTCCACAATCTCAAATGGACCAATTGCGATGCCCCCAACGAGATCCCCGGACCTAGAGGGCCCCGTGGAGTGCCGGCCGCACGGCCTAGTCAAGGTTTGCTAAGTGCTTACCCTGATTCAGGCGCAAGCGAAAAATGAAACTACGGTAATCTAGAGTAACAACTCAGAGTGAAAACCAAAACAACTGAAAACAGCAAAAACGATAACATAGCTTAATATAAAAGGTAGTGGTCCTAATACAAGAGTCCAAAGCAAAAAATAAAATAACTGAACTTATATACCGACCCCGAGGAAGATAACGACAAAACAAGTACCAGACAAAAGTGAACGTTTTCGCCCTTATGTGGGGCTTAAGCTTACAAACCACATAGCCATATACATCCCCTGAGGTGGGGTATTGTATATCAACAACAAAACAGCAGGCAAGACAGCTCTAACTTCTCTAATCCAAGGGCTGCTCACCTAACTCCGGGCCTCGCTCAAAAAGATCTGAAATATGGGTCAAAAGAGAGGAATAAGTCAAACTGACTTAGTGAGGTAGGCGGAAGAATACAGAACAGCAAATAATGACAAAACCATAATCGATGCATGAGCAGGCAAGGAACAATATACATAAGATATACATGCATATGAACGAGCTATGAACAATCTCACCCCTTTTATCGCCTAAAACCAAAATCATTAAATAACTCCAAACACCAGTGTCGGGGTATCCCCCAACTAACAGAGGTCGAGAGTCCCACGTGCCCGTGAGATCATCTCTTCGGCTCACCACTCGAGACCATCTCCGAATCTCCAAATGGTAGCGTCAACATATGGGTGTTACCTCGCACAGCTACGACCGCGGCCCGATACCGCCCAGCCGATCTGATATTGAGAGTAACCCCGTGGCCAAGAACTACCCCGTAGGCGTCCCTACGAGTGCAATCAAACAGTAACAGAACAGAACAGCTCGTTAACAAGAACGGTAGATTCTTTTCAAACAAAATGAAGGATTTGATGCAGTACTTATAAATATGAAGTCCTTTTTTACTAACAAAAATCATTTGTCTTAAAACCAGTAATTAATAATGAAATATTTAGTTACGCAAATATAATATGAAGGGAATAAAAATCGAAATCATCGAATAAAGGTCTTACGAAGGCTGATATAATAATATAATTATACGTATTTCAGTTTTAAAGTTCAAGTTTCCTCACCGTACTGATTCACAGCTGGTCCTAGTTTGCCTGACAAAAGACAAACACGGTTTCGGGTCAAAAAGTGCTAAATCTAAAAATCACTACCCCAACCCAAACTCAGTAATTAATTCCTATTTTTTTTTTTTAGCAATCAAATTGTTCGCCCCTTACTGTACATATTTTAATATTAAATGAAATTTATTTCTCAGACTAATTAAAGAATTTGGGATCTTTAATCAATTTAGTTGAGATCGAGAATATATATAACTAACTAGTTGTACTTTAACTTTAATGATAGATTCAAGAAATGAGACATAAATGATATCATGATATTTCCTAACAAATCACATCATGACCAACACGTAAAGGAAAGTTACATATGAGGCACTAAGATTGGCAACATACAGAACCACTCATTAACTTTATTAATTACTTTGGGAATTACTTTCTATTTCTGAGAACTTAATCTAATTCGCCCACAAGTACCAAAGGTGTACATTAGTTTTCCAAATGAAAAATCCAAACACTCATTTAAATAAAATAAATAAAATATATTTAATGTTTTATCTAACCTATTACTCACATGAATCCGATTATATTTAAATCCAACCTAGTCTGTAGTAATAATAACAACTAAGCTAAAGTCAAATGTCCATGACATGATTACAGTTATTATATACTCCAATTAATACATGATGCTTGAAAATATATTTCCTACAATGATATTATACCAATAATATATTTACGTAGTTAATTTAGCAAACAGGAATTAGTGAACACCATGTTATTTCATTTACTGAAAATTTAGGCAAACGTGTAAGCTTCGAAAATTGAGTTAATCAAATTTATATACTGATTATATAACATACTCCTACACTCAGTTAAATAAAATTACCACATAAATAAAAAATTTAAAATATAACTTATCAAATAATTGAAAATTTCAAAATTTAGAATAGAGGATAGATAATAGAACATACAATAGGAGAATACTAACAGTCCAAAATTCTTGAAAAGAAATCCGTGTTATGCGCTGAGGTTGGACATCACGGCCAATATTCTTTTCTTTTGTAAAATAAAGCTCCTGTTCTTTTTGGGGTTTAAAATGGATCGCCGAGTTCACTTATAAAACAAAAGTCTTTTCATTTCTTTGGTTATATCGTAATTTGGGAATCAATAGAATAATTAAATTAATTAATAAATTTGGATACATTTAGAGTGTAATGACACGCAATTCTTATTTTAGTTCCTTTGGTTGGCACGTGGTTGCTGATAAGGACACTAAGACTTAATAATTAAGTTACTAAGGGATGAGTACATATAATACAATGAGCTCAAGTTTGCCACTTGTATTTTCTTAATATATGTGTAGATTCCTTCAAGACTTATCAGGGGCAACCCACACGTGAGTTTGCATGCATGCACATGCATAAGTCATTAAATAAATATATAAACATTTTACTTTTGCTAAAAATATAAAGGTATGCACGTACATTATAGGACTTGCACCCGTATAGGTGTAGTATTGTGTACGAGAATTTGTAACTTAATTTAAAGTTGAACATTTTAAATCAACAACTAATAAATTCTAATAATACTTACTAACACATATGTTTAACGTTAGTGTGCTATTTAAAATATAATTGGGTCAAGTAACATTATAAATTTAAATAAATAAATTGCACAGTTGATATGCCACGAAATATGTATGCATGTTATGATACGATATTTTCCTAATTTATATTTTCTTACGTCTCTAGATATCTGGGTGTCACAACTCTCCCCCCCTTTTGAAAGAATCTGGTCCCCAGATTCTATCTGCTGGTGGTAAACCATCCTGGATAGTATTTCTTCATCTTCTCTTCCAGTTCCCAAGTAGCTTCTTCTGCCTTTTGATTTCTCCATTGTACTTTTACCATCGGGATCCTTCTATTCCGAAGTTCTTTATACTTGCGGTCTAAAATGCGCACTGGTTTCTCTGTATATGTGAGATTTGGTTCTAATGGTATCTCTTCGGATGGTATTATATGAGATCCATCGGGGTGATATTTGCGCAGTTGCGAGATATGGAAAACATTGTGAATTCCTATAAGGTTTGGTGGTAGATCCAATCGGTATGCAACTTCTCCAACCCGTTCAGTGATCTCAAATGGTCCAATGTATCGTGGGCTCAACTTTCCTCCTTTACCAAATCTTTGGATTCCTTTTCTAGGAGAGAGTTTGAGAAATACTCGATCACCTACTTCAAACTCCAATTTCTTTCTCCGGCGATCAGCATAACTTTTCTGGCGGTCTTGGGCAATCTTCATCTTTAATTTGATGGCTTGTACTTTTTCAATTGCGTCCTGAATTAGTTCTGGTTTTGTTGCTCGATGGTGTCCATTCTCAGTTTGTCTCCATTAATCTAAATCCCAATATAAGGTCGATCGATACTTTCTTCCGTATAGAGCTTCATACGGGGCCATCTGGATAGACGATTGATAACTGTTATTGTAGGCGAACTCTATCAATGCTAGTTGTTTGTGCCAATTCTCATTGTAGTCGAGGACACACATCCGAAGCATATCTTCGAGGTACCCAATTAATCTTTCTGATTGGCCATCTGTCTGGGGGTGTGCAGCCGTACTAAATTGTAGCTTTGTACCTAGTTGTTCTTGAATATCTTGCCATAATTTGGATGTGAATTTGGGATCTCGGCCGGATACGATACTAGCAGGAGTTCCATGTAACTTGACGATTTCTTGTATGTAAAGATCTGCTAACTTTTTCACATTACTTGTGGTCTTGACAGGTAGGAAGTGAGCTGACTTCGTTAATCGGTCAACGATAACCCAAATGCTATCATATCCACCTCTGACCCTTGGTAATCCTACCAGAAAATCCATCGTAATCTCGTCCCATTTCCAAGTTGGTATTGGAAGAGGTTGTAAAAGTCCTGCAGGTTTCTGATGCTCTCCTTTGACCTTCTGGCAAGTCAAACACACTTTTACAAAATCTGCTATGTCGCGCTTCATTCCATTCCACCAATATTGTTTCTTGAGATCTCTGTACATCTTGGTTCCGCCAGGGTGTACAATGTACCTTGTTTTGTGAGCTTCATCCAATATCACACTTCGAAGAGAGGGTGGAATATATATCCTATCGCGGTGTCTGGCGATTCCCAAGTTATCTAGTTGTAGAGTAGCTTGTGGATCAGTTACGGCTCGTGTCAACTGTTCTTGGTACCACTCACCTGCTGTCTGGGTCTCCTTGATTTGTGTTGTGAGTTCTGGTTGTATGGCAAGACCCATGAATTGTGTACGACGTTGCATTTTCAGCTTGTCTCTCGAACTGATAGAGCTTGTGGAGTCAACTGAAATGTGAGATACTTCCGCCTTCCTGCTAAGTGCATCTGCCACCACATTAGCTTTACCAGGGTGATATAAAATTTTGCAATCATAGTCCTCTAATAGTTCCATCCATCGGCGTTGACGCATATTCAGATTCTTCTGGGTAAATAAGTACTTCAAGCTTTGATGGTCAGTATATATGTCAAAAGTCACTCTATACAGGTAGTGTCTCCCCTTGGTCAAGGCAAAAACAACTGCGGCGAGCTCCAAATCATGGGTAGGATAATTTTGTTCATGTGGATGAAGTTTTCTTGAAGCATAAGCAATTACTTTACCCCGTTGCATTAGAACACATCCTAGTCCTTCCAGTGAGGCGTCAGTGAACACCACTAGATCATCTGGTCCATCTGGTAGTGATAGTACAGGTGCCGTAGTCAAACGTCTTTTTAACTTTTGAAAACTTGCTTCGCACTTGTCACTCCATAGGAAAGAAGTCTCCTTGCGTGTTAATCGAGTCAATGGATCAGCTATCTTTGAAAAATCTTTAACAAATCGTCGGTAGTAGCCTGCAAGTCCTAGGAAACTTCTGACTTCCGTAGGTGTTTTTGGTTGCTTCCAATTATTCACGGCTTCGATTTTGGATGGATCTACTCCAACACCTTTTTCAGATATCACGTGTCCCAAAAATGCGACTCGGTCTATCCAAAATTCACACTTACTAAACTTTGCATAAAGTTTATGTTCTTCTAGGGTCCGTAGCACAATACGTAAATGATCGGCATGATCTTCTGGAGTTCTTGAGTATATCAGTATATCATCGATGAAAATGACCACGAACTGATCCAAATATGGTCGAAAGATACGATGCATCATGTCCATAAAGGCTGCAGGTGCGTTGGTTAACCCGAATGGCATAACCATAAATTCAAAATGGCCATATCGCGTGTTGAAGCCAGTCTTGGGTACATCCTCCTCTTTGATACGAAGCTGATAGTATCCTTGTCTCAAGTCCAATTTAGAATATACTTTCGACCCTTGTAATGAGTCAAATAGTTCTTCAATATGTGGCAACGGATAGTTGTTCTTGATTGTCAATCGGTTTAATTCCCGATAGTCGATACACATTCGCAGCGTCCCATCCTTCTTTTTCACAAATAATACTGGAGCTCCCCACAGCGATGTGCTTGGACGAATGTATCCGATCTTTAGCAGTTCTTCTAATTGAGTCTTCAACTCTTGTAGCTCGGGCAATGCCATTCGATACGAAGTCTTGGAATAAGGTTCAGCTCCAGGAGTAAGATCGATAACGAACATAACTTCTCGTGCTGGTGGTAAAGACTCCAAGGTTTCGGGGAAAATTCTAGGAAATTCATTGACCACGTGTACTTCTTCCATCTTAACTTGATCCTTGGGCTTATTCAATATGTAGGCTATAAATCCGGAACCTCCTTCCTTGACGTATTTCTTTGCTTCTGAGGATGTTATTAATGGGGCGATCTCAGTAATCCTGTTTATCACTTCTGAATCTTGAATCCCATCTTCTTCCAATTTGACTCGTTTGTTGTAACAATCCAATTGTGCTTTGTAACGGTACAACCAATCCATACCAAGTATTACTTCATAACCCTGAACTGATAGCTCAATTAGATCTGCTGGATATCGGTTGCCTTCAAACTCAACCGGACAATCTCGAACCATCTTGTTAGTAAGGGATCGGGGACCCATTGGTGAAACCACTTCGTAATGGTATGGTAATAATTTTATATCTAAAGGGAGTTGATGCATGAGATGTGATGATATAAATGAATGCGTAGCACCCGGATCAAATAAAGCTTTAATATGCGTGCCATGGATGCAAAGCATACCTTCGACGACAGCGTTGGGATCGGGATTTTCTCCACCTCCTAGGGCGTATGCTCGGGCCTGTACATTTGGTCTTCCAGGTCTGTTTGCCATCGGTTGACCACGACCAACCCCAGGTACGGGACGATTTCCCATATATCCCTGATTAGTTGTAGCTTTAGGGCATTGGTTCTTCTGATGTTGATCACTTCCACATACTAAACATCTCCCAGCCTTTTTCCAACAATTTGCTTCAATGTGATTAGGATTGCCACAGTGGGCACAACCTCTTCCCCCAAATCCAACTCCTTGCCTTCCATCGGTTGCTTTAACTGGCTTCTGGCCTACTCCTTTCATTGATCTATTGAATGGTTTTCCTCGATTCTCTGATCCTGATGCTCGATTCCTATCTATCTTCTGGTTGATCAGACGAATATTCTGAAGCTTAGCCTCTACCTCCAGAGCTTTCTCAACAGCTGTGGTGTAATCCGGGAGGTCTGCTGTCATCAAGGGATACTGTAGGTCAGTTCTTAGGCCATCAACAAACTTCTGAACCTTACGTCGTTCATCTGTCATTATGTGTGGTGCATAAGGAAGTAGGCGAGTGAAATTTGCCTCATACTGAACCACTGAGGATACTCCTTGTATCAAACTGAGGAACTCCTTTTCTCGAGCATTCTTCTTAACAAGTGGGATGAACTTTCTGGTAAATTCAGCCTTGAAATTATCCCAAGTTTGAGGAATATGTTCCCTGATCCACTTTTCTTCGGGGAGACGCCACCAGTGAGATGCAACATCATCCATCACGTATACAGCACACTCGATTTTCTTTTCGTCAGTACAGTGGAGTACACAGAAGTTTTTCTCCAAAGCAAAGAGCCAGTTCTCTGCTTTTCTGTCGTCTGGCTCCCCATAGAACTTGGGTTGTTGAAGCCTCAAGAATCTATCTATTATTTGTTCCTGCTGGTTGTGTTCAATTGGTCGTGGTGGAGGGGGTAGTGGTTGTTGTTGTTGCTGTTGTAGATATTGTTGTTGCTGTTGAACAACCTGTGCCAATTGCCGAACTGCATCAACCAATTCAGCAGTCTCATTATTACGCCGCCTCTGATTGGATGGCCCAGCTTTATCACCATTGTCTGTTGGGGTATCAGGGTGTCGGCGTGTTCTTCTAGAAGCCATTCTATTATGCATGTAACAGTTTATCGGATGATGTTAATATAATTAAAAAAATTAAGATAAAAAAAAAATATTTAACACAACCATCCACTATCTACATAGGATTGCAAAAGATGGAGTTATACATCAGGTCATAGGGTACCGCCCCTGGGTTACCCGAACCTCATGCACTAGTCACAAAAGTAGACACTTTCACATATGTACAACCATACAAGTGATAAGCCCTACAATGGCATAAAATATATGTGCAAAACAAAATACTAGCCTAATAGTTTAGTAAAACAAAAGCATACATAACATAAAAGTACACAAGGCACATAGACAAATATCCTATAACACTCTAGACTCGAATCCCTGACTATCTGTCAAGAATTCAAACTCCCAAACTCTAGGTTTCCCAACCTAGAGCTCTGATACCACCACTGCGACGCCCCCTACGAGATCCCCGGACCTAGAGGGCCCCGCCGAGTGCCGCCCGCACGGCCTAGTCAAGGTTTGCTAAGTGCTTACCCTGATTCAGCCGCAAGCGAAAAATGAAACTACGGTAATCTAGAGTAACAACTCAGAGTGAAAACCAAAACAACTGAAAACAGCGAAAACGATAACATAGCTTAATATAAAAGGTAGTGGTCCTAATACAATAGTCCAAAGCAAAAAATAAAATAACTGAACTTATATACTGACCCCGAGGAAGATAACGACAAAACAAGTACCAGACAAAAGTGAACGTTTTCGCCCTTATGTGGGGCTTAAGCTTACAAACCACATAGCCATATACATCCCCCGAGGTGGGGTATTGTATATCAACAACAAAACAGCAGGCAAGACAGCTCTAACTTCTCTAATCCAAGGGCTGCTCACCTAACTCCGGGTCTCGCTCAAAAAGATCTGAAATATGGGTCAAAAGAGAGGAGTAAGTCAAACTGACTTAGTGAGGTAGGCGGAAGAATACAGAACAGCAAATAATGACAAAACCATAATCGATGCATGAGCAGGCAAGGAACAGTATACATAAGATATACATGCATATGAACGAGCTATGAACAATCTCACCCCTTTTATCGCCTAAAACCAAAATCATTAAATAACTCCAAACACCAGTGTCGGGGTATCCCCCAACTAACAGAGGTCGAGAGTCCCACGTGCCCGTGAGATCATCTCTTCGGCTCACCACTCGAGACCATCTCCGAATCTCCAAATGGTAGCGTCAACATATGGGTGTTACCTCGCACAGCTACGACCGCGGCCCGATACCGCCCAGCCGATCTGATATTGAGAGTAACCCCGTGGCCAAGAACTACCCCGTAGGCGTCCCTACGAGTGCAATCAAACAGTAACAGAACAGAACAACTCGTTAACAAGAACGGTAGATTCTTTTCAAACAAAACGAAGGATTTGATGCAGTACTTATAAATACGAAATTCTTTTTTACTAACAAAAATCATTTGTCTTAAAACCAGTAATTAATAATGAAATATTTAGTTACGCAAATATAATATGATGGGAATAAAAATCGAAATCATCGAATAAAGGTCTTACGAAGGCTGATATAATAATATAATTATACGTATTTCAGTTTTAAAGATCAAGTTTCCTCACCGTACTGATTCGCAGCTGGTCTAGTTTGCCTGACAAAAGACAAACACGGTTTCGGGTCAAAAAGTGCTAAATCTAAAAATCACTATCCCAACCCAAACTCAGTAATTAATTCCTATTTTTTTTTTTAGCAATCAAATTGATTCGCCCCTTACTGTACATATTTTAATATTAAATGAAATTTATTTCTCAGACTAATTAAAGAATTTGGGATCTTTAATCAATTTAGTTGAGATCGAGAATATATATAACTAACTAGTTGTACTTTAACTTTAATGATAGATTCAAGAAATGAGACATAAATGATATCATGATATTTCCTAACAAATCACATCATGACCAACACGTAAAGGAAAGTTACATATGAGGCACTAAGATTGGCAACATACAGAACCACTCATTAACTTTATTAATTACTTTGGGAATTACTTTCTATTTCTGAGAACTTAATCTAATTCGTCCACAAGTACCAAAGGTGTACATTAGTTTTCCAAATGAAAAATCCAAACACTCATTTAAATAAAATAAATAAAATATATTTAATGTTTTATCTAACCTATTACTCACGTGAATCCGATTATAATTAAATCCAACCTAGTCTGTAGTAATAATAACAACTAAGCTAAAGTCAAATGTCCATGACATGATTACAGTTATTATATACTCCAATTAATACATGATGCTTGAAAATATATTTCTTACAATGATATTATAACAATAATTTATTTACGTAGTTAATTTATCAAACAGGAATTAGTGAACACCATGTTATTTCATTTACTGAAAATTTAGGCAAACGTGTAAGCTTCGAAAATTGAGTTAATCAAATTTATAGACTGATTATATAACATACTCCTACACTCAGTTAAATAAAATTACCACATAAATACAAAATTTAAAATATAACTTATCAAATAATTGAAAATTTCAAAATTTAGAATAGAGGATAGATAATAGAACTTACAATAGGAGAATACTAACAGTCCAAAATCCTTGAAAAGAAATCCGTGTTATGCGCTGAGGTTGGAGATCACGGCCAATATTCTTTTCTTTTGTAAAATAAAACTCCTGTTCTTTTTGTGGTTTAAAATGGATCGCCGAGTTCACTTATAAAACAAAAGTCTTTTCATTTCTTTGGTTATATCGTAATTTGGGAATCAATAGAATAATTAAATTAATTAATAAATTTGGATACATTTAGAGTGTAATGACACGCAATTCTTATTTTAGTTCCTTTGGTTGGCACGTGGTTGCTGATAAGGACACTAAGACTTAATAATTAAGTTACTAAGGGATGAGTACATATAATACAATGAGCTCAAGTTTGCCACTTGTATTTTCTTAATATATGTGTAGATTCCTTCAAGACTTATCAGGGGCAACCCACACGTGAGTTTGCATGCATGCACATGCATAAGTCATTAAATAAATATATAAACATTTTACTTTTGCTAAAAATATAAAGGTATGCACGTACATAATAGGACTTGCACCCGTATAGGTGTAGTATTGTGTACGAGAATTTGTAACTTAATTTAAAGTTGAACATTTTAAATCAACAACTAATAAATTCTAATAATACTTACTAACACATATGTTTAACGTTAGTGTGCTATTTAAAATATAATTGGGTCAAGTAACATTATAAATTTAAATAAATAAATTGCACAGTTGATATGCCACGAAATATGTATGCATGTTATGATACGATATTTTCCTAATTTATATTTTCTTACGTCTCTAGATATCTGGGTGTCACACCAATGAACCTCAGATTCAACTTACCACCCTTTCCAATTCATGAGAAACCCTTTCTAGGTGTTGCCTTCAAGAAGATCCGATCACCCACTTCGAATTCCAAATCTTTCCTTCTCCCATCGGCATAACTCTTTTGCCAGTCTTGTGACGCCCGGAGCGACGAGCCACAACACCCCCCGCAGTTAGACCCGAATCCACATATGAAATGGGATTCCATACATGAATCCAAGTCTAGGCGAACGAGGACTTACGCGCACACACTAGGCTAAGTGGGGTTAAGACAGCAACATAGCGCGCAAGAAAAAAAATTAAACAAATATACAGAAGCAAATAACAGGATCCAAAAGCATACAAAATATATACATGGCCATTCCGGCCCAAAATACAAAAGTATTCAAAGTTCTCCAAAGTATAGCTTAATTCAAATACATATCAAAATATTCAAAAGATGTAAGCATGAAATGCTGACTCGACCCAAACTAGCTAGCACAACACGAACACGTACTTTCCCGCTTAGCTCGAGCAAACCTGCAACTAAAGGTGGGAAAAGGAGAGGGGTCAGCCACAACTTGACTGAGTGAGGGGGCTAACGCACACCCACACGCTACATAAATATAGAATAAAACACATATTAATCAAAGGATTATGAACCGGGAATAGGATTTTGCACACCAAACCTATAACGGCCCGGTTTTTCAGTCGTATAGTATGACTTATATGTTTACCAAATTGCGCGAATTAATTGTTTATAAGTGTTGCATATTTAATTGTTATTAAATGATAAAATATTAATTATTTATATCTTAATGATTATTAATATTAAATGTATATTTTAAACGTGCACTTGTTATTTATTTAGATATGAATTTAAATTTTGTTTTATATTATGAAATTCTTTGAATTTATTATGTATTGCTCATGAGTGTTATAAACGCGTTTCGTTCTTATATGATTTGATATCGAAATTTCGTAAAAATTTAATATGTTGGAGATATACGTGTTATGAATATGAATATATACTCGTTTTATGTTTTCGGGTTCATTTGCATTAGTTTCGAATTTATTTTGTTCTTGGAATCCAAATCGGGGACAAACGAGCAATTAGCGCACCCTTGGTTCCGTATGTGATATCTTGAGCTCGGGAACTCGGAATCGAGTTCCGTCAACTTCGCTGAACTTGTAACGAAAATTCGAGTTAATGAACTTAGCCTTATATTTTTCCAAAATCATTTGAACCTCCGAAACTTAACCGAAAAGTGTTACGTTCGTCAAAACTGCCACAGCTCACTAAAATGGCCACATCTTTCACAAACCTTGAGAAAATTAACCATGGTTTGATTCCTTGGAACCCTAACTCAACCCTCTAACAGCCCTTAATCATCCCCAACCGAACTAACCCTTCACACTTAGAGAATTTCAGCAAACCCCCCCTGCTCTCCAGTTATTCCCGTAACCCTTGCCAAGCTTGGAGATTCAAGGCTCAAAGCTCCTCCAAACTTCATCCAATCCACAAGGTAAGCTTAAGGTTGTAATACACATTCATTTGTGGTCATTTTGATCCATGCATCCCTAATTTTGAGCTTATATTCTGTAGCACCCCGCATGTAAAGCACCACATCCCCCGCACTATGGCTCAACACGAGTAACGAAATGGGAAGTTCGCACCCGTATCAAACCATAGCGAACGGGAGACAAACAAAACAAACCTCCTAAGCTAGGTGGAATTGAGACCCTGCAAATATAACTAACCAACAAAACAGAATGTAGCGGAAAACTAAAATCCAAACACATGCATTGGCCACGACCTGCAGAAATTAAACACACGAACCACAAGCAGACTTGGGCTCCTTAGGCCTCTTTTTAACTCATAACAAAGCCCGACAAGGGCAATTTAATAACAAATTCATAAAGATTCAAATTCATAATCTTACAAAGTCGAATCATACACAATTTAAATACATATGCGAGTGCAGAGACTCTTCTAACTTAACTTGATCGACTCAAAGACTCAACACAACTCCGCCTAGCTCGAAACTCCAACGACAAACTTGCACACTAAAAAGTTGGGGAGGGAGAGGGTCAGTCTACAACTCGACTGAGTGAGGGGCTACCCACACACGCTATATATATATAGGAGCAAAGCACATTCGAATCACACACAGTTCGTGAACTCAGGGATAGTTTTTGCACACGAAAGTTTTGCCCGTGATACATACATATAGGGATTCTTAACAAAACCGAACAAATTGAAGCTTCCAGGACCCATATCATACCAAATCATACCGAATCAAATCAAATCAAATCATAACCATTCATTTCAAATCGTATCAATTCTTATCAATTCTTATCTTTCATATTCGAAAGATCCATATTTTATCATAGTTAAAAATCTATCCCCATTTCACGAACTTTGACAAAGCAAACAAGCAAAACTCGGCGGGTACGGGTAACAATTCCCATCCTGGGCTCCTCATACGAATCATACAATCAAACATATCAATCAATCATGTATAACAATCATATACCTCCTTCTCCGGTGATGGAAGGGTTGCGCGACCCAAACCATCCAATCAGAGAGGGGAGCGCGAACACTCAAACCCTCAGGTTCCCATCACCCAACCAAACCTCCTGGTGGGTTCCGGGTTAGTCCTATCAATCATGTGGAGAGTGTGCACAGGGGTCATAACCGGTGACCCCTATGGTTGTCCCGGGTCTGCCTTACCCACACCTCCTGGGCCCCATTCATTCAATCATATCCTAACCCGCTATTAATTAGGAACATAACATATGTATGATACATACTTTACCTTGCCACAACAATGCTTTACATCCCTCTCCGTGTCAAATCCTTAGCATAATCCTTTGCTCGTAACTCCCGGCTCATACGAGGTACACGGTTTGAAGGTGGTTTAGCGTTACCAATCATAATGAATCCAATTAAATTAAATCAAGCATACATAGGCTTATACATTACTCTTCATACTTGGAAACATATTTCAGATTTATAAATCCATACCTCGCACGTATATACATATAATAGAGGCCATAGTTCGTATACCGACAAAACGGTCACATATCATAGGGTTTAACTATAACCGAGCCTCACCTTACACCGACGAAGCCAATGACCAAACAAGTGATTCACCCCGGAATCAAAACGGACTGCCAAACACCACCCCGGGTGCACCTGAACAAACTAAAGACAAAACACAAGGCTTAGACTCACAATGAACCACATAGACGCACGACATATGCATTGACACTTAAAGAAATGCAAATACTTAGGCAAATCTTATTTTCAAATCAAATCCATGTAATTGAAGGCATTACATAACCCATCATAATCATTTATAATCATATGTCACGTTCATATGCACAATTAAGGTATAATACAAGGTAGAGATACGTAACAAAGTGCAAATATGTTTCATACAAACAATTCACATTACTTGAGTAACATATAATGCATATGAGAACAAATACAAAAGTATAAACATGATAAAGCAAGTTAGGATCAAGTTTGGAGGTGGAAAGGTACGAGAAAAATGGAATAAAAACAAGAAAAAGGGTTCCGAATGAAAACGGGCAAAAGCTGACAGTTTTTCAAAACGGATAAGCTGTGGGAAAATGATCATAACATGAGTTTGAGAAATGGGAATAAAGTTTTGTTTCTTGGAAAGGAAACTAGACACATATATCTTTCAAATGGTATAAATCTCGAACCATGATTCAAAGCGAGGCGAAAATGGCGTATGTACGAAGTTGAACGAATGCAGAATCTCGACGAAGTGGCGACACCAAATTAAAACGGTTATATCTCCCAATCTAGAATGAATTTTGAGTTGATTCTTTTGGAGAATGTTCTAGACTCAAAAAGGTATCTACAACAGAAAATTCAGCCAAAACCGAGCACGTATGAGTTGGTAGTGGCCACGACAAAATTGCACTGAAAACTAGTCGAGGCCGCGAAGCCACAACTCGAGAATCCCTTAAAAAATAGTCGCGACCGCGACCATTTTTACACATAAATTGGTCGCGGGCGCGACCAAGCTCGCAGCAAAACCATGGCATCGGGAACAATAACAAAAGCACCAAAACACCCCCAAACAACCACGAAACACCCCGAAATTCATACCACGAAGTAAACATAACATGTAGATCACATAAATACAAGTTAGGCCTCCCGAAACAAGCCCGAGCATACCAAATCCCGAACCTGGCACTATTCATCATCACCCCCAAATAGGCATCTAGACAAGGAATCAAGGCACGAAATAAACATAGAAATGGAGCACGTAACGAGAGGAATACATTGGTTACCTTGGTTCTTCGATCGGGTGGTCGGACCGGGACGAGCTTGAGCCAAAGCTTGAGGCCAAGGTAAGGTGCTTTCTTCTTCTCTTCTTTTCTCCCTTTGAAACGTGAAGCAAGAATGAAGGAGGAGAGGAGATAATTCATCTCTTAAGATGAGAAACTGGTCGGGCTAGAAAATGGGTCGGGTCCAAAAGATCCGGTTCATAAGGATCGGATTTTAAAACGGTAGGGCTATCAATCGGCTTTAAAAAAAGTAAATGGTTAACTCCAATAAATCCGAATCATCGAAACGAATTTAATGGTAGGGTCGAAATTCAAATTCGAATTCTCGAGCTTAAAATAGCCACGAAGGCCAAAACATCCTAATTAAAATTAGGTCCCTTACTTTGCCATTATTGGGCAATTGAACTCAAGAACATTTAATTAAATTCTAATGCGCATGTAATGAAATAAAATTCACGTTGACACATAAGCATGGAAATCACATTATTTACAGAAATTATAGAATTAAACTCACTCGTGTCGCCGTACCTGGAAAGCTAAAAGGCGGGGCATCACAATCTCCTCCACTTAAGAGAACCTGGTCCCCAAGTTCATCTGCTCAGGTTTCAAGCTCGAACAACTTTCTGTATTCACCCAAGTTCGAGGTTCATGACATCCCGACGAGGGTTAGCTCGAGAAAGATCTTCAAGCATAAGGGGTCTGAATCTTCAAATCGATCAGGTCATGAATTGCTCGGTCAACTCGCACGATAAAGAGGGTCTCAAGTAGATTCAACTCTCACCATTTGAGTTCAAATGAGTCAACTCTCGAGCTCAGTATCTTTTGATTGGCATAGTTATTGAACTCATGCCTCTCTACAACCAAGCTCTAACCAAATCTACTTCATCCATGATCTAAAGTCCGAAGGGTTAAACATCCGGACCCTCTTCACACCACTGAAATCTTCAAAAGAAGGTTGTTGATCTCGTTGCAAGGCTTGACCCTCATCACTACAAGAAAATCCCCGAATCCCGACGGAAAAAAATCGACGGAAGAAGCCATCAGTTTTCCGTCGGACATTCCGACGGGATAGACATGACAGACCAACGGAATTGCGATGAACAATTGATAAAAAAATAAATGAAAAGTACCGTCGGTATTCCTTCGGTAATCCGTTGGAAAGTATGGCGGGATAACAAAAAAATTTCGCCAATTATTTCAGACGGTATTGCCGTCGGATTATTGTCGCACTTCCGTTGGAGCATTTGGCGCATTTTCTGCGCTGTTAATTTGCCATGGAATTCCGACGGCCACCCGTCGGTATATTCGAGTAAAATTTTTTGCGGATCCGACGGACAGTTTACGGTCGTTATTCTGTCGGTTCATACCTATTATCCGACGGATAACCGACGTAAAGTCACCGTCGGATTATTTGTATAACCATCTGCGTTTTATCTGACCAACGAAGTCCCGACGGTTAATTCCGTCGGTCTATTTCAATGCACATTACGACGGATTACTGACGGAGTTATGCCATCGGTGGGTATATATTTGCATTTGCAGTACTACCGACGGAGTTATTTCGTTGGTTTTCCATTGGTGTCACTTTATTTTCCGACGGGTGTACGAGGGGTTTTCCCGTCAGAATATTTTGCAGATGTATTTACGGATGTCTGAAAATTATTCCCCCCAATCACCTGCATTTTCATTTTAGTACAAAAGCTGAAGGAGATAGGGTTCTTGGAGAAACGCTCACAAGCTGTAGACACGTACGATTACTCCCCAATTCACCTGCATTTTCAATTTCTAAACGGTTGAAGGGGCTAGGGTTCTGGGATTTGAACGATAGGGTACTGTTTAGGGGTTCTGAAGGTTCGTTTGTGTGTGAAGGTTCAATCCGGGTGCGTGACCATCGAAGGTGAAGAAGGGTGCATCAAGTTTGCTTTCTCTGTTTTCCCCTTTCCTTGTGCCAGATCTCTTTCCCAATTCTTTAGTTTTCTTTGTTTTACTTCTGCAGATTTATTGTGGAAAACTGGAAAATTCAGGAAGTGGGCTGTGGAGATAACCAGATTGCCTCAGCATCAGTGTAAGCCATGTTCTGTTGATGATCTTTTGTTGTTTATGTTGTCGTATTTTGATGTTCTTCATTTGTTTATCATGACTGATTTTGTGAGAGTGCTCAAGCAAACATCTGAGATGACTGAGTTCCCTCTTGATTTAAGAAAAAAATGCAATCTTTTTGTGCTGTATAAGATGTACTTCACTTTCATGAACTTTCCCTAAAGTATAACAAAATAATCTTCTTTATATGATCTTTTGGTTATCTCCCCTGATATTTCTCCCTGTTTCATCCAGTTTTCTCAAATTGTGAGGTAGTGAAGTTTGTTGGAATTACAGAAAGGTTGAAGGAATACGTTTCATTTGCTCATTTGACAAATAAGCTAGTTTAATGTCCTTCATTGAGAATGATTCCGTTGTTTCTAGCATTTTAAACAATCATATATTTCCAGATTGACGCAACTATATGTGAAAATGGTCCCGATTCTTGTAAATTTTTGTATATACTTGAGCATAACCAAATTCTTGTATACGTTATCACTTAACTTGAGGAGGCATTTGGTTATGAAAGACAAAAGATATGCAGTTGGATGAGTTGATAAGTTATAATAGTTTTGACAGTTAATAACGTTGGTGGAACTTTGAACTGTAACCTCCCCCACTCCCCCAGAAGCAAATGAACAAGCTAGACACTTATAATTTTGGCCATTATTAACTGTCAAAACTCATATCGTTTGTCTCTATTTTTATGGCAGTCGAGAGTTGCTTGAGGGTGTAGAACGGGAGAGAAGTTAAATCAAAAGTAAATATTTGAGGCATTCGTCTTGTGCTACTTGAGGTAAACTTTCCGTTTTGGTTGATTTCGATGACTCTTGATGCATTAAATGTTGTGCTATTGAGTGTGTGATTAATTTTAAATGTTAGGGAATGTTGTAGGTACGTTTTCGCCTGAGTTTTAATTGTTTTGGCTTGAGTTCTAGCATGCAAATAGTTAACGAATGCATAGCTCCAAAACTGACAGTTTCTACGCACCAACTTCAGACTCAAACTTTGAGTCCATACGAAATCCGTTTTAGAAACTGTTTTAACTGTATATTCCTAGTATATGAAGGTTTGTGTCAGCCAAGTTTTACGTTCATCCGTGGCCGTTTGATACCCGAGAAAAATTAAAATTGGTCTAGATTCTCAATTTTTATGATATGTACTAACTCCTTTATAGAACTCATCAACCGTTTCTTGTCTGCCTTCATCTAGCTATCATCTTCCTATAGAATTCACTGGCAAACTATAACTTCCCTTGACATTTTAGCTGTAACATAAGTTTTTTTACCATATAACACAAACCTCCCTTGAAGTTTGTAAAATTACAATAACTTCCCCTTGACATGTACTCTAATGTTTGTAAAATTACTCTAACTTCCCCTTGACAGAATATATAGGTTATTCAGAAAGAATGTAACATATAAAATTTTATCAAATAAAGGGTTTTTGGATTTTATATGTTATTATGTCGCATAACATCATCTCGTGAACTGTACTCGATCTTCAGTGGTATTACGTCAATGGAATCAGTATTTCGATTAGTTACCGAATGTCTCCATATATTCATATTATCATTTCCTTGTTTCTTTTAAATAAACACGTGAAAGAACATAGTAGCAATAACGCTAAAATATAGCTAAATATCATATTGTAGCACATTTATTTTAACAATGATACAATTTTTGTCACCTTTTTTTGTAGTCGAGAATTGACTGAGAGTGTAGAACGGGAGACAAGTTCCTCGAAGCACTCCAACTGTTAAGTATTCCCGTCCTTTTATTATCAATTCTGTTTCTGCTTTAATTTTTTTCCTACGGTTTGAGGCTTTTGGAATTTGTACGATGATGCGAATGTTTCTGTACCAGTGGCGTTTTGCGTCAGCTGTGGTGTGTTTGCCTTTTGACATGTGATAAAACCGTGTTTAGGATGTTTAAACTCGTCAATCGGAGTGGCATGGCGTTTATTTTGTGAAAAGAAAGTTGTTATTCATCTAGGTAGGTTGTGAATTTGTAGACGAGTCGTTCCTGTTCGGATTTAATAGAGTTTGAACTGTTCTAGAATCAGTTTCCCAGCCAATCCTACCGGTAGTACGATACTATGATGTGGTGTTGTACATATTTTGTTAAGCAATATTTGATTTAATTGGTATTTGAAATTCTCATGTTGTCCACGGTTTTATACACTTGTTGATTGTTGGCAAAACAAGCAGCTAATAGTTTTCGCCAGGCGGTGTTTGAAACTTGTGAACAGCATAACATTTTCTAGTATTTGTAGCATGGGGAAAACTTTCTGAAGCTTAGCACTCCATTTCCAATTTGAAATTCAGGTTCGACCGTGATTGGAAGAAAATTGAAGATTTTGTTGGCTCAAAGACAGTGATTCAGGTGCATATTTGATATTTCCCTGATTTCCTCCAAAGCATGCAGATTAGTAATGCGGTTTACAGTTTTTCTTGAATTTTGTGAAATTTCAACTATGCCTTGGGAATCTCAAAAGGGTATGAAGATTTTGAAAACCGTTCTCCGTAATCGAGCATTTATGTTTTCAACTAAGGCCAAATATCAAGCAATATTTCCAAAGATGTGCTCTGAGCAACAGGCTTTGTTTGAAGAATATAATCATAAATCATAATTTACAAAAAAAATAAAAAAAATCATAATTTACAAAAATTGTTTGGTGATGCGTGGTCCACGTGGACAAATGCATACGTTTATCTTAGCCGTCTAAATGGGTTGGCTACCAATACGACAGTCACCGGCCGAAATAAAAATGTGACCTCTTTGAGTGCACACTAATTAAGTGCTTATTTTGTTTTAATTAACCTTGTAAATTGTAATTATTCTCCTTGTCTCTGTATTTCATTCCATTCTATGTAGATCTTACTTCACTCCTGATTGCTAGAGAGTTCTATGTAAATGGGACATGATAATATTTTATTAAATTTGAACAAATATATACAGGAAGTATATAGAATATTTGATAATCTAACCTCTCTTAAGTATAACCATAGATAATTTAATTTTGGAGTTTAGCAATTAAATTTTTAGTTGGTTGCTGTAATTGTAGATCATGGATATTCCTCCTGACAGACTCTGGATGTACAATCATACAAATTCTAAAAGGGGGTGGATGTAGGGTAGAATATATCTAAGGGATTGAGACTTTCATTGAGCATGCAAGTAAACTAGAGCCATTTATTAGAGAAGGGGTCATACATTGTCCTTGCAAGAAGGGCATAAGGAAGTACGACTTATTGAAGCCCGATGATTTGAGACGGAATTTATACACCAATGGTTTTAAACCGAACTACTGGTATTAGACTGACCATGGTGAAACAGCTCCGCCGATTCACTAACGTGCCCATAGCAATACAAATAATCAAAACTATGAAGATCCGTTAAGTAGGTACAGAGATATGTATTGTGATGTAGTCATGCATGATGTTGGGGGAATGTCAGGCCAGAGTGAGCCACCTAATCAAGAAACACAAAGGTTTTATGACCTTTTGGATGAATTTAACAAACCTGTGTTGTAGTACCCTAAACCCCAGAGCACTACATCCCCCACACTATAGCCCCGATCCACGTATGAAATGGGAAGTCCATACATAAACCAGAACTATAGCGAACGGGTGACAATAAAATGACAGGCTAGGCGGGACACTCTCCCCAGTCAAACAAACCAAACATGATAACGAAAGCGGAAGCAATAAAATCATTCATACATATAGGTACCATATTTACCAATTAGATACGTATAGATACCAACTTAACTATTAATACTTTATCATCTCTTAATAATATACATACTTAAGTATCCAAAACGTGACCATAATGATCATAACATGAAATGTCTCAAAAGTACTTTACATGAAAGGTACGGTACTAAACTTGTGAAAATGCAAAAGACGACCGGACACCCGCCTAGCACGACCACGCTCAAAGTGTACCTGAAAAGTGAAGTATCAGTCTACCGAAGACTGAGTGAGGGCCAATAAATATATATAACACACATCACATGCAAGTTGTAGTCTCGGGTGAAGACTTTGGAAATGAAAGGAATATATAATTCAAGAAACTTGATCTTTGCCCGAGATTACAACCAATCATTTTATCACATTTATTTAATCATGCTTGTCGATGTCATGAATATGTGGCCCTGGCGAGCAAGGGCAAATCTCCAACCGAACTCCCAATCGTGAACAATACGTGATCATGCTTGCTTGCTTGATAAATACGTGGTCATGCAATTTATTTAGTGCTCATATAAACAATTTCATGCTTGAAATCATGCAATAACCCGAGGATAACCCGACATGCCGGATTAATCCCCAGTCTCCTTCTTCCTCCGGGTGATAGCGAGTTTGCAAGGCTCGACTATCTACGACATGGTGTGTGTAGAGGACATGACCCTCTAGACACGGAACTCCTTCCACCACTAATCTCCTAGTGGCATCGGGGGTGATCCCAACAATGAGGATAATTCAGGAGTTACCCGTCAGCCCTTGCTTTCCCGGTTGGCTCAAGAATTACCCTCAGGCCCACGTGCAATCATGTACTCGCCAAACATGCTTGAAATCATGACTTGCTTGCTTGAAATATTCATGGTTTTGAAATCATTTATAAGTATAGTATATTTTGGCCGAAATAGCACATAAGGGTGGTAGGGTCCTATATACATAACCTATAACCTCACCTTTTCTTGCAAAATACAATAAAGAAGTGTTCTAAGGAGCTTGCTCCCCGTCCACGCCCTCGTGACCTGTGCAAACACGATGTATATTCGTGAGACATGACCTAAAATGACCAAAATATGACGAACGGCGGAAATGTATCGAGACGACCATGAAAATGCAATGTGGTATGATATCATGTTGTTTCACATCATATTAACACATATTATAGTAATTCGGGGTCAAAGAAGTCGTCGGATCGAGGGGTCATTTTCGTAATTTTATGCAGTGAATTTTGTTCTGCATTCCAGGTGGGAACGGCCGTTCCGGACCCCTTTGGAAAATGGGAACGGTCATTCCCAAGCAACCCCAAAGCGTGCCAACGTTTTCCCATTTTAAAAACGCGCCTAGCTGGGAACGGCCCTTCCGGCTCCAAGGCCAAAATGGGAACGGCCGTTCCCGCAGTCGGCCGACTATTTTCATTTGAAAGGTGGGAACGCCCGTTCCCACAATACCTTGAGGCTGGGAACGGTCGTTCCCAGTTTCTGAAACTTTGAAGAACAGAGCAGAAACAGGGGATGCTCATGGGAAAGAGCAACAAAGCAACAAAAATTCCATTCTCAATCCCCAAAATCATGATTTCTGGAAATATACATGCATATATGCTCAAGAAATGATACCATAACACCTAAACACTTAAAGCACAAAATATCCTCAAGAATTCATGATTTCAAGTTCATGCTCACACTTGATCATTCATGCCAAATTTTCAATGATTTCATGAATAAATCATGCTATAATTCATGATATGATCAACCACTCATGCTTCCAACTAAAATTAATCCATCTAACAAATCAAACTTAAACCCTAGTCATGCCAAATATGATCAAATTCTTCAATTCATGCACATACCAACCTTGAAGATGAAAGAAATGAAGAAGATGGATGATGATGATGATGAACTCCCAAATCCTTGAAATATTTCTTAAAATCTTGATGATTGAATGGAAAAATCACTCTTCCTTTTTCTCTTCTTTGGAACCGAGAGAGAGAGCAAATGGTTGGGAGATTTTTGGATTGAAAATGGATCAAAGAAGAAGCTTGAAGATACATTACGTAAAACCCATTTTTGAAAAATGTGAAATATGCTAATTTGCCAATAAATCCTCCAAGAATTCAATCTATGCAATTGAGTATATGAGGTTTTAAAATATGATCAATTAAGTCCTTAAAGGATTGGCAATTAAGTCCCTAGAATTTTAAAGAATATTTAACTGGGGACAATTTGGTAATTTAAACACTCTCGGTAATTATTTCATGCAATAAATATTTTTCCGTGTCATGAAATAATATTTTTAATGACATGAATTCAAAGAATTGATATAAATAATGTTTCATGAATTTTACAAAATTATGAATGCCACGTAAGAATATATTATAAAATTAAAGAAATAAAATAAAACCTACACTCAAACTCACACGTGGCGTGCTTACCTGTTCATCCGGAACCGGGGCGTTACAACTCTCCCCTCTTAAAAGAATCTGGTCCCCAGATTCTGTAGTCTTGCTCGAACAACTCCGGGTGGAACCGTTTCATTTTATCCTCTGTTTCCCATGTAGCTTCCTCGGTTTTATCGCTTCTCCACAACACTTTAACCATGGGAATTCTCCGGTTTCTCAACTCTTGAAATTTTCGATCCAATATTTTAACCGGCCTCTGAATAAATGTCAAATTCGGTTCCAGCTCAACTTCTTCCACGGGGAGAATCGTAGTCTCATCGGGGTAATATTTCCTTAATTGTGAAACATGAAATACGTTATGAATCCCCGTAAGACTCGGTGGTAGGTCCAGTCGATAGGCTACCTCACCTATTCTCTCAAGAATCTCGAACGGACCTAAGTAGCGAGGATTAAGTTTTCCTCCTTTCCCGATTCGGGTGAAACCTTTCCTTGGTGACACCTTCAAGAATACCCGGTCACCAACTTCAAACTCTAGATCTCTTCGGCGCTTATTGGCATAGCACTTTTGCCTATCTTGCGCGTCTTTCATCCGTTGTTGAATCATTTGAACTTTCTCAATCATAGCTTGAACAACTTTGGAAGGCCTTTCGAATCTTTCACCTTTCTTTACCCCTTCCTGTTTCGACCATTTCCATTCTTCCAAGTCGAAGAACAACGGAGATCGGCACTTTCTTCCATAAAGAAGTTCATAAGGAGCCATTCCGATCGAAGCCTGAAAGCTGTTGTTATAAGCAAACTCGATTAAAGGAAGCTGTTCTGCCCACGAGTTCTGAAAATCCATCGCGCAAGCCCGAAGAAGATCTTCCAAATACCTGATTAACCTTTCAGTTTGACTGTCTGTTTGTGGGTGGAATGGTGTACTGAACTGAAGTTTCGTTCCCAAGACGGCCTGTAATTCCTACCACAACTTAGAAGTAAACCTCGGGTCTCGGTCTGAAACTATGCTCACCGGAATGCCATGAAGTCGAATAATCTCTCTGTTATAGATTTCAGCCAACTTCGGGATCTTATAGGACATCCGGACCGGTAGAAAGTGAGCAGACTTTGTAAATCTATCCACGATTACCCAAATTCCATCAAATCCACCTTTAAACTTCGGTAATCCAGAAACAAAGTCCATCGTTACTTGTTCCCACTTCCACTCGGGAATAGGTAACGGTTGTAGAAGTCCCGCGGGCTTTTGGTGCTCAGCTTTCACCTTTTGACAAGTCAAGCAATGTTTCACATATTCTGCCACGTCTCTTTTCATCCCGCTCCACCAATAATATTGCTTCAAATCCTTATACATTTTATTTCCTCCTGGGTGGATCGAGTAGGCAGACTTGTGAGCTTCTTCAAGTAGGACTCGTCTCAAATCTTCAGGTACTACTTCTCTGTTTTTAAACCGAAGCAACCCGGTCTCATCAAACCCAAACGGACTCTCCGGGTCATCTTTAGCTTTACTTATAAGCTTCTGCACTTCCGGATCCTTATTCTGAGCCTCAAATAACTGATACTTTAATTTCAGTTGAATTGTGAAATTAGAAACCCGAGCCTTTAACACAATCGGGACAACTTCCTCACTTTCCTTTATTTCCAAGCTCGATACACTCGCCTTTCTGCTAAGTGCGTCGGCGACCACATTTGCTTTCCCGGGACGGTATTTAATTATACAATTATAATCTTCCAACTTTTCCATCCAACGCCGTTGCCTCATATTCAAATCCTTCTGTGTGAATGAATATTGGAGGCTCTTGTGGTCGGTAAAAATCTCAAAGGAAGTCCCGTAAAGATAATGTCTCCATTTCCCGAGAGCAAAGATCACGGCTGCAAGCTCTAGGTCGTGTGTCGGATAATTCCTTTCATATTCCTTTAGCTTCCGAGAAGCATAGGCGATCACTTTTCCTTTCTGAGTCAAAACATAACCTAAGCCTTCTTTAGAAGCATCGGTGTATACTGCATATCCCTCTGAACCCTCGGGTAAGGTTAACACCGGAGCTGAGACTAACTTTTCTTTCAGAAAATTAAAGCTTTGATCACACTTCTCGTCCTAGACGAACTTAACATCTTTCTTTGTCAATCGGGTTAACGGTGCCCACTATCTTGGAGAAGTCCTGAACAAATCTTCTATAACAACCGGCCAACCCCAAGAAGCTTCTAATTTCCGAGGCATTCTTTGGTTTCTCCCACTTGAGCACGGCCTCGATTTTCGAGGGATCGACTTCCAACCCTTTTCCTGAAATCACATGTCCCAAAAAGGAAACCCGATCGATCCAAAATTCACACTTACTGAACTTAGCAAATAACTGATGCTCCTTCAAAGTCTGTAGAACGAGCTTAAGATGTCTTGCGTGCTCCTCGGCTGATTTTGAGAAAACCAGAATATCATCAATAAAAATTACCACGAACTTGTCGAGGAAAGGCCTGAATATCCGGTGCATCATATCCATAAAAGCTGCAGGGGCGTTAGTTAATCCAAATGGCCTAACCACGAACTCGTAGTGCCCGTACCGAGTATTGAATCCTGTCTTAGGAATATCCTCTGCTCGGATTCGCAGCTGATAGTATCGCTGTCTTAAATTCAAGTTCGAATAAACTTTGGAACCCTGAAGTATGTCGAATAACTCCTCAATATGTGGGAGGGGATACTTATTCTTAATAGTCATCCTGTTCAACTCTCTGTAATCGATGCACATTCTTAAAGTCCCGTCCTTTTTCTTTACAAATAAAACTGGTGCTCCCCAAGGCGAAGAACTCAGTCGAATGTACCCAACTTCCAATAGTGCCTCAAGCTGAACTTTTAATTCCTTTAATTCAGCTGGAGCCATCCGGTATGGAGTTTTTGAATACGGATCAGCATTCGGGAAAAGATCGATCACAAATTCAATCTCTCGTTCAGGAGGTAAGGAATCCAATTTTTCTGGGAATACCTTGGGAAATTCCTTTACCACTTCAGTGTCCTCAAATTTCACCTGATCTTTTGGCTTGTTCAGAATATAGGCAATGAACCCTGTAGCCCCGTCTCTGACTAACTTCTGAGCCTCTGAAAACGAAAGTAGGGGTACGGTCTTTGAAGTACAACCCGTAGTAACCTCTGAACCCAATTGAACCTTCTTAGCCCGGCAATCTACGGTAGCACAATGCCTGTATAACCATTCCATCCCCAATATAGCTCCGTATCTCTCCATTGGCATAACAATGAAATCTGTCAGAAACTCCCGACCTTCAATCACCACTGGAACATCCCTGTAAACCTGATCCATCTCTCGCCTACTACCGAAAGGAGTACTAACTATATAATGCACAGAAGTACACATAGCAGGCAAAGACAAAGTAATAGCAACAGAGTGCGTAAGAAAGGAGTGTGTAGCTCCTGGATCAAATAATGTATGGATGTTCGTGCCATGGATGCAAATAATACCTTCAACTACTGCGGCGGGGTCTATCTCTGCATCCTGCTCCTCTCCAGCGAGTGCATAAGCCCGAGCTCTCACCAGTGGCCTCGGTCCTACAGGTGGTGGATCCTGACGATCCGGACAGCCGTCAACCATGTGCTCGTCACTCCCGCAAATCAAACACAAACCTAACCGGCGCCTGCAGTTGTCATAGGTATGTGTAGGAAGTCCACACCATCTGCAGTCCGGTCTCTGAGGTGGCTGGGGTGGTGCTGGAGCTCTCGGACCTCTCGGTAATGGCCTTGTCGCCTCTTCCATGAGCTCGATCCCGGGGTTCTTCTGAGATAGGGGTGTAGAGTAAATCATCGGCCTCTTCCATGAGCTCGATCCCTGACCTGCTCTCGAGCCCGAAGCCTGTCCAGTCCGCGAAGTAGCTTTCCTAGCAATATCCGAATCCTCAACTTTTAGGGCTTTGGCGGTAGCTTTGGCCCAGGTACTGGTATTGGTTGCTTTTAGCACATCCTGAATATCTGGCCTGAGTCCCTGGACGAACTGCATCGCCTTGTGAAAGTCATCATTCGCTATGTTGGGGGCATAGCGAGAAAGCCTCTCGAACTCGGCGATATACTGACCCACAGACCTGCCTCCCTGCTTTAGCTCGGTGAACTCTCTCAACCTGCGAGTACGGGAAGCTGGAGGAATATACTTGTTTCTGAACTCCTGTACAAATACCTCCCAAGTAATCTCGGTCCCGGCTGCCTCCAGAACAATCTGTGTGCTTTCCTACCAAGAATAGGCCTCGCCCTGAATAAGAGTAAGTGTACAGCGAGCCCTCTCCTGACTGTCGCAAGGGATAAGCTGCCAAATCCTTTCGATCTCTTTTAGCCACATCTCTGCCTGTATATCGTCTCCCTTATAGAACTTCGGGGGACGCTGGTTCTGAAACTCTCGTAAAATGGCAGAAATAGGGTTCTCCTGAGGTGCTACCGGTGCTGGAGGTGGTGGAGGAACCCTGTCCTGTAGCCTCTGATCAATTAGCCCCACTACCGCGTTCATAAAATCCTGGGGTTGTGCCTGAGCAGGCGGAGGAGGTGGTGATCTCTCGCGGCGATGATGTCGGCGATGATGATGTTGCCTATGCCTCGAGGATCGGTCACTGGAACGTCTTTCGTGCTCCATCCTGAAATTAGATCACTAAACATGCGTGGCTTGATCAATAAATGCAAATGTGTGCATACAATTTCCATAATATCAAGGAGCACATGTTCAAGGAAGATCAAGTAGCTCAATTAATGCGAAGAAATGAGTAAATCAGGTAAGTCAACCAAATACAGACTCCCAAATACTACATAATCCTATGCCGTGCGACCTAGACTGACTTGACACGACTCGAGAACCTCGGTTTTACAACCGGGCTCTGATACCACCTGTAGAGGTAGCACCCTAAACCCCAGAGCACTACATCCCCCGCACTATAGCCCTGATCCACGTATGAAATGGGAAGTCCATAAATAAACCAGAACTATAGCGAACGGGTGACAATAAAATGACGGGCTAGGCGGGACACTCTCCCCAGTCAAACAAACAAAACATGATAACGAAAGCGGAAGCAATAAAATCATTCATACATATAGGTACCATATTTACCAATTAGATATGTACAGATACCAACTTAACTATTAATACGTTATCATCTCTTAATAATATACATACTTAAGTATCCAAAACGTGACCATAACGGTCATAACATGAAATCATGATTTCTGGAAATATACATGCATATATGCTCAAGAAATGATACCATAACACCTAAACACTTAAAGCACAAAATATCCTCAAGAATTCATGATTTCAAGTTCATGCTCACACTTGATCATTCATGCCAAATTTTCAATGATTTCATGAATAAATCATGCTATAATTCATGATATGATCAACCACTCATGCTTCCAACTAAAATTAATCCATCTAACAAATCAAACTTAAACCCTAGTCATGCCAAATATGATCAAATTCTTCAATTCATGCACATACCAACCTTGAAAATGAAAGAAATGAAGAAGATGGATGATGATGATGATGAACTCTCAAATCCTTGAAATATTTCTTGAAATCTTGATGATTGAATGGAAAAATCACTCTTCCTTTTTCTCTTCTTTGGAACCGAGAGAGAGAGCAAATGGTTGGGAGATTTTTGGATTGAAAATGGATCAAAGAAGAAGCTTGAAGATACATTACGTAAAACCCATTTTTGAAAAATGTGAAATATGCTAATTTGCCAATAAATCCTCCAAGAATTCAATCTATGCAATTGAGTATATGAGGTTTTAAAATATTATCAATTAAGTCCTTAAAGGATTGACAATTAAGTCCCTAGAATTTTAAAGAATATTTAACTGGGGACAATTTGGTAATTTAAACACTCTCGGTAATTATTTCATGCAATAAATATTTTTCCGTGTCATGAAATAATATTTTTAATGACATGAATTCAAAGAATTGATATAAATAATGTTTCATGAATTTTATAAAATTATGAATGCCACGTAAGAATATATTATAGAATTAAAGAAATAAAATAAAACCTACACTCAAACTCACACGTGGCGTGCTTACCTGTTCATCCGGAACCGGGGCGTTACATGTGTGGGAGGGGTGCGAGAAACATTCACCTTTGTCACATGCAGCTAGGATATTGAGTATCCAAAATGATTATAATGCAACTCATGACCTGGTCGATGATTTCATCCAGTTAATGTCAGATTTGTGCCCGTCGGGACAGAAGGTGCCTAAGAACTTATACGAAGCACGAAAACTTGTACATAAGTTAGGATAGCAAAGCATTAAGATTGATTGTTGTGTGAGAGGGTGCATGTTGTATTACAAGGAGTATGAAGAACTAACAGAATGCAAATTTTGCGGTGCTGCTCGATACGAGGAGAAAGAAAATGAGAGGGGCAAGAGGAAAAAAAAAACAATCTCTACAATGTATTATCTTCCTCTCATTCCAAGACTGAAACGTCTATATGAGTCAATGAGCTCAGCGCCGCATATGACATGGCATGCCAAGAACAAAAGGCCAGAAAGGACAATGTCTGATCCGTTTGATGGGAAAGCATGGACATATTTTGATGAGATACATCCTGAGTTTGCTAGTGACCCGAGAAACGTAAGACTTGCCTTGTGAGCAGATGGGTTCACTCCGTATTTACAGTCAGCAACATCTTACTCATGTTGGCCTATCATCGTCACACCATACAATCTTCCACCAGAAATGTGCATGACGATGCCATATATGTTCTTGACCTGTATCATTCCTGGCCCCAATAATCCAAAGCAGAACATTGATGTGTATTTACAACCACTAATTGACGAATTGAAAGAGTTGTGGGCCGTCGGCGTGCATTCGTATGACGCATCGACAAAACAAAATTTTAACCTGAAAGCTGCTTTGATGTGGACAATAAATGACTTCTCGGCGTATGCAATGCTTTCTGGTTGGAGCACGCATGGTAGATTAGCATGCCCGTATTGCATGGGGAAAAGTAAGGCAATATACTTGCCAAACGGAAGAAAATTCAATTGGTTTGATTGTCATCGGATGTTTCTCGATCCAAATCATGCGTATAGACATAATAAAAACAATTTCAAGAAAAACCGAACTGAATATGATCCTCCACCACGAATGTTAAATGGGCGTGAAGTGTGGGAATCAGTGCAATACTTCCCAAAAGTTATAGAGCAACCTGATAATCCAAGAATACCTGGTTCTGGTGAGTCACATAACTGGAAAAAACAAAGTATCTTTTGGGAGTTGCCTTACTGGAAAGATCTTCTAATACGACATAATTTAGACGTGATGCACATTGAAAAAAATGTATTCGAGAATATTTTCAACATGGTCATGGACATACCTACAAAAACAAAAGATAATGCAAACACACGGTTGGATATGCAAGAGTTATGTAGGCGACCAGAGTTGAATTTGGTGCCCATAGGAACCGGACGATGGGCAAAGCCAAAAGCTAAGTATGCCTTTACGTTAGCGCAAAAACATATAATTTGTGAGTGGATCAAACAACTTGTTATGCCTGACGGATATTCGTCAAACTTGGCAAGGTGTGTTGATGTTCAAGCAGCAAAGATACATGGAATGAAGAGTCATGATTGTCATATTTTTATCGAGCAGTTGTTACCGATTGCCTTCAAAGAATTGCCTGACGATGTTTGGAAGCCTTTAGCTGAAATGAGCAAAATTTTCAAGGACTTGTGTTCAAGTACCCTAAGACACGATGATCTTGACAAAATGGAAAAAAACATTCCTATTATACTTTGCAAACTTGAGCGGGTCTTCCCACCGTCTTTTTTTGACGTAATGGAACATTTGCCAATTCATTTGATCGAGGAGGCTCGTAATGGAGGCCCTATACAATTCCGATGGATGTACCCATTTGAAAGGTAAAGCGACATATGCAAATATATTTTTATATTTTTATAATTTTTGAATGTTTAACCAAACTTAAAGTATTTCTATGGCAAAAAACTACAGGTTTCTAGGGAAAATTAAAATGACCATTAAAAACAAGGCGAAAGTAGAGGGGTCAATTTGTCAGGCATATTTGAGCCGTGAGACTGCGAGTTTCTACTCATACTACTTTGAATCTGAAGTTCGTTCCATGAGGACTAGGGTAGGTAGAAACGATGATGGGGGCGATAACGAGGATTTGACAACACCTACAATATCTATTTTCAATACATCGGGTCGTGCAGCCGGTGCAATTAAAGAACGTCATATTACCTCTTCAAAGGAGTTCAATGCACTCTCGGTTCATATTTTACTAAACTGCGACGAAATTCAAAAATATTACCAGTAAGTTAATTTTAATTTTGTATTACTAGGGTTACAAATAATGCATTTCGAATATGGAAAGGGTGCATGTTTTTAAAAAATGACAATTAAAATTTTAGTGAATTCCTCGCACTGACTGGCGCTGACGATGGAGATAATAGCAACCACATTGAAAGAAACTTTGTACGCTGGTTCAATTATCATGTAAGTTTTAATTAAGTTTACAACCCTAATAACATTCGATTGTTAAAGTCTTTCAATAACAACGAAACTTATATTGATTAGGTTCAAAATCCCAACAATGGAATTGATGATCCTTTGTTGCAACACTTGTCTTGGGGACCGAATACAAAGGTTAGGACATTTCACAAGTACTTTGTCAATGGTTTCAAATTCCATACAGGGTCATGGGGTCAAGGGAAAAAAACGATGAACTTCGGAGTGTGGGTAAAAGGAAGTGCGAATAGAGGAAATATAACAGATGACTATTATGGGACGTTAGAAGAAATCATCGAACTTGATTACCCAGGTACTCCAACAAAGAAGGTTGTTTTATTCAAATGTGATTGGTTTGATCCTACACCACGCCGGGGGACCCGTATTGGTAATCCAGAAAGCACTATCATTGAGGTAAAACATACGGGCAGATACAAAAGGTATGATCCTTTTATCCTAGCACAGCTAGCCCAACAGGTTTATTATGTTCCATACCCTGGTCGAATCAAAGATAAGCAAAATTGGTGTGCCGTAATTAAAACCAAGCCAAGAGGAAGAGTAGAATGAGAGGAATCGCTTAAGGTTGCATATCAAGACGATGAAGCAGCAATTATCAATATGGTACAAGCAGATGATGTGGTTGGGCCTTTAGTTAACACGAACGTTACCTTAGATGACTTTGACTTTGTAGAGCTTGAAACTAACACATTCGGTGAATATGAAGTGGGCGATGAATTAATAGATGATCCACCAGGCGAGGATGTGGAAAACACCCTTAGTGATTGACTTGGTAATATGTTTTACATAAAATTCTTCTGTTGTACTAGGTTTTATTCGTACATCCATATTTCTGTATATTTATGCATTCACCTATCGATTTAGGAAACAACTAAGAGTGAAATCACCTTCGTAACGTACAAATGGTTTGCATCTTACAATTCAATTTACATATCGTTGCAACTTGATATGCATTGATTTCTATGTTACGTTAGCAATTGAACAGACTATCTATTAGTGTAAATCTATCTTTTAAATGTAGATGGACCAACCAAGGATTCCCAATAAGGCCTTGCGTGGTAGGAGTGGCGGCTCCAAGGGTAGAGCCCGAGGTGTTCGACAAATGGCCTCACTAGAGGCCTCACCAGATGACTCGCATGCACAGCCATTTACCCCGTCCCCCGGACATACTTCGTCGCCATCCAGTACACCTTCAAATGTACCCGAAACGGACGGACCAAACACTTCGGGACCCACGCCTGGCGAGTATAGTCATGGTGTGATTCGATCAAACGAGCAAATCTCTAGTGATATCGAAGCCCATCCAGTTGGCAAGAAATATTTAATTCCTATTGGAAAGAGGGGGCAAGTGATACCTTGAAAATTTTTGTGTTTATTTTTGTTTCTTTTTGTTATTCAACTTATTAATGTTCCTAATTATTCAATGAAAATATTACAGGTATCACGACAACAAAGATGGCACGAATGCGATTACAAATGTGCTTAAAAGTCGGCTGACCACAACATATGATAAGTGGAGTAATGTTCCTCAGCCAGTGCGGGACAGTTGGTTCCAAGATTGGAAGGTAATCGTGATTTTTTTAACTTTTTTACAGAAATATATAAAGTATATAATATCATGGGCTCCGTTTACAGAAATTTGTTTATTGGGAGCCTCAAGCGGAAGGCCATATGTACTCCGCTTTCATGGAGAAGATGGGTGAAAGAATGAGAGGTATCTTCCACGACATTAGGAAAAGTGGTCATAAGCCCGGGTGGATGCTAGATGGAGTTTATAATGAGCTCCGTCAGTTGTGGGCACGTGAAGATTACCTAACAGTTCGCCAAAGGAATAAAGCAAACAGATTATCCACAGCGGGGGCACCGACATATACGGGGGGTTCTCAAAGTGTCAACACAATTATTAAGAAGCATGTAAGTAATTTATTAGACACGGATGGTTATGACAATTTTTTACTTTAATATAATTGTACATAATCATGTATAGGGAACTGTTACGGGCGAAAGTTTGAGCACGGAGACCTTATACGGGATGACCTTTGTGACGCTGGAAGATAGGGAAAAATTACTTGAGAATGTCCCGGCTGAAGATGAGCGTCTGCAGTACAAGGTTTGCTCTGATCTTTTCATTTCAGGTTATTACTATGCAATCATTAATATTTAAGCTAAGAATTCCACCTAACTTTCATATATACATATATGTATTCAAATATATACATAGGTGCGATACCAGAAGGCCTTTCAAGAGCATCAGAGGCGTGTGCTTGAGGACCCCCACTACGTTCCACCGGATGATATCTCATTGTGGGCCCAGGCGCAAGGGGGTCGAAATAAGAAAGGGCGAGTGACTGGATTGAACCACTTGCCGAAGTCCTCTCCCATCAGACCTTCTAGTGCAGGGTCGTCATCTTACAACCCACATTCGCAAGGGACACACGAAGATAGTGAGATGAAGCAAATGAAGGATGAAATTTCTCAGCTCAAAGTTTCCCAGCAGCAGATGATGTCTACCATGCAGCAGATGTTCGAGCTGCTACAAGCTCAAAGCAAGGGAAAACGTGTGCGTGACCCGGTGGAGGAAGACGACAATGAGGCGGCAGAGGATGATGACTGAGGTAAGTGTGTAAATGTGCTACCAATATACATTTGTTAGATTTTATATACGTTGTAAGTGATAACATATTTGTCTTGTTTAATTGACAGCTCCTACATGAATTCGGCTTGATGTTTATGCTTGTGCGTGCAGATTAAAGCGAGGTTAATTGGAGCTAGAAGGTGTGTTTAGACTTTGGTACAAAATTCAGTCTAATATTTCTATAAATTCAGAAGTGTTGAGAGATTTTCTGGCTGCTTTCTATACATTTGGTGATTTTCTAGCGACGCTCTTGTTTAAATTTAGAATTTGGTTTACATTTACGAATTAAGGACACTGATTTGGTAAGTTTGTGGGATTTAGAGACATGTATGTTTTGTTTGTTGTAAGAATGATCAGTTTTCGGATGTATTTTTTTGCGTTGTGTTGGTATATTGACAAATACCTGTGGTTTAATTTTGGCTTTTGGTTGCTGTAAATTTTAGAATACCAACAGGTTTAATACAAAAAACAGAAAGAAGCTGCAGAATTTTACCCAGAATTCCGATGGAAAAACCGATGGACTTCGGAACAAACTAGCAATAAACCAATGGAAAAGCAACGACAGAAAAGCCCGTCGGTCAATTTCCCACGGAAAACCAACGGCTGCCCCCGTCGGTTACATAACCGATAACTTTTTAGCCGAAATAACCGACGGCATTGGTGTCGTCGGAAAACCGTCGGCATTTATATTTTCGACGGTCATAAGACGGATATTTGACCTTCGATATTGAAGGACAGGACGAAATCGTTAAAATGGTCCAACGGCCAGGGCCGTCGGGAAAACGAGGCCTATCCGTCGGAATGCCTATCCGACGGGTAACTGATGGTCTGTGTCGTCGGTAATCTTGACGAGAGATAACATCCACGCTCCGTCGGTTTTCCGTCGGCCTGCCATTGGAATATTGAGTCCGACGGAGTACCTCCGAATATTCCCGTCGGTCCTTGTATTCTGAAGATGGTTTAACCGATGGCTTATGTGCCGTCGGAAGGCCGTCGGTATGCCGTCGGAAATTCATTGAACTGACGGAAAACCGACGGTATCTTAGAAATTCCCATCCGTATATGGCCGTCGATTTTCGGTGTTTTTCTTTTAGTGCATCTTACCTGGAAAACAACAACTCTCGAACTCTCAAAACAACTCACGAAAAACAACAAGAAAGTAATAAAACAGCAAAATAACTACAAAACAAAATCAAAATGCGTGATGCACGTGATATGTATGTTTGATGTACCGTTCACCGATGCATTGGAGAACTTGTACTTAAGGAATTTTGATTGTTGTCGAGGTTTCTTATCCCCCTTTATGCTCTGAAATTTGTAGTTCACTTCCCGCTTCAATTATCATCCCGAACCTCAGTCCAGGGTTGTTGGCTAACTTTCGATACTTCCTCGAATTGCATCTTCCACTCTTGAACGTTCTCTTGGTCTTATTCTTATTTTTCCCTAATATTGAACTCCTCGGACTTCCATCTTTACTCTTATATGTATATATGTAGAAGTCCCAACATTAACCTCGCTCCTAGTAATCATTCTTGTCCCCCGGTTTCTTTGGTAGTGTGAACTTATTTCCTCCATGACAATTCTCTTTTTTTATAGAATATAAGATCAATCTTCATGATCATCACCTTTCATCCTTGAATTCCTAGAATTCTTAGAATATCCGAATGGCCTTCAAATGTTTCCTTAAATTCCACTTCTCCAAGGTTATGGTTAAGTAGAGATCACTATCATATTCCTCAATTTTGGGTTGATCTTCATTATTTCCATGTTCCGAGTAGAGCTCTTATTCTAATCCTAGTTGAACTTGGTAAGGTTGCACCGCTTGAGAAATTCCTAATAAATCGCCCCTTAACCCGGAAGTGTAACTTCCCTCCAATCTTAACCATCCTTCCAAGTGTATTTTAATTTCCTAGCCATCACCATTACATGAAAATTCCCGAACCATCCCCTTTATCTTCAACCCATTCTTCTTAGCTCTCGTTGGACTCAACTTTGGGGCATGAGGGGAGCACCAAGCTAAAATTTAAACACCAAATATGCATGCAAGGTTAAAGTGTAAATGCAATGCAACACATATTTGTCACCTTGACACATATGACGCTACACGAAATGTTTATGCACCAAACAAGTAGCAAGAGCAATAATTTAAATATGTCGTGAATGCACGTGCCATGAATGCGAATACCTCTATCCTCAAATTCTTGTTGGTGTCCAATTTGAAGTCTTTGATTTCGTTCCCATTGTTTGTGATTCCTTGATTGATCACACGCCAAAATCATGTGATCTTTTGGCCCGCATGTATAACACTTCTTCAATCGATCCCAACACCTGTTGTAGGCGTGATTAGTCCCTCCACAATGTGCACACGGTTGAGGCTCTCTCTTTGTTCTTGAAGAATTCCCAACCTTATGCTTCTTCCCACGGATCTTCTTTTAGCTTGGATACCGGAATGTTGATATCTTTCTCCCACATGTAGGTTCGAGCAAAATCCCAATCCACCTCTCGGTCCCATGTTCTCTTCGTCCTTACCACTTGTTAATCTTTGGTTCTCAACTCTCAAAGCTTTTGTTGTAGCTTTATCCTAAGTGCTCGTATTCTCCGCAATTAAAGCTTCCTTAATCTCATCCCGAAGGCCCTCCATAAAATACTGTGCCCTCATCTCATCATTGCCCATAATGTGAGGCACGTATGTACCTAGCCTCTCGAATTCATTGATGTACTCCACAACCGTTCCTTTTCCTTGTTTGAGGGTGAGGAATTCTTCAAATCTTCGGTTTTGTAGATTAGCCGGTGTGTACCTTTTCCTAAACTCATGAACGGAGGCATCCCAAGTTAATCCTTCGCTCGTAGTTTCCAATTGTGGGGCAATTCTTTTCCACCATTGTCTTGCTTGTCCTTGTAGAAGCAAAATAGCAAGGCGTGCCATATCTCGTGAGTTGCTCGACCATACTTCGAAAATACTTTCAACCTCGGATAACCATTCTTCGGCCTGAATGTCATGACCTTCACGAAATTGGGGAGGATTGAATGTCCTGAAGTCTTGATATAAAGCCGCCATGGAATTTATAGGTTGCATTTGGGCATGTGCTTGCTCTTGATTGTAATGATGTTGAGGTGATGGTTGATTGAGACCTTGACGACGTGGCGGCATCCTGAAATTTTCACAACTACAATATAAATATATGCATGTCGATTAGTATATGAATATGTCACATAATCAAGTCAAGTAATTGCAATTAAGAAATGCAATGCATTGCACGTTGTAAAATCAATAAGTGTTAAGAAAATCTAATGCATAACTTGACAAATCCGATGCGAATGCACTCACTTAACCACATTGTCCTATGACGTACAACCTAGACAGACAAAAAAACACTGAACCCCGGTTTTACAACCTGGGGCTCTGATACCACTTTAGGATGTAGCACCCCTCATGTAAGGCACCATTTCCCCCGCACTATGGCTCAACACGAGTAACGAAATGGGAAGTCCGCACCCGTATCAAACCATAGCGAACGGGAGACAAACAAAACAAACCTCGTATGCTAGGCGAAACTTAGACCCTGCAAATATAACCAACCAACAAAATAGAATGCAGTGGCAAACTAAAATCCAAACACATGCTTTGGCCACGGCCTGCAGAAATTAGACACACAAACCAAAAGCAGACTTGGGCTCCTCAGGCCTTTTTTTAACTCATAACAAAGCTCGGTAAGGGAAATTCAATAACAAATACGTAAAGATTCAAATCATAATCTTACAAAGTCGAATCATACACTATTTAAATACATATGCGAGTGCAGAGACTCTTCTAACTTAACTTGACCGACTCAAAGACTCAACACAACTCCGCCTAGCTCAAAACTCCAACTCCAAACCTGCACACTAAAAAGCTGGGGAGGGAGAGGCTCAGTCTACAACTCGACTGAGTGAGGGGCTACCCACACACGCTATATATATATAGGAGCAAAACACATTCGAATCACACACAGTTCGTGAACTCAGGGATAGTTTTTGCACACCAAAGTTTTGCCCGTGATACCAAATCATACCAAATCATACCGAACGAATTGAAGCTTCAAGGACCCATATCATACCAAATCATACCGAATCAAGTCAAATCAAATCATAACCATTCATATCAAATCGTATCAATTCTTATCAATTCTTATCTTTCATATTCAAAAGATCCATATTTTATCATAGTTAAAAATCTATCGCCATTTCACGAACTTTGACAAAGCAAACATGCAAAACTCGGCGGGTACGACTAATAATTCCCATCCTGGGCTCGTCATACGAATCATACAATCAAACATATCAATCATTCATGTATAACAATTATATACCTCTTTCTCCGGTGATGGAAGGGTTGCGCGACCCAAACCATCCAATCAGACGAGGGGAGCGCGAACACTCAAACCCACAGGTTCCCATCACCCAACCAAACCTCCTGATGGGTTTCGGGTTAGTCCTATCAATCATGTGGAGAGTGTGCACAGGGGTCATAGCCGGGACCCCTATGATCGTCCCGGGTCCCCCTTACCCACACCTTCTGGGCCCATTCATTCAATCATATCCTAACCCTGTACTAATTAGAAACATAACATATGTATGATACATACTTTACCTTACCACAACCACGCTTTACATACCTCTCTGTGTCAAATCCTTAGCATATTCCTTTGCTCGTAACTCCCGGCTCATACGAGGCACACGGTTTGAAGCATGGTTTAGCATTACCAATCACAATGAATCCAATCAAATTAAATCAAGCATACATAGGCTTGTACATTACTCTTCATACTTGGAAACATATTTCAGATTTATAAATCTATACCTCGCACGTATATACATATAATAGAGGCTAGAGTTCGCATTCCGAGAAAACTGGCACATATCATAGGGTTTAACTAAAACCTAGCCTAACCTTACACCGACGAAGACAAGGACCAAACACGTGATTCACCCTGGAATCAAAACGGACTGCCAAACACCACCCCGGGTGCACCTGAACAAACTAAAGACAAAACACAAGGCTTAGACTCACAATGGACCACATAGACGCAAGGCATATGCATTGACACTAAAAGAAATGCAAACACTTAGGCAAATCTTATTTTAAAGTAAAATCCATACAATTGAAGACATTACATAACCCATCATAATCATATATAATCATATGTCACGTTCATATGCACAATTAAGGTATAATACAAGGTAGAGATACGTAACAAAGTTCAAATATGTTTCATGCAAACAATTCACATTACTTGAGTAACATATAATGCATATGAGAACAAATACATAATCATAAACATGAGAAAACAAGTTAGGATCAAGTTTGGAGGTGGAAAGGTACGAGAAAAATGGAATAAAAACAAGAAAAAGGGGTTCCGAGTGAAAACGGGCAAAAACTGACAGTTTTTCAAAACGGATAAGCTGTGGGAAAATGATCATAACTTGAGTTTGAGAAATGGGAATAAAGTTTTGTTTCTTGGAAATGAAACTAGAAACATAGATCTTTCAAATGGTATAAAGCTCGAATCATGATTCAAAGTGAGCCGAAAATGGCGTAGGTACGAAGTTGAACGAATGCAGAATCTCGATGAAGTGGTGACACCAAATTAAAACGGTTATATCTCCCAATCTAGAATGAATTTTGAGGTGATTCTAATTGGAGAATGTTCTAGACTCAAAAAGGTATCACAGTCCAAAATTCAGCCAAAACCGAGCACGTAGGTGTTGGTAGCGGCCGCGATAAAATTGCACTGAAAACCAGTCGCGCCCGCGAAGCCACAACCCGAGAATCCCTTAAAAACTGGTCGCGCCCGCGACGAAGCTTGCAGCAGCAAAACCATGGCATCGGGAACAGTAAGAAAAGCACCAAAACACCCCCAAACAACCACGAAACACCCGATATTCATACCACGAAGCAAACATAACACGTAGATCACATAAATACAAGTTAGGCCTCCCGAAACAAGCCCGAGCATACCAAATCCCGAACCTGGAACTATTCATCATCACCCCCAAATAGGCATCTAGACAAGAAATCAAGGCATGAAATAAACGTAGAAATGAAGCACGTAACGAGGGGAATACATTGGTTACCTTGGTTCTTCGATCGGGTGGTCGGACGGGGACGAGCTTGAGCCAAAGCTTGAGGCCAAGGGAAGGTGTTTTCTTCTTCTCTTCTTTTCTCCCTGTGAAATGTGAAGCAAGAATGAAGGAGGAGAGGAGATAACTCATCTCTTAAGATGAGAAACGGGTCGGGCTGGAAAACGGGTCCATAAGGATCGGATTTTAAAACGGTAGGGCTATCAAACGGCTTTAGAAAAATAAAAGGTTAATTCCAATAAATCCGAATCGTCGAAACAAATTTAATGGTAGGGTCGAAATTCAAATTCGAATTCGCGAGCTCAAAATAGCCACGAAGGCCAAAACATCCTAATTAAAATTAGGTCCCTTAATTTGCCATTATTGGGTAATTGAGCCCAAGAACATTTAATTAAATTCTAATGCGCACGTAATGAAATAAAATTCACGTTGACACATAAGCATGTAAATCACATAATTTATAGAAATTACAGAATTAAACTCCCTCGTGATGCCGTACCTGGAAAGCTAAAAAGCGGGGCGTCATATTCTTGGAGTTTGAAGAAGATGAATGAATAGTTAGGTTTAAGTTGAAATTCTTGTTCTCATCCATTCCTTGATGCTTTTGAATGATTTAGAGCATGAAAGTGATCATCTTAACTCCCTTATTGCATTTATGGATATGTATTTTGTGGTCGTTGAGAATTGGTTGAGTTGCTATTAATGAAACTTGGATGAAATGGGTCGAAATGAACTCTTGCATCTCTTTCTCTCGTTTGGCTGCGTGTGAGGCATGTTTGGGTGTTATTTTGAGATTGAATTATGGCATTTTTAGAGCTGGTACTTACCTTGATTCGTTGGCTATGTGATTGGTTGAAGATTCTTGAGTTTTCCCCTGTTTTCGAACTGCTGCAGCTGCTGCGTATTCCTGCTGTAAGCAGCGTCACGGCCGCGAAGCTCTTTTGTTGAATTTGTGTCGCGGCCGCGATCGAATGCACCTTTCGCTTCTGTAATTCCGTTGCGGCCGCACCCATTCTGTGAAGAGAGGCGTCGCGGCCCGAGTTCCCGAGCTCAAGATATCACATACGGAACCAAAGGTGCGCTAATGGCTCGTTAGCCCCCATTTTGGTTCCAAGACTCAAAATAAAATCATAACTCATGCAAATGAATCCGAAAACATGAAACGAACATATATTCATATTCATAACACATATAATTCCAATATATTAAATTTACACAAAATTTCAAATTCATTTCATATAGTAACGACACGCTACTTGTCACGTAAAAACATATCGTTCAAGAATTCATATAATTTCAAAATTCAAATGAAATTTAAGAATCCATTTTAAATATTTTTTAAAATATAACGAAATACATATTATTAAAAGATTAATTAAAAATACAAATTGTAATTATCATACACGATTAATTAGGTAATTAAATAATTTAAACGCGTAATTAGGGAGCACACAAATTATTCATGCGCGAGTGGTTCAAGTATTCGTATCAATTCCAATTTAAATATTTCATATATCTCAATTAATCACATAATTAACAATTAAATAACGAAATTTAAATATAGAAAACACTTATAGCCAATTAATTCGCGCAAATTAGTAAACACATACGTCATTCTAAAATACGGAGAAGTTGGGGCGTTACAAGTGCAAATTAGGGAGCCATGTAATCAAGTAATCCATTCAAGTTCATTCAATACATGGAGGCATCATGTTCGTTCATTTCATATCTTCTATAATCATATCAATTCAATTAACAAATACATTATAACATGTCATACATTTATCAATTTATATCATAAAGTGAGCTTGAAGGAAAAAGGAATCACCTAAGCAACAAACAATACAAGGAAAGCACATAGCTCTTCATAAGGTATCACTTAAGGTATGCACATTCGAAGATCGATTAAACCATATCAAAACACTCCGAAATTTGAATCCAACGCACCTAGCACATTAGTCATACATGGAACATATCAAAATCAAGTAATTACAACTCATTTCCTAGCAATTCATACATATACACAAGTACATATCACATTAGGATCAAGATCGGGGAGGGAAACGACTAAAACGGGAAAATAAGCGAACAAAACACGAATCCAAAGGTCCTGGGGGACTAACGGCCATTAGTCCCCTCCCTTTCTAAAGCCAATAATGGCTGTTAGTGAGTACAGGAGCTCCCAGGAGCAGCTAACGGCCGTTACATACCAAAACCGCACAAAAGCCCTAAGGGCGTTAGGAAAGGCTAGGCTGGAGTTCTTCCAATTTCAACCCTCAAACACCTCAAAAACTCCAAGAAAACCATACTAACATCAATTTAACAGATAATGGTAAATTAGGGTAATAAGAATTCATGCATTTCGTGCCATGAAACAAGTTAAAACCAACCTGCAACATGAAACATATGCAAGAGATGAGATCAAGTTCATATTCTTCCATATCCAACCAAATTCATTAAAGGAAACTCAATGAATCCTCAACCCCCAGGTAATATAAGTTCATTTAAGTGTAAAAGCATGTCTTAGGATCAAATATCACTCAAGAAACTCTAAGAAATTGCAAGAAAACAAGACCACATCTCTACATGTTCATAAACCCTTGCTATTCACTATATCTATCAAACTATGCCCAACACTTGGTGAAACCATGCAAATCCTAACTTAAAATGACCACGAGGAGACATACATATCAATTATGGGCTTACCTTTCAATTTGGAGAAGGATTGAGGGTGAGATGAGCTCAGATCTCACAAGTTTGAATAGTGGTTATTCCTTCTTCTTCCTTCTTCTTTCTATTTCTTCTTGGCTGAGTATTTTCTTGTTTTTGGGGGGTTTGGTTCATGTGTCTGAGGTAGGGAGAGAGAGATAATTGTATCAAGAGGGCTTAGGTCTTAGGTTAGGGGTTTAGATGTGTTAGTATAGGTCCGTAGCTTAAGAAAAGTCAATGGTTGTTCATTTTAGGCATGAAGTGCTCGTTTTGTGTAACGCCCCCACCCGTACTGGAAGAAGAGGAGAGCAGCGTCTCAACCCCCGCACTGAAGCACCTCTCACGTAATGGTGTGAGACATCACTCAAGAAATACTCTAGCGAACGACTGTCTATCTCAGAACTATACATGTATAACGATGTGGCTATGCAGCGGAAAATCAGAGTATTTTAAAACTTTTCAAAACATGTGCGTGATGGCATGTAACAAGCAAGAACATATCGATCGTGTAAGAGAGACTCGGCATATCAGAACATGTAACATTTTCACATATAAATACCGATACAACAGAGTTCAAAATATCGGTAACAGAGTAGGAGAAAGAGTATAACAAAGATACTCAAGTATTTCGAAACATAAAGTAATGCAGCCATAAAACATATTCAGGACACAAAAGAAAGTAATACTAAGTCCTGACTGAAACAAAATGACAATCTAGAGCTTCAAGATACCTCTAGACTGCGGCTGCAAGACCTGAAACCACGAGGCAAGAAAACGGGAGAGGTATTAGTCAAAAGGACTAAGTGAGGGAATACTTAAAAGAAAGTACTGAGTGATAAAGAATTTGAAGTGTAATTCAAAACTGTCAAATGCAATGCTTTAAAGAAGAACTCGAAACAAGTTCGATTGATAAAACTCTTTAAATCTGATGCTGTAAAAGAATGCACGTTATAAAACATTTTCATGAATGCTATCACACGCGCAAACATATTGTAACGCCCCGGTTTTTTTTTCATTTACATTAATATGTCATATTTGTTTCTAAATTGCACAATTTAATTATTTAATTATGTGATTAATTGTTTTTACGTGTTTCATATTTAATTTTATTATAAATCGTTATTATTTTATTTTATTATATTTTATTTCAAATTAATATTATTTATACATACTACGTTATTTTAAATAATTATCTTAAATTATTACTAATTTAATGATTAATGTTAATTATGTTGCTAATTATGTATTATGTTAATTAATCATGCTTAACCATATTAATATATTTTTATTTACGTTGACTTTAATTTTTATTTGATTTTAGAATTAATGCATTTAATTTAAATGTTTATGCATGGAATTTTATGAAATGTGCATGATTGATTATTTTGTGCATCGTTCTTGTATGAAATGATATCGAAATGCCATGAAATTGTAGTATGTCGTAAATATATGTGTTATGAACATGCTTATATGCTCGGTTTATGTTTTCGAATTTATTTGATATGTTAACGAATTTAATTTGAATCGAGGAACCAAATCGGGGGCTAACGAGCACTTAGCGTACCCTTGGTTCCGAATTTAATATATTGAGCTCGGGAACTCGGATTCAAGTTCCGTCAACTCCGCTGAACTCGTAACGAAAATTCAAGTTTAGCAAACTTAGCCTTATATTTTTTCAAAGACATTTGAACCTCCGAAATTGAACCGAAAAATGAAACGGCGACCAAACTGACCTTGCTGAACAAAAATAGCCATATCTCACCCAAACTTTAACCAAATTAACCATGGTTTGATTTTAATGATCCCTAACTCAACCACCTAACAGGATATATCATGCCCTAACCAAACCAACCCTCACACAATCCCCAAATATCAGCCAAAGTTACTGCTTTTTAGCTCAGTCCCGTAACCTAGCCTTCCTTAGAGATTTTGGAGCTCAAATCTTATCCAATCTTCATCCAATCAACAAGGTAAGCTTAGGGTTGTAATATATGTTCATTTCTGATCATTTTCATTCTTTCATTCCCAAATTTGAGCATGATTTCATGAGATTTTGGACTGCCTTCGAAAATAATGTGTTTTGGGCAATTTGTTGATCTTATTCAATTCTTAATGGTTTTGATTGATTCCAAGATTGAGAATGATTATTTTGACATCCTCATTTCATTTATTATCATTGAATTCTTGATGGTTGAAGTATTAATGAGATATCAATTATGGCACTTTCAGAAATTTCCTTGAAATGTCACGTACTACTGCTGTTCACGGTTGAGCTCGTTTGGAACTGATATATATGTTGTAATTGTGTTGTTTTGCTGAGTTTTGGATAGCCTAAACTGACCTGAAATTGTTGGGATGGTTGGAGTTCAGCTTGCCCTGTTTCCCGTAACCTTTGCTCTGTTCTTGGCTTGAAATTTCTGCTGTCAACTGCTGTGTTTCCTCCTTGCTTTTGCTGTTAATTTCTTGGCCTTGTAGCATGTGTTTTAGCTGAGTTTCTTACAGCTTTTCATGCCTGGTTTTGCTGCCTTCTTGCCTGCATTTCTTGCGTGGAGTTGCTGCTCTTTTTCTGCGTCTTTTGCTGTCAAAACAGGGGATGCTACTGGTTGGCGACACGGGGGTGTCGTTCCTGCCTTTCCAGCGCAGAACGGGGGTACGATTCTTGGCTTGAGTTGCTGTACCGAGACACGGAGGTGTCTCGGTTTGGGCTTGGGTGGTGACATGGGAGTGTCACCCCGTGTTTCTAAACTGTTGCCTGCGTTTTCTGGGTTGCTGCTGTATATGTATATATATGTACTGTGTGTATGCATGGCTGATGGCTGTGTAATTATATATATATAAGTCTGTGTGTGTGCTTGGCTTTGTGTGTGCATGGAATGTTTACATGCATGAATATATATTCTATATATAAGTGTGTGCATGCATGGTAGTGTATAGGTATATATACGTATTATATCTCTTGCATGCATGCTAATTACGTATATATATATATATATATATTATATATACATATTTTTATTATATAATCATTATATGTTTATTATATTATATATATTTATCATATATTTTAAATATTATTTGATTTAATTCAATTGTTGAATTAATTGATTTCTATTTCGCATATCTAAATTACTGACTATTGCTTGAACGCTTTATTTATTCCATTTCTAATTGTGAATGTGAATATTACTTGCTATGATTATTAAATGGAATTTTAGATTAATTAATATGCGTTATGAATGTTATGAAATTATGAAATATGAATTTATGAATTTATGTATTTGAATGAAATATATGAACGAATGGTTTGATTATGTGCTTTAAATTTCTTAATAGTGCACATGAACATTTTCATGATATAACATGATCTGTTATGCATTCATATTATGTTCATGGCATGACGTGCGTCTTATATGGTTCATTGGAGTCTCGAGTCTCACGAACACGTCTTGTTGTTTTTGGTTCAGTTTATCTCCAGGGTGGAGAGATCTTGATCGTTCAGGCACTTGGTACTCGTATCCTTGTATCGTCACGGTTCAGGTGAGGGTGTTTTCGTTCTAGTTATGTATAAAACCCTACAACCTTATGTGACAAGCTTTGGCCAAAAACCTAATATAGTTATATATGGCTTTCAAAGGAAACGTACCAAGTAAATATTAATCGAGTAAACCCTTTTCAAAGGACTTAGGAATTATGTTATGTTTCTTATGAACTGATATGTTTTGGCGAGACATGATTATGATTGCACGGGCCCAGGAATTAGTACATGTGGCTATCCGGGGAGGCAACGGCCGACGGTGATCCCATGTGCTGATTTCATTATGTTACGGCGAAACAGACCTCGTCAAGGAGTTTTTGATGGGGAAACGCTAACCGGGCTTTGAGGCCTCATGAACCTCATAGCCATATTGATATGTTTTGGTGGTCGGGCCTTGCAAACCCGTCCACCACCGGAGGAAGAAGGTTGGAACTGATTTTTATGAGTATGTTTATGTTATGTATGATTGATATGCACCGTGCGGGAAGGCCGGGACACGGATTGCCCAAACGAATATGTTTTATGATATGATATATGACTTGTGTGTATTATGATATATATTGCATGATCACCTAATCAGTATATCAATGATATGTGTCGTACACAGTCGGAGTTTGGTTGGAGATGATGCACGCTCACTCGCCGAGCATTATGTTTATGTATGATTTATGAATGTAATGAATTAATATGATCAGTCGTAAAATCCAAGTATTGCTTGGTCATTCTCTTACCCTTTTTGGGAACTAACTTTAAATAAAACCTTTACTCGGAATTTATGACTTGCATGTGCATGTTTCTTATATATATGTATCGCTCCTGCTCACTCAGTCTTCTAGAGACCGACCCTCTCCCTCCCCAACACATTAGCGTGCAGGTCTGGCTTTGGAGTTCGGGCTAGGCGGAGTTATGTTGAGTTTTAGTTGGTCAAGTTAAGTTAGAAGCGTCTTTGCATTCACCTTATGTATTTAATTTGAGTATGATTCAACCCTGTAAGATCATGGAATTGATTCTTGTATAATTGCTATTGAACTGCTTTTGTTGGGCTTTGTTTATGAGTTTAAAAGAGGCCTAAAGAGCCCAAGTCTGCTTATAGTTTGTATATTTGACTTTTAGTTTTTTTCCAAGGCATTATATTTTGTTGATTGATTGTTATTGCAGGGTCTAAGTTCCGCCTAGCTTAGGAGGGTTTTATGTTTGTCTCCCGTTCGCTATGGTTTGATACGGGTGCGGATTTACCGTTTCGTTGCTCGTGTTGAGCCATAGTGCGGGGTGCTACGTCCTTAAGTGGTATCAGAGCCCGGTTGCAAAACCGGTGTTCTCGAGTCGTGTTGGAGTCAGTCTAAGTCGAACGACATAGGGACTATGTGATATTGTGTGCATTGCATCGATCTGGAACATGGAATTTGGTTTTCCTTAAGAATTTTGTTGAATTAGTTGTTGCATTTTATATGGATTCTTGCCTTTTGTACTGAATACCTGCCATGAGCATGCACTAATCGCATGCATATATTATCGAAATGAGTTATGATTTCCAGGTTATAAAGATAATATCAAACCACGGCGAAGTTCTATGATCACAACAATCTATTACAATTCTTTCGGAGGCATGGAGGATAGGAGTTAATCACGGGATGGTCGTAACTCAGAAGATCAATTTATGTGAATCCACGACTTAGAGTGCTTCACTTGGATCCAGGGGATTGCTCAACCTAAGGAATGAAGTAAATGAACCTTGAAGGTATTTTGGTTCAGGGTTGGGACCATTGAAGAGGTACCGCGGACTGGGAGGAGTCAAGGTAAAATCAGTTCGATGGAAATTAAGCACCAAGAGTTGTCAAAGAAGGGCTGCTAAATAAACCTGGAAATTAGAAATCGAGATTTTGGAGGTGAAGATCATGAAGGGTTTAAATTTGGGTGCTCTGGATTGTTACTAAGATAGGAACGAGTCTAGAAGGGAGTAGAGAGAGGTAAGTGATTCTGTGAATACAAATTTAGGGAAGGTGGCGATATTGAGGACGGGATTTGAGTTGTTTTTCCAAATCCAAATTGAATCGTTATGTTGTGAAGTTGAATTAGAAGATATGGAGCAACAAATGGGAACTATGAAGACAGGCAAGGACTGGTTGAAGAATTATTCTCGAGGATAAACTCTTTGCAAGGGAATCCTGTGCACGACTATAAGCAATTGGAGGTGGATTAAACTCATAAAGGATAAGCATGGGAGTCTTGATCATGGTGATGGGGAGAAGTAGGGTTCAAAATGACATTTGGAGTTCATTTTCGCAAGAGAATTTGAACAAGGTTGAAGGATGATTCTCGGGAGAAATTCAGATACTAACTCAAGGGGATGTAGAAGAAATTAGGGATCGTGAAATGTCAACTCTGGATGGTGGAAGGTACATGCTGATATACAAGAATTCTTCGAAGTCTTGAAGACCGTGGGAAAAGCCAAGGAATAATCAGCAAGTCAAAGTAACTCCGAGATTTGGAGGAAAAGCTCCCGAGTTAACAACTTACCACATTGGTGACAGGTTCCAAAACATTCATAGCACGTGCATCATACCTCACACTAATTATTTATTTTCTAGCCTTATGTTTATTCGCTCATTTCTGTTTGATTTCATTGATGTAATGTGGCCTCTTACTTCGTTGCAAATGTGCCGTGTGTCTCATCATCCTTACCCGACATGCATTTTAGTGTTTATTTGATAGGAAACTCATTCACCGCACCTATCAAGTATTACTTAGCCAAGCCACCCTCGAATTCGATGAAGATGACTTCGGGGAAACAAAGAATTTCAAGTAAGGGATAGGTTAATGGAAACGGGAATTCATAAGGAAGAAGCAAGGTTAGAGTGGATTGCGGGGTGTTGGATCGGACGAGAATAGAAAAGGGGTTTAGGACATTAAGCGAATTAGAAGGGAAGTTGAAATGCAAAACCTTGGGGTTGACCTTTGACCAAAATCCTCCCTAATGGAGTTCAACATGTGATAATAGAAAATTTAAGGGGGAGAGTATGACCGAGGAACAAATTGGACGTTTGAAGGGGTGCTCGAAGAAATATTTTAGTGGGAATAACGAAATTGCAAATTAAGGAAGATCTGGAAGTCCTATTAGTGATGATCAGAGATAACTAAGGCGGCTTGAATGGTTAAGTTGTTAAGAGGGGAACTAAGTTACTAAATTCGGGTTGGAGTCCCTCACTAGGTATAACGGAAATGGCTTGGATAATATTCCTATGTATAGAATATGGATCTGGGGATAACAGAATTATAAGGGAGCTTCTGTGAACCCTAAGTCAGAATTGACAGGAGAGAGAGAGTCGAATCAAGCTAGCATAGAATGGAAGGATGGCAATCAAGAGTAATCCAATAGAGGAAAAAGGGGGTTCAATAATGACAATATTATCAAGTCTTTGGTTATTTCCACGATAATTCAGAAGGAAATTTAAGAAGAAACCAAACCGGAAAAGATGATCATTGGAGGATTTACATCAAACTTTAAGAATCATCAAGAACATTCTATCTTCGATTCAAGAAATGTGGGGCCAGATGCCGAATATAACCTTAAGGGGTTAAAGGGAATGAATGGATAACATGAACGGAAGATGGAAAAGGGTTCGTGTTAAGGTAGATCATAATGACAAATACCTCAAGGTAGGGATTGAATCGTCAAGGGTGTCAGGGGTAGTTATTCTCGAGGTATTTTAAACTCCGATATGGGTAAGATAGTAGTTATGGACCTAACTTCGAGACGGATGGTCTAAGGGTATTCGGGAGGTCAAGCTCGGTTAATTAAAAAGAGTTGGTTGAATGAGGATTAAGAGAAATGATGGAGACTGGAAGCAGTACCAGGCAGAAGGGATCTAAGAAGTATAATCCCTGAAGGATTCATCAATTGTTTCATCGGGGTATCCTGAAGAGGTTAAAGACAAACTGAGCACTGAATCTATCTTCGGGACAGATCATACACTGGACAACGACAACTCACAATTTTAAAACTTCATGACTACGGTGAACGGTACTTATAGCATTCATGAAGCATACATTCATGCAAATTCAATTTAATAATTTCTTTGTTATGTGTTTTGTTTTCTTATCAAGTTAAACTACGTGAAGTAAGTGATGATTAACGTGGATGATATCTGTTACTTGCCTTGGGGTGGCTTGTGTGATTTTGAATTTGGTTTTGCGTGTGTTGCTTGGGAGTATCAGAGACTTCCTTGATTTATTTATTTTTGTTTGAGAGACGGGGTGCTCTCGTTGTTTCTAAGAGACGGGGATTCTCTTATTTTGTTTGAGAGACGGGGTACTCTCTTTGCCTGCGAGAGACGGGGTTCTCTCATTGTTGCTCGAGAGACGGGGCTCTCTCCTTGTTGCTTGCGAGAGACGGGGAATCTCTCAGTGGTGGTTTTAAGCGTGCAGTGAATCCGAGGACGGAGTCTTTTTAAGGGGGAGAGACTGTAACGCCCCGGTTTTTTTTTCATTTATATTAATATGTCATATTTGTTTCTAAATTGCGCAATTTAATTATTTAATTATGTGATTAATTGTTTTTACGTGTTTCATATTTAATTTTATTATAAATCGTTATTATTTTATTTTATTATATTTTATTTCAAATTAATATTATTTATACATACTACGTTATTTTAAATAATTATCTTAAATTATTACTAATTTAATGATTAATGTTAATTATGTTGCTAATTATGTATTATGTTAATTAATCATGCTTAACCATATTAATATATTTTTATTTACGTTGACTTTAATTTTTATTTGATTTTAGAATTAATGCATTTAATTTAAATGTTTATGCATGGAATTTTATGAAATGTGCATGATTGATTATTTTGTGCATCGTTCTTGTATGAAATGATATCGAAATGCCATGAAATTGTAGTATGTCGTAAATATATGTGTTATGAACATGCTTATATGCTCGGTTTATGTTTTCGAATTTATTTGATATGTTAACGAATTTAATTTGAATCGAGGAACCAAATCGGGGGCTAACGAGCACTTAGCGTACCCTTGGTTCCGAATTTAATATCTTGAGCTCGGGAACTTGGATTCGAGTTCCGTCAACTCCGATGAACTCGTAACGAAAATTCGAGTTTAGCAAACTTAGCCTTATATTTTTTCAAAGACATTTGAACCTCCGAAAGTCAACCGAAAAACGAAACGGCGACCAAACTGACCTTGCTGAACAAAAATAGCCATATCTCACCCAAACTTTAACCAAATTAACCATGGTTTGATTTTAATGATCCCTAACTCAACCACCTAACAGGATATATCATGCCCTAACCAAACCAACCCTCACACAATCCCCAAATATTAGCCAAAGTTACTGCTTTTTAGCTCAGTCCCGTAACCTAGCCTTCCTTAGAGATTTTGGAGCTCAAATCTTATCCAATCTTCATCCAATCAACAAGGTAAGCTTAGGGTTGTAATATATGTTCATTTCTGATCATTTTCATTCTTTCATTCCCAAATTTGAGCATGATTTCATGAGATTTTGGACTGCCTTCGAAAATAATGTGTTTTGGGCAATTTGTTGATCTTATTCGATTCTTAATGGTTTTGATTGATTCCAAGATTGAGAATGATTATTTTGACATCCTCATTTCATTTATAATCATTGAATTCTTGATGGTTGAAGTATTAATGAGATATCAATTATGGCACTTTGAGAAATTTCCTTGAAATGTCACGTACGACTGCTGTTCACTGTTGAGCTCGTATGGAACTGATATATATGTTGTAATTGTGTTGTTTTGCTGAGTTTTGGATAGCCTAAACTGACCTGAAATTGTTGGGATGGTTGGAGATCAGCTTGCCCTGTTTCCCGTAACCTTTGCTCTGTTCTAGGCTTGAAATTTCTGCTGTCAACTGCTGTGTTTCCTCCTTGCTTTTGCTGTTAATTTCTTGGCCTTGTAGAATGTGTTTTAGCTGAGTTTCTTACAGCTTTTCATGCCTGGTTTTGCTGCCTTCTTGCCTGCATTTCTTCTATGGAGTTGCTGCTCTTTTTCTGCGTCTTTTGTTGTCAAAACAGGGGATGCTACTGGTTGGTGACACGGGGGTGTCATTCCTACCTTTCCAGCGCAGAACGGGGGTGTGATTCTTGGCTTGAGTTGTTGTACCGAGACACGGGGGTGTCTCGGTTTGGGCTTGGGTGGTGACACGGGGATGTCACCCCGTTTTTCTGAACTGTTGCCTGCGTTTTCTGGGTTGCTGCTGTATATGTATATATATGTACTGTGTGTGCGTGTGTATGCATGGCTGATGGCTGTGTAATTATATATATATAAGTCTGTGTGTGTGCTTGGCTTTGTGTGTGCATGGAATATTTACATGCATGAATATATATTCTATATATAAGTGTGTGCATGCATGGTAGTGTATAGGTATATATTTATTATATCTCTTGCATGCATGCTAATTACGTATATATATATATATATATATATATATATATATATATATATATATATATATATATATATATATTATATATACATATTTTTATTATATAATCATTATATGTTTATTATATTATATATATTTATTATATATTTTAAATATTATTTGATTTAATTCAATTGTTGAATTAATTGATTTCTATTCCGCATATCTAAATTACTGACTATTGCTTGAACGCTTTATTTATTCCATTTCTAATTGTGAATATGAATATTACTTGCTATGATTATTAAATGGAATTTTAGATTAATTAATATGCGTTATGAATGTTATGAAATTATGAAATATGAATTTATGAATTTATGTATTTGAATGAAATATATGAACGAATGGTTTGATTATGTGCTTTAAATTTCTTAATAGTGCACATGAACATTTTCATGATATAACATGATCTGTTATGCATTCATATTATGTTCATGGCATGCCGTGCGTCTTATATGGTTCATTGGAGTCTCGAGTCTCACGAACACGTCTTGTTGTTTTTGGTTCAATTTATCTCCAGGGTGGAGAGATCGTGATCGTTCAGGCACTTGGTACTCGTATCCTTGTATCGTCACGGTTCAGGTGAGGGTGCTTTCGTTCTAGTTATGTATAAAACCCTACAACCTTATGTGACAAGCTTTGGCCAAAAACCTAATATAGTTATATATGGTTTTCAAAGGAAACGTACCAAGTAAATATTAATCGAGTAAACCCTTTTCAAAGGATTTAGGAATTACGTTATGTTTCTTATAAACTGATATGTTTTGGCGAGACATGATTATGATTGCACGGGCCCAGGAATTAGTACATGTGGCTATCCGGGGAGGCAACGGCCGACGGTGATCCCATGTGCTGATTCCATTATGTTACGGCGAAACGGACCTCGTCAAGGAGTTTTTGATGGGGAAACGCTAACCGGGCTTTGAGGCCTCATGAACCTCATAGCCATATTGATATGTTTTGGTGGTCGGGCCTTGCAAACCCGTCCACCGCCGGAGGAAGAAGGTTGGAACTGATTTTTATGAGTATGTTTATGTTATGTATGATTGATATGCACCGTGCGGGAAGGACGGGACACGGATTGCCCAAACGAATATGTTTTATGATATGATATATGACCTGTGTGTATTATGATATATATTGCATGATCACCTAATCAGTATATCAACGATATGTGTCGTACACAGTCGGAGTTTGGTTGGAGATGATGCACGCTCACTCGCCGAGCCTTATGTTTATGTATGATTTATGAATGTAATGAATTAATATGATCAGTCGTAAAATCCGAGTATTGCTTGGTCATTCTCTTGCCCTTTTTGGGAACTAACTTTAAATAAAACCTTTACTTGGAATTTATGACTTGCATGTGCATGTTTCTTATATATATGTATGGCTCCTGCTCACTCAGTCTTCTAGAGACTGACCCTCTCCCTCCCCAACACTTTAGCGTGTAGGTCTGGCTTTGGAGTTCGGGCTAGGCGGAGTTATGTTGAGTTTGAGTCGGTCAAGTTAAGTTAGAAGCGTTTTTGCATTCACCTTATGTATTTAATTTGAGTATGATTCAACCCTGTAAGATCATGGAATTGATTCTTGTATAATTGCTATTGAATTGCTTTTGTTGGGCTTTGTTTATGAGTTTAAAAGAGGCCTGAAGAGCCCAAGTCTGCTTATGGTTTGTATGTTTGAGTTTTAGTTTTTTTCCAAGGCATTATATTTTGTTGATTGATTGTTATTGCAGGGTCTAAGTTCCGCCTAGCTTAGGAGGGTTTTATGTTTGTCTCCCGTTCGCTATGGTTTGATACGGGTGCGGATTTACCATTTCGTTACTCGTGTTGAGCCATAGTGCCGGGGGATGTAGTGCCCCATTTACGGGGTGCTACATCCTTAAGTGGTATCAGAGCCCGGTTGCAAAACCGGTGTTCTAGAGTCGTGTTGGAGTCAGTCTAAGTCGAACGGCATAGGGACTACGTGATATTGTGTGCATTGCATCGATCTGGAACATGGAATTTGGTTTTCCTTAAGAATTTTGTTGAATTAGTTGTTGCATTTTATATGGATTCTTGCCTTTTGTACTGAATACCTGCCATGAGCATGCACTAATCGCATGCATATATTCTCGAAATGAGTTATGATTTCCAGCCTATAAAGATAATATCAAACCACGGCCAAGTTCTATGATCATAACAATCTATTACAATTCTTTCGGAGGCATGGAGGATAGGAGTTAATCACGGGATGGTTGTAACTCAGAAGATCAATTTATGTGAATCCACGACTTAGAGTGCTTCACTTGGATCCAGGGGATTGCTCAACCTAAGGAATGAAGTAAATGAACCTTGAAGGTATTTTGGTTCAGGGTTGGGACCATTGAAGAGGTACCGCGGACTGGGAGGAGTCAAGGTAAAATCAGTTCGATGGAAATTAAGCACCAAGAGTTGTCAAAGAAGGGCTGCTAAATACACCTGGAAATTAGAAATCGAGATTTTGGAGGTGAAGATCAAGAAGGGTTTAAATTTGGGTGCTCTGGATTGTTACTAAGATAGGAACGAGTCTAGAAGGGAGTAGAGAGAGGTAAGTGATTGTGTGAATACAAATTTAGGGAAGGTGGCGATATGGAGGACGGGATTTGAGTTGTTTTTCCAAATCCAAATTGAATCGTCATGTTGTGAAGTTGAATTAGAAGATATGGAGCAACTAATGGGAACTATGAAGACAGGTAAGGACTGGATGAAGAATTATTCTCGAGGACAAACTCTTTGCAAGGGAATCCTGCGCACGACTATAAGCAATTAGAGGTGGATTAAACTCATAAAGGATAAGAATGGGAGTCTTGATCACGGTGATGGCGAGAAGTAGGGTTCAAAATGATATTTGGGGTTCATTTTCGCAAGAGAATTTGAACAAGGTTGAAGGATGATTCTCGGGAGAAATTCAGATACTAACTCAAGGGGATGTAGAATAAATTAGGGATCGTAAAATGTCAACTCTGGATGGTGGAAGGTACAAGTTGATATACAAGAATACTTGGAAGTCTTGAAGACCGTGGGAAAAGGCAAGGAATAATCAGCAAGTTAAAGTAACTCCGGGATTTGGAGGAAAAGCTCCCGAGTTAACAACTTACCACATTGGTGACAGGTTCCAAAACATTCATAGCACGTGCATCATACCTCGCACTAATTATTTATTTTCTATCCTTATGTTTATTCGCTCATTTCTGTTTGATTTCATTGCTGTAATGTGGCCTCTTACTTCGTTGCAAATGTGCCGTGTGCCTCATCATCCTTACCCGACATGCATTTTAATGTTTATTTGATAGGAAACTCATTCACCGCACCTATCAAGTATTACTTAGCTAAGCCACCCTCGAATTCGATGAAGATGACTTCGGGGAAACAAAGAATTTCAAGTATGGGATAGGTTAATGGAAACGGGAATTCATAAGGAAGAAGCAAGATTAGAGTGGATTGCGGGGTGTTGGATCGGACGAGAATAGAAAAGGGGTTTAGGACATTAAGCGAATTAGAAGGGAAGTTGAAATGCAAAACCTTGGGGTTGACCTTTGCCCAAAATCCTCCCTAATGGAGTTCAACATGTGACAATAGAAAATTTAAGGGGGAGAGTACGATCGAGGAACAAATTGGACGTTTGAAGGGGTGCTCGAAGAAATATTTTAGTGGGAATAACGAAATTGCAAATTAAGGAAGACCTGGAAGTCCTATTAGTGATGATCAGAGATAACTAAGGCGGCTTGTATGGTTAAGTTGTTAAGAGGAGAACTAAGTTACTAAATTCGGGTTGGAATCCCTCACTAGGTATAACGAAAATGGCTTGGAGAATATTCCTATGTATAGAATATGGATCTGGGGATAACAGAATTGTACGGGAGCTTCTGTGAACCCTAAGTCAGAATTGACAGGAGAGAGAGAGTTGAATCAAGCTAGCATAGAATGGAAGGATGGCAATCAAGAGTAATCCAATAGAGGAAAAAGGGGGTTCAATAATGACAATATTATCAAGTCTTCGGTTATTTCCACGATAATTCAGAAGGAAATTTAAGAAGAAACCAAACCGGAAAAGATGATCATTGGAGGATTTACATCAACCTTCAAGAATCATCAAGAACATTCTATCTTCGATTCAAGAAATGTGGGGCCAGATGCCGAATATAACCTTAAGGGGTTAAAGGGAATGAATGGATAACATGAATGGAAGATGGAAAAGGGTTCGTGTTAAGGTATATCCTAATGACAAATATCTCAAGGTAGGGATTGAATCGTCAAGGTTGTCAGGGGTAGTTATTCTCGAGGGTATTTTAAACTCCGATATGGGTAAGATAGTAGTTATGGACCTAACTTCGAGACGGATGGTCTAAGGGTATTCGGGAGGTCAAGCTCGGTTAATTAAAAAGAGTTGGTTGAATGAGGAATAAAAGAAATGATGGAGACTGGAAGCTATACCAGGCAGAAGGGATCTAAGAAGTATAATCCCTGAAGGATTCATCAATTGTTTCATCGGGGTATCCTGAAGAGGTTAAAGACAAACTGAGCACTGAATCTATCTTCGGGACAGATCATACACTGGACAACGACAACCCACAATTTTAAAACTTCGTGACTACGGTGAATGGTACTTATAGCATTCATGAAGCATACATTCATGCAAATTCAATTTAATAATTTCTTTATTATGTGCTTTGTTTTCTTATCAAGTTAAACTACGTGAAGTAAGTGATGATTAACGTGGATGATATCTGTTACTTGCCTTGGGGTGGCTTATGTGATTTTGAATTTGGTTTTGCGTGTGTTGCTTGTGAGTATCGGAGACTTCCTTGATTTATTTATTTTTATTTGAGAGACGGGGCGCTCTCGTTGTTTCTAAGAGAAGGGGATTCTCTTATTTTGTTTGAGAGATGGGGTACTCTCTTTGCTTGCGAGAGACGGGGTTCTCTCATTGTTGATCGAGAGACGGGGCTCTCTCCTTGTTGCTTGCGAGAGACGGGGAATCTCTCATTGGTGGTTTTAAGCGTGCAGTGAATCCGAGGACGGATTCTTTTTAAGGGGAGAGACTGTAACGCCCCGTTTTTTTTTTTTCATTTATATTAATGTGTCATATTTGTTTCTAAATTGCGCAATTTAATTATTTAATTATGTGATTAATTGTTTTTACGTGTTTCATATTTAATTTTATTATAAATCGTTACTATTTTATTTTATTATATTTTATTTCAAATTAATATTATTTATACATACTACGTTATTTTAAATAATTATCTTAAATTATTACTAATTTAATGATTAATGTTAATTATGTTGCTAATTATGTATTATGTTAATTAATCATGCTTAACCATATTAATATATTTTTATTTACGTTGACTTTAAGTTTTATTTGATTTTAGAATTAATGCATTTAATTTAAATGTTTATGCATGGAATTTTATGAAATGTGCATGATTGATTATTTTGTGCATCGTTCTTGTATGAAATGATATCGAAATGCCATGAAATTGTAGTATGTCGTAAATATATGTGTTATGAACATGCTTATATGCTCGGTTTATGTTTTCGAATTCATTTGATATGTTAACGAATTTAATTTGAATCGAGGAACCAAATAGGGGCCTAACGAGCACTTAGCGTACCCTTGGTTCCGAATTTAATATCTTGAGTTCGGGAACTCGGATTCGAGTTCTGTCAACTTCGCTGAACTCGTAACGAAAATTTGAGTTTATTAAACTTAGCCTTATATTTTTCCAAGGACATTTGAACCTCTGAAATTCAACCGAAAAACGAAACGGCGACCAAACTGACCTTGCTGAACAAAAATAGCCATATCTCACCCAAACTTTAACCAAATTAACCATGGTTTGATTTTAATGATCCCTAACTCAACCACCTAACAGGATATATCATGCCCTAACCAAACCAACCCTCACACAATCCCCAAATATCATCCAAAATTACTGCTTTTCAGCTCAGTCCCGTAACCTAGCCTTCCTTAGAGATTTTGGAGCTCAAATCTTATCCAATCTTCATCCAATCAACAAGGTAAGCTTAGGGTTGTAATATATGTTCATTTCTGATCATTTTCATTCCTTCCTTCCCAAATTTGAGCATGATTTCATGAGATTTTGGACTGCCTTCGAAAATAATGTGTTTTGGGCAATTTGTTGATCTTATTTGATTCTTAATGGTTTTGATTGATTCCAAGCTTGAGAATGATTATTTTGACATCCTCATTTCATTTATGATCATTGAATTCTTGATGGTTGAAGTATTAATGAGATATCATTTATGGCACTTTGAGAAATTTCATTGAAATGTCATGTACGACTGCTGTTCACGGTTGAGCTCGTTTGGAACTGATATATATGTTGTAATTGTGTTGTTTTGCTGAGTTTTGGATAGCCTAAACTGACCTGAACTTGTTAGGATGGTTGGAGTTCAGCTTGCCCTGTTTCCCATAACCTTTGCTCTGTTCTTGGCTTGAAATTTCTGCTGTCAACTGCTGTGTTTCCTCCTTGCTTTTGCTGTTAATTTCTTAGCCTTGTAGCATGTGTTTTAGCTGAGTTTCATACAGTTTTTCATGCCTGGTTTTGCTGCCTTCTTGCCTGCATTTCTTGCGTGGAGTTGCTGCTCTTTTTCTGCATCTTTTGCTGTCAAAACAGGGGATGCTACTGGTTGGCGACACGGGGTGTCGTTCCTGCCTTTCCAGCGCAGAACGGGGGTGCGATTCTTGGCTTGAGTTGCTGTACCGAGACACGGGGGTGTCTCGGTTTGGGCTTGGGTGGTGACACGGGGGTGACACCCCGTTTTTCTGAACTGTTGCCTGCGTTTTCTGGGTTGCTGCTGTATATGTATATATATGTACTGTGTGTGCGTGTGTATGCATGGCTGATGGCTGTGTAATTATATATATATAAGTCTGTGTGTGTGCTTGGCTTTGTGTGTGCATGAAATGTTTGCATGCATGAATATATATTCTATATATAAGTGTGTGCATGCATGGTAGTGTATAGGTATATATTTATTATATCTCTTGCATGCATGCTAATTACGTATATATATATATATTATATATATACATATTTTTATTATATAATCATTATATGTTTATTATATTATATATATTTATTATATATTTTAAATATTATTTGATTTAATTCAGTTGTTGAATTAATTGATTTCTATTCCGCATATCTAAATTACTGACTATTGCTTGAACGCTTTATTTATTCCATTTCTAATTGTGAATATGAATATTACTTGCTATGATTATTAAATGGAAATTTAGATTAATTAATATGTCTTATGAATGTTATGAAATTATGAAATATGAATTTATGAATTTATGTACTTGAATGAAATATATGAACGAATGGTTTGATTATGTGCTTTAAATTTCTTAATAGTGCACATGAACATTTTCATGATATAACATGATCTGTTATGCATTCATGTTACGTTCATAGCATGCCGTGCGTCTTATATGGTTCATTGGAGTCTCGAGTCTCACGAACACGTCTTGTTGGTTTTGGTTCAGTTTATCTCCAGGGTGGAGAGATCTTGATCGTTCAGGCACTTGGTACTCGTATCCTTGTATCGTCACGGTTCAGGTGAGGGTGTTTTCATTCTAGTTATGTATAAAACCCTACAACCTTATGTGACAAGCTTTGGCCAAAAACCTAATATAGTTATATATGGTTTTCAAAGGAAACATACCAAGTAAATATTAATCGAGTAAACCCTTTTCAAAGGATTTAGGAATTACGTTATGTTTTCTTATGAACTGATATGTTTTGGCGAGACATGATTATGATTGCACGGGCCCAGGAATTAGTACATGTGGCTATCCGGGGAGGCAACGGCCGACGGTGATCACATGTGCTGATTCCATTATGTTACGGCGAAACGGACCTCGTCAAGGAGTTTTTGATGGGGAAACGCTAACCGGGCTTTGAGGCCTCATGAACCTCATAGCCATATTGATATGTTTTGGTGGTCGGGCCTTGCAAACCCATCCACCACCGGAGGAAGATGGTTGGAACTGATTTTTATGAGTATGTTTATGTTATGTATGATTGATGTGCACCGTGCGGGAAGGCCGGGATACGGATTGCCCAAACGAATATGTTTTATGATATGATATATGACCTGTGTGTATTATGATATATATTGCATGATCACCTAATCTGTATATCAATGATATGTGTCGTACACAGTCGGAGTTTGGTTGGAGATGATGCATGCTCACTCGCCGAGCCTTATGTTTATGTATGATTTATGAATGTAATGAATTAATATGATCAGTCGTAAAATCCGAGTATTGCTTGGTCATTCTCTTGCCCTTTCTGGAAACTAACTTTAAATAAACCCTTTACTCGGAATTTATGACTTGCATGTGCATGTTTCTTATATATATGTATCGCTCCTGCTCACTCAGTCTTCTAGAGGCTGACCCTCTCCCTCCCCAACACTTTAGCGTGCAGGTCTGGCTTTGGAGTTCGGGCTAGGCGGAGTTATGTTGAGTTTGAGTCGGTCAAGTTAAGTTAGAAGCGTCTTTGCATTCACCTTATGTATTTAATTTGAGTATGATTCAACCCTGTAAGATCATGGAATTGATTCTTGTATAATTGCTATTGAATTGCTTTTGTTGGGCTTTGTTTATGAGTTTAAAAGAGGCCTGAAGAGCCCAAGTCTGCTTATGGTTTGTATGTTTGAGTTTTAGTTTTTTTCCAAGGCATTATATTTTGTTGATTGATTGTTATTGCACGGTCTAAGTTCTGCCTAGCTTAGGAGGGTTTTATGTTTGTCTCTCGTTCGCTATGGTTTGATACGGGTGCGGATTTACCATTTCGTTACTAGTGTTGAGCCATAGTGCGGGGGATGTAGTGCCCCACGTACGGGGTGCTACACATATGCTGTAGATGGTTCATAGTTCTTTCATAAAACGGGATCCGGGTAAAGTGAACTTTTCCAAGTATGAACCATCCTATATGAAACAGAATTTTGCCCGCAAGCTAGGCTCCTCCATCCTTACTCCAGAAAACATGATTTCGTAGAGTATCGGACCGAGGTCAACAATAACTCCACACACAGTAGAGTATCAGACCAAGGTCAACAATACCCCACTAACGCATACAAACATGCACCATCCTCCACCGGTTGTCACTTCGGGTAGCTAGCCCTAAGCGACCTGTAAACATGTAATGGGAACAGATTTGTTGTCTGTTCCCAGACAGATTATCCTGACTTAACAAACCTCCTGTTAAAAGTCGGTGTCAATTGTCTAAGTGTGCGGCCGGTATTGGTGATGTCGTTGGCGCACACCTCCCGAACATCACCTTCACATATAACCGTCGGGCCCAAACTGTAAACTGTATGCTTGCATTTAAGATTAGCAGTGACCAGAGTACAACTCCAGTATGCTAACTATAACATGTGAAACTGTAACTGTAACATATGATGCTGTCTGTAAAACATATGATTCTGTCTGTAAAACATGTGCAACTGTACTTTGAAAACATATGCAGATCAGGTAACTGTCTTTGAACAAGAATGCAGAACTTTGGAAAACATGTGTTGTAGATCAAGGTATACTATTAAAGTATGAATGATCCTTTCAAAAGAATGTCCCGATAAAAGGGATAGTTCAAAACGAGGTTTAGCTTTGAATTTCAAAACATATGATACGATAGTATAATCGTGGTTCCAGTTGGAAAACATTTATAACTTCACCTCACCTATTAGTAACAAAAGGTAGGTAGACAGATTATGCGGTGCCCTGGGGATCCCAGTGCTCAACTTTAACTCCTGTAGGTGGTGTACTTGAGTGAGCTTAAGAACTAAGACCCACTACTAACCAAGATGCATATGAAATGCATGAAACAATGAACAAGGAACATATAAAGAACATGTAACACAAGAGAGTAATACCATTTAAGGTATTCAAGAAAGGTAACACACAAAGGAATACGTTAAAGTGAGTTACTCTTAACGTGAGACTATGATCTTACTATAACTGAGTAAGCTTTAGTCAAATTATGAATCCTATCGCAAACCTTAAGTTAAGAAACAAGTCCACGAAAGAAAACACATTTTGAAAACATATTTTAGACCCTGGATATGGAAACCCTAGGTGTAAATGTCTATTAGGAAAGCACAAGTTTTATTTCACTTTTACTATTCAAAAGCACTATTCAAAAGTACTATTCAAGATTACTATTCACATATTACTATTCACATATCGGGTCAAAGGGTCAGGTCAAACCCTTACTATACACACACACCCACACACACGGTACACACACACACCATGCACGAACACACACACACACACGGCATGCACACACACACACACCCTAATTAAATTATGATCTTGATTATAACCTATAGTTTCAAGTTCATGTTAATATAATCAAGTGTGATCTAGGTTAAAGGTATAACCTATGGTTAAGAGATCCAATTAAGGCATAAGATCAAGTTATGAAACACTATTCTATCTTAAGTTATAACATGTGACACTATTAAAGTGTATAACATAAGATCAAGGCACTAATCCATTAATCCATATCATACCATAAGCTCAATTCATAATTCAAGAATCATATAGCAATGTGACAACGTGTCACAACATATATCATATCATATCATATACCTTTAGGCATGTAACATGTAATAATTTAATTCCAATATCAACATGTAACAAGTTGTGACATAATAAATTGTAAATCACTATTCCATTAGCTAGCATGCATGAACATAATTCAAATTCCATAATCATGCATCAATTCTCATACTAGGGCAATTCATAACATATTCAAGCATATACTAAACAATTAAAACATATCATGAAAACTATATAATAAATGCATAAAATAAAATCCTATTTGGCTTAGGGAAGACCCTAAGACCCAACCTAAACATAATATAAACATACCATAACATAAAAACATAAACTAACTAAACATAACATAAACTAAAGCATAAAAATAAAACAAACCTAGCTCTAATGGGGGGAAGGCCGACGACAAGAGGGGGAGAGGGAGAGAAAGAAAGGGTGTTGTCAACACAACTTTGAGCAAGGATTCTAATGGCATGAGAGGGGTATTCATAGTTGTGAAGAAGCCCCTCACCTTGCAAATAAAGATGGCTTAAGGGTGGGAGAGCAAAACAAGAGTTCATCCACTTGCATCTTCTAGAAGCTTTAGGCATTAAGAAGGTAAAAATGGGACTGCTGGGGGTATTTCTATAATTTCGTTACCCAAGACTCGAGGATAAGTGGCTGGAAGTATAACCATTCCGACGGCAAGAAAATTAGCTTCGAAACGCATATTTATTCGTCGAAATCGGATTTACCGTTTGAAAGATATATTAGTTTTAGTGAATAAAAGTTTTGAGCTCGAAACTCAACACGAGTGAAGAACGACTTTCTAGAATGATTTTCAAGTCCGGATTGTTTCCAAAATTCAAGAAATAAATCGAGAAGCGTTTTGAGTCCAAAATCGACTATAAAACATTTTACCGTTCAAAAGTTGAAAACGTAGAGTGAATAGTGAATCCTCACGTACGAACGTACGATTCAAAATTTCAAGCTAGGGTTTGAATCAAGAGTTGTAAAATGTTTCAAAAATATTGAAATAGCTCAAGTAGTGCAAATCCGAAGAGAAAACATTTTCCGAATGAAAACCGTTCGTAGAAGGAATAGTGAACTAGGGTTTTCGAAAACATTTTCAATAAAACAAAGTTCCAGAATAGATTTCCAAGCCAAGAATGATTTCAAAAGACTCTTCTCGACTCAAGGATCGATTCGACTGTAAATTTGGGTAGAAAAGGTATCAGAATCAAAACCTCATTTTTGGATGAATAGTAACTTTGGTCGGTAAGTTCCAAAAATACTCTTATGGTTCAAGAAAGACTCTCTGAGCTCGGGTAACAAGTTCAAACGATAGGGAAACATGTGTTATGAACCTCTAGGGTTCGAGTAGCAATATGAACAAGGTAGACTCGGGTTATGAATAATAAACTGTATCAAAGGTCAAGAATTCCCCCTTAAAACATGTTAGATCATATACGAGCCCAAAGTTCATGTAAGAATGCAATGCATAATGATTCAAAAAGTTGGATCACGGTCTATAAACGCTTTACCAATGCCCTTAACTTACTGTTTTCATCCAGGCCCTGTTTTGGGCTGTTACAATCACCCCTCCTTAAAGAGAATCTGTCCTCAGATTCTTCCGCTGTAACCGCAAATAACTCAGGGTAATGCTTCTGCATTTTCTCTTCTGTCTCCCAGGTTGCCTCTTCTGTCCCATGTACCTTCCAAAGGACTTTAACCAAAGGAATCTTCCTATTCCTCAGCTCTTGAAACTTCCTATCTAGAATCTTAGCGGGCTTCAAAACATAAGTCAAATCCGGTTCCAACGGTATCTCTTCTATCGGCACAACCTCTGTCTCATCTGAGAAACACTTGCGAAGCTGAGATACATGAAATACGTTGTGGATTCCTGTTAGACATACAGGCAAATCCAATCTATAAGCAGTCGGTCCGACTCTCTCCAGTATCTCATACGGTCCAACATATCTCGGGTTTAACTTTCCTCCTTTTCCAATTCGGGAAAACCCTTTTCTTGGCGAAGCCTTCAGAAATAGCTTTTCGCCCACTGTGAATTCCAAATCCCTTCTTCGTCGATCAACATAACTCTTCTGCCGGTCCTAGGCAGCTTTCATTCTCTGGCGAATGATCTGAATCTTTTCCGTCGCTTCTCTTATCCATTTAGCTGAATTCACTCTGATCTGTCCTTCCTCCGTACATCTCGCTTCATCCAAATCCCAGTATAACGGGGATCTACATTTCCTTCCATACAGAGCTTCATATGGAGCAGCTTTAATAGAAGCTTGATAACTATTGTTGTATGCAAACTCCACAAGAGGTAAACACTCTTTCCAACTTTCCTGGAAGTCCAAAGCGCAAGCATATCTTCCAAGTACTTAATCATCCTTTCCGATTGTCCATCCGTCTGAGGATGCGCAGCAGTACTGAAGTTCAACTTTGTTCCCATCAAAGTCTGAATTTCTTTGCACAAGTGCGACATGAATTTCGGATCTCTATCCGAGATTATACTGTTCGGGACTCCATGTAATCTGACAATCTCTTGCTGATACAGCTTTGCCAACGTGCTGACCTTATCCGTTGTCTTCACTGGCAAAAAGTGCGCTGACTTTGTCAATCGATCAATGATCACCCAGATACTATCTTGTCCTCCTCTGACTTTGGGTAATCCAGTGACAAAATCCATCGTGATTTGCTCCCATTTCCATGTCGGAATCGGTAATGGTTGCAACTTCCCACTCGGCTTCTGGTGCTCAGCTTTAACTTTCTGACAAGTTAAGCACTTCTTGACATAGTTGGTTATATCTCTCTTCATTTCGTTCCACCAGAAATGCGTCTTAACATCTTGATACATCTTAGTGCCTCCGGGATGTATCGTGTACTTAGTCTTGTGCGCTTCGTCGAGAATCTCTTTCCTCAAAACAGTTGGTACGCATACTCGACCTTTATACTTCAATATTCCACGTTCATCAACCTTGAACTTAGTCTCATCATCTCTCTCCTTAGATTCGAGACATTTCTTGATCCACTCGTCGTTCTTCTGTGTTTCCAACACTTACTCTTTCAACGGTGATATCATCACAACGTTCGCGACTCGAGCTTTAGTTATAACCTCCATTCTTTCTCTTCTATCAGTCTCGGGGTTGGCAGAAATCTGTGCCAAATGAACTTTCCTGCTTAGGGCATCGGCTACCACATTCACCTTTCCTGGATGGTACTGAATAATGCAATCGTAGTCCTCCAGAAATTCCATCCATCTCCTCTGTCGCATATTCAACTCCTTCTAAGTGAATAGATATCGCAGGCTCTTATGATTAGTAAAGATCTCAAACGTAACTCCATACAGGTAATGCCTCCACTTTCCAAGAGCAAAAATTATTGTGGCTAACTCCAAATCATGTGTCGGGTAGTTGACTTCATGCGTTTTGAGTTTCCTTGACGCATACGCAATCACCTTTCCATTCTGCATCAAAACTCCTCCTAGTCCTTCTTTCGAAGCATCGGTGTAAAAAGTGTAACCTTCTTTTCCTTCTGGTAACGCTAACACGGGTGCAGTTGTTAGCATCTCCTTCAATCTTTGAAAACTTTGCTCACACTTCTCAGTCCATTCAAACTTCCCTTCTTTCTTTGTCAACTTAGTGAGAGGTGTAGCTATCTTCGAGAAATCTTTGACAAACCTTCGGTAGTAACCAGCTAATCCTAGAAAACTTCTCACTTCTGAAGGATTCTTCGATGACTTCCAATCCATGATTGTTTCGATCTTCGAGGGATCTACTTCGATTCCAGATCCTGATATGATGTGTCCGAGAAACGTAACTCTCTCAAGCCAGAACTCACATTTGCTGAACTTTGCATATAGCTTGTGATCCAGCAAAGTGCGTAACACGATTCGGAGATGTTCAGCATGTTCCTCCGGTGTCTTCGAAAATACCAAAATATCATCGATGAAGATTACTACAAACTTGTCGAGAAACAGCTTCAATATACGATCCATCATATCCATGAATGCAGCTGGTGCATTCGTCAAACCAAACGGCATTACTACAAACTCAAAATGTCCGTATCGGCTGTTGAAAGCAGTCTTCGGAATATCTGCTTCCCTGATCTTCAATTGATAATATCCTTGTCTTAGATCTAACATAGAGTAGACCTTCGATCCTTGAAGTATATCGAACAACTCGTTGATATGAGAGAGAGGATAATTATTCTTGATTGTCATCCTGTTCAGCTCCCGATAGTCAATGCATAAACGCAATGATCCATCCTTCTTCTTAACGAAAAGAACAGGCGCTCCCCACGGCGACGTGCTCGGTCGAACATATCCAGGCTCATTCAGTTCATCCAATTGCTTCCTCAGTTCTTCCAATTCTGCTGGAGCCATTCTGTAAGGTGTCTTTGAGTACGGCTTAGCTCCTGATATCATCTCGATCGTAAACTCCAATTCTCAGTCAGGAGGTAACGAATCCAAATGCTCAGGAAACACATCTAGGAACTCGTTCACCACTTCCACTTCTTCGATCTTAAGTTGATCTTTCGGTCTATTCAAAAGATAAGCCACAAATCCACTAGCTTCTTTCTGAATCAACTTCTTATCTTCCATCGAAGAAATCACTAATAACTTCTCAACTTTCCCTTCTGATATCCCACTTTCATCTTCTTCCAAGATGATCTCTTTCTTGTAACAATCCAACTTAGCTCGGTACTTAGATAACCAATCCATACCAAGTATAACATCGTATCTTGTCATCGGCAACTCAATAAGATCTGTCGGGTAACAAAGGGTACCAATACATATAGGCCAGCGTTTATATACTTGATCCGTAACAAAGCAAGTTCCCAAAGGAGAACTCACTTCAAATTTATATGGCAAGTATTCAAGTGGAAACTGTAAATGCGCACATAATTTAGATGCAACAAAGGAATGCGTAGCACCAGGGTCATACAAGACCTTAACTGGCGCTTTAAGAATGTGCACAATACCTTCCACAACAGACGAAGGATCAACATCCTCCATACTATCCAAAGCATAAGGTCTGCCTTTGACCACCGGTTTGTTCGTCGTACCCACCACCCCTTTTCCTTTATCTTGGACGCCAAATCTCCTGATCTTGTGCGGGCAACTATCTATCTGGTGCTCAGGGGAACCACACGCGAAACACTGTCCAGCTTTCTTGCGACAGTTCTCCTCAGTGTGTCCCGTTCGGCGACAGTATCGGCAAACAATTTCCTCTGGACCTGGTTGAGGTGCTCTCTGCTGTTGTGGCGCCCTCTGGTATTGCTGTGGCGCTTTCTGCTTCTGTGCTTGCTGTTTTGGTGGAGCGTTCTGCTGCTGATGTTGTGGTGTTACCATTGGCCTCTTTCCAGTTCCTTGGAGAAAAGATCCGGAAGGTCGCTTATTACCTTGATAAGGCTTAGGGTTAGAAGGTGCTTGACGTGCAGTAGTTATCTTGATCTCCTTGTGTGCAGCCTCAACCCTTAGCGCTCTATCAACAGCCCGGTTGTAGGTCTCAATGTCAAAAGAGGCAAGTCTCAACCGAAGTTCGGGCTTCAGTCCATCAATAAACCTCTTTGTCTTGCGACGCTCATCAGTCAGAATATGAGGCGCATACTTAATCAGCCTCACAAACCTAGCTTCATACTCCATCACATTCATAGTTCCCTGAACCAGACTCATAAACTCAGCCTCTCGTGCATCACGAGTCACTTGAGGCGTGTACTTCTGCTGAAACTCTCTGATAAACTCATCCCAACTTCTCTCAACGTTATTCTCAATCCACATATGCTGAACGTGCTTCCACCAATTGTATGCAGCTCCTTCCATAAGAAAAGTAGCATATCGAACTCGTTCACGATCCTCTGGCTAGATCTCCATAGCCTCGAAAATCTTCTCAAGACTAGTAATCCAATTCTCAGCCTTTAGGTCGTTCGGTTCTCCATAGAACTTAGGTGGATTCATCCTCAGAAATATTTCTAGTGACCTTTCATTAGGAGGGTTATCTCTCTGATTACAAGCTCTTGCGAATTGTTGTAGCACATCCCTTAACTCTGGAGTTCCTCCCCGTTCAGGGGGTGGCGTGACATCTCTTTGGGGTGGCAGTGGTGGTACACTATTCCGGGGTGCTCGTCTTGGTGGCATGTTGTTACTGAATTCATAAGCATTCAGATACATATAATGATTCACATAATCCGTAACCACGTATTCATATTCCCACGTAGTCACACATAAGTATGAGAACAACACATTCCCATAACAACATATCAGCAAAGATTCAAGATCTCCACACCTATCATGTAATCAGAAACAACTGTCAGACAACATTTAAACAGGAACAAAAGCTCGGGTAACATATCAACATATCAGAAACATGTATAACATATCCCAAAACATGATCAACATGTAAACGGGGAACAGAACGTGTACTGTCATATCAACCAGAACTGTAACATGATCAGAAGCATGATCAATCCAACAACAAGAATATCAGCATGCTAACAATAAATGAAATGGCATGATCCTATCAATGGTCCTAATGGTATCTTGAAGCAACTCTAAGACTCATGCAATGACAGTTATGGAAAGCAGTAAACAGATATCCAACATAAAGCCGAAAGTGTTATAACTGTGCAAGGTTTGGTAAAATTTTACTACAGGCCACATGTTAACAGTATTAATTCAAAATGGGGAGGACCCGATACTATCGAGTTGACTCCCATACAGGCCTTACCAATCCGTCCAACCCTGCTGAAAATAACCTAGTAGGTACCAAGTCATCTGAACCGTCATCCGTGGTGCCAAAAGTCGGGGATCATCTACCATAGCTATACATCCCCTCTTCCAAAAGTCAGTCCTGAACTGTCCCGGCTATACGTCTGCCATCCATAGATAGATATATATGCATCAGTACTAAATACAGAAAACTCCCATCAGCGATCAACCCTGATAACTGTGGTCCAAAGAACCCCTGGTGGTGTCATCAGAAACGGCAACGACCTCACCCTGTCCGTGTCCTGCTGGCTTATCTCCGCCATCATCATCGTCATCAGATCCTCCATCGCCTCCATCTGACTGATCCTGCATAGGCTCGGGCTCCTGAGAGGCCTGACTGACATCCTGACCCTCGACCTCCTCAACTGCCTGCTCATCGGATAAGTGATAGGTATCATACAGGCGAGCTCTCACGCGTGCACGGTAGTGCTGGTGACGCTCCGTAGAGGTGTCGCGATCGATAGTCATCTGCATAAGATCTGCCTCCAGCTCAGCAATACGAGCAGCCCTCTGATCAGCAATATGAGTCATCTCTGCAGCATGCTCACGAGCGATGTCCCAATCAATCCGGTACTGTAGTGACTGATCCTGATGGCGCATAGACTCCAACCTGACCTCACGTGTCCTCTGATACTCCTGGAAGTAACCATCTCTCTCAGACTCAAGATAGTTCACAACTCTATTAGGATAGGAATACCCAGGCCTGCTACTGTTCCTAGACCTACGCCAGGTGTAGAAACGAGTGCCTCCACGGCGAGAAACTGCCACAGTACGCGAGGCCTCAAACTGCTCAAAAAAAGCCTCATCCATCTGCTGATTAGGGTTCATATGGATAACAAAGATCCATGCATGTGCATATTAGGAGCAATGATGACACGTTGAGGCATAACTTGGAAAATATTTCACAAACAAATCATGAAACTTCATAACATCCAAGGTAACACATTATAAAACATGTGAATATCTCATATAAGTCATAAAAGAGGTGGAGGAAGATTAAACGAGCGAAGAAAAATGGAATTGGAGTAACAAAAATAGGCAGGGCAGAATCCACCCCTATGGATTTTTGCAAAGGGAAAAATCCACCCCCATGGATTCCTGACAGCAACTCTACTCACTCAAATCCACCCCCGCGGATTTTCCCAAAGGAAAAATCCACCCCGTGGATTTGAGTCGGTAGCCAAAAAAAAAAAAAAACACCCAAACAGAGCAAATTCCTGGCCAATCCTTAACCGACTTGCCCAGCTATGAAATGGAAACAAATATGTAACAAAACAACTCTAAAACAACACTTAAACATGCTCCCAAAGTGATCAAACGTGAGGAAAGTGCATATGTGATCATGTCAACATATTTCTTGAAAGTTTCATTAATGGAATCTAACCAATACTTCAACTACCATATAAAATAAGTCCATACAATCTCATAAATACATGTCTTGTGATCACCTAACACTCATGAGTATCAAAGAAAACCAAAGAGAACCAAGGTAATTCATCAAAATGCAAGAACCCTTCACTATTCATCATCTTCATCATACCCAAATCAAAACTTGGTGAAATCATATAATATAAGACTTAAAAGAACCATAAGGAGATATCCTACACAAATATAAGCTTACCTTCAAGAGATGGTGAGAAATGGTAGGGAGATGAGCTCAAATCTCCAAGGTTTTGAATAGTGGTCCTCTTCTTTCCCCTTTTCACTTCTTCTTTTTCTTTTGGATGAAATTTTAGGTTGTGGGGTGAGAGTGGTTCGGCTATAGGCTGATGAGGGAGAGAAATGAGTGGGTCTAGGTGTATATTAGTCAAGGTTTAGGTCTTAGGTGCGTTAGGGTAGGTCCGTAGCTTCGGAAAAGTCAAGAATTGTCGTCTTAAGCACAAAGTGCTCGTTCCGGTTGAAATTTGGGGATCCAAATGATCCTAGAAAAATATGAGGTTTGTTCCATCAGATCCAAATTGTCGATACGAGTCCAATGGAGCTAACGAAACTCGATTCCGAGTTCCCGAGCTCAAGATATCACATACGGAACCAAAGGTGCGCTAATGGCTCGTTAGCCCCCATTTTTGTTCCAAGACTCAAAATAAAATCATAACTCATGCAAATGAATCCGAAAACATGAAACGAACATATATTCATATTCATAACACATATAATTCCAATATATTAAATTTCCACAAAATTTCAAATTCATTTCATATAGTAACGGCACGCAACTTGTCACGTGAAAACATATCGTTCAAGAATTCATATGATTTCAAAATTCAAATGAAATTTAAGAATCCATTTTAAATATTTATTAAAATATAACGAAATACATATTATTAAAAGATTAATTAAAAATACAAATTGTAATTATCATACACGACTAATTAGGTAATTAAATAATTTAAACGCGTAATTAGGGAGCACACAAATTATTCATGCGCGAGTGGTTCAAGTATTCGTATCAATTCCAATTCAAATATTTCATATATCTCAATTAATCACATAATTAACAATTAAATAACAAAATTTAAATATAGAAAACACTAATAGCCAATTAATTCGCGCAAATTAGTAAACATACGTCATTCTAAAATACGGAGTGTTAGGAACAGTGCCCTAGAAAGCCGATTGTATATCCGCTTTGTGCTTTTACTTATTGTAATCACAGACAATCTTTGAATGAAATAACGAATTGAGGCAACACTTATTTATATGCTCTTGTTTGGTATGCGTTTACTTTATCTGTGCATGTATAAGAACTCCCCTAATCCTGATGAATATAGGACTCTACCATTTAGGTGAAATTGTTCATGAAACGAGCCCTATATCACATAAGTCATGATTAGTAAATTACTGCAAGCGGATGAGTCCTACAGACAGTGGGAGTGTCAACCTGACTCCTCTAAGGCTTGCTTGTGGGATCACGCCCTTAAGAAGGACCACCTTGTTTCATGGAGGTGCAAAGTGTGTAGTTGATACGTGCGTGATACATGAGGGTGCTTACTTTAATAAGTAAGTTCACTGAGATGCCCCGTGTGAGAACATTCGTAAATGGGAAAGGAAGTTTCTATTTCAGGAAATAGAAACTTCCAGATTAGGAAATATCTCACGAGTCATTGATGTGATTAATTGATCCTTAGACTTGAGGTTCCTTGTCACTTTATGAGTTAACTCTGTAGTCTTAGGTATAAGCTTTAAAGGGTGTCGCTTTAGACAACTGATTCAAGGCTTATGTTGGGGCTGCACAAGTGATTCATGAAAGTGAATGAGAATCAAGAAAGGACCTACACTTGCATTTGCAAGGTGATCTCTTATTGTGTAAGTCATTCATATGCCATATGGAGTCCTTGGCCAAGGCAGTAGATCAAGACATCAAGAAAAGGGTTTCTTGGATTGAGATCAAATGGATATGAAATGCACTTAGCTCTAAGACCGGATTATTAGGGTTCTGATTATTCCCTTGCCCTAGATCTTGGTTGAGAGATAGTAAGTAGGAGGATTGTATCTCACATGAATCAATGACTTAAAGGTTCTGTCGAATCCAAACATTCCAATTCAGCTAGGGCTTAAACACCTGTTGCTAGACTATGGTCGTTTAATCTGTGGACTGATTAATTAATTAGTGAATTAATTAATTAGGGTCACTGCTAATTGAATTGAGAACCTAGAGGGTCACACACAACAACTTGGTTACATGAGTTGAGGCTTTAAAATGATTAAACGAGTTAATCGAGCCTAGAGGGTATCACACGTGTGGGTCACGTGCGTGACACGTGTCCTTCATGGACACGTGTGCATATGCGTGAATAATTATTTGGTAATTAAATAATTAATGTGTTAATTATTTAATAGACTTTGGTTTAATTTTGAATTAAAAAGAAAGTCTTATTTTGGAGAAAAATAATCTAGTTAATTAATTATGAATTAATTAATTAGATAAAAATAAGTTATTTATTTTATAATAAATAAAGTATAAAATTATCCAAAAATAGTTTGGATATTTTTAGCTCTCTTGAAAGTTGATTTGAATTAGAATTCAAAGTCAAAGTTGGAGAATACTTGATGATCAAGTAATAGGAGAGAGAGGGACCAAATCCTTGCCCAACAAGGATTAGGATCGGCGCCTCTCTCCCTTGCCTATATATAGGGGAGCTTAAGCTCCCCTTTAGAGCTAATTGACAATTCTTTTGGTTCATGTGTTGAACACCTTCCTTTCTCCAAGATTAAATAAAACCCCAGGTTAAGCCTAAACACTAACTTGAGAACTAGCATCCTTACTAGTTAGATTGTGATCTTGGTGGACTTTCTCTAGAGACTTCAAGTTAGAAGTTTGAAGATTCGATCTTTACTGAAGGAGAGGGGATCAAGCCGTGAGAAGAGCGTTCTTGGGTGGCTTGAAACGCTTCAAGAAAGAATAAAAGAAAAGTAAGTTTTCTATCTCTACGAATTTGGTTACACGATTGCGAGTTCAAGATCCTTTTGTTGGGAAAATTTTTTAAATTCCGCTGCTTTCTGATTTGTGTTTTCCAACAAGTGGTATCAGAGCCACCTCGTTAATCGTGTTTCTGATTCGTCTCAATTATTCTGAATTTGGTAGAAATACTTAGGCTTAGATGCGAATTAGGTATTCATGAGTTGTTTTAGAAAGCCTGAATTAAGAAACTGTAATTTTTCTTGCATTTCTGAAACTGTTTTCTTAAATTGTGTTTTTGAGAACTGTTTTGATTAAAATATGTTTAAATCGAATTTTTTCATTTTGGATTGAACCGGGTTTTGGAGAAACCCAAAAATACGAAACGGGACACGAAAAGAAAGGGCCTGGGCGTGCTAGGACGTCGCACGCCCAAGCCCCATCACTGCCGCCCAGCCCTCCCGCATCCGCACGGGAGGCATCCCGCCCGCTTAGGCGCCTTGCTCGCCTGTCCTGTAACCGCGGGACAGCCGCCTGTTCCTCCCGCAACCGCGCGGGAGCGCCCGCCCAGGGATGGGCGGGACTGCCTGCCCGCGTCGCACGTCTGCGCGCAAGGGCGCGCCTTGTGCGAGCACGCTGGCGGCAATCGCTGCCGCTGTGTGCAGCGCTGGCGCGGGCCTAGCGTGTTCCTGCGCGGCGGGCGGGCGATCCCGCGTCGTCCCGGGCCCATGTTTTCGTGTTTCTCGTGTTTCGTGTTTTCGGTCCTTAAAATCCCATTTAATTTTATTTTAGTTTTATCTTTTAAAATCAGTTTTGCTAAAATAAAAATTATTTTAAAATTTTTGATTAAATTGGGTTTTTTTGAGAAATTAAACGATTTAAATTTTGGAAAAATTACAATCTCTATTTTCTGAAAATATTGAAAGAATAAAATTATTAATTTTCAGAAATTAATTGGAATTTTATTAGTCTATTGTTTTTCGGGTTTTATTGAAAAGGCTCTTGAACAAGAATTGCATCTAAGTCGTGTTTTAAGCTATTAGAGCTTAAAACGGGAATTTTAATTTATTGGTTAAATTTAAATTCTCGCAAAAGCATGTTAGGTGATCATGGGTTTAGATCTATGTATGGTTTTAATTTTTGCACATGGATGGTTTAAAATTGGGGTTGAAGCCCTATAGTTGCGTTTTTTCAATTGAGGTTGGAGCCTCACTTATGTGCGTACTGTTATGTAATTTATTATGTGGCTTTCCATATTACTGTTTTTGAGGCCGGGGTATGCCCCGTGTAATTGTCTAAGGCCAATATGAAGATTGAGCCTTATTACTTTATGTCTTTTTCCTTTTATTATAATTTGAGAGTAGAGATAGGTGGTGAGGTTTTATTTTCATTTTGGAGACAATCCACCCATGGAGTAAGATGGACCACATTCAAGTAACAAGGAGGCCATAAGTGAAGACCCCTCAAAATGTTAGGAAGGGGAATCTCAATTGTAAAAATGTAATAGAGATAGGGCTCGTATTTTGTTACCGCTTTCCCTTATGTGATTTAAACTGTTTATGTGGCATGTATGTTAGAACTTGTGATTGTGGAGTGGCTCCCACATATCACGCATAAGATAGGTAGAACCCATGATCATTACATGTTAGTATCATGCTAGGACATGTTATCTGTTTATGTACTTGTTTGAAATGCATTTAAGTGTACTTGCATTAATCAAGACTAATAAAATTGGATAACATATATGTTGGTGAGGTCGAACTGAACAACTCTTCGGTTGATTCGAAAATTCCCATTAAATATTAAGCAAATTTCGAACAAATAGGTATTTAAATTCGAGATGCAAATTTTGAATTAAATTCCTAGCATTCCATCAATAGGTTTTAAGTTTAGTAAGTGAAGCTAGTTATTGTCCGCGAGCCGTGGGATAGCTAGTGGAGCTTATTAGTTCTTAGTTACCTAATTGATCATTTTAAATGATCAATATTTCATGGTCAATTTTAGCAAGGGCAATGTCCGTGAGTCGTGGGTCGTTCGAACTAAGTTTTGATCATGATCTTATGATTGATGGGTTTAGCTTAACTCCTAAGTAAATGTGGATATCGCACGAGTCGTGGGTCCATATTGAAAGATAGGTGATGCAAAAATAACTACTAAGAGTTCTAAAGGTGTTAGAATTGGTAAGTTGTACCTACCTAGGGTTCTTACTTAGAATGTCCGCGAGTCGTGGGTACGAGGTAAAATGCCTAGGATCTTAGTACCCATTGGGAAACGTGTTCCTCTTAGATCTTTGGGAATTATAGATCTTTGAAAAACAGTGGGAGCTACATTAGATTAAAGACCTTATCTTTTGTATATCGTTATAATTCAGCATGCTCACTAGTTCTCTGTTTTACCATTTAGGTCGTAGATTCTGTGATTCTCTACGTGTTTTGAAATGGCAACCAAAAACCCTTTTGTATCGATCCTCGAGTCAAACAAGTTGACTGGTCCCAACTATTCTGATTGGCTGAGGAATCTAAAAATCATTTTAGATTCTGAGAAGAGAACTTATGTTCTCTTCGAAGGGGAGCCTAGTCCCGAAGGGGACGCTCCCACTCGGGCCGAGCGGGATGCGATTCAGAAGTGGAAGGATGATAATCTCCAAGCCCGTTGCCTTATGTTGGCTAACATGTCTCCGGACTTGCAAAGGCAACATGAGGCCATGGAATTCGCTTGGGAGATTTACGACCACTTAGAGCAACTTTACCGCCCTCATGAACGTGTTACAAGGTATAACACTTCAAAGGAATTGTTCCACTTGAGAATGAGGGAAGGTCCAATTGTCCATGAATATGGACTCAAGTTTCCTGCCCTTACTGAGAAACTTGCCTCCATGGACATGCTACTGAAAGATGAGCTTTCAGTGGATTTATTGCTAGCTTCGCTCCCACCATCATTCAACCCATTTGTCCTTAACTTCAACCTGAATCATGTTGGTGCTACTGTAGCTGAGCTGATTAGTCAACTTGTGACTGTTGAAAGCACGATCAAGAAGGACAATAAGGTTTGGATGGTGAATGCTCCATCTTCCTCTTCTGGGCCTTCTAAAGGTAAGGGCAAGAAAGCCCAAAAGAAGAAGAAGAAACCCCTTAGGCCCACTGGTGGCGTTTCGAAGGGGAAGGCCCAAAAGAAGAAGCGTGATCAGAAAGAGGATGTTTGCTTCCATTGTGGCAAAGCGGGACATTGGAGGAGAAACTGCCCGGAGTACAGGCTACTCTAAAGAAAGGTATCTTTCTCATTGAAATAAATCTTTCTATTAATTCTAGTTCTTGGGTACTTGATACCGGTTATGGAACTCATACCTGTAATGATGTACAGATGCTAAGTGAAGTCCAACAACTAAAAGAAGGAGAATGTGTGTTGAAGATCGGTGATGGCTCAAACGTTGAAGCTCGAGCTTTAGGCACAATTAGATTAGATTTAGGTAGTTTTGAGTTAGTCTTGAATAAAGTCCTTTATGTACCGAGCATTATTCGTAATATAATTTCAGTTCCAATATTAGATTGTGAAGGTTCTGAAACTTATATTAAGAATGGTAAATACTTTATCAAACGGAACAACTCTTCCGTTCACATCGGTACTCTAACTAATGGACTTTATCTAACTCAGAATATCAATATTATGAATATACAACGAGAAACAAAGCGTAAGAGAGATGACAAAGTTTCAGTTCCCTTATGGCACGCTAGATTAGGACACATTTCCAAGAACAGAATTAGCAAGATAAACACTTTAGGATCATTCTCTGAAAAATGATCTTAAGGAGTTAACTTCTTGCGAATCCTGTCTCAAAGGAAAAATGTCCAAAGTTCCTTTTAAAGGAACTGTGGAACGTGCCACTAAGGTTTTGGATTTGATCCATACTGATGTTTATATACCGCTTAGTGTAAGCACTAGAAACAATCATCAGTATTTCATAACCTTTACTGATGACTTTAGTCGGTATATTTATGTATACTTAATGAAGTATAAATCTAAAGCTTTTGAGAAATTCTTAGAATTTCAAAAAGAGGTTGAGAACCAAACTGGTCACAAGATCAAAGCACTTGGATCTGATCGAGGAGGCGAGTATCTTAGTGAAGAATTCCTTAATCATCTCAAAGATAATGGGATTATCTCTCAGTGGACTCCTCCGGGAACTCCTCACCTTAATGGTGTTTCTGAGAGAAGGAATCGAACCTTACTTGATATGGTTCGTTCCATGATGAGTTTCACTGACTTACCACCTTCTTTCTGGGGTTATGCCCTAGAAAGTGCAGCAAAGATTTTGAATCTAGTTCCCTCTAAGTCAGTCCCTAAAACGCCCTATGAAATGTGACATGGTAAAGTCCCTAGTTATTCTTACTTAAGAATTTGGGGTTGTCCTGCTTACGTGAAGAGGACAGTGGGAGATAAGTTAGAATCTCGTTCTAACTTATGCTACTTTGTAGGTTATCCTAAGGAATCCATAGGATACTACTTCTATGATCAATCTGAGCAAAAGGTGTTTGTTTCCAGAAATGCCACTTTTCTTGAGGAACCGTTCCTTAAAGAAAGGAAAGGCAAGATCATAGAATTAGAAGAAGTACAAAGTAACCCAACGCCACCCACTGAAGAAACGTCCCCTATTGATCAACCACAGCCAATCACGAATTTCGATACACATGTAAATCCTCCTCTAAGGCGTTCTGAATGCACTCCTAGACAACCGGAGAGATGGTATGGATTCTTCCATGAAATCTCTCAAAAGGATAATGATCCTTTAACATATGAGGAGGCACTTTCAGATTCTGACTCTGAACAGTGGATAAAAGTCATGAAATCCGAAATGGATTCCATGAACTCCAACCAAGTTTGGACCTCGGTAGATTTGCCTAATGGGGTCAAACCCATAGGTTGCAAATGGATCTTTAAGAGAAAGCTTGGAGTTGATGGAAGCATTGCAGCCTACAAAGCAAGACTGGTTGCAAAAGGATTCACTCAAAGACCCGACGTGGACTTTGATGAAACCTTCTCACCAGTTGCAATGCAAAAGTCTATTCGGATCATGCTTGCCATTGCTGCATATTATGACTATGAGATATGGCAAATGGATGTGAAAACTGCCTTTCTCAATGGTGACATTGATAAAGACATTTATATGGAGCAACCCATAGGTTTTACATTCAGTGGGAGTGAGCAAAAGGTTTGCAAACTCCAAAGATCAATCTATGGATTGAAACAGGCTTCTAGGAATTGGAACATTCGATTTGATGAATCGGTCAAAGCGTTTGGCTTCATCCAAATTTCGAATGAATCATGTGTGTATAGAAAGGAATTGGAGACCTCAGTGCAATTCTTAGTACTTTATGTTGATTACATCCTTCTTATTGGGAATTCGAAGGATGACATGAAAGTGACTAAGTTATGGTTATCGAACCAATTCGAGATGAAAGATCTTGGTGATGCGTCCTATATCCTTGGAATTAAAATCTATGGAGATAGATCTAGAAGGTTAATAGGACTATCACAGTCGATGTACATTGACAAAGTATTGAAGAGATTCAATATGGAGTCAGCAAAGGTTAAGAACCTTCCTATGAGTGTAGGAACATGTCTGTCAAAGAAGATGTGTCCTAAGACTAACCTTGAGAAGGAAAGAATGACTCATACACCTTATGCATCAGCAATAGGTAGCATAATGTATGCAATGTTATGTACTCGACCGGATGTGGCTTACGCACTTAGTGTGACGAGTCGTTTCCAATCTGACCCTGGAGATGGTCACTGGGCTGCCGTGAAGAATATTCTTAAGTACTTGAAAAGTACTAAAGATTTATTCTTAGTTTACCGAGGTCAGAAAGATCTTAATGTCGAAGGATACTGCGATGCAAGCTTTGCATCTGACTTAGATGATTTTAAGTCAATGTCAGGATACATTTTCTGCCTAAACGGCGGAGCAGTGAGTTGGAAGAGTTCCAAGCAAACTACCACTGCAGATTCAACCACTGAGGCCGAATACTTAGCCGCAAATGATGCAGCTAAGGAAGGTGTTTGGATTAGAAACTTCATTCAAGAGTTGAATGTTGTTCCTAGCATGAAAGACCCCATTACTGTGTTTTGTGACAACACTGGGGAGGTTGCTCAAGCAAGAGAACCAAGATCTCACCAACGGACCAAGCACATTATGAGGAAGTATCACCTAATCCGTGATATTATCAAAAGAGGAGATGTGCTAATTGAGAGGGTCACATCAGCAGATAACGTGGCAGATCCACTTACTAAACCCCTTAGTCGAGAAGCTTTCCAAGGTCATCTTCAGAAGATGGGACTTAGAGTAGCTTTAGAATAGCTTTGACGGGCAAGTGGGAGATTGTTAGGAATAGTGCCCTAGAAAGCCGATTGTATATCCGCTTTGTGCTTTTCCTTATTGTAATCACAGACAATCTTTGAATGAAAGAACGAATTGAGGCAACACTTCTTTATATGCTCTTGTTTGGTATGCGTTTACTTTATCTGTGCATGTATAAGAACTCCCCTAATCCTGATGACTATAGGACTCTACCATTTAGGTGAAATGGTTCATGAAACGAGCCCTATATCACATAAGTCATGATTAGTAAATTACTCTAAGCCGATGAGTCCTACAGACAGTGGGAGTGTCAACCTGACTCCTCTAAGGCTTGCTTGTGGGATCACGCCCTTAAGAAGGACCACCTTGTTTCATGGAGGTGCAAAGTGTATAGTTGATACGTGCGTGATACATGAGGGTGCTTACTTTAATAAGTAAGTTCACTGAGGTGCCCCGTGTGAGAACATTCCTAAATGGGAAAGGAAGTTTCTATTTCAGGAAATAGAAACTTCCAGATTAGGAAATATCTCACGAGTCATTGATGTGATTAATTGATCCTTAGACTTGAGGTTCCTTATCACTTTATGAGTTAACTCTGTAGTCTTAGGTATAAGCTTTAAAGGGTGTCGCCTTAGACAACTGATTCAAGGCTTATGCTGGGGCTGCACAAGTGATTCATGAAAGTGAATGAGAATCAAGAAAGGACCTACACTTGCATTTGCAAGGTGATCTCTTATTGTGTATGTCATTCATATGCCATATGGAGTCCTTGGCCAAGGCAGTATATCAAGACATCAAGAAAAGGGTTTCTTGGATTGAGATCAAATGGATATGAAATGCACTTAGCTCTAAGACCGGATTATTAGGGTTCTGATTATTCCCTTGCCCTAGATCTTGGTTGAGAGATAGTAAGTAGGAGGATTGTATCTCACATGAATCAATGACTTAAATGTTCTGTCGAATCCAAACATTCCAATTCAGCTAGGGCTTAAACACCTGTTGCTAGACTATGGTCGTTTAATATGTGGACTGATTAATTAATTAGTGAATTAATTAATTAGGGTCACTGCTAATTGAATTGAGAACCTAGAGGGTCACACACAACAACATGGTTACATGAGTTGAGGCTTTAAAATGATTAAACGAGTTAATCGAGCCTAGAGGGTTCCACACATGTGAAATCACACGTGTGGGTCACGTGCGTGACACGTGTCCTTCATGGACACGTGTGCATATGCGTGAATAATTATTTGGTAATTAAATAATTAATGTGTTAATTATTTAATAGACTTTGGTTTAATTTTGAATTAAAAAGAAAGTCTTATTTTGGAGAAAAATAATCTAGTTAATTAATTGTGAATTAATTAATAAAGTATAAAATTATCCAAAAATAGTTTGGATATTTTTAGCTCTCTTGAAAGTTGATTTGAATTAGAATTCAAAGTCAAAGTTGGAGAATACTTGATGATCAAGTAATAGGAGAGAGAGGGACCAAATCCTTGCCCAACAAGGATTAGGATCGGCGCCTCTCTCCCTTGCCTATATATAGGGGAGCTTAAGCTCCCCTTTAGAGCTAATTGACAATTCTTTTGGTTCATGTGTTGAACACCTTCCTTTCTCCAAGATTAAATAAAACCCTAGGTTAAGCCTAAACACTAACTAGAGAACTAGCATCCTTACTAGTTAGATTGCGATCAAGTTGGTGGACTTTCTCTAGAGACTTCAAGTTAGAAGTTTGAAGATTCGAGCTTTACCGAAGGAGAGGGGATAAAGCCGCGAGAAGAGCGTTCTTGGGTGGCTTGAAACGCTTCAAGAAAGAATAAAAGAAAAGTAAGTTTTCTATCTCTACGAATTTGGTTACACGATTGCGAGTTCAAGATCCTTTTGTTGGGAAAATTTTTTAAATTCCGCTTCTTTCTGATTTGTGTTTTCCAACAAGTGGTATCAGAGCCACCTCGTTAATCGTGTTTCTGATTCGTCTCAATTATTCTGAATTTGGTAGAAATTCTTAGGCTTAGATGCCAATTAGGTATTCATGAGTTCTTTTAGAAAGCCTGAATTACGAAACTGTAATTTTTCTTGAATTTCTGAAACTGTTTTCTTAAATTGTGTTTTTGAAAACTGTTTTGATTGAAATATGCTTAAATCGAATTTTTTAATTTTGGATTGAACCGGGTTTTGGAGAAATCCAAAAATACGAAACGGAGAAGTTGGGGCGTTACAAGTGCAAATTAGGGAGCCATGTAATCAAGTAATCCATTCAAGTTCATTCAATACATGGAGGCATCATGTTCGTTCATTTCATATCTTCTATAATTGTGACACCCCGATCCGCCGGACGAAGAGGTACGCATTATGTGTGCGTTTTAATTATTAATTATGTGATTTATTTATTTGTTTAACCTCTTTTCTTATTCCTTTCTTATATAAATTACTTGTATTATTTGAAATTAAGTGAATTACGTGAATTATGTGAACGTACGTGAAACGTGAATTCCTTGTTGCTCGTTGTTACGTGTTTTGTGATTTTCGATTCTTGAGCGTGTTTACGTGTCTAATATGATTCGAGAACTTGATTATATGTTTTTGGTCTTGAGCCCTCCGTATTCTTTTTGGACCGAAATACCTACCCGAATACTTATACGTACAAGAAACACACCTAAAATACCTATGTGGGACCCATAGCCCTACTTGTTGACTTTCTCTTTCTCTCTCATATACCAAATCAGCCCCTTTTCCTCATTTTTCCTCCCCAAACCGTGACCTATCAGAAAAGAAGAGAAAGGAAGCCTAAAACCTTCAAACTCCATTGTTGTACAAGACCCCAAGCTCCAAGACTCTTGGGTGTTTAATTTCTTTGCTTGGTAAGTTTATTTTTGTAATCTACGTGCTTGAGTGACCTCATTTATGCATCTTGATCTTTGAATTTATGTTGGGAAGCATGTTTTGGGCAAGAGGGTGATTAGTAAGGGGGTCTCATGGCACTTGTTGCATTCTTGCTTTTCTTTGGTTCTTGTTGCACTTGTAAGCATTCATTGTGGTGGTTGTTGCATATTCTTGGGTCATTTATTGATTCCTTTGTTTGATAGTTGGATTAGGGGGTTATAGCATTTATGAGACTTGTGGGTTTGTGGGAGAAAGCTAGGGTATTGGAGTTCTTGATCAATTTGTGCCTTATGTGTGTCTATTTGATGATTTCAAGCATGCTTGTTGGATTTTGATTGAGTTTTGGGCAAGAACCCTTGATCCCCTTCTCCCCATTTGAGCATTTGAATGCTATATTATGTGATAGATGAGTTTTATTTACTTTGGTGACTTTATGTTGAGTTTGATTTCATTTTGGCTTCTCGAATGCAAACCTTACCGGTTTTTGCTCTTAAATGCGTTTGTGTGTGTTTCTTTGAGAATGTGCATTTGATCTCATGTCTCTTTGATGCTTTTTGATACCATATATGTTAATGCCTAATTTCATAGCTTTATGTTGGTGTTGAGTTTGGCTTTGGAGTGTTCTTGCTTAGTTTGAATTTGTTTTGGCCAAATTTGCACTTTTATAGTCGGCAGTTGAGTAGATACTCAAAATTATTTCCCTGGTACTCAAAAGTATAGGGGCGTTTTACTTGAAACCGTCAGTTGAGTAGGTACTCAAAATTTTTCCGCCGGTACTCAAAAGTACAAGGGATCTAGGAAATTTTCTACTATTTATTTGATCAAGATTTGGTTCAATATGCTTCATTATGTTCCTTAAGATACGTTTGTGCATCTCATACGCATCCATTGCATTCATAAGCATTGCCGAGCGTCTAATTGGTACATTTTTTAGTCTAAGTCTTGGGTATTATGTTTGTTTGTCTCAGAGCTACCCCAGGACGTTGTTGAGCCCGAGGCTTAGGTGTCGGATCAACCCTTTTTGCTACCGGTTCTTTTGTTTCAAGGTGAGGTTTAGGATCTTTCTGTATTAGTTATTGACCTATGGCCGAAATGTGATGATTTTAATCCCGCATGCGAATATATATTTATATCTTATATATTCTTCTGTGTATGACTGTTTAAGATACGATTATGGTCTTATGAGAACTTTTACAAACTTTATGGAAAAGATATACGTATAAGCGTAAGTAAGCTTAAGTTTTGGTACGTTTTTATTAGTTTGGTGCGAGGTAAGCCCTGAAATATGGGATTTGGTTCCGGTAAGTATGTTGGGCCCCGGGAATTGTGGGTAAGGAGCCCCGGAACGGCAAGGGCCGTCGGGTTATACCTGTGCATGATTCCCATTCGTGGTGACACGCACGATTCCAGGAGATTGATGGGGCGTGGATCCTCGAGCACGTTGTGGGATCGCAACCCCCGTGTATATGTTAAGTAGGCGAATTGGGTTTGATTCTCGATTGCCATTGGATGGGGAAGGATTGATTTATGATTCTGATATGTTTTATGATATTCTGAGGAGTTAGGGATGATTCGTACTCGCCGGATCTTTGTTTCTGTTTATGCTAGATGGATTATGAATCGGGATGGGATTTCTTTGTATACATACGTATTCTTTTAAAGGTGTTGGCTTGCAAAACCCTAGCCTGGTTCATAGACATCACCTTTGTTACTTGCTTTGTTATACTTATATAGTGTGTGGGTGTGCGTTAGCCCCCTCACTCAGTCAAGTGTTTGGACTGACCCTCTCCTTTTCCCACCTTTAGTGCAGGGTTGCTCGAGCTAGGCGGGGAAGTGTGTTTGGTGTCGTACTAGCTGGTCTAGGTTGAGTCTGCATTTCATACTTTTGTGGTTCGGAGTTTTATGAACTCTTGTTTGATTTTTTTTGGGATTCTTGATCTTGTATATTATTCTTTTTGCCCGGTGTGGTAATGTGAATATTAATGCTAGTATTAATGAATGTTGATCTTAGTTGCTTCCGCTCTTCTGCTAATTCTTTTGCGCACTCTGGTCTCCGGTTTAGCCCCGCTTAGCCTAGTGGGTGTGTTTAGGTCCTCGTTCGCTTAGACTAGGGCTCATGTATGGACTTCCATTTCATGCGTGAGTCCGAGTCTAGGTGCGGGGGATGTGGATGACCCGCGTTCGGGCGTCACATCCTTAAGTGGTATCAGAGCGTCCGGATGCAATGCCGGAGCTCTAGAGTCGTGTCGGGTGAGTCTAGGTCGGTCGGCTTAGGACAATGTGGCTTTGTGTGCATTTCTGTGACTTATTTGTTTTTATTTCTTTATTGTGCACATGAACATGTATTGACCCGCACGCATACGTATTGGAAATCTTTATTTTGTAGGAAATCATGCCTCCTCGTCGTCACCATCGTAGTGAGGGATCTCCGGAGCCTCGACATCACCGAGATCGCTCTCCAAGGCATGAACAAGATCCTCATCCACCACCACCTCCCCAACGTGACTCGGGTGACTTTATGGAAGGGCTTGCTACTTACCTAGACCAACGGGCACGAGACCGTGATAATGCCAACCCGGGAGGAAACAACAACGGAGGAGCTATTCTAGCCGTGCTCAAGGAATTCAAAAATCAAAACCCATCGGTCTTTGCGGGTGGAACCGATGTTCAAGTCGAGCAATGGCTAGTGCAAGTCAATCGTATATGGAATCTCATACCTTGTGGGCTGATGGAGAAGTTGCAAAGCACGTTGACGATGATACAAGGGCAAGCTTTCGAGTGGTGGTCTAGTGTGGAAGTGAAGTTGGAGGCTATTGGTGAGGAGATCACGTGGGATGTCTTTGTGCGGGAATTCAAGAACAAATATGTCCCGCAAGCTGTTAGGAGCCGAAGGATGAGAGAATTCATGGAATTTAAACAAGGGAAGATGACGTTTACGGAATATATCAATAAATTCGAAAGGCTTTCACGCTATTTCCCAAACATAGCCAACGACGATGAGAGCAAGGCCTCACAATTCTTCCAAGGCCTTTGCGAGGACATGAAGGACGCGTTAGCCGCTTCAAATGTTACTACGTGGGCGAAAGTGACCGAGAAAGCCTTGAGGGTTGAAGAGAGGGTCGTGATGAAGAGGAAAAGTTTTCATTTTAGCCAAGGGTCTAGCTCGGGCGGATCAAACAAGTTTTGGAAGAGACCCGCATATCAAGTTTTCCCTCAAGCCAAGCCCCAAAACAAGCAATTCAAACCGGCAGGGCAAAAGCATCAACCTTTAGCACTTCCGGCCCCGATTCGTTGTACACATTGTCAGGGGAATCATCCGGTGGAGAAATGCTTTCGACTTCACAACAGATGTTACGGATGTGGATCACCGGATCATATGGTGAATGCTTGTCCGAAGAAGAGGCAAACGAATGCTCAAGGAGGAAATCAAAGGCCGGCTATTCAAGCTCGGGCCTATGCACTCGGAGGAGAGGAGGAAGAAAATGCCGAGATCGACCCAAATGCTGTGGTGGAAGGTACAATAAACATTCATGGCATTGCATTGCACGCATTGTTTGATCCCGGGGCCACTCATTCCTTTATTTCCCGGGATGTTGCTTCCTCGTTGTGCTTGCCTGTTTCTTTGTGTGCGCATGACTATGTGATATCTTCTCCGTTGGGTGGTAGTGTAAATACTTGCAGGATCTATCGGGGTTTTCCGGTTAGTTTTGAAGATCGGGTGTTTGTGGCTGACTTGATTGAAATGGTTATGAAGAGATACGGTGTAATCTTGGGTATGGATTGGCTCTACGAGCATTGGACGGTAATGGATTGTACGGATAAGAAAGTACTCTTGGGCTCAGTTATGTTCACGGGCGAGAGTTTGAAGGCAAGCCCATTTGTTTCTTTCTTAGAGGCTAGAGAATTGGTCTGTGACGGCGCAGTGGGTTTGGTGGCCTATCTTTTGAATAAACCCAAGGATCAGGCCAAACTCGAAGAGATGGAGGTCGTACAAGAGTTTCTCGATGTTTTCCCTGAAAGCCTAGGCTCCTTGCCTCTGGATAGGGACATCGAATTTATCATAGACCTTCATCCCGGATCAGAGCCTTTCTCGTAGACTCCCTACAGAATGGCTCCAGCAGAACCTAAGGAGCTTAAGACGCAGCTTGATGAGCTTCTCTAGTATGGGTACATCAGTCCGAGCACTTCTCCATGGGGTGCTCCCGTCTTGTTTGTAAAGAAGAAGGATGGGACGCTACGGATGTGCATAGATTACGGAGAGTTGAACAGAATGACTGTCAAGAATAAATACCCTTTGCCTCACATTGAAGAGCTATTCGACCTTCTACAGGGTTCTCGTGTATATTCTAAATTGGACTTAAGGCAGGGTTATTACCAGCTGCGGATTAGGGAGGAGGACATATCCAAGACAGGGTTCAATACGCGTTACGGGCATTTTGAGTTTGTTGTGATGCCGTTTGGGTTGACAAATGTTCCTGCAGTGTTCATGGATATGATGCACAGGGTGTTTAGGGAATTCTTGAACAAATTCGTGGTAATCTTTATTGACGGCATCCGTGTGTACTCAAAGTCGACCGAAGAGCATGCTCAGCACTTGAGGATCGTGTTGGAGACGCTAAGGAAACATAAGCTTTATGCCAAGTTCAGTAAATGCGAGTTCTGGATCGACCGGGTGATGTTTCTGGGCCACATTGTTTCGGGAAATTGTATAGAAGTTGATCCATCGAAGGTGGAGACGGTTGCTAATTGGGAAAGGCCGAAGAATGCCTCGGAGATAAGGAGTTTCTTAGGGTTAGCGGGGTATTATCGTCGCTTTGTTCAGGATTTCTCTAAGATCGCGGCCCCGTTGACTCATTTAACCAAGAAAGATGAGAAATTTGAATGGAATGACAAGTGTGAGGAAAGCTTTCAGATTCTTAAGGAAAGGTTAACTGCTGCGCCGATTCTTGTGTTGCCCGAGGGTATAGATGGATATACAGTGTACACAGATGCTTCCAAGGAAGGTTTAGGAGTTGTTTTAATGCAACATGGTCGGGTGGTTGCTTATGCTTCAAGGAAGTTGAAGGAGCATGAGAAGAATTACCCAACACATGATCTTGAATTAGCCGCCGTGGTTTTCACATTGATGAAATGGAGACACTACTTGTACGGGGCAACCTTCGAAGTGTTTACCGACCATAAGAGCCTCAAGTATTTATTCACTCAGAAAGAGTTGAACGTTAGACAGAGGCGTTGGATGGAGTTTTTAGAAGATTATGATTGCAAGATTCAATACCATCCGGGTAAAGCTAATGTTGTAGCCGATGCTCTGAGTAGGAAGGCAAGCGTGGCTAGTTTGGAGATGGGTTCTTCTAGTTCAGGTCCAAGTTTGGTGGGTTCAGCTTGTTGGTTATCTAATCTTACCATGCAACCAGAGTTGTTCAATCAGTTGTTAGATGCTCAGAAATCGGATCCGGGTTTACAGAAGTTGGTGAAGAGGTTAGAACAGGCACCTAATCTGAAGTTTAACTTTGATGAGTCGGGTTTATTGAGATTTAAAGCGAGAATATGCGCCCCAGAAGAGCTCAAGAGGATTATACTTGAGGAGGCGCATCGCTCGAGATATTCTATCCATCCGGGAAGTACGAAATTGTATCGGGACTTGAAAGAGAGATTCTGGTGGAATGGAATGAAAAGGGACGTCGCTAACTTTGTGAAGCGTTGTCTCACCTGCCAAAGAGTTAAAGCAGAACATCAGAAGCCGGGGGGAACTCTCCAACCACTTCCGATTCCTGAATCAAAGTGGGAGCAGGTGACTATGGATTTCATGTCCGGCTTGCCCAGAGTAAAAGGAGGGTACGATGGAATCTGGGTTATCGTGGATAGGTTAACCAAGTCAGCACACTTTCTTAAGGTTCGGATGACCGACAAGGTTCCGAAGTTGGCAGAATTGTATTGTAAGGAGATCGTTCGGCTACATGGAGTTCCGAAGAGCATCGTTTCAGACCGTGACCCAAGGCTTACTTCGGTTTTCTGGCAGAATTTACAAAAGCACTTGGACACTAAACTTCTCTTCAGTACAGCTTCGCATCCTCAGACAGATGGCCAATCTGAGCGGTTAATACAGTATTTGGAAGACATGCTCCGGGCATGTGCTTTGGATTTTCAGGATAGGTGGGACGATCATCTCCCGTTGGTTGAGTTTGCGTATAATAATAGCTACCAAGCCTCAATAAAGATGGCTCCATACGAGGCTTTGTACGGGAGAAAGTGTAGATCACCGGTCTATTGGGAGATAGATGATTGGAAGTGGACTAAGAAAGATAGGTTAATAAGGGCAACGCCGAGAAATGATATTGAGGCAACAATTGAGAAGGTCCGTGTGATTCAACAGAGAATGAAAGCGGCACAAGATAGACAGAAGAGTTACGCCGATAAGAGAAGAAGGCCCCTCGAGTTCGAAGTCGGAGATAAGGTATTCTTGAAAGCGTCCCCTAGAAAGGGCTTCACTCGAATAGGTAAAGGTGGGAAACTCAACCCACGATACCTTGGGCCGTATGAGATCTTGGAAAGGATTGGAGAAACGGCGTATAGATTGGACTTGCCGCCGCAATTAACTGGAATTCATAATGTTTTCCATGTTTCACAACTTCGGAAGTTCTTTCCCAATGAAGGTTCTATCATCTCCGTTGAGGATGTTCAAGTTAAGCCGGATTTAACTATAGTAAAGCATCCGGTTGCAATTCAAGATAGAGAGATTCAGGAATTGAGGAATAAACAAATTCCATTGGTAAGAGTTCTTTGGAGGGATCAAAAGTCCGAGGAATCGACGTGGGAAACCGAAGAAAAGATGAGAAGGTTATATCCGGGGTTGTTTGAGAAGTCGGATCGGACTTGAGGACAAGTCCTTTTTAAGGAGGGGAGATGTGACACCCCGATCCGCCGGACGAAGAGGTACGCATTATGTGTGCGTTTTAATTATTAATTATGTGATTTATTTATTTGTTTAACCTCTTTTCTTATTCCTTTCTTATCTAAATTACTTGTATTATTTGAAATTAAGTGAATTACGTGAATTATGTGAACGTACGTGAAACGTGAATTCCTGGTTGCTCGTTGTTACGTGTTTTGTGATTTTCGATTCTTGAGCGTGTTTACGTGTCTAATATGATTCGAGAACTTGATTATAAGTTTTTGTGTTGGTCTTGAGCCCTCCGTATTCTTTTTGGACCGAAATACCTACCCGAATACTTATACTTACAAGAAACACACCTAAAATACCTATGTGGGACCCATGGCCCTACTTGTTGACTTTCTCTTTCTCTCTCATATACCAAATCAGCCCCTTTTCCTCATTTTTCCTCCCCAAATCGTGACCTATCAGAAAAAGAAGAGAAAGGAAGCCTAAAACCTTCAAACTCCATTGTTGTTCAAGACCCCAAGCTCTAAGACTCTTGGGTGTTTAATTTCTTTGCTTGGTAAGTTTATTTTTGTAATCTACATGCTTGAGTGACCTCATTTATGCATCTTGATCTTTGAATTTATGTTGGGAAGCATGTTTTGGGCAAGAGGGTGATTAGTAAGGCGGTCTCATGGCACTTGTTGCATTCTTGCTTTTCTTTGGTTCTTGTTGCACTTGTAAGCATTCATAGTGGTGGTTGTTGCACATTCTTGGGTCATTTATTGATTCCTTTGTTTGATAGTTAGATTAGGGGGTTATAGCATTTATGAGACTTGTGGGTTTGTGGGAGAAAGCTAGGGTATTGGAGTTCTTGATCAATTTGTGCCTTATGTGTGTCTATTTGATGATTTCAAGCATGCTTGTTGGATTTTGATTGAGTTTTGGGCAAGAACCCTTGATCCCCTTCTCCCCATTTGAGCATTTGAATGCTATATTATGTGATAGATGAGTTTTATTTACTTTGGTGACTTTATGTTGAGTTTGATTTCATTTTGGCTTCTCGAATGCAAACCTTACCGGTTTTTGCTCTTAAATGCGTTTGTGTGTGTTTCTTTGAGAATGTGCATTTGATCTCATGTCTCTTTGATGCTTTTTGATACCATATATGTTAATGCCTAATTTCATAGCTTTATGTTGGTGTTGAGTTTGGCTTTGGAGTGTTCTTGCTTAGTTTGAATTTGTTTTGGCCGAATTTGCACTTTTATAGTCGGCAGTTGAGTAGATACTCAAAATTATTTCCCTGGTACTCAAAAGTATAGGGGCGTTTTACTTGAAACCGTCAGTTGAGTAGGTACTCAAAATTTTTCCGCCGGTACTCAAAAGTACAAGGGATCTAGGAAATTTTCTACTATTTATTTGATCAAGATTTGGTTCAATATGCTTCATTATGTTCCTTAAGATACGTTTGTGCATCTCATACGCATCCATTGCATTCATAAGCATTGCCGAGCGTCTAATTGGTACATTTTTTAGTCTAAGTCTTGGGTATTATGTTTGTTTGTCTCAGAGCTACCCCAGGACGTTGTTGAGCCCGAGGCTTAGGTGTCGGATCAACCCTTTTTGCTACCGGTTCTTTTGTTTCAAGGTGAGGTTTAGGATCTTTCTGTATTAGTTATTGACCTATGGCCGAAATGTGATGATTTTAATCCCGCATGCGAATATATATTTATATCTTATATATTCTTTTGTGTATGACTGTTTAAGATACGATTATGGTCTTATGAGAACTTTTACAAACTTTATGGAAAAGATATACGTATAAGCGTAAGTAAGCTTAAGTTTTGGTACGTTTTTATTATGTTTGGTGCGAGGTAAGCCCTGAAATATGGGATTTGGTTCCGGTAAGTATGTTGGGCCCCGGGAATTGTGGGTAAGGAGCCCCGGAACGGCAAGGGCCGTCGGGTTATACCTGTGCATGATTCCCATTCGTGGTGACACGCACGATTCCAGGAGATTGATGGGGCGTGGATCCTCGAGCACGTTGTGGGATCGCAACCCCCGTGTATATGTTAAGTAGGCGAATTGGGTTTGATTCTCGATTGCCATTGGATGGGGAAGGATTGATTTATGATTCTGATATGTTTTATGATATTCTGAGGAGTTAGGGATGATTCGTACTCGCCGGATCTTTGTTTCTGTTTATGCTAGATGGATTATGAATCGGGATGGGATTTCTTTGTATACATACGTATTCTTTTAAAGGTTTTGGCTTGCAAAACCCTAGCCTGGTTCATAGACATCACCTTTGTTACTTGCTTTGTTATACTTATATAGTGTGTGGGTGTGCGTTAGCCCCCTCACTCAGTCAAGTGTTTGGACTGACCCTCTCCTTTTCCCACCTTTAGTGCAGGGTTGCTCGAGCTAGGCGGGGAAGTGTGTTTGGTGTCGTACTAGCTGGTCTAGGTTGAGTCTGCATTTCATACTTTTGTGGTTCGGAGTTTTATGAACTCTTGTTTGATTTTTTTTGGGATTCTTGATCTTGTATATTATTCTTTTGGCCCGGTGTGGTAATGTGAATATTAATGCTAGTATTAATGAATGTTGATCTTAGTTGCTTCCGCTCTTCTGCTAATTCTTTTGCGCACTCTGGTCTCCGGTTTAGCCCCTCTTAGCCTAGTGGGTGTGTTTAGGTCCTCGTTCGCTTAGACTAGGGCTCATTTATGGACTTCCATTTCATGCTTGAGTCAGAGTCTAGGTGCGGGGGATGTGGATGACCCGCGTTCGGGCATCACAATAATCATATCAATTCAATTCACAAATACATTATAACATGTCATACATTTATCAATTTATATCATAAAGTGAGCTTGAAGGAAAAAGGAATCACCTAAGCAACAAACAATACAAGGAAAGCACATAGCACTTCATAAGGTATCACTTAAGGTATGCACATTCGAAGCTCGATTAAATCATATCAAAACACTCTGAAATTTGAATCTAATGCACCTAACACATTAGTCATACGTGGAACATATCAAAATCAAGTAATTACAACTCATTTCCTAGGAATTCATATATATACACAAGTACATATCACATTAGGATCAAGATCGGGGAGGGAAACGACTAAAACAGGAAAATAAGCGAACAAAACACCAATCCAAAGGTCCTGGGGGACTAACGGCCATTAGTCCCCTCCCTTTCTAAAGCCAATAATGGCTGTTAGTGAGTACAGGAGCTCCTAGGAGCAGCTAACGGCCGTTACATACCAAAACCGCACAAAAGCCCTAAGGGCGTTAGGAAAGGCTAGGCTAGAGTTCTTCTACTTTCAACCCTCAAACACCTCAAAAACTCCAAGAAAACCATACTAACATCAATTTAACACATAATGGTAAATTAGGGTAATAAGAATTCATGCATTTCGTGCCATGAAACAAGCTAAAACCAACCTGCAACATGAAACATATGCAAGAGATGAGATCAAGTTCATATTCTTCCATATCCAACTAAATTCATTAAAGGAAACTCAATGAATCCTCAACCCCCCAGGTAATATAAGTTCATTTAAGTGTAAAAGCATGTCTTAGGATCAAATATCACTCAAGAAACTCTAAGAAATTGCAAGAAAACAAGACCACATCTCTACATGTTCATAAACCCTTGCTATTCACTATATGTATCAAACTATGCCCAATACTTGGTGAAACCAAACAAATCCTAACTTAAAATGACCACAAGGAGACATACATATCAATTATGGGCTTACCTTTCAATTTGGAGAAGGATTGAAGGTGAGATGAGCTTAAATCTCACAAGGGTGAATAGTGGTTCTTCCTTCTTCTTTCTCTTTCTTCTTGGCTGAGTATTTTCTTGTTTTTGGGGGGTTTGGTTCATGTGTCTGAGGTAGGGAGAGAGAGATAAGTGTATGAAGAGGGCTTAGGTCTTAGGTTAGGGGTTTAGATGTGTTAGTATAGGTCCGTAGCTTAAGAAAAGTCAACGGTTGTCATTTTAGGCATGAAGTGCTCATTTTGTGTAACGCCCCCACCCGTACTGGAACAAGAGGAGAGCGGCGTCTCAACCCCCGCACTGAAGCACCTCTCAAGTAATGGTGTGAGCCATCACTCAAGAAATACTCCAGCGAACGGCTGTCTATCTCAGAACTATACATGTATAACGATGTGGCTATGCAGCGGAAAATCAGAGCATTTTAAAACTTTTCAAAACATGTGCGTGATGGCATGTAACAAGCAAGAACATATCGATCGTGTAAGAGAGACTCGGCATATCAGAACATGTAACATTTTCACATATAAATACCGATACCGCAGAGTTCAAAATATCGGTAACAGAGTAGCAGAAAGAGTATAACAAAGATACTCAAGTATTTCGAAACATAAAGTAATGCAGCCATGAAACATATGCAGGACACAAAAGAAAGTAATACTAAGTCCTGAATGAAACAAAATGACAATCTAGAGCTTCAAGATACCTCTAGACTGCGGCTGCAAGACCTGAAACCACGAGGCAAGAAAACGGGAGAGGTATTAGTCAAAAGGACTAAGTGAGGGAATACTTAAAAGAAAGTACTGAGTGATAAAGAATTTGAAGTGTAATTTAAAACTGTCAAATGCAATGCTTTAAAGAAGAACTCGAAACAAGTTCGATTGATAAAACTCTTTAAATGTGATGCTGTAAAAGAATGCACGTTATAAAACATTTTCATGAATGCTATCACACGCGCACACATAAGCTGTAGATGGTTCATAGTTCTTTCATAAAACGGGATCCGGGTAAAGTGAACTTTTCCAAGTATGAACCATCCTATATAAAACAGAATTTTGCCCGCAAGCTAGGCTCCTCCATCCTTACTCCAGAAAACATGATTTCGTAGAGTGTCGGACCGAGGTCAACAATAACTCTACACACAGTAGAGTATCAGACCAAGGTCAACAATACCCCACTAACGCATACAAACATGCACCATCCTCCACCGGTTGTCACTTCGGGTAGCTAGCCCTAGGCGACCTGTAAACATGTAATGGGAACAGATTTGTTGTTCGTTCCCAGACAGATTGTCCTGACTTAACAAACCTACTGTTAAAAGTCGGTGTCAATTGTCTAAGTGTGGCGGCTGGTATTGGTGATGTCGTTGGCGCACACCTCCCGAACATCACCTCCACACATAACCGTCGGGCCCAAACTGTAAACTGTATGCTTGCATTTAAGATTAGCTGTGACCAGAGTACCACTCCAGTATGCTAACTATAACATGTGAAACTGTAACTGTAACATATGATGTTGTCTGTAAAATATATGATTCTGTATGTAAAACATGTGCAACTGTACTTTGAAAACATATGCAAATCAGGTAACTGACTTTGAACAAGAATGCAGAACTTTGGAAAACATGTGTTGTAGATCAAGGTATACTATTAAAGTATGAATGATCCTTTCAAAAGAATGTCCCGATAAAAGGGATAGTTCAAAACGAGATTTAGCTTTGAATTTCAAAACATATGATACGATAGTATAATCGTGGTTCCAGTTAGAAAACATTTATAACTTCACCTCACCTATTAGTAACAAAAGGTAGGTAGACAGATTATGCGGTGCCCTGGGGATCCCAGTGCTCAACTTTAACTCCTGTAGGTGGTGTACTAGAGTGAGCTTAAGAACTAAGACCCACTACTAACCAAGATGCATATGAAATGCATGAAACAATGAACAAGGAACATATAAAGAACATGTAACACAAGAGAGTAATACCATTTAAGGTATTCAAGAAAGGTAACACACAAAGGAATACGTTAAAGTGAGTTACTCTTAACGTGAGACTACGATCTTACTATAACCGAGTAAGCTTTAGTCAAATTATGAATCCTATCGCAAACCTTAAGTTAAGAAACAAGTCCACGAAAGAAAACACATTTTGAAAACATATTTTAGACCCTGGATATGGAAACCCTAGGTGCAAATGTCTATTAGGAAAGCACAAGTTTTATTTCACTTTTACTATTTAAAAGCACTATTCAAAGGTACTATTCAAGATTACTATTCACATGTTACTATTCACATGTCGGGTCAAAGGGTTAGGTCAAACCCTTACTATACACACACACCCACACACACGGTACACACACACACCATGCACGAACACACACACACACACACACACACACACCCTAATTAAATTATGATCTTGATTATAACCTATAGTTTCAAGTTCATGTTAATATAATCAAGTGTGATCTAGGTTAAAGGTATAACCTATGGTTAAGAGATCCAATTAAGGCATAAGATCAAGTTATGAAACACTATTCTATCTTAAGTTATAACATGTGACACTATTAAAGTGTATAACATATGATCAAGGCACTAATCCATTAATCCATATCATACCATAAGCTCAATTCATAATTCAAGAATCATATAACAATGTGACAACACGTCACAACATATATCATATCATATCATATACCTTTAGGCATGTAACATGTAACAATTTAATTCCAATATCAACATGTAACAAGTTGTGACATAATAAATTGTAAATCACTATTCCATTAGCTAGCATGCATGAACATAATTCAAATTCCACAATCATGCATCAATTCTCATAATATAACAATCATATCACATGATCATAGCATATACTAGGGCAATTCATAACATATTCAAGCATATACTAAACAATTAAAACATATAAACAACTATTCAAACATATCATGAAAACTATATAATAAATGCATAAAATAAAATCCTAAATGGCTTAGGGAAGACCCTAAGACCCAACCTAAACATAATATAAACATACCATAACATAAAAACATAAACTAACTAAACATAACATAAACTAAAGCATAAAAATAAAACAAACCTAGCTCTAATGGGGGGAAGGCCGACGGCAAGAGGGGGAGAGGGAGAGAAAGAAAGGGTGTTGTCAACACAACTTTGAGCAAGGATTCTAATGGCATGAGAGGGGTATTTATAGTTGTGAAGAATCCCCTCACCTTGCACATAAAGATGGCTTAAGGGTAGGAGAGCAAACCAAGAGTTCATCCACTTGTATCTTCTAGAAGCTTTAGGCATTAAGAAGGTAAAAGTGGGACTGCTGGGGGTATTTCAGTAATTTCATTGTCCAAGACTCGCGTATAAGTGGATGGAAGTATACCCATTCCGACGGAAAGAAAATTAGCTTCGAAACGCATATTTATTCGTCGAAATCGGATTTACCGTTTGAAAGATACATTAGTTTTAGTGAATAAAAGTTTTGAGCTCGAAACTCAACACGAGTGAAAAACGACTTTCTAGAATGATTTTCAAGTCCGGATTGTTTCCAAAATTCAAGAAATAAATCGAGAAGCGTTTTGAGTCCAAAATCGACTATAAAACGTTTTACCGTTCAAAAGTTGAAAACGTAGAGTGAATAGTGAATCCTCACGTACGAACGTACGCTTCAAAATTTCAAGCTAGGGTTTGAATCAAGAGTTGTAAAATGTTTCAAAAATCTTGAAATAGCTCAAGTAGTGCAAATCCAAAGAGAAAATATTTTCCAAATGAAAACCGTTCGTAGAAGGAATAGTGAACTAGGGTTTTCGAAAACATTTTCAATAAAACAAAGTTCTAGAATAGATTTCCAAGCCAAGAATGATTTCAAAAGACTCGTCTCGGCTCAAGGATCGATTCGACTGTAAACTTGGGTAGAAAAGGTATCAGAATCAAAATCTCATTTTTGGATGAATAGTAACTTTGGTCGGTAAGTTCCAAAAATACCCTTATGGTTCAAGAAAGACTCTCTGAGCTCGGGAAACAAGTTCAAACGATAGGGAAACATGTGTGATGAACCTCTAGGGTTCGAGTAGCAATATGAACAAGGTAGGCTCGGGTTATGAATAATAAACTGTATCAAAGGTCAAGAATTCCCCCTTAAAACATGTCAGATCATATACGAGCACAAAGTTCATGTAAGAATGCAATGCATAATGATTCAAAAAGTTGGATCACGGTCTATAAACGCTTTACCAATGCCCTTAACTTACTGTTTTCATCCAGGCCCTGTTTTGGGTTGTTACATTTTATCCCCTGTTTCAACCCCAAACTTGAAGAGAATGGCCTGCTTGCATTCATGTCTTTCCTTGTTTTGTTTTCTTGCATGATTGAAATCGGTTTTGTTGCTGCTCATTAGGGCATGAATTCTTGTATATTTGCTGTATATATCTTGCTTGATGTGTTAACTTGATGCTTGTGTAGTTTTTTTGGAGTTTTGAGGGAGTTTGCAAGCTTGTTTCCCGAAAATTTGGCCCTTGACCCAAATCCATGGGGGTGGATTTTCTATTTGAAAAATATCCACCGGGGTGGATTTGAGGTAGCCCCCTCCTGGAACTTTCTGACCTAAATCCATGGGGGGTGGATTCTCCTTTTGAAAAATTCCATCGGGGTAGATTTAGGGCAGTGGCTCCCTTTTGCTCCGAACTTCATTTTCTTGTTTCTTTTCGCTTGTTTCTTATTTCTCCCACCCCTAATTTGATCCCCATGCTTTACTAACATGTTAAATTATGTGTTATAATTATTGTATTAGATTTATGGATTCGTTTGATGTGATTCGTGTCTTATATGATTCGATGTATGCTCCTACGCGCATGAATGACTTTGTACTTTGTTTGCTTGCCTTGCATGTAATCTCCTTGCTCCTATATGAACTATATGCATTATTAATATGTTGTATGATATGCTATGCAGGTTATGTGAATTTTATGAATTTATTTGACGTGAATTATGTGATTTATGGTTTGATGTAAACTTATATGCACTAAATGTCACCTTGTTGGGTTTTATTCGTATCTTTTGCATTCGTTGCCCCTTGAATGAACTTAGAATTTATGAATGCTCTTGATATGCTATTATATGATAAGTTATGGTTTTAATTGATGTGTTATGAGTTTAATTTGTTAGTTATTTTTTTGATATTTCGTTGTTTGCCTCGACGTACCTAAGTGTGAATTTATATGAAGTGCATTGCATCTTTTGCATCCGTACGCATATGCCGAGCGTCTATATGGCTCATGTTTGAGTCTAAGTTCATCCTTTGCTCTTTGTCTTGTTCAGAGCTTCATTCCTTTGGTGTCGAGGAGGTCTTTTAGGTGTGTTTTGGTTGGTTTCCGTTCGGTTGGTTCGACAAGGTGAGGTTTCTTTCTTTTAGTTATTACGACCTACAACCCTTGATGTGATTTAAGCCCGCATGTGACCTATGTATATGTATAAGTAATTAGATATATGTTTGATACGTATTTTGTGGGATTTTGACCCTTTTGTTATGAAATATTTGAAAATGCTTTTATGTATATGTAAGAAATATTTTCGTTTGTTTGCTTTGAAAAGAGTTGGTGTGTGTGTTTTGAAACCGCGAGTTATGTTTTGAAAATTATGTTGGATTTTGAAAATTAAGAACTTTCGAACAATTTGAACAATTAGATGGACCCTGGAGATTTGTACGAAGGACACCCGGGACGGTGTGGGCCGTCGGTTAGTCCCTAGTACGATCTCCAACTTAAGGATCAACCCTGAACCCACTAGGAGGCTTGGTGGGGGATGGAGTCCTCGTGCGTGAGTGTCATGAAATTCACAACCCATACTGTTTATCCAATGGTTGGGGTGGCGCCACCCTGCCATCACCCGGAGGAGAGGTATGTTTGTCTGATTCTGAATTATGTTTTGTTTTGATTTAAGCTTTAATTTATGAATGGAGTTAGGTGGTCAAAGGCTCATACTCATCGAGTCGTGTATACATGATTTTGAACTTAGTTTATGAAACGGGAGTGGATTCATAAATACTAAAATTTGGTTGATTTTGGCTTTCGACCTTAACTCTTTTATTCCCAATATCTAGTATCACGTGTGAAATTTTGAATATGCTATGCTCTAAGTATACGTATGTGTGAGTGTGTTAGCCCCCTCACCTGTCTTTAGGACTGACCCCTCCTCGTTGTCTTCTTTTTCCCCCTTCTGTTTTGTTGAGTTTACAGGTGCAGGTCGGTGCATGCTAGGCGGAAGTCTTTTGTTTAGTTTGTTCGAGTCTTTGCATCTTTTCATTTTCGCATTTGTTTTATGATTAAGATATCTATGAAATTCGTTTAAGTTATGATTCAGAATTTGAACTTAAAACCTATTATGATTTATTTGGCCTTGCATGGGTATGATATGTATAATTTGTATAAATTGGAGTATGTATGATTGTACATGTTGTTCCATGTGCTTCCGCATTTGATTTTGATTTTTCTGCGCGCTCTGTATTAGGGTCTAGACCGCCTAGCTAGTGTGTGAGTTTTTGTTTGTCACCCGTTCTCTGTAGTCTGAAACGTGTGCGGAGTTTCCATTTCGTTACATGTGTCGGGCTACAGTGCGGGGGGTGTAGTGCCTTGCGCTCCGGGGTACTACAGATACCTAGTCCCGAAAATTCAAACATAAATCATAAATCGTAGATCATAAATCACGGGTTCAATCTATCCCTAGAAGCCTGCCCCGAATCAATATAATATAATCATACATACTTCTTATAACTTATTCAATTTACAAAATGAAAATGAACAGACCCGGACTTGACCAGAGACTTGACAAACTAGACTTCCCGCCTAGCTCTCCAAACCTGCAAGAAAACTGAAACCAATCCGGGTTCAGTCTATAAGAGACTGGTGGGTATAAAATAGGGGCTTAATATAATAAATAGTACAAAATTAAACACCCACACATGTAAGTCATAATCCCGTATGAGGTTTTGAAACATTTCCCAAGTGGGTAGAAACAAAAAAAAAACAACGCTCGGGATTACAACAATCAATTTCATTCATTCATTCATGAGGTCATTACGTGAGCCCGGTGAGTGGGGGAGTTCTCCAACCTTCTCCTCGTGTGTGTATTATTCATTCTTTCATTCGTTAGTGATCATACAATATTCGTTCATTCATAATCATTCATAATCGTTCATAATCATTCATTCATTCATTCATGCATAATCATTTACCCCTTTTTCCTCCGATTGGTGGACGGGTTTGCAAGGCCCGGCCACCCATTCATTACGGCTAGTGGGGGTACGTGAATTCCCCAAAGGCCTCAGCTCCCATTCCTCGCTAATCTCCTAGCGAGGGCGCCATAGTTGTTTGTTGGAACTAGGACATGGGATCACCGTCGGCCCTTGCCTCCCCGGAGAGCCACATGCACTAAGTCCTTGGGCCCACGCTTGCATTCATGTTCACGCCAAAATCGTTAGGTAGGGATACATAAAAGAAGGGCTTTACGTTGGAAATCATTTACTCTTGAAAAAACTCGATATATATATATATATATTTAATAATTTGGATTAAAACTCCACACATTGGATATATCGGGTCGAGATAGCTAATAGTAGAGAAACCCACCTGTTACACCTTACCAAACAATACCAAGAAAGAAAGAAGACTTGAAGATAGCCTAAGAACCTGGCAAGTCTCCGCCCGAGAGAAAACTGTACAAATGACAATATGGTACTTTCGTGAGACTCAAGACTCCAAATGAACCATATATGAAGCACGAAAATGTATTAACATGATATGATATGCATAAGAAATAACAAAGTGCTATGAAGATGTTCATGTGCACAATTAATGCCACTTAAACACATAAATGATTCAATCATTTATCACACGAATAGATCCTGTCCATTCGTTGTCATTCGTTCGTTCAAGACCAATCGTTCATTCAATTCATAACACGTTATAATACATGTTAAAATTGCATATGAATCATTTAGAGGTGAAAGGAATCCATTAACCGCATAAAGAATACAATAATTGCAAATAAGGTCACATTGTAGCTCTTAGGCGTTCATATTAAGCCATATCAATGCATATCAAAACATAACTCACATACGTCACATTAAACGAATCCATAAATCACATACATCGAGCATAACATGCCATATAACATGTTAACAATTCATTCATATCATAAGAGAAGCAAGAAAGTATCACACGAATTGAATAAACGAAGCATTCTTGCATGCACGCACATATAAGAGCATATAATGCATATCTTGTTAAATAAACGTATAAAAGTTTTGAAATCATGTAATAAATTCATAATAAATCATGTAATACATAAAACAACAAGTATATAATGCATAAGGAGTGAGGAAGAAGCAAGAAGATCATGTATAACGAAAACAAAACGAAAACAACAAAATCACGAAGCACAACTCGAAACTCAGGCTAAACAGGGTCGTGGCCGTGACCTAAAAAGACCTGAAAAAGGTCACAGCCGTGACCTAAAGTCGAAACAAGGGGAAAAATGGGTCGCAGCCGCGACAAAAAATGAATGGTCGCGATTGCGGCATTGACCACTCGCGGCAGTAGAGCAAAACTCGAAAATCAGCAACAAAACTCAAGGAAAACCATGCCAACTTCAAGCTAACACATAAGGCAAGTTAGGGACAATATATTCATGCATAAATGAGCTCAAAAACAAGGCTAAAACAACTGCACATCAAGATATAAGAGCAACAGATCACATTCATTTCATATTCATACATATATCTCCAAGTTCTGAAATGATATGCTCAAAATTCCTTATGTAGCATGTAATATAAGTTCATACCAGCACTCATGGATGTCTTAAGATCATTTAGGATGCATCAATTCAAAACAAAACACAAGAAATCATCCAAATTCTTCACAAAGTCTCTAAACCCTTACTATTCACCAAGATATCAATAGCATGCTCAAATATCCTTGAAACTCAGCAAATATAGACTTAGGAGAAAGAGGAGAATATGGAGAAAATTTTCATGGACTTACCTTTCAAATTTGAGGCGAATCGGAGGTGTATTGAGCTCAAACCATAGAAAATGAATAGTATTTCTTCCACTTCGCTTGCGGTCTCGGTTTACAGATGAATAAACCCTCTTTTTCTTCAAGTGGGACGAAATTAATGACTGAGAAAGAGGTAGGGGATTAAATTATGAAGATGTGGGCCCAAGAATCACTTGATTTGGTCAAGAATTGCTCAAGTTATAGCTAAAAGAGTCAAGAGGGGTCTAAATTGCACGCGAGGCTCGTTTCGGTAAAATTTCGGATATCCAAATGGGCTTAGAAAAATATGAGGATAGGTTCATAAGCTCGCAAATTTTGTTATGAGTCCAGCGCTACTTTTGGAATTCGAATCCTAATTCCCGAGCTCAAGTTACGGCTTCTGGAACCCAAGGTGCCCTAAAACTCCGTTAGGCCCTCGAGTCCCAAAACATAAAAATGGTCAAAGACCAAGTCAAATGAGTCTGAATATATAAAACGAGCATGCAAACAAGTTCATAACATGTAAATATCATGCATAGTAAGTAAGCACAAAAATCAGAATTGAAAACGGAGGCATACGGATCGAAAACGGAACTAATGGGGCAAAAACGTTCAAATTTCACATATAAGCACTTAACAAATAATTCCATATAAATTCAATTAGCATATAAACATTAAAATTAACATATAAATACATAAATAAATAATTTAAATGCACAAGTAATAACCCTGTGACGTCATACATGTATGTACGAAAACGCGGGGCGTAACATATATTATATAATATATGTATGCATATATTGTTATATATGATAATATTATATTATTTTATATTTATATATATTTTTAAAAAAAGTTTGGGTAATTCGGGTTGTAAAATTGAGGCACCCAAACATAGGGACCACATCCCCCGCACTAGAATCCAAACCCAAATACAAAATGGAAAGTCTGTACCCGAATCCGAATCATAGCGAATAGGAGACCAACTGTAGCACCCGGAACGCTAGGTAGCCACATCCCCGCACTATAGTTCAATCCACATATGGAACGAGCACCCATACATGAATCAAGCTAGCGAACGGGAGACAATAAAAAAAAAACGACACTCTAGCTAGGCGGGACTAACCCTCAATTCAATTACAACAATGCAATACAAGTAGTGCGGAAGTATAATAGACATATCATCATTCAAGTCTCAATCTCCAATAACTTTATCATTTACAACCTTCAAAATATCATAAGTAAGTCATAATAATACATAAGTACCATACTAAGTGATCAACAATACATATGCATCAATTATGGAAATGAAAGTGCTAACCCCATAAGAAAGACCGACTCAATCCCGCCTAGCATGCACCCTACAACCTGAAAATGTGAGGTGTCAGTCTATGAAAGACTGAGTGAGGGGTTTATAAATATAGGTGCAATTACCATGCAAGCTATAATCTCGGGTAAGATTTTATAAAAGAAATAATATAAGTTTAAGAATACAATAATTCCTCGCCCGAAATTACAACTATTCCAATTTAACAATAAAATAAAATAAATTCAATTCAATTCGATTCAATTAGTGGCCCGGCGAGTGAGGGCAATTCTCCAACCTTTACACCAACAGTGAACATTTAATATTTAGGTTTCAATTCAATGGTTATCACGCAAGTTGTTACAGTGCACAATTAACAGTTTCATGAACCCTTCTTCCTCCGGGTGATGGTGGGCTTGCAAGACCCAACCATCCAATCATGTTGTACGTCGGGAACTTGACTCCCACGTACGAGATTTCTTCCTCCACCAAACCTCCTGATGGATTCAGAGGTGATCCCAACAATGGTGAGGATAGTGCAAGAGTTACCCGTCAGCCCTTGCTTTCTTGGTTGGCTCAATACACTACCCTCGGGCCCACAGTGAACATGCTTACTCGCCCAATCAATCAATCAATCAATAACATGGCTTGCTTGCAATCGTTGTTGATTTGGGAAACTATAGATATAAATATACATTTTGGCTGAAAACATCACATAGATTTGTATGGTTCTATATATCTAGAAATTAAACCTCACCTGACAAGCGACGAAACATGACAAGGATACAAGAAAATGCCCAAACGATCAATGATCTCCGCCCTGGAGAAAAACTGGACAAGAAAGGAAATAACGGGAACTCGTGAGACGAGACTCAATATGAAACCAAGTATGACGCACGGCCATGCTCATGTAAATAAATAAAACTAGCAATCAAGTGGCACTTAGCATGTATGAGAACCAATTAATACCTAAAAGATGAAATAAATCTCAAGGATTCACATATTCATATCGTTCAAACATTTCAAGTTCAATTCGTAGGGCATGAAGTCTCACAACCATGTTTGAGCAATTAAGTACCAAGAAGTGTTACATAGGAGCATAATTATCAATTAACCAAACATTTAAATCATATAAGTCACATATGGGAGCCAAGGAAGTGAAAGGATTGCAATAAGATGGGTTTTGGTGAAGTTGGGCAAAAACTAACAATTTTCGGAAATGCACCCACTGTAGAAAAACTTGAATAAATTGAGTTATCGAAGTTGGAATTGAGTTTTCCTTGTTGAGTATGAAACTACACAGAAAGACCTTTCCGGTGATATATAGCTCGTATTTTAGTTCAAAGTGAGGAGGAAATGGCGGAAGCTTGAATTTGGGTGAAGGCAGTTTCCCGATGAAGTGGCGACACCAAAAAGAATTAATTATATCTCACAAATTAGAAGAGATATTGAGTTTATTCGAATTGGAAGATGTTCTACACTTCAGGAGGTTTCCTTTGGTTTAAAAATCAGGTCAATCGGAGTTCGGACGAGGGTGTCGCGACCGTGACAAAATTGCACTGGAAAGCAATCGCAGCCAGCTTTCAAATTGTTGGTCACGGCCGCAACCAAAAATGGTCACGAAACGGTCGCGGTCGCGACCTTCAAGTCCAGCAGCAGAAAAAGCTTTGGGAAAAGCAGGGCAAGCTCGATTTTCTCCCAATCCACTTTCACACCAAATCAAAGCAAGAATTCAACCCCAAACTAACACATAACATATATATGATCATATATATCAATTAAGCGTCATATAATCCATGGAAAACATGCTTTAATCATTCAAATCTCATCCAACAAACCCATATAATTTTCATGCCATCAACGTCTCATTTCCTCAAGAATTCCTGCAAGCTTCTAAGTCTAAAGATCATAATCATGCTTCTAATCACAATTAAACAAGAAAGCATATCATAATTCTGAAACCCTACTCAAGCCTCATGAATTAACAAAGATACATGCTTGACCTTACCCTGGGTGAAAGAGGAAATGAAGGGGAAAGAAAAGATGGAGATATGGAGCTTCATTCCTTGAAGAACTTGGGTGAAAATCTTGGCTCCTAGCTTCCTTGAATCAACCGATATGGAGAAAGGGAGGAAGAGATGATTCTCTTGTTTCTTGAATGAGGAAGAAAGAATAAGGTGTATGTAACAGCCCGGATTTCGAAGTCAGGATAGCACGGGTAAGTAAAGGGTTAAGAGGAAAGCGTTTATAGCCTTAGTCCATTACACATTCTATTTTACGTGAATTATGTGCATTTATGTTCTGATTTATGATTTGTGCCTTCTTGAGAGAACCATATCACTATTCATTCACCGAACCCTAGACCTTTACCTATACCTTAAGAAACCTTAGAAAGCTGATTTCCATATTTTCCAAATTCATATTATAGCTTTCATCATCCCGAAATACGTTTTGAAAATTGTTTGTCAAAAAATTCCATTTAGGTCCCTAGTTACTATTCACCCTTAATTGTAGGAAATTTTCGAGACACTTTTACCTATCCAATATTGGGTTCGATAGAATCCTTGTGAAATTTTTTGAATTATGATATGATTCCCAAACCCTAATTCTTAACGTAGCTTCAGTAGAAATCAAAACTGGCCGAAAAACCCTAGTTTTGCTCTAAATTAGAAATTTCTGAATTTCAACGTTTTTCCTATGCAAAATTATAACCATTGCGAACCTTGGATTATTTTATGAATTTTAAGATCTTTTTCAAACTCTAGTTCAAATCCTAGCTCGATTTATAAATTTTTCCCTATTTTTCCCAAAGTACTATTTCCACCGTAAAAACTAATTTTCAAACCGTGCAACATTTGGTATCCAATATTACAGTCAAAATGATCCTTAAATTATTTCAAGAATCATGGACACTTTCTCGAAAATCAATTCACATTCTAGCTTCGTTTATGAATTTTATCGTATTTTTCAAAATTCTCGAACGACTACTACTTTAATTGTAGACGTTCAAACGTTAAGTGTTTATAACCATTAGAAAGCTCTTTCGATTCTCTTTCTTTTGCAAATTCTCTCATTTCAAACTAAACCCTAGACATTTTTCTACGATTTTATTATCATTTTCATCCTATTTTAGAATTATTTTATTTTGTCATAATTACTAGATAAATTAATTATATCTTAAATATACACCTAAGTATACACCTTAATCCCCTAATAAATGAACCTAGCTTATTCACCACCATGACTCACCTAATTAAGTCTTCAAAATTGCAACATAAGCCCCCGAGATATACCTATAAATACCCTAGAGCTCATAACATAAAACTCACACCAACATCATACCACTCTCTCTCTCTCGGCCACAACCCCAATCTCTCACTAAGGTGCAATTTTCTTTTATTATTTCATGCTTTATATTATGTTTTTAATATAATAATATTAGTAGCATGTTTATCTTTAATTAAATTATGCTTTAGGAATTTATTTTTATGAAATATATGCATAATTGTTAATTGTATGTACAATGTGTCTACACTATGGAATTTTATTTAATTAAATGCATGATTTATGATATGATATAATATGAATATGTATTTAAATAATTATGTTCTTGCTTGATTAAATTTATGCTTAGAATAATTTATTTAGATTTATTTTTATGATTAAAGTGTTACATTTGAATTTAATTATATGTTATGAATTTGAAATTTATTAAATATGATCATGAACTAGTATGAACATCTTCATAATCCTAAGAACACTTTCATAATGTTCTTGAAATAAATCATGTGCACGTGTGATAGTGTGTGTGTGTTTAATTTTATGTTATAAAGTGTTTAATTCATAAGAAATTGAATAGTAAATGTTTTCAATAATAATTTTGACTTTTTGGTCAACAATTAACCAATTAATTTCGAAATTAATTTAAAATTAATTATAAAATAGGATTTTGGAATTTTAAATAAAGATTTTTCCAAATTAATAAAATTATAAAATAATTTCAAAATCAACTTACATTGTTGAATTAAATTCTAAATTTAATTCCTAATACTTTAATTAAGGTCACAACATGATTAATAAATATTTCAGTGGTTAAAGAATTCATGAAACTTAATTAATTAATTAAATTTCCTTAAACAATTAAAAATAAATTTTACCGGGAAATAAGCTCTAAATGTTATAAGAATTCTCTAATATGTTATATTTCCTAAACCTTATGTGATTATTTGATTACATTAATAAGAACCTAGTTCTAAGTCAGTAGTAATTACATTCAGGCAACAATTGCTATAGCACCCGAGCGTAAGGTACCACATCCCCCGCACCGAGATCCGACCCGTATATGACATGGAAGTCCATACACGTGCCAAATCACGGTGAACGGGGACACAACACACACGCTATGCTAGGCGGGACTAACCCTTAAACCATTCAAGATCAAGAAGATATAAAAAAATCAGAGTGATAACAAAAATGCGGAAGCAAGATTAACATATATATACAACGAGCCACCAAGCTCCAAAATAGATATACAATAACATTCAGGTAATCAATGGCCCACACGGCCTACAAAATCATAACGCTCCATAAACATGATCATATACAAAAATAATAAGAGTATGAGTGTATGCAAAACTGAAAAGAAGTGCTAAACACTAATGCAAGACCTAGCCGAATTGTATTCCCACCTAGCACTCCTATACCTACACAAAACAACTGAAAACAAACCGGGTTCAGTCTAAACGAGACTGGTGGGTATAAAACGGGCATAAGATATAATATCGCAGAAATTAAACATATACATGCAAGCAATAATCCCGAATGAGGTTTTAGAGTAATTTTCCCAAGTGGGTAAAACAAAAGAAGACATCATCGGGGATTACTACTATCATATTTAATCATTAGGGTATTCGTGGCCCTGGAGAGGGGGCGTGCATTATCTCCAACCAACACCTTTTGTATTCATAATCATTATTCATTCATTACCATATATATATTCTTGTGTGCACAATCATACGATTCATAATCATACATATACACCTTCTTCCTTCGGGTGGTGGACGGGCTTGCAAAACCCGGCCACCGGTCCATACATAGGCCAATGGGGGTACATGAATCCCCCAAGGGCACTCAGCTCCCATTCCCCGCTAATCTCCTAGCGAGGGCCGATATCACCGTAGTTTGGTTGGAACTAGTACATGGGATCCCCGTCGGCCCTTGCCTCCCCGGATAGCCACATGTACTAAGTCCTTGGGCCCGTGCAATTTCAATCATATCATGCACTCGCCAAATCATAAGGTAGGGTTCATAAATAAAGGGTTATAAGTTTGAAATCATTTACCCAAAATGACTCGATCTACATATATATACTAATTTGGCTCAAATCTTTCACATAAGGGATATATTGGGTTGTCATAGCTATTAGAAGAGAAACCCACCTCAAAAGAGCAAAAGAAGAAGAGCAAGAATCTCAAGGATCGCCCTCGCCTCCGACCAAACCCGAATCTGTGCAAGGAAAGTGAAGTGTAACTCAAATGACCATATAAGACGCTTGGCAATGAAATGATTATGATATGAATGTACAAGAAATGATATTAAATCATCAAGATGTTCATGTGCACTACTAATGCATTTAATGCATATTAATTCATTCAATAATAGAAACGTTCATAATCATTCGAGTCATGAATTTCACATTTCATATCAAATAAATTTAAGAATTTCATTTAACACTTATAACTCAAATATGTCAAGTTTACAATTAGAAATTAGATAAATAAAAACATTCAAGTCATGATCGAAAATTAGATAAGAACATGTAATAGGTAACAATTAATTCGAAAATCATAGAATAAATACAATATATTAAATAATACTAAATAAATAATACTTACATTTTATAATATTCAAATAGGCATATATATATATATATACACACACATACACATACAATAAAATACATGCACACTATATTATATAATGAGATCAAGTTATCATCATTACAAAAATCAATTTAAAACATGCAATTGCATTTAAAGCACAACGTACATGAACATGCAAATTATTATATATATACAAACCTAACATATAATACATGTACAATATAAAAAAATATATATAGTTATAAACACGTACACGCACACCATTTACTATACATAGATTTAATATATATATTACACGTATAACTCACCTCCAGCATGCAAGCAAATATCATGCATATATGTATATTATACACACACCACAACTCCATGCACAACATTAATTAAACCATGCATAAATAGAACACAAACAAACATTTAACACATCAAACTACTGCGCCAAAAATAAATTCAGAATTATACAATTTGAAAGTAGGACACGGCCGTGTTGGTTTTCAGTTCAAAATGGACATGGTCGTGTCCGATTTTATAAAATTCTGGTATCCAAGTCGAAGTATCAACACAGCCTCGCCCATTCTTCATTGAATTTGGGCGCGGCCATGTTGCCTTTTTTCTCGCAACACGCAGCAATTGCAGCAGCAAATGTACAGGGGAAGAACAGAGCAAGGGCAAGGGAAGTAGCAGCAATTCACAGCAGCAACAACAAGCTAAGACTCCCTCAAAACTTCAGCAAAATATCCTCACAAAGCACACAACTCAACCGGCAAAACAAGAATTCAACATGTAACCCAAAAAGCTTCAAAAATCTCAAAGATTCAACAATGGTGGAGCTTCAAATTCAACATACACATCAAATACAAGGAAAGAAATGGATCAAGGTTACATCAAGGAGCACATAACACTTCACGGATCAAGAATCGAAGCAAAAACGAGCAAGATACACACAATCTATACAAACCCCTAACTATTCATATCCAAGCCCAAAACTCATTCAAATCATGCTCAAAATCAAATATTCAATGTTTAGAAGTTGTATCAAGATGTGGACAACAATAATATATGCTTACCTCTTTGATTGGATGAAGTTTGGACAAGTTATGACCTCAATTTCTTCAAGGATTGCAAAGTGACGGGAAAACTGGAAAGCAGGAGGTTTGACTGAGTTTCTCTCCTTGTGTGAGGGTTGGTTCGGTTTGGAGAGAGTGGAAGCTGATAGAGGGTTGATTTAGCTTTCAAAAAAGTCAAACCATGGTTAATTTGGTTAAGTATGGGGAGAGATATGGCTATTTTGGTGAGATGTGGCAGTTTTGACGAACGTTTCGTTTTTCGGTTGGATTTCGGAGGTTTAAATGACTTTGGAAAAATATGAGGCTAAATTTATTAAACCCGAATCTTCGATACGAGGTCAACGAAGTTGACGGAACTCGAATCCGAGTTCCCGAGCTCAAGATATTAATTGCTCGTTAGCCCCTGATTTGGTTCCACAACTCAAATTAAATTCGTTACCACGTCAAACGAGTTCGAAAACATGAAACGAGCATATAAACATGTTCATATCACATAAATCTACAACAAACTAAATTTTCACGAAATTTCGATTTCAATTCAAATAAGAACGAAGCACGAATAAAACACTCATGTGCAAAACATTAACAAATTCATAACAATTCCAAATTAAATAAACAAATTTAAATTCTATTTTTAAATTAAAAACTCAAGTCAACGAAATTTTAAAATTAATTACTATAATTAAAAACATGATCAATTAATATAACTAATAATTATCAATTAAATACACTAAATTAACGAAATAAAATTAAATGAAATAAAATAAAATAAAATAATAACAATTTATAATAAAATTAAATATTTAAAACACTTATAAACAATTAATCCGCGGAAATTGGTAAATACATACGTCATACCTTTACGGCTGAAAAGTCGAGGCGTTACATTTGCACTGAACAGTGGGATCCGTTCCAACCTATTTGAATTTCGATACTAGGTGATGGTTAAAACATTTTCAACTGGAATCATGTTTATACCTATATCTAATTATAAAATGATTTCGAAACCTACCTATTATTTGATTTCCTATCTATATATACTAATATAAAATGATATTCCTCTTTATGAGGATCTTATTCGGACATCAGGATCTTATTCGGACATCTTACCTCTCAGACATATTAATACTAAGAACTGATTTCCCACTAAGTAAGTAAATCATTATTACTTATCAAAATGGGCCCGGCGCACAGCTGTGTTGAGTAATACCTGGAAGGCATCGGGCCGAAGGTATTGTTGGTGCCACAGACCGCCACCAACTCTTGGTAGTAGTTTAGCTGGAGGTTAGTTACTCCACGCCAAGAGACTTACAAGGGAGACAACCTCCCTGGGAGAGATAGCTTCCTCCCACATATTACATACTGTCGGTAGGGTTTGCTCCCCTACTGACACTACGGTGTTGCGGAGTTATTATCATACTTAGTTTTATTAAACTACCGGTGCCTTGATCAGCCCGGTACTATTTACAAACATTTTAAGGAGACCGGAGGAAGATGCCTTACTTGCAGGCTGTACAAATCTTTTATCAATCGGTTCATGACTTATAAAATAAACTCCAAATACCCTATCCCTGTTTCAAACTTATGAACCGTATCATATCTGCTATATCCTATTGCTATCATTTTATATATATATATATATATATATATATATATATATATATATATATATATATATATATATATATAACTACATATATCTAAATCTAAAATTCCTTCACTTAGTCGCTTTGACTAATTCCTCGCCTGTTTCAAACACATGATTTAAGGGAGCGAGGACAACGACACCTAGAGGTATCTTGAAGCTATAGGTGTTATACTTATTAGATCAGGTTTAGATTAAGAGCATTTAATCCTGGTAATGTATATACTGCTAATAAACTGCCCTTATACATTAACTTCGTACACTAGCTATCTAATTGCCCCCCTTACAATATCATATGTGTTATCATGTTACTTGTTGCAAGTTTTAAATTCTTTTATCTACCGCTGCATTTTATCATACGCTCTACTTAAGTACCGTCTATACCGTTCGCCGTAGTATTTCTCGAGTGCTAGTGTAATGCCCCAATTTTCCGGATGTTCAGGTACTCGTCTCACACGTGTGATTTGAGAGTTAGGGTTTATTTTAATCCTTTCGTTTATTAAATTTCTACAATTCATGATAAATTATATGAATTATATTTCAATATGTTTACGTGAAAATATGTGAAACACTTGTCAACTTGAGAATTATTTTATAAATTGGATTCGATTGTTTTGTGAAATAATTGTCGAACATGATTTATTTATCAAATTGTCCTTATATGATCATTCTTTCAAATTCGAGGACCAAACCAAAGTGAATAAAATTGTAGGAATGAAACTTGATTGCATAACTTACATAAATGAGGGACTAAATTGCAATTTGTGAACTTTCATCAAATTCAAAATGATGAATCACGTTATATGCTTCTTCATTCTTCCATTCTTTCATTTTCATCAAAAATCTTCCCAACATTTTGCTCAATATGCTCTCGGTTCATCCATCAAGGAGAGAAGAAGAGATTTCAATTATTTCAATCAAGTTTTTCCAAGGAATTTCATGTTTTGGAGTTCAATCATCTTCTTCCTCCATCTATTTTCATTCAAGGTTAGCATATGCATGAGTATGTGGTTCTTGATCATTTTCATGGAAGCTAGGGTATATGATTTCATGGAATAAGTGGATTATATGTTGTTTGAAGTATAAATATGTGATTATAACTTGAAGAGATGCATGAATTGTTGAAGAATTTGAGCTCATATGATGAATTCATACATGAACTTGGAGCTTGTGATCTTTGATAATTTGGTGTGATTTAAGTGTTTATTTGGAACTTTATGATACTTTGAACATGTATGCATGTGAATTACCAGAAATCCTTCATTTTGGTTCATAAAAATGGTTGATTTGGGTTGTTTTGATGTTTGGCCGAGACATCCCCTGTTTTCTGCTCTGTTTTTTCTGCAGAACTTGAAGATCGCACCCGCGACCAAAAATACACATAAAACCGATCGCACCCGCGACCCAATTTTGGCCAACTTTCAATTTTACGAAAAATTACATGAAAATTCATGAAAAATTAGTTCGCGGCCGCGACCAAAAATAGAGTAAAAATGCGTGACCCCTTCGTAATCTGCATTTTATCCAACTTCGAACCTACGCCATTTTCACTTGAACTAGAAAACGTGTCGTACAGCATTGGAAAGGTCTATGTGTCTTGTTTTACACCCAATAAACAAAACTTAATTCTAACTTCTAGAACTCAAGTTATCCCTTTCTACAGTGTGCGTATTTCCGAAAATTGTCGACTTTTGCCAAACCTTGCCAAAACCTCTCTTATTGCATTCTTTTCACTTCCTTGGCTCCCGTATGTGACTTATATGAGTTATAAACTTGGTTTAGTGATAATTAGACTCTTAATTGACATTCCTTAACTGTTATTGCATGACATATTGATTATGATTATGCCGTGCGTCACATTTTGGTATCATTATTGAGTTATTGTCTAACGAGTGCACAATCTCCCGTTTCTTGTCCAGTTCTTTTCCAAGGCGGAGATTGTGATCAACTGAGCACGTTTATGCATCCTTGAGTTGTAGTGTCGCCTGTCAGGTGAGGTTTAATTGCTAAGTATATAGAGCCCGTATAACCTTTATGTCAAGTTTTTGGCCAAAAGGTGTATATATATATATATATATATATATATATATATATATATATATATATTTCTCTATAATCATTTCTAAGCTTTCAAGTGATTAGCAAGCAAGTCATGGTCATGCAAAGCAATGCATGTAACGTGATTGAATCGTTCAAGTGATTGCAAGCAAGTCAGGCTCATGCAAAGCAATGCATGTAGCGTGATTAGACCGTGATTATGTAATGGCGAGTAACATGATAGCACATTTGGGCCCGACGGTTAGTGTATGAGCCAATCGGGAAAGCATAGGGCTGATGGGTAACTCTGTACTCCCCTCATCATTCGGATGACCCCTGAATCCACCAGGAGGTTTGGTGGAGGAAGGAATCTCGTACGTGGGAGTCATGTTCCTGACGTACGTAGCATGGATGGTTAGGGCCTTGCAAACCCACCATCACCCGGAGTAAAGGAGTTCATGAAATTGATACGTGTGCACTATAATTGAATTGCATGATCACATGATAATTAAACAAGCATGTAATGTTCACTGTTGGTGTAAGGTTGGAGAATTGCCCTTACTCGCCAGGGCCACTGATTGAAAGCATGAAAGTAATTAAAGTGTTTAATATTGATAGTTGTAATCTCGGGAAAAGTGTATTATATCTTGAACTTATATTACTTTCAGTTATAAAACCTTTCCCGAGATTACAACTTGCATGTTATCTGCGCTAATATTTATTTAAGCCCCTCACTCAGTCTTCATAGACTGACGCCTCCACCTTTCAGGTTCTTGCAGGTGCGTGCTAGGTGGGAGTCAGAGTCGTGTCCAATTTTCCAGTCGAGTCTAGCATACTGCACTTTCATGTATTGTTACTGATGATCTATTAGGATATGTTATGTATTTTGGAGATGATAATGTATTGATATGCATGTATGTCTAATGATCAATGAAAATGTTTATGTTCGTTTATATTATAAATTGATTGTAGTAGTTGGAGTTGAGTTAGTCCCGCCTAGCTAGCCGGTTATTCATTTTATTGTCACCAGTTCGCTATAGGTTGATTCATGTACGGGGTTATCCATTTCGTATGCGGATCAACCTATTGTGCGGGGGTGTGGCATCCATACGTGAAGGGTGCTACATCTTAAGTGGTATCAGAGCCCGGTTACAAAACCGCGGTTCTAGCATCGTGTCGTGTCAGTCTAGGTCATACGGCTTAGGAATTACTTGATACTTTGTGCATTGCGTTGATTCTTCCCACTAAGTGTTGATTAATTGACCTTATGTGAATTGAAAATTTATATGTTCAACGTGTCAACTTGAACTTTGTTGATATTAGTGGTGACATTTTGCATTCTAAATTGTTTATAAGTGTGACACGTGCATTGACATTTTAACCGGCATGCATTATTAGTGTTTATTGTTAGTAGATTCTTCCTATCTCTACCGCTGCAGCTATCAATCTAGTTTGCCGAATTAAGTAAAGTTTGAGCAATTGGACGCCAGATTCAGATTTCAAAAGGCTTAAGAAAGAAAATTTTCATTTTCTTTCTTAAGGGGGAGATCCGGCCAAGGAAGTAATTTAAAGAAGCAAGCGGTCAACCGAATTACCACAATGAAAGAATTTCAATCCACGGTGAACGGTACACTTGATCATGCATATCATGTGCATCATATACCTCATTATTGTTACATTTGATTCCTTCTTAGTTGGTTTTATTTTGTTGTTCAAGAGACGGGGTTCTCATGTTACTTGCTTGAGAGACGGGGTTCTCTCGTCGTTTGTTTGAGAGACGGGGCACTCTCATTATTACCTGCTACTTGTCAACCTGTTCTAAGGGAAGGTTAGATTTTCTTTCGAGTGTTTAGGTTCCGGGAAGTTGAGGGCCTTGACTTGATAGCATTAAAGGAACCTTGTTCATTGAAGACCTCTTTCGAACTAATCCCTGACGTGGAATGGCCAACCCGCGTGGGATGAACACGGAAGGGTGAATCCGAGGACGGATTCTCTTAAGGGGGAGACAATTGTAACGCTTGAGAGTTAGGATTTATTTTAATCCTTTCGTTTATTAAATTTCTACAATTCATGATAAATTATATGAATTATATTTCAATATGTTTACGTGAAAATATGTGAAACACTTGTCAACTTGAGAATTATTTTATAAATTGGATTCGATTGTTTTGTGAAATAATTGTCGAACATGATTTATTTATCAAATTGTCCTTATATGATCATTCTTTCAAATTCGAGGACCAAACCAAAGTGAGTAAAATTGTAGGAATGAAACTTGATTGCATAACTTACATAAATGAGGCACTAAATTGCAATTTGTGAACTTTCATCAAATTCAAATGATGAGTCACGTTATATGCTTCTTCATTCTTCCATTCTTTCATTTTGATCAAAAATCTTCCCAACATTTTGCTCAATATGCTCTCGGTTCATCCATCAAGGAGAGAAGAAGAGATTTCAATTATTTCAATCAAGTTTTTCCAAGGAATTTCATGTTTTGGAGTTCAATCATCTTCTTCCTCCATCTATTTTCATTCAAGGTTAGCATATGCATGAGTATGTGGTTCTTGATCATTTTCATGGAAGCTAGGGTATATGATTTCATGGAATAAGTGGATTATATGTTGTTTGAAGTATAAATATGTGATTATAACTTGAAGAGATGCATGAATTGTTGAAGAATTTGAGCTCATATGATGAATTCATACATGAACTTGGAGCTTGTGATCTTTGATAATTTGGTGTGATTTAAGTGTTTATTTGGAACTTTATGATACTTTGAACATGTATGCATGTGAATTACCAGAAATCCTTCATTTTGGTTCATAAAAATGGTTGATTTGGGTTGTTTTGATGTTTGGCCGAGACATCCCCTGTTTTCTGCTCTGTTTTTTCTGCAGAACTTGAAGATCGCGCCCGCGACCAAAAATACACATAAAACCGATCGCACCCGCGACCCAATTTTGGCCAACTTTCAATTTTATGAAAAATTACATGAAAATTCATGAAAAATTAGTTCGCGGCCGCGACCAAAAATAGAGTAAAAATGCGTGACCCCTTCGTAATCTGCATTTTATCCAACTTCGAACCTACGCCATTTTCACTTGAACTAGAAAACGTGTCGTATAGCATTGGAAAGGTCTATGTGTCTTGTTTTACACCCAATAAACAAAACTTAATTCTAACTTCTAGAACTCAAGTTATCCCTTTCTACATTGTGCGCATTTCGGAAAATTGCCGACTTTTGCCAAACCTTGCGAAAACCTCTCTTATTGCATTCTTTTCACTTCCTTGGCTCCCGTATGTGACTTATATGAGTTATAAACTTGGTTTAGTGATAATTAGACTCTTAATTGACATTCCTTAACTGTTATTGCATGACATATTGATTATGATTATGCCGTGCGTCACATTTTGGTATCATTATTGAGTTATTATCTAACGAGTGCACAATCTCCCGTTTCTTGTCCAGTTCTTTTCCAAGGCAGAGATTGTGATCAACTGAGCACGTTTATGCATCCTTGAGTTGTAGTGTCGCCTGTCAGGTGAGGTTGAATTGCTAAGTATATAGAACCCGTATAACCTTTATGTCAAGTTTTGGGGCAAAAGGTGTATATATATATATATATATATATATATATATATATATATATATTTCTCTATAATCATTTCTAAGCTTTCAAGTGATTAGCAAGCAAGTCATGGTCATGCAAAGCAATGCATGTACCGTGATTGAATCGTTCAAGTGATTGCAAGCAAGTCAGGCTCATGCAAAGCAATGCATGTAGCGTGATTAGACCGTGATTATGTGATGGCGAGTAACATGATAGCACATTTGGGCCCGAGGGTTAGTGTATGAGCCAATCGGGAAAGCATAGGGCTGATGGGTAACTCTGTACTCCCCTCATCATTCGGATGACCCCTGAATCCACCAGGAGGTTTGGTGGAGGAAGGAATCTCGTACGTGGGAGTCATGTTCCTGACGTACGTAGCATGGATGGTTAGGGCCTTGCAAACCCACTATCACCCGGAGTAAAGGAGTTCATGAAATTGATACGTGTGCACTATAATTGAATTGCATGATCACATGATAATTAAACAAGCATGTAATGTTCACTGTTGGTGTAAGGTTGGAGAATTGGCCTTACTCGCCAGGGCCACTGATTGAAAGCATGAAAGTGATTAAAGTGTTTAATATTGATAGTTGTAATCTCGGGAAAAGTGTATTATATCTTGAACTTATATTACTTTCAGTTATAAAACCTTTCCCGAGATTATAACTTGCATGTTATCTGTGCTAATATTTATTTAAGCCCCTCACTCAGTCTTCATAGACTGACGCCTCCACCTTTCAGGTTCTTGCAGGTGCGTGCTAGGTGGGAGTCAGAGTCGTGTCCAGTTTTCCAGTCGAGTCTAGCATACTGCACTTTCATGTATTGTTACTGATGATCTATTAGGATATGTTATGTATTTTGTGTTAGGAATAGTTCCCGAAAAGCCGATTGTATATCCGCTTTGTGCTTTTCCTTATTGTAATGACAGACAATCTTTGAATGAAATAACGAATTGAGGCAACACTTCTTTATATGCTCTTGTTTGGTATGCGTTTACTTTAGCTGTCCATGTATGAGAACTCCCCTAATCCTGATGACTTTAGGACTCTACCATTTAGGTGAAATGGTTCATGAAACGAGCCCTATATCACATAAGTCATGATTAGTAAAATACTCCAAGCCGATGAGTCCTACAGACAGTGGGAGTGTCAACCTGACTCCTCTAATGCTTGCTTGTGGGATCACGCCCTTAAGAAGGACCACCTTGTTTCATGGAGGTGGAAAGTGTATAGTTGATACGTGCGTAATACATGAGGGTGCTTGCTTTAATAAGTAAGTTCACTGAGGTGCCCCGTGTGAGAACATTCCTAAATGGGAAAGGAAGTTTCTATTTCAGGAAATGGAAACTTCCAGATTAGGAAATATCTCACGAGTCATTGATGTGATTAATTGATCCTTAGACTTGAGGTTCCATGTTACTTTATGAGTTAACTCTGTAGTCTTTGGTATAAGCTTTAAAGGGTGTCGCCTTAGACAACTGATTCAAGGCTTATGCTGGGGCTGCACAAGTGATTCACGAAAGTGAATGAGATTCAAGAAAGGACCTACACTTGCATATGCAAGGTGATCTCTTATTGTGTAAGTCATTCATATGCCATATGGAGTCCTTGGCCAAGGCAGTAGATCAAGACATCAAGAAAAGGGTTTCTTGGATTGAGATCAAATGGATATGAAATGCACTTAGCTTTAAGACCGGATTATTAGGGTTCTGATTATTCCCTTGCCCTAGATCTTGGTTGAGAGATAGTAAGTAGGAGGATTGTATCTCACATGAATCAATGACTTAAAGGTTCTGTCGAATCCGAACATTCCAATTCAGCTAGGGGTTAAACACCTGTTGCTAGACTATGGTCGTTTAATCTGTGGACTGATTAATTAATTAGTGAATTAATTAATTAGGGTCACTGCTAATTGAATTGAGAACCTAAAGGGTCACACACAACAACTTGGTTACATGAGTTGAGGCTTTAAAATGATTAAACGAGTTAATCGGGCCAAGAGGGTTCCACACGTGTGGCTCACGTGAGTGACACGTGTCACTGTGACACGTGTCACACACGTGTGTATATATATATATTATATATATATTAAATAATTAATTAGTTAATTATTTAATAGACTTTGGTTTAATTTTGAATTAAAAAGAAAGTCTAATTTTGGAGAAAATAATCTAGTTAATTAATTACGAATTAATTAATTAGATAAAAATAAGTTATTTATTTTATAATAAATAAAGTATAAAATTATCCAAAAATAGTTTGGATATTTTTAGCTCTCTTAGAAGTTGACTTGAATTAGAATTCAAAGTCAAAGTTGGAAAATACTTGATGATCAAGTAATAGGAGAGAGGGACCAAAATCCTAGCCCATAAAGGACTAGGAATTGCGGCACCCCCTCCCTATAAATAGGGGAGCTCGAGCTCCTTATGGAGCTAATAGACAATTCTTGGTTCATGTGTTGAACACCTTCCTTTCTCCAAGATTAAATTAAACCCTAGGTTAAGCCTAAACACTAACTAGAGAACTAGCATCCTTACTAGTTAGATTGTGATCAAGTTGGTGGACTTTCTCTAGAGACTTCAAGTTAGAAGTTTGAAGATTCGAGCTTTACCAAGGAGAGGGGATCAAGCCGCGAGAAGAGCGTTCTTGGGTGGTTTGAAACGCTTCAAGAAAGAACAAAAGAAAAGTAAGTTTTCTTTCATTACGAATTTGGTTACACGATTGCGAGTTCAAGGTCCTTTTGTTGGGAAAATTTTTTAAATTCCGCTGCTTTCTGATTCGTGTTTTCCAACAAGTGGTATCAGAGCCACGTCGTTAGTCGTGTTTCTGATTCGTCTCAATTATTCTGAATTTGGTAGAAATTCTTAGGGTTAGATGCGAATTAGGTATTCATGAGTTCTTTTAGAAAGCCTGAAATACGAAACTGTAATTTTTCCTGAATTTCTGAAACTGTTTTCTTAAATTGTGATTTTGAAAACCGTTTTGATTGAAATATGTTTAAATCGAATTTTTAATTTTTGGATTGAACTGAGTTTTCTAGAAACCCAGAAATACGAAACGAACACGAAAAGCCACGAGCCTAGGCGTGCTAGCACGTCGCACGCCCAGGCCCGTCGCCGCCGCCCAGCTCCTCCCGCAACAGCGCGGGAGCCGTCCCGGGCATGCCCCGTCCCGCAACCGCGCGGGACGCCTGCTCAGCCCGCCTAGTCGCGGCGGGCGCTGCTGCGCGCGGCGCGCGCATGATGCATGCCCAGCGTGCGCACGCGAGCGGCGACTGTCGCCAGCTCTGCGCGGGCTGCTGCGCGGCGGTGCCTCACGCGGCTGGGCACTTTTTTTGGGCTCGTTTTTCGTGTTTCGTGGTTTTCGTGTTTTCGGTCCGTAAAATCCGGATTTAATTTTATTTTAATTTTATCTTTTAAAATCAGTTTTATTAAAATAAAATTATTTTAAAATTTTGATTAAATTGGGATTTTTGAGAAATTGAAGCGATTTGGATTTTGAGAAAATTATGAATTTTATTTTCTGAAAATAATGAAAGAATAAAATTATTAATTTTGGAAATTAATTGGAATTTTATTGGTTTATTGTTTTTCGGGTTTTATTGAAAAGGCTCTTGAACAAGAATTGCATCTAAGTCGTGTTTTAGGTCATTAGGACTTGAAACGAGAATTTTAATTTATTGGCTAAATTTAAATTCTCGCAAAAGCATGTTAGGTGATCATGGGTTTAGATCTATGTATAGTTTTAATTTATGCACATGGATGGTTTAAATTGGGGTTGGAGCCCTATAGTTGCGTTTTTCAATTGAGGTTGGAGCCTCACTTATGTGCGTACTGTTATGTGATTTATTATGTGGCTTTCCATATTACTGTTTTTGAGACCGGGGTATGCCCCGTGTAATTGTCTAAGGCCAATATGAAGATTGAGCCTTATTACTTTATGTCTTTTTCTTTTTATTGTAATTTGAGAGTAGAGATAGGTGGTGAGGTTTTATTTTCATTTTGGAGACAATGCACCCATGGAGTAAGATGGACCACATTCAAGTAACTAGGAGGCCATAAGTGAAGACCCCTCAAAATGTTAGGGAGGGGAATCTCAATTGTTAAATGTAATAAAGATAGGGCTTGTATTTTGTTACCGCTTTCCCTTATGTGATTTAAACTGTTTATGTGGCATGTATGTTAGAACTTGTGATTGTGGAGTGGCTCCCGCATATCACGCATAAGATAGGTAGAACCCATGATCATTACATGTTAGTATCATGCTAGGACATGTTATCTGTTTATGTGCTTGTTTGAAATGCATTTAAGTGTACTTGCATTAATCAAGACTAATAAAATTGGATAACATATATGTTGGTGAGGTCGAACCGGACAACTCTCCGGTTGATTCGAAAATTCCCATTAAATATTAAGCTAATTTCGAACAAATAGGTGTTTAATTCGAGATGCAAATTTTGAATTAAATTCCTAGCATTCCATCAATAGGTTGTAAGTTTAGTAAGTAAAGCTAGTTATTGTCCGCGAGTCGTGGGATAGCTAGTGGAGCTTATTAGTTCTTAGTTACCTAATTAATCATTTTTAAATGGTCAATATTTCGTGGTCAATTTTAGCAAGGGCGATGTCCACGAGTCGTGGGTCGTTCGAACTAAGTTTTGGTCATGATCTTATGATTGATGGGTCTAGCTTAACGCCTAAGTAAATATGGATGTCGCACGAGTCGTGGGTCCATATTGAAAGATAGGTGATGCAAAAACAATTACTAAGAATTCTAAAGGTGTTAGAATTGGTAAGTTGTACCTACCTAGGGTTCTTACTTAGAATGTCCGCGAGTCGTGGGTTCGAGGTAAAATGCCTAGGATCTTAGTACCCATTGGGAAACGTGTTCCTCTTAGATCTTTGGGAATTCTAGATCTTTGAAAAACAGTGGGAGCTACAATAGATTAAAGACCTTATCTTTTGTATATCGTTATAATTCAGCATGCTCACTAGTTCTCTGTTTTACCATTTAGGTCATAGATTCTGTGATTCTCTACGTGTTTTGAAATGGCAACCAAAAACCCTCTTGTATCGATCCTCGAGTCAAACAAGTTGACTGGTCCTAACTATTCTGATTGGCTGAGGAATCTAAAAATCATTTTAGATTCTGAGAAGAGAACTTATGTTCTCTTCGAATGGGAGCCTAGTCCCGAAGGGGAGGCTCCCACTCGGGCCGAGCGGGATGCGATTCAGAAGTGAAAGGATGATAATCTCGAAGCCTGTTGCCTTATGTTGGCTAACATGTCTCCGGACTTGCAAAGGCAACATGAGGCCATGGAATTTGCTTGGGAGATTTACGACCACTTAGAGCAACTTTACCGCCCTCATGAACGTGTTACAAGGTATAACACTTCAAAGGAATTGTTCCACTTGAGAATGAGGGAAGGTTCAAGTGTCCATGAATATGGACTCAAGTTTCTTGCCCTTACTGAGAAACTTGCTTCCATGGACATGCCATTGAAAGATGAGCTTTCAGTGGCTAGCTTCGCTCCCACCATCATTCAACCCATTTGTCCTTAACTTCAACATGAATCATGCTGGTGCTACTGTAGCTGAGCTGATTAGTTAGCTTGTGACTGCTGAAAGCACGATCAAGAAGGACAATAAGGTTTTGATGGTGAATGCTCCATCTTCCTCTTCTGGGCCTTCTAAAGGTAAGGGCAAGAAATCCCAAAAGAAGAAGAAGAAACCCCTTAGGCCCACTGGTGGAATTTCGAAGGGGAAGGCCCAAAAGAAGAAGCGTGATCAGAAAGAGGATGTTTGCTTCCATTGTGGCAAAGCGGGACATTGGAGGAGAAACTGCCCAGAGTACAAGGCTACTCTAAAGAAAGGTATCTTTCTCGTTGAAGTAAATCTTTCTATTAATTCTAGTTCTTGGGTACTTGATACCGGTTGTGGAACTCATATCTGTAATGATGTACAGATGCTAAGTGAGGTCCAACAACTCAAAGAAGGAGAATGTGTCTTGAAGATCGGCGATGGCTCAAACGTTGAAGCTCGAGCTTTAGGCACAATTAGATTAGATTTAGGTAGTTTTGAGTTAGTATTGAACAAAGTCCTTTATGTACCGAGCATTATTCATAATATAATTTTAGTTCCAATATTAGGTTGTGAAGGTTATGAAACTTATATTAAGAATGGTAAATATTTTATCAAACGGAACAACTCTTCCGTTCACATCGGTACTCTAAGTAATGGACTTTACCTAACTCAAAATATCAATATTATGAATATACAACGAGAAACAAAGCGTAAGAGAGATGACAAAGTTTCAGCTCCCTTATGGCACGCTAGATTAGGACACATTTCCAAGAACAGAATTAGCAAGATAAACACTTTAGGATCATTCTCTGAAAATGATCTCAAAGAGTTGACCTCTTGCGAATCCTGTCTCAAAGGAAAGATGTCCAAAGTTCCTTTTAAAGGAACTGTGGAACGTGCCACTGAGGTTTTGGATTTGATCCATACTGATGTTTGTGGACCGCTTAGTGTAAGCACTAGAAACAATCATCAGTACTTCATAACCTTTACTGATGACTTTAGTCGGTATGGTTACGTATACTTAATGAAGTATAAATCTGAAGCTTTTGAGAAATTCTTAGAATTTCAAAAGGAGGTTGAGAACCAAACTGGTCACAAGATCAAAGCACTTCGATCTGATCGAGGAGGCGAGTATCTTAGTGAAGAATTCCTTAATCATCTCAAAGATAATGGGATTATCTCTCAGTGGACTCCTCCGGGAACTCCTCAGCTTAATGGAGTTTCTGAGAGAAGGAATCAAACCCTACTTGATATGGTTCGTTCCATGATGAGTTTCACTGACTTACCACCTTCTTTCTGGGGTTATGCCCTAGAAAGTGCAGCAAAGATTCTGAATCTAGTTCCCTCTAAGTCAGTCCCCAAGACGCCCTATTAAATGTGGCATGGTAAAATCCCTAGTTATTCTTACTTAAGAATTTGGGGTTGTCCTGCTTACGTGAAGAGGACAGTGGGAGATAAGTTAGAATCTCGTTCTAACTTATGCTACTTTGTAGGTTATCCTAAGGAATCCATAGGATACTATTTCTATGATCAATCTGAGCAAAAGGTGTTTGTTTCCAGAAACGCCACTTTTCTTGAGGAACCGTTCCTTAAAGAAAAGAAAGGCAAGATCATAGAATTAGAAGAAGTACAAAGTGACCCCACACCACCCACTGAAGAAACGTCCCACTCTGATCAACCACAACCAATCACGAATTTCGATACACATGAAAATCCTCCTCTAAGGCGTTCTGAACGCACTCCTAGACAGCCGGAGAGATGGTATGGATTCTTCCATAAAATCTCTCAAAAGGATAATGATCCTTTAACATATGAGAAGGCACTTTCAGATTCTGACTCTGAACAGTGGATAGAAGCCATGAAATCCGAAATGGATTCCTTGAACTCCAACCAAGTTTGGACCTTGGTAGATTTGCCTGATGGGGTCAAACCCATAGGTTGCAAATGGATCTTTAAGAGAAAGCTTGGAGTTGATGGAAGCATTGCAGCCTACAAGGCAAGACTGGTTGCAAAAGGATTCACTCAAAGACCCGGCGTAGACTTTGACGAAACCTTTTCACCAGTTGCAATGCAAAAGTCCATTCGAATCATGCTTGCCATTGCTGCATATTATGACTATGAGATATGGCAAATGGATGTGAAAACTGCCTTTCTCAATGGTGACATTGATAAAGACATCTATATGGAGCAACCCATAGGTTTCACATTCAGTGGGAGTGAGCAAAAGGTTTGCAAACTCCAAAGATCAATCTATGGATTGAAACAGGCTTCTAGGAATTGGAACATTCGATTTGATGAATCGGTCAAAGCGTTTGGCTTCATCCAAATTATGAATGAATCATGTGTGTATAGAAAGGAATTGGAGACCTCAGTGCAATTCTTAGTACTTTATGTTGATGACATCCTTCTTATTGGGAATTCGAAGGATGACATGAATGTAACTAAGTTACGGTTATCGAACCAATTCGAGATGAAAGATCTTGGTGATGCGTCCTATATCCTTGGAATTAAAATCTATAGAGATAGATCTAGAAGGTTAATAGGACTATCACAATCGATGTACATTGACAAAGTATTGAAGAGATTCAATATGGAGTCAGCAAAGGTTAAGAACCTTCCTATGAGTGTAGGAACATGTCTTTCAAAGAAGATGTGTCCTAAGACTAACCTTGAGAAGGAGAGAATGACTCATACACCTTATGCGTCAGCAATAGGTAGCATAATGTATGCAATGTTATATACTCGACCGGATGTGGCTTATGCACTTAGTGTAACGAGTCGTTTCCAATCTGACCCTGGAGATGGTCATTGGGCTGCCGTGAAGAATATTCTTAAGTACTTGAAAAGTACTAAAGATTTATTCTTAGTTTACGGAGGTCAGAAAGATCTTACTGTCGAAGGATACTGCGATGCAAGCTTTGCATCTGACTTAGATGATTTTAAGTCAATGTCAGGATACATTTTCTGCCTAAACGGCGGAGCAGTGAGTTGGAAGAGTTCCAAGCAAACTACCACTGCAGATTCGACCACTGAGGCCGAATACTTAGCTGCAAATGATGCAGCTAAGGAAGGTGTTTGGATTAGAAACTTCATTCAAGAGTTGAATGTTGTTCCTAGCATGAAAGACCCCATTACTGTGTTTTGTGACAACACTGGGGCGGTTGCTCAAGCAAGAGAACCAAAATCTCACCAACGGACCAAGCACATTATGAGGAAGTATCACCTAATCCGTGATATTATCAAAAGAGGAGATATGCTAATTGAGAGGGTCACATCAGCAGAGAACGTGGCAGATCCACTTACTAAACCCCTTAGTCGAGAAGCTTTCCAAGGTCATCTTCAGAAGATGGGACTTAGAGTAGCTTTAGAATGGCTTTGACGGGCAAGTGGGAGATTGTTAGGAATAGTGCCCGAAAAGCCGATTGTATATCCGCTTTGTGCTTTTCCTTATTGTAATCACAGACAATCTTTGAATGAAATAACGAATTGAGGCAACACTTCTTTATATGCTCTTGTTTGGTATGCGTTTACTTTAGATGTGCATGCATGAGAACTCCCCTAATCCTGATGACTTTAGGACTCTACCATTTAGGTGAAATGGTTCATGAAACGAGCCCTATATCACATAAGTCATGATTAGTAAAATACTCCAAGCCGATGAGTCCTACAGACAGTGGGAGTGTCAACCTAACTCCTCTAAGGCTTGCTTGTGGGATCACGCCCTTAAGAAGGACCACCTTGTTTCATGGAGGTGGAAAGTGTATAGTTGATACGTGCATGATACATGAGGGTGTTTGCTTTAATAAGTAAGTTCACTGAGGTGCCCCGTGTGAGAACATTCCTAAATGGGAAAGGAAGTTTCTATTTCAGGAAATGGAAACTTCCAGATTAGGAAATATCTCACGAGTCATTGATGTGATTAATTGATCCTTAGACTTGAGGTTCCATGTTACTTTATGAGTTAACTCTGTAGTCTTAGGTATAAGCTTTAAAGGGTGTCGCCTTAGACAACTGATTCAAGGCTTATCCTGGGGCTGCACAAGTGACTCATGAAAGTGAATGAGAATCAAGAAAGGACCTACACTTGCATATGCAAGGTGATCTCTTATTGTGTAAGTCATTCATATGCCATATGGAGTCCTTGGCCAAGGCAGTAGATCAAGACATCAAGAAAAGGGTTTCTTGGATTGAGATCAAATGGATATGAAATGCACATAGCTTTAAGACCGGATTATTAGGGTTCTGATTATTCCCTTGCCCTAGATCTTGGTTGAGAGATAGTAAGTAGGAGGATTGTATCTCACATGAATCAATGACTTAAAGGTTCTGTCAAATCCGAACATTCCAATTCAGCTAGGGGTTAAACACCTGTTGCTAGACTATGGTCGTTTAATCTGTGGACTGATTAATTAATTAGTGAATTAATTAATTAGGGTCACTGCTAATTGAATTGAGAACCTAGAGGGTCACACACAACAACTTGGTTACATGAGTTGAGGCTTTAAAATAATTAAACGAGTTAATCGGGCCAAGAGGGTTCCACAAGTGTGGCTCACGTGAGTGACACGTGTCACACACGTGTGTATATATATATATTATATATATATTAAATAATTAATTAGTTAATTATTTAATGGACTTTGGTTTAATTTTGAATTAAAAAGAAAGTCTAATTTTGGAGAAAATAATCTAGTTAATTAATTACGAATTAATTAATTAGATAAAAATAAGTTATTTATTTTATAATAAATAAAGTATAAAATTATCCAAAAATAGTTTGGATATTTTTAGCTCTCTTAGAAGTTGACTTGAATTAGAATTCAAAGTCAAAGTTGGAAAATACTTGATGATCAAGTAATAGGAGAGAGGGACCAAAATCCTAGCCCATAAAGGACTAGGAATTTCGGCACCCCCTCCCTATAAATAGGGGAGCTCGAGCTCCTTATGGAGCTAAATAGACAATTCTTGGTTCATGTGTTGAACACCTTCCTTTCTCCAAGATTAAATTAAACCCTAGGTTAAGCCTAAACACTAACTAGAGAACTAGCATCCTTACTAGTTAGATTGTGATCAAGTTGGTGGACTTTCTCTAGAGACTTCAAGTTAGAAGTTTGAAGATTCGAGCTTTACCAAGGAAAGGGGATCAAGCCGCGAGAAGAGCGTTCTTGGGTGGCTTGAAACGCTTCAAGAAAGAATAAAAGAAAAGTAAGTTTTCTATCTTTATGAATTTGGTTACACGATTGCGAGTTCAAGGTCCTTTTGTTGGGAAATTTTTTTAAATTCCACTGCTTTCTGATTCGTGTTTTCCAACATCAGAGCCCGGTTACAAAACCGCGGTTCTAGCATCGTGTCGTGTCAAGTCTAGGTCATACGGCTTAGGAATTACTTGATACTTTGTGCATTGCGTTGATTCTTCCCACTAAGTGTTGATTAATTGACCTTATGTGAATTGAAAATTTATATGTTCAACGTGTCAACTTGAACTTTGTTGATATTAGTGGTGACATTTTGCATTCTAAATTGTTTATAAGTGTGACACGTACATTGACATTTTAACCGGCATGCATTATTAGTGTTTATTGTTAGTAGATTCTTCCTATCTCTACCGCTGCAGCTATCAATCTAGTTTGCCGAATTAAGTAAAGTTTGAGCAATTGGACGCCCGATTCAGATTTCAAAAGGCTTAAGAAAGAAAATTTTCATTTTCTTTCTTAAGGGGGAGAGCCGGCCAAGGAAGTAATTTAAAGAAGCAAGCGGTCAACCGAATTACCACAATGAAAGAATTTCAATCCACGGTGAACGGTACACTTGATCATGCATATCATGTGCATCATATACCTCATTATTGTTACATTTGATTCCTTCTTAGTTGGTTTTATTTTGTTGTTCAAGAGACGGGGTTCTCATGTTACTTGCTTGAGAGACGGGGTTCTCTCGTCGTTTGTTTGAGAGACGGGGCACTCTCATTATTACCTGCTACTTGTCAACCTGTTCTAAGGGAAGGTTAGATTTTCTTTCGAGTGTTTAGGTTCCGGGAAGTTGAGGGCCTTGACTTGATAGCATTAAAGGAACCTTGTTCATTGAAGACCTCTTTCGAACTAATCCCTGACGTGGAATGGCCAACCCGCGTGGGATGAACACGGAAGGGTGAATCCGAGGACGGATTCTCTTAAGGGGGAGACAATTGTAACGCTTGAGAGTTAGGATTTATTTTAATCCTTTCGTTTATTAAATTTCTACAATTCATGATAAATTATATGAATTATATTTTAATATGTTTACGTGAAAATATGTGAAACACTTGTCAACTTGAGAATTATTTTATAAATTGGATTCGATTGTTTTGTGAAATAATTGTCGAACATGATTTATTTATCAAATTGTCCTTATATGATCATTCTTTCAAATTCGAGGACCAAACCAAAGTGAATAAAATTGTAGGAATGAAACTTGATTGCATAACTTACATAAATGAGGCACTAAATTGCAATTTGTGAACTTTCATGAAATTCAAATGATGAGTCACGTTATATGCTTCTTCATTCTTCTACTCTTTCATTTTCATCAAAAATCTTCCCAACACTTTGCTCTCTATGCTCTCGGTTCATCCATCAAGGAGAGAAGAAGAGATTTCAATTATTTCAATCAAGTTTTTCCAAGGAATTTCATGTTATGGAGTTCAATCATCTTCTTCCTCCATCTATTTTCATTCGAGGTTAGTGTATGCATGAGATGTGGTTCTTGATCATTTTCATGGAAGCTAGGGTCTATGATTTCATGGAATAAGTGGATTATATGTTGTTTGAAGTATGAATATGTGATTATAACTTGAAGAGATGCATGAATTGTTGAAGAATTTGAGCTCATATGATGAATTCATACATGAACTTGAAGCTTGTGATCTTTGATAATTTGGTGTGATTTAAGTGTTTATTTGGAACTTTATGATACTTTGAACATGTATGCATGTGAATTACCAGAAATCCTTCATTTTGGTTCATAAAAATGGTTGATTTGGGTTGTTTTGATATTTGGCCGAGACATCCCTTGTTTTTTGCTCTTCTTTTTTCTGCATAATTTGAAGGTCGCGCCCGCGACCCAATTTTGGCCAACTTTCAATTTTTTGAAAAATTACATGAAAATTCATGAAAAATTAGTTCGCGGCCACGACCAAAAATAGAGTAAAAATGGTCGCGCCCGCGACCCCTTCGTAATCTGCATTTTATCCAACTTCGAACCTACGCCATTTTCACTTGAACTAGAAAACGTGTCATATAGCGTTGGAAAGGTCTATATGTCTAGTTTTACACCCAATAAACAGAACTTAATTCTAACTTCTAGAACTCAAGTTATCCCAGGTTTTCTACAGTGTGCGCATTTTCGAAAATTACCGACTTTTGCCAAACCTTGCCAAAACCTCTGTTATTGCATTCTTTTCACTTCCTTGGCTCCCGTATGTAACTTATATGAGTTGTAAACTTGGTTTAGTGATAATTAGGCTCTTAATTGACATTCCTTAAGTGTTATTACATGACATATTGATTCTGATTATGCCGTGCATCACATTTTGGTATCATTATTGAGTTATTGTCTCACGAGTGCACAATGTCCCGTTTCTTGTCCAGTTCTTCTCCAAAGCGGAGATTTTGATCAACTGAGCACGTTTATGCATCCTTGAGTTGTCGTGTCGCCTGTCAGGTGAGGTTTAATTCCTAAGTATAACGACCCCGTATAACCCTTATGTCAAGTTTTGGGCTAAAAGGTGTGTATATATATATATATCTCTATAATCATTTCTAAACTTTCAAGTGATTAGCAAGCAAGTCATGGTCATGCAAAGCAATGCATGTACCGTGATTGAATCGTTCAAGTGATTGCAAGCAAGTCACGCTCATGCAAAGCTATGCATGTAGCGTGATTAGACTGTGTTTGTGTAATGGCGTGTAACATGATAACACTTTTGGGCCTGAGGGTTAGTGTATGATCCAACCGGGAAAGCATAGGGCTGACGGGTAACTCTGCACTTCCCTCATCATTGGGATGACCCCCGAATCCACCAGGAGGTTTGGTGGAGAAAGGAATCCCGTACGTGGGAGTCATGTTCCTGACGTACATAGCATGGATGGTTAGGGCCTTGCAAACCCACCATCACCCCGGAGTAAAGGAGTTCATGAAATTGATACGTGTGCACTATAATTGAATTGCATGATCACATGATAATTAAACAAGCATGTAATGTTCACTGTTGGTGTAAGGTTGGAGAATTGCCCTTACTCGCCAGGGCAACTGATTGAAAGCATGAAAGTGATTAAAGTGTTTAATATTGATAGTTGTAATCTCGGGCAAAGTGTATTACATCTTGAACTTATATTACTTTCAGTTATAAAACCTTACCCAAGATTATAACTTGCATGTTATCTGCGCTAATATTTATTTAAACCCCTCACTCAGTCTTTATAGACTGACGCCTCCACCTTTCAGGTTCTTGCAAGTGCGTGCTAGGTGGGAGTCAGAGTCGTGTCCAGTTTTCTCGTCGAGTCTAGCATACTGCACTTTCATGTATTGTTACTTATGATCTATTAGGATATGTTATGTATTTTGGAGATGATAATGTATTGATATGCATGTATATCTAATGATCAACGAAAATGTTTATGTTCGTTTATATTATATATTGATTGTAGTAGTTGGAGTTGAGTTAGTCCCGCCTAGCTAGCCAGTTATTCATTTTGTTGTCACCCGTTCGCTATAGGTTGATTCATGTACGGGTTATCCATTTCGTATGTGGATCAACCTATAGTGCGGGGGTGTGGCATCCATACGTGAAGGGTGCTACAGCTAGGTCTCACATCCACTCGAGGGTAGTACGGTGCGAGAGTTGTAGTGTTAGGGGGCGCTACAGCTTGAGGTGGTATCAGAGCATCAGGTTAGGTTAAGGGGAGACTTAACCTATAAATGCTGGGAGAATGCTCATTTTGTACTTGAACCTTAGAATTCACTCTAAGTGTTTCTTTATAGAACAATGGAGAATCAGGAACACGGGAACCCACATCACACCTAGCTTGAGGAGTATGAAGCTCCACACATCATAGCAGTATCTCGCCGTGAGAACCCTACTCGTTATTACACTTGGCAGAGGGCGAGCCATGTAGTTCGTGGAGGTAGGGGAGGTAGAGTTGGGTATGGTTATCCGAACCGTTTAGTGCACATACTTGAGTAGAGCGAGATGCATATTATATGGAAGCTCAGATGGCGCGTGAGTATCAGTTGGAGTCTACTAGGCATCATGAGTTAGCCCTACAGAATGCTGTGACTAGGAACTTTGCCCAGCAGCAGACATCCAAGTTGGAGCAGGAGAACGCCAATCTTGTGGCACAGGTGGCAGCTCTACAGGAGGATCTAGCTTCTATAACTATTGCTAGGAATGCCGCTCAGACTTTACATCAACGCTACCGCTCTTGCATTCGGGACCGCCTTTCCAGTGCCTATCATCTGACAGGTTTACAGGCTGTCCAGGAGATAGAGGATCAGGAGGCTGCAGCTGAGCCTGAGGAGGAGGAGCCCAGAGGTGATGCAGGGGGTGAGTAGGGTTCTGAGGAGGAGGAACAGGGTTCCGAGGAGCAGCAGGGTGACGGATGGAGTCCTATTCGGGGCGAGGTTGTGGATGGTGACCAGCATGATTAAACAGAGGGTTTTATGGAGCTTGGTACATATAGGAGTAGTATCAGTGGGAGGTTGTGCAGGTCAGTCAGTAGAGGACCTTCCCTTTTGACGTAGCAGTTGACACAGCTAGCCTGACAGATATGAGTGAGTTGAGAGCTTTGTAGGGTGTAACTTGACATAGATCAGGTCCACCCCATTTTGTTTTTTGTAGTTGTAGCTCTCAAACTTGATGCATATATATATAACCCACTTTTGCAGTTATATTCTTGTCTCACATTTACTACTTTCATATTTATTGAATTATGAGTTAGAATTGCTTCAAGATACCAGCAGGACCGCGAGTGAGTATTTTACTTTCTTGCACTTTTTACTTGCTGTTATGTTCAAATTTTGCGCTTTACTTTACTAAATCTGTGTAATATGATACCTACTGTTTGATATTATTTGAAACATGTATTTATGTGATTATATGCAACACATTCTTAACCACCATGCATTATATTCCTTATAAAGCAACTGCAAATCAATATGTCTCCTCAAAGAGCTGCCCAAGACATCACTCCCCCTAGAGAACGTGCATCCTCAGCAGGTGAAAACTCTGAATTAGTAGATGCTTTTATAGAGATAATGCAACCTTGTACTAATGGAACGAAGGGAAATAATGAAAAGACCCTGGAGAAATTTCTACGAATAAACCCGCCAAAGTTCTTTGGAGAGCCCAGCGATGTAAAAGCTGAAAGTTGGATAGCTAGTATAGAAAAGATCTTCGAAGCCATGGGTATTTCTCCAGAAGAGCCAGAAAGAATCCAGTCTGCAGTTTTTATCTTAGAAGGGGCGGCGTTAAGTTGGTGGAATTATATCAAGCGTGTCTGGGCTGAAGATGAAGTTAATTATATAGGTGGGTAGACTTTGTCAGAGTGTTTCAAAACAAATATATCCCTCAAGTAGTTAGGGATGCTCGAGAAGCAGAATTCATGGAATTAGTACAAGGGAATATGTTAGTAGCTGAGTACGAAGCTAAATTTATCCGATTGACCCAATATACCCCACACATTCTTCATGATGAACGTCGAAAAACCCAGCGATTCATCAACGAACTTAAGTCGGATCTTAGGTGGGCTTTGGCTCCATTCGAGTTGGAAATCTATACTAAGGCTGTGGAAACGGCTATGAAGACAGAGGCTACACACAAAGAGGGTCGTATAGCTAATAGCCATCCTGGATCCTTCTACAAGCCAACTCAGGGATCCAAACGACCTGCTGGACCGATAAAACCAAATCCAGGAAAGAAGCCAATTCAATCCTGGTCCCGACCACAACCGACATTCTCAAAACCCCAAGAAGAAATTGTTTGCGAATATTGTCAGAGGCGTAGACATACTGAGAAGGATTGTCGTAGGAAGGCTGGTGTATGTAGATGGTGTGGGAATCCTGATCATCAATTTCCTGATTGTCCAAAAGGACCGAAGCAGTGGGGTAGAGGAAAGGCTCCAGCAAAAGGCCCTGGGAAGACTGTAGTTAAGTGACACGCTTATGCTATAGAAGGCAGTGAGGATCCCGGTCCCACCAAGGTCGTTGAAGGTACGGTACACATTCTAAACACACCAGTTACCGCTTTATATGATCCTGACGCCACGCATTCATTTATTGCATCTCAATTATGTGCGCATTTCAATTTTCCACTTGAATCGTTACCTTATATGCTCAAAGTAAGTTCTCCTTTGGGAGCTTGCTTTACTACGGATAGAGGATATAAACGCTGTCCTATACGGATTGGTACCCAATACTACCCGATAGATCTTATAGAATTACCGATGTCAAGATATGGAATTATTCTGGGAATGGATTGGCTCAGTAAGTACCATGCTCATTAAGCTGGATTGTTTCAAGAAAAGAGTCACCCTAGGAACAGGTGACAGTCCTGGATCAGAAAGTAAGATAGAACCAATATCATTGGTTATAGCGGCAGAAGCGAAGAGGTTAGTGGGTAATGGAGCTACCGGATTCATTACCTATCTGTTGAATAGTCCCAAGGATCAGCTCAAGATTGAGGAGGTAGAGGTAGTAAAAGAATTCACTGATGTCTTTCGTGAACATCTGAATTCATTACCTCCTGACAGGGAACTCGAATTTGTAATCGACTTAGTCCTGGAGCTGAGCTATTATCTAAAACACCTTATCGAATGGCTCCAGCTGAGCTCCAAGAATTGAGAAAACAACTTGATGAGTTGTTAGCTTTAGGATACATCCATCCTAGCACATCCCCATGGGGAGCGCCTGTACTATTTATCAAAAAGAAAGATGGATCATTGCGATTGTGTATCGATTATCGAGAACTCAATCGTATGACCATCAAGAACAAATACCCTCTCCCCCATTTTGAGGAACTGTTTGATATTCTTCAAGGATCCAGAGTGTACTCCAAGTTGGATTTAAGGCAAGGGTATTATTAGCTGAGGATTAAAAAGGAGGACATTCTGAAGATTTCTTTTAATACCCGTTATGGTAACTTCGAATTTGTAGTAATACCTTTTGGTTTAACCAATGCCCCGGCTGCATTCATGGATTTAATGCACCAAACGTTCCGACCATATTTGGACCAGTTTGTGGTCATCTTTATTGACGACATTCTGGTATTCTCAAGAACCCCAAAGGAACATGCTGAACACCTTCGTAAAGTGTTAAGAGCTTTAAGAGATCACAAGTTATACGCGAAGTTCAGCAAGTGTGAATTTTGGTTGGAAAGAGTGTCCTTCCTTGGACATATAATGTCCGGTTCTGGAATAGAAGTAGACCCTTCAAAGGTTAAAACTGTGATAAATTGGCAAACGCCAAAGAATCCATCAGAAGTAAGAAGTTTTCTAGGACTTGTCGGATATTACAGGAGGTTTGTAAAAGATTTCTCCAAGATAGCAGCGCCTCTTACCCAGTTAACTAAGAAGGAAGGAAAATTCCAATGGACAGAAAAATGTGAACGAAGTTTTCAAGAATTGAAGCAAAGATTGACGTCTGCCCCAGCATTAGCCTTACCTGAAGGAAAAGAAGGTTATTTAGTTTATACGGATGCATCCAAAGAAGGATTAGGGTGTGTTCTAATGAAAAATGGTAAGGTTATAGCCTATGCCTCAAGGAAACTTAAGCCCCGTGAAGAGAATTACCCCACACACGATTTGGAGTTAGCTGCGATTGTATTCGCCTTAGCTAAGTGGAGGCACTATCTATACGGGGTAACTTTTAAAGTCTTTACCGACCATAAAAGTTTGAGATATTTATTCACTCAAAAAGAGTTGAATATGAGACAGAGAAGATGGATGGAATTTCTAGAAGACTACGACTGTAAAATCCAGTACCATCCAGGAAAACCCAAAGTAGAGGCAGATGCCTTAAACCGAAAATCCAGTCTATAAGCATTAGACGGAAGAAGAAAACCCATAACTGTCATTTCGAAATCCCAACTGGCCAATATAGTGATATCCTCTCCATTAAAAGAAAGACTTAGGGAAGTCCAAGCACAGGATGAGTGGATCAAGAAATGTCTCAATTCCAAGGAAAAGGATATTGAGACCAAATTCACAACAGATAACCATGGGATCCTGAGATATAAAGGCCGAGTCTGTGTACCTCCTGCAATTCAAAAAGAAATTTTGGATGAGGCACATAAGACTCGATATACGATACATCCAGGAGGAACCAAGATGTATCACGATCTCGAGACACATTTCTGGTGGAATGGAATGAAACGAGAGGTTGCTAGCTATGTCAAAAAGTGTTTGATGTGTCAGCAAGTCAAAGCAGACCACCAGAAACCCGGAGGAAAGTTACAACCACTACCAGTCCCTACTTGGAAATGGGAACAAGTCACTATGGATTTTATCACGGGCTTGCCAAAAGTTAAAGGAGGATATGATAGTATATGGGTTATCATTGATCGGTTGACTAAGTCTGCACATTTCTTACCAGTCAAGACTACTGATAAGGTCGGTTCTCTGGCAAAGCTGTATCAGAAAGAGATTATGAGGTTACATGGTGTACCTATTAGTATAGTTTCCGATAGAGATCCAAAATTCACTTCACAGTTATGGCAAAGTCTTCAAGAAACAATGGGGACAAAGCTACATTTTAGTTCAGCCGCACATCCTCAGACCGATGGTCAATCAGAATGGACGATCAAATATCTAGAGGATATGTTGCGAGCTTGTGCCTTACATTTTCAAGAGGACTGGAAAGAATGTTTACCTCTTGTGGAATTTGCGTACCACAATAGTTATCAAGCATCGATCCAAGAAGCACCTTATGAAGCCTTATATGGAAGGAAATGTAGGTCACCGTTATACTGGGATATAGAAGAAACTAAAGCAACTGAAAGAGGGGATACCAGGAAAACCATTAGAAAATGGATAGCGAAATCTACAGAAAAGATTAGAAAATGAAAGCAGCTCAAGATAGGCAGAAGAGTTACGCCGATACTCGAAGGAAGGATATAGAATTTGCAGTAAGCGACCAAGTATTTTTAAAAGTGAATATCAAATACATAGGACCTTTTAAAATCATAGAGCGTGTAGGACCAATTGTAACACCCCGCATTTTCGGAGCAAGATACGATGTCGTTTTCGTGCGATTAGATTGTTATTTATTTAACTCTTCTTGTGTTTGAATTGCTTTATTTATGTTTTAATTGTTTACTTGACTCAATCGCAATCTTATGAAATATGTGGGCTTAATTAAAATATTTGTTTAGTACCTATTTGCTCTTTAATTTGATTGTGTGGGTTAATTTGTAAATACTAAACGTTGGTGTTGTTTTTATAATTTTAAGATCTCTAATTGGACTTAATTGGATAGTACTTTAAACCTTGGGGGCTGATTTTATAATCCTAAACTCTATAATGTGGATGTAATTGAACTTACCTAAAATCTGTGGACTCAATTGCATAATTGAATTTCTTGTGGGGCTGCTTTTGTAATTTTAAATATTTGAATTGCACTTAATTAACTTTGTATGGAAACTTGGGGACTCAATCGAACGACTTAAACTCTCGAGGGGCCTAATTGCAATTTTCAGATTTGAGACCCAATTTATAAGCCAAACCCTATTTGATAGCAGCCATCCTTCATTCCTTTCTCCTCTCAACCGAGACGGCTGCGCAGCCTCTGATTTCTCCCCCCACCGGCGGAGTTCCGCCATCGGCCACCCCACCACCTTCAATCGCCGACCACCATCTCTCTCCCTCTCGTCGGTGACTCACCACCATCCCAGAACCACCACTACAATCTCACGTGCCGCCGTTGCTTCAGCCAAGAGCCCACCATCGTTGGTCACAACTCTGACAACCGCCGCCAACCACCATTCTCGGCCTCACGCCACCCCCTCAAATCAGCTCCCTTTCCGGCGAACCACCTCCAGGAACCACAACCACCTTCTCAATCTCTCGCTGGATCGTCTTCCCTTTCTGTCTAGATCTGAAGAGGGGCGAAAGTTATCACCGAGCTCCTTCATCGTCGGTTACTATTGTTGCCGATTACTCCAGCTCCAGCGAGCTCCTTCACCTTTTGCTCCAGTCCGGCGTTCTTTATCTTCAGCAAGATAACAACCCTTCACCCAGTCGGGCATTCCTTTCATTTAATATACCTATGTAAGCCGCAGCCCAGCACCCTATGTTCTGCATATGGATAATTGTGTGTGTAAGTTACTTTGATGCAGAAATTGTAACGTATGATTTGGGCTTTTAATATGGAACTGTGATTTACAAATTTATTTATTGAGGATCGATTTAATTGTTGGTCAATTACGTTGAGTGGTGCGTTTTATATGGTTGTATTTTCATAGTCATTAATTGTGAAATTATAATATATACATTGATGATGAGAATAATTGTGATTGTTGGAATCTTGAATTAAATTACAATGAGTTGCATTATGAATTAATGGAGTAATTTGTCATGACGTTAACTGGTGGGCCACTATATTAATTGTATGGACTTGGTTTTGATAATTTAATGGTTGTATTTGGTTTAGTGTATCCATGTATATGCTTATATATAATCATACCTACCTTATGTTTGAATTTGGGAAATTGTAAAGGTGATTATGTATATGTGCCGTGAGTGCATATGCAATTTGTATATAATAATATATGCATAATATCTTTAGCTTATGAATCAACTTATATGTTTTGAAATTGGAGCTTGTAATTTAATATATTTTTTTGATTAAAGGGTGCCTGAATTAGTTTTAATTTAACCTGCTAATTGTATGAATATGTTGTGGTATTAATTAAATTGAAATTATTTGTGAATTAGGTGTGCGTGTGGTATAGTCTTGTGTAAGTGTTGATAAATATATTTAAGGTGCTTTGGAAATAAGATCTATGAATGATGATTTTAATGTCATGCTTGATTTTGTTTTGAATTAATCTGCAAAGTACATTAATTATGAGTTTGTGCATGTGCTGCATCCGTGTATATATGTATACAAGTTAGATAATTACTAAGCATATATTATATATTAAGTTGAGTTGAAATGCGAACCAGTTGGATGTATACTAAATTGTTTTAATGGTATAATTATTGTAAATAGGATCTCTCGTGTGTTGTTTGGGATTTGTTGGTATGTATTAATTGACTTGTATGATACGTGTTATTTGAATTTTCGACTGTATGAGACATTAGTTGTGCACAAGAACTTGCTCATTACAATATATGACATTTCATAATTATATAACATAACACTTCGTAATACTTCACATCGACTCATAATCATCGTCGTGCGTCTTTGTGGTTCATGTCTGAGTCTTTGTCTCATGAGTGTACTGTATTCCCTTTTCTCTACAGTAATCTCCAGAGTGGAGACAACCTGATCGAGTATGCATTCGTCTTCTCAGTTTCTGCGTCTCGTCGTTTCTCAGGTGAGGTTTAGGATTTTGTATAGTTAAGCGACCTATGGCCTTTACACGATGATTTCTATCCTTGCATGCGAGTATACCCTACTATAAATATGTATGTGTTGAATATGATATTTTTATGATCTTATGCTTGCATTCTTGAGTGGGCGGGCTATCCCTGCAGCGTGGGAATATAAGTGCGTGAGTCCTGCGTGGGCGGGCTATCCCCGCAGCGTGGGAATATATATATATATATATAAAAACCAGTTTTTGAGGCATATGTAAGCTATTTTGGAAAACCCATTTTTGTGTTGATTCTGTAGCGAGATTACCATGAAAGATTGCCGTATGTTCTGTTCTGTTCTGTTCTGGGGCCCAGGAGCTACGGGTAAGGAATCCCTGGGACGGTATAGGGCCGTCAGGGCTCGGCCTGTGCGTAGTCTCCATCTGTATGAAGAGGATGTATCGGGACCCACCAGGAGGTTTGGTTGGGAAAAGGAGTCCTGAGAGTTTGAGTAGCATTAGCACTCCCCTCGACTATCTAGATGGTTAGGGTCGCGCAACCCTACTATCACCCAGAGTTGAGGTTGGTATGTTATTTCTGTTTTGTTATGATATGAGGAGTTGAGGTTGGAAGCTCTTACTCGCCGAGCACATGATATGATATGTTATGGGAATTATGAATCGGAATAGAGTTTCTGAAAATGTTTTCTAAGTATACATATATATTTGGGTTTTGATTTGCAACGCTTTGGTATGCAACACCTATTCCAGGTTCGTGAGTCCACCCTTTTGATATGTGTTGTGCTCTGTATATATATATATTGTGGGTGTACGTTAGCCCCCTCACTCAGTCAGTTGACTGACCCCCTCATTTTATCTTTTAGTTTGTAGGTTTCTTTTGGGATTGAGCTAGGCGAAAGTGAGTCCTCTGAGTCACACTTGTCAGTCTAGTTGGTGATAGGATGCATTTGTCGCATACTCTACTTACGTTATATAATTATGTTTCGTACTTGAAGATTATGTTTATGATCTGCTTATACTTAAACCCGTGTGGGGTTAGTAAGCCGGTACTGGGATATTATTAGATATTATGAAGATGCTTATGTTGTTTATTATGTTGGATTATGAATTGATTCGGGATTAGGTATTTATGCTAGTTGAACCCATCACCTGCTTTGCATGTTTTGTTTTAAATGCTTCAACTATCTATTGTTGTTGGTTTTAATTGCTTCCGCACTCTGAGTTTGTCAAGTTAGATCCGTCTAGCCTAGTGTGTGAGTTGGTCTCCCGTTCGCTATGATTCGGATTCAGGCATGGACTTTCCATTTCGTGATCGGGCCCGGGTCTTAGTGCGGGGGATGTGGCATCCTCCTTTTGGGGTGTTACATCCTTAAGTGGTATCAAAGCTCTAGGTTGCAAAACCGAGCTCTTGAGTCGGCATTGCATTTGTTTGACTTGATATTTTGACCTTTCGACATGAATTGTTTCGTGATTATATGATTGTATGGACATTATGACTTTGATTATGCAACATCTTATTTTATGTGCTTTATAAATTGCAACTAATTGTTACATTTACGTGATATACGTGTTATGTTTCATTTGCATCTTTAACCCGCATGCATCAAATTGAGTGTTTGAATTTCAGGGTACCCTCTGAGTCAACACTGAGATTTTCCTCCGTCAACACTACCTATTGGCACTACAACAAAAACAGCCCATAATTCGAAGATGAAAGGATTCTTTACCAAGATCAATGTTCATAAAAAGGTTCAGAGTTGAAGGAACGAGATTGCTATATTGGCTTACCATCTTAAAGTCAATTGAAAAATGAAGTTTGACGAATTTTCGCCTTGAGGATTCGTTCCTCTGAAAGTAGTCACCTTGTTGAAGGAAATGAGTCAATGGAGGAGAATCTGAGCAAGTAGAACCGATTTGAAGGAGTTTGATGAGCTTTCGCCTTGATGATTCGTTTATTTGGAAGTAGTCACCTTGTTGATGGAAACGAGCCAATGTATAAGGATCTGATCAAATAAGATCCGATCAAGTTCAAGGGATGTGGATAGGTAACCATGTTGGTGCTAACTTAAGCAACGAGCTACAACCAACGGTGAGTGTTGAAGGATTTGGTGTCGTTTAGAGTTAACAAACGACAAGACAAGATTGGTCGTTAGCTCCCTAGGTGTATTCATTCTGCTGAGATGGAAGATTCTACTGAGATGGGAATAGATCACATAGATGCCAAAAGATTTTATTCAAGTTTTAGAATCATATACCACGGATTGCTTTGGGAAATGATTAATACCACTAGCGCCGAACTTAGCTCTGAGATAGATTTTTGATTGACGATCGATTTTTGGGCAATTTCTCAAAGATGAACATGTTAAGGTTTCACACATGAATTAGGATTCTTGGTGGGAACCGAAGATGATTCTGGTTGAACAAGGGCTACGGTCTGGCAAAGGGTTGGATTATAAGCATGCTTGCTAGGTTACCTCTTCACACAAAAAGATTCATGATCTTATTCACGTTTCAGAATCGTGTGCCATGACTTACCTTGGGAAATGCTTAACATCATGATCGTCCAGCATAGCTCAAAGATAAATTTTGGATTGGCAATCGAATTGTGCAATTCCTTGAGGATGAGCAGACTAAGGTTTAACACATAAGTCAGAGTTCTTGAAGGAGACTGTGGATGATTCTGGTTGAGCAAGGATTATGGTTTAGTAGAGAGTTGGATGATGGACATAATTGCTGAATTGCCTCTTCACATCAAAAGATTTAAGACAAGAAGTTCAGATGACGAAGATTGCATCATTATCGGCTTAATCAACTCCTACCACTTCGTCTCAACTTCCTGTCAAGAGTTTGACACTACGGTGATCGGTATGCCAAACATTCATGGCATTTGCATACATGCATCGCTTAAGTATTCTTATTTTGTTTTGTTTGATATGTGTGATGAGCGGCGTTATTCTTTCTGATTGTGACAACGTGGCTACCTGATCTAGCATTGATAACCTGGAATATCTGTTTTTGGTGAACTATTACTAAAATGAATAAGTTACATGTTTACGTGGATTAAGCATGTCTATGTGATTTAAAACTCCCTTGATTGCTCACTAACCTCGCATATAACATACATACATACTGTAACCTTGTTTTACAGGGATTCCATCGCGATATCCCCCTTGAGATGAGGTATGAGCATTGAATCTATACTCAAGGGATACCGATATCAGTTGTGTAAGGTACACCAAACATGCACCGCATACTTTTCAACAAGTGTTACTCGGATTTGTGTATGTATGAATGTTGATCTGTGGATTTATGTGCAAGAGAGACCTTAGGCTCCCTCTTTTTACGTGTTGGAGAGATGTAGGATTCTCTCTATTTATGTGATAGAAAGATGTTGGATTCTTTCTAAGTTTTGTGCATGAGAGATGTTGGATTCTCTTGTACTTAGATATTCGGAGATGCTGGATTCTCTTGAATCTAAGGGTTTGAGAAATGCTGGATTTTCTCAAACTAGAATGTTTGGGAGATGTGGAAATCTATCAGACTTAGGTTGAGATACGGGGTTCTCTCATTATGTGTTTGAGAGATGGGGTTCTCTCAATTGTGTGCTTGAGAGGCGGGGTTCTCTCAATTATGTACGCGAGAGACGGGATTCTCTCTCTTGTGTGTGCCGAGGGACGGGGCTCTCTCACTTTACGTGTCGAGAGATCGGATTCTCTCTTCTTTGTTACAGTTACGTTACGCGTTATCCTCGCTACGGTCTACAAGTGATGAGTTTACGACGCCATCGAGTTGAGTGCAGTGATAACTATTCGTCTCAAGGGAATGGTCGAACAACTTGATGAAAGAAACGGTCCAGTACTCAAACGGATAACAACGACAACAAGACATCGTGAGAAAGGTTCAGTAAAGACAATGAGAGTACACTTCACAATGGAGGCTATGTTTTACGCAACTCCTCGAGAAGGATTAAGACACTATCAACTCGAAGCTTTTCTAGCTCAGGAGTGGAACCTGGGGACCAGGTTCTCCTAAGGGGGGAAGGGTGTAACACCCCGCATTTTCGGAGCAAGATACGATATCATTTTCATGTGATTAGATTGTTATTTATTTAACTCTTCTTGTGTTTAAATTGCTTTATTTATGTTTTAATTGTTTACTTGACTCAATCGCAATCTTATGAAATATGTGGGCTTAATTAAAATATTTGTTCAGTACCTATTTGCTCTTTAATTTGATTGTGTGGGTTAATTTGTAAATACTAAACGTTGGTGTTGTTTTTATAATTTTAAGATCTCTAATTGGACTTAATTGGATAGTACTTTAAACCTTGGGGGCTGATTTTATAATCCTAAACTCTATAATGTGGACGTAATTGAACTTACCTAAAATCTGTGGACTCAATTGCATAATTGAATTTCTTGTGGGACTGCTTTTGTAATTTTAAATATTTGAATTGTACTTAATTGACTTTGTATGGAAACTTGGGGACTCAATCGAACGACTTAAACTCTCGAGGGACCTAATTGCAATTTTCGGATTTGAGACACAATTTATAAGCCAAACCCTATTTGATAGCAGCCATCCTTCATTCCTTTCTCCTCTCAACCGAGACGGCTGCGCAGCCTCTGATTTCTCCCCCCACCGGCGGAGTTCCGCCATCGGCCACCCCACCACCTTCAATCGCCGACCACCATCTCTCTCCCTCTCGTCGGCGACTCACCACCATTCCGGAACCACCACTATAATCTCACGTGCCGCCGCTGCTTCAGCCTAGAGCCCACCATCGTTGGTCACAACTCTGACAACCGTCGCCAACCACCATTCTCGGCCTCACGCCACCCCCTCAAATCAGCTCCCTTTCCGGCGAACCACCTCCGGCAACCACAACCACCTTCTCAATCTCTCGCTGGATCGTCTTCCCTTTCTGTCTAAATCTGAAGAGGGGCGAAAGCTATCACCGAGCTCCTTCATCGTCGGTTACTATCGTTGCCGATTACTCCATCTCCAGCGAGCTCCTTCACCTTTTGCTCCAGTCCGGCGCTCTTTATCTTCAGCAAGATAACAACCCTTCACCCAGTCGGGCATTCCTTTCATTTAATGTACCGATGTAAGCCGCAGCCCAGCACCCTATGTTCTGCATATGGATAATTGTGTGTGTAAGTTACTTTAGTGCAGAAATTGTAACGTATGATTTGGGCTTTTAATATGGAACTGTGATTTACAAATTTGTTTATTGAGGATTGATTTAATTGTTGGTCAATTACATTGAGTGGTGCGTTTTATATGGTTGTATTTTCATAATCATTAATTGTGAAATTATAATATATATATTGATGATGAGAATAATTGTGATTGTTGGAATCTTGAATTAAATTACAATGAGTTGCATTATGAATTAATGGAGTAATTTGTCATGACGTTAACTGGTGGGCCACTATATTAATTGTATGGACTTGGTTTTGATAATTTAATGGTAGTATTTGGTTTAGTGTATCCGTGTATATGCTTATATATAATCATACCTACCTTATGTTTGAATTTGGGAAATTGTGAAGGTGATTATGTATATGTGCCGTGAGTGCATATGCAATTTGTATATAATAATATATGCATAATATCTTTCGCTTATGAATCAACTTATATGTTTTGAAATTGGAGCTTGTAATTTAATATATTTGTTTGATTAAAGGGTGCCTGAATTAGTTTTAATTTAACCTGCTAATTGTATGAATATGTTGTGGTATTAATTAAATTGAAGTTATTTGTGAATTATGGATAAATTTAAAAAACCCTAGCCCCCACACGAATTCTCTCTCTGAACAAGACAAAAGCTTCCCACTCAACTTCGATCCGGCGGTGAAGAACACAGTTTCACCGCCGGATCGACCCAAATCTGTTCTTTACTCACAATTCTATTTCGTCCGTCGGGATCCGCTTGTCACTCTCACGGATCTACGGTAAGTTTCTGGCTTCCTCCCAGATCTGACGAATTCCTTTGTTCACAGAGGATTTCTTTATCTGTTTTTTTCTTTTTGGTTTGTTTTCTTTCGTTTCTTCCGTATGGAAGCTTTATTCCTTCCGTATGGAAGTTTTGTCCCTTCCGTTTGGAAGTTTTGTTTTCTCTTTTCCTGTGTTTATCCGGGAGAGTTTTTGGCCGAGTTATCTGTTGTAGGCCCAGCTATTTGTGCTCAATTCGGAGAAAAAGCGACTGTGGAACTACAGCCGTATCAGAACGAGATCAACTTGAGAGGACCAATCTTCAAAGAGTCCTTTTCTTTTACTAAATGTGATGCTAATATAATAGCTCACAAATCTGTTAGAATTGCGGCTTCGGCCTGCGTTAATTTTTCTGTTGTTGATTCATGTATTCTTCTTATTGTTCCTTATGATTTGCTATAATATTCCCCTTTGAGGGATTTGGTTGTCAAAAAAAAAAAAGTTATTTGTGAATTAGGTGTGCGTGTGGTATAGTGTTGTGTGCATGTTGATAAATATATTTAAGGTGCTTTCGAAATAAGATCTATGATGATGATTTTAATGTCATGCTTGATTTTGTTTTGAATTAATCTGCAAAGTACATTAATTATGAGTTTGTGCATGTGCTGCATCCGTGTATATATGTATACAAGTTAGATAATTACTAAGCATATATTATATATTAAGTTGAGTTGAAATGCGAACCAGTTGGATGTATACTAAATTGTTTTAATGGTATAATTGTTGTAAATAGGATCTCTCGTGTGTTGTTTGGGATTTGTTGGTATGTATTAATTGACTTGTATGATACGTGTTATTTGAATTTTCGACTGTATGAGACATTAGTTGTGCACAAGAACTTGCTCATTACAATATATGACATTTCATAATTATATAACATACCACTTCATAATACTTCACATCGACTCATAATCATCGTCGTGCGTCTTTGTGGTTCATGTCTGAGTCTTTGTCTCATGAGTGCACTGTATTCCCTTTTCTGTACAGTAATCTCCAGAGTGGAGACAACCTGATCTAGTATGCTTTCGTCTTCTCAGTTTCTGCGTCTCGTCGTTTCTCAGGTGAGGTTTAGGATTTTGTATAGTTAAGCGACCTATGGCCTTTACCCGATGATTTCTATCCTTGCATGCGAGTATACCCTACTATAAATATGTATGCGTTAAATACGATAGTTTTATGATCTTATGCTTGCATTCTTGCGTGGGCGGGCTATCCCTGCAGCGTGGGAATGTAAGTGCGTGAGTCCTGCGTGGGCGGGCTATCCCTGCAGCGTGGGAATATATATATATATAAAAACCAGTTTTTGAGGCATATGTAAGCTATTTTGGAAAACCCATTTGTGTTCTGATTCTGTAGCGAGATTACCATGAAAGATTGGCGTATGTTCTGTTCTGTTCTGGGGCCCAGGAGCTACGGGTAAGGAATCCCTAGGACGGTATAGGGCCGTCAGGGCTCGGCCTGTGCGTAGTCTCCATCTGTATGAAGAGGATGTATCGGGACCCACCAGGAGGTTTGGTTTGGAAACGGAGTCCTGAGCGTTTGAGTAGCATTAGCACTCCCCTCGACTGTCTGGATGGTTAGAGTCGCGCAACCTTACTATCACCCGGAGTTGAGGTTGGTATGTTATTTTTGTTTTGTAATGATATGAGGAGTTGAGGTTGGAAGCTCTTACTCGCCGAGCACATGATATGATATGTTATGGGAATTATGAATCGGAATAGAGTTTCTGAAAATGTTTTCTAAGTATACATATATATTTGGGTTTTGCTTTGAAACGCTTTGGTATGCAACACCTATTCCCGGTTCATGAGTCCACCCTTTTGATATGTGTTGTGCTCTGTATATATATATTGTGGGTGTACGTTAGCCCCCTCACTCAGTCAGTTGACTGACCCCCTCATTTTATCTTTTAGTTTGCAGGTTTATTTTGGGATTGAGCTAGGCGGAAGTGAGTCCTCTGAGTCACACTTGTCAGTCTAGTTGGTGATAGGATGCATTTGTCGCATACTCTACTTACGTTTGTAATTATGTTTCGTACTTGAAGATTATGTTTATGATCTGCTTATACTTAAACCCGTGTGGGGTTAGTAAGCCGGTACTGGGATATTATTAGATATTTTGAAGATGCTTATGCTGTTTATTATGTTGGATTATGAATTGATTCGGGATTAGGTATTTATGCTAGTTGAACCCGTCACCTGGTTTGCATGTTTTGTTTTAAATGCTTCCGATATCTATTGTTGTTGGTTTTAATTGCTTCTGCACTCTGAGTTTGTCAAGTTAGATCCGCCTAGCCTAGTGTGTGAGTTGGTCTCCCGTTCGCTATGATTCGGATTCGGGCATGGACTTTCCATTTCGTGACCGGGCCCGGGTCTTAGTGCGGGGGATGTGGCATCCTCCATTTGGGGTGTTACACCAATAGCCTTTCGCCTAGATTTACCGGCAAACCTCACTGGAATACATAACGTATTTCATGTATCTCAGCTCCGTAAATACTTTGCGGATGAATGCCACATTTTGCCGGTAGAAGAAGTTCCTCTAAAGCCCGACTTGATTTATATAGTAAGACCAACCGAAATCTTGGATAGGAAATTCCAAGAACTAGGGAACCGGAAAATTCCCCTTGTTAAAGTGTTATGGAAAGGACATGGAACAGAAGAACAGACCTGGGAAACTGAGGAAAAAATGCAGAAACATTACCCAGAGTTGTTCCGAAACAGGAGTAGAATCTGAGGACAGATTCTCTTTAAGGGGGGAAGATTGTAACAGCCCGGATTTCGAAGTCAGGATAGCACGGGTAAGTATAGGGTTAAAGGAAAGCGTTTATAGCCATAGTTGTAGCGCCCGGAACGGTGGACCACCACATCCCCCACACCTAAACCCGAACCCACATATGAAATGGATTTCCATATATGAGTCCGAGTCCAAGCGAACGGGAACCTACACTCACACGCTAGGCTAAGCCGGGCTAAAACTCGAACAGAGCGCGTAAACAATCAAAACAGATATGCGGAAGCAGTAAACAGGATCCAAACGAGCTCATGCAAAAGGTAACAACTATTTATATATACCGTGGATTATCGGCCCAAAATAGATACAAGAGTTCAAGTTCCAAAGTTATAATTCATACAAGATGCCAAAAGCAATAGATATGAAATGCAACTCGACCTAAACGTCTAAGTACGACTCGACTCGACGCACTTCCCCGCCTAGCTCGGCACACCTGAAAGGGAAATGAGAGGGTCAGACTCACAACTTGACTAAGTGAGGGGCTTAACACACCCACACCTTAAGTACGTATAAAGCATAGCATAGATCAAAAGTGATAGTCATGAATCGAGGCTAGGGTTTTGCACACCAAAACCATTTCCTGAAGCTAACATATAGTAAAAGAAAAGAACCTATCTCGATCCATAATCTATCAGACATAACACAACCAAAAGCCCGGCGAGAACGGACTATCCCTTACTTCTTCAAACATACATATCAAATCAAATTCAAATCACAATTCCAGCCTCACATCCATGGTGTATCAGGAATCAAACCCTAGCACCTACATTACCAAATACATACGGGGTAGCTTAGCTAACCCACGATATGCCTTCCCCGATTATCCACCGAGGGCTCAAGATATCACGCATTCCCAACCTCCCTAGGTCGCGCGTGAACATCTCAAACGAGCACGTGCACAGGGGTCATAACCGGCGACCCCGTGGTCGTCCCGGGTCTCCCTTACCCACGTCTCCAGGGCCTAACAAACCAAATCAAACCAAATTCCCATCTTTCAAGGCACAACTCGCTCAACATAACAAAATGTACTAAAAGAGATTCAAACTCAAGCTTAAATATGCTTGTACATATATCGTTTCCATAAGATCCAAATTGTTCCACAAGATCATAAACATAATTTAAGCACTCGTATTTAAGTATATGTACCATATCCACATGCGAGGGAAAATTCATCACATCATAGGCCATAGGGTATTAGCTAATAAAAAAATCCTAACCTCACCTTAACAAAAGAGATAAAAAGGTAGGTTCAAAACGACACCCAATCACCTATGCTTCGGGCTCTTGCGCGACTGGAAGAGGCTCTAAACATAAAAGAAAACAAGACCCGAGACTTAGACTCAAATATGAACCAAAGAGACGCTCGGCAATGCTTATGAATGCAAATGAAAAGCATAAACACGCTAAATAAATCCTACCAATTCTTATTCATACAATTCATATCAAATAAGGTCATAAATTCAAAACAATGCATATAACGCGTAATATAACAAGCTAACATTGCATATGAGTCATAAAAGAAGAAAGAAGATGCAACGAAAGATAACCAAGCAATAAAACGAGCAATTGCCGCCGCTATATTTTCAAATGACACGGCCGTATTGGGTTTTACTTCAAAATGGACACGGCCGTGTCCGATTAAAATTAATTCAGGAGCTTAATTCGAACTGCTGACACGGCCGTGTTGAGTTTTAGTTCAAAATGGACACTGCCGTGTCCGATTTTATAAAAATAATTTACTCCAAGTCGAGAGGCTGACACGGCCGTGTCCAAAACGTGTACAAAGTTGACACGGCCGTGTTGGCCTTTCGTCTTCGAAAAAAAATACAGCAGCTACAATAAGCCAAAAACAGAGGAAGAAGCATAGCAGGCACGCAGCAACCCCAAACAACAACAACAACAAGTTACAAAACTCATGCAAACCAAGGCAAATCACTTCATAATCAACATGTAATCTTCCAGTCATCACAAAAGTTCAAGAATCATCATAAATATCAAAGATTCTCATGTAAGAATTTGAATTCCAACAATAGAAACTTCCACTACACTCATCTATATTCAAAAGCAAAACCATATAATCATGTTAGAGGCATAAGAGATCACATATATATCTTCAAATCAAAGCTTAAGTCCAAGAAGCAAAAGAGATCATCAAACCCTCAAGATTCATGTCATGCTCTATAAATACACCAAACATAGCTCAAAGCATGGAATTAATAGCTCAAAATGATCACATATTCATGTACATATCAAATACTAGCTTACCCCTTGTAGAAGTTGGAAGAAAATGGAGATTAGAGCTCAATCTCTCCTTGGAATGAATAGTGACGGGTTGAAGGGTTTAAGCTCCAAAGTTGCTGCACATTTCTCTCTTCCTTGTATGTACCGAGATAGAGGAGAGGGAGGGATGAATATACATTGTGTTGGTGGAGTGTGGGCCCAAGCTTGAGGGTAATATGTCAAGAATTGAGGGACTTATGTGCAATTAGGTGGAAGGTCGTCACATAGGAGCGAGGTAAGTTTCGGGTCAAACTTCGGAGTATCAAATGGGCTTAAAAGGTTATGAGGCTTAGTCCATCGAACTCGAATCATCGAAACGAGCTCAACAGTAGTGACGGAATTCGAATCCGAATTCCTGAGCTCAAGTTACACACATCGGAACCCAAGGTGCGCTAAAAGCGTTTTAGCCTCCTTTAGGTTCCAAACGAACCAATTAATTCAAAAGCTCAACAATTAAACTCGAAAACACATAACGAGTATATATCCAAGTTCATAACACGTAAATCTCTAACATACTTAAACGACATAAAATTCCGAATACAATTCGAGCATAACAGAACAAATCTTAACAATTTACGCACATACTCAAATAAGAATCATTCAAAGTCATAAGAAGTAATTAAAATAAGAATTAAAAAAATTAAGAATATGAATTCAAATAATTTAAATCGCGCACATACGTCATACCTATACGATCTGAAAGTCGGGGTGTCACATTAGTCCATTACACATTCTATTTTACGTGAATTATGTGCATTTATGTTCTGATTTATGATTTGTGCCTTCTTGAGAGAACCGTATCACTATTCATTCACCAAACCCTATGTAGCACCCGGAACGCCGAGATGCCACACCCCCGCACTATAGCTCAGTCCACATATGAAATGGATAATCCGTACATGAACCAAGACTATAGCGAACGGGTGACAAAGCAAGAAACAACCTAGCTAGGCGGGACTAACGCCAACACAATCAAACCAAAACATGATAAATTAAAAACGGAAGCATTATATCAATACATATAGGTACCATATTTACGTCAAAAGTATATATATATAGTAGTAGGTACCAACACTTATCAATACATTATCATCTCCTATACATCACACATGTATAAATATCCAAAAACCACTAACATGATACTCCAAAATCCATACATGAAATGAAATGCTAGACTCAAAGGTAAAGACCTGACTCGACCCCGCCTAGCACTCAACCTGCAAAACTGAAAATGTGAGGTGTCAGTCTATGAAAGACTGAGTGAGGGGTTTAAATAAATATAAGCACAATTACCATGCAAGCTATAATCTCGGGTAAGTTTTCATGAAAGAACCAATATAAGTTCAAATATTAAAGTAATTCTCGCCCGAGATTACAACTAATCAATTTAATAATTCAATCATTATCAATTCAATCCGTGGCCCGGCGAGTGAGGGCAATTCTCCAACCTTTCTCCATAAGTGTACAATCATGAGTGTTTCAATTTATTAGGTTATCATACAAGTAATTACAGTGCACAATTAACAGTTTCATGAACTCCTTCTTCCTCCGGGTGATGGTGGGCTTGCAAGACCCAACCATCCATGCATGGTGTACGTCAGGAACATGACTCCCACGTACGGGATTTCTTCCTCCACCAAACCTCCTGGTGGATTTAGAGGTGATCCCAAAATTGGTGAGGATAGTGCAAGAGTTACCCGTCAGCCCTTGCTTGCTCGGTTGGCTCAATACCCTACCCTCGGGGCCCAACGCGAACATGCTTTACTCGCCAAATCAATCAATCAATCGGTTCAATTCGGTAAATTATTTGAAAATCAATAAGGTGTTGGAAAATTATGGATATATAGATACATTTTGGCCGAAAGATCACATAGGGTTGTAAAGGTTCTATATATCCAGAAATTAAACCTCACCTTTACTTTACCAACCAAAAGAAGCAAGGAAACACCCTAAGAAGCGTGCTCCTCGTCACCGGGAATGTGATCTGTATAACAAGGACACGTGTACGTGAGACTCGACTCATATGAACCATTTAAGACGAACGGCAAAGTCATGGATCAAAATATAATGCAATAACAATCAACGAATGTCAATTAGGAGCATACTTATCAATTAGTCAAGTATATTTATCATATAAGTCATATAGGGGAGCCAAGGAAGTGAAAAGAATGCGATAAGAAGGGTTTTGGTGAAGTTTGTCAAAAACCGACAATTTATGGAAATGTACATGCTGAGGGAAAACTAGAATATCTTGAGATATAGAAGTTGGAATTGTGTTTTGCTTGCTGGGTAAGAAACTAGACACAAAGACCTTTCCGAGGATATATGGCTCGTTTTCTAGTTCAAAGTGAGGAGAAAATGGCGTAAGCTTGAAGTTGGGTAAATGCAGTTTGTCGGTAAAGCAGCGACAACAAAAAGAATTGATAATATCTCACAAATGGGAAAAGATATTGAGATGATTCCAGTTGGAGATTGTTCTAGACTTCAAGATATCTCCAAAGAATAAAAAATCAGGTCATTTGGAGTTCGGATGAGGGAGTACCCGGCCGGGTAAAATTCAAGGGAAAAGTTACCCGCCCGGGTAAAGCAGTACAGGAGCTCTCGAGATGAAACTACCCGCCCGGGTACTTTTTATGCACAAAAAGTACCCGCCCGGGTACTGTTCCACGGGAGGAAAAAGACCCAAAACAGGGGTAGCTTCGGGGAAGGAAGAAAAGGGATGAAAACCCAAGGTAAACTCAACCAAAATGCTCCAAAATAATCACATAACATGTATATAACTTAAAGACATCAATTAGGTAGCATATAAACCATTAAACATGCATCAATCATCAAGCTTTCATCATTCCAAACCCATATCAAATCATGAACTCCAACTTCCATATTATTCAAGAAATCATGCAAGCTTTGAAGTCTAATGCTCCCACTCATGCTTCTAATCATAAATAAACAAGGATTTACATTCAAATCAACAAACCCTACTTCAATCAAGAAATCATGTACTTCTCAATCTACCTTATTTATGAAGAAAGAAAGGATGAAGGTGATGAAGATGATGATGTTTCAACTTGTGCAATTCTCACCTTGAATTAAAGCTTGAAATATGGTGAAATCCTCCTTCCTCCTCCCTTGGTGTTTGGATCGGTGTTTAGTAGGTGTGAGTGTGTGAACTTTGATGAAATGTGATGGAATGAAAATATGGGGAATATGATATACATAAGATATATTATGAATGTAATGTATAGATATACACAAATGTCTTCCACTAACTCATGTGACTTATCACATTTGCAACTAAGTCCCTCTAATTTTAAATGTATGCAATTGAGTTCTATCTCTACACAATTTTCATATAACCTCCCAAGTCATGAAATGCAATTAAGCCCATGAATTTACACAAAACAGCAATTAAGACCATTTCTTACAATTAGATCATATATATCACTTAGTTCATATAACTCACATTAATAACAATTCAAATAATTGCATAGAGATGTAATATATATAATATGATGAAGGTTGTAAATAATTGAATGAGATGATCAAATTAAATTCCCCCAACTCCCGAAGACCCGCTCATGGCGTGCTTACCTGAACTTTCGGAAATTTGGGCGTTACAACTCTCCCCCCCTTAGAAGAATTTGGTCCCCAGATTCACTGTATCGAATTCCTGGAATTTGGTAACTCTACCGTGTTCATCCCACACGGGTTAGCAACTCCCCATCAAGGATTAGTTCGGAAGAGATCTTCAATCAACAAAGTCCTTCCAATACTGTCAAATCACGACCCTCACTCACCGGAGTCTACACACCCAAGAGAGAACCTAATCCGCCACTATAACAAGTTTAAACAAATAGCAAGTAATGATGAGAGTGCCCCGTCTCTCAAACACAGAGTGAGGGAACCCCGTCTCTCAGACACACCAAAACAACGATGCAAAAGAACAAATTGTAAAACATTCACATAAATGTCACATAGGGCAAGTAGCATCACGTTAATCACATACTCCTCACTCATATATAACCAAGTTACAACTAACAAGAAAGTAAGTAAAACAACAATAAAATCCATGATGCACGTGATATGCATGGTTAGGTGTACCATTCACCATTGATTATGTGTAACGCCCCGTGTTTTCACACGTGCAGGTAAGAGTTACGTGCGCATTTACATTTAATTATATGAGTTTATATCTTGTTTTACTAATTGAATTTGTTTCTAATTTGATTTAATTGTTTAAAATTTATATGAATTCCAAAATGTGTTATGAATATATGAATGAAATTGTGAGAATGTGAATTTTGTGAATTCGGTGTTAATTGAATGAAATTATGTGTTTCGTGTAATCGTGGACTTAATTGTAACTTATTTGAATGTTTTGGACTCAATTGGAAAATTGAGTTTGGGCTTAATTGCCACTTTTTGAAAGTTTAGGGACCTATTTGAATATAGGCAACCCTGAACGGTGTTCGCGATATCTTGAGCTCCGGACCTCGAAATCGAGATCCGTAACCGGCGTTGAACTTGTTTCGACGTTACCTATCCATTAAACTTGACCTTGTATTGTTTCGATACCGTTTGAACTCTCGACAATGAATCTTTTCACAACCTTGTTTCTTATAACTTGTTTGAACCGTTTATTAAACGAACCGGACTTGAACCGACCCGTATTTGACCCATATTAGCACTAAATATCAGCATTCCCTTTCTCCTTACTTCATCATTTTGATCGATCATCATCATCCAAGAGAGAAGAGGAGAATTCCAAAATACCCTTGTTTTGTTCATCCAAGCTTTGAGCTCAAGCTTGATCAATCCTCCATCTTCTTCCAAGGTAAGTTAGGATTTAGAATCTCCATCTTCTCCTCTATCTTTTCTTCTATGGAAAGCTTGGCATGAGGGAAGGATTGATATGGTTTGAATGAAAGCATAAATAGGGGGTTTGATCTTGAACTTTGGTATCTCATGGTTTAATTGGAAACTTGATACATGAAATATGATTCTTGTAACTTCTTCATCATTTCTGTATCTTTAAATCTCATGTTGGGTGTGTATAGCATGTTATGACATTAATGAAGCTTGAAGCTTCCATGAATGAAAAATTGTTATTGGATGATCTTTTGCCAATTTTATGCATGACTTCTTGTATATATGAATGAATTACATGATTTGTATGAGTTTTATGAAGTATGAGCATGTCTAAGTGCAATATAAGAGCTTCCTTGTTGCTGCCCCTGTTTTGCAAGCTTTTCCCACGAAAAACAGAGCTGCTGCTCTGTTTTTCCTCGCAGAACGACGAGCTGACACGGCCGTGTCAGCTTTGAACTAAAAATGGACACGGCCGTGTTGGGCTCTCGACTTTGATTTTTCTGAATTTAAATCTTGAACACGACCGTGTCCAAATGCTTTGAAAACTCAACACGGCCGTGTCAAGCCCTCGACTTTGAATTTTTCTGATTTTAAACCTCGGACACGGCCGTGTCCGTTTCCTTTTAAAACTCAACACGACCGTGTCATTTGAAATGGCAGCTTTGGGGGAACTCTTTTATTGCTTGTTTTGCGTTTATTATTCGTATTTATGAATTATATGTAACATGATTATGTTAAAGTAATGTTTTATGATTGGTTTATGATTGATATATGATATTGATGAATTATGAATGCAAAGTATGAAAATATGAACGATATGAACGGAAACGAATACGGTTTTACCGTATAAGGAACGAAACTTGGTGAATTATGTGTTTAATTGAATTCTATGATATTCATGACCATAATTGAACATATTATTGCATTTTAAGCATTCCAAAACATGTTATTGCATAGTCGAGCGTCTAATGTGGTCATGATTGAGTCTCACACTACCTTTGTCACACAGATCTTGATCCAGTGGGTGACGAGGTCGGGCAGTGAGAGCTTGTCGGGTTCTTTTGTCTATCAGGTGGGTTTTTCTTCTATTAGATAACAATATGACCCGAACACCTAATGTGCAAGATTTTAGGCAAAACCCTATATAGGTATTTATGCCAAGTTTTAACGAGCAAATGTTTTTGAACGAAAGCCTTTATTATGAATGTCCTACCAAAATGTTTTGGCGAGAAATGTATGAATGATCACAATGAATGAGGGCCCGGGGCTTAGTGTATTGGTGAACCGGGGAAGCATGGGCTGACGGGAATCCACATATACTAGTCCCAACAATTTCGGCAACCTGGATTTCACTAGGAGATTAGTGGATGAAAGGGGTCCCGGCTTTTGGGGATTCATGTACCCCTCTAGCATTAATGAATGACGGCTCGGGCCTTGCAAACCCGTTCCCTACCCGGAGGAAAAAGGAGTATATGAATGAACGAATGAATGTTCTAATGTATGTGCACGAAAGAATGTAATGAATGAATGAATAATGGATTACACGTGGTGGTGGTTGGAGATAATGCACGCCCTCTCGTCGGGCTATTAATGACCTAATGAACGAATGAATTGTTATAATCCTATTCGTTGTACTTTATGTTCCCGCTTGGGAGAAATGCTTCTAAACCTCGAATAAGGATTATAACTTGCATGTATGTGTTTCAATTCCGCAATATTATGATATTATGCCTCTGTTTTTATACCCACCAGTCTGTCTAAGACTGAACCCGGAGTTGTTTCAGTTGTTTTTGCAGGAAAGGGGATGCTAGGCGGGATATCAGTCAGGGAGAGTCTTGCATCGTGTCTAGCCTTTCCTTTACACGCATTTGATTCATTTGGTTACTTTTGTTACTTTTGAATTGTATATGTATGGAGCGTACATGAATATTGGTACCTATATGTATCTTTCTTGAACTATTGGTACATAGAGCGTATAGCTCAATCTATATATGGAATACATGTTGGTACCTAGAGCTCTAGCTCAATACGTAATATATGAATGATTGCTTCCGCTATCTTTTTATTGCTCTGGTTGTTGTGAATGTTGTTGGGGTTTAAGTTATAGGTTAGTCCCGCCTGGCTTAGCGAGTGTGTATGTCTCCGTTCGCTATGATTCGGCACGTGTATGGAAATCCATTTCGTATACGGGTCGGGTCCTGGTGCGGGGGGATGTGACGTCTCGCGCTCGGGCGTTACATCCTTTGAGTGGTATCAGAGCCCAAGGTTACAAAACTAGGGTTCTAGTGCGTGTGGAGTCAGTAGGTCGTTCGGCTGTAGGAATTACTTGTAATTTGGAGCATTTGCGTTTTTATGTGATAAGGTGTTTCGATCTCTGACTTGAATGATTGATTGATTTAATACATTGTCACGCATGAACTAAATCTAGCACGCATGTTATTGTTTGAGTGAACAGGATGCCTCCTAGAAGACATCGGGAAAGGTCTCCGGATCGTCATCATCATAGAGATCATTCTCCTAATCCTCCACAACCGCCTATGAATATGGAGCATTTTATGGAAGCGGTATATAATTATGTGGAACATAGAAGGGCTCAGGATCCTCCATTACAACCGCAAGCTGAACATCAAGCACCTCCTCAAAATAACCCGAGAGATCATCATGGGTTGTTTTTTAGTTATAATCCACCAAGGTTTTCCGGTTCGGTGGATGATGCTATATCGGAGGGATGGCTCACAAGGATTGAGAGGATTTTTAATGTTAGACAATTCACATCTCAAGAGAAGGCCCAGTTTGCTATTTTCCAACTGGATGGGGAGGCATATGATTGGTGGGAACGTACTAGGGAGAAACTCGAGGTGGAAGGAGAAGAAATTAATTGGGAAGTGTTTCTAAGAGAGTTTAGAGAAGCTTTTGTGCCCGAGGTCGTTCGAGAAAGGAAAGAACAAGAGTTTATGGATCTAAAGCAAGGGACTCGAACGGTGGCTCAATATCTTTCCCTTTTCAACAAGCTTGGAAAATATGCAACTCACATTACAAGGGATGAAAAGAGAAAGGGAAAGAAGTTTATAGCTGGATTGAGACAAGATCTGAGACATGGGCACGCGGGCCATAACTTCGAATCTTTCGCTGACACTGTACAAAGGGCTCTGGTATTGGAAGAGGAGTACAAGAAAAAGGACCCCTTACCTCGTATGCAAATGGGACAAGGATCGGGGTTTGGAAAAGGGAAGAGGCCTATGGTATCCCCTCCTCAGCCATTTCAAGGGCAAAACAAGAGGTTCCGACCTACAGTAGCTGCACCGCTAAATCCACAAGCACCTCCAGCTGCTAATGATCCCCGACATGATAGGCCACCTTGTATGTATTGTGGAGGTCCTACTCACACTTACAATACTTGAAGAAGGAGGTTGGGACAGTGTCTGATTTGCGGGAAGACGAAACATATGGCCAATACTTGTCCAGATAAGACTCCAGGCTATCAACCGGGAGCTCAGAGGCCGATGATCCCAGCTCGTGCATATGCCCTTGCGGGTGAAGAGCAAGATGTGGAAGCCAATCCCAATGCTATGGTGGAAGGTACGATATGCATCCATAACACGAACATACATGCATTATTTGACCCTGGCGCTACTCATTCTTTTATATCTTGCAAATTAATTGATACTTTGTGTTTGCCTGTTACGTGCTTAAATGCTTGTTATGAGGTGATTTCGCCGTTGGGTGGAAGTCTTGAGATGGATCGGGTGGTCAGAGACTGTGTGTTTGGGTTTGAAGGCAGAGAATTTCAGGCAGATTTGGTGGTAATGCCGATGAACAGATATGGGGTTATTCTGGGAATGGATTGGTTGTTTCGGTACCACGCCACGGTTGATTGTTTCTCCAAGACAGTCAAGTTGGGAGAAGAAGTGGTAGTAAGGAAAGAATCGGAGATTGCACCTCTTTTGTCGTTCACTGAGGCTCACAAGTTGATAAGGAATGGGGCAACAGGATTTATTGCCTATATCTTGAATAAACCAAAAGATCAGGCGAAACTCGAAGAGACAGAGATGGCGAAGGAATATCTGGAAGTGTTTCCCGAAGTTTTAGGTTCTTTACCTCCGGATCGAGAGATCGAATTTGTAATAGACTTATATCCGGGATCTGAACCTTATTCTAAGACTCCTTACCGGATGGCACCGGCAGAGTTACAGGAGTTGAAAGTTCAGCTGGAAGATCTTCTCAAGAACGGTTATATTCGGCCAAGTTCGTCACTGTGGGGCGCGCCGGTTCTCTTTGTTAAGAAGAAAGATGGAACCTTGAGGATGTGCATTGACTACCAGGAGTTGAATCAGATGACTGTAAAGAATAAATATCCATTGCCTAATATAGAGGATTTGTTTGATATGCTACAAGGTTTAAGAGTGTATTCCAAGCTTGATTTAAGACAGGGATATTATCAGCTAAAGATCAAGGAGGAAGATATTCCTAAGACCGGATTTAATACCCGGTATGGACATTATGAATTTGTGGTGATGCCATTTGGATTAACTAACGCGCCGGAAGCTTTTATGGACATGATGCATCGGATTTTCCGGCCGTATTTGGATAAGTTTGTTGTGATCTTCATTGATGATATTTTGGTGTACTCAAGGTCAGAAGAAGATCATGCTCGGCATTTGAGATTGGTATTGGGAACTTTAAGGGATAACCAGCTTTATGCCAAGTTCAGTAAATGTGAGTTTTGGATTGACAGGGTGAGTTTCTTGGGACATATCATTTCGAGCCAAGGATTAGAAGTGGATCCTTCGAAAGTAGAGGCAGTTTCGAAGTGGCAGAGTCCTAAGAATGTTTCCGAGATCCGAAGTTTCTTGGGTTTAGCCGGCTATTACCGAAGATTTGTTAAGGATTTTTCTAAGATAGCGGCTCCGTTAACCCGATTAACCAAGAAAGAAGTTCGGTTTAAATGTGTAGCGCCCCTTAACACTACAACCCCGCATCGTTGTACTTCCCGAGTGGATGTGAGACCTAGCACTCGAGAAATACTCCGGCGAACGGACAAGACTATACAATACCAGAGTATGAAATTTAATTACAACGGAAAATAAACTTGAGCAATAAAAGGGGTCAATACATAACGGAACGCATATTATTGAGTTGAACAAGTAATTACAACGATAGGTCTAACTTCATAGAAGAGTGCTTATTGTCAGATGTACATGCACTCGTGATCACTCTAAATAACTGGAATGTGACACCTTAAAGCTTCAAGATACCTCTAAGGCGTCGCTGTATAGATTCCTGAAATCATGAATTAAAAGAGTAGGAGGGTTAGTCAAAATGACTAAGTGACGAGGGTTGAGGGTTATGATTATAAGCAAGATTTTTGAAGTGTTTTGACCAAGAAAGTCTTGGTTTGAAATGTATATACTATATAGTAACAAATAAATATATGACAATAATATCCGGTTCATATCAGTTTGAAATAGGAGTAGGGGGAATATAGGCTATACTTTTTAGAAAACTTATGAACCGTTTTGAAAATGATTTTATGCCCGCAAGCTAGGCATCTCCAACCTTAACTCCTTAAAAACCAAGAATATTCGTAACGACATTGATCAAGATGTCGTTACTCAGTAAAAAGAAATACAACAATACCATCCTTCTTCCTCCAGTGTCACCTCAGGTAGCTACCCCTAGTGACGATATACATGAATTTGGGAGGGACGTACCTTTTCCCGTCACTTGGTGTGGAATAACTAACCTCCAGTTAGACCACCACCAAGATCTAGTTGGCGGCTGGTATAATAGTAGACCTCGGCCCGTGCCTCCCGGACTACTACTTCTACCAAGACCACCGGGCCCATAGGAAAAACAATAACTTTACTTGCAAGACGAGAATATTTACCCGTAAGAAAGTACTAAGTACTTTTCGGGTAAATGTATGTTTTCAATAATTAACAAGAATTATTTTCCCATAAAGGGAAGAATAACTTGAAAGGAAATTCAAGAAAATAAAGTAAAGTATTTTATCATGATTTCAGTTGAAAAGATTTAAACCCTCACCGGTACCGAGACTTAAGTGGAAGTGTGAGGATTCCACTCTTCGATGCTATGTTCGCCTGAAAGTAATAACTACTATGGACTTAGAACTAGGTTCTTAGTTCCTAACTAACCTAGTTGCACACAATATTGTAACAAAATAATTATAGAAGGTACACATTATGTATTGCGTTAAAGATTTCCCGGTAAACCCTAAATTTACCCGTTTAATTAATAGATTCAGGGTTTATGGGATCTTTAACTAATCAAATATTTATTAACTATATTATAATTCTAATTGTAAGGTTTGAAATGAAATTCAAGGTTTAATTTGACAATGTAGGTTATCTTTTGAAAATATTACATAGTTTATTGATTTTTGGAAAATTTAGGAAAATTTATTTCTTTAAAAATTCCAAAACTTATTTTATAATTATTTTTATAATAATTTCGAAATTAATTAGATTTTGGTTGACCAAAAAGTCAAAATTACTATTGAAAACATTTACTATTCAATTTCATATGAATTAAACACTTTAAAACACAAAATCAAATTCACACACACACACACACATTGATCACGGCACACACATGCACACGCACATATTCAAGAACATTATGAACATGTTCTTGAGCTTATTAGAATATTCAAAGAGGGTGTGTAACATGTTCTATCACATTCATATTCATAACATAAGATTAAAGCATAATATAGCAAAATATATGAACTTTCTATGAAAAATAATTCTAAATAAATTACTCTAAGCATGAACAAGATCATAAGCATTTATATACATAATCTCATTATATCATATCATAATTCATGCATGTAATTAAATAAAATTCCATAATGTGCACACACTATATTTAAACTAATAACTATGCACATATTTCATAAAATAAATTCCTAAAGCATAATTTAATTAATCCTAGGCATGCTACTATTATTTCTATACTAAGAACATTATATAAAGCATGAAATAATAGAAGAAAACATACCTTAGAGAGAGAGGGAGAGGGGTTGGCGTGAGTTTGGGAGACGGAGAGAGTGATTTTTGTGTGTTGAATTGTGAGGTATAAATAAGGCTTAAGGGGGGTATTTATAGGTAGTCATGAGGGGTTTCTAAGCAATAAATGAAAGTTTATGGGAGATGTGGTTGCCTAAGATTTCAACAAATGCTTGGTAATTAAATTGGAGATGTGGTTAAATAATATGTTGAACAAATGCTAGGTAATTAACTAAGAAATGTGGAGAAATTATGCTCATTTGTTTAATTCTTCTAGAAGAGCATGAGGTCATGGATTATGTCATTTGGAATAAAAATAAATGTAAAAATAATATAAAATTTATTCAAGAGTCGAGAGGTAAAATTTTGATGTAGTGAATTAATGGAAGAATGAGTGAAAAATGAGCTTCGTTTTAGTTATAAACATAAAATATTTGGAGTTTTCGTTTATAAATTATGAACATTGAAGATGATGAAAATCATAGGAAAAATTATATAAACGAAGCCATGATAAAGTTTAAAGTTTGGAAAAATCACTATATTGTAGAGAAAAATTCAAGGATCGTTTTAAGTATAATTTCGACTATTGAATAAAAGCTAATTATTTTAAAATAAAACGATGATTTTTAAATAGGAAAATATTTATAAATATGCTATGGGTGAAATCGAGTTTTTGGTAAATGCGTGAAAATTCATGAAATAATTTGAGGGTCGTTTTGGTTATAATTTTGAATGTCAAAAGGTAGATGAATAAGGATTTATTGATGATCGAATCATAAGCTAGGGTTTTTGCCAGTTTTTGATACTACGGGAGTTAGGATAGGAATTATGGTTTAAGGAGAGTATCACGATCCTCGAAATAATGTGAGGATTATTTTGGTTAAAATATTGTGTAGTGAAAGTGTTTCGGGAGATGTAGGAATATTTTTGCGCTGTAGGGGTATTTTCGTAATTTCTAACCTAAAACTGTAGGAATGGGTTTTGAAGCATATGAAGGGTTTTTAGGTGCTAGAAAGGAATGATTACTAGAATTCTAGGATTTTATGAAAAGAGTTTCGAGGTATGAGTTAAATAGAGAAAAGAATTAAATCTATGAACATTTAGTAAAAATGTAACACATAAAAGCACATAAGTCACATAAAATGCAATGCATGAAGTGAATTAATAGGGATCGAGATTATAAACGCTTCCTGAGTTACCCTTTACTTACCTTTCTCGACTTGGCCCTGAGTAGGGCTGTTACAAAATGGGATGAGAAGTGTGAAGCCAGTTTTCAGCTCTTGAAAGATAAGTTAACTTCTGCACCAATACTTGCACTTCCGGATGGTATTGAAGGGTTTATGGTGTATACGGATGCTTCCCATGAAGGCTTAGGTTGTGTTTTGATGCAAAACGGGAGAGTAATTGCTTATGCCTCTAGGAAATTGAAAGAGCATGAGAAGAATTATCCCACTCACGACCTTGAACTTGCAGCGGTGATTTTTGCCTTAGGGAAGTGGAGACATTACTTGTATGGAACTTCATTTGAGATTTTCACCGATCATAAGAGTCTTCAGTACTTATTCTCTCAGAAGGAGTTGAATAGAAGGCAACGAAGATGGATGGAGACTCTCGAGGATTATGATTGTGTGATTAAGTATCACCCAGGCAAAGCTAATGTGGTCGCGGATGCATTGAGCAGGAAGGCTAGTGTATCCAATTTGAAGGTAAATATTGGACAACCAATGGAATTGGTTAAGATAAAGGCTCGTATTAGTAACATCTCAGTACGTCCAGAATTAAGGCAACATATATTTGAGTCACAACGGACGGATGTTGAGATTCAGAAGTTGATTGAGAAGGCTCGATCAGACTCCGAGTGTCCGTTTGGATTCGATGATACGGGAATCTTTTGATTTAAGGACAGAGTGGTAGTTCCGAAGGAATTGAGAAGAGCTATTTTGGATGAAGCTCATAAAACTGTCTATTCGGTACATCCTGGTGGAAACAAGATGTATCGGGACTTGAAACAGTATTTTTGGTGGAATGGATTGAAGAGAGATGTAGTGAATTATGTGAAGCATTGTCTGACTTACCAGCTAGTGAAAGCTGAGCATCAGAAGCCGTCAGGATTGTTACAGCCATTACCTATTCCCGAATGGAAATGGGAACAGATTGCGATGGATTTTGTATCGGGTTTACCTAGAGTGAAAGGTGGATTCGATGGAATTTGGGTAATCGTGGACAGGTTAACCAAGTCAGTGCATTTTCTCGCAGTTCGGATGTCAGATAAGATAGGCAAGCTGGCTAAGAGGTATTGTGATGAAATTGTTAGGTTACATGGAGTGCCAGCTAGTATTATTTCAGACAGGGATCCGAGATTCACTTCCAAGTTCTGGCAAGAGTTACAGAAGTGTTTGGGAACTAAGCTTCAGTTCAGTACAGCTTTTCATCCACAGACTGACGGGCAATCCGAAAGATTAATCAGATATCTTGAGGATATGTTAAGGGCGTGTGCGTTGGATTTCTCGAGTTCATGGAATGAACAATTGCCCTTAATTGAGTTTGCCTACAATAACAGCTATCAAGTTTCGAATGAAATGGCACCGTATGAGTTTCTTTATGGAAGGAAGTGCCGATCTCCGTTATTTTTCGATTTGGAAGAGTGGAAGTGGAGTAAGCAAGAAGGGGTACAAAGAGGTGAAAGGAATGATAAACCTTCCAAAGCTATTCAGGATGCTATTGAAAAAGTTCATATTATCCGACAACGGATGAAGGTAGCTCAAGATCGACAGAAGAGTTATGCAGATAAGCGAAGGAAATATCTTGAATTTGAAGTTGGGGATAGGGTATTCCTGAAAGCTTCACCTCGGAAAGGATTTACCCGAATTGGAAAATGAGGAAAGTTGAATCCCCGATATTTGGGACCTCATGAGATTTTGGAGAGAATCGAAGATACAGCTTACAGATTGGATTTGCCTCCAAGTTTAATGGGTATTCACAATGTCTTCCATGTATCACAACTTCGGAAGTACTATCCCGATGAGTCCGTGATCATACCGGTTGAAGAGGTTGAGCTTGAACTGGATCTCACTTTTGTTCAGAAACCAGTTAAGATTCTGGATCAAAAGTTTCAAGAACTTCGGAACAGACGGCTTCCCTTAGTGAAAGTGTTATGGCGAAGTGACAAGACGGAAGAAGCCACTTGGGAAACGGAAGAGAAGATGAAGAAGTTCTATCCAGAGTTGTTTCCGACCGAGCAATTAATCCGTGGACGGATTCTTTTTAAGGGGGAGAGGTTGTAACGCCCCATGTTTTCACACGTGCAGGTAAGAGTTACGTGCGCATTTACATTTAATTATATGAGTTTATATCTTGTTTTACTAATTGAATTTGTTTCTAATTTGATTTAATTGTTTAAAATTTATATGAATTCCAAAATGTGTTATGAATATATGAATGAAATTGTGAGAATGTGAATTTTGTGAATTCAGTGTTAATTGAATGAAATTTTGTGTTTCGTGTAATCGTGGACTTAATTGTAACTTATTTGAATGTTTTGGACTCAATTGGAAAATTGAGTTTGGGCTTAATTGCCACTTTTTGAAAGTTTAGGGACCTATTTGAATATAGGCAACCCTGAACGGTGTTCGCGATATCTTGAGCTCCGGACCACGAAATCGAGATCCGTAACCGGCTTTGAACTTGTTTCGACGTTACCTATCCATTAAACTTGACCTTGTATTGTTTTGATACCGTTTGAACTCTCGACAACGAATCTTTTCACAACCTCGTTTCTTATAACTTGTTTGAACCGTTTATTAAACGAACCGGACTTGAACCGACCCGTATTTGACCCATATTAGCACTAAATATCAGCATTCCCTTTCTCATTGCTTCATCATTTTGATCGATCATCATCATCCAAGAGAGAAGAGGAGAATTCCAAGAAACCCTTGTTTTGTTCATCCAGCTTTGAGCTCAAGCTTGATCAATCCTCCATCTTCTTCCAAGGTAAGTTAGGATTTAGAATCTCCATCTTCTCCTCTATCTTTTCTTCTATGGAAAGCTTGGCATGAGTGAAGGATTGATATGGTTTGAATGAAAGCATAAATAGGGGGTTTGATCTTGAACTTTGGTATCTCATGGTTTAATTGGAAACTTGATGCATGAAATATGATTCTTGTAACTTCTTCATCATTTCTGTATCTTTAAATCTCATGTTGGGTGTGTATAGCATGTTATGCCATTAATGAAGCTTGAAGCTTCCATGAATGAAAAATTGTTATTGGATGATCTTTTGCCAATTTTATGCATGACTTCTTGTATATATGAATGAATTACATGATTTGTATGAGTTTTATGAAGTATGAGCATGTCTAAGTGCAATATAAGAGCTTCCTTGTTGCTGCCCCTGTTTTGCAAGCTTTTCCCACGCTGCTCTGTTTTTCCTCGCAGAACGACGAGCTGACACGGCCGTGTCTGCTTTGAACTGAAAATGGATACGGTCGTGTTGGGCTCTCGACTTTGATTTTTCCGAATTTAAATCTCGGACACGGTCGTGTCCAAATGCTTTGAAAACTCAACACGGCCGTGTCAAGCCCTCGACTTTGAATTTTTCTGATTTTAAACCTCGGACACGACCGTTTCCGTTTTCTTTGAAAACTCAACACGGCCGTGTCATTTGAAATGGCAGCTTTGGGGGAACTCTTTTATTGCTTGTTTTTGCGTTTATTATTCGTATTTATGAATTATATGTAACATGATTATGTTAAAGTAATGGTTTATGATTGGTTTATGATTGATATATGATATTGATGAATTATGAATGCAAAGTATCAAAATATGAATGATATGAACGGAAACAAATACGGTTTTACAGTATAATGAACAAAACTTGGTGAATTATGTGTTTAATTGAATTCTATGATATTCATGACCATAATTGAACATATTATTGCGTTTTAAGCATTCCATAGCATGTTATTGCATAGCCGAGCGTCTAATGTGGTCATGATTGAGTCTCACACTACCTTTGTCACACAGATCTTGATCCAGTGGGTGACGAGGTCGGGCAGTGAGAGCTTGTCGGGTTCTTTTGTCTATCGGGTAGGTTTTTCTTCTATTAGATAACAATATGACCCGAACACCTAATGTGCAAGATTTTAGCCAAAACCCTATATAGGTATTTATTCCAAGTTTTAACGAGCAAATGTTTTTGAACGAAAGCCTTTATTATGAATGTCCTACCAAAATGTTTTGGCGAGAAATGTATGAATGATCACAATGAATGAGGGCCCGGGGCTTAGTGTATTGGTAAATCGGGGAAGCATGGGCTGACGGGAATCCACATATACTAGTCCCAACAATTTCGGCAACCTGGATTTCACTAGGAGATTAGTGGATGAAAGGGGTCCCGGCTTTTGGGGATTCATGTACCCCTCTAGCATTAATGAATGAGGGCTCGGGCCTTGCAAACCCATTCCCTACCCGGAGGAAAAAGGAGTATATGAATGAACGAATGAATGTTCTAATATATGTGCACGAAAGAATGTAATGAATGAATGAATAATGGATTACACGTGGTGGTGGTTGGAGATAATGCACGCCCTCTCGCCGGGCTATTGATGACCTAATGAACGAATGAATTGTTATAATCCTATTCGTTGTACTTTATGTTCCCGCTTGGGAGAAATGCTTCTAAACCTCGAATAAGACTTGCAAGTATGTGTTTCAATTCTGTAATATTATGATATTATGCCTCTGTTTTTATACCCACCAATCTGTCTAAGACTGAACCCGAAGTTGTTTCAGTTGTTTTTGCAGGAAAGGGGATGCTAGGCGGGATACCAGTCAGGGAGAGTCTTGCATCGTGTCTAGCCTTTCCTTTACACGCATTTGATTCATTTGGTTACTTTTGTTACTTTTGAATTGTATATGTATGGAGCGTACATGAATATTGGTACCTATATGTATCTTTCTTGAACTATTGGTACATAGAGCGTAGAGCTCAATCTATATATGGAATACATGTTGGTACCTAGAGCTCTAGCGCAATACGTAATATATGAATGATTGCTTCCACTATCTTTTTATTGCTCTGGTTGTTGTGATTGTTGTTGGGGTTTAAGTTATAGGTTAGTCCCGCCTGGCTTAGCGAGTGTGTATGTCTCCGTTCGCTATGATTCGACACGTGTATGGAAATCCATTTCGTATACGGGTCGGGTCCTGGTGCGGGGGATGTGACGTCTCGCGCTCGGGCGTTACATTATGCCATGAATATAGTTGATACCTTCGGCTACCACGTTCGGATGAGCATTCACATTTTGCACCTCTCTCTCCAGAGCATATGCACGAGCCTGAACAAGTGGCCTCTGTCCCCCGATAGCTAACTCTCGCCGCTTCGGACATGTGTCCACTTGATGCTCATCACTTCCACATCGTAAACATAAGCCCAAACGCCATCTGCAACCGTCGTAAGTATGTGTATCGCGTCCGTAATAGGAGCAAAGAGGCTTTCCCGAAGATGAAGTATGTGAAACTCCCGAACCCGATCCAAATGATCGATTCTTTTTCTTCTTTTGAGACCCTTCTTGAGGTAAGGGAGTATGATGAGAAATAAGCCGCTTTCCTTTATTAAAATTTTGTCCTAATTTTGAACCTGAAGCCTGTCCGGGTTGAGAATTAGGCCTTCTTGCCATCAAAGGAGGGGTACCTTGAACCTTCTCTTGAGAGTCACGCGGGACAAGTTCCCAAACTCTTTTACCTTTCTTGAGCCATGGCCCGGTTTGTATATCACTTCCATTAGAGATCTTTGGATTTTGTTGATTCTGAAACTCCTTAAATATAATAGAAATTTGAGCCGGTTGTGGTGTCGCTATAGGGACATATTCTCTTATCCTCTGATCCACAAGACGAACCAAGGAATCGAAAAAATCTTAAGGTTGAACCGGATGGCGCAGATGTGGGGGAACCCTAGGAGGACGATCACAAAGACGGTGACCTCGAGGCATCCTATAATTAAGGCACTGAATATGCATGTTGAATTAATATGTCAATGCACGTAACACACTTGTAACTAATAAATTTCCACACATTGGAACAATTAAACTCAATTAGAAATGCGCATATAAATAAAGGAATTTAAACGATTTAGAGTAGCGTATGATGCACGTGCTCATGTATACGTTGGACCAGTCACCATAGTTGCATCCTTTAGCTTGGCACTCGTTCCATGTTCGTTGAATTACAAGCTTGCCTTGCATTTGTTGGTCATTTCTTGTTACCCACGATCTTTCAATTCTTTAGAACTCTCTAGCGTTAACTCGCAGCTATCCACGGCCCGAAATCGATATTTCTCGAACCCAACTCTTTCCCAATTATTGATCTTGAAGTGGTGCCCGAACCTTCACCTTAAATATTTCCTTGATTAAAACTTCCTTGCGTTGACTTGTGTAATTTTATGGTCCGGGATTATGATTCTTGAATTCAAATTCTTCTATACTCGTGGAGTTGGTGTCTTAACTTTCTAGAGGCATTAATCTCCAAAGGTTGTCCTATTCTCCCCCTAGTTGTGACTTTGAATAAAGCTTCCTCGATTTATTCTTTATGAATTCGAATAGTTGAATGAATTCACCTTCCGATTGCTTTACCCGTTGAACACATAATTTCCCTCTAAGCTCGTGGCCTTTCTTTACCAGTTCCCTTGTTGTTCAACTTTCCAATTCAACCTCTCAACACGATAATTAGCTTGGATATGGAAAATAGACTCAATCTGACCGAAGGTAGAATTTTTAATACCTTAATTTACCATGAACTTGGAATTACCATATTGATCGATCCTCTTTTACCCCTTTCCTACCGGGCTTCTACTCGAAATCCAAAATATCTCAATTCTTTGTAGATCTACATTAGCTACCTCACGGTTCAATTCTTTCATTTGTCATCTTCATGAACCCCAAAATTGGCCAAATTCTTAAATTTTCCAAGTTGATCCAAATCCTACTCCAAGGTCCGGATTGTCTCGACTCATCCCGCACTTAATTCCCAAATTCTTACTTCGATATGAATCACTTGAGTTACTTTCTTCTTACACCTTGATTTTTGTTCTAAAGAACTGAAAACCCTCACTTTGCTTACAAGTCTGAACCTCGACTCCTTGAGACCCTTAAGACTTCCTTCATCACCCCCTTGATTCCGGTTGGTCGAATTCCTTTATAATGTGAGCTCATATGTTTATTTTGCAAGTTCTAAACATCACTCCTTGTTAATGGAAACCTCGAACCCAAACATCTTCGAGACTCGATTCATCTTTCTCCTAAGCGAATGTTCTTGTAGAATCCGATTGAGAAACCTTCATAACGTGGCATACGTGTTGATCTTGTGAATGAAATCATTACACCCCCAACTTCCCTCGTAGGGTGGGTTCACCATTACTACCATAGTTTGCAACTATTCTCTTTTATCCTCTAACTTCGTACAACTTGTGAACTATTCCCACCATTCCTTCTTCTATCCCGGATCTTATCACTTAAATTAAAACCCGAATAAGGAGGGTCATGGCTCTTGAATTCTTATATGAAATTCCCCGGTGCATTCCTTACAACTCCAAAGCTAGAGGGAGGAACTTGCGGTAGATTCATATTATCATAGAGATTAGCCGTGGTTTGATATTATCTTTATAGCCTATAAGTCAGAACTCAATTCAAAGCTAAATACATGCGGTTAGTGCATGCTCATGTCACATAATTAGCATTTAAACACATATTCAATGCAAAATGCAATAGTTAATTCAACTAAATTTAAGATAAAACACGTTGACACATAAATTCCGCAAAAGTTTAAATAAACACGTTGAACATATAAATTTCCAAACCATAGAGGGTCAACTAATCAACAATTAGTAACAGGAATCAATGTCATGCACTAGTCATCAAGTAGTTCAAAGACGTTCAGGTAAGTTCATATAATTCCAAATAAGTTCAAGTAGTTCCAAATAAGATGCAAGACTCGTAAATTTTCAATTAATCCTATGCCGTTCGACCTAGACTTGACACGACACGACGCTAGAACCGCGATTTTGCAACCGGGCTCTGATACCACCTAAGATGTAGCACCCGGAACGCCGAGATGCCACACCCCCGCACTATAGCTCAGTCCACATATGAAATGGATAATCCGTACATGAACCAAGACTATAGCGAACGGGTGACAAAGCAAGAAACAACCTAGCTAGGCAGGACTAACGCCAACACAATCAAACCAAAACATGATAAATTAAAAACGGAAGCATTATATCAATACATATAGGTACCATATTTACGTCAAAAGTATATATATATAGTAGTAAGTACCAACACTTATCAATACATTATCATCTCCTATACATCACACATGTATAAATATCCAAAAACCACTAACATGATACTCCAAAATCCATACATGAAATGAAATGCTACACTCAAAGGTAAAGACCTGACTCGACCCCGCCTACCACTCAACCTGCAAAACTAAAAATGTGAGGTGTCAGTCTATGAAAGACTGAGTGAGGGGTTTAAATAAATATAAGCGCAATTACCATGCAAGCTATAATCTCGGGTAAGTTTTCATAAAAGAAGCAATATAAGTTCAAATATTAAAGTAATTCTCGCCCGAGATTACAACTAATCAATTTAATAATTCAATCATTATCAATTCAATCCGTGGCCCGGCGAGTGAGGGCAATTCTCCAACCTTTCTCCATAAGTGTACAATCATGAGTGTTTCAATTTATTAGGTTATCATGCAAATAATTACAGTGCATAATTAACAGTTTCATGAACTCCTTCTTCCTCCGGGTGATGGTGGGCTTGCAAGACCCAACCATCCATGCATGGTGTACGTCAGGAACATGACTCCCACGTACGGGATTTCTTCCTCCACCAAACCTCCTGGTGGATTCAGAGGTGATCCCAAAATTGGTGAGGATAGTGCAAGAGTTACCCGTCAGCCCTTGCTTCCTCAGTTGGCTCAGTACACTACCCTCGGGGCCCAACGTGAACATGCTTTACTCGCCAAATCAATCAATCAATCAATCGGTTCAATTCGGTAAATTATTTGAAAATCAATAAGGTTTTGGAAAATTATAGATATATAGATACATTTTGGCCGAAAGATCACATAGGATTGTAAAGGTTCTATATATCTAGAAATTAAACCTCACCTTTACTTTACCAACCAAAAGAAGCAAGGAAACACCCTAAGGAGCGTGCTCCTCGTCACCGGGAAGGTGATCTGTATAACAAGGACACGTGTACGTGAGACTCGACTCGTATGAACCATTTAAGACGAACGGCAAAGTCATGGATCAAAATATAATGCAATAACAATCAAGGAATGTCAATTAGGAGCATACTTATCAATTAGTCAAGTATATTTATCATATAAGTCATATAGGGGAGCCAAGGAAGTGACAAGAATGCGATAAGAAGGGTTTTGGTGAAGTTTGGCCAAAACCGACAATTTATGGAAATGTACATGCTGAGGGAAAACTGGAATATCTTGAGATATAGAAGTTGGAATTGTGTTTTGCTTGTTGGGTAAGAAACTAGGCACAAAGACCTTTCCGATGATATATGGCTCGTTTTCTAGTTCAAAGTGAGGAGAAAATGGCGTAAGCTTGAAGTTGGGTGAATGCAGTTTGTCGGTAAAGCAGCGACACCAAAAAGAATTGATAATATCTCACAAATGGGAAAATATATTGAGATGATTCCAGTTGGAGATTGTTCTAGACTTCAAGATCTTTCCAGAGAATCAAAAATCAGGTTATTTGGAGTTCGGATGAGGGAGTACCCGGCCAGGTAAAATTCAAGGGAAAAGTTACCCGCCCGGGTAAAGCAGTACAGGAGCTCTCGAGATGAAACTACCAGCCCGGTTCCAGGGGAGGAAAAAGACCTAAAATAGGGGTAGCTTCGGGGAAGGAAGAAAAGGGATGAAAACCCAAGGTAAACTCAACCAAAATGCTCCAAAATAATCACATAACATGTATATAACTTAAAGACATCAATTAGGTAGCATATAAACCATTAAACATGCATCAATCATCAAGCTTTCATCATTCCAAACCCATATCAAATCATGAACTCCAACTTCCATATTATTCAAGAAATCATGCAAGCTTTGAAGTCTAATGCTCCCACTCATGCTTCTAATCATAAATAAACAAGGATTTACATTCAAATCAACAAACCCTACTTCAATCAAGAAATCATGTACTTCTCAATCTACCTTATTTATGAAGAAAGAAAGGATGAAGGTGATGAAGATGATGATGTTTCAACTTGTGCAATTCTCTCCTTGAATTAAAGCTTGAAATATGGTGAAATCCTCCTTCCTCCTCCTTTGGTGTTTGGATCGGTGTTTAGTAGGTGTGAGTGTGTGAACTTTGATGAAATGTGATGAAATGAAAATGTGGGGAATATGATATACATAAGATATATTATGTATGTAATGTATAGATATACACAATTTTCTTCCACTAACTCATGTGACTTATCACATTTGCAACCAAGTCCCTCTAATTTTAAATGTATGCAATTGTGTTCTATCTCTACACAATTTTCATATAACCTCCCAAGTCATGAAATGCAATTAAGCCCATGAATTTACACAAAAGAGCAATTAAGACCATTTATTACAATTAGATCATATATATCACTTAGTTCATATAACTCACATTAATAACAATTCAAATAATTGCATAGAGATGTAATATATATAATATGATGAAGGTTGTAAATAATTGAATGAGATGATCAAATTAAATTCCCCCAACTCCCGAAGACCCGCTCGTGGCATGCTTACCTGAACTTCCGGAAATTTGGGCGTTACACCCTAGACCTTTACCTATACCTTAAGAAACCTTAGAAAGCTGATTTCCATATTTTCCAAATTCATATTATAGCTTTCATCATCCCGAAATACGTTTTGAAAATTGTTTTTCAAAAAATCTCATTTAGGTCCCTAGTTACTTTTCACCCTTAATTGTAAGAAATTTTCGAGACACTTTTACCTATCCAATATTGGGTTCGATAGAATCCTTGTGAAATTTTATGAATTATGGTATGATTCCCAAACCCTAATTCTTAACGTAGCTTCCGTAGAAATCAAAACCGACCGAAAAACCCTAGTTTTACTCTAAATTAGAAATTTCTGAATTTCAACGTCTTTCCTATGCAATATTATAACCATTGCGAACCTTGTATTATTTTATGAATTTTAAGATCTTTTTCAAGCTCTAGTTTAAATCCTAGCTTTATTTATAAATTTTAGCCAATTTTTCCCAAAGTACTATTTCCACCGTAAAACTTAATTTTCAAACCGTACAACATTTGGTATCCAATATTACAGTCAAAATGATCCTTAAATTATTTCAAGAATCATGGACACTTTCTCAGAAATCAATTCACATTCTAGCTTCGTTTATGAATTTTATCGTATTTTTCAAAATTCCCGAACGACTACTACTTTAATTGTAGACGTTCAAACGTTAAGTGTTTATAAACCATTAGAAAGCTCTTTCGATTCTCTTTCTTTTGCAACTTCTCTCATTTCAAACTAAACCCTAGACATTCTTCTACGATTTTATTATCATTTTCATCCTATTTTAGAATTATTTTTATTTGTCATAATTACTAGATAAATTAATAATATCTTAAATATACACCTAAGTATACACCTTAATCCCCTAATAAATGAATCTAGCTTATTCACCACCATGACTCACCTAATTAAGTCTTCAAAATTGCAAAGACATACCTATAAATACCCAAGAGCTCATAACATAAAACTCACACCAACATCATACCACTCTCTCTCTCCCGGCCACAACCCCAATCTCTCACTAAGGTGCAATTTTATTTTATTATTTCATGATTTATATTATGTTTTTAATATAATAATATTAGTATCATCCTTAGGTTTAATTAGATTATGCTTTAGGAATTTATTTTTATGAAATATATGTATAATTGTTAATTGTATGTACAATGTGTCTACACTATGGAATTTTATTTAATTAAATTCATGATAATGATATAATATGAATACGTATTTAAATAATTATGTTCTTGCTTGATTAAATTTATGCTTAGAATAATTTATTTAGATTTAATTTTATGATTAAAGTGTTACATTTGAATTTAATTATATGTTATGAATTTGAAATTTATTAAATATGATCATGAACTAGTATGAACATCTTCATAAGCCTAAGAACACCTTCATAATGTTCTTGAAATAAATCATGTGCACGTGTGATAGTATGTGTGTGTGTGTGTGTGTGTGTTTAATTTTATGTTATAAAGTGTTTAATTCATAAGAAATTGAATAGTAAATGTTTTCAATAGTAATTTTGACTTTTTGGTCAACAATTAACCAATTAATTTCGAAATTAATTTAAAATTAATTATAAAATAGGATTTTGAAATTTTAAATAAAGATTTTTCCAAATTAATTTAAAAATTAATAAAATTATAAAATAATTTCAAAATCAACTTACATTGTTGAATTGAATTCTAAATTTAATTCCTAATCCTTTAATTAAGGTCACAATATGATTAATAAATATTTCAGTGGTTAAAGAATTCAAGAAACTTAATTAATTAATTAAATTTCCTTAAACAATTAAAAATAAATTTTACCGGGAAATAATGTAACGCCCCAGTTTTTCAGTGGTTTAAGCATGACGTATGTGTTTACCAATAGGTGAAATTAAATTAATTATATATGATTTTATTATGGATTCTTTTATTAGTTTTATTGTTTGAATATGAATTCTTGAACGTTTATGCATATATGCTTATGTTTAAGTATCGTTCTTATTCGATTTGATTTTCGTTTTTCGTGAAAACTTGGCATGAGTGAATTATGTGTCTTATGATCATGTTTATTTGCTTGTTTCATGACTTCGTTCTAGCATGTGTGAGTTTTGTGTTCGTTTGTGTGATCGGAACCGAAAAGGGAGCTAAAGAGCATTTAGCGTACCTTGTGTTCCGGGCGGCATATCTTGAGCTCGGGAACTCGGAATCGAGTTCCGTCACCTCCATTGGATTCCTATCGATGATTCAGAGACAATGGGTCAAGTATCATATTTTTTCTAATACCATTTGGACCCCCAAATTTCAACAGAAATGAGCAACTCTCGTCTAAACGACCATTCATGACTCTACCTAAGCTACGGACCTAAATTAACACCCCTATGACCTACCCATTGACCCCAACCCCACTTGCACACTCCATCTCTCTCCCTATCAGCCCTCACACGAAATCCCCCCCCCCCCCCCCCCCCCCCCCCCAAAAAAAAAAACAAGATATTTTCAGCCAAAAGAAAGAAGAGAAGGAAGAAAGGAATAGAAAGAAGAACCCTTTTGCCCCATTTGAGATTTTAAGCTCATCTCACATCCATTGCTTCTCCAATTTGAAAGGTAAGATTATTTTTATGTTGTGTATCTTCTAGTAGTTATTTTAAGTCCCATATTGCATGATTTTACCATGTTTTGAGTTAGGATTGGAGAAGATGATGAATAGTAAGGGTTTGTGAAATTTTGATGATTCTTGCATGAGATCTTGTGAATTCTTGCAGTATGAAGCATGTATTTTGTTCCTAAGACATCATTTGTGATATATATGACCTTGGTTTAGGTGGTGGATTAGGATTCATGATTTTACCATTAATGAAATTTGGAGGTTTTGCATGAACTTGTTCTTTCTTCTTTCCAAGCATTAGTTGTTGCAATTTTGGACCATTAATTGGCTTGAAATACATGAATTCTTGCTACCTTAACTTACCTATATGTGTTAGTTTGATGTTTATGTGGTTTGGCATGAGTTTTGCCCTGCTTGTTGTGTGTTTTTCGCCACTGACCTAAATCCACGAGGGTGGATTTTGGAAAAATCCACCGGGGTGGATTTGAGTCAGTAGTGTTTCTGACCAGAATCCATGGGGGTGGATTTTTCCCTTTGGAAAAATCCATGGGGGTGGATTCTGTCCTGCCCATTTTTGTTACTCCGGTTCCGTTTTTCTTCGCTCGTTTGATCTTCCTCCACCTCTTTTATGACTTCTATGCTATGATAACATGTTTTATCTTGTGTGTTATGAAGTTTTATGATTTTTTTTTGTGGAATATTACGAGTTATGCCTCAACGTGTCATCATTGCTCCTAATATGTGCATGCATGGATCTTGGCTCTCAATGTGCACCCTAATTGCTTTTGTAACTCTTACTTTATGACTTGTATGATATGTACACATGTTATATCATGTGTTATGATTATTATTTGAATTTATCGGATTTATTTGGTATGAAATATGGAAGTTATGAACTCGAACGGATATGAACGTTTCTTGGAATGAATGAATGACTTGTTTAGATGACTTTAAGTAATGAATTGTGCATATGAATGTTTCCATGATACTATATCATCTCTTATGCATTCATATCATATTCATTACATTGTCGTGCATCGTATTTGGTTCATTTGGAGTCTTGAGTCTCACGTGTACACTATTTTGTCCTTTGTACAGTTTTCTCCAGGGTGGAGACTTGTCGGGTTCTTAGGACACTTCCGAGTCCTCTTGTTTCTTCTTAGTGTTGGTTGGCAAGCTAAGGACGGGTGGGTTTCTCTACTATTTAGTTAAACAACCCTATATACTTTCAATGTGCAAAGATTTCGACCAAAAATTAATATATGTATATAGAGTCGTTTTCAAGAGTAAATGATTTCAACGTAAAGTCTTTCTCTTATGAATCTACCAAATGTTTTGGCGAGAAAAGAATGAATGTTATGCACAGAATGGGGCCCAGGGACTTGGTGTGAGTGGTGTTCCGAGGAGGCATGGGCTGACGGTGAACCCTCATACTAGTCCCACCAATGAACGGCGTAACCGGACCTCGTTAGGAGTTAGCGAGGAATGGATGCTGAGTGCCATCTGGGGAGTCATGTTCCCCTTTTGGTCAATGAATGGATGGTTCGGGCCGATCACCCGGCCATCACCCGGAGGAAGAAGGCGTAAATGTTCATGAATGTGCACAAAAGAATGTTATGCATGAATGAAAGAAAGAAAGAAAGAATGTTTAATGAACTACACGAGGTGTTGGTTGGAGATAATGCACGCCCACTCGTCGGGCCACAAACGACCTAATGAAAAATGAACGTTATAATCCCTTTTCAGACTTATTTATTTCACCCACTTGGGAAATGCTCTAAAAACCTCATTTGGGATTATAACTTGCATGTGAATGTTTAAATATTGTTGTATATGCTACTTATACCTCATTTTATACCCGCCAGTCTCCTATAGACTGAACCCGGTTTGTTTTCAGTTTTCTTGCAGGTTTGGAGTGCTAGGCGGGAAGTCGAGTTTGTTAAGTCTTTCGGTCAAGTCAGAGTCTGTTCTTATGCATAGTGTATCATGATTTGTTTAAATTATGAAGAACATATGATTTGTATTGATTATTGCTACCATCATGAATTCTGAATAAGCTTATAAGAACAAAAAGAATCCGTAATTGATGTTTTGTGATTTTATTAAATTTCGGGATTAGGTATCTATGTTAGTTGAACCCGTTACTCTTTGCTTACCTTGCTATTTATCAATGTACTTTGCTTCCGCACTGGTATTATTTCTATTGTAATCTTTCTTTGGTTGCGAAAGTTAGTTCCCGCCTAGCTTAGCGAGTGTGTGTATCCCCGTTCGCCGTAATTTAGCTCGGGTATGGATTGTCCATTTCATATTCGGGTCGGGTCTCGGTGCGGGGGATGTGGTACCTTGCGCTCGGGTGCTACAAATAATCTCTAAATGTTATAAGAATTATCTAATATATTATATTTCCTAAACCTTATGTGATTATTTGATTACACTAATAAGAACCTAGTTCTAAGTTAGTAGTAATTACTTTCAGGCAACAATTGCACTGAACAGTGGGATCCATTCCAACCTATTTGAATTTCGATACTAGGTGAGGGTTAAAACATTTTCAACTGGAATCATGTTTATACCTATATCTCATTATAAAATGATTTCCAAACCTACCTATTATTTGATTTCCTATCTATATATATTAATATAATATAATATTCCTCTTTGTGAGGAAAATACCATTAAGTCGGAATCAGGATCTTATTCGGACATCATACATCTCAGTCCTATTAATACTAAGAACTGATTCCCGACTAAGCAAGTAAATCATTATTACTTATCAAAATGGGCCCGGCGCACAGCTGTGTCGAGCAATACCAGGAAGGCATCGGGCCGAAGGTATTGTTGGTGCCACAGACCGCCACCAACTCTTGGTAGTGGTTTAGCTGGAGGTTAGTTACTCCACGCCAAGAGACTTACAAGGGAGACAACCTCCCTGGGAGAGATAGCTTCCTCCCACATATTACATACTGTCGGTAGGGTTTTCTCCCCCACTGACACTACGGTGTTGCGGAGTTATTATCATACTTAGTTTTATTAAAGTACTGGTGCCTTGATCAGCCTGGTACTATTTACAAACATTTTAAGGAGGCCGGAGGAAGATGCCTTACTTGCGGGCGGTACAAATCTTTTATCAATCGGTTTATGACTTCTAAAATACACTCCAAATACCCCTATCCCTGTTTCAAACTTATGAACCGTATCATATCTGCTATATTCTATTGCTATCATTTTATATATATATATATATATATATATATATATATATATATATATATATATATAACTACATATATCTAAATCTAAAATTCCTTCACTTAGTCGCTTTGACTAATTCCTCCCCTGTTTCAAACACATGATTTCAGGGAGCGAGGACAACGATACCTAGAGGTATCTTGAAGCTATAGGGGTCATACTTATTAGATCAGGTTTAGATTAAGAGCATTTAATCCTGATCATGTATATACTGCTAATAAACTGCTCTTATACATTAACTCAGTACACTAGCTATCTTATTACCCCCCTTACAATATCATATGTGTTATCATGTTGCTTGTTGCAAGTTTTAAATTCTTTTATCTTCCGCTGCATTTTATCCTACGCTCTACTTAAGTACCGTCTATACCGTTCGCTGTAGTATTTCTCGAGTGCTACGTCTCACATCCACTCGTGGGTAGTATGGTGCGGGAGTTGTAGTGTTAGGGGGCGCTACAGTGTATATATGTGTGTATGTATAAGATATATCGATCAAAAGATGGGGAAAAGAAAGGAAAATTGCCTATTGGTCCTCCAGAAATTAAAGCAATGCAATTGGGTTCTATCTCATGAAATATGATCAATTCAATCCAATTCACATTAATGCAATTAAGTCCTTAAATTATGGAAACCAATCAATGAAGGCCAAGAATGGTTCATGCAATGAAGTCCTCTAATTTGAATGAATAATCAATTAAGGATACATAGGCAATTACGTCACGTTCGGCAATTATTTCACGTATTAATGAGAAATAAATGATATAATAATTCTCAAGTTATGGAAAATGATCAATTAAAGACAATTAATCAAATAAAACATGTTCGGAAATTAATTCACGTGTCAATTAAATTCGAGTAATGCAATAATTCTCAAGTTTACAATAATTTCACTTAAACACTTAATAATATAATTCACACAATATCACGTAATGCATAATTGAAAAAACTGGAGCATTACAACTCTCTCCCCCTTAAGAGGACCTGGTCCTCAGGTCTATACACGAGTTCTAAATCTTTAAAACAAGCGATGAGAGAGCCCCGTCTCTCAAACAAACCACGTGAGAACCCCATCTCTCAAACAAGAAACGAGAGAACCCCGTCTCTTAAACAAGAAATGAGAGAACCCCGTCTCTCAAACAAGCAATGAGAGAACCCCGTCTCTCAAACAAGCAATGAGAGAACCCCATCTCTCAACCAAGCAATAACTCCAGAGATTAAATAAATAAACACTCACACAAACCGTCAAATAAAGAACATGTAGCAGAAATTAGATACATTAATTAATTATAAAAAGGCAATGAATACGATCAACAATCAAAGCACTTAATATCATTAAATTCTTTAAATTTAAATTTAATTTGAGGTACCGTTCACCGTTGTTCGAGAATCTTCCATGGTAGTGATTCGTTTCAACACTTGATTTGAGGTTGAAGATTTCTTTACCCAAAGTAACAAACACTAAATCCCCAATATCGAATACTTAATTGATAATCCAATCCTGCTTCTATAATCGACTTCCTGATCCTATCTAGCACCGTGACTGAAGTTCCCAATCTTAAGTGATATTAGTTCTGCTCCCCATTTTTCATCACGAATTGCACTCAGACCTTGAATACTCGAATTAGTCTTTTGTAGCTTGAATTCAGACCTTTAATCCAATAAGTATTCTCGGTTCCTCCCGGAAACAACTAACGAGTCTGCAACCTGTATTGTTCATGTGATATGTTGTGCCCTAATTTTTCTTTCACCTCCCCAAATCACTCTCAACTTTCTCGGACGCTCGGCCTATCCGTTAGTAGCTCAAATTTTAGTATTCAATCTTTCAACATACCTGGTTGATCCTGGAAAACAAATAACAACCCGGTAATTCATCTTGTTCATTTATCACGTTATTAACTAAGTATTCCATTTCTAAACTCAGTCGAATTGACTCCCATGTGATCCTTTGCAATATAGGATGATCCCATCAAGCCTTTAGCATCTAACTCCCTTGTAATAATACAACATCCTTTCTGGTCATTTCATGCAGATCTTGAATAACAATCGACCTCCTTGAAAATGCTCAATCCACTTATAAAACCATTGTCTCTCCCATTCCTCATCAAATTTCTCTTAATTTCAGCTCGGCTCAAGATATACCTCCTTATTATTTTAGGAGTTTCTATTTTGAGAACTTTGGGCCCAAGAAATTTAAATTATTGAAGACTTCGTTCACACGGTTTTGATAGGGGGGTCCCAAAAGAACCATTCTTCTTGAAACTTCGCTTTCCCAAATGAGGTCCAAACATCGGCTTTAAATTGTTCCCCGGCCAGCTCTCCCCCTTAAGAAAATAAAATATTTTGTGTCTAACTTCTTGAACTTGTTCCACTATTTCTCAACCAATGATCCTTCTCTTTCTAATTTTCTTGAATTACCTATCACTTTCGATCTTGTTCCCGAAAATTCCTCCACCCGTAGTTGGTAATTGAAACGAGCACTAAATCTACCTTTCCTGAACCTTGGAATTCCCATTTTCCCTTCTCATCAACCAGCACAATCCCAAAAGTTCTCCTTTTCTTGATTCTAATATAGCTCAGTTGAAAACAACTTGATGAGTGAGATGAAGGAAACTTCCTATCAAGTAAACACCTAATAATGCATGTGGGATTATTATGTCAATGCATGTCTCACACTTGTAAGTAATAAAAATGCACACGTTGGAAATATTAAACTCAATTAGAGATGCTTATATAATTAATAAAATTTAAATAATGTATGATGCACGTGCTTATGAATGCATTGAACCTGCCACCATAGTTGCACCTTTTTAACTTAGCACTTGTTCCTTGTTTGTTGAATTACAAGCTCGCCCCGAATTTATTAGTCATTTCTTGTTACCCACGGTCTTGCAAGTTTTTCAAAATCCCTAACATCAACTTGTACATTTCCATCGCTCGAGAGTTGAAATTTCTTGAACTCGATTCCTTCCCCAAGTATTCCTTCCAAAGTATCGATTTCTATGTATTGCTCGAACCTTCACCTTAAACGTCTTCTTGATCAAAGTTTCCTTGGATCAATTCGCATAACTTTGTAATCAAAGTTATGATTCTTGAGCTCCAATGCTTCTACTTCCATGAAATTGATACCTTGCCTTCTTTATCAATTCCATTATTCTTCATATCTTCTAATTCAACCGCCTAACACAACAATTTACCTTAGACATGGAAATAGACTCAATCCAACCGAAGATAGAATCTTTAGTACTTGAATTTACCACAAACTTGAAATCACCAAATTAATTATTCTCTTTAACTCCTTCTCATCCAACTTCTTCCTTAGCCCAAAATTCGAAATATCTCGATTCCTTGTAGAATTACATTAATTGCTTCGTTATTCAATCCTTCCAATTTGTCATTTCCATGAACCCAAAATCGCTCAATTTCTTAAATTTTTCCCAAGCGATCCGAACCCTACTCCAAGGTCCAAGATGTCTCGATTCATCCCAAACTTAATTCCCAAATTTTGACCTCGACCCGAATCCTTTGAGTTACTTTCCTCTCTCACTTTGATTTCAATTCCAACAAGCAGAAGATCCTCAATTAATTACAAATCCGAACCTTGAATCATTATTTTCACCTCTTTCTTGTTTTGAATAAATCTCCTGAACCCGATTGATCTACCTCTTTTCGTAACATAACCCTCGTGTCTATCTTGTAAATTGTAACCATCACCTTCCTTAATCATCCCCTAACCTCACTAGATCTTGTAGGTTACTCCCACCATAGATCCTTCTATTCCGAATCTTATTACTTGAATTATAACCCAAAAAAAAAAAAAAAAAATCCGTGGCTCTTGAATTCTTGTATGAAGTTCCCCGATGCATTCTTTATAACTTCAAAGTGAGAGAAAGGAGCTTGCGGTAGATTGAGGTTATTGTAGAAATTGGCCGTGGTTTGATATGATCCTCATAGCCTATAAATCAAAATCAATTCAAGACTAAATGCATGCGGTTAATATATGCTCATGCCACATAATTGATATCAAATATGTGAATTTGATGCAAAATACAATAAATAAATTAACAAAATTTAAGGTAAACCACGTTGACACACAAAATTTCTACAAAAGTTTGAATAGACATGTTGAACATATAAATTTCCAAGCCATAGAAGGTCAATTAATCAACAAGTAGTGACACGAATCACTACCACGCACAAGTTATCAAGAAATTCAGAGATGTTCAGGTAAGTTCAAATAAAATGCAAGACTCTCAAATTATCAATTAATTTCCTATGTCGTACGACCTAGATTCACAGGACATGACACTAGAACCTCGGTTTTGCAACCGAGCTCTGATACCACCTTAGGATGTAGCACCCGGAACGCTATGTAGCCACATCCCCCTCACTATAGTTCAATCCACATATGGAATGAGCACCCATACATGAATCAAACCTATAGCGAATGGGAGACAATAAAAAAAAAAAGACACTCTAGCTAGGCGGGACTAACCCTCAATTCAATTACAACAATACAATACAAGTGGTGCGGAAGTATAATAGTCATATCATCAATCAAGTTTCAATCTCCAATAACTTTATCATTTACAATCTTCAAAATATCATAAGTAAGTCATAATAATACATAAGTACCATACTAAGTCATCAACAATACATATGCATCAATTATGGAAATGAAAGTGCTAGTCCCGTAAGAAAGACCGACTCAATCCCGCCTAACATGCACCCTGCAACCTGAAAATGTGAGGTGTCAGTCTATGAAAGACTGAGTGAGGGGTGTATAAATATAGGTGCAATTACCATGCAAGCTATAATCTCGTGTAAGATTTTATAAAAGAAACAATATAAGTTTAAGAATACAATAATTCCTCGCCCGAGATTACAACTACTCCAATTTAACAATAAAATAAATTCAATTCAATTCAATTCGATTCAATTAGTGGCCCGGCGAGTGAGGGCAATTCTCCAACCTTTACACCAACAGTGAACATTCAACATTTAGGTTTCAATTCAATGGTTATCACGCAAGTTGTTACAGTGCACAATTAGCAGTTTCACGAATCCTTCTTCCTCCGGGTGATGGTGGGCTTGCAAGACCCACCATCCAATCATGTTGTACGTCGGGAACATGACTCCCACGTAACGGATTTCTTCCTCCACCAAACCTCCTGATGGATTCAGAGGTGATCCCAACAATGGTGAGGATAGGGCAAGAGTTACCCGCCAGCCCTTGCTTTCCCGGTTGGCTCAATACACTACCCTCGGGCCCACAGTGAACATGCCTACTCGCCCAATCAATCAATCAATCAATATCATGGCTTGCTTGCAATCGTTTTAGATTTGGAAAACTATAGATATAAATATACATTTTGGCTGAAAATTTCACATAGGGTTGTATGGTTCTATATGTCTAGAAATTAAACCTCACCTGACAAGCGACGAAACATGACAAGGATACAAGAAAGTGCCCAAACGATCAATGATCTCCGCCCTGGAGAAAAACTGGACAAGAAAGGAAATAACGGGAACTCGTGAGACGAGACTCAATATAAAACCAAGTATAACGCACGGCCATGCTCATGTAAATAAATAAAACTAGCAATCAAGTGGCACTTAGCATGTATGAGAACCAATTAATACCTAAAAGATGAAATAAATCTCAAGGATTCACATATTCATATCGTTCAAACATTTCAAGTTCAATTCGTAAGCCATGAAGTATGTTTGAGCAATTAAGTACCAAGAAGTGTTACGTAGGAGCATAATTATCAATTAACCAAACACATAAAACGTATAAGTCACGTATGGGAGCCAAGGAAGTGAAAGGATTGCAATAAGATGGGTTTAGGTGAAATGGGCAAAAACTAACAATTTTCGGAAATGCACCCACTGTAGAAAAACTGGAATAAATTGAGTTATAGAGTTGGAATTGAGTTTTGCTCATTGGGTATGAAACTAGACACAAAGAGCTTTCTGGTGGTATATGGCTCGTATTTTAGTTCAAAGTGAGGAGGAAATGGCAGAAGCTTGAATTTTGGTGAAGGCAGTTTCCCGACGAAGTGGCGAAACCAAAAAGAATTATTTATATCTCACAAATGAGAAGCGATATTGAGTTTATTCCAATTGGAGGTTGTTCTAGACTTCAAGAGGTTTCCTTTGGTTCAAAAATCAGGTCAATCGGAGTTCGGACGACGGTGTCGCGGCCGTGACAAAATTACACTGGAAAGCAGTCGCGGCCGCGACTGAAAATTAGCCAACTTTTGAATTGTTGGTCGCGGCCGCGACCAAAAATGGTCACGAAACGGTCGCGGTCGCGACCTTCAAGTCCAACAGCAGAAAAAGCTTCGGGAAAAACAGGGCAAGCTCGATTTTTTGCTCCCAATCCACTTTCACACCAAATCAAAGCAAGAATTCAGCCCAAACTAACACATAACATATATATGATCATATATATCAATTAAGCATCGTATAATCCATGGAAAACATGCTTTAATCATCCAAATCTCATCCAACAAACCCATATAATTTTCATGCCATTAACTTCTCATTTCCTCAAGAATTCATGCAAGCTTCTAAGTCTAAAGATCATAATCATGCTTCTAATCACAATTAAACAAGAAAGCATATCATAATTCTCAAACCCTACTCAAGCCTCATGAATTAACAAAGATACATACTTGACCTTACCCTGGGTGAAAGAGGAAATGAAGGGGAAAGAAAAGATGGAGATATGGAGCTTGATTCCTTGAAGAACTTGGGTGAAAATCTTGGCTCCTAGCTTCCTTGAATCAACCGACATGGAGAAAGGGAAGAAGAGATGATTCTCTTGTTTCTTAAATGAGGAAGAAAGAATAAGGTGTATGTAACAGCCCGGATTTCGAAGTTAGGATAGCACGGATAAGTAAAGGGTTAAGAGGAAAACGTTTATAGCCTTAGTCCATTACACATTCTATTTTACTTGAATTATGTGCATTTATGTTCTGATTTATGATTTGTGCCTTCTTGAGAGAACCATATCACTATTCATTCACCGAACCATAGACCTTTACCTATACCTTAAGAAACCTTAGAAAGCTGATTTCCATATATTCCAAATTCATATTATAGCTTTCATCATCCCGAAATACGTTTTGAAAATTGTTTGTCAAAAAATTCCATTTAGGTCCCTAGTTACTATTCACCCTTAATTGTAGGAAATTTTCGAGAATAGAATCCTTGTGAAATTTTTTGAATTATGATATGATTCCCAAACCCTAATTCTTAACGTTGCTTCCGTAGAAATCAAAACCGGCCGAAAAAGCCTAGTTTTGCTCTAAATTAGAAATTTTTGAATTTCAACGTTTTTCCTATGCAATATTATAACCATTGCGAACCTTGGATTATTTTATGAATTTTAAGATCTTTTTCAAACTCTAGTTCAAATCCTAGCTCGATTTATAAATTTTTCCCTATTTTTCCCAAAGTACTATTTCCACCGTAAAAACTAATTTTCAAACCGTGCAATATTTGGTATCCAATATTACAGTCAAAATGATCCTTAAATTATTTCAAGAATCATGGACACTTTCTCCACACATTGGATATATCGGGTCGAGATAGCTAATAGTAGAGAAACCCACCTGTTACACATTACTAAACAATACCAAGAAAGAAAGAAGACTTGAAGATAGCCTAAGAACCCGGCAAGTCTCCGCCCTAGAGAAAACTGTACAAATGACAATGTGGTACTTACTTGAGACTCAAGACTCCAAATGAACCATATATGATGCATGGAAATGTATTAACATGATATGATATGCATAAGAAATAACAAAGTGCTATGAAGATGTTCATGTGCACAATTAATGCCACTTAAACAGATAAATGATTCAATCATTTATCACACAAATAGATCGTGTCCATTCATTGTCATTCGTTCGTTCAAGACCAATCGTTCATTCAATTCATAACACGTTATAATACATGTTAAAAATCCATATGAATCATTTAGAGGTGAAAGGAATCCATTAACCGCATAAAGAATACAATAATTGCAAATAAGGTCACATTGTAGCTCTTAGGCGTTCATATTAAGCCATATCAATGCATATCAAATCATAACTCACATACTTCACATTAAGCGAATCCATAAATCACATACATCGAGCATAACATGCCATATAACATGTTAACAATTCATTCATATCATAAGAGAAGCAAGAAAGTGTCATGAGGCACCCAAACATAGGGACCACATCCCCCGCACTAGAATCCAAACCCAAATATGAAATGGAAAGTCTGTACCCGAATACGAATCATAGCGAATGGGAGACCAACTGTAGCACCCGGAACACTAGGTAGCCACATCCCCGCACTATAGTTCAATCCACATATGGAACGAGCACCCATACATGAATCAAGCCTATAGCGAATGGGGAGACAATAAAAAAAAAACGACACTCTAGCTAGGCGGGACTAACCCTCAATTCAATTACAACAATGCAATACAAGTAGTGCGGAAGTATAATAAACATATCATCATTCAAGTCTCAATCTCCAATAATTTTATCATTTACAATTTTCAAAATATCATAAGTAAGTCATAATAATACATAAGTACCATACTAAGTCATCAACAATACATATGCATTAATTATGGAAATGAAAGTGCTAACCCCGTAAGAAAGACCGTCTCAATCCCACCTAGCATGCACCCTGCAACCTAAAAATGTGAGGTGTCAGTCTATGAAAGACTGAGTGAGGGGTTTATAAATATAGGTGCAATTACCATGCAAGCTATAATCTCGGGTAAGATTTTATAAAAGAAACAATATAAGTTTAAGAATACAATAATTCCTCGCCCGAGATTACAACTATTCCAATTTAACAATAAGATAAATTTAATTCAATTCAATTCGATTCAATTAGTGGCCCGGCGAGTGAGGGTAATTCTCCAACCTTTACACCAACAGTGAACATTCAATATTTAGGTTTCAATTCAATGGTTATCACGCAAGTTGTTACAGTGCACAATTAGCAGTTTCATGAACCCTTCTTCCTCCGGGTGATGGTGGGCTTGCAAGACCCACCATCCAATCATGTTGTACGTCAGGAACATGACTCCAACGTACGGGATTTTTTCCTCCACCAAGCCTCCTGATGGATTCAGAGGTGATCCCAACAATGGTGAGGATAGTGCAAGAGTTACCCGTCAGCCCTTGCTTTCCCGGTTGGCTCAATACACTACCCTCGGGCCCACAGTGAACATGCTTACTCGCCCAATCAATCAATCAATCAATAACATGGCTTGTTTGCAATCGTTTTAGATTTGGAAAACTATAGATATAAATATACATTTTGGCTGAAAACTTCACATAGGGTTGTATGGTTCTATATATCTAGAAATTAAACCTCACCTGACAAGCGACGAAACATGACAAGGATACAAGAAAGTGCCCAAACAATCAATGATCTCCGACCTGGAGAAAAATTGGTCAAGAAAGGAAATAATGGGAACTCGTGAGGCGAGATTCAATATGAAACCAAGTATGACGCACGGCCATGCTCATGTAAATAAATAAAACTAGCAATCAAGTGGCACTTAGCATGTATGTGAACCAATTAATACCTAAAAGATGAAATAAATCTCAAGGATTCACATATTCATATCGTTCAAACATTTCAAGTTCAATTCGTAGGGCATGAAGTCTCACAACCATGTTTGAGCAATTAAGTACCAAGAAGTGTTACGTAGGAGCATAATTATCAATTAACCAAACATATAAATCATATAAATCACATAAATCACATATGGGAGCCAAGGAATTGAAAGGATTGCAATAAGATGGGTTTTGGTGAAGTTGGGCAAAAACTAACAATTTTCGGAAATGCACCCACTATAGAAAAACTGGAATAAATTGAGTTATAGAGCTGGAATTGAGTCTTGGTTGTTGGGTATGAAACTAGACACAAAGAGCTTTCTGGTGATATATGGCTCGTATTTTAGTTCAAAGTGAGGAGGAAATGGCAGAAGCTTGAATTTGGGTGAAGGCAGTTTCCTGACGAAGTAGCGACACCAAAAAGAATTAATTATATCTCACAAATGAGAAGCGATATTGAGTTTATTCCAATTGGAGGTTGTTCTAGAATTCAGGAGGTTTCCTTTGGTTAAAAAATTAGGTCAATCGGAGTTCGGACGACGGTGTCGCGGCCGTGACAAAATTACACTGGAAAGCAGTCGCAGCCGCGACTGAAAATTAGCCAACTTTCGAATTGTTTGTCGCGGCTGCGACCAAAAATGGTCACGAAACGGTCACGGTCGAGACCTTCAAGTCCAACAGCAGAAAAAGCTTCGGGAAAAACAGGGCAAGCTCGATTTTTGGCTCCCAATCCACTTTCACACCAAATCAAAGCAAGAATTCAACCCCAAACTAACACATAACATATATATGATCATATATATCAATTAAGCATCATATAATCCATGGAAAACATGCTTTAATCATCCAAATCTCATCCAACAAACCCATATAATTTTCATGCCGTCAACTTCTCATTTCCTCAAGAATTTATGCAAGCTTCTAAGTCTAAAGATCATAATCATGCTTCTAATCACAATTAAACAAGAAAGCATATCATAATTCTCAAACCCTACTCAAGCCTCATGAATTAACAAAGATACATGTTTGACCTTACCTTTGGTGAAAGAGGAAATGAAGGGGAAAGAAAAGATGGAGATATGGAGATTGATTCCTTGAAGAACTTAGGTGAAAATCTTGGCTCCTAGCTTCCTTGAATCAACCGACATGGAGAAAGGGAGGAAGAGATGATTCTCTTGTTTCTTGAATGAGGAAGAAAGAATAAGGTGTATGTATGTGTGTATGTATAAGATATATCGATCAAAAGATGGGGAAAAGAAAGGGAAATTGCCTATTGTTCCTCAAGAAATTAAAGCAATGCAATTGGGTTCTATCTCATGAAATATGATCAATTCAATCCAATTCACATTAATGCAATTAAGTCCTTAAATTATGGAAACCAATCAATTAAGGCCAAGAATGGTTCATGCAATGAAGTCCTCTAATTTGAATGAATAATCAATTAAGGACACATAGGCAATTACGTCACGTTCGGCAATTATTTCACGTATCAATGAGAAATAAATCATATAATAATTCTCAACTTATGGAAAATGATCAATTAAAGACAATTAATCAAATAAGCCATGTTCGGAAATTAATTCACGTGTCAATTAAATTCGAGTAACGCAATAATTCTCAAGTTTACAATAATTTCACTTAAACACTTAATAATATAATTCACACAATATCACGTAATGCATAATTGAAAAAACTGGGGCGTTACACCAACGCATTCACTAGGCTTGTAACACCCCGTACGATGGAATGCCACATCCCTGCACCTAGACCCAATCCACATGTGAGATGGAAGCCCACACATGAACCGAGCATAGGCGAACGGGAGACACACACACGCACGAAAGCTAGGCGGGACGCAGAGACCACAAACAAAACAAAATGCAAAGTGCGCGAATACGGAAGCTTAATATGCCAATAACAAAATTCCAAACACACAAACAACGGGTTCAACTAGCATAAATCCCTAATCCCGAAAATCAAACATAAACATAAATCATAATTCACAAATCAAACGAGTTCGAACTAGCCCTAGAAGCCTATCCCGAAATCCATATAAGGCAAATCATAATTCAAATTACATATACATGATCATCTTATACAAACTTAAACGAATTCGAATGCGAAATGCAAAGGACTCCAAACTTATGCAGAGACTCAAAACAAAACTGACTTCATGACCGACACAAGCCGCCTAGCTCGAACCCAAAGCGAACCTGCAAAGCTAAAAACATGGGGAGGGAGGAGGGTCAGTCCAAAGACTGAGTGAGGGGTTACACACGCACACTTACATATATTTATAGAGCATAGCACGTAGTTGAAGCAATGTTCGTGAACCCGGGGTTAGTTTTTACATGCCAAAACATTTTACCGTTATAATATACATATAGGGAGCTTATCAAACAAACCGAACAAATCTTAAATCATACGTTTCTTAATGCATAAGCTTATTTTCATGCAGACTTAGCACACATATCAGAACATAACTTATTAGGTTGAGAGCAAATCACATTTTATCTTAACTTAAGAGTCTAATCCCGTTTCACGAACCTATGACCGACAAACATAACTTAACGAAACTCGTCGGGTACGAGCGCAAAACCAACCAACTCCTTCATAACGCACGAAGACTTAAGCACACAAAATCATAAAATACATACCTCCACTTACTCCAGTTAATGGGTGGGTTGTACATACCCAAGCCATCCGCGCTTATATGTATGGGTCGTGAGTTTCATGACACTCACGTCCGAGGATTCCATTCCCCAACCAACCTCCTGGTGGGGTCCGGGTTGATCCTAAGTTGGAAAAGTGTCCTGGGGTTGCAACCGGCTACCCCGATGGTCGTCCTGGGTCTCCCGAACTACACAACTCCGGGGCCCAAACTTACACTTACACTTACATAAAAATCGGAAGCTTAAACCCGCTAAACTTACACTTATACATAGCACATGCATATAGTACTTATCATATCATACGTACATATCACACTGACCTCAAAAGCATAACGAAAATCAAAGCTAAGCGTACATAGGCTTATACATAGCTCCATACTTTCAAACTTAAGGCAAGGCCAACATATACGTATCTCACACATATCTACATATATATAGAGGCTTATGGATCACACGCATTCACAAACTTGCATGTTTCATTAGGGTATAACTATATCCTAACCTCACCTTACACCAACGAAGCTGAAGACACACAATCGATTCATCCCGGAATCAACTTGACGAACAAAACACCGCCCCGGGTGCACCTGAGCAAACTGAAGCCAAACACACACAAGACTTAGACTCAAAATGAACCATATAGATGCAAGGCATATGCTTACACACTTAAGGAATGCAATCACTTATGCAAAGCTCATGTTCTTGTGCACAATTAAGGTAATGCATTCATATAAGATAGCACTTAGTCATATATGAGCACACGGAACACTTAACACTTAGAAACATATCTTAGGTCATATAATTCATCATATCACATCGATTCATATTCACACAAGAGCATATAGCAAGTTCAAAGATATACAAGGCATGCACTTAGTTCATATTAAGTCATATTGAGACATATCGGAACATAATTCACGTATTTCACATTAAACAAACTCATGCATATCATACAACACATATAACATGTCATATATCAAGTTAGAGAAGCATAAATTTCATATAAGAGCAAAGACATAACATGCATGGTGAGCAAACAAAGTACGTAGTCAATCATGTACATAAGAGTACACATTGCATCGCATAAGGTACAAATCAAATCAAACGAATTCAAAATCTTAATACAACACACATGACACATTATTCACACATAAAACATATCACATTCAAGAATTAACAAGCCATCGCAAAGCATATCATACATATAAGTAAGCACATAACACATTAGGATCAAGATCGGGGAGGGAAACAAGCAAAACGACCAAGAAAACAAGTTCGGAAGCAAAAAGTGGTTGTCCCCCAGATCCAAGGCCGTGGATTTTTATCAAAGGACAGATCCACGGCCGTGGATCTGAGTTACAGCTGCACCAAATCCACGGCCATGGATGGTTTCAAAGCTTAAAATCCACGGCCCTGGATTTGCTCCAACCAAGAAAATTCGAAATTTTAGCCCCTAAACACACCAAGAACTCAACCCACACTCAAGCTAACACATAATGGGAGGATAATGAAGCAATACTCATGCATTTCAAGCCATAAAATCGGACCAAGGAAGCAACAATCAAGCAAGGAGTGAAATAGAAGCAAGCTCATGCAAAACCTTCAAATTCATTAATGGCAAAGTCATGAATTCACACCTACCACTCAAATTAAGTCCACATATATCATAAATGATGTCTTAGGATGTAAAAGCATGTTTCATACTCAAAGAAATCAAGCAAGAATTCACAAAATCCATCAAACCCTCACTATTCACACCATATGCCATAAATCATGAAATCCTTGGTGAAATCTTGCAAAATGGGACTTAAACCAACCACATAAGCATGGAGGAGTCAAAAGTGAGCTTACCTCTTCAAATGGATGAGAATTGATGGAGCTTGGAAGCAAATATTGAAGAAAATGAATAGTGTCTTCCTCTCTTCTCTTCTTCTCTTCTTCTCTTCTTTCTTCACTTTTGGAGCAAATATCTTGTGTCTTGGGGGAGGGGTCCGAAAATGGGGCTGAAAAGGGAGAGAGAGAGGAGTATATATTGGTCATATAGTCAAGGTTAGGCTTAACTTGGGTTAAGGTGGGGCCCACAAGCAAGACTAGTCAACAAAAGTGTCTTCTTGGCGCGAGGTGCTCGTTCCGGCTGAATTTTGGGGGATCAAATGGGCTTAGAAAATTACAAACTTGGGTTCCTTGGCTTCATATCTTTGCTCCGAGTCCAACACATCTTTCGGAATTCGAATCCAAATTCCCGATCTCGAGTTACGCTTCCCGGAACACAAGGTGCGCTAAAACAAGTTAGGCCCTTGTGCCCCTAATAAATCCCGTTTTACGAAACGAGTCAAGAACTAAATAAAACAAACTCTAAAACAAGTATAAAGCATATAAACACGTTCATAATCCACATAATTCATGCATGGCAAGTTGTTACAAAAATCGGGATTGAAAACGGGGTCGAAACGAGTTAAAACGAAGTAAAAAGGGGGGCTAAAACGTAAACTTTTAAAACATGAAACATATAATGCTCATTCAAAAATCACGTAAGCCATATAATTGCATGCTTAATTAATTAAAAGCGCACTTAGCACACTCGTGACGTCCGTACCTGGAAAACTAAAAAGTTGGGACGTTACAATCTCCCCCCCTTAAAAGGACCTGGTCCCCAGGTCCAACCGCTCGAATTAGAACCACGAGCTACTCTCTTGTATTCACCCAAGTTCGAGGTACACGACGTCCCGACGAGGGTTAGCTCGAGGAACTCCCTCCTACGTTGATTCTGGCGAAGAGCAACTCGATTTGTCTCGAACGATGAGAGGGACTAAACTAGATTCATCACCCACCGTTTGATTCATTTCAAGTCACTCAAAAGCTCGGAGATACACGAATGGCGTAGTCGCCAGACTTCCACCACTCGCACCTTCTCATCTCAGTTGATCACCTTGGAAGCTCGGTAGGAAACACGACCCTCTACTTACCGTAGAACTAGAACACTCGTACACTCAAAGTTATCACTCGGGACAACTAAGCAACAACACACCACATGCACAAGTAATAAGAAAAGAAAAGAAAAGAGGCCACACGCAAATAATAGGCATGCGTACAAAGAAGGCAATTAGGCAACAACGCAAGCGGGTTACCCCAAATTAAACAATGAATGTAATGAGATGCCATGAATGCAAGTACCTCAATTCCGGGCTTGATTCGGCCTCCCCTCTAAGGCTTTTGATTTTTTTTCCTCTTCTTATTGGTTCTTGCACGATCATATTCCGGGAACTTATGCTCCGAAAACCCACAAGCGTAGTATCTTCTTAGTCTTATCCAACACCCCTCATAGGTATGGTTGGTGCCCCCACAATGAGCGCACGGTTGGAACTCCCTCTCGGCTCGTGGTGTCTTCCGGGACTTATGTTTCTTCTTATGCTTTCCTTTTGTTTCCATTCCATGCTGAGAGGATTTCTCTTCCACTTGGAAATTAGAGCACGATCCTAATCCGAGTGGTTGCTCTAGTGTACCTTCTTCCCTCCTTCTAGTTAGAATCCAATTTTCGACCTTCAAAGCTCTTTTAGTGGCCTTTTCCCACGTACCTGTATCCTTAGAAATCAAAGCTTCCTTAAATTCATCCCGGAGGCCTTCCGTGAAATGCCTTGTCTTCACCCGTTCGTCATTCATGACGTGGGGAACATACACGCCTAATCCCTCGAACTCCTCCAAATATTCCATGACCGTTCTATTTCCTTGCTTTAAGGCATGAAATTCTTCAAGTCTTCGTTCTCTGAGTGTAGCCGGTGTGTATCTCTTTCTAAATTCTCGAACAAATACTTCTCATGTCAAATCTTCATTTGTCGCTTCTAATTGTTGAGCAATTCTCGACCACCATTGTTTAGCTTGTCCTTGCAAGAGTAATGTGACGAGACGAACCATGTTTTGAGGGTTACAGGGCCACACGCTAAATATTCCCTCTATCTCCATAAGCCATCCTTCCACCCCAAAATCATCACCTCCTAGGAATTGAGAAGGGTTAAAAACCGTGAACTCCCGATATAAGGTTGCAATTGGATCCCTAGGTGGTACCACGGGTGGAGTTTGTCCTTGATTTTCTTGGAAGTGTTGGAACATGGTGGCCATAAACTCCTCGGCATTGAGAGGTGGACGAGGGTGCAATTGAGAAGGTTGATCATGATTTTGTCAACGTGGAGACATCCTGAAAATCTCAAGAACTACAACATAGATATGTGCATACCGATTAGTAAGTGCAAATGACACATAATTAACTCAATTAAGAGAAATCCAAAGAAATGGTACATCACGTAGTAAAATAAATTCAACATAAGAGAGAATTTCAAAGTCATACCATGTCAGATCGTGATGCAAATGCACACATAGGCAAATTGTCCTAAGCCGTACGACCTAAACGGACACAACACGACCTTGAACCCCGGTTTTGCAACCTGGGGCTCCGATACCACCTTAGATGTAACACCCCATATGATGGAATGCCACATCCCCGCACCTAGACCCAATCCACATGTGAGATGGAAGCCCACACATGAACCGAGCATAGGCGAACGGGAGACACACACACGCACGAAAGCTAGGCGGGTTCAAATTCCAAAACACACAAACAATGGGTTCAACTAGCATAAATCCCTAATCTAGAAAATCAAACATAAACATAAATCATAATTCACAAAATAAACGAGTTCAAACTAGCCCTAGAAGCCTATCCCGAAATCCATATAAGGCAAATCATAATTCAAATTACATATACATGATCATCTTATACAAACTTAAACGAATTCGAATGCGAAATGCAAAGGACTCCAAACTTATGCAGAGACTCGAAACAAAACTGACTTCATGACCGACACAAGCCGCCTAGCTCGAACCCAAAGCGAACCTGCAAAGTGAAAAACATGGGGAGGGAGGAGGGTCAGTCCAAAGACTGAGTGAGGGGTTACACATGCACACTTACATATATTTATAGAGCATAGCACGTAGTTGAAGCAATGTTCGTGAACCCGGGGTTAGTTTTTACATGCCAAAACATTTTACCGTGATAATATACATATAGGGAGCTTATCAAACAAACCGAACAAATCTTAAATCATACGTTTCTTAAGGCATAAGCTTATTTTCATGCAGACTTAGCACACATATCAGAACGTAACTTATTAGGTTGAGAGCAAATCAAATTTTATCTTAACTTAAGAGTCTAATCCCGTTTCACGAACTTATAACCGATAAACATAACTTAATAAAACTCGGCGGGTACGAGCTCAAAACCAACCAACTCCTTCATAACGCACGAAGACTTAAGTACACAAAATCATAAAACACATACGTCTACTTACTCCGGTTGATGGGTGGGTTGTACATACCCAAGCCATCCGCGCTTATATGTATGGGTCGTGAGTTTCATGACACTCACGCCCGAGGATTCCATTCCCCAACCAACCTCCTGGTGGGGTCCGGGTTGATCCTAAGTTGGAGAAGTGTCCTGGGGTTGCAACCGGCGACCCCAATGGTCGTCCCGGGTCTCCCGAACCACACAACTCCGGGGCCCAAACTTACACTTACACTTACACAAAAATCGGAAGCTTAAACCCGCTAAACTTACACTTATACATAGCACATGCATATCGTACTTATCATATCGTACGTACATATCACACCGACCTCAAAAGCATAACGAAAATCAAAGCTAAGCGTACATAGGCTTATACATAGCTCCATACTTTCAAACTTAAGTCAAGGCCAACATATACGTATCTCACACATATCTACATATATATATAGGCTTATAGATCACACGCATTCACAAACCGGCATGTTTCATTAGGGTATAACTATATCCTAACCTCACCTTACACCAACGAAGCCGAAGACACACGATCGATTCATCCCGGAATCAACTTGACGAACAAAACACCGCCCCGGGTGCACCTGAACAAACTAAAGCCAAACACACACAAGACTTAGACTTAAAATAAACCATATAGACGCACGCATATGCTTACACACTTAAGGAATTCAATCACTTAGGCAAAGCTCATGTTCTTGTGCACAATTAAGGTAATGCATTCATATAAGATAGCACTTAGTCATATACGAGCACACGGAACACTTAACACTTAGAAACATGTCTTAGGTCATATAATTCATCATATCACATCGATTCATATTCACACAAGAGCATATATCAAGTTCAAAGATATACAAGGCATGCACTTAGATCATATTAAGTCATATTGAGACATAGTGGAACATAATTCACGTATTTCACGCTAAACAAACTTATGTGTAGCACCCCGAAGGGGCCACAACCCCGCACCGTCGTACCTCTCAAGTGGCTAGGAGACCTAACACCCAAAAAACAAGCCGGTGAACGGACAAAAACATTACAAGATCAGAGTACTAGAAGGGAACATTGCAGCGGAAATATGAGAAATTTAAAACTTTCAAAACATGAATCAGGAGACACAAGAGGCTAATAACCAAGTACAAGGACTATATAGGAATTAAATATTGAAAGAGATACTTCGGACTAGTGAAAACAAGTAACAAATGACACCGGAGGCTAGACCGATAAGTACCTAATTGAACACTATATGATCATCCAGGGGGTGGTGTCCAAGATGGTTCAAAAGAACCTGACCACAAGAGCACAACAAAGGATTTCCTATACTTCAAGATACCAGCCAACAAGCAATCACTGAACCTGAAACCATGAGGTTCGAAAACAAGGTAGAGGTATTAGTCAAAAGGACTAAGTGAGGCATGACTTTTGAAACAATAGAAGTACTTAAAACTTTAGGTTTTCAGAAAAGGATTTACTTCGAAACTATACTTTAAAACTGAATTTCGGAATCTTTATTTCAGAATCGTACTTCAAAACATTACTTTGAAACAAGGTTTCCAAGCAAGCACACACATCAGAGTTTCTGGTTCATATATACTTTATAAACGGGGAACAAAGTACGGGATATTTTCAAAAGTATGAACCAGACTTTAAAACCAAAGTTGCCCGCAAGCTAGGCAGTCTCCAACCTTTACTCCCAGAAAACATTTAGCAGGATTGGTATCGAGACCGGTTAGGATCCCAACACCCATGATCACATGCACCATCCTTCTTCCTCCAGTTGTCGCGCCCAGGGTGCTACCCCGCGGTGACGTAAACATGAACGGGAGGAATTACATCCACCTCTCCCGATCATGGTGTGGTATAACTAACCTCCGATTATAACCATCATCATGATCAAAAAGGACGGCCAGTATCATAGTAGCCATTGGCGCACGCCTCCCGGTCTACTACTCAACCATACCGTCAGGGCCCACAAGACATGATTTCAAGGCTTGCATTATCCAAAATATTCAAAAGTGCAAAAGCACACAGAGTTCAAGAACTAGAACTTTAATCAAGACAGTGTATCGGTGTAGAGGATGTATATCAGAGATCGTTAACTTTAAACTGAAGCATTGTACCAAAATGGGAAAACGTTTAACTTGAAAGATAAGAATCTTTGCACCCGAAGGCGTTGATTTTGAAATCATTTGAATACGTAGGAATATTCATGGTTCCAGTTAAAATAGTTTAAACCTCACATACAGAAAAGGTATTATGCAATAATACCAGAGCCACAGTAAATCCGGACTTCACCTGTGAGTGGTGAATGATTAAGTTTCTATCCACAAACCATATAGTAACATAAACAATTAGGGACGACCTCAAGTCATTCAATGGCTCATAACGATATCACATGTACAGGACAAAACATTATCAAAGCATATCACATCATGTAGCGAGATTCCATGATAATTATTCAATAATCATCAAAGCATGAAGGCATAATTGGATTCATGTAATGCAGTACATAGGAGAGTAATACCATTTAATGCAGAAGAATCATTTAGCTAAGAATGGAACATAAGATTGGCAAGAGAGCAAAAAGCTTGAACAAGGAATACTCTTTTTCGAACAAAGGATTCGAGTAAACGATTAGTCTCAATTGAAAAATCGTGTCAAGAATATAAGGATATATTCTTAGAGTCTTAAAACAATCTCATTTAGAAAAGGAATGTGAAATTTGAAACCTATTTTGATCCCCTGTTTTTGAGAATTTTCGAAAAAGGCTTTGACCGATGAATTCGCCTCTTCAAAACGATCATTTAGGTTAAAAGTCAAAATTCTTGGTCAAGGTCAAAGTCAACAGTCAAAGTCCAAGGTCAAGGTCAATGGTCAAAGGTCACTATTCAAGTATACGGTATATATACTGTATGTATACTGTACTTATATTGTATGTATACGTGTATTTATATAGTATGTATACGGTATTTATACTATATGTATACGGTATTTATACGGGGATACCTATCGTATTTATATAGTATTTATACAAGGTACATACAGTATTTATACAAGAATACATGCGGGATTTATACTATAGTACATACGGTATTTATACAAAAGTACATATGTATTTATTTTGAAAATACACATAGTATTTATACGAAAGTATACACGTATTTATACATATTGGAATCAAATACGTATACTTATATTATACACGTATACCATAACATATATCAATTGGTCAAGTATAAAGATGTAACAATTAATTAAACATGTAACATGTTAAACTATAGGTTATACTTTAATTATGTAACATTAATCAACATGTAACATTAAATTAAATCATGTAATAAATTAAATTACCTAAGTATGATCATAAAATAATTAAAATGTAACATATAACATGCTAGAATAATTGTCACATAATTAATTTGTCACAAAATTAAATTATGTAACACATTTCATAATAAACTATACTATAAGAAACATAATTCATAAATTCATGAATATTTAAAACATAAATTAAAACACATAATTCATGCATAAAATAAAACATATATTAGAACCTAAACCTAGCATAATTAAAACATAAATTAAAACATAATTAAACTAATTAAAACATAAAAAAAATAAGAAAACGTACCTTACAAAGGGGGAGGGGTTCGGCCATAGGGTGGGAGAAAAGAGAATGGAATGAGCAAAAATGAGACCCCAACACACTTATCTATAGTTGTTAGGAAGGACCAAAGTGCAATAAATATTTACTTTAGGGACTTAAGGTGGGGTTTCTTATGAAAATTCCAAAAATAGGTTTGCTCTTTAGTATAATTGTTACAGTAGGGGTAATCTGGTAATTTCACCTTTCTCCTGCATATTTTTGGAGTTGGAAAAGTGTCCAAGAGCTAGAAAATAAAATTAGCTTCGAAACGGTTACTCACGGGTCAAAATTGGGCGTACGATTTAAAAGTTATAAGCTCCGGAAGATGTGATTTTCTTGAATTTTGAAAATTATTTTAATTATGAAATAAATACTAGGATAAAATTTGAAGGTCCGAAAGGCTTTCCAAAAATGTAGAAAAAAACGAGGAACGTTATGGTGATGGTTTCAAGGGTTAAATCATCCTATCGAAGGAAATATATTCTAGCGACTGAAATTTTTATTTGAAAATAAATTCTTAAATTGCTCTGGACACATAAACGAAATCTCAAAGTATTGGAAAGAGAGTTGAAAATTTCTAAGAAGATAGGTATGGGTTCTTTAGGGTTTTTCGAATAAAATGGCATAGTGCTGGTTCGGAAAATGAATAGTACTTTTGACAAAAATTCCCAAAATACCCCTAATGATCAAGAAAGGATTTCGAAGCTTGGAAAACATGTTCATATGACTGGGAAACATGAGTTATGAACCTCTAGGGTTCCAATGAGATGTTAGAACAAGGTAGGCTCGGGAAATGAATAGTAAATTTGGTTCGTGGTAAGGAAATCCCCCTTAAAACACAATACGACTAATGAATGCACATTGTTCACATAAGAATGCAATGCATGAACATTTGTAAAGATGAACCAAGGTATATAAACGCATTCTTGTCCTCTTTGATTTATTGGTTCCAGCTAGGTCCTGATACGGGCTGTTACATCATGCATATCATACAACACATATAACATGTCATATATCAAGTTAGAGAAGCATAAATTTCATATAAGAGCAAAGACATAACATGCAAGGTGAGCAAACAAAGTACGTAGTCAATCATGCACATAAGGGTACACACTGGATTGTATAAGGTACAAATCAAATCAAACGAATTCAAAATCTTAATACAACACACATGACACATTATTCACACATAAAACATATCACATTCAAGCATTAACAAGCCATAGCAAAGCATATCATACATATAAGTAAGCACATAACACATTAGGATCAAGATCGGGGAGGGAAACGAGCAAAACGACCAAGAAAACAAGTTCGGAAGCAAAAAGTGGTTGTCCCCCGGATCCAGGGCCGTGGATTTTTATCAAAGGACAGATCCATGGTCGTGGATCTGAGTTCCAGAGAATCCCCATGCAGCTACACCAAATCCACGACCGTGGATGGCACCAAGAACTCAACCCACACTCAAGCTAACACATAATGGGAGGATAATGAAGCAATACTCATGTATTTCAAGCCATAAAATCGGACCAAGGAAGCAACAATCAAGCAAGGAGTGAAATAGAAGCAAGCTCATGCAAAACCTTCAAATTCATTAATGGCAAAGTCATGAATTCACACCTACCACTCAAAGTAAGTCCACATATATCATAAATGATGTCTTAAGATCTAAAAGCATGTTTCATACTCAAAGAAATCACAAGAAATCAAGCAAGAATTCACAAAATTCATCAAACCCTCACTATTCACACCATATGCCATAAATCATGAAATCCTTGGTGAAATCTTGCAAAATGGGACTTAAACCAACCACATAAGCATGGAGGAGTCAAAAGTGAGCTTACCTCTTCAAATGGATGAGAATTGATGGAGCTTGGAAGCAAATCTTGAAGAAAATGAATAGTGCCTTCCTCTCTGCTCTTCTTTCTTCACTTTTGGAGCAAATATCTTGTGTCTTGGGAGAGGGGTCCGAAAATGGGGCTGAAAAGGGAGAGAGAGGAGTATATCTTGGTCATATAGTCAAGGTTAGGCTTAACTTGGGTTAAGGTGGGGCCCATAAGCAAGACTAGTCAACAAAAGTGTCTTCTTGGCGCAAGATGCTCGTTCCAGCTGAATTTCGGGGGATCAAATGGGCTTAGAAAATTACGAACTTAGGTTCCTTGACTTCATCTTGTCGCTCCAAGTCCAAATCATCTTCCGGAATTCGAATCCGAATTCCCGATCTCGAGTTATGCTTCCTGGAACACAAGGTGAGCTAAAACAAGTTAGGCCCTCGTGCCCCTAATAAATCCTGTTTTACAAAACGAGTCAAGAACTAAATAAAACAAACTCTAAAACAAGTATAAAGCATATAAACACGTTCATAATCCACATAATTCATGCATGGAAAGTTGTTACAAAAATCGGGATTGAAAACGGGGTCGAAACGAGTTAAAACGAAATGAAAAGGGGGCTAAAACGTAAACTTTTAAAACATGAAACATATAATGCTCATTCAAAAATCACATAAGCCATATAATTGCATGCTTAATTAATTAAAAGCGCACTTAGCACACTCGTGACGTCCGTACCTGGAAAAATGAAGAGTTAGGATGTTACAAGGCTAGGGGGAGCTAAAACACAACCAGAGTATGCGGAAGCGATTAAAATAAAACCAAAGCAAGTATTAGATGCATATCATAGATACGTATAGGTACCAACACATATACGCATATCATATTTACATATAGGTACCAACATACAAAGCCTGTACAATGGCCGTCACCGCCCCAACAAAATAAAGTACCAAATCTCCAAGCCATAAGTTATACAAAATGATCAAGTGTATGTAAATAGATGCATCTAACAAGACCTAGACCGACAAGTGCAAAGGTAGACACATTTCTCCGCCTAGCTCAAGTCCCAAAAACCTGCAACTAAAAGAATAAACGAGGGATCAGTCAACTGACTGAGTGAGGGGGCTAACACACACCCATACACTATATATATATAAAGCAAAGCACATAACAAAGAGGTTGACTTATGAACCGGGATAGGTTTTACAAACCAAACTTTCAAAACAAACATGTATACTTAAAACCATTTTTATAAACTCTATGCCAATTCATAATTCCCATATCATAACGTAATATATGCTCGGCGAGAATGAGCTTCCAACCTTTACTCCTCATATTAAATAAAACATAAATCAGAACATATCCAACCACTCAACCAATGATGGAAGAGCCACCGGTGGCCCTAACCATCCTTAACTTTAACAAACCCATGCGGGGCAACTAACCCACGACGTGTCCTCTCCAATTCTTACGCCGAAGGCATCAAAATACCACGCCTTCCCTAGCTTCCGGGGTCGAACGTGATACTTTTGATGGAAACTATGCACAGGCCGAGCCCCGACAGCCCAAAACCGTCCCGGGGATTCCTTACCCATAGCTCCTTGGATCCGCATTCACGTAACAATCACATACCAATCTTTCGTGGCAAAACTCGCTAAACTTGAACACAACAAACTTTTCCAAAGTAGCTTACATACGCCTACATATTAACTTTCCAAATCAAACTCGTTCACAAGATCATAAACGTATCATATTCAACACTTATTTAACTATATATATATATATATATAATATAGTCACATGCGCGACTAAAAAATGTCACATAAGGCTTTAGGTCTTTAACTATACAAAAATCCTAAATCTCACCTTGTGCGTAGAAAAGAAAGGAGTGAGAGTGATCAAGCTATGCCTCAGGCTCATCCCCGGCAACAACGTCTGCAAAGAAAACACGAGAGCCCAAGACTTAGACACTAAATAAGCCAATTAAGACGCTCGGCCAATGCATGATTCATGAATGAATGTAAAATAATATGAAATGCATCATATAATTCACATATCATGGCATATAACATTCATTTACAACTAATCATACAATTAAAATCAAGTTATAGCATCAAAAATACTAAAGATTAACAATATAAGTCATACAAATGCATAATTATGCAAATAAGAAGCAATAGCAGCTCCCAGGTCTCGGGAAGGATGGGAACGACCCTTTCACTATATGGAACGGTCGTTCCCATGTTCGCTTAAAAGTTTCTGGAGTATGGGAACTGCCCCTCCGGCCCTTAGTTCAAAATGGGAAGGGTCGTTCCCAGATACCTGATTGCTCCCCGCGCGTCTGTAAAGATTTGGCCATTTTGGCCCTTAGGAACGGCCCTTCCCATCCCCAGTACAAACTGGGAATGGCTGTTCCCATTTTCGGGAATACACACTTAAAATACTGGGAAGGGCCGTTCCCAGTTTAAAGCTGGGACGAGAACGGCCGTTCCGACCTGGTTCGAAAAGCAAAATAGAGTAGAAACTTCATAGACGCAGGGGAGAGCAAAAAATGGCCAAAACCCAATACCAAAGAGCTGTAACAAATTACCAATTCAAGCCAACAATTCATGTAAATCATATGGAACATGTATGGATGCATAAAACTCAAGTATATCATGAATCAAAGCCAAGATCATCAAATGTAAATTCAAGCATAATCCAAGTTCATTAATGACAAGAATTAAAATACTCAACTACCAAGGATATCTTGCAATAAATACAACATATATAACATGTACAACACATTTATGGAGCCAAAATTCAAATATAACAATCATAATTCACATATTCATCAAAAAGACCAAACCCTTACTATTCACGTAGGTGATCAAAAACATACAAATACAACTACAAAATTCAGAATTAAACCATAGAAATGAAGAGCTCGACAAGGGGTTTCCGAAACATACTCAAGTTCGAGGAAAGGTGGAGAAACGAGGGAGAACTTGGCTCTTGAAGTTGGAAGATTAAACTTGGGGCTTTGGCTTTTCTAGGGGCTGAACTTGCTGCTATTGTACGTGAACGTGAATGAAAGGGAAGAGAAACGGTTCAGCCTTCGGTTCACGGGTTCGGTTCAAGGTTTTCCAATTCAAGTTGGTTCGATTTAAAAGGTACGGGGTTAACAAAGTCAAAATTCAATTAAATTCAATAATTCAAATATAAAATCAATTCAAATAGAATCATATAATTCATATACAATTAAGTTAAACCGCAAATAATAATTAAATTACATAATTACCTGTAGCGACGGTAGAACGGGGTGTCACAAAAATACTATTCGAACTCGATCTGATATATTATGTAGGGTATTGGGTACCTAATCCAACATCCGAATCTAGCAAAACAATTCGACTCGACCGGGTTTTACCCTATCCGAAATGCCCACTTCCTACTTTTAATACAAGTGGTTAAATATGCCAATAGGGGTTGGTTCAAATGATTATTGTATTGAATCCGAAAGGGTATGTGCGTAAAATAAAAAATAATAATAAAAAAGAAAAACATAAGTGGTTAAGTGGTACCTAATCCAACATCCGAATGTAGCAAAACAATTCGACTCGACCGGGTTTTACCCGATCCGAAATGCCCACTTCCTACTTTTAATACAAGTGGTTAAATATGCCAATAGGGGTTGGTTCAAATGATTATTGTATTGAATCCGAAAGGGTATGTGTGTAAAATAAAAAATAATAATAAAAAAGAAAAACGTAAGTGGTTAAATATTAATTGAAGCTCAGAGCCTCAGAGGCTCAGACGCCCGTGAGCAGTGAACTCGCTCTCTCACCTTCTTCATCCTCCAGGGTTTCAGGTTGAACACGACTCGTGGCGGTCGAAATGATGTCCGTGATGAATACCGGCGATGACGGCGGTGCGGATTCGTCATCGAACCGGGGAGACGGCGATGTTCGAGAAGAATCTAGCACGTCTTCCGCTTTAACCGTTGGTACCGCCGGAAGTTCTGAATTCAATATTGTGGGGCCGGAAGGAGAAGCTGCTCGTGTTTCAGTTGCAGACGGCAATGGATCAGATGAGGCAAGAGTTTCGGACAATTTGAATGAACCTAGGGTTTTGAAGCTGGAGAACGAGGAGAATAGATTTGATGGTGCTAGTCAAGGAGAAAATCGACCTAGTTCTTCTGCAATGCACGGGAACAGTGAAAAGTCTGCTTCGCGGAACGAGAAGCTGGACGATAAGAAAAATAGGAGCATAGTGGAGGATTATGATTCTATTTTATCTGCATTTGACCATTTTGCAGCCAAAGGTAAGGGTGAAGTTGTTGGTCATGGGTATACAATTGGGGATATGGTGTGGGGGAAAGTTAAATCTCACCCCTGGTGGCCCGGGCACATATATAATGAGGCATTTGCTTCTCCATCTGTTCGGAGGACCAAACACGAGGATTATGTTTTGGTGGCCTTTTTCGGGGATAACAGCTATGGGTGGTTTGACCCAGCCGAATTAATTCCATTTGAGGAGAACTTTTCGGAGAAGTGTGGGCAAACTACTTCGAGGGCCTTCGTAAAGGCTGTGGAGGAAGCTGTAGATGAGTTATCGAGAAGGAGGAGTTTGGGTTTGGCCTGCCGTTGTAGAAATGGGTTTAATTTGTGGCCATCAAGTGTCGAGGGATATTTTGTTGTGAATGTGGGGGATTATGAGCCTGGAGTTTATGGGTTGTCCCAGATAAGAAAAGCACGAGACAGTTTTCAGCCTAGGGAGATGCTTTCTTTTGTACAGCAGCTGGCCTTGGAGCCCATGAAAGACCAGCATAGGACAATTGAGTTTATCAAGAACAAGACAACAGCTTTGGCATATAGAAAGGCAATATTTGAGGAGTTTGATGAGACTTATGCGCAGGCTTTCGGAACTGTGCCAGTGCGCCCTCCTCGACCCTCTGCACCAGTGGCTATGGATCCATCTAAAGGTAATACTTCCAAGATCCTTTTTATATTTGAATTAATTTTGCTTCATCAACTCCTAAGAGGAAGAAATATAACTGAGATAAGCTTTTATGATTAGGTCTGATATTGTATTAAGTTAAACTGGGTTAATAATGCTTAGTTTTTTTTGTAAATGAAGAAGGGATTTATGTTCATTTCTGAACAATGCTTAGAAGGGATTTATGTTTAGGGATTTGAACCGCTTAAAGGGCATTGTAGCTCGTGTCATATTTTTGAAGACAATGTGATTTCTAGATAGGCATATTGTAGCTGGTATATGCGAATTCAGACAACTTTGAGTAATATTGATCGGTTATAACTTTGAGACTTCAATTTCTGGTGCTGATTTCTTGTTGAAGTCTCAAGGTTCCTAGAAGTAAATATTCAACGATAAATCTATTAAAAATGTCATAGTAGTATCCTATAATTATCATTGTCTCTCATGTTCTCCATATGTGCGAGACGCTGGGTTCTTTGTTAGTATGGGATTCGATGTGCTGGCATTTTGTAGGGCCTCTTGCATTTCAAACCATGTGCTTTAGGAATTATGCTGGTTTAGAACGAAAGAAGTTGGGCTTGATGAAATTGTAGTGAAAACATGTTTGGATATGTTTAATTTGCTGAAATAATTGAAATCATGCTAAAACCATGTCGGAATGTGCTTAAATATGTTAAATTTGCTAAGAGCTGGTGTAATTTCACGTGTGTCAAGTGTACTGAAATTACTGAAATCATGTTGGAACAAGCTTAAATATGTTAAACTTGCACATGTTATCCCAAGATGGTATTGTTGGAACTCTATTTCTGTTGTCTAATTGTTATATGTTTTATAATCATCAAAATGTATTGGCAATTTCATACGTGGCTGTATAGTAAAAACTGTTTTGTATTTCGTATGGGGTGCTTTGGTGCTACCATGCACAACCTTTGCGCTATAGCCTATTACGCTTATGCTTGGTGACTTAATAACCTTGATTGCTGCTGAAAAATGTACACTAGGTTCTTAGTTTCTCTTTCTGCCAGCTAGTTCCCGTGGTAGTGGGGAAATATATCATTTAATTATAGAGTTTTAACTTGGAATACATTGTACTAGAAATGTTAGAAGAATGATCGAAAGCGATATTTTGGGCACATGCATTTATCTTTGAGTTTGAAGAGATGTTCAATCTTATAATTAAGGCACACAGACCTAACTCCAATGTGAGGAAACCTTATGGAGGTTTGTGCTTGCATGCATTGTAGATCATGGTGAAGGCATCGTTTACTGTAATGCAATAGCTGTAGTTCCATGTAGGATATTGTAAAATGAGAGAGTTGGTGCATTATGATTTAATTCAATTGTGTTAAGATATTTATCTTTTATCTTTCTTTTTTAAATATGAAGAAATATGTCGGATTCTATGTAGTTTCTACTTATTTTGTCCTTGGTTGGTAGCCATATATGTTGGAAGGGAAGACATGCTTGATGGAAAGGTTTAATCTTCTGGCAAAATTTGAACTAGTCTCGTACATTGCATCAGAAAAAAGTTGTTGGTCATTTCCCTTTAATTTCATCAGGTTATCTTTCTCTACACTAACTCTAATACAATTTAGTTCCTTGATAACTCAGCCAGCTCTATTTTGGAGTTATTACTTTTAGTTTTCACTAGTGGGGTAAATGTTTCAAGTCCACCTAGCTTTTGCATAAGTTTGGGCTCCTCCGCTACCAAGTGGTGTAGCTTAGGGATTTGGCATTGTGCTTGCTTAACGAGAGTCTCGTGTTCGAGACTTCAAGTCCCTAGGAATGCAACAACCATTATTAGGGGAGAGCTTTACACCTAGTTGGTCCGACTCAGCTCAAACCCGAATAAGGATATAGAACCAAAAAATAATAAGTTTGGGCTCCTCCATTTATTTACAATTGTTTCTTGAGTTGATTTCCCGCTTTTGAGTTTCACTTGAACTTGCATGGTCTTGGTTTGCTAATGTCATGAACAAATATTGTGAATGTAAATGTCAAGCAGATTGACAATTCAACTGTCTTAGCTACATTTGCTTAGAACAATTTTTATTGTGATCTTGTCTTATGTGACTGATTTGTCTCCTTGCATCTTTATAGAAGAAAATGGCACAAGAGTCTGCCTTCTAACATTGAACTTAACTTTTTCCTTGCGTCACTCTTTAATAATTTGAAAAAACAATTGTTCCATTAGGAATCGACTTGTTTCCTCCATGACTGATCTCGATCTCTATAGGAAAACTTCACCCATCACAAAGTGTGTTAGTGTACTTCAGAAATACACTATTCAAATTCTACTTTGACTCCCTTTACTTTCTATTGTCATTCTTACCCATTTGTTTGTCACTTTGATTCGTATTCAGAACTTTTTACCCTAAACTGCCTGTAATTGAATGAATTTTTCCGTTATACACTGTTATAGACCAAACAGGAGAACTCATCCCAAAAGACTAGCCTGATAGGAGGGAGAGCTCATTTGGTCTATAAACCTCTCACCGTTTGGCCATACAACTGATGTGGGAGAAGTACCATACCTTGCAATTGGTCCATGTCCATGACAGATACCTTTGAAGTTGCGATGAAATTTATTGCACCTTGTCCTGTTATATGTTGTTGGTTTTTATTTAAATTAAGTCTCTGGATGCAGTGAAGTTGTTGGTGTTTATGGTATCCGAAAACCTGTACGCTTTTATCCTCGTTATTGTTTTGTTCTCATTTTCTTGCTGTGTCGCTTCAACTTGCAGCTTCTCTGAGTGGCCCACTGAGGATCGCTGAAGCTCTGGGCAAGAGGAAAGTCTATGCAAAACCTGCAAAAACAAAGGATCAAATTGAGAAGGAGAAGTATCATTTCAAGCGGCGAGATGAATCAACTCAAACAAAGAGCAAGAAAGCCAGTTCAGGCCAAGTGAGTGTCTCCTCTCAATCACTTCAGCCAGATGCATCTGGATTTTCTGAGAAAGCAATGTATTCCAACAACAAAGACCAGATGCACCAAGCTTCTGAGTCTGGTGATCGAGACAATCACCTTCAACCCATGGACAAACCTTCTGAAGGTCCCAGAAAACTTGTTCAGGGTGGACCAAAAAAAGCTAAGGTAAAAAAACGACCTGCTGGAGAATTAAGTGGTGAGAATGCTATCTTGGTCGAGAAGAAGAAGAAAAAGAGGATTCAGTTACCTGCTACAGCCAGTAAACGTGCAGTAGAAGCAGAAATTGTTTCAGGATCACAACTTATTGATAATCCCAAGAAGGATGTTGTAGTTGGCTCCTCGTCATCACAATCCCTGCAAGCAGTTGACTTTGATAAACTAGAGCTTCAAATGCTGGTGAATGATCTGTGTGCTCTTGCTATGAATCCCTTTCATGGTGAGGAGAGGAGTTGTCCAGCTGTCATCCAACAGATCCTCTTAAAATACCGCTCCCTTGTGTACCTGAAAAGCCTAATGTCATCTTCACAAGTTGAAAGCCACACAAGTGAAGGTAACTCTACCAAATTACCTTCTGCCCCAGTAGACAAAACGGCTGAAAAGATAGTGAAACCTTCACTCAGGCTTGATGATCCAACCAAAGGCGGGAAGAAACGCGGTCCGTCCGATCGCCCCGAACCCATCAAGAAAAAGAAGAAACTCGATCCCTCAGAAGAATTCAAGAAAAAGAAGAAGTTGGATGACTCGGCTGGTGATTTTAAGAAAAAGATAGATGCCTCCAAATTAGAGAATAAGATCCTCGAGAAAGGGGATGTGAGAGATATTGCTACCAAGTATTTGCCTTCAACACTATCAAAACCTGGAAAACAAGAATCTAAGAAGAAAATGGAGCATTCAGAAAAAGGAGCAGCGAACCCGACCATGCTAGTCATGAAGTTTCCCTCTGGTGCAGCACTCCCCTCTGGTGCAGAGCTGAGAGCAAAATTTGCACGTTTCGGTCCCTTAGATCATTCTGCTACAAGGGTATTTTGGAAAACATACACGTGCCGCCTTGTTTACCTACACAAGGTCGACGCGCAAGCTGCTTTGAGATTTGCTGTTGGGAGTAGCAATTTATTTGGGAACACAAATGTGAGGTGCTACCTCAGGGATTTGGAAGTTGAGGCAGAAGAATCAGAACCAACCCAAAAGCTTCAGAAGGAAAATGTCTCAATTGAGCAGTGGAAGACTCCAAAAACTTCTCAGCCACTCGATCATTCACAATCTGTTCAGCTGAAGTCATGCCTGAAGAAGCCGTCTACTGATGAAAGTGGAAACGGAAGAAATGCACGTGTGAAGTTCGTTTTGGGAGGGGACGAAGGCAGTAAAAGTGAGGTTTTATTTAACGAGAATAACAACAATATTGCTAGTTTTTCTGAGGGTGGTGCTGCCTCTTCTATGCATTCACTGGATATTGCTACTAGTAAGAATTTTTCAATGCCCAAGTCTACTAGTCACTTCCAAAAGAATAACATGCCTTATTCAGAGCGAGGACCCAAACCTTTTAACACTCCACAAATCCCTAAAAGCGACATCTCACAACAGATGCTTAATCTGCTAACGAGGTGCAATAACGTGGTAAACAATTTGATGACTACGCTGGGCTACGTACCGTACCATCCTCTTTAAGAATAGGAACAAAAATATCATCCCACAAGAAGACAAAGGTCTCGGTTTGTGACCGAAAATGGGCGTCTCCACAAATGGGCTCGATTGTGTTGTGTGTTTTACTGTAGACTTTTTGGTGGATGTTCAAAACGTGATTGTAGCGAAAGTTTCTTTTATATTTGTAGTCAGTTTTTTAGTGCCGTTATAAACGTGTGAAATTTTTTCATCTTTCCTGAGATTCTTTTCTTTCTTCGAATTATTGTTTATTAGTACTAGTAGTTGCTTTTACCTGATTTGCTGTGCGAGAATGGTGGTGTTCTATGTTTAAATTTGTTTTTCCAAAGCAATGGCGCACCTATTTGCTAATCAACTAAAAGATAATATTATTGTAGTTGAAGATTAGGGGTCAAACTTTTGTCAAACTAAATTTTTGTAGTTATTATGAATGGGAAAAGTTGTCAAACTTGCCTTGAAAATTACGCTCAACACTAATGCTATGCCTTGAGGGCTTTTCAAAATTCTTTTCATCCCTTCGGAGTTGCCTCGTTTTCCTTAGTTGTGTTTACTTTCCCTGTAATAAGGGGTTTGAGGTTTTTATCCTCCGACATCAGCCATTTACTTTGACATCCGTAGGGCCTTAGAATTCCGTATTGGCCCGTATGTTTCCCATGTAGGGGTGGCAAACGGATGGATTTGATTGAATTTGGATTGGATTAAATGGATTGAATTCAAAATGGATAGAAATATTAACGGATTCTTAATGGATTGGATTATAATGGATTTTGGCGGATTATTCATGGATTTAACACCGGATTTTTAATGGATTTAAACTTAACCCTAATGCCTAAATGTCCAAAATATCCTTCACTATTCCCATCCACATTAAATCCAATTTAAATTTTATTAAATCTAACCCAATCCAATCCTAATGGATTGGGTTGAATCCATGGATCTTAATCCATATTGACACCCCTATTCCCATGGTTTGGATATTGCTGCTTTACACACAAATTTGCCATGTGTAGCTACACATGGGTTTTAAACATGGCTGGGGAAATTACTAATCATCCCAAAAGTTAGATTCATTTACAGCAAAATGCCATTGAAATCAATTTCCCCCTTTTTTGTCCTTTCCTGGTGGAGCTGAAAGTTTTTGGCCTAGTTAAATCAGATTTCCCCCTTCCAAATTTATCGGCGTCTCACCATTCGCTCACAAGAAAGAACTTTCCTCTGCTGGTTTTCTATTGTTCATATGTACATTACAATTTACTTAAATTCCCTATTTTTTCGGCTTCCCCTTAAATTGTGGTTTTATTTCTCCCAAGATGTGTTTGTTATGAAGGCTGTGTTGATCAAAGATGAAGATGATGATCAAAGGAAGGGAACAGAGATGAGCTGGAATGAAGGGATTTGGGATTACGTTTTATACAAAACGTAAAGCTTTTCTTTTAGTTGGAAGAAAAACGTTTACCCAAACCGACGTTGTTTCCTATCTTTAGTATAAGTCTTTCGTGTTTTTTTTTTTTTTTTGGTCCTAAGCGAACTCAATGACCCAAGCAGGGGTCGAGGACCAAAACCAGCTAACCAACGCCATCCGGAGGAAGTTTCCCAAACCCGACGTTAACCATCGATATCATGTCCCATTCGAGCAAGCCTCTCTGCACTCATGTTACGCGTTCTCAAAATGTGTCCGAACTTCGCTTCCCAAGGCTTCCTAAGAAGCTCCCTACAATCCAAAATCAAGTTTTTAAGAGGGTGATGCTCTACATTCTCCTTGTTGACGAGATTAACCAAGACGTTCGAATCAATCTCAACTTCAATCCGGGGGTACCTTCTCTCCCTCACGTAAACCTACAAGTTCCGCTGTAGCACCCCGCACGTGAGGCACCACATCCCCCGCACTAAGGCTCAACACGAGTAACGAAATGGTAGATCCGCACCCGTATTAAACCCTAGCGAACGGGAGACAAACATAAAACCTTCCTAAGCCAGGCGGAGCTAGACCCTGCAACGAGTACTAATCCACAATATATAATGCATTGCAAAGCCAAAACTCAATCATAACAATCCTAAACGGAATTTGGGCTCTTCAGGCCTCTTTTAACTCAAAAGCACAACTCAGTAACAGCGATTCAATAACAATTACAAATTGTTCGAGTTCATGGTATAAAAGAACGAATCATACATAATTCCAATTCATGAATGAGTGAAAAGACTCCCCTAATCTAACTCGACTCACTCAAAGACTTCAAACACCTCCGCCTAGCCAAACTCCAAGGATCAAACCTGCACACTAAAAGAGTGGGGAGGGAGAGGGGTCAGTCTCTAGAAGACTGAGTGAGCAGGAGCGATACATATATATAAAACATGCACATGCAAGTCATAAATCCCGAGCAAGGTTTTATTTGAAATTAGTTCCCACTAAGGGTAAGAAAATAGATAAACAATGCTCGAACTTTACGACTAAGTCATATTAAATTCATTATATACATAAATCATACATAAATATAAGGCTCGGCGAGTGAGCGTGCACAATCTCCAACCAAACTCCGACCGTGTACGACAAATATCATTAATATATATTGATTAGGCGATCATGCGATATATCATAATACACACAGACCATAAATCATATCATAAAACATATTCGTTTGGGCGATCCGGATCCCGGCATTCCCGCACGGTGCATAATCATATCATAACATATACATAAGAAAAGCCTAATTCTTAACCAACCTTCTTCCTCCGGGTGGTGGACAAGTTAGCTAGACCTGCCCACCGATAAATACATAGGCCAATGGGGGTACATGAATCCCCCAAGGGCACGCAGCTCCCATTCCCCGCTAAATCTCCTAGCGAGGGCCGGTATCACCGTAGTTTGGTTGGGACTAGTATATGGGATCCCCGTCAGCCCTTGCTTCCTCGGTTAGCCACATATACTAAGTCCCGGGGCCCGTGAACATAACAGCTTAGCATAATCTCGCCAAAACATATCAATACATACATATGATACATACTATAAGAAATCATACCTTACCGTGTAACTCGGCATATGCTATATACGTACCTCTCCGTGTCATCCTAATCCATAGCTAGCATGAAGACACACGGTTTGGAGCATAGCCTCATTACAAAACCATTTTTAAGCTTATATACGCTCATACGTATAATTCAAAAGAATTTACTCGATAGCTCATTTGAAAACCATATATATATAATCATAAGGTTTTGGCCAAAGCTTTTCAGATAAGGGTTGTAGGGTTTAATACGTAGCTAAAACGAAAACCACCCTCACCTGAACCGTGATGAAACAAGGATCGAGCACCAAGTGCCTGAACGATCAAAAGCTCTCCACCCTGGAGATAACTGTACAAAAGTCAACATGACGTGTTGTGAGACTCGAGACTCCAATGAACCATATATGACGCTCGGCAATGAAGTGATTATGACATGAATGCATAAATGATCATATTATATCAATAAAATGTTCATGTGCACGATTAAGAAATTTAAAACATATAATCAACTTATTCAATCATATATTTCATTCAATTTCATAATTTCATAAATCCATAGCATTCATAATGCATATTAATTAATCCATGAATTCATTTAATAATCATAACACATAATATTCAAATTCATATTTAGGAATAAAGGAAATAAAACGCTCAATCAATAGTCGGTAATTAAATACGCGAAATGGAAAATCAATTAATTTCAAGAATTGAATTAAATCAAATAATATTTAAATTATATAATAATATATAATAACATATTTATATATATATATATATATATAATATATACACGTACACACTCCAATACATGCATGCATGCAATTACACACACAAGCATATTTATATATATATATATATACAAACCATGCACACACACATGCTATGCATACACAAGCACACACTGTATAAATATATATATACACACAGCAGAAGAAGCAGCAGCCACGGATACAACAGCAGTAGCAGTCCAAGAAAACGCAGCAAAGTTCCAGCAAAACGGGGTGACACCCCCGTGTCACCCTCCAAGCTTAGGCCGAGACACGCCCGTGTCTCGGTACAGAAATCCCAGGCCAAGTCTGCACCCCCGTGTCGCGCTGGAAAGGCCAGAAATGGCACGCCCGTGACGTGCGACAGCGGCAGCCTCTAAACGCAGCAGAATCCCAGCAGAAACAGAGCAACCACTCCAAGAAGAAAGAAGGCAACCCAAGCAGCATTACAAGGTACGAAATGAAGCACAAACTCAACATGAACACATACCACAAAGCTACTAAAATAGACAGCAAAAGGAAGAAGGGAAACGCAGCAAATGACAGCAACTTCCAGCGTGAAAAACAGAGCAAGGCGAGAAGGAAAACAGGGCATGCTAGCTCTCAACTCATACGACTCTGATCCGGTCCAAAAAGGTCATCAAATACGCAGCAAAACACCCCATAATCAACAAGTAGATCAGTTCCAAACAAGCTCAAACAAATCATCAACCATACATGACATACATGTGGGATTTTCTGAAATTTTCATAAGTGATATCTCATATGTATCTCAACAAACATGAAATCAAAGATCATAAATGTTATGAGGGAGTCAAAACAATTAATATCAGGCTTGGAATCGATCAAAACCATAAAGAAACGAGGAAGATCAAGATTTTGTCCAAAAACCTCTATTCTCGGAAAACAGTCCAGAAATGGATGAAACCATGTTCCAACTTGTGAATGAAAAGATGAAAATGCTCAGAATTAATCATATATTACAACCTTAAGCTTACCTTGATGATTGGTTGAAGTTTGAAGAAGATTTGAGCTCCAAAATCTTCAAGGGAAGAAGGGTTACGGGTCTGGAGTGAGAGCAGTAGCTGTGGCTGCGTTTTGGGGATGGTATGAGGGTTAACTCGGTCAAGGCTTGAAATATCTAGATAGATGGTTGAGTTAGGGTTACAAGGAATTAAACCATGGTTAATTTGGTTGTGGTTTGGCCAAGTTATGGATGAATTAGTGTAGCAAGGTCATGTTGATCGCCGATTCGTTATTCGGTTGAAATTCGGAGTTTCAAATGAATTGGGAAAATTATAAGGCTAAGTTTACTAAACTCGAATTTTCGTTACGAGTTCGGCGGAGTTGACGGAACTCGAATCCGAGTTCCCGAGCTCAAGATATAAAATTCGGAACCAAGGGTACGCTAAGTGCTCGTTAGCTCCCGTTTTGGTTCCTCAATTATAATTTAATTCATTAACATAACAAATGAATTCAAAAACATAAATTGAGTATAAAATCATATTCATAGCACATGTACGTACAACATATTACAAAATCGTGGCAATTTAATATCATATCATATAAGAACGGAGCATAAAATGAACAATATGCATATTCCAAACAATTCATGCATAAATACAGAAAATTCCTTGCATAATATATTAACTCCATGCAATTCATGCAACAATTTAAGTCTCATGCATAAAGATGATTTGCATGCAAAATTATTAATATGCATGCATAAATAAAATTTCCATGCATAAATATATATATAGTACGTATAAATATATATATACATATATAGAATGATAAAATAATTAATTAAAACATGATTAATTAACATAACATATAATTAGTATAATCATTAAACAATAATAAAATAATTAAACATATATAAATATATATATATCTACGAGACATATATATATAAAATTAATAATATTAAGTTAAAATAATATAATATAATATAATATAATATAATAAAATAATAACAATTATAATAAAATTAAATATAAAACACGTAAAAACAATTAATTCGCGCAATTAGGTAAACACATACGCTTTACCTTTACGTCCGAAAAGTCGGGGCGTTACAATCTCTCCCCCTTAAAAGAATCCGTCCTCGGATTCAAAACACGCTTGGAATTAAACAATGAGAGATTCCCCGTCTCTCGCAACAACAAGGAGAGAGCCCCGTCTCTTGAGCAACAATGAGAGAACCCCGTCTCTCGCAAACAAAGAGAGTACCCCGTCTCTCGAACAAAAATAAGAGAAACCCCGTCTCTTAGAAATAACGAGAGCACCCCGTCTCTCAACCAAGATAAATAAAGCAAGGAAGTCTCCAATACCCCCAAGCAGCACACGCAAAACCCAATTCAAAATCACATAAGCCACCTCAAGGTAAATATCAATTATCATCACGTTAATCATTAATTACTTCAAGTAATTTAACTTGGTAAGAAAACAAAGCACATAACAAAGAAATTATTAAGTTAAATTTGCATGAATGTATGTATCATGGATGCTATAAGTACCGTTCACCGTAGTTGCAAAGTTTTAAAATTGTGAGTTGTCGCTGTTCAGTGTAGCATCTGTCCAGAAGATAGATTCAGTGCTCCGTTTGTCTTTAACCTCTTCAGGGATTATACTTCTTAGATCCCTTCTGCCTGGTACTGTTTCCAGTCTTCATTATTTCCCTTAATCTTCCTTTAACCAACTCTTTGTAGTTAACCAAGTTTGACCTCCCGAATACCCTTAGACCATCCGTCTTGAAGTTAGGTCCATAGCTGCTATCTTACCCATATCGGAGTTTGAAATACCCTTAAGGATAACTACTCCTGACAACCCTGACGATTCAATCCCTACCTTGAGGTGTTCTATATTAGGATCTACCTTAGCATGAATCCTTTTCTATCTTTCGTTCATATTATCCGTTCATTCCTTTTTAACCCCTTTAAGGTTGTATTCTGCATCTGACTCTGCATCTCTTGGATCTAAGACAGAATGTTCTTGATGCATTTTGAAATTTGATGTAAATCCTCCAATGATCATCCTTTCCGGTTTAATTCCTTCTCAGATTTCCCTCCGAAGTAACATGGGACTAACCGAAGACTTAATAATATTGTCATTATTAAACCCTCTGTTGTACCCTATTGGATTACTCATGATTGCCATCATTCCATCGTATGCCAACTTGATTCGTCACTCTCTCTCGTCAATTCCGACTTAGAAGTTCCCAGAAGTTTCCTGATTATTCTGTTATCCCCAGATCCATGTTCTACACATAAGAATATTCTCTAAATCATTTCCTTTATTCCTGGTGATAGACTTCAACCGTATTTAGTAATTTAACTCCCCTCTTGATACTTATCCATTCAAACCGTCTTATTTATTTCCGATCATCACTAATAGGACTTCCAGGTCTTCCTTAGTTTGCAATTCCATTACTCTCACTAAAATATTCCTTCGAGCACCCATTCAATCTTCAATTTGTTCCTCGGTCGTGCTCTCCCCCTTAAATTTCTATTGTACCGAGTTGAACTCCATCAATTCTTCTCTTATCGAAACTCTTGATGAGTAAACCCCATTTGGTGGAGTTTTAACTGATATAAAAAATCAAAGATTTGGCCTTTCAACTCCTTCCCTGGTTCTCTTTATGTCCGAAACTCCTTTCTTAATCTTGTCCGGAACTCTAATCTCACTTCTCCTTCTGAATTCTTGTTTTCGTTAACCTATCCCTTAATAGAAGTTCTTATTTCCCCAGATTCACCTTCCTTCTAATGTCATCCTATTATTTCTCTTCCTCATAACTCGGATGCGATTCGGTTGAACTGATACTTGATAGTTGGGGCGAAAGGTTTCCTATCAAGTAAACACTAAAATGCATGTTGGGTTAAAATGACAATGCATGTGTCAATTTACATCAAACAGTTATACAACACATTGGCATAACAAAGCCAATTAGAAATGCACGGATAACCATAAGGTTAAAAGAATAAACAATTAATGCGAAATATGATGCACATGCTATGAATGTTTTGGAACCTGTCACCAAGGTGATAAGCTATTAGCTCGGTAGCTTTTCCTCGTTCCTCCAATCCCGAGGTTACTTTGACTTGGTGATTATCCCTTGCCTTTCCCACGGTCTTCAAGTTTTCCATGAGTTGCATCACTTGTATCTTCCACTATCCGAGATTGAAATTCCGTAATCCTTAATTCCTCCACGTCCACAGAATTAGTATCCAAACTTCTCCTCGAAATTCGACCTTCACATCTAATCGTTACCTCGATCAAGAACTCCGCGCTTATCCTTTGGGAATTTAATTCATCTCCAATTGCTTATACTTGACCGCATGATTTCCTCTCTTTACCGTTTCCATTTGTTGCTCCATATCTTCCAATTTAGCCTCACAACATGACAATTCAACTGGGATTTGGAAAATGAACTCAAATCCTGTTCTCCATATCGCCACCTTCCCTCTATTCGTGTTTACCCAAATGCTTGCCTTCTAGAACCCGACTTCTAATCACTAGGCTTAGTTCGAAGTCCTTCTTTGTAGACCCTTGATGTATAACCCTTGCCGGACCCCTGTTATCTCTACTCCTCTTAATGACTAGTACCTCTTCCATGATCCAAATCCGGGACCCATATGTCTTCAAGGTTTTGTTCCCTTCATTTCTTAAGTTGTGAGATCCGGTTGAATCCAATTAATGCACTTCAGGTAGCAGATTCTCATAATTTAGTCTTTTGAGTCCCAACAATCCCATGATTATCTCCTATTTCGATTTCACCAAATGTCTCCCTGCCATCGCATCTCTAGATTCACTCTTCCCAAAGTATCCTACCCATCTTCCATGTCTCAGAAAGGTTTGCAATCAATCTTCTTTGTCCTAGAACTTGGCCGTGGTTTGATATCATCTTTATAACCTGGGAACCATAACTTATTTCAAGAATAAATGCATGCGATTAGTGCATGCTCATGACACATATTCAATACAAAAGACAAAATCCATATAAGATGCAACAAGTAATTCAACAAAATTCTTAAAGAAACCAAATTCCATATTCAAGATCGATGCAATGCACACAATATCACATAGTCCCTATGCCGTTCGACTTAAACTGACTCCGACACGACTCAAGAACACCGGTTTTGCAACCGGGCTCTGACACCACTTAAGGATGTAGCACCCCGCACGTGAGGCACCACATCCCCCGCACTAAGGCTCAACACGAGTAACGAAATGGTAGATCCGCACCCGTATTAAACCCTAGCGAACGGGAGACAAACATAAAACCTTCCTAAGCCAGGCGGAGCTAGACCCTGCAACGAGTACTAATCCACAATATATAATGCATTGCAAAGCCAAAACTCAATCATAACAATCCTAAACGGAATTTGGGCTCTTCAGGCCTCTTTTAACTCAAAAGCACAACTCAGTAACAGCGATTCAATAACAATTACAAATTGTTCGAGTTCATGGTATAAAAGAACGAATCATACATAATTCCAATTCATGAATGAGTGAAAAGACTCCCCTAATCTAACTCGACTCACTCAAAGACTTCAAACACCTCCGCCTAGCCAAACTCCAAGGATCAAACCTGCACACTAAAAGAGTGGGGAGGGAGAGGGGTCAGTCTCTAGAAGACTGAGTGAGCAGGAGCGATACATATATATAAAACATGCACATGCAAGTCATAAATCCCGAGCAAGGTTTTATTTGAAATTAGTTCCCACTAAGGGTAAGAAAATAGATAAACAATGCTCGAACTTTACGACTAAGTCATATTAAATTCATTATATACATAAATCATACATAAATATAAGGCTCGGCGAGTGAGCGTGCACAATCTCCAACCAAACTCCGACCGTGTACGACAAATATCATTAATATATATTGATTAGGCGATCATGCGATATATCATAATACACACAGACCATAAATCATATCATAAAACATATTCGTTTGGGCGATCCGGATCCCGGCATTCCCGCACGGTGCATAATCATATCATAACATATACATAAGAAAAGCCTAATTCTTAACCAACCTTCTTCCTCCGGGTGGTGGACAAGTTAGCTAGACCTGCCCACCGATAAATACATAGGCCAATGGGGGTACATGAATCCCCCAAGGGCACGCAGCTCCCATTCCCCGCTAAATCTCCTAGCGAGGGCCGGTATCACCGTAGTTTGGTTGGGACTAGTATATGGGATCCCCGTCAGCCCTTGCTTCCTCGGTTAGCCACATATACTAAGTCCCGGGGCCCGTGAACATAACAACTTAGCATAATCTCGCCAAAACATATCAATACATACATATGATACATACTATAAGAAATCATACCTTACCGTGTAACTCGGCATATGCTATATACGTACCTCTCCGTGTCATCCTAATCCATAGCTAGCATGAAGACACACGGTTTGGAGCATAGCCTCATTACAAAACCATTTTTAAGCTTATATACGCTCATACGTATAATTCAAAAGAATTTACTCGATAGCTCATTTGAAAACCATATGTATATAATCATAAGGTTTTGGCCAAAGCTTTTCAGATAAGGGTTGTAGGGTTTAATACGTAGCTAAAACGAAAACCACCCTCACCTGAACCGTGATGAAACAAGGATCGAGCACCAAGTGCCTGAACGATCAAAAGCTCTCCACCCTGGAGATAACTGTACAAAAGTCAACATGACGTGTTGTGAGACTCGAGACTCCAATGAACCATATATGACGCTCGGCAATGAAGTGATTATGACATGAATGCATAAATGATCATATTATATCAATAAAATGTTCATGTGCACGATTAAGAAATTTAAAACATATAATCAACTTATTCAATCATATATTTCATTCAATTTCATAATTTCATAAATCCATAGCATTCATAATGCATATTAATTAATCCATGAATTCATTTAATAATCATAACACATAATATTCAAATTCATATTTAGGAATAAAGGAAATAAAACGCTCAATCAATAGTCGGTAATTAAATACGCGAAATGGAAAATCAATTAATTTCAAGAATTGAATTAAATCAAATAATATTTAAATTATATAATAATATATAATAACATATTTATATATATATATATATATAATATATACACGTACACACTCCAATACATGCATGCATGCAATTACACACACAAGCATATATATATATATATATATATATATATACAAACCATGCACACATACATGCTATGCATACACAAGCACACACTGTATAAATATATATATACACACAGCAGAAGAAGCAGCAGCCACGGATACAACAGCAGTAGCAGTCCAAGAAAACGCAGCAAAGTTCCAGCAAAACGGGGTGACACCCCCTTGTCACCCTCCAAGCTTAGGCCGAGACACGCCCGTGTCTCGGTACAGAAATCCCAGGCCAAGTCTGCACCCCCGTGTCGCGCTGGAAAGGCCAGAAATGGCACGCCCGTGACGTGCGACAGCGGCAGCCTCTAAACGCAGCAGAATCCCAGCAGAAACAGAGCAACCACTCCAAGAAGAAAGAAGGCAACCCAAGCAGCATTACAAGGTACGAAATGAAGCACAAACTCAACATGAACACATACCACAAAGCTACTAAAATAGACAGCAAAAGGAAGAAGGGAAACGCAGCAAATGACAGCAACTTCCAGCGTGAAAAACAGAGCAAGGCGAGAAGGAAAACAGGGCATGCTAGCTCTCAACTCATACGACTCTGATCCGGTCCAAAAAGGTCATCAAATACGCAGCAAAACACCCCATAATCAACAAGTAGATCAGTTCCAAACAAGCTCAAACAAATCATCAACCATACATGACATACATGTGGGATTTTCTGAAATTTTCATAAGTGATATCTCATATGTATCTCAACAAACATGAAATCAAAGATCATAAATGTTATGAGGGAGTCAAAACAATTAATATCAGGCTTGGAATCGATCAAAACCATAAAGAAACGAGGAAGATCAAGATTTTGTCCAAAAACCTCTATTCTCGGAAAACAGTCCAGAAATGGATGAAACCATGTTCCAACTTGTGAATGAAAAGATGAAAATGCTCAGAATTAATCATATATTACAACCTTAAGCTTACCTTGATGATTGGTTGAAGTTTGAAGAAGATTTGAGCTCCAAAATCTTCAAGGGAAGAAGGGTTACGGGTCTGGAGTGAGAGCAGTAGCTGTGGCTGCGTTTTGGGGATGGTATGAGGGTTAACTCGGTCAAGGCTTGAAATATCTAGATAGATGGTTGAGTTAGGGTTACAAGGAATTAAACCATGGTTAATTTGGTTGTGGTTTGGCCAAGTTATGGATGAATTAGTGTAGCAAGGTCATGTTGATCGCCGATTCGTTATTCGGTTGAAATTCGGAGTTTCAAATGAATTGGGAAAATTATAAGGCTAAGTTTACTAAACTCAAATTTTCGTTATGAGTTCGGCGGAGTTGACGGAACTCGAATCCGAGTTCCCGAGCTCAAGATATAAAATTCGGAACCAAGGGTACGCTAAGTGCTCGTTAGCTCCCGTTTTGGTTCCTCAATTATAATTTAATTCATTAACATAACAAATGAATTCAAAACATAAATTGAGTATAAAATCATATTCATAGCACATGTACGTACAACATATTACAAAATCGTGGCAATTTAATATCATATCATATAAGAACGGAGCACAAAATGAACAATATGCATATTCCAAACAATTCATGCATAAATACAGAAAATTCCTTGCATAATATATTAACTCCATGCAATTCATGCAACAATTTAAGTCTCATGCATAAAGATGATTTGCATGCAAAATTATTAATATGCATGCATAAATAAAATTTCCATGCATAAATATATATATAGTACGTATAAATATATATATACATATATAGAATGATAAAATAATTAATTAAAACATGATTAATTAACATAACATATAATTAGTATAATCATTAAACAATAATAAAATAATTAAACATATATAAATATATATATATATCTACGAGACATATATATATAAAATTAATAATATTAAGTTAAAATAATATAATATAATATAATATAATATAATAAAATAATAACAATTATAATAAAATTAAATATAAAACACGTAAAAACAATTAATTCGCGCAATTAGGTAAACACATACGCTTTACCTTTACGTCCGAAAAGTCGGGGCGTTACATCCGCCACCGTTATCGAAACTTCTATGACGCTCCGATTTTTCGGCCGTACAGGTATGACATATGTGTTTATTAATTGCGTATTTAAATTATTTAATTATGTTGATCTATGCTTATTATAATGTTATTTTCTATTCTTTGAATTTATATGAAATAATTGTTATGGAATTTTATGTGAATTCTTGAAAGTTATGATCTTATGAGTATGAATGTGTGTCGTTGGTATCCGATTTGATTTCCGATTTTCGTGAAAACTTGATATACATGAGATATGTGTGTTATGAACATGTTTTTATGCTCGTTGCATGATTTTGAGCTTGCTTGATTTGGGTTTAGGATCATTTTTGTGAACGGGACCAAAAAAAGGGGGCTAAAGAGCATTTAGCACGCCTTAGGTTTTGGGCGGCATAACTTGAGCTCGGGAATTCGGATTTAAATTCCATCACCATCGATGGACTCGTTTCGACAATTCAGGTTTAATGGAACAAACTCAAAATTGTATAAGCTCATTTAGACCTCCGAAATCCCACCGAACCGAGCACCTTGTACCTAAATGACTACCTTTGATCATTCTTGAGCTTGTGGGCCCATGCCAACACCTTTTAGCCTCAAACCTTGACCTTTACACACAAGAACCACTTCTCTCTCTCCCACTTCAGCTCCCATTCGAACCACCCACCCCCAAAGAAGGAAAGAGCTACTACACCAAGAAGAAAAAGAAGAGTAGAAGAAGTACTATTCACCCTTGTGTATTAGAGCTCATACCACCTTCATTTCTCACCCAACTTGAAAGGTAAGCTCATATTTTGGTTCTCCACCTCCTTATAATCATTTTAAGTTATGGTTTGCATGTTTTTACCAAGAGTTGAGTATGGTATGAATTAGAGAAAGAATAGTAAGGGTTTATGTTCATTTGAAGAATCAACCATGTTTCCTTGTGAATTCTTTGGGTTTAATGAGTGATAAATGATCTTAAGATATCCCTTTACGCTTCTTTGGACTTGTATTGCATGGTAGTTGAAGATTTATGAGGTTTCCATTAATGAATTTTGAATGAAAATGGAAGACTTGAACCTCTTGCACTTGTGTCCAACTTGTAGCTTGATTTGTGGAAGTTTTATGCTTGATTTGCTGAGTTTTTGTTAGCTTAAACTTACCTCAACTTGTCCCTATGTTGTTGCTTTGATTTGGTTAAGTTTGCAGGGGAGATCAACCCTTTTTCCTCGCACTTTTTCAACTCCAACGAAGGGACACGGGCGTGTCACTCAGGAGACATGGGCTTGTCTTTGGCTTTTACGCTATTGACCTCCTACACGTGAGTGTCACCTTTTGGCCCTGATAGGTGACACCCCCATGTCTCAAGGCTATTTTTAGGCCTTAAGCTACTGACCTCTGACACGGGTGTGTCACCATTTTGCCTTGAGAGGTAACACCCCCCTGTCAACCCTCTTCCTTGCATGCATATCTTTGCTCTTCGTTTATTCATTTCATATGTTATTCTCTCACTTCTTTCATGAATTATATGCATTGTAAACTTGTTGAACTATATGTTATGATCGTTGTATGAGATTTATGGATTGAATTGATATGATTATGAAACATAAAAGCGTGAATGAACATGATTCCTTCTTTATTGAATGAATTGCTCGTTTATGTCACATGAACATCTTCATGACATATTATTATCTCTTATGCATTTCATATCATGTTCATTACATTGTCGTCCGTCGTATGTGGTCATATTGAGTCTCACATAACTCCTTTTTACATAGATTTTGGTACGGACAGAGACGAGGTCGGTCAGTGAGGTTCTTGTGCCATTCCTTTTTCTTCTAAGATGGGTTTCTCTTCTATTAGCTAAAATTGACCCGATATATCCAATGTGCAAAGTTTTAAGCTAACTTACTATATGTATATATATCGAGTCTTTTCAAGAGTAAATGATGTCAACGTAAAGCCCTTTTCTTTAATATATCCCTACCTAATATTTTTGGCGAGCTTGAATGAATGCACTGAATGGGGGCCCTGGGACATAGTGTACGTGACTATCCGGGTAGCCATGGGCTGACGGTGAACCCTGTATGCTAGTTCCACCAAAACTACGATGTTATCGGCCCTCGCTAGGAGATTAGCGAGGAATGAGGGCTTTTGGGGATTCATGTACCCCACTAGCCATAATAAATGGGTGGCCGGGCCTTGCAAACCCGTCCACCTATTGGGAAAGCAGGAACAGTAACACAGCGGAATTTAAAAAAATTTCCCAAAAGAAGATCGAATCTTGCTATTCTTATTCCCAAATTCGTAGGGTTCTAAGAAACTCACTTAGATAGAAGCTTTCTTGACACGTTCGAGCCGCCCACAAACGGTCTTCAAGCGGTAAGTCCTCAAGCTCCTTCGAATCTTCCAAGACTCCACGAAAGCAGCCCTCTAAAGAATTAGTCCACCAATCTCGATCACGATCCAAACAGGGAGGATGCTAGTTCTATATTTGGTGTTTAGGCTCTAGGATTTAATGTGTAGTAATTTGGAGAAGGAGATTGTCTATCAAACCCTTATGGGGTTCGAACCCCATGTATATATAGGCTAAGGGGTTCGAACCCCTTATGCTTGTTGGACAAGGTTTCCTAAACCTTTTAAAACTAAGGGATTTCTTGCTTGGAGAGAAAGACCCTTACTTTCACCAACTTGTCAAGCAAGAATATAATATCTAATTCTCTTAAATATTTTAATTAATTTTATTTATTCCTAATAAATAACTTAAAGCTAATAATTAATTAATTCATAATTAATTATTTATTAGACTAAATATCTCCAAATTAGAACCTTAATATTAATTCATAATTAAATTAAAATCCATTAAATAATTAATCAACATTAATCATTTAATGTATCACATTCACGTAACACGTGTCACGCCTAGGACACGTGTGAATCACACGTGTGGTCCCCACCAATCTCTCATTGGTCCGATCAACTCGTTTAATCGATTCAAGCCTTAACCCACGTGATCGGGTTGTTGTGTGTGACTCTCTAGGTTCTTAATTCAATTAGCAGTGACCCTAATTAATTAATTCCTAATTAATTAATCAGTCCACAGATCACACTACCATAATCTAGCAATAGGTGTGTGACCCCTAGCTGAATAAGAATATCTCAATTCGACAGAACCTTTAAGTTATTGACATATGTGAGATAAAATCCTCCTATATCCCATCTCTCAATAAAGATCTAGGGCAAGGGAATAATCAGAACCCTAATTATCTTGATCTTAAAGTTAAGTGCATTTCATATCCATTTGATCTCGATCCAAGAAACCCATTTCTTGATCTCGATCCACTGCCTTGGCCAACGACTCCATTATGGCATATGAATGACTTACACAATAAGAGATCAACTTTCTAATGCAAGTGTAGGTCCTTTATCGATTCTCATATGCTTCCACATGCCACTTGTGCTGTAGCACCCGGAACGCTAGGCGCCACATCCCCCGCACTATAGCCTCAATCCACGTATGAAACGGACAATTCATACATGAACCGAAACTATAGCGAACGGGAGACAATAAAAACTCAAAAGCTAGGCGGGTACCCTCAAATAATACCACTAAACAATTGTATCAATAAAAGCGGAAACATTAACATTCAATACTTATAGGTACCATATTTACATATTTATTATTAGATACCAACATTTCATACAATACAATATCACCTCCAACATTAGGTAAGGCATAATACAAAATATAAGAAGTATCAATACATGAGCCAAAATAGGAAGGTGAAGTGCTAGACCCGAATAAAAGACAGACTAGACTCTAATTCCCGCCTAGCACGAACCTGCAAAAGCTGAAAGGTTGAGGTGTCAGTCCAACACGGACTGAGCGAGGGGTATAATTAAATATTTGCACACATACATACAAGTTATAATCTCGGGTAATAATTTTGGAAAATAACAACACGATTTAGAAAAGAAGAGATAATATCGCCCGAGGTTACAACTAATCCATTTTATCAATTCAATACAATCAATTTGTGGCCCGGCGAGTGAGGGCAAATCTCCAACCTTTCACCGACTGTGTATAATACTTCAATTTATTAGTGGATTAGGTGATCACACAACAATTCCGTGCACAATTAGCAATTTCAATCAATAAATCCTTCTTCCTCCGGGTGATGGCAGGCTTGCAAGACCCAGCCATCCAATCATGGTGTACGTCGGGAACATGACTCCTACGCACGGGATTTCTTCTTCCACCAAACCTCCTGGTGGATTCAGAGGTGATCCCACAATGGTGAGGATAGTGCAAGAGTTACCCGTCAGCCCTTGCTTTCCCGGTTGGCTCAATACACTACCCTCGGGCCCAACGTGAACAATAGTTACTCGCCAAAACAATCAATTCGTCAATCAATCAATCAATCAATCCATTTTCATGAAATCATTTGAAAATCATAAGGTTTGAAAACTATAGATATATAGATACGTTTTGGCCAAAATCACATAAGGGTTGTAAGGGTTCTATATATCTAGAATTTAAACCTCACCTTAACCAACAAAAGGGAACAAAGAAACACCCTATGGAGCGTGCTCCTCGTCTCCGGGACCGAGATCTGTGCAACAAAGACTCGACTCGAATGAACCAATTATTACTAACGACAATGATATGTAACCTCAATCATGCATGTATAATCAATGAGTGTCAAATAGGAGCATACTTATCAATAAATTAGGCATATAATTCATATAAATCACATATGGGAGCCAAGAAAGTGAAAGGAACGCAATAACAAGGGTTTTGGTGAAGTTTGGCAAAAACCGGCAATTTTTTAATATGACCAAGCTGTGGAAAAAGGGAAATATCTAAAGTTCTAGAGATTGGAATTGGGTTTTGTTTATTTGGAATGAAACTAGACAAGTATACCTTTAAAATGATATATGGCTCATTTTCTAGTTCAAAGCGAGGAGGAAATGGCGTAAGCTTGAAGTTGGGTGAATGCAGTTTGTTGGTAAAGCAGCGACACCAAAAAGAATTGATAATATCTCACAAATGGGAAAAGATACTGAGGTTATTCCAATTCGAGGTTGTTCTAGACTCCAAGAGCTTTCCAAAAAATCAAAAATCAGGTCATTTGGAGTTCGGATGAGGGAGTACCCGGCCGGGTAAAATTCAAGGGAAAAGTTCCCTGCCCGGGTACAGCAGTACAGAAGCTTTACGGGGGAAAAGTACCCGCCCGGGTACTGTTCCAGAGCTGGAAAAAGGGGCAAAACAGGGGTAGCTTCGGGGAAGAAAGAAAAGGAATGAAAACTCAAAGTAAACTCAACCAAAATGCTCCAAAATAATCACATAACATGTATATAACTTAAAGACATCAATTAGGTAGCATATAAACTATGAAAACATGCATCAATCATCAAGATTTCATCATTCCAAACCCATATGAATTCATGCCATCAACCTCCCATTTTTCAAGAATTCATGCAAGTTGGCAAGCTAAATGATCAAGATCATGCTTCTAACTCCAAATAACCAAGAATTCATCAAATACTTCCTAAACCCTATTCAATCACCAATCAAGAAATTCGTCCAAGTTCATCTTATACCTTGAGATAAGCTAGAAGTGAAATGGAATGGCAATATGATGAAGATGATGATGCTAGCTTCTTAATTCTTTCCAAATATGACTTGAATTATGAGATGAATCTTCCTTCTCCTCCTTGGTGTTTTGATCGATCTTCAATGTGTGTGTGTATGTGTAGCTCTCTTGCAAATATAATGTATGAAATGAAATGTATACATACAATGTAATATAAAAGCTAATTAATCTAAAGTCTTCCACTAACTATGAAGAATCACCACAATTTGCAACTAAGTCCTAATATTTGACTTCATTCAATCAAATTTCCTCTCTACACAAAAGATCAAGTAGCTCCAATTTCTTTATTGCAATTAGGTCCATAAATTTACACAAAGGGTCAATCAAGGACATTTAGTGCAATTAGGTCACATATAGCAATTAGTTCATATAATTCATGTAAATAACAATTTATATACATGCATAGAGATGTAATGTATATAATATGATGAAGGTTGTAAATAATTGAATGAAATACTAAAATTTAAACCTCCCAACTCCTGAAGACCCGCTCGTGGCGTGCTTACCTGAACTTTCGGAATTTGGGGCGTTACATGTGCAGCCCTAGCATAAGCTTTGAATCAGTTGTCTAAGGCGACACCCTTTAAAGCTTATACCTAAGACTGCAGAGTTAGCCCACAAAGCATTGATGGAATCTCAAGTCTAAGGACTACTTAATCACATCAACGACTCGTGAGATATTTCCTAATCTGGAATTTTCTATTTCCAGAAATAAAAACTTCCTTTTCCATTTAGGAATCTTCTCACACGGGACACCTCAGTGTACCTACTTAGAATAAGTAAGCAATACCCCCATGTATCATGCACGTATCAATCAATACACTTTGGACCCCATGAAACAAGATGGTCCTTCTTAAGGGCGTGATCACATGAGCAAGTCTCGAACGAGTCATATCGACACTCCCACTGTCTTTTGGACTCATCGGCTTGGAGTGATTTCTAATAATGACTTAAGTGATTTAGGGCTCATCTCATGAACCACTTCACCTAAATGGTTGAGCCCTATAAGTCATATTGATTAGGGGAGTTCTTACACATGCACAACTAAAGTAAACATACAATCAAACAAGAGCATATAAAGAAGTGTAGCCTTGGTTCGTTTATTATCCAAAGATTGTCTGTGATTTACAAAAGGAAAAACACTAAGCAGACTATTACATCGGCTTTTAGGGCACTATTCCTAACAATCTCTGTAACATCCCGACCGATCGGACTTTCAGGTAAGCTATAATGTGCGTAATTTAATTAAATAATTACGTGATTACTTGATATTTATTAAGTGATTATGTGATTATTTGAATTACTTCTTTGAGTATGAACTTGAATTTGTTTTTGAACGTTTAAGCTTTTATGCCTTGTATTTTGCCCTATTTGTATCCGAATTTAATTCTGATATTTTGCAAATTTTTGATATGCATGAATGATGTGAGTTATAAACTTGACTGTATGTTCATTTTATGTTTTGGAACTTGTTTGACTTGTCTTTTGGTTTTATTTTGGGAGACGGGACCTAAAGGGGGCTAAAGGGCATTTAGAGCAACTTGGGTTCCGGGTGGCATAACTTGAGCTCGGGAATTCGGATTTGAATTTCGTCACCTCCGTTGAACTCGTATTGATGATTCAGGTTCAATAAATCTAGCCTCATATTTTTCCAAGCTCATTTAGACCTCCAAAAGTTGATCGAAACAAGCCTCGCGTGCGAATTTAGACCTTTGTTCACTCTTTTAATCATAACTTAAGCTATCCTTGACCAAATTAAGCAAGACTTGGCCCCACACTCTCCCAACTTAATCCCCTTTCAGAAATTAGCCATTCATTTCGTCCCATATTGAAGAAAAGAGAGGATTGGCTGCTCAAAACCGAGATACAAGAGAAGGGAAAAAATATACTATTCACTTTTCACCCTTTCGAGCTCAAATCTTCATTAAATTCCTCCATTTTCGAAAGTTAAGCTTGGAATTGGATTCCCCATCTTTTTTTCTTTGTTTAGACTCCTTATTTGCTGATATTGGTGGAGAAATGAGCATGTTATGGAGTTTAGAGTGAATTGTAAGGGTTTCATACATTTTGATGATTATGTTTGATCTCTTGGGGATTTGTTGGAAGTTATGCATCCTACTTGAGCTTAAGACATCCTAGAATAAGTGTATGGAATGATTTTTCATTAAAATCAAGGAATTTGTGGGATTTCATTTGGGGTTTTGAAGTTTTTCATGAAAGGATGAACATGTATGTATCTTTTGCAATTCCTTCATCTGTATCTTTATGTTTGGCTCGATTATTTGCATGAAATTGATGAATTCTTGCCATATTATCATCCCATTATGTGATAACCTGAAGATAGCATGCTTTACTTGGAGATTTGTGGGAGTTTTTGGCATGAAAATCTGATTTTCCCCTGCTGTCGCACGAGGTCGCGGCCGTGATCGGTTTTAGTTGATTTTTAGTAGTGGCCTCGACCCGTTTTTACCTTGTTCTCGACTTTTACTAGCTTCAGGTCACGACCGCGACCTCCCCTACGTTGTTTTGGGGTATTGGTCGCGATCGTTTTTGGCCCTCTTCTCGACTTTGTGGTCTCGACCGCGGCCAAATCGTGAAGGATTTGGGTAGCGGCCGCGACGTCCCCTGCATGCATGTGTGTTCCTTTTCCTTCTTTTGTGAATGTTTGCTTACTTTATATGGCTCTTTTATGACTTATATATTATGTTAACTTGTTATATTATATATTAAGCTTTATGTTATGAATTTATAGCTCGTTTGATGCCCTCGTTTATAAAATATGATCTTATATGCAATGTATGTCCATATTTAACCTAAGTATGAATTCATTTTATTTCATTTGCATCATATACACGCATGCGCATTTACCGAGCATCTAAATGGTACATTTTGAGTCTAAGAGTATCCTTTATTGTTTGTTTTGTCCAATTGACCCTCCCGTTGATGACGAGGTTACTCCTTAGGCATCCGATTCATTCTCTTTTGTCACCACTACACGTTGGAAAGGTGAGGTTTTTATTCTTTTAGATATTACAACCTAAAACCCTAATTGATTTGAATCCCGCATGTGAGTTATGTATATTATATGTTAGATACGTGTATGATATATACTTTGAGGACTTGTTCCATTTGTTATAACACTTTGAAAACGATTTGTATAAGTATATAAGCTATTTTACGGTTGTTTTGAAAACCTGTGATAAGTGTGAGTGTGTAAGCGAGCTTTGGGCTTTGAAAGATAAGCTTCGTTGGATGAATTTGAAATATAATTTGGGCCCCTGAGAGTGGTATGGTATCTCGGGACAGCCGAGGGGTCGCAGAGCTCTTCCATCAACACTTTCCTTTGAGAGTCTCGCCTAACCTTAGGAGGTTGAGGAAGGGCGTTTCTCTTGAGCCGGTGGAAGCAACCACCGAAGGTTTCAAGGAAGTGATTAAACCTTGTTTCGTGTGAATTTGATCGATAGATAGGGTCGTCAACCCTTCTATCACCCGAAGAAAGGATCGTTTATGAATTTTGTTTCGATTATGTCTTTGTTTGTAGGAGTTGGAGGAATAACTCGTACTCGCCGAGTTGTGTGAATTTGTATGATCTATAAAATGGGGATGGACTCCTAAATACCTAAAACTTGTTATTTTGGCCTATGGCGTTAAACTTCTTTAAGTATATATATATATACTATCACGGGAAATGCTTTAGCTTGCAAAAACTAATCCCGGTTTATGGATCTTTTATGATTTTGATAAGTGCTTTTCTATATACGTATTATGGGTGCGTGTGTTAGCCCTCTCACTAGTCACTAGGACTAACCCTTGTTGTTGTTTTCTTCTTTTTCTTTCTTTGAGTTGCAGGTACCGTCGGAGTTAAGCTAGGTGGCAAGTTTGTCTTTTGAGTCTCTCTTGTGTCTTAGCTCGGTTCTTCATTCTCGTATTTGTAGTGCTTATTTAGCACTTATAAATTATGAAGTCATGTATTATGAATTCTGAATTGGGAACTATGAATACTTGATACTCTAACTATGTTGATCTTGGGAATTATTATGAATTACTTTTATCGCTTCCGTTACGACTTGAATTATTTTGTACTCTGATTGAGGGTTTAGGCAGCCTAGTTAGAGTGTGAGTTTTGTTTGTCACCCGTTCGCTATTGTTCGATACGGGTACGGATCCTCCATTTCGATACACGTGTTGGACTCTAGTGCGTGGGATGTGGTGCCCTATGCTCAGGGTGCTACATCCTTAAGTGGTATCAGAGCTCTCGGTTGCAAAACCGGAGCTCTAGAGTCGTGGTGGGTCTGTCTAGGTTGTTCGGCTTAGGGTTATGTGATTATTTGCATTCATCTATACATTTATGTGATTTATTTGTTTAAATTTGTATTAATTGCTTCCATGAACATGAACTGAACCCCATGGATCAATATTTTCTTGATTTCTAAATTTCAGGATGCCTCCACGAAGGAGAGTGGATAGCGAGCAGACCCCGGATCTTATTCAACCTCCTCCATAATCACCACCACCGCCACTAAATGCTGAAAATATTGTGCAAGCTCTTCTGAACCAACTCCAACAGAACCAACGAAATCAAAATCCAAAGGTGGATGTACAAGAAGGGCAAGTCAAACCGGCCTATTGTGAATTCCGAAACAATAATCCTCCTAAGTGGTTTGGGGGAGATGATATTAAAGTAAAGGAATAGTTGTCGAAAATTACCGGAATTTGGGAAATTTATCCGGCTCCTTCTCATGAAAAGGTAATATGTACCGGTCAATTTATACAAGGTCCAGCTGTAAGATGGTTAAAGATAATGAGATCTAAATTAGAAAGAAGAGGAGAGGAATTTAATTGGTTGAATTTCGTGAGGGAGTTCCACAACAAGTATATCCCTCCAAGTGCTCACGAAAGAAGGCTTCAAAATTTTTTTGATTTACAGCAAGGAACCAAAACTGTTGAAGAATATATTCTTGAGTTCGAGAGGTTGGCTTCCTATGCCACACATATTACCGATGTTGAATCCTTGAAAGCCCGGAGTTTTATTCATGGTTTGAGAAGGGAGATTCAGGAAGCTTTACAAGCCGCCACCATTGATACTTGGGAGAAAGCTACTAGGAAGGCTTTGAAAGTTGAAGCTTAGAAATTAAGGTTGACGCCCCCAGTTTTTCCTTCGGGGCAGGGTTCGGGTTCTAGCTCTTATTTGGGTAAGAGGCCTATTTCTCAAAGTGGGCCTCCGGTCTTCAAGCCCAAAGGTTCTAACACTTTCAATAAGAAGCCCCGACCTCAGGGACAGGCTGTGGTACCCGCTTTACCGGCTCCAATTGAATGCTGTTATTGTAAATGTCCCAATCATACCGAGGAGACGTGCCGGAAGAAATTGGGAAGATGCTATGGTTGTGGTGAGCCCGGTCACATGATCAACGCTTGTCCTAAGAAGAAGAATCCTCAACCCCTTAATGTTATGCCTCCGAGAGCTCCTATCCAAGCAAGGGCCTATGCACTTGAAGGCGAAGAAGAGGATGCTGAAGTGGATGCAAATGCCATCGTGGAAGGTACTATTAGCATTCTTGGCATTCCATTGCATGCATTATTTGATCCGGGAGCAACATATTATTTTATTGCTTCCCGGTTTGTTCCTACTCTTTCTTTGCCTGTTGCCTGCCTTAATGATTCTTTTTTTATTAGTTCCCCACTCGGGGGAAGTTTGGTAACGGACCGTGTTTTTCGTGGGTGCCCGGTGGTTGTTGATGGTTAAGAGTATTCGGCGGAGTTAATTGAGATGCCTACGAAGAGGTATGGAGTAATTTTGGGGATGGATTGGTTGTTCCAACATCGAGCAAAGATGGATTATTTTGCTAAGAAGGTGACTTTGGGTTCTACGGTCTTTTCGGGTCAGAGGTTGAAGACCTGCCCATTTATTTCCTTTATGGAAGCAAGTAAATTGTTCCGGGACAGTGCGACGGGCTACGTGGCCTATCTTTTAAATAAACCGAAAGACCAGGCCAAGCTCGAGGAGACGGAGATCGTGAAGGAGTTTCCCAATGTCTTCCCGGAGAATTTGGGGGTCTTTATGTAACGCCCAGTGTTTTCACACGTGCAGGTAAGAGTTACGTGCGCAATTACATTTAATTATATGAGTTTATATCTTGTTTTACTAATTGAATTTGTTTCTAATTTAATTTAATTGTTTAAATTTTATATGAATTCTAATTTGAGTTATGAACATATGAATGAAATTGTGAGATTGTGACTTTCATGGATCCGGTGATCATTGAATGAAATTATGTGTTTCGTGTAATCGTGGACTTGATTGTAACTTATTTGAATGTTTTGGACTCAATTGGAAATTGAGTTTGGGCTTAATTGCCACTTTTTGAAGGTTTAGGGACCTATTTGTATATAGGCAACCCTGAACGGTTTTCGCGATATCTTGAGCTCCGGACCTCAAAATCGAGATCCGTAACCGGCGTTGAACTTGTTTCGACATTACCTATCCATTAAACTTGACCTTATACTTTTTCGATACCGTTTGAACCTTCGACAATGAACTTTTCCACAACCTCGACCCTATAATTGTTTGAACCGTTTACTAAATGAACCGGACTTGAACCGACCCGTATTCTACCCATTTAATCACTAAATATCAGCATTCTTATCTTCTTGCTCCACTTCATTCATCGATCATCACCATTCCAAGAGGGAGAGGAGAGAAAGCTTCAAGAAACCCTTGTTTTGATCAACCAACTTTGAGCTCAAGATTAACCAATCTTCCAATCTTCTTCCAAGGTAATAAGTGATTTGAAATCTCCATCTTCTCCTCTATATGTTCATCTAAGTGAAACATGATAGAAGTTGGGGAATTGATATGGTTTGAATGAAAGCATAATTTGGGGTTTGATCTTGAACTTGGAATTTTAATGGTTTTAGATGATAGTTGATGCATGGAATGTGTTGCTTGTAGCTTCCTTATCATTTCTAGATGCTAAGATTTTGTGTTGGTTATGTATTACATGATTTGCCATTAATGGAGCTTGAAGCTTCCATGGATGAAAGCTTGTTGTTGAGTGATCTTTTGCCAATCTTTTGCATGAATTCTTGTAAGTATGAATGGATTGCATGATATATGTGAATTATATGGCTTGAGATCATGTCTAAGACTGTATAAGAGCTTCCTTATGGCTACCCCTGTTTTGCAAAGCTTTTCCCTCGAGCTCTTTGAAAACGGCCGTGTCAGCTTTGAACTGAAAATGGACACGGCCGTGTTGGGCTCTCGACTTTGATTTTTTTTTTCTGAATTTAACCTCGGACACGGCCGTGTCCAAATGCTTTGAAAACTCAACATGGCCGTGTCAAGCCCTCGACTCTGAATTTTTCTGATTTAAAACCTCGGACACGGCCGTGTCCAATTTCTTTGAAAACTCAACACGGTCGTGTCATTTGAAGTGGCAACTTTGGGGAACCTCATTTATTGTTTGTTTTACGTTTATGACTCGTAATGGTGGACTATATGTAACGTGATTATATTAAAGTTATGTTTTATGATTGATATATGATATTGATGACCATACGAATGAAAGTATGAAAGTATGAACGATATGAACGGGAATGAATACGGTTTTACCGTATAATGAACGCAACTTGGTGAATTATGTGTTTAATTGAATTCTATGATATTCATGACCATATTTGAACATATTATTCCATTTTAAGCATTCCTTAACCTGATATTGCATAGCCGAGCGTCAAATGTGGTCATAATTGAGTCTCAATTACCTTTGTCACACAGATCTTGATCCAGTGGGTGACGAGGTCGGGCAGTGAGAGCTTTGCCGGGTTCTTTTTGTCTATCAGGTGGGTTTTTCTACTATTAGTTAACAATATGACCCCGAACACCTAATGTGCAAGATTTTGGCCAAAACCCTATATAGGTATTTATACCAAGTTTTTAACGAACAAATGTTTTCGAACGAAAGCCTTTTACTTGATTGTCCTACCAAATGTTTTGGCGAGAAATGAATGATCACAATGAATGAGGGCCCGGGACTTAGTGTAGTGGTGAACCGGGGAAGCTTGGGTTGACGGGAATCCATTTATACTAGTTCCAACAATTTCGGCAACCTGGATTTCACTAGGAGATTAGTGAATGAAAGGGGTCCCGCGCTTTTGGGGATTCATGTACCCCTCTAGCATTAATGAATGAGGGTTCGGGCCTTGCAAACTCGTTCCCTACCCGGAGGAAAAAGGAGTATATAAACGATTGAATGAATGATCGAATGTATGTGCACGAAAGAATGAATGTATGAATGAATGAACGAATGAATGATTGATTAAAGGATTACACGAGGTGGTGGTTGGAGATAATGCACGCCCTCTCGCCGGGCTATTAATGACCTCATGAATGAAATGAACGGTTATAATCCTATTCGTTGTATCTTATTTACCCACTTGGGGAGAAAGGGTTCTAAACCTCGAGTAAGGATTATAACTTGCATGTACGTGTTTAAATTCCGCAATATTATGCTATTATGCCTATCTTTTTATACCCACCAGTCTGTCTAAGACTGAACCCGGAGTTGTTTCAGTTGTTTTTGCAGGAAGGGGGATGCTAGGCGGGATACCAGTTAGGGAGAGTCTTGCATCGTGTCTAGCCTTTCCTTTACACGCATATGATTACATTTTGTTCATTTTGGATTTTGTATGTATGGAGCGTACTTGTAATTGGTACCTATACGTATTTTACATGATATATTGGTACATAAAGCGTATAGCTCAATATATATATAGGAATACATGTTGGTACCTAGAGCATCTAGCTCAGTATATAGTATTTGAATGATTGCTTCCGCTTTTCTATTGCTCTGTTGTTACTTCGATTGTTGTTGGGGTTTAAGTTTTAGGCTAGTCCCGCCTGGCTTAGCACGTGTGTATGTCTCCGTTCGCTATGATTCGGCACGTGTATGGAAATCCATTTCGTATACGGGTCGGGTCATGGTGCGGGGGATGTGACGTCTCGCGCTCGGGCGTTACATCCTTTGAGTGGTATCAGAGCCCAGGGTTGCAAAACCCGGGTTCTAGTGTCGTGTGGAGTCAGTAGGTTGTTCGGCTGTAGGAATTACTTGCTAATGTGGAGCATTTGCATTTTATATGATAAGGTGTTGATTCCTGACTCGAATGTTTGATTGAATTAATGCATTGTCACGCATGAACTAAAATTAGCATGCCTGTTAGTGTTTGAATTGATAGGATGCCTCCTAGAAGACATCGGGAAAGGTCTCCGGATCGTCATCATCATAGAGATCGTTCTCCTAATCCTCCACAACCGCCTATGAATATGGAGCACTTTATGGAGGCGGTGTATAATTACGTGGAACATAGAAGGGTTCAGGATCCTCCAGTACAACCTCAGGCTGAACATCAAGCACCTCCTCCAAATAACCCGAGAGATCATCATGGGTTGTTTTTTAGTTATAATCCTCCAAGATTTTCTGGTTCGGTAGATGATGCTATATCGGAAGGATGGCTCACAAGGATTGAGAGGATTTTTAATGTTCGCCAATTTACCTCTCAAGAGAAAGCTCAATTTGCTATTTTCCAACTGGATGGGGAGGCATATGATTGGTGGGAACGTACTAGAGAGAAGCTTGAGGTGGAAGGAGAAGAAGTCAATTGGGAAGTCTTTGTAAGGGAATTCAGAGAGGCTTTTGTTCCTGAAGTTGTGCGAGAAAGAAAAGAACAAGAATTTATGGATCTGAAGCAAGGGACTCGCACGGTGGCTCAGTATCTTTCTCTTTTCAATAGACTTGGAAAGTATGCACCTCATATTACACGGGATGAAAAAAGAAAGGGAAAGAGGTTTATATCGGGATTGAGACAGGATCTTCGACACGGGCATGCAGGCCATAATTTCGAGTCGTTTGCTGACACTGTACAAAGGGTGCTGGTGTTGGAAGAGGAGTATAAGAAAAAGGACCCCTTACCTCGCATGCAAATGGGACAAGGATCGGGGTTTGGAAAGGGGAAAAGGCCTATGGTATCTCCTCCTCAGCCATTTCAAGGGCAAAATAAGAAGTTTAAACCTATGGGAGCTGCACCGCCGAAGCCACAAGCACCTCCGGCTACTTCTGATCCTCGCCATGATAGGCCACCTTGTATGTATTGTGGAGGCCCTACCCACACGTACAATACTTGCAGAAGGAGGTTTGGTCAGTGTCTAATATGCGGGAAGACAACACATATGGCCAATACTTGTCCAGATAAGACTCCGGGCTATCAACCGGGAGCTCAGAGGCCGATGATCCCAGCTCGTGCATATGCCCTTGCGGGTGAAGAGCAAGATGTGGAAGCCAATCCCAATGCTATGGTGGAAGGTACGATATGCATCCATAACACGAACATACATGCATTATTTGACCCTGGCGCTACTCATTCTTTTATATCTTGTAAATTGATTGATACTTTGTGTTTGCCTGTTACGTGCTTAAATGCTTGTTATGTGGTGAGTTCGCCGTTGGGTGGTAGTCTTGAGACGGATCGGGTGGTTAGAGACTGTGTGTTTGGGTTTGAAGGCAGAGAATATCAGGCAGATTTGGTGGTAATGCCGATGAACAGATATAGGGTTATTCTGGGAATGGACTGGTTGTTTCAGTATCACGCCACGGTTGATTGTTTCACCAAGACAGCGAAGTTGGGAGAAGAAGTGGCATTGGGGAAAGAATCAGAGATTGCACCTCTCTTGTCGTTTACTGAGGCTCATAAGTTGATAAAGAAGGGGGCAACGGGATTCATTGCCTATATCTTGAATAAGCCGAAAGATCAGGCAAAACTCGAAGAGATAGAAGTGGTGAAGGAATATCTTGAGGTGTTTCCCGAAGTTTTAGGTTCTTTGCCTCCGGATCGAGAGATCGAATTTGTAATAGACTTATATCTGGGATCTGAACCTTATTCTAAGACTCCTTACCGAATGGCACCGACAGAGTTACAGGAGTTAAAAGTTCAGCTGGAAGAACTTCTTAAGAATGGATATATTCGACCGAGTTCATCACCGTGGGGCGCGCCGGTTCTCTTTGTTAAGAAGAAAGATGGAACCTTAAGGATGTGTATTGACTACCGGGAGTTGAATCGGATGACTGTAAAGAATAAATATCCATTGCCTAATATAGAGGATTTGTTTGATATGCTACAAGGATCAAGAGTGTATTCCAAGCTCGATTTAAGGCAAGGATATTATCAGCTAAAGATTAAGGAGGAAGATATTCCTAAGACAGGATTTAATACCCGGTATGGACATTATGAATTCGTGGTGATGCCGTTTGGATTAACTAACGCGCCGGCAGCTTTTATGGACATGATGCATCGGATTTTCCGGCCGTATTTGGATAAGTTTGTTGTGATCTTCATCGATGATATGTTGGTGTATTCAAGGTCAGAAGAGGATCATGCTCGGCATTTGAGATTGGTATTGGAGACTCTAAGAGATAACCAGCTCTATGCCAAGTTCAGTAAATGTGAGTTCTGGATTGACAGGGTGAGCTTCTTGGGACATATCATTTCGAGCAAAGGATTAGAAGTGGATCCTTCGAAAATAGAGGCAGTTTCACAGTGGCAGAGTCCTAAGAATGTTTCTGAGATCCGAAGTTTCTTGGGTTTAGCCGGTTACTATCAAAGATTTGTTAAGGATTTTTCTAAGATTGCGGCTCCGTTAACCCGATTAACCAAGAAAGAGGTTCGGTTTAAATGGGATGAGAAGTGTGAAGCCAGTTTTCAACTCTTGAAGGATAAGTTAACTTCTGCGCCGATACTTGCACTTCCGGATGGTATTGAAGGGTTTGTGGTGTATACGGATGCTTCCCATGAAGGCTTAGGTTGTGTTTTGATGCAAAACGGGAGAGTAATTGCTTATGCCTCTAGGAAATTGAAAGAGCATGAGAAGAATTATCCCACTCACGACCTTGAACTTGCAGCGGTGATTTTTGCCTTGGGGACGTGGAGATATTATTTGTATGGAACTTCTTTTGAGATTTTCACCGATCATAAGAGTCTTCAGTACTTATTCTCTCAGAAGGAGTTGAATAGAACGCAACGAAGGTGGATGGAGACTCTCGAGGATTATGATTGTGTGATTAAGTATCACCCGGGTAAAGCTAACATGGTCGCGGATGCATTGAGCAGGAAGGCTAGTGTATCCAATTTGAAGGTAAATATTGGACAACCAATGGAATTGGTTAAGATGAAGGCTCGTATTGGTAACATCTCAGTACGTCCAGAGTTAAGACAACAGATATTCGAGGCACAACGGACGGATGTTGAGATTCAGAAGTTGATAGAGAAGGCTCGATCAGACTCCGAGTGTCCATTTGGATTCGATGATACGGGAATCTTTCGATTCAAGGACAGAGTGGTAGTTCCAACAGAATTGAGAAGAGCTATTTTGGATGAAGCTCATAAAACTGTTTATTCGGTACATCCTGGTGGAAACAAGATGTATCGGGACTTGAAACAGTATTATTGGTGGAACGGGCTGAAAAGAGACGTAGTCAATTATGTGAAGCAGTGTCTGACTTTTCAGCTAGTGAAAGCTGAGCATCAAAAGCCGTCAGGATTGTTACAGCCACTACCTATTCCAGAATGGAAATGGGAACAGATAGCAATGGATTTTGTATCGGGTTTACCTAGAGTGAAAGGTGGATTTGATGGAGTTTGGGTAATCGTGGACAGGTTAACCAAGTCAGCCCATTTTCTTGCAGTTCGGATGTCAGATAAGATAGGTAAGTTGGCTAAGAGGTATTGTGATGAGATTATTCGGATACATGGAGTGCCAGCTAGTATTGTTTCAGACAGGGATCCAAGATTTACTTCCAAGTTCTGGCAAGAGTTACAGAAGTGTTTGGGAACTAAGCTTCAATTCAGTACAGCTTTTCATCCACAGACGGATGGGCAATCTGAAAGGTTAATCAGATATCTTGAAGATATGTTAAGGGCGTGTGCATTGGATTTCTCGAGTTCATGGAATGAACAATTGCCATTAATTGAGTTTGCCTACAATAATAGTTACCAAGCTTCTATAGAAATGACACCGTATGAGTTTCTTTATGGAAGAAAGTGTCGATCCCCGTTGTTTTTCGATTTGGAAGAACGAAAGTGGAGTAAGCAAGAAGGGGTACAAAGAGGTGAAATAAAAAATAAACCTTCCAAAGCTATTCAAGATGTTATTGAAAAGGTTCAAATTATCCGACAACGGATGAAAGTAGCCCAAGATCGACAGAAAAGTTATGCAGACAAGCGAAGGAAAGATCTTGAATTTGAATTTGGGGATAGGGTATTCCTGAAAGCTTCACCTCGGAAAGGATTTACCCGAATTGGAAAAGGAGGAAAGTTAAATCCCCAACATTTGGGACCTTATGAGATTTTGGAGAGAATCGGAGATACAGCTTACAGATTGGATTTGCCTCCAAGTTTAACGGGTATTCACAATGTCTTCCATGTTTCACAACTTCGGAAGTACTATCCCGATGAATCAGTGATCATACCGGTTGAAGAGGTTGAGCTTGAACCGAATCTCACTTTTGTTCAGAAACCAGTTAAGATTCTGGATCGAAAATTTTAGGAACTTCGAAATAGACGGTTTCCCTTGGTGAAAGTGTTGTGGCGAAGTGGTAAGAAGGAAGAAGCTACATGGGAAACAGAAGAGAAAATGAAGAAGTTCTATCCCGAATTATTTTCGACTGAGCAATGAATCCGAGGACGGATTCTCTTTAAGGGGGAGAGGTTGTAACGCCCCGTGTTTTCACACGTATAGGTAAGAGTTACGTGCGCAATTACATTTAATTATATGAGTTTATATCTTGTTTTACTAATTAAATTTGTTTCTAATTTGATTTAATTGTTTAAATTTTATATGAATTCTAATTTGAGTTATGAACATATGAATGAAATTGTGAGATTGTGACTTTCATGGATCCGGTGATCATTGAATGAAATTATGTGTTTCGTGTAATCGTGGACTTGATTGTAACTTATTTGAATGTTTTGGACTCAATTGGAAATTGAGTTTGGGCTTAATTGCCACTTTTTGAAAGTTTAGGGACCTATTTGTATATAGGCAACCCTGAACGGTTTTCGCGATATCTTAAGCTCCGGACCTCGAAATCGAGATCCGTAACCGGCGTTGAACTTGTTTCGACGTTACCTATCCATTAAACTTGACCTTATACTTTTTCGATACCGTTTGAACCTTTGACAACGAACTTTTCCACAACCTCGACCCTATAATTGTTTGAACCGTTTACTAAACGAACCGGACTTGAACCGACCCGTATTCTACCCATTTAATCACTAAATATCAGCATTCTTATCTTCTTTCTCCACTTCATTCATCGATCATCACCATTCCAAGAGGGAGAGGAGAGAAAGCTTCAAGAAACCCTTGTTTTGATCAACCAACTTTGAGCTCAAGATTAACCAATCTTCCAATCTTCTTCCAAGGTAATAAGTGATTTGAAATCTCCATCTTCTCCTCTATATGTTCATCTAAGTGAAACATGATAGAAGTTGGGGAATTGATATGGTTTGAATGAAAGCTTGATTTGGGGTTTGATCTTGAACTTGGAATTTTAATGGTTTTAGATGATAGTTGATGCATGGAATGTGTTGCTTGTAGCTTCCTTATCATTTCTAGATGCTAAGATCTTGTGTTGGTTATGTATTACATGATTTGCCATTAATGGAGCTTGAAGCTTCCATGGATGAAAGCTTGTTGTTGAGTGATCTTTTGCTAATCTTTTGCATGAATTCTTGTAAGTATGAATGGATTGCATGATATATGTGAATTATATGGCTTGAGATCATATCTAAGAGTGTATAAGAGCTTCCTTGTGGCTGCCCCTGTTTTGCAAAGCTTTTCCCTAGCTCTGTTTCCTCTTTGAAAACGATGAGCTGACACGGCCGTGTTAGCTTTGAACTGAAAATGGACACGGCCGTGTTGGGCTCTCGACTTTGATTTTTTTTTTCTGAATTTAACCTTGGACACGGCCGTGTCCAAATGCTTTGAAAACTCAACACGGCCGTGTCAAGCCCTCGACTCTGAATTTTTCTGATTTTAAACCTCGGACACGGCCGTGTCCAATTCCTTTGAAAACTCAACACGGCCGTGTCATTTGAAGTGGCAGCTTTGGGGAACCTCTTTTATTGTTTGTTTTACGTTCATGACTCGTAATGGTGGATTATATGTAACGTGATTATATTAAAGTTATGTTTTATGATTGATATATGATATTGATGACCATACGAATGAAAGTATGAAAGTATGAACGATATGAACGGGAATGAATACGGTTTTACCGTATAATGAACGAAACTTGGTGAATTATGTGTTTAATTGAATTCTATGATATTCATGACCATATTTGAACATATTATTGCATTTTAAGCATTCCTTAACATGATATTGCATAGCCGAGCATCAAATGTGGTCATAATTGAGTCTCACACTACCTTTGTCACACAGATCTTGATCCAGTGGGTGACGAGGTCGGGCAGTGAGAGCTTTGTCGGGTTCTTTTTGTCTATCAGGTGGGTTTTTCTACTATTAGTTAACAATATGACCCCGAACACCTAATGTGCAAGATTTTGGCCAAAACCCTATATAGGTATTTATACCAAGTTTTTAACGAACAAATGTTTTCGAACGAAAGCCTTTTTCTTGATTGTCCTACCAAATGTTTTGGCGAGAAATGAATGATCACAATGAATGAGGGCCCGGGACTTAGTGTAGTGGTGAACCGGGGAAGCTTGGGCTGACGGGAATCCATTTATACTAGTTCCAACAATTTCGGCAATCTGGATTTCACTAGGAGATTAGTGAATGAAAGGGGTCCCGCGCTTTTGAGGATTCATGTACCCCTCTAGCATTAATGAATGAGGGTTCGGGCCTTGCAAACCCGTTCCCTACCCGGAGGAAAAAGGAGTATATAAACGATTGAATGAATGATCAAATGTATGTGCACGAAAGAATGAATGTATGAATGAATGAACGAATGAATGATTGATTAAAGGATTACACGAGGTGGTGGTTGGAGATAATGCACGCCCTCTCGCCGGGCTATTAATGACCTCATGAATGAAATGAACGGTTATAATCCTATTCGTTGTATCTTATTTACCCACTTGGGGAAAAAGGGTTCTAAACCTCGAGTAAGGATTATAACTTGCATGTACGTGTTTAAATTCCGCAATATTATGCTATTATGCCTATCTTTTTATACCCACCAGTCTGTCTAAGACTGAACCCGAAGGGGGATGCTAGGCGGGATACCAGTCAGGGAGAGTCTTGCATCGTGTCTAGCCTTTCCTTTACACGCATATGATTACATTTTGTTCATTTTGGATTTTGTATGTATGGAGCGTACTTGTAATTGGTACCTATACGTATTTTACATGATATATTGGTACATAAAGCGTATAGCTCAATATATATATAGGAATACATGTTGGTACCTAGAGCATCTAGCTCAGTATATAGTATTTGAATGATTGCTTCCGCTTTTCTATTGCTCTGTTGTTACTTCGATTGTTGTTGGGGTTTAAGTTTTAGGCTAGTCCCGCCTGGCTCAGCGCGTGTGTATGTCTCCGTTCGCTATGATTCGACACGTGTATGGAAATCCATTTCGTATACGGGTCGGGTCATGGTGCGGGGGATGTGACGTCTCGCGCTCGGGCGTTACACTTTACCTCCAGATCGGGATGTTAAATTTGTAATTGATCCCGGAGCAGAACCTTACGCAAAATCTCCCTATAGGATGGCTCCAGCAGAGTTGAAGGAGCTGAAGACGTAACCTGATGAGCTCTTAGAGTGTGGTTACATTAGCCCGAACACTTCTCCGTGGGGTGCTCTTGTCCTGTTTGTAAAGAAGAAACACGAGACATTGCGGATGTGTATTGACTACCGTGAGTTGAACCGGTTAACGGTTAAAAATAAATACCCACTTCCTCATATTGAAGAGCTGTTCGATCTTCTTCAGGGTTCGTGTGTTTATTCTAAGTTGGATTTGAGGTAAGGGTATTATCAGTTGCGTATCTGGGAGGAAGACATACCGAAGACGGGTTTCAATACTCGTTATGGTCATTTCGAGTTTGTAGTCATGCCTTTTGGTCTTACTAATGCCCCAGCCGTATTTATGGATATGATGCACCGAATATTCCGGCCTTAACTCGATAAATTCGTGGTCATCTTTATAGATGATATTTTGGTGTATTCGAGGTCCGTAGAAGAACATGCATGGCATTTGAGAATGACATTGTCAAGACTTCAAGAGCATAGATGGTTCGTTAAGTTTAGCAAGTGTGAGTTCTGGATAGATCGGGTTTCCTTTTTGGGTCACTTCATTTCGGGAAAAGGTGTAGAAATGGATCCGGTGAAAATAGAAACTGTCATGTTATGGAAACAGCCGAAGAATACCTCCGAAGTGAGAAGTTTTCTAGGGTTAGCGGGGTATTATAGGCGCTTTGTGAAAGACTTCTCGAAGATTGCCTCCCTGTTGACTCGGTTAACAAAGAAAGAGGCTAAGTTCGAGTGGGATGAAGCATGTGAGAAGAGTTTTCAAAATCTTAAGGAAAGATTGACTTTGCACCGGTTTTAACCCTACCCGAGGGTTCCAAAGGCTACTCAGTTTACACCGATGCATCGTAGGAAGGCCTCGGTTGTGTGTTGATGGAGAATGGCAAGGTAGAAGCTTACACCTCTAGAAAGTTAAAAGATCACGAGAAGAACTATCCCACTAATGATTTAAAGCTGGCGGCGGTTGTTTTTGCTTTGTTAAAATGGCATCACTACCTCTACGGAGTTACTTTTGAGGTGTTCACCGACCACCAAAGCCTTAAGTATTTGTTTACTCAGAAAGATTTAAACGTAAGGCAAAGGCATTGGGTTGAGCTACTTGAGGATTATGATTGTACAATTCAATACCACCCCGGGTAGAGCTAATGTGGTTGCAGATGCTTTGAGCAGAAAAGCTAGTATTTCAAGTTTGGAAGCAGGTTCAAGTAAGTAGAATTCGGTGTTCTTGGTTTCAGAATCTCGTTTGGCAAATATCTCAGTACAACAGGATTTGAAGCAAAGACTGATTGAAGCTCAATCTAATGATTTGGAAATTCAAAGATTGGTGGCAAAGGTAAGGATTGATCCAGAGACTAAGTTCGGGTTTGATGATTCGGGTTTATTTCGGTTTAAGGCTCGGGTTTGTGTTCTGGAGGAGCTTAAGCAGTTGGTACTTGATGAGGCACGTAGATCGACATATACGGTACATCCCGGTACTACTAAGATGTACAAGGATTTAAGGACTTTATATTAGTGGAGTGGCATGAAAAGAGATGTTGCTAATTTTTTAAGAAGGTGTCAAACATGCCAAGTGGTGAAAGCTGAACACCAAACACCGGGAGGAACTCTCCAACCACTTCCAATACCCGAATGGAAGTGGGAGCAAGTGACAATGGACTTCGTGTCCGGCTTGCCAAGGACCAACGGAGGTTTCGATGGGATTTGGGTCATAATTGATTCGTTCTTGAAGTCGGCCCATTTTCTCAAAGTTCGGATGTCCGATAAATTGCCTAAGTTAGCCTGGTTATATCGTAAGGAGATTATGAGATTACATGGAGCCCCGGTTAGTATTGTTTCCGATAGAGATCCACGGTTTATCGTGAGTTTTTGGCAAGAGTTACAAAAGTGTTTGGGTACAAAACTCCAATCTAGCACCGCATCTCACCTACAAACGGATGGACAATCCGAGAGGTTAAAAAAGCATATTGAGGACATGCTTCGTACTTGTGCCTTAGATTATCAAGACTCGTGGGATGAGCATTTGGACTTGGTCGAGTTCGCCTATAATAATAGCTTTCAGACATTGATTGGCATGGCTCCGTATGAGGCACTATATGGAAGGAAGTGCCGGTCACCTCTATTTTGGGACATTGATGAATGGAGGTGGACCAAGGATGGTAAGCTCGACAGAGCTAAGAAACCAGCGGAGATTCAGAATACCATCGAAAAAATAAAAGTGATTCAGCGGAGATTCAGAATACCATCCCGCTCGTTTGATTTATAAGGTACGCCACGTTCCAACCTTTTAATGTGTTTAATTATGTGATTTTATATTTTTCGTGGCCCTATATTGAACTCTTTTAGAGTTTAGGGGCCCTTTGTAATTTTCTCTTTTTAGGGGTCTTTTGGTCATTTCTCGTTCGATCGAGTTTTCGACCTTTTTGACCCGTTCAACTTTTTCGGGGCAGCGAGACGAATCCGAAGACTCTGAGTATGCCCAATTCTGACTTCGTTAGCCCATTCTTCCGACCGTTTTTGCTTACGAGGACCCGAGATATATACTCCGAATCGTCGTAATTCGTGCCAAAAGATCAGACCTCAGCCTTCATCGTCTTCTCCCGCGATCGACACTATTCACATACAGTGAAGGTGTTATTTCACACATTTGCCCGTTCTCTCTCGTTTCTCGACGGAATTCGACGAATCAATAGTCGAAATTTATCTATTCGACGAGCCCGTCACAACCGTACCAAGATCGTGGCCAACCGAAGACCGACGGCGGCGCAAGGGCGGCCTGAAAGTGGCGGGTGGCGCCACCATTTCACCGGTGGCGTTCCGGCGTCTTTCGCCGGCCAACCTCTACCCTACCCTACGTTTTTGACCCTTCCCGTTCCATTTTCGACCTCAGATCGAGCAACCGGGGCCTGTAGATGGCGGAATCGGCGGTGGTGTGGCGACAGTCCTTCAGCGGCGGCGTAGGGCCCTTTTTCGGCCGGTTTTGGTGGTGGAGCCTTTACAAAAGTTGCTTAGAACGACGAAAACTAGCAGATGGCATTGGCCCCGACTCGAGAACCGGCCGGCGGCGGCGAACCGGTGGCGAACCGGGGCTGGACCGGTGGTCCGGTTTTCCGATGATTTTTCCGGGGTTTGGCTTTGGGGCTTTTGTAGGGCTCGTTATGGGCTTTCCAACGGTATGTCCGGATTTTATTTTCGTTTAACGGTTTGTATTTAATTTCAGTTTTCGTATTAGGATTTTAGTTCGGTTTTTCGTCAACGAAGTCCGGCGTGTTGGTTATTTTCTGAAATTGGTTGAGGGCTTTTCTCAAGTAGGCCGAGGCGTACATTTCTGTCCTTTCGGGGAATTTTCCGACCACTAGAGGTGGTGGTCCGGCGGCTGTGCGTGGCGGTCCGGCGGGTTCCGGAGGCGGCGTTCCGACGCCCTTCGTACAGCGAGTTCCTTTCGTCGTGGTGAGTCCAACGCCACTTTCCGTTCTTCAATCGGATGTCCGGTTGATTTGTTGTGATTTATTTTGTACAACTTGAATATTTGAAATTAATTGTTTTAATTGCTAATTGCTTGATTTGTCTATCGAATTGTATTTCAATGTGTACGAAATTATGTATTAAATGAATTATGGATTATATTGATGCTTTGATATGCCATTTGAATTCCGATATATCGAATTGGGCTATTTGCCTATGTTAAAAGGGGGTGTATGTGTAATTTCGCTAAACATATAAATTGTATGACTTCAATTAATTAATCCTTGTCGATTGGTAAACAAATATGCTAATTATGATTTCGATTAAGAGAAATTATTACGCCTCAGCTTGAAGCTTTTAATTAGTCTAATCACTTAAATTGAATTGAAACTTATTATATGATATAAGAATTTGTTATGTAATTTATGATTTGGCAAGAATGGAATTAGTATGTCTTGGATGATTTAATTTCTAACTTTGTAACGTAGGCTAATTATCTAATTTTAAATAATCCTATTATGCGATATTTGAATTGAATGAGACTTATATGATTAAATTAGAAACCTTTGCATGTAAGAATGGTTTAATTACACGAATGTAGATTGGTTATGCAATATATGAGTTAATATGATTTCTCTGAGTTATGTAATGAATTATTTTGTAAGTAATTGATATGAATTTGAAACCTGCTTATGTGATTGCATCTCATAAGTGCTTGAGCATTGCCGTGTGTCTCTGTGTGGTTGTCCGAGTTTGAGTCTGAGCCCTGTGTTGTGTTTGTGTGTTCAGTTGGTTAAGGTGAACGCGGGGTGGTGACAAGTGAGTCGTGCAAGTTCCGGGGTGGACCTTCTGCTTTGTGTTCGGCTGTGTTTGGTACCAGGTGAGGTTAGGTTATAGTTAAACGCTAATGATATGTGCCGATATGTATGTGAATATAAGCCCTATGGATACGCCTGATATGATTTATGTTCTAGAATCTGATTATGCTAGGATCTGATATGATAGGATTATGAATATGCTATGGTTATGCCTATGCTTTGACTACTGATATGATATGGCTCTGATATGCCTCCGGATATGATTTGCGCTTGCCTTGGACCTTGTTGTGGCTCTGATTCTGGTATGTTTCCGACTCTGCTTTGTTTTGGGGCCCGGTGATTATGGGTACGGAGCCTCGGGGCGTCGAGTATTACTCCTGTGCATGATCATCGGGATGTGGGTAAGGAGCCTCGGGGCGTCGAGTATTACTCCTGTGCACATTTCCCCTCTGATTTGATGGTTTGACTCTGCTTTGTTTGGGGCCCGGTGATTATGGGTAAGGATCCTCGAGGCGTCGAGTATTACTCCTGTGCATGATCATCGGGATGTGGGTAAGGAGGCTCGGAGCGTCGAGTATTACTCCTGTGCACATTTTCCCCTTTTGTCTGAATGTTTGCTTGGTGTGTTTGTTTTCGTTAAGTTAGTTTGTTAGGAAATTGTTCTGGAAACGGGAGTGGATTTCTAATTAATAAAATTGGGATTATTTTGGCCTTTGGCCTAACTCTTTTACTCTCCTATATCTAGTATCACGTGAGAAATATTTTAGAATGCAAAAATCACGCCCTGGTTCACGAACTCCCCTTTATGGTATGTGTTGTACTCTGTATATGTATATACGTGCGTGTGTATAGCCCCTCGCTCAGTCTTTGGACTGACCCCTCCCCTTTTATGTTTTTAGTTTGCAGGCTTTGCTTTGGAGATCTTTGGAGTTCGTGCTAGGCGGCTGTCTGTCGTGTCTGTCGAGTCGGTGTCGGTCTGTCTGAGTTTGTTAAGCTTTTGAATCGATTTATGTTTTGTAATTTTGTGTAAGTTGTGTTGTGAACAGGTTGCACGTATGATTTGAATGTTTGGAATTTCGGGACAGGTTAGGACAGGTGCTCGGATTAGTTGAACCCGTCTTGCTGTGTAATTGTTCGGGACAGGATAGGACAGGTTGGATCGATTAGTGAACCCGTGTAGATGATTTTGATTTATGTGCTGCTCAATATGTTTAACGTTTGAAAGTTTTTGAAAGTGGCCATTTTGTATTGCTTCCGCTGTCATGTTTTGCATTCTTTCACTTGTACAGGGTTAGATACCGCCTAGCCAGTGGGTGCATTTTTCGTTTGTCACCCGTTCGCTGTGGCTTGGTACGTGTACGGACTCTCCATTTCGTACACGTGTCGGGCCATAGTGCGGGGGTGTGATGCCCCACCGCTTGGGGTGTTACATCTTGAGTGGTATCAGAGCTACTAGGTTCAGAACCGGTGCTCTCGAGTCGTGTCGTGTCATTCTAGGTCGTACAGCATAGGAATATGTGCACATTACATCCGTTTGGCCTGTAATTTTGCTTCCTCAGTTTGAATTGTATTGAGTTATGTGGCTAAGTGTGCAATATGATTACGATTGTGCAACATTTTGTCAATGTGCCCTTAATTGCTTTTATTGTTGTGCTTACATGACTTAAATGCCACATTACATTTGCATTCTTAACCCTCATGCACCAACTTAGTGTTTTAACTACAGGGCTGCTTTAGCAACAATGTAATCACCTTTCTTGGTCAAGGCTTCCAATACTACGGTGAACGGTACGTTAAGCATGCATGACACGAGCATAAATACATTCTTTATTTGATTAATTCTTGATATTACGTGATATATCTGTCAATTGTGATACTTGCTGATTGTGGTGATTTTGATTCTGCTTTTGTGCTTGAGTGAAATGGAGATTTAATTCTCTCTGTTTACGTGCTAGGGAGATGCAGATTCTCTCTATTTGTGTTATAGAAAGATGTTGGATTCTTTCTGAGTTTTGTGCACAAGAGATGCTGGATTCTATTGTTCTTAGGTATTCGAGGGATGCTGGATTCCCTTGAATTTAGGGTTTGAGAAATGCCGGATTTTCTCAAACTAGATTGTCTGAGAGATGTGGAATCAATCAGACTTAGGGTGAGAGACGGGGTTCTCTCGATGTTGTGCCTGAGAGACGGGGTTCTCTCTTTTGTGTGTTGAGAAACGGGGTTTTCTCATTTGTGTGCCGAGGGACGGGGTTCCTTCGCTTGTGTGTCGAGAGATGGGATTCTCTCTCTTGTTTGTTGCGGTTGCGTTACTTTTGGCCAGACGACAGCTTGCAAGCAACGAGGACTTGACGATATCAAGCTTCGAGTGCAGTGGCCTAGTGGTGATCGAATGAGTTGAAGTGACCAATGGTCAAGTGCTCAGTGGGACCTCTATGACAACGAATCACTATGAAGGGAGTTGATGCCAACCAAGGGAGAAGTATCCTGCAGAGATTGCAGTTCGCCTAGATCAGAGTTGCGCAGCGGAAGCTTGAAGTGGAATTCGTTTCTGCGTCGTTCAAGATCTGACCTTAGGACCTGAGGACCGGTCCTTTTGAAGGAGGGGAGTTTGTAACATCCCGCTCGTCCGATTTATAAAGTACGCCACGTTCCAACCTTTTAATGTGTTTAATTATGTGATTTTATATTTTTCGTGGCCCTATTTTGAACTCTTTCAGAGTTTAGGGGCCCTATGTAATTTTCTCTTTTTAGGGGTCTTTTGGTCATTTCTCATTCGATCGAGTTTTCGACCTTTTTGACCCCTTCAACGCGTTCGGGGCAGCGAGACGAGTCCGTAGACTCTGAGTTTGCCCATTTCTGACTTCGTTAGCCCATTCTTCAGACCGTTTTTGCGTACGAGGACCCGAGATATATACCCCGAATCGTCGTAATTCGTGCCAAAAGATCAGACCTCAGCCTTCATCGTCTTCTCTCGCGATCGACACTATTCACATACAGTAAAGGTGTGATTTCACACACATGCCCGTTCTCCCTCGTTTCTCGACGGAATTCGACGAATCAATAGTCGAAATTTATCTATTCGACGAGCCCGTCACAACCGTACCAAGATCGTGGAAAAAACCGAAGACCGACGGTGGCGCAAGGGCGGCCTGAAAGTGGCGGGTGGCGCTACCATTTCGCCGGCGGCGTTCCGACGGCTTTCGTCGGCCAACCTCTACCCTACCCTACGTTTTTTACCCTTCCCGTTCCATTTCCGACCTCAGATCGAGCAACCGGGGGCTGTAGATGGAGAAATCGGCGGTGGCGAGGCGGTAGTCCTTCGGCGGCGGCGTAGGGGCCTTTTTCGGCCGGTTTTGGTGGTGGAGCCTTTACAAAAGTTGCTTAGAACGACGAAAACTAGCGGATGGCGTTGGGCCCGACTCGAGAACCGGCCAGCGGCGGCAAATCGGGGCTGGACCGGTGGTCCGGTTTTTCGATGATTTTTCTGGGGTTTGGCGTTGGGGCTTTTGTAGGGCTCGTTATGGGCTTCCCAACGGTATATCCGGATTTTATTTTCGTTTAGCGGTTTGTATTTAATTTCAGTTTTCGTATTAGGATTTTAGTTCGGTTTTTCGTCAACGAAGTCCGGCGTGTTGGTTATTTTCTGAAATTGGTTGAGGGCTTTTGTCAAGCAGGCCGAGGCGTACGTTTCTGTCCTTCCGGGGAATTTTCCGACCACCGGAGGTGGTGGTCCGACGGCTGTGCGTGGCGGTCCGGCGGGTTCCGGAGGCAGCATTCCGACGCCCTTCGTACAGCGAGTTCCTTTCGTCGTGGTGAGTCCAATGCCACTTTCCGTTCTTCAATCGAATGTCCGGTTGATTTGTTGTGATTTATTTTGTACAACTTGAATATTTGAAATTAATTGTTTTAATTGCTAATTGCTTGATTTGTCGATCGAATTGTATTTCAATGTGTACGAAATTATGTATTAAATGAATTATGGATTATATTGATGCTTTGATATGCCATTTGAATTCCGATATATCGAATTGGGCTATTTGCCTATGTTGAGAGGGGGTGTATGTGTAATTTCGCTAAACATATAAATTGTATGACTTCAATTAATTAATCCTTGTCGATTGGTAAACAAATATGCTAATTATGATTTCGATTAAGAGAAATTATTACGCCTAAGCTTGAAGCTTTTAATTAGTCTAATCACTTAAATTGAATTGAAACTTATTATATGATATAAGAATTTGTTATGTAATTTATGATTTGGCAAGAATGGAATTAGTATGTCTTGGATGATTTAATTTCTAACTTTGTAACGTAGGCTAATTATCTAATTTTAAATAATCCTATTATGCGATATTTGAATTGAATGAGACTTATATGATTAAATTAGAAACCTTTGCATGTAAGAATGGTTTAATTACACGAATGTAGATTGGTTATGCAATGTAACACCCCAAACGGAGAAGTGCCACATCCCCCGCACTATGACCCAGACCCGGAACATGAAATGAAAGTCCATGCCCGAATCCGAATCAGAGCGAACGGGAGACCAACTCACACACTAGGCTAGGCGGATCTAACTTGACCAAAACTCAGAGTGCGGAAGCAATTAAAACCAACAACAATAGATAGCGGAAGCATTTAAAACAAAACATGCAAATCAGGTGACGGGTTCAACTAGCATAGATACCTAATCCCGAGTAATAGATCAACAAACATAACAAGTGACGGGTTCAACTAGCATAAATCCCTAATCCCGAATATCAACATAAATTAATAATCATCAAGTGCCACAAGGGGCCGAATGAGGGTGCCACAAGGGGCTACCGAATAGTAAAGTATAATCTCAAGTCTACAAGTCTTAAGTATAAGTAAAGTGTATGAGAGGATAAATGCAAATAGAAAGACTAGACCGACGAAGTGCAACTCAAAGGACTCACTTCCGCCTAGCAAACGCCAACAACCTGCAACTAAAAGTGTAAATGAGGGGTCAGTCAACTTGACCGAGTGAGGGGGCTAACGCACACCCACTGTATATATATATGGAGCATAGCACATATCAGAAGGGTGGACTCATGAACCGGAGATAGGTGTTGCATACCAAAGACATTTCCAAAAGTACCCAAAAGATAGTTATAAGTATAAGCTTTAGAAAACATTTCAGAAACTCTATCTCGATTCATGATTCCCAGACAGAACAGAATACATGCTCGGCGAGTACGAGCTTCCAACCTTTACTCCTCAGAACATATCATAAAATACAAAATCAATCCAACCGTCACACCAATGATGGAGGAGATGTAACGTCCCCAAACCATCCATAACAGACATACCCTCAAGGGGTAGCGAACCCACAAGAGTCCTCCCCGGCCTTAGCCGAAGGCTCAAGATACCACACCTTCCCTACAGTACGGGTCGCGTGAAGATATCTCAAATGGAACTACGCACAGGTATATCGCCGACGGCCCTAACCGTCCCGGGGGCTCCTTACCCATAGCTCCTCGGATCCACATACATACATGCATACATACAGATGCCAATATTTCATGGCCAACTCGCTACATAATCACAACACAACTGTTTTTCCAAAATAGCTTACATATGCTTCAAAAACTGGTTTTTATATATATGCCTACGCTGCAGGGATAGCCCGCCCACGCAGGACTCACACACTTACATTCCCACGCTGCAGGGATAGCCCGCCCACGGAGAAGTGCAAGCATAAGATCGTAAAAATATCATATTCAACACATACATAACTATTGTAAGGTATACTCGCATGCAGGGGTAGAAATCAGCATGTAAAGGCCATAGGTCGCAGAACTATACAAAATCCTAAACCTCACCTCGTGAAAGTAGAGTCTGAGAGTGTGAAGGGCCAAACACTCTAAGCCTCGGGCCCACCGGCACCACCAAACTCTATGACAAGACATACAGAAGCCCAGACTTAGACTCTATATGAACCAAACAAGACGCACGGCATTGCTCAACATGATCGTGGTTATGCATAAGTGTTCATGTTGTGCTTGGATAAGGTGTCGTGGTCAATCAAGGCATATCAATGCTCAACAAGATCATATTTACAAGCAACCATCATGCAATTCCATATCCAAAGATGCAAGATCAATTTAGGAAGTCAATGTATTCACGAAATGCATATTAAATCATCCAATGTCACAGGGTTCAATTATAATATTAGAATTAAGCATCAAGTTCATGTCGAGTTATAAAGTGCATAAGTAAGAGCAACTTGATCATATAAACATACAAGGTTGTTGTACGTAGATGGCATGCTTGATACAAATAAAGAGTGCATTTAATTCACTTGAGAGCATACTTTACAACTTCACAACATGTTTGGTACACAAGCTCAAGTCACATACATAGTTTCATAAATATTACCCTTACATCCCCTAAGTTGATTACTAAGCATAATTGTTCATTTAAAGTGTTTATACAATTATTCAACTAGGAATTAATTATTTACAAGCATTACAATTATCAATTTATCGTAATTCATAATATACCATTTTCAAGTAGTAAGAGTAAATCAAGATATTACAATTCTAACTCCTATCATGCATCAAGTCTCAAGTTTTTCAAGCATCTTTCATGTATCTAAATTTACATTTGAAACACAATTTACAATAAACATAACATTGAGAACGTCTCAAATTCATATAGAGAAATCACAACATTTTCGTTCTTCTAAAATACCATTCAAGTTCATTTAGTCACATAAAAGATTAGTTTCTAAATATTACACTAACACCCCTTCATATCTAAACACATAGCACAAATTCATCACATCGGGATTCAAATTGTAAATCGAAACATTCATGCATGTCACAATCCATTCAATACATGTTTTCGAATATGATTGGAAGACATCTCGATCAACAAACCAACAATAACCAATTTATTTGCACTTAAAACAATTAATTCAAATAATCACAATTACGCAAAATAATTCGTAATAAATAGATCGAGTGACCGATTAACGAACGGAAAGTGGCATTGAACTCACCACATCGAGACGAACATTCTGTCCGAAAGTCGCCGGAGTGCCGCCACCGGAGCCGCCGAAAAGTCGCCGGCCGCCACAAGGCCACCGTCAAAAGTCGCCGGAAAAATCCCGAAAAATCAGTCCTGAATGAAGTCTTCGTGCCCGTTCCGAATCCTCGATCAATTTCTGGAAATTCCAAGCCGATTGTCCTAGATCTGAAATCTAAGAACACGAAAACCCTAAATCTTCAAACTCAAATTACTTCCAAACCGGTGAACCAAAATGTGATCTGAAAGAGGCGTTGTCTTACCCATGATGAGCTCTTAGAAAGCCCTAAGGTAGCTTTCCGGAAAAATCCTCGGAGCTAGTGCCGCCGTTGCACCGCCACTTTGCCACCGCCGATCCACCGCCAAACCACCGAATCTGGAGTCTCCTGATCACAGGCCACTAGTTCTCGTTGTTCCGAACAACTTTCGTGAAGATCCCGAGACCAAAATATGTCCGGAAAAGGCCCCCGTTGGCCGCCGAAGTTTCTGCCGCCTCCGCTACAGTAACTCGCGCCGCCGCCGCGAGCTTTGGGCGGCGCGTGCGGCGCTGTCGCTGATCCGATGGCCTCGCCTCTGACTTCAAACGAAGCGCCTGGAAGTCCTCTGTCTGGGCATGGGGCGCGTGCATCAAGGAGGTGGCCGGAAACCGCTGCGAAAGGCCGGCGAAGTGGCGGCGGTCCGACACCTCCGCCGCTGCTACTGAAATCCGGTGATAACTCCGCCACCGTTCGTCGTTAGGCCATGAAATTGGTACTCTTGCGTCGGTATCGCCGAGATAATCGAAATGGACTATTCGTTTGTTGAATTCCGTCGAGAAACGATCGAGTTATGGGCTCGTAACCGAAGCCGCGCATAGTGACCCGTGGGAATGAGAGAGAGTGAGAGAGGAGAGAGAGAGAGAGAGAAAAGGGATTGGGAGAAATGTGTCTTGTGCACAAGCTATATACAACCGGGTATCCTTATCGCATAACAAAAAGTAATATCGCGTACAAATAATCGTAGTTAAAATCGGTAAAGTTATGACTAAACATTCAAGCTCCGCATAAATTTATAAATTAAAATGAAATAGAGATTTACCAATTTGAGTTTAATTCAATTTAATTTTAGAAACTTTTCGTATAATTTAACGACACTTTGTAAACACATGATTGACAATTAATCTCAAGGAATTCAAGTAAACCAAAATTAAACAAGTTAAGCAACATGATGGATTTAAAATCAACTTGACAATTATTTCATGGAATAAATTTGAATTAAATCAAATTAGAAGGTTAGGGTTAAATATGAGCGTAATTAATCAAGTTGGCAATTAATCTTAGAATAATTCGAATGAACACATATTAAATTGGATTTACATTAAATCACATAATTCAAGAACTCTTAAATTAAACACGCACAAGTGTAGAGACTTACTTGTAAATGTCATCAGGATGCCTTTCGAGAATACGGGGCGTCACAACCTTCCCCCCTTAAGAGAACCTGGTCCCCAGGTTCCACTGCAAAAATGTAGATCCTCGAGTAGTAGTGCTCCAACCCTTCCCCGGAACTCACGTAAGATCATAGCTCTAATGGTGAGGCTTACTCCGGTCATCTACACTGAACCTCCTTTAGGATGTCTTGTTATCGTCGAGGTCCGTGTGAGTACTTGATCCGCTAGTTGTTCGAACTCGATCGGTCATTCCCATGATCGGATAGCTGCAACTGCACCCAACCTCGATGTCGTCTCAGATGCACCACTTGCTACCCGTAGTCAGATCAGCGCGTAACGCAACCACAACAAACAAGAGAGAATCCCATCTCCCAGCACGTAAGTGAGAGAGCCCCGTCCCTCAACACCCACAAGTGAGAGAACCCCGTCTCTCGAGCACACACAAAAGAGAGAACCCCGTCTCTCAAGCACATAATTGAGAGAACCCCGTCTCTCAACCTAAGTCGGACAGATTCCAGCATCTGCCAACATTCTAGTTTGAGAAAATCCAGCATTCCTCAAACTCTTAGATTCAAGAGAATCCAGCATCTCCGAATATCTAAATACGAGAGAATCCAACATCTCTCGCGCACAAAACTTAGAAAGATTCCAACATCTTTCTACCACATAAACAGAGAGAATCCTACATCTCTCCAAAACGTAAAAAGAGGGAACCTAAGGTCTCTCTTGCACATAAATCTACTGATCAGTTATTCATACATACACACATCATAGTATCACTTGACGAAAAGTATGCGATGCATGTTTGGTGTACCTTATACAACTGATATCGGTGTCCCTTGAGTATAGATTCAACGCTCATACCTCAACTCAAGGGGGATATCGTGATGGAATCCCTATAAAATAAGGTTACAGTATGTATGTATGTTATATGAGAAGTTAGTGAGCAATCACGAGAGTTTTAAATCACATAGGCATGAATAGTTCACATAAGTACATAACTCATTCATCAGCAACGGTTCATAACAAGTAGAAATTTCAAGTTACAAATACTAGATCAGGTATCCAAGTTATCACAATTAAAATAGCAATATTCATCACCCACATCAAGCAAAACGAGGTAAGAGTATTTAAGCGATGCATGTATGCAAATGCCATGAATGCTTGGCGTACCGTTAACCGAAGCGTAACAATCTTTACAAGAAAGTCGAGATGAAGCAGTAGGAGTTGATTAAGCCGGTAATGATACAACCTTCGTCATCTGAACTTCTTTGTCTTGAGTCTTTTCATAAAGTGGTAACTCAGCAAAGCTCGTTTATCACCAAACCCCTTACTAGACCGTAATCCTTGCTCAACTAGAATCATCCTCAGTTTCTCCCAAGAATTCTCATTTATGTGTTAAATCTTAGTCTGCTCATCTTCAAGGAGTTGTCCATGATTCATTTGTCAATTAGATATTTACCTCAGAGTTTCGTTGGATGATCGTGGTGCTAAGTACTTCCCAAAGCAATCCATGGTATATAATTCTGAAACTTGAATAAAGTCTTTCAGCATCTAAGTGTTATATTCCCGCATCAACAATGTCTTCCATCTCATCTTAGAGAAACACCCAAAGAGCTAACAACCAATCTTGTCTTGTCGTTCGTTAACTCTAAATGGCACCAAAACCTTCAACACTCACCGATGGTTTGTAGCTCGTTGCTTAAGTAACATGGTTACCTATCCACATCCCTTGAACTTGATCGGATCTTATTTGATCGGATTCTTCTACATTAACTCGTTTCCATCAACAAAGTGACTACTTCCAAATAAATGAATCATCAAGGCGAAAGCTCATCAAACTCCTTCAAAACGGTTCTACTTGATCAGATTCTCCTCCATTGACTCATTTCCTCAACAAGGTGACTACTTCCAAATGAACGAATCCTCAAGGTGAAAATTCATCAAACTCCATCTTTCAATTGACTTTAAGATAGTAAGTCAATAATATAGCAATCTCATTCCTTCAACTCTGAACCTTTTCATGAACATTGATCTTCGTAAAGAATCCTTTCATCTTCGAATTATGACGTGTTTTCGTTGTAGTGCTAATAGGTAGTGTTGACGGGGGGAAATCTTAGTGTTGACTCATAGGGTACCCTGAAATTCAAACACTAAATTCGATGCATGGGAGTTAAAGTGCAAATGAAATGTAACACGTATATCACGTAAATGCAACAATTAGTTGTAATTTATAAAGCACATAAAATAAGATGTTGCATAATCAAAGTCATAATGTGCACACAATCATATAATCACGAAATAATTCATGCCGAAGGGTCAAAATATCAAGTCAAACAAACACAATGCACAGTTATTCCTATGCCGTACGACCTAGACAGACTCAACACGACCCAAGAGCTCGGTTTTGCAACCTAGAGCTCTGATACCACTTAAGGATGTAACACCCCAAACGGAGATGTGCCACATCCCCCGCACTATGACCCAGACCCGGAACATGAAATGAAAGTCCATGCCCGAATCCGAATCAGAGCGAATGGGAGACCAACTCACACACTAGGCTAGGCGGATCTAACTTGACCAAAACTCAGAGTGCGGAAGCAATTAAAACCAACAACAATAGATAGCGGAAGCATTTAAAACAAAACATGCAAAGCAGGTGACGGGTTCAACTAGCATAGATACCTAATCCCGAATAATAGATCAACAAACATAACAAGTGATGGGTTCAACTAGCATAAATCCCTAATCTCGAATATCAACATAAATTAATAATCATCAAGTGCCACAAGGGGCCGAATGAGGGTGCCACAAGGGGCTACCGAATAGTAAAGTATAATCTCAAGTCTACAAGTCTTAAGTATAAGTAAAGTGTATGAGAGGATAAATGCAAATAGAAAGACTAAACCGACGAAGTGCAACTCAAAGGACTCACTTCCGCCTAGCAAACGCCAACAACCTGCAACTAAAAGTGTAAATGAGGGGTCAGTCAACTTGACCGAGTGAGGGGGCTAACGCACACCCACTGTATATATATATGGAGCATAGCACATATCAGAAGGGTGGACTCATGAACCGGAGATAGGTGTTGCATACCAAAGACATTTCCAAAAGTACCCAAAAGATAGTTATAAGTATAAGCTTTAGAAAACATTTCAGAAACTCTATCTCGATTCATGATTCCCAGACAGAACAGAACACATGCTCGGCGAGTACGAGCTTCCAACCTTTACTCCTCAGAACATATCATAAAATACAAAATCAATCCAACCGTCACACCAATGATGGAGGAGACGTACCGTCCCCAAACCATCCATAACAGACATACCCTCAAGGGGTAGCGAACCCACAAGAGTCCTCCCCGGCTTTAGCCGAAGGCTCAAGATACCACACCTTCCCTACAGCACGGGTCGCATGAAGAGATCTCAAATGGAACTACGCACAGGTATATCCCCGACGGCCCTAACCGTCCCGGGGGCTCCTTACCCATAGCTCCTCGGATCCACAAACATACATACATACATACAGATGCCAATATTTCATGGCCAACTCGCTACATAATCACAACACAACTGTTTTTCCAAAATAGCTTACATATGCTTCAAAAACTGGTTTTTATATATATGCCTACGCTGCAGGGATAGCCCGCCCACGCAGGACTCACACACTTACATTCCCACGCTGCAGGGATAGCCCGCCTACGGAGAAGTGCAAGCATAAGATCATAAAAATATCATATTCAACACATACATAACTATTGTAAGGTATACTCGCATGCAGGGGTAGAAATCAGCATGTAAAGGCCATAGGTCGCATAACTATACAAAATCCTAAACCTCACCTCGTGAAAGTAGAGTCTGAGAGTGTGAAGGGCCAAACACTCTAAGCCTCGGGCCCACCGGCACCACCAAACTCTGTGACAAGACATACAGAAGCCCAGACTTAGACTCTATATGAACCAAACAAGACGTACGACATTGCTCAACATGATCATGGTTATGCATAAGTGTTCATGTTGTGCTTGGATAAGGTGTCGTGGTCAATCAAGGCATATCAATGCTCAACAAGATCATATTTACAAGCAACCATCATGCAATTCCATATCCAAAGATGCAAGATCAATTTAGGAAGTCAATGTATTCACGAAATGCATATTAAATCATCCAATGTCACAGGGTTCAATTATAATATTAGAATTAAGCATCAAGTTCATGTCGAGTTATAAAGTGCATAAGTAAGAGCAACTTGATCATATAAACATACAAGGTTGTTGTACGTAGATGGCATGCTTGATACAAATAAAGAGTGCATTTAATTCACTTGAGATCATACTTTACAACTTCACAACATGTTTGGTACACAAGCTCAAGTCACATACATAGTTTCATAAATATTACACTTACATCCCCTAAGTTGATTACTAAGCATAATTGTTCATTTAAAGTGTTTATACAATTATTCAACTAGGAATTAATTACTTACAAGCATTACAATTATCAATTTATCGTAATTCATAATATACCATTTTCAAGTAGTAAGAGTAAATCAAGATATTACAATTCTAACTCCTATCATGCATCAAGTCTCAAGTTGTTCAAGCATCTTTCATGTATCTAAATTTACATTTGAAACACAATTTACAATAAACATAACATTGAGAACGTCTCAAATTCATATAGAGAAATCACAACATTTTCGTTCTTCTAAAATACCATTCAAGTTCATTTAGTCACATAAAAGATTAGTTTCTAAATATTACACTAACACCCCTTCATATCTAAACACATATCACAAATTCATCACATCGGGATTCAAATTGTAAATTAAAACATTCATGCATATCACAATCCATTCAATACATGTTTTCATATACGATTGGAATATATCTCAATCAACAGACCAACAATAACCAATTTATTTGCACTTAAAACAATTAATTCAAATAATCACAATTACGCAAAATAATTCGTAATAAATAGATCGAGTGTCCGATTAACGAACGGAAAGTGACGTTGAACTCACCACAACGAGATGAACATCATGTCCGAAAGTCACCGGAGTGCCGCCACCGGAGCCACCGGAAAGTCGCCGGGCCGCCACAAGGCCACCGTCAAAAGTCGCCGGAAAAATCCCAAAAAATAAGTCCTGAATGAAGTCTTCGTGCCCGTTCCGAATCCTCGATAAATTTCTGGAAATTCCAAGCCGATTGTCCTAGATCTGAAATGTAAGAACACGAAAACCCTAAATCTTGAAACTCAAATTACTTCCAAACCGGTGAACCAAAATGCGATCCGAAAGAGGCGTTGTCTTACCCATGATGAGCTCTTCGAAAGCCCTAAGGTAGCTTTTCGGAAAAATCCTCGGAGCTAGTGCCGCCGTTGCACCGCCACTTTGCCGCCGCCGATCCACCGCCAAACCACCGAATCTGGAGTCGCCTGATCACAGGCCACTAGTTCTCGTCGTTCCGAACAACTTTCATGAAGATCCCGAGACCAAAATATGGCCAGAAAAGGCCCCCGTTGGCCGCCGAAGTTTCTGCCGCCTCCGCTACAGTAACTCACGCCGCCGCCGCGAGCTTTGGGCGGCGCGTGCGGCGCCGTCGCTGATCCGATGGCCTCGCCGCTGACGTCAAACGAAGCGCCTGGAAGTCCTCTGTCTGGGCATGGGGCGCGTGCATCAAGGAGGTGGCCGGAAACCGCCGCGAAAGGCCGGCGAAGTGGCGGCGGTCCGACACCTCCGCCGCTGCTACTGAAATCCGGTGATAACTCTGCCACCGTTCGTCGTTAGGCCATGAAATTGGTACTCTTGCGTCGGTCTCGCCGAGATAATCGAAATGGACTATTCGTTTGTTGAATTCCGTCGAGAAACGATCGAGTTATGGGCTCGTAACCGAAGCCGCGCATAGTGACCCGTGGGAATGAGAGAGAGTGAGAGAGGAGAGAGAGAGAGAGAGAAAAGGGATTGGGAGAAATGTGTCTTGTGCACAAGCTATATACAACCGGGTATCCTTATCGCATAACAAAAAGTAATATCGCGTACAAATAATCGTAGTTAAAATCGGTAAAGTTATGACTAAACATTCAAGCTCCGCATAAATTTATAAATTAAAATGAAATAGAGATTTACCAATTTGAGTTTAATTCAATTTAATTTTAGAAACTTTTCGTATAATTTAACGACACTTTGTAAACACATGATTGACAATTAATCTCAAGGAATTCAAGTAAACCAAAATTAAACAAGTTAAGCAACATGATGGATTTAAAATCAACTTGACAATTATTTCATGGAATAAATTTGAATTAAATCAAATTAGAAGGTTAGGGTTAAATATGAGCGTAATTAATCAAGTTGGCAATTAATCTTAGAATAATTCGAATGAACACATATTAAATTGGATTTACATTAAATCACATAATTCAAGAACTCTTAAATTAAACACGCACAAGTGTAGAGACTTACTTGTAAATGTCATCAGGATGCCTTTCGAGAATACGGGGCGTCACATGCAATATATGAGTTAATATGATTTCTCTGAGTTATATAATGAATTATTTTGTAAGTAATTGATATGAATTTGAAACCTGCTTATGTGATTGCATCTCATAAGTGCTTGAGCATTGTCGTGTGTCTCTGTGTGGTTGTCTGAGTTTGAGTCTGAGCCCTGTGTTGTGTTTGTGTGTTCAGTTGGTTCAGGTGAACGCGGGGTGGTGACAAATGAGTCGTGCAGGTTCCGGGGTGGACCTTCTGCTTTGTGTTCGGCTGTGTTTGGTACCAGGTGAGGTTAGGTTATAGTTAAACGCTAATGATATGTGCCGATATGTATGTGAATATAAGCCCTATGGATACGCCTGATATGATTTATGTTCTAGAATCTGATTATGCTAGGATCTAATATGATAGGATTACGAATATGCTATGGTTATGCCTATGCTTTGACTACTGATATGATATGGCTCTGATATGCCTCCGGATATGATTTGCGCTTGCCTTGGACCTTGTTGTGGCTCTGATTCTGGTATGTTTCCGACTCTGCTTTGTTTTGGGGCCCGGTGATTATGGGTAAGGAGCCTCGGGGCATCGAGTATTACTCCTGTGCATGATCATCGGGATGTGGGTAAGGAGCCTCGGGGCGCCGAGTATTACTCCTGTGCACATTTCCCCTCTGATTTGATGGTTTACCTCTGCTTTGTTTGGGGCCCGGTGATTATGGGTAAGGATCCTCGAGGCGTCGAGTATTACTCCTGTGCATGATCATCGGGATATGGGTAAGGAGCCTCGGAGCGTCGAGTATTACTCCTGTGCACATTTTCCCCTTTTGTCTGAACGTTTGCTTGGTGTGTGTTTTCGTTAAGTTAGTTTGTTAGGAAATTGTTCGGGAAACGGGAGTGGATTTCTAATTAATAAAATTGAGATTGTTTTGGCCTTTGGCCTAACTCTTTTACTCTCCTATATCTAGTATCACGTGAGAAATATTTTAGAATGCAAAAACCACGCCCTGGTTCACGAACTCCCCTTTATGGTATGTGCTGTACTCTGTATATGTATATACGTGCGTGTGTATAGCCCCTCGCTCAGTCTTTGGACTGACCCCTCCCCTTTTATGTTTTTAGTTTGCAGGCTTTGCTTTGGAGATCTTTGGAGTTCGTGCTAGGCGGCTGTCTGTCGTGTCTGTCGAGTCGGTGTCGGTCTGTCTGAGTTTGTTAAGCTTTTGAATCGATTTATGATTTGTAATTTTGTATAAGTTGTGTTGTGAGCAGGTTGCACGTATGATTTGAATGTTTGGAATTTCGGGACAGGTTAGGACAGGTGCTCGGATTAGTTGAACCCATCATGCTGTGTAATTGTTCGGGACAGGATAGGACAGGTTGGATCGATTAGTGAACCCGTGTAGATGATTTTGATTTATGTGTTGCTCAATATGTTTAACGTTTGAAAGTTTTTGAAAGTGGCCATTTTGTATTGCTTCCGCTGTCATGTTTTGCATTCTTTCACTTGTACAGGGTTAGATACCGCCTAGCCAGTGGGTGCATTTTTCGTTTGTCACCCGTTCGATGTGACTTGGTACGTGTACGGACTCTCCATTTCGTACACGTGTCGGGTCATAGTGCGGGGTGTGATGCCCCACCGCTTGGGGTGTTACATCTTGAGTGGTATCAGAGCTACCAGGTTCAGAACCGGTGCTCTCGAGTCGTGTCGTGTCATTCTAGGTCGTACGGCATAGGAATATCTGCACATTGCATCCGTTTGGCCTGTAATTTTGCTTCCTCAGTTTGAATTGTATTGAGTTATGTGGCTAAGTGCGCAATATGATTACGATTGTGCAACATTTTGTCAATGTGCCCTTAATTGCTTTTATTGTTGTGCTTACATGACTTAAATGCCACATTACATTTGCATTCTGAACCCTCATGCACCAACTTAGTGTTTTAACTACAGGGCTGCTTTAGCAACAATGTAATCACCTTTCTTGGTCAAGGCTTCCAATACTACGGTGAACGGTACGTTAAGCATGCATGACACGAGCATACATGCATTCTTTATTTGATTAATTCTTGATATTACGTGATATATCTGTCAATTGTGATACTTGCTGATTGTTGTGATTTTGATTCTGCTTTTGTGCTTGAGTGAAAGGGAGATTTAATTCTCTCTGTTTACATGCTAGGGAGATGCAGGATTCTCTCTATTTGTGTGATAAAAAGATGTTGGATTCTTTCTGAGTTTTGTGCACAAGAGATGCTGGATTCTCTTGTTCTTAGGTATTCGAGGGATGCTGGATTCCCTTGAATTTAGGGTTTGAGAAATGCCGGATTTTCTCAAACTAGATTGTCTGAGAGATGTGGAATCAATCAGACTTAGGGTGAGAGACGGGGTTCTCTCGATGTTGTGCCTGAGAGACGGGGTTCTCTCTTTTGTGTGTTGAGAAATGGGGTTTTCTCTTTTGTGTGCTGAGGGACGGGGTTCCTTCGCTTGTGTGTCGAGAGATGGGATTCTCTCTCTTATTTTGTAGCACCCCGCACGGTGGGTCACCACATCCCCCGCACCTAAGCCCAATCCACATACGAGATGGGAAACCCGTACATGAACCAAGTAGAGGCGAACGGGAGACAGACAGACACACACCTAAGCTAGGCGGAACGTAGACCCTGCAAATTAAACCAACCAACAAAAAACGAAGCGTATGCGGAAGCAATCACACAAACAAACTTAAATTAAAAGCAACAGTTGACGGGTTCAACTAACATAGATCCCTAATCCCGAATATAGCATAAATCAAAATACAAACGGGTTCAACTAAATCCACGAACCTGTCCTAACCTGTCCCGTAATTCATACATTCAAATCAATACAAACCTGCATAAAATATATCATAAACGTATACATAACTTCTTATACAATAACGAGCTAAGCACTTAACGAAACCAATAGACAGACACGGACTCAACAGACCCGACTCAAACCGCCTAGTTCGAACTCCACAACCTGAACCTGCAACTAAAACAAAATGGGAGAGGGGGTCAGTCACACAGACTGAGTGAGGGGCTACCCACACACGCTATATGTATAAGAGCAAAGCACATAACAATCACATAGTGCGTGAACTCAGGGATAGTTTTTGCATACCAAAGTTTAACCCGTGATACATATATATAGGGATTCTAAAAGAAACAAAGCAAACCAAAGCTTAAAGGATTTCATATAAACCGGATCATTAATTCATAGCAAATCGTATCGAATCAAATCATATCTTAGCTTACATATTCAAAAGGTTCATATTTTATTTTAATTTAAGAGTCTATCCCTGTTTCATGAACTTTACCAAAGCATACAGACATAACTCGGCGGGTACGAGTACCAAATCCCATCCTGGGCTCCTCAAACTAAACATATATAACAAATCAAACATAACATAGCAAACGTATCATACATACCTCCTTCTCCGGTGATGGAAGGGTTGCGCGACCCAAACCATCCATACAGACGAGGGGAGCGCGAACACTTAAACCCTCAGGTTCCCATCCCCCTACCAAACCTCCTGGCGGGTTCAGGGTTATTCCTATCAAACTGTGGAGATGTGCACCGGGATCATAACCGGCGACCCCGTGGCCGACCCGGGTCCCCCTTACCCACAACTCCGGGGCCCAATCATACCAAACAAATCATCAGAAGCGTACCACAACCTAACCCGCTACATAACGAAATTAACGTAACAAACTTAACAATCTTACCTTGCAACAACTATACTCTACATACCTCTCCATGTCAAATCCAGAGCATATCCATAGCTCGTAGCTCTCGGCTCGTAAGAGGTACACAGTTTGAAGTATAGTTTGATGTTGCAACCATAGTAAATCATAACATACCCAAACAAGCGTACATAGGCTTGTACATAGCGTATCATACTTGGAAAGACTTGTCACATTACATATTTTACACGTATTTACTTATACTTATGGTTATAGTTCACATACATAGAAAACGAACACATTTCATAGGGTTTAACTATAACCTAACCTCACCTTATACCAAAGGAAGCCAAGAACAACACAAGTGATCCACCCCGGAATCAAAACGGCTCACGAAACACCACCCCGGGTGCACCTGGACAAACTGAAGACAAAAACCAGGACTTAGACCCAAAGAAGAACCACATAGACGCACGGCGTATGCATAGGCACATAAGAGATTCGACTACCTAAGAAAAATTCATATTCAAACTTATTTCATACAAGGAACTGCATTTCATAGTTTATCATATGCTTAAAACACGTTAAAGCATGTTCAAGTGCTCTATCAATGCATACAAGGGTAAACGAAAGGCAAATGGTGGCACTTATTCATGTATGATCACAAAGCACATTACTAAAGCAACATAAAATGCATACAAGAACAAATACGTACACATAAAATAATATAAAACAAGTTAGGAATGGGTTCGGAGTCAAAAGGTGCAAGAAAAGCTGAAGAAAAGCATAAGAAACGGTTCCGAGCAAAACGGGCAAAAGTTGGAAATTTTCCGAAACGGACAAGCTGTAGGAAAACGATCATAACTCGAGTTTGAGAAATGGGAATTAAGTTTTGTTTCTTGGAAATAAAACTAGACACATAGATGTTTCAAATGGTAGGTGGCTCGAATTGTGGTTCAAAGCGAGGCGAAAATGGCGTAGGTTTGAAGTTGGACGAATGCAGAATTTTGTCGAAGTGGCGACACAAATGTCAAACGATTATATCTCACAAATGACAAAAGATAATGAGGTTATTCCAATTGGAGGATGTTCTAAACTTCAAGAGGTTTCCGTGGGTTCAAAAATCAGGCCAATCGGAGTTCAAACGAGGTCAGCACGGCCGTGTCAAAATTGGCCTGGAAGCTGACACGGCTGTGTCCGAATAAAAAAAATTCCAACTCGAGGGCTTGACACGGCCGTGTCGGAAATGAACTAGGGGCTGACAAGGCCGTGTTGGGTCGTCTTCTCCGAAAAAAAAGAGCAGGAAAGCAAGGGGTCGACGGGGGTGGTTCCCAAACCACCCCAAATCACATACCAATCAATATTCAACCCAAAAACACTAAAATTCAAGGTATATCACATATATATAACACATTAGAACACAAATTAGACTTTGAAATGAGCCCGAACACCCAAAACACGAAATCTACACTATTCATCATCACTCCCAAATAGCCACTCAGACACGGAATCATACCACGAAATGCACGTAGAATTGAAGCACGTAACGAGAGGAATACAATTGTTACCTTGTTTCTTCGGTTAGAAGGTCTGATGAGGCAAGCTCGACCCAAAGCTTGGAATGGCCAAAGGGGCTTCCTTCTCTTTTCTTCTCCCTTGCTTTGATCGATCAAATGGAGAGAGAGGATATTATCAGCCTTTAAGTGCTGATACGGTTCGGGTAAACGGGTAGGGTCAAACGGTATCCGGTCCATTCGGATCGGATTTTAAAATGATTGAGCTATCAAATGGCTTTAGAAAATAAAAGGTTAATACATTGAATCCGAATCATCGAAACGAATTTAATGATAGGGTTAGAATTCGAATTCGAATCCCGAGCTCAAGGTAGCCACAAAGGCTAAAAGACCCTAAATATAATTAGGTCCCTAATTCGGCAAATATTGAGCGATTGAGCCCAAGAACAATTAATTAAATTCTAATGCACACGTATTAAAATAAATCTCACATCGACATATAAGCATGCTAATCACATAATTCACGTAAATTATAGAATTTAACTCACCCGTGACGCCGTACCTGGAATGCCGAAGATTCGGGGTGTCACAAACTACCCTATGTTTTTTACCCTTCCCGTTCCATTTCCGACCTCAGATCGAGCAACCGGGGGCTGTAGATGGAGAAATCGGCGGTGGCGAGGCGGCAGTCCTTCGGCGGTGGCGTAGGTCCCTTTTTCGGCCGGTTTTGGTGGTGGAGCCTTTACAAAAGTTGCTTAGAACGACGAAAACTAGCGGATGGCGTTGGCCTCGACTCGAGAACCGGCCAGCGGCGGCGAACCGGTGGCAAATCGGGGCTGGACCGGTGGTCCGGTTTTCCGATGATTTTTCCGAGGTTTGGCTTTGGGGCTTTTGTAGGGTTCGTTATGGGCTTTCCAACGGTATGTTCGGATTTTATTTTCGTTTAGCGGTTTGTATTTAATTTCAGTTTTCGTATTAGGATTTTATTTCTGTTTTTCGTCAACGAAGTCCGGCGTGTTGGTTATTTTCTGAAATTGGTTGAGGGCTTTTGTCAAGCAGGCCGAGGCGTACGTTTCTGTCCTTCCGGGGAATTTTCCGACCACCGGAGGTGGTGGTCCGATGGCTGTGCGTGGCGGTCCGGCGGGTTCCGGAGGCGGCGTTCCGACGCCCTTCGTACAGTGAGTTCCTTTCGTCGTGGTGAGTCCACCGCCACTTTCCGTTCGTCAATCGAATGTCCGGTTGATTTGTTGTGATTTATTTTGTACAACTTGAATATTTGAAATTAATTGTTTTAATTGCTAATTGCTTGATTTGTCGATCGAATTGTATTTCAATGTGTACGAAATTATGTATTAAATGAATTATGGATTATATTGATGCTTTGATATGCCATTTGAATTCCGATATATCGAATTGGGCTATTTGCCTATGTTGAAAGGGGGTGCATGTGTAATTTCGCTAAACATATAAATTGTATGACTTCAATTAATTAATCCTTGTCGATTGGTAAACAAATATGCTAATTATGATTTCGATTAAGAGAAATTATTACGCCTAAGCTTGAAGCTTTTAATTAGTCTAATCACTTAAATTGAATTGAAACTTATTATATGATATAAGAATTTGTTATGTAATTTATGATTTGGCAAGAATGGAATTAGTATGTCTTGGATGATTTAATTTCTAACTTTGTAATGTAGGCTAATTATCTAATTTTAAATAATCCTATTATGCGATATTTGAATTGAATGAGACTTATATGATTAAATTAGAAACCTTTGCATGTAAGAATGGTTTAATTACACGAATGTAGATTGGTTATGTAATATATGAGTTAATATGATTTCTCTGAGTTATATAATGAATTATTTTGTAAGTAATTGATATGAATTTGAAACCTGCTTATGTGATTGCATCTCATAAGTGCTTGAGCATTGTCGTGCGTCTCTGTGTGGTTGCCTGAGTTTGAGTCTGAGCCCTGTGTCGTGTTTGTGTGTTTAGTTGGTTCAGGTGCACCCGGGGTGGTGACAAGTGAGTCGTGCAGGTTCCGGGGTGGACCTTCTACTTTGTGTTCGGCTGTGTTTGGTACCTGGTGAGGTTAGGTTATAGTTAAACCCTAATGATATGTGCCGATATATGGATACGCCTGATATGATTTATGGTCTAGAATCTGATTATGCTAGGATCTGATATGATAGGATTATGAATATGCTATGGTTATGCCTATGCTTTGACTACTGATATGATATGCCTCTAATATGCCTCCAGATATGATTTGCGCTTGCCTTGGACCTTGTTGTGCCTCTGATTCTGGTATGTTTCCGACTCTGCTTTGTTTGGGGGCCCGGTGATTATGGGTAAGGAGCCTCGGGGCGTCAAGTATTACTCCTGTGCATGATCATCGGGATGTGGGTAAGGAGCCTCGGGGCGTCGAGTATTACTCTTATGCACATTTCCCCTCTGATTTGATGGTTTGACTCTGCTTTGTTTGGGGCCCGGTGATTATGGGTAAGGATCCTCGAGGCGTCGAGTATTACTCCTGTGCATGATCATCGGGATGTGGGTAAGGAGCCTCGGAGCGTCGAGTATTACTCCTGTGCACATTTTCCCCTTTTGTCTGAACGTTTGCTTGGTGTGTTTGTTTTCGTTAAGTTAGTTTGTTAGGAAATTGTTCGGGAAACGGGAGTGGATTTCTAATTAATAAAATTGGGATTGTTTTGGCCTTTGGCCTAACTCTTTTACTCTCCTATATCTAGTATCACGTGAGAAATATTTTAGAATGCAAAAACCACGCCCTGGTTCACGAACTCCCCTTTATGGTATGTGCTGTACTCTGTATATGTATATACGTGCGTGTGTATAGCCCCTCGCTCAGTCTTTGGACTGACCCCTCCCCTTTTATGTTTTTTAGTTTGCAGGCTTTGCTTTGGAGATCTTTGGAGTTCGTGCTAGGCGGCTGTCTGTCGTGTCTGTCGAGTCGGTGTAGGTCTTTCTGAGTTTGTTAAGCTTTTGAATCGATTTATGTTTTGTAATTTTGTGTAAGTTGTGTTGTGAGCAGGTTGCACGTATGATTTGAATGTTTGGAATTTCGGGACAGGTTAGGACAGGTGCTCAGATTAGTTGAACCCGTCTTGCTGTGTAATTGTTCGGGACAGGATAGGACAGGTTGGATCGATTAGTGAACCCATGTAGATGATTTTGATTTTTGTGCTGCTCAATATGTTTAACATTTGAAAGTTTTTGAAAGTGGCCATTTTGTATTGCTTCCGCTGTCATGTTTTGCATTCTTTCACTTGTACAGGGTTAGATACCGCCTAGCCAGTGGGTGCGTTTTTCGTCTGTCACCCCGTTCGCTGTGACTTGGTACGTGTACGGACTCTCCATTTCGTACACGTGTCGGGTCATAGTGCGGGGGTGTGATGCCCCACCGCTTGGGGTGTTATAGTTTCCGATCGATCTAGCCTCATATTTTTCCAAGGTCATTTAGACCTCCGAAAGTTGACCGAAACAAGATTTGCGTGAGAATTTAGACCTTTGTTCACTCTTTTAATCATAACTTAAGCTATCTTTGACCAAATTAAGAAAGACTTGTCCTCACACTCTCACCTGCGTTGTTTTGGGGTACTGGCCGTGACCTTTTTTAGCCCTCATCTCGACTTTGTGGTCGCGACCGCGACCAAATCGTGAAGGATTTGGGTAGCGGCCGCGACGTCCCCTGCATGCACGTGTGTTCCTTTTCCTTCTTTTGTGCACGTTTGCTTGATTTATATGGCTCTTTTATAACTTATATATTATGTTAACTTGTTATACTATATGTTAAGCTTTATGTTATGAATTTATAGCTCGTTTGATACCCTCGTTTATGAAATATGATCTTATATGCAATGTATATCCATATTTGACCTAAGTATGAATTCATTTTATTTCATTTGCATCATATACACGCATGCGCATTTTCCGAGCGTCTAAATGGTACATTTTGAGTCTAAGAGTATCCTTTATTGTTTGATTTGTCCAGTTGACCCTTCCGTTGACGACGAGGTTGCTCCTTAGGCGTCCGATTCATTCTCTTTTGTCACCACTACACATTGGAAAGGTGAGGTTTTTATTCTTTTAGATATTACGACCTAAAACCCTAATTGATTTGAATCCCGCATGCGAGTTATGTATATTATATGTTAGATACGTGTATGATATATATTTTGAGGACTTGTTCCATTTGTTATAAGACTTTGAAAACGATTTGTATACGTATATATGCTATTTTACGGTTGTTTTAAAAACCTGTGGTAAGTGTGAGGGTGTAAGCGAGCTTTGGGCTTTAAAAGATAAGCTTCGTTGGAAAATATGAGTTTGAAATATGATTTGGGCCCCGGAGAGTGGTATGGTATCTCGGAACGACCGAGGGGTCGCCAAGCTCTTCCTTCAACACTTTCCTTTGAGAGTCTCGCCTAACCTTAGGAGGTTGAGGAAGCGCGTTTCTCTTGAGCCGGTGGAAGCAACAGCCGAAGGTTTCAAGGAAGTGATTAAACCTTGTTTCGTGTGAATTTGATCGATAGTTAGGACCGTCAACCCTTCTATCACCCAGAGAAAGGATGGTTTATGAATTTTGTTTCGATTATGTCTTTAATTGTAGGAGTTGGAGGAATAACTCGTACTCACCGAGTTGTGTGAATTTGTATGATCTATAAAATGGGGATGGACTCCTAAATACCTAAAACTTGTCATTTTGGCCTATGGCCTTAAATTTCTTTATGTATATATATATATACTATCACGGGAAATGCTTTAGCTTGCAAAAACCAATCCCGGTTTATGGATCTTTTACGATTTTGATAAGTGCTTTGCTATATACGTATTATGGGTGCGTGTGTTAGCCCCCTCACTAGTCACTAGGACTAACCCTTGTTGTTGTTTCCTTCTTTTCCTTTCTTTGAGTTGCAGGTACCGTCGGAGTTAAGCTAGGTGGCAAGTTTATCTTTTGAGTCTCACTTATGTCTTAGCTCGGGTCTTCATTCTCGCATTTGTAGTGGTTATTTAGCACTTATGAATTATGAAGTCATGCATTATGAATTCTGAATTGGGAACTATGAATGCTTGATACTTAGCTTATTTTGGCCCGGGTTGGGCATTGTACAATGTATATGATCTTAGCATGCTCTTATGTTGTACAATATGTATCTATGTTGATCTTGGGAATTATTATGAATTACTTTTATCGCTTCCGCTACGATTTGAATTATTTTTGTACTCTGATTGAGGGTTTAGGCCGCCTAGCTAGAGTGTGAGTTTTGTTTGTCACCCGTTCGCTATTGTTCGATACCGATACGGATCCTTCATTTCGATATACGTGTTAGACTCTAGTGTGGGGGATGTGGTGCCCTACTTTCGGGGTGCTACAATCTCCCACTTTCCCGTCAAAGCCACTCATAAGCTAATCTAAGTCCCATCTTTGCAAGATGGCCTTCGAAAGCTTCTTGACTTAGGGGTTTAGAAAGTGGATCTGCCACATTCTCTGCTGATGCGACCCTCTCTATTTGCACATCACCTCGTTTGATGATATCACAGATTAGGTGATACTTCCTCGTAATGTGCTTGGTCCGTTGGTGAGATCTTGGTTCTCTTGTTTGAGCAACCGCCCCAGTGTTGTCACAAAACACACTATTAGGGTCTTTCATGCTAGGAACGAAGAATGAAGTTTCTAATCCAAACACCCTCCTTAGTTGCAACATTTGCAGCTAGGTATTCGGCCTCAGTGGTCGAATCTACAGTGGTCGTTTGTTTTGAACTCTTTCAACTCACTACTCCGCCGTTAAGGTAGAAAATGTATCCTGATATTGACTTAAAATCATCTAAGTCAGATGCAAAGCTTGCATCGCAGTATCCTTCGACGATTATGTAGCACCCGAGCGCAAGGTACCACATCCCCCGCACCGAGACCCGACCCGAATATGAAATGGACGATCCATACTCGAGCTAAGTCCCGACGAACGGGGACAACACACACGCTATGCTACGCGGGCTAACCCTTAAACCATAAAATCAGAGTAAACAATAATGCGGAAGCAATAACTGATCATGTAACATATAGGTATATTATGAGCATCAAAGTTCCAATAATAAATCATAACATTATCCCATGCCATCAAGGCTCAAAACATGTACGCTCCATTAATATTTATATACAATGATCCAACGTGCAATATGCAAGTGTAAGACCAAAATACAAGAGCTAAAGGTGAATGCAAGACCTATGACTTGAAATCCCGCCTAGCTCCCTTGACACCTGCACAACACAACTGAAAGCCAAACGGGTTCAGTCAAAAAGGGACTGGTGGGTATAAAAGCAGGGCATAAGTATAATATACGACGGTATTTAAACAGTCACATGCAAGCTATAATCCCAAGTGAGGTTTTTAAACAGTTTCCCAAGTGGGTGAATAGAAATCATCAAAAGGGATTATAACGATTCATTTACATTAGGTCATTAGTGGCCCGGCGAGTGGGCGTGCATTATCTCCAACCAACACCTCGTGTAATTCATTAACATTCATTAACATTCATTCATTCTTTCTTTTCATGCATATCATTCTTTCGTGCGCATTCAATAACATTTACACCTTCTTCCTCCAGGTTGGTGGCGGGTTGCAAGGCCCATCCACCCATTCATTGACCAAAAGGGGAACATGACTCCCCAGATGGCACTCAGCGTCCATTCGTCACTAACTCCTAACGAGGTCCGGTTACGCCGTTCATTAGTGGGACTAGTGCGAGGGATCACCGTCAGCCATTGCCTCCTCGGGTCACCACTCACACCAAGTCCCTGGGCCCCATTCAGTGCATTCATTCATTCATTTCTCGCCAAAACATTAGGTAGGATTCATAAAATAAGGCTTTACGTTGAAAACATTTACTCTTGAAAACGACTCTATATATATATATTAATTTTTTGGTCGAAAGCTTTTCACATTGAAGGTATATAGGGTCATTTATCTAATTAGAAGAGTAACCCACCTTAAACCGCGAAAAGGAGAACACAAGAGCCTCTCAGACCGGCCTCGTCTCCAACGAAATCAAAATCTGTGCAATAAAGGTGAAGTGAGACTCAATATGACCAATTAAGATGCTCGGTAATGTAATGATCATGATATGAATGTATAAAAGATGAGATTATGTCATGAAAATGTTCATGTGCACTATTACGGAATTTAAATCATATAATCAAGTCATTCATTCACTTTCATTCAAATTCATCAATTCACATTTCCAATCAAATTAATTCAAGAACTCAAATAGGAGCATAGCACGTATTCAATCTTTCACAAAACACTACTACATACATCATATTACATAATATAACATATTTCCAAAGTTTGACAACAAGAAGGAATCATATGATAGGAAAAATGGGTTACGGAAATCACAAACGCCACAAAACGCACATAAACGGCATTCATCAAAGGCATGCCTAAATCTCGTCCAAAAGTTATGAAATTAAACCACAATACTCCCAACACATAGCAAAACAAGTTCATAGTTCATCACAAATGAAGATAAAGGCATTAAAGAGGTGAAACAATCCAAAACCGAAAAGGAAAAGACAAGAACTGCTCAGGGGGAGGGACACGCCTGTGTCCCTCAATTTGAATAGACTGAGACACGGGGGTGTCTCAGTACAGACCTGCTAAAAGGGCATGACACGGGGGTGTCTCATATTTCAAAGCAAATGAGACACGGGGGGTGTCACGGTACAGACCAAAAAACGCAAACAAAGCTTACTGGCAAAACAGACCCTAAACAAAATCAGTCCCAAAAGTAACCCAAATCAACTCCAAAACTCATGAAACTTGATATACAACATATTTAGCATGTTAGAAGTATATTTCATTTAGAATGAAAAGGCTAAATCACGCGTTAAGAGCACCAAAATCATGCAGCAACTCTGGAGCACCAAAAATCGGACATATGAGCTAGATTGGTTCAATCATGCCATGATCAAGTACTTAGGAGCGGAATTGGATCTAAAACCTTGGGGAATGCATGCTAACATACTAAAAAACTAATATACATCATATATATGCAAAATGGCACAAATTGAAGCACATTAGAATGACCAAAGAACCACAAAAATGCAACAGCAGCAGGTCTGTCATAAGCCATGCACAGAACAGGTAATGTGCTACGGTTTTGGGGCTAAAAAAGGATCCAAAGGCTTGCAACATGAATGCTAACATATAGAGCAATGAGTGTACATCATATCCATGCAATTTCACACGAAAAGAAGGTCATTTGATCAAGCAAAAGCCACAAAACGTTACAGCAGTTCCAAAACAGGGGAGGCAGTTTTAATCATCAAGTTTGGAGCTCCATATCTCATAATTTCATCAAAGGGGTCTAAAGAGAAAATCATCCTAACATCTCATACTATCAGTTAAAAAACAAAGAGGCAAAGAAACAAGTCTAAAAACTCATTTTAAAGCCACGAAATCAGCTGCACAACCAAGCAAGGTCACAAGAGCAATTACCCCCAAAAATGCATATCAAGCTCATAACTCAAACCCTAACGAAAACTGATCCAAAATCAGAAATAAATGGATGAAAATAGGCATAAGAGAGTAGAGAATACATAAATATTCATACCTTGAAGATTTGGTGAAGAAGGGAAGTGATTTGAGCTCAAAATCACAAAGGTAGCCAAGGTTCTTCCTCTTTTCTTCTCTCCCTCTCTCTCGATCTGTTGCAGCAGCAATAAGGGGGGCTTGGCTCGGTTTGGCTGACCAAAAGGGGGAAGAAAGGCTTAACTCTAGTACACAAGTCATGGGTTAAAGTATGGTTAGGTTAGAGAGGTGTTAAGGGGTCCCATCATGAAGACTAGTCAACAAAAGGGTTACACTTGCACGAGTGGCTCGTTACGGTTGGATTTCGGAGGTCTTAATGATATCAAAAAGGTATGAGGCTTGTTCCATTGTCTCCAAATCATCGATACGAAGGCAACAGAGGTGACGGAATTCGAATCCGAATTCCCGAGCTCAAGATATGTCGTCCGGAACCTAGGGAGCGCTAAAAGCATTTTAAGCCCTATAAGTTCCGACTCCAAAAACCGAAATCAAAACTAAATCAAACGAGCTTAAAATTACAACGTAAGCATGTAAACACGTTAATTACTCACATAATTCAAGTATACCAAGTTGGCACAAAAATCGGAATTGAAAACGGAATTAAACAAATCAAAAACGGTTCGAAAAGGAATTAAACGTTTAAAACTTCAAACCTAAAAACTTAATATTATTAATCAAATATTTCAAATAATTCAAATTATCGCATGCTTAATAATTAAATGCACACTTAGCACACCCGTGACGTAGTACCTAGAAGGTCGAAGAGTCGGGGTGTTACAGATTAGATCTTTCTGTCCTCCGTATACTAAGAACAAATCCTTAGTACTTCTCAAGTACTTTAGGATTTTCTTCACGACAGTCCAGTGACCTTCTCCAGGGTCAGATTGGAAACGGCTTATAACACTAAGTGCATAAGCCACATTCGTTCGTGTACATAGCACTGCATATATTATGCTACCTATTGCCGAGGCATAAGGTACATGAGTCATTCTTTCCTTCTCAAGGTTTGTCTTACGACACATCTTCTTAGAAAGACATGTTCCTACACTCATAGGAAGAACCTTGTGTTAGGAATAGTGCCCTGAAAGCTGATGTAATAGTCTGCTTTAGTACTTTTCTTTTGTAAATCACAGACAATCTTTGAATAATGCGAATTAAGGCAACACTTCTTTATATGATCTTGTTTGAATGTGTGTTTACTTTTAACTGCACATGTATAAGAACTCCCCTAACCGATATGAATTTTAGGACTCAACCATTTAGGCGAAGTGGTTCATGAGACGAGCCCTATATCACATAAGTCATGATTAGAAATCACTCCAAGCCGATGAGTCCTACAGACAGTGGGAGTGTCAACCTGACTCGTTCGAAGCTTGCTCATGTGATCACGCTCTTAAGAAGGACCACTTTGTTTCATGGGGTGCAAAGTGTATAGTTGATACGTGCGTGATACATGGGGTGCTTGCTTATTTTAAGTAGGTACACTGAGGTGTCCCATGTGAGAAGATTCCTAAATGGGAAAGGAAGTTTCTATATTTGGAAATAGAAACTTCCAGATTAGGAAATGTCTCACGAGTCATTGATGTATATATGTGTATATATATTAAATAATTAATGTGTTAATTATTTAATGGACTTTGATTTAATTTTGAATTAATATTAAAGTTCTAATTTGGAGAAATAAAGTCTAATAAATAATTAATTATGAATTAATTAATTATTAGTCTTCAAGTTATTTATTATTTAAATAAATAAAGTAAAATAAAATATCTAAGAGAGTTAGATATTATTCTTGCTTGATAAGTTGGTAAAAAGAAGACTGTTGGTCAAAGTAAGAGACTTACTCTCCAAGCAAGAAATCCCTTTCCAAAAGAGTTTGGAATTCTTATCCAACAAGGAAAGGGGGTTCGAACCCTAGCCCTTTAAATACAACGGGTTCGAACCCCATGGGAAGATGATACACAATTTCTCCTTCTCCAAATTATACACTAAACCCTAGAGCCTAAACACCGAATATAGAACTAGCATCCTCCCTATTCGGATCGTGGTCGCGGTTGGTGGACTAATTCTCCAGAGGGCTACTATCGTGAAGTCTTGAAAGATTCCAAAGAGCTTTTGGGGATCAAGCCGCGTGAAGAGCGCTCTTGGGCGGCTAGAACGTGTCAAGAAAGCAACTATTTAAGTGAGTTTCTAGATCTCTACGAATTTGGGAATAGGAATTGCAAGATTCGATTCTAATTTATTGGGAAAAATTTAAGATTCATTTTCCCAACAAGTGGTATCAGAGCCACCTTATAAGGCCTATTTGTAACGCCCCTATTTCCAATTAGTCAGGATCGCACGACACGTGTGAGTTTTTGAGGGTTAGGATTTATTTTAATTCTTTCGTTTATTAATTCTTACCTTTCATGAAAGTTATATGAACTATATTTCAACATGTTTACGTGAAAATATATGAATTTTTCATTAACGTGAAACTTACGTGAATTAATTGATAACGTGTCTAATTGATATTATGAGACCTTGCCTGATTATTTCATAAATATGTGGACTTAATTGCATTAACATGAATGGATTTAATTGATAAATTTCCATGAGATGAAACTTGTTGGCATGCATTTTAATTCTTGAGGGGCTTATGTGCAAAATATGTTGAGTCATCTTTATTATTGGAAGACTTTGGAATATATTCATCTCTTTCCTTCACTCTTACATTTCATCAAATTTCCACACATACACACACACTAAATACCGATCTCCACACCAAGAAGAGAGGAAGGAGGGATTTTTTCATCTCAAGCTTAAATTCAAGGAAGAGAAATTTCATATTTTGGAGCATCACCTTCATATCATCATTTCATCCTTTCTTTGTTCATTTCAAGGTATAAATGGAGGAATTGCTTGATCTTTTGGATTTATATGAAGTAGGGTTTGATGAGTATGTTATAATTTTCTTGATTAAAATTGATTAGGAGCTTTATACTTGAAGCTTACATGATTTCTTGAGTTTATATGAGAGTAGAAGGCATAGAATGTTGTGGGGTTTGGATGATGATTTCTTGATGAATCAAAGCATGTTTCTTGGATTAAATGTTGCTTAATTGATATATATGATCATATACATGTTATATGTTAGTTTGGAGTTGATTTCTAGCATTGGTTTGGTGTGAAAGTGGATTGGGAGCCAAAAATCGAGTTTTGCCCTATTTTCCCAAAGCCTTTCGCTACTGCTGGAATTGGGGGTCTCGGCCGCGACCAACAACTCGAGAACTGGCCGCGACTGATTTTCAGTGCAATTTTGTCACGGCCGTGAATCCCTCGTCCGAACTCCGTTTGACATGATTTTTAAACCCACAGAAACCTCTTGAAGTTTAAAACATTCTCCAATTAAAATCACATTATTATAATTTCTAGTTTGTGAGATATGATCAATTCTTTTTGGTGTCGCTACTTTACCAGAAAACTGGTTTCATCCAACTTCGGGCGTACGCCATTTTCACCTCGCTTTGAACTAGAAAACGAGCCATATATCACCAAAAAGGTCATTGAGTCTAGTTTCATACCCAATAAGCAAAAATCAATGCCAAATTCTATAACTCAAGATATTTTAGTTTTCCTACAGCGTGTACATTTCCAAATATTATCGGGTTTTGTCCAACTTCACCAAAACCTCTATTCTTACTTTCCTTTTACTCTCTTGGCTCCCATATGTGAATTATATGATATATAGGCTTGATTAATTGATAATATATGGTATATTTTTCTAAATTTATGAATTTTATATTATGAAATCATTGTGCAAACTTGAAAAGAAAGTGTAAACATTTAAGTGCTACAATGTGACTCTATTTGCAATAAATGCATTCCTTATGTGTTTAATGGATTCCATTCACCTTGAATTGATACAAATGCTTTGTTAAAATGTGTTATGAATATGTTGTATTATGTAATGCCTTTTGCTATGAAAATCTAATTTGGATATGAGTTATATGTACATGAATTGCATTTCTTATTTGCATGAATATAGAATAAATTGAACATTGAACGAGTAAATGATAATGAATGAAAGAATGGTAATGAATGAGCGTGATTTATGAGCATGGAGTAATTGAATCATTTATATATCTAAGTTGCTTTATTTGTGCATATGAACATCAGCATGAGACTTTGTTAACTCTTACGCATGTCATACCATGCCAATGCATCGCCGTGCATCATATGTGGTTCATTTAGAGTCTTGAGTCTCACAAATGCACCGTGTTGTCTTTTGTACAGTTTTCTCCAGGGCGGAGACATACCGGGTTCATAGGACACTTTCAAGTCTTCTTGTCTTCTTGGTTTTGGTAAGGTATAACAGGTAGGTTTCTCTTCTATTAGATAAAACCGACCCGATATATTCCAATGTGTATATTTCAAGCCAAAGGTACTATATATATATATATATATATATTAAGTCGTTTTCAAGGAGTCTATGATTTTGATTGTTCATAGGACACTTTCAAGTCTTCTTATCTACTGCATTTTGCATCAAATTCACATACTTGATATCAATTATGTGGCATGAGCATGTGTTAACCGCATGCATCTAGTCTTGGATTAATTTTGATTTATAGGCTAGGAAGATCATATCAAACCACGGCCAATTTCCATGACAACAATGAATTATCTCCCATTTTACGTTCAACCATGGAAGATGTAAGAAATATACCCGGATTATATATGGGAAGTTGGGAGTTATGGTTTTTCTAATGGAGCTATGGTTCGAGTAATGAGATCGGGAATAGAAGAAACAATTGTGAGAATAGCTTATAAGTTTAATGGAAGTTGGTGGATACTCGGTAAGATAATGGTAAGGGTGATGTGGTGCCTACAACTTGCAAGTTTAACACTCACACCTTTATATTGCGACAGCCATTTCATCCGGATTTTTGTAGGATCAAAAATGAAAAAAGTCTCGAGGATGTTTTAGGGTCAAGGTTTCTATCAATAAGGAGGCAATGATCTTCAGGAAAATTAACAGTAAAGTGGAATCGGGGTTGATATGCAATACAGATTCTCTAACTCAGGAAAGAAGTCAAGGAAAATATGGGGAAAAGCTATAAATCGGGGATTAGATGAATACGAAAGAATGAAGAGACTAAGAAGAAGGGAATTGAGATCACTTTAGGCTTCGAGTGAGGAAAAGGCAGATTAGAAGGAGGTAAAGGAAACGGTCTGTAGCACCCGAGCGTTAGGTACCACATCCCCCGCACCTTGAACCCGACCCGTATATGAAATGGAAGTGCATACACGTGCCAAATCCACGGCGAACGGGGACACCACACACACGCTATGCTAGGCGGGACTAACCCTTAAACCAATCAGTGCAGGAATCATAAAATCAGAGTTAAAATGAAATTGCGGAAGCAAGAATAACATAGCATATACAATGAGCCACCAAGCTCCAAAAATAGATATACAAGAGCATTCTATAATCAACGGCGCTCATGGCCTACAAAAATCATAACGCTCCAGACTAAAACTATAATCATATACAAAATACCCATAAGAGTGTGAATATGAGACAAAAGGAAATGCTAAACACAAATGCAAGACCTAGACGACTTGTATTCCCGCCTAGCACTCCTATCCCTGCACAAAACAACTGAAAACAACCGGGTTCAGTCTAAAAGAGACTGGTGGGTATAAAAACGGGGCATAATTATATAATATCGCATAATTTAAACACATGCAAGCAAGCCCTAATCCCGTGTGAAGTTTAGTAAGATTTTACCAAGTGGTTAAAACAAAAGGAAACATCAACGAGATTACGACGTTCATATTCATTCATAATTGTTCATAAATGTTCATGAGGGTTTATGGCCCGGCGAGTGGGCCTGCACAATCTCCAACCTACTCCTCGTGTAATTATAATTAATTATTCAGTAATTCATTATCATACATAAATCTTTTGTGCTCATAAATACATGATCATAATCATTCATATATCCCTTTTTCCTCCGGGTGGTGGACGGGCTTGCAAGACCCGGCCACCGGTTCATACATAGGCCAATGGGGGTACATGAATCCCCCAAGGGCACTCAGCTCCCATTCCCCGCTAAAACTCCTAGCGAGGGCCGGTATCACCGTAGTTTGGTTGGAACTAGTATATGGGATCCCCGTCAGCCCTTGCTTCCTCGGTTAGCCACATATACTAAGTCCCGGGGCCCGTGAAATCTTAAATCATAAATATCTCGCCAAACATAAGGTAGGGTTCATAAATAAAAGAAAGGGTCATACGTTTGAAATTATTTACCCGAAATGACTCAATATAAATATATATACGATTTTGGCTTAAAACTTTGCACATAAGGAATATATAAGGTTGTTTTAACTAATAGAAGAAAAACCCACCTTTACCAAAGCAGAAATAAAGGCACAAGCGTCTCAAGGCTCGCCCTCGTCTCCGACCAAACCCGAATCTGTGCAAAAGAAAAGGTATGAGACTCAATGACCACATATGACGCTCGGCAATGAAGTGAATATGACATGAATGCATAAATGATCATGTTATATCATAAAAATGTTCATGTGCACGATTAATAAATTTAAAACATATAATCATTCATTCGTTCACATATTTCATTCAATTTCATAATTTCATAAATTCATAAATTCATATAATTTTCATAAATTCATAATATTCATAAATTCATAAATTCATAATATTCATAACATTCAAAACATTTAAAATGCATATCAATTAATCTAAAATTCATTTAATAAGCATAACACATATTATTCAAATTCATATATGGGAATAAAATAAATAAAACGTTCAATCGAAAGTCAGTAGAATAAATACGCGAAATCAAATTCAATTAATTTCAATAATTAAATTAAATTAAATAATAATTAAAATATATAATAAATATATATAATATAATATATATAAATAATCATATATAATACTAATATACAATATATATATATAATATATACATATATATAAACACGTACACACATGAACCATGCATATCTATATATATAACTCATATTACATGCATGCAACACAAAGCCAAGCACCAATCCACTCCCATGCATGCAAGAACCAAAACAGCAGCAGCAACACACATTCACGCAGGCAAAGGATCAACAACAGCAGCAGCAAAACTCAAGGAAGACGCAGGAATGGTTCAAGAAAAACGGGGTGACACGGGGGTGTCACCCTCAAAGCCTGGACCGAGACACCCCCGTGTCTCGGTACAGAAGTTCCAGGCTTTGCTGCACCCCCGTTCCTCGCTGGAACGGGCAGGAAAGGCACGCCCGTTACACGCAGCAGCAACAGCCTCTACTCGCAGCAGAAACAGAGCAAGAAAGGGCCACCATTTCCAACATGAACGAAGGCAACAAAAGCCACACAACAAGGTCTAAAATGCAGCACAAACTCAACAAGAACACACACCACAAAGCTACTAAAATGGACAGTAAAAAGGGAGAAAGAAATGCAGCAAATTGACAACTGAATCAGTTGGAAAAACAGGGCCAAAACTCGAAAAAAAAACAGGGCATGAACGAATCACTCCTTCTCCATCTATTCAACTCAGTTAAGACCAACAAATGAGCAGCAAAATATCATATATTCATCAAGGAAATCAGTTCCAAAAGTGATCAATCAAGACATGAAGGTGTACGTGACATATATGTGGGATTTTTCTCAAATTTCATAAATGATATATCATAAATACTTCAACAACCACGAAATAAATGACCATAAATGATATGAGTATGTCAAAACAATCATTCTCATGCTTGGAATCAATCAAAACCGTTAAGAATCGAAGAAGATCAACAATTTGCTCAAAATCTTCATTTTCGGGAAAAATGTCCAGAAATGATGAAACCTTATTCAAAATCATGAATGAAAAGATGAAAATGCTCAGAATTAATCATATAATACAACCCTTAACTTACCTTGATGATTGGTTGAAGTTTGGATGAGATTTGAGCTCCAAAATCTCCAAAGCTTGAAGGGTTACGGGTCTGGAATTCAGAACAGAAACTTTGGCTGAGTTTTGGGGCTTGTGTGAGGATAATCTTAGTCAAGGCTGGTTATGTCATGATAGAGGGTTGAGTTAGGGTTTCAAAGAATCAAACCATAGTTAATTTGGTTATGGTTTGGCCAAGATATGGCTGATTTAGTTCAACAAGGTCAAGTTGGTCTCCGTTTCGTTTTTCGGTTGGATTTCGGAGTTTCAAATGACGTAGGAAAAATGTAAGGCTAATTTTACTAAACCCGAATTTTCGTTACGAGTTCAGCGGAGTTGACGGAACTCGAATCCGAGTTCCCGAGCTCAAGATATTAAATTCGTTAACCTATCAAATGAATTCAAAAACATAAATTGAGCATAAAATCATGTTCATAACACATATATGTACAACATATTACAAATTCGTGGCAATTTGATATCATATCATATAAGAACGAAGCACAAAATAAACGAACAAACTTAAATCATGCAATTCATGCATAAATTATAAAATTTCCATGCAATTCATGCAATTCCCATGCAAAATGAAATAAACCATGCATAAATAATAATCTCCATGCATGCATATCAATCCCATGCAAGAAAAATGAAATTCATGCATAAATATATTACTCCACGTATCATATATATATATATATATATAAATAAGTAATTAATTAAAACATAATTAATTAATATAACATATAATTAGTATAATCATTAAATTAATAATATAATAATTAAATATATATATATATATATAATACGAAATATATATATATATATATATATAATTAATAATATTAAAATAAAATATTATAATATAATATAATAAAATAATAACAATTATAATAAAAATTAAATATAAAACACGTAAAACAATTAATTCGCGCAAATTAGTAAACACATACATCGTACCTTTACGTCCGAGAAATCGGGGCGTTACAATCTCTCCCCCTTAAAAGAATCCGTCCTCGGATTCACTGCTCGCTCGGAAACAACTCAGGGTGAAACCTTTTCATCTTATCCTCCGTCTCCCACGTAGCCTCTTCGGTTTTATCACTTCTCCAAAGAACCTTGACTAGTGGAATACGCCGATTTCGAAGTTCTTGAAACTTTCGATCCAATATCTTAATCGGCTTCTGAACGAAGGTGAGATCCGATTCTAATTCCACGTCTTCAACCGGTAGAACCTCGGACTCATCTCGATAGTACTTTCGGAGCTGTAAGACGTGAAACACATTATGAATTCCAGTTAAACTCGGAGGCAAATCCAAACGATAGGCCGTATCCCCAATCTTCTCCAAAATCTCATACGGTCCCATATACCGAGGGTTTAACTTTCCTTCCCGTCCAATCCTTGAGAATCCTTTTCGTGGGGAAGCCTTTAAGAAAACCCTATCTCCAATCTCAAACTCCAAATTCTTCCTCCGAAGATCTGCATAACTCTTTTGTCGATCCTGAGCAGCCTTCATCCGTTGTCTAATTATCTGGACCTTATCAATAGCCTCTTGTACAGCCTTAGAGGGTTTTTCCTTCTTTTCCCCTCTTTTAATTCCCTCTTGTTTGGTCCAATTCCATTCCTCCAAATCAAAGAACAACGGTGATCGACACTTACGTCCATAAAGAGCTTCATAAGGGGCCATTTCAATCGAGGCTTGATAGCTATTATTGTAAGCAAACTCGATTAACGGCAACTGTTCATTCCACGAGCTCTGAAAATGCACATGCCCTTAATAAATCCTCCAGATACTTAATTAACCTTTCTGATTGTCCGTCGGTCTGAGGATGGAAAGCTGTGCTGAATTGAAGCCTTGTCCCCAAACACTTCTGTAATTCTTGCCATAACCTTGAAGTAAATCTGGGATCCCGATCCGAGACAATACTAACAGGTACACCATGAAGCCTGACAATCTCATCATTGTACCTCTTGGCCAACTTACTCACCTTATCGGACATTCTAATAGCCAGAAAATGAGCTGATTTTGTCAACCTGTCCACAATAACCCAAATTCCATCGAAACCTCCTCTCACTTTTGGTAATCCCGAAACGAAATCCATAGCTATTTGTTCCCATTTCCATTCCGGGATAGGTAATGGTTGAAGTAGCCCCGATGGCTTTTGATGTTCTGCCTTTACCACTTGACAAGTCATGCAGTGTTTCACGAAGTCGATCACATCCCGTTTCAATCCATTCCACCAATAAAATTGCTTAAGATCCTTATACATTTTGTTCCCTCCGGGATGTATCGAATAACCTGACCGATGGGCTTCCTCAAGAATAATCCTTTTTAACTCTTCCGGGACAACAACTCTATTCTTGAATCTTAGAAGTCCCGTATCATCAAACCCAAACGGACACTCTGAATCAGCTCGAGCCTTCTCAGCTAATTTCTGAACTTCGGGATCAATCCTCTGAGCATCAAATAATCTCTGTTTAAGATCTGGTTGAACCGTGATATTCCGAACACTAGCCCTCAGTCTGAATAACTCATTCTCATCTCCAATTTCCACTTTCACACTGGACACGCTAGCTTTCCGACTAAGCGCATCCGCAACCAAATTGGCTTTGCCGGGATGGTATCGGATTGTACACTCATAATCCGCCAAAAGTTCCATCCAACGCCGTTGTCTCTTATTCAATTCCTTTTGCGAGAATAAGTATTGGAGACTCTTGTGATCGGAAAAGACCTCGAACGAAATTCCATAAAGATAGTGTCTCCACTTACCCAAAGCAAAGATCACTGCCGCTAATTCCAAATCGTGAGTGGGGTAGTTCTGTTCATGCTCTTTCAGTTTCCTTGAGGCATAAGCGATCACTCTTCCATTTTGCATCAACACACATCCCAAACCTTCCTTTGAGGCGTCCGTATAAACTGTATATCCTTCTGTACCTTCGGGAAGTGCTAATACAGGAGCGGTGGTCAACTTCTCCTTTAGAAGTTGGAAACTAGCCTCACATGCCTCATCCCACTCAAACTTAACCGCTTTCTTAGTCAATCGGGTTAAAGGAGCCGCAATTTTTGAGAAATCTTGAACGAATCTCCGATAGTAGCCTGCTAAACCCAAGAAACTCCTTACTTCTGAAGCATTTTTCGGGCTTTGCCATTGAATAACCGTCTCAATCTTAGAAGGGTCTACTTCTAAACCTTTCCTTGAAATAATATGACCCAAAAATGCTACCCGATCGATCCAGAACTCGCATTTGCTAAACTTAGCAAACAACCGATGTTCCCTTAAGGTCTCCAACACAATCTGAGATGCCTTGCATGATCCTCCGGAGTTCTCGAATAAACCAAGATGTCATCGATAAAAATTACTACAAACTTATCCAAATAAGGCCGGAAAATTCGATGCATCATATCCATAAAAGCAGCCGGAGCATTAGTCAATCCAAAAGGCATCACTACGAACTCGTAGTGTCCATACCGGGTGTTAAATCCCGTCTTTGGAATGTCCTCTTCTCGGATCTTCAATTGATAATATCCTTGTCTCAAGTCCAATTTTGAGTAAACCCCCGAACCTTGTAACATGTCAAATAAATCCTCAATATGGGGTAAAGGATACTTATTCTTTACAGTCATCCGATTAAGCTCCCGGTAATCTATACACATTCTTAAGGTTCCATCCTTTTTCTTTACAAAGAGAACCGGAGCACCCCAAGGTGACGAACTTGGCCGAATATATCCAACTTCGAGCAATTCCTCTAATTGAATCTTTAACTCTTTCAACTCGGCCGGTGCCATCCGATACGGAGTCTTAGAATACGGCGTGGATCCTGGATGTAAATCAATAACGAACTCGATCTCACGGTCCGGTGGTAGAGAACTCAAATTCTCCGAAAACACATAGGAGAAATCCTTAACAACCTCGGTATCCTCCAACTTAACTTGATCTTTCGGTCTATTAAGAAGGTAAGCAATAAATCCCGTTGCTCCTTCTCTTATCAACTTATGAGCTTCCATATAAGACAAGAGAGATACCGTTCTTGATCCACTACCAATCACCAATTCCTTCCCCAAGATCACCTTCTTCGCAAAACAATCGACAGTGGCCCGATGCCTGAACAACCAGTCCATACCCAAGATAACCCCATACCTCTTCATGGGCATAACAATTAAATCCGCCGGATACTCTTTCCCTTCAATCAAAACCGAACACTCCCGAACCAACTGATCTGTTTGAAGACTCCCTCCAAGTGGCGAACTCACCAAATAATAAGAAGAAAGACAGATAACAGGCAAGCACAGAGTGGCAACTATATCACAAGAAATAAAGGAATGCGTGGCACCCGGATCAAAGAGTGCATGAATGCTCATGTTATGTATGCATAGGGTACCTTCTACCACGGCTGTGGGATCAATCTCTGCATCTTGTTCCTCACCCTCAAGGGCGTAAGCACGAGCTTGGATCATTGGCCTTTGAGCTCCTTTCTGAAATCCGGGTTTCTTGTAGGGACATGTCTCCGCCATATGGTCGCTTTTCCCACATATAAGGCACAAGTTCAACCTTCTCCTACAATTATTGTAGGTATGGGTCGGTCCTCCACAATGCATACATGGAGGTACATCCGGGTTTGAATTCGTAGGTGCCGGTGCCATAGGTAGAGCCTTTGGTCGAGCCGGTGCGGCCTGAGAACCTTGCCCTCCAAACCTAGGCTTCTTAAACGGACCCTTAGTAGGTGGACTAGCTGGAATCATCGGCCTTTTTCCCGAATTCGATCCGGATCCTCTTCCCATAGGAGCTCTAAACATCGGATCCTTCTTCTTGAATTCCTCCTCTTGTACCAAAGCCCTTTGCACGGTGTCGGCAAATGACTCGAAATTGTGCCCCGCTTGCCAGTGTCTCAAATCTTGTCTCAATCCCGCTATGAATTTCCTTGCTTTCCTCTTCTCATCCCGGGTAACATGAGGAGCATATTTCCCAAGTCTATTGAATACGGCGAGGTATTGAGTCACCGTACGAGCACCTTGCTTTAATTCCATGAATTCTTGCTCCTTCCTTTCCCTTACCACTTCCGGTACAAAGCATTCCCGGAATTCTCTCTTGAAAACTTCCCAAGTTATTTCCTCTTCATCGACTTCAAGCTTCTCCCTTGTTCGCTCCCACCATTCATATGCATCTCCATCGAGTTGGAATATAGCAAATTGGGCCTTCTCTTGCGTACTAAACTGTCGGACCCCAAATATCCTTTCCAATCTAATCAACCAACCCTCCGAAACCGCATCGTCAATAGAACCAGAAAACCGAGGGGGGTTATAGCTCAGAAACACCCCATGAGGGTCTCTATTGTTATTATGATTTGGTGGGGGAGCTTGTTGTTCTGCCTGTTGTGGTGGGGGAGCTTGAGCTCTCCGATGCTCCACATAGTTGAAAACCGCTTCCATGAAATTCCCCATATCCATCGGTGGTGCTTGTGGTTGGGGTGGAGGCGTAGGAGACCGATCATGATGACGACGGTGTCCTGGAGATCTCTCACGGTGTCTACGCGGAGGCATTCTGTTCAAGAAATACTGAAATGCATGCTATTTTTAGTCCATGCATGCAATTGCAAGTAATTCGATCAAAATTCAGTATTTAAAACACACAAGCACATAAACAATGCATATGCAACACATTGACAAGTTGTTCCTAAAGCCGAACGACCTAACTGACTCAACACGACACTAGAGCCCGGGTTTTACAACCCTAAGCTCTGATACCACATAAGGATGTAGCACCCGAGCGTTAGGTACCACATCCCCCGCACCTTGAACCCGACCCGTATATGAAATGGAAGTGCATACACGTGCCAAATCCACGGCGAACGGGGACACCACACACACGCTATGCTAGGCGGGACTAACCCTTAAACCAATCAGTGCAGGAATCATAAAATCAGAGTTAAAATGAAATTGCGGAAGCAAGAATAACATAGCATATACAATGAGCCACCAAGCTCCAAAAATAGATATACAAGAGCATTCTATAATCAACGGCGCTCATGGCCTACAAAAATCATAACGCTCCAGACTAAAACTATAATCATATACAAAATACCCATAAGAGTGTGAATATGAGACAAAAGGAAATGCTAAACACAAATGCAAGACCTAGACGACTTGTATTCCCGCCTAGCACTCCTATCCCTGCACAAAACAACTGAAAACAACCGGGTTCAGTCTAAAAGAGACTAGTGGGTATAAAAACGGGGCATAATTATATAATATCGCATAATTTAAACACATGCATGCAAGCCCTAATCCCCGTGTGAAGTTTAGTAAGATTTTACCAAGTGGTTAAAACAAAAGGAAACATCAACGAGATTACGACGTTCATATTCATTCATAATTATTCATAAATGTTCATGAGGGTTTATGGCCCGGCGAGTGGGCGTGCACAATCTCCAACCTACTCCTCGTGTAATTATAATTAATTATTCAGTAATTCATTATCATACATAAATCTTTTGTGCTCATAAATACATGATCATAATCATTCATATATCCCTTTTTCCTCCGGGTGGTGGACGGGCTTGCAAGACCCGGCCACCGGTTCATACATAGGCCAATGGGGGTACATGAATCCCCCAAGGGCACTCAGCTCCCATTCCCCGCTAAAACTCCTAGCGAGGGCCGGTATCACCGTAGTTTGGTTGGAACTAGTATATGGGATCCCCGTCAGCCCTTGCTTCCTCGGTTAGCCACATATACTAAGTCCCGGGGCCCGTGAAATCTTAAATCATAAATATCTCGCCAAACATAAGGTAGGGTTCATAAATAAAAGAAAGGGTCATACGTTTGAAATTATTTACCCGAAATGACTCAATATAAATATATATACGATTTTGGCTTAAAACTTTGCACATAAGGAATATATAAGGTTGTTTTAACTAATAGAAGAAAAACCCACCTTTACCAAAGCAGAAATAAAGGCACAAGCGTCTCAAGGCTCGCCCTCGTCTCCGACCAAACCCGAATCTGTGCAAAAGAAAAGGTATGAGACTCAATGACCACATATGACGCTCGGCAATGAAGTGAATATGACATGAATGCATAAATGATCATGTTATATCATAAAAATGTTCATGTGCACGATTAATAAATTTAAAACATATAATCATTCATTCGTTCACATATTTCATTCAATTTCATAATTTCATAAATTCATAAATTCATATAATTTTCATAAATTCATAATATTCATAAATTCATAAATTCATAATATTCATAACATTCAAAACATTTAAAATGCATATCAATTAATCTAAAATTCATTTAATAAGCATAACACATATTATTCAAATTCATATATGGGAATAAAATAAATAAAACGTTCAATCGAAAGTCAGTAGAATAAATACGCGAAATCAAATTCAATTAATTTCAATAATTAAATTAAATTAAATAATAATTAAAATATATAATAAATATATATAATATAATATATATAAATAATCATATATAATACTAATATACAATATATATATATAATATATACATATATATAAACACGTACACACATGAACCATGCATATCTATATATATAACTCATATTACATGCATGCAACACAAAGCCATGCACCAATCCACTCCCATGCATGCAAGAACCAAAACAGCAGCAGCAACACACATTCACGCAGGCAAAGGATCAACAACAGCAGCAGCAAAACTCAAGGAAGACGCAGGAATGGTTCAAGAAAAACGGGGTGACACGGGGGTGTCACCCTCAAAGCCTGGACCGAGACACCCCCGTGTCTCGGTACAGAAGTTCCAGGCTTTGCTGCACCCCCGTTCCTCGCTGGAACGGGCAGGAAAGGCACGCCCGTTACACGCAGCAGCAACAGCCTCTACTCGCAGCAGAAACAGAGCAAGAAAGGGCCACCATTTCCAACATGAACGAAGGCAACAAAAGCCACACAACAAGGTCTAAAATGCAGCACAAACTCAACAAGAACACACACCACAAAGCTACTAAAATGGACAGTAAAAAGGGAGAAAGAAATGCAGCAAATTGACAACTGAATCAGTTGGAAAAACAGGGCCAAAACTCGAAAAAAAAACAGGGCATGAACGAATCACTCCTTCTCCATCTATTCAACTCAGTTAAGACCAACAAATGAGCAGCAAAATATCATATATTCATCAAGGAAATCAGTTCCAAAAGTGATCAATCAAGACATGAAGGTGTACGTGACATATATGTGGGATTTTTCTCAAATTTCATAAATGATATATCATAAATACTTCAACAACCACGAAATAAATGACCATAAATGATATGAGTATGTCAAAACAATCATTCTCATGCTTGGAATCAATCAAAACCGTTAAGAATCGAAGAAGATCAACAATTTGCTCAAAATCTTCATTTTCGGGAAAAATGTCCAGAAATGATGAAACCTTATTCAAAATCATGAATGAAAAGATGAAAATGCTCAGAATTAATCATATAATACAACCCTTAACTTACCTTGATGATTGGTTGAAGTTTGGATGAGATTTGAGCTCCAAAATCTCCAAAGCTTGAAGGGTTACGGGTCTGGAATTCAGAACAGAAACTTTGGCTGAGTTTTGGGGCTTGTGTGAGGATAATCTTGGTCAAGGCTGGTTATGTCATGATAGAGGGTTGAGTTAGGGTTTCAAAGAATCAAACCATAGTTAATTTGGTTATGGTTTGGCCAAGATATGGCTGATTTAGTTCAACAAGGTCAAGTTGGTCTCCGTTTCGTTTTTCGGTTGGATTTCGGAGTTTCAAATGACGTAGGAAAAATGTAAGGCTAAGTTTACTAAACCCGAATTTTCGTTACGAGTTCAGCGGAGTTGACGGAACTCGAATCCGAGTTCCCGAGCTCAAGATATTAAATTCGTTAACCTATCAAATGAATTCAAAAACATAAATTGAGCATAAAATCATGTTCATAACACATATATGTACAACATATTACAAATTCGTGGCAATTTGATATCATATCATATAAGAACGAAGCACAAAATAAACGAACAAACTTAAATCATGCAATTCATGCATAAATTATAAAATTTCCATGCAATTCATGCAATTCCCATGCAAAATGAAATAAACCATGCATAAATAATAATCTCCATGCATGCATATCAATCCCATGCAAGAAAAATGAAATTCATGCATAAATATATTACTCCACGTATCATATATATATATATATATAAATAAGTAATTAATTAAAACATAATTAATTAATATAACATATAATTAGTATAATCATTAAATTAATAATATAATAATTAAATATATATATATATATATATATATATAATACGAAATATATATATATATATATAATTAATAATATTAAAATAAAATATTATAATATAATATAATAAAATAATAACAATTATAATAAAAATTAAATATAAAACACGTAAAACAATTAATTCGCGCAAATTAGTAAACACATACATCGTACCTTTACGTCCGAGAAATCGGGGCGTTACACGGTCAACATAGTAACTTCAAGTCCATGCAAAGCCGAAATATTAAGGGTTCTACTTTGGACGAGTTGGAATTTATTTTCCAAATTTAAGCCGAATTGTTGTGAAAGAGGTCGAATTGGGAGATGGAGCAATAAATGGAAACGGTAAAGAAAGACAAAAAGCTATTGGAGTAAGGTTATGTGCTCAAGTATGAATAATTGAAAGATGAGTTCGTTCAACCCTTCAGCTCATAAAGATTAAACCGAGGACGCTTCGATCAAAGTAATAACTATGATGAAGACCAGGATAACCTTTGGAGATTAATTCCTTGAGAAACATAAGGCATCAATTACATAGATGTGGAATAATTTGGATTCAAGAATCCCAAACTCGGATTATAAAGTTATATAAGTTAATATAAGCAAACTTTGATCAAGGAAAGATTTATGGTGAAGATTGGGGCAATACATTGAGATCGATATTTGGGAAAGAATCGAGTTCAAGAAATTTCAATCTCGGGGAATGGAGATATATAGGTTGAAGATAGAGAGTTTGAAGAGTTAGAAGACCGTGGGAAAAACAAGAAATGACCAAAAGTTTGAGACAAGCTTATAACTCAACAAACAACGAACAAGGCGCCGAGATAAAGCTTCCCATGACTACGGTGACAGGTTCAATGTATTCATAAGCACGTGCATCATATTTACGTGTATTATTATAATTGTTATTCGAGATTGTATATTTGATGTGCCAAGTACATTGTTTAAATTATTTAAATTCCTTTACTTATGTGCATTCCTTTAATTAATGTAATTGTTCTGAGGTGATACGTCTTGAATTAATTACGAGCGTGATACGTGTATTGGCATTTTAACCCAACATGCATTACTTAGTGTTTAATTTTTAGGATGCTCTCCTCTTTATCCATTCTATGTTCCATGATCGCATCAACTTGAGTCCTACCGAATCAAGGGGGGAAAAGGAATATTTCTGTGTCATCCATCATCACTCTCTTGCAATTGGGAATATTCGGTGTTATTTGAAGTCCGGTTATATTCTGAGAATTCACGGTTACCCATTGATCCATGATTTTGGTTTATTCGGGAGTTGGCTCAGGATCGAGGGAACTTGTCATTCGCGTGTTGCCATGTTTCCCTCAGTCGTCATAGGAAAGTTTTGAGTAGGTAGATAATCCAATCCGAACTTCGATGGAATTTTTTTTCCACTTCATTCATCGAGTGTTACTCCGATCGGGTCTGGCTTGAAACAAGTGAAGAAGAAATAATTGGGTCACAAAGTGTGGGTTTAAAAAGGAAAGAGGAAATATCAAGGCTTAGGGAAAGTAGAACCGGAGGATGGGACAAAGAAAGTAGGTTGCTAATCCTACCAATCGCTTCAAAATAAATGTGAGAAGATTACCGGACAATTGGCATGATTGGAACCATTTACACCAAGGAAGTTAGGTTGAAGAGGTCGAGAATCTTCAATTTAAGAGATGAGGTCATTAGCCCAACAGATAAGAATAGAAATTCTCAAGGGGGAGAGTCGGCAGAGAGATAATTTTGGGAATAATTTTAAAAAGTGTAAGTGATTCAAGAGCCGGAAACGGATATTCAAGAAAGGAGGGGAGATTTAGTATTCGATTCAATTTTAAACCGAGATGTATGAAGTTGAGAATAATATTGGAAGAAGCAGGTACTTCAAGAGATGAAGATATATATTCAAGAAATGCATAGGAATCGACTCGATAAGACGAGGAAAAAGATAATTAGTGGTAATTTCGGTTGCATGATCAACGCCATTAATTTCTTACTATGGGGCCCTACAAACTCAATCTTCCAAGGTTGCCAGGATAGTGTTTTGTGTACTATGTCCCATGCCTTGAAGAATTTCAAGAATTGGTAAGGAAAATATTGGGTAAGGAAACTCGATCGGATTACTATATTTTGTGATAGAAGGAACGCTATGAAGATTAAAGGCTAGACTTTGAGCTATTGAATAGCTAACCCGAGCATCCGAGGAGGTTGGTTATAATTCGGGATGAAGAACGAGTTAGTTGGGTTAAGATCAAGCATACACTCAAGAGTTAACACCTCGGACGGTGATGTTAGAAAGGATAAAGAATTCGAGTGCAGAATAAAGATCGAGTGGCTATTGAAATATATATACATCGGGCATTGCGAGGCATGGTATTTTGGTTAGAAGGAATTCCAACCAAAGAATCAAGTGTTGAGTCAGATCACTACAATGGAAAATTCTCAAGCAACGGTGAACGGTACATCAATCATCCATGGCATATGCATACATGTAACTTAAATTTGAATAATTTTATGATGCCAAGTACTTTGATCGTTGGTTGTATTAATTGCTTTTGTATGATTGCTATTTGGTGTATTTGGTATCTCTACATGCCTCTTGTGTGATGCTTGTGTGAGTGTTTATTTATATGTTCCTCTGGGTTGTGGCGTTGTTGTCTGAGAGACGGGGTTCTCTCGTTGTCTGTCTGAGAGACGGGGTTCTCTCATTGTTTGTTTGAGAGACGGGGTTCTCTCGTTGCTTGCTTGAGAGACGAGGTTCTTTCATTGTTGCTTTCTACCTATTTAACTTGTTTTAGTGGAAGTTTAGATTTTTTTTCGAGTGTTTAGGCTTCGGTGAGTTAAGGGTCATGACTTAACCACAATTGAAGACCCCGAGTTACTTGAAGACCTTTTCCGAACTAATTCCTGATGGGGAGTTGCTAACCCGCTTGGGATGAACACGGGAGAGATGTTAACAGTCCAGAACTCGAGGCAGTGGACCTGGGGACCAGGTCCTCTTAAGGGGGAGAGATTGTAAGCCCCTATTTTTGGTTATTCAGCCACGCACGACACGTGTGAGTTTTCGAGGGTTAGGATTTATTTTAATTCTTTCGTTTATTAATTCTTACCTTTCATGAAAGTTATATGAACTATATTTCAACATGTTTACGTGAAAATATATGAATTTTTCATTAATGTGAAACTTACGTGAATTAATTGCTAACGTGTCTAATTGCTATTATGAGACCTTGCTTGATTATTTCATAAATATATGGACTTAATTGCATTAACTTGAATGGATTTAATTGATAAATTTCCATGAGATGAAACTTGGTGGCATGCATTTTAATTCTTGAGGGGCTTATGTGCAAAATATGTTGAGTCATCTTTATTATTGGAAGACTTTGGAATATATTCATCTCTTTCCTTCACTCTTACATTTCATCAAATTTCCACACATACACACACACTAAATACCGATCTCTACACCAAGAAGAGAGGAATGAGGGATTTCTTCATCTCAAGCTTAAATTCAAGGAAGAGAAATTTCATATTTTGGAGCATCACCTTCATATCATCATTTTATCCTTTCTTTCTTCATTTCAAGGTATAAAGGGAGGAATTGCTTGATCTCTTGGATTTATATGAAGTAGGGTTTGATGAGTATGTTATAATTTTCTTGATTATAATTGATTAGGAGCATGTTAGGAGCTTTATACTTGAAGCTTACATGATTTCTTGAGTTTATATGAGAGTAGAAGGCATGGAATTTTGTGGGGTTTGGATGATGATTTGTTGATGAATCAAAGCATGTTTCTTGGATTAAATGTTGCTTAATTGATATATATGATCATATACATGTTATATGTTAATTTGGAGTTGATTTCTAGCATTGGTTTGGTGTGAAAGTGGATTGGGAGCCAAAAATCGAGTTTTGCCCTGTTTTCCCGAAGCCTTTCGCTACTGCTGGAACTGGGGGTCGCGCCCGTGACCATTTTGTGACCATTTTTGGTCGCGGCCGCGACCAATAACTCGAGAACTAGCCATTTTTCAATCGCGGCCGCGACTGAAAATTAATGTGCAATTTTGTACCCACGGAAACCACTTGAAGTGTAGAACATTCTCCAGTTGGAATCAAATTATTATATTTTCTAGTTTGTGAGATATAATCCATTCTTTTTGGTGTCGCCAATTTACCAAAAAACTGCTTTCATCCAACTTCGGCCATACGCCATTTTCACCTTGCTTTGAACTAGAAAACGAGCCATATATCACCAGAAAGGTATTTGAGTCTAGTTTCGTACCCAACAAGAAAAATGCAATTCCAACTTCTATGACTCAAGATATTTCAGTTTTCCTACAGCGTGTATGTTTCCAAATATTGTCGGGTTTTTGCCCAACTTCACCAAAACCTCTCTTCTTGCTTTCCTTTCACTCTCTTGGCTCCCATATGTGAATTATATGATATATAGGCTTGATTAATTTATAATATATGGTATATTTTTCTAAATTTATGAATTTTATATTATGAATTCATTGTTCAAACTTGAAAAGAAAGTATAAACGTTTATGTAACACCCCGGAGCGAAGGGTGCCACATCCCCCGCACCATAACCCAACACGTGAAGCGAAATGGGAACTCTGTCCACGTATCAAGCCACGGAGAACGGGTGACAAACAAAAATCCAACCTAAGCTAGGCGGTCTAGACCCTACTCAGAGCGCGCAAAAACAAATTCGCGGAAGCCAACAACTAAAAAAAAACTTAGCATGCAAGAACAAATCATATCGTGTTCTCCTCATAATACTCATACCACCTTAGATATAAAACAATTATACAAAACTGAATCTGAGGATAGAACGAAGTAGCCAAATTAATACATATTCACAACTAACAAATTGTGTAACATAAACTAAATACAATGCATGAGACTCAAGCTCTACAAAAAAAAAGACTCAAAGACAACCGCCTAGCTCCAGACTCCTCAGAACAAGTACCTGCAAACTCAAAACAAAGGGGAAAAAAATAGAAATAACGAGGGTCAGTCCTAAAGACTGGTGAGGGGGCTAACACACACACCCGTACATAAATATAGAGCAAAGCATAACATAGCATAAGCGAATTTTAGAGTAATCATGAACCGGGCGTGGTTTTTGCAATCCAAATCATTTTAACACGTGATAATATATATAGAAAAGGTTTAGGGCCGAAGGCCAAAATCAACCAATTTTAAGGATTAGAAGTCCTCATCCGTTTCACGAATCTTAGATGGAAACAAATCCATAACGGAAACAAATCTTATCCTAGTAACTCGGCGAGAGCGAGTTCCAACTAATCTCCTTCTGAATGCAAAACTCAAAGCTTATCACGCGAAGATACAAAACAAACATAAACACAAACCTCCTTACTCCATGGGATGGAAGGGTGGCCACCCTTCGCATCCACGCTGATACGTCAGGGTTGTAAGTTTCATGACACTCACGCCCAAGGACTTCGTCCCCCACCTCCCTCCGAGTGGGTTTTGGGTTGATCCTATTAGTGGAGAAGTGTCCCGGGCTTGCACCGGCGACCCCAATGGTCGTCCCGGGTTTCTCAACCACACAACTCCGGGGCCCAAACTTACACTTACACTGATCACAAAAAGCTTATCTCGCCAAAACTTATCACAAACACACGCCAACCCTTTTCAAAACAAAAGAACGAAAATAGCTTACTTATACTTAAAAGCGTTTTCAAACGTTTTATAACAAAAGGGCCGAATCCCACAAATTACATATCGAACACGTATCTAAGTATATATATATATACGTATAGGTCATATGCGGGCTTGAAATCACATATAGGGTTGTAGGTCATAATAACTAAAAGAAAGAAACCTCACCTTGTCGTCCAAACCGAGCAAAACAGATCAAAAGGAGTCAAACGAACCACTTCCTCACAATGGAACGAACCTAAGAGCAAAGCAAAGAGCAAGAGCCAGACTTAGACTCAAAGTGAACCATATTGACGCTCGGCAATTGCATATGAATGTAAGTGATGCAATGCATTTCATATAAATTTATACTTAAGCATATCAAACCAAATATCGAGTCATCATTTAACTAATTCATGAATTAATTACATAACAGGTCAAATATATTTATAACATATCGTATTGTAATCTATCGCAAGTATTCATCTAATTAAAGTTCATATAAAAGGCAAAGGATACATAAGAAGTGAAATAAAGTAGCTTATTAGGCATATAAAAGCACAGGAGTTCATATTAAATGACAAGTCATATATATCACATTAAACGAATCCATACTTTTCATATAAAAAGCATACCCTATCATACAACATGTTATCAAAGCATTCATATCATAGAAGGAGCAAAGAATGATCATGTAAGGCATATAAATGAGACAGGAAGTCATAAACGCACATTAAGGTAGCATATGTCGCATAAGAGATCATGATTCGAAAACGAGCAATTAAATCAAGCCATAAATTCATAAAACATAAGTTAACACATAATTTATCAAGTTAGCAATGCATACGAGTCACAAAATGGACAAGAGAAAGCAATTAAAAGCAGCGAAACGACGAAAGAATTTCCCCCGGGCTGCCACCGTGAGACATGACACGACCATGTCCAAAAAGCAAAGGAAACGGACACGGCCGTGTCCGAATTTATAAAAATCTGATGCCTAAGTCGAGGCCTTGACACGGCCCTGTTATGCTGCAGTTCATTCTTGACACGGCCGTGTCAAGCATTTCTCCAAAACAAAAATGTGCAGCAGCAGTTCGGTTTTGAGGAGGAAAAACAGGGTAATATGCAGCAGCTCTTGGAGGCTTTCTTATGACATTTCAACACATATATCATGCATGAAATGAACCCTAAATAACCACATTAACATGCCATAATATGCAGCAACAAAGTTCCCTTCAATCATGCAAGAAACGAAGCAAAGAGAGGCATGAATTCAAGCAGGTTGTACTCTCAGATTTGCAGCGGCAATGACACATGAACACAGGGCAAAACAGGGCATAAAAGCTTAAGGAAACTTAGCTAACATATAAAAAAACTCATATACTTCATGTCCATGCAATTTCACACGAAAATAAGCACAAGAGATCATCAAACCAAACCAAAAATCCTGACAGCAGTTCATACGGTCGAGCAGATTTTTCTAGCAGTTTTCAAGCTCAAAACTGATCATATAAACCAAGGTTTTCAAGGAAAAACCGAGCATATTCATAAAGAAACATGTGTAACACATAACCAAGCATTAACACACGAAATTGGATGCAAGAATTCATCAAAGAAAGCTCAAAAACATGACAGCAGTTCGGTTAAAAAGGAACTGACAGCAGCAGTTCGAAATTCCATTTTCAGGGCCAAAAACTCAAGCTTTCAATCATGTTATCAATGGAGAATCAACCCTAAAATGAAGTATAGATCAAGAATGGAAGCAAAGAAGCTCATATAATCAACAAGGAAGCACCAAATCAGCCACAAACTTAAGCTAAGCCATGGATTCAAAAATATGAGCTAACCCAAACTATTCATGCAAGCTTTCAAACCCTTATTAAATCTGAATTAAATCATGGATTTCAAGGATCAAATGAAGCATATAAGGGAGGAGAATACATAAATATACTTACCTTTAAGATGTGAAGAAGTATGGAGAAGATTGTCTTCAAAATCTCAAGACAAGGAAAAGGGCTTCTTCTTCTCTTCTGTTTTCTCCATGGATCAGCTGCTCTTCCTCCTCTTGTGGGTGTGTTGGACGAAATGAAAGGGTAGGGAAGGGATAGGGCTGAGTTAATATCATATAAACCAGGGCTAAAGGCTTGAGCATGGTTAAATTGGCCCCACAAGTGTAAGACTAGTCAAAGATGGTGGGTTTGGAGCAAGCTGTTCATTCCAGGCAAAAAACGAGGGTCCAAATGGGCTTAGAAAAATACCAAATCAGGTTCTTTGGCTTCATCTCTTCTTTAAGAGTCCAACGCATCTTCCGGAATTCGAATCTGAATTCCCTAGCTCAAGTTATGGCCTCCGGAACACGAGGCGCGCTAAAACTAGTTAGGCCCTCATGTCCCTCGTCAAATACCAAAGGTTTAAAACCTCGACAAACGAACACGAAAACTTAAAACGAGCATGCAAACACATTCATAACTCACATATATCACGCATACTAAAATTTCACAAAAATCGGAATTGAATTCCGGCACATAACGAGCAAATTACGAGCATACGAAACTTAAACGTTTAAAATTCAAAGTTCATAAATATAAACAATTAATTTCATATAAATTCAAATAATCAAAAAAAAATAATTAAAATAACATTCAAGTACGTAATTAAATAATTTAAAGAACATAAAACCCTCTCGTTACGGCGTACCTGGAAATCCGAACGAACGGGATGTTACAAACTCCCCTCCTTCAAAAGGACCTGTCCTCAGGTCCTAAGGAGAATCTTGAACGGCTCCGAAGTCAAGCCCCACTCCACACTTCCGCTGCGCCACTCTGATCCTATACTTCTCGAGACACTATCTCCTTAAATGGCGAACCGAACACAAAGTCCTAGTCGTTTGCCCCCACTTCCCAAATAAAGACTCGGGAGTAGTTGGAGAATTCTCAACCTTGGCACATAGACATTACTACACAAAGTCCATAACGCCTTTCTTATGCCAGAACAACCGGTTTCCCAAAACTCCGAACAACTTCAACTCTGAGTGGGATAAACTCGTGACCTTGCACTCCTTAAGGCATAGGCTACCGTTCTTCTACTAGCAACACACAACAAAGGCCTTCCTTTATGCCTCGGTTGGAAACAAGGTAGCCTTTTGTACCTCCGGTTAGGCAAGAGTCAATACCGTGGGTAACTCTCTTCAACCACCTCTTCCCACTCAAAACTGTACCTCTTACTCTGAGGCAATCCTCGGTTCTTCTACGTGGAACATCAACGGTTATCCTTCTGTCTAATACCCGAAAATATCGTTGAGTCCCTGACGGACCTCCTGAAAACAACCGCTAACTTCAATAAGAGCCAAACTTCTCAAAATCGACCACCGAAAGCAGCTCGACCCTCACAACTCACTAAACACTCATGAACACTCCACACCACAAGCTCTCACCACAAGAAAGTACTAACACAAAAGAAAAATAAATAAAGCACACAACGAACAAGAGCCAAGAAGGAAAAGAAATACGTAACAAGCAAAACTAGGAAATAAAGGAAGCACACTTTAAACAAGAACCAAGAAGAGAAAGAATCATACAATAGGCAAGAACCAAGGGTGAAAGCAATTACGCAACAAGCAAAACTGAAAAGGGAAGGAAACACATTGCAAGTAAGAGCCACGAAGGGAAAGAAACACTTAACAAGCAAGAACAAGAAGGGGCATAATTACGCAACAAACGTAATCAAGAATCACCTAAAAACAAGGAGTAAGATAATAAGCACATGGGTTTCCCCGAATATTAAAATATACGTGAAATGTAATGCCATGAATGCTTCATGTACCATTCACCATCGGAGTCGTGTTGAGTGTGGTGTCATCTTCTTGTTTTCCGGGAGAATCATCTTGTGCTTGAACCGGGGTCTTAAAGTCATGGCGTTTCTTTGAAGACCTCAACCTCTTGTTGTTCGGTTAACTTTCATCAGGCCTTCAATTCCTCCATAATTAAATCATCCTACCACCTTTGGTATTGAGATCTTTCCTTGTTTGATATTGGTGGCCTCATGAGATTCTTGAATTTCCTCATTCCATGTAATTCGAGGCTCTACAATTTATATATTAAATTGCTTCCGGTGAGGATATGTAAAAATCCATCCATCTTCGGCATTGAACTCTTTCTTTTCTGACGTTGTTGGTATTTCGAACCTTCTTGAGAATTTCTCAAAGCTTCGATTCCTTGCTTAATCTTCTAACCTCAAACCGATCTTTTCTTCACATGAGTAATGTGGGTGACTCAATCCATTGATTATCCAATCCTTCATAGCCCCATATATTTTGCATCCTGGGATCATGTGTACGTATTCTTGGATTTTGACTATTTGATCGAATTCCATGCCTTCTTACTTGCAAATAACTCCAAACTCTAGGATAGTACTCGAAGGTACCCTATCTTTCAAGCCCTTATATAAAATCTTCCACCTTCTCCCAATCTTCTAGTTGAAATATTTCTATCATCGAACTCGGAAGGGAGGTAGTTGTACAAAGTTCTCGAATAGAACTTCTTCATAGGAATTATTCTCGAACTCCTCAAATCTCTATTCCATTTTCTTGATCACCTAGAACTTGACCTTGATATCCCCATTTCAAACCGCTTCAAAAGATAAAAATCTCTAAACCCCTTATAGCCCGAATATACCTGTCTCCCTTGTCCTTTTCCCAGTAATACTTGTTGATGTCGACGGAGTATCCTGAAATAAAATACAATTCCAAGAAGGTATTGATGCATGCGGGTTTCTAGTGCATGTTCATGTGAACTATTAATACAAATAATATCAAATAATATCAAGTAAGTCACATAAGTGATGTAGTGAATGCCAACAAACACGAAATCCTAAGCCGAACGACCTAGGCAAACCCGACACGACACGAGAGCTCCGGTTTTGCAACCTAGAGCTCTGATACCACTTAAAGATGTAACACCCCGGAGCGAAGGGCGCCACATCCCCCGCACCATAACCCAACACGTGAAGCCAAATGGGAACTCCGTCCACGTATCAAGCTACGGCGAACGGGTGATAAACAAAAATCCAACCTAAACTAGGCGGTCTAGACCCTACTCAGAGCGCGCAAAAACAAATTCGCGGAAGTCAACAACTAAAAAAAACTTAGCATGCAAGCACAAATCATATCGTGTTCTCCACATAATCCTCATACTACCTTAGATACAAAACAATTATACAAAACTGAATCTCAGGACAGAACGAAGTAGCCAAATTAATACATATTCACAACTAACAAATTGTATAACATAAACTAAATACAATGCATGAGACTCAAGCTCTACAAAAGAAATACACAAAGACAACCGCCTAGCTCCAGACTCCTCAGAATGAGTACCTGCAAACTCAAAACAAAGGGGAAAAAGATAGAAATAACGAGGGTCAGTCCTAAAGACTGGTGAGGGGGCTAACACACACACACCCGTACATAAATATAGAGCAAAGCATAACATAGCATAAGCGAATTTTAGAGTATTCATGAACCGGGCGTGGTTTTTGCAATCCAAATCATTTTAACACGTGATAACATATATAGAAAAGGTTTAGGGCCGAAGCCCAAAATCAACCAATTTTAAGGATAAGAAGTCCTCACCCATTTCACAAATCTTAGACGGAAACAAATCCATAACGGAAACAAAGCTTATCCTAGTAACTCGGCGAGAACGAGTTCCAACTAATCTCCTTTTGAATGCAAAACTCCAAGCTTATCACTCGAAGATACAAAATAAACATAAACACAAACCTCCTTACTCCATGGGATGGAAGGGTGGCCACCCTTTGCATCCACGCTGATACGTCAGGGTCATGAGTTTCATGACACTCACGCCCAGGGACTCCATCCCCCACCTCCCTACGAGTGGGTTTCGGGTTGATCCTATTAGTGGAGAAGTGTCCTGGGCTTGCACCGGTGACCCCAATGGTCGTGCCGGGTTTCGTAACCACACAACTCCGGGGCCCAAACTTACACTTACACTGATCACAAAAAGCTTATCTCGCCAAAACTTATCACAAACACACGCCATCCCTTTTCAAAATAAAAGAACGAAAATAGCTTACTTATACATAAAAGCGTTTTCAAACGTTTTATAACAAAAGGGCCGAATCCCACAAATTACATATCGAACACGTATCTAAGTATATATATATATATACGTATAGGTCACATGTGGGCTTGAAATCACATATAGGGTTGTAGGTCATAATAACTAAAAGAAAGAAACCTCACCTTGTCGTCCAAACCGAGCAAAACAGATCAAAAGGAGTCAAACGAACCACTTCCTCACAATGGAACGAACCTAAGAGCAAAGCAAAGATCAAGAGCCAGACTTAGACTCAAAGTGAACCATATTGACGCTCGGCAATTGCATATGAATGTAAGTGATGCAATGCATTTCATATAAATTTATACTTAAGCATATCAAACCAAATATCGAGTCATCATTTAACTAATTCATGAATTAATTACATAACAGGTCAAATATATTTATAACATATCGTATTGTAACCTATCGCAAGTATTCATCAAATTGAAGTTCATATAAAAGGCAAAGGATAAATAAAAAGTGAAATAAAGTAGCATATTAGGCATATAAAAGCATAGGAGTTCATATTAAATCACAAGTCATATATATCACATTAAACGAATCCATAATTTTCATATAACAAGCATACCCTATCATCCAACATGTTATCCAAGCATTCATATCATAGAAGGAGCAAAGAATGATCATGCAAGGCATATAAATGAGAAAGGAAGTCATAAACGCACATTAAGGTAGCATACGTCGCATAAGAGATCATGATTCGAAAATGAGCAATTAAATCAAGCCATAAATTCATAAAACATAAGTTAACACATAATATATCAAGTTAGCAATGCATACGAGTCACAAACGGGACAAGAGAAAGCAATTAAAAGCAACGAAACGATAAAAGAATTTCCCCCGGGCTGCCACCGTGAGACATGACACGGCCATGTCCAAAAGGCAAAGGAAACGGACACGGCCGTGTCCGAATTTATAAAAATCTGACGCCCAAGTCGAGGCCTTGACACGGCCCTGTCATGCTGCAGTTCATTCTTGACACGGCCGTGTCAAGCATTTCTCCAAAACAAAAATGTGCAGCAGCAGTTCGGTTTTGAGGAGGAAAAATAGGGTAATATGCAGCAGCTCTTGGAGGCTTTCTTATGACATTTCAACACATATATCATGCATGAAATGAACCCTAAATAACCACATTAACATTCCATAATATGCAGCAACAAAGGTCCCTTCAATCATGCAAGAAACGAAGCAAAGAGAGGCATGAATTCAAGCAGGTTGTACTCTCATATTTGCAGCAGCACTGACCCATGAAAACAGGGCAAAACAGGGCATAAAAGCTTAAGGAAACTTAGCTAACATATAAAAAACTCATATACTTCATGTCCATGCAATTTCACACGAAAATAAGCACAAGAGATCATCAACCCAAACCAAAAATCCTGACAGCAATTCGTACGGGCGAGCAGATTTTTGCAGCAGTTTTCAAGTTCAGAACTCATCATATAAACCAAGGTTTTCAAGGAAAAACCGAGCATATTCATAAAGCAACATGTGTAACACATAACCAAGCATTAACACACGAAATTGGATCCAAGAATTCATCAAAGAAAGCTCAAAAACATGACAGCAGTTCGGTTAAAAAGGAGCTGACAGCAGCAGTTCGAAATTCCATTTTCAGGGCCAAAAACTCAAGCTTTCAATCATGTTATCAATGGAGAATCAACCCTAACATGAAGTATAGATCATGAATGGACGCAAAGAAGCTCATATAATCAACAAGGAAGCACCAAATCAGCCACAAACTTAAGCTAAGCCATGGATTCAAAAATATGAGTTAACCCAAACTATTCATGCAAGCTTTCAAACCCTTATTAAATCTGAATTAAATCATGGATTTCAAGGATCAAATGAAGCATATAATAGAGGAGAATACATAAATATACTTACCTTTAAGATGTGAAGAAGTATGGAGAAGATTGTCTTCAAAATCTCAAGACAAGGAAAATGGCTTCTTCTTCTCTTCTCTTTTCTCCATGGATCAGCTGCTCTTCCTCCTCTTGTGGGTGTGTTGGACGAAATGAAAGGGTAGGTAAGGGATAGGGCTGAGTTAATATCATATAAACCAGGGTTAAAGGCTTGAGCATGGTTAGATTGGCCCCACAAGTGTAGGACTAGTCAAAGATGGTGGCTTTGGCGCAAGCTGTTCATTCCAGGCAAAAAACGAGGGTCCAAATGGGCTTAGAAAAATACCAAATCAGGTTCTTTGACTTCATCTCTTCGTTAAGAGTCCAACGCATCTTCCGGAATTCGAATCAGAATTACCTAGCTCAAGTTATGGCCTCCGGAACACGAGGCGCGCTAAAACTAGTTAGGCCCTCATGTCCCTCGTCAAATACCAAAGGTTTAAAACCTCGAAAAACAAACACGAAAACTTAAAACGAGCATGCAAACACATTCATAACTCACATATATCACGCATACTAAAATTTCACAAAAATCGGAATTGAATTCCGGCACATAACGAGCAAATTACGAGTATACGAAAGTTAAACGTTTAAAATTCAAAGTTCATAAATATAAACAATTAATTTCATATAAATTCAAATAATAAAAAAAAAGTATTAAAATAACATTCAAATATGTAATTAAATAATTTAAAGAACATAAAACCCTCTCGTTACGGCGTACCTAGAAATCCGAACGATCGGGATGTTACAGTTTAAGTGATACAATGTGACTCTCTTTGCAATAAATGCATTCCTTATGTGTTTAATAGATTTCATTCACCTTGAATTGATACAAATGCTTTGTTAAAATGTGTTATGAATATGTTGTATTATGTAATGCCTTTTGCTATGAAAATCTAATTTGGATATGAGTTATATGTACATGAATTGCATTTCTTATTTGCATGAACATAGAATGAATTGAACATTGAACGAGTAAATGATATTGAATGAAAGAATGGAAATGAATGAGTGTGATTTATTCATACATGGAGTAATTGAATCATTTATATATCTAAGTGGCTTTATTTGTGCATATGAACATCCGCATGAGACTTTGTTAACTCTTACGCATGTCATACCACGCCAATGCATCGCCGTGCGTCACATGTGGTTCATTTAGAGTCTTGAGTCTCACAAATGCACCGTGTTGTTTTTTGTATAGTTTTCTCCAGGGCGGAGACATACCGGGTTCTTAGGATACTTTCAAGTCTTCTTGTCTTCTTGGTTTTGGTAAGGTGAAACAGGTGGGTTTCTCTTCTATTAGATGTGACGCCCCGTTTTCTCGAAGGGCGTCCTTACGACATCAACAAGTAAGTCTCATGCTAGGAATCTAAAAATCGTTCTAGATTCCAAGAAGTGAACTTATGTTCTCTACTAGGCGGAGCCCGTTCCTGAAGGGGAAGCTCCGACTCGGGTTGAGCGGGACGCGATCCAGAAGTGGAAGGATGATAATCTCCAAGCCCGTTATCTCATGCTTGCTAACATGTCTCCGGACATGCAAAGACAGCATGAGTCCATGGAATTCGCTTGGGAGATTTACGACCACTTAGACCAACTTTACCGTCCTCATGAACGTGTTACAAGGTATAACACCTCAAAGGAATTGTTCCATTTGAGAATGAAGGAAGGTACAAGTGTCCATGAATATGGACTCAAGTTTCCTTCTCTTACTGAGAAACTTGCCTCCATGGACATGCCACTAAGAGATGAGCTTTGACTGGATCTGTTGCTAGCCACGCTCCCACCATCATTCAACCCTTTTGTCCTTAACTTCAACATGAATCATGCAAATGCTAGTGTAGCTGAGCTGATTAGTCAGCTTGTGACTGCTGAAAGCACGATCAAGAAGGACAATAAGGTAATGATGGTCACGGCTCCATCTTCTTCTAAACCTTCTAAAGGCAAGGGCAAGAAAGCCCAAAAGAAGAAGAAGTCCTTTAGGCCCAATGGAGGCATCACGAAGGGAAAAGCCCAAAAGAAGAAACGTGATCAGAAAGAGGACGTTTGCTTCCATTGTGGTAAACCGGAGCATTGGAGGAGAAACTGCCAAGAGTATAAGGCTACTCTAAAGAAAGGTATGTTTCTCGTTGAAGTAAATCTTTCTATTAATTCTAACTCTTGGGTACTTGATACCGGTTACGGATCTCATATCTGTAATGATGCACAAATGCTAAGAGAGGTCCGGCAGCTGAAGGGAGGAGAATATGTCTTGAAGATTGGGGATGGCTCAACTGTCGAAGCTCAAGCTTTAGGCACAATTAGATTAGATTTAGGTCATTTTGTTTTAGTTTTAAATAAAGTCTTTTATATACCAGACATTATTCGTAATATTATTTCAGTTCCAATACTTGATTGCGAAGGGTATGAAATTAATATTAAGAATGGTAACTTTTTCCTCAAAAAGAATAATTTTTCAATACATCTTGGTACATTAAATAATGGACTTTATTTAACTCAAAATAGTAATATTTTGAATATGCAACGAGAAACAAAATGTAAGAGAGATGATGAAGTCTCAGCATCTTTATGGCACGCTAGATTATGACATATTTCCAAGAACAGAATTAGCAAGTTAACTACCTTAGGGACATTCTTTGAAATTGACCTTTAACAGTTAACTTCCTGCGAATCCTATCTCAATGGAAAGATGTCCAAAACTCCTTTCAAAGGAAGTGTGCAACGAGCCACAAAGACCTTGAATTTGATCCATTCTAATGTTTGTAGACCTCTTAGTGTAAGCACTTGAAACAATCATCAGTACTTCATAACCTTTATTGACGACTTTAGTCGTTATGGTTATGTGTACTTAATGAAGTACAAATCTGAGGCTTTTGAGAAATTCTTAGAATTTCAAAAGGAGGTTGAGAACCAAACTGGTCACAAGATCAAGACACTTCGATCTGATCGAGGTGGCGAGTATCTTAGTGAAGAATTCCTTAATCATCTCAGAGATAATGAAATTATCTCTCAGTGGACTCCTCCGGGAACTCCTCAACTTAATGGAGTTTTTGAGAGAAGGAATCGAACCCTACTTGATATGGTTCGCTCCATGATGAGTTTCACTGACTTACCACCTTCTTTCTGGGGTTATGCTTTAGAAAGTGCAGCCAAGATTCTGAATCTTATTCCTTCCAAGTCAGTCCCTAAAACGCCCTATGAAATGTGGCATGGTAAAATACCTAGTTATTCTTACTTAAGAATTTGGGGTTGTCCTACTTATGTGAAAAGGACAGGGGGAAATAAGTTAGAAGCTCTGTAACGCCCCAACTTTTTCGTATTCTAAAATGACGTATGTGTTTACTAATTTACGCGAATTGATTGGCTATAAGTATTTTATATATAAAATGTTAAATATTTAAATCTTTAATTTCTTTAATATTAAATTTATTGTAATGTGATGACTTGATTAAATGTTAATTATTCCTACCTTAAGTTAATTAATATTAATTATATACGAATTAGTTGTTATTAAATTTTAATGTTAGTAATATTAAACGTGTATATATATATATATATATATATATATATATATATACATATATTTATTAAATTCGAGCACTTTGGATTATTATTTATAAATGACTTTAAATTTTGTTTTATTTTATGAATATAATGAATTCGTTATGCATTGCTCATGAGTGTTATAAACGTAACGTGCTTCGTTCTTATACGATTTGATATCGAAATTTCATGAAAATTTAATATGTTGGAGATATACGTGTTATGAATATGAATATATGTTCGTTTCATGTTTTCGGGTTCATTTGCATGAGTTTCGGATTTATTTTGTTTTTGGAATCCAAATGGGGGCTAACGAGCAATTAGCGCACCCTTGGTTCCGTTTGCGATATCTTGAGCTAAGAAACTCCGATTCGAGTTTCATCAACTTCACTGAACTCATAACGAAAATTCAAGTTTAATAAACTTAGCCTTATATTTTTCCAAAGTCATTTGAACCTCCAAAATTCAACCGAAACCTACAACGGACACCAAAACTGCCACCTTTTACTAAAAGAGCCATAACTTTCTCAAACCTTGACCAAATTAACTATGGTTTGATGCTTTCGAACCCTAACTCAACCCTCTAACCAGACTTAATCACCCCAAACCGATATAACCTTCATCACTTAAAGAAAACTCAGCCAAAACCTTCTGCTCTCCAGTTTTCCCGTAGCTCTTGTCACCCTTGGAGATTCAAAACTCAAATCTCTACCAAACCTCATCCAATCCACAAGGTAAGCTTAGGGTTGTAATATACATTCATTATGAGTCATTTTTATCCTTTCATCCCCAATTTTGAGCATGTTTTCATGGGATTATGGCTAACTTAGTGAATAGTTAGGTTTTGAGCATATATGTTGATCTCTTTCATTTCTTGAGGAATTCGGTTGATTCCAAGCATGAATATGATTGTTTTGACTTCTTCTTTGCATTTATGGTGAAATATTACATGGTAGTTGAAGCATTCATGAGTTATCATTAATGGAGCTTTGAGGAAAATAGTATAAAATAATCTCTAACATCTCTTCTCATGTATGTCTTACCTTAGTTGCATGTTTGGATGTTAATTAGGACTGAAATCTTGTTCTTTTGTTGTGTTATCATATCTGAACCTGTTGGGTTGAAGTTGGAATGTTGCTGCTCTGTTTTTGCCTCGATTTGCCCTGTTTTTGGGCCTGTTTTTGCTGCTGTTCGTTGTTGCTCTTTACCATGCTTAACTGTTGTCAGTTTTCAGCCTTTGTGAGGGTTGTTCATGCTATTTTGTTGCTGCATAACTTGGCTTTTGTTGCTGCTACATGCTGCTTCTCATTCATGTCACAAAACAGGGGAATAAGCTTTGCTTGAGCTGCTGTTGCGCGACTAAACTGGAACTCCACGGCCGGGGAGATTTTTGGGAATAAAAAGGCCCGAGCGGGTAGCCTTGTTACAGAAGCTGTGTGTGTTGCTCCTGCTATTCTTTCTTACTGTTTTTTTTGTTGTTGCTTCTCTTCTTTGCGTGTGTGTGCATGGTGTATATAATGTATTTGTGGTGTGTGTGTGCATGAGTGCTTTGTGTGTGCGTACATGAATATATATATTTTTATTGTGCATGCATGGTATATTTATATATATTGGTAAATGCATGCAATGTATATATATAGTGTTATATGTTAAATACATGCATGCGATGTGCACGTATATATATATATATATATATATATATATATATAGATATTGATTTGATTATATATTATTTAAATGCATGATTAATTATAAATATTAAGTATTGTTTAATTTATTTAATTTTAGAATTTAATTGTTATCTATTTCGTGTTATTTAATTACCGTTCATGACTTGAACGTTTTTATTTGCCTATTTTCTAAAAGTAAAGGTGAAATAGTACGCATTATGATCTTTATATGACATTCTTGGATTTTTTTTGATATAAAATGTGAAGATATGAATTTGGAATGAATTTATGAGACTAGAATAGTAATATTATTTCATGAAATGTGACCATTTAATTGTGGAATTTTATGTTATGACTTATGGCCTTAATTTATGGAATTGATTGTTAGCTATTTTATGTTTTACATATTTAAATGATTTGAATGCCTTTGTTTTGTTTAATCTATAATTGTAAACTTGATATATTTGAGTTTTTATTGTTATATGAAATTCATGACATGAATTGCTATGAATTATGAAATGTATGAATATGAAACTTTCATGTATGGAGCATGTTGAATGAAATACTTGGTAGTTGTCTTCTTAATAAGATTTATACCTCGTATGCATCTCATATCATGTGCATAACATGTCATGCGTCTTATATAGTTCATTTGGAGTCATGAGTCTCACGACCACGTTACGTTGTCCTTTGTACAGTTTTCTCCAGGGCGGACATGCCGGGTTCATAGGACACTTTCGAGTCTTCCTTTCTTCTTGGTTTTGTTCGGTAAGAGGCGTACAGGTGGGTTTCTCTACTATTTAGTTAAACAACTCTATATACTTCCAATGTGCAAAGATTTCGACCAAAAATTAATATATGTATATAGAGTCGTTTTAAGAGTAAATATTTGCAACGTAAAACCTTTATTTTATGAAGCTACCAAATGTTTTGGTGAGAAAAGAATGAATGAATTCACAGAATGGGGCCCAGGGACTTGGTGTGAGTGGTGACCCGAGGAGGCATGGGCTGACGGTGATCCCTCACACTAGTTCCACCAATGAACGGCGTAACCGGACCTCGTTAGGAGTTAGCGAGGAATGGACGCTGAGTGCCATCTGGGGAGTCATGTTCCCCTTTTGGTCAATGAATGGATGGTTCGGGCCGATCACCCGGCCATCACCAGGAGGAAGAAGGTGTATGTGACACCCCGATTTTTGAAAAATCGGAAGCAGGTAATAATAACAATAAAAATAAAAATAATAATATGCATTTTAGGGATCATTTTATTTCATGCATTCATAAGACGTGACATTTTCAATGAAAATTTTTAAAAATTTGGATTGTATGTGTTTCATTTATTTAGTTTCAAATATTATCATAATTTGTTATTTCCTACATGCATTTAATCATATTCTATGAATTTTATTTTTAATTAGGTGATATTACGTGTTTATTTTATATAATAAAAATTAGAGTAATTCTAACCATTGATTTCTTAGATTAATGTAAGGTTAGGATTTAATCATAGTATATATTTGTTTTTCTTAGAAGATAAATGAAATTACTAGAAAAACTTTTCTTTAATCAATCCTAGCCACTACTTTTTCTTTACAAATGGAGAGCTTAGATTTAATGTTTAAGAAGGTTTAATCCTCACCTTCCATGTTTCCAAACAATTGTAGGGTTGTGATTGAAACTTAATAAAAATCTATCTCTAATATCCTTAAATAAAGGATGAGTCTAGAAAACCATTTCTCCTTCTTGTTTTTTCTGCAAATTCTCTCATGAGGTTGAGAGTTCTGGAAAAAAAAAATATATCAACAACTTCACTTTGGCTTGAGGGAAATTTTAGAAATAGATCCAAGGCATCTCTTCTACAAGGTAAATACTTCTCCTATTTATAATTTGGTTTTAGTGAGCTTTATTTAATGCCTGAAATTTGTGTAAATAGGAAAAATTTCGTGTTCTTAGAATTTTGCGCAAATAATTGTATAAAGAAGGAAATGGTGGCTCTGGTTTATAGCAAGGTCGATCTACTATTGTGCTTTTAAGTAATTTGTGTGCTAATATTTTATTTGGAATATGAAAGCATGGGAATCATGTAAGGTCTGACTAATATACTAATCCTCTTATTGTTAAGTCTTTTATAATTCTTTCTTTTCTTAGAATCATAGATAAACTAATTCCATGCTCAATTAGTAATAATAATAATTGGATCAGGAATAAGAATTTTCTTATGAGCAACGTGGTTGTCTGATCTTTATTTTCAAATTCTCTTTTCTCACTTACGAAATTTTTGAGATCCTGATTCATAAGGTAACCTCGTATACTGCTTTCTTCTTATTATTGATCAATTATACTAGTCACGGTAATCTTGAAAGTTTGATATTTAGAGCACTGAATATTCCCTAAACTTAATGAGAAAGTTGAAATGATCATCTAAGAATGGTTTGTGTAGGCTGTAGTCAGGGAGTTAAAGTGTTCTTATGATTGATAAAGGAAATTGTTTTTTCTTTGTGATAATTGTTACATGTATGGACTAGTATCATGTTGGAGGCCGCATACTTGGAAGTATATGTTTTTATTTACATATTCCAATTGTTAATATGATATCTGCCTAAATGAATTTTGGTGTTATGTGAAAACTATGATAATAGTGTTATTTGTATGATCTTAAACTTATAGTGATGTTATAATTGATTGTACCGGTTTCAGCAGCCAAAGCTATCAGCTTGACATGTTTGAACAACATTTGTTGGTAGAGGCAGTGCTAATACTATAATCTTGTGATAGAACTCATAGGATTAGTGAAGGTTATACCAAAGATTTTTTATTAATTATTCGGATAGTAAAAGAGATACTTTGTGTCATACGTGACTTAAATGAAAATTTTATTATTTTGGGATTTTGTAACGGGTAGTGATAAGTTGGGTTACTAGGAATGAGAGTTGTTCGAAACTTACCCTATTTACTTTCATTCAGGTTTTCGAGATCAAGATCACAAGTTGGTGAGGAAAATTTAAAAATAGCTTCATTTTGATTTCTTTTCAAATTATATTTATAATATTCTAAAATACTATACTATAAATATATGAACCTTCATAAGACCTTTATTTCATGACTTTGTTTTCTTTCCTCCATAATAATATATTCTAATTAGATATTTATTCAATACTTGCTTTTACTTTAAATCAAATGATTTTACATACAAATGATCTTAATATCTATATGTATTGCATTAAGAAAATGAAATTGGTTTTTCCCAAAATGATAAGTCTTTCAAATTTTATCATACGAGCTAATCACTAAGTTTCAGTTACTATTACTCTTGGGGATGCCTAAGAGAAGTTCGGGCCCAGGGTATTGCTTTCAACAGACCGATCGGGCGATTCGGGCCGTCGATCGTGTGTGTATGAAATAATCTCAATTCAGTTGTAGCTTGGCGTGATGTGTGTCTGGAGGTAGAACACGGAAGTCAAGTTATTTAGGTGTCTCACGGGCACGTGGGATCCTATCAGTCAGGTCGAGGGCACTCGACAACGGTGTTCAGGATTTTATTGCTTTTGATTTTTTTTTTTTTCTGGTGATAGGGTGGCATTTGCATACAGCTCGTATCAATCATTCTCATATCATGATATTCTTATTTATCTTGACTTGTATCTATTAATTTGAAATTCCGACTACCTCACTAAGTCTCTTTTGGACTTATTTCTCTCTTTTTACCTTTATTTCAGATCCTATTCCACCAAGGGAGATAATAGGTGAGGAGAGCGAAGGGTAGATTGGGATTCGTGCTCCTACTTGTCTTGTGACCTGGTTTTGTCCATTTATCGTGTTCTATCTATAACTAGGATGTTATACTCTTTTGGCTTGATACTACAAACTTTTTATCTGAGCAGGGTGTTATATGAATAGTTGTATGTAAATTATGTTAGTCTTTTTTTTTTTTCCGTATCCTAGTTGAACCCTTGTTGTATATTATGCTACTTTGGTGATGAATATAGATGTATGGATGACTTTTTTTTGTAATTATGATAACATTTTAGGTTTTGTACTACTTTTTCTTTTATTTAGTCAAACCCTTAGCGGTCAAACTAGGGGAAGCTTCTAGCTAACTCTAGCGAGATCGTGCGGGCGTCGTCTCTTTCGGCCCTTTTCCATGGCCTTCGGAGGGGCGTCGCAGTGTAAATATTCATGAATGTGCACAAAAGAATGTAATGCATGAAAGAAAGAAAGAATGGATGAATGAATGTTTAATGAATTACACAAGGTGTTGGTTGGAGATAATGCACGCCTACTCGCCGGGCCACAAAAGACCTAAAGAATGAAAAATGAATGTTATAATCCCTTTTGATGACTTCTTTATTTTACCCACTTGGGAAATGCTCTAAAAACCTCATTTGGGATTATAACTTGCATGTGAATGTTAAATATTGTTGTATATGCTATTTATGCCTCATTTTATACCCACCAGTCACGTATAGACATTACCCAGATTGTTTTCAGTGTTATTGCAGGTTTGGAGTGCTAGGCGGGAAGTGAAGTCTATTAAGTCGTTCGGTTAAGTCAGAGTCTGTTCATATGCATTTTGCACTATGATTTGTTTAAGTTACGGAGACGTATGATTTGTATTGATTATTACTATTATCGTGAATTTAAGATAAGCTTACAGAAATAGAAAGAATATGGATTTGAAGTTTTATGATTTTGTCGAATTTCGGGATTAGGTATCTATGCTAGTTGAACCCGTTGCTCTTTGCTTATCCTATCATTGATGTATGTATGTTGCTTCTGCTTTGGTAATATTTCAGTTTTATTGTCTCTTCGGTTGCGCAAGTTAGCTCCCACCTAGCCTAGCGAGTGTGTATGTCCCCGTTCGCCGGGATTTAGCTCGGGTATGGATTGTCCATTTCATATTCGGGTCGGGTCTCGGTGCGGGGGATGTGGTATGTAACGCCCCGGTTTCCGGATGAACAGGTAAGCACGCCAACGTGTGCGTTTGAGCGTAGGATTTTATTTTAATTCTTTAATTTATAATATATTCCTACGTGGCATTTATATTTTTATAAAATTCATAAGACGTCATTTATGTGAATTATTTGATTTCATCTCATTGAAAATATTATTTCATGACACGGAAAATATTTATTGCATGAAACCCTAATCGGGAGTGTTTCCAAATTACCAAATTGTCCCTAGTTGAATATTTCTTTAAATTTTAGGGACTTGATTGCCTAATCTTTTAAGGACTTAATTGATCGTATTTTAAAACCATGTATACTCCATTGCATAAGCCATAGACTTGAGGGATTAATTTGCAATTTAAACATTTCACAAAAATCAAGGATGAGGAATCACGTAATATGGCTTCTCTATGCTTCCTTGATCCATTTCAATCCAAAAATTTCCCAACAACTTGCTCTCTCTCTCTCGGTATCAAGAAGGAAATAAAGGAAGGAGAATTTTATCATTTTCTTCAAGAATCTCAAGAATTTTGCCAAGCTTTGGGAGTTAATCATCATCTTCTATCTTCTTCATTTCTTTCCATCTTTAAGGTTGGTTTGCATGAGTTGATGAGTTTGATCATATTTGACATAGCTAGGGTTTGAGGATTATGTGCTAGATGGATTATTGGTTGAGGAAAGCATGATTATGTGATCTTATATTGAATTATAGCATGATTTATAGCTTGAATCTTTGAATATTGAGCTTGAATGATCAAGTATGATCATGAGTGTGAATCCTTGAAATCTTGATAATATTTCATGCTTTGAGTGTAACGCCTGAGCGCGAGACATCACATCCCCCGCACCATGACCCGACCCGTATACGAAATGGATTTCCATACACGTGCCAAATCATAGCGAACGGAGATAAACACACTCGCTAAGCCAGGCGAGACTAGCCTATAACTTAAACCCCAACAACAACAACAACAACGACAACAACAAAGTAACATAACAGCGGAAGAAATAATTCATAATCCATATATATTGAGCTATATGCTCTAGGTACCAACAGTTATTGTTCAAGTATGATACATATAGGTACCAACATTTACGCTCGAAATTCATATACAATATCCCAAAATGGTCATAAAACATGAGTATATGCGTGTAAAGAAAGAAAAGCTAGACACCATGCAAGACTCTCCAAGACTTGGATCCCGCCTAGCATCCCTTCTTGCAAAATAACTGAAACAACTCCGGGTTCAGTCTTAGACAGACTGGTGGGTATAAAAGATAGGCATAATATCATAATACAGCGGGATTTAAACACATACATGCAAGCTATAATCCTTATCCGAGTTTTTTGAAACATTTTCCCAAGTGGGAAGTAAAATTCAACGAATAGGATTATAGCAATTCATTTCATTCATTAGGTCCTTTGTGGCCCGGTGAGAGGGCGTGCATTATCTCCAACCACCACCTCGTGTAATTCATTAAACATTCTTTCTTTCTTTCTTTCATTCATGTATAACATTCTTTTGTGCACAATCATAAACATTTACACCTTCTTCCTCCGGGTGATGGCCGGGTGATCGGCCCGAACCATCCATTCATTGACCAAAAGGGTTTCATGACTCCCCTAGTGGCACTCAGCGTCCATTCCTCGCTAACTCCTAACGAGGTCCGATTACGCCGTACATTGGTGGGACTACTGTGAGGGATCACGATCAGCCCATGCCTCCTCGGGTCACCACTCACACCAAGTCCCTGGGCCCCATTCTGTGCATAACATTCTTTCTTTTCTCGCCAAAACATTTGGTAGGATCATAAAATAAGGGCTTACGTTTAAAAATCATTAACTCAGGAAAAGGACTCTATATACATATATACTTTTGGCTGAAATCTTTACACGTTGGGAGTATATAGGGTCATTTAACTAAATAGAAGAGAAACCCACCTTTACATCTTAGCGACCGATACCAAAAGGGAGAAGAAAACTTGGGAGTAATCTATGAACCCGGCACGTCTCCGCCCTGGAGAAAACTGTACAAAAGACAACACTGCAATCATGAGACTCAAGACTCAAAATGAACCATATATGACGCACGGAAATGCTTTAACATGATATGATATGCATAAGAGACCTTAATATGTTATGAAGATGTTTATGTGCACAATTAATACCATTTAGACAAGTAAACAATTCAATCTCTCATTACACGAATAGATCGTGCCCTTTCATTATCATTCTTTCATTCTATAGTAATCATTCGTTCAATACCCAATTCATAATACATTATTACAAATATCAACCATGCATGTGAATCATTTAGAAGTGTGAGGAATTCACTAAACATATAGGGAATGCATTGGTTACAAGAAGAGTCACATTATAACACTTAAACGTTTATACATATATATCCCGTTTGTCCAATGCAAATCAAGCCATAACACTCATAACCATCACCCAATAATCCATTAATATCATAAATGCAAGTTTTAAGCACAAGAAATCAATTAAAACACATACGGATGTCAAGGGGGTGAAAGGAACGCAAGAAGACGGATTTTTGGTGAAAGTTGACAGTTTCAGAAATGAGCAAGCTGTAAAGAATTGATCATATCTAAAGTTATAGAATTTGGAATTGAGTTTTGTTGATTGGAAATGAAACTAGACACATAGAGCTTTTCAATGATATATGGCACGAATCATGATTCAAAGCGAGGTGAAAATGGCGTAGGTTTGAAGTTGGACCAATGCAGACTTTCGACGAAGTAGCGACACCATTTTCAGACGATCATATCTCACAAATGGATAAAGATAATGAGGTGATTCCAATTGGAGGATGTTCTAGACTTCAAGAGGTTTCTGTGGGTTTAAAAATCAGGTCAATCCGAGTTCAAACGAAGTCAGCACGGCCTTGTCAATATTGGCCTGAAAGCTGACACGGCCGTGTCGGAATTAAAAAAATTCCAACTCGAGAGCTTGACACGGCCGTGTTGGGAATGAACTGAAGTTGGACACGGCCGTGTTGGGTCATCTTCTCCGAAAATCCAAGGCAAAGAAGCAAGGGTTCGAGGGGAAACGTTCCAAAACCACCCCAAGACATATCCGGACCAATTCATACTCTAATATGCATCAAAATACACCACATATCATACATATAAACACATATCATCACCAATTCATCATTTAAACCAATAAACCCACAAGTATATACATACATATATATATATACACATATATATACCTACACATATACACATTCTTGCCTCAAAATTCAAGGTCCAAGCATATCATTCAAAGGTCATCATATATTCAAGCTTATACACACAAAAATTCAAGTAATAAAGCAAGAATCATTCAACCCTTGTCATCACCCAACATATATATATATATATATATACACATATACCATGGATAGAAAGGAAGAGAGATTAAACAATCACTTAGCAATTAAAACACATAAAAGTCACATAACTCTCGGTCTAAACCCACTCGTGACGTCATACCTATACACCGAAAAGTCAGGGCGTTACAACCTCTCCCCCTTAAGAGGACCTGGTCCCCAGGTCCATCGTCTCGAGATCTGGACTCTGCGTAAACTTTCCCGTGTTCATCCCACGCGGGTTAGCAACTCCCCGTCAGGAATTAGTTTGGAAAAGGTCTTCGAGTAACAAAGGGTCTTCAATTATTGTTAAGTCACGACCCTTAACTCACTGAAACCTAAGCACTCGAAAGCCTAAGCAGGTAGCAAGCAATGAAAGAACCCCGTCTTTCGAACAACAAGGAGTCTTTCGAACAACAAGGAGAGAACCCCGTCTCTCAAACAACAACGAGAGAACCCCGTCTCTCAAACAACAACGAGAGAACAAATAAACAAACACGAAAATACCATACAAGGAACATAAAAAAAAAATCAAATAAATCAAGTATCAAACACACAAGAGCAGGTAGTACAACAAGCTAACAACCACACATAGTATCATGAAGTTATTCAAACGGGGGTTATGTGTATGCATATGCCATGAATATTTGGTTTACCGTTTACCGTAGCCATAAGATTTGAAGTTGGTAATTTGTGATGCAATTGGATGATCTGATCCCCTAGGTGGATCGCTTTCTTACTCATCTCTCATTCATTAATGTGTGCTGGAATAGAAGGGTAGATGGACTCTTGGTTGACCCCAATTCTCGATTTCCATTTTGATCCTCTTCCACAGTTATCTTCTTTAATTTGGTGAAGCTCTTAGAATTCAACTAGATCTTCAGAATAACGGTAACCGTCTTTCTCACAATTCCTTCCAAATTGAATTGAGACCATCGGTTCCCCAAATTTTAACTCGATCTTTCCATGGAACCTTCATCCTCTTCAAGCCTTTAAGCGTGCTTTCAGTTCCAACTCATTCTATTCTTTAACCAAAACTAAAGCCTCCTTGATGATTCCTGAAGTTTGATCCATGTCCCTCAATGATTACCCTTATTCGATTCTTCTCGTCTTAAAACTTTCCAAGTCATCATGGAAAGATGGCTGAGGACTTATTAAGGATTTTATTTTGTTATGTCGTCTGAGTTCTTTCAATACTTAGTTGAATTTACCTTCATTGTCACCATCCCGGAGTATAATACTTTGATCTAGTTTCTTTCTCCAGAACTAACCTGAAAGTTCAACGGAAACTTCTTCATAATTCCATCATCTTCAGGATCCAAATTCCATTCGTATAAATATCGATCGAGCCAATTCCTTTATTACCCCGTAATAATCTTCAACCTGAGTTTGGTAGCTTACGTCCACTTTGAAGGTTTACTAATAAAGCCGTTTCATTTCTTTTTCTATCACTGTCATAAGACTTTCATGCCTACAGAGACTTGCATTTCTGTTGTTTTTAATAAAGGCATCTTCTTCGAGCGCAACCTTGAATCTAAGTGTGTTTCTCGGTCATGCTCTCTCCCTTAAAGATTTTCGCTCTTATATGTGGAATGCTATTCATCATTCTTTAATCAAAATTCTCGATCTCCCCAAAGTTATTCCTTGGGACACGCAACTCCAGTTAGGAAATGTACTCAATAGTCTAGCTCACGCTCACTTTGGCATTCTTGATAGGAATGACGGCCCTAGGCCTTTACTTCCCAATTTCTCTATTACCCCTTTTTGACATCTGGAACCTCAAATTTCGTTTCTTATCCGATTTGTACAACTCGAGATCAGCTTCAACACCTTTCCTTAAAACTTTACTTTTATCTCTGCCTGAACCCTATTTTCATATCACTCTTCTTTAATTCGATTCGATAGGACTTTGATTAAATCGGTAGTTGAAGTATCAAACAAGGATGGCTTCCTAATAAGTAAACATTAAAATGATGCGTGTTGGGTTAGGATGTTAAATGGATGTAGCGCATATTTTCAACAAAGGAGATGAAACATCAAATCATCAATTATAGCAACAAAACACATAATTCAACAAAGAAATATGCAACAACAAGTTAACAATTATAATATTAAAACGCATATAATAAGAATTTAAGGAATTAATTACAATGTATGATGCATATGCTATGAAGGCATTGAACCTGTCACCATAGTTGTAGTTTTAGCCCGACGACTTGTTCTTCATTTCTCCAATTACCCTTGCCTCGAATTGTTGTTCTTTTCTTATTTTACCACGGTCTTCAAATCTTTGAAGTCTTCTTGTATAAGCTTCTATCTCCCTGCAAAGATTGATCCCCAAATGTGATTCCAAATCCTACTCCTAGTTGTCACTTTGTTCGAAGTTCCCTTGACGATTCTTCATGAGTTCAACGACTGGATGAACTCATCCTCCAATTGCTTACACCTGAGCACATCATTTCCCTCCAACAGATCTTTGCCTTTCTTTAGCATTTTCATTTATTGCTCCATATCTCTCAATTCACCTCACAACACAACAATTCTGCTTGGATCTAGATGATAAACTCCAATCCGGCCAAAGATAGAACTGTTAGCATTGTTACTTCCCATATGTTTGCATTCACCGTGTTGGATTGATTCCTTTAACTCTTTTCAAATCCATCTTCTTCCCGAACTCAGCTTCCAAAACCTGATTTATTCGGAAGTTCTGCTTTGCCGATTCGTCTCGCTCACCATTCACAAATCCTAGTATATCCCAAACCTTCTGCCAACTTGAAACCAATTAGCTTGATTCACATGGAAACTCATCCTCGATAGTCTTTTTTACTTATCTCTCGACAACCGATTTTTCTTCGAGTCCTCTTGATTATCATTACCTCTTCGTTGATCTGAACCTCAACTAAAGTACCTTCAAGGTTTTTCTTTGCTTCTTTCATGAATCAGGTGATCTCATTGTATCCGATTGGATGACCTTTGTAGTGGAGGTGTGCACGTGTTGATGTTGTAAACTGTAACCATCACACACCCTACCATTGTCCCATAAAGTATCCGCCAATTATAATTGAACCCATAAAATGTTGCCACATGTCGAGCCTTTTATTCCGGATCTTAACCTTCATACCTTAGTCCCATTTAGGAAAGCCACGATTCTCAAATCCTTATGTGTAATTCCCAATGCATTTCTTTCATCATTCATGTTGGAAAGTAGAACTCGTGAAGAATTATTGTGATCCTGAGAATTGGCCGTGAATTGATATTGTAAGAATATCCTACAATAACAATTCATCTCATATATAGGTGCATGCCAATTAGTAAGTGTGTAGCACCCTAGACCCCAAGGCGCCACATCCCCCGCACTGTAGCCTCGATCCACGTATGAAATGGACAGTTCATACATAAACCAAGACCACAGCGAACGGGTGACAACAAAACGACGCTCTAGGCGGGACACTCTCCCCACAAAAACAACAATCACGATAATGAATAGAAAAGCGGAAGCAGTAAAGTCATTCATATATATATATATAGGTACCATACCTATTACATAGATACATATAGGTACCAGTTAACTATTGATACATTATCCTTTCTACAAAATAGGTAACTACTAAAGTGTCCAAATTATATCCACCGTGAACATAACATGCTATCCGACAAAATATATATACATGAAAGGTGCAACACTAGACCGAAGATAATGCAGGACTCGACCAACTCCCGCCTAGCACAACCACGCTCAAAAGGTACCTGAAAAGTGAAGTATCAGTCTACCGAAGACTGAGTGAGGGGCAATAATTAGATATAACACACGTCACATGCAAGGTGTAGCCTCGGGTGAAGATTTTAGAAATGAAAGGAGTATATATATATAATAAAAAGAACTTAATCTTTGCCCGAGATTACAACCAATCATTTTAACACGTTTAATTTATCATGCTTGTCAATATCATGAACATGTGGCCCCGGCGAGTAAGGGCAATCTCCAACCGAACTCCCAATCGTGAACAATACGTGATCATGCTTGCTTGCTTGATAAATACGTGATCATGCAATATATTTTAGTGCTCACATAGACAATTCCATACTTGAAACATGCAATAACCCGAGGATAACCCGACATGCCGGATTAATCCCCAGTCTCCTTCTTCCTCCGGGTGATAGCGAGTTTGCAAGGCTCGACTATCCACGACATGGTGTGTGTAGAGGACATGACCCTCTAGACACGGAACTCCTTCCACCACTAATCTCCTAGTGGCTTCGGGGGTGATCCCAACAATGTGAGGATAATTCAGGAGTTACCCGTCAGCCCTTGCTTTCCCGGTTGGCTCAAGAATTACCCTCGGGCCCACGTGCAATCATGTACTCGCCAAACATGCTTGAAATCATTACAATCATGAATTGCTTGCTTGAAACTATTTATGTTTTGGAAAACGTTTATATTTATAATAGGTTTTGGCCGAAACTCGCACATAAGGGTTATAGGGTTCGTTTTACCAAAACAAAACCTCACCTTTCTTGCAAAATAAAATAAGGAAGCGTTCTAAGGAGCTTGCTCCCCGTCCACGCCCTCGTGACCTGTGCAAATACGATGTACAATCGTGAGACATGACCTAATATGACCAAAATATGACGAACGGCGAAAACGTGTCGAGACGACCATGAAAATGCAATGTGGTATGAAAACATTTGGTTTCACATCATATTAGTACATATTATAGCAATTCGGGGTCAAAGAAGTCGTTGGATCGAGGGGTCAAAATCGTAATTTTATGCAGTGAATTTTGTTCTGTCAGCCCCTTGGGAACGGCCGTTCCAGGCTTCCTTTGTAGCTGGGAACGGTCGTTCCCGTTGCCCAGAAAACGCGGCAACGTTTTTCCATTTTTAAAACACGCTTAGCCGGGAACGGCCCTTCCGGCTCCAAGGCCAAAATGGGAACGGCCGTTCCCATGGTCGGCCGCATGCTTTTGATTCAAAAGAAGGGAACGCCCGTTCCCACAAAGCCTTGGGGCTGGGAACGGCCGTTCCCTGTTTCTGCAAGTTACAGAAACAGAGCAAAAACAGGGGAAAGCTACGGGAACCACAAAACAAACACCAACAATCCATTTTTGATCTCCAATTGCTACAATTTCTGGAAATATGATGCATACACACTTATAGCATAATAACATAACACTTAAACACATAAAACATAAAATATCATCAAGCTTTAAGGGTTTCATGTACATGATCATACTTGCTCATTCAAGCCAAATATTCAAGGAATCAAGCTAGAAATCATGCAATAATTCATGAAATAATCACTCAATCATGCTTCCAATTCTAATTCAATCATCTAGCATAACCAACTCAAACCCTAGCCTAGGAAAATATGATCAAGAATCCTCAACTCATGCAAACCAACCTTAAATGAAAGAAATGAAGAAGAAGATGATGAACTCTCAATTTCTTGCAATATTTCTTGATGATTCTTGAGATGGATGATGAAAATCATTTCTTCCCTTTTCCTCCTTGAAATACCGAGAGAGAGATGAATGAGTTGGGAAATATTTTGATGAAATGATCAAGGAAGAATGAGGGTATGGTTGTTACGTGATTATCCTCCTTGATTTTTGTGAAATTTGCCAAATTGCTAATCAATCCTTGAATGGTTTAAGTTATACAATTAAGTATGCCATGGTTTACGTATGCTCCGTTTGGTCCCTACAAATTTATGCAATTGAGTCCCTAATATTTTAGAAAGTATTTAACTAGGGACAATTTGGTAATTTAAACCACTCTCGGTAATTGATTTCATGCAAGAAAATATTTTCCGTGTCATGAAATAAATTTTCAATGATATGAAATTAAATAATTGATATAAATTATGTTTCATGAATTTTATAAAAATGTGAATGCCACGTAAGAATATATTATAGATTAAAGAAATAAATAAACCTACGCTCAAAACGCACACGTGGCGTGCTTACCTGTTCATCCGGAAACCGGGGCGTTACAACTCTCCCCCCCTTAGAAGAATCTGGTCCCCAGATTCTCTAGTCTTGCTCGAACAACTCCGGGTGGAACCGTTTCATTTTATCCTCTGTTTCCCACGTAACTTCTTCGGTTTTGTCGCTTCTCCACAATACTTTAACCATGGGAATTCTTCGGTTCCTCAGTTCTTGAAATTTCCGATCAATGATCTTAACCGGCCGCTGAACAAATGTCAAATTCGGTTCTAGCTCCACTTCTTCCACGGGGAGAATCGTAGTCTCATCGGGGTAATACTTCCTTAATTGTGAAACATGAAACACGTTGTGAATCCCCGTAAGACTCGGTGGTAGGTCCAGTCGATAGGCTACCTCACCTATTCTTTCCAGAATCTCAAACGGACCTAAGTAGCGAGGATTAAGCTTTCCTCCTTTCCCGATCCGGGTGAAACCTTTCCTTGGTGATACCTTCAAGAAAACCCGGTCACCAACTTCGAATTCTAGATCCCTTCGGCGCTTATCGGCGTAGCTCTTCTGCCTATCTTGCGCGGCTTTCATCCGTTGTTGAATCATTTGAACTTTTTCAATCATAGCCTGAACGACTTTGGAAGGCCTCTTGAATCTTTCACCTCTCTTTACTCCTTCCTGTTTCGACCATTTCCATTCTTCCAGGTCGAAGAACAACGGAGATCGGCACTTTCTTCCATATAGCAACTCGTAAGGAGCCATCCCGATCGAAGCCTGAAAGCTGTTATTATAAGCAAACTCGATCAAGGGAAGCTGTTCTGACCACGAGTTCTGAAAATCCATCGCGCAAGCTCGAAGAAGATCTTCCAAATACCTGATTAGCCTTTCAGTTTGACCGTCTGTTTGCGGATGGAATGCTGTACTGAACTTAAGTTTAGTCCCCAAGACAGCCTGTAATTCCTGCCACAACTTAGAAGTAAACCTCGGGTCTCGGTCAGAAACTATGCTCACCGGAATACCATGAAGTCGAATAATCTCTCTGTTATAGATCTCAGCCAACTTCGGGATCTTATAGGACATCCGGACGGGTAGGAAGTGAGCAGACTTTGTGAATCTATCCACGATTACCCAAATTCCATCAAACCCGCCTTTCACCTTCGGTAATCCGGAAACAAAGTCCATCGTTACTTGTTCCCACTTCCACTCGGGAATAGGTAACGGTTGTAGAAGTCCCGCGGGTTTTTGATGCTCAGCTTTCACTTTCTGACAAGTCAAGCAATGTTTCACATATTCTGCCACGTCTCTCTTCATCCCGTTCCACCAATAATATTGCTTCAAATCCTTATACATCTTATTTCCTCCTGGGTGGATCGAGTAGGCTGACTTGTGAGCTTCCTCGAGTAGGACCCGTCTCAATTCTTCAGGTACTACTACTCTGTTCTTAAACCGAAGCAACCCGGTCTCATCAAACCCAAACGGACTCTCCGGGTCATTCTTAGCTCTACCTGCAAGCTTCTGTACTTCCGGATCCCTATTCTGAGCCTCGAATAACTGATACTTCAATTCCGGCTGAACTGTGATATTAGAAACCCGAGCCTTTAACACAATCGGGGCAACTTCCTCACTTTCCTTTATTTCCAAATTCGATACACTCGCCTTCCTGCTAAGTGCATCGGCGACCACATTGGCTTTCCCGGGATGGTATTTAATTGTACAATCATAATCTTCCAACTTTTCCATCCAACGCCGTTGCCTCATATTCAAATCCTTCTGTGTGAATAAATACTGGAGGCTCTTGTGGTCGGTAAATATCTCAAAGGAAGTCCCGTAAAGATAATGTCTCCATTTCCTGAGCGCAAAGATCACGACTGCAAGCTCTAGGTCGTGTGTCGGATAATTTCTTTCATATTCCTTTAGCTTCCGGGAAGCATAAGCGATCACTTTTCCTTTCTAAGTCAAAACACAACCTAAGCCTTCCTTAGAAGCATCTGTATACACTGCATACTCTTCTGAACCCTCGGGAAGCGTTAACACCGGAGCTGAGACTAACTTTTCTTTCAAAAAGTTGAAACTTTGATCACACTTCTCGTCCCAGACAAATTTAACATCCTTCTTTGTCAACCGGGTTAACGGTGCAGCAATCTTGGAGAAATCCTGAACGAACCTCCTGTAATAACCGGCCAATCCCAAGAAACTTCTTATCTCCGAGGCATTCTTAGGTTTCTCCCACTTAAGTACGGCCTCGATTTTCGAGGGATCGACTTCCAATCCTTTTCCTGAAATCACATGCCCCAAGAATGAAACCCGATCAATCCAAAATTCACACTTGCTGAACTTGGCAAATAACTGATGCTCTTTTAGTGTCTGAAGAACGAGCCTGAGATGTCTTGCGTGCTCCTCGGCTGATTTCGAGAAAACCAGAATATCATCAATAAAAATCACCACGAACTTGTCAAGGAAAGGCCTGAATATCCTGTGCATCATATCCATAAAAGCTGCAGGGGCGTTGGTTAATCCAAAAGGCATAACCACGAACTCATAGTGCCCGTACCGAGTATTGAATCCTGTCTTTAGAATGTCCTCTGCTCGGATTCGCAGCTGATAGTATCCCTGTCTTAAATCCAATTTCGAGTACACCTTAGAACCCTGGAGTATATCGAATAATTCCTCGATATGTGGGAGGGGATACTTGTTCTTAATAGTCATCCTATTCAACTCCCTGTAATCGATGCACATTCTTAGAGTCCCGTCCTTCTTCTTAACAAACAATACCGGTGCTCCCCACGGCGAAGAACTTGGCCGAATGTACCCAACTTCCAACAAGGCCTCAAGCTGAACTTTTAATTCCTTCAACTCAGCTGGAGCCATCCGGTAAGGAGTCTTTGAATACGGCTCAGCATTCGGGAAAAGATCAATCACAAATTCAATCTCCCGCTCAGGAGGCAAAGAATCCAGCTTCTCTGGAAATACCTCGGGAAATTCCTTTACCACTTCTGTGTCTTCTAATTTCACCTGATCTTTAGGCTTGTTCAAAATATAGGCAATGAACCCTGTAGCCCCATCTCTGACTAATCTCTGAGCCTCTGAAAACGAGAGTAAGGGTACCGTCTTCGAAGTACAGCCCGTGACAACCTCTGAACCCAACTGAACCTTTTTAGCCCGACAATCAATTGTAGCACGGTGTCTGTAAAGCCAATCCATCCCCAGAATAGCTCCGTACCTCTCCATTGGCATAACAATGAAATCTGTCAGAAACTCCCGGCCTTCAATCACAACTGGAACATCCTTGTAAACCTGATCCGTCTCTCGCCTACTACCGAAAGGAGTACTAACTATATAGCGCACAGAAGTACACATAGCAGGCAAAGACAAGGTAATAGCAACAGAATGCGCAAGAAAGGAGTGTGTAGCTCCTGGATCAAATAGTGTATGGATGTTCGTGCCATGAATGCAAATAATACCTTCAACTACTGCAGCGGGGTCAATATCAGCCTCCTGCTCCTCTCCCGCGAGTGCATATGCTCGGGCCCTCACAAGTGGCCTCGGTCCTGCAGGTGGGGGATCCTGACGATCCGGACAACCATCAACCAAATGCTCATTACTCCCGCAGATCAGACACAAACCTAACCGGCTCCTGCAGTTATCATAGGTGTGCGTAGGATGTCCACACCATGTACATCTCGGCCTCTGAGGTGGCTGGGGTGGTGCTGGAGCTCTCGGACCTCTCGGTAACGGCCCTGCACCCTTCTGTGACGATCCTGTAGCCCTAAACTTCTTCCCAGAGTCCCTCTGTGCCGGCGGTGCAGAGTAAACCATCGGCCGTTTTCCTGAACTCGAACCCTGGCCTGATCTCGAGCCCGAAGCCTGTCCCGCTCGCTGAGTAGCCCTCCTAACACTATCAGAATCTTCAACCTTTAGGGCTTTTGCTGTAGCTTTTGCCCAGGTACTAGTGTTAGCTGCTTTCAGGGCATCCTGGATGTCCGGCCTCAACCCCTGAACGAATTGCATCGCCTTGTGAAAGTCATCATTCGCTATGTTGGGTGCATAGCGAGAAAGCCTCTCGAACTCGGCGATGTACTGACCCACGGACCTGCCTCCCTGCTTTAGCTCTGTAAACTCCCTCAATCTGCGGGTACGGGAAGCTGGAGGAATAAACTTATTTCTGAACTCCCGTACGAAAACCTCCCAAGTAACCTCGGTCCCTGCTGCCCCAAGAACGATCTCTGTGCTTTCCCACCAGGAGTAGGCCTCGCCCTGAATAAGAGTAAGTGTGCAACGAGCCTTCTCCTGACTGTCGCAAGGAATAAGCTGCCATATCCGCTCGATCTCCTTCAACCACATCTCAGCCTGTATATCGTCTCCCTTATAGAACTTCGGGGGACGCTGATTCTGAAACTCTCGCAGAATAGCAGAAATGGGATTCTCCTGAGGTGCTACCGGCGCTGGAGGTGGTGGAGGAACCCGTTCCTGTAATCTCTGGTCAATTAGCCCCACTACTGCGTTCATAAAATCCTGGGGCTGTGCCTGAGCAGGTGGAGGAGGCGGTGACCTCTCACGGCGATGATGGTGGCGGCGATGATGATGCCTGTGCCTCGAGGATCGGTCACTGGAATGTCTATCACGCTCCATCCTGAAAGTAGATCACTAAACATGCGTGGCTTGATCAACAAATGCAAATGTGTGCACACAATCTCCATAATATCAAGTAACACAGGTTCAAGGAAGATCAATTAGCTCAATAAATGCAAAGAAATAAGTAAATCAGGCAAGTCAACCAAATGCAGACTCCCAACTACCACATAATCCTATGCCGTGCGACCTAAACTGACTCGACACGACTCGAGAACCTCGGTTTTGCAACCGGGCTCTGATACCACCTGTAGATGTAGCACCCTAGACCCCAAGGCGCCACATCCCCCGCACTGTAGCCTCGATCCACGTATGAAATGGACAGTTCATACATAAACCAAGACCACAGCGAACGGGTGACAACAAAACGACGCTCTAGGCGGGACACTCTCCCCACAAAAACAACAATCACGATAATGAATAGAAAAGCGGAAGCAGTAAAGTCATTCATATATATATATATAGGTACCATACCTATTACATAGATACATATAGGTACCAGTTAACTATTGATACATTATCCTTTCTACAAAATAGGTAACTACTAAAGTGTCCAAATTATATCCACCGTGAACATAACATGCTATCCGACAAAATATATATACATGAAAGGTGCAACACTAGACCGAAGATAATGCAGGACTCGACCAACTCCCGCCTAGCACAACCACGCTCAAAAGGTACCTGAAAAGTGAAGTATCAGTCTACCGAAGACTGAGTGAGGGGCAATAATTAGATATAACACACGTCACATGCAAGGTGTAGCCTCGGGTGAAGATTTTAGAAATGAAAGGAGTATATATATATAATAAAAAGAACTTAATCTTTGCCCGAGATTACAACCAATCATTTTAACACGTTTAATTTATCATGCTTGTCAATATCATGAACATGTGGCCCCGGCGAGTAAGGGCAATCTCCAACCGAACTCCCAATCGTGAACAATACGTGATCATGCTTGCTTGCTTGATAAATACGTGATCATGCAATATATTTTAGTGCTCACATAGACAATTCCATACTTGAAACATGCAATAACCCGAGGATAACCCGACATGCCGGATTAATCCCCAGTCTCCTTCTTCCTCCGGGTGATAGCGAGTTTGCAAGGCTCGACTATCCACGACATGGTGTGTGTAGAGGACATGACCCTCTAGACACGGAACTCCTTCCACCACTAATCTCCTAGTGGCTTCGGGGGTGATCCCAACAATGTGAGGATAATTCAGGAGTTACCCGTCAGCCCTTGCTTTCCCGGTTGGCTCAAGAATTACCCTCGGGCCCACGTACAATCATGTACTCGCCAAACATGCTTGAAATCATTACAATCATGAATTGCTTGCTTGAAACTATTTATGTTTTGGAAAACGTTTATATTTATAATAGGTTTTGGCCGAAACTCGCACATAAGGGTTATAGGGTTCGTTTTACCAAAACAAAACCTCACCTTTCTTGCAAAATAAAATAAGGAAGCGTTCTAAGGAGCTTGCTCCCCGTCCACGCCCTCGTGACCTGTGCAAATACGATGTACAATCGTGAGACATGACCTAATATGACCAAAATATGACGAACGGCGAAAACGTGTCGAGACGACCATGAAAATGCAATGTGGTATGAAAACATTTGGTTTCACATCATATTAGTACATATTATAGCAATTCGGGGTCAAAGAAGTCGTTGGATCGAGGGGTCAAAATCGTAATTTTATGCAGTGAATTTTGTTCTGTCAGCCCCTTGGGAACGGCCGTTCCAGGCTTCCTTTGTAGCTGGGAACGGTCGTTCCCGTTGCCCAGAAAACGCGGCAACGTTTTTCCATTTTTAAAACACGCTTAGCCGGGAACGGCCCTTCCGGCTCCAAGGCCAAAATGGGAACGGCCGTTCCCATGGTCGGCCGCATGCTTTTGATTCAAAAGAAGGGAACGCCCGTTCCCACAAAGCCTTGGGGCTGGGAACGGCCGTTCCCTGTTTCTGCAAGTTACAGAAACAGAGCAAAAACAGGGGAAAGCTACGGGAACCACAAAACAAACACCAACAATCCATTTTTGATCTCCAATTGCTACAATTTCTGGAAATATGATGCATACACATTTATAGCATAATAACATAACACTTAAACACATAAAACATAAAATATCATCAAGCTTTAAGGGTTTCATGTACATGATCATACTTGCTCATTCAAGCCAAATATTCAAGGAATCAAGCTAGAAATCATGCAATAATTCATGAAATAATCACTCAATCATGCTTCCAATTCTAATTCAATCATCTAGCATAACCAACTCAAACCCTAGCCTAGGAAAATATGATCAAGAATCCTCAACTCATGCAAACCAACCTTAAATGAAAGAAATGAAGAAGAAGATGATGAACTCTCAATTTCTTGCAATATTTCTTGATGATTCTTGAGATGGATGATGAAAATCACTTCTTCCCTTTTCCTCCTTGAAATACCGAGAGAGAGATGAATGAGTTGGGAAATATTTTGATGAAATGATCAAGGAAGAATGAGGGTATGGTTGTTACGTGATTATCCTCCTTGATTTTTGTGAAATTTGCCAAATTGCTAATCAATCCTTGAATGGTTTAAGTTATACAATTAAGTATGCCATGGTTTACATATGCTCCGTTTGGTCCCTACAAATTTATGCAATTGAGTCCCTAATATTTTAGAAAGTATTTAACTAGGGACAATTTGGTAATTTAAACCACTCTCGGTAATTGATTTCATGCAAGAAAATATTTTCCGTGTCATGAAATAAATTTTCAATGATATGAAATTAAATAATTGATATAAATTATGTTTCATGAATTTTATAAAAATGTGAATGCCACGTAAGAATATATTATAGATTAAAGAAATAAATAAACCTACGCTCAAAACGCACACGTGGCGTGCTTACCTGTTCATCCGGAAACCGAGGCGTTACAAAGTGCATATGACACATAAGTAGCCCCAAGAGCACGTATTTAATGCAAAATGCAACACATAATCGAAAAGTTTAAAGTAAACAAGTTCAATATATAATTTTTCAACATTTTGCATCAAACACCATCAAATGAGGTCAAGAATCGATGCAATGCACACGTTGACAATTAGTTCCTATGCCGTACGACCTAAACTGACTCAATCACGACACCCAAGCTCTGGTTTTGCAACCTGGAGGCTCTGATACCACTTAAGGATGTAACGCCCGAGCGCGAGACATTACATCCCCCGCACCATGACCCGACCCGTATACGAAATGGATTTCCATACACGTGCCAAATCATAGCGAACGGAGACAAACACACTCGCTAAGCCAGGCGGGACTAGCCTATAACTTAAACCCCAACAACAACAACAACAACAACAACAACAACAAAGTAACATAACAGCGGAAGAAACAATTCATAATCCATATATATTGAGCTATATGCTCTAGGTACCAACAGTTATTGTTCAAGTATGATACATATAGGTACCAACATTTACGCTCGACATTCATATACAATATCCCAAAATGGTCATAAAACATGAGTATATGCGTGTAAAGAAAGAAAAGCTAGACACCATGCAAGACTCTCCCAGACTTGGATCCCGCCTAGCATCCCTTCCTGCAAAATAACTGAAACAACTCCGGGTTCAGTCTTAGACAGACTGGTGGGTTTAAAAGATAGGCATAATATCATAATACAGCGGGATTTAAACACATACATGCAAGCTATAATCCTTATCCGAGTTTTTTGAAACATTTTCCCAAGTGGGAAGTAAAATTCAACGAATAGGATTATAGCAATTCATTTCATTCATTAGGTCCTTTGTGTCCCGGCGAGAGGGCGTGCATTATCTCCAACCACCACCTCGTGTAATTCATTAAACATTCTTTCTTTCTTTCTTTCATTCATGTATAACATTCTTTTGTACACAATCATAAACATTTACACCTTCTTCCTCCGGGTGATGGCCGGGTGATCGGCCCGAACCATCCATTCATTGACCAAAAGGGTTTCATGAATCCCCTAGTGGCACTCAGCGTCCATTCCTCGCTAACTCCTAACAAGGTCCGAATACGCCGTACATTGGTGGGACTAGTGTGAGGGATCACCGTCAGCCCATGCCTCCTCGGGTCACCACTCACACCAAGTCCCTGGGCCCCATTCTGTGCATAACATTCTTTCTTTTCTCGCCAAAACATTTAGTAGGATCATAAAATAAGGGCTTACGTTTAAAAATCATTGACTCAGGAAAAGGACTCTATATACATATATACTTTTGGCTGAAATCTTTACACGTTGGGAGTATATAGGGTCATTTAACTAAATAGAAGAGAAACCCACCTTTACATCTTAGCGACCGATACCAAAAGGGAGAAGAAAACTTGGGAGTAATCTATGAACCCGGCACGTCTCCGCCCTGGAGAAAACTGTACAAAAGACAACACTGCAATCATGAGACTCAAGACTCAAAATGAACCATATATGACGCACGGCAATGCTTTAACATGATATGACATGCATAAGAGACCTTAATATGTTATGAAGATATTTATGTGCACAATTAATACCATTTAGACAAGTAAACAATTCAATCTCTCATTACACGAATAGATCGTGCCCTTTCATTATCATTCTTTCATTCTATAGTATTCATTCGTTCAATACCCAATTCATAATACATTATTACAAATATCAACCATGCATGTGAATCATTTAGAAGTGTGAGGAATTCACTAAACATATAGGGAATGCATTGGTTACAAGAAGAGTCACATTATAGCACTTAAACGTTTATACATATATATCCCGTTTGTCCAATGCAAATCAAGCCATAACACTCATAACCATCACCCAATAATCCATTAATATCATAAATGCAAGTTTGAAGCACAAGAAATCAATTAAAACACATACGGATGTCAAGGGGTTGAAAGGAACGCAAGAAGACGGATTTTTGGTGAAAGTTGACACTTTCGGAAATGAGCAAGCTGTAAAGAATTGATCATATCTAAAGTTATATAATTTGAAATTGAGTTTTGTTGATTGGAATTGAAACTAGACACATAGATCATTTCAATGATATATGGCACGAATCATGATTCAAAGCGAGGTGAAAATGGCGTAGGTTTGAAGTTGGACAAATGCGGACTTTCGACGAAGTAGCGACACCATTTTCAAACGATCATATCTCACAAATGGATAACGATAATGAGGTGATTCCAATTGGAGGATGTTCTAGACTTCAATAGGTTTCTGTGGGTTCAAAAATCAGGTCAATCCGAGTTCAAACGAAGTCAGCACGGCCGTGTCAATATTGGCCTGAAAGCTGACACGGCCGTGTCGGAATTAAAAAAATTCCAACTCGAGAGCTTGACACGGCCGTGTTGGGAATGAACTGAAGTTGGACACGGCCATGCTGGGTCATCTTCTCCGAAAATCCAAGGCAAAGAAGCAAGGGTTCGAGGGGAAACGTTCCAAAACCACCCCAAGACATATCCGGACCAATTCATACTCTAATATGCATCAAAATACACCACATATCATACATATAAACACATATCATCACCAATTCATCATTTAAACCAATAAACCCACAAGTATATACGTACATATATATACATACACATATATATACCTACACATATACACATTCTTACCTCAAAATTCAAGGTCCAAGCATATCATTCAAAAGTCATCATATATTCAAGCTTATACACACAAAAATTCAAGTAATAAAGCAAGAATCATTCAACCCTTGTCATCACCCAACATATATATATATATATATATATACACATATACCTTGGATAGGAAGGAAGAGATGAGAAGAAATGGTTGAGCTTGAATCCTTGTACAAAAGCTTGAAGAAATTCTCTTGTCTCCTTGCTTGCTTGATGAACCAATCATGGAGGAAAGAAATGAGGGGGTGAGTGTCTCTTGGTCTTGTGTGAGAATGAAGAAGAAAGGAATGAAAGTGTATACATATATGTATATATCGTGTAAAGGGGTGGAGAAAAGAGGGGAAATTGCACTTTGGCCCTTTAGGAATTTAAGTGATTCGATTAAGGCCCCAAGGTTTGGTAGATGATCAATTGTGGTCCGATTAAAAGTTCAATTGGATCCAAGGATTTCATAAAAGATCAAATAAGTACATAATCGAAACAAAATATTAATTAAAGAATACATAAGTAGCAACTAAATTTAAATAACATAGTCAAGGATCACATAAATTATCTAGACCACGTAATAACAATTAATTCACGACAGTGAAATGTATTAGACATCCATTGCACTTAAATCATATAAAAATCACATAATAGCAATTAGTTCATGAAATTATTAAATTAAACAATCACTTAGCAATTAAAACACATAAAAGTCACATAACTCTCGGTCTAAACCCACTCGTGACGTCATACCTGTACGCCGAAAAGTCAGGGCGTTACATTGAGTGTTTAAATGTTATAATATCATTTCTTGAACTTATTTGCATCATATTATCAGAAAAGCATGGCTTGGTTGATCAAAACATGTATTTTGTTGTTGTTGTTGATTATTCCCGTGAGCATCCCCTGTTTTTCCTCTGTTCTTCAAATTTGCAGAAACTGGGAACGACCGTTCCCAGCCTTAAGGCATTGTGGGAACGGGTGTTCCCACCTTTTCAAATAAACTAGGAGGCCGAGCATGGGAACGGCCGTTCCCATTTTGGCCTTGGTGCCGGAAGGGCCGTTCCCAGCTAAAGGCGCCCTTTTAAAAATGAAATCGTTGGCGTGCTTTTGGGGATTACGGGAACGACCGTTCCCATTTTACAAAGGGGACCGGAACGGCCGTTCCCACCTGGAATGCAGAACAAAATTCACTGCATAAAATTACGAAAATAGCCCCTCGATCCGACGACTTCTTTGACCCCGAATTGGTATAATATGTGCTAATATGTAGTGAAACAACATGTTATCATGCCACATTGCATTTTCATCGTCATCTCGATACATTTCCGCCGTTCGTCATATTTGGTCCATTTTAGGTCTTGTCTCATGTATACACGTCGTGTTTGCACAGGTCACGAGGGCTTGGACGAGGAGCAAGCTCAGTAGAGTATATCCTTGTCTTATTTTGTAAGAAGGTGAGGTTTTATTCTAAGTAAATCGAACCCTATAACCCTTATGTGCTATTTTTCGGCCAAAACATATTATATTTGTAAACGTTTTCAAAGTTATAAACATTTCAAGCAAGCAAGCCATGATTGTCATGATTTTCAAGCAAGTTTGGTGAGTACATGATTGCACGTGGGCCCGAGGGTAATTCTTGAGCCAACCGTGAAAGCAAGGGCTGACGGGTAGCTCCTGAATTGTCCTCACATTATTGGGACCACCCCCGAAGCCACTAGGAGATTAGTGGTGGAAGGAGTTCCGTGTCTAGAGGGTCATGTCCTCTACACACACCATGTCGTGGATAGTCGAGCCTTGCAAATTCGCTATCACCCGGAGGAAGAAGGAGACTGGGGATTAATCCGGCATGTCGGGTTATCCTCGGGTTATTGCATGATTTCAAGCATGAAACTGTCTATGTGAACACTAATTGGAATTGCATGATCATGTATTGAATTGATAAAGCAAGCACGTATTGTCACGTTTGGTGTAAAGGTTGGAGAATCACCCCTGCTCGCCGGGGTTACATGTTCATGAAATGATCAAGTTAAACTGTTAAAATGATTAGTTGTAATCTCGGGCAAAGAACGAGTTTCTTGAACTATATACCTATTTCACTTCCAAAGTCTTCACCCGAGGCTACAACTTGCATGTGACGTGTGTTATATATACTTATTGCCCCTCACTCAGTCTTCGGTAGACTGATACTTCACTTTTCAGGTACTTGAGAGCTTGGTCGTGCTAGGCGGGTGTCCGGTCGAGTTTTGCACTCTCACGAGTCTAGTACCGTACCTTCATGTATAACTTTTGGCACATCTCCTGTTCTGGTCGTTATTAGTACTTTTGAATACTTGATTATGTATATTATTAAGAGATGATAATGTATTGATAGTTAAGTTGGTACCTATACGTATCTATTCGGTAAATATGGTACCTATATTTATGAATGATTTTATTGCTTCCGCTTTCAGTATCATGTTTGCCCTGGTGTTGTTGGGGAGAGTGTCCCGCCTAGCTCGTCATTTTTATTGTCACCCGTTCGCTATAGTTTTGGTTTATGTATGGACTTTCCATTTCATATGTGGATCGAGGCTATAGTGCGGGGGATGTGGTGCCCTGGGGGTTAGGGTGCTACATGGTACCTTGCGCTCGGGTGCTAAATCCTTAAGTGGCATCAGAGCCAGGTTGCAAAACCGGTGTTCTCGTGTCGTGATTTAGTCAGTCTAGGTCGCACGGCTTAGGAACTATGTGATAACATGTGCATTGCATCGATCTTGAGTATGAATTGCCTTCCTTTTTGAATTTTGTTGACTTATCTGTTGCATTTCTGCATTGGATTAGTGCCTTTCGTGTTAAATACTTGCCATGAGCATGCACTAATCGCACGCATATATCGTTGAAATAAATTATGAATTACAGGTTATGAAGATAATATCAAATCACGGCCAAGTTCTACGATAACAACGCTCTATTGCAAATCCTTGCTAAGGCATGGAAGATAGGAGGGAAGCACCGGGGAAGGATATAGAGGAGTCGAGATACATGGTCTTCATGGATAGAGCTAAAGTTCAAGGGTTAGGAGCTGAATTGGAAGTTCGACTTCAGAGATGCAAGTATAGAGGGACACTTGATGAAATAGGGGTTGATCGGGGAATATTTATGACTCCGAAGATTGATATATGCGGCTCTCTTACATAGGATGCCATGATTGGATTCAACGGGGTCATTCAAATTAAGGAATGGAGTGAATGAACATTGAGGGTACTTTAATTCAGAGTTCGGATTATGGAAGAGATAGCGAGGGTTGTGAAGATTCAAGTTAAAACACATGCAGCGGGAATTAAGCATCAAGAGTCGTCAAAGAGGAATTTCTAAATAAATTTAATGGATAGAAAAGAGGTTGTAGAGGTCAAGATCGGGAAGAAGTGAGTCCGGGGAGCCCTATATTTCAACTAAGATGGAAAACGAGTCGGGACGGTATTGGAATGAGCCAATTAGTGTGGAAAATACAAGTTCATGGAAGGTGACAATACTACGGACAAGATTAGAGTTCGATTTCCAAATCCAAGCTGAGTTGTCGTGTTGTAGGGGTGAATTGGGAAATATGGAGCAACGAATAGAAACGGTAAAGAAAGGCAAAGACTTTTTGGAAGGAAATCATGCGCGCAAGTGGGAGCAACTGGAAAACAAGTTTTATTCCCAATCTAAACTCATAAAGGATAAGCACGGGAATCTTGAACAAGGTGATGACTAGAAGTAGGGGTCGATTTTCTAGGAAAATTTGGATGTTAACCCCGTGGATGTAGAAGAATTTGTGATCAAGAAATTGCAATTTCGGACCGTGGAAGATACAAGAGATGCACAAGGATTCTTGGAAATCTTGAAGACCGTGGGAAAGGCAAAGAATAAGCAGCAAGTCAAAGTAAGCCTGTGATCGGAGGAACGAGGAAAAGCTACTGAGTTAACGACTTACTATATTGGTGACAGGTTCCAAAACATTCATAGCACGTGCATCATACTTCGCATTAATTAATTATCCTTCTTTATTTATGTTCGTGCGTGCATTTCTATTTGATTTCATTGCTCTAATGTGTTGCATATTTGCTTGTTGTAAGCGTGACACGTGCATTGACATCTTTACCCGACATGCATTTTAGTGTTTACTTCGTAGGAAGTTCTTTCACCTCACTTATCAAGTATCTCTTCGATCGGGCCACATCTGAGTTAAGAGGAAAAGATAATGGAATGGCACATGACAAGGAAGATGACTTCGGGAAATAAATAACTTCAAGTAAGGGACAGGTTGGTGGAAAGGAACTCCGAAGAAAAAGTGAGACTAGATTTGGCTTCGGGGTGTTTGGATCGAACAAGAATAGAAAAATGGGTTTCGATAATCAAGAGCATTGAAAAGGAAGTTGAAAGGTAATCTTTGCGTTATTATGTTTGTTAGAATCCCCCCTCCCCTCCCCCCCCCCCCCCCAAAGAAATCTTCCCATCAAGAATTTCGATGAAAGGAGGATCGATGGAGTTTAAAGTGTAACGATAGAAATTTCATGGGTAGAGCATAACCAAGAGGCAAAATTGAAACTGGAAGTTGTGGCCGAAGAAATAATTAATAGAGATAACGGAAATGCAATTAGGGAAGATTCGGGAATTTTATGGGGTGAGCGGAGATGAATAATACGACTTTAAGGGTTAACCATTAAAATGAGAGCTAAGTCACTGAATTTGGGTTGGAGATTTTCACGGGGAAGAGAGGGGATAGCTCGTTGAATCTTTCTACGTATCTAAGTTAATTTGAAGGTAAAGGAGTTATGAGGGAGTTTCGGGAAACTCCTGAGCTGAGTTGTCAAGAGGGAACCAATTCAAGCTATCATAGAAAAGGATGCTGTCAATCAAGCTTGGTACAATGAGTTCGGAAAGAGATTTTAGAAGCAACAAACCATCAAGGATGAACATTGGAAAGATTTAAATCAAACTTCAAGAATCATCAAGAACATCCTATCTCCGATTAAAAAAGTGTAGGAGTCGAATACCAAATCTCACCTTAAAGGTTAAAGAGAGTGAAAAGGGTAAATTGAACGAAAGACAGGAGGAGATTTGGGTGATATATATATATATATATATAGGTCGGGCGTAAACTTTTAAAGACGCCAAGGGTAGTTATCTTCAATGGTAGGTTAGGTTTTGATATGGGAAAAGGAAATAACTATGGATCTGATTTCGGGACGGATGATTTAAGGGTATTCGGGGAGGTCAAGCTCAGTTAATTAAGAAGAGTTTGTTGGTCGAATGAAGATTATGGGAAATGATGAAAGATCGAAGAAGACTGGAAGCAGTACAAGTCAGAAGGGAATAAAGAATAAAATCCTTAAAGGATCTATCAATTGCTTTGCTGGAGTACCCTGAAGAGCTTAAAGACAAGTCGAGCACTGAACTCACTTTCGGGGCAGATCACGCTTTGGACAACGAAACTTACCATTTTGAATTATGCAACTACGGTGAACGCTACATGAAGCATCCATGATACATGCACCCATGCAAATTTAACTTAAATAATTTTTCTGCTAGGTGCTTTGATTCCTTATCATGTTAAATTATTTGCAGTAATTGATAATATATCTATTACCTGCTTTGGGCATCTTACGTGATTTTAATTATGGTTTTGCGTTGTGTTTCTCGGGAGTATTGGAGACTTCCTTGCTTATCTTTGTTTGAGAGACGGGGTGCTCTCGTCGTTTGTAAGAGACGGGGATTCTCTTATATTTGGTTGAGAGACAGGGTACTTTCTTTGCTTGCGAGAGACGGGGTTATCTCATTGTTGCTCGAGAGATGGGGCTCTCTCCATGTTGCTTGTGGGAGACGGGGAATCTCTCATTGTTTGTTCGGTCGAGTAGTGAATCCGATGACGGATTCTTTTTAAGGGGGTGAGTGTGTAACGCCCCAACTTTTTCGTATTCTAAAATGACGTATGTGTTTACTAATTTACGCGATTGATTGGCTATAAGTTGTTTATATATTTAATTTTGTATATAAAATGTTAAATATTTATATCTTTAATTTCTTTAATATTAAATTTATTGTAATGTGATAACGTATGTTATTAAATTTTAATGTTAGTAATATTAAATGTATATATATATATATATATTAAATTCGAGTACTTTGGATTATTATTTATAAATGACTTTAAATTTTGTTTTATTTTATGAATATAATGAATTCGTTATGCATTGCTCATAAGTGTTATAAACGTGCTTCGTTCTTATACGATTTGATATCGAAATTTTGTGAAAATTTAATATGTTGGAGATATACGTGTTACGAATATGAATATATGTTAATTTCATGTTTTCGGGTTCATTTGCATGAGTTTCGAATTTATTTTTTTTTTTAGAATCCAAATCGGGGGCTAACGAGCAATTAGCGCACCCTTGGTTCCGTTTGCGATATCTTGAGCTAGGAAACTCGGATTCGAGTTTCGTCAACTTTTCTGAACTCGTAAAGAAAATTCGAGTTTAATGAACTTAACCTTATATTTTTCCAAAGTCATTTGAACCTCCGAAATTCAACCGAAACGTGCAACGGACACCAAAACTGCCACCTTTTACTAAAAGAGCCATCACTTTCTCAACCGTTGACCAAATTAACTATGGTTTGATGCTTTGGAACCCTAACTCAACCCTCTAACCAGCCTTAAGAACCCGAAACCGAGATAACCTTCATCACTTAAAGAAAACTCAGCCAAAACCTTCTGCTCTCCAGTTTTTCCTTAGCTTTTGTCACCCTTGGAGATTCAAAGCTCAAATCTCTACCAAACTTCATCCAAACCACAAGGTAAGCTTAGGGTTGTAATATACATTCATTATGAGTCAGTTTGATCCTTTCATCCCCAATTTTGAGCATGTTTTCATAGGATTATGGCTAACTTAGTGAATAGTTATTTTTTGAGCATATATGTTGATCTGTTTCATTTCTTGAGGAATTCGGTTGATTCCAAGCATGAATATGATTATTTTGACTTCTTCTTTGCATTTATGGTGAAGTATTACATGGTAGTTGAAGCATTCATGAGTTATCATTAATGGAGCTTTGAGGAAAAATAGCATGAAATGATCTCTTACATCTCTTTCTCACGTATGCCTTACCTTGGTTGCATGTTTGGATGTTAATTAGGACTGAAATCTTGTTCTTTTACTGTGTTATCATATCTGAACCTGTTAGGTTGAAGTTGGAATGTTGCTGCTCCGTTTTTTCCTCGATTTGCCCTGTTTTTTAGCATGTTTTTGCTGTTGTTCATTGCTCTTCTTTACCATGCTTAACTGCTGTCAGTTTTCAGTCTTTGTGAGGGTTGTTCATGCTATTTTGCTGCTGCATAACTTGGCTTTTCATGCTGCTACATGCTGCTTCTCATTCATGTCACAAAACAGGGGAATAAGCTTAGATTGAGCTGTTGTTGCACGACTGAACTGGAACTCCCCGGCCGGGCAGATTTTTGGGAATAAAAGGCCTGGCCAGGTAGCCTTGTTACAGAAGCTGTGTGTGTTGCTGCTATTCTTTCTTCCTGTTTTTTTTTGCTACTGCTTCTCTTCTTTGCGTGTGTGTGCATGGTGTATATAATGTATTTGTGGTGTGTGTGTGCATGAGTGCTTTGTGTGTGCGTGCATGTATATATATATTTATATATATTGGTAAATGCACGCAATGTATATATATAGTGTTATATGTTAAATACATGCATGCAATGTGCACGTATATATATATATATATATATATATATATATATATATATATATATATATATATTTAGATATTGATTTGGTTATATATTATTTAAATGCATGATTAATTATAAATATTAAGTATTGTTTAATTTATTTAATTTTAGAATTTAATTATTATCTATTTCGCGTTATTTAATTACCGTTCATGACTTGAACGTTTTTATTTGCCTATTTTCTAATAGTAAACTTGAAATAGTACGCGTTATGATCTTTCTATGAAATTCTTGGATTTTTTTTTTTTGATATAAAATGTGAAGATATGAATTTGGAATGAATTTATGAGACTAGAATAGTAATATTATTTCACGAAATGTGACCTTTTAATTGTGGAATTTTATGTTATGACTTATGGCCTTAATTTATGGAATTGATTGTTAGCTATTTTATGTTTTATATATTTAAATGATTTGAATGCCTTTGTTTTGTTTAATCTATAATTGTAAACTTGATATATTTGAGTTTTTAAATTGCTATGAATTATGAAACGTTTGAATATAAAACTTTCATGTATGGAGCATGTTGAATGAAATACTTGGTAGTTGTCTTCTTAATAAGATTTATACCTCGCATGCATCTCATATCACGTGCATTACATGTCGTGCATCTTATATGGTTCATTTGGAGTCTTGAGTCTCACGACCAAGTTACGTTGTCTTTTGTATAGTTTTCTCCAGGGCGGAGATGCCGGGTTCATAGTACACTTTCGAGTCTTCCTTTCTTCTTGGTTTTGTTCGGTAAGAGGCATACAGGTGGGTTTCTCTACTATTTAGTTAAATAACCCTATATACTTCCAATGTGCAAAGATTTCGACCAAAAATTAATATATGTATATAGAGTCATTTTAAGAGTAAATATTTGCAACGTAAAGCCTTTATTTTATGAAGCTACCAAATGTTTTGGCGAGAAAAGAATAAATGAATGCACAGAATGGGGCCCAGGGACTTGGTGTGAGTGGTGACACGAGGAGGCATGGGCTGACGGTGATCCCTCACACTAGTTCCACCAATGAACGGCGTAACCGGACCGCGTTAGGAGTTAGCGAGGAAGGGACGCTGAGTGCCATCTGGGGAGTCATGTTCCCCTTTTGGTCAATGAATGGATGGTTAGGGCCGATCACCCGGCCATCACCCGGAAGAAGAAGGTGTAAATGTTCATGAATGTGCACAAAAGAATGTAATACATGAAAGAAAGAAAGAATGAATGAATGTTTAATGAATTACACGAGGTGTTGGTTGGACATAATGCACGCCTACTCGCCGGGCCACAAAAGACCTAAAGAATGAAAAATGAACGTTATAATCCCTTTTGATGACTTTTTCATTTTACCCACTTGGGAAATGCTCTAAAAACCTCATTTGGGATTATAACTTGCATGTGAATGTTAAATATTATTGTATATGCTATTTATGCCTCATTTTATACCCACCAGTCTCGTATAGACTGAACCCGGATTGTTTTCAGTGTTCTTGCAGGTTTGGAGTGCTAGGCGGGAAGTTAAGTCTATTAAGTCGTTCGGTTAAGTCAGAGTCTGTCCATATGCATATTGCACTATGATTTGTTTAAGTTACGGGGATGTATGATTTGTATTGATTATTACTATTATTGTGAATTCAAGATAAGCTTACAGAAATAGAAAGAATCTGGATTTGAAGTTTTATGATTTTGTCAAATTTAGTGATTAGGTATCTATGCTAGTTGAACCCGTTGCTCTTTGCTTGTCCTATTATTGATGTATGTATGTTGCTTCCGCTTTGGTAATATTTCGGTTTTATTGTCTCTTCGGTTGCGTAAGTGAGCTCCCGCCTAGCCTAGCGAGTGTGTATGTCCCCGTTCGCTGGGATTTAGCTTGGGTATGGATTGTCCATTTCATATTCGGGTCGGGTCTCGGTGCGGGGGATGTGGTACCTTGCACTCGGGTGCTACAAGCTCGTTCTAACTTATGCTACTTTGTTGGCTATCCTAAGGAATTCATAGGATATTACTTCTATGATCAAACTGAACAAAAGGTGTTTGTTTCAAGAAATGCAACTTTTCTTGAGGAACCGTCCTGGAAGAAAAGAAAGGCAAGATCATAGAACTTAAAGAAATTCAAGAAACTCCCACACCACATTTAGAGGACACATCCCATTCTGACATCCCACAACCAATTACGAACTTCGATACACGTGAAAATCCTCCTCTTAGGCGTTCTGAACGCACTCCTAGACAACCTGAGAGATGGTATGGTTTTCTCCATGAAATCTCTCAAGAGGATAATGATCCCCTAACATATGAGGAGGCACTGTCAGACTCGATTTCTGACCAGTGAAAACAAGCCATGAAGTCCGAAATGGACTCCATGTACTCCAACCAAGTTTAGACCTTGGTTGATTTGCCTGATGGGGTAAAACCCATAGGTTGCAAATGGATCTTTAAGAGAAAGCTCGGAGTAAATGAAAACGTTGCAGCCTATAAGGCAAGGCTCGTTGCCAAAGGCTTCACTCAAAGGCCCAGTGTGTGTAGCACCCTTAACGCAAAGGCACCACATTCCCCGCACTATAGTTCAACCCACATATGGAACGAGCAGCCATACATGAATTAAGCCTATAGCGAACGGGAGACAATAAAAAAAAAACACAACACTAGCTAGGCGGGCACCCTCAATTAATACAACAACACATAAAGAGAAAAGAGATTAACCATTTACATACATTCCAAAAGCAATATTATTCATTGTTTCCATAACATGCATTTCAAGTTCTTATCATAAAACCATAATGTACACAAGCTTTCACATATTACAAAATATATAAGTACCAAAATAAGAATGAGATGCTAGACTGGACCAAAAGACTCAAACCCACCTAGCACTCCACCTGCAGAACCTGAAAATGTGAGGTGTCAGTCTACCACAGACTGAGTGAGGGGGGTAAATAAATATAAGCGCACGTATCATGTAAGTTATAACCTCGGGTAAGATTTTATAGGAAACACAATATAAGTTCAAGAATAGAAGGAATTCTCGCCCGAGATTACAACTGAACCAACTTAACAATTCAATTAATTATCGATTCAATACCTGGCCCGACGAGTGAGGGCGTTCTCCAACCTTACTCCAGAAGTGTACAATCATGAACATTTCCATTTATAAAATGAGCATGCAAGTTATTCAAGTGCAATCAAATAGTAGTTTCGTGAACCCTTTTCCCTCCGAGTGATGGCGGGCTTGCAAGACCCAACCATCCAATCATGGTGTATGTCGGGAACATGACTCCCACGCACGGGATTTCTTCCTCCACCAAACCTCCTGGTGGATTCAGAGGTGATCCCAAAATGGTGAGGATAGTGCAAGAGTTACCCGTCAGCCCGTGCTTTCCCGGTTGGCTCAGTACACTACCCTCGGGCCCCACGTGAACATGCTTTACTCGCCCAATCAATTAATCCGTTCAATCATTTCATGAAATCATTTGAAATTCATAAAGTTTGAAAACTATAGATATATATATACTTTTGGTCGAAAATGTCACATAGGGTTATACGGGTTCTATATAGCTAGAATTAAACCTCACCTTTACCAACTAACCCAAAAAGTGGAAAGAAAGCTCTGAGGAGCGTGCTCCTCGTCTCCTGGACCGTGATCTGTGTAACAAGGACAAGTGTACGTGAGACTCGACTCGTATGAACTAATTAAGATGAACGGCATGTTCATTTAGTGTCAATCATGCAATTGAGATCAATAATTATCATAACTTACTCAAGTTAGCAAATGAGGTAACAAAGATCAAGTATTCAAGGCTCAATCAAAGTATGCAAATTATTACACAAACCTCCCCTATGAAACTCAAATATGAAATTATATGATATGAGCGATGCATATAACATAATGCATTAAATGACAATATAATGGAGTGTTCATGCCGAAATCGAGCTAATAAAACAATGCAAGAAAAGTTTAAAATTCAATTTTTCATGCAGAAAAGTCAGGGTCGCGTTCTTCACAAAAGGGTCGCAGTCGCGACCAAGTATTTTTACCCGAATTTTTCTCCAATTTTTTAAAATCTCGAAACTTGGCTAAAATCGGGTCGCGGGTGCGACCAATTTTGTTCAGTTTCAGGTCGCGGCCATGACCTGCTACGAGGCAAAAGAAAAACAGGGGAAAAACAGGGGTTTTTCATGCCAAAACCATAAAACTCATCAACAAATGCAATTCCACTCCATAACAAATATTGAAACATATCAATTACACACTATACTTCAATTATTCATCATTCCAACCAAGATATATGCATCAAAGCACCTAGAATCAAGCTTGAAAACCCCAAATATGATCATGCTTCTAACTTTCATGAAATTCAATATTTCCATACAATTTCAATTCCTTTTCACTCCTAAGCATGCATCTAGCTCCCAACATGCAAGAATTCAACAATTATTTCATAACCCTACTCAATCATATAATTCAAGATTTTTCAAATCTCCATACTATACCTTGAATCATATAATTCAAGAATTTTCAAATCTCCATACTATACCTTGAATCCAAGAAATAATTAATGAGATGAAGATATGATGATGTTGATGTTCCTAACTTCACAATTCCTCAATATCTAGCTTGAATTTGAGATGAAATCTTCTTCCTTTCTTGAGGTGTAAATGTCGGTTTTAAGTGTGTGAATGTGTGTGTGATTTTTGCTTTCTTGGATGAATGGAATATGGTGGAAGAAATGGAAGAATTCATAATATATCCTAAGTCTAGCATGAAAATATGTTATTCACTCCAATTTGCACCTAAGTCCTCCATTTATTTGAATTCATGCAAGTAAGTCCATCTCTAACCATAAGAGCAATTAAGTCCAATTCATGACACACAATTGAGTCCCTAATTTACACAAAGGAACAATTAAGGCATATTTTACAATAGCAATTATATCACTTAGTTCATATAATCCTCATTAATAACAATTCATATAAATGTATAGAGATGTGATGCATATAATAGGATGAAAGTTATAAATAAATAATGAAATAATTAAATTTAAACCTCCCAACTCCCGAAAACCCGCTCGTGGCGTGCTTACCGGAACTTCCGGAATTTGGGGCGTTATAGTGTGGACTTTGATGAAACCTTCTCACCGGTTGCAATGCAAAATTCCATTCGGATCATGCTTGCCATAGCTGCATATTACGACTATGAGATATGGCAAATGGATGTGAAAATTGCCTTTCTCAATGGAGACATTGACAAAGACATTTATCTGGATCAACCCATAGGTTTCACATTCAGTAGGAGTGAGCAAAAGGTTTGCAAGCTACAAAGATCAGTCTACGGATTGAAACAGGCTTCTAGGAATTGGAACATTCATTTTGATGAAGCAGTCAAAGCGTTTGGCTTTGTTCAAAATTCGAATGAGTCCAGCATGTATAGAAAGGAATTGGAGACTTCAGTGCAATTCTTTGTGCTTTATGTTGATGACATCCTTCTAATTGGGAATTTGAAGCTCGACATGGAAGTTACCAAGTCATGGTTATCGAACCAATTCGAGATGAAAGATTTTGGTGATGCGTCCTACATTCTCGGTATTAAGATCTATAGGGATAGATCTAAGAGATTCATAGGACTATCACAATCGATGTACATAGAAAAAGTACTAAAACGGTTCAGTATGGAGAATGCGAAGAACAAAGTTCTTCCCATGAGTGTAGGAACATCTCTTTCGAAGAAGATGTGCCCTAAGACGAACCTTGAGAAGGAAAGAATGACTCATGTGCCTTATGCCTCGGCAATAGGTAGCATAATGTATGCAATGCTATGTACTCAACTGGATGTGACTTATGCACTTAGTGTAACGAGCCGTTTCCAATCAGACCCTGGAGAAGGTCACTGGACTACCGTGAAGAATATCCTAAAGTACTTGCGAAGCACTAAGGACTTATTCTTAGTATACGGAAGACAGAAAGATCTAGTAGTCGGAGGATACTGCGATGCAAGCTTTGCATCTGACTTAGATGATTTTAAGTCAATGTCAGGATATATTTTCTGCCTTAACGGCGGAGCAGTGAGTTGGAAGAGTTCCAATCAAACGACCACTGCAGATTCGACCACTGAGGCCGAATACTTAGCTGTAAATGATGCAGCTAAGGAAGGTGTTTGGATTAGAAACTTCGTTTAAGAATTGAATGTCGTTCCTAGCATGAAAGACCCCATTATTGTGTTTTGTTTACTGTGTTACTGTGTTTTGTTTACTGTGTTTTGTGACAACACTGGGGCGGTTGCTCAAGCAAGAGAACCAAGATCTTCGAAGGTCATCTTGCGAAGATGAGACTTAGATAAGCTCCTGAATGGCGTTGACGGGCAAGTGGGAGATTATTATGAATAGTGCCCTAAAAGCCGATGTAATAGTCTGCTTTAGTACCTTCCTTTTGTAAATCACAGACAATCTTTGAATAATACGAATTAAGGCAACACTTCTTTATATGCTCTTGTTTGATTGTGTGTTTACTTTTAACTGCGCATGTATAAGAACTCCCCTAATCAATATGACTTTTAGGACTCAACCATTTAGGCGAAGTGGTTCATGAGACGAGCCCAATATCACATAAGTCATGATTAGAAATCACTCCAAGCCGATGAGTCCTACAGACAGTGGGAGTGTCAACCTGACTCGCTTGAGGCTTGCTCATGTGATCACGCTCTTAAGAAGGACCACTTTGTTTCATGGGGTGCAAAGTGTATAGTTGATACATGCGTGATACATGGGGGTGCTTGTTTATTCTAAATAGGTACACTGAGGTGTCCCGTGTGAGAAGATTCCTAAATGGGAAAGGAAGTTTCTATATCTGGAAATAGAAACTTCCAGATTAGGAAATATCTCACGAGTCATTGATGTGATTAAGTAATCCTTAGACTTGAGGTTCCATTGATACTTTATGAGCTAACTATGTAGTCTTAGGTGTAAGCTTTAAAGGGTGTCGCCTTAGACAACTGATTCAAGGCTTATGCTGGGGCTGCACAAGTGGCACATGAAAGTATATGAGAATCGATAGATGACCTGTACTTGCATGAGCAAGTTGATCTCTTATTGTGTAAGTCGTTCATATGCCATCTAGGAGTCCTTGGCCAAGGCAGTGGATCAAGACATCAAGAAAAGAGTTTCTTGGATTGAGATCAAATGGATATGAAATGCTCTTAACATTAAGATCGAGATTATTAGGGTTCAGATTATTCCTTTACCCTAGATCTTGGTTGAGAGATGGGATGTAGGAGGATTGTATCTCACATGAATCAATAACTTAAAGGTTCTGTCGAATCGAGACATTGTTATTCATCTAGGGGTCAAACACTTGTTGGTAGACTATGGTCGTTTGATCTGTGGACTGATTAATTAATTAGGGAATTAATTAATTAGGGTGACTGCTAATTGAATTAAGAACCTAGAGGGTCACACACAATAACCCGGTCACGTGGGTTAAGGCTTGAATCGATTAAACGAGTTGATCGAACCATTAGGAGAATTGTGGGGTCCACACGTGTGGAACACGTGTATGACACGTGTCCTTGGGGCCACGTGTAGTCACGTGTATATATGTGTATATATATTAAATAATTAATGTGTTAATTATTTAACGGACTTTGATTTAATTTTGAATTAATATTAAAGTCCTAATTTGGAGAAATAAAGTCTAATAAATAATTAATTATGAATTAATTAATTATTAGTCTTCAAGTTATTTATTATTTAAATAAATAAAGTAAAATAAAATATCTAAAAGATTTAGATATTAGTCTTGCTTGATAAGTTGGTAAAAAGGAGACTGTTGGTCAAAGAAAGAGACTTACTCTCCAAGCAAGAAATCCCTTTCCAAAAGAGTTTGGAATTCTTATCCAACAAGGAAAGGGGGGTTCGAACCCTAGCCCTTTAAATACAACGGGTTCGAACCCCATGGGAAGATGATACATAATTTCTCCTTCTCCAAATTATACACTAAACCCTAGAGCCTAAACACCGAATATAGAACTAGCATCCTCCCTATTCGGATCGTGGTCGCGGCTGGTGGACTAATTCTCCAGAGGGCTACTATCGTGAAGTCTTGAAAGATTCCAAAGAGCTTTTGGGGATCAATCAGCGTAAAGTGTTGGAAAACACGAATCAGAAAGCAGCGGAAATTTAAAATTTTTCCAACAAAAGGATCTGGGACTCGCAATCGTGTAACCAAATTCGTAGGGATTAGAAACTTACTTTCTTAATTAACTTTCTTGAAGCGTTTCAAGCCACCCAAGAACGCTCTTCTCGCGGATTGATCCCCTCTCCTTGGTAAAGCTTGAATCTTCAAACTTCTAACTTGAAGCTCTCTAGAGATAGTCCACCAACTGGACTACAATCTAACTAGTAAGGATACTAGTTCTCTAGTTAGTGTTTAGGCTTAACCTAGGGTTTTGTTTATCTTGGAGAAAGGATGGTGTTCAACACATGAACCAAAAGAATTCTCGATTAACTCTAAGGGGAGCTCGAGCTCCCCTATTTATATTAAGGGAGTGGCCGAAAATCCCTAGTCCTTATGGGCTAAGGATTTTGGTCCCTCTCTCCTATTACTTGATCATCAAGTAATTTTGACTTTGACTTTGAATTCAAATTCAAATCAACTTTCAAGAGAACTAAAAATATCCAAACTATTTTTTTGGATAATTTTATACTTTATTTATTTAAAATAAATAACTTATTTTTATCTAATTAATTAATTTGTAATTAATTAACTAGATTATTTTTCTCCAAAATAAGACTTTCTTTTTAATTCAAAATTAACCAAAGTCTATTAAATAATTAACAAATTAATTATTTAATATATAATTAAATAATTACGTGTGGTACACGTGTCACAATGACACATGTCCAGTCACGTGACCCACACGTGTGGTTTCACACGTGTGGAACCCTCTAGGCCCGATTAACTCGTTTAATCATTTTTAAGCCTTAACTCATGTAACCAAGTTGTTGTATGTGACCCTCTAGGTTCTCAATTCAATTAGCAGTGACCCTAATTAATTAATCAGTCCACAGATTAAACGACCATAATCTAGCAACAGGTGTTTAACCCCTAGCTGAATTGGAATGTTCGGATTCGACAGAACCTTTAAGTTATTGATCTATGTGAGATACTATCCTCCTACTTACTATCTCTCAACCGAGATCTAGGGTAAGGGAATAATCAGAACCCTAATAATCCGGTCTTAAAGCTAAGTGCATTTCATATCCATTTGATCTCAATCCAAGAAACCCTTTTCTTGATGTCTTGATCTACTGCCTTGGCCAAGGACTCCATATGGCATATGAATGACTTACACAATAAGATATCACCTTGCAAATGCTAGTGTAGGTCCTTTCTTGATTCTCATTCACTTTCATGAATCACTTGTGCAGCCCCAGCATAAGCCTTGAATCAGTTGTCTAAGGCGACACCCTTTAAAGCTTATACCTAAGACTACAGAGTTAACTCATAAAGTGACAAGGAACCTCAAGTCTTAAGGATCAATTAATCACATCAATGACTCGTGATATATTTCCTAATCTGGAAGTTTCTATTTCCTGAAATAGAAACTTCCTTTCCCATTTAGGAATGTTCTCACATGGGGCACCTCAGTGAACTTACTTATTGAAGTAAGCACCCTCATGTATCACGCACGTATCAACAATACACTTTGCACCTCCATGAAACAAGGTGGTCCTTCTTAAGGGCGTGATCCCACAAGCAAGCCTTAGAGGAGTCAGGTTGTCACTCCCACTATCTGTAGGACTCATCGGCTTGGAGCATTTTACTAATCATGACTTATGTGATATAGGGCTCGTTTCATGAACCATTTCACCTAAATGGTAGAGTCCTAAAATCATCAGGATTAGGGGAGTTCTCATACATGCACAGCTAAAGTAAACGCATACCAAACAAGAGCATATAAAGAAGTGTTGCCTCAATACATTATTTCATTCAAAGATTGTCTGTGATTACAATAAGGAAAAGCACAAAGCGGATATACAATCGGCTTTCTAGGGCACTATTCCTAACAATCTCCCACTTGCCCGTCAAAGCCATTCTAAAGCTACTCTAAGTCCTATCTTCTGAAGATGACCTTGGAAAGCTTCTCGACTAAGGGGTTTAGTAAGTGGATCTGCCACGTTCTCTGCTGATGTGACCCTCTCAATTTGCACATCTCCTCTTTTGATAATATCACGGATTAGGTGATACTTCCTCATAACGTGCTAGGTCCGTTGGTAAGATCTTGGTTCTCTTGCTTGAGCAACCGCCCCAGTGTTGTCACAAAATACAGAAATGGGGTCTTTCATGCTAGGAACAACATTCAACTCTTGAATGAAGTTTCTTACCCAAACACCTTCCTTAGCTGCATCATTTGCAGCCAAGTATTCGGCCTAAGTGGTCGAATCTGCAATGGTAGTTTGCTTGGAACTCTTCCAACTCACTGCTCTGCCATTTAGGCAGAAAATGTATCCTGACATTGACTTAAAATCATCTAAGTCAGATGCAAAGCTTGCATCGCAGTATCCTTCGACAGTAAGATCTTCTGACCTCCGTAAACTAAGAATAAATCTTTAGTATTTTTCAAGTACTTAAGAATATTCTTCACGGTAGCCCAGTTACCATCTCCAGGGTCAGATTGGAAACGACTTGTTACACTAAGTGCATAAGCCACATCCGGTCGAGTACATAACATTGCATACATTATGCTACCTATTGCTGATGCATAAGGTGTATGAGTCATTCTTTCCTTCTCGAGGTTAGTCTTAGGACACATCTTCTTTGAAAGACATGTTCCTACACTCATAGGAAGGTTCTTAACCTTTGCTGACTCCATATTGAATCTCTTCAATACTTTGTCAATGCACATCGACTGTGATAGTCCTATTAACCTTCTAGATCTATCTCGATAGATTTTAATTCCAAGGATATAGGACGCATCACGAAGATCTTTCATCTCGAATTGGTTTGATAACCATAACTTAGTCACTTTCATGTCATCCTTTGAATTCCCAATAAGAAGGATGTCATCAACATAAAGTACTAAGAATTGCACTGAGGTCTCCAATTCCTTTCTATACACACATGATTCATTCGAAATTTGAATGAAGCCAAACGCTTTGACTGATTCATCAAATCGAATGTTCCAATTCCTAGAAGCCTATTTCAATCCATAGATTGATCTTTGGAGTTTGCAAACCTTTTGCTCACTCCCACTGAATGTAAAACCTATGGGTTGCTCCATATAAATGTCTTTATCAATGTCACCATTGAGAAAGGCAGTTTTCACATCCATTTGCCATATCTCGTAGTCATAATACGCAGCAATGGCAAGCATGATCCGAATAGACTTTTGCATTGCAACTGGCGAAAAGGTTTCATCAAAGTCCACGCCGGGTCTTTGAGTGAATCCTTCTGCAACCAGTCTTGCTTTGTAGGCTGCAATGCTTCCATCAACTCCAAGCTTTCTCTTAAAGATCCATTTACAACCTATGGGTTTGACCCCATCAGGAAAATCTACCAAGGTCCAAACTTGGTTGGAGTTCATGGAGTCCATTTAGAATTTCATGGCTTCTATCCACTGTTTAGAGTCAGAATCTGAAAGTGCCTCCTCATATGTTAAAGGATCATTATCCTTTTGAGAGATTTCATGGAAGAATCCATACCATCTCTCTGGCTGTCTAGGAGTGCGTTTAAAACGCCTTAGAGAAGGATTTTCGTGTGTATCGAAATTCGTGATTGGTTGTGGTTGATCAGTAGGGGACGTCTCTTCATTGGGTGGTGTGGGGTCACTTTGTACTTCCTCTAATTCTATGATCTTGCCTTTCTTTTCTTTAAGGAACGGTTCCCCCAGAAAAGTGGCATTTCTGCAAACAAACACCTTTTGCTCAGATTGATCATAGAAGTAGTATCCTATGGATTCCTTAGGATAACCTACAAAGTAGCATAAGTTAGAACGAGATTCTAACTTATCACCCATTGTCCTCTTCAAGTAAGCAGGACAACCCCAAATTCTTAAGTAAGAATAACTAGGGATTTTACCATGCCACATTTCATAGGCCGTTTTAGGGACTGACTTAGAGGGAACTAGATTCAGAATCTTTGCTGCACTTTCTAGGGCATAACCCCAGAAAGAAGGTGGTAAGTCAGTGAAACTCATCATGGAACGAACTATATCAAGTAGGGTTCGATTCCTTCTCTCAGAAACCCCATTAAGCTGAGGAGTTCCCGAAGGAGTCCATTGAGAGATAATCTCATTATCTTTGAGATGATTAAGGAATTCTTCACTAAGATACTCGCCTCCTCGATCAAATCAAAGTGCTTTGATCTTGTGACCAGTTTGGTTCTCAACCTCCTTTTGAAATTCTAAGAATTTCTCAAAAGCTTCAGATTTATACTTCATTAAGTATATATAACCATATCGACTAAAGTCGTCGGTAAAGGTTATGAAATACTGATGATTGTTTCTAGTGCTTACACTAAGCGGTCCACAAACATCAGTATGGATCAAATCCAAGACCTTAGTGGCACGTTCCACAGTTCCTTTAAAAGGAACTTTGGACATTTTTCCTTTGAGACAGGATTCGCAAGAAGTTAGCTCTTTGAGATCATTTTCAGAGAATGATCCTAAGGTAGTTAACTTGCTAATTCTGTTCTTGAAAATATGTCCTAATCTAGTGTGCCACAAAGATGCTGAGACTTCGTCATCTCTCTTACACCTTGTTTCTTATTGTATATTCAAAATATTGGTGTTTTGAGTTAGATAAAGTCCATTGTTTAATGTACCAAGATGTATTGAAAAATTATTCTTGTCAAAGAAAAAGTTGTCATTCTTAATAGTAATTGTTGGGAAAACGCGATCAGAAAGGGCAACGGAATTTAAAATTTTTCCCAAAAGAAAGATCTGACTTGCAATTTCTATTTCTAATCTTAGGGATTCAAGAACTTACAAGAATCATCGCTTTCTTGACACGTTTTGAGCCACCCTCAAACGCGCTTCGTGCGGTAATGGCAACCCTCGTCCCTCGAAAGATTCTTTCTACTAAATTCCAAAGTAGGTTTCCTCTAGAGTAATAATCCACACCAACCTAGATTCAAATCATGTTAGGGAAAATGCTAGCGATATAACATGTGTAAAGAAAGAAACAAAAACGAGAAGAAAGAGAGCAAGAGAATTCTCCCAAATTCTTGAAGCCATGTAGTTTGGGCGTGATCCCCTTAATCACGCGTAAAGAGAAAAATCGAACCCCTTAGCCTATAAATAGGGCTAGGTTTTCGAACCCCTTTAGGTCGTCTAGTAGGAATCGGATTCCAACTTTGACTTTTCTTCTATTTCATTTCTCTCCAAGTAATAGAAGTCTTATTCAAAATAAGATATTTATTCCTTCTAAAAAAGAGCTCCTAATCAAATTAGGAATATTTAATTATTCTAACAATAATTAAATATCTTATTCTAATAATATTTATTCTAGTCATATTAGAATTAATATCTACTAGAATAATAAATAGAAGATATTTAATATTTATTTACTTATTTATTCTAATCAAATTAGAACAACTAAATAATTAAATACTTAAATACTTAGAATTAATTCTCTCAATTAATTCCATGAAAGGCTTTAGAATTAATTCTTAATTAATTCTAATGGGCTAAAATTAATTCTCTAATTAATTTTATTTGGCTTTATAATTAATACTCCTAATTAATTATATTAGGGATTTATAATTAATTCTCCTAATTAATTATATTTGGGCTTTATAATTAATTCTCTAATTAATTAGCACATGGTCCAATTTCTCAATTGGGCTAGACGCCCAAAAGCTTGCTCACGTGCCACATGTGTACATTACACGTGTGGTCTCGTTTCGATCAACTATTTGATCTTTCCTTCAATACCCTTTGAATCCGGCATTTGTGTGTGACCCCCTAGGTTCATTTTCAGTTAGCAGTGAGACTAATACGCTTTATTAGTTCACAGATCATACGACTATAATCTAGCAACAGGTGTATGACCCCCTACTCGAACAATGAATATATATTTCGAAAGAACCTTTCAGTCAATGATAGCTGTGAGGTACGATCCTCCTACCAACCCATCTCTCGATTAAGATCTAGGGCATGGGAATAATGAGAGCCCTACTAATCTCAATCTTAAAGCGAAGTTCATTTCATATCCATTTGATCTCAATCCAAGAAACTCTTTTCTTGATGTCTTGATCCACTACCTCGGCCGAGGGTTTAGGATGGCATATGAACGACTTATGCAATAAGAGATCTTCTTGCATTACAACAAGTGTAGGTCCTTTTTTGATTCTCAGATACTTCCATGTGCCACTTGTGCAGCCCCCAGCATATGCCTTGAATTAGTTGTCTAAGGCGACACCCTTTAAAGCTTATACCTAAGACTACAGAGTTAGCCCACAAAGCATCCATGGAATCTCAAGTCAAAGGATTAATTTACTCACGCCATTGACCTGTGAGATATTTCCTAATCCGGAAGTTTCTATTTCTAGGTATAGAAACTTCCTTTCCCATTTAGGAATCTTCTCACGCGGGACACCTCAGTGTACCCGTTTTAATAACGAGCACCCCTATGTATTGCGTATGCATCAACTATGCACTTTACACCCCTTGAAACAGGATGATCCTTCTTAAAGACGCAATCCCATGAGCAAGTCTCAATCAAGCCAAATCAACACTCCCACTGTTTGTTGGACTCATCGACTTGGAGTGATTTCTAATCCGGCCTTGAGTTAGGGCTTGTTTCATGTGTCATTCACCTAATGATAAAGTCCCTAACAGCTTTATAGATTAGGGGAGTTCTAATACATGTGCACGTAATGGAAACACACAAAAACACGTATTGGCATATAAAGAAGTGTTTGCCTATAATAATCAATCGTATATTATTCGAAGATTGTCTGTGACACAAGAAAAGTCACAAACCAGATTTCGTCGAATTGGTTTTCTAGGGCACTGTTCCTAACATTAATTTCATAGCCTTCACAATCAAGTATTGGAATTGAAATTATACTACGAATAACGTCTGGTACAAAAGGACTTTACTTAAAACTAATTTAAAATGACCTAAATCTAATCTAATTGTGCCTAAAGCTTGAGCCTCAACGGTTGAGCCATCTCCAATTTTCAAGACACATTCTCCTCCTTTGAGTTGTCGAACCTCACTTAGCATCTGTAAATCATTACAGATATGAGATCCACAACTGTATCAAGTACCCAAGAGTTAGAATTAATAGAAAGATTTACTTCAACGAGAAACATACCTTTCTTTAGAGTAGCCTTGTACTCTTGGCATTTTCTCCTCCAATGCCCTGGTTTGTCACAATGGAAGCAAACGTCCTCTTTCTGATCACGTTTCTTCTTATAGGCTTTTCCCTTCATGATGTCTCCATTGAGCCTAAGAGACTTCTTCTTCTTTTGGGCTTTCTTGCCGTTGCCTTTAGAAGGCTTAGGAGAAGATGGAGTTGTGACCATCATAACCTTATTGTCCTTCGTGATCGTGCTTTCAACAGTCACAAGCTGACTAATCAGCTCAGCTATACTAGCATTTGCATGATTCATGTTGAAGTTAAGGACAAAAGGGTTGAATGATGGTGGGAGCGAAGCTAGCAACAAATCCACCGAAAGCTCATCTCTCAGTGGCATGTCCATGGAAGCAAGTTTCTCAGTAAGAGCTAGAAACTTGAGTCCATATTCATAGATACTCGTACCTTCCCTCATTCTCAAATGGAACAATTCTTTTGAGGTTTTATACCTTGTGACACGCTCATGAGGGCGGTGAAGTTGCTCTAAGTGGTCGTAAATCTCCCAAGCGAATTCCATGGACTCATGTTGTCTTTGCATGTCCGGAGACATGTTAGCAAGCATGAGACAACGGGCTTGAAGATTATCATCCTTCCACTTCTGGATCGCGTCCCGCTCAGCCCGGGTCGGAGCTTCCACTTCGGGAACAGGCTCCGCCTCGTAGAGAACATAAGTTCTCTTTTCGGAATCTAGAACGATTTTTAGATTCCTAAGCCAATCACAATAGTTGGGACCAGTCAACTTGTTTGACTCGAGGATCGATACTAGAGGGTTTTTGGTTGCTATTTCAAAACACGTAGGGAATCACAGAATCTACGACCTAAATGGAAAATAATAGCAACCCTCCCTAACAATTTGAGGGGTCTACACTTTATGACCTCCATGTTACTTGTTGTGTGGATCCATCTTACTCCATGGGTGCAAATCTTCAAAGTAAAATAGAAAACCTCACTTTCCTATAATCTACTCTCTTTGCATAAAGTAATATGGCTCAATCTTCATATTGGCCATAGACAAATACACGGGGCATACCCCGGCCTTAATAAAACAGTAATCTGGAAAGCCACATAATAAACACATAACAGTATGCACATAAGTGGGGCACCGACCCCAATTGAAAAACGCAACTATGGGGCTCCAACCCTAATTTAAACCATTCATGTGCATAAATTAAAACATCACAAGACTAAAACCTATGATCACCTAACATGCATAAATTGCATGAATTTAAATTTAACCAATAAATTAAAATTCTCGCTTCAACTTCTAATAACTTGAAATACGAACTAGATGCAATTCTTATTCATGAGTCTTTTCAAATAATCCAAGAAATATTAAACCAATAAAATTTGAATTAATTTATGAAAATTAATAATTTTATATCTTCATTATTTCTAAAATAATAAGTGTAATTTGTCCCAAAAATTAAATTCGTTTAATTTTATAAAAATCCCAATTTTAAAATTATATCAAAAATAAAATTAATTTTGATAAAACAGATTTTAAAAAGAAAATTAAATCAGGATCGGATTGGATTAAACATGAAAATCGGAAACGCACCATGAACGGGTCAGCCCGCCCCGCCCACCCACCTGCCTAGGCTGCCACACGCGTCGCGCACAGCACGCACGTTCTGCGCGCAGCTACCCGGGCCGCGCTGGGCAGACACGCTCCAGCGTGGATGCCGGAGGTGATGGGCGGACGCGCCTAGGCGCACCCAGGATTTCTCCCGCGTGGTTGCGGGAGTGGCTGGGAGGCGTGTGCGGGCTCACCTGCACGAGGCGCGCGGTGATGGCGGGGTGGTGTGCGGGCCTGGGTGTGCGACACTTTAGCACGCCTGGGCTCGCGTTTTCGTAACGCGATTTCATGTTTCGTATTTTCAGTTCAAAAATCAAAACAATCCGTAAAATTAAAAGACGATTCAATCTAATTTGATTCAAAACGATTTTTAATCAAAAGGTTTCAGAAAACGTTTTTCAGAAATTTTAGGAAAAACATAGATTCAATTTTTCTTAGATTTCTAAAAAACTCATGAATACTCAATCGCATCTAAATCTAAGAATTTCTAGCAAATTCAGGAAAAAAAAGAGACGAATCAGAAATAAGCCTTGCAAGGTGGCTCTGATACCACTTGTTGGGAAAAAACAGAAACAGTAACGCAATGGAATTTAAAATTTTCCCAAAATAAAATCAAATCTTGCAATTCTTATTCCCAAATTCGTAGGGTTCTAAGAAACTCACTTAGATAGAAGCTTATTGACACGTTTGAGCCGCCCACAAACGGTCTTCAAGCGGCAAGTGCCCAAGCTCCTTCGAATCTTTCAAAATTTCACGAAAGCAACCCTCTAGAGAATTAGTCCACCAACCTCGATCACGATCCAAACAGGGAGGATGCTTGCTAGTTCTATATTTGGTGTTTAGGCTCTAGGGTTTAATGTGTAGTAATTTGGAGAAGGAGATTGTCTATCAATCCCTTATGGGATTTAAACCCCATGTATATATAGGCTAAGGGGTTCGAACCCCTTATGCTTGTTGGACAAGGTTTCCTAACCATTTTAGCTAAGGGATTTCTTGCTTGGATAGAAAGACTCTTACTTTGACCAAAAGTCTCGTTTTGACCAACTTGTCAAGCAAGAATATAATATCAAACTCTCTTAAATATTTTAATTAATTTTATTTATTCCTAATAAATAATTTAAAGCTAATAATTAATTAATTCATAATTAATTATTTATTAGACTAAGGATGTAACACCCGGAGCGCAAAGGTGCCACATCCCCCACACTATAGCTCAGTCCACATATGAAACGGACAATCCATACATGAACTGAGCCATAGCGAACGGGTGACAAGAAAATAAAGACTTGGCTAGCTAGGCGGGACTAACCCCAAACCAATTACCACAATGCAAAAAGGAATAAACATAAGCCTGCCATTCACGAGCATTTATCAAGCAAACCATTTCTAAATTCCTATCAATACATTATCATCTCTCAAATACATAACATTTCATATAATCCAAAAATAACAATGCTTATGCAACAAAGTAGAATGGACACGTGCTAGACCCGAAAAGAAAGACTTGACTCGACGCCAATCCCGCCTAGCACACAACCTGCAAAACTGAAAGGTGAGGTGTCAGTCTACCACAGACAGAGCAAGGGGCATAATAGATATAAGCGCAGATTACATGCAAGTCGTAACCTCGGGTAAGGTTTTATAACCGAAATCAATCTAAGTTCAAAACAACATAGAGCTCGCCCGAGATTACAACTATCAGATTTAACAATTTAATCAATTTCAATCAATCAATTAGTGGCCCGGCGAGTGAGGGCAATTCTCCAACCTTACTCCGACAGTGTACAATCACGATACTTTTAATTAATTAATTAAGTGATCACACAATCAATTACAGTGCACATGTAGCAGTTTCAATGACTCCTTCTTCCTCCAATGATGGTGGGTTTGCAAGGCCCGATCCATCCACGGTAAACACGGTGTACGTCGGGAACATGACTCCCACGCACGGGACTCCTTCCTCCACCAAACCTCCTGGTGGATTCAGGGTTCATCCCCACGGTTGAGAGGGGTATAAGAGTTACCCGTCAGCCCATGCTTTCCCGGTTGGCTCAAACACTAACTCTCGGGCCCACAGTGCACGGTATAATATACTCGCCCAAAACACGATCAATCAATACGGTACACTTCAGTAAATCAGTTGAAAATCAATTGAGTATGGAAAACTATAGATATATAGATACCTTTTGGCTTAAAACATCACATAGGGTTGTAATGGTCCTATATATCTAGAAATTAAACCTCATCTGTACCGACAAAATAAAGAGAAAGACACGGCCTAAGAAGCCCACTCCACGTCACTGGTGTGCTGGTCTGTGCAACAAAGACAAGTGTACATAAGACATGACTCAATGAACCAGTTAGGACGAACGGCGTAACATGACGTGCAATCATATAATCAAGTCATTCGAACTCACAATTCCATATTTTCAATCAAATTAGTTCAAAGATTCACATAGGAGCATAGCACGTACAGTAGCATGCAACCAAAATATGCATGAAAACAGAGTGTGACACGCCCGTGTCACAAATATACACTAAGCCGTGACACCGCCGTGTCTGGGTATAGCGGACAATATGTATGAAAACAGAAGGTGACACGCCCGTGTCACCAATACAAAGCAAACCGTGACACCCCAGTGTCACGGTACAGAAAAACCAGACCAACATGCACGCCCGTGTCACGCTGAAGAGGGAAAAGTTGACACGCCCGTGTCAACAGTACGTAGCAGAAAAAAAAAACAGGGCATAACAGCAGAACAACAACGAACCAAAACTCCCATATCCAAAAATGGATCAAACCCAAATCAACATGCTCAAATACCATGATATACACCTACTAGCATGCAAATAAATCAATAACAATTCATAAAAACACATATTTCCACATTAGATCATCAAGAATTCATCATTTGAAACCCATAAATGAACTCATGCTCCAAGCTTATAAACTTCATAATATGTACATTAAATTCAAGCTATAACCAAGTATTCATGCTTCCACCAAGTAAAACATAACTAAACAAGCTTAAACCATAATCTCTAGTTACTACTCAAGATTCAAGAATTCATATAAATCTCCAAGGTTACCTTAAATGGAAGAAATAGAAGAAAGGATGAAGATATGATGATGATGATGCTCCTAATCCAAACTTCCTTCACAAATATAGCTTGAATGGTTGAAATCCCTTCTCTTCTTGGTAGGGTTTGGATCGGGATAAGGGAAAGAGAGGAGTGATCAAGTGCGTAAATGTTTGTATGCAATAAAAGGGATATATGCTAGATATTATAAATCTAAGCACAATTTGCAATTTAATCCCTCCAATTCATAAGTCATGCAATAAAGTCCTAAATCTCATGGAAAAAGATCAATTAAGTCCGAGACTATTTCATGAAATTAAGTCCCTAAGCTTATGAAGTGATCAATTAAGTAATTAAGCAATTAAGTCATAATTGGCAATTATTTCACATTAAATCACATATTGCATAATTGAAAGATTGGGGCGTTACAATCACCCCTCCTTAAAAGGACCTGGTCCCCAAACAATTAATGAGAAAGCCCCGTTTCTCAATAAACAAGAGAGCACCCCGTCTCTCACACAGAAGAGAGAACCCCGTCTCTCACACAAACACACCACGCACAAACTTAAATAACACTTACATACAACGTCACATATGGAGCAAGTAGGAAGATCAACATTTAAATTATTCACACAAAAACAAATGGCAAACACAAGGAATACAAATATATAAAATAAGAAAGCGTATGATGCACGTGATATGCATGTTTAGATGTACCGTTCACCGTTGTTCTTGCCTGTTCAATGGTCGTTGACCCCCGGTGGATAGTTCTTGTCGCTCCGGACATGTATATATCTGATGTTCAGCACTCCCACAACGGAAACACAGACGCAACCGCTTCCTACAACCATCATAAGTGTGGGTGTCACATCCACAATAAGTGCAGAGAGGTTTTTCTGGAGATACTGACAAAGCCGGTTTAGGTGGAGTCTTCTGAGTCGATCCCGCTCGTGAGGTAGAACTCCTAGCATTTACGGCATCCTCAACTTTCAAAGCTTTGATAGTAGCTTTGGCCCACGTGCTTGTATTGACCGCTTCTAATGCCTCCTGTATGTCCGGTCGAAGTCCTTGCACAAACTGCATTGCTTTATGAAAGTCATCACTCGCTATATTAGGTGCATAGCGAGATAGCCTCTCATACTCGGCTATATACTCCGAAACTGAAATCCTTCCTTGCTTTAATTCTGTGAACTCCTTCAATCTCCTAGTACGTGCTGAAGGTGGAATGAACTTGTTCCTAAACTCTCGAGTAATGACCTCCCAATTAATTTCCTCCCCGACGGCCTCCAACACTATCTTAGTACTTTCCCACTAAGAGTAAGCCTTTCCTTGGATCAATTTAATGGTGCAACGAGCTTTCTCTCGAGACTCACATGGTATAAGCTCCCAAATTCTCTCTACTTCCTTTAACCACATCTCCGCCTCGGTATCATTTCCGTGGAAGAATTTAGGAGGGTGTTGATTCTGGAATTCCCGAAGTATAGTTGAGATAGGTGCTTCTAATTGCACCGGTGGAGCAGGCGGTGCGGGAGGAACATGCTCTCTCATCCTCTAATCTATAAGGCCAACCACAACATTCATGAAGTCCTGTGGTTGAGCAGGAGGGGGTGGTGATCTCTCTCGATGATGATGCCGACGATGTCGATGTCCCTGAGAACGATCACGATGATGACGACCTCAGTGCATCCTGTATTCAAGACACTAAGGATGCATGTGGCATTAGTGGATGCTAATGGTTACAATTAAGTCTCAAGTCACAAATAATTCACATAATTCAAAGACTTCAAGTTATTCAAATAATTTCAAATAAGTAAAATAATTTCAGTTAAAGATGCAAGACTCTCAAGTTGACAAATAATTCCTATGCCGCATGACCTAGACTCGACACGACACGACACTAGAGACCCGGTTTTGCAACCAGGCTCTGATACCACCGTAGGATGTAACACCCGGAGCGCAAAGGTGCCACATCCCCCGCACTATAGCTCAGTCCACATATGAAACGGACAATCCATACATGAACTGAGCCATAGCGAACGGGTGACAAGAAAATAAAGACTTGACTAGCTAGGCGGGACTAACCCCAAACCAATTACCACAATGCAAAAAGGAATAAACATAAGCCTGCTATTCACGAGCATTTATCAAGCAAACCATTTCTAAATTCCTATCAATACATTATCATCTCTCAAATACATAACATTTCATATAATCCAAAAATAACAATACATATGCAATAAAGTAGGATGGACACGTGCTAGACCCGAAAAGAAAGACTTGACTCGACACCAATCCCGCCTAGCACACAACCTGCAAAACTGAAAGGTGAGGTGTCAGTCTACCACAGACAGAGCGAGGGGCATAATAGATATAAGCGCAGATTACATGCAAGTCGTAACCTCGGGTAAGGTTTTATAACCGAAATCAATCTAAGTTCAAAACAACATAGAGCTCGCCCGAGATTACAACTATCAGATTTAACAATTTAATCAATTTCAATCAATCAATTAGTGCCCCGGCGAGTGAGGGCAATTCTCCAACCTTACTCCGACAGTGTACAATCACGATACTTTTAATTAATTAATTAAGTGATCACACAATCAATTACAGTGCACACGTAGCAGTTTCAGTGACTCCTTCTTCCTCCAATGATGGTGGGTTTGCAAGGCCCGATCCATCCACGGTAAACACGGTGTACGTCGGGAACATGACTCCCACACACGGGACTCCTTCCTCCACCAAACCTCCTGGTGGATTCAGGGTTCATCCCCACGGTTGAGAGGGGTGTAAGAGTTACCCGTCAGCCCATGCTTTCCCGGTTGGCTCAAACACTAACTCTCGGGCCCACAGTGCACGGTACAATATACTCGCCCAAAACACGATCAATCAATACAGTACACTTCAGTAAATCAGTTGAAAATCAATAGAGTATGGAAAACTATAGATATATAGATACCTTTTGGCTTAAAACATCACATAGGGTTGTAATGGTCCTATATATCTAGAAATTAAACCTCACCTATACCGACAAAATAAAGAGAAAGACACGGCCTAAGAAGCCCACTCCACGTCACTGGTGTGCTGGTCTGTGCAACAAAGACAAGTGTACATAAGACACGACTCAATGAACCAATTAGGACAAACGGCGTAACATAACGTGCAATCATATAATCAAGTCATTCGAACTCACAATTCCACATTTTCAATCAAATTAATTCAAAGATTCACATAGGAGCATAGCACGTACAGTAGCATGTAACCAAAATATGCATGAAAACAGAGAGTGACACGCCTATGTCACAAATATACACTAAGCCGTGACACCCCCGTGTCTGGGTACAGTGGACAATATGCATGAAAACAGAAGGTGACACGCCTGTGTCACCAATACAAAGCAAACCGTGACACCCCAGTGTCACGGTACAGAAAAACCAGACCAACGTGCACCCCCGTGTCACGCTGAAGAGGGAAAAGTTGACACGCCCGTGTCAACAGTACGTAGCAGAAAAAAAAAACAGGGCATAACAGCAGAACAACAACGAACCAAAACTCCCATATCCAAAAATGGATCAAACCCACATCAACATGCTCAAATACCATGATATACACCTACTAGCATGCAAATAAATCAATAACAATTCATAAAAACACATATTTCCACATTAGATCATCAAGAATTCATCATTTGAAACCCATAAATGAACTCATGCTCCAAGCTTATAAACTTCATGATATGTACATTAAATTCAAGCTATAACCAAGTATTCATGCTTCCACCAAGTAAAACATAACTAAACAAGCTTAAACCATAATCTCTAGTTACTACTCAAGATTCAAGAATTCATATAAATCTCCAAGGTTACCTTAAATGGAAGAAATAGAAGAAAGGATGAAGATACGATGATGATGATGCTCCTAATCCAAACTTCCTTCACAAATATAGCTTGAATGGTTGAAATCCCTTCTCTTCTTGGTAGGGTTTAGATCGGGATAAGGGAAAGAGAGAAGTGATCAAGTGTGTAAATGTTTGTATGCAATAAAAGGGATATAAGCTAGATATTATAAATCTAAGCACAATTTGCAATTTAATCCCTCCAATTCATAAGTCATGCAATTAAGTCCTAAATCTCATGGAAAAAGATCAATTATGTAACGCCCCGATTTTCAGACAGTCAGATACGCTCGACACGTGTGGGTTTCGAGCGTTAGGATTTTATTTTATTATTTTTATTTATTTAATTTATACATGTTATATTAATTTTATAAATTGTGATCCAACCTGATTACGTGAAAATATATGAAATGTATGCCAACTTGGGGATTATGTTACATATTGAATTTATTGTTACATGAGTTAATTGCCGAATGTATTTTAATTGCCAAATTGTCCTTAAATGCTCATTCATTTCAATTGAGGGACTAAATTGCATGAAAACTTTTGAGGACTAAAATGATCACTTTCCAAACTTGACACCCTTAGTTGCATGACTTACAAACATTAGGGATTTAATTGCAAAAATCATATCTCTTCAAGAGATATATCGATACATGCTTCCCTTTTATCATCTTCATTCATTTTCATCTAAAAATCATCATCCCTCCTTGCTCTCTCTACGGAGCCAAAACCATGAAAAAGGAAGAAGAGAAATCCTTCATCTTCAAGCTATTTTTACAAGAAAGCTAGGGAATTCAAGCTCAAGCAACCATATTCATCATCTTTTCCATCTATTTTCACTTAAAGGTCTATATGATCATATATGTGAATTCTTGATGATAATTCATGAAGCTAGGGTTTGAGGTTAGATGGATTATTATGTGTTTTGGTTGTTAGAAGCATGAATATTTGATTATAGATTGAAATCATGCTTGAATTATGGGAAGAATTGGTGTTATATGATAGATACATATGTGAACTTGAAATTCATGATCCTTGAAGATTAGGGAGGATTTGAGGGTTTATATCAAGCTTTGTGGTATCTTAGACATGTATATGTATTTCCTTGCATGAATTATAATATATGGGATGGATTATGAGTGTTTTGGGAGCTTTGGGAGCTTGGTCCGTAGCTCCCCTGTTCTTCTCCCCTGCTACTGCATCTTCTGTAAAACGGGAATGGCCCTTCCCGTTCCCTTTGTAAATGGGGAACGGCCGTTCCCATTGATTTGAATATTATGCAGGCGGCGAGGAGGGGAACGACCATTCCCACTTTGTCTCACAGACGGGAACGGTCGTTCCCATCTTCGGGGAGCACTTCGGGGAGGCGGGAACGGCCCTTCCCACTTTGAACTAAAACCTGGAACGGCCGTTCCCACCCCACTGACAGAAGAAAACATTCTGCATAAACTTGAGATTTTGGAATCCAATTCCAATGGATTAATTGACCCCAATTTGTGATTATATGATTGATTACATGTCAAAACGTGATATTTAGATGCCATATTGTTTATTGCTCGATGTCTCGTACATGATCATGCCGTGCGTCTTATATGGAATAATATGCTTGAATTGTGGTCTCATGCACGTACATTGTCCCGTTTCTTGTTCAGTTATTCTCCAGGGCGGATATTGTGGATCATGAGCACGTTCACGCATTCACAAGTCGTGTGTCGCCTGTCAGGTGAGGTTTAATTTCTAGTTATATAGAACCCGTATAACCTTTACGTGATTTTTGGCCAAAGGTATTTATAGTTATAATTTCATGAAATCATTTATCATTTTAAGTTATGTTATTGTTCATGAATTAAGCAAGTAGGTTATGTTAGTGTTCACGAATCAAGCATGCCATGTTCATGAAAGCAAGTTCATGTGTTCTCCTGGCCAGGCTCTCCTTAGGGAGGGTGCTGGGCTGGTCTTCGGGCTGGTGGTTGTCCGTCCAACCACAGGAAGAACAATACCCTATCGTGTACGTGTGTTCTCTTGGCCAGGTCCTCCTTAGTGAGGGCGCTGGGCTAGTCTTCGGGCTGGTGGTTGTTCGTCCTACCACAAGAAGAACGAAGCCCTATCGTGTACCTGAGTTCTCCTGGTCAGGTTCTCCTTAGTGAGGGCGTTGGGCTAGTCTTAGGGCTGGTGGTTGTCCGTCCAACCACAGGAGGAACAAACCCTATCGTGTTACAAGCAAGCCAAGTATTGATTGCATGATTTCCATTCCATGAATGTGCTAATTGAGTACACTATCGCACGATTGCACGATAATTGAATTGCGTGATCACCTATTAATTTATAATCAAGCAAGCATGTTTCATGTACATTTGGAAACCGCCCTTACTCGCCGGGGCCATGTATTGATTGCATGAAATGAACAAGTAATTAATATTGACCGTTGTATTCTCGGGCGAAGAATACTTTATTCGTGAAATCATATATTTATCTTTTATCAATCTTTACCCGAGAATATGACTTGCATGTTGTCTGCGCTAATATGTATATAAACCCCTCACTCGGTCTTCACAGACTGACGCCTCCACCTTTCAGGTTATTGCAGGTGCACGCTAGGCGGGAGTTGAGTCGAGTCGAGTCCAGTTTATGTAGTCGTGTCATCTGTGGTTCGTGTATTTAATTATTATTGTTGGTTATGGAATTGTAGTTATTGTTATTGTTTAATTGAAGATGATAATGTATTGATATGTAACTTTAGAGTATATCTTAATTGGAAAATGAGAAATGTCATGATTGGATGAATGGACATATTTAATAGAAACTAGTTTATGCTTCCGCTTTATTTTGTTGCGTGAGTTAGTTATCCCGCCTAGCCTATTGAGTTATTGCATTGTCACCCGTTCGCTATAGGTTGGTTCATGTACGGATTGGCCGTTTCGTGTGTGGATTGACCTATAGTGCGGGGGTGTGGCACCTCCACGTGTCCGGGGTGCTACAAATTAAGTCCAAGACTATTTCATGCAATTAAGTCCCTAAGCTTATGAAGTGATCAATTAAGTAATTAAGCAATTAAGTCATAATTGGCAATTATTTCACATTAAATCACATATTGCATAATTGAAAGATTGGGGCGTTACAAAATATCTCCAAATTAGAACCTTAATATTAATTCATAACTAAATTAAAGTCCATTAAATAATTAATCAACATTAATCATTTAATGTATCATATTCACATGATACGTGTCATGCCTAGGACACGTGTGAATCACACGTGTGGTCCCCACCAATCTCTCATTAGTCCGATCAACTCGTTTAATCGATCCAAGCCTTAACCCACGTGACCAGGTTGTTGTGTATGACCCTCTAGGTTCTTAATTCAATTAGCAGTGACCCTAATTAATTAATTCCTAATTAATTAATCAGACCACAGATCACACTACCATAGTCTAGCAACAGGTGTGTGACCCCTAGCTAAATAAGAATATCTCAATTCGACAGAACCTTTAAATCATTAACAATGTGAGATAAAATCCTCCTACATCCCATCTCCCAATCAAGATCTAGGGCAAGGTAATAATCAGAACCCTAATAATCTCGATCTTAAAGTTAATTGCATTTCATATCCATTTGATCTTGATCCAAGAAACCCATTTCTTGATCTCGATCCACTGCCTTGGCCAAGGACTCCATTATGGCATATGAATGACTTGCACAATAAGAGATCAACTTGCTAATGCAAGTGTAGGTCCTTTATCGATTCTCATATGCTTCCAAATGCCACTTGTGCAGCCCCAACATAAGCTTTGAATCAGTTGTCTGAGGCGACACCCTTTAAAGCTTATACCTAAGACTGCAGAGTTAGCCCATAAAGCGCCGATGGAATCTCAAGTCTAAGGACTACTTAATCACATCAATGACTCGTGAGATATTTCCTAATCTGGAAGTTTCTATTTCCAGAAATAAAAACTTCCTTTCCCATTTAGGAATCTTCTCACACGGGACACCTCAGTGTACCTACTTAGAATAAGTAAGCACCCCCATGTATCACGCACGTATCAATCAATACACTTTGCACCCCATGAAATAAGATGGTCCTTCTTAAGAGCATGATCACATGACCAAGCCTCGAACGAGTCAGGTTGACACTCCCACTGTCTGTAGGACTCATCGGTTTGGAGTGATTTCTAATCATGACTTAAGTGATTTAGGGCTCGTCTCATGAACCAGTTCACCTAAATGGTTGAGTCCTATAAGTCATATTGATTGGGGGAGTTCTTACACATGCACAGCTAAAGTAAACATACAATCAAACAAGAGCATATAAAGAAGTGTAGCCTTGGTTCATTTATTATTCAAAGGTTGTCTGTGATTTACAAAAGGAAAAGCACTAAGCAGACTATTACATCAGCTTTCAGGGTACTATTCCTAACTAGGAGTGTTCATAAAAACCGAAAACCGAAAACCGAAAAATCGAACCGAACCGACCGAAAATCGAACCGACCGAGGAGTGTTCGGTTCGGTTTTCGGTTTGCCCCTTTTGGATTTTCGGTTTTTCGATTTTTCCGGTTCGGTTTCACGGTTAAACCGAACCGAACTGAAAACCGAATGTCATTTTCTTTTTTTTTTTTTAATATATATATATATATCATATATTTTATATATATATCATATATTTTGATTAATATATACATATATTTTAATTATTTGGCAGAAATATACATGTATATATATAATAATTATATTTATATATATATAAATAATTATATATATATAATATATATATATATATATATATATATATATATATATACCATATATTTTAATTATTTGCCATTTAGGTTGATTGCAATTTTTACATTTTTCACAAAATCTCAACTCCAATTTTTTTTTTTAATTATATTCAGTTTTTTTTTAAAAAATAATATCAAAGTTTCGGTTTTTCGATCGAAAACCGAAACTGAACCGAACCGAACACCTTTTGGTTCGGTTTCGGTTTAGGTTTTTCGAAAATTGAAAGTTTGGTTAACCCTAAACCCTAAACTTTTCGTTCGGTCGAAAAACCGAACTGTGAACACCCCTATTCCTAACCCCACCAACCGGAGAAAAAAGGTGTAAATGATCAAATGAATGTGCACAAAAGATTATGTGCGTGATAACTAATGAATAATGTTAATGATTACACAAGGTGAAGGTTGGAGACTTAGCCCTCTCGTCGGGCTCACGAATAAGCTAATGAATGAATATGAACGTTGTAATCCAGTGTGTTGATTTTATTAGTTTTAACCCACTTTGAAAATGTTATGAAAACCTCACACGGGACTATAGCTCGCATGTATGTGTTTAAATTCCGTGATATATTATATTATACCCTGTTTTTATACCCACCAGTCTCCTTGAGACTGAACTCGCCTTTGTTTTCAGTTTCTTCTTGCAGGTGTGGAGTGCTAGGCGGGAACCCGAGTCTTTAGAGTCTTGTGTTTGAGTCTAGCATTCTTTCCTTTACACAAATACTCTCATATTTTGGTTATTATTATGATAATGAATGTTTGGGCGCATTTTGGTATATGTTAGGCTGAGTGGGCTATTGATACTCGAACTTGTAATTATTTTGCTACTTGGAGCTTGAAAGTTCATTGTACATGTTATGGTTATATTAAGCTTCCGCTATTATGGTGTTACTCTGATTTTTATTGTCCCTTGTATTTGAATGGTTTAAGGGTTAGCTCCCACCTAGCATAGCGAGTGTGTTGTGCCCCCATTTGCCTTATTTTAGCACGTGTATAGATTTTCCATTTCATATACGGGTCGGGTCTTGGTACGGAGGATGTGGCGTTACGTTCTCGGGCACTATAACTTTGCCCAACTTCAGAGCTTAACCAAACAGCCATTGGCCCAAACTATCTCGAACAAGACCACCTGCGGTAGCCAACTTGGTGTGATTATAATAACTTCCATCAGAGTTGAGTTTAACCCACCCCGGCGATGGATTAAGCCACGATAATTCCGGCTTACTTTTACTATGTTTTGGCACTATTTTCTTCATCGAGGACCTCAACAGCCCCAGGAAATCCTTTATATTCTGCAGTACCAGCCAACTTAGTTCTCGAATTTCTTGGTAATGCCACTTGTTCCTGCCTTTCCACAAAGTCCAGCACATCGCAGCTAGAACCAATTCCCAACAACAGTTGGGCTCCAAATTATTTCCCAGATTGAGTTTGAATGCCTTCTCAATCCAATCTGGTCCAGTCACGCCAAGGAATTGTTGCCAATTTTCCTCGGACAAAATTCTTCTTCAAACGGCACCCACCACATTGCATCCTCTAATTACCCACATCTTCTCTAACCGCACTGCCTCGCCCACATCGATTAGTAACTCCAAAGTGCCAATCAAATTGCAGTTCATTTGTAAGTAAGCTATCATTCGGATAGATCCAGAGTTTCCGTTTAGGTGGTAACACCAGTCGCCAGATCCACGTCCATGTTTTCTCACCTAACTCCACCTTCGGCATAAGAGTATTATACGCCAATTTGAACGAGAACTTCCCATTCTGAGTCCCCATCCATATCTGCCTATCACCATTGTTGTTGTAAGGTAAAGGCGTATTGTACATCACCTCTTTAATCGCAGTCGGAATAGGAGTTTTCAGTGCTCGGAGGTTTCAGCTCTTACCTTCTCCGATGATATCACAAACTCTTAGACCCACATCTTCCTCATGAATCTCACTGGGGATGTGTTGTTGGATAGCACCCTGATCGAGCCATTTATCTGTCCAAAGAGCCACACTTCCTCTATTACCCACCCTCCATTTAATCTTCGATTCGACCGCGTGAATACTCTTCACGATACCTTTCCAGGTGCATGAGCTAGTCGATTTCGGTTCATGGCTCATGATATCATCACCCTTCAAGTACTTGTTGTGAAAAACCCGGTTCCAAATGGTATCCTCCTCTTGAAGTGCTCTCCATCCCGTCTTAGCAAGCAAAGCAATGTTGTTTTTCCATGCTTCACGAAGCCCCAAGCCTCCATCTTTTTTCTTGCGTATCACTTTCCCCCAACTTACCAAGTGTGTTCGTCTCTGCGTAGCATCTGTTGCCCAAAGAAAACTGTGGTTGAGACGGTCGAGCTTTTCGCAAACTGAGTTCGGGAACCAAGCCGTATGCATGTGGTAAGTAGAAATTGTAACGCCCCAATCTTTCAATTATGCAATATGTGAATTAATGTGAAATAATTGCCAATTATGACTTAATTGTTTAATTACTTAATTGTCCCTAATTGATCACTTCATAAGCTTAGGGACTTAATTGCATGAAATAGTCTTGGACTTAATTGATCATTTTCCTTGAGATTGAACTTAATTGCATGACTTATGAAGTGGAGGGATCTAATTGCTAATTGTGCTTAGACTTATAATATCTAGCATATATCATTTTATTGCATCCAAACACACCCACACTTGATCCCTTCCCTTTCTCCCTCCTCTCGTTTAAACCCCAAGCAAGAAGAAGAAGAGGAGTTCATCATTATTAGCTTGGATTTGAGTGGAAATCGCATACTTTGAAGCATAATCATCATCACAACATCATCTCTTTTCCTTCTCCTCCTTCATTCAAGGTATTGAGTTTAGTTGGGGAGAATTCATGTGTATATATGAGAACTAGGGTTATGGTTTGAGCTTGCCTAAATGTGTTTTAGTTGATGAAAGCATGATTATATGATTTTAGCTTGCATTTGATGTACATATTATGCAGTTTATAAGCTTGGAGCATGAGTTCATTTATGGGTTTGATATGAGTGATTCTTGATGAGTAAGCATGGATTTAAGTGTTTATTGGAGTTATTATTGAACTATAAGTATGTTAGCATGTTTATTTCATGATTTATATGCATTTGGAGATTGTTATGTGATCATTTGTGGTTTATTTGGTGCTTCCCCTGCATAACTGCTCTGTTTTTCTCTCCTGCGTACGTGACACGGGTGTGTCACATTTTCCTCTTTCAGCGTGACACGGGGGTGCTTGATGGTTTGATTTCTCTGTACCGTAACACGGGGGTGTCACGGATTACTTTGTATTGGTAACACGGGCGTGTCACCTTCTGTTTTCATGCATATTGTCCACTGTACTATGACACGGGGGGTGTCACGGCTTAGTGTATAATGGTGACACGGGCATGTCACATCCTGTTTTCATGCATATTTTGGTTGCATGCTACTGTACGTGTTATTATATGCTTGTTTTATGCTTAAATATGATCATGACATTTGATAATTGTCCATTCTCGTTATTACACATCATGTTACGCCGTCCGTCCTAATTTGTTCATTTGAGTCGTATCTTATGTACACTTGTCTTTGTTGCACAGACCAGCACACCAGTGACGTGGAGTGGGCTTCCTAGGCCGTGTCTTTCTCTTTATTTTGTCGGTACAGGTGAGGTTTAATTTCTAGATATATAGGACCATTACAACCCTATGTGATGTTTAAGCCAAAAGGTATCTATATATCTATAGTTTTCCAAACTCTATTGATTTGCAACTGATTTACTGAACTGTATTGAATTGATTGATCGTGTTTGGGCGAGTATATTGTATCGTGCACTGTGGGCCCGAGAGTGAGTGTTTGAGCCAACCTGGAAAGCATGGGCTGACGGGTAACTCTTACACTCCTCTCAACCGTGGGGATGAACCCTGAATCCACCAGGAGGTTTGGTGGAGGAAGGAGTCCCGTGCGTGGGAGTCATGTTCCCGACGTACACCGTGTTTACCGTGGATGGATCGGGCCTTGCAAACCCACCATCATTGGAGGAAGAAGGAGTCATTGAAACTGCTACGTGTGCACTGTAATTGATTGTGTGATCACTTAATTAATTAACTAAAAGTATCGTGATTGTACACTGTTGGGAGTAAGGTTGGAGAATTGCCCTCACTCGCCGGGCCACCGATTGATTGATTGAATTGATTGAAGTGTCCAATCTGATAGTTGTAATCTCGGGCGAGTTTACGTTGTTATTGAACTTATATTGTTTCAAATTTGGTTTCCAGCTATAAACCTTACCCGAGGTTACGACTTGCATGTAATCTGCGCTTATAACTATTATACCCCTCGCTCAGTCTGTGGTACACTGACACCTCACCTTTCAGTTTTGCAGGTTGTGAGCTAGGCGGGATTGGTGTCGAGTCAAGTCTTTCTTTTCGGGTCTAGCATTTGTCCATCCTACTTTGTTGCATATGTATTGTTATTTTTGGATTATATGAAATATTATGTATTTGAGAGATGATAATGTATTGATATGTAATGTTAGGTTTTAGATTACTTGATAAATGCTCGTGAATGGCAGACTTACGTTTATTCCTTTTTGCACTGTGGTAATTGGTTTGGGGTTAGTCCCGCCTAGCTAGTCAAGTCTTTATTTTCTTGTCACCCGTTCGTTATGGCTCAGTTCATGTATGGATTGTCCGTTTCATATGTGGACTGAACTATAGTGCGGGGGATGTGGCACCTTTGCGTTCCGAGTGTTACAGAAATTACCAACATCACGGATTAGATAAGAGTCATTTGGGCCAGCAGACTCAGATTTTGTGCTTTCCAACATGCCTAAGTGTTTCTCCACACGTTCAATAACCGTTGAGTAGCCGACGCCACGGATTGGATAAGTCTTTCGTTTTAATTAATATTCCAGTTGTTATTTAGAAATTTGAGCCCAAAACATGTTGCGTTTTGATTGGCCCTTAGCTAGTGGAGTTTGTTGCTGATGCCGGGACCAGTTTATAGCCTGTGCAAGACGTTGTAATCTTAGCTTTTGAAGAATCAATCTGTTTCCTTCCTATATTCTCTCATTCTCTCTGCATTTCTTTTCTTCTCTTCGAAGTCTCAGATTTGTGATAGTTTGCTGCATCATTTACACTCTGTTTTATCTTGTGAAATTGTGGGAAAATAGCTACTGATATAATAATTGGTATCAAAGCCAACTCGAAGTGGTGGCCTAGAGGAGCTAGCCGTGATCGACGTGGTAGTGACCAACGAGAATATTGGCCCTTAAGGGGGGTTGATTGTCATGACACTGGATCAATGATAAGGTATGAGACTTCTCACACATTGATTGTATAAGTAATTGGTGTGGGGTTTATAAGCCAAATGAGTTCTATTCTTTCAAACTAATATTTTGGAATGAACTCTCCTGTTTGGTCTATAATATTTCTTACAAGATTTTTGGTGGGTTTTGATCTTTCCTTGGGGTGGAGGTGGAAGAAGCGGTTGATTGTGGGCTAGACATTGGGAGGTGTGGAATTGGGCGACGAAGTTTAGCTTCCGCTGATCAGAGGGTGGTCGTTTTGGCTGAGTAACAAATCTGTGGCTTTCTTGAGGTCACCGCCGGCCGCGGCCATGGCTTGGGCGGCCAAGTTGGCGGTTCGTCTAGCTTCCGCTGATCAGAGGGTGGTCGTTTTAGCCCATGCTCACAAGCTGCTGAATTTCAGCTTTCATCTCCACATCAAAATTTCTTCTTCACCCTTTTCGCTTCTGCAAATAGTTTTTTGGAAAAATTTCGGGTATTTGAAAAACAAAATTTGGCCACAATTAACTAAATTAGTTCTGAACACGATTTGGTGACCAGTTATCCTTCTAATATTTGTTGTCATTGTGCGAATTTCAAATTCACAAAGGAGCTTTGTTCTTTGATTGAAAATAGAGAGTTCGATTTCCAAGAATTGGGCGCCATTGTCGCCATGGTAGGGTTTATATGAGTTCATATTTTAATTTGTAGTCGGCTGGAGGCCGAAGAGATCAGAAAACGAAGCCAAAAGCCAGAAAACTGATTACAGATGGAGAATATTTCTTAAAAATGGATAAATGAGAAGAGTGAATATTGTGCAAAAAATGTGATATTATAGAGGGTCATTGTCGTAATTTAACTAGTTTAACCATTACATTAAAATACCAAAGTAAACCATTAAATATCGGGAAATTCCCGAAAAATCCCCATATGGGAACTCAAATTCCTCTTTACTCCCCACTTTTAAAAAAGTTCCTCTGAACTTCCCAGATGAAAATCGAAGTTCCTCTTTACTCCCCGTTTTTTTGGAAGGTTGTATAAAAATTCAAGAATCGCGTACCCGAACCCCGAAATCACGTACTTAAATGCCCAAATGACGTATTTGGAGGCAAATACATCATTTGGGCATTTAAGTACGTGATTTCAGAGTTCGGGTACGCGATTCTTGAATTTTTATACAACCATGGGGAGTTAAAGGGAATTTGACTTGTCATCTAGGGAGCAAATGGGAACTTTTTTAAAAATGGGGAGTTAAAGGGAATTTTTTCAACTTTTAGGTACTATTCATAGAAAACCCCTTTAAATATTGTAAGAAGGTTTAGTATATGCTAGGTAAGAACCCACTAGCTCATTCCTCTTAAATTTTGACATTTGTTATCTTCTCTCTCTTCTTTATTTTTTATATATATATTTTGTTTTGTTTAGTTTTTTCTTGTTTTATCTCATGTCGTTGTTTCTTACAAAATATATAATCCTATTTATTTTTTAATTATAATATGTATAAAATAAATTTTAATTATTTATATTTCCTTTTTTATTTAATATATTATTTAAAAAAAATTCCTTATTTATGAAATCACTACTCCTTGAACATATTATATGTAGATTACATAAATTTATTTTTTCTTAAGATATTATTCAATTATGAAATATTATTAATTATTTTAAAAAATGATTACCATGAATTCAACTAATTTGAGTCGTTAAAAAATAAAATAAATATATTTTGAAAGTAAAATTAATTTGTAGATAAAAAAGAAATTAATTCTTCATATACAATTGTTTATTAAATAAAAAATAATATAAATAATTAAATTTTTTATACATGTCATAATTAAAAATAAATAATATATTTTATAAAAAATAATAATTTAACAAAATAGAAAAGATAAAACAAGAAAAAACTAAACAAAACAAGAAATATGCATAAGAAATAAACAAGAGAGAGAAAGTGACAAGTATCAAAATTTAAGAGGAATGACCTAGTGGATTCTTACCTACTATATACTAAACCCCATAAGGATAGAAGTAACCACTGCTGAAGCTGAAGTAACCAACTAACCAGAATCTTAACTGTTCTTTTACCGACTTTTATTGACGAATCTCTAAAATAAATGTTAGGCTAAATTACCAATTTAATCCCATAGGATTGATCCCTCGTCAATTTAGTCTCGTATTTTTGGAATAATTCAATTTAGTCTCAAATTCTAAAATTCTCAACCAATGTGGTCCCAAATGCTAATGGCCGTTTGAAAACTAACGAAATTGACCGTTTGACACGCTGACTTAGAGTTTGGAGGGTAAAAAACAGAGGCCTAACACATCTAATTAACTCATTCATACTTCCCCTAAATATTTTACCCTTTCTTTTACAAAAAACCCTAGGAGCGCCCGCCTTCGATTTTCTTCAATTTGTGGAGAAATTTCCAAAATCTATCCACAATAATACTCTCATATGTTTATTATCGTCCAAAAACTTGATCAATCCCGTTAGTTTTCGAACGTCCGTTAGCATTTAGGACCACATTGGTTGAGAATTTTAGAATTTGAGACTAAATTGAATTATTCCAAAAGCACGAGACTAAATTGGAGGCCAATCCTGTGGGACTAAATTGATAATTTGGCGTAAATGTTAAGATAAAGAGAGCTATGTCGCATTATCACCCACTTTAAACTTTAAAGTCGCTATGCTTCATCATGCTGCGTTTGAAACTTTGAATTGGAACCAGGTGTCCCCTTTCTTTACCTTTACTTCATCAATCATTCTCTCTCCTTTTGTTTTTCCCCGAAGAGCTGTGACTGATCGTTTGGAGGATTTCTGTGGGTCCGGAACAGGTTAAATTTCTTCCCCTTTGCTTATGTTAGCCAAAGCTCTGAAGTTGGGTTGCTGATTGTTGGCTGAATTTTGTGCAACTCTCTTCAATATTAAACTGGTTTAATTGTTCAGATTTTGGGTTTGATGGTTTTTGTTATGAACTCTGCCGCTCTTGTTTTCTGCATAGATGGGTGAGTTGGGTATTGCTCTCTTCAATATTAAACTGGTTTAATTGTTCAGATTTTGGGTTTGATGGTTTTTGTTATGAACTCTGCCGCTCTTGTTTTCTGCATAGATGGGTGAATTGGGTATTGCTCTTGTTTTCTCGGGCAGGCGATATGTATTTTGTCGCCTTTTCTTCCGGAGAGAACTTTTCACATCTTTCCTTGGCCGTTTATTTCCATATAGAACTTTTCAGATCTTTTGTTGCTTAGGTTTAAGATAAATAGAGATTTTAATTAATACTAATGGGCTTATTTTAATGGGCTTAGTTTTAGTGTTCAATTTAAAATAAAACACTACCTAATAAGTAATGTTTAGCCTTATTTATTAGTTATATTTAAACTTATAAACCTTTTAAAATATAACATGGTTATTTATTTATATATATATATATATATATTATTTTTTATATTATATGGCCTGGTTCGCCTTTTTGTTGCCCGCCTCTCGCCTTGAAAAAGTACCTCTCGCCCACCCCTCGCCTCTCGCCTTTTAAAACTATGGTGTCAGTGTAGTTGAAGACCTTCTGGTATTTGATACAAGAAGGGAATAAGAAAACTAGTTCCAAATTGAAGGAGCTCAAGTTATCTAGATTTTCTCATTTTTTCCATGGTTTATTTGCTGGAACGTCCTGTATGGAAGTTTTATCTTGTATCAGCATTTCTTCAAATTTTTATTCGAACTTTCAAATGTTTCATATTGTCATATGTACTTCGAAAACAATTTCAGATTGCCATCTCGGCCAATTAGGTATTAACTCGTGGCCATTTTGGCGTTAAATTTTCACCGGAAGTTACCCATGTGTTAACATCTAATTTTTCGAGATGGCAATCTGAAATATTTTTGAAAGTATAGATGGCAATTTGTAACATCTTAAAGTTCGGATAAAAATTTGAAAACACGCTCATAGTGTAGGAGACAAGTTGTCTTTTTCTGTATATATCATTGATGAAGAATTTCTTGATTTATGTTTCTTTTATTTGAATTGGATAGCTTTGATGAAATTGCCATCTCGGCCAATTAGGTATTAACTCGTGGCCATTTTGGCGTTAAATTTTCACCGGAAGTTACCCATGTGTTAACATCTAATTTTTCGAGATGGCAATCTGAAATATTTTTGAAAGTATAGATGGCAATTTGTAACATCTTAAAGTTCGGATAAAAATTTGAAAACACGCTCATAGTGTAGGAGACAAGTTGTCTTTTTCTGTATATATCATTGATGAAGAATTTCTTGATTTATGTTTCTTTTATTTGAATTGGATAGCTTTGAGGAAGAAGTAAAAGATGGCTTAAAATTTTGGAGACTTTTCAGGAAGCTGAATAACTTGTATCTCAACCAAATCCGCGTAGATGAATAATACTGGAGATTTTGTGCTTAGTACTACGTCCAAACCTTCAAGGAAGAGGAGGAGTAATTTGAACCGTCGTCCTCCAAATGAATCCGAGTCTCCTCAAGAGTACCTCGACTCTATTTCGTTGTCATCGACTCCATTGGAACATGTCACTGATGTACCAGGTGAAGGCAATGTTGATGGATTTGATTCCAACCATTGCATTTCCAGAGCATCATACACTAACCTCGCCAATGCTGAAGCAGAGCAAAAGAGTTATGATGAAGATGGAGTATTTGAGGGTTCCGAAGACTTTAAAAGGTCAGCTGATGATAACCTTGCTGCAGTTGGAACCGGAAACAATATCAATAAGGTGAAACTCAAGGTCGGAGGTGTAACACATACTATTCACACAAAATCCAGTTCTGAAGGTTCTGCTTCAAAATCTACTCCCTCAGATACTACTTACCCTACAGACAATCTGAGTCGAAAGGTATTTTGCATGCTCTGAGATGAATATTAACTTTCAATTGATTATGGCTTTGAAACTCAGTGATACAGACTATTTTTCTAATGGATATTCAACCCCACTGATACACATTCTTAATTGCACATTATTCGGGTAAAAACAGTTGTGGGCCGTTATAACATTGCTACAAAAGTTTGTTGGAGTACCTTCTACTTGGATTGGAATTCTGCTTGTTTGACATTTTTTTGCCCTTTCTGTCCCTTGGACATTGGACTTCATTTGGGAAGATTAACGCTTCTGCTTTTAGCTTGAAACTTGAAAGCAGCAGAATGGAGTGTTTTGTTTTACTTCTCTGCTTAAAATAGACTACAAGCACGGAGCACCTTTGGGTGCCCTCTTTAACTTCTAAGTTCTTTTTTCATATTATTTAGAAGTGTTTTTGTACTTTCTTCTCGAAATACGCTGAACTTTTTCAAATTTAACTTCTACTCTGGACATGAAGTTTTTCCGTTAACCCCTAATTATAGCTCATTTTCATTTGTATAAGCCTAAATTCTATCCAATCTGCTCTGAAAATGCTGTTTATATTTATTTATGATCGGATTCTGCTCTGTTTGATTTGTCTTATAATTTTCTGTCTCTCCTGGCAGGAAAATTATAATCTCCGTTCTACAGGTGAGAAAAGTGGCCTCCGTGGTGTCTCATGGAAAGATTTTTCCCGAACTGGTTTTATCTTTGAGAAAAGAAATTCTTTTAGTGTGGATATTCCCGAGGAATCTGTGAAGCAAGATTTTAAGCATAGGCGGCCAAAAAGACTAGTTAAAAAATATTCATCTGATGAAATATATAATGATGAAGTTGACTATGATGATGATGACGAAATTCGGTACCTTCAAAAGCTCAAAACCTCCCTGGCTTCGACATATGATAATATAGAGTATGTAGATCAAACCAGAGGCAGGAAATTGCGAAAGATCTCTAAGGTAATGGATACAAATACTGATGAGCATGCTTATGGTGTTGGGGATTATGAATCCTCAAGATCAGCCATATTAAAGAAGAAATCTCGACCCATGAGAGCATCTGAAGATACTGACTATATGGAAGCAGAGGAATCAGTATCTGATGAAGAGATTGAACATAAGAACAAGAAACAGAGGAACGAGCCAACTGATGTCTCTGTATATTCTAAGAAGGAAAGCTCAATCACAACCCGAAGGAGGGCTATTTTGACCGGTAGAGACATTTCACCTGGTTTAATCCAATTTCCAGACGGGTTATCACCCGCCCCTCTAAGAAGTAAGCATCTACTAAGCATTAGGCTTGAATTGGTTTTTCCAATTAGATTCATTGAATGCTTTTTGCGTAATTAAAATTTCCTTGTATTAAGACCTGTAAAAGTGGATACGAATTTAAATTTGTTCTTTCGAAGTCAAACAGATAGCCAATTTTTTTGGTTGCCAAGTTTATGATCTTGTCATCTCTTCGGCTTCTTTCCACTCAAAACCGATTTGGTCCTGTTGAAGACCACCTTTTTAAATGATTTTCCAAATGTTGTTTAGTAACTCCTTATCAATTGATTGGACTTCTGATAATACTGATTAATATAAATTACACCTTAAATTAATTGTTCTGATGTATTTGTTGTTTGACATAATCTCTTACATATTTATTTGTTACTCATTTTGAATGGTTTCTAGTTTATCTTACTGTTCCATTGCTGAATGGCTTGAAGTTTATCATGTTTGGTTATCGACAGAACATAAAGAGCAACTTACTGAAGTGGAGCAGCAACTGAAAAGAGCCGAGGCTGCTGAAAGACGTCGGATACAAAATGAGAAGGCTGCTCGTGAATCTGAGGTTTGCACTTTGTTTTTGCTCAACAAATCGCATCATATGTGTATTGTTCAATACTACCACATATTTGAACACTCTGCTTTAACTTGTTTAAGTTTGTTTCTAATGTTCATGGAATGTTTAGGCCGAGGCAATTAGAAAAATCTTAGGGCAAGATTCCAGCAGGAAAAGACGGGAAGAGAGAAACAAAAAACGAATGGATGAATTAGCACAGGTAAAAAGGTGTTCTCTGGCAGTATTTCTTTCTATGCAAATTTGCACTTGTTGGTCCTATAAGTATGCCCATAATCCGATTTTGGTCTTGTAAGTTCCTTGAACACATTTGATCCTATATGTTTCTGATAGTTAACACATTTTTTCCGAATCCCCACATATAGTCCTATGTTAACACATTTTGTCCTTGATTTTGACACTTTTAGTCCTATTTATATATCACATTTGGTTCGGTTATTTTTGCCAACAAATTCCCCCCTCCCCCAAGATTCATGGTTGCAGTTCTACTTTATCGTACTGAAATTGGATCAGGGGCATACTTATAGACCAAAAAATGCAATTTTGCCTTCTTTCTAATACCTGGAAATGTTCAATTATTTATAATTTTCGTGAATTATGATGATGCAGGAGAGGTCTGCAAATGCTGCTATCGTTGCACCAGACTCTGTTAGATGGGTCATGGGACCTTCAGGGACAGTTGTGACATTTCCTGATGAGCTTGGACTCCCTAGTATATTTGAACCTAAGCCTTGCAGGTATTGAATGCCTATAAGACTCGATCAATGTAATAAAACGTATGCATAAAAAATTGAGGAATGAATAGTAAAAAATAGGGATAATTACATTAGCGTACCCTGGGGTTTCGTTTAATTACACAAACTTCCCTTTGAGGTTTGAAGAAATTACATAATCTTCTTTTGGCATAATGCTTTCTGTGATAGTCATAATGCATGATATGATCAGTAAGTGGAAACGGCAAAATATCCACTCATTAAAACTTAGACATGAAATGTCACTTCAATTATTCCTAAAAAACACGTATGATTTGAGAATATTGTATTTGTTAATCGGTTTACTTTGATTTGAATGTTAACTTGGGATTTTCTAGCTATCCGCCTCCACGGGAGAAATGTGCTGGTCCTTCATGTATGAACACGTACAAGTATAGAGACTCAAAATCGAAGCTCCCTCTTTGCAGCCTGCAATGCTACAAGGCAATACGTCACAATACGCAAATTCAACGTGCCTGTTAAGTTGATTGGTTCTTTGGGCAATTCTGCGTAGTTCTGATTCGTGGAAAGATATCTTTGTTAGTAAGTTTTCCACTCACAGATCAGATGTAAATAGTACCTCATATACCCTTTTCAGCTGGGATGCATGTAGATACTACTTGAGGACTGTATTTTGTAAGAATTACACTGTATTTTTGGAAAAATGATGAATTTTGGGGGATGTTAAAAAACAAGTGGTGATGTTGTGATGATCTTGAGATGTACAAAGTTCTTGTAGATTTTGAAATCTTGAATCTTTCGTTGTGGGTATCCAGATTTGATTTGTAATAGCTTGAGGAAAGTGAATTTCTCATGATGCAAATTCTACTTCCTAGTAGAATTACTATTATTTTAGGGAAAATATCATTTTTGGACTCCTACTTCGTCTCATTTTCGAGTTTGGTCTCATGTTTAGTGAGTTAGTCAACGGGCTGAAACTTTTAAATTATTGTCAGAGGTGGTCTACCAAACTATTTTCCGTTAGATTATGGATGGAAGAAACACGTGACATCAACAAACAAGTTCAGACAATTATCAACTTATTATAATTTTACCCCAATTTTAATTTAAATTTATAAGATATGCAATAACTGTAACATCCCGCTCGTCCGACTTATAAGGTACGTCGTGTTTCAACCTTTTTATGTGTTTAATTATGTGATTTTTGTACTTTGCTCGGTCCTATTTTGAACTCTTTAAGAGAGTAGGGGTTTGTTTGTAATTTTCTCTTTTTAGGGGTTTTTCGGTCATTCCTCGTTCGATCGAGATTTCGACCTCCTGGCCCCCTTCAACGCGTTCGGGGCATCGAGACGAGTCCGTAGACTCTAAGTTTGCCCAATTCTGACATCGTTAGCCCCTCCTTCTGACCGTTTTCGCGTGTGAGGACCCGAGATAAATACCCGGATCCTCGTTTTTCGTGCCAAAGCGCACCAGCTTCAGCTCTCTCTCTCTCTCTCGTGATGTATTAGTTACTATTCACATACACAAACACACACTAATCCAAACTTGGTCGTTTCTCGACGGAATTCGACGAATGAATAGTCCATTTCGAAGAGCTCGACGACGCAGTCACAACCTTACCAAGATCTCGGCCTGACGAAGACCGACGGCGGAGTTATTGCCGTTTTTTCAGTCGCACCAGGCGGGTGGTGGCAGACCGCGGCTTCGCCGCCCTTTCGCGGCGGCTTCCGGCGGCGATTTTGGGACACGCGCCCTAGACCCAAATAGAAGATTCTCCGGCGCATCGAATGGCGTTGGCGGTGCGGCCATTGGCCACCGGACGGCGGCTTAGGCGCTGCCTGAAACTCGCGACGGCGGCGAGTGAACAGTAACGCGGGCGGCGATCCGATGGCTTTCTCCGACCAAGGTTAGTGTTTTCCAAGGTTTTCCGACCCCCTGAGTCCATTTCCGGCATCAATTTGAGTGAATTTTAGCCGTAGGTGGTGGTTCCGATAACCTCATCCAATTCCATTAAGGCTCAAAACATGTACGCTCCAAAAGCATTCTTATACAATGTTCAAAAGTGCAATATGCAAGTGTAAGACCAATAATCAAGGCTAGAGACGAATGCAAGACCTATGACTCGAAATCCCACCTAGCACCCTTGACACCTGCACAACACAACTGAAAACTAAACGGGTTCAGTCCAAAAGGGACTGGTGGGTATAAAAACGGGGCATAAATATAATATATGACATTATTTAACAATCACATGCAAGCTATAATCCCAAGTGAGGTTTTTAAAGAATTTCCCAAGTGGGTGAATAGAAATCCTCAAAAGGGATTATAACGATTCATTTACATTAGGTCAAGGTCATTAGTGGCCCGGTTAGTGGGCGTGCATTATCTCCAACCAACACCTCGTGTAATTCATTAACATTCATTAACATTCATTCATTCATTCATTCTTTCTTTTCATGCATATCATTCTTCGTGCGCATTCAATAACATTTACACTTTCTTCCTCCGGGTTGGTGGCGGGTTTGCAAGGCCCATCCACCCATTCATTGACCAAAAGGGGAACATGACTCCCCAGATGGCACTCAGCGTCCATTCCTCGCTAACTCCTAGCGAGGTCCGATTACGCCATTCATTAGTGGGACTAGTGTAAGGGATCGCCGTCAGCCCTTGCCTCCTCGGGTTACCACTCACACCAAGTCCCTGGGCCCCATTCATTGTGAACATTCATTCATTCTCGCCAAAACATTTGGTAGGTTCATGAAAGAAAGGCTTTACATTGAAAACATTTACTCTTGAAAACGACTCTATATACATATATATACTTTTGGCCGAAATCTTTTCACATTGGGAGTATATAGGGCCATTTATCTAATAGTAGAGAAACCCACCTCGAACCGCAAAAAGAAGAAAACACGAGCCTCACTGACCGGCCTCGTCTCCAACTGGATCAAAATCTGTGCAAGAAAGTGAAGTGAGACTCAATATGACCAAATAAGACGCTCGACAATGCAATGATCATGATATGAATATGTAAAAGATAAGATTATGTCATGAAAATGTTCATGTGCACGATTAAGAAATTAAATCATATATTCAAGTCATTCGAATTCAGAAATTCACATTTTCAATCAAATTAATTCAAATAACATTTAATATTTACTAAGCATATATAAATATAATACATTATATTATACATGTATATATATATATAACACATGCACGTACAACCATGCATGCAAAACAATATGCAGGAAAATAGAAGGTGACACGCCCGTGTCACCATTATACAATAAGCTGTGACACCCCCGTGTCTCAGTATAGCGGACAATATGCATGAAAATAGAAGGTGACACGCCCGTGTCACCATTACAAAGCAAACCGTGACACCCCTGTGTCTCGGTACAGAGGAACCAGACAAACGTGCACCCCCCGTGTCATGCTGAAGGAGGAAACGGTGACACGCCCGTGTCACGTACGCAGAAGAGAAAAAAAACAGAGCATACAACAGAACAACAACGTACCAACCTCAAACACTCCAAAAATGGATCAAACTCACATTTAAATGCTCAAATATCATGATATACACCTACTAGCATACAAATAGACCAATAACAATTCATAAAAACACATATTTCCAAGCTAGATCATCAAGAATCATTCATTACAAACCCATATGCCAACCTATGATCTAAGCTCCTAAACTTCACAATATATGCATCAAACTTAAGCTCAAAGTTCACAAACATGCTTCCAACAACAATTACTGAATTCAACCAATTCATACCAAAGCCCTAACTATCATATTCAATTCAAGAATTCATCAAATCTCCAAAATTACCTTAAATGAAAGAAATGGAAGAAGAGATGAAGAGATGATGTTGATGAAGCTTCAATAGTCACAAATCCCACACAAACAATGCTTGGATGATGAAATCTCCCACTCCTCCAAGTAGGGTTTGGTTCGGTTGAGCAAGGAAAGCAAGAACAAGTGTATGTAATGTTTTGTATGAAAAGGAAGCAAATGGTACGTGATTGCTGCTATATGCAAGGAAGAGATGCTCCAATTTGCTATTAGGTCCTTCTATTATTTAAGTCATGCAGTTAGATTCAATTCCATAACAAATGCTCAATTAGAACCAATGCAATTAAGTACTCAAGTTCATGAAATGAGCAAGTAAGTCCATAGAAGAAATTAAATCAAGTTTGGGAAGTTAATTCATGTTGCAATCAGGTTCGATTTATGCAATAAATATCAATTTGATATGAATTCACAAAAATACTTAATATTAAATAACTTAGGATATAATAATTAACATAATCAACATAATTAACATATATACATGTTATAAAAAAATATATAATATTAATAACATTAAAAAAATAAAGTAATTAGAACACTTAATACAATTAACATAAAATTAAATATATAAAACACGTATAATAATTATTTCGCGCAATTAAGGAGCACACAAGTTATTCACATAAATTCAAATTCAAATATTGCATATATTTCAATTAATCACTTATTTAACAATTAAACAATGAAATTTAATTATAGAAAACACTAAAAAAAAACCCAATTAATTTGCGCAAATTAGTAAACACATATGTCATTTTAAAATATTGAAAAGTTGGGGCGTTACAGGCAAGGTTTTCCATAGACTAAGTTAAACAGGGACGTACCATAGCATTCTATACGCCCATAGCACATCATCCAACTTAGATGCCCAATCCTTTCTCGAGCTACTCACAGTTTTTTCCAAAATCTGCTTAATTTCCGTATTGGAAATTTCAACTTGCCCACTCGATTGGGGATGATACGGAGTCTCCACTCGATGATAAACTCCATACTTCTTCAAAAGAATCTCTAGAGGCTTATTCAGAAGTGAGAGCCTCCGTCACTAACAAGAGCTCGAGGAACTCCAAATCGATTGAAAATATTCTTTCGCAGAAATCTCAATACAATCTTGGAACCATTCGTCGGTGATGCTATGGCTTCAACCCACTTAGATACGTAGTCAACTCCCACCAAAATGTACTTATTTCCATTGGATGACGGCAATGGACCCATGTAATCAATGCCCCAGACATCAGAAAGCTCAATCTCAAGAATATACCTCAGTGGCATCTCATTTCTCTTTCCAATATTACCTGTCCTCTGGTATGAATCACACTTAGTCACAAACTCGTGGGCATCCTTAAATAGTGAAGGCCACAAAAATCCAGATTGTAACACCTTTGCAGCAGTCTTACTCGCAGCGTGACCTCCATAAGGACTAGAATGGCAATGATAAAGCACCTCCTCAATCTCATCCTGTGGTACGCATCTTCTCACCAAGTGATCGGAGTAGTGTCTATAAAGCAATAGCTCCTCTTCTGGTGGAAATTTAAGTCCGGAGGTACAATTTTACTAACCCAGTAGTTCACAAAATCTGCATACCACGGTACTCCAGAATCCACCTTAAACAATTGTTCATCTGGTAAATTCTCCACTATAACCTCTTCTGTATCCTCAGCTATCTCCTCAATTTCTAATCTCGACAAGTGGTCAGCTACCATATTCTCTGTGCCCTTCTTCTCCCTAATCTTCAAACCAAAATCCTGAAGCAATAATATCCACCTAATGAGGCGCGATTTACTATCTTTCTTAGACAAGAGATACTCAATCGCACATTGTCAGTATATAGCACAGTTTTTGAACCTATCCTGTAAGAACGAAACTTGTCAAAAGCATGTACAATAGCTAACAGTTCCTTTTCAGTGGTGGCATAATTAAGTTGTGCATCATTAAGTGTTTTCCTAGAATATACAATAACATGTAAACGTTTCTCCCTTCTTTGGCCAAGGACAGATCCTATGGCCAAGTCACTAGCATCACACATAAGCTCAAATGGTAAACTCCAGTCTGGTGCCACCATAATGGGTGCTGAAGTAAGTTCTTTCTTCAACCTGTCAAAAGCCGTCAAACATTCATTATGAAAGATGAACCCAGCATCCTTTTGTAAAAGCTTATAAAGAGGTAAGGTGATTTTGGAGAAATCCTTAATAAACCGGCGATAAAACCAGGCATGACCAAGGAAACTCCTAACTCCCTTAACATTAGTTGGTGGTGGCAACTTCGCGATCACTTCAAGCTTGACCTTATCAACTTCAATTCCTTTCTCCGAAATCCTGTGGCCTAAAACAATTCCTTCCTTTACCATGAAGTGACACTTTTCCCAATTCAAAACTAGGTTAGTCTCTTTATATCTCTGCAAAACTTGGGTTAAATGCTGTAGACAAGATTCAAAAGAAGAACCAAACACAGAAAAATCATCCATAAATATTTCCATGGTACGCTCAATGAAATCAGAAAAAATGGCCATCATGCATCTTTGAAACGTAGTAGGGGCATTACACAATCCAAAAGGGATTCTCCTAAAGGCGAAAGTACCATAAGGACAAGTAAAAGTGCATTTTTCCTGGTCTTCCGGAGCTATAGCTATCTGATTATCCATCCAGAAAACAGTAATATACAAGCCCGGCTAATCTTTCTAACATTTGACCAACGAAAGGAAGAGGAAAGTGATCCTTCCTTGTGGTAGTGTTTAGTTTCCTGTAATCAATGCAGACTCTCCAGCCCGTGACTGTCCTAGTAGGAATCAGTTCATTATTCTCATTTTTAACTACAGTCATCCCTCCTTTCTTAGGCACAACCTGAACAGGACTAACCCACTTACTGTCCGAGATGGGATAGATGATCCGGGCATCTAACAGTTTCATTACCTCGACCCTAACAACTTCTTTCATGTTTGGGTTTAACCTGCGTTGGTGTTCTATAGAGGGTTTATGCTCTTCTTCCATCAAAATTTTATGCATGCAAATAGCTGGGCTAATCCCCTTAATGTCAGAAATAGTCCATCCTATTGCTCTTTTATGAGCTCTCAACACCCTTAATAACGCATCTAGTTGTAATTCAGATAATTCAGTAGAAACAACAACAAGCAATGTATCAGATTCACCTAAAAATGCATACTTCAAATGATTGGGGAGGGGTTTCAATTCCAAAGTAGGGGCCTTAACAATTGAAGGGGGAGGGGGGGGGGAGTGGGCTAACCTGTACCCAACTCCTCATAAACAAACCTTTACCAGAATGATACGAATGGAGTTGCCTCGAGTTCTCTCGAATAGGCAGCAATTTCTTCAAGTAATTCCTCTCCATCTATTCTCTCTTCTAATCCCTACAAACATAATTTAAGGGGGTCATCTTGCAGTGCTGAAACTGAAAAAATATCATCTACCATGAAACACTATTCTCCCCCACTACTGGTCCCTTCATGGTTTTGAACAAATTAAACTCCACTTGTTCTTCCCCCACTCTTAGGGTTAGCAATCCATTCTTCACATCAATCAATGCTCCGGATGTGGTAAGGAAAGGTCTTCCTAGAATCAAAGGTATATCTCGGTCCTCTTCTATATCAAGCACAAGAAAATCCACCGGAAGATAAAACTTTCCGACCCTAACAAGGGCGTTCTCCAGGATTCCAGTAGGATATGTGATTGATCAATCAGCTAATTGCAATGAAACTGTAGTTAGTTGTAGATCCTCCAAACCTAATTTCCTGCAAATAGATAAAGGCATTAAACTCACACTAGCACCAATATCGCATAAAGCTTTATTGAAAGTTAAATTGCCAATTGTACAAGGGATAGAAAAACTCCCTGGATCCTTAAGCTTCGGGGAAGCTTATACTGAATGATAGCGCTGCACTCCTCAGTAAGTGCAATGGTGGCGTACTTCTCCAATTTCCTCTTGTTAGAGAGAATCTCCTTTAGAAACTTAACATAAGTCGGCATTTGTGTTAATGCTTCTGCAAAAGGAATATTGATGTGTAACTCCTTGAAGATGCTCAAAAACTTCTCGAATTGTTTCTCTAATTTCTGCTTCTGTAATCTTTGGGGAAAGGGAACCGGTGGCACATATTCCTTGGGTGCCACATTCACCTTTGGCTTTGAAGGGGGCTCCTCTTTTTTCTCCTCTACACTTCCCTCATTTCTCTCAACTACTCCTTCAGTCTTCTTCTTCACAGTGTTGTCTTCATCAGAATTTGTAGGCAGCTTTGGTCCTTAGTATTTCTTACCACTTCTCAAGGCTACGGCCTTGCACTGTTCGTTATGATTGTTTTCGGTTTGTTTCGACAACATACTTGGGCCTATTGTATTCAATGATTGGGCTAGTTGACCGATCTGAGTTTCCAGATTCTTATTCTGATTCACCACCTGCTCTACTTGAGTTTCTAATTTTGGATATTTGTCCGAAGACACTGCTATGAACTTCTCATGTGCAGCCTCCCATCCCTGCTTTTGTTCCGGAAAGGGTTGAGTATGAGAAATGTATGGTGGAGGTTCTGGTTGTATTAGATAACGGCCTGGAGTATGGACTAGGTCTGGTCAACCTAGACCTTGAGGCCTAGGTTGAAACGGCGGTCTGAGTTGCGGTATTGGTTGTTGAGGATGGTTCCCCCAACTAGGGTTGTAGGTGTTTACATTATTTGCATAGCTCACTTGCTCTTGCACCTGCTCACCTGCATTGGAGTAGGGACATATGTTAAACACATGTGGACCACTACAAATATCACAAGTTACCTGCATTGGTTGGAAATTGTGTTCCAATTGCATTCAAAGAATGTTTGTCTAATTTGTTATTAAGAGCTTCAATTTGGGCATTGATGGCTGTTAGACCATCTAGCTCTATGACTCCTGCTGCAACCTTAGTCGGTTGAGACTGGTCCCTTTCATGCACGAAAACATCATTCTGTGACATATTCTCTAATAGTTCAACAGCAACTGTCTTAGACTTTGACAGGAAAGCTCCGCCAGCTGCGGTATCCATCGCTCCTCTAAAAGTAGGGAACATTTTGTTATAAAATGTCTGAATCAGTAACCAACCGGGAATCCCATGGTGTGGACACTTCTTCTATAAATCATTAAATCTCTCCCAAGCCTCATAGAAAGGCTCTTCATCCAATCGTCGAAAACCTTGAATCTCATTGCTGTACTTCGTAGTTTTGCTGAGAGGGAAAATTTTGGCTAGAAAAGCCTGAGAAAGTGCCTCCCAGTTTAGAAAGAATTCATTTGGTATAGTACTCAACCATGTTTTGGGTCGTTCCCTTAGTGAGAATGGGAAAAGTCTAACTCGGATGGCATCGGGTGAGACGTTTCGCCAACTCTGTTGGACTCGTATCAATGATCCGGGTTTAATGAACCAAGCCTCCTATTTTTCTAAACTCATTTGGACCCCCGAAATTTAACCGAAAGATGTAACATCCGCCTAAATGACCACCTCCCACCATTTTGACCTTAACTTGAACCATGGTTAACCAAATTGAGCAAGGTTTGGACCCACATGACCCTTATTTAACCCTTAATCAGATAACTTACCTACCATCCCATTTCATACATCAAAAGAAAGAAAAGAAATACCTGCAAACCGAGACCCTTGTGAGAAGAAAAAGAATACTATTCAATTTCATCCTTTTGGAGCTCAATACCTCACCAAATCACTCAAAATTCAAAAGGTATGTTTATGATTGTGTTATCCATTATATTTTCTTCAATTTGACATCGTAATTGCTGAATTTCAGGGAGAAATGAGCATGCTTTGATGAAATGGATGAATATTAAGGGTTAAGAGCTATTGATGAATTTTGGGTGATCTCTTGTGAATTCTTTGGATTTTATACAACCTAAGGGAGCCTTAGATATGTATAAGTATTAATTTGAACTGATTTTATAAGATGGTTAAGGAATTTTTGAGCTAGCACGGGTGTTCTTGAAGTTTTGGCATGAAGAAATATGATAATTTATGTCTTGCTCCTTCCTTCACTTCTTGCATTATCTTTGGACCAGAATTTAACTTACCTTGTTATGTCCCTTTGATGTTTGCATGATTTGGCATGAATTTTGGTTAGTTTTGGGACTTTTTTTCGGACTCTAGGCCTGCTGTCGCGAGGAGTGGCGGCCGCGATCAAGTTATGTGCTTTTCTGGTGGCGGCCGCGACACCAAAATGGCTTTGTTTCGAGTTGGGAGCAGGCTAGAGGAGTGGTCGCGACCGTGACCAAATTATGCCTGATTTGGGTCGGGCCGTGACCCCATTTTTGAAGGGTTTCGAGATGCTTTGTTCTCCTACGTGCGTGCATGGATGAAAACTTTGTTCCCTTGTCTCGTGTGATATATATTTGATCTTTTTATTATATGTGTGCATTGTTAACACATTTTATGGTGTGTTATGCTTGATATATGAAATTTATGGATTCGTTTAACGTGAATTATGCGAACTAGGATTTAATATGACTTTAATGCTCCATAATGTGCATGCATGCTTCTTGCTTCATTCGGGAACCCTAATTGATAATTTATACCTTCTCTAATGATTTATTTGAATTGTTTATATCTTAAAGTATGTGTTGTGATCGTTATATAAAATCTATGAATTGAATCGATATGAAATATGAAAGATATGGAACGAATGAATTTGAAACCTTCATGTATTTATCGAACTTTAATGAATTACTCATTTATGTGCTTCAATGTATAAATTATGCACTAGAACATCTTTATAATATATTATTGTCTCTTAGGCACTTAATATCATATTCATTGCATTGTCGTGCGCCATATATGGTTCATTTGGAGTCTTAAGTCTCACAAGTGCATTATCTTGTCTTTTGTCAGTTTTCTCTAGGGCGGAGATGCCGGGTTCATAGGATACCTCAAGTCTTCTTTTCCTTTCGGTATTATTCGGAAGGTGTAATAGGTGGGTTTTCCTTCTATTAGATATGAATCGACCCGATATATCTAACGTGGAAGTTTGAAGCCAAAATATTGGCGAGAGTAAATGATTTTGAACGTAAAACCCCTTTTTCTTTATGTATCCCCACCGAATGACTTTGGCGAGAGCATAAATGAATGCACGGGCCCAGGGACTTGATGCATGTGGCTATCTGAGGAGGCAAGGGCCGACGGTGAGCATGTGTACTAGTCCCACCATGAACAACAACGAAACCGACCTCGTTAGGAGTTGGCGAGGAAGGGGAACCGGGCTTTTGGGGCTTCATGGACCCCCACTAGCCGTATTAACTGAGAGACACACTCTCCTGGATGCGCCACCCCGGGGCACCGGTTACACCATCGGGAGGAACAAAACCTGCTAGTGGCATGGGGTCGCCCATGGTCCACTAGGACAATATCTTCCGCTGCGCATGGTAGACGCGTTTCTAGCCGAAGGAAAAAGCAGTAAATATCATGAATGAATGAATGCTAATGATTGAATGATTGAATGAACGAACGAATGATTGATTGTTGCATGATCGTAATAAATAAAGGAATATGTGCACACACGAGGTGAAGGTTGGAGATTTCGCCCATTCGCCGGGCTCACGTATTGGCCTCATGAATGAAATGAAAGAATGAATTGCTGGTTGTAATCCCGGACGTTGTTTCTTTATTTTCACCAACTTGGGAAATATTTCAAAACCTCATACGGGATTATGACTTGCCTGTATGTGTGCTTTTAGATTCTGTATTATTATGATATTAATCCCTGTTTTATACCCACCAGTCTCTTATAGACTGAACCCGGTTTTGTTCTCAGTTCTTTTGCAGGTTTTGGAGCGCTAGGTGGGATTTTGAGTCTGTCGAGTCCTGTGGTTAAGTCGGAGTCATTTTACATGTATTTTGTAGTTTGAATAAGTTATCTTGACAAATATAACATGTTATGATTATGATACATTGATTCGGCACAAGCTTCTAGGGATAGATCGAACCCGTGACTTATGTTTTATAATTTAAGATTTATGATTTATGTTTGAAATTTCGGGACTAGGTATCTATGTTAGTTGAACCCGTCACATGCTGCTTATATTGTGATTGATCTTATGTTCTGCTTTCGCATGTGCATTCATATTTTGGGTTGATTTACCTACTTGGTTCTGAGAGTTAACTCCCACCTAGCATAGCGAGTGTGTGAGTCCCCGTTTGCTGTGACTTGGCACGTGTATGGACCAACCATTTCATATACGGGTCGGGTCTCGGTGCGGGGGATGTTGTACCTTCCATTTGGGGAGCTATATCCTTAAGTGGTATCAGAGCCCCAGGTTGCAAAACCGGCGTTTCTAGCGTATTGTCGTGTCAAGTTATGATTTTGAATTTTATTTCGGGAACGGGACCATGTCGGGGGCGAAAGGGCATTTAGCGCACCTCTGGTTCCAGGCAGCATATCTTGAGCTCGGGAACTCGGATTTGAGTTTGGTCAACTTTTTTGGACTCGTATTGATGATCCGGGTTTAATGAACCAAGCCTCTTATTTTTCTAAATTCTTTTGAACCCCCGAAATTTAACCGAAACATGTAACATCCGCCAAAATGACCACCTCCCACCATTTTAACCACAACTTCAACCTTGGTTAACCAAATTGAGCAAGGTTTGGATCCACATGACCCTCATTTAACCCTTAATCATATAACTTTCCTATCATCCCATTTCATACATGAAAATTAAGGAAAGAAGTAGCTACAAACCGAGACCCTTGTGAGAAGAAAAAGAATATTATTCACTTTCTTCCTTTTGGAGCTCAATACCTCACCAAATCACTCCAAATTTGAAAGGTATATTTATGATTGTGTTCTCCATCATCTCTTCTTAATTTAACACCTTAATTGCTGAATTCCATGGAGAAATGAGCATGCTTTGATGAAATGGATGAATAGTAAGGGTTAAGAGCTATTGATGAATTTTGGGTGATGTCTTGTGAATTCTTTGGATTTTATACAACCTAAGGGAGCCTAAGATATGTATAAGTATTGATTTGAACTGATTTTATAAGATGGTTAAGGAATTTTGGAGCTAGCATGGGTGTTCTTGAAGTTTTGGCATGAAGAAATATGATGATTTATGTCTTGCTCCTTCCTTCACTTCTTGCAGGATCTTTGGCCCAGAATTTGGCATGAAATGAGTGATAATATGTTGCCTTAACTTACCTTGTTATGTTCCTTTGATGTTTGCATGATTTGGCATGAGTTTTGGTTAGTTTTGCGGCTGTTTTTTGGACTCCAGGCCTACTGTCGTGAGGAGTCACGGCCGCGATCGAGTTATGTGCTTTTCTGCTAGCGGCCGCGACCCAAAATAGCTTTTTTTCGAGTTGGGAGCAGGCTAGAGGAGTGGTCGCGGCCGTGACCAAATTATGCCTGATTTGGGTTCGTGACCCCATTTTCGAAGGGTTTCGAGATGCTTTGTTCTCCTACGTGCATGCATGGAGGAAAACTCCGTTCCCTTATCTCGTGTGATATTTATTTGATTCTTTTATGATATGTGTGCATTGTTAACACATTTTATGGTGTGTTATGCTTGATGTATGAAATTTATGGATTCGTTTAACGTGAATTATGTGAGCTAAGATTTAATATGACTTCAATGCTCTATAACGTGCATGCATGCTTCGGTGCTTCATTTGGGAACCCTAATTGATATTTTGTACCTTATCTTATGATTCATATGAATTGTTTATATGTTAAAGTACGTGTTGTGATCGTTATATGAAATCTATGAATTGATTCGATATGAAATATGAAAGATATGGAACGAATGAATTTGAAAACTTCATGTATTGATCGAACTTGAATGAATTACTCATTTATGTGCTTCTAATGTATAAATTGTGCACAAGAAAATCTTTATAATATATTATTGTCTCTTAGACACTTAATATCATATTCAATGCATTATCGTGCGTCAGATATGGTTCATTTGGAGTCTTGAGTCTCACGAGTGCATTATATTATCTTTTGTCAGTTTTTTACAGGGCGGAGATGTCGGGTTCATAGGATACCTCAAGTCTTCTTTTCCTTTCGGTATTGTTCGGAAGGTGTATCAGGTGGGTTTCTCTTCTATTAGATATGAATCGACCCGATATATCCAACGTGGAAGTTTGAAGCCAAAATACTGTATATATATATATATATAAAAGAGTAAATGATTTTGAACGAAAAACCCCTTTTTCTTTATGTATCCCCACCGAATGATTTTGGCGAGAGCGTGAATGAACGCACGGGCCCAGGGACTTGATGCATGTGCCTATCCGGGCAGGCAAGGGCTGACGGTGAGCATGTGTACTAGTCCCACCACCAACAGCGGTGGAACCGACCTCGTTAGGAGTTGGCGAGGAAGGCGAACGGGGCTTTTGGGACTTCATGGACCCCCACTAGCCATATTAACTGAGAGACACGCTCTCCTGGATGGGCCACCCCGGGGCACCGGTTACACCATCGGGGATGAACAAAACCTGTTAGTGGCATGGGTTTGCCCATGGTCCACCAGGACAATATCTTCCGCTGGGAATGGTAGACGCGTTTCTAGCCGAAGGAAAAAGGAGTAAATATCATGAATGAATGAATGATAATGACTGAATGATTGAATGAATGAACGAATGATTGATTGTTACATGATCGTGATGAATGAATGAATATGTGCACACACGAGGTGAAGGTTGGAGATTTCGAGCACTCGCCGGGCTCACGTATTGGCCTCATGAATGCAATGAAAGAATGAATTGATGGTTGTAATCCTGGATATTGTTTCTTTATTTTCACCCACTTGGGAAATATTTCAAAACCTCGTATGGGATTATGACTTGCCTTCGTGTGTGCTTTTAGATTCTGTATTATTATGATATTAATCCCTGTTTTATACCCACCAGTCTGTTATAGACTGAACCCAGTTTTGTTCTCAGTTCATTTGCAGGTTTTGGAGCGCTAGGTAGGATTTTGAGTATGTCGAGACCCGTGGTTAAGTCGGAGTCATTTTACATGTATTTGTAGTTTGAATAAGTTATCTTGAAAAATATAACATGTTATGATTACGATACATTAATTCGGGACTGGCTTCTAGGGATAGATCGAACCCGTGACTTATGTTTTATGAGTTATGATTTATGTTTGAAATTTTGGGACTAGGTATCTATGTCCGTTGAACCCGTCACATGCTGCTTATATTGTGATTGACCTTATGTTCTGCTTCCACATGTGCATTCATATTTTGGGTTGATTTGCCTACTTGGTTTCAATAGTTAGCTCCCGCCTAGCATACAGAGTGTGTGAGTCACCGTTTGCCGTGACTTGGCACGTGTATGAACCTACCTTTTCATATACATGTCGGGTCTCGGTGCGGGGGATGTGGTGCCTTCTGTTTGGGGCGCTATAGTAAAAGTGACAATGGGGGCTAGGAACAATGAAATTGTTTTTATAGTTCCAATGAAACTCTTAGTTTTCATATTTGTTGACAATCTGAATTGGGTTAATAAATAGTATTAACAATTATCAATTAAAGTATTTGAAGACTGCTTGTCAATTTATTTGGAGCTTCTGAGGCAATGCAACCGGAGTAAGTTTTTCTCTAAGTGGATTTAATTCAAGTTAACTAGATTCCAAAATATGATCCAAATGTCAATGTATCAACTTATTAATCAAGATTACTAGATTAAAAAATATAGTCTTAATTTTCTACGGAATTTATAAAACAAGTTTTCTTTATTCCAAAGTAGGTCCTAATGATTAACTTAATTTATATATAACCATAAATTTTAAACTTGGTGTATTTTTTTCCTCTCATTTTGTTTCAGGAATGAGCTCAATGCAAAGATTTAATTTCTTAAATAGAATGTTTGTATTATATGTAGTGTTTATTATTGAGGTATTGAGCCAAAATATTTTCCTTCATGCACACACATCAAAAGTAGTATTAACATTGTTTTGAGGAAAGAATGTTAAGAGAAAGCACACATGTTTTCATTGTGAAGCTCATTGGTGTTGGGAAAACAGAAACAGTAACACAGCGAAATTTAAAAAATTTTCCCAAAAGAAGATCGAATCTTGCAATTCTTATTCCCAAATTTATAGGGTTCTATCAAGACTGCACGAAAGTAGCCCTCTAGAGAATTAGTCCACCAACCTCGATCACGATCCAAACAGGGAGGTTGCTACTTCTATTTTTGGTGTTTAGGCTCTAGGGTTTAATGTGTAGTAATTTGGAGAAGGAGATTGTCTATAAATCCCTTATAGGGTTCGAACCCCATGCATATATAGGCTAAGGGGTTCGAACCCCTTATGCTTGTTGGACAAGGTTTCCTAAACCTTTTAGCTAAGGTATTTCTTGCTTGGAGAGAAAAACTCTTACCTTGACCAAAAGTCTCCTTTTGACCAACTTGTGAAGGAAGAATATAATATCTAACTCTCTTAGATATTTTCATTAATTTTATTTATTCCTAATAAATAACTTAAAGCTAATAATTAATTAATTCATAATTAATTATTTATTAGACTAAATATCTCCAAATTAGAACCTTGATATCAATTCATAATTAAATTAAAGTCCATTAAATAATTAATCAACATTAATCATTTAATGCAACACATTCACGTGACACGTGTCACACCTAGGACACGTGTGGTCCCCACCAATCTCTCATTGGTCCGATCAACTCGTTTAATCGATTCAAGCCTTAACCCACATGACCGGGTTGTTGTGTGTGACCCTCTAGGTTCTTAATTCAATTAGCAGTGACCCTAATTAATTAATTCCTAATTAATTAATCAGTCCACATATCACACTACCATAGTCTAGCAACAGGTGTGTGACCCTAGCTGAATAAGAATATCTCAATTCGAAAGAACCTTTAAGTTGTTGACATATGTGAGATAAAATCCTCCTATATCCAATCTCTCAATCAAGATCTAGGGCAAGGGAATAATTAGAACCCTAATAATATCGATCTTAAAGTTAAGTGCATTTCATATCCATTTGATCCCGATCCAAGAAACCCATTTCTTGATCTCGATCCACTGCCTTGGCCAAGGACTCCACTATGGCTTATGAATGACTTACACAATAAGAGATCAACTTGCTAATGAAAGTGTAGGTCCTTTATCGATTCTCATATGCTTCCATGTGCCACTTGTGCAGCCCTAGCATAAGCTCTAAATCAGTTGTCTAAGGCAACACCCTTTAAAGCTCATACCTAGACTACAAAGTTAGCCCACAAAGCATCGATGGAATCTCAAGTCTAAGGACTACTTCATCACATCAACGACTCGTGAGATATTTCCTAATCTAGAAGTTTCAATTTTCAGAAATAGAAACTTCCTTTCCCATTTAGGAATCTTCTTACACGAGACACCTCAGTGAACCTACTTACAATAAGTAAGCACCACCATGTATCACGCACATATCAATCGATACACTTTGCACCCCATGAAACAAGATGGTCCTTCTTAAGGGTATGATCACAGGAGAAAGCTGTAGCTCCCCGGAGCGCAAGGCACTACACCCCCCGTACCGTAGCCCGACACGTGTAATGAAATGGACACTCCGCACATGCACCAAGCTACGGCGAACGGGTGATAAACAAAATCACACCTAGGCTAGGCGGTCTAGACCCTAAATCAGAGTGCGCGAAATAAACAAATACACATGCGGAAGCACCAGGATTCAAACATACGAATATTCATGCTCAGAAATTAATCAAATATACCATAATGAATCACGTCAGGTAATACAAATATAATAACTTCCAAATTTAAAGTCTTATACATGTTTCGAAAATTCAAAGATACAAAATAAACTAAAACAATGCATGAACTCGCTAAACGACCCAAAACTCAAAAGAAATGACCGCCGCCTAGCACGAACAACCTCCACGAGAACCTACAACTCAAAGAGCCAAAGGGGAAAAAAACAACGAGGAGGGGTCAGTCCTAATGACTGGTGAGGGGGCTAACACACTCACACGTACGCAATAAATAAAAGCAGAGCAAATTCAAATTATAAAGTTCATGAACCGGGGTGTGGTTTTTGCAATCTAAATAATTTTACCCTGTGATAATAATTATAAAAAAGATTTTAGGGCAAAAGCACAAAATAACCAAGTTTTAGCAATTATACAAGTCCACTCTCGTTTCACGAACAACAAACATAAGCAGAAATCAAAGACTCGGCGAGAACGAGTTCAAACCCACCTAACTCCTTTCAAAGCAGAAACGAAATCAATATAAAGCAAAGCTCATAATCAATCCACCCTTTCACCGCTTGGGGATGAGTTAACGTTCACACAACCCCGTTCTCTCGTCAAAATATGTGAGTCGGGGGATCCTACCCGCTCCCTGATGGGTGTTAACCGCCGGTAACCGAGAAATCGTCTTCCCCTCGAACTCCCGGGGATGGACAAATTTCCCTATATCAAAATGGGGTTGTGTTGATCAGAGGGATCGGTGACCCCGTGGCCGACCCGAGAATCACATACCACTTTCCCGAGCCCATTTCAAAGTTCAGAATTCAAAATCTTATTAATTTTGAAATTTCAGAATTTTCCGACTTATATTTAAAGTCGTATTTCTCGCTATTTTCAAAACGTTCACACACACCAACCCTTTTCAAATCGAATAAACATAAAATAGATTACGTATATATATAAAAGCGTTTTTCAATAATTCATAGAAAAAGGGGTAAATCCCGCAAAATACTAATCAAACACGTATTTACATAATTATATATATATATGTATATCACATGTGGGCTTAAAATACATGTAGGGTTGTGGGTCATTTAACTAAAAAGGAAAAAAACCTCACCTTGTCGACCACACCGGACGCAACGAACCAAAACACTTCTATAACACCTCCTCGTCAACCACGAAACGAACCTAAAGACAAAACAAAGGACAAGGGATATACTTAGACTCAATATGAACCACTTAAATGCTCGACATATGAATATGAATGCAAATGATGCATACAAAATACATTGAGAGATCATTTAACACATGTAGATTCATAACACGTATTAAATTCCATAATTTACGTTAAATGCCTTCATGAATTACACATAATACTCATAACATGCCATATATTAAATTAACTATGCATGCAAATCATGAAACAATTAATAAATTACCATGCAAAGCAATTAAACATCACTTAGGTTCATGCATGTACGTTTAAGCACGTAAGAGGCACGTAGGCCATTTATTTCACGTTAAACGAATTCATATATTTCATACAACGAGCCTAACACATTAAATAGCATGTAGCTCGTTAAATAGCATGTATACGATTCATACATATCATAAAAGAAGCATGTTTGGCCATTTATTTCATGTAAGAGCATCGATTTTACGTAATAAATTCACAAATAATCACATAACACAAAATACACAAGTTATACATGCGTACAACATAAAAAGGAAGGAAGAAAAATAAGGAAAACACGAACGGAAACGAAACGGAAAGCACACAGCAGCAACAGGTGGAAATTGGGGCAAAAACAGGTTGCGGGGGCGACCAAAAACAGGTCAAAAAGGGTCGCAGTCGTGACCATCTTCTTCAACAGCCTCCAGCACTATAGCAGGTTAAAGTTGGGCTATCTTTTAGTCACGGCCGTGACCAGATTTCTTCTTCCCCCGGTCGCGGGTGCGACCTCTGGTGACAGCAGCAACAGATGCAAAAACAGCAGGAAAACTCGACCAAAACCCACTCAAACTCAAGGTAACAAGTAAGGAAAGGAATAATCAACAAATATACATCAAATACTTGCCAAAAGTCATGCCAAAACCGGACCAAAATGCAAGGAAATGGAGAAGGGACCATGTATACACATATTCATACAAAAACCCAAAATTCTTAAATCAAACTCTCATAAATCTTAAGCTAGCATGCAAATTTGGTCCATACAAATATTATTGGATGTATAAGGTTCAATTAGCATGGATCAAATTCAAAGAAAGCTCAAGAATTCAAGCAAATTCATCACAAAAAGCTCTAACCCTTACTACTCATGTTGCTAAGCAAAGAATGCTCAAATGATCATGTAAGCTAGAAAATCTGGACTCAAAAGAAAGAGGAAGAGATGGAGAATACAAAACCGGACTTACCTTTCAAATTTTAGCCGAATCGGATGAGAAACGAGCTTGGAAATTGAAAAATGGCATGTAGCTTCCTTCTCTTCGCTTCATCTCGGTTTGCTGCTGTTTTTCTCCCCTTTGGCTGCTGAAAAACGAAATGAAAAGGAAAAAGGGGAGAAAGAGGCTTAAGTGAGGAAAAAGTGGGGCCAAGTAGGAGTTGAATTAGTAAAAGATTAATCAAATTATGGCTAAATAGTGAAATATGGTAAAGCTGTCACACGAGGCTCAAAACAGGCGAAATACGGGGGATCAAACTAGGTTAGAAAAATACAAGTTGGGTTCTCTAACTTCCATTCTTCGTTGTGAGTCCGAGGCTTCTTCCAAAATTTGAATCCGAATTCCCGAGCTCAAGTTACGCCCTTCGGAACCCAAGATGCGCTAAGCGAATTAGGCCCTCGAATCCCTTAACAATTAAAACGGTTGATGAACCGTATTAAACGAACTCAAAAATAATTAACGAGCACTTAAACAAATTCTTAAAACACGTAATTCACGCATAACACGTTGTCACATAATTTCACATAATTATAAGCAGATACTCGTCATACGAATAAAGAAAGGGATCGCACGGGGAAAAACGTTTAAATACGTAACAATTAATACAAATAAATATTCAAATAAACACTTAAGCAATTAATTAAACATTTAAAGGCATATATAAAATAATTAAATACGCACGTAACACTCTCGGTAAGGCGTACCTGTACGGCCGGACGAGCGGGATATTACACAAGCCTCGAACGAGTCATATCGGCACTCCTACTGTCTTTTGGACTCATCGGCTTAGAGTGATTTCTAATCATGACTTAAGTGATTTAAGGCTCGTCTCATGAACCATTTCAACTAAATGGTTGATTCTTATAAGTCATGTTGATTACGAGAGTTCTTATACATGCACAGCTAAAGTAAACACACAATCAAACAAGAGCATATAAAGAACTGTAACCTTGGTTCGTTTATTATTCAAAGATTGTCTGTGATTTACAAAAGGTAAAGCACTAAGTAGACTATTACATCGGCTTTCAGGGTACTATTCCTAATAATCTCCCACTTGCTCGTCAAAACACTCATAAGCTAGTCTAAGTCCCATCTTAACAATATGGCCTTCGAGAGCTTCTCGACTAAGGGGTTTAGTAAGTGGATCTTCCACGTTCTCTGCTGATGCAACCCTCTCTATTTGCACATCACCTCGTTTGATGATATCATGGATTAGGTGATACTTCCTCATAATGTGCTTGGTCCGTTGGTGAGATCTTGGTTCTCTTGCTTGAGCAACCGCCCCAGTGTTGTCACAAAACACAGTAATGGGGGTCTTTCATGCTAGGAACGACATTCAATTCTTGAATGAAGTTTCTAATCCAAAAACCTTCCTTAACTGCATCATTGGCAGTTAGGTATTCGGCCTCAGTGGTCGAATCTGCAGTGGTCGTTTCGTTGGAACTCTTCCAATCCACTGCTCCGCCGTTAAGGCAGAAAATGTATCCTGACATTGACATAAAATCATCTAAGTCGGATGTAAAGCTTGCATCGTAGTATCCTTCGATGATTAGATCTTTCTGTCCTCTGTATACTAAGAACAAATCCTTAGTACTTCTCAAGTACTTTAGGATGTTCTTCATGGCAGTCTGGTAACCTTCTTTCAGGGTCAGATTGAAAAAGGCTCGTAATACTAGGTGCATAAGCCACATCGGTTGTGTACATAACTTTACATGTATTATGCTACCTATTGTCGAGGCATAAGGTATATGAGTCATTCTTTCCTTCTCAAGGTTTGTCTTGGGACACATCTTCTTAGAAAGACATGTTCCTACACTCATAGGAAGAACCTTGTTCTTCGCTTCCTCCATGCTGAATCGTTTCAGCACTTTGTCTATGTACATCGATTGTGACAGTGTAGCACCCCGCACGTGAAGCACCACATCCCCCGCACTATGGCTCAACACGAGTAATGAAATAGTAAATCCGCACCCGTATCAAACAATAGCGAACGGGAGACAAACATAAAACTTCCTAAGCTAGGCGGAACTAGACCCTGCAATGATAACCAATCAACAAAATATAATGCATCGGCGTACTCAACTTCGAACATACAAATCATAAGCATAATTGGGCTCTTCAGGCCTCTTTTAAATTCATAGCAAAACTCAGTAAAGCCAATTTCATAATAAATACATAGGTATCCAATTTCATGATATAATAGAAATGAATCATACATAGTTCCAATACATATGCGAGTGCAGAGACTCTCCTAACCTACTTGACCAACTTAAAGACTCCAAACACCTCCGCCTAGCTCGAAACTCCAAAGCCAAACCTGCACACTAAAGTGTTGGAGAGGGAGAGGGTTAGTCTCTAGAAGAATGAGTGAGCGGGAGCGATACATATATATAAGAAACATGCACATGCAAGTCATAAATCCCGAGCAAAGGTTTTATTTGAAATTAGTTCCCACGAAGGGCAAGAAAAAAGATAAACAATGCTCGAACTTTACGACTAACTCATATTCAATTCATTACATTCATAAATCATACATATACATAAGGCTCGGCGAGTGAGCGTGCACAATCTCCAACCAAACTCCGACCGTGTACGACAAATATCATTAATATGTTGATTAGGCGATCATGCAATATATCAAAATACACACCGACCATAAATTGTATCATAAACATATTCATAAGCATAATCATAAATCATAACCAACCTTCTTCCTCCGGGTGGTGGACGGGTTTGCAAGGCCCGACCACTCAATCATATCATCGCGGCTATGAGGTTCATGAGGCCTCAAAGCCTGGTTAGCGTTTCCCCGTCAAGAACCTCCCTTGACGAAGTCCGTTTCGTCGTAAGTTGGAACTAGTATATGGGATCTCCGTCAGCCCTTGCTTCCTCGGTTAGCCACATATACTAAGTCCCGGGGCCCGTGCAATCATAATCATGTCTCGCCAAAACATATCAATTCATACGAACATAACATAATCATAAATCATTTGAAAAGGATTTACTCGATCAATAATTACTCGGTACGTTCATTTGAAAACCAAATATATAACTATATTAGGTTTTTGGCCAAAGCTTGTCACATACGGTTGTAGGGTTTTATACATAACTAGAACGAAAACACCCTCACCTGGTACAAGACGAAACAAGGATACGAGTTACCGAGTGCCTGAAAGATCAAGATCTCTCCACCCTGGAGATAAACTGTACAAAGACAACATGACGTGTTTGTGAGACTCAAGACTCTTAATGAACCATATAGGACGCACGACATGTTATGCACATGATATGAATGCATAAAAGATGATATTATGTCATGAAAATGTTCATGTGCACTATCAAAGAATTTAAATCATATAGACGAGCCATTCACTTGATATTATAAACGTTCATATTCATTCAAGTTCAATCTTTTCGTATCTTTCGTAATTCATAGCAATATCTAACAAAGTCTTGGAACCATATTCACATTATACCTTCCAACATGTTTACATTAAGTATGATACATAAAAAGGCAAAGAACATCACTTAAGACATCAAAAGGATGCAAGAAGGTACTTTATATTTCATATAGAAGCACTCAAGCCACGTCATAGCAATTCACCAAAAGCATGCTTTAAACCTCATACAAAAGCTATGAAATTAAACCACAATGCTCCCAACATATAGCAATACAAGTTCATAGTTCAACACAAAAGGAGATAAAGTCATTAAGGAGGTGAAATAAATCAAAAACCGAAAAGGAAGCAACAAGGACTGTGCAGGGGAAGGGACACGGGGGTGTCACCCTCCTTAGCTAAACTGAGCCACGACCATGGCTCAGTACAGACCTGCCCAGAAGGTGTGACACGCCCATGTCTCACATTTTAGTGTAAATGAGACACGGGGGTGTCACGGTACAGAATCAAAACGCGCACAAGACTTTACCGGCAAAACTGAACCCATACAAAATCAATCCAAAAGCATACCAAATCAACTCTAAATGCTCTGAAACTTAATATACAACATATTTAGCGTGTTAGGAACATATTCAATTTAGAGTGAAAAGGCTAAATCACACATTAAGAGCACCTAAATCATGCAACAAAACTGGGTTGCCAAAAACCGAACATATGAGCCCTATTGATTAAATCATGCCTTGATCAAGTACTTAGGGGTTGAATTTGGATCTGAAACCTTGGGGAATGCATGCTAACATACTAAAAAACTAATATACTTCATATATATGCAAAATGGCACAAATTAAAGCACATTAGAATGACCAACAAGCACACAATTGCAACAGCAGCAAATCTGTCACGGAGCATGCATAAAAACAGGTCAAGTATTTCGGTTTTGAGGCTTAAATTGGATCCAAATACTTGCAACATGAATGCTAACATATAGATCAATGAGTGTACATCATCTCCATGCAAATTCACACGAAAAGGAGGCCATATGATCAAGCAACAACACATAAATTCACACAGCAGTCACAAAACAGGGGAGACAGTTTGATCATCAAGTTTGGAGCTCCATAACTCATAATTTCATTAAAGGGTCAATAGATCAAATCCTCCTAACATCATATACTATCAGTTAGAAAAGAAATAGGCCAAGAAACAAGTTCATATAATCATGTACAAGCAAGAAAATCAGCTACCCAAGTAATTTGGTCACAAGAGCAAAAATCCCTAAAAGTTCATATCAAACCCATAATTCAAACCCTACCCAAATCTGATCCAAATCATGTATTAAGTAGATGAAATCAAGAATAATAGAGTAGAGAAGACATAATTATTCATACCTTAAAGATTTGGTGAAGGAGGGAAGGGATTTGAGCTCAAAATCACAAAGGGCCAAGGTTTTTCCTCTCTTCTCCTCTTCTTCTCTCTCTCGTTCAGTTCCAGCAGAAAAAGGGGGATATTATCTCGGTTTTCAGAGCTAAAGGGAAGAGAAAGGGCTTAACTCAAGGTACACAAGTCATGGTTAAAGTATGGTTAGGTTAAGGAGGTGTTAAGGGGTCCCACCATGAAGACTAGTTAACAAAAGGAGCTCTTCTTGCACGAGTTGTCCGTTACGGTTGGATTTCGAAGGTCTTAATGATTTCAAAAAGGTATGAGGCTTGTTCCATTGTCTCCGAATCGTCGATACGAAGGCAACGGAGGTGACAGAATTCGAATCCGAATTCCCGAGCTCAAGATATCACATACGGAACCAAGGGTGCGCTAATTGCTCGTTAGCCCCCGACTTGGTTCCACAAATCAAATGAAATTCGTTAACACGTCAAATGAATCCGAAAACATAAACCGAGCATATAGACATGTTCATAACACACATATTCATGACATACTAAATTTCCATACCATTCCGATATCATTACATATAGGAACGAAGCACAAATAGAACACTCATGCGCATGAATGAATTCATATCGTTATAAATTAATTACTAAAACTTAAATCCCATTTTAAATAAATTTAAAGCCAACTTATAATATGATGAAATTAATTAACGAAATTAACGAGATAGTTAAGGTAACATGAAACCTTAATTAAGAAGTTAAACACTAGAGATCAAATTAAGCTAAAATGAATTAAATTAAAATAACCATAGTTTATAGTTTAGAACAAATGCAAACATTTATAAACAAATAATCATATAATTAAATAATTAAATTGCGCAATTTATAAACAAATACGCCACGTTAGTTTAACTGAAAAACCGGGGCGTTACAATCTCTCCCCCTTAAAAAGAATCCGTCCTCGGATTCAAAGCACGCTTGAAAGCAAACAATGAGAGATTCCCCGTCTCTCATAAGCAACAAGGAGAGAGCCCCGTCTCTCGAAGAACAATGAAAGAACCCCGTCTCTCGCAAGTAAAGAGAGTACCCCGTCTCTTAAACAAAAATAAGAGAATCCCCGTCTCTTACAAACAAAGAGAGCACCCCGTCTCTCAACCGAAAATAAAGCAAGGAAGTCTCCAATACTCCCAAGCAACTCACGCAAAACCAAATTTAAAATCACGTAAGGCACCCACATTGATTATCACTTACTCCAAATAATTTAACACAATACAAAATCATAGCACCTAACATAAAGAAAATATATAAGTTAAATTTTGCATGGATGCATGTATCATGAATGCTATAAGTACCGTTCACCGTAGCTGTAAAATTCAGATTTGTGAGTTGTCGTTATCCTATGTATGATCTGTCCTGTAGATAAATTCAGTACCCAGCTTATCTTTAACCTCTTCATGATACCCTTGCGAAGCAATTAATAGCTCTCCTAAGGGTTTTATCCATCATTCCTTTCCGATTTGTATTGTTTCCAATCTCCTTCGACCCTTCACCATTCCCCTTAATCTTCATTCAACCAACCAACTCTTGTAATTAACCAAGCTTGACCTTAATATATCACTCAAATCTTTCTTTATTCTCCCATTCAATTGACCCCTTCGCATTTCTTTAAACCGTCAGGGTGCAGTTTGGTATTCTGCTCCTGCACTTCATTAACTGGAGATAGAATGTCCTTGATGATTCTTGAGATTTGATTTAGGTTCCCCAATGTTCCTCCTTGTCGGTTTTGTCTCTTCTTGAATCTCTTTCCAACTCACCGAGTCAAGCTTTATTGACAGTATCCCCTCCTATGATAACTGGAATCGGTTCCCTCATAACAACTCGACTAAGGAGTTTCCTTAAACCCCTCATAACTCCCTTATTTCCCAAGTCGGCCTGACCTATATAGAAATACTCGCCAACAATCTTCTCTAGACCTTATGATAATCTTCAACCCGAATTTAGCGACTTAGTTCTCCCTTTAGGATTTAACCAATAGAGTTGTCTTGTTTGCTCGCCACCATTAGAATTTCCAAATCTTCCTTAACTTCTTCATCCCCGTTGTTCTTACCTACATAATTCTTTGAGCACCATTTTAGTCTTCTAAATTAATTCTCGATGGTTCCTTTAATCCTTCTTTTATTGAAATTCTGGATGAGCCTTTTCCATTAGGAAGGGTTTTAACTAAAATGACGGCCCAAAGGTTTCGCCCTTCCACTTCTCTGCTAATCCTCTTGAGGAGTTCCATTCAATCCGAACACTTCGAAGCCAAATCTAATCTCACCTTCCTTCGGAGTTCCTTCCGTCAACCTACCCCTTACCTAAGATCCTTTATTTCCCAATTCGTCTTTCTTGTCATGTGCCACCCTATTATTTCCTTTCCCTTAACTCAGATATGGTTCGAGCGAAGATATACTTGACAAATGAGGTACCAGAGCTTCCTATTAAGTAAACACTAAAATGCATGTCGGGTAAAGATGGCAATGCATGTGTCACGATTACCTCAAGCAATTATACGCAAATCAGAACAACGGAATCAAATAAAACTGCACGCACATCATAAGTAAAGAAGAATAAATAATTGATGCTAAGTATGATGCAGGTGTTATGAATGTTTTGGAACTTGTCACCAATGAGGTAAGTTATTAGCTCGGTAGCTTTCCTCGTTCTTTCGATCCCAAGGTCACTTGACTTGGTAATTATTCCTCGCCTTTCCCTCGATCTTCGAGATTTCCATGAATCTTTATAAATCAACTTGTATCTTCCACCTCCAAGGAGTTAGCATCCAACTTTTTCTAAATTCGCCCTTTTTCTTCTGATCGTCACCTCGATCAAGAATCCCGCACTTATCCTTTGTGAGTTCAATTCACCTCCAATTGCTTATACTTGAGAGCATGATTTCCTTGCAAAAAGTGTTTGCCTTTCTTTACCGTTTCCATTTGTTGCTCCATATCTTCCATTTCAACTTCACAACATGACAATTCAGCTTGGTTTTGGAAAAACAAACTCATATCCCAATCAACACCTTGATCAAGATTCCCGTAACTATTGTTTATGAGTTTCCCATCACGATCAAAATCCAAAACACCCATGTCCAACTCTTCCCGGTCTTAACTTCGACAGACTTGATTTCAATTCACTATGCTTAGTCAGAAATCCTTCTTTGTCGACCCCAGGTGCACAATTCCTACCGGACCCATTTTATCTTAGTTTCTCCTAATTATTGATACCTCTTCAACGATCCAACCCGGAATCAGAATATCTTCAAGGTTTGTTCACTTCATCCTTTAGGTTGAAAGATCCCGTGCCTCCAATCCAAGGCACCTTATGTGGCAGAGCCGTACTTGTCAACCTTCTAGATCATAACCATCCCACACTCAATCCTTATTTCACCAGGTGCCCTTCTACCACCGCATCTCTAGGTTCGATCTTCCCATTTCGAATCCTAATCTTTGAACTCTAGCTCCATCCGGAAAGCCTCACATCTTCAATTCTCTACATTCTTTCCGGAGTATCCTGCCCACCTTCCATGTCTCAGAAAAGCTTGTAATCGATCATCTTTATTGTAGAACCTGGCCGTAGTTTGATATTATCTCCATAACCTATAAATCATAGCCTACTTCAAGAGTATATGCATGCGATTAGTGCATGCTCATGACACATTTTCAACACTCAAGGCAAGGATCCATATATTAATGCAACAGACAGTCCAACAAAATTCAACAAGAAAAGCCAAATTTCAGGCTCAAGATCGATGCAATGCACACGTTGTCATATAGTTCCTAAGCCATACGACCTAGACTGACTCACACACGATACGAGAACACCGGTTTTGCAACCGGGCTCTGATACCACTTAAGGATGTAGCACCCCGCACGTGAAGCACCACATCCCCCGCACTATGGCTCAACACGAGTAACGAAATAGTAAATCCGCACCCGTATCAAACCATAGCGAACGGGAGACAAACATAAAACTTTCTAAGCTAGGCGGAACTAGACCCTGCAATGATAACCAATCAACAAAATATAATGCATCGGCGTACTCAACTTCAAACATACAAATCATAAGCATAATTGGGCTCTTCAGGCCTCTTTTAAATTCATAGCAAAACTCAGTAAAGCCAATTTCATAATAAATACATAGGTATCCAATTTCATGATATAATAGAAATGAATCATACATAGTTCCAATACATATGTGAGTGCAGAGACTCTCCTAACCTACTTGACCAACTTAAAGACTCCAAACACCTCCGCCTAGCTCGAAACTCCAAAGCCAAACCTGCACACTAAAGTGTTGGGGAGGGAGAGGGTTAGTCTCTAGAAGACTGAGTGAGCGGGAGCGATACATATATATAAGAAACATGCACATGCAAGTCATAAATCCCGAGCAAAGGTTTTATTTGAAATTAGTTCCCACGAAGGGCAAGAAAAAAGATAAACAATGCTCGAACTTTACGACTAACTCATATTCAATTCATTACATTCATAAATCATACATATACATAAGGCTCGGCGAGTGAGCGTGCACAATCTCCAACCAAACTCCGACCGTGTACGACAAATATCATTAATATGTTGATTAGGCGATCATGCAATATATCATAATACACACAGACCATAAATCGTATCATAAACATATTCATAAGCATAATCATAAATCATAACCAACCTTCTTCCTCCGGGTGGTGGACGGGTTTGCAAGGCCCGACCTCTCAATCATATCATTGCGGCTATGAGGTTCATGAGGCCTCAAAGCCTGGTTAGCGTTTCCCCGTCAATAACCTCCCTTGACGAAGTCCGTTTCGTCGTAAGTTGGAACTAGTATATGGGATCTCCGTCAGCCCTTGCTTCCTCGGTTAGCCACATATACTAAGTCCCGGGGCCCGTGCAATCATAATCATGTCTCGCCAAAACATATCAATTCATACGAATATAACATAATCATAAATCATTTGAAAAGGATTTACTCGATCAATAATTACTCGGTACGTTCATTTGAAAACCAAATATATAACTATATTAGGTTTTTGGCCAAAGCTTGTCACATACGGTTGTAGGGTTTTATACATAACTAGAACGAAAACACCCTCACCTGGTACAAGACGAAACAAGGATACGAGTTACCGAGTACCTGAAAGATCAAGATCTCTCCACCCTGGAGATAAACTGTACAAAGACAACATGACGTGTTTGTGAGACTCAAGACTCTTAATGAACCATATAGGACGCACGACATGTTATGCACATGATATGAATGCATAAAAGATGATATTATGTCATGAAAATGTTCATGTGCACTATCAAAGAATTTAAATCATATAGACGAGCCATTCACTTGATATTATAAACGTTCATATTCATTCAAGTTCAATCTTTTCGTATCTTTCGTAATTCATAGCAATATCTAACAAAGTCTTGGAACCATATTCACATTATACCTTCCAACATGTTTACATTAAGTATGATACATAAAAAGGCAAAGAACATCACTTAAGACATCAAAAGGATGCAAGAAGGTACTTTATATTTCATATAGAAGCACTCAAGCCACGTCATAGCAATTCACCAAAAGCATGCTTTAAACCTCATACAAAAGCTATGAAATTAAACCACAATGCTCCCAACATAAAGCAAAACAAGTTCATAGTTCAACACAAAAGGAGATAAAGTCATTAAGGAGGTGAAATAAATCAAAAACCGAAAAGGAAGCAACAAGGACTGTGCAGGGGAAGGGACACGGGGGTGTCACCCTCCTTAGCTAAACTGAGCCATGACCGTGGCTCAGTACAGACCTACCCAGAAGGTGTGACACGCCCGTGTCTCACATTTTAGTGTAAATGAGACACGGGGGTGTCACGGTACAGAATCAAAACGCGCACAAGACTTTACCGGCAAAACTAAACCCATACAAAATCAATCCAAAAGCATACCAAATCAACTCTAAATGCTCTGAAACTTAATATACAACATATTTAGCATGTTAGGAACATATTCCATTTAGAGTGAAAAGGCTAAATCACACATTAAGAGCACCTAAATCATGCAACAAAACTGGGTCGCCAAAAACCGAACATATGAGCCCTATTGATTAAATCATGCCTTGATCAAGTACTTAGGGGTTGAATTTGGATCTGAAACCTTGGGGAATGCATGCTAACATACTAAAAAACTAATATACTTCATATATATGCAAAATGGCACAAATTAAAGCACATTAGAATGACCAACAAGCACACAATTGCAACAGCAGCAAATATGTCACGGAGCATGCATAAAAACAGGTCAAGTATTTCGGTTTTGAGGCTTAAATTGGATCCAAATACTTGCAACATGAATGCTAACATATATAGCAATGAGCGTACATCATCTCCATGCAAATTCACACGAAAAGGAGGCCATATGATCAAGCAACAACACATAAATTCACACAGCAGTCACAAAACAGGGGAGACAGTTTGATCATCAAGTTTGGAGCTCCATAACTCATAATTTCATTAAAGGGTCAATAGATCAAATCCTCCTAACATCATAAACTATCAGTTAGGAAATAAATAGGCCAAGAAACAAGTTCATATAATCATGTACAAGCAAGAAAATCAGCTACCCAAGTAATTTGGTCACAAGAGCAAAAATCCCTAAAAGTTCATATCAAACCCATAATTCAAACCCTACCCAAATCTGATCCAAATCATGTATTAAGTAGATGAAATCAAGAATAATAGAGTAGAGAAGACATAATTATTCATACCTTAAAGATTTGGTGAAGGAGGGAAGGGATTTGAGCTCAAAATCACAAAGGGCCAAGGTTTTTCCTCTCTTCTCCTCTTCTTCTCTCTCTCGTTCAGTTCCAGCAGAAAAAGGGGGATATTATCTCGGTTTTCAGAGCTAAAGGGAAGAGAAAGGGCTTAACTCAAGGTACACAAGTCATGGTTAAAGTATGGTTAGGTTAAGGAGGTGTTAAGGGGTCCCACCATGAAGACTAGTTAACAAAAGGAGCTCTTCTTGCACGAGTTGTCCGTTACGGTTGGATTTCGAAGGTCTTAATGATTTCAAAAAGGTATGAGGCTTGTTCCATTGTCTCCGAATCGTCGATACGAAGGCAACGGAGGTGACAGAATTCGAATCCGAATTCCCGAGCTCAAGATATCACATACGGAACCAAGGGTGCGCTAATTGCTCGTTAGCCCCCGACTTGGTTCCACAAATCAAATGAAATTCGTTAACACGTCAAATGAATCCGAAAACATAAACCGAGCATATAGACATGTTCATAACACACATATTCATGACATACTAAATTTCCATACCATTCCGATATCATTACATATAGGAACGAAGCACAAATAGAACACTCATGCGCATGAATGAATTCATATCGTTATAAATTAATTACTAAAACTTAAATCCCATTTTAAATAAATTTAAAGCCAACTTATAATATGATGAAATTAATTAACGAAATTAACGAGATAGTTAAGGTAACATGAAACCTTAATTAAGAAGTTAAACACTAGAGATCAAATTAAGCTAAAATGAATTAAATTAAAATAACCATAGTTTATAGTTTAGAACAAATGCAAACATTTATAAACAAATAATCATATAATTAAATAATTAAATTGCGCAATTTATAAACAAATACGCCACGTTAGTTTAACTGAAAAACCGGGGCGTTACAATCTCTCCCCCTTAAAAAGAATCCGTCCTCGGATTCAAAGCACGCTTGAAAGCAAACAATGAGAGATTCCCCGTCTCTCATAAGCAACAAGGAGAGAGCCCCGTCTCTCGAAGAACAATGAAAGAACCCCGTCTCTCGCAAGTAAAGAGAGTACCCCGTCTCTTAAACAAAAATAAGAGAATCCCCGTCTCTTACAAACAAAGAGAGCACCCCGTCTCTCAACCGAAAATAAAGCAAGGAAGTCTCCAATACTCCCAAGCAACTCACGCAAAACCAAATTTAAAATCACGTAAGGCACCCACATTGATTATCACTTACTCCAAATAATTTAACACAATACAAAATCATAGCACCTAACATAAAGAAAATATATAAGTTAAATTTTGCATGGATGCATGTATCATGAATGCTATAAGTACCGTTCACCGTAGCTGTAAAATTCAGATTTGTGAGTTGTCGTTATCCTATGTATGATCTGTCCTGTAGATAAATTCAGTACCCAGCTTATCTTTAACCTCTTCATGATACCCTTGCGAAGCAATTAATAGCTCTCCTAAGGGTTTTATCCATCATTCCTTTCCGATTTGTATTGTTTCCAATCTCCTTCGACCCTTCACCATTCCCCTTAATCTTCATTCAACCAACCAACTCTTGTAATTAACCAAGCTTGACCTTAATATATCACTCAAATCTTTCTTTATTCTCCCATTCAATTGACCCCTTCGCATTTCTTTAAACCGTCAGGGTGCAGTTTGGTATTCTGCTCCTGCACTTCATTAACTGGAGATAGAATGTCCTTGATGATTCTTGAGATTTGATTTAGGTTCCCCAATGTTCCTCCTTGTCGGTTTTGTCTCTTCTTGAATCTCTTTCCAACTCACCGAGTCAAGCTTTATTGACAGTATCCCCTCCTATGATAACTGGAATCGGTTCCCTCATAACAACTCGACTAAGGAGTTTCCTTAAACCCCTCATAACTCCCTTATTTCCCAAGTCGGCCTGACCTATATAGAAATACTCGCCAACAATCTTCTCTAGACCTTATGATAATCTTCAACCCGAATTTAGCGACTTAGTTCTCCCTTTAGGATTTAACCAATAGAGTTGTCTTGTTTGCTCGCCACCATTAGAATTTCCAAATCTTCCTTAACTTCTTCATCCCCGTTGTTCTTACCTACATAATTCTTTGAGCACCATTTTAGTCTTCTAAATTAATTCTCGATGGTTCCTTTAATCCTTCTTTTATTGAAATTCTGGATGAGCCTTTTCCATTAGGAAGGGTTTTAACTAAAATGACGGCCCAAAGGTTTCGCCCTTCCACTTCTCTGCTAATCCTCTTGAGGAGTTCCATTCAATCCGAACACTTCGAAGCCAAATCTAATCTCACCTTCCTTCGGAGTTCCTTCCGTCAACCTACCCCTTACCTAAGATCCTTTATTTCCCAATTCGTCTTTCTTGTCATGTGCCACCCTATTATTTCCTTTCCCTTAACTCAGATATGGTTCGAGCGAAGATATACTTGACAAATGAGGTGCCAGAGCTTCCTATTAAGTAAACACTAAAATGCATGTCGGGTAAAGATGGCAATGCATGTGTCACGATTACCTCAAGCAATTATACGCACATCAGAACAACGGAATCAAATAAAACTGCACGCACATCATAAGTAAAGAAGAATAAATAATTGATGCTAAGTATGATGCAAGTGTTATGAATGTTTTGGAACTTGTCACCAATGAGGTAAGTTATTAGCTCGGTAGCTTTCCTCGTTCTTTCGATCCCAAGGTCACTTGACTTGGTAATTATTCCTCGCCTTTCCCTCGATCTTCGAGATTTCCATGAATCTTTATAAATCAACTTGTATCTTCCACCTCCAAGGAGTTAGCATCCAACTTTTTCTAAATTCGCCCTTTTTCTTCTGATCGTCACCTCGATCAAGAATCCCGCACTTATCCTTTGTGAGTTCAATTCACCTCCAATTGCTTATACTTGAGAGCATGATTTCCTTGCAAAAAGTGTTTGCCTTTCTTTACCGTTTCCATTTGTTGCTCCATATCTTCCATTTCAACTTCACAACATGACAATTCAGCTTGGTTTTGGAAAAACAAACTCATATCCCAATCAACACCTTGATCAAGATTCCCGTAACTATTGTTTATGAGTTTCCCATCACGATCAAAATCCAAAACACCCATGTCCAACTCTTCCCGGTCTTAACTTCGACAGACTTGATTTCAATTCACTATGCTTAGTCAGAAATCCTTCTTTGTCGACCCCAGGTGCACAATTCCTACCGGACCCATTTTATCTTAGTTTCTCCTAATTATTGATACCTCTTCAACGATCCAACCCGGAATCAGAATATCTTCAAGGTTTGTTCACTTCATCCTTTAGGTTGAAAGATCCCGTGCCTCCAATCCAAGGCACCTTATGTGGCAGAGCCGTACTTGTCAACCTTCTAGATCATAACCATCCCACACTCAATCCTTATTTCACCAGGTGCCCTTCTACCACCGCATCTCTAGGTTCGATCTTCCCATTTCGAATCCTAATCTTTGAACTCTAGCTCCATCCGGAAAGCCTCACATCTTCAATTCTCTACATTCTTTCCGGAGTATCCTGCCCACCTTCCATGTCTCAGAAAAGCTTGTAATCGATCATCTTTATTGTAGAACCTGGCCGTAGTTTGATATTATCTCCATAACCTATAAATCATAGCCTACTTCAAGAGTATATGCATGCGATTAGTGCATGCTCATGACACATTTTCAACACTCAAGGCAAGGATCCATATATTAATGCAACAGACAGTCCAACAAAATTCAACATGAAAAGCCAAATTTCAGGCTCAAGATCGATGCAATGCACACGTTGTCATATAGTTCCTAAGCCATACGACCTAGACTGACTCACACACGACACGAGAACACCGGTTTTGCAACCGGGCTCTGATACCACTTAAGGATGTAGCACCCCGCACGTGAAGCACCACATCCCCCGCACTATGGCTCAACACGAGTAACGAAATAGTAAATCCGCACCCGTATCAAACCATAGCGAACGGGAGACAAACATAAAACTTTCTAAGCTAGGCGGAACTAGACCCTGCAATGATAACCAATCAACAAAATATAATGCATCGGCGTACTCAACTTCAAACATACAAATCATAAGCATAATTGGGCTCTTCAGGCCTCTTTTAAATTCATAGCAAAACTCAGTAAAGCCAATTTCATAATAAATACATAGGTATCCAATTTCATGATATAATAGAAATGAATCATACATAGTTCCAATACATATGTGAGTGCAGAGACTCTCCTAACCTACTTGACCAACTTAAAGACTCCAAACACCTCCGCCTAGCTCGAAACTCCAAAGCCAAACCTGCACACTAAAGTGTTGGGGAGGGAGAGGGTTAGTCTCTAGAAGACTAAGTGAGCGGGAGCGATACATATATATAAGAAACATGCACATGCAAGTCATAAATCCCGAGCAAAGGTTTTATTTGAAATTAGTTCCCACGAAGGGCAAGAAAAAAGATAAACAATGCTCGAACTTTACGACTAACTCATATTCAATTCATTACATTCATAAATCATACATATACATAAGGCTCGGCGAGTGAGCGTGCACAATCTCCAACCAAACTCCGACCGTGTACGACAAATATCATTAATATGTTGATTAGGCGATCATGCAATATATCATAATACACACAGACCATAAATCGTATCATAAACATATTCATAAGCATAATCATAAATCATAACCAACCTTCTTCCTCCGGGTGGTGGACGGGTTTGCAAGGCCCGACCTCTCAATCATATCATTGCGGCTATGAGGTTCATGAGGCCTCAAAGCCTGGTTAGCGTTTCCCCGTCAATAACCTCCCTTGACGAAGTCCGTTTCGTCGTAAGTTGGAACTAGTATATGGGATCTCCGTCAGCCCTTGCTTCCTCGGTTAGCCACATATACTAAGTCCCGGGGCCCGTGCAATCATAATCATGTCTCGCCAAAACATATCAATTCATACGAATATAACATAATCATAAATCATTTGAAAAGGATTTACTCGATCAATAATTACTCGGTACGTTCATTTGAAAACCAAATATATAACTATATTAGGTTTTTGGCCAAAGCTTGTCACATACGGTTGTAGGGTTTTATACATAACTAGAACGAAAACACCCTCACCTGGTACAAGACGAAACAAGGATACGAGTTACCGAGTACCTGAAAGATCAAGATCTCTCCACCCTGGAGATAAACTGTACAAAGACAACATGACGTGTTTGTGAGACTCAAGACTCTTAATGAACCATATAGGACGCACGACATGTTATGCACATGATATGAATGCATAAAAGATGATATTATGTCATGAAAATGTTCATGTGCACTATCAAAGAATTTAAATCATATAGACGAGCCATTCACTTGATATTATAAACGTTCATATTCATTCAAGTTCAATCTTTTCGTATCTTTCGTAATTCATAGCAATATCTAACAAAGTCTTGGAACCATATTCACATTATACCTTCCAACATGTTTACATTAAGTATGATACATAAAACGGCAAAGAACATCACTTAAGACATCAAAAGGATGCAAGAAGGTACTTTATATTTCATATAGAAGCACTCAAGCCACGTCATAGCAATTCACCAAAAGCATGCTTTAAACCTCATACAAAAGCTATGAAATTAAACCACAATGCTCCCAACATATAGCAAAACAAGTTCATAGTTCAACACAAAAGGAGATAAAGTCATTAAGGAGGTGAAATAAATCAAAAACCGAAAAGGAAGCAACAAGGACTGTGCAGGGGAAGGGACACGGGGGTGTCACCCTCCTTAGCTAAACTGAGCCACGACCATGGCTCAGTACAGACCTGCCCAGAAGGTGTGACACGCCCATGTCTCACATTTTAGTGTAAATGAGACACGGGGGTGTCACGGTACAGAATCAAAACGCGCACAAGACTTTACCGGCAAAACTGAACCCATACAAAATCAATCCAAAAGCATACCAAATCAACTCTAAATGCTCTGAAACTTAATATACAACATATTTAGCGTGTTAGGAACATATTCAATTTAGAGTGAAAAGGCTAAATCACACATTAAGAGCACCTAAATCATGCAACAAAACTGGGTTGCCAAAAACCGAACATATGAGCCCTATTGATTAAATCATGCCTTGATCAAGTACTTAGGGGTTGAATTTGGATCTGAAACCTTGGGGAATGCATGCTAACATACTAAAAAACTAATATACTTCATATATATGCAAAATGGCACAAATTAAAGCACATTAGAATGACCAACAAGCACACAATTGCAACAGCAGCAAATCTGTCACGGAGCATGCATAAAAACAGGTCAAGTATTTCGGTTTTGAGGCTTAAATTGGATCCAAATACTTGCAACATGAATGCTAACATATAGATCAATGAGTGTACATCATCTCCATGCAAATTCACATGAAAAGGAGGCCATATGATCAAGCAACAACACATAAATTCACACAGCAGTCACAAAACAGGGGAGACAGTTTGATCATCAAGTTTGGAGCTCCATAACTCATAATTTCATTAAAGGGTCAATAGATCAAATCCTCCTAACATCATATACTATCAGTTAGAAAAGAAATAGGCCAAGAAACAAGTTCATATAATCATGTACAAGCAAGAAAATCAGCTACCCAAGTAATTTGGTCACAAGAGCAAAAATCCCTAAAAGTTCATATCAAACCCATAATTCAAACCCTACCCAAATCTGATCCAAATCATGTATTAAGTAGATGAAATCAAGCATAATAGAGTATAGAAGACATAATTATTCATACCTTAAAGATTTGGTGAAGGAGGGAAGGGATTTGAGCTCAAAATCACAAAGGGCCAATGTTTTTCCTCTCTTCTCCTCTTCTTCTCTCTCTCGTTCAGTTCCAGCAGAAAAAGGGGGATATTATCTCGGTTTTCAGAGCTAAAGGGAAGAGAAAGGGCTTAACTCAAGGTACAAGTCATGGTTAAAGCATGGTTAGGTTAAGGAGGTGTTAAGGGGTCCCACCATGAAGACTAGTTAACAAAAGGAGCTCTTCTTGCACGAGTTGTCCGTTACGGTTGGATTTCGAAGGTCTTAATGATTTCAAAAAGGTATGAGGCTTGTTCCATTGTCTCCGAATCGTCGATATGAAGGCAACGGAGGTGACGAAATTCGAATCCGAATTCCCGAGCTCAAGATATCACGTACGGAACCAAGGGTGCGCTAATTGCTCGTTAGCCCCCGACTTGGTTCCACAAATTAAATTAAATTCGTTAACACGTCAAATGAATCCGAAAACATAAACCGAGCATATAGACATGTTCATAACACACATATTCATGACATACTAAATTTCCATACCATTCCGATATCATTACATATAGGAACGAAGCACAAATAGAACACTCATGCGCATGAATGAATTCATATCGTTATAAATTAATTACTAAAACTTAAATCCCATTTTAAATAAATTTAAAGCCAACTTATAATATGTTGAAATTAATTAACGAAATTAACGAGATAGTTAAGGTAACATGAAACCTTAATTAAGAAGTTAAACACTAGGGATCAAATTAAGATAAAATGAATTAAATTAAAATAACCATAGTTTATAGTTTAGAACAAATGCAAACATTTATAAACAAATAATCATATAATTAAATAATTAAATTGCGCAATTTATAAACAAATACGCCACGTTAGTTTAACTGAAAAACCGGGGAGTTACAGATAGTCCTATCAATCTCTTAGATCAATCCCCATAGATCTTTATGCCGAGAATGTAGGATGCATCACCATGATCTTTCATCTCGAATTGGTTCGATAACCAAGACTTGGTAACTTTCATGTCATCCTTCGAATTCCCAATTAGAAGAATGCCATCAACGTAAAGTACCAAGAATTGCACTGAAGTCTCCAATTCCTTTCTATACACGCAGGATTCATTTGAATTTTGAACGAAGCCAAACGCTTTGACTGCTTCATCAAAACGAATGTTCCAATTCCTAGAAGCCTGTTTCAATCCATAGATTGATCTTTGGAGTTTGAAAACCTTTTGCTCACTCCCACTGCATGTCAAACCTATGAGTTGATCCATATACATGTCTTTATCAATGTCTTCATTGAGAAAGACAGTTTTCATATCCATTTGCCATATCTCATAGTCATAATACTCATCTATGGCAAGCATGATACGAATAGATTTTTGTATTGCAACCGGTGAGAAGGTTTCATCAAAGTCCACACCGGGCCTTTGAGTGAATCCTTTGACAGCAAGTCTTGCCTTGTAGGCTGCAACATTTCCATCTACTCAGAGCTTTCTCTTAAAGATCCATTTGCATCCTATAGGTTTTACCCCATTAGGCAAATCAATCAAGGTCCAAACTTGGTTGGAGTACATGGAGTCCTTTTCGAATTTCATGGATTGTCTCCACTATTTCGAATCTGAGTCTGACAGTGCCTCATCATAAATCAGAGGATCATTATCCTCTTGAGAGATTTCATGGAGAAAACCGTACCATCTCTCAGGCTGTCTAGGGACGCGTTCAGAACGCCTTAGAGGAGGATTTTCACATGTATCGATGTTCGTGATTGGCTGTTGGGTTTCAGGTTGGGATGTTACCTTGCACGTGTGGCGTGGGAATATCTCGAATTTCTTCGAGTTCTGTGATCTTGCCTTTCTTTTCTTCAAGGAAAGATTCCACAAGAAAAGTTGCATTTTTTGAGACAAACACCTTTTGTTCAGTTTGATCATAGAAATAGTATCCTATGGAGTCCTTAGGATAGCCAACAAAGTAGTATAAGTTAGAACGAGCTTGTGACACCCCGTCTTTGCGACAATCTAGGTATGACATCACGAGAGAGTTTAATTCTGCACTTTCATGATTTATGTGAATTCGCATGCCTTACGTGTCAATTTGTAATCTATTTAATTAAGTGCGCATTAGAATTTATTAATTGTTCTTGGACTCAATCGTCCAATAATTGTAAATTAGGGACCTAATTATAATTAGGGTGTTTTTAGCCTTCATGGCTGCCTTGAGCTAGAGAATTCGAATTCAAATTCTAGCCTTGTCATTGAGTTTGTTTCAATGATTCATATTTACTGAATTAACCTTTTATTTTCTAAGCCGTTTGATCGCCCTACCATTTTAAAATCCGATCCGAATGGACCGGATACCGTTTGACCCTATCCGTTTTGCCCAACCCGTTTTCTTATTTTGAAAAGGGCCAAACCCTTTTCCTTTTCTCCCACTTTGGATCGAGACAGAGAGGAAGAGGGAAGAGAAGAGAGAGTTCCCCCTTGGCCATTCCAAGCTTTGGCTCAAGCTTGTCTCGTCTGACCATCCAATCGAAGAACCAAGGTAACCATTGTATTCCTCTTGTTACGTGCTTCGATTCTATGTGAATTTTGTGGTATGATTCCTTGTCTTTGTGGCTATTTGGAGAAGGAGATGAATAGTATAGGTTTCGTGTTTTGGGTGTTCGGGCTCGTTTCAGAGTCCAATTTATGCTCTAATGTTTTATATATATGTGATATAGCTTGAATTTGGGTGTTTTTTGTGTATATTTTGATTGGAATGTGATTTGGGATGGTTTGGGAACCACCCCCGTCGAGCACCTGCTTTGTTGCTACATTACTTTGGAGAAGATGACCCCGCACGGCCATGCAAAACTTCAGTTCATTGCTCACAAAGCAGTGCATAACTCTCGAGGTGGAAATTCTACTTCAGCGCGGCCGTGCAGCCTTCGTTCGTACTCCGTTTCGCCTGAATTTTGGACTATCGAAACCTTTTTGAGTCTAGAACATTATCCATTTGGATTCACCTCAAAATTCGTTTCGGTTTGGGAGATATAATCATTTTAAATTTGTTTCAACACTTCGCCAAAATTCTGCAATGGTCCAACTTCAAACCTACGCCATTTTCGCCTCGATTTGAACCATGATTCGAGCCACCTACCAATGGAAAGATCTTTGTGTCTAGTTTTATCTACAAGAAACAAAACTTAATTCCCATTTCTCAAACTCAAGTTATGATCATTTTCCTACAACTTGCCCGTTTAAGAAATTTCCAGCTTTTGCCCGTGTTTGCTCGGAACCATTTCTTATGCTTTTCTTCCGCTTTCCTTTCACCTTTTCACCTCCGAACTTGATCCTAACTTGTTGTATCATATGTTATATGTATGTATTTTTTCTTGTATGCATTTTATGTTGCTTTAGTAATGTGCTTTGTGTTCATACATGAATAAGTGCCGCCATTTGCCTTTCGTTTACCTTTGTTTGCATTAATTGTGCACATGAACATGCCTTGATGTGTTTTAAGAATATGTTAAGTTATGAAATGCATTCCTTTGTATTAAATGAGTTTGAATATGAACTTTGCTTAGGTATTTGAATCTCTTATGTGCCTATGCATGCGCCGTGCGCCTATATGGTTCATCTTTGAGTCTAAGTCCTGCTTTTTGTCTTTAGTTTGTTCAGGTGCACCCAAGGTGGTGTTTCGTGAGCCGTTTTGATTCCGGGGTGGATCACTTGTGTTGTTCAGCTTCCGTTGGTGTAAGGTGAGGGTAGGTTATAGTTAAACCCTATAAAATGTGCTCTTTTTCTATGCATGCGAACTATAACCTTAAGTATAAGTAAATATGTACGAAATATGTAAGTTTATGAATTTGATAAGGTCTTGAAATTATGATACGCTATGTACAGGCCTATATACGCTTGTTTTGATGTGATTTGGATCGATTAGTTATGTGTTGCAACATTTAACCACGCTTCTTCAAACCCTGTGTCTCTTATGAGCCGGGAGATAGGGGTTAAGGATTTGACACAGAGAGGTATGGATAGCGTGGTGGTTGCAAGGTAAGGTTTGGTACGCAAATTAAAGTTTGTTAATGTTAAGTAGCGGGTTAAGTTTATTATGTAATGTTTTGTGTTTTGGTTTGATGGGCCCCGGAGTTGTGGGTAAGGGAGACCCGGGACGGCCATGGGGTCGTCGGTTATGACCCCTGTGCACATCTCCACAGTTTGATTCGGATTACCCCTGATCTCAATAGGAGGTTTGGTGAGTGATGGAGATCTTGAGGGTTTGGAGTAGCTTGCACTCCCCTCGACTGTCTGGATGGTTAGGGTCGCGCAACCCTTCCATCATCGGAGAAAGGAGGTTTGTTTGATATTTCTGCTTTGATTTGATATGTCTGATATGTTCTGTCTGAGGGGCCCTAGATGGGATTTAGGACTTGTACCCGCCGAGTTATGTTTGTATGCTTTGCTAAGTTCGTGAAACGGGGATAGACTCTTAATTAAGATAAAATATGAATCTTTTGAAAGTATGAGTTAAGATATGAAAAGTTTTGATAAGATTTGATACGATAAGTATGTTTTGCTATGTTTGATACGTATAAATCCGTTAAGTTAAGTTTTGTTCTATTGGATAAAAATCCCTATTTGTATGTATCACGGGCAAAGTTTGGTGTGCAAAAACTATCCCTGAGTTCACGAACCGTGTGTGATTGAAAGTACTTTGCTCCTTATATGTACGTAGCGTGTGTGGGTAGCCCCTCACTCAGTCTATGTGACTGACCCCTCTCCTTTTTTTTTAGTGTGTAAGTTTACATGAAGTTCGAGCTAGGCGGAGTTTGTTGAGTCGTTTGCGAGTTTCAGTCCTTGCATACGCACTTTTGTATTTTTATGAATCTGAACGTTTGTATACATATCTTATGATTTATTTTGATATAATATATTTCGGGACAGGCTTCTAGGAAATAGTTTGAACCCGTTTACATTTACGAGTTGTGTTATATCCGGGATTAGGGATCTATCATAGTTGAACCCATAACCTGCTAATTGTATTTTAAGTTTGATTGTGTGAATCGCTTCCGCATACGCAATCATTTTTGTCGGTTTGTTTAATTTGCAGGGTCTACGTTTCTCCTAGCTTAGGTGTGTGTCTATCTGTCTCCCGTTCGCCTCTGCTTGGTTCATGTACGGGTTTCCCATCTCGTATGTGGATTGGGCTTAGGTGCGGGGGATGTGGTGACCTACCGTACGGGGTGCTGTAGAGCTTCTAACTTATCTCCCACTGTCCTCTTCATATAAGTAGGACAACCCCAAATTCTTAAGTAAGAATAACTAGGGATTTTACCATGCCACATTTCATAAGGCGTTTTAGGGACTGACTTGGAAGGAATAAGATTCAAAATCTTGGCTGCATTTTCTAGAGCATAACCCCAGAAAGAAGTTGGTAAGTCAGTGAAACTCATCATGGAACGAACCATATCAAGTAGGGTTCGATTCCTTCTCTCAGAAACTCCATTAAGCTGAGGTGTTCCCGAAGGACTCTACTGAGAGATAATTCCATTATCTCTAAGATGACTAAGGAATTCTTCACTAAGATACTCACCACCTCGATCAGATTGAAGTGTCTTGATCTTGTGACCAGTTTGGTTCTCAACCTCCTTTTGAAATTCTAAGAATTTCTCAAAAACCTCAGATTTGTACTTCATTAAGTACACATAACCATAAAGACTAAAGTCGTTAGTAAAGGCTATGAAGTACTGGTGATTGTTTTGAGTGCTTACACAAAACGGACCACAAACATCAGAATGGATCAAATCTAAAGTCTTAGTGGCTCGATCAACACTCCCTTTGAAAGGAGTTTTGGACATTTTTCCTTTGAGACAAGATTCACAGGAAGTTAACTGTTTAAGGTCATTTTCAGAGAATGTCCCTAAGGTAGTTAACTTGTTAATTCTGTTCTTGGAAATATGTCCTAATATAGCGTGCCACAAAGATGCTGAGACTTCGTCATCTCTCTTACGCTTTGTTTCTCGTTGTATATTCAAAATATTGGGGTTTTGAGTTAGATAAAGTCCATTGTTTAATGTACCAATATCTATTGAAAAATTATTATTTTTAAGGAAAAAGTTGCCATTCTTAATATTAATTTCATAGCTTTCACAATCAAGTATTGGAACTGAAATTATATTACGAATAATGTCTGGTACAAAAAGGGCTTTATTTAAAACTAATTCAAAACGACCTAAATCTAATCTAATTGTGCCTATAGCTTGAGCCTCAATGGTTGAGCCATCTCCAATGTTCAAGACGCATTCTCCTCCTTTGAACTGTTGAACCTCACTTAGCATCTGTAAATCATTACAGATATGAGATCCACAACCGGTATCAAGTACCCAAGAGTTAGAATTAATAGAAAGATTTACTTCAACGAGAAACATACCTTTCTTAAGAGTAGCCTTGTAATCCTGGTAGTTTCTCCTACAATACCCCGGTTTGCCACAATGGAAGCAAACGTCCTCTTTCTGATCACGTTTCTTCTTTTGGGCTTTTCCCTTCATGATTCCTCCATTGGGCCTAAGAGACTTCTTCTTCTTTAGGGCTTTCTTACCCTTGCCTTTGGAAGGCTTAGAAGAAGATGGAGTTGTGACCATGATAACCTTATTGTCCTTCTTGATCGTGCTTTTAGCAGTCACAAGCTGACTAATCAGCTCAGCTACACTAGCATTTGCATGATTTATGATGAAGTTAAGGATAAAAGGGTTGAATGATGGTGGGAGCGAGGCTAGCAACAGATCCATCGAAAGCTCATCTCTCAGTGGTATGTCCATGGAAGCAAGTTTCTCAGTAAGAGCTAGAAACTTGAGTCCATATTCATGGACACTCGTACCTTCCCTCATTCTCAAATGGAACAATTCTTTTGAGGTGTTATACCTTGTAACACGCTCATGACGGCGGTAAAGTTGCTCTAAGTGATCGTAAATCTCCTAAGCAAATTCCATGGACTCATTTTATCTTTGCATGTCCAGAGACATGTTAGCAAGCATGAGACAACGGGCTAGGAGATTATCATCCTTCCACTTCTGGATCACGTCCCGCTCAACCCGGGTCGGAGCTTTCCCATCGGGAACGGGCTCCGCCTCGTAGATAACATAAGTTCTCTTTTTGGAATCTAGAACGATTTTTAGATTCCTAAGCCAATTAGAATAGTTGGGACCTATCAACTTGTTTGACTCAAGGATTGATACTAGAGGGTTTTTGGTTGCTATTTCAAAACACGTAGAAGAACTAAGTGAGCATGCTGAATAATAATGATATACATGAGATTAGGACTTTAATCTATGTTGCTCCCACTGTTTCTAGAAGATCTATAATTCCCCAAAGATCTTAGAGGATACTTGTTATCCCAATGGGTACAAAGATCCTAAGCACTTTATCTTGAACCCACGACTCGTAGCCATTCTAAATAAAGCCTAAGGTAGGTACTACATACCAATTCCAACACTATGAAATTCTTAGTAATATTTTTACATCACCTATCTTACAATATGGACCCACGACTCGTGCGACATCCATATTTACTTAGGTGTTGTAACACCCCAGAAGGAAGGTGCCACATCCCCCGCACTCAGACCCGAACCCGCATATGAAACAGGAAATTCATGTGCCAGATTAGAGTGAACGGGGACTCACTCACCCACTATGCTAGGCGAGAACTAAACCTTCGAAACCATATATAAAAAAAAATAATAAAGGAATTTAACATGGGCGGAAGCATAACATATAATGCATAACCAGTTCCATAGAATAAATGTACATGCAGATACAAAACATATATTCCATGACAATGTATATCATAAAAGACGTGTTTGACTAACATAGGTACCTAGTCCCGAAATTCAACCATAAACATAATTCGTACATTCATGGGTTCAATCTATCCCTAGAAGGCTGACCCGAATCATTAACATAAAATCAATACAATTTATGGTAACTTAATCAATTACAATATGCGATGGTGTGACTCGATCTAGACCACAAGACTCGACAGACTCGAACTCCCATCTAGCCCTCCAAACCTGTAAAAGAAAAATGAAAACAAAGCCGGGTTTAGTCTATACGAGACTGGTGGGTATAAAACAGGGTTTAATATCATAATATTACAAGAATTAAATCTCACACACACATGCGAGTCATAATCCCATAGGAGGTTTTTTAAAACATTTTCCAAGTGGGTGAAAACAAGGAAAACAACGCCCGGGATTACAACCTTCAATCTCATTCATTCATTACAATCATGTGGTCATTACGTGAGCCCGACGATAGGGCGAATTCTCCAACCTTCACCTTGTGTGCGTATTATTCATTCATTCGTTCATTAGTGGTCACACAACAATCATTCATTCATTCATAATCTTTCATTCATAATCATAATCATGGTCGTTCATTAATAATCATTAACATTTACACCTTTTTCCTCCGGGTGGTGGACGGGTTAGCAAGACCCGGCCACCTTATTCATTAACCAAAGGGGTTTCATGAGTTCCCCAAAAGCGTTCAGCTCCCATTCCTTCCTAATCTCCTAGCTAGGCCCGGTATCTATGGTTTGGTTGGGACTAGCACATAGGATCACCGTCGGCCCTTGCCTCCCCAGATACCCGTATGTACCAAGTCCCAGGGCCCGTGCATTCATTCATTTTCTCGCCAAAACAATGGGTAGGGTTTCATAAAGAAAAGGCTTTACGTTGAAAATCATTGACTCTATTGAAAAGACTCGATATATATATACATGCAATACTTCGGCTTAAAACATTCACGTTGGATATATCGGGTCGATTCATATCTAATAGATTAGAAACCCACCTGCTACACCTTACCGAACAATACCAAGAAGAAAAAAAGACTTGGGAGTGACCTATGAACCCAGAATGTCTCCGTCCTGGAGAGAACTTTCGAATTTGGAGTGATTTGGTGAAGTACTAAGCTCAAAAGGAAGAAAGTAAATAGTATTTCTCTTGCTCTCAAAGTGAGTCTCGGTTTGCTGCTTGGCTTAAGTTTGGTGTATGAAATGAAATGAGAGACAAGTTAGCTGATCAAGGGTTACGTGGGGGTCATGTGGGTCCAAACCTTACTCCATTTGGTTAAGTATAGCTCAAGATGTGGTTAAAATGGTGAGAGGTGGTCATTTAGGCGAGTGAAGCATATCTCGGGCAAAATTCAGAGGTTTAAACGATTTTAGAAAAATATGAGGCTATGAGGCTTGTCCCATTGAATTCGAATCGTCGATTCAAGTTCAACAGAGTTGACGGAACTCGAATCCGAGTTCCCGAGATCAAGATATGCCGCCCGGAACCGAAGGTGCGCTAAATGCTCTTTAGTTCCCGTTTCGGTCCCGCTCCCAAAATAAAATTCAAAACCATATCAAACAAGATCGAAAACATGAAACGGGCATATAATCATGTTCCTAACACATAAATCTACAACATCCTAAATTTACACAAAAATTGGAAATCAAATCAAATAAAAACAGCAAACTATCATATCACATAAGAGCATAACGTTCAATTTTTCATAAAAGTTCATATCAATTAATTCATATAATTCAAAGAATTTCAAATAATGGAAATATAAAATGAATAAACGCATAATTAAAATAATTTAAACACACAAATAATTATCATATACGTCCTACCTGACGGCTGAAAAGCCGGGGCGTTACAGGTGTTAAGCTAGACCCATCAATCATAAGATTGTGATGAAAACTTAGTTCGAACGACCCACGACTCGCGGGCATCGCCCTTCCTAAAATTAATCTCAAAATATTAATCACTAAAATGATCAATTAGGAAACTAAAAACAAACAGGTTGTGTAACACCCCGGAGCGGAGGGCGCCACATCCCCCGCACCATAGTCCAACACGGGTATCGAAAGGGGAACTCCATCCCCGCATCGAACCATGGCGAACGGGTGACAAACAAAAATCAACTATAGGCTAGGCGGTCTAGACACTGAACAGAGTGCGTAGTAAATTAAATCAGAGGTGCGGAAGCCACAGGATCACAAAACAAACCAATTACAGATATAAAAGCTCAGAAAGAGATATACATATTTCAACATGCTATGCCCACCCCGGGCTAAAGAAATATTCAAGGCTTCAGATTACAAAACATAACTTATATTTATTTATACATAGTACCAAATATACGTAGTACCAACGCGGGAAAGTAAATATGTAATGCAAGGACTCTACAAAAACTTGAACAACTCCCAAGACTCGAAAGACAACTGCCGCCTAGCCAGACTCCCAACCGGGTACCTACAAAGCTCAAACCAAAAGGGAAAAAAAAGAAGAAGCAACGAGGGTCAGTCCTAGAGACTGGTGAGGGGGCTAACACACGCACACATACGTATACATAAGAGCCAAGCATATACAAATCGAAAATGTTCATGAATCGGGAGTGGTTTTTACATTCCAAAAGGTTTAACACGTGATACTATATATACGAAGAAAGAGTTAAGGCCAAAGGCTAAAATCTAACAAGTTTTACAAATTAGGAGTCCACCCCGTTTCACAAACTGTATCGGATACATAAGCATAAAGCAAACCATATCGGATACAAAGCATAAACGGAAACACGGGGAGAACGAGTTCTCACACACACTTACTCAGACGAAAGCAAAACTCATAAAACAATCCCACCTTTACACCATTGGGGAAGAGAGGTGCCCCTCTCAATTCCCACCACAGAACGGAACGGATGAACCGGGGGATCCCGCCCGATTCCTTCGACGGCCATGCCAAAATGCGCTCCGTCGGCATAGGAGAACTAAGCCTCCCGTTGGTGGAGAAGTGCACAGGGGTCGTAACCGGCGACCCCAATGGTCGTCCCGGGTCTCCCTTACCCACAACTCCGGGGCCCAAACAGATCACGGAACTCACAGACACATATCTCACAAAACGGACTTATCACAAAAGCTTTTCTTGTCAAAACTTAACACGTACGCACACCAACCCTTTTCGAAAACGAATAAACAAAACTTAGTGTATATACATATAAAAGCCTTTTCAATGGATTTAATAACAAATGGGCCAATTCCCGCAAAATACATATCAAACACTTATTTATACGTACATATAGTTCGCATGCGGGCTTAAATTACAATTAGGGTTGTAGGTCATAATAGCTAAAAAGAAAGAAACCTCACCTCCGAGAAGCAACGGGAGCAAAGGAAGCAAACGGATGCCTAGAAGACAATCTCGTCAACCAAGGAACGAACCTAAAGGCAAACAAAGGCAAAGGACAACCTTAGACTCAAAATGAACCATATTGATGCTCGGAAAATGCATATGAATGTGAGTGATGCGTATGAAGCTTAACAAATTGACATATAATGCATACAAGTTCATATTTAATCATATGTCTCATAAATCACGTCAAACGAATCCATAAGTTTCATATAACACGCATATCATATCATATAACATGTTATCAAAGTTTTCATACCATATAGAGAGCAAGGATTGATCATGCGAGGCATATAAACAAGGCAAGAAGTCATAAACTCACGTTAGAGGAGCATATCGCACATATGAAGTCATAATCCGAAAATGAGCAAGCAAATCAAGCTATAAATTCATATTATACAAGATAACACATAATACATTAAGCTAACAATGCATATAGGTCACAAATGGGACAAGACAAAGCAATTAAAAGCAACGAAACGACGAAAGAAACTCCTCCCGGCCAAAACCTACTGAGTGGACACGGCCTCGTCCGGAATGCAAAGGAATCGGTCACGGCTGTGTCCGGTTTAAATTAAATTAGGGCCCAAAGTCGAGAGCTTGACACGGCCGTGTCCATTTCCAGTTAAAACATGACACGGCCGTGTCATGCGTTCGGGGCAGAAAAATATAACGCAGCAACAGCAGTTTTTTTGGAGAGAAAAACAGGGCATTTCGGTATCAAGCCTTAAGGAGTCTCTTATGCCTTCATAAACACATATATCAAGCAAGGAAATAACACAAATCCAACATATTTTCATGCCATACAAGTGGAAATAAATTCAGCCACAAAACATGCAAGAATCAAAGCAAGAAAGGGGAGGGAAAGCATTAAGATATATCTCCTAATTCTCAAGCATTCATCCAAGGCCAAATGATCAAAACCCAACTACCATGAAAGGAGATGCAATAAATTCTAAGAATCAAGTCATAGAAGCAATATATAATCATCCAAACTCAAGAGAATGAAGGAGGAATCAAGAATCATCAAAATCATCCAATCTACACTATTCACATGCTTGCCAAATCTCAAGAACCAACCAAAGGAATCATCTCAAATCCACATATAAGAGAGAAGAGAGAGTGTAGATTATGATCATCAACTTACCTTTCAAATTTGAGAAGATTCGGATGTGATTTGAGCTCAAAATCTCCAAAATGGCCAAAGGGGTTTTCTTCCTTCCTTCCTTGCTTGGAGCTGATCGTGATTGTGGGAGAGAGAGATGGAATGGCTCGGTTTTTGGCAACATAAGGGACAAGAGAGGGCTTAACTCAAGGTATAGATCATGGTTAAGGCTTGGTTAGGGTTTAAGTGGGGTCCACAAAACTTAATTAAGTCAAAAGGTAGCTTTAAGGCGCAAGGGGCTCATTCCGGTGGAAAAACGGGGAATCAAATGAGCTTAGAAAAATATGAATCTTGATTCTTCGACTTTATTTCTTTGTTACGAATTCAACGCATCTTCCGGAATTCGAATCCGAATTCCCGAGCTCAAGTTACGCCTTCCGGAACACAAGGTGCGCTAAAGCTCGTTAGGCCCTTATATCCCTAAAACATAAAACTGTTTCAAAACCGTATCAAACGAACTCAAAAACAAGTAACGAACATAAAGACACATACATGACACACATAAGTCATGCATAGCACGTAGTCACAAGAATCGAAAACGAAAATGAACACAAACGGAGCAAGAACGAAACAAAGAGAACAAATACGTTCAAATAGATCACATAAGGTCAAATACGTTCAAGTAATTCAAATATATCACATAAAATGTATAATAAACACATAATTAAATAATTAAAAGCGCACATAGCTCACCCGTGAGGGCGTACCTGGAAAGGCCGGACGAGCGGGATGTTACAGGTTTTACATAGCCACCCCACGACTCATGGACATCAACTAGCTTCTCCTATTAAACTTAAATCCTATTGATGGAATGCTAGGACTTTAATTCAAAGTTTGCACCTTAAATTAAACACCTATTTTTCGAAATTAGCTTAATATTTATAAGGGAATTTTCGATTTAACCGAAGAGTTATCCGGTTCGACCTCACCAACATATATCTTATCCATTTTAATTAGTCTTGATTAATGCAAGAACAACTTAAATGCATTTCACACAAGCACATAGCAGATAACATGTCCTAGCATGATACTAACATGTGATGATCATGGGTTCTACCTATCTTATGCGTGATCTGTGGGAGTCACTCCACAATAACAAGTTCTAACATACATGCCACATAAGACAGTTTAAATCACATAAGGGAATTGGAAATAAAACGATGCGCTATCTATTACAATAATAGTAACCCTCCTTAACAATTTAAGGGGTCTTCACTTTATGGCCTCCATGTTACTTGTTGTGTGGATCCATCTTACTCCATAGGTGCAAATCTTCAAAGTAAAATAGAAAACCTCACTTTCCTATAATCTACTCTCTTTGCCAAAAGTAATATGTCTCCATCTTCATATTGGCCATAGACAAATACATGGGGCATACCCCGGCCTTAATAAAATAGTAATATGGAAAGCCACATACACATAAAAGTACGCACATAAGTGGGGCACCAACCCCAATTGAAAAACGCAACTATGGGGCTCCAACCCCAATTTAAACCATCCATGTGCATAAATTAAAACATCACATGACTAAAACCCATGATCACCTAACATGCATAAATTGCAAGAATTTAAATTTAACCCAGAAATTAAAATTCTCGCTTCAAGTTCTAAAAACTTGAAACACGACCTAGATGCAATTCTTGTTCATGAGCCTTTTCAAATAATCCAAGAAATATTAAACCAATAAAATTCCAATTAATTTCTAAAAATTAATAATTTTATATCTTCAATATTTCTAAAATAATAAGTGTAACTTTTCCCAAAAATTTAATCTGTTTAATTTTATAAAAATCCCAATTTTAAAATTATATTAAAAAAAAAAAAATTGATAAAAAAAATTTTAAAAGGAAAACTAAATCGGGATCGGATTGGACTAAACACGTAAACCAGAAACGCATACCGCACGCCAGTAGCAGCGGGCCGGCATGCGCTCGCACGGCGCGCGCCTTCTCGTGCGTTCTACGCGCAACTGCCACGCGGATTCGGGAGATGATGGGCGGACGCCTAGTCTCGCCCGGGATTTCTCTCGTGAGGTTAGGGGAGGATGGGCATGGGAGTACCGCGCGGTTGTGGGAGTCATTGGGCGGTGTGTGTGGGTACAGGCGCGCGGTGATGGCAGGGTGGTGCGTGGGCCTGGACGTGAGACACTTTAGCACACCTAGGCTCGTATTTTCATAACGCGATTTCGTGTCAGTTCAAAAGCCAAAATAATCCATAAAATTAAAACTATGTTTTTATTATCTATAGTATTTATTATTGAGGCATTGAGCCAAAATATTTGATGCATGGTATATGTCATTTTCCTTCATACACACCCATCAAAAGTAGTATTAACATTGTTTTGAGGAAATAATGTTAAGAGAAAGCACACGTGTTTTCCTTGTAAAACTCATTGGTGTTGGGAAAACAGAAACAGTAATGCAGCGGAATTTAAAAAAATTTCCCAAAAGAAGATCGAATCTTGAAATTCTTATTCCCAAATTCATAGGGTTCTAAGAAACTCACTTAGATAGAAGCTTTCTTGACATGTTTGAGCCGCCCACAAATGCTCTTCAAGCGGCAAGTCCCCAAGCTCCTTCGAATCTTGCAAGACTCCATGAAGGTAGGCCTCTAGAGAATTAGTCCACCAACCTCAATCACGATCCAAACCGGGAGGATGCTAGTTCTATATTTGCTATTTAGGCTCTAGGGTTTAATGTGTAGTAATTTGGAGAAGGAGATTGTCTATCAATCTCTTATGGGGTTTGAACCCCATGTATGTAACAGCCCGAAAACCCGCCAGTAGATATTGTCCTCCTTCTTGATTGACAACCGGAGGTATATTTTGGCGATACCGAGTATCCAAATACGTACATAATCTCGCCACAAATCCCTCAGGTTCCATGTTGTTCTCGGGTTGTGGGGAATGATCCCGGTGATGTCTACGGCCAGGAGACCTGTCACGATGATGATCTCTTCTTGGAGGCATCCAACAAAATCCAAAGAATTCCAATATACATGCGTGCGGTTAGTAAGGTTAGACAACCTAGACAAGTTCTAAGTAAATGAGGCACATAAATGCACATAGCCACATTATCCTAATCCGAATGACCTAGACAACCTAACTCGACATCAGAGCTCTGGTTTAACTAAGCGTTCCTTATAAGGGGGTGGATACCTCTTCCCTGTAGAGGCCTTTTCCTGGGTGGGCGCCTTTAGCTTAAATTCCATCGGGAAGAACAAAACCGTAAGGTTATGCCGACTTATGGATATCAAAGCGGACAACATCTACAGGCGGGTTTTCGGGCTGTAAAAAATGGTATCAGAGTCGGGGCCCGGGCCGGTGTACCAGCGAGGACGCTGGGCTCCCATGGGGGGGTGGATGTAATGTCCCACATCGGAGGAAGAGGAGAACTAAGCCTTCCTTATAAGGGGGTGGATACCTCTTCCGTGTAGAGGCCTTTTCCTAGGTGGGAGTCTTTGGCTTAAATTTCACCGGGAAGAACAAAACCGTGAGGCTATGCCGACTTATGGATAGCAAAGCGGACAATATCTACAGGCGGGTTTTCGGGCTGTTAAAAATGGTATCAGAGCCGGGGCCTGGGCCGGTGTGCCAGCGAGGACGCTGGGCTCCCATGGGGGGGTGGATGTAATGTCCCACATCGGAGGAAGATAGTTTTGTGTACAAATTGTTAGTTTTGCCGATGTACGGACGACAAGTAGAAATCAGTGAATATAAAGATAGTTTGTGTTGATTACCCAGAGTGTTTTTTGCAGTGTTATTGTGGAAGCTCTAAAGGCGGATAGTCTACAGAGGCAACGACTGATAGTTTGCCAGGCTTTGCTTATCCTTAGAATCAATCTTCAGTAGCGTGGTAAAGACCGACGGCTTTCCAATTTTGTTGTGGAGTTTTGTTGGTGTCTTTTTGTAGCACCCGGAGCACGGGCCACCACATCCCCCACACCTAAACCTGAACCCGTATATGAAATGGGAAATCCATACACGAGCCCAAGTCTAAGCGAACGGGATACCACACACACACTAGGCTAGGCGGAGCTAAAACTTACTCAGAGCGCACGACAAACAAAACAAATAGCGGAAGCAAAGGAGTTCTAATAATATAAAATTCCAAAATCGACATATACATCAGGTGATCAAATAAACATAGCCATAAAAATTCATATCTCCAAAACAAAATTCATAACATGATCAATTCATTAAATACAAATCCAAAATGAAATGCGATGCACCTATAACGACCTATACCCAAAAGTGAGACTCGAACGACCCACTTCTCCGCCTAGCTCATGCTCAAAAGACCTGCAAACTAAAAGTGGTAAAAGAGAGGTGCCACTCTTATCTCGACTGAGTGAGGGGGCTAACGCACACCCACACACTACACATATATAGAGCAAAGCAAGTAAAAGATAAAGGTTATGAACCGGGAATAGGTTTTGCATACCTAAACATTTTCATAAAACATTACATACCATATGTAGCGCCTGGAGCGGCGAGCCACCACATCCCCCGCACCCAGCCCCGAACCCACATATGAAATAGAAATCCATACATGAGCCTAAGACTAAGCGAACGGGAACCTACACACACTCGCTAAGCCAGGCGGAGCTAAGACAGGGCCAGAGCGCGCCAAAACAATAAGAAAGCGGAAGCATACAACAAACTTCAAGAAGATAAATCCACAAAATGAGTTCAACTATCCCTAGAAGCCTATCCCAAATTATATATATACATGAATAGAATTCAAAGATACATACATAATTCCATAATCAAACCCAAATCAAATACAAAAGTGTAACCGAATGCGAATGGAAATATAACTCGAGCTAGGAGACTAGGACTCGACCAACCCACAACTCTGCCTAGCACGACCCACAACCTGTAAACTGAAAAGTTGAAAGGAGAGGGTCAGTCCACCGACTGAGTGAGGGGGCTAACGCACACCCACACACGTATACATATAAAGCAGAGCATGTATTAAATAAAAGACTACAAACCGGGATAGGGTTTTGCATACCAAAACCATTTTTGAATCAAACTTATACTTATTCATAACATAATCAAAAATAGCTTACAAGAAAGATCCTATCCCGTTTCATAGTCAACATTTCTTAACGGATTCCTATTCCCGGTGAGCACGGGCCTTACTCTAACTCCCCACTTAGTAGCATACGTATGAAAATAGAAAACACAACCATAATCAATCCAACCCCAACAACATGTAGCTCGGGGAGCGAACCCTCGCTACTCTTACCAATGCACAAGGGGTAGCTAACCCACATTGTGCTTGAAGCACCACGCCTCCTCAACCTCCAAAGGTCACGCGTTAGTACTTCAAATGGGAATCGTGCACAGGCTTAACCCGACGACCCTTGCCGTCCCAGGCGTCCTTACCCACAATTCCCTGGGCCCAGCAAATCTGAACAAGACTTAACATACCATAACTCGCAACTTAACACACTTAGAATGTAACAAACTTACATACCTTAGTATACGTTACCGTGCAACTCGGCCTATGCTTTCAACGTACCTCTCCGTGTCATCCGAAAACATATCAAGTTGAAGAATAGCAAATCTTGCACGAAGACACACGGTTTGGAGCATAGCCTTGTTGCAAATCATTTTCAAGCTCACATATGCTCATATATATAGTCCAAAACATTTAATCTTATGACAAGATCATAAACGTATCTTATAAGCACGTATCTATTATATAAATATAATAGTATAGTCACATGCGGGCTTGATAACAAGCACGTAGGGTTGTAGGTCGTATTAACTAAAAAGAAAACAAACCTAAACCTCACCTTTTACCAAAAGTGCTCCCGGAAGAGCTTTGACGGTCAAGAAGAAATTAAATGGTGGAACGGACACCTCTCGAACCCAAATCTGAGACAAACAAACACATACTCATGACTTAGACTCGATCATGAACCAATTAGACACACGGCGATGCATAGGAATGCAAATGGATGCAATGCATATCATATAGATTCATATTTAGGCATATTGGAGCAATTAAAAAGATATCACATAATGAATTCAAGAATTAAACTAATATCATATGAGATAATTATATAACATATCATATATTAGCATACCATATGCATTCATAAGCTTGAAGTCCAAGGAAATGGCAAGAGATGCAAGAAAGCGTTAAACGTTTCATATATCGTCATGAATTCAAGTCACAATTATACCTAACAAACGAGGCCAAAAACTTAAATAATTAATGAAACATAACATATTACAACACATTAGCATGTTAGGATCATAATCGGGGTGGGAGAAGTTAAATACAAGTGAAGAGAAGCAAGAAAACAAAGCTCGGAGCAAAAAGGACCGCTGCCCCAAATCCACCCGGTGGATTTGGGTCAGAGGCCAAAAAAAAAACGAGAAAAAGCTTGCAAACCAAAGAAACACCAAGTCATATCAAATCCACAACATAAGAGAATGAAATGGAACAATTATACTATCATATAATGCAAGGAATTCAAGCAACTACCAACCTAAAGTCATTCAAATCATTAAAGGAAGCAAGGATCAAAGAAGCACAAGTATTCTTCCAATTCTTGCAAGAACTCATATGAACATTAAATGATGAATTAAATCTCAACCAAATCACCTCAAATTCAAGACATGAGTTCATATATACATGCTCTATCACATATCTCAATTTAAAGCCATGAAATCAAGCATACAACAAGTTGCCATTAAAGCTCATTTAAGCTCCAACAATGGAGTTTTATGCAATACATAACCAACAACAAGAATTCTTACAAATAAGCAACAAGGAAGCTCAAAGGACCAATATAAATTAATCTTAGAGCATTTAATTCAAGTATGAGAGCATGAGATCAATTTTTTCATATTTCTACACTATTCATCAAAGAAGCCAAACTCATGAATTCTCTAACATATAGCAAGGTTCAAGTAGAGCACATTGAGTACAAGATCATGCAGAAATCAAATCCATACTTACCTTGAAGAAATGGAGAAAGAAAGGTTCAAGACTTGAGCTCGGAAGGTCCAAAAATGGAGGAAATAGCTTGGGAGATTTCTCTTCTCTTCTTCCTTTTGTCCTTGGTTCGATTTTCAGCTGAAATTGGGAGGAGAGAGATGTCTTTTGGTGTAATAAGTCAAGGCTAGTACAAGGGGTAGGTTTAAAGCTCTCAAGTGGATCCTATAGGTGCGTTATAGGTACGCAGGTCGAAATCTGCATCGTTGGGGGTTGAAATGGCATCAAAAAGGTACAAGGCTTGTTCCATTGGCTCCAAATCATGGATTCGAGTCCAATGGCGAAGATGGAACTCAAATCTGAGCTCCCGGTCTCAAGTTACGAACTAATGACTCAAGGGTGGCCCATTTGCAAAAGGGCCCAAAACTTTGCACAAAGTTCAATTGAGTCCAAACAAGTTCAAACAAGTCCAAAACACATTTAAATCATACAATTAAGTCCAATAATCATATAATTCATGTATATCATGTACTCTCGTAGTTCGGGAATTTAATTCAAGTATTAGAAATTAAATACGGGAGTTAAACGTAAAACTAAACACTTAGGGCACATAGGTCACTTAAACAATTAATTCCACATATAAATTAAATCAAAAAGGAAATACAACATCTGTAAACCCTCAAGTGATGTCATACCTGGCTTGCCGAAGAAATTGGGTGTCACAATCCTCCCCCCTTAAAAGAATCTGGTCCCCAGGTTCACCGCTCGAGTTTCAAGCTCAAGCAACTTTCCGTATTCACCCAAGTTTGAGGTTCATGATGTCCCGACAAGGGTTAGCTCAAGAAAGACGTTCACGCACGAGGGGTTTGATCACTTCTTGAAATCTTGATGGAGAAATTCCTCACCACTTGATCCGTGCTAGGAGCAACTAAAATGTTTCGTACGATACGAGGGTCCAAGTTTGATTCATCACCCACCGCTTGATTCATTCCAACTACTCAAGAGCTCAGTGATACACGAAAGGAATAGTTACCGAACTTCCACCACTCGTACCTTCTAACTCAAGAAGTCCCTTTGAGAGAGCTAAAGCACCACTTCTTGCTCGCTCTGGAAGACCGTTGTAAACACGACCCTCAACTTACCGTGAAAGCACACACTCAAACAAAACACATAACAAACATACACGCACGAGTAAAACACACAATAAGTATATATAACAATTAACGATGCATGATGCGCGTGCCATGAATGATTTGTGTACCGTTCACCATTCTCGAATTCCTTTATATTATTGAGATGAAGTGAAAAGCCAAGGTTGATGCCTTAGAGCACGTGACCAGGATTCCTTGACCTCAGTTTCGTTGAACGAATCCTTAACTTGATAGTTCACACACCTTCTCCTGACTCCGTCTTTAATGGACGATATTTACCCCTGAACAATTTTCTCTACTATAATCCCCTAATTATCAATGAGGGATTGTTTCAATTCTTTTTTGTCCGGAGACCTCCATCTCCCATTAAATCTTGCACCATTCCAACTTGGTCAAGAATTATTATAACTCGACCTCCGGTTACTTTGAAGTCTCATGATCTCTTCCTTCTAGGATTTGCTTAACCTTCTTCTAATTCAAATCTCGACTCCCAGGCCTCTCTCTCTTGCATTTTTTTTTTCTGGTCTGGTGAAAGGATACTCCTCGGAATCATCAAGTATCACACCCTAGGGTTTACACCTTCATAATCTCCATCGATTCGCGATCCCCTGAAGTCTTCATTTCCTCTTGACATAATCATGAATTACTTGCCCAAGTTCTCATGCCTTTCTTCATTCTCCTTTGCTCTTCTGTATCCCTAAGTGAGGAGTCAACCATCTCGCTTCCCCGGAAGAATTAGACTTCCAACTTCCTAGTCCTATAACCACTCCCACCCCTTCTTTTACTAATGACACCCATGATAAGTCCCTCGTTGTGATAACCTTGGATTTATCAAGAAAAGAACTTTCAATTTCTCTTCAATAATCCCTGTTAAGCTTTCCCGATACGGATCTCCTTCATCGGATAATTGTAAACTCAAGGAAGGAAAGCTATTGATCACTCTCTAATGCACCGCCATCTACTTGGTCTCGATATTCACGTCAAATAGTGAATCCATCGCTTCTCCTCCTAGGAATTGGGTTTGGATAATTGTTCTTGGTTCTACTTCTCATTTCAATACTCTCTTGATTAGATATCATTGAAACGACCTTCTTTTTTTGAAATCCAAACCATTACATCAAATCGGTAAGGAGGACCTTTACTTCTTGTTATAACTTCAACCGAATCGTCAGAGTCACCATTTCTTCTTACCCCGATTTTCACCATCACGAAAGAAGACTTCTCTCAATTGCAAGCTGTCATGAAAACATTAAACTCATGCATGTCGGGTTAGGTTTGCTTATGCTATACGTCACGTTGGTCAACAATTCAAACGAGGAAGCAACAAGTAATGGCAATACATAACGCACATCACAAATAAGTATAAAGATACAATGTGGGATGGATGCTCGTGCAATGGATGCAATTACCTCCCGGGTATTTCTTTACCCTTCGTCATTGACATTCTTCCAACTTGTGTTTCGGCGATCCACATCCAAAGCATCGCCCCAATCTCTTCCAACAATTCTCATAAGTATGAGAATTTCTTCTATAATGAGCACACGGTGGTTGCTCCAAGGTTGGAAATTCTTTCACTTTCTTCTTCCCTTTTAGCCCCAGTGGAGAGTCCTCTCGACTCCTCTTTGGTCCCGATCCCGAGCTACTTCCCGGTCCAATCCTCCCTATTCGACTCTCTTCTTTTAACTTCTTGGATTCAACTCGAAGAGCTTCCCGGGTATTCTCGATCCAAGCTTTAGACTTGATCCCTGTTCCCATTTCCCGAAGGTCTTCTCTAATTCCATCCATAAATTGGGCCACTCTTTCGGACTCATTCGGCCTCCTTAAATAGATACGAGGGCATATAGTGATCTTGTGTTCGAAGGAACCGCACCTAGTACATCTACCCAACCTTTTCCAACACTTCTTATAACTATGATTAGGTCCACCGCAATGAATGCACAGGACTTGTTCTTCGGGGAACGATGTGCCCGGCAAGAACACTAGATCTCTTCCTTCAAATCGAGCCATCTTGCCCTTCACTTTGGAAGATTGATTAACGGTGAGATGATTCGGCGTTTCTGGAGAACCTTCATCTCTACTTGATCCCAACTTCAACTTAGGGGCCATGGTCGTTTAGAGGAGTGATTAGAAGTTGTAAAGTGTTAACCTACCATACACAAAATAGGAGAACATACAATGCATGCGGTTAGTAAATGATTATGACACGTAAACTAGCACGTGGAAATATGTAATGACAACAATTAATGAAAAGAAAGTAACAATTTCAAAACATATAATGTAAGAAAATTCACATATCTTGATGTAATGCACACATGATCATGTTGTTCCTATGCCGTACGACCTATACTTCACACAACACGACACTAGAACTCCGGTTCTGTAACCCGAAGCTCGGATACCACTTTAAGATGTAGCGCCCAGAGCGGCGAGCCACCACATCCCCCGCACCTAGCCCCGAACCCACATATGAAATAGAAATCCATACATGAGCCCAAGACTAAGAGAATGGGAACCTACACACAATCGCTAAGCCAAGCGGAGCTAAGATAGGACCAGAGCGCGCAAAAACAATAAGAAAACGGAAGAATACAACAAACTTTAAGAAGGTAAATCCAAAAAATGGGTTCAACTATCCTTAGAAGCCTGTCCCGAAATATATATATACATGAATACAATTCAAAAATACATACATAATTCCATAATCAAACCCAAATCATAAACAAAAGTGTAACCGAATGCAAATGGAAATGTAACTCGAGCTAGGATACTAGGACTCGACCGACCCACAACTCCGCCTAGCACGACCCACAAACTGTAAATTGAAAAGTTTAAAGGAGTGAGGGGGCTAACGCACACGAGCGCTATTAGTAAATTCCTCAAGGGGCGATTAACACACACGAGTGCCATTATAAATTCCTCGAGGGGTAGCTAGCCCACACGAGTCCTCCCCGGCTTCAGACCGAAGATATCAAGTGCATCACGCCTTCCCAACCTCCCTGGGTCATACGTAATACCTTGGATGGAGAACGTGCAAAGGGGTCATAACCGGTGACCCCGTGGCCGTCCCGGGTCTCCCTTACCCACATCTCGGGGCCCAACATTACCTGTCATTACCATTCCATTACATTCTCGCTCATTATAAACCATTAGCATTACATACATAAGCATTAAACTTTCATAAACATTAAACTTTCATTAAAAACATAAGCTCATATATGCTCGAAAATATAGCCCTTTCGAAAGCCAAAACTTTATCATAAGATCATAAACATATCGTGCATTACACACATTTAACTATATATATAATATATAGTCGCATGCGGGCTAGAAAATGAGCATTTAAGGGTCTTAGGTCGCTTAACTAAAAAGAAAAGAACCTAAACCTCACCTTGAACAAAATAGTGTAGTGGTGCGAGAAAATAATCCCAAACAAACTTAAACTTCGGGTACGGCTCCTCCCGGAAGTACCCTTGTGACAAACAAATGCAATACTAAACAATTAGACTCCAACATGTACTATATAGACGCACAACGATGCAAATGGATGATACGAATGCAAGAAAATATTAAATGGAGCACTTAAACGCTTACAATTTCATTTCAAATTTTCACCTTAAATATCATAGTATAAAATTCATAAACTTATCAAAACTAACATATATTCATCAATTAATATCATAAAATAAAATTAAAGGCAAAAGAAATTATTTAAAACGTCAAACAAATGCCGAAAATACACATAATTTGTAGCTTATAATGTTTTCAAAGAATGAAATAAGACCATGCATGCAAAAATTGAACATGTAAGATCATGTCATATACAAACTAAATCAAATAAATTAATAACTATATACATATAATCATATAATATATATATCATATGCATATATATACATGCCTGCCACTATGTTCACCAAATAAACAAATTCAATGCAAGGAGGAATTAAATGGCACCGTAGCATGCATGCAAATTCAAACCATTAATTAAATTCATACAATATATATATATATATATATATATATATATATATATATATATATATATATCATATGCATATATATACATGCCTGCCACTATGTTCACCAAATAAACAAATTCAATGCAAGGAGGAATTAAATGGCACCGTAGCATGCATGCAAATTCAAACCATTAATTAAATTCGTACAATATATATATATATATATATATATATATATATATATATATATATATGTATGTATGTATGTATACATACCTGTTATGAGTATACAATTAGGAGACAAAGTTCAAAGGTAATTGCATGGAAAATTAATTAAAAAGCACGAACACATGCATGCATGGATCAACCACCTAAAATTCCCAACAATTAATTCCATAATGTTAATACAAAACATATATGATTATGTATATAATATAGTCTTCTTACAAATCAGAAACAACCAATATACATGCATTGGAAAGAAATAAAATGGTTAGGCCACATGCAGGCAGACAGCGGACAAGTCGAGGGCGCGACCCAAACACTTCACAACTAAGTCGCGGCCGCGACATCAAATTCAATCAGATTCGAGGGGTGCTTCATGGGCGCCAAAATATTCAGTTCATCCAGCTTCACGGTCGCGACACGAAAAATATATTCTTTCGAATTCAGGCTCCTCTTCCAGATTAAAGGCAGCAAAAACAGTTCATATACGCAGGGGATATGCAGGGGATGTACAGTAGCAGCAAAGAGCAAGCTATGGCAGCAATAGCAACATGAAAACAACACAAAAATTTCCATATAATAGTCCTAGAATTCACGCTTCACAACCGGCAAGACAAAGAACGAAAATGAGCAGCTAAATCCACCAAATTATCACGTTGCAGCAACTAATTCTGGGGCAGGGGAAGCAGAGACGAGAGCAGCAGCAAATAACAAGTTTATGCAGCAAATAAGAGGCAAGAATCAGCATGAAACAAGCCCTCAACCTCGAATAAGGCAGCCGGCAAGAAACGTGACAGCAGCAAGGCATGAAAATTCAACATATTTCATTTAAACCCTAACCACTCATCATGTTCTTCATATAACCAGAATCCTTAACTTAAAACATGAAATAAATGGATGAATAATTGCATAATATCATGGAGAACAAAGATCTAAACTTACCTTGAAGCTTGGAGAAGAATTGATGATCAAAAGAGCTCTTTAGGTACAAAAATGGTGAAAATAGCTTGCTTACCTTTTCTTTCCTTGCTACAATTCATGTAGCAGTTGATGGGAGAGGGAGATGGATGGATTTGGTTGTTATTAAGTCAAAGAAATGATGAGGATTAGGTCTTATAGCTCAATTATATGCCATAGGGGCGTTTTAGGATACGAGTGGCTGAAATTTGCTTTGCCGGGGGGTCGAAACGTTATCGAAAAATTACAAAACTTGTTCCATTGGATCCGGCTCGTCGAAATAAGTCAAACAACGAAGACTGTACTTGAATCCGAGGGCCGTAGCTCAAGTTATAAATTAAAATGTACACAAGTGTACTAAAATGACTCATTTTCCAAATGAGTCCAAAACTTTCAAAAAGTTCCAAATCAGCCCAAAACCAAATTTTCAATTATTCCACATATTTTAAAATCATGAAATTACGTTCTTAAATCACTTATTTCACATAATTCACAAAATTAGCATGCTCGGGAATAAAATTCACGTATCATAAATTCATAATTCACAAGATTTCAAATCGTAGTTTCACTTAGGGCATTTTCTTGACATTTAAATCATATATTTCACATAATTTCAAATAATTCAAATAGAAAACAATAGAAATAAAATATGAATGCGTCAAATAAAATGAAAATAAATACAATTACGAAAAATAAACTCACACGTGGTACAAACCTGTACGTGCGAACGAGCGGGGTGTCACAAACTCTCCCCCTTAAAAAGGACCTGTCCTCAGGTCCGGCTCAGGACCTCGAAGCACTCCGGATACAACTTCTCATCTTCTCATGATCTCTCGAGTGGACTCTTCGACTTTCGATCTCTTGCCTTCTTTGGACTTGCACCTCAACAAAAAATTTCACTGTTGTCAAGCCCGACTCAAGTCTGACATCTTCTCGATGACTCTATCAAGTTGACAAGGAGAGCTCGACCCTCAAGCTTACCGAACACTCACGTCAACATAAAATCTCACCAAGAACTCTCAAAAGAAACTTACAACAAAGTCATTCGCAAGTAATTGGACACACAAGAGAGTAAAACAACAACAACAACAACAACAACCACAACAATGAATCCCGAAAATAAATACATAAATGGTCTCGGGATCGACCAATGCATGTGATGTTATGCCATGTATGAAATTATACCTTCCACCACGATATTTTAATTAACTTCTGCCCTTCTTTCTCTTTCTCCACCCAAAGCATATGCCCGAGCTTGAATCGCGGGCCTTTGATTTCTTCCCCGCACATAATCCGGCCTTTTGTGCGGACATTGATCTAACATATGCTCCGATGACCCACATCCGAAGCACCTCTTGTGAAGTTTCCAATAATTCTCCGACAAGTGATTTGTTCGTCGGCAATGCATACACTCGGGACCCTTGATAGCCAAAGGAGGATTTGGATTCCCCTGTTTAGGTTGTTTCTTTTGAGAATTAGAAGGGGGAAGAACTTCATACATCTGTCTCTTCCCAAGAGTCGATTAAGTACCCGAACTAGAATCTCGGTCGGTATATGAACTTTTCCTTCTCATAACCAGCCGTTCTTCAACTCTCAAGCCCTTGTCGGTTACCTTCGCCCACGTGCTAGTATTTGAAGCTTCTAACGCATCCTTCATGTCCTCCCGAAGTCCTTGAAGGAATTGTGAGGCCTTACTCTCATCATTATTAGCAATACTAGGGGCATAGCGTGAGAGTCTCTCAAACTCGTTTATGTAGTTCGTCACCGACATCCCTCCTTGCTTGAGATCCATAAATTCTCTCAAGCGCCTGCTCCGTGTAGCTTTCGGGACATACTTGCTCTTGAACTCCTGAACAAACACGTCCCAAGTAATTTCTTCCCTGGAGGCCTCTAATTTCACTTGAACGCTTGACCACCAATTATACGTTTGTCCTTGTATCATGGTGAGGGTGCATTGGAGTTTCTCATCCAGTCCACAAGGTATAAGATTCCATATCCGATTTGTTTGAACTAACCACCCCTCTGCTTGAATGTCATTTCTGTTAGGAATAGTGTCCTAGAAAGCTGTTATGCTTTGGGACTTTCCCTTTATCACAGACAATCTTTGAATAATATACGATTGATTATAATCTCAGGCGAAGACTTCTTTTGTGCCAATACGTGTTTTGTATGTTTCCATTACGTGTGTATGTCTAGAACTCCTCTAATCCGATGAGGCCGTTAAGAACTTTGTCATTATGGGAATGACACATGAAACAAGTTCTTAACTACATAGGCGAGGATTAAAAACTTCTCCAAGTCAATGAGGCCGACAGACAGTGGGAGTGTCGACTTTGCCTCTGTTGAGACTTGCTTGTGTAGTTATATCCTTAAGAAGGATCACCCGGTTTCATGGTGTGCTAAGTTCATAGGTCGATGCGTTCATAATACATAAGGGTGATAGTTACAAGAACTTCATCACTGAGAGTGCCCCGCGTGAGAAGATTCCTAAATGGGAAAGGAAGTTTCCTGAAACTTCCAGATTAGGAAATATCTCACATGTCAATGACGTGAGGTATTAATCCTTAGACTTGAGATTCCACATTGTCTCAAATGAGCTAACTCTGTAATCTTTGATATAGGCTCAAAAGGGTGTTGTAGCACCCGAGCGTAAGGTACCACATCCCCCGCACCGAGACCCGACCCGTATATGAAATGGAAGTCCATACACGTGCCGAATCCGCGGCGAACGGGGACACAACACACACGCTATGCTAGGCGGGACTAACCCTTGAACCAATCAGTGCAGGAATCATAAAATCAGAGCTAAATAAAATTCGCGAAAGCAAGAACTACATAGCATATATACAATGAGCTAACAAGCTCCAAAAATAGATATACAAAAGCATTCCTTAATCAACGGCGCTCATGGCCTACAAAAATCATAACGCTCCAAACTAAAATTATAATCATAAGCAAAATATCAACAAGAGTATGAATATGAGACAAAAGGAAGTGCTAAACACGAATGCACGACCTAGACGACTTGTATTCCCGCCTAGCACTCCTATACCTGCACAAAACAGCTGAAAAACAACCGGGTTCAGTCTAAAAGAGACTGGTGGGTACAAAATCGGGGCATAAGATATATATAATATCGCATAAATTAAACACATACATGCAAGCCCTAATCCCGTGTGAAGTTTGAAAGGGAGTTACCAAGTGGTTAAAACAATAGAAAACATCAACGGGATTACGACGATCATTTTCATTCATAATTGTTCATAAGGGTTTAAGCTCGGCGAGTGAGCGTGCACAATCTCCAACCTTCTCCTCGTGTAATCATATCATAATTATTGGTTATCACACATATCTTTCGTGCACATACAAAAATGATCATAATCATACATATACACCTTCTTCCTCCGGGTGGTGGACAAGTTAGCTAGACCTGACCACCGATAAATACATAGGCCAATGGGGGTACATGAATCCCCCAAGGGCACGCAGCTCCCATTCCTCGCTAAACCTCCTAGCGAGGGCCGGTATCACCGTAGTTTGGTTGGAACTAGTATATGGGATCCCCGTCAGCCCTTGCTTCCTCGGTTAGCCACATATACTAAGTCCCGGGGCCCGTTAAATAATAAGTAATAAATGTGTCTCGCCAAAACATAAGGTAGGGTTTCATAATTAAAAAGGGGTCATACATTTGAAATCATTTACCCAAAATGACTCGATTGATATAAATATATTATTTTGGCTTAAAACTTTGCACATAAGGGATTTATAGGGTTGTTTTATCTAATAGAAGAAAAACCCACCTTTACCAAAGCAAAATAAAGACACAAGCGTCTCAATGCTCGTCCACGTCTCTGACCAAACCCGAATCTGTGTAAAAGAAAAGGTATGAGACGTAATGACCACATATGACGCTCGGCAATGAGGTGAATATGACATGAATGCATAAATGATCATGTTATATCATAAAAATGTTCATGTGCACGATTAAGGAATTTAAATCATATAATCAAATCATTCGTTCATATATTTCATTTGATTTCATAATTTCATAAATTCATAACATTCATATAATCTTCATATAAGTTCCATACCTTCAACTCATTCATAATATTCATAATGCATATCAATTAATCTAAAATTCATTTAAGAAGCATAACACATATTATTCAAATTCTCATTTAGAAATAAAATAAATAATTGAAACGTTCAATCAAAAGTCGGTAAAATAAATACGCGAAATGGAAATCAATTAATTTCAAGAATTGAATTAAATCAAATAATATTTAAAATACATAATAAATATATATATAATATATACATATAATCATATATATATAATAATATACAATATACATATATAATATATACATAACTACACGTACACACACACAAACCTACCCATGCATGCATATGTATTTATACTATATAACTATTACATATATATAAACCCATGCATGCAAACTAAGTAACATACACACACAAATACATATATATAAATATACACAGCCATGCATGCATATTTATTTATAATACACATGCAATACTCACACTACAACACTCTCATGCATGCACACTAATACACAATACACAATCAAAACACACACAACACAACCATGCATGTAACACATACACTGCACCCAAACAGCAGCAAAACAGCAGCAGAACAGCAGCATAACAGCAGCCTATACACACGCAGGGAAGAAGAAGAAGAAGCAGGAATAGTTTAGGAAAAACGGGGTGACACCCCCGTGTCACCCTCCAACACTAGACCGAGACACGCCCGTGTCTCGGTACAGAATTCCCAGACCCAACTGCACCCCCGTTCCGCGCTGGAAAGGCCAGGAATGGAACGCCCGTGTCTCGCAGCAGCAACCTCTGTTTTTCGACAGCAGAAACGCAGAACAGAGCAGCCCAAGTGTACGAGAAAAGCAGGCACGAAAGGCAACAAACAAGGCAGGAAAGGCAGCAAAATTTCAACAAGAACACATACCAAAAGATCACGAAATTGACAGCAAGAAGGAAGAAGGAAATGAGCAGTTTTGACAGCAATTTCAGTCCAGAAAAACAGGGCAACACTTCGAGGAAAACAGAGCAAGCGTGAGCTCAATCAATCCGATTCAGTTCAAGTCCAAAAAGCCAACAAAAACGCAGCAAAACATCATATATTCAACACAAGATTCAGTCCCAAACAGACTCACACAAGAAGGAAGCCATACGTGACCTTCCCGTAGAATTTCTGAAAATTTCATAAGTGATATCTCATATATATCTCAACAAACATGAAAGCAAAGATCATAAATGGTGTGAGGATGTTAAAACAATTAATCTCAGGCTTGGAATCGATTAAAACCATAAAGAATCAAAGGAGATCAAGAATTTGTACAAAACTCCATTTTTCGGTAAAATGGCCAGAAATGGATGAAACCATGCTCAAACTTGTGAATGGAAGGATGAAAATGCTCAGAATTAATCATATATTACAACCCTAAGCTTACCTTGATGATTGGTTGAAGTTTGGAGAAGATTTAAGCTCCAAAATCTCCAAGGGATGAAGGGTTTCGGGACTGGAGAGAGAAACAGAAGCTTTGGCTGAGTTTTGGGGTTTGTGTGATGATAATCTCGGTCAAGGCTTGAAATATACTGATAGATGGTTGAGTTAGGGTTTAAAGGAATCAAACCATGGTTAATTTGGTTGTGGTTTGGCCAAGTTATGGTTGAATTAGTGCAACAAGGTCAAGTTGGATGCCGTTACGTTTTTCGGTTGGATTTCGGAGTTTCAAATGACTTAAGAAAAATATGAGGCTAAGTTTACTAAACTCGAATTTTCGTTACGAGTTCAGCGGAGTTGACGGAACTCGAATCCGAGTTCCCGAGCTCAAGATATTAAATTCGGAACCAAGGGTACGCTAAGTGCTCGTTAGCTCCCGTTTTGGTTCCTCAATTAAAATTAATTCGTTAACATAACAAATGAATTCAAAAACATAATTTGAGCATAAAATCATGTTCATAACACATATATGTACGACATATTACAATTTCGTGGCAATTCGGTATCATTTCATAAGAGAACGAAGCACAAAAATGAACAACATGCGCATTCCAAACAATTCATGCATAAATTTAAAATTCCATACAAAATATAACTCCCATGCATAATTATGATTTGCATGCATGCATATTTAATTCTCATGCAAAATATGATTTTCATGCAAAACATATTAATTTGCATGCATAAATAAAATCCTCATGCATGATTACATATAGTACGTAAATATATATATATGTATATATATTAATAATCAATTAATTAATTAAAACATGATTAATTAACATAATATATAATTAGCATAATCATTGAATTAGTAATAATAATAAAACACATATATATATATATATATATATATATATATATATATATATATATATATATATATATATATACGAGACATATATATATAATGAATAATATTAAAATAAAATAATATAATATAATAAAATAATAACAATTATAATAAAATTAAATATAAAACACGTAAAAACAATTAATTCGCGCAATTAGGTAAACACATACGCTCTACCTTTACGTCCGAAAAGTCGGGGCGTTACAATCTCTCCCCCTTAAAAGAATCCGTCCTCGGATTCACTGTTCGCTCGGAAACAACTCGGGGTGAAACCTTTACATCTTATCCTCCATTTCCCACGTAGTTTCTTCAGTTATACCACTTCTCCAAAGAATCTTGACTAGTGGAATACGCCGATCTCAAGTCCCTGAAGTTTTCGATCCAATAGCTTAATCGGCTTCTGAACAAAGGTGAGATCCGGTTCTAATCCACTTCTTCAACTGGTAGAACCTCGGACTCATCTCGATAGTACTTTCGGAGCCAGTGTTTAATTTTCCTCCTCGTCCAATCCTTGAGAATCCTCTTCGTGGGAAAGCCTTTAAGAAAACCTTATCTCCTATCTGAGACTTCAATTTCTTCTTCCGAAGACCTGCATAAATCTTTTGTCGATCCTGAGCGGCCTTCATTCATTGTCTAATTATCTGGACCTTATCAATAGCCTCTTGTACCGTCTTAAAGGGTTTTTCCTTCTTTTCCCTTCTTTTAATTCCTTCTTGCTTGGTCCAATTCCATTTCTCCAAGTTCAAGAACAACGGTAAACGATATTTACGTCCATAAGGAGCTTCATAAGGGCCATTTCAATCGAGGCTTGATAGCTATTGTGGTAAACAAACTAACTTAACTGTAACTGCTCATTCCACTTGCTCTGGAAGTCCAATGCACATGCTCTCAACAAATCCTCCAGATACTTAATTAACCTTCTTGATTGTCCGTCGGTCTGAGGATGGAAAGCTGTGCTGAATTGAAGCCTTGTTCCCAACACTTCTGCAATTCTTGCCATAACTTTGAAGTAAATCTGGGATCCCGATCCGAGACAATACTAACAAGTACACCATGAAGCCTGACAATCTCATCATTGTACCTCTTGGCCAACTTACCCACTTATCGGACATTCTGGTTGCAAGAAAATGAGTGGATTTTGTCCACCTGTCCACGATAACCCAAATCCCATCAATAGAATTGCTTCAATAAAACCTCAACACCTTCTCTCAGGTTAGCTCTTCTACCTTCCTTGTAGTTCCACATTTCTGAAATAATGTATCGTCCACTCGGGTTGTATTCGTTTACCTCAAACAGAGTTGATGTCACGGCTTCGAAAATTTCCTTACCGTAATTCTCCTTCAGGTCTCCCATCTCTCATCGTCTTCATTTATTACTGCCTGTTCTCTGTCATTAATTTTAACCACTTCCTTGTTTCTAAATGCCTTGAGCAGCAAATCCACTGTATTTAATACTTCCAAGTCCCCTTCATTACTCAAAGCAAAGATCACTGTCACTAATTCCGAATCGTGAGTGGGGTAGTTCTATTCATGCTCTTTCAGTTTCCTTGAGGCATAGGCGATCACTCTTCCATTTTGCATCGCCACACATCCCAAACTTCCTTTTGAGGCGTCCGTATAAACTGTATATCTTTCTGTACCTTCAGGAAGTGCTAATACAGGAGCGGTGGTCAACTTTTCCTTTAAAAGTTGAAAGCTATCCTCATACCTCGTCCCACTCAAACTTAACCACCTTCTTAGTCAATCGGGTTAAAGGAGCTGTAATCTTCGAAAATCCTGTACAAAGCTTCGATAGTAATCTGCCAAACCCCAGAAACGCTTTATTTTTGAAACAGTTTTCGGGCTTTGCCATTGAATAACCGTCTCAGTCTTAGAAGGGTCTACCTCCAAACCTTTCCTTGAAATAATATGACCCAGAAATGCTACCTGATCAATCCAAAACTTGCCTTTGTTAAACTTAGCATACAATCCGAGGCTCTCTTAAGGTATCCAACACAATCCTGAGGTGTCTGGCATGATCCTCCGGAGTTCCCGAATAAACCAAGATGTCCTCGAGAAAGATTACCACAACTTATCCAAATACCAAAAGCAGCCGGAGCATCCCAAAGGGACGAACTTGGCCGTATATATCCAACTTTGAGTAATACCTCTAATTGAATCTTTAAACTCTTCCAAATCAGTCGGATATTCTTTCCCTTCAATCAAAACTGAACACTCCCGAACCAACTGATCTGTCTGAAGACTCCCACCAAGAGCGAACTCACCAAATAACAAGAAGAAAAAGCAAATAACAGGCAAGCACAGAATAGCAACTAAGTCACAAGAAATAAAGAATGCGTGACACTCGAATCAAAGAGTGTATGTATGCTCATGTTATGTATGCATAGGGTACCTTCTTCCGCGGCTGTGGGATCAATCTCTGTACCTCGCTCTTCACCTTCGATGGCGTAAGCACGAGCCGGGATCATTGGCCTTTGAACTCGTCGTTGATATTCGGGGTCTTTGTAGGGACAAGTATCCGCCCTATGGTCAGCTTTTCCACATATAAAGCACAAATTCAACCTCCTCCGACAGTTATAATAATTATGAGTTGGTCCTCCACAATGTGTACAAGGAGCTTGAGCCAATCGTGCTTCACTCGGACGTTGTTGATCCCTTGTTGGTGCAGGCAAAGCTATTGGAACCGGTGGAGTTGGTCCCCCTAATCTTGGTTTCTTAAACGGACCCTTGGGAGGGGAAGTAGCTTGAATCAAAGGTCGCTTTCCTGAACTTATTCCAGAACCTCGTCCTCCAAACCGAGGTTTCTTAAATGGACCCTTAGGAGGCGGACTAGCTTGAATCATCGGCCTCTTTCCCAAATTCGATCCGGATCCTCTTCCCATAGGAGCTCTAACAACCGGATCCTTCTTTTTGATTTTCTCCCCTTGCGTAGTAGACTGTCGGACTCCAGGTATCCTCTCTACTCGAATCAACCAACCCTCCGAGACCGCATCATCGATAGGACCAGAAAATCGAGGGGGGTTGTAACTCAGAAACACCCCATGAGGGTTTCTATTGTTATTATGGTTTGGTGGAGGAGCTTGTTGTTCTGCCTGTTGCGGTGGGGGAGCTTGAGCCCTCCTATGCTCAACATAGTTGAAAACTGCTTCCATAAAATTCCCCATATCCATCGGTGGCGCTTGTGGTTGAGGTGGAGGCGTAGGGGATCGATCATGATGACGACGATGTCCGGGAGATCTCTCATGATGTCTACGTGGAGGCATCCTGTTCAAGAAACACTAAGATGCATGCTATCTTTAGTCCATGCATGCAAGTGCAATTAATTCGATCAAAATTCAAGATTTAGAGCACACAAGCACGTAAACAATGCATATGCAACACGTTGACAAGTTGTTCCTAAAGCCGAACGACCTAACTGACTCAACACGACACTAGAGCCCGGGTTTTGCAACCCTAAGCTCTGATACCACTTAAGGATGTAGCACCCGAGCGTAAGGTACCACATCCCCCGCACCGAGACCCGACCCGTATATGAAATGGAAGTCCATACACGTGCCGAATCCGCGGCGAACGGGGACACAACACACACGCTATGCTAGGCGGGACTAACCCTTGAACCAATCAGTGCAGGAATCATAAAATCAGAGCTAAATAAAATTCGCGGAAGCAAGAACTACATAGCATATATACAATGAGCTAACAAGCTCCAAAAATAGATATACAAAAGCATTCCTTAATCAACGGCGCTCATGGCCTACAAAAATCATAACGCTCCAAACTAAAATTATAATCATAAGCAAAATATCAACAAGAGTATGAATATGAGACAAAAGGAAGTGCTAAACACGAATGCACGACCTAGACGACTTGTATTCCCGCCTAGCACTCCTATACCTGCACAAAACAGCTGAAAAACAACCGGGTTCAGTCTAAAAGAGACTGGTGGGTACAAAATCGGGGCATAAGATATATATAATATCGCATAAATTAAACACATACATGCAAGCCCTAATCCCGTGTGAAGTTTGAAAGGGAGTTACCAAGTGGTTAAAACAATAGAAAACATCAACGGGATTACGACGATCATTTTCATTCATAATTGTTCATAAGGGTTTAAGCTCGGCGAGTGAGCGTGCACAATCTCCAACCTTCTCCTCGTGTAATCATATCATAATTATTGGTTATCACACATATCTTTCGTGCACATACAAAAATGATCATAATCATACATATACACCTTCTTCCTCCGGGTGGTGGACAAGTTAGCTAGACCTGACCACCGATAAATACATAGGCCAATGGGGGTACATGAATCCCCCAAGGGCACGCAGCTCCCATTCCTCGCTAAACCTCCTAGCGAGGGCCGGTATCACCGTAGTTTGGTTGGAACTAGTATATGGGATCCCCGTCAGCCCTTGCTTCCTCGGTTAGCCACATATACTAAGTCCCGGGGCCCGTTAAATAATAAGTAATAAATGTGTCTCGCCAAAACATAAGGTAGGGTTTCATAATTAAAAAGGGGTCATACATTTGAAATCATTTACCCAAAATGACTCGATTGATATAAATATATTATTTTGGCTTAAAACTTTGCACATAAGGGATTTATAGGGTTGTTTTATCTAATAGAAGAAAAACCCACCTTTACCAAAGCAAAATAAAGACACAAGCGTCTCAATGCTCGTCCACGTCTCTGACCAAACCCGAATCTGTGTAAAAGAAAAGGTATGAGACGTAATGACCACATATGACGCTCGGCAATGAGGTGAATATGACATGAATGCATAAATGATCATGTTATATCATAAAAATGTTCATGTGCACGATTAAGGAATTTAAATCATATAATCAAATCATTCGTTCATATATTTCATTTGATTTCATAATTTCATAAATTCATAACATTCATATAATCTTCATATAAGTTCCATACCTTCAACTCATTCATAATATTCATAATGCATATCAATTAATCTAAAATTCATTTAAGAAGCATAACACATATTATTCAAATTCTCATTTAGAAATAAAATAAATAATTGAAACGTTCAATCAAAAGTCGGTAAAATAAATACGCGAAATGGAAATCAATTAATTTCAAGAATTGAATTAAATCAAATAATATTTAAAATACATAATAAATATATATATAATATATACATATAATCATATATATATAATAATATACAATATACATATATAATATATACATAACTACACGTACACACACACAAACCTACCCATGCATGCATATGTATTTATACTATATAACTATTACATATATATAAACCCATGCATGCAAACTAAGTAACATACACACACAAATACATATATATAAATATACACAGCCATGCATGCATATTTATTTATAATACACATGCAATACTCACACTACAACACTCTCATGCATGCACACTAATACACAATACACAATCAAAACACACACAACACAACCATGCATGTAACACATACACTGCACCCAAACAGCAGCAAAACAGCAGCATAACAGCAGCCTATACACACGCAGGGAAGAAGAAGAAGAAGCAGGAATAGTTTAGGAAAAACGGGGTGACACCCCCGTGTCACCCTCCAACACTAGACCGAGACACGCCCGTGTCTCGGTACAGAATTCCCAGACCCAACTGCACCCCCGTTCCGCGCTGGAAAGGCCAGGAATGGAACGCCCGTGTCTCGCAGCAGCAACCTCTGTTTTTCGACAGCAGAAACGCAGAACAGAGCAGCCCAAGTGTACGAGAAAAGCAGGCACGAAAGGCAACAAACAAGGCAGGAAAGGCAGCAAAATTTCAACAAGAACACATACCAAAAGATCACGAAATTGACAGCAAGAAGGAAGAAGGAAATGAGCAGTTTTGACAGCAATTTCAGTCCAGAAAAACAGGGCAACACTTCGAGGAAAACAGAGCAAGCGTGAGCTCAATCAATCCGATTCAGTTCAAGTCCAAAAAGCCAACAAAAACGCAGCAAAACATCATATATTCAACACAAGATTCAGTCCCAAACAGACTCACACAAGAAGGAAGCCATACGTGACCTTCCCGTAGAATTTCTGAAAATTTCATAAGTGATATCTCATATATATCTCAACAAACATGAAAGCAAAGATCATAAATGGTGTGAGGATGTTAAAACAATTAATCTCAGGCTTGGAATCGATTAAAACCATAAAGAATCAAAGGAGATCAAGAATTTGTACAAAACTCCATTTTTCGGTAAAATGGCCAGAAATGGATGAAACCATGCTCAAACTTGTGAATGGAAGGATGAAAATGCTCAGAATTAATCATATATTACAACCCTAAGCTTACCTTGATGATTGGTTGAAGTTTGGAGAAGATTTAAGCTCCAAAATCTCCAAGGGATGAAGGGTTTCGGGACTGGAGAGAGAAACAGAAGCTTTGGCTGAGTTTTGGGGTTTGTGTGATGATAATCTCGGTCAAGGCTTGAAATATACTGATAGATGGTTGAGTTAGGGTTTAAAGGAATCAAACCATGGTTAATTTGGTTGTGGTTTGGCCAAGTTATGGTTGAATTAGTGCAACAAGGTCAAGTTGGATGCCGTTACGTTTTTCGGTTGGATTTCGGAGTTTCAAATGACTTAAGAAAAATATGAGGCTAAGTTTACTAAACTCGAATTTTCGTTACGAGTTCAGCGGAGTTGACGGAACTCGAATCCGAGTTCCCGAGCTCAAGATATTAAATTCGGAACCAAGGGTACGCTAAGTGCTCGTTAGCTCCCGTTTTGGTTCCTCAATTAAAATTAATTCGTTAACATAACAAATGAATTCAAAAACATAATTTGAGCATAAAATCATGTTCATAACACATATATGTACGACATATTACAATTTCGTGGCAATTCGGTATCATTTCATAAGAGAACGAAGCACAAAAATGAACAACATGCGCATTCCAAACAATTCATGCATAAATTTAAAATTCCATACAAAATATAACTCCCATGCATAATTATGATTTGCATGCATGCATATTTAATTCTCATGCAAAATATGATTTTCATGCAAAACATATTAATTTGCATGCATAAATAAAATCCTCATGCATGATTACATATAGTACGTAAATATATATATATATGTATATATATTAATAATCAATTAATTAATTAAAACATGATTAATTAACATAATATATAATTAGCATAATCATTGAATTAGTAATAATAATAAAACACATATATATATATATATATATATATATATATATATATATATACGAGACATATATATATAATGAATAATATTAAAATAAAATAATATAATATAATAAAATAATAACAATTATAATAAAATTAAATATAAAACACGTAAAAACAATTAATTCGCGCAATTAGGTAAACACATACGCTCTACCTTTACGTCCGAAAAGTCGGGGCGTTACAGGTGTGACCATATAGACACCTGAACCACGGCCTATGTTGGGATTACACAAGTGGAAAATGAGAATTGTTGGAATCAATAAAGGACCTACACTTGCTGTAGGCAAGATGATCTCTTATTACACAAGTCATTCATGATTCCATCCTAAAATCCTTGCGCAAGGTGGTTAGATCAAGACATCAAGAAAATGGGGTTTTCATGGATTGAGATCAAATGGAATATGAAGAGAACTTTCTTTTAAGATTAAGGTTAGTAGGGCTCTCCATATTCCCATGCCCTAGATCTCAATCGAGAGATAGTGGTAGGAGGATCGTATCTGTAGCGCCACCAAATATGCTACAACCCCGCACCGTTGCACTTTCCAGGTGGATGTGAGACCTAGCACCTGAGAGGCACGTCGGCGAATGTACGATGCTATACGATATCAGAGCAAGAAAATATGGCAGCGGAATTTGAAACATATAAAATAACAGCTTATTTTTGGGGCAGTAAATAAAAGAATTTGGAATAATTTGAAACTCATGAAAATTTAGAAGCAATACCGTAGGGTTAAAGTTGTTCATGATCTAAGAGTATGATACTAGAGTAATATAATAAATATATAAAATTATAGTCTAACTTGGCTTATTTAAGAAACCTGATCTAATATGCATAAGATAATGGAATCTCTATGCTTCAAGATACCAGCTAATGAGCGATGGCAATACCTGAAATCATGAATTTGAAAAGAGCGAGGGGTTAATCAAAGTGACTAAGTAAGGGGTGGTTGAGTGAAACTATAAAACTTTAGGATTTTTAGCAAGAGACTTTTATTTGAAAGGATCTTTAATAGTAATTGAATAAGAATGAAGTAATAATTTTGAGAGTAATGCGAAATCAGTATCCATTGTGGGATTAACTAAGAAACTCCTTGGTTAGTACCAGATAATAGGAAAATACTACAACAATATCAATATTGGGTTCATATTTATTTGAAGATAAAGGGGTAGAGGGATTATGTGTTATACTTTTTAAGAAAATATGAACCTCTTTGTGAAACAATACGGTGCCCGTAAACTAGGCGTTCTCCAACCTTAACTCCTTAAAAGCCAAGAATATTCGTAACGACATTGATCAAGATGTCATTACTTAAAAAAAAGAAATACAACGTTACCATCCTTCTTCCTCCGGTGTCACCTCAGGGAGCTACCCCTAGTGACGATATACATGAACTTGGGAGGGACGTAGCTTTTCTCGTCACTTGATGTGGAATAACTAACCTCCAATTAGACCACCACCAAGATCTAGTTGGCGGCTGGTATATTAGTAGACCTCGGCCCATGCCTCCCGGACTACTACTTCTACCAAGACCACTAGGCCCACAATAGGAAAATATATTTTGCTTGCATTTAACGATACCCGATAAACGGTAGCATAGTATCGAGATAATTTAGCAGGAGATACTTTTAATTGTTTATGACAAGATGTTAGGAATACTTTAAAATAATTGATTGTGTATACTGGAACAATATAAGTTGATATCAAAGTATTTTCAAAAAGGGAAGTATCATTTATAAAGGAATAACAATTGAATTGTGACAGCCCGGTTCGGGATCGGATCAATAAAGGTAAGCTAAGGGCAACGTAAGGGCATTTATAGAACTTGATCCGTATTTAAAACAATTTATATCATGCATCCCTACATGAAATGAGTGCTCATATGTGATATTAGGTGACCAAAAGGGGGAAAACTACCTTTAAACCCTAAGAGCACTATTTATTTCCGAACCAGCATTATACCGTTTTATTCAGGAGACCTTAAAGAACCTGTACCTATCTTCTTAGAATATTTCCACTCTCTTTTCAATGCTTTGAGGTTTCGTTTATGTGTCCAGAGCAATTTAAGAATTTATTTTCAAATAAAAATTTCCGTCGGTAAGAAATATTTCCTTCGTTAGAATGATTTAGCCCTTGAGATCATCACCATAACGTTCCTCGATTTTTTCTACATTTTTGGAAAACCTTTTGGACCTTCATATCTTATCCTAGTATTTATTTCATAATTTAATTAATTTTCGAAATTCAAGAAAATCAAATCTTCCGAAGCTTATAACTTTTAAACCGTACGTCCGATTTTGACCCGTGAGTAACCGTTTCGAAGCTAATTTTATTTCCTAGCTCTTTGGCACTTTTCCAACATCAAAAATACGAAGGAGAAAGGTGGAATTACCAGAATACCCCTGCTGTGACAATTATGTAAAGAAGGAAACCTATTTTTGGAAATTTCACAAAATACCCCACCTTAAGCCCCTAAAATAAATATTATTTGCACTCTAGTCCTTCCCTACAACTATAAATAAGTGTGTTGGGGTCTCATTTCTCCCCCACACCAGCCATTCTCACGCCACACTCTCTCCCCCTAAGGTTAGTTTTCTTATTTTTTTTATTATGTTTTAATTAGTTTAATTTATGTTTTATTTTATGTTTTAATTTATTTATTAATTATGCTAGGTTTAGGATTTAATTTATGTTTTATTTTATGCATGAATTATGTGATTTAATTTATGTTTTTAAATATTCATGAATTTATGAATTATATTCTTATAGTATAGTTTATTATGAAATTTGTTACATAATTTAATTTTGTGACAAATTAATTATGTGACAATTATGCTAGCATGTTATATGTTACATTTTAATTATTTTATGATCATACTTAGGTAATTTAATTTATTTCATGATTTAATTAAATGTTACATGTTATTTAATGTTACATAATTAAGGTATAACCTATAGTTTTAAATGTTACATGTTTAATTAATTGTTACATATAATTATACTTGACCAATTGATATATGTTATGGTATACATGTATAATATACGTATACGTATTTGACTCCAATACGTATAAATACGTGTATACTTTTGTATAAATACTATGTATATTTCCCTAATAAATACGTATGTACTTTTGTATAAATACCGTATGTATTCTAGTATAAATACCGCATGTATTCTTATATAAATACTGTAAGTACCTTGTATAAGTACTGTATAAATACGGTAGGTATCCCCGTATAAATACCGTATACATACAGTATAAATACCGTATACATACTATATAAATACACGTATACATACAGTATAAGTACAGTATACATACAGTATATATACCATATACTTGAATAGTGACCTTTGACCTTTGACCTTGACCTTTGACCCTTGACCTTTGACTTTGACCTTGACCAAGAATTTTGACTTTCAACCTAATTGATCATTTCAAAGAGACGAATTCAACGGTCAAAGCCTTTTTCGAAAATTCTAAAAAACAAGGGATCAAAGTAGGTTTCAAAGTTCACATTAGGGTTGTTCTAAGACCCTAAGAACATACCCCTAAGCTTTTGACATGAACTTTCTTATGAGACTAATCGTTTGCCCGAATTCTTTCTTCGGGAAAGATTATTCCTTGTTTAAATGTGCCGCATTCTTTTCAATCTTATACTCCAATACTTGACTATCCGCACTCAATCATGCATCATTAATCATGTGTGGGGCTTAGATCCTTAAGCTTATGGTAGTCTGTCACTTACAGGAGATAATACCGAGTTCTGGGATCCGCAGGGTACCGTGTGAACCCTGTCTTCTACCAACTATCAACTTATCTAAATAAATAGGTGAGGTTTAAACTATTTCAACTGGAACCATGAATATTCCTTCGTTTTCAAATGATTTCAAAATCAATGCCTTCGGGTGCAAAGATTCCTATCTTTCAAGTTAACGTTTTCCCGTTTGGGACAATGCTTCGAGTTTAAAGTCAATGATCTCTGATATACGTTCTGTTCACTGTTATACTGTTTTGATTAAAGGTTCAGTCATCTGAACTCTGTGTGCTTATGCACCTTTGTTATTCTGAAAGCAAGCTTTGGAAACTTTGTTATGTTGGGCCCTGGCGGTATGGTTAGTAGTAGACCGGGAGGCGTGCGCCAATGGCTATTATGATACCGGCCGCCGTACTGACCTTGGTGATGGTTTAATCGGAGGTTGGTTACTCCACATCGAAGGTCGGGAGAGGTGGTAAATTCCTCCCATTTCGCACGTCACCGCGGGGTAGCTCCCTGGGCGCGACAATAAGGGGAGAAGGGGTGGTGCATGTGATTATGGGTGTTGGGATCCTAATGGATCTCGATACCAACTTTGTAAATGTTTTGAGGAGTAAAGGATGGATATGGCCTAGCTTGCGGGCAAATTTTGGTTTTAAAGTCTGGTTCATATTTTTGAAAATATCCCGTATCCTGTTCCCCGTTTATATAAAGTATGTATGAACCAGAACCTCTGATATGTGCGCTTGTGTGTGCTTGTGAAAAATCCCATTTCAAGATAAAAGAGTTATCTTTCCGGTTTGAGAAAAGTTACTAAGAAAACCTTTCAAAACCCCACAAGTTCAACTATTCTTTATTTCTACGAATTATCTCACTTAGTCCCTTTGACTAATACCTCCACCCTGTTTTCTGACCTCATGGTTTCAGGTAGGCAGCCCGGCGCTTCCTAGAGGTATCTTGAAGCTGTAGGAGGTCTTTTGTTAAGTCAGGGTTGTAGTTACCCTTCTTTTGCCCTGTGCAGTCGTGGTTAACTCTACGTTTATGTGTATGTTTTACTATGAGAATTTGTTCAGGCTACGACCTGAATTACTTGAATTCAGTTTTTATTATGTTCCTTTGTTTCCTATTGGACTAAGGTTTTATGTTAATATTATGGCTACTTGTTTCTGTGGTTATGCATATACTACTGTGTTGCATTCATGTTTTCAAAAGTTTAAAATTATTCTGAAATTCCGCTGCGTTGGCAACACTGGTTACTCTGATCTTTGTTATGTTCTGTCCGTTCGCCGAAGTATCTCTCGAGTAATAAAGCTTCCTAGTTACTTGGGTGCTACAACGGTGCGGGGTTGTGGCGTTGGGGCGCTACAGCTAAGGTGGTATCAGAGCCTCAGGTTGAGTAAGAAGAGACTTAACCTGGGAGCTCGGAGCATAGAGGATGTTTTGAGTTTACTTGCTCTACATCTTGGTATTCATATCTGTGCTTACTCTGTAGTTATGAACAGTGCGAGCCAGCTTGCTTTCACTATAGTTATGGACAGCCTGAGTCAGCGAGAGCAGGATGAGGTATATTTTGAGGAGCTTGAGTCCCCTCGTACAGTAGCAGTAGTTCGCCGTGGCAGGGCCCGTTACTATACATGGCAGCGACCGCAGGAGAGAGGACACCCGGGGTATTCATACCCCAATAGGGTTGTTCATCAGCTGGAGGCTGAGCGGGACGAGTACCTACAGGATAGCTTAAGATTGAGAGAGGTTCGGCTGGAGGCCATTCGCTACCATGATTTGGCAGCACAGCACCGGACTGACCGGGATATTGCTCGGGAGCATGCCAGAGAGATGGAGGCTCGACTGACAGCGGAGCGCCAGGCCAGAGCCCAGCAGGCATCCCGTATTGCACAGTTAGAGGCAGACTTGGCATATATGACTACTGATAGAGATTTTGCTATGGAGATGCACCATCGATATCAGAGCCGGATTAGGGCCAGACTTTGTGAGACTTTCTACCTTACCGATGAGCAGGCGGCTTTAGAGTACGAGGGACCAGTACACAGTGAGCCAGCTGCTCCAGAGGACCCTATGGACACACATGCAGGAGAGGACCAGGAGACAGAGGGATCATCTGAGGAGGAGAGCCCATCTCCAGCGCGACAGGGAAATTATGTTGCTGTGTCTGATGATAGCGATGGAGCCAGTCATAGCCAGCAGTAGAGGAGCTGAGTCCGGACCGTTGGGACTTGTATATAGAGGCAGATAGCAGTAGCATATATACTCAGCAGGTATGCAGCGTATTATGACATTTAGGATGACTTCCGACAGGTGCAGAGGGGATTATATATACTCCAGGGATCCCCGCTTTTTGGCAGATTATGACAGTTGACAGATGATGTTTTGGAGAGCTTAGGCAGTACGGGAGCAACTCGACTTAGCATCGGGTCCTCCCCCTTTTTGTCTTTTTGGTCAGATATAGCCTTTGTATAAAAGCTTTTCCTAAATTTTGCATATATGACATCATCTTTTGCGGCTTTACTCATATCACTGCATGTTACTGTTTTCTATATTTATCATGTCATGAGTCATAGAAGTGCTTCAAGATACCATTAGGGCCGTGCATGGATCATACCATTTCATTTTGTGCATCTATATATGTGACTGTTTTCTGTTACTTGTGAATAATGATTGCTTAATGGATTAAAATTGTGACACTTTGAATTGATGACTACGTGCCCAAGTGCAAATTTTGATGGTTGATTATTATACTATTGATGTGGAACAATGAGTATATGGACCATTCTTATCGTCATGCATTATATATGTTTGGGTGATATTATGAGTACAGTGACCCTATACCCCCGAGAAGAGCACCACGTGAACGCATTCCACCGCCACCGCCACCACCTGAAGAATTTCCCCGTCCTCCACCGATGCCACAAGAACAACCAGAAATTGGGGAGGCTTTGAGGCAATTTGCACTGGTTTACAATTCAGCTAATGAAAAGACACTTGAAAAGTTTCTCCGAATGAATCCCCAGAAGTTCTTCGGAGAGCCCAATGATCTTAAAGCTGAAAACTGGATTGCGAGCTTAGTGAAGATCTTCGAAGCTATAAATATCTTTCCAGAGGATAGAGAGCGAGTTCAATTTGCGACCTTCCTCCTGGAAGGAGCAGCGCTAAACTGGTGGAATCATACGAAGAATGTGTGGATTGAAAATGGAATAAGGTAGGCTGGACTGAGTTTGTAAGGGCATTCGAGGACAAGTTTATTCCGCAAGTCGCTCGAGATGCCCGGGAGTCTGAGTTTATGAATCTTACCCAGGGAACGCTAACTGTGGCAGAGTACGAGGCCAAGTTTGTGAGACTGATACAATATGCACCGCATATTCTGTACGATGAGCGTAGAAAGACCAAACGATTCATTAATGGACTTAAGTCAGAATTACGGTGGGCTTTAGCACCTCTGAATCTTGAAGGATATACTCAGGCAGTTGAAACTGCTTTGAGTACTGAAGCAGCCCATAGAGAGATCAGGATGACCGCAAACCATGCGAAGCCATATCAATCGAAACCACCACAGGGATTCAAACGCTCAGCCAATCAGTCAAATTTTAGATCAGGAAAGAGACCAATGATGGCACCCCCGCAAGCACCGCTTGCCCCTCAGAACGAGATTGAATGTGAATTCTGCCATAGGCCAGGGTATACCGAAGAAACCTGCAGAAAGAAAACTGGCCAGTGCTTCTATTGTGGAAGTCCTGACCATAAGCTCGAGAATTGTCCAAAAGCAAAAGGTAGGCAAGGACAGCAAGGGTATCAAGGCAAGGGTAAGGCGGTGGCGGGGAATGGAAACAAGCCAATGGTCAGAGGAAGGGCTTATGCTCTGGATGGATGCGACGAGCCAGACCCTACAGCTGTTGTGGAAGGTACGGTAAATGTTCTTGACACGCTAGTTAAGGCCCTATACGACCCTGGTGCCACGCATTCATTCATTGCATCCAAATTATGTGCGCATTTACATTTTCCACTTGAACAATTGCCATATCTTTTCGAAGTAAGTTCTCCCTTAGGAACTTGCCTTAAAACGGATCAAGTATATAAATGCTGCCCTATTAGAATCAACGGTCAGTTTTACCCCTTGGATCTTATTACACTACCTATGACAAAGTATGGGATTATTTTGGGAATGAATTGGCTTCATAAGTACCGAGTCAAGCTGGATTGTTTCAAGAAGGAAGTTATCTTAGGAAGGGATGAAAGTCCCACATCAGATGAACAAGGAGGACAAACACGGATGATTTCGGCAATGGAAGCAAAAAGGATGATTCAGAAGGGAGCTACAGGGTTCGTTGCTTACCTCTTAAATAGACCAAAGGATCAGAGTAAAATAGAAGAAGTGGAGGTTGTTAACGAGTTCTTAGAAGTGTTTCCCGAACACTTAAACACCTTACCACCAGACCGTGAACTAGAATTTGTGATTGAGACAGTTCCAAGGGCCGAGCCATACTCTAAGGCACCCTACCGGATGGCACCGGCTGAACTTCAGGAGTTAAGGAAACAACTTGATGAATTGCTAGAGGCAGGTTATATCCGCCCTAATACTTCTCCTTGGGGAGCACCTGTGTTATTTGTTAAGAAGAAAGATGGGTCGTTACGACTTGGCATCGACTACCGAGAGCTCAACAGGATGACGGTGAAAAATAAGTACCCTCTTCCTCACATCGAGGAGTTATTCGATGTACTTCAAGGATCGCAAATATACTCCAAGCTAGATTTGAGGCAAGGGTACTATCAATTGAAAATTAGAGAAGAGGATATTCCCAAGACAGCGTTCAATAGTCGTTACGGGCATTTTGAGTTCGTAGTAATGCCCTTTGGGCTAACGAACGCCCCAGCTGCATTTATGGATATGATGCATCGGATTTTTCGGCCGTTTCTTGACAAGTTCGTGGTGATCTTTATTGATGATATTTTGGTCTTTTCCAAGACACCAGAGGATTATGACAAACATCTTCGGTCAGTGTTGAGCACTTTGCTGGATCACAAGCTTTATGCAAAATTCAGCAAATGTGAGTTTTGGTTGGAAAAGATCTCGTTCTTAGGACATATCATATCTGGTTCAAGAGTTAAAGTGGATCCCTCGAAAATTGAAACGATTTTAGATTGGAAACAACCAAGGAATCCTTCTGAGGTAAGAAGCTTTTTGGGACTCGCAGGATACTATCGAAGATTCGTGCAGGATTTTTCAAAGATAGCTGCACCACTTACTCAGTTAACCAAGAAGGAAGGAAAGTTCGTATGGACAGAGAAATGCGAACAGAGTTTTCAGGAATTAAAGAAAAGATTAACCACCGCACCTATACTAACATTACCCGAAGGAAAGGAAGGTTATACCGTTCACACTGATGCTTCGAAAGAAGGGTTAGGATGCGTTCTGATGCAGCATGGAAAGGTGATAGCATATGCATCAAGAAAGCTTAAACCAAATGAAGCCAACTACCCCACCCATGATTTAGAGCTAGTAGCGATTGTCTTTGCCCTTGCAAAATGGAGACATTACTTGTATGGGGTAACCTTTGAAGTGTTCACAGATAATAAAAGTTTGCGGTACTTGTTCACTCAAAAGGAACTAAATATGAGACAGAGAAGGTGGATGGAGTTTCTGGAAGATTATGATTGTACAATTCAATACCCTCCTGGAAAGGCTAACGTGGTGGCTGATGCATTGAGTCGAAAGGCTAATATAGCGCATGTCGAAGGACACCCAATAGAGTGTGGAAGAAAACCAGCTCAAGTGATTCCTAGAGCTAAGTTGGCAAATCTAATAATTTCGTCACCGCTGAAGGATCGATTGATAAAGACGCAAGCTATTGACGAATGGATTAAAAAGTGTCTCAATTCCAAGGAGAAGGATGATGAGACAAAATTCAGTAAAAGTGAAGATGGAATCTTGAGATATAAGAACAGAGTCTGTGTGCCTTCAGCTATCCGAAAGGAAATACTTGATGAAGCACACAAGACACGTTATACAGTACACCCTGGAGGAACGAAGATGTACCAAGATCTTAAGAAGCAGTTTTGGTGGAACGGAATGAAAAGAGACATTGCTGATTATGTTAAGAAGTGCTTAACTTGTCAGAAAGTTAAAGCAGAACACCAAAAACCAGCAGGGAAGTTACAACCACTACCAATTCCTACATGGAAGTGGGAGCAAGTAACCATGGATTTTGTTACTGGGTTACCTAAAGTCAAAGGAGGACAGGACAGTATATGGGTCATAGTTGACAGATTGACAAAATCAGCACACTTCCTACCAGTCAAGACTACGGATAAAGTTAAATCCTTAGCAAAACTGTATCAGCAGGAAATTGTGAGATTACATGGAGTGCCGGTGAGTATAGTGTCTGACCGAGACCCAAAGTTTACATCACAACTATGGCAAAATGTGCAAAGTCTGATAGGAAGTAAGTTACATTTCAGTACAGCGGCACACCCGCAGACAGACGGACAGTCAGAAAGGTTGATTAAATATTTGGAGGATATGTTAAGAGCATGTGCTTTGGACTTTTCAGACAGCTGGAAAGATTGTTTACCCCTCGTGGAATTTGCATACAATAACAGTTATCAAGCTTCAATTCAAGCAGCCCCATATGAAGCCTTGTATGGAAGAAAATGCAGATCTCCATTATATTGGGATATGGATGAGACAAGGGATACCTCTGAGGGAACTCCCAGGGCCAAAGTACTCGAATGGATTGAAAGGGCTACAGAAAAGATTCGGATAATCAGGCAAAGAATGAAAGCCGCCCAGGACCGACAGAAGAGCTTTGCCGACAAAAGAAGAAGGGATTTAGAGTTTGATGTGGGTGAGAAAGTGTTTCTGAAAGCATCGCCAAGGAAAGGGTTCACAAGGATTGGAAAAGGTGGAAAATTGAACCCTAGGTACATAGGACCTTTTGAGATACTTGAACGCGTGGGTCCAACAGCGTATCGTCTGGATCTACCAGCAAGCTTAACAGGAATCCATAATGTATTTCATGTATCCCAACTTCGTAAATACTTTGCTGATGAGGCACAGGTGGTGCCAGTAGAAGAAGATCCGTTAGAACCTAATCTAACCTACGAGTTGAAGGCGGTTAAGATCCTGGATAAGAAATTCCAGGAATTAAGAAATAAAAAGATTCCATTGGTTAAGGTTTTATGGAAAAGGAACGGTACAGAGGAGGTTACCTGGGAAACTGAAGAAAAGATGCAAAAACACTATCCCAAATTGTTCAGAGATCACGAAGAGAATCTGAGGACAGATTCTTCTTAAGGAGGGGAGGTTGTGACAGCCCGGTTCGGGATCGGATCAATAAAGGTAAGCTAAGGGCAACGTAAGGGCATTTATAGAACTTGATCCGTATTTAAAACAATTTATATCATGCATCCCTACATGAAATGAGTGTTCATATGTGATATTAGGTGACCAAAAGGGGGAAAACTACCTTTAAACCCTAAGAGCACTATTTATTTCCGAACCAGCATTATACCGTTTTATTCAGGAGACCTTAAAGAACCTATACCTATCTTCTTAGAATATTTCAACTCTCTTTTCAATGCTTTGAGGTTTCGTTTATGTGTCCAGAGCAATTTAAGAATTTATTTTCAAATAAAAATTTCCGTCGGTAAGAAATATTTCCTTCGTTAGAATGATTTAGCCCTTGAGATCATCACCATAACGTTCCTCGATTTTTTCTACATTTTTGGAAAACCTTTTGGACCTTCATATCTTATCCTATTATTTATTTCATAATTTAATTAATTTTCGAAATTCAAGAAAATCAAATCTTCCGAAGCTTATAACTTTTAAACCGTACGTCCGATTTTGACCCGTGAGTAACCGTTTCGAAGCTAATTTTATTTCCTAGCTCTTTGGCACTTTTCCAACATCAAAAATACGAAGGAGAAAGGTGGAATTACCAGAATACCCCTGCTGTGACAATTATGTAAAGAAGGAAACCTATTTTTGGAAATTTCACAAAATACCCCACCTTAAGCCCCTAAAATAAATATTATTTGCACTCTAGTCCTTCCCTACAACTATAAATAAGTGTGTTGGGGTCTCATTTCTCCCCCACACCAGCCATTCTCACGCCACACTCTCTCCCCCTAAGGTTAGTTTTCTTATTTTTTTTATTATGTTTTAATTAGTTTAATTTATGTTTTATTTTATGTTTTAATTTATTTATTAATTATGCTAGGTTTAGGATTTAATTTATGTTTTATTTTATGCATGAATTATGTGATTTAATTTATGTATTTAAATATTCATGAATTTATGAATTATATTCTTATAGTATAGTTTATTATGAAATGTGTTACATAATTTAATTTTGTGACAAATTAATTATGTGACAATTATGCTAGCATGTTATATGTTACATTTTAATTATTTTATGATCATACTTAGGTAATTTAATTTATTTCATGATTTAATTAAATGTTACATGTTATTTAATGTTACATAATTAAGGTATAACCTATAGTTTTAAATGTTACATGTTTAATTAATTGTTACATATAATTATACTTGACCAATTGATATATGTTATGGTATACATGTATAATATACGTATACGTATTTGATTCCAATACGTATAAATACGTGTATACTTTCGTATAAATACTATGTGTATTTCCCTAATAAATATGTATGTACTTTTGTATAAATACCGTATGTATTCTAGTATAAATACCGCATGTATTCTTGTATAAATACTGTATGTACCTTGTATAAATACTGTATAAATACGGTAGGTATCCCCGTATAAATACCGTATACATACTATATAAATACACGTATACATACAGTATAAGTACAGTATACATACAGTATATATACCGTATACTTGATTAGTGACCTTTGACCTTTGACCTTGACCTTTGACCTTTGACCCTTGACCTTTGACTTTGACTTTTGACTTTGACCTTGACCAAGAATTTTGACTTTCAACCTAATTGATCATTTCAAAGAGACGAATTCAACGGTCAAAGCCTTTTTCGAAAATTCTAAAAAACAAGGGATCAAAGTAGGTTTCAAAGTTCACATTAGGGTTGTTCTAAGACCCTAAGAACATACCCCTAAGCTTTTGACACGAACTTTCTTATGAGACTAATCGTTTGCCCGAATTCTTTCTTCGGGAAAGATTATTCCTTGTTTAAATGTGCCGCATTCTTTTCAATCTTATACTCCAATACTTGACTATCCGCACTCAATCATGCATCATTAATCATGTGTGGGGCTTAGATCCTTAAGCTTATGGTAGTCTGTCACTTACAGGAGATAATACCGAGTTCTGGGATCCGCAGGGTACCGTGTGAACCCTGTCTTCTACCAACTATCAACTTATCTAAATAAATAGGTGAGGTTTAAACTATTTCAACTGGAACCATGAATATTCCTTCGTTTTCAAATGATTTCAAAATCAATGCTTTCGGGTGCAATGATTCCTATCTTTCAAGTTAACGTTTTCCCGTTTGGGACAATGCTTCGAGTTTAAAGTCAATGATCTCTGATATACGTTCTGTTCACTGTTATACTGTTTTGATTAAAGGTTCAGTCATCTGAACTCTGTGTGCTTATGCACCTTTGTTATTCTGAAAGCAAGCTTTGGAAACTTTGTTATGTTGGGCCCTGGCGGTATGGTTAGTAGTAGACCGGGAGGCGTGCGCCAATGGTTATTATGATACCGGCCGCCGTACTGACCTTGGTGATGGTTTAATCGGAGGTTGGTTACTCCACATCGAAGGTCGGGAGAGGTGGTAAATTCCTCCCATTTCGCACGTCACCGCGGGGTAGCTCCCTGGGCGCGACAATAAGGGGAGAAGGGGTGGTGCATGTGATTATGCGTGTTGGGATCCTAATGGATCTCGATACCAACTTTGTAAATGTTTTGAGGAGTAAAGGATGGATATGGCCTAGCTTGCGGGCAAATTTTGGTTTTAAAGTCTGGTTCATATTTTTGAAAATATCCCGTATCCTGTTCCCCGTTTATATAAAGTATGTATGAACCAGAACCTCTGATATGTGTGCTTGTGTGTGCTTGTGAAAAATCCCATTTCAAGATAAAAGAGTTATCTTTCCGGTTTGAGAAAAGTTACTAAGAAAACCTTTCAAAACCCCACAAGTTCAACTATTCTTTATTTCTACGAATTATCTCACTTAGTCCCTTTGACTAATACCTCCACCCTGTTTTCTGACCTCATGGTTTCAGGTAGGCAGCCCGGCGCTTCCTAGAGGTATCTTGAAGCTGTAGGAGGTCTTTTGTTAAGTCAGGGTTGTAGTTACCCTTCTTTTGCCCTGTGCAGTCGTGGTTACCTCTACCTTTATGTGCATGTTTTACTATGAGAACTTGTTCAGGCTATGACCTGAATTACTTGAATTCAGTTTTTATTATGTTCCTTTGTTTTCCTATTGGACTAAGGTTTTATGTTAATATTATGGCTACTTGTTTCTGTGGTTATGCATATACTACTGTGTTGCATTCATGTTTTCAAAAGTTTAAAATTATTCTGAAATTCCGCTGCGTTGGCAACACTGGTTACTCTGATCTTTGTTATGTTCTGTCCGTTCGCCGAAGTATCTCTCGAGTAATAAAGCTTCCTAGTTACTTGGGTGATACAACGGTGCGGGGTTGTGGCGTTGGGGCGCTACATGAATGGTATTATGGTATGTAACATCCCGATCTCTCGAATTTCTAGGTACGCCGTAACGAGAGTGTTTTATGCGCTTTAAATTATTTAATTACGTATTTGAGTGTATTTTAATGCTTATATGATTATTCGAAATTATATGAAATTAATTGTTTATATTTATGAACTTCGAATTTTAACGTTTAAGTTTGCATGCTCGTAATTTGCTCGTTATGTGCCGGAATTCAATTCTGATTTTTGTGAAATTTTGAGATGCGTGATATATGTGAGTTATAAATATGTTTACATGCTCGTTTTAAGTTTTCAGGTTCGTTTGTCAAGGTTTTAAACCTTAAGTATTTGATGAGGGACTCGAGGGCCTAACTAGCTTTAGCGCACCTTGGGTTCGGAGGCCATAACTTGAGCTCGGGAATTCGGATTCGAATTTCAGAAGTTGCGTCGGACTTCTAACGAAGAAAGGAAACTTTTGAACCAGGTTTGGTATTTTTCTAAGCCCTTTTGGACCCCCGTTTTTGGCCCGGATTGAACAGCTTGTGCTAAAGGAGCCATCTTTAACTAGTCTTGTACTTGTGGGCCCAATTTAACCTTACCTAAGCCTTAACCTTGGTTTAAATGATCTAGAGTCACTCCTCTCTCTCCCTTATCAGCTCCATTTCGAACCACACACCCAAGAGAGAAGGAAAAGCTGCTGATCCATGGAGAAAAGAAGAAGAAAGAAAACCCTTTTCTCATGCCATGTGATTTTGAAGCCTAACCTCTTCCATACTGCATCAACTCTTAAAGGTATGTATATTTTCGAATTCTCCATGATTATATGATGAATTTGATCCATGAATTTCATGTTTTACTTGAGATTTAATATGAGTTTGGGGGATGGCATGAATAGGAAGGGTTAGAGGTCAAATTTTGCTTCCGTGTCTTAGCTTGGGTTTGGGGCTGATTTCATGCATCATTGGTGGTTATATGAGCTCCTTTACTTCCATTCTTGATCTATACTTCATGCTAGATGTGTTAGGGTTGATTCTCCATTGATAACATGATTGAAACCTTGGGTTTTTGGCCATGAAACTGGAAATTCGAACTGCTGCAAATCTGCTCTTTTTCATAGAACTGCTGTCACGTTTTTTAGTGGTTTTTGATGAATTCTTACCTCCAATTTCGTGGATTAGTGCATGGTTATGTAATAGACATGTTTCTATATGAATATGCTCTATTTTGCCCAGAATTCATGCTTCATTATGGCTGCAAACTTGAGTTCTCGAACCTTAAAAACTGCTGCGAATCTACTCCTTTCTCACCAAGTTGTTGTCATGTTTTGAGGTTTGTTTGATGGATTCTTGCATACAATTTCGTGTATTAATGCATGGTTATGTGTCACACATGTTACTCTATGAATATGTTTTGTTTTGCCTTGATTTCATGTTTCATTTCAACCTCAAACGTGAGAATATGCCCTGCTCTTCCCGGTTTGAATTGCTGTCAGAATTTTGGTTCGTTTGATGACTTCTTAAGCTCCATTTCGTGTGAAATTGCATGTACATGAAGTATATGAGTTTCTCTACATGTTAGATATGTGTTTACAAGCTTTCATCCCCTGTTTTAGCCCCAGACTTGAAGAGTATGACCTGCTGCATTCCTTCCTTCTATGTGACAGATTTGGTGCATGAGTTTTGAGCTTTTTGTGGCTACGTTTTAAGGCATGAATTGGTGATATTTTGGTGGGTATTTCATGAATGATATGTGTGTATGTGAGGCCTAAGAAACCCCTCCAAGAGCTGCTGCAGATTGCCCTGTTTTGCCTTCAAGAAACCGAATTGCTGCTGCGTGTTTTTGTTTTGGAAAAATTGCTTGACACGGTCGTGTCCGTTATGAATTGCAGCATGACACGGCCGTGTCAGAGCCTCGACTTGGGCATCTCATTTATTTAAATTCAGACACGGCCGTGTCCGTTTCCTTTGTGTTTTGGACATGGCCGTGTCATGTGTCACGGTGGTCCCCCGGGGGAGTTTCTTTCGTCGTTTCGTTACTTTTAATTGCTTTCTTTTGTCCTGTTTGTGACCTATATGCATTGTTAGCTTAATGTAATATGTGTTAACTTGTATATTATGAATTTATGGCTTGATTTATGTGCTCGTTTTCGAATTATAGCTTGATATGTGCGATATGCTACTTTAACGTGCATTTATGACTTCATGTCTCGTTTATATGCCTTGCATGATTATTCCTTTCTCCTTATATGATATGAATACTTCAATAACATGTTGTATGATATGATATCTTTGTTATATGAAACTTATGAATTCGTTTGACGTGATTTATGAGACTTATGATTTAATATGAACGTGTATGCATTATATGTTAATTTTTTAAGCTTCATACGCATCACTTGCATTCATATGCATTTTTCGAGCGTCAATATGGTTCATTTTAAGTCTAAGTGTGCCTCTTTCTATTTGTTTTACTCTTAGGTTCGTTCCGTTGTTAAGGAGGAGGTTCTTTGGTTTGGTTTCGGTCCGTTTTGTTCGGTTTGGTCGACAATGTGACACCCCGTTCGTCCGACGTATAAGGTACGCCACGTTTCAACCTTTTAATGTGTTTAATTATGTGATTTTATATTTTTCGTTGCCCTATTTTGAACTCTTTTAGAGTTTAGGGACCCCTTTGTAATTTTCTCCTTTACGGGGTTTTTCGGGCATTTCTCGTTCGGTCGAGATTTTGACCTCTTTGACCCCTTCAACGCGTCCGGGGCTACGAAACGAGTCCGTAGACTCTAAGTTTGCCCCATTCTGACTTCGTTAGCTCGTTCGTTCGATCGTTTTTGCGTACGAGGACCCGAGATATATACCCCGAATCCTCGTAATTCGTGCCAAAAAGATCAGACCTCAGCTCTCTCTCTCTCTCTCGCGACATCAGCCTTTGGTCACTATTCACGCAGTTGAGGGGTAAAAACACACACAAGCTCGTTCTTGCTCGTTTCTCGAGGAATTCGACTTGTGAATAACGGAAATTTATCAGCTCGACGAGCCCGTCACGATGATACCAAAATCATGGCCTGAAAACCAGCGGAGGCGGCGCTATGGCGAGTTGCAGGCCGCGGCAGTGGTGCCGCGAGCTTCAGCCGTGTCCCGCGGTGGTTTACGGCGGTGCTTTCGGCCGGAATTTGGCCAGGCCTGGAGCGGATTTTCCCGACGGGTCCATTCCCGTTGGTGGCGCAGCAAATGGGGCGGCGACGGAGCCTCACGCGCAGCCTAAAAGTGGCGCACGGCGGTGGCGTTACTGTAGCAGCGGCGAACTCGCCATTCCGGCGGGTTTTTCAGACGACCCTTGGTACTACCCCACCTTTTTCGACCTCCTGAGTTCGATTCCGGTGTCGGTTTGAGCAAACGATGGCCGTAGGTGGCGGTTTGGGGCAACGCAGCTGTGGCGGGATTTCGGTCGCGGTTTTGGACCTTTTCCGGCAGTCTTTTGGCGATGGTTTCTTCAAAGAAATTGTTCCTCATGTCAAGTCCGAGCCATTCGTTGTGGTGGCGGCCCAAGAACCGGCCGGCGGCGGCGAACCGGTGGCGGACCGGGGCTGGACCGGCGGTCCGATTTTCCGATGATTTTTCGGGGGTTTGGCTATGGGGCTTTCGTAGGGCTCGTTACAAGCTTTCCAGCGGTATGTCCGGATTTTATTTTCGTTTAGCGGTTTGTATTTAATTTCAGTTTTCGTCGTTGGAATTTAGTTCGGTTTTCCGTCAACGAAGTCCCGTGTGTTTGGTATTTTCTAAAATTGATTGAGGGCTATTGTCTAGTAGGCCGAGGCGCTTGTTTCTGTCCTTCCGGGGATTTTTCCGACCACCGGAGGCGGTGTTCCGGTGGCGGCCGGTGGCTGTTCGGCTGGCCACGGTGGTGGCTTTCCGGCGACTTTCGGACAGTAGGTTCCTTTCGTCGTGGTGAGTTCAACGCCACTTCCCGTTCGTCAATCGGATGTCCGGTTGATTTTATATGAATTTTTGAAGCTATTATATTTTATTCGTTAATTGATTTTAATTGTGCAATTTGATCCCGTATGTGCTATAAATTGAAATTATGAGTTGTATGATACGAGGAAGTATGCTATGATGTATGAATATTTGATTCTTGATTTATCGAATTTATTTATCTCGTTTTACGCCATCTATTTGAGAATAATTATTGTTTGAAGGGGTGTTAGTGTAATTTTGGAAACTAAATTGATTATGAAATTTTATAAAACATAAGAAATGAATTATGAAAAGATACGTTGTATTTAATTTGAATAAATTGATCAAGTATGCCAATGTGTAATTTGTATATAAATTGTTATGTAATTCATGTTAATTTCGTGAGACTTGGTGCATGATATGATTTGAATTCTTAATGTCCTACTTTATTTTATGTAATTAATGTTATGAATTTTATAAGTTATGCATCTTTTGATATGGAATATGAATTATAATTTGCTCTGAATGACTTGATTGAATAGATATGGATTATATGTTGCATCATTTGTATTCGTGAGCATGGCCGTGCATCTTTGTGGTTGTGTTTGGAGTCTGAGTCTTGTGTTCTGTGTGTGTTCAGTTGTTCAGGGGTTTTCCAGGGAGTGTCTGTCAGCTGTTTGGGTTCCAGTGGGACTTCTTGGCTTGGGTTTTCCGTTTCGTCGGTGAAAGGTGAGGTTTTAGGATTTCTGTTTTAGTTACAGCGACCTACAACCCTCTGTGCTCGTTTTCAAGCCTGCATGCGATTATTCTATTATATTTATATAATAGATATGTGTTTATATGATATGTTTATGAATTTGTCATACGATTAAAGGTTTTTGAACTGTATATGTACGAGCATATGTAAGCTTGAAATGTTTTGCAACGAGGCTATGCTCCAAACCGTGTGTCTTCATACCAGCTGCGGATTAGGATAACACGGAGAGGTACGTTTATAGCATATGCTAAGTTGCAAGGTATGGTATGCTCCGATAAGGTATGTACGTATGATTTTGATATGATATGATAAGTTTGTTATGTAGCGAGTTATGATTTGTTCGGATATGTTCTGTTATGTTGGGCCCCGGAGACTGTGGGTAAGGAACCCCGGGACGGTATCGGGCCATCGGGTTAAGCCTGTACATAGTCTCCATTTGAGGTATCTCGTGCGACTCAGGGAGATAGGGGAGGCTAGATATTCTTGAGCCGGTAGCGTAAAACCTGCCGAGGACTCGTAGGGGATCATTACCCCTCGAGGTATGTATATGATATAGATGGTTAGGGGCGTATACACCCCTTCCATCACCCGGAGTTGAGGATGTTATGTTATGATGTTTTCTGTTTTGATATTATGATTTGGAAGTAAGGTTGGAGACCCGTACTCGCCGGGTATATGAATATGATAAGTTATGTTGATTATGAAACGGGATAGGAGCTTTCTCTTCCAATATGTTACGAGTTTGTTCAGTCTGATATGATTTGATTAAGTATAAAAATTTGGTATGAGTATGCTCAATTTGTTTAGTTTTGAATAAGATAAGATAAGATATGTATAAGTTTGATTTGAAAAGATATGTATAAGTATGTTTTGTAAATGGTTTTGGTATGCAAAACCCTAGTCCCGGTTCATAATCTTTCTTTTGATACGTGCTCTGCTCCTTATTATGTATAGTGTGTGTGAGTTCAGCCCCCTCGCTCAGTCAGTGGACTGACCCTCGCCCCACCTATGTTTTAGTTTGCAGGTACAAGTTGTTGGAGTTCGAGCTAGGCGGATTTGAGTCGGGTCTGTCGAGTCTGTGTCTGTCCGTTGATTTTGTTAATTACTTTGTTCCGATTTATGTATGAAAATTATGTATATAATATGTTCTGTACCAGTTGATGTTTATGCTTTGATCATATGAATTTTCGGGACAGATTAGGACAGGTTCGTGGAATTAGTTGAACCCGTTTATTTATGTTCGTGATTAAAGTTTTTGTTAGTTCATATTTTGTATCGCTTCCGCATTCAGGTTTTGTACATTTTACTTGTACAGGGTTAGGTACCGCCTAGCTAGTGTGTGTGCTTTTGTTTGTCACCCGTTCGCTGTGACTTGGTACGTGTACGGACTTTCCATTTCGTACCACGTGTCGGGTGTTAGTGCGGGGGTGTGGTGCCCCACCGCTTGGGGTGCTACATCTTAAGTGGTATCAGAGCTACCAGGTTCAGAACCGGTGCTCTGGAGTCGTGTCGTGTCAGTTTAGGTCGTACGGCATAGGAATACTTGTGCATTGCATTCGTCTGATGTGAAATTTTGACTTCTCCATATGAATTTGACTGAGCTTATGTGATTGTGTGCACACTATGATTATGATTTTTGCAAAATTATCATTGTTTTGCTTTAAATTTTATTAAATTACGTATTGCTTCTGCATTACTTATGTGTTCTTAATTGCTTTTATTACTTGACATATCCATGTACTAACCCGCATGCATAGATATTTATTCAATTTGTGAATTACAGGGTGTTGCCTCGACGCCAAAATTTTAAATTGATCATGACAACACTTCCCACTTCTACAAAATTGCGAAGGAAGATTTGAAACTTCCGTCTTCTGACTACTTGGATGAAAAGCAAATGGACCTCTACAAGAATTTATAACAAGGAATCAATGCTACTGCTATAAAAACGGGTATTATGCATACATGGCACGTGCATCATGCATTGGAGTAAATTTTAATTATTTTGGATATTGTTCTACGTGCTTGATTGCTTTCTTTGCTGGATATGAGTGCACTCCATTCACATCCCTAACCCCACATGCATTAGCTTCGTGATTATATTTAGGTGACTTCCTTACCTGTTCCAACGAGGATCGATTTTAGTGGAAGCTGCATTGGGATCTGAATAAGGGCGGATCAGAAAGTGTACAGTTGATTTAACAAACTCACGGTATAGGATGGATAAAAGAGGATGTTTGTATACAAGGGAAACAAGAGACCTTCTAATTAACGAGGTGCCTTCAGGATATATACTTAACTACTTGGAGGTGACTATGAAGAAATCGAGACACTTGTACCATTCGGAGATTCTCAAATGGAGGTCAGGTTATTGTGAAGACACCAATGAGAGCAACTTAGCGGTGGGAGTGTAGTTGGTGGATGCTCGATGAAGAAGAGAAGTAGGGTGACGTCTACAACTTGCAAGATCAACATTCACCCAGCTACACTACAAACTCCTTTCAACTGGATTCCATAGAATTTCTCAAATAAAGGAAGAGTGAAGAAAAGGTCGAGGATGTTTTGGATTCGATATTATATCAACACAAAGGTGAGAACCTTCAAGAGAATTAAAGTAAAGGAGGTTCGTGGTAATCAGCAACAAAGCTTAACTTACGTGGAAAAGAAGCAAAGGAAAGTATGGAAAATGGTATGGCTTAAGATTTCGATCGCGGAAGGAATAAAGGAAGTCAATCAATCAGGTGGATATAAATCTTGGAAGACAATAATGTTAAAGGTTTTATCTAGTTGAGGTATTTTCTAGATCCAATCTGAATTGTCGTGTTGTGGGATTACGTTGAAAGACAGGAAACAACAAATGGGAACGATAAAGAAAAGTAAAGAAGTTCTGGGTGGATTTCGGGCGATCAAGTATAAACAATTGGAAAAGGGGGTTCATTTAATTATACGAACTCCTAAAGAGTGAACCAAGGAAGTTTTGATCAAAGTGACAACCATGAAGAAGACTCGGGAAGCAATCGGAGAGTAATTACTAAAGAAAAGGCAAAATGTTAATTCCATGAGCGCAGAAGGCTTCAGGTTTTAGAAATCGTACTTCCAAGCCGTGGAAATGTTCAAGTGATGCTAGATAATTCTGAAGATAAGAAGACCGTGATCAACAGAAACAAACAAACAAACAAGAAATGATCAACAGTTTGAGATAAGCTTATAATTCAACAAACAAGGAACTAGGTGCCAAGATAAAGCTTACCATTACTACGGTGAACGGTACCTTAAGCATTCATGGCATTTGCACACATACATTTCATAAGTAATTGTATTTATTTTATTTTGCTTGACTATTGTGACATGACTAACTGCTTCAATTTTTCATAACTTGAGATTTATTGTTGTTGTGAATTCTTGTAAACTGAATGGATTACATGCTTGTGTGGATTGTTGTGTTTCAGTGTTTATAAAATTTCCTAAATGGCTCACTAACCCTACATGCACCTACATGCATATTATAATTTTATCTTACAGTGATCCCATCGCGATATCCCCCTTGAGTTGAGCATGAATGATGAGTCTATACTCTAGGGACACCGATATCAGTCGGGTAAAGGTACACTATACATGCATCCCATGTTTTGCATTCGGTGCTACTTTAATGTGTGTATGTATGAATGCTGTGTAAGTGAACTTGTGTGCTAGAGAGTTGTTGAGATCTCTCTATTTACGTGTTAGGGAGATGTGGGATTCTCCCTATTTATGTGATAGAAAGATGCTGGATTCTTTCTAAATTATGTGAGCAAGAGATGTTGGATTCTCTTGGAGTTAGATGTTTGAGAGATGCTGGATTCTCTCGAATCTAGGGTTTGAGAAATGCTGGATTTTCTCAAACATGGATGTTTGGAAGATGTGGAAGTCTGCCAGACCTAGGTTGAGAGATGGGGCTCTCTCGATTACGTGGTTGAGAGACGGGGTTCTCTCAATTCTGTGCCTGAGAGACGGGGTTCTCTCCTTTGATGTGCTGGGAGACGGGGTTCTCTCTTTCTTGTGTGCTGAGAGATGTGATTCTCTCTTGTTTGTCGCGGCTGAGTTACGTGTGGCCTGTTGTTGGGTTGCAATCGACGAGGACGCGACGGTATCGAGCTTTGGGTGCAGTGGCCTAGTGGGGGATCGAACGAGTTTGAAGCGACCAACGATCAAGTATTTGCACAAACCTCTGTGACTACGGAACTCTGCAGGGAGTTGATGCAATCAGTGAGAGTAAACTTCTCAGTCAGGGCTGACTCTACACGATCTCAGGAGATGGATTGAAGTATTCCAGCTCGAAGATTTACGACTCAGTGGTAGGACCTGAGGACAGGTCCTTTTGAAGGAGGGGAGATTGTGACACCCCGTTCGTCCGACGTATAAGGTACGCCACGTTCCAACCTTTTAATGTGTTTAATTATGTGATTTTATATTTTTCGTGGCCCTATTTTGAACTCTTTTAGAGTTTAGGGGCCCCTTTGTAATTTTCTCCTTTACTGGGTTTTTCGGGCATTTCTCGTTCGGTCGAGATTTTGACCTCTTTGACCCCTTCAACGTGTCCGGGGCTACGAAACGAGTCCGTAGACTCTAAGTTTGCCCCATTCTGACTTCGTTAGCTCGTTCGTTCGATCGTTTTTGCGTACGAGGACCCGAGATATATACCCCGAATCCTCGTAATTCGTGCCAAAAAGATCAGACCTTAGCTCTCTCTCTCTCTCGCGACATCAGCCTTTGGTCACTATTCACGCAATTGAGGGGTAAAAACACACACAAGCTCGTTCTTGCTCGTTTCTCGACGGCATTCGACTTGTGAATAACGGAAATTTATCAGCTCGACGAGCCCGTCACGATGATACCAAAATCATGGCCTGAAAACCAGTGGAGACGGCGCTATGGCGAGTTGCAGGCGGCGGCGGTGGTGCCGCGAGCTTCAGCCGTGTCTCGCGGTGGTTTACGGCGGTGCTTTCGGCCGGAATTTGGCCAGGCCTGGAGCGGATTTTCCCGACGGGACGATTCCCGTTGGTGGCGCAGCAAATGGTGCGGCGACGGAGCCTCACGCGCAGCCTGAAAGTGGCGCACGGCGGCGGCGTTACTGTAGCAGCGGCGAACTCGCCATTCCGGCGAATTTTTCAGACGACCCTTGGTACTACCCCACCTTTTTCGACCTCCTGAGTTCGATTCCGGAGTCGGTTTGAGCAAACGATAGCCGCAGGTGGCGGTTTGGGGCAACGCAGCGGTGGCGGGATTTCGGTTGCGGTTTTGGACCTTTTCCGGCAGTCTTTTGGCGATGGTTTCTTCAGAGAAATTGTTCCTCACGTCAAGTCCGAGCCATTCGTGGTGGTGGCGGCCCAAGAACCGGCCGGCGGCGGCGAACCGGTGGCGGACCGGGGCTGGACCGGCAGTCCGGTTTTCCGGTGATTTTTTTGGGGTTTGGCTATGGGGCTTTCGTAGGGCTCGTTACAAGCTTTCCAGCGGTATGTCCGGATTTTATTTTCGTTTAGCGGTTTGTATTTAATTTCAGTTTTCGTCGTTGGAATTTAGTTTGGTTTTCCATCAACGAAGTCCCGTGTGTTTGGTATTTTCTGAAATTGATTGAGGGCTATTGTCTAGTAGGCCGAGGCGCTTGTTTCTGTCCTTCCGGGGATTTTTCCGACCACCGGAGGCGGTGTTCCGGTGGCGGCCAGTGGCTGTTCGGCTGGCCACAGTGGTGGCTTTCCGGCGACTTTCGGACAGTAGGTTCCTTTCGTCGTGGTGAGTTCAACGCCACTTCCCGTTCGTCAATCGGATGTCCGGTTGATTTTATATGAATTTTTGAAGCTATTGTATTTTATTCGTTAATTGATTTTAATTGTCCAATTTGATCCCGTATGTGCTATAAATTGAAATTATGAGTTGTATGATACGAGGAAGTATGCTATGATGTATGAATATTTGATTCTTGATTTATCGAATTTATTTATCTCGTTTTACGCCATCTATTTGAGAATAATTATTGTTTGAAGGGGTGTTAGTGTAATTTTGGAAACTAAATTGATTATGAAATTTTATAAAACATAAGAAATGAATTATGAAAAGATACGTTGTATTTAATTTGAATAAATTGATCAAGTATGCCAATGTGTAATTTGTATATAAATTGTTATGTAATTCATGTTAATTTCGTGAGACTTGGTGCATGATATGATTTGAATTCTTAATGTCCTACTTTATTTTATGTAATTAATGTTATGAATTTTATAAGTTATGCATCTTTTGATATGGAATATGAATTATAATTTGCTCTGAATGACTTGATTGAATAGATATGGATTATATGTTGCATCATTTGTATTCGTGAGCATGGCCGTGCATCTTTGTGGTTGTGTTTGGAGTCTGAGTCTTGTGTTCTGTGTGTGTTCAGTTGTTCAGGGGTTTTCCAGGGAGTGTCTGTCAGCTGTTTGGGTTCCAGTGGGACTTCTTGGCTTGGGTTTTCCGTTTCGTCGGTGAAAGGTGAGGTTTTAGGATTTCTGTTTTAGTTACAGCGACCTACAACCCTCTGTGCTCGTTTTCAAGCCTGCATGCGATTATTCTATTATATTTATATAATAGATATGTGTTTATATGATATGTTTATGAATTTGTCATACGATTAAAGGTTTTTGAACTGTATATGTACGAGCATATGTAAGCTTGAAATGTTTTGCAACGAGGCTATGCTCCAAACCGTGTGTCTTCATACCAGCTGCGGATTAGGATAACACGGAGAGGTACGTTTATAGCATATGCTAAGTTGCAAGGTATGGTATGCTCCGATAAGGTATGTACGTATGATTTTGATATGATATGATAAGTTTGTTATGTAGCGAGTTATGATTTGTTCGGATATGTTCTGTTATGTTGGGCCCCGGAGACTGTGGGTAAGGAACCCCGGGACGGTATCGGGCCATCGGGTTAAGCCTGTACATAGTCTCCATTTGAGGTATCTCGTGCGACTCAGGGAGATAGGGGAGGCGAGATATTCTTGAGCCGGTAGCGTAAAACCTGCCGAGGACTCGTAGGGGATCATTACCCCTCGAGGTATGTATATGATATGGATGGTTAGGGGCGTATACACCCCTTCCATCACCCGGAGTTGAGGATGTTATGTTATGATGTTTTCTGTTTTGATATTATGATTTGGAAGTAAGGTTGGAGACCCGTACTCGCTGGGTATATGAATATGATAAGTTATGTTGATTATGAAACGGGATAGGAGCTTTCTCTACCAATATGTTACGAGTTTGTTCAGTCTGATATGATTTGATTAAGTATAAAAATTTGGTATGAGTATGCTCAATTTGTTTAGTTTTGAATAAGATAAGATAAGATATGTATAAGTTTGATTTGAAAAGATATGTATAAGTATGTTTTGTAAATGGTTTTGGTATGCAAAACCCTAGTCCCGGTTCATAATCTTTCTTTTGATACGTGCTCTGCTCCTTATTATGTATAGTGTGTGTGAGTTCAGCCCCCTCGCTCAGTCAGTGGACTGACCCTCGCCCCACCTATGTTTTAGTTTGCAGGTACAAGTTGTTGGAGTTCGAGCTAGGCGGATTTGAGTCGGGTCTGTCGAGTCTGTGTCTGTCCGTTGATTTTGTTAATTACTTTGTTCCGATTTATGTATGAAAATTATGTATATAATATGTTCTGTACCAGTTGATGTTTATGCTTTGATCATATGAATTTTCGGGACAGATTAGGACAGTTTCGTGGAATTAGTTGAACCCGTTTATTTATGTTCGTGATTAAAGTTTTTGTTAGTTCATATTTTGTATCGCTTCCGCATTCAGGTTTTGTACATTTTACTTGTACAGGGTTAGGTACCGCCTAGCTAGTGTGTGTGCTTTTGTTTGTCACCCGTTCGCTGTGACTTGGTGCGTGTGCGGACTTTCCATTTCGTACCACGTGTCGGGTGTTAGTGCGGGGGTGTGGTGCCCCACCGCTTGGGGTGCTACAGACAAGGTGAGGTTTTCTTTCCTTTTAGTTACGATGACCTAAAACCCTATTTGTATTTTGAACCCGCATGCGACTTATATAAGTATATATATAGATATGTGTTTTGACACGTATTTTGTGGGATTTGTCCCGTTTGTCAAGAGGCTTTAAAAAGAAATGCTTTTATATGTATATAAGCTCTAGTTTCATTTACTTTGAAAAGCTTTGATAAGTGTGTGTGAGTGTAAGCATGGCATGACTTGTGGATAAGCTTCGTATGGTAATTATGATAAGTGTAAGTATAAGTGTAAGTCTAAGTTTGGGCCCCGGAGTTGTATGTAATGGGAGACTCGGGTCGGCCATGGGGTCGTCGGTTGCAACCCCTGTATACTTCTCCAAAAAAGGGAGACTTTGCCCATCCTCGGGAGGTCGAAGGGAAGACGGGTCTTCTTGAGCCGACGGCGTGCTAAGTGACCCGTCGAAGGAGCAGGTGGATCCCGCCATCTCATTAAGTTTATAAGTGGGGGCTAAGAGGGGTACCTCTCTTCCCCAAATGGTGTAGGGGTGGGATTGATTTATGATTGGTTTTGTTTTCGTTTCGTCTTTGCTTATGGAGTAAGTGGGATGGAATTTAAGCTTTCGGTACATTACGTTTCGTTTATGGTTGTGAAACGGGGCGAATTTCTAAACTCTAAAACTTGACTGAATTTGGCCTTCGGCCCCAAACATCTTTCTTTATATATAGTACCACGGGTTAAATGTTTTATAATGCAAAAACTGCGCTCGGTTCATGAACCCTTTCAGCTTTGTTTATGCTTTGCTCTTATGTATGTGTATGGGTGCGTGTGTTATCCCCCTCACTAGTCTCTAGGACTGACCCTCGTTATTTCTATCTTTTTCCCCCTTTGATTTGAGTTTACAGGTTTTCGTTTGGGAGTGGAGCTAGGCGGTTGTCTTGTGTCGTGGTTGAGGATAGCTCGAGTCACATGCATTGTATTTTGTTTTCTTTATGCATTTTGGTTAATTTAGAAATATGTATAAGTTATGACTTTAATTCGAAATTGTAAAAGTTCGTATAACTTGAATCATAATTTGGATATGTCTCGAGTATGTTTGTTTGTTTTTGGGATTCTGGTGCTTCTGCATTCGTTATTTATTTTATTGCGCGCTCTGAGTAGGGTCTAGACCGCCTAGCTTAGGTTGGATTTTTGTTTGTCACCCGTTCGCCATGGCTTGATGCGTGGGCGGAGTCCCCATTTCGTTTCACGTGTTGGGCTATGGTACGGGGGATGTGGCGCCCTTCGATCCGGGGTGTTACATCCTTAAGTGGTATCAGAGCTCTTGGTTGCAAAACCGGAGCTCTCATGTCGTGTCGAGTTTGTCTAGGTCGTTCGGCTTAGGATTTGCGTGTCTGTTTGCATTCACTACATCACTTATGTGAATTACTCAATGTTATTTGATATTATTTGCATTAATTTTTCACATGAACATGCACTAAAAACCCAGCATGCGTCGATCTCTTCTTGGAACTGTATTTTATTTCAGGATACTACTTCGATATCAACAAGTATTACCGGGAAAAGAACAAGAGAGAAGGTATATTCGGGCTACAAGAGGCTTAGGGATTTTTATCTTTGGAAGTGATTTGAAATGAGGATGTCAAGGCCAAGTTCTAGGTGATCAAGAGAGTGGAGGTAGGATTTGAGGAGTTCGAGAAGAATTCTTATGAAGGAGTTCTATTCGAGAACTTTGTACAAGTACCTCCATTCCGAGTTTGATGATAGGAAGATTTCAATTGAAGAATGAAAGAAGATGGATGATTACATATAAGGGTTTGAAAGATTGGGTACCTTCGAGGACTACCCTAGAGTTCGGAATTATTTGCAAGCAAGTAGGCATGGAGTTCGATCAAATTTTCATGTTCCAAGAGTATGTGCATGATCCGAGGATGCAAGATACATGAGGCTACAAAGGAATGGATAATCAATGGATTAAGTCTTCCACACTAATTATGTGAAGAAAAGACCGATTTGGGGTTAGAAGATCAAGCAAGGAATCCAAACTTCAAGAAATTCTTGAGAAGCTTCAAAATATCAACAATGTCAGAAAAAGAAGATTTCAATGCCGAAATGGACAGATCAAATTAAGAGGAACTAGGAATTGTTCTTAATGACGTTAGATGGGAAATTATTTCAAGATGAAATATTTGAAGGCAAGACGAGGAATCCACAAGATAAGAGAAATCCTTAGAAATTCAAGATTTCAATGACTCGAAGTATAAGAAGATTTAAATAGCAAAGATAGATTTTACATCACCTCATCGGAAGCAATTTAATATTCACAATTTAGAGACTCGAATCACATGGAAATGGAAACTCAAGAATATCAGGAGGCCACCAATATCAAACAAGGAAAGATTTTAATACTAAAAGTGGGAGTATCCGAGGAACAAGAATCTGAAATCTTCAAAGAATGCCACGACTTCGAGATCCCGGTTCAAGTTCAAGTTGGTATTTTGGGAATCAAGGAGTTAACACCGAACTCAATACTACTACCATGGTGAACGGTACATGAAGCATTCATGGCACTACATACATGCATATTTTAATCTCGTGGGGGAAACCCACGTTTTTATCGTTCTATTCCTTGTTTTTTGGTGATTCTTGATTACATTTGTTGCATAATTGCTTTCCCTCTTGTTCTTGTTCATTGTGTGTTTCCTTCCCTTCTTGGCTCTTGTTTGTATTGTGCTTCCTTCCCTTCTCAGTTTTGCTCGTTGTGTATTTTTTTTCCTTCTTAGCTCTTGCTTGTTGTATGCTTTATTTTCCTTTGTGTTAACTTTCTTTTGGAGAGAGCTTGTGGTGCTGAATGTTCGTGAGTGTTAGGTGAGTTGTTAGGGTCGAGCTGCTTTTGGTAGGCTTGTTTGAAGGTGTCTTGTTCTCATTGAAGTTGGGTGTTGCTTCCAGGACCGTCAGGGACTCAATGATATTTTCGGGTATTAGATTGAAGGCTAACCTGTTGATACTCCTCTTAGAAGAACCGAGGATTGCCTCAGAGTAAGAGGTACGGTTTTGAGTGGGAGGACGCGGTTGAAGAGAGTTGCCCTCGGTATCGGCTTTTACCTAACCGGAGGTACGAAAAGCTACGTTGTTTCAAACCGAGGCACAAAGGAAGGACTTTGTTGTGTGTTCCGTGTAGATGAACGGTAGCCTATGCCTTAAGGAGCGTAAGGTCACGAGTTAATCCCACTCAGGGTTTGAGGTTGTTCGGAGTTTTGGCATACCGGTTGTTCTGGCATAAGAAAGACGTTATGGACTTTGTGTAGTAATGTCTATGTGCCAAAGGTTGAGAATTCTCCAACTACTCCCAAATCTTTATTTGGGATGTCGGGGCAAACGACTAGGACTTTGTGTCCAGTTCGCCATTTAAGGAGATAGGGTCCCGAGAAGTATGGGATCAGTGTAGCGCAGAGGAAGTGTGTAGTTGGGCTTATCTTCAGAGCCGTTCAAGATTCTCCTTAGGACCTGAGGTGATAAGAATCACGGAAGCCTTGATCCCAATGAAACTAATCAACAAGTAGGTCATTTGCACAAGGGAAAAGAAGGAACTAACTTATCAAATTTGCACAAGGGAGAAGAAGGAACGAACTTAAAATCAAAATCAAAGTAGGCTTTCAAAATTCGAGTGAAAAGGCCTTCAATATTTTCATAGCTGATTATTAAGTAATTTAAGCTTTATTTATGTATTTTTGGGCCTAGGTTATTATATTATTATGTTGGGCTTTTATTTTTATTGTTTCTAGCTGATTTTGGGCATGTATAAACCAAGTTATTTAGGGCCCTTTAGATAGTGGCGGGATTAGAGTGTCTCTTAGTATTCCCAACATTCTCTTATATTTAGGAGTGTATGATACTTTGTAATAATAACCAAAAAAATGTAGATTTTCAATTGAGAGAATTTTCTTCAACTTGTTCTTCTTAGAACATGATGAAAACTCAAGTGCAATCACTTGAAATTTCAACTTTGATAATATTGGTTTCTTGCTCTTTATAGCAATGGGGTCAATATTCCTTTTGATAGTATTGGTTTCTTGCTCTTTATAGCAATGGGGTCAATATTCCTTTTGATAATATTGGTTTCTTGCTCGTATAGCAATGGGGTCAATATTCCCTTTGATAGTATTGGTTTCTTGCTCTTTATAGCAATGGGGTCAATATTCCTTTTGACAGTATTGGTTTCTTGCTCGTATAGCAATGGGGTCAATATTCCCTTTGATAGTATTAGTTTCTTGCTCTTATAGCAACGGGGTCAACATTACTTATTTCAGCCTTATTTGGACGATCCGGGAGTTTATTCCAAGCTATTGACGACGGGTCTCACGGCGGGTTCGTTGAGGTTCGCATCATGAGGACAGGTCCTTTTGAAGGAGGAGAGTTTGTAACATCCCGATCTCTCGGATTTGAAGGTACGCCGTAACGAGAGGGTTTTTTGCCCTTTAAAATATTTAATTATGTATTTGAGTGTATTTTAATGCTTATATCATTATTTGAAATTATATGAAATTAATTGTTTATATTTATGAACTTCGAATTTTAACGTTTAAGTTTGCATGCTCGTAATTTGCTCGTTTTGTGCCGGAATTCAATTCTGATTTTTGTGAAATTTTGATATGCGTGATATATGTGAGTTATAAATATGTTTACATGCTCGTTTTAAGTTTTTAAGTTTGTTTGTCGAGGTTTTAAACCTTAAGTATTTGATGAGGGACTCGAGGGCCTAACTAGCTTTAGCGCACCTTGGGTTCCCGAAGCCATAACTTGAGCTCGGGTTATCGGATTCAAATTCCGGAAGATGCGTCGGACTCCTAACGAAGAAAGGAAACTTTTGAACAAGGTTTGGTAATTTTCTAAGCCCTTTTGGACCCCCATTCTTGGCCCGGATTGAACAGCTTGTGCTAAAGGAGTCATCTTTGACTAGTTTTGTACTTGTGGGCCCAATTTAACCTTACCTAAGCCTTAACCTTGGTTTATATGATCTAGACTCACTCCTCTCTCTCCCTTATCAGCTCCATTTTGAACCACACACCCAAGAGAGAAGGAAAAGCTGCTGATCCATGGAGAAAAGAAGAAGAAAGAAAACCCCTTTCTCATGCCATGTGATTTTGAAGCCTAACCTCTTCCATACTTCATCAACTCTTAAAGGTATGTATATTTTCGAATTCTCCATGATTATATGATGAATTTTATCCATGAATTTCATGTTTTTCTTGAGATTTAATATGAGTTTGGGGGATGGCATGAATAGGATGGGTTATAGGTCAAATTTTACTTCCATGTCTTAGCTTGGGTTTAGGGCTGATATCATGTATCTTTGGTGGTTATATGAGCTCCTTTGCTTCCATTATTGATCTATACTTCATGCTAGATGTGTTAAGGTTGAGTCTCCATTGATAACATGATTGAAACCTTGGGTTTTTGGCCATGAAACTGGAAATTCGAACTGCTGCAAATCTGCTCTTTTTCACAGAACTGCGGTCACGTTTTTGAGTGCTTTTTGATGAATTCTTGCCTCCAATTTCATGCATTAGTTCATGGTTATGTAATAGACATGTTTCTATATGAATATGCTCTGTTTTGCCCTGAATTCATGCTTCATTATGGCTGCAAACTTGAGTTCTCGAACCTTAAATACTGCTGCGAATCTGCTCCTTTCTCACCAAGTGGCTGTCATGTTTTGAGGTTTGTTTGATGGATTCTTGCATCCAATTTCGTGTATTAATGCATGGTTATGTGTCACACATGTTACTCTATGAATATGTTTTGTTTTGCCTTGATTTCATGTTTCATTTCAACCTCAAACATGAGAATATGCCCTGCTCTTCCCGGTTTGAATTGCTGTCAGAATTTTGGTTCGTTTGATGACTTCTTAAGCTCCATTTCATGTGAAATTGCATGTACATGAAGTATATGAGTTTCTCTACATGTTAGATATGTGTTTACAAGCTTTCATCCCCTGTTTTAGCCCCAGACTTGAAGAGTATGACCTACTGCATTCCTTCCTTCTATGTGACAGATTTGGTACATGAGTTTTGAGCTTTTTGTGGCTACGTTTTAAGGCATGAATTGGTGATATTTTGGTGGGTATTTCATGAATGATATGTGTGTATTTGAGGCCTAAGAACCCCCTCCAAGAGCTGCTGCAGATTGCCCTGTTTTGCCTTCAAGAAACCGAACTGCTGCTGCGTGTTTTTGTTTTGGAAAAATTGCTTGACACGGCCGTGTCCGTTATGAACTGCAGCATGACACGGCCGTGTCAGAGCCTCGACTTGGGCATCTGATTTATTTAAATTCGGACACGGCCGTGTCCGTTTCCTTTGTGTTTTGGACATGGCCTTGTCATGTGTCACGGTGGTCCCCCGGGGGAGTTTCTTTCGTCGTTTCGTTGCTTTTAATTGCTTTCTTTTGTCTTGTTTGTGACCTATATGCATTGTTAGCTTAATGTATTATGTGTTAACTTGTATATTATGAATTTATGGCTTGATTTATGTGCTTGTTTTCGAATTATAGCTTCATATGTGCGATATGCTACTTTAACGTGCATTTATGAATTCATGTCTCGTTTATATACCTTACATGATCATTCCTTGCTCCTTATATGATATGAATACTTCAATAACATGTTGTATGATATGATTTGTGTAACAACCCGTAGCGAAAGGCGCCACATCCTCCACACCATAGCCTAACACGTGAAACGAAATGGGAACTCCGCCCAAGCATCAAGCCATGGCGAACGGGTGACAAACAAAAATCCAATCTAAGCTAGGTGGTCTAAACCCTACTCAGAGCGCGCAAGAAGCTAAAATCGTGGAAGCAATTAATTAAAACTAATAGCATGCATGTACATATCATATCATATTCTTCATATATCACTTATACAACTTTAGGTACAAGGCAATTATATAAAGCTGAATCCCAGGACAGAACAAGGTAGCATATTTGTACAAATTTCAAAATTAGCAAAATGCGTAAAGAAAGCAAGGTACAATACATGAGACTCGAGCTATCCACAACCACGACTCAAAGGCAACCGCCTAGCTCCAACCCCCAAACGAGAAACTGCAAACTTAAGACAAAAGGGGGAAAAAGAGGAAAACAACGAGGGTCGGTCCTAGAGACTGGTGAGGGGGCTAACACACGCACCCATACATATACATAAGAGCAAAGATGAAAAGGTTCATAAACCGGGCACGGTTTTTGCATTCTAAAAGATTTAACCCATAGTAATATATATATAAAGAAAGAGGTTTGGGGCCGTAGGCCAAATTCATTCAAGTTTTAGAGTTTAGAAATCCACCCCCATTTCTCAACCATAAACGAAACACAAGCAAAACAATTCATAAATCAACCGAAAGCTTAACTCCAACTCACTTACTCCAAGGAAGGCGAAACGAAAGCAAAACAATTCATAAATCAATCCCACCCTTACACCATTTTTGGGAGAGAGGTGCCCCTCTCAAAACCCCACTTATAAACTTAATGAGACGGGGGATCCACCCGCTCCTTCGACGGGTCACGTAGCACTCCGTCGGCTCAAGAAGACCCGCCTTCCCCTCGACCTCCCGAGGATGGGCCAAGTCTCCCTTTTGTCGAGAAATATACAGGGGTTGCAACCGGCGACCCCATGGCGGATTCGGGTCTCCTATTATATACAACTTCGGGGCCCAAACTTACACTTACACAAATAAAGCTTACACTTATCACACTTACCACACGAAGCTTATCCATAAGTCATCTCACACTTACACACACACACTTAACAAAGCTTGTCAACGCAAACGAAAATAGAGCTCATATACTTATAAAAGCGTTTTCAAAGTTTCAAGACAAACGTGACAAATCCCACAAAATAGGTATCCAAACACATATCTACATATACACATATATAAGTCGCATGCGGGTTCGCAATACAAATAGGGTTTTAGGTCATAATAACTAAAAGAAAAGAAAACCTCACCTTGTTGACCAAACCAAACAGAATGGACCAAAAGAGAACTAAAGAACCACCTCCTCAACAACGGAACGAACCTAAGAGAAAAACAAAGAACAAGAGACAAACTTAGACTCAAAATGAACCATATTGACGCTCGGCCAACGGGTATGAATGCAATGATGTGTATGAAGCTTAACAAATTGACATATAATGCATACACGTTCATATCGAATCATAAGTCTCACAAATCACATTAAACGAATTCATAATTTTCATATAACACGCATATCATATCATAGAACATGTCATCAAAGCTTTCATATCATAGAAGGAGCAAGAAATGATAATGCAAGGCATACAAACGAAACATGAAGTCATAAACACACGCTAGAGTAGCATACTTCACATATGAGATCAATCACACACACAAATACAAGATACAACAAGTTACAAGTTGGAAAAGTACAAGCAAAATGGAAGAAAACACAAAAAGGGGTGGCTCCGGGCGAAAAGAGGTCAAAACTGGAAATTCTCTAAACGTATAGGCTGTGGAAAACTGAGAATATCTTGAGTTTGAGAAGTGGGAATTGAGTTTGGTTTGTTGGATAAGAAACTAGACAAATATACCTTTCCAATGGTATAAGGCTGAAAATAAGGTTGAATGCGAGGTGGTAGGCCCGAAGTTGGAAGAATGCAGATTTCCAAAGAAGTAGCGACACCAAAAAGAGTTGATTATATCTCACATATGAGAAAAGGAATTGAGTAAATTCCAATTGGAGAATATTTTATACTTCAAGAGGTTTCTATCGGTTCAAAAATCAGGTCAATCGGAGTTCGGATGAAGGGTAAACGGAGCAAAACAAACTGGAACAGAAAACAGAGGAGGATCCACGACCATGGATTTTTCCAAGGACAAAAATCCAGGCCCGTGGATTCTCTGGCCGAAAAACCCAAGTCCCTGCATCACAATCCACGCCGTGGATCCAAAATCCACGGCCGTGGATCATGCCCAGGCCCTAAAAAACGCAAGAAGAGCAAGGAACTCGCGGGAGAAGGCTACAAAGCACAAAACTCAACCAAAACACATCAAATTCAAGGCATAAGTTCACATATACATGCTCTAACACATATCTCAAATATAAGGCATGAAAACAAGGATTAAACAAGTTACCCTTTTCAAGCTTTTGAGCTCCAAAAAATGGTGGAACACTCATGCTTCATCCAACAACTCAAAATTTAACAAATATGCATTTTATTAACTCCAAAGAACATCATATTGCAAGTCTAGCTCAAATGATTCAAGAATGGAGGCATGGAATCAAATTTTCATTCAAGCATACTATTCATCATCTTCCTCATGCTTCATATATACAAAGATTCAAGAGAAAATAATCAGATAGAAAGAAAGTTCACGTTGCAAGGAGTAATAATCTTACCTCGGATCATCGAAGAGGCAAAGAACAAAGTCAAACTTGAGCTCTTGAAGGCTAGGGCTTGGAGTTTCTCTTCTTCTCTCTCTCTCTCTCCCTTGCATCACGTTGAAAATGGGAAGAAAAGGGATATATACTGAAACGGGTCGGATCAAAAGATGCGGTCCATTCGGATCGGATTTAAGCCAAAGGGGGTCCAAACAGCTTCAGAAAAATATAAGGCTAGTTCCATTGAATCCGAATTGTCAAAATGAGTTCAATGGTGGTGTCGAAATTCGAATCTGAATTCCTGAGCTCAAGCTACACGAATCGGAACCCAAGGCATGTTAAAACGAGTTAGGCCCTCGAGTCCCTTAACAAATAAAACGGTTTAAGAACCGTATCAAACAAACTCAAAAACAAGAAACAAGCTAGCAAACACGTTCAAAACTTACATCTAACAAGCATACCAAAATTTCACAAAAATCGGAATTGAATTCCGGCACGTAACGAGCAAATTACGGGGCACATACATATAAACGTTCAAAGTTCAAGTTCATAATACAAACAAATAATTCCATATAATTTCAAATAATCATATAAACATTAAAATAACACTCAATTACATAATTAAATAATTTAAATACGCATATAACCCTCTCGTTACAGCGCACCTGGAAATCAGAACGATGGGGATGTTACAATCTCCCCTCCTTCAAAAGGACCTGTCCTCAAGTCCTAAGGAGAATCTTGAACAGCTCCAAAGACAACCCAATTCCACACTTCCACTGCGCCACTCTGATCTCAGACTTCTCGAAACTCGCTCTCCTTAATTAGCAAATCGGAAACAAAGTTCTAGTCGTCTGCTCCCACATCCCAAATTAAAGATTTGGGAGTAGTTGGAGAATCCTCAACCCTTGGCACATAGACATTACTACACAAAGTCCATAACTTGTTTCTTATGCTGTAACAATTGGTTTCATCAAAACTTCAAACAACTTCAATCCAAGAGTGGGACAAACTCGTGACCTTGTACTCCTTAAGGCGTAGGCTACCGTTCATCTACAAGTAACATACAACAAAGGCCTTCCTTTGTGCCTCGGTTGGAAACAAGGTAGCCTTTCGTACCTCCGGTTTGGCTAAAGCTGATACGTAGGGCAACTCTCTTCAACCGCCTCCTCCCACTCAAAATCGTACCTCTTACTCTGAGGCAATCCTTGGTTCTCTACGAGGAATATCAATGGGTTAGCCTTCAATCTAATACCCGAAGATACAGTTGAGTCCCTGACGGACCTCCTGACAGCAACCACTAACTTCATCGAGAACAAGACACCTTCAAACAAGCCTACCAAAAGCAGCTCAACCCTCACAACTCACCAAACCCTCTCGAGCACTCAACTCACCGAACTCTCGACAAGAAGAGAGTTCACACAACAAAACAACAAGAACAACAACAACAACAACAAGCAATAATAAGCAATTAAGGTAGGCAATTCAATCAAGCAAGTGGGTTTCCCCGAAATAAAATATGCATGTATGGTATGCCATGGATGCTTTATGTACCTTTCACCATGGTGGTAGGGTTGAACTTGACATCCACTTCTTTGCTTTCCAAGATGGTACCTTGTACTTAAACCGGGATCTTGAAGTTACGACACCTTGAAAATCTCTAGTTCTTGTTCCTCGGTAGTTATCTTCAAATCTTCTAATTCTTTCAAATCTCACCCCTTGAAACAATCCCAAAGTTTCTTTTAAAATTTTCTCCATCTTCGGTGTTGAAATCTTCCTTTACTCGGTGTTAATGGCACTTTGAAGTTCTTGAGACTTCTCTTATATTCTTGGACCTCTTTCTCGGACTAGAATTCGAACCGAGTTCTTATCCCACATAAAGAATGGGAGATTCGGGCCCTTGGTTATCCATCTTTACTTGAATTGCTTCGTTACTCACTTGGAATCAATTATACTTCATAGATCTTGAGTTGTTGGTCACACTCCTACTCAAGGCTCTTGTAGAAAATATTGGGTTTTAAAGAAATTTCCCTCTGTTCCCAATGTAGCGCCCCTTAACACTACAACCCCGCACCGTTGTACTTCCCGAGTGGATGTGAGACCTAGCACTCGAGAAAATACTCCGGCGAACGGACAAGACTATACAATACCAGAGTATGAAATTTAAATGCAGCGGAAAATAAACTTGAGCAATAAAAGGGGACAATATATATAACGAGACACATGTTATTAAGTTGGATAAGTAATTACAACAATAGGTTTATCTTCACAGAAGAGTGCTTATTAAAAGATGTACATGCACTCGTGAGCACTCTAGATAGCTGAAATGTGACACCTTAAAGCTTCAAGATACCTCTAAGGCGTCGCTGTGTAGGTTCCTGAAATCATGAATTAAAAGAGTAGGAGGGTTAGTCAAAATGACTAAGTGACGGGGGGTTTGAGATTTAGGATTATAAGTAAGATTTTGAAAATGTTTTGACCAAGAAAACCTTGGTTTGAAATATATATACTATATAATAACAAATAAATATATGACAATAATATCCGGTTTATATTTGTTTGGAATAGGAGTAGGGGGAATATAGGCTATACTTTAGAAAACTTATGAACTGTTTTGGGAAAATGATTTTGATGCCCGCAAGCTAGGCTTCTCCAACCTTAACTCCTTAAAATCCGAGAAAAATAGTAACGACACTGATCAAGGTGTCGGTACTTAATAAAACAGATACGAGAATATCATCCTTCTTCCTCCGGTGTCACGTAGGGTTGCAAGCCCTAGTGACGATGAACAAGATTGTGGGAGGGATGTACCTTTTCCCGTCACTTGATGTGGAATAATTAACCTCCAGTTAGGCCATCATCAAGATCTAGTTGCCGGCTGGTATAATAGTAGACCTCGGCCCGTGCCTCCCGGACTACTATTTCTACCAAGACCACCGGGCCCATAGGAAAAACAATAATTTTACTTGCAAGACGAGAATATTTACCGGTAAGAATGTATTAAGTACTTTCGGGTAAATATATGTTTTGGAATAATTAACAAGAATTATTTTCCCATAAAGGGAAGAATAACTTCAAAGGGAATTCAAGAAAATAAAGTAAAGTATTTTATCATGATTTCAGTTGAAAAGATTTAAACCCTCACCGAGTACCAAGGTTTAAGTGGAATTGTGAGGATTCCACTCTTCGATCCTATTGTCGCCTGTAAGTAGTAACTACTACTGACTTAGAACTAGATCCTTAGTTCCTGACTCACTAATTTCACATAATATCATAGCAAAGTAATTATAGAAGGTACATATCATGTACTATGTTAAAGATTTCCCGATAAACCCTAAATTTACCAGTTTAATTAATAAATTCAGGGTTTATGGGATCTTTAACTAATCAAATATTTATTAACCATATTATAATTCTAATTGTAAGATTTGAAATGAAATTCAAGGTTTAATTTGACAATGTAGGTTATCTTTTGAAAATATTACATAGTTTATCGATTTTTGGAAAATTTGGGAAAAATCTTTCTTTAAAAATTTCAAAATCTATTTTATAATTGTTTTTAAAATAATTTCGAAATTAATTGATTAGTTTTGACCAAAAAGTCAAAATTACTATTGAAAACATTTACTATTCAATTTCATATGAATTAAACACTTTATAACACAAAATCAAATTCATACATACACACACACATTGATCACGGCACACACATGCACACACACACATCCAAGAACATTATGAACATGTTCTTGAGCTTATTTGAATATTCAAAGAGGGTGTGTAACATGTTCTATCACATTCATATTCATAACATAAGATTGAAGCACAATATAGCAAAATATATGAACTTTCTATGAAAAATAATTCTAAATAAATTACTCTTGGCATGAACAAGATCATAAACATTCAAATACATAACCACATTATATCATATCATAATTCATGTGTTTAATTAAATAGAATTCCGTAATGTACACACATTGTATTTAAATTAACAACTATGCACATATTTCATAAAATAAATTCCTAAAGCATAATTTAATTAATCCTAGACATGCTACTATTATTATTATACTAAGAACATTATATAAAGTATGAAATAACAAAAGAAAAACATACCTTAGAGAGAGAGAGTGGGAGTGGCGTGAGAATGAGATAGAAGAGAGTGATTTTTGTGTGTTGATTTGTGAGGTACAAATGAGGCTTAAGGGGGGGTATTTATAGGTAGTCATGAGGGGTCTTTAAGCAATTTAGGAAAGTTTATGGGAGATGTGGTTGCTTATGATTTCAACAAATGCTTGGTAATTAATTAGGAGATTTGGTTAAATTACATGTTAAACAAATGCAAGGTAATTAACTAAGTAATGTGGAGAAATTACATTCATTTAATTAATCCTTCTAGAAGAGTATGTGGTCATGGATGATGTCATTTTGAATAAAAACAAATGTAAAAATATTATAAAATTTATTCAAGAGTCGAGAGGTAAAACCTTGAAGTAGTGAATTAATGAAAGAATGAGTGAAAAATGAGCTTCGATTTGGTTATAAATGTGGAATATTTAGAGTTTTTGTTTATAAATTATGAACACTAAAGTTGATGAAAATCATGAGAAAATTATATAAACGAAGCTATCATAAAGTTTAGAGTTTAGAAAAATCATTATAATGTAGAGAAAAATTCAAGAATCGTTTTAAGTATAATTTCGCATATTGAATAAAAGCTAATTGTTTAAAATAAAATGATGATTATTAAATAGGAAAATATTTATAAATATGCTATGGGTGAAATCGAGTTTTTGGTAAATGCATGAAAATTCATAAAATAATTCAAGGATCGTTTTGGTTATAATATTGAATATCAAAAAGTAAGTGAGTAAAGATTTATTTATGATCGAATCATAAGCTAAGGTTTCACCGGTTTTTGATACTACTAGAGTTAGGATGGGAATTATGGTTCACGGAGAGTATCACGATCCTCGAAATAATGTGAGGATTCTTTTGGTTAAAATATTGGGTAGTGAAAGTACTTCGGGAGATGTAGGAATATTTTTGAGCTGTAGGGGTATTTTCGTAATTTTCAACCTAAAACTGTAGGAATGGGTTTTGAAGCATATGAAAGGGTTTTAGGTGCTAGAAGAGAATGAATACTAAAATTCTAGGATTTTATGAGAAGAGTTTCAAGTTACGAGTAAATAGAGAAAAGAATTAAATCTACGAACATTTAATTAAAGTATAACACATAAAAACACATAAGTCACATAAGATGCAATACATGAAGAGAATTAATAATGATCAAGGTTATAAACGCTTCCTGAGTTACCCTTTACTTACCTTTCTCGACTTGGCCCTTAGTAGGGCTGTTACACCCAATATCTTAGATTTCATCACAAAATCAATCATCTTCTTCAATTCCCATTTAAGGTTTGAGAATTTTCCAAATTTTCTTACCATTGTCCTCGGAGGGATGAGCACGTAGTAAAACCCTCGAATGAAACCTTCAAAATGGACTTTCTTGAACTCTTCAAATTCCAACTTCATTTTCTTGAATTTTCTTGAAACTCGATCTTTAATTAAATGGGTTATGTGCTTTACCTTCCCTTGGAATACGCCGAACAATTCTTGGTCATCTTCGGATCACTCAAGTTTCCAAAATACAATCATCCATCTTTTCCATTCCTTGTAGAAAGTTTTGGATTTTTAGGGTAACTCCTCGAATCCTAATCTCTCAAGCCCCGTCCTAACTTCGACCATAATCTTCAATTCTCATCCAAGGTTTAAGAATTCGTGGAATTCTTCTTACCATTGCTTTTAAAGAGGTAAACATGTAGAAAATTTCCGAGTAAGATTTCCAATGTAAACTCCTCGCGGGCTCCTCAAACTCCCACTCCACTTCTTGAACCTCTTGAATCTTGGCCTCGATCAATCATCATTCAACTTGGACATCTCCCATACCAAATCACGTCGAGGAATCAGAATCTCCGAACTTCTAGGTATACCACAAGTTCTTGTTTCATTCATCCCTTTCCCAGTGATACTCATCGATATTGAGAAAATTTCCTGAAATACAACACAATTTCCAGAAAATATAGATGCATGCGGGGTTTCGGTGCATGTTTATGCGCACGATTAATACTAATAATGCAAATAATTCAAATAGTTCACATATTTGATGAAATTGAATGCAAACAAGCACATAATCCTAAACCGAACGACCTAGACAGACCCGACACGACACAAGAGCTCCGGTTTTGCAACCTGGAGCTCTGATACCACTTAAGGATGTAACACCCTGGAGCGAAGGGTGCCACATCCCCCGCACCATAGCCTAACACGTGAAACGAAATGAGAACTCCGCCCACGCATCAAGCCATGGAGAACGGGTGACAAAGAAAAATCCAACCTAATCTAGGCAATCTAAACCCTACTCAGAGCGCGCAAGAAGCAAAAATCGTGGAAGGAATTAATTAAAACTCATAGCATGTATGTACATATCATATCATATTCTTCATATATCACTTATACAACTTTAGGTACAAGGCAATTATATAAAACTGAATCTTAGGACAGAACTAGGTAGTATATTTGTACAAATTTCAAAATTAGTAAAATGCGTAAAGAAAGCAAGGTACAATACATGAGACTCGAGCTATCCACAACCATGACTCAATGACAACCGCCTAGCTCCAACCCCCAAATGAGAACCTGCAAACTAAAGATAAAAGGGGGAAAAAGAGGGAAACAACGAGGGTCAGTCCTAGAGACTGGTGAGGGGGGCTAACACATGCACCAATACATATACATAAGAGTAAAGCATATACACAACTGAAAAGGTTCATGAACCGGGCGCAGTTTTTGCATTCGAAAACATTTAACCCATGGTAATATATATATAAAGAACGAGGTTTGGGGCCGTAGGCCAAATTCAGTCAACTTTTAGAGTTTAGAAATCCGTCCCCGTTTCTCAACCGTAAACGAAACACAACGTACTGAAAGCTTAACTCCAACTCACTTACTCCAAGAAAGGCGAAATGAAATCATAACAATTCATAAATCAATCCCACCCTTACACCGTTTTGGGGAGAGAGGTGCCCCTCTCAAAACCCTACTTATGAACTTAATGAGACGGGGGATCCACCCGCTCCTTTGACTGGTCACGTAGCAGGCCGTCGGCTCAAGAAGACCCGCCTTCCCCTCGACCTCCCGAGGATGGGCCAAGTCTCCCTTTTGTCGAGAAGTATACAGGGGTTGCAACCGGCGACCCCATGGCCTACCCGGGTCTCCCATTACATACAACTCCGGGGCCCAAACTTACACTTACACAAATAAAACTTACACTTAACACACTTACCATACGAAGCTTATCCACAAGTCATCTCACACTTACACACACACACTTAACAAAGCTTGTCAAAGCAAACGAAAATAAAGCTTATATACTTATAAAAGCGTTTTCAAAGTCTCAAGACAAACGGGACAAATCCCACAAAATAGGTATCCAAACACATATCTACATATATACATATATAACTCGCATGCGGGTTCGAAATGCAAATAGGGTTTTAGGTCATAATAACTAAAAGAAAAGAAAGCCTCACCTTGTCGACCAAACCGAACAGAACGGACCAAAAGAGAACTAAAGATCCACATCCTCAACAACAAAACGAACCTAAGAGAAAAACAAAGAACAAGAGAAAAACTTAGACTCAAAGTGAACCATATTGACGCTCGGCCAATGGGTATGACTGTAAGTCTTGCGTATGAAGCTTAACAAATTGACATATAATGCATACACGTTCATATCGAATCATAAGTCTCACAAATCACATTAAACGAATTCATAATTTTCATATAACACACATATCATATCATACAACATGTCATCAAAGCTTTCATATCATAGAAGGAGCAAGAAAAGATAATGCAAGGCATACCAACGAAACATGAAGTCATAAACGCACGTTAGAGTAGCATACTTCACATATGAGATCAATCACACACACAAATACAAGATACAACAAGTTACAAGTTGGAAAAGTACAAGCAAGATGGAAGAAAACACAAAAAGGGGGTGGCTCTGGGCGAAAAGAGGTCAAAACTGGAAATTCTCTAAACGTATAGGCTGTGGAAAACTGAGAATATCTTGAGTTTGAGAAGTGGGAATGGAATTTGGTTTGTTGGAGAAGAAACTAGACAAATATACCTTTCCAATGGTATAAGGCTCAAAATAAGGTTCAAAGCGAGGTGAAAATGGCGTAGGCCCGAAGTTGGACGAATGCAGATTTCCAAAGAAGTAGCGACACCAAAAAGAGTTGATTATATCTCTCATATGAGAAAAGGAATTGAGGAAATTCCAATTGGAGAATATTTTAGACTTCAAGAGGTTTCCATCGGTTCAAAAATCAGGTCAATCGGAAAGGGTAAACGGAGCAAAACAAACTGGAACAGAAAACATAGGAGGATCCACGGCCATGGATTTTTCCAAGCACAAAAATCCACGCCCGTGGATTCTCAGCCCGAAAAACCCAAGTCCCTGCATTACAATCCACACCCGTGGATCCAAAATCTACGGCCGTGGATCAAGCCCAGGCCCTAAAAAACGCAGGAAGAGCAAGGAACTCGCGGGAGAAGGCTACAAAGCACAAAACTCAAGCAAAACTCAACCAAAACACATCAAATTCAAGGCATAAGTTCGCATATACTTGCTCTAACACATATCTCAAATATAAGGCATGAAAACAAGGATTAAATAAGTTGCCCTTTTTAAGCTTTTAAGCTCCAAAAAATGCTGGAACACTCATGCTTCATCCAACAACTCAAAATTTAACAAATATACATTTTATTAACTCCAATGAACATCATATTGCAAGTCTAGATCAAATGATTCGAGAATGGAGGCGTGGAATCAAATTTTCATTCAAGCATACTATTCATCATCTTCCTCATGCTTCATAAATATAAAGATTAAAGAGAAAATAATCAGATAGAAAGAAAGTTCACGTTACAAGGAGTAATAATCTTACCTCGGATCGTCGAAGAGGCAAAGAACAAAGTCGAACTTGAGCTCTTGAAGGCTAGGGCTTGGAGTTTCTCTTCTTCTCTCTCTCTCTCTCCCTTGTATCACGTTGAAAATGGGAAGAAAAGGGATATGTTTCAGCCCTTAAAGGGGCTGAAACGGGTCGGATCGAAAGATCCGGTCCATTCGGATCGGATTTAAGTCAAAGGGGGTTCAAACAGCTTCAGAAAAATATAAGGCTAGTTCTATTGAATCCGAATTGCAAAATAAGTTCAATGGTGGTGTGAAAATTTGAATCCGGATTCGCGAGCTCAAGCTACGCGAATCGGAACCCAAGGCACGCTAAAACGAGTTAGGCCCTTGAGTCCCTTAGCAAATAAAACGGTTTAAGAACCGTATCAAACAAACTCAAAAATAAGAAATAAGCTAGCAAACACGTTCAAAACTTACATATAACAAGCATACCAAAATTTCACAAAAATCGGAATTGAATTCCGGCACGTAACGAGCAAATTACGGGGAACTTTCAAAGTTCAAGTTCATAATATAAACAAATAATTCCATATAATTTCAAATAATTATATAAACATTAAAATAACACTCAATTACATAATTAAATAATTTAAATACGTATATAACCCTCTCGTTGCAGCGTACCTGGAAATCCGAACGATCGGGATGTTACAATATGTTTATTATATGAAACTTATGGATTCTTTTGACATGATTTGTGAGACTTATGATTTAATATGAATGTGTATGAATTATATGTTAATTTGTTAAGCTTCATACCCATCACTTGCATTCATATGCATTTGTCGAGCGTCAATATGGTTCATTTTGAGTCTAAGTTTGCCTCTTGCTCTTTGTTTTGCTCTTAGGCTCGTTCCGTTGTTAAGGAGGAGGTTCTTTTGTTTGCTTTCGGTCCGTTTTGTTCGGTTTGGTCGACAAGGTCAGGTTTTCTTTCCTTTTAGTTACGATGACCTAAAACCCTATTTGTATTTTGAACCCGCATACGACTTATATATGTATATATATAGATATGTGTTTTGACACGTATTTTGTGGGATTTATCCCGTTTGTCAAGAGACTTTGAAAAAAACGCTTTTATATGTATATAAGCTCTAGTTTCGTTTACTTTGGAAAGCTTTCGTAAGTGTGCGTGAGTGTAAGCGTGGCATGACTTGTGGATAAGCTTCATATGGTAAGTATGATAAGTGTAAGTATGAGTGTAAGTGTAAGTTTGGGCCCCGGAGTTGTATGTAATGGGAGACTCGGGTCGGCCATGGGGTCGCCGGTTGCAACCCCTGTATACTTCTCCACAAAAGGGAGACTTAGCCCATCCTCGGGAGGTCGAGGGGAAGGCGGGTCTTCTTGAGCCGACGGCGTGCTACGTGACCCGTCGAAGGAGCAGGTGGATCCCCCGTCTCATTAAGTTTATAAGTCGGGGTTGAGAGGGGCACCTCTTTTCCCCAAACGGTGTAGGGGTGGGATTGATTTATGATTCATTTTGTTTTTCTTTCGCCTTTGCTTATAGAGTAAGTGGGATGGGATTTAAGCTTTCGGTACGCTATGTTTCGTTTATGGTTGTGAAATGGGGGCGAATTTCTAAACTCTAAAACTTGACTGAATTTGGCCTTCGGCCCCAAACTTCTTTCTTTATATATTGTACCACGGGTTAAATGTTTTAGAATGCAAAAACCACGCTCGGTTCATGAACCCTTTCAGCTTTGTTTATGCTTTGCTCTTGTGTATATGTATGGGTGCGTGTGTTAGCCCCCTCACTAGTCTCTAGGACTGACCCTCGTTATTTCTAACTTTTTTCCCCTTTGATTTAAGTTTGCAGGTTTCCATTTAGGAGTGGAGCTAGGCTGTTGTCTTGTGTCATGGTTGAGGATAGCTCGAGTCACATGCATTGTATTTTGTTTTCTTTATGCATTTTTGTTAATTCTGAAATATGTATTAGTTATGACTTTAATTCGAAATTGTAAAAGTTTGTATAACTTGAATCGTAATTTGGATATGTCTAGAGTATATTTGTTTGTTTTTGTGATTCTGGTGCTTCCGCTTTCGTTATTTGTTTTATTGCGCGCTCTGAGTAGGGTCTAAACCGCCTAGCTTAGGTTGGATTTTTGTTTGTCAGCTGTTCACCATGGCTTGATGCATGGGAGGAGTTCCCATTTCGTTTCACGTGTTGGGCTATGGTGCGGGGGATGTAGCGCCCTTCGATCCGGGGTGTTACATGCTAGGTCATAAAATGTTTCATATATATATATATATATATATATATATATACTCATGATCCCAGTTGAAAACGTTTAACCTCACCTACAGTAACTAGGTATTATGTAATAATACAGGAGTCCTAGTCCGTCCAGATCTTCACCTTTGAGTGGTGATCAACTATAAGTTTCTATTTCGTAAACAAAACTACTCACATAGAAAAGTTATCATAAAACATGTCATAATCATGGAATGAGATCACATAATAATATTCTGATAAAAAATAACTTTAACATTCAAACAAGACTTGTAAAACAAGCGGTTATTAAATTATGAATCTTAGTAAACTTTTATATTATAAAATAAGTTCATAAATTTTAATAAGGAAATATTATTTATTTTAATAATATAATATTTACACCTAAAAGGGTAATATGTTAGAAAAATCCGGTAAACTTTAATTTTACCCGGTAAACCCTTATTTTCACCGTTTAAGTGAATTTCTTTAATTAATTAGGTTTTATGAGATCTTTCACTAATTAAATATTTATTAATTACCGTGATTCTAATTATAAGATTAGAAACGAAATTAGGGTTTAACTTGACAATGTAGGTCACATTTTAGAAAATGTTTACAAGATTGCCGATTTCGGAAAATTCGGATAAAATCTTCCTTTAAAAAAAATCCAAAACCTATTTTATAATTATTTTTATATTAATTTCGAAATATTCAGAATATGGGTTGAACAAAAAGTCAAAATTACAATTAAAAAAATTTACTATTCAAATTCTTATGAATTAATCACTTTATAACATAAAATCGAACACACTCACTCACACACTATCACATGTGAACCTAAAATCATTCAAGAACAACATGAACATGTTCTTAGACTTATGAATATGTTCATACTAGTTCATGATCATATTTAATAAATTCTAGGTTCATAACATATGATTAAAGGTAAAATGTGGCACTTTATGCAACATGATTCATGAAATTAATTCTAAATAAATTATTCTTGACATGAATTTAATTAAACAAGATCATGAATACTTAAACTTATGAATATACTATATCATATCATAATTCATCCATTTAACTAAATAAAATTCACATATATTATCATATTTTTCCTAAACCAGCATAAATAGAATATATTTCATAAAATAAATTCCTAAAGCATAATTTAATTAAATCTAAGCATGCTACTACTATAATTATACTAAGAACATAATATAAAGCATGAAATAATAAAATAAAACACACCTTAGCCTAGGGAGAGAGAGGAGTGGCGTGAGAGAGGGAGAGATGGAGTGAATTTTGTGTTGGTCTTGGAAATGAGCTTGGAGGGGTATTTATACTTAGGATTTAGGGTCTTATGTTGCAATTTCTAAGAATATGGAAGAGATGTGAAAGATCTGTAACCCACACATTTGTATGGAATTTTTGTAGGGAATGAGAAAATCTCTAAATCTCACAAATATAGGGAAGTTTTGTAGGAAATGTGGAAGACTTCAATTCACATATTTAGACTTTCTATTTTAGGAAGGTCATGTCATGGGTGATGTCATATTTGATAAAAATATTATAAAATAATATAAAATTTATTCAAGAGTCGAGGGACGAGAACTTGAAGTGGTAAAATAAGGAAAGAATGAGTGAAAAATAAGCTTCATTATGATTATAAATGTGGAATATTTATGTTTTTCGTTTACAAGTCATGAACGTTAAAGATGATGGAAATCATGATAAAATTATATAAATGAAGCTATGATGAAGTTTAAAGGTTGGAAAAATTATGATAGTTTACAGAAAAATTCAAGAAACATTTTAAGTATAATTTTGAATATTGAATGAAAGCTAATTATTTAAAATAAAATGATAATTTTTAAAAAGGAAAATATTTACAAAATATGCTACGGTTGGAATCAAGTTTTGGTAAATGTATGAAAATTCATAAAATAATTCAAGGATCGTTTTGACTATGATATTGAATATCAAAAAGTGTACGGATAAAAAGTTGTTTACGGTAAGAATAGTAACTAGGGTTTTGAAGTGATTTTCGATACTACTTGAGTTAGTATAGGAATTAGGGTTTGTGGATGATATCAAAATTCTCGAAATGATTCAAGGATTCATTTGACTATAATATTTGATAGGAAAAAGTGTTCCGAGAAATTTCTAATTGTATGGAATGAATAGTGATCAAGGGACCTAATGGTAATTTTGATCAACAATTTTTGTAAAGAGTTTCGGGTCATGGAAAGCATATGTAAGTGATAGAAAAATATAAGTTTCATGTCTCTAAGATTCTACGAATAAGATAAGAGGATATCGTTTAGTGGATAAACAATGACATGGGGATAAAATCGTAACTCTGATGTTAAATTTCTGAAAATGATTTTAAAACAAGAGATGTGAGTTAAGGTATTCAAGAAATACAGATTTGAGTTTTTAGTATTCTATTGAGGGAATGGAGGCTCGGAAATGAATAGTAATATGGGGTTTTAGATGAGATCTCTCCCAAAGTCGCATAATAGCACGTAAGAACAACTTAAAACACATAGAAATGTGATGCATGAAGAACATTTGACGGATCAAAGTCTATAAACGCTTTCACTTTCTTTCAAGGCTTACCAATTCCAACTAGGCCCTGTTTAGGGTTGTTACAATCCTCCCCCCTTAAAAAGAATATGTCCTCAGATTCTCTTATTGTCCAGGAATAACTTGGGTAGTGTTTTCCATACTTCCGTTTGTTTTCCTTATTGTTTCCCCATTCTTATATCCTTTCCAAAAGACCTTGACTAGGGAATTTTTCCTCAACCGGTTTCAATCCTAAGTCAAATTTAATTCCAATGGTACTTCTTCCATTGTTAAAACTTGAGATTCTCCAGTAGGGTACTTGCAAAGTACGAATGTATCCTAGTATCTTTAAGGAAAACTATACATCCTTGGTTTAACTCATCCACTTTAACTTCCTATCATTCTGAGGATTTCTTAACACTTAGCACCCAACATCTCCCGAATATTTCTTTAAAACAATGATGTGGCTTTGATTTCCTTATCTGTAGTCTTAGCCAGCAAGAGGCATGTTGACTTTATCATCCTTCCAATGATGACTTATATACCATTGAACTCCTTGTGATCTGATCCATTTTAGCATGTTGGGATTAACGATGGTTGCAACCTTTTTCCAAATTTCCAATATTCCGTTGTCGTTCTTTTCCTTATAGAGGGACTTAGGTTTCCTTGGAGCGTAACTTCTACTCCAATCACCAATACCTACCTTGACCCTTATTTAGAGACATTGGTGTAAACTATAAACACCTTTTGTTTAGGCAGGGTTTGCACTGCTGTAGAAATCAGTCTTTGCTGCAGTACTTGGAAATCTGTCTACTACTTCATTGACCTTTTAACTTCCAGTCCTTGAGTTTAGCTATTTCTGAGAAGTCTTCAACAACCCTCTTGTAATGACTTGCCCATGAAGTTTTGCATTTCAAATAGATTCCTTAATGGCTCCAACTTATCATTATCTCCATCCTTGAGGTGTTAATTAACTCTTTCGGGTGGAAATAATGTGATCAAGTGATATTCTTTAGTTTGAAATCTGGACTCGCTGAGGTTCACACAATGACCAAATACTCAACCCTTATTCAACTTCTGCTTTCACTCAAACCGATGAGAAAAGAAGGACTGGTAGGGATGGAATAGAAGTTCATGGGGTGAAAGAAAACTTCCAAAGAATGTTATATAGTAAGGTAAGGACCAGCCGAAGGAGATATGAATTCCATTCAGGCTGGTAAGGGCTTGGCTTGACCATGTGTTTTCTCGGGTCGGTCCTTGAACTTAGTGTTTGGCTTGTGATCCAGCAAAGTGCCTAATGCTATTTAGAGATGTTTGGTATGTCCATCCAATGTCCTTCAATTCACCTATATGTTGCCGACAGCGATCTAGGTAACTTGCTGAGATATGACTTGAAAAATCGGTACACTTTATGGGGTAGATGTTATGGGGGAAATGGTTAAACCAGTGGTGTCTCTCGAGGTAACAGTCGTTGGAGGAAGTTTTCCGGTGTTCTTTTCTTGAACCTTCAATTAGTAATACCCTTTACCCAAATCTAATTTGGAACACACTTGAGATTCTTAAGATGACTTCTCAACATTGTTGTGCTCCACCGAGTCACCCTTTCTAGTGTTACTCAAAACAACCTAAATTCAATATCATCTCCACTTTTCTTATTTTAAAGTGATCTGTTGGCCTTTCAAAAGATAGGCGACGTATCACTAATTCCTTTCTAAAATGACCTTATAGTTTCTAATTCCCAAATTCTCATCCTTTTCTAGTATGATATCTTTTCCTGTCATGGATAGTGGGGTCGGATTCGATGATTACCATCCCGGTAAGAGTAGCGTTTACAAACCGATCCGTAATGAGGCAAATTCCAAAAGGAAAATTACTTCGAAGTTTGTATGATAAATTATGCAACTAGGAAATATATTGGCACATATAAATTGATATAATGAATGAGTGCATGACGCCAGGGTCATAGGACCATAACTGGCGTGTTAAGAACGTGTACCGTACTTCTCGTCATTGATGAGATCCAAGGTTTCATTTCCTCCAAGAATGTTACTCATTCTTATAAAGAATCGTATAGGGAGATATAATGCATGGAGTTAAGAATGATTCACATGTTGCCATAGAAATAGAAAATCTCAACTATAGTGCTAGAATTACTAGCACATAGAATACACATTGGAATATCACGAAATTATAACGGCCCTATCGGTATCTTGAAGCGATTCTAAGACTCGAGACATGAACATGCAGGAAAATGAGAAGAAAAAAGTTTTCCTAACTTGAAGGTATCAATTTTGAAAGCATTTTGAAACATTAAAATTTTGAAAATTTAAGATTTTTTAGAAAGAGCACCAAGGATACGAAAGCAACCTGATGCTCTGATACCACCTTAGCTGTAGCACCCCAAAATACGCTACAACCCGCACCGTTGCACTTCCCAGGTGGATGTGAGACCTAGCACCTGAGAGGCACGCCGACGAATGGACGATGTTATACGATATCAGAGCAAGAAAATATGGCAGCGGAATTTGAAACATATAAAATAACAGCTTATGTTTGGGGCAATAAATAAAAGAATTTGGAATAATTTGAAACTCATGAAAATTTAGAAGCAATACCGTAGGGTTAAAGTTTTTCATGATCTAAGAGTATGATACTGGAGTAATATAATAATATACAAGATTATAGTATAACTTGGCTTAGTTAAGAAACCTGATCTAATATGCATAAGATAATGGACTCTCTATGCTTCAAGATACCAGCTAATGAGCGATGGCAATACCTGAAATCATGAATTTGAAAAGAGCGAGGGGTTAGTCAAAGTGACTAAGTGAGGGGTGGTTGAGTGAAGCTATAAAACTTTAGGAATTTTACCAAGAGACTTTTATTTGAAAGGATCTTTAATAGTAATTGGATAAGAATGAAGTAATAATTTTGAGAGTAACGTAAAATCAGTATCCATTGTGGGATTAACCAAGAAACTCCTTGGTTAGTACCCGATAATAGGAAAATACTACAACAATATCAATATTGGGTTCATATTTATTTGAAGATAAAGGGGTAGAGGGATTGTGTGCTATACTTTTTAAGAAAATATAAACCCCTTTGTGAAACAATATGGTGCCCGCAAGCTAGGCGTTCTCCAACCTTAACTCCTTAAAAACCAAGAATATTCGTAACGACATTGATCAAGATGTCATTACTTAATAAAAAGAAATACAACGATACCATCCTTCTTCCTCCGGTGTCACCTCAGGGAGCTACCCCTAGTGACGATATACATGAACTTGGGAGGGACGTACCTTTTCCCGTCACTTGATGTGGAATAACTAACCTCCGGTTAGACCACCACCAAGATCTAGTTGGCGGCTGGTATAATAGTAGACCTCGGCCCATGCCTCCCGGACTACTACTTCTACCAAGACCACCGTGCCCACAATAAGAAAATATATTTTGCTTGCATTTAACGATACCCGATAAACGGTAGCATAGTACCGAGATAATTTAGCAGGAGATACTTTTAATTGTTTATGACAAGATGTTATGAATACTTTAAAATAATTGCTTGTGTATACTGGAACAATATAAGTTGATATCAAAGTATTTTAAAAAAGGGCAGTATCATTTATAAAGAAATAAAAATTGAATGGTATTATGGTAGGTTATAAAATGTTAAATATATATGTATATATATACTCATGATCCCAGTTGAAAACGTTTAACCTCACCTACAATAACCAGGTCTTATGTAATAATACCGGAGTCCTAGTCCGTCTAGATCTTCACCTATGAGTGGTGATCAACTATAAGTTTATATTTCGTAACCAAAACTACTCACATAGACAAGTTATCATAAAACATGTCATAATCATGGAATGAGATCACATGATAATATTCTGATAAAAAACAACTTCAACATTCAAACAAGACTTGTAAAACAAGTGGGTATTAAATTATGAATCTTAGTAAACATTTATATTATAAATAAGTTCATAAATTTTAATAAGGAATTCTTATTTATTTTAATCATATAATATTTACACCTAAAAGGGTAATATGTTAGAAAAATCAGGTAAACTTTAATTTTACCCGGTAAACCCTTATTTTCACCATTTAAGTGAATTTCTTTAATTAATTAGGTTTTATGAAATCTTTAACTAATTAAATATTTATTAATCACCATGATTATAATTATAAGATTGGAAAATAAATTAGGGTTTAACTTGACAATGTAGGTCACATTTTAGAAAATGTTTACAAGATTGCCGATTTCGGAAAATTCGGATAAAATCTTCCTTTAAAAATTTCCAAAACCTATTTTATAATTATTTTTATATTAATTTCGAAATATTCAGAATATGGGTTAACCAAAAAGTCAAAATCACTATTAAAAACATTTACTATTCAAATTCTTATGAATTAATCACTTTACAACATAAAATCGAACACATACACTCACACACTATCACACGTGTAGCACCCGAGTTCAAGGTACCACATCCCCCGCACCGAGACCCGACCCGAATATGAAATGGACAATCCATACCCGAGTTAAATCACGGCGAACGGGGACAACACACACGCTATGCTAGGCGGGGCTAACCTTTAAACCATAAAATACAAAGAAAAATATTAAAGCGGAAGCATTCATTGATCAATCACCAAATGGATAACAAATGACGGGTTCAACTATCCCTAGAAGCCTGACCCGAATCAGTATCATAAAATCATAATCATAATCATAACATAACATTTATCCACTCGTATACAATTTAATCGAATTATAAAAATGCGTATGAAGTGACCTAGACTTAACTAACACACTTGACAAACCCGACTTCCCGCCTAGCACAGCAAACCTGCAAGAAAACTGAAAACAAACCGGGTTCAGTCTATACGAGACTGGTGGGTATAAAACGGCATAAGTATAGTATAAGACGATATTTAAACATTCACATGCAAGTTATAATCCCAAGTGAGGTTTTCGAAGTATTTCCCAAGTGGGCGAGAGAAAGAATCATCAAAAAGGATTATAACATTCATTTTCATTCTTTAGGTCTTTCGTGGCCCGGCGAGTAGGCGTTCATTATCTCCAACCAACACCTTGTGTAGTTCATTAAACATTCATTCATTCATTCTTTCTTTCATGCATTACATTCTTTCGTGCACATTCATGAACATTTACATCTTCTTCCTCTGAGTTGGTGGTGGGATTTCAAGGCCCGACCACCCATTCATTGACCAAAAGGGGAACATGACTCCCCAGATGGCACTCAGCGACCATTCCTCGCTAACTCCTAACGTGGTCCGGTTACGCCGTTCATTAGTTGGAACTAGTGTGAGGGATCACCGTCGGCCCATGCCTCCCCGGATAGCCACTCAAACCAAGTCCCTGGGCTCCATTATGTGCATTCATTCATTCATTCATTCTCGCCAAAACATTTGGTAGGGTTCATAAAATAAGGGCTTTATGTTGCAAGCATTTACTCTTGAAACGACTCTATATACATTTATTAATTTTTTGGTCGAAATCTTTGCACATTGAAAGTATATAGGGTTGTCTAACTAAATAGTAGAGAAACCCACCTGTCCTTAGATTACCAACCAACACTAAGAAGAAACAAGAGGACTCGGAAGTGTCCTAAGAGCCCGACAAGTCTCCGCCCTGGAGAAAACTGTACAAAGGACAATATAGTGTACACGTGAGACTCAAGACTCCAAATGTACCAAATACGACGCACAACAATGTAATGAATATGATATGAATGCATAAGAGATGATATGGTATCATGGAAACATTCATATGCACAATTCATTACTTAAAGTCATGTAAACAAGTCATTCATTCCTTTCAAGAAACGTTCATAACCATATGAGTTCATAACTTTCATTACTATACCACATAAATCTAAGAAATTCAGATAATGATCATCACTCGTAGTATAACATGTAAACACTTCATATCAATCATTAAAAAGAAGCACAACATCATTTAGCGTTCAAACTTGAAGCTTCAATACATGCATATACCATATTGGAGCAAGGAAGACATATTGAGCCATAAACTATATACAACAAGTATAACATAGGTTATAAAGGCACAAGAGGTGACATTATGTCAATGAATCGTTCATGTGCACGATTAATAACTCAAAGACATCTAACCATCCATTTCATTCTTTTCATGAAGCGTTTAAAGCCATTCAAGTTCATAACCTTCATATTCAAATCAAATTGATCCAAGAATTCCAAATAACGGTCATAACACATAGTATAGCATGTACACGTATCATAAAAGTCATAAAATAAGGAATACATAGCAATTAGGGTTCATACTTAAGAGCAAAGTTCCATGCATGCACACATCAGGAGCAAAGAAGACACGTTGAGGCATAACTCTAAAAATATTCCATGAAAAATCATAAAATTTCGTAACACCCAAGATAATACATGTTAGCATAGCATAGAAGTCATAAAAGAGGTGGAGGAAGATCAAACGAGCGAAGAAAAACGGAACCGGAGTAACAAAAATGGGCAGGGCAAAATCCACCCCCATGGAGTTTTCATGGATTTTGCCAAAGGGAAAAATCCACCCCCATGGATTCTGGTCAGAAACCCACTGACTCAAATCCACCCCCGTGGATTTGTGTCTATAGCAAAAAAAAGACACAAACTAGGCCAAAACACGAGAAAGGGGCAAAAATACAAGAAACCAACTTAAAATTCAATCAAAAGCATATGAATTCAGGTCAAGAACTCATACATACAAGCTATATCACATATCAACACCAAGAGTTCAAGAGAAGCATCAAAAAGTCAAACATCAAAGCCATATCTCCAAGCTTCATCAATGGCAAGTCTATAAATCAACCACAACCATGTAAGCTAAGTCCAAACCAACTTAAATACATGCTTTAGTATCATTTAGCACTAATGCATCTCAAAGGAATTCCAACGAAACAAAGGTGAATCATGAAAAGGGCAAGAACTCCACTATTCTTACTCTTCTCCAATCCTAATTCATAACTTGGTGAAATCATAAGACTTAAAAAAACCATGAGGAGATATCCTACACAAATATAAGCTTACCTTCAAGAGATGGTGAGAAATGGTAAGGAGATGAGCTCAAATCTCCAAGGATTTGCACTATTCCTTCTTCTTCCCCTTTCTTCTTTTCTTTCTTTCTTTTGGCTGAATATTTGAGAGAGGGTTCAGTTTCGAGCAGATAAGGGAGAATGAGAAGTGTATCAAGTGGGTATAGGGTCAAGGTTTAGGGTGTAGGGGCGTTAAGGTAGGTTCGTAGCTTGGGAAAAGTCAAGAATTGTCGTTTTAAGCACAAAGTGTTCGTTTCAATTGAAATTCGGGAATCCAATGGTCTTAGAAAAATATGAGGCTAAGTTTATTGAACCCGAATTTTCATTACGAGTTCAACGAAGTTGACGGAACTCGATTTCGAGTTCCCGAGCTCAAGATATCACATACGGAACCAAGGGTGCGCTAATTGCTTGTTAGCCCCCGATTTGGATTCCAAGAACAAAATAAATTCAAAACTCAATTAAATGAATCCGAAAACAAGAAACGAGTATAAATACAAATTTATAATGCATATATCTCCAACATATTAAATTTCCACGAATTTTCGAATTCAAATCATATAAAAACAACATGCAAACAAATCACACATGCGCAAGTAGTTCAAGTAGTCGTATAAATTCCAATTCAAATATTTGATATATTTCAATTAATCACATACTTAACAATCATATAATAAAATTAATTAAATAAAACACATATAACCAATTAATTCACACAAGTAGATAAACACATACGTCATTCTAAAATATGGAAAAGTTGGAGCATTACAAACTCTCCCCCTTAAAAGAATTCGTCCTCGGATTCACTACTCGACCGAACACACAATGAGAGATTCCCCGTCTCTCACAAACAACAAGGAGAGAGAGCCCTGTCTCTCGACCAACAATGAGAGCACCCCGTCTCCCGCAAGCAAAGAGAGCACCCCGTCTCTCAAAGAACAATAAGAGAATCCCCGTCTCTTACAAACAACGAGAGCACCCCATCCCTCAAACAAAATAAAGCAAGGAAGTCTCCAATACTCCCGAGCAACATAACACGAAACCATAATTAAAGTCACGTAATAGATATCATCCACGTTGATTATCAATTACTCCAAGTAATTTAACATGATAAGGAATCAAAGCACATAGCATAAAAATTATTTAAACTAAATTTGCATGGATGCATGTATCATGGATGCTTCATGTACCATTCACCGTAGTTGCATAATTTAGAATTGTGGGTGTTGTTGTCCAATGCATGATCTGCCCCGAAAGTGAGCTCAATGCTTGCCTTGTCTTTAAGCTCTTCAGGGTACGCCGGTGAAGCAATGATAGATCCTCTAAGGATCTTATTCTTTATTCCCTTCTAACTTGTACTGCTTCTAATCTTCTGATTAGGTCCTTCCTCAATCCCTATAAGTTTCCTTCAGTCAGACCAACTCTAAGTAACCGAGCTTTGATCTTCCCGTATACCATTGGATCATCCGTCCCAAAGTCAGGTCCATAGCTGTAATATTTACTCATCTCAAATCCTAACATATCATCGAAGATAACTACCCTTGGCGACCTTGAAAGTTCATTCCCGATCGTGAAATATTTGTTATTAACACGAATCTTTTTCCTCTCTTTTGTTTAGGTTACCCGTTCACTCTCTTTAAACCTTTAAGATTAGATTTGGTATTCGGCCCCTACAATTCTTTAATTGAAGGTAGGTTGTTCTTGAAGATTCTTGAAGTTTGATTTAAATTTCCCAATGTTTTTCCTTGCCGATTTTGTCTCTTCTTAAATCTCTTTCCTAACTCATTGAACCAAGATTTATTGACAGCATCCCTTTCTATGATAACTTGAATTGGTTCCCTCTTGATAACTCAATTTACGAGTTTCTCTAAACTCCTTCATAACTCCTTTATCTCCACATCAAACTTACATACGTAGAAAGATTCAACGAATTATCTTCTCTACTCCCCGTGAAAATCTTCAACCCGAATTTAGTGGCTTAGCTCACACTTTAATGGTTAACCCTTACAATCGTCTTATTCATCTCCGCTCACCAACATAAAATTCCCAGATCCTCCCTAATTGAATTTCCATTATATCTACTAATTATTTCTTCTGCCACGACCTCAAGTTTCAATTTTGCCTCTTGGTCATGCTCTCCCCCTTAAAATTTTTGTCATTACACATTGAACTCCATCGATTCTTCTTGCATCAAAATTCTTGATGGAAAATGTTCATCAGGGAGGATTTTAACTATCGTAGCAACCCAAAGATTTTGCCTTTCAACTTTCCTCCAATCCTCTTGATAATCTAAACCCCCTTCTCTATTCTTGTTTGATCCGAACACCTCGAAGCCAACTTTAGTCTCGCTTTTCTTACTAAAACTTCGTTTCCACCAACTTATTCTTTACTTGAAGTTCTTTATTTCCCGAAATCATCTTCCTCGTGATGTGCAACTGCATTATTCTTCCTGTCTTAATTCAAATGTGGCGCGGTTGAAATGATGCTTGATAAGTGAGCTGAAGAAACTTCCTATCAAATAAGCACTAAAATGCATGTCGGGTTAAGATGCCAATGCGCGTGGCCCGCTTGTAACAATTAAATATGCAACACCTTAGAGCAACAAAATCAAATAAAAATGCACGCACAAGTATAGGTAATGATAATTAAATAATTTGATGCGAAGTATGATGCACGTGCCATGAATGCTTTGGAACCTGTCACCAATATAGTAAGTTGTTAGCTCAGTAGCTTGTCCTCGTTTCTTCACTCACGAGCTTACTTTGATTTGCCCATCATTTCTTGTCTTCCCCACGGTCTTCAAGATTTCCATGAGTCCTTGTGCATCAACTTATACCATTTACGGTCCGAGATTGTAATTTCTCGATCCCTAAATTCTTCTACATCCACGGAATTAACATACGAATTTCTCCCCGGGAATCAACCCTTCAATATTGCCCGAACTCTCTTACAAAATTAACCCCGATTGTGGTTCCGAATCCTACTTCGAATCATTACCTCTTGAGTGCATAATTTCTTTCCATAGGGCCTTTGCCTTTCTTTATCATTTCCATTTGTTGCTCCATATCTCTCATTTCAACCTCACAACTCGATAATTCAGCCAGCATCAAAGGAACGAACTCAAATCCCATTCATAACATTGTTACCTTCTGCGAACATGCATTTACTATGTTGCTTGAATCTTTCCAATCTCTTCCCGCTTTTCTATCTTAGTTGAATTCCAGAGCTCCCGGACTCACTGCTTCCCGATCTTGACCTCTCCATTCTCTTTTCTAGCCCTTAGGTTTATTTAGAAATCCTTCTTTGACGACTCTTGGTGCTTAATTCCCACCGAATGTGATTTAGCTTGAATCTTCACAATCCTCGCTCAGCTCTTTTCTTATCAAGTGTCTCTCTACCATTGTATCTCTAAAGTGGAACCTCTCATTCCGGATCCTAACCCTAGAACTTTAGCTCCATCTATTAATCCACGCACCTCGAATTCTCTATATGTTTCCCCGATGCATCCTTCTTATCTTCCGTGCATCAGAAATAACTTGTAATAGATCGTTGCTATCGTGGAACTTGGTCGTGGTTTGATATTTTCTTCAGAACCTATAAATCAACACTCATTTCAAGGATATATGCATGTTGTTAGGGCATGCTCATGTCACATATTCAACACGAAAGGCACGGATTCAATGCAAGAATGCATCAGATAATATAATAAGATTCAAAAAGGAAGGCAATTCATACTCATGATCGATGCAACGTACATACTGCCATATAATTCCTAAGCCACACGACTTAGACTAACTCAATCACGACACGAGAACACCGGTTTTGGAAACGGGCTCTGATACCACTTAAGGATGTAGCACCCGAGCGCAAGGTACCACATCCCCTGCACCGAGACCCGACCCGAATATGAAATGGACAATCCATACTCGAGTTAAATCACGGTGAACGGGGACAACACACACGCTATGCTAGGCGGGGCTAACCCTTAAACCATAAAATACAAAGAAAAACATTAAAGCGGAAGCATTCATTGATCAATCCCCGAATGGATAACAAATGACGGGTTCAACTATCCCTAGAAGCCTGACCCGAATCAGTATCATAAAATCATAATCATAATCATAACATAACATTTATCCACTCGTATACAATTTAATCGAATTATAAAAATGCGTATGAAGTGACCTAGACTTGACTAACACATTTGACAAACCCGACTTCCCGCCTAGCACACCAAACCTGCAAGAAAACTGAAAACAAACCGGGTTCAGTCTATACGAGACTGGTGGGTATAAAACGGCATAAGTATAGTATAAGACGATATTTAAATATTCTCATGCAAGTTATAATCCCAAGTGAGGTTTTCGAAGTATTTCCCAAGTGGGCGAGAGAAAGAATCATCAAAAGGGATTATAACATTCATTTTTATTCTTTAGGTCTTTCGTGGCCCGACGAGTAGGCGTGCATTATCTCCAACCAAAACCTTGTGTAATTCATTAAACATTCATTCATTCTTTTTTTCTCAACACATATCTGTGGGAGAATAACGAGTGCCTTTGATTTACTGAGGGTTTCAAAACTGCAACCCTTCGATGTGGTTCGGAGGTGATGATGTCAAAGCCGAAGAATGGATTTTTGAGATTTTGTGAATTTGGGATACTCTATTGGGGACACCCCACGATAGGGTGATTTGCACTTCCCGTTTAGTTCAAGGTTAAGCTTCGATTTGGCTCAAGGAAGTGAGATCGGAGTTAGCAAGGTCAGGAGAAGAGCTCACATGGGAGAACTTTGTCCGGGAATTTCACAACAAGTACATTCCTTCTAGTACAAGAGTATAGAGACTTCAAGAATTTCTAGACCTCCAAAAAGACTTGAAGATGGCAGAGAGATTATATAGAGGAGCTTGAGAGATAGGCCCCTTATGCTATACAAGTTGTCGACAACTACCGAGACCGATTCCACTGCCCGCTCTACCAGCCCTGATTTGTTGTGCTTATTGTAAAGGTCCGAACCATACGGTGGAAGGATGTCGGAAGAGGTTAGGTACTTGGTTTGGGTATGGTGAGCTGGGGAATAAGGTGAATGTTTGCCTATAGAAACTGAATCCAAAGCCTATCAAGAATCATGACTCGGAGATCCTGATTCAAGCACAAGTGGATACCGAGTTTGATACTACCGCCGTGGTGAAAGGTGTTGGGAATAGTGCCCTAAAAATTCAATTTATTAAATTAATTAAACTGAATTTATAGCGAGTTGTGAGTATTTCACATATTGATAATTAACGGCATGTGATGGCATTCTTATATGAAATGTGTTTCACAGGAAAAGACTTGGAATACCGAAATTACGTGTCATTAAAGTTCTAGTCAGTAAGATAAGACTATGTTCTTATCATGACTATAACATGGTTATATAAGATGATTAGTCTTTTGTCATAGGGAATGGTGATTCCAATTATAACACGTTGATGATTTTCAATAGGATTGGAAACATCGAAATGGACTACTATGATTATTTATTTTATACTGCTATCTAAATTGAATAAAATCTGAGGAAGCATTGTACTCTTAATCCTGATAATGTTTCGACTTTAGGCATGTAGTGTTAGTCATTGTAATATACTCGAAGTGAGGTCTCAGTAACGTGTGGCCAAAATATTTTATCGGTGACAACATGAAATGTGCAAAAGAGTTATATTGATCGAGGAATGTGTGGCCTTGCAGGAAGGTAAAAGATATCCCTGAAATTGATTTGCAAAAGTTCGAATTAAGACTTTGGCCAAAGCACTTTGTGTGATCCGTCACCGAAGTTGTATGTTGAATGTGTTTCACGTACAGAGAATTTGAACTTAAGGCGAATCAATAAATTTCAGATTGAAGATGAAAAATAAATGATAGTAGTTGCAATTTATTTTTCATGGATATCTACACGGAGGAGTGAAATGCGAAATTATTCTAGATCGAGAAATTCGTGAATAATTTTGTGACGCCCCGTCCGATTATACGTTCAGGTATGGCGTCACGAGAGTGTTTACTTATGCATTTACGTGATTTACATCTTTATTATGTGTCCTAATTTCAAGCCATGATTTGATTATGTGGTTTAAATTGATTAAAGTGCATACTTGGAATTTTATGATTTGACATGATTTATACCTTGCATGAATTTAATTTGAACGTTGGAGTTGAATTGTAAAATAGGACTTGGGCCTATTTGTAATTTTGGGAGTTTTAGGCCTAATTTAAATTAGGTAATTTACGGTGCGTTTGGAACCGATATGAGCTCGGAAATTCGAATTCGAATTTCGACACCACCATTGGACTCGATTCGGTGAGTCGGATCCAATGAAATTGATTCCTTATTTTTCGGAAGCCGTTTGGATGTTAAACCTTTTAAATATGACCTATTGGGCCAAAAGTCACTTATTTAGGCCCAAACCCTAATGAAACCTTTAGCCACCATATATATACCTAGAAACCCTAACCTAGCTTCTTTTCAAACTTCATTTCACACAAATTATATCATTCATGGAGGGCTTCAAAGGAGGATGAAGATCTAAGACTTTCCCACACTTTCAAGAGCTCATATCTCCCTCGTTTCTTCATCATTTCAAGAGCTAAGGTAAACCACAAATTTTCCTTGATGTGAATTTCATTTCTATTTTTGAATCTTGAGCATGAATATATGTACTCCATGTTGTATTTATGAATTTTTATGCAAGAGGAAATGATTGGGTTGCTACAGTATGCTCTATGCCATTTACGAGATTCTCATCAATGTAACGCCCCGACTTTTCGGACGTAAAGGTACGACGTATGTGATTACAAATTTGTGCAAATTATTAGATATTAAACATTATTTGATTTAATTGAATTATAGAATTAAATTGTTACCTATTTCATATTTCCTTCTAATTTCCAATCTTGAATTGAATGTAATTATTTGTTTATTTTCTAATTGTAAACGTGTTATAGTACGTGATATGACCGTTATTTGAACTATTGGATTAAATTGTTATGAAATGTGTAAGGATTGAACTTGAATGAATTTGAACGCTTCCTTGAACAAATTAACGACTTGTCTCTATATGATTTAAATGTATTAATCGTGCACATGAACATGTTCATGACATTACATCATCTCTTATGCACTCATATCATGTTCATTGCATGTCGTGCGTCCTATATGGTTCATTTAGAGTCTTGAGTCTCACGAGCACGTTACGTTGTCCTTTGTACAGTTTTCTCCAGGGCGGAGGTACCGGGTTCATAGGATACGTTCAAGTCTTCTTGCCTTTTTGGTTTTGTTCGATAAGAGGCGTACAGGTGGGTTTCTCTGCTATTTAGTTAAATAACCCTATATACTCCCAATGTGTTAAGATTTCAGCCAAAAGTTATTATATGTATATAGAGTCGCTTTCAAGGGTCAATGATTTCAACGTAAAACCTTCTTTTATGAACCTACAAAATGTTTTGGCAAGAAAAGAATGAATGAATGCACAATGGGGCCCAGGGACTTGGTGTGAGTGGTGACCCGAGGACGCATGGGCTGACGGTGATCCCTCACACTAGTTCCACCAATGAACGGCGTAACCGGACCTCGTTAGGAGTTAGCGAGGAATGGACGTTGAGTGCCATCTGGGGAGTCATGTTCCCCTTTTGGTTAATGAATGGATGGTTCGGGCCGATCACCCGGCCATCACCCAGAGGAAGAAGGTGTAAATGTCTATGAATGTGCACGAAAGAATGAAATGCATGAAAGAAAGAAAGAAAGAATGTTTAATGAACTACACGAGGTGTTGGTTGGAGATAATGCACGCCTACTCGCCGGGCCATAAAAGACCGAAAGAATGAAAATGAACGTTATAATCCCTTTTGATGACTTATTTATTTCACCCACTTGGGAAATGTTCAAAAACCTCATTTGGGATTATAACTTGCATGTGAATGTTTAAATATTGCCTTATATGATACTTATGCCTCATTTTATACCCACCAGTCTCGTATAGACTGAACCCCGGATTGTTTTCATTGTCCTTGCAGGTTTGCAGTGCTAGGAGGGAAGTCAATTCTTTTTAATCTTTTGGTTAAGTCAGAGTCGGTCCATGTGCATATTGAATCATGATGTGTTTGGGTATGAAAATGTAAGATTTGTATTGATTATTACGGTTATCATGAGTTCAAGATAAGCTTACGGAAATAGAAAGAATCTGGATTTGAAGTTTTATTATTTTATCGAATTTCGGGATTAGTTATCTTTGCTAGTTGAACCCGTTGCTCTTTGCTTATCCTATTATTGATATATGTATGTTGCTTCTGCTTTGGTAATATTTCAGTTTTATTGTCTCTTCGATTGCATAAGTTAGCTCCCGCCTAGCCTAGCGAGTGTGTATGTCCCCGTTCGGCAGGATTTAGCTCAGGTATGGAATGTCCATTTCATATTCGGGTCGGGTCTCGGTGCGGGGGATGTGGTACCTTGCGCTCGGGTGCTACATCCTTAAGTGGTATCAGAGCCCGGTTGCAAAACCGGTGTTCTCGTGTCGTGATTGAGTCAGTCTAGGTCGTACGGCTTAGGAACTACGTGACAATGTGTGCATTACATCGATCTTGAATATGAATTGCCTTCCTTTTTTAATTGTGTTGACTTATCTGTTGTATACCGGCATTTTGATCAGTGTTTTTCATGTTAAATACGTGTTATGAGCATGCACTAATCACATGCATATATCCTTGAGCTGAGTTATGATTTATAGGTTATGAAGATAATATCAAACCACGGCCAAGTTCTACGATAACAACGCTCTATTACAAATCCTTTTTGAGGCATGGAAGATATAAGGGATGCGCCGGGGAAGGATATTGAGAATTCGAGATGCGTGGTCTTCATAGATAGAGCTAGAGTTCAAGGGTTAGGAGCTAGAATGGAAGTTCGACTTTAGAAATGCAAGTATAGAGGGACACGTGATGAAATAGGAGTTGATCGGGGAATATTTATGACTCCGAAGATTGACATATGCTCAAATTAAGGAATGGAGTGAATGAACTTTGAGGGTACTTTAATTCAGAGTTCGGATTATGGAAAAGATCTCGAGGACTGCAAAGATTCAAGCTAAAATACATTTGGCGGGAATTAAGTCTCAAGAGTCGTCAAAGAGAGATTTCTAAATGAATCTAATGGCTAGAAAAGAGGTTTTAGAGGTCAAGATCGGGAAGAAGTGAGTGCGGGAGCCCTAAATTTCAATTAAGATGGAAAACGAGTCGGGAAGGGATTGGAAGGAGCCAAGTAGCGTGGAAAATACAAGTTAATGGAAGGTGACAATACTACGAACAAGATTTCAGTTCGTTTTCCAAATCCAAGCTGAATTGTCGTGTTGTGAGGGTGAATTAGGAAATATGGAGCGATGAACGGAAACGGTAAAGAAAGGCAAAGACTTTTTGGAAAGAAATCATGCGCTCTAGTGGAAGCAATTGGAAAACAAGTTCAAGTCGCCAATTCAAGCTCATCAAGGATGAGTGCGGGAATCTTGATCAAGAAGTAGAAGAAATTAGGGATCGAGAAATTGCAATCCCGGACCGTGGAAGATACAAGTGGTGCACAAGGATTCTTAGAAATCTTGAAGACCGTGGGAAAGGCAAGGAAGACTCAGCCAGTCAAAGTAAGCCGTGATTGGAGGAACGAGGAAAAGCTACCGAGTTGACGCTTACTATATTAGTGACAGGTTCCAAAGCATTCATGGCACGTGCATCATACTTTGCGTCAATTATTTATTCTTCCTTATTTATGTTCGTGCGTGCGTTTCTATTTGATTTCGTTGCTCTAATGTGTTGCATGTCTGCTTGTTGTAAGCGTGACACGTGCATTGACATCTTTACCCGACATGCATTTTAGTGTTTACTTGGTAGGAAGTTCTTTCACCACACTCATCAAGTATTTCTGCGACTGGGCCACATTTGAGTTAAAGGAAAGGAAATAATGGGATGGCACATGATAAGGAATATGACTTCAGGAAATAAAGTGTTAGGAATAGTACCCTAAAAGCCGATTGTATATCCGCTTTGTACTTTTACTTATTGTAATCACAGACAATCTTTGAATACAATAACGAATTGAGGCAACACTTCTTTATATGCTCTTGTTTGGTATGCGTTTACTTTAGTTGTGCATGTATGAGAACTCCCCTAATCCTGATGACTTTAGGACTCAACCATTTAGGTGAAATGGTTCATGAAACGAGCCCTATATCACATAAGTTATGATTAGTAAAATACTCCAAGCCGATGAGTCCTACAGACAGTGGGAGTGTCAACCTGACTCCTCTAAGGCTTGTGTAACGCCCCGGTTTTTCATTTGTACAAATATGCCGTATGTGTTTATAAATTGTGCAATTAAATTATCTAATTATGTGATTAATTATTTATAAGTGTTTTAAATATTTAATTTTATTATAAAATTGTTATTATTTTATTTCCTTTTATTTTATTTTATTTTATTTCATTAAAGATTGGGAATTATTTAATTGATACTTAGTATTAATTTTAATTAATCATGTTTTATTATATTAATTAATTACAACCTAAATCGTTGACTTTGAATTTCAATTTAAAAATGAGATATAAATGTGTTTATTTAATTTGGAATTATTATGAAATTGTTAATGCATTGTTTTTGAGTGATTTAAACGAGCAATTAGCGCACCCTTGATTCCGTATGTGATATCTTGAGCTCGGGAACTCGGATTCGAGTTCCGTCACCTCCGCTGAACTCGTATCAAAGATTCGAGTTCAATAGAACAAGCCTCATACTTTTCTAAGCTCGTTTTGACCTCCGAAAATTAACCGGAACTTGCGACGTCCGCCTAAATGACCACCTCCCACTATTTTAATCATATCTTGAACCATGGTTAACCAAATTGAGCAAAGTTTGAACCCACATGACCCTAGTTAAACCGCCTACCTGATGCTTCCAATTACATTTCATCCAAGGCTAAGGAAAGAGAAGAAATAGCTGCAAACTTGGAGATCAACCACTATTCCCATCACTATTCACCTTGAGAGATTTTGAGCTCTAATCTCTTCCAAACTCAAACAAATTCAAGGGGTAAGTTTATGATTGTTTTCTCCACTCAATTTTAGTCATTTTGATTCAAGAATCTCTGAGTTTGAACCATGATTGATTGAGATATGATTATTTGAATGAATAGTTAGGTTTAAATTGCATTCTTTGAATCCATGGCTTTAATTTCGAATTCTTTGAGGATTAATGCATGATATATGACCATTCTAGCTTCCTTTACTTGATCTTGGACTGGAATTTGATTTATATAAAGTGTATGTGAAAGTTCACCACGTTTGGAGCTCAAAAACGTGACTGAAAGTCTGATAAGATGAGGCATGACTGGAATTTCTTTCTTGTTGCTCTTGCTGCGTGCGGTTTGTCGCTGCTGTTGTGTCTTGTTGTGGCCTCATTTCCTTGCTTTAGCTGCTGTAATTGTTGCCTTAGATGTTGCCTTGAGTGCTGTGTGTGTTACCTCGCTGCGACTGTCATGGAGAACCAAAACAGGGGAAGGAATGAACTGCTGCTGCTCCGTTTCTGCAACACTCTCCCCGGGCGGGGATACCACTTGCAGTAGCTACTGCCTTCCTTCTACCCGGCCGGGTGCTGTAACGCCCCGATTTTCAGACAGTCAGGTACGCTCGACACGTGTGGGTTTCGAGCATTAGGACTTTAATTTATTAATTTCGTTTATTTAATTTAAACGTGTTATATTAATTTTATAAATTGTTTTCAACATGGTTACGTGGAAATTATATGATATTCGTTTCAATTTAACAATTCTTGGATAAATGAAATTTAATTGTTACATGAGTTAATTGTCCAATTTGTATTAATTGCATAATTGTCCTTAATTGCTCATTTCCTTTTCTTTAAGGACTTAATTGCATGAAAATCCTTTGGACCCAATTGATCATTTCCCAAACTTGATATACTCAATTGCATGACTTATGGAGTTGGAGGATTTAATCATAAATATTACATATTTTTCCCAAATATATCGGTATATCATATACGTCTCTTCCACAACCTTCATGTTGATGATATCATACAATCATTCATCTCCATTGCTCTCTCTCTCTCGGTTCTTTCACCCAAGGAGGAAGAAATTGGGAAATCATCATCTTCAAGCTAGAATTTGCTAGGAAATTCATGATTCAAGCTCAATCATCCATGTTCATCATTTTCTTCCACTTATTTTCATCTCAAGGTACCTTTGATCATTTATATGATTTCTTGATAATTATGCATGAAGCTAGGGTTAGTGTTTAAGCTTGCCAACTTGATTATGTGATGTTAGGGATATGATTTCATGCTTTTAGCTTGAATTTATGTTTGAATTCTTGAAGAATTTGAAGTTATATGCTAAACTCAATTATAAGCTTGAAGTGGGTGATTGTGATGATCAAGGCATGAAACATGGGTTTATATTGTGTTTTATTACACTTTAAGCATGTATGTACATTTCCCTTCATGAATTATTGTGTTTGGAATTGGATTATGTGAGTTTGTTGAGGATTGGAGGTGGTTTCGTACCTCCCCTGTTTCGTCCCCTGTTCTTCTGCAGCTTCTGTAAAACGGGAACGACCCTTCCCGTTCCCTTTGTAATTGGGGAACGGCCGTTCCCATTGATTTGAATAAAATGCAGGCGGCGAGGAGGGGAACGACCGTTCCCACTTTGTCTCACGGACGGGAACGGCCGTTCCCATCTTCGGGGAGCATTTCGGGACTGGGGAACGGCCCTTCCCATTCTTGCACTAAAACCAGGAACGGCCGTTCCCAGGCTCCTGGAAGTGCAGAAATATTCTGCATAAAATTACATTTTTAACCCCTCGATCCAATGACATATTTGATCCCGAATTGGTATTATATGAATGATTACATGCCAAAAACGTGATATTTACATGCTACATTGTGTATTGCTCGATGTCTCGTACATGATCATGCCGTGCGTCATTATATGGAATAATATGCTAGAATTGTGGTCTCATGAATGTACATTGTCCCGTTTCTTGTCCAGTTATTCTCCAGGGCGGAGATTATGGATCACGAGCACGTTCACGCATTCACGAGTCGTGTGTCGCCTGTCAGGTGAGGTTTAATTTCTAGTTATATAGAACCCATATAACCTTTACGTGGTTTTTGGCTTATAGTTATAATTTCATGAAAGTACGTATCATTTCAAGTTATGTTATTGTTCATGAATCAAGCAGGTAGGTTACGTTAGTGTGCATGAATCAAGCATGTCATTGTAGCACCCCGCTCGTGAGGCACCACATCCCCCGCACTAAGGCTCAACACGAGTAACGAAATGGTAAATCCGCACCCGTATCAAAGCCTAGCGGACGGGAGACAAACATAAAACCTTCCTAAGCCAGGCGGAGCTAGACCCTGTAATGATTACCAATCCACAAAATATAGTGCAGCATAGCCAAAGTTCAATCATACCAACCATAAGTAGAATTTGGACTCTTCAGGCCTCTTTTTAAAACATAGCAAATTCCAATAAAATCAATTCAATAATAATTTCATAAATATTCAAGTTCGGGATACTAAGGAATCGAATCATACATAAATCTAATACATGAATGAGTGCAGAGACTCTTCTAACTAACTCGACCACATAAAGACTCCGAACACCTCCGCCTAGCTCGAATCTCCAAAGCCAAACCTGCACACTAAAGTGTTGGGGAGGGAGAGGGTCAGTCTCTAGAAGACTGAGTGAGCAGGAGCGATACATATATATATAAATCATGCACATGCAAGTCATAAATCCCGAGCAAGGTTTTATTTGAATTTAGTTCCCCAAAAAGGACAAGAAAATGGATAAACAATGCTCGACTTTTACGACTAATTCATATTAAATTCATTTCATTCATAAATCATACATAAATATAAGGCTCGGCGAGTGAGCGTGCACAATCTCCAACCAAACTCCGACCGTGTACGACAAATATCAGTAATAAGTTGATTAGGTGTTCATGCGATATATCATAATACACACAATTCATATATCAAATCCTAAATCATATTCGTTTGGGCAATCCGTTTCCCGGCCTTCCCGCACGGTGCCTATCAATCATAACATATTCATAATCATAAGTATAAATCATATCATAACCAACCTTCTTCCTCCGGGTGGTGGACGGGCTTGCAAGACCCGACTACCTCAATCATAGGCCAATGGGGTTTCATGACTCCCCCAAAGGCACTCAGCTCCCATTCCCCGCTAAATCGCCTAGCGAGGGCCGGTATCACCGTAGTTTGGTTGGGACTAGTATATGGGATCCCTGTCAGCCCTTGCTTCCTCGGTTAGCCACATATACTAAGTCCCGGGGCCCGTTCAGTAATAAGTAATAAATGTGTCTCGCCAAAACATAACAATCATAAGTACATAACATAATTCATAAATACCTTACCGTGTAATTCGGCATATGCTATATACGTACCTCTCCGTGTCATCCTATTCCATAGCTAGCATGAAGACACACGGTTTGGAGCATAGCCTCATTACAAAACCATTTTTAAGCTCATGTACGCTCATACGTATAACTCAGAAGGATTTACTCGATAACTTCATTTGAAAACCATATATATATATAATCATAAGGTTTTGGCCAAAGCTTTTCACATAAGGGTTGTAGGGTTTATTACATAGCTAAAACGAAAACACCCTCACCTTAACCGTGAAGAAACAAGGATCGAGCACCGAGTGCCTGACGATCAAAAGCTCTCCACCCTGGAGACAAACTGTACAAGAGACCACAAGACGTGTTCGTGAGACTCAAGACTCTAAATGAACCATATATGACGCACGGCAATGCATAAGCATGATATGAAGGCATAAAGATCAAATTAAGTCATGAAAATCATATAACCAATTCATTCACTTGTTCAATCATAAATCATTCAAATTCTTCAATTCATATGTCCAATCAATTTATCTCAAGAACTCAAATAGGAGCATAGACATATTCAAGCTCTTCCATAATGCTACCACATACTTCATATTACATAACATAGCATATATCCAAGGTTTGACAACAAGAAGAAGTCTTATGATATAGAAAATAAGTGATGCGATTCATAAGCGATATACAAACACACATAAACGGCATCAAGTAAAAGCATGCCTATAACACATCCAAATGCCATGAAATTAAACCAAAATACTCCTAACACATAGTAAAACAAGTTCATAGTTCAACACAAAAGGAGATAAAGTCATTCAAGAGGTGAAACAAATCAAAAACCGAAAAGGAAGCAACAAAGACTGCACATGGGAAGTGACACGGGGGTGTCACCAACCCTAGCCCAACTGAGCCACGGGCGTGGCTCAGTACAGAGCTGCCCAGAAGGTGTGACACGCCCGTGTCTCCCTCTTATGAGTAAATGAGACACGGGGGTGTCACGGTACAGAACTTGAGGCGCATGCAAGACCTAACCGGCAACACTGAACTCAAACAAACTCAATCCAAAGGCATACCAAATGAACTCCAAATTCTCTGAAACTTAATATGCAACATATTTGGCATGTTATGAACATTTTTCATTTAGAGTTCAAAGGCTAAATCACACGTTAAGATCATCGAAACCGTGAAACAAAACTGGGTCGCTACAATCGGACATGTGAGCCCTAATGATTCTATCATGCCTTGATCAAGTACTTAGGGCTTGAATTTGAATCTGAAACTTTGGGGAATGCATGCTAACATACTAAACAACTTATATACATCACATATGTGCAAAATGGTACAATTTAAAGCACATTAGGATGACCAACAACCACACATAGGCAACAGCAACAAATCTGTCATGGAGCATGCATAAAAACAGGCCATGTATTTCGGTTTTGAGACTTCAAATGGAACCAAATACTTAAAGCATGAATGCTAACATATAGAAAAATGAGTGTACATCAACTCCATGCATTTTCACACGAAATGGAGGCCATATGATCATGCAACAACACCAAATCTCACACAGCAGTTCGAAAACAGGGGAAACAGTTTGAACATCAAGTTTGGAGCTCCATATCTCATAATTTCATAAAAGGGGCAAGAGATGAAATCCTCCTAACATCATATACTATCAGTTAGGACAGAAATAAGCCAAGAAACAAGTTCATATGATCATGTTTAAGCAAGGAATTCAGCCACACAAGCAAATAGGTCACTAGGACAAAAATCCCTAAAAGTTCATACCAATCTCATAATTCAAACCCTAATCAAATCTGATCCAAATCATGTTTTAAATAGATGAAATCAAGCATAATTGAGTAGAGAAGACATAAATATTCATACCTCAAAGATTTGGTGAAGGAAGATAGTGATTTGAGCTCCAAAATCACAAGATTGGCCAAGTTTTCCTCTCTTCTCCTCTATCTCTCTCTCTCGATCAGTAGTTACAGAAATGAGGGGGATATGGTTCGGTTTTTGCTGCTAAAAGGGAGAGGAGGGAGTTAACTCAAGGTGGATAAGTCATGGTTAAGGTATGGTTAGGTTAAGAGGTGTTATGGGGTCCCACCATGAAGACTAGTCAACCAAAAGGAGTTCTTCTTGTACGAGTTGCTCGTTACGGTTGGATTTCGGAGGTCTTAATGATCTCAAAAAGGTATGAGGCTTGTTCCATTGTCTCCGGATCGTCGATACGAAGGCAACGGAGGTGACGGAATTCGAATCCGAATTCCCGAGCTCAAGATATCACGCACGGAACCAAGGGTGCGCTAATTGCTCGTTAGCCCCCGATTTGGTTCCACAATCGAAATTAAATTCATAAACACGTCAAATAAATCCGAAAACATAAACCGAGCATATAGGCTTGTTCATAACACACATATTTACGACATATTAAATTTTCACGCCAATCCGATATCATTACATATATGAACGAAGCACAAATAGAACACTCATGCGCATGAACGAATTCATATTGTTACAAATAATTTACTAAAACTTAAATTCCCTATTAATTAAATTAAAACCAACTAATAACATGTTGAAAATAATTAACGAAATTACCGAAATAGTTAAGGTAACACAAAACCTTAATTGACAATTTAACACTAAATATCAAAGTAGAAATAAAATGAATTAATTTAAAATAGAAATAGTTTATAGTTTAAACAAATATAAACATTTATAAACAATTAATCATATAATTAAATAATTAAATCGCGCAATTTATAAACAAATACGCCACATTATTTAAACTGAAAAACTGGGGCGTTACAATCTCTCCCCCTTAAAAGAATCCGTCCTCGGATTCAAAACACGCTTGAAATCAAACAATGAGAGATTCCCCGTCTCTCACAAGCAACAAGGAGAGAGCCCCGTCTCTCGAGCAGCAATGAGAGAACCCCGTCTCTCCAACAACAATGAGAGAACCCCGTGTCTCGCAAGCAAAGAGAGTACCCCGTCTCTCAAACAAAAATAAGAGAATCCCCATCTCTTAACCGAAAATAAAGCAAGGAAGTCTCCAATACTCCCAAGCAACTCACGCAAAACCAAATTTAAAATCACGTAAGGCACCCAAAGCAAGTAATAAATATCACCCATATTGATATCCAATTACTCCAAGTAATTTAACACAATACAAGATTAAAGCTCCTAACATAAAAATTATAGAAGTTAAATTTGCATGGATGCATGTATCATGAATGCTATAAGTACCGTTCACCGTAGTTGCAAAATTTCAAAGTGTGAATTGTCGTTGTCCAAGATATGATCTGTCCTGAATGTAACTCAGTGTCCAGCTTGTCTTGGACCTCTTCAGGGTTCCCCGGTGAAGCTATTGATAAATCCTTTAAGGATCATACTCTTGGACCCCCTTTTGACTTGTACCGCTTCCAATTTTCACCATTTCCCCCAATCCTCATTCGCCCAACCAACTCTTTTTAATTAACCGAGCTTGACCTCCCCGAATATCCTTAGACCATTTCTCTCAATGTTAGATCCATAGCTACTATCTTACTCATATCAGAGTTTAAAATACCCTCAAGGATAACTGCCCCTGACCACCTTGACGATTCAATCCCTACCCTGAGGTATCTGTCAATAGGATCTACCTTAACACGAATCCTTCTTCATCTTCCGCGCATATTATCCATTCATTCCCTTTAACCCCTTAAGGTTACATTCGGCATCAGGCCCCACAGTTCTTGTGTTGAAGATAGAATGTTCTTGATGACTCTTATCGTTTGATGTAAATCCTCCAATGGTCACCTTTTTCCGGTTTGGTTTCTTCTTAGATTTCCTTCCGAAGTATCGTGGGACTAACCGAAGACTTGATAATAGTGTCATTATTGAACCCCCTTTTTGTACCCTATTGAATTACTCGTGATCGCCATCATTCCATCATATGTCAACTTGATTCGACACTCTCTCTTGTCAATTCTGACTTAGGAGTTTCCAGAAGCTCCCTTATAATTCTGTTATCCCCAGATCCATGTTCTATACATAGGGATATTCTCCAAGCCATTTCCGTTATACCTAATGAGGGACTCCAACCCGAATTGAGTAACTTAACTCTCCTCTTAACAACTTAACCATTCAAGCCGTCTTGTTTATTTCTGATCATCACTAATAGGACTCCCAGGTCTTCTTCAATTTACACTTTCGTTATTCTTACTGAAATATTTCTTCGAGCACCCTTTTAATCGTCCAATTTGTTCCTCGGTCGTGCTCTCCCCCTTAAATTTCTGTTGTCCCGGGTTGAACTCCATCGATTCTTCTTTTATCGAAACCCTTGATGAGTAAATCTCATTAGGTGGAGTTTAACTGATATAGAAATCAAAGATTTGGCTTTTCACTCCTTCCCTAGTTCTCTTGATGTCCGAAACTCCTTTCTTAATCTTGTCCGGAACTCTAGTCTCATCTCTCCTTCTGAATTCTTGTTTCCGTTAACCTATCCCTTAATAGAAGTTCTTATTTCCCAAATTCACCTTCCTTCTAATATCATCCTATTATTTCTCTTCCTCATACTCAAATGCGGCTCGGTTGAACTGATACTTGATAGTTGAGGAGAAAGGACTTCCTATCAAGTAAACACTAAAATGCATGTTGGGTTAAAATGACAATGCGTGGATCACGTTTACATCAAGCAATTATATCACCCATTAGCGCAACGAAACCCATTTAGAAATGCACGGATAAAATAAGGTCAGAAGAATAAATAATTAATGTAAAATATGATGCACGTGCTATGAATGCTTTGGAACCTGTCACCAATGTGGGAAGCTATCAGCTCGGTAGCTTTCCTCGTTCTTCCGATCCCAAGGTCACTTGACCTGGTAATTATTCCTTGCCTTTACCACGGTCTTCGAGATTCCCATGCATCTTTATAAATCAACTTGTATCTTCCACTTCCAAGGAGTTAGCATCCACACTTCTCCTCGCAATTCGACCTTTACTTCTAATCGTCACCTCAATCAAGAATTCCGCGCTTATCCTTTGTGGATTTAATTCACCTCCAATTGCTTCTACTTGGGTGCATGATTTCCTCTCTTTCTCGTTTCCATTTGTTGCTCCATATCTTCCAATTTAACCTCACAACATGACAATTCAGCTTGGATTTGGAAAAATGAACTCAAATCCTGTTCTCCATATTGCCACCTTCCCTCTATTTGTGTTTACCCAAATGCTTGTCTTCTAGAACCCGACTTCTAATCACTAGGTTTAGTTCGAAGTCTTTCTTTGTAGACCCTTGATGCACAACCTCTACCGGACCCTTGTTATCTCTACTCTTCTTAATTACTAGTACCTCTTCCATGATCCAAATCCGGGACCAATATATCTTCAAGGTTTTGTTCCCTTCATTCCTTAGGTTGCACGATCCTGTTGAATCCAATTAATGCACTTCAAGTAGTGGATTCACATAAGTTGTTCTTCTGAGTCACAACCATCTTTTGATTAACTCTTATTCCCCCAAATATTCCTCTGTCATCGCATCGCCAAGGTCGAACCTCCCATTCTGAATCCCAACCGTGAATTGCAACTCAGTTTGTAATGCCACGCGGTTAGCATTCTCCACATTCCTCCTCGGGCATCCTTCCTATCTTCCATGCCTCCGAAGGAATTTGCAATAGATTGTTGTGATCATAAAATTTGGCCGTGGTTTGATATCATCTTTATAACCTGGAAATCATAACTCATTTCAAGAATGAATGCATGCGATTAGTGCATGCTCATGGCACATATTCAATACGAAAGACAATAATCCATATAAAATGCAACAAGTAATTCAACAGAATTCAAAAAGGAAAGCCTAATTCATGCTCAAGATCGATGTAATGCACACCTTGTCATATAGTCCCTAAGCCGTACGACCTAGACTGACTCACACACGACACGAGAACACCGGTTTTGCAACCGGGCTCTGATACCACTTAAGGATGTAGCACCCCGCTCGTGAGCCTCACCACATCCCCCGCACTAAGGCTCAACACGAGTAACGAAATGGTAAATCCGCACCCGTATCAAACCCTAGCGGACGGGAGACAAACATAAAACCTTCCTAAGCCAGGCGGAGCTAGACCCTGTAATGATTACCAATCCACAAAATATAGTCCAGCATAGCCAAAGTTCAATCATACCAACCATAAGTAGAATTTGGACTCTTCAGGCCTCTTTTTAAAACATAGCAAATTCCAATAAAATCAATTCAATAATAATTTCATAAATATTCAAGTTCGGGATACTAAGGAATCGAATCATACATAAATCTAATACATGAATGAGTGCAGAGACTCTTCTAACTAACTCGGCCACATAAAGACTCCGAACACCTCCGCCTAGCTCGAATCTCCAAAGCCAAACCTGCACACTAAAGTGTTGGGGAGGGAGAGGGTCAGTCTCTAGAAGACTGAGTGAGCAGGAGCGATACATATATATATAAATCATGCACATGCAAGTCATAAATCCCGAGCAAGGTTTTATTTGAATTTAGTTCCCCAAAAAGGACAAGAAAATGGATAAACAATGCTCGACTTTTACGACTAATTCATATTAAATTCATTTCATTCATAAATCATACATAAATATAAGGCTCGGCGAGTGAGCGTGCACAATCTCCAACCAAACTCCGACCGTGTACGACAAATATCAGTAATAAGTTGATTAGGTGTTCATGCGATATATCATAATACACACAATTCATATATCAAATCCTAAATCATATTCGTTTGGGCAATCCGTTTCCCGGCCTTCCCGCACGGTGCCTATCAATCATAACATATTCATAATCATAAGTATAAATCATATCATAACCAACCTTCTTCCTCCGGGTGGTGGACGGGCTTGCAAGACCCGACTACCTCAATCATAGGCCAATGGGGTTTCATGACTCCCCCAAAGGCACTCAGCTCCCATTCCCCGCTAAATCGCCTAGTGAGGGCCGGTATCACCGTAGTTTGGTTGGGACTAGTATATGGGATCCCCGTCAGCCCTTGCTTCCTCGGTTAGCCACATATACTAAGTCCCGGGGCCCGTTCAGTAATAAGTAATAAATGTGTCTCGCCAAAACATAACAATCATAAGTACATAACATAATTCATAAATACCTTACCGTGTAATTCGGCATATGCTATATACGTACCTCTCCGTGTCATCCTATTCCATAGCTAGCATGAAGACACACGGTTTGGAGCATAGCCTCATTACAAAACCATTTTTAAGCTCATGTACGCTCATACGTATAACTCAGAAGGATTTACTCGATAACTTCATTTGAAAACCATATATATATATAATCATAAGGTTTTGGCCAAAGCTTTTCACATAAGGGTTGTAGGGTTTATTACATAGCTAAAATGAAAACACCCTCACCTTAACCGTGAAGAAACAAGGATCGAGCACCGAGTGCCTGACGATCAAAAGCTCTCCACCCTGGAGACAAACTGTACAAGAGACCACAAGACGTGTTCGTGAGACTCAAGACTCTAAATGAACCATATATGACGCACGGCAATGCATAAGCATGATATGAAGGCATAAAGATCAAATTAAGTCATGAAAATCATATAACCAATTCATTCACTTGTTCAATCATAAATCATTCAAATTCTTCAATTCATATGTCCAATCAATTTATCTCAAGAACTCAAATAGGAGCATAGACATATTCAAGCTCTTCCATAATGCTACCACATACTTCATATTACATAACATAGCATATATCCAAGGTTTGACAACAAGAAGAAGTCTTATGATATAGAAAATAAGTGATGCGATTCATAAGCGATATACAAACACACATAAACGGCATCAAGTAAAAGCATGCCTATAACACATCCAAATGCCATGAAATTAAACCAAAATACTCCTAACACATAGTAAAACAAGTTCATAGTTCAACACAAAAGGAGATAAAGTCATTCAAGAGGTGAAACAAATCAAAAACCGAAAAGGAAGCAACAAAGATTGCACATGGGAAGTGACACGGGGGTGTCACCAACCCTAGCCCAACTGAGCCACGGGCGTGGCTCAGTACAGAGCTGCCCAGAAGGTGTGACACGCCCGTGTCTCCCTCTTATGAGTAAATGAGACACGGGGGTGTCACGGTACAGAACTTGAGGCGTATGCAAGACCTAACCGGCAACACTGAACTCAAACAAACTCAATCCAAAGGCATACCAAATGAACTCCAAATGCTCTGAAACTTAATATGCAACATATTTGGCATGTTATGAACATTTTTCATTTAGAGTACAAAGGCTAAATCACACGTTAAGATCATCGAAACCGTGAAACAAAACTGGGTCGCTACAATCGGACATGTGAGCCCTAATGATTCTTTCATGCCTTGATCAAGTACTTAGGGCTTGAATTTGAATCTGAAACTTTGGGGAATGCATGCTAACATACTAAAAAACTTATATACATCACATATGTGCAAAATGGTACAATTTAAAGCACATTAGGATGACCAACAACCACACATAGGCAACAGCAACAAATCTGTCATGGAGCATGCATAAAAACAGGCCATGTATTTCGGTTTTGAGACTTCAAATGGAACCAAATACTTAAAGCATGAATGCTAACATATAGAACAATGAGTGTACATCAACTCCATACATTTTCACACGAAATGGAGGCCATATGATCATGCAACAACACCAAATCTCACACAGCAGTTCGAAAACAGGGGAAACAGTTTGAACATCAAGTTTGGAGCTCCATATCTCATAATTTCATAAAAGGGGCAAGAGATGAAATCCTCCTAACATCATATACTATCAGTTAGGACAGAAATAAGCCAAGAAACAAGTTCATATGATCATGTTTAAGCAAGGAATTCAGCCACACAAGCAAATAGGTCACTAGGACAAAAATCCCTAAAAGTTCATACCAATCTCATAATTCAAACCCTAATCAAATCTGATCCAAATCATGTTTTAAATAGATGAAATCAAGCATAATTGAGTAGAGAAGACATAAATATTCATACCTCAAAGATTTGGTGAAGGAAGATAGTGATTTGAGCTCCAAAATCACAAGATTGGCCAAGTTTTCCTCTCTTCTCCTCTATCTCTCTCTCTCGATCAGTAGTTGCAGAAATGAGGGGGATATGGTTCGGTTTTTGCTGCTAAAAGGGAGAGGAGGGAGTTAACTCAAGGTGGATAAGTCATGGTTAAGGTATGGTTAGGTTAAGAGGTGTTATGGGGTCCCACCATGAAGACTAGTCAACCAAAAGGAGTTCTTCTTGTACGAGTTGCTCGTTACGGTTGGATTTCGGAGGTCTTAATGATCTCAAAAAGGTATGAGGCTTGTTCCATTGTCTCCGGATCGTCGATACGAAGGCAACGGAGGTGACGGAATTCGAATCCGAATTCCCGAGCTCAAGATATCACGCACGGAACCAAGGGTGCGCTAATTGCTCGTTAGCCCCCGATTTGGTTCCACAATCGAAATTAAATTCATAAACACGTCAAATAAATCCGAAAACATAAACCGAGCATATAGGCTTGTTCATAACACACATATTTACGACATATTAAATTTTCACGCCAATCCGATATCATTACATATATGAACGAAGCACAAATAGAACACTCATGCGCATGAACGAATTCATATTGTTACAAATAATTTACTAAAACTTAAATTCCCTATTAATTAAATTAAAACCAACTAATAACATGTTGAAAATAATTAACGAAATTACCGAAATAGTTAAGGTAACACAAAACCTTAATTGACAATTTAACACTAAATATCAAAGTAGAAATAAAATGAATTAATTTAAAATAGAAATAGTTTACAGTTTAAACAAATATAAACATTTATAAACAATTAATCATATAATTAAATAATTAAATCGCGCAATTTATAAACAAATACGCTACATTATTTAAACTGAAAAACTGGGGCGTTATAGTCATGTCATGAAAGCAAGTCATGTGTTCTCCTGGCCAGGTCCTCCTTAGTGAGGGCGCTGGACTGGTCTTTGGGTCGGTGATTGTCCGTCCAATCACAAGAAGAACAATACCGTATCGTGTTCGTGTGTTCTCTTGGCCAGGTCCTCCCTAGAGAGGGCGCTGGGCTGGTCTTCGGGCCGGTGGTTGTCCGTCCAACCACAAGAAGAACAAAGGCCTATCGTGTGCATGTGTTCTCCTGGCCAGGTTCTCCTTAGAGAGGGCGCTGGACTGGTCTTAGAGCCGGTGGTTGTCCATCCAACCACAGGAGAAACAACCCATCGTGTTACAAGCAAGCCATGTAGTAATTGCATGATCTCCATTCCATGAACGTGTTATATGACTACACTATTGCATGATTGCACGATAATTGGATTGCGTGATCACCTAATGATTAACAAGCAAGCAAGTATGTTTATCGATTGCATGAAAAGAACAAGAACTTAATATTGATAGTTGTATTCTCGGGCGAAGTTAGATCATTATTGAACTTGTATATTTATCTTTTATAAACCTTTACCCGAGAATATGACTTGCATGTTATCTGCGCTAATATATATTTAACCCCCTCACTCGGTCTTCACAGACTGACGCCTCCACCTTTCAGGTTATTGCAGGTGCGTGCTAGGCGGGAAGTGAGTCGAGTCAAGTTGTTAGAGTTGAGTCATACACGGTGCATTTATTTGATTGTTTATTTATTGTTCGAGAAAATCATGTTTACGGTTATATGTTATTTATTCTAGGAGATGATAATGTATTGATATGTAAGCTAGAATATATTTTATTTGGAAGATGAGAAATGCCATGATTGGATAAATGGAAATAGTTGATAGAAACCAGTTTATGCTTCCACTTTATTTTGTTGCATGTGTTAGTAATCCCGCCTAGCCTATTGAGTTATTGCCTTGTCACCCGTTCGCTATAGGTTGGTTCATGTACGAATTGACCGTTTCGTGTGTGGATTGACCTATAGTGCGGGGGTGTGGTACCTTCACGTGTCCGGGGTGCTACAGGTGCTTTCCTGTGTAATTCTTTACCCGGGCGAGTAGTGAGCTGCTGCTGCGTCTTCTTTCCTTCCTTCTTTGCTGCTGTTTATTCTTCCTTTGTTGCTGTTGTTGTGGTGCGTGTATATGTAGTTATAGCCTGCTTCTGCTGCATGTTGACTTGTGGAGTGCAGGTCTGCGTTAGGAATTGTTACTGTTAGCTGCATGAAATCTTAGATTATACATGTATGTTTGTGTGTCTGTATATATTTATATAACTGCTGGTCTTATGCTTGGTAAGGGAATGTTGTTATTCAAATGACTGGAGCAACATGTAAACAATTGAATTTGAATCTGTGATTGACTGTGTGTATGAGAAATGAGTATATATATATAATTATGCATGGGGTGTTACGTGTATATATGTATATATATCTAATGTATTTATAATGCATGCAAGTGATAAATTAAATATCTCATGCATGTTGTGTAATTACGTAGAAACATATATATATACATTACGTATGCATGCATGTGTGTTGTTCATTATACATATATGTATATTATGTATATTATATATAATATATATATATATATATAGATATTATAATATACATGTGACTATATATATATATATATATATATATATTAAATATTATTTGATTTAATTGAATTAGGAAAATTAAAATGTTATCTATTTCATGTTCCTTTCTAATTCCCAATTTTAAAGTGAATGTAATTATTTGCCTATTCTATAATTGTAAACGTTTTATAGTATGTGTTATGACCTTTATTTGAATTCTGGAATTGAATTGTTATAAAATGTGAAATTCATGAATTGATTTGGTATGAAATGTGAAAGTTATGACTTGAATTGCTATGAAATGAATTTATAAACTTAAATGATTATGAACGCTTCCTTGAACGAATGAATGGCTCGTTCATATGATTTAAATGCATTAATAGTGCACATGAACGTGTTCATTACATAATATCATTTATTATGCATTCACAGCATGATCATACATTGTCGTGCGTCATATATGGTTCATTTGGTGTCTTGAGTCTCACGAACACGTTACGTTGTCCTTGTACAGTTTATCTCCAGGGTGGAGAAATCTTGATCAGCGAGGCACTCGGTAACTCATATCTTTGTACCGTGATGTTTCAGGTGAGGGTGTTTTCGTTCCAGTTACATATTAAACCCTACAACCTTATGTGACAAGCTTTGGCCAAAAACCTTATATATATATATATATATATATGTTACTTTTAAAGTCGAGTCATCGAGTAAATATTGATCAAGTAAACCCTTTTCCAAATGAATTATGGAATATGTTATGTTTCTTATGAATTGAAATGTTTTGGCGAGATTATGCATGTATGTTATGTTTACGGGCCCAGGAATTTAGTACATGTGGCTATCCGGGGAGGCAAGGGTCGATGGTGATCCCACATGCTGATTTCATTTTTGTTTAACGGTGAAACGGACCTCGTCAAGGAGTTTTTGACGTGGAAACACTAACCTAGCCACAATGATATGTTTAGGTGGTCGGGCCTTGCAAACCCGTCCAACACCCGGAGGAAGAAGGTTGGAACTTCTTTTATGATTATGATAATGATATGACCGTTATGCACCGTGCGGGAAGGCCGGGACACGGATTGCCCAAACGAATATGTCTTATGATATGATATATGATCTGTGTGTATTATGATATATTGCATGATCACCTATTTAAAGTATTAATGATATGTGTCGTACACAGTCGGAGTTTGGTTGGAGATGATGAACGCTCACGGCGCCTTTATGTTTATGTATGAATTATGAATGTAATGAATTAATATGATTAGTCGTAAAATCTGAGCATTGCTTAGTTATTCTCTTGCCCTTTTGGGAATAAATTTAAAATAAAACCTTGCTCGGGATTTACGTGTAACACCCCAAACGGAGGATGCCACATCCCCCGCACTAAGACCCAGACCCGGTCACGAAATGGAAAGTCCATGCCCGAATCCGAATCAAAGCGAACGGGAGACCAACTCACACACTAGGCTAGGCGGATCTAACACGACAGACTCAGAGCGCGGAAGAAATTTAAACAATTATCATCAGATAGCAGAAGCAATTAAATCAACGTACAAAATAAGTGACGGGTACAACTAGCATAGATACCTAGTCCCGAATATCAGCATACATAACAGGTGACGGGTTCAACTAGCATAGATACCTAGTCCCGAATCTCAAATCATCGTAACGTAATAAACCAATATAAGTATCAGTAGAATAGCTAATTACATCCAAATGCTAGCATACTAACCCCACACGGGTTTAAGTCCAAGTAGAGCATAAAACATAATCTCCAAAAGATAAATAAGAATACATAACATAAATAGAGTATGTGACAAATGCATCTTAACACCAACTAAACCGACAAGTGTGACCCAGAAGACTCACATCCGCCTAGCTCAAGCCAAAAGAAACCTGCAACTAAAAGATAAAATGAGGTGTCAGTCAACTGACTGAGTGAGGGGGCTAACGCACACCCACTGTATATATATAGAGCATAGCACATATCAGAAGGGTGGACTCATGAACCGGAGATAGGTGTTGCATACCAAAACATTTCCAAAAGTACCCAAAAGATAGTTATATAAGATTTAGAAAACATTTCAGAACTCTATCTCGATTCATGATTCCCTGACAGAACAGATCACATGCTCGGCGAGTACGAGCTTCCAACCTTTACTCCTCAGAACATATCAAAACATAAAATACCAAATCAATCCAACCGTCACACCAATGATGGAGGAGATGTACCGTCCCCAAACCATCCATAACAGACATACCCTCAAGGGGTAGCGAACCCACAAGAGTCCTCCCCGGCCTTAGCCGAAGGCTCAAGATACCACACCTTCCCTACAGCACGGGTCGCGTGAAGATATCTCAAATGGAACTACGCACAGGTATATCCCCGACGGCCCTAACTGTCCCGGAGGCTCCTTACCCATAGCTCCTCGGATCCACATACATACATACACACATACAGATGACATTATTTCATGGCCAACTCGCTACATAATCACAACACAACTGTTTTTCCAAAATAGCTTACATATGCTTCAAAAACTGGTTTTTATATATATTCCTACGCTGCAGGGATAGCCCGCCCACGCAGGACTCACACACTTACATTCCCACGCTGCAGGGATAGCCCGCCCACGGAGAAGTGCAAGCATAAGATCATAAAAATATCATATTCAACACATACATAACTATTGTAAGGTATACTCGCATGCAGGGGTAGAAATCAGCATGTAAAGGCCACAGGTCGCATAACTATACAAAATCCTAAACCTCACCTCGTGAAAGTAGAGTCTGAGAGTGTGAAGGACAAACACTCCTAAACCTCTGGCACACCACCGCCACCAAACTCTGAAACAGAACATACAGAAGCCCGGACATAGACTCCATATGAACCAAACAAGACACACGGCGTTGCTCAACATGATCGTGGTTATGCATAAGTGTTCATGTTGTGCTTGGATAAGGTGTCGTGGTCATTCAAGGCATATCAATGCTCAACAAGGTCATATTTACAAGCAACCGACACGCAATTCCATACCCAAAGATGCAAGATCAATTTAGGAAGTCAATGTATTCACAAAATGCATATTAAATCATCCAATGTCACAGGGTTCAATTATAATATTAGAATTAAGCATCAAGTTCATGTTGAGTTATAAAGTGCATAAGTAAGAGCAACTTGGTCATATAAACATACAAAGTTGTTGTACGTAGATGGCATGCTTGATACAATTAAAGAGTGCATCTAATTCACTTAAGATCATACTTTACAACTTCACAACATGTTTGGTACACAAGCTCAAGTCACATCCATAGTTTCATAAATATTACACTTACATCCCCTAAGTCATTGCTAAGCATAATTGTTCGTTTAAAGTGTTTATACAATTATTCAACTAGGAATTAATTACTTACAAGCATGACAATTATCAATTTATCGTAATTCATAATATACCATTTTCGAGTAGTAAGAGTAAATCAAGATATTACAATTCTAACTCCTATCATGCATCAAGTCTCAAGTTGTTCAAGCATCTTTCATGTATCTCAATTTTATATTTGAAACACAATTTAAAACAAACATAACATTGAGAACGTCTCAAATCCATATAGAGAAATCACAACATGTTCGTTCTTCTAAAATATCATTCAAGTTCATTTAGTCACATAAAAGATTAGTTTCTAGAAATTACACTAACACCCCTTCATATCTAAACACATAGTATAAATTCATCACATCGGGATTCAAATTGTAAATCGAAACATTCATGCATATCACAATTCATTCAATACATATTTTTTAATATGATTGGAATACATCTAGATCAACAAACCAACAATAAACAATTTATTTGCACTTAAAACAATTAATTCAAATAATCACAATTACGCAAAATAATTCATAATAAATAGATCAAGTGTCCAATTAACGAACGGAAAGTGGCGTTGAACTCACCACAACGAGAAGAACATCTTGACCAGACGCCGCCGGAAGGCCACCACTGTAGTTGCCGGAATTTGGCCGGGCCGCCACCGAAGGTCGCAGGAAAAATCCCGAAAAATCAGTCCTGAATGAAGTCTTCGTGCCCATTCCGAATCCTCGATCAATTTTTGGAAATTCCAACTCAATCTCCTCCAATTTCAGATCTCAGAACACGAAAACCCTAAAATCTTCAAACTCAAATTACTTCCAAACCGGTGAACCAAAATGCGATCCGTAAAAGGCATTGTCTTACCCGTGACGAGCTCTTCGAAAGCCCTAAGGTGGTTGCCGGAGAAAATCCCCGGAGCTAGTCCCGCCATTGCCCCGCCGCTACACAGCCGTGATCTGCCACCAAACCACCGAATCTGGAGTCGCGTGATCACAGGCTACTAGTTCTCGCCGTTCCGAACAACTTTCGTGAAGAGCCCGAGGCCAAAAGATGGCCGGAAAAGGCCCCCGTTGGCCGCCGAATATTCTACCGCCGTCCACATCACCGGAACCACCATCTATGGCCAAACTCTGGTGAAATTGATGCCGGAAAATGGACTCAGGAGGTCGAAAAACCTTGGAAACCATCAAGCCCCGTCGAAAAACACCGCCGGAAGCGACGGAATCACGCCGTTACAGGAACTCGCGCCGCCGCCGCGGGCTTCAGGCGACGCGTGCGGCGCCATCGCGGTTCCGATGGCCGTGCCACCGACGTCAAAGAAGCGCCGGGATGTCATCTTTATGGGTCTGAGGCGCGTGCCTCAAGAGGAGGGCCGGAAACCGCCGCGAAAGGCCGGCGAAGTGGCGGTGGTCCGACATCTCCAATGCTGCTTCTGAAATTCGGCGATAACTCCGCCACCATTCATCGTTAGGCCGTGAAATTGGTACTCTTGCGTACGTCTCGCAGAGATAATCGAAATGGACTATTCGTTTGTTGAATTCCGTCGAGAAACAATCGAATTATGGGCTCGTAACCGAAGCCGCGAATAGTGACCTCGGGAGAGAGAGAGGGAGAGGAGAGAGAGAGAAAGGAGATTTGGGAGAAATGTGTCTTGTCCACAAGCTATATACAACCGGGTAACCTTATCGCGTAGCAAAGAGAAATATCGCGTACGAATAATCGTAAATAAAATTGGTAAAGTTACGAATAAACATTCAAGCCCCGAATTAATTTTATAAATTAAAATGAAAGAGAGGGATTTACCAATTAGAGTTTAATTCAATTTAATTTTAGAAACCTTTCGTACAATTTAACAACACTTCGTAAACGCATGATTGACAATTAATCTCAAGGAATTCGAGTAAACCGAAATTAAACAAGTTAAGTAACATGATGGATATAAAATCAACTTGACAATTATTTTTAGAATAATCCGAATGATCACATATTAAATTGGATTTACATTAAATCACATAATTCAAGAACTCTTAAATTAAACACACACAAGTATAGAGACTTACTTGTTAATATCGTCAGGAAGCCCTTCGAGAACACGGGGCGTCACAACCTTCCCCCCCTTAAGAGAACCTGGTCCCCAGGTTCCACTGCTAAAAGTAGATCCTCGAGTTGTAGTGCTCCAACACTTCTCCCGAACTCGCGTGAGTTCATAACTCTAATGGTGAGGCTTACTCCTGTCATCTACACCGAACCTCCTTTAGGATGTCTTGTTATCGTCGAGGTCCGTGCGAGTACTTAACCCGTTAGTTATTTCGGACTCGGTCGGTCATTCTCATGATCGGATAGCTACAACTGCACCCAACCTCGATGTCGTCTCATACTCGCCACTTGCAACCCGTAGTTAAAACAACCCGTAACGCAACCACAACAAACAAGAGAGAATCCCATCTCTCAACACGTAAGTGAGAGAGCCCCGTCCCTCAGCACCCACAAGAGAGAGAACCCCGTCTCTCGAGCACATATAAAAGAGAGAACCCCGTCTCTCAAGCACATAATTGAGAGAACCCCGTCTATCAACCTAAGTCGGGCAGATTCCAACATCTCCCAGCATTCTAGTTTGAGAAAATCCAGCATTCCTCAAACCCCTAGATTCAAGAGAATCCAGCATCCCTGAATATCTAAGTACAAGAGAATCCAACATCTCTCGCGCACAAAACTTAGAAAGATTCCAACATCTTTCTACCACATAAATAGAGAGAATCCTACATCTCTCCAACAGGTAAAAAGAGGGAACCTAAGGTCTCTCTTACACATAAATCCACTGATCAGTTATTCATACATACACACATAATAGTAACACTTGACGAAAAGTATGCGATGCATGTTTGGTGTACCTTATACAACTGATATCAGTGTCCCTTGAGTATAGATTCAACGCTCACACCTCAACTCAAGGGGGATATCGCGATGGAATCCCTATAAAACAGGGTTACAGTATGTATGTATGTTATATGAGAAGTTATTGAGCAATCAAGAGAGTTTTAAATCACATAGGCATGAATAGTTCACATAAGTACATAACTCATTCATTATCTCACCAACGGTTCATAACGAGTAGAAATTTCAAGTTACAATTACTAGACCAGGTATCCAAGTTATCACAATTAAAACAACCATAGTCATCACCCACATCAAGCAAAACAAGGTAAGAGTATTTAAACGATGCATGTATGCAAATGCCATGAATACTTGGCGTACCGTTAACCAAAGTGTAAAAATCTTGACAAGAAAGTCAAGATGAAGCAGTAGGAGTTGATTAAGCCGACAGTGATGCAACCCTCGCCATCTGAAACTCTTTGTCTTAAGTCTTTTCATAGAGTGGTAACTCAGCAAAGCTCGTTTATCACCAAGGCCCCTTACTAGACCGTAATCCTTGCTCAACTAGAATCATCCTCAGTTTCTCCCAAGAATTTCTCATTTTTGTGTTAAATCTTAGTCAGCTCATCTTCAAGGAGTTGTCCATGATTCGATTGTCAATTAGATATTTACCTCAGAGTTTCGTTGGATGATCGTAGTGCTAAACACTTCCCAAAGCAATCCATGGTATATGATCCTGAAACTTGGATAAAGTCTTTCGGCATCTAAGTGTTCTATTCCCACCTCAACAGTGTCTTCCATCTCATCTTGAAGAAACACCCCAAAGAGCTAACAACCAATCTTCTCTTGTCGTTTATTAACTCTAAACGGCACCAAAACCTTCAACACTCACCGATGGTTTGTAGCTCGTTGCTTAAGTAACATGGTTACCTATCCACATCCCTTGAACTTGATCGGATCTTATTTGATCGGATTCTTCTACATTAACTCGTTTCCATCAACAAGGTGACTACTCCCAAATAAATGAATCATCAAGGTGAAAGCTCATCAAACTCCTTCAAAACGGTTCTACTTGATCAGATTCTCCTCCATTGACTCATTTCCTCAGCAAGGTGACTACTTCCAAATAAACGAATCATCAAGGCGAAAGCTCATCAAACTCCTTCAAAACGGTTCTACTTGATCAGACTCTCCTCCATTGACTCATTTCCTCAACAAGGTGACTACTTCCAAATAAACGAATCATCAAGGTTAAAATGCATCAAACTTCATCTTTCAATTGACTTTAAGATAGTAAGTCAATGTAGCAATTCTCATTCCTTCAACTCTGAACCTTTTCATGAACATGATCTTGGTAAAGAATCCTTTCATCTTTGAATTATGGTGTGTTTTCGTTGTAGTACCAATAGGTAGTGTTGACGGAGGGAAATCTTAGTGTTGACTCATAGGGCACCCTGAAATTCAAACACTAAATTCGATGCATGTGGGTTAGAGATGCAAATGAACTGTAACACGTGATATAATGCAACAATTAGTTGCAATTTATAAAGCACATAAAATAAGATGTTGCACAATCAAAGTCATAATGTGCGCACAATCAGATATTCATGAAATAATTCATGCCGAAGGATCAAAGTATCAAGTCAAACAAATGCAATGCGCAGTTATTCCTATGTCGTACGACCTAGATAGGCTCAACACGACTCAAGAGCTCAGTTTTGCAACCTAGAGCTCTGATACCACTTAAGGATGTAACACCCCAAACGGAGGATGCCACATCCCCCACACTAAGACCCAGACCCGGTCACGAAATGGAAAGTCCATAACCGAATCCGAATCAAAGCGAACGGGAGACCAACTCACACACTAGGCTAGGCGGATCTAACATGACAGACTCAGAGCGCGGAAGCAATTTAAACAATTATCATCAGATAGCGGAAACAATTAAATCAACGTACAAAATAAGTGACGGGTTCAACTAGCATAGATACCTAGTCCCGAATATCAGCATACATAACAGGTGACGGGTTCAACTAGTATCCCGAATCTCAAATCATCGCAACGTAATAAACCAATATAAGTATCAGTAGAATAGCTAATTACATCCAAATGCTAGCATACTAACCCCACACGGGTTTAAGTCCAAGTAGAGCATAAAACATAACCTCCAAAAGAGAAATAAGAATACATAACATAAATAGAGTATGTGACAAATGCATCTTAACACCAACTAAACCGACAAGTGTGACCCAGAAGACTCACATCCGCCTAGCTCAAGCCAAAAGAAACCTGCAACTAAAAGATAAAATGAGGTGTCAGTCAACTGACTGAGTGAGGGGCCTAACGCACACCCACTGTATATATATAGAGCATAGCACATATCAGAAGGGTGGAGTCATGAACCGGAGATAGGTGTTGCATACCAAAACATTTCCAAAAGTACCCAAAAGATAGTTATATAAGACTTAGAAAACATTTCAGAACTCTGTCTCGATTCATGATTCCTAGACAGAACAGATCACATGCTTGGCGAGTACGAGCTTCCAACCTTTACTCCTCAAAACATATCAAAACATAAAATACCAAATCAATCCAACCGTCACACCAATGATGGAGGAGATGTACCGTCCCCAAACCATCCATAACAGACATACCCTCAACGGGTAGCGAACCCACAAGAGTCCTCCCCGGCCTTAGCCGAAGGCTCAAGATACCACACCTTCCCTACAGCACGGGTCGCGTGAAGATATCTCAAATGGAACTACACACAGATATATCCCCGACGGCCCTAACGGTCCCGGGGGCTCCTTACCCATAGCTCCTCGGATCCACATACATACATACACACATACAGATGCCAATATTTCATGGCCAACTCGCTACATAATCACAACACAACTGTTTTTCCAAAATAGCTTACATATGCTTCAAAAACTGGTTTTTATATGTATTCCTACGCTGCAGGGATAGCCCGCCCACGCAAGACTCACACAGTTACATTCCCACGCTGCAGGTGTTAGGAATAGTGCCCTAGAAAGCCGATTAGTCATAATCCGTTTTGGGACTTTCCTAGTATCATAGACAATCTTTGAATAATATACGATTGATTAATATCATAGGCAAACACTTCTTTATATACTCTTGTTTGGTATGCGTTTACTTTAGTTGTGCATGTATGAGAACTCCCCTAATCCTGATGACTTTAGGACTCTACCATTTAGGTGAAATGGTTCATGAAACGAGCCCTATATCACATAAGTCATGATTAGTAAAATTCTCCAAGCCGATGAGTCCTACAGACAGTGGGAGTGTCAACCTGACTCCTCTAAGGCTTGCTTGTGGGATCACGCCCTTAAGAAGGACCACCTTGTTTCATGTAGGTGCAAAGTGTATAGTTGATACGTGCGTGATACATGAGGGTTCTTACTTCAATAAGTAAGTTCACTGAGGTGCCCCATATGAGAAGATTCCTAAATGGGAAAGGAAGTTTCTATTTCAGGAAATAGAAACTTCCAGATTAGGAAATATCTCACGAGTCATTGATGTGATTAATTGATCCTTAGACTTGAGGTTCCTTGTCACTTTATGAGTTAACTCTGTAGTCTTAGGTATAAGCTTTAAAGGGTGTTGCCTTAGACAACTGATTCAAGGCTTATGCTGGAGCTGCACAAGTGATTCATGAAAGTGAATGAGAATCAAGAAAGGACCTACACTTGCATTTGCAAGGTGATCTCTTATTGTGTAAGTCATTCATATGCCATATGGAGTCCTTGGCCAAGGCAGTAGATCAAGACATCATGAAAAGGGTTTCTTGGATTGAGATCAAATGGATATGAAATGCACTTAGCTTTAAGACCAGATTATTAGGGTTCTAATTATTCCCTTACCCTAGATCTTGGTTGAGAGATAGTAAGTAGGAGGATTGTATCTCACATGAATCAATGACTTAAAGGTTCTGTCGAATCCGACCATTCCAATTCAGCTAGGGGTTAAACACCTGTTGCTAGACTATGGTCGTTTAATCTGTGGACTGATTAATTAATTAGTGAATTAATTAATTAGGGTCACTGCTAATTGAATTGAGAACCTAGAGGGTCACACACAACAATTTGGTTACATGAGTTGAGGCTTTAAAATGATTAAACGAGTTAATCGGGCCTAGAGGGTTCCACACGTGTGAAACCACACGTGTGGGTCACGTGACTGGACACGTGTCATAGGGACACGTGTGCCACACGTGTTTATTTGATTGAATATTAAATAATTAATTTATTAATTATTTAATAGACTTTGGTTTAATTTTGAATTAAAAGGAAAGTCTTATTTTGGAGAAAAATAATCTAGTTAATTAATTATGAATTAATTAATTAGATAAAATAAGTTATTTATTTTAAATAAATAAAGTACAAAATTATCCAAAATTAGTTTGGATATTTTTAGCTCTCTTGAAAGTTGATTTGAATTAGAATTCAAAGTCAAAGTCAAAATACTTGATGATCAAGTAATAGGAGAGAGAGGGACCAAAACCCTAGTCCATAAGGACTAGGATTTTCGGCTACTCCCATCCTATAAATAGGGGAGCTCGAGCTCCCCTTAGAGCTAATGGAGAATTCTTTTGGTTCATGTGTTGAACACCATCCTTTCTCCAAGATAAACGAAACCCTAGGTTAAGCCTAAACACTAACTAGAGAACTAGCATCCTTACTAGTTAGATTGTAGCCAAGTTGGTGGACTATCTCTAGAGAGCTTCAAGTTAGAAGTTTTGAAGATTCGAGCTTTACCAAAAAGTGGGGATCAAGCAAAACGATCAGAAGGGATGATGAAACGATTCTGAACCCAACATGAAACGAATGAAAAAATCGAACCAAAGAAGATGGCGAAAACCGTTCGTCCATATCCTGAAGGATGAATTTTTTCACGAGGGTTTTATGACTGGCAGTTTTCTACTTTTGCAAAACTGGTTTTCGAAGGGAGTTTCAATCATGCTTTTCTAATTTTCATGTTTCTTTCTTTATGTTGTATTGTTAAGAACTGCCATAACATGATTTGAATCCAGGTTGGTGTGGATTGTTATCCGTACAATGGATTCTGAAGTGGAAAGAGACTTTCGAGGAACGGGTTGCCATTACCGCATGAAGCGCGTTTGAGGGCGGCTCAAAACGTGTCAAGAAAGCTACTACCCAAGTTAGTTTCTTGATCTCTACGAATTTGGATACACGATTGCGAGTCCAAGATCCTTTTGTTGGGAAAATTTTTTAAATTCCGCTGCTTTCTGATTCCTGTTTTCCAGCAAGTGGTATCAGAGCCACCTCGTTAATCGTGTTTCTGATTCGTCTCAATTATACTGAATTTGGTAGAAATTCTTAGGCTTGATGCGATTGAGTATTTGTAATTGTTTTAGAAAGCCTGAATTACGAAACTGTATTTTTCCTGAAAGTTTCTGAAAATTGGTTTTTGCAAAATTTGATTTTTGAAAACTATTTTAGATTTGAAACTGTTTAAACTGTTTTTGGATTTCTTGGATTGGTTTTGCTTTTGAACGAAAACACGAAACGAAAAGCCTGGATTACGAACACGCGAAACCCCGCGTGCGAAGGTGTCACGCCCGCGGGGTTCGCGCGCCGCCGCCCTCCTGTCCTAGGCGCGCCCAGGCCCCAGCGCCTACTCCCTCCTGCAACCGCGCGGGAGGCCTTCCGGGTGCGCCTAGGCATGGCCGCCCATCGCCCGCCCAGGCTGGGCGAGGTGTGCAGGATCTCTCGCCCAGACCCGCCTGAATGCGAGCGGGATGACTGCGCGCGGCGTGTGCGCTGTGCGCGAGCACTCGCACGGCCTTGGCCGTGCGCTGTGCGCGCCTGTCGCGCGCGCGTGCACCGCATGCGTGCGGTCTCCTTTCGCGTGCGGGCCCCGTTTTTCGTAATCCGGGTTTTCGTATCTCGTGCAATCCAGTCCCAATTTTTATTTTAATTTTAAAATTTTATTTTTGAATATTTATTTTAATTTTTGAATAAAACTTAAAATTTGGATTTTTGAGAAATTGAAACGGTTTATATTTTGGGAAAATACATCTTTGATAAAATTATTAATTTTCATAAATTAATTGGAATTTTATTTGTTTTTGTTAATTTGGGATTTATTGAAAACTGTTATAAATAAGACTCGCATCAAGTCGTGTTTTAAGTCATTAAGACTTGAAACGGGAATTTTAATTTATTGGCTAAATTTAAATTCTCGCAAGAGCATGTTAGGTGATCAAGGGTTTAGATCTATGTATGGTTTTAATTTATGCACATGGATGGTTTAAATTGGGGTTGGAGCCCTATAGTTGCGTTTTTCAATTGAGGTTGGAGCCTCACTTATGTGCGTACTGTTATGTGATTTATTATGTGGCTTTCCATGTTACTGTTTTTGAGGCCGGGGTATGCCCCGTGTAATTATCTAAGGCCAATATGAAGATTGAGCCTTATTACTTTATGTCTTTTTCTTTTTATTGTAATTTGAGAGTAGAGATAGGTTGTGAGGTTTTATTTTCATTTTGGAGACAATGCACCCATGGAGTAAGATGGACCACATTCAAGTAACAAGGAGGCCATAAGTGAAGACCCCTCAAAATGTTAGGGAGGGGAATCTCAATTGTAAAATGTAATAGAGATAGGGCTCGTATTTTGTTACCGCTTTCCCTTATGTGATTTAAACTGTTTATGTGGCATGTATGTTAGAACTTGTGATTGTGGAGTGGCTCCCACATATCACGCATAAGATAGGTAGAACCCATGATCATCTCATGTTAGTATCATGCTAGGACATGTTATCTGTTTATGTGCTTGTTTGAAATGCATTTAAGTTGTAATTGCATTAATCAAGACTAATAAAATTGGATAACATATATGTTGGTGAGGTCGAACCGAACAACTCTTCAGTTGATTCGAAAATTCCCATTAAATATTAAGCTCATTTCGAATAATAGGTATTTAATTCGAGATGCGAATTTTGAATTAAATTCCTAGCATTCCATCAATAGGTTTTAAGGCTAGTAAGTAAAGCTAGTTATTGTCCGCGAGTCGTGGGATAGCTAGTGGAGCTTATTAGTTCTTAGTTACCTAATTGATCATTTTAAATTATCAATATTTCGTGGTTAATTTTGGCAAGGACGATGTCCGCGAGTCGTGGGTCGTTCGAACTAAGTTTTGATCATGATCTTATGATTGATGGGTCTAGCTTAACGCCTAAGTAAATATGGATGTCGCACGAGTCGTGGGTCCATATTGAAAGATAGGTGATGCAAAACAATTACTAAGAGTTCTAAAGGTGTTAGAATTGGTAAGTTGTACCTACCTAGGGTTTTACTTAGAATGTCCGCGAGTCTTGGGTTCGAGGTAAAATGCTTAGGATCTTAGTACCCATTGGGAAAAGCGTTCCTCTTAGATCTTTGGGAATTATAGATCTTTGAAAAACACTGGGAGCTACATTAGATTAAAGACCTTATCTTTTGTATATCGTTATAATTCAGCATGCTCACATTTTCTCTGCTTAGCATTTAGGTTGTAGTTCTGTGATTCTCTACAATATGAAATGCAAACCCATTTGTGTCCATCCTTAAGTCAAAAGAGTTGACTAAGTCCTAACTAAATCTGATTGGCTTCGGACCATAAAATTCGTTTTAGATTCCGAATAGAGAAAGACGTTCTCTAAAGGGCAAAGTTTTCAATTGTGAAAATACGACCCGGGCCAAAAGAGAAGCAATCTGAGGTGAATGGATTTTTCCAAACCACTTAAGAGCAATTGAATCACCTCATAAAAATATTACAAGGTATAACATTATGGAATTATTCAATATTCCAAATGGGGAAACAAGTGCACACGAACAAGGTCTAAAGATCTTATTTGAAGATCTTATGGTCTCGATCATCAACCGAGAGAAGAGTTCTCCATGCACTGATTGCTTACATTGCTTCCACCATCATTCAAACCCTTTGTGCTCAACTAGAATGATGCTAATGTAGCATAGTTAATCATTTAGTTGATAATGGTTGAGAGCATCCTTAAGAAGGAATAAAAGGTTGAAATGGTTAATTCTTCTTCTAAACTCCCTAAGTTAAAGGCTCAACGCCTAAAGAAGAAGAAACCCCTAAGAGCCCAATGGAGGGGCATGTAAGGGGTGCCCCAAAAGACACTAGAGATCAAATAGGACGTTTGCTTCTATGGTAGCAAATAAGGACTTTGAAAGGGAACTACGAAGAGTATGAGTACTCTGAAATGTTACCTCGTTTAGTAATTCTACTAGGAATAGAATTCACTAGTCTTGAGTCAATTCTGCATAATCCGTTGTGCAAAGACTCAAGGCAGTAATGTTCTGAACATACAACGAGAAAACAAAAGTAAGTGAGACGACAAAGCTTCGAATTACTTTGGAACGTTGAGATATAAAAGGATTAGCAAGTCAGACACCTTAGGATCATTCTATGAAAATGAACCTATAGAGTTGACTTCCTGTGAATCCTATCTCAAAGGGAAAACATTCCTGGAACATTGTTTAGGTGAAACATAGAACGTTCCAAAATTATAGTGGATTTCGATCCATGCTGATGAGTGTAAGATGCTTAATGTAAGCACTAGATACAATCGTCAGTTTAATCATTATGAATGAATGTACTTGTTAAAGTACAAATTCGAAACTTATATGAAATTCTTAGAATTTCAAAAGGAGGTTAGGAACCGAAGTAGTCATAAGTTATAGGCAAATCGATATGATCGAGATAGCCAATATCTTATCAACTAATTCCTTAGTCATCTTAGAAATAATAGGATTATCTCTCAGTAAACTAATTCGAGAACACCTTAGTGTTTCCGAATGAGGGAATGAAACCTTATAGGATATGGTCCATTCCATAGCAAACTTTACTGACTTATAATCATTCTAGGAATAAACTCCCAGAATATGCAGTTAGAGATTTTGAATTTTGCACCTTCCAAAATTAGTCCTTTAGATGCACTATGCAATGTGGCACACTAAATTCCCTAATTATTCTTGTCCAAGAATTTAGTGGAATCCTCTTAAGTAAAGAGGATAGTGGGAGATAGGCTTGAAATGAGTTCAAGTTTATACAAACAATATTGGATATCATTTCTGCGATTCCCTTAGACAAAGGTTGTTTGTCTCAAGGAATGTATCTTTCTTAAGGAATCGTTCCTATAGAAGAAGAAAGACAAGCAAGCAGACCTCAAAGAAATTTAAGGATAAATATCCACGCCACATATAGAAGAAACCAGCCCATCTGATAAAACTTAGCCAAATTTTAGAGTATGTACACGTATGAAACCCTTCTCTTAAGACGTGTTTAGAACGCATTCCTAGATAGCCAAGAGGAGACACTGTCAGATTTGGAATTTGAGTAGTGTAAGCAAGCCTTGAAATCCAATATGGATTCCATATATTCAAACCAAGTTTTGACCTTGGTTGATCCACCTGATAGGATCAAGCTCGTGGAGCTTCGAGTAAATGGAAAGCATTACAACCTTCTTGACGATTGAAATGCAAAAGTCCATTTGGATTATGTTTACCACATCCTCATATTCTGACTATGAGATATGATAAATGAATATGAGAACTATCTTGTTCAATATGAGATTGAAAGAGACTGAAATAAGGTATTTCCATAAATCTCATATTCAGTGGGAGTATGCATAAGGTATGCAAATCCCTAAGTCAATCTGTGGATTGATAAAGGCTTCTAGGAGTTAGACAATTCGATTCCACAGCCAAATCGTTTGACACAGATGGAAGTCGAATAAGTCTCAGAGTGTACATATGAAAGTTAGTGATGTAAGAGTCAATTTTGGTTCTTTAGAAGACGACATCCTTCTCATTAGGAATGTCAAGGATGACGTGAAAGTTACCAATTCTTGTTTAAGAAACAATTTGACATGAAAGATCTTAGTGATTATCCTAAATTCTCGACATTGAGATCTATAGAAGATAGATCTAAGAGAATAAAAGGATTATCACAAAAACGAGTGCATAACTATAATACTAAAAGGAGTTTAGTATGGACAATGGAACATCTCTTTTGAAGAGTATGTGTCCTAAGATAACTTTGAGAAAGTTAGAATGTCCAAAATCCCTTTAAGTGAAAGGGTGCATAATGTATGAAATGTCATGTACTAGACTTGATATGGCGCAACACTAAGCGTAGTGGGTCGAATCTAATATGACCTCTAAGAAGGTCATTAGATTTCTGTAAAGAATGTCCTCAGACTACTTGAGAAGAAATGAGGATATGTATTAGTTTACAGAGCCCAAAAGATCTTGTTGTTAAAAGGATATTTAATGTAACCGTTCATCAAACATAGATGATTATGAAGACATTGAAAGGATACAACTTCTACCAGAATGGTAATGCAATGTGTTGGAAAGGGGTTCCAAGGACGGACATTGCAAAACTAGACTATCGTAGTTGAGAACTTAGTCGTATTATATAACGCTAAGTTAAGTGTTTGGGTAAGAAACTCCATCTAACTTGTTAGATGAAGTTCCTAGCATGAAACAACTCCTTTATCATATTGTATGATAAAATAGATGGTTGCTCAAGTAAGAGAACCAAGACCTCACCAAGAGACTGACACGTGATTACGAATCACTTTATAAGGAAAAGGTGTTTTCCTAAGAGATGTGTAAACAAGAGGGTCACATCAACAGAGAATATAGCAGATCCACTTTGGAAACGCCCAAAGTCAATATGCTCTCAAAGTACATCTTGAGAAGATGGGACTTAGAGTACCTAAATGGCTTTTACGGGCAAGTGGGAGATTGTTAGGAATAGTGCCCTAGAAAGCCGATTAGTCATAATCCGTTTTGGGACTTTCCTAGTATCACAGACAATCTTTGAATAATATACGATTGATTAATATCATAGGCAAACACTTCTTTATATGCTCTTGTTTGGTATGCGTTTACTTTAGTTGTGCATGTATGAGAACTCCCCTAATCTTGATGACTTTAGGACTCTACCATTTAGGTGAAATGGTTCATGAAATGAGCCCTATATCACATAAGTCATGATTAGTAAAATACTCCAAGCCGATGAGTCCTACAAACAGTGGGAGTGTCAACCTGACTCCTCTAAGGCTTGCTTGTGGGATCACGCTCTTAAGAAGGACCACCTTGTTTCATGTAGGTGCAAAGTGTATAGTTGATACGTGCGTGATACATGAGGGTGCTTACTTCAATAAGTAAGTTCACTGAGGTGCCCCGTCTGAGAAGATTCCTAAATGGGAAAGGAAGTTTCTATTTCAGGAAATAGAAATTTCCAGATTAGGAAATATCTCACGAGTCATTGATGTGATTAATTGATCCTTAGACTTGAGGTTCCTTGTCACTTTATGAGTTAACTCTGTAGTCTTAGGTATAAGCTTTAAAGGGTGTCGCCTTAGACAACTGATTCAAGGCTTATGCTGGGGCTGCACAAGTGATTCATGAAAGTGAATGAGAATCACGAAAGGACCTACACTTGCATTTGCAAGGTGATCTCTTATTGTGTAAGTCATTCATATGCCATATGGAGTCCTTGGCCAAGGCAGTAGATCAAGACATCAAGAAAAGGGTTTCTTGGATTGAGATCAAATGGATATGAAATGCACTTAGCTTTAAGACCAGATTATTAGGGTTCTAATTATTCCCTTACCCTAGATCTTGGTTGAGAGATAGTAAGTAGGAGGATTGTATCTCACATGAATCAATAACTTAAAGGTTCTGTCGAATCCGAACATTCCAATTCAGCTAGGGGTTAAACACCTGTTACTAGACTATGGCCATTTAATCTGTGGACTGATTAATTAATTAGTGAATTAATTAATTAGGGTCACTGCTAATTGAATTGAGAACCTAGAGGGTCACACACAACAACTTGGTTACATGAGTTGAGGCTTTAAAATGATTAAACGTGTTAATCGGGCCTAGAGGGTTCCACACGTGTGGGTCACGTGACTGGACACGTGTCATAGGGACACGTGTGCCACACGTGTTTATTTGATTGAATATTAAATAATTAATTTATTAATTATTTAGTAGACTTTGGTTTAATTTTGAATTAAAAGGAAAGTCTTATTTTGGAGAAAAATAATCTAGTTAATTAATTATGAATTAATTAATTAGATAAAATAAGTTATTTATTTTAAATAAATAAAGTAAAAAATTATCCAAAATTAGTTTGGATATTTTTAGCTCTCTTGAAAGTTGATTTGAATTAGAATTCAAAGTCAAAGTCAAAATACTTGATGATCAAGTAATAGGAGAGAGAGGAACCAAAACCCTAGTCCATAAGGACTAGGATTTTCGGCCACTCCCATCCTATAAATAGGGGAGCTCGAGCTCCCCTTAGAGCTAATCGAGAATTCTTTTGGTTCATGTATTGAACACCATCCGTTCTCCAAGATAAACGAAACCCTAGGTTAAGCCTAAACACTAACTAGAGAACTAGCATCCTTACTAGTTAGATTGTAGCCAAGTTGGTGGACTATCTCTAGAGAGCTTCAAGTTAGAAGTTTTGAAGATTCGAGCTTTACCAAAAAGTGGGGATCAAGCAAAACGATCAGAAGGGATGATGAAACGATTCTGAACCCAACATGAAACGAATGAAAAAATCGAACCAAAGAAGATGGCGAAAACCGTTCGTCCATATCCTAAAGGATGAATTTTTTCACGAGGGTTTTGTGACTGGCAGTTTTCTACTTTCGCAAAACTGGTTTTCGAAGGGAGTTTCAATCATGCTTTTCTCGTTTCATGTTTCTTTCTTTATGTTGTATTGTTAAGAACTTCCATAACATGATTTGAATCCAGGTTGGTGTGGATTGTTATCCCTACTGTAACACCCCGCTCGTCCGACGTATAAGGTACGCCACATTCCAACTTTATTATGTGTCTAATTATGTTATTGTGTGTTTTGCCTGGCCCTATTTTGAACTCTTTTAGAGTTTAGGGGCCTGTTTGTAATTTTCTCTTTTTAGGGGGTTATTCGGTCAATTCTCGTTCGGTCGAGAGTTCGACCTCTTTGACCCTCTTTTGTGTTCGGGGCATCGAGACGAGTCCGTAGACTCTAAGTTTGCCCCATTCTGACTTCGTTAACCCCTTCTTCCGATCGTTTTCACGTACGAGGACCCGAGATATAATACCCCGGATCCTCGTAATTCGTGCAAAACGCAGCAGACCTTAGCCTGCTCTCTCCTCTCTCCCGCTTCAACGTTACACACACACTCACGGTGTAAAAACACGCACAACTCCAAACTCGGCCTATACTCGACGGAATTTGACGAACCAATAGTCCATTTCGATGAGCTCGACGACCCCAACACGATGATACCAGTTTCGTGGCCTGAGGATGGCTGACGGCGGCGCAGTGGTGGTCCGAAGGTGGAGGGTTGCGCCACCTCATCGCCGGCGACAATCCGGCGAGCTTCGCCGGCCAACACCACCCTACCCCCATGTTTTCCGACCCGCTGGTGACGTTTCCGACCTCGGTTCGATGCAAAAACCACCGTAGGTGGCGGTTCCGGCGAGTTGCAGTGCGGCGGCGTTTGGTGGCGGCTTTGGTGCTCCGATCGTTGTCCGGCGACGGGGCTTGAGGGGAAAGACTCAGGACGACGAGCTGAGTTGTTTAAGGTCAGTCCCGCCACCTGAATTTCGTCGGAGCGGCGGCGGCAGAGCAGCAGTGGTGGCGCGACGGTGCTTCGCGGCGGCGGCCATCTCCGGTGACTTTTTCCGGCGAAAAGCATAGGGGTTTCAAAGAGCACATCACGGGTAAGCCAATGCCTCTTTCGGATTCGATTTTCGTTCACCGGTTTGGAAGTAATTTCGATTTGAAGATTTTAGGGTTTCGTGTTGTTGGAACTGAAATTGGAGGAGTTTGGGTTGGAATTTGCGGAATTTGATCGAGGATTTGGATTGAGCACGACGAATCCTCACATGAGTGAATTTTGGGGATTTTTCCGGCATGCTCCGGTGGCGGCCGAGCGGCGGCCAGCCACTATTCCGGCGGCTCCGATGGCGGCGATCCGACGGGCTTCGAACAGTTTGTCCGCCTCGTTGTGGTGAGTCCATCGCCACTTCCCGTTCGTCAATCGGACACTCGGTTTATTTGTTACGAATTTATTTGTATATTTGGGACTTATTTGATTTAATTGTTTTAATGCGAATTAATCGTCATATACTTAGAATTGTCGATCGGAATGAATTCCAATGAATATGAAATCATGTATTAAATGAAATGTAATATGTATTGATGCTTTGGATTGTGAATTGAACCCCGTAATGCCGAATTGTATTAATTGTTAATTGTTTTAAAATGTAATTTGTTCTTGTATGCTTGATAATTAATGAATATGTATTGTATGGCATTTGAAAACATGAAATAAATTATGAATGTATGAATTCTTGTTGTTGTTGATATAGTTGGAAATGGATAAATGACTTCGTGAATCTATATGGAACTCGTAACATGTTATAAGAATTAATTGGCCTTATATTATGTGAATTTGTATGAAATGTGATATATGAGTTTGTTTGATTTAATTAAATAAAATTTGTAGCATGCTATGATATGATTTAGTTGGCTTTGAAATACGTGCAATTTTATGAAATGTTATATGTGAATTGATTTGATTGCTTTGTAAATGCGCATTATATGAACCTGGTATGCAATATCTGAATTGAATAAGATTTATATGATTAAATTAGAAACTTGTTAATTGGTCTAATCACTTAAATTGAATTGAATATGTAACGTATGAATTTAATGAACTTAGTTTGATTAGAATTTGACTTATATGAAGTATGAACCTTGAATGATTAAATAACTTGCTTTGAATTTGTATAAGACTTCGTGAGGTTTAAATAAATTAGAAGCATGCTACAGTGATTGCTTGACTTATTAATACTTGGAAATTTGTATGAAATGCGATATGAATTGTCTGAACTTTGTTAATTGAATTTGTTAGGTATTAAATGAATTGATATGAAATGATATGAAGTGCTTTGCCTTTAATTTTGTAATTTGCATTAATTATGAACATGAACATGCCTTAATGTTTTGTTTTGCATATAATTTATATAAATTTGAACCTTGCTGATGTGATTGCATTTATTAAGTGTTTGAGCATATGCCGTGCGTCCCTATGTGGTTGTCTGCTTGAGTCTGAGTTCCGTGCTGTGTTTGTGTGTTCAGTTGGTACAGGTGCACCCGGGGTGATGACTTGAGGTCGTGCAGGTTCCGGGGTGGACCTTCTGCTTTGTATTTGGCTCCGTTTGGTGTAAGGTGAGGTTTTAGGATTTTTGTTTTAGTTACAGCGACCTACAACATTCTGTGCTCGTTTTCAAGCCTGCATGCGATTATTCTATTATATTTATATAATAGATACGTGTTTATATGATATGTTTATGAATTTGTCATACGATTAAAGGTTTTCGAACTGTATATGTACGAGCATATGTAAGCTTGAAATGTTTTGCAACGAGGTTATGCTCCAAACCGTGTGTCTTTATACCAGCTGCGGATTAGGATAACACGGAGAGGTACGTTTATAGCATATGCTAAGTTGCAAGGTATGGTATGCTCCGATAAGGTACGTAAGTATGATTTTGATTCGATATGATAAGTTTGATATGTAGCGAGTTATGATATGATCTGTCTGATATGCTCTGTTTTGATATGTTGGGCCCCGAGACGTGGGTAAGGGGGACCCGGGACGACCATGGGGCCGCCGGTTATGACCCCTGTGCACGTTCTCATTTGAGATATTCACGTGCGACCTAGGGAGGTTGGGAAGGCGTGGTATCTTGAGCCCTCGGTGGATAACCGGGGAAGGCACAGTGTGGGTTCGCTACCCCGTGTGTGTTTGTATCTGTATGAGTAGTGAGGGTTTGCTCCCCGAACTGCATGGTGTTGGGGTTGGACTGTTTATGATATTTGTTGGTTTCTGATATGATACGTATGATTCGATATGGAAGTAAGGTGGGAGACCCGTACTCGCCGGGTATATGATTATGATATGTTATGTTGATTATGAAACGGGATAGGAGCTTTCTCTCTTAATAAAATATGAGTATGCTCAGTTTGTTAAGTTATGAATAAGATAAGATATGTATAAGTTTGATTTGATATGATATGTATAAGTTTGGTTTGAAAATGGTTGGTATGCAAAACCCTACTCCCGGTTCATAATCTTTCTTTTGATACGTGCTCTGCTCCTTATTATGTATAGTGTGTGTGAGTTCAGCCCCCTCGCTCAGTCAGTGGACTGACCCTCGCCCCATCTATGTTTTCAGTTGCAGGTACCAATTGTTGGAGTTCGAGCTAGGCGGCTTTGAGTCTGGTCTGTCGAGTCTGTGTCGGTCTGTTTGATTTTGCTAAGTATTTTGTTCTGATTTATTTATGAAAATTATGTATATAGTATGTTCTGTACAAGATGATATTTATGCTTTGATCATATGAATTTTCGGGACAGATTAGGACAGGGTGTGGACTAGTTGAACCCGTTTATTTATGTTCGATGATTAAAGTTTTGTTAGTTCATATTTTGCATCGCTTCCGCATTCGAGTTTTGCTTATTTTACTTGTACAGGGTTTAGGTACCGCCTAGCTTTGGTTGGTTTTTCATTTGTCACCCGTTCGCTATGACTTGGTGCGTACGCGGACTTTCCATTTCGTACCACATGTCGGGTCATAGTGCGGGGGTGTGGTGCCCCACCGCTTGGGGTGCTACATCTTAAGTGGTATCAGAGCTACCAGGTTCAGAACCGGTGCTCTGGAGTCGTGTCGTGTCAGTTTAGGTCGGACGGCATAGGAATACTTGTGCATTGCATTCGCCTGATGTGAAATTTTGACTTCTCTGCATGAATTTGTTTGAGCTTATGTGATTGTGTGCACACTATGATTACGATTCTTGCAAAATTATCACTGTTATGCTTTAAATTTTATTAAATTACGTATTGGATGTGCATTACTTAAGTGTTTTTAAGTGTTTTTATTACTTGACATATCCACATACTAACCCTCATGCATAAATATTTATTCAATTTGTGAATAGCAGGGAGGTGGATTGATGAAAACTTTTAATTGATCGTGACCACATTTCACGCTTTTATAAATTGATGACAGAGGATTCAAAACTACCATGCCTTGATTGATTGAATAAAGGATAAATGGATTTCTGAAAGAATTCGACAATAGCTAGATGCTAACCTTATGGAAACAGGTATTATGCATTCATAGCACGTGCATCATGCATTGGATTAAATTATAATTATTTTGAACATTTGTTCTACGTGCTTGACTGCTTTCTTTGCTGGATATGAGTGCCTGCCATTTACATCCCTAATCCCGCATGCATTAGTTTTGTGGTTATATTTAGGTGATTTTGTTACCTGTTTCAACGAGTACTGATTTTAGTGGAAGCTGCATTGGGATCTGAATATGAGTGGATCAGAAAGTGGACAGTTGATTTCACAAACTCGGGGTATAGGGTGGATAAAAGAAGATGTATGTATACAAGGGAAACGAAGTGACCTTTTAACTAACGAGGTGCCTTCAGGATATATACTTAATTACTTGAAGGTACTCGGGGTTAGCAAATTTTATAAGGAAGTCAGAATTTCTAAATCTGAATGGCATGAGGTGACAATGAAGGAATCAAGGCACTGGTACAATTCAGAAAATTCTAAAGAGGGAACCGGATTACTATTATAGAGACACCACCAGAGTAGTTACTCTTACACAAAGAAAAAAAAAAGGGGAAAATTTTGTAAACTATGGAATTTTGTGCCAAATAATGAGGATAAGGACATCATTTACAACGATGGTGTACTAAGCAAGACTGTTTAAAGATTCTTCATCTATCTCTCCACGATTGTCCTGAGAGATTTTACCGTTGGAGGAAATAGCAATTCCTGATTACCGAGGATTTTACTGGGATTTCAAGAGACCCCACGGATCACTTTACTCCGAGAATCAAGTGAGACGGTCCAAGATCATTTGGGTACCCGAGAATATGAGGGAATATTAAAGAATGCAAGTTTGAACGAAGGATTGGAACCACTGCCAGTCAAGGATTCGATTATCCTTCCAAATTAAAGAATTGCCAACCTCGACTTCAATTCCACGGTGAACGATACCTTAAGCATTCATGGCATTTGCACCCATGCATTTTATAAGTAATTATATTTGATTTTGCGTGGTGTATGTGACAACATGTAATGTTTGATGTTGCTCGATTGTAATAACGTGACTAACTGCTTTAATTTTTCATAACTTAAAATTTGTTGTTTTGTTGTTAATTCTTGTAAACTGAATGGAATACTTGTGTGAATTGTTCGTGTCCCTATGTTTATAATTTCTTTGGTTACTCACTAACCCTTCATGCACATACAAGCATATTGTGATTTTATTTTACAGAAATTCCATCGCGATATCCCCCTTGAGTTGAGCATGGATGATGAGTCTATACTCTAGGGACACCGATATCAGTTGTGATAAGGTACACGATACATGCATCCCATGTTTTGCATCCAGTGTTATTTTGACGTGTGTATGTTGGAATGCTGAGTAAGTGAACTTGTGTGCTAGAGAGTTGTTGAGATCTCTCTGTTTATGTGTTAGGGGGATGTGGGATTCTCCCTATTTATGTGATAGAAAGATGTTGGATTCTTTCTAATTATGTGAGCCAGAGATGCTGGATTCTCTTGGTGTTAGATATTTGGGAGATGCTGGATTCTCTCGAATTTAGGGATTTGAGAAATGCTGGATTTTCTCAAACTAGAATGTTTGGAAGATGTGGAAGTCTGCCAGACTTAGGTTGAGAGACGGGGCTCTCTCGATTATGTGGTTGAGAGACGGGGATTCTCTCAATTCTGTGCCTGAGGGACGGGGTTCTCTCTTTTGATGTGTTGGGAGATGGGGCTCTCTCTCTTGCGTGCTGAGAGATGGGATTCTCTCTTGTTTGTTGCGGCTTAGTTACGGGTGGCCTGACAGCAGCTAGCAAGCGATGAGGGTGCGACGGTATTGAGCTTTGGTTGCAGTGACCTAGTGGAGATTGAACGAGTTTGAAGCGATCAATGGTCAAGTGTTGAACAAACCGCTGGGACTACGGAACTCTGAGGGGAGTTGATGCATTAGTGGGAGTAAACTCCACAGCAAGGGCTATGACTCTACACAATTTCAGGAGACGGATTGAAGTTTTCCAACTCGAAGTTTTATGACTCAGTAATAGGACCTGAGGACAGGTCCTTTTGAAGGAGGGAAGATTGTAACACCCTGCTCGTCCGACGTATAAGGTACGCCACATTCCAACTTTATTATGTGTCTAATTATGTTATTGTGTGTTTTGCCTGACCCTATTTTGAACTCTTTTAGAGTTTAGGGGCCTGTTTGTAATTTTCTCTTTTTAGGGGGTTATTCGGTCAATTCTCGTTCGGTCGAGAGTTCGACCTCTTTGACCCTCTTTTGCGTTCGGGGCATCGAGACGAGTCCGTAGACTCTAAGTTTGCCCCATTCTGACTTCGTTAACCCCTTCTTCCGATCGTTTTCGCGTACGAGGACCCGAGATATAATACCCCGGATCCTCGTAATTCGTGCAAAACGCAGCAGACCTTAGCCTGCTCTCTCCTCTCTCCCGCTTCAACGTTACACACACACTCACGGTGTAAAAACATGCACAACTCCAAACTCGGCCTATACTCGACGGAATTTGACGAACCAATAGTCCATTTCGACGAGCTCGACGAGCCCGACACGATGATACCAGTTTCGTGGCCTGAGGATGGCTGACGGCAGCACAGTGGTGGTCCGAAGGTGGCGGGTTGCGCCACCTCATCGCCGGTGACAATCCGGCGAGCTTCGCCGGCCAACACCACCCTACCCCCATGTTTTCTGACCCGCTGGTGACGTTTCCGACCTCGGTTCGATGGAAAAACCACCGCAGGTGGCGGTTCCGGCGAGTTGCAGTGCGGCGGCGTTTGGTGGCTGGTTTGGTGCTCCGATCGTTGTCCGGCGACGGGGATTGAGGGGAAAGACTCAGGACGACGAGCTGAGTTGTTTAAGGTCAGTCCCGCCACCTGAATTTCATCGGAGCGGCGGCGGCAGAGCAGCAGTGGTGGCGCGATGGTGCTTCGCGGCGGTGGCCATCTCCGGTGACTTTTTCCGGCGAAAAGCATAGGGGTTTCAAAGAGCACATCACGGGTAAGCCAATGCCTCTTTCGGATTCGATTTTCGTTCACCGGTTTGGAAGTAATTTCGATTTGAAGATTTTAGGGTTTCGTGTTGTTGGAACTGAAATTGGAGGAGTTTGGGTTGGAATTTGCGGAATTTGATCGAGGATTTGGATTGAGCACGACGAATCCTCACATGAGTGAATTTTGGGGATTTTTCCGGCATGCTCCGGTGGCGGCCGAGCGGCGGCCCGCCACTGTTCCGGCGGCTCCGGTGGCGGCGATCCGACGGGCTTCGGACAGTTTGTCCGCCTCGTTGTGGTGAGTCCATCGCCACTTCCCGTTCGTCAATCGGACACTCGGTTTATTTGTTACGAATTTATTTGTATATTTGGGACTTATTTGATTTAATTGTTTTAATGCGAATTAATCGTCATATACTTAGAATTGTCGATCGGAATGAATTCCAATGAATATGAAATCATGTATTAAATGAAATGTAATATGTATTGATGCTTTGGATTGTGAATTGAACCCCGTAATGTCGAATTGTATTAATTGTTAATTGTTTTAAAATGTAATTTGTTCTTGTATGCTTGATAATTAATGAATATGCATTGTATGGCATTTGAAAACATGAAATAAATTATGAATGTATGAATTCTTGTTGTTGTTGATATAGTTGGAAATGGATAAATGACTTCGTGAATCTATATGGAACTCGTAACATGTTATATGAATTAATTGGCCTTATATTATGTGAATTTGTATGAAATGTGATATATGAGTTTGTTTGATTTAATTAAATAAAATTTGTAGCATGCTATGATATGATTTAGTTGGCTTTGAAATACGTGCAATTTTATGAAATGATATATGTGAATTGATTTGATTGCTTTGTAAATGCGCATTATATGAACCTGGTATGCAATATCTGAATTGAATAAGATTTATATGATTAAATTAGAAACTTGTTAATTGGTCTAATCACTTAAATTGAATTGAATATGTAACGTATGAATTTAATGAACTTAGTTTGATTAGAATTTGACTTATATGAAATATGAACCTTGAATGATTAAATAACTTGCTTTGAATTTGTATAAGACTTCGTGAGGTTTAAATAAATTAGAAGCATGCTACAGTGATTGCTTGACTTATTAATACTTGGAAATTTGTATGAAATGCGATATGAATTGTCTGAACTTTGTTAATTGAATTTGTTAGGTATTAAATGAATTGATATGAAATGATATGAAGTGCTTTGCCTTTAATTTTGTTATTTGCATTAATTATGCACATGAACATGCCTTAATGTTTTGTTTCGCATATAATTTATATAAATTTGAACCTTGCTGATGTGATTGCATTTATTAAGTGTTTGAGCATATGCCGTGCGTCCCTATGTGATTGTCTGCTTGAGTCTGAGTTCCGTGCTATGTTTGTGTGTTCAGTTGGTACAGGTGCACCCGGGGTGGTGACTTGAGGTCGTGCAGGTTCCGGGGTGGACCTTCTGCTTTGTATTTGGCTCCGTTTGGTGTAAGGTGAGGTTTTAGGATTTTTGTTTTAGTTACAGCGACCTACAACATTCTGTGCTCGTTTTCAAGCCTGCATGCGATTATTCTAATATATTTATATAATAGATACGTGTTTATATGATATGTTTATGAATTTGTCATACGATTAAAGGTTTTCGAACTGTATATGTACGAGCATATGTAAGCTTGAAATGTTTTGCAACGAGGCTATGCTCCAAACCGTGTGTCTTCATACCAGCTGCGGATTAGGATAACACGGAGAGGTACGTTTATAGCATATGCTAAGTTGCAAGGTATGGTATGCTCCGATAAGGTACGTAAGTATGATTTTGATTCGATATGATAAGTTTGATATGTAGCGAGTTATGATATGATCTGTCTGATATGCTCTGTTTTGATATGTTGGGACCCGAGACGTGGGTAAGGGGGACCCGGGACGACCATGGGGCCGCCGGTTATGACCCCTGTGCACGTTCTCATTTGAGATATTCACGTGCGACCTAGGGAGGTTGGGAAGGCGTGGTATCTTGAGCCCTCGGTGGATAACCGGGGAAGGCACAGTGTGGGTTCGCTACCCCGTGTGTGTTTGTATCTGTATGAGTAGTGAGGGTTTGCTCCCCGAACTACATGGTGTTGGGGTTGGATTGTTTATGATATTTGTTGGTTTCTGATATGATACGTATGATTCGATATGGAAGTAAGGTGGGAGACCCGTACTCGCCGGGTATATGATTATGATATGTTATGTTGATTATGAAACGGGATAGGAGCTTTCTCTCTTAATAAAATATGAGTATGCTCAGTTTGTTAAGTTATGAATAAGATAAGATATGTATAAGTTTGATTTGATATGATATGTATAAGTTCGGTTTGAAAATGGTTTTGGTATGCAAAACCCTACTCCCGGTTCATAATCTTTCTTTTGATACGTGCTCTGCTCCTTATTATGTATAGTGTGTGTGAGTTCAGCCCCCTCGCTCAGTCAGTGGACTGACCCTCGCCCCATCTATGTTTTTAGTTGCAGGTACCAATTGTTGGAGTTCGAGCTAGGCGGCTTTGAGTCTGGTCTGTCGAGTCTGTGTCGGTCTGTTTGATTTTGCTAAGTATTTTGTTCTTATTTATTTATGAAAATTATGTATATAGTATGTTCTGTACAAGATGATATTTATGCTTTGATCATATGAATTTTCGGGACAGATTAGGACAGGGTGTGGACTAGTTGAACCCGTTTATTTATGTTCGATGATTAAAGGTTTGTTAGTTCATATTTTGCATCGCTTCCGCATTCGAGTTTTGCTTATTTTACTTGTACAGGGTTTAGGTACCGCCTAGCTTTGGTTGGTTTTTCGTTTGTCACCCGTTCGCTGTGACTTGGTGCGTGTGCGGACTTTCCATTTCGTACCACGTGTCGGGTCATAGTGCGGGGGTGTGGTGCCCCACCGCTTGGGGTGCTACATCTACATGGATTCTGAAGTGGAAAGAGACTTTCGAGGAACGGGTTGCCATTACCGCAAGAAGCGCGTTTGAGGGCGGCTCAAAACGTGTCAAGAAAGCTACTACCCAAGTGAGTTTCTTGATCTCAACGAATTTGGATACACGATTGCGAGTCCAAGATCCTTTTGTTGGGAAAATTTTTTAAATTCCGCTGCTTTCTGATTCCTGTTTTCCAACAGCAGGGATAGGCCGCCCATGGAGAAGTGCAAGCATAAGATCATCAAAATATCATATTCAACACATACATAACTATTGTAAGGTATACTCGCATGCAGGGGTAGAAATCAGCATGTAAAGGCCATAGGTCGCATAACTATACAAAATCCTAAACCTCACCTTGTGAAAGTAGAGTCTGAGAGTGTGAAGGACAAACACTCCTAAACCTCTGGCATACCACCGCAACCAAACTCTGAAACAGAACATACAGAAGCCCGAACTTAGACTCTATATGAACCAAACAAGACACACGGCGTTGCTCAACATGATCGTGGTTATGCATAAGTGTTCATGTTGTGCTTGGATAAGGTGTCGTGGTCATTCAAGGCATATCAATGCTCAACAAGGTCATATTTACAAGCAACCGACACGTAATTCCATACCCAAAGATGCAAGATCAATTTAGGAAGTCAATGTATTCACAAAATGCATATTAAATCATCCAATGTCACAGGGTTCAATTATAATATTAGAATTAAGCATCAAGTTCATGTCGAGTTATAAAGTGCATAAGTAAGAGCAACTTGGTCATATAAACATACAAAGTTGTTGTACGTAGATGGCATGCTTGATACAATTAAAGAGTGCATCTAATTCACTTAAGATCATACTTTACAACTTCACAACATGTTTGGTACACAAGCTCAAGTCACATCCATAGTTTCATAAATATTACACTTACATCCCCTAAGTCATTGCTAAGCATAATTGTTCGTTTAAAGTGTTTATACAATTATTCAACTAGGAATTAATTACTTACAAGCATGACAATTATCAATTTATCGTAATTCATAATATACCATTTTCGAGTAGTAAGAGTAAATCAAGATATTACAATTCTAACTCCTATCATGCATCAAGTCTCAAGTTGTTCATGAAAATCTCAATTTTATATTTGAAACACAATTTAAAACAAACATATCATTAAGAACGTCTCAAATCCATATAGAGAAATCACAACATGTTAGTTCTTCTAAAATATCATTCAAGTTCATTTAGTCACATAAAAGATTAGTTTCTAGATATTACACTAACACCCCTTCATATCTAAACACATAGTATAAATTCATCAAAACGGGATTCAAATTGTAAATCGAAACATTCATACATATCACAATTCATTCAATACATATTTTTGAATATGATTGGAATACATCTCGATCAACAAACCAACAATAAACAATTTATTTGCACTTAAAACAATTAATTCAAATAATCACAATTACGCAAAATAATTCTTAATAAATAGATCAAGTGTCCAATTAACGAACGGAAAGTGGCGTTGAACTCACCACAACGAGAAGAACATCCTGACCAGACGCCGCCAGAAGGCCACCACTATAGCTGCCGGAATTTGGCCGGGCCGCCGCCGAAGGTCACCGGAAAAATCCCAAAAAATAAGTCCTAATGAAGTCTTCGTGCCCGTTCCGAATCCTCGATCAATTTCTGGAAATTCCAAGTCAATCTCCTCCAATTTCAGATCTAAGAAAACAAAAACCTTAAAATCTTCAAACTCAAATTACTTCCAAACCGGTGAACCAAAATGCGATCCTTAAAAGGCATTGTCTTACCCGTGACGAGCTCTTCGAAAGCCCTAAGGTGGTTGCCGAAGAAAATCCCCGAAGCTAGTCCCGCCATTGTGCCGCCACTGTACAGCCGCGATCCACCGCCAAACCACCGAATCTGGAGTCGCGTGATCACAGGCTACTAGTTCTCGCCGTTCCGAACAATTTTCGTGAAGAGCCCGAGGCTAAAAGATGGCCGGAAAATACCCCCGTTGGCCGCCGAATATTCTGCCGCTGCCCACGTCACCGGAACCACCATCTACGGCCAAAATCTGGTGAAATTGATGCCGGAAATGGACTCAGGAGGTCGAAAAACATTGGAAACCATCAAGCTCCGTCGAAAAACACCGCCGGAAGCGGTGGAATCACGCCACTACAGGAACTCGCGCCGCCGTCGTGGGCTTCAGGCGGCGCGTGCGGCGCCATCACGGCTCCGATGGCCACACCACCGACGTCAAACGAAGCACCGGGATGTCATCTTTATGGGTCTGAGGCGCGTGCCTCAAGAGGAGGGCCGGAAACCGCCGCGAAAGGCGACGAAGTGGCTGTGGTCCGACACCTCCGCTGCTGCTTCTAAAATCCGGCGATAACTCCGTCACCGTTTGTCTTTAGGCGGTGAAATTGGTACTCTTGCGTACGTCTCGCCGAGATAATCGAAATGGAGTATTCGTTTGTTGAATTCCGTCGAGAAACGATCGAGTTATGGGCTCGTAACCGAAGCCGCGAATAGTGACCGCGGGAGAGAGAGTGGGAGAGGAGAGAGAGAGAAGAGAGAGAGAGAGAGAAAGGAGATTTGGGAGAAATGTGTCTTGTGCACAAGCTATATATAACCGGGTAACCTTATCGCATAGCAAAGAGAAATATCGCGAACGAATAATCGTAAATAAAATTGGTAAAGTTATGAATAAATATTCAAGCCCCGAATTAATTTTATAAATTAAAATGAAAGAGAGGGATTTACCAATTAGAGTTTAATTCAATTTAATTTTAGAAATCTTTCGTACAATTTAACGACACTTCGTAAACACATGATTGACAATTAATCTCAAGGAATTCGAGTAAACCGAAATTAAACAAGTTAAGTAACATGATGGATATAAAATCAACTTGACAATTAATTTTAGAATAATCCGAATGATCACATATTAAATTGGATTTACATTAAATCACATAATTCAAGAACTCTTAAATTAAACACACACAAGTGTAGAGACTTACTTGTTAATATTGTCAGGACGCCCTTCGAGAACACGGGACGTCACAACCTCCCCCCCTTAAGAGAACCTGGTCCCCAGGTTCCACTGCTAAAAGTAGATCCTCGAGTTGTAGTGCTCCAACACTTCTCCCGAACTCGCGTGAGTTCATAACTCTAATGGTGAGGCTTACTCCTGTCATCTACACCGAACCTCCTTTAGGATGTCTTGTTATCGTCGAGGTCCGTGCGAGTACTTGACCCGTTAGTTATTTCGAACTCGGTCGGTCATTCTCATGATCGGATAGCTGCAACTGCACCCAACCTCGATGTCGTCTCATACTCGCCACTTGCAACCCGTAGTTAAAACAACACGTAACGCAACCACAACAAAAAAGAGAGAATCCCATCTCTCAACACGTAAGTGAGAGAGCCCCGTCCCTTAGCACCCACAAGAGAGAGAACCCCATCTCTCGAGCATATATAAAATAGAGAACCCCGTCTCTCAAGCACATAATTGAGAGAACCCCGTCTATCAACCTAAGTCGGGCAGATTCCAACATCTCCCAACATTCTAGTTTGAGAAAATCCAGCATTCCTCAAACCCCTAGATTCAAGAGAATCCGGCATCCCTGAATATCTAAGTACAAGAGAATCCAACCTAGAGCTCGGTTTTGCAACCTGGAGCTCTGATACCACTTAAGGATGTAACACCCCAAACGGAAGATGCCACATCCCCCGCACTAAGACCCAGACCCGGTCACGAAATGGAAAGTCCATGCCCGAATCCGAATCAAAGCGAACGGGAGACCAACTCACACACTAGGCTAGGCGGATCTAACTCGACAGACTCAGAGCGCGGAAGCAATTTAAACAATTATCATCAGATAGCGGAAGCAATTAAATCAACGTACAAAATAAGTGATGGGGTCAACTAGCATAGATACCTAGTCCTGAATATCAGCATACATAGTAGGTGACGGGTTCAACTAGCATAGATACCTAGTCCCGAATCTCAAATCATCGCAACGTAATAAACCAATATAAGTATCAGTAGAATAGCTAATTACATCCAAATGCTAGCATACTAACCCCACACGGGTTTAAGTCCAAGTAGAGCATAAAACATAATCTCCAAAAGCGAAATAAGAATACATAACATAAATAGAGTATGTGACAAATGCATCTTAACACCAACTAAACCGACAAGTGTGACCCAGAAGACTCACATCCGCCTAGCTCAAGCCAAAAGAAACCTGCAACTAAAAGATAAAATGAGGTGTCAGTCAACTGACTGAGTGAGGGGGCTAACGCACACCCACTGTATATATATAGAGCATAGCACATATCAGAAGGGTGGACTCATGAACCGGAGATAGGTGTTGCATACCAAAACATTTCCAAAAGTACCCAAAAGATAGTTATATAAGATTTAGAAAACATTTCAGAACTCTATCTCGATTCATGATTCCCAGACAGAACAGATCACATGCTCGGCGAGTACGAGCTTCCAACCTTTACTCCTCAGAACATATCAAAACATAAAATACCAAATCAATCTAACCGTCACACCAATGATAGAGGAGATGTACCGTCCCCAAACCATCCATAACAGACATACCCTCAAGGGGTAGCGAACCCACAAGAGTCCTCCCCGGCCTTAGCCGAAGACTCAAGATACCACACCTTCCCTACAGATCGGGTCGCGTGAAGATATCTCAAATGGAACTACGCACAGGTATATCCCCGACGGCCCTAACCGTCCCGGAGGCTCCTTACCTATAGCTCCTCGGATCCACATACATACATACATAATCACAACAGAACTGTTTTTCCAAAATAGCTTACATATGCTTCAAAAACTGGTTTTTATATATATTCCTACGCTGCAGGGATAGCCCGCCCACGTAGGACTCACACACATACATTCCCACGCTGCAGGGATAGCCCGCCCACGGAGAAGTGCAAGCATAAGATCATAAAAATATCATATTCAACACATAAATAACTATTGTAAGGTATACTCACATTCAGGGGTAGAAATCAGCATGTAAAGGCCATAGGTCGCATAACTATACAAAATCCTAAACCTCACCTCGTGAAAGTAGAGTCTGAGAGTGTGAAGGACAAACACTCCTAAACCTCTGGCACACCACCGCCACCAAACTCTGAAACAGAACAAACAGAAGCCCGGACTAAGACTCTATATAAACCAAACAAGACGTACGGCGTTGCTCAACATGATCGTGGTTATGCATAAGTGTTCATGTTGTGCTTGGATAAGGTGTCGTGGTCATTCAAGGCATTTCAATGCTCAACAAGGTCATATTTACAAGCAACCGACACGCAATTCCATACCCAAAGATGCAAGATCAATTTAGGAAGTCAATGTATTCACAAAATACATATTAAATCATCCAATGTCACAGGGTTCAATTATAATATTAGAATTAAGCATCAAGTTCATGTCGAGTTATAAAGTGCATAAGTAAGAGCAACTTGGTCATATAAACATACAAAGTTGTTGTACGTAGATGGCATGCTTGATACAATTAAAGAGTGCATCTAATTCACTTAAGATCATACTTTACAACTTCACAACATGTTTGGTACACAAGCTCAAGTCACATCCATAGTTTCATAAATATTACACTTACATCCCCTAAGTCATTGCTAAGCATAATTGTTCGTTTAAAGTGTTTATACAATTATTCAACTAGGAATTAATTACTTACAAACATGACAATTATCAATTTATCGTAATTCATAATATACCATTTTCGAGTAGTAAGAGTAAATCAAGATATTACAATTCTAACTCCTATCATGCATCAAGTCTCAAGTTGTTCAAGCATCTTTCATGTATCTCAATTTTATATTTGAAACACAATTTAAAACAAACATAACATTGCGAACGTCTCAAATCCATATAGAGAAATCACAACATGTTCGTTCTTCTAAAATATCTTTCAAGTTCATTTAGTCACATAAAAGATTAGTTTCTAGATATTACACTAACACCGCTTCATATCCAAACACATAGTATAAATTCATCACATCGGGATTCAAATTGTAAATCGAAACATTCATGCATATCACAATTCAGTCAATACATATTTTTGAATATGATTGGAATACATCTCGATCAACAAACCAACAATAAACAATTTATTTGCACTTAAAACAATTAATTCAAATAATCACAATTACGCAAAATAATTCGTAATAAATAGATCAAGTGTCTAATTAATGAACGGAAAGTGGCGTTGAACTCACCACAACGAGAAGAACATCCTGACCAGACGCCGCCGGAAGGCCACCACTGTAGCTGCCGGAATTTGGCCGGGCCGCCGCCAAAGGTCACTGGAAAAATCCCAAAAAATCAGTCCTGAATGAAGTCTTCGTGCCCGTTCCGAATCCTTGATCAATTTCTGGAAATTCCAAGTCAATCTCCTCCAATTTCAGATCTAAGAACACGAAAACCCTAAAATCTTCAAACTCAAATTACTTCCAAACCGGTGAACCAAAATGCGATCCGTAAAAGGCATTGTCTTACCCGTGACGAGCTCTTCGAAAGCCCTAAGATGGTTGCTGGAGAAAATCCCCGGAGCTAGTCCCGCCATTGCGCCGCCGCTGCACAGCTGTGATCCGCCGCCAAACCACCGAATCTGGCGTCGCGTGATCACAGGCTACTAGTTCTCGCCGTTTTGAACAACTTTCGTGAAGAGCCCGAGGCCAAAAGATGGCCGAAAAAGGCCCCCGTTGGCCGCCGAATATTTTGCCACTGCCCACGTCACCGAAACCACCATCTACGGCCAAAATCTGGTGAAATTGATGCCGGAAATGGACTCAGGAGGTCGAAAAACATTGGAAACCATGAAGCCCCGTCAAAAAACAATGCCGGAAGAGCCGGAATCACGCCGCTACAGGAACTCGCGCCGCCGCTGCGGGCTTCAGGCGGCGCGTGCGGCGCCATCGTGGCTCCGATGGCCGCGCCACCGACATCAAACGAAGCACCGGGATGTCATCTTTATGGGTCTGAGGCGCGTGCCTCAAGAGGAGGGCCGGAAACCGCCGCGAAAGGCCGGCGAAGTGGCGGTGGTCTGACACCTCCGCTGCTACTTCTGAAATCCGGCGATAACTCCGCCACCGTTCGTCGTTAGGCCATGAAATTGGTGCTCTTGCGTACGTCTCACCGAGATAATCGAAATGGACTATTCGTTTGTTGAATTCCATCGAGAAACGATCGGGTTATGGGCTCGTAACCGAAGCCGCGAATAGTGACCACGGGAGAGAGAGTGGGAGAGGAGCGAGAGAGAGAAGAGAGAGAGAGAGAAAGGAGATTTGGGAGAAATGTGTCTTGTGCACAAGCTATATACAACCGGGTAACCTTATCGCGTAGCAAAGAGAAATATCGCGTATGAATAATCGTAAATAAAATTGGTAAAGTTACGAATAAACATTCAAGCCCCAAATTAATTTTATAAATTAAAATGAAAGAGAGGGATTTACCAATTAGAGTTTAATTCAATTTAATTTTAGAAACCTTTCGTACAATTTAACGACACTTCGTAAACATATGATTGACAATTAATCTCAATGAATTCGAGTAAACCGAAATTAAACAAGTCAAGTAACATGATGGATATAAAATCAACTTGACAATTAATTTGAGAATAATCCAAATGATCACATATTAAATTGGATTTACATTGAATCACATAATTCAAGAACTCTTAAATTAAACACACACAAGTGTAGAGACTTACTTGTTAATATCGTCAGGACGCCCTTCGAGAACACAGGGCGTCACATTACGACTTGCATGTGCATGTTTTTATATATACGTTTATCGCTCCTGCTCACTCAGTCTTCTAGAGACTGACCCTCTCCGTCCCCAACCTTTTAGTGCGCAGCTTTGGCTTTGGAGTTCGAGCTAGGCGGAGTTGTATGGAGTCTTTGAGTGGGTCAAGTTAAGTTAGGAGAGTCTCCACTCGCATATGTATTTAAATTATGCATGATGTAATGCTATAATATTATGAACTTGAATCTTATGTAATTGTTATTGAATTGCCTTGTCGGGCTTGTTATGAATTAAAAGAGGCCTGAGGAGCCCAAGTCTGCCTGTGGTTCGAGTGTTTAATTTCTGCAGGCCCGTGGCCAATGCATGTGTTTGGATTTAGTTCTCCCTTACATTATGTCTTGTTGATTAGTTATATTTGCAGGGTCTAAGTTCCGCCTAGCTTAGGAGGGTTTTTTTTTCTGTTTGTCTCCCGTTCGCTATGGTTTTTTACGGGTGCGGATTTTACCATTTCGTTACTCGTGTTGAGCCATAGTGCGGGGGATGCGACGCCTCACCTGCGGGGTGCTACATCCTTCAGTGGTATCAGAGCCCAGGGTTGCAAAACCCAGGTTCTCGTGTCGTGATTGAGTCAGTTTAGGTCGTATGGCATAGGGACAACTTGCCAATGTGTTGATTGCATTGAATTTCCATGGTTAAGTTGTTATTAATTACTCGAAATTTCTTGATATAGGTGATCTATTTTCAATTTCGTTGCCTTAGGTGCTGCATTTGCATCCTATGTGTCCTGATTGATCTAACTATGTGCCATAAGCATATGCTAATCTACATGCATCTATATTCGAGTGGAATCTTTGGTTATAGGTTATTGTCATGTTAATGAAGCTATTACCAACTTCAACAACGGGTTCCTTCTATCACATTAATGAAGAGGCTATGGAATTAAGGGATTAAAAAGTCGTGTGTTGACTCTTTAAGGCTATCAACATGGAGGTATATTCCATTACTCCACCTCGGGATAAATGGTAGGATTACCTACAAGATCAGGGGATCGTGGTCTTTTCTAAATGAAGTCATGTTCGTTGGTGTCCTTACAACGGCGTACCAAAGCTCTCTTATCGTTTCAAAGGGTTTTATCGGAAGAGAAGTCAGGATAGAAACCACAAGAAAGGACTTTATCAACAAGGAGACGGAGGCCTTTAAGAGAACTCAAATTCGGGCCAAAGGGAGAAGAAGATGTAAATTGAGACACTCGGATTTCGGGCAAGGAAGAAGTCGGCTTGAAAGGAATTAGTGAGAACTGATCGATATGGCGATTTCAAGATCATGGAAAGCTAAGATGCCAAAGGTTCTAACCTCGGTCGGATTGAAGTCTGCTTTCCAGACTTAAGTTGAATGATCAAGTTGTGAATTCGAATTAGGAGACATGGAGCAACAAATGGAAACGATAAAGAAAGGAAAAGAGTTGTTGAAGGGAAATTATGTGCTCAAGTGTAAGCAACTGGAAGATGAATTCATTCAATTATGGAATTCATAAAGAATACTTAAGGGAACCTTGAGTAGAGAGACGATTAAGAATAAGATTTGGAACATCATTTACGATCAATCTTTAAAGGAAGTCAAGATACCAATTCCATAGGCGTAAAAGAAGTGGGTTCGAGGGATTTCAATTTCGGGTAGCGGGAACACATAAGTGGATACAAGGAAACTTTGAAGATTTAGGGAATATGGGTTCAAGAGATCGTGATCTTGGACTATGGAGATTTGAGGACTATGGGAAGCATCATCAACGATAGAACAATATTCCATCTTACGACTTATGCTCACAACATCGAGATCAAAAGACAAGATGTCGTGCCAAGGATACCACTACGGTGACAGGTTCAATGCATTCATAGCACGTGCACCATGCATCGCAAATTAGTTATTTAAATTCTTATTATATGTGTTTTAATACTCTAATTGTTAAATTATTGTTACATACTTATTTGTTGAATTATGTGTCTTGATGTTGCATTTCCTTGTTTAAAATACCTACTACGTGCACCTAGCATTATAACCCCACATGCATCGTTTCAGTGATTACATGCTAGGTTGTCCTTCCCGTATGATGCTCTAATTATTATCCCAATTGAAGATCAACCGAACCGAGTCGAATAAGAACCTTTTGATAATAAGGTTGAGATAGAAATAGAGATGGAATTTTGGAAAGAAAGAGGGGGTTAGAGTTGATTTCGGGGTGCATCGATCGAACAAGATTAGGAAATGGGGTTCTGAGAATTAGATAAGAAGTGAAGGGCAAAGGATTTGGATTGCTATTGTGATTAAAACTCCTCCTAATGGAAATTACTCGTCAAGGAGTCCGATGAAAGAAGGGTCGATGGAATTTAAGATGTAAAGGTGGAAATTTTTAAGGGGAAGAGCATGACCAAGAAACAGAATTAAAGCTTGCAGCTATGCTCGAAGAATTATTCGGTAAGAATAACCAAAATGCAAGCTATGGAAGACATGGAAGCTTAATGATGGTGATTGGAAATGAATAAGGAGGCCTTAACGATTAAACAGTCAAGGCGAGAGCTAAGTCATTAAAATTCGAGTTGAAGATTACCACAGGGAGGATGAGAAGGAGTGTGGATAGTGCACGACATATAAACCTCACTCAGTTGTCAGTCGTTCCTTCATAAGGGCTTCAGAGGATATTAAGTTAAAGGAAATTGGAAAGTAATGATCGTTAAAGGATTTGGATTAAGCATCAAGGCTCATTAAGAAAGTTTTATCTTGAATTAAGAGATTACATGGAGCAGAACTCAATGCACAGCTAGTACCATGGATAAGAGATGAGAAAGGATCCACGAAAAGGTTGGTCTAATGGTGGGAACGATCATGAGATGGAAATCAAAATTAGGGCCTTGGAAGTAGTTGATCTTGAATATGGTGAATTCGGGCATCAACAAGAATAGAAGATTCAAACATGATTCATAGAAGGAATGTTCTGATGATATGTAAGATAAGCAGAGTTCGACTGGTTGAAATAATTAGACGTGTCAAAAGGAGATATAGAGGTTAAGGGTGAAGAGTTAAAGAAGGAAGTGAACACGATCCTAAGGGTAAATTGAATTCCAAGGAAATCGCCAAACTGAAGAAGGTGATACAGGTGAAAGAGTCAAGTAGGACCAGTCGAGAGATGTTTTCTCTTCAATCGAACACTCATATTAAGGGCATTAAAGATAAGTCAAGAGCCAAGCTAGTTTTGGGACGCATTATACAATTGGACCATAAAATTGGTCAACTTCAAATTTCTTGGCTACGGTGAACGGTACATAAAACATTCATGGCATATGCATACATGTAATTTGATTTAAGTGATTCTTAATGTCCTATACCTTGCTAGTTAATTAATTTCGTTGTTCCTTGTTATGTTGTTATTGATTTTATTACGTGTCCCTGTGTGATCTACGTGATTATTCATTATTGTAACTCACATTTTGAAATCTTTTTTTTTTTTGGTGGTTATTCTTTGATGTAATTCCTGTTTTTGAGAGACGGGGTTCTCTCTTTGCTTCTTTTGAGAGACGGGGTTCGCTCTCTTTGTTGCTTTTGAGAGACGGGGTTCTCACATTGTTGTTCGAGAGACGGGGTTCTCTCCTTGTTGCTTGCGAGGGACGGGGTTCCCTCACTAATTGTTTTAGGCATGCAGCGAATCCGAGGACGGATTCTTTTTAAGGGGGAGAGATTGTAATGCCCCGGTTTTTCATTTGTAAAAATATGTCGTATGTGTTTATAAATTGTGCAATTAAATTATCTAATTATGTGATTAATTATTTATAAGTGTTTTAAATATTTAATTTTATTATAAAATTGTTATTATTTTATTTCCTTTTATTTTATTTTATTTTATTTCGTTAAAGATTGGAAATTATTTTATTGATACTTAGTATTAATTTTAATTAATCATGTTTTATTATATTAATTAATTACAACCTAAATCGTTGACTTTGAATTTCAATTTAAAAATGAGATATAGATGTGTTTATTTAATTTGGAATTATTATGAAATTGTTAATGCATTGTTTTTGAGTGATTTAAACGAGCAATTAGCGCACCCTTAATTCCGTATGTGATATCTTGAGCTCGGGAACTCGGATTCGAGTTCCGTCACCTCCGCTGAACTCGTATCGAAGATTCGAGTTCAATAGAACAAGCCTCATATTTTTCTAAGCTCGTTTTGACCTCCGAAAATTAACCGGAACTTGGGACGTCCTCCTAAATGACCACCTCCCACTATTTTAATCATATCTTGAACCATGGTTAACCAAATTGAGCAAAGTTTGAACCCACATGACCCTAGTTAAACCCTCTACCTGATGCTTCCAATTACATTTCGTCCAAGGCCAAGGAAAGAGAAGAAATAGCTGCAAACTTGGAGATCAACCACTATTCCTGTCACTATTCACCTTGGGAGATTTTGAGCTCTAATCTCTTCCAAACTCAACCAAATTCAAGGGGTAAGTTTATGATTGTTTTCTCCACTCAATTTTAGTCATTTTGATTCAAGAATCTCTGAGTTTGAATCATGATTGATTAAGATATGATTATTTGAATGAATAGTGATAAGTCATTTCTTTACCAATTATTGAGCCTACAATTGTGATATTTTATTCCATGATTTGGTTTAATAGTGGTCTATTAATTGGTTTAATATTTCTTTGTAGGAAATTGCGACTTGCATGAAATTAGAGGTCATCCACCTTCTTTTGGGATTAATTGGAGAACAAATGCAATTGAAGGCCATAAATTTGGAATTCAAAAGCTCAAACAAAGAGTTACGTACGTTAAAGGAGGGGGATGTACGTTCTTGGAGTAATGACGGTGCTTGATGAAGAGTTAGTGGGCGTTTAATGTGAGAGATAGTGAAGAAGCTTGCCTGAGGTCACGGTCAGGAACCCTGACCCGTTTTTCGGGCAGTAACTTGGACAAAACGTGTGGAGAACATGGCTTTTATGATGGCAGATCGTGGAGGAAGAGTGGGGGAAGAATTCAAGTCTTGGCACTACATAAAAGGAGAAGAACCGAGATTGGGGAGAGCATCACACTAGTTTATTCTTCTTTCCTTTGTTTTGTTGAAACTATATTACTATTTTATTTTCATGCTTTGAATTTTGTTATGAATTTCTAGTTCGTTTATAGTTGGGATTTTCCAAGCATGCTTTAGATGTCGTGAGATAATTTCTTTGGGTTGATTAATCAAAGTTATCCGTTTTATTTCCGATTTCATGTCATTGAGTGTTGGTTTATTCTTTGGTTAGTGCACGAATCCTTGAATTATCAATACACATACAGCTAGTTAATTCATTTGGTGGAGTCTAGCCGGGCAATTAACGAAGTGGCAATCAACACTAGGTTGTTAAGTTCGACTGATTTTGTGTTGTGGAATATTACGGTCTAATTAGGCGAAGTAGGAGTTTCTACTAAGTCGGTTAGGGTTAGTGTTTCTTTAGCTCGTAAAGCAATTAGCTAATTGAATCCTTGAAGGAGTTTCTGATAAGGGTTATTAGTTAGTTAGAGAATAGTCTTTAGGAGTTTCTTCAGATTATTCTAAAAAGTAAGAAGAAACGAGGGAGCCTAAGGTAACTGGTAATTATAACTAGCCTAACGAGGAATTAATCACCCTGTCCGTGATCATAGTCTGATGCATGCGTAGGAAAATCCCAGCTATCTGTCATCTATTGAATTTGTCCAGGTTTAATCTAATTTTACTTCTCGTTCTTGCCAGTTTAATCGTTTATTTTAAGTTAAATTTTTATTAGTTTAATCTAAAACTTGACAAATCCCCCTATTTTAATTGTTCGTTTTACTTCCTTGGCATATTAAAAGAGTACAAACTCATCCAATCCCCGTGGATCGATACCCGTTGCCACTATTTTACAATTTAATTGTGTGCAATATTTGGGATTTATTATTGGTGGTCTCGACACCCATCAATTCTTTGCGCCGTTGCCGGGGATTGGTAACTAATTTTGTTTCTTTTTCTTATGCTTAGGAACCTTCATGAGCAAGAAGCCGTTGGTGAAAGTTCGAGTCCGTTTGAACTAGATTCGGACATTGAAACTGAACAACAGTTGGAATTTGAAGAACAGACTGTCAGTGAACCTGGCAGTGATCACGGACAGGATATGGCTTAGAACAGAACACTTCGGGAGCTTGCCCGACCTACTGAGGCACAACATCCACTCTGCATAACTTTTCCAGAACTGCAGGAAGGCTTCGAATTGAAATCAGACCTTATCCATTTGTTGCCAACCTTTCGCGGGGTTAGAGAATGAAGATCCAAATAAGCATTTGAAGGAATTCCACCTTGTGTGCACATCCATGAAGCCACACAATGTGACAGAGGATCAAATCAAGCTAAGGGCTTTTCCCTTCTCATTGCAAGATGCGGCTAAAGAGTGGCTATATTACTTACCTTCGGGTACAGTCACTACTTGGGCGAAAATGTCAAGACAATTCCTTGAGAGGTACTTTCCGGCTTCTCGTGCTACCAACATTAGGCGAGAAATTTGTGGCGTGAAGCAAAGAGATTCCGAAAGCCTTTATGAGTATTGGGAGAGGTTCAAGAGATTGCTAGCAAGTTGCCCTCAACATGGAATTTCCGATCAATTAGTCATCCAATATTTCTATGAAGGCTTGACTCCGATGGAACGCCGAATGATGGATGCCACAAGTGGTGGAGCTATTGTTAGCAAGACCCCCGCCGAAGCTAGAGAGCTTATTTCTACTATGGCTGCAAATTCTCAACAATTTGAAGCTCGGCAGGACACCCCCCGAAGGGTGAATGAGGTAAATACTAGTTCAGTTGATAAAATTGAGTCTTTGCTAACAACCTTGGTGCAGAAAATGAATGTAGGTCCTACTCCACAGGCAAGAGTTTGTGGCATTTGCACTAGTCCCGAGCACCAAACTGATGCATGCCCTTATTCGAACACCTACAACCCCGGATGGACGTACCACCCGTATTTCAGTTATGCCAACAACCAACCGAATAATCAGAGCTCCCACCCACCTCCACCACAGCCACAACCACAACACCCTCCGAGTTCAGGTATGCCTCTTAGTGAAATTGTTCGTATGTTGGCTACTAATACCGAGAAATATCAACAGGACACGACGAACAGGATTCAAAAGATAGAGGACACTATAAAAAGCATGGAGACCCATATGGGACAAATTACATCATCGGTGAGTAAATTGGAGAGTCGAGGCAAACTACCATCGCGAACACACAATGTGAGTGCGATTGTGTTGCAAAACGGAAACGAATTGCAGCCTCCAGTCAACAGGAGTTACAAACGTGATCGGGTACAGGTCTCTGATGTAGAAACTAAGAAAGAGATTGAGAAGAATCCTGCCAGTGATCACGGATAGAATTCCAGTCTAGCTGAAGTCTATCAGAAGCCCAAGCCGCTGGTAGTTCCACCACCATTCCCTGAAAGGTTAGTTCAGAGTAAGAAGGACAAGAGTATTATGGAGCTCTTTGAAAAAGTTGAAGTAAACATTCCACTTCTCGAGACCATCAAACAGGTTCCACGCTACGCCAAATTTCTTAAGGAATTGTGCACCAACAAGCGTAAGTTGACAGGTAATGAGAAGGTGAGTGTTAGTGAAAATGTTTCGGCCGTCTTACAAAGGAAATTACCACCTAAGTGTCACGACAAAGGTCTGTTTTCCATCCCATGCAAGATTGGACATGTTGGTATTGGTAAGGCTATGTGTGATTTAGGTTCTTCTATCAATGTGATGCCTTTATCTGTCTATAATTCTTTGGGTCTTGGTCCATTAGCTAGTACGGGAGTTATTATTCAATTAGCGGATCGATCAATTGTCTATCCTGAAGGTGTTTTAGAGGATGTGTTAGTTCAAGTTAATGGATTAATTTTTCCTGCTGATTTCTTTGTGATTGATATGGAAAACAATTATTCGTCCGAGTCCTCTGATATCTTATTTGGTAGACCTTTTCTTAGTACGGCTAAAGCTAAAATTGATGTCCACAGTGGTTCTTTGACTTTAGAGTTCGATGGTGAAATGGTCAAGTTTAATATGTATGATGCTATGAAACATGTTGATGATATGTCTTGTGTCTACAATGTTGACATCATTGATAACTTGACTAATAAAGTGTTTGCTTTGAACCATGATGATGAATTGGACTATGTCTTGTGCCATAACTTGTCCGTTGATAGAATGAAGAAGTTTGATGATAAATTTGGCCTTTCTGAATATATGTTTGAGATAATTTATGCTTTGGAAGCTCCCCATGTTACAAGTTCGAAATATGTACCTATTGAGCTATCTCGGTCTGACACTGAACTGTTACCTGCCATTTTGCAGGCTCCAACACTGGAACTCGACAAGCTACCTGATCTTTTAAAACGTGCATATCTGGGCGACTTTGAGACCCTACCTGTGATCATAGCCAACATGCTTGACAGTCTGGAAGAGGAAAAACTGATCAGAGTACTTCAAAAATACAAAGAGGCAGTTAAATGGACCATCACAAATGTCAAGGGACTGACGCCTTTTGGGAGCATGCATGATATTGTTTTGGAACGAGGAGCCAAGTCCCGTAGAGCAGCCCGATGTAGGCTAGACCCACCTATAATGGAGACGGTGAAAAAGAAGATCCTTAAGCCTCCTGATCGAAGAACTGAAAATTTGGACAGTGAGGTGAACGGGCGTAGACTTAAGCCATTTTATGAAGGATTCGAGCCACACACGATTGAAAAGATGAAACTAGAGGATCCTTCTCTAGGGGCTTGATTGTGAAAAAAAAACTCATCGAGTCCATGACGTTAAACATGGGCGCTGTATGGGAGGCAACCCATATTTCTTTCCCTTGCTTTTGTTTTTTTTTAGTTTTTCGTTTTCTTTCTTTGCTCGTTTTCCTCACCCCGACGTAATCTCTTCTCTTCTCGTGTTTTGTAGGAAAATGTGCAGGTACCAGAATTATATAAGTGTGGGGGAGGCACAAGAGCGGAACCATTGTTGATCAATTGCATTAACTAGTGAACTTGCTATTGAGCTACTGTGAGGAAACTTGTCTGAGGTCACGGGCAAGGGTTCTGGGTCCATTTTTGGTAATCAGAGCTTAACCCACATACCTGAACCACCCGTCTCCCTACCCGCATCATGATCCACGCGTAATGCTCCGATCCATCCAGCCAACCCGGACCGCCCCACTTACACCATACAAATCAACCACCGATACAAAACTCCCAAACCCTACATATCAGCCAAAGAAACCAAAAATCCCCAATTGCAAGTTCATCTTTTCTTCTCAGCCATCAAACTCCAATTGCAAGAACGACCAACACTAAGACCACCATGGGTAATGGGATGATTCTCCGGCCAAACAACCGCTGCCATCAAGTCTCCCACAGCAGGAACAGACTCCAGGGGCCTGAAACCTCTCACAACAATCAAGGCCAACGCACAGTCAGAGCAAAATTGAAGAAGCTGGCAGAATTCTACTGATGGGAGGCTGTTCGTGATCATAGACAGGGTTCTCCGAGTCTGAATACCAACCATCACACCCCTCGGGTTTAGGGAAGTCCTCTGTTTACATTTGATTTTCATTTTATGTTGAGGACAACATGTGCTTCAAGTGTGGGTGGGGGGGGGGGGGGGTTTAGGGTTGTGTGAGAAAAATTTTGCATTTTTGCATGATTTCGGGGCATTTTTTAGTTGATAATGGGCTGAAAATATGCGAATTTGCTTCTATAGTTGCATGTTTATGGCTGTGAATAGTAATTTCAGGGTTGTGCCCTCTTTATGTATGATTAGAAGATACGATGTGGCTTAATTTGATTCTTATTTGATGAATTATTACGATTTAGGCAATGATGGATTAATTTTATAAGGATATGAAGCATGGTTGAGTCTTGTATGCTAAATATTGGCTAAGTGTTGGTGATATTCTCACATTTTTGGAAATAGCGTGCCTGGTTTTTAAAGGATAGAACATTAAATTGGGTGATTAAAATGACACCATTCTTGAATAGAAACTTATGAAGCTTAGAAGTTGAATTTGGTATGCACTTGAATTTTCACTTGTTTATTGGGAAATTGTGGTGGAGCTAGGGATTTAATTTAAGCTTGGAAATTACGTGGTATGATCTATTATGTGCAGCGCCAAAAATCTGTTGAAATGATTAAATGGGGCTTAGTAACCGGGTGACATTCATCACCAATGTTTGTGCTCGTGTAAAACGGTCCCAAATAATCTCGACGAGTGAGGCAATTTATGAATACTCCGCTAATTACCCAACTAAATAAGTGATTTATCATAATAAAACGAGTAATTATGAGTAAGGCAAAGCTACTTGAGGTTGTGATCGGTTGAGTAACCGGATGGCATTCATCACAAATGTTTGCGTTCGCGTCAAAAGGCCAATGACAATTCAAGTAAATCCTAGCAAAAGTTCCTTAATGATTTAATTACGAATAATCCTAATTCCCCACAACTACCATTTCATTTGAAACTTCCTCGTGCATACCCTTCATCTAATAAGTTGAATATGACTTCTAGGATTAAATGGTTTAAATTCAACTTTGGCAAATCATGCATGTGCTTAAGATGGTGACCGGGTTTTGTGTTTTCTTATGTGAGACTCTCATTGCATTTGGTTCAATGTTTGGTAGTGTAGGGCAAAAATTTTGTTGTCATTCCTAGTTTACATTGCCCATTTTGGGTTTTCATTGAATAGAGTCAAATTTCTCTATTATCTTTGATCTTAGTTTATGCTTGAGGGCAAGCATTGCCTAAGTGTGGGGGGATTTGATAAGTCATTTCTTTACCAATTATTGAGCCTACAATTGTGATATTTTATTCCATGATTTGGTTTAATAGTGGTCTATTAATTGGTTTAATGTTTCTTTGTAGGAAATTGCGACTTGCATGAAATTAGAGGTCATCCACCTTCTTTTGGGATTAATTGGAGAACAAATGCAATTGAAGGCCATAAATTTGGAATTCAAAAGCTCAAACAAAGAGTTACGTACGTTAAAGGAGGGGGATGCACGTTCTTGGAGTAATGACGGTGCTTGATGAAGAGTTAGTGGGCGTTTAATGTGGAGAGATAGTGAAGAAGCTTGCCTGAGGTCACGGTCAGGAACCCTGACCCGTTTTTCGGGCAGTAACTTGGACAAAACGTGTGGAGAACATGGCTTTTATGATGGCAGATCGTGGAGGAAGAGTGGGGGAAGAATTCAAGTCTTGGCACTACATAAAAGGAGAAGAACCGAGATTGGGGAGAGCATCACACTAGTTTATTCTTCTTTCCTTTGTTTTGTTGAAACTATATTACTATTTTATTTTCATGCTTTGAATTTTGTTATGAATTTCTAGTTCGTTTATAGTTGGGATTTTCCAAGCATGCTTTAGATGTCGTGAGACAATTTCTTTGGGTTGATTAATCAAAGTTATCCGTTTTATTTCCGATTTCATGTCATTGAGTGTTGGTTTATTCTTTGGTTAGTGTACGAATCCTTGAATTATCAATACACATACAGCTAGTTAATTCGTTTCGTGGAGTCTAGCCGGGCAATTAACGAAGTGGCAATCAACACTAGGTTGTTAAGTTCGGCTGATTTTGTGTTGTGGAAAATTACGGTCTAATTAGGCGAAGTAGGAGTTTCTACTAAGTCGGTTAGGGTTAGTGTTTCTTTAGCTCGTAAAGCAATTAACTAATTGAATCCTTGAAGGAGTTTCTGATAAGGGTTATTAGTTAGTTAGAGAATAGTCTTTAGGAGTTTCTTCAGATTATTCTAAAAAGTAAGAAGAAACGAGGGAGCCTAAGGTAACTGGTAACTATAGCTAGCCTAACGAGGAATTAATCACCCTGTCCGTGATCATAGTCTGATGCATGCGTAGGAAAATCCCAGCTATCTGTCATCTATTGAATTTGTCCAGGTTTAATCTAATTTTACTTCTCGTTCTTGCCAGTTTAATCGTTTATTTTAAGTTAAATTTTTATTAGTTTAATCTAAAACTTGACAAATCCCCCTATTTTAATTGTTCGTTTTACTTCCTTGGCATATTAAAAGAGTACAAACTCATCCAATCCCCGTGGATCGATACCCGTTGCCACTATTTTACAATTTAATTGTGTGCAATATTTGGGATTTATTATTGGTGGTCTCGACACCCATCAAATAGTTAGGTTTAAATTGCATTCTTTGAATCCATGGCTTTAATTTCGAATTCTTTGAGGATTAATGCATGATATATGACCATTCTAGCTTCCTTTACTTGATCTTGGACTGGAATTTGATTTATATGAAGTGTATGTGAAAGTTCACCACGTTTGGAGCTCAAAAACGTGGCTGAAAGTCTGATAACCTGAGGCATGACTGGAATTTCTTTCTTGTTGCTCTTGCTGCGTGTTGTTTGCTGCTGCTGTTGTGTCTTGTTTTGGCCGCATTTCCTTGCTTTAGTTGCTGTAATTGTTGCCTTAGATGTTGCCTTGAGTGCTGTGTGTGTTACCTCGCTGCGACTGTCATGGAGAACCAAAACAGGGGAAGGAATGAACTGCTGCTGCTCCGTTTCTGCAACACTCTCCCCGGGCGGGGAGAGTTTTAACTGATTCCGTCCCCGGGTGGGGACACGACTTGCAGTAGCTACTGCCTTCCTTCTACCCGGCCGGGTGCTTTCCTGTGTAATTCTTTACCCGGGCGGGTAGTGAGTTGCTGCTGCGTCTTCTTTTTTTCCTTCTTTGCTGCTGTTTCTTCTTCCTTTGTTGCTGTTGTTGTGGTGCGTGTATATGTAGTTATAGCCTGCTTCTGCTGCATGTTGACTTGTGGAGTGCAGGTCTGCGTTAGGAATTGTTACTGTTAGCTGCATGAAATCTTAGATTATACATGTATGTTTGTGTGTCCGTATATATTTATATAACTGCTGGTCTTATGCTTGGTAAGGGAATGTTGTTCTAACGCCCCGACTTTTCGGACGTAAAGGTACGACGTATGTGTTTACCAATTTGCGCGAATTAATTGTTTTTACTTGTTTTATATTTAATTTTATTATAAATTATTATTATTTTATTTTATTATATTTTATTTTAATTTAATATTATTTTAGAATATTTCGTTAATTTAAATATATATATATATATATATATAATTCTTTTATTATTATTAATTTAATGATTAATGCTAATTAAGTGTTATGTTAATTAATCATGCTTTAATTAATTAATCACATTGACCTTAATTTATGTTTATAATTTAATTTAATATATTTAATTAATTTTTCTTATGCATGAATTTTAATGAATATGTGCATGAATTGCATGAAAATGTGCATGGTTGTTTAATTTGTGCATTGTTCTTGTATGAAATGATATCGAAACGTTGTGAAATTGTAGTATGTCGTAAATATATGTGTTATGAACATGACTATATGCTTATTTTGTGTTTTCGAACTCGTTTAATATGTTAACGAATTTAATTTGTATCGTGGAACCAAATCGGGGGCTAACGAGCACTTAGCGTACCCTTGGTTCCGTATTAAATATCTTGAGCTCGGGAACTCGGATTCGAGTTCCATCAACTCCGCTGAACTCGTAACGAAAATTCGAGTTTATTAAACTTAGCCTTATATTTTTCCAAAGTCATTTGAACCTCCGAAATCCAACCGAAAAAAGAAAGGCGACCAAACTGACCTTGCTGCACTAAAATGGCCATATCTCACCCAAACTTTAACCAAATTAACCATGGTTTGATTCTAATGATCCCTAACTCAACCACCTAACCTGATATATCATGCCCTAACCAAACCAACCCTCACACAATCCCCAAATCTCAGCCAAAGTCTCTGAAATTACAATCAATCCCGTAACCTTGCATTCCTTGGAGATTTTGGAGCTCAAATCTCATCCAATCTTCATCCAATCAACAAGGTAAGCTTAGGGTTGTAATATATGTTCATTTCTGATCATTTTCATTCTTTCATCCCCAAATTTGAGCATGGTTCATGAGGTTTTGGCTGGAATTCGAAATAAATGGGTTTAGAGCAAAATTTGATGATCTTATTCAATTCTTAATGGTTTTGATTGATTCCAAGCTTGAGAATGATTATTTTGAAATCCTCATCTCATTTATGATCATTAATTTTATGGTGGTTGATGTATTAATGAGATATCATTTATGGCACCTTGGGAGATTTTCATAAAATGTCACGTATGACAGCTTTTCTTGGTTGAGCTCTTTTGGAACTGAATTATATGTTGAATTTGTGTTGCTTGGCTGTGCATTTGATAGCCTAAATGATCTGAACTGATTGGGATTAATAGAGATCATTCATACCCTGTTTTCGTGACCTTTGCTCTGTTTTTGGCTTGGAATAGTTGCTGTCAAAACTGCTGCGTTCCTTCTTTCTTTTGCTGTCAGCTTTCATGGCTTTGTGGGTTGTGTTTTAGCTGAATTCTTACTTCATTTCATGCCTTGTATTGTTGCATATTTTTCCTGCATTTCATGGTTGAGTTGCTGCCCTTTTCTGCGTCGTTGCTGTCAAAACAGGGGCTGTTGCAGGCGGTTGACATGGGTGTGTCGTTCTTGTTTGTTCCAACGTGAAACGGGGGTGTAAATTTGGTCTGAAATTTCTGTACCGAGACACGGGGGTGTCTCGGTTTGTTCTATGTTTGTGACACGGGGGTGTCACCTTGTTAAATTCAAACTTTTGCCTGCGTTTTATACCTATGTTTGCATGCATGCATGTGTTGCTGAATATATATATGTGCTGTGTGTGTTGTTGTGCATGCATGGCTTTTGTGGTGATTAATGCATGCATGGTTAAGTATATATATATGTGGTATATATGTTAAATATAATTTATGCATGCATGTTGATCTACGTACATATATATTATATATATATATATATATATATATATATATATATATATATGTATATGTATATGTTATTATATAATTATTATATGTTTATTATATATATAAATTTATTATATATTTTTTATATTATTTGATTTAATTCAATGTTAGAAACTAATTGATCACTATTTCGCGTATTTAATTTACCGATTATTGATTGAACGTTTTATTTATTTTATTTCTAATTGTAAATATGAATATTACGTGTTATGAATATTAAATGAATTCTTGGATTAAATTGATATTAATTTGAATTTATGAATTTATGAATTTGAATGAAATGAATGAACGAATAGTTGATTATGTGCTTTAAATTCCTTAATAGTGCACATGAACATTTTCATGATATAATATGATCTTTTATGCATTCATGTCATATTCACTTCATTGTCGAGCGTCATATATGGTCATTGAGTCTCATACCTTTTCTTTTGCACAGATTCGGGTTTGGTCGGAGGCGAGGGTGAGCATTGAGACGCTTGTGCCTTTCTTTTGCTTTTAAAAGGTGGGTTTTTCTTCTAATAGCTAAAACGACCCGATATATCCCTTATGTTAAAGGTTTTAAGCCAAAATAGTATATTTATATATATCGAGTCCATTTGGGTAAATGATTTCAAACGTTTGACCCTTTTTAATTATGAAACCCTACCTTATAATTTTGGCGAGACATGATTATGATTGCACGGGCCCAGGGACTTAGTGTATGTGGCTATCCGGTGAGGCAAGGGCCGACGGTGATCCCATATACTAGTTCCACCAATTTACGGCGAAACGGACCTCGTCAAGGAGTTTTTGTCGAGGAAACGCTAACCGGGCTTTGAGGACTCATGAACCTTATAGCCACATTAATATGATTAGGTGGTCGGGCCTTGCAAACCCGTCCACCTCCCGGAGGAAGAAAGTGTATATGAATGATTATGATCATGATATGTATGAGCACCAAAGATTATGTATGATAACGAATAATTCATGTTATGATTACACGAGGTGTTGGTTGGAGATTGTGCACGCCCACTCGCCGAGCCATAAACCCTTATGAACAATTATGAATGAATATGAACGTCGTAATCCCGTTGTTGTTTTCTTTTGTTTTAACCACTTGGGAAATTCTTATCAAACTTCATACGGGATTAGGGCTTGCATGTATGTGTTTAATTTCTGCAATGTTATATCTTATGCCCCGTTTTATACCCACCAGTCTCGTATAGACTGAACCCGGTTTGTTTTCAGTTGTTTTGTGCAGGTATAGGAGTGCTAGGCGGGAATACAAGTCGTCTAGGTCTTGCATTTATGTTTAGCACTTCTTTTCCGCATCTCATACTCTTAGTGCTATTTTGTATATGATCTTAGTTGGAGCGTTATGATCTTGTAGGCTGTGCAGGCTATTGAATACCTGAATAATTTTGTATATATTATATGTTGATCTTGCTTCCGCATTTTATTATCACTCTGATTTTATTTGATTCTGATCTTGAATGGTTTAAGGGTTAGTCCCGCCTAGCATAGCATGTGTGTTGTGTCCCCGTTCGCCGTGGATTTGGCACGTGTATGGACTTCTATTTCATATACGGGTCGGGTCTCGGTGCGGGGGATGTAGTACCTTACGCTCGGGTGCTACATTCTTATGTGGTATCAGAGCTTAGGGTTGCAAATCCCGGGCTCTCGTGTCGTGTTGAGTCGGTTAAGTCGTTCGGCTTTAGGAACAACTTGTCAATGTGTTGCGTATGCATTGTTTACGTGCTTGTGCGCTTTAAATTTTGAATTTTGATCGAATTAATTGCACTTGCATGCATGGACTAAAAATAACATGCATTTCAGTGTTTCTTGGACAGGATGCCTCCACGTAGACTCCGTGAGAGATCTCCAGTGCACCGCCGTCATCGTGATCGATCCCCTACGCCTCAACCACAACCACAAGCGCCTCCAATGGATATGGGGAATTTCATGGAAGTCGTTTTTAATTATGTCGAGCATAGGAGGGCTCAAGCTCCCCCACCACAACAAGCAGAACAACCGGCTCCTCCACCAAACCATAATAACAGAGATCCTTATGGAGTGTTTCTAATCTACAATCCCCCTTAGTTTTCCCGTTCTATTGATGATGCGGTTTCGGAGGGTTGGTTGATTCGATTGGAGGGGATATTTGGAGTCCGACAGTTCACTACGCAAGAGAGGGCTCAATTTGCCATATTCCAACTAGATGGCGATGCGTATGAGTGGTGGGAAAGAACAAGGGAGAAACTCGAAGTGGATGGAGAGGAAGTTACTTGGGAGGTCTTCAAGAGAGAATTTAGGGAATGTTTCGTACCGGAGGTAGTGAGAGAAAGGAAGGAGCAAGAGTTTATGAATTTAAAGCAAGGTGCGCGTACGGTGAGTCAATATCTTGCCATATTTAATAGACTTGGGAAATATGCTCCTCATGTCACCAGGGATGAGAAGAGAAAATCAAGGAAATTCATTACGGGGTTAAGACAAGACTTGAGACATGGCCAGGCGGGTCACAATTTTGAGTCGTTTGCCGACACCGTGCAACGGGCTTTGGTTCAAGAGGAAGAGTTCAAGAAGAAGGATCCGGTTTTTAGAGCTCCAATGGGAAGAGGTTCCGGATCGAATTCGGGAAAGAGACCGATGATTCAAGCTACTCCCCCTCCTAAAGGTCCTTTTAAGAAGCCAAGAATGGGAGGATCAACTCCATCGGTGCTAAAAGCTTTGCCTGCACCAACGAGAGATCGACAAGGTCCGAGTGAGGCGAGATTGGCTCAAGCTCCTTGTACACATTGTGGAGGACCAACTCACAATTTCTATAATTATTGGAGGAGATTAAATTTGTGTCTCATATGCGGGAAGGGTGACCATATGGCGGATACTTGTCCTGACAAGGACCCCGGATTTCAAAAATGAGTTCAAAGGCCCATGGTCCCGGCTCGTGCTTATGCCCTCGAGGGTGAGGAGCAAGATGCAGAGATTGATCCTACAGCTGTGGTGGAAGGTACTCTATGCATACATAACATGAACATTCATGCACTCTTTGATCCTGGTGCCACGCATTCCTTTATTTCTTGTGATTTAGTTGCCACTCTGTGCTTGCCTGTTATTTGTTTATCTTCTTGTTATTTGGTGAGTTCGCCACTTGGTGGGAGTCTTCAGACAGATCGGTTGGTTCGGGAGTGTTCAGTTCTGATTGAAGGAAAAGAATATCCGGCTGATTTAATTGTTATGCCTATGAAGAGGTATGGAGTTATTTTAGGTATGGACTGGTTGTCCAGGCATCGAGCTAATATTGATTGTTTTGTGAAGAATGTGATTTTGGGTGATGAATTGGTGATTGGTAGTGGCTCAAGATCGGTACCTCTCTTTTCTTATATGGAAGCTCACAAGTTGATGAGAGAAGGAGCAACGGGATTTATTGCTTATCTTCTCAATAGGCCGAAAGATCAAGTCAAGTTGGAGGATACCGCGGTTGTTAAGGATTTTTCCGATGTGTTTCCGGAGAATTTGAGTTCTTTACCACCAGACCGTGAGATCGAATTTGTTATTGACTTATATCCGGGATCCAAACCGTATTCTAAGACTCCGTATCGGATGGCACCGGCCCGAATTAAAAGAGTTAAAGATTCAGTTAGACGAATTGCTCAAAGTTGGATATATTCGGCCAAGTTCGTCACCTTGGGGTGCTTCGGTTCTCTTCGTTAAGAAAAAGGATAGAACCTTAAGAATGTGTATAGATTATCGGGGAGCTTAATCGGATGACTGTAAAGAATAAGTATCCTTTGCCCCATATTGAGGATTTATTCGACATGTCACAAGGTTCTGGAGTATATTCAAAATTGGACTTGAGAGAAGGATACTATCAATTGAAGATCCGGGAAGAGGACATTCCGAAGACGGGATTTAACACCCGGTATGGATACTATGAGTTCGTAGTGATGCCTTTTGGACTGACTAATGCTCCGGCTGCTTTTATGGATATGATGCATCGAATTTTCCGGCCCTATTTGGATAAGTTTGTGGTAATATTCATCGATGACATCTTGGTTTATTCGAGAACTCCAGAGGATCATGCCAGATACCTCAGAATTGTGTTGGACACCTTAAGAGAACATCGGTTATATGCTAAGTTTAGCAAATGCGTTCTGGATTGATCGGGTAGCATTTCTCGGCCATATTATCTCAAGGAAAGGTTTGGAAGTAGATCCTTCTAAGATTGAGACGGTTATTCAATGGCAAAGCCCAAAAAATGCTTCAGAAGTGAGGAGTTTCTTGGGTTTGGCAGGCTATTATCGGAGATTCGTTCAGGATTTTTCAAAGATTGCGGCTCCTCTAACCCGATTGACTAAGAAGGCGGCTAAGTTTGAGTGGGACGAGGCATGTGAGGCTAGCTTTCAACTTTTAAAAGAAAAGTTGACCACCGCTCCTGTATTAGCGCTTCCTGAAGGTACAAAAGGATATACAGTTTATACGGACGCCTCAAAGGAAGGTTTGAGATGTGTGTTGATGCAGAATGGAAGAGTAATCGCCTATGCCTCAAGGAAATTAAAAGATCATGAGCAGAACTACCCCACTCATGATTTGGAGTTAGCGGCAGTGATCTTTGCTTTGGGTAAGTGGAGACACTATCTTTATGGAATTTTGTTCGAGGTCTTTTTCGATCACAAGAGTCTCCAATACTTATTTTCACAAAAGGAATTGAATAAGAGACAACAGCGTTGGATGGAACTTTTAGCGGATTATGAGTGTACAATCCGATACCATTCCGGCAAAGCCAACTTGGTCGCGGATGCGCTTAGTAGGAAAGCTAGTGTGTCCAATGTAAAGGTGGAAATTAGAGATGAGAATGAGATGTTCAAACTGAGGGCTAGTATCCGGAATATTACGGTTCAACCGGATCTCAGGCAGAGACTATTTGATGCTCAGAGGATTGATCTCGAGGTTCAGAAATTAGCGGAGAAAGCTCGAGCTGATTCAGAATGTCCGTTTAGATTTGATGATACGGGACTCCTAAGATTCAAGAATAGAGTTGTTGTGCCAGAAGAGTTGAAAAGGATTATTCTTGAGGAAGCCCATCGGTCAGGGTATTCGATACATCCCGGAGGGAACAAAATTTATAAGGATTTAAAGCAATTCTATTGGTGGAATGGTTTGAAACGGGATGTTATCAACTTCGTGAAACATTGTATGACCTGTCAAGTGGTAAAGGTAGAACATCAAAAGCCATCGGGGCTACTTCAACCATTGCCTATTCCGGAGTGGAAATGGGAAAAAATAGCCATGGATTTTGTTTCGGGATTACCAAGACTGAGAGGAGGTTTTGATGGAATTTGGGTTATTATGGACAGGTTGACGAAATCAGCTCATTTCCTTACTATCAGAATGTCCGATAAAGTGAGTAAACTGGCCAAGAGATATAATGATGAGATTGTCAGGCTTCATGGTGTACCTGTTAGTATTGTCTCGGATCGGGATCCAAGATTTACTTCACGATTATGGCAAGAATTACAGAAGTGTTTGGGAACAAGGCTCCAATTCAGCACAGCTTTCCATCCTCAGACCGACGGACAATCAGAAAGGTTGATTAAGTATCTGGAGGACATGTTGGGAGCATGTGCATTGGACTTTCAAAGCTCGTGGAAAGAACAGTTGCCGTTAATCGAGTTCGCTTAAAACAATAGCTATCAAGCCTCCATTGAAATGGCCCCTTATGAGGCTCTTTATGGACGTAAATGTCGATCTCCGTAGTTCTTTGACTTGGAGGAATGGAATTGGACCAAACAAGAAGGTGTTAAAAGAGGGGAGAAGAAGGAAAAACCCTCTAAGGCTGTACAAGAGGCTATTGACAAGGTCCAGATAATCAGACAACGGATGAAGGCCGTTCAGGATCAACAAAAGAGTTATGCAGACCTTCGAAGAAAGAATTTGGAGTTTGAGATTGGAGACAGGGTTTTCTTAAAGGCATCTCCACGAAAAGGGTTCTCAAGGATTGGACGAGGAGGAAAATTAAACCCTCGGTATATGGGACCATATGAGATTCTAGAGAAGGTCGGGGATACGGCTTATCGATTGGACTTGCCTCCGAGTTTGACTGGAATTCATAACGTGTTTCATGTTTCACAACTCCGAAAATATTACCGAGACGAGTCCGAGGTTCTACCAGTTGAAGAAGTGGAGTTAGAACCGGATCTCACCTTCGTTCAAAAGCCGATTAAGATATTGGATCGAAAATTTTAGGAACTTCGAAATCGGCGTATTCCACTAGTCAAGGTTCTTTGGAGAAGTGATAAAACCGAAGAGGCTACGTGGGAGACGGAGGAAAAGATGCCAAAGTTTCACCCCGAATTATTTCTGAGCGAGCAGTGAATCCGAGGACGGATTCTTTTAAGGGAGAGAGATTGTAACGCCCCGACTTTTCGGACGTAAAGGTACGACGTATGTGTTTACCAATTTGCGCGAATTAATTGTTTTTACGTGTTTTATATTTAATTTTATTATATATTATTATTATTTTATTTTAATTTAATATTATTTTAGAATATTTCGTTAATTTAAATATATATATATATATATATATATATATATAATTCTTTTATTATTATTAATTTAATGATTAATGCTAATTAACTGTTATGTTAATTAATCATGCTTTAATTAATTAATCACGTTGACCTTAATTTATGTTTATAATTTAATTTAATCTATTTAATTAATTTTTCTTATGCATGAATTTTAATGAATATTTGCATGAATTGCATGAAAATGTGCATGGTTGTTTAATTTGTGCATCGTTCTTATATGAAATGATATTGAAATGTTGTGAAATTGTAGTATGTCGTAAATATATGTGTTGTGAACATGACTATATGCTTGTTTTGTGTTTTCGAACTCGTTTAATATGTTAACGAATTTAATTTGTATCGTGGAACCAAATCGGGGGCTAACGAGCACTTAGCGTACCCTTGGTTCCGTATTTAATATCTTGAGCTCGGGAACTCGGATTCGAGTTCCATCAACTCCGCTGAACTCATAACGAAAATTTGAGTTTAGTAAACTTAGCCTTATATTTTTCCAAAGTCATTTGAACCTCCGAAATCTAACCGAAAAAAGAAATGGCGACCAAACTGACCTTGCTGCACTAAAATGGCCATATCTCACCCAAACTTTAACCAAATTAACCATGGTTTGATTCTAATGATCCCTAACTCAACCACCTAACCTGATATATCATGCCCTAACCAAACCAACCCTCACACAATCCCCAAATCTCAGCCAAAGTCTCTGAAATTACAATCAATCCCGTAACCTTGCATTCCTTGGAGATTTTGGAGCTCAAATCACATCCAATCTTCATCCAATCAACAAGGTAAGCTTAGGGTTGTAATATATGTTCATTTCTGATCATTTCCATTCTTTCATCCCCAAATTTGAGCATGGTTCATGAGGTTTTGGCTGGAATTCGAAATAAATGGGTTTAGAGCAAAATTTGATGATCTTATTCAATTCTTAATGGTTTTGATTGATTCTAAGCTTGAGAATGATTATTTTGACATCCTCATCTCATTTATGATCTTTAATTTTATGGTGGTTGATGTATTAATGAGATATCATTTATGGCACCTTGGGAGTTTTTCATGAAATGTCACGTATGACAGCTTTTCTTGGTTGAGCTCTTTTGGAACTGAATTATATGTTGAATTTGTGTTGCTTGGTTGAGCTCTTTTCGGGGTGCTGTAGAGCTTCTAACTTATCTCCCACTGTCCTCTTCATATAAGTAGGACAACCCCAAATTCTTAAGTAAGAATAACTAGGGATTTTATCATGCCACATTTCATAAGGCGTTTTAGGGACTGACTTGGAAGGAATAAGATTCAAAATCTTGGCTGCATTTTCTAGAGCATAACCCCAGAAAGAAGTTGGTAAGTCAGTGAAACTCATCATGGAACGAACCATATCAAGTAGGGTTCGATTCCTTCTCTCAGAAACTCCATTAAGCTGAGGTGTTCCCGAAGGACTCTACTGAGAGATAATTCCATTATCTCTAAGATGACTAAGGAATTCTTCACTAAGATACTCACCACCTCGATCAGATTGAAGTGTCTTGATCTTGTGACCAGTTTGGTTCTCAACCTCCTTTTGAAATTCTAAGAATTTCTCAAAAACCTCAGATTTGTACTTCATTAAGTACACATAACCATAAAGACTAAAGTCGTTAGTAAAGGCTATGAAGTACTGGTGATTGTTTTGAGTGCTTACACAAAACGGTCCACAAACATCAGAATGGATCAAATCTAAGGTCTTAGTGGCTCGATCAACACTCCCTTTGAAAGGAGTTTTGGACATTTTTCCTTTGAGACAAGATTCACAGGAAGTTAACTGTTTAAGGTCATTTTCAGAGAATGTCCCTAAGGTAGTTAACTTGTTAATTCTGTTCTTGGAAATATGTCCTAATATAGCGTGCCACAAAGATGCTGAGACTTTGTCATCTCTCTTACGCTTTGTTTCTCGTTGTATATTCAAAATATTGGGGTTTTGAGTTAGATAAAGTCCATTGTTTAATGTACCAATATCTATTGAAAAATTATTATTTTTAAGGAAAAAGTTGCCATTCTTAATATTAATTTCATAGCTTTCACAATCAAGTATTGGAACTGAAATTATATTACGAATAATGTCTGGTACAAAAAGGGCTTTATTTAAAACTAATTCAAAACGACCTAAATCTAATCTAATTGTGCCTATAGCTTGAGCCTCAATGGTTGAGCCATCTCCAATGTTCAAGACACATTCTCCTCCTTTGAACTGTTGAACCTCACTTAGCATCTGTAAATCATTACAGATATGAGATCCACAACCGGTATCAAGTACCCAAGAGTTAGAATTAATAGAAAGATTTACTTCAACGAGAAACATACCTTTCTTAAGAGTAGCCTTGTAATCCTAGTAGTTTCTCCTACAATACCCCGGTTTGCCACAATGGAAGCAAACGTCCTCTTTCTGATCACGTTTCTTCTTTTGGGCTTTTCCCTTCATGATTCCTCCATTGGGCCTAAGAGACTTCTTCTTCTTTAGGGCTTTCTTACCCTTGCCTTTGGAAGGCTTAGAAGAAGATGGAGTTGTGACCATCATAACCTTATTGTCCTTCTTGATCGTGCTTTTAGCAGTCACAAGCTGACTAATCAGCTCAGCTACACTAGCATTTGCATGATTTATGATGAAGTTAAGGATAAAAGGGTTGAATGATGGTGGGAGCGAGGCTAGCAACAGATCCATCGAAAGCTCATCTCTCAGTGGTATGTCCATGGAAGCAAGTTTCTCAGTAAGAGCTAGAAACTTGAGTCCATATTCATGGACACTCGTACCTTCCCTCATTCTCAAATGGAACAATTCTTTTGAGGTGTTATACCTTGTAACACGCTCATGACGGCGGTAAAGTTGCTCTAAGTGATCGTAAATCTCCTAAGCAAATTCCATGGACTCATTTTATCTTTGCATGTCCAGAGACATGTTAGCAAGCATGAGACAACGGGCTAGGAGATTATCATCCTTCCACTTCTGGATCACGTCCCGCTCAACCCGGGTCGGAGCTTTCCCATCGGGAACGGGCTCCGCCTCGTAGATAACATAAGTTCTCTTTTTGGAATCTAGAACGATTTTTAGATTCCTAAGCCAATTAGAATAGTTGGGACCTATCAACTTGTTTGACTCAAGGATTGATACTAGAGGGTTTTTGGTTGCTATTTCAAAACACGTAGAAGAACTAAATGAGCATGCTGAATAATAATGATATACATGAGATTAGGACTTTAATCTATGTTGCTCCCACTGTTTCTAGAAGATCTATAATTCCCCAAAGATCTTAGAGGATACTTGTTATCCCAATGGGTACAAAGATCCTAAGCACTTTATCTTGAACCCACGACTCGTAGCCATTCTAAATAAAGCCTAAGGTAGGTACTACATACCAATTCCAACACTATGAAATTCTTAGTAATATTTTTACATCACCTATCTTACAATATGGACCCACGACTCGTGCGACATCCATATTTACTTAGGTGTTGTAACACCCCAGAAGGAAGGTGCCACATCCCCTGCACTCAGACCCGAACCCGCATATGAAACAGGAAATTCATGTGCCAGATTAGAGTGAACGGGGACTCACTCACCCACTATGCTAGGCGAGAACTAAACCTTCGAAACCATATATAAAAAAAAAATAATAAAGGAATTTAACATGGGCGGAAGCATAACATATAATGCATAGCCAGTTCCATAGAATAAATGCACATGCAGATACAAAACATATATTCTATGACAATGTATATCATAAAAGACGTGTTCGACTAACATAGGTACCTAGTCCCGAAATTCAACCATAAACATAATTCGTACATTCATGGGTTCAATCTATCCCTAGAAGGCTGACCCGAATCATTAACATAAAATCAATACAATTTATGGTAACTTAATCAATTACAATATGCGATGGTGTGACTCGCTCTAGACCACAAGACTCGACAGACTCGAACTCCCATCTAGCCCTCCAAACCTGTAAAAGAAAAATGAAAACAAAGCCGGGTTTAGTCTATACGAGACTGGTGGGTATAAAACAGGGTTTAATATCATAATATTACAAGAATTAAATCTCACACACACATGCGAGTCATAATCCCATAGGAGGTTTTTTAAAACATTTTCCAAGTGGGTGAAAACAAGGAAAACAACGCCCGGGATTACAACCTTCAATCTCATTCATTCATTACAATCATGTGGTCATTACGTGAGCCTGACGAGAGGGCGAATTCTCCAACCTTCACCTTGTGTGCGTATTATTCATTCATTCGTTCATTAGTGGTCACACAACAATCATTCATTCATTCATAATCTTTCATTCATAATCATAATCATGGTCGTTCATTAATAATCATTAACATTTACACCTTTTTCCTCCGGGTGGTGGACGGGTTAGCAAGACCCGGCCACCTTATTCATTAACCAAAGGGGTTTCATGAGTTCCCCAAAAGCGTTCAGCTCCCATTCCTTCCTAATCTCCTAGCTAGGCCCGGTATCTATGGTTTGGTTGGGACTAGCACATAGGATCACTGTCGGCCCTTGCCTCCCCAGATACCCGTATGTACCAAGTCCCAGGGCCCGTGCATTCATTCATTTTCTCGCCAAAACAATGGGTAGGGTTTCATAAAGAAAAGGCTTTACGTTGAAAATCATTGACTCTATTGAAAAGACTCGATATATATATACATGCAATACTTCGTCTTAAAACATTCACGTTGGATATATCGGGTCGATTCATATCTAATAGATTAGAAACCCACCTGCTACACCTTACCGAACAATACCAAGAAGAAAAAAAGACTTGGGAGTGACCTATGAACCCAGAATGTCTCCGTCCTGGAGAGAACTTTCGAATTTGGAGTGATTTGGTGAAGTACTAAGCTCAAAAGGAAGAAAGTAAATAGTATTTCTCTTGCTCTCAAAGTGAGTCTCGGTTTGCTGCTTGGCTTAAGTTTGGTGTATGAAATGAAATGAGAGACAAGTTAGCTGATCAAGGGTTACGTGGGGGTCATGTGGGTCCAAACCTTACTCCATTTGGTTAAGTATAGCTCAAGATGTGGTTAAAATGGTGAGAGGTGGTCATTTAGGCGAGTGAAGCATATCTCGGGCAAAATTCAGAGGTTTAAACGATTTTAGAAAAATATGAGGCTATGAGGCTTGTCCCATTGAATTCGAATCATCGATTCAAGTTCAACAGAGTTGACGGAACTCGAATCCGAGTTCCCGAGCTCAAGATATGCCGCCCGGAACCGAAGGTGCGCTAAATGCTCTTTAGTTCCCGTTTCGGTCCCGCTCCCAAAATAAAATTCAAAACCATATCAAACAAGATCGAAAACATGAAATGGGCATATAATCATGTTCCTAACACATAAATCTACAACATCCTAAATTTACACAAAAATCGGAAATCAAATCAAATAAAAACAGCAAACTATCATATCACATAAGAGCATAACGTTCAATTTTTCATAAAAGTTCATATCAATTAATTCATATAATTCAAAGAATTTCAAATAATGGAAATATAAAATGAATAAACGCATAATTAAAATAATTTAAACACATAAATAATTATCATATACGTCCTACCTGACGGCTGAAAAGCCGGGGAGTTACAGGTGTTAAGCTAGACCCATCAATCATAAGATTATGATGAAAACTTAGTTCGAACGACCCACGACTCGCGGGCATCGCCCTTCCTAAAATTAATATCAAAATATTAATCACTAAAATGATCAATTAGGAAACTAAAAACAAACAGGTTGTGTAACACCCCGGAGCGGAGGGCACCACATCCCCCGCACCATAGTCCAACACGGGTATCGAAAGGGGAACTCCATCCCCGCATCGAACCATGGCGAACGGGTGACAAACAAAAATCAACTATAGGCTAGGCGGTCTAGACACTGAACAGAGTGCACAGTAAATTAAATCAGAGGTGCGGAAGCCACAGGATCACAAAACAAACCAATTACAGATATAAAAGCTCAGAAAGAGATATACATATTTCAACATGCTATGCCCACCCCGGGCTAAAGAAATATTCAAGGCTTCAGATTACAAAACATAACTTATATTTATTTATACATAGTACCAAATATACGTAATACCAACGCGGGAAAGTAAATATATAATGCAAGGACTCTACAAAAACTCGAACAACTCCCAAGACTCGAAAGACAACTGCCGCCTAGCCAGACTCCCAACCGGGTACCTACAAAGCTCAAAACAAAATAGAAAAAAAAGAAGAAGCAACGAGGGTCAGTCCTAGAGACTGGTGAGGGGGCTAACACACGCACACATACGTATACATAAGAGCCAAGCATATACAAATCGAAAATGTTCATGAATCGGGAGTGGTTTTTACATTCCAAAAGGTTTAACACGTGATACTATATATACGAAGAAAGAGTTAAGGCCAAAGGCTAAAATCTAACAAGTTTTACAAATTAGGAGTCCACCCCGTTTCACAAACCGTATCGGATACATAAGCATAAAGCAAACCATATCGGATACAAAGCATAAACGGAAACACGGGGAGAATGAGTTCTCACACACACTTACTCAGACTAAAGCAAAACTCATAAAACAATCCCACCTTTACACCATTGGGGAAGAGAGGTGCCCCTCTCAATTCCCACCACAGAACGGAACGGATGAACCGGGGGATCCCGCCCGATTCCTTCGACGGCCATGCCAAAATGCGCTCCGTCGGCATAGGAGAACTAAGCCTCCCGTTGGTGGAGAAGTGCACAGGGGTCGTAACCGGCGACCCCAATGGTCGTCCCGGGTCTCCCTTACCCACAACTCCGGGGCCCAAACAGATCACGGAACTCACAGACACATATCTCACAAAACGGACTTATCACAAAAGCTTTTCTTGTCAAAACTTAACACGTACGCACACCAACCCTTTTCGAAAACGAATAAACAAAACTTAGTGTATATACATATAAAAGCCTTTTCAATGGATTTAATAACAAATGGGCCAATTCCCGCAAAATACATATCAAACACTTATTTATACGTACATATAGTTCGCATGCGGGCTTAAATTACAATTAGGGTTGTAGGTCATAATAGCTAAAAAGAAAGAAACCTCACCTCCGAGAAGCAACGGGAGCAAAGGAAGCAAACGGATGCCTAGAAGACAATCTCGTCAACCAAGGAACGAACCTAAAGGCAAACAAAGGCAAAGGACAACCTTAGACTCAAAATGAACCATATTGATGCTCGGAAAATGCATATGAATGTGAGTGATGCGTATGAAGCTTAACAAATTGACATATAATGCATACAAGTTCATATTTAATCATATGTCTCATAAATCACGTCAAATGAATCCATAAGTTTCATATAACACGCATATCATATCATATAACATGTTATCAAAGTTTTCATACCATATAGAGAGCAAGGATTGATCATGCGAGGCATATAAACAAGGCAAGAAGTCATAAACTCACGTTAGAGGAGCATATCGCACATATGAAGTCATAATCCGAAAATGAGCAAGCAAATCAAGCTATAAATTCATATTATACAAGATAACACATAATACATTAAGCTAACAATGCATATAGGTCACAAATGGGACAAGACAAAGCAATTAAAAGCAACGAAACGACGAAAAAAACTCCTCCCGGCCAAAACCTACTGAGTGGACACGGCCTCGTCCGGAATGCAAAGGAATCGGACACGGTCGTGTCCGGTTTAAATTAAATTAGGGCCCAAAGTCGAGAGCTTGACACGGCCGTGTCCATTTCCAGTTAAAACATGACACGGCCGTGTCATGCGTTCGGGGCAGAAAAATATAACGCAGCAACAGCAGTTTTTTTGGAGAGAAAAACAGGGCATTTTAGTATCAAGCCTTAAGGAGTCTCTTATGCCTTCATAAACACATATATCAAGCAAGGAAATAACACAAATCCAACATATTTTCATGCCATACAAGTGGAAATAAATTCAGCCACAAAACATGCAAGAATCAAAGCAAGAAATGGGAGGGAAAGCATCAAGATATATCTCCTAATTCTCAAGCATTCATCCAAGGCCAAATGATCAAAACCCAACTACCATGAAAGGAGATGCAATAAATTCTAAGAATCAAGTCATAGAAGCAATATATAATCATCCAAACTCAAGAGAATGAAGGAGGAATCAAGAATCATCAAAATCATCCAATCTACACTATTCACATGCTTGCCAAATCTCAAGAACCAACCAAAGGAATCATCTCAAATCCACATATAAGAGAGAAGAGAGAGTGTAGATTATGATCATCAACTTACCTTTCGAATTTGAGAAGATTCGGATGTGATTTGAGCTCAAAATCTCCAAAATGGCCAAAGGGGTTTTCTTCCTTCCTTCCTTGCTTGGAGCTGATCGTGATTGTGGGAGAGAGAGATGGAATGGCTCGGTTTTTGGCAACATAAGGGATAAGAGAGGGCTTAACTCAAGGTATAGATCATGGTTAAGGCTTGGTTAGGGTTTAAGTGGGGTCCACAAAACTTAATTAAGTCAAAAGGTAGCTTTAAGGCGCAAGGGGCTCATTCCGGTGGAAAAACGGGGAATCAAATGAGCTTAGAAAAATATGAATCTTGATTCTTCGACTTTATTTCTTTGTTACGAATTCAACGCATCTTCCGGAATTCGAATCCGAATTCCCGAGCTCAAGTTACGCCTTCCGGAACACAAGGTGCGCTAAAGCTCGTTAGGCCCTTAGATCCCTAAAACATAAAACTGTTTCAAAACCGTATCAAACGAACTCAAAAACAAGTAACGAACATAAAGACACATACATGACACACATAAGTCATGCATAGCACGTAGTCACAAGAATCGAAAACGAAAATGAACACAAACGGAGCAAGAACGAAACAAAGAGAACAAATACGTTCAAATAGATCAAATAAGGTCAAATACGTTCAAGTAATTCAAATATATCACATAAAAAGTATAATAAACACATAATTAAATAATTAAAAGCGCACATAGCTCACCCGTGAGGGCGTACCTGGAAAGGCCGGACGAGCGGGATGTTACAGGTTTTACATAGCCACCTCACGACTCATGGACATCAACTAGCTTCTCCTATTAAACTGAAATCCTATTGATGGAATGCTAGGACTTTAATTCAAAGTTTGCACCTTAAATTAAACACCTATTTTTCGAAATTAGCTTAGTATTTATAAGGGAATTTTTGATTTAACCGAAGAGTTATCCGGTTCGACCTCACCAACATATATGTTATCCATTTTAATTAGTCTTGATTAATGCAAGAACAACTTAAATGCATTTCACACAAGCACATAGCAGATAACATGTCCTAGCATGATACTAACATGGGATGATCATGGGTTCTACCTATCTTATGCGTGATCTGTGGGAGTCACTCCACAATAACAAGTTCTAACATACATGCCACATAAGACAGTTTAAATCACATAAGGGAATTGGAAATAAAACGATGCTCTATCTATTACAATAATAGTAACCCTCCTTAACAATTTAAGGGGTCTTCACTTTATGGCCTCCATGTTACTTGTTGTGTGGATCCATCTTACTCCATAGGTGCAAATCTTCAAAGTAAAATAGAAAACCTCACTTTCCTATAATCTACTCTCTTTGCCAAAAGTAATATGTCTCCATCTTCATATTGGCCATAGACAAATACATGGGGCATACCCCGGCCTTAATAAAATAGTAATATGGAAAGCCACATACACATAAAAGTATGCACATAAGTGGGGCACCAACCCCAATTGAAAAACGCAACTATGGGGCTCCAACCCCAATTTAAACCATCCATGTGCATAAATTAAAACATCACATGACTAAAACCCATGATCACCTAACATGCATAAATTGCAAGAATTTAAATTTAACCCAGAAATTAAAATTCTCGCTTCAAGTTCTAAAAACTTGAAACACGACCTAGATGCAATTCTTGTTCATGAGCCTTTTCAAATAATCCAAGAAATATTAAACCAATAAAATTCCAATTAATTTCTAAAAATTAATAATTTTATATCTTCAATATTTCTAAAATAATAAGTGTAACTTTTCCCAAAAATTAAATCTGTTTAATTTTATAAAAATCCCAATTTTAAAATTATATATATAAAAAAAAAAATTGATAAAAAAAAAATTAAAAGGAAAACTAAATCGGGATCGGATTGGACTAAACACGTAAACCAGAAACGCATACTGCACGCCAGTAGCAGCGGGCCGGCATGCGCTCGCACGGCGCGCGCCTTCTCGTGCGTTCTACGCGCAACTGCCACGCGGATTCGGGAGATGATGGGCGGACGCCTAGTCTCGCCCGGGATTTCTCTCGTGAGGTTAGGGGAGGATGGGCATGGGAGTACCGCGCGGTTGTGGGAGTCATTGGGCGGTGTGTGTGGGTACAGGCGCGCGGTGATGGCAGGGTGGTGCGTGGGCCTGGACGTGAGACACTTTAGCACACCTAGGCTCGTATTTTCATAACGCGATTTCGTATCAGTTCAAAAGCCAAAATAATCCATAAAATTAAAACTATGTTTTTATTATCTATAGTATTTATTATTGAGGCATTGAGCCAAAATATTTGATGCATGGTATATGTCATTTTCCTTCATACACACCCATCAAAAGTAGTATTAACGTTGTTTTGAGGAAATAATGTTAAGAGAAAGCACACGTGTTTTCCTTGTAAAACTCATTGGTGTTGGGAAAACAGAAACAGTAATGCAGCGGAATTTAAAAAAATTTCCCAAAAGAAGATCGAATCTTGAAATTCTTATTCCCAAATTCATAGGGTTCTAAGAAACTCACTTAGATAGAAGCTTTCTTGACATGTTTGAGCCGCCCACAAATGCTCTTCAAGCGGCAAGTCCCCAAGCTCCTTCGAATCTTGCAAGACTTCATGAAGGTAGGCCTCTAGAGAATTAGTCCACCAACCTCAATCACGATCCAAACCGGGAGGATGCTAGTTCTATATTTGCTATTTAGGCTCTAGGGTTTAATGTGTAGTAATTTGGAGAAGGAGATTGTCTATCAATCTCTTATGGGGTTCGAACCCCATGTATGTAATAGCCCGAAAACCCGCCAGTAGATATTGTCCTCCTTCTTGATTGACAACCGGAGGTATATTTTGGCGATACCGAGTATCCAAATACGTACATAATCTCGCCACAAATCCCTCAGGTTCCATGTTGTTCTCGGGTTGTGGGGAATGATCCCGGTGATGTCTACGGCCCGGAGACCTGTCACGATGATGATCTCTTCTTGGAGGCATCCAACAAAATCCAAAGAATTCCAATATACATGCGTGTGGTTAGTAAGGTTAGACAACCTAGACAAGTTCTAAGTAAATGAGGCACATAAATGCACATAACCACATTATCCTAATCCGAATGACCTAGACAACCTAACTCGACATCAGAGCTCTGGTTTAACTAAGCGTTCCTTATAAGGGGGTGGATACCTCTTCCCTGTAGAGGCCTTTTCCTAGGTGGGCGCCTTTAGCTTAAATTCCATCGGGAAGAACAAAACCGTAAGGTTATGCCGACTTATGGATATCAAAGCGGACAACATCTACAGGCGGGTTTTTGGGCTATAAAAAATGGTATCAGAGTCGGGGCCCGGGCCGGTGTACCAGCGAGGACGCTGGGCTCCCATGGGGGGGTGGATGTAATGTCCCACATCGGAGGAAGAGGAGAACTAAGCCTTCCTTGTAAGGGGGTGGATACCTCTTCCCTGTAGAGGCCTTTTCCTAGGTGGGCGTCTTTGGCTTAAATTTCACCGGGAAGAACAAAACCGTGAGGCTATGCCGACTTATGGATAGCAAAGCGGACAATATCTACAGGCGGGTTTTCGGGCTGTTAAAAATGGTATCAGAGCCGGGGCCCGGGCCGGTGTGCCAGCGAGGACGCTGGGCTCCCATGGGGGGGTGGATGTAATGTCCCACATCGGAGGAAGATAGTTTTGTGTACAAATTGTTAGTTTTGCCGATGTACGGACGACAAGTAGAAATCAGTGAATATAAAGATAGTTTGTGTTGATTACCCAGAGTGTTTTTTGCAGTGTTATTGTGGAAGCTCTAAAGGCGGATAGTCTGCAGAGGCAACGACTGATAGTTTACCAGGCTTTGCTTATCCTTAGAATCAATCTTCAGTAGCGTGGTAAAGACCGACGGCTTTCCAATTTTGTTGTGGAGTTTTGTTGGTGTCTTTTTGTAGCACCCGGAGCACGGGCCACCACATCCCCCACACCTAAACCTGAACCCGTATATGAAATGGGAAATCCATACACGAGCCCAAGTCTAAGCGAACGGGAGACCACACACACACTAGGCTAGGCGGAGCTAAAACTTACTCAGAGCGCACGACAAACAAAACAAATAGCGGAAGCAAAGGAGTTCTAATAATATAAAATTCCAAAATCGACATATACATCAGGTGATCAAATAAACATAGCCATAAAAATTCATATCTCCAAAACAAAATTCATAACATGATCAATTCATTAAATACAAGTCCAAAATGAAATGCGATGCACCTATAACGACCTATACCCAAAAGTGAGACTCGAACGACCCACTTCTCCGCCTAGCTCATGCTCAAAAGACCTGCAAACTAAAAGTGGTAAAAGAGAGGTGCCACTCTTATCTCGACTGAGTGAGGGGGCTAACGCACACCCACACACTACACATATATAGAGCAAAGCAAGTAAAAGATAAAGGTTATGAACCGGGAATAGGTTTTGCATACCTAAACATTTTCATAAAACATTACATACCATATGTAGCGCCCGGAGCGGCGAGCCACCACATCCCCCGCACCCAGCCCCGAACCCACATATGAAATAGAAATCCATACATGAGCCTAAGACTAAGCGAACGGGAACCTACACACACTCGCTAAGCCAGGCGTAGCTAAGACAGGACCAGAGCGCGCCAAAACAATAAGAAAGCGGAAGCATACAACAAACTTCAAGAAGATAAATCCACAAAATGAGTTCAACTATCCCTAGAAGCCTATCCCAAATTATATATATACATGAATAGAATTCAAAGATACATACATAATTCCATAATCAAACCCAAATCAAATACAAAAGTGTAACCGAATGCGAATGGAAATATAACTCGAGCTAGGAGACTAGGACTCGACCAACCCACAACTCTGCCTAGCACGACCCACAACCTGTAAACTGAAAAGTTGAAAGGAGAGGGTCAGTCCACCGACTGAGTGAGGGGGCTAACGCACACCCACACACGTATACATATAAAGCAGAGCATGTATTAAATAAAAGACTACAAACCGGGATAGGGTTTTGCATACCAAAACCATTTTTGAATCAAACTTATACTTATTCATAACATAATCAAAAATAGCTTAAAAGAAAGATCCTATCCCGTTTCATAGTCAACATTTCTTAACGGATTCCTATTCCCGGTGAGCACGGGCCTTACTCTAACTCCCCACTTAGTAGCATACGTATGAAAATAGAAAACACAACCATAATCAATCCAACCCCAACAACATGTAGCTCGGGGAGCAAACCCTCGCTACTCTTACCAACGCACAAGGGGTAGCTAACCCACATTGTGCTTGAAGCACCACGCCTCCTCAACCTCCAAAAGTCACGCGTTAGTACTTCAAATGGGAATCGTGCACAGGCTTAACCCGACGACCCTTGCCGTCCCAGGCGTCCTTACCCACAATTCCCTGGGCCCAGCAAATCTGAACAAGACTTAACATACCATAACTCGCAACTTAACACACTTAGAATGTAACAAACTTACATACCTTAGTATACGTTACCGTGCAACTTGGCCTATGCTTTCAACGTACCTCTACGTGTCATCCGAAAACATATCAAGTTGAAGAATAGCAAATCTTGCACGAAGACACACGGTTTGGAGCATAGCCTTGTTGCAAATCATTTTCAAGCTCACATATGCTCATATATATAGTCCAAAACATTTAATCTTATGACAAGATCATAAACGTATCTTATAAGCACGTATCTATTATATAAATATAATAGTATAGTCACATGCGGGCTTGATAACAAGCACGTAGGGTTGTAGGTCGTATTAACTAAAAAGAAAACAAACCTAAACCTCACCTTTTACCAAAAGTGCTCCCGGAAGAGCTTTGACGGTCAAGAAGAAGTTAAATAGTGGAACGGACACCTCTCGAACCCAAATCTGAGACAAACAAACACATACTCATGACTTAGACTCGATCATGAACCAATTAGACACACGGCGATGCATAGGAATGCAAATGGATGCAATGCATATCATATAGATTCATATTTAGGCATATTGGAGCAATTAAAAAGATATCACATAATGAATTCAAGAATTAAACTAATATCATATGAAATAATTATATAACATATCATATATTAGCATACCATATGCATTCATAAGCTTGAAGTCCAAGGAAATGGCAAGAGATGCAAGAAAGCGTTAAATGTTTCATATATCGTCATGAATTCAAGTCACAATTATACCTAACAAACGAGGCCAAAAACTTAAAATAATTAATGAAACATAACATATTACAACACATTAGCATGTTAGGATCATAATCGGGGTGGGAGAAGTTAAATACAAGTGAAGAGAAGCAAGAAAACAAAGCTCGGAGCAAAAAGGACCGCTTCCCCAAATCCACCCGGTGGATTTGGGTCAGAGGCAAAAAAAAAACGAGAGAAAGCTTGCAAACCAAAGAAACACCAAGTCATATCAAATCCACAACATAAGAGAATGAAATGGAACAATTATACTATCATATAATGCAAGGAATTCAAGCAACTACCAACCTAAAGTCATTCAAATCATTAAAGGAAGCAAGGATCAAAGAAGCACAAGTATTCTTCCAATTCTTGCAAGAACTCATATGAACATTAAATGATGAATTAAATCTCAACCAAATCACCTCAAATTCAAGACATGAGTTCATATATACATGCTCTATCACATATCTCAATTTAAAGCCATGAAATCAAGCATACAACAAGTTGCCATTAAAGCTCATTTAAGCTCCAACAATGGAGTTTTATGCAATACATAACCAACAACAAGAATTCTTACAAATAAGCAACAAGGAAGCTCAAAGGACCAATAAAAATTAATCTTAGAGCATTTAATTCAAGTATGAGAGCATGAGATCAATTTTTTCATATTTCTACACTATTCATCAAAGAAGCCAAACTCATGAATTCTCTAACATATAGCAAGGTTCAAGTAGAGCACATTGAGTACAAGATCATGGAGAAATCAAATCCATATTTACCTTGAAGAAATGGAGAAAGAAAGGTTCAAGACTTGAGCTCGGAAGGTCCAAAAATGGAGGAAATAGTTTGGGAGATTTCTCTTCTCTTCTTCCTTTTGTCCTTGGTTCGATTTTCAGCTGAAATTGGGAGGAGAGAGATGTCTTTTGGTGTAATAAGTCAAGGCTAGTACAAGGGGTAGGTTTAAAGCTCTCAAGTGGATCCTATAGGTGCGTTATAGGTACACAGGTCGAAATCTGCATCGTTGGGGGTTGAAATGGCATCAAAAAGGTACAAGGCTTGTTCCATTGGCTCCAAATCATGGATTCGAGTCCAATGGCGAAGATGGAACTCAAATCTGAGCTCCCGATCTCAAGTTACGAACTAATGACTCAAGGGTGGCCCATTTGCAAAAGGGCCCAAAACTTTGCACAAAGTTCAATTGAGTCCAAACAAGTTCAAACAAGTCCAAAACACATTTAAATCATACAATTAAGTCCAATAATCATATAATTCATGTATATCATGTACTCTCGTAGTTCGGGAATTTAATTCAAGTATTAGAAATTAAATACGGGAGTTAAACGTAAAACTAAACACTTAGGGCACATAGGTCACTTAAACAATTAATTCCACATATAAATTAAATCAAAAAGGAAATACAACATCTGTAAACCCTCAAGTGATGTCATACCTGGCTTGCCGAAGAAATTGGGTGTCACAATCCTCCCCCCTTAAAAGAATCTGGTCCCCAGGTTCACCGCTCGAGTTTCAAGCTCAAGCAACTTTCCGTATTCACCCAAGTTTGAGGTTCATGATGTCCCGACAAGGGTTAGCTCAAGAAAGGCGTTCACGCACGAGGGGTTTGATCACTTCTTGAAATCTTGATGGAGAAATTCCTCACCACTTGATCCGTGCTAGGAGCAACTAAAATGTTTCGTACGATACGAGGGTCCAAGTTTGATTCATCACCCACCGCTTGATTCATTCCAACTACTCAAGAGCTCAGTGATACACGAAAGGAATAGTTACCGAACTTCCACCACTCGTACCTTCTAACTCAAGAATTCCCTTTGATAGAGCTAAAGCACCACTTCTTGCTCGCTCTGGAAGACCGTTGTAAACACGACCCTCAACTTACCGTGAAAGCACACACTCAAACAAAACACATAACAAACATACACGCACGAGTAAAACACACAATAAGTATATATAACAATTAACGATGCATGATGCGCGTGCCATGAATGATTTGTGTACCGTTCACCATTCTCAAATTCCTTTATATTATTGAGATGAAGTGAAAAGCCAAGGTTGATGCCTTAGAGCACGTGACCAGGATTCCTCGACCTCAGTTTCGTTGAACGAATCCTTAACTTGATAGTTCACACACCTTCTCCTGACTCCGTCTTTAATGGACGATATTTACCCCTGAACAATTTTCTCTACTATAATCCCCTAATTATCAATGAGGGATTGTTTCAATTCTTTTTTGTCCGGAGACCTCCATCTCCCATTAAATCTTGCACCATTCCAACTTGGTCAAGAATTATTATAACTCGACCTCCGGTTACTTTGAAGTCTCATGATCTCTTCCTTCTAGGATTTGCTTAACCTTCTTCTAATTCAAATCTCGACTCCCAAGCCTCTCTCTCTTGCATTTTTTTTTTCTGGTCTGGTGAAAGGATACTCCTCGGAATCATCAAGTATCACACCCTAGGGTTTACACCTTCATAATCTCCATCGATTCGCGATCCCCTGAAGTCTTCATTTCCTCTTGACATAATCATGAATTACTTGCCCAAGTTCTCATGCCTTTCTTCATTCTCCTTTGCTCTTCTGTATCCCTAAGTGAGGAGTCAACCATCTCGCTTCCCCGGAAGAATTAGACTTCCAACTTCCTAGTCCTATAACCACTCCCACCCCTTCTTTTACTAATGACACCCATGATAAGTCCCTCGTTGTGATAACCTTGGATTTATCAAGAAAAGAACTTTCAATTTCTCTTCAATAATCCCTGTTAAGCTTTCCCGATACGGATCTCCTTCATCGGATAATTGTAAACTCAAGGAAGGAAAGCTATTGATCACTCTCTAATGCACCGCCATCTACTTGGTCTCGATATTCACGTCAACTAGTGAATCCATCGCTTCCCCTCCTAGGAATTGGGTTTGGATAATTGTTCTTGGTTCTACTTCTCATTTCAATACTCTCTTGATTAGTTATCATTGAAACGACCTTCTTTTTTTGAAATCCAAACCATTACATCAAATCGGTAAGGAGGACCTTTACTTCTTGTTATAACTTCAACCGAATCGTCAGAGTCACCATTTCTTCTTACCCCGATTTTCACCATCACGAAAGAAGACTTCTCTCAATTGCAAACTATCATGAAAACATTAAACTCATGCATGTCGGGTTAGGTTTGCTTATGCTATACGTCACGTTGGTCAACAATTCAAACGAGGAAGCAACAAGTAATGGCAATACATAACGCACATCACAAATAAGTATAAAGATACAATGTGGGATGGATGCTCGTGCAATGGATGCAATTACCTCCCGGGTATTTCTTTACCCTTCGTCATTGACATTCTTCCAACTTGTGTTTCGGCGATCCACATCCAAAGCATCGCCCCAATCTCTTCCAACAATTCTCATAAGTATGAGAATTTCTTCTATAATGAGTACACGGTGGTTGCTCCAAGGTTGGAAATTCTTTCACTTTCTTCTTCCCTTTTAGCCCCAGTGGAGAGTCCTCTCGACTCCTCTTTGGTCCCGATCCCGAGCAACTTCCCGGTCCAATCCTCCCTATTCGACTCTCTTCTTTTAACTTCTTGGATTCAACTCGAAGAGCTTCCCGGGTATTCTCGATCCAAGCTTTAGACTTGATCCCGGTTCCCATTTCCCGAAGGTCTTCTCTAATTCCATCCATAAATTGGGCCACTCTTTCGGACTCATTCGGCCTCCTTAAATAGATACGAGGGCATATAGTGATCTTGTGTTCGAAGGAACCGCACCTAGTACATCTACCCAACCTTTTCCAACACTTCTTATAACTATGATTAGGTCCACCGCAATGAATGCACAGGACTTGTTCTTCGGGGAACGATGTGCCCGGTAAGAACACTAGATCTCTTCCTTCAAATCGAGCCATCTTGCCCTTCACTTTGGAAGATTGATTAACGGTGCGATGATTCGGCATTTCTGGAGAACCTTCATCTCTACTTGATCCCAACTTCAACTTAGGGGCCATGGTCGTTTAGAGGAGTGATTAGAAGTTGTAAAGTGTTAACCTACCATACACAAAATAGGAGAACATACAATGCATGCAGTTAGTAAATGATTATGACACGTAAACTAGCACGTGGAAATATGTAATGACAACAATTAATGAAAAGAAAGTAACAATTTCAAAACATATAATGTAAGAAAATTCACATATCTTGATGTAATGCACACATGATCATGTTGTTCCTATGCCGTACGACCTATACTTCACACAACACGACACTAGAACTCCGGTTCTGTAACCCCAAGCTCGGATACCACTTTAAGATGTAGCGCCCAGAGCGGCGAGCCACCACATCCCCCGCACCTAGCCCCGAACCCACATATGAAATAGAAATCCATACATGAGCCCAAGACTAAGAGAATGGGAACCTACACACAATCGCTAAGCCAAGCGGAGCTAAGACAGGACCAGAGCGCGCAAAAACAATAAGAAAATGGAAGAATACAACAAACTTTAAGAAGGTAAATCCAAAAAACGGGTTCAACTATCCTTAGAAGCCTGTCCCGAAATATATATATACATGAATACAATTCAAAAATACATACATAATTCCATAATCAAACCCAAATCATAAACAAAAGTGTAACCGAATGCAAATGGAAATGTAACTCGAGCTAGGATACTAGGACTCGACCGACCCACAACTCCGCCTAGCACGACCCACAAACTGTAAATTGAAAAGTTTAAAGGAGTGAGGGGGCTAACGCACACGAGCGCTATTAGTAAATTCCTCAAGGGGCGATTAACACACACGAGTGCCATTATAAATTCCTCGAGGGGTAGCTAGCCCACACGAGTCCTCCCCGGCTTCAGACCGAAGGTATCAAGTGCATCACGCCTTCCCAACCTCCCTGGGTCATACGTAATACCTTGGATGGAGAACGTGCAAAGGGGTCATAACCGGTGACACCGTGGCCGTCCCGGGTCTCCCTTACCCACATCTCGGGGCCCAACATTACCTGTCATTACCATTCCATTACATTCTCGCTCATTATAAACCATTAGCATTACATACATAAGCATTAAACTTTCATAAACATTAAACTTTCATTAAAAACATAAGCTCATAAATGCTCGAAAATATAGCCCTTTCGAAAGCCAAAACTTTATCATAAGATCATAAACATATCGTACATTACACACATTTAACTATATATATAATATATAGTCGCATGCGGGCTAGAAAATGAGCATTTAAGGGTCTTAGGTCGCTTAACTAAAAAGAAAAGAACCTAAACCTCACCTTGAACAAAATAGTGTAATGGTGCGAGAAAATAATCCCAAACAAACTTAAACTTCGGGTACGGCTCCTCCCGGAAGTACCCTTGTGACAAACAAATGCAATACTAAACAATTAGACTCCAACATGTACTATATAGACGCACAACGATGCAAATGGATGATACGAATGCAAGAAAATATTAAATGGAGCACTTAAACGCTTACAATTTCATTTCAAATTTTCACCTTAAATATCATAGTATAAAATTCATAAACTTATCAAAACTAACATATATTCATCAATTAATATCATAAAATAAAATTAAAGGCAAAAGAAATTATTTAAAACCTCAAACAAATGCCGAAAATAAACATAATTTGTAGCTTATAATGTTTTCAAAGAATGAAATAAGACCATGCATGCAAAAATTGAACATGTAAGATCATGTCATATACAAACTAAATCAAATAAATTAATAACTATATACATATAATCATATAATATATATATCATATGCATATATATACATGCCTGCCACTATGTTCACCAAATAAACAAATTCAATGCAAGGAGGAATTAAATGGCACCGTAGCATGCATGCAAATTCAAACCATTAATTAAATTCATACAATATATATATATATATATATATATATATATATATATATATATATGTATGTATGTATACATACCTGTTATGAGTATACAATTAGGAGACAAGGTTCAAAGGTAATTGCATGGAAAATTAATTAAAAAGCACGAACACATGCATGCATGGATCAACCACCTAAAATTCCCAACAATTAATTCCATAATGTTAATACAAAACATATATGATTATGTATTTAATATAGTCTTCTTACAAATCAGAAACAACCAATATACATGCATTGGAAAGAAATAAAATGGTTAGGCCACATGCAGGCAGACAGCGGACAAGTCGAGGGCGCGACCCAAACTCTTCACAACTAAGTCGCGGCCGCGACATCAAATTCAATCAGATTCGAGGGGTGCTTCATGGGCGCCAAAATATTCAGTTCATCCAGCTTCACGGTCGCGACATGAAAAATATATTCTTTCGAATTCAGGCTCCTCTTCCAGATTAAAGGCAGCAAAAACAGTTCATATACGCAGGGGATATGCAGGGGATGTACAGTAGCAGCAAAGAGCAAGCTATGGCAGCAATAGCAACATGAAAACAACACAAAAATTTCCATATAATAGTCCTAGAATTCACGCTTCACAACCGGCAAGACAAAGAACGAAAATGAGCAGCTAAATCCACCAAATTATCACGTTGCAGCAACTAATTCTGGGGCAGGGGAAGCAGAGACGAGAGCAGCAGTAAATAACAAGTTTATGCAGCAAATAAGAGGCAAGAATCAGCATAAAACAAGCCCTCAACCTCGAATAAGGCAGCCGGCAAGAAACGTGACAGCAGCAAGGCATGAAAATTCAACATATTTCATTTAAACCCTAACCACTCATCATGTTCTTCATATAACCAGAATCCTTAACTTAAAACATGAAATAAATGGATGAATAATTGCATAATATCATGGAGAACAAAGATCTAAACTTACCTTGAAGCTTGGAGAAGAATTGATGATCAAAAGAGCTCTTTAGGTACAAAAATGGTGAAAATAGCTTGCTTACCTTTTCTTTCCTTGCTCCAATTCATGTAGCAGTTGATGGGAGAGGGAGATGGATGGATTTGGTTGTTATTAAGTCAAAGAAATGATGAGGATTAGGTCTTATAGCTCAATTATATGCCATAGGGGCGTTTTAGGATACGAGTGGCTGAAATTTGCTTTGCCGGGGGGTCGAAACGTTATCGAAAAATTACAAAACTTGTTCCATTGGATCCGGCTCGTCGAAATAAGTCAAACAACGAAGACTGTACTTGAATCCGAGGGCTGTAGCTCAAGTTATAAATTAAAATGTACACAAGTGTACTAAAATGACTCATTTTCCAAATGAGTCCAAAACTTTCAAAAAGTTCCAAATCAGCCCAAAACCAAATTTTCAATTATTCTACATATTTTAAAATCATGCAATTACGTTCTTAAATCACTTATTTCACATAATTCACAAAATTAGCATGCTCGGGAATAAAATTCACGTATCATAAATTGATAATTCACAAGATTTCAAATCGTAGTTTCACTTAGGGCATTTTCTTGACATTTAAATCATATATTTCACATAATTTCAAATAATTCAAATAGAAAACAATAGAAATAAAATATGAATGCATCAAATAAAATGAAAATAAATACAATTACGAAAAATAAACTCACACGTGGTACAAACCTGTACGTGCGAACGAGCGGGGTGTCACAAACTCTCCCCCTTAAAAAGGACCTGTCCTCAGGTCCGGCTCAGGACCTCGAACCACTCCGGATACAACTTCTCATCTTCTCATGATCTCTCGAGTGGACTCTTCGACTTTCGATCTCTTGCCTTCTTTGGACTTGCACCTCAACAAAAAATTTCACTGTTGTCAAGCCCGACTCAAGTCTGACATCTTCTCGATGACTCTATCAAGTTGACAAGGAGAGCTCGACCCTCAAGCTTACCGAACACTCACGTCAACATAAAATCTCACCAAGAACTCTCAAAAGAAACTTACAACAAAGTCATTCGCAAGTAATTGGACACACAAGAGAGTAAAACAACAACAACAACAACAACAACCACAACAATGAATCCCGAAAATAAATACATAAATGGTCTCGGGATCGACCAATGCATGTGATGTTATGCCATGTATGAAATTATACCTTCCACCACGATATTTTAATTAACTTCTGCCCTTCTTTCTCTTTCTCCACCCAAAGCATATGCCCGAGCTTGAATCGCGGGCCTTTGATTTCTTCCCCGCACATAATCCGGCCTTTTGTGCGGACATTGATCTAACATATGCTCCGATGACCCACATCCGAAGCACCTCTTGTGAAGTTTCCAATAATTCTCCGACAAGTGATTTGTTCGTCGGCAATGCATACACTCGGGACCCTTGATAGCCAAAGGAGGATTTGGATTCCCCTGTTTAGGTTGTTTCTTTTGAGAATTAGAAGGGGGAAGAACTTCATACATCTGCCTCTTCCCAAGAGTCGATTAAGTACCCGAACTAGAATCTCGGTCGGTATATGAACTTTTCCTTCTCATAACCAGCCGTTCTTCAACTCTCAAGGCCTTGTCGGTCACCTTCGCCCACGTGATAGTATTTGAAGCTTCTAACGCATCCTTCATGTCCTCCCGAAGTCCTTGAAGGAATTGTGAGGCCTTACTCTCATCATCATTAGCAATACTAGGGGCATAGCGTGAGAGTCTCTCAAACTCGTTTATGTAGTTCGTCACCGACATCCCTCCTTGCTTGAGATCCATAAATTCTCTCAAGCGCCTGCTCCGTGTAGCTTTCGGGACATACTTGCTCTTGAACTCCTGAACAAACACCTCCCAAGTAATTTCTTCCCTGGAGGCCTCTAATTTCACTTGAACGCTTGACCACCAATTATACGTTTGTCCTTGTATCATGGTGAGGGTGCATTGGAGTTTCTCATCCAGTCCACAAGGTATAAGATTCCATATCCGATTTGTTTGAACTAACCACCCCTCTGCTTGAATGTCATTTCTGTTAGGAATAGTGTCCTAGAAAGTTGTTATGCTTTGGGACTTTCCCTTTATCACAGACAATCTTTGAATAATATACGATTGATTATAATATCAGGCGAAGACTTCTTTTGTGCCAATACGTGTTTTGTATGTTTCCATTACGTGTGTATGTCTAGAACTCCTCTAATCCGATGAGGCCGTTAAGAACTTTGTCATTATGGGAATGACACATGAAACAAGTTCTTAACTACATAGGCGAGGATTAAAAACTTCTCCAAGTCAATGAGGCCGACAGACAGTGGGAGTGTCGACTTTGCCTCTGTTGAGACTTGCTTGTGTAGTTATATCCTTAAGAAGGATCACCCGGTTTCATGGTGTGCTAAGTTCATAGGTCGATGCGTTCATAATACATAAGGGTGATAGTTACAAGAACTTCATCACTGAGAGTGCCCCGCGTGAGAAGATTCCTAAATGGGAAAGGAAGTTTCCTGAAACTTCCAAATTAGGAAATATCTCACATGTCAATGACGTGAGGTATTAATCCTTAGACTTGAGATTCCACATTGTCTCAAATGAGCTAACTCTGTAATCTTTGATATAGGCTCAAAAGGGTGTCACCATATAGACACCTGAACCACGGCCTATGTTGGGATTACACAAGTGGAAAATGAGAATTGTTGGAATCAATAAAGGACCTACACTTGCTGTAGGCAAGATGATCTCTTATTACACAAGTCATTCATGATTCCATCCTAAAATCCTTGCGCAAGGTGGTTAGATCAAGACATCAAGAAAATGGGGTTTTCATGGATTGAGATCAAATGGAATACGAAGAGAACTTTGTTTTAAGATTAAGGTTAGTAGGGCTCTCCATATTCCCATGCCCTAGATCTCAATCGAGAGATAGTGGTAGGAGGATCGTATCTGTAGCGCCACCAAATACGCTACAACCCCGCACCGTTGCACTTTCCAGGTGGATGTGAGACCTAGCACCTGAGAGGCACGTCGGCGAATGGACGATGCTATACGATATCAGAGCAAGAAAATATGGCAGCGGAATTTGAAACATATAAAATAACAGCTTATTTTTGGGGCAGTAAATAAAAAAATTTGGAATAATTTGAAACTCATGAAAATTTAGAAGCAATACCGTAGGGTTAAAGTTGTTCATGATCTAAGAGTATGATACTAGAGTAATATAATAAATATATAAGATTATAGTCTAACTTGGCTTATTTAAGAAACCTGATCTAATATGCATAAGATAATGGAATCTCTATGCTTCAAGATACCAGCTAATGAGCGATGGCAATACCTGAAATCATGAATTTGAAAAGAGCGAGGGGTTAATCAAAGTGACTAAGTAAGGGGTGGTTGAGTGAAACTATAAAACTTTAGGATTTTTAGCAAGAGACTTTTATTTGAAAGGATCTTTAATAGTAATTGAATAAGAATGAAGTAATAATTTTGCGAGTAATGCGAAATCAGTATCCATTGTGGGATTAACTAAGAAACTCCTTGGTTAGTACCAGATAATAGGAAAATACTACAACAATATCAATATTGGGTTCATATTTATTTGAAGATAAAGGGGTAGAGGGATTATGTGTTATACTTTTTAAGAAAATATGAACCTCTTTGTGAAACAATACGGTGCCCGTAAACTAGGCGTTCTCCAACCTTAACTCCTTAAAAGCCAAGAATATTCGTAACGACATTGATCAAGATGTCATTACTTAAAAAAAAGAAATACAACGTTACCATCCTTCTTCCTCCGGTGTCACCTCAGGGAGCTACCCCTAGTGACGATATACATGAACTTGGGAGGGACGTAGCTTTTTCCGTCACTTGATGTGGAATAACTAACCTCCAATTAAACCACCACCAAGATCTACTTGGCGGCTGGTATATTAGTAGACCTCGGCCCATGCCTCCCGGACTACTACTTCTACCAAGACCACTAGGCCCACAATAGGAAAATATATTTTGCTTGCATTTAACGATACCCGATAAACGGTAGCATAGTACCAAGATAATTTAGCAGGAGATACTTTTAATTGTTTATGACAAGATGTTAGGAATACTTTAAAATAATTGATTGTATATACTAGAACAATATAAGTTGATATCAAAGTATTTTCAAAAAGGGAAGTATCATTTATAAAGGAATAACAATTGAATTGTGACAGCCCGGTTCGGGATCGGATCAATAAAGGTAAGCTAAGGGCAACGTAAGGGACTTTATAGAACTTGATCCGTATTTAAAACAATTTATATCATGCATCCCTACATGAAATGAGTGCTCATATGTGATATTAGGTGACCAAAAGGGGGAAAACTACCTTTAAACCCTAAGAGCACTATTTATTTCCGAACCAGCATTATACCGTTTTATTCAGGAGACCTTAAAGAACCTGTACCTATCTTCTTAGAATATTTCAACTCTCTTTTCAATGCTTTGAGGTTTCGTTTATGTGTCCAGAGCAATTTAAGAATTTATTTTCAAATAAAAATTTCCGTCGGTAAGAAATATTTCCTTCGTTAGAATGATTTAGCCCTTGAGATCATCACCATAACGTTCCTCGATTTTTTCTAAATTTTTGGAAAACCTTTTGGACCTTCATATCTTATCCTAGTATTTATTTCATAATTTAATTAATTTTCGAAATTCAAGAAAATCAAATCTTCCGAAGCTTATAACTTTTAAACCGTACGTCCTATTTTGACCCGTGAGTAACTGTTTCGAAGCTAATTTTATTTCCTAGCTCTTTGGCACTTTTCCAACATCAAAAATACGAAGGAGAAAGGTGGAATTACCAGAATACCCCTGCTGTGACAATTATGTAAAGAAGGAAACCTATTTTTGGAAATTTCACAAAATACCCCACCTTAAGCCCCTAAAATAAATATTATTTGCACTCTAGTCCTTCCCTACAACTATAAATAAGTGTGTTGGAGTCTCATTTCTCCCCCACACCAGCCATTCTCACGCCACACTCTCTCCCCCTAAGGTTAGTTTTCTTATTTTTTTTATTATGTTTTAATTAGTTTAATTTATGTTTTATTTTATGTTTTAATTTATTTATTAATTATGCTAGGTTTAGGATTTAATTTATGTTTTATTTTATGCATGAATTATGTGATTTAATTTATGTTTTTAAATATTCATGAATTTATGAATTATATTCTTATAGTATAGTTTATTATGAAATGTGTTACATAATTTAATTTTGTGACAAATTAATTATGTGACAATTATGCTAGCATGTTATATGTTACATTTTAATTATTTTATGATCATACTTAGGTAATTTAATTTATTTCATGATTTAATTAAATGTTACATGTTATTTAATGTTACATAATTAAGGTATAACCTATAGTTTTAAATGTTACATGTTTAATTAATTGTTACATATAATTATACTTGACCAATTGATATATGTTATGGTATACATGTATAATATACGTATACGTATTTGATTCCAATACGTATAAATACGTGTATACTTTCGTATAAATACTATGTATATTTCTCTAATAAATACGTATGTACTTTTGTATAAATACCGTATGTATTCTAGTATAAATACCGCATGTATTCTTATATAAATACTGTAAGTACCTTGTATAAGTACTGTATAAATACGGTAGGTATCCCCGTATAAATATCGTATACATACAGTATAAATACCGTATACATACTATATAAATACACGTATACATACAGTATAAGTACAGTATACATACAGTATATATACCGTATACTTGAATAGTGACCTTTGACCTTTGGCCTTGACCTTTGACCCTTGACCTTTGACTTTGACTTTTGACTTTGACCTTGACCAAGAATTTTGACTTTCAACCTAATTGATCATTTCAAAGAGACGAATTCAACGGTCAAAGCCTTTTTCGAAAATTCTAAAAAACAAGGGATCAAAGTAGGTTTCAAAGTTCACATTAGGGTTGTTCTAAGACCCTAAGAACATACCCCTAAGCTTTTGACACGAACTTTCTTATGAGACTAATCGTTTGCCCGAATTCTTTCTTCGGGAAAGATTATTCCTTGTTTAAATGTGCCGCATTCTTTTCAATCTTATACTCCAATACTTGACTATCCGCACTCAATCATGCATCATTAATCATGTGTGGGGCTTAGATCCTTAAGCTTATGATAGTCTGTCACTTACAGGAGATAATACCGAGTTCTGGGATCCGCAGAGTACCGTGTGAACCCTGTCTTCTACCAACTATCAACTTATCTAAATAAATAGGTGAGGTTTAAACTATTTCAACTGGAACCATGAATATTCCTTCGTTTTCAAATGATTTCAAAATCAATGCCTTCGGGTGCAAAGATTCCTATCTTTCAAGTTAACGTTTTCCCGTTTGGGACAATGCTTCGAGTTTAAAGTCAATGATCTCTGATATACGTTCTGTTCACTGTTATATTGTTTTGATTAAAGGTTCAGTCATCTGAACTCTATGTGCTTATGCACCTTTGTTCTTCTGAAAGCAAGCTTTGGAAACTTTGTTATGTTGGGCCCTGGCGGTATGGTTAGTAGTAGACCGGGAGGCGTGCGCCAATGGCTACTATGATACCGGCCGCCGTACTGACCTTGGTGATGGTTTAATCGGAGGTTGGTTACTCCACATCGAAGGTCGGGAGAGGTGGTAAATTCCTCCCGTTTCGCACGTCACCGCGGGGTAGCTCCCTGGGCGGGACAATAAGGGGAGAAGGGGTGGTGCATGTGATTATGGGTGTTGGGATCCTAATGGATCTCGATACCAACTTTGAAAATGTTTTGAGGAGTAAAGGATGGATATAGCCTAGCTTGCAGGCAAATTTTGGTTTAAAGTCTGGTTCATATTTTTGAAAATATCCCGTATCCTATTCCCCGTTTATATAAAGTATGTATGAACCAGAACCTCTGATATGTGTGCTTCTGTGTGCTTGTGAAAAATCCCATTTCAAGATAAAAGAGTTATCTTTCCGGTTTGAGAAAAGCTACTAAGAAAACCTTTCAAAACCCCACAAGTTCAACTATTCTTTATTTCTACGAATTATCTCACTTAGTCCCTTTGACTAATACCTCCACCCTGTTTTCTGACCTCATGGTTTCAGGTAGGCAGCCCGGCGCTTCCTAGAGGTATCTTGAAGCTGTAGGAGGTCTTTTGTTAAGTCAGGGTTGTAGTTACCCTTCTTTTGCCCTGTGCAGTCGTGGTTACCTCTACCTTTATGTGCATGTTTTACTATGAGAACTTGTTCAGGCTACGACCTGAATTACTTGAATTCAGTTTTTATTATGTTCGTTTGTTTTCCTATTAGACTAAGGTTTTATGTTAATATTATGTCTACTTGTTTCTGTGGTTATGCATATACTACTGTGTTGCATTCATGTTTTCAAAAGTTTAAAATTATTCTGAAATTCCGCTGCGTTGGCAACACTGGTTACTCTGATCTTTGTTATGTTCTGTCCGTTCGCCGAAGTATCTCTCGAGTAATAAAGCTTCCTAGTTACTTGGGTGATACAACGGTGCGGGGTTGTGGCGTTGGGGCACTACAGCTAAGGTGGTATCAGAGCCTCAGGTTAAGTAAGAAGAGACTTAACCTGGGAGCTCGGAGCATAGAGGATGTTTTGAGTTTACTTGCTCTACATCTTGGTATTCATATCCGTGCTTACTCTGTAGTTATGAACAGTGCGAGCCAGCTTGCTTTCACTATAGTTATGGACAGCCTGAGTCAGCGAGAGCAGGATGAGGTATATTTTGAGGAGCTTGAGTCCCCTCGTACAGTAGCAGTAGTTCGCCGTGGCAGGGCCCGTTACTATACATGGCAGCGAGCGCAGGAGAGAGGACACCCGGGGTATTCATACCCCAATAGGGTTGTTCATCAGCTGGAGGCTGAGCGGGACGAGTACCTACAGGATAGCTTAAGATTGAGAGAGGTTCGGCTGGAGGCCATTCGCTACCATGATTTGGCAGCACAGCACCGGACTGACCGGGATATTGCTCGGGAGCATGCCAGAGAGATGGAGGCTCGACTGATAGCGGAGCGCCAGGCCAGAGCCCAGCAGGCATCCCGTATTGCACAGTTAGAGGAAGACTTGGCATATATGACTACTGATAGAGATTTTGCTATGGAGATGCACCATCGATATCAGAGCCGGATTAGGGCCAGACTTTGTGAGACTTTATACCTTACCGATGAGCAGGCGGCTTGAGAGTACGAGGGACCAGTACACAGTGAGCCAGCTGCTCCAGAGGACCCTATGGACACACATGCAGGAGAGGACCAGGAGACAGAGGGATCATCTGAGGAGGAGAGCCCATCTCCAGCGCGACAGGGAAATTATGTTGCTGTGTCTGATGATAGCGATGGAGCCAGTCATAGCCAGCAGTAGAGGAGCTGAGTCCGGACCGTTGGGACTTGTATATAGAGGCAGATAGCAGTAGCATATATACTCAGCAGGTATGCAGCGTATTATGACATATAGGATGACTTCCGACAGGTGCAGAGGGGATTATATATACTCCAGGGATCCCCGCTTTTTGGCAGATTATGACAGTTGACAGATGATGTTTTGGAGAGCTTAGGCAGTACGGGAGCAACTCGACTTAGCATCGGGTCCTCCCCCTTTTTATCTTTTTGGTCAGATATAGCCTTTGTATAAAAGCTTTTCCAAAATTTTGCATATATGACATCATCTTTTGCGGCTTTACTCATATCACTGCATGTTACTGTTTTCTATATTTATCATGTCATGAGTCTTAGAAGTGCTTCAAGATACCATTAGGGCCGTGCATGGATCATACCATTTCATTTTGTGCATCTATATATGTGACTGTTTTCTGTTACTTGTGAATAATGATTGCTTAATGGATTAAAATTGTGACACTTTGAATTGATGACTACGTGCCCAAGTGCAAATTTTGATGGTTGATTGTTATACTATTGATGTGGAACAATGAGTATATGGACCATTCTTATCGTCATGCATTATATATGTTTGGGTGATATTATGAGTACAGTGACGCTATACCCCCCGAGAAGAGCACCAGGTGAACGCATTCCACCGCCACCGCCACCACCTGAAGAATTTCCCCGTCCTCCACCGATGCCACAAGAACAACCAGAAATTGGGGAGGCTTTGAGGCAATTTGCACGGGTTTACAATTCAGCTAATGAAAAGACACTTGAAAAGTTTCTCCGAATGAATCCCCAGAAGTTCTTCGGAGAGCCCAATGATCTTAAAGCTGAAAACTGGATTGCGAGCTTAGTGAAGATCTTCGAAGCTATGAATATCTTTCCAGAGGATAGAGAGCGAGTTCAATTTGCGACCTTCCTCCTGGAAGGAGCAGCGCTAAACTGGTGGAATCATACGAAGAATGTGTGGATTGAAAATGGAATAAGGTACGGCTGGACTGAGTTTGTAAGGGCATTCGAGGACAAGTTTATTCCGCAAGTCGCTCGAGATGCCCGGGAGTCTGAGTTTATGAATCTTACCCAGGGAACGCTAACTGTGGCAGAGTACGAGGCCAAGTTTGTGAGACTGATACAATATGCACCGCATATTCTGTACGATGAGCGTAGAAAGACCAAACGATTCATTAATGGACTTAAGTCAGAATTACGGTGGGCTTTAGCACCTTTGAATCTTGAAGGATATACTCAGGCAGTTGAAACTGCTTTGAGTACTGAAGCAGCCCATAGAGAGATCAGGATGACCGCAAACCATGCGAAGCCATATCAATCGAAACCACCACAGGGATTCAAACGCTCAGCCAATCAGTCAAATTTTAGATCAGGAAAGAGACCAATGATGGCACCCCCGCAAGCACCGCTTGCCCCTCAGAACGAGATTGAATGTGAATTCTGCCATAGGCCAGGGCATACCGAAGCAACCTGCAGAAAGAAAACTGGCCAGTGCTTCTATTGTGGAAGTCCTGACCATAAGCTCGGGAATTGTCCAAAAGCAAAAGGTAGGCAAGGACAGCAAGGGTATCAAGGCAAGGGTAAGGCGGTGGCGGGGAATGGAAACAAGCCAATGGTCAGAGGAAGGGCTTATGCTCTGGATGGATGCGACGAGCCAGACCCTATAGCTGTTGTGGAAGGTACGGTAAATGTTCTTGACACGCCAGTTAAGGCCCTATACGACCCTGGTGCCACGCATTCATTCATTGCATCCAAATTATGTGCGCATTTACATTTTCCACTTGAACAATTGCCATATCTTTTCGAAGTAAGTTCTCCCTTAGGAACTTGCCTTAAAACGGATCAAGTATATAAATGCTGCCCTATTAGAATCAACGGTCAGTTTTACCCCTTGGATCTTATTACACTACCTATGACAAAGTATGGGATTATTTTGGGAATGAATTGGCTTCATAAGTACCGAGTCAAGCTGGATTGTTTCAAGAAGGAAGTTATCTTAGGAAGGGATGAAAGTCCCACATCAGATGAACAAGGAGGACAAACACGGATGATTTCGGCAATGGAAGCAAAAAGGATGATTCAGAAGGGAGCTACAGGGTTCGTTGCTTACCTCTTAAATAGACCAAAGGATCAGAGTAAAATAGAAGAAGTGGAGGTTGTTAACGAGTTCTTAGAAGTGTTTCCCGAACACTTAAACACCTTACCACCAGACCGTGAACTAGAATTTGTGATTGAGACAGTTCCAGGGGTCGAGCCATACTCTAAGGCACCCTACCGGATGGCACCGGCTGAACTTCAGGAGTTAAGGAAACAACTTGATGAATTGCTAGAGGCAGGTTATATCCGCCCTAGTACTTCTCCTTGGGGAGCACCTGTGTTATTTGTTAAGAAGAAAGATGGGTCGTTACGACTTTGCATCGACTACCGAGAGCTCAACAGGATGACGGTGAAAAATAAGTACCCTCTTCCTCACATCGAGGAGTTATTCGATGTACTTCAAGGATCGCAAATATACTCCAAGCTAGATTTGAGGCAAGGGTACTATCAATTGAAAATTAGAGAAGAGGATATTCCCAAGACAGTGTTCAATAGTCGTTACGGGCATTTTGAGTTCGTAGTAATGCCCTTTGGGCTAACGAACGCCCCAGCTGCATTTATGGATATGATGCATCGGATTTTTCGGCCGTTTCTTGACAAGTTCGTGGTGATCTTTATTGATGATATTTTGGTCTTTTCCAAGACACCAGAGGATCATGACAAACATCTTCGGTCAGTGCTGAGCACTTTGCTGGATCACAAGCGTTATGCAAAATTCAGCAAATGTGAGTTTTGGTTGGAAAAGATCTCGTTCTTAGGACATATCATATCTGGTTCAAGAGTTGAAGTGGATCCCTCGAAAATTGAAACGATTTTAGATTGGAAACAACCAAGGAATCCTTCTGAGGTAAGAAGCTTTTTGGGACTCGCAGGATACAATCGAAGATTCGTGCAAGATTTTTCGAAGATAGCTGCACCACTTACTTAGTTAACCAAGAAGGAAGGAAAGTTCGTATGGACAGAGAAATGCGAACAGAGTTTTCAGGAATTAAAGAAAAGATTAACCACCGTACCTATACTAACATTACCCGAAGGAAAGGAAGGTTATACCGTTTACACTGATGCTTCGAAAGAAGGGTTAGGATGCGTTCTGATGCAGCATGGAAAGGTGATAGCATATGCATCAAGAAAGCTTAAACCACATGAAGCCAACTACCCCACCCATGATTTAGAGCTAGCAGCGATTGTCTTTGCCCTTGCAAAATGGAGACATTACTTGTATGGGGTAACCTTTGAAGTGTTCACAGATCATAAAAGTTTGCGGTACTTGTTCACTCAAAAGGAACTAAATATGAGACAGAGAAGGTGGATGGAGTTTCTGGAAGATTATGATTGTACAATTCAATACCATCCTGGAAAGGCTAACGTGGTGGCTGATGCATTGAGTCGAAAGGCTAATATAGTGCATGTCGAAGGACACCCAATAGAGTGTGGAAGAAAACCAGCTCAAGTGATTCCTAGAGCTAAGTTGGCAAATCTAATAATTTCGTCACCGCTGAAGGATCGATTGATAAAGACGCAAGCTATTGACGAATGGATTAAAAAGTGTCTCAATTCCAAGGAGAAGGATGATGAGACAAAATTCAGTAAAAGTGAAGATGGAATCTTGAGATATAAGAACAGAGTCTGTGTGCCTTCAGCTATCCGAAAGGAAATACTTGGTGAAGCACACAAGACACGTTATACAGTACACCCTGGAGGAACGAAGATGTACCAAGATCTTAAGAAGCAGTTTTGGTGGAACGGAATGAAAAGAGACATTGCTGATTATGTTAAGAAGTGCTTAACTTGTCAGAAAGTTAAAGCAGAACACCAAAAACCAGCAGGGAAGTTACAACCACTACCAATTCCTACATGGAAGTGGGAGCAAATAACCATGGATTTTGTTACTGGGTTACCTAAAGTCAAAGGAGGACAGGACAGTATATGGGTCATAGTTGACAGATTGACAAAATCAGCACACTTCCTACCAGTCAAGACTATAGATAAAGTTAAATCCTTAGCAAAACTGTATCAGCAGGAAATTGTGAGATTACATGGAGTGTCGGTGAGTATAGTGTCTGACCGAGACCCAAAGTTTACATCACAACTATGGCAAAATGTGCAAAGTCTGATGGGAAGTAAGTTACATTTCAGTACAGCGGCACACCCGCAGACAGACGGACAGTCAGAAAGGTTGATTAAATATTTGGAGGATATGTTAAGAGCATGTGCTTTGGACTTTTCAGACAGCTGGAAAGATTGTTTACCCCTCGTGGAATTTGCATACAATAACAGTTATCAAGCTTCAATTCAAGCAGCCCCATATGAAGCCTTGTATGGAAGAAAATGCAGATCTCCATTATATTGGGATATGGATGAGACAAGGGATACCTCTGAGGGAACTCCCAGGGCCAAAGTACTCGAATGGATTGAAAGGGCTACAGAAAAGATTCGGATAATCAGGCAAAGAATGAAAGCTGCCCAGGACCGACAGAAGAGCTTTGCCGACAAAAGAAGAAGGGATTTAGAGTTTGATGTGGGTGAGAAAGTGTTTCTGAAAGCATCGCCAAGGAAAGGGTTCACAAGGATTGGAAAAGGTGGAAAATTGAACCCTAGGTACATAGGACCTTTTGAGATACTTGAACGCGTGGGTCCAACAGCGTATCGTCTGGATCTACCAGCAAGCTTAACAGGAATCCATAATGTATTTCATGTATCCCAACATCGTAAATACTTTGCTGATGAGGCACAGGTGGTGCCAGTAGAAGAAGTTCCGTTAGAACCTAATCTAACCTACGAGTTGAAGGCGGTTAAGATCCTGGATAAGAAATTCCAGGAATTAAGAAATAAAAAGATTCCATTGGTTAAGGTTTTATGGAAAAGGAACGGTACAGAGGAGGTTACCTGGGAAACTGAAGAAAAGATGCAAAAACACTATCCCAAATTGTTCAGAGATCACGAAGAGAATCTGAGGACAGATTCTTCTTAAGGAGGGGAGGTTGTGACAGCCCGGTTTGGGATCGGATCAATAAAGGTAAGCTAAGGGCAACGTAAGGGCATTTATAGAACTTGATCCATATTTAAAACAATTTATATCATGCATCCCTACATGAAATGAGTGCTCATATGTGATATTAGGTGACCAAAAGGGGGGAAAACTACCTTTAAACCCTAAGAGCACTATTTATTTCCGAACCAGCATTATACCGTTTTATTCAGGAGACCTTAAAGAAACTATACCTATCTTCTTAGAATATTTCAACTCTCTTTTCAATGCTTTGAGGTTTCGTTTATGTGTCCAGAGCAATTTAAGAATTTATTTTCAAATAAAAATTTCCGTCGGTAAGAAATATTTCCTTCGTTAGAATGATTTAGCCCTTGAGATCATCACCATAACGTTCCTCGATTTTTTCTACATTTTTGGAAAACCTTTTGGACCTTCATATCTTATCCTAGTATTTATTTCATAATTTAATTAATTTTCGAAATTCAAGAAAATCAAATCTTCCGAAGCTTATAACTTTTAAACCGTACGTCCTATTTTGACCCGTGAGTAACCGTTTCGAAGCTAATTTTATTTCCTAGCTCTTTGGCACTTTTCCAACATCAAAAATACGAAGGAGAAAGGTGGAATTACCAGAATACCCCTGCTGTGACAATTATGTAAAGAAGGAAACCTATTTTTGGAAATTTCACAAAATACCCCACCTTAAGCCCCTAAAATAAATATTATTTGCACTCTAGTCCTTCCCTACAACTATAAATAAGTGTGTTGGGGTCTCATTTCTCCCCCACACCAGCCATTCTCACGCCACACTCTCTCCCCCTAAGGTTAGTTTTCTTATTTTTTTTATTATGTTTTAATTAGTTTAATTTATGTTTTATTTTATGTTTTAATTTATTTATTAATTATGCTAGGTTTAGGATTTAATTTATGTTTTATTTTATGCATGAATTATGTGATTTAATTTATGTTTTTAAATATTCATGAATTTATGAATTATATTCTTATAGTATAGTTTATTACGAAATGTGTTACATAATTTAATTTTGTGACAAATTAATTATGTGACAATTATGCTAGCATGTTATATGTTACATTTTAATTATTTTATGATCATACTTAGGTAATTTAATTTATTTCATGATTTAATTAAATGTTACATGTTATTTAATGTTACATAATTAAGGTATAACCTATAGTTTTAAATGTTACATGTTTAATTAATTGTTACATATAATTATACTTGACCAATTGATATATGTTATGGTATACATATATAATATACGTATACGTATTTGATTCCAATACGTATAAATACGTGTATACTTTCGTATAAATACTATGTGTATTTCCCTAATAAATATGTATGTACTTTTGTATAAATACCGTATGTATTCTAGTATAAATACCGCATGTATTCTTGTATAAATACTGTATGTACCTTGTATAAATACTGTATAAATACGGTAGGTATCCCCGTATAAATACCGTATACATACAGTATAAATACATTATACATACTATATAAATACACGTATACATACAGTATAAGTACAGTATACATACAGTATATATACCGTATACTTGAATAGTGACCTTTGACCTTTGACCTTGACCTTTGACCCTTGACCTTTGACTTTGACTTTTGACTTTGACCTTGACCAAGAATTTTGACTTTCAACCTAATTGATCTTTTCAAAGAGACGAATTCAACGGTCAAAGCCTTTTTCGAAAATTCTAAAAAACAAGGGATCAAAGTAGGTTTCAAAGTTCACATTAGGGTTGTTCTAAGACCCTAAGAACATACCCCTAAGCTTTTGACACGAACTTTCTTATGAGACTAATCGTTTGCCCGAATTCTTTCTTCGGGAAAGATTATTCCTTGTTTAAATTTGCCGCATTCTTTTCAATCTTATACTTCAATACTTGACTATCCGCACTCAATCATGCATCATTAATCATGTGTGGGGCTTAGATCCTTAAGCTTATAGTAGTCTGTCACTTACAGGAGATAATACCGAGTTCTGGGATCCGCAGGGTACCGTGTGAACCCTGTCTTCTACCAACTATCAACTTATCTAAATAAATAGGTGAGGTTTAAACTATTTCAACTGGAACCATGAATATTCCTTCGTTTTCAAATGATTTCAAAATCAATGCCTTCGGGTGCAAAGATTCCTATCTTTCAAGTTAACGTTTTCCCGTTTGGGACAATACTTCGAGTTTAAAGTCAATGATCTCTGATATACGTTATGTTCACTGTTATATTGTTTTGATTAAAGGTTCAGTCATCTGAACTCTGTGTGCTTATACACCTTTGTTCTTCTGAAAGCAAGCTTTGGAAACTTTGTTATGTTGGGCCCTGGCGGTATGGTTAGTAGTAGACCGGGAGGCGTGCGCCAATGGCTACTATGATACCGGCCGCCGTACTGACCTTGGTGATGGTTTAATCGGAGGTTGGTTACTCCACATCGAAGGTCGGGAGAGGTGGTAAATTCCTCCCGTTTCGCACGTCACCGCGGGGTAGCTCCCTGGGCGGGACAATAAGGGGAGAAGGGGTGGTGCATGTGATTATGGGTGTTGGGATCCTAATGGATCTCGATACCAACTTTGAAAATGTTTTGAGGAGTAAAGGATGGATATAGCCTAGCTTGCGGGCAAATTTTGGTTTAAAGTCTGGTTCATATTTTTGAAAATATCCCGTATCCTATTCCCCGTTTATATAAAGTATGTATGAACCAGAACCTCTGATATGTGTGCTTCTGTGTGCTTGTGAAAAATCCCATTTCAAGATAAAAGAGTTATCTTTCCGGTTTGAGAAAAGCTACTAAGAAAACCTTTCAAAACCCCACAAGTTCAACTATTCTTTATTTCTACGAATTATCTCACTTAGTCCCTTTGACTAATACCTCCACCCTGTTTTCTGACCTCATGGTTTCAGGTAGGCAGCCCGGCGCTTCCTAGAGGTATCTTGAAGCTGTAGGAGGTCTTTTGTTAAGTCAGGGTTGTAGTTACCCTTCTTTTGCCCTGTGCAGTCGTGGTTACCTCTACCTTTATGTGCATGTTTTACTATGAGAAATTGTTCAGGCTACGACCTGAATTACTTTAATTCAGTTTTTATTACGTTCCTTTGTTTTCCTATTGGACTAAGGTTTTATGTTAATATTATGGCTACTTGTTTATGTGGTTATGCATATACTACTGTGTTGCATTCATGTTTTCAAAAGTTTAAAATTATTCTGAAATTCCGCTGCGTTGGCAACACTGGTTACTCTGATCTTTGTTATGTTCTGTCCGTTCGTCGAAGTATCTCTCGAGTAATAAAGCTTCCTAGTTACTTGGGTGATACAACGGTGCGGGGTTGTGGCGTTGGGGCGCTACATGAATGGTATTATGGTATGTAACATCCCGATCTCTCGAATTTCTAGGTACGCCGTAACGAGAGTGTTTTATGCGCTTTAAATTATTTAATTACGTATTTGAGTGTATTTTAATGCTTATATGAATATTCGAAATTATATGAAATTAATTGTTTATATTTATGAACTTCGAATTTTAACGTTTAAGTTTGCATGCTCGTAATTTGCTCGTTATGTGCCGGAATTCAATTCTGATTTTTGTGAAATTTTGAGATGCGTGATATATGTGAGTTATAAATATGTTTACTTGCTCGTTTTAAGTTTTCAGGTTCGTTTGTCGAGGTTTTAAACCTTAAGTATTTGATGAGGGACTCGAGGGCCTAACTAGCTTTAGCGCACCTTGGGTTCGGAGGCCATAACTTGAGCTCGGGAATTCGGATTCGAATTCCAGAAGTCGCGTCGGACTTCTAACGAAGAAAGGAAACTTTTGAACCAGGTTTGGTATTTTTCTAAGCCCTTTTGGACCCCCGTTTTTGGCCCGGATTGAACAGCTTGTGCTAAAGGAGCCATCTTTAACTAGTCTTGTACTTGTGGGCCCAATTTAACCTTACCTAAGCCTTAACCTTGGTTTAAATGATCTAGAGTCACTCCTCTCTCTCCCTTATCAGCTCCATTTCGAACCACACACCCAAGAGAGAAGGAAAAGCTGCTGATCCATGGAGAAAAGAAGAAGAAAGAAAACCCTTTTCTCATGCCATGTGATTTTGAAGCCTAACCTCTTCCATACTGCATCAACTCTTAAAGGTATGTATATTTTCGAATTCTCCATGATTATATGATGAATTTGATCCATGAATTTCATGTTTTACTTGAGATTTAATATGAGTTTGGGGGATGGCATGAATAGGAAGGGTTAGAGGTCAAATTTTGCTTCCGTGTCTTAACTTGGGTTTGGGGCTGATTTCATGCATCATTGGTGGTTATATGAGCTCCTTTACTTCCATTCTTGATCTATACTTCATGCTAGATGTGTTAGGGTTGATTCTCCATTGATAACATGATTCAAAACCTTGGGTTTTTGGCCATGAAACTGGAAATTCGAACTGCTGCAAATCTGCTCTTTTTCATAGAACTGCTGTCACGTTTTTTAGTGGTTTTTGATGAATTCTTACCTCCAATTTCGTGGATTAGTGCATGGTTATGTAATAGACATGTTTCTATATGAATATGCTCTATTTTGCCCTGAATTCATGCTTCATTATGGCTGCAAACTTGAGTTCTCGAACCTTAAAAACTGCTGCGAATCTACTCCTTTCTCACCAAGTTGTTGTCATGTTTTGAGGTTTGTTTGATGGATTCTTGCATACAATTTCGTGTATTAATGCATGGTTATGTGTCACACATGTTACTCTATGAATATGTTTTGTTTTGCCTTGATTTCATGTTTCATTTCAACCTCAAACGTGAGAATATGCCCTGCTCTTCCCGGTTTGAATTGCTGTCAGAATTTTGGTTCGTTTGATGACTTCTTAAGCTCCATTTCGTGTGAAATTGCATATACATGAAGTATATGAGTTTCTCTACATGTTAGATATGTGTTTACAAGCTTTCATCCCCTGTTTTAGCCCCAGACTTGAAGAGTATGACCTGCTGCATTCCTTCCTTCTAAGTGACAGATTTGGTGCATGAGTTTTGAGCTTTTTGTGGCTACGTTTTAAGGCATGAATTGGTGATATTTTGGTGGGTATTTGATGAATGATATGTGTGTATTTGAGGCCTAAGAAACCCCTCCAAGAGCTGCTGCAGATTGCCCTGTTTTGCCTTCAAGAAACCGAATTGCTGCTGCGTGTTTTTGTTTTGGAAAAATTGCTTGACACGGCCGTGTCCGTTATGAATTGCAGCATGACACGGCCGTGTCAGAGCCTCGACTTGGGCATCTCATTTATTTAAATTCAGACACGGCCGTGTCCGTTTCCTTTGTGTTTTGGATATGGCCGTGTCATGTGTCACGGTGGTCCCCCGGGGGAGTTTCTTTCGTCGTTTCGTTGCTTTTAATTGCTTTCTTTTGTCCTGTTTGTGACCTATATGCATTGTTAGCTTAATGTAATATGTGTTAACTTGTATATTATGAATTTATGGCTTGATTTATGTGCTCGTTTTCGAATTATAGCTTGATATGTGCGATATGCTACTTTAACGTGCATTTATGACTTCATGTCTCGTTTATATGCCTTGCATGATTATTCCTTTCTCCTTATATGATATGAATACTTCAATAACATGTTGTATGATATGATATCTTTGTTATATGAAACTTATGAATTCGTTTGACGTGATTTATGAGACTTATGATTTAATATGAACGTGTATGCATTATATGTTAATTTGTTAAGCTTCATACGCATCACTTGCATTCATATGCATTTTTCGAGCGTCAATATGGTTCATTTTAAGTCTAAGTGTGCCTCTTTCTATTTGTTTTACTCTTAGGTTCGTTCCGTTGTTAAGGAGGAGGTTCTTTTGTTTGGTTTCGGTCCGTTTTGTTCGGTTTGGTCGACAATGTGACACCCCGTTCGTCCGACGTATAAGGTACGCCACGTTCCAACCTTTTAATGTGTTTAATTATGTGATTTTATATTTTTCGTGGCCCTATTTTGAACTCTTTTAGAGTTTAGGGGCCCCTTTGTAATTTTCTCCTTTACGGGGTTTTTCGGGCATTTCTCGTTCGGTCGAGATTTTGACCTCTTTGACCCCTTCAACGCGTCCGGGGCTGCGAAACGAGTCCGTAGACTCTAAGTATGCCCCCATTCTGAGTTCGTTAGCTCGTTCGTTCGATCGTTTTTGCGTACGAGGACCGGAGATATATACCCCGAATCCTCGTAATTCGTGCCAAAAAGATCAGACCTCAGCTCTCTCTCTCTCTCTCTCGCGACATCAGCCTTTGGTCACTATTCACGCAGTTGAGGGGTAAAAACACACACAAGCTCGTTCTTGCTCGTTTCTCGACGGAATTTGACTTGTGAATAACGGAAATTTATCAGCTCGACGAGCCCGTCACGATGATACCAAAATCATGGCCTGAAAACCAGCGGAGGCGGCGCTATGGCGAGTTACAGGCGGCGGCGGTGGTGCCGCGAGCTTCAGTCGTGTCTCGCGGTGGTTTACGGCGGTGCTTTCGGCCGGAATTTGGCCAGGCCTGGAGCGGATTTTCCCGACGGGTCCATTCCCATTGGTGGCGCAGCAAATGGGGCGGCGACGGAGCCTCACGCGCAGCCTAAAAGTGGCGCACGGCGGCGGCGTTACTGTAGCAGCGGCGAACTCGCCATTCCGGCGAGTTTTTCAGACGACCCTTGGTACTACCCCACCTTTTTCGACCTCCTGAGTTCGATTCCGGTGTCGGTTTGAGCAAACGATGGCCGTAGGTGGCGGTTTGGGGTAACGCAGCGGTGGCGGGATTTCGGTCGCGATTTTGGACCTTTTCCGGCAGTCTTTTGGCGATGGTTTCTTCAGAGAAATTGTTTCTCACGTCAAGTCCGAGCCATTCGTGGTGGTGGCGGCCCAAGAACCGGCCGGCGGCGGCGGACCGGGGCTGGACCGGCGGTCCGGTTTTCCGGTGATTTTTCGGGGGTTTGGCTATGGGGCTTTCGTATGGCTCGTTACAAGCTTTCCAGCGGTATGTCCGGATTTTATTTTCGTTTAGCGGTTTGTATTTAATTTCAGTTTTTGTTGTTGGAATTTAGTTCTGTTTTCCGTCAACGAAGTCCCGTGTGTTTGGTATTTTCTGAAATTGATTGAGGGCTATTGTCTAGTAGGCCGAGGCGCTTGTTTCTGTCCTTCCGGGGATTTTTCCGACCACCGGAGGCGGTGTTCCGGTGGCGGCCGGTGGCTGTTCGGCTGGCCACGGTGGTGGCTTTCCGGCGACTTTCGGACAGTAGGTTCCTTTCGTCGTGGTGAGTTCAACGCCACTTCCCGTTCGTCAATCGGATGTCCGGTTGATTTTATATGAATTTTTGAAGCTATTATATTTTATTCGTTAATTGATTTTAATTGTGCAATTTGATCCCGTATGTGCTATAAATTGAAATTATGAGTTGTATGATACGAGGAAGTATGCTATGATGTATGAATATTTGATTCTTGATTTATCGAATTTATTTGTCTCGTTTTACGCCATCTATTTGAGAATAATTATTGTTTGAAGGGGTGTTAGTGTAATTTTGGAAACTAAATTGATTATGAAATTTTATAAAACATAAGAAATGAATTATGAAAAGATACGTTGTATTTAATTTGAATAAATTGATCAAGTATGCCAATGTGTAATTTGTATATAAATTGTTATGTAATTCATGTTAATTTCGTGAGACTTGGTGCATGATATGATTTGAATTCTTAATGTCCTACTTTATTTTATGTAATTAATGTTATGAATTTTATAAGTTATGCATCTTTTGATATGGAATATGAATTATAATATGCTCTGAATGACTTGATTGAATAGATATGGATTATATGTTGCATCATTTGTATTCGTGAGCATGGCCGTGCATCTTTGTGGTTGTGTTTGGAGTCTGAGTCTTGTGCTCTGTGTGTGTTCAGTTGTTCAGGGGTTTTCCAGGGAGTGTCTGTCAGCTGTTTGGGTTCCAGTGGGACTTCTTGGCTTGGGTTTTCCGTTTCGTCGGTGAAAGGTGAGGTTTTAGGATTTCTGTTTTAGTTACAGTGACCTACAACCCTCTGTGCTCGTTTTCAAGCCTGCATGCGATTATTCTATTATATTTATATAATAGATATGTGTTTATATGATATGTTTATGAATTTGTCATACGATTAAAGGTTTTTGAACTGTATATGTACGAGCATATGTAAGCTTGAAATGTTTTGCAACGAGGCTATGCTCCAAACCGTGTGTCTTCATACCAGCTGCTGATTAGGATGACACGGAGAGGTACGTTTATAGCATATGCTAAGTTGCAAGGTATGGTATGCTCCGATAAGGTATGTACGTATGATTTTGATATGATATGATAAGTTTGTTATGTAGCGAGTTATGATTTGTTCGGATATGTTCTGTTATGTTGGGCCCCGGAGACTGTGGGTAAGGAACCCCGGGACGGTATCGGGCCATCGGGTTAAGCCTGTGTATAGTCTCCATTTGAGGTATCTCGTGCGACTCAGGGAGATAGGGGAGGCGAGATATTCTTGAGCCGGTAGCGTAAAACCTGCCGAGGACTCGTAGGGGATCATTACCCCTCGAGGTATGTATATGATATGGATGGTTAGGGGTGTATACACCCCTTCCATCACCCGGAGTTGAGGATGTTATGTTATGATGTTTTCTATTTTGATATTATGATTTGGAAGTAAGGTTGGAGACCCGTACTCGCCGGGTATATGAATATGATAAGTTATGTTGATTATGAAACGGGATAGGAGCTTTCTCTTCCAATATGTTACGAGTTTGTTCAGTCTGATATGATTTGATTAAGTATAAAAATTTGGTATGAGTATGCTCAATTTGTTTAGTTTTGAATAAGATAAGATAAGATATGTATAAGTTTGATTTGAAAAGATATGTATAAGTATGTTTTGTAAATGGTTTTGGTATGCAAAACCCTAGTCCCGGTTCATAATCTTTCTTTTGATACGTGCTCTGCTCCTTATTATGTATAGTGTGTGTGAGTTCAGCCCCCTCGCTCAGTCAGTGGACTGACCCTCGCCCCACCTATGTTTTAGTTTGCAGGTACAAGTTGTTGGAGTTCGAGCTAGGCTGATTTGAGTCGGGTCTGTCGAGTCTGTGTCTGTCCGTTGATTTTGTTAATTACTTTGTTCCGATTTATGTATGAAAATTATGTATATAATATGTTCTGTACCAGTTGATGTTTATGCTTTGATCATATGAATTTTCGGGACAGATTAGGACAGGTTCGTGGAATTAGTTGAACCCGTTTATTTATGTTCGTGATTAAAGTTTTTGTTAGTTCATATTTTGTATCGCTTCCGCATTCAGGTTTTGTACATTTTACTTGTACAGGGTTAGGTACCGCCTAGCTAGTGTGTGTGCTTTTGTTTGTCACCCGTTCGCTGTGACTTGATGCGTGTGCGGACTTTCCATTTCGTACCACGTGTCGGGTGTTAGTGTGGGGGTGTGGTGCCCCACCGCTTGGGGTGCTACATCTTAAGTGGTATCAGAGCTACCAGGTTCAGAACCGGTGCTCTGGAGTCGTGTCGTGTCGTGTCAGTTTAGGTCGTACGGCATAGGAATACTTGTGCATTGCATTCGTCTGATGTGAAATTTTGACTTCTCCATATGAATTTGACTGAGCTTATGTGATTGTGTGCACACTATGATTATGATTTTTGCAAAATTATCATTGTTTTGCTTTAAATTTTATTAAATTACGTATTGCTTCTGCATTACTTATGTGTTCTTAATTGCTTTTATTACTTGACATATCCATGTACTAACCCGCATGCATAGATATTTATTCAATTTGTGAATTACAGGGTGTTGCCTCGATGCCAAAATTTTAAATTGATCATGACAACACTTCCCACTTCTACAAAATTGTGAAGGAAGATTTGAAACTTCCGTCTTCTGACTACTTGGATGAAAAGCAAATGGACCTCTACAAGAATTTATAACAAGGAATCAATGCTACTGCTATAAAAACGGGTATTATGCATACATGGCACGTGCATCATGCATTGGAGTAAATTTTAATTATTTTGGATATTGTTCTACGTGCTTGATTGCTTTCTTTGCTGGATATGAGTGCACTCCATTCACATCCCTAACCCCACATGCATTAGCTTCGTGATTATATTCAGGTGACTTCCTTACCTGTTCCAATGAGGATCGATTTTAGTGGAAGCTGCATTGGGATCTGAATAAGGGTGGATCAGAAAGTGTACAGTTAATTTAACAAACTCACGGTATAGGATGGATAAAAGAGGATGTTTGTATACAAGGGAAACAAGAGACCTTCTAATTAACGAGGTGCCTTCAGGATATATACTTAACTACTTGGAGGTGACTATGAAGAAATCGAGACACTTGTACCATTCGGAGATTCTCAAATGGAGGTCAGGTTATTGTGAAGACACCAATGAGAGCAACTTAGCGGTGGGAGTGTAGTTGGTGGATGCTCGATGAAGAAGAGAAGTAGGGTGACGTCTACAACTTGCAAGATCAACATTCACCCAGCTACACTACAAACTCCTTTCAACTGGATTCCATAGAATTTCTCAAATAAAGGAAGAGTGAAGAAAAGGTCGAGGATGTTTTGGATTCGATATTATATCAACACAAAGGTGAGAACCTTCAAGAGAATTAAAGTAAAGGAGGTTCGTGGTAATCAGCAACAAAGCTTAACTTACGTGGAAAAGAAACAAAGGAAAGTATGGAAAATGGTATGGCTTAAGATTTCGATCGCGGAAGGAATAAAGGAAGTCAATCAATCCGGTGGATATAAATCTTGGAAGACAATAATGTTAAAGGTTTTATCTAGTTGAGGTATTTTCTAGATCCAATCTGAATTGTCGTGTTGTGGGATTACGTTGAAAGACAGGAAACAACAAATGGGAACGATAAAGAAAAGTAAAGAAGTTCTGGGTGGATTTCGGGCGATCAAGTATAAACAATTGGAAAAGGGGGTTCATTTAATTATACGAACTCCTAAAGAGTGAACCAAGGAAGTTTTGATCAAAGTGACAACCATGAAGAAGACTCGGGAAGCAATCGGAGAGTAATTACTAAAGAAAAGGCAAAATGTTAATTCCATGAGCGCAGAAGGCTTCAGGTTTTAGAAATCGTACTTCCAAGCCGTGGAAATGTTCAAGTGATGCTAGATAATTCTGAAGATAAGAAGACCGTGATCAACAGAAACAAACAAACAAACAAGAAATGATCAACAGTTTGAGATAAGCTTATAATTCAACAAACAAGGAACTAGGTGCCAAGATAAAGCTTACCATTACTACGGTGAACGGTACCTTAAGCATTCATGGCATTTGCACACATACATTTCATAAGTAATTGTATTTATTTTATTTTGCTTGACTATTGTGACATGACTAACTGCTTCAATTTTTCATAACTTGAGATTTATTGTTGTTGTGAATTCTTGTAAACTGAATGGATTACATGCTTGTGTGGATTGTTGTGTTTCAGTGTTTATAAAATTTCCTAAATGGCTCACTAACCCTACATGCACCTACATGCATATTATAATTTTATCTTACAGTGATCCCATCGCGATATCCCCCTTGAGTTGAGCATGAATGATGAGTCTATACTCTAGGGACACCGATATCAGTCGGGTAAAGGTACACTATACATGCATCCCATGTTTTGCATTCGGTGCTACTTTAATGTGTGTATGTAGGAATGCTGTGTAAGTGAACTTGTGTGCTAGAGAGTTGTTGAGATCTCTCTATTTACGTGTTAGGGAGATGTGGGATTCTCCCTATTTATGTGATAGAAAGATGCTGGATTCTTTCTAAATTATGTGAGCAAGAGATGTTGGATTCTCTTGGAGTTAGATGTTTGAGAGATGCTGGATTCTCTCGAATCTAGGGTTTGAGAAATGCTGGATTTTCTCAAACATGGATGTTTGGAAGATGTGGAAGTCTGCCAGACCTAGGTTGAGAGATGGGGCTCTCTCGATTACGTGGTTGAGAGACGGGGTTCTCTCAATTCTGTGCCTGAGAGACGGGGTTCTCTCCTTTGATGTGCTGGGAGACAGGGTTCTCTCTTTCTTGTGTGCTGAGAGATGTGATTCTCTCTTGTTTGTCGCGGCTGAGTTACGTGTGGCCTGTTGTTGGGTTGCAATCGACGAGGACGCGACGGTATCGAGCTTTGGGTGCAGTGGCCTAGTGGGGGATCGAACGAGTTTGAAGCGACCAACGATCAAGTATTTGCACAAACCTCTGTGACTACGGAACTCTGCAGGGAGTTGATGCAATCAGTGAGAGTAAACTTCTCAGTCAGGGCTGACTCTACACGATCTCAGGAGATGGATTGAAGTATTCCAGCTCGAAGATTTACGACTCAGTGGTAGGACCTGAGGACAGGTCCTTTTGAAGGAGGGGAGATTGTGACACCCCGTTCCTCCGACGTATAAGGTACGCCACGTTCCAACCTTTTAATGTGTTTAATTATGTGATTTTATATTTTTCGTGGCCCTATTTTGAACTCTTTTAGAGTTTAGGGGCCCCTTTGTAATTTTCTCCTTTACGGGGTTTTTCGGGCATTTCTCGTTCGGTCGAGATTTTGACCTCTTTGACCCCTTCAACGCGTCCGGGGCTGCAAAACGAGTCCGTAGACTCTAAGTTTGCCCCATTCTGACTTCGTTAGCTCGTTCGTTCGATCGTTTTTGCGTACGAGGACCCGAGATATATACCCCGAATCCTCGTAATTCGTGCCAAAAAGATCAGACCTTAGCTCTCTCTCTCTCTCTCGCGACATCAGCCTTTGGTCACTATTCATGCAGTTGAGCGGTAAAAACACACACAAGCTCGTTCTTGCTCGTTTCTCGACGGAATTCGACTTGTGAATAACGAAAATTTATCAGCTCGACGAGCCCATCACGATGATACCAAAATCATGGCCTGAAAACCAGCGGAGGCGGTGCTATGGCGAGTTGCAGGCGGCGGCGGTGGTGCCGCGAGCTTCAGCCGTGTCTCGCGGTGGTTTACGGCGGTGCTTTCGGCCGGAATTTGGCCAGGCCTGGAGCGGATTTTCCCGACGGGTCCATTCCCGTTGGTGGCGCAGCAAATGGGGCGGCGACGGAGCCTCACGCGCAGCCTGAAAGTGGCGCACGGCGGTGGCGTTACTGTAACAGCGACGAACTCGCTATTCCGGCGAGTTTTTCAGACGACCCTTGGTACTACCCCACCTTTTTCGACCTCCTGAGTTCGATTCCGGTGTCGGTTTGAGCAAACGATGGCCGTAGGTGGCGGTTTGGGGCAACGCAGCGGTGGCGGGATTTCGGTCGCGGTTTTGGACCTTTTCCGGCAGTCTTTTGGCGATGGTTTCTTCAGAGAAATTGTTCCTCACGTCAAGTCCGAGCCATTCGTGGTGGTGGCGGCCCAAGAACCGGCCGGCGGCGGCGAACCGGTGGTGGACCGGGGCTGGACCGGCGGTCCGGTTTTTCGGTGATTTTTCGGGGGTTTGGCTATGGGGCTTTCGTAGGGCTCGTTACAAGCTTTCCAGCGGTATGTCCGGATTTTATTTTCGTTTAGCGGTTTGTATTTAATTTCAGTTTTCGTCGTTGGAATTTAGTTCGGTTTTCCGTCAACGAAGTCCCGTGTGTTTGGTATTTTCTGAAATTGATTGAGGGCTATTGTCTAGTAGGCCGAGGCGCTTGTTTCTGTCCTTCCGGGGATTTTTCCGACCACCGGAGGCGGTGTTCCGGTGGCGGCTGGTGGCTGTTCGGCTGGCCACGGTGGTGGCTTTCCGGCGACTTTCGGACAGTAGGTTCCTTTCGTCGTGGTGAGTTCAACACCACTTCCCGTTCGTCAATCGGATGTCCGGTTGATTTTATATGAATTTTTGAAGCTATTGTATTTTATTCGTTAATTGATTTTAATTGTGCAATTTGATCCCGTATGTGCTATAAATTGAAATTATGAGTTGTATGATACGAGGAAGTATGCTATGATGTATGAATATTTGATTCTTGATTTATCGAATTTATTTGTCTCGTTTTACGCCATCTATTTGAGAATAATTATTGTTTGAAGGGGTGTTAGTGTAATTTTGGAAACTAAATTGATTATGAAATTTTATAAAACATAAGAAATGAATTATGAAAAGATACGTTGTATTTAATTTGAATAAATTGATCAAGTATGCCAATGTGAAATTTGTATATAAATTGTTATGTAATTCATGTTAATTTCGTGAGACTTGGTGCATGATATGATTTGAATTCTTAATGTCCTACTTTATTTTATGTAATTAATGTTATGAATTTTATAAGTTATGCATCTTTTGATATGGAATATGAATTATAATATGCTCTGAATGACTTGATTGAATAGATATGGATTATATGTTGCATCATTTGTATTCGTGAGCATGGTCGTGCATCTTTGTGGTTGTGTTTGGAGTCTGAGTCTTGTGTTCTGTGTGTGTTCAGTTGTTCAGGGGTTTTCTAGGGAGTGTCTGTCAGCTATTTGGGTTCCAGTGGGACTTCTTGGCTTGGGTTTTCCATTTCGTCGGTGAAAGGTGAGGTTTTAGGATTTCTGTTTTAGTTACAGCGACCTACAACCCTCTGTGCTCGTTTTCAAGCCTGCATGCGATTATTCTATTATATTTATATAATAGATATGTGTTTATATGATATGTTTATGAACTTATCATACGATTAAAGGTTTTTGAACTGTATATGTACGAGCATATGTAAGCTTGAAATGTTTTGCAACGAGGCTATGCTCCAAACCGTGTGTCTTCATACCAGCTGCGGATTAGGATGACACGGAGAGGTACGTTTATAGCATATGCTAAGTTGCAAGGTATGGTATGCTCCGATAAGGTATGTACGTATGATTTTGATATGATATGATAAGTTTGTTATGTAGCGAGTTATGATTTGTTCGGATATGTTCTGTTATGTTGGGCCCCGGAGACTGTGGGTAAGGAACCCCGGGACGGTATCGGGCCATCGGGTTAAGCCTGTGCATAGTCTCCATTTGAGGTATCTCGTGCGACTCAGGGAGATAGGGGAGGCGAGATATTCTTGAGCCGGTAGCGTAAAACCTGCCGAGGACTCATAGGGGATCATTACCCCTCGAGGTATGTATATGATATGGATGGTTAGGGGCGTATACACCCCTTCCATCACCCGGAGTTGAGGATGTTATGTTATGATGTTTTCTGTTTTGATATTATGATTTGGAAGTAAGGTTGGAGACCCGTACTCGCCGGGTATATGAATATGATAAGTTATGTTGATTATGAAACAGGATAGGAGCTTTCTCTTCCAATATGTTACGAGTTTGTTCAGTCTGATATGATTTGATTAAGTATAAAAATTTGGTATGAGTATGCTCAATTTGTTTAGTTTTGAATAAGATAAGATAAGATATGTATAAGTTTGATTTGAAAAGATATGTATAAGTATGTTTTGTAAATGGTTTTGGTATGCAAAACCCTAGTCCCGGTTCATAATCTTTCTTTTGATACGTGCTCTGCTCCTTATTATGTATAGTGTGTGTGAGTTCAGCCCCCTCGCTCAGTCAGTGGACTGACCCTCGCCCCACCTATGTTTTAGTTTGCAGGTACAAGTTGTTGGAGTTCGAGCTAGGCGGATTTGAGTCGGGTCTGTCGAGTCTGTGTCTGTCCATTGATTTTGTTAATTACTTTGTTCCGATTTATGTATGAAAATTATGTATATAATATGTTCTGTACCAGTTGATGTTTATGCTTTGATCATATGAATTTTCGGGACAGATTAGGACAGGTTCGTGGAATTAGTTGAACCCGTTTATTTATGTTCGTGATTAAAGTTTTTGTTAGTTCATATTTTGTATCGCTTCCGCATTCAGGTTTTGTACATTTTACTTGTACAGGGTTAGGTACCGCCTAGCTAGTGTGTGTGCTTTTGTTTGTCACCCGTTCGCTGTGACTTGGTGCATGTGCGGACTTTCCATTTCGTACCACGTGTCGGGTGTTAGTGCGGGGGTGTGGTGCCCCACAGCTTGGGGTGCTACAGACAAGGTGAGGTTTTCTTTCCTTTTAGTTACGATGACCTAAAACCCTATTTGCATTTTGAACCCGCATGCGACTTATATATGTATATATATAGTTATGTGTTTTGACACGTATTTTGTGGGATTTGTCCCGTTTGTCAAGAGGCTTTAAAGAAAAATGCTTTTATATGTATATAAGCTCTAGTTTCGTTTACTTTGAAAAGCTTTGATAAGTGTGTGTGAGTGTAAGCATGGCATGACTTGTGGATAAGCTTCGTATGGTAATTATGATAAGTGTAAGTATAAGTGTAAGTCTAAGTTTGGGCCCCGGAGTTGTATGTAATGGGAGACTCGGGTCGGCCATGGGGTCGCCGGTTGCAACCCCTGTATACTTCTCCAAAAAAGGGAGACTTTGCCCATCCTCGGGAGGTCGAAGGGAAGACGGGTCTTCTTGAGCCGACGGCGTGCTAAGTGACCCGTCGAAGGAGCAGGTGGATTCCGCCGTCTCATTAAGTTTATAAGTGGGGGCTAAGAGGGGTACCTCTCTTCCCCAAATGGTGTAGGGGTGGGATTGATTTATGATTGGTTTTGTTTTCGTTTCGTCTTTGCTTATGGAGTAAGTGGGATGGAATTTAAGCTTTCGGAACATTACGTTTCGTTTATGGTTGTGAAACGGGGCGAATTTCTAAACTCTAAAACTTGACTGAATTTGGCCTTCGGCCCCAAACATCTTTCTTTATATATAGTACCACGGGTTAAATGTTTTATAATGCAAAAACTGCGCTCGGTTCATGAACCCTTTCAGCTTTGTTTATGCTTTGCTCTTATGTATGTGTATGGGTGCGTGTGTTATCCCCCTCACTAGTCTCTAGGACTAACCCTCGTTATTTCTATCTTTTTCCCCCTTTGATTTGAGTTTACAGGTTTTCGTTTGGGAGTGGAGCTAGGCGGTTGTCTTGTGTCGTGGTTGAGGATAGCTCGAGTCACATGCATTGTATTTTGTTTTCTTTATGCATTTTGGTTAATTTAGAAATATGTATAAGTTATGACTTTAATTCAAAATTGTAAAAGTTTGTATAACTTGAATCGTAATTTGGATATGTCTCGAGTATGTTTGTTTGTTTTTGGGATTCTGGTGCTTCTGCTTTCGTTATTTATTTTATTGCGCGCTCTGAGTAGGGTCTAGACCGCCTAGCTTAGGTTGGATTTTTGTTTGTCACCCGTTCGCCATGGCTTGATGCGTGGGCGGAGTCCCCATTTCGTTTCACGTGTTGGGCTATGGTACGGGGGATGTGGCGCCCTTCGATCCGGGGTGTTACATCCTTAAGTGGTATCAGAGCTCTTGGTTGCAAAACCGGAGCTCTCATGTCGTGTCGAGTTTGTCTAGGTCGTTCGGCTTAGGATTTGCGTGTCTGTTTGCATTCACTACATCACTTATGTGAATTACTCAATGTTATTTGATATTATTTGCATTAATTTTTCACATGAACATGCACTAAAAACCCAGCATGCGTCGATCTCTTCTTGGAACTGTATTTTATTTCAGGATACTACTTCGATATCAACAAGTATTACCGGGAAAAGAACAAGAGAGAAGGTATATTCGGGCTACAAGAGGCTTAGGGATTTTTATCTTTGGAAGTGATTTGAAATGAGGATGTCAAGGCCAAGTTCTAGGTGATCAAGAGAGTGGAGGTGGGATTTGAGGAGTTCGAGAAGAATTCTTATGAAGGAGTTCTATTCGAGAACTTTGTACAAGTACCTCCATTCCGAGTTTGATGATAGGAAGATTTCAATTGAAGAATGAAAGAAGATGGATGATTACATATAAGGGTTTGAAAGATTGGGTACCTTCGAGGACTACCCTAGAGTTCGGAATTATTTGCAAGCAAGTAGGCATGGAGTTCGATCAAATTTTCAAGTTCCAAGAGTATGTGCATGATCCGAGGATGCAAGATACATGAGGCTACAAAGGAATGGATAATCAATGGATTAAGTCTTCCACACTAATTATGTGAAGAAAAGACCGATTTGGGGTTAGAAGATCAAGCAAGGAATCCAAACTTCAAGAAATTCTTGAGAAGCTTCAAAATATCAACAATGTCAGAAAAAGAAGATTTCAATGCCGAAATGGACAGATCAAATTAAGAGGAACTAGGAATTGTTCTTAATGACGTTAGATGGGAAATTATTTCAAGATGAAATATTTGAAGGCAAGACGAGGAATCCACAAGATAAGAGAAATCCTTAGAAATTCAAGATTTCAATGACTCGAAGTATAAGAAGATTTAAATAGCAAAGATAGATTTTACATCACCTCATCGGAAGCAATTTAATATTCACAATTTAGAGACTCGAATCACATGGAAATGGAAACTCAAGAATATCAGGAGGCCACCAATATCAAACAAGGAAAGATTTTAATACTAAAAGTGGGAGTATCCGAGGAACAAGAATCTGAAATCTTCAAAGAATGCCACGACTTCGAGATCCCGGTTCAAGTTCAAGTTGGTACTTTGGGAATCAAGGAGTTAACACCGAACTCAATACTACTACCATGGTGAACGGTACATGAAGCATTCATGGCACTACATACATGCATATTTTAATCTCGTGGGGGAAACCCACGTTTTTATCGTTCTATTCCTTGTTTTTTGGTGATTCTTGATTACATTTGTTGCATAATTTCTTTCCCTCTTGTTCTTGTTCATTGTGTGTTTCCTTCCCTTCTTGGCTCTTGTTTGTATTGTGCTTCCTTCCCTTCTCAGTTTTGCTCGTTGTGTATTTTTTTTCCTTCTTAGCTCTTGCTTGTTGTATGCTTTATTTTCCTTTGTGTTAACTTTCTTTTGGAGAGAGCTTGTGGTGCTGAATGTTCGTGAGTGTCAGGTGAGTTGTTAGGGTCGAGCTGCTTTTGGTAGGCTTGTTTGAAGGTGTCTTGTTCTCATTGAAGTTGGGTGTTGCTTCCAGGACCGGCAGGGACTCAATGATATTTTCGGGTATTAGATTGAAGGCTAACCTGTTGATACTCCTCTTAGAAGAACCGAGGATTGCCTCAGAGTAAGAGGTACGGTCTTGAGTGGGAGGACGCGGTTGAAGAGAGTTACCCTCGGTATCGGCTTTTACCTAACCGGAGGTACGAAAAGCTACGTTGTTTCAAACCGAGGCACAAAGGAAGGACTTTGTTGTGTGTTCCGTGTAGATGAACGGTAGCCTATGCCTTAAGGAGCGTAAGGTCACGAGTTAATCCCACTCAGGGTTTGAGGTTGTTCGGAGTTTCGGCATATCGGTTGTTCTGGCATAAGAAAGACGTTATGGACTTTGTGTAGTAATGTCTATGTGCCAAAGGTTGAGAATTCTCCAACTACTCCCAAATCTTTATTTGGGATGTCGGGGCAAACGACTAGGACTTTGTGTCCAGTTCGCCATTTAAGGAGATAGGGTCCCGAGAAGTATGGGATCAGTGTAGCGCAGAGGAAGTGTGTAGTTGGGCTTATCTTCAGAGCCGTTCAAGATTCTCCTTAGGACCTGAGGTGATAAGAATCACGGAAGCCTTGATCCCAATGAAACTAATCAACAAGAAGGTCATTTGCACAAGGGAAAAGAAGGAACTAACTTATCAAATTTGCACAAGGGAGAAGAAGGAACGAACTTAAAATCAAAATCAAAGTAGGCTTTCAAAATTCGAGTGAAAAGGCCTTCAATATTTTCATAGCTGATTATTAAGTAATTTAAGCTTTATTTATGTATTTTTGGGCCTAGGTTATTATATTATTATGTTGGGCTTTTATTTTTATTGTTTCTGGCTGATTTTGGGCATGTATAAACCAAGTTATTTAGGGCCCTTTAGATAGTGGCGGGATTAGAGTGTCTCTTAGTATTCCCAACATTCTCTTATATTTAGGAGTGTATGATACTTTGTAATAATAACCAAAAAAATGTAGATTTTCAATTGAGAGAATTTTCTTCAACTTGTTCTTCTTAGAACATGATGAAAACTCAAGTGCAATCACTTGAAATTTCAACTTTGATAATATTGGTTTCTTGCTCTTTATAGCAATGGGGTCAATATTCCTTTTGATAGTATTGGTTTCTTGCTCTTTATAGCAATGGGGTCAATATTCCTTTTGATAATATTGGTTTCTTGCTCGTATAGCAATGGGGTCAATATTCCCTTTGATAGTATTGGTTTCTTGCTCTTTATAGCAATGGGGTCAATATTCCTTTTGACAGTATTGGTTTCTTGCTCGTATAGCAATGGGGTCAATATTCCCTTTGATAGTATTAGTTTCTTGCTCTTATAGCAACGGGGTCAACATTACTTATTTCAGCCTTATTTGGACGATCCGGGAGTTTATTCCAAGCTATTGACGACGGGTCTCACGGCGGGTTCATTGAGGTTCGCATCATGAGGACAGGTCCTTTTGAAGGAGGAGAGTTTGTAACATCCCGATCTCTCGGATTTGAAGGTACGCCGTAACGAGAGGGTTTTTTGCCCTTTAAAATATTTAATTATGTATTTGAGTGTATTTTAATGCTTATATCATTATTTGAAATTATATGAAATTAATTGTTTATATTTATGAACTTCGAATTTTAACGTTTAAGTTTGCATGCTCGTAATTTGCTCGTTTTGTGCCGAAATTCAATTCTGATTTTTGTGAAATTTTGATATGCGTGATATATGTGAGTTATAAATATGTTTACATGCTCGTTTTAAGTTTTTAGGTTCGTTTGTCGAGGTTTTAAACCTTAAGTATTTGATGAGGGACTCGAGGGCCTAACTAGCTTTAGCGCACCTTGGGTTCCTGAAGCCATAACTTGAGCTCGGGTTATCGGATTCGAATTCCGGAAGATGCGTCGGACTCCTAACAAAGAAAGGAAACTTTTGAACAATGTTTGGTAATTTTGTAAGCCCTTTTGGACCCCCATTCTTGGCCCGGATTGAACAGCTTGTGCTAAAGGAGTCATCTTTGACTAGTTTTGTACTTGTGGGCCCAATTTAACCTTACCTAAGCCTTAACCTTGGTTTATATGATCTAGACTCACTCCTCTCTCTCCCTTATCAGCTCCATTTCGAACCACACACCCAAGAGAGAAGGAAAAGCTGCTGATCCATGGAGAACAGAAGAAGAAAGAAAACCCCTTTCTCATGCCATGTGATTTTGAAGCCTAACCTCTTCCATACTTCATCAACTCTTAAAGGTATGTATATTTTCGAATTCTCCATGATTATATGATGAATTTTATCCATGAATTTCATGTTTTTCTTGAGATTTAATATGAGTTTGGGGGATGGCATGAATAGGATGGGTTATAGGTCAAATTTTACTTCCATGTCTTACCTTGGGTTTGGGGCTGATATCATGTATCTTTGGTGGTTATATGAGCTCCTTTGCTTCCATTCTTGATCTATACTTCATGCTAGATGTGTTAAGGTTGATTCTCCATTGATAACATGATTGAAACCTTGGGTTTTTAGCCATGAAACTGGAAATTCGAACTGCTGCAAATCTGCTCTTTTTCACAGAACTGCGGTCACGTTTTTTAGTGCTTTTTGATGAATTCTTGCCTCCAATTTCGTGCATTAGTTCATGGTTATGTAATAGACATGTTTCTATATGAATATGCTCTGTTTTGCCCTGAATTCATGCTTCATTATGGCTGCAAACTTGAGTTCTCGAACCTTAAATACTGCTGCGAATCTGCTCCTTTCTCACCAAGTAGCTGTCATGTTTTGAGGTTTGTTTGATGGATTCTTGCATCCAATTTCGTGTATTAATGCATGGTTATGTGTCACACATGTTACTCTATGAATATGTTTTGTTTTGCCTTGATTTCATGTTTCATTTCAACCTCAAACATGAGAATATGCCCTGCTCTTCCCGGTTTGAATTGCTGTCAGAATTTTGGTTCGTTTGATGACTTCTTAAGCTCCATTTCATGTGAAATTGCATGTACATGAAGTATATGAGTTTCTCTACATGTTAGATATGTGTTTACAAGCTTTCATCCCCTGTTTTAGCCCCAGACTTGAAGAGTATGACCTACTGCATTCCTTCCTTCTATGTGACAGATTTGGTGCATGAGTTTTGAGCTTTTTGTGGCTACGTTTTAAGGCATGAATTGGTGATATTTTGGTGGGTATTTCATGAATGATATGTGTGTATTTGAGGCCTAAGAACCCCCTCCAAGAGCTGCTGCAGATTGCCCTGTTTTGCCTTCAAGAAACCGAACTGCTGCTGCGTGTTTTTGTTTTGGAAAAATTGCTTGACACGGCCGTGTCCATTATGAACTGCAGCATGACACGGCCGTGTCAGAGCCTCGACTTGGGCATCTGATTTATTTAAATTCGGACACGGCCGTGTCCGTTTCCTTTGTGTTTTGGACATGGCCGTGTCATGTGTCACGGTGGTCCCCTGGGGGAGTTTCTTTCGTCGTTTCGTTGCTTTTAATTGCTTTCTTTTGTCTTGTTTGTGACCTATATGCATTGTTAGCTTAATGTATTATGTGTTAACTTGTATATTATGAATTTATGGCTTGATTTATGTGCTTGTTTTCGAATTATAGCTTCATATGTGCGATATGCTACTTTAACGTGCATTTATGAATTCATGTCTCGTTTATATACCTTACATGATCATTCCTTGCTCCTTATATGATATGAATACTTCAATAACATGTTGTATGATATGATTTGTGTAACAACCCGTAGCGAAAGGCGCCACATCCTCCACACCATAGCCTAACACGTGAAACGAAATGGGAACTCCGCCCAAGCATCAAGCCATGGCGAACGGGTGACAAACAAAAATCCAATCTAAGCTAGGTGGTCTAAACCCTACTCAGAGCGCGCAAGAAGCTAAAATCGTGGAAGCAATTAATTAAAACTCATAGCATGCATGTACATATCATATCATATTCTTCATATTTCACTTATACAACTTTAGGTACAAGGCAATTATATAAAGTTGAATCCCAGGACAGAACAAGGTAGCAAATTTGTACAAATTTCAAAATTAGCAAAATGCGTAAAGAAAGCAAGGTACAATACATGAGACTCGAGCTATCCACAACCACGACTCAAAGGCAACCGCCTAGCTCCAACCCCCAAACGAGAAACTGCAAACTTAAGACAAAAGGGGGAAAAAGAGGGAAACAACGAGGGTCGGTCCTAGAGACTGGTGAGGGGGCTAACACACGCACCCATACATATACATAAGAGCAAAGCTGAAAAGGTTCATAAACCGGGCACGGTTTTTGCATTCTAAAAGATTTAACCCATGGTAATATATATATAAAGAAAGAGGTTTGGGGCCGTAGGCCAAATTCATTCAAGTTTTAGAGTTTAGAAATCCACCCCCGTTTCTCAACCATAAACGAAACACAAGCAAAACAATTCATAAATCAACCGAAAGCTTAACTCCAACTCACTTACTCCAAGGAAGGCGAAACGAAAGCAAAACAATTCATAAATCATTCCCACCCTTACACCATTTTTGGGAGAGAGGTGCCCCTCTCAAAACCCCACTTATAAACTTAATGAGACGGGGGATCCACCCGCTCCTTCGACGGGTCACGTAGCACTCCGTCGGCTCAAAAAGACCCGCCTTCCCCTCGACCTCCCGAGGATGGGCCAAGTCTCCCTTTTGTCGAGAAATATACAGGGGTTGCAACCGGCGACACCATGGCGGATTCGGGTCTCCTATTATATACAACTTCGGGGCCCAAACTTACACTTACACAAATAAAGCTTACACTTATCACACTTACCATACGAAGCTTATCCATAAGTCATCTCACACTTACACACACACACTTAACAAAGCTTGTCAATGCAAACGAAAATAGAGCTCATATACTTATAAAAGCGTTTTCAAAGTTTCAAGACAAACGTGACAAATCCCACAAAATAGGTATCCAAACACATATCTACATATACACATATATAAGTCGCATGCGGGTTCGCAATACAAATAGGGTTTTAGGTCATAATAACTAAAAGAAAAGAAAACCTCACCTTGTTGACCAAACCAAACAGAATGGACCAAAAGAGAACTAAAGAACCACCTCCTCAACAACGGAACGAACCTAAGAGAAAAACAAAGAACAAGAGACAAACTTAGACTCAAAATGAACCATATTGACGCTCGGCCAATGGGTATGAATGCAATGATGTGTATGAAGCTTAACAAATTGACATATAATGCATACACGTTCATATCGAATCATAAGTCTCACAAATCACATTAAAGGAATTCATAATTTTCATATAACACGCATATCATATCATAGAACATGTCATCAAAGCTTTCATATCATAGAAGGAGCAAGAAATGATAATGCAACGCATATAAACGAAACATGAAGTCATAAACACACGTTAGAGTAGCATACTTCACATATGAGATCAATCACACACACAAATACAAGATACAACAAGTTACAAGTTGGAAAAGTACAAGCAAAATGGAAGAAAACACAAAAAGGGGTGGCTCCGGGCGAAAAGAGGTCAAAACTGGAAATTCTCTAAACGTATAGGTTGTGGAAAACTGAGAATATCTTGAGTTTGAGAAGTGGGAATTGAGTTTGGTTTGTTGGATAAGAAACTAGACAAATATACCTTTCCAATGGTATAAGGCTGAAAACAAGGTTGAATGCGAGGTGGTAGGCCCGAAGTTGGAAGAATGCAGATTTCCAAAGAAGTAGCGACACCAAAAAGAGTTGATTATATCTCACATATGAGAAAAGGAATTGAGTAAATTCCAATTGGAGAATATTTTATACTTCAAGAGGTTTCTATGGGTTCAAAAATCAGGTCAATCGGAGTTCGGATGAAGGGTAAACGGAGCAAAACAAACTGGAACAGAAAACAGAGGAGGATCCACGACCATGGATTTTTCCAAGCACAAAAATCCAGGCCCGTGGATTCTCTGGCCGAAAAACCCAAGTCCCTGCATCACAATCCACGCCGTGGATCCAAAATCCACGGCCGTGGATCATGCCCAGGCCCTAAAAAACGCAGGAAGAGCAAGGAACTCGCGGGAGAAGGCTACAAAGCACAAAACTCAACCAAAACACATCAAATTCAAGGCATAAGTTCACATATACATGCTCTAACACATATCTCAAATATAAGGCATGAAAACAAGGATTAAACAAGTTACCCTTTTCAAGCTTTTGAGCTCCAAAAAATGGTGGAACACTCATGCTTCATCCAACAACTCAAAATTTAACAAATATGCATTTTATTAACTCCAAAGAACATCATATTGCAAGTCTAGCTCAAATGATTCAAGAATGGAGGCATGGAATCAAATTTTCATTCAAGCATACTATTCATCATCTTCCTCATGCTTCATATATACAAAGATTCAAGAGAAAATAATCAGATAGAAAGAAAGTTCACGTTGCAAGGAGTAATAATCTTACCTCGGATCATCGAAGAGGCAAAGAACAAAGTCGAACTTGAGCTCTTGAAGGCTAGGGCTTGGAGTTTCTCTTCTTCTCTCTCTCTCTCTCTCCCTTGCATCACGTTGAAAATGGGAAGAAAAGGGATATGTACTGAAACGGGTCGGATCAAAAGATACGGTCCATTCGGATCGGATTTAAGCCAAAGGGGGTCCAAACAGCTTCAGAAAAATATAAGGCTAGTTCCATTGAATCCGAATTGTCAAAATGAGTTCAATGGTGGTGTCGAAATTCGAATCTGAATTCCTGAGCTCAAGCTACACGAATCGGAACCCAAGGCATGTTAAAACGAGTTAGGCCCTCGAGTCCCTTAACAAATAAAACGGTTTAAGAACCGTATCAAACAAACTCAAAAACAAGAAACAAGCTAGCAAACACGTTCAAAACTTACATCTAACAAGCATACCAAAATTTCACAAAAATCGGAATTGAATTCCGGCACGTAACGAGCAAATTACGGGGCACATACATATAAACGTTCAAAGTTCAAGTTCATAATACAAACAAATAATTCCATATAATTTCAAATAATCATATAAACATTAAAATAACACTCAATTACATAATTAAATAATTTAAATACGCATATAACCCTCTCGTTACAGCGTACCTGGAAATCAGAACGATGGGGATGTTACAATCTCCCCTCCTTCAAAAGGACATGTCCTCAAGTCCTAAGGAGAATCTTGAACAGCTCCAAAGACAACCCAATTCCACACTTCCACTGCGCCACTCTGATCTCAGACTTCTCGAAACTCGCTCTCCTTAATTAGCAAATCGGAAACAAAGTTCTAGTCGTCTGCTCCCACATCCCAAATTAAAGATTTGGGAGTAGTTGGAGAATCCTCAACCCTTGGCACATAGACATTACTACACAAAGTCCATAACTTGTTTCTTATGCTATAACAATTGGTTTCATCAAAACTTCAAACAACTTCAATCCAAGAGTGGGACAAACTCGTGACCTTGTACTCCTTAAGGCGTAGGCTACCGTTCATCTACAAGTAACATACAACAAAGGCCTTCCTTTGTGCCTCGGTTGGAAACAAGGTAGCCTTTCGTACCTCCGGTTTGGCTAAAGCTGATACGTAGGGCAACTCTCTTCAACCGCCTCCTCCCACTCAAAATCGTACCTCTTACTCTGAGGCAATCCTTGGTTCTCTACGAGGAATATCAATGGGTTAGCCTTCAATCTAATACCCGAAGATACAGTTGAGTCCCTGACGGACCTCCTGACAGCAACCACTAACTTCATCGAGAACAAGACACCTTCAAACAAGCCTACCAAAAGAAGCTCGACCCTCACAACTCACCAAACCCTCTCGAGCACTCAACTCACCGAACTCTCGACAAGAAGAGAGTTCACACAACAAAACAACAAGAACAACAACAACAAGCAACAAGCAATAATAAGCAATTAAGGTAGGCAATTCAATCAAGCAAGTGGGTTTCCCCGAAATAAAATATACATGTATGGTATGCCATGGATGCTTTATGTACCTTTCACCATGGTGGTAGGGTTGAACTTGACATCCACTTCTTTGCTTTCCAAGATGGTACCTTGTACTTAAACCGGGATCTTGAAGTTACGACACCTTGAAAATCCCTAGTTCTTGTTCCTCGGTAGTTATCTTCAAATCTTCTAATTCTTTCAAATCTCACCCCTTGCAACAATCCCAAAGTTTCTTTTAAAATTTTCTCCATCTTCGGTGTTGAAATCTTCCTTTACTCGGTGTTAATGGCACTTTGAAGTTCTTGAGACTTCTCTTATATTCTTGGACCTCTTTCTCGGACTAGAATTCGAACAGAGTTCTTATCCCACATAAAGAATGGGAGATTCGGGCCCTTGGTTATCCATCTTTACTTGAATTGCTTCGTTACTCACTTGGAATCAATTATACTTTATAGATCTTGAGTTGTTGGTCACACTCCTACTCAAGGCTCTTGTAGAAAATATTGGGTTTTAAAGAAATTTTCCTCTGTTCCCAATGTAGCGCCCCTTAACACTACAACCCCGCACCGTTGTACTTCCCGAGTGGATGTGAGACCTAGCACTCGAGAAAATACTCCGGCGAACGGACAAGACTATACAATACCAGAGTATGAAATTTAAATGCAGCGGAAAATAAACTTGAGCAATAAAAGGGGACAATATATATAACGAGACACATGTTATTAAGTTGGATAAGTAATTACAACAATAGGTTTATCTTCACAGAAGAGTGCTTATTAAAAGATGTACATGCACTCGTGAGCACTCTAGATAGCTGAAATGTGACACCTTAAAGCTTCAAGATACCTCTAAGGCGTCGCTGTGTAGGTTCCTGAAATCATGAATTAAAAGAGTAGGAGGGTTAGTCAAAATGATTAAGTGACGGGGGGTTTGAGATTTAGGATTATAAGTAAGATTTTGAAAATGTTTTGACCAAGAAAGTCTTGGTTTGAAATATATATACTATATAATAACAAATAAATATATGACAATAATATCCGGTTTATATTTGTTTGGAATAGGAGTAGGGGGAATATAGGCTATACTTTAGAAAACTTATGAACTGTTTTGGGAAAATGATTTTGATGCCCGCAAGCTAGGCTTCTCCAACCTTAACTCCTTAAAATCCGAGAAAAATAGTAACGACACTGATCAAGGTGTCGGTACTTAATAAAACAGATACGAGAATATCATCATTCTTCCTCCGGTGTCACGTAGGGTTGCAAGCCCTAGTGACGATGAACTAGATTGTGGGAGGGATGTACCTTTTCCCGTCACTTGATGTGGAATAATTAACCTCCAGTTAGGACATCATCAAGATCTAGTTGGCGGCTGGTATAATAGTAGACCTGGGCCCGTGCCTCCCGGACTACTATTTCTACCAAGACCACCGGGCCCATAGGAAAAACAATAATTTTACTTGCAAGACGAGAATATTTACCGGTAAGAGTGTATTAAGTACTTTCGGGTAAATATATGTTTTGGAATAATTAACAAGAATTATTTTCCCATAAAGGGAAGAATAACTTCAAAGGGAATTCAAGAAAATAAAGTAAAGTATTTTATCATGATTTCAGTTGAAAAGATTTAAACCCTCACCGAGTACCAAGGTTTAAGTGGAATTGTGAGGATTCCACTCTTCGATCCTATTGTCGCCTGTAAGTAGTAACTACTACTGACTTAGAACTAGATCCTTAGTTCCTGACTCACTAATTTCACATAATATCATAGCAAAGTAATTATAGAAGGTACATATCATGTAATATGTTAAAGGTTTCCCGATAAACCCTAAATTTACCAGTTTAATTAATAAATTCAGGGTTTATGGGATCTTTAACTAATCAAATATTTATTAACCATATTATAATTCTAATTGTAAGATTTGAAATGAAATTCAAGATTTAATTTGACAATGTAGGTTATCTTTTGAAAATATTACATAGTTTATCGATTTTTGGAAAATTTGGGAAAAATCTTTCTTTAAAAATTTCAAAATCTATTTTATAATTGTTTTTAAAATAATTTCGAAATTAATTGATTAATTTTGACCAAAAAGTCAAAATTACTATTGAAAACATTTACTATTCAATTTCATATGAATTAAACACTTTATAACACAAAATCAAATTCATACATACACACACACATTGATCACGGCACACACATGCACACACACACATCCAAGAACATTATGAACATGTTCTTGAGCTTATTTGAATATTCAAAGAGGGTGTGTAACATGTTCTATCACATTCATATTCATAACATAAGATTGAAGCATAATATAGCAAAATATATGAACTTTCTATGAAAAATAATTCTAAATAAATTACTCTTGGCATGAACAAGATCATAAACATTCAAATACATAACCACATTATATCATATCATAATTCATGTGTTTAATTAAATAGAATTCCGTAATGTACACACATTGTATTTAAATTAACAACTATGCACATATTTCATAAAATAAATTCCTAAAGCATAATTTAATTAATCCTAGACATGCTACTATTATTATTATACTAAGAACATTATATAAAGTATGAAATAACAAAAGAAAAACATACCTTAGAGAGAGAGAGTGGGAGTGGCGTGAGAATGAGATAGAAGAGAGTGATTTTTGTGTGTTGATTTGTGAGGTATAAATGAGGCTTAAGGGGGGGTATTTATAGGTAGTCATGAGGGGTCTTTAAGCCATTTAGGAAAGTTTATGGGAGATGCGGTTGCTTATGATTTCAACAAATGCTTGGTAATTAATTAGGAGATTTGGTTAAATTACATGTTAAACAAATGCAAGGTAATTAACTAAGTAATGTGGAGAAATTACATTCATTTAATTAATCCTTCTAGAAGAGTATGTGGTCATGGATGATGTCATTTTGAATAAAAACAAATGTAAAAATATTATAAAATTTATTCAAGAGTCGAGAGGTAAAACCTTGAAGTAGTGAATTAATGAAAGAACGAGTGAAAAATGAGCTTCGTTTTGGTTATAAATGTGGAATATTTAGAGTTTTTGTTTATAAATTATGAACACTAAAGTTGATGAAAATCATGAGAAAATTATATAAACGAAGCTATCATAAAGTTTAGAGTTTAGAAAAATCATTATAATGCAGAGAAAAATTCAAGAATCGTTTTAAGTATAATTTCGCATATTGAATAAAAGCTAATTGTTTAAAATAAAATGATGATTATTAAATAGGAAAATATTTATAAATATGCTATGGGTGAAATCGAGTTTTTGGTAAATGCATGAAAATTCATAAAATAATTCAAGGATCGTTTTGGTTAAAATATTGAATATCAAAAAGTAAGTGAGTAAAGATTTATTTATGATCGAATCATAAGCTAAGGTTTCACCGGTTTTTGATACTACTAGAGTTAGGATGGGAATTATGGTTCACGGAGAGTATCACGATCCTCGAAATAATGTGAGGATTCTTTTGGTTAAAATATTGGGTAGTGAAAGTACTTCGGGAGATGTAGGAATATTTTTGAGCTGTAGGGGTATTTTCGTAATTTTCAACCTAAAACTGTAGGAATGGGTTTTGAAGCATATGAAAGGGTTTTAGGTGCTAGAAGAGAATGAATACTAAAATTCTAGGATTTTATGAGAAGAGTTTCAAGTTACGAGTAAATAGAGAAAAGAATTAAATCTACGAACATTTAATTAAAGTATAACACATAAAAACACATAAGTCACATAAGATGCAATACATGAAGAGAATTAATAATGATCAAGGTTATAAACGCTTCCTGAGTTACCCTTTACTTACCTTTCTCGACTTGGCCCTTAGTAGGGCTGTTACACCCAATATCTTAGATTTCATCACAAAATCAATCATCTTCTTCAATTCCCATTTAAGGTTTGAGAATTTTCCAAATTTTCTTACCATTGTCCTCGGAGGGATGAGCACGTAGTAAAACCCTCGAATGAAACCTTCAAAATGGACTTTCTTGAACTCTTCAAATTCCAACTTCATTTTCTTGAATTTTCTTGAAACTCGATCTTTAATTAAATGGGTTATGTGCTTTACCTTCCCTTGGAATACGCCGAACAATTCTTGGTCATCTTCGGATCACTCAAGTTTCCAAAATACAATCATCCATCTTTTCCATTCCTTGTAGAAAGTTTTGGATTTTTAGGGTAACTCCTCGAATCCTAATCTCTCAAGCCCCATCCTAACTTCGACCATAATCTTCAATTCTCATCCAAGGTTTAAGAATTCGTGGAATTCTTCTTACCATTGCTTTTAAAGAGGTAAACTTGTAGAAAATTTCCGAGTAAGATTTCCAATGTAAACTCCTCGCGGGCTCCTCAAACTCCCACTCCACTTCTTGAACCTCTTGAATCTTGGCCTCGATCAATCATCATTCAACTTGGACATCTCCCATACCAAATCACGTCGAGGAATCAGAATCTCCGAACTTCTAGGTATACCACAAGTTCTTGTTTCATTCATCCCTTTCCCAGTGATACTCATCGATATTGAGAAAATTTCCTGAAATACAACACAATTTCCAGAAAATATAGATGCATGTGGGGTTTCGGTGCATGTTCATGCGCACGATTAATACTAATAATGCAAATAATTCAAATAGTTCACATATTTGATGAAATTGAATGCAAACAAGCACATAATCCTAAACCGAATGACCTAGATAGACCCGACACGACACAAGAGCACCGGTTTTGCAACCTGGAGCTCTGATACCACTTAAGGACGTAACACCCTGGAGCGAAGGGTGCCACATCCCCCGCACCATAGCCTAACACGTGAAACGAAATGAGAACTCCGCCCACGCATCAAGCCATGGAGAATGGGTGACAAAGAAAAATCCAACTTAATCTAGGCAATCTAAACCCTACTCAGAGCGCGCAAGAAGCAAAAATCGTGGAAGGAATTAATTAAAACTCATAGCATGTATGTACATATCATATCATATTCTTCATATATCACTTATACAACTTTAGGTACAAGGCAATTATATAAAACTGAATCTTAGGACAGAACTAGGTAGTATATTTGTACAAATTTCAAAATTAGTAAAATGCGTAAAGAAAGCAAGGTACAATACATGAGACTCGAGCTATCCACAAACATGACTCAATGACAACCGCCTAGCTCCAACCCCCAAATGAGAACCTGCAAACTAAAGATAAAAGGGGGAAAAAGAGGGAAACAACGAGGGTCAGTCCTAGAGACTGGTGAGGGGGGCTAACACATGCACCTATACATATACATAAGAGCAAAGCATATACAAAACTGAAAAGGTTCATGAACCGGGCACAGTTTTTGCATTCGAAAACATTTAACCCATGGTAATATATATATAAAGAACGAGGTTTGGGGCCGTAGGCCAAATTCAGTCAACTTTTAGAGTTTAGAAATCCGTCCCCGTTTCTCAATCGTAAACGAAACACAACGTACTGAAAGCTTAACTCCAACTCACTTACTCCAAGAAAGGCGAAATGAAATCATAACAATTCATAAATCAATCCCACCCTTACACCGTTTTGGGGAGAGAGGTGCCCCTCTCAAAACCCTACTTATAAACTTAATGAGACGGGGGATCCACCCGCTCCTTTGACTGGTCACGTAGCAGGCCGTCGGCTCAAGAAGACCCGCTTTCCCCTCGACCTCCCGAGGATGGGCCAAGTCTCCCTTTTGTCGAGAAGTATACAGGGGTTGCAACCGGCGACCCCATGGCCTACCCGGGTCTCCCATTACATACAACTCCGGGGCCCAAACTTACACTTACACAAATAAAACTTACACTTAACACACTTACCATACGAAGCTTATCCACAAGTCATCTCACACTTACACACACACACTTAACAAATCTTGTCAAAGCAAACGAAAATAAAGCTTATATACTTATAAAAGCGTTTTCAAAGTCTCAAGACAAACGAGACAAATCCCACAAAATAGGTATCCAAACACATATCTACATATATACATATATAACTCGCATGCGGGTTCGAAATGCAAATAGGGTTTTAGGTCATAATAACTAAAAGAAAAGAAAGCCTCACCTTGTCGACCAAACCGAACAGAACGGACCAAAAGAGAACTAAAGATCCACATCCTCAACAACGAAACGAACCTAAGAGAAAAACAAAGAACAAGAGAAAAACTTAGACTCAAAGTGAACCATATTGACGCTCGGCCAATGGGTATGACTGTAAGTCTTGCGTATGAAGCTTAACAAATTGACATATAATGCATACACGTTCATATCGAATCATAAGTCTCACAAATCACATTAAACGAATTCATAATTTTCATATAACACACATATCATATCATACAACATGTCATCAAAGCTTTCATATCATAGAAGGAGCAAGAAAAGATAATGCAAGGCATACCAACGAAACATGAAGTCATAAACGCACGTTAGAGTAGCATACTTCACATATGAGATCAATCACACACACAAATACAAGATACAACAAGTTACAAGTTGGAAAAGTACAAGAAAAATGGAAGAAAACACAAAAAGGGGGTGGCTCTGGGCGAAAAGAGGTCAAAACTGGAAATTCTCTAAACGTATAGGCTGTGGAAAACTGAGAATATCTTGAGTTTGAGAAGTGGGAATGGAATTTGGTTTGTTGGAGAAGAAACTAGACAAATATACCTTTCCAATGGTATAAGGCTCAAAATAAGGTTCAAAGCGAGGTGAAAATGGCGTAGGCCCGAAGTTGGACGAATGCAGATTTCCAAAGAAGTAGCGACACCAAAAAGAGTTGATTATATCTCTCATATGAGAAAAGGAATTGAGGAAATTCCAATTGGAGAATATTTTAGACTTCAAGAGGTTTCCATCGGTTCAAAAATCAGGTCAGTCGGTAAGGGTAAACGGAGCAAAACAAACTGGAACAGAAAACATAGGAGGATCCACGGCCATGGATTTTTCCAAGCACAAAAATCCACGCCCTTGGATTCTCAGCCCGAAAAACCCAAGTCCCTGCATCACAATCCACACCCGTGGATCCAAAATCTACGGCCGTGGATCAAGCCCAGGCCCTAAAAAACGCAGGAAGAGCAAGGAACTCGCGGGAGAAGGCTACAAAGCACAAAACTCAAGCAAAACTCAACCAAAACACATCAAATTCAAGGCATAAGTTCGCATATACATGCTCTAACACATATCTCAAATATAAGGCATGAAAACAAGGATTAAATAAGTTGCCCTTTTCAAGCTTTTAAGCTCCAAAAAATGCTGGAACACTCATGCTTCATCCAACAACTCAAAATTTAACAAATATACATTTTATTAACTCCAATGAACATCATATTGCAAGTCTAGATCAAATGATTCAAGAATGGAGGCGTGGAATCAAATTTTCATTCAAGCATACTATTCATCATCTTCCTCATGCTTCATAAATATAAAGATTAAAGAGAAAATAATCAGATAGAAAGAAAGTTCACGTTACAAGGAGTAATAATCTTACCTCGGATCGTCGAAGAGGCAAAGAACAAAGTCGAACTTGAGCTCTTGAAGGCTAGGGCTTGGAGTTTCTCTTCTTCTCTCTCTCTCTCCCTTGTATCACGTTGAAAATGGGAAGAAAAGGGATATGTTTCAGCCCTTAAAGGGGCTGAAACGGGTCGGATCAAAAGATCCGGTCCATTCGGATCGGATTTAAGTCAAAGGGGGTTCAAACAGCTTCAGAAAAATATAAGGCTAGTTCTATTGAATCCGAATTGCCAAAATAAGTTCAATGGTGATGTGAAAATTCGAATCCGAATTCGCGAGATCAAGCTACGCGAATCGGAACCCAAGGCACGCTAAAACGAGTTAGGCCCTCGAGTCCCTTAGCAAATAAAATGGTTTAAGAACCGTATCAAACAAACTCAAAAACAAGAAATAAGCTAGCAAACATGTTCAAAACTTACATATAACAAGCATACCAAAATTTCACAAAAATCGAAATTGAATTCCGGCACGTAACGAGCAAATTACGGGGAACGTTCAAAGTTCAAGTTCATAATATAAACAAATAATTCCATATAATTTCAAATAATGATATAAACATTAAAATAACACTCAATTACATAATTAAATAATTTAAATACGTATATAACCCTCTCGTTGCAGCGTACCTGGAAATTCGAACGATCGGGATGTTACAATATGTTTATTATATGAAACTTATGGATTCTTTTGACATGATTTGTGAGACTTATGATTTAATATGAATGTGTATGAATTATATGTTAATTTGTTAAGCTTCATACCCATCACTTGCATTCATATGCATTTGTCGAGCGTCAATATGGTTCATTTTGAGTCTAAGTTTGCCTCTTGCTCTTTGTTTTGCTCTTAGGCTCGTTCCGTTGTTAAGGAGAAGGTTCTTTTGTTTGCTTTCGGTCCGTTTTGTTCGGTTTGGTCGACAAGGTCAGGTTTTCTTTCCTTTTAGTTACGATGACCTAAAACCCTATTTGTATTTTGAACCCGCATACGACTTATATATGTATATATATAGATATGTGTTTTGACACGTATTTTGTGGGATTTATCCCGTTTGTCAAGAGACTTTGAAAAAAACGCTTTTATATGTATGTAAGCTCTAGTTTCGTTTACTTTGGAAAGCTTTCGTAAGTGTGTGTGAGTGTAAGCGTGGCATGACTTGTGGATAAGCTTCATATGGTAAGTATGATAAGTGTAAGTATGAGTGTAAGTGTAAGTTTGGGCCCCGGAGTTGTATGTAATGGGAGACTCGGGTCGGCCATGGGGTCGCCGGTTGCAACCCCTGTATACTTCTCCACAAAAGGGAGACTTAGCCCATCCTCGGGAGGTCGAGGGGAAGGCGGGTCTTCTTGAGCCGACGGCGTGCTACGTGACCCGTCGAAGGAGCAGGTGGATCCCCCGTCTCATTAAGTTTATAAGTCGGGGTTGAGAGGGGCACCTCTTTTCCCCAAACGGTGTAGGGGTGGCATTGATTTATGATTCATTTTGTTTTTCTTTCGCCTTTGCTTATAGAGTAAGTGGGATGGGATTTAAGCTTTCGGTACGCTATGTTTCGTTTATGGTTGTGAAATGGGGGCGAAATTCTAAACTCTAAAACTTGACTGAATTTAGCCTTCGGCCCCAAACTTCTTTCTTTATATATAGTACCACGGGTTAAATGTTTTAGAATGCAAAAACCACGTTCGGTTCATGAACCCTTTCAGCTTTGTTTATGCTTTGCTCTTGTGTATATGTATGGGTGTGTGTGTTAGCCCCCTCACTAGTCTCTAGGACTGACCCTCGTTATTTCTAACTTTTTTCCCCTTTGATTTAAGTTTGCAGGTTTCCATTTAGGAGTGGAGCTAGGCTGTTGTCTTGTGTCATGGTTGAGGATAGCTCGAGTCACATGCATTGTATTTTGTTTTCTTTATGCATTTTTGTTAATTCTGAAATATGTATAAGTTATGACTTTAATTCGAAATTGTAAAAGTTTGTATAACTTGAATCGTAATTTGGATATGTCTAGAGTATATTTGTTTGTTTTTGTGATTCTGGTGCTTCCGCTTTCGTTATTTGTTTTATTGCGCGCTCTGAGTAGGGTCTAAACCGCCTAGCTTAGGTTGGATTTTTGTTTGTCAGCTGTTCGCCATGGCTTGATGCATGGGAGGAGTTCCCATTTCGTTTCACGTGTTGGGCTATGGTGCGGGGGGATGTAGCGCCCTTCGATCCGGGGTGTTACATGCTAGGTCATAAAATGTTTCATATATATATATATATATATATATATATATATATATACTCATGATCCCAGTTGAAAACGTTTAACCTCACCTACAGTAACTAGGTATTATGTAATAATACAGGAGTCCTAGTCCGTCCAGATCTTCACCTTTGAGTGGTGATCAACTATAAGTTTCTATTTCGTAAACAAAACTACTCACATAGAAAAGTTATCATAAAACATGTCATAATCATGGAATGAGATCACATAATAATATTCTGATAAAAAATAACTTTAACATTCAAACAAGACTTGTAAAACAAGCGGTTATTAAATTATGAATCTTAGTAAACTTTTATATTATAAAATAAGTTCATAAATTTTAATAAGGAAATATTATTTATTTTAATAATATAATATTTACACCTAAAAGGGTAATATGTTAGAAAAATCCGGTAAACTTTAATTTTACCCGGTAAACCCTTATTTTCACCGTTTAAGTGAATTTCTTTAATTAATTAGGTTTTATGAGATCTTTCACTAATTAAATATTTATTAATTACCGTGATTCTAATTATAAGATTAGAAACGAAATTAGGGTTTAACTTGACAATGTAGGTCACATTTTAGAAAATGTTTACAAGATTGTCGATTTCGGAAAATTCGGATAAAATCTTCCTTTAAAAAAAATCCAAAACCTATTTTATAATTATTTTTATATTAATTTCGAAATATTCAGAATATGGGTTGAACAAAAAGTCAAAATTACAATTAAAAAAATTTACTATTCAAATTCTTATGAATTAATCACTTTATAACATAAAATCGAACACACTCACTCACACACTATCACATGTGCACCTAAAATCATTCAAGAACAACATGAACATGTTCTTAGACTTATGAATATGTTCATACTAGTTCATGATCATATTTAATAAATTCTAGGTTCATAACATATGATTAAAGGTAAAATGTGGCACTTTATGCAACATGATTCATGAAATTAATTCTAAATAAATTATTCTTGACATGAATTTAATTAAACAAGATCATGAATACTTAAACTTATGAATATACTATAGCATATCATAATTCATCCGTTTAACTAAATAAAATTCACATATATTATCATATTTTTCCTAAACCAGCATAAATAGAATATATTTCATAAAATAAATTCCTAAAGCATAATTTAATTAAATCTAAGCATGCTACTACTATAATTATACTAAGAACATAATATAAAGCGTGAAATAATAAAATAAAACACACCTTAGCCTAGGGAGAGAGAGGAGTGGCGTGAGAGAGGGAGAGCTGGAGTGAATTTTGTGTTGGTCTTGGAAATGAGCTTGGAGGGGTATTTATACTTAGGATTTAGGGTCTTATGTTGCAATTTCTAAGAATATGGAAGAGATGTGAAAGATCTGTAACCCACACATTTGTATGGAATTTTTGTAGGGAATGAGAAAATCTCTAAATCACACAAATATAGGGAAGTTTTGTAGGAAATGTGGAAGACTTCAATTCACATATTTAGACTTTCTATTTTAGGAAGGTCATGTCATGGGTGATGTCATATTTGATAAAAATATTATAAAATAATATAAAATTTATTCAAGAGTCGAGGGACGAGAACTTGAAGTGGTAAAATAAGGAAAGAATGAGTGAAAAATAAGCTTCATTATGATTATAAATGTGGAATATTTATGTTTTTCGTTTACAAGTCATGAACGTTAAAGATGATGGAAATCATGATAAAATTATATAAATGAAGCTATGATGAAGTTTAAAGGTTGGAAAAATTATGATAGTTTAGAGAAAAATTCAAGAAACATTTTAAGTATAATTTTGAATATTGAATGAAAGCTAATTATTTAAAATAAAATGATAATTTTTAAAAAGGAAAATATTTACAAAATATGCTACGGTTGGAATCAAGTTTTGGTAAATGTATGAAAATTCATAAAATAATTCAAGGATCGTTTTGACTATGATATTGAATATCAAAAAGTGTACGGATAAAAAGTTGTTTACGGTAAGAATAGTAACTAGGGTTTTGAAGTGATTTTCGATACTACTTGAGTTAGTATAGGAATTAGGGTTTGTGGATGATATCAAAATTCTCGAAATGATTCAAGGATTCATTTGACTATAATATTTGATAGGAAAAAGTGTTCCGAGAAATTTCTAATTGTATAGAATGAATAGTGATCAAGGGACATAATGGTAATTTTGATCAACAATTTTTGTAAAGAGTTTCGGGTCATGGAAAGCATATGTAAGTGATAGAAAAATATAAGTTTCATGTCTCTAAGATTCTACGAATAAGATAAGAGGATATCGTTTAGTGGATAAACAATGACATGGGGATAAAATCGTAACTCTGATGTTAAATTTCTGAAAATGATTTTAAAACAAGAGATGTGAGTTAAGGTATATACAGATTTGAGTTTTTAGTATTCTATTGAGGGAATGGAGGCTCGGAAATGAATAGTAATATGGGGTTTTAGATGAGATCTCTCCCAAAGTCGCATAATAGCACGTAAGAACAAATTAAAACACATAGAAATGTGATGCATGAAGAACATTTGACGGATCAAAGTCTATAAACGCTTTCACTTTCTTTCAAGGCTTACCAATTCCAACTAGGCCCTGTTTAGGGTTGTTACAATCCTCCCCCCTTAAAAAGAATATGTCCTCAGATTCTCTTATTGTCCAGGAATAACTTGGGTAGTGTTTTCCATACTTCCGTTTGTTTTCCTTATTGTTTCCCCATTCTTATATCCTTTCCAAAAGACCTTGACTAGGGAATTTTTCCTCAACCGGTTTCAATCCTAAGTCAAATTTAATTCCAATGGTACTTCTTCCATTGTTAAAACTTGAGATTCTCCAGTAGGGTACTTGCAAAGTACGAATGTATCCTAGTATCTTTAAGGAAAACTATACATCCTTGGTTTAACTCATCCACTTTAACTTCCTATCATTCTGAGGATTTCTTAAAACTTGGCACCCAACATCTCCCGAATATTTCTTTAAAACAATGATGTGGCTTTGATTTCCTTATCTGTAGTCTTAGCCGGCAAGAGGCATGTTGACTTTATCATCCTTCCAATGATGACTTATATACTATTGAACTCCTTGTGATCTGATCCATTTTAGCATGTTGGGATTAACGATGGTTGCAACCTTTTTCCAAATTTCCAATATTCCGTTGTCGCTCTTTTCCTTATAGAGGGACTTAGGTTTCCTTGGAGCGTAACTTCTACTCCAATCACCAATACCTACCTTGACCCTTATTTAGAGGCATTGGTGTAAACTATAAATATCTTTTGTTTAGGCAGGGTTTGCACTGCTGTAGAAATCAGTCTTTGCTGCAGTACTTGGAAATCTGTCTACTACTTCATTGACCTTTTAACTTCCAGTCCTTGAGTTTAGCTATTTCTGAGAAGTCTTCAACAACCCTCTTGTAATGACTTGCCCATGAAGTTTTGCATTTCAAATAGATTCCTTAGTGGCTCCAACTTATCATTATCTCCATCCTTGAGGTGTTAATTAACTCTTTCGGGTGGAAATAATGTGATCAAGTGATATTCTTTAGTTTGAAATCTGGACTCGCTGAGGTTCACACAATGACCAAATACTCAACCCTTATTCAACTTCTGCTTTCACTCAAACCGATGAGAAAAGAAGGACTGGTAGGGATGGAATAGAAGTTCATGGGGTGAAAGAAAACTTCCAAAGAATGTTATATAGTAAGGTAAGGACCAGCCGAAGGAGATATGAATTCCATTCAGGCTGGTAAGGGCTTGGCTTGACCATGTGTTTTCTCGGGTCGGTCCTTGATCTTAGTGTTTGGCTTGTGATCCAGCAAAGTGCCTAATGCTATTTAGAGATGTTTGGTATGTCCATCCAATGTCCTTCAATTCACCTATATGTTGCCGACAGCGATCTAGGTAACTTGCTGAGATATGACTTGAAAAATCGGTACACTTTATGGGGTAGATGTTATGGGGGAAATGGTTAAACCAGTGGTGTCTCTCGAGGTAACAGTCGTTGGAGGAAGTTTTCCGGTGTTCTTTTCTTGAACCTTCAAGTAGTAATACCCTTTACCCAAATCTAATTTGGAACACACTTGAGATTCTTAAGATGACTTCTCAACATTGTTGTGCTCCACCGAGTCACCCTTTCTAGTGTTACTCAAAACAACCTAAATTCAATATCATCTCCACTTTTCTGATTTTAAAGTGATCTGTTGGCCTTTCAAAAGATAGGCGACATATCACTAATTCCTTTCTAAAATGACCTTATAGTTTCTAATTCCCAAATTCTCATCCTTTTCTAGTATGATATCTTTTCCTGTCATGGATAGTGGGGTCGGATTCGATGATTACCATCCCGGTAAGAGTAGCGTTTACAAACTGATCCGTAATGAGGCAAATTCCAAAAGGAAAATTACTTCGAAGTTTGTATGATAAATTATGCAACTAGGAAATATATTGGCACATATAAATGATATAATGAATGAGTGCATGACGCCAGGGTCATAGTGTAACGCCCCGGTTTTTCCATTCAATCATTATGTGATATTATATGTTACTGTATAATCTTCATAACATTATATGCATTATGTTTATATAAACTTATGTGAATTAAGCGTTAACGTGGAATTTATGTGAATTAATTGATAACGTGTCTAGTCGCTTATATGTGACCTTACTTGATATATTTTCATAACGTGGACTTAATTGCATTAATATAACATAAAGGAATTATGCATATATAGATAGATACTTTATACTTGATTATATATCTCTACAACTTATAAATGTAAGTGCACCCACTTGATCATTATATAATATAATTGCATTTACACCCTTACTCCACTCATTTCTAACATGGAATTAAATAATTAATAAGGGGCTAGTTGCAATAATAACATTTATGCAAGACTTTTACACTCCCATTATATACACATATACATTTATATATATATTATATACATAATACCCACTTTACTTTATACATATAGGAAATATATCTATACATTGCATTACATACATAATATATCTTATACATTGTATCTCTTGCATTTCATTCCTCATTTAATACAAGAAACTTCACACATACACACACTAAATCTCGTTTGGAACACCATAGAAGAGAAGAAGGAGATTTCATCATTTCAAGCTTGATTTCAAGAAGGAAAGTTGCATAAGTTGGAGCATCAACATCATCATACCATCATCTCTTCCATCTCTTCTTTCATTCAAGGTAGAATTGAGATTTGTATGAATTCTTGAAGTATTGATTGAGTAGGGTTTGATGATCTTGGTATGATTTCTTGTGTGTAAATGATTAGAAGCATGTTTAGGACCTTAATACTTGAAGCTTGCATGAATTCTTAAGGAAATGAGAAGTTGATGACATGAAATTATATGGGTTTGCTTTTGATGAATTTCTATGATCAAAGCATATTTCTTGGTTTTAATGTGGCTTAAATGAAGAATATGAGTTATATGCATGTTATGTGTTAGTTCTAAGTTGATTCCTTGCATTTGTTTAAGAGTGGGATTGATTTTTGTTTAAGAGTGGGATTGATTTTGGAGCTTTTCCCGTGCAATCCCCTGTTTTTGGCCCTGTTTCTTCTGCTGCGTACAGTGACACGGGGGTGTCGCTTTTCCCCTCTTCAGCGTGACATGGGGGTGTTCGTTGGGTTGAGTTTCTGTACCGTGACACGGGGGTGTCAAGGCTTAGTGTATTTTGGTGACACGGGCGTGTCACCTTTTCCTGCATTTTGTCCAACTTCGAACCAACGCCATTTTCACCTCGGTTTGAATTAGAAAACGAGCCTTATATGCTCGGAAAGGTCTATGTGTCCTTAAACAAAACTCAATTCCCACTTCTAGAATTTAAGATATTCCAGTTTTCCCACAACATGTACATTTCCAAAAATTGTCGGTTTTGGCCAAACTTCACCAAAACCTTTCTTATTGCATTTCTTTCACTTCCTTGGCTCCCATATGTGAGTTATATGATATATATACTTGTTTAATTGATAATCATGCTCCTACTTGACACTCCTTGATTGTTATTGCATGATATCTTGATTATGACTTCGCCGTGCGTCTTAATTGGTTCATAAGAGTCGAGTTTCATGTACACTTGTCCTTGTTACACAGATCACGGTCCCAGTTTCGAGGAGCCCACTCCGTAGGGTGCTCTCTTGCTTCCTTTTTGGTTGGTGTGTCGAGGTAAGGTTTAATTTCTAGTTATTTAGAACCCGTATAACCTTTACGTGGTTTTTGGCCAAAGGTATTTATATTTATAATTTCCTGAAAGCTCTTATTATTCTAAGCATGTTATTGTTCATGAATCAAGCAAGTAGGTCATGTTAGTGTGCACCCAATCAAGCATGTCATGTCATGAAAGCATGTACCTGTGTTCTCCTGGCCAGGTTCTCCTTAGGGAGGGCGCTGGGCTGGTCTTCGGGCTGGTGGTTGTCCGTCCAACCACAGGAAGAACAATACCCTACCGTGTACCTGTGTTCTCCTGGCCAGGTTCTCCTTAGGGAGGGCGCTGGGCTGGTCTTCGGGCTGGTGATTGTCCGTCCAATCACAGGAAGAACAATACCGTATCGTGATCGTGTGTTCTCTTGGCCAGGTTCTCCCTAGTGAGGGCGCTGGGCTGGTCTTCGGGCTGGTGATTGTCCGTCCAATCACAGGAAGAACAATACCGTATCATGATCGTGTGTTCTCTTGGCCAGGTTCTCCCTAGTGAGGGCGCTGGGCTGGTCTTCGGGCTGGTGGTTGTCCGTCCAACCACAAGAAGAACAAAGACCTATCGTGTACCCGTGTTCTCCTGGCCAGGTTCTCCTTAGGGAGGGCGCTGGGCTGGTTTTTAGAGCTGGTGGTTGTCCGTCCAACCACAGGAGAAATAACCCTACCATGTTACAAGCCAGCCATGTAGTGATTGCATGCACTCCATTCCATGAACGTGTTATATGATTACACTACTGCATGATTGCACGATAATTGAATTGCGTGGTCACCTAATGATTAACAAACAAGTAAGCATGTTTATTGATTGCATGAAAAGGAACAAGTATTTAATACTGTTAGTTGTATTCTCGGGCGAAGCTACGTTATTGTTAAACTATATATATTATATTTTACAAACCTTTACCCGGGAATATAACTTGCATGTTATCTGCGCTTATATATTATTATGCCCCTCGCTCAGTCTTGTGGAGACTGACACCTCACACTTTTCAGGTACTGTCAGTGGCGTGCTAGGCGGGAGTCCGAGTCGTGTCCAGTTGTCGAGTTGAGTCTAGCATTGTATTTTCATGTTATGGATATGTTGGAGATGATAATGTATTGATAAGTGTTGATACTTACTACTATATATATATACTTTTGATGTAGATATGGTACCTATATGTATTGATATACAGTTGTAAGTTAATTCTTTTGAGATATTTGATATATGTTAATGGAATTATTATGCTTACGCTTTGAATTCCTAAATTTGAACTTGATTAGTTTGAGGGTTAGTCCCGCCTAGCTAGTGAGTTTTTTTATTGTCACCCGTTCACCATGAGTCCGGTTCATATATGGACTACCCATTTCATGTGTGAGCTAGACTTATGGTGCGGGGGTGTGGCATCTCGGCGTTCCGGGTGCTACATCTTAGGTGGTATCAGAGCCCGGTTGCAAAACCGCGGTTCTTGCGTCGAGTCGTGTCATGTCTAGGTCGAACGGCATAGGATTAATTGATAAATTGTGAGTCTTGCATCTTATTTGGAACTAGTTATACTTATTTGAACTTACCTGAACATCTTTGAGCTACTTGATGACTTGTGCATGGCATTGATTTATGTTACTACTTGATGATTAATTGATTTTCTATGGTTTGGAAAATTTTATATCCAATGTGTTTATTTAAACTTTTGCATAATTTGAGGGTTTTGCATCTTGTTTGAAATTATTTGACTACTTGGATCTTTTGAAAACTTTGAGTTATTGAATAATGTGAGCATTGTGTTGAATTATGTTGTTAATTGCCAATTAATTGATCTTGAATTATTTGAAAATATTCGCTCAACATGTTTTATTTTAAACATTGATGAATTACCTGTTGCATTTTATATTAAATTCTTGACATTAATTATGTGACAATTTTGTGACATGAGCATGTCTTACCCACATGCATTTATTTTCAAAGGAAGTTGTAAATACAGGTTGTAGAAATGATATCCAACCACGACCAACCTTTAGACAACCTTGTATATTACAAGTGCTACTTCTCGAGCTTAAAAAGGGGTTAGATAATGGGCCAGGGACTTCATAAGCGGAGCTGAAGGGAATTAACCTCTTCCATCGGGTTATGATTTAAAGGATAAGATCCGGAATGAAAGAACCTCATAAGTAATTGTATTTATTTTATTTTGCTTGACTATTGTGACATGACTAACTGCTTCAATTTTTCATAACTTGAGATTTATTGTTGTTGTGAATTCTTGTAAACTGAATGGATTACATGCTTGTGTGGATTGTTGTGTTTCAGTGTTTATAAAATTTCCTAAATGGCTCACTAACCCTACATGCACCTACATGCATATTATAATTTTATCTTACAGTGATCCCATCGCGATATCCCCCTTGAGTTGAGCATGAATGATGAGTCTATACTCTAGGGACACCGATATCAGTCGGGTAAAGGTACACTATACATGCATCCCATGTTTTGCATTCGGTGCTACTTTAATGTGTGTATGTAGGAATGCTGTGTAAGTGAACTTGTGTGCTAGAGAGTTGTTGAGATCTCTCTATTTACGTGTTAGGGAGATGTGGGATTCTCCCTATTTATGTGATAGAAAGATGCTGGATTCTTTCTAAATTATGTGAGCAAGAGATGTTGGATTCTCTTGGAGTTAGATGTTTGAGAGATGCTGGATTCTCTCGAATCTAGGGTTTGAGAAATGCTGGATTTTCTCAAACATGGATGTTTGGAAGATGTGGAAGTCTGCCAGACCTAGGTTGAGAGATGGGGCTCTCTCGATTACGTGGTTGAGAGACGGGGTTCTCTCAATTCTGTGCCTGAGAGACGGGGTTCTCTCCTTTGATGTGCTGGGAGACGGGGTTCTCTCTTTCTTGTGTGCTGAGAGATGTGATTCTCTCTTGTTTGTCGCGGCTGAGTTACGTGTGGCCTGTTGTTGGGTTGCAATCGACGAGGACGCGACGGTATCGAGCTTTGGGTGCAGTGGCCTAGTGGGGGATCGAACGAGTTTGAAGCGACCAACGATCAAGTATTTGCACAAACCTCTGTGACTACGGAACTCTGCAGGGAGTTGATGCAATCAGTGAGAGTAAACTTCTCAGTCAGGGCTGACTCTACACGATCTCAGGAGATGGATTGAAGTATTCCAGCTCGAAGATTTACGACTCAGTGGTAGGACCTGAGGACAGGTCCTTTTGAAGGAGGGGAGATTGTGACACCCCGTTCGTCCGACGTATAAGGTACGCCACGTTCCAACCTTTTAATGTGTTTAATTATGTGATTTTATATTTTTCGTGGCCCTATTTTGAACTCTTTTAGAGTTTAGGGGCCCCTTTGTAATTTTCTCCTTTACGGGGTTTTTCGGGCATTTCTCGTTCGGTCGAGATTTTGACCTCTTTGACCCCTTCAACGCGTCCGGGGCTGCAAAACGAGTCCGTAGACTCTAAGTTTGCCCCATTCTGACTTCGTTAGCTCGTTCGTTCGATCGTTTTTGCGTACGAGGACCCGAGATATATACCCCGAATCCTCGTAATTCGTGCCAAAAAGATCAGACCTTAGCTCTCTCTCTCTCTCTCTCGCGACATCAGCCTTTGGTCACTATTCACGCAGTTGAGCGGTAAAAACACACACAAGCTCGTTCTTGCTCGTTTCTCGACGGAATTCGACTTGTGAATAACGAAAATTTATCAGCTCGACGAGCCCATCACGATGATACCAAAATCATGGCCTGAAAACCAGCGGAGGCGGCGCTATGGGGAGTTGCAGGCGGCGGCGGTGGTGCCGCGAGCTTCAGCCGTGTCTCGCGGTGGTTTACGGCGGTGCTTTCGGCCGGAATTTGGCCAGGCCTGGAGCGGATTTTCCCGACGGGTCCATCCCCGTTGGTGGCGCAGCAAATGGGGCGGCGACGGAGCCTCACGCGCAGCCTGAAAGTGGCGCACGGCGGCGGCGTTACTGTAACAGCGGCGAACTCGCCATTCCGGCGAGTTTTTCAGACGACCCTTGGTACTACCCCACCTTTTTCGACCTCCTGAGTTCGATTCCGGTGTCGGTTTGAGCAAACGATGGCCGTAGGTGGCGGTTTGGGGCAACGCAGCGGTGGCGGGATTTCGGTCGCGGTTTTGGACCTTTTCCGGCAGTCTTTTGGCGATGGTTTCTTCAGAGAAATTGTTCCTCACGTCAAGTCCGAGCCATTCGTGGTGGTGGCGGCCCAAGAACCGGCCGGCGGCGGTGAACCGGTGGCGGACCGGGGCTGGACCGGCGGTCCGGTTTTTCGGTGATTTTTCGGGGGTTTGGCTATGGGGCTTTCGTAGGGCTCGTTACAAGCTTTCCAGCGGTATGTCCAGATTTTATTTTCGTTTAGCGGTTTGTATTTAATTTCAATTTTCGTCGTTGGAATTTAGTTCGGTTTTCCGTCAACGAAGTCCCGTGTGTTTGGTATTTTCTGAAATTGATTGAGGGCTATTGTCTAGTAGGCCGAGGCGCTTGTTTCTGTCCTTCCGGGGATTTTTCCGACCACCGGAGGCGGTGTTCCGGTGGCGGCCGGTGGCTGTTCGGCTGGCCACGGTGGTGGCTTTCCGGCGACTTTCGGACAGTAGGTTCCTTTCGTCGTGGTGAGTTCAACGCCACTTCCCGTTCGTCAATCGGATGTCCGGTTGATTTTATATGAATTTTTGAAGCTATTGTATTTTATTCGTTAATTGATTTTAATTGTGCAATTTGATCCCGTATGTGCTATAAATTGAAATTATGAGTTGTATGATACGAGGAAGTATGCTATGATGTATGAATATTTGATTCTTGATTTATCGAATTTATTTGTCTCGTTTTACGCCATCTATTTGAGAATAATTATTGTTTGAAGGGGTGTTAGTGTAATTTTGGAAACTAAATTGATTATGAAATTTTATAAAACATAAGAAATGAATTATGAAAAGATACGTTGTATTTAATTTGAATAAATTGATCAAGTATGCCAATGTGTAATTTGTATATAAATTGTTATGTAATTCATGTTAATTTCGTGAGACTTGGTGCATGATATGATTTGAATTCTTAATGTCCTACTTTATTTTATGTAATTAATGTTATGAATTTTATAAGTTATGCATCTTTTGATATGGAATATGAATTATAATATGCTCTGAATGACTTGATTGAATAGATATGGATTATATGTTGCATCATTTGTATTCGTGAGCATGGCCGTGCATCTTTGTGGTTGTGTTTGGAGTCTGAGTCTTGTGTTCTGTGTGTGTTCAGTTGTTCAGGGGTTTTCCAGGGAGTGTCTGTCAGCTATTTGGGTTCCAGTGGGACTTCTTGGCTTGGGTTTTCCGTTTCGTCGGTGAAAGGTGAGGTTTTAGGATTTCTGTTTTAGTTACAGCGACCTACAACCCTCTGTGCTCGTTTTCAAGCCTGCATGCGATTATTCTATTATATTTATATAATAGATATGTGTTTATATGATATGTTTATGAATTTGTCATACGATTAAAGGTTTTTGAACTGTATATGTACGAGCATATGTAAGCTTGAAATGTTTTGCAACGAGGCTATGCTCCAAACCGTGTGTCTTCATACCAGCTGCGGATTAGGATGACACGGAGAGGTACGTTTATAGCATATGCTAAGTTGCAAGGTATGGTATGCTCCGATAAGGTATGTACGTATGATTTTGATATGATATGATAAGTTTGTTATGTAGCGAGTTATGATTTGTTCGGATATGTTCTGCTATGTTGGGCCCCGGAGACTGTGGGTAAGGAACCCCGGGACGGTATCGGGCCATCGGGTTAAGCCTGTGCATAGTCTCCATTTGAGGTATCTCGTGCGACTCAGGGAGATAGGGGAGGCGAGATATTCTTGAGCCGGTAGCGTAAAACCTGCCGAGGACTCATAGGGGATCATTACCCCTCGAGGTATGTATATGATATGGATGGTTAGGGGCGTATACACCCCTTCCATCACCCGGAGTTGAGGATGTTATGTTATGATGTTTTCTGTTTTGATATTATGATTTGGAAGTAAGGTTGGAGACCCGTACTCGCCGGGTATATGAATATGATAAGTTATGTTGATTATGAAACAGGATAGGAGCTTTCTCTTCCAATATGTTACGAGTTTGTTCAGTCTGATATGATTTGATTAAGTATAAAAATTTGGTATGAGTATGCTCAATTTGTTTAGTTTTGAATAAGATAAGATAAGATATGTATTAGTTTGATTTGAAAAGATATGTATAAGTATGTTTTGTAAATGGTTTTGGTATGCAAAACCCTAGTCCCGGTTCATAATCTTTCTTTTGATACGTGCTCTGCTCCTTATTATGTATAGTGCGTGTGAGTTCAGCCCCCTCGCTCAGTCAGTGGACTGACCCTCGCCCCACCTATGTTTTAGTTTGCAGGTACAAGTTGTTGGAGTTCGAGCTAGGCGGATTTGAGTCGGGTCTGTCGAGTCTGTGTCTGTCCGTTGATTTTGTTAATTACTTTGTTCCGATTTATGTATGAAAATTATGTATATAATATGTTCTGTACCAGTTGATGTTTATGCTTTGATCATATGAATTTTCGGGACAGATTAGGACAGGTTCGTGGAATTAGTTGAACCCGTTTATTTATGTTCGTGATTAAAGTTTTTGTTAGTTCATATTTTGTATCGCTTCCGCATTCAGGTTTTGTACATTTTACTTGTACAGGGTTAGGTACCGCCTAGCTAGTGTGTGTGCTTTTGTTTGTCACCCGTTCGCTGTGACTTGGTGCATGTGCGGACCTTCCATTTCGTACCACGTGTCGGGTGTTAGTGCGGGGGTGTGGTGCCCCACAGCTTGGGGTGCTACAGACAAGGTGAGGTTTTCTTTCCTTTTAGTTACGATGACCTAAAACCCTATTTGCATTTTGAACCCGCATGCGACTTATATATGTATATATATAGATATGTGTTTTGACACGTATTTTGTGGGATTTGTCCCGTTTGTCAAGAGGCTTTAAAAAAAAATGCTTTTATATGTATATAAGCTCTAGTTTCGTTTACTTTGAAAAGCTTTGATAAGTGTGTGTGAGTGTAAGCATGGCATGACTTGTGGATAAGCTTCGTATGGTAATTATGATAAGTGTAAGTATAAGTGTAAGTCTAAGTTTGGGCCCCGGAGTTGTATGTAATGGGAGACTCGGGTCGGCCATGGGGTCGCCGGTTGCAACCCCTGTATACTTCTCCAAAAAAGGGAGACTTTGCCCATCCTCGGGAGGTCGAAGGGAAGACGGGTCTTCTTGAGCCGACGGCGTGCTAAGTAACCCGTCGAAGGAGCAGGTGGATTCCGCCGTCTCATTAAGTTTATAAGTGGGGGCTAAGAGGGGTACCTCTCTTCCCCAAATGGTGTAGGGGTGGGATTGATTTATGATTGGTTTTGTTTTCGTTTCGTCTTTGCTTATGGAGTAAGTGGGATGGAATTTAAGCTTTCGGAACATTACGTTTCGTTTATGGTTGTGAAACGGGGTGAATTTCTAAACTCTAAAACTTGACTGAATTTGGCCTTCGGCCCCAAACATCTTTCTTTATATATAGTACCACGGGTTAAATGTTTTATAATGCAAAAACGGCGCTCGGTTCATGAACCCTTTCAGCTTTGTTTATGCTTTGCTCTTATGTATGTGTATGGGTGCGTGTGTTATCCCCCTCACTAGTCTCTAGGACTAACCCTCGTTATTTCTATCTTTTTCCCCCTTTGATTTGAGTTTACAGGTTTTCGTTTGGGAGTGGAGCTAGGCGGTTGTCTTGTGTCGTGGTTGAGGATAGCTCGAGTCACATGCATTGTATTTTGTTTTCTTTATGCATTTTGGTTAATTTAGAAATATGTATAAGTTATGACTTTAATTCGAAATTGTAAAAGTTTGTATAACTTGAATCGTAATTTGGATATGTCTCGAGTATGTTTGTTTGTTTTTGGGATTCTGGTGCTTCTGCTTTCGTTATTTATTTTATTGCGCGCTCTGAGTAGGGTCTAGACCGCCTAGCTTAGGTTGGATTTTTGTTTGTCACCCGTTCGCCATGGCTTGATGCGTGGGCGGAGTCCCCATTTCGTTTCACGTGTTGGGCTATGGTACGGGGGATGTGGCGCCCTTCGATCCGGAGTGTTACATCCTTAAGTGGTATCAGAGCTCTTGGTTGCAAAACCGGAGCTCTCATGTCGTGTCGAGTTTGTCTAGGTCGTTCGGCTTAGGATTTGCGTGTCTGTTTGCATTCACTACATCACTTATGTGAATTACTCAATGTTATTTGATATTATTTGCATTAATTTTTCACATGAACATGCACTAAAAACCCAGCATGCGTTGATCTCTTCTTGGAACTGTATTTTATTTCAGGATACTACTTCGATATCAACAAGTATTACCGGGAAAAGAACAAGAGAGAAGGTATATTCGGGCTACAAGAGGCTTAGGGATTTTTATCTTTGGAAGTGATTTGAAATGAGGATGTCAAGGCCAAGTTCTAGGTGATCAAGAGAGTGGAGGTGGGATTTGAGGAGTTCGAGAAGAATTCTTATGAAGGAGTTCTATTCGAGAACTTTGTACAAGTACCTCCATTCCGAGTTTGATGATAGGAAGATTTCAATTGAAGAATGAAAGAAGATGGATGATTACATATAAGGGTTTGAAAGATTGGGTACCTTCGAGGACTACCCTAGAGTTCGGAATTATTTGCAAGCAAGTAGGCATGGAGTTCGATCAAATTTTCAAGTTCCAAGAGTATGTGCATGATCCGAGGATGCAAGATACATGAGGCTACAAAGGAATGGATAATCAATGGATTAAGTCTTCCACACTAATTATGTGAAGAAAAGACCGATTTGGGGTTAGAAGATCAAGCAAGGAATCCAAACTTCAAGAAATTCTTGAGAAGCTTCAAAATATCAACAATGTCAGAAAAAGAAGATTTCAATGCCGAAATGGACAGATCAAATTAAGAGGAACTAGGAATTGTTCTTAATGACGTTAGATGGGAAATTATTTCAAGATGAAATATTTGAAGGCAAGACGAGGAATCCACAAGATAAGAGAAATCCTTAGAAATTCAAGATTTCAATGACTCGAAGTATAAGAAGATTTAAATAGCAAAGATAGATTTTACATCACCTCATCGGAAGCAATTTAATATTCACAATTTAGAGACTCGAATCACATGGAAATGGAAACTCAAGAATATCAGGAGGCCACCAATATCAAACAAGGAAATATTTTAATACTAAAAGTGGGAGTATCCGAGGAACAAGAATCTGAAATCTTCAAAGAATGCCACGACTTCTAGATCCCGGTTCAAGTTCAAGTTGGTACTTTGGGAATCAAGGAGTTAACACCGAACTCAACACTACTACCATGGTGAACGGTACATGAAGCATTCATGGCACTACATACATGCATATTTTAATCTCGTGGGGGAAACCCACGTTTTTATCGTTCTATTCCTTGTTTTTTGGTGATTCTTGATTACATTTGTTGCATAATTGCTTTCCCTCTTGTTCTTGTTCATTGTGTGTTTCCTTCCCTTCTTGGTTCTTGTTTGTATTGTGCTTCCTTCCCTTCTCAGTTTTGCTCGTTGTGTATTTTTTTTCCTTCTTAGCTCTTGCTTGTTGTATGCTTTATTTTCCTTTGTGTTAACTTTCTTTTGGAGAGAGCTTGTGGTGCTGAATGTTCGTGAGTGTCAGGTGAGTTGTTAGGGTCGAGCTGCTTTTGGTAGGCTTGTTTGAAGGTGTCTTGTTCTCATTGAAGTTGGGTGTTGCTTCCAGGACCGGCAGGGACTCAATGATATTTTCGGGTATTAGATTGAAGGCTAACCTGTTGATACTCCTCTTAGAAGAACCGAGGATTGCCTCAGAGTAAGAGGTACGGTCTTGAGTGGGAGGACGCGGTTGAAGAGAGTTACCCTCGGTATCGGCTTTTGCCTAACCGGAGGTACGAAAAGCTACGTTGTTTCAAACCGAGGCACAAAGGAAGGACTTTGTTGTGTGTTCCGTGTAGATGAACGGTAGCCTATGCCTTAAGGAGCGTAAGGTCACGAGTTAATCCCACTCAGGGTTTGAGGTTGTTCGGAGTTTTGGCATATCGGTTGTTCTGGCATAAGAAAGACGTTATGGACTTTGTGTAGTAATGTCTATGTGCCAAAGGTTGAGAATTCTCCAACTACTCCCAAATCTTTATTTGGGATGTCGGGGCAAACGACTAGGACTTTGTGTCCAGTTCGCCATTTAAGGAGATAGGGTCCCGAGAAGTATGGGATCAGTGTAGCGCAGAGGAAGTGTGTAGTTGGGCTTATCTTCAGAGCCGTTCAAGATTCTCCTTAGGACCTGAGGTGATAAGAATCACGGAAGCCTTGATCCCAATGAAACTAATCAACAAGAAGGTCATTTGCACAAGGGAAAAGAAGGAACTAACTTATCAAATTTGCACAAGGGAGAAGAAGGAACGAACTTAAAATCAAAATCAAAGTAGGCTTTCAAAATTCGAGTGAAAAGGCCTTCAATATTTTCATAGCTGATTATTAAGTAATTTAAGCTTTATTTATGTATTTTTGGGCCTAGGTTATTATATTATTATGTTGGGCTTTTATTTTTATTGTTTCTGGCTGATTTTGGGCATGTATAAACCAAGTTATTTAGGGCCCTTTAGATAGTGGCGGGATTAGAGTGTCTCTTAGTATTCCCAACATTCTCTTATATTTAGGAGTGTATGATACTTTGTAATAATAACCAAAAAAATGTAGATTTTCAATTGAGAGAATTTTCTTCAACTTGTTCTTCTTAGAACATGATGAAAACTCAAGTGCAATCACTTGAAATTTCAACTTTGATAATATTGGTTTCTTGCTCTTTATAGGGGTCAATATTCCTTTTGATAGCATTGGTTTCTTGCTCTTTATAGCAATGGGGTCAATATTCCTTTTGATAATATTGGTTTCTTGCTCGTATAGCAATGGGGTCAATATTCCCTTTGATAGTATTGGTTTCTTGCTCTTTATAGCAATGGGGTCAATATTCCTTTTGACAGTATTGGTTTCTTGCTCGTATAGCAATGGGGTCAATATTCCCTTTGATAGTATTAGTTTCTTGCTCTTATAGCAACGGGGTCAACATTACTTATTTCAGCCTTATTTGGATGATCCGGGAGTTTATTCCAAGCTATTGACGACGGGTCTCACGGCGGGTTCATTGAGGTTCGCATCATGAGGACAGGTCCTTTTGAAGGAGGAGAGTTTGTAACATCCCGATCTCTCGGATTTGAAGGTACGCCGTAACGAGAGGGTTTTTTGCCCTTTAAAATATTTAATTATGTATTTGAGTGTATTTTAATGCTTATATCATTATTTGAAATTATATGAAATTAATTGTTTATATTTATGAACTTCGAATTTTAACGTTTAAGTTTGCATGCTCGTAATTTGCTCGTTTTGTGCCGGAATTCAATTCTGATTTTTGTGAAATTTTGATATGCGTGATATATGTGAGTTATAAATATGTTTACATGCTCGTTTTAAGTTTTTAGGTTCGTTTGTCGAGGTTTTAAACCTTAAGTATTTGATGAGGGACTCGAGGGCCTAACTAGCTTTAGCGCACCTTGGGTTCCCGAAGCCATAACTTGAGCTCGGGTTATCGGATTTCGAATTCCGGAAGATGCGTCGGACTCCTAACAAAGAAAGGAAACTTTTGAACAAGGTTTGGTAATTTTGTAAGCCCTTTTGGACCCCCATTCTTGGCCCGGATTGAACAGCTTGTGCTAAAGGAGTCATCTTTGACTAGTTTTGTACTTGTGGGCCCAATTTAACCTTATCTAAGCCTTAACCTTGGTTTATATGATCTAGACTCACTCCTCTCTCTCCCTTATCAGCTCCATTTCGAACCACACACCCAAGAGAGAAGGAAAAGCTGCTGATCCATGGAGAAAAGAAGAAGAAAGAAAACCCCTTTCTCATGCCATGTGATTTTGAAGCCTAACCTCTTCCATACTTCATCAACTCTTAAAGGTATGTATATTTTCGAATTCTCCATGATTATATGATGAATTTTATCCATGAATTTCATGTTTTTCTTGAGATTTAATATGAGTTTGGGGGATGGCATGAATAGGATGGGTTATAGGTCAAATTTTACTTCCATGTCTTAGCTTGGGTTTGGGGCTGATATCATGTATCTTTGGTGGTTATATGAGCTCCTTTGCTTCCATTCTTGATCTATACTTCATGCTAGATGTGTTTAGGTTGATTCTCCATTGATAACAAGATTGAAACCTTGGGTTTTTGGCCATGAAACTGGAAATTCGAACTGCTGCAAATCTGCTCTTTTTCACAGAACTGCGGTCACGTTTTTGAGTGCTTTTTGATGAATTCTTGCCTCCAATTTCGTGCATTAGTTCATGGTTATGTAATAGACATGTTTCTATATGAATATGCTCTGTTTTGCCCTGAATTCATGCTTCATTATGGCTGCAAACTTGAGTTCTCGAACCTTAAATACTGCTGCGAATCTGCTCCTTTCTCACCAAGTAGCTGTCATGTTTTGAGGTTTGTTTGATGGATTCTTGCATCCAATTTCCTGTATTAATGCATGGTTATGTGTCACACATGTTACTCTATGAATATGTTTTGTTTTGCCTTGATTTCATGTTTCATTTCAACCTCAAACATGAGAATATGCCCTGCTCTTCCCGGTTTGAATTGCTGTCAGAATTTTGGTTCGTTTGATGACTTCTTAAGCTCCATTTCATGTGAAATTGCATGTACATGAAGTATATGAGTTTCTCTACATGTTAGATATGTGTTTACAAGCTTTCATCCCCTGTTTTAGCCCCAGACTTGAAGAGTATGACCTACTGCATTCCTTCCTTCTATGTGACAGATTTGGTGCATGAGTTTTGAGCTTTTTGTGGCTACGTTTTAAGGCATGAATTGGTGATATTTTGGTGGGTATTTCATGAATGATATGTGTGTATTTGAGGCCTAAGAACCCCCTCCAAGAGCTGCTGCAGATTGCCCTGTTTTGCCATCAAGAAACCGAACTGCTGCTGCGTGTTTTTGTTTTGGAAAAATTGCTTGACACGGCCGTGTCCGTTATGAACTGCAGCATGACACGGCCGTGTCAGAGCCTCGACTTGGGCATCTGATTTATTTAAATTCGGACACGGCCGTGTCCGTTTCCTTTGTGTTTTGGACATGGCCGTGTCATGTGTCACGGTGGTCCCCCGGGGGAGTTTCTTTCGTCGTTTCGTTGCTTTTAATTGCTTTCTTTTGTCTTGTTTGTGACCTATATGCATTGTTAGCTTAATGTATTATGTGTTAACTTGTATATTATGAATTTATGGCTTGATTTATGTGCTTGTTTTCGAATTATAGCTTCATATGTGCGATATGCTACTTTAACGTGCATTTATGAATTCATGTCTCGTTTATATACCTTACATGATCATTCCTTGCTCCTTATATGATATGAATACTTCAATAACATGTTGTATGATATGATTTGTGTAACAACCCGTAGCGAAAGGCGCCACATCCTCCACACCATAGCCTAACACGTGAAACGAAATGGGAACTCCGCCCAAGCATCAAGCCATGGCGAACGGGTGACAAACAAAAATCCAATCTAAGCTAGGTGGTCTAAACCCTACTCAGAGCGCGCAAGAAGCTAAAATCGTGGAAGCAATTAATTAAAACTCATAGCATGCATGTACATATCATATCATATTCTTCATATATCACTTATACAACTTTAGGTACAAGGCAATTATATAAAGCTGAATCCCAGGACAGAACAAGGTAGCATATTTGTACAAATTTCAAAATTAGCAAAATGCGTAAAGAAAGCAAGGTACAATACATGAGACTCGAGCTATCCACAACCACGACTCAAAGGCAACCGCCTAGCTCCAACCCCCAAACGAGAAACTGCAAACTTAAGACAAAAGGGGGAAAAAGAGGGAAACAACGAGGGTCGGTCCTAGAGACTGGTGAGGGGGCTAACACACGCACCCATACATATACATAAGAGCAAAGCTGAAAAGGTTCATAAACCGGGCACGGTTTTTGCATTCTAAAAGATTTAACCCATGGTAATATATATATAAAGAAAGAGGTTTGGGGCCGTAGGCCAAATTCATTCAAGTTTTAGAGTTTAGAAATCCACCCCCGTTTCTCAACCATAAACGAAACACAAGCAAAACAATTCATAAATCAACCGAAAGCTTAACTCCAACTCACTTACTCCAAGGAAGGCGAAACGAAAGCAAAACAATTCATAAATCAATCCCACCCTTACACCATTTTTGGGAGAGAGGTGCCCCTCTCAAAACCCCACTTATAAACTTAATGAGACGGGGGATCCACCCGCTCCTTCGACGGGTCACGTAGCACTCCGTCGGCTCAAGAAGACCCGCCTTCCCCTCGACCTCCCGAGGATGGGCCAAGTCTCCCTTTTGTCGAGAAATATACAGGGGTTGCAACCGGCGACCCCATGGCGGATTCGGGTCTCCTATTATATATAACTTCGGGGCCCAAACTTACACTTACACAAATAAAGCTTACACTTATCACACTTACCATACGAAGCTTATCCATAAGTCATCTCACACTTACACACACACACTTAACAAAGCTTGTCAATGCAAACGAAAATAGAGCTCATATACTTATAAAAGCGTTTTCAAAGTTTCAAGACAAACGTGACAAATCCCACAAAATAGGTATCCAAACACATATCTACATATACACATATATAAGTCGCATGCGGGTTCGCAATACAAATAGGGTTTTAGGTCATAATAACTAAAAGAAAAGAAAACCTCACCTTGTTGACCAAACCAAACAGAATGGACCAAAAGAGAACTAAAGAACCACCTCCTCAACAACGGAACGAACCTAAGAGAAAAACAAAGAACAAGAGACAAACTTAGACTCAAAATGAACCATATTGACGCTCGGCCAATGGGTATGAATGCAATGATGTGTATGAAGCTTAACAAATTGACATATAATGCAGACACGTTCATATCGAATCATAAGTCTCACAAATCACATTAAAGGAATTCATAATTTTCATATAACACGCATATCATATCATAGAACATGTCATCAAAGCTTTCATATCATAGAAGGAGCAAGAAATGATAATGCAAGGCATACAAACGAAACATGAAGTCATAAACACACGTTAGAGTAGCATACTTCACATATGAGATCAATCACACACACAAATACAAGATACAACAAGTTACAAGTTGGAAAAGTACAAGCAAAATGGAAGAAATTGTTAGGAATAGTGCCCTAGAAAGCCGATTCGACGTAATCTGCTTTGGGACTTTTCTTGTATCACAGACAATCTTTGAATAATATACGATTGATCATAGGCAAACACTTCTTTATATGCCAATACGTGTTTTGAGTGTTTCCATTATGTGTGCATGTATGAGAACTCCCCTAATCCTGATGACTTTAGGACTCTACCATTTAGGTGAAATGGTTCATGAAACGAGCCCTATATCACATAAGTCATGATTAGTAAAATACTCCAAGCCGATGAGTCCTACAGACAGTGGGAGTGTCAACCTGACTCCTCTAAGGCTTGCTTGTGGGATCACGCCCTTAAGAAGGACCACCTTGTTTCATGGAGGTGCAAAGTGTATAGTTGATACGTGCGTGATACATGAGGGTGCTTACTTTAACAAGTAAGTTCACTGAGGTGCCCCGTGTGAGAACATTCCTAAATGGGAAAGGAAGTTTCTATTTCAGGAAATGGAAACTTCCAGATTAGGAAATATCTCACGAGTCATTGATGTGATTAATTGATCCTTAGACTTGAGGTTCCATGTTACTTTATGAGTTAACTCTGTAGTCTTTGGTATAAGCTTTAAAGGGTGTCGCCTTAGACAACTGATTCAAGGCTTATGCTGGGGCTGCACAAGTGACTCATGAAAGTGAATGAGAATCAAGAAAGGACCTACACTTGCATTTGCAAGGTGATCTCTTATTGTGTAAGTCATTCATATGCCATATGGAGTCCTTGGCCAAGGCAGTAGATCAAGACATCAAGAAAAGGGTTTCTTGGATTGAGATCAAATGGATATGAAATGCACTTTAGCTTTAAGACCAGATTATTAGGGTTCTGATTATTCCCTTGCCCTAGATCTTGGTTGAGAGATAGTAAGTAGGAGGATTGTATCTCACATGAATCAATGACTTAAAGGTTCTGTCGAATCCGAACATTCCAATTCAGCTAGGGGTTAAACACCTGTTGCTAGACTATGGTCGTTTAATCTGTGGACTGATTAATTAATTAGTGAATTAATTAATTAGGGTCACTGCTAATTGAATTGAGAACCTAGAGAGTCACACACAACAACTTGGTTACATGAGTTGAGGCTTTAAAATGATTAAACGAGTTAATCAAGCCAAGAGGGTTCCACACGTGTGAAACCACACGTGTGGCTCACGTGAGTGACACGTGTCATTGTGACACGTGTCACACACGTGTATAAATATATGTGTATATTTATTTATGTATTAAATAATTAATGTGATTAATTATTTAATAGACTTTGGTTTAATTTTGAATTAAAAAAGAAAGTCTTATTTTGGAGAAAAATAATCTAGTTAATTAATTATGAATTAATTAATTAGATAAAATAAGTTATTTATTTTAAATAAATAAAGTATAAAATTATCCAAAAATAGTTTGGATATTTTAGCTCTCTTGAAAGTTGATTTGAATTAGAATTCAAAGTCAAAGTTAAAATTACTTGATGATCAAGTAATAGGAGAGAGAGAGACCAAAATCCTAGCCCATTAAGGACTAGGAATTTCGTCCCTCGCCTTTCTTATATATAGGGGAGCTCATGCTCCCCTTTAGAGATAATAGACAATTCTTGGTTCACGTGTTGAACACCTTCCTTTCTCCAAGATAAAATAAAACCCTAGGTTAAGCCTAAACACTAACTAGAGAACTAGCATCCTTACTAGTTAGATTGTAGCCAAGTTGGTGGACTATCTCTAGAGACTTCAAGTTAGAAGTTTTGAAGATTCGAGCTTTACCAAAAGTGGGGATTAAGCAAAAACGATCAGAAGGGATGATGAAACGATTCTAAACCCGACGTGAAGCGAATGAAAAAATCGAACCAAAGAAGATGGCGAAAACCGTTCGTCCATATCCTGAAGGATGAATTTTTTCACGAGGGTTTTGTGACTGGCAGTTTTCTACTTTCGGAAAACTGTTTTCGAAGGGAGTTTCAATCCTGCTTTTCTCGTTTCATGTTTCTTTCTTTATGTTATATTGTTAAGAACATCTCTAACATGAATTGAATCTAGGTTGGTGTGGATTGCTATCCCGACAATGGATTCTGAAGTAGAAAGAGACTTTCGAGGGACGGGTTGTCAAGCCGCGAGAAGAGCGTTCTTGGGTGGCTTGAAACGCTTCAAGAAAGAATAAAAGAAAAGTAAGTTTTCTATCTTTACGAATTTGGATACACGATTGCGAGTTCAAGATCCTTTTGTTGGAAAAAATTTTAAATTCCGCTGCTTTCTGATTCGTTTTTTCCAACAAGTGGTATCAGAGCCACCTCGTTAATCGTGTTTCTGATTCGTCTCAATTATTCTGAATTTGGTAGAAATTCTTAGGCTTAGATGCGAATTAGGTATTCATGAGTTCTTTTAGAAAGCCTGAAATACGAAACTGTAATTTTTCCTGAATTTCTGAAACTGTTTTCTTAAATTGTGTTTTTGAAAACCGTTTTGATTGAAATATGTTTAAATCGAATTTTTTAATTTTGGATTGAATTGGTTTTTAGAAACCTGGACACGAAAAGGAACACGAAAAGGACGAGCCTAGGCGTGCTAGCACGTCGCACGCCCAGGCCCGCCGCTGCCGCCCAGCTCCTCCCGCAACCGCGCGGGAGCAGTCCCGGCGCACCCGCCCAGCCCGTCCCGCAACAGCGCGGGACGCCTGCCCAGCCCGCCTAGTCGCGGCGGGCGCTGCTGCGCGAAAGTACCTCGCGCGGCTAGGCCCCTTTTCGGGCCCGTTTTCGTGTTTCGTGTTTTTGTGTTTTCGGTCCGTAAAATCCTGATTTAAATTTTATTTTAATTTTATCTTTTAAAATCAGTTTTGCTAAAATAAAATTATTTTAAAATTTTGATTAAATTGGGATTTTTGAGAAATTAAGCGATTTAAATTTTGGAAAAATTACAATCTTTATTTTCTGAAAATAATGAAAGAATAAAATTATTAATTTTGGAAATTAATTGGAATTTTATTGGTTTGTTGTTTTTCGGGTTTTATTGAAAAGGCTCTTGAACAAGAATTGCATCTAAGTCGTGTTTTAAGTCATTAGGACTTGAAACGAGAATTTTAATTTATTGGCTAAATTTAAATTCTCGCAAAAGCATGTTAGGTGATCATGGGTTTAGATCTATGTATGGTTTTAATTTATGCACATGGATGGTTTAAATTGGGGTTGGAGCCCTATAGTTGCGTTTTTCAATTGAGGTTGGAGCCTCACTTATGTGCGTACTGTTATGTGATTTATTATGTGGCTTCCATATTACTGTTTTTGAGGCCGGGGTATGCCCCGTGTAATTGTCTAAGGCCAATATGAAGATTGAGCCTTATTACTTTATGTCTTTTTCTTTTTATTGTAATTTGAGAGTAGAGATAGGTGGTGAGGTTTTATTTTCATTTTGGAGACAATGCACCCATGGAGTAAGATGGACCACATTCAAGTAACAAGGAGGCCATAAGTGAAGACCCCTCAAAATGTTAGGGAGGGGAATCTCAATTGTTAAATGTAATAGAGATAGGGCTCGTATTTTGTTACCGCTTTCCCTTATGTGATTTAAACTGTTTATGTGGCATGTATGTTAGAACTTGTGATTGTGGAGTGGCTCCCACATATCACGCATAAGATAGGTAGAACCCATGATCATTACATGTTAGTATCATGCTAGGACTTATTATCTGTTTATGTGCTTGTTTGAAATGCATTTAAGTGTACTTGCATTAATCAAGACTAATAAAATTGGATAACATATATGTTGGTGAGGTCGAACCGGATAACTCTCCGGTTGATTCGAAAATTCCCATTAAATATTAAGCTAATTTCGAACAAATAGGTGTTTAATTCGAGATGCAAATTTTGAATTAAATTCCTAGCATTCCATCAATAGGTTTTAAGTTTAATAAGTAAAGCTAGTTATTGTCCGCGAGTCGTGGGATAGCTAGTGGAGCTTATTAGTTCTTAGTTACCTAATTAATCATTTTAAATGGTCAATATTTCGTGGTCAATTTTAGCAAGGGCGATGTCCGCGAGTCGTGGGTCGTTCGAACTAAGTTTTGGTCATGATCTTATGATTGATGGGTCTAGCTTAACGCCTAAGTAAATATGGATGTCGCACGAGTCGTGGGTCCATATTGAAAGATAGGTGATGCAAAAACAATTACTAAGAGTTCTAAAGGTGTTAGAATTGGTAAGTTGTACCTACCTAGGATTTTGCTTAGAATGTCCGCGAGTCGTGGGTTCGAGGTAAAATGCTTAGGATCTTAGTACCCATTGGGAAACGTGTTCCTCTTAGATCTTTGGGAATTATAGATCTTTGAAAAACAGTGGGAGCTACATTAGATTAAAGACCTTATCTTTTGTATATCGTTATAATTCAGTATGCCCACATTTTCTCTGCTTAGCATTTAGGTTGTAGTTCTGTGATTCTCTACAATATGAAATGCAAACCCATTCGTATCCATCCTTAAGTGAAATAAGTTGACTAAGTCCTGACTAACTCTAAATGGCTTCGGATCCTAAAATCCATTTTAGAACCCGACTAGAGAAAGGCGTTCTCTAAAGGGCGAAGTTTTCAATTGTGAAAAGTCGACCCGGGCCAAAAGAGAAGCAATCTGAGGTGAATGGATTTTTCCAAACCACTTAAAAGCAATTGAACCACCTCATAAAAACGTTACAAGGTATAACATTATGGAATTATTCAATATTCCAAATGAGGAAACAAGTGCTCACGAACAAGGTCTAATGATCTTATTTGAAGATCTTATGGTCTCGGTCATCAACTGAGAAAAGAGTTCTCAATGCACTGATTGCTTACATTGCTTCGACTATCAATCAAACCCTTTATGCTCAACTAGAATGATGCTAATGTAGCATAGTTAATCATTTAAGTTGATAATGGTTGAGAGCATCCTTAAGAAGGAATAAAAGGTTGAGATGGTTAATTCTTCTTCTAAAACTCCCTAAGTTAAAGGCTTGAAGGCCTAAAGAAGAAGAAACCCTTAAGAGGCCAATGGAGGGGCATGTAAGGGGTACGCCCAAAAGACACTAGAGATCAAATAGGACGTTTGCTTCTATGGTAGCAAATAAGGACTTTGAAAGGGAACTGTAAAGAGTATGAGTACTTTGAAATGTTACCTCGTTTAGTAATTCTACTAGGAATAGAATTTACTAGTCTTAAGTCAATTCTGCATAAGCCGTTGTGCAAAGACTCAAGGCACTAATGTTCTGAACATACAACGAGATAACAAAAGTAAGTGAGATGACAAAGCTTCGAATTACTTTGGAACGTTGAGATGTAAAAGGATTAGCAAGTCAGACACCTTAGGATCATTCTATGAAAATGAACCTATAGTGTTGACTTCCTGTGAATCCTGTCATGAGGGAAGCGTTCCTGAATCCCGTTTATAAGAAACGTGGAACGTTCCAAAATTATAGTGGATTTCGATCCGTGCTGATGAGTGTAAGATGCTTAATGTAAGCACTAGATACAATCGTCAGTTTAATCATTATGAATGAATGTACTTGTTAAAGTACAAATTCGAAACTTATATGAAATTCTTAGAATTTCGAAAGGAGGTTAGGAACCGAAGTAGTCATAAGTTATAGGTAAATCGATATGATCGAGATAGCCAATATCTTAGCAACTAATTCCTTACTCATCTTAGAGATAATAGGATTATCTCTCAGTAAACCAATTCGAGAACACCTTAGTGTTTCTGAATGAGGGAATGAAACCTTATAGGATATGGTCCATTCCATAGCAAGCTTTACTGACTTATAATCATTCTAGGAATAAACTCCTAGAATATGCAGTTAGAGATTTTGAATTTAGTACCTTCCAAAATCAGTCCTTCAGTTGCACTATGCAAAGTGGCATACTAAATTCCCTAATTATTCTTATCCAAGAATTCAATGGAATCCTCTTACTTGAAGAGGATAGTGGGAGATAAGCTTGAAATGAGTTCAAGTTTATACAATGATATTGGATATCAGTTTTGCGATTCCCTTGTACAAAGGTTGTTTGTCTCAAAGGAATGTACCTTTCTTAAGGAATCGTTCCTATAGAAGAAGAAAGGCAAGCAAGCAGACCTCAAAGAAATTTGAGGAAAAATATTCATGCCACATATAGAAGAAACGAGCCCATCTGATAAAACTTAGCCAAATTTTAGAGTATGTACACGTGAGAAACCCTTCTCTTAAGATGCGTTTAGAACGCGTTCCTAGATAGCCAAAGAATTACTTGAAGAGGAGACACTGTCAGATTTGGAATCTGAGTAGTGTAAGCAAGCCTTGAAATCCAATATGGATTCCATATACTTAAACCGAGTTTTGACCTTGGTTGATCCACCTGATAGGATCAAGCTCCTAGAGCTTCGAGTAAATGGAAAGCATTACAACCTTCTTGACGGTTGAAATGCAAAAGTCCATTTGGGTTGTGTTTACCACATCCTCATATTCTGACTATGAGATATGATAAATGAATATGAGAACTATCTTGTTCAATATGAGATTGAAAGAGACTGAAATAAGGTATTTCTATAAATCTCATATTCAGTGGGAGTATGCATAAGGTATGCAAATCCCTAAAGTCAATCTGTGGATTGATAAAGGCTTCTAGGAGTTAGACAATTCGATTCCACATTCAAATCGTTTGACACAGATAGAAGTCGAATAAGTCTCAGAGTGTACATATGAAAGTTAGTGATGTAAGAGTCAATTTTGGTTCTTTAGAAGACGATGTCCTTCTCATTAGGAATGTCAAGGATGACGTGAAAGTTACCAATTCTTGTTTAAGAAACAATTTGACATGAAAGATCTTGGTGATTATCCTATATTCTCGACATTGAGATCTATAGAAGATAGATCTAAGAGAATAAAAGGATTATCACAAAAACGAGTACATAACTATAATACTAAAAGGAGTTTAGTATGGACAATGGAACGTCTCTTTTGAAGAGTATGTGTCCTAAGATAAACTTTGAGAAAGTTAGAATGTCCAAAATCCCTTTAAGTGAAAGGGTGCATAATGTATGAAAAGTTATGTACTAAATTAGATATGGCACAACACTAAGCGTAGTAGGCCGAATCTAATATGACCTCAGAGAAGGTCATTAGATCTCTGTAAAGGATGTCCTCAGAGTACTTGAGAAGAAATGAGGATATGTATTAGTTTACAGAGCCCAAAAGATCTTGTTGTTAGAAGGATATTTGATGTAACCGTTCATCAAACATGGATGATTATGAAATCATTGCAAGGATACAACTTCTACCAGAATGGTAATGCAATGTGTTGGAAAGGGTTCCAAGGACGGACATTACAAAACTCGACTGTCGTAGTTGAGAACTTAGTCGTATTATATAACGCTAAGTTAAGTGTTTGGGTAAGAAACTCCATCTAACCAGTTAGATGAAGTTCCTAGCATGAAACAACTCCTTTATCATATTGTATGATAAAATGGATGGTTGCTCAAGTAAGAGAACCAAGACCTCACCAAGAGACTGAACACGTGATTACGAATCACTTTATAAGGAAAAGGTGTTTCCTAAGAGATGTGTAAACAAGAGGGTCACATCAGCAGAGAATATAGCAGATCCACTTTGGAAACGCCCAAAGTCAATAGGGTCTCTAAGTGCATCTTGAGAAGATGGGACTTAGAGTACCTAAATGGCTTTTACGGGCAAGTGGGAGATTGTTAGGAATAGTGCCCTAGAAAGCCGATTCGACGTAATCTGCTTTGGGACTTTTCTTGTATCACAGACAATCTTTGAATAATATACGATTGATCATAGGCAAACACTTCTTTATATGCCAATACGTGTTTTGAGTGTTTCCATTATGTGTGCATGTATGAGAACTCCCCTAATCCTGATGACTTTAGGACTCTACCATTTAGGTGAAATGGTTCATGAAACGAGCCCTATATCACATAAGTCATGATTAGTAAAATACTCCAAGCCGATGAGTCCTACAGACAGTGGGAGTGTCAACCTGACTCCTCTAAGGCTTGCTTGTGGGATCACGCCCTTAAGAAGGACCACCTTGTTTCATGGAGGTGCAAAGTGTATAGTTGATACGTGCGTGATACATGAGGGTGCTTACTTTAACAAGTAAGTTCACTGAGGTGCCCCGTGTGAGAACATTCCTAAATGGGAAAGTAAGTTTCTATTTCAGGAAATGGAAACTTCCAGATTAGGAAATATCTCACGAGTCATTGATGTGATTAATTGGTCCTTAGACTTGAGGTTCCATGTTACTTTATGAGTTAACTCTGTAGTCTTTGGTATAAGCTTTAAAGGGTGTCGCCTTAGACAACTGATTCAAGGCTTATGCTGGGGCTGCACAAGTGACTCATGAAAGTGAATGAGAATCAAGAAAGGACCTACACTTGCATTTGCAAGGTGATCTCTTATTGTGTAAGTCATTCATATGCCATATGGAGTCCTTGGCCAAGGCAGTAGATCAAGACATCAAGAAAAGGGTTTCTTGGATTGAGATCAAATGGATATGAAATGCACTTTAGCTTTAAGACCAGATTATTAGGGTTCTGATTATTCCCTTGCCCTAGATCTTGGTTGAGAGATAGTAAGTAGGAGGATTGTATCTCACATGAATCAATGACTTAAAGGTTTTGTCGAATCCGAACATTCCAATTCAGCTAGGGGTTAAACACCTGTTGCTAGACTATGGTCGTTTAATCTGTGGACTGATTAATTAATTAGTGAATTAATTAATTAGGGTCACTGCTAATTGAATTGAGAACCTAGAGGGTCACACACAACAACTTGGTTACATGAGTTGAGGCTTTAAAATGATTAAACGAGTTAATCAAGCCAAGAGGGTTCCATACGTGTGAAACCACACGTGTGGCTCACGTGAGTGACACGTGTCATTGTGACATGTGTCACACACATGTATAAATATATGTGTATATTTATTTATGTATTAAATAATTAATGTGATTAATTATTTAATAGACTTTGGTTTAATTTTGAATTAAAAAGGAAAGTCTTATTTTGGAGAAAAATAATCTAGTTAATTAATTATGAATTAATTAATTAGATAAAATAAGTTATTTATTTTAAATAAATAAAGTATAAAATTATCCAAAAATAGTTTGGATATTTTTAGCTCTCTTGAAAGTTGATTTGAATTAGAATTCAAAGTCAAAGTTAAAATTACTTGATGATCAAGTAATAGGAGAGAGAGAGACCAAAATCCTAGCCCATTAAGGACTAGGAATTTCGTCCCTCCCCTTTCTTATATATAGGGGAGCTCATGCTCCCCTTTAGAGATAATAGACAATTCTTGGTTCATGTGTTGAACACCTTCCTTTCTCCAAGATAAAATAAAACCCTAGGTTAAGCCTAAACACTAACTAGAGAACTAGCATCCTTACTAGTTAGATTGTAGCCAAGTTGGTGGACTATCTCTAGAGACTTCAAGTTAGAAGTTTTGAAGATTCGAGCTTTACCAAAAGTGGGGATTAAGCAAAAACGATCAGAAGGGATAATGAAACGATTCTGAACCCGACGTGAAGCGAATGAAAAAATCGAACCAAAGAAGATGGCGAAAACCGTTCGTCCATATCCTGAAGGATGAATTTTTTCACGAGGGTTTTGTGACTGGCAGTTTTCTACTTTCGGAAAACTGTTTTCGAAGGGAGTTTCAATCCTGCTTTTCTCGTTTCATGTTTCTTTCTTTATGTTATATTGTTAAGAACATCTCTAACATGAATTGAATCTAGGTTGGTGTGGATTGCTATCCCGACAATGGATTCTGAAGTAGAAAGAGACTTTCGAGGGACGGGTTGTCAAGCCGCGAGAAGAGCGTTCTTGGGTGGCTTGAAACGCTTCAAGAAAGAATAAAAGAAAAGTAAGTTTTCTATCTTTACGAATTTGGATACACGATTGCGAGTTCAAGATCCTTTTGTTGGAAAAAATTTTAAATTCCGCTGCTTTCTGATTCGTGTTTTCAAACAGAAAACACAAAAAGGGGTGGCTCCGGGCGAAAAGAGGTCAAAACTGGAAATTCTCTAAACGTATAGGCTGTGGAAAACTGAGAATATCTTGAGTTTGAGAAGTGGGAATTGAGTTTGGTTTGTTGGATAAGAAACTAGACAAATATACCTTTCCAATGGTATAAGGCAGAAAACAAGGTTGAATGCGAGGTGGTAGGCCCGAAGTTGGAAGAATGCAGATTTCCAAAGAAGTAGCGACACCAAAAAGAGTTGATTATATCTCACATATGAGAAAAGGAATTGAGTAAATTCCAATTGGAGAATATTTTATACTTCAAGAGGTTTCTATCGGTTCAAAAATCAGGTCAATCGGAGTTCGGATGAAGGGTAAACGGAGCAAAACAAACTGGAACAGAAAACAGAGGAGGATCCACGACCATGGATTTTTCCAAGCACAAAAATCCAGGCCCGTGGATTCTCTGGCCGAAAAACCCAAGTCCCTGCATCACAATCCACGCCGTGGATCCAAAATCCACGGCCGTGGATCATGCCCAGGCCCTAAAAAACGCAGGAAGAGCAAGGAACTCGCGGGAGAAGGCTACAAAGCACAAAACTCAACCAAAACACATCAAATTCAAGGCATAAGTTCACATATACATGCTCTAACACATATCTCAAATATAAGGCATGAAAACAAGGATTAAACAAGTTACCCTTTTCAAGCTTTTGAGCTCCAAAAAATGGTGGAACACTCATGCTTCATCCAACAACTCAAAATTTAACAAATATGCATTTTATTAACTCCAAAGAACATCATATTGCAAGTCTAGCTCAAATGATTCAAGAATGGAGGCATGGAATCAAATTTTCATTCAAGCATACTATTCATCATCTTCCTCATGCTTCATATATACAAAGATTCAAGAGAAAATAATCAGATAGAAAGAAAGTTCACGTTGCAAGGAGTAATAATCTTACCTCGGATCATCGAAGAGGCAAAGAACAAAGTCGAACTTGAGCTCTTGAAGGCTAGGGCTTGGAGTTTCTCTTCTTCTCTCTCTCTCTCTCCCTTGCATCACGTTGAAAATGGGAAGAAAAGGGATATGTACTGAAACGGGTCGGATCAAAAGATATGGTCCATTCGGATCGGATTTAAGCCAAAGGGGGTCCAAACAGCTTCAGAAAAATATAAGGCTAGTTCCATTGAATCCGAATTGTCAAAATGAGTTCAATGGTGGTGTCGAAATTCGAATCTGAATTCCTGAGCTCAAGCTACACGAATCGGAACCCAAGGCATGTTAAAACGAGTTAGGCCCTCGAGTCCCTTAACAAATAAAACGGTTTAAGAACCGTATCAAACAAACTCAAAAACAAGAAACAAGCTAGCAAACACGTTCAAAACTTACATCTAACAAGCATACCAAAATTTCACAAAAATCGGAATTGAATTCCGGCACGTAACGAGCAAATTACGGGGCACATACATATAAACGTTCAAAGTTCAAGTTCATAATACAAACAAATAATTCCATATAATTTCAAATAATCATATAAACATTAAAATAACACTCAATTACATAATTAAATAATTTAAATACGCATATAACCCTCTCGTTACAGCGTACCTGGAAATCAGAACGATGGGGATGTTACAATCTCCCCTCCTTCAAAAGGACCTGTCCTCAAGTCCTAAGGAGAATCTTGAACAGCTCCAAAGACAACCCAATTCCACACTTCCACTGCGCCACTCTGATCTCAGACTTCTCGAAACTCGCTCTCCTTAATTAGCAAATCGGAAACAAAGTTCTAGTCGTCTGCTCCCACATCCCAAATTAAAGATTTGGGAGTAGTTGGAGAATCCTCAACCCTTGGCACATAGACATTACTACACAAAGTCCATAACTTGTTTCTTATGCTATAACAATTGGTTTCATCAAAACTTCAAACAACTTCAATCCAAGAGTGGGACAAACTCGTGACCTTGTACTCCTTAAGGCGTAGGCTACCGTTCATCTACAAGTAACATACAACAAAGGCCTTCCTTTGTGCCTCGGTTGGAAACAAGGTAGCCTTTCGTACCTCCGGTTTGGCTAAAGCTGATACGTAGGGCAACTCTATTCAACCGCCTCCTCCCACTCAAAATTGTACCTCTTACTCTGAGGCAATCCTTGGTTCTCTACGAGGAATATCAATGGGTTAGCCTTCAATCTAATACCCGAAGATACAGTTGAGTCCCTGACGGACCTCCTGACAGCAACCACTAACTTCATCGAGAACAAGACACCTTCAAACAAGCCTACCAAAAGCAGCTCGACCCTCACAACTCACCAAACCCTCTCGAGCACTCAACTCACCGAACTCTCGACAAGAAGAGAGTTCACACAACAAAACAACAAGAACAACAACAACAAGCAACAAGCAATAATAAGCAATTAAGGTAGGCAATTCAATCAAGCAAGTGGGTTTCCCCGAAATAAAATATGCATGTATGGTATGCCATGGATGCTTTATGTACCTTTCACCATGGTGGTAGGGTTGAACTTGACATCCACTTCTTTGCTTTCCAAGATGGTACCTTGTACTTAAACCGGGATCTTGAAGTTACGACACCTTGAAAATGTCTAGTTCTTGTTCCTCGGTAGTTATCTTCAAATCTTCTAATTCTTTCAAATCTCACCCCTTGCAACAATCCCAAAGTTTCTTTTAAAATTTTCTCCATCTTCGGTGTTGAAATCTTCCTTTACTCGGTGTTAATGGCACTTTGAAGTTCTTGAGACTTTCTTATATTCTTGGACCTCTTTCTCGGACTAGAATTCGAACAGAGTTCTTATCCCACATAAAGAATGGGAGATTCGGGCCCTTGGTTATCCATCTTTACTTGAATTGCTTCGTTACTCACTTGGAATCAATTATACTTTATAGATCTTGAGTTGTTGGTCACACTCCTACTCAAGGCTCCTGTAGAAAATATTGGGTTTTAAAGAAATTTTCCTCTGTTCCCAATGTAGCGCCCCTTAACACTACAACCCCGCACCGTTGTACTTCCCGAGTGGATGTGAGACCTAGCACTCGAGAAAATACTCCGGCGAACGGACAAGACTATACAATACCAGAGTATGAAATTTAAATGCAGCGGAAAATAAACTTGAGCAATAAAAGGGGACAATATATATAACGAGACACATGTTATTAAGTTGGATAAGTAATTACAACAATAGGTTTATCTTCACAGAAGAGTGCTTATTAAAAGATGTACATGCACTCGTGAGCACTCTAGATAGCTGAAATGTGACACCTTAAAGATTCAAGATACCTCTAAGGCGTCGCTGTGTAGGTTCCTGAAATCATGAATTAAAAGAGTAGGAGGGTTAGTCAAAATGACTAAGTGACGGGGGGTTTGAGATTTAGGATTATAAGTAAGATTTTGAAAATGTTTTGACCAAGAAAGTCTTGGTTTGAAATATATATACTATATAATAACAAATAAATATATGACAATAATATCCGGTTTATATTTGTTTGGAATAGGAGTAGGGGGAATATAGGCTATACTTTAGAAAACTTATGAACTGTTTTCGGAAAATGATTTTGATGCCCGCAAGCTAGGCTTCTCCAACCTTAACTCCTTAAAATCCGAGAAAAATAGTAACGACACTGATCAAGGTGTCGGTACTTAATAAAACAGATACGAGAATATCATCATTCTTCCTCCGGTGTCACGTAGGGTTGCAAGCCCTAGTGACGATGAACTAGATTGTGGGAGGGATGTACCTTTTCCCGTCACTTGATGTGGAATAATTAACCTCCAGTTAGGCCATCATCAAGATCTAGTTGGTGGCTGGTATAATAGTAGACCTCGGCCCGTGCCTCCCGGACTACTATTTCTACCAAGACCACCGGGCCCATAGGAAAAACAATAATTTTACTTGCAAGACGAGAATATTTACCGGTAAGAATGTATTAAGTACTTTCGGGTAAATATATGTTTTGGAATAATTAACAAGAATTATTTTCCCATAAAGGGAAGAATAACTTCAAAGGGAATTCAAGAAAATAAAGTAAAGTATTTTATCATGATTTCAGTTGAAAAGATTTAAACCCTCACCGAGTACCAAGGTTTAAGTGGAATTGTGAGGATTCCACTCTTCGATCCTATTGTCGCCTGTAAGTAGTAACTACTACTGACTTAGAACTAGATCCTTAGTTCCTGACTCACTAATTTCACATAATATCATAGCAAAGTAATTATAGAAGGTACATATCATGTAATATGTTAAAGATTTCCCGATAAACCCTAAATTTACCAGTTTAATTAATAAATTCAGGGTTTATGGGATCTTTAACTAATCAAATATTTATTAACCATATTATAATTCTAATTGTAAGATTTGAAATGAAATTCAAGATTTAATTTGACAATGTAGGTTATCTTTTGAAAATATTACATAGTTTATCGATTTTTGGAAAATTTGGGAAAAATCTTTCTTTAAAAATTTCAAAATCTATTTTATAATTGTTTTTAAAATAATTTCGAAATTAATTGATTAATTTTGACCAAAAAGTCAAAATTACTATTGAAAACATTTACTATTCAATTTCATATGAATTAAACACTTTATAACACAAAATCAAATTCATACATACACACACACATTGATCACGGCACACACATTCACACACACACATCCAAGAACATTATGAACATGTTCTTGAGCTTATTTGAATATTCAAAGAGGGTGTGTAACATGTTCTATCACATTCATATTCATAACATAAGATTGAAGCATAATATAGCAAAATATATGAACTTTCTATGAAAAATAATTCTAAATAAATTACTCTTGGCATGAACAAGATCATAAACATTCAAATACATGACCACATTATATCATATCATAATTCATGTGTTTAATTAAATAGAATTCCTTAATGTACACACATTGTATTTAAATTAACAACTATGCACATATTTCATAAAATAAATTCCTAAAGCATAATTTAATTAATCCTAGACATGCTACTATTATTATTATACTAAGAACATTATATAAAGTATGAAATAACAAAAGAAAAACATACCTTAGAGAGAGAGAGTGGGAGTGGCGTGAGAATGAGATAGAAGAGAGTGATTTTTGTGTGTTGATTTGTGAGGTATAAATGAGGCTTAAGGGGGGGTATTTATAGGTAGTCATGAGGGGTCTTTAAGAAATTTAGGAAAGTTTATGGGAGATGTGGTTGCTTATGATTTCAACAAATGCTTGGTAATTAATTAGGAGATTTGGTTAAATTACATGTTAAACAAATGCAAGGTAATTAACTAAGTAATGTGGAGAAATTACATTCATTTAATTAATCCTTCTAGAAGAGTATGTGGTCATGGATGATGTCATTTTGAATAAAAACAAATGTAAAAATATTATAAAATTTATTCAAGAGTCGAGAGGTAAAACCTTGAAGTAGTGAATTAATGGAAGAACGAGTGAAAAATGAGCTTCGTTTTGGTTATAAATGTGGAATATTTAGAGTTTTTGTTTATAAATTATGAACACTAAAGTTGATGAAAATCATGAGAAAATTATATAAACGAAGCTATCATAAAGTTTAGAGTTTAGAAAAATCATTATAATGCAGAGAAAAATTCAAAAATCGTTTTAAGTATAATTTCGCATATTGAATAAAAGCTAATTGTTTAAAATAAAATGATGATTATTAAATAGGAAAATATTTATAAATATGCTATGGGTGAAATCGAGTTTTTGGTAAATGCATGAAAATTCATAAAATAATTCAAGGATCGTTTTGGTTAAAATATTGAATATCAAAAAGTAAGTGAGTAAAGATTTATTTATGATCGAATCATAAGCTAAGGTTTCACCGGTTTTTGATACTACTAGAGTTAGGATGGGAATTATGGTTCACGGAGAGTATCACGATCCTCGAAATAATGTGAGGATTCTTTTGGTTAAAATATTGGGTAGTGAAAGTACTTCGGGAGATGTAGGAATATTTTTGAGCTGTAGGGGTATTTTCGTAATTTTCAACCTAAAACTGTAGGAATGGGTTTTGAAGCATATGAAAGGGTTTTAGGTGCTAGAAGAGAATGAATACTAAAATTCTAGGATTTTATGAGAAGAGTTTCAAGTTACGAGTAAATAGAGAAAAGAATTAAATCTACGAACATTTAATTAAAGTATAACACATAAAAACACATAAGTCACATAAGATGCAATACATGAAGAGAATTAATAATGATCAAGGTTATAAACGCTTCCTGAGTTACCCTTTACTTACCTTTCTCGACTTGGCCCTTAGTAGGGCTGTTACACCCAATATCTTAGATTTCATCACAAAATCAATCATCTTCTTCAATTCCCATTTAAGGTTTGAGAATTTTCCAAATTTTCTTACCATTGTCCTCGGAGGGATGAGCACGTAGTAAAACCCTCGAATGAAACCTTCAAAATGGACTTTCTTGAACTCTTCAAATTCCAACTTCATTTTCTTGAATTTTCTTGAAACTCGATCTTTAATTAAATGGGTTATGTGCTTTACCTTCCCTTGGAATACGCCGAACAATTCTTGGTCATCTTCGGATCACTCAAGTTTCCAAAATACAATCATCCATCTTTTCCATTCCTTGTAGAAAGTTTTGGATTTTTAGGGTAACTCCTCGAATCCTAATCTCTCAAGCCCCATCCTAACTTCGACCATAATCTTCAATTCTCATCCAAGGTTTAAGAATTCGTGGAATTCTTCTTACCATTGCTTTTAAAGAGGTAAACTTGTAGAAAATTTCCGAGTAAGATTTCCAATGTAAACTCCTCGCGGGCTCCTCAAACTCCCACTCCACTTCTTGAACCTCTTGAATCTTGGCCTCGATCAATCATCATTCAACTTGGACATCTCCCATACCAAATCACGTCGAGGAATCAGAATCTCCGAACTTCTAGGTATACCACAAGTTCTTGTTTCATTCATCCCTTTCCCAGTGATACTCATCGATATTGAGAAAATTTCCTGAAATACAACACAATTTCCAGAAAATATAGATGCATGCGGGGTTTCGGTGCATGTTCATGCGCACGATTAATACTAATAATGCAAATAATTCAAATAGTTCACATATTTGATGAAATTGAATGCAAACAAGCACATAATCCTAAACCGAACGACCTAGACAGACCCGACACGACACAAGAGCTCCGGTTTTGCAACCTGGAGCTCTGATACCACTTAAGGACGTAACACCCTGGAGCGAAGGGTGCCACATCCCCCGCACCATAGCCTAACACGTGAAACGAAATGAGAACTCCGCCCACGCATCAAGCCATGGAGAACGGGTGACAAAGAAAAATCCAACTTAATCTAGGCAATCTAAACCCTACTCAGAGCGCGCAAGAAGCAAAAATCGTGGAAGGAATTAATTAAAACTCATAGCATGTATGTACATATCATATCATATTCTTCATATATCACTTATACAACTTTAGGTACAAGGCAATTATATAAAACTGAATCTTAGGACAGAACTAGGTAGTATATTTGTACAAATTTCAAAATTAGTAAAATGCGTAAAGAAAGCAAGGTACAATACATGAGACTCGAGCTATCCACAACCATGACTCAATGACAACCGCCTAGCTCCAACCCCCAAATGAGAACCTGCAAACTAAAGATAAAAGGGGGAAAAAGAGGGAAACAACGAGGGTCAGTCCTAGAGACTGGTGAGGGGGGCTAACACATGCACCTATACATATACATAAGAGCAAAGCATATACAAAACTGAAAAGGTTCATGAACCGGGCGCAGTTTTTGCATTCGAAAACATTTAACCCATGGTAATATATATATAAAGAACGAGGTTTGGGGCCGTAGGACAAATTCAGTCAATTTTTAGAGTTTAGAAATCCGTCCCCGTTTCTCAACCGTAAACGAAACACAACGTACTGAAAGCTTAACTCCAACTCACTTACTCCAAGAAAGGCGAAATGAAATCATAACAATTCATAAATCAATCCCACCCTTACACCGTTTTGGGGAGAGAGGTGCCCCTCTCAAAACCCTACTTATAAACTTAATGAGACGGGGGATCCACCCGCTCCTTTGACTGGTCACGTAGCAGGCCGTCGGCTCAAGAAGACCCGCTTTTCCCTCGACCTCCCGAGGATGGGCCAAGTCTCCCTTTTGTCGAGAAGTATACAGGGGTTGCAACCGGCGACCCCATGGCCTACCCGGGTCTCCCATTACATACAACTCCGGGGCCCAAACTTACACTTACACAAATAAAACTTACACTTAACACACTTACCATACGAAGCTTATCCACAAGTCATCTCACACTTACACACACACACTTAACAAAGCTTGTCAAAGCAAACGAAAATAAAGCTTATATACTTATAAAAGGGTTTTCAAAGTCTCAAGACAAACGGGACAAATCCCACAAAATAGGTATCCAAACACATATCTACATATATACATATATAACTCGCATGCGGGTTCGAAATGCAAATAGGGTTTTAGGTCATAATAACTAAAAGAAAAGAAAGCCTCACCTTGTCGACCAAACCGAACAGAACGGACCAAAAGAGAACTAAAGATCCACATCCTCAACAACGAAACGAACCTAAGAGAAAAACAAAGAACAAGAGAAAAACTTAGACTCAAAGTGAACCATATTGACGCTCGGCCAATGGGTATGACTGTAAGTCTTGCGTATGAAGCTTAACAAATTGACATATAATGCATACACGTTCATATCGAATCATAAGTCTCACAAATCACATTAAACGAATTCATAATTTTCATATAACACACATATCATATCATACAACATGTCATCAAAGCTTTCATATCATAGAAGGAGCAAGAAAAGATAATGCAAGGCATACCAACGAAACATGAAGTCATAAACGCACGTTAGAGTAGCATACTTCACATATGAGATCAATCACACACACAAATACAAGATACAACAAGTTACAAGTTGGAAAAGTACAAGAAAAATGGAAGAAAACACAAAAAGGGGGTGGCTCTGGGCGAAAAGAGGTCAAAACTGGAAATTCTCTAAACGTATAGGCTGTGGAAAACTGAGAATATCTTGAGTTTGAGAAGTGGGAATGGAATTTGGTTTGTTGGAGAAGAAACTAGACAAATATACCTTTCCAATGGTATAAGGCTCAAAATAAGGTTCAAAGCGAGGTGAAAATGGCGTAGGCCCGAAGTTGGACGAATGCAGATTTCCAAAGAAGTAGCGACACCAAAAAGAGTTGATTATATCTCTCATATGAGAAAAGGAATTGAGGAAATTCCAATTGGAGAATATTTTAGACTTCAAGAGGTTTCCATCGGTTCAAAAATCAGGTCAATCGGTAAGGGTAAACGGAGCAAAACAAACTGGAACAGAAAACATAGGAGGATCCACGGCCATGGATTTTTCCAAGCACAAAAATCCACGCCCTTGGATTCTCAGCCCGAAAAACCCAAGTCCCTGCATCACAATCCACACCCGTGGATCCAAAATCTACGGCCGTGGATCAAGCCCAGGCCCTAAAAAACGCAGGAAGAGCAAGGAACTCGCGGGAGAAGGCTACAAAGCACAAAACTCAAGCAAAACTCAACCAAAACACGTCAAATTCAAGGCATAAGTTCGCATATACATGCTCTAACACATATCTCAAATATAAGGCATGAAAACAAGGATTAAATAAGTTGCCCTTTTCAAGCTTTTAAGCTCCAAAAAATGCTGCAACACTCATGCTTCATCCAACAACTCAAAATTTAACAAATATACATTTTATTAACTCCAATGAACATCATATTGCAAGTCTAGATCAAATGATTCAAGAATGGAGGCGTGGAATCAAATTTTCATTCAAGCATACTATTCATCATCTTCCTCATGCTTCATAAATATAAAGATTAAAGAGAAAATAATCAGATAGAAAGAAAGTTCACGTTACAAGGAGTAATAATCTTACCTCGGATCGTCGAAGAGGCAAAGAACAAAGTCGAACTTGAGCTCTTGAAGGCTAGGGCTTGGAGTTTCTCTTCTTCTCTCTCTCTCTCCCTTGTATCACGTTGAAAATGGGAAGAAAAGGGATATGTTTCAGCCCTTAAAGGGGCTGAAACGGGTCGGATCAAAAGATCCGGTCCATTCGGATCGGATTTAAGTCAAAGGGGGTTCAAACAGCTTCAGAAAAATATAAGGCTAGTTCTATTGAATCCGAATTGCCAAAATAAGTTCAATGGTGGTGTGAAAATTCGAATCCGAATTCGCGAGCTCAAGCTACGCGAATCGGAACCCAAGGCACGCTAAAACGAGTTAGGCCCTCGAGTCCCTTAGCAAATAAAACGGTTTAAGAACCGTATCAAACAAACTCAAAAACAAGAAATAAGCTAGCAAACACGTTCAAAAGATATATATAACTAGCATACCAAAATTTCACAAAAATCGGAATTGAATTCCGGCACGTAACGAGCAAATTACGGGGAACGTTCAAAGTTCAAGTTCATAATATAAACAAATAATTCCATATAATTTCAAATAATGATATAAACATTAAAATAACACTCAATTACATAATTAAATAATTTAAATACGTATATAACCCTCTCGTTGCAGCGTACCTGGAAATTCGAACGATCGGGATGTTACAATATGTTTATTATATGAAACTTATGGATTCTTTTGACATGATTTGTGAGACTTATGATTTAATATGAATGTGTATGAATTATATGTTAATTTGTTAAGCTTCATACCCATCACTTGCATTCATATGCATTTGTCGAGCGTCAATATGGTTCATTTTGAGTCTAAGTTTGCCTCTTGCTCTTTGTTTTGCTCTTAGGCTCGTTCCGTTGTTGAGGAGAAGGTTCTTTTGTTTGCTTTCGGTCCGTTTTGTTCGGTTTGGTCGACAAGGTCAGGTTTTCTTTCCTTTTAGTTACGATGACCTAAAACCCTATTTGTTTTTTGAACCCGCATACGACTTATATATGTATATATATAGATATGTGTTTTGACACGTATTTTGTGGGATTTATCCCGTTTGTCAAGAGACTTTGAAAAAAACGCTTTTATATGTATACAAGCTCTAGTTTCGTTTACTTTGGAAAGCTTTCGTAAGTGTGTGTGAGTGTAAGCGTGGCATGACTTGTGGATAAGCTTCATATGGTAAGTATGATAAGTGTAAGTATGAGTGTAAGTGTAAGTTTGGGCCCCGGAGTTGTATGTAATGGGAGACTCGGGTCGGCCATGGGGTCGCCGGTTGCAAACCCTGTATACTTCTCCACAAAAGGGAGACTTAGCCCATCCTCGGGAGGTCGAGGGGAAGGCGGGTCTTCTTGAGCCGACGGCGTGCTACGTGACCCGTCGAAGGAGCAGGTGGATCCCCCGTCTCATTAAGTTTATAAGTCGGGGTTGAGAGGGGCACCTCTTTTCCCCAAACGGTGTAGGGGTGGCATTGATTTATGATTCATTTTGTTTTTCTTTCGCCTTTGCTTATAGAGTAAGTGGGATGGGATTTAAGCTTTCGGTACGCTATGTTTCGTTTATGGTTGTGAAATGGGGGCGAATTTCTAAACTCTAAAACTTGACTGAATTTAGCCTTCGGCCCCAAACTTCTTTCTTTATATATAGTACCACGGGTTAAATGTTTTAGAATGCAAAAACCACGTTCGGTTCATGAACCCTTTCAGCTTTGTTTATGCTTTGCTCTTGTGTATATGTATGGGTGTGTGTGTTAGCCCCCTCACTAGTCTCTAGGACTGACCCTCGTTATTTCTAACTTTTTTCCCCTTTGATTTAAGTTTGCAGGTTTCCGTTTAGGAGTGGAGCTAGGCTGTTGTCTTGTGTCATGGTTGAGGATAGCTCGAGTCACATGCATTGTATTTTGTTTTCTTTATGCATTTTTGTTAATTCTGAAATATGTATAAGTTATGACTTTAATTCGAAATTGTAAAAGTTTGTATAACTTGAATCGTAATTTGGATATGTCTAGAGTATATTTGTTTGTTTTTGTGATTCTGGTGCTTCCGCTTTCGTTATTTGTTTTATTGCGCGCTCTGAGTAGGGTCTAAACCGCCTAGCTTAGGTTGGATTTTTGTTTGTCAGCTGTTCGCCATGGCTTGATGCATGGGAGGAGTTCCCATTTCGTTTCACGTGTTGGGCTATGGTGCGGGGGATGTAGCGCCCTTCGATCCGGGGTGTTACATGCTAGGTCATAAAATGTTTCATATATATATATATATATATATATATATACTCATGATCCCAGTTGAAAACGTTTAACCTCACCTACAGTAACTAGGTATTATGTAATAATACAGGAGTCCTAGTCCGTCCAGATCTTCACCTTTGAGTGGTGATCAACTATAAGTTTCTATTTCGTAAACAAAACTACTCACATAGAAAAGTTATCATAAAACATGTCATAATCATGGAATGAGATCACATAATAATATTCTGATAAAAAATAACTTTAACATTCAAACAAGACTTGTAAAACAAGCGGTTATTAAATTATGAATCTTAGTAAACTTTTATATTATAAAATAAGTTCATAAATTTTAATAAGGAAATATTATTTATTTTAATAATATAATATTTACACCTAAAAGGGTAATATGTTAGAAAAATCCGGTAAACTTTAATTTTACCCGGTAAACCCTTATTTTCACCGTTTAAGTGAATTTCTTTAATTAATTAGGTTTTATGAGATCTTTCACTAATTAAATATTTATTAATTACCGTGATTCTAATTATAAGATTAGAAACGAAATTAGGGTTTAACTTGACAATGTAGGTCACATTTTAGAAAATGTTTACAAGATTGCCGATTTCGGAAAATTCGGATAAAATCTTCCTTTAAAAAAAATCCAAAACCTATTTTATAATTATTTTTATATTAATTTCGAAATATTCAGAATATGGGTTGAACAAAAAGTCAAAATTACAATTAAAAAAATTTACTATTCAAATTCTTATGAATTAATCACTTTATAACATAAAATCGAACACACTCACTCACACACTATCACATGTGCACCTAAAATCATTCAAGAACAACATGAACATGTTCTTAGACTTATGAATATGTTCATACTAGTTCATGATCATATTTAATAAATTCTAGGTTCATAACATATGATTAAAGGTAAAATGTGGCACTTTATGCAACATGATTCATGAAATTAATTCTAAATAAATTATTCTTGACATGAATTTAATTAAACAAGATCATGAATACTTAAACTTATGAATATACTATAGCATATCATAATTCATCCGTTTAACTAAATAAAATTCACATATATTATCATATTTTTCCTAAACCAGCATAAATAGAATATATTTCATAAAATAAATTCCTAAAGCATAATTTAATTAAATCTAAGCATGCTACTACTATAATTATACTAAGAACATAATATAAAGCATGAAATAATAAAATAAAACACACCTTAGCCTAGGGAGAGAGAGGAGTGGCGTGAGAGAGGGAGAGATGGAGTGAATTTTGTGTTGGTCTTGGAAATGAGCTTGGAGGGGTATTTATACTTAGGATTTAGGGTCTTATGTTGCAATTTCTAAGAATATGGAAGAGATGTGAAAGATCTGTAACCCACACATTTGTATGGAATTTTTGTAGGGAATGAGAAAATCTCTAAATCACACAAATATAGGGAAGTTTTGTAGGAAATGTGGAAGACTTCAATTCACATATTTAGACTTTCTATTTTAGGAAGGTCATGTCATGGGTGATGTCATATTTGATAAAAATATTATAAAATAATATAAAATTTATTCAAGAGTCGAGGGACGAGAACTTGAAGTGGTAAAATAAGGAAAGAATGAGTGAAAAATAAGCTTCATTATGATTATAAATGTGGAATATTTATGTTTTTCGTTTACAAGTCATGAACGTTAAAGATGATGGAAATCATGATAAAATTATATAAATGAAGCTATGATGAAGTTTAAAGGTTGGAAAAATTATGATAGTTTAGAGAAAAATTCAAGAAACATTTTAAGTATAATTTTGAATATTGAATGAAAGCTAATTATTTAAAATAAAATGATAATTTTTAAAAAGGAAAATATTTACAAAATATGCTACGGTTGGAATCAAGTTTTGGTAAATGTATGAAAATTCATAAAATAATTCAAGGATCGTTTTGACTATGATATTGAATATCAAAAAGTGTACGGATAAAAAGTTGTTTACGGTAAGAATAGTAACTAGGGTTTTGAAGTGATTTTCGATACTACTTGAGTTAGTATAGGAATTAGGGTTTGTGGATGATATCAAAATTCTCGAAATGATTCAAGGATTCATTTGACTATAATATTTGATAGGAAAAAGTGTTCCGAGAAATTTCTAATTGTATAGAATGAATAGTGATCAAGGGACATAATGGTAATTTTGATCAACAATTTTTGTAAAGAGTTTCGGGTCATGGAAAGCATATGTAAGTGATAGAAAAATATAAGTTTCATGTCTCTAAGATTCTACGAATAAGATAAGAGGATATCGTTTAGTGGATAAACAATGACATGGGGATAAAATCGTAACTCTGATGTTAAATTTCTGAAAATGATTTTAAAACAAGAGATGTGAGTTAAGGTATTCAAGAAATACAGATTTGAGTTTTTAGTATTCTATTGAGGGAATGGAGGCTCGGAAATGAATAGTAATATGGGGTTTTAGATGAGATCTCTCCCAAAGTCGCATAATAGCACGTAAGAACAAATTAAAACACATAGAAATGTGATGCATGAAGAACATTTGACGGATCAAAGTCTATAAACGCTTTCACTTTCTTTCAAGGCTTACCAATTCCAACTAGGCCCTGTTTAGGGTTGTTACAATCCTCCCCCCTTAAAAAGAATATGTCCTCAGATTCTCTTATTGTCCAGGAATAACTTGGGTAGTGTTTTCCATACTTCCGTTTGTTTTCCTTATTGTTTCCCCATTCTTATATCCTTTCCAAAAGAACTTGACTAGGGAATTTTTCCTCAACCGGTTTCAATCCTAAGTCAAATTTAATTCCAATGGTACTTCTTCCATTGTTAAAACTTGAGATTCTCCAGTAGGGTACTTGCAAAGTACGAATGTATCCTAGTATCTTTAAGGAAAACTATACATCCTTGGTTTAACTCATCCACTTTAACTTCCTATCATTCTGAGGATTTCTTAAAACTTGGCACCCAACATCTCCCGAATATTTCTTTAAAACAATGATGTGGCTTTGATTTCCTTATCTGTAGTCTTAGCCGGCAAGAGGCATGTTGACTTTATCATCCTTCCAATGATGACTTATATACCATTGAACTCCTTGTGATCTGATCCATTTTAGCATGTTGGGATTAACGATGGTTGCAACCTTTTTCCAAATTTCCAATATTCCGTTGTCGCTCTTTTCCTTATAGAGAGACTTAGGTTTCCTTGGAGCGTAACTTCTACTCCAATCACCAATACCTACCTTGACCCTTATTTAGAGGCATTGGTGTAAACTATAAACATCTTTTGTTTAGGCAGGGTTTGCACTGCTGTAGAAATCAGTCTTTGCTGCAGTACTTGGAAATCTGTCTACTACTTCATTGACCTTTTAACTTCCAGTCCTTGAGTTTAGCTATTTCTGAGAAGTCTTCAACAACCCTCTTGTAATGACTTGCCCATGAAGTTTTGCATTTCAAATAGATTCCTTAGTGGCTCCAACTTATCATTATCTCCATCCTTGAGGTGTTAATTAACTCTTTCGGGTGGAAATAATGTGATCAAGTGATATTCTTTAGTTTGAAATCTGGACTCGCTGAGGTTCACACAATGACCAAATACTCAACCCTTATTCAACTTCTGCTTTCACTCAAACCGATGAGAAAAGAAGGACTGGTAGGGATGGAATAGAAGTTCATGGGGTGAAAGAAAACTTCCAAAGAATGTTATATAGTAAGGTAAGGACCAGCCGAAGGAGATATGAATTCCATTCAGGCTGGTAAGGGCTTGGCTTGACCATGTGTTTTCTCGGGTCGGTCCTTGAACTTAGTGTTTGGCTTGTGATCCAGCAAAGTGCCTAATGCTATTTAGAGATGTTTGGTATGTCCATCCAATGTCCTTCAATTCACCTATATGTTGCCGACAGCGATCTAGGTAACTTGCTGAGATATGACTTGAAAAATCGGTACACTTTATGGGGTAGATGTTATGGGGGAAATGGTTAAACCAGTGGTGTCTCTCGAGGTAACAGTCGTTGGAGGAAGTTTTCCGGTGTTCTTTTCTTGAACCTTCAAGTAGTAATACCCTTTACCCATATCTAATTTGGAACACACTTGAGATTCTTAAGATGACTTCTCAACATTGTTGTGCTCCACCGAGTCACCCTTTCTAGTGTTACTCAAAACAACCTAAATTCAATATCATCTCCACTTTTCTGATTTTAAAGTGATCTGTTGGCCTTTCAAAAGATAGGCGACATATCACTAATTCCTTTCTAAAATGACCTTATAGTTTCTAATTCCCAAATTCTCATCCTTTTCTAGTATGATATCTTTTCCTGTCATGGATAGTGGGGTCGGATTCGATGATTACCATCCCGGTAAGAGTAGCGTTTACAAACCGATCCGTAATGAGGCAAATTCCAAAAGGAAAATTACTTCGAAGTTTGTATGATAAATTATGCAACTAGGAAATATATTGGCACATATAAATTGATATAATGAATGAGTGCATGACGCCAGGGTCATAGTGTAACGCCCCGGTTTTTCCATTCAATCATTATGTGATATTATATGTTACTGTATAATCTTCATAACATTATATGCATTATGTTTATATAAACTTATGTGAATTAAGCGTTAACGTGGAATTTATGTGAATTAATTGATAACGTGTCTAGTCGCTTATATGTGACCTTACTTGATATATTTTCATAACGTGGACTTAATTGCATTAATATAACATAAAGGAATTATGCATATATAGATAGATACTTTATACTTGATTATATATCTCTACAACTTATAAATGTAAGTGCACCCACTTGATCATTATATAATATAATTGCATTTACACCCTTACTCCACTCATTTCTAACATGGAATTAAATAATTAATAAGGGGCTAGTTGCAATAATAACATTTATGCAAGACTTTTACACTCCCATTATATACACATATACATTTATATATATATTATATACATAATACCCACTTTACTTTATACATATAGGAAATATATCTATACATTGCATTACATACATAATATATCTTATACATTGTATCTCTTGCATTTCATTCCTCATTTAATACAAGAAACTTCACACATACACACACTAAATCTCGTTTGGAACACCATAGAAGAGAAGAAGGAGATTTCATCATTTCAAGCTTGATTTCAAGAAGGAAAGTTGCATAAGTTGGAGCATCAACATCATCATACCATCATCTCTTCCATCTCTTCTTTCATTCAAGGTAGAATTGAGATTTGTATGAATTCTTGAAGTATTGGTTGAGTAGGGTTTGATGATCTTGGTATGATTTCTTGTGTGTAAATGATTAGAAGCATGTTTAGGACCTTAATACTTGAAGCTTGCATGAATTCTTAAGGAAATGAGAAGTTGATGACATGAAATTATATGGGTTTGCTTTTGATGAATTTCTATGATCAAAGCATATTTCTTGGTTTTAATGTGGCTTAAATGAAGAATATGAGTTATATGCATGTTATGTGTTAGTTCTAAGTTGATTCCTTGCATTTGTTTAAGAGTGGGATTGATTTTTGTTTAAGAGTGGGATTGATTTTGGAGCTTTTCCCGTGCAATCCCCTGTTTTTGGCCCTGTTTCTTCTGCTGCGTACAGTGACACGGGGGTGTCGCTTTTCCCCTCTTCAGCGTGACACGGGGGTGTTCGTTGGGTTGAGTTTCTGTACCGTGACACGGGGGTGTCACGGCTTAGTGTATTTTGGTGACACGGGCGTGTCACCTTTTCCTGCATTTTGTCCAACTTCGAACCAACGCCATTTTCACCTCGGTTTGAATTAGAAAACGAGCCTTATATGCTCGGAAAGGTTTATGTGTCTACTTTCATATCCAATAAACGAAACTCAATTCCCACTTCTAGAATTTAAGATATTCCAGTTTTCCCACAACATGTACATTTCCAAAAATTGTCGGTTTTGGCCAAACTTCACCAAAACCTTTCTTATTGCATTTCTTTCACTTCCTTGGCTCCCATATGTGAGTTATATGATATATATACTTGTTTAATTGATAATCATGCTCCTACTTGACACTCCTTGATTGTTATTGCATGATATCTTGATTATGACTTCGCCGTGCGTCTTAATTGGATCATAAGAGTCGAGTTTCATGTACACTTGTCCTTGTTACACAGATCACGGTCCCGGTTTCGAGGAGCCCACTCCGTAGGGTGCTCTCTTGCTTCCTTTTTGGTTGGTGTGTCGAGGTGAGGTTTAATTTCTAGTTATTTAGAACCCGTATAACCTTTACGTGGTTTTTGGCCAAAGGTATTTATATTTATAATTTCCTGAAAGCTCTTATTATTCTAAGCATGTTATTGTTCATGAATCAAGCAAGTAGGTCATGTTAGTGTGCACCCAATCAAGCATGTCATGTCATGAAAGCATGTACCTGTGTTCTCCTGGCCAGGTTCTCCTTAGGGAGGGCGCTGGGCTGGTCTTCGGGCTGGTGGTTGTCCGTCCAACCACAGGAAGAACAATACCCTACCGTGTACCTGTGTTCTCCTGGCCAGGTTCTCCTTAGGGAGGGCGCTGGGCTGGTCTTCGGGCTGGTGATTGTCCGTCCAATCACAGGAAGAACAATACCGTATCGTGATCGTGTGTTCTCTTGGCCAGGTTCTCCCTAGTGAGGGCACTGGGCTGGTCTTCGGGCTGGTGATTGTCCGTCCAATCACAGGAAGAACAATACCGTATCATGATCGTGTGTTCTCTTGGCCAGGTTCTCCCTAGTGAGGGCGCTGGGCTGGTCTTCGGGCTGGTGGTTGTCCGTCCAACCACAAGAAGAACAAAGACCTATCGTGTACCCGTGTTCTCCTGGCCAGGTTCTCCTTAGGGAGGGCGCTGGGCTGGTTTTTAGAGCTGGTGGTTGTCCGTCCAACCACAGGAGAAATAACCCTACCATGTTACAAGCCAGCCATGTAGTGATTGCATGCACTCCATTCCATGAACGTGTTATATGATTACACTACTGCATGATTGCACGATAATTGAATTGCGTGGTCACCTAATGATTAACAAACAAGTAAGCATGTTTATTGATTGCATGAAAAGGAACAAGTATTTAATACTGTTAGTTGTATTCTCGGGCGAAGCTACGTTATTGTTAAACTATATATATTATATTTTACAAACCTTTACCCGGGAATATAACTTGCATGTTATCTGCGCTTATATATTATTATGCCCCTCGCTCAGTCTTGTGGAGACTGACACCTCACACTTTTCAGGTACTGTCAGTGGCGTGCTAGGCGGGAGTCCGAGTCGTGTCCAGTTGTCGAGTTGAGTCTAGCATTGCATTTTCATGTTATGGATATGTTGGAGATGATAATGTATTGATAAGTGTTGATACCTACTACTATATATATATACTTTTGATGTAGATATGGTACCTATATGTATTGATATACAGTTGTAAGTTAATTCTTTTGAGATATTTGATATATGTTAATGGAATTATTATGCTTACGCTTTGAATTCCTAAATTTGAACTTGATTGGTTTGAGGGTTAGTCCCGCCTAGCTAGTGAGTTTTTTTATTGTCACCCGTTCACCATGAGTCCGGTTCATATATGGACTACCCATTTCATGTGTGAGCTAGACTTATGGTGCGGGGGTGTGGCATCTCGGCATTCCGGGTGCTACATCTTAGGTGGTATCAGAGCCCGGTTGCAAAACCGCGGTTCTTGCGTCGAGTCGTGTCATGTCTAGGTCGAACGGCATAGGATTAATTGATAAATTGTGAGTCTTGCATCTTATTTGGAACTAGTTATACTTATTTGAACTTACCTGAACATCTTTGAGCTACTTGATGACTTGTGCATGGCATTGATTTATGTTACTACTTGATGATTAATTGATTTTCTATGGTTTGGAAAATTTTATATCCAATGTGTTTATTTAAACTTTTGCATAATTTGAGGGTTTTGCATCTTGTTTGAAATTATTTGACTACTTGGATCTTTTGAAAACTTTGAGTTATTGAATAACGTGAGCATTGTGTTGAATTATGTTGTTAATTGCCAATTAATTGATCTTGAATTATTTGAAAATATTCGCTCAACATGTTTTATTTTAAACATTGATGAATTACCTGTTGCATTTTATATTAAATTCTTGACATTAATTATGTGACAATTTTGTGACATGAGCATGTCTTACCCACATGCATTTATTTTCAAAGGAAGTTGTAAATACAGGTTGTAGAAATGATATCCAACCACGGCCAACCTTTAGACAACCTTGTATATTACAAGTGCTACTTCTCGAGCTTAAAAAGGGGTTAGATAATGGGCCAGGGACTTCATAAGCGGAGCTGAAGGGAATTAACCTCTTCCATCGGGTTATGATTTAAAGGATAAGATCCGGAATGAAAGAACCAACTATAGGAATTCATATTACCACAAAGGGTGCATCAACCGGGTGAGGAAGTCTATTTTATTCAAGGACTAGGTGAAGGAAGAATCGAGGGAAACTAATTATTCAAGACTTGGAAGTGTGACCAAGATAAGGAACTTGGTTGGTTGGAAGCGAAATCTAAACAAGAGAAGAAAACAACTCTGGTAATCCTGATTGAGTTAGGGGAATCAAGAAATCCGTTATGGGAAGTTAGGATGCTAGAGTTCTATAATCGGGTGGATTGAGTTCATTTTCCAGAATCAAGTTGAATAGTCACGTTGGGACCGCGAAGTAGGGAAGTTGGGAAATTAACTCCATAAGTAGAGAAGAATTTGAATTCAAGAGTTCCGAATTAGGGACCCTACCATTATTCAAGCTAATGCAAGAAAATCTTGATCAAGGAGGTAATTATGGTAATGAGCAACAAAGCTTAACTTCCATGGAAATGAAGCAAGGAAAATATGGGAAATGGTATGGTTTAGGATTTCGACTAAGGAAGGAATAAAGGAAGTTCAGCATTACAGCAGAGATAAAGTTGGAAAGACAATTAGGCTAAAGGTTTTATCGAGTTGGATATTTTCTAGATCCAAGCTGAATTGTCGTGTGGTGAGGTCATGTTAACAGACATGAAGCAACAAATAGGAACAATAATGAAAGGTGAAGAATTCTGGGTAGATTTCGGGTGACCAAGTAAAAACAATTGGAAAGAAGAGTTCATTAATTATTCAAACTCCTAAAGAGGAAACCAAGGAAGTTTTGAGTAAACTGACAACTATGAAGAAGACTCGGGCAATAATTGGAGAGCGATTATTAAAGACAGGGCAAGATGCTAATTTCATGAGCGTAGAGGACTTCGGATTCAAGCCATTGTAATCTCAAGCCATGGGAATGTTCAAGTTGATGCTAGCAAATTCTGAAGAATTAGAAGACCGTGGGTAACAAGAAATGATTAACAGACGCAAGACAAATTTATAACCCAGCAAACATGAAATGTAACTACGGTGACAGGTTCAATGCATCCACAAGCACGTGCATCATACGCTATGTTAATTTTTTTTTAATTTCTTTACTCATATGTGTTTTCCGATTGAACTTAATTGTTTAAATATGTCAATTCTATTATTTTCAAGTGCGTTACTTGCATCGGCATATTAATCCAACATGCATATCTAGTGTCTTGATTACAGGATGTCTCAAGGTCACCCTCATCATGCACGAGCGCTTAGGGTTTCCCCGCAATTACCCCCTCCGGTTCAACCTCAGGAGTTTTTCGAGTCTTTAGTTTGTTTGGTTGATCAGAAGATAAGAGAATATGTTTCCTCGGTGCCGCTAGCTTCATCACAGCAGCCGGGCCAAATTTCGATAGCTTTTAAGGAGTTTCAGAACCAACAAACCTCAGAGTTCTTTGAAAGAAATGATAATCAAGCTAAGTCACCACTTAAGAAAATTAAAAGGATGTGGGAATTAGTCCCAGGTGACTCCCAAGAGAAGATCCGAGACACCACCTCTTTGGAGGCAAGAAGGTCTAATCCTCAACCCGGGCAGGCTTCAGGTTCAAAATTAGGACAGACTTCCAACAAAGGGAAGCGGCCTATCTCTCACCCTATCCCAAGACCTCAAGGGAGGTCTCGAAAGAAAAAGAATCGGTCATTTGAGTCAGGTTTAGGAACTTCACGTACCCCGGCTTCAACAACATCTTCGGGAAAGCTTCTTTGTGCTTATTGTCGAGGCGACAACCACACTTATGAGAATTGTAGATGGCGTTTGGGCTTATGCTTGCGATGTGGAAGTAATGAACACCGAGTTGACACGTGCTCGAAGCGAAAGGGGTTATCCTCCGGGAGGCCAAGGCCACTTGTTCAAGTCCGTTCTTCTATGCTAGAGAGAGAGGTGCAGGATGTAAACGCGGATCTAAACGTGATAGCAGAAGGTATCCATTACACGCATGACACAATCAGAAGTGAACGGTACACCTAATCATGCATATCACATGCATCACTGATCTTATTTATTGTGTGTTTAATTTCTTGTTAGTTGCAAATTGGTTGTCTATGAGTGATACTTATGTGATTAATAAGATTCTACTTGCCTATGTGACACATATGAATATTTTTACAATTTGCACCCTTGATTTGTTTTCGTGTGTGTTTGAGAGACGGGGTTCTCTCATTTCTTGTTGAGAGACGGGGTTCTCTCATTTCTTGTTGAGAGACGGGGTTCTCTCATTTCTTGTTGGGAGACGGGGTTCTTTCATTTCGTGTTTAGGAGACGGGGTTCTCTTTTGGCTTGAGCATCATTTTTTTTTGAAACTCGGCAGTGGACCTGGGGACCAGGTCCTTTTAAGGGGGGGAGAATTGTAACGCCCCGGTTTTTCCATTCAATCATTATGTGATATTATATGTTACTGTATAATCTTCATAACATTATATGCATTATGTTTATATAAACTTATGTGAATTAAGCGTTAACGTGGAATTTATGTGAATTAATTGATAACGTGTCTAGTCGCTTATATGTGACCTTACTTGATATATTTTCATAACGTGGACTTAATTGCATTAATATAACATAAAGGAATTATGCATATATAGATAGATACTTTATACTTGATTATATATCTCTACAACTTATAAATGTAAGTGCACCCACTTGATCATTATATAATATAATTGCATTTACACCCTTACTCCACTCATTTCTAACATGGAATTAAATAATTAATAAGGGGCTAGTTGCAATAATAACATTTATGCAAGACTTTTACACTCCCATTATATACACATATACATTTATATATATATTATATACATAATACCCACTTTACTTTATACATATAGGAAATATATCTATACATTGCATTACATACATAATATATCTTATACATTGTATCTCTTGCATTTCATTCCTCATTTAATACAAGAAACTTCACACATACACACACTAAATCTCGTTTGGAACACCATAGAAGAGAAGAAGGAGATTTCATCATTTCAAGCTTGATTTCAAGAAGGAAAGTTGCATAAGTTGGAGCATCAACATCATCATACCATCATCTCTTCCATCTCTTCTTTCATTCAAGGTAGAATTGAGATTTGTATGAATTCTTGAAGTATTGATTGAGTAGGGTTTGATGATCTTGGTATGATTTCTTGTGTGTAAATGATTAGAAGCATGTTTAGGACCTTAATACTTGAAGCTTGCATGAATTCTTAAGGAAATGAGAAGTTGATGACATGAAATTATATGGGTTTGCTTTTGATGAATTTCTATGATCAAAGCATATTTCTTGGTTTTAATGTGGCTTAAATGAAGAATATGAGTTATATGCATGTTATGTGTTAGTTCTAAGTTGATTCCTTGCATTTGTTTAAGAGTGGGATTGATTTTGGAGCTTTTCCCGTGCAATCCCCTGTTTTTGGCCCTGTTTCTTCTGCTGCGTACAGTGACACGGGGGTGTCGCTTTTCCCCTCTTCAGCGTGACACGGGGGTGTTCGTTGGGTTGAGTTTCTGTACCGTGACACGGGGGTGTCATGGCTTAGTGTATTTTGGTGACACGGGCGTGTCACCTTTTCCTGCATTTTGTCCAACTTCGAACCAACGCCATTTTCACCTCGGTTTGAATTAGAAAACGAGCCTTATATGCTCGGAAAGATCTATGTGTCTACTTTCATATCCAATAAACAAAACTCAATTCCCACTTCTAGAATTTAAGATATTCCAGTTTTCCCACAACATGTACATTTCCAAAAATTGTCGGTTTTGGCCAAACTTCACCAAAACCTTTCTTATTGCATTTCTTTCACTTCCTTGGCTCCCATATGTGAGTTATATGATATATATACTTGTTTAATTGATAATCATGCTCCTACTTGACACTCCTTGATTGTTATTGCATGATATCTTGATTATGACTTCGCCGTGCGTCTTAATTGGTTCATAAGAGTCGAGTTTCATGTACACTTGTCCTTGTTACACAGATCACGGTCCCGGTTTCGAGGAGCCCACTCCGTAGGGTGCTCTCTTGCTTCCTTTTTGGTTGGTGTGTCGAGGTGAGGTTTAATTTCTAGTTATTTAGAACCCGTATAACCTTTACGTGGTTTTTGGCCAAAGGTATTTATATTTATAATTTCCTGAAAGCTCTTATTATTCCAAGCATGTTATTGTTCATGAATCAAGCAAGTAGGTCATGTTAGTGTGCACCCAAACAAGCATGTCATGTCATGAAAGCATGTACCTGTGTTCTCCTGGCCAGGTTCTCCTTAGGGAGGGCGTTGGGCTGGTCTTCGGGCTGGTGGTTGTCCGTCCAACCACAGGAAGAACAATACCCTACCGTGTACCTGTGTTCTCCTGGCCAGGTTCTCCTTAGGGAGGGCGCTGGGCTGGTCTTCGGGCTGGTGATTGTCCGTCCAATCACAGGAAGAACAATACCGTATCGTGATCGTGTGTTCTCTTGGCCAGGTTCTCCCTAGTGAGGGCGCTGGGCTGGTCTTCGGGCTGGTGATTGTCCGTCCAATCACAGGAAGAACAATACCGTATCGTGATCGTGTGTTCTCTTGGCCAGGTTCTCCCTAGTGAGGGCGCTGGGCTGGTCTTCGGGCTGGTGGTTGTCCGTCCAACCACAAGAAGAACAAAGACCTATCGTGTACCCGTGTTCTCCTGGCCAGGTTCTCCTTAGGGAGGGCGCTGGGCTGGTTTTTAGAGCTGGTGGTTGTCCGTCCAACCACAGGAGAAATAACCCTACCATGTTACAAGCCAGCCATGTAGTGATTGCATGCACTCCATTCCATGAACGTGTTATATGATTACACTACTGCATGATTGCACGATAATTGAATTGCGTGGTCACCTAATGATTAACAAACAAGTAAGCATGTTTATTGATTGCATGAAAAGGAACAAGTATTTAATACTGTTAGTTGTATTCTCGGGCGAAGCTACGTTATTGTTAAACTATATATATTATATTTTACAAACCTGTACCCGGGAATATAACTTGCATGTTATCTGCGCTTATATATTACTATGCCCCTCGCTCAGTCTTGTGGAGACTGACACCTCACACTTTTCAGGTACTGTCAGTGGCGTGCTAGGCGGGAGTCCGAGTCGTGTCCAGTTGTCGAGTTGAGTCTAGCATTGCATTTTCATGTTATGGATATGTTGGAGATGATAATGTATTGATAAGTGTTGATACCTACTACTATATATATATACTTTTGATGTAGATATGGTACCTATATGTATTGATATACAGTTGTAAGTTAATTCTTTTGAGATATTTGATATATGTTAATGGAATTATTATGCTTACGCTTTGAATTCCTAAATTTGAACTTGATTGGTTTGAGGGTTAGTCCCGCCTAGCTAGTGAGTTTTTTTATTGTCACCCGTTCGCCATGAGTCCGGTTCATATATGGACTACCCATTTCATGTGTGAGGTAGACTTATGGTGCGGGGGTGTGGCATCTCGGTGTTCCGGGTGCTACACATAGGACCATAACTGGCGTGTTAAGAACGTGTACCGTACTTCACGTCATTGATGAGATCCAAGGTTTCATTTCCTCCAAGAATGTTACTCATTCTTATAAAGAATCGTATAGGGAGATATAATGCATGGAGTTAAGAATGATTCACATGTTGCCATAGAAATAGAAAATCTCAACTATAGTGCTAGAATTACTAGCACATAGAATACACATTGGAATATCACGAAATTATAACGGCCCTATCGGTATCTTGAAGCGATTCTAAGACTCGAGACATGAACATGCAGGAAAATGAGAAGAAAAAAGTTTTCCTAACTTGAAGGTATCAATTTTGAAAGCATTTTGAAACATTAAAATTTTGAAAATTTAAGATTTTTTAGAAAGAGCACCAAGGATACGAAAGCAACCTGATGCTCTGATACCACCTTAGCTGTAGCACCCCAAAATACGCTACAACCCCGCACCGTTGCACTTCCCAGGTGGATGTGAAACCTAGCACCTGAGAGGCACGCCGACGAACGGACGATGTTATACGATATCAGAGCAAGAAAATATGGCAGCGGAATTTGAAACATATAAAATAACAGCTTATGTTTGGGGCAATAAATAAAAGAATTTGGAATAATTTGAAACTCATGAAAATTTAGAAGCAATACCGTAGGGTTAAAGTTTTTCATGATCTAAGAGTATGATACTGGAGTAATATAATAATATACAAGATTATAGTCTAACTTGGCTTAGTTAAGAAACCTGATCTAATATGCATAAGATAATGGACTCTCTATGCTTCAAGATACCAGCTAATGAGCGATGGCAATACCTGAAATCATGAATTTGAAAAGAGCGAGGGGTTAGTCAAAGTGACTAAGTGACGGGTGGTTGAGTGAAGCTATAAAACTTTAGGAATTTTACTAAGAGACTTTTATTTGAAAGGATCTTTAATAGTAATTGAATAAGAATGAAGTAATAATTTTGAGAGTAACGCGAAATCAGTATCCATTGTGGGATTAACCAAGAAACTCCTTGGTTAGTACCCGATAATAGGAAAATACTACAACAATATCAATATTGGGTTCATATTTATTTGAAGATAAAGGGGTAGAGGGATTGTGTGCTATACTTTTTAAGAAAATATGAACCCCTTTGTGAAACAATATGGTGCCCGCAAGCTAGGCGTTCTCCAACCTTAACTCCTTAAAAACCAAGAATATTCGTAACGACATTGATCAAGATGTCATTACTTAATAAAAAGAAATACAACGATACCATCCTTCTTCCTCCGGTGTCACCTCAGGGAGCTACCCCTAGTGACGATATACATGAACTTGGGAGGGACGTACCTTTTCCCGTCACTTGATGTGGAATAACTAACCTCCGGTTAGACCACCACCAAGATCTAGTTGGCGGCTGGTATAATAGTCGACCTCGGCCCATGCCTCCCGGACTACTACTTCTACCAAGACCACCGTGCCCACAATAAGAAAATATATTTTGCTTGCATTTAACGATACCCGATAAACGGTAGCATAGTACCGAGATAATTTAGCAGGAGATACTTTTAATTGTTTATGACAAGATGTTATGAATACTTTAAAATAATTGCTTGTGTATACTGGAACAATATAAGTTGATATCAAAGTATTTTAAAAAAGGGCAGTATCATTTATAAAGAAATAAAAATTGAATGGTATTATGGTAGGTTATAAAATGTTTCATATATATGTATATATATACTCACGATCCCAGTTGAAAACGTTTAACCTTACCTACAATAACCAGGTCTTATGTAATAATACCGGAGTCCTAGTCCGTCTAGATCTTCACCTATGAGTGGTGATCAACTATAAGTTTATATTTCGTAACCAAAACTACTCACATAGACAAGTTATCATAAAACATGTCATAATCATGGAATGAGATCACATAATAATATTCTGATAAAAAACAACTTCAACATTCAAACAAGACTTGTAAAACAAGTGGGTATTAAATTATGAATCTTAGTAAACATTTATATTATAAATAAGTTCATAAATTTTAATAAGGAATTCTTATTTATTTTAATCATATAATATTTACACCTAAAAGGGTAATATGTTAGAAAAATTAGGTAAACTTTAATTTTACCCGGTAAACCCTTATTTTCACCATTTAAGTGAATTTCTTTAATTAATTAGGTTTTATGAAATCTTTAACTAATTAAATATTTATTAATCACCATGATTATAATTATAAGATTGGAAAATAAATTAGGGTTTAACTTGACAATGTAGGTCACATTTTAGAAAATGTTTACAAGATTGCCGATTTCGGAAAATTCGGATAAAATCTTCCTTTAAAAATTTCCAAAACCTATTTTATAATTATTTTTATATTAATTTCGAAATATTCAGAATATGGGTTAACCAAAAAGTCAAAATCACTATTAAAAACATTTACTATTCAAATTCTTATGAATTAATCACTTTACAACATAAAATCGAACACACACACTCACACACTATCACACGTGTAGCACCCGAGTTCAAGGTACCACATCCCCCGCACCGAGACCCGACCCGAATATGAAATGGACAATCCATACCCGAGTTAAATCACAGCGAACGGGGACAACACACACGCTATGCTAGGCGGGGCTAACCTTTAAACCATAAAATACAAAGAAAAATATTAAAGCGGAAGCATTCATTGATCAATCACCAAATGGATAACAAATGACGGGTTCAACTATCCCTAGAAGCCTGACCCGAATCAGTATCATAAAATCATAATCATAATCATAACATAACATTTATCCACTCGTATACAATTTAATCGAATTATAAAAATGCGTATGAAGTGACCTAGACTTAACTAACACACTTGACAAACCCGACTTCCCGCCTAGCATAGCAAACCTGCAAGAAAACTGAAAACAAACCGGGTTCAGTCTATACGAGACTGGTGGGTATAAAACGGCATAAGTATAGTATAAGACGATATTTAAACATTCACATGCAAGTTATAATCCCAAGTGAGGTTTTCGAAGTATTTCCCAAGTGGGCGAGAGAAAGAATCATCAAAAAGGATTATAACATTCATTTTCATTCTTTAGGTCTTTCGTGGCCCGGCGAGTAGGCGTTCATTATCTCCAACCAACACCTTGTGTAGTTCATTAAACATTCATTCATTCATTCTTTCTTTCATGCATTACATTCTTTCGTGCACATTCATGAACATTTACATCTTCTTCCTCCGAGTTGGTGGTGGGATTTCAAGGCCCGACCACCCATTCATTGACCAAAAGGGGAACATGACTCCCCAGATGGCACTCAGTGACCATTCCTCGCTAACTCCTAACGTGGTCCGGTTACGCCGTTCATTAGTTGGAACTAGTGTGAGGGATCACCGTCGGCCCATGCCTCCCCGGATAGCCACTCAAACCAAGTCCCTGGGCTCCATTCTGTGCATTCATTCATTCATTCATTCTCGCTAAAACATTTGGTAGGGTTCATAAAATAAGGGCTTTATGTTGCAAGCATTTACTCTTGAAACGACTCTATATACATTTATTAATTTTTTGGTCGAAATCTTTGCACATTGAAAGTATATAGGGTTGTCTAACTAAATAGTAGAGAAACCCACCTGTCCTTAGCTTACCAACCAACACTAAGAAGAAACAAGAGGACTCGGAAGTGTCCTAAGAGCCCGACAAGTCTCCGCCCTGGAGAAAACTGTACAAAGGACAATATAGTGTACACGTGAGACTCAAGACTCCAAATGTACCAAATACGACGCACAACAATGTAATGAATATGATATGAATGCATAAGAGATGATATGGTATCATGGAAACATTCATATGCACAATTCATTACTTAAAGTCATGTAAACAAGTCATTCATTCCTTTCAAGAAACGTTCATAACCATATGAGTTCATAACTTTCATTACTATACCACATAAATCTAAGAAATTCAGATAACGATCATCACTCGTAGTATAACATGTAAACACTTCATATCAATCATTAAAAAGAAGCACAGCATCATTTAGCGTTCAAACTTGAAGCTTCAATACATGCATGTACCATATTGGAGCAAGGAAGACATATTGAGCCATAAACTATATACAACAAGTATAACATAGGTTATAAAGGCACAAGAGGTGACATTATGTCAATGAATCGTTCATGTGCACGATTAATAACTCAAAGACATCTAACCATCCATTTCATTCTTTTCATGAAGCGTTTAAAGCCATTCAAGTTCATAACCTTCACATTCAAATCAAATTGATCCAAGAATTCCAAATAACGGTCATAACACATAGTATAGCATGTACACGTATCATAAAAGTCATAAAATAAGGAATACATAGCAATTACGGTTCATACTTAAGAGCAAAGTTCCATGCATGCACACATCAGGAGCAAAGAAGACACGTTGAGGCATAACTCTAAAAATATTCCATGAAAAATCATAAAATTTCGTAACACCCAAGATAATACATGTTAGCATAGCATAGAAGTCATAAAAGAGGTAGAGGAAGATCAAACGAGCGAAGAAAAACGGAACCGGAGTAACAAAAATGGGCAGGGCAAAATCCACCCCCATGGAGTTTTCATGGATTTTGCCAAAGGGAAAAATCCACCCCCATGGATTCTGGTCAGAAACCCACTGACTCAAATCCACCCCCGTGGATTTGTGTCTATGGCCAAAAAAACACACAAACTAGGCCAAAACACGAGAAAGGGGCAAAAATACAAGAAACCAACTTAAAATTCAATCAAAAGCATATGAATTCAGGTCAAGAACTCATACATACAAGCTATATCACATATCAACACCAAGAGTTCAAGAGAAGCATCAAAAAGTCAAACATCAAAGCCATATCTCCAAGCTTCATCAATGGCAAGTCTATAAATCAACCACAACCATGTAAGCTAAGTCCAAACCAACTTAAATACATGCTTTAGTATCATTTAGCACTAATGCATCTCAAAGGAATTCCAACGAAACAAAGGTGAATCATGAAAAGGGCAAGAACTCCACTATTCATCCTCTTCTCCAATCCTAATTCATAACTTGGTGAAATCATAAGACTTAAAAGAACCATGAGGAGATATCCTACACAAATATAAGCTTACCTTCAAGAGATGGTGAGAAATGGTAAGGAGATGAGCTCAAATCTCCAAGGATTTGCACTATTCCTTCTTCTTCCCCTTTCTTCTTTTCTTTCTTTCTTTTGGCTGAATATTTGAGAGAGGGTTCAGTTTCGAGCAGATAAGGCAGAATGAGAAGTGTATCAAGTGGGTATAGGGTCAAGGTTTAGGGTGTAGGGGCGTTAAGGTAGGTTCGTAGCTTGGGAAAAGTCAAGAATTGTCGTTTTAAGCACAAAGTGTTCGTTTCAATTGAAATTCGGGAATCCAATGGTCTTAGAAAAATATGAGGCTAAGTTTATTGAACCCGAATTTTCATTACGAGTTCAACGAAGTTGACAGAACTCGATTTCGAGTTCCCGAGCTCAAGATATCACATACGGAACCAAGGGTGCGCTAATTGCTTGTTAGCCCCCGATTTGGATTCCAAGAACAAAATAAATTCAAAACTCAATTAAATGAATCCGAAAACAAGAAACGAGTATAAATACAAATTTATAATGCATATATCTCCAACATATTAAATTTCCACGAATTTTCGAATTCAAATCATATAAAAACAACATGCAAACAAATCACACATGCGCAAGTAGTTCAAGTAGTCGTATAAATTCCAATTCAAATATTTGATATATTTCAATTAATCACATACTTAACAATCATATAATAAAATTAATTAAATAAAACACATATAACCAATTAATTCACACAAGTAGATAAACACATACGTCATTCTAAAATATGGAAAAGTTGGAGCATTACAAACTCTCCCCCTTAAAAGAATTCGTCCTCGGATTCACTACTCGACCGAACACACAATGAGAGATTCCCCGTCTCTCACAAACAACAAGGAGAGAGAGCCCCGTCTCTCGAGCAACAATGAGAGCACCCCTTCTCCCGCAAGCAAGAGAGCACCCCGTCTCTCAAAGAACAATAAGAGAATCCCCGTCTCTTACAAACAACGAGAGCACCCCGTCCCTCAAACAAAATAAAGCAAGGAAGTCTCCAATACTCCCGAGCAACATAACACGAAACCATAATTAAAGTCACGTAATAGATATCATCCACGTTGATTATCAATTACTCCAAGTAATTTAACATGATAAGGAATCAAGGCACATAGCATAAAAATTATTTAAATTAAATTTGCATGGATGCATGTATCATGGATGCTTCATGTACCATTCACCGTAGTTGCATAATTTAGAATTGTGGGTGTTGTTGTCCAATGCATGATCTGCCCCGAAAGTGAGCTCAATGCTTGCCTTGTCTTTAAGCTCTTCAGGGTACCCCGGTGAAGCAATGATAGATCCTCTAAGGATCTTATTCTTTATTCCCTTCTGACTTGTACTGCTTCTAATCTTCTGATTCGGTCCTTCCTCAATCCCTATAAGTTTCCTTCAGTCAGACTAACTCTAAGTAACCGAGCTTTGATCTTCCCGTATACCATTGGATCATCCGTCCCAAAGTCAGGTCCATAGCTGTAATATTTACTCATCTCAAATCCTAACATATCATCGAAGATAACTACCCTTGGCGACCTTAAAAGTTCATTCCCGATCGTGAAATATTTGTTATTAACACGGATCTTTTTCCTCTCTTTTGTTTAGGTTACCCGTTCACTCTCTTTAAACCTTTAAGATTAGATTTGGTATTCGGCCCCTACAATTCTTTAATTGAAGGTAGGTTGTTCTTGAAGATTCTTGAAGTTTGATTTAAATTTCCCAATGTTTTTCCTTGCCGATTTTGTCTCTTCTTAAATCTCTTTCCTAACTCATTGAACCAAGATTTATTGACAGCATCCCTTTCTATGATAACTTGAATTGGTTCCCTCTTGATAACTCAATTTACGAGTTTCTCTAAACTCCTTCATAACTCCTTTATCTCCAAATCAAACTTACATACGTAGAAAGATTCAACGAATTATCTTCTCTACTCCCCGTGAAAATCTTCAACCCGAATTTAGTGGCTTAGCTCACACTTTAATGGTTAACCCTTACAATCGTCTTATTCATCTCCGTTCACCAACATAAAATTCCCAGATCCTCCCTAATTGAATTTCCGTTATATCTACTAATTATTTCTTCTGCCACGACCTCAAGTTTCAAATTTGCCTCTTGGTCATGCTCTCCCCCTTAAAATTTTTGTCATTACACATTGAACTCCATCGATTCTTCTTGCATCAAAATTCTTGATGGAAAATGTTCATCAGGGAGGATTTTAACTATCGTAGCAACCCAAAGATTTTGCCTTTCAACTTTCCTCCAATCCTCTTGATAATCTAAACCCCCTTCTCTATTCTTGTTTGATCCGAACACCTCGAAGCCAACTTTAGTCTCGCTTTTCTTACTAAAACTTCGTTTCCACCAACTTATTCTTTACTTGAAGTTCTTTATTTCCCGAAATCATCTTCCTCGTGATGTGCAACTGCATTATTCTTCCTGTCTTAATTCAAATGTGGCGCGGTTGAAATGATGCTTGATAAGTGAGCTGAAGAAACTTCCTATCAAATAAGCACTAAAATGCATGTCGGGTTAAGATGTCAATGCACGTGGCCCGCTTGTAACAATTAAATATGCAACACCTTAGAGCAACAAAATCAAATAAAAATGCACGCACAAGTATAGGTAATGATAATTAAATAATTTGATGCGAAGTATGATGCACGTGCCATGAATGCTTTGGAACCTGTCACCAATATAGTAAGTTGTTAGCTCAGTAGCTTGTCCTCGTTTCTTCACTCACGAGCTTACTTTGATTTGCCCATCATTTCTTGTCTTCCCCACGGTCTTCAAGATTTCCATGAGTCCTTGTGCATCAACTTATACCATTTACGGTCCGGGATTGTAATTTCTCGATCCCTAAATTCTTCTACATCCACGGAATTAACATACGAATTTCTCCCCGGGAATCAACCCTTCAATATTGCCCGAACTCTCTTACAAAATTAACCCCGATTGTGGTTCCGAATCCTACTTCGAATCATCACCTCTTGAGTGCATAATTTCTTTCCATAGGGCCTTTGCCTTTCTTTATCATTTCCATTTGTTGCTCCATATCTCTCATTTCAACCTCACAACTCGATAATTCAGCCAGCATCAAAGGAACGAACTCAAATCCCATTCATAACATTGTTACCTTCTGCGAACATGCATTTACTATGTTGCTTGAATCTTTCCAATCTCTTCCCGCTTTTCCATTTTTCAATCTTAGTTGAATTCCAGAGCTCCCGGACTCACTGCTTCCCGATCTTGACCTCTCCATTCTCTTTTCTAGCCCTTAGGTTTATTTAGAAATCCTTCTTTGACGACTCTTGGTGCTTAATTCCCACCGAATGTGATTTAGCTTGAATCTTCACAATCCTCGCTCAGCTCTTTTCTTATCAAGTGTCTCTCTACCATTGTATCTCTAAAGTGGAACCTCTCATTCCGGATCCTAACCCTAGAACTTTAGCTCCATCTATTAATCCACGCACCTCGAATTCTCTATATGTTTCCCCAGTACATCCTTCTTATCTTCCGTGCATCAGAAATAACTTGTAATAGATCGTTGCTATCGTGGAAATTGGTCGTGGTTTGATATTTTCTTCATAACCTATAAATCAACACTCATTTCAAGGATATATGCATGTTGTTAGGGCATGCTCATGTCACATATTCAACACGAAAGGCACGGATTCAATGCAAGAATGCATCAGATAATATAAAAAGATTCAAAAAGGAAGGCAATTCATACTCATGATCGATGCAACGTACATACTGCCATATAATTCCTAAGCCGCACGACTTAGACTAACTCAATCACGACACGAGAACACCGGTTTTGGAAACGGGCTCTGATACCACTTAAGGATGTAGCACCCGAGCGCAAGGTACCACATCCCCTGCACCGAGACCCGACCCGAATATGAAATGGACAATCCATACTCGAGTTAAATCACGGTGAACGGGGACAACACACACGCTATGCTAGGCGGGGCTAACCCTTAAACCATAAAATACAAAGAAAAACATTAAAGCGGAAGCATTCATTGATCAATCCCCGAATGGATAACAAATGACGGGTTCAACTATCCCTAGAAGCCTGACCCGAATCAGTATCATAAAATCATAATCATAATCATAACATAACATTTATCCACTCGTATACAATTTAATCGAATTATAAAAATGCGTATGAAGTGACCTAGACTTGACTAACACATTTGACAAACCCGACTTCCCGCCTAGCACACCAAACCTGCAAGAAAACTGAAAACAAACCGGGTTCAGTCTATACGAGACTGGTGGGTATAAAACGGCATAAGTATAGTATAAGACGATATTTAAATATTCACATGCAAGTTATAATCCCAAATGAGGTTTTCGAAGTATTTCCCAAGTGGGCGAGAGAAAGAATCATCAAAAGGGATTATAACATTCATTTTCATTCTTTAGGTCTTTCGTGGCCCGACGAATAGGCGTGCATTATCTCCAACCAAAACCTTGTGTAATTCATTAAACATTCATTCATTCTTTTTTTCTCAACACATATCTGTGGGAGAATAACGAGTACCTTTGATTTACTGAGGGTTTCAAAACTGCAACCCTTCGATGTGGTTCGGAGGTGATGATGTCAAAGCCGAAGAATGGATTTTTGAGATTTCGTGAATTTGGGATACTCTATTGGGGACACCCCACGATAGGGTGATTTGCACTTCCCGTTTAGTTCAAGGTAAGTGAGATCGGAGTTAGCAAGGTCAGGAGAAGAGCTCACATGGGAGAACTTTGTCCGGGAATTTCACAACAAGTACATTCCTTCTAGTACAAGAGTAAAGAGACTTCAAGAATTTCTAGACCTCCAAAAAGACTTGAAGATGGAAGAGAGATTATATAGAGGAGCTTGAGAGATAGGGGCCTTATGCTATACAAGTTGTCGACAACTACCGAGACCGATTCCACTGCCCGCTCTACCAGCCCTGATTTGTTGTGCTTATTGTAAAGGTCCGAACCATACGGTGGAAGGATGTCGGAAGAGGTTAGGTACTTGGTTTGGGTATGGTGAGATGGGGTATAAGGTGAATGTTTGCCTATAGAAACTGAATCCAAAGCCTATCAAGAATCGTGACTCGGAGATCCTGATTCAAGCCCAAGTGGATACCGAGTTTGATACTACCGCCGTGGTGAAAGGTGTTGGGAATAGTGCCCTAAAAATTCAATTTATTAAATTAATTAAACTGAATTTATAGCGAGTTGTGAGTATTTCACATATTGATAATTAACGGCATGTGATGGTATTCTTATATGAAATGTGTTTCACAGGAAAAGACTTGGAATACCGAAATTACGTGTCATTAAAGTTCTAGTCAGTAAGATAAGACTATGTTCTTATCATGACTATAACATGGTTATATAAGATGATTAGTCTTTTGTCATAGGGAATGGTGATTCCAATTATAACACGTTGATGATTTTCAATAGGATTGGAAACATCGAAATGGACTACTATGATTATTTATTTTATACTGCTATCTAAATTGAATAAAATCTGAGGAAGCATTGTACTCTTAATCCTGATAATGTTTCGACTTTAGGCATTTAGTGTTAGTCATTGTAATATACTCGAAGTGAGGTCTCGGTAACGTGTGGCCAAAATATTTTATCGGTGACAACATGAAATGTGCAAAAGAGTTATATTGATCGAGGAATGTGTGGCCTTGCAGGAAGGTAAAAGATATCCCTGAAATTAATTTGCAAAAGTTCGAATTAAGACTTTGGCCAAAGCACTTTGTGTGATCCGTCACCGAAGTTGTATGTTGAATGTGTTTCACCTACAGAGAATTTGAACTTAAGGCGAATCAATAAATTTCAGATTGAAGATGAAAAATAAATGATAGTAGTTGCAATTTATTTTTCATGGATATCTACACGGAGGAGTGAAATGCGAAATTATTCTAGATCGAGAAATTCGTGAATAATTTTGTGACGCCCCGTCCGATTATACGTTCAGGTATGGCGTCACGAGAGTGTTTACTTATGCATTTACGTGATTTACATCTTTATTATGTGTCCTAATTTCAAGCCATGATTTGATTATGTGGTTTAAATTGATTAAAGTGCATACTTGGAATTTTAAGATTTGACATGATTTATACCTTGTATGAATTTAATTTGAACGTTGGAGTTGAATTGTAAAATAGGACTTGGGCCTATTTGTAATTTTGGGAGTTTTAGGCCTAATTTAAATTAGGTAATTTACGGTGCGTTTGGAACCGATATGAGCTCGGAAATTCGAATTCGAATTTCGACACCACCATTGGACTCGATTCGGTGAGTCGGATCCAATGAAATTGATTCCTTATTTTTCGGAAGCCGTTTGGATATTAAACCTTTTAAATATGACCTATTGGGCCAAAAGTCACTTATTTAGGCCCAAACTCTAATGAAACCTTTAGCCACCATATATATACCTAGAAACCCTAACCTAGCTTCTTTTCAAACTTCATTTCACACAAATTATATCATTCATGGAGGGCTTCAAAGGAGGATGAAGATCTAAGACTTTCCCACACTTTCAAGAGCTCATATCTCCCTCGTTTCTTCATCATTTCAAGAGCTAAGGTAAACCACAAATTTTCCTTGATGTGAATTTCATTTCTATTTTTGAATCTTGAGCATGAATATATGTACTCCATGTTGTATTTATGAATTTTTATGCAAGAGGAAATGATTGGGTTGCTACAGTATGCTCTATGCCATTTACGAGATTCTCATCAATGTAACGCCCCGACTTTTCGGACGTAAAGGTACGACGTATGTGATTACAAATTTGTGCAAATTATTAGATATTAAACATTATTTGATTTAATTGAATTGTAGAATTAAATTGTTACCTATTTCATATTTCCTTCTAATTTCCAATCTTGAATTGAATGTAATTATTTGTTTATTTTCTAATTGTAAACGTGTTATAGTACGTGATATGACCGTTATTTGAACTATTGGATTAAATTGTTATGAAATGTGTAAGGATTGAACTTGAATGAATTTGAACGCTTCCTTGAACAAATGAACGACTTGTCTCTATGTGATTTAAATGTATTAATCGTGCACATGAACATGTTCATGACATTACATCATCTCTTATGCACTCATATCATGTTCATTGCATGTCGTGCGTCCTATATGGTTCATTTAGAGTCTTGAGTCTCACGAGCACGTTACGTTGTCCTTTGTACAGTTTTCTCCAGGGCGGAGGTACCGGGTTCATAGGACACGTTCAAGTCTTCTTGCCTTTTTGGTTTTGTTCAATAAGAGGCGTACAGGTGGGTTTCTCTGCTATTTAGTTAAATAACCCTATATACTCCCAATGTGTTAAGATTTCAGCTAAAAGTTATTATATGTATATAGAGTCGCTTTCAAGGGTCAATGATTTCAACGTAAAACCTTCTTTTATGAACCTACAAAATGTTTTGGCAAGAAAAGAATGAATGAATGCACAATGGGGCCCAGGGACTTGGTGTGAGTGGTGACCCGAGGACGCATGGGCTGACGGTGATCCCTCACACTAGTTCCACCAATGAACGGCGTAACTGGACCTCGTTAGGAGTTAGCGAGGAATGGACGTTGAGTGCCATCTGGGGAGTCATGTTCCCCTTTTGGTTAATGAATGGATGGTTCGGGCCGATCACCCGGCCATCACCCAGAGGAAGAAGGTGTAAATGTCTATGAATGTGCACGAAAGAATGAAATGCATGAAAGAAAGAAAGAAAGAATGTTTAATGAACTACACGAGGTGTTGGTTGGAGATAATGCACGCCTACTCGCCGGGCCATAAAAGACCGAAAGAATGAAAATGAACGTTATAATCCCTTTTGATGACTTATTTATTTCACCCACTTGGGAAATGTTCTAAAAACCTCATTTGGGATTATAACTTGCATGTGAATATTTAAATATTGCCTTATATGATACTTATGCCTCATTTTATACCCACCAGTCTCGTATAGACTGAACCCCGGATTGTTTTCATTGTCCTTGCAAGTTTGCAGTGCTAGGAGGGAAGTCAATTCTTTTTAATCTTTTGGTTAAGTCAGAGTCGGTCCATGTGCATATTGAATCATGATGTGTTTGGGTATGAAAATGTAAGATTTGTATTGATTATTACGGTTATCATGAGTTCAAGATAAGCTTACAGAAATAGAAAGAATCTGGATTTGAAATTTTATTATTTTATCGAATTTCGGGATTAGTTATCTTTGCTAGTTGAACCGGTTGCTCTTTGCTTATCCTATTATTGATATATGTATGTTGCTTCTGCTTTGGTAATATTTCAGTTTTATTGTCTCTCCGATTGCATAAGTTAGCTCCCGCCTAGCCTAGCGAGTGTGTATGTCCCCGTTCGGCAGGATTTAGCTCAGGTATGGAATATCCATTTCATATTCGGGTCGGGTCTCGGTGCGGGGGATGTGGTACCTTGCGCTCGGGTGCTACATCCTTAAGTGGTATCAGAGCCCGGTTGCAAAACCGGTGTTCTCGTGTCGTGATTGAGTCAGTCTAGGTCGTACGGCTTAGGAACTACGTGACAATGTGTGCATTACATCGATCTTGAATATGAATTGCCTTCCTTTTTTAATTGTGTTGACTTATCTGTTGTATACCGGCATTTGGATCAGTGTTTTTCGTGTTAAATACGTGTTATGAGCATGCACTAATCGCATGCATATATCCTTGAGCTGAGTTATGATTTATAGGTTATGAAGATAATATCAAACCACGGCCAAGTTCTACGATAACAACGCTCTATTACAAATCCTTTTTGAGGCATGGAAGATATAAGGGATGCGCCGGGGAAGGATATAGAGAATTCGAGATGCGTGGTCTTCATAGATAGAGCTAGAGTTCAAGGGTTAGGAGCTAGAATGGAAGTTCGACTTTAGAAATGCAAGTATAGAGGGACACTTGATGAAATAGGAGTTGATCGGGGAATATTTATGACTCCGAAGATTGATATATGCTCAAATTAAGGAATGGAGTGAATGAACTTTGAGGGTACTTTAATTCAGAGTTCGGATATGGAAAAGATCTCGAGGACTGCAAAGATTCAAGCTAAAATACATTTGGCGGGAATTAAGTCTCAAGAGTCGTCAAAGAGAGATTTCTAAATGAATCTAATGGCTAGAAAAGAGGTTTTAGAGGTCAAGATCGGGAAGAAGTGAGTGCGGGAGCCCTAAATTTCAACTAAGATGGAAAACGAGTCGGGAAGGGATTGGAAGGAGCCAAGTAGCGTGGAAAATACAAGTTCATGGAAGGTGACAATACTACGAACAAGATTTCAGTTCGTTTTCCAAATCCAAGCTGAATTGTCGTGTTGTGAGGGTGAATTAGGAAATATGGAGCGATGAACGGAAACGGTAAAGAAAGGCAAAGACTTTTTGGAAAGAAATCATGCGCTCTAGTGGAAGCAATTGGAAAACAAGTTCAAGTCGCCAATTCAAGCTCATCAAGGATGAGTGCGGGAATCTTGATCAAGAAGTAGAAGAAATTAGGGATCGAGAAATTGCAATCCCGGACCGTGGAAGATACAAGTGGTGCACAAGGATTCTTGGAAATCTTGAAGACCGTGGGAAAGGCAAGGAAGACTCAGCCAGTCAAAGTAAGCCGTGATTGGAGGAACGAGGAAAAGCTACCGAGTTGACGGCTTACTATATTAGTGACAGGTTCCAAAGCATTCATGGCACGTGCATCATACTTTGCGTCAATTATTTATTCTTCCTTATTTATGTTCGTGCGTGCGTTTCTATTTGATTTCGTTGCTCTAATATGTTGCATGTCTGCTTGTTGTAAGCGTGACACGTGCATTGACATCTTTACCCGACATGCATTTTAGTGTTTACTTGGTAGGAAGTTCTTTCACCACACTCATCAAGTATTTCCGCGACTGGGCCACATTTGAGTTAAAGGAAAGGAAATAATGGGATGGCACATGATAAGGAATATGACTTCAGGAAATAAAGTGTTAGGAATAGTGCCCTAAAAGCCGATTGTATATCCGCTTTGTACTTTTACTTATTGTAATCACAGACAATCTTTGAATACAATAACGAATTGAGGCAACACTTCTTTATATGCTCTTGTTTGGTATGCGTTTACTTTAGTTGTGCATGTATGAGAACTCCCCTAATCCTGATGACTTTAGGACTCAACCATTTAGGTGAAATGGTTCATGAAACGAGCCCTATATCACATAAGTTATGATTAGTAAAATACTCCAAGCCGATGAGTCCTACAGACAGTGGGAGTGTCAACCTGACTCCTCTAAGGCTTGTGTAACGCCCCGGTTTTTCATTTGTACAAATATGCCGTATTTGTTTATAAATTGTGCAATTAAATTATCTAATTATGTGATTAATTATTTATAAGTGTTTTAAATATTTAATTTTATTATAAAATTGTTATTATTTTATTTCCTTTTATTTTATTTTATTTTATTTCATTAAAGATTGGAAATTATTTAATTGATACTTAGTATTAATTTTAATTAATCATGTTTTATTATATTAATTAATTACAACCTAAATCGTTGACTTTGAATTTCAATTTAAAAATGAGATATAAATGTGTTTATTTAATTTGGAATTATTATGAAATTCTTAATGCATTGTTTTTGAGTGATTTAAACGAGCAATTAGCGCACCCTTGATTCCGTATGTGATATCTTGAGCTCGGGAACTCGGATTCGAGTTCCGTCACCTCCGCTGAACTCGTATCAAAGATTCGAGTTCAATAGAACAAGCCTCATACTTTTCTAAGCTCGTTTTGACCTCCGAAAATTAACCGGAACTTGCGACGTCCGCCTAAATGACCACCTCCCACTATTTTAATCATATCTTGAACCATGGTTAACCAAATTGAGCAAAGTTTGAACCCACATGACCCTAGTTAAACCGCCTACCTGATGCTTCCAATTACATTTCATCCAAGGCTAAGGAAAGAGAAGAAATAGCTGCAAACTTGGAGATCAATCACTATTCCCGTCACTATTCACCTTGAGAGATTTTGAGCTCTAATCTCTTCCAAACTCAACCAAATTCAAGGGGTAAGTTTATGATTGTTTTCTCCACTCAATTTTAGTCATTTTGATTCAAGAATCTCTGAGTTTGAACCATGATTGATTGAGATATGATTATTTGAATGAATAGTTAGGTTTAAATTGCATTCTTTGAATCCATGGCTTTAATTTCGAATTCTTTGAGGATTAATGCATGATATATGACCATTCTAGCTTCCTTTACTTGATCTTGGACTGGAATTTGATTTATATAAAGTGTATGTGAAAGTTCACCACGTTTGGAGCTCAAAAACGTGACTGAAAGTCTGATAACATGAGGCATGACTGGAATTTCTTTCTTGTTGCTCTTGCTGCGTGCGGTTTGTCACTGCTGTTGTGTCTTGTTGTGGCCTCATTTCCTTGCTTTAGCTGCTGTAATTGTTGCCTTAGATGTTGCCTTGAGTGCTGTGTGTGTTACCTCGCTGCGACTGTCATGGAGAACCAAAACAGGGGAAGGAATGAACTGCTGCTGCTCCGTTTCTGCAACACTCTCCCCGGGCGGGGAGAGTTTTAACTGATTTCGTCCCCGGGCGGGGATACCACTTGCAGTAGCTACTGCCTTCCTTCTACCCGGCCGGGTGCTGTAAGGCCCCGATTTTCAGACAGTTAGGTACGCTCGACACGTGTGGGTTTCGAGCATTAGGACTTTAATTTATTAATTTCGTTTATTTAATTTAAACATGTTATATTAATTTTATAAATTGTTTTCAACATGGTTACGTGGAAATTATATGATATTCGTTTCAATTTAACAATTCTTGGATAAATGAAATTTAATTGTTACATGAGTTAATTGTCCAATTTGTATTAATTGCATAATTGTCCTTAATTGCTCATTTCCTTTTCTTTAAGGACTTAATTGCATGAAAAACTTTTGAACCCAATTGATCATTTCCCAAACTTGATATACTCAATTGCATGACTTATGGAGTTGGAGGATTTAATCATAAATATTACATATTTTTCCCAAATATATCGGTATATCATATACATCTCTTCCACAACCTTCATGTTGATGATATCATACAATCATTCATCTCCATTGCTCTCTCTCTCTCGGTTCTTTCACCCAAGGAGGAAAAAATTGGGAAATCATCATCTTCAAGCTAGAATTTGCTAGGAAATTCATGATTCAAGCTCAATCATCCATGTTCATCATTTTCTTCCACTTATTTTCATCTCAAGGTACCTTTGATCATTCATATGATTTCTTGATAATTATGCATGAAGCTAGGGTTAGTGTTTAAGCTTGCCAACTTGATTATGTGATGTTAGGAATATGATTTCATGCTTTTAGCTTGAATTTATGTTTGAATTCTTGAAGAATTTGAAGTTATATGCTAAACTTAATTATAAGCTTGAAGTGGGTGATTGTGATGATCAAGGCATGAAACGTGGGTTTATATTGTGTTTTATTACACTTTAAGCATGTATGTATATTTCCCTTTATGAATTATTGTGTTTGGAATTGGATTATGTGAGTTTGTTGAGGATTGGAGGTGGTTTCGTGCCTCCCCTGTTTCGTCCCCTGTTCTTCTGCAGCTTCTGTAAAACGGGAACGACCCTTCCCGTTCCCTTTGTAATTGGGGAACGGCCGTTCCCATTGATTTGGATAAAATGCATGCGGCGAGGAGGGGAACGACCGTTCCCACTTTGTCTCATAGACGGGAACGGCCGTTCCCATCTTCGGGGAGCATTTCGAGACTGGGGAACGGCCCTTCCCATTCTTGCACTAAAACCTGGAACGGCCGTTCCCAGGCTCCTGGAAGTGAAGAAATATTCTGCATAAAATTACATTTTTAACCCCTCGATCCAATGACATATTTGATCCCGAATTGGTATTATATGAATGATTACATGCCAAAAACGTGATATTTACATGCTACATTGTGTATTGCTCGATGTCTCGTACATGATCATGCCGTGCGTCATTATATGGAATAATATGCTAGAATTGTGGTCTCATGCACGTACATTGTCCCGTTTCTTGTCCAGTTATTCTCCAGGGCGGAGATTATGGATCACGAGCACGTTCACGCATTCACGAGTCGTGTGTCGCCTGTCAGGTGAGGTTTAATTTCTAGTTATATAGAACCCATATAACCTTTACGTGGTTTTTGGCTTATAGTTATAATTTCATGAAAGTACGTATCATTTCAAGTTATGTTATTGTTCATGAATCAAGCAGGTAGGTTACGTTAGTGTGCATGAATCAAGCATGTCATGTCATGAAAGCAAGTCATGTGTTCTCCTGGCCAGGTCCTCCTTAGTGAGGGCGCTGGACTGGTCTTTGGGTCGGTGATTGTCCGTCCAATCACAGGAAGAACAATACCGTATCGTGTTCGTGTGTTCTCTTGGCCAGGTCCTCCCTAGAGAGGGCGCTGGGCTGGTCTTCGGGCCGGTGGTTGTCCGTCCAACCACAAGAAGAACAAAGGCCTATCGTGTGCATGTGTTCTCCTGGCCAGGTTCTCCTTAGAGAGGGCGCTGGACTGGTCTTAGAGCCGGTGGTTGTCCATCCAACCACAGGAGAAACAACCCATCGTGTTACAAGCAAGCCATGTAGTAATTTCATGATCTCCATTCCATGAACGTGTTATATGACTACACTATTGCATGATTGCACGATAATTGGATTGCGTGATCACCTAATGATTAACAAGCAAGCAAGTATGTTTATCGATTGCATGAAAAGAACAAGAACTTAATATTGATAGTTGTATTCTCGGGCAAAGTTAGATCATTATTGAACTTGTATATTTATCTTTTATAAACCTTTACCCGAGAATATGACTTGCATGTTATCTGCGCTAATATATATTTAACCCCCTCACTCGGTCTTCACAGACTGACGCCTCCACCTTTCAGGTTATTGCAGGTGCGTGCTAGGCGGGAAGTGAGTCGAGTCAAGTTGTTAGAGTTGAGTCATACACGGTGCATTTATTTGATTATTTATTTATTGTTCGAGAAAATCATGTTTACGGTTATATGTTATTTATTCTAGGAGATGATAATGTATTGATATGTAAGCTAGAATATATTTTATTTGGAAGATGAGAAATGCCATGATTGGATAAATGGAAATAGTTGATAGAAACCAGTTTATGCTTCCGCTTTATTTTGTTGCATGTGTTAGTAATCCCGCCTAGCCTATTGAGTTATTGCCTTGTCACCCGTTCGCTATAGGTTGGTTCATGTACGAATTGACCGTTTCGTGTGTGGATTGACCTATAGTGCGGGGGTGTGGTACCTTCACGTGTCCGGGGTGCTACAGGTGCTTTCCTGTGTAATTCTTTACCCGGGCGAGTAGTGAGCTGCTGCTGCGTCTTCTTTCCTTCCTTCTTTGCTGCTGTTTATTCTTCCTTTGTTGCTGTTGTTGTGGTGCGTGTATATGTAGTTATAGCCTGCTTCTGCTGCATGTTGACTTGTGGAGTGCAGGACTGCGTTAGGAATTGTTACTGTTAGCTGCATGAAATCTTAGATTATACATGTATGTTTGTGTGTCTGTATATATTTATATAACTGCTGGTCTTATGCTTGGTAAGGGAATGTTGTTATTCAAATGACTGGAGCAACATGTAAACAATTGAATTTGAATCTGTGATTGACTGTGTGTATGAGAAATGAGTATATATATATAATTATGCATGGGGTGTTACGTGTATATATGTATATATATCTAATGTATTTATAATGCATGCAAGTGATAAATTAAATATCTCATGCATGTTGTATAATTACGTAGAAACATATATATATACTTTACGTATGCATGCATGTGTGTTGTTCATTATACATATATGTATATTATGTATATTATATATAATATATATATATATAGATATTATAATATACATGTGACTATATATATATATATATATATATATATATATATATATATATATATATATATTAAATATTATTTGATTTAATTGAATTAGGAAAATTAAAATGTTATCTATTTCATGTTCCTTTCTAATTCCCAATTTTAAAGTGAATGTAATTATTTGCCTATTCTATAATTGTAAACGTTTTATAGTATGTGTTATGACCTTTATTTGAATTCTGGAATTGAATTGTTATAAAATGTGAAATTCATGAATTGATTTGGTATGAAATGTGAAAGTTATGACTTGAATTGCTATGAAATGTGAATTTATAAACTTAAATGATTATGAACGCTTCCTTGAACGAATGAATGGCTCGTTCATATGATTTAAATGCATTAATAGTGCACATGAACGTGTTCATTACATAATATCATTTCTTATGCATTCACAGCATGATCATACATTGTCGTGCGTCATATATGGTTCATTTGGTGTCTTGAGTCTCACGAACACGTTACGTTGTCCTTGTACAGTTTATCTCCAGGGTGGAGAAATCTTGATCAGCGAGGCACTCGGTAACTCATATCTTTGTACCGTCATGTTTCAGGTGAGGGTGTTTTCGTTCCAGTTACATATTAAACCCTACAACCTTATGTGACAAGCTTTGGCCAAAAACCTTATATATATATATATATATATATATGTTACTTTTAAAGTCGAGTCATCGAGTAAATATTGATCAAGTAAACCCTTTTCCAAATGAATTATGGAATATGTTATGTTTCTTATGAATTGAAATGTTTTGGCGAGATTATGCATGTATGTTATGTTCACGGGCCCAGGAATTTAGTACATGTGGCTATCCGGGGAGGCAAGGGTCGATGGTGATCCCACATGCTGATTTCATTTTTGTTTAACGGTAAAACGGACCTCGTCAAGGAGTTTTTGACGTGGAAACACTAACCTAGCCACAATGATATGTTTAGGTGGTCGGGCCTTGCAAACCCGTCCACCACCCGGAGGAAGAAGGTTGGAACTTCTTTTATGATTATGATAATGATATGACCGTTATGCACCGTGCGGGAAGGCCGGGACACGGATTGCCCAAACGAATATGTCTTATGATATGATATATGATCTGTGTGTATTATGATATATTGCATGATCACCTACTTAAAGTATTAATGATATGTGTCGTACACAGTCGGAGTTTGGTTGGAGATGATGAACGCTCACGGCGCCTTTATGTTTATGTATGAATTATGAATGTAATGAATTAATATGATTAGTCGTAAAATCTGAGCATTGCTTAGTTATTCTCTTGCCCTTTTGGGAACAAATTTTAAATAAAACCTTGCTCGGGATTTACATGTAACACCCCAAACGGAGGATGCCACATCCCCCGCACTAAGACCCAGACCCGGTCACGAAATGGAAAGTCCATGCCCGAATCCGAATCAAAGCGAACGGGAGACCAACTCACACACTAGGCTAGGCGGATCTAACACGACAGACTCAGAGCGCGGAAGAAATTTAAACAATTATCATCAGATAGCAGAAGCAATTAAATCAACGTACAAAATAAGTGACGGGTACAACTAGCATAGATACCTAGTCCCGAATATCAGCATACATAACAGGTGACGGGTTCAACTAGCATAGATACCTAGTCCCGAATCTCAAATCATCGTAACGTAATAAACCAATATAAGTATCAGTAGAATAGCTAATTACATCCAAATGCTAGCATACTAACCCCACACGGGTTTAAGTCCAAGTAGAGCATAAAACATAATCTCCAAAAGAGAAATAAGAATACATAACATAAATAGAGTATGTGACAAATGCATCTTAACACCAACTAAACCGACAAGTGTGACCCAGAAGACTCACATCCGCCTAGCTCAAGCCCAAAGAAACCTGCAACTAAAAGATAAAATGAGGTGTCAGTCAACTGACTGAGTGAGGGGGCTAACGCACACCCACTGTATATATATAGAGCATAGCACATATCAGAAGTGTGACGCCCCGATATTTCGGCCGTACAGGTATGACGTAATTGTTTACCAAAATGCGCGAAATAATTAATTATGTGTGTTTGATGTATTTAATTTAATTTTAATTATATTAAATGTTAATTGTTTTAATTTAATGTTATTAATATTAATTACATTATATAATATAAATATATATACATATATATAAACGTACGTGTGTGCATGGATTTAAAATTATGCATGCATAATTAGTTATAAATCATATTTGCATGCATTTTATAATTATAACTTATATAATATTGCATGCATGTATTTATATCTATTATATACGTATGCATGCATATTATATGTAATATCTTATAAATGAAATTAGTTGGTTATTTTTGTTAATGTTATGGCTTTTATTGTTTCATTGCGTTTGAGTGCTTCGTTTCTATTTGAATTGATACCGGAATTTTGTGCGAATTTTATATGTTGAACTTATACGTGTCTTGTACATGAATATTTATTCGTTTCGTATTTTCGAATTCATTTGCTTGTGTTTCGGATTTAATTTGTATTTTGGAATCCAAGTCGGGGGCTAACGAGCACTTAGCGCACCCTTGGTTCCGTATTTAATATCTTGAGCTCGGGAACTCGGATTCGAGTTCCGTCAACTTCGCTGAACTCGTAACGAAAATTCGAGTATAGTAAACTTAGCCTTATATTTTTCTAACGTCAATTGAACCTCCGAAATTCAACCGAAATACGAAGCGGCGACGAAACTGACCTTGTTACACTAAAATAGCCATAACTTATTCAATTGTTGACCAAATTAACTATGGTTGGATGCTATAGAACCCTAACTCAACCACCTAATCTTCTGTACCAAGACCTAACCGAACCAACCCTCTCATAATTCACAAATCACAGCCAAAGTCACTGCCTTCCAGTTTCTTCCCGCAACCCTTGATCACCTTGGAGATTCAAAGCTCAAATCTCATCCAATCCTCATCCAATCAACAAAGTAAGCTTAGGGTTGTATTATATGTTCATTCCTGGTCATTTTCATTCATTCATCCCCAAATTTGATCATGGTTTCATGCATTTTGGCTGATTTTTCAATAGAGACGTTTTTGGGCATTTCTTTCGATCTTCTCCAATTCTTGATGGATTTGAATGATTCCAAGCTTGAGAATGATTGTTATGATATCTTCTTTTCATTTATGATCATTAATTGCATGGTAGTTGAAGTATTTATGAGATATCAACTTTGGATCATTGAGAAAACTTTGAAGAAAAGTCACGTGTGACAGCCTTCCATGTTTGAACTGTTGTGGGACTGATTTATAGGTTGAATTTGTGGTGTTTTGCTGCATATTTGTTAGCCTAAATTGTATGAATGTGTTGGGATTAATGGAGATCATTTCTTGCCCTGTTTCTCGCGTTTAATACCCTGTTTTTGGGCCTGGATAGTTGCTGTCACAGCTGCTGTTTTTCTTGCTCTTTTACTGTCAGTTTTGGGGTGGTTTTGAACTGATTTCTTGCTGCAATTCGTGTCATTTATAGCTATATATATGTTGTCCAATTGTTGCTTGAGTTGTGCTGCGTTTGAGTAAGGAAAACAGGGGTTGTTTGCGCGTTTGTTGCTGCTGCGTCCGCTGCGACACGGGTGTGTCGTTCTTGCTTGTTTCAGCTAGAACGGGGGTGTTGCATGGGGGGGTCACTTCTGTACCGAGACACGGGGGTGTCTCGGTTTGCTCCTTGAAGGTGACACCCCCGTGTCACCTTGTTTTTCATGCTGTTTTGCTGTTGATGCGAGCCGCTGCTGCTGTTGTTCATTTCATTCCCTTTTCTTCCTGCATGAATTTTGGTTGTTAAATGTTTGCATGCATTCTATTGTTAGTTGCATGCATGTTATGGTTTGCATGCATTTTGTGTTAATTTGCATGCATGTTTGTGTGGTTGCATGTGTATTTATACGTATATATGTATATACACTATAGTTTACGTATATATGTATATATATTATAATATATGTATATGTATGTATATATATTTAATATATTATATATATATTTATTAAATATTAATTGTTATTTGATTTAATTGAATTATTTAAATTAAATTTTACCTATTTCATGTTTTATTTAATTCCCTAAATTTAATTGAATGTATTTAATTGTTTATTTTCTAATTGTAAATGCGATTGAATATGTTTAAATGTTTATGTTCTAATTTTAAATGTGATTTAATTTGTACTTTGATTATATTTGAATTTCTTGAATTAATTTGATTGAAAATGTGAAATTATGAAAGTGAATGACTTGATTATATGATTTAAATGTATTAATAGTGCACATGAACATTTCCATAACATAATTTAATCTTTTATACATTCATATCATGATCATTGCATTGCCGAGCGTCTTATTTGGTCATATTGAGTCACACTTCACTTTTCTTGCACAGATTTCGATCCCGTTGGAGACAAGGCCAATCCTTGAGGCTTTCGTATCTTCTTTTGTCGGTACAAGGTGGGTTTCTCTACTACTTAGATAAAATGACCCGATATATCCCCCTATGTGAAAAGCTTTAAGCCAAAGTGATACGGTATATATATATATATTGAGTCTTTTATCGAGTAAACGATTGCAAACGTAAAGCCCTTATTTCTTGAACCCTACCAAATGTTTTGGCGAGTATTGATTGATTGATTGATTGCACTGATTGGGGGCCCGGGGTTCTTGGTGTGAGTGGCTATCCGAGGAAGCATGGGCTGACGGTGATCCCTCACACTAGTTCCCACTATTGAACAGCGGTACCGGACCTCGTCAGGAGATTGGCGGGGAAAGGGAGCTGAGTGCCATCTGGGGAGTCATGTAACCCCTTTTGGCCAATGATTGGGTGGACGGGTCTTGCAAGCCCGCCCACCAACCCGGAGGAAGAAGGTGTATATGACCGATTGAATAGAATCGATTGATTGAGCACAAAAGAATGATATGTATGAAAGACTTAATGAATGAATGATTGATTGAATCACACATGGTGTTGGTTGGAGTTGATGCACGCCCACTCGCCGGGCCACTAGTGACCTATTGTAAAATTGACCATTATAATCCCTTCCGATGATTCCTCTATTTTCCCCGCTTGGGGAACCGTTTCTAAAACCTCGCTTGGGATTATAATCTGCATGTGATTGTTTAAATTCAGTTATATATTATATTTACGCCAATGTTTTATACCCACCAGTCCCTTTTGGACTGAACCCGTTTGGTTTTCAGCTGTTTGGTGCAGGTGTCGAGAGAGCTAGGCGGGAATACGAGTCCTAGGTCTTGCATTCGTCTCTAGCTCTATATTTTGGTCTTACACTTGCATCTTACACTTTTGATTATTGTATATGGATATGTTATTGGAGCGTACACATGTTTTGGGCCGTGATGGCTTGCATTGATGTATATGAATTATATTTTGGAGCTTGGATGCTCGTGGTATATATATGATATGCTTTGCTCGTTTATTGCTTCCGCTTTATTGATTTTCTCTAATTCGTATGGTTAAGGGTTAGCCCGCCAAGCATAGAGTGTGTGTTTGTCCCCGTTCGCCGTGATTTAGCTCGGGTATGGATCGCTCATTTCATATTCGGGTCGGGTCTCGGTGCGGGGGATGTGACACCTTACGCTCGGGTGTTACAAGAAGGGTGGACTCATGAACCGGAGATAGGTGTTGCATACCAAAACATTTCCAAAAGTACCCAAAAGATAGTTATATAAGATTTAGAAAACATTTCAGAACTCTATCTCGATTCATGATTCCCTGACAGAACAGATCACATGCTCGGCGAGTACGAGCTTCCAACCTTTACTCCTCAGAACATATCAAAACATAAAATACCAAATCAATCCAACCGTCACACCAATGATGGAGGAGATGTACCGTCCCCAAACCATCCATAACAGACATACCCTCAAGGGGTAGCGAACCCACAAGAGTCCTCCCCGGCCTTAGCCGAAGGCTCAAGATACCACACCTTCCCTACAGCACGGGTCGCGTGAAGATATCTCAAATGGAACTACGCACAGGTATATCCCCGACGGCCCTAACTGTCCCGGAGGCTCCTTACCCATAGCTCCTCGGATCCACATACATACATACACACATACAGATGACATTATTTCATGGCCAACTCGCTACATAATCACAACACAACTGTTTTTCCAAAATACCTTACATATGCTTCAAAAACTGGTTTTTATATATATTCCTACGCTGCAGGGATAGCCCGCCCACGCAGGACTCACACACTTACATTCCCACGCTGCAGGTGTTAGGAATAGTGCCCTAGAAAGCCGATTAGTCATAATCCGTTTTGGGACTTTCCTAGTATCACAGACAATCTTTGAATAATATACGATTGATTAATATCATAGGCAAACACTTCTTTATATACTCTTGTTTGGTATGCGTTTACTTTAGTTGTGCATGTATGAGAACTCCCCTAATCCTGATGACTTTAGGACTCTACCATTTAGGTGAAATGGTTCATGAAACGAGCCCTATATCACATAAGTCATGATTAGTAAAATTCTCCAAGCCGATGAGTCCTACAGACAGTGGGAGTGTCAACCTGACTCCTCTAAGGCTTGCTTGTGGGATCACGCCCTTAAGAAGGACCACCTTGTTTCATGTAGGTGCAAAGTGTATAGTTGATACATGCGTGATACATGAGGGTGCTTACTTCAATAAGTAAGTTCACTGAGGTGCCCCATATGAGAAGATTCCTAAATGGGAAAGGAAGTTTCTATTTCAGGAAATAGAAACTTCCAGATTAGGAAATATCTCACGAGTCATTGATGTGATTAATTGATCCTTAGACTTGAGGTTCCTTGTCACTTTATGAGTTAACTCTGTAGTCTTAGGTATAAGCTTTAAAGGATGTCGCCTTAGACAACTGATTCAAGGCTTATGCTGGGGCTGCACAAGTGATTCATGAAAGTGAATGAGAATCAAGAAAGGACCTACACTTGCATTTGCAAGGTGATCTCTTATTGTGTAAGTCATTCATATACCATATGGAGTCCTTGGCCAAGGCAGTAGATCAAGACATCATGAAAAGGGTTTCTTGGATTGAGATCAAATGGATATGAAATGCACTTAGCTTTAAGACCAGATTATTAGGGTTCTAATTATTCCCTTACCCTAGATCTTGGTTGAGAGATAGTAAGTAGGAGGATTGTATCTCACATGAATCAATGACTTAAAGGTTCTGTCGAATCCGAACATTCCAATTCAGCTAGGGGTTAAACACCTGTTGCTAGACTATGGTCGTTTAATCTGTGGACTAATTAATTAATTAGTGAATTAATTAATTAGGGTCACTGCTAATTGAATTGAGAACCTAGAGGGTCACACACAACAACTTGGTTACATGAGTTGAGGCTTTAAAATGATTAAACGAGTTAATCGGGCCTAGAGGGTTCCACACGTGTGAAACCACACGTGTGGGTCACGTGACTGGACACGTGTCATAGGGACACGTGTGCCACACGTGTTTATTTGATTGAATATTAAATAATTAATTTATTAATTATTTAATAGACTTTGGTTTAATTTTGAATTAAAAGGAAAGTCTTATTTTGGAGAAAAATAATCTAGTTAATTAATTATGAATTAATTAATTAGATAAAATAAGTTATTTATTTTAAATAAATAAAGTATAAAATTATCCAAAATTAGTTTGGATATTTTTAGCTCTCTTGAAAGTTGATTTGAATTAGAATTCAAAGTCAAAGTCAAAATACTTGATGATCAAGTAATAGGAGAGAGAGGGACAAAACCCTAGTCCATAAGGACTAGGATTTTCGGCTACTCCCATCCTATAAATAGGGGAGCTCGAGCTCCCCTTAGAGCTAATCGAGAATTCTTTTGGTTCATGTGTTGAACACCATCCTTTCTCCAAGATAAACGAAACCCTAGGTTAAGCCTAAACACTAACTAGAGAACTAGCATCCTTACTAGTTAGATTGTAGCCAAGTTGGTGGACTATCTCTAGAGAGCTTCAAGTTAGAAGTTTTGAAGATTCGAGCTTTACCAAAAAGTGGGGATCAAGCAAAACGATCAAAAGGGATGATGAAACGATTCTGAACCCAACATGAAACGAATGAAAAAATCGAACCAAAGAAGATGGCGAAAACCGTTCGTCCATATCCTGAAGGATGAATTTTTTCACGAGGGTTTTATGACTGGCAGTTTTCTACTTTTGCAAAACTGGTTTTCGAAGGGAGTTTCAATCATGCTTTTCTCGTTTCATGTTTCTTTCTTTATGTTGTATTGTTAAGAACTGCCATAACATGATTTGAATCCAGGTTGGTGTGGATTGTTATCCGTACAATGGATTCTGAAGTGGAAAGAGACTTTCGAGGAACGGGTTGCCATTACCGCATGAAGCGCGTTTGAGGGCGGCTCAAAACGTGTCATGAAAGCTACTACCCAAGTTAGTTTCTTGATCTCTATGAATTTGGATACACGATTGCGAGTCCAAGATCCTTTTGTTGGGAAAATTTTTTAAATTCCGCTGCTTTCTGATTCCTGTTTTCCAGCAAGTGGTATCAGAGCCACCTCGTTAATCGTGTTTCTGATTCGTCTCAATTATACTGAATTTGGTAGAAATTCTTAGGCTTGATGCGATTGAGTATTTGTAATTGTTTTAGAAAGCCTGAATTACGAAACTGTATTTTTCCTGAAAGTTTCTGAAAATTGGTTTTTGCAAAATTTAATTTTTGAAAACTATTTTAGATTTGAAACTGTATAAACTGTTTTTGGATTTCTTGGATTGGTTTTGCTTTTGAACGAAAACACGAAACGAAAAGCCTGGATTACGAACAAACGAAACCCCGCGTACGAAGGTGTCACGCCCGCGGGGTTCGCGCGCCGCCGCCCTCCTGTCCTAGGCGCGCCCAGGCCCCAGCGCCTACTCCCTCCCGCAACCGCGCGGGAGGCCTTCCGGGTGCGCCTAGGCGCGGCCGCCCATCGCCCGCCCAGGCTGGGCGAGGTGTGCAGGATCTCTCGCCCAGACCCGCCTGAATGCGAGCCGGATGACTGCGCGCGGCGTGTGCGCTGTGCGCGAGCACTCGCACGGCCTTGGCCGTGCGCTGTGCGCGCCTGTCGCGCACGCGCGTGCACCGCATGCGTGCGGTCTCCTTTCGCGTGCGGGCCCCGTTTTTCGTAATCCGGGTTTTCGTATCTCGTGCAATCCAGTCCCAATTTTCATTTTAATTTTAAAATTTTATTTTTGAATATTTATTTTAATTTTTGAATAAAACTTAAAATTTGGATTTTTGAGAAATTGAAACGGTTTATATTTTGGGAAAATACATCTTTGATAAAATTATTAATTTTCATAAATTAATTGGAATTTTATTTGTTTTTGTTAATTTGGGATTTATTGAAAACTGTTATAAATAAGACTCGCATCAAGTCGTGTTTTAAGTCATTAAGACTTGAAACGGGAATTTTAATTTATTGGCTAAATTTAAATTCTCGCAAGAGCATGTTAGGTGATCAAGGGTTTAGATCTATGTATGGTTTTAATTTATGCACATGGATGGTTTAAATTGGGGTTGGAGCCCTATAGTTGCGTTTTTCAATTGAGGTTGGAGCCTCACTTATGTGCGTACTGTTATGTGATTTATTATGTGGCTTTCCATGTTACTGTTTTTGAGGCCGGGGTATGCCCCGTGTAATTATCTAAGGCCAATATGAAGATTGAGCCTTATTACTTTATGTCTTTTTCTTTTTATTGTAATTTGAGAGTAGAGATAGGTTGTGAGGTTTTATTTTCATTTTGGAGACAATGCACCCATGGAGTAAGATGGACCACATTCAAGTAACAAGGAGGCCATAAGTGAAGACCCCTCAAAATGTTAGGGAGGGGAATCTCAATTGTAAAATGTAATAGAGATAGGGCTCGTATTTTGTTACCGCTTTCCCTTATGTGATTTAAACTGTTTATGTGGCATGTATGTTAGAACTTGTGATTGCGGAGTGGCTCCCACATATCACGCATAAGATAGGTAGAACCCATGATCATCTCATGTTAGTATCATGCTAGGACATGTTATCTGTTTATGTGCTTGTTTGAAATGCATTTAAGTTGTACTTGCATTAATCAAGACTAATAAAATTGGATAACATATATGTTGGTAAGGTCGAACCGAACAACTCTTCAGTTGATTCGAAAATTCCCATTAAATATTAAGCTCATTTCGAATAATAGGTATTTAATTCGAGATGCGAATTTTGAATTAAATTCCTAGCATTCCATCAATAGGTTTTAAGGCTAGTAAGTAAAGCTAGTTATTGTCCGCGAGTCGTGGGATAGCTAGTGGAGCTTATTAGTTCTTAGTTACCTAATTGATCATTTTAAATTATCAATATTTCGTGGTTAATTTTGGCAAGGGCGATGTCCGCGAGTCGTGGGTCGTTCGAACTAAGTTTTGATCATGATCTTATGATTGATGGGTCTAGCTTAACGCCTAAGTAAATATGGATGTCGCACGAGTCATGGGTCCATATTGAAAGATAGGTGATGCAAAACAATTACTAAGAGTTCTAAAGGTGTTAGAATTGGTAAGTTGTACCTACCTAGGGTTTTACTTAGAATGTCCGCGAGTCGTGGGTTCGAGGTAAAATGCTTAGGATCTTGAGACCCATTGGGAAAAGCGTTCCTCTTAGATCTTTGGGAATTATAGATCTTTGAAAAACACTGGGAGCTACATTAGATTAAAGACCTTATCTTTTGTATATCGTTATAATTCAGCATGCTCACATTTTCTCTGCTTAGCATTTAGGTTGTAGTTCTGTGATTCTCTACAATATGAAATGCAAACCCATTTGTGTCCATCCTTAAGTCAAAAGAGTTGACTAAGTCCTAACTAAATCTGATTGGCTTCGGACCCTAAAATTCGTTTTAGATTCCGAATAGAGAAAGACGTTCTCTAAAGGGCGAAGTTTTCAATTGTGAAAATACGACCCGGGCCAAAAGAGAAGCAATCTGAGGTGAATGGATTTTTCCAAACCACTTGAGAGCAATTGAATCACCTCATAAAAATATTACAAGGTATAACATTATGGAATTATTCAATATTCCAAATGGGGAAACAAGTGCACACGAACAAGGTCTAAAGATCTTATTTGAAGATCTTATGGTCTCGATCATCAACCGAGAGAAGAGTTCTCCATGCACTGATTGCTTACATTGCTTCCACCATCATTCAAACCCTTTGTGCTCAACTAGAATGATGCTAATGTAGCATAGTTAATCATTTAGTTGATAATGGTTGAGAGCATCCTTAAGAAGGAATAAAAGGTTGAGATGGTTAATTCTTCTTCTAAACTCCCTAAGTTAAAGGCTCAACGCCTAAAGAAGAAGAAACCCTTAAGAGCCCAATGGAGGGGCATGTAAGGGGTGCGCCCAAAAGACACTAGAGATCAAATAGGACGTTTGCTTCTATGGTAGCAAATAAAGACTTTGAAAGGGAACTACGAAGAGTATGAGTACTCTGAAATGTTACCTCGTTTAGTAATTCTACTAGGAATAGAATTCACTAGTCTTGAGTCAATTCTGCATAATCCGTTGTGCAAAGACTCAAGGCACTAATGTTCTGAACATACAACGAGAAAACAAAAGTAAGTGAGACGACAAAGCTTCGAATTACTTTGGAACGTTGAGATATAAAAGGATTAGCAAGTCAGACACCTTAGGATCATTCTATGAAAATGAACCTATAGAGTTGACTTCCTGTGAATCCTATCTCAAAGGGAAAACATTCCCGGAACATTGTTTAGGTGAAACATAGAACGTTCCAAAATTATAGTGGATTTCGATCCATGCTGATGAGTGTAAGATGCTTAATGTAAGCACTAGATACAATCGTCAGTTTAATCATTATGAATGAATGTACTTGTTAAAGTACAAATTCGAAACTTATATGAAATTCTTAGAATTTCAAAAGGAGGTTAGGAACCGAAGTAGTCATAAGTTATAGGCAAATTGATATGATCGAGATAGCCAATATCTTATCAACTAATTCCTTAGTCATCTTAGAAATAATAGGATTATCTCTCAGTAAACTAATTCGAGAACACCTTAGTGTTTCCGAATGAGGGAATGAAACCTTATAGGATATGGTCCATTCCATAGCAAACTTTTCTGACTTATAATCATTCTAGGAATAAACTCCCAAAATATGCAGTTAGAGATTTTGAATTTTGCACCTTCCAAAATCAGTCCTTTAGATGTACTATGCAATGTGGCACACTAAATTCCCTAATTATTCTTGTCCAAGAATTTAGTGGAATCCTCTTAAGTAAAGAGGATAGTGGGAGATAGGCTTGAAATGAGTTCAAGTTTATACAAACAATATTGGATATCATTTCTGCGATTCCCTTAGACAAAGGTTGTTTGTCTCAAGGAATGTATCTTTCTTAAGGAATCGTTCCTATAGAAGAAGAAAGACAAGCAAGCAGACCTCAAAGAAATTTAAGGATAAATATCCACCCCACATATAGAAGAAACCAGCCCATCTGATAAAACTTAGCCAAATTTTAGAGTATGTACACGTATGAAACCCTTCTCTTAAGACGTGTTTAGAACGCATTCCTAGATAGCCAAGAGGAGACACTGTCAGATTTGGAATTTGAGTAGTGTAAGCAAGCCTTGAAATCCAATATGGATTCCATATACTCAAACCAAGTTTTGACCTTGGTTGATCCACCTGATAGGATCAAGCTCGTGGAGCTTCGAGTAAATGGAAAGCATTACAACCTTCTTGACGATTGAAATGCAAAAGTCCATTTGGATTATGTTTACCACATCCTCATATTCTGACTATGAGATATGATAAATGAATATGAGAACTATCTTGTTCAATATGAGATTGAAAGAGACTGAAATAAGGTATTTCCATAAATCTCATATTCAGTGGGAGTATGCATAAGGTATGCAAATCCCTAAGTCAATCTGTGGATTGATAAAGGCTTCTAGGAGTTAGACAATTCGATTCCACAGTCAAATCGTTTGACACAGATGGAAGTCGAATAAGTCTCAGAGTGTACATATGAAAGTTAGTGATGTAAGAGTCAATTTTGGTTCTTTAGAAGACGGCATCCTTCTCATTAGGAATGTCAAGGATGACGTGAAAGTTACCAATTCTTGTTTAAGAAACAATTTGACATGAAAGATCTTAGTGATTATCCTAAATTCTTGACATTGAGATCTATAGAAGATAGATCTAAGAGAATAAAAGGATTATCACAAAAACGAGTACATAACTATAATACTAAAAGGAGTTTAGTATGGACAATGGAACATCTCTTTTGAAGAGTATGTGTCCTAAGATAACTTTGAGAAAGTTAGAATGTCCAAAATCCCTTTAAGTGAAAGGGTGCATAATGTATGAAATGTCATGTACTAGACTTGATATGGCGCAACACTAAGCGTAGTGGGTCGAATCTAATATGACCTCTAAGAAGGTCATTAGATTTCTGTAAAGGATGTCCTCAGAGTACTTGAGAAGAAATGAGGATATATATTAGTTTACAGAGCCCAAAAGATCTTGTTGTTAAAAGGATATTTAATGTAACCGTTCATCAAACATAGATGATTATGAAGACATTGAAAGGATACAACTTCTACCAAAATGGTAATGCAATGTGTTGGAAAGGGGTTCCAAGGACGGACATTGCAAAACTAGACTATCGTAGTTGAGAACTTAGTCGTATTATATAACGCTAGGTTAAGTGTTTGGGTAAGAAACTCCATCTAACTTGTTAGATGAAGTTCCTAGCATGAAACAACTCCTTTATCATACTGTATGATAAAATAGATGGTTGCTCAAGTAAGAGAACCAAGACCTCACCAAGAGACTGACACGTGATTACGAATCACTTTATAAGGAAAAGGTGTTTTCCTAAGAGATGTGTAAACAAGAGGGTCACATCAGCAGAGAATATAGCAGATCCACTTTGGAAACGCCCAAAGTCAATAGGCTCTCAAAGTACATCTTGAGAAGATGGGACTTAGAGTACCTAAATGGCTTTTACGGGCAAGTGGGAGATTGTTAGGAATAGTGCCCTAGAAAGCCGATTAGTCATAATCCGTTTTGGGACTTTCCTAGTATCACAGACAATCTTTGAATAATATACGATTGATTAATATCATAGGCAAACACTTCTTTATATGCTCTTGTTTGGTATGCGTTTACTTTAGTTGTGCATGTATGAGAACTCCCCTAATCCTGATGACTTTAGGACTCTACCATTTAGGTGAAATGGTTCATGAAACGAGCCCTATATCACATAAGTCATGATTAGTAAAATTCTCCAAGCCGATGAGTCCTACAGACAGTGGGAGTGTCAACCTGACTCCTCTAAGGCTTGCTTGTGGGATCACGCCCTTAAGAAGGACCACCTTGTTTCATGTAGGTGCAAAGTGTATAGTTGATACATGCGTGATACATGAGGGTGCTTACTTCAATAAGTAAGTTCACTGAGGTGCCCCATATGAGAAGATTCCTAAATGGGAAAGGAAGTTTCTATTTCAGGAAATAGAAACTTCCAGATTAGGAAATATCTCACGAGTCATTGATGTGATTAATTGATCCTTAGACTTGAGGTTCCTTGTCACTTTATGAGTTAACTCTGTAGTCTTAGGTATAAGCTTTAAAGGGTGTCGCCTTAGACAACTGATTCAAGGCTTATGCTGGGGCTGCACAAGTGATTCATGAAAGTGAATGAGAATCACGAAAGGACCTACACTTGCATTTGCAAGGTGATCTCTTATTGTGTAAGTCATTCATATGCCATATGGAGTCCTTGGCCAAGGCAGTAGATCAAGACATCAAGAAAAGGGTTTCTTGGATTGAGATCAAATGGATATGAAATGCACTTAGCTTTAAGACCAGATTATTAGGGTTCTAATTATTCCCTTACCCTAGATCTTGGTTGAGAGATAGTAAGTAGGAGGATTGTATCTCACACGAATCAATGACTTAAAGGTTCTGTCGAATCCAAACATTCCAATTCAGCTAGGGGTTAAACACCTGTTACTAGACTATGGCCGTTTAATCTGTGGACTGATTAATTAATTAGTGAATTAATTAATTAGGATCACTGCTAATTGAATTGAGAACCTAGAGGGTCACACACAACAACTTGGTTACATGAGTTGAGGCTTTAAAAAGATTAAACGTGTTAATCGGGCCTAGAGGGTTCCACACGTGTCGGTCACGTGACTGGACACGTGTCATAGGGACACGTGTGCCACACGTGTTTATTTGATTGAATATTAAATAATTAATTTATTAATTATTTAATAGACTTTGGTTTAATTTTGAATTAAAAGGAAAGTCTTATTTTGGAGAAAAATAATCTAGTTAATTAATTATGAATTAATTAATTAGATAAAATAAGTTATTTATTTTAAATAAATAAAGTATAAAATTATTCAAAATTAGTTTGGATATTTTTAGCTCTCTTGAAAGTTGATTTGAATTAGAATTCAAAGTCAAAGTCAAAATACTTGATGATCAAGTAATAGGAGAGAGAGGAACCAAAACCCTAGTCCATAAGGACTAGGATTTTCGGCCACTCCCATCCTATAAATAGGGGAGCTCGAGCTCCCCTTAGAGCTAATCGAGAATTCTTTTGGTTCATGTATTGAACACCATCCGTTCTCCAAGATAAACGAAACCCTAGGTTAAGCTAAACACTAACTAGAGAACTAGCATCCTTACTAGTTAGATTGTAGCCAAGTTGGTGGACTATCTCTAGAGAGCTTCAAGTTAGAAGTTTTGAAGATTCGAGCTTTACCAAAAAGTGGGGATCAAGCAAAACGATCAGAAGGGATGATGAAACGATTCTGAACCCAATATGAAACGAATGAAAAAATCGAACCAAAGAAGATGGCGAAAACCGTTCGTCCATATCCTAAAGGATGAATTTTTTCACGAGGGTTTTGTGACTGGCAGTTTTCTACTTTCGCAAAACTGGTTTTCGAAGGGAGTTTCAATCATGATTTTCTCGTTTCATGTTTCTTTCTTTATGTTGTATTGTTAAAAACTTCCATAACATGATTTGAATCCAGGTTGGTGTGGATTGTTATCCCTACAATGGATTCTGAAGTGGAAAGAGACTTTCGAGGAACGGGTTGCCATTACCGCAAGAAGCGCGTTTGAGGGCGGCTCAAAACGTGTCAAGAAAGCTACTACCCAAGTGAGTTTCTTGATCTCAACGAATTTGGATACACGATTGCGAGTCCAAGATCCTTTTGTTGGGAAAATTTTTTAAATTCCGCTGCTTTCTGATTCCTGTTTTCCAACAGCAGGGATAGGCCGCCCACGGAGAAGTGCAAGCATAAGATCATCAAAATATCATATTCAACACATACATAACTATTGTAAGGTATACTCGCATGCAGGGGTAGAAATCAGCATGTAAAGGCCATAGGTCGCATAACTATACAAAATCCTAAACCTCACCTCGTGAAAGTAGAGTCTGAGAGTGTGAAGGACAAACACTCCTAAACCTTTGGCACACCACCGCAACCAAACTCTGAAACAGAACATACAGAAGCCCGGACTTAGACTCTATATGAACCAAACAAGACACACGGCGTTGCTCAACATGATCGTGGTTATGCATAAGTGTTCATGTTGTGCTTGGATAAGGTGTCGTGGTCATTCAAGGCATATCAATGCTCAACAAGGTCATATTTACAAGCAACCGACACGCAATTCCATACCCAAAGATGCAAGATCAATTTAGGAAGTCAATGTATTCACAAAATGCATATTAAATCATCCAATGTCACAGGGTTCAATTATAATATTAGAATTAAGCATCAAGTTCATGTCGAGTTATAAAGTGCATAAGTAAGAGCAACTTGGTCATATAAACATACAAAGTTGTTGTACGTAGATGGCATGCTTGATACAATTAAAGAGTGCATCTAATTCACTTAAGATCATACTTTACAACTTCACAACATGTTTGGTACACAAGCTCAAGTCACATCCATAGTTTCATAAATATTACACTTACATCCCCTAAGTCATTGCTAAGCATAATTGTTCGTTTAAAGTGTTTATACAATTATTCAACTAGGAATTAATTACTTACAAGCATGACAATTATCAATTTATCGTAATTCATAATATACCATTTTCGAGTAGTAAGAGTAAATCAAGATATTACAATTCTAACTCCTATCATGCATCAAGTCTCAAGTTGTTCAAGCATCTTTCATGTATCTCAATTTTATATTTGAAACACAATTTAAAACAAACATATCATTAAGAACGTCTCAAATCCATATAGAGAAATCACAACATGTTAGTTCTTCTAAAATATCATTCAAGTTCATTTAGTCACATAAAAGATTAGTTTCTAGATATTACACTAACACCCCTTCATATCTAAACACATAGTATAAATTCATCAAAACGGGATTCAAATTGTAAATCGAAACATTCATGCATATCACAATTCATTCAATACATATTTTTGAATATGATTGGAATACATCTCGATCAACAAACCAACAATAAACAATTTATTTGCACTTAAAACAATTAATTCAAATAATCACAATTACGCAAAATAATTCTTAATAAATAGATCAAGTGTCCAATTAACGAACGGAAAGTGGCGTTGAACTCACCACAACGAGAAGAACATCCTGACCAGACGCCGCCAGAAGGCCACCACTGTAGCTGCCGGAATTTTGCCGGGCCGCCGCCGAAGGTCACCGGAAAAATCCCAAAAAATAAGTCCTGAATGAAGTCTTCGTGCCCGTTCCGAATCCTCGATCAAATTCTGGAAATTCCAAGTCAATCTCCTCCAATTTCAGATCTAAGAAAACGAAAACCTTAAAATCTTCAAACTCAAATTACTTCCAAACCGGTGAACCAAAATGCGATCCTTAAAAGGCATTGTCTTACCCGTGACGAGCTCTTCGAAAGCCCTAAGGTGGTTGCCGAAGAAAATCCCCGGAGCTAGTCCCGCCATTGTGCCGCCACTGTACAGCCGCGATCCACCGCCAAACCACCGAATCTGGAGTCGCGTGATCACAGGCTACTAGTTCTCGCCGTTCCGAATAATTTTCGTGAAGAGCCCGAGGCCAAAAGATGGCCGGAAAATACCCCCGTTGGCCGCCGAATATTCTGCCGCTGCCCACGTCACCGGAACCACCATCTACGGCCAAAATCTGGTGAAATTGATACCGGAAATGGACTCAGGAGGTCGAAAAACATTGGAAACCATCAAGCTCCGTCGAAAAACACCGCCGGAAGCGGTGGAATCACGCCACTACAGGAACTCGCACCGCCGCCGCGGGCTTCAGGCGGCGCGTGCGGCACCATCACGGCTCCGATGGCCACGCCACCGATGTCAAACGAAGCACCGGGATGTCATCTTTATGGGTCTGAGGCGCGTGCCTCAAGAGGAGGGCCGGAAACCGCCGCGAAAGGCGACGAAGTGGCGGTGGTCCAACACCTCCGCTGCTGCTTCTAAAATCCGGCGATAACTCCGTCACCGTTTGTCTTTAGGCGGTGAAATTGGTACTCTTGCGTACGTCTCGCCGAGATAATCGAAATGGACTATTCGTTTGTTGAATTCCGTCGAGAAACGATCAAGTTATGGGCTCGTAACCGAAGCCGCGAATAGTGACCGCGGGAGAGAGAGTGGGAGAGGAGAGAGAGAGAAGAGAGAGAGAGAGAGAGAAAGGAGATTTGGGAGAAATGTGTCTTGTGCACAAGCTGTATACAACCGGGTAACCTTATCGCATAGCAAAGAGAAATATCGCGAACGAATAATCGTAAATAAAATTGGTAAAGTTACGAATAAATATTCAAGCCCCGAATTAATTTTATAAATTAAAATGAAAGAGAGGGATTTACCAATTAGAGTTTAATTCAATTTAATTTTAGAAATCTTTCGTACAATTTAACGACACTTCGTAAACACATGATTGACAATTAATCTCAAGGAATTCGAGTAAACCGAAATTAAACAAGTTAAGTAACATGATGGATATAAAATCAACTTGACAATTAATTTTAGAATAATCCGAATGATCACATATTAAATTGGATTTACATTAAATCACATAATTCAAGAACTCTTAAATTAAACACACACAAGTGTAGAGACTTACTTGTTAATATTGTCAGGACGCCCTTCGAGAACACGGGACGTCACAACCTCCCCCCCTTAAGAGAACCTGGTCCCCAGGTTCCACTGCTAAAAGTAGATCCTCGAGTTGTAGTGCTCCAACACTTATCCCGAACTCGCGTGAGTTCATAACTCTAATGGTGAGGCTTACTCCTGTCATCTACACCGAACCTCCTTTAGGATGTCTTGTTATCGTCGAGGTCCGTGCGAGTACTTGACCCGTTAGTTATTTCGAACTCGGTCGGTCATTCTCATGATCGGATAGCTGCAACTGCACCCAACCTCGAAGTCGTCTCATACTCGCCACTTGCAACCCGTAGTTAAAACAACGCGTAACACAACCACAACAAAAAAGAGAGAATCCCATCTCTCAACACGTAAGTGAGAGAGCCCCGTCCCTTAGCACCCACAAGAGAGAGAACCCCGACTCTCGAGCACATATAAAAGAGAGAACCCCGTCTCTCAAGCACATAATTGAGAGAACCCCGTCTATCAACCTAAGTCGGGCAGATTCCAACATCTCCCAACATTCTAGTTTGAGAAAATCCAGCATTCCTCAAACCCCTAGATTCAAGAGAATCCGGCATCCCTGAATATCTAAGTACAAGAGAATCCGACCTAGAGCTCTGTTTTGCAACCTAGAGCTCTGATACCACTTAAGGATGTAACACCCCAAACGGAGGATGCCACATCCCCCGCACTAAGACCCAGACCCGGTCACGAAATGGAAAGTCCATGCCCGAATCCGAATCAAAGCGAACGGGAGACCAACTCACACACTAGGCTAGGCGGATCTAACACGACAGACTCAGAGCGCGGAAGCAATTTAAACAATTATCATCAGATAGCGGAAGCAATTAAATCAACGTACAAAATAAGTGATGGGGTCAACTAGCATAGATACCTAGTCCTGAATATCAGCATACATAGTAGGTGACGGGTTCAACTAGCATAGATACCTAGTCCCGAATCTCAAATCATCGCAACGTAATAAACCAATATAAGTATCAGTAGAATAGCTAATTACATCCAAATGCTAGCATACTAACCCCACACGGGTTTAAGTCCAAGTAGAGTATAAAACATAATCTCCAAAAGCGAAATAAGAATACATAACATAAATAGAGTATGTGACAAATGCATCTTAACACCAACTAAACCGACAAGTGTGACCCAGAAGACTCACATCCGCCTAGCTCAAGCCAAAAGAAACCTGCAACTAAAAGATAAAATGAGGTGTCAGTCAACTGACTGAGTGAGGGGGCTAACGCACACCCACTGTATATATATAGAGCATAGCACATATCAGAAGGGTGGACTCATGAACCGGAGATAGGTGTTGCATACCAAAACATTTCCAAAAGTACCCAAAAGATAGTTATATAAGATTTAGAAAACATTTCAGAACTCTATCTCGATTCATGATTCCCAGACAGAACAGATCACATGCTCGGCGAGTACGAGCTTCCAACCTTTACTCCTCAGAACATATCAAAACATAAAATACCAAATCAATCTAACCGTCACACCAATGATGGAGGAGATGTACCGTCCCCAAACCATCCATAACAGACATACCCTCAAGGGGTAGCGAACCCACAAGAGTCCTCCCCGGCCTTAGCCGAAGGCTCAAGATACCACACCTTCCCTACAGATCGGGTCGCGTGAAGATATCTCAAATGGAACTACGCACAGGTATATCCCCGATGGCCCTAACCGTCCCGGAGGCTCCTTACCTATAGCTTCTCGGATCCACATACATACATACATAATCACAACACAACTGTTTTTCCAAAATAGCTTACATATGCTTCAAAAACTGGTTTTTATATATATTCCTACGCTGCAGGGATAGCCCGCCCACGTAGGACTCACACACATACATTCCCACGCTGCAGGGATAGCCCGCCCACGGAGAAGTGCAAGCATAAGATCATAAAAATATCATATTCAACACATACATAACTATTGTAAGGTATACTCGCATTCAGGGGTAGAAATCAGCATGTAAAGGCCATAGGTCGCATAACTATACAAAATCCTAAACCTCACCTCGTGAAAGTAGAGTCTGAGAGTGTGAAGGACAAACACTCCTAAACCTCTGGCACACCACCGCCACCAAACTCTGAAACAGAACATACAGAAGCCCGGACTAAGACTCTATATAAACCAAACAAGACGCACGGCGTTGCTCAACATGATCGTGGTTATGCATAAGTGTTCATGTTGTGCTTGGATAAGGTGTCGTGGTCATTCAAGGCATTTCAATGCTCAACAAGGTCATATTTACAAGCAACCGACACGCAATTCCATACCCAAAGATGCAAGATCAATTTAGGAAGTCAATGTATTCACAAAATACATATTAAATCATCCAATGTCACAGGGTTCAATTATAATATTAGAATTAAGCATCAAGTTCATGCCGAGTTATAAAGTGCATAAGTAAGAGCAACTTGGTCATATAAACATACAAAGTTGTTGTACGTAGATGGCATGCTTGATACAATTAAAGAGTGCATCTAATTCACTTAAGATCATACTTTACAACTTCACAACATGTTTGGTACACAAGCTCAAGTCACATCCATAGTTTCATAAATATTACACTTACATCCCCTAAGTCATTGCTAAGCATAATTGTTCGTTTAAAGTGTTTATACAATTATTCAACTAGGAATTAATTACTTACAAGCATGACAATTATCAATTTATCGTAATTCATAATATACCATTTTCGAGTAGTAAGAGTAAATCAAGATATTACAATTCTAACTCCTATCATGCATCAAGTCTCAAGTTGTTCAAGCATCTTTCATGTATCTCAATTTTATATTTGAAACACAATTTAAAACAAACATAACATTGCGAACGTCTCAAATCCATATAGAGAAATCACAACATGTTCGTTCTTCTAAAATATCTTTCAAGTTCATTTAGTCACATAAAAGATTAGTTTCTAGATATTACACTAACACCCCTTCACATCCAAACACATAGTATAAATTCATCACATCGGGATTCAAATTGTAAATCGAAACATTCATGCATATCACAATTCAGTCAATACATATTTTTGAATATGATTGGAATACATCTCGATCAACAAACCAACAATAAACAATTTATTTGCACTTAAAACAATTAATTCAAATAATCACAATTACGCAAAATAATTCGTAATAAATAGATCAAGTGTCCAATTAATGAACGGAAAGTGGCATTGAACTCACCACAACGAGAAGAACATCCTGACCAGACGCCGCCGGAAGGCCACCACTGTAGCTGCCGGAAATTGGCCGGGCCGCCGCCAAAGGTCACCGGAAAAATCCCAAAAAATCAGTCCTGAATGAAGTCTTCGTGCCCGTTCCGAATCCTTGATCAATTTCTGGAAATTCCAAGTCAATCTCCTCCAATTTCAGATCTAAGAACACGAAAACCCTAAAATCTTCAAACTCAAATTACTTCCAAACCGGTGAACCAAAATACGATCCGTAAAAGGCATTGTCTTACCCGTGACGAGCTCTTCGAAAGCCCTAAGGTGGTTGCCGGAGAAAATCCCCGGAGCTAGTCCCGCCATTGCGCCGCCGCTGCACAGCTGTGATCCGCCGCCAAACCACCGAATCTGGCATCGCGTGATCACAGGCTACTAGTTCTCGCCGTTCTGAACAACTTTCGTGAAGAGCCCGAGGCCAAAAGATGGCCGGAAAAGGCCCCCGTTGGCCGCCGAATATTCTGCCACTGCCCACGTCACCGAAACCACCATCTACGGCCAAAATCTGGTGAAATTGATGTCGGAAATGGACTCAGGAGGTCGAAAAACATTGGAAACCATCAAGCCCCGTCAAAAAACAATGCCGGAAGAGCCGGAATCACGCCGCTACAGGAACTCGCGCCGCCGCTGCGGGCTTCAGGCGGCGCGTGCGGCGCCATCGCGGCTCCGATGGCCGCGCCACCGACATCAAACGAAGCACCGGGATGTCATCTTTATGGGCCTGAGGCGCGTGCCTCAAGAGGAGGGCCGAAAACCGCCGCGAAAGGCCGGCGAAGTGGCGGTGGTCCGACACCTCCGCTGCTGCTTCTGAAATCCAGCGATAACTCCGCCACCGTTCGTCGTTAGGCCATGAAATTGGTACTCTTGCGTACGTCTCGCCGAGGTAATCGAAATGGACTATTCGTTTGTTGAATTCCATCGAGAAACGATCGGGTTATGGGCTCATAACCGAAGCCGCGAATAGTGACCGCGGGAGAGAGAGTGGGAGAGGAGCGAGAGAGAAGAGAGAGAGAGAGAAAGGAGATTTGGGAGAAATGTGTCTTGTGCACAAGATATATACAACCGGGTAACCTTATCGCGTAGCAAAGAGAAATATCGCGTATGAATAATCGTAAATAAAATTGGTAAAGTTACGAATAAACATTCAAGCCCCAAATTAATTTTATAAATTAAAATGAAAGAGAGGGATTTACCAATTAGAGTTTAATTCAATTTAATTTTAGAAACCTTTCGTATAATTTAACGACACTTCGTAAACACATGATTGACAATTAATCTCAATGAATTCGAGTAAACCGAAATTAAACAAGTTAAGTAACATGATGGATATAAAATCAACTTGACAATTAATTTTAGAATAATCCAAATGATCACATATTAAATTGGATTTACATTGAATCACATAATTCAAGAACTCTTAAATTAAACACACACAAGTGTAGAGACTTACTTGTTAATATCGTCAGGACGCCCTTCGAGAACACAGGGCGTCACATTACGACTTGCATGTGCATGTTTTTATGTATACGTTTATCGCTCCTGCTCACTCAGTCTTCTAGAGACTGACCCTCTCCGTCCCCAACCTTTTAGTGCGCAGCTTTGGCTTTGGAGTTCGAGCTAGGCGGAGTTGTATGGAGTCTTTGAGTGGGTCAAGTTAAGTTAGGAGAGTCTCCACTCGCATATGTATTTAAATTATGCATGATGTAATGCTATAATATTATGAACTTGAATCTTATGTAATTGTTATTGAATTGCCTTGTCGGGCTTGTTATGAATTAAAAGAGGCCTGAGGAGCCCAAGTTTGCCTGTGGTTCGAGTGTTTAATTTCTACAGGCCCGTGGCCAATGCATGTGTTTGGATTTAGTTCTCCCTTACATTATGTCTTGTTGATTAGTTATATTTGCAGGGTCTAAGTTCCGCCTAGCTTAGGAGGGTTTTTTTTTCTGTTTGTCTCCCGTTCGCTATGGTTTTATACGGGTGCGGATTTTACCATTTCGTTACTCGTGTTGAGCCATAGTGCTGGGGATGCGACGCCTCACGTGCGGGGTGCTACATCCTTAAGTGGTATCAGAGCCCAGGGTTGCAAAACCCAGGTTCTCGTGTCGTGATTGAGTCAGTTTAGATCGTATGGCATAGGGACAACTTGTCAATGTGTTGATTACATTGAATTTCCATGGTTAAGTTGTTATTAATTACTCGAAATTTCTTGATATAGGTGATCTATTTTCAATTTCGTTGCCTTAGGTGCTGCATTTGCATCCTATGTGTCCTGATTGATCTAAATATGTGCCATAAGCATATGCTAATCTACATGCATCTATATTCGAGTGGAATCTTTGGTTATAGGTTATTGTCATGTTAATGAAGCTATTACCAACTTCAACAACGGGTTCCTTCTATCACATTAATGAAGAGGCTATGGAATTAAGGGATTAAAAAGTCGTGTGTTGACTCTTCAAGGCTATCAACATGGAGGTATATTCCATTACTCCACCTCGGGATAAATGGTAGGATTACCTACAAGATCAGGGGATCGTGGTCTTTTCTAAATGAAGTCATGTTCGTTGGTGTCCTTACAACGGCGCACCAAAGCTCTCTTATCGTTTCAAAGGGTTTTATCGGAAGAGAAGTCAGGACAGAAACCACAAGAAAGGACTTTATCAGCAAGGAGACGGAGGCCTTTAAGAGAACTCAAATTCGGGCCAAAGGGAGAAGAAGATGTAAATTGAGACACTCGGATTTCGGGCAAGGAAGAAGTCGGCTTGAAAGGAATTAGTGAGAACCGATCGATATGGCGATTTCAAGATCATGGAAAGCTAAGATGCCAAAGGTTCTAACCTCGGTCGGATTGAAGTCTGCTTTCCAGACTTAAGTTGAATGATCAAGTTGTGAATTCGAATTAGGAGACATGGAGCAACAAATGGAAACGATAAAGAAAGGAAAAGAGTTGTTGAAGGGAAATTATGTGCTCAAGTGTAAGCAACTGGAAGATGAATTCATTCAATTATGGAATTCATAAAGAATACTTAAGGGAACCTTGAGTAGAGAGACGATTAAGAATAAGATTTGGAACATCATTTACGATCAATCTTTAAAGGAAGTCAAGATACCAATTCCATAGGCATAAAAGAAGTGGGTTCGAGGGATTTCAATTTCGGGTAGCTGGAACACATAAGTGGATACAAGGAAACTTTGAAGATTTAGGGAATATGGGTTCAAGAGATCGTGATCTTGGACTATGGAGATTTGAGGACTATGGGAAGCATCATCAACGATAGAACAATATTCCACCTTACGACTTATGCTCACAACATCGAGATCAAAAGACAAGATGTCGTGCCAAGGATACCACTACGGTGACAGGTTCAATGCATTCATAGCACGTGCACCATGCATCGCAAATTAGTTATTTAAATTCTTATTATATGTGTTTTAATACTCTAATTGTTAAATTATTGTTACATACTTATTTGTTGAATTATGTGTCTTGATGTTGCATTTCCTTGTTTAAAATACCTACTACGTGCACCTAGCATTATAACCCCACATGCATCGTTTCAGTGATTACATGCTAGGTTGTCCTTCCCGTATGATGCTCTAATTATTATCCCAATTGAAGATCAACCGAACCGAGTCGAATAAGAACCTTTTGATAATAAGGTTGAGATAGAAATAGAGATGGAATTTTGGAAAGAAAGAGGGGGTTAGAGTTGATTTCGGGGTGCATCGATCGAACAAGATTAGGAAATGGGGTTCTGAGAATTAGATAAGAAGTGAAGGGCAAAGGATTTGGATTGCTATTGTGATTAAAACTCCTCCGAATGGAAATTACTCGTCAAGGAGTCCGATGAAAGAAGGGTCGATGGAATTTAAGATGTAAAGGTGGAAATTTTTAAGGGGGAGAGCATGACCAAGAAACAGAATTAAAGCTTGCAGTTATGCTCGAAGAATTATTCGGTAAGAATAACCAAAATGCAAGCCATGGAAGACATGGAAGCTTAATGATGGTGATTGGAAATGAATAAGGAGGCCTTAACAATTAAACAGTCAAGGCGAGAGCTAAGTCATTAAAATTCGAGTTGAAGATTACCACAGGGAGGATGAGAAGGAGTGTGGATAGTGCACGACATATAAACCTCACTCAGTTGTCAGTCGTTCCTTCATAAGGGCTTCGGAGGATATTAAGTTAAAGGAAATTGGAAAGTAATGATCGTTAAAGGATTTGGATTAAGCATCAAGGCTCATTAAGAAAGTTTTATCTTGAATTAAGAGATTACATGGAGCAGAACTCAATGCACAGCTAGTACCATGGATAAGAGATGAGAAAGGATCCACGAAAAGGTTGGTCTAATGGTGGGAACGATCATGAGATGGAAATCAAAATTAGGGCCTTGGAAGTAGTTGATCTTGAATATGGTGAATTCGGGCATCAACAAGAATAGAAGATTCAAACATGATTCATAGAAGGAATGTTCTGATGATATGTAAGATAAGCAGAGTTCGACTGGTTGAAATAATTAGACGTGTCAAAAGGAGATATAGAGGTTAAGGGTGAAGAGTTAAAGAAGGAAGTGAACACGATCCTAAGGGTAAATTGAATTCCAAGGAAATCGCCAAACTGAAGAAGGTGATACAGGTGAAAGAGTCAAGTAGGACCAGTCGAGAGATGTTTTCTCTTCAATCGAACACTCATATTAAGGGCATTAAAGATAAGTCAAGAGCCAAGCTAGTTTTCGGACGCATTATACAATTGGACCATAAAATTGGTCAACTTCAAATTTCTTGGCTACGGTGAATGGTACATAAAACATTCATGGCATATGCATACATGTAATTTGATTTAAGTGATTCTTAATGTCCTATACCTTGCTAGTTAATTAATTTCGTTGTTCCTTATTATGTTGTTATTGATTTTATTACGTGTCCCTGTGTGATCTACGTGATTATTCATTATTGTAACTCACATTTTGAAATCTTTTTTTTTTTTTGGTGGTTATTCTTTGATGTAATTCCTGTTTTTGAGAGACGGGGTTCTCTCTTTGCTTCTTTTGAGAGACGGGGTTCGCTCTCTTTGTTGCTTTTGAGAGACGGGGTTCTCACATTGTTGTTCGAGAGACGGGGTTCTCTCCTTGTTGCTTGCGAGGGACGGGGTTCCCTCACTAATTGTTTTAGGCATGCAGTGAATCCGAGGACGGATTCTTTTTAAGGTGGAGAGATTGTAATGCCCCGGTTTTTCATTTGTAAAAATATGTCGTATGTGTTTATAAATTGTGCAATTAAATTATCTAATTATGTGATTAATTATTTATAAGTGTTTTAAATATTTAATTTTATTATAAAATTGTTATTATTTTATTTCCTTTTATTTTATTTTATTTTATTTCGTTAAAGATTGGAAATTATTTAATTGATACTTAGTATTAATTTTAATTAATCATGTTTTATTATATTAATTAATTACAACCTAAATCGTTGACTTTGAATTTCAATTTAAAAATGAGATATAGATGTGTTTATTTAATTTGGAATTATTATGAAATTGTTAATGCATTGTTTTTGAGTGATTTAAACGAGCAATTAGCGCACCCTTAATTCCGTATGTGATATCTTGAGCTCGGGAACTCGGATTCGAGTTCCGTCACCTCCGCTGAACTCGTATCGAAGATTCGAGTTCAATAGAACAAGCCTCATATTTTTCTAAGCTCGTTTTGACCTCCGAAAATTAACCGGAACTTGGGACGTCCTCCTAAATGACCACCTCCCACTATTTTAATCATATCTTGAACCATGGTTAACCAAATTGAGCAAAGTTTGAACCCACATGACCCTAGTTAAACCCTCTACCTGATGCTTCCAATTACATTTCGTCCAAGGCCAAGGAAAGAGAAGAAATAGCTGCAAACTTGGAGATCAACCACTATTCCTGTCACTATTCACCTTGAGAGATTTTGAGCTCTAATCTCTTCCAAACTCAACCAAATTCAAGGGGTAAGTTTATGATTGTTTTCTCCACTCAATTTTAGTCATTTTGATTCAAGAATCTCTGAGTTTGAATAATGATTGATTAAGATATGATTATTTGAATGAATAGTGATAAGTCATTTCTTTACCAATTATTGAGCCTACAATTGTGATATTTTATTCCATGATTTGGTTTAATAGTGGTCTATTAATTGGTTTAATATTTCTTTGTAGGAAATTGCGACTTGCATGAAATTAGAGGTCATCCACCTTCTTTTGGGATTAATTGGAGAACAAATGCAATTGAAGGCCATAAATTTGGAATTCAAAAGCTCAAACAAAGAGTTACGTACGTTAAAGGAGGGGGATGTACGTTCTTGGAGTAATGACGGTGCTTGATGAAGAGTTAGTGGGCGTTTAATGTGAGAGATAGTGAAGAAGCTTGCCTGAGGTCACGGTCAGGAACCCTGACCCATTTTTCGGGCAGTAACTTGGACAAAACGTGTGGAGAACATGGCTTTTATGATGGCAGATCGTGGAGGAAGAGTGGGGGAAGAATTCAAGTCTTGGCACTACATAAAAGGAGAAGAACCGAGATTGGGGAGAGCATCACACTAGTTTATTCTTCTTTCCTTTGTTTTGTTGAAACTATATTACTATTTTATTTTCATGCTTTGAATTTTGTTATGAATTTCTAGTTCGTTTATAGTTGGGATTTTCCAAGCATGCGTTAGATGTCGTGATATAATTTCTTTGGGTTGATTAATCAAAGTTATCCGTTTTATTTCCAATTTCATGTCATTGAGTGTTGGTTTATTCTTTGGTTAGTGCACGAATTCTTGAATTATCAATACACATACAGCTAGTTAATTCGTTTGGTGGAGTCTAGCCGGGCAATTAACGAAGTGGCAATCAACACTAGGTTGTTAAGTTCGACTGATTTTGTGTTGTGGAATATTACGGTCTAATTAGGCGAAGTAGGAGTTTCTACTAAGTCGGTTAGGGTTAGTGTTTCTTTAGCTCGTAAAGCAATTAGCTAATTGAATCCTTGAAGGAGTTTCTGATAAGGGTTATTAGTTAGTTAGAGAATAGTCTTTAGGAGTTTCTTCAGATTATTCTAAAAAGTAAGAAGAAATGAGGGAGCCTAAGGTAACTGGTAATTATAGCTAGCCTAACGAGGAATTAATCACCCTGTCCCTGATCATAGTCTGATGCATGCGTAGGAAAATCCCAGCTATCTGTCATCTATTGAATTTGTCCAGGTTTAATCTAGTTTTACTTCTCGTTCTTGCCAGTTTAATCGTTTATTTTAAGTTAAATTTTTATTAGTTTAATCTAAAACTTGACAAATCCCCCTATTTTAATTGTTCGTTTTACTTCCTTGGCATATTAAAAGAGTACAAACTCGTCCAATCCCCGTGGATCGATACCCGTTGCCACTATTTTACAATTTAATTGTGTGCAATATTTGGGATTTATTATTGGTGGTCTCGACACCCATCAATTTTTTGGGCCGTTGCCGGGGATTGGTAACTAATTTTGTTTCTTTTTCTTATGCTTAGGAACCTTCATGAGCAAGCAGCCGTTGGTGAAAGTTCGAGTCCGTTTGAACTAGATTCGGACATTGAAACTGAACAACAGTTGGAATTTGAAGAACAGACTGTCAGTGAACCTGGCAGTGATCACGGACAGGATATGGCTCAGAACAGAACACTTCGGGAGCTTGCCCGACCTACTGAGGCACAACATCCACTCTGCATAACTTTTCCAGAACTGCAGGAAGGCTTCGAATTGAAATCAGGCCTTATCCATTTGTTGCCAACCTTTCGTTGGTTAGAGAATGAAGATCCAAATAAGCATTTGAAGGAATTCCACCTTGTGTGCACATCCATGAAGCCACACAATGTGACAGAGGATCAAATCAAGCTAAGGGCTTTTCCCTTCTCATTGCAAGATGCGGCTAAAGAGTGGCTATATTACTTACCTTCGGGTACAGTCACTACTTGGGCGAAAATGTCAAGACAATTCCTTGAGAGGTACTTTCCGGCTTCTCGTGCTACCAACATTAGGCGAGAAATTTGTGGCGTGAAGCAAAGAGATTCCGAAAGCCTTTATGAGTATTGGGAGAGGTTCAAGAGATTGCTAGCAAGTTGCCCTCAACATGGAATTTCCGATCAATTAGTCATCCAATATTTCTATGAAGGCTTGACTCCGATGGAACGCCGAATGATGGATGCCGCAAGTGGTGGAGCTATTGTTAGCAAGACCCCCGCCGAAGCTAGAGAGCTTATTTCTACTATGGCTGCAAATTCTCAACAATTTGAAGCTCGGCAGGACACCCCCCGGAGGGTGAATGAGGTAAATACTAATTCACTTGATAAAATTGAGTCTTTGCTAACAACCTTGGTGCAGAAAATGAATGTAGGTCCTACTCCACAGGCAAGAGTTTGTGGCATTTGCACTAGTCCCGAGCACCAAACTGATGCATGCCCTTATTCGAACACCTACAACCCCGGATGGAAGTACCACCCGCATTTCAGTTATGCCAACAACCAACCGAATAATCAGAGCTCCCACCCACCTCCACCGCAGCCACAACCACAACACCCTCCGGGTTCAGGTATGCCTCTTAGTGAAATTGTTCGTATGTTGGCTACTAATACCGAGAAATATCAACAGGACACGACGAACAGGATTCAAAAGATAGAGGACACTATAAAAAGCATGGAGACCCATATGGGACAAATTACATCATCGGTGAGCAAATTGGAGAGTCGAGGCAAACTACCATCGCGAACACACAATGTGAGTACGATTGTGTTGCAAAACGGAAATGAATTGCAGCCTCCAGTCAACAGGAGTTACAAACGTGATCGGGTACAGGTCTCTGATGCAGAAACTAAAAAAGAGATTGAGAAGAATCCTGCCAGTGATCACGGATAGAATTCCAGTCTAGCTGAAGTCTATCAGAAGCCCAAGCCGCTGGTAGTTCCACCACCATTCCCTGAAAGGTTAGTTCAGAGTAAGAAGGACAAGAGTATTATGGAGCTCTTTGAAAAAGTTGAAGTAAACATTCCACTTCTCGAGACCATCAAACAGGTTCCACGCTACGCCAAATTTCTTAAGGAATTGTGCACCAACAAGCGTAAGTTGACAGGTAATGAGAAGGTGAGTGTTAGTGAAAATGTTTCGGCCGTCTTACAAAGGAAATTACCACCTAAGTGTCACGACAAAGGTATGTTTTCCATCCCATGCAAGATTGGACATGTTGGTATTGGTAAGGCTATGTGTGATTTAGGTTCTTCTATCAATGTGATGCCTTTATCTGTCTATAATTCTTTGGGTCTTGGTCCATTAGCTAGTACGGGAGTTATTATTCAATTAGCGGATCGATCAATTGTCTATCCTGAAGGTGTTTTAGAGGATGTGTTAGTTCAAGTTAATGGATTAATTTTTCCTGCTGATTTCTTTGTGATTGATATGGAAAACAATTATTCGTCCGAGTCCTCTGATATCTTATTTGGTAGACCTTTTCTTAGTACGGCTAAAGCTAAAATTGATGTCCACAGTGGTTCTTTGACTTTAAAGTTCGATGGTGAAATGGTCAAGTTTAATATGTATGATGCTATGAAACATGTTGATGATATGTCTTGTGTCTACAATGTTGACATCATTGATAACTTGACTAATAAAGTGTTTGCTTTGAACCATGATGATGAATTGGACTATGTCTTGTGCCATAACTTGTCCGTTGATAGAATGAAGAAGTTTGATGATAAATTTGGCCTTTCTGAATATATGTTTGAGATAATTTATGCTTTGGAAGCTCCCCATGTTACAAGTTCGAAATATGTACCTATTGAGCTATCTCGGTCTGACACTGAACTGTTACCTGCCATTTTGCAGGCTCCAACACTGGAACTCGACAAGCTACCTGATCTTTTAAAACGTGCATATCTGGGCGACTTTGAGACCCTACCTGTGATCATAGCCAACATGCTTGACAGTCTGGAAGAGGAAAAACTGATCAGAATACTTCAAAAATACAAAGAGGCAGTTAAATGGACCATCACAAATGTCAAGGGACTGACGCCTTTTGGGAGCATGCATGATATTGTTTTGGAACGAGGAGCCAAGTCCCGTAGAGCAGCCCGATGTAGGCTAGACCCACCTATAATGGAGACGGTGAAAAAGAAGATCCTTAAGCCTCCTGATCGAAGAACTGAAAATTTGGACAGTGAGGTGAACGGGCGTAGACTTAAGCCATTTTATGAAGGATTCGAGCCACACACGGTTGAAAAGATGAAACTAGAGGATCCTCCTCTAGGGGCTTGAGTGTGAAAAAAAAACTCATCGAGTCCATGACGTTAAACATGGGCGCTGTATGGGAGGCAACCCATATTTCTTTCCCTTGCTTTTTTTTTTTTTTAGTTTTTCGTTTTCTTTCTTTGCTCGTTTTCCTCGCCCCGATGTAATCTCTTCTCTTCTCGTGTTTTGTAGGAAAATGTGCAGGTACCAGAATTATATAAGTGTGGGGGAGGCACAAGAGCGGAACCATTGTTGATCAATTGCATTAACTAGTGAACTTGCTATTGAGCTACTGTGAGGAAACTTGTCTGAGGTCACGGACAAGGGTTCTGGGTCCATTTTTGGTAATCAGAGCTTAACCCACATACCTGAACCACCTGTCTCCCTACCCGCATCATGATCCACGCGTAATGCTCCGATCCATCCAGCCAACCCGGACCGCCTCACTTACACCATACAAATCAACCACCGATACAAAACTCCCAAACCCTACATATCAGCCAAAGAAACCAAAAATCCCCAATTGCAAGTTCATCTTTTCTTCTCAGCCATCAAACTCCAATTGCAAGAACGACCAACACTAAGACCACCATGGGTAACGGGATGATTCTCCGGCCAAACAACCGCTGCCATCAAGTCTCCCACAGCAGGAACAGACTCCAGGGGCCTGAAACCTCTCACAACAATCAAGGCCAACGCACAGTCAGAGCAAAATTGAAGAAGCTGGCAGAATTCTACTGATGGGAGGCTGTTCGTGATCATAGACAGGGTTCTCCGAGTCTGAATACCAACCATCACACCCCCCGGGTTCAGGGAAGAGGGAAGTCCTCTGTTTACATTTGATTTTCATTTTATGTTGAGGACAACATGTGCTTCAAGTGGGGGGGGGGGGGGGGGGGTATTAGGGTTGTATGAGAAAAATTTTGCATTTTTGCATGATTTCGGGGTATTTTTTAGTTGATAATGGGCTGAAAATATGCGAATTTGCTTCTATAGTTGCATGTTTATGGTTGTGAATAGTAATTTCAGGGTTGTGCCCTCTTTATGTCTGATTAGGAGATACGATGTGGCTTAATTTGATTCTTATTTGATGAATTATTACGATTTAGGCAATGATGGATTAATTTTATAAGGATATGAAGCATGGTTGAGTCTTGTATGCTAAATATTGGCTAAGTGTTGGTGATATTCTCACATTTTTGGAAATAGCGTGCCTGGTTTTTAAAGGATAGAACATTAAATTGTGTGATTAAAATGACACCATTCTTGAATAGAAACTTATGAAGCTTAGAAGTTGAATTTGGTATGCACTTGAATTTTCACTTGTTTATTGGGAAATTGTGGTGGAGCTAGGGATTTAATTTAAGCTTGGAAATTACGTGGTATGATCTATTATGTGCAGCGCCAAAAATCTGTTGAAATGATTAAATGGGGCTTAGTAACCGGGTGACATTCATCACCAATGTTTGTGCTCGTGTAAAACGGTCCCAAATAATCTCGACGAGTGAGGCAATTTATGAATACTCCGCTAATTACCCAACTAAATAAGTGATTTATCACAATAAAACGAGTAATTATGAGTAAGGCAAAGCCACTTGAGGTTGTGATCGGTTGAGTAACCGGATGGCATTCATCACAAATGTTTGCGTTCGCGTCAAAAGGCCAATGACAATTCAAGTAAATCCTAGCAAAAGTTCCTTAATGATTTAATTACGAATAATCCTAATTCCCCACAACTACCATTTCATTTGAAACTTCCTCGTGCATACCCTTCATCTAATAAGTTGAATATGACTTCTAGGATTAAATGGTTTAAATTCAACTTTGGCAAATCATGCATGTGCTTAAGATGGTGACCGGGTTTTGTGTTTTCTTATGTGAGACTCTCATTGCATTTGGTTCAATGTTTGGTAGTGTAGGGCAAAAATTTTGTTGTCATTCCTAGTTTACATTGCCCATTTCGTGTTTTCATTGAATAGAGTCAAATTTCTCTATTATCTTTGATCTTAGTTTATGCTTGAGGGCAAGCATTGCCTAAGTGTGGGGGGATTTGATAAGTCATTTCTTTAGCAATTATTGAGCCTACAATTGTGATATTTTATTCCATGATTTGGTTTAATAGTGGTCTATTAATTGGTTTAATGTTTCTTTGTAGGAAATTGCGACTTGCATGAAATTAGAGGTCATCCACCTTCTTTTGGGATTAATTGGAGAACAAATGCAATTGAAGGCCATAAATTTGGAATTCAAAAGCTCAAACAAAGAGTTACGTACGTTAAAGGAGGGGGATGCACGTTCTTGGAGTAATGACGGTGCTTGATGAAGAGTTAGTGGGCGTTTAATGTGGAGAGATAGTGAAGAAGCTTGCCTGAGGTCACGGTCAGGAACCCTGACCCGTTTTTCGGGCAGTAACTTGCACAAAACGTGTGGAGAACATGGCTTTTATGATGGCAGATCGTGGAGGAAGAGTGGGGGAAGAATTCAAGTCTTGGCACTACATAAAAGGAGAAGAACCGAGATTGGGGAGAGCATCACACTAGTTTATTCTTCTTTCCTTTGTTTTGTTGAAACTATATTACTATTTTATTTTCATGCTTTGAATTTTGTTATGAATTTCTAGTTCGTTTATAGTTGGGATTTTCCAAGCATGCTTTAGATGTCGTGAGACAATTTCTTTGGGTTGATTAATCAAAGTTATCCGTTTTATTTCCGATTTCATGTCATTGAGTGTTGGTTTATTCTTTGGTTAGTGTACGAATCCTTGAATTATCAATACACATACAGCTAGTTAATTCGTTTGGTGGAGTCTAGCCGGGCAATTAACGAAGTGGCAATCAACACTAGGTTGTTAAGTTCGGCTGATTTTGTGTTGTGGAATATTACGGTCTAATTAGGCGAAGTAGGAGTTTCTACTAAGTCGGTTAGGGTTAGTGTTTCTTTAGCTCGTAAAGCAATTAGCTAATTGAATCCTTGAAGGAGTTTCTGATAAGGGTTATTAGTTAGTTAGAGAATAGTCTTTAGGAGTTTCTTCAGATTATTCTAAAAAGTAAGAAGAAACGAGGGAGCCTAAGGTAACTGGTAACTATAGCTAGCCTAACGAGGAATTAATCACCCTGTCCGTGATCATAGTCTGATGCATGCGTAGGAAAATCCCAGCTATCTGTCATCTATTGAATTTGTCCAGGTTTAATCTAGTTTTACTTCTCGTTCTTGCCAGTTTAATCGTTTATTTTAAGTTAAATTTTTATTAGTTTAATCTAAAACTTGACAAATCCCCCTATTTTAATTGTTCGTTTTACTTCCTTGGCATATTAAAAGAGTACAAACTCATCCAATCCCCGTGGATCGATACCCGTTGCCACTATTTTACAATTTAATTATGTGCAATATTTGGGATTTATTATTGGTGGTCTCGACACCCATCAAATAGTTAGGTTTAAATTGCATTCTTTGAATCCATGGCTTTAATCTCGAATTCTTTGAGGATTAATGCATGATATATGACCATTCTAGCTTCCTTTACTTGATCTTGGACTGGAATTTGATTTATATGAAGTGTATGTGAAAGTTCACCACGTTTGGAGCTCAAAAACGTGGCTGAAAGTCTGATAACCTGAGGCATGACTGGAATTTCTTTCTTGTTGCTCTTGCTGCGTGTTGTTTGCTGCTGCTGTTGTGTCTTGTTGTGGCCTCATTTCCTTGCTTTAGTTGCTGTAATTGTTGCCTTAGATGTTGCCTTGAGTGCTGTGTGTGTTACCTCGCTGCGACTGTCATGGAGAACCAAAACAGGGGAAGGAATGAACTGCTGCTGCTCCGTTTCTGCAACACTCTCCCCGGGCGGGGAGAGTTTTAACTGATTCCGTCCCCGGGTGGGGACACCACTTGCAGTAGCTACTGCCTTCCTTCTACCCGGCCGGGTGCTTTCCTGTGTAATTCTTTACCCGGGCGGGTAGTGAGTTGCTGCTGCGTCTTCTTTTTTTCCTTCTTTGCTGCTGTTTCTTCTTCCTTTGTTGCTGTTGTTGTGGTGCGTGTATATGTAGTTATAGCCTGCTTCTGCTGCATGTTGACTTGTGGAGTGCAGGTCTGCGTTAGGAATTGTTACTGTTAGCTCCATGAAATCTTAGATTATACATGTATGTTTGTGTGTCCGTATATATTTATATAACTGCTGGTCTTATGCTTGGTAAGGGAATGTTGTTCTAACGCCCCGACTTTTCGGACGTAAAGGTACGACGTATGTGTTTACCAATTTGCGCGAATTAATTGTTTTTACTTGTTTTATATTTAATTTTATTATAAATTATTATTATTTTATTTTATTATATTTTATTTTAATTTAATATTATTTTAGAATATTTCGTTAATTTAAATATATATATATATATATATATATATATATATATATATATAATTCTTTTATTATTATTAATTTAATGATTAATGCTAATTAAGTGTTATGTTAATTAATCATGCTTTAATTAATTAATCACATTGACCTTAATTTATGTTTATAATTTAATTTAATATATTTAATTAATTTTTCTTATGCATGAATTTTAATGAATATGTGCATGAATTGCATGAAAATGTGCATGGTTGTTTAATTTGTGCATTGTTCCTATATGAAATGATATCGAAATGTTGTGAAATTGTAGTATGTCGCAAATATATGTGTTATGAACATGACTATATGCTTATTTTGTGTTTTCGAACTCGTTTAATATGTTAACGAATTTAATTTGTATCGTGGAACCAAATTGGGGGCTAACGAGCACTTAGCGTACCCCTGGTTCCGTATTAAATATCTTGAGCTCGGGAACTCGGATTCGAGTTCCATCAACTCCGCTGAACTCGTAACGAAAATTCGAGTTTATTAAACTTAGCCTTATATTTTTCCAAAGTCATTTGAACCTCCGAAATCCAACCGAAAAAAGAAACGGCGACCAAACTGACCTTGCTGCACTAAAATGGCCATATCTCACCCAAACTTTAACCAAATTAACCATGGTTTGATTCTAATGATCCCTAACTCAACCACCTAACCTGATATATCATGCCCTAACCAAACCAACCCTCACACAATCCCCAAATCTCAGCCAAAGTCTCTGAAATTACAGTCAATCCCGTAACCTTGCATTCCTTGGAGATTTTGGAGCTCAAATCTCATCCAATCTTCATCCAATCAACAAGGTAAGCTTAGGGTTGTAATATATGTTCATTTCTGATCATTTTCATTCTTTCATCCCCAAATTTGAGCATGGTTCATGAGGTTTTGGCTGGAATTCGAAATAAATGGGTTTAGAGCAAAATTTGATGATCTTATTCAATTCTTAATGGTTTTGATTGATTCCAAGCTTGAGAATGATTATTTTGACATCCTCATATCATTTATGATCATTAATTTTATGGTGGTTGATGTATTAATGAGATATCATTTATGGCACCTTGGGAGATTTTCATAAAATGTCACGTATGACAGCTTTTCTTGGTTGAGCTCTTTTGGAACTGAATTATATGTTGAATTTGTGTTGCTTGGCTGTGCATTTGATAGCCTAAATGATCTGAACTGATTGGGATTAATAGAGATCATTCATGCCCTGTTTTCGTGACCTTTGCTCTGTTTTTGGCTTGGAATAGTTGCTGTCAAAACTGCTGCGTTCCTTCTTTCTTTTGCTGTCAGCTTTCATGGCTTTGTGGGTTGTGTTTTAGCTGAATTCTTGCTGCATTTCATGCCTTGTATTGTTGCATATTTTTCCTGCATTTCATGGTTGAGTTGCTGCCCTTTTCTGCGTCGTTGCTGTCAAAACAGGGGCTGTTGCAGGCGGTTGACATGGGTGTGTCGTTCTTGTTTGTTCCAGCGTGAAACGGGGGTGTAAATTTGGTCTGAAATTTCTGTACCGAGACACGGGGGTGTCTCGGTTTGTTCTATGTTTGTGACACGGGGGTGTCACCTTGTTAAATTCAAACTTTTGCCTGCGTTTTATACCTATGTTTGCATGCATGCATGTGTTGCTGTATATATATATGTGCTGTGTGTGTTGTTGTGCATGCATGGCTTTTGTGGTGATTAATGCTTGCATGGTTAAGTATATATATATGTGGTATATATGTTAAATATAATTTATGCATGCATGTTGATCTACATACATATATATTATATATATATATATATATGTATATATATATATATATATATATATATATATATATATATATATATGTTATTATATAATTATTATATGTTTATTATATATATAAATTTATTGTATATTTTCTATATTATTTGATTTAATTCAATGTTAGAAACTAATTGATCACTATTTCGCGTATTTAATTTACTGATTATTGATTGAACGTTTTATTTATTTTATTTCTAATTGTAAATATGAATATTACGTGTTATGAATATTAAATGAATTCTTGGATTAAATTGATATTAATTTTGAATTTATGAATTTATGAATTTGAATGAAATGAATGAACGAATAGTTGATTATGTGCTTTAAATTCCTTAATAGTGCACATGAACATTTTCATGATATAATATGATCTTTTATGCATTCATGTCATATTCACTTCATTGTCGAGCGTCATATATGGTCATTGAGTCTCATACCTTTTCTTTTGCACAGATTCGGGTTTGGTCGGAGGCGAGGGTGAGCATTGAGACGCTTGTGCCTTTCTTTTGCTTTTAAAAGGTGGGTTTTTCTTCTAATAGCTAAAACGACCCGATATATCCCTTATGTGAAAGGTTTTAAGCCAAAATAGTATATTTATATATATCGAGTCCATTTGGGTAAATGATTTCAAACGTTTGACCCTTTTTAATTATGAAACCCTACCTTATAATTTTGGCGAGACATGATTATGATTGCACGGGCCCAGGGACTTAGTGTATGTGGCTATCCGGTGAGGCAAGGGCCGACGGTGATCCCATATACTAGTTCCACCAATTTACGGCGAAACGGACCTCGTCAAGGAGTTTTTGTCGAGGAAACGCTAACCGGGCTTTGAGGACTCATGAACCTCATAGCCACATTGATATGATTAGGTGGTCGGGCCTTGCAAACCCGTCCACCTCCCGGAGGAAGAAAGTGTATATGAATGATTATGATCATGATATGTATGAGCACCAAAGATTATGTATGATAACGAATAATTCATGTTATGATTACACGAGGTGTTGGTTGGAGATTGTGCACGCCCACTCGCCGAGCCATAAACCCTTATGAACAATTATGAATGAATATGAACGTCGTAATCCCGTTGTTGTTTTCTTTTGTTTTAACCACTTGGGAAATTCTTATCAAACTTCATACGGGATTAGGGCTTGCATGTATGTGTTTAATTTCTGCAATGTTATATCTTATGCCCCGTTTTATACCCACCAGTCTCGTATAGACTGAACCCGGTTTGTTTTCAGTTGTTTTGTGCAGGTGTAGGAGTGCTAGGCGGGAATACAAGTCGTCTAGGTCTTGCATTTATGTTTAGCACTTCTTTTCCGCATCTCATACTCTTAGTGCTATTTTGTATATGATCTTAGTTGGAGCGTTATGATCTTGTAGGCTGTGCGGGCTATTGAATACCTGAATAATTTTGTATATATTATATGTTGATCTTGCTTCCGCATTTTATTATCACTCTGATTTTATTTGATTCTGATCTTGAATGGTTTAAGGGTTAGTCCCGCCTAGCATAGCATGTGTGTTGTGTCCCCGTTCGCCGTGGATTTGGCACGTGTATGGACTTCTATTTCATATACGGGTCGGGTCTCGGTGCGGGGGATGTAGTACCTTACGCTCGGGTGCTACATTCTTATGTGGTATCAGAGCTTAGGGTTGCAAATCCCGGGCTCTCGTGTCGTGTTGAGTCGGTTAAGTCGTTCGGCTTTAGGAACAACTTGTCAATGTGTTGCATATGCATTGTTTACGTGCTTGTGCGGTTTAAATTTTGAATTTTGATCGAATTAATTGCACTTGCATGCATGGACTAAAAATAACATGCATTTCAGTGTTTCTTGGACAGGATGGCTCCACGTAGACTCCGTGAGAGATCTCCAGTGCACCGCCGTCATCGTGATCGATCCCCTACGCCTCAACCACAACCACAAGCGCCTCCAATGGATATGGGGAATTTCATGGAAGTCGTTTTTAATTATGTCGAGCATAGGAGGGCTCAAGCTCCCCCACCACAACAAGCAGAACAACCGGCTCCTCCACCAAACCATAATAACAGAGATCCTTATGGAGTGTTTCTAAGCTACAATCCCCCTTAGTTTTCCGTTCTATTGATGATGCGGTTTCGGAGGGTTGGTTGATTCGATTGGAGGGGATATTTGGAGTCCGACAGTTCACTACGCAAGAGAGGGCTCAATTTGCCATATTCCAACTAGATGGCGATGCGTATGAGTGGTGGGAAAGAACAAGGGAGAAACTCGAAGTGGATGGAGAGGAAGTTACTTGGGAGGTCTTCAAGAGAGAATTTAGGGAATGTTTCGTACCGGAGGTAGTGAGAGAAAGGAAGGAGCAAGAGTTTATGGATTTAAAGCAAGGTGCGCGTACGGTGAGTCAATATCTTGCCATATTTAATAGACTTGGGAAATATACTCCTCATGTCACCAGGGATGAGAAGAGAAAATCAAGGAAATTCATTACGGGGTTAAGACAAGACTTGAGACATGGCCAGGCGGGTCACAATTTTGAGTCGTTTGCCGACACCGTGCAACGGGCTTTGGTTCAAGAGGAAGAGTTCAAAAAGAAGGATCTGGTTTTTAAAGCTCCAATGGGAAGAGGTTCTGGATGGAATTCGGGAAAGAGACCGATGATTCAAGCTACTCCCCCTCCTAAAGGTCCTTTTAAGAAGCCAAGAATGGGAGGATCAACTCCATCGGTGCTAAAAGCTTTGCCTGCACCAACGAGAGATCGACAAGGTCCGAGTGAGGCGAGATTGGCTCAAGCTCCTTGTACACATTGTGGAGGACCAACTCACAATTTCTATAATTATCGGAGGAGATTAAATTTGTGTCTCATATGCGGGAAGGGTGACCATATGGCGGATACTTGTCCTGACAAGGACCCCGGATTTCAAAAATGAGTTCAAAGGCCCATGGTCCCGGCTCGTGCTTATGCCCTCGAGGGTGAGGAGCAAGATGCAGAGATTGATCCTACAGCTGTGGTGGAAGGTACTCTATGCATACATAACATGAACATTCATGCACTCTTTGATCCTGGTGCCACGCATTCCTTTATTTCTTGTGATTTAGTTGCCACTCTGTGCTTGCCTGTTATTTGTTTATCTTCTTGTTATTTGGTGAGTTCGCCACTTGGTGGGAGTCTTCAGACAGATCGGTTGGTTCGGGAGTGTTCAGTTCTGATTGAAGGAAAAGAATATCCGGCTGATTTAATTGTTTTGCCTATGAAGAGGTATGGAGTTATTTTAGGTATGGACTGGTTGTCCAGGCATCGAGCTAATGTTGATTGTTTTGTGAAGAAGGTGTTTTTGGGTGATGAATTGGTGATTGGTAGTGGCTCAAGATCGGTACCTCTCTTTTCTTATATGGAAGCTCACAAGTTGATGAGAGAAGGAGCAACGGGATTTATTGCTTATCTTCTCAATAGGCCGAAAGATCAAGTCAAGTTGGAGGATACCGCGGTTGTTAAGGATTTTTCCGATGTGTTTCCGGAGAATTTGAGTTCTTTACCACCAGACCGTGAGATCGAATTTGTTATTGACTTATATCCGGGATCCAAACCGTATTCTAAGACTCCGTATCGGATGGCACCGGCCCGAATTAAAAGAGTTAAAGATTCAGTTAGACGAATTGCTCAAAGTTGGATATATTCGGCCAAGTTCGTCACCTTGGGGTGCTCCGGTTCTCTTCGTTAAGAAAAAGGATAGAACCTTAAGAATGTGTATAGATTATCGGGGAGCTTAATCGGATGACTGTAAAGAATAAGTATCCTTTGCCCCATATTGAGGATTTATTCGACATGTCACAAGGTTCTGGAGTATATTCAAAATTGGACTTGAGAGAAGGATACTATCAATTGAAGATCCGGGAAGAGGACATTCCGAAGACGGGATTTAACACCCGGTATGGACACTATGAGTTCGTAGTGATGCCTTTTGGACTGACTAATGCTCCGGCTGCTTTTATGGATATGATGCATCGAATTTTCCGGCCCTATTTGGATAAGTTTGTGGTAATATTCATCGATGACATCTTGGTTTATTCGAGAACTCCGGAGGATCATGCCAGACACCTCAGAATTGTGTTGGACACCTTAAGAGAACATCGGTTATATGCTAAGTTTAGCAAATGCGTTCTGGATTGATCGGGTAGCATTTCTCGGCCATATTATCTCAAGGAAAGGTTTGGAAGTAGATCCTTCTAAGATTGAGACGGTTATTCAATGGCAAAGCCCGAAAAATGCTTCAGAAGTGAGGAGTTTCTTGGGTTTGGCAGGCTATTATCGGAGATTCGTTCAGGATTTTTCAAAGATTGCGGCTCCTCTAACCCGATTGACTAAGAAGGCGGCTAAGTTTGAGTGGGACGAGGCATGTGAGGCTAGCTTTCAACTTTTAAAAGAAAAGTTGACCACCGCTCCTGTATTAGCGCTTCCTGAAGGTACAAAAGGATATACAGTTTATACGGACGCCTCAAAGGAAGGTTTGAGATGTGTGTTGATGCAGAATGGAAGAGTAATCGCCTATGCCTCAAGGAAATTAAAAGATCATGAGCAGAACTACCCCACTCATGATTTGGAGTTAGCGGCAGTGATCTTTGCTTTGGGTAAGTGGAGACACTATCTTTATGGAATTTTGTTCGAGGTCTTTTTCGATCACAAGAGTCTCCAATACTTATTTTCAAAAAAGGAATTGAATAAGAGACAACAGCGTTGGATGGAACTTTTAGCGGATTATGAGTGTACAATCCGATACCATTCCGGCAAAGCCAACTTGGTCGCGGATGCGCTTAGTAGGAAAGCTAGTGTGTCCAATGTAAAGGTGGAAATTAGAGATGAGAATGAGATGTTCAAACTGAGGGCTAGTATCCGGAATATTACGGTTCAACCGGATCTCAGGCAGAGACTATTTGATGCTCAGAGGATTGATCTCGAGGTTCAGAAATTAGCGGAGAAAGCTCGAGCTGATTCAGAATGTCCGTTTAGATTTGATGATACGGGACTCCTAAGATTCAAGAATAGAGTTGTTGTGCCAGAAGAGTTGAAAAGGATTATTCTTGAGGAAGCCCATCGGTCAGGGTATTCGATACATCCCGGAGGGAACAAAATGTATAAGGATTTAAAGCAATTCTATTGGTGGAATGGTTTGAAACGGGATGTTATCAACTTCGTGAAACATTGTATGACCTGTCAAGTGGTAAAGGCAGAACATCAAAAGCCATCGGGGCTACTTCAACCATTGCCTATTCCGGAGTGGAAATGGGAAAAAATAGCCATGGATTTTGTTTCGGGATTACCAAGACTGAGAGGAGGTTTTGATGGAATTTGGGTTATTATGGACAGGTTGACGAAATCAGCTCATTTCCTTACTATCAGAATGTCCGATAAAGTGAGTAAACTGGCCAAGAGATATAATGATGAGATTGTCTGGCTTCATGGTGTACCTGTTAGTATTGTCTCGGATATGGATCCAAGATTTACTTCACGATTATGGCAAGAATTACAGAAGTGTTTGGGAACAAGGCTCCAATTCAGCACAGCTTTCCATCCTCAGACCGACGGACAATCAGAAAGGTTGATTAAGTATCTGGAGGACATGTTGGGAGCATGTGCATTGGACTTTCAAAGCTCGTGGAATGAACAGTTGCCGTTAATCGAGTTCGCTTACAACAATAGCTATCAAGCCTCCATTGAAATGGCCCCTTATGAGGCTCTTTATGGACGTAAATGTCGATCTCCGTAGTTCTTTGACTTGGAGGAATGGAATTGGACCAAACAAGAAGGTGTTAAAAGAGGGGAGAAGAAGGAAAAACCCTCTAAGGCTGTACAAGAGGCTATTGACAAGGTCCAGATAATCAGACAACGGATGAAGGCCGTTCAGGATCAACAAAAGAGTTATGCAGACCTTCGAAGAAAGAATTTGGAGTTTGAGATTGGAGACAGGGTTTTCTTAAAGGCATCTCCACGAAAAGGGTTCTCAAGGATTGGACGAGGAGGAAAATTAAACCCTCGGTATATGGGACCATATGAGATTCTAGAGAAGGTCAGGGATGCGGCTTATCGATTGGACTTGCCTCCGAGTTTGACTGGAATTCATAACGTGTTTCATGTTTCACAACTCCGAAAATATTACCGAGACGAGTCCGAGGTTCTACCAGTTGAAGAAGTGGAGTTAGAACCGGATCTCACCTTCGTTCAAAAGCCGATTAAGATATTGGATCGAAAATTTTAGGAACTTCGAAATCGGCGTATTCCACTAGTTAAGGTTCTTTGGAGAAGTGATAAAACCGAAGAGGCTACGTGGGAGACGGAGGAAAAGATGCGAAAGTTTCACCCCGAATTATTTCTGAGCGAGCAGTGAATCCGAGGACGGATTCTTTTAAGGGAGAGAGATTGTAACGCCCCGACTTTTCGGACGTAAAGGTACGACGTATGTGTTTACCAATTTGCACGAATTAATTGTTTTTACGTGTTTTATATTTAATTTTATTATATATTATTATTATTTTATTTTAATTTAATATTATTTTAGAATATTTCGTTAATTTAAATATATATATATATATATATATAATTCTTTTATTATTATTAATTTAATGATTAATGCTAATTAAGTGTTATGTTAATTAATCAAGCTTTAATTAATTAATCACGTTGACCTTAATTTATGTTTATAATTTAATTTAATCTATTTAATTAATTTTTCTTATGCATGAATTTTAATGAATATGTGCATGAATTGCATGAAAATGTGCATGGTTGTTTAATTTGTGCATCGTTCTTATATGAAATGATATTGAAATGTTGTGAAATTGTAGTATGTCGTAAATATATGTGTTATGAACATGACTATATGCTTGTTTTGTGTTTTCGAACTCGTTTAATATGTTAACGAATTTAATTTGTATCGTGGAACCAAATCGGGGGCTAACGAGCACTTAGCGTACCCTTGGTTCCGTATTTAATATCTTGAGCTCGGGAACTCGGATTCGAGTTCCATCAACTCCGCTGAACTCATAACGAAAATTTGAGTTTAGTAAACTTAGCCTTATATTTTTCCAAAGTCATTTGAACCTCCGAAATCTAACCGAAAAAAGAAATGGCGACCAAACTGACCTTGCTGCACTAAAATGGCCATATCTCACCCAAACTTTAACCAAATTAACCATGGTTTAATTCTAATGATCCCTAACTCAACCACCTAACCTGATATATCATGCCCTAACCAAACCAACCCTCACACAATCCCCAAATCTCAGCCAAAGTCTCTGAAATTACAGTCAATCCCGTAACCTTGCATTCCTTGGAGATTTTGGAGCTCAAATCACATCCAATCTTCATCCAATCAACAAGGTAAGCTTAGGGTTGTAATATATGTTCATTTCTGATCGTTTTCATTCTTTCATCCCCAAATTTGAGCATGGTTCATGAGGTTTTGGCTGGAATTCGAAATAAATGGGTTTAGAGCAAAATTTGATGATCTTATTAAATTATTAATGGTTTTGATTGATTCTAAGCTTGAGAATTATTATTTTGACATCCTCATCTCATTTATGATCTTTAATTTTATGGTGGTTGATGTATTAATGAGATATCATTTATGGCACCTTGGGAGATTTTCATGAAATGTCACGTATGACAGCTTTTCTTGGTTGAGCTCTTTTGGAACTGAATTATATGTTGAATTTGTGTTGCTTGGCTGTGTATTTGATAGCCTAAATGATCTGAACTGATTGGGATTAATAGAGATCATTCATGCCCTGTTTTCGTGACCTTTGCTCTGTTTTTAGCTTGGAATAGTTGCTGTCAAAACTGCTGCGTTCCTTCTTTCTTTTGCTGTCAGCTTTCATGGCTTTGTGGGTTGTGTTTTAGCTGAATTCTTGCTGCATTTCATGCCTTGTATTGTTGCATATTTTGCCTGCATTTCATGTTTGAGTTGCTGCCCTTTTCTGCGTCGTTGCTGTCAAAACAGGGGCTGTTGCAGGCGGTTGACACGGGTGTATCGTTCTTGTTTGTTCCAGCGTGAAACGGGGGTGTAAATTTGGTCTGAAATTTCTGTACCGAGACACGGGGGTGTCTCGGTTTGTTCTATGTTTGTGACACGGGGGTGTCACCTTGTTAAATTCAAACTTTTGCCTGCGTTTTATACCTATGTTTGCATGCATGCATGTGTTGCCGTATATATATATGTGTTGTGTGTGTTGTTGTGCATGCATGGCTTTTGTGGTGATTAATGCATGCATGGTTAAGTATATATATATGTGGTATATATGTTAAATATAATTTATGCATGCATGTTGATCTTCGTACATATATTATATATATATATATGTTTATTATATAATTATTATATGTTTATTATATATATAAATTTATTATATATTTTCTATATTATTTGATTTAATTCAATGTTAGAAACTAATTGATCACTATTTCGCGTATTTAATTTACCGATTATTGATTGAACGTTTTATTTATTTTATTTCTAATTGTAAATATGAATATTACGTGTTATGAATATTAAATGAATTCTTGGATTAAATTGATATTAATTTTGAATTTATGAATTTATGAATTTGAATGAAATGAATGAACGAATAGTTGATTATGTGCTTTAAATTCCTTAATAGTGCACATGAACATTTTCATGATATAATATGATCTTTTATGCATTCATGTTATATTCACTTCATTGTCGAGCGTCATATATGGTCATTGAGTCTCATACCTTTTCTTTTGCACAGATTCGGGTTTGGTCGGAGGCGAGGGTGAGCATTGAGACGCTTGTGCCTTTCTTTTGCTTTTAAAAGGTGGGTTTTTCTTCTAATAGCTAAAACGACCCGATATATCCCTTATGTGAAAGGTTTTAAGCCAAAATAGTATATTTATATATATCGAGTCAATTTGGGTAAATGATTTCAAACGTTTGACCCTTTTTAATTATGAAACTGTAGCACCCGGGACGATAGGCACCACATCCCCCGCACTATGAGTCTAATCCACATATGAAATAGGCAGTCCACATATGAATCGGACTCACAGCGAACGGGTGATAATCAAAAGTACAATCCTGACTAGGCGGAAGCTAACCCTGGAACCATCAACAAAACCCAAAATGCGGAAGCAAGGAAATCATTCATGTAATATCCATGAAATAATGGAAATCCAATACGAATATAAATACGGGTTCCACTAATCAGTACACCTGTCCTAACCTGTCCCGAATCAATACAAGGAAACAATCATAAAAACGGGTTCAACTGGCTCCAGAACCTGTCCTAACCTATCCCGAATCAATATCAATTCAATAAGGCACACCGGCCAGCAATAATAAATCAATAATAAATCAATACAGTACTTAAAGACAATATAATATGCAGTGAGTGTAAAAGAGTGAGACTAGAACAATGACTCGACACTCTAACTCCGCCTAGTAACCAAAGCCTGCAAAAGAAACTGGAAAAAGGGGAAAGAGGGGTCAGTCTCTAGAAGACCGAGTGAGCAGGAGCGATACATATAATATAGAAACATGCACATGCAAGTCATAAATCCCGAGCAAGGTTTTATTTAAAGTTAGTTCCCTCGAAGGGCTAGAAATTAAGTAAGCAATGCTCAGACTTTACGACTATTCATATTAAATTCAATAAGTTCGTAAATCATATTCAATCAATAAGGCTCGGCGAGTGAGCGTGCACAATCTCCAACCAAACGCCGACCGTGTACGACAAATATCATTAATACATTAAATAGGTGATCATGCAATATATCATAATACACTCAGATCACAAGCCATGTCCTAAATATATTTGTTTGGGCAATCCGATTCCCGGCCTTCCCGCACAGTGCCTATCAATCAATAATCAATCATATTCAACCAATCAGTCAATCATAAATAAGTTCCAACCTTCTTCCTCCGGGTTGGTGGTGGGTTTGCAAGGCCCGACCACCCAATCATTGGCCAAAAGGGGTTACATGACTCCCCAGATGGCACTCAGCTCCCTTTTCCCGCCAATCTCCTGACGAGGTCCGGTACCGCTGTTCAATAGTGGGACTAGTGTGAGGGTTTACCGTCAGCCCTTGCCTCCCCGGGTCCCCACTCACACCAAGCCCCTGGGCCCCAATCAGTGCAATCAATCAATCATTCTTTCTCGCCAAAACATTTGATTCATAAGAATCATACCATCTCCATCATTATCCATTTGAAAAGGGTTTACTCGATCAATATTTACTCGATCAATCAATGTTTACTCGATGACTCCACTTTTAAAAGTAACATATATAATCATAAGGTTTTGGCCAAAGCTTTTCACATAAGGGTTATAGGGTTTGATATGTAACTAGAACGAAAACACCCTCACCTGGAATTCCACGAGACAAGAAACAAGAGCAATACGGGTGCCTATTCAATTTGGAAGTCTCCGCCCTGGAAACAAACTGTACAAGAGAAGGAACAATGTGTACTGGTGAGAATTGACTCAATATGAAACCACATAGACGCACGACAATGCTAAACACATGATATGAGATGTATAAGAAGTAAAATGATGTTATGGAGTTACATAATCAAGTAATTCTTTCAAGTACATTCCATACATGAGGGTTTCAAGCCCAATCATTTCATATCTTTCATAATTCCTTGTAATCAAGTCATGAACTTCATATAACGTTTATAACTCAAGTATATCAAGTTTACAATTGTAAAATAGACAAATAGAGACATTCAATCATTTAAATCTCACAAAATCACATACCAAATCTAACTATATCAATTTTATATAATTCATACATGGCATACTCAATTCATATATCACTAAACGGATTCAATTAACAAGGTTACCTAATTAAATCAAACAATATTCATAGTGTTTACAAAATTACACAAACACCCCTTCAAGTTAGACAAATAGCTCAAATACGGCATATCGGAGTTCAAATTGCAAATCAAAGCATCAACATATATCATAGCTCATTTAATACATGCTTTCGTACACATTGGAATTCATATTGATCGACAAATCAAGCAATTGACAATTTATTGCAATTAAAACAATTAATTTCAATTAAATAGAAATACACAAAATAAATCACAACAAAACAACCGGGCATCCGATTGACGAACAGAAAGTGGCGTTGGACTCACCACAACGAAAGGGACCTTCTGTCCGAAAGTCACCGAAATGCCGCCACCGTAGCCGACCGAACAGTCACCGGCCGCCACCGGAACACCATCTCCGGTGGTCGGAAAAATCCCCGGAAGGACAGAAACGTGCGTCTCGGCCTGCTCAACAAAAGCCCTCAATCAATTTCAGAAAATGCCAAACACGCCGGACTTCGTTGATGAAAAATCGAACTTAAATCCAAGGACGAAAACTGAAATTAAACGTAAACCGTAAAACCAAAATGAAATCCGAGCATACCGTTGGAAAGCTTGTAACAAGCCCTACAAAAGCCCCAAGTCAAATCGCCGGAAAAATCGCCGGAAAATCAAACCGCCGATCCAGGCCCGGTCCGCCACCGGTCCGCCACCGCCGGCCGATTCTCGGAACGCTGTCGATGCCATCCGCTAAGTTTCGTCAATCCAAGCAACTTTCGTGAAGGCTCCACCACCAAAACCGGTCGGGAAAAGGCCGAACCACCACCCCAAAGTCGCGCCGCTACGTCATCGCCGGAACCACCACCTACGCTGTGATTCGCTCCAAACCGAGGCTGGAAATGGAACGGGAAGGGTCGAAAACGTGGGGTAGGGTGGTTGTTGGCCAGCGAGAGTCGCCGGAACGCCGCCGGCGTGAAGGTGGCGCAACCCGCCACCGTCGGACCACCGCTGCGCCGCCGCTGGTCACTTGCAGGCCACGAAACTGGTACGGTTGTGACGGGCTCGTCAAGCTGATGAATTTCCACTATCGATTCGTCGAATTCCGTCGAGAAACGAGGGAGAACGAGCTAGTGTGTGTTTTCACACCTCCACTGTATGTGAATAGTGCCTGATCGCTGGAGAAGACGATGAAGGCTGCTGATCTGATTTTGGCACGCAAAACGAGGAAACCCGAGTATATATCTCGGATCCTCGTACTAAAAAATGATCGGAAGAACGGGCTAACGACGTCAGAATTTGGCAAACTTAGAGTCTACGGACTCGTCTCGATGCCCCGAACGCAAAGGACTCGTCTCGATGCCCCGAACGCAAAGGAGGGGTCAAAGAAGTCAAAATCTCTACCGAACGAGAAGTGACCGGAAAAACCCCTTAAAAGAAGAAAATTACAAAAAGGGCCCTACCTCTAAAAGAGTTAAAAAGAGGGCCACACAACGCACCAATCACATAATTAAACACATAAAAAGGTTGGAAGGTGACGTACCTTATTTATCGGATGAGCGGGGCGTTACAGAAACCCTACCTTATAATTTTGGCGAGACATGATTATAATTGCACGGGCCCAGGGACTTAGTGTATGTGGCTATCCGGTGAGGCAAGGGCCGACGGTGATCCCATATACTAGTTCCACCAATTTACGGCGAAACGGACCTCGTCAAGGAGTTTTTGACGAGGAAACGCTAACCGGGCTTTAAGGAGTCATGAACCTCATAGCCACATTGATATGATTAGGTGGTCGGGCCTTGCAAACCCGTCCACCGCCCGGAGGAAGAAAGTGTATATGAATGATTATGATCATGATATGTATGAGCACCAAAGATTATGTATGATAACGAATAATTCATGTTATGATTACACGAGGTGTTGGTTGGAGATTGTGCACGCCCACTCGCCGAGCCATAAACCCTTATGAACAATTATGAATGAATATGAACGTCGTAATCTCGTTGTTGTTTTCTTTTGTTTTAACCACTTGGGAAATTCTTATCAAACTTCATACGGGATTAGGGCTTGCATGTATGTGTTTAATTTCTGCAATATTATATCTTATGCGCCGTTTTATACCCACCAGTCTCGTATAGACTGAACCCGATTTGTTTTCAGTTGTTTTGTGCAGGTATAGGAGTGCTAGGCGGGAATACAAGTCGTCTAGGTCTTGCATTTATGTTTAGCACTTCTTTTCAGCATCTCATACTCTTAGTGCTATTTTGTATATGATCTTAGCTGGAGCGTTATGATCTTGTAGGCCGTGCGGGCCATTGAATACCTGAATAATTTTGTATATATTATATATTGATCTTGCTTTCGCGTTTTATTATCACTTTGATTTTATTTGATTCTGATCTTGAATGGTTTAAGGGTTAGTCCCGCCTAGCATAGCGTGTGTGTTGTGTCCCCGTTCGCCGTGGATTTGGCACGTGTATGGACTTCTATTTCATATACGGGTCGGGTCTCGGTGCGGGGGATGTAGTACCTTACGCTCGGGTGCTACAGCTGTTATTCAATTGACTGGAGCAACATGTAAATAATTGAATTTGAATCTGTGATTGACTGTGTGCATGAGAAATGAGTATATATATATAATTATGCATGGGGTGTTACGTGTATATATGTATATATATCTAATGTATTTATAATGCATGCAAGTGATAAATAAATGTCTCATGCATGTTGTGTAATTACGTAGAAACATATATATATACATTAAGTATACATGCATGTGTGTTGTTCATTATACATATATGTATATTATGTACATTATATATAATATATATATATATATAGATATTATAATATACATGTGACTATATATATATATATATATGTTTTTATATATTAAATATTATTTGATTTAATTAAATTAGGGAAATTAAAATGTTATCTATTTCATGTTCCTTTCTAATTCCCAATTTTAAATTGAATGTAATTATTTACCTATTCTATAATTGTAAACGTGTTATAGTATGTGTTATGACCTTTATTTGAATTCTGGAATTGAATTGTTATAAAATGTGAAATTCATGAATTGATTTGGTATGAAATGTGAAAGTTATGACTTGAATTGCTATGAAATGTGAATTTATAAACTTAAATGATTATGAACGCTTCCTTGAACGAAAGAATGGCTCGTTCATATGATTGAAATGCATTAATAGTGCACATGAACCTGTTCATTACATAATATCATTTCTTATGAATTCACAGCATGATCATACATTGTCGTGCGTCATATATGGTTCATTTGGTGTCTTGAGTCTCACGAACATGTTACGTTGTCCTTGTACAGTTTATCTCCAGGGTGCAGAAATCTTGATCAGCGAGGCACTAGGTAACTCATATCTTTGTACCGTCATGTTTCAGGTGAGGGTGTTTTCGTTCCAGTTACATATTAAACCCTACAACCTTATGTGACAAGCTTTGGCCAAAAACCTTATATATATATATGTTACTTTTAAAGTCGAGTCATCGATTAAATATTGATCAAGTAAACCCTTTTCCAAATGAATTATGGAATATGTTATGTTTCTTATGAATTGAAATGTTTTGGCGAGATTATGCATGTATGTTATGTTCACGGGCCCAGGAATTTAGTACATGTGGCTATCCGGGGAGGCAAGGGCCGACGGTGATCCCATGTGCTGATTCCATTTATGTTTAACGGCGAAATGGACCTCGTCAAGGAGTTTTTGACGAGGAAACGCTAACCGGGCTTTAAGAACTCATAAACCTCATAGCCACAATGATATATTTAGGTGGTCGGGCCTTGCAAACCCGTCCACCACCCGAAGGAAGAAGGTTGGAACTTCTTTTATGATTATGATAATGATATGACTGTTATGCACCGTGCGGGAAGGCCGGGACACGGATTGCCCAAACGAATATGTCTTATGATATGATATATGATCTGTGTGTATTATGATATATTGCATGATCACCTATTTAAAGTATTAATGATATGTGTCGTACACAGTCGGAGTTTGGTTGGAGATGATGCACGCTCACTCGCCGAGCCTTTATGTTTATGTATGAATTATGAATGTAATGAATTAATATGATTAGTCGTAAAATCTGAGCATTGCTTAGTTATTCTCTTGCCCTTTTGGGAACAAATTTTAAATAAAACCTTGCTCGGGATTTACGACTTGCATGTGCATGTTTTTATGTATACGTAAAGCTCGAATCTTCAAACTTCTAACTTGAAGTCTCTAGAGAAAGTCCACCAACTTGATCACAATCTAACTAGTAAGGATGCTAGTTCTCTAGTTAATGTTTAGGCTTAACCTAGGCTTTATTTGATCTTGGAGAAAGGAAGGTGTTCAACACATGAACCAAAAGAATTGCCAATTCGCTCTAAAGGGGAGCATGAGCTCCCCTATATATAGGAAAGGGAGAGGGACGGCCGAACCTATTCCTCGTTGGACAAGGATTTGGTTCCTCTCTCTCCTATTACTTGATCATCAAGTATTTTCCAAGTTTGACTTTGAATTCTAATTCAAGTCAACTTTTAAGAGAGCTAAAAATATCCAAACTATTTTTGGATAATTTTATACTTTATTTATTATAAAATAAATAACTTATTTTTATCTAATTAATTAATTCGTAATTAATTAACTAGATTATTTTCTCCAAAATAAGACTTTCTTTTTAATTCAAAATTAAACCAAAGTCTATTAAATAATTAACACATTTAATTATTTAATACATATATATATAATATATATATATTCACACGTGTGTGACACGTGTCACAATGACACGTGTCACTCACGTGAGCCATACGTGTGATTTCACACGTGTGGAACCCTCTTGGCCCGATTAACTCGTTTAATCATTTTAAAGCCTCAACTCATGTAACCAAGTTGTTGTGTGTGACCCTCTAGGTTCTCAATTCAATTAGCAGTGACCCTAATTAATTAATTCACTAATTAATTAATCAGTCCACAGATTAAACGACCATAGTCTAACAACAGGTGTTTAACCCCTAGCTGAATTGGAATGTTCGGATTCGACAGAACCTTTAAGTCATTGATTCATGCGAGATACAATCCTCCTACTTACTATCTCTCAACCAAGATCTAGGGTAAGGGAATAATCAGAACCCTAATAATCCGGTCTTAAAGTTAAGTGCATTTCATATCCATTTGATCTCAATCCAAGAAACCCTTTTCTTGATGTCTTGATCTACTGCCTTGGCCAAGGACTCCATATGGCATATGAATGACTTACACGATAAGAGATCACCTTGCAAATGCAAGTGTAGGTCCTTTCTTGATTCTCATTCACTTTCATAAATCACTTGTGCAGCCCCAGCATAAGCCTTGAATCAGTTGTCTAAGGCGACACCCTTTAAAGCTTATACCTAAGACTACAGAGTTAACTCATAAAGTGACAAGGAACCTCAAGTCTAAGGATCAATTAATCACATCAATGACTCGTGAGATATTTCCTAATCTGGAAGTTTCCATTTCCTGAAATAGAAACTTTCTTTCCCATTTAGGAATGTTCTCACACGGGGCACCTCAGTGAACTTACTTATTAAAGTAAGCACCCTCATGTATCACGCACGTATCAACTATACACTTTGCACCTCCATGAAACAAGGTGGTCCTTCTTAAGGTCGTGATCCCACAAGCAAGCCTTAGAGGAGTCAGGTTGACACTCCCACTGTCTGTAGGACTCATCGGCTTGGAGTATTTTACTAATCATGACTTATGTGATATAGGGCTCGTTTCACGAACCATTTCACCTAAATGGTAGAGTCCTAAAGTCATCAGGATTAGGGGAGTTCTCATACATGCACAGCTAAAGTAAACGCATACCAAACAAGAGCATATAAAGAAGTGTTGCCTCAATTCGTTATTTTATTCAAAGATTGTCTGTGATTACAATAAGGAAAAGCACAAAGCGGATATACAATCGGCTTTTAGGGCACTATTCCTAACAATTTCTTTAACTTAGCTTCCTCGGTATAAGTGGTTCTAATCACGCCACTTGTCTAGTGATAGTCCTCACATTTCCTTTGAAGCAATTAGTAGGAATGACAACCTGCTTCTTTCGTTCCCACTTTCGATTCTATTTTCCCAAACCTCAGAATTTTCCATTTCCTTTTTAACCAACCAGTGCAACCCAGAATTTCTTCTTTTCTTGATTCCAGCAAGAATCAGTCGGAGTATCACTGGACACGTGTCATTGTGACACGTGTGCCACACGTGATTATTTGATTGAATAATAAATAATTAATTTGTTAATTATTTAATAGACTTTGGTTTAATTTTGAATTAAAAAGAAAGTCTTATTTTGGAGAAAATTAATTAATTAATTAGATAAAAAATAAGTTATTTATTTATTAATAAATAAAGTATAAAATTATCCAAAAAGAGTTTGGATATTTTTAGCTCTCTTAAAAGTTGATTTGAATTAGAATTCAAAGTCAAAGTTGAAAAATTACTTGATGATCAAGTAATAGGAGAGAGGGACCAAATCCTTAGTCCATAAGGACTAGGATTTTCGGCCACTCCTCCCCAACTATATATAGAGGAGCTCCAGCTCCCCTTAGAGAGTAATTGGCAATGCTTTTAGTTCATGTGTTGAACACCATCCTTTCTCCAAGATATATTAAACCCTAGGTTAAGCCTAAACACTAACTAGAGAACTAGCATCCTTACTAGTTAGATTGTAGTCAAGTTGGTGGACTATCTCTAGAGAGCTTCAAGTTAGAAGTTTTGAAGATTCGAGCTTTACTAAGGAGAGGGGATCAAGCCGCGAGAAGAACGTTCTTGGGTGGCTTGAAACGCTTCAAGAAAGATTATTGAAAAGTAAGTTTCTAATCTCTACGAATTTGGATACACGATTGCGAGTCCTAGATCCTTTTGTTGGAAAATTTTTAAATTTCCGCTGCTTTCTGATTCCTGTTTTCCAACATAAAGAACTTCAAGTAAGGGATAGGTTGATGGAAAGGAATTCCGAAGGAAAAGTGAGACTAGATTTGGCTTCGGGGTGTTTGGATCGAACAAGATTAGAGAAGGGGGTTGCTATGTTCGTTAAATTTCCCCCTCCCCCTAAATGGAATTTTCCATCAATAATTTCGATGGAAGATGGATCGATGGATTTTAATGTGTAACGACATAAATTTTTTAAGGGGGAGAGCATAACCAAGAGGCAAATTTGAAATTGGAAGTTGTGGCCGACGAAATAATTAATAGAGATAACGGAAATTCAATTAGGGAAGATTCGGGAATTTTATGGTGGTGAGCGGAGATAAGTAAGACGACTTTAAAGGTTGATCATTCAAATGAGAGCTAAGCCACTAAATTCGGGTTGAAGATTTTCAAGGAAAATAGAGAAGATAGTTCGTTGAATCTTTCCATGTATGTAAGTCAAGTTGAAGATTTTACGAGGTATAAGGGAGATGGTTCATCGAACATTTCTATGTATGGAATTCAGATCTGGAGGTGATGGAATTATAAGGGAGCATCTGTGAACTCCTAAGTCAGAATTGACAAGAGAAAGTCGAATCAAGTTAGCATATAACGGGATGATGGCAATCAAGATTAATTCAATGGAGTATAAAGGGGGTTTAACAAAGACAATATTATTAAGCCATCGGTTATTCCAATGGTAATTCTGAAGGAAATTTAAGAAGAAATCAAACCATAAAGGATGATCATTGAAGGATTTACATCAAACTTCAAGAATCATCAAGAGCATTCTATCTTCGATTCAAGAAATGAGGGGCCAAATACCGAATATAACCTTAAGGGGGTCGAAGAGAATGAACGGAAGATGGGAAAGGATTCGTGTTAAGATAGACCATAATGGTAAATATCTCAAGGTGGGGTTGAATCGTCAAGGTTGTTAAGAGTAGTTATCCTCGAGGATATGTGAGACTTCGATATGGGTAAGATAGTAGCTATGGACCTAACTTCGGGACGGAGGGTCTAAGGGTATACGGGAGGTCAAAGCTACGTTACTTAAAAGAGTTGGTCTGACTGAAAGAAGTTTATGGGGAGTGATGAATGATCAAAGGAAGTTAGAAGCAGTACAAGTCAGAAGGGAATAAAGAATAAAATCCGTAGAGGATCTATCAATTGCTTTGCTGGGGTACCCTAAAGAGCTTAAAGACAAGTCGAGCACTGAACTCACTTTCGAGGCAGATCACGCTTTGGACAACGAAACTTACCATTCTGAATTATTCAACTACGGTGAACGGTACATGAAGCATCCATGATACATGCATCCATGCAAATTTAACTTAACTAATTTTTATGTTAGGTGCTTTGATTCCTTATCATGTTAATTTACTTGGAGTAATTGATGATCAACGTGGATGATATCTATTACCTGCTTTGGGTGTCTTATGTGATTTTAATTATGGTTTTGCGTGTGTTGCTTGGGAGTATTGGAGACTTCCTTGCTTTATTTTGGTTGAGAGACGGGGTGCTCTCGTTGTTTGTAAGAGACGGGGATTCTCTTATTTTTGTTTGAGAGATGGGGTGCTCTCTTTGCTTGCGAGAGACGGGATTCTCTCATTGCTGCTCGAGAGACGGGGCTCTCTCCTTGTTGATTGTGAGAGACGGGGAATCTCTCATTGTTTGTTCGGTCGAGTAGTGAATCCGAGGACGGATTCTTTTTAAGGGGGAGAGGTTGTAACGCCCCGATTTTTCATTTGTACTAATATGTCGTATATGTTTACCAAACTTCGCAAATTAATTGTTTATAAGTGATTTGTATATTTAATTTTATATTAAATGTTAAAAATGTTAAATTTATATTTATATATATTCAAATAATATTAAACTTATATTTTAATGCTATTAATATAAATGTATATTTTACTCGTCCACTTTGTTTTATATTTAATTATGAATTTAAATTTTGTTTTATATTATGAAATTCTTTGAATATATTTATGCATTGCTCATGAGTGTTATAAACGTGCTTCGTTCTTATATGCTTTGATACCGAAATCTCGTGCAAATTTAATATGTTCGACTTATGCGTGTTATGATTATGAATATATGTTCGGTTCGTGTTTTCGTGTTCGTTTGCATGAGTTTCTAATTTATTTTGATTTTGGAATCCAAATCGGGGGCTAACTAGCAATTAGCGCACCCTTGGTTCCGTGATTGATATCTTGAGCTAGGAAACTCGGATTCGAGTTTCCTCAACTTCGCTGAACTCGTAACAAAAATTTGAGTTTAATGAACTTAGCCTCATATTTTTCCAAAGTCATTTGAACCTTCGAAATTCAATTGAAAAGTGTTATGTTCGTCAAAACTGCCACCTTTTACTAAAAGAGCCATAACTTACTCAAACCTTGACCAAATTAACTATGGTTTGATGGTTTGGAACCCTAACTCAACCCTCTAAGTAGTCTTAATCACCCCAAACCGAGATAACCTTCATCACTTAGAGAAAACTCAGCCAAAACCTTCTGCTCTCCTGTTTTCCCGTAGCTTTTGTCACCCTTGGAGATTCAAAGCTCAAATCTCTTCCGAACTTCATCCAATCCACAAGGTAAGCTTAGGGTTGTAATATACATTCATTATGAGTCATTTTGATCCATTCATCCCCAATTTTGAGCATGTTTTCATGGGTTTATGGCTGACTTAGTGAATAGTTAGGTTATGAGCATATATGTTGATCTCTTTCATTTCTTGAGGAATTTGGTTGATTCCAAGCATGAATATGATTGTCTTGACTCCCTATTCTCATTTATGATCATTTATTATGTGGTAGTTGAAGATTTAATGAGATTTCATTAATGGCACTTTGAGGAAAATTCTTTAAATAATCACATATACCTTCATTTCACGTTTGAGCATCCTTGGGGCTGATTTGTATGTCGATTTGGAGTTGTTTTGCTGCATATTTGCTGGCCTACCTTATCTGAATATGTTGGGATGAATTAGAACAGTTGTTGCTCAGTTTTTGCACGGTTTTGCCCTGTTTTTGTCCTGTTTTTGCTGCTGTACATTGCTGCTCTTTACCTTGCTTAACTGCTGTCAGTTTTTAGTCATTTGTGAGGGTTGTTCATGCTATTTTGCTGCTGCATAACTTGCCTTTTGTTGCTGCTACCTGCTGCTGCTCATTCATGTCACATAACAGAGGAAAAGCTTTGTTGTTTTGCTGCTGCGTTACGGGAATGGATCTCCCCGGGCAGGGAGATTTTGGCCGTGAAAAGGCCCGGCCTGGTAGCCTTTGTGCAGAAACTTTCTGCACGAAGCTCCCCGGGTGGGGACTTTTGCTGCACAAAATCTCCCCGGGCGGGGAGATTACTTCTGTAACTGTCGTTGTGTTGCTGCCTTCATTCCTTTCTTTCATGCATGTATTGGTTGTGTGCAGGTGTAAATGCATGGAGTGTGGTGTTTAACTGTTGTGCATGTTTGGATTAAATGCATGCATGTGTTTTCTTAATTGTGAATGTGTGTGCATGTATACCTACGTGTGTGTGTGTATATATATATATGCATGCAAGAGTGTGTTTGTGTAATTAAATATTTGCATGCATGAAATAATTGAAATGGGATTTAAGATGCATGCATGTGTACGCATATATATATATATATATGTGTGTGCATTTTTGTGTTTGTGCATGCATGAATTTCATATATATATATTAGGTGTATGTATATATATATATATATATATATATATAATATATATATTTAGGTTTGCATGCATGTTTAATTTATAGAATTTGCATGCATGAAATTGATACTTTGTGCATGAATAATATATTAGTATGCATGCATGGTATGGTACGTACACATATATTTATATATATATGTGTTTATTAGATATTAAACATTATTTGATTTAATTGAATTATAGAATTAAATTGTTACTTATTTCATATTTCCTTCTAATTTCCAATCTTGAATTGAATGTAATTATTTGTTTATTTTCTAATTGTAAACGTGTTATAGTACGTGATATGACCGTTATTTGAACTATTGGATTAAATTGTTATGAAATATGTAAGGATTGAACTTGAATGAATTTAAACGCTTCCTTGAACGAATGAACGACTCATCTCTATGTGATTTAAATGTATTAATCGTGCACATGAACATGTTCATGACAGTACATCATCTCTTATGCACTCATATCATGTTCATTGCATGTCCTGCGTCCTATGGTGTAATAGCCTAAGGTGCTTGTCCCACATCGGTTGGAGAGGGGAACAAAGCCTCCTTTATAAGGGGGTGGATACCTTTCCCTTGTTGAGGCCTTTTCCTGGGTGGGCGCCTTTGGGCTTAAATTCCACCGGGAAGAACAAAATCGTGAGGGTGGTGTCGCTTAGCCCACCAAAGCGGACAATATCGACAGGCGGGTTTTCGGGCTGTTACAAATGGTATCAGAGCAGAGACCCGGGTCGGTGTGCCAGCGAGGACGCTGGGCCCTCTTAGGGGGGTGGACTGTAATAGCCTAAGGTGCTTGTCCCACATCGGTTGGAAAGGGGAACAAAGCCTTCTTTATAAGGGGGTGGATACCTTTCCCTTGTTGAGGCCTTTTCCTGGGTGGGCGCCTTTGGGCTTAAATTCCACCGGGAAGAACAAAACCGTGAGGGTGGTGTCGCTTAGCCCACCAAAGCGGACAATATCAACATGCGGGTTTTCGGGCTGTTACAATAGGACACTTTCAAGTCTTGCCTTTTTGGTTTTGTTCAGTAAGAAGCGTACAGGTGGGTTTCTCTACTATTTAGTTAAATGACCCTATATACTCCCAATGTGTAAAGATTTCAGCCAAAAGTTATTATATGTATATAGAGTCGCTTTCAAGGGTCAATGATTTCAACGTAAAGCCTTCTTTTATGAACCTACCAAATGTTTTGGCGAGAAAAAAATGAATGAATGCACAGAGTGGGGCCCAGGGACTTGGTGTGAGTGGTGACCCGAGGAGGCATGGGCTGACGGTGATCCCTCACACTAGTTCCACCAATGAACGGCGTAACCGGACCTCGTTAGGAGTTAGCGAGGAATAGACGCTGAGTGCCATCTGGGGAGTTATGTTCCCTTTTTGGTCAATGAATGGATGGTTCGGGCCGATCACCCGGCCATCACCCGGAGGAAGAAGGTGTAAATGTCTATGAATGTGCACGAAAGAATGAAATGCATGAAAGAAAGAAAGAAAGAATGTTTAATGAACTACACGAGGTGTTGGTTGGAGATAATGCACGCCTACTCGCCGGGCCATAAAAGACCTAAAGAATGAAAATGAACGTTATAATCCCTTTTGATGACTTATTTATTTCACCTACTTGGGAAATGTTCTAAAAACCTCATTTGGGATTATAACTTGCATGTGAATGTTTAAATATTGCCTTATATGATACTTATGCCTCATTTTATACCCACCAGTCTCGTGTAGACTGAACCCCGGATTGTTTTCAGTGTCCTTGCAAGTTTGCAATGCTAGGCGGGAAGTTAAGTCTTTTTAGTCTTTCGATTAAGTAAGAGTCGGTCCATGTGCATATTGAATCATGATGTGTTTGGGTATGAAAATGTAAGATTTGTATTGATTATTACGGTTATCATGAATTCAAGATAAGCTTACAGAAATAGAAAGAATCTAGATTTGAAGTTTTATGATTTTATCGAATTTCGGGATTAGGTATCTTTGCTAGTTAAACACGTTGCTCTTTGCTTATCCTATTATTGATGTATGTATGTTGCTTCCGCTTTGGTAATATTTCGGTTTTATTGTCTCTTCGGTTGCATAAGTTAGCTCCCACCTAGTCTAGCGAGTGTGTATGTCCCCGTTCGCCGGGATTTAGCTCGGGTATGGAATGTCCATTTCATATTCGGGGTCGGGTCTCAGTGCGGGGGATGTGGTACCTTGCGCTCGGGTGCTATAGGAGGGGGGGGGGGGGGGGGGGGGGGGGCTTTTTTCCTATTCTCTCCTTCTCCTCTTGTACGTGTGAATGGGGGAGGGAGAGGCTAATTTTCAGCCTTTAAGGGCTGAAACGAGAGGGTCAAACAGTATCCGGTCCATTCAGATCAGATTTTAAAACGGTAGGGCAATCAAACGGCTTTAGAAAATAAAAAGGATTAATTCATTGAATCCAAATCACCAAAACGAACTCAATGACAAGGTCAAAATTTGAATTCGAATTCGCGAGCTCAAAGTAGCCACAAAGGCTCAAACATCCTAATTTATAATTAGGTTCTTAATTTGTAAATATTGGACGATTGAGTCCAAGAATAATTAATTAAATTCTAATACACACGTAATTAAATAAAATACAAACTGACACGTAATGCATACGAATTACACATAAGTCACGAAAATATTGAATTAAACTCTCCTGTAACGTCATACCTGGATTGCCGAGAAAACGGGGAGTCACACCTACCATTGATCACTTCCTCGAAGTCTTCTTCGAGTTCCCACTGGGGGCCTTGTATTCACCATATTGAGCTAAATGTTTGGTTTTTTCTTCGCTCGATGGAGTACTAAGAGCTAAGAGTTTCCCATAAACGATCCCAAACTGATCGTGCTAAAACTTGGTCGAGCTTAATTGATAAGCTAACTAGCTTGATTATTTCGATCAGTTAAGAATTTATAAGAGTGGGTTCTTCTCGACCTGCAAAATCGACAACGCGTAAGGGGTAAAACAACGGGGGTTTTAAATGGCGATGCCCCTTCGACGCTCATGTCAGTATATTATTCTTAGAGAGAGAATTTATGTAACTAGAAAGCTTTAAATGCAATTGAATGTGCTTACCAACCACTATTCATTGAGGGGGTATTTATAGCTTTAGGCCTATAACGCACCAAGTACACGCACTGGGGTGTAACATAATGGCAGTGTATTCCACCAGGCAGTTTGCTATTTTTGACCTGGTCGGGGTTGTATGCTTCATGCATTTTTTTTCCTTTTGGGTAAGTTTAGGTATTATGGAGCTCTAACTGGATCCACGTGCAATTATCCTAAGGAATAGAGTCGTTACATGTGCCCCGACAGAGGTGCTTTTGAGTACGGGTATGTTTGGTAACTCATAATATCGATCTGGGATCGATGTACGACCATCCATTTCGTGTGCGGGAGTGAGATCGACTGTGGGCCTTTTGATAATCGATCTCTAGTTTGGACTAGCTCTATTCCTCCTCGATTCAATTTTCGTTGTCCTATCGACCTCTTCATCAATTCAAGCGGGACTGGGTCCGCGCTTGTAGATTGATGTGGCTCAGGGTCGACGTTGATCCTCTATGGGCGTGCCACGTGACCAATAGAAATATGACATGTCAATTATTCTCGTGATATGTCTTTGAAATATGGTAACTTCTCATTTAAAACTTTTGCCAATTGGGAATTTTTTCTTCAAAGCCTAAAATTATATTTAATTTTATTTTTGTTACAAGTATCTAGATGAATATCTTTATCTTACTATAGAGTGGTGTTACTTAGTGATTCGATGTTATATTAATTTAATCAAATGCTTCGTATTTGAGTTTTTGAGAACGCAGCTACGAGAATACAACTACCATTAGTAGGGAAATGTCTCATGTTCTAGTTCATGGGAATGCAACTACCATTAGTGTGGGGAACTTTGCACCGAGTACACCTCATGTTGGAATATGGGAACTCAGCTACTATTAGTAGAAATAATTTTATACCTAAGTACTCCTCATATTCGAATATGAAAACTCAACTACTATTGATACGAAGAACTTTACATTTAAATAACTGAATAGTTCGACTCAACTTGAACTCAAATAAATGAACATCGGAAAATATATACATAGATAGATAGATAAACAGATATATCATTTACCTTTGTTCACCATTGAATATCCTTATCTTTGTTCACAGTTTTTGTTAATTCCAATTATAATGCATCCATATGTAATATGTTCTTCGATTTGAGAAGATCACATTAATGAAATCAATTAGGTAATTTTATGGCACTTCCAAGTTCCAATCTTCGTAATCTCTTTTAAATTATTATGTTTGGATGTTATTGTGTTTACATCCAATTAAAACCCACATTATGAGGCTCAATTTGTCACAAACTTGCGGATGGTCTAATTCAAGTTAATCCAAATACCGACCCGCCACGTGATATCGGTGACATGCTAATTAGAGGTGGCGCTTTCTTATTCGTCGAAGAGTTCAGATGGTCCACGTGGACCAGAAGCCTAAATGACATTATGCTGCTCAAAGACCACACCTATATAACCACACACACTCCATTTGCTCCCCACTGAAGAGGAAAACGCAGCCATGGCGCTAGTACAGAGAAGATTGCAGATTATCATTCTCTCTCTCCTCCTCGCCCTTACCTCTGCTAAAGTTTTCTTCGGGGAACGATTCGATGGTACTGTTTCTATGTCTATAATTAGCACATTTTGCCGTTATGCATTTTGATATTTTGGTGTATAGGTGTATTTCTGTACGTCGATCTGAGTTTTATTCTTGGAAGGAATGAAATTTGTTATAATTCGATGTTAATTGAATGAACCAGTGTAGATCTGATATAATTCTCGATATTGCATTCGTTCGTAATTGTGTGATTGCAAAATTATGGAATTTCGATTATGAAGATTCAGAATCATTGATACGAAAATATCCCCAGGAAGCTCTGTTGACTTTGCACTGTTGGTTTTGTGCGGATCAATGTTTGTTGGTGTGGACTGTGTAGTCGATGCTAAGTTGTGTGATTAATTTGGTACATATAGATTTTGAATTTGGAGATCATGGTGATTTTGAATTTGGAGAATGGATTAGTGTTCCGTATATATTGGTTTTGTTTTAATGTCTTTTATGAATCTGATCAATTAGTTGCTTTAGATATTAGTAGTACAGTATTGATGATTTCGTTTGCTAAATTTTGTAGATGGATGGGAAAGTAGGTGGGTCAAATCCGACTGGAAGAGAGATGAAAACACTGCTGGCGAGTGGAATTACACAGCTGGAAAATGGCATGGAGACCCTAACGACAAAGGTAGTTGACTAATTTGTGAATCTTGTGCAATTTGTATGTCTAAAATTGTGCATGTTGAAATGTTAATTTCCTTATCTCTTACTGCAGGTATCCAAACCAGTGAAGATTATAGGTTCTATGCTATTTCTGCTGAATTCCCTAAGGTCAACAACAAGGACAAGACCTTGGTGTTTCAGTTTTCTGTCAAGCATGAGCAGAAGCTAGACTGTGGTGGTGGATACATGAAATTGCTCAGTGGTGAAGTCGATCAGAAGAAATTTGGTGGTGACACTCCATACAGGTATTATGCATCAACAGATCTGCATCATCCATGATCTGCTTAGCTTTTTTACACAGATGAAATGCTGATTATTTCTGTTGTATGGTGGGCTGCAGTATCATGTTTGGTCCAGACATATGTGGCTACACCACCAGAAAGGTCCACGCTATTCTCACCTACAAAGGAACAAACCACTTGATCAAGAAGGAAGTTCCATGTGAGACTGACCAACTTACTCATGTGTATACATTTATTCTCCGCCCCGATGCTACTTACAGCATCCTCATTGACAATGAGGAGAAGCAGACAGGCAGTCTGTACTCTGACTGGGATCTTTTGCCTCCAAAGAAAATCAAGGACCCTGAGGCCAAGAAGGCATGTTTAAGTACTTGTACATCTGATTTAGTTTGAACTGTGTGTGTCTGGTGTTTTAATTACTGATGTTGTACTTGCTGAATCCCAATAACAGCCCGAAGATTGGGATGATAAGGAATATATTCCTGACCCTGAAGACAAGAAGCCAGAGGTAAATTATTAGTTTCCATGTTTGTTGATATACAGCCCAGGCAAATTATTTGTTTCCATGTTCTGTTGAATATGGCTGTAAATCAGGAAGGGTACGCAGCAGAACTTATGTTATTGAATTGACAAAAATTTGAAAATGATCTGTTTTATCAGGGTTATGATGACATTCCAAAGGAGATTCCAGATGCCGATGCCAAAAAGGTGACCAAAACGATTTCTAGCTGTTGGCTATCCGCACCAGAGGCTAATAATTTTTTTTTTCTTCGTGTAATCTAAAAATGTTTTGCTTTTGCAGCCTGAGGACTGGGATGAGGAGGAGGATGGCGAATGGACCCCACCAACCGTTCCCAACCCTGAGTACAATGGACCATGGGAGCCAAAGGTTTCACTGAATTTATGCTTAGGCACTTTTAATAGTATTGTTTGGTAGAAATGGACTACATGTAATTAGCTTTTTTTATCACCAGCAAATTAAGAACCCCAACTACAAGGGCAAGTGGGAAGCACCAATGATTGATAACCCAGGTATTTCTTTTACTTCTCTTTCCTATTTCAGTGTATCTTACTGCTACTCAATTTATAAAATCTTGCTAATTTTGACAATTATATGCTTGCAGAGTTCAAGGATGACTCAGAGCTCTATGTTTTCCCAGAATTGAAGTATGTTGGCATTGAGTTGTGGCAGGTAATGTGGTTCTTTTCTTTGCTGTGTTGTATATTTTCAAATAATTTCGTACATATATCCACTGTCTGTATTTGTGCAATTATTTGAAATTTCAGGTGAAATCCGGAACTTTGTTTGACAATGTCTTGGTATGTGATGATCCTGATTATGCTAAGAAGCTAGCTGAAGAAACATGGGCCAAGCATAAGGATGTATGCAAAATTTATCTGAATATATTTTATCTTACATCTTTCATAGATTCGTTAACTCTGTATTGATTCAGCAATTATGTTGACTATGCAGGCTGAGAAAACTGCTTTTGACGAGGCAGAGAAGAAGAGGGAAGAGGAGGTAATATTCCATCTCATTTTTCATTGCATGTTCTTTTGAATTATTGCACACCTAATACTTATTACAAATTCATTGCCTTTCCTCAGGAATCAAAAAATAAACCAGCTGAATCTGATGTAAGCGCTAACTAAATTCTTTTTTCAAATTTTATGTTTTTGGAAATGGCCTTAATATTTTGTTTTGCAGGCTGAGGATGAAGGTGATGACTCTGATGATGACACCAAACCAGACTCAGATGAAGACCCTTCAGCCTCGGTCGACGACGACGTACACGTAAGAGCATAATGTCCATTTTTTTCTTGAATATGATTCCTGCAATTATTCCATTGTTTTCTTGGAACTTGTCTTCTGCTATTTTCTTGGTGCGTATCTCAAGCATTTCTACCCATTACTGTTTTTCTTATTGCAGGATGAACTATAGGATGTGCTCGGGAGTATTGTGATATCTCGATTAGAGATTGAGAGCTTGGGCACACTTTAATGCCTCCGAAATTTTCCTTTTTATTTTATATTTTTAGTTGTAGCTCTTTCCTTAGGAAGGTGCAACAATTGGAAGCCTGCATGGAAGTAGTTGTGGCTAGTTGCTTTCAATTACATTTGGACATTTGCCTTTTTCTGATTTATGCAATAGTTTGAATCTAAATTTCGTTGCCAGAGTCTGATTGCAGCTATGCTCGTTTTTTTTACTTAACATTAGATTGACAAAGCCAGCCCTCTTCTCCCCTATTTTACAATTTAGTCGAGTTATTCAGAACAAAATTTTTGCGGGGTGCTTATTGCGGTCATCTGAAAAATATCAACTCAAATTTCAGTTTTAACATGAGCTATCTTTTTTCTCCCCCTTTGAAAGAGAACTGTTCAGTTCTTATAGTTTTATGGTATGTGCAAATAAAGGTGAATTGGATCCCCTCACGCATGGAGTTGCTGCTGGAAGAAAATCAAAAGAAGATTGGAAAGCGTTATGATATTAGAAGGGCGTGGTTTCATTATGGAATGCGTTTTTAATGTTTTGATGCTTTAACGTTCCTTAGTAGGTTGGTGGTGGTCATGTTTTTAGCTAGGTTAATTTATAGAAGGTGTTAATTGAACGCTACGCTTGTTTTAGAAAACGGAGTCAGCTGTGTATGCCTGTAACACTTTTGGGAACATAGTGACGTTGCTTTTCTCTCAATTTCTAACTTCTATCTATGCTTTCTCCATCATCTCCCTAATCTTTGGGCGTCCATTTTCATTTCTGAATAGGTATACTTCAGCTGGTGTCTTTGTCAGAGGGTACCTTTGTTCTCTTGAAATCTCCTGATAGGGCACTTGTCTACTTGCCCGCACAAACCCTTGGCCTCTTTCCCAGGCCTCTCCATCATATAAAGATAATTTAGCCCAAAGAATGAGACGACAACTTCTTGGATTTGTCTCAAAGATTTAGAATTTCTCTTCACCATTTCCTCACCACATCTCTTACAGATCAAATTCCTTTTACTCATGACCTTGAATAGAATATGAACCAGAAAATCTACTAATGATCTCCCACCTTTAGGACCTTGTTGTCGAACACCCTAAAAATGTTTCTGATGGACTCGTTGTGTGACACCCTAAACGGAGGGCACCACATGCCCCGCACTATGAACCCGGTCCACCCATGAAATGGAAAGTCCATACATGAACCAAGCTCACAGCGAACGGAGACAGAACGAAAACAAACCCTTCTGTGTTAGGCGAGACTAGACCCTGTACCAACAAATCACCGAAGTAGGAGTGCGGAAGCAAGTAACAAACATTCACAGTCAACGAGGCAATGCGATCCGAACATGAAAGTAAATACGGGTTCCACTAAACCAAGAAACCTGTTCTAACCTGTCACGAAACAATACAATGCAATAACATACAAATGGGTTCAACTAGAGCCCTAGAAACTTGTCCCGAGTTCAATAAAATAATAAAGATACAAGTGACCTGCAAGACAGAACTAAAAATAACGAGAGGGAGGGGTCAGCCAACTGACTGAGTGAAGGGGTTACACACGCATATATATTGTTGAGTGTAGAATTCGCATGGATTTGAGCGTTAACTAGAGTATATTTTTGTGTCGTTTGATGCGTTTATGCGTTTATTTTGCTCCATTTAGGTGTCGTAGAGGTTAGAGTTAAGAAACGACGAAACGAGGCTAATTCACGTATTTTTGGAAGAATTAGGAGTAACCACTGTTACTCCTTGGAAGAGCAAAAGTGTTAACCCCCGTTAGCAGACCCAGGAGCTTCACTTTCAGCAAAGTATGGGGGTAACGCCCATTACCCCTGGGCAGAAGGAAAATGATAATGCCCGTTACCACTTATAAAAGCGCAAGCACGATTTAAGGCCTGTAACGGGCGTTAATTAGAATTGCTCATGGAATGGTAACGCCCGTTACCCGCCGCGAGGCAGATTTTTGGATGGCTATATATAGTGCGTTTTGGAGTATTTTGAGGGACTCTTCTTCCGTTCTTGACCTAGCTTAGAGAGGAGATACAGAGCTTCTGAGAGAGTTGTTCAGAGAATTTCGAGAAGACGAAAAGGATCGAGTTCTTAAAATAATTTCAATTTTTTCCTGTTTTATTTATTGCTTTAATTATCAAACTAATTCCTCTAAGTTTCGTTTTAACTCGTTTTCATGTTAGATTTGTTTTCCAGAATTTATGAACATTTAGAGTTTGGGTTTTGAGACTTTGTTTTGATTTGATGAACATGAGTTTCTTTAATGCAATTTACTTTATTTTTATGAGTTTTGATTTAATTATGAGTAGCTAAATCCCTAGGGCTAGGGGAGTGATGATGAATGCATTGGTAAGTGTTTGATATAATGCTTGAACGACCTGTGTTAATTCTTAGTTTGAAAATTGATTCGAATTGGATTGCGACGGCCTGATCACCCTTAACAATAATCTAGGATTACATGAGAATTGAGAAATTGATGGTAATTGGGATAGTTTTCATGACTAGTAGATTTTAGGAATTCAAAGAGATTTGGTTCTTAATCTATACAACGGTAAATCTTATTCCATGCCAAGCCGCTAGAATTTGATTTGCACTAGTCTTGATCGTATTGGTTTAATTAATTATTAATGATTGCGAGAGCAACGTTGAGCTTAATTGGACACTTGATTATACCTTGAGAGAGGATAATACATGCACTTGTCAAACGAGTATTATATTGAGTCCTGAGTGTATAAATTATTACTCCCCCGCCTAATTAGTTTATCGAGTTTAATCCACGTGTGTTTAGTTATGTTAATTGCTTTTATTCTGCTTAATTGTTTAATTTCCTTTCGATAGATTAGTAACCAACTTGATTTCGTTCGGTCTTTAGATTAGAAAGGGATATTGAGTAGTGATTGATTTCTCTTCACTGTGGGTACGATCCTATTGTGCTACGCATATATCTTAAGTGTACACTTGCACGATTGGCTTAACTTATAAAATTATACAACAAGTTTTTGGCGCCGTTGCCGGGGAAGGCGTTTTAAATCAATATTACTTAAATATTTTGATATAGTGCTTTAGACCATTATCTTACTTTGTGTTCATAGTCTTTTGACATTGTGGAATTGAGCTAAGGATTTTCTTTTCCTTTGTGCAGGTTCACGGTGCATGTGACGATCTCAAGATCCGGAACTAGTACCTTACAATCCGGAGATCGAGAGAACACTTAGTGCTATTCGGAGGAAGCGAAAGAAAGACAAGAAACCGACTACCACACCGATGGCAGACCCACCTCAAGATCCACCTCCACCTGCGATAAGAGATTACAATGTGCCGAATGTTGGGGCGATTCAGAATGCAACCCGCCCCCCGATTGCAGCAAACAACTTTGAGATCAAACCAGCTATAATCAATTTGCTGCAGAATAATCCATTCTCAGGATTACCACAGGAGGATCCAACGTCACATCTTGAGTTCTTCCTCGAGGTGTGTGATACCTTCACGATTCACAATGTCACACCCGATGCCATCCGAGTCAGGCTTTTCCCCTTTTCACTACAGGAAAGAGCTAAAGCATGGTTGAGTACTGTACCGAATGAATCCTTTCAGACTTGGGATGCACTTTCTCAAGCCTTCCTAGCTAAGTTTTTCCCATTGAGCAAAACCACGAAGTACAGGAATGATATTCAAGGTTTCAGACAATTGGATGGGGAGTCCTTCTACGAGGCTTGGGAGAGATTTAAGGATTTACAGAAGAAGTGCCCTCATCATGGCATTCCGGGTTGGCTTTTGATACAGACTTTCTACAATGGGATGTCCCCAACTTTCAGAGGAGCAATAGATGCCGCAACTGGCGAAGCCTTTTTGTCGAAATCTGAAGTGGTCGCCATTGAACTGTTAGATAACATGTCACAAAATGATGTTTTTGTACATGAAAGGAGCCATTCCCAACTAATCAAGGTGCAAGCAGGAGTCTCAAAGCAAGATGGCCTAACCGCCATCAATGCCAAATTCGAGGCCCTTAGCAAGAAATTGGATCAACTTTCTGTAAATGCAGTTGGGACACCAACCCAACCAGTTCAAGTAACTTGTGAAATTTGTAGTGGTACACATGCGTTTAACGTGTGTCCTCATACGAATGCAGGAGAGCAGGTGAATTATGCAAACAATTCAAAACCAGCAAATGATCCTTACTCAAACACCTACAACCCAGGATGGAAGAATTACCCCCATTTCTCTTGGTCTAACAATCAGAATGTCCAACAACCACCACTTCAACCTAGACCACAATTTCAACCTAGACCTCAGTTTTAACCGAGACCACCGATTCCATACCATGCCCCACCTCCTCAACAGAAACAAAAGCAGGGATGGGAAGCAGCTCTTGAGAAGTTTATAAGTGTCTCTACTGATAGATATCAGAAATTGGAAACTCAAGTAGAACAGGTGGTAAATCAGAACAGGAATTTAGAGACTAAAATTGGGCAGATTGCCCAATCTTTGAATATGAGGGGCCCAGGAATGTTGCTGAGTCAAACTAAAAATAATCCTAAGGAGCAATACAAGGCCATCACCGTAAGAACTAGTAACGAGTACGAAGGACCAATGTTGCCTGCAAATTCTGATATAGGCAACTTAGTTGGTGAGAAGGTTGTGGAACTAGTTGAGGTTGAGAAGGTGAACATAGAGGAGAGAAAGGAAGAGCTCCCTTCTAACCCAAAGGAGAATGTGGTACCCAAGGATTTCGTGCCATAGGCTCCTTTCACTCAATGAATCCCGGAATAGAACATGGTGAAGCAATTCGAACAATTTCTCACGGTATTCAAGCAGCTTCACATTAACCTCCCGTTTGCAGAGGCATTAGCTCAGATGCCTACATACTGGTAATTCCTGAAGGACTTGGTCTCGGGAAAAAGGAAGCCTGAAGACTTAGACACTGAGGAGTGTAGTGCCATCATCCAAGGGAGGTGTCCTCCAAAACTCACGGATCTCGGGAGTTTTTCTATCCCTCTAACTATTGGCTCTTTACAGTTACGTAATGTTTTATAGTGTGAGTCTAATCCCTTTACCTACTTGAAGGAAATCGGGAGTGAAAGAGCTAACCCTGACTAATATGACGCTCCAACTAGCTGACGGATAGTTGAAATACCGAGTTGGTACTCTAGAAGATGTGTTGGTAAAAGTGGGTAAAAAATTCTATATCCGCAATGACTTTGTGGTTCTTGACATCGAGAACGATGAGAGTACGCCATTGATTCTTGGGAGGCCATTTTTAGCCACGGTCGGAGCGAATATTGATGTTAAAAATGGACTTCTCATGTTCAACATAGGGGAGGAAAGAATGGAGTTTAAGATTTTTAGTCCCGTGAAACCATCACCAACTCCTGATGAGTGTTACCAGATCGAGGCTATTATTAAGCCTCCGGTGAGAATGGTGCGAATCCAAGATAAATTAGATCTGGTTAAAAGGGAGAAGGAACCAAAGTGTCAACAAACATGTAACAAGGATGCATTAGACTTAGATACGTGGGAATCAAGATCCGGTGTTGTGAGTAGTAAGAACGAGGTCACGCCATGTGACTCGCTGTATTGGGAATGTTGATCCCTAATTCGGGCTTCAAAGTCAAGCTAACGACTATAACTTAGAACTAATTTTTCTTTCCTATTTCTTTTCTTTTTTTGTTTTCTTTGCTTTCGTTCTCGTTTTTCTCGTGTTAATTTTGGTTTTTTCTCTCTCGAATGCAGGTCAGTTGAGGCATTGCCGGAGTTTGGAGTTAGAATGGATGCAAGGACAGTGATTTGAGTTTTAATGTCAATGTTGAGGTCTATTTACTTTGTTCATATGCGTGTGTATGAGATTGATTTATTTGTGTGGAGAATGAACCGATGTGAACCTTGCAAAATGTGCTTTGAGATGTTCATGTGTTTTCGAGATTGGTGCACTATAGGTTGATTGAATCTTCTAAGTTAATTTGTGTTAATTAACGTGATTAAGCACCATCCGAATTGTGTCTGTGTCTAATCTATGCTTTTGGGCGAAATTTTTAGGAACGGGCGTTACCTTATTGTAGGTGTTCTTCAGTAACGCCCGTTAATGGAGTCAGGAGCCATGGGCATGGTTAGTAACGGGCGTTACCTTATTGTAGGTGTTCTTCAGTAACGCCCGTTAATGGAGTCAGGAGCCATGGGCATGGTTAGTAACGGGCGTTACACTTTCGCAGGTTATTTTGAGTAACGCCCGTTAATTGATACAGGCGATTTGGACGATGGGAGTAATGGGCGTTACCCCTAGAGCATATAAATCTGGTAACGCCCCTTACCAGTGGGAATCACGGACTATTAAGGGCGTTGGAAAACACGTTTTTGCATTTAAAATTCCTAATCCTTCACAACTTAGGATTTGCCTCCCCTACACAAACCTATAAAACCACCAATCCCTCTTCTCTCCCAAATAAACACACGAGACATAACACCCGCACCAAGAGCAGCAGTTCCTCCTTCCGGCAAGACACCACCACCAGCCACACACACTCACTCGTCTCTCCTTTTGAGTCTTGGTAAGTTTATCTCCCTCTCTTAGTATGAATCTAGAATGAACTCTTCCAATCTAAGTATTGAACTTTTGGGCTAATTGCATATTCTAGGATGAATCTTGAGATAGAATTGATGAATTTGGAGAAATTACGCATGCTAGAGTTAGGGTGAGTGCTATGAAGTGAATTTAATTTGAATAAAGTGAATTTTAGTGGAACCCTAGTCTCTAATTGGTCCTTGAGTCCGAATTGTGAGGTTTATTGTGGAGAACTTCGAGCTTAGATTGAGATACTCTAGGGTGGTATTGATTTGAGTTGGGTAGGTTGAAGAATTTTGGGTAAAACTCACACCCTAGGACTTTGCACATAAGGTGTTTGATAAATTGTGTAAGTGAATTGTTATTGATATTTGTGTTCTTTGCTTTGCTATATTTGTTTAATTCAGGTACCATGGGACGTACTAAATGCCCTCGACCCATTGAACCCTTCACTACCTCATCCCCCGAGGATCATCCATCGTGGGATTCGGTCAATATAACTGTCAAAACTATGGGTAATCCGTTTCAACGGAATTTAACAAGAAATATCATTTCTAACCGGTTCTTTAAAGAAGCATGACTGGAGAAACTTGGGGTTTGGGAAGAGGTGAAGAGACTTTTTAACAATATTGGTTGGTTACCGTTTCTCAATAAGAATGATATGGCGTATGCTAAGATGACTGCCGCCTTCTTCACCACGATGGACTTTAACCCGGTGGATAACACATTGACCTTCACTTTAGATGACCGGTGTAACAGCCTGAAACAGGAGCAAGTTGAAAATTACGAAAATACCCCTACAACTCAAAAATATTCCTACATTTCCCGAAACACTTTCACTACCCAATATTTTAACCAAAAGAATCCTCACATTATTTCGAGGATCGTGATACTCTCCGTAAACGAAAATTCCCATCCTAACTCCCGTAGTATCAAAAACCGGCAAAAACCCTAGCTTATGATTCGATCATCAATAAATCCCTACTCATCTACCTTTTGATATCCAAAATTATAACTAAAACGATCCTTAAATTATTTTATGAATTTTCATGCATTTGCCAAAAACTCGATCTCACCATAGCATATTTTATAAATATTTTCCTTTCTAAAAATCATCATTTTATTTTGAACAAATTAGCTTTTATTCAATAGTCGAAATTATACTTGAAACGACCCTTGAAGTTTTCTCTACATTATAGTGATTTTTCCCAACTTTAAACTCTATCATAGCTTCGTTTATATAATTTTCCTGTGATTTTCATCATCTTTAATATTTATAATTTATAAACAAAAGCTCTAAATATTTCACATTTATAATCAAAACAAAGCTCATTTTTCACCCATTCTTTCGTTAATTCACTACTTCAATCTTTTACCTCTCGACTCCTGAATAAATTTTATATTATTTTTACATTTATTTTTATTCAAAATGACATCATCCATGACCACATGATCTTCTAGAAGGATTAAACAAATGAGCATAATTTCTCCACATTACCTAGTTAATTACCAAGCATTTGTTCATAATTTAATTTAACCACATCTCCTAATTTATTACCAAGCATTTGTTGATCATAAGCAACCACATCTCCCATAAACTCTCATTTATTGCTTAGAAACCCCTCATGACTACCTATAAATACCCCCCTTAAGTCTCATTTATACCTCACAAATCAACACACAAAATCACTCTCTTCTCTCCATTTCTCACGCCATTCTCCCTCTCTCTCTCTAAGGTATGTTTTTCTTTTATTATTTCATACTTTATATTATGTTCTTAGTATAATATAGTCATAGCATACTTAGATTTAATTAAATTATGCTTTAGGAATTTATTTTATGGAATATATGCTATTTATGCTAGTTTAGGAAAAATGTGATAAGATATATGCATTTTATTTAATTAAATGCATGAGTTATGATATGATATGATATGAATATGTGTTTAAATAATTATGATCTTGTTTGATTAAATTCATGCCTAGAATAATTTATTTAGAATTATTCTCATAGAGAATTCATATATTTTGCTATATTATGCTTTAATCTTATGTTATGAATATGAATGTGATAGAACATGTTACACACCCTCTTTGAATATTCAAATACGCTCAAGAACATGTTCATATTGTTCTTGAATAATTTTAAGTGCACGTGTGATAGTGTGTGAGTGTGTGTGTTCGATTTTGTGTTGTAAGATGTTTAATTCATAAGAAATTGAATAGTAAATGTTTTCAATAGTAATTTTGACTTTTTGGTCAACCCATAAGCTGATAATTTATTAAAATATTATAAAATTAGTTTTGGAATTTTTAAATAAAGATTTTATCCGAATTTTCCAAAAATCGGTAAATTATGAATTATTTTCAAAATATAACCTACATTGTCAAATTAAATTCTAAGTTCCATTTCTAATGTTATAATTAAGATTATAATATGATTAATAAATATTTAAGTGGTTAAAGAATTCATGAAACCTGATTAATTACTTAATTTCCCTTAAACTGTTAAAATTAGAGTCTACCGGGAATTCTCTAACATGATATAGTTTATGTGTTTACTTGATGTAACCCTTTTATGCATGAACATTATGTGTTTTATGTGCTTATTTGATTAATATAAGGAACCTAGTTCTAAGTCTATAGTAGTTAATACTTTCAGGCGCACTGGAATCCACATTACAATGTCTGTCTACCGGTATAGGTGAGGGTTAAGATGTTTTCAACTGGAATCATGCTGTATATATGTATCTATATAAAAACTATTTTCAAGCCTACCCATCATATTGATTTACTGCCCTACATACATATTATTGTACTACAATGTCCCTCTTAAGGGAAAAATACTTTTATGCCGGAATCAACGTCTTACTAAGACATTATATATTTCAAGTCCACTTTATCAAAACATTGATTCCGGGTTACGCAAGCAAAATATTGTTCTTGATTCCTGTTATGGGCCCCGGCTGTAGCCGTAGCGAGCAATTACCCGGAAGGTATCGGGCCGAGGGTATTGTTGGTGCTGCGGACTGCCACCACCTCTTGGTAGTGGTTTAACTGGAGGTTAGTTACTCCACGCCAAGGGATGAGGGAGAGATAGCTGCCTCCCGAATCTAGTTCGTGGTCTCTAGGGCTTGATTCCCTATTGACATCAAGGAGTAGTGGAGTTAATATTCTTGGTTTTATTGAAGTATCGGAGCCTGATCAGCTCGATACTATTTTACCAATTATTCAAGGAGTTATGGATGGAAAGGCCTAGCTTGCGGGCATTAATGTTCTTGTTACAAACGGTTCATATTTCTACAAATATTCCAAACTACCCCTATCCCTGTTTTACAATTATTATGAACCGTTTCCTATTTGTTATATCCTATTGCTAATATTTCAGATCAAGATCTTCTTGATCATATACATATATATATATATATATATATATATATATATATATATATATATATATCAATAAGTTATTATACCCCCCTTCACTTAGTCACTTTGACTAACCCTCTTGCCTATTTTTAAAATGCATGATTTCAGGAATCAATGAACGACAACTAGAGGTATCTTGAAGCACTACAACCGTAGGTTGGATCCGATCCTACGAGTACACTGTCTTGAACCTACTCTCTGTAGAAACAAACCATCTCATACTTTGTCCTTGCATGTCAACCTGTTGTACTCTTCTGCAAACTACTTTGATCAATAATGATAATCCTTGCTCATTGTACGTTATCCTCCCCGTTCATTGGTAAAGTTGAATCTCTTTATCTTCAGCTGCACTGTGTCACATACTCCATTCATATTATCCTGACCGTTCGCCGTAGTATTTCTTGGGTGTTGGGTCTAACCTCCACTCAGGGAGTATTGTGGTGCGGGGTTGTAGTGCTGGGGAGGCGCTACAATTAAAGTGGTATCAGAGCCCCAGGTTGCGGAAATCTGGGGTTCATCATTCATAGACTCTCGTATGTACTCTTGTCTTTAGTGCTTAAATTGTGATCAATCACTGTTGGTGCGGCCGACCAGCATGTGATTTGTTACAATTGTAGTACTAAACCCTTCTTCGATCAAGTCAAGTATACAGTCTTAATCCATACCAAAATCTCAAGTTCTATCAAATCCTTCAATTATCAAATTCTTGGTAGATTCGGTTACAAGATCTACATCTCCTTCATCATACTAGTATTCTTAACTCATGGAAGCACTTCACTTATACTTTCTAATTCGTTCGAATCCTAAGTTATTAGAATTGCTTCAAGATACCAGTAGGACCGAAAACTAACTTATTAATTTCCTGTGCCTTTATATTGCTTTATCTTCGCTAAGGATGTTTTGTCTGTTAATTGCTATTACTTGCAAATTTTAATTTTGCGATCATCTGCACATCATTCTCAACTACCATGCATTATATTATCTCTATAAGGGTGGTTGCAGCTTAAAATTGTCATCCCCAAAGTTGTTAAAGGTATGCATTCTAAACACGCCAGTTACTGATCCTGGCGCCATGCATTCATTGCATCACTTATGTGCGCATTCAAATTTCTTACTTGAACAATTGCCTTATGTGTTTAAAAGTAAGTTCTCTTTTGGAAACCTGCTTATCATGAATAGCGGATACAAACATTACTTTAAGTTATTATGAAACATGAGGAGAATCTGAGGACAGATTCTTTTTAAGGGGGAAGGATTGTAACAGCTCGAAACAGGGGCAAGTTGAAAATTACGAAAATACCCCTACAACTCAAAAATATTCCTACATTTCCCGAAACACTTTCACTACCCAATATTTTAACCAAAAGAATCCTCACATTATTTCGAGGATCGTGATACTCTCCGTAAACCATAATTCCCATCCTAACTCCCGTAGTATCAAAAACCGGCAAAAACCCTAGCTTATGATTCGATCATCAATAAATCCCTACTCATCTACCTTTTGATATCCAAAATTATAACTAAAACGATCCTTAAATTATTTTATGAATTTTCATGTATTTGCCAAAAACTCGATCTCACCATAGCATATTTTATAAATATTTTCCTTTCTAAAAATCATCATTTTATTTTGAACAAATTAGCTTTTATTCAATAGTCGAAATTATACTTGAAACGATCCTTGAAGTTTTCTCTACATTATAGTGATTTTTCCCAACTTTAAACTCTATCATAGCTTCGTTTATATAATTTTCCTATGATTTTCATCATCTTTAATATTTATAATTTATAAACAAAAGCTCTAAATATTTCACATTTATAATCAAAACAAAGCTCATTTTTCACCCATTCTTTCATTAATTCACTACTTCAATCTTTTACCTCTCGACTCCTGAATAAATTTTATATTATTTTTACATTTATTTTTATTCAAAATGACATCATCCATGACCACATGATCTTCTAGAAGGATTAAACAAATGAGCATAATTTCTCCACATTACCTAGTTAATTACCAAGCATTTGTTCATAATGTAATTTAACCACATCTCCTAATTTATTACCAAGCATTTGTTGAAATCATAAGCAACCACATCTACCATAAACTCTCATTTATTGCTTAGAAACCCCTCATGACTACCTATAAATACCCCCCTTAAGTCTCATTTATACCTCACAAATCAACACACAAAATCACTCTCTTCTCTCCATTTCTCACGCCATTCTCCCTCTCTCTCTCTAAGGTATGTTTTTCTTTTATTATTTCATACTTTATATTATGTTCTTAGTATAATATAGTCATAGCATACTTAGATTTAATTAATTTATGCTTTAGGAATTTATTTTATGGAATATATGCTATTTATGCTAGTTTAGGAAAAATGTGATAAGATATATGCATTTTATTTAATTAAATGCATGAGTTATGATATGATATGATATGAATATGTGTTTAAATAATTAGGATCTTGTTTGATTAAATTCATGCCTAGAATAATTTATTTAGAATTATTCTCATAGAGAATTCATATATTTTGCTATATTATGCTTTAATCTTATGTTATGAATATGAATGTGATAGAACATGTTGTTGGAAAACACGAATCAGAAAGCAGCGGAATTTAAAAAATTTTCCCAACAAAAGGACCTTGAACTTGCAATCGTGTAACCAAATTCGTAAAGATAGAAAACTTACTTTTCTTTTATTCTTTCTTGAAGCGTTTGAAGCCACCCAAGAACGCTCTTCTCGCGGCTTGATCCCCTCTCCTTGGTAAAGCTCGAATCTTCAAACTTCTAACTTGAAGTCTCTAGAGAAAGTCCACCAACTTGATCACAATCTAACTAATAAGGATGCTAGTTCTCTAGTTAGTGTTTAGGCTTAACCTAGGGTTTAATTTAATCTTGGAGAAAGGAAGGTGTTCAACACATGAACCAAGAATTGTCAATTAGCTCCATAAGCAGCTCGAGCTCCCCTATTTATATTGAGGGGGTTGCCGAAATTCCTAGTCCTTTATGGGCTAGGATTTTGGTCCCTCTCTCCTATTACTTGATCATCAAGTATTTTCCAACTTTGACTTTGAATTCTAATTCAAGTCAACTTCTAAGAGAGCTAAAAATATCCAAACTATTTTTGGATAATTTTATACTTTATTTATTATAAAATAAATAACTTATTTTTATCTAATTAATTAATTCGTAATTAATTAACTAGATTATTTTCTCCAAAATTAGACTTTCTTTTTAATTCAAAATTAAACCAAAGTCTATTAAATAATTAACTAATTAATTATTTAATATATATATAATATATATATATACACACGTGTGTGACACGTGTCACACACGTGAGCCACACGTGTCACTCACGTGAGCCACACGTGTGACTTCACACGTGTGGAACCCTCTTGGCCCGATTAACTCGTTTAATCATTTTAAAGCCTCAACTCATGTAACCAAGTTGTTGTGTGTGACCCTCTAGGTTCTCAATTCAATTAGCAGTGACCCTAATTAATTAATTCACTAATTAATTAATCAGTCCACAGATTAAACGACCATAGTCTAGCAACAGGTGTTTAACCCCTAGCTGAATTGGAATGTTCGGATTCGACAGAACCTTTAAGTCATTGATTCATGTGAGATACAATCCTCCTACTTACTATCTCTCAACCAAGATCTAGGGCAAGGGAATAATCAGAACCCTAATAATCCGGTCTTAAAGCTAAGTGCATTTCATATCCATTTGATCTCAATCCAAGAAACCCTTTTCTTGATGTCTTGATCTACTGCCTTGGCCAAGGACTCCATATGGCATATGAATGACTTACACAATAAGAGATCACCTTGCATATGCAAGTGTAGGTCCTTTCTTGATTCTCATTCACTTTCATGAGTCACTTGTGCAGCCCCAGCATAAGCCTTGAATCAGTTGTCTAAGGCGGCACCCTTTAAAGCTTATACCAAAGACTACAGAGTTAACTCATAAAGTAACATGGAACCTCAAGTCTAAGGATCAATTAATCACATCAATGACTCGTGAGATATTTCCTAATCTGGAAGTTTCCATTTCCTGAAATAGAAACTTTCTTTCCCATTTAGGAATGTTCTCACACGGGGCACCTCAGTGAACTTACTTATTAAAGCAAGCACCCTCATGTATCACGCACGTATCAACTATACACTTTCCACCTCCATGAAACAAGGTGGTCCTTCTTAAGGGCGTGATCCCACAAGCAAGCCTTAGAGGAGTCAGGTTGACACTCCCACTGTCTGTAGGACTCATCGGCTTGGAGTATTTTACTAATCATGACTTATGTGATATAGGGCTCGTTTCATGAACCATTTCGCCTAAATGGTAGAGTCCTAAAGTCATCAGGATTAGGGGAGTTCTCATACATGCACAGCTAAAGTAAACGCATACCAAACAAGAGCATATAAAGAAGTGTTGCCTCAATTCGTTATTTCATTCAAAGATTGTCTGTGATTACAATAAGGAAAAGCACAAAGCGGATATACAATCGGCTTTTAGGGCACTATTCCTAACACATGTTACACACCCTCTTTGAATATTCAAATAGGCTCAAGAACATGTTCATGTTGTTCTTGAATAATTTTAAGTGCACGTGTGATAGTGTGTGAGTGTGTGTGTTCGATTTTGTGTTGTAAGATGTTTAATTCATAAGAAATTGAATAGTAAATATTTTCAATAGTAATTTTGACTTTTTGGTCAACCCATAAGCTGATAATTTCGAAAATAATATTAAAATAATTATAAAATTAGTTTTGGAATTTTTAAATAAAGATTTTATCCGAATTTTCCAAAAATCGGTAAATTATGAATTATTTTCAAAATATAACCTACATTGTCAAATTAAATTCTAAGGTCCATTTCTAATGTTATAATTAAGATTATAATATGATTAATAAATATTTAAGTGGTTAAAGAATTCATGAAACCTGATTAATTACTTAATTTCCCTTAAACGGTTAAAATTAGAGTCTACCGGGAATTCTCTAACATGATATAGTTTATGTGTTTACTTGATGTAACCCTTTTATGCATGAACATTATGTGTTTTATGTGCTTATTTGATTAATATAAGTAACCTAGTTCTAAGTCTATAGTAGTTAATACTTTCAGGCGCACTGGAATCCACATTACAATGTCTGTCTACCGGTATAGGTGAGGGTTAAAATGTTTTCAACTGGAATCATGCTATATATATGTATCTATATAAAAACTATTTTCAAGCCTACCCATCATATTGATTTACTGCCCTACATACATATTATTGTACTACAATGTCCCTCTTAAGGGAAAAATACTTTCATGCCGGAATCAACGTCTTACTAAGACATTATATATTTCAAGTCCACTTTATCAAAACATTGATTCCGGGTTACGCAAGCAAAATATTGTTCTTGATTCCTGTTATGGGCCCCGGCTGTAGCCGTAGCGAGCAATTACCCGGAAGGTATCGGGCCGAGGGTATTGTTGGTGCTGCGGACTGCCACCACCTCTTGGTAGTGGTTTAACTGGAGGTTAGTTACTCCACGCCAAGGGATGAGGGAGAGATAGCTGCCTCCCGAATCTAGTTCGTGGTCTCTAGGGCTTGATTCCCTATTGACATCAAGGAGTAGTGGAGTTAATATTCTTGGTTTTATTGAAGTATCGGAGCCTGATCAGCCCGATACTATTTTACCAATTATTCAAGGAGTTATGGATGGAAAGGCCTAGCTTGCGGGCATTAATGTTCTTGTTACAAACGGTTCATATTTCTACAAATATTCCAAACTACCCCTATCCCTGTTTTACAATTATTATGAACCGTTTCCTATTTGTTATATCCTATTGCTAATATTTCAGATCAAGATCTTCTTGATCATATACATATATATATATATATATATATATATATATATATATATATATCAATAAGTTATTATACCCCCCTTCACTTAGTCACTTTGACTAACCCTCTCGCCTATTTTTAAAATGCATGATTTCAGGAATCAATGAACGACAACTAGAGGTATCTTGAAGCACTACAACCGTAGGTTGGATCCGATCCTACGAGTACACTGTCTTGAACCTACTCTCTGTAGAAACAAACCATCTCATACTTTGTCCTTGCATGTCAACCTGTTGTACTCTTCTGCAAACTACTTTGATCAATAATGATAATCCTTGCTCATTGTACGTTATCCTCCCCGTTCATTGGTAAAGTTGAATCTCTTTATCTTCCGCTGCACTGTGTCACATACTCCATTCATATTATCCTGACCGTTCGCCGTAGTATTTCCTGGGTGTTGGGTCTAACCTCCACTCAGAGAGTATTGTGGTGCGGGGTTGTAGTGCTGGGGAGGCGCTACAACCGGGAAACTCAAACTTAGAGTAAGTGTAACGCCCCAGTTTTTCTAGCCGTTCAGGTATGCGCGCCACGCGTGTGTGTTTTGAGATTTAGGGTTATTTAATTCCTTCTCGTTATTTTAGTTGCACGATTTAATTTATTTACTTGTAACCTTTCGTGAATTATATGATTTAAATTTCTAATCTTCGTGAATTCAATTACGTGAGTTGTGTATTTAATTCACCGAGCATGATTAAGTGCTTAAATTATATGTAATTGTAAGATTCTATGATTAATTGTCCTTAATTGTCAATATGTGAATCTTGTGGACTTAATTGAATCTTACTTAAATTTCGGATACTCAATTGTAAATTTTGGAAAATGGAGCCTTTATCCCCCGAAACCCTATCCCTTCCTTCATTTTTCTCTTTCCCTTTTCTCCGTTCCTTCAAGAATCAGCTGTTGCGCAGCCATCTTCCTCTCCATGCCGGACCGCTACACCGATCATCTTCCCTGGCAACACGCTGCCGCCGCCACGCAGCACTCCTTTCTCGTCCCTCGCTGCTCACTCTCTTTCTCGTCTTCTCTCTCCAAACCGCAACCACCCGACACCACAATTTCCAGCAAGCAACCACCACCCCGAAGCCTTTTGTCGCGCCACCACTTTTTCCGACGAAGACGCCGACCCACCATCACTTCTCTGTCTTTTCCCCCTTCTGTTTTTCTCTTTGCTTTCCCCATATCCAGAAACAGAGCAGCATCCCCTCCTGTTCTCTTGCCTTCTCTCTGCCGAAACAGGGAAGCCCGATAAGGAAAGGAAACCCAACGGCAACATACAACTAATTCACCGCCTTCTGCCACCGGTACTTCAGCCACCTCAAGTCACCAATTGCCAGCAATTTCCAACGCCTTCCTCCGTTCCTTCCTGTCTCCCGAAACCTTGCTGCTGCCTTCTTAAATTGTAAACCCAATTGCTTTTCCCAACTTTATACATGTTTGTAATTCTGTATATATTGCAATAGATAAATATTTAATTGTTTAATGTAACTCTTGTTAATTAGCTTGCTATCTGTAATTGGAATTAAGTTTACATTTCCCATGATCCATGAATTTTATTAGCAGATTGAGTTAAATTTATTTTAGCACATCTAATTGATTCGAACTTGATATTTTATGTCCATGGGATATTAAGAAAAAAAAATAGATATGGTAGGTAATGTATGTGTGGGAAATGACTGAATGGATTTGTTTTAAGTGTATATTTGTCTAATTTATGTGGAAGAGCTCAATATCGTAGCACATTTTATATATTTATAAATATACACGCACGTGAATGTTGATATCTCACGTTATTACACACATTTTTGAATGGAATGTTGCTGCCACTAAATTGATCACTTAGGTATATTAGAAAGTCGGGTTTATGCTTTGTTTCGAGTCCATATAAATTAAGTGTATAATTAAGTTGGGTGACTGAATATGAACTTATTTGATATAATATGACTTTGGTTGATTCTTAAATTTGCTCGTACATTCCTTGTTGTCTTCGATTACGCGTATACGCTTTGTACATGATCCCAATGCCTGATTATTTGTTACGTGAGACATTAATTGTGGACATGAACACATTCGTGACATGCCATACCATTCTATAATTCTTGTATTCATGGCACGTCATCTCATACCATTGCCGTGCGTCTTAATTGGTCCCATACTGAGTCATTTCTCACAAGTACACCGTGTTCTTATTCTTGTACAGTCTCCAGGGCGGAGACAACCGGATCATGTTTGCACCAGTCTCGTCAGTTGTCAATTCCTCGTGTATTATCGCTTCTCAGGTGAGGGTGTTTTCCGTTCTAGTTACGTATTAACCCTAAAACCTGTATGAGTAAGTTTTGGCCTAAATTATATAATTATATTTATATATTGATTTCAAACAAGTTATCGAGTAAATGTTAATTGAAACTGAACCTATTGTTATTGTTATTGACTGACTGTTCTTGTTTTGGCGAGATACTGTACTGCACATTGATTGTGGGCCCTGGAACTTGTGTATTGAGCGAGCTGGGGAGGCATCGGGCCGACGGTAAGCTCTTGCACAGTTCCACATTGTTGGGATGCCCCCTGAATCCAATAGGAGATTAGTGAAGGAAGGAGTTTCGGGCTTAGGGAGTCATGCACCCTATGCTCACCGTGACTGGATGGTGAAGGCTCGCAACCGTCCCATCATTGGAGGGAAAAGGAGACTGGGTGGTGAGTCTGGCACCACGGGCTGCCCTTGGGTTACTGATTGATTGCACTGATTGACTGTACTGAGTGTGAGCACTATTGCACTGTATAGTAATGATTGAATTGCATGATAACCTCTACAAATGAAACCTAATTATTATACACTGTCGGAGTTTGGTTGGAGAGTGTGCACGCTCACTCGCCGAGCCACTGATTGCCTGAAAGTGTAATTAATTATAAATTGAAGGTTGTAAAGTTCGAGCATAGAGTAACTGATTTCTGGCCCTTCACGGGAACTACTTTACCTAAGACCTTGCTCGGGATTTACAGCTTGCATGTGCATGTTTGTATAAATATGTATACCTCCTGCTCACTCAGTCTTCTAGAGACTGACCCCTTTTTTCTGTTTCCTCCAGTTTCTTTTGCAGGTATTGGTTACTAGGCGAAGTTAAAGTTGTCGAGTCATTGTTCAAGTTTCACCCACTTACACTCACTGCATACTATATTGTTTCTATTATTGTATTGACTTATTTGTTATTGGGCCGGTGTGCCACTCATTGAATTGATATTGATTCGGGACAGGTTAGGACAGGTGTACTGATTAGTGGAACCCGTATTTAAATTCTTGATGGATTTCTTTTATTTTCTTGATATTACATGAATGATTGTCTTGCTTCCGCATTTTGGTTATCATTGTTGATTGCAGGGTTAGATTCCGCCTAGTCAGGACGGTCATTTTGTTGGTCATCCGTTCGCTGTGAGTCCGATTCATGTATGGACTGCCTATTTCATATGTGGATTAGACTCATGGTGCGGGAGATGTTGTGCCTATCGTCCCGGGTGCTACAGTAAGGATCGGATAAGGGAAATCCTATGATTTCCAGGTCATGCTACTTCTTCATTGCCTAAGTGGGATACGGTTCAGAGAGAGACGGTATGGAGGTCCTTTCCGCTGCGTGAGGGTGTCCCGAATTATTCCCCTCGTAACACAAAGGATAGCTACTTGGATTCGTTGGCTTGGGTGATCGTACATAGGATTTTAGCTACAAGATTCTGTGCCTGATACGGGAGCGATAACCATGTCAATGAGACGGAGTTGGGGATCATGTACATGATGAAGGAGAGTATCGAATATGATGGGACGACTGAGTTCCTCTGGGGACTAAGAGAGATTATGGGAGAGCTACCGGGACGATTGCCCATGGTGCATTTGTGACTATGTTCGCCCGGGAGATGGATTGGAGGCCTAGGGGATTGCTGCCCATTGATATTGGTTTTTCTATTGATATGAAGTATTTCTTGGATATGGGGGTAGCCGTTAAATGGGAGAGTGGACGACATCGGAAGCGAGTTTTGCCATGGTGGCCAATTCGGGACAGAGATAGGTTATTACAGATGTATAATTGGGGTAAGGCTCATTTTGAGGAGCTTTCTGATCTTTCAGTTTCACATACACTCATACTGAAAGGAAGTGCTAAACACTAATGCAAGACCTAGACGACTTGTATTCCCACCTAGCACTCCTTAACCTACACAAAACCACTGAAAAACAAACCTGGTTCAGTCTATACGAGGCTGGTGGTTATAAGACAGGGCATAAATATAAATATCGCGGAATTTAAACACATACATGCAAGCTATAATCCCGTATGAAATTTTTACAAAACTTCCCAAGTGGGTAAAATAAGAACATCTACGGGATTACAACTATCATATTCATTCATTCGTTCATTCATAAGAAGGTTCATGGCCCGGCGAGAGGGCGTGCATAATCTTCAACCAACACCTTGTGTAATCATTACATAATTTATAAGTTATCACACACATATATCTTTTGTGCACATTCATAGTCATGATCATAATCGTACATATACACCGTTTTTCCTCCGAGTGGTGGACGAGCTTGCAAGACCCGGCCACCGGTCCATACATAGGCCAATGGGGGTACATGAATCCCCCAAGGGCACTCAAGTCCCATTCCTTGCTAATCTCCTAGCGAGGTCCGGTATCACCGTAGTTTGGTTGGAACTAGTACATGGGATCATCGTCGGCCTTTGCCTTCCTGGATAGCCACATGCACTAAGTCCCTGGGCCCGTGCTTTCATAATCTTGTTCTCGCCAAAACATAAGGTAGAATTTCATAAAAGAAGGGCTTACATTTGAAATCATTTACTCTTGAAAGACTCGATGTATAAATATACTATTTTGGCTCAAAACATTTCACATAAGGGATATATCGGGTCATTATAGTTATTAGAAGAGAAACCCACCTTGAAACGGCAAAAGAGAAGTACAATATAGCCTCAAGGATCGCCCACGTCTCCGATCGTACCGAAATCTGTGCAAAAGAGGTTGTGTGAGACTCAAAATGACCATATACGACGCACGACAATGCTATGCACATGATATGAAGTGCATACGAGGTATAAATCATGTTATGAAGCCATATAACCAAGTAGTTCATTCAATACCTTCCATACTTGAAGGTTTCACGTTCAAACATTTTATAATTCATAGCAATTCTAGTCATGAATTTCATATAACCATTATAGCTCAAAGATAGCAAGTTTACAATTAGAGAATAGGAAAAATAAAGGCATTCAAATCATTAAAATAGGTAAGAATGCGAAATAGATAACAAATAATTCTAAATAAATTAATTAATACATAAAATATATACAATATACATAAATACATTTATATATATATATACGTACACATGCACATGCATATTATATATTATATATATATAATTACATGCATACAAATACATATATATATGTATGTACATAATATATATATAGGTCATGCACAAATTCAATCACATACTACAACACACAACATATATATATATATATATATATATACCAATCTCATGCACACCAAAAAAAATCACACACATACTCTACGTAATGCAAACTGGACAGGTGGCGCGGCCATCGGACTAGGCATGGCGGCGAGAATGGCTACTGTAGCTGTGGTGTTTTGTGGTCTCCGACGGTACCGTTCCCGAACGTTTTTGACGTGGTGAGTCCATTTTTGGCATTGGATTGAGCTAAAAGTGGCCGAAAATGGGAGTTTTCCGGCATTGAAGGTGACGCGACTGAGAGTCTTGGTGGCGGATGTTTCCGGCAACTTTTTCTGGTGAAATTGATATGGGTTTCGAAGAGCTCATCACGGGTAAGCCAATGCCTTTTACGGATTCGATTTTCGTTCACCGATTTGAAAGTAATTTGGATTTGAAGTTTTGGGGTTTTCGTATTCTTAGATCTGAAATTTGAGGCGAACGACTTAGTATTTTCAGAAATTGATTGAGGATTTGGAACAGACATGAAGAGTTCATTCAGGACTGATTTTTCGGGATTTTTTCGGCGACCTTTGGTGGCGGCCCAGCCGATTTCCGGCAGCTACAGTAGCGGCGTTCCGGCGACGTCCGGTCAGAATGTTTCTCTCATTGCGGTGAGTCCAACATCACTTCCCCGTCCGCCGTTTGGACACTCAGTTGATTTATTATGAATTATTTCATGTTTCTTGAATTATTGGAATTTATCGTTTAAATGCCGTTTTAATTACTTTTTGCGCCGATATGATTTTGTTGAGGTAGAATATGATTGTGTTCATATTGATGGAGATATTTGCTAATTGATATGAATCCGATTGCCCTCTTTGAAACGTTGATGTGCTCGTTTTGTGCCTAACGTAAGCGAATTGATAACTTTAGTATAAGAATTCTTCATAAACTTGATTTGTTTGTAAATAGACTCTATTTTCATGATGGTTGATGCTTAAAATAATTGTTGTACTTGTAAATGAGTAGTTCCTATTTGTATAAAGTGTATAAATGCTCAAACGAACAAATTATGCCTTGATATGATAGTTCCTGGAATCTTCGTATGAATGCAACTTTATGATTCATGAAAGATGCTATAATTACTTGTGGAACCGTGCTGACTTGTGATTTTAGATAAGATTATGTCGAATTTATTTGTTGGAACGACTTCCATGTAATTGGCAAAATTATACTTAATTAACTTAGGGGTTGTTCATGATAAGTTGTTAGAAACCATAAGGTGATGTGAATCATAAGACAAGGCCACACTTTGATCCAAATGTTGATATGACAACAACTCAAGATGAACCAAGTTATGATGGACCCATCACACGGTCACGGTCCAAAAGAATGTAAGAGGAAGTTCAATCTCTTTTGATCCAAATAACTCAAGATGAGCCCCAAGAAGACAAGTATTCAGCTGGATCCGATCCACCTTATTTCAACGTCTTAGTGATTGAATTTTAAGCCCAAATTGTGTTAAGTTTAATTTGGCCCTGACCTATTATATTATACTTTGGACCATCTTTTTATTTATTTTCCATGCATTTAGATTAGGTTAAGCCCATTTTATTTAACCTAAAATGAAAGAGGCGGGAATAGCTTGCCTCTTTGAATTTTGAATTGTCTCTTAGAATTCACATGCATGCATCTTTAAGTTCCAGCCTTGTATTTCGTTTTTTTCAGTCAACTCTTAATGAATTGTGATTCAAGTGAGTTAACTCTCTAGTTCTTGGCTGAACGTCATTAGGGTTTCAAACCCTCCACCGGATAATGTTGGTTCCTTGCTCAATATAGCAAACGGGTCACACTCCTTAATTTTAACCTTGAATGTGGACAATTAGATTCTTAGAACTCCAAGTATTGGTATTGGGTTTCACGGCAAGTACGTGGGGTTCGTATCATAACGGATGTTTGTGTAATTTTTCTAAATCTTATGAAATGCTCAGGGGAGGTATATGTAATATTCTTGAAACCTTGAATGAGTGCCATCCTTGAGATTATATTCCAAAGCATGTTATGAGTTCGTAAAGCATGACATAAATGATCAAGTTTTCTTTATTTATGCATTTTATGGATACTCTAATTTCCTAAAGTGATCTTGTATCTTTGGATATGGATTTGCATGATGGTTGCTTGAACTTTAATGGATTGAATTTAGAATTTTATGTAAATTGGGAGTCGTTGTATGCGTCCTTGACTAAATTGCATCTTTTAGTGAATAATTGTAAATTGTAACCTATTTTCCTAGGATAATTAGATAAGTGCATGATCTATTTGGCCTTCCAATGTGTGAATGTCATATGAAATGTGGTATATGAACATAAATTATTTGGTTTGCGAAAATGTATCTTATGTATTTCGTTCTGTACATTCATGAGCATTGCCGTGCGTCTTTGCGGTTCATTCTTGAGTCTGAGTCCTTTGTTTTATGTCTAGTTTGATACAGGTGCATCCGGGGTGGTGACAAGTGGGTCTTGTAGGTTCCGGGGTGAACCGTTTACTTTGTCTTCAACTTCAATTGGTACCAGGTGAGGTTTTCTTTATTTTTAGTTATATCGACCTACAACCCTATCTATGTTTTGAGCCCTGCATGCAATTACATATATATATGTATTTAAATATGTGCTTGATACGTATTTTGTGGGATTTGTCCCGTTTGTTCTGAGGTTTTGGAAAAACGCTTTTATATGTACCCAAGCCCTTGAGGACAAGGATGAACAGCAACGAGAGAACATCTTTTACACCCGGTGTCATGTTAAGGAACGAGTGTGTGGATTGATCATTGATGGAGGGAGTTGTGTGAATGTTGCTAGCAAGTTGTTGGTGGAGAGGCTCGGACTTAAAACCTTGAAGCATCTGAAACCCTACAAGCTCCAATGGCTCAATAAACTTGGTGAATTGAATGTAACAAAACAAGTTCTCATTTCTTTTTCCATTGGAAAATACACGGATGATGTACTTTGTGATGTGGTGCCTATGCATGCCGGACACATTTTGCTTGGAAGACTGTGGCAATTTGATAGGAAGACGTTGCATGATATATAGGTATAGTTTTACCAAAGATGGCCGAAACATTACCTGAGCAAAGTCAATTGAAAGAGTCTATTTCAACCTCTTCTAAACGCAATGATTGTAATAGTGATAGGGAAAAAGAAGAAGAAAAGAAAATAGTAAAAAAAAAAAAAGAATGTGACAAAGAAGAAAAAAATGAAGTTGAAAAGAAAGGAAAGGAAAAGGGAGGAAAAAATGAAGTTGAAAAGAAGGAAAAGAAGAAAATGAGTTTCCTCACAAAAGAAAAGGAAATTGAGGGCATTGTTAAAAAAGTAAGGCTGGTGATGATCATGATGTATAAAAAGACCTTCTTATCTTCTGACGACACCCCTCCCCTACCTAGTATTGCTTCCTCTCTTTTGCAGGAGTTCAAAGATGTGTTTCTAGAGGAGATTTCACCCGGATTGCCTCCAATTCGTGGGATAGAGCACCAAATTGATCTCATTCCCGGAGCTGCAGTTTCGAACCGACCAGCCTATAGAAGAACTCCTCAAGAAACTAAGGGACTCCAAAGACAAGTTGAGGAATTGCTTGAGAAGGGATACGTACGTGAGAGTATGAGTCCATGTGCTGTTCCGGTGCTTTTGGTGCCTAAAAAGGATGGCACTTGGCGAATGTGCATGGATTATCGGGCTGTCAACAAGATCACGGTAAAGTATCGTTATCCCATACCTCGTCTTGATGATATGATTGATGAATTGCATGGTTTTATAATTTTCTCTAAGATTGATTTGAAAAGTGGATATCATCAAGGCGAGGTATGGGATAACGACATTTAAAACAAAGCATGGGTTGTATGAATTGCTAGTAATGCCCTTTGGCTTAACTAATGCACCTAGTACATTCATGAGATTGATGAATCTTGTGTTACGTGCTTACATTGGCAAGTTTGTAGTTGTTTAGTACACAAGAGCTCGATTTTGCAACCTAGAGCTCTGATACCACTTAAGGATGTAGCACCCTAGATGGGATACCACATCCCCCACACTAGGACCCAGACCCGGTCTTGAAATAGGAAGTCCATACCCGAATCCAAATCTTAGCAAACGGGAGACCAACTCACGCACTAGGTTAGGCGGATCTAACTCGCCAAACTCAGAGCGCGGAAGCGATTTAAAATAATCAACAACAAATAGCGGAAGCAATTAAAACAACATGCAGAACAGGTGACGGGTTCAACTAGCATAGATACCTAGTCCCGAATATCAATTCATAATCCAACATAATAAACTGTATAAGTATCATCATAATATCTAATAACCTCCAAATACTAGCTTACTAACCCCACACGGGTTTAAGTCTAGGTAGAACATAAACATAACCTTCAAGTGTGAAACATAAATACATAACATAAGTAGAGTATGCGACAAATGCATCCTAACACCAACTAGACTGACAAGTGTGACTCAGAAGACTCACTTCCGCCTAGATCAAGCTAAAAGAACCTGCAACTAAAAGATAAAATGAGGGGTCAGTCAACTTGACCGAGTGAGGGGGCTAACGCACACCCACAATATATGTATATAATGAGCATAGCACAGAACAAAAGGATGGACTCATAAATCGAGGATAGGTGTTGCATACCAAAACATTTCGAAGAACCCAAATAGATATAAGTTTAGAAAACATTTTCCAAAAAGACTCTATCCCGATTCATAATTCCATACACGACATATCAAGTGCTCGGCGAGTACGAGCTTCCAACCTTTACTCCTCAGACCATAAAGCAAAATCAATTCATCCTCTACTCCAATGATAGAAGAGCCACGTGTTGGCCCTAACCATCCAACGATAAATTGTGACGCCCCGCTTCTTGGTCAAGGTAAGGTTTGGTATGAGAGTGCACGATTTACCTTTCCTTGCATGATTTATGTGGAATTATGCCTTAATTTGATAATGGATTTGTACATAAGTGAAATATATTAAGTGTCCGATATATGTGGCTTTATGACATATTCCTTATATGCTTGTATTGATATTAATGAGCACTGATAGCATGTTTTATAGCTTTTAACGAAACAATGTGCTTATATGGGCATTAAAGCACATTTTAGGGACTAAATGGTAAATTTATTTTCGAAGCCTGGAACTGGTTAGAACTTAATGAAATTGAGTAGATAATTCGATTACGAGTTCGTAGGTTCTTGAATCTCTCAATTCGGAGTTCGGACGAAGAAGTTATGGCCGTTTTACGAAAAGTCTACCTTTTTACTTAACCCAGTTGACCTGCGACCCAATTTCGAATTTAACCCAATTTGCGACCCGATTTCACTTAAACTCTATTTATTTGACCCGGTTCGCGACCCAAATAGTTGACCCAAATCAGATTATACTACTTAAGTTCATTTTAACGTTATTTCATAAGATTCAAGCCATTCTCTCAAAGAGTTTCTCTCAAAGCCTATTCATATTCTCTCAAGAACACCAAGAACACTTCAAGCCATCTTCAAGAGCCAAGAGTGGAGATTAATGCTGGAGATTCAAGGCTAAAGAACAAGATTTCCTCTTCGATTTTCAGCTCTTAAGGTGGTGGGTCTCCGGACGAGTCGACTTAGTTGCTCGTGGTGGTTCGTCGGTTGTTTCGTGGTAAAGGTGAGGAGTTATATATATGTAAAATGCTTCTAAAACTGTGGACAGATATATGACCTATCATGTTTGATGGTTTTGAACTCCCGTTTTGTAAAAAGGTATATGTAGGCATAATAAGCCAAGTTTTTTTAGCCTTCCACGTATTATGAATATTGCTTTTGGAAAACGGTTTAGAAGTAAAATTCATATCTTGGTATATGGGATAAGTACCCAAAATGCTTTTAGCACTTTCATTTGAATTTTATGCACGTGTGAGTTATACGGCGAGGTTATGTTGTACCTTGCAACTTGCTTAGTGGATTTTTATAGCGCTCAGGGCTAAGGTGGGTGATATTCCGGGAGGGCAAGGGCCGACGGTTGTCCTCATTCGAAGTTTCCACCCAATGTAAGAAACTTGCTACTAAGGCTCCAAGGAGGTTTCGGGGATAAGGTTGCAAGGGAGAGGCCGGTTTCATGGACCCATCTCTTCACTGTAAGGATGCGAGGACCGTACACCCTCGACATCAATGGCGTAATGGATGGATTTTTATGGTATTGATTTTGGGAAGAGAGGATGGAGTGTCCGAACTCGCCGGGCCGGTTATATGTGTGGTTCATGATCCGATGTTTATAAAAAATTGCATTGTTTACAAAACGAGTTTGGATCATGAGCACCTATGTTTATAGTGTGCATTGAACTCCTTATATTATATTATGTATACTTCTCCTCACCTGTTCCTTTTGAACTGACGTCCTTTACCTTTCGTGTCCGCAGGTCGCGTTTTGGAGTCAAGCTAGGTGGGGTCCTTTGAGAGTTTTGTCTTGAGTGTAGCTTGTACGTGTTTACGTTTGTAGCTTACTTCACTTTATGGCTTATGTTATATTTTGAGATTCTTGGATTCACTATGTTGATGTTATTATGCTAGTTTGGACCGTGTCGATCACTTAGGATGATTTTGAATTCTCGCACTTGAGCATTTCGGGTTGAACCGTGTTGGTCAGTTAGTTGATGAATTTATGATTATCCCCTCGTGATATTTGACTTGTGAAGAATTGTGAAACGCATGTATGATTGTTGATGAATCCATATGCGAGTATTATGTTTTATGCTTCCGCGAACTTATGTTTGTTTTATCACTTGTTGTGAGTCTAGTACCGCCTAGCTAGGATGTCCGTTTGTCACCGCTTGCTTCGGTTTTGGCGGGTATATGGATAGTAATTCTATATACAAGCTGGGCCCGTAGCACGGGATAGGCGTGGGATGCCCTTGTCGGCTGGATCCAATCTCTTTTGATCCAAATAACTCAAGATGAGCCCCACGAAGACAAGTATTCAGCTGGATCCAATCCACCTTGTTTCAACGTATTAGTGATTGAATTTTAAGCCCAAATTGTGTTAAGTTTATTGTAATTTGGCCCTGAACTATTATATTAAACTTTGGGCCATCTTTTTATTTATTTTCCATGCATTTAGATTAGGTTAAGCCCATTTTATTTGACCTAAAATGAAAGAGGCGGGAATAGCTTGTCTCTTTGAATTCTGAATTGTCTCTTAGAATTCACATGCATGCATCTTTAAATTCCAGCCTTGTATTTCGTTTTTTTCAGTAAACTCTTAATGAATTGTGATTCAAGTGAGTTAAACTCTCTAGTTCTTGGCTGAACATCATTAGGGTTTCAAACCCTCCACCGGATAATGTCATTTCCCGACTCATTATAGTCGACGGGGTGCGTTACTTTCATCTTGATAGTGTTGGTTCCTTGCTCAATATAGCAAATGGGTCACACTCCTTAATTTAACCTTGATTGTGGATGATCGAAAACTTAAACTCCAAGTACTGGTATTAGGGTTTCACGGCAGTACGTGGAGTTCGTATCATTTGGTATCAAGAGCTTAGGTTTCCAAGGTTACGTATCCGTATCATTTATCTTTTGTGTAATTTCTTTCATTATTGTTATATTGCTGCAAGATCAAAAAAAAAAAAAAAAAAAAAAAAAAAAAAAAAAAAAAAGAAAAGAAAGGATCTGAAAAGGCATAAAAACGCAAAAAAAAAAAAGAAAAAAAAAAGAAAAAAAAAAAAGATGTAAAAGCCGCGTTATAAAAAGAAAAAAAAGAGAAGAGGGCAATATTGTTTCAGTTTTACTTCAGATTATAAGTCACATTGATTCGTTGTTTGTATCAGCTTGTTTGTGTCATTATGGCACCCTTTGGATTCATTCATCTTAAGGGATTATTTGGTTGAGGAATTTGAAACTTCTTGTGACTTTCTTCAAAGAATTGAGAGAAAGAGTGGAAAAAGGCGTGAGATTGTGAGCTTAATAGAGGGCAAAAGCCATAACTTTGAGTGATACACGAGGGAAGTGAACACCAAAAGAGTGTAAACACGTAAGGGAGTGATTGTGAGGTGTTTTCGCTAACCTTTGTTTTGCAGGTACATTATGGCCGAAGATCAACCTCCAAGGGACATAAACTTCGTGTTACAAGCCATGCAACAACAATTTGAACGAATGAATGTGCAATTTAATGAGATCCGAGACCGTTTGGATCAAAATGATGAAAGGATGGCTCAAATTCTAAACGGAAGGGAAAATCAAAGGCAACCTAACTTACGAAATGAGTTTGAGGATGATTCCTTTGATGAGGCAGCCTCAAGTGCATCCTCAAGAAGGGAACGAAGACGACCAAGGCACCATCAACCACGTAGGGGAGAGGGAATTGATAACAATCTTGGTTCTATTAAACTCTCTATTCCTTCATTTAAAAGAAAAATTGATCCGGAGGCCTATATTGAATGGGAGAGAAAAGTGGAAATGGTGTTTGAAGGTCATAACTATTCGGAGGAAAAGAAGGTTAAGCTTGCAGCCGTGTCCTTCACGGAATATGCCATCGTGTGGTGGGATCAGTTGATGCTAAATAGGAGGAGAAGTGGTGAGTATCCTATTGATAATTGGAACGACATGAAAGTGGCCATGAGGAAACGTTTTGTACCTCCTCACTACTACCGTGATCTACACCTCAAGTTACAAAGTTTGAGGCAAGGATTCAAGACCGTAGAAGAGTACCACAAAGAAATGGAGATGGCCATGATTAGGGAAAATGTTGAGGAAGACCGAGAGACGACAATGGCACGGTTCATATGTGGTTTCAACCAAGAGATTGCAAACATAGTGGAACGTCATCACTATGTTGAACTTGATGAAGTGCTTCATATGACTATCAAGGTAGAAAGGCAACTCAAGAAGGGGCGTACGATGACTAAACTTAATGAACCAAATCCTTCTAAAGCCAAGTGGACTTCTACTTTAAAAGCATCCGAAAAACAGTCCAAACCTCAGGCGGATCCACCCATGGCTAAGGGTTCATTTGAGAAAGGTAATACTTCTAATCAACGCTCTCGAGATATTAAGTGTTTCAAGTGTCATGGAGCAGGTCATATTATGTCCCAATGTCCAAATAAGAAGGCCATGATCATGTCCCAATGCATGAAGACGCACGACTTCATATCCTCAAGAGAAACAATCAAGCAATGAACCATGCTAACAAGGGACGAAGGAAGGTTGTTTTCAAGAAAGGTGATTTAGTTTGGGTGCATTTTAGGAAGGAGAGATTCAATAACCAACGGAAGTCCAAGCTTGATCCAAGTGGAGATGGACCATTCAAAGTGTTGGAGAGGATTAATGATAATGCATACAAGATTGATCTTCCGGGTACGTATAGTGTAAGTGTAACTTTTAATGTGGCCGATTTAACTCCTTTTGATGCAGATTTCTATTCGAGGTCGGATCCTTTTCAAGAAGGGGAGGATGATGTGAGTCATAAGGCAAGGCCACACTTTGATCCAAATGTTGATATGATCACAACTCAAGATGAACCAAGTTATGTTGGACCCAACACACGGTCATGGTCCAAAAGAATGCAAGAGGAAGTTCAATCTCTTTTGAGCCAAATAACTCAAGATGAGCCCCAAGAAGACAAGTATTCAGCTGGATCTTGTTTCAACGTCTTAGTGATTGAATTTTAAGCCCAAATTGTGTTAAGTTTATTGTAATTTGGTCCTGAATTATTATATTATACTTTGGGCCATTTTTTTATTTATTTTCCATGCATTTAGATTAGGTTAAGCCCATTTTATTTAACCTAAAATGAAAGAAGCGGGAATAGCTTGTCTCTTTGAATTCTGAATTGTCTCTTAGAATTCACATGCATGCATCTTTAAATTCCAGCCTTGTATTTCGTTTTTTTCAGTCAGCTCTTAATGAATTGTGATTCAAGTGAGTTAAACTCTCTAGTTCTTGGCTGAACATCATTAGGGTTTCAAACCCTCCACCGGGTCACACTCCTTAATTTTAGCCTTGAATGTGGACGATCAGATTCTTAGAACTCCAAGTATTAGTATTGGGTTTCACGGCAAGTACGTGGAGTTCGTATCATATCTACTTTAGTGTTGAGCAGGACCCATCAATCATACGATCTCAACCAAACTTAGTCCGGAACAACCCACGACTAGTGAGACGTCGCCCATTCTAAAATGGTCAAGAAATATTAATTATTTAAAATAATTAATCAGGAAACTAAGAGTTAATAAGCTGCACCAATTACGCCACGACTCATGAGACAACAATTAGTTTCACTTACTAAGTCCTAAATCCTATTGATGGAATGCTAGAAATTTTATTACAGTGATAAAACACCTATTTATTCGAAATTTGCTCAATATTTAAATGGGATTTTCGAATGACCTCACCAACATATAATGTTATCCAAATTTTAATTGTCTTGTTAATGCAGTTTCACATAAAGTGCATCATAGAAGCAATTAGTAACATGTCCTAGCATGATACTAATTATGTGATGATCATGGTTATATGTGATTTTGGGAGCCACTCTAAAATCACTAGTTCTAACATTCAAGCCACATAAGACAATTCATATCACAGAGGGGTACATAATATTTTATTACCGTGATAAAACACCTATTTATTTGAAATTTGCTCAATATTTAAATGGGATTTTCGAATGACCTCACTAACATATAATGTTATCCAAATTTTAATTGTCTTGTCAATGCAGTTTCACATAAAGTGCATCACAGAAGCAATTAGCAGATAACATGTCCTAGCATGATAATAATTATGTGATGATCATGGTTATATGTGATTTTGGGAGCCACTCCAAAATCACTAGTTCTAACATTCAAGCCACATAAGACAATTCATATCACATAGGGGTACAAAATTTAATGGAAAAATGCCCTATCAATTACATTTAATAGAAACCCTTCCAAACATTTTGAGGGGTCTTCTTATGACCACCGTTCTTCAAGTGCTTCTTATGGATCCTTCTTATTCCATGGGTGCTTGTCTACAAAATGAAAATTAAAAACCTCACTTCCTAAGTTCTACTCTCTTTACATAAAGTAATATGGTTCAATTTTCATATTGACCATAGACAAGTACACGGGGCATACCCCGGCCCAAAAACAATATAAACACATAACAGTACACACATAAGTAGGGCTCCAACCCCTATTGAAAACGCGCAACTTTGGGGCTCCAACCCCAATTGAAATCATCCATGTGCAGAATTTAAAACCATACATAAGACTAACCCATGATCACCTAAACTACCATACTTCCGCTTGAATTTAAATTTACCAATTAAATTTAAAATTCCCTTGACTTCAAGTTACAATTAACTTAAGTAATTTGAATACAGTTCATTATTCAAGAATTTATTCAAAATCGAATTACCGGATCTAGACAAAACAACAATTAATTCAAAATTAAATTTTTATGTAAAATATCATTCAAGGTGATATTTATTATTTTCTCGAAAACTTAGAACTTATTCATAAAATCCCAAATTTTATAATTATTTCAAATAAATAATTTTATAAAATTAAAATTAAAATTTAAAATAAAATCAGATTTTACAAAATGGGATTTTAAAAGCATGAAACACGAAACAAAAAACAAAGCCCGGAACATCCCCACGGGGTGTGCAGGATCGCCCGCAAGCGAGTACACGAGGCGCGCGCGAGCAGGCAATGCCCGCGCACACAGCCGGCCGAAAACCGGGACGGATGGGCACAACGCTGCACGGCAGCGCGCTGGCCTGCGCGTATGGCCGCGCTGGCTGTGCAGCAATTCTGCCCATGTTCGCGTGCCTCGGGACAGGGCGAGCAGCAGGCCTAGGCGTCTGCAAGGTAAGGTTTGCACGCCCTTAATCGAAACGGCCTCACGTATTTGTTCTTCCTGATGGGTTAGGCCACCAAGGAAAACATGTCTGCAAGGTAAGGTGAAAAGAATCATGGAAGCCTTGATCCCGATGAAACTAATCAACAAGAAGGTCATTTGCACAAGGGAGAAGAAGGAACAAACTTAAAATCAAAATCGAAGTGGGCTTTCAAAATTCGAGTGAAAAGGCCTTCAATATTTTCATAGCTGATTATTAAGTAATTTAAGCTTTATTTATGTATTTTTGGGCCTAGGTTATTATATTATTATGCTGGGCTTTTATTTTTATTGTTTCTAGCTGATTTTGGGCATGTATAACCCAAGTTATTTAGGGCTCTTTAGATAGTGGTGGGATTAGAGTATCTCTTAGTATTCCCAACATTCTCTTATATTAGAGTGTCTTTTAGTTTTCCTAACATTCTCTTTTATATTTAGGAGTCAAGACACTTTGTAATTCAACCTTTATCCAGAATTTAAATTGAGAGAATTTTCTCCAACTTGTTCTTGTGTAGAGTTTGCTGAAATCTCAAGTGCAATCACTTGATATTTCGACTTCCATAATATTGGTTTTTGGTTCTTCATAACCACGGGGTCAATATTTCCTTTGATCGTATTGGTTTCTTGCTTATATAGCAACGGGGTCAATATAACTTATTTCAACCTTATTTGGATGATCCGGGAGTTTATTCCAAGCTATTGACGACGGGTCTCACGGCGGGTTCGTTGAGGTTCGCATCATTTGGTATCTAGAGCCTTGGTTTCCAAACTAGGTTACATCTATCACCTATCTTTATTTTCTGAATAATGAGCTAATATAGTAGTGTATTAGATCTGATTTTTTTTTTTTTGTATTTTTGCACATTTGAGTTTCTTGTTGATTTGTTGTTGCTGCCAAAAAACAAAAAAAAAAAAAGGGAAAAAGAAAAATGGGAAAAAAAAAAAGAGCAAAGAAGAGCAAACAAAGAAAAAGGGAAAAAAAAAAGGGACAAAAAAAGAGCAAAATAGGACAAAAAAAGAAGAAGAAAGACCCAAAAAAAAAAAAAAGAAAAAGAAAAACGAGAAAGAAGAGCAGCATTTGTGTATTTCAATTTGGGTTTTAGATTTACTTTGAGAAAGAAAAGGGGCTGTTTATTTTGTGAGATGACAACTTTGATCCAGATTCGAGGACGAATCTTTTTTCAAGAAAGGGAGAATGATAAGAATCATGGAAGCCTTGATCCCGATGAAACTAATCAACAAGAAGGTCATTTGCACATGGGAAAAGAAGGAACTAACTTATCAAATTTGCACAAGGGAGAAGAAGGAACGAACTTAAAATCAAAATCGAAGCGGGCTTTCAAAATTCGAGCGAAAAGGCCTTCAATATTTTCATAGCTGATTATTAAGTAATTTAAGCTTTATTTATGTATTTTTGGGCCTAGGTTATTATATTATTATGTTGGGCTTTTATTTTTATTGTTTCTAGCTGATTTTTTGGGCATGTATAACCCAAGTTATTTAGGGCTCTTTAGAGAGTGTCGGGATTAGAGTGTCTCTTAGTATTCCCAATATTCTCTTATATTTAGGAGTGTATGATACTTTGTAATAATAACAAAAAATGTAGATTTTCAATTGAGAGAATTTTCTCCAACTTATTCTTCTTAGAACATGATAAAAACTCAAGTGCAATCACTTGAAATTTCAACTTTGATAATATTGGTTTCTTGCTCTTTATAGCAATGGGGTCAATATTCCTTTTGATAGTATTGGTTTCTTGCTTCTATAGCAATGGGGTTAATATTCCCTTTGATAGTATTGGTTTCTTGCTCGTATAGCAACGGGGTCAATATTACTTGTATCAGCCTTATTTGGACGATCCGGGAGTTTATTTCCAAGCTATTGACGACGGGTCTCAAGACGGGTTCGTTGAGGTTCGCATCATAAGGTTTCCATCCCCCTTTATAAGTAAGACTTAGTTCTCCTTACCAGCCGATGTGGGATGGGTGCACATCCACCCCCTGAGGAGAGCTCAGCGTCCTCACTGAGGACCTGACACATCAGCTTCCTGGCACCGGCTCTGATACTATTTGTAACAGTATAGGACCAGCCCAGTATGCAGATATTGTCCGCTTTTCACGCCTTTAATCGAAACGGCCTCACGGATTTGTTATTCCTGATGGGTTAGGACACCAAGGAAAACGCGTCTGCAAGGTAAGGTTTCCATCCCCCTTTATAAGGAGGACTTAGTTCTCCTTACCAACCGATGTAGGATGGGTGCACATCCACCCCCCTAAGGAGAGCTCAGCGTCCTCGCTGAGGACCTGACACATCAGCTTCCTGGCACCGGCTCTGATACCATTTGTAATAGTACAGGACCAGCCCAGTATGCAGATATTGTCCGCTTTGCACGCCCTTAATCGAAACGGCCTTACGGATTTGTTCTTCCTGATGGGTTAGGCCACCAAGGAAAATGTGTCTGCAAGGTAAGGTTTCCATCCCCCTTTATAAGGAGGACTTAGTTCTCCTTACCAACCGACGTGGGATGCTTGCACAGTATTATCCCACATCGGAAGTGAGGAGAACGAAATTTCTCCTTATAAGGGGAGATGGATACCTCACCCTGTGGACGTGTTTTGCGCTACAGCTGGGTTCTCCAGTGGGCGCAGGAACAAAACCGTGAGGCCGTTTCGATTAAGGACGTGCAAAGCGGACAATATTCACAGGAAGGTGGTTCTGGGCTGTTACATATGGTATCAAAGCCGGGGCCCGCCGATGTGCCAACGAGGATGCCGGGCCCTTATGGGGGGGTGGATGTAATGTCCCACACCGGAAGTGAGGAGAACGAAATCTCTCCTTGTAAGGGGAGATGGATACCTCACCCTGCGGACGTGTTCTGCGCTACGGCTGGGTTCTCCAGTGGGCGCAGGAACAAAACCGTGAGGTCGTTTCGATTAAGGGCGTGCAAAGCGGACAATATTCACAGGAAGATGGTTCTGGGCTGTTACATATGGTATCAGAGCCGGGGACCGACGATGTGTGAGCGAGGACGCTAGGCCCTTATGCGGGGGGGTTGGATGTAATGTCCCACATCGGATGTGAGGAGAACGAAATCTCTCCTTATAAGGGGAGATGGATACCTCACCCTGTGGACGCGTTCTGCGCTACGGCTGGGTTCTCCAGTGGGCGTAGGAACAAAACCGTGAGGCCGTTTCGATTAAGGGCGTGCAAAGCGGACAATATTCACAGGAAGGTGGTTCTGGGCTGTTACATGATTATTCCCTTACCCTAGATCTTGATTGAGAGATGGGACATAGGAGGATTGTATCTCACATGAATCAATGACTTAAAGGTTCTTTCGAATTGAGACATTCTTATTCAGCTAGGGGTCATACACCTGTTGCTAGACTATGGTCGTATGATCTGTAGACTGATTAATTAATTAAGAATTAAATTAATCATGGTCATTGCTAATTGAATTAAGAACTTAGAGGGTCACACATAACAACCCGGTCATATGGGTTAAGGCTTGAATCGATTAAACAAGTTGATCGGACCAATAGTAGATTGGTTGGGGCCACACGTGTGGGTCACGTGTCACTAAATGGTGTAGATTAAATAATTAATATTGATTAATTATTTAATGGACTTGAATTTAATTAATAATTATTATTAAAGTTCTAATTTGGAGAAATAAAGTCTAATAAATAATTAATTGAGAATTAATTAATTATTAGTCATCAAGTTATATATTATTTAATAAATAAAGTAAAATAAATTATCTAAGAGACTTAGATATTATTCTTACTTGACAAGTTGGTCAAAAGGAAACTTTTGGTCAAAGTAAGAGTCGTTCTCTCCAAGCAAGAAATCCCTTACCAAAAGGGTTTAGGAAACCCTTGCCGAACAAAAAAAGGGGTTTGAACCCCTTGCCTATTAATACATGGGGTTCAAACCCCGTGATGGTTAATGCATAAAATTCTCCTTCTCCAAATTATACACTAACCCTAGAGCCTAAACACCAAATATAGAACTAGCAACTTCCCTATTCGGATCGTGGTCGAGGTTGGTGGACTAATTCTCTAGACGGCTACTATCGTGAAGTCTTGAAAGATTCGAAGGAGAGTTCGGGGATCAAGCCGCGTGAAGAGCGTTCTTGGTCGGCTAGAACGTGTCAAGAAAGCTACTATCTAAGTGAGTTTCTTGATCTTTACGAATTTAGGAATAGGAATTGCAAGATTCAATTCAATCTTTTAGGAAAATTTTTAAATTTTCGTTGCGTTTCTGTTTCCTTTTCCTAACACTCTCCTCCTCCACCACCTTACACAACCCTAGATCTCCACCGCCCATGGCCCAACGCCGCCGCTGCCTCTCCACCCCCATCACCCAACCACCGTCACCTCCGCTAGATCTTCTCTCCACCTCCACCGTTGCCGGATCTCCTCTCCAGAGGCGGGGTGCGTGTTACCGGATCTTCTCTTCTTATATATTTTGTTACAGGTGTGTGTATATATATATATATATAGATAGATATTTATATACATATATATATATATATTTATCTATATTTATTTTTATATATATAATTTAATAAATATAATACGAGGGTAAAACAGTCTTTTTGTACAGAAAAGTGAAGAAAATTTCAATTTCACTCGCAGTCAACGCACGTGAGGTGCACGATGGTTTACTATACACATTTTAAAAAATAGAGGGTTTTTTAAAGTACTTTTTTTTGTCGGGGTTTTTCTTCCTACTTTCATCTTACACATGGGAGCTGGAAGAAAATTTCCCGTATATAATATATACATACATCTAATATATGATATTACAACATAAACTAAGGTATATATATCTATATACAAGCACACACACATATATATATAATATATATAAACACATACACATTCGCACATGACTGGGGATGGTCACGGGCATGACCATCCTAAGAGTAAAAAGAGGTGAGGTGAAAGAGGCAGAACGTCACCCCCAAAGAATGCTGGGAGGTCACGAGCGTGACCTCCCCAAGGCTCAGACGCGCTAACGGGATTGACTGCTTGCAGCAGTAACCTTCTTCTTCAATTTGCAGCAGCTCACGCACACACATACACCCTTTTTCACTTCATTCCAAAAGCAACAGAGAAAGGGGAGCAATGGTAGAGATACAACAACAAATAACAGCTCTAAACTAAGGAAATTTCAGTCACAATATGATACGAACTCCACGTCATGCCGTGAAACCCTATATCAATACTTGGAGTTCTTGAATCTGATCGTCCAATTCAAGGTTGAAAATAAGAGGAGTGTGACCCGTTTGCTATATTGAGCAAAGAACCAACACTATCAGATTGTAAGTAACGCACCCCGTCGACTATAAGGAGTCGAGAAATAACATTATCCGGGAAAGGGGTTTGAAACCCTAATGTCGTTCAGCAAAGAACTTGAGAGAAAATCTCACTTGAATAAAAATTCAATAATTTTACTTATTGATTGAAAGAAAAACAAGTTACAATGCTGAATATAAAGATGCATGCATGGAAACTTAAGAGACACTAGAATACTAAAGGACATAAGCTACTCCCGCCATTTGCCATGAAGGCTTACAAAAGTGGGCTTAAATAAACTAATATGCAGCTAAATAATGATAAAATAAAGGCCCAAATAATACTATAATAGGATTAGGGCCGAATTACATCATTTCCACACTTTGGACTTTCGGAATTGGACATAAAAACATTGAAGTATTTTGAATTTGGTTCAGCAGCCCATCTTGAAGGTTGGAGTCCAGTTTGAGCAAATTGGTTTAAGAGATTTCCAACTTCCTTTTGGATAATTTTGGCCCGAGCTCTTGTAATTGGACCACCATAACTTTGTTCCTTTTGTTTGCTATCTTCTTGAGCTGTGGATCGGTCCAGTTCTTTATTTGGGACAAGATATGGCCGTGGTTCATCATGATTCACATCATAATAATAAACACAGCAGCTGGCAGCAACAAGGCGTTATCTCAACATTTTCATGATTTCAAGCTTGAAAATCCCCTGTTTTATACCATTAACAACAGCAGCATGTAGGGTAGCAAAGGAAGCATGTTTACAGTAGAAAAATCCTTGCAAAACAGGCACTAAATTTATGCAAATCAGCCACTTGAGCACCTGCCTCAAACCGTGAAGGAAAAGGTTTCAAAAGTGTACAAGTTTTTATGTTTTTCTTGCAAGAACTTAAGAGCATTAATGGAAAATCTTAATATACTTAACTACCATCAAATATGAGCAAAGATTAGCAATAAATAAGGTATATAGATCATCATATAAGTCACCAAACTCAAAGAGAACAAGGGATGATCATATTCTTAAAAAATTCCATATAACCCCAACTATTCATGAAGGAGGCCATAGCCATGTAATCTCTAACATAAAACAGGATTAATATGGATGAAAATAGAGCTTAGCACATGGGGATTAAGATTCTTACCTTACCTTGAACAGATGGTGGAAGAAGATGAAGACTTGAGCTCTTTTAATGGAGGTTCTTCCTTATTCTTGCTTTCTAGCTTCTTTCCTTACTTTTCCTAGAGTGAATCGTGTAGCAGCATCATATGGGAGAGAGAGAGAGGGATGGTTTAGGTGAGATTAAGTCAAGGAAATGATGAGGATTAGGTCTCATATCTCATAGATAGGTCATAGGTGTGTTTTAGGCGCATGTGGCCAAAATTTGCTTCGTCGGGGGTCGAATCGACATCAAAAAATTAGGAAACTTGTTCCATTTTGTCCGAATCGTCGAAAGGAGTTGAACACCGAAGACGGCACTCGAATCCGAGTGCCGGAGCTCAAGATATAATTTAAAACGTACACAAGTGTACTAAAATGACTCATTTTCCAAATGAGTCCAAAACTTTCAAAAAGTCGCAAATAAGTACAAAACCAAATTTTCAATTAAGTCCAATAATTTTAAAATCATACAATTACATCCTTAAATCACGTATATCACATAATTCACGAAATTAGAATGCTCGAGAATTAAATTCATAATTCTCAAGAATTCACATGATAATTTCACTTAAGGCATATTCTTGACTTTTAAATCACATATTTCATATAATTTCATATAATTCATATAAGAAACAATAGAATAAGAATATAAATGCATCAAATAAAGTGAAATTAAATGCAATTACAGACAAATAAACTCATACGTGGCACAAACCTGTACGTACGAACTAGCGTGGTGTCACAGGCCGTGTGCACGAGACGGTCTGCTCCCGCACGCCCTGCATACGCACTTGCGGGCTGTCCCGCGCATCTCGCGTGGACTGTCCCGGGCCCGATTTTTGTTTCGTGTTTTCGATTTCGTTAAAACCCCGTTTTGTAAAATCTGATTTTATTTTAAAATTTGATTTTAATTTTATAAAATTGTTTATTTGAAATAATTATAAATTTTGGGATTTTTATGAATTAAAGTCAATTTCTTATTTTTTGGGAAAATATTAAATATCACTTTGAATGATATTTGTGACACAAAATTAATTTTGAATTAATTGTGGTTTTGTCATGATCCGAAGTTTGATTTTGAATAAATTCTTGAATAATGAACTAATATACAAATTACTTAATTTAGTTGCAACTTGAAGTCAAGGAAATTTTAAATTTAATTGGTAAATTTAAATTCGAGCGGAATCATGCTAGTTTAGGTGATCATGGGTTAGTCTAATGTATGTTTTAAATTCTGCACATGGATGATTTCAATTGGGGTCGGAGCCCCATAGTTGCGCGTTTTCAATTCTAATGTTATGTGTTTATTATGTGGCTTTTCTTATTATTGTTTTTGGGTCGGGGTATGCCTCGTTTATTTGTCTATGACCAAATATGAAAATTGAGCCATATTACTTTATGTAAAGAGAGTAGAACTAAGGAAGTGGGGTTTTTATTTTCATTTTGGAGACAAGCACCCATGGAATAAGAAGGATCCACAAGGAACACTTGAAAAACGGTGGCATAAGAAGACCCCTCAAAATGTTTAGGAGGGTTCTTATTAAATGTAATAGATAGGCCATTTTTCCATTAAATTTTGTACCCCTATGTGATATGAATTGTCTTATGTGGCTTGAATGTTAGAACTAGTGATTTTGGAGTGGCTCCCAAAATCACATATAACCATGATCATCACATAATTATTATCAAAGAAAGGATTGCTAAGTTAAGGCCCCTAGTGATTTTGGAGTGGCTTTTGGAGTTAAATTTTGTACCCCTAGTGATTTTGGAGTGGCTTGAATGTTTTTATTTTCATTTTCCATTAATTATTATCATCACATAATTATTATGACAAGATCTCGGCTTCTTTATGGCACACATGTTTAGGCCAAGTTTCCAAAGAAAGGATTGCTAAGTTAACTAATTTAGGATCATTCTACGATAATGAACTTAAAGAGTTAACTCATTGTGAATCATGTCTTGAAGGAAAGATGGTCAAAACTGTTGGGAAACATGAAAGAGTTGAGCAACGGAAGTTTAAAATTTTCCAAAAGTTTAATCGTTGTCTTGCAATTTTTGAATCGTATCGTATGGCGTTATAGAAACTTACAAAGGTATAAGCTTTCTAGTGATGTCGTTACCGCCTAACGAACACCCTTCAAGCGAAATCTGTAACAGCCCGTATCAGGACCTAGCTGGAAACAGTAAATCAAAGAGGATAAGAATGCGTTTATATACCTTGGTTCACCTTTACAAATGTTCATGCATTGCATTCTTATGTGATCAATGTGCATTCATTAGTCGTGTTGTGTTTTAAGGGGGATTTCCTTACCACGAACCAAATTTACTATTTATTTCCCGAGCCTACCTTGTCCTAGCATCTCATTGGAACCCTAGAGGTTCATAACTCATGTTTCCCAATCATATGAACATGTTTTCCAAGCTTCGAAACCCTTTCTTGATCATTAGGGGTATTTTGGGAAAACGCCATTTTATTCGAGAGACCTCAAAGAATCTATACCTAATTTCTTAGAATTTTTCAACTCTCTTTTCAATGCTTTGAGGTTTCGTTTATGTTTCCAGAGCAATTTAAGAATTTATTTTTTAATAAAAATTTCCATCGGTAGGATATATTTCCTTCGATAGGATGATTTAACCCTTGAGATCATCACCATACCGTTCCTCGATTTTTCCTACACTTTTGGAAAGATTTTTGGACCTTCAAATCATACTCTAAGTATTTATTTCATAATTAAAATAATTTTCAAAATTCAAGAAAATCCTATCTTCCGGAGCTTATAACTTTTAAATCGTACGTCCGATTTCGATCCGTGAGTAACCGTTTCGAAGCTAATTTTATTTCCTAGCTCTTGGAAACTTTTCCAACTTAAAAAATATGCAGGAGAAGGTTGAAATTACCAGAATACCCCTGCTGTGACAATTATGTAAAGAAGGAAACCTATTTTTGGAAATTTCATAAAATACCCCACCTCAAGTCCCTAAAGTAAATGTTTATTGCACTTTGGTCCTTCCCAAAAACTATAAATATGTGTGTTGGGGTCTCATTTTTCTCACTCCATTCTCTCCCTCTTCCCCTAGTGGCCGAACCCCTCCCCCCTTGTAAGGTATGTTTTCTTTTTTTTTTTTATGTTTTAATTAGTTTAATTTATGTTTTAATTTATTTATTAATTATGCTAGGTTTAGGTTTTAATATATGTTTTATTTTATGCATGAATTATGTGATTTAATTTATGCTTTAAATATTCATGAATTTATGAATTATGTTTCTTATATTATAGTTTATTATGAAATGTGTTACATAAGTTAATTATGTTACAATTTAATTATGTGACAATTATTATGACATGTTACATGTTACATTTTATTTATTTTATAATCATACTTAGGCAATTTAATTTGTTACCTAATTTAATTTAATATTGCATGTTATTTAATGTTACATTAACATGTTACATGTTTAATTAATTGTTACATATTTATACTTGACCAATTGATATATGTTATAGTATACATGTATAATATACGTATACGTATTTGATTCCAATATGTATAAAAACGTGTATACTTTCGTATAAATACTAATTGTATTTTCTAAATAAATACGTATGTACTTTTGTATAAATACCGTATGTACTCTAGTATAAATACCGCATGTATTCTTGTATAAATACTATATGTACCCTGTATAAATACTATATAAATACGGTAGGTATCCCCGTATCAGTATAAATACGGTATACATACTATATAAATACACGTATACATACAGTATAAGTATAGTATACATACAATATATATACCGTATACGTGAATAGTGACCCTTGACCTTTGACTTTGACCCTTGACCTTTGACTTTTAACCTAAATGATCGTTTTGAAGAGACGAATTCAACGGTCAAAGCCTTTTTCAAAAATTCTAAAAAATAGGGGATCAAAGTAGGTTTCAAAGTTCATATTGCTTTTCTAAATGAGATTGTTTTAAGACTCTAAGAATATATCCTTAAGTTCTTGACACGAGCTTTCAATTGAGACTAATCGTTTACTCGAATCCTTTGTTCGAAAAAGAGTATTCCTTGTTCAAACCTTTTGCTCTCTTGCCAATCTTATTTTCCATTCTTAGTTACATGATTCTTCTGCATTAAATGGTATTACTCTCCTATGTACTGCATTACATGAATCCAATTATGCCTTCATGCTTTGATGATTATTGAATAATTATCATGAAATCTCGCTACAAGATGTGATATGCTTTGATAATGTTTTGTCCTGTAAATGTGATATCGTTATGAGTCATTGAATGACTTGAGTTCATCCCTAATTGTTTATGTGACTATATAGTTTGTGGATAGAAACTTAATCATTCACCACTCACAGGTGAAGTCCGGATTTACTGTGGCTCTGGTATTATTGCATAATACCGTTTCTATAGGTGAGGTTTAAACTATTTTAACTGGAACCATGAATATTCTTATGTATTCAAATGATTTCAAAATCAACTCATTCGAGTTCAAAGATTCTTATCTTTCAAGTTAAACGTTTTCCCATTTTGGAGCAAGACTTCAAGTTTAAAGTTAATGATCTCCGATATATATCGTGTACACTGCTACACGGTCTTGAATAAAGGTTCAGTCTCCTGAACTCTGTGTGCTTATGCACTTTTGTTATTCTGAATGCAAGCTTTGGAAATTTTGTTATGTTGGGCTCTGGCGGTAATGGTTAAGTAGTAGACCGGGAGGTGCGCCAATGGCTACTATGATACTGGCCGCCGTACTGACCTTGGTGATGGTTTAATCGGAGTTTGGTTACTCCACATCGAAGGTCGGACGAGGTGGTAAATTCCTCCCGTTACGCACGTCACCGTGGGGTAGCTCCCTGGGCGCGACAATAAGTGGAGAAGGGGTGGTGCATGTGTATATGGGTGTTGGGGTCCTAATGGATCTCGATACCAACTTTGTAAATGTTTTTGAGGAGTAAAGGATGGATATGGCCTAGCTTACGGGCAACTTTGGTTTTAAAGTCTGGTTCATATTTTTGGAAAATATCCCGTATCCTGTTCCCTGTTTATAAAGTATATATGAACCAGAAACTCTCATGTGTGTGCTTGCTTGGAAATCTTGTTTCAAAGTAATGCTTTGAAGTTCGGTTCTGAATTAAAGTTTTAAAGAAAAAGCTCTGAAATTCAGTTTTAAAGTATAGTTTCGAAGTAAATCCTTTTCTGAAAACCTAAAGTTTTAAGTACTTATATTATTTCAAAAGTCATGCCTCACTTAGTCCTTTTGACTAATACCTCCACCCTGTTTTCTGACCTCATGGTTTCAGGTTCAGTGATCGCTTGTTGGCTGGTATCATGAAGTATAGGAAATCCTTTGTTGTGCTCTTGTGGTCAGGTTCTTTTGAACCATCTTGGACACTACCCCCTGGATGATCATGTAGTGTTCAATTAAGTACTTATCGGTCTAACCTCTGGTGTCCTTTGTTATTTGTTTTCACTAGTTTGAGATATCTCTTTCAATATTTAATTCCTGTATAGTCCTTGTACTTGGTTATTAGCCTCTTGTGTCTCCTGATTCATGTTTTGAAAGTTTTAAATTTCTCATATTTCCGTTGCAATGTTCCCTTCTAGTACTCTGATCTTGTAATGTTTTTATCCGTTCGTCGGTGTGCTTCTTGGGTGTTAGGTCTCCTAGCCACTTGAGAGGTACAACGGTGCGGGGTTATGGCCCCTTCGGGGTGCTACAGCTAAGATGCTTATATCCCTTTTGGGCAGTGGTTTAGGCCCAATTTCAGGTTATACTCGGTGGGCTTGGAGACTTGCGCTCAACGGGCCAGCGGACCCGGGGCATGACAAATGGTATCAGAGCCGCTTGTCAGCCGCAGGAGCTAAGCGCTATATGGGGCAAAGTGCTACGCATATGGGAGCCACCTCTTGATCCTGTGGGGCAAAGTGCTACATGTGTGGGAGCCACCTCTTGAGTCCGTAGGAGCCACCTCTAGAGTCCCAACGCAGATGAGTCGGTCATGGGCTATATGTCATGCCGCGACGAGGACGTCGTGATTCTGAAGGAGGGGTGATTGTGACACCCCTGTCCCACATCGGGAAAGTATAAGGATTATGTAACGCCTCGAATTTTATTAATCATAATTTTATGTTTGTAGCACCCTAAACACCAGAACACTACATCCCCCGCACTATAGCCCCGATCCACGTATGAAATGGGAAGTCCATACATAAACCAGAACTATAGCGAACAGGTGACAATAAAATGACGGGCTAGGTGGGACACTCTCCCTAGTCAAACAAACCAAACATGATAACGAAAGCGGAAGCAATAAAATCATTCATACATATAGGTACCATATTTACCAATTAGATACGTATAGATACCAACTTAACTATCAATACATTATCATCTCTTAATAATATACATACTTAAGTATCCAAAACGTGACCATAACGATCATAACATGAAATGTCTCAAAAGTACTTTACATGAAAGGTGCGGTACTAAACTTGTGAAAATGCAAAAGACGACCGGACACCCGCCTAGCACGACCACGCTCAAAGTGTACCTGAAAAGTGAAGTATCAGTCTACCGAAGACTGAGTGAGGGGCAATAAATATATATAACACACATCACATGCAAGTTGTAGTCTCGGGTGAAGACTTTGGAAATGAAAGGAATATATAATTCAAGAAACTTGATCTTTGCCCGAGATTACAACCAATCATTTTATCACATTTATTTAATCATGCTTGTCGATGTCATGAATATGTGGCCCTGGCGAGCAAGGGCAAATCTCCAACCGAACTCCCAATCGTGAACAATACGTGATCATGCTTGCTTGCTTGATAAATACGTGGTCATGCAATTTATTTAGTGCTCACATAAACAATTTCATGCTTGAAATCATGCAATAACCCGAGGATAACCCGACATGCCGGATTAATCCCCAGTCTCCTTCTTCCTCCGGGTGATAGCGAGTTTGCAAGGCTCGACTATCCACGACATGGTGTGTGTAGAGGACATGACCCTCTAGACACGGAACTCCTTCCACCACTAATCTCCTAGTGGCTTCGGGGGTGATCCCAACAATGTGAGGATAATTCAGGAGTTACCTGTCAGCCCTTGCTTTCTCGGTTGGCTCAAGAATTACCCTCGGGCCCACGTGCAATCATGTACTCGCCAAACATGCTTGAAATCATGACTTGCTTGCTTGAAATATTCATGGTTTTGAAATCATTTATAAGTATAGTATATTTTGGCCGAAATAGCACATAAGGGTGGTAGGGTCCTATATACATAACCTATAACCTCACCTTTCCTTGCAAAATACAATAAAGAAGTGTTCTAAGGAGCTTGCTCCCCGTCCACGCCCTCGTGACCTGTGCAAACACGATGTATATTCGTGAGACATGACCTAAAATGACCAAAATATGACGAACGGCGAAAATGTATCGAGACGACCACGAAAATACAATGTGGCATGATAACATGTTGTTTCACATCATATTAGCACATATAATAGGAATTCGGGGTCAAAGAAGTCGTTGGATCGAGGGGTCATTTTCGTAATTTTATGCAGTGAATTTTGTTCTGCATTCCAGGTGGGAACGACCGTTCCGGTTCCCTTTGCAAAATGGGAACGGTCGTTCCCATGAGTTCCCCAAAACGCGCCAACGATTTTTAAAAATAAAAGCGCGCCTTTTAGCTGGGAACGGCCCTTTCGGCAGCAAGGCCAAAGTGGGAACGGTCGTTCCCATGCTCGGCCGCCTTGTTCATTTGAAAAGGTGGGAACGCCCGTTCCCACAATGCCTTGAGGCTGGGAACGGTCGTTCCCAGTTTCTGCAATTTGAAGAACAGAGCAAAAACAGGGGATGCTCACGGGAATGATCAACAAAGCCACCAAATTCCATTTTACAATCAACAAAGTCATGATTTCTGGAAATATACATGTATACTTGCTCAAGAAATGATATTATAACATTCAAACACTCAAAGCATGCAATATTATCAAGAATTCATGATTTCAAGTTCATGATCACACTTGAACATTCATGCCAAATTTTCAAGGATTCAAGCTATAACTCATGCCATAATTCATGAAATGATCTCATAATCATGTTTCTAATTCTAATTAATTCATCTAGCACATAATTTCCAAACCCTAACCATATCAAATATGAGCAAGAATCATCACTTCCATGCAAACCAACCTTGAAAACTAAGAAATGAAGAAGGTAGATGATGATGATGATGTTGATCTCCCTAAAGCTTGGCAAAATTCTTGAGATTCTTGAAGAAAAAGGCAAAATTCTCCTTCCTTTCTTTGCTTCTTGATACCGAGAGAGAGAGAGAGCAAGTTGTTGGGAAATTTTTGGATAGAAAATGATCAAGAAAGAAGCTTGGAGATGCATTACGTAAAACCCATTTTTGAAATGTGTGAAATGTGCCAATTTGCCAATTAATCCTCTAACTCATGAAAGTATGCAATTAAGTATACATAGTTTTAAAATATGATCAATTAGATCTTTGAAAGTTATGCAATTAAGTCCCTAGAATTTTAAAGAAATCTTCACTAGGGACAATTTGGTAATTTAAAACACTCTCGGTAATTGTTTCATGCAATAAATATTTTCCGTGTCGTGAAATAATATTTTCAAGGATATAAATTCATATAATTCACATAGAGGATGTTTTGTGAATTTTATAAAATTATGAATGCTGCGTAAGAATATATCATAAAATTAAAGAAATAAAATAAAACCTACGCTCAAACTCACACGTGGCGTGCTTACCTGTTCATCCGGAACCGGGGAGTTACAATGTTTATTGCCATTTTATAAATTACATTTTATCAGACTTTCATGGAATTTCATGAATTCATACTAAACTAAGAATTTATTTCATAACTTGAAAATATTTATTTCATGAAATAATTGCTGAATATGATTTAATTGTCAACTTGTCCCTAGATGTGCATTTCTTTAAATTTAAGGAGTTAATTGCATAAACTTTCAATGATTTAATTGATTATATTTCAAAACTCTACATACTTGATTGCATGATTTCAACTCTTGAGGGACCAAATAGCAATTTAAATATTTCACATATTTCAAAACTGGTGAATCACATTATAGCTCTTCCATAAGGTTCCTTGTTCATTTTTCAACCAAAATTCATCGATCATTGCTTCCCTTTCATGACCGAACCATAAGCTAAGAGAGAGAGAGAGAGAGAGAAGATTTCATCAATTTCATCCAAGAATTTCAAGAAATGTTGCAAGTTTGGGAGCTTGTTCATCACCATCTTCTTCTTCATCTATTTCTTTAACTTCAAAGGTGGGTTCATGCACGGATTCTTGATTCTTGAGGGTTTTGTGGAAAGCTAGGGTTTATGATTTATGTGATAAATGGATTATATGTTATGTGAAGTAGGAATAGATTATATGTTATGTGATAAATGGATTATATGTTATGTGAAGTAGGAATAGATTATATGTTATGTGATAAATGGATTATATGTTATGTTATGTGGAAAGCTAGGGTTTATGATTTATGTGATAAATGAATATGGATTCTTGTCCCGTAGCCATCGCCTGTTTCTGCTCTGTTTTTCAGTTGCAGAAACTGGGAATGGCCCTTCCCGCCTCAAGGCATTATGGGAACGGCCATTCCCACTCTTTTAATTTAAAATGGGCTGGCGAACCTGGGAACGGCCGTTCCCATTTTGGCCTGCGTGCCGGAAGGGCCGTTCCCAGCCTCAGCGTGTTTTCAAAATATAAAACGTTGGCACGCTTTAGAATGGCCACGGGAACGGCCCTTCCCATTTTCAAAGGGAACCCGGAACGGCCATTCCCGCATGTCTGACAGAAGAAAAGTTACTGCATAAAATTCGATTTTTAGCATGTTGATCCAATGCATTCTTTGATCCCAAATTGCTATTATATGATTGAATACATATCAAAATAAGATATTTTCATGCTACATTGCGTGTTGCTCGTCATCTCGTTGCATTTTCGTCGGTCGTCATATTTGGTCCAGTTAGAGTCAAGTCTCATGCATACATGTATCCCTTGCACAGATTATCTTCTCGTGACGTGGAGCAGGGGCCGTAGGCCGTGTCTTGACTTGAATTTTATCGGTAAAGGTGAGGTTCAGTTATTAATTATCTAGAACCATATAACCTTTATGTGGATTTCGGCCAAATTATATATATATATATATATATATATATATATAATCGTTTTCCAAGAACAAGGGATTTAATAACTACCCGTGTATCGTGTTACAAGTCGTGCTCTTTGAAAGTAAATCATGTTTCTTGAAACTAATCGTGTTCATGACAAGCAATCCGTGTATCATGTTATCGTGATTGAACCGTGATCGTGTTTGGCGAATTATCGTGTATCGTGAGTGTTTGAGCCAACCGGGAAAGCGTAGGGCTGATGGGTAACTCACACACCTCTCTCACACCGTGGGGATGCCCCCTGAATCCACCAGGAGGTTTGGTGGAGGAAGGAGTCCCGTACGTAGGAGTCATGCTCCCGACGTACGTCGTGTTATCGTGGGTGGTTCGGGCCTTGCAAACCCACCACCAATGGTGAAGGATGGATTTCGTGTTAGTGATCGTGTGCACTATAATGACTTGTATGATAACTTAATTAAATGAAAGTGTAATCCTTGTTCACTGTCGAGGTTGGTTGGAGATCGTGCACGCCCCTCGCCAGGGCCACTGATGGTTATAATAAACATGATTATCATGTTAAACTTGATAGTTGTAATCTCGGGCGAGTTCTATGTTATGTTCGCACTTATATTATTTTAGTTATAAAACCTTACCCGAGATTATAACTTGCATGCTACTTGCGTTTATATATATTTATGCTCCTCACTCGGTCTTCGCAGACTGACGCCTCTAACTTTCAGGTTTTGTTTGTGGCGTGCTAGGCGGGAGTCGTGTCGTGTCATTCATCCAGCTGAGTCTAGCATGGCATTACCTCTTATGTATTGGCATATTGGAGTATCATGTTAGTGGTTTTGAGCACTTATATATGTGAATGTTATTTAGAAGATGATAATGTATTGATATGATGAAACGATATTATTATGCTTCCGCTTTTGAGTTTCATGTATTGGATTTATCTTACATTAGAGGGTCTAGTCCCGCCTAGCTAACGTGTTCTATTATTTGCCTTGTCACCCGTTCGCTATAGGTTAGTTCATATACGGATTACCCGTTTCGTATATGGATTGACCTATAGTGCGGGGGTGTGGCATCTCCACATGTAGGGGTGCTACATCTTAAGTGGTATCAGAGCCTGGTTGGAAAACCGAGGTTCTAGTGTCGTGTCGTGTCGAGTCTAGGTCGAACGGCATAGGATTAATTGGCAATTTGTGAGTCTTGCATCTTACTTGGAACAACTTGAACTTACTTGAATTAATTAAATTACTTGATAACTTGTGCCTTGCATTGATTTCTGCTATTAATTGTTAATTAATTGATCTTGTACTATTTGAATTATGTGTTATACTTGCATCTTATGAACTCAATTATGCTCATTAGCATTTCTTAATCCAACATGCATATCTAGTGTTTCAGTTACAGGATGCCTCGAAATAAATATCGCCGTGATCATTCTCCTGGACATATGAGACATCATCATGATCATTCTTCTCATGCTCCTTCACCCCCTCCTGCTCAGCCACAAGATTTCATGAATGCAGTGGTAGGGTTGGTTGATCAGAGACTTCAAGAGCGGGTTCCTCCAGTACCACCTGCGCCATTAGCACCACAGGAGAACCGTATCTCCGCTATACTACCGGAATTTCAGAATCAGCAACCTCCCAAGTTTTATAGGGGCGATGATATCCAGGCAGAGATGTGGTTAAAGGAAATAGAAAGAATTTGGCAGCTTATCCCGTGTGATACTCAGGAAAAAGCTCGCTGCACTCTTACCCTGGTCTAGGGCGAGGCTTATTCATGGTGGGAGAGTACTCAGATTGTATTAGAAGTTGTCAGGGAAGCTTTTACCTGGGAAGTATTCTGTAACAGCCCAAAACAGGGCCTGGATGAAAATGGTAAACTAAGGGCATTGGTAAAGCGTTTATAGACCGTGATCCAACTTTATAAACCTTCATGCATTGCATTCTTACATGAACTTTGTGGTCATATGTGATCTGACATGTTTTAAGGGGGAATTCTTGACCTTTGATACAGTTTACTATTCATTTCCCAAGCCTATATTAGCCAATGCTTCAATGGAACCCTATAGGTTCATATCACATGTTTTCCTATCCTTTGAACTTGTTTTCCAAGCTCCAGAAACCTTCCTTGAACCATAATGGCATTTTGGGAACTTACCGACCAAAGTTACTATTCATCTAAAAATGAGCTTTTGATTCTGATATCTTTCCTACCCAAGTTTACAGTCAAATCGATCCTTGAGTCGAAACGAGTCTATTGAAATCAATCTTGACTTGAAACTCTATTCCGAACTTCGTTTTATTGAAAATGTTTACGAAAACCCTAGTTCACTATTTCTACTACGAACGGTTTTCATTCGGAAAATGTTTTCTATCTGGATTTGCACTACTTGAGCTATTTCAAGATTTTTGAAATGTTTTACAACTCTTGATTCAAACCCTAACTCGAAATTTTGAAGCGTACGCTTGTACGTAAGAATTCACTATTCATTCTACGTTTTCAACTTTCTATCGATAAAACGTTTTATAGTCGATATTGGATTCAAAACGCTTCTCGATTTATTTCTTGAATTTTGGAAACAATCCGGACTTGAAAATCATTCTCGAAAGTCATTTTTCACTCGTGTTGAGTTTCGGTCTCAAAACTTTTATTCACTAAAACTAATGTATCTTTCAAACGGTAAATCCGATTTCGACGTATGAATATGCGTTTCGAAGCTAATTTTTGCCCGGTCGGAATGGTTATACTTCCAGCCACTTACCTCCACTTTTTGGCAGTGAAAATACCGAAATACCCCCCAGCAGTCCCATTTTAGCTTCAAGAACAAAGTTAGCTTCCAAGAGAAGTTTTACCATTTTGCTCTCCTACCCTTCCTTACATTTTATTTCCAAGGTGAGGGGCTTCCCAACACCTATAAATACCCCCCTCATGCCATTGAATTCCTTGCTCATATGTTGTGTTAACAACTCCCTTTCTTCCTCCTTCTCTCCCCCTCTTGCCGTGAGGCACTTCCCCCCTTTGCTAGGTTAGTTGTTTTTATTTTATGTTATGTTTTTATGTTATGTTCTAGTTTAGTTTATGTTTTTATGTTATGGTATGTTTATATTGTGTTTAGGTTGGGTCTTAGGGTCTTCCCTAAGACATATAGGATTTTATTTTATGCATGTATTATATAGTTTTTATGATATGTTTGTTAGTAGTGAATTATGATTTAATTGTTTAGTATATGCTATGAAATGTTATGAATTGCTTTAGTATATGGTATGATCATGTTATGGAGCTATTATATGATGATTATTGATGCATGATTATGATATTTAATTTATGTTCAAGCATGTTATGCAATGGAATAGTAACCTATGATCAATTATATTATAACTTGTTACATGTTACTATATGGTCTCAATTGATAAATGTTACATGATTAATGGTCTTGATATGCTATGACTTATGTCTATGATATGTTATTACATTGTTACAATGTTACATGACTCATATGTTATGACTTGAGCTTATGATATGATGTGGATTAATGGAATAGAACTTGATCATATGTTATACACTTTGATAGTGTCACATGTTATAACCTAAGATAGAATAGTGTTTCATAACTTGATGTTATGCTTTAATTAGACCTCTTAACCATAGGTTATGCCTTTAACCTAGATCACACTTGCTTACAATAACACGAACTTGAAACTATAGGTTATAATCAAGATCATAATTGAATCAGGGTGTGTGTGTGTGCATGCCGTGTGTGTGTGAGTGTGCTCGTGTGTGTGTGTGAGTGTGTGTTTAGTGTGTGGGTTTGACCCGACAAGTGAATAGTAATATGTGAATAGTAATCCGTGAATAGTAATCTGGAATAGAAACTGTGAATAGTGCTTTTGAATAGTAAAAGTGAATTAAAACTTGTGCTTTCTTAATAGACATTTACACTTAGGGTTTTCAAATCCGGGGTCTAAAATGTGATTTCAAAATGTGTTTTCTTTCGAGGACTTGTTTTATAACCTAAGGTTTTGCGATAGGATTCATAATTTGATTAATTCCTAATCGATTATAGTAAGATCATAGTCCCACGTTAATGATAACTCACTTTAAGGATTCCTTTGTGTGTTATCCTTCTCTAATACCTTAAATGGTATTACTCTCTTGTCATTACATGTTCTGTACTTGTTTTATATGTTTATGTGCATCGTGGTAGAAGTGTGTCTTAGCTCACCTTAGTACACACTTACAGGAGTTAAGGTTGAGCACTGGAATCCCCAGGGCACTGCATAATCTATCCTACCTACTGTTACTAATAGGTGAGGTTATAAATGTTTTCAACTGGAACCATGAATACTTAATGATTCAATCGTTTTGAAACTCTAAGCCTAGTGTTTTACATTCTTGTTTTGAAATACCCTTTATAGGGATGATTCTTCAAAGAACCCAATCCTATTTGTTATTCATTGATCAAAGGCACATGTTTTCAAAGTATAACATCAATGGTTTATGTTTTCAAAGTATAGCATCAATGACACATGTTTTCAAAGTAATGCATCAATGGTTTATGTTTTCAAAGTATTGCATCAATGGTTCAATGGTTCAATGCATATGTTCAATGGTTCATACATTCGGATTTATTCTGGATGTCATCAATGGTGCAAGCAATCAATGGTTAATGGTATGGGCCCGGCGGTTATGTGTAGAGGTGATGCTCGGGAGGTGAGCGCCAACGACATCACTAATACCGGCCGCCACACTAGGCGATTGATACCGACTTTAATCAAAAGGTTTGGTTAAGTCAGGACAATTGTCGGGAATGAACCGCAAATCTATTCCCAAATCAATGGTTAATGGTCACCTAGGGGTCGCTCCCCGAAGTGAAACTTGGTGGAGGATAGTGCATGTGTGTATGTGTTAGGGTGTTGTTGATCTCGGTCCGACACCCTATTAATGGTCATGTTTTCTGGAGTAAGGATGGAGAAGCCTAGCTTACGGGCATCAATGTTTTCATAAAGTTGGTTCATATCTTGCAAAGTTGTTCCCTACCCTTATCCCGTTTTATGAAAATCATATGAACCAAATCATAGCATATGTGTGCGCGTGTGACAGCATTCATGAAAGTATTTTGAAAACTCTCATTACTTATAGCATTGCATAAAAGGGTTTTATCACTTGAACTTGTTCTTAAGTTCTTCTTCAAAGCTTTGCATTAAAGGTTTTACCTTATGAACTTCACTTCAAACGTTTACTTTAAGTACTTTCTTTTAAAGATATCCCTCACTTAGTCACTTTGACTAATACCTCTACCTGTTTTATGGCCTCATGGTTTCAGGTCTTGCAGCCGCAGTCTAGAGGTATCTTGAAGCTCAAGAGTGTTCATTTTGTTTGAGTCAGGACTTTACTTTATTAATCTATTTTGTGTCCTACATATGTTATATGGCTGCATTGATACTTTACCTTATGCTTTTGTAATAATCCTTCTGCTACTTGGATACTGCTACAATTGCTATCTTATGCTCCCGTGACAACGTTCAATTGATACAGTAATGTTAATAGTCTCTTATGCTTAACGATCAGTACTTGCTTGTTTATATGCCATCACGCACATGTTTTGAAAAGTTTTAAAATACTCTGATTTTCCGCTGCATAAGCCACATCGTTAAACACTATTTGTTAATCGTTAATGGATATGCCGTTTGCTGGGGTATTTCTTGAGTGATGGCTCATACCATTACTTGAGGGGTGCTTCAGTGTGGGGGTTGGGGCGCCGCTCTCTACCAGCAAAGTGGGGGCGCTACATATTCGATCGGGAATTCAGAAATAAGTTCATTCCACCAGCTTCTCGCACTCGTAGGTTAAGGGAATTTACTGAGTTGAAGCAAGAAGGGAGATCTGTTGGCGAGTACATTGCAGAGTTCGAGAAACTGTCACGCTACGCTCCCAATATAGCGAACGATGGCTTTCACAAGGAGACACAATTCGTGCAGGGACTCAGGCCGGATATCCAGGATGCCTTGAAAGCTGCTAATACAAGTACCTGGGCCAAGGCTACTACTAAAGCATTGAAGGCCGAGGATTCGGACAATGCAAGGAGGTCTATTCCTCGCTTTGAACCGGATCCAGTTTTGGGATCGAAACAGGGCTCCAATGTGATGCAAAGGTCCAAGGCTGCTTCAATTTTACTCTCTAAGGAAAAGTCTAAAAAGAAAAAGTCCCGAATTGATAAATCAACTTCAGAGAAGGTTTCTGTTACGACATTGTCATCACAGTCAGGGAAGCCACTTTGCACTTACTGTGGGTGGGACACACATACCTATGATGGATGTAGGAAGCGCTTGCGATTATGTTTCCGTTGTGGAAGTTCTGAGCATCAAATACATACGTGTCCGAAACGGAAATAGCGGTCCACCGGGGGTCGGAGACCATCTCACAGGCAAGAACAATGGTGAACGGTACTTTCAAACATGCATATCGCAAGCATCATGATTTATCATTATTACAATTTTTTTTACTACCAACAATGTGCTTCGTTATGAAGGATAAATTAATGTGGTTGGTATGACTATACTTTCTTCTTGTGTGATAAATGTTTCCATCATTGTTTCTTGGAGTGATACTCGTTGATTATTCGAGAGACGGGGTTCTCTCATTATGTGCTGAGAGACGGGGCTCTCTCATAACTTGTTCGAGAGACGGGGCTCTCTCATCTCTTGTCGAGAAACGGGGTTTTCTCATTTTGTTTAAGAGACGGGGTTCTCTTACGGCTTGTGCATCATTGAAACTCGACAGTGGACCTACGGACCAGGTCCTTTTAAGGGGGGGAGAATTGTAACGCCCCGAATTTCATTAATCATAATTTTATGTTTATTGCCATTTTATAAATTACATTTTATCAGACTTTCATGGAATTTCATGAATTCATACTAAACTAAGAATTTATTACATAACTTGAAAATATTTATTTCATGAAATAATTGCTGAATATGATTTATTTGTCAACTTGTCCCTAGATGCGCATTTCTTTAAATTTAAGGAGTTAATTGCATAAATTTTCAATGATTTAATTGATTATATTTCAAAACTCTACATACTTGATTGCATGATTTCAACTCTTGAGGGACCAAATAGCAATTTAAACATTTCACATATTTCAAAACTGGTGAATCACGTTATAGCTCTTCCATAAGGTTCCTTGTTCATTTTTCAACCAAAATTCATCGATCATTGCTTCCCTTTCATGACCGAACCATAAGCTAAGAGAGAGAGAGAGAGAGAAGATTTCATCAATTTCATCCAAGAATTTTAAGAAATATTGCAAGTTTGGGAGCTTGTTCATCACCATCTTCTTCTTCATCTATTTCTTTAACTTCAAAGGTGGGTTCATGCACGGATTCTTGATTCTTGAGGGTTTTGTGGAAAGCTAGGGTTTATGATTTATGTGATAAATGGATTATATGTTATGTGAAGTAGGAATAGATGATTATAACTTGAATTCAAGCATGAATTCTTGAAGGATTTAAGATTATATATGAATATTAGCATGAACTTGGATCTTGATTTCTTGAGGATTTTCCATGATTTATGGGTTTAAATGGAGTGTTATTGCTTGTTAAACATGTATGTATCATATTTTCCAGAAATCATGAAATTGTTGAATTAAAACTTGAGTTTTTGGAGCTTTGTGCTTGTCCCGTAGCCATCGCCTGTTTCTGCTCTGTTTTTCAGTTGCAGAAACTGGGAACGGCCCTTCCCGCCTCAAGGCATTATGGGAACGGCCGTTCCCACTCTTTTAATTTAAAATGGGCTGGCGAACCTGGGAACGGCCGTTCCCATTTTGGCCTGCGTGCCGGAAGGGCCGTTCCCAGCCTCAGCGTGTTTTCAAAATATAAAACGTTGGCACGCTTTAGAAGGGCCACGGGAACGGCCCTTCCCATTTTCAAAGGGAACCCGGAACGGCCGTTCCCGTATGTCTGACAGAAGAAAAGTTACTGCATAAAATTCGATTTTTAGCATGTTGATCCAATGCATTCTTCGATCCCAAATTGCTATTATATGAATGAATACATATCAAAACAAGATATTTTCATGCTACATTGCGTGTTGCTCGTCATCTCGTTGCATTTTCGCCATTCGCCATATTTGGTCCAGTTAGAGTCAAGTCTCATGCATACATGTATCCCTTGCACAGATTATCTTCTCGTGACGTGGAGCAGGGGCCGTAGGCCGTGTCTTGACTTGAATTTTATCGGTAAAGGTGAGGTTTAGTTATTAATTATCTAGAACCATATAACCTTTATATGGATTTCGGCCAAATTATAAACATATATATATATATATATATATATATATATATATATATATATATATATATATCTCTTTATAATCGTTTTCCAAGAACAATGGATTTAATAACTACCCGTGTATCGTGTTACAAGTCGTGCTCTTTGAAAGTAAATCATGTTTCTTGAAACTAATCGTGTTCATGACAAGCAAGCCGTGTATCATGTTATCATCATTGAACCGTGATCGTGTTTGGCGAATTATCGTGTATCGTGCATTATGGGCCCGAGAGTGAGTGTTTGAGCCAACCGGGAAAGCATAGGGCTGATGGGTAACTCACACACCTCTCTCACACCGTGGGGATGCCCCCTGAATCCACCAGGAGGTTTGGTGGAGGAAGGAGTCCGGTACGTAGGAGTCATGCTCCCGACTTACGTCGTGTTATCGTGGGTGGTTCGGGCCTTGCAAACCCACCACCAATGGTGAAGGATGGATTTCGTGTTAGTGATCGTGTGCACTATAATGACTTGTATGATAACTTAATTAAATGAAAGTGTAATCCTTGTTCACTGTCGAGGTTGGTTGGAGATCGTGCACGCCCCTCGTCAGGGCCACTGATGGTTATAATAAACATGATTATCGTGTTAAACTTGATAGTTGTAATCTCGGGCGAGTTCTATGTTATGTTCGCACTTATATTATTTTAGTTACAAAACCTTACCCGAGATTATAACTTGCATGCTACTTGCGTTTATATATATTTATGCTCCTCACTCGGTCTTCGCAGACTGACGCCTCTAACTTTCAGGTTTTGTTCGTGGCGTGCTAGGCGGGAGTCGTGTCGTGTCATTCATCCAGCTGAGTCTAGCATGGCATTACCTCTTATGTATTGGCATATTGGAGTATCATGTTAGTGGTTTTGAGCACTTATATATGTGAATGTTATTTAGAAGATGATAATGTATTGATATGATGAAACGATATTATTATGCTTCCGCTTTTGAGTTTCATGTATTGGATTTATCTTACATTAGAGGGTCTAGTAGCGCCTAGCTAACGTGTTCTATTATTTGCCTTGTCACCCGTTCGCTATAGGTTAGTTCATGTACGGATTACCCGTTTCGTATATGGATTGACCTATAGTGCGGGGGTGTGGCATCTCCACGTGTAGGGGTGCTACATCTTAAGTGGTATCAGAGCCTGGTTGGAAAACCGAGGTTCTAGTGTCGTGTCGTGTCGAGTCTAGGTCGAACGGCATAGGATTAATTGGCAATTTGTGAGTCTTGCATCTTACTTGGAACAACTTGAACTTACTTGAATTAATTAAATTACTTGATAACTTGTGCCTTGCATTGATTTCTGCTATTAATTGTTAATTAATTGATCTTGAACTATTTGAATTATGTGTTATACTTGCATCTTATGAGCTCAATTATGCTCATTAGCATTTCTTAATCCAACATGCATATCTAGTGTTTCAGTTACAGGATGCCTCGAAATAAATCTCGCCGTGATCATTCTCCTGGACATATGAGACATCATCATGATCATTCTTCTCATGCTCCTTCATCCCCTCCTGCTCAGCCACAAGATTTCATGAATACAGTGGTCGGGTTGGTTGATCAGAGACTTCAAGAGTGGGTTCCTCCAGTACCACCTGCGCCATTAGCACCACAGGAGAACCCTATCTCCGCTATACTACCAGAATTTCAGAATCAGCAACCTCCCAAGTTTTATAGGGGCGATGATATCCAGGCAGAGATGTGGTTAAAGGAAATAGAAAGAATTTGGCAGCTTATCCCGTGTGATACTCAGGAAAAAGCTCGCTGCACTCTTACCCTGGTCTAGGGCGAGGCTTATTCATGGTGGGAGAGTACTCAGATTGTATTAGAAATTACCGGGAAAGCTATTACCTGGGAAGTATTCGATCGGGAATTCAGAAATAAGTTCATTCCACCAGCTTCTCGCACTCGTAGGTTAAGGGAATTTACTGAGTTGAAGCAAGAAGGGAGATCTGTTGGCGAGTACATTGCAGAGTTCGAGAAACTGTCTCGCTACGCTCCCAATATAGCGAACGATGGCTTTCACAAGGCGACACAATTCGTGCAGGGACTCAGGTCGGATATCCAGGATGCCTTGAAAGCTGCTAATACAAGTACCTGGGCCAAGGCTACTACTAAAGCATTGAAGGCCGAGGATTCGGACAATGCAAGGAGGTCTATTCCTCGCTTTGAACCGGATCCAGTTTTGGGATCGAAACAGGGCTCCAATGTGATGCAAAGGTCCAATGCTGCTTCAATTTTACTCTCTAAGGAAAGGTCTAAAAAGAAAAAGTCCCGAATTGATAAATCAACTTCAGAGAAGGTTTCTGTTACGATATTGTCATCACAGTCAGGGAAGCCACTTTGCACTTACTGTGGGTGGGACACACATACCTATGATGGATGTAGGAAGCGCTTGCGATTATGTTTCCGTTGTGGAAGTTCTGAGCATCAAATACATACCTGTCCGAAACGGAAAGAGCGGTCCACCGGGGTCGGAGACCATCTCACAGGCAAGAACAATGGTGAACGGTACTTTCAAACATGCATATCGCAAGCATCATAAATTTATCATTATTACAATTTTTTTTACTAGCAACAATGTGCTTCGTTATGAAGGATAAATTAATGTGGTTGGTATGACTATACTTTCTTCTTGTGTGATAAATGTTTCCATCATTCTTTCTTGGAGTGATACTCGTTGATTGTTCGAGAGACGGGGTTCTCTCATTACATGCTGAGAGACGGGGCTCTCTCATAACTTGTTCGAGAGATGGGGCTCTCTCAGCTCTTGCCGAGAAACGGGGTTTTCTCATTTTGTTTAAGAGACGGGGTTCTCTTATGGCTTGTGCATCATTGAAACTCGACAGTGGACCTGGGGACCAGGTCCTTTTAAGGGGGGGAGAATTGTAACGCCCCGAATTTCATTAATCATAATTTTATGTTTATTGCCATTTTATAAATTACATTTTATCGGACTTTCATGGAATTTCATGAATTCATACTAAACTAAGAATTTATTTCATAACTAGAAAATATTTATTTCATGAAATAATTGCCGAATAAGATTTAATTGTCAACTTGTCCCTAGATGTGCATTTCTTTAAATTTAAGGATTATGCTTGATTGCATGATTTCAACTCTTGAGGGACCAAATAGCAATTTAAGCATTTCACATATTTCAAAATTGGTGAATCACGTTATAGCTCTTCCATAAGGTTCCTTGTTCATTTTTCAACCAAAATTCATCGATCATTGCTTCCCTTTCATAACCGAACCATAAGCTAAGAGAGAGAGAGAGAAGATTTCATCAATTTCATCCAAGAATTTCAAGAAATATTGCAAGTTTGGGAGCTTGTTCATCACCATCTTCTTCTTCATCTATTTCTTTAACTTCAAAGGTGGGTTCATGCACGGATTCTTGATTCTTGAGGGTTATGTGGAAGGCTAGGGTTTATGATTTATGTGATAAATGGATTATATGTTATGTGAAGTAGGAATAGATGATTATAACTTGAATTCAAGCATGAATTCTTGAAGGATTTAAGATTATATATGAATATTAGCATGAACTTGGATCTTGATTTCTTGAGGATTTTCCATGATTTATGGGTTTAAATGGAGTGTTATTTCTTGTTAAACATGATTGTATCATATTTTCCAGAAATCATGAATTTGTTGAATTAAAACTTGAGTTTTTGGAAGCTTTATGCTTGTCCCGTAGCCATCCCCTGTTTCTGCTCTGTTTTTCAGTTGCAGAAACTAGGAACGGCCCTTCCCGCCGCAAGGCATTATGGGAACGGGCGTTCCCACTCTTTTAATTTAAAATGGGCTGGCGAACCTGGGAACGACAGTTCCCATTTTGGCCTGCGTGCCGGAAGGGCCGTTCCCAGCCTCAGCGTGTTTTCAAAATATAAAACGTTGGCACGCTTTAGAAGGGCCACGGGAACGGCCCTTCCCATTTTCAAAGGGAACCCGGAACGGCCGTTCCCGCATGTCTGACAGAAGAAAAGTTACTTCATAAAATTCGATTTTTAGAATGTTGATCCAATGCATTCTTCGATCCCAAATTGCTATTATATGATTGAATACATGTCAAAACAAGATATTTTCATGCTACATTGCGTGTTGCTCGTCATCTCGTTGCATTTTCGCCGTTCGTCATATTTGGTCCAGTTAGAGTCAAGTCTCATGTATACATATATCCCTTGCACAGATTATCTTCTCGTGACGTGGAGCAGGGGCCGTAGGCCGTGTCTTGACTTGAATTTTATCGGTAAAGGTGAGGTTTAGTTATTAATTATCTAGAACCATATAACCTTTATGTGGATTTCGGCCAAATTATATATATATAGATATCTTTATAATTGTTTTCCAAGAACAAGGGATTTAATAACTACCCGTGTATCGTGTTACAAGTCGTGCTCTTTGAAAGTAAATCATGTTTCTTGAAACTAATCGTGTTAATGACAAGCAAGCCATGTATCATGTTATCGTGATTGAACCGTGATCGTGTTTGGCGAATTATCGTGTATCGTGCATTATGGGCCCGAGAGTGAGTGTTTGAGCCAACCGGGAAAGCATAGGGCTGACGAGTAACTCACACACCTCTCTCACACCGTGGGGATGACCCCTGAATCCACCAGGAGGTTTGGTGGAGGAAGGAGTCCCGTATGTGGGAGTCATGCTCCCGACGTACGTCGTGTTATCGTGCGTGGTTCGGGCCTTGCAAACCCACCACCAATGGTGAAGGATGGATTTTGTGTTAGTGATTGTGTGCACTATAATGACTTGTATGATAACTTAATTAAATGAAAGTGTAATCCTTGTTCACTGTCGAGGTTGGTTGGAGATCGTGCACGCCCCTCGCCAGGGCCACTGATGGTTATAATAAACATGATTATCTAAATGGTAGAGTCCTAAAGTCATCAGGATTAGGGGAGTTCTCATACATGCACAGATAAAGTAAACGCATACCAAACAAGAGCATATAAAGAAGTGTTGCCTCAATACGTTATTTCATTCAAAGATTGTCTGTGATTACAATAAGGAAAAGCACAAAGTGGATATACAATCGGCTTTCTAGGGCACTATTCCTAACAATCTCCCACTTACCCGTCAAAGCCATTCTAAAGCTATTCTAAGTCCCATCTTCTGAAGATGACCTTGGAAAGCTTCTCGACTAAGGGGTTTAGTAAGTGGATCAACCACGTTCTCTGCTGATGTGACCCTCTCAATTTGCACATCTCCTCTTTTGATAATATCACGGATTAGGTGATACTTCCTCATAATGTGCTTGGTCCGTTGGTGAGATCTTGGTTCTCTTGCTTGAGCAACCGCCCCAGTGTTGTCGCAAAACACAGAAATTGGGTCTTTCATACTAGGAACAACATTCAACTCTTTAATGAAGTTTCTTATCCAAACACCTTCCTTAGCTGCATCATTTGCAGCCAAGTATTCGGCCTCAGTGGTCGAATCTGCAGTGGTAGTTTGCTTGGAACTCTTCCAACTCACTGCTCCGCCATTTAGGTAGAAAATGTATCCTGACATTGACTTAAAATCATCTAAGTCAGATGCAAAGCTTGCATCGCAGTATCCTTTGACAGTAAGATCTTTCTGACCTCCGTAAACTAAGAATAAATCTTTAGTATTTTTCAAGTACTTAAGAATATTCTTCACGACAGCCTAGTGACCATCTCCAGGGTCAGATTGGAAACGACTTGTTACACTAAGTGCATAAGCCACATCCGGTAGAGTACATAACATTGCATACATTATGCTACCTATTGCTGATGCATAAGGTGTATGAGTCATTCTCTCCTTCTCAAGGTTAGTCTTAGGACACATCTTCTTTGAAAGACATGTTCCTACACTCATAGGAAGGTTCTTAACCTTTGCTGACTCCATATTGAATCTCTTCAATACTTTGTCAATGTACATCGACTGTGATAGTCCTATTAACCTTCTAGATCTATTTCGATAGATTTTAATTCCAAGGATATAGGACGCATCACCAAGATCTTTCATCTCGAATTGGTTTGATAACCATAACTTAGTCACTTTCATGTCATCCTTCGAATTCCCAATAAGAAGGATGTCATCAACATAAAGTACTAAGAATTGCACTGAGGTCTCCAATTCTTTTCTATACACACATGATTCATTCGAAATTTGAATGTAGCCAAACGCTTTGACTGATTCATCAAATCGAATGTTCCAATTCCTAGAAGCCTGTTTCAATCCATAGATTGATCTTTGGAGTTTGCAAACCTTTTGCTCACTCCCACTGAATGTGAAACCTATAGGTTGCTCCATATAAATGTCTTTATCAATATCACCATTGAGAAAGGCAGTTTTCACATCCATTTGCCATATCTCATAGTCATAATACGCAGCAATGGCAAACATGATCCGAATAGACTTTTGCATTGCAACTGGCGAAAAAGTTTCATAAAAGTCCACGCCGGGTCTTTGAGTGAATCCTTTTGGAACCAGTCTTGCTTTGTAGGCTGCAATGCTTCCATCAACTCCAAGCTTTCTCTTAAAGATCCATTTGCAACCTATGGGTTTGACCCCATCAGGCAAATCTACCAAGGTCCAAACTTGGTTGGAGTTCATGGAGTCCATTTCGGATTTCATGGCTTCTATCCACTGTTCAGAGTCAGAATCTGAAAGTGCCTCCTCATATGTTAAAGGATCATTATCCTTTTGAGAGATTTCATGGAAGAATCCATACCATCTCTCCGGCTGTCTAGGAGTGCGTTCAGAACGCCTTAGAGGAGGATTTTCGTGTGTATCGAAATTCGTGATTGGTTGTGGTTGATCAGTAGGGGACGTCTCTTCAGTGGGTGACATGGGGTCACTTTGTACTTCCTCTAATTCTATGATCTTGCCTTTCTTTTCTTTAAGGAACGGTTCCTCCAGAAAAGTGGCATTTCTGCAAACAAACACCTTTTGCTTAGATTGATCATAGAAGTAGTATCCTATGGATTCCTTAGGATAACCTACAAAGTAGCATAAGTTAGAATGAGATTCTAACTTATCTCCCACTGTCCTGTTCACGTAAGCAGGACAACCCCAAATTCTTAAGCAAGAATAACTAGGGATTTTACCGTGCCACATTTCATAGGGCATTTTAGGGACTGACTTAGAGGGACTAGATTCAGAATCTTTGCTGCACTTTCTAGGGCATAACCCCAGAAAGAAGGTGGTAAGTTAGTGAAACTCATCATGGAACGAACCATATCAAGTAGGGTTCGATTCCTTCTCTCAGAAACTCCATTAAGCTGAGGAGTTCCCGGAGGAGTCCACTGAGAGATAATCCCATTATCTTTGAGATGATTAAGGAATTCTTCACTAAGATACTCGCCTCCTCGATCAGATCGAAGTGCTTTGATCTTGTGACCAGTTTGGTTCTCAACCTCCTTTTGAAATTCTAAGAATTTCTCAAAAGCTTCAGATTTATACTTCATCAAGTATATATAACCATATCGACTAAAGTTGTCGGTACAGGTTATGAAATACTGATGATTGTTTCTAGTGCTTACACTAAGCGGTCCACAAACATCAGTATGGATCAAATCCAAGACCTTAGTGGCACGTTCCACAGTTCCTTTAAAAGGAACTTTGGACATTTTTCCTTTGAGACAGGATTCGCAAGAAGTTAGCTCTTTGAGATCATTTTCAGAGAATGATCCTAAAGTGTTTATCTTGCTAATTATGTTCTTGGAAATGTGTCCTAATCTAGCGTGCCATAAGGGAGCTGAAACTTTGTCATCTCTCTTACGTTTAGTTTCTCGTTGTATATTCATAATATTGATATTCTGAGTTAGATAAAGTCCATTACTTAGAGTACCATTGTGAACGGAAGAGTTGTTCCGTTTGATAAAGTATTTACCATTCTTAATATAAGTTTCATAACCTTCACAATCTAAAATTGGAACTGAAATTATATTACGAATAATGCTCGGTACATAAAGGACTTTATTTAAGACTAACTCAAAACTACCTAAATCTAATCTAATTATGCCTAAAGCTCGAGCTTCAACGTTTGAGCCATCGCCGATCTTCAAGACACATTCTCCTTCTTTGAGTTGTTGGACTTCACTTAGTATCTGTACATCATTACTGATATGAGTTCCACAACCGGTATCAAGTACCCAAGAACTAGAATTAACAGAAAGATTTATTTCAACGAGAAACATACCTTTCTTTAGAGTAGCCTTGTACTCTGGGCAGTTTCTCCTCCAATGTCCCGCTTTGCCACAATGGAAGCAAACATCCTCTTTCTGATCACGCTTCTTCTTTTGGGCCTTCCCCTTCGAAACGCCACCAGTGGGCCTAAGGGGTTTCTTCTTCTTCCTTTGGGCTTTATTGCCCTTACCTTTAGAAGGCCCAGAAGAGGAAGATGGAGCATTCACCATCAAAACCTTATTGTCCTTCTTGATCGTGCTTTCAGCAGTCACAAGCTGACTAATCAGCTCAGCTACAGTAGCACCAGCATGATTCATATTGAAGTTAAGGACAAATGGATTAAATGATGGTGGGAGCGAAGCTAGCAACAAATCCACTGAAAGCTCATCTTTCAGTGGCATGTCCATAGAAGCAAGTTTCTCAGTAAGGGCGAGAAACTTGAGTCCATATTCATGGACACTTGAACCTTCCCTCAGTCTTAAGTGGAACAATTCCTTTGAAGTGTTATACCTTGTAACACGTTCATGAGGGCGGTAAAGTTTCTCTAAGTGGTCGTAAATCTCCCAAGCGAATTCCATGGCCTCATGTTGCCTTTGCAAGTCCGGAGACATGTTAGCCAACATAAGGCAACGGGCTTGGAGATTATCATCCTTCCACTTCTGAATCGCGTCCCGCTCGACCCGAGTGGGAGCCTCCCCTTCGGGACTAGGCTCCCCTTCGAAGGGAACATAAGTTCTCTTCTCAGAATTTAAAATGATTTTTAGATTCCTCAGCCAATCAGAATAGTTGGGACCAGTCAACTTGTTTGACTAGAGGATCGATACAAGAGGGTTTTTGGTTGCCATTTCAAAACACGTAGAGAATCACAGAATCTACGACCTAAATTGTAAAACAGAGAACTAGTGAGCATGCTGAATTATAACGATATACAAAAGATAAGGTCTTTAATCTAATGTAACTCCCACTATTTTTCAAAGATCTAGAATTCCCAAAGATCTAAGAGGAACACGTTTCCCAATGGGTACTACGATCCTAGGCATTTTACCTCGAACCCACGACTCGTGGACATTCTGAGTAAGAACCCCAGGTAAGTACAACTTACCAATTCTAACACCTTTAGAACTCTTAGTAATTGTTTTTTGCATCACCTATCTTTCAATATGGACCCACGACTCGTGCGACATCTATATTTACTTAGGCGTTAAGCTAGACTCATCAATCATAAGATCATGATCAAAACTTAGTTCGAACGACCCACGACTCGCGGACATCGCCCTTGCCAAAATTGATCACGAAATATTGATCATTTAAAATGATCAATTAGGCAACTAAGAACTAATAAGCTCCACTAGCTATCCCACGACTCGTGGACAATAACTAGCTTCACTTACTAAACTTAAAACCTATTGATGGAATGCTAGGAATTTAATTCAAAATTTGCATCTCGAATTAAACACCTATTTGTTCGACATTAGCTTAATATTTAATGGGAATTTTCGAATCAACCGGAGAGTTGTCCGGTTCGACCTCACCAACTTATATGTTATCCAATTTTATTAGTCTTGATTAATGTAAGTACACTTAAATGCATTTCAAACAAGCACATAAATAGATAACATGTCCTAGCATGATACTAACATGTAATGATCATGGGTTCTACCTATCTTATGCGTGATATGTGGGAGCCACTCCACAATCACAAGTTCCAACATACATGCCACATAAAAAGTTTAAATCACATAAGGGAAAGCGGTAACAAAATACGAGCCCTATCTCTATTACATTTTTACAATTGAGATTCCCCTCCCTAACATTTTGAGGGGTCTTCACTTATGGCCTCCTTGTTACTTGAATGTGGTCCATCTTACTCCATGGGTGCATTGTCTCCAAAATGAAAATAAAACCTCACCACCTATCTTTACTCTCAAATTACAATAAAAAGAAAAAGACATAAAGTAATAAGGCTCAATCTTCATATTGGCCTTAGACAATTACACGGGGCATACCCCAGCCTCAAAAACAGTAATATGGAAAGCCACATAATAAATCACACAACGGTACGCACATAAGTGAGGCTCCAACCTCAATTGAAAAACGCAACTATAGTGCTCCAACACCAATTTAAACCATCCATGTGCATAAATTAAAACCATACATAAATCTAAACCCATGATCACCTAACATGCTTTTGGAAGAATTTAAATTTAACCAATAAATTAAAATTCTCACTTTAAGCTCTAATAGCTTAAAACACGACTTAGATGCAATTCTTGTTCAAGAGTCTTTTCAATAAAACCCGAATAACTATAAACCAATAAAACTCTAATTAATTTTTGAAAAATTAATAATTTTATTCTTTCAATATTTTCATAAAATAAAGTTTGTAATTTTTCCAAAATTTAAATCGCTTAAAATTTTCAAAATCCCAATTTAAACAATTATTTCAAAAATAATTCAAATTTAATAAAACAAAATTTTACAGAAAAATTAAATCGGGATTTCAAGGACCGAAAACACGAAAAACACGAAAAAGCGAAAACCGGGCCCGGAACAGCCCGGAACAAGCAACTGCTCACCGCGCAGCGTCGCGCGCTAGGCGCTCGCCAGCGTCTCGCGGTGCCGGCAGCTGGCGGTGCCAGCCCGCGTGCGCTAGGCACGCGCCCTGCGCGCAACGGGCGCAGCTTGCTGCTGCTCGCGTGCGGGCGATCGGGGGCTGGTGCTCCCGCGCTTTTGCGGGAGCGTGCGGGTGGATGTCCCGCGCGGTTGCGGGACAGGCGAGCAGGCGAGCCTAGGCGCGGGCGGGAGGGCCTCTCGCGCGGTTGCGGGAGGGCTGGACGGCGGCGACGGGCCTGGGCGTGCGACGTGCTAGCACGCCTAGGCTCGTCATTTTCGTGTTCCGTTTCGTATTTTGGGTTTCTCCAAAACCCGGTTCAATCCAAAAATTAGAAAAATACGATTTAAATAGACTTTAATCAAAACGGTTTTCAAAAACACAATTTAAGAAAACAGTTTCAGAAATTCAAGAAAAATTACAGTTTCGTAATTCAGGCTTTCTAAAAGAACTCATGAATATCTAATTCGAATCTAAGCCTAAGAATTTCTACCAAATTCAGAATAATTGAGACGAATCAGAAACACGATTAACGAGGTAGCTCTGATACCACTTGTTGGAAAACACGAATCAGAAAGCAGCAAAAATTTAAAATTTTTCCAACAAAAGAATCTGGGACTCGCAATCGTGTAACCAAATTCGTAGGGATTAGAAACTTTTTTTCTTAATTAACTTTCTTGAAGCGTTTCAAGCCACCCAAGAACGCTCTTCTCGCGGCTTGATCCCCTCTCCTTGGTAAAGCTCAAATCTTCAAACTTCTAACTTGAAGCTCTCTAGAGATAGTCCACAAACTTGACTACAATCTAACTGGTAAGGATGTTAGTTCTCTAGTTAGTGTTTAGGCTTAACCTAGGGTTTCGTTTATCTTTTTAGAAAGGATGGTGTTCAACACATGAACCAAAAGAATTGTCGATTAGCTCTAAGGGGAGCTCGAGCTCCCCTATTTATATTAAGGGAGTGGCCGAAAATCCCTAGTCCTTATGGGCTAAGGATTTTGGTCCCTCTTTCCTATTACTTGACCATCAAGTAATTTTGACTTTGACTTTGAATTCAAATTCAAATCAACTTTCAAGAGAGCTAAAAATATCCAAACTATTTTTGGATAATTTTATACTTTATTATTTAAAATAAATAAATTATTTTATCTAATTAATTAATTAGTAATTAATTAACAAGATTATTTTTCTCCAAAATTAGACTTTCTTTTTAATTCAAAATTAACCAAAGTCTATTAAATAATTAACAAATTAATTATTTAATATATAATTAAATAATCACGTGTGGCACATGTGTCACAATGACACCTGTCAAGTCACGTAACCCACACCTATGGTTTCACACGTGTGGAACCCTCTAGGCCCGATTAACTCGTTTAATCATTTTTAAGCCTTAACTCATGTAACCAAGTTGTTGTGTGTGACCCTCTAGGTTCTCAATTCAATTAGAAGTGACCCTAATTAATTAATCAGTCCACAGATTAAACGACCATAGTCTAGCAACAGGTGTTTAACCCCTAGATGAATTGGAATGTTCGAATTCGATAGAACCTTTAAGTCATTGATTCATGTGAGATACAATCCTCCTACTTACTATCTCTCAACCAAGATCTAGGGTAAGGGAATAATCAGAACCCTAATAATTCGGTCTTAAAGATAAGTGCATTTCATATCCATTTGATCTCAATCCAAGAAACCCTTTTCTTGATGTCTTGATCTACTGCCTTGGCCAAAGACTCCATATGGCATATGAATGACTTACACAATAAGAGATCACCTTCCAAATGCAAGTGTAGGTCCTTTCTTGATTCTCATGAATGACTTGTGCAGCCCCAGCATAAGCCTTGAATCAGTTGTCTAAGGCGACACCCTTTAAAGCTTATACCTAAGACTACAAAGTTAACTCATAAAGTGACAAGGAACCTCAAGTCTAAGGATCAATTAATCACATCAATGACTCGTGAGATATTTTCTAATCTGGAAGTTTTCATTTCCTGAAATAGAAACTTCCTTTCCCATTTAGGAATGTTCTCACACGGGGCTCCTCAGTGAACTTACTTATTGAAGTAAGCACCCTCATGAATCACGCACGTATCAACTATACACTTTGCACCTCCGTGAAACAAGGTGGTCCTTCTTAAGGGCGTGATCCCACAAGCAAGCCTTAGAGGAGTCAGGTTGACACTCCCACTGTCTGTAGGACTCATCGGCTTAGAGCATTTTACTAATCATGACTTATGTGATATAGGGCTCGTTTCATGATCCATTTCACCTAAATGCTAGAGTCCTAAAGTCATCAGGATTAGGGGAGTTCTCATACATGCACAGCTAAAGTAAACGCATACCAAACAAGAGCATATAAAGAAGTGTTGCCTCAATACGTTATTTCATTCAAAGATTGTCTGTGATTACAATAAGGAAAAGCACAAAGCGGATATACAATCGGCTTTCTAGGCACTATTCCTAACAGTTCTTTTGGTGCCTAAAAAGGATGGTACTTGGCGAATGTACGTGGATTGTAGGGCTGTCAACAAGATCACAGTAAAGTATCGTTATCCCATACCTCGCCTTGATGATATGATTGATGAATTGCATGGTTCTACAATCTTCACTAAAATTGATTTGAAAAGTGCCTATCACCAAATAAGAATGCAAGAAGGATCAGAATGGAAAACAACTTTTAAAACTAAGCATGGATTGTATGAGTTGTTAGTAATGCCTTTTGGCTTAACTAACACACCTAGTACCTTCATGAGATTGATGAATCATGTATTGCGTGCTTGTATTGGTAAATTCGTAGTGGTTTACTTTGATGATATATTGATCTTTAGCCGTAATTTGCATGAACATATTGAGCATTTGAGGTTAGTACTTGAGGTACTAAGGCATGAAAAGTTATATGCTAATCTTAAGAAGTGTAGCTTTTGCATGGATAGAGTCGTGTTCCTTGTATTTGTTGTGAGTGCAGGTGGTATACCCGAAAGGCATTACTATGAACTCGTAGTGTCCATACTGGGTATTGAATCCTGTCTTCGGTATATCCTCTTCCCGGATTTTCAACTGATAGTAGCCTTGCCTGAGGTCCAATTTCGAATAAACCCCTGAACCTTGCAACATATCAAACAAGTCCTCGATGTGGGGCAACGGATATTTATTCTTGATAGTCCTCCGATTAAGCTCCCGGTAATCTATACACATCCTCAACGTTCCATCTTTCTTCTTAACAAAGAGAACCGGAGCGCCCCACGGAGATGAACTCGGCCGAATATATCCAATCTTAAGTAATTCTTCAAGCTGAATTTTCAATTCTTTCAACTCCGCTAGATCCATTCTATATGGAGTCTTAGAGTATGGTTCTGATCCCGGATATAAGTCTATAACGAACTCAATCTCACGATCCGGTGGCAACGAACCCAAATTCTCCGAAAACACGTCGGGAAAATCCTTAACCACGGCTGTCTCCTCAAATTTAATTTGATCCTTTGGCTTATTAAGAAGATAAGCAACAAATCCCATAGCCCCTTCTCTTATTAGCTTACGAGCTTCCATAAAAGATAAGAGAGGTACATTCTTCGATCCCGCTTCACCAATCAACTCTTTCCCCAACTTAATCTTCTTCTTAAAACAATCAACCTCGGCCCGGTGCCGGTATAGCCAATCCATACCAAAGATTACCCCATATCTCTTCATAGGCATCACGATGAAATTCGCCGGATAATCTTTCCCTTCTATCAAAACCGAACAACCCCGAACCACTTGATCCGTCTGCAAATTTCCACTAAAAGGAGAACTCACAAAATAACAAGAATTGGCACATATAACAGGTAGGCACAGAGAAGCACATAGATCACTAGATATAAAAGAGTGGGTAGCACCCGGATCAAATAATGCATGAATGTTCGTGGTGTGAATGCATATGGTACCTTCCACCACGGCTGTCGGATCCACCTCAGCATCCTGCTCCTCGCCCTCAAGGGCATAAGCACGTGCCTGGATCATAGGTCTCGGAACACCTCCTCGAAACCCTGGAGCTTTATTAGGACAAGTATCCACCATATGGTCACTTTTCCCACAAATGAGGCATAATCCCAACCTCCTTCGGCAATTGTTATAGGTATGAGTTGGTCCCCCGCAATGAGTACATGGACGTACATCTCGGCGATTTATCGTAGGAGTTGGCAAAGCCTGAGGTGCTCGAGTAGCCTGAGGAACATTCTGACCTCCAGTTCGAGGCTTCTTGAAATATTCTTTCTGAGGAGGAGCTGCTGAAGTCATAGGCCTCTTGCCCGGATTGTATCTCATACTTGATCCCGATGCCGAGCCTCTACCCTGTCCCATTGGTGCTTTGAAAATCGAATCCTTTTTCCTATATTTCTCTTCTTGCTCCAAAGCCCTTTGTACCGTGTCTGAGAAAGATATAAAATTATGCCCCGCCTGACCATGTCTCAAATCCTGTCTCAACCCGGCAATAAACTTTTTCGCCTTCCTCTTCTCATCCCGAGTAATATGTGGAGCAAACTTCCCAAGTCTGTTAAAAGCTGCAATATATTGAGCCACAGAACGATTACCCTGCTTCAACTCCATAAATTCTTGCTCTTTTCTTTCCCGAACCACTTCCGGCACGAAACATTCCCAAAACTCTCTTTTGAAAACTTCCCAAGTGACTTCTTCCCCTTCAACTTCTAATTTCTTCCTCGTTCTTTCCCACCAATCGTATGCTTCACCATCAAGCTGGAATATGGCGAATTGAGCCCTTTCTTGTGTGGTAAACTGCCGAACTCCACAAATCCTTTCTAAATGAATCAACCACCCTTCTGAAACGGCATTATCAATAGAGCCTGAGAACCGAGGGAGATTATAGCTCAGAAACACCCCATGTGAATCCCTATTATTGTTCGGTGGAGCCGGTTGCTCAACGGGTTGTGGTGGTGGAGCTTGAGCCCGTCGATGTTCCACATAATTAAAGACCGCTTCCATAAAGTTTCCCATATCCATCGAAGCCGGTTGAGGTTGTTGTTCTTGTGGTGTAGGGGAACAATCATGATGTCGGCGTCGTCCCGGTGATCTCTCACGATGTCTACGTGGAGGCATTCTGTCAACGAAACACTGAAATGCATGCTATCTTTAGTCTATGCACGAGAGTGCAATTAATTCAATCAAAATTCAAAAATTCGAGCACATAAACACATAGAGAATGCATATGCAATCACATTATCATGTTGTTCCTAAAGCCGAACGACCTAGACTGACACACACGACACGAAAGCCCGGGTTTTGCAACCCGAAGCTCTGATACCACCTAAGGATGTAACACCCGAGCGCAAGGTGCCACATCCCCCGCACCGAGACCCGACCCGCATATGAAATGGATAATCCACACACGAGCTAAGTCACGGTGAACGGGGACACACACACACACACACTCTCTAGGCTAGGCGGGACTAACCCTTAAACCATAAATCAGAGCAACATCAATAAAGCGGAAGCAATAACAATCATATATATATGTACCATGAGCATTCAAGCTCCAAAAATAGAATTCATATACAAAATCCAACCAAGTATTTCAAGTTCTAACAACATAACGCTCCATAACCATATTCATATACAAAAAGGGAATCATGAGTGCGAGTGTAACCAAAATAAAAGTGCTAAACACTAATGCAAGACTTAGACGAGTTGTATTCCCGCCTAGCACTCCTTAACCTGCACAAAAACCACTGAAAACAAACCGGGTTCAGTCCAAAAGGGACTGGTGGGTATAAAACAGGCATAGTATATAAATATCGCAGAATTTAACATATACATGCAAGCTATAAACCCGTAAGAAGGTTTTTAGAAGATTTCCCAAGTGGGTCAGACAAAGAAAGACATCTACGGGTTTACAACGATCATATTTATTCCATAATTATTCATAGGGTTTCAAGCTCGGCGAGTGAGCGTGCATAATCTCCAACCAACACCTTGTGTATTCATCTTCATAGTTTCATTGGTTATCATACATATCATATTTGTGCACAATCATACGATTCATAACCATACATATACACCTTCTCCCTCCAAGTGGTGGACGGGTTTGCAGGACCCGACCTGTGACGCCCCGTATTCTCGAAGGGCGTTCTGACGACATTAACAAGTAAGTCTCTACACTTGCGTGTGTTTAATTTAAGAGTTCTTGAATTATGTGATTTAATGTAAATTCAATTTAATATGTGTTCATTCGAATTATTCTAAGATTAATTGTCAACTTGATTAATTACATGCATATTTAACCCTAACTGTCTAATTTGATTTAATTCAAATTTATTCCATGAAATAATTGTCAAGTAGATTTTAAATCCATCATATTACTTAACTTGTTTACGAAGTGTCGTTAAATTGTCAATCATATGTTTACGAAGTGTCGTTAAATTGTACGAAATGTTTCTAAAATTAAATTGAATTAAACTCTAATTGGTAAATCTCTCTCTTTCATTTTAATTTATAAAATTAATTCAGAGCTTGAAAGTTTATTCGTAACTTTACCAATTTTATTTACGATTATTTGTACGCGATATTTCACTTTGCTACTCGATAAGGATACCCGGTAGTATATAGCTTGTGCACAAGACACATTTCTCCCAAATCTCCTTTCTCTCTCTCTCTCTCTCCTCTCCCACTCTCTCTCCCGCGGGTACTTTGCGCGGCTTTGGTTACGAGCCCATAACTCGATCGTTTCTCGACGGAATTCAACAAACGAATAGTCCATTTCGATTATCTCGGTGAGACCGATGCAAGAGTACCAATTTCACGGCCTAACAACGAATGGTGACGAAGTTATGGCCGGATTTCAGTAGCAGCGGCGGAGCTATCAGACCGCCGCCTCTTCACCGGCGTTTCGCGGCGTTTTTCGGCCACCTCCTTGGTGCATGCGCCGAAGACCCAGCAAGAGGACATCCCGGTGCTTCATTTGACGTCGGTGGTGCGGCCATCGGAGCAGCAACGGTGCCGCACGCGCCGCCCAAAGCTCGCGGCGGCGGCGCGGGTTACTGTAGCGGCGGGTTTCGCCGCCTTCCGGCTGTGGTTTTCGACGGGGCTTGATGGTTCCCAAGGTTATTCGACCCCTTGAGTTCATTTCCGATATCAATTTTACCAGATCTTTGCCGTAGGTGGTGGTTCCGGCGATGTGGGCAGCGGCAGAAACTTCGGAGGCCAACGGGGCCCTTTTTTGGCCATCTTTTGGCCTCGGGCTCTTCACGAAAGTTGTTCGGAACGACGAGAACTAGTGTCCTGTGATCACACGACTCCAGATTCGGTGGTTTGGCGGCAGATCGCGGCGACATAGTGGCGGTGCAACGGCGGCACTAGCTTCGAGGATTTTTCCAGCGAGCTACCTTAGGGCTTTCGAAGAGCTCGTCATGGGTAAGACAATGCCTTTTACGGATCGCATTTTGGTTCACCGGTTTGGAAGTAATTTGAGTTTGAATATTTAGGGTTTTCGTGTTCTTAGATTTCAGATCTAGGACAATCGGCTTGGAATTTCCAGAAATTGATCGAGGATTCGGAACGGGCACGAAGACTTCATTCAGGACTGATTTTTTGGGATTTTCCGGCGACCTTCGGCGGCGGCCCGACGGTGGTCCGGCCAAATTCCGGTAGCTACAGTGGTGGCGTTCCGGCGGCGTCTGGTCAGAATGTTCGTCTCGTTGTGGTGAGTTCAACGCCACTTTTCGTTCGTTAATCGGACACTCGATCTATTTGTTACGAATTATTTTGCGTAATTGTGATTATTTGAATTAATTGTTTTAAGTGCAAATAAATTGGTTATTGTTGGTTTGTTGATCGAGATGTATTCCAATCGTATACGAAAACATGTATTGAATGGATTGTGATATGCATGAATGTTTCGATTTACAATTTGAATCCCGATGTGATGAATTTAGGCTATTTGTTAAGTACAAAGGGGTGTTAGTGTAATATCTAGAAACTAATCTTTTATGTGACTAAATGAACTTGAATGATATTTTAGAAGAATGAACATGTTGTGATTTCTCTATATGGATTTGAGACGTTCTCAATGTTATGTTTGTTGTAAATTGTGTTTCAAATATAAATTTAGATACATGAAAGATGCTTGAACAACTTGAGACTTTATGCATGATAGGAGTTAGAATTGTAATATCTTGATTTACTCTTACTACTCGAAAATGGTATATTATGAATTAAGATAAATAGATAATTGTCATGTTTGTAAGTAATTAATTCCTAGTGGAATAATTGTATAAACACTTTAAACGAACAATTATGCTTAGTAATCAACTAAGGGGATGTTTGTGTAATAATTCTAAACTTTTATAAATGACTTAGGGGATGTAAGTGTAATATTTATGAAACTATGAATGTGACTTGAGCTTGTGTACCAAACATGTTGTGAAGTTGTAAAATATGATCTTAAGTGAATTAAATGCACTCTTTATTTGTATCAAGCATGCTATCTACGTACAACAACTTTGTATGCTTATATGATCAAGTTGCTCTTACTTATGCACTTTATAACTCGTCATGAACTTGATGCTTAATTCTAACATTATAATTGAACCCTGTGACATTGGATGATTTAATATGCATTTTGTGAATACTTTGACTTCCTAAATTGATCTTGTATCTTTGGATATGGAATTGCGTGTTGGTTGCTTGTAAATATGACCTTGTTGAGCATTGATATGCCTTGAATGACCACGACACCCTATCCAAGCACAACATGAACACTTATGCATAACCACGATCATGTTGAGCAACGCCGTGCGTCTTGTTTGGTTCATATAGAGTCTAAGTCTGGGATTCTGTATGTCTTGTCACAGAGTTTGGTGGTGCCGGTGGGCCCGAGGTTTAGAGTGTTTGGCCCTACACACTCTCAGGCTCTACTTTCACGAGGTGAGGTTTAGGATTTTGTATAGTTATGTGACCTATGACCTTAATATGCTGATTTCAACCCTTGCATGCAAGTATATCTATTATAAATACGTATGTGTTGGATATGTTATGTTTATGTCCTTTTGAATCAACTCTGTTTTGGAAAATTAAATATGAAAGCATATGTAAGCTGTTTTGAAAAGTACTTTACGTTATGTTCTGTAGCGAGATTACCATGAAAGATTGGCATTTGTGATCCATTGTGATCTGTTCTGATGTGATCCATTGTGATCTGTGTGTGGATCGATCCTGGTGAGCTGCGGGAATGGGTACCCCTGGGACAGTGAGGGCCGTCGGGGCATTTATCCATTGCGTAGTTCCATTTGAGATATCATTGCGCGACCTTAGGGTGATGAGGAAGGTGTGGTATCTTGAGCCTTCGGCTAAGGCCAGGGAGGACTCTTGTGGGTTCGTTACCCCTTGAGGGTGAGTCTATTTTTAGACGGTTTATTATTAGATGGTTTGGGGACTATACATCCCCTCCATCATTGGTGTAGCGGTTGGATTGATTGTGATTTATGTTCTGAGGAGTAAAGGTGGGAAGCTCGTACTCGCCGAGCAGTTGATTATGTTATGTTATGGAATTATGAATCGGGATAGAGTCTTTCTGGAAAATGGTTTCTAAACTTATATCTATATCTTATTCGGGTTCTTTCAAAACGTTTTGGTATGCAACACCTATCCCCGGTTCATGAGTCCATCCTTTTTATTCTGTGCTATGCTCCTTATATATATATAATGTGGGTGTGCGTTAGCCCCCTCACTCGGTCAAGTTGACTGACCCCTCATTTACACTTTTAGTTGCAGGTTGTTGGCGTTTGCTAGGCGGAAGTGAGTCCTTTGAGTTGCACTTCGCCGGTCTAGTCTTTCTATTTGCATTTGTCTTTTCATACACTTTACTTGTGCTTTGACTCGTAGACTTGAGATTATACTTTACTATTCGGTAGCCCTGCGTGGCACTCTCATTCGGCCCCTTGTGGCACTTGATGATTAATACTTTATGTTGACATTCGGGATTAGGTATCTATGCTAGTTGAACCCGTCACCTGCTTTGCATGTTTTGTTTTAAATGCTTCCGCTATCTATTGTTGTTGGTTTTGATTGCTTCCGCACTCTGAGTTTTGGTCAAGTTAGATCCGCCTAGCCTAGTGTGTGAGTTCGTCTCCCGTTTGCTCTGATTTGGATTCGGGCAGGGACTTTCATTTCATGTTCCGGGTCTGGGTCATAGTGCGGGGGATGTGACATCCTCCGTTTGGGGTGTTACACGACCACCGGTCCATACATAGGCCAGAGGGGGTACATAAATCCCCCAAACGCACTCAGCTCCCATTCCCCGCTAATCTCCTAGCAGGGTCCGGTATCACCGTAATTGGTCGGAACTAACACATGGGATCACCGTCGGCCCTTGCCTCCCCGGATAGTCACATGTATTAAGTTCCAGGGCCCGTGAATTCATAACAGTCATATCAATCATATCTCGCCAAAACATAAGGTAGGATTCATAAAAGAAGGGTTATACGTTCGCAATCATTTACTCGAGAAAAGACTCAATATATATATATATATAATTATATTACTTTGGCTTAAAACTTTTCACATATGGAGATATATCGGGTCGTTTTATCTAAATAGAAGAGAAACCCACCTGAAATCGACAAAAGAAAAAACGAAAGCCTCACTGACCGGCCTCGTCTCCAACGGGATCTAAATCTGGGCAAGAAAGGTGAAGTGAGACTCAAAATGACCAAATAAGACGCTCGGCAATGTAATGATCATGATATGAATGCAGAAAAGATGTTATAATGTAATGAACACGTTCATGTGCACTATTAATTTCTTAAAGACATATAAACAATCAATTCATCCATTCAATGAAGCGTTCGTATTCAAACGAGTTCATATCTTTCACATTTCACATTAAATGAATCCAAAATTTAATAAAATGCTCAAAACACTCCATTTAACATATTACTAATTTAAAAGTATCATAAGGGAATAAAAAAAATATAGAATAAATCAATTAAACAACATATTATTCATGCATGGCAAATAAAGAACTAATAGCTCAACCTTCACATGAGTGCATGAAAATCTCATATTAAAATTCAAGTCATGGAATGTAACACGTACAACAGCAATTACACAACATATAAGGCATAGAAGATATCATAGAACCAAATAAATCACAAAGGAAATCAAGGTAAAGACGCAACAACAGCAGCAGCTCGAGCACGGGGGTGCAAAAATTCATGCACGGGCGTTCCATGGTACAGAACCAAAACTGGGCCAAAAGCTACGTACGGGCGTTCCAGAAGTCCGACAGCAGTTCGTTCTTCATCTTTGCAGCTGAAACTGACCCAAAACCATGGCACAACAAGGGATACACATAGAGCAACACATATACTACAAATCCATGCCATAATACATGAAAAAGAACATAAAAAACCCAACATTTCAGTCCCCAAAATGTGACAGCAGCTGTGCAAGGAAGATCAGTTTATTTTCTGCACATTTCTTCAAGTTTCCATGAAAATCAACAATGGTAATTCATGCTAGGCTCAAGTACCATGAAATATAAGGCAAATACTGAAGTTAAGGAGTTCAAAAGCCCAACAAATATGCATCAATTCAGCTCATAAAGCAAGCAACATCAAGGATTCAAGAATTGAAGCCTAACCTAACTATTCATTCATCATCTTCAAAACTCATGAAAACATGCTCAAAATTGGGGATGAATGGATCCAAATGACTCATAATGAATGTATATTACAACCCTAAGCTTACCTTGTGAAGTGGATGAAGGTTGGAGGAGATTTGAGCTTGAATCTCCAAGGAGGGCTTGAGTTACGGGATTTTCTGGAATGCAGAGGATGAGGAGCTGATTTTCTCCAAATGAGAGGGTGTGGTTCGGTTAAGGAGAGTATGATCAGCTAGATGGTTGAGTTAGGGTTCCATAGACTTAAACCATGGTTAATTTGGTCAAGATTTGAATAAGTTATGGCTATTTTAGTAAAACATGGCAGTTTAGGCGTCCGTTGAGTGTTTCGGTAGAATTTCGGAGGTTCAAATAACTTTGGAAAAATATAAGGCTAAGTTCATCAAACTCGAATTTTCGATACGAGTTCAACGAAGTTGACGAAACTCGAATCCGAGTTTCCTAGCTCAAGTTATCAAATAAGGAACCAATGGTCCGCTAATTGGTCATTAGCCCCCGTTTTGGATTCCGAACCAAAATAAATTCCAAAACTCAATCAAACGGATCCGAAAATATAAAACGAGCATATAACCATATTCATAACACATATAAGTCCAACATATTAAATTTCTACCAAATTCCGAATTCATTTCACGTAGAAACGGCAAGCGAATAATTCATTCAAGCACAAATAGTTCAAAGAAAATTCATATAAATTCAAATTCGAATATTTTCAAATAATTAAATATTTCTCTAATTAACATAATATAAAATAAAGAAATGAATTAACATAATTAAAATAAATTAAATGCACACGTAATTATCACATAATTCATACCTGAACGATTTGGGAAAAATCGGGGCGTCACAACCTCTCCCCCTTAAAAAGAATCCGTCATCGGATTCACTGATTGCTCGGAAACAGCTCAGGATGAAACCTCCTCATCTTATCCTCCGTTTCCCACGTGGCCTCTTCCGTCTTATCACTTCTCCATAATACCTTAACCAGTGGAATTCGCCGGTTTCTTAATTCTTGAAATTTCCGATCCAAAATCTTAGCCGGTTTCTGAACGAAGGTGAGATTAGGCTCAATTTCTACCTCTTCCTCGGGTAGGATCTCGGCTTCATCCGGATAATTTTTGTGAAGTTGTGAGAGATGAAATATGATGTGGATTCCCGTCAAACTCGGAGGTAGATTCAAGCGATAAGCCGTGTCTCCAATTTTCTCAAGAATCTCATACGGACCCAGATAACGAGGATTCAACTTACCTCCTTTTCCAATCCTCGAAAATTCGTTTCGCGGCGAAGCTTTCAGAAATACTCTATCACCAGCCTCAAACTTAAGATCCTTTCTTCGCCGATCCGCATAACTCTTCTGTCTATCTTGAGCTGCTTTCATTCTTTGCTGAATTATCTAAACCTTATCGATCGCCGCTTGTACAGCCTTAGAAGGCTTCTCTTTCTTTTCCCTTCGTTTCACTCCCTCTTGTTTTGTCCAATTCCATTCCTCAAGGTCGAAAAATAACGGAGATCTACACTTCCGTCCGTAGAGAGCTTCATAAGGCGCCATTCCTATCGAAGCTTGAAAACTGTTATTATAAGTGAATTAGATCAAAGGCAACTGTTCATTCCACGAAGTCGAGAAATCCAATGCACATGCTCTCAGCAAATCCTCCAAATATTTGATTAACCTCTCCGACTGGCCATCTGTCTGAGGATGGAAAGCTGTACTGAATTGAAGCGTTGTTCCCAGATTTCTTTGCAGCTCTTGCCAAAACCTAGAAGTAAACCTCGGATCTCGATCTGATACAATACTGAGCGGTACCCCATGAAGTCGGACAATTTCATCCACATATTTCTTAGACAACTTTGTCACCTTATCCGACATGCGAATAACCAGAAAATGTGCCGATTTTGTTAATCTATCCACGACTACCCAGATTCCATCAAGACCACCCTTCACTCTAGGAAGACCCGAAACAAAATCCATCGCCACTTGTTGCCATTTCCATTCCGGAATAGGTTGCGGTTGAAGTAGCCCCGATGGCTTCTGATGCTCAGCTTTCACCGTTTGGCAAGTTAAACAATGTCTCACAAAATTGATTACATCTCTTTTAAGTCCATTCCACCAATAGAACTGCTTCAAATCCTTATACATTTTATTACCTCCGGGATGTATCGAATACCCTGATCTGTGAGCTTCTTCCAAGATAATCCTCTTCAATTCATTTGGAACCACAATCCTGTTCTTAAACCTTAAGAGTTCGGTATCATCAAATCTAAACGGGCATTTGGAATCCACTCTAGCTTTCTCAGCTAACTTCTGAACCTCGGAATCGTTTCTCTGAGTCTCAAATAACCTTTGTTGAAGATCTGGATATACCGTAATATTCCGAATACTTGCTCTTAGCGTGAAAGACTCAGATTCATCTCTAACTTCCACTTTCACACTAGACACACTAGCCTTCCTGCTAAGTGCATCCGCGACCACGTTAGCTTTCCCGGGATGGTATCGGATTGTACACTCATAATCCGCTAAAGTCTCCATCCAATGCCTCTGTCTCTTGTTTAGCTCCTTCTGAGAAAACAAATATTGAAGACTCTTATGGTCAGAAAAGATCTCAAAAGGAATTCCATATGAGTAGTGTCTCCACTTTCCCAAAGCAAAGATCACTGCTGCTAGTTCGAGATCGTGAGTGGGATAATTCTGTTCATGATCCTTCAACTTCCTCGAGGCATAGGCTATCACCCTACCATTCTGCATCAAAACACACCCCAATCCTTCCTTCGAGGCATCCGTAAAAACCATGTATCCTTCAGTGCCTTCAAGAAGTGCTAATACCGGTGCAGTGGTCAACTTCTCCTTCAAGAGTTGAAAACTTGCCTCACATGCCTCGTCCCACTCAAACTTGACTTCCTTCTTCGTCAACCGCGTTAAAGGAGCGACAATCTTAGAGAAATCCTTGACAAATCTTCGGTAATACCCAGCTAAACCCAAGAAACTTCTGACCTCGGAAGCATTCTTCGGACTCTGCCACTGAATAACCGTCTCTATCTTTGAAGGATCAACTCCCAAGCCCTTACTCGAGACAATATGACCTAGAAAAGTAACCCGGCAGATCCAGAACTCACACTTACTAAACTTCGCATACAACCGGTGCTCTCTCAATGTCTCCAAGACCAATCTTAGGTGCCTGGTATGATCTTCCGGATTCCTCGAATAGACCAGAATATCATCGATGAAGATTACCAAAAACTTATCCAAGTAGGGTCGAAAAGTCCGATGCATCATATCCATGAAAGCTGCAGGAGCATTAGTTAACCCGAAAGGCATTACTATGAACTCGTAGTGTCCATACCGGGTATTGAATCCTGTCTTCGGTATGTCCTCTTCCCGGATTTTCAACTGATAGTAGCCTTGCCTGAGGTCCAATTTCGAATAAACCCCTGAACCTTGCAACATATCAAACAAGTCCTCGATGTGGGGCAACGAATATTTATTCTTGATAGTCCTCCGATTAAGCTCCCGGTAATCTATACACATCCTCAGCGTTCCATCTTTCTTCTTAACAAAGAGAACCGGAGCGCCCCAAGGAGATGAACTCGGCGGAATATATCCAATCTTAAGTAATTCTTCAAGCTGAATTTTCAATTCTTTCAACTCCGCTGGAGCCATTCTATATGGAGTCTTAGAGTACGGTTCTGATCCCGGATATAAGTCTATAACGAACTCAATCTCACGATCCGGTGGCAACGAACCCAAATTCTCTGGAAACACGTCGGGAAAATCCTTAACCACGGCTGACTCCTCAAATTTAATTTGATCCTTTGGCTTATTAAGAAGATAAGCAACAAATCCCATAGCCCCTTCTCTTATTAGCTTACGAGCTTCCATAAAAGATAAGAGAGGTACATTCTTCGATCCCGCTTCACCAATCAACTCTTTCCCCAACTTAATCTTCTTCTTAAAACAATCAACCTCGGCCCGGTGCTGGTATAGCCAATCCATACCAAAGATTACCCCATATCTCTTCATAGGCATCACGATGAAATTCGCCGGATAATCTTTCCCTTCTATCAAAACCAAACAACCCCGAACCACTTGATCCGTCTGCAAATTTCCACCAAAAGGAGAACTCACAAAATAACAAGAATTGGCACATATAACAGGTAGGCACAGAGAAGCACATAGATCACTAGATATAAAAGAGTGGGTAGCACCCGGATCAAATAATGCATGAATGTTCGTGGTGTGAATGCATATGGTACCTTCCACCACGGCTGTCGGATCCACCTCAGCATCCTGCTCCTCGCCCTCAAGGGCATAAGCACGTGCCTGGATCATAGGTCTCGGAACACCTCCTCGAAACCCTGGAGCTTTATTAGGACAAGTATCCACCATATGGTCACTTTTCCCACAAATGAGGCATAATCCCAACCTCCTTCGGCAATTGTTATAGGTATGAGTTGGTCCCCCGCAATGAGTACATGGAGGTACATCTCGGCGATTTACCGTAGGAGTTGGCAAAGCCTGAGGTGTTCGAGTAGCCTGAGGAACATTCTGACCTCCAGTTCGAGGCTTCTTGAAATATTCTTTCTGAGGAGGAGCTGCTGAAGTCATAGGCCTCTTGCCCGGATTGTATCTCATACTTGATCCCGATGCCGAGCCTCTACCCTGTCCCATTGGTGCTTTGAAAATCGAATCCTTTTTCCTATATTCCTCTTCTTGCTCCAAAGCCCTTTGTACCGTGTCTGAGAAAGATATAAAATTATACCCCGCCTGACCATGTCTCAAATCCTGTCTCAACCCGGCAATAAACTTTTTCGCCTTCCTCTTCTCATCCCGAGTAATATGTGGAGCAAACTTCCCAAGTCTGTTAAAAGCTGCAATATATTGAGCCACAGAACGATTACCCTGCTTCAACTCCATAAATTCTTGCTCTTTTCTTTCCCGAACCACTTCCGGCACGAAACATTCCCAAAACTCTCTTTTGAAAACTTCCCAAGTGACTTCTTCCCCTTCAACTTCTAATTTCTTCCTCGTTCTTTCCCACCAATCGTATGCTTCACCATCAAGTTGGAATATGGAGAATTGAGCCCTTTCTTGTGTGGTAAACTACCGAACTCCATAAATCCTTTCTAAATGAATCAACCACCCTTCTGAAACGGCATTATCAATAGAGCCTGAGAACCGAGGGAGATTATAGCTCAGAAACACCCCATGTGAATCCCTATTATTGTTCGGTGGAGCCGGTTGCTCAACGGGTTGTGGTGGTGGAGCTTGAGCCCGTCGATGTTCCACATAATTAAAGACCGCTTACATAAAGTTTCCCATATCCATCGAAGCCGGTTGAGGTTGTTGTTCTTGTGGTGTAGGGGAACAATCATGATGTCGGCGTCGTCCCGGTGATCTCTCACGATGTCTACGTGGAGGCATTCTGTCAACGAAACACTGAAATGCATGCTATCTTTAGTCTATGCACGAGAGTGCAATTAATTCAATCAAAATTAAAAAATTCGAGCACATAAACACATAGAGAATGCATATGCAATCACATTATCATGTTGTTCCTAAAGCCGAACGACCTAGACTGACACACACGACACGAAAGCCCGGGTTTTGCAACCCGAAGCTCTGATACCACCTAAGGATGTAACACCCGAGGGCAAGGTGCCACATCCCCCGCACCGCGACCCGACCCGCATATGAAATGGATAATCCACACACGAGCTAAGTCACGACGAATGGGGACACACACACACACATACACACTCTCTAGGCTAGGCGAGACTAACCCTTAAACCATAAATCAGATCAACATCAATAAAACGGAAGCAATAACAATCATATATATATGTACCATGAGCATTCAAGCTCCAAAAGTAGAATTCATATACAAAATCCAACCAAGTATTTCTAGTTCTAACAACATAACGCTCCATAACCATATTTATATACAAAAAGGGAATCATGAGTGCGAGTGTAACCAAAATAAAAGTGCTAAACACTAATGCAAGACTTAGACGACTTGTATTCCCGCCTAGCACTCCTTAACCTGCACAAAAACCACTGAAAACAAACCGGGTTCAGTCCAAAAGGGATTGGTGGGTATAAAACAGGCATAGTATATAAATATCGTAGAATTTAACATATACATGCAAGCTATAAACCCATACGAAGTTTTATAGAAGATTTCCCAAGTGGGTGAGACAAAGAAAGACATCTATGGGTTTACAACGATCATATTCATTCCATAATTAATCATAGGGTTTCCAGCTCAGCGAGTGAGCGTGCATAATCTCCAACCAACACCTTGTGTATGCATATTCATAGTTTCATTGGTTATCATACATATCATATTTGTGCACAATTATACGATTCATAATCATACATATACACCTTCTCCCTCCAAGTGGTGGACGGGTGTGCAGGACCCGACCACCGGTCCGTACATAGACTAGAGGGGGTATATGAATCCCCTAAAGGTACTCAGCTCCCATTCCCCGCTAATCTCCTAACGGGGTCCGGTATCACCTTAATTGGTCGGAACTAACACATGGGATCACCGTCGGCCCTTGCCTCCCTGGATAGCCACATGTATTAAGTTCCAGGGCCCGTGAATTCACAACAATCATATCAATCATATCTCGCCAAAACATAAGGTAGGATTCATAAAAGAAGGGTTATACGTTCGTTATCATTTACTCGAGAATAGACTCAATATATATATATATAATCATATTACTTTGGCTTAAAACTTTTCACATAGGGAGATATATCGGGTCGTTTTTATCTAAATAGAAGAGAAACCCACCTGAAATCGACAAAAGAAAACACGAAAGCCTCCCTGACCGGCCTCGTCTCCAACGGGATCAAAATCTGTGCAAGAAAGGTGAAGTGAGACTCAAAATGACCAAATAAGATGCTCAGCAATGTAATGAATATGAATGCAGAAAAGATGTTATAATGTAATGAACACGTTCATGTGCCCTATTAATGTCTTAAAGACATATAAACAATCAATTCATCCATTCAATGAAGCGTTCGTATTCAAACGAGTTCATATCTCTCACATTTCACGTTAAATGAATCCATAATTTAATAAAATGCTTAAAACACTCCATTTAACATATTACTAATTTAAAAGTATCATAAGGGAATAAAAAAAATATAGAATAAATCAATTAAACAACTTATTATTCATGCATGGCAAATAAAGAACAAATAGCTCAACCTTCACGTGAGTGCATGAAAATCTCATATTAAAATTCAAGTCATGGAATGTAACACGTACAACAACAATTACACAACATATAAGGCATAGAAGATATCATAGAACCAAATAAATCACAAAGGAAATCAAGGTAAAGACACAACAACAGCAGCAGCTCGAGCACGGGGGTGCAAAAATTCATGCACGAGCGTTCCATGGTACAGAACCAAAACTGGGCCAAAAGCTGCTCAAGCACGGGGGTGCAAAAATTCATGCACGGGCGTTCCATGGTACAAAACCAAAACTGGGCCAAAAAGCTGCTCAAGCACGGGGGTGCAAAAATGCGTGATGGGCGTTCCAGAAGTTCGACATCAGTTCGTTCTTCATCTTTGCAGCTGAAACTGACCCAAAACTATGACACAACAAGGGATACACATAGATCAACACACACACTACAAATCCATGCCATAATACATGAAAAAGAACACAAAAAACCCAACATTTCAGTCCCCAAAACGTGACAGTAGCTGTGCAAGGAAGATCAGTTTATTTTCTGCACATTTCTTCAAGTTTCCATGAAAATCAACAATGGTAATTCATGCTAGGCTCAAGTACCATGAAACAAAAGGCAAATACTGAAGTTAAGGAGTTCAAAAGCCCAACAAACATGCATCAATTCAGCTCATAAAGCAAGCAACATCAAGGATTCAAGAATTGAAGCCTAACCTAACTATTCATTCATCATCTTCAAAACTCATGAAAACATGCTCAAAATTGGGGATGAATGGATCCAAATGACTCATAATGAATGTATATTACAACCCTAAGCTTACCTTGTGAAGTGGATGAAGGTTGGAGGAGATTTGAGCTTGAATCTCCAAGGAGGGCTTGAGTTACGGGATTTTCTGGAATGCAGAGGATGAGGAGCTGATTTTCTCCAAATGAGAGGGTGTGGTTCGGTTAAGGAGAGTATGATCAGCTAGATGGTTGAGTTAGGGTTCCATAGGCTCAAACCATGGTTAATTTGGTCAAGATTTGAATAAGTTATGGCTATTTTAGAAAAACATGGCAGTTTAGGCGTCCGTTGCGTGTTTCGGTAGAATTTCGAAGGTTCAAATAACTTTGGAAAAATATAAGGCTAAGTTCATCAAACTCTAATTTTTGATACGAGTTCAACGAAGTTGACGAAACTCGAATCCGAGTTTCCTAGCTCAAGTTATCAAATAAGGAACCAATGGTGCGCTAATTGGTCATTAGCCCCCGTTTTGAATTCCGAACCAAAATAAATTCCAAAAATCAATCAAACGGATCCGAAAATATAAAACGAGCATATAACCATATTCATAACATATATAAGTCCAACATATTAAATTTCTACCAAATTCCGAATTCATTTCACGTAGAAACGCAAGCAAATAATTCATTCAAGCGCAAATAGTTCAAAGAAAATTCATATAAATTCAAATTCGAATATTTTCAAATAATTAAATATTTCTCTAATTAACATAATATAAAATAAAGAAATGAATTAACGTAATTAAAATAAATTAAATGTAACACCCCAAACGGAGGATACCACATCCCCTCACTATGACCCAGACCCGGAGAATGAAATGAAAGTCAATGCCCGAATTCGAATCAGAGCGAACGGGAGACCAACTCACACACTAGGCTAGGCGGATCTAACTTGACCAAAACTCAGAGTGCGGAAGCAATTAAAACCAACAACAATAGATAGCGGAAGCAACTAAAACAAAACATGCAAAGCAAGTGACGGGTTCAACTAGCATAAATCCCTAGTCCCGAATATCAACATAAAGTAATAATCATCAAGTGCCACAAGGGGTCGAATGAGAGTGCCACGCAGGGCTACCGAATAGTAAAATATAATCTCAAGTCTACAAGACAAAGCATAAGTAAAGTGTATGAAAAGACAAATGCAAATAGAAAGACTAGACCGACGAAGTGCAACTCAAAGGACTCACTTCCGCCTAGCAAACGCCAACAATCCTGCAACTAAAAGTATAAATGAGGGGTCAGTCAACTTGACCGAGTGAGGGGGCTAACGCACACCCACAATAGATATATATAAGGAGCATAGCACAGAATAAAAAGGATGGGCTCATGAACCGGGGATAGGTGTTACATACCAAAACGTTTTGAAAGAACCCGAATAAGATATAGATATAAATTTAGAAACCATTTTCCAGAAAGACTCTATCCCGATTCATAATTCCATAACATAACATAATCAACTGCTCGGCGAGTACGAGCTTCCCACCTTTACTCCTCAGAACATAAATCACAATCAATCCAACCGCTACACCAATGATGGAGGGGATGTACAGTCCCCAAAACCATCTATAATAACACCGTCTAAAATAGACTCGATCTCAAGAGGGTAGCGAACCCACAAGAGTCATCCCCGGATAAAACACCGAAGGCTCAAGATATCACGCCTCCCTCATCACCCTAAGGTCGAGCAATGATATCTCAAATGGAAACTAGCACAGTGGCTTATCCGACGGCCCTATGCCGTACCGGTCTCCACTCGTACCAGCTCCTGGATCCACATACAGAACAGTACAGAATAGAACAGATACCATATATCATGGCTAACTTGCTACAGAATCATAACACCACTGAATTTTCCGAAATAGCTTACATATGCCTCAAAAACTGGTTTTATATTTACACCCTTCCTACGCGATGGAACTTTAAGCCTCATGACCTCCATCCACGCAGGACTCACACAAGATCATCAACATATCATATTCAACACATACATATCTATAATAGAGTATACTCGCATGCAAGGGTAGAAATCAACATGTAAAGGCCATAGGTCACGTAACTATACAAAATCCTAAACCTCACCTCGTGAAAGTAGAGTCTGAGAGTGTGAAGGGCCAAACACTCTAAACCTCTGGCCCACCGGCACCACCAAACTCTGTGACAAGACATACAGAAGCCCAGACTTAGACTCTATATGAACCAAACAAGACGCACGGCGTTGCTCAACATGATCGTGGTTATGCATAAGTGTTCATGTTGTGCTTGGATAAGGTGTCGTGGTCATTCAAGGCATATCAATGCTCAACAAAGATCGTATTTACAAGCAACCATCACACAATTCCATATCCAAAGATGCAAGATCAATTTAGCAAGTCAATGTATTCACAAAATGCATATTAAATTATCCAATGTCACAGGGTTCAATTATATTATTAGAATTAAGCATCAAGTTCATGTCGAGTTATAAAGTGCATAAGTAAGAGCAACTTGATCATATAAACATACAAAGTTGTTGTACGTAGATGGCGTGTTTGATACAAATAAAGAGTGCATCTAATTCACTTAAGATCATACTTTACAACTTCACAACATGTTTGGTATACAAGCTCAAGTCACATTCATAGTTTCATAAATATTACACTAACACGCCTTCATATCTAAACACATAGTATAAATTCATCACATCGGGATTCAAATTGTAAATCGAAACATTCATGCATATCACAATCCATTCAATACATGTTTTCGTATACGATTGGAATACATCTCGATCAACAAACCAACAATAACCAATTTATTTGCACTTAAAACAATTAATTCAAATAATCACAATTACACAAAATAATTCGTAATAAATAGATCGAGTGTCCGATTAACGAACGGAAAGTGGCGTTGAACTCACCACATCGAGACGAACATTCTGACCAGACGCCGTCGGAACGCCACCACTGTAGCTGCCGGGATTTGGCCGGACCGCAGCCGAAGGCCGCCGGAAAAATCCCGAAAAATCAGTCCTGAATGAAGTCTTCGTACCCGTTCCGAATCCTCGATCAATTTTTGAAAATTCCAAGCCGATTGTCCTAGATCTGAAATCTAAGAACACGAAAACCCTAAATCTTCAAACTCAAATTACTTCCAAACCGGTGAACCAAAATGCGATCCGTAAAAGCCATTGTCTTACCCATGACGAGCTCTTCGAAAGCCCTAAGGTAGCTCTCCGGAAAAATGCTCGGAGCTGCCACTTTGCCGCCGCGATCCACTGCCAAACCACAGAATCTGGAGTCGCTTTATCACAGGCCACTAGTTCTCGTCGTTCCGAACAACTTTCGTGAAGAGCCCGAGGCCAAAAGATGGCCGGAAAAGGCCCCTGTTGGCCGCCGAAGTTTCTGCCGCCATCCACTTCGCCGGACCCACCACCTACGGCCAAGATCTGGTGAAATTGATGCCGGAAATGAACTCAGGGGGTCGAAAAACCTGGGAAACCATCAAGCCCCGTCGAAAACCACCGCCGGAAGCGGCGGAATTGCGCCGCTACAGTAACCCGCGCCGCCGCCGTGAGCTTCAGGCGGTGCGTGCGGCTCCGTCGCTGCTCCGATGGCTGCACCGCCGACGTCAATCGATGCGCCGGGATGTCTACTTTCTGGGTCTCCGACGCGTGTAACAAGGAGGTGGCCGGAAAACGCCGCGAAACGCCGGCGAAGTGGCGGCGGTTTGACAGCTTCGCCGCTGCTACTGAAATCCAGCCATAACTCTGGCACCATTCATTGTTAGGCTCTAAAATTGGTACTCTTGCATCGGTCTCGCCGAGATAATCGAAATGGACTATTCGTTTGTTGAATTCCATCGAGAAACGATCGAGTTATGGGCTCGTAACCGAAGCCGTGCATAGTGACCCTCGGGAGAGAGAGAGAGAGAGAAAAGGGATTGGGAGAAATGTGTCTTGTGCGCAAGCTATATACAACCGGGTATCCTTATCGCGTAGCAAAGAGAAATATCGTGTACAAATAATCATAAATAAAATTGGTAAAGTTACGAATAAAGATTCAAGCTCCGAATTAATTTTACAAATTAAAATGAAATGGAGATTTACCAATTAGAGTTTAATTCAATTTAATTTTTAGAAACCTTTCGTACAATTTAGCGACACTTCGTAAACACATGATTGATAATTAATCTCAAGGAATTCAAGTAAACCGAAATTAAACAAGTTAAGTAACATGATGGATTTAAAATCAACTTAACCATTAATTTTAGAATAATCCAAATGATCACATATTAAATTGGATTTATATTAAATCACATAATTCAAGAACTCTTAAATTAAACACATATAAGTGTAGAGACTTACTTGTTGATGTCGTAAGGACGCCCTTCGAGAAAACGGGGCGTCACATTAAACGCGCACGTAATTATCACATAATTTATACCTGAACGATTTGGGAAAAATCGGGGCGTTACAGATGAAGAAAAGGTTAAGGTAATCAAAGAGTGGCCTACACCCAAGACCATGATGGAAGTAAGGAGTTTTCATGGTCTGGCCGGGTTCTATAGGAGATTCGTGCCCAATTTCAGCACCATAGCTGCCCCCTTAACGGAAATCATAAAGAAAAGCGTGGGATTTAAGTGGGGAGAAGCTCAAGAAATGGCATTCCAAACATTGAAAACAAAGCTAAGTTCAGCTCCTCTTTTACTTTTATCGGATTTTTCTAAAGCCTTTGAAATCGAATGTGATGCTTCGGGTGTTGGTATAGGTGTTGTGCTCATGCAAGAGAAGAAACCAATTGCATACTTTAGTGAGAAACTCAATGGGGCTGCATTGAACTACTCTACTTATGATAAGGAGCTCTGTGCCTTAATTAGGGCCTTAGAGACGTGGCAGCATTACTTGTAGTCGAAAGAGTTCATCATTCATGCAGATTCAGATTCGGGGACGAATCCTTTTCAAGAAGGGGGGAATGATGTGAATCATGATGAACCGCGGCCATATCTTGTCCCAAATAAAGAACTGGACCGCTCCACAACTCAAGAAGATAGCAAACAAAAGGAACAAAGTTATGGTGGTCCAATTACAAGAGCTCAGGCCAAAATTATCCAAGAGGAAGTTGGAAATCTCTTAAACCAATTTGCTCAAACTGGACTCCAACCTTCAAGATGGGCTGCTGAACCAAATTCAGAATACTTCAATGTTTTTATGTCCAATTCCTAAACTCCAAAGTGTGGAAATGATGTAATTCGGCCCTAAGCCTATTATAGTATTATTTGGGCCTTTATTTTATCATTATTTAGCTGCATATTAGTTTATTTAAGCCCACTTTTGTAAGCCTTCATGACAAGTGGCGGGAATAGCTTGTGTCCTTTAGTATTCTAGTGTCTCTTAGGATTCCATGCATGCATCTTTATATTCAGCATTGTAACTTGTTTTTCTTTCAATCAAGAAGTAAAATTATTGAATTTTCATTCAAGTGAGATTTTCTCTCAAGTTCTTTGCTGAACGACATTAGGGTTTCAAACCCCTTTCCCGGATAACGTTATTTCTCGACTCCTTATAGTTGACGGGGTGCGTTACTTACAATCTGATAGTGTTGGTTCTTTCCTCAATATAGCAAACGGGTCACACTCCTCTTATTTTCAACCTTGAATTGGATGATCAGATTCAAGAACTCCAAGTATTGATATAGGGTTTCACAGCAAGTACGTGGAGTTCGTACCACAACCGATCACGAATTTCGATATACACGTAAATCCTACTCTAAGGCGTTCTGAACGCACTCCTAGACAGCCGGAGAGATGGTATGGATTCTTCCATGAAATCTCTCAAAAGGATAATGATCCTTTAACATATGAGGAGGCACTTTTAGATTCTGACTCTTAACAGTGGATAGAAGCCATGAAATCCGAAATGGATTCCATGAACTCCAACCAAGTTTGGACCTTGGTAGATTTGCCTAATTGGGTCAAACCCATAGGTTGCAAATGGATCTTTAAGAGAAAGCTTGGAGTTGATGGAAGCATTGCAGCTTAGAAAGCAAGACTGGTTGCAAAAGGATTCACTCAAAGACCCCGAGTGGACTTTGATGAAACTTTTTCACCAGTTGCAATGCAAAATCTATTCGGAGCATGCTTGCCATTGCTGCATATTATGACTATGAGATATGGCAAATGGATGTGAAAACTGCCTTTCTCAATGGTGACATTGATAAGGACATTTATATGGAGCAACCAATAGGTTTCACATTCAGTGGGAGTGAGCAAAAGGTTTGCAAACTCCAAAGATCAATCTATGGATTGAAACAAGCTTCTAGGAATTGGAACATTCGATTTGATGAATCAATCAAAGCGTTTGGATTCATTCAAATTTCGAATGAATCATGTGTGTATAGAAAGGAATTGGAGACCTCAGTGCAATTCTTAGTACTTTATGTAGATGACATCCTTCTTATTGGGAATTCGAAGGATGACATGAAAGTGACTAAGTTATGGTTATCGAACCAATTCGAGATGAAAGATCTTGGTGATGCGTCCTATATCCTTGGAATTAAAATCTATCGAGATAGATCTAGAAGGTTAATAGGACTATCACAATCGATGTACATTGACAAAGTATTGAAGAGATTCAATATGGAGTCAGCAAAGGTTAAGAACCTTCCTATGAGTGTAGGAACATGTCTTTCTAAGAAGATGTGTCCTAAGACTAACCTTGAGAAGGAAAGAATTACTCATACACCTTATGCATCAATAATAGGTAGCATAATATATGCAATGTTATGTACTCGACCGGATGCGGCTTATGCACTTAGTGTAACAAGTCGTTTCCAATCTGACCCTGGAGATGGTCACTGGGCTACCGTGAAGAATATTCTTAAGTACTTGAAAAGTACCAAAGACTTATTCTTAGTTTACGGAGGTTAGAAAAATCTTACTGTCGAAGGATACTGCAATGCAAACTTTGCATCTGACTTAGATGATTTTAAGTCAATGTCAGGATACATTTTCTGCCTAAACGGTGGAGCAGTGAGTTGGAAGAGTTCCAAGCAAACGACCACTACAGATTCGACCACTGAGGCCGAATACTTAGCTGCAAATGATGCAGCTAAGGAAGGTGTTTAGATTAGAAACTTCATTCAAGAGTTGAATGTTGTTCCTAGCATGAAAGACCCCATTACTGTGTTTTGCGACAACACTGGGGCGGTTGCACAAGCAAGAGAACCAAGATCTCACCAAAGGACCAAGCACATTATGAGGAAGTATCACCTAATCCGTGATATTATCAAAAGAGGAGATGTGCAAATTGAGAGGGTCACATCAGCAGAGAACGTGGCAGATCCACTTACTAAACCCCTTAGCCGAGAAGCTTTCCAAGGTCATCTTCAGAGGATGGGACTTAGAGTAGCTTTAGAATGACTTTGACGGGCAAGTGGGAGATTGTTAGGAATAGTGCCCTAGAAAGCCGATTGTATATCCGCTTTGTGCTTTTCCTTATTATAATCACAGACAATCTTTGAATGAAATAACGAATTGAGGCAACCCTTCTTTATATGCTCTTGTTTGGTATGCGTTTACTTTATCTGTGCATGTATGAGAACTCCCCTAATCCTGATGACTTTAGGACTCTACCATTTAGGTGAAATGGTTCATGAAACGAGCCCTATATCACATAAGTCATGATTAGTAAAATACTCCAAGCCGATGAGTCCTACCGACAGTGGGGGTGTCAACCTGACTCCTCTAAGGCTTGCTTGTGGGATCACGCCCTTAAGAAGGACCACCTTGTTTCATGGAGGTGCAAAGTGTATAGTTGATACGTGCGTGATACATGAGGGTGCTTACTTCAATAAGTAAGTTCACTGAGGTGCCCCGTGTGAGAACATTCCTAAATGGGAAAGGAAGTTTCTATTTCAGGAAATAGAAACTTCCAGATTAGGAAATATCTCATGAGTCATTGATGTGATTAATTGATCCTTAGACTTGAGGTCCTTGTCACTTTATGAATTAACTCTGTAGTCTTAGGTATAAGCTTTAAAGGGTGTCGCCTTAGACAACTGATTCAAGGCTTTTGCTGGGGCTGCACAAGTGATTCATGAAAGTGAATGAGAATCAAGAAAGGACCTACACTTGCATTTGCAAGGTGATCTCTTATTGTATATGTCATTCATATGCCATATGGAGTCCTTGGCCAAGGCAGTAGATCAAGATATCAAGAAAAGGGTTTCTTGGATTGAGAACAAATGGATATGAAATGCACTTGGCTTTAAGACCGGATTATTAGTGTTCTAATTATTCCCTTGCCCTAGATCGTGGTTGAGAGATAGTAAGTAGGAGGATTGTATCTCACATGAACCAATGACTTAAAGGTTCTGTCGAATCCGAACATTCTAATTCAGCTAGGGGTTAAACACATGTTTCTAGACTATGGTCGTTTAATCTGTGGACTGATTAATTAATTAGTGAATTAATTCATTGGGGTCACTGCTAATTGAATTGAGAACTTAAAGGGTTACACATAACAACTTGGTTACATGAGTTAAGGCTTTAAAATGATTAAACGAGTTAATCGGGCCAAGAGGGTTCCACACGTGTGAACCACACATGAGTGACACGTGTGTAAATATATGTGTATATTTGTTTATGTGTTAAATAATTAATGTGATTAATTATTTAATAGACTTTGGTTTAATTTTAAATTAAAAAGAAAGTCTTATTTTGGAGAAAAATAATCTAGTTAATTAATTGTGATTTAATTAATTAGATAAAAACAAGTTATTTATTTTAAATAAATAAAGTATAAAATTATCCAAAAATAGTTTGGATATTTTAGCTCTCTTGAAAGTTGATTTGAATTTGAATTAAAAGTCAGAGTCAAAATTACTTGATGATCAAGTAATAGGAGAGAGGGACCAAAATCCTTAGCCTATAAGGACTAGGATTTTCGGTCCTCCCCCTCCTATAAATAGGGGAGCTCGAGCTCCTCTAGGAGCTAATCGAGAATTCTTTTGGTTCATGTGTTGAACACCATCCTTTCTCCAAGATAAACGAAACCCTAGGTTAAGCCTAAACACTAACTAGAGAACTAACATCCTTACTAGTTAGAATGTAGTCAAGTTGGTGGACTATCTCTAGAGAGCTTCGAGTTAGAAGTTTGAAGATTCGAGCTTTACCAAGAAGAGGGGATCAAGCCGCGAGAAGAGTGTTCTTGGGTGGCTTGAAACGCTTCAAGAAAGTTAATTAAGAAAGTAAGTTTCTAATCCATACGAATTTGGTTACACGATTGCGAGTTCAAGATCCTTTTGTTGGAAAAATTTTAAATTTCCGCCGCTTTTCTGATTCCGTTTTCCAACACGGCCTTCGTGGCTACCTTGAGCTCGGGAAATCGAATTCGAATTCTAACCTTACCATTGAGTTTGTTTCGGTGATTCGGATTCAATGAATTAACCTTTTTTAATTTCTAAAGCTATTTGATCGTCCTACCGTTTTAACATCCAATCCTAATGGATCGGATCTTTTAAACCTACTCGTTTTCTTTTCAAACCGACCCGTTTCAGCTCCTTTTAGAGCTGAAACATAACCCATTTGCCCCTCCATTCTCACGTTTCATACTTGGAGAAGAGAGAAGAGGAACTCCCAAGCCCTAGACCCTTTCAAGCTCAAGTTCGACTTCATCCTCCACCTCTCCGACTATCCGAGTGTTCTCCTCGGTGGAGACGTTCGTGGTTCGTGGTCTTTCTTTCCTTGTCCTACTTGCACATTTGGAGGTGAGGGTTTTATTTTTATAAACGACCTACAACCTTACATGCTATAACACTAGCCAAATGGTTTTCTATATTAAACTTGCCATATCTTCTATACCGGCTAGATACCGAAAATAATTTATAAACTATGTTGTGTTAACCCTGAGCCTGTTTTACGAGATATTGGTTGCCCTCGGCTCTCCTAACGCTGGGTTAGCTGGTGTGGATGACTGTTCCTGATCGTGGGCCCTGGGCCTTGTGTATTGAGTGAGCCGGGGAGGTATCGGGCCGACGGTGACCTCTTGCATAAGTCAGTCCCACGGTGTTGGACCAACCCGAACATCTGCCAGGGTGTTTGGCAGAAGATGGGATTCCGGTTTGGGGGAGTCATGAACCCGCCTTATCACTGCTACTGGATGGCTAGGGCTAGCTACCCGAACCATCACCGGAGAAGGAGGTTATTGTACTTGTTTTTCCTGTATTAATAATTATAAAATCCTGATTCATGCTTGCCTGACTGTTTATTGTTCCTGTCATGTAATAAGTGAAAAGTGGAGTCTAGGATGGATTAAATACCCACTCTCGCCGGGTCCCCTAAAATGTAATTGCATAGATATCTGTGACCTCTGGCATGCCCCTAGTCTTAATGCAGCAACTGGAGTTCGTGGAGGGTTAAGATAAAACGGGCATCAACTGAGGGCATACGGATATCGACACACGCATTGTATATCCTGATTACCTGACTGCATGACTTGACGTAATTCCACCCGTACGTGTTAATTGAATCCTGGTTCTTGTTCCCTGTTTTATTAACGAACCACATAGAGTGGAATTAAGCCTGCCTGACTGCCTGTTTATATATATACGTGTGTTAACCCCTTCACTCAGTCAGTTGGTTGAACCCTCCCTCTCGTTGTTTTAGTGTCTGTCTTACAGGTTGTGGTCGTTAGGCGGGAGTCTTTTGAAGTCTTTACTCGAGTCTTGGTCCTGTTTGCACTGCATCGTATTGTATCTTCATTCCTGTATTGAACTGGGCCTTGTTGGCCACATCGTATCTTTATTATTTTACTGAACTCGGGACAGGCTTCTAAGGCTCTAGCTGAACCCGTTTACATGTTGTGTATTGTATTGGATTCGGGACAGGTTAGGACAAATGCTTCTGTTTTTGTTGAACCCGTATTTACTTTCATGTTCGGATTGCATTACCTTGTTGACTGTGAATGTTTGTATACATTTGTATTGAATTGATTGGTACGGGGTCTAGACCCGCCTAACAGGTTGGTTATTTTATTCTGTCTCCGTTCACCGTGAGCTTGGTTCATGTATGGACTCCCATTTCATGGGTGGACCGGGCTCTCGGTGCGGGGGATGTGGGGCCCTCCATCTAGGGTGTCACATCCTACGGTGGTATCAAAGCTCCAGGTTGCAAAATTGGAGTTCTAGTGTCGTGTCCTGTTGAGTCTAGGTCGTACGGAACTACTTGATAACGTGAGCATTGCATTGACCTTAAGCACGGAGTTGCATTACTTTTTGAACCTTGTTGAATTAATTCCTACTTGTTTCATTAGATTCATGCCTTTCGTGTTGAAAATTTGACATGAGCATGCACTAATCGCATGCATATATTCTTGGAATGAGTTATAATTTATAGGTATGAAGATAATATCAAACCACGGCCAATCTCTACGACAACAATGGTTTATCATAAGCTCGATTCTCAGGCGTGGAAATTATAAGGAACGTACCGGGGGATTTATACAGGAATCCTAGATTCAAGACCTTCTCCGATTAAGCTACGGCTCAGAGGTAGAATCCGGATCTGGAGACCGAGGTATAAGGAAAAACTTGCATATTCTATTGGAGATGGTGAATCCGGGGTGAAGTGACGCTTTACAAGAATCGACACCTACGCTCATTTTATAGAAGTTAGTCAACCGGATCCCCTAGGATCATTCATTCAAGAGAGAAATGAAGAAAATCTCGAAGGTACTTTAGTTAGAGGTTCGGACCATTGAAGAAGCGATTCTGGGTAGAAAAGTCAAGATAAAAACCCCAAGAGAGGATGTCAGCTACCGGTAACACTTTGGGGATCAACGATTATGAGGCAGGACCTATACTTTTTTCTTGAGAAGTTTCTTTTGGTAGTAGTAGCTTTACTCAGGTTGAAGATCGTGTCTTGACCATTCCTAAGCTTAAAGTCAAGGGAGAAGATCTCCTTGTTAGGAATGGATGGTAGGATTCAATATATATCAGGATATGGCAAGTAATACAAGCGTCAAAGAAGGACTTCTAAATAAATCAAACTATTTGAAGTCGAGTTCGGGAAATAAGAGGAACTAGAGATACATTGGATTCCGAGTAAGGAAGAAGTGGGATTGAAAAGAATTAAGAAAACTAATCAATGCGATCCAAGTTGAATTGCCGTGTTGTGAAGTCAATTTTGGAAATATGGCACAACAAATGGAAATGATAAAGAAAGGTAAATAGTCCCTAGAGGGGAATTGGAAGCAAGGTGATGGCTAGGAATAGGACCCGGGATAACCCTAGGGATTGATCTTGGAAAAGAATTTAGACAACAATCTAAGGATCAATATTGGAAGAGAGCTCGGATAATACTGGGAGGTTGATTATCAAGAAGAAGTTAAGAAGCTGATTTAATGGGTGAAGAAGACTGTAGGTCCAAGAAATTACAATCTCGGATCGTAGGGATATACAAGCTGATGTATTAACATTTATAGAAATCTTGCAACACCCGGACGAGGGCATCCACGCCTATCCCGCGCTACATACCTAGCTTGTATAAAGAATTGCTATCCATATACTAGCTAAGTACGAACCAAGCAGTGGCAAACAGACATCCTAGCTAGGCGGTGCTAGACTCACAAAGCGAGTAAAAGAAACACAAGTATGCGGAAGCTTAAATCAAATTGCATTCATCAAGCCATAAGAGTAATATATCCAACATGTAAATGACCATCGCGGTCCAACACGTAATGCTCAAAATACAGAATGTAATGTATCCTAAGTGACCATCACAGTCTAAACTAACATAATAATTCGTCATACAAACCGAATCCAAACCAAATCTAAAAGCGAAACATAAAACATAAAGTATATAACGACACAACGAGTACAAGCTAGACTCGACAACAACTCTCAAGTAAGACCCCGCCTAGCAAGACTCCAAAACGCGACCTGCGGACACGAAAGGTGAAAGAGGTCAGCTCAAAAGGAACCGGTGAGGAGAAGTAGACATAATATAATATAAGGGGGGTTCAATGCATGCCCAACAAGGATATTCATAATTCCCTTCTTTCAAAGTAAATGCAAGTTTTGGAAAATATGGATCATAAACCACACGAAACCAGCTCGGTGAGAATGAGCTCTCCATCCGATCTTCCCAAACCAATCCACCCTTTACACCGTTGATGTCGAGGGTGTGCACCCCCCGATCATCCATAACGTAGAGAATTCGGTCCATGCAACCTAGCTCTCTCCAAGGAAACTTCAACCCCGAAACCTCCTCAGAGTCTTAGTAGTCTTGTCCACAGTGGGAACTTTGGATAAGGAGATCCGTCGGCCCTTGCCTTCCCGGAATATCTCTCACCTCCATCCCCTAGCTCAAATTCGATTGCCCCAAGCAAGTGTTCTTGCAAGGTACATCATAACCTCGCTACACAATACACACATACATAATATCCAAATGAAAGTTCCGAAACCATTTTGGGTATCTATCCCATATACCAAAACTCAAGTTTTACTTGTAACTCGTTCTCCATAAGCAAATATCCATAATACGAGCAAAGCTCACAAAGCTTGGCTTATAAAGCCTACATATACATTTCGAAAATGGGAGTTTAAATCATCAAATATGATAGGCCATATATGTGTCCACAGTTTTGAAATCATTTCATAATATAACTCCTCACCTTTACCAAGAACCTCGAAGATCAAGCACGAACAAGGAAGCTTACACGTCCGGAGACTCACCACCTAAGAAGACAAACATACGAACAAAGATAAGACTCAACTCAATACCCAAATAGGACGGCGCACGGCTTTGACATGAATGCAAGTATGCTAATAATGTGCAAGGAATGTTCAAGGATGGCATAGATTGGCGATGATGATCACATTGCATCATATGAGTCATATAACAAGCTTTCAAGTTCAAGGCATGCAATTAGCAACATGTAAATCATACTTAGCACATTCTTACACATAATCGAGGCATGCAAGACATTACAATGCATATAAACATGATTCCAAGTCATATATATCATATTAGTGGTGTAAGAAGTGCAAAGGAAGCAAAAACGAAGCAAAACGAACAAAACTCAAATTTTGGACCCGAGAGTACCCAAACGGGCGTTTGGTGTTTGTGAAGGAAGTGCAAACGGGCGTTTGACCCTTGAAAAAACGTGACAGTATTTTTTCAAATGGGGGTTTGGGGTTTCAATGCAATTTTCACGCGGGCGTCTGACATGCGACTGGTGCAAAACGGATTTGCGAACATATGCTTGAAAATGATGAAAATTCAGCTCCAAATACTCCTAAATCATGTTCCAAAGCTAATGCAATACGTATAAATGAATTTAAACATCAAATATCATGATACAACCATTTAGGAACAAATGTGCATCAAGTAATCCAACAATTTAGCACATATGAGTTTCATCTTCTTCAAGTACTCAAGCCCCAAACTCAACAATGGTGGAATCTTCAATCATGCAACAAACTTAAGGAAATTAATCACATTCTTCATGAAATTGCTCAAGGAACAAGAATCAATCACCAAATCAAGCTAAAACACACAAGAAGATGAACATGCAATAATATTGATAGGAGCTTCAAAGGTCAACAATGGTGGTTTCTTCAAACAAGCATGAAACTTAAGGAAACCTGTCATATTCTTCGTAAAAGCACATAAGGAACACGAATCCATCATCAAAACAATCTAAAATATGTTAGAACATAAACATGCATAAGTTCTTATGAAAGCTTCAAAGTGCTTTAATGGTGAAATCTTCAAATGAATATGAAAACAAGAAATTCTTATATCAAATCGTTCCTAGCATCAAGATAAACATATTTCCATCAACAAATTTGGATTTAATCCGACTAACATGAACCCTAGATTCACATTCAAGCTCAAAACCATCAAGAACACAAACCCATGAAAAGAGCACACAAATCTTACCTTGGGAGCTGGAAATCGAAGAGGGAATCTTATTCTCTAGTCTTGAATCTCCAACTTTAATCTTCGATCTTGGTTCTTGAAAATGGTTTGAAGGTCTTGGGTGTTCTTGAGAGAATATGAATAGACTTAAGAGAAGGTTTTGAGAGAGAATGACTTGAATCTTATGAAAATAACGTAACTTAAATTTGGTGTTATAATCTGATTTGGGTCAACAGAATAGGGTCATGGAGCGGGTCATATGGGTCGGATTTAAGTGAGATTGGGTCTCAAATTGGGCCAGGATTGAAATTGGGTCGCAGGTCAACATTTAGGCTTCAAAGGGTTGACTTTTCGTAAAACGACCATAACTTCTTCGTCCGGACTCCAAATCGAGCGATTCAAGAACCCACAAACTCGTAATCAAATTATCTAATCAATTTAATTAAGTTCTATCTAGTTCCAAGCTCAAAAAATAAATTTACCTTTTTGTCCCTAAATTATGCTTTAATGTCCAAATAAGCATATAGTTTCGTTTAATCATAAAACATGCTATCAAAGTCAATAGGAACAATACGCGCACATAATTAACATATCAAATAGTCATATATTTCATACAAATCATGTATTTCACATAAGCACAAAACGATTACCAAATTAAGGTATAATTCCACATAACTCATGCAATGAAAAGATAAATCGTACACTCTCGTGCCAAACCCTACCTTGATCGAGAAGCAGGGCATCACAAATCTTGAAGACCGTTGGGAAAATAAGTGATGATCAACAAGTCAAAGCAAGTTCGTGATTAGAGAAACGAGGACCAATTGCCGAACTAAAAGCTTACTACTACGGTGACAGGTTTAAAACATTCATGGCACGTGCATCATACTAATTTTGCATTATTTTACTCTTCCTTATTTATATACGTGGTGCACCTCTATTTGCCCTGGTTGCCCTAATGTGTTGCATAGTTAAATGGTACGTGCATTGGCATCTTAGCCCATCATGCATTGTACAGTGTTTACTTGATAGGATTTTTTTTCCTCCAAATTTATTCGTCAAGTGTTACTTCAACTGAGTCATTGGTGAATCAAGGTAAGAAGAATTTTGGATTGCAGAGTTTGAGTAAGGAAAGAGGAGATACTAAGGCTCAGGAAAGTAGAATTGGATTTGAAAAAAAGAAATAGATTGTTATCTCTACGGATCACTCCAAAGTAAATGTGACCACTTTCACCATACAAGTAGCTTAGCTAGTATCATTTACACTGAGGGAGCTAAGTCGAGAAGCAATAGAACGAGTTTAAGGAATTGGGATAGAAGTTTTAAGGGGGAGAGCATGACCGGAAGATGATTTAAAATTCTTTATTGTGCCCGAGTGGATCACTACTAGAAGGAACAATGGAAATGCAAGAGTAACAACGACATAAATAAGCACCTCGGAAAATGGAGATATAGCCCTTGAAGAGATTCCGAGACCAAGTCGAGAAGAACCTCGAGAGATGAAGATACCTATACAGGGAATGGTCGAGAATCGAATCGACAATATGGATACAAGTCTACCTTATTGGTTTTACTATGGGACATATAAAAAAAAAAAAATTCTCAATCTCCCAAGATTGACAAGGATAAAGCTTCCAAGAAGACAGAGGAAAGAATAAGTGGCCGAGAGATGAAGTTATTGATTTGAGGAGTTCTTTGGGATTTGAAATAACAAGGCCGAGTACGGATAGATCGAGGATAATTTCGATTTTCGATTTGAGCTATTTAATGATGGAGCTATGGAGGATTTATAAGAATTTATAAGGAGAGTAGTGAAGAAGTGAAGCCGAGTCAACTTAATCGTGGGACTCTGGACCGTAGAGCTCGGTAAAGAAAGAAAATGGATCAAGGATGGGACCGGGTGGTAATTGTCATATCGACACATCGTGGAATCTTAAAGCTTGCCACTACGAGCAAAAGAAATTCCAAGAAGGACTCCAGTGCCAATTTTGATCATTACTTGAAAACCTCTAAACAATGGTGAATGGTACATTAACCATACATATCACGTGCATCATGCATTCCTTAATTCCTGTTATGCGTAATTACTTGTTAGTTGCCTTTGGAGTGAGCGAGTGCTTTAGTCCCACGGTGAGACAAGGGTCGTGCTGTGCAACAGACTTTGCAACAGGTCTTCGGAGACCCTATTTAGTAGGGGTGTAAACGGATAATAAACGGAGCGGATGTGCATTATCCGTATCCGAATCCGAATCCGTTTAGCATATCTGCTATCCGAATCTGTATCCGTTATCCGACGAATAATGAAAATGCTATTCTTATCCGAATTCGACGGATATTATCCGAATATCGGATTATCCGTATCCGTGAGGATATCCGATTAGTGAGTTATCCGATATCCGAATTCGAATCCGTTTATCTGTTTTACATATATTTTTTAATAAAAAATAATAGATTGAAATTTCATAACACAATTAAATAATAATATAAGTAACTATAAATATATTAAGTCTATACACATTAACTCATAAGTATAATATATAATTTATAATATATGTTTACAATAATTAATGGTGTTTATTATTACAAATAATATGATATACGTTTGGGTTTTCTATGAATAGTACCTAAAAGTTGAAAAAATTCCCTTTAACTCCCCATTTTTAAAAAAATTTCCATTTGCTCCATAGATGACAGGCCAAATTCCCCTTAACTCCCCATTGTTGTATAAAAATTCAAGAATCGCGTACCCGAACCCCGAAATCACGTACTTAAAAGCCCAAATGATGTATTTAGTTTCGGGGTTCGGGTACACGATTCTTGAATTTTTATACAACCTTCCAAAAAAATGGGGAGTAAAGAGGAACTTTGATTTTCATCTGGGGAGTTCAGAGGAACTTTTTTGAAAGTGGGGAGCAAAGAGGAATTTGAGTTCCCATATAGGGATTTTTCGGGAATTTCCCGTTTTTATAATTCTTAAATAATTATATAATGTGTAAATTAATATATGTTTCATCAAGGTATAAAAAATATATAGATATATATGTTATCGGATACGGATTACGGATAACGGATATATCTAACGGATGTATAAACGGATCAGATGTTAAACGGATCGGATGTGTCATTACCATATCCTTATTCGTTTATAATTCGGATGTCTATAATCAGATACGGATAATATCCTCTTTGAACGGATACAGATAATATCCTCTTTAAACGAATTCGGATGAGAACGGATATCGGACTTTCGGATATCCATTTATAGCCCTACTATTTAGAAGTTAGTGGCTGTTCGAGAAACCAACTTCGAACTGTGAAGTTGATGTGTTGATTGAAGACCCATTTCGAGTTGGAGAACAAGTGGTGGGAGTTCATTAACTACTCCACTTGTGATACCGAGTTGTGGGATGGTTAGGATGGATTCAAACGGTGGTAGTTGAATTTTTTTTAGACCCTCCTATCGTGTGAGACGTCAGGACTACTCGTGGTCGGATCTAGTTCGTGAGCAGCTTGAAGCCCCTTTCGTGCTAGAAGACCCTTTCTGAACTAATTCCTGTGGGGAGGTCACGAACCCGGCGTGGGATGAACACGGAGAGGTTTGCTTAGAGTCCAGAACTTGAGGAAGTGGACCTGAGGACAGGCCCTTCTTAAGGGGAAGAGGTTGTGACACCCCAGTTTTTCGACAAGCCAGGTACGAGGTCACGTCAGAGTTTAATTCGGTATTTACGTGATTTAAATGAATCATATACTTACGTGTCAACGTGTAACTTTATTTTATTATGTGCGCTTTAGAATTTATTTAAATTGTTCTTGGATTCAATTGTCTAATAATTGCTCGTTAGGGACCTAATTATAATTAGGGTGTTTTGCGGCCTTCGTGGCTACCTTGAGCTCGGGAAATCGAATTCGAATTCTAACCTTACCATTGAGTTTGTTTCGGTGATTCGGATTCAATGAATTAACCTTTTTAAATTTCTAAAGCCATTTGATCATCCTACCGTTTTAACATCCAATCCTAATGGACTGGATCTTTTAAACCGACTCGTTTTCTTTTCAAACCGAACCGTTTCAACTCCTTTTAGAGATGAAGCATAACCCATTTGCCCCTCCATTCTCACGTTTCATACTTGGAGAAGAGTGAAGAGGAACTCCAAAGCCCTAGACCCTTTCAAGCTCAAGTTCGACTTCATCCTCCACCTCTCCGACTATCCGAGTGTTCTCCTCGGTGGAGACGTTCGTGGTTCGTGGTCTTTCTTTCCTTGTCCTTCTTGCACACTTCGAAGTGAGGATTTTATTGTTATAAACGACCTACAACCTTGCATGCTATAACACTAGCCAAATGGTTTTCTATATTAAACTTGCCATATCTTCTATACCGGCTAGATACCGAAAATAATTTATAAACTGTGGTGTGTTAACCCTGAGCCTGTTTTGCGAGATACTGATTGCCCCCGGCTCTCCTAGCGCTGGGTTAGCCGGTGTGGATGACTGTTCCTAATCGTGGGCCCTGGGGCTTATGTATTGAGTGAGCCGGGGAGGCATCGGGCCGACGGTAACCTCTTGCATAAGTCCCATAGTGTTGGACCAACCCGAACATCTGCCAGGAGGTTTGGTAGAAGATGGGATTCCGTTTTGGGGGAGTCATGAACCCGCCTTACCACTGCTACTGGATGGCTAGGGCTAGCTACCCGAACCATCACCGGAGAAGGAGGTTATTGTACTTGTTTTTCCTGCATTAATAATTATAAAATCCTGATTCATGGTTGCCTGACTGTTTATTGTTCCTGTCATGTAATAAGTGAAAAGTGGAGTCCAGGATGGATTAAATACCCACTCTCGCCGGGTCCCCTAAAATGTAATTGCATAGATATCCGTGATCTCTGGCATGCCTCCAATCTTGATGCAGCAATTGGAGTTTGTGGAGGGTTAAGGTAAAACGGGCATCAACAGAGGGCGTACGAATATCGACACACGCATCGTATATCCTGATTACCTGACTGCATAACTTGACGTAATTCCACCCGTACGTGTTAATTGAATACTGGTTCTTGTTCCCTGTTTTATTAACGAATCAAGTAGAGTGGAATTACGCCTGCCTGACTGCCTATTTATATATATACGTGTGTTAACCCCTTCACTCAGTCAGTTGGCTGACCCCTCCCTCTCGTTGTTTTAGTGTCTGTCTTACAGGTTGTGGTCGTTAGGCGGAAGTCTTTTGAAGTCTTTACTCGAGTCTTGGTCCTGCTTGCACTGCATCGTATATTGTATCTTTATTTCCTGTATTGAACTGGGCCTTGTTGGCCACATTGTATCTTTATTATTTTACTGAACTCGGGACAAGCTTCTAGGGCTCTAGTTGAACCCGTTTATATGTTGCGTATTGTATTAGATTCGGCACAGGTTAGGACAGGTGCTTCTGTTTTAGTTGAACCCGTATTTACTTTCTTGTTCGGATTGTATTACCTTGTTGACTATGAATGTTTGTATACATTTGTATTGAATTGATTGGTACAGGGTCTAGACCCACCTAACAAGTTGGTTATTTTATTCTGTCTCCGTTCGCCGTGATCTTGGTTCATGTATGGACTCTCATTTCATGGGTGGATCGGGCTCTTGGTACGGGGGATGTGGGGCCCTCCGTCTAGGGTGTCACATCCTAGGTGCATTAGTTAAGCCAAAGGGCATTACTAACAATTCATACAACCCATGGTTTGTTTTAAATGTCGTTTTCCATTCATCACCTTCTTGCATGCGTATTTGATGATATCTCCTTTTCAAATCAATCTTAGAGAAAATTGTAGAACCATGCAATTCATCAATCATATGATCAAGGCGAGGTATGGGATAATGATACTTTACCGTGATCTTGTTGACAGCCTGGCAATCCACGCACATTCTCCAAGTGCTATCCTTTTTAGGCACCAAAAGCACCAGAACAGTACATGGACTCATACTCTCACGTACGTACCCCTTCTCAAGCAATTCCTAGACTTGTTTTTGGAGTTCCTTAGTTTCTTGAGCAGTGCTTCTATAGGCTGGTCAGTTCGGAATTGCAGCTCCGGGAATGAGATCAATTTGGTGCTCTATCCCACGAATTGGAGGCAATCCGGGTGGAATCTCCTTCGGAAACACATCTTTAAACTCCTGCAAAAGAGAGGAAGCAATACTAGGTAGGGGAGGGGTGTCGTTAGAAGATAAGAAGGTCTTTTTATACATCATGATCATCGCCAGCCTTTCTTTTTTAACAACGCCCTCAATTTCCTTTTCTTTTGTGAGGAAACTCATTTTCTTCCTTTCTTTCTTTTCAACTTCATTTTTTCCTCCCTTTTCTTTTACTTTCTTTTCAACTTCATTTTTTTCTTCTTTGTCACATTCTTTTTTTTCAACTATTTTCTTTTCTCCTTCTTTGTCACATTCATTATTACAATCATTTTGTTTAGAAGAGGCTGAAATAGATTCTTTCAATTGGCATTGCTCTTTGTACACTTGATTGGGTGGTAGTGGTGCCAAAGTAATGTTTCGGCCTTCTTTGGTAAAACTATACTTGTTCTTGTATCTATCATGCAACGTCTTCCTATCAAATTTCCACGGTCTTCCACATAAAATGTGTCCAACATGCATAGGCACCACATCACAAAGTACCTCATCCGTGTATTTACCAATGGGAAACGAAATGAGAACTTGTTTTGTTACCTTCAATTCACCAAGTTCATTGAGCCATTGGAGCTTGTAGGGTTTCGGATGCTTCAAGGTTTTAAGTCCGAGCCTATCTACCAACAACTTGCTAGCAACATTCACACAACTCCCTCCATCAATGATCAATCCACACATTCGTTCCTTAACATGACACCGAGTGTAAAAGATGTTCTCTCGTTGCTGTTCATCCTTGTCCTCAAGGGCTTTGGTGTGTAAAGCCCTAAGGACCACCAAACTTTGCCGTACAACTGCATGTTCAACATCACTCTCCTCATCCGGTGAATCATGGTCTACTTCATGGTCCTCACTTTCAGTTTCAATTTCTCCATTATCCAACATGATCATGGCCTTTTTATTTGGACATTGGGACATAATATGACCTGCTCCATGACACTTGAAACACTTAATATCACGAGAGCGTTGATGAGAAGTATTACCTTTCTCAAATGAACCCTTAGCCATGGGTGGATCCTCCTTCGGTTTGGACTGTTTTTCGGATGCTTTTGGAGTAGAAGTCCACTTGGCTTTAGAAGGATTTGGTTCATCACGTTTAGCCATCGTACGCCCCTTCTTGAGTTGCCTTTCTACCTTGATAGCCATATGAACCACTTCATCAAGTTCAACATAGTGATGAAGTTCCACTATGTTTGCAATCTCTCGGTTGAGACCATATATAAACCATGCCATTGTCACCTCTCAGTCTTCCTCAACATTTGCCCTAATCATGGCCATCTCCATTTCTTTGTGGTGCTCTTCTATGGTCTTGAATCCTTGCCTCAAACTTTATAATTTGAGATGTAGATCACGGTAGTAGTGAGGAGGTACAAAACGTTTCCTCATGGCCACTTTCATGACATTCCAATTATCAATAGGATACTCACCACTTCTCCTCCTATTTAGCATCAACTGATCCCACCACACGATGGTATATTTCGTGATGGACACGGCTGTAAGCTACATCTATCACTTATCTTTATTTTCTAAATTTTGATCTAATATTGTACTATGCTAGATCTGAAATTTTTTTTTTTTGTACTTGACTTCTTGTTTATTTGCTGCTGCAAAAACAAAAAAAAATAGAAAAATAGAAAAAACACAAAAAAGAGCAACGAAGAGCAAAAAAAAAAAAATAATAAAAATAAAATTCGGAAGAAAGCACAAAAAAAGAACAAAAAAGGACAAAAAAGACAAAACAAAAAAGAAAAAGAAAAAAAAAAAGAAAAACCTGAAATAAGAGCAACATTTGTATATTTCATTTTGGGTTTTAGATCTACTTTGAGAAAGAAAAGGGGTTGTTTGTTTTGTGAGATGAATAGTTTTGATCCAGATTCGAGGACGAATCTTTTTTGAAGAAGGGGAGAATGATAAGAATCATGGAAGCCTTCATCCGGATGAAACTGATCAACAAGAAGGTCATTTGCACAAGGGAGAAGAAGGAACCTTGAATGATTTTTTAGACAAAAAATTAGTTTTTGAAGTAATTGTTTTTTTATCTAGATCCGGTGATTCGATTTTGAATAAATTCGTGAATAATGAACTATATTCAAAATACTTAAGTTAAATTGTAACTTGAAGTCAAGGGAATTTGAAATATAATTGGTAAATTTAAATTCAAGCTGAAGCGTGCTAGTTTAGGTGATCATGGGTTAGTCTTATGTATGGTTTTAAATTCTGCACATGGATGATTTGAATTGGGATCGAAGCCCCATAGTTGCGCGTTTTCAATTGGGGTTGGAGCCCTACTTATGTGTGTACTGTTATGTGTTGATTATGTGGCTTTCCTTATTATTGTTTTTAGGCCGGGGTATGCCCCGTGTACTATGGTCAATATGAAAATTGAGCCATATTAGTTTATGTAAAGTGAGTAGAACTTAGGAAGTGAGGTTTTATTTTCATTTTAGAGACAAGCACCCATGGAATAGATAGGTGGCCATAAGAAGACCCCTCAAAATGTTTAGAAGGGTTTCTATTAAATGTAATAGATAGGGCATTTTTTCCATTAAATTCTGTACCCCTATGTGATATGATGAATTGTCTTATGTGGCATGAATGTTAGAACTAGTGATTTTGGAGTGGCTCCCAAAATCACATATAAGATATGATACCCATGATCATCACATAATTAGTATCATGCTAGGACATGTTATCTGCTAATTGCATCTGTGATGCACTTTATGTGAAACTGCATTAAACAAGACAATTAAAATTTGGATAACATTATATGTTGGTGAGGTCATTCGAAAATTCCAATTAAATATTGAGCAAAATTTGAATAAATAGGTGTTTTATCACGGTAATAAAATTCCTAGAATTTCATCAATAGGATTTAGGACTTAATGAGTGAAACTAATTGCTGTCTCACGAGTCGTGGGGTAATTAGTGTAGCTTATTAGCTCTTAGTTTCCTGATTAATTATTTTAAATAGTTAATATTTCTTGACCATTTTAGAATGGACGATATCTCACGAGTCGTGGGTCGTTCCGGACTAAGTTTGGTTGAGATCTTATGATTGATGGTTCCTGCTCAACACTAAAGTAGATATGGATGTCTCACGAGTTGTGGTCCATGGTTGAAAGATTAGTGATGCAAAAATATTACTAGGAATCCATGGGGATGGAATTGGCAATTCATACCTACCTAATGATTATTAGACCTTTGGATGTCGCACGAGTGGTGTGTCCAAAACTAAGAATGCTTGGGATCCTAGTACCCATTGAGAAAATAAGTTTCTTCTAAAGTCCTTGGGATTTCTAGACTTTCTAAAAACAGTGGGAGAACATATTTCTAAAGACCTTGATAATATGTAATCGTTATTATTCAGCATGCTCATGATTTCTCTATTTTTCCATTTAGGTTGTAGTTCTGTGGTTCTCTATAATTGAAATGGCCTCCAAAAACCCTTTAGTATCCATCCTCGAATCAAACAAGTTGACGGGGCTCAATTACTCTGATTGCCTTCGGAATCTATCTTAAGATAGTTTTAGATTCTGAAAAGAGAAGATATGTTCTCTTCGAGGGAGAGCCTGTCGCTGAAGGCGAAGCTCTGACTCGGGCCAAAAGAGAAGCGGTTGCGAAATGGCCTGAAGACAATCTTCCAGCCTGTTCCCTCATGTTGGCCACCATGTCTCCGGATATGCAAAGGCAACATGAGTCTATGGATAACGCTTGGGAGATTTATGACCATGTCGAGCAATTGTACCGCCCCAAAGAGCGTGTTCTAAGTTAAAACACCTCTAAGGAGCTCTTTCATCTCAGAATGAAAGAAGGTACAAGTGTCCATGAGCACGGTCTCAAATTTCTTGCTTTGAACGAGAAACTGACCTCCATGGAAATGCCACTGAGTGAAGAACTCGTTGTGGACTTGTTGCTCGCATTGCTTCCACCATCATTCAATCCTTTCGTGTTAAACATCAACATGAATCATCCTCATGCTACTGTAGCTGAGTTGATACTGCTGATGACACGATCAAGAAGGATCGCAAAGTAATGATGGTCACCCCCTCTTTTGGGCCTTCTAAAGGCAAAGGGAAGAAAGTTCCCAAGAAGAAGGGATCTCTTAAACCCCGAAGGAGGGGTTAAAAAGAGAAAGGCCAGGAAGAGAAAGGATCAGACTGAGGACGTTTGCTATCATTGTGGCAAGAAAGGGCGTTGGAAGAGGAACTGTCAAGAGTACAAGGATACTCTAAAGAAAGGTGTACATTAGAATGCTAATTATAGTGTTAAATATGAATTACGTAACTCAAAGACAATTATATTCATAAATGTGAAGTTATAATCTAATTAATAAATTATTTTATTTATGAATTACATGTCATTTCATATTATATATATATATATATATATATATACATCCCATGCACGTACAACATATATATATGTACTTTTATATTATAATAATATATTATATATATATATATGTGTGCACTACTATATATTACATGCATTGGTTATATGTATACACGTGGACAGCATATATCACTACAAGAAATTCCCGGAATTCCGACGGGACACAGTCCGTTGGAAAAACCCTCCTCGGAATTTATAAACCGACGGAAAACCGAGGGACAAAACCAAAAAAAAAAAATTTAAAATTAAAATAATTCCGACGGGATTCCGAGAGAAATCCCGTCGGAATAGTCGTATTTTTGAAAAAATAAAATATATCTCCCGACGGAATTTCCCTCGGAATTCCGTCGGAATTTGCTTTAAAAAAAAGAATTAATTAATTATTTTCGACGGAATTTACCTCGGAATTCCGTCGGAATTTACTGGAAAAATAAAAACTTAATGAGCTACTGGAATTTCGTCGAAATTATTTAATATTAATTTTAAATTTTATTTTTTAAAATATCCGACGGAATTCCTACGGGAATCCCATCGGAATTATTTAATTTTAATTTTTATATTTTATATTTAAAAAACCGACGGGAATTCCGTCGGAATTATTTAATATTATTTGTTAATTTTATTTTTTAAAAAATCCGATGGAATTCCGACGGAATTTCCTTCGGATTTATTGAATTTTTATTTTTTATTAAATCCGAAGGGAATTCCGACAGCCTGTTTCCCTCGAAATTTGCAGAATTTCTTGTAGTGTATATTTGTACATGTACGCTCGACTTATATATAAATATATATATATATATATAATGATTTTTTGCCATTTGAAAATTCACCATCCAAACTATTTCGCCCTCGAAACCACCATCTACTAAACTTTGAATTCCTGACAAATCACCATCCCAAAGCGGTTTTGACTCTTTTTTCAACGGTTTTGAATGTTTTAGCACATGTAAATCTGTCTCTCTTTGTTATTTTTTCTTTGATTTACCCTTAAAACATTCAAAACCGCTGAAAAAAGAGTCAAAACCGCTTTGGGATGGTGGTTTATCAGGAATTAAAAGTTTAGATGGTGGTTTCGGGGGCGAAATAGCTTGGATGGTGAATTGCCAAATGGCCTATAGTTTGGATGGCAAAAAATATTTATCTCGTATATATATATATCAGATACTTTACTCATAAGATATACACCCCTACATTATATTTATATAATAAGTGATCTTTTGCATATAATACTATTATATTATATACTCCCTTGTAAACCCACCTCCTCACACACATATTTGGCTAGAATTAGAGAAGGGGGATATTAAGTCTCCTTCAACACCTCTGGAAGACTGGAACCCTATTCCATCGCAGGCGTACCATTGTCCAGCCACCACCAATTTTCCTCCTCACCTCATTTTATTTTGTGGTAGGTTTCTTATATATATATCTATATATATATATATATATATATATATATATATATATATATAAGTGTTAGATGATGTTTTAAGCCTATTTACTTATTTAATGTTGGAACCAATTTAAGATGAAGGATCTTGGTGATGCATCCTACATTCTCAGGATAAAGATCTATCGGGATAGATCTAGGAGATTGTTAGGATTATCACAGTCGGTTTACATAGATAAAATACTAAAGAGGTTTAGTATGGAAGAATCTAAACGTGGAAAACTTCCAGTGGGCCCGGGAACAGTTCTTTCGAAGAAGCTGTGTCCCAAGACTGAACTTGAAAAGTCCAGGATGTACAAAGTTCCTTATGCATCAGCTATAGGAAGCGTAATGTATGCGATGCTATGTACTTGACCGGATGTGGCTTATGCACTTAGCATGACCAGTCGATTCTAATTTGACCTTGGTAAAGGTCACTGGACTGCTGTAAATAACATCTTTAAGTACTTTCGAAGAACTAAGGATTTGTTCTTGGTTTACGGAGCCAACAAGATCTTGTCATTAGAGTATTACTGTGATGCAAGCTTTGCATCAGACATGGATGACTTTAAATCTATGTCAGGATACATATTCTGCCTGAACGGCGGAGCAGTGAGTTGGAAAAGTTCCAAGCAACCGACCACTTAGGCTGAATACTTAGCTGCAAACGGCATAGCTAAGGAAGGTGTTTGGGTAAGAAACTTCATCCACGAGCTGTGTGTAGTTCCTAGCATTAAAGACACCGTTACAATGTTTTGTGACAACACCGGGGCGGTTGCTCAAGCAAGAGAACCAAGATCTTGTTGGAAAAACAAAATCAGAAAGTAACGGAAATTTTAAAATTTTTCAACAAAAGGATCGAAACTCGCAATCATTAATCTTAATTCATAAGGTAAAAGAAACTTACTTTTCAATAATCTTTCTTGAAGCGTTTCAAGCCACCCAAGAACGCTCTTCTCGCGGCTTGATCCCCTCTCCCTGGTAAAGCTCGAATCTTTAAAAACTTCTAACTTGAAGCTGTCTAGAGATAGTCCACCAACTTGACTACAATCTAACTAGTAAGGATGCTAGTTCTCTAGTTAGTGTTTAGGCTTAACCTATGGTTTATGTGATCTTGGAGAAAGGATGGTGTTCAACACATGAACCAAAAAGAATCGATCAATCACTCTCTAAGGGGAGCTCAAGCTCCCCTATATATAATTAGAGAGGGGCGGCCGAACCTAGTCCTTATGGACTAAGGATTTGGTCCCTCTCTCTCTTATTACTTGATCATCAAGTAATTCCAAACCTTGATTTTGAATTCTAATTCAAATCAACTTTTAAGAGAGCTAAGATATCCGAACTCCTTTTGGATAATATTATACTTTATTTATTATTAAATAAATAACTTATTTATCTAATTAATTAATTCATAATTAATTAAATAGATTAATTTCTCCAAAATAAGACTTTCATTTTAATTCAAAATTAAACCAAAGTCTATTAAATAATTAACACATTAATTATTTAATAAATAAATAAATATACACGCACGGTGCATATGTGTCCATATAGGACACGTGTCATGCACGTGACCCACACTTGTGTTTCACACGTGTGGAACCCTCTTGGTATGATCAACTCATTTAATCATTTTAAAGTCTTAACTCATGTAACCAAGTTGTTGTGTGTGACCCTCTAGGTTCTCAATTCAATTAGTAGTGAACCTAATTAATTAATTCACTAATTAATTAATCCATCCACAGATCAAAGGACCATAGTCTAGCAACAGGTGTTTAACCCCTAGCTGAAATGGAATGTCTCGATTCGACAGTACCTTTAAGTCATTGATTAATGTGAGATACAATCCTCCTACTTACTATCTCTCAACCAAGATCTAGGATAAGGGAATAATCAAAACCCTAATAATCTGGTCTTAAAGCTAAGTGCATTTCATATCCATTTGATCTCAATCCAAGAAACCCTTTTCTTGATGTCTTGATCTATTGCCTTGACCAAGGACTCCGTATGGCATATGAATGACTTACATAATAAGAGAGGTCCTTTCTTGATTCTCATTCACTTCCATGAATCACTTGTGCAGCCCTAGCATAAGCCTTGAATCAGTTGTCTATGGCGACACCCTTTAAAGCTTATACCCGAGACTACAGAGTTAACTCATAAAGTGACATGGAACCTCAAGTCTAAGGATCAATTAATCACATAAATGACTCGTGAGATTTTTCCTAATCTGGAAGTTTCCATTTGCTGAAATAGAAACTTCCTTTCCCATTTAGGAATCTTCTCACACGGGGTACCTCAGTGAACTTAGTTTTGGAAGTAACCACCCTCATGTATCACGCACGTATCAACTATACACTTTGCACCTCCATGAAACAAGGTGGTCATTCTTAAGGGCGTGATCCCACAAGCAAGCCTTAAAGGAGTCAGGTTGACACTCCCACTATCTGTAGGACTCATTAGCTTGGAGTATTTTACTAATCATGAGTTATGTGATATAGGGCTCGCTTCGTGAACCATTTCACCTAAATGGTAGAGTCCTAAAGTCATCAGGATTAGGGGAGTTCTCATACATCCACAGCTAAAGTAAACCCATACCAAACAAGAGCATATAAAGAAGTGTTGCCTTAATTCGTTATTTTATTCAAAGATTGTCTGTGATTACAATAAGAAAAAGTAGAAAGCGGATATACAATCGGCTTTCTAGGGCACAATTCCTATCAATCTCCCACTTGCCCGTCAAAGCCATTCTAAAGCTACTCTAAGTCCCATCTTCTAAAGATGACCTTCGAAAGCTTCTCGACTAAGGGGTTTAGTAAGTGGAATTGCCACGTTCTCTGTTGATGTGACCCTCTCAATTTGCACATCTCCTCTTTTGATAATATCACGGATTAGGTGATACTTTCTCATAATGTGCTTGGTCCGTTGGTGAGATCTTGGTTCTCTTGCTTGAGCAACCGCCCCAGTGTTGTCACAAAACACAGTAATGGGGTCTTTCATGCTAGGAACAACATTCAACTCTTGAATGAAGTTTCTAATCCAAACACCTTCCTTACCTGCATCATTTGTAGTTAAGTATTCGGCCTCAGTAGTCGAATCTGCAGTGGTCGTTTGCTTGGAACTCTTCCAACTCACTGCTCCGCCGTTTAGGCAAAAAATGTATCCTGACATTGACTTAAAATCATCTAAGTCAGATGCAAAGCTTGCATTGCAGTATCCTTCGACAGTAAGATCTTTCTTACCTCCGTAAACTAAGAATAAATCTTTAGTACTTTTCAAGTACTTAAGAATATTCTTCACGGCAGCCCAGTGACCATCTCCAGGGTCAGATTGGAAACGACTTGTTACACTAAGTGCATAAGCCACATCCGGTCGAGTACATAACGTTGCATACATTATGCTACCTATGGCTGATGCATAAGGTGTATGAGTCATTCTTTCCTTCTCAATGTTAGTCTTAGGACACATCTTCTTAGAAAGACATGCTCCTACACTCATAGGAAGGTTCTCAACCTTTGCTGACTCCATATTGAATCTCTTCAATACTTTGTCAATGTACATCGACTGTGATAGTCATCACCAAGATCTTTCATCTCGAATTGGTTCGATAACCACAACTTAGTTACTTTCATGTCATCCTTTGAATTCCCAATAAGAAGGATGTCATCAACATAAAGTACTAAGAATTGCACTGAGGTCTCCAATTCCTTTCTATACACACATGATTCATTCGAGATCTGAATGAAGCCAAACGCTTTAACTGATTCATCAAATCGAATGTTCTTATTCCCAGAAGCCTATTTTAGTCCATAGATTGACCTTTGGAGTTTGCAAACCTTTTGCTCACTCCCACTGAATGTGAAACCTATGGGTTGCTCCATATAAATGCCTTTATCAACGTCACCACTGAGAAATGCAGTTTTCACATCCATTTGCCATATCTCATAGTCATAATATGCAACAATGGCAAGCATGTTCCGAATAGACTTTTGCATTTCAATTGGTGAAAAAGTTTCATCAAAGTCCATGCCGGGTCTTTGAGTGAATCCTTTTGCAATCAGTCTTGTTTTGTAGGCTGCAATGTGACGCCCCGTTTCTCGATCAAGGTAAGCTTGTTACGAGAGTGAATGATTTACCATCCTTTGCATGAATTCTGTCAGAATTATTCCTTAATTGATAACCGTTTCGTGTTTATGTGAAATATGTGATTTTCATGAGCTATGTGGCTATACGGTATGTTAATTATGTGCTCGTATTGTTCTTATTGAGCTTTCATAGCATGCTTCACGATTAATCGAAACTATATGCTTATTTGAACATTAAAGCATAATTTAGGGACTAAATGATAATTTATTTTGTAAGCCTAGAACTGGATAGAACTTAATGAAATTGAGTAGATAATTCGATTACGAGCTCGTGGGTTCTTGAATCGCTCGATTTGGAGTTCGGACGAAGAAGTTATGGCCATTCTACGGAAAGTCAACCTTTTTATAAGACTTATTGCCCAATTCCGAATTTAGCCCAATTTGAGACCCAATTTCACTCCTGACCCGCTCCAATTGACCCGGGTCATGACCCTAATAGCTGACCCAAATAACAAAATCAGATTTTAACACCCAAGACTCATTTTACGTTAAAACACAAGATTCAAACCCTCTCTCCCTCACTTTTCTCTCTTACCCATTCATATTCTCTCAAGAACACCTTCAACCATTTTCAAGAGACAAGATTGGAGATTGAAGCTAGAGATTCAAGGTTGAAGAACTCGACTTTCTCTTCGATTTTCAGCTCTTAAGGTAAGTTTGTGTGCTTCTTTCTTGAGGTTTATGCTCTTGAAGCTTTTGAACTTGAGTTTGAACTAGGGTTCTTGAATGTCGGATTGAATTCGACTTTCTTATTGGAAATATGCTTATTTTGATGTTGGGAACATTTTGGTATGAGAATTACTTGCTTTTATGCTCTTATGTGAAATCCACCATTGTTGACCTTCGAAGCTTTTTGGAGAATTCTTGCATGTTCATGTTCTTGTATGTTTTTGCTTGATTTCGTGTTAGATTCTTGTACCTTGAGCAATTTCATGGAGAATGTGATAATTTCCTTTGAGCTCTTGTATGATTGAGGATTTCACCATTTTTGAGTTTGAAGCTTGGGACACATGAAGAAGATGACGTTCATACTTGTAATTTGCTAGGTTCTTGATGCTTATTTGTCCCCAAATGTTCATATCACAATATTTGATGTTTAAATTCGTTTATAAACATGTTGTACACCTTGGAGCATGATTTAAGAGTGTTTAGAGCCTAAACTTCATCATTTTCTAGCATATGTTCGAAATTCCGTTTTGCACCATCCGCAAACCAAACCCGCGTGTGAAAATTGCACTATAACACTAAACCCCTGTTTCTGAAGCTACTGTCATGATTTTTAGGGCCAAACGCCCGTTTAGGAAATGCCCTTAAAGTCCAAACGCCCGTTTGGGCAATCTCAGGTCAAAATTTTGAGTTTTTGAGATCTTGTTCGTTTTGCTTCGTTTTCACTTCCTTTGTACTTCTTACACCCCTAATATGATATACATGACTTGGAATCATGTTTTCATGCATTGTAATGTCTTGCATACCTTGATTATGCGTGAGATTGTACTAAGTATGGGTTACTTGTTATCAATTGCATATGCCATGACTTTGAAGTTGTTATATGACTTATATGATGTTGTTTTATCGTCATTATTGAACTTATGCTTTACTTGGACATTCATTTGCATATCAGGAGCATGTTTACTCTTTCTTGAAGCCGTACGTCGTCTTAATTGGTTTGAGTCGTGTCTTACCTTTGTTAGTACGTTTGTCTTGTTAGGTGGTGAGTCTCCGGTCGAGTAGCTTGTTGCTCGTGGTTGGAGTTCGAAGTTCTTGGTAAAGGTGAGGAGTTATATATTTATGAAATGTTTTTCAAAATTGTGGACACCTATAGCCTTTCATGTTTATTGGTTTTGAACTCCCATTTTCAAAATGTATATTTAGGCTTTCTAAGCCAAGTTTTGTGAGCCTAGCTCATATATTGGATATTTGCATATGGAAACGGTTTATAAGTAAAAGTTAAGCTTTGGTATATGGGATAGGTACCCAATATAGTTTTAGAACTTTTATCGGATATTATGTACGTAAGAGTTGTGTAGCAAGGTTTGTTGCCCCACGCAAGGACGCTTGCTTTGTTGGATTTTAGCGCTCGGGGCCAAGGTGAGTGATATTCCGGGAAGGCAAGGGCCGATGGTTGTCCTCATTCGAAGTCCCCACATGTAAGAAACTTGCTAACTAAGACTCCGAGGAGATTTCATGGACCGGTCTCTTCATACGGTAAGGATGTTCGGGGGCCGTACACACTCGACATCAATGGTGCGAAGGATGGATTATTGTGTTTTGGTTTTGGGAGAAAAAATGGAGTGCTCGAACTCGCCGAGCCGGTTATGTGTACGGTTCATGACTCAATTTTTATAAAACTTGCATTGTTTTCCAAAAGACTTCGGATCATGAGCATCTTTGATTTGAGCATGCATTGGCCTCTTATTTAAACTATGTAATCTTCTCCTCACCGGTTCCTTTGAGCTGACCTCCTTTACCTTTCGTGTCCGCAGGTCGCGTTTTCGAGTCTTGCTAGGCGGGGTCTTGCTTTGAGAGTTGTGTCGAGTCTAGCTTGTACTCGTTGTATCTTTACATACTTTTTACCTATGTCGCTTATGATTCGGATTTATGGATTTAGTATGTATGATGTTATTATGCTAGTTCAGACCGTGTTGGTCATTAGGATGATTTTACATTCCGTACTTTGAGCATTTCGTGCTGGACCGTGACGGTCACTTAGTTGTTGAATGAATGAATTTATACACTTGGTATGTTATGATTTAAGCTTCCGCATACTTGTGATTGTTTACTCGCATTGTGAGTCTAGTACCACCTAGCTAGGATGTCCGTTCGTCATCGCTTGCTTCGTACTTGGTGGGTATATGGATAGCAATTCTATATACAAGCTAGGTCCGTAGCGCGGAATAGGCGTGGATGCCCTCGTTGGGGCGTTACACCCCTATTTTGTTGGTATCAGAGCCGAAGGTTCAAAACCGGGCTCTTGAGTCGTCTTGAGTCGTCTAGGTTGTACGGCTTAGGGACAATGTGCTTTCGTGCTTATTTATTTTGCTTTGCATATGACTTTATGTTACTCATATCTTGTTAATTCTTAATTTTAAATTTATGTAATTGCATTTCTTACTTGATATTACGTGACATGAGCATATGACTAACCAACATGCGTACATGGTTTATGTAGGATGCCTCCACGTCGTCGTGACCGTTCTCCGGCTCGTGGAAATGAGCAAGATCCTCTAGGGAATAATCAAAATCCACCTCCACCGCCGCCTCTACCTAACGCAGCGGATCTTCTGGCTCTTATGACTCAGTTTGTGCAAGCTGTGAATGCACAACAAGCTGCTCAACAAGCCGGGCAAGCACCTCCTCCTCCACCGGTTCCGGTTGAGAGTGTTTATGACCGATTTAGTAGGCGCCGTCCACCTATATTTCCGGGCACTACGGATGATTTGAAAGCGGAGTATTGGATCACTACTATTGAGAGGATTTTCCGGGTTGTTACTTGTACCGAAACGGAGAAGGCTTTGTGTGTTATCGATCTTCTTCGTGATGAGGCTTATAATTTGTGGCGTAGCACCATATCCCGCCTTGGGGTTGGTGAAGACAATGTTACTTGGGTGATGTTTGCAAGCGACTTTCGGGCACACTACATACCGAAACAAGCAAGGAAGCGACGTGAGAGGAAATTCATGAATTTGGAGCAAGGGAATATGTCCGTGACCGAGTACATCGCAGAGTTCAATCGGTTATCCCCGTATGCACCTCATATCACCAATGAGGAAGACCATAAGTGTGAGAAATTTATGGAAGGACTTCGTGAAGAGCTAGCAAGATCATTAGCTCCGGTCCACATTGATAATTGGGCCGATGCTACCTGGTTAGCTTTGAAGGTTGAAGCGGAGGAACAAAGACTTGGGACTAAGAAGGGCTCCATTGGATCCGGTTTGAGATTTAAGAGGGCAACTCCACACTCGTTCTCTAAGTCACCACAACCATCTTCTAGAGGCCGTTTTAAGATCTTTGGCTCCGGTGCACATTGATAATTGGGCCGATGCTACCGGGTTAGCTGTGAAAGTGGAAGCAGAAGAACAAAGGTTGGGAACTAAGAAGGGTGTTATGGGTTCCGGTTTGGGATTTAAGAGGACAACTCCACAATCGTTCTCTAAGTCACCACAACCATCTTCTAGGAGTCGTTTTATGGGAAACAAGGAGAAAGGAAAGAAGGCACCTCCGACTACACAAGGGCATAAACCATGTGGACATTGTGATAGTATCACCCATGACGAAGATCATTCTTGGAAGAAGTTTGGTAAATGCTTTAATTGTGGGAGCACCGGACACATAGCAAGGAATTATACCGAGCAAAAAGCTCAAGGATCGGGTGGCATGGCGAGGCTCGTGGCACATGTACGTGCTTATGCTTTGGATGGGGAGCAAGAGGATGCTGAGATCGACCCTACCGCCGTGGTGGAAGGTACACTCCGCATACATGACATTCCCATACATGCATTATATGATCCGGGTGCATCTCATTTGTTTGTTACTCCTACTTTGTCTACTATGTTAAATTTGCCTCTTGCGAGTGATTCTATGCTTTTTATTGTGCGTTCTCTTTTGGGTGGTATGATTAGAACTGATTGCTTGTACCGTAATTATCCGGTGAGTATTAAGGGACGCGTTTACCCGGCGAACTTGATTGCTATTCCGATGAAGAAGTACGACGTGATACTCGGTATGGATTGGTTGTACGTGCATCGGGCAAAGATGAACTATTTTGGGAAGAAGGTTGAGTTGAGTACCGGGGTTGTAACGGGTTCGGGTGTTCGAGGGAGTCCGTTTATTTGTTTGATGGAAGCTAGGAAGCTTATTCGTGATGGAGCTACCGGGGATGTGGCTTATGTGGTGAATCGGCCTAAAGAGTTAAGCTTGAAGAAACTAAAGTGGCGAATGAGTTCCCCGATGTCTTTCCGGAAAGTTTGGGGACTTTGCCACCGAAAAGAGAGATCGAATTTGTTATTGATCTATTCCAAGAGGCCGAGCCGTTTTCGAAAACGCCGTATAGAATGGCTCCCGCCGAACTCAAGGAACTTAAAACTCAACTAGACGAGTTATTGGCGTGTGGGTCTGTACGGCCGAGTACCTCACCCTGGGGCGCTCCGGTGTTGTTAGTGAAGAAGAAAGATGGGACACTTCGCATGTGCTTAGACTATCGGGAGTTGAATAGGATGACGGTGAAGAACTAGTATCCCCTCCCGCACATCGAAGAGTTGTTCGATTTGCTGCAAGGATCGAAGGTATATTCGAAGCTCGATCTCCGACAAGGATACTATCAACTAAGGATTAAGGAGTCGGATATACCAAAGACGGGCTTTAACACGAGATACGGACACTATGAGTTTGTTGTGATGCCCTTCGGACAAACCAACGCACCCGCTGCTTTTATGGATTTAATGCACCGTGTTTTCAAGGAGTTCTTGGACAAGTTCGTTGTTATATTCATTGATGACATCTTGGTTTTCTCTAAGTCGGTTGAGGAACACGCTCTACATCTTCGTTTGGTACTTGAGAAGCTACGTGAACACAAGTTGTACGTCAAGTTTAGCAAATGTGATTTTTGGATTGATCGGGTATCATTCTTGGGACATATTATTTCCGGTGATGGGATTTCAGTGGATCCTTCTAAGATAGAAATAGTTTCTCTTTGGGAGCAACCGAAGAATGTGTTGGAAATAAGGAGTTTTCTTGGCTTAGTAGGATATTACCGCCGATTCGTCAAGGATTTTTCTAAGATTGACACACCTCTCACACGATTAACTAAGAAGGAAACAAAGTTTGTGTGGGATGAAGCTTCTGAAGAGAGCTTTCATGTGCTTAAGGAGAAATTGACAACGGCTCCAGTGTTAACTTTATCGGAAGGTTCGGATGGGTTTTCAGTTTACACCGATGCATCTAAGGAAGGATTGGGGTGTGTGCTTATGCAAAATGGTCGGGTGATTGCTTATGCTTCGAGGAAATTGAAGGAGCATAAGCAGAATTACCCAACACACGATCTTGAGTTGGCCGCGGTGATATTTGCCTTAGCGAAATGGCGACACTATCTCTATGGAATTAAGTTTGAAGTGTTCACCGATCACAAGAGTCTTCGTTACTTGTTACATAAAAGGATTTAAACATGAGACAACGTCGGTGGATGGAATTCTTGGAAGACTACAATTGTGTCTACAATATCATCCAGGGAAAGCGAATGTTGTTGCGGATGCCTTGAGTAGGAAAGCAAAGATTGCTAATCTTGAGGTTGTTTCCGGAAAGGGTGAAGTCGAGATCCTTGTTTCGCAATCGAGGTTGGCTAATATCACTATAAGGCCGAATTTGAGACAACGAATCCTAGATGCTCAATCAAGGGATGAGTGGATTCAAAGACAAGTGATTCGAGCAAGAGGTAATCCGAGGTCTAAGTTCGGATTCGATGATTTGGGGATCTTTCGGTACAAGGGCCGAGTATGTATACCAGATGGATTCCAAAGGTTAGTGCTTGAAAAGGCACATAAGACCGTTTATACGATGCATCCGGGTGGCAACAAGATGTACCAGGATCTTAAGAAGTACTTTGGTGGCACGGAATGAAAAAGGATGTGGCTAATTTTGTTAAGAGATGTCGAGTTTGTCAACAAGTTAAGGCCGAACATTAATTACCGGCTGGTAAGTTGCAACCGATACCAATACCCGAGTGGAAATGGGAACAAGTCACCATGGATTTCATGACTGGGCTTCCGAGGGTTGGAAAGGGGTTTGATGGAATTTGGTTTGTCGTAGATCGCCTCACCAAATCTTCACACTTTCTACCGATTCGATCAACCGATAAAGTGGAAAAATTAGCGGAGTTGTATCATCGAGAAATTGTGAGATTACATGGGATACCCGCTAGCATCATTTCGGATAGGGATCCTCATCTCACTTCTAAGTTGTGGAAGGTTCTTGACAGATTATGGGGTACGAAGTTGAGTTTTAGTACCGCATTTCATCCGCAAATCGATGGACAATCCGAACGGGTGATTAAGTTTCTCGAGGATTTACTAAGGGCTTGTATATTGGACTTTTCGGATTAGTGGGATAAACAATTGACTTTGATCGAATTCGCCTACAATAATAGTTACCAATCTTCGATCAAGGTGGCGCCGTATGAAGCTTTGTATGGCCGTAAGTGTAGGTCTCCTCTCTATTGGGATCTTGAGGAATGGAAATTGACCGAGGAAAATGGTTTGGAAAGAGGAACTAAGCCCGATTTGATTAAGGGGGCAATTGAGAAAGTGGAAAAGATTAAGCAACACATGAAAGCGGCACAAGACCGGCAAAAGAGTTATGCCGATCGGAGAAGGAAAGATTTGGAATTCGAAGTGGGTGATCGGGTTTTCCTGAAGGCAACACCGAGAAAAGGTTTCTCACGAATTGGAAAGGGTGGTAAGTTAAATCCGAGGTTCGTTGGTCCGTTTGAGATTGTGGAACGTAATGGAGAAGTTGCTAATCGCTTGGATCTACCTCTGAATCTCACGGGAATTCATAACGTGTTTCATGTGTCACAATTGAGTAAGTATTCTCGGGATGAGATGGAAACTATGCCGATTGAGGAGGTACAGTTGGAGCCGGACTTGACATTTAAGCAACAACCGGTAAAGATCTTGGATAGGAAGGTCCAAGAGTTGAGGAATCGACAAATTCTATTGGTTAAGGTACTTTGGAAATATCTTAAGTCGGAAGAAGTAACATGGGAGACGGAAGAGAAGATGCGGAGATTTCATCCTGAGTTGTTTTCCGATGGTACATCTGGGGACCAGATTTCTTTAAGGAGGGGAGGTTGTGACGCCCCGTTTCTCGATCATGGTAAGCTTGTTACGAGAGTGAACGATTTACCTTCATTTTCATGAATTATGTGAGAATTATGCCTTAATTGATAACCGTTTCGTGTTTATGTGAAATATGTGATTTGCATGAGTTATGTGGCTACGCGGTATGTTAATTATGTGGCTACGATTAATCGAACTATGTGTTTATTTTAACATTAAAGCATAATTTAGGGACTAAATGGTAAATTTATTTTCTAAGCCTGAAACTGGATAGAACTTAATGAAATTGAGTAGATAATTCGACTATGAGCTCGTGGGTTCTTGAATAGCTCGATTTGGAGTTCGGACGAAGAAGTTATGGCCATTCTACGAAAAGTCAACCTTTTTATAAGACTTATTACCCAATTCCGAATTTAGCCAAATTTGAGACCCAATTTCACTCCTGACCCGCTCCAATTGACCCGGTTCGTGACCCTAATAGCTGACCCAAATAACAAAATCAGGTTTTAACACCCAAGACTCATTTTACGTTAAAACACAAGATTCAAACCCTCTCTCCCTCACTTTTCTCTCCAACCCATTCATATTTTCACAAGAACACCTTCAACCATTTTCAAGAGACAAGATTGGAGATTGAAGCTAGAGATTCAAGGTTGAAGAACTCGACTTTCTCTTCGATTTTCAGCTCTTAAGGTAAGTTTGTGTGCTTCTTTCTTGAGGTTTATGCTCTTGAAGCTTTTGAACTTGAGTTTGAACTAGGGTTCTTGAATGTTGGATTGAATTCGAATTTCTTGTTGGAAATATGCTTATTTTGATGTTGGGAACATTTTGGTATGAGAATTACTTGCTTTTATGCTCTTATGTGAAATCCACCATTGTTGACCTTTGAAGCTTTTTGGAGAATTCTTGCATGTCCATGTTCTTGTATGTTTTTGCTTGATTTCGTGTTAGATTCTTGTTCCTTGAGCAATTTCATGGAGAATGTGATAATTTCCTTTGAGCTCTTGCATGATTGAGGATTTCACCATTTTTGAGTTTGAAGCTTTGGATACATGAAGAAGATGAAGTTCATACATGTAATTTGCTGGGTTCTTGATGCTTATTTGTCCCCAAATGTTCATATCACAATTTTTTATGTTTAAATTCGTTTATACACATATTGTACACCTTGGAGCATGATTTAAGAGTGTTTAGAGCCTAAACTTCATCATTTTCTAGCATATGTTCGAAATTCCGTTTTGCACTAGCCAAAAACCAAACCCCCATTTGAAAATTGCACTATAACACTAAACCCCCGTTTCTGAAGCTACTGTCACGATTTTTGGGGCCAAGCACCCGTTAGGACATGCCCTTAAAGTCCAAACGCCCGTTTGGGCACTCTCGGGTCAAAATTTTGAGTTTTTGAGATCTTGTTTATTTTGCTTCGTTTTCACTTCCTTTGCACTTCTTACACCCCTAATATGATATACATGACTTCGAATCATGTTTTCATGCATTGTAATATCTTGCATGCCTCGATTATGCCTGAGATTGTACTAACTATGGGTTACTTGTTATCAATTACATACGTCATGACTTGGAAGTTGTTATATGACTTATATGATGTTGTTTGATCATCATTATTGAACTTATGCTTTACTTGGACATTCATTTGCATATCACGAGCATGTTTACTCTTTCTTGAAGCCGTACGTCATCTTAATTGGTTTGAGTCGTGTCTTACCTTTGTTAGTACGTTTGTCTTGTTAGGTGGTGAGTCTCCGGTCGAGTAGCTTGTTGCTCGTGGTTGGCCTTCGAAGTTCTTGGTAAAGGTGAGGAGTTATATATTTATGAAATGTTTTTCAAAACTGTGGACACCTATAGTCTTTCATGTTTATTGGTTTTGAACTCCCATTTTCAAAATGTATATTTAGGCTTTCTAAGCCAAGTTTTGTGAGCCTAGCACGTATATTGGATATTTGCATATGGAAACGGTTTATAAGTAAAACTTAAGCTTTGGTATATGGGATAGGTACCCAAAATAGTTTTAGATCTTTTATCGGATATTATGTACGTAAGAGTTGTGTAACGAGGTTTGTTGCCCCACGCAAGGACGTATGCTCTGTTGGATTTTAGCGCTCGGGGCCAAGGTGAGTGATATTCCGGGAAGGCAAGGGTCGACGGTTGTCCTCATTCGAAGTCCCCACATGTAAGAAACTTGCTAACTAAGACTCCGAGGAGGTTTCAGGGTTGAGGTTGCAAGGGAGAGCCCGGTTTCATGGACCCGTCTCTTCATACGGTAAGGATGTTCGGGGGCCGTACACCCTCGACATCAATGGTGCGAAGGATGGATTATTGTGTTTTGGTTTTTGGAGAAAGGATGGAGAGCTCGAACTCGTCGAGACGGTTATGTGTATGGTTCATGACTCGATTTTTATAAAACTTGCATTGTTTTCCAAATGAGTTCGGATCATGCGCATCTTTGATTTGAGCATGCATTGGCCTCTTATTTAAACTGTGTAATCTTCTCCTCACATGTTCCTTTTGAACTGACCTCCTTTACCTTTCGTGTCCGCAGGTCGCGTTTTGGAGTCTTGCTAGGCGGGGTCTTGCTTTGAGAGTTGTGTTGAGTCTAGCTTGTACTCGCTGTGTCTTTACATACTTTTTACCTAAGTCGCTTATGTTTCGGATTTATGGATTTAGAATGTATGATGTTATTATGCTAGTTCAGACCGTGTTGGTCATTAGGATGATTTTACATTCCGTACTTTGAGCATTTCGTGCTGGACCGTGACGGTCACTTAGTTGTTGAATGAATGAATTTATACACTTGGTATGTTATGATTTAAGCTTCCGCATACTTGTGTGTATCGAAATTCATGATTGGTTGTGGTTGATCAGAAGGGGATGTTTCTTCAGTGGGTGGCGTGGGGTCACTTTGTACTTCCTCTAATTCTATGATCTTGCCTTTCTTTTCTTTAAGGAACGGTTCCTCAAGAAAAGTAGCATTTTTGGAAACAAACGCCTTTTGCTTACATTGATCATAGAAGTAGTATCATATGTATTCCTTAGGATAACCTACAAAGTAGCATAAGTTAGAATGAGATTCTAACTTATCTCCCACTGTCCTCTTCACGTAAGCAGGACAACCCCAAATTCTTAAGTAAGAATAACTAGGGATTTTACCATGCCACATTTCGTAGGGCATTTTTTGGCCTGACTTAGAGAGAACCAGATTCAAAATCTTTGTTGCACTTTTTAGGGCATAACCCCAGAAAGAAGGTGGTAAGTCCTTAAAACTCGTCATGGAACGAACCATATCGAGTAGGGTTCGATTACTTCTCTCAGAAACTCCATTGAGTTGAGGAGTTCCCGGAGGAGTCCACTGAGAGATAATCGCATTATCTTTGAGATGATTAAGGAATTCTTCACTAAGATACTTGCCTTGTAACATCCCGACTGATCAGACTTTTCAGGTAACCTCTTATGTGCGCTATTTAATTATTTCTTTAAGTAATTATGTGATATTTAATTGCTAACGTGGATTAATTGAAGCTATTTGAACTTAATTGCGTTGGTATGAATTTGTTTAATTTGATCGTTTAATTTTCCTTCACTTGGTATTTTGCTCGTTTTAGATTCATATTTAATTCTGATTTTTGTGAATTCGTAATATGTGTTAATTATATGCTTTATGGACTCGGTTATGTGCTCGTTATATGTTTTGGTATTTGATTTGGTTTCCTTTTTGGGTTCGTTCTGGAGACGAGACCTAAAGGAGGCTAAAGAGCATTTAGCGCACCTTGGGTTCCGGGACGCGTATCTTGAGTTCGGGAATTCGGATTCGAATTTCGTCACCTCCGTGGAACTCGTTTCGACGATTCGGGTTTAATGGGATAAGCCTCACATTTTTCTAAGCTCGTTAAGACCTTCGAATTTCACCCGTAACTATGACTTTGTGGACCCCACTAAACCTTAACCAAGCCTTAACCTTGAGTTAGACCTTGAGTTGAACCCTCTCTTCCCTTTTTTCTGCTGGAAACCGAGCCAATCTCCCCCTCTCTCTCCCAAAACCGATCACCACAAGGAAGCAAGAAGGAAGAATGTCCATTTTCTTAATTTTGAGCTCAAATCTTCACCCAAGCTTCTCCAATTTGAAAGGTGAGTTCATGGTTGTCTTCTACTCTCTCCCTCTTCTCTTTTATGTGCTCTTGAGTTCATTTCCATGGTGGATTGATGAAATATAGCAAGCTTGTGAATAGTAGGTGTTGGGAGAATTTGTTGGATTCTTGCTCCTTTCTTGTTTTCTTGAGTTTTGATGATAATATTATGCTCATAGAACTTAATTCTTAGCATTTATTACTTTTCCTTGCTTGGTAGTTGGAGTATGAGTGTTTGATTTTAATTGGGGTTGCTGAGGTTGCTGTTTGAGCCGTCTTCGTTTTTCTATACCGAGACACGGGGGTGTCTCGGTTTGCCTTTTGTTGGTGACACGGGCGTGTCACCTTTTGTTTTCGTTGTTCGTTTTTTTGCACCGAGAAACGGGGGTGTCTCGGTTTTCCTTTTCTTGGTGACACGGGCGTGTCACCTCCAGGTTTCGGTTGTTCGTTTTTCTGTACCGAGACACGGGGTGTCTCGGCTTGCCCTTCCAGGGGGGCACGGGCGTGTCCCCTAGGAACTCTAGTTTTTTTCGCCCGTCTTTGCTTGGCTTTATTTCTTTTCCGTTGCTTCTTATTGTTCCTTCTTGCCTCGTTTTGGTGTGTATGCATGACCAACTTGTTATATTTTGTGTTAAGCCTTATGTTATGAATTTGTGCTTTGTTTTATCTCCTCGTTTATCATATATGACCGTATATGCATTAAATACTAGTAAATGATCTAAATGTGGATTCATTTCATATCATTTGCATCATAAACATACATACGCATTTACCGAGCATCAATGTGGTTCATATTGAGTCTAAGAGTGTTTCTTGTTGTTTGTCTTGTTCAGAGTATCTCCCTGTAGAGGACGAGCTTGCACCGTAGGTGTCCGGTTGTCACACTTTTGTCTCCACTACGTTCGTTGACAAGGTGAGGTTTTGTTCTTTTAGTTATTCAACCTATAACCCTACTTGATTTGAGGCCTCGCATGTGGATACGTATAATATATGGTAAATAAATGTATGACACTTATGCTGAGGGATTTATCCCATTTGTTATAAGAGTTTGAAAACGTTTTGTATAAGTATATAAGCTATTTTGCTTTCGTTTGAAAAGTTTAGTTTTGTGCAAGTGTGTGTGTGTAAGCGAGATGTGGCTTTGAAAGATAAGCTTTGAGGTATGTTTGTGTGACTTTCGTGATATGTTTGGGCCCCGGAGTGTGGTATGGTAATCTAGGGACGACCGAGGGGTTGCCGAGCTCTTCCATCAACACCTCCATTTGAGAGTCTCACCCAACCTTGGGAGGTTGAGGAAGGGTGTTTCTCTTGAGCCGGCGGAGGCAACCGCCGAAGGTTTCAAGGTAGTAATTAAACCTTGTCTGGTCTGTGTATGTGGATAGTTAGGGCCGATCAACCCTTCTATCAACCGTTGTTGGGGATGGACTCTGATTTGTTTTGTTTTGCTTTGATCTTTGTATAAGGAGGTTGGGTTGTGTGTTACTCGTACTCGCCGAGTTGGTTTACACTACTAGAAAAATAGCTTTTTGTGACGCCCTAATATGACGCTTTTTAAAAGGCGTCATAATTGATCACCTGTTGTGACGCTTTTTGTAGATTCATCTAATTAGACTTAATTTATTTTATCAATTAAATTATTTATTAACTAAATTAATAATATTGAGACATTTTTATATGAAGCGTCACAATATGGTAGGCTTATTGTGACACTTTTAATAATGGGTCTTAATATATTATATTTATTATGACACTTAAGAAAAAATGTCATAATATATTATTACAAACGGATGTCTTTAAACCTAAATTTTTTGCGCTACTCCAAAGAAAATGGGGGAAACATTTTTGACCCTAAAATCCACCAAAGAAAATAGGGAAATTATCCCAACAAATTTCAGACCTAGTCCTCACATCTGCACTTTGCTGCAAAAAACGAAACCCTACTACTCTATTGAGGAAATTTGAGGACCGTCTTCTCCAAGCAACAAATTGAAGGAATTGCTGGAGCTGGAGCAAAAAGAGAAGGAATTAGGTCCTTAATTTTCACGGTGGAGGACATTTCGTTGGAATCCTTGGGGCACCGCCGCCGCTCTCCGCCAATATTGGTGTTGTGCATAAATAGCTTTCCTTGTCTCTCTTTGAAGATCCGCCCGATTGGACCTCCAAAAGTCAGTGCTCTCTCTTTTGCTCTCTCTAGAAAGGTGTTTTTGATTCTAGGTTGGTTTAATTGTCTCTCCTTTTCAGTGACTTCACATTGTTTCCGACTATAGTTATTTGGTTTTAGCTTGTCATTGTGAACTCTGTTTCGATTTGGTTGAGCTCAAGAATTTTAGGGATCTTCGCCTTCTGGCCTGAATATGTAGTTTTTTTGCGATTATTTTCTGAATTTTTTTTGTGGGTTTGCGGTTAGTTGATGTATTATTTGATAAATTTGTTTGCTTGTTGTCGGGATAGAGATTGAATGAATTGGCGTTTATTTGGTGGGAGTTGCAGAATTTTGAAGTTTATGTGGTGGGAGTTGTAGAATTTTGGATTTCTGAATTAATTTTCTGAGTTTTTGTTGTGGGTGTTTGCATTTTGGGCTTTCTGCATGTGGTTCTACGATTATAGCTTTTTCAAAAGATTTTTCCTTTTTGTTTCTCTATAGTGTATTAGCAATATGTAAGTTCTGTATGTGAATTTGATTTACATAGTAAGCCCATATACTGAAGAATAAACAGTAGGTTAGAAGTGATGACACCTATAATGTTATCCTCTTTAAGCATGAAAACAAGCATTTAAGTGGCCCATTATCGATCATTATCAGATGTAGTTTACAGAATAAAGGGTGAAAAAAGAGAATGGCATCTATTCAGATCTGCTATGATATGTGGTACTCCTTTTTTATTTGAATTTGTTAGAATGTGTTAGAGTTTAAATATCCAAGAATTGAGTTGTTCTTCAAGCGCAAGTTCTATGGATTGAAGTTCTGCAACCTCAAAATTAGATTGGACATCACTATAAATGGAACTAATTTATTTGTAAAAGTCATTTTTAGTTGTTTGTAGAAGAAATTTGCTTCTACTTTTGAATTTTCACTGAATTTTTGATATTAAGAATTGAAAGTATGAGAAATTGTTATGGAAGGAACACAGTTTAGCCAGTCTAACAAGAGTTTGAAATTTATTGTTCATGTATGTTTGTTTATTTACTCTGTCCATTCTAATGATTTTAGTATTACCAATCTTCAACCTAATTTGTCTGTCTCGTAAAACCATAAAGTTTATTCTTCTTGTTAAGTTAGTTGGTGTGTGGATGAACAGGAAGGAAGTTAATTGTAGATTTGTTGGTATTCTAGGTTGTTAGTTGTCTTATTAATGTATTTGTTTTTCTTTGTTTATGTTACATCACATGTCTTTACAAAATGCATTGATTGTTGTGATTATTTTTTTTACAGGAAAGCTCAAATTCCACTTTAAATTTATCGGGATATGAAAGTAAGTTCCTATGGGTTTCCTTTTTTTTTTTTTTCCAGTTAAAATCTCCTTGATTAATGACCGTAAATGTAAAACCAGGTGATGGAAGTTCTTCTGCCAGATTTGAAGAAGCCCAAGGCCTCTTGAGGAATTTTGAAGATCAGTTGAATTCCAGCAACGAAATACAATACCTCGCTATTTCTGGTTTTTTCTTTGAGGCTTTTACCTGATTTTTGCTTTCTCATTGTATTTCCTCATTACAATACCTGGGAATGCTGAATTTTGATGTCTTTATTAATCTGTACAATATTTGTACTCTTCCACCCTATTTTTGCTATTACATCTAACCATGGATGCAGAAATATAGATAAAAGTTGAAGAAAATCAAAATACGAATATGGTATTCCTAAGTTTAAGGGTAATTATAAGAAAATACCTCCTCTATATTCATAGCACTAAGGTATTAAATTTTAACCTTCCAAACAAAAATTGTAATACTACATTAATGCATCCTATGCATAGTTGAATTTTATCTAAGACTTGAGATTAGTCTGTTAATATATAGGGAATGTTAAAGTCAAGTTGTTAGTAGAAATATATTCTGAGATGTGTGAATGGGAATTGTTGATTCTTTTCTAAAGAGAGTTGTATCAAGTTAGATTTAGTCGGTTAATCCTTTAATTTTTTCTTGCATGCTGCTGCCAAGACTCGCAAGATGGATGCCCTGGCCTCCCACTTCTTTCAGTTTTGGCATTGTTTTTTGTAAACTTAGGTTGCTTACTTTCAAGGTAATGTCTTCGCACTTTTGTGTTGGAATTTTCTGTATCGTTGTTTGACTTAGTAAAATTTCTGGAGGCTTTTATGTTTTTGCTGAAATTCATGAACTTGTTTCAACTGTAGTGATGATATTATGTTTGAGTTGGCATTTAATTAATTAGTTCAATGATGATAACTGATGCATTCCAATTCTTTACACAACCACAAATGATTTGTTTACTAATTTGTTCATAAGACCTTTATATCTAGTCTAATGATCTTATCTCTGAGAATAACACCCAAGGAAATTATTTCTTTTTTCTATGTACATTATTATTAGATTGGGCCAATCTAGAATATCTTGGTAAATGTTTCGGGAATGATGGAAATGGAGGGCTGGTAAAAATATTTGGCTTTATCGAAAAGTCCTTTATTTTTAGTTACAAATATTCTCCCCTCAAATTTTATTTTAAGTTGTAACCCCGTCTCCCTCATTAAAAATATGGACATTCTTCTTGGTTAGGTAAACCCTAGACATGGGGAAAAAAAAGTTATTTGATATATCACACTAGCTATTCCAGTCTTTTAATTGCATTTCTCTTTTTTAAAATTACTCAGGTTTGTTATACTGATGCATTTCAAATATTCTTTGTGGTCTATGCATGCATAGTTCTTGCAAACTTCCATGTAAAATAGGAATAAAATATCCTACAACTTCTTTTGAATCTTTGTGCTGAAACTGAAAAGCTAGCTTCTGGACGCTAACAACATATATCTATATATATATATAAAATATCGTACAACTTCTTTTAAATTGGTCCAATTCTAGATTAAATTTAGGATGAAATTATGTGAAAAAATAGTTCTTATTTATTTAGTTCTTCATTCTGTGTTCTTTTACATGTTTATGAAACTATTTTGTATTGCTTTTTCTACATTTTCTGATACGACCCTATAAATTCCCCATTCTTCCCCCTTACCGCCTTCATTCCCTTCTCCATTTTTCAAACCTCTGAAAAATCACTTCAATAATTTCAAAATTTGAGCTTATTAATGGAAGTTTCAGCTTGTCCTATCTGTAATCTAAGCGTTCCGTCTTCCGAACTGTAGAGGTATTCTCCTTGATTCTATATATATATATAATATGTACGTTTGCATGTATTGGAGTGTTCTTTTCCGCTTTCAATTCATATGTTTTTCATCATTTTTGAGTTTTAATTCCACAGACATGCGAATGGCCATTTTTCTGATGAAGATTACGCTAGAGATTTCAAGCTCGCGTAGCGAATTGCTTTTACTACGCCTAATCCACCTCAAAATGTATGTACTATGCATTCTGAATTATTTTTTGTTTGCGTTTTTCTGCGCCTTTTCCTTGGAGTGGATCATTTCAATTATCTATATAGCTGATTAGAGATAAATCAGTTGGTTTTATTATTGAATAAACGTGCATCTATCAAATTCAACCTTTGCAGTGATTTGAATTGTCATATCCCGTGTTAGTGGATGTGTGCAATTGTTTTATGATGGAATACATATGGAGTATCCGGATGAAAGCTTTTCTCTCTTGTTTTTGAAAGATTTAACAATCACTGACAACATGATGGCATAGTTAATTTTAGCTGGAATTAAAAAAATTGCACACTATACAAACTTGAGGTCCTCTGGTTTGGCAGTTAACTTAATGTTCTGCTTTGTTCTTATGCTTCAGTTGTTTGTCTCTTCAGTAATGATACTTTTACAATTTTCTTGTCCAGGGTGAAGCGCCTAGTTTTTTAGATGATCCTCTAAGATGTTCTTCTAGCTATGATGCTCGGTTTTTCCTTTACATATTCTATGTTCTGATACGGATGATGAAAGAGTTCTCCCTGATCAATGGAAGAATCTTGTTATTCGCTGGAGTAGTGACTAAGCCCGGGTAAGGTTATTCTGAATGAATAATAATTAAGGTTTATATTTTCTTATTATTGAATCTTATATCCTCTGATGCATTCCTTTTAGAAAATTAGTGCTCAAAAGGAGAATAGGGGACAACAGAAAATGATGCATATCATAGGAAAAAGGAGTTTTTCTCAAATCAGAGATCAAATGAAGGTTTCGTTAATTCATTTTTAGTTGTTTCTCTAAAATATCAAATTCTGATGTTTAATGTATATGATGTTTCTTCTCAAAAAGAAGCAAAGACATTGACTACAATAATGAATTTTTTATGTAGGTTGTTATGGCTCAAGATTGGTAATGGATTTTGATTAGGAGACTTGCATTTGGTTTGTTTTAATTTAGTGCACAATTTCATTAAGTACTGTAAGTGGTATGGATACTCAAGTTTTTGTCATTTTTGTTGCACTAATATTATATAGTAGTACAAATTGTAACTAGTATTATTTTGGATTTGAAATTTTGTCAATATATTAATATTATGTTATTTGGTTGGGTTTCTTTAATCATGTTGTTACTTGGATTTGTTTGTTGAGACCAAATTAATGGAATAAATTTATAATAAATAGTGTAAATATGATTTTAATATTAATATTAATTATATTATATTGACAACCTAAAAGCATCACCATAACTATTAATATGACGCTTTATTCCATCATAATATAAGTTTTAATGACATTGTATTCCGTCATAATATACTTTTAAATGACGTTTCATTCCGTCATAATATGATTTATTATGACGCTTTTTTCCGTCATAATAAACTTTATTATGACATTTTACTCCGTCATAACATATTTTTTAATGACGCTTTATCTTGTCATAATACAACTTATTGTGACACATTAAACGTCTTATTAGTAGTTAGTTATGATAGTTAAAAACATTATATATGACGCTCAAAAGCGTCACAATAGCACATATTTTGTGGTGCTTTTAGCGTCTCAATAACATAATGTCACGCTTACCTACGTGACACTTTTAGTCAGCGTCACAAAATCCAAAGCGTCACAAAAACCCATTTTTCGTGACGCTTTCAGGCGTCACAAAAACCCTTTTTTCTAGTAGTGTTAGCTCCGTATGATCTATGGAACGAGAGTGGATTCTTAATTTACCTAAAACTTGGAGTTTGGCTTTTGACTTTGTGCCTTTGCTTTAACCTATGTATATCTATATCACGAGAATTAATTTGGCTTGCAAAAACCACTCTCGGTTCAAGGATTTTTCCGTTTTGATTAAATGCTTTGCTCTATATATATATCTATCGGGTGCGTGAGTTAGCCCCCTCACTAGTCGCTAGGACTAACCCTCGTTGTTGTTTTTCCCCTTTTCCCTTTCTTTTGAGTTTGCAGGTTCTTCCGAGTCAAGCTAGGCGGCAAGTGTCTTTTGGGTTTACTTGTGGTATAGCTTGAGTCTTCATGCATCGTAGTGGATTTCTTCTTCTTTTGCTTATGTATTTTAAGATTATGTATTCGGTATACACTTAAGCTCTTCTGGCCGTGATGGCATTGTATATTTTGTATATGATCGAGCTTGAATACTTGACCCTCCCCCATTTTGATATGTATATGTGATGATCTTGGGAATCATGTTTGGTATATGAATTGCTTCCGCTACTCTGATTTTAATTCTCGCAGTTCTTGAGGGTTTAGGCTGCCTAGCGAGGGTGTGCGTTTTGTGTGTCTCCCCGTTCGCTATGGTTTGATACGGGTGCGAACATCCATTTCGTTACTCGTGTTGGACCTTACTGCGGGGGATGTGGCACCCTTCGCTCCGGGGTGTTATATCCTTGCGTGGTATCAGAGCTCTCGGTTGCAAAACCAGAGCTCTGGAGTCATGTTGAGTCTGTCTAGGTCGTTCGGTATAGGAGTATGTGATTATTTGCATTCATTTACATATCTATGTGACTTAATTGTTTAAATTCTCGATAATTGATTTCATGATCATGAACTGAACCCCATGCATCGATATCTTCTTGATTTGTGAATTTTCAGGATGCCTCCTAGAAGGAGAGCAGATAGGGAGCAGACTCCTAATCTTAATCAACCCCCTCCACAAGTACCTCCACCTCCTCCGATGAATGCTGAGAATATTGTGCAGGCTCTTTTGAATCAACTTCAGCAGAATCAAAGAGATAATCTACATTGGGAAGGACAAGGTGGGCAAGTAACTCCGGCCTTTAAGGAGTACAGAAACAACAATCCACCTAAGTGGTATGGAGGAGATGATATCCAAGCCGAAGAGTGGTTGTCAGAAGTTGCGGGAATTTGGGAAATTTGCCCCGCTCCTTCGCATGAGAAAGCTGTTTGCACGGCCCGGTTTGCTCAAGGTCCCGTATCCAATTGGCTCAAAGCTACAAAAGCCCAATTGGAAAGGAGTGGAGAAGAGTTTGATTGGGAAAGCTTTGTGAGAGAGTTTCGTCTCAAGTATGTTCCACCAAGTGCTCGTGAGAGAAGACTTCAGCAATTTACAGAATTGAGACAAGGGAACCATTCGGTTGAAGAGTATATTTTGGAATTTGAGAGACTTGCACCGTATGCTCCACATATCACCAATGATGACACCCAGAAAGCTAGTAATTTCGTTCATGGCTTGAGATATGATATCCAAAATGCTCTTAAGGCTGCTACCGTGGATATGTGGGAAAAGGCTACGAGGAAGGCGATCAAAGTGGAAGCTAACAACACAAGATTGAGACCGACTTACTCTTCGGGCCAAGGTTCGAGCTCTAATTTGGGGAAGAGGCCTGCATCCTACGGTGGGCCTCCGGTCTTCAAACCCCAAGGTCCTACTACTTCAGTCAAGAAAGCTCGACCTCCGGTACCGACGACACCAGCTCTACCGGCCCCGATTCAATGTAGTTATTGCAAGGGTCCCAATCACACCGAGGAGAATTGCCGGAAGAAACTGAGAAGATGTTATAAGTGTGGAGAGTCCGATCATTTGATTAGTACTTGTCCTCAAGCGAGAGCACCTCAGCCTCGAGCTCCTCAGCCGTTGAATGTGATGCCTCCTAGAGCACCGATCCAAGTGAGAGCCTATGCTTTGGAGGGCGAGGAAGAGAATGTAGAGGTGGATGCCAACGCCGTGGTTGAAGGTACTATCCACATTCATGGCATTCCATTGCATGCATTGTTTGATCCGGGAGCAACGCATTCATTTATTGCTTCCCGGCTTGTTTCTACTCTTCCATTGCCTGTTGCTTGCCTAGATGATTCCTTTATTGTTTCTTCTCCCCTTGGTGCTACTTTGGCTACGAATTGTATTTACCGTGGTTGTCCGGTGGTTGTGGAAGAACAAGAGTATTCGGCAGATTTGCTCAAGATGCCTATCAAGAAGTATGGAGTGATTCTGGGAATGGACTGGTTGTACCGTTACCGAGCTATGATGGATTGTATTACCAAGAGGGTGACTTTGGGTTCTACGGTCTTTGCGGGTCAGAGGTTGAAGACCTGCCCGTTTATTTCCTTTATGGAAGCAAGTAGATTGTTCCGGGACGGTACGATGGGCTATGTGGCCTACCTTTTGAATAAGCCAAAGGATCAGGCCAAGCTCGAAGAGACGGAGATCGTGAAGGAATTCCACGATGTGTTTCCGGAGAATTTGGGATCTTTACCCCCGGATCGGGACGTCGAGTTTGTAATAGATCTCTATCCCGGAGCAGAACCGTATGCGAAATCTCTCTATAGGATGGCTCTAGCCGAGTTGAAGGAGTTGAAGACGCAATTGGATGAGCTCTTAGAGTGTGGTTACATTCGCCCGAGCACTTCTCCGTGGGGTGCTCCGGTCCTGTTTGTAAAGAAGAAAGACGGGACTTTGCGAATGTGTATTGACTACCGTGAGCTGAACCGGTTAATGGTTAAGAACAAATACCCGCTTCCTCACATTGAAGAGTTGTTCGATCTCCTGCAAGGCTCGAGTGTTTATTCCAAGTTGGATTTAAGGCAAGGGTATTACCAATTGCGTATCCGGGAGGGAGATATACAGAAGATGGGTTTCAACACGAGATATGGGCATTTCGAGTTTGTGGTCATGCCTTTTGGTCTCACCAATACCCCAGCCGCGTTTATAGATATGATGCACCGAATATTCTGGCCTTACCTCGATAAATTCGTGGTCATCTTTATAGATGATATTCTGGTGTATTCGAGGTCCGAGGAAGAGCACGCGCGGCATTTGAGTATTGTCTTGTCTACACTTCGGGAGCACAGATTGTTCGCCAAGTTGAGTAAGGCGAGTTCTGGCTGGATCGAGTTTCCTTTTTGGGTCACTTCATTTCAGGGAATGGTATAGAAGTGGATCCGGTGAAGATCGAAACGGTTATGCTTTGGAAGCAACCTAAGAATGCCTCGGAAGTGAGAAGTTTTCTCAGGTTGGCAGGGTACTATAGGTGCTTTGTGAAAGATTTCTCGAAGATTGCCTCCCCGTTGACCCGGTTAACTAAGAAAGAGGTGAAGTTCGAGTGGAATGAGGCGTGTGAGAAGAGTTTCCAAATTCTTAAGTAAAGGTTGACTACTGCACCGGTTTTAACCCTACCCGAGGGTTCGGAAGGCTACTCAGTCTACACCGATGCTTCGAAGGAAGGTCTCGGTTGTGTGTTAATGCAGAATGGTAAGGTTGTAGCCTACGCCTCAAGGAAGTTAAAGGATCACGAGAGAAAATATCCCACTCGTGACTTGGAACTCTCCGCGGTGGTGTTTGCTTCGATGAAATGGCGGCATTACCTTTATGGAGTTACTTTTGAAGTGTTCACCGACCACCAGAGTCTTAAGTATCTGTTTACCCAGAAGGATTTGAACGTAAGACATAGGAAGGGTGTTTCTCTTGAGCCGGCGGAGGCAACCGCCGAAGGTTTCAAGGTAGTAATTGAACCTTGTCTCGTCTGTGTATGTGGATAGTTAGGGCAGATCAACCCTTCTATCAACCGGTGTTGGGGATGGATTCTGATTTGTTTTGTTTTGCTTTGATCTTTGTATATGGAGGTTGGGTTGTATGTGACTCGTACTCGCCGAGTTGGTTTAGCGCCGTATGATCTATGGAACGAGAGTGGATTCTTAATTTACCTAAAACTTGGAGTTTGGCTTTTGGCCTTGTGCCTTTGCTTTAACCTATGTATATCTATATCACGGGAATTAATTTGGCTCGCAAAAACCACTCTCGGTTCAAGGATTTTTCCGTTTTGATTAAATACTTTGCTCTATATATATATATATCGGGTGCGTGAGTTAGCCCCCTCACTAGTCGCTAGGACTAACCCTCGTTGTTGTTTTTCCCCTTTTCCCTTTCTTTTGAGTTTGTAGGTTCTTCCGAGTCAAGCTAGGCGGCAAGTGCCTTTTGGGTTTACTTGTGGTATAGCTTGAGTCTTCATGCATCGTAGTGGATTTCTTCTTCTTTCGCTTATGTATTTTAAGATTATGTATTCGGTATACACTTATGCTCTGCTGGCCGTGAAGGCATTGTATATTTTGTTTATGATCAAGCTTGAATACTTGACCCTCCCCCATTTTGATATGTATATGTGATGATCTTGGGAATCATGTTTGGTATATGAATTGCTTCCGCTACTCTGATTTTAGTTCTCGCAGTTCTTGAGGGTCTAGGCCGCCTAACGAGGGTGTGAGTTTTGTGTGTCTCCCGTTCGCTATGGTTTGATACGGGTGCGAACTTCCATTTCGTTACTCGTGTTGGACCTTAGAGCGGGGGATGTGGCACCCTTCGTGTAACACCCCAAACGGAGGATGCCACATCCCCCGCACTAGGACCTCGACCCGGTCATGAAATAAAAAGTCCATGCCCGAATCCGAATCATAGCGAACGGGAGAACAACTCACACACTAGGTTAGGCGGATCTAACTTGACCAAAACTCAGAGTGCGGAAGCAATTAAAACCAACAACAATAGATAGCGGAAGCATTTAAAACAAAACATGCAAAGCAGGTGACGGGTTCAACTAGCATAGATACCTAATCCCGAATAATAGATCAACAAACATAACAAGTGACGGGTTCAACAAGCATAAATCCCTAGTCTCGAATATCAACATAAAGTAATAATCATCAAGTGCATCAAGGGACCGAATGAGAGTGCCACGCAGGGCTACCGAATAGTAAAGTATAATCTCAAGTCTACAAGTGAAAGCATAAGTAAAGTGTATGAAAAGACAAATACAAATAGAAAGACTAGACCGACGAAGTGCAACTCAAAGGACTCACTTCCGCCTAGCAAACGCCAACAACTTGCAACTAAAAGTGTAAATGAGGGGTCAGTCAACTTGACCGAGTGAGAGGGCTAACGCACACCCACATTATATATATATAAGGAGCATAGCACAGAATAAAAAGGATGGACTCATGAACCGGGGATAGGTGTTACATACCAAAATGTTTTGAAAGAACCCCAATAAGATATAGATATAAGTTTAGAAACCATTTTCCAGAAAGACTCTATCCCGATTTATAATTCCATAACATATCATAATCAACTGCTCGGCGAGTACGAGCTTCCCACCTTTACTCCTAAGAACATAAATCACAATCAATCCAACCGCTACACCAATGATGGAGGGGATGTACAGGCCCCAAAACCATCTATAATAACACCGTCTAAAATAGACTCGATCTCAAGAGGGTAGCGAACCCACAAGAGTCATCCCCGGCCTTAGCCGAAGGCTCAAGATATCACGCCTCCCTCATCACCCTAGGTCGCGCAATGATATCTCAAATGGAAACTACGTACATGGTCGAAACTCCGACGGCCCTAACCGTCCCGGAGGCCCCATTACCCGTAGCTCCTCGGATCCACAATATAACAGGACAGAACAGATACCATATAACATGGCTAACTCGCTACAGAATCATAACACCACTGAATTTTCCAAAATAGCTTACATATGCCTCAAAAACATATTTTTTTATATATTCCCACGCCGTGGAATGTAAGCCACGAAGGCTCCCACACACGCAGGACACACGTAAAAGGGCATAAACATATCATATCCAACACGTATGAATTTATAATAAGATATACTCGCATGCAAGGGTAGAAATCAGCATATAAAGGTCATAGGTCGCATAACTATACAAAATCCTAAACCTCACCTCGTGAAAGTAGAGTCTGAGAGTGTGAAGGGCCAAGCACTCTAAACCTCGGGCCCACCGGCACCACCAAACTCTGTGACAAGACATACAGAAGCCCAGACTTAGACTCTATATGAACCAAACAAGACGAACGGCGTTGTTCAACGTGATCGTGGTTATGTATAAGTGTCCATGTTGTGCTTGGATAAGGTGTCGTGGCCATTCAATGCCTATCAATGCTCAACAAGGTCATATTTACAAGCAACCAACACGCAATTCCATATCCAAAGATGCAAGATCAATTTAGGAAATCAATGTATTCACAAAATGCATATTAAATCATCCAATGTCACAGGGTTCAATTATAATATTACAATTAAGCATCAAATTCATGTCGAGTTATAAAGTGCATAAGTAAGAGCAACTTGATCATATAAACATACAAAGTTGTTGTATTGTATGTAGATGGCATGCTTGATATAATTAAAGAGTGCATCTAATTCACTTAAGATCATACTTTACAACTTCACAACATGTTTGGTAGACAAGCTCAAGTCACATTCATAGTTTCATAATATTACACTTACATCCCCTAAGTTAATTACTAAGCATAATTGTTCGTTTAAAGTGTTTATACAATTATTCAACTAGGAATTAATTACTTACAAACATGACAATTTTCAATTTATCTTAATTCATAATATACCTTTTTCGAGTAGTAAGAGTAAATCAAGATATTACAATTCTAACTCCTTTCATGCATAAAGTCTCAAGTTGTTCAAGCATCTTTCATGTATCTCAATTTAATATTGGAAACACAATTTACAACAAACATAACATTGAGAACGTCTCAAATCCATACAGAGAAATCACAACATGTTCGTTCTTCTAAAATATCATTCAAGGTCATTTAGTCACATAAAAGATTAGTTTATAGATATTACACTAACACCCCTTCATATCTAAACACATAGTATAAATTCATCACATCGGCATTCAAATTGTAAATCGAAACATTCATGCATATCACAATCCATTCAACACATGTTTTCATATACGATTGGAATACATCTCGATCAACAAACCAACAATAACCAATTTATTTGCACTTAAAACAATTAATTCAAATAATCACAATTACGCAAAATAATTCGTAATAAATAAACCGAGTGTCCGATTAACGAACGGAAAGTGGCGTTGAACTCACCACAACGAGACGAACATTCTGACCAGGCGCCGCCGGAACGCTACCACTGTAGCTGCCGGAATTTGGCCAGACCGCCGTCGGGCTGCCGCCGAAGGTCGCCGGAAAAATCCCAAAAAATCAGTCCTGAATGAAGTCTTCGTGCCCTTTCCGAATCCTCGATCAATTTCTGGAAATTCTAAGTCAATCTCCTCCAATTTCAGATCTACGAACACGAAAACCCTAAATCTTCAAACTCAAATTACTTCCAAACCGGTGAACCAAAATGCGATCCGTAAAAGCCATTATCTTACCCATGACGAGCTCTACGAAAACCCTGAGGTAGCTCGCCGGAAAAATCCTCAGAGCTAGCGCCGTCGTTACACCACCACTTTGCCACCGCGATCCGCCGCCAAACCACAGAATCTGGAGTCGCCTGATCACAGGCCACTAGTTCTCGTCGTTCCGAACAACTTTCGTGAAGAGTCCGAGACCAAAAGATCGCCAGAAAAGGCCCCCGTTGCCCGCCAAAGTTTCTACCACAGCCCACGTCGCCGGAACCACCACCTACGGCCAAGATCTGGTGAAATTGATGTCGAAAATGAACTCAGGGGGTCGAAAAACCTTGGAAACCATCAAGCCCCGTTGAAAACCACCGCCGGAAGAGGCAAAATCACGCCGCTACAGGAACCGGCACCGCGTACGACGCCGTCGCGGCCCGGATGGCCACGCCGCCGATGTCAACCTATGTGCCGGGATGTCTACCTTCTGGGTCTCCGGTGCGTGCATCGAGGAGGTGGCCCGAAAGCGCCTGCTACTGAAATCCAACCATAACTTCGCCACCGTTCGTCGTTAGGCTGTAAAATTAGTACTCTTGCGTCGGTCTCGCTGAGATAATCGAAATAGACTATTCGTTTGTTGAATCCCGTCGAGAAACGATTGAGTTATGGGCTCGTAACCGAAGCCGCGCATAGTGACCCGCAGGAGAGAGTGTGGGAGAGAAGACAGAGAGAGAGAGAAAAGGGATTGAGAGAAATGTGTCTTGTGAACAAGCTACATACAACCGGGTATCCTTATCGCGTAGCAAAGAGAAATATCGCGTACAATTAATCGTAAAGAAAATTGGTAAAGTTACGAATAAACATTCAAGCTCCGAATTAATTTTACAAATAAAAATGAAATAGAGATTTACCAATTAGAGTTTAATTCAATTTAATTTTAGAAACTTTTCGTATAATTTAAGCACTTTGTAAACACATGATTGACAATTAATCTCAAGGAATTCAAGTAAACCGAAATTAAACAAGTTAAGTAACATGATGGATTTAAAATCAACTTGACAATTATTTCATGGAATAAATTTGAATTAAATCAAATTAGACAGTTAGGGTTAAATATACGCGTAATTAATCAAGTTGACTATTAATCTTAGAATAATTCGAATGAACACATATTAAATTGGATTTACATTAAATCACATAATTCAAGAACTCTTAAATTAAACACACATAAGTGTAGAGACTTACTTGTTAATGTCGTCAGGACGCCCTTCGAGAATACGGGGCGTCACAACCTTCCCCCCTTAAGAGAACCTAGTCCCCAGGTTCCACTGCAAAAATGTAGATCCTCGAGTTGTAGTGCTCCAACCCTTCTCCCGAACTCGCGTGAGATCATAACACTAATGATGAGGGTTACTCCTGTCATCTACACCGAACCTCCTTTAGGATGTCTTGTTAACGTTGAGGCCCGTGCGAGTACTTGATCCGTTAGTTGTTTCGAACTCGGTCAGTCATTCCCATGATCGGATAGCTGCAACTACACCCAACATCGATGTCGTCTCAGATGCACCACTTGCTACCCGTAGTCAGATCAACGCGTAACGCAACCACAACAAACAAGAGAGAATCCCGTCTCTCAACACGTAAGTGAGAGAGCCCCGTCCCTCAGCACCCATAAGAGAGAGAACCCCGTCTCTCGAGCACATATAAAAGAGAGGACCCCGTCTCTCAAGCACATAAATGAGAGAACCCTATCTCTCAACCTAGGTCGGGCAGATTCCAATATCTCCCAACATTCTAGTTTGAGAAAATCCAGCATTCCTCAAACCCCTAGATTCAAGAGAATCCAGCATCTCCGAATATCTAAGTACAAGAGAATCCAACATCTCTCGTGCACAAAACTTAGAAAGATTCTAGCATCTTTCTATCACATAAATAGAGAGAATCCTGCATCTCTCCAACACGTAGAAAGAGGGAACCTAAGGTCTCTCTTGCACATAAATCCACTGATCAATTATTCATACATACACACATCATAGTAACACTTGACGAAAAGTATGCGATGCATGTTTGGTGTACCTTATACAACTGATATCGGTGTCCCTTGAGTATAGATTCAACGCTCATACCTCAACTCAAGGGGGATATCGCGATGGAATCCCTATAACACAAGGTTATAGTATGTATGTTATATGGGAAGTTAGTGAGCAACCAAAAGAGTTTTAAATCACATAAGCATGAACAGTTCACATAAGTGCATAACTCATTCATTTCAGCAACAATTCATAACAAGTAGAAATTTCAATTTACAAATACTAGATCAGGATAAGTTATCACAATTAAAATAGCAATAGTCATCACCCACATCAAGCAAAACAAGGTAAGAGTATTTAAGCGATGCATGTATGAAAATGCCATGAATGCTTGGCATACCGTTAACCAAAGTGTAAAAGTCTTGACAAGAAAGTCGAGATGAAGCAGTAGGGGTTGATTAAGCCGACAATGGTGTAACCCTCGTCATCTGAACCTCTTTATCTTGAGTCTTTTCATAAAGTGGTAACTCAGCAAGCTCGTTTATCACCAAACCCCTTACTAGACCGTAATCCTTGCTCAACTAGAATCATCCTTAGTTTCTCCAAAGAATTTCTCATTTTTGTGTTAAATCTTAGTCTGCTCATCTTCAAGGAGTTGTCCATGATTTGTTTTTTAATTAGATATTTACCTCAGAGTTTCGTTGGGTGATCGTGGTGCTAAGCACTTCCCAAAGCAATCCATGGTATATGATCCTGAAACTTGGATAAAGTCTTTCTTCATCTAGGTGTTCTATTCCCACATCAACAATGTCTTCCATCTCATCTTGAAGAAACACCCAAAGAGCTAACAATCAATCTTGTCTTGTCGTTCGTTAACTCTAAACGGCACCAAAACCTTCAACACTCACCGATGGTTTGTAGCTCGTTGCTTAAGTAACATGGTTACCTATCCACATCCCTTGAACTTGATTGGATCATATTTGATCGGATCTTATTTGATCGGATTCTTCTACATTAACTCGTTTCCATCAACAAGGTGACTACTTCCAAATAAACGAATCATCAAGGCGAAAGCTCATCAAACTCCTTCAAAACGGTTCTATTTCATCAGATCCTCGTCCATTGACTTATTTCCTCAACAAGGTGACTACTTCCAAATAAACGAATCATCAAGGCGAAAGCTCATCAAACTCCTTCAAAACGGTTCTATTTGATCAGATCCTCCTCCATTGACTTATTTCCTCAACAAGGTGACTACTTCCAAATAATCGAATCATCAAGGTTAAAATTCGTCAAACTTCATCTTTCAATTGACTTTAAGATAGTAAGTTAATATAGCAAATCTCATTCCTTCAACTCTAAACCTTTTCATGAACATTGATCTTGGTAAAGAATCCTTTCATCTTCGAATTATGGTGTGTTTTCGTTGTAGTACCAATAGGTAGTGTTGACGGAGGGAAATCTTAGTGTTGACTCATAGGGCACCCTGAAATTCAAACACTAAATTCGATGCATGCGGGTTAAAGATGCAAATGAAATGTGACACGCATATCACATAAATGCAACAATTAGTTGTAATTTATAAAGCACATAAAACAAGATGTCGCATAATCAAAGTCAATATGTGCACACAATCATATAATCACGAAACAATTCATGCGAAAGATCAAAATATCAAGTCAAACAAATGCAATGCGCAGTTATTCCTATGCCGTACGACCTAGACAGACTCAACACGACTCAAGAGCACGGTTTTGCAACCTAGAGCTCTGATACCACTTAAGGATGTAACACCCCAAACGGAGGATGCCACATCCCCCGCACTAGGACCCCGACCCGGTCATGAAATAAAAAGTCCATGCCCGAATTCGAATCATAGCGAACGGGAGAACAACTCACACAGTAGGCTAGGCGGATCTAACTTGACCAAAACTCAGAGTGCAGAAGCAATTAAAACCAACAACAATAGATAGCGGAAGCATTTAAAACAAAACATGCAAAGCGGGTGACGGGTTCAACTAGCATAGATACCTAATCCCGAATAATAGATCAACAAACATAACAAGTGATGGGTTCAACTAGCATAAATCCCTAGTCCCGAATATCAACATAAAGTAATAATCATCAAGTGCATCAAGGGACCGAATGAGAGTGCCACGCAGGGCTACCGAATAGTAAAGTATAATCTCAAGTCTACAAGTGAAAGCATAAGTAAAGTGTATGAAAAGACAAATGCAAATAGAAAGACTAGACCGACGAAGTGCAACTCAAAGGACTCACTTCCGCTAGCAAACGCCAACAACCTGCAACTAAAAGTGTAAATGAGGGGTCAGTCAACTTGACCGAGTGAGGGGGCTAACGCACACCCACATTATATATATATAAGGAGCATAGCACAGAATAAAAAGGATGGACTCATGAACCGGGGATAGGTGTTACATACCAAAATGTTTTGAAAGAACCCGAATAAGATATAGATATAAGTTTAGAAACCATTTTCCAGAAAGACTCTATCCCGATTCATAATTCCATAACATATCATAATCAACTGCTCGGCGAGTACGAGCTTCCCACCTTTACTCCTCAGAACATAAATCACAATCAATCCAACCGCTACACCAGTGATGGAGGGGATGTACAGTCCCCAAAACCATCTATAATAACACCCTCTAAAATAGACTCGATCTCAAGAGGGTAGCGAACCCACTAGAGTCATCCCCGGCCTTAGCCGAAGGCTCAAGATATCACGCCTCCCTCATCACCCTAAGGTCGCGCAATGATATCTCAAATGGAAACTACGCACATGGTTGAAACTCCGACGGCCCTAACCGTCCCGGAGGTCCCATTACCCGTAGCTCCTCGGATCCACAATATAACAGGACAGAACAGATACCATATAACATGGCTAACTCGCTACAGAATCATAACACCACTGAATTTTCCAAAATAGCTTACATATGCCTCAAAAACTTATTTTTTTATATATTCCCACGCCGTGGAATGTAAACCACGAAGGCTCCCACACACGCAGGACGCACGCAAAAGGGCATAAACATATCATATCCAACACGTATGAATTTATAATAAGATATACTCGCATGCAAGGGTAGAAATCAGCATATAAAGGCCGTAGGTCGCATAACTATACAAAATCCTAAACCTCACCTCGTGAAAGTAGAGTCTGAGAGTGTGAAGGGCCAAGCACTCTAAACCTCGGGCCCACCGGCACCACCAAACTCTGTGACAAGATATACAGAAGCCCAGACTTAGACTCTATATGAACCAAACAAGACGAACGGCGTTGTTCAACATGATCGTGGTTATGTATAAGTGTTCATGTTGTGCTTGGATAAGGTGTCGTGGTCATTCAATGCCTATCAATGCTCAACAAGGTCATATTTACAAGCAACCAACACGCAATTCCATATCCAAAGATGTAAGATCAATTTAGGAAATCAATGTATTCACAAAATGCATATTAAATCATCCAATGTCACAGGGTTCAATTATAATATTACAATTAAGCATGAAGTTCATGTCGAGTTATAAAGTGCATAAGTAAGAGCAACTTGATCATATAAACATACAAAGTTGTTATATGTAGATGTCATGCTTGATATAATTAAAGAGTGCATCTAATTCACTTAAGATCATACTTTACAACTTCACGACATGTTTGGTATACAAGCTCAAGTCACATTCATAGTTTTATAATATTACACTTACATCCCCAAAGTTAATTACTAAGCATAATTGTTCGTTTAAAGTGTTTATACAATTATTCAACTAGGAATTAATTACTTACAAACATGACAATTTTCAATTTATCTTAATTCATAATATACCTTTTTCGAGTAGTAAGAGTAAATCAAGATATTACAATTCTAACTCCTTTCATGCATAAAGTCTCAAGTTGTTCAAGCATCTTTCATGTATCTCAATTTAATATTGGAAACACAATTTACAACAAACATAACATTGAGAACGTCTCAAATCCATATAGAGAAATCACAACATGTTCGTTCTTCTAAAATATCATTCAAGGTCATTTAGTCACATAAAAGATTAGTTTCTAGATATTACACTAACACCCCTTCATATCTAAACACATAGTATAAATTCATCACATCGGCATTCAAATTGTAAATCGAAACATTCATGCATATCACAATCCATTCAACACATGTTTTCGTATACGATTGGAATACATCTCGATCAACAAACCAACAATAACCAATTTATTTGCACTTAAAACAATTAATTCAAATAATCACAATTACGCAAAATAATTCGTAATAAATAAACCGAGCGTCCGATTAACGAACAAAAAGTGGCGTTGAACTCACCACAACGAGACGAACATTCTGACCAGATACCGCCGGAACGCTACCACTGTAGCTGCCAAAATTTGGCCCGACGGCGCCGAAGGTCGCTGGAAAAATCCCAAAAAATAAGTCCTGAATGAAGTCTTCGTGCCCGTTCCGAATCCTCGATCAATTTTTGGAAATTCTAAGTCAATCTCCTCCAATTTCAGATCTACGAACACGAAAACCCTAAATCTTCAAACTCAAATTACTTCCAAACCGGTGAACCAAAATGCGATCCGTAAAAGCCATTGTCTTACCCATGATGAGCTCTACGAAAACCCTAAGGTAGCTCGCCGGAAAAATCCTCGGAGCTAGCGCCGCCGTTGCACCGCCACTTTGCCGCCGTGATCCGCCGCCAAACCACAGAATCTGGAGTCGCCTGATCACAGGCCACTAGTTCTCGTCGTTCCGAACAACTTTTGTGAAGAGTCCGAGACCAAAAGATGGCCGGAAAAGGCCCCCATTGGCCGCCAAAGTTTCTGCCGCCGCCCACGTCGCCGGAACCACCACCTACGGCCAAGATCTAGTGAAATTGATGCCGGAAATGAACTCAGGGGGTCGAAAAACCTTGGAAACCATCAAGCCCAGTCGAAAACCACCGCCGAAAGCGGCGGAATCACGCCGCTACAGGAACCGGGGCCGCCGCCGCGAGCTTCAGGAGGCTCGTGCGACGCCGTCGCGGCCCCGATGGCTGCACCGCCGACATCAACCGATGGGCCGGGATGTCTACCTTCTGGGTCTCCGGCGCGTGCATCGAGGAGGTGGCCGGAAACCCCCGCGAAAGGCAGGCGAAGTGGCGGCGGTTTGGCCCTCCGCCTCTACTACTGAAATCCAGCCATAACTCCACCACCGTTCGTCATTAGGCTGTGAAATTGATACTTTTGCGTCGGTCTCTCCGAGATAATCAAAATGGACTATTTGTTTGTTGAATTCCGTCGAGAAACGATCGAGTTATGGGCTCGTAACCGAAGCCGCGCACAGTGACCCGCAGGAGAGAGAGTGGGAGAGAAGACAGAGAGAGAGAGAAAAGGGATTGAGAGAAATGTGTCTTGTGCACAAGCTATATACAACCGGGTATCCTTATCGCGTAGCAAAGAGAAATATCGCGTACGATTAATCGTAAATAAAATTGGTAAAGTTACGAATAAACATTCAAGCTCCGAATTAATTTTACAAATAAAAATGAAATAGAGATTTACCAATTAGAGTTTAATTCAATTTAATTTTAGAAACTTTTCGTATAATTTAACGGCACTTTGTAAACACATGATTGACAATTAATCTCAAGGAATTCAAGTAAACCGAAATTAAACAAGTTAAGTAACATGATGGATTTAAAATCAACTTGACAATTATTTCATGGAATAAATTTGAATTAAATCAAATTAGACAGTTAGGGTTAAATATACGCATAATTAATCAAGTTGACTATTAATCTTAGAATGATTCGAATGAACACATATTAAATTGGATTTACATTAAATCACATAATTCAAGAACTCTTAAATTAAACACACATAAGTGTAGAGACTTACTTGTTAATATCGTCAGGACGCCCTTTGAGAATACGGGGCGTCACACTTCGCTCCGGGGGTGTTACATGAGGATTATGATTGTAAGATTCAGTACCATCCGGGTAAAGCCAATGTGGTGGTGGATTCCTTGAGTAGGAAAGCGACACTACCAGAAATTCTGCAAATTCCGAGGGAAACAGGCCGTCGGAATTCCCAAGGGAATTCCCGTCGGTTTGTTAAATATAAAATATAAAAATTAAAATTAAATAATTCCGATGGGATTTCCGTCGGAATTCCGTCGGATATTTTAAAAAATAAAATTAAAAAATAATATTAAATAATTCCGACGGAATTCCGATGGGATTCCCGTCGGTTTTTTTAAATATAAACTATAAAAATATAAATTAAATAATTTCGATGGGCATTCCGTCGGAATTCCGTCGGATATTTTAAAAATAAAAATTAAAAATATTATTAAATTATTCCGACGGGCATTCCGTCGGATTTTTTAAAAATAAAAATTAAAAATAATATTAAATAATTCCGACGGGATTTCCGTCGGAATTCCGTTGGTTTTATCTTTGCTTAAATTGAATTCTTATGACGTATTATAATATTTGTAGTTATAATTAATATTTTCTTAGAACTCAATTTTAAATATAGTCTACAAAATTTGTGATTTTATTATTTCAAATGATATATAAATATTTGTATCAAACTAAACCAATGAATTGATCTAGCTCAACTGGTTTTCCTTGGTTTCCATAATGTCTTCCTACCGTGAGGTTGGGTGTTCGAATCCCCAGTGGCTCATTAAGTTTTTATTTTTCCAGTAAATTCCGACGGAATTCCGAGGGAAATTCCGTCGGAAATAATTAATTAAAATTTTTTTTTAAAGCAAATTCCGACGGGATTCCGTGGGGAATTCCGTCGGGAGATATATTTTATTTTTTAAAAAATACGACTATTCCGACGGGATTTCTCTCGGTATTCCGTCGGAATTTTTTTAATTTAATTTTTTTTTTCTGATTTTTGTCCCTCGGAATTCCGTCGGTTTTGAATTCTGAGGGAGGGTTTTTCCTACGGCATGTGTTCCGTCGGAATTCACTATTTCCATCGGAATTCCCTCGGAATTTGCAGGATTTCTTGTAGTGCGAGTGTTTCAGGTTTGGAAGCAGGATCTAGTAGACAGGGTTCAGTGGTTCTGGTTTCAGAAGTTCGTCTGGCTAATATCTCGGTTCAGCCGGTTTTGAAGTAGAGATTGATAGAAGCTCAATCTGTGGATCCCGAGATTCAAAAATTGATAACTAAGTCAAGGATTGATCCTGAAACCAAGTTTGGATTTGATGATTCAGGGTTGTTCAGGTTTAAGGCTCGGGTGTGTGTTCCGGAAAATCTTAAGCAGTTGGTACTTGATGAAGCCCACAAGTCAGTGTATGCAGTGCATCTCGGTACCACCAAAATGTACAAGGATCTAAGGACTTTATATTGGTGGAACGGCATGAAGAGAGACATTGCTAACTATGTTAGAAGATGTCAAACATGCCAAGTGGTGAAAGCAGAACACCAGAAACCGGGAGGAACTCTCCAACCACTTCCAATACCCGAGTGGAAGTGGGAGCAAGTGACAATGGACTTCGTGTCCGGCTTGCCAAGGACCAAAGGAGGTTCCGATGGAATTTGGGTGATTATTGATCGGTTGACGAAGTCGGCGCACTTTCTTAAGGTGAAGATGTCCGAAAAGGTTCCTAAGTTGGCCCGGTTATATCGGAAGGAGATCGTTACATTTCATGGTACTCCGGTTAGCATTGTTTCAGATAGAGATCCTCGGTTCACATCCAGTTTTTGGCAGGAATTACAGAAGTGTTTGGGGACGAAGCTCCACTTTAGTACTGCATTCCACCCACAGACGGATGGCCAGTCTGAAAGGCTAATAAGGTATCTCGAGGACATGCTTCGTGTGTGTGCCTTAGATTATCAAGATTCATGGGATGAACAGTTGGATTTGATTGAGTATGCCTACAATAACAGCTTTCAGTCTTCTATGGGAATGGTACCGTATGAGGCTCTATATGGAAGGAAGTGCCGATCCCTCTCTTTTGGGATATAGATGAGTGGAGATGGACCAAAGATGGAAAGCTCGAGAGAGCTAAGAAGCCTAAGGAAATTTAGGATACCATCGAGGGGGTGAAAGTGATTAAACAGAGATTGAAAGCAGCACAAGACCGGCAGAAAAGCTATGCAGATAGGAGAAGACAACCCTTAGAGTTTGAGAAAGGAGATAAGGTCTTTTTAAAGGCATCTCCTAGAAAAGGGTATGCTCGGATTGGTAAAGGCGGGAAGCTTAACCCTCGCTACTTAGGCCCCTTTGAGATCCTTCATCGAGTTGGGGAAGTAGCCTACAGACTTGATTTACCATCGAGTTTGACCGGGATTCACAATGTGTTTCATGTCTCTCAGCTTCGGAAACATTATCCCCGATGAGTCTTCTATTCTTCCAGTCGAGAAAGTTCAGTTAGAGCCGGATTTGACTTTTAAGGAGTATCCAGTTCATGTGTTGGATCGGAAGATGTAAGAGTTGAGAAATAGACAGATCCCTCTTGTGAAAGTCTTGTGGCGTGATCAGGAATCCAAGGAAGCCACTTGGGAGACTGAGGATAAGATGAAATAGTTGTGTCCAGAACTTTACAAGACCTCGCCTCGGACCTGAGGACAGGTCCTTTTGAAGGAGGGAGATTTGTAACATCCCGACTGATCAGACTTTTCAGGCAACCTCTTATGTGCGCTATTTAATTATTTCTTTAAGTGATTATGTGATATTTAATTGCTAACGTGGATTAATTGAAGTTATTTGAACTTAATTGCGTTGGTATGAATTTGTTTAATTTGATCGTTTAATTTTCCTTCACTTTGTATTTTGCTCGTTTTAGATTCGTATTTAATTCTGATTTTTGTGAATTCGTAATATGTGTTAATTATATGCTTTATGGACTCGGTTATGTGCTCGTTATATGTTTCGGTATTTGATTTGGTTTCCTTTTTGGGGTTCGTTCTGGAGACGGGACCTAAAGGAGGCTAAAGAGCATTTAGGGCACCTTGGGTTCCGGGACGTGTATCTTGAGCTCGGGAATTCGGATTCAAATTCTATCACCTCCGTTGAACTCGTTTTGACGATTCGGGTTTAATGGGACAAGCCTCACATTTTTCTAAGCTCGTTAAGACCTTCGAATTTCACCCGTAACGAGCCCCTTATGCTTGAGAGACACCTTTTGACCTAGCTATGACTTTGTGGACCCCACTAAACCTTAACCAAGCCTTAACCTTGAGTTAGACCTTGAGTTGAACCCTCTCTTCCCTTTTTTCTGCTGGAAACCGAGCCAATCTCCCCCTCTCTCTCCCAAAACCGATCAGCACAAGGAAGCAAGAAGGAAGAAGAAAACCCTTTGTCCATTTTCTTGATTTTGAGCTCAAATCTTCACCCACGCTTCTCCAATTTGAAAGGTGAGTTCATGGTTGTCTTCTACTCTCTCCCTCTTCTCTTTTATGTGCTCTTGAGTTCATTTCCATGGTGGATTGATGAGATATAGCAAGCTTGTGAATAGTAGGTGTTGGGAGAATTTGTTGGATTCTTGCTCCTTTCTTGTTTTCTTGAGTTTTGATGATAATATTATGCTCCTAGAACTTAATTCTTAGCATTTATTACTTTTCCTTGCTTGGTAGTTGGAGTATGAGTGTTTGATTTTAATTGGGGTTGCTGAGGTTGCTGTTTGAGCCGTCTTCGTTTTTCTGTACCGAGACACGGAGGTGTCTCGATTTGTCTTTTGTTGGTGACACGGGCGTTTCACCTTTTGTTTTCGTTGTTCGTTTTTCTGTACCGAGACACAGGGGTGTCTCGGTTTGCCTTTTCTTGGTGACACGGGCGTGTCACCTCCAGGTTTCTGTTGTTCGTTTTTTTGTACCGAGACACGGGGGTGTCTCGGCTTGCCCTTCCAGGGGGGTACGGGCGTGTCCCCTAGGAACTCTAGTTTTTTTCGCCCGTCTTTGCTTGGCTTTGTTTCCTTTCCGTTGCTTCTTGTTGTTCCTTCTTGCCTCGTTATGGTGTGTATGCATGACCAACTTGTTATATTTTGTGTTAAGCTTTATGTTATGAATTTGTGCTTTGTTTTATCTCCTCGTTTATGATATATGACCGTATATGCATTGAATACTAGTAAATGATCTAAATATGGATTCATTTCATATCATTTGCATCATAAACATACATACGCATGTACCGAGAGTCAATGTGGTTCATATTGAGTCTAAGAGTGTTTCTTGTTGTTTGTCTTGTTCAGAGGATCTCCCTGTAGAGGACGAGCTTGCACCGTAGGTGTCCGGTTGTCACCATTTTGTCTCCATTACGTTCGTTGGCAAGGTGAGGTTTTGTTCGTTTAGTTATTCGACCTATAACCCTACTTGATTTGAGGCCTCGCATGTAGATACGTATAATATGTGGTAAATAAGTGTATGATACTTATGTTGAGGGATTTATCCCATTTGTTATAAGAGTTTGAAAACTTTTTGTATAAGTATATAAGCTATTTTGCTTTCGTTTCAAAAGTTTAGTTTTGTGCAAGTGTGTGTGTGTAAGCGAGATGTGGCTTTGAAAGATAAGCTTTGAGGTATGTTTGTGTGACTTTCGTGATATGTTTGGGCCCCGGAGTGTGGTATGGTAATCTCGGGACGACCGAGGGGTCGCCGAGCTCTTCCATCAACACCTCCATTTGAGAGTCTCGCCCAACCTTGGGAGGTTGAGGAAGGGTGTTTCTCTTGAGCCGGTGGAGGCAACCGCCGAAGGTTTCAAGGTAGTAATTAAACCTTGTCTCGTCTGTGTATGTGAATAGTTAAGGCCGATCAACCCTTCTATCAACCGGTGTTGGGGAGGGATTCTGATTTGTTTTGTTTTGCTTTGATCTTTGTATATGGAGGTTGGGTTGTGTGTGACTCGTACTCGCCGAGTTGGTTTAGCTCCGTATGATCTATGGAACAAGAGTGGATTCTTAATTTACCTAAAACATGGAATTTGGCTTTTGGCCTTGTGCCTTTGCTTTAACTTATGTATATTTATATCACGGGAATTAATTTGGCTTGCAAAAACCACTCTCGGTTCAAGAATTTTTCCGTTTTGATTAAATGCTTTGCTCTATATATATATATATCGGGTGCGTGAGTTAGCCCCCTCACTAGTCGCTAGGACTAACCCTCGTTGTTGTTTTTTCCCTTTTCCCTTTCTTTTGAGTTTGCAGGTTCTTCCGAGTCAAGCTAGGCGGCAAGTGTCTTTTGGGTTTACTTGTGGTATAGCTTGAGTCTTCATGCATCATAGTGGATTTCTTCTTCTTTTGCTTATGTATTTTAAGATTATGTATTCGGTATACACTTAAGCTCTTCTGGTTGTGATGGCATTGTATATTTTGTATATGATCGAGCTTGAATACTTGACCCTCACCCATTTTGATATGTATATGTGATGATCTTGGGAATCATGTTTGGTATATGAATTGCTTCCGCTACTCTGATTTTAATTCTTGAAGTTCTTGAGGGTCTAGGCCGCCTAGCGAGGGTATGAGTTTTGTGTGTCTCCAGTTCGCTATGGTTTGATATGGGTGCGAACTTCTATTTCGTTACTCGTGTTGGACCTTAGTGCGGGGGATGTGGCACCCTTCGCTCTGGGGGTGTTACATGCCTCCTCGATCAGATCGAAGTGCTTTGATCTTCTGACCAGTTTGGTTCTCAACCTCCTTTTAAAATTCTAGGAATTTCTCAAAAGCTTCAGATTTATACTTCATTAAGTATACATAACCATACCGACTAAAGGCATCTGTAAAGGTTATGAAATACTGATGACCGTTTCTTGCTCTTACACTAAGCGGTCGACAAACATCAGAATAGATCAAATCCAAGACCCTAGTGGCACGTTCTACAGTTCTTTTAAAAGGAACTTTGGACATCTTTCCTTTGAGACAGGATTCACAAGAAGTTAACTCTTTGAGATCATTTTCAGAAAATGATCCTAAAGTGTTTATCCTACTAATTCTGTTCTTGGAAATGTGTCCTAATCTAGTGTGCTAAAAGGGAGATGAAACTTTGTCATCTTTCTTACGTTTAGTTTCTCGTTGTATATTCATTATATTGATATTTTGAGTTAGATAAAGTCCATTACTTAGAGTACCGATGTGAACGAAAGAGTTGTTCCGTTTGATAAAATATTTACCATTCTTAATATAAGTTTCATAACCTTCACAATCTAAAATTGGAACTAAAATTATATTACGAATAATGTTCGGTACATAAAGGACTTTATTTAAAACTAACTAAAAACTACCTAAATCTAATCTCATTGTGCCTAAAGCTCGAGCTTCGACTTTTGAGCCATCGCCGATCTTCAAGACACATTCTCCTTCTCTGAGTTGTTGAATTTCATTTAGCATCTATACATCATTACATATATGAGCTCCACAACCGGTATCAAGTACCCAAGAACTAGAATTAATAGAAAGATTTACTTCGACGAGAAACATACCTTTCTTTAGAATAGCCTTGTACTCTGGGAAGTTTCTCCTCCAATGTCTCCCTTTGCCACAATGGAAGCAAACATCCTCTTTCTGATCACGCTTCTTCTTTTGGGCCTTCCCCTTCGAAATGCCACCAGCGAGCCTAAGGGGTTCTTCTTCTTTTTGGCTTTCTTGCCCTTATCTTTAGAAGGCCCGGAAGAGGAAGATGGAGCATTCACCATCAGAGCTTTATTTTCCTTCTTGATCGTGCTTTCAGCAGTCATAAGCTGACTAATCAACTCAGCTACAGTAGCACCAGCATGATTCATATTGAAGTTAAGGACAAATGGGTTGAATGATGGTGGGTGCGAGGCTAGCAACAAGTCCACTGAAAGCTCATCTTTCGACGGCATGTCTATGGAAGCAAGTTTCTCAGTAAGGGCGAGAAACTTGAGTCCATATTCATGGACACTTGAACCTTCCCTCATTCTCAAATGGAACAATTCCTTTGAAGTGTTATACCTTGTAACACGTTCATGAGGCCGGTAAAGTTGCTCTAAGTTGTCGTAAATCTCCCAAGCAAATTCCATGTCCTCATGTTGCCTTTGCAAGTCCGGAGACATGTTAGCCAACATAAGGCAACGGGCTTGGAGATTATCATCCTTCCACTTCTGGATCGCGTCCCGTTCGGCCCGAGTGGAAGCGTCCCCTTCGGGACTAGGCTCCCCTTCGAAGAAAATATAAGTTCTCTTCTTAGAATCTAAAATGATTTTCAGATTCCTCAGCCAATCAGAATAGTTGGGACTAGTCAACTTGTTTGACTCGAGGATCGATACAAGAGGGTTTTTGGTTGCCATTTCAAAACACGTAGAGAATCACAGAATCTACGACCTAAATGGTAAAACAGAGAACTAATGAGCATGCTGAATTATAACGATATACAAAAGATAAGGTCTTTAATCTAAAGTAGCTCCCACTGTTTTTCAAAGATCTATAATTCCCAAAGATCTAAGAGGAACAGGTTTCCCAATGGGTACTAAGATCCTAAGCATTTTACCTCGAACCCACGACTCGCGGACATTCTAAGCAAAACCTTAGGTAGGTACAACTTACCAATTCTAACACCTTTAGAACTCTTAGTGATTGTTTTTGCATCACCTATCTTTCAATATGGACCCACGACTCGTGCGACATCCATATTTACTTAGGCGTTAAGCTAGACCCATCAATCATAAGATCATGATCAAAAGTTAGTTCGAACGACCCACGACTCGCGGATATCGCCCTTGCCAAAATTGACCACGAAATATTGATCATTTAAAATGATCAATTAGGTAACTAAGAAAAAATAAGTTCCACTAGCTATCCCACGACTCGCGGACAATAACTAGCTTCACTTACTAAACTTAAAACCTATTGATGGAATGCTAGGAATTTAATTCAAAATTTGCATCTCGAATTAAACACCTTTTATTCGAAATGAGCTTAATATTTAATGGGAATTTTCGAATCAACCGGAGAGTTGTCCGGTTCGACCTCACCAACATACATGTTATCCAATTTTAATTAGTCTTGATTAATGCAAGTACAACTTAAATGCATTTCACACAAGCACTTAGCAGATAACTTGTCCTAACATGCTACTAACATGTGATGATCATGGGTTCTACCTATCTTATGCGTGATATGTGGGTGCCACTCCAGAATCACACGTTCTAACATACATGCCACATAAACGTTTAAATCACATAAGGGAAATGATACGAACTCCACATACTTGCCGTGAAACCAATACCAATACTTGGAGTTCTAAGAATCTGATCGTCCACTTCAAGGTTGAATTAGAGGAGTGTGACCCGTTTGCTATATTGAGCAAAGAACCAGCACTATCAAAGTTTAAGTAACGCACCCCATCGACTATAAGGAGTCGAGAAATAACGTTATCCGGTGGAGGTTTGAAACTCCGGTAACGTTCAGCAAGAACTTTAGATTAAAACTCACTTGAATGAAAAATTCAATTATTGACTTCTTGATTGAAAGAAAAACAAGTTACAATGCTGAATATAAAGATGCATGCATGGAAACCTAAGAGACACTAGAATACTAAAGGACACAAGCTATTCCCGCCACTTGGCATGAAGGCTTACAAAAGTGGACTTAAATAAACTAATATGCAGCTAAATAATGATAAAATAAAGGCCCAAATAATACTATAATAGGCTTAGGGACGAATTACATCATTTCCACACTTTGGACTTTAGGAATTGGACATAAAAACATTGAAGTATTCTGAATTTGGTTCAGCAGTTCATCTTGAAGGTTGGAGTCCAGTTTGAGCAAATTGGTTTAAGAGATTTCCAACTTCCTCTTGGATAATTTTGGCCCGAGCTCTTGTAATTGGACTACCATAACTTTGTTCCTTTTGTTTGCTATCTTCTTGAGCTGTGGATCGGTCCAGTTCTTTATTTGGGACAAGATATGGCCGCGGTTCATCATGATTCACATCAGGAAAGCAGTAACAAAATACGAGCCCTATCTCTATTACATCTTCAATTGAGATTCCCCTCCCTAACATTTTGAGGGGTCTTCACTTATGGTCTCCTTATTACTTGAATGTGGTCCATCTTACTCCATGGGTGCATTGTCTCTAAAATGAAAATAAAAACCCTCACCACCTATTCTAGTCTCAAAAAAATGAAAAAAGTACTGAAAAGTAATAAGACTCAATCTTCATATTGGCCTTAGACAAATACACGGGGTATACCCCGGCCTCAAAATAGTAATATGGAAAGCCACATAATAAATCACATAACAGTACGCACATAAGTGAGGCTCCAACCTCAATTGAAAAACACAACTATAGGGCTCCAACCCCAATTTAAACCATCCATGTGAATAAATTAAAACCATACAAAGACTAGTACCCATGATCACCTAACATGCTTCTTGCGAGAATTTAAACTTAGCCAATAAATTAAAATTCCCTCTTTAAGCTCTAATAGCTTAAAAACCCACTTAGATGCAATTCTTGTTCAAGAGCCTTTTCTATAAAAACCCGAAAAACAATAAACTAATAAAATTCCAATTAATTTCTAAAAATTAATAATTTTATTCTTTCAATATTTTCATAAAATAAAGTTTGCAATTTTCCCTAAATATAAATCGCTTAATTTACAAAATCCCAATTTAATATTTAAAATATAATTGTTTAATTTAATAAAACAGATTTTTCAAAAAAATTAAATCGGGATTTCAAGGACCGAAAATACGTAAACACGAAATCAGGGCCCGGAACCGCCCGAAACGAGCAGCTGCTCGCCGCACAGCAACCCGCGCGCCAGCATCGCGCGGTGCCAACAGCTTGCACTGCCAGCCCACGCGCGCTAGGCGCACGTCCTGCCCGCATCGCGCGTAGCTTGCTATCGCTCGCCTGTGGGCCAGATCGGGCGGAGCTCCCGTGCGGATGCGAGAGCGTGCGGGCGGCTGTCCCGCGCGGTTGCGGGACAGGCGAGCAGGCACGCCTGGCACGGTGTCACACGCGGCTGCGCGACGGTGAGCGAGGCATCCCGCGCGGTTGCGGGACGTTGCACACGGGCCTAGGCGTGCTACTCCTTAGCATGCCTGGGCTCGCGTTTTTCGTGCTTCGTATCTCAAGTTTCTCCAAAACCCAATTCAATCCCAAAATAAGGAAAAATACGATTTAAACAAATTTCAATTTAAAACGATTTTCAAAAACACGATTTGAGAAAATAGTTTTAGAAATTCAAGGAAAAATTGCAGTTTCGTAATTCAGGCTTTCTAAAAGAACTCAAGAATACTCAATTCGCATCTAGGCCTAAGAATTTCTACCAAATTCAGAATAATTGAGACGAATCAGAAACACGATTAATGAGGTGGCTCTGATACCACTTGTTGGAAAAACAGAATCAGAAAGCAGCAGAAATTTTAAAATTTTCCAGCAAAAGGATCGAAACTCGCAATCATGAATCCAAATTCGTAAGGTAAAGAAACTTACTTTTCAATAATCTTCCTTGAAGCATTTCAAGCCACCCAAGAACGCTCTTCTCGCGGCTTGATCCCCTCTCCCTGGTAAAGCTCGAATCTATAAAAACTTATAACTTGAAGCTCTCTAGAGATAGTCCACCAACTTGACTACAATCTAACTAGTAAGGATGCTAGTTCTCTAGTTAGTGTTTAGGCTTAACCTAGGGTTTATGTGATCTTAGAGAAAGGATGGTGTTCAACACATGAACTAAGAAGAATCGATCAATCACTCTTTAGAGAGGGGCGGCCGAACCTAGTCCTTATGGACTAAGGATTTGGTCCCTCTCTCTCTTATTACTTGATCATCAAGTAATTCCAAACCTTGATTTTGAATTCTAATTCAAATCAACTTTTAAGAGAGCTAAGATATCCAAACTCCTTTTGGATAATATTATACTTTATTTGTTATTAAATAAATAACTTATTTATCTAATTAATTAATTCATAATTAATTAAATATATTAATTTCTCCAAAATAAGACTTTCATTTTAATTCAAAATTAAACCAAAGTCTATTAAATAATTAACACATTAATTATTTAATACATATATAAATATACACGTACGGTGCACATATGTCCATACAGGACACGTGTCACGCACATGACCCACACGTGTGTTTAACACGTGTGGAACCCTCTTGGTATGATCAACTCATTTAATCATTATAAAGCCTTAACTCATGTAACCAAGTTGTTGTGTGTGACCCTCTAGGTTCTCAATTCAATTAGCAGTGGCCCTAATTAATTAATTCACTAATTAATTAATTCGTCCACAGATCAAATGACTATAGTCTAGCAACAGGTGTTTAACCCCTAGCTGAATTGGAATATCTCGATTCGACAGAACTTTTAAGTCATTGATTAATGTGAGATACAATCCTCCTACTTACTATCTCTCAACCAAGATCTAGGGTAAGGGAATAATCAGAACACTAATAATCTGGTCTTAAAGCTAAGTGTATTTCATATCCATTTGATCTCAATCCAAGAAACCCTTTTCTTGATGTCTTGATCTATTGCCTTGGCCAAGGACTCCATATGGCATATGAATGACTTACACAATAAGAGATCACCTTGAAAATGCAAGTGTAGGTCCTTTCTTGATTCTCATTTACTTCCATGAATCACTTGTGCAGCCCTAGCATAAGCCTTGAATCAGTTGTCTAAGGCTACACCCTTTAAAGCTTATACCTGAGACTATAGAGTTAACTCATAAAGTGACAAGGAACCTCTAGTCTAAGGATCAATTAATCACATCAATGACTCGTGAGATATTTCCTAATCTGGAAGTTTCCATTTCCTGAAATAGAAACTTCCTTTCCCATTTAGGAATCTTCTCACACGGGGCACCTCAGTGAACTTACTTTTGGAAGTAAGCACCCTCATGTATCATGCACATATCAACTATACACTTTGCACCTCCATGAAATGAGGTGGTCATTCTTAAGGGCGTGATCCCACAAGCAAGCCTTAACGGAGTCAGGTTGACACTCCCACTGTCTGTAGGACTCATCAGCTTGGAGTATTTTACTAATCATGAGTTATGTGATATAGGGCTCGTTTCGTGAACCATTTCACCTAAATGGTAGAGTCCTAAAGTCATCAGGTTTAGGGGAGTTCTCATACATCCACAGCTAAAGTAAACGCATACCAAACAAGAGCAAATAAAGAAGTGTTGCCTTAATTCATTATTTTATTCGAAGATTGTCTGTGATTACAATAAGGAAAAGTACAAAGTGGATATACAATCGGCTTTCTAGGGCACTATTCCTAACAATCTCCCACTTGCCCGTCAAAGCCATTCTAAAGCTACTCTAAGTCCCATCTTCTGAAGATGACTTTGGAAAGCTTCTCGACTAAGGGGTTTAGTAAGTGGATCTGCCACGTTCTCTGTTGATGTGACCCTCTCAATTTGCACATCTCCTCTTTTGATAATATCACGGATTAGTTGATACTTTCTCATAATGTGCTTGGTCCGTTGGTGAGATCTTGGTTCTCTTGCTTGAGCAACCGCCCCAGTGTTGTCACAAAACACAGTGATGGGGTCTTTCATGCTAGGAACAACATTCAACTCTTGAATGAAGTTTCTAATCCAAACACCTTCCTTACCTTCATCATTTGTAGCTAAGTATTCGGCCTCAGTAGTCGAATCTGCAGTGGTCGTTTGCTTGGAACTCTTCCAACTCACTGCTCCGCCGTTTAGGCAGAAAATGTATCCTGACATTGACTTAAAATCATCTAAGTCAGATGCAAAGCTTGCATTGTAGTATTCTTCGACAGTAAGATCTTTCTTACCTCCGTAAACTAAGAATAAATCTTTAGTACTTTTCAAGTACTTAAGAATATTCTTCACGGCCTCCAGGGTCAGATTGGAAACGACTTGTTACACTAAGTGCATAAGCCACATCCGGTCGAGTACATAACATTGCATACATTATGCTACCTATTGCTGATGCATAAGGTGCATGAGTCATTCTTTCCTTCTCAATGTTAGTCTTAGGACACATCTTCATAGAAAGACATGCTCCTACACTCATAGGAAGGTTCTTAACCTTTGCTGACTCCATATTGAATCTCTTCAATACTTTGTCAATGTACATCGACTGTGATAGTCATCACCAAGTTATTTCATCTCGAATTGGTTTGATAACCATAACTTAGTTACTTTCATGTCATCCTTTGAATTCCCAATAAGAAGGATGTCATCAACATAAAGTACTAAGAATTGCACTGAGGTCTCCAATTCCTTTCTATACACACATGATTCACTCGAGATCTGAATGAAGCTAAACGCTTTAACTGATTCATCAAATCGAATGTTCTTATTCCTAGAAGCCTGTTTTAGTCCATAGATTGACCTTTGGAGTTTGTAAACCTTTTTCTCACTCCCACTGAATGTCAAACCTATGGGTTGCTCCATATAAATGCCTTTATCAATGTCACCATTGAGAAATGCAGTTTTCACATCCATTTTCCATATCTCTTAGTCATAATATGCAGCAATGGCAAGCATGTTCCGAATAGACTATTGCATTACAACTAGTGAAAAAGTTTCATCAAAGTCCACGCCGGGTCTTTGAGTGAATCCTTTTGCAACCAGTCTTGCTTTGTAACCTGCAATGTGACGCCCCGTTTGTCGATCAAGGTAAGCTTGTTACGAGAGTGAAGGATTTACCTTCCTTTGCATAAATTATGTGAGAATTATGCCTTAATTGATAACCGTTTCGTGTTTATGTGAAATATGTGATTTTCATGAGTTATGTAGCTACGCGGTATGTTAATTATGTGCTCGTATTGTTCTTATAGAGCTTTGATAGTATGCTTCACGATTAATCGAAACTATATGCTTATTTGAACATTAAAGCATAATGTAGGGACTAAATGATAATTTATTTTCTAAGCCTCGTGCTGGATAGAAATTAATGAAATCAAGTAGATAATTCGATTACGAGCTCGTGGGTTCTTGAATCACTCGATTTGGAGTTCGGACAAAGAAGTTATGGCCATTCTACGGAAAGTCAACCTTTTTATAAGACTTATGACCCAATTCCGAATTTAGCCCAATTTGAGACCCAATTTCACTCCTGACCCGCTCCAATTGACCCGGTTCGTGACCCTAATAGCTGACCCAAATAACAAAATCAGATTTTAACACCCAAGACTCATTTTACGTTAAAACACAAGATTCAAACCCTCTCTCCCTCACTTTTCTCTCCAACCCATTCATATTCTCTCAAGAACACCTTCAACCATTTTCAAGAGACAAGATTGGAGATTGAAGCTAGATATTCAAGGTTGAAAAACTTGACTTTCTCTTCGATTTTCAGCTCTTAAGGTAAGTTTGTGTGCTTCTTTGTTGAGGTTTATGCTCTTGAAGCTTTTGAACTTGAGTTTGAACTAGGGTTCTTGAATGTTGGATTGAATTTGAATTTCTTGTTGGAATTATGCTTATTTTGATGTTGGGAACATTTTGGTATGAGAATTACTTGCTTTTATGCTCTTATGTGAAATCCACCATTGTTGACCTTTGAAGCTTTTTGGAGAATTCTTGCATGTCCATGTTCTTGTATGTTTTTGCTTGATTTCGTGTTAGATTCTTGTTCCTTGAGCAATTTCATGGAGAATGTGATAATTTCCTTTGAGCTCTTGCATGATTGAGGATTTCACCATTTTTGAGTTTGAAGCTTTGGATACATGAAGAAGATAAAGTTTATATATGTAATTTGCTGGGTTCTTGATGCTTATTTGTCCCCAAATGTTCATATCACAATATTTGATGTTTAAATTCATTTATACACATGTTTTACACCTTGGAGCATGATTTAAGAGTGTTTAGAGCCTAAACTTCATCATTTTCTAGCATATGTTCGAAATTCCGTTTTGCACGTGAAAATTGCACTATAACACTAAACCCCCGTTTCAGAAGCTACTGTCACGATTTTTAGGGCCAAACGCCCGTTTAGGAAATGCCCTTAAAGTCCAAACGCCCATTTGGGCACTCTCGGGTAAAAAATTTGAGTTTTTGAGATCTTGTTCGTTTTGCTTCGTTTTCACTTCCTTTGCACTTCTTACAACCCTAATATGATATACATGACTTGGAATCATGTTTTCATGCATTGTAATGTCTTGCATGCCTCGATTATGCGTGAGATTGTACTAAGTATGGGTTACTTGTTATCAATTGCATATGTCATGACTTGGAAGTTGTTATATGACTTATATGATGTTGTTTGATCGTCATTATTGAACTTATGCTTTACTTGGACATTCATTTGCATGTCACGAGCATGTTTACTCTTTCTTGAAGTCGTACGTCATCTTAATTGGTTTGAGTCGTGTCTTACCTTTGTTAGTACGTTTGTCTTGTTAGCTGGTGAGTCTCCGGTCGAGTAGCTTGTTGCTCGTGGTTGGCCTTCGAAGTTCTTGGTAAAGGTGAGGAGTTATATATTTATGAAATGTTTTTCAAAACTGTGGACACCTATAGCCTTTCATGTTTATTGGTTTTGAACTCCCATTTTCAAAATGTAGATTTAGGCTTTCTAAGCCAAGTTTTGTGAGCCTAGCTCGTATATTGGATATTTCCATATGGAAACGGTTTATAAGTAAAACTTAAGCTTTGGTTTATGGGATAGGTACCCAGAATAGTTTTAGAACTTTTATCGGATATTATGTACGTAAGAGTTGTGTAGCGAGGTTTGTTGCCCCACGCAAGGACGCTTGCTTTGTTGGATTTTAGCGCTCGGGGCCAAGGTGAGTGATATTCCGGGAAGGCAAGGGCCGACGATTGTCCTCTTTCGAAGTCCCCACATGTAAGAAACTTTCTAACTAAGACTCCGAGGAGGTTTCGGGGTTGAGGTTGCAAGGGAGAGTCCGGTTTCATGGACCCATCTCTTCATACGGTAAGGATGTTCGGGGGTCGTACACCCTCGACATCAATGGTGCGAAGGATGGATTATTGTCTTTTGGTTTTGGGAGAAAGGATGGAGTGCTCGAACTCGCCGAGCCGGTTATGTGTACGGTTCATGACTCGATTTTTATAAAACTTGCATTGATTTCCAAATGAGTTCGGATCATGAGCATCTTTGATTTAAGCATGCATTGGCCTCTTATTTAAACTACGTAATCTTATCCTCACCGGTTCCTTTGAGCTGACCTCCTGTACTTTTCGTGTCCGCAGGTCGCGTTTTGGAGTCTTTCTAGGCGGGGTCTTGCTTTGAGAGTTGTGTCGAGTCTAGCTTGTACTCGTTGTGTCTTTACATACTTTTTACCTATGTCGCTTATGTTTCGGATTTATGGATTTAGTATGTATGATGTTATTATGCTAGTTCAGACCGTGTTGGTCATTAGGATGATTTTACATTCCGTACTTTGAGTATTTCGTGCTGGACCGTGACGGTCACTTAGTTGTTGAATGAATGAATTTATACACTTGGTATGTTATGATTTAAGCTTCTGCATACTTGTGATTGTTTACTCGCATTGTGAGTCTAGTACCGCCTAGCTAGGATGTCCGTTCGTCACCGCTTGCTTCGTACTTGGCGAGTATATGGATAGCAATTCTATATACAAGCTAGGTCCGTAGCGCGGGATAGGCGTGGATGCCCTCGTTGGGGCGTTAAACCCCTATTTGGCTGGTATTAGAGCCGAAGGTTCAAAACCGGGCTCTTCAGTCGTCTAGGTTGTACGGCTTAGGGACAATGTGCTTTCGTGCTTAGTTATTTTGCTTTGCATATGACTTTATGTTACTCATATCTTGTTAATTCTTGCTTTTAAATTTATGTAATTGCATTTCTTACTTAATATTACGTAACATGAGCATATGACTAACCAACATGCATACATGGTTGAATTATGTAGGATGCCTCCACATCGTCGTGACCGTTCTCCGGCTCGTGGAAATGAGCAAGATCCTCCGAGGAATAATCAAAATCTACCTCCACCGCTGTCTCTACCTAAAGCAGCGGATCTTATGGCTCTTATGACTTAGTTTGTGCAAGCTGTGAATGCACAACAAGCTGCTCAACGAGCCACGCAAGCACCTCCTCCTCCACCGGTTCCGGTTGAGAGTGTTTATGACCGATTTAGTAGGCGCCGTCCACCTATATTTCCGGGCACTACGGATGATTTGAAAGTGGAGTATTGGATCACTACCAATGAGAGGATTTTTCGGGTTGTTACTTGTACCGAAACGGAGAAGGCTTTCTATGCTATCGATCTTCTTCGTGATGAGGCTTATAATTGGTGGCGTAGCACCATGTCCTGCCTTGGGGTTGGTGAAGACAATGTTACTTGGGAGATGTTTTCAAGCGAGTTTCGGGCACACTACATTCCAAAACAAGCAACGAAGCGTCGTGACAGGGAATTCAAGAATCTGGAGCAAGGGAATATGTCGGTGACCGAGTACATCGCAGAGTTCAACCGGTTATCCCCGTATGCACCTCATATCACCGATGAGGAAGACCATAAGTGTGAGAAATTTGTGGAAGGACTTCGCGAAGAACTAGCAAGATCATTAGCTCCGGTCCACATTGATAATTGGGCCGATGCTAGCGGGTTAGCTTTGAAGGTTGAAGCGGAGGAACAAAGACTTTGGACTAAGAAGGGCTCCGTTGGATCCGGTTTGAGATTTAAGAGGGAAATTCCACACTCGTTCTCTAAGTCACCACAACCATCTTCTAGAGGCCGTTTTACGGGCAACAAAGGGAAAGGAAAGAAGACACCTCCGATTACACAAGGGCGTAAACCAGGTGGACATTGTGATAGTATCACCCATGACGAAGATCATTGTTGGAAGAAGTTTGGTAAATGCTTTAATTGTGGGAGCACCGGACACATAGCAAGGAATTGTACCGAGCCAAAAGCTCAAGGATCGGGTGGCATGGCGAGACTCGTGGTACATGCACATGCTTATGCTTTGGATAGGGAGCAAGAGGATGCTGAGATCGACCCTACCGCTGTAGTGGAAGGTACACTCCACATACATGACATTCCCATACATGCATTATATGATCCGGGTGCATCTCATTTGTTTGTTACTCCTACTTTGTCTACTATGCTAAATTTACCTCTTGCGAGTGATTCTATGCTTTTTATTATGCGTTCTCCTTTGGGTGGTATGATTAGAACTGATTGCTTGTACCGTAATTATCCGGTGAGTATTGAGGGACGCGTTTACCCGGCGAACTTGATTGCTATTCTGATGAAGAAGTACAACGTGATACTCGGTATGGGTTGGTCGTACGCACATCGGGCGAAGATGGACTGTTTTGGGAAGAAGATGGACTCGGTGTTGTAACGGGTTCGGGTGTTCGAGGGAGTCCGTTTATTTGTTTGATGGAAGCTAGGAAGCTTATTCGCGATGGAGCTACCGAGTATGTGGCTTATGTGTTGAACCGGCCTAAAGATCAAGTTAAGCTTGAAGAAACTAAAGTGGCGAATGAGTTCCCCGATGTCTTTCCGGAAAGTTTAGGGACTTTGCCACCGGAAAGAGAGATCGAATTTGTTATTGATCTATTCCAAGAGGTCGAGCCGTTTTCGAAAACGCCGTATAGAATGGCTCCCGCCGAACTCAAGGAACTTAAAACTCAACTAGACGAGTTATTTGATACGAACTCCACGTACTTGCCGTGAAACCCTATACCAATATTTGGAGTTCTTGAATTTCGATCGTCCACTTCAAGGTTAAAATTGAGGAGTGCGACCCGTTTGCTATAATGAGCAAGGAACCAAACACTATCAGATTTGAAAAGTAATGCACCCCGTCGACTATAATGAGTCGGGAAATGACATTATCCGGTGGAGGGTTTGAAACCCTAATGACGTTTAGCCAAGAATTAGAGAGTTGAACTCACTTGAATCACAAATTCATTAAGAGTTGACTGAAAAAACGAAATACAAGACTGAAATATAAAGATGCATGCATGGGAATTCTGAGAGACAATTCAGAATTCAAAGAGACAAGCTAATCCCGTCACCTTCCTTGTAGGCTGAATAAAAAGGGGCTTAACCTAATCTAAATGCATGGAAAATAAATAAAAAGATGGCCCAAAGTATAATATAATAGTTCAGGGCCAAATTACAATAAGCTTAACACAATTTGGGCTTAAAATTCGATCACTAAGACATTGAAACAAGGTGGATTGGATCCAGCTGAATACTTGTCTTCTTGGGGCTCTTCTTGAGTTATTTGGATCAAAAGAGATTGAACTTCCTCTTGCATTCTTTTGGACCGTGACCTTGTGATAGGTCCAACATAACTTGGTTCATTTTGAGTTGTGATCATATCATCATTTGGATCAAAGTGTGGCCTTGTTTTATGATTCACATCATCCTCCCCTTCTTGAAAAGGATTCGACCTCGAATCAAAATCTGCATAAAAAGGAGTTAAATCAGCCACATTGAAAGTTGCACTTAAACTATACTTACCCGGAAGATCAATCTTGTATGCATTATCATTAATCCTTTCCAACACTTTGAATGGTCCATCTCCCCTTGGATCAAGCTTGGACTTCCGTTGGTTATTGAATCTCTCCTTCCTAATATGTACCCAGACTAAATCACCTTTCTTGAAAACAACCTTCCTTCGTCCCTTGTTAGCAGGGATCATAGCTTGATTGTTTCTCTTGAGGATATGAAGCCGTGCATCTTCATGCATTTTCTTCACTCGTTCAGCCTTCTCTTTTCCATTTAAACTCACAAGCTCATTCATAGGTAAAGGAAGTAAATCGAGAGGGGTTAAAGGGTTAAATCCATATACAACTTCAAAAGGTGAAAAGGAAGTAGAAAAATGTATTGAACGATTACAAGAAAATTCAACAAACGGAATAAATTCAACCTAATTCTTTGAATATGTTTTAAAAACAGCCCTACAATCCACGCACATTCGCCAAGTACCATCCTTTTTAAGCACCAAAAGAACCGGAACAGCACATGGACTCATACTCTCACGTACGTACCCTTTCTCAAGCAATTCCTCGACTTGTTTTTGGAGTTCCTTAGCTTCTTGAGGGGTGCTTCTATAGGCTGGTCGATTTGGAATTGCAGCCCCTGGAATTAGGTCAATTTGGTGCTATATCCCACGAATTGGAGGCAATCCGGGTGGAATTTCCTCCGGAAACACATCTTTGAACTCCTGCAAAAGAGAGGAAGCAATACTAGGTAGGGGAGGGGTGTCATTAGAAGATAAGAAGGTCTTCTTATACATCATTATCATCACCAACTTTCCTTTTTTAAAAACACTCTCAATTTCTTTTTCTTTTGTGAGGAAACTCATTTTCTTCTTTTCTTTCTTTTCAACTTCTTTTTTTCCTCCTTTTTCACTTTCTTTCTTTTCAACTTCTTTTTTTCCTCCCTTCTCACATTCTTTCTTTTCAACTACTTTTTTTTCTCCTTCTTTTTCACATTCACTATTACAATCATTTCATTTAGAAGAGGCTGAAATAGACTCTTTCAATTGACATTGTTCTTTGTACATTTGATTGGGTGGTAGAGGTGCCAAAATGATGTTTCGGCCATCTTTGGTAAAACTATACTTGTTTTTGTATCCATCATGCAATGTCCTCCTATCAAATTGCCACGGTCTCCCAAGCAAAATATGTCCGGCATGCATAGGTACCACATCACAAAGTACTTCATCCGTGTATTTACCAATGGAAAAAGAATTGAGAACTTGTTTTGTTACCTTCAACTCACCAAGTTCATTGAGCCATTGGAGCTTGTATGGTTTCGGATGCTTCAAGGTTTTGAGTCCGAACCTCTCTACCAACAATTTGCTAGCAACATTCACACAACTCCCTCCATCAATGATCAATCCACACACTCGTTCCCTAACATGACACCGAGTGTAAAAGATGTTCTCTCATTGCTGCTCATCCTTGTCCTCTAGGGTTTGCATGTGTAAAGCCCTAAGTATCACCAAACTTTGCCCTACAACTGCATGCTCAACATCACTCTCCTCATCCGGTGAATCATGGTCTACTTCATGGCCCTCACTTTAAGTTTCAATCTCTCCATTATCCAACATGATCATGGCCTTCTTATTTGGACATTGGGACATAATATGACCTGATCCATGACACTTGAAACATTTAATATCACGAGAGCGTTGAGTAGAAGTATTACCTTTCTCAAATGATCCCTTAGCCACGGGTGGATCCTCCTTAGGTTTGGGCTGTTTTTCGGGTGCTTTTGAAGTAGAAATCCACTTAGCTTTAGAAGGGTTTTGTTCATCACGTTTAGTAACCGTACGCCCCTTCTTGAGTTGCCTTTCAACTTTGATAGCCATATGAACCACTTCATCAAGTTCAACATAGTGATGAAGCTCCACTATGTTTGCAATCTCTCGGTTGAGACCACATATGAACCGAGCCATAGTTGCCTCTCGGTCTTCCTCCACATTTGCCCTAATCATGGTCATCTCCATTTCTTTTTGGTACTCCTCTACTGTAGCACCCGGAACGATAGGCACCACATCCCCCGCACCGTGAGTCTAATCCAAATATGAAATAGACAATCCATACATGAATCGGACTCACAGCGAACGGGTGACAATCAAAAGAACAGTCCTGACTAGGCGGAAGTTAACCCTGGGACAATCAACAATAACCAAAATGCGGAAGCAAGGAAATCATATATGTAATATCCATGAAATAAATGAAATCCCATACGAATATAAATACGGGTTCCACTAATCAGTACACCTGTCCTAACCTGTCCCGAATCAATACAAGGAAACAACATAACAACGGGTTCAACTGGCTCAAAAACATGTCCTAACCTGTCCCGAAATAATATCAATTCAATAAGGGCACACCGGCCAGCAATAATAAATCAATAATATAGTATGCAGTGAGTATAAATGAGTGAGACTAGAACAATGACTCGACACTCTAACTCCGCCTAGTAGCCAACACCTGCAAAAGAAACTGGAAAAGTGGGAAAAAGGGGGCTGTCTCTAGAAGACTGAGTAAGCAGGAGCGATACATATATAGAAACATGCGCATGCAACCCATAAATCCCGAGCAAAGTTTTATTTGAAGTTAGTTCCCTCGAAGGGCTAGAAATTAAGTAAGCAATGCTCGAACTTTACGACTAATTCATATTAAATTCATTAAGTTCATAATTCATACATAATCAATAAGGCTCGACGAGTGAGCGTGCACAATCTCCAACCAAACTCCGACCGTGTACAAGAAATATCATTAATACATTAAATAGGTGATCATGAAATATATCATAATACACACAGATCACATATCATGTCCTAAACATATTCGTTTGGGCAATCCGTGTCCCGGCCTTCCTGCACAGTGCCTATCAATCATAACATAATCATAGTCATAATCATAATCATAATCATAAATAAGTTCCAACCTTCTTCCTCCGGGTTGGTGGTGGGTTTGCAAGGCCCGACCACCCAATCATTGACCAAAAGGGGTTACATGACTCCCCAGATGGCACTCAGCTCCCTTTCCCTGCCAATCTCCTGACGAGGTCCAGTACCGCCGTTCATTAGTGGGACTAGTGTGAGGGTTTACCGTCAGCCCTTGCCTCCTCGGGTCCCCACTCACACCAAGCCCCTGGGCCCCATTCAGTGCATAATATTCATTCTTTCTTTTCTCGCCAAAACATTTGATTCATGAGAAACATAACATATCCATCATTTATTAGAAAAGGGTTACTCGATAATAATTTACTCGATGACTCCACTTTGAAAATGGTATATGTATATATATATATATAAGGTTTTTGGCCCAAAACTTATCACATAAGGGTTGTAGGGATTGATATGTAACTAGAACGAAAACACCCTCACCTGGAATACCACGAGACAAGAAACAAGAGCAATACGGGTGCCTATTCAATTTGGAAGTTTCCGCCCTGGAAACAAACTGTACAAGAGAAGGAACAATGTGTACTTGTGAGAATTGACTCAATATGAAACCACATAGATGCACGGCAATGCTAAACACATGATATGAGAGGTATAAGAAGTAAAATGATGTTATGGAGTTACATAATCAAGTAATTCGTTCAAGTACATTCCATACATGAGGGTTTCAAGCCCAATCATTTCATATCTTTCATAATTCATAGCAAATCAAGTCATGACTTCATATAACCTTTATAACTCAAGTATATCAAGTTTACAATTATAAAATAGACAAAATAGAGACATTCAAATCACTTAAATCTCACAAAGTCACATATCAATTCCAACTATATCAATTTTATATAATTCACACATTGGCATACTCAATTCATATATCACTAAATGGATTCAATTAACAAGGTTACCTAATTAAATCAAACAATATTCATATTGTTTACAAAATTACACATACACCCCTTCAAGTTAGACAAATAGCTCAAATACGGCATATCGGAGTTCAAATTGCAAATCAAAGCATCAACATATATCATAGTTCATTTAATACATGCTTTCGTACACATTGGAATTCATATTGATCGACAAATCAAGCAATTGACAATTCATTGCAATTAAAACAATTAATTTCAAATAAATAGAAATACACAAAATAAATCACAACAAATCAACAGGGTATCCGATTGACGAACGAAAAGTGGCGTTGGACTCACCACAACGAAGGGGACCTTTTATCCGAAAGTCACCGGAATGCCGCTACCGTAGCCGGCCGAACAGCCACCGGCCGCCACCGGAACACCGCCTCCGGTGGTCGGAAAAATCCCCGGAAGGACAGAAACGTACGCCTCGACCTGCTTGACAAAAGCCCTCAACCAATTTTAGAAAATACCAAACACACCGGACTTCGTTGATGAAAAACCGAACCAAATTCCAAGGACGAAAACTGAAATTAAATGTAAACCGTAAAACGAAAATGAAATCCGAGCATACCGTTGGAAATCTTGTAATGAGCCCTACGAAAGCCCCAAGTCAAATCGCCGGAAAAATCACCGGAGACAGAAGCCGCCGGTCCAGGCCGGTCCACCACCGGTCCACCACCGTCGGCCGGTTCTCGCGTCGGGGCCAACGCAATCCGCTAGTTTACATCGTTCTAAGCAACTTTTGTAAAGGCTCCACCACCAAAATCTACCGGGAAAAGGGCCCACATCGCCGCCGAAGTACCGCCGTTGCGCCACCGTCGATTCAGCCATCTCCGATTACCGGTTGCTTGATTTGAGGTCGGAAATGGAACGGGTAGGGTAAAAAAAGTAGGGTAGGGTAGAGATTAGCTGGCGCAAGTCGCCGGATCGCAGGCGACGAAGTGGTGGCGCCACCCACCACCTTCAGGCCGCCGATGCGCCGCCGTCGATCTTCGGTTGGCCACGATCTTGGTACGGTTGTGACGGGCTCGTCGAGCTGATAAATTTCCACTAATGGTTCGTCGAATTCCGTCGAGAAACGAGGGAGAACGGGCATGTGTGTGAAATCACACCTTCACTTTGTGTGAATAGTATCGGTCGCGGGAGGAAGACGATGCAGGAAGGCTGATCTGATTTTGGCACGCAAAACGAGGAAATCCGAGTATATATCTCGTGTCCTCGTATGTAAAAATGATCGAAAGAACGGGCTAACGAAGTCAGAATTGGGCAAACTTAGAGTCTACGGACTCGTTTCGCTGCCCCGGACGCGTTAAAGGGATCAAAGAAGTCAAAATCTCTACCGAACGAGAAGTGACCGGAAAAACCCCCTAAAAGAAGAAAATTACAAAAAGGGCCCTAACTCTAAAAGAGTTCAAAAGAGGGTCACACAACGCACCAATCACATAATTAAACACATAAAAAGGTTAGAAGGTGACGTACCTTATTTATCGGGTGAGCGGGGCGTTATAATCTTCCCTCCTTCAAAAGGACCTGTCCTCAGGTCCTACTGTTGGACCGCAAAGTTTCAAACTGAAATGTATCGATCTATTTCCCGAAATTGCTTAGCATCCTAGCCCTGGTTGTGAAGTTTACTCCCCTTATTTGTATCAACCCCTTCAGAGTCTGGTAATCACGAAGATCTACTCGAACACTTGGCCGTTAGTCACTTCAAAACTCGTTCGACCGCTACTAGTCCATTGCCTCGTCACTTGTTAACTTTTGTCTATCCCGTTGTAACGCAAACAAGACAAACAAGAGAGAATCCCATCTCTCAACACACAAGTGACGAAACCCCATCCCTCAGCACACACAAAAGAGAGAACCCCGTCTCTCGGGCACAGAATTGAGAGAACCCCGTCTCTCAGCCTAAGTCTGTCAGATTCCACATCCTTCCAGACATTCTAGTTTGAGAAAATCTAGCATTTCTCAAACTCCTAAATCCAAGAGAATCCAACATCCCTCGAATACCTAAGTACAAGAGAATCCAGCATCTCTCGTGCACAGAAAACAGAAAGAATCCAGCATCTTTCTAGTACATAGACAGGGAGAATCCACATCTTCCTGGCACGTAATTAGAGAGAATCAAATCTCCCTTCCACTCAAGCACACAAGCAGAAGCAAGGTTCACAATAATCAACACACACCCCACTGGCCAGGGTATCACATAATAACAAAAAATTTAAATATGTAAACGATGCTTGTATGCTCGAGAAATGGATGCTTAGTGTACCGTTCACCGTAGTAATGGAATTGATGTTGTGACTTTACTCTACGATTTGGATAGTCTGATCTCTAGCTGGCTTGATTCCCAATTTGTCTTTCATATCTTTAGTATATGTTTGACTGAGAAAGTGAGACCCTTGGTTGATCCTATTCTCGATTCCGTTCGGATCCTTACTCACAATTATCTTCTGCAATTAACCGAGCACTAGTTTATTCCGCCTACGACCATAACATTTATCTTTGTACCAGGTTCATTATATTATCTTTGGCCGTACAAGAATCTTAAACTTTAACTCCCACTTCATACATTGTCACTAACTGGTTTAATTCTTTGTTGAAGATTTAGTCATCTGGAACTAGTTGACATCCTTCTTAAAGGTGATAAATTTTGACCAATTTTCCTTTCTTGAAACTAATTTAGGAATCCAACAAAAGTTCCCTGATAGTATCATCATCCTCACTGTCTGAATCACGTACTTATAAATTTCCAAACGAACCACTCCCTTCGATGCCTTATGAAGATCTTCATCCCGGGTATATTAACTAAACTCAAACTTTGAAGGTTTAAACTGATAACGCCGCCTAATTCTTTTCCTGTTACTATCATTGGGTCATTCATGTTTGTGAGAAGTATCTTCCTCGAGCACAACTGTGAATTTAAGTTTCATGTCTAGTCGTGCTCTCCCCCCAAGAAATTTTATCTCAACTCCTTAGACTTTTTCTACCACTTCTCAGATCAAAACACCTCAATTTCTGTTGGAAAATAGGAAACAGAAAGCAGCGGAATTTAAAAAAATTTTCCCAACAAAAGGACCTTGGACTCGCAATCGTGTAACCAAATTCGTAGAGACAGAAAACTTACTTTTCTTTTGTTCTTTCTTGAAGCGTTTCAAGCCACCTAAGAACGCTCTTCTCGCGGCTTGATCCCCTCTCCTTGGTAAAGCTCGAATCTTCAAACTTCTAACTTGAAGTCTCTAGAGAAAGTCCACCAACTTGATTACAATCTAACTAGTAAGGATGCTAGTTCTCTAGTTAGTGTTTAGGCTTAACCTAGGGTTTATTTGATCTTGGAGAAAGGAAGGTGTTCAACACATGAACCAAAAGAATTGTCAATTAGCTCTAAAGGGGAGCATGAGCTCCCCTATATATAGGAAAGGGAGAGGGACGGCCGAACCTATTCCTTGTTGGACAAGGATTTGGTTCCTCTCTCTCCTATTACTTGATCATCAAGTATTTTCCAACTTTGACTTTGAATTCTAATTCAAGTCAACTTTTAAGAGAGCTAAAAATATCCAAACTATTTTTGGATAATTTTATACTTTATTTATTATAAAATAAATAACTTATTTTTATCTAATTAATTAATTCGTAATTAATTAACTAGATTATTTTCTCCAAAATAAGACTTTCTTTTTAATTCAAAATTAAACCAAAGTCTATTAAATAATTAACACATTTAATTATTTAATATATATATATATAATATATATATATATATTCACACGTGTGTGACACGTGTCACAGTGACACGTATCACTCACGTGAGCCACACGTGTGATTTCACACGTGTGGAACCCTCTTGGCCCGATTAACTCGTTTAATCATTTTAAAGCCTCAACTCATGTAACCAAGTTGTTGTGTGTGACCCTCTAGGTTCTCAATTCAATTAGCAGTGACCCTAATTAATTAATTCACTAATTAATTAATCAGTCCACAGATTAAACAACCATAGTCTAGCAACAGGTGTTTAACCCCTAGCTGAATTGGAATGTTCGGATTCGACAGAACCTTTAAGTCATTGATTCATGCGAGATACAATCCTCCTACTTACTATCTCTCAACCAAGATCTAGGGTAAGGGAATAATCAGAACCCTAATAATCCGGTCTTAAAGTTAAGTGCATTTCATATCCATTTGATCTCAATCCAAGAAACCCTTTTCTTGATGTCTTGATCTACTGCCTTGGCCAAGGACTCCATATGGCATATGAATGACTTACACAATAAGAGATCACCTTGCAAATGCAAGTTCAGGTCCTTTCTTGATTCTCATTCACTTTCATGAATCACTTGTGCAGCCCCAGCATAAGCCTTGAATCAGTTGTCTAAGGCGACACCCTTTAAAGCTTATACCTAAGACTACAGAGTTAACTCATAAAGTGACAAGGAACCTCAAGTCTAAGGATCAATTAATCACATCAATGACTCGTGAGATATTTCCTAATCTGGAAGTTTCCATTTCCTGAAATAGAAACTTCCTTTCCCATTTAGGAATGTTCTCACACGGGGCACCTCAGTGAACTTACTTATTAAAGTAAGCACCCTCATGTATCACGCACGTATCAACTATACACTTTGCACCTCCATGAGACAAGGTGGTCCTTCTTAAGGGCGTGATCCCACAAGCAAGCCTTAGAGGAGTCAGGTTGACACTCCCACTGTCTGTAGGGCTCATCGGCTTGGAGTATTTTACTAATCATGACTTATGTGATATAGGGCTCGTTTCATGAACCATTTCACCTAAATGGTAGAGTCTTAAAGTCATCAGGATTAGGGGAGTTCTCATACATGCACAGCTAAAGTAAACGCATACCAAATAAGAGCATATAAAGAAGTGTTGCCTCAATTCGTTATTTTATTCAAAGATTGTCTGTGATTACAATAAGGAAAAGCACAAAGCGGATATACAATCGGCTCTTAGGGCACTATTCCTAACAATTTCTTCAACTTAGCTTCCTCGGTATAAGTGGTTCTAGTCACGCCACTTGTCTAGTGATAGTCCTCACATTTTCTTTGAAGCAATTTGTAGGAATGATAACCTGCTTCTTTCGTTCCCACTTTCGATTCTATTTTCCCAAACCTCAGAATTTTCCATTTCCTTTTTAACCAACCAGTGCAACCCATAATTTCTTCTTTTCTTGATTCCAGCAAGAATCAGTCGGAGTATCACTTGATAAATAAGATGTGGGGAATTCCTATCAAGTAAACACTAAAATGCATGTCGGGTTAGGGTGCCAATGCAGTATCACACTTGTAAACAATTAAAGATGCAACACATTGGAACAATTATACAAATTAGAGATGCGCATATAAATAGAAAAATTTAAACAATTAAAGCGATGTATGATGCACGTGCTTATGAATGCATAGAACCTGTCACCATAGTTGTAAACTTTAACTTGGCATATTTCTTTGTTTCTCAAATTGCAGGTTTGTCTTGAGTTAATTGTTCACCTCTTCTTTACCCACGGTCGTCCAAATCTTCAAAGTTCCCGTGTATCCACTTATGGATCTCCCATGTAAGACCCCGAGCGAAGGGCGCCACATCCCCCGCACCATAGTTCAACACGTGAAACGAAATGGAGACTCCGTCCATGCATCAAGCCATGGAGAACGGGTGACCAACAAAATTCAAACCCAAGTTAGGCGGTCTAAACCCTACTCAGAGCGCGCAATAAAAACAAATAGCGATGTGGAAGCACCAGAAACTCACAAAACAAATAAACATACTCGAGACATATCAAAAATAACAATTCAAGTTACAAAACCTTTACAATTTCGAATTTAAATTTATAACTTATACATATTTCAGAATTAGCCAAAATGCATAAAGAAAACGAAAATACAGTGCATGAGACTCAAGCTCGCCAAAACCAAGACTCAAAGACAGCCGCCTAGCTCCAAATCTCACAAAACGGGTACCTGCAACTCAAATTAAAGGGGGAAAAAGATAGAAATAAAGAGGGTCAGTCCTAGAGACTGGTGAGGGGGCTAACACACGCACCCATACATATACATAATGGCAAAGCATATACAAAGCTGAAAGGGTTCATGAACCGGGCACGATTTTTGCATTCTAAAACATTTAACCCGTGGTAATATATATAAAGAAAGAAGTTTGGGCCCGCAGGCCAAATCCAGTGAAGTTTTAGAGTTTAGAAATCCGCCCCCGTTTCACAACCATAAACGAAACATAACGAACCGAAAGCTTAAATCCAACCCACTTACTTCAGAAACAAAGGCGAAGCGAAATAAAAAACCAATCATAAATCAATCCCACCTCCACACCGTTTGGGGAAGAGAGGTGCCCCTCTTAACCCACCACAGAACGAAACTTGTGAACCGGAGGATCCCGCCCGGTTCCTTCGACGGCCAGCCAAAATGCGCTCCATCGGCATAGGAGAACTAAGTCTCCCGTTGGTGGAGAAGTGCACAGGGGTCGTAACCGGCGACCCCATGGTCGTCCCGGGTCTCCCTTACCCACAACTCCGGGGCCCATCACACAAACGTATATTCTTACACTGATCACACTTATCATACTTACCATACGAAGCTTATCCACAGATCATACCACGCTTACACACACACACCTTCTTATCAAAGCTTGTCAAAACAAACGAAAATAAAGCTTATATACTTATAAAAGCGTTTTCAAAGTCTCAGGACAAACGGGACAAAACCCACAAAATACATATCAAAACACACACATATATATATATATATATATATATATATATACATATATATATCGCATGCGGGTTCGAAATACAAATAGGGTTTTAGGTCATCATAACTAAAAGGAAAGAAAACCTCACCTTGTCGAACGAACCGGGCAAAACGGGCCAAAAGGAGTCAAACGAACCACTTCCTCATATCGGAACGAACCTAAGAGCAAAGCAAAGAGCAAGAGGCAAACTTAGACTCAAAATGAACCATATTGACGCTCGGCGAATGCAAATGAATGCAAGTGATGCGTATGAAGCTTAACAAATTGACATATAATACATAGGAGTTTATATTAAACCATAAATCTCATAAATCATACTAAACGAATTCACAAGTTTCATATAACACACATATCATATCATAAAACATGTTATCAAAGCATTAATATCATATAAAGAGCAACGATTGATCATGCAAGGCATATAAACAAGACAGAAGGTCATAAACGCACGTTAAAGAAGTATATTGCACATATGAAGCCATAATTCGAAAACGAGCACATAAATCAAATCATAAATTCATAATACATAAGTTAACACATAATACATTAAGCTAACATTGCATATAGGCCACAAACGGGACAAGAGAAAGCAATTAAAAGCAACGAAACGACGAAAAAAACTCCCCCGGGGCACTACCGTGACACATGACACGGCCATGTCCAAAATGCAAAGGAAACGGACACGGCCGTGTCCGAATTTAATTAAATCAGATGCCCAAGTCGAGAGCTTGACACGGCCGTGTCAAGAATCAGTACAAACTGGACACGGCCGTGTCCAGTTCATTTTTCCAAAAAAATCCATTTTTGGCAGCAACATTTTCAAGGGCAAAAACAGGGCATTTCGGGAGCAGCTCTTGGAGAATTTCTTAGGTCTCAAACACATACATAACATGCATGAAATATACACAAAAGAATCACATTAAAAGGCCAAAGAATGAAGCAACAAAGATCATTCAAATCAAGAAACGAAAACCGAACAAAGAAGAGCATACCATGCATTCATGCCATGATCATCAACTTAGGGGCTGAGTTAGGAGTAAAAGGTTGGGAACTAAATGCTAACATGCTAAGCTACTCAAATACTCCATGTATATGCAAATTAACGCGAATTGGAGAACATTAGAACCACCAACTAATCACAAAATGCAACAGCAGCAGATCAGTTCGCACATAGCATACAAACAGGCCTCATGGATTTAGGAGCTGAAAATGGATCTAAAAGCTTGAAAGAGCAAGGTTAACATGTAAAGCAATTAGTATACAACATCTCCATGCAAATTCACACGAATTCGAGGCCATTATCTCAAGCAACAAGGCACAAAACGTCACAGCAGTTCCAAAACAGGGGAGCAGATTTCTAACCTAGGTTTGGGGCTCAAAAACTCATAATTTCATCAAAGGATCTTAAGAGAAGATCATCCAAACATCATGTACTATCAGTTAAGTATCCAAAATGGAGCATAAGAAGTTCATATGATCAGCTTTAGCACCCCAAAACAGCCACACAAAACTGATGCAAGAAAGGCATGAAAACAAGTCATATTCTAACTCATATATATACAGCTGAAAAGGGGCATAAAAGCTTAAGGAAACCTAGATAACATGTATAACAACTCATATACTTCATGTCCATGCAATTTAACACGAAAATAAGCACAAGAGATCATCAAACCAAACCAAAATCCTGACAGCAGTTCATCCGGGCGAGCAGATTTTTGCAGCAGTTTTCAAGCTCAAAACTCATCATATAAACCAAGGTTTTCGAGACAAAACCGAGCATATTCATAAAGCAACATGTGTAACACATAACGAAGCATTAACACACGAAATTGGAGGCAAAAATTCCAACATTTGGTCTCAAAAACGTGACAGCAACTGGGTGAAAATGAGCAGACTGCAGCAGTTCGGAAATTCCATTTTCAGGGCCAAAAACTCAAGCTTTCAATCATGTTATCAATGGAGAATCAACCCTAACACATCTAGCATGAAGTATAGATCAATCATGGAAGCAAATAAGCTCATATAATCCACAAGGAAGCACCAAATCAGCCACAAACTTAAGCTAAGCCTTGGATTCAAAAAATATGAGCTAACCCTAACTATTCATGCAAGCTTCCATTCCCTTATTAAATCTGATGCATTTCATGAATTAAAAGGATCAAATGAAGCATAGAAGAGAGGAGAATACATAAATATACTTACCTTTGAGAGTTCATGGAGTATGGAAGAGATTGGCTCCAAAAATCACAAGGTCTTGAAGAGGGCTTTCTTCTTCTCCTCTCTTTCTTCATTTCAGCAGCTTTTTTCCTTCTCTTGGGGGTGAGGAGCACGAAATGCTGCTGATAGGGAGAGAGAGGGATGAATCAAGGTCATGTAAACCATGGTTAAGGCTTAGGTATGGTTAGTTTGGGCCCACAAATGTGAGACTAGTCAAAGATGGTGGCTTTAGCGCAAGCTGTTCGTTCCGGGTGAAAAACGAGGGTCCAAATGGGCTTAGAAAAATGTCAAATCAGGTTCCTTGACTTCATCTCTTCGTTACGAGTCCAACGCATCTTCCGAAATTTGAATCCGAATTCCCTAGCTCAAGTTATGGCCCCCGGAACAAGAGGCGCGCTAAAACTAGTTAGGCCCTCATGTCCCTCGTCAAATTCCAAAGGTTTAAAACCTCGACAAACGAAAACGAAAACTTAAAACGAGCATGCATACACATTCATAACTCACATATATCACGCATACCAAAATTTCACAAAAATCGGAATTGAATTCCGACACATAACGAGCAAATTACGAGCATACGAAACTTAAACGTTAAAATTCAAAGTTCATAAATATAAACAATTAATTTCATATAAATTCAAATAATCATATAAGCATTAAAATAACATTCAAATACGTAATTAAATAATTTAAAGCACATAAAACCCTCTCGTTACGGCGTACCTGGAAATCCGAACGATCGGGATGTTACATCCCAAGTCCGAGATTGAAATCTTTTGAACCCAAATTCTTCGACACCTATGAAGTTGGTATCTTGACTTCTCTTGAAGAATCAATCTCCAATTGTTGTCCTAGTCCTTATCATAGTTGTTCCTTTGATTAAAGCATCTCTGGTTTATTCCTTATGAGTTCGAATAGTTGTATGAGCTCAACCCCCAATTGTTTACATTTGAATACATAATTTCCCTCCAATAGTTCTTTGTCTTTCTTTATCGTTTCCATTTGTTGCTCCAAAGCTCTTAATTTAATCTCACAACTCGACACTTCATCTTGGATTTGGAAGATGAACTGATATCCGGCCGAAGATAAAATCCTTAGCATTGTCATTTTCCATGAACTTATACTTACCACGTCGACTAATTTTCTTTAATTCTTCTCAATTCAACTCCTATCTCATCTCAATTCTGAAGTATGTGAATTCCCTCTTCGTAGTCTCTTCATCCTTTTTCATCGATCTAAATCCCAAGCTATATTATTCTTCATATTTTCTTTCGCCTCTTTCTCAAGTTAAATGGTCTTTACTGCTTCTCAACCACAAACCTACTTTACTTTAATTCTCTTGAAGGTCATCGCCTCCATGTTGATAGAAACCTCGAATCTAAAACAACTTCGAGATTTCTCTTCTTTGGAATCTGGTTGACAAATCTTCGTAGTGTAAACAAACATGCTGATCTCGTGAAACCAAATCATTGCACACCACAAATCCCGTCTCATCATGGATTCACCATCGGTAATAGAGCTTGCAAACTTCTCCTTCGAACTGACCTCTTATTCTGGACCTTGTCACTCGAGCCCTAACCTCATTTTAGAAAAGGTTTGACTCTTAAATTTCTATAGAAATCCCCAAGGCATTCCTTAGAGCTTCCGAGCTAGAGAGAAGAGCTTATGGTAGCCTGTGGTTGTTGTAAAGATTGGCCGTGGTTTGATATTGTCTTCATATCCTATGAATCACAGCTCGTTTTGAAAATAAATGCATGCGATTATTATATGCTCATGCCACATAATTAACACCAAAAGAATGGATTCAATGCAAAATCCAACAAATAATCTAATAAAGTTTGAAAAAAAATCACAATTCAGTGTTCAAGAATGATGCAATGCACACATTAACAATTAGTTCCTATGCCGTGTGACCTATACTCGAGACAACACAACCCAGAGCACCGGTTCTGAACCTGGTAGCTCTGATACCACTTAAAGATGTAGCACCTGGGACGATAGGCACCACATCCCCCGTACCATGAGTCTAATCCACATATGAAATAGACAATCCATACATGAATCGGACTCACAGCGGACGGGTGACAATCAAAAGAACAGTCCTGACTAGGCGGAAGCTAACCCTGGGACAATCAACAATAACCAAAATGCGGAAGCAAGGAAATCATATATGTAATATCCATGAAATAAATGAAATCCAATACGAATATAAATACGGGTTCCACTAATCAGTACACCTGTCCTAACCTATCCCGAATCAATACAAAGAAACAACATAACAACGGGTTCAACTGGCTCCAGAACCTGTCCTAACCTGTCCCGAAATAATATCAATTCAATAAGGGCACACCGGCCAGCAATAATAAATCAATAATATAGTATGCAGTGAGTGTAAATGAGTGAGACTAGAACAATGACTCGACACTCTAACTCCGCCTAGTAACCAACACCTACAAAAGAAACTGGAAAAGTGGGAAAAAGGGGGTCAGTCTCTAGAACACTGAGTGAGCAGGAGCGATACATATATAGAAACATGCGCATGCAAGCCATAAATCCCGAGCAAAGTTTTATTTGAAGTTAGTTCCCTCGAAGGGCTAGAAATTAAGTAAGCAATGCTCGAACTTTATGACTAATTCATATTAAATTCATTAAGTTCATAATTCATACATAATCAATAAGGCTCGGCGAGTGAGCGTGCACAATCTCCAACCAAACTCCGACCGTGTACAACAAATATCATTAATATATTAAATAGGTGATTATGCAATATATCGTAATACACACAGATCACATATCATGTCCTAAACATATTCGTTTGGGCAATCCGTGTCCCGGCCTTCCCGCACAGTGCCTATCAATCATAAAATAATCATAGTCATAATCATAATCATAATCATAAATAAGTTTCAACCTTCTTCCTCCGGGTTGGTGTGACACCCGGAGCGGTGGGCCACCACATCCCCCGTACTTAAACCCGAATCCACATATGAAATGGGTTTCCATACATGAACCCAAGTCTAAGCGAACGGTGACCTACACTCACACACTAGGCTAAGCGGGGCTAAACCACACCAGAGTACGCAAACACCAAACAAATACGCGGAAGCCAAAACAGGATCCAAAGGAGCTCGACAAATAAGCATAACCATACATATCATATACATGGCTTCACAGCCCAAAAATAGATAAGAATTCATGTGCCAAGGTTATCTTTCGTACAAGATGCTAAAACAAAAGAGATGCAATGCTACTCGACCTAAACGGCTAAGTACGACTCGACTCGACGCACTTCCCCGCCTAGCTCGGCACACCTGAAAGGGAAAAGAGAGGGTCAGTCTCACAACTCGACTGAGTGAGGGGATTAACACACCCACACTATAAGTACGTATAGAGCAAAGCACAAATCAAACGTGATAGTCATGAATCGAGGCTAGAGTTTTGCACCCAAAACCATTTTCCGAAATTAATATATATAGTAAAAAAACATCTATCCCGATTCATGATCCATCAGCCAAAACATAACTAAAAGCCCGGCGAGAACGGACTATCCCTTACTCCTCTGATCATAAATATCAAATCACAAATCCACCCTTACATCCATGGTGTGTCGGGAATCAAACCCTAGCACCTACATTACCAAAAACATAAGGGGTAGCTAACCCACGTCATGCCTTCTCCGGTTATCCACCGAAGGCTCAAGATACCACGCCTTCCCAACCTCCCAAGGTCGCACGTGAATATCTCAAATGAGAACGTGCACAGGGGTAAACCCGGTGACCCCGTGGTCGCCCCGGGCCGTCCTTACCCACGTCTGTAGGGCCCACAAACCAAATCAAACCAAATCCCATCTTTCAGGGCACACTCGGTCAGCAGAACAAAACATACCAAAAAGGAATTCAAATTCAAGCTTATATATACTCGTATATATATCGTTTCCAAAAGACCAAAGTTATTCCATAAGATCATAAACATAATTTAAGCACTTGTATCTAGATATATATATACCATATCCGTATTCAAGAGAAAATTCATCATATTATAGGCCGTAGGGTATTTTATCTAATAATTCCTAACCTCACCTTAGCAAAAGAGGCAAAAGGAAGATCAAAACGGCAACCAACCACCTAAGCTTCGGGCTCTTACGCAACCGGAAGAGGCTCTGAAACACAAAAGAAAGCAAGACCCGAGACTTAGACTCAAATATGAACCAAATAGACGCTCGACAATGCTTATGAATACAAATGGAATGCATGAATGTGCCAATTAAATCCTACCAATTCTTACTCATAAAATTCATATCAAATAAGATCATAAATTCAAAACAAGGCACATCAAGCATAATATAACGAGCTAACAAGGCATACGAATTATAAACGAAGAAAGAGAACACAATGAAAAACAACGAAGCGATAAAATGAGCAATTGCCGCCGCCATATTTTCAAATGACACGGCCGTGTTGGGTTTTAGTTCAAAATGGACACGGCAGTGTCCGGTTAAAATAAATTCAGAGGTTTAATTCGAGGGGCTGACACGGCCGTGTTGAGTTTTAGTTCAAAATGGACACGGTCGTGTCCGGTTTTATAAAAATAAATTACCCCAAGTCGAGAGGCTGACACGGACGTGTCCAAAACATGCACAAAGCTGACACGACCCTGTTGGCCTTTCGTCTTCGGAAAAAAATACCAGCAGCAACAGTAACTCTGCGGGAAAAACAGGGGAGGGAGCAGGGCAAGCACGCAGCAACAACCAACAACCATCCCAAGCCACAAAACTCATGTAAATCATAGCAAATCACTCCATATTCATCCTATAATCATCCAATTATCACAAAAGCTCAAGAATCATCATATATATCAAAAATTCTCATGCAAAAATTTGAATTTCATTAATGGCAACTTCCACCATGTTCAACCATATTCAAGAGCAAGACCAAATTATCATGTTAGGGGCATAAGAGGTCACATATATAACTTCAAATCAAAGCCTAAGTCCAAGAAACTAAGGTGATCAACAAACCCTTATAATTCATGTCAAGCTCCAAACATATATCCAACCTAGCTCCAAGCATGGATTCAATAGCTCAAAATACTCATAATATCATGTACATATCAAATACTAACTTACCTCTTAAAGATGTTGGAAGAAAATGGAGTTTAGAGCTCAAAACCTCCTTGGTGTGAATAGTGACGGGTTGAAGGGTTTAGCTCCAAGTTGCTGCACTTTTCTCCCTTTTTCTTGCTTGTACCGATAATGAGAGGGAGATGGATGAATATACTGAGTTTGTGGTGGATTGTGGGGCCAATCTTGAGGGTAATATGTTAAAATTTGAGGGACTAATATGCAAATAGGTAAAAGGTAGTAATATAAGAGCGAGGTAAGTTTCCGGTCGAATTTCGGAATACCAAATGAGCTTAAAAGGTTATGAGGCTTAGTCCATCGAACCCGAATCGTCGAAACGAGTTCAATGGTGGTGACGGAATTCGAATCCGAATTCCCGAGCTCAAAATACACACATTGGAACCCAAGGTGCGTTAAAAGCTTTTTAACCTCCTTTAGGTTCCGAACGAACAATAAATTCAAAAGTTCAACAAATAAATTCGAAAACATGTAACGAGCATAATCCAAGTTCATAACACGTAATTCTCCCACATATTCAAACAACGAGAAATTCTGAAATCAAATCTTAACAAATAGCATTCAAAATCATATAGAATTCACAAGAAGTATTTAGAATAAGAATTAAAAGAATAAAGAATATGAATTTAAATAATATAAATCGCGCACATAAGTCATACCTGTACTGTCTGAAAGTCGGGGTGTCACAATCCTTCCCCCTTAAAAGGACTTGTCCCCAAGTCCGAACCGAGTTCTCAAACAACTCTGGATATAAAGTTCTCATATTTTCCTCAGTTTCCCAGGTGGATTCCTCTAATTTCTGATCTCTCCAAAGTACCCTGACCAAAGGAATCTATCTGTTTCTTAACTCTTGCATTTTTCGATCCTGAATTGTAACTGGATGTTTCTCAATCGTCAAATCTGGCTCTAACTGAACTTCTTCAACTGGGAGAATTGTGGCCTCATCGGGATAATATTTACGGAGTTGAGAAACGTGAAACACGTTGTGTATCCCGGTCAAAGTCGGTGGTAAATCCAACCTATATGCCACTTCCCCAATCCTTTCCAAAATCTCAAACGGTCCAACATATCGGGGACTGAGTTTCCCACCTTTACCAATCCGCGTGAATCCTTTTCTCGGAGATGTTTTCAGAAAGACCTTATCCCCTACCTCAAACTGTAAAGGCCTTCTTCTCTTATCAGCATAACTCTTCTGACGAGACTGAGCCGCTTTCATTCTCTGCCTAATTTGATGAACCTTCTCAATCGTAGCGGTAATATTTTCCTTAGGTTCGGCTCTCTCGAATTTATGCTCTTCAGTCCATCTCCAATCCTCAATATCCCAAAATAAAGGGGATCTGCACTTCCTTCCATAAAGTGCCTCATATGGAGCCATTCCAATTGAACCCTGATAGCTGTTATTATACGCAAACTCAACCAAAGCCAGATGTTCGTCCCACTTGTCTTGAAAATCCAAAGTACACACCTTAAGCATATCCTCCAAATACTGAATTAACCTTTCCGACTGCCCGTCTGTCTGAGGATGCGAAGCGGTGCTGAACTTGAGCTTGGTACCCAAACATCTCTGAAGATTCTGCCAAAAGATCAAAGTGAACCTCGGATCTCGATCTGAAACTATACTGACTGGAATTCCGTGTAACCTTACAATTTCCCGCACGTACAACTCTGCTAATTTCGGCACCTTATCAGACATCCGAACCTTAAGAAAATGGGCAGACTTAGTCAACCTGTCGATAACCACCCAAATTCCATCAAACCCTCCTTTGACTCTAGGCAAGCCGGACACAAAGTCCATTGTCACTTGCTCCCACTTCCATTCGGGAATAGGGAGTGGTTGGAGAGTTCCTCCCGGTTTCTGGTGCTCTGCCTTCACCTTTTGACATGTCAGACATCGCTTCACAAAGTTCGCGACGTCCCTTTTCATGCCATTCCACCAGAATTTCTCTTTCAAGTCTCGATACATCTTAGTACCTCCCGGATGAATCGAGTACCCCGAACGATGTGCTTCTTCTAAAATCAGCCTCCTGAGCTCGGTTGGAATACAAACTCTCGATCCAAACCTTAACAAACCTGAGTCATCCAATCCAAACTTAGAATTTGGATCATCTCTGGAACGAGCTATCAACTTCTGAATCTCGGCATCTAAGGCTTGAGCCTCCAATAACTGCTGTTTCAAATCTGGTATAATTGTGAGGTTAGCCAACCAAGTCCCTGAAGCCAGAATCTCTGAACCCGAACTTGCAGAACCTACTTCTAAATTAACCACACTCGCCTTCCTACTCAAGGCATCGGCGACCACATTCGCTTTACCCAGATGGTACTGAATCTTGCAGTCGTAATCCTCTAATAACTCCATCCAACGCCTCTGTCTTACATTCAGATCCTTCTGACAAAAGAGATACTTGAGGCTTTGGTGATCCTTAAACACCTCGAGCGTTGTACCGTAGAGGTAGTGTCGCCACTTCATCAAAGCAAACACCACAACAGCTAATTCCAAATCATGGGTAGGGTAATTCTTCTCATGCTCCTTCAATTTTCTCGAAGTATAAGCTACCACTCTACCGTGCTGCATTAAAACACAACCCAGACCTTCCTTAGAAGCATCCGTGTAAACTGCATAACCCTCGGTGCCCTCGGGTAGGGTGAGAACTGGTGCTGACGTCAATTTCACTTTCAAAGTCTGAAAACTTGCTTCACACTTATCATCCCACTCAAACTTCACTTCTTTCTTAGTCAGCTGAGTCAACGGACCCACAATCGTAGAAAAATCTTTAACAAACCTTCTGTAGTAACCGGCCAATCCAAGAAAACTCCAAATTTCTGATACATTCCTCGGTCTCTCCCAACGAAGCACGGATTTAATCTTAGACGGATCCACTTCAATTCCATTACCCGAGATGATATGACCTAAAAATACAACCCTGTCGGTCCAAAACTCGCATTTGCTAAACTTGGCATACAACTTATGCTCCCTTAGGGTTTCCATAACAATCCGGAGATGCTGAGCATGCTCTTCAGCTGACTTAGAGTACACTAGAATGTCGTCTATAAAAATTACCACAAACTTGTCAAGGAACTGCCTGAACACTCGGTGCATCATATCCATGAATACGGCTGGAGCGTTAGTTAATCCAAAGGGCATAACCACAAATTCAAAGTGCCCATAGAGAGTGTTGAATCCAGTCTTAGGGATATCCTCCTCCCTTATCCGCAGCTCATAATAACCTTGCCTCAAATCCAACTTAGAATAAACCTTAGACGCTTGCAAAATATCAAATAGCTCCTCGATGTGAGGCAATGGATACTTATTCTTCACGGTCATCCGATTTAGCTCACGGTAATCTATACACATGCGCAACGCTCCATCCTTCTTCTTTACAAATAGAACGGGAGCACCCCACGGAGAAGTGCTCGGACGGATGTACCCGCAAGCTAGAAGTTCATCAAGCTGCGACTTTAATTCCTTCAACTCTACAGGAGCCATCCTGTAGGGATTCTTCGAGAAAGGCTCTGCTCCGGGATAAAGGTCAATTACGAACTCGATGTCCCTATCTGGAGGTAGAGAACCCAAAGTCTCGGGGAAAACATCGATATACTCTCGCACGACCTCCTTCTCTTCATGTTTGGCCTGATCCTTCGGTCTATTCAAAAGATAGGCCACAAAACCTGTTGCTCCGTCCCGGACCAGTTTACTAGCCTCCATGAAAGAAATAAACGGGCTTGACTTAACCTTCTCACCCTTAAACACCACTGAACCAAAGGAAACCTTCTTCTCCCGACAATCCATCTGAGCCCCATACTCATACAACCAATCCATCCCCAAAATAACATCATACCTCTGCATAGGCATCTCAATCAAATCTGCCAAAAAGACTCGGTCTTCAAAGCCAATTGGACCACCGCGAAAAACCCTGCAAGATACTAAGCTACCACCAAGAGGGGAACTAACCACGTAGTTATGCGCACATAAAGAAACAGGCAAGCACATAGAAGCAGCAATATCCTGGGAAATAAATGAATGAGTAGCCCCGGGATCGAACAATGCATGTAATGTAGTGCCATGGATGCTTATAGTACCTTCAATCACCGCGTTTGGGTCGACATCTACAACTTGCTCCTCCTCAGCTCCCAACGCATATGCCCTAGCTGGAATTGCAGGCCTCGGATTGTCTTTCTTCTTAGGGCACGTGTTCATCATATGATCGGGTGCTTCATAAATGAAACACCTTTTATGGAGTCTGAAGCAGTTATCCACGTGGTGAGGACCTTTGCAATAAGTACATTGCACTTTAGGTGGTGCCGGAAGTGCTAATGGTTGCTTGGCTTGAATTGGTCCCGCTGGTTTGAATGATTTGTTCTGAGGCTTAGCCTGTTGAAAAGTTTGAAAGGCTGGCCTCTTTCCAAATTTATTCATAGTCCCTGAACTGGACCCTTGCCCCGAATGTGAAGTCCTCCTCCTCAAAACCACTATCTCTTCGACCCTGAGCGCCTTATCAACTACTTTCGCCCACGTGCTTGTGTTGGCTGCTTCCAAAGCATCTTTCATATCCTCCCGTAATCCTTGGAGAAACTGAGAGGCCTTCGCTTCATCATCATTAGCGATATTAGGGGCATAGCGGGAGAGTCTCTCAAACTCGTTGATATAATCCGTCACAGACATACTCCCTTGTTTCAAATCCATAAATTCCCTTAACCTTCGGCTTCTAGTAGCTTTAGGGATATATTTGTTCTTGAATTCCTGTTCGAAGATATCCCGTGTAATCTCTTCCCCGGAAGCTTCCAACTTAATTTGAGTGCTAGCCCACCAACTGTAGGCCTGTCCCTGTATCATGCTAAGAGTGCACTGTAGCTTATCCATCGGGTCACAAGGGATGAAGCGCCATACTCGATTTGTCTGAACTAACCACTCCTCTGCCTGCACATCATTCCCACCAATGAAAACCGGTGGATTCTGATTTTTAAATTCCCGAAGAAGAGCAGTGATAGCATTTCCTCCATGATTCCCGACCGGAGGTGCATTGTTCTTGTCCTGAGCCCTTTGCTCCAAAAATACTGCCAATCTTTCCATAAAGTTTCCGGGATCCATTTGGGGTGGTGGTGGTGGTGGATTGTTGTTTTCATGTTGTGGAGAATGATATCGGTGATGACGATGTTCCGGAGATCTATCTCGGTGATGGTGTCTTCGAGGAGGCATGTTCTCTACAAAACAAGAGATTCCAATTCATATGCGTGGGGTTAGTGCATGATCATGTACACTATTAACAAGAACGTAACCGAATAATCATATAAATGCATATAACCACGTTGTCCTAAGACGAACGACCTAGACTCACCAGACTCGACCCAAGAAATCCGGTTTTGCAACCGAGAGCTCTGATACCACTTTAAGGATGTGACGCTCGGAGCGGTGGGCCACCACATCCCCCGCACTTAAACCCGAATCCACATATGAAATGGGTTTCCATACATGAACCCAAGTCTAAGCGAATGGTGACCTACTCACACACTAGGATAAGCGGGGCTAAACCACACCAGAGTACGCAAACACCAAACAAATACGCGGAAGCCAAAACAGGATCCAAAGGAGCTCGACAAATAAGCATAACCATACATATCATATACATGGCTTCACAGCCCAAAAATAGATAAGAATTCATGTGCCAAGGTTATCTTTCGTACAAGATGCTAAAACAAAAAAGATGCAATGCTACTCGACCTAAACGGCTAAGTACGACTCGACTCGACGCACTTCCCCGCCTAGCTCGGCACACCTGAAAGGGAAAAGAGAGGGTCAGTCTCACAACTCGACTGAGTGAGGGGCTTAACACACCCACACTATAAGTACGTATAGAGCAAAGCACAAATCAAACGTGATAGTCATGAATCGAGGCTAGAGTTTTGCACCCAAAACCATTTTTCGAAATTAATATATATAGTAAAAAAACATCTATCCCGATTCATGATCCATTAGCCAAAACATAACTAAAAGCCCGACGAGAACGGACTATCCCTTACTCCTCTGATCATAAATATCAAATCACAAATCCACCCTTACATCCATGGTGTGTCGGGAATCAAACCCTAGCACCTACATTACCAAAAACATACGGGGTAGCTAACCCACGTCATGCCTTCTCCGGTTATCCACCGAAGGCTCAAGATACCACGCCTTCCCAACCTCCCAAGGTCGCACGTGAATATCTCAAATGAGAACGTGCACTGGGGTAAACCCGGCGACCCCGTGGTCGCCCCGGGCCGTCCTTACCCACGTCTCTAGGGCCCACAAACCAAATCAAACAAAATCCCATCTTTCAGGGCACACTCGCTCAGCAGAACAAAACATACCAAAAAGAAATTCAAATTCAAGCTTATATATACTCGTATATATATCGTTTCCAAAAGACCAAAGTTATTCCATAAGATCATAAACATAATTTAAGCACTTGTATCTAGATATATATATACCATATCCGCATTCAAGGGAAAATTCATCATATTACAGGCCGTAGGGTATTTTATCTAATAATTCCTAACCTCACCTTAGCAAAAGAGGCAAAAGGAAGATCAAAACGGCAACCAACCACCTAAGCTTCGGGCTCTTGCGCAACCGGAAGAGGCTCTGAAACACAAAAGAAAGCAAGACCCGAGACTTAGACTCAAATATGAACCAAATAGACGCTCGGCAATGCTTATGAATACAAATGGAATGCATGAATGTGCCAATTAAATCCTACCAATTCATACGCATAAAATTCATATCAAATAAGATCATAAATTCAAAACAAGGTACATCAAGCATAATATAACGAGCTAACAAGGCATACGAATTATAAACGAAGAAAGAGAATACAATGAAAAACAACGAAGCGATAAAACGAGCAATTGTCGCCGCCATATTTTCAAATGACACGGCCGTGTTGGGTTTTAGTTCAAAATGGACACGGCCGTATCCGGTTAAAATAAATTCAGAGGTTTAATTCGAGGGGATGACACGGCGGTGTTGAGTTTTAGTTCAAAACGGACACAGCCGTGTCCTGTTTTATAAAAATAAATTACCCCAAGTCGAGAGGCTGACACGGCCATGTCCAAAACATGCACAAAGCTGACACGGCCGTGTTGGCCCTTCGTCTTCGAAAAAAAATACCAGCAGCAACAGTAACTCTACGGGAAAAACAGGGGAGGGAGCAGGGCAAGCACGCAGCAACAACCAACAACCATCCCAAGCCACAAAACTCATGCAAATCATAGCAAATCACTCCATATTCATCCTATAATCATCCAATCATCACAAAAGCTCAAGAATCATCATATATATCAAAAATTCTCATGCAAAAATTTGAATTTCATTAATGGCAACTTCCACCATGTTCAACCATATTCAAGAGCAAGACCAAATTATCATGCTAGGGGCATAAGAGGTCACATATATAACTTAAAATCAAAGCTTAAGTCCAAGAAACTAAGGTGATCAACAAACCCTTATAATTCATGTCAAGCTCTAAACATATATCCAACCTAGCTCCAAGCATGGATTCAATAGCTCAAAATACTCATAATATCATGTACATATCAAATACTAACTTACCTCTTAAAGATGTTGGAAGAAAATGGAGTTTAGAGCTCAAAACCTCCTTGGTGTGAATAGTGACGGGTTGAAGGGTTTAGCTCCAAGTTGCTGCACTTTTCTCCCTTTTTCTTGCTTGTACTGATAATGAGAGGGAGAGGGATGCATATGCTGAGTTTGTGGTGGATTGTGGGGCCAATCTTGAGGGTAATATGTCAAAATTTGAGGGACTAATATGCAAATAGGTGAAAGGTAGTAATATAAGAGCGAGGTAAGTTTCTGGTCGAATTTCGGAATACCAAATGAGCTTAAAAGGTTATGAGGCTTAGTCCATCGAACCCGAATCGTCGAAACGAGTTCAATGGTGGTGACGGAATTCGAATCCGAATTCCCGAGCTCAAAATACACACATTGGAACCCAAGGTGCGTTAAAAGCTTTTTAACCTCCTTTAGGTTCCGAACGAACAATAAATTCAAAAGTTCAACAAATAAATTCGAAAACATGTAACGAGCATAATCCAAGTTCATAACACGTAATTCTCCAACATATTCAAACAACGAGAAATTCCGAAATCAAATCTTAACAAATAGCATGCAAAATCATATAGAATTCACAAGAAGTATTTAGAATAAGAATTAAAAGAATAAAGAATATGAATTTAAATAATATAAATCGCACACATACGTCATACCTATACTGTCTGAAAGTCGGGGTGTCACAGTTGGTGGTGGGTTTGCAAGGCCCGACCACCCAATCATTGACCAAAAGGGGTTACATGACTCCCCAGATAGCACTCAGCTCCCTTTCCCCGCCAACCTCCTGACGAGGTCCGGTACCGCCGTTCATTAGTGGGACTAGTGTGAGGGTTTACCGTCCGCCCTTGCCTCCTCGGGTCCCCACTCACACCAAGCCCCTGGGCCTCATTCAGTGCATAGTATTCATTCTTTCTTTTCTCACCAAAACATTTGATTCATGAGAAACATAACATATCCATCATTTATTAGAAAAGGGTTACTCGATAATAATTTACTCGATGACTCCACTTTGAAAATGGTATATGTATATATATATATATATAAGGTTTTTGGCCCAAAACTTATCACATAAGGGTTGTAGGGATTGATATGTAACTAGAACGAAAACACCCTCACCTGGAATACCACGAGATAAGAAACAAGAGCAATACGGGTGCCTATTCAATTTGGAAGTCTCCGCCCTGGAAATAAACTGTACAAGAGAAGGAACAATGTGTACTTGTGAGAATTGACTCAATATGAAACCACATAGACGCACGGCAATGCTAAACACATGATATGAGAGGTATAAGAAGTAAAATGATCTTATGGAGTTACATAATCAAGTAATTCGTTCAAGTACATTCCATACATGAGGGTTTCAAGCCCAATCATTTCATATCTTTCATAATTCATAGCAAATCAAGTCATGACTTCATATAACCTTTATAACTCAAGTATATCAAGTTTACAATTATAAAATAGACAAAATAGAGACATTCAAATCTCTTAAATCTCACAAAGTCACATATCAATTCCAACTATATCAATTTTATACAATTCACACATGGCATACTCAATTCATATATCACTAAATGGATTCAATTAACAAGGTTACTTAATTAAATCAAACAATATTCATATTGTTTACAAAATTACACATACACCCCTTCAAGTTAGACAAATAGCTCAAATACGGCATATCGGAGTTCAAATTGCAAATCAAAGCATCAACATATATCATACTTCATTTAATACATGCTTTCGTACACATTGGAATTCATATTGATCGACAAATCAAGCAATTGACAATTCATTGCAATTAAAACAATTAATTTCAAATAACTAGAAATACACAAAATAAATCACAACAAATCAACCGGGCATCCGATTGACGAACGGAAAGTGGCGTTGGACTCACCACATCGAAAGGGACCTTCTGTCCGAAAGTCACCGGAATGCCGCTACCGTAGCCGGCCGAACAACCACCGGCCGCCACCGGAACACCGGCTCCCGGTGGTCGGAAAAATCCTCGGAAGGACAGAAACGTACGCCTCGGCCTGCTTGACAAAAGCCCTCAACCAATTTCAGAAAATACCAAACACACTGGACTTCGTTGTTGAAAAACTGAACCAAATTCCAAGGACGAAAATTGAAATTAAATGTAAACCGTAAAACGAAAATGAAATCCGAGGATACCGTTGGAAAGCTTGTAACGAGCCCTATGAAAGCCCCAAGTCAAATCGTCGGAAAAATAGCCGGAGAGAGAAGCCGTCGATCCAGGCCGGTTCACCACCGGTCCACCACCGGTCCGCCGCTGCCGGCCGGTTCTCGCGTCGGGGCCAACGCCATCCGCTAGTTTACATCGTTCTAAGCAACTTTTGTAAAGGCTCCACCACCAAAACCGGCCGGGAAAAGGGCCCACATCGCCGCCGAAGTACCGCAGCTGCGCCACTGCCGATTCAGCCATCTCCGGTCACCGGTTGCTTGATTTGAGGTCGGAAATGGAACGGGAAGGGTCAAAAACATAGGGTAGGGTAGAGATTAGCTGGCGAAAGTCGCCGGATCGCCGGCGGCGAAGTGGTGGCGCCACCCGCCACCTTCAGGCCACCGATGCGCCGCCGTCGGTCTTCGGTTGGCCACGACCTTGGTATGGTTGTGACGGGCTCGTCGAGCTGATAAATTTCCACTAATGGTTCGTCGAATTCTGTCGAGAAACGAGGGAGAACGGGCATGTGTGTGAAATCATACCTTCACTTTATGTGAATAATATCGGTCGCGGGAGGAAGACGATGCAGGAAGGCTGATCTGATTTTGGCACGCAAAACGAGAAAATCCGAGTATATATCTCGTGTCCTCGTATGCAAAAATGATCGGAAGAACGGGCTAACGAAGTCAGAATTGGGCAAACTTAGAATCTACGGACTCGTTTCGCTGCCCCGGACGCGTTAAAGGGATCAAAGAAGTCAAAATCTCTACCGAACGAGAACTGACCGGAAAAACCCCCTAAAAGAAGAAAATTACAAAAAGGGCCCTAACTCTAAAAGAGTTCAAAAGAGGGCCACACAACGCACCAATCACATAATTAAACACATGAAAAGGTTGGAAGGTGACGTACCTTATTTATCGGGTGAGCGGGGCGTTACATCTACGGTCTTAAATCCTTGCCTCAAACTTTGTAATTTGAGATGTAAGTCACGGTAGTAATGAGGAGGTACAAAACGTTTCCTTAAGGCCACTTTCATATCATTCCAATTATCAATAGGATACTCACCACTTCTCCTCCTATTTAGCATCAATTGGTCCTACCATACAATGGCATATTCCGTGAAGGACACGACTGCAAGCTTAACCTTTTTTCCTCCGAGTAGTTACGACACTCAAACACCATTTCCGTTTTTCTCTCCCATTCAATATAGGCCTCCGGATCAGTTTGTCCTTTAAATGAAGGAATAGAGAGTTTAATAGAACCAAGATTGTTATTAATTCCCTCTCTTCCCCTACGTGGCTGGTGGTGCCTTGGTCATCTACGGTCTCTTCTTGAGGATGCACTTGTGGCTGCATCATCAAAGGAATCATCCTCAAATTCATTCCGTGGATTATGTTGCCTTTGATTTGCCCTTCCGTTTTGAATTTGAGTCATCCTTTCATCATTTTGATCCAAACGGCCTCGGATCTCATTGAATTGCAAATTCATTCGTTCAAATTGTTGTTGCATAGCTTGTAATGTAAAAGCTAGGTCCATTGGAGGTTGATTTTCGGCCATATTGTACCTGCAAAACAAAGGTTAGCAAAAACACCTCACAAACACTCCCTTACGCATTTACACTCTTTTGATGTTCACTCCCCTCGTGTATCACTCAAATTATGGATTTTTTTCCCTCTGCTAGGCTCACAATCTCACGCCTTTTTCCACTCTTTACTCTCAATTCTTTGAAGAAAGTCACAAGAAGTTTCAAATTCCTCAACCAAATAATCCCTTAAGATGAATTAAAAAGGGTGCAAAAAACTGACACAAATGAACCGTTTAAATGATGCAAACAAACGTAACTATGTGATTTGAATATTACCGAAACAAAGCTGCCCTCTTTCTTTCTTTTCTTTTTTTTTTTTTTTTAAACGCGGCTTTTACTTCTCTTTTTGTTTTTTGTATACGTTTTTAAGCCTTTTTCGAAGATCTCTTTTTTTTTTTTTTTTGATCTTTTTGCAGCCAAAATAACAAGAGAAACGAAATTACACAAAAAATAAAGATAAGGATAAGTAACCTTGTATGGAAACCTAAGCTCTTGATACCAAATGATACGAACTCCACGTACTTGCCGTGAAACCCTATACAAATATTTGGAATTCTTGATTTTCGATCGTCCACTTCAAGGTTAAAATTGAGGAGTGTGACCCGTTTGCTATAATGAGCAAGGAACCAAACACTATCCGATTTGAAAAGTAATACACCCAGTCGACTATAATGAGTCGGGAAATGACATTATCCGGTGGAGGGTTTGAAACCCTAATGACGTTCAGCCAAGAACTAGAGAGTTGAACTCACTTGAATCACAAATTCATTAAGAGTTGACTGAAAAAACGAAATACAAGACTGAAATATAAAGATGCATGCATGGGAATTCTAAGAGACAATTCAGAATTCAAAGAGACAAGCTAATCCCGTCACCTTCCTTGTAGGCTGAATAAAAATGGGCTTAACCTAATCTAAATGCATGGAAAATAAATAAAAAGATGGCCCAAAGTATAATATAATAGTTCAGGGCCAAATTATAATAAGCTTAACACAATTTGGGCTTAAAATTCGATCACTAAGACATTGAAACAAGGTGGATTGGACACAGCTGAATACTTGTCTTCTTGGGGCTCTTCTTGAGTTATTTGGATCAAAAGAGATTGAACTTCCTCTTGCATTCTTTTGGACCGTGACCTTGTGATAGGTCTAACATAACTTGGTTCATTTTGAGTTGTGATCATATCATCATTTGGATCAAAGTGTGGCCTTGTTTTATGATTCACATCATTATTGGCATGTGGGTTTGTACGGCCGAGTACCTCACCCTGGGGCGCTCCGGTGTTGTTCGTGAAGAAGAAAGATGGGACACTTTGCATGTGCATAGACTATCGGGAGTTGAATAGGATGACAGTGAAGAACTAGTATCCCCTCCCGCACATCGAAGAGTTGTTCGATTTGTTGCAAGGATGGAAGGTATATTCGAAGCTCAATCTCCGACAACGATACTATCAAGTAAGGATTAAGGAGTCGGATATACCGAAGACTGGCTTTAACACGAGATACGGACACTATGAGTTCGTTGTGATGCCCTTCGGACTAACCAATGCACTCGCAGCTTTTATGGATTTAATGCACCGTGTTTTCAAGGAGTTATTGGACAAGTTCGTTGTTATATTAATTGATAACATCTTGGTTTTCTCTAAATCGGTTGAGGAACACGCTCTACATCTTGGTTTGGTACTTGAGAAGCTACGTGAACACAAGTTGTACGCCAAGTTTAGCAAATGTGATTTTTGGATTGATCGGGTATCATTCTTGGGATATATTATTTCCGGTGATGGGATTTTAGTGGATCCTTCTAAGATAGAAACAGTTTCTCTTTGGGAGCAACCGAAGAATGTGTCGGAAGTAAGGAGTTTTCTTGGCTTAGTAGGATATTACCGTCGATTCGTCAAGGATTTTTTTAAGATTGCCACACCTCTCACACGATTAACTAAAAAGGAAACAAAGTTTGTGTGGGATGAAGCTTGTGAAGAGAGCTTTCGTGTGCTTAAGGAGAAATTGACAACGGCTCCAGTGTTAACTTTATCGGAAGGTTCGGATGGGTTTTCAGTTTACACCGATGCATCTAAGGAAGGATTGGGGTGTGTGCTTATGCAAAATGGTCGGGTGATTGCTTATGCTTCGAGGAAATTGAAGGAGCATGAGCAGAATTACCCAACACACGATCTTGAGTTGGCCGCGATGATATTTGCCTTAGCGAAATGGCGACACTATCTTTATGGAATTAAGTTTGAAGTGTTCACCGATCACAAGAGTCTTCGTTACTTGTTACACAAAAGGATTTAAAAATGAGACAACGTCGGTGGATGGAATTCTTGGAAGACTACGACTGTGTCATACAATATCATCAGGGGAAAGCGAATGTTGTTGCGGCTGCCTTGTAACGCCCCAGTTTTTCAATTATACTAATGTGTCGTAATTGTTTATAAATCGCGCAATTATATTATTTAGGTATGTGATTAATTGTTTATACGTGTTTTATATTCAATTTCTTTATAAATTGTTATTATTTTATTTTATTTTATTTTAGTTCATTTTAATATTATTTTAATTAATTCGTTATTTTTAGTGATTATTTTAAATTATTATTAATTTAGTGATTAATGTTAATTAAGTGTTAAGTAATTAATTATGTCTTAACCATTCGTATTAATTTATTCAAATAAATCCGTTGACCTTGATTTATGTTTAAAATAGAATTTCATTTATTTAGTTTAATTTTATTATGCATGAATTGTACGAATATGTGCGTGATTGTTTAATTGTGCTTTGTTCTTATATGAAACGATATCGAAATGTAGCACCCCGCACGTGAGGCACCACATCCCCCGCACTATGGCTCAACACAAGTAACGAAATGGTAAATTCGCACCCGTATCAACCGTAGCGAACGGGAGACAAACAGAAAAACCCTCCTAAGATAGGTGGAACTTAGACCGTGCAAATATAACTAGTCAACAAGACATAATGCAACGGAGAACCCAATCCAAACACATGCATTGGCCACGGCCTGCAGAAATTAAACACTCGAACCACAGGCAGACTCGGGCTCCTCAGGCCTCTTTTAATTCATAACAAAGGCCGACAAGGCAATTCAATAACAATTACCTAAAGAATCAAGTTCATAATATTACAGAATCGAATCATGCAGGATTTAAGTACAAATGCGAGTGCAGAGACTCTCCTAACTTAACTTGACCAACTCAAAGACTCCATACACTTCCGCCTAGCTCGAAACTCCGAAGCCAAACCTGCGCACTAAAAGGTTGGGGAGGGAGAGGGTCAGTCTCTAAAAGACTGAGTAAGCAGGAGCGATATACGTATATATAAAACATGCACATGCAAGTCATAAATCCCGAGCAAGGTTTTATTTGAAATTAGTTCCCAAAAGGGCAAGAGAATAACCAAGCAATACCCGGATTTTACGACTAATCATATTAATTCATTCCATTCATAATTCATACATAAACATAAGGGCTCGGCGAGTGAACGTGCATCATCTCCAACCAAACTCCGACTGCGTACGACACGTATCATTAATACTTTAAATAGGTGGTCATGCAATATATCATAATACACGCAGATCATATATCATATCATAAAACATATTCGTTTGGGCAATCCGTGTCTCGGCCTTCCCGCACGGTGCATATCAATCATAAACATAATCATAATCATAAAATAAGTTCCAACCTTCTTCCTCCGGGTGGTGGACGGGTTAGCAAGACCAGGCCACCTCATACATAGGCCAATGGGGTTTCATGACTCCCCCAAGGGCAGTCAGCTCCCATTCCCCGCTAAACCTCCTAGCGAGGGCCGGTATCGCCGTAACATAGTGGAACTAGCACATGGGATCACCGTCGACCCATGCCTCCCCGGATAGCCACATGTACTAAATTCTTGGGCCCGTGAACATAACATACATGCATAATCTCGCCAAAACATTTGCTTCATATTTAGGATACATACTATAAGAAAACAGACCTTACCGTGCAACTCGGCATATGCTATACACGAACCTCTCTGTGTCATCCTAATCCGCAGCTGGCATGAAGACACACGGTTTGGAGCATAGCCTTGTTGCAAAACCATTTTAAGCTTATATATGCCCATACATATAATTTCAGAAGAATTTACTCAATGACTCCACTTTGTAAAGATAACATATATATACATAAGGTTTTAGGCCAAAACTTGTCACATAAGGGTTATAGGGTTTTATACATAACTAGAACGAAAACACCCTCACCTGAAACATGACGATACAAGGATACGAGTTACCGAGTGCCTGAAAGATCAAGATTTCTCCACCCTGGAGATAAACTGTACAAAAGACAACGTAACGTGTTCGTGAGACTCAAGACTCCAAATGAACCTTATACGACGCACGACAATGTATGATCATGATTTGAATGCATAAGAAATGATATTAGGTCATAAAATGCTCATGTGCATGATTAAGGAATTTAAATCATATAATCAAACCATTCAATCATTCGTTCACGTTTATTCAATTCTTAAATTCGCATTTCTAATTAAACTAATTCAAGAATTCAAACATGATCATAGTACTTATTAAATCACATTCCTAATTAGAAAATAGGCAATTAAATACTTTCAAATCAAAATCGAAAATCAAATAAAACATGAAATAGGTAACAATTAAATTCTATACTCAATTAAATCAAATAATATTCAATATTTAATAAACATATATAAATATATATATATATATATATTTTAATATACGTACATATATTATATTATATATATATACACATGCATAGGTACTAAAATGCATGCAGTTTCATGCAACAATTACCAATTCCATGCATGTAACAATTAAATTACAAGATATATACATACAGCAAGCATACGTACTAACATGCAGGTAATTCCATAAAGCACAACAATCTCATGCATGAAACATTCAAAGCCATATTACATGTACATGCAATTCTTACACAAATTCAGACCTAGCCAATTCATATGCACATGTAAACCACTACTTCCTTCATGCATTACTACTAACAACTAACAACCATTCATGCAGGAAGGAAAAAGGAAACAAGCAGCAGCAGCTTAATAGCAAAACAGCAGCAGCCGCCTTTACGGTTCATCTCCCCGCCCGAGGAGATTTTCAAGCCAAAAGTCCCTGCCCGGGGACTGCCACGCAGAGGAGCTTTTGTAACGGGGCTCCCCGACCGGGTACTTTCATGTACAAAATCTCCCCGGCCGGGGAGAGGCAACAGAAACCCTACGCAGCAACAACACAGATCTTCCCCTGTTTCTGTCATGAAATGCAACAGCAAGATGCAGCAACAAAAGGCCAAATGATGCAGCAACAAAAAGGCATGAAATACAGTAGCAAACTAGCCCTAACAACTTACTAAAATTGACAGCAACAAGCATGCAAACGCAGCATGAGACAGCAACTAAAATCAGTTCAAAACAGGGGCAGAAATCCACGAAAACAGGGCATGACTGATCTCATTTAATCCCAACAAGTTCAGGTCAATTAGGCCATCAAATGTGCAGCAAAACAACACTAATTCAACATATAAATCAGCCCCAAGAAAGCTCAACGTGAAAAGAACGCATACGTGACCTATTCATGAAATTTTTCTCAATGTACCATAAATGATATCTCATAAATACATCAACCACCATGAAATCAATGATCATAAATGAGAAAAGGATGTCAAAACAATAATTTTCAAGCTTGGAATCAATCAAATCCATCAAGAATCGAAAGAGATCATCACAAATGCTTAAAACCTACTATTTTTGAACTCAGCCGAAAAACTCATGAAACCATGATCAAATTTGGGGATGAAAGGATTAAAATGATCAGGAATGAACATATATTACAACCCTAAGCTTACCTTGTTGATTGGATGAAGGTTGGATGAGATTTGAGCTCCAAAATCTCCAAGGGCTCAAGGGTTACGGGAAAAACTGGAATGCAGTAGCTTTGGCTGAGATTTGTGGTTTATGTGAGGGTTGGTTCGGTTAAGGGATGATATAACAGGCTAGGTGGTTGAGTTAGGGTTTCATAGCATCAAACCATGGTTAAATTGGTTAAAGTTTGGATGAGTTATGGCCATTTTAGTATAACATGGTCAGTTTAGTCGCCGTTTCATTTTTCAGTTGAATTTCGGAGGTTCAAATGACTTTGGAAAAATATAAGGCTAAGTTCACTAAACTCGAATTTTTGTTACGAGTTCAGCGAAGTTGACGGAACTCGAATCCGAGTTCCCGAGTTCAAGATATCAATTACGGAACCAAGGGTGCGCTAATTGCTCGTTAGCCCCCGACTTGGATTCCAAAATTAAAGTAAATCCGAAACACATGCAAATGAATCCGAAATTATGAAACGAACATATATTCATATACAAGACACGTATAAATCAAACATATTAAATTTGCACGAAATTTCGGTATCAATTTATATATAAACGAAGCACGTAAATGTCCATAAGCAATGTAACAATAAAATCCATATCATTTACAAATAATATAAAATTCAAATTCATATATAATGTAAAAATAAATGCATGCATCAATATCAATTTCAATGAATTGCATGAGTTCATGCAAATATGTTAATAAACAACTCATACCATGTTAATATATATATATATATATATATATATATATATATATATATATATATATATATTGATATTAATAACATTAAAATAAAGTAATTAACATTTAATATATTTAAAATAAAATTAAATATATAAAACACGTATCAATAATTATTTCGCGCAATTTGGTAAACACATACGTCATGCTTTACTATTACTAAAAAAAACTGGGGCGTTACAACCTCTCCCCCTTAAAAGAATCCGTCTTCGGATTCACTGTCTGCCTGAAAACAATTAATGAAGGAACCCCGTTCCTCACAAGCAACAAGGAGAGAATCCCCGTCTCTCAAATAGCAATGAAAGAACCCCGTCTCTCAAAAATAATAAAGAGAGAACCCCGTCTCTCGAAAGCAACAAAGAGAGAACCCCGTCTCTCGAAAGCAACAACGAGAGAACCCCGTCTCTCGCAAACAGGCAACGAAGTTCAAAAGACAAAAGACAATCACAACGAAGAGCAAACATCAAGGAGAAAGTATCAAAACGTCCAATTACAACAACTTAATCAAAACCATCACATAAAGCCAGGGAACAATTATCACTTACTTATATCCAACATTGATTATACAACAATAGTTAACACATCAAAGAATTAAAGCACAGATTATCAGAATTATTTAAATTAACAATGCGTGTATACATATGCCATGGATGTCTGAGGTACCGTTCACCGTGGAAATGAATTTGAAACTAAAGCCTTCATGGTCCCAAGGTATGGTCTGAACCTAAAAGCTAGCTCGACTCTTGGCTTGTTTTTAATATCTTCAACGTGTCACCGGATAAACTGATAAGGCTCTCGACTAATCCTATTCATAATTTCACTCTCATTCTTATATCTTCTTACCTTTTTCCATTTCTCGGTTATACGTTGACCCTGATCCAATCAACCTGCCCTTCCAAAACGAGTTTTACCCTACATCTTAAGATTTCGGACCGGTCTTCTTCACGGTTCATGTATCCTTCTATAATTTGGTGAAACCCCTGAAATTCAATAACCTTTTTGATTAATGATCACAACCTTCTTGACGAGTTCTTTCCAAACCGGATTATGATCATCGGTTCCTAAAATTTTTGGATTAATCTCTTCGTGGACCGTTTCCTTACCCCTTCATCCTCTTAGAGCCATTAAGCGTACATTAATTTTCGGTCCACCCAAATTTCTAATCGAGGGAAAAATTCCTTGATACTTCTTGAGATACAGATCAAGTCCTCCTATAGTTACTTCTTTCTGATTCCTTCCTTCTCAAATTCCTTCTAACTCGTTATGAAAAAATGACTAGCGATGCAGTATGGTTTTATTTTGTTAAGTGCTGTCCGAATTCCTCTAATCCTTAGTCAAATTACCCTCTATGGTTGCCATCACGAACATATTAATTTGATTTAATTTCTGTTCACTGAGGCGATTTAATGGTCTCGCAGAAGCTCTTCCACAATTCCATTACTTCCCAAAATTTAAATCCCATGTGTAGAAATGCTCAACAAACCATCTCCTCAACATCCCGTGGTGGCCTTCAACACTAACTTAATACTTAACGCTCACTTTAACCATTTAACCGTTAAGGTTCTTTTATTTATTTCCGATCACACCATTAGGACTTCCAGGTCTTCCTTAATTTGCAGTTCCGTTATTCCTACGAGCATATCTCTTCGAGCACCATTTCAATCTTCCAATTTGTTTCTCGGTCGTGCTCTCCCCCTTAAAATTTCTATTGCCACATGTTGAACTCCATCAATTCTTCTTTTATCGAAATTCTGGATGAATGAATTCCATTAGGGAGGATTTAATCAGAAGGGCAACCCTAAAGTTTTGCCTTTCCACTTCCTTCCTAATTCGCTTGAGGTCCGGAACCCCTTTCCTATTCTTGTCCGATCCAAACAACCCGCAATCAACTATAATCTCGTTTCTCCTTATGAATTCCCATTTCCATTAACCTATCCCTTACTTGAAGTTCTTTATTTTCCCGGCGTCACCTTCCTTGTAACGTACCATCCCATTATTTCTCTTTCTCTTAACTCAGATGTGGCCCGATCGAAGAAATACTTGATAAGTGGGATGAAAGAACTTCCTATTAAATAAACACTAGAATGCATGTCGGGTTAAAATGATGATGCACGTGGTATGCTTGCAACAATTAAATATACCGCACATTAGAGCAACAAAATCAAATAGGAATGCGCGCACAAACGTAAGTAAAGAAAATAATAATTTGACGTAAAATATGATGCACGTGCCATGAATGTTTCGGAACCTGTCACCAATATAGTAAGCTGTTAGCTCGGTAGCTTTTCCTCGTTCCTCCAATCACGAGGTTACTTTGAATTGCTAATCATGCCTTGTCTTTCCCACGGTCTTCAAGTTTTCCATGAATCTTTTGGCATCACTTGTATCTTCCACTATCTAGAATTGCAATTTCACGATCCCTGATTTCTTCGACATTCACTGACTTGGCCTCTGCATTCCCCCCCCCCCCCCCCCCCCCCCCCCCCCCGGGAGTCACCCTTCAACATTGCCCAAATTCTCTTACAAAATTGAACCCTAATGTAATTCTGAACCCTACTTCCCGCCATCACCGTGATCAAGACTCCCGTGCTTATCCTTTATGAGTTGAGATTAGTGAAATAAACTCATTTTCCGATTGCTTATACTTAAGCACACGATTTCCTCCCAAAAAGTCTTTGCCTTTCTTTACCGTTTCCATTTGTTGGTCCATATTTCCCAATTCAACCTCACAACCCGACAATTCAGCTTGGGTTTGGAAAACGAACTCAATTCCCGTCCTCAATGTCACCTCCTTTCCAAAATTTGTATTTACCCCGTCAATTGCCTTTCTCTACTCCCTTCCCAACTCGTTTCTATCTTAGTAGCAATCCAGAGCACCTAAATTTAAACTCTTCTCGATCTTCACCTCCACAATCTCGATTTCTAATTTTTGCGGTTTATTTAGAAACCCTTCTTTGACAACTCTTGGTGCTCAATTCCCATTGAATTTATTTTACCTTAACTCCTCTCAGTCCTCGGTACCTCTTCAATGGTCCGAACCCTGAACCAAAATACCTTCAAGATTCATTTACTTTATTCCTTAGGTTGAACGATCCCATTAATCCCAGTTATGGCATCACATGTAGGAGAGCCGTATATATCCATATTCGGAGTCATAAATGTTTTCCCCGACCAATTCTTTTCTTATCAAGTGTCTCTCTACCCTTGCATCCCTTAAGTGGAACCTCCCATTCCGGCACCCAACCCTTGAACTCTAGCTTCATATAGGAAGGCCTCACATCTCGAATTCTCCATATTCCTTTCCGGTGCATCCCTCATATCTTCCATGCCTCAGGAAGAACTTACAATAGATCGTCTTTATCGTGGAACTTGGCCGTGGTTTGATATTATCTTTATAACCTATAAATCATAACTCATTTCGGAGATATATGCATGCGATTAGTACATGCTCATGGCACATATTCAACACGAAAGACACGGATCCAATATGAAATGCAACAAGTAATTCGACAAGATTAAAAAGAAAGACAATTTCATGTTCAAGATCGATGCAATGCACACATTGTCATGTAGTTCCTAAGCTGTACGACCTAGACTGACTCAAACCCGACTTGAGAACACCAGTTTTGCAACCGGGCTCTGATACCATTTAAAGATGTAGCACCCCGCTCGTGAGGCACCACATCCCCCGCACTATGGCTCAACACGAGTAACGAAATGGTAAATTCGCACCCGTATCAACCGTAGCGAATGGGAGACAAACAGAAAAACCCTCCTAAGGTAGGCGGAACTTAGACCCTGCAAATATAACTAGCCAACAAGACATAATGCAACGGAGAACCCAATCCAAACACATGCATTGGCCACGGCCTGCAGAAATTAAACACTCGAACCACAGGCAGACTCGGGCTCCTCAGGCCTCTTTTAATTCATAACAAAGGCCGACAAGGCAATTCAATAACAATTACCTAAAGAATCAAGTTCATAATATTACAGAATCGAATCATGCAGGATTTAAGTACAAATGCGAGTGCAGAGACTCTCCTAACTTAACTTGACCAACTCAAAGACTCTATACACTTTCGCCTAGCTCGAAACTCCGAAGCCAAACCTACGCACTAAAAGGTTGGGGAGGGAGAGGGTCAATCTCTAAAAGACTGAGTGAGCAGGAGCGATATACGTATATATAAAACATGCACATGCAAGTCATAAATCCCGAGCAAGGTTTTATTTGAAATTAGTTCCCAAAAGGGCAAGAGAATAACCAAGCAATACCCGGATTTTACGACTAATCATATTAATTCATTACGTTCATAATTCATACATAAACATAAGGGCTCGGCGAGTGAGCGTGCATCATCTCCAACCAAACTCCGACTGCGTACGACACATATCATTAATAATTTAAATAGGTGGTCATGCAATATATCATAATACACGCAGATCATATATCATATCATAAAACATATTCGTTTGGGCAATCCGTGTCCCAACCTTCCCGCATGGTGCATATCAATCATAAATATAATCATAATCATAAACATACATGCATAATCTCGCCAAAACATTTGCATCATACTTAGGATACATACTATAAGAAAACATACCTTACCGTGCAACTCGGCATATGCTATACAGGTACCTCTCCGTGTCATCCTAATCCGTAGCTAGCATGAAGACACACGGTTTGGAGCATAGCCTCGTTGCAAAACTATTTTAAGCTTATATACGCCCATACGTATAATTTCAGAAGAATTTACTCAATGACTCCACTTTGTAAAGATAACATATATATACATAAGGTTTTACGCCAAAACTTGTCACTTAAGGGTTATAGGGTTTTATACATAACTAGAACGAAAACACCTTCACCTGAAACATGATGATACAAGGGTACGAGTTACCGAGTGCCTGAAAGATCAAGATTTCTCCACCCTGGAGATAAACTGTACAAAAGACAACGTAACGTGTTCGTGAGACTCAAGACTCCAAATGAACCTTATACGACGCACGGCAATGTATTATCATGATTGAATGCATAAGAAATGATATTAGGTCATAAAATGCTTATGTGCACGATTAAGGAATTTAAATCAAATAATCAAACCATTCAATCATTCGTTCACGTTTATTCAATTCTTAAATTCGCATTTCTAATTAAACTAATTCAAGAATTCAAACATGATCATAGTACTTATTAAATCACATTCCTAATTAGAAAATAGGCAATTAAATACTTTCAAATCAAAATCGAAAATCAAATAAAACATGAAATAGGTAACAATTAAATTCTATACTCAATTAAATCAAATAATATTCAATATTTAATAAACATATATAAATATATTAATATACGTACATATATTATATTATATATATATATACATGCATACGTACTAAAATGCATGTAGTTTCATACAACAATTACCAATTCCATGCATGTAACAATTAAATTACAAGATATATACATATAGCAAGCATACTTACTAACATGCAGGTAATTCCATAAAGCACAACAATCTCATGCATGAAACATTCAAAGCCATATTACATGTACATGCAATTCTTAAACAAATTCAGACCTAGCCAATTCATATGCACATGTAAACCACTACTTCCTTCATGCATTACTACTAACAACTAACAACCATTCATGCAGGAAGGAAAAAGGAAACAAGCAGCAACAGCTTAATAGCAAAACAGCAGCAGCAGCCTTTACGGTTCATCTCCCCGCCCGGGGAGATTTTCAAGCCAAAAGTCCCCGCCCGGGGACTGCCACGCAGAGGAGCTTCTGTAACGGGGCTCCCCGGCCGGGTACTTTCATGTACAAAATCTCCCCGGCCGGGGAGAGACAACAGAAACCCTACGCAGCAACAGCACAGATCTTCCCTTGTTTCTGTCATGAAATGCAACAGCAAGATGCAGCAACAAAAGGCCAAATGATGTAGCAACAAAAAGGCACGAAATGCAGTAGCAAACTAGCCCTAACAACTTACTAAAATTGACATCAACAAGCATGCAAACGCAGTAGGAGACTGCAGCTAAAATCAGTTCAAAACAGGGGCAGAAATCCACGAAAACAGGGCATGACTGATCTCATTTAATCCCAACAAGTTCAGGTCAATTATGTAGCACCCGAGCGTAAGGTACCACATCCCCCGCACCGAAACCCGACCCGTATATGAAATGGAAGTCCATACACGTGCCAAATCCACGGCGAACGGGGACACAACACACACGCTATGCTAGGCGGGACTAACCCTTAAAACCAATCAACTCAAGAATCATAAAATCAGAGTTAAAATAGAATGCGGAAGCAAGAACTACATAGCATATATATACAGTGAGCCACCAAGCTCCAAAAATAGATATACAAGAGCATTCAAATATGCAACGGCACTCACGGCCTACAAAATCATAATGCTCCAATCTATACTATGATCAAATACAAAAGTAGCATCAAGAGTATGAATATGAGACTGAAAAGAAGTGCTAAACATAAATGCAAGACCTAGACGACTTGTATTCCCGCCTAGCACTCCTACACCTGCACAAAACAACTGAAAACAGCCGGGTTCAGTCTAAAAGAGACTGGTGGGTATAAAAACGGGGCATAAGATATATAATATCGCATAATTTAAACACATATTCATTCCTAATTGTTCATAAGGGTTTAAGCTCGGCGAGTGAGCGTGCACAATCTCCAACCTTCTCCTCGTGTAATCATATAATAATTATTGGTTGTCATACATATCTTTCGTGCACATACATAAATGATCATAATCATAAATATACACCTTCTTCCTCCGGATGGTGGAAGGGTTAGCTAGACCCTGCCACCGGTTCATACATAGGCCAATGGGGGTACATGAATCCCCCAAGGGCACTCAGCTCCCATTCCTAGCTAAATCTCCTAGCGAGGGCCGGTATCACCGTAGTTTGGTTGGAACTAGTATATGGGATCCCCGTCAGCCCTTGCTTCCTAGGTTAGCCACATATACTAAGTCCCGGGGCCCGTGAACATAACATATATGCAATCTCGCCAAAACATAAGGTAGGGTTTCATAATTAAAAAGGGGTCATACGTTTGAAATCATTTACCCAAAATGACTCGATTTATATAAATATATTATTTTGGCTTAAAACTTTGCACATAAGGGATTTATAGGGTTGTTTAACTAGTAGAAGAAAAACCCACCTTTACCAAGGCAAAATAAAGGCACAAGCGTCTCAATGCTCGTCCTCGTCTCCGACCAAACCCGAATATGTGCAAAAGAAAATGTATGAGACTCAATGACCACATATGACGCTCGGCAATGAGGTGAATATGACATGAATGCATAAAAATGTTCATGTGCACGATTAAGAAATTTAAAACATATAATCAACTCATTCGTTCATATATATATCATTCAGTTTCATAATTTCATGAATTCATATGTTCATATAAATTTCATAAATTCATAACATTCATAACATTCATAATGCATAACAATTAATCTAAAATTCATTTAATAAGCATAACATATAATATTCATATTCACATTTAGGAATAACATAAATAAAACGTTCAATCAAAAGTCGATAATTAAATACGCGAAATGGAAATCAATAAATTTCAAAAATTGAATTAAATCAAATAATATTTGAAATATATAATATTTATACATATAATATAATAATTATATATAATCATATAATAACATAACAAATATATAACATGTAATAACATATAATATATATAACATATATATATATACACGTACACACAAAGTCACCCATGCATGCATAACTCCACCAATTCATGCACACACACAACACCAATTATATATACATACAGCCATGCACAATTATAAAAGCAACAACAGACATTCACGCACACACAGATATACATAAACAGCAGCCAGCAGCAGCCCCAGGAAGATGCAGAACAGACCAAGAAAAACGGGGTGACACCCCCGTGTCACCCTCCAAGCCTGGACCGAGACACCCCCGTGTCTCGGTACAGCAGCTCCAGCCCACACAGCACCCCCGTTCCCCGCTGGAACGGGCAGAAATAGCACGCCCGTGTCGCAGCAACAGCAGCCTCTGTTACACAGAAACTGACGCAGAAACAGGGTAAGAAAAAGGCAGCCAATTACGCAGGAAAAGCAGGCAATATGCAACAATATAAAGCATGATTTACAACAAAAAATCAGCCTCAACACACACCACAAAGCCACAAAACTGACAGCAAAAGATGGAAGGAAATGATAGCAGTTTTGACAGCAACTATGCGTGACAAAAACAGGGCCAAAAACCCGAAGAAAACAGGGTATGCATCTCTCAACTAATCCGATACAGTTCAAGTCCGTAAAGCCATCAAACGTGCAGCAAAACAACATGAATTCAACAAGTAAATCAGTCCCAATCAAGCTCAAACAAGAAATGGAAGCGTACGTGACATTCCTGTGGAAATTTCTCAAAAGATCATAAATGATATCTCATAAATATTTCAACAACCACGAGATCAATGACCATAAATGATATGAGGATGTCAAAACAATCAATCTCAAGCTTGGAATCAATCAAAATCATTGAGAATCGAAGGAGATCAAGAAATTGCCCAAAAACTCCATTTTCGGGAAAAACAGTCCAGGAAGAAGAAACCATGCTCAAAATCATGAATGAAAAGATGGAAATGATCAGAATTAAACATATAATGCAACCCTTAACTTACCTTGATGATTGGATGAAGTTTGGATGAGATTTGAGCTCCAAAATCTCCAAGGTTGAAGGGTTACGGGACTGGAATGAGAAGCAGTAGATTTGGCTGAATTTTTGGGGATTGTGTGAGGGTTATCTCGGTTAGGGCTTGAAATATCATGATAGGTGGTTAAGTTAGGGTTTAAAGGAATCAAACCATGGTTAATTTGGTTATGGTTTGGACAAGATATGGCTCATTTTGTACAACAAGGTCAAGTTGGTCGCCGATTCGTTTTTCGGTTGGATTTCGGAGGTTCAAACGACTTAGGAAAAATATAAGGCTAAGTTTACTAAACTCGAATTTTCGTTACGAGTTCAGCGGAGTTGACGGAACTCGAATCCGAGTTCCCGAGCTCAAGATATTAAATTCGGAACCAAGGGTACGCTAAGTGCTCGTTAGCCCCCGATTTGGTTCCTCGTAACAAATTAAATCCGTTAACAAATCAAATGAATTCAAAAATGTAAACCGAGCATAAAATCATGTCCATAACACATATATATACGACATACTACAAATTCGTGGCAATCTGAAATCATTTCATACAAGAACGAAGCTCAAAATTAGTGATATGATCAATCCATGCAATTCATGCATAAATTTTAAAATTCCATGCAAAAATATAATTTCCCATGAAAAAACATTTAAATAAATAAATTAAATCTAATATTAATTAAATTATATTAAACACGTAATTAATTAACTAAAACATGATTAATTAACATGACATATAATTAGCATAATCATTACATTAATACTAATATAAATAAACGTATACATATATACTTAAAGAAATAAATATATATATATATATATATATATATAATACGATATATATATATATTAGAATTAATAATAAATTAAAATAAAATATAATAAAAGAAAATAATAACAGTTTATAATAAAATTAAATATAAAACACGTAAAAACAATTAAGTCGCGCAATTAGGTAAACACATACGTCATACCTTTACGTTCGAAAAGTCGGGGCGTTACAATCTCTCCCCCTTAAAAGAATCTGTCCTCGGATTCATTGCTCGCTCGGAACCAACTCGGGGTGAAATCTTTTCATCTTATCCTCCGTCTCCCATGTAGCCTCTTCGGTTTTATCACTTCTCCAAAGAACCTTGACTAGTGGAATACGCCGATTTTGAAGTTCCTGAAATTTTCGATCCAATATCTTAATCGGCTTCTGAACAAAGGTGAGATCCGGTTCTAATTCCACTTCTTCAACCGGTAGAACCTCGGACTCGTCTCGATAATATTTTCGGAGCTGTGAAACATGAAGCACGCTATGAATTCCAGTTAAATTCGGAGGCAAGTCCAATCGATAAACCGTATCCCCAATCTTCTCTAAAATCTCATATGGTCCCATATACCAAGTGTTTAATTTTCCTCCTCGTCCAATCCTTGAGAACCCTTTTCGTGGGGAAGCCTTTAAGAAAACCTTATCTCCAATCTCAAACTCCAAATTCTTCCTCCGAAGATCTGCATAACTCTTTTGTCGATCCTGAACGGCCTTCATCCGTTGTCTAATTATCTGGACCTTATCCATAGCCTTTTGTACAACCTTAGAGAGTTTTTCCTTCTTTTCCCCTCTTTTAATCCCTTCTTGCTTGGTCCAATTCCATTCCTCCAAGTCCAAGAACAACGGTGATCGACATTTACGTCCATAAAGAGCTTCATAAGGGGCCATTTCAATCGAGGCTTGATAGCTATTGTAATAAGCAAACTCGATTAACGGCAACTGTTCATTCCACGAGCTTTGAAAGTCCAATGCACATGCCCTCAACAGATCCTCCAGATACTTAATTAACCTTTCTGATTGTCTGTCGGTCTGAGGATGGAAAGCTGTGCTGAATTGAAGCCTTGTTCCCAAACACTTCTGTAATTCTTGCCATAACCTTGAAGTAAATCTGGGATCCCGATCCGAGACAATACTAACAGGTACACCATGAAGCCTGACAATCTCATCATTGTATCTCTTGGCCAACTTACTTACTTTATCAGACATTCTAATAGCAAGAAAATGAGCGGATTTCATCAACCTGTCCACGATAACCCAAATTCCATCGAAACCTCCTCTCACTCTTGGTAATCCCAAAACAAAATCCATAGCTATTTGTTCCCATTTCCATTCCGGGATAGGCAATGGTCGAAGTAGCCCCGATGGCTTCTGATGTTCTGCCTTAATCACTTGACAAGTCATGCAGTGTTTCACGAAGTTGATAACATCCCGTTTCAATCCATTCCACCAATAGAATTGCTTAAGATCCTTATACATTTTGTTCCTCCGGGATGTATCGAATACCCTGACCGATGGGCTTCCTCAAGAACAATCCTTTTTAACTCTTCCGGGATAACAACTCTATTCTTGAATCTTAGAAGTCCCGTATCATCAACCTAAACGGACACTCTGAATCAGCTCGAGCTTTCCCAACTAATTTCTGAACCTCGGGATCAATCCTCTGAGCATCAAATAACCTCTGTTTATGTTCTGGTTGAACCGTAATATTCCGAATACTAGCCCTCAGTCTGAACAACTCATTCTCATCTCCAATTTCCACTTTCACATTGGACACACTACTTTTCCTACTAAGTGCATCCCCGACCAAATTGGCTTTGCCGGGATGGTATCGGATTGTACACTCATAATCCGCCAAAAGTTCCATCCAACGCCTTTGTCTCTTATTCAATTCCTTTTGCGAGAATAAGTATTGGAGACTCTTGTGATCAGAAAAGACCTCGAACGAAATTCCATAAAGATAGTGTCTCCACTTACCCAAAGCGAAGATCACTGCCGCTGATTCCAAATCATGAGTGGGGTAGTTCTGTTCATGCTCTTTCAATTTCCTTGAGGCATAGGCGATTACTCTTCCATTTTGCATCGACACACATCCCAAACCTTCCTTTGAGGCGTCCGTATAAACTGTATATCTTTCTGTACCTTCGGGAAGTGCTAATACAGGAGCGGTGGTCAACTTTTCCTTTAAAAGTTGAAAGTTAGCCTCACATGCCTCATCCCACTCAACTTAACCGCCTTCTTAGTCAATCGGGTTAAAGGAGCTGCCATCTTCGAAAAATCCTGTACAAATCTTCGATAGTAGCCTGCCAAACCCAAGAAACTCCTTACTTCTGAAGCATTTTTCGGCTTTGCCATTGAATAACCATCTCAATCTTAGAAGGATCTACTTCCAAACCTTTCCTTGAAATAATATGACCCAAAAACGCTACCCGATCTATCCAGAACTCGCATTTGCTAAACTTAGCATACAACCGATGCTCTCTTAAGGTATCCAACACAATCCTGAGGTGCCTGGCATGATCCTCTGGAGTTCTCGAATAAACCAAGATGTCATCGATGAAGATTACCACAACTTATCCAAATAGGGCCGAAAAATTCGATGCATCATATCCATAAAGCAGCCGGAGCACCCCAATGTGACGAACTTGGCCGTATATATCCAACTTTGAGTAATACCTCTAATTGAATCTTTAACTCTTCCAATTCAGCCGGATATTCTTTCCCTTCAATCAAAACTGAACACTCCCGAATCAACTGATCTGTCTGAAGACTACCACCAAGTGGTGAACTCACCAAAAAGCAAGAAGAAAGACAAATAACAGGCAAGCACAGAGTGGCAACTAAATCATAAGAAATAAAGGAATGCGTGGCACCCAGATCAAGGAGTTCATGAATGCTCATGTTATGTATGCATAGGGTACCTTCTACCACTGCTGTGGGGTCAATCTCTGCATCTTGCTCTTCACCTTTGATGGCGTAAGTACGAGCCGGATCATTGGCCTTTGAACTCGTCTTTGATATCCGGGGTCTTTGTAGGGACAAGTATCCGCCATATGGTCCCCTTTTCCACATATGAGGCACAATTTCAACCTCCTCCGACAGTTATAGTAATTATGAGTTGGTCCTCCACAATGTGTACAGGGAGCTTGAGCCAATCTCGCCACGCTCGGACCTTATCGATCTTTCGTAGGTGTAGGTAAAGCTTTGAGAGCCAGTGGAGTTGGTCCTCCCATTCTTGCCTTCTTAAACGGACCCTTAGAAGGGGGACTAGCTTGCATCATCGACCTCTTTCCCGAATTCGATCCGGAACCTCTTCCCATTGGAGCTCTAAAAACCGGATCCTTCTTTTTGATTTCCTCCCCTTGCGTAGTAAACTGTCGGACTCCAGATATCCTCTCTACTCGAATCAACCAACCCTTCGAGACCGCATCATCGATAGAACCAGAAAATCGAGGGGGGTTGTAGCTCAGAAACACCTCATGAGGATCTCTATTGTTATGGTTTAGTGGGGGAGCTTGTTGTTCTGCTTATTGTGGTAGGGGAGCTTGAGCCCTCCTATGTTCGACATAGTTGAAAATAGGTTCCATGAAATTTCCCATGTCCACCGGTGATGCTTGTGGTTGGGATGGAGGCGTAGGGGATCGATCATGATGACGGCGGCGTCCTGGAGATCTCTCACGGTGTCTACGTGGAGGCATCCTGTTCAAGAAACACTAAAATGCATGCTATTTTTAGTCCATGCATGCAAGTGCAATTAATTCGATCAAAATTCAAGATTTAGAGCACACAAGCACGTAAACAATGCATATGCAACACATTGACAAGTTGTTCCTAAAGCCGAACGACCTAACTGACTCAACACGACACTAGAGCCCGGGTTTTGCAACCCTAAGCTCTGATACCACTTAAGGATGTAGCACCCCGAGCGTAAGGTACCACATCCCCCGCACTGAGACCCAACCCGTATATGAAATGGAAGTCCATACACGTGCCAAATCCACGGCGAACGGGGACACAACACACACGCTATGCTAGGCGGGACTAACCCTTAAAACCAATCAACTCAAGAATCATAAAATCAGAGTTAAAATAGAATGCGGAAGCAAGAACTACATAGCATATATATACAGTGAGCCACCAAGCTCCAAAAATAGATATACAAGAGCATTCAAATATGCAACGGCACTCACGGCCTACAAAATCATAACGCTCCAATCTATACTATGATCAAATACAAAAGTAGCATCAAGAGTATGAATATGAGACTGAAAAGAAGTGCTAAACATAAATGCGAGACCTAGACGACTTGTATTCCCGCCTAGCACTCCTACACCTGCACAAAACAACTGAAAACAACCGCGTTCAGTCTAAAAGAGATTGGTGGGTATAAAAACGGGGCATAAGATATATAATATCGCATAATTTAAACACATACATGCAAGCCCTAATCCCATGTGAAGTTTGATAAGAATTTACCAAGTGGTTAAAACAAAAGAAAACATCAACGGGATTATGACGTTCATATTCATTCATATTTGTTCATAAGGGTTTAAGCTCAGCGAGTGAGCGTGCACAATCTCCAACCTTCTCCTCGTGTAATCATATCATAATTATTGGTTGTCATACATATCTTTCGTGCACATACATAAATGATCATAATCATACATATGCACCTTCTTCCTCCGGATGGTGGAAGGGTTAACTAGACCCTGCCACCGGTTTATACATAGGCCAATGGGGGTACATGAATCCCCCAAGGGCACTCAGCTCCAATTCCTCGCTAAATCTCCTAGCGAGGGCCGGTATCACCGTAGTTTGGTTGGAACTAGTATATGGGATCTCCGTCAGCCCTTGCTTCCTCGGTTAGCCACATATACTAAGTCCCGGGGCCCATGAACATAACATATATGCAATCTCGCCAAAACATAAGGTAGGGTTTCATAATTAAAAAGGGGTCATACGTTTGAAATCATTTACCCAAAATGACTCGATTTATATAAATATATTATTTTGGCTTAAAACTTTGCACGTAAGGGATTTATAGGGTTGTTTAACTAGTAGAAGAAAAACCCAACTTTACCAAAGCAAAATAAAGGCACAAGCATCTCAATGCTCGTCCTCGTCTCCGAACAAACTCGAATCTGTGCAAAAGAAAAGGTATGAGACTCAATGACCACATATGACGCTCGGCAATGAGGTGAATATGACATGAATGCATAAAAATGTTCATGTGCACGATTAAGAAATTTAAAACATATAATCAACTCATTCGTTCATATATATATCATTCAGTTTCATAATTTCATGAATTCATATGTTCATATAAATTTCATAAATTCATAACATTCATAACATTCATAATGCAGAACAATTAATCTAAAATTCATTTAATAAGCATAACATATAATATTCATATTCACATTTAGGAATAACATAAATAAAACGTTCAATCAAAAGTCGATAATTAAATACGCGAAATGGAAATCAATAAATTTCAAAAATTGAATTAAATCAAATAATATTTGAAATATATAATAATTATACATATAATATAATAATTATATATAATCATATAATAACATAACAAATATATAACATGTAATAACATATAATATATATAACATATATATATATATATATATACACGTACACACAAACTCACTCATGCATGCATAACTCCACCAATTCATGCACACACACAACACCAATTATATATATATATACAGCCATGCACAATTATAACAGCAGCAACAGACATTCATGCACACACAGATATACATAAACAGCAGCCAGCAGCAGCCCCAGGAAGACGCAGAACAGACCAAGAAAAATGGGGTGACACCCCCGTGTCACCCTCCAAGCCTGGACCGAGACACCCCCGTGTCTCGGTACAGCAGCTCCAGCCCACACAGCACCCCCGTTCCCCGCTGGAACGGGCAGAAATAGCACGCCCGTGTCGCAGCAACAGCAGCCTCTGTTACACAGAAACTGACGCAGATACAGGGCAAGAAAAAGGCAGCCAATTACGCAGGAAAAGCAGGCAATATGCAACAATATAAAGCATGATTTACAACAAAAAATCAGCCTCAACACACACCACAAAGCCACAAAACTGACAGCAAAAGATGGAAGGAAATGATAGCAGTTTTGACAGCAACTATGCCTGACAAAAACAGGGCCAAAAACCCGAAGAAAACAGGGTATGCATCTCTCAACTAATCCGATTTAGTTCAAGTCCATAAAGCCATCAAACGTGCAGCAAAACAACATGAATTCAACAAGTAAATCAGTCCCAATCAAGCTCAAGCAAGAAATGGAAGCGTACGTGACATTCAAGTGGAAATTTCTCAAAAGATCATAAATGATATCTCATAAATATTTCAACAACCACGAGATCAATGACCATAAATGATATGAGGATGTCAAAACAATCAATCTCAAGCTTGTAATCAATCAAAATCATTGAGAATCGAAGGAGATCAAGAAATTGCCCAAAAACTCCATTTTCGGGAAAAACAGTCCAGGAAGAAGAAACCATGCTCAAAATCATGAATGAAAGATGGAAATGATCAGAATTAAACATATAATACAACCCTTAACTTACCTTGATGATTGGATGAAGTTTGGATGAGATTTGAGCTCCAAAATCTCCAAGGTTGAAGGGTTACGGGACTGGAATGAGAAGTTGTAGCTTTGGCTGAATTTTTGGGGATTGTGTGAGGGTTATCTCGGTTAGGGCTTGAAATATCATGATAGATGGTTAAGTTAGGGTTTAAAGGAATCAAACCATGGTTAATTTGGTTATGGTTTGGACAAGATATGGCTCATTTTGTACAACAAGGTCAAGTTGGTCGCCGATTCGTTTTTCGGTTGGATTTCGGAGGTTCAAACGACTTAGGAAAAATATAAGGCTAAGTTTACTAAACTCGAATTTTCGTTACGAGTTCAGCGGAGTTGACGGAACTCGAATCCGAGTTCCCGAGCTCAAGATATTAAATTCGGAACCAAGGGTACACTAAGTGCTCGTTAGCCCCCGATTTGGTTCCTCGTAACAAATTAAATCCGTTAACAAATCAAATGAATTCGAAAATGTAAACCGAGCATAAAATCATGTCCATAACACATATATATACGACATACTACAAATTCGTGGCAATCCGAAATCATTTCATACAAGAACGAAGCTCAAAATTAGTGATATGATCAATCCATGCAATTCATGCATAAATTTTAAAATTCCATGCAAAAATATAATTTCCCATGCAAAAACATTTAAATAAATAAATTAAATCTAATATTAATTAAATTATATTGAATACGTAATTAATTAACTAAAACATGATTAATTAACATAACATATAATCAGCATAATCATTACATTAATACTAATATAAATAAACGTATACATATATACTTAAAGAAATAAATATATATATATATATATATATATATATATATATATAATACGATATATATATATATATATTAGAATTAATAATAAATTAAAATAAAATATAATAAAATAAAATAATAACAATTTATAATAAAATTAAATATAAAACACGTAAAAACAATTAATTCGCGCAATTAGGTAAACACATACGTCATACCTTTACGTTCGAAAAGTCAGGGCGTTACAAATTAGGCCATCAAATGTGCAGCAAAACAACACTAATTCAACATATAAATCAGCCCCAAGAAAGCTCAACGTGAAAAGAAAGCATACGTGACCTATTCATGAAATTTTTCTCAATGTGCCATAAATGATATCTCATAAATACATCAACCACCATGAAATCAATGATGATAAATGAGAAAAGGATATCAAAACAATAATTTTCAAGTTTGGAATCAATCAAATCCATCAAGAATCGAAAGAGATCATCACAAATGCTTAAAACCTACTATTTTCGAACTCAGCCGAAAAAGTCATGAAACCATGATCAAATTTGGGGATGAAAGGATTAAAATGATCAGGAATGAACATATATTACAACCCTAAGCTTACCTTGTTGATTGGATGAAGGTTGGATGAGATTTGAGCTCCAAAATCTCCAAGGGCACAAGGGTTACGGGAAAAACTGGAATGCAGTAGCTTTGGCTGAGATTTGTGGTTTATGTGAGGGTTGGTTCAGTTAAGGGATGATATAACTGTAACAGCCCGAAAACCCGCCTGTCGATATTGTCCGCTTTGGTGGGCTAAGCGACACCACCCTCACGGTTTTGTTTCTCCCGGCGGAATTTAAGCCCGAAGGCGCCCACCCAGGAAAAGGCCTCAACAGGGAAGAGGTATCCACCCCCTTATAAGGAAGGCTTCGTTCTCCTCTTCTTCCGATGTGGGACAAGCACTTTGAGCTTTACAGTCCACCCCCCCATAAGGGCCCAGCGTCCTCGCTGGCACACCGGACCGGGTCCCAGCTCTGATACCATTTGTAACAGCCCGAAAACCCGCCTGTCGATATTGTCCGCTTTGGTGGGCTAAGCGACACCACCCTCACGGTTTTGTTTCTCCCGGCGGAATTTAAGCCCGAAGGCGCCCACCCAGGAAAAGGCCTCAACAGGGAAGAGGTATCCGGCCATTTTATTGGTACACGCGCCTTGGACTCAGAAAGTAGACTTCCAGCCGCTTCGTTTGACGTCGGATTCGTGGAAATCGGAGCAGCGACGGCGCTGCACGCGCCTCTCAAAGCTCGCGGCGTCAGCGCGAGTTACTGTAGCGGCGGCGGCAGAAACTTCGGCGGCCAACGGGGGCCTTTTCCGGCCATCTTTTGGTCTCGGGCTCTTCACGAAAGTTGTTCGGAACGACGAGAACTAGTGACCTGTGATCAGGCGACTCCAGATTCGGTGGTTTGGCGGCGGATCGGCGGCGGCAAAGTGGCGGTGCAACGGCGGCACTAGCTCCGAGGATTTTTCCGGAAAGCTACCTTAGGGCTTTCGAAGAGCTCATCATGGGTAAGTCAACACCTCTTTCGGATCGCATTTTGGTTCACCGGTTTGGAAGTAATTTGAGTTTGAAGATTTAGGGTTTTCGTGCTCTTAGATTTCAGATCTAGGACAATCGGCTTCGAATTTCCAGAAATTGATTGAGGATTCAGAACGGGCACGAAGACTTCATTCAGGAATGATTTTTCGGGATTTTTCCGGTGACTTTTGACGGCGGCCCGTCGGCGGTCCGGCCAAATTCCGGTAGCTACAGTGGTGGCGTTCCGGCGGCGTTTGGTCAGAATGTTCGTCTCATTGTGGTGAGTTCAACGCCACTTTCCGTTCGTTAATCGGACACTCGGTTTATTTATTACGAATTATTTTGCGTAATTGTGATTATTGAATTAATTGTTTTAAGTGCAAATAAATTGGTTATTGTTGGTTTGTTGATCGAGATGTATTTCAATCGTATATGAAAACATGTATTGAATGGATTGTGATATGCATGAATGTTTCGATTTACAATGTGAATCCCGATGTGATGAATTTATGCTATGTGTTTAGATATGAAGGGGTGTTAGTGTAATATTTATGAAACTATGAATGTGACTTGAGCTTGTGTACCAAACATTTTGTGAAGTTGTAAAGTATGACTTTAAGTGAATTAAATGCACTCTTTATTTGTATCAAGCATGCCATCTACGTACAACAACTTTGTATGTTTATATAATCAAGTTGCTCTTACTTATGCACTTTATAACTCGACATGAACTTGATGCTTAATTCTAATATTATAATTGAACCCTGTGATATTGGATGATTTAATATGCATTTTCTGAATACATTGACTTCCTAAATTGATCTTGCATCTTTGGATATGGAATTGCATGATGGTTGCTTGTAAATATGACCTTGTTGAGCATTGATTTGCCTTGAATGACCACGACACCTCATCCAAGCACAACATGAACACTTATGCATAACCACGATCATGTTGAGCAACGCCGTGCGTCTTGTTTGGTTCATATAGAGTCTAAGTCTGGGCTTCTGTATGTCTTGTCACAGAGTTTGGTGGTGCCGATGGGTCCGAGGTTTAGAGTGTTTGGCCCTTCACACTCTCAGACTCTACTACTACGAGGTGAGGTTTAGGATTTTGTATAGTTACGCGACCTATGGCCTTAATATGCTGATTTCAACCCTTGCATGCGAGTATATCTATTATAAATACGTATGTGTTGGATATGATATGTTTATGACCTTCGGAATCAACTCTGTTTGGAAAAGTAAATATGAAAGCATATATAAGCTGTTTTGAAAAGTACTTTACGTTATGTTCTGTAGCGAGATTGCCATGAAAGTTGGTATATGTGATCCGTCGTGATCTGTTATGTTGTGATCCGTTGTGATCTGTGTGTGGATCGATCCTGGTGAGCTGGGAGCTGGTACGAGTGGAGACCGGCACGGCATAGGGCCGTCGGATAAGCCACTGTGCTAGTTCCATTTGAGATATCATTGCGCGACCTTAGGGCGATGAGGGAGGCGTGATATCTTGAGCCTTCGGTGTACGGCCGGGGAGGACTCTTGTGGGTTCGCAACCCCTTGAGGGTGAGTCTATTTTAGACGGTTTATTCTCGATGGTATGGGGACGGTACATCTCCTCCATCATTGGTGTAGAGGTTGGATTGATTTTGATTTATGTTACGAGGAGTTGAGGTTGGAAGCTCGTACTCGCCGAGCAGTTGATTATGTTATGTTATGGAATTATGAATCGGGATAGAGTCATTCTGGAAAATGATTTCCAAACTTACTCTAAATCTTGGGGGTACTTTTATAATTTCTTAAACCTTAATTGGACTTAATTGATCTTTGTATGGAACCTGGGGACTCAATCGCATAACTTAACTCTCGAGGGACCAATCTGCAATTCTTGGAACGAGTCTTTTAATACGCTGAAACCCTAGTGCTACCATTTCATTTCTCTCATCCCATTCCTCGCGCAGCAGATGCGGAGCCAACAACCACCAGCCTGGCCTCCTTCACTTGCTCAGCCGAAACAGGGGAAAATAAAAGGAAGGGAAGCAGCAAACTCTCAGCCGCCTCGACTGTCCTAAGCTTCTACTTTTCTTTTAATTGTAAATTCCTTCTTTTCCTAATTTCTTTACATATGCAGTATACACTTATTTAATTTATGGGAAGTATCGTGTATTGTAATTTGGTTTAATTATTGAATAAATTAAATTAATATATGTTTTAAGCTTGATGCTACTAAATTTCAGAATCTGTTGGTTATCATAAATTGGCTTAGTAACTTTTGAATTTGTGTTTGATGTCGTGTGTATGCGTGAGTGTTGGTATATAGATATATAAATAAATTCGAGCACCTATACGAAATATATGCTGTAATTTGGATTTGTGAGATTGTATTGAATTTGGAATTTGGGTGTGTGCGTGTATGCTGAGCCTATGTTGTATACAAATTGAATTGTTTGCTATATTGGATAATTCCCTAATTGTTATATATATTACTAGGTGAAATGTTTGAGATTAGTGAATGTTTCATTAAATGCATCTGTTATTTACTACTCAAATCATGTTAGTATGAGATTGATTATGATGGATATTAAATTTAATTGAGCTCCTAATATTAGTGGTAACAGGTGTAATATCACTAAAATGATTTACTAACCGTACATAGTTTGGTGTAACTATATGCTAGATGTGCACCTATATTCATATATATATGTATATCATTGTGTACATCTTATTCAATTATGGTTAATGTCATAATTCGTTTAATACGTGAGAAGGTTGAATTAGGGATTTATTTAATTTATATATATTGGGCATGCATATTTTATGATCACGAACTACACGTACAATTGAATTATGTGGTTGTTTGTTATGTGGGATATTAATTGTGCACATGATCACTTTCATGTCACTTTGTAATTTCTGTGAACATGTCATATTATTGCATGTCATCTCATAATCATTGCCGTGCGTCTCTATGGTTCATGTTTGAGTCGTGTCTCACGAGTATGTTGTGTTCCCCTTTTCTATACAGTGATCTCCAGGGCGGAGATGACCTTGTCGCGTATGCATTCGTCTTGTCAGTTCTGGTATCTCGTCGTTTCTCAGGTGAGGTTTAGGATTTTGTATAGCTATGCGACCTATGGCCTTAATATGCTGATTTCAACCCTTGCATGCGAGTATATCTATTATAAATACGTATGTGTTGGATATGATATGTTTATGTCCTTTTGAATCAACTCTGTTTTGGAAAATTAAATATGAAAGCATATGTAAGCTGTTTTGAAAAGTACTTTACGTTATGTTCTGTAGCGAGATTGCCATGAAAGATTGGCGTATGTGATCCGTTGTGATCTGTTCTGTTGTGATCCGTTGTGATCTGTTCTGTTGTGATCCATTGTGATCTGTGTGTGGATCGATCCTGGTGAGCTGGTACGAGTGGAGACCGGTACGGCATAGGGCCGTCGGATAAGCCACTGTGCTAGTTTCCATTTGAGATATCATTGCGCGACCTTAGGGTGATGAGGGAGGCGTGATATCTTGAGCCTTCGGCCAAGGCCGGGGAGGACTCTTGTGGGTTCGCAACCCCTTGAGGGTGAGTCTATTTTAGACGGTTTATTCTCGATGGTATGGGGACGGTACATCTCCTCCATCATTGGTGTAGAGGTTGGATTGGTTTTGATTTATGCTTCGAATTCCAGCTGACCTTTTTCTGCTCTACCACCACTCCGCCAAGAAGGCAACCACCAGCCTGGCCTCCTTCACTTGCTCAGCCGAAACAGGGGAACAAAGCCTCCTTTATAAGGGGGTGGATACCTTTCCCTTGTTGAGGCCTTTTCCTGGGTGGGCGCCTTCGGGCTTAAATTCCATCGGGAGAAACAAAACCGTGAGGGTGGTGTCGCTTAGCCCACCAAAGCGGACAATATCGACAGGCGGGTTTTCGGGCTGTTACAAATGGTATCAGAGCCGGGACCCGGGCCGGTGTGCCAGCGAGGACGCTGGGCCCTTATGGGGGGGTGGACTGTAAAGCTCAAAGTGCTTGTCCCACATCGGAAGAAGAGGAGAACGAAGCCTTCCTTATAAGGGGGTGGATACCTCTTCCCTGTTGAGGCCTTTTCCTGGGTGGGCGCCTTCGGGCTTAAATTCCATCGGGAGAAACAAAACCGTGAGGGTGGTGTCGCTTAGCCCACCAAAGCGGACAATATCGACAGGCGGGTTTTCGGGCTGTTACAAATGCTTTGATACCATTTGTAACAGCCCGAAAACCCGCCTGTCGATATTGTCCGCTTTGGTGGGCTAAGCGACACCACCCTCACGGTTTTGTAACAGCCCGAAAACCCGCCTGTCGATATTGTCCGCTTTGGTGGGCTAAGCGACACCACCCTCACGGTTTTGTTTCTCCCGATGGAATTTAAGCCCGAAGGCGCCCACCCAGGAAAAGGCCTCAACAAGGGAAAGGTATCCACCCCCTTATAAAGGAGGCTTTGTTCCCCTCTCCAACCGATGTGGGACAAGCACTTTGAGCTTTACAGTCCACCCCCCCATAAGGGCCCAGCGTCCTCGCTGGCACACCGGCCCGGGTCCCGGCTCTGATACCATTTGTAACAGCCCGAAAACCCGCCTGTCGATATTGTCCGCTTTGGTGGGCTAAGCGACACCACCCTCACGGTTTTGTTTCTCCCGATGGAATTTAAGCCCGAAGGCGCCCACCCAGGAAAAGGCCTCAACAAGGGAAAGGTATCCACCCCCTTATAAAGGAGGCTTTGTTCCCCTCTCCAACCGATGTGGGACAAGCACTTTGAGCTTTACAGTCCACCCAGGAAAAGGCCTCAACAGGGAAGAGGTATCCACCCCCTTATAAGGAAGGCTTCGTTCTCCTCTTCTTCCGATGTGGGACAAGCACTTTGAGCTTTACAGTCCACCCCCCCATAAGGGCCCAGCGTCCTCGCTGGCACACCGGACCGGGTCCCAGCTCTGATACCATTTGTAACAGCCCGAAAACCCGCCTGTCGATATTGTCCGCTTTGGTGGGCTAAGCGACACCACCCTCACGGTTTTGTTTCTCCCGGCGGAATTTAAGCCCGAAGGCGCCCACCCAGGAAAAGGCCTCAACAGGGAAGAGGTATCCACCCCCTTATAAGGAAGGCTTCGTTCTCCTCTTCTTCCGATGTGGGACAAGCACTTTGAGCTTTACAGTCCACCCCCCCATAAGGGCCCAGCGTCCTCGCTGGCACACCGGACCGGGTCCCAGCTCTGATACCATTTGTAACAGCCCGAAAACCCGCCTGTCGATATTGTCCGCTTTGGTGGGCTAAGCGACACCACCCTCACGGTTTTGTTTCTCCCGGCGGAATTTAAGCCCGAAGGCGCCCACCCAGGAAAAGGCCTCAACAGGGAAGAGGTATCCACCCCCTTATAAGGAAGGCTTCGTTCTCCTCTTCTTCCGATGTGGGACAAGCACTTTGAGCTTTACAGTCGACTGTAAAGCTCAAAGTGCTTGTCCCACATCGGAAGAAGAGGAGAACGAAGCCTTCCTTATAAGGGGGTGGATACCTCTTCCCTGTTGAGGCCTTTTCCTGGGTGGGCGCCTTCGGGCTTAAATTCCGCCGGGAGAAACAAAACCGTGAGGGTGGTGTCGCTTAGCCCACCAAAGCGGACAATATCGACAGGCGGGTTTTCGGGCTGTTACAAATGGTATCAGAGCTGGGACCCGGTCCGGTGTGCCAGCGAGGACGCTGGGCCCTTATGGGGGGGTGGACTGTAAAGCTCAAAGTGCTTGTCCCACATCGGAAGAAGAGGAGAACGAAGCCTTCCTTATAAGGGGGTGGATACCTCTTCCCTGTTGAGGCCTTTTCCTGGGTGGGCGCCTTCGGGCTTAAATTCCGCCGGGAGAAACAAAACCGTGAGGGTGGTGTCGCTTAGCCCACCAAAGCGGACAATATCGACAGGCGGGTTTTCGGGCTGTTACAATAACAGGCTAGGTGGTTGAGTTAGGGTTTCATAGCATCAAACCATGGTTAAATTGGTTAAAGTTTGGATGAGTTATGGCCATTTTAGTATAACATGATCAGTTTGGTCGCCGTTTCATTTTTCAGTTGAATTTCGGAGGTTCAAATGACTTTGGAAAAATATAAGGCTAAGTTCACTAAACTCAAATTTTCGTTACGAGTTCAGCGAAGTTGACGGCACTCGAATCCGAATTCCCGAGCTCAAGATATCAATTACGGAACCAAGGGTGCGCTAATTGCTCGTTAGCCCCTGACTTGGATTCCAAAATTAAAATAAATCCGAAACACATGCAAATGAATCTGAAATTATGAAACGAACATATATTCATATACAAGACACGTATAAATCCAACATATTAAATTTGCACGAAATTTCGGTATCAATTTATATAAAAACGAAGCACGTGAATGTCACTCATAAGCAATGTAACAATAAAATCCATATCATTTACAAATAAATGCATGCATTAATATCAATTTCAATGAATTGCATGAGTCCATGCAAATATGTTAATAAACAACTCATACCACGTTAATATATATATAAATTAAATATATAAAACACGTATCAATAATTATTTCGCGCAATTTGGTAAACACATACGTCATGCTGTACTACTTACTAAAAAAACTGGGGCGTTACACGAAATGTCGTGGAAATGTGGTATGTCGTAAACATATGTGTTATGAACATGCCTATATGCTCGGTTTATGTTTTCGAACTCGTTTGACATGTTAACGAATTTAATTTGATTCGTGGAACCAAATCGGGGGCTAACGAGCAATTAGCGCACCCTTGGTTCCTTACGTGATATCTTGAACTCGGGAACTCGGATTCGAGTTCTGTCAGCTTCGCTGAACTCGTATCAAAGATTTGAGTTTAATAAACTTAGCCTTATATTTTTCTGAAATCATTTGAACCTCCGAAATTCAACCGAAAAACGGAACGGTATCAAAACAACCCATTTCACCAAATTGGCCCTAACTTGTTCAAAACCTAACCAAATTAACTATGGTTGGTGTCATTTTAAGCCTAGTTCAGCCCTTTACCATTCCTTGACTGCCCCATCTCGAACCAATCCTCACATCAGCAAGAAATTCAGCCACAAACCCTTCTCTTCCAGTTTTCCCGTAACTGTGCAACCCTTGAGATTTTGGAGCTCAAATCTCTATCAACTTTCATCCAATCAACAAGGTGAGTTAGGATTATGTTATACATTCTTCTCTGGTCATTTTGATCTATTCATCTCTTAATTTGAGTCAGATTCATAGGGTTTAGAAGATGTGATTGAATAGTTAGGTTTTTGGAGTGTTTTGTTGATTCCTTGAATTCCTTTGATCTCTGACTTGTTTGGATGTTATATATGTGACTCTTTTACTTCATTTATGACTGAGTATGCTTGTATTGGTTGATTGATCATGGTTGGGATTGCTCTGTTCTTTTTCCAGTTTTACTTTGTTTTCTGCGCATGAAACTGCTGCCTTTTTCTTTTCAGTTTTGCAGCGTTTTTTGAGGTTGTTCCAGGTCTGTTTGTTGAGCAATTTTAGCCTCTTCTTACCTTATTATGTTGGCTTAATCTGGTTGCAAAGTTTGAGCTTGTTTTGGCCTGGTTTAAACTCCCCTTTCTCCTCCCTTGTTTTCGTCATTCTGTTACTGTCTGGGCTGCTGTAACACTCTCCCCGGCCGGGGAGAGTTTGTTCTTGAAGAGTACCCGGCTGGGTACTTCTGTTACAGAAACTTTCTGTACCCCTTACCCGGCCGGGGAGTTTGGGGAAGAAATGGCTACCCGGGCGGGTAGCTGCTGCTCCGCTATTCTGTTCTTTTTATTCCTTTCTGCTGCTTCTTCCTTCTTCTTTTTCCTTCCTTTCTTCTGTTGCTGCCTCAGTCTTTGTGCTGGTATGTGTGTACGCCTGGTGGTTTAATTTCTGCTGCTGCTGTTCCTCAAGGATGCTGGGGTGTGCGTGAGTTATGCGCAGTCATGGCTGTTGTTAAGGGTAGAGTTGCATGCATGGGTGTTGCTATATATATATATATATTTGGGGTGTGTGTGTGTCGTGTATGCATGGGTGTGGGCGTGAACTGGGTGTAGGGTGTGGGTGCATGCATAATATATATTATACGTAGATTATTTATGTAATATATATATATTTAGTATATATAATTATACATGAAGTAATGCATGCATGGTTAAATAGATATATGGTACTTTCATGAATGGTTTTGTAATTTAAATTGCATGTATATATATATATATATATATATATATAGATATGTGTGTACGTGTGAGTATATATATATATATATATATATATATATATATATATATATATATATATATTTATTATATATTTTAAGTATTATCTGATTCATTTCAATTTTAGAATTTAATTGAATTCTAATTCACGTATTTAAATTACCAATTATTATTTGAATATGTTTACTTGCTAATTTCTAATTGTAAACATGAATATTACATGTTGCGATTTATTACGTGCTTTGATTATATTTGAATTCTTAGATTAAATTGATATGATTTATGAATTTATGAATTCGAATGAAATGAATGAACGAGTGGCTTATTTTATGTCTTAAATTCCTTAATAGTGCACATGAATATTTTCATGACATAATATTATCTTTTGTGCATTCATATCATGATCATACATTGTCGTGCGTCATAAATGGTTCATTTGGTGTCTTGAGTCTCACGAACACGTTACGTTGTCCTTGTACAGTTTATCTCCAGGGTGGAGAAATCTTGATCTTTCAGGCACTCGGTAACTCGTACCCTTGTTTCGCCATGTTTCAGGTGAGGGTGTTTTCGTTTTAGTTACATATTAAACCCTACAACCTTATGTGACAAGCTTTGGCCAAAAACCTTATATATATATATATATATATGTTACTTTTAAAGTAGAGTTATCGAGTAAATATTGATTGATTAAACCCTTTTCAAATGAATTATGAAATATATTATGCTTCTTATGAATCAAATGTTTTGGTGAGATTATGCATGTATGATATGTTCACGGGCCCAGGGACTTAGTACATGTGGCTATCCGGGGAGGCATGGGCCGACGGTGATCCCATGTGCTAGTTCCATTATGTTTTACGGTGATACCGGCCCTCGCTAGGAGGTTTAGCGGGGAATGGGAGCTGAGTGCCCTTGGGGGAGTCATGAAACCCCATTGGCCTATGTATGAGGTGGTCGGGTCTTGCTAACCCGTCCACCACCCGGAGGAAGAAGGTTCGAACTTCTTTTATGATTATGATTATGTTATGATTGATATGCACCGTGCGGGAAGGCCGGGACACGGATTGCCCAAACGAATATGTTTTATGATATATGATTTGTGTGTATTATGAGATATTGCATGATCATCTAATTAATATATTACTGATATTTGTCGTACACGGTCGGAGTTTGGTTGGAGATGACGCACGCTCACTCGCCGAGCCTTTATGTTCATGTCTGAATTATGTACTTAATAAATTTAATATGATTGGTTGTAAAGTTCGAGCATTGCTTAGTCTTTTCTTGGCCTTTTTGGGAACATATTTTAAATAAAACCTTGCTCAGGATTTATTACTTGCATGTGCTTGTTTTTATATACGTATATCTCTCCTGCTCCCTCAGCCTTCTAGAGACTGACCCTCTCCCTCCCCAACCTTTTAGTGCACAGGTTTGGCTTTGGAGTTTCGAGCTAGGCGGAGTTGTGTGCAGTCTTTGAGTGGGTCAAGTTAAGTTAGGAGAGTCTCTGCACTCGCATATGTATTTAAATTATGCATGATGCTATCCTATAATATTATGAACTAGAATCTTATGTAATTATTATTGAATTGCCTTGTCGGGCTTGTTATGAATTAAAAGAGGCCTGAGGAGCCCAGGTCTGCCTGTGGTACGAGTGTTTAATTTCTGTAGGCCGTGGTCAATGCATGTGTTTGGAGTTAGTTCTCTGTTGCATTATGTCTTGTTGATTAGTTATACTTGCAGGGTCTCAGTTCCGCCTAGCTTAGGAAGGTTTTTCTGTTTGTCTCTGGTTCGCTATAGTTTGATACGGGTGAGGATTTACCATTTCGTTACTCGTGTTGAGCCATAGTGCGGGGGATGTGGTGCCTCACATGCGGGGTACTACATCCTTAAGTGGTATCAGAGCCCGATTGCAAAACCGGTGTTCTCGAGTCATGTTTGAGTCAGTCTAGGTCGTACGGCTTAGGAACTATATGACAATGTGTGCATTGCATCGATCTTGAACCTGAAATTTGGTTTTCCTTTTGAATTTTGTTGGACTATCTGCTGCATTAATATATGGAACCTTGCCTTTAGTGTTGAAAATGTGTCATGAGCATGCACTAATCGCATATACTCTCGAAGTAAGTTATGATTTATAGGTTATGAGGATAATATCAAACCACGGCCAGGTTCTACGACAAAGACGATCGATTGCAAGCTTTTTCTGAGACATGGAAGATAGGAAGGATACACCCGGGAAGAATGTAGAGAATTCGAGATGTGAAGCTTTCTAGATGGAGCTAGAGCTCAAGGGTTAGGATTCGGAATAGGAGGTTCGAATTTAGAGATGTGGTGGTAGACGGACACTTGGTGAAATAAGGATTGATCGTGAGATGGTTATGACTTAGAGGATCGACATATACGGCTCTATTACCTAAGGTACCTTTAATTGGATTCAACGGGATCTTTCAACCTAAGGAATGAAGTGAACAAACCTTGAAGGTATTTTGGTCCCGGATTCGGATCATTGGAGAGGTATCAATAATTAAGAGGAGTCGAGGTAAGATGGGTTCGATAGGAGTTATGAACCAAGGGTCGACAAAGAAGGATTTTTTACTAAGCCTAGTGATTAGAAACCGAGTTGTCGAAGTTAAGACCGGGAAGAGTTGGATTTGGGTGCTTTGGATTTCGATTAAGATGGGAAATGAGTCTGGAAGGGAGTAGAGAGAGGCAAGTAACTGTGTAAATACAAATTTAGGGAAGGTGGTGATATTGAGAACGGGATTAGAGTTCATTCTCCAAATCCAAGCTGAATTGGCATGTTGTGAGGTTGACTTGGGATACATGGAGCAACAAATGGAAACGGTAAAGAAAGACAAAGACTCTTTGCAAGGAAATTATGCGCTCAAGTATAAGCAATTGGAGGTGAATTAAACTCACAAAGGATAAGTACAGGATTCTTGATCGAAGTGACGACTAGAAGTAGGGGTCGAAATTCGAGGAGAAGTTTGAATGCTAACTCTGTGGACGTGGAAGAATTAGGGATCAAGAAATTGCAATCTCAGATAGTGGAAGATGTAAGTTGATTTACAACGATTTGTGGAAATCTCGAAGACCGTGGAACAGGCAAGGAATAATCACCAAGTCAAACTAACCTCGGGATTGGAGGAACGAGGAAAAGCTACCGAGCTAACAACTTACCACATTGGTGACAGGTTCCAAAACATTCATAGCACGTGCATCATACTTCGCATCAATTATTTACTCTTCTTGCCTTATGTTTATCCGTGCATTTCTATTTGGTTTCGTTGTGCTATTGTGTTGCATAATTGCTTGATGTAAATGTGACCCATGCATTGACATCTTTACCCGACATGCATTTTATTGTTTACTTGGTAGGAAGTTCTTTCACCTCACTCATCAAGTATCTTTTCGACTGGCCACATCTGGATGACGAGGAAAAGCAATAACAGGATGGCACATGATAAGAAAGAGGACTTCGGAAAATAAAGAACTTCAGGTAAAGGGATAGGTCGGTGGAAAGTAACTCCGAAGGAAAGTGAGATTAGAGTTGGCTTCAGGGTGTTCGGATCGAATAAGAATAGAGGAAGGAGTCCCGCACCTCAAGAGGATTAGAAGAGAAATGGAAAGGCGAAACCTTTGGGTCGTCATTGTGATTAAAACCCTCCCTAATGGAAGTGGCTCATCAAGAATTTCAATGAAAGAAGGACTAATGGAATTTGACATGTAAGAGCAAAAATTTTAAGGGGGAGAGCACGACCGAGAGATAAATTGGAGGATGGAAGTAGTGCTCGAATGAATATGCTAGTAGCAACAACGGGGATGCAAATTAAAGAGAATCTGGAAATCCTAATGGTGGCGATTGGAAATGAATAAGACGGCTGTAATGGTTAAGCTGTTGAGAGAGAAGCTACGTTGCTAAATTCGGGTGAAGATTTTACGAGATATAAGGGAAATGGTTCATTGAACATTTCTACGTATGGAATTCCGATCTGGAGGTGATGGAATTATAAGGGAGTTTCTGTGAACTCCTAAGTCAGAATTAACAAGAGAAAATCGAATCAAGTTATCATAATGGGATGGTGTCAATCAAGATTAATTCAATGAAGTACGAAGGGGTCCAAGACAAAATTATTGAGTTATTGGTTATATCAATGGTAATCCAGGAGGAAACTTAAGAAGGGACCAAATAGAAAAGGATAATAATTGGAGGATTGACATCAAACTTCAAGAATCATCAAGAACCTTCTGTCTTCGATTTAAGAAATATGGGACCAATTATCGAATATAACCTTCAGGGGGTCAAAGGGAATGAACGGATAATAGGAATGGAAGATGGGAAAGGATTGGTGTTGAGAGAGACCATAAGAGTAAACATCTTAAGGTCAGGATTGAATCATCAAGGTTTTCCAGAGTGGTTATCCTCGCGGATATGTTAAGCACCAATATGGGTAAGGATGGAAGATATGGACTGGACATCGGAACAAATATTCTAAACACAAAAGTGAACGTCAATTGGATTACTTGGAAGAGTTAGTCCGACTGAAAGAATATAATAGGGGTTGAGGAAGGATTGAAGAAGTTGAGTAGCAATAAAAGTCAGAAGGGATCTAAGAGTATAATCCTTAAAGGATTCATCAATTGCTTCATCGGGATACCCTGAAGAGGTTAAAGACAAGCTGAGCACCGAGTTTACTTTCGGGACAGATCATACACTAGACAACGACAACTCACAATTCTAAATTTTGTAACTACGGTGAATGGTACTCATGGCATCCATAATACATACATTCATGCAATTTTAATTCAAATAATTTCTTTGTTATGTACTTCGATTTCTTATTAAGTAAATTACTTGGAGTGATTGATGATCAACTTGGATATTATCTATTACCTGCTTTGGGTGTCTTACGTGATTTTAAATATGGTTTTGCGTGTGTTGCTTGGGAGTATTGGAGACTTCCTTGTCTTATTTTTGTTCGAGAGACGGGGTGCTCTCGTTATTTGTAAGAGACGGGGATTCTCTTATTTTTGTTCGAGAGACGGGGTGCTCTCTTTGTTTGCGAGAAACGGGGTTCTCTCATTGTTGTTGGAGAGACGGGGTTCTCTCATTATTGCTCGAGAGACGGGGTTCTCTCCTGATTGCTTGTGAGAGACGAGGAATCTCTCCTTGGTTGTTTTAGGCGTGTAGTGAATCCGAGGACGGATTCTTTTTAAGGGGGAGAGATTGTAACGCCCCGTTTTTTCAATTATACTAATGTGTCGTAATTGTTTATAAATCACGCAATTATATTATTTAGTTATGTGATTAATTTTTTATACGTGTTTTATATTCAATTTCTTTATAAATTGTTATTATTTTATTTTATTTTAGTTCATTTTAATATTATTTTAATTAATTCGTTATTTTAAGTGATTATTTTAAATTATTATTAATTTAGTGATTAATGTTAATTAAGTGTTTAGTAATTAATTATGTCTTAACCATTCGTATTAATTTATTCAAATAAATCCGTTGACCTTGATTTATGTTTAAAATAGAATTTAATTTACTTAGTTTAATTTTATTATGCATGAATTGTATGAATATGTGCGTGATTGTTTAATTGTGCTTTGTTCTTATATGAAACGATATCGAAATGTCGTGAAAATGTGATATGTCGTAAATATATGTGTTATGAACATGCCTATATGCTCGGTTTATGTTTTCGAACTCGTTTGACATGTTAACGAATTTAATTTGATTCGTGGAACCAAATCGGGGGCTAACGAGCAATTAGCGCACCCTTGGTTCCTTACGTGATATCTTGAGCTCGGGAACTCGGATTCGAGTTCCGTCAACTTTGCTGAACTCGTATCGAAGATTCGAGTTTAATAAACTTAGCCTTATATTTTTCTGAAATCATTTGAACCTCCGAAATTCAACCGAAAAACGAAACTGCATCAAAACAACCACATTTCACCAAATTGGCCCTAACTTGTTCAAAACCTAACCAAATTAACTATGGTTGGTGTCATTTTAAGCCTAGTTCAGCCTTTACCATTCCTTGACTGCCCCATCTCGAACCAATCCTCACATCAGCAAGAAATTCAGCCACAAACCCTTCTCTTCCAGTTTTCCCGTAACTGTGCAACCCTTGAGATTTTGGAGCTCAAATCTCTATCAACTTTCATCCAATCAACAAGGTGAGTTAGGATTATGTTATACATTCTTCTCTGGTCATTTTGATGTATTCATCTCTTAATTTGAGTCAGATTTCATAGGGTTCAGAAGATGTGATTAAATAGTTAGGTTTTTGGAGTGTTTTGTTGATTCCTTGAATTCCTTTGACCTCTGACTTGTTTGGATGTTATATATATGACTCTTTTACTTCATTTATAACTGAGTATGCTTGTATTGGTTGATTGATCATGGTTGGGATTGCTCTGTTCTTTTTCCAGTTTTACTCTGTTTTCTGCGCATAAAACTGTTGCCTTTTTCTTTTCAGTTTTGCAGAGTTTTTGAGGTTGTTCCAGGACTGTTTGTTGAGCAATTTTAGCCTCTTCTTACCTTATTATGTGTTGGAAAATACGAATTAGAAAGCAGCGAAAATTTAAAATTTTTCCAACGAAAGGACCTTGGACTCGCAATCGTGTATCCAAATTCGTTGAGTTAAGAAACTTACTTTTCTTTTATTCTTTCTTGAAGCGTTTCAAGCCACCCAAGAACGCTCTTCTCGCGGCTTGATCCCCTCTCCTTGGTAAAGCTCGAATCTTCAAACTTCTAACTTGAAGCTCTCTAAAGATAGTCCACCAACTTGACTACAATCTAACTAGTAAGGATGATAGTTCTCTAGTTAGTGTTTATGCTTAACCTAGGGTTTCGTTTATCTTGGAGAAAGGATGGTGTTCAACACATGAACCAAAAGAATTGCCAATTAGCTGTAAGGGGAGCTCGAGCTCCCCTATTTATAATAAAGGGAGGACCGAAAATCCTAGTCCTTATGGGCTAGGGTTTTGGTCTCTCTCTCTCCTATTACTTGATCATCAAGTAATTTTGACTATGACTTTGAATTCAAATTCAAATCAACTTTCAAGAGAGCTAAAAATATCCAAACTATTTTTGGATAATTTAATTAAATAACTTATTTTATCTAATTAATTAATTCATAATTAATTAACTAGATTATTTTTCTCCAAAATAAGACTTTCTTTTTAATTCAAAATTAAACCAAAGTCTATTAAATAATTAACAAATTAATTATTTAATATTCAATCAAATAATCACGTGTGGCACACGTGTCACAATGACACGTGTCCAGTCACGTGACCCACACGTGTGGTTTCACACGTGTGGAACCCTCTAGGCCCGATTAATTCGTTTAATCATTTTTAAAGCCTCAACTCATGTAACCAAGTTGTTGTGTGTGACCCTCTAGGTTCTCAATTCAATTATCAGTGACCCTAATTAATTAATTCACTAATTAATTAATCAGTCCACAGATTAAACGACCATAGTCTAGCAACAGGTGTTTAACCCCTAGCTGAATTGGAATGTTCGGATTTGACAGAACATTTAAGTCATTGATTCATGTGAGATACAATCCTCCTACTTACTATCTCTCAACCAAGATCTAGGGCACGGGAATAATCAGAACCCTAATATTCTGGTCTTAAAGCTAAGTGCATTTCATATCCATTTGATCTCAATCCAAGAAACCCTTTTCTTGATGTCTTGATCTACTGCCTTGGCCAAGGACTCCATATGGCATATGAATGACTTACACAATAAGAGATCACCTTGCAAATGCAAGTGTAGGTCCTTTCTTGATTCTCATTCACTTTCATGAATCACTTGTGCAGCCCCAGCATAAGCCTTGAATCAGTTGTCTAAGGCGACACCCTTTAAAGCTTATACCTAAGACTACAGAGTTAACTCATAAAGTGACAAGGAACCTCAAGTCTTAAGGATCAATTAATCACATCAATGACTCGTGAGATATTTCCTAATCTGGAAGTTTCCATTTCCTGAAATAGAAACTTCCTTTCCCATTTAGGAATGTTCTCACACGGGGCACCTCAGTGAACTTACTTATTAAAGTAAGCACCCTCATGCATCACGCACGTATCAACTATACACTTTGCACCTCCATGAAACAAGGTGGTCCTTCTTAAGGGCGTGATCCCACAAGCAAGCCTTAGAGGAGTCAGGTTGACACTCCCACTGTCGGTAGGACTCATCGGCTTGGAGTATTTTACTAATCATGATTTATGTGATATAGGGCTCGTTTCATGAACCATTTCACCAAAATGGTAGAGTCCTAAAGTCATCAGGATTAGGGGAGTTCTCATACATGCAAAGATAAAGTAAACGCATACCAAACAAGAGCATATAAAGAAGTGTTGCCTTAATTCGTTATTTCATTCAAAGATTGTCTGTGATTACAATAAGGAAAAGCACAAAGCGGATATACAATCGGCTTTCTAGGGCACTATTCCTAACATTATGTTGGCTTAATTTGGTTGCAAAGTTTGAGCTTGTTTTGGCCTGGTTTAAACTCCCCTTTCTCCTCCCCTGTTTTCGTCATTGTTGCTGTTACTGTCTGGGCTGCTGTAACACTCTCCCCGGCCGGGGAGAGTTTGTTCTTGAAGAGTACTCGGCCGGGTACTTCTGTTACAGAAACTTTCTGTACCCCCTACCCGGCCAGGGAGTTTGGGGAAGAAATGGCTACCCGGGCGGGTAGCTGCTGCTCCGCTATTCTGTTCTTTTTATTCCTTTCTGCTGCTTCTTCCTTCTTCTTTTTCCTTCCTTTCTTCTGTTGCTGCCTCAATCTTTATGTTGTTATGTGTCTATGCCTGGTGGTTTAATTTCTTCTGCTGCTGTTCCTCAAGGATGCTGGGGTGTGCGTGAGTTATGCGCAGTCATGGTTGTTGTTAAGGGTAGAGTTGCATGCATGGGTGTTGCTATATATATATATTTGGTGTGTGTGTGTGTGTGTGTGTGTGTGTGTGTGTGTGTGTGTGTGTCGTGCATGCATGGGTGTGTGCGTGAACTGGGTGTATTTTGTAGGTGCATGCATAATATATATAATACATAGATTATGTATGTAATATATATATATTTAGTATATATAATTATGCATGAAGTAATGTATGCATGGTTAAATAGATATATGGTACTTTCATGCATGGTTTTGTAATTTAAATTGCATGTATATATATATATATATATATATATATATATATATATATATAGATATGTGTGTACGTGTGAGTATATATATATATTTATTTATTATATGTTTTAAGTATTATTTGATTCATTTCAATTTTAGAATTTAATTGAATTCTAATTCACGTATTTAAATTACCAATTATTATTTGAATATGTTTACTTGCTAATTTCTAATTGTAAACATGAATATTACATGTTGCGATTTATTACGTGCTTTGATTATATTTGAATTCTTAGATTAAATTGATATGAATTATGAATTTATGAATTTGAATGAAATGAATGAACGAGTAGCTTATTTTATATCTTAAATTCCTTAATAGTGCACATGAGCATTTTCATGACATAATATTATCTTTTATGCATTCATATCATGATCATACATTGTCGTGCATCATATATGGTTCATTTGGTGTCTTGAGTCTCACGAACACGTTACGTTGTCCTTGTACAGTTTATCTCCAATGTAGAGAAATCTTGATCTTTCAGGCACTCGGTAACTCGTATCCTTGTTTCGTCATGTTTCAGGTGAGGGTGTTTTCGTTTTAGTTACGTATTAAACCCTACAACCTTATGTGACAAGCTTTGGCCAAAAACCTTATATATTTATATATGTTACTTTTAAAGTAGAGTTATCGAGTAAATATTGATCGAGTAAACCCTTTTCAAATGAATTATGAAATATATTATGCTTCTTATGAATCAAATGTTTTGGCGAGATTGTGCATGTATGATATGTTCACGGGCCCAGGGACTTAGTACATGTGGCTATCCGGGGAGGCATGGGCCGACGGTGATCCCATGTGCTAGTTCCATTATGTTTTACGGTGATACCGGCCCTCGCTAGGAGGTTTAGCGGGGAATGGGAGCTGAGTGCCCTTGGGGGAGTCATGAAACCCCATTGGCCTATGTATGAGGTGGTCGGGTCTTGCTAACCCGTCCACCACCCGGAGGAAGAAGGTTGGAACTTCTTTTATGATTATGATTATGTTATGATTGATATGCACCGGGCGGTAAGGCCGGGACACGGATTGCCCAAACGAATATGTTTTATGATATATGATCTGTGTGTATTATGAGATATTGCATGATCACCTAATTAATATATTACTGATATTTGTCGTACACGGTCGGAGTTTGGTTGGAGATGATGCAAGCTCACTCGCCGAGCCTTTATGTTTATGTCTGAATTATGAACTTAATAAATTTAATATGATTGGTTGTAAAGTTCGAGCATTGCTTAGTCTTTTCTTGGCCTTTTTGGGAACATATTTTAAATAAAACCTTGCTCGGGATTTATGACTTGCATGTGCTTGTTTTTATATACGTATATCGCTCCTGCTCACTTAGTCTTCTAGAGACTGACCCTCTCCCTCCCCAACCTTTTAGTGCGCAGGTTTGGCTTTGGAGTTTCGAGCTAGGCGGAGTTGTGTGCAGTCTTTGAGTAGGTCAAGTTAAGTTAGGAGAGTCTCTGCACTCGCATATGTATTTAAATTATGCATGATGCGATCCTATAATATTATGAACTAGAATCTTATGTAATTGTTATTGAATTGCCTTGTCGGGCTTATTATGAATTAAAAGAGGCCTAAGGAGCCCAGGTCTGCCTGTGGTACGAGTGTTTAATTTCTGCAGGCCGTGGCCAATGCATGTGTTTGGAGTTAGTTCTCTGTTACATTATGTCTTGTTGATTAGTTATACTTGCAGGGTCTAAGTTCCGCCTCGCTTAGGAAGGTTTTTCTGTTTGTCTCCCGTTCGCTATGGTTTGATACAGGTGCGGATTTACCATTTCGTTACTCGTGTTGAGCCATAGTGCGGGGGATGTGGTGCCTCACGTGCCGGGTTCTACATGCCTTGAGTAGGAAAGCAAAGATTGCTCTTGAGGTTGTTTCTGGAAAGGGTGAAGTCGAGATCCTTGTTTCGCAATCGACGTTGGCTAATATCACTATAAGGCCGAATTTGAGGCAACGAATCCTAGATGCTCAATCAAGGGATAAGTGGATTCAAAGACAAGTGATTCGAGCAAGAGGTTATCCGAGGTCTAAGTTCGAATTCGATGATTTGGGGATCTTTCGGTACAAGGGTCGAGTATGTATACCGGATGGATTCCAAAGGTTAGTGCTTGAAGAGTCACATAAGACCGTTTATACGATGCATCCGGGTGGCAACAAGATGTACCGGGATCTTAAGAAGTACTTTGGTGGTACGGAATGAAAAAGGATGTGGTTAATTTTGTTAAGAGATGTCGAGTTTGTCAACAAGTTAAGGCCGAACATCAATTACCGGCGGGTAAGTTGCAACTGATACCAATACCCGAGTGGAAATGGGAACAAGTCACCATGGATTTCGTGACCGGGCTTCCGAGGGTTCGAAAGGGGTTTGATGGAATTTGGGTTGTCGTAGATCGCCTCACCAAATCTGCACACTTTCTACCGATTCGATCCACCGATAAAGTAGAGAAATTAGCGGAGTTGTATCATCGAGAAATTGTGAGATTAGATGGGATACCCGCTAGCATCATTTCGGATAGGGATCCTCGTTTCACTACTAAGTTGTGGAAGGTTCTTAACAGATTATGGGGTACGAAGTTGAGTTTTAGTACCGCATTTCATCCGCAAATCGATGGATAATCCGAACGGGTGATTAAGTTTCTCAAGGATTTACTAAGGGCTTGTATATTGGACTTTTCGGATGAGTAGGATAAACAATTGACTTTGATCGAATTCGCCTACAATAATAGTTACCAATCTTCGATCAAGGTGGGGCCGTATGAAGCTTTGTATGGCCGTAAGTGTAGGTCTCCTCTCTATTGGGATCTTGAGGAATGGAAATGGATCGAGGAAAACGGTTTGGAAAGAGGAACCGAGCCCGATTTGATTAAGGGGGCAATTGAGAAAGTGGAAAAGATTAAGCAACACATGAAAGCGGCACAAGACCGGAAAAAGAGTTATGCCGATCGGAGAAGGAAAGATTTGGAATTCGAAGTGGGTGATCGGGTTTTCCTGAAGGCAACACCGAGAAAAGGTTTCTCACGAATTGGAAAGGGTGGTAAGTTAGATCCGAGGTTCGTTGGTCCGTTCGAGATTGTGGAACATATTGGAGAAGTTGCTAATCACTTGGACGGGAATTCATAACGTGTTTCATGTGTCACAATTGAGGAAGTATTTTTGGGATGAGATGGAAACTATGCCGATTGAAGAGGTACAGTTAGAGCCGGACTTGACATTTAAGTAACAACCGGTAAAGATCTTGGATAGGAAGGTCCAAGAGTTGAGGAATAGACAAATTCCATTGGTTAAGGTACTTTGGAAAGATCTTAAGTACGAAGAAGCAACATGGGAGACGGAAGAGAAGATGCGGAGATTTCATCCTGAGTTGTTTTCCGATGGTAAATCTGGGGACCAAATTTCTTTAAGGAGGGGAGGTTGTGACACCCCGTTTCTCGATCAAGGTAAGCTTGTTACGAGAGTGAACGATTTACCTTCCTTTGCATGAATTATGTGAGAATTTTGCCTTAATTGATAATCGATTCGTGTTTATGTGAAATATGTGATTTGCATGAGTTATGTGGCTACGCGGTATGTTAATTATGTGCTCGTATTGTTCTTATTGGGCTTTGATAGCATGCATCACGATTAATCGAAACTATGTGCTTATTTGAACATTAAAGCATAATTTAGGGACTAAATGGTAAATTTATTTTCTAAGCCTGAAACTGGATAGAACTTAATGAAATTGAGTAGATAATTCGATTATGAGCTCGTGGGTTCTTGAATCGCTCGATTTGGAGTTCGGACGAAGAAGTCATGGCCATTCTACGAAAAGTCAACCTTTTTATAAGACTTATGACCCAATTCCAAATTTAGCCCAATTTGAGACCTAATTTCACTCCTGACCCACTCCAATTGACCCGGTTCGTGACCCTAATAGCTGACCCAAATAACAAAATCAGATTTTAACACCGAAGAATCATTTTACATTAAAACACAAGATTCAAACCCTCTCTCCCTCACTTTTCTCTCCAACCCATTCATATTCTCTCAAGAACACCTTCAACCATTTTCAAGAGACAAGATTGGAGATTGAAGCTAGAGATTCAAGGTTGAAGAACTCGACTTTCTCTTCGATTTTCAGCTCTTAAGGTAAGTTTGTGTGCTTCATTGTTGAGGTTTATGCTCTTGAAGCTTTTGAACTTGAGTTTGAACTAGGGTTCTTGAATGTTGGATTGAATTCGAATTTCTTGTTGGAAATATGCTTATTTTGATGTTGGGAACATTCTGGTATGAGAATTACTTGCTTTTATGCTCTTATGTGAAATCCACCATTGTTGACCTTTGAAGCTTTTTGGAGAATTCTTGCATGTCCATGTTCTTCTATGTTTTTGCTTGATTTCGTGTTAGATTCTTGTTCCTTGAGCAATTTCATGGAGTATGTGATAATTTTCTTTGAGCTCTTGCATGATTGAGGATTTCACCATTTTTGAGTTTGAAGCTTTGGATACATGAAGAAGATGAAGTTCATATATGTAATTATATATTACGTGACATGAGCATATGATTAATTATATATAGGGGAGCTCGAGCTCCCCTTGTAACACGTGTGGAACCCTCTTGGTATGATCAACTCGTTTAATCATTTTAAAGCCTTAACTCATGTAACCAAGTTGTTCTCTGTGACCCTCTAGGTTCTCAATTCAATTAGCAGTGACCATAATTAATTAATTCACTAATTAATTAATCCGTCCACAGATCAAATGACCATAGTCTAGCAACAGGTGTTTAACCCCTAGCTGAATTGGAATGTCTCGATTCGACAGAACCTTTAAGTCATTGATTAATGTGAGATACAATCCTCCTACTTACTATGTCTCAACCAAGATCTAGGGCACGGGAATAATAAGAACCCTAATAATCTGGTCTTAAAGCTAAGTGCATTTCATATCCATTTGATCTCAATCGAAGAAACCCTTTTCTTGATGTCTTGATCTATTTCCTTGGCCAAGGACTCCATATGGCATATGAATGACTTACACAATAAGAGATCACCTTGCAAATGCAAGTGTAGGTCCTTTCTTGATTCTCATTCACTTCCATGAATCACTTGTGCAGCCCCAGTATAAGCCTTGAATCAGTTGTCTAAGGCAACACCCTTTAAAGCTTATACCTAAGACTACAGAGTTAACTCATAAAGTGACATGGAACCTCAAGTCTAAGGATCAATTAATCACATCAATGACTCATGAGATATTTCCTAATCTGGAAGTTTCCATTTCCTGAAATAGAAACTTCCTTTCCCATTTAGGAATCTTCTCACACGGGGCACCTCAGTGAACTTACTTTTGGAAGTAAGCACCCTCATGTATCACACACATATCAACTATACACTTTGCACCTCCATGAAACAAGGTGGCCCTTCTTAACGGCGTGATCCCACAAGCAAGCCTTAAAGGAGTCAGGTTGACACTCCCACTGTCTGTAGGACTCATCAGCTTGGAGTATTTTACTAATCATGACTTATGTGATATAGGGCTCATTTCATGAACCATTTCACCTAAATGGTAGAGTCCTAAAGTCATCAGGATTAGGGGAGTTCTCATACATGCACAGCTAAAGTAAACGCATACCAAACAAGAGCATATAAGGAAGTGTTGCCTTAATTCGTTATTTTATTCAAAGATTGTCTGTGGTTACAATAAGGAAAAGTACAAAGCGGATATACAATCGGCTTTCTAGGGCACTATTCCTAACAGATCTCACCAAAGGACCAAGCATATTTTGAGAAAGTCTCACTTAATCTGTGATATCATCAAGAGAGGGGATGTGCAAATTGAAAGGGTCACATCGACAGAGAACATGGCAGATCCACTTACTAAAGCCCTTAGTCAGCAGGCTTTCGAAGGACATCTTCAGAAGATGGGTCTTAGATTAGCACCTGAGTGGCTTTGACGGGAAAATGGGAGATTGTTAGGAATATTACCCTTAAAGCAGATGTTTGCTTTACTATTTCCTTGTAAAATCACAAATAGTCTTTGAATAATAAACGAGATGATTGTGTTCGTATGAAATCACTTCTTTATGTGCTTATTTATGTCTCTTTGGGTTGACTGTGTTTTATATGTATTGAACTCCCCTAATCCGATGAGGCCATGAAGAACTTTGTCGTTATGGGAACGACACATGAAACAAGTTCTTAACTCCATAGGCGGATTAGAAACTTCTCCAAGTCGATGATTCCTACAAACAGTGGAAGTGTCGACCTTGACTCTGCTGAGACTTGCTTGTGTGATTATGTCCTTTTGAAGGATCACTCATCTTCATGGAGTGATAAGTACATACGCAGATGCGTTCATAATGCATAAGGGTGATTGTTACAAGAACTGCATCATTGAGATATCCCATGTGAGAACATTCCTAAATGGAAAAGGAAGTTTCCTAAAACTTCCAGATTAGGAAATATCTCACAGGTCAATGGCGTGATTCATTAATCCTTAGACTTGAGATTCAATAATGTCTCATATGAGCTAACTCTATAATCTTTGATATAGGCTCAAAAGGGTGTCGCCATATAGATACCTGAACCATGGCCTATATTGGGATTACATAGGTGGCATATGTAGAATTAGTAGAATCAACAAAAGACATACACTTGTTAAGAACAAGGATGATCTCTTACTGATTGAGTTGTTCATAGTACATTAGACATTAAACCCTTGGCCAAGGTGGATAAAAGATCAAGACATCTAGAAAATGGGGTTTTCTAGGATTGAGATCGAAATAGATATGAAACGAACTTAACTTTAAAGATCAAGAATATTTAGGCTCTGAGAATATTCCCATGCCTTAGTTCTTGATTGAGAGATGGAGTTGTAGGAGGATCGTATTTCACTGATTGTCATTGACTGAAAGGTTCTTCGATTCATTTCGTTATTCGGCTAGGGGTCACACACCCATTGCTAGATTACGGTAGTGTGATATGTGAAGTGATTAATTAATTAGGGAATTAATTAATTGGCACTGCTAATCGAATAATAAACCTAAAGGGTCACACACAAATGCCAGAACACGAGGGTTATGGTAGGATGTTAATGTGATTAATGAAGGATCAAAATAGTTGATCGAAATGGGTATGAGACAAGGCTGATGCCACGTGTCAAGTACACGTGGCTGCCACGTGTCACGTACACGTGGCTTAAGCATGTCCCATTTCATGTGATTTATTTCACACGCGAATTCTTTTCTAGAATTAATTAATTAAATTGTAATTAATTAATTTTGGTATTTTAATTAATTATTCAATTAATTGTTAAGACTATTCTCAAATAAACTTAACCCAATAAATAATTAATTGAGAATTAATTTATTTATTGAATATTGACTTTTAACTTTAGGAAAGTTGAAAACTCCAACTTCCTATTGTAGGAGAGAGAAGAATATTCTTGCAAGACTTGGAGAACAAGTTGGGAACTTATTTTCTCCAATTAAATCAATAATTAAATTAGTTAACTAGTGAGCAAGAAAACAATTCAATTGGTTCTTGGAAACCCTAGGGGTTCGAACCAACCTAGTATAAATACCAGGGATGGTGCTTCTCTTATTCTTTAGATCAACACTCACAAAGTGTTAAGTTTTTGAGAAAAATAAAAGAAAAATTTTCAAAGCAAAACCCTAGCCATTAACATAAGCTATAGAACTAGCATTCACACTTGCTTGATCGTGTTCTAGGACTGGTGTGGATACGCTTTGGAGGCCTTCTACTTTGGAGTCTAATTCGAAGGACCGTTCGAAGGGTGTTTGTTAGGCGGTAACAACATCACAAGAAAGCTTCAATTAAAGTGAGTTTATTGTTATTCCCAACGTTACAGTACGAAAATTGCAAGACAACGATTAAACTTGTGGAAAAATTTTAAACTTTCGTTGTTCAACTCTTTCGTGTTTTCCAACAAGTTGTGTGATTGTTTATTTAATTGTTATCTTAGGTTGTTGTGTCTGTTGTTTGAGAAATGGGGTTCTCTTGCTGTTGTTTGAGAGACGGGGTTCTCTCGCTATTATTTAAGAGACGGCGTTCTTTTGTTGTTGTCTGAGAGACGGGGCTCTCTCGTTGTTGCTTGCTACCTGTTTAGCTTGCCACTGGCAGCAACTTAGATTTTCAAGTGTTTAGGTTTTAGTGAGTTAAGGGTCGTGACTAAACAACGAGCTTCATCAGAGCCTACAAAGATTCTTGACACTTCACGAAGAAAATTTGAGTGTCCCAATATCAAACCTTGATCGTAGTGCAGTTGAAGACCCCTTGTTGCTTAAAGACCTATTCCGAACTAATTCCTGACGGGGAGTTGGTAACCCGCGTGGGATGAACACGAGAGAGTTTGCTTAGAGTCCAGAACTCGAGGCAATAGACCTGGGGACCAGGTCCTCTTAAGGGGGAGAGGTTGTAATACCCCGTATTTACAAATAAGTCAGGTATGACATCACGAGTGGGTTTAGACCGAGTGTTGTGTGATTTAACTGTGCTTTAAGTGATAAGTGGGTGTTTAATATATTTAATTTCGTGAACAAATTACCATTACATGGCTTACGTGCCCTTAATTATCTAATTGTCCTTATTTGTCACTTTCTAATATCTAAGGATCAAATTGAATAATAAAGGTTTGGACTTGTAACGCCCCGCGTCTTCGGCTGTACAGGTATGACGTCACGAGAGGGCTACGTGCACTTTTAAATTATTTATTTATGTGATAGTGTGTTTATTATAATGTTTATATGTTGTATTTGAATTATATGAAATTATTTGATAATCGTTTCATTCGAATTCCAAACGTTTATGCATGTATGACTTCATGACTTGGAAATTGATCTGTTTATCTTTGAATTTAATTCCTTTTCGTTCTTTAATTGTGTTATTCAATTCGTTTAATTTGAATACTTGCGAATTTTAAGCTTTTCAATTCCTTGTTTCATGAATCTTATTCTGTGGTTTGTGTATTTAAATTCTGCGAGCATACTTAAGTGTTATTAGTTATACTAATTTTAATTATGAAAATCCTTGAACAATTTTCCTTGATTGATCACATTTAGAGACCTTTGGACTTAATTGGTAATTTAATTGGACTTAATTGTAGCATTCATGAAACTTGATACTTAAGTGCATTTAATTAAATTCTCCAAGGACCAAGTCGCAATTCCATCCCTTTTCTCCCCTTTTTGGATCGATATAAGCTATACACACATATACATACACTCATTTCATCATCCTTCTTCATCCAAGAACAAAGCAACTCCTCCATTTCTCCCTCTCTTCATTCGATCCACCAAGGAAGCTAGAAGGCCAAGATTTTCTTCTCTTTCCAACAAGAATTCAAGCTATATACTCCCATCTCTTCATCTACTCCATCTCTTCACTCAATCAAGGTAAGATCTTGCTTAGGGGTTTGATGAATTCTTGAAGCATATGATAGGGTTTGTGGTCTTTTGCATCCCATGAGTTTATGTGAGAATTATAGAGCTATATGCCCCCACAACCCTATGTTTTTCAAAAAGAGCTAAAAAAACCCTGTAAAAAAAAATAGTAAAATAAACCCTGTATTTTTTATTTTTTGCAAACCGCCCCTTTACACCATTTAGTCAAAGAACCGACGTGTTTTGTCAAAATTGCCCTTCTTTCATTACAATACATTCTTAAAGAACTATATGCACCCACAACCCTGTGTTTTATGAAATGAGCCAAAAAAACCCTGTAAAAAATTAAATAGTCCAAAAATTATAATATATATATATATATATATATATATATATATATATATATATATATATATATATATATATATGTATATATATGCAATAAATAAAATAATAATTGTATATATATATAATTATAATTAGTGTACAATACATATATATTTTCATGATAATATTATATATATATTTTTTATAAGATTTTTAATAAATATATATTATAATTTATATATTTATATACATTATATATATACATATTAGATATTATTTATATGTATTGTAAAATAATTATAATTATATACATATGTATATTAAATAAATTTATAAATAATATTTAATACGTATAGTACATTAGTAATTTTATACATATAAATGTATATATATAATATATTATATAATACATACATATATATACATATAAAAGAAATTTCAAAAGAAAAAAACGATATTACGTATATACATATTAAATATTACTTATATGTATAGTACAATAATTATAATTATATGTATATATGTATATTCAATAAATTTATAAATTCTACCCAAAAACAAATAAATAAATTTATAAATAATATTTAATATATATATATATATATATATATATATATATATATATATGTATATTCAATAAATTTACAAATTCTACCAAAAAATAAATAAATAAATTTATAAATAATATTTAATATATATATTCAATAAATTTACAAATTCTACCAAAAATAAATAAATAAATTTATAAATAATATTTAATACATATAGTACATTAGTAATTTTATACATATACATGTATATATATAATATATTATATAATACATACATATTGATGAGACACAAAACCTCGCTCGGATCAGAGCCGTCCACGTGTCGCCATCTATTGACCTAAAACTTATACGCTCGCACTAACGGGCCTGCGCGCCTACCCAGCCCATCCACTTGATGACTAAGCCCAGGTCTACGGGCCTCGGCCCACTATCCAAGCGGGGGATTCAGGCTAGAGACCCAGCGCTCGTGACACGGTCCTCTCATGGGCTATCCTCCCAGGGAAGCGTCCCACGAGGGCACGTTCTACCTGGCGCTCGGTTATCCAACGCTCGTTGGTCATTTGTCACAGGGGACCCCCTCGTGCCTCCCTTCGAGCGTCATCCACGCTCGAGTATGATCAACCCCTATTAAGGCGTCTGTACACCTGTGGGACAGGGTTTGAGCTTCCCAACGCTCAATGCTTGCCAACAACCTCTGACACTATGGCAGTGCGCACCTCGTACCTGGCACGCCGCTTGCTTTTCAGAGCCGTCACTCTCATACCCTCACAGGCCGCCACGTGTTAGGGCAACACAAGTTTGGGACCACACGGTCAGATTACCCGATCTGCCCTCACCCTTAACCTATAAATAGGGGGAAATACATGCTTTCTTCCTCAAGTGATCTTCTTCATCAACACACACCTTGAACTGGTGTATTCCTCCATTAATCTGTATCTTCCCAAGCTACACACTACCTTGAACACAGTTGCATCACCACCGCATTTCACACTCTTGGTGTTATCCTAGCTGGAAGAACCCACGCTCAAAAGAAAACCCAGTTCCTGAGGCTCCTACGCCCGTGATGGTCTTTCCCTTTTTACACAAATATTGAAAGTGTTGTTGCATTTTAGGAAACTCATCATTTTCCTGCACCATCATTTTCTGGCGCCGTCTGTGGGAAACCATCATCCTCTTCATCTTCATCAGATTCTTCTTAAGCTAGTTGAAAAGTAACACCAGCGGCATTCACTATGGTAACTGCAACGAGGTCAGGCGCGATGGACAAGAGGGGGGCTCTTCCTCCCGTTAATGTGGAAAACGTCGAAAACCCTACCCCCGCCGGAGGTACACCCCCGCCAATCGCCGGAGACACAGAGGCAGCTGCTACAACACTCCCTCCAGGAGGGAACGAGGCTGGCCCCATTCCTCCCATTCCTCCTCCTCCTACCTCCGGGCCCAATGCTCCAACCTACCATCCAGGCATGTATCCCATAACCATGCCACCACAGGGATACACTTATCTGCAGCCTGGAATGGTGCCCGTGATGATGCCTATGGTCCAGCCCTACCAGGTAGGAACACTGAATCTCCCATTGTCGCTGCCTAGGGAGATACAAGGGGTGGAAATGCCCCAGATTACTACTCAGCAACTCCAGGCGCTCTACGCGCAGTGCGAGGGTCAGGCGGTCCAGAACGCTTGGGAACACTTCACTGCGGCCTATTTCCCTTCACAAGCTGGCACTCGAATAGCCCCACCCCTTGGAGGGCTCCCAGCTCACCCATTGACGATGGCGCAAAATGCGTTGAGGGCCCAGCAACCCCCCCCCCCCCCCAGCACCTGTCCAGGAAAGTGAGGTTCCTCCGAGGGCCCAACAAGAGCAGCAGCCCGGTGGAAATGAGAGGGCCAGGGATAATGAAGAAGTTCAATCAAGGGCCACAGAAAGAGTAAGCCGCAGGAACGTCGTTGACCCTCAACTTGCCGTGGTACAAGATCAACTTAAGGGGCTCCAGAACGTGGTGGAGCAGCTCTCTCGAGCAAGGTCTCAAGTCCCCCGCGATGGGGGCGAGAGGTCCAGGGCCAGAGACGCTCGCAGACCGCGTAGGCTAATTTCTCGCCGTCGAAGGGAGGCCAGCCCTGAGGATCCCGGGGACAGGGATTACAGAATCATGACGGGCGATTCTCCCCTCATCGAGGAGGTATTGAAGACCCGTGCAGGGAAGGGAAAAATCCCCACGTCCGTCAACAGGTATGATGGGACCACTGACCCAGCCGAACATCTAGATCACTTTGTGCACCTGATGCATTTATACGATCACCCAATAAATTACTGTGCCAAGGTATTTGTCACTTCCCTCGTGGGAATGGCCCAGGACTGGTACAAGAAGCTGCCTCCGTGCTCAATCCGAGGGTACTATGATCTGACTGACGCCTTCATAAGCCACTTCAACTCCTTGAAGGCACCAGCCCCAGCCACAACAGCCCTCTACAACCTGGTCCAGGGGCCGAACGAGACGCTCCGGTCATTCATGGGGAGGTTCAACAAGGAAATCCTGTTAGTAGAGAAGCCCTCGATGGATTTCTTGAGGCACGTTCTTTTTGGAGCCATCAACATGAAACACTATGTCAGCAAAGAATTCGTGGAGGAAGTGGCCAAGAAGAAACCGCGCTCATTGATGGAGATTAGGGAGATAGCAGACTCTTTCTTCACCCTAGAGGATATGTACATTGCGAGGGACCAGAAAATGGCGAACGCCCCTCGCCCTAGCAAAGTCTCCGAGGACAGAGGGGATCCTAACAGGGGTCGCCGTCGCAGCCCTATTTCTGCCCGTCGAAATTCCTCTCCCCCACGAAGGTTTGAGCGCATTCCCCTCAACCGCCCAATTGCTGAGGTATATTCCATGGCGGATAAGAAACTCTTCAAGAGACCGCCAAAATTAAGAGAAACAGAGGCCCAAGAGCGCTCGGGAAAGTACTGCGCTTTCCACAAGCAGAAAGGGCACGATACCAATGAGTGTCGTCAGCTTGAGGGTGAGATTCAGAGGCTAATCGATGGAGGGCACCTCAAGGAGTTCGTGAAGGTGTTGGAAAGGTATGATGAACATTGCGCTGAGCGAGCACGTGCTAGAGGAAGAAGCCGATCACGCTCGCGGAGTCCACGCCCCCATCACACAGAGCCAAGTGACCGTGGCAAAGGGAAAGCCTCAGACGTGGAAAACCAGCCCTTCGCGGTCATCCACATGATTGCTGGAAGACCCTCGGGGGGCGATTCTAACGCTTCCCGATGCCGTTACATTCGGAGCTACGATCAAAGATCTTCTCAGCTCAGGCCCGTGCTCTCCATCGACAGCTCATCACGCTCGGAAAAGGATGAGAGCGTAGGTTTCACAGAGAAAGATTTAGAGCACATTGTAACACCCCATGGGGTCGGTGAAACCTCTGACTGCCCCATGGTGGTTAGCTTAGACGTTCATAACCACGTTGTAAAGAGGGTTCTAATTGATAGTGGAAGCTCTGTGAACGTTCTCCCTTATTCCACGTTTCAAAAGATGAATATAACAAACATTCCACTCGAACCCCTCAGAACAGCCCTCGTTGGCTTTGGGGGTTCCGAGATTGTCCCTCGCGGACAAATTCGCTTGGCCGCCTCATTTGGTCGTGCCCCACAGCGAAAAACTTTGAATGTTCTTTATGCAGTGGTTGAAGTAGATCTCCCATACAATATCATCATCGGACGACCAGCGCTCGTAGACTTTAAGGCAGTAATTTCAACATATCACCAGAAGGTCAAGTTCCCTACCCCCGAGGGAACAGGCGAAGTACTATGCAATGTCAAAGAGGCTTGGGAATGCTACATCCTTTCCCTTTGAAGCCACAAACCCAAGCAACCCACTCAAGCAGGTTCCACCAAGAAGTCAGTGGATTTTCCCAAGTTGGATAAAGATGGCCCCGAGCGCAAGAGGGCCAAACTTTACAAAAAGAAAAATAAAAAGAAGGCCCAGACCGAGCCCAAGGACGCAAGGGGGGCGCCTCTTGGTGCTGTTGGAGAATCATCCTCGGAAGACGAGGATCGCCTACCCTCGGGAAGTTCTAATGAGAAACTTACAGGCAAAAAACGAGCGCTCGAACAGCCAAGGCCTGAAGTACGGATAGCCTTCAGAGAGCTTTCTTACCATCAAATTAGAGCCCGGGAACCCCGATAAAACCACCCAAATAGGCTCCAATCTTGATGGCCCCTCACAGATCATGATGATCGATTTCCTTCGTGAGAACCTTGATGTATTTGCATGGAAGGTTTTCGATCTCACTGGGATAGATCCGAGTGTCATAGTCCACAGGCTCAACGTGGACCCGGCCTTCAAGCCCATCAAGCAAAAGAAAAGAGACGTTCATGGATTTAGGAGGCAAGTCATTGAAGAGGAGGTAAACAAGCTCCTAGAGGCTCAGTACATAGAGGAGATACTATATCTTGAATGGCTTTTCAATGTGGTGCTCGTTCCAAAGAGCGCCAACAAGTGGCGTATGTGCAATGACTTCACGGATCTCAACAAGGCATGTCCTAAGGATCCGTACCCACTGCCAAGAATTGATCAGTTAGTGGATTCGACCGCTGGGTGTGAACTTATGAGCATGATAGATGCTTTCCAAGGGTATTATCAGATATTTATGGCTCCTGAGGATCGTCCCAAAACTACGTTCGTTGTCCATATGGGTGTTTATTGCTTCAAGGTTATGCCCTTTGGGCTCAAAAATGCAGGAGCGACATACCAACGCCTTGTCAACAGAATGTTCGAGTGTGAAATTGGAAAATCCATGGAAGTGTATGTGGACGACATGATCGTTAAAAGTGAACGCCGATATTCCCATCTGGAAGACCTCAAACGGGCGTTCGACATCCTGTGTCGTTACGGTATGAAATTGAATCCTTCCAAATGTACATTTGGCGTACGGGGTGGCAGGTTTTTGGGATACATGGTCAGCCGACGAGGCATAGAGGCAAACCCAGATAAGATTAAAGCAATCCTGGATATACCCTCCCCTCGCAATCTGAGAGAGGTCCAGGTGTTTTTGGGTAAGATCATTTCTTTAAATAGGTTCATCTCCCGATCAGTGGACCGGAATCTGCCCTTCTTTAAAATTTTGCGTAACGCTCGCAATTTTGCTTGGAGCGAGGACTGTGAGAAAGCTTTGCAGGACATGAAGCAGTATCTTTCGAGCGCGCCTTTGTTGGCCAAACCTAACCCGGGGGAGAACTTGTTTATCTATCTGTCAGTTTCCTCAGAAGCAATGAGCGCTGTCCTCGTGGCGGTTCGCGAGCGTAAGCATATGCCTGTGTATTATTTAAGCAAGACTCTACAAGGAGCGGAGAAAAGATACATGGAAATAGAGAAGTTTGCTTTTGCGCTCGTTAATGCCTCTCGAAGGCTAAGGCCTTATTTTCAAGCACATTCCATCGTGGTGCTTACAGATCAGCCCCTCAAACAGGTGCTTGCAAAGTCGGACGTCTCAGGGAGATTAATTAAATGGTCAATTGAACTTAGTCAATTCGACATCACCTTCGAGCCTCGCACGGCAATACAGGCTCAGGTCGTAGCCGACCTATTAGTGGAATGTTTCAACTTAGATACCGTGCCCTCAGCAGAGGATGGTTTATGGCTTCTGCACACAGATGGCTCCTCGACCTCACAAGGGGGGGAGGGGGGAGCCGGGGTGACCCTCAGGGACCCTCTCAGAGCTGAAGTTGACTATGCAATCAAGCTGGCGTTCCAAGTCACCAACAACGAAGCTGAGTATGAGGCCCTCATCCAGGGGCTCAGGATTGCACTCCAAAATGGTGCCACTCGGGTCACTGCTTATGTTGATTCGCAGTTGATCGCGAGTCAAATTGACGGTTCTTATGAGGCCCGAGAAGCCACTATGGTGCACTATCTAGCGAGCGCTAAGGAGGTGATAGCCAAGTTCAAGGAATTCCACCTTTTACAGGTCCCAAGGGCAGAAAACGAGCGTGCTGATGCCCTCTCAAAGTTCGCATCCGCCCTGGATGGTTCTTGCGAGCGCGTTATTACATTTCTTAGAACAGAGGAGCCGCTGATAAGTAAAGGCAAACCTTCGAAGAAGGTGAATATGATTGACCCCTCCGAGCCTTGTTGGCTCGACGAAATTATCAAATTCCTCCAGGATGGAACTAGCCCAAGCGACAAAGTTGAGGCTCGGAAAATCAGAAACAAGGCTCCTCGCTTTTCATTGGACGCCGAGGGCCGATTATTCAAGCGGTCCTTCCAGGGCCCCCGTTTGACATGTTTGAGACCCTCGCAAGCCAAGGAAGTACTAGAACATGTGCACAGTGGAAGTTGTGGGAACCACTCGGGCGGTCGTATGTTGGCCAAGAAGATATTAAGGAGTGGGTTCTATTGGCCGTCGGTGTTACAGGACGCCCTCGCCTACTCTAAGAAATGTCCCAAATGCCAATTTCACTCCAACACCCCTCAACTGCCAGCTGCCCAGATGATACCTATTGACGTTTCTTGGCCTTTTGACCAATGGGGAATTGACATAGTTGGGCCCCTGCCCATGGCGGTCGGGCAGAAGAAATTCATGATCCTCGCAGTGGATTATTTCACCAAATGGGCAGAGGCTGAGGCGATCGCGAAAATAACGTTCAAAGTGGTAAGGGACTTCATTTGGAAGAACATCATTTGCAGGTACGGCATCCCGAGGGTAATCATCTCGGATAATGGATCCCAATTCATTGCTGCTGACACACGGGATTGGTGCTACGAACTTGGGATTGAGCAACGTTTCACTTCCGTGGGCCACCCTCAGGCCAACGGTCAAGCGGAGGTAACCAATCAAACCATACTCCAGCATCTGAAGACGATGCTCGAGAGTAAGAAGGGCGAATGGGCTGAAGAACTTCAAGGAACCCTGTGGACGTACCGTACTACCCCACGAGCGGCAACAGGAGAAACCCCCTACTCCCTCGTTTATGGCTCCGAGGCTATGATACCTGCGGAGATTTCGCAAGAATCCGCCCGCGTTGCCTTTTTCGAGCATGCTACCAACGAAGCCAACAGAGTGTTCGAATTGGATTTGCTAGACGAAAGGAGGGATATTGCTTGGGCTCGAATCCATAAGTACAAAGCGACCGTAGCCCACCAGTACAACAAACAAGTCAGAGAAAGGACTTTCCAGCTGGGGGACCTGGTCCTCAAGAAAGTTGAAGTCTCCAAGCATGTGGGAAAGTTGGACCCCAATTGGGAAGGCCCCTTCAAAGTCATTCAGGTACGAGCGAACAACACCTACCTGCTAGAGGCTTTGCAAGGCGAGCACCTCCCGCGACCGTGGAATGCATGTAACCTTAGACGGTTCTACGTGTAAGAATTGGCTCTTGTAATCGCCCGCTCGGGGCACATTGTACTTTCTTTTTACAGAAAGCATGTTAATTGTTATCTTTTATTGCAAGCTTAATGATAAGTATTTTACCCTTTTATCATTACTATGTCATGCACTTACTTTTCCTTTCATGGGGATGATGGACCTGCTCTGTGTCGAGCGTCCACAATGCTGAACGGCCTAGTGGGTATTCTAGTTACTTCAAGTTAGCGTTATTCGTGTTCTGAGAACGCCATACGCTAAGCACTTATGAAGCTCACACGAGGGTAAATCCTGGGAATGAGCATGTCAAAAGGGGGATGCTAAACGCTTAATTTACACCAACTGGATGTTTATCACTCCAGTTCGCGTCTGTAAACCCCCCAACGACCCTCGCCTCCATAGGTAGGAGCACCCTCGTAAACACCAAGCCACGAGCGCATCCGATCGCAGGTACCTTAGGGTAAAGCTAACCTTACATCTACACTCGCTCCCTTTCCTTAAGCGAATCCCACAGTTGGCTTTTAAACTCGCTCAAATCGCTGGGACGCTCAAAATGGGAAGTATGCATCGCACCTCTAAGGCCAATACTTAGCTAAATCTTTAAAAATTTACTAAGTTCAAATTTGAGCATCGTTGCGATTATGGCCAAGGTACCCTCGAAGGGAACACCCTCAAGCCCATTTGTTCGTCTCACAAACGTTTTGTCCCTACAGAAGCCTAAACTAAAGGAGATATTCTCGTGCACATACTGTATTATCACAGATATTCCAACATCAAAAAGAACATGCCTGGAGGCGTCAATAAATGGGAAATTAAAGCTTAAAGCATTCAAACAACAGGGAAATTAGCATTGATTGTCAAAAATACAGACATCTATCACAGAAATTAAAAGTGTTCATAAACATAAATGGAAACTAAAATAGCTGAGCGGTAAAGTAGCAGAGGGATTATCTTCAAGGGGCTTGACTCTCGGGCTCAGGAGAGGCAGTTGAAAGAGGGACTGGGGCCATCACATGGGCATTAGAAGTTTGTGCATCACCAGGATCCTCGCCACCTTGAGCGTCAATGGTAACGCCATCATCCTCTATTTGTAGGGGCTCGGGATTTAGGGGATTGGCCGCCATGAACTCACCCTGGAGCATCGCCACAAGCTCCTGATACTCGGGCTCAGCCAATTCCTCCGAGGGATCCACGTCACGAACTACGGGCTCGCAGTTCTCGTCTAAATCCATGCAGAGGCGGTCATCGGAGCGAGCACTTTCAGGGGCTAACCCTAGTTTGACCATCTGCCCAATTGCTTTGAAAAAGAAGCGCCTGTCGTTGTCAAAGCAATGGAGGTTGGCGGTAAAACCGAAGGCCTTGGAGCGCACGAACTTCATCACTGAGTCCCATGCCACCTTCGACTCAAGGCTGGCCATCTTTTCTTGCAAGTCAACGAGGGACTTCTTGATTATATCATTCTGGCGAGTACTCTTGGCCAACTGCTGTCCCAGTTCCCCATTCTGGACCCTCATCTGGTCACGTTCCTCTTTCAGCTTATCGTGACGATAGTTGAGGGTCAGGAAGGCGTCGTCTGATTTCCTCAAGGCTTTTTTCAGTCTATCCCTCTCGAGGTTGGCATCTGTCAGTTGAGCGCAGACTGTGTTGTAAACCTCCTGCAACTGACTGGGGTCGGAGACGCGCAGCAGCTTCTTATATTTGGCCTTGTGTTGGGAGTAGGCCAGCGCTCGAGCCTACAAGTTCTTCAGCCTCGGGATTACCTCCTGGAAAGCCAAAATCGAGGGTCACTATCAAAAGTGGAGACAGAGTAGACTAATGTTTCGCAAAGGAAATGGAAGACTTACCGTCATGAGGGCATGGCAAGCATCGTCCGCAACACGAGCGGCGTCGTGCTCGTTCAACTTGTCATGGTCGCCGGAGAACTGGAGTTTCCCGACGATGCCAGAGACTAAGTTCACAGAATACACGCTCTTCTTCAGCAGTACCGGACCCTCAGTCCGTTGGCGTTTGTAACGAGCGTCCCCCCGACAGCCAACCTTCTAAAAATCTTCTTCCTCCGACGAGGAGGTATCGCCGCCTTCGCCCCGGTGGCCCACGACCACCTCCTTGCCATTGCCCGAAATGGGAAGTGAGTCGGGCAGCCTTTTTCTCTTCCCTTGACGGTCGGCCCTCAGGAGATCATGTATTTGGATCACTGTCCCCGAGCGGTTACGGGAGGTGCTTGAGCTCAGGGTAACGGGCCCTTTTGGGGCGGCCGGAGGGGGAGTAGGATCCCGAGCGCCGTCGACGGTCAGGTCTTCGATGGGACCGACGATCAGAACTTCATTTTCCGCGCCCCTTCCACCATGTCCTCGCCCTGCCCTTCGGTGGGCTCCTCTTCCCCTCGGAGCATTGTGGACTCATGCATATTGCTGCGGTTGTTGAGGGTTAGCACCTCCCCTCTGGGCACGCATTATCTCAGCAAGACGTTCGGCATCCATTCCTGTTGTTAGTACTTGGATATCTGCAAAACAAAAGGTGCGAGTGTCAGAAGTTGGATGTTTGGATAACAACTACAAAGCGTAATAAGTGAAGATAAGTCAGTGAAACTATTCTAAAGGTTAGAGCAGTTAGTTCCTAGAATCTAACCGTCGAGCGCCATGATTCGGCCGGAGGATCTATTATCATGCTCGGGGGGCAGGATAGGCCATAACGGAATAGCACTCCCTCGTTCTTCATCAAGACCTCAGCCTTGATCCACTTCTTCTCACTCCTCATCTCGAGGGCCAACCCCTTTGCCCAGTCCTCAAAAGCCTTATTCCTTAACCTCTCCCTAATCAATGGCCCCTCGCCATGTGTCAACCACTGTCGGTGAACCCCAAAAATTCCCCCTGGAGCCCCCACGAAAAAGTACTTCTCTTTCCAATGCTCGCCGTAGGAGGTGGATGGAGAGTCTATCATCTTAAAGCCCGATTTGGCCTGGGCATAATAAAACCCATCTGTAGGAGACGAGCGTGGTGATCGGGCCACTTGTATCAAACTATCAAAATTGGCAATCGAGGGTTCGTGGCCTAGGGCTCTCATCATTATTACAAAAGTGTTGATTAAGGCTATGCCGTTTGGCAGGATTTGTGAAGGGCAAAGCGCTAGGTGATGGTAGATGGTGGCGACGGCGGATGGGATCGGAAACCTCAGGCCCCGGCTAGGACAGCATCCCAGTAAACCATCAACATCCCGGGTGGCGGTCGGTTGGCTCTCTCTCCCTCCTCGGGAAGTTGTAAAGGAAATACTGCTTCATCCCAGTACACTTTCGCCCTCAACTCCTCCAAATCGTCGAGCGTCAGAATACTCTCAATTTCATCGGAGGATCTATCGGTTTGGTGGGGGTTATCTTGCCTCACTCGTGTTGCAGGCTCCTTTCCCCTCCTTTGACGCCTTCTGGAAGCTTCAGCCTCAAATTAACGCCCGGATGGCCCTGCACCACCCTCGGGGCGATACTACAGAATTTGGGGGGCAAATTGATGAGACACAAAACCTCGCTCGGATCAGAGCCGTCCACGTGTCGCCATCTATTGACCTAAAACTTATACGCTCGCACTAACGGGTTTGCGCGCCTACCCAGCCCATCCACTTGATGACTAAGCCCAGGTCTACGGGCCTCGGCCCACTATCCAAGCAGGGGATTCAGGCTAGAGACCCAGAGCTCGCATAAATTCATTCAAATTAGTAGGTAGGGTCTGATCTTGGTTGCAAAAATAGAAGAAATCAAAGTATTTTGGCCCTCGCTCATAAAACAATTTGGAAGTAGATTGATTCTGATCATTCATTGATTCGTCTGGTATCTAAATATAGGATTCGGTTAGAAGTTAGTTTACTAGACCGGGCACGTTCTACCTGGTGCTCGGTTATCCAACGCTCGTTGGTCATTTGTCACAGGGGACCCCCTCGTGCCACACTTCGAGCGTCATCCACGCTCGAGTATGATCAACCCCTATTAAGGCATCCGTACACCTGTGGGACAGGGTTTGAGCTTCCCAACGCTCAATGCTCGCCAACAACCTCTGACACTATGGCAGTGCGCACCTCGTACCTGGCACGCCGCTTGCTTTTCAGAGCCGTCACTCTCATACCCTCACAGGCCGCCACGTGTTAGGCAATACAGGTTTGGGACCACACGGTCAAATTACCCGATTTGCCCTCACCCTTAACCTATAAATAGGGGGAAACACATGCTTTCTTCCTCAAGTGATCTTCTTCATCAACACATACCTTGAACTGGTATATTCCTCCATTAATCTGTATCTTCCCAAGCTACACACTACCTTGAACACAGTTGCATCACCACCGCATTTCACACTCTTGGTGTTATCCTAGCTGGAAAAACCCACGTTCAAAAGGAAACCCAGTTCCTGAGGCTCCTACGCCTGTGATGGTCTTTCCCTTTTTACACAAATATTGAAAGTGTTGTTGCATTTTATGAAACTCATCATTTTCCTGCACCATCACATATATATACATATAAAAGAAATTTCAAAAAAAAAAAAAAAAAAAAGTTGATAGGATTTCTTCCGCCGGAGAAATTTCAAAATCGCGCCTCAAGGTTTTTTCTGCAAAAATTTGAAAACATAGGGTTTTATATGATAATTTTTTTTCCACGGGGTCTTTTTTTATCATTTCACATGACACAAGGGGTTTCCTTGCAAAAAACCCAAATATAATGTTGGGGTAAATTTGTCATTTTACATGACAAAGTAAAGAGAAATCCAATATCACACGCAGTACACGCGCGTGTGATTAAAAAACGCGTCTCAGGGTTTTTTCTGCAAAAATTTGAAAACATAGGGTTTTATATGAGAATTTATTTTTCACGGATTCTTTTTTAATCATTTCACTTGACACAAGGGGTTTTCTTTCAAAAAACCCGAGAATTATATGATGATATTAGTTTGGTTTTGTGCAAATATATCATGAGTTATATGAGATTGGGGCATGCTTGATCACCTTTCTTATTTAAGGGTTTCATGTGTGAACTTTGATGAATTTGAGCATGTTTCCTTGGATTAAATGATGTTTATTTGAGATATATGAATCATATACATGTTTCCTTGAGTTCTATTGGTTAATTATGTGGTTAGCTAGTGTTTTGTTGTTGTTTGGGATGATTTGGTTCGAGTTGAACATGGAAGCTTTGTTGTTGTTGTTGTTGTTGCTTCGGAACAGAGCAAGAAAACAGGGAAACCTCGCCTGGCGCCGTTAACGCCCATTACCCCCATTTGTGCTTAAAATCGTTAACGCCCTTTACCCTGTCCCTTTTATCGCCTGACCCCGTTAACCCCCGTAGCCAAATTTTACCTATAAAACATTAAACCCCGTTAACCGCTACTATCTCTGTTAACCCCCATTACCACTTTTAGCCTGGAATCTGTTAACCCCTATTAACATCGCAGAATGGAATTATTCAAGGGATGTTTGTTTAATTTAATTCGATTCGTTTATGTTAATTACAAGCTTTGATACATGTTTGGTTATGAATTCATGATACATGTTTATGGTTAATTATTAATTTGATACATGTTTGGTTATGAATTCATGAATACATATACATGCAATATAATTGAATATTTTTCAAGTTATGATCTAATATGTCTCCGTTGTTTTCCAGCGTGCGTGCATGACTTGTGACGTCATTTGTGAACTTTAATTGATAACTTATCTTTTCTTTTATGGCTCTTATGGATCGTGTACATGTTAAAGTATGTGTTATGATCGTTATATGAAATTTATGAATTGATTTGATATGAAATATGAAAGATATTGAACAATTGAATGCATGACAATGAACAAAGACGATTTACTCGTGTAATGAATGAAATGCCCGTTTATATGTCTAAATGGCTTTAATTGTGCACATGAACATCTTCATAGTACATTGTTATTTCTTATACATGACATATCATGTTCATTGCATAGTCGTGCGTCGTATATGGTTCATATGGAGTCTTGAGTCTCACGATTGCACTGTGTTATTCCTTGTACAGTTTTCTCTAGGGCGGAGACGTGCCGGGTTCATAGGTTTTTTCTAAGTCTCCTTTTCTTCTTGGTTCTGTTCGGTAAGAGATGTATCAGGTGGGTTTCTCTTCTATTTAGTTAAATGACCCTATATACTCCCAACGTGTAAAGATTTCAGCCAAAAGTATATATGTATATGGAGTCGTTTTCATGAGTCAATGATTTTAAAGTAAAGCCCTTCTTTTATGAACCTACCAAAAGTTTTGGTGAGAAAGAATGAATGAATGCACAGAATGGGGGCCAAGGACTTGGTGTGAGTGGTGACCCGGGGAGGCATGGCCCGACGGTGATCCCTCTGTTAGGAATAGTACCCTAGAAAGCCTATTGTATATCCTCTTTGTGTTTTTCCTTATTGTAATCACAGACAATCTTTGAATGAAATAACGAATTGAGGCAACACTTCTTTATATGCTCTTGTTTGGTATGCGTTTACTTTAGTTGTGCATGTATGAGAACTCCCATAATCCTGATGACTTTAGAACTCTACCATTTAGGTGAAATGGTTCATGAAACGAGCCCTATATCACATAAGTCATGATTAGTAAAATACTCCAAGCCGATGAGTCCTACAGACAGTGGGAGTGTCAACCTGGCTCCTCTAAGGCTTGCTTGTGGGATCACGCCCTTAAGAAGGACCACCTTGTTTCATGGAGATGCAAAGTGTATAGTTGATACGTGCGTGATACATGAAGGTGCTTACTTTAATAAGTAAGTTCTCTGAGGTGCCCCGTGTGAGAACATTTCTAAATGGGAAAGGAAGTTTCTATTTCAGGAAATAGAAACTTCCAGATTAGGAAATACCTCACGAGTCATTGATGTGATTAATTGATCCTTAAGACTTGAGGTTCCTTGTCACTTTATGAGTTAACTCTGCAGTCTTAGGTATAAGCTTTAAAGGGTGTTGCCTTAGACAACTGATTCAAGGATTATGTTGGGCCTACACAAGTGATTCATGAAAGTGAATGAGAATCAAGAAAGGACCTACACTTGCATTTGCAAGGTGATCTCTTATTGTGTAAGTCATTCATATGCCATATGGAGTCCTTGGCCAAGGCAGTAGATCAAGACATCAAGAAAAGGATTTCTTGGATTGAGATCAAATGGATATGAAATGCACTCAGCTTTAAGACAGGATTATTAGGGTTCTGATTATTCCCTTGCCCTAGATCATGGTTGAGAGATAGTAAGTAGGAGGATTGTATCTCACATGAATCAATAACTTAAAGGTTATGTCGAATCTGAACATTCCAATTCAGCTAGGGGTTAAACACCTGTTGCTAGACTATAGTCGTTTAATCTGTGGACCGATTAATTAATTAGTGAATTAATTAATTGGGGTCACTGCTAATTGAATTGAGAACCTAGAGGGTCACACACAACAACTTGGTTACATGAGTTGAGGCTTTAAAATGATTAAACGAGTTAATCGGGCCAAAGGGTTCCACACGTGTGAAACCACACGTGTGGGTCACGTGCGTGACACGTGTCCTTCATGGACACGTGTGCATGTGCGTGAATATTTATTTGGTGATTAAATAATTAATTTGTTAATTATTTAATAGACTTTGGTTTAATTTTGAATTAAAAAGAAAGTCTTATTTTGGAGAAAAATAATCTAGTTAATTAATTATGAATTAATTAATTAGATAAAATAAGTTATTTATTTTAAATAAATAAAGTATAAAATTATCCAAAAATAGTTTGGATATTTTAGCTCTCTTGAAAGTTGATTTGAATTTGAATTCAAAGTCAAAGTCAAAATTACTTGATGATCAAGTAATAGGAGAGAGGGACCAAAATCCTTAGTCCATAAGGACTAGGATTTTCGGTCACTCCCTTGTTATAAATAGGGGAGCTCGAGCTCCCCTTAGAGCTAATTGGTTATTCTTTTGGTTCATGTGTTGAACACCATCCTTTCTCCAAGATAAACGAAACCCTAGGTTAAGCCTAAAGACTAACTAGAGAACTAGCATCCTTACTAGTTAGATTGTAGTCAAGTTGGTGGACTATCTCTAGAGAGCTTCAAGTTAGAAGTTTGAAGATTCGACCTTTACCAAGGAGAGGGGATCAAGCCGCGAGAAGAGCGTTCTTGGGTGGCTTGAAATGCTTCAAGAAAGAATAAAAGAAAAGTTTCTTATCACTACGAATTTGGTTACACGATTGCGAGTCCTAGATCCTTTTGTTGGGAAATTTTTTTAAATTCCGCTGCTTTCTGATTCGTGTTTTCCAACAAGTGGTATCAGAGCCACCTCGTTAATCGTGTTTCTGATTCGTCTCAATTATTCTGAATTTGGTAGAAATTCTTAGGCTTAGATGCGAATTGAGTATTCTTGAGTTCTTTTAGAAAGCCTGAAATACGAAACTGTAATTTTTCCTGAATTTCTAAAACTGTTTTCTCAAATCGTGTTTTTGAAAATCGTTTTAGTTGAAATTTATCTAAATCGAATTTTTTAAGTTTGGATTGAATTGGTTTTGAGAAACCTAGACACGAAACGAGACGCGAAACAAACACACGGGATTGGGACGTGCCAATGTGTAGCACGCCCCAGGCCCGCGCGTGCATGTGGCCCAGCCCGTCCCGCAACCGCCCGGGAGGCGCGCCCGCCCAGTCCGTCCCGCAACCGCGCGGGACGCCTACATAGCCCGCCTAGTCACGGCGGGCGCTGCTGCGCGGCGGTGCCTCGCGTGGCTAGGCCGTTTTCGGGCTCGTTTTCGTGTTTCGTGTTTTTCGTGTTTTCGGTCCTTAAAATCCCGATTTAATTTTATTTTAATTTTATCTTTTAAAATGAGTTTTGATAATATAAAATTATTTTAAAATTTTGATTAAATTGGGATTTTGAGAAATTAAAACGATTTGGATTTTTGGAAAATTATGAACTTTATTTTCTGAAAATAATGAAAGAATAAAATTATTAATTTTGGAAATTAATTGGAATTTTATTGGTTTATTGTTTTTCGGGTTTTATTGAAAAGGCTCTTGAACAAGAATTGCATCTAAGTCGTGTTTTAAGTCATTAGGACTTGAAACGAGAATTTTAATTTATTGGCTAAATTTAAATTCTCGCAAAAGCATGTTAGGTGATCATGGGTTTAGAATTATGTATGGTTTTTATTTATGCACATGGATGGTTTAAATTGGGGTTGGAGCCCTATAGTTGCGTTTTTTCAATTGAGGTTGGAGCCTCACTTATGTGCGTACTGTTATGTGATTTATTATGTGGCTTTCGATATTACTATTTTTTAGGCCAGGGTATGCCCCGTGTAATTGTCTAAGGCCAATATGAAGATTGAGCCTTATTACTTTATGTCTTTTTCCTTTTATTGTAATTTGAGAGTAGAGATAGGTGGTGAGGTTTTATTTTCATTTTGGAGACAATGCACCCATGGAGTAAGATGGACCACATTCAAGTAACAAGGAGGCCATAAGTGAAGACCCCTCAAAATGTTAGGGAGGGGAATCTCAATTGTAAAAATGTAATAGAGATAGGGCTCGTATTTTGTTACCGCTTTCCCTTATGTGATTTAAACTGTTTATGTGGCATGTATGTTAGAACTTGTGATTGTGGAGTGGCTCCCATATCACGCATAAGATAGGTAGAACCCATGATCATTACATGTTAGTATCATGCTAGGACATGTTATCTGTTTATGTGCTTGTTTGAAATGCATTTAAGTGTACATGCATTAATCAAGACTAATAAAATTGGATAACAAATATGTTGGTGAGGTCGAACCGGACAACTCTCCGGTTGATTCAAAAATTCCCATTAAATATTAAGCTAATTTCGAACAAATAGGTGTTTAATTCGAGATGCAAATTTTGAATTAAATTCCTAGCATTCCATCAATAGGTTTTAAGTTTAGTAAGTGTAGCTAGTTATTGTCCGCGAGTCGTGAGATAGCTAGTGTAGCTTATTAGTTCTTAGTTACCTAATTGATCATTTTAAATGATCAATATTTCGTGATCAATTTTAGCAAGGGCGATGTCTGCGAGTCGTGGGTCGTTCGAACTAAGTTTTGGTCATGATCTTATGATTGATGGGTCTAGCTTAACACCTAAGTAAATATGGATGTCGCACGAGTCGTGGGTCCATATTGAAAGATAGGTGATGCAAAAACAATTACTAAGAGTTCTAAAGGTGTTAGAATTGGTAAGTTGTACCTACCTAGGGTTTTTTCTTAGAATGTCCGCGAGTCGTGGGTTCGAGGTAAAATGCCTACGATCTTAGTACCCATTGGGAAACGTGTTCCTCTTAGATCTTTGGGAATTATAGATCTTTGAAAAACAGTGGGAGCTACATTAGATTAAAGACCTTATCTTTTGTATATCGTTATAATTCAGCATGCTCACTAGTTCTCTATTTTACCATTTAGGTCGTAGATTCTGTGATTCTCTACGTGTTTTAAAATGGCAACCAAAAACCCTCTTGTATCGATCCTCGAGTCAAACAAGTTGACTGGTCCCAACTATTCTGATTGGCTGAGGAATCTAAAAATCATTTTAGATTCTGAGAAGAGAACTTATGTTCTCTTCGAAGGGGAGCCTAGTCCCGAAGGGGAGGCTCCCACTCGGGCCGAGCGGGACGCGATTCAGAAGTGGAAGGATGATAATCTCCAAGCCCGTTGCCTTATGTTGGCTAACATGTCTCCAGACTTGCAAAGGCAACATGAGGCCATGGAATTCGCTTGGGAGATTTACGACCACTTAGAGCAACTTTACCGCCCTCATGAACGTGTTACAAGGTATAACACTTCAAAGGAATTGTTCCACTTAAGAATGAGGGAAGGTTCAAGTGTCCATGAATATGGACTCAAGTTTCTTGCCCTTACTGAGAAACTTGCCTCCATGGACATGCCACTGAAAGATGAGCTTTCAGTGGATTTGTTGCTAGCTTCGCTCCCACCATCATTCAACCCATTTGTCCTTAATTTCAACATGAATCATGCTGGTGCTACTGTAGCTGAGCTGATTAGTCAGCTTGTGACTGCTGAAAGCACGATCAAGAAGGATAATAAGGTTTTGATGGTGAATGCTCCATCTTCCTCTTCTGGGCCTTCTACAAGTAAGGGCAAGAAAGCCCAAAAGAAGAAGAAGAAACCCCTTAGGCCCACTGGTGGCGTTTCGAAGGGGAAGGCCCAAAAGAAGAAACGAGATCAGAAAGAGGATGTTTGCTTCCATTGTGGCAAAGTGGGACATTGGAGGAGAAACTGCCCAGTGTACAAGGTTACTCTAAAGAAAGGTATCTTTCTCGTTGAAGTAAATCTTTCTATTAATTCTAGTTCTTGGGTACTTGATACCGGTTGTGGAACTCATATCTGTAATGATGTACATATGCTAAGTGAAGTCCAACAACTCAAAGAAGGAGAATGTGTCTAGAAGATCGGCGATGGCTCAAACGTTGAAGCTCGAGCTTTAGGCACAATTAGATTAGATTTAGGTAGTTTTTAGTTAGTCTTAAATAAAGTCCTTTATGTACCGAGCATTATTCGTAATATAATTTTAGTTCCAATTTTAGATTGTGAAGGTTATGAAACTTATATTAAGAATGGTAAATACTTTATCAAACGGAACAACTCTTCCGTTCACATCGGTACTCTAAGTAATGGACTTTATCTAACTCAGAATATCAATATTATGAATATACAACGAGAAACGAAGCGTAAGAGAGATGACAAAGTTTCAGCTCCCTTATGGTACGCTAGATTAGGACACATTTCCAAGAACAGAATTAGCAAGATAAACACTTTAGGATCATTCTCTAAAAATGATCTTAAGGAGTTAACTTCTTGCGAATTCTGTCTCAAAGGAAAAATGTCCAAAGTCCCTTTTAAAGGAACTGTGGAACGTGTCATTAAGGTTTTGGATTTGATCCATACTGATGTTTGTGGACCGCTTAGTGTAACACAAGAAACAATCATCAGTATTTCATAACCTTTACTGATGACTTTAATCGGTATGGTTATGTATACTTAATGAAGTATAAATCTGAAGCTTTTGAAAAATTCTTAGAATTTCAAAAGGAGGTTGAGAACCAAACTGGTCACAAGATGAAAGCACTTCGATCTGATCGAGGAGGCGAGTATCTTAGTGAAGAATTCCTTAATCATCTCAAAGATAATGGGATTATCTCTCAGTGGACTCCTCCGGGAACTCCTCAGCTTAATGGAGTTTCTGAGAGAAGGAATCGAACCCTACTAGATATGGTTCGTTCCATGATGAGTTTCACTGACTTACCACCTTCTTTCTGGGGTTATGCCCTAGAAAGTGCAGCAAAGATTTTGAATCTAGTGCCCTCTAAGTCAGTCCCTAAAACGCCCTATGAAATGTGGCATGGAAAAATCCCTAGTTATTCTTACTTAAGAATTTGGGGTTGTCCTGCTTACGTGAAGAGGACAGTGGGAGATAAGTTAGAATCTCATTCTAACTTATGCTACTTTGTAGGTTATCCTAAGGAATCCATAGGATACTACTTCTATGATCAATCTGAGCAAAAAGTTTTTGTTTCCAGAAATGCCACTTTTCTAGAGGAACCGTTCCTTAAAGAAAAGAAAGGCAAGATCATAGAATTAGAAGAAGTACAAAGTGATCCCACACCACCCACTGAAGAAACATCCCCTTCTGGCCAACCACAACCAATCACGAATTTCGATACACATAAAAAACCTCTTCTAAGGCATTCTGAACGCACTCCTAGACAGCCGGAGATATGGTATGGATTTTTCAATAAAATCTCTCAAAAGGATAATGATCCTTTAACATATGAGGAGGCACTTTCAGATTCTGACTCTGAACAGTGGATAGAAGCCATGAAATCTGAAATGAATTCCATGAACTCCAACCAAGTTTGGACCTTGGTAGATTTGCCTGGTGGGGTCAAACCCATAGGTTGCAAATGGATCTTTAAGAGAAAGCTTGGAGTTGATGGAAGCATTGCAGCCTACAAAGCAAGACTGGTTACAAAAGGATTCACTCAAAGACTCGGCGTGGACTTTGATGAAACCTTTTCACCAGTTGCAATGCAAAAGTCTATTCGGATCATGCTTGCCATTGCTGTGTATTATGACTACGAGATATGGCAAATGGATGTGAAAACTGCCTTTCTCAATGGTGACATTGATAAAGACATTTAAATGGAGCAACCCAGAGGTTTCACATTCAGTGGGAGTGAGCAAAAGGTTTGCAAACTCCAAAGATCAATCTATGGATTGAAACAGGCTTCTAGGAATTGGAACATTCGATTTGATGAATCAGTCAAAGTGTTTGGCTTTAGTCAAATTTCGAATGAATCATGTGTTTATAGAAAGGAATTGGAGACCTCAGTGCAATTCTTAGTACTTTACGTTGATGATATCCTTCTTATTGGGAATTCGAAGGATGACATGAAAGTGACTAATTTATGGTTATCGAACCAATTCGAGATGAAAGATCTTGGTGATGCGTCCTATATCCTTGGAATTAAAATCTATCGAGATAGATCGAGAAGGTTAATAGGACTATCACAATCGATGTACATTGACAAAGTGTTGAAGAGATTCAATATGGAGTCAGCAAAGGTTAAGAACCTTCCTATGAGTGTAGGAACATGTCTTTCAAAGAAGATGTGTCCTAAGACTAACCTTGAGAAGGAGAGAATGACTCATACACCTTATGCGTCAACAATAGGTAGCATAATGTATGCAATGTTATGTACTCGACCGGATGTGGCTTATGCACTTAGTGTTACAAGTCGTTTCCAATCTGACCCTGGAGATGGTCACTGGGCTGCCATGAAGAATATTCTTAAGTACTTGAAAAGTACTAAAGATTTATTCTTAGTTTACGGAGGTCAGAAAGATCTTTCTGTCGAAGGATACTACGATGCAAGCTTTGCATCTGACTTAGATGATTTTAAGTCAATGTCAGGATACATTTTCTGCCTAAACAGCGGAGCAGTGAGTTGGAAGAGTTCCAAGAAAACAACCACTGGAGATTCGACCACTGAGGCCGAATACTTAGCTGCAAATGATGCAGCTAAGGAAGGTGTTTGGATTAGAAACTTCATTCAAGAGTTGAATGTTGTTCCTAGCATGAAAGACCCCATTTCTGTATTTTGTGACAACACTGGGGCGGTTGCTCAAGCAAGAGAACCAAGATCTCACCAACGGACCAAGCACATTATGAGGAAGTATCACCTAATCCGTGATATTATCAAAAGAGGAGATGTGCAAATTGAGAGGGTCACATCAGCAGATGAACGTGGCAGATCCACTTACTAAACCCCTTAGTCGAGAAGCTTTCCAAGGTCATCTTCAGAAGATGGGACTTAGAGTAGCTTTAGAATGGCTTTGACAGGCAAGTGGGAGATTGTTAGGAATAGTGCCCTAGAAAGCCGATTGTGTATCCGCTTTGTGCTTTTCCTTATTTTAATCACAGACAATCTTTGAATGAAATAACGAATTGAGGCAACACTTCTTTATATGCTCTTGTTTGGTATGCGTTTACTTTAGCTGTGCATGTATGAGAACTCCCCTAATCCTGATGACTTTAGGACTCCACCATTTAGGTGAAATGGTTCATGAAACGAGCCCTATATCACATAAGTCATGATTAGTAAAATACTCCAAGCCGATGAGTCCTACAGACAGTGGGAGTGTCAACCTGACTCCTCTAAGGCTTGCTTGTGGGATCACGCCCTTAAGAAGGACCACCTTGTTTCATGGAGGTGCAAAGTGTATAGTTGATACGTGCGTGATACATGAGGGTGCTTACTTTAATAAGTAAGTTCACTGAGGTGCCCCGCGTGAGAACATTCCTAAATGGGAAAGGAAGTTTCTATTTCAGGAAATAGAAACTTCCAGATTAGGAAATATCTCACGAGTCATTGATGTGATTAATTGATCCTTAAGACTTGAGGTTCCTTGTCACTTTATGAGTTAACTCTGTAGTCTTAGGTATAAGCTTTAAAGGGTGTCGCCTTAGTCTACTGATTCAAGGCTTATGCTGGGGATGCACAAGTGATTCATGAAAGTGAATGAGAATCAAGAAAGGACCTACACTTGCATTTGCAAGGTGATCTCTTATTGTGTAAGTCATTCATATGCCACATGGAGTCCTTGGCCAAGGCAGTAGATCAAGACATAAAGAAAAGGATTTCTTGGATTGAGATCAAATGGATATGAAATGCACTTAGCTTTAAGACCGGATTATTAGGGTTCTGATTATTCCCGTGCCCTAGATCTTGGTTGAGAGATAGTAAGTAGGAGGATTGTATCTCACATGAATCAATGACTTAAAGGTTCTGTCGAATCCGAACATTCCAATTCAGCTAGGGGCTAAACACCTGTTGCTAGACTATGGTCGTTTAATCTGTGGACCGATTAATTCATTAGTGAATTAATTAATTGGGGTCACTGCTAATTGAATTGAGAACCTAGAGGGTCACACACAACAACTTGGTTACATGAGTTGAGGCTTTAAAATGATTAAACGAGTTAATCGGGCCCAAGGGTTCCACACGTGTGGGTCACGTGCGTGACACGTGTGGGTCACGTGCGTGAATATTTATTTGGTGATTAAATAATTAATGTGTTAATTATTTAATAGACTTTGGTTTAATTTTGAATTAAAAAGAAAGTCTTATTTTGGAGAAAAATAATCTAGTTAATTAATTATGAATTAATTAATTAGATAAAATAAGTTATTTATTTTAAATAAATAAAGTATAAAATTATCCAAAAATAGTTTGGATATTTTAGCTCTCTTGAAAGTTGATTTGAATTTGAATTCAAAGTCAAAGTCAAAATTACTTGATGATCAAGTAATAGGAGAGAGGGACTAAAATCCTTAGTCCATAAGGACTAGGATTTTCGGCCACTCCCTTGTTATAAATAGGGGAGCTCGAGCTCCCCTTAGAGCTAATTGCAATTCTTTTGGTTCATGTGTTGAACACTATCCTTTCTCCAAGATAAACGAAACCTTAGGGTAAGCCTAAACACTAACTAGAGAACTAGCATCCTTACTAGTTAGGTTGTAGTCAAGTTGGTGGACTATCTCTAGAGAGCTTCAAGTTAGAAGTTTGAAGATTCGAGCTTTACCAAGGAGAGGGGATCAAGCTGAGAGAAGAGCGTTCTTGGGTGGCTTGAAACGCTTCAAGAAAGAATAAAAGAAAAGTAAGTTTCTTATCTCTACGAATTTGGTTACACGATTGTGAGTCCTAGATCCTTTTGTTGGGAAAATTTTTTAAATTTCGCTGCTTTCTGATTCGTGTTTTCCAACACCCTCACACAAGTTCCACCAATGAACGGTAACCCGGGGAGGCATGGCCCATTGGACGCTGAGTGTCATCTGGGGAGTCATGTTCCCCTTTTGGTCAATGAATGGATAGTTCGGGCCGATCACCCGGCCATCACCCGGAGGAAGAAGGTGTAAATGTTCATGAATGTACACAAAAGAATGTAATTCATGAAAGAAAGAAAGAAAGAAAGAATGTTTAATGAACTACACGAGGTGTTGGTTGGAGATAATGCACGCCTACCCGTCGGGCCACGAAAGACCTAAAGAATGAAAATGAACGTTATAATCTGTAACGCCTCGGTTTTTCATTTGTACTATTATGTCGTATGTGTTTATAAATTGTGCAATTTAAATTATTTAATTATGCGATTAATTGTTTATAAATGTTTTAAATATTTAATTCTAATAATTGTTATTATTTTATAATTTTTATTATAATTTATTTCGTTAATTATTTATTTAAATTGATAATTAAGAATTAATGCTAATTAATCATGTTTAATTATATTAATTAATTTCAACATTAAACGTTGACTTGCATATTTAAATTTAAATAGAATTTGAATTTTATTATTTAATTTGAAATGTTATGAAATTGTTACGGGAATACTTGCCTTGATTGTTGTTGTTTTATTGTTGCTTTGTTGGTTGTTGCTGCTGTGTATTAAGGAAAGAAAACAGGGGAGAACTTGGTCCTGAACTGTTGCGTTGCTTCTGTACCGTAACTCCCGGCTGGGGAGGTTTCATGCATGAAATTACCCGGCCCGGTACCACCTTTTACAGAACGCTGCCCCTTTTGTTGTTGCATTTCATTCCTCCCTTTTTATTTTTTAAGTGATGTGGGAGCATGCAAACATGTACTTAAAATAGTAATGCCTGTTGATTTGTTGTTGAATTGTGCATATGTGCATGTAATTAGATATATATATATATATATATTGCATGAAAGATACATGCGTGTGTAAATTATACATATACTTTGTATTGTGCATGCATGAATAATATATATATACATTGTGTATATGTACGTATATATATATATATATATATATATAAATATTGCATGCATGTTAATTTGTAGTAATTGCATGCATATGTACGTATATATCTAATATATTTAGGATTACATATATGTTGAATTGTAAATTTTTGTATGAATGAAATTTGATATTTTATGCATGATTATGTAATTATTTATTAAATTTTAGTATTATTTAATTTATTTTAATTTTTGAATTTAATTGTTATATGAAATTCTTGGATTCATTTGATATAAAATGTGAAGATATGAATTTATGAGACTAAAGTGGCATGCTATTATTTCATGAAGTGTGCCCTTTTAAATTGTGGAATTTTATGTTATGACTTATGGACTTAATTTATGGAATTGATTGTTATCTATTTTATGATTTACGTATTTAAATGATTTAAATGCCCTTGTTCGGTTTAATTTATAAAGGTAAACTGGATATATTTGAGTTACAATTGTTATCGGAAATTCATGACTTGAAATGCTATGAATCATGAAAGTATGGAAATGAATGAACATGAAACCTTCATGTATTAGATACCCTTGAATGAATTACTTGAATTATGTGGCTTCATGATATCATTCTATTTCTTAAACATCTCATACCATGTGCATAGCGTTGTCGTGCGTCATATATGGTTCATTGGGGTCTCACGAACACGTTACATTGTCTTTTGCACAGTGTTCTCCAGGGCGGAGATGCCAGATTCATAGGACACTTTCGAGTCTCCTTTTTCTTCTTGGTATTGTTCGAAAAGAGGCGTACAGGTGGGTTTCTCTTCTATTTAGTTAAATGACCCTATATACTCCCAACGTGTAAAGATTTCAGCCAAAAGTATATATGTATATAGAGTCGTTTTCCTGAGTCAATGATTTTAAACGTAAGCCCTTGTTTTATGAACCTACCAAATGTTTTGGCGAGAAAAGAAAGAATATTATGCACAGAATGGGGCCCAGGATCTTGGTGTGAGTGGTGAACCGAGGAGGCATGGGCTGACGGTGAACCCTCACACTAGTCCCACCAATGAATGGCGTAACCGGACCTCGTTAGGAGTTAGCGAGGAATGGACGCTGAGTGCCATCTGGGGAGTCATGTTCCCCTTTTGGTCAATGAATGGATGGTTCGGGCCGACCACCCGGCCATCAACCGGAGGGAGAAGGTGTAAATGTTCATGAATGTACACAAAAGAATGTTATGCATGAATGAAAGAAAGAAAGAAAGAATGTTAAATGAACTACACGAGGTGTTGGTTGGAGATAATGCACGCCCACTCGCTGGGCCACAAACGACCTAATGAAAAATTAACGTTATAATCCCTTTTGATGACTTATTTATTTCACCCACTTGGGAAATGCTCTAAAAACCTCATATGGGATTATAACTTGGATGTGAATGTTTAAATATTGTTCTATATGTTACTTATGCCTCGTTTTTTACCCACCAGTCTCGTATAAACTGAACCCAGATTGTTTTCAGTGTTCTTGCAAGTTTGGACTGCTAGGCGGGAAGTCAAGTCTATTAAGTCTTTCGGTTAAGTCAGAGTCTCTACATATGCATATTGAACTATAATTTGTTTAAGTTATGGAGAATGTATGATTGGTATTGATTGTTACTACTATCAAGGATTCTGAACAAGTTATAGGAATAGAGAGAATATGATATTGATGTTTTATGATTTTATTGAATTTCAGGATTAGGTATCTATGGTAGTTGAACCCATTGTTATTGCTTATCTTGTTATGTATGTATGTACTTCGCTTCCGCATTGGTGATATTTCTGTTTTATTGTCTCTTTGGTTGCGATAGTTAGCTCCCGCCTAGCTTAGCGAGTGTGTATGTCCCCGTTCGCGGTGATCTAGCTCGGGTATGGATTGTCCATTTCATATTCGGATCGAGTCTCGGTGCGGGGGATCTGGTACCTTGCGCTCGGGTGCTAGATCCTTAAGTGGTATCAAACCCCGGTTACAAAACCGGTGTTCTCGTGTCGGGATTGAGTCAGTCTAGGTCACACGGCTTAGGAACTACGTGACAATGTGTGCATTGCATCGATCTTGAGTATGTATTGCTTTCCTTTTTGAATTTTATTAACTTATTTGTTCCATTCCTGCATTGGACCAGTGCTTTTCGTGTCAAGTACGTGCCATGAGCATGCACTAATCGCATGCATATATCCTTGGAATGAGTTCTGATTTATAGGTTATGAAGATAATATCAAACCACGGCCAAACATCATGCTAACAACGTTCTATTGCAAGTCCTTTATGAGGCATGGAGGATAGGAAGGATGCACCGGGGAGGAATGTGGAGAATGCTAGATGCGTGGCTTCATAGACGGAGTTAGAATTAATGGTTAGGATCCAGAATGGGCGGTTTGACTTTGGAGATGCGAGGCTAGAGGGACATTTGGTGAAATAGGAGTTAATCGTGGGATGGATGTGACTCAGAAGATCAATTTATGTGAATCCACTACTTAGGGTGCTTTAATTGGATTCAAGGGATTTCTCAACCTAAGGAATGGAGTATATGAACCTTGAAGGTATTTTAGTTCAGGGGTCATGTAAAATGGATCTGGTGGGAATTAAGCCCAAGGATTGTCAAGGGCTTCTAAATAAACCTAGTAATTAGAAATCGAGTTTTAGAAGTCAAGATCGGGAAGAGGTTGGATTCGGCTGCTTGGGATTTTGACTAAGATGGGAAGCAAGTCGAGAAGGAGTTAAAGAAAGTTAAGTAATATGATAAACACAATTCATGGAGGGTGATAATGCTAAGGACAGGATTTGAGTTCATTCTCCAAATCCAAACTGAATTGGCATGTTGTGAGGTGGATTTGGGAAATATAGAGTAACAAATGGAAACGGTGAAGAAGGGCAAAGATTCTTTGCAAGGAAATCATGCGCTCAAGTATAAGCAATTGGAGGTGAATTAAACTCATAAAGGATATATAAGCACGGGATTCTTGATCGAGGTGACAACTAGAAGTAGAGGTCGAATTTCGAGGAGAAGTTGGATGGTAACTCCGTGGACGTGGAAGAATTAGGGATCAACAAATTACAATCTCAGATAGTGGAAGATACAAGTTGATTTACAATTATTTATGGAAATCTCAAAGACCGTGGGAAAGGCAAGGAATAATCACCAAATCAAAGTAACCTCGTGATTTGAGGAACGAGGAAAAGCTACCGAGCTAACAATTTACCACATTGGTAACAGGTTCCAAAACATACATAGCACGTGCATCATACTTCGCATCAATTATTTATTCTTCTTTGCTTATGTTTGTGCGTGCATTTCTAATTGATTTCGTTGCCCTGAGGCGCTGCATATTTAATTGTCGTAAATGTGCCACATGAATCGTCATTTTAACCCGACATGCATTCTAGTGTTTAATTGATAGGAAATTCTTTCATCTCACTTATCAAGTATCATTTCAACCGACCCACATCTGAGTTATAAGGAAGATGACTTTGGAGAAATAAAGAATTTCAAGTAAAGGATAGATTGATAGAAACGGGAATTCAGAAAGAGAAGTGAGACTAGAGTTGGATTCGGGGTCTTCGATCGGACAAGAATAGGAAAGGAGTTTCGGACATCAAGCGAAGTAGAAGGGAAGTTGAAAGGCAAAACGTTGGGGTTGCCATTTTGATTAAAATCCTCTCTAATGGAAATTATTCATCAAGAATTTCAATAAAAGAAGAATTAATGGAATTCGGCAGGTAAGGACAGAAAGTTTAGGGGGGAGACCACGACCAAGAGGAAAATTGAAACTCGAGGTCGGGGTCGAAGAAATAATTATAGAAATAACGGAAATGCAATTAGGGAAGATTCGGGAATTTTATGGTGGTAAGTGGAGATGAATAAGACGACTTTAAGGATTAACCATTAAAATGGAAGCTGAGTCACTAAATTCGGATTGAAGAATTTCACGGGGAATAGAGAAGATAGTTTGTTGAATCTTTCTAAGTATGTAAGTTGATTTGAAGATAAGGTAGTTACGAAGGAGGTTGGGAAACTCCTAAGCTGAGATGTCAAGAGGGAACCGATTCAAGTTATCATAAAAAGGGATGTCGTTAATAAAGTTTGGTTCAATGAATTTGGAAAGAGATTCCAGAAGCGATAAATCGGCAAGGATGAACATGGGGAAAATTTAAATCAAACTTCTTCAAGAATCATCAAGAACATCCTATCTTCGATTAAGGAATAGTAGGGGCCGAATACTAAATTTCACCTTAGAGGTTTTAAGAGAATAAGAAGGGTGAATTGAACGAAAGACAGGAGGAGATTTGGGTAATATATATTAAGGTCGAGAATAAATTTTTAAGGACGCCAAGGGTAGTTATCTTCAATGGTATGTTAGGTTTTGATATGAGAAAAAGGAAATAGCTATGGATCTGATTTCAGGACGAAGGAATTAAGGGTATTCAGGAAGGTCAAGCTCGGTTAATTAAAAAGAGTTGGTTGGTCAAATGAAGATTATGGGAAATGGTGAAAGATCGAAGAAGACTGGAAGCACTACAAGTCAGAAGGGAATAAAGAATAAAAATCCTTAGAGGATCTATTAATTGCTTTGCTGGGGTACCCTGAAGAGCTTAAAGACAAGTCGAGCACTGAACTCACTTTCGGGACAGATCTCGCTCTGGACAACGAAACTTACCATTCTGAATTATGGAACTACGGTGCACGGTACATGAAGCACCCATGATACATGCATCCATGTAAATTTAATTTAAATAATTCTTATGTTATGTGCTTTGATTCCTTACCATGTTAAATTATTTGAAGTAATTGAAAATCAACTAGGATAATATCTGTTACCTGGTTTGGGTATCTTGCGTGACTTTAATTATTGTTTTGCGTTGTGTTGCTCGGGAGTATTAGAGACTTCCTTGCTTTGTTGTTGTTTGTAAGAGATGGGGATTCTCTTATTTTGTTCGAGAGACGAGGTGCTCTCTTTGCTTGCGAGAGACCGGGTTCTCTCATTGCTGCTTGAGAGACGGGGTTCTCTCATTGTTGTTTGAGAGACGGGGCTCTCTCCTTGTTGTTTGCGAGAGACGGGGAATCTCTTATTGGTTGTTTGGGTGAGTAGTGAATCCGAGGACGGATTCTTTTAAGGGGGAGAGGTTGTAACGGCCCGGTTTTTCATTTGTACTATTATGTCGTATGTGTTTATAAATTGTGCAATTTAAATTATTTAATTATGCGATTAATTATTTATAAATGTTTTAAATATTTAATTCTAATATAAATTGTTATTATTTTATAATTTTTATTATATTTTATTATAATTTATTTCGTTAATTATTTACTTAAATTGATAATTAAGAATTAATGCTAATTAATCATGTTTAATTATATTAATTAATTTCAACATTAAACGTTGACTTGCATATTTAAATTAAATTAGAATTTGAATTTTATTATTTAATTTGAAATGTTATGAAATTGTTACGTTTACGCACGAGTGTTTTAATCGTGCGTCGTTCTTATATGATTTGATATCGAAAATTCATGAAAATTTAGTTTGTTGTAGATTTATGTGTTATGAACATGTTTATATGCTCGTTTTATGTTTTCGACTTTGTTTGACGTGGTAACAAATTTATTTTTATTTGTGGAACCAAATCGGGGGCTAATGGGCAATTAGCGCACCCTTGGTTTCGTATGTGATATCTTGAGCTAGGAAACTCGGATTCGAGTTTCGTCAATTTTTCTGAACTCATAACAAAAATTCAAGTTCAATAAACTTAGCCTCGTATTTTTCTAAGACCATTTGAACCTCCGAAATTCAACCGAAAACCGAAACGGATGCAAATCTGCCACCCTTTACTAAAAATGCCATAACTCATTCAAACCTTGACCAAATTAACCATGGTTAGAGGCATTGGAACCCTAACTCATCCCTTTACTGATCCTTATCCCCCTCAACCGAACTAACCCTCACACACAAGAGAAATATCAGCCCCAACCCCTACTTCCAGTCATTCCCGTAACTCATGTCAACCTTGGAGATTCAAGCTCAAATCTCTTCCATCTTCCATCTAATCCACAAGGTAAGCTTAGGGTTATATTATACATTCAATATGTATCATTTTAAGCTATGCATCCCCAATTTTAAGTATGCTTTCATGGGTTTTTGAAGAGATAATGAAATAGTTAGGTTATGACTCCATATTTGATTTCATGTTTTAGATTTTGTTTTCTTGATGAATGGGGCGTGAAATCTGACCACTTCAGTTCCTAATATGTGTATTTGAACTTGAATTCGATTTATGTTAAGTGTATGAGAATCCACCAATGTTGAACTATATGAAACTTGAAGATTTAAGCTGGAAATAAACTGCTCTCCGTATGAACTGCTACTGCAGAGTTGTAGGGCTGAAATTGCTGTCAATTGCTACTCATTTTTGCCTTGTTTGATGCACATATATACCTGATCTTGTGGAGTAAGAAATGGAATGATTGTTGCCCTGTTTTCCTCCCATTTTGCCCTGTTTTTGGCCGTGAACTGCTGCTGTTATTACTGCGTTGCTGTTGCCATTGCTACGTGCTGCTGTGTGTTAATTGATAACCTGAATACCTGCCTTGATTGCTGTTGTTTTATTGCTGCTTTGTTTGTAGCACCCGGGACGATAGGCGCCACATCCCCCGCACTACAAGTCTAGTCCACACGTGAAATGGTTAATCCAAGCATGAACCGGACTCATAGCGAACGGGAGACAAAATAAAAAGTACCTAGCTAGGCAGAAACTAACCCTGTACCAATTAAACCAAAACAACAAAGAGTGCAATACGGAAGCAATAATGTGTAATTCATACAATTTAACAATGGCAACAAGTCCGACAATTCCAAAATATAATTTAAATCCATCATGCAACCTAACAACGGGGTTCAACTAAACATGCAATCTGTCCCGAATCAATATCCAATAATAATCATAATTGGCACACAGGCCCAATAAATACATAAAGGAACTATAATTAAAACATAACAATATGAAATGCGACTCGAGTGTACAAGTGTGACTTGAACAAAATTGCAATGACTCGACTTCCGCTTAGCCAAAACCTGCAAGAACTGAGAAGTGGGGAAGAGGGGGTCAGTCTCTAGAAGACTGAGTGAGCAGGAGCGATATACGTATATATAAAAATATGCACATGCAAGTCATAAACCCCGAGCAAGGTTTTATTTATAATTAGTTCCCAAAAGGGTAAGAGAATAACTAAGCAATGCTCGGACTTTACGACTGATCATATTAAATTTATTAAGCTCATAATTCATACATAAACATAAAGGCTCGGCGAGTGAGTGTGCATCATCTCCAACCAAACTCCGACCGTGTACGACAAATATCATTAATATATTAACTAGGTGATCATGCAATATATCATAATACACACAGATCATATATCATATCATAAAACATATTCGTTTGGGCAATCCATGTCCCGGCCCCGCACGGCGCATATCAATCATAAACATAATCATAATCATAAACATAAAATAAGTTCCAACCTTCTTCCTCCGGGTGGTGGACGGGTTAGCAAGACTCGGCCACCTCATATCACATCATGATTTAGTCCATTATCATTGTTCTTCTTACACAGTTAATCTCTAGGGTGGAGATGATCGGAACACGTGGTTCCCCTCTTGGTCCTTCTTGCATTGTCGTTTCCAGGTGAGGGTTTTCTTTTATATCCAACCTATAACCTTGCATGAACTAGACCAAGCCAAACGGTTTCATATTAAACTAGCCATATCTTTTATACCAGGTATGTATCAGAAATGCTTTATAAACTGCGTAGTGTTAACCCTGAGCCTGTTTTACGAGATCCTGTTATTGCCCCCGACTCTCCTAGCGATGGGCTAGCTGGTGTGGATTCCTGTACCTATTCTTGGGCCCAGGGCTTGTGTATTGAGCGAACCTGGGAGGTATCGGGCCGACGGTGACCTCTTACACAAGTTCCAACTGTTTGGAGCAACCCCGGATATCCACCAGCAGGTTTAGTGGAAGATGGACTCAGGTCTGGGGAGTCAGGAACCCATAGATCACCCTGTCCTGGATGGCGAGGGTTAGCTACCCGGAACATCAACAGCGTGTGGAGGTTAATTTGTACATGTATTTTCCCACTATTAATAATTGTAACATATCCTGATCCTGCTTGCTCGATTGTATACTTGTCCTATTCTTGTCATTTAATAAGGGAAAGAGGAGTCCAGGATGGAATAAATACCCATTCTCGGTGGGTCCCCTAACATGTAATACATAGATATCCGTAACCTCTGGCATGCCCCAGTCCCTATTCAGAGCTCGTGGATCGTTAAGATAAAATGGGTATCAACAGAGGGCGTACGAATATCGACACATGCATTGTATATACTACTTACCTGATTGCATCAACGGTCGTAATTCCACCCATACGCAGTGATTGATTCCTGATTGCTGTTATGCCTGCTTGATTGCCTATTTATATATATATGCATGTGTAACCCCCTTCACTCAGTCAGTTGGCTGACCCCTCCCTCTTGTTGTTTTTAGTTGTTGTCTTGCAGGTCCTAAGGTCGTTAGGTGGGAGTCTATGGAGGTCCTTGTTTGAGTTTTGGTCATGTTCACTGCACTGTACTGCATAAATTTCCTGCTTTGTATTGGGCCTTATCGGCTAATTGTATTTTATCTTGCTTTATTAAATTCGGGACAGGTTTCTAGGGTCCTAGTTGAACCCGTTTTTAATTATTGTTGTGGAGTATTTGTTTCAAGACAGGTTTCTAGGACTTTACTGGAACCCGTGTTTACTTCCCTGTTTGAATTGTATTTACTTTGTTGGTTGAGAATGCATGTTACCTTGCTTCTGCATCTCTACTTTGTTAACTGTTGGTACAGGGTCTAGTCCTGCCTAGCACAGGGTTGTTTTATTTCTGTCTCCGTTCGCTGTGAGTATGGTTCATGTATGGACTTCCCATTTCATGGGTAGACTGGGCTCAAAGTGCGGGGGATGTGGTGCCCATCGTTCCAGGTGCTGCAAGCAGTATAAAATGAACAATCTCAGCAGTCCAGTTCGATGTTTCCAATGTAGTTGAAAATCATCAATATGTTATAATTGGAAACTCCATTTCCCTATGACGAAAGACTAATCATCTTATATAACACATTATATTCTCGATAAGAACATTTTCTTATCAGACCGACGAACTTTAGTGACACGTGATCTTTGGTATTTAAAGTCTATTCCTATGAAACAGATTTCACATAAAAATACCATCACACGTTATTAATTATTAAATTTATAAAATCTCATAACTTGCAATAGTTTTAGTTTTATTAATTCAAAATATTTACAATATAATTAGATTTTTAGGGCATTAATCCTATTAGTGTCGGCCCAATTCAATAGGGTTCAGGCTTCAAGGCACTTCTTATAGGTTTTTGTCAAGGTGAGGAAATTGATAGGATATTGTTATAAACTGTACAACCTAAATTGATTGTTTTGGCCAAAAAAAGTATTATATCGGCATTACATTGTTTTTCAAAGATCAATTGTTTTCCAAATGAAACCCCTTATTGAATCCACCCACATTGTTGAGATCACCTCTGACTCTGTTAGGAAGTTAACGGGGGAAGAAATCTTGGTTCTTGGGATTCATGTACCCATATATTGATTGGATGGTGAGGGCTAGCTACCGGACCATCACCCAGTGGAAGAAAGTTGAAAATGATTGGGCATATTGTTTTGAATTGATTGTATTGTAAATATTGAAACCTAATAATTGTTTGATCACCTAATAAAGAGCATGCTATTGACACATGATTGAGAGTATGGTTGGAGATTTTGCTCCCTCGCCGAGCCACTGATAGCTTACTGTCCTGAATTGTAAAATTAGAAGTCTCGTAATCCCTTGAATGCTTCTTTTCTTTGAAATCATTCCCTTAAAACCATACACGGGATTAGGGCATGCATGATTACCCTTTTATTTATCTATTTATACTCTCGTTCACTCAGTCTTGTAGAGACTGACCCTTCCCCTTTATATCCTTTAGTTTTTGTGCAGGTACACAGTTAGGCGGGAAATAAAGTCGATCGTGGGTCTATTTTAGGTCTAGCTTGTATACGTTCATGTTGTTTGTACGAGATACTAATTACACTCATAATATGATTTTGTAGCCATGATGGTTAAGGATATTGACTTGTATTGAATATATATATATATATGTTGGCCTTGAAAGACTTTTGATTATATGTTGAATGGGGACAGCACTACAAAAAAACAGTCATTTTCGGACGAACATTTCCGTCGAACTTTTTGGGCCTGAAAATTTCAGACGAAATTCAGACGAAATTAATAATATGTTAATTTTCATCAATGATTAAAAATTTACGGTGAATTTCAGACGAATTTCCGACGAAATAAAAATTTTATTAATAAATTTTTTTTTTTTTAGAATTCAGACGAACATGTGCGACGAACTTTCGCCTGAAATTTTTAATTATTTTCGTTATTACTTTTCGGACGAAAAAAGGTCTGAAAATGGTCGGAATTTACAGACGAAATTGAGACGAGCCGTTTCGTCTGAAATTATTTCAAAATTGCGTCCAAACACCGACGAAATATTTCGTCTGAAAATAATTGGTGTTGTTTAAAAAAAATTCAGAAGTCTTCATTTCTTTCGCTTGTGAAAAGTCTGACGATATTGCGATGAATTCCTATGCCGGAGAATGAGCAGCTAAACTTTGGCGACGCCTCTCCGACGAGCTGGTTCGTCGGAACATGCAAGCCCTAATTTGTTGGCTAACTTCATCCCGCCTCTCCAAACCTCAATTTCAGACCTTTCCCTCCCATGCGCGCCGATCCAAATTGAGGTCCTAATTCAACCCTGGTTCGTCCTCTCAATTGCCATATCTGAAAAGCTTTTCCTCTTCTAACATCTCAGCCACCGCTTCTAAAATCGACCCCGGCCCACGCTTTTGGCCACCCCAAAGCCACAATTTGCGATAATCAAAGTCGACGGCGCGTAAGCTGAGATCTTTGCGCCGACGAGCTGTCTAAACCGAGAAGAGGTAATGTTTTTTGGTTTTATGTAGTATAAATTTGTTAGTTTTCTCTTATGGCAAAATGGCTATTGTGTACTGAAAGATCTCGATGCATACAATGACTGATAGGGGAAAATTTCTTTTTAGTGTTGAAGATGGGGTTTTTAACTGTCGGTGTTCAAGATAGGCGAAATGAAGATCCTATGTTAGTCAGTGTTTGATTTTTACAGAAATTGAATTAATGTTAGGTCTCAGCACATATTAAAAGAAAATTTTGTAGTTAATCAGACTTGAAGGGAAATTTATGTTCTTAAGTCAAAATGTCAGCTCAAAAAATCTCGGTGAACTTATCTTTGCTTGATAAAAATTGCAAATTTCTTTGTTCTGAGTTTCTTAAACTGATGAGCCCTATCAATCATTATACAGTCAAGCTGGAGAACATGGAAGCTAGGAACTCTGCTCTGGAAATACTTCTTTAAGAGCCTAGGTCATATTCAAGATAATCTGTGCAAAAGCTTCAGGTAAGCTTGTAGAAATGTATACTTGTCTTCTGGTGATGTCTGCCCTAGTGTTTGTTATAATTCTGGGATTTATGTGTTTGATGATGCTTATGAAAAATGCATTCGTATTAGCCTCATTTTTGGTTTCCTAATCTGATAATACTTGCATTATTAACTGCTTTAATCTTTAATTGGGTAGTTCTCATGATGGTTCATTTTTTTTACTTCAGCCTACAAAGTGGTGTTTTAAATTCTGCACATAATCTTGAAGAGCAGTGACCTGTTTTAAAGGTAAGATCTTTCATGTTATTGTTTTTTAATTCAGTTATTCAGTTGTGTTTTGATGGATTTCATTGTTATTGTTGTTGTAGATGTTTGCTAAGATAATGTTTCTGATAGTATGTACTTGAATGGCTGTATGTGGTTCATATTTTCTGCGTATGTGACATTGGATAGGGTGTTTCATGATGGTTTGAGTATCTGATTGAAGTGGGCAAGTGTTTCATTAGTTGAAAATACGAAAATGATAGCCTTTGGAAAAGAAAGCACTTTGATGTAAGATTTGATTCCCACTGGGATTATCTCTGCATAGTGTGGCCTTTGGTTTTGAATAGTTATAGTGTGGCAACCAAATACATCCTCTTGTCACAATGAATAAACGCTGGAAAGATATGTATGTAATAAGGTTATGTAACTGCTGTACCTTGGAAATGAACTAATCAAGAATCTTTATGAGTTGAGTGGTGGTAAATTTGTTTTTATTCTATAAATTAGATTTGGTATCACCTATGATTGAAAGAATTAATACAACAATGAAGAATATTTTTCGTCATTTGTTAGATTTTAGGCTTTGTTAACAATGATAGTCAATTCCTGCCTAGAGTGTGGTAAACTTACATTTTGTTGTAAAATTATGTTGAACTGATCTAAATATGTTGAACTTATCTGCTGGTCTGATTAACAGACTAAGCTATGTCTGTAATTAGGTTTAATTAATATTTTATATACAAGCTGCATCAATTACGTGATTAATCGACCTTGATGACAGTTTAAGCTACGTAGTTACCACTATATTACAACCCCGGTTGAGCTAATTTGAGTGGTTTCTGACTAAATAGGTAGCAATATCTTGAAGAATCTGGGGGACAAGGCTTGCTGCGATTGGTGGACTGACAGGTGAGGATGATACGTGATATTATGAGAACTTTTTATTGGGAAAGAATCTATATGCTGTATCTAAATAGTTTTCATGACATGGGTGCTGTAATTGAACGTTGTTTGAAAGATAAATTGATGGGTGGACCTATGCTGTAATTTGTATCGCAAGAAGTGTTCTGATTGTATCTCATTTATGATCTACTTGCCATTTTTGCTGCTTGAACTGGCATATGTGTACTGATATGCACTCATATTAATAATTGAACTGTTTGTATCTTTTTATTGTTATTTTCCTGACATGTACTGAGGTATAACAATGTACCAATTATCAATTATACTTGGATTTTACTGGATGTTTGATTATGTACTGAATCAATTTTCTGTGTTTTTGCTATTGACTGTAATGATTGAGCAGGTTATGCTGTCTGTGCTGATTTTACACAAGCATCATTTACACCATCATGAACTGCTAAAGTGAATTCTTTCAATTGATGACTTTATCTGTTTATTTGTTAATCTGTTAGGCTGTTTACTAGAAACATATATTTCTAAATTGCATTAAATTGCATTACATGTGCTAGCTAGATTCTTGGATGGATCAAGATTTATCAAACATGAAAGAACAGACTTTCAGATAACCTTGTATGTAGTGACTTGAAACGTATTTTAAATTCTGACACCTTGTATGTAGTGATTTGAAATGTGAATTCCGAACTCATACAAACTCGTTTCTTGAAACTGTTTTAGAGGCATATACCCATCATACTAAGGTTCATCTATGTTAAATTTAGCGTTCATTCGAGTCCGTTTGACACCCGAAAAAAAATTCCGAACGAAACTGTTGTCCCCTGTTTTACCCTTTTTTGCTGGTCTGAATTTATGGACAGAGCAGATGGGGTAAAACTTTGAATTTTACAAAATGGTTTTACTAATAAGTACATATATATGTTGGGAGTATACCTATGAAATTTCATAATTTTCTGGATTCGTTTGATATGGTAAACAATCTTGTCTTTGGAAGGTGTCGCTGCAGCGAAGTTGCTGTCTTGTCCCGACTTTACTCTAAAATATGTGTTCGTGCAGAAATCTCTAGGAATTGAGGCTAATTCCATTTTAAATATATGGTTGTCTACTTTACTAGGAATTTCACAGCTCGTTAAAATGCATTCCGAGCAATAAGATATGCCGAAGTTTCTACAATGTGTGCATGTGTAGAGTTTCTGCGTGAATTTGTTTGTCTGAATTCTAGCTGACTAAGAGTAGTCCTTTTCTTCTTGTACTGTTTTGCAGGAAGCTTATGTTGGACTGATCTATGTTATTGGTTGGATTTGGAGCTGCATCATACTAACGTGAGTACACGTATGCTGAACTTTAATGAAATATGCGCAGATTTGCATACGTTCCTGTTGCGTTTATTATAATTGATGTTGCACATGTATTGAGATTTTGAAGGAATATAGTTCCCCTTTGCATCAACATTAAAGCTATAAGCAATTAAAACCCTTTCATCCAATGATCAGAAACCTGCTCTAGGGGGTGTTAGTGTAATAAACAAGATGTAAGGGAGGTTTCTGTAACATGCCTCTAAAACTGCTTTCATCCTCAAAAACATAACGGCCCAGTATTTGTCTATAACATGCTTGTAAACCTTGCTACCCAAACGAATATAGTTGTCCTAAAGCATCAGTAGTTGTCTGATAAAGCCCAATCAAATGTAGTTGTAAATTTTACGCAGAAAAGTGCATACTAATTGTGTGAAATAGCTATGCCAATAAGGACAACTGCTGACTATTTGCTCCATAAGTGTTACACACTTTGGTTATTGATTGCTGAAATTGGGGCCAAAAATTGATTTTATTCCTTTTTTTTTTTTTTTGTTTAATTGTAGAATGTCAACATGTTTCGAGAAATGGCACAAAAGTTGGATATTGTTGAATTTGATTACGAGTGTGAACTGCTGCTAAATTTGGAACTGCTGTAATTTCTGAGAAAGCATCGAAAAGATACAAGAAACTAACTCGTAAGTTCTTACCTTTTAATGAATGTTTGGTTTTTTGATTGACTTAAAGTAAGACACTTGATTTATTTGAATGAAAGGGATTCTTTGGGGCTGATTACTTCTTATACATTTTCTTGATTTATTTGTTATAGTTTTATTTTAATTTTCACAGATTTATGTTTGAGTAACCAAAAAGATACAAAAGGCCGATTCCCTTGTAAATATTTATTTGTGTTCAAATTTTGAAATATGGTGCTGAAAAGGTACTTTTAATGGACCATATCAAGTATTTAATTATATCAAGCCAAGAGAAGCAGTACCTCTTTAATGGACCACATGCATTTAATAAGATTCATTGCTGATAAATAGAATGATTGCAAATAGTTTAATTATCTGCTGGCTATTCTTCTCTTCTAGCAGCGAGGTCCATTTTCAAGTTTCAACGCAACTATATTTCTACAATAAAATTACCAGGCATTGTACAAAACTGCCGGTTTCCTCCACTCATTTCAATTTCACTATCTTTTCTTGTAACAAAAACCAAAATTTCTTTTTTCTCAGCAAGGGGCTAATCACTTACAGTTTCTATTTCATACATAATGAGATTTAGTTGTCTTTTAGGAAGGAGCTTTGTGAAGAACTTGGGCTAAAACTACTTGGTGATGCGCTTGAGTTCCTGTTTTCTTACCTTGGACAGAGGTAAGAATATTAACTCATTTCTAGCTTAATGTTTGCAACTATCGTTTATGTTATAAAACAATGATACATGTTCTACTTCTACATCTAAATTATCAATCATAATGATGCTGCTTATCATAATTGGATAATTTGTGAATATTTGTCTTAATTTGTTTGCTGTTTATTTAGGAAACAAAAGTTTCAATATACTGAAATCTTTGTGCATGAGAAGCAGTTATATTTGATTACTGTTTTGGGGGGAAAATAGCTATAGATAGATTGGTCTCATATCAATTCTAGTGCAGGGGCTAGGGGAGGATATGCAACACATTTATGACTCATTTTCTCAATTTCCTTTTTCAATTTCTAATCTACTTACTAACTAACTTGATTACTTAGGTCATAAGAACTTAAATGACAGAACTACATGAATTCAAAGTGGGACTTTAAAGATCATTTGCCCGATTGTTTTGTATTGACTGTACAAATTCAAATCACCCATGGTGGATAATATTAATAATTTGGTTCTGAAAATAATTCAATATTAATAATTTGGGACTGAAATAAATCACCGAAGATAGTAATTCATTATTAATAATTTGGTTCTGAAAATAACAATATTAAATTTTAAAGGAAAAAAAGTAATCACCCATGATGGATAATATTATAACGTAACTTCTAATCTTTGATATGTAGATGGACAACATACCTTTACATAGGAGATGGATGTATAATAGGACTTATCCAACACGAGGCGGCCTGAGACTAGAATTTGTAGACGGGGTTGAATCTTTTATAGAATATGCCAAGGGGTTAGAACCATTTAGAACAGAAGGTGTTATTCGATGTCCATGTATTAAATGCTTAAAGAAATGGGACTTCTTATCACCTGCTACGGTTACACGACATTTGTTTTCAAATGGTTTCAAGCCAAATTATTGGTATTGGACCGACCATAGGGAGGTAGCTCCTAGAGAAGAGACTGCACCAAATTTTAGTCACGCAGCCGCGAGTACGAGTCATGACGAACATGTAGATCCTTTAAATAGGTATGTTGACATGTGTATTGATGCGGCTAGAGAAAACATGCCAACTGATGTAAATCAGGATGCAACTAGGGGTTCCGATGTTGGGGGGGATCAACAAAATTATAATGAGTTGCCTAATGCAGAAACTCAAAGGTTTTTTGATCTTCTGAGGGATTTCAACAAACCCGTGTGGTCTGGATGTGATATACACTCACCATTGTCTGTTTCCTCCAGATTAATGAGTATCCAAAATGATTACAATGTGCCACATGATGCTATGGACGAGATCATACAGTTGATTTCAGAATTACTACCACCCGACAATAATGTTCCTAATAACTTTTATGAAACACAAAAGTTGGTGAAGAAGCTTGGGTTGGTTAGTATAAGAATTGACTGTTGTGTCAAGGGTTGCATGTTGTATTACAAAGATGATGAAAACCTTACAGAGTGTAAGTTTTGTGGTGCCCCTAGATACGAAACATGTGAAGACATTGGGAGTAAAGGCAGAAGAAAACAAGTTCCTGTTAAATCAATGCACTACTTACCTCTTATACCTAGATTAAAGAGGTTGTATGCATCAATGAGCTCAGCCCCACACATGAGATGGCATGCTGAGAATCGTCGGCCCGATGAGGTCATGTGTCATCCTTCAGATGGAAAGGCTTGGAAGCACTTCGATCAATGTTACCCCGAGTTTGCCAATGAGGCCAGGAATGTGAGGCTTGCTTTGTGTGCGGATGGGTTTACTCCTTATTCTCAATCAGCAGCATCATACTCTTGTTGGCCAGTAATTGTAACTCCTTAAAATTTACCTCCGGAGATGTGTATGACGATGCCGTATATGTTTCTCACATGTATCATTCCTGGGCGTAAAAATCCAAAGCAAAACATTGATCTATATCTACAACCATTGATTGATGAATTGAAAGAGTTATGGGAAGTTGGAGTGACGACATACGATGCATCAACGAATCAAAATTTTGTAATGAAGGCTGCTTTGATGTGGACTATTAATGATTTTCCAGCTTATGGTATGTTGTCAGGTTGGGGCACCGCTGGTAGACTAGCATGTCCATATTGCATGGGCGATAGTCAGGCATTTTATTTGAAAAATGGTCGAAAACATAGCTGGTTTGATTGTCATCGACAGTTTTTGGATATAGATCATTCTTACCGCAGGAATAAAACCAATTTTAAGAAGAATCGTACTGAGCACCAAAATCCACCTCCTAAATTGAATGGACATGAAATTTGGGAACAGGTTCGTGACTTTCCAAAAGTTACAGAACATCCGAACGAGTTAGGAATTTCGGGTAGTGGTGTGCAACATAATTGGAAGAAACAAAGTATATTCTGGGAATTGCCTTATTGGAAGGACAATTTAATTCGTCATAATTTAGATGTGATGCATATAGAGAAGAATATCTTTGATAACATCTTTAACATGGTGATGGACATTTCTGGAAAAACCAAAGATAATGTGAATGCACGAATGGATATGAAGGATTTGTGTCGGCGACCTGAATTAGAGCTAGTGCCTAAGGGTAATGGACGTTGGGGAAAACCAAAGGCTAAGTATGCGTTAACATTGGAGCAAAAAAGAATAATATGTGAGTGGATAAAACAGCTCCGCATGCCTGACGGTTATTCATCAAATTTAGCACGGTGTGTTGATACACAACATGCTAAGATACATGGGATGAAGAGTCACGACTGTCACATTTTTATGGAGCAGTTATTACCTATTGCCTTTAGAGAATTGCCTGATGAGATATGGAAACCACTGGCCGAATTAAGTAAATTTTTCAGGGATTTATGTTCGAGTACACTGAGGCATGCATATCTTGATCAAATGGAGAAAAACATACCCATTATTTTGTGTAAACTTGAGAGAGTTTTCCCCCCCATCATTCTTTGATGTAATGGAGCATTTGCCGATTCATTTGATCGAAGAAGCTCGTAATGGAGGCCCTGTACAATTTAGATGGATGTATCCCTTCGAAAGGTAAAATGAATTATTCATTATCTTATATAATAAACATCAACTTCTATAACAAAATCATTTTTCAATCGGTACAGATTCCTTGGAAAGATAAAGAAAACGGTTAAAAATAAAGCTAGAGTGGAGGGTTCTATTTGCGAGGCGTACTTAAGACGTGAAACTGCCCATTTTTGCTCCTTCTACTTTCAATCTCATGTTCGTTCCATGAGAACAAGGGTGGTAAGGAATGATGATGGTGGTATTAATGACTCAAATCCAGAAATGTTGAGTATTTTCCATAATTCCGGGCGTGCTTCTGGTGCATGTAGTACTCGCTTTTTGGATGATAAGGAGTACAAATCTGCTACAAATCATGTCTTACTGAATTGCGACGAGGTCCAAACTTTCTTGAAGTAAGTAAGAGAATTTAATTAATTTATTGTAAGAAATTGAATCAAGTGATAGATATAACAAACTTTCATACTTGTGCGCTATGTAGTTTCTTTCGCGAGGAGTTTAGGATTGGAAAAATAGATGGCAGCGGTCGAGTTGATGAAGAATTTGCAGGATGGTTTAAAAATTATGTAAGTAAATCTATTGGAGAATCGATTTTTAATCAATTACTCTCAAAAGTTAATATATTTAAACCAACTTTATACAGGCGAGTAACCCGAAAAATGGAATTAACAATCCATACATTCGTCATTTATCTTGCGGGCCACTTCTGAAAGTTAAAACCTGGCCGCAAGTATTTTGTTAATGGTTTTAAATTCCACACACAATCTTGGAGTAGTGGAAAGAAGACAATGAATTGTGGGGTCTGGGTCAAAGGTAGTTATGATGAATCTATTGAAGACGATTATTATGGAATGTTGGATGAAATTATTGAATTAAAGTATCCTGGAGAACCAATCAAGAGGGTGGTTCTATTTAAATGTGTGTGGTTTGACCCAACGCCTATTCAAGGAACTCGAATTGGAGATGCAGAATGTAGGACGATAGAAGTTCGGCGAAGTGGTAAATATAGGATATATGATCCTTTCATAGTTGCCCAACAAGCCCGCTAAGTTTACTTTGTTCAATATCCGGGTCGAATTCGAGACAAGCAACAATGGTTTGTTGTAATCAAAGCTAAAGCGAGAGGGAGGATAGAAATAGAAGAGTCTTTGCCAATGGCTTATCAGAGTGATGAAGGAATAATTGTAAATACTGTAGTCTCGGATGATGTTCTAGGTCAGTTGGTTCATAATAATAATACCTTCGAGGAAGTAGAAGCTGAACAACGTAATGATACTAATAATATTGAAAATGAGGATGGTGAGGAAGAGTTTTACTCTGATCAAAGCGATGATGAGGAAGAGCTTAACTCTGATCAATCCGATGATGATTCGGATTATGTCATTTGAGGTAAGAAATGTAGTTTTCTAATTTGAGCTAGTAGGTGAGATTGGGACACCAAATAAAATAAAATAAAATGTCCCTATTTCCGTCCTTATTTTTGTTTTTCTTGCTTAGAATTTCTTTACTTGTTTCCTTTTTCCAAAATAAAAAGTAAGGTGGTAATTAAAATTTAGAAGTTGAATTTGAGATGGATCATTTTGAGGACAAAGCTGTTTTGTTTACGGTTGGAAAAGATAATCAAAATGTTAGAACATAATGGTCTAGCTAATTATGCATGTATCTAAATTTTAGTTATACATAATGAATTTGTTAATAGAAATTTTCTTCTTTGCAACCTGTAGCGATATGCGTATTACGTGTATTTGATGGTAATATTATTATTTAAACATTGATTCAAAGTATAATGCCAGAATAATATTAGTAGTGTTAATTGCCAATATGTATACAAATACATTTTGAATATATATAATTAGGGAATGGAATTTAAATGAAACAACATGAGGAGTGAGGGCCCACCGCATAATGGCCCATTAAGTTTTAGACTCGAAAGCAAGGATATACAGAAATAAGGCCGGAAATAGAGTCATATAACGTTTTGATAAGGGGGTGTCTCTGTAATTTCTCAAAGTTAATGGAGTTTGGTAGTTGAATTGATAGATGCATGCATTTTTACATTTGTCTAACAATTGAATTATTATCATAGTTTGACACACGTTTATGTGATGGAAACACTTTATGTTTTGGCTATTTGATTGTGATTGTTTGTAGATGAATCGGTCTCGTGGAAACCTCACTAGGGGCAAGAGTATTTGGAGAGGTAGTATGATCAACAACAATTCATCAACATCTGCTGCTACCACATCTTCACTCCCCCCAACTGTATCAGGCGATCAGGCATTAGTATCATCACCACTGGCTTCTTCTCCATCTTCAGCATTAGCTCCACAACCATCATTTTCTCCTTCACAAGCACCACAGTCTTCTTCGCACCCATCGCCATCTCAGTCTCCACCGGTTACTGGTTCGAATTCTACAGAACAGATTAGGATATCGCAAGTGAATGGGCCATTTGCCGTGTCTGCTCCATCATCCACCACGAAAGCTAAATTGCAACCCGCTGGGAATACGTAAATATATAACATAAAGTTTATTATGTCTTGTAATATTTCTGGAGTTTATGCATCTGCATAATAATTATTTATACAGGTATATGGATAGTTGGGCTGGGACAAACAACATCACTAATGTCTTGAAATCCAAGTTGACTGAGCCATATAGGACATGGAAAGACATTCCCCCTCATGTTGTTGATGAATGGTTCGAGGAGTGGAAGGTATTAATCATTACATATGTTTTTTTAATTCTTTAGACCAGAAATTAAATATTAAAACTTTTAAATGCTTTATGTTATTTGATTTATCATTTACAGAAATATGTATATTGGGATCCAGAACATGAGCTGCATATGAGAAATGCATTTGAGTTTGTTGGCGCGAAGCGTTTGGCTGATCATTATAATAGGATTAGATACAAAGGTCAGAAGCCAGGATGGATGTTACAGAGGGTTTATGACAACTTGTCTGGATGGTGGAAGTCCCCAGAGTTCACGTCTAAATCTTTGAAAAACAAGAAAAATAGGGCATCCACTAAAGGAGGCGTACTCCATACAGGTGGAAGCATTTCAGCTGCTACTATTCGGAAAAGATTGGTAAGTCATTGCCTTAACAATATTTAACAATTAGCTTACTTTGTGTTCGAAGATCCTATTAAGTGACCATTATTTGCAGAGTGAGAGCGAAGATAGAGAAGTTGGCCATGAAGAGATATTCAAGATGACTCGAATTAGAAAGGTGGATAAAAAACAAACTTCAAATGAGAATGTTGGAGATATTGCCGAAGGTGTTGAATCAAGTGAACAAAATAATGATGCTGGTAGAGCTATGTGGGTCGATGAGCGTTCGCGCTCAACATGGGTTAGTTTTATTGTATTTATGAGCTATTATTCATTTATTAAAAGCTTTATGCAGAATTATAATGACCACTTCAACACATATATATTATTGTAGGAGCTTTACACTAAGTTGAAAGAGGAGCGAGACCATCAAGCAGCTCTACTTGGTGAGGACGAGAGGGTTAAATTGCCTGCCGATTTTGAATTACTTATTCAAGCTGATGGGGGGCCAAACAAGAAGGGCGAGGTGTATGGGATGCCCTACTTGAAAAGTAGAGGCTCGCGTACTAAAACACCCACAAACTCTCAAGGTTGCTCTACTAGCTCAGCCCCGTTGTCGGAGTTGGATGAATTGAGAAAACAACAACAGCAACTCCTTGAAGAACAAGCTGCGTTACGGCAACAAATGCAGGATCAGGAGGCTGGGCTACGCCAACAACAGGATCAGATTTTATCCGCCATAACACAGATGGCTGCTATGTTTCAGCAACAACGTAATCCAAATCCCGATGTCCAACGCGACTCAAATGACTAGGCAAGTACTACTATGTGTTTAAGTTATGTTGTGTTCCTGTTATGTTGGTGTTGATTGTGCTGTTGGTAGTGCTTGGTTTGTGCTTATAAAGTTGAGTGTTATGTTAAAGTTGTTCTTCCTATAACGTATAGGTCGCTTTGAGGTTTTCATGCGTTTTGAAATATAATTAGATCAAAAAAACAAGCAACATGAATTGTGTAAATTACTAATTAGTTGTCGGGGAGGCTGCTTGTACTTTGATGTTTTGTTGTTGTTCTGTTGATCATACTTTGCATTAATTCTGGTAGGGTTGTTACATTTCCAACTACACAAGTTTTCATCCCTGACTTTCTTATGTATGTGAATGAATATGTGTTCCTCAGTTAGGTTGTAGTCTTGAACATTTTTAGATTTTCAATTTACTTATCCCTTCAATCTAAGTGTTCCTCAGTTATGTATGATAATGCATATGCATTCTGAAATATAATTAGATTCTCAATTTTGGTAGGGGTTTAAGCTGGATAATAATCCAACGTTCATGATGCTCTTTGATGCATTATCTTCCATATCCATGCATTTACGTATCTTCAAAGCTTAAATCCTTATTCATCAAATAACCTTTGCAGGTTTAATGTTCTTTTTTACAGATCAGGCACCTCGAATGGCGTAAGTGGCAATGTAGCAACACTAGGTACATTTTCAAATAGTGGAGCGAATTTTTCGCTTTGTATCTAGTGTGGGCGTATTTTATGTAGGGTTTGCAACATATGGATTTATGTAATATTACTTCAATATATTGTAATTCGGCAGATTTTACCGAATATCGTGCAGTGGGATTTGTAGTTACAATATTGTTGGATTTATGGACATGGTTGAATTTTGAATTTATTGGTGGTGTATTGCACATTATTGTCGAATTTAAAGTTTTTTATTATATAATTTTGGGGTATATAATTGCTGAAAAAACAGGTTCAAATTTCAAAAAACAAAAAATAATAATAATAAATTACAATATGAAATTTCAGGCGAAATTTCCGACGAAATTCGTCTGAAAAAAATTAGCTTTTTCCGAAAATTTTCATATATTTTCGTCTGAAAATGGTCTGAAGTTCGTCTGAAATTTCATCTGAAATTCGTCTGAAATTCCACATGAAAATAATAAAATAATACTTTTCGTCAGAAATTTCCTCGGAAATTTCGTCGGAAAATAATTCAGACCCCATTTTTTGGTCGCAAACTCGTCGGAAATTTATACGATGAAAAATTGGTCCGGATAAGTTCGTCGGAAATTTCCTCGTAAAGTCGTCGCAAATTTGGTTCGTCGGAAATATTTGGATTTCGGGCGAGAATAAGTTTCGTCTGAAATTCGTCTGAGTTTCGTCGGAAAAATAGTTCGTCGGAAATGTCGTCTGAAATTTCGTCTGAAATTATCTGCGACGAGGGTCTTTCGGTCGAACTTCAATTCGTCGGAAGTTCGTCTGAAAGTGGTCGGAAACCATCTATTTCAGACGAACACGTCCAAAATTTCGTCTGAAATTTTCGTCGGAAATTGGCTGTTTTTTTGTAGTGCAGGTTGCATGCCTAGTTAAACCCGTGGTTAGGGTTGAATATTTATTATGATTGAAAACTCATGAAACCGCTAATCCGCCCGTAATAAAACCTTACCCGCTCAACCCGAACCGCTTGATTTGCGAAAAGTATTATGCATTTTTGGTTTGCATTTTTGTGAACCCGCATAGTTCGGGTCGGGTGACATTTTACTTATAAATCAGCCCTTACCCGACCGTGTATACCCCTAGTTTTAGTAAACAGGGATTGATAATAGTCATTAAGTTATAAAATATAACATATCATATAAAATATAACATATTATATAATTAAGTTACACTACATAATTAATAATAATATATGTAATAAATATTTTTCTTAATTAAAATGTTAGGGTTCGCGTGTCGGCTCGTGAACCCAAATTTTAGAAGTAAAAGGTTTGAGTACGATTCGTTGAGGCCACGAACCGAGGCAAGGTTCGATTCGGATTCGATTGTATCGAATTTGAACCCAAACCTTCATTGATTCAATTCGTTAAACTCGCAAACGAATTTGGTGTTGGGAGTCCACTCAGGACATAAGGGCGAGGGCTTACAAAGTTTAAAAAATTAATCAAGTTCGAATTTAGCTTCTGGCAGGTTAATTTCATATGGAACTCTTCATGCAAATTAGAACAATGTGATATAAATTTCATAAGAAAGTTCGAATTTAGCTTCTAGCATGTTAATTTCATAAGGAACTCTTAATGCAAATTAGAGCAATGTGATATAAATTTCATAAGAAAGTTCGAATTTAGCTCTTTTCGCCTGTTATAGATCTCTTAATGTGAATTTTGTTTTGTTTGTTATATGGTTCTATTGAGATTCAAGATTATGAAATTGATGACTAGGTTTATCTAAAACAATAAAGGGGCTCTACTTCATATTATAGTATTGAATTTTCTTACCTGAATAAATTTTAAAAATATTCTAGTGTATATTACTGTAAAATAATTCTCATAATTCACAACAAAAAATGAATATTTTTGCAATATAATAGGAGATCAATTCGAATGCCCACCTATGAAAACGCAACAAAGCTTGTTATCAGTTAATGGCTACAAACACATGGAAACATACAATAACGTGAAATAAGTACTACCACCGCCATCAACCATATATTGGGATAAAGAAAAGAATAAATCACTTGTAGTATTTTATAACTTTCACACATGATAGGAGTATTAATCAAAGCTTGACGTTGTGCATTTTCTCCTCTTCTCCTTGTCTAGTTCTAAAACCGATACATAACAAAAAATAGAAAACGAAAAAAGAAAAAAAAGAAAGAATAATGAGTGTAGAATTTATTGATGGACCAATTGTAATAGAATTTGTTAATGACTCAAATGCATTTGAGAAATGCACAGATGAGAAATTCAAAACACTAGACGCAGATGAAAATGGTGTGTTGTCCCGTGATGAACTCGAAAAGCGTGTCGGAAAGCTTGCATCTACGGAATTTGAGCTGCAATCTAAGGATGAGATCACCAATCTCTATGATAGCCTATTCAATAAATTCGATGTTGATAATAGTGGAACCATCGATCAAAATGAGTTTAGAGCTCTTATGAAAGAGATCATGCTCGCCAAAGCGCGTGGAATCGGTACTTCCCCAATCTCAATTATTCTTCAGGGAGATAGCTTGCTTATGAGGGCTGTTCAACATGCGAATCGTTGAAAGTATAATTATTTATGGGTGATCCCTTTGTTGCTAATCCTTATTCCCCTGTTAGATTTAAAATCGTAGAATTGATCAGCCCAATTTGAATGGCTTGGCAGAAATGGTAAAATTGTACTAATTAGCTAAATAGATAAGTCACCTCTATTTGTATCATTTAGATTATTTTGTTGAGAATATTATTTGAATATTTATTTTCCACACCTTCTTTCTATAATTTGAAAGATGTGATACTTAATTAATATATATACTAGAATGAGGGACATAACGCAAGCGCAGTGGTTGTGCTCGTGGCTGAAGTGCTTTTTGCTAAAGTGTTGCATGAATATATTATATAATGTAAGATCAATCTAACCTTTGTATTCTTATCATATTTGGAATCATAGTAACTTTTTAAAAATACAGAAATTGGAATGCCCAGTAATGTACTATTTAAAAGCATTTAATACAACTCATTAAAAGTTCAAATAATTTATGTCAACAAACTAGAGTACCAGAGTTTATAACAATGTCAAATAACGTATATTAAGTAACTAAAGCAAAAAAAAAAAAAAATCAAAATTGGGTACATATAGTGAAGACCCTCAATTATCCATAAGTTTTGTACAAACAGTTAATGTTAAACAAAAGAAGAAGGACACAACATCTCCAGCTACGGATGTTAACAAAATGGCTCGGCAGACGAAAGCTTATATAAGTTTAATAGGTTACGAAAATATTTACATATTCGCAATCTACACAAGTGTGATTATGGACACTGTAATGCCCCGAAGAAGGGCTATCACATCCTATCCCGCGCTACGAGTTTGACTAGTATATGAAATGGCCCTCTATATACGCACCGTACACAAAGCAAGCGGTGACGGATGGACATCCTAGCTAGGCAGTTCTAAGACAATCAACGCAACAAGATAAACATAACGGAAGCATACACAAATTCAAGATACAAAATTCCAAACATAAGTAATAATTGAAGAGACAAGCATACGATAATTACATCAACATAATAAACCAAAAGTATACTAAATCCAAAATAGTTTGGGATATAATCTAATCCTAGATGACTGTCACGATCTTACTAACGTAATCCAAAAGTACAATATTCGAAGTCACAACAAGAGTAAATAAAGTATCCAAAATAACAACATAGTACGCTACAAGCATAAATAGAAGTACATACTAGACTTGACACGACGAACTGAAGACTCAAACGACAACGCCTAGCACAAACTCAAAACCTGCAAACAACACAAGAGTAAACGAGGTCAACTCAAATAAATCGGTGAGGGCTGAGTACATATAGAAATACAAAAGGGTATATAATGAATGCTCAAAGGTGTTCGGGTCCGCATTTTGAAATCAATACAAGTTTTAGAAAAGAGTACTGTCCACAAACCAACATCATAAAACTCATCCAACCGGTTCAAGAAGATATAGCACCAATACCTCCATTGGTGATCCGAATTCTTAAAAGGGGTGGGATCGAGTGAGGGTTAGCCTTTAGACCCGATGCTTTTTCGGAGTTCCCACTCTCTCAATCCCCGTGAGCTCAATATGTCCATAAGCGTTCTTATGGAACCGCACATACATACCAAATCTTGTCAGAAGCTTACATATGCATTGTAGCGCCTCCCCAGCACTACAACCCCGCACCGCAATACTCCCTAAGTGGAGGTTAGACCCAACAATCAGGAAATACTACGACGAACGGTCGGGATAATATATGAATGGAGTATACACAGTGCAGCCGAAGATAAAGAGATTCAACTTTATCAATGAACGGGGAGGATAACGTACAATGAGCAAGGATTATCATTATTGAGCAAAGTAGTTTGCAAAAGCGTACAACAGGTTGACATGCAAGGACAAAGTGTGAGATAGTTTGTTTCTACCGAGAGTAGGCTCAGACTGTGTACTCTTAGGATCGGATCCCACCTATGGTTGTAATGCTTCAAGATACCTCTAGTTGTCGTTTGTTGATTCCTGAAATCATGCATTTTAAAATAGGCGAGAGGGTTAGTCAAAGTGACTAAGTGAAGGGGGTATAGTAGTTTATAGATACATGTATATGTGTATATATATATTTATATGATCTTGAAGATCTTGATCTAAAATAATAGCAATAGGATATAGCAAATAGGAAAGCGGTTCATAATAATTGTTGAAATAGGGATAGGGGTAATTGGGAATCTTTGTAGAAATATGAACCGTTTGTAACAAGAACTTTAATGCCCGCAAGCTAGGCTTCTCCATCCGTAACTCCTTAAATGATTGATAAAATAGTAACGGCGTTGATCAGGACACCGATACTTCAATAAAACCAATATGATAATTACTCCGCTACTCCTTGATGTCAATAGGGGAGCAAACCCTAGAGACCACGAACACGATTCAGGAGGCAGCTATCTCTCCCTCATCCCTTGGTGTGGAGTAACTAACCTCCAGTTAAACCACTACCAAGAGGTGGTGGCAGTCCGCAGCACCAACAATACCCTCGGCCCGATACCTTCCGGGTAATTGCTCGCTACGGATACAACCGGGGCCCATAACATGAATCAAGAACAATATTTTGCTTGCATGACCCGGAATCAATGTTTTGATAAAATGGACTTGAAATATATAACGTCATAGTAAAACGTTGATTTCGGCATGAAAGTATTTTTCCCTTAAGAGGGACATTGTAGTACAATAATATGTATATAGGGCAGTAAATCAATATGATGGGTAGGCTTGTAAATAGTTTTTATATAGATACATATGTATAGCATGATTCCAATTGAAAACATTTTAACCTTCACCTATACCGGTAGTCAGATATTGTAATGTGGATTCCAGTGCTCTTGAAAGTATTAACTATTATAGGTTTAGAACTAGGTTCCTTATATTAATCAAATAAGCACATAAAACACATAATGTTCATGCATAAAAGGATTACATCAAGTAAACACATAAACTATATCATGTTAGAGAATTCCCGATAGACTCTAATTTTAACCGTTTAAGGGAAATTAAGTAATTAATCAGGTTTCATGAATTCTTTAACCACTTAAATATTTATTAATCACATTATAATCTTAATTATAACATTAGAAATGAAATTTAGAATTTAATTTGACAATGTAGGTTATATTTTGAAAATAATTCACAATTTACCGATTTTTGAAAAATTCAGATAAAATCTTTATTTAAAAATTCCAAAACTAATTTTATAATTATTTTAATAATATTTTCGAAATATTCAGCCTATGGATTGACCAAAAAGTCAAAATTACTATTGAAAACATTTACTATTCAATTTCTTATGAATTAAACACTTTATAACACAAAATCGAACACACACACTCACACACTATCACACGTGCATTTAAAATTGATCAAGAACATTATGAATGAGTTTTTAAGCTTATGAATGTGTTCATATTAGTTCATGATCAGATCTAACAAGTTCTAAGTCCATAACACATAATTAAACTCATAATGTAGCACTTTATGTAACTTTAATCATAAAATTAATTCCAAATAAATTATTCTAGGCATGAATTTAATCAAACAAGATCATAATTGTTTAAATATATACCCACATTATATCATATCATAATTCATGCATTTAATTAAATAAAATTCCATAATGTACAGACATTGTATTTAAAACTAACAATTATGTGTATATTTCATAAAATAAAATTCCTAAAGCATAATTTAATTAAATCTAAGTGTGCTATAATTCATAATATATTAAGAACATAATATAAAGCATGAAATAATAAAAGAAAAGCACACCTTATGTATAGAGAGAAGGAGTAGCCGAAAATGGAGAGAAATGAGAGGATTTTTGTGTGTTCTTGGAAATGATCTTGGAGGGGTATTTATACTTGGGATTTAGGGGCTTATGTTGCAATTTCTAAGAGTTTAAGGGAGATGTGGATGCTTCATAACGTAAACAAATGCTTGGTAGTTATGGAAGAAATGTGGTTGTCTTATAATTTAAACATATGCTTGGTAATTAGATAGGAAATGTGGAGAAAATATATCCATTTATTTAAACTTTCTAGAAGGTTTATGTTGAATAAAAATAAATATAAAATGATATAAAATTTATTCAAGAGTCGAGAGGTGAAAACTTGAAGTAGTAAATTAATGAAAGAACGAGTGAAAAATAAGCTTCGTTATGATTATAAATGGGGAATATTTAGAGTTTTCGTTTATAAATTATGAACGTTAAAGATGATGAAAATTATGAGAAAATTATATAAACGAAGCTATGATAAAGTTTAAAGGTTGTAAAAATTATCATAGTTTAGGGAAAAATTCAAGAAACGTTTTAAGTAAAATTTCAAATATTGAATGAAAGCAAATTGTTTAAAATAAAATGACAATTTTTAAAAAGGGAAAATATTTATAAAATATGCTATGGGTGGAATCGAGTTTTGGTAAATGTATGAAAATTCATAAAATAATTCAAGGATCGTTTTGACTATAATATCGGATAGGAAAAGTATTTCGGAGAATGTAGGAAAATTCTAGGGCTTTAGGGGTATTTTTGTAATTTCCAACCTAAAATTGTAGGAATGAGTTTTGAAGCAAATGAAGGGATTTTAGGTGCTAGAAAGGAATGAATACTAGATTTCTAGGATTCTATGAAAAGAGTTTCGAGGTACAAGCTAAATAGAGGAAAGAATTAAATTTACAAACATTTAATTAAATTATAGCATATAAGAGCACATAAGTCACATAAAATGCAATGCATGAAGAGAATTAATAGGGATCGAGGTTATAAATATTTTCTTCTCACTCTTTACTTACTTATTTCTTCTTGGCCCCAAATCAGGGCTGTTACATGCATACATAGCATAATTTCAAATCCGATTTGGGTACATATCCCTAATACCAAAGTCATTGTCATACTTCTACAAAATTGATAAGAACCATGGAAGTCTTGTCCCGAACGAAGCTGATCAAGAAGAAGGTCATTGCACAATGGAGGGAAAAAAAAAAGGACAAAAAAACAAAAACAAAAAAAAAAAGAGCCAAAAAAAAAAATTAAAAAAAAAAAGAACAAAAAGAAAAAGGAAAAAAAAAAAAGAAAGGAAAAACAAGAAAGAAGAGCAGCTTTTGTGTACTTAATTTTGGGTTTTGGGTGTACTTTGCGAAAGAAAAGGGGTTGTTTGTTGTCATATTATCAATTGAAGACCTTGAGATCAATTTTTCATAAGAAGTTGATTGCTCATTTGTTTGCTTTGAAGTTTCTTGTTAGTTCTACTAAGAACTTTGAGGAGAGAATTTGAGTGGTAAAAGGCGTAAGTTTGTGAGATTATTAGAGGGAAAAAGCCATATCTTGTGTGTAAACACGAGTGTTTGAATGACATCTTTGAGTGCAAACACGTAAGGGAGTGTGTGAGGTCCTCTTTCTTTTATTAACATCTTTTTTGCAGGTATTTCATCATGACAGAAGAGAATATTGATCAGCCTCCAATGGATGTTAATTTTGTTCTCCGTGCAATGCAGCAACAATTTGATAGGTTAAATGTGCAATTCGATGAAATTCGGGACCGTTTAGAACAAAATGATGAACGAGTAAATCTATTGCAACAAAATGCATTTCCACAAGTTAGGAGACCAAACCGTCGGCAAGTTAATATTACTGAAAATCCTATTGATGGATATGATGATGAAGATGACTATTTTGATGAATGTGCATCTGTTGCCTCACTACAAGAAAACAGGCGAATTCCGAGGGAAAATTTTCCGAGGGACTTTCGAGGGAATTCCGAGGGAATTCACCAAATTAATTTCCGAGGGAAAATCCCTCGAAAATGTTATCGCCAAGGTTAGCCACCAGGTATTCCGAGGGATTTCCGAGGGAAAATTGTAACGCCCCGACTTTTCGGCCATACAGGTATGACGTCACGAGTGGGTTTAGACTGAGAGTTATGTGACATTTATGTGTTTTAATTGTTAAGTGATCGTTTAACATATTAATTTCGTGAACTAAATTACTATCATGTGACTAATATGACTTAGATGATTTATTTGATTATGCTATTTGAATTTGCTTATAACATGCTTACTTGCCAATTAAATATTTATTTCACTTGTGCACTTATTTGAAATTATATGAAATCCTTGGACTCAATCGAACTTTTAATTGGACCTCAATTATTCACCAACCAAACTTTCGGGACCCAATTGGAGCTTTTAAATTGTAGAAGGACCAAAGTGTGATTTTCCCTCTTTCCTTCCCTTTAATTCACGATCAAAGCCCCCCCCCCCCCCCCCCCCAATCCATTCTTCTTCTTTCATTTCTTCTATCAAAAGAAAAGCTCCCAACTCCCTTCCTCTTCTCCTCCTTTGATCGGACCATCAAGCAAGCAAGGAGACAAGAGATTTCTTCAAGCTTTGGCCCAAGAATTCAAGCTCCAACCATTTCTTCTTCTTCTCCATCCTTTTCTTCCAAGGTATAAGTGTATATATATGAGTATGTTGGGTGATAACTAGGGTTGGGGAATTCTTGCTTTATAACTTGAATCTTTGGGTGTATATGCATGAATAGATGATAATCTTTGAATCCTAAGCTTGATTGTTGATATTCTTGGGGCAAGAAGGTATATATATATATATATATATATATATATATATATGTGGGTTTATGAATTTAGTTGTTTTAATTGTCCTAAACTTGTATTTAATGTTCCTACATAGTATATTGCATGTTTTAAGTGATTTGGGTTGAGTTTTGAGGTGTTTTGGTGATTTTTGGTCTTCTCTCGCGTTTGTGCCCTGTTTTCTGCATTTTTTTCGCCACTGACCTAAATCCACGAGGGTGGATTTTTCCTTTTGGAAAAATCCACGGGGGTGGATTTGATGCAGAAACGTTGGACCATCCCCTGTTTTGTCCTGAGATTGTTTTGCTTCGTTCTCCCTCATACGAACTCGGATTGACCTGATTTTTGAACCCACGGAAACCTATTGAAGTCTAGAACATCCTCAAATTGGAATCATCTTAATATCTTTTTCTATTTATGAGATATGATCAATTCATTTTGGTGTCGCGACTTCTTCGACAATCTGCGTTCGTCCAACTTCAAACCTATGCCATTTTCACCTCGCTTTGAACCATGATTCGTGCCACATATCCTTGAAAACCTCTATGTGTCTAGTTTCACCTCCAACAAGCAAAACGTAATTCCAATTTGTCAAACTCAAGTTATACCCAATTTTCTACAGCTTGTGCATCTTCGTAAATTGTCAATTTTTCCTAACTTTTGCTAAACTTTGCCAAAACTCGTTCTATCGCCTTCCTTGCACCTCCTAGACTCCTTATGTGACTTATATGCATTATATACATGCCTAATTGATCCATATGCCTTGTTAACATGTATTGTAATATATTATGAATTGAATGATTAAAACATGTATGTGTCTAAATGGCTTTATTGGTGTGCATGAACATGATCACATCAACTCATGACATCTTATGATCTATTGTATATTGAAACATGACATAGAATTTCACGAACACCTCATGTTAATGCCGTGCGTCCTAATTGGTTTCATATTGAGTCTCACCTCACCTCTCTTGCACAGATTTTGAGTCTGTTGGAGACGAGGCCGATCCGAGAGGCTCTTGTGTTCTCCTCTTTGCGGTTAAGGTGGGTTTCTCTTCTACTTAGATAAAACGACCCGATATATCTCCCTATGTGAAAAGTTTTAAGCCAAAGTAATATGATATATATATTGAGTCTTTTATCGAGTAAATGATTGCAAACGTAAAGCCCTTGTTTCTTGAACCTACCAAATGTTTTGGCGAGAATGAATGAATGTTCACAATGAAGGGGGCCCAGGGGCTTGGTGTGAGTGGGGAACCGAGGAGGCATGGGCTGACGGGAAACCCTCACACTAGTCCCACCAATGAACGGCGTAACCGGACCTCGTTAGGAGTTAGCGAGGAATGGACGCTGAGTGCCATCTGGGGAGTCATGTTCCCCTTTTGGTCAATGAATGGGTGGATGGGCCTTGCAAACCCGCCACCAACCCGGAGGAAGAAGGTGTAAATGTTATTGAATGCGCACGAAAGAATGATATGCATGAAAAGAAAGAATGAATGAACGAATGAACGTTAAGGAATGTTAATGAATGTTAATGTAGTACACGAGGTGTTGGTTGGAGATAATGCACGCCCACTCGCCGGGCCATTAATGACCTAATGTTAATGAATTGTTATAATCCCTTTTGATGATTTCTATTTGCCCACTTGGGAAATCCTTTAAAAACCTCACTTGGGATTATAGCTTGCATGTGATTGTTAAATTCCGTTGTATATTATAATTATGCCCTGCTTTTATACCCACCAGTCCCTTTTGGACTGAACCCGTTTGGCTTTTAGTTGTGTTGTGCAGGCGTCAAGGGAGCTAGGCGGGATTTCGAGTCATAGGTTTTACTTTCATCTTTTAACCCTTGTATTTTGGTCTTACACTCGCATTTTGCACGTTGGATCATTGTATTGTTTAAAAATGGAGCGTATTGGTTGTTTCGAGCCGTGACGGCAATTAGTAATGTTTATGACTTATTTTTGGAGTTTTGATGCTCATTGAATGTATATATGATGTATGTTCGTTTATTGCTTCCGCTTTAATGTTTATTCTGATTTTATGGTTCAAGGGTTAGTCCCGCCTAGCATAGAGTGTGTGTTTGTCCCCGTTCGCCGTGATTTGGCTCGGGTATGGATCGTCCATTTCATATTCGGGTCGAATCTCGGTGCGGGGGATGTGACACCTTGCGCTCGGGTGTTACATCCTTAAGTGGTATCAGAGCCCTCGGTTGCAAAACCGGGGTTCCTTGAGTCGTGTCGTGTCAGGTGTAGGTCGAACGGCTTAGGAACAACATGTCAACGTGTGCATCGCATTGATCATGAGCATTGTTATTGAAATTTGATATGGAAAAACTTATTATTAAATGTGTTTAACTTAAAATTTTGTTAATTTATGTGTTACATTTTTCATTAATACGTGCTCTTGGTGCTAATTGTGTGTCATATGCACGTACTAACGGGCATGCATTATATTTGAATTGAATTGTGAATTGTAGGATATTAATATAACCTCAAACCACGGCCAATCCTCAAAACCACAACAACTTACAACGGGCTCTCTCTAAAATGTGGATGTTTGCTTCGGATATTTAGAATAATACGGGTAATCGGTGACCCTTATGATAAGATTATAGGTTGAGAGTTCGAGCTCAAAAAGGGAATTAAATTTTGGGTGAAGATTTTGAACGAATGAAGTAATAGTACGAGGTTGTGATGTTTATATCCACAAAATAAACACCTACCTCCTTATATCGCGAAGGGAGTCGATCAATCGGGCATGAGATTCATTTAATTCAAGAAGGAGGCGAATCAATACTTGAAGGTATCAAATGTTTACAACATCCGGGTTTAGAAGACCAAAGAAGAAAACTTGAGTTGAAAGAAATGATCCGAATTGAAGCTAAAGACCGAGAAGCTTAATTATGGAAAAAGGGAATTTATAATTTTTAAAATAAAGAGGAATTTGGTGTAAAGAAATATGTCGAGATACTTAGGGTTTTGGAATGAGGCTAGTGGAAGAAGCTAGAGACCACTTCACTTTCGGAATTACAAAAGGATGACCAAGATACTCGAATCAACCCCTAAATTCGTCAATTCAACCTGGAGTGAGAATGAAAGCATCCGATCTTGGAAAGTTTATGAAGTTGCTCGACCACGAGAAATTCTTTAAGGCTAGAGCGAGAAGGTTTTGGTCAAGATAACAATTGCGGTAAAGAAGCGGATAAGAGATGAGTGAGATACTTTGGATGCTAAAATAAATCTTAGATTGGGTTGGAGACCAAACAATTTTGGATTCATGAAGGTGACAAGTAGAGGAACCAAGCAACGGCATAATCCCTATAAATCTATGGGAAGTCAAGGTACCCAAACTGATATTCAAGTTTGATAACTTGATCGAAACGGAACACTAAGATCATACAATCATGGAAGCCAAATCCATTCACTTTTATGAACTTAAGAAGAAGGAAATATAGAGACTATGATTAAGGTGACGACTATGGTGGAAATCCTACAATTTGGGATCGAAATTTGGGGAGACTAGCGCTACCGATTCCGTGAATGTGAAAGGATTGGAGTTTAATGGAAACTTTGGATTTGGGGCTCACAAGAGGATTAAGGAAGTAAAAAGGAACTTGGAAATTGGCATTTGGGAGGATTGAGGTATCAAGATGTTCGGGTATAGAAAATTGGAATTTAATAGCAAACACGGACCTTGGAAACATGGATGGATGCAAGGAGAATTAAGGAAGTTAGAAGACCGTGGGTAAGCAAGAAGTGGTTGATGAGCTCAAGGTCAAAGGATCAAATTGTCAAGCTAAAAGCTTACCACCATGGTGACAGGTTTAATATATTCATGGCACGTGCATCATACTTCGCTTTAAATTAATTAATCTTCTATATTTCTATATGTGTGCATACATCTTTACATTAAATACTTGCTCTAATGTGTTACATCCTTATATGTTGGCTATGTGCATGGGCATCTTAATCCAACATGCATGGTTTAGTGTTTACTTGATAGGAACTTTCTCCACTCCATTCCTCAAGTGTTACTCCGACCGAGCCGCATCCGATTTGAGATAAGAGGACAATTGGATTGCAAAGTGTGTGGAACAAAAGGAAAGAGGAATATCGAGGCTCGGGAAAATAGAGCTTGAGGGTAGAATAGAAGAAGTAGGTTGTTATCTCTACCAAAATCACTTCAACGTAAATATGAATAATGTCACCGGACACGTAGCTTGACTAGGACCTTTATACCAAGGAAGTTGAAGTTAAGAAGTTGGGAATCCCATATTCCATAAGTGATAGAACAAGTTCAAAGGGGTGAGATAGAATCTCTTAAGGGGGAGAGCCGACCCAGAAGAATGATAGTTGGTAACTTCAGTTGAAGAATCAACCTCGTTGATTTCTTGTTATGAGACTTCCAAGTTAAATCTTCCAAGATTAAAAGGATCATAGATAGCATAACGTGTCTTCATCTTGGAGACATGGGACTGTGAAAGAATTTTAAGAATTGGCAAGGAAAGTATTGGGTAAAAGGGAAGCTAATCGGATCATCATATTCCATGATAGATGAAGTTAGAATCAACTTAAGTGATGAAAATAAGAGTTACTTTGGAAGAGGAATACTTAGAAGGAAAACACACAACATGAAAGATGGGTTATCATCTCGTCGGGCGTTTTTCCAGGATTAACCGGGGAAGTTATTGGGATTGGGGAATGGAAATTGAGCTACTAAAGATTAACTCAAGTATTCAAGTTGGAGGTTAGAACTTGAGCATTTAAAAGCTAACTTGAACAACTAAGAAGGTCGAATACTAATCGAGGTGGACAACGAGCTATTTGGGTAACGATCAAGTACACACTAAAAATTTGAGCTTCGGACTATGGTGTTTAGAGAAGATAAGGGAAAAGATTATGTGATGAAGATCGGGTGGTTATTTAAGTATTGAATACATCGGGGATTGCAATGCCTGACACTATGGAAGGAATCAAGTGTTGAATCGGATCACTACAATATAAGATTCTCGAGCGTCAGTGAACGGTACATTTAGCATCCATGGCATATACATACATACAACTTTATTTCGAATAATTTTATGATGCTAAGTGCTTGGATTACTTGTTGTATTAACTGTTCTTGTATGAGTGATTCTCGATGTATTTGATAACTCCTACTTGTTTCTTGTGTGGTTGTGACATGATTGTTTATTTAATTGTTGTTTTGAGAGTTTGAGAGTTTCTCGTTCTTTTTCTGTTTGAGAGACGGGGTTCTCTCGTTGTTGTTCGAGAGACGGGGTTCTCTCGTTGTTGCTTGTGAGAGACGGGGTTCTCTCCTTGTTGTTCGAAAGACGGGGCTCTTTCATTACTTGCTACCTGATTAGACTTTCGAGTGCTTAGGCTTCGGTGAGTTAAGGGTCGTGATTTAACAACAATTGAAGACCCCTTGTTGCTTGGAGACCTTTTCCGAACTAATTCCTGACGGGGAGTTGCTAACCCGCATGGGATGAACACGGGAAAGTTTACGCAAAGTTCAGAATCAAGGCAGTGGACCTGGGGACAGGTCCTTCTTAAGGGGGAGAGGTTGTAACGCCCCGACTTTTCGGCCATACAGGTATGACGTCACGAGTGGGTTTAGACTGAGAGTTATGTGACATTTATGTGTTTTAATTGTTAAGTGATCGTTTAACATATTAATTTCGTGAACTAAATTACTATCATGTGACTAATATGACTTAGATGATTTATTTGATTATGCTATTTGAATTTGCTTATAACATGCTTACTTGCCAATTAAATATTTATTTCACTTGTGCACTTATTTGAAATTATATGAAATCCTTGGACTCAATCGAACTTTTAATTGGACCTCAATTATTCACCAACCAAACTTTCGGGACCCAATTGGAGCTTTTAAATTGTAGAAGGACCAAAGTGTGATTTTCCCTCTTTCCTTCCCTTTAATTCACGATCAAAGCCCCCCCCCCCCCCCCCCCCCCCCCCAATCCATTCTTCTTCTTTCATTTCTTCTATCAAAAGAAAAGCTCCCAACTCCCTTCCTCTTCTCCTCCTTTGATCGGACCATCAAGCAAGCAAGGAGACAAGAGATTTCTTCAAGCTTTGGCCCAAGAATTCAAGCTCCAACCATTTCTTCTTCTTCTCCATCCTTTTCTTCCAAGGTATAAGTGTATATATATGAGTATGTTGGGTGATAACTAGGGTTGGGGAATTCTTGCTTTATAACTTGAATCTTTGGGTGTATATGCATGAATAGATGATAATCTTTGAATCCTAAGCTTGATTGTTGATATTCTTGGGGCAAGAAGGTATATATATATATATATATATATATATGTGGGTTTATGAATTTAGTTGTTTTAATTGTCCTAAACTTGTATTTAATGTTCCTACATAGTATATTGCATGTTTTAAGTGATTTGGGTTGAGTTTTGAGGTGTTTTGGTGATTTTTGGTCTTCTCTCGCGTTTGTGCCCTGTTTTCTGCATTTTTTTCGCCACTGACCTAAATCCACGAGGGTGGATTTTTCCTTTTGGAAAAATCCACGGGGGTGGATTTGATGCAGAAACGTTGGACCATCCCCTGTTTTGTCCTGAGATTGTTTTGCTTCGTTCTCCCTCATACGAACTCGGATTGACCTGATTTTTGAACCCACGGAAACCTATTGAAGTCTAGAACATCCTCAAATTGGAATCATCTTAATATCTTTTTCCATTTATGAGATATGATCAATTCATTTTGGTGTCGCGACTTCTTCGACAATCTGCGTTCGTCCAACTTCAAACCTATGCCATTTTCACCTCGCTTTGAACCATGATTCGTGCCACATATCCTTGAAAACCTCTATGTGTCTAGTTTCACCTCCAACAAGCAAAACGTAATTCCAATTTGTCAAACTCAAGTTATACCCAATTTTCTACAGCTTGTGCATCTTCGTAAATTGTCAATTTTTCCTAACTTTTGCTAAACTTTGCCAAAACTCGTTCTATCGCCTTCCTTGCACCTCCTAGACTCCTTATGTGACTTATATGCATTATATACATGCCTAATTGATCCATATGCCTTGTTAACATGTATTGTAATATATTATGAATTGAATGATTAAAACATGTATGTGTCTAAATGGCTTTATTGGTGTGCATGAACATGATCACATCAACTCATGACATCTTATGATCTATTGTATATTGAAACATGACATAGAATTTCACGAACACCTCATGTTAATGCCGTGCGTCCTAATTGGTTTCATATTGAGTCTCACCTCACCTCTCTTGCACAGATTTTGAGTCCGTTGGAGACGAGGCCGATCCGAGAGGCTCTTGTGTTCTCCTCTTTGCGGTTAAGGTGGGTTTCTCTTCTACTTAGATAAAACGACCCGATATATCTCCCTATGTGAAAAGTTTTAAGCCAAAGTAATATGATATATATATTGAGTCTTTTATCGAGTAAATGATTGCAAACGTAAAGCCCTTGTTTCTTGAACCTACCAAATGTTTTGGCGAGAATGAATGAATGTTCACAATGAAGGGGGCCCAGGGGCTTGGTGTGAGTGGGGAACCGAGGAGGCATGGGCTGACGGGAAACCCTCACACTAGTCCCACCAATGAACGGCGTAACCGGACCTCGTTAGGAGTTAGCGAGGAATGGACGCTGAGTGCCATCTGGGGAGTCATGTTCCCCTTTTGGTCAATGAATGGGTGGATGGGCCTTGCAAACCCGCCACCAACCCGGAGGAAGAAGGTGTAAATGTTATTGAATGCGCACGAAAGAATGATATGCATGAAAAGAAAGAATGAATGAACGAATGAACGTTAAGGAATGTTAATGAATGTTAATGTAGTACACGAGGTGTTGGTTGGAGATAATGCACGCCCACTCGCCGGGCCATTAATGACCTAATGTTAATGAATTGTTATAATCCCTTTTGATGATTTCTATTTGCCCACTTGGGAAATCCTTTAAAAACCTCACTTGGGATTATAGCTTGCATGTGATTGTTAAATTCCGTTGTATATTATAATTATGCCCTGCTTTTATACCCACCAGTCCCTTTTGGACTGAACCCGTTTGGCTTTTAGTTGTGTTGTGCAGGCGTCAAGGGAGCTAGGCGGGATTTCGAGTCATAGGTTTTACTTTCATCTTTTAACCCTTGTATTTTGGTCTTACACTCGCATTTTGCACGTTGGATCATTGTATTGTTTAAAAATGGAGCGTATTGGTTGTTTCGAGCCGTGACGGCAATTAGTAATGTTTATGACTTATTTTTGGAGTTTTGATGCTCATTGAATGTATATATGATGTATGTTCGTTTATTGCTTCCGCTTTAATGTTTATTCTGATTTTATGGTTCAAGGGTTAGTCCCACCTAGCATAGAGTGTGTGTTTGTCCCCGTTCGCCGTGATTTGGCTCGGGTATGGATCGTCCATTTCATATTCGGGTCGAATCTCGGTGCGGGGGATGTGACACCTTGCGCTCGGGTGTTACAAAAATTCCCTCGGAAAATTAAAATTTATTAATTTTTAAACTAAAATTAGTTTCCGAGGGATTTTCGAGGGAATAATTCCCTCGGAAATGTTCACATAATAAAATCTTGAACTTTCCGAGGGAATTTCCGAGGGAAAATTCCCTCAAAAATTTAAAACTTATTTAATTTTTAAACTAAAATTAGTTTCCGAGGGAATTATTCCCTCGGAAATGTTCAAATATTAAATCTTGGATTTTCCGAGGGAAAATTCCCTCGGAAAATTAAAAATTATTAATTTTTAAACTGAATTAGATTCCGAGGGATTTCCGAGGGAATAATCCCCTCGGAAAATAAAAAATTATTTAATTTTTAAATAAAATTTCATGTTATTAAATTGATATTTTAAAATTTCATTTTCTTTTGTAATGTACATTATATTTTAAATATTAATGTTCTTTTCAATTGAAATTGAATTTCTACTTCGTATATAATATATTTGTGTGACATCAATTTTTTCTTATTCATTTCATTAATATATAAAGTTTCATGTTATTAAATTGATATTCTAAAGTATGATTTCCTTTTTTTTATATATTTTATTTTATGAAATTTCGAGGGAATTCCAAGGGATTTGCGAGGGAAAATGGAATTCCCTCGGAATTTTGCCATAACTATTTTTCATATTATAGACTATTTAACGATTTGTTGAATTTAATTACAATCCATGATAATTATATGCATTATTAGTGAATTTAATAAACTAATGGTTGTTATTATATTAATAATAGGTAATTATATATATGTAATCAAACTTTGGATAAGTATTTCGAACGATATCAATGTAAATATTCATATTCTTTTCAATTGAAATTGAATTTCTACTTCGTATTTAATATATTTGTGTGACATCAATTTTTTCTTATTCATTTCATTAATAAATAAAGTTTCATGTTATTAAATTGATATTCTAAAGTATGATTTCCTTTTTTTTATATATTTTATTTTATGAAAATTCCGAGGGAATTCCGAGGGATTTCCGAGGGATAATGGAATTCCCTCGGAATTCCCTCGGAATTTTGCCATAACTATTTTTAATATTATAGACTATTTAACGATTTGTTGAATTTGATTACAATCCATGATAATTATATGCATTATTAGTGAATTTAATAAACTAATGGTTGTTATTATATTAATAATTGGTAATTATATATATGTAATCAAACTTTGGATAAGTATTTTGAATGATATCAATGTAAATATTCGTATTCTTTTCAATTGAAATTGAATTTCTACTTCGTATATAATATATTTGTGTGATATCAATTTTTTCTTATTCATTTCATTAATAAATAAAGTTTCATGTTATTAAATTGATATTCTAAAGTTTGATTTCCTTTTTTTTTATATTTTATTTTATGAAAATTCCGAGGAAATTCGGAGGGATTTCCGAGGGAAAATGGAATTCCCTCGGAATTCCCTCGGAATTTTGCCATAACTATTTTTAATATTATAGACTATTTAACGATTTGTTGAATTTAATTACAATCCATGATAATTATATGCATTATTAGTGAATTTAAAAAACTAATGGTTGTTATTATATTAATAATTGGTAATTATATATATGTAATCAAACTTTGGATAAGTATTTCGAACGATATCAAGGTAAATATTGGTATTCTTTTTAATTGAAATTGAATTTCTACTTCGTATTTAATATATTTGTGTGACATCAATTTTTTCTTATTCATTTCATTAATAAATAAAGTTTCATGTTATCAAATTGATATTCTAAAGTATGATTTCCTTTTTTTATATATTTTATTTTATGAAAATTTCGAGGGAATTCCAAGGGATTTGCGAGGGAAAATGGAATTCCCTCGGAATTCCCTCAGAATTTTGCTATAACTATTTTTCATATTATAGACTATTTAACGATTTGTTGAATTTAATTACAATCCATGATAATTATATGCATTATTAGTGAATTTAATAAACTAATGGTTGTTATTATATTAATAATAGGTAATTATATATATGTAATCAAACTTTGGATAAGTATTTCGAACGATATCAATGTAAATATTCGTATTCTTTTCAATTGAAATTGAATTTCTATTTCGTATTTAATATATTTGTGTGACATCAATTTTTTCTTATACATTTCATTAATAAATAAAGTTTCATGTTATTAAATTGATATTCTAAAGTATGATTTCCTTTTTTTTATATATTTTATTTTATGAAAATTCCGAGGGAATTCCGAGGGAATTCCATTATCCCTCGGAAATCCCTCGGAATTCCCTCGAAATTTTGCCATAACTATTTTTAATATTATAGACTATTTAACGATTTGTTGAATTTGATTACAATCCATGATAATTATATGCATTATTAGTGAATTTAATAAACTAATGGTTGTTATTATATTAATAATTGGTAATTATTTATATGTAATCAAACTTTGGATAAGTATTTCGAACGATATCAATGTAAATATTCGTATTCTTTTCAATTGAAATTGAATTTCTACTTCGTATATAATATATTTGTGTGATATCAATTTTTTCTTATTCATTTCATTAATAAATAAAGTTTCATGTTATTAAATTGATATTCTAAAGTTTGATTTCCTTTTTTTTTTATATTTTATTTTATGAAAATTCCGAGGAAATTCGGAGGGATTTCCGAGGGAAAATGGAATTCCCTCGGAATTCCCTCGGAATTTTGCCATAACTATTTTTAATATTATAGACTATTTAATGATTCGTTGAATTTAATTACAATCCATGATAATTATATGCATTATTAGTGAATTTAATAAACAAAGGGTTGTTATTATATTAATAATTGGTAATTATATATATGTAATCAAACTTTGGATAAGTATTTCGAACGATATCAAGGTAAATATTCGTATTCTTTTTAATTGAAATTGAATTTCTACTTCGTATTTAATATATTTGTGTGACATCAATTTTTTCCTATTCATTTCATTAATAAATAAAGTTTCATGTTATTAAATTGATATTCTAAAGTATGATTTCCTTTTTTTTATATATTTTATTTTATGAAAATTTCGAGGGAATTCCAAGGGATTTGCGAGGGAAAATGGAATTCCCTCGGAATTTTGCCATAACTATTTTTCATATTGTAGACTATTTAACGATTTGTTGAATTTAATTACAATCCATGATAATTATATGCATTATTAGTGAATTTAATAAACTAATGGTTGTTATTATATTAATAATAGGTAATTATATATATGTAATCAAACTTTGGATAAGTATTTCGAACGATATCAATGTAAATATTCGTATTCTTTTCAATTGAAATTGAATTTCTACTCCGTATTTAATATATTTGTGTGACATCAATTTTTTCTTATTCATTTCATTAATAAATAAAGTTTCATGTTATTAAATTGATATTCTAAAGTATTATTTCCTTTTTTTTATATATTTTATTTTATGAAAATTCCGAGGGAATTCCGAGGGATTTCCGAGGGATAATGGAAATCCCTCGGAATTCCCTCGGAATTTTACCATAACTATTTTTAATATTATAGACTATTTAACGATTTGTTGAATTTGATTACAATCCATGATAATTATATGCATTATTAGTGAATTTAATGAACTAATGGTTGTTATTATATTAATAATTTGTAATTATATATATGTAATCAAACTTTGGATAAGTATTTCGAACGATATCAATGTAAATATTCGTATTCTTTTCAATTGAAATTGAATTTCTACTTCGTATATAATATATTTGTGTGATATCAATTTTTTCTTATTCATTTCATTAATAAATAAAGTTTCATGTTATTAAATTGATATTCTAAAGTTTGATTTCCTTTTTTTTTTATATTTTATTTTATGAAAATTCCGAGGAAATTCGGAGGGATTTTCGAGGGAAAATGGAATTCCCTCGGAATTTTGCCATAACTATTTTTAATATTATTTACTATTTAACGATTTGTTGAATTTAATTACAATCCATGATAAATATATGCATTATTAGTGAATTTAATAAACTAATGGTCGTTATTATATTAATAATTGGTAATTATATAAATGTAATCAAACTTTGGATAAGTATTTCGAACGATATCAAGGTAAATATTCGTATTCTTTTTAATTGAAATTGAATTTCTACTTCGTATTTAATATATTTGTGTGACATCAATTTTTTCTTATTCATTTCATTAATAAATAAAGTTTCATGTTATTCAATTGATATTCTAAAGTATGATTTCCTTTTTTTATATATTTTATTTTATGAAAATTTCGAGGGAATTCCAAGGGAGTTGCGAGGGAAAATGGAATTCCCTCGGAATTCCCTCAGAATTTTGCTATAACTATTTTTCATATTATAGACTATTTAACGATTTGTTGAATTTAATTACAATCCATGATAATTATATGCATTATTAGTGAATTTAATAAACTAATGGTTGTTATTATATTAATAATAGGTAATTATATATATGTAATCAAACTTTGGATAAGTATTTCGAACGATATCAATGTAAATATTCGTATTCTTTTCAATTGAAATTGAATTTCTACTTCGTATTTAATATATTTGTGTGACATCAATTTTTTCTTATTCATTTCATTAATAAATAAAGTTTCATGTTATTAAATTGATATTCTAAAGTATGATTTCCTTTTTTTTATATATTTTATTTTATGAAAGTTCCGAGGGAATTCCGAGGGAATTCCATTATCCCTCGGAAATCCCTCGGAATTCCCTCGAAATTTTGCCATAACTATTTTTAATATTATAGACTATTTAACGATTTGTTGAATTTGATTACAATCCATGATAATTATATGCATTATTAGTGAATTTAATAAACTAATGGTTGTTATTATATTAATAATTGGTAATTATATATATGTAATCAAACTTTGGATAAGTATTTCGAACGATATCAATGTAAATATTCGTATTCTTTTCAATTGAAATTGAATTTCTACTTCGTATATAATATATTTGTGTGATATCAATTTTTTCTTATTCATTTCATTAATAAATAAAGTTTCATGTTATTAAATTGATATTCTAAAGTTTGATTTCCTTTTTTTTTTATATTTTATTTTATGAAAATTCCGAGGAAATTCGGAGGGATTTCCGAGGGAAAATGGAATTCCCTCGGAATTCCCTCGGAATTTTGCCATAACTATTTTTAATATTATAGACTATTTAATGATTCGTTGAATTTAATTACAATCCATGATAATTATATGCATTATTAGTGAATTTAATAAACAAATGGTTGTTATTATATTAATAATTGGTAATTATATATATGTAATCAAACTTTGGATAAGTATTTCGAACGATATCAAGGTAAATATTCGTATTCTTTTTAATTGAAATTGAATTTCTACTTCGTATTTAATATATTTGTGTGACATCAATTTTTTCCTATTCATTTCATTAATAAATAAAGTTTCATGTTATTAAATTGATATTCTAAAGTATGATTTCCTTTTTTTTATATATTTTATTTTATGAAAATTTCAAGGGAATTCCAAGGGATTTGCGAGGGAAAATGGAATTCCCTCGGAATTTTGCCATAACTATTTTTCATATTGTAGACTATTTAACGATTTGTTGAATTTAATTACAATCCATGATAATTATATTCATTATTAGTGAATTTAATAAACTAATGGTTGTTATTATATTAATAATAGGTAATTATATATATGTAATCAAACTTTGGATAAGTATTTCGAACGATATCAATGTAAATATTCGTATTCTTTTCAATTGAAATTGAATTTCTACTCCGTATTTAATATATTTGTGTGACATCAATTTTTTCTTATTCATTTCATTAATAAATAAAGTTTCATGTTATTAAATTGATATTCTAAAGTATTATTTCCTTTTTTTTATATATTTTATTTTATGAAAATTCCGAGGGAATTCCGAGGGATTTCCATTATCGGAAATCCCTCGGAATTCCCTCGGAATTTTACCATAACTATTTTTAATATTATAGACTATTTAACGATTTGTTGAATTTGATTACAATCCATGATAATTATATGCATTATTAGTGAATTTAATGAACTAATGGTTGTTATTATATTAATAATTGGTAATTATGTATATGTAATCAAACTTTGGATAAGTATTTCGAACGATATCAATGTAAATATTCGTATTCTTTTCAATTGAAATTGAATTTCTACTTCGTATATAATATATTTGTGTGATATCAATTTTTTCTTATTCATTTCATTAATAAATAAAGTTTCATGTTATTAAATTGATATTCTAAAGTTTGATTTCCTTTTTTTTTTATATTTTATTTTATGAAAATTCCGAGGAAATTCGGAGGGATTTCCGAGGGAAAATGGAATTCCCTCGGAATTCCCTCGGAATTTTGCCATAACTATTTTTAATATTATTTACTATTTAACGATTTGTTGAATTTAATTACAATCCATGATAAATATATGCATTATTAGTGAATTTAATAAACTAATGGTCGTTATTATATTAATAATTGGTAATTATATATATGTAATCAAACTTTGGATAAGTATTTCGAACGATATCAAGGTAAATATTCGTATTCTTTTTAATTGAAATTGAATTTCTACTTCGTATTTAATATATTTGTGTGACATCAATTTTTTCTTATTCATTTCATTAATAAATAAAGTTTCATGTTATTCAATTGATATTCTAAAGTATGATTTCCTTTTTTTTTTATATTTTACTTTATGAAAATTCCGAGGGAAAATGGAATTCCCTCGGAATTCCCTCGGAATTTGCCATAACTATTTTTAATATTATAGACTATTTAACGATTTGTTGAATTTAATTACAATCCATGATAATTATACGCATTATTAGTGAATTTAATAAACTAATGGTTGTTATTATATTAGTAATTGGTAATTACATATATGTAATTAAACTTTGGATAAGTATTTCGAACGATATCAATTTAAATATTCGTATTCTTTTCAATTGAAATTGAATTTCCACTTCGTATTTAATATATTTCTGTGACATCAATTTTTTCTTATTCATTTCATTAATAAATAAAGTTTCATGTTATTAAATTGATATTCTAAAGTATGATTTCCTTTTTTTTTATTTTATTTTATGAAAATTCCGAGGGAGTTCCGAGGGAAAATGGAATTCCCTCGGAATTCCCTCGGAATTTGCCATAACTATTTTTAATATTATAGACTATTTAACGATTTGTTGAATTTAATTAAAATCTATGATAGTTATATGCATTATTAGTGAATTTAATAAACTAATGGTTATTATTATATTCATAATTGGTAATTATATATATGTAATCAAACTTTGGATAAGTATTTCGAACGATATCAAGGTAAATATTGGTATTCTTTTTAATTGAAATTGAATTTCTACTTCGTATTTAATATATTTGTGTGACATCAATTTTTTCTTATTCATTTCATTAATAAATAAAGTTTCATGTTATCAAATTGATATTCTAAAGTATGATTTCCTTTTTTTATATATTTTATTTTATGAAAATTTCGAGGGAATTCCAAGGGATTTGCGAGGGAAAATGGAATTCCCTCGGAATTCCCTCGGAATTTTGCCATAACTATTTTTCATATTATAGACTATTTAACGATTTGTTGAATTTAATTACAATCCATGATAATTATATGCATTATTAGTGAATTTAATAAACTAATGGTTGTTATTATATTAATAATAGGTAATTATATATATGTAATCAAACTTTGGATAAGTATTTCGAACGATATCAATGTAAATATTCGTATTCTTTTCAATTGAAATTGAATTTCTACTTCGTATTTAATATATTTGTGTGACATCAATTTTTTCTTATTCATTTCATTAATAAATAAAGTTTCATGTTATTAAATTGATATTCTAAAGTATGATTTCCTTTTTTTTATATATTTTATTTTATGAAAATTCAGAGGGAATTCCGAGGGAATTCCATTATCCCTCGGAAATCCCTCGGAATTCCCTCGAAATTTTGCCATAACTATTTTTAATATTATAGACTATTTAACGATTTGTTGAATTTGATTACAATCCATGATAATTATATGCATTATTAGTGAATTTAATAAACTAATGGTTGTTATTATATTAATAATTGGTAATTATATATATGTAATCAAACTTTGGATAAGTATTTCGAACGATATCAATGTAAATATTCGTATTCTTTTCAATTGAAATTGAATTTCTACTTCGTATATAATATATTTGTGTGATATCATTTTTTTCTTATTCATTTCATTAATAAATAAAGTTTCATGTTATTAAATTGATATTCTAAAGTTTGATTTCCTTTTTTTTTTATATTTTATTTTATGAAAATTCCGAGGAAATTCGGAGGGATTTCCGAGGGAAAATGGAATTCCCTCGGAATTCCCTCGGAATTTTGCCATAACTATTTTTAATATTATAGACTATTTAATGATTCGTTGAATTTAATTACAATCCATGATAATTATATGCATTATTAGTGAATTTAATAAACAAATGGTTGTTATTATATTAATAATTGGTAATTATATATATGCAATCAAACTTTGGATAAGTATTTCGAACGATATCAAGGTAAACATTCGTATTCTTTTTAATTGAAATTGAATTTCTACTTCGTATTTAATATATTTGTGTGACATCAATTTTTTCTTATTCATTTCATTAATAAATAAAGTTTCATGTTATTAAATTGATATTCTAAAGTATGATTTCCTTTTTTTTATATATTTTATTTTATGAAAATTTCGAGGGAATTCCAAGGGATTTGCGAGGGAAAATGGAATTCCCTCGGAATTTTGCCATAACTATTTTTCATATTATAGACTATTTAACGATTTGTTGAATTTAATTACAATCCATGATAATTATATGCATTATTAGTGAATTTAATAAACTAATGGTTGTTATTATATTAATAATAGGTAATTATATATATGTAATCAAACTTTGGATAAGTATTTCGAACGATATCAATGTAAATATTCGTATTCTTTTCAATTGAAATTGAATTTCTACTCCGTATTTAATATATTTGTGTGACATCAATTTTTTCTTATTCATTTCATTAATAAATAAAGTTTCATGTTATTAAATTGATATTCTAAAGTATTATTTCCTTTTTTTTATATATTTTATTTTATGAAAATTCCGAGGGAATTCCGAGGGATTTCCGAGGGATAATGGAAATCCCTCGGAATTCCCTCGGAATTTTACCATAACTATTTTTAATATTATAGACTATTTAACGATTTGTTGAATTTGATTACAATCCATGATAATTATATGCATTATTAGTGAATTTAATGAACTAATGGTTGTTATTATATTAATAATTGGTAATTATATATATGTAATCAAACTTTGGATAAGTATTTCGAACGATATCAATGTAAATATTCGTATTCTTTTCAATTGAAATTGAATTTCTACTTCGTATATAATATATTTGTGTGATATCAATTTTTTCTTATTCATTTCATTAATAAATAAAGTTTCATGTTATTAAATTGATATTCTAAAGTTTGATTTCCTTTTTTTTTTATATTTTATTTTATGAAAATTCCGAGGAAATTCGGAGGGATTTCCGAGGGAAAATGGAATTCCCTCGGAATTTTGCCATAACTATTTTTAATATTATTTACTATTTAACGATTTGTTGAATTTAATTACAATCCATGATAAATATATGCATTATTAGTGAATTTAATAAACTAATGGTCGTTATTATATTAATAATTGGTAATTATATATATGTAATCAAACTTTGGATAAGTATTTCGAACGATATCAAGGTAAATATTCGTATTCTTTTTAATTGAAATTGAATTTCTACTTCGTATTTAATATATTTGTGTGACATCAATTTTTTCTTATTCATTTCATTAATAAATAAAGTTTCATGTTATTCAATTGATATTCTAAAGTATGATTTCCTTTTTTTTTATATTTTACTTTATGAAAATTCCGAGGGAAAATGGAATTCCCTCGGAATTCCCTCGGAATTTGCCATAACTATTTTTAATATTATAGACTATTTAACGATTTGTTGAATTTAATTACAATCCATGATAAATATATGCATTATTAGTGAATTTAATAAACTAATGGTCGTTATTATATTAATAATTGGTAATTATATATATGTAATCAAACTTTGGATAAGTATTTCGAACGATATCAAGGTAAATATTCGTATTCTTTTTAATTGAAATTGAATTTCTACTTCGTATTTAATATATTTGTGTGACATCAATTTTTTCTTATTCATTTCATTAATAAATAAAGTTTCATGTTATTCAATTGATATTCTAAAGTATGATTTCCTTTTTTTTTATATTTTACTTTATGAAAATTCCGAGGGAAAATGGAATTCCCTCGGAATTCCCTCGGAATTTGCCATAACTATTTTTAATATTATAGACTATTTAACGATTTGTTGAATTTAATTACAATCCATGATAATTATACGCATTATTAGTGAATTTAATAAACTAATGGTTGTTATTATATTAATAATTGGTAATTACATTTATGTAATTAAACTTTGGATAAGTATTTCGAACGATATCAATTTAAATATTCGTATTCTTTTCAATTGAAATTGAATTTCCACTTCGTATTTAATATATTTCTGTGACATCAATTTTTTCTTATTCATTTCATTAATAAATAAAGTTTCATGTTATTAAATTGATATTCTAAAGTATGATTTCCTTTTTTTTTATTTTATTTTATGAAAATTCCGAGGGAGTTCCGAGGGAAAATGGAATTCCCTCGGAATTCCCTCGGAATTTGCCATAACTATTTTTAATATTATAGACTATTTAACGATTTGTTGAATTTAATTAAAATCTATGATAGTTATATGCATTATAGTGAATTTAATAAACTAATGGTTATTATTATATTCATAATTGGTAATTATATATATGTAATCAAACTTTGGATAAGTATTTCGAACGATATCAAGGTAAATATTCGTATTCTTTTTAATTGAAATTGAATTTCTACTTCGTATTTAATATATTTGTGTGACATCAATTTTTTCTTATTCATTTCATTAATAAATAAAGTTTCATGTTATTAAATTGATATTCTAAAGTATGATTTCCTTTTTTTTTAATATATTATTTTATGAAAATTCCGAGGAAATTCCGAGGGAAAATGGAATTCCCTCGGAATTCCCTCGGAATTTGCCAAAACTATTTTTAATATTATAGACTATTTAACGATTTGTTGAATTTAATTACAATCCATGATAATTATATGCATTATTAGTAAATTTAACAAACTAATTGTTGTTATTATATTAATAATTGGTAATTACATATATGTAATTAAACTTTGGATAAGTATTTCGAACGATATCAATGTAAATATTCGTATTCTTTTCAATTGAAATTGAATTTCTACTTCGTATCTAATATATTTCTGTGACATCAATTTTTTCTTATTCATTTCATTAATAAATAAAGTTTCATGTGATTAAATTGATATTCTAAAGTATGATTTCCTTTTTTTTATATATTTTATATTATGAAAATTTCGAGGGATTTCCGAGGGAAAATGGAATTCCCTCGGAATTTTGCCATAACTATTTTTAATATTATAGACTATTTAACGATTTGTTGAATTTGATTACAATCCATGATAATTATATGCATTATTAGTGAATTTAATAAACTAATGGTTGTTATTATATTAATAATTGGTAATTATATATGTGTAATCAAACTTTGGATAAGTATTTCGAACAATATCAATGTAAATATTCGTATTCTTTTCTATTGAAATTGAATTTCTACTTCGTATTTAATATATTTCTGTGACATCAATTTTTTCTTATTCATTTCATTATTAAATAAAATTTCTTGTTATTAAATTGATATTCTAAAGTATGATTTCCTTTTTTTTATATTTTATTTTATGAAAATTCCGAGGGAGTTCCGAGGGAAAATGGAATTCCCTCGGAATTTGCCATAACTATTTTTAATATTATAGACTATTTAACGATTTATTGAATTTAATTAAAATCTATGATAGTTATATGCATTATTAGTGAATTTAATAAACTAATGGTTATTATTATATTAATAATTGGTAATTATATATATGTAATCAAACTTATGATAAGTATTTCGAACGATATCAAGGTAAATATCCGTATTCTTTTTAATTGAAATTGAATTTCTACTTCGTATTTAATATATTTGTGTGACATCAATTTTTTCTTATTCATGTCATTAATAAATAAAGTTTCATGTTATTAAATTGATATTCTAAAGTATGATTTCCTTTTTTTTTTATATATTATTTTATGAAAATTCTAAGGAAATTCCGAGGGAAAATGGAATTCCCTCGGAATTTGCCATAACTATTTTTAATATATTGTAGACTATTTAACGATTTGTTGAATTTAATTACAATCCATGATAATTATATGCATTATTAGTGAATTTAATAAACTAATGGTTGTTATTATATTAATAATTGGTAATTACATATATGTAATTAAACATTGGATAAGTATTTCGAACGATATCAATGTAAATATTCGTATTCTTTTCGATTGAAATTGAATTTCTACTTCGTATTTAATGTATTTGTGTGACATCAATTTTTTCTTATTCATTTCATTAATAAATAAAGTTTCATGTTATTCAATTGATATTCTAAAGTATGATTTCCTTTTTTTTTATATTTTACTTTATGAAAATTCCGAGGGAAAATGGAATTCCCTCGGAATTCCCTCGGAATTTGCCATAACTATTTTTAATATTATAGACTATTTAACGATTTGTTGAATTTAATTACAATCCATGATAATTATACGCATTATTAGTGAATTTAATAAACTAATGGTTGTTATTATATTAATAATTGGTAATTACATTTATGTAATTAAACTTTGGATAAGTATTTCGAACGATATCAATTTAAATATTCGTATTCTTTTCAATTGAAATTGAATTTCCACTTCGTATTTAATATATTTCTGTGACATCAATTTTTTCTTATTCATTTCATTAATAAATAAAGTTTCATGTTATTAAATTGATATTCTAAAGTATGATTTCCTTTTTTTTTATTTTATTTTATGAAAATTCCGAGGGAGTTCCGAGGGAAAATGGAATTCCCTCGGAATTCCCTCGGAATTTGCCATAACTATTTTTAATATTATAGACTATTTAACGATTTGTTGAATTTAATTAAAATCTATGATAGTTATATGCATTATTAGTGAATTTAATAAACTAATGGTTATTATTATATTCATAATTGGTAATTATATATATGTAATCAAACTTTGGATAAGTATTTCGAACGATATCAAGGTAAATATTCGTATTCTTTTTAATTGAAATTGAATTTCTACTTCGTATTTAATATATTTGTGTGACATCAATTTTTTCTTATTCATTTCATTAATAAATAAAGTTTCATGTTATTAAATTGATATTCTAAAGTATGATTTCCTTTTTTTTTAATATATTATTTTATGAAAATTCCGAGGAAATTCCGAGGGAAAATGGAATTCCCTCGGAATTCCCTCGGAATTTGCCAAAACTATTTTTAATATTATAGACTATTTAACGATTTGTTGAATTTAATTACAATCCATGATAATTATATGCATTATTAGTAAATTTAACAAACTAATTGTTGTTATTATATTAATAATTGGTAATTACATATATGTAATTAAACTTTGGATAAGTATTTCGAACGATATCAATGTAAATATTCGTATTCTTTTCAATTGAAATTGAATTTCTACTTCGTATCTAATATATTTCTGTGACATCAATTTTTTCTTATTCATTTCATTAATAAATAAAGTTTCATGTGATTAAATTGATATTCTAAAGTATGATTTCCTTTTTTTTATATATTTTATATTATGAAAATTTCGAGGGATTTCCGAGGGAAAATGGAATTCCCTCGGAATTTTGCCATAACTATTTTTAATATTATAGACTATTTAACGATTTGTTGAATTTGATTACAATCCATGATAATTATATGCATTATTAGTGAATTTAATAAACTAATGGTTGTTATTATATTAATAATTGGTAATTATATATGTGTAATCAAACTTTGGATAAGTATTTCGAACAATATCAATGTAAATATTCGTATTCTTTTCTATTGAAATTGAATTTCTACTTCGTATTTAATATATTTCTGTGACATCAATTTTTTCTTATTCATTTCATTAATAAATAAAGTTTCATGTTATTAAATTGATATTCTAAAGTATGATTTCCTTTTTTTTATATATTTTATTTTATGAAAATTTCGAGGGAATTCCAAGGGATTTGCGAGGGAAAATGGAATTCCCTCGGAATTTTGCCATAACTATTTTTCATATTGTAGACTATTTAACGATTTGTTGAATTTAATTACAATCCATGATAAATATATGCATTATTAGTGAATTTAATAAACTAATGGTCGTTATTATATTAATAATTGGTAATTATATATATGTAATCAAACTTTGGATAAGTATTTCGAACGATATCAAGGTAAATATTCGTATTCTTTTTAATTGAAATTGAATTTCTACTTCGTATTTAATATATTTGTGTGACATCAATTTTTTCTTATTCATTTCATTAATAAATAAAGTTTCATGTTATTCAATTGATATTCTAAAGTATGATTTCCTTTTTTTTTATATTTTACTTTATGAAAATTCCGAGGGAAAATGGAATTCCCTCGGAATTCCCTCGGAATTTGCCATAACTATTTTTAATATTATAGACTATTTAACGATTTGTTGAATTTAATTACAATCCATGATAATTATACGCATTATTAGTGAATTTAATAAACTAATGGTTGTTATTATATTAATAATTGGTAATTACATTTATGTAATTAAACTTTGGATAAGTATTTCGAACGATATCAATTTAAATATTCGTATTCTTTTCAATTGAAATTGAATTTCCACTTCGTATTTAATATATTTCTGTGACATCAATTTTTTCTTATTCATTTCATTAATAAATAAAGTTTCATGTTATTAAATTGATATTCTAAAGTATGATTTCCTTTTTTTTTATTTTATTTTATGAAAATTCCGAGGGAGTTCCGAGGGAAAATGGAATTCCCTCGGAATTCCCTCGGAATTTGCCATAACTATTTTTAATATTATAGACTATTTAACGATTTGTTGAATTTAATTAAAATCTATGATAGTTATATGCATTATTAGTGAATTTAATAAACTAATGGTTATTATTATATTCATAATTGGTAATTATATATATGTAATCAAACTTTGGATAAGTATTTCGAACGATATCAAGGTAAATATTCGTATTCTTTTTAATTGAAATTGAATTTCTACTTCGTATTTAATATATTTGTGTGACATCAATTTTTTCTTATTCATTTCATTAATAAATAAAGTTTCATGTTATTAAATTGATATTCTAAAGTATGATTTCCTTTTTTTTTAATATATTATTTTATGAAAATTCCGAGGAAATTCCGAGGGAAAATGGAATTCCCTCGGAATTCCCTCGGAATTTGCCAAAACTATTTTTAATATTATAGACTATTTAACGATTTGTTGAATTTAATTACAATCCATGATAATTATATGCATTATTAGTAAATTTAACAAACTAATTGTTGTTATTATATTAATAATTGGTAATTACATATATGTAATTAAACTTTGGATAAGTATTTCGAACGATATCAATGTAAATATTCGTATTCTTTTCAATTGAAATTGAATTTCTACTTCGTATCTAATATATTTCTGTGACATCAATTTTTTCTTATTCATTTCATTAATAAATAAAGTTTCATGTGATTAAATTGATATTCTAAAGTATGATTTCCTTTTTTTTATATATTTTATATTATGAAAATTTCGAGGGATTTCCGAGGGAAAATGGAATTCCCTCGGAATTTTGCCATAACTATTTTTAATATTATAGACTATTTAACGATTTGTTGAATTTGATTACAATCCATGATAATTATATGCATTATTAGTGAATTTAATAAACTAATGGTTGTTATTATATTAATAATTGGTAATTATATATGTGTAATCAAACTTTGGATAAGTATTTCGAACAATATCAATGTAAATATTCGTATTCTTTTCTATTGAAATTGAATTTCTACTTCGTATTTAATATATTTCTGTGACATCAATTTTTTCTTATTCATTTCATTATTAAATAAAATTTCTTGTTATTAAATTGATATTCTAAAGTATGATTTCCTTTTTTTTATATTTTATTTTATGAAAATTCCGAGGGAGTTCCGAGGGAAAATGGAATTCCCTCGGAATTTGCCATAACTATTTTTAATATTATAGACTATTTAACGATTTATTGAATTTAATTAAAATCTATGATAGTTATATGCATTATTAGTGAATTTAATAAACTAATGGTTATTATTATATTAATAATTGGTAATTATATATATGTAATCAAACTTATGATAAGTATTTCGAACGATATCAAGGTAAATATCCGTATTCTTTTTAATTGAAATTGAATTTCTACTTCGTATTTAATATATTTGTGTGACATCAATTTTTTCTTATTCATGTCATTAATAAATAAAGTTTCATGTTATTAAATTGATATTCTAAAGTATGATTTCCTTTTTTTTTTATATATTATTTTATGAAAATTCTAAGGAAATTCCGAGGGAAAATGGAATTCCCTCGGAATTTGCCATAACTATTTTTAATATATTGTAGACTATTTAACGATTTGTTGAATTTAATTACAATCCATGATAATTATATGCATTATTAGTGAATTTAATAAACTAATGGTTGTTATTATATTAATAATTGGTAATTACATATATGTAATTAAACATTGGATAAGTATTTCGAACGATATCAATGTAAATATTCGTATTCTTTTCGATTGAAATTGAATTTCTACTTCGTATTTAATGTATTTGTGTGACATCAATTTTTTCTTATTCATTTCATTAATAAATAAAGTTTCATGTTATTCAATTGATATTCTAAAGTATGATTTCCTTTTTTTTTTATATTTTACTTTATGAAAATTCCGAGGGAGTTCCGAGGGAAAATGGAATTCCCTCGGAATCCCTCGGAATTGCCATAACTATTTTTAATATTATAGACTATTTAATGATTTGTTGAATTTAATTAAAATCTATGATAGTTGTATGCATTATTAGTGAATTTAATAAACTAATGGTTATTATTATATTAATAATTGGTAATTATATATATGTAATCAAACTTTGGATAAGTATTTCGAACGATATCAAGGTAAATATTCGTATTCTTTTTAATTGAAATTGAATTTCTACTTCGTATTTAATATATTTGTGTTGCATCAATTTTTTCTTATTCATTTCACTAATAAATAAAGTTTCATGTTATTAAATTGATATTCTAAAGTATGATTTCCTTTTTTTTTATATTTTATTTTATGAAAATTCCGAGGGAGTTCCGAGGGAAAATGGAATTCCCTCGGAATCCCTCGGAATTGCCATAACTATTTTTAATATTATAGACTATTTAACGATTTGTTGAATTTAATTAAAATCTATGATAGTTTTATGCATTATTAGTGAATTTAATAAACTAATGGTTATTATTATATTAATAATTGGTAATTATTTATATGTAATCAAACTTTGGATAAGTATTTCGAACGATATCAATGTAAATATTCGTATTCTTTTCAATTGAAATTGAATTTCTACTTCGTATTTAATATATTTGTGTGACATCAATTTTTTCTTATTCATTTCATTAATAAATAAAGTTTCATGTTATTAAATTGATATTCTAAAGTATGATTTCCTTTTTTTTATATATTTTATTTTATGAAAATTCCGAGGGAATTCCGAGGGATTTCCTAGGGATAATGGAAATCCCTCGGAATTCCCTCGGAATTTTACCATAACTATTTTTAATATTATAGACTATTTAACGATTTGTTGAATTTGATTACAATCCATGATAATTATATGCATTATTAGTGAATTTAATAAACTAATGGTTGTTATTATATTAATAATTTGTAATTATATATATGTAATCAAACTTTGGATAAGTATTTCGAACGATATCAATGTAAATATTCGTATTCTTTTCAATTGAAATTGAATTTCTACTTCGTATATAATATATTTGTGTGATATCAATTTTTTCTTATTCATTTCATTAATAAATAAAGTTTTATGTTATTAAATTGATATTCTAAAGTTTGATTTCCTTTTTTTTTTATATTTTATTTTATGAAAATTCCGAGGAAATTCGGAGGGATTTCCGAGGGAAAATGGAATTCCCTCGGAATTCCCTCGGAATTTTGCCATAACTATTTTTAATATTATTGACTATTTAACGATTTGTTGAATTTAATTACAATCCATGATAAATATATGCATTATTAGTGAATTTAATAAACTAATGGTTGTTATTATATTAATAATTGGTAATTACATATATGTAATTAAACTTTGGATAAGTATTTCGAACGATATCAATGTAAATATTCGTATTCTTTTCAATTGAAATTGAATTTCCACTTCGTATTTAATATATTTCTGTGACATCAATTTTTTCTTATTCATTTCATTAATAATTAAAGTTTCATGTTATTAAATTGATATTCTAAAGTATGATTTCCTTTTTTTTTATTTTATTTTATGAATATTCCGAGGGAGTTCCGAGGGAAAATGGAATTCCCTCGGAATTTGCCATAACTATTTTTAATATTATAGACTATTTAACGATTTGTTGAATTTAATTAAAATCTATGATAGTTATATGCATTATTAGTGAATTTAATAAACTAATGGCTATTATTATATTAATAATTGGTAATTATATATATTTAATCAAACTTTGGATAAGTATTTCGAACGATATCAAGGTAAATATTCGTATTCTTTTTAATTGAAATTGAATTTCTACTTCGTATTTAATATATTTGTGTGACATCAATTTTTTCTTATTCATTTCATTAATAAATAAAGTTTCATGTTATTAAATTGATATTCTAAAGTATGATTTCCTTTTTTTTTATATATTATTTTATGAAAATTCCGAGGAAATTCCGAGGGAAAATGGAATTCCCTCGGAATTCCCTCGGAATTTGCCATAACAATTTTTAATATTATAGACTATTTAACGATTTGTTGAATTTAATTACAATCCATGATAATTATATGCATTATTAGTGAATTTAACAAACTAATTGTTGTTATTATATTGATAATTGGTAATTACATATATGTAATTAAACTTTGGATAAGTATTTCGAACGATATCAATGTAAATATTCGTATTCTTTTCAATTGAAATTGAATTTCTACTTCGTATCTAATATATTTCTGTGACATCAATTTTTTCTTATTCATTTCATTAATAAATAAAGTTTCATGTGATTAAATTGATATTCTAAAGTATGATTTCCTTTTTTTTATATATTTTATATTATGAAAATTTCGAGGGAATTCCGAGGGATTTCCGAGGGAAAATGGAATTCCCTCGGAATTTTGCCATAACTATTTTTAATATTATAGACTATTTAACGATTTGTTGAATTTGATTACAATCCATGATAATTATATGCATTATTAGTGAATTTAATAAACTAATGGTTGTTATTATATTAATAATTGGTAATTATATATATGTAATCAAACTTTGGATAAGTATTTCGAACAATATCAATGTAAATATTCGTATTCTTTTCTATTGAAATTGAATTTCTACTTCGTATTTAATATATTTCTGTGACATCAATTTTTTCTTATTCATTTCATTAATAAATAAAGTTTCATGTTATTAAATTGATATTCTAAAGTATTATTTCCTTTTTTTTATATTTTATTTTATGAAAATTCCGAGGGAGTTCCGAGGGAAAATGGAATTCCCTCGGAATCTGCCATAACTATTTGTAATATTATAGACTATTTAACGATTTATTGAATTTAATTAAAATCTATGATAGTTATATGCAGTATTAGTGAATTTAATAAACTAATGGTTATTATTATATTAATAATTGGTAATTATATATATGTAATCAAACTTTGGATAAGTATTTCGAACGATATCAAGGTAAATATTCGTATTCTTTTTAATTGAAATTGAATTTCTACTTCGTATTTAATATATTTGTGTGACATCAATTTTTTCTTATTCATTTCACTAATAAATAAAGTTTCATGTTATTAAATTGATATTCTAAAGTATGATTTCCTTTTTTTTTATATATTATTTTATGAGAATTCTAAGGAGATTCCGAGGGAAAATGGAATTCCCTCGGAATTTGCCATAACGATTTTTAATATTATAGACTATTTAACTATTTGTTGAATTTAATTACAATCCATGATAATTATATGCATTATTAGTGAATTTAATAAACTAATGGTTGTTATTATATTAATAATTGGTAATTACATATATGTAATTAAACTTTGGATAAGTATTTCGAACGACATCAATGTAAATATTCGTATTCTTTTCGATTGAAATTGAATTTCTCCTTCGTATTTAATATATTTGTGTGACATCAATTTTTTCTTATTCATTTCATTAATAAATAAAGTTTCATGTTATTAAATTGATATTCTAAAGTATGATTTCCTTTTTTTTATATTTTATTTTATGAAAATTCCGAGGGAGTTCCGAGGGAAAATGGAATTCCCTCGGAATCCCTCGGAATTGCCATAACTATTTTTAATATTATAGACTATTTAACGATTTGTTGAATTTAATTAAAATCTATGATAGTTTTATGCATTATTAGTGAATTTAATAAACTAATGGTTATTATTATATTAATAATTGGTAATTATATATATGTAATCAAACTTTGGATAAGTATTTCGAACGATATCAAGGTAAATATTCGTATTCTTTTTAATTGAAATTGAATTTCTACTTCGTATTTAATATATTTGTGTGACATCAATTTTTTCTTATTTATTTCATTAATAAATAAAGTTTCATGTTATTAAATTGATATTCTAAAGTATGATTTCCTTTTTTTTTATATATTATTTTATGAAAATTCCGAGGGAAAATGGAATTCCCTCGGAATTCCCTCGGAATTTGCCATAACTATTTTTAATATTATAGACTATTTAACGATTTGTTCAATTTAATTACAATCCATGATAATTATATGCATTATTAGTGAATTTAACAAACTAATTGTTGTTATTATATTAATAATTGGTAATTACATATATGTAATTAAACTTTGGATAAGTATTTCGAACGATATCAATGTAAATATTCGTATTCTTTTCAATTGAAATTGAATTTCTACTTCGTATTTAATATATTTCTTTGACATCAATTTTTTCTTATTCATTTCATTAATAAATAAAGTTTCATGTGATTAAATTGATATTCTAAAGTATGATTTCCTTTTTTTTATATATTTTATATTATGAAAATTTCGAGGGAATTCCGAGGGATTTCCGAGGGAAAATGGAATTCCCTCGGAATTTTGCCATAACTATTTTTAATATTATAGACTATTTAACGATTTGTTGAATTTGATTACAATCCATGATAATTATATGCATTATTAGTGAATTTAATAAACTAATGGTTGTTATTATATTAATAATTGGTAATTATATATATGTAATCAAACTTTGGATAAGTATTTCGAACAATATCAATGTAAATATTCGTATTCTTTTCTATTGAAATTGAATTTCTACTTCGTATTTAATATATTTCTGTGACATCAATTTTTTCTTATTCATTTCATTAATAAATAAAGTTTCATGTTATTAAATTGATATTCTAAAGTATTATTTCCTTTTTTTTATATTTTATTTTATGAAAATTCCGAGGGAGTTCCGAGGGAAAATGGAATTCCCTCGGAATTCCCTCGGAATTTGCCATAACTATTTTTAATATTATAGACTATTTAACGATTTGTTGAATTTAATTAAAATCTATGATAGTTATATGCATTATTAGTGAATTTAATAAACTAATGGTTATTATTATATTAATAATTGGTAATTATATATATGTAATCAAACTTTGGATAAGTATTTCGAACGATATCAAGGTAAATATTCGTATTCTTTTTAATTGAAATTGAATTTCTACTTCGTATTTAATATATTTGTGTGACATCAATTTTTTCTTATTCATTTCATTAATAAATAAAGTTTCATGTTATTAAATTGATATTCTAAAGTATGATTTCCTTTTTTTTTATATATTATTTTATGAAAATTCCGAGGAAATTCCGAGGGAAAATGGAATTCCCTCGGAATTTGCCATAACAATTTTTAATATTATAGACTATTTAACGATTTGTTCAATTTAATTACAATCCATGATAATTATATGCATTATTAGTGAATTTAACAAACTAATTGTTGTTATTATATTAATAATTGGTAATTACATATATGTAATTAAACTTTGGATAAGTATTTCGAACGATATCAATGTAAATATTCGTATTCTTTTCAATTGAAATTGAATTTCTACTTCGTATTTAATATATTTCTTTGACATCAATTTTTTCTTATTCATTTCATTAATAAATAAAGTTTCATGTGATTAAATTGATATTCTAAAGTATGATTTCCTTTTTTTTATATATTTTATATTATGAAAATTTCGAGGGAATTCCGAGGGATTTCCGAGGGAAAATGGAATTCCCTCGGAATTTTGCCATAACTATTTTTAATATTATAGACTATTTAACGATTTGTTGAATTTGATTACAATCCATGATAATTATATGCATTATTAGTGAATTTAATAAACTAATGGTTGTTATTATATTAATAATTGGTAATTATATATATGTAATCAAATTTTGGATAAGTATTTCGAACAATATCAATGTAAATATTCGTATTCTTTTCTATTGAAATTGAATTTCTACTTCGTATTTAATATATTTCTGTGACATCAATTTTTTCTTATTCATTTCATTATTAAATAAATTTTCTTGATATTAAATTGATATTCTAAAGTATGATTTCCTTTTATTTTATATTTTATTTTATGAAAATTCCGAGGGAGTTCCGAGGGAAAATGGAATTCCCTCGGAATTTGCCATAACTATTTTTAATATTATAGACTATTTAACGATTTATTGAATTTAATTAAAATCTATGATAGTTATATGCATTATTAGTGAATTTAATAAACTAATGGTTATTATTATATTAATAATTGGTAATTATATATATGTAATCAAACTTATGATAAGTATTTCGAACGATATCAAGGTAAATATTCGTATTCTTTTTAATTGAAATTGAATTTGTACTTCGTATTTAATGTATTTGTGTGACATCAATTTTTTCTTATTCATTTCATTAATAAATAAAGTTTCATGTTATTAAATTGATATTCTAAAGTATGATTTCCTTTTTTTTATATTTTATTTTATGAAAATTCCGAGGGAGTTCCGAGGGAAAATGGAATTCCCTCGGAATCCCTCGAAATTGCCATAACTATTTTTAATATTATAGACTATTTAATGATTTGTTGAATTTAATTAAAATCTATGATAGTTGTATGCATTATTAGTGAATTTAATAAACTAATGGTTATTATTATATTAATAATTGGTAATTATATATATGTAATCAAACTTTGGATAAGTATTTCGAACGATATCAAGGTAAATATTCGTATTCTTTTTAATTGAAATTGAATTTCTACTTCGTATTTAATATATTTGTGTGACATCAATTTTTTCTTATTCATTTCACTAATAAATAAAGTTTCATGTTATTAAATTGATATTCTAAAGTATGATTTCCTTTTTTTTTATATTTTATTTTATGAAAATTCCGAGGGAGTTCCGAGGGAAAATGGAATTCCCTCGGAATCCCTCGGAATTGCCATAACTATTTTTAATATTATAGACTATTTAACGATTTGTTGAATTTAATTAAAATCTATGATAGTTTTATGCATTATTAGTGAATTTAATAAACTAATGGTTATTATTATATTAATAATTGGTAATTATTTATATGTAATCAAACTTTGGATAAGTATTTCGAACGATATCAATGTAAATATTCGAATTCTTTTCAATTGAAATTGAATTTCTACTTCGTATTTAATATATTTGTGTGACATCAATTTTTTCTTATTCATTTCATTAATAAATAAAGTTTCATGTTATTAAATTGATATTCTAAAGTATGATTCCTTTTTTTTATATATTTTATTTTATGAAAATTCCGAGGGAATTCCGAGGGATTTCCTAGGGATAATGGAAATCCCTCGGAATTCCCTCGGAATTTTACCATAACTATTTTTAATATTATAGACTATTTAACGATTTGTTGAATTTGATTACAATCCATGATAATTATATGCATTATTAGTGAATTTAATAAACTAATGGTTGTTATTATATTAATAATTGGTAATTATATATATGTAATCAAACTTTGGATAAGTATTTCGAACGATATCAATGTAAATATTCGTATTCTTTTCAATTGAAATTGAATTTCTACTTCGTATATAATATATTTGTGTGATATCAATTTTTTCTTATTCATTTCATTAATAAATAAAGTTTTATGTTATTAAATTGATATTCTAAAGTTTGATTTCCTTTTTTTTTTATATTTTATTTTATGAAAATTCCGAGGAAATTCGGAGGGATTTCCGAGGGAAAATGGAATTCCCTCGGAATTCCCTCGGAATTTTGCCATAACTATTTTTAATATTATTGACTATTTAACGATTTGTTGAATTTAATTACAATCCATGATAAATATATGCATTATTAGTGAATTTAATAAACTAATGGTCGTTATTATATTAATAATTGGTAATTATATATATGTAATCAAACTTTGGATAAGTATTTCGAACGATATCAAGGTAAATATTCGTATTCTTTTTAATTGAAATTGAATTTCTACTTCGTATTTAATATATTTGTGTGACATCAATTTTTTCTTATTCATTTCATTAATAAATAAAGTTTCATGTTATTCAATTGATATTCTAAAGTATGATTTCCTTTTTTTTTGTATTTTACTTTATGAAAATTCCGAGGGAAAATGGAATTCCCTCGGAATTCCCTCGGAATTTGCCATAACTATTTTTAATATTATAGACTATTTAACGATTTGTTGAATTTAATTACAATCCATGATAATTATACGCATTATTAGTGAATTTAATAAACTAATGGTTGTTATTATATTAATAATTGGTAATTACATATATGTAATTAAACTTTGGATAAGTATTTCGAACGATATCAATGTGAATATTCGTATTCTTTTCAATTGAAATTGAATTTCCACTTCGTATTTAATATATTTCTGTGACATCAATTTTTTCTTATTCATTTCATTAATAAATAAAGTTTCATGTTATTAAATTGATATTCTAAAGTATGATTTCCTTTTTTTTTTTATTTTATTTTATGAATATTCCGAGGGAGTTCCGAGGGAAAATGGAATTCCCTCGGAATTTGCCATAACTATTTTTAATATTATAGACTATTTAACGATTTGTTGAATTTAATTAAAATCTATGATAGTTATTTGCATTATTAGTGAATTTAATAAACTAATGGCTATTATTATATTAATAATTGGTAATTATATATATGTAATCAAACTTTGGATAAGTATTTCGAACGATATCAAGGTAAATATTCGTATTCTTTTTAATTGAAATTGAATTTCTACTTCGTATTTAATATATTTGTGTGACATCAATTTTTTCTTATTCATTTCATTAATAAATAAAGTTTCATGTTATTAAATTGATATTCTAAAGTATGATTTCCTTTTTTTTTTATATATTATTTTATGAAAATTCCGAGGAAATTCCGAGGGAAAATGGAATTCCCTCGGAATTCCCTCGGAATTCCCTCGGAATTTGCCATAACTATTTTTAATATTATAGACTATTTAACGATTTGTTGAATTTAATTACAATCCATGATAATTATATGCATTATTAGTGAATTTAACAAACTAATTGTTGTTATTATATTGATAATTGGTAATTACATATATGTAATTAAACTTTGGATAAGTATTTCGAAATCAATGTAAACATTCGTATTCTTTTCAATTGAAATTGAATTTCTACTTCGTATCTAATATATTTCTGTGACATCAATTTTTTCTTATTCATTTCATTAATAAATAAAGTTTCATGTGATTAAATTGATATTCTAAAGTATGATTTCCTTTTTTTTATTTATTTTATATTATGAAAATTTCGAGGGAATTCCGAGGGATTTCCGAGGGAAAATGGAATTCCCTCGGAATTTTGCCATAACTATTTTTAATATTATAGACTATTTAACGATTTGTTGAATTTGATTACAATCCATGATAATTATATGCATTATTAGTGAATTTAATAAACTAATGGTTGTTATTATATTAATAATTGGTAATTATATATATGTAATCAAACTTTGGATAAGTATTTCGAACAATATCAATGTAAATATTCGTATTCTTTTCTATTGAAATTGAATTTCTACTTCGTATTTAATATATTTCTGTGACATCAATTTTTTCTTATTCATTTCATTATTAAATAAATTTTCTTGTTATTAAATTGATATTCTAAAGTACGATTTCCTTTTTTTTATATTTTATTTTATGAAAATTCCGAGGGAGTTCCGAGGGAAAATGGAATTCCCTCGGAATTTGCCATAACTATTCTTAATATTATAGACTATTTAACGATTTATTGAATTTAATTAAAATCTATGATAGTTATATGCATTATTAGTGAATTTAATAAACTAATGGTTATTATTATATTAATAATTGGTAATTATATATATGTAATCAAACTTTGGATAAGTATTTCGAACAATATCAATGTAAATATTCGTATTCTTTTTAATTGAAATTGAATTTCTACTTCGTATTTAATATATTTGTGTGACATCAATTTTTTCTTATTCTTTTCATTATTAAATAAAGTTTCATGTTATTAAATTGATATTCTAAAGTATGATATCCCTTTTTTTTATATTTTATTTTATGAAAATTCCGAGGAAATTCCAAGGGATTTCCGAGGGAAAATGGAATTCCCTCGGAATTCCCTCGGAATTTTGCCATAACTATTTTTAATATTATAGACTATTTAACTATTTGATGAATTTAATTACAATCCATGATAATTATATGCATTAGTAGTGAATTTAATAAACTAATGGTTGTTATTATATTAATAATTGGTAATTATATACATGTAATCAAACTTTGGATAAGTATTTCGAACGATATCAATGTAAATATTCGTATTCTTTTCAATTGAAATTGAATTTTTACTTCGTATAAAATATATTTGTGTGACATCAATTTTTTCTTATTCATTTCATTAATCAATAAAGTTTCATGTTATTAAATTGATATTCTAAAGTATGATTTCCGTTTTTTTTATATTTTATTTTATGAAAATTCCGAGGAAATTCCGAGGGATTTCCGAGGGAAAATGGAATTCCCTCAGAATTTTGCGATAACTATTTTTAATATTATAGACAATTTAATGATTTGTTGAATTTAATTACAATCCATGATAATTATATGCATTATTAGTGAATTAAATTAACTAATGGTTGTTATTATATTATTAATTGGTAATTGTATATATGTAATCAAACTTTGGATAAGTATTTCGAACAATATCAATGTAAATATTCATATTCTTTTCTATTGAAATTGAATTTCTACTTCGTATTTAATATATTTGTGTGACATCAATTTTTTCTTATTCATTTCATTAATAAATAAAGTTTCATGTTATTAAATTGATATTCTAAAGTATGATTTCCTTTTTTTTATATTTTATTTTATGAAAATTCCGAGGGAATTCCGATGGATTTCCGAGGGAAAATGGAATTCCCTCGGAAATCCCTCGGAATTCTCTCGGAATTTGCGATAACTATATTTTATATTATAGACTAAGTAACGATTTGTTGAATTCAATTATAATCCATGATAATTATATGCATTATTAGTGAATTTAATAAACTAATGGTTGTTATTATATTAATAATTTGTAATTATATATATGTAATCAAACTTTGGATAAGTTTTTCGAACGATATGAATGTAAATATTCGTATTCTTTTCAATTGAAATTGAATTTCTACTTCGTATATAATATATTTGTGTGACATCAATTTTTTTTATTCTTTTCATTAATAAATAAAGTTTCATGTTATTAAATTGATATTCTTAAGTATGATTTCCTTTTTTTTTATATTTTATTTCATGAAAATTCCGAGGAAATTCCGAGGGATTTCCGAGGGAATATGGAATTCCCTCGGAATTTTGCCATAACTACTTTTAATATTATAGACTATGTAATGATATGTTGAATTTAATTACAATCCATGATAATTATATGCATTATTAGTGAATTTAATAAACTAATGGTTGTTATTATATTAATAATTGGTAATTATATATATGTAATCAAACTTTGGATAAGTATTTCCAACGATATCATTGTAAATATTCGTATTCTTTTCAATTGAAATTGAATTTCTACTTCGTATATAATATATTTGTGTGACATCAATTTTTTTTATTCATTTCACTAATAAATAAAGTTTCATGTTATTAAATTGATATTCTTAAGTATGATTTCCTTTTTTTTTTATATTTTATTTCATGAAAATTCCGAAGAAATTCCGAGGGATTTCCGAGGGAAAATGGACTTCCCTCGGAATTTTGCCATAACTATTTTTAATATTATAGACTATGTAATGATTTGTTGAATTTAATTACAATCCATGATAATTATATGCATTATTAGTGAATTTAATAAACTAATGGTTGTTATTATATTAATAATTAGTAATTATATATATGTAATCAAACTTTGGATAAGTATTTCCAACGATATCAATGTAAATATTCGTATTCTTTTCAATTGAAATTGAATTTCTACTTCGTATATAATATATTTGTGTGGCATCAATTTTTTTTATTCATTTCATTAATAAATAAAGTTTCATGTTATTAAATTGATATTCTAAAGTATGATATCCCTTTTTTTTATATTTTATTTTATGAAAATTCCGAGGAAATTCCAAGGGATTTCCGAGGGAAAATGGAATTCCCTCGGAATTCCCTCGGAATTTTGCCATAACTATTTTTAATATTATAGACTATTTAACTATTTGATGAATTTAATTACAATCCATGATAATTATATGCATTAGTAGTGAATTTAATAAACTAATGGTTGTTATTATATTAATAATTGGTAATTATATACATGTAATCAAACTTTGGATAAGTATTTCGAATGATATCAATGTAAATATTCGTATTCTTTTCAATTGAAATTGAATTTTTACTTCGTATAAAATATATTTGTGTGACATCAATTTTTTCTTATTCATTTCATTATTCAATAAAGTTTCATGTTATTAAATTGATATTCTAAAGTATGATTTCCGTTTTTTTTATATTTTATTTTACGAAAATTCCGAGGAAATTCCGAGGGATTTCCGAGGGAAAATGGAATTCCCTCGGAATTTTGCGATAACTATTTTTAATATTATAGACAATTTAACGATTTGTTAAATTTAATTACAATCCATGATAATTATATGCATTATTAGTGAATTTAATAAACTAATGGTTGTTATTATATTAATAATTGGTAATTATATATATGTAATCAAACTTTGGATAAGTATTTCGAACAATATCAATGTAAATATTCATATTCTTTTCTATTGAAATTGAATTTCTACTTCGTATTTAATATATTTGTGTGACATCAATTTTTTCTTATTCAGTTCATTAATAAATAAAGTTTCATGTTATTAAATTGATATTCTAAAGTATGATTTCCTTTTTTTTATATTTTATTTTATGAAAATTCCGAGGGAATTCCGATGGATTTCCGAGGGAAAATGGAATTCCCTCGGAACTCCCTCGGAATTCTCTCGGAATTTGCCATAACTATATTTAATATTATAGACTAAGTAACGATTTGTTGAATTCAATTATAATCCATGATAATTATATGCATTATTAGTGAATTTAATAAACTAATGGTTGTTATTATATTAATAATTGGTAATTATATATATGTAATCAAACTTTGGATAAGTTTTTCGAACGATATAAATGTAAATATTCGTATTCTTTTCAATTGAAATTGAATTTCTACTTCGTATATAATATATTTGTGTGACATCAATTTTTTTTATTCATTTCACTAATAAATAAAGTTTCATGTTATTAAATTGATATTCTTAAGTATGATTTCCTTTTTTTTTATATTTTATTTCATGAAAATTCCGAAGAAATTCCGAGGGATTTCCGAGGGAAAATGGACTTCCCTCGAAATTTTGCCAGAACTATTTTTAATATTATAGACTATGTAATGATTTGTTGAATTTAATTACAATCCATGATAATTATATGCATTATTAGTGAATTTAATAAACTAATGGTTGTTATTATATTAATAATTGGTAATTATATATATGTAATCAAACTTTGGATAAGTATTTCCAACGATATCAATGTAAATATTCGTATTCTTTTCAATTGAAATTGAATTTCTACTTCGTATATAATATATTTGTGTGACATCAATTTTTTTTATTCATTTGATTAATAAATAAAGTTTCATGTTATTAAATTGATATTCTAAAGTATGATTTCCTTTTTATTTATATTTTATTTTATGAAAATTCCGAGGAAATTCCGAGGGATTTCCGAGGGAAAATAGAATTCCCTCGGAATTTTGCTATAACTATTTTTAATATTATAGACTATGTAACGATTTGTTGAATTTAATTACAATCCATGATAATTATATGCATTATTAGTGAATTTAATAAACTAATGGCTGTTATTATATTAATAATTGGTAATTATATATATGTAATCAAACTTTGGATAAGTATTTCGAACGATATCAATGTAAATATTCGTATTCTTTTCAATTGAAATTGAATTTCTACTTCGTATAAAATATATTTGTGTGACATCAATTTTTTCTTATTCATTTCATTATTCAATAAAGTTTCATGTTATTAAATTGATATTCTAAAGTATGATTTCCGTTTTTTTTATATTTTATTTTATGAAAATTCCGAGGAAATTCTGAGGGATTTCCGAGGGAAAATGGAATTCCCTCGGAATTTTGCCGTAACTATTTTTAATATTATAGACAATTTAATAATTTGTTGAATTTAATTACAATCCATGATAATTATATGCATTATTAGTGAATTTAATAAACTAATGGTTGTTATTATATTAATAATTGGTAATTATATATATGTAATCAAACTTTGGATAAGTATTTCGAACAATATCAATGTAAATATTCATATTCTTTTCTATTGAAATTGAATTTCTACTTCGTATTTAATATATTTGTGTGACATCAATTTTTTCTTATTCAGTTCATTAATAAATAAAGTTTCATGTTATTAAATTGATATTATAAAGTATGATTTCCTTTTTTTTATATTTTATTTTATGAAAATTCTGAGGGAATTCCGATGGATTTCCGAGGGAAAATGGAAATCCCTCGGAATTCCCTCGGAATTTGCTATAACTATTTTTAATATTATAGACAATTTAACGATTTATTGAATTTAATTACAATCCATGATAATTATATGCATTATTAGTGAATTTAATAAACTAATGGTTGTTATTTTATTAATAATTGGTAATTATATATATGTAATCAAACTTTGGATAAGTATTTCGAACGATATCAACGAAATATTCGTATTCTTTTGAATTGAAATTGAATTTCTACTTCGTATATAATATATTTGTGCGACATCAATTTTTTCTTATTCATTTCATTAATATATAAAGTTTCATGTTATTAAATTGATATTCTAAAGTATGATTTCCTTTTTTTTTATATTTTATTTTATGAAAATTCCGAGGAAATTCCGAGGGATTTCCGAGGGAAAATGGAATTCCCTCGGAATTTTGCCGTAACTATTTTTAATATTATAGACAATTTAATAATTTGTTGAATTTAATTACAATCCATGATAATTATATGCATTATTAGTGAATTTAATAAACTAATGGTTGTTATTATATTAATAATTGGTAATTATATATATGTAATCAAACTTTGGATAAGTATTTCGAACAATATCAATGTAAATATTCATATTCTTTTCTATTGAAATTGAATTTCTACTTCGTATTTAATATATTTGTGTGACATCAATTTTTTCTTATTCAGTTCATTAATAAATAAAGTTTCATGTTATTAAATTGATATTATAAAGTATGATTTCCTTTTTTTTATATTTTATTTTATGAAAATTCCGAGGGAATTCCGATGGATTTCCGAGGGAAAATGGAAATCCCTCGGAATTCCCTCGGAATTTGCTATAACTATTTTTAATATTATAGACAATTTAACGATTTATTGAATTTAATTACAATCCATGATAATTATATGCATTATTAGTGAATTTAATAAACTAATGGTTGTTATTTTATTAATAATTGGTAATTATATATATGTAATCAAACTTTGGATAAGTATTTCGAACGATATCAACGAAATATTCGTATTCTTTTGAATTGAAATTGAATTACTACTTCGTATATAATATATTTGTGCGACATCAATTTTTTCTTATTCATTTCATTAATATATAAAGTTTCATGTTATTAAATTGATATTCTAAAGTATGATTTCCTTTTTTTTTATATTTTATTTTATGAAAATTCCGAGGAAATTCCGAGGGATTTCCGAGGGAAAATGGAATTCCCTCGGAATTTTGCGATAACTATTTTTAATATTATAGACAATTTAACGATTTGTTAAATTTAATTACAATCCATGATAATTATTTGCATTATTAGTGAATTTAATAAACTAATGGTTGTTATTATATTAATAATTGGTAATTATATATATGTAATCAAACTTTGGATAAGTATTTCGAACAATATCAATGTAAATATTCATATTCTTTTCTATTGAAATTGAATTTCTACTTCGTATTTAATATATTTGTGTGACATCAATTTTTTCTTATTCAGTTCATTAATAAATAAAGTTTCATGTTATTAAATTGATATTCTAAAGTATGATTTCCTTTTTTTTATATTTTATTTTATGAAAATTCCGAGGGAATTCCGATGGATTTCCGAGGGAAAATGGAATTCCCTCGGAAATCCCTCGGAATTCTCTCGGAATTTGCCATAACTATATTTAATATTATAGACTAAGTAACGATTTGTTGAATTCAATTATAATCCATGATAATTATACGCATTATTAGTGAATTTAATAAACTAATGGTTGTTATTATATTAATAATTGGTAATTATATATATGTAATCAAACTTTGTATAAGTTTTTCGAACGATATAAATGTAAATATTCGTATTCTTTTCAATTGAAATTGAATTTCTACTTCGTATATAATATATTTGTGTGACATCAATTTTTTTTATTCATTTCACTAATAAATAAAGTTTCATGTTATTAAATTGATATTCTTAAGTATGATTTCCTTTTTTTTTTTATATTTTATTTCATGAAAATTCCGAAGAAATTCCGACGGATTTCCGAGGGAAAATGGACTTCCCTCGGAATTTTGCCATAACTATTTTTAATATTATAGACTATGTAATGATTTGTTGAATTTAATTACAATCCATGATAATTATATGCATTATTAGTGAATTTAATAAACTAATGGTTGTTATTATATTAATAATTGGTAATTATATATATGTAATCAAACTTTGGATAAGTATTTCCAACGATATCAATGTAAATATTCGTATTCTTTTCAATTGAAATTGAATTTCTACTTCGTATATAATATATTTGTGTGGCATCAATTTTTTTTATTCATTTCATTAATAAATAAAGTTTCATGTTATTAAATTGATATTCTAAAGTATGATATCCCTTTTTTTTATATTTTATTTTATGAAAATTCCGAGGAAATTCCGAGGGATTTCCGAGGGAAAATGGATTTCCCTCGGAATTCCCTCGGAATTTTGCCATAACTATTTTTAATATTATAGACTATTTAACTATTTGATGAATTTAATTACAATCCATGATAATTATATGCATTAGTAGTGAATTTAATAAACTAATGGTCGTTATTATATTAATAATTGGTAATTATATATATGTAATCAAACTTTGGATAAGTATTTCGAACGATATCAAGGTAAATATTCGTATTCTTTTTAATTGAAATTGAATTTCTACTTCGTATTTAATATATTTGTGTGACATCAATTTTTTCTTATTCATTTCATTAATAAATAAAGTTTCATGTTATTCAATTGATATTCTAAAGTATGATTTCCTTTTTTTTTGTATTTTACTTTATGAAAATTCCGAGGGAAAATGGAATTCCCTCGGAATTCCCTCGGAATTTGCCATAACTATTTTTAATATTATAGACTATTTAACGATTTGTTGAATTTAATTACAATCCATGATAATTATACGCATTATTAGTGAATTTAATAAACTAATGGTTGTTATTATATTAATAATTGGTAATTACATATATGTAATTAAACTTTGGATAAGTATTTCGAACGATATCAATGTGAATATTCGTATTCTTTTCAATTGAAATTGAATTTCCACTTCGTATTTAATATATTTCTGTGACATCAATTTTTTCTTATTCATTTCATTAATAAATAAAGTTTCATGTTATTAAATTGATATTCTAAAGTATGATTTCCTTTTTTTTTTTATTTTATTTTATGAATATTCCGAGGGAGTTCCGAGGGAAAATGGAATTCCCTCGGAATTTGCCATAACTATTTTTAATATTATAGACTATTTAACGATTTGTTGAATTTAATTAAAATCTATGATAGTTATTTGCATTATTAGTGAATTTAATAAACTAATGGCTATTATTATATTAATAATTGGTAATTATATATATGTAATCAAACTTTGGATAAGTATTTCGAACGATATCAAGGTAAATATTCGTATTCTTTTTAATTGAAATTGAATTTCTACTTCGTATTTAATATATTTGTGTGACATCAATTTTTTCTTATTCATTTCATTAATAAATAAAGTTTCATGTTATTAAATTGATATTCTAAAGTATGATTTCCTTTTTTTTTATATATTATTTTATGAAAATTCCGAGGAAATTCCGAGGGAAAATGGAATTCCCTCGGAATTCCCTCGGAATTCCCTCGGAATTTGCCATAACTATTTTTAATATTATAGACTATTTAACGATTTGTTGAATTTAATTACAATCCATGATAATTATATGCATTATTAGTGAATTTAACAAACTAATTGTTGTTATTATATTGATAATTGGTAATTACATATATGTAATTAAACTTTGGATAAGTATTTCGAAATCAATGTAAACATTCGTATTCTTTTCAATTGAAATTGAATTTCTACTTCGTATCTAATATATTTCTGTGACATCAATTTTTTCTTATTCATTTCATTAATAAATAAAGTTTCATGTGATTAAATTGATATTCTAAAGTATGATTTCCTTTTTTTTATTTATTTTATATTATGAAAATTTCGAGGGAATTCCGAGGGATTTCCGAGGGAAAATGGAATTCCCTCGGAATTTTGCCATAACTATTTTTAATATTATAGACTATTTAACGATTTGTTGAATTTGATTACAATCCATGATAATTATATGCATTATTAGTGAATTTAATAAACTAATGGTTGTTATTATATTAATAATTGGTAATTATATATATGTAATCAAACTTTGGATAAGTATTTCGAACAATATCAATGTAAATATTCGTATTCTTTTCTATTGAAATTGAATTTCTACTTCGTATTTAATATATTTCTGTGACATCAATTTTTTCTTATTCATTTCATTATTAAATAAATTTTCTTGTTATTAAATTGATATTCTAAAGTACGATTTCCTTTTTTTTATATTTTATTTTATGAAAATTCCGAGGGAGTTCCGAGGGAAAATGGAATTCCCTCGGAATTTGCCATAACTATTTTTAATATTATAGACTATTTAACGATTTATTGAATTTAATTAAAATCTATGATAGTTATATACATTATTAGTGAATTTAATAAACTAATGGTTATTATTATATTAATAATTGGTAATTATATATATGTAATCAAACTTTGGATAAGTATTTCGAACAATATCAATGTAAATATTCGTATTCTTTTTAATTGAAATTGAATTTCTACTTCGTATTTAATATATTTGTGTGACATCAATTTTTTCTTATTCTTTTCATTATTAAATAAAGTTTCATGTTATTAAATTGATATTCTAAAGTATGATATCCCTTTTTTTTATATTTTATTTTATGAAAATTCCGAGGAAATTCCAAGGGATTTCCGAGGGAAAATGGAATTCCCTCGGAATTCCCTCGGAATTTTGCCATAACTATTTTTAATATTATAGACTATTTAACTATTTGATGAATTTAATTACAATCCATGATAATTATATGCATTAGTAGTGAATTTAATAAACTAATGGTTGTTATTATATTAATAATTGGTAATTATATACATGTAATCAAACTTTGGATAAGTATTTCGAACGATATCAATGTAAATATTCGTATTCTTTTCAATTGAAATTGAATTTTTACTTCGTATAAAATATATTTGTGTGACATCAATTTTTTCTTATTCATTTCATTAATCAATAAAGTTTCATGTTATTAAATTGATATTCTAAAGTATGATTTCCGTTTTTTTTATATTTTATTTTATGAAAATTCCGAGGAAATTCCGAGGGATTTCCGAGGGAAAATGGAATTCCCTCAGAATTTTGCGATAACTATTTTTAATATTATAGACAATTTAATGATTTGTTGAATTTAATTACAATCCATGATAATTATATGCATTATTAGTGAATTAAATTAACTAATGGTTGTTATTATATTATTAATTGGTAATTGTATATATGTAATCAAACTTTGGATAAGTATTTCGAACAATATCAATGTAAATATTCATATTCTTTTCTATTGAAATTGAATTTCTACTTCGTATTTAATATATTTGTGTGACATCAATTTTTTCTTATTCATTTCATTAATAAATAAAGTTTCATGTTATTAAATTGATATTCTAAAGTATGATTTCCTTTTTTTTATATTTTATTTTATGAAAATTCCGAGGGAATTCCGATGGATTTCCGAGGGAAAATGGAATTCCCTCGGAAATCCCTCGGAATTCTCTCGGAATTTGCGATAACTATATTTTATATTATAGACTAAGTAACGATTTGTTGAATTCAATTATAATCCATGATAATTATATGCATTATTAGTGAATTTAATAAACTAATGGTTGTTATTATATTAATAATTTGTAATTATATATATGTAATCAAACTTTGGATAAGTTTTTCGAACGATATGAATGTAAATATTCGTATTCTTTTCAATTGAAATTGAATTTCTACTTCGTATATAATATATTTGTGTGACATCAATTTTTTTTATTCTTTTCATTAATAAATAAAGTTTCATGTTATTAAATTGATATTCTTAAGTATGATTTCCTTTTTTTTTATATTTTATTTCATGAAAATTCCGAGGAAATTCCGAGGGATTTCCGAGGGAATATGGAATTCCCTCGGAATTTTGCCATAACTACTTTTAATATTATAGACTATGTAATGATATGTTGAATTTAATTACAATCCATGATAATTATATGCATTATTAGTGAATTTAATAAACTAATGGTTGTTATTATATTAATAATTGGTAATTATATATATGTAATCAAACTTTGGATAAGTATTTCCAACGATATCATTGTAAATATTCGTATTCTTTTCAATTGAAATTGAATTTCTACTTCGTATATAATATATTTGTGTGACATCAATTTTTTTTATTCATTTCACTAATAAATAAAGTTTCATGTTATTAAATTGATATTCTTAAGTATGATTTCCTTTTTTTTTTTCATTTTATTTCATGAAAATTCCGAAGAAATTCCGAGGGATTTCCGAGGGAAAATGGACTTCCCTCGGAATTTTGCCATAACTATTTTTAATATTATAGACTATGTAATGATTTGTTGAATTTAATTACAATCCATGATAATTATATGCATTATTAGTGAATTTAATAAACTAATGGTTGTTATTATATTAATAATTAGTAATTATATATATGTAATCAAACTTTGGATAAGTATTTCCAACGATATCAATGTAAATATTCGTATTCTTTTCAATTGAAATTGAATTTCTACTTCGTATATAATATATTTGTGTGGCATCAATTTTTTTTATTCATTTCATTAATAAATAAAGTTTCATGTTATTAAATTGATATTCTAAAGTATGATATCCCTTTTTTTTATATTTTATTTTATGAAAATTCCGAGGAAATTCCAAGGGATTTCCGAGGGAAAATGGAATTCCCTCGGAATTCCCTCGGAATTTTGCCATAACTATTTTTAATATTATAGACTATTTAACTATTTGATGAATTTAATTACAATCCATGATAATTATATGCATTAGTAGTGAATTTAATAAACTAATGGTTGTTATTATATTAATAATTGGTAATTATATACATGTAATCAAACTTTGGATAAGTATTTCGAATGATATCAATGTAAATATTCGTATTCTTTTCAATTGAAATTGAATTTTTACTTCGTATAAAATATATTTGTGTGACATCAATTTTTTCTTATTCATTTCATTATTCAATAAAGTTTCATGTTATTAAATTGATATTCTAAAGTATGATTTCCGTTTTTTTTATATTTTATTTTACGAAAATTCCGAGGAAATTCCGAGGGATTTCCGAGGGAAAATGGAATTCCCTCGGAATTTTGCGATAACTATTTTTAATATTATAGACAATTTAACGATTTGTTAAATTTAATTACAATCCATGATAATTATATGCATTATTAGTGAATTTAATAAACTAATGGTTGTTATTATATTAATAATTGGTAATTATATATATGTAATCAAACTTTGGATAAGTATTTCGAACAATATCAATGTAAATATTCATATTCTTTTCTATTGAAATTGAATTTCTACTTCGTATTTAATATATTTGTGTGACATCAATTTTTTCTTATTCAGTTCATTAATAAATAAAGTTTCATGTTATTAAATTGATATTCTAAAGTATGATTTCCTTTTTTTTATATTTTATTTTATGAAAATTCCGAGGGAATTCCGATGGATTTCCGAGGGAAAATGGAATTCCCTCGGAACTCCCTCGGAATTCTCTCGGAATTTGCCATAACTATATTTAATATTATAGACTAAGTAACGATTTGTTGAATTCAATTATAATCCATGATAATTATATGCATTATTAGTGAATTTAATAAACTAATGGTTGTTATTATATTAATAATTGGTAATTATATATATGTAATCAAACTTTGGATAAGTTTTTCGAACGATATAAATGTAAATATTCGTATTCTTTTCAATTGAAATTGAATTTCTACTTCGTATATAATATATTTGTGTGACATCAATTTTTTTTATTCATTTCACTAATAAATAAAGTTTCATGTTATTAAATTGATATTCTTAAGTATGATTTCCTTTTTTTTTATATTTTATTTCATGAAAATTCCGAAGAAATTCCGAGGGATTTCCGAGGGAAAATGGACTTCCCTCGAAATTTTGCCAGAACTATTTTTAATATTATAGACTATGTAATGATTTGTTGAATTTAATTACAATCCATGATAATTATATGCATTATTAGTGAATTTAATAAACTAATGGTTGTTATTATATTAATAATTGGTAATTATATATATGTAATCAAACTTTGGATAAGTATTTCCAACGATATCAATGTAAATATTCGTATTCTTTTCAATTGAAATTGAATTTCTACTTCGTATATAATATATTTGTGTGACATCAATTTTTTTTATTCATTTGATTAATAAATAAAGTTTCATGTTATTAAATTGATATTCTAAAGTATGATTTCCTTTTTATTTATATTTTATTTTATGAAAATTCCGAGGAAATTCCGAGGGATTTCCGAGGGAAAATAGAATTCCCTCGGAATTTTGCTATAACTATTTTTAATATTATAGACTATGTAACGATTTGTTGAATTTAATTACAATCCATGATAATTATATGCATTATTAGTGAATTTAATAAACTAATGGCTGTTATTATATTAATAATTGGTAATTATATATATGTAATCAAACTTTGGATAAGTATTTCGAACGATATCAATGTAAATATTCGTATTCTTTTCAATTGAAATTGAATTTCTACTTCGTATAAAATATATTTGTGTGACATCAATTTTTTCTTATTCATTTCATTATTCAATAAAGTTTCATGTTATTAAATTGATATTCTAAAGTATGATTTCCGTTTTTTTTATATTTTATTTTATGAAAATTCCGAGGAAATTCTGAGGGATTTCCGAGGGAAAATGGAATTCCCTCGGAATTTTGCCGTAACTATTTTTAATATTATAGACAATTTAGTAATTTGTTGAATTTAATTACAATCCATGATAATTATATGCATTATTAGTGAATTTAATAAACTAATGGTTGTTATTATATTAATAATTGGTAATTATATATATGTAATCAAACTTTGGATAAGTATTTCGAACAATATCAATGTAAATATTCATATTCTTTTCTATTGAAATTGAATTTCTACTTCGTATTTAATATATTTGTGTGACATCAATTTTTTCTTATTCAGTTCATTAATAAATAAAGTTTCATGTTATTAAATTGATATTATAAAGTATGATTTCCTTTTTTTTATATTTTATTTTATGAAAATTCTGAGGGAATTCCGATGGATTTCCGAGGGAAAATGGAAATCCCTCGGAATTCCCTCGGAATTTGCTATAACTATTTTTAATATTATAGACAATTTAACGATTTATTGAATTTAATTACAATCCATGATAATTATATGCATTATTAGTGAATTTAATAAACTAATGGTTGTTATTTTATTAATAATTGGTAATTATATATATGTAATCAAACTTTGGATAAGTATTTCGAACGATATCAACGAAATATTCGTATTCTTTTGAATTGAAATTGAATTTCTACTTCGTATATAATATATTTGTGCGACATCAATTTTTTCTTATTCATTTCATTAATATATAAAGTTTCATGTTATTAAATTGATATTCTAAAGTATGATTTCCTTTTTTTTTATATTTTATTTTATGAAAATTCCGAGGAAATTCCGAGGGATTTCCGAGGGAAAATGGAATTCCCTCGGAATTTTGCCGTAACTATTTTTAATATTATAGACAATTTAATAATTTGTTGAATTTAATTACAATCCATGATAATTATATGCATTATTAGTGAATTTAATAAACTAATGGTTGTTATTATATTAATAATTGGTAATTATATATATGTAATCAAACTTTGGATAAGTATTTCGAACAATATCAATGTAAATATTCATATTCTTTTCTATTGAAATTGAATTTCTACTTCGTATTTAATATATTTGTGTGACATCAATTTTTTCTTATTCAGTTCATTAATAAATAAAGTTTCATGTTATTAAATTGATATTATAAAGTATGATTTCCTTTTTTTTATATTTTATTTTATGAAAATTCCGAGGGAATTCCGATGGATTTCCGAGGGAAAATGGAAATCCCTCGGAATTCCCTCGGAATTTGCTATAACTATTTTTAATATTATAGACAATTTAACGATTTATTGAATTTAATTACAATCCATGATAATTATATGCATTATTAGTGAATTTAATAAACTAATGGTTGTTATTTTATTAATAATTGGTAATTATATATATGTAATCAAACTTTGGATAAGTATTTCGAACGATATCAACGAAATATTCGTATTCTTTTGAATTGAAATTGAATTACTACTTCGTATATAATATATTTGTGCGACATCAATTTTTTCTTATTCATTTCATTAATATATAAAGTTTCATGTTATTAAATTGATATTCTAAAGTATGATTTCCTTTTTTTTTATATTTTATTTTATGAAAATTCCGAGGAAATTCCGAGGGATTTCCGAGGGAAAATGGAATTCCCTCGGAATTTTGCGATAACTATTTTTAATATTATAGACAATTTAACGATTTGTTAAATTTAATTACAATCCATGATAATTATTTGCATTATTAGTGAATTTAATAAACTAATGGTTGTTATTATATTAATAATTGGTAATTATATATATGTAATCAAACTTTGGATAAGTATTTCGAACAATATCAATGTAAATATTCATATTCTTTTCTATTGAAATTGAATTTCTACTTCGTATTTAATATATTTGTGTGACATCAATTTTTTCTTATTCAGTTCATTAATAAATAAAGTTTCATGTTATTAAATTGATATTCTAAAGTATGATTTCCTTTTTTTTATATTTTATTTTATGAAAATTCCGAGGGAATTCCGATGGATTTCCGAGGGAAAATGGAATTCCCTCGGAAATCCCTCGGAATTCTCTCGGAATTTGCCATAACTATATTTAATATTATAGACTAAGTAACGATTTGTTGAATTCAATTATAATCCATGATAATTATACGCATTATTAGTGAATTTAATAAACTAATGGTTGTTATTATATTAATAATTGGTAATTATATATATGTAATCAAACTTTGTATAAGTTTTTCGAACGATATAAATGTAAATATTCGTATTCTTTTCAATTGAAATTGAATTTCTACTTCGTATATAATATATTTGTGTGACATCAATTTTTTTTATTCATTTCACTAATAAATAAAGTTTCATGTTATTAAATTGATATTCTTAAGTATGATTTCCTTTTTTTTTTTATATTTTATTTCATGAAAATTCCGAAGAAATTCCGACGGATTTCCGAGGGAAAATGGACTTCCCTCGGAATTTTGCCATAACTATTTTTAATATTATAGACTATGTAATGATTTGTTGAATTTAATTACAATCCATGATAATTATATGCATTATTAGTGAATTTAATAAACTAATGGTTGTTATTATATTAATAATTGGTAATTATATATATGTAATCAAACTTTGGATAAGTATTTCCAACGATATCAATGTAAATATTCGTATTCTTTTCAATTGAAATTGAATTTCTACTTCGTATATAATATATTTGTGTGGCATCAATTTTTTTTATTCATTTCATTAATAAATAAAGTTTCATGTTATTAAATTGATATTCTAAAGTATGATATCCCTTTTTTTTATATTTTATTTTATGAAAATTCCGAGGAAATTCCGAGGGATTTCCGAGGGAAAATGGATTTCCCTCGGAATTCCCTCGGAATTTTGCCATAACTATTTTTAATATTATAGACTATTTAACTATTTGATGAATTTAATTACAATCCATGATAATTATATGCATTAGTAGTGAATTTAATAAACTAATGGTTGTTATTATATTAATAATTGGTAATTATATACATGTAATCAAACTTTGGATAAGTATTTCGAACGATATCAATGTAAATATTCGTATTCTTTTCAATTGAAATTGAATTTCTACTTCGTATAAAATATATTTGTGTGACATCAATTTTTTCTTATTCATTTCATTAATCAATAAAGTTTCATGTTATTAAATTGATATTCTAAAGTATGATTTCCGTTTTTTTTATATTTTATTTTATGAAAATTCCGAGGAAATTCCGAGGGATTTCCGAGGGAAAATGGAATTCCCTCGGAATTTTGCGATAACTATTTTTAATATTATAGACAATTTAATGATTTGTTGAATTTAATTACAATCCATGATAATTATATGCATTATTAGTGAATTTAATTAACTAATGGTTGTTATTATATTATTAATTGGTAATTATATATATGTAATCAAACTTTGGATAAGTATTTCGAACAATATCAATGTAAATATTCATATTCTTTTCTATTGAAATTGAATTTCTACTTCGTATTTAATATATTTGTGTGACATCAATTTTTTCTTATTCATTTCATTAATAAATAAAGTTTCATGTTATTAAATTGATATTCTAAAGTATGATTTCCTTTTTTTTTATATTTTATTTTATGAAAATTCAGAGGGAATTCCGATGGATTTCCGAGGGAAAATGGAATTCCCTCGGAAATCCCTCGGAATTCTATCGGAATTTGCGATAACTATATTTAATATTATAGACTAAGTAACGATTTGTTGAATTCAATTATAATCCATGATAATTATATGCATTATTAGTGAATTTAATAAACTAATGGTTGTTATTATATTAATAATTGGTAATTATATATATGTAATCAAACTTTGGATAAGTTTTTCGAACGATATGAATGTAAATATTCGTATTCTTTTCAATTGAAATTGAATTTCTACTTCGTATATAATATATTTGTGTGACATCAATTTTTTTTTATTCTTTTCATTAATAAATAAAGTTTCATGTTATTAAATTGATATTCTTAAGTATGATTTCCTTTTTTTTTATATTTTATTTCATGAAAATTCCGAGGAAATTCCGAGGGATTTCCGAGGGAAAATGGAATTCCCTCGGAATTTTGCCATAACTACTTTTAATATTATAGACTATGTAATGATATGTTGAATTTAATTACAATCCATGATAATTATATGCATTATTAGTGAATTTAATAAACTAATGGTTGTTATTATATTAATAATTGGTAATTATATATATGTAATCAAACTTTGGATAAGTCTTTCCAACGATATCATTGTAAATATTCGTATTCTTTTCAATTGAAATTGAATTTCTACTTCGTATATAATATATTTGGGTGACATCAATTTTTTTTATTCATTTCATTAATAAATAAAGTTTCATGTTATTAAATTGATATTCTAAAGTATGATTTCCTTTTTTTTATATTTTATTTTATGAAAATTCCGAGGAAATTCCGAGGGATTTCCGAGGGAAAATAGAATTCCCTCGGAATTTTGCTATAACTATTTTTAATATTATAGACTATGTAATGATTTGTTGAATTTAATTACAATCCATGATAATTATATGCATTATTAGTGAATTTAATAAACTAATGGTTGTTATTATATTAATAATTGGTAATTATATACGTGTAATCAAACTTTGGATAAGTATTTCGAACGATATCAATGTAAATATTCGTATTCTTTTCAATTGAAATTGAATTTCTACTTCCTATATAATATATTTGGGTGACATCAATTTTTTCTTATTCATTTCATTATTCAATGAAGTTTCATGTTATTAAATTGATATTCTAAAGTATGATTTCCCTTTTTTTTTTATATTTTATTTTATGAAAATTCCGAGGGATTTCCGAGGGAAAATGGAATTCCCTCGGAATTTTGCCATAACTATTTTTAATATTATAGACTATTTAACTATTTGATGAATTTAATTACAATCCATGATAATTATATGCATTAGTAGTGAATTTAATAAACTAATGGTTGTTATTATATTAATAATTGGTAATTATATACATGTAATCAAACTTTGGATAAGTATTTCGAACGATATCAATGTAAATATTCGTATTCTTTTCATTTGAAATTGAATTTCTACTTCGTATTTAATATATTTGTGTGACATCAATTTTTTCTTATTCATTTCATTATTCAATAAAGTTTCATGTTATTAAATTGATATTCTAAAGTATGATTTCCGTTTTTTTTTATATTTTATTTTACGAAAATTCCGAGGAAATTCCGAGGGATTTCCGAGGGAAAATGGAATTCCCTCGGAATTTTGCGATAACTATTTTTAATATTATAGACAATTTAACGATTTGTTAAATTTAATTACAATCCATGATAATTATATGCATTATTAGTGAATTTAATAAACTAATGGTTGTTATTATATTAATAATTGGTAATTATATATATGTAATCAAACTTTGGATAAGTATTTCGAACAATATCAATGTAAATATTCATATTCTTTTCTATTGAAATTGAATTTCTACTTCGTATTTAATATATTTGTGTGACATCAATTTTTTCTTATTCAGTTCATTAATAAATAAAGTTTCATGTTATTAAATTGATATTCTAAAGTATGATTTCCTTTTTTTTATATTTTATTTTATGAAAATTCCGAGGGAATTCCGATGGATTTCCGAGGGAAAATGGAATTCCCTCGGAAATCCCTCGGAATTCTCTCGGAATTTGCCATAACTATATTTAATATTATAGACTAAGTAACGATTTGTTGAATTCAATTATAATCCATGATAATTATATGCATTATTAGTGAATTTAATAAACTAATGGTTGTTATTATATTAATAATTGGTAATTATATATATGTAATCAAACTTTGGATAAGTTTTTCGAACGATATAAATGTAAATATTCGTATTCTTTTCAATTGAAATTGAATTTCTACTTCGTATATAATATATTTGTGTGACATCAATTTTTTTTATTCATTTCACTAATAAATAAAGTTTCATGTTATTAAATTGATATTCTTAAGTATGATTTCCTTTTTTTTTTATATTTTATTTCATGAAAATTCCGAAGAAATTCCGAGGGAAAATGGACTTCCCTCGGAATTTTGCCATAACTATTTTTAATATTATAGACTATGTAATGATTTGTTGAATTTAATTACAATCCATGATAATTATATGCATTATTTGTGAATTTAATAAACTAATGGTTGTTATTATATTAATAATTGGTAATTATATACGTGTAATCAAACTTTGGATAAGTATTTCGAACGATATCAATGTAAATATTCGTATTCTTTTCAATTGAAATTGAATTTCTACTTCCTATATATTATATTTGTGTGACATCAATTTTTTCTTATTCATTTCATTATTCAATGAAGTTTCATGTTATTAAATTGATATTCTAAAGTATGATTTCCCTTTTTTTTATATTTTATTTTATGAAAATTCCGAGGAAATTCCGAGGGATTTCCGAGGGAAAATTGAATTCCCTCGGAATTCCCTCGGAATTTTGCCATAACTATTTTTAATATTATAGACTATTTAACGATTTGATGAATTTAATTACAATCCATGATAATTATATGCATTAGTAGTGAATTTAATAAACTAATGGTTGTTATTATATTAATAATTGATAATTATATACATGTAATCAAACTTTGGATAAGTATTTCGAACGATATCAATGTAAATATTCGTATTCTTTTCAATTGAAATTGAATTTCTACTTCGTATATAATATATTTGTGTGACATCAATTTTTTCTTATTCATTTCATTATTCAATAAAGTTTCATGTTATTAAATTGATATTCTAAAATATGATTTTCGTTTTTTTTTATATTTTATTTTATGAAAATTCCGAGGAAATTCCGAGGGATTTCCGAGGGAAAATGGAATTCCCTCGGAATTTTGCCATAACTATTTTTAATATTATAGACAATTTAACGATTTGTTGAATTTAATTACAATCCATGATAATTATATGCATTATTAGTGAATTTAATAAACTAATGGTTGTTATTATATTAATAATTGGTAGTTATATATATGTAATCAAACTTTGGATAAGTATTTCGAACAATATCAATGTAAATATTCGTATTCTTTTCTATTGAAATTGTATTTCTACTTCGTATTTAATATATTTGTGTGACATCAATTTTTTCTTATTCATTTCATTAATAAATAAAGTTTCATGTTATTAAATTGATATTCTAAAGTATGATTTCCTTTTTTTTTTTTTATATATTTTATTTTATGAAAATTCCGAGGGAATTCCGATGGATTTCCGAGGGAAAATGGAATTCCCTCGGAAATCCCTCGGAATTCCCTTGGAATTTGCCATAACTATTTTTAATATTATAGACTATGTAACGATTTGTTGAATTTAATTACAATCCATGATAATTATATGCATTATTAGTGAATTTAATAAACTAATGGCTGTTATTATATTAATAATTGGTAATTATATATATGTAATCAAACTTTGGATAAGTATTTCGAACGATATCAATGTAAATATTCGTTTTCTTTTCAATTGAAATTGAATTTCAACTTCGTATATAATATATTTGTGTGACATCAATTTTTTCTTATTCATTTCATTAATAAATAAAGTTTCATGTTATTAAATTGATATTCTAAAGTATGATTTCCTTTTTTTTTGTATATTTTATTTTATGAAAATTCCGATGGATTTCCGAGGGAAAATGGAATTCCCTCGGAATTTGCCATAACTATATTTAATATTATAGACTATGTAACGATTTGTTGAATTTAATTATAATCCATGATAATTATATGCATTATTAGTGAATTTAATAAACTAATGGTTGTTATTATATTAATAATTGGTAATTATATATATGTAATCAAACTTTGGATAAGTATTTCGAACGATATCAACGTAAATATTCGTATTCTTTTCAATTGAAATTGAATTTCTACTTCGTATTTAATATATTTGTGTGACATCAATTTTTTCTTATTCATTTCATTAATAAATAAAGTTTCATTGTAACGCCCCCGTTTTTCTTATTTTGTATAGCATGACATATGTGCTTACCTTATTGCGCAAATTAATTGGTTTTTAGTGTTTTCTATAATTAAATTTCATTGTTTAATTGTTAAATAAGTGATTAATTGAAATATATGCAATATTTTATTTTTAATTTATGTGAATAACTTGTGTGCTCCTTAATTGCGCGAAATAATTATTTATACGTGTTTTACATATTTAATTTATTAAATGTATTAAATGTTAATTATTTTATTTAATGTTATTATTATTAATTACATTAATATAATAGAAATATATTTATATATATATATATGCTAATTGTTACGTGTGCATGTTATGCATGCATTTTAGATTTTATAAATAATTATGCATGCATTTGTTATTAATATCATAATTATGCATGCATGTATTATAAGTTATATATATATATATATATATATATATATATATATATACGTATGTATTTTTATATTATTTGGAATATCATGAATTTTATTGTTACATTGCGTATGAGTGACATTTACGTGCTTCGTTTCTATTTGAATTGATACTGAAATTTCATGCAAATTTAATATGTTGAACTTATACGTGTCTTGTATATGAATATTTGTTCGTTTCGTATTTTCGGATTCATTTACATATGTTTCGAATTTAATTTGAATTTTGGAATCCAAGTCGGGGGCTAACGAGTACTTAGCGCACCCCTTGGTTCCGTATTTAATATCTTGAGCTCGGGAACTTGGATTCGAGTTCCGTCAACTTCGCTGAACTCGTAACGAAAATTTGAGTTTAGTAAACTTAGCCTTATATTTTTCTAACGTCATTTGAACCCCCGATATTCAACCGAAAAATGAAACGGCGACGAAACTGACCTTGTTGCACTAAACTAACCATATCTTGCTCAAACCTTGACCAAATTAACCATGGTTTGATTCCTTGGAACCCTAACTCAACCCTCTAACCATCCTTATCCACCCCAAACCGAGATAACCCTCAACACTTAGAGAAATTCAGCCATTCTTCCTCTGTTCCAGAAAATCCCGTAGCTCAAGCCAATCCTTGGAGATTCAAGCTCAAATCTCTTCCAAACCTCCATTAATCCACAAGGTAAGCTTGGATATGTTATGTACATTCAATATGAGTCATTTTCATTCATTCATCCCCAAATTTGATCATGGTTTCATGCATTTTCGGCTGATCTTGCAATATAGTCGGTTTTGAGCATTTATGTTGATCTTCCTCGATTCTTGATGGATTTGAATGATTCCAAGTCTGAAAATGATTGTTTTGATATCTTATTCTCATTTATGATCATTAATTGCATGGTAGTTGAGGTAGTCTTGAGATATCAGTTAAAGACACTTTGGGAAAATTTCTTAAAATGACCACGTATGACTGCCTTTCATGTTTGAACTGTTTTAGGACTGATATATACGTTGAAATGGTGTGGTTTTGCTGCGTATTGGATGGCTTAAGTGACCTGAATGTGTTTAGATGAAGAGGATCAGTCTTGCCCTGTTTTTCTCGTGATTTCTTGCCCTGTTTTGAACTGATCTGAGCTGCTGTTTGCTGCTGCGTTTGCGTGCCTTTTTGCTGTCAGTTTTAGTGGCGTATTAGGATTATTTTGCTGCTGCATAACTTGGCTTTTGTTGCTGCTACTTGCTGCTGTTTATTCATGTCACAGAACAGGGGAGTTGCTGCGTTTTTTTCTGGTTTGCGCAGGGTCGCGCCCGCGATCGCGCCCGCGACCCTCTTTGCGTGGGTTTCTTGTCGCGCCCGCGACTGGGTTTTGGGCTGCTCACGTAATGTGGTTTATTTGATCAAAAAAAAATTCTGAAATATTGTGGTAGCGGCCGCTACCATTTCTTGAAGAAAATGGGTCGCGGCCGCGACTCCTGTTCCTTCTGCTAATCTCAGTTTTCCCCGAACTGCATGGCTTCCAATTGTTTTTTTTTTTATTTCCTCTTTGCATGCATGTACATTTTGTTTTATGAATGAAATTGCATGCATTGTTATTGCTTGTTGCTGTACGTTTATATATATATATATATATATATATATATATATAAATAAATAGTATTACATGCATGATTTAGTGAATGCATGCATTTGGTACGTTATATACATATATATATATATACTATGTAATGCATGCATGTTTTTATATATATATTTGGATATATTTTGCATGCATGTGAAATTGGTATTTGATGCATAGAATTGCATGCACTTTGGTACGTATGCATGCTTATGTCTATTATATATATAATTAAGTAATAGTATAATATAATATAATATATACTTATATATATTTATATATGTTTATTAAATGTTAAATGTTATTTGATTTAATTGAATGTATTTAATTGTCTATTTTCTAATTAGAAATGTGATTTAACTTGTGCTTTGATCCTATTTGAAATTCTTGAATTGAATTGATTGGAAATGTGGAATTATGAATTCGAATGAAAGTGAACGAATGATTGAATGATTTGATTATATGATTTAAATTCCTTAATAGTGCACATGAACATTTTCATAACATAATTTAGCTTTTATACATTCATATCATGATCATAACATTTGTCGAGCGTCTTATTTGGTCATATTGAGTCTCACTTCACCTTTCTTGCACAGATTTTGAGTCCGTTGGAGACGAGGCCGTTCAGTGAGGCTCGTGTGTTCTCCTTGTTGCCGTTTAAGGTGGGTTTCTCTTCTACTTAGATAAAACGACCCGATATATCTCCCTATGTGAAAAGTTTTAAGCCAAAGTAATACGATATATATATATATATTGAGTCTTTTATCGAGTAAATGATTGCAAACGTAAAGCCCTTATTTCTTGAACCCTACCTAATGTTTTGGCGAGAATGAATGAATGTTATGCACTGAATGGGGCCCAGGGGCTTGGTGTGAGTGGGGACCCGAGGAGGCAAGGGCTGACGGTAAACCCTTACCGAGGAATGGACGCTGAGTGCCATCTGGGGAGTCATGTTCCCCTTTTGGTCAATGAATGGGTGGATGGGCCTTGCAAACCCGCCACCAACCCGGAGGAAGAAGGTGTAAATGTTATTGAATGCGCACGAAAGAATGATATCCATGAAAAGAAAGAAAGAAAGAAAGAATGAATGAATGAATAAATGAATGTTAATGAATTACACGAGGAGTTGGTTGGAGATAATGCACGCCCACTCGCCTGGCCACTAATGACCTGGACCTAATGTAAATGAATCGTAATGATAGACTATGTAATGATTTGTTGAATTTAATTACAATCCATGATAATTATATGCATTATTAGTGAATTTAATAAATTAATGGTTGTTATTATATTAATAATTGGTAATTATATATATGTAATCAAACTTTGGATAAGTATTTCGAACGATATCAACGTAAATATTCGTATTCTTTTCAATTGAAATTGAATTTCTACTTCGTATATAATATATTTGTGCGACATCAATTTTTTCTTATTCATTTCATTAATAAATAAAGTTTCATGTTATTAAATTGATATTCTAAAGTATGATTTCCTTTTTTTTTATATTTTATTTTATGAAAATTCCGAGGAAATTCCAAGGGATTTCCGAGGGAAAATGGAATTCCCTCGTAATTTGCCATAACTATTTTTAATATTATAGACTATTTAACGATTTGTTGGATTTAATTACAATCCATGATAATTATATGCATTATTAGTGAATTTAATAAACTAATGGTTGTTATTATATTAATAATTGGTAATTATATATATGTAATCAAACTTTGGATAAGTATTTCGAACAATATCAATGTAAATATTCGTATTCTTTTCTATTGAAATTGAATTTCTACTTCGTATTTAATATATTTGTGTGACATCAATTTTTTCTTATTCATTTCATTAATAAAAAAGTTTCATGTTATTAAATTGATATTCTAAAGTATGATTTCCTTTTTTTTTAGATTTTATTTTATGAAAATACCGAGGGAATTCCGAGGGAAAATGGAATTCTCTCGGAATTCTCTCGGAATTTGCCATAACTATATTTAATATTATACACTAAGTAACGATTTGTTGAATTCAATTATAATCCATGGTAATTATATGCATTATTAGTGAATTTAATAAACTAATGGTTGTTATTATATTAATAATTGGTAATTATATACATGTAATCAAACTTTGGATAAGTATTTCGAACGATATAAATGTAAATATTCGTATTCTTTTCAATTGAAATTGAATTTCTACTTCGTATATAATATATTTGTGTGACATCAATTTTTTTTATTCATTTCATTAATAAATTAAGTTTCATGTTATTAAATTGATATTCTTAAGTATGATTTCCTTTTTTTTTATATTTTATTTCATGAAAATTCCGAGGAAATTCCGAGGGATTTCCGAGGGAAAATGGAATTCCCTCGGAATTTTGCCATAACTATTTTTAATATTATAGACTATGTAATGATTTGTTGAATTTAATTACAATCCATGATAATTATATGCATTATTAGTTAATTTAACAAACTAATGGTTGTTATTATATTAATAATTGGTAATTATATATACGTAATCAAACTTTGGATAAGTATTTCCAACGATATCAACGTAAATATTCGTATTCTTTTCAATTGAAATTGAATTTCTACTTCGTATATAATATATTTGTGTGACTACAATTTTTTTTATTCATTTCATTAATAAATAAAGTTTCATGTTATTAAATTGATATTGTAAAGTATGATTTCCTTTTTTTTTGTATTTTATTTTATAAAAATTCCGAGGAAATTCCGAGGGATTTCCGAGGGAAAATAGAATTCCCTCGGAATTTTGCTATAACTATTTTTAATATTATAGACTATGTAATGATTTGTTGAATTTAATTACAATCCTCGATAATTATATGCATTATTAGTGAATTTAATAAACTAATGGTTGTTATTATATTAATAATTGGTAATTATATACGTGTAATCAAACTTTGGATAAGTATTTCGAACGATATCAATGTAAATATTCGTATTCTTTTCAATTGAAATTGAATTTCTACTTCCTATATAATATATTTACGTGACATCAATTTTTTCTTATTCATTTCATTATTCAATGAAGTTTCATGTTGTTAAATTGATATTCTAAAGTATGATATCCCTTTTTTTTATATTTTATTTTATGAAAATTCCGAGGAAATTCCGAGGGATTTCCGAGGGAAAATGGAATTCCCTTGGAATTTTGCCATAACTATTTTTAATAATACAGACTATTTAACGATTTGATGAATTTAATTACAATCCATGATAATTATATGCATTAGTAGTGAATTTAATAAACTAATGGTTGTTATTATATTAATAATTGGTAATTATATACATGTAATCAAACTTTGGATAAGTATTTCGAACGATATCAATGTAAATATTCGTATTCTTTTCAATTGAAATTGAATTTCTACTTCGTATATAATATATTTGTGTGACATCAATTTTTTGCTTATTCATTTCATTATTCAATAAAGTTTCATGTTAATAAATTGATATTCTAAAGTATGATTTCCGTTTTTTTTATATTTTATTTTATGAAAATTCCGAGTAAATTCCGAGGGATTTCCGAGGGAAAATGGAATTCCCTCGGAATTCCCTCGGAATTTTGCCATCACTATTTTTAATATTGTAGACTATTTAACGATTTGTTGAATTTAATTACAATCCATGATAATTATATGCATTATTAGTGAATTTAATAAACTAACGGTTGTTATTATATTAATAATTGGTAATTATATATATGTAATCAAACTTTGGATAAGTATTTCGAACGATATCAACGTAAATATTCGTATTCTTTTCAATTGAAATTCAATTTCTACTTCCTATATAATATATTTGTGCGACATCAATTTTTTCTTGTTTATTTCATTAATAAATAAAGTTTCATGTTATTAAATTGATATTGTAAAGTATGATTTCCTTTTTTTATATATTTTATTTTATTAAAATTCCGAGGAAATTCCGAGGGATTTCCGAGGGAAAATGTAATTCCCTCGGAATTTGCCATAACTATTTTTAATATTATAGACTATTTAACGATTTGTTGAATTTAATTACAATCCATGATAATTATATGCATTATTAGTGAATTTAATAAACTAATGGTTGTTAATATATTAATAATTGGTAATTACATATATGTAATCAAACTTTGGATAAGTATTTCGAACCATATCAATGTAAATATTCGTATTCTTTTCTATTGAAATTGAATTTGTACTTCGTATTTAATATATTTGTGTGACATCAATTTTTTCTTATTCATTTCATTATTCAATAAAGTTTCATGTTATTAAATTGATATTTTAAAGTATGATTTCCCTTTTTTTATATTTTATTTTATGAAAATTCCGAGGAAATTCCGAGGGATTTCCGAGGGAAAATGGAATTCCCTCGGAATTCCCTCAGAATTTTGCCATCACTATTTTTAATATTATAGACTATTTAACGATTTGTTGAATTTAATTACAATCCATGATAATTATACGCATTATTAGTGAATTTAATAAACTAATGGTTGTTATTATATTAATAATTGGTAATTATATATATGTAATCAAACTTTGGATAAGTATTTCGAACGATATCAACGTAAATATTCGTATTCTTTTCAATTGAAATTGAATTTCTACTTCCTATATAATATATTTGTGCGACATCAATTTTTTCTTATTCATTTCATTAATAAATAAAGTTTCATGTTATTAAATTGATATTCTTAAGTATGATTTCCATTTTTTTTATATTTTATTTCATGAAAATTCCGAGGAAATTCCGAGGGATTTCCGAGGGAAAATGGAATTCCCTCGGAATTCCCTCGGAATTTTGCCATAACTATTTTTAATATTATAGACTATGTAATGATTTGTTGAATTTAATTACAATCCATGATAATTATATGTATTATTAGTGAATTTAATAAACTAATGGTTGTTATTATATTAATAATTGGTAATTATATATATGTAATCAAACTTTGGATAAGTATTTCCAACGATATCAACGTAAATATTCGTATTCTTTTCAATTGAAATTGAATTTCTACTTCGTATATAATATATTTGTGTGACATCAATTTTTTTTATTCATTTCATTAATAAATAAAGTTTCATGTTATTAAATTGATATTCTAAAGTATGATTTCCTCTTTTTTTTTTATATATTTTATTTTATGAAAATTCCGAGGGAATTCCGATGGATTTCCGAGGGAAAATGGAATTCCCTCGGAAATCCCTCGGAATTCCCTCGGAATTTGCCATAACTATTTTTAATATTATAGACTATGTAACGATTTGTTGAATTTAATTACAATCCATGAAAATTATATGCATTATTAGTGAATTTAATAAACTAATGGCTGTTATTATATTAATAATTGGTAATTACATATATGTAATCAAACTTTGGATAAGTATTTCGAACGATATCAATGTAAATATTCGTTTTCTTTTCAATTGAAATTGAATTTCTACTTCGTATATAATATATTTGTGCGACATCAATTTTTTCTTATTCATTTCATTAATAAATAAAGTTTCATGTTATTAAATTGATATTCTAAAGTATGATTTCCTTTTTTTTTTTTTTTTTATTTTATGAAAATTCCGAGGAAATTCCGAGGGATTTCCGAGGGAAAATGGAATTCCCTCGGAATTTGCCATAACTATTTTTAAAATTATTGAGTATTTAATGATTTGTTGAATTTAATTACAATCCATGATAATTATATGCATTATTAGTGAATTTAATAAACTAATGGTTGTTATTATATTAATAATTGGTAATTATATATATTTAATCAAACTTTGGATAAGTATTTCGAACAATATCAATGTAAATATTCGTATTCTTTTCTATTGAAATTGAATTTCTACTTCGTATTTAATATATTTGTGTGACATCAATTTTTTTTTTATTCATTTCATTAATAAATAAAGTTTCATGTTATTAAATTGATATTCTAAAGTATGATTTTCTTTTTTTTATATTTTATTTCATGAAAATTCCGAGGAAATTCCGAGGGATTTCCGTGGGAAAATGGAATTCCCTCGGAATTTTGCCATAACTATTTTTAATATTATAGACTATGTAATGATTTGTTGAATTTAATTACAATCCATGATAATTATATGCATTATTAGTGAATTTAATAAATTAATGGTTGTTATTATATTAATAATTGGTAATTATATATATGTAATCAAAATTTGGATAAGTATTTCCGACGATATCAATGTAAATATTCGTATTCTTTTCAATTGAAATTGAATTTCTACTTCGTATATAATATATTTGTGTGACATCAATTTTTTTTATTCATTTCATTAATAAATAAAGTTTCATGTTATTAAATTGATATTCTAAAGTATGATTTCTTTTTTTTTTTATATTTTATTTTACGAAAATTCCGAGGAAATTTCGAGGGATTTCCGAGGGAAAATGGAATTCCCTCGGAATTTTGCCATAACTATTTTTAATATTATAGACTATGTAATTATTTGTTGAATTTAATTACAATCCATGATAATTATATGCATTATTAGTGAATTTAATAAACTAATGGTTGTTATTATATTAATAATTGGTAATTATATACATGTAATCAAACTTTGGATAAGTATTTCGAACGATATCATTGTAAATATTCGTATTCCTTTCAATTGAAATTGAATTTCTACTTCGTATATAATATATTTGTGTGACATCAATTTTTTCTTATTCATTTCATTATTCAATAAAGTTTCATGTTATTAAATTGATATTCTAAAGTATGATTTCCCTTTTTTTTATATTTTATTTTATGAAAATTCCGAGGAAATTCCGAGGGATTTCCGAGGGAAAATGGAATTCCCTCGGAATTCCCTCGGAATTTTGCCATCACTATTTTTAATATTATAGACTATTTAACGATTTGTTGAATTTAATTACAATCCATGATAATTATATGCATTATTAGTGAATTTAATAAACTAATGGTTGTTATTATATTAATAATTGGTAATTATATATATGTAATCAAACTTTGGATAAGTATTTCGAACGATATCAACGTAAATATTCGTATTCTTTTCAATTGAAATTGAATTTCTACTTCGTATATAATATATTTGTGTGACATCAATTTTTTTTATTCATTTCATTAATAAATAAAGTTTCATGTTATTAAATTGATATTCTAAAGTATGATTTCTTTTTTTTTTATATTTTATTTTACGAAAATTCCGAGGAAATTTCGAGGGATTTCCGAGGGAAAATGGAATTCCCTCGGAATTTTGCCATAACTATTTTTAATATTATAGACTATGTAATTATTTGTTGAATTTAATTACAATCCATGATAATTATATGCATTATTAGTGAATTTAATAAACTAATGGTTGTTATTATATTAATAATTGGTAATTATATACATGTAATCAAACTTTGGATAAGTATTTCGAACGATATCAACGTAAATATTCGTATTCTTTTCAATTGAAATTGAATTTCTACTTCGTATAAAATATATTTGTGTGACATCAATTTTTTCTTATTCATTTCCTTATTCAATAAAGTTTCAAGTTATTAAATTGATATTCTAAAGTATGATTTCCGTTTTTTTTATATTTTATTTTATGAAAATTCCGAGGAAATTCCGGGGGATTTCCGAGGGAAAATGGAATTCCCTTTGAATTCCCTCGGAATTTTGCCATAACTATTTTTAATATTATAGACTATTTAACGATTTGTTGAATTTAATTACAATCCATGATAATTATATGCATTATTAGTGAATTTAATAAACTAATGGTTGTTATTATATTAATAATTGGTAATTATATACGTGTAATCAAACTTTGGATAAGTATTTCGAACGATATCAATGTAAATATTCGTATTCTTTTCAATTGAAATTGAATTTCTACTTCCTATATATTATATATTTGTGTGACATCAATTTTTTCTTATTCATTTCATTATTCAATGAAGTTTCATGTTATTAAATTGATATTCTAAAGTATGACTTCCCTTTTTTTTATATTTTATTTTATGAAAATTCCGAGGAAATTCCGAGGGATTTCCGAGGGAAAATGGAATTCCCTCGGAATTCCCTCGGAATTTTGCCAAAACCATTTTTAATATTATAGACTATTTAACTATTTGATGAATTTAATTACAATCCATGATAATTATATGCATTAGTAGTGAATTTAATAAACTAATGGTTGTTATTATATTAATAATTGGTAATTATATACATGTAATCAAACTTTGGATAAGTATTTCGAACGATATCAATGTAAATATTCGTATTCTTTTCAATTGAAATTGAATTTCTACTTCCTATATAATATATTTGTGTGACATCAATTTTTTCTTATTCATTTCATTATTCAATGAAGTTTCATGTTATTAAATTGATATTCTAAAGTATGATTTCCCTTTTTTTTATATTTTATTTTATGAAAATTCCGAGGAAATTCCGAGGGATTTCCGAGGGAAAATGGAATTCCCTCGGAATTCCCTCGAAATTTTGCCATAACTATTTTTAATATTATAGACTATTTAACTATTTGATGAATTTAATTACAATCCATGATAATTATATGCATTATTAGTGAATTTAATAAACTAATGGTTGTTATTATATTAATAATTGGTAATTATATACGTGTAATCAAACTTTGCATAAGTATTTCGAACGATATCAATGTAAATATTCGTATTCTTTTCAATTGAAATTGAATTTCTACTTCCTATATAATATATTTGTGTGACATCAATTTTTTCTTATTCATTTCATTATTCAATGAAGTTTAATGTTATTAAATTGATATTCTAAAGTATGATTTCCCTTTTTTTTATATTTTATTTTATGAAAATTCCGAGGAAATTCCGAGGGATTTCCGAGGGAAAATGGAATTCACTCGGAATTCCCTCGGAATTTTGCCATAACTATTTTTAATATTATAGACTATTTAACTATTTGATGAATTTAATTACAATCCATGATAATTATACGCATTAGTAGTGAATTTAATAAACTAATGGTTGTTATTATATTAATAATTGGTAATTATATACATGTAATCAAACTTTGGATAAGTATTTTGAACGATATCAATGTAAATATTCGTATTCTTTTCAATTGAAATTGAATTTCTACTTCGTATAAAATATATTTGTGTGACATCAATTTTTTCTTATTCATTTCATCATTCAATAAAGTTTCATGTTATTAAATTGATATTCTAAAGTATGATTTCCGTTTTTTTTATATTTTATTTTATGAAAATTCCGAGGAAATTCCGAGGGATTTCCGAGGGAAAATGGAATTCCCTTTGAATTCCCTCGGAATTTTGCCATAACTATTTTTAATATTATAGACTATTTAACGATTTGTTGAATTTAATTACAATCCATGATAATTATATGCATTATTAGTGAATTTAATAAACTAATGGTTGTTATTATATTAATAATTGGTAATTATATACGTGTAATCAAACTTTGGATAAGTATTTCGAACGATATCAATGTAAATATTCGTATTCTTTTCAATTGAAATTGAATTTCTACTTCCTATATATTATATATTTGTGTGACATCAATTTTTTCTTATTCATTTCATTATTCAATGAAGTTTCATGTTATTAAATTGATATTCTAAAGTATGACTTCCCTTTTTTTTATATTTTATTTTATGAAAATTCCGAGGAAATTCCGAGGGATTTCCGAGGGAAAATGGAATTCCCTCGGAATTCCCTCGGAATTTTGCCATAACCATTTTTAATATTATAGACTATTTAACTATTTGATGAATTTAATTACAATCCATGATAATTATATGCATTTGTAGTGAATTTAATAAACTAATGGTTGTTATTATATTAATAATTGGTAATTATATACATGTAATCAAACTTTGGATAAGTATTTCGAACGATATCAATGTAAATATTCGTATTCTTTCCAATTGAAATTGAATTTCTACTTCGTATAAAATATATTTGTGTGACATCAATTTTTTCTTATTCATTTCCTTATTCAATAAAGTTTCATGTTATTAAATTGATATTCTAAAGTATGATTTCGGTTTTTTTTATATTTTATTTTATGAAAATTTTGAGGAAATTCCGAGGGATTTCCGAGGGAAAATGGAATTCCCTCGGAATTTTGCGATAACTATTTTTAATATTATAGACAATTTAACGATTTGTTTAATTTAATTACAATCCATGATAATTATATGCATTATTAGTGAATTTAATAAACTAATGGTTGTTATTATATTAATGATTGGTAATTTTATATATGTAATCAAACTTTGGATAAGTATTTCGAACAATATCAATGTAAATATTCGTATTCTTTTCCATTGAAATTGAATTTCTACTTCGTATTTAATATATTTGTGTGACATCTATTTTTTCTTATTCATTTCATTAATAAATAAAGTTTCATGTTATTAAATTGATATTCTAAAGTATGATTTCCTTTTTTTTATATTTTATTTTATGAAAATTCCGAGGGAATTCCGATGGATTTCCGAGGGAAAATGGAATTCCCTCGGAAATCCCTCAGAATTCTCTCGGAATTTGCGATAACTATATTTAATATTATAGACTAAGTAACGATTTGTTGAATTCAATTATAATCCATGATAATTATATGCATTATTAGTGAATTTAATAAACTAATGGTTGTTATTATATTAATAATTGGTAATTTTATATATGTAATCAAACTTTGGATAAGTTTTTCGAACGATATAAATGTAAATATTCGTATTCTTTTCAATTGAAATTGAATTTCTACTTCGTATATAATATATTTGTGTGACATCAATTTTTTTTATTCATTTCATTAATAAATAAAGTTTCATGTTATTAAATTGATATTCTTAAGTATGATTTCCCTTTTTTTTTATAATTTATTTCATGAAAATTCCGAGGAAATTCCGAGGGATTTCCGAGGGAAAATGGAATTCCCTCGGAATTTTGCCATAACTACTTTTAATATTATAGACTATGTAATGATATGTTGAATTTAATTACAATCCATGATAATTATATGCATTATTAGTGAATTTAATAAACTAATGGTTGTTATTATATTAATAATTGGTAATTATATATATGTAATCAAACTTTGGATAAGTATTTCCAACGATATCATTGTAAATATTCGTATTCTTTTCAATTGAAATTGAATTTCTACTTCGTATATAATATATTTGTGTGACATCAATTTTTTTTATTCATTTCATTAATAAATAAAGTTTCATGTTATTAAATTGATATTCTAAAGTATGATTTCCTTTTTTTTTATATTTTATTTTATGAAAATTCCGAGGAAATTCCGAGGGATTTCCGAGGGAAAATAGAATTCCCTCAGAATTTTGCTATAACTATTTTTAATATTATAGACTATGTAATGATTTGTTGAATTTAATTACAATCCATGATAATTATATACATTATTAGTGAATTTAATAAACTAATGGTTGTTATTATATTAATAATTGGTAATTATATACGTGTAATCAAACTTTGGATAAGTATTTCGAACGATATCAATGTAAATATTCGTATTCTTTTCAATTGAAATTGAATTTCTACTTCCTATATAATATATTTGGGTGACATCAATTTTTTCTTATTCATTTCATTATTCAATGAAGTTTCATGTTATTAAATTGATATTCTAAAGTATGATTTCCTTTTTTTTATATTTTATTTTATGAAAATTCCGAGGGAATTCCGATGGATTTCCCAGGGAAAATGGAATTCCCTCGGAAATCCCTCGGAATTCTCTCGGAATTTGCGATAACTATATTTAATATTATAGACTAAGTAACGATTTGTTGAATTCAATTATAATCCATGATAATTATATGCATTATTAGTGAATTTAATAAACTAATGGTTGTTATTATATTAATAATTGGTAATTATATATATGTAATCAAACTTTGGATAAGTTTTTCGAACGATATAAATGTAAATATTCGTATTCTTTTCAATTGAAATTGAATTTCTACTTCGTATTTAATATATTTGTGTGACATCAATTTTTTCTTATTCATTTCATTAATAAATAAAGTTTCATGTTATTAAATTGATATTCTTAAGTATGATTTCCTTTTTTTTTATATTTTATTTCATGAAAATTCCGAGGAAATTCCGAGGGATTTCCGAGGGAAAATAGAATTCCCTCGGAATTTTGCTATAACTATTTTTAATATTAAAGACTATGTAATGATTTGTTGAATTTAATTACAATCCATGATAATTATATGCATTATTAGTGAATTTAATAAACTAATGGTTGTTATTATATTAATAATTGGTAATTATATACGTGTAATCAAACTTTGGATAAGTATTTCGAACGATATCAATGTAAATATTCGTATTCTTTTCAATTGAAATTGAATTTCTACTTCCTATATAATATATTTGTGTGACATCAATTTTTTGCTTATTCATTTCATTATTCAATAAAGTTTCATGTTAATAAATTGATATTCTAAAGTATGATTTCCGTTTTTTTTATATTTTATTTTGGAAATCCCTCGGAATTTCCTCGGAATTTTGCCATAACTATTTTTAATATTATAGACTATTTAACTATTTGATGAATTTAATTACAATCCATGATAATTACATGCATTAGTAGTGAATTTAATAAACTAATGGTTGTTATTATATTAATAATTGGTAATTATATACATGTAATCAAACTTTGGATAAGTATTTCGAACGATATCAATGTAAATATTCGTATTCTTTTCAATTGAAATTGAATTTCTACTTCGTATATAATATATTTGTGTGACATCAATTTTTTCTTATTCATTTCATTATTCAATAAAGTTTCATGTTATTAAATTGATATTCTAAAGTATGATTTCCGTTTTTTTTATATTTTATTTTATGAAAATTTCGAGGAAATTCCGAGGGATTTCCGAGGGAAAATGGAATTCCCTCGGAATTTTGCGATAACTATTTTTAATATTATAGACAATTTAATGATTTGTTGAATTTAATTACAATCCATGATAATTATATGCATTATTAGTGAATTTAATAAACTAATGGTTGTTATTATATTATTAATTGGTAATTATATATATTTAATCAAACTTTGGATAAGTATTTCGAACAATATCAATGTAAATATTCATATTCTTTTCTATTGAAATTGAATTTCTACTTCGTATTTAATATATTTGTGTGACATCAATTTTTTCTTATTCATTTCATTAATAAATAAAGTTTCATGTTATTAAATTGATATTCTAAAGTATGATTTCCTTTTTTTTATATTTTATTTTATGAAAATTCCGAGGGAATTCCGATGGATTTCCGAGGGAGAATGGAATTCCCTCGGAAATCCCTCGGAATTCTCTCGGAATTTGCGATAACTATATTTAATATTATAGACTAAGTAACGATTTGTTGAATTCAATTATAATCCATGATAATTATATGCATTATTAGTGAATTTAATAAACTAATGGTTGTTATTATATTAATAAATGGTAATTATATATATGTAATCAAACTTTGGATAAGTTTTTCGAACGATATGAATGTAAATATTCGTATTCTTTTCAATTGAAATTGAATTTCTACTTCGTATATAATATATTTGTGTGACATCAATTTTTTTTATTCATTTCATTAATAAATAAAGTTTCATGTTATTAAATTGATATTCTTAAGTATGATTTCCTTTTTTTTTATATTTTATTTCATGAAAATTCCGAGGAAATTCCGAGGGATTTCCGAGGGAAAATGGAATTCCCTCGGAATTTTACCATAACTACTTTTAATATTATAGACTATGTAATGATATGTTGAATTTAATTACAATCCATGATAATTATATGCATTATTATTGAATTTAATAAACTAATGGTTGTTATTATATTAATAATTGGTAATTATATATATGTAATCAAACTTTGGATAAGTATTTCCAACGATATCATTGTAAATATTCGTATTCTTTTCAATTGAAATTGAATTTCTACTTCGTATACAATATATTTGTGTGACATCAATTTTTTTTATTCATTTCATTAATAAATAAAGTTTCATGTTATTAAATTGATATTCTAAAGTATGATTTCCTTTTTTTTTATATTTTATTTTATGAAAATTCCGAGGAAATTCCGAGGGATTTCCGAGGGAAAATAGAATTCCCTCGGAATTTTGCTATAACTATTTTTAATATTATAGACTATGTAATGATTTGTTGAATTTAATTACAATCCATGATAATTATATGCATTATTAGTGAATTTAATAAACTAATGGTTGTTATTATATTAATAATTGGTAATTATATACGTGTAATCAAACTTTGGATAAGTGTTTCGAACGATATCAATGTAAATATTCGTATTCTTTTCAATTGAAATTGAATTTCTACTTCCTATATAATATATTTGGGTGACATCAATTTTTTCTTATTCATTTCATTATTCAATGAAGTTTCATGTTATTAAATTGATATTCTAAAGTATGATTTCCCTTTTTTTTTATATTTTATTTTATGAAAATTCCGAGGAAATTCCGAGGGATTTCCGAGGGAAAATGGAATTCCCTCGGAATTTTGCCATAACTATTTTTAATATTATAGACTATTTAACTATTTGATGAATTTAATTACAATCCATGATAATTATATGTATTAGTAGTGAATTTAATAAACTAATGGTTGTTATTATATTAATAATTGGTAATTATATACATGTAATCAAACTTTGGATAAGTATTTCGAACGATATCAATGTAAATATTCGTATTCTTTTCATTTGAAATTGAATTTCTACTTCGTATTTAATATATTTGTGTGACATCAATTTTTTCTTATTCATTTCATTATTCAATAAAGTTTCATGTTATTAAATTGATATTCTAAAGTATGATTTCCGTTTTTTTTATATTTTATTTTACGAAAATTCCGAGGAAATTCCGAGGGATTTCCGAGGGAAAATGGAATTCCCTCGGAATTTTGCGATAACTATTTTTAATATTACAGACAATTTAACGATTTGTTAAATTTAATTACAATCCATGATAATTATATGCATTAATAGTGAATTTAATAAACTAATGGTTGTTATTATATTAATAATTGGTAATTATATATATGTAATCAAAATTTGGATAAGTATTTCGAACAATATCAATGTAAATATTCATATTCTTTTCTATTGAAATTGAATTTCTACTTCGTATTTAATATATTTGTGTGACATCAATTTTTTCTTATTCAGTTCATTAATAAATAAAGTTTCATGTTATTAAATTGATATTCTAAAGTATGATTTCCTTTTTTTTATATTTTATTTTATGAAAATTCCGAGGGAATTCCGATGTATTTCCGAGGGAAAATGGAATTCCCTCGGAAATCCCTCGGAATTCTCTCGGAATTTGCCATAACTATATTTAATATTATAGACTAAGTAACGATTTGTTGAATTCAATTATAATCCATGATAATTATACGCATTATTAGTGAATTTAATAAACTAATGGTTGTTATTATATTAATAATTGGTAATTATATATATGTAATCAAACTTTGGATAAGTTTTTCGAACGATATAAATGTAAATATTCGTATTCTTTTCAATTGAAATTGAATTTCTACTTCGTATATAATATATTTGTGTGACATCAATTTTTTTTATTCATTTCACTAATAAATAAAGTTTCATGTTATTAAATTGATATTCTTAAGTATGATTTCCTTTTTTTTTATATATTTTATTTCATGAAAATTCCGAAGAAATTCCGAGGGATTTCCGAGGGAAAATGGAATTCCCTCGGAATTTTGCCATAACTATTTTTAATATTATAGACTATTTAACTATTTGATGAATTTTATTACAATCCATGATAATTATATGCATTAGTAGTGAATTTAATAAACTCATGGTTGTTATTATATTAATAATTGGTAATTATATACATGTAATCAAACTTTGGATAAGTATTTCGAACGATATCAATGTAAATATTCGTATTCTTTTCATTTGAAATTGAATTTCTACTTCGTATTTAATATATTTGTGTGACATCAATTTTTTCTTATTCATTTCATTATTCAATAAAGTTTCATGTTATTAAATTGATATTCTAAAGTATGATTTCCGTTTTTTTTATATTTTATTTTACGAAAATTCCGAGGAAATTCCGAGGGATTTCCGAGGGAAAATGGAAGTCCCTCGGAATTTTGCGATAACTATTTTTAATATTATAGACAATTTAACGATTTGTTAAATTTAATTACAATCCATGATAATTATATGCATTATTAGTGAATTTAATAAACTAATGGTTGTTATTATATTAATAATTGGTAATTATATATATGTAATCAAACTTTGGATAAGTATTTCGAACAATTTCAATGTAAATATTCATATTCTTTTCTATTGAAATTGAATTTCTACTTCGTATTTAATATATTTGTGTGACATCAATTTTTTCTTATTCAGTTCATTAATAAATAAAGTTTCATGTTATTAAATTGATATTCTAAAGTATGATTCCCTTTTTTTTATATTTTATTTTATGAAAATTCCGAGGGAATTCCGATGTATTTCCGAGGGAAAATGGAATTCCCTCGGAAATCCCTCGGAATTCTCTCGGAATTTGCCATAACTATATTTAATATTATAGACTAAGTAATGATTTGTTGAATTCAATTATAATCCATGATAATTATACGAATTATTAGTGAATTTAATAAACTAATGGTTGTTATTATATTAATAATTGGTAATTATATATATGTAATCAAACTTTGGATAAGTTTTTCGAACGATATAAATGTAAATATTCGTATTCTTTTCAATTGAAATTGAATTTCTACTTCGTATATAATATATTTGTGTGACATCAATTTTTTTTATTCATTTCACTAATAAATAAAGTTTCATGTTATTAAATTGATATTCTTAAGTATGATTTCCTTTTTTTTTTATATTTTATTTCATGAAAATTCCGAAGAAATTCCGTGGGATTTCCGAGGGAAAATGGACTTCCCTCGGAATTTTGCCATAACTATTTTTAATATTATAGACTATGTAATGATTTGTTGAATTTAATTACAATCCATGATAATTATATGCATTATTAGTGAATTTAATAAACTAATGGTTGTTATTATATTAATAATTAGTAATTATATATATGTAATCAAACTTTGGATAAGTATTTCCAACGATATCAATGTAAATATTCGTATTCTTTTCAATTGAAATTGAATTTCTACTTCGTATATAATATATTTGTGTGGCATCAATTTTTTTTATTCATTTCATTAATAAATAAAGTTTCATGTTATTAAATTGATATTCTAAAGTATGATATCCCTTTTTTTTATATTTTATTTTAAGAAAATTCCGAGGAAATTCCAAGGGATTTCCGAGGGAAAATGGAATTCCCTCGGAATTCCCTCGGAATTTTGCCATAACTATTTTTAATATTATAGACTATTTAACTATTTGATGAATTTAATTACAATCCACGATAATTATATGCATTAGTAGTGAATTTAATAAACTAATGGTTGTTATTATATTAATAATTGGTAATTATATACATGTAATCAAACTTTGGATAAGTATTTCGAACGATATCAATGTAAATATTCGTATTCTTTTCAATTGAAATTGAATTTTTACTTCGTATAAAATATATTTGTGTGACATCAATTTTTTCTTATTCATTTCATTAATCAATAAAGTTTCATGTTATTAAATTGATATTCTAAAGTATGATTTCCGTTTTTTTTATATTTTATTTTATGAAAATTCCGAGGAAATTCCGAGGGATTTCCGAGGGAAAATGGAATTCCCTCGGAATTTTGCGATAACTATTTTTAATATTATAGACAATTTAATGATTTGTTGAATTTAATTACAATCCATGATAATTATATGCATTATTAGTGAATTAAATTAACTAATGGTTGTTATTATATTATTAATTGGTAATTATATATATGTAATCAAACTTTGGATAAGTATTTCGAACAATATCAATGTAAATATTCATATTCTTTTCTATTGAAATTGAATTTCTACTTCGTATTTAATATATTTGTGTGACATCAATTTTTTCTTATTCATTTCATTAATAAATAAAGTTTCATGTTATTAAATTGATATTCTAAAGTATGATTTCCTTTTTTTTATATTTTATTTTATGAAAATTCCGAGGGAATTCCGATGGATTTCCGAGGGAAAATGGAATTCCCTCGGAAATCCCTCGGAATTCTCTCGGAATTTGCGATAACTATATTTTATATTATAGACTAAGTAACGATTTGTTGAATTCAATTATAATCCATGATAATTATATGCATTATTAGTGAATTTAATAAACTAATGGTTGTTATTATATTAATAATTTGTAATTATATATATGTAATCAAACTTTGGATAAGTTTTTCGAACGATATGAATGTAAATATTCGTATTCTTTTCAATTGAAATTGAATTTCTACTTCGTATATAATATATTTGTGTGACATCAATTTTTTTTATTCTTTTCATTAATAAATAAAGTTTCATGTTATTAAATTGATATTCTTAAGTATGATTTCCTTTTTTTTTATATTTTATTTCATGAAAATTCCGAGGAAATTCCGAGGGATTTCCGAGGGAAAATGGAATTCCCTCGGAATTTTGCCATAACTACTTTTAATATTATAGACTATGATATGATATGTTGAATTTAATTACAATCCATGATAATTATATGCATTATTAGTGAATTTAATAAATTAATGGTTGTTATTATATTAATAATTGGTAATTATATATATGTAATCAAAATTTGGATAAGTATTTCCGACGATATCAATGTAAATATTCGTATTCTTTTCAATTGAAATTGAATTTCTACTTCGTATATAATATATTTGTGTGACATCAATTTTTTTTATTCATTTCATTAATAAATAAAGTTTCATGTTATTAAATTGATATTCTAAAGTATGATTTCTTTTTTTTTATATTTTATTTTATGAAAATTCCGAGGAAATTCCGAGGGATTTCCGAGGGAAAATAGAATTCCCTCGGAATTTTGCTATAACTATTTTTAATATTATAGACTATGTAATGATTTGTTGAATTTAATTACAATCCATGATAATTATATGCATTATTAGTGAATTTAATAAACTAATGGTTGTTATTATATTAATAATTGGTAATTATATACGTGTAATCAAACTTTGGATAAGTATTTCGAACGATATCAATGTAAATATTCGTATTCTTTTCAATTGAAATTGAATTTCTACTTCCTATATAATATATTTGGGTGACATCAATTTTTTCTAATTCATTTCATTATTCAATGAAGTTTCATGTTATTAAATTGATATTCTAAAGTATGATTTTCCTTTTTTTTATATTTTATTTTATGAAAATTCCGAGGAAATTCCGAGGGATTTCCGAGGGAAAATGGAATTCCCTCGGAATTTTGCCATAACTATTTTTAATATTAAAGACTATTTAACTATTTGATGAATTTAATTACAATCCATGATAATTATATGCATTAGTAGTGAATTTAATAAACTAATGGTTGTTATTATATTAATAATTGGTAATTATATACATGTAATCAAACTTTGGATAAGTATTTCGAACGATATCAATGTAAATATTCGTACTCTTTTCATTAGTAGTGAATTTTTTTTTATATTTTATTTCATGAAAATTCCGAGGAAATTCCGAGGGATTTCCGAGGGAAAATGGAATTCCCTCGGAATTTTGCCATAACTACTTTTAATATTATAGACTATGATATGATATGTTGAATTTAATTACAATCCATGATAATTATATGCATTATTAGTGAATTTAATAAATTAATGGTTGTTATTATATTAATAATTGGTAATTATATATATGTAATCAAAATTTGGATAAGTATTTCCGACGATATCAATGTAAATATTCGTATTCTTTTCAATTGAAATTGAATTTCTACTTCGTATTTAATATATTTGTGTGACATCAATTTTTTCTTATTCATTTCATTATTCAATAAAGTTTCATGTTATTAAATTGATATTCTAAAGTATGATTTCCGTTTTTTTTATATTTTATTTTACGAAAATTCCGAGGAAATTCCGAGGGATTTCCGAGGGAAAATGGAATTCCCTCGGAATTTTGCGATAACTATTTTTAATATTATAGACAATTTAACGATTTGTTAAATTTAATTACAATCCATGATAATTATATGCATTATTAGTGAATTTAATAAACTAATGGTTGTTATTATATTAATAATTGGTAATTATATATATGTAATCAAACTTTGGATAAGTATTTCGAACAATATCAATGTAAATATTCATATTCTTTTCTATTGAAATTGAATTTCTACTTCGTATTTAATATATTTGTGTGACATCAATTTTTTCTTATTCAGTTCATTAATAAATAAAGTTTCATGTTATTAAATTGATATTCTAAAGTATGATTTCCTTTTTTTTATATTTTATTTTATGAAAATTCCGAGGGAATTCCGATGGATTTCCGAGGGAAAATGGAATTCCCTCGGAACTCCCTCGGAATTCTCTCGGAATTTGCCATAACTATATTTAATATTATAGACTAAGTAACGATTTGTTGAATTCAATTATAATCCATGATAATTATATGCATTATTAGTGAATTTAATAAACTAATGGTTGTTATTATATTAATAATTGGTAATTATATATATGTAATCAAACTTTGGATAAGTTTTTCGAACGATATAAATGTAAATATTCGTATTCTTTTCAATTGAAATTGAATTTCTACTTCGTATATAATATATTTGTGTGACATCAATTTTTTTTATTCATTTCACTAATAAATAAAGTTTCATGTTATTAAATTGATATTCTTAAGTATGATTTCCTTTTTTTTTATATTTTATTTCATGAAAATTCCGAAGAAATTCCGAGGGATTTCCGAGGGAAAATGGACTTCCCTCGAAATTTTGCCATAACTATTTTTAATATTATAGACTATGTAATGATTTGTTGAATTTAATTACAATCCATGATAATTATATGCATTATTAGTGAATTTAATAAACTAATGGTTGTTATTATATTAATAATTGGTAATTATATATATGTAATCAAACTTTGGATAAGTATTTCCAACGATATCAATGTAAATATTCGTATTCTTTTCAATTGAAATTGAATTTCTACTTCGTATATAATATATTTTGTGACATCAATTTTTTTTATTCATTTGATTAATAAATAAAGTTTCATGTTATTAAATTGATATTCTAAAGTATGATTTCCTTTTTATTTATATTTTATTTTATGAAAATTCCGAGGAAATTCCGAGGGATTTCCGAGGGAAAATAGAATTCCCTCGGAATTTTGCTATAACTATTTTTAATATTATAGACTATGTAACGATTTGTTGAATTTAATTACAATCCATGATAATTATATGCATTATTAGTGAATTTAATAAACTAATGGCTGTTATTATATTAATAATTGGTAATTATATATATGTAATCAAACTTTGGATAAGTATTTCGAACGATATCAATGTAAATATTCGTATTCTTTTCAATTGAAATTGAATTTCTACTTCGTATAAAATATATTTGTGTGACATCAATTTTTTCTTATTCATTTCATTATTCAATAAAGTTTCATGTTATTAAATTGATATTCTAAAGTATGATTTCCGTTTTTTTTATATTTTATTTTATGAAAATTCCGAGGAAATTCCGAGGGATTTCCGAGGGAAAATGGAATTCCCTCGGAATTTTGCCGTAACTATTTTTAATATTATAGACAATTTAATAATTTGTTGAATTTAATTACAATCCATGATAATTATATGCATTATTAGTGAATTTAATAAACTAATGGTTGTTATTATATTAATAATTGGTAATTATATATATGTAATCAAACTTTGGATAAGTATTTCGAACAATATCAATGTAAATATTCATATTCTTTTCTATTGAAATTGAATTTCTACTTCGTATTTAATATATTTGTGTGACATCAATTTTTTCTTATTCAGTTCATTAATAAATAAAGTTTCATGTTATTAAATTGATATTATAAAGTATGATTTCCTTTTTTTTATATTTTATTTTATGAAAATTCCGAGGGAATTCCGATGGATTTCCGAGGGAAAATGGAAATCCCTCGGAATTCCCTCGGAATTTGCTATAACTATTTTTAATATTATAGACAATTTAACGATTTATTGAATTTAATTACAATCCATGATAATTATATGCATTATTAGTGAATTTAATAAACTAATGGTTGTTATTTTATTAATAATTGGTAATTATATATATGTAATCAAACGTTGGATAAGTATTTCGAACGATATCAACGAAATATTCGTATTCTTTTGAATTGAAATTGAATTTCTACTTCGTATATAATATATTTGTGCGACATCAATTTTTTCTTATTCATTTCATTAATATATAAAGTTTCATGTTATTAAATTGATATTCTAAAGTATGATTTCCTTTTTTTTTATATTTTATTTTATAAAAATTCCGAGGAAATTCCGAGGGATTTCCGAGGGAAAATGGAATTCCCTCGGAATTTTGCGATAACTATTTTTAATATTATAGACAATTTAACGATTTGTTAAATTTAATTACAATCCATGATAATTATTTGCATTATTAGTGAATTTAATAAACTAATGGTTGTTATTATATTAATAATTGGTAATTATATATATGTAATCAAACTTTGGATAAGTATTTCGAACAATATCAATGTAAATATTCATATTCTTTTCTATTGAAATTGAATTTCTACTTCGTATTTAATAAATTTGTGTGACATCAATTTTTTCTTATTCAGTTCGTTAATAAATAAAGTTTCATGTTATTAAATTGATATTATAAAGTATGATTTCCTTTTTTTTATATTTTATTTTATGAAAATTCCGAGGGAATTCCGATGGATTTCCGAGGGAAAATGGAATTCCCTCGGAAATCCCTCGGAATTCTCTCGGAATTTGCCATAACTATATTTAATATTATAGACTAAGTAACGATTTGTTGAATTCAATTATAATCCATGATAATTATACGCATTATTAGTGAATTTAATAAACTAATGGTTGTTATTATATTAATAATTGGTAATTATATATATGTAATCAAACTTTGGATAAGTTTTTCGAACGATATAAATGTAAATATTCGTATTCTTTTCAATTGAAATTGAATTTCTACTTCGTATATAATATATTTGTGTGACATCAATTTTTTTTATTCATTTCACTAATAAATAAAGTTTCATGTTATTAAATTGATATTCTTAAGTATGATTTCCTTTTTTTTTTTATATTTTATTTCATGAAAATTCCGAAGAAATTCCGATGGATTTCCGAGGGAAAATGGACTTCCCTCGGAATTTTGCCATAACTATTTTTAATATTATAGACTATGTAATGATTTGTTGAATTTAATTACAATCCATGATAATTATATGCATTATTAGTGAATTTAATAAACTAATGGTTGTTATTATATTAATAATTGGTAATTATATATATGTAATCAAACTTTGGATAAGTATTTCCAACGATATCAATGTAAATATTCGTATTCTTTTCAATTGAAATTGAATTTCTACTTCGTATATAATATATTTGTGTGGCATCAATTTTTTTTATTCATTTCATTAATAAATAAAGTTTCATGTTATTAAATTGATATTCTAAAGTATGATATCCCTTTTTTTTATATTTTATTTTATGAAAATTCCGAGGAAATTCCGAGGGATTTCCGAGGGAAAATGGAATTCCCTCGGAATTCCCTCGGAATTTTGCCATAACTATTTTTAATATTATAGACTATTTAACTATTTGATGAATTTAATTACAATCCATGATAATTATATGCATTAGTAGTGAATTTAATAAACTAATGGTTGTTATTATATTAATAATTGGTAATTATATACATGTAATCAAACTTTGGATAAGTATTTCGAACGATATCAATGTAAATATTCGTATTCTTTTCAATTGAAATTGAATTTCTACTTCGTATAAAATATATTTGTGTGACATCAATTTTTTCTTATTCATTTCATTAATCAATAAAGTTTCATGTTATTAAATTGATATTCTAAAGTATGATTTCCGTTTTTTTTATATTTTATTTTATGAAAATTCCGAGGAAATTCCGAGGGATTTCCGAGGGAAAATGGAATTCCCTCGGAATTTTGCGATAACTATTTTTAATATTATAGACAATTTAATGATTTGTTGAATTTAATTACAATCCATGATAATTATATGCATTATTAGTGAATTTAATTAACTAATGGTTGTTATTATATTATTAATTGGTAATTATATATATGTAATCAAACTTTGGATAAGTATTTCGAACAATATCAATGTAAATATTCATATTCTTTTCTATTGAAATTGAATTTCTACTTCGTATTTAATATATTTGTGTGACATCAATTTTTTCTTATTCATTTCATTAATAAATAAAGTTTCATGTTATTAAATTGATATTCTAAAGTATGATTTCCTTTTTTTTTATATTTTATTTTATGAAAATTCAGAGGGAATTCCGATGGATTTCCGAGGGAAAATGGAATTCCCTCGGAAATCCCTCGGAATTCTATCGGAATTTACGATAACTATATTTAATATTATAGACTAAGTAACGATTTGTTGAATTCAATTATAATCCATGATAATTATATGCATTATTAGTGAATTTAATAAACTAATGGTTGTTATTATATTAATAATTGGTAATTATATATATGTAATCAAACTTTGGATAAGTTTTTCGAACGATATGAATGTAAATATTCGTATTCTTTTCAATTGAAATTGAATTTCTACTTCGTATATAATATATTTGTGTGACATCAATTTTTTTTTATTCTTTTCATTAATAAATAAAGTTTCATGTTATTAAATTGATATTCTTAAGTATGATTTCCTTTTTTTTTATATTTTATTTCATGAAAATTCCGAGGAAATTCCGAGGGATTTCCGAGGGAAAATGGAATTCCATCGGAATTTTGCCATAACTACTTTTAATATTATACACTATGTAATGATATGTTGAATTTAATTACAATCCATGATAATTATATGCATTATTAGTGAATTTAATAAACTAATGGTTGTTATTATATTAATAATTGGTAATTATATATATGTAATCAAACTTTGGATAAGTCTTTCCAACGATATCATTGTAAATATTCGTATTCTTTTCAATTGAAATTGAATTTCTACTTCGTATATAATATATTTGTGTGACATCAATTTTTTTTATTCATTTCATTAATAAATAAAGTTTCATGTTATTAAATTGATATTCTAAAGTATGATTTCCTTTTTTTTATATTTTATTTTATGAAAATTCCGAGGAAATTCCGAGGGATTTCCGAGGGAAAATAGAATTCCCTCGGAATTTTGCTATAACTATTTTTAATATTATAGACTATGTAATGATTTGTTGAATTTAATTACAATCCATGATAATTATATGCATTATTAGTGAATTTAATAAACTAATGGTTGTTATTATATTAATAATTGGTAATTATATACGTGTAATCAAACTTTGGATAAGTATTTCGAACGATATCAATGTAAATATTCGTATTCTTTTCAATTGAAATTGAATTTCTACTTCCTATATAATATATTTGGGTGACATCAATTTTTTCTTATTCATTTCATTATTCAATGAAGTTTCATGTTATTAAATTGATATTCTAAAGTATGATTTCCCTTTTTTTTTATATTTTATTTTATGAAAATTCCGAGGGATTTCCGAGGGAAAATGGAATTCCCTCGGAATTTTGCCATAACTATTTTTAATATTATAGACTATTTAACTATTTGATGAATTTAATTACAATCCATGATAATTATATGCATTAGTAGTGAATTTAATAAACTAATGGTTGTTATTATATTAATAATTGGTAATTATATACATGTAATCAAACTTTGGATAAGTATTTCGAACGATATCGATGTAAATATTCGTATTCTTTTCATTTGAAATTGAATTTCTACTTCGTATTTAATATATTTGTGTGACATCAATTTTTTCTTATTCATTTCATTATTCAATAAAGTTTCATGTTATTAAATTGATATTCTAAAGTATGATTTCCGTTTTTTTTTATATTTTATTTTACGAAAATTCCGAGGAAATTCCGAGGGATTTCCGAGGGAAAATGGAATTCCCTCGGAATTTTGCGATAACTATTTTTAATATTATAGACAATTTAACGATTTGTTAAATTTAATTACAATCCATGATAATTATATGCATTATTAGTGAATTTAATAAACTAATGGTTGTTATTATATTAATAATTGGTAATTATATATATGTAATCAAACTTTGGATAAGTATTTCGAACAATATCAATGTAAATATTCATATTCTTTTCTATTGAAATTGAATTTCTACTTCGTATTTAATATATTTGTGTGCCATCAATTTTTTCTTATTCAGTTCATTAATAAATAAAGTTTCATGTTATTAAATTGATATTCTAAAGTATGATTTCCTTTTTTTTATATTTTATTTTATGAAAATTCCGAGGGAATTCCGATGGATTTCCGAGGGAAAATGGAATTCCCTCGGAAATCCCTCGGAATTCTCTCGGAATTTGCCATAACTATATTTAATATTATAGACTAAGTAACGATTTGTTGAATTCAATTATAATCCATGATAATTATATGCATTATTAGTGAATTTAATAAACTAATGGTTGTTATTATATTAATAATTGGTAATTATATATATGTAATCAAACTTTGGATAAGTTTTTCGAACGATATAAATGTAAATATTCGTATTCTTTTCAATTGAAATTGAATTTCTACTTCGTATATAATATATTTGTGTGACATCAATTTTTTTTATTCATTTCACTAATAAATAAAGTTTCATGTTATTAAATTGATATTCTTAAGTATGATTTCCTTTTTTTTTTATATTTTATTTCATGAAAATTCCGAAGAAATTCCGAGGGAAAATGGACTTCCCTCGGAATTTTGCCATAACTATTTTTAATATTATAGACTATGTAATGATTTGTTGAATTTAATTACAATCCATGATAATTATATGCATTATTAGTGAATTTAATAAACTAATGGTTGTTATTATGTTAATAATTGGTAATTATATACGTGTAATCAAACTTTGGATAAGTATTTCGAACGATATCAATGTAAATATTCGTATTCTTTTCAATTGAAATTGAATTTCTACTTCCTATATATTATATTTGTGTGACATCAATTTTTTCTTATTCATTTCATTATTCAATGAAGTTTCATGTTATTAAATTGATATTCTAAAGTATGATTTCCCTTTTTTTTATATTTTATTTTATGAAAATTCCGAGGAAATTCCGAGGGATTTCCGAGGGAAAATTGAATTCCCTCGGAATTACCTCGGAATTTTGCCATAACTATTTTTAATATTATAGACTATTTAACGATTTGATGAATTTAATTACAATCCATGATAATTATATGCATTAGTAGTGAATTTAATAAACTAATGGTTGTTATTATATTAATAATTGGTAATTATATACATGTAATCAAACTTTGGATAAGTATTTCGAACGATATCAATGTAAATATTCGTATTCTTTTCAATTGAAATTGAATTTCTACTTCGTATATAATATATTTGTGTGACATCAATTTTTTCTTATTCATTTCATTATTCAATAAAGTTTCATGTTATTAAATTGATATTCTAAAGTATGATTTCCTTTTTTTTTTTTTATATATTTTATTTTATGAAAATTCCGAGGGAATTCCGATGGATTTCCGAGGGAAAATGGAATTCCCTCGGAAATCCCTCGGAATTCCCTTGGAATTTGCCATAACTATTTTTAATATTATAGACTATGTAACGATTTGTTGAATTTAATTACAATCCATGATAATTATATGCATTATTAGTGAATTTAATAAACTAATGGCTGTTATTATATTAATAATTGGTAATTATATATATGTAATCAAACTTTGGATAAGTATTTCGAATGATATCAATGTAAATATTCGTTTTCTTTTCAATTGAAATTGAATTTCTACTTCGTATATAATATATTTGTGTGACATCAATTTTTTCTTATTCATTTCATTAATAAATAAAGTTTCATGTTATTAAATTGATATTCTAAAGTATGATTTCCTTTTTTTTTGTATATTTTATTTCATGAAAATTCCGAAGAAATTCCGAGGGAAAATGGACTTCCCTCGGAATTTTGCCATAACTATTTTTAATATTATAGACTATGTAATGATTTGTTGAATTTAATTACAATCCATGATAATTATATGCATTATTAGTGAATTTAATAAACTAATGGTTGTTATTATGTTAATAATTGGTAATTATATACGTGTAATCAAACTTTGGATAAGTATTTCGAACGATATCAATGTAAATATTCGTATTCTTTTCAATTGAAATTGAATTTCTACTTCCTATATATTATATTTGTGTGACATCAATTTTTTCTTATTCATTTCATTATTCAATGAAGTTTCATGTTATTAAATTGATATTCTAAAGTATGATTTCCCTTTTTTTTATATTTTATTTTATGAAAATTCCGAGGAAATTCCGAGGGATTTCCGAGGGAAAATTGAATTCCCTCGGAATTACCTCGGAATTTTGCCATAACTATTTTTAATATTATAGACTATTTAACGATTTGATGAATTTAATTACAATCCATGATAATTATATGCATTAGTAGTGAATTTAATAAACTAATGGTTGTTATTATATTAATAATTGGTAGTTATATATATGTAATCAAACTTTGGATAAGTATTTCGAACAATATCAATGTAAATATTCGTATTCTTTTCTATTGAAATTGTATTTCTACTTCGTATTTAATATATTTGTGTGACATCAATTTTTTCTTATTCATTTCATTAATAAATAAAGTTTCATGTTATTAAATTGATATTCTAAAGTATGATTTCCTTTTTTTTTTTTTATATATTTTATTTTATGAAAATTCCGAGGGAATTCCGATGGATTTCCGAGGGAAAATGGAATTCCCTCGGAAATCCCTCGGAATTCCCTTGGAATTTGCCATAACTATTTTTAATATTATAGACTATGTAACGATTTGTTGAATTTAATTACAATCCATGATAATTATATGCATTATTAGTGAATTTAATAAACTAATGGCTGTTATTATATTAATAATTGGTAATTATATATATGTAATCAAACTTTGGATAAGTATTTCGAATGATATCAATGTAAATATTCGTTTTCTTTTCAATTGAAATTGAATTTCTACTTCGTATATAATATATTTGTGTGACATCAATTTTTTCTTATTCATTTCATTAATAAATAAAGTTTCATGTTATTAAATTGATATTCTAAAGTATGATTTCCTTTTTTTTTGTATATTTTATTTTATGAAAATTCCGATGGATTTCCGAGGGAAAATGGAATTCCCTCGGAATTTGCCATAACTATATTTAATATTATAGACTATGTAACGATTTGTTGAATTTAATTATAATCCATGATAATTATATGCATTATTAGTGAATTTAATAAACTAATGGTTGTTATTATATTAATAATTGGTAATTATATATATGTAATCAAACTTTGGATAAGTATTTCGAACGATATCAACGTAAATATTCGTATTCTTTTCAATTGAAATTGAATTTCTACTTCGTATTTAATATATTTGTGTGACATCAATTTTTTCTTATTCATTTCATTAATAAATAAAGTTTCATTGTAACGCCCCCGTTTTTCTTATTTTGTATAGCATGACATATGTGCTTACCTTATTGCGCAAATTAATTGGTTTTTAGTGTTTTCTATAATTAAATTTCATTGTTTAATTGTTAAATAAGTGATTAATTGAAATATATGCAATATTTTATTTTTAATTTATGTGAATAACTTGTGTGCTCCTTAATTGCGCGAAATAATTATTTATACGTGTTTTACATATTTAATTTATTAAATGCATTAAATGTTAATTATTTTATTTAATGTTATTATTATTAATTACATTAATATAATAGAAATATATTTATATATATATATATGCTAATTGTTACGTGTGCATGTTATGCATGCATTTTAGATTTTATAAATAATTATGCATGCATTTGTTATTAATATCATAATTATGCATGCATGTATTATAAGTTATATATATATATATATATATATATATATATATATATATATATATATATACGTATGTATTTTTATATTATTTGGAATATCATGAATTTTATTGTTACATTGCGTATGAGTGACATTTACGTGCTTCGTTTCTATTTGAATTGATACTGAAATTTCATGCAAATTTAATATGTTGAACTTATACGTGTCTTGTATATGAATATTTGTTCGTTTCGTATTTTCGGATTCATTTACATATGTTTCGAATTTAATTTGAATTTTGGAATCCAAGTCGGGGGCTAACGAGTACTTAGCGCACCCCTTGGTTCCGTATTTAATATCTTGAGCTCGGGAACTTGGATTCGAGTTCCGTCAACTTCGCTGAACTCGTAACGAAAATTTGAGTTTAGTAAACTTAGCCTTATATTTTTCTAACGTCATTTGAACCCCCGATATTCAACCGAAAAATGAAACGGCGACGAAACTGACCTTGTTGCACTAAACTAACCATATCTTGCTCAAACCTTGACCAAATTAACCATGGTTTGATTCCTTGGAACCCTAACTCAACCCTCTAACCATCCTTATCCACCCCAAACCGAGATAACCCTCAACACTTAGAGAAATTCAGCCATTCTTCCTCTGTTCCAGAAAATCCCGTAGCTCAAGCCAATCCTTGGAGATTCAAGCTCAAATCTCTTCCAAACCTCCATTAATCCACAAGGTAAGCTTGGATATGTTATGTACATTCAATATGAGTCATTTTCATTCATTCATCCCCAAATTTGATCATGGTTTCATGCATTTTCGGCTGATCTTGCAATATAGTCGGTTTTGAGCATTTATGTTGATCTTCCTCGATTCTTGATGGATTTGAATGATTCCAAGTCTGAAAATGATTGTTTTGATATCTTATTCTCATTTATGATCATTAATTGCATGGTAGTTGAGGTAGTCTTGAGATATCAGTTAAAGACACTTTGGGAAAATTTCTTAAAATGACCACGTATGACTGCCTTTCATGTTTGAACTGTTTTAGGACTGATATATACGTTGAAATGGTGTGGTTTTGCTGCGTATTGGATGGCTTAAGTGACCTGAATGTGTTTAGATGAAGAGGATCAGTCTTGCCCTGTTTTTCTCGTGATTTCTTGCCCTGTTTTGAACTGATCTGAGCTGCTGTTTGCTGCTGCGTTTGCGTGCCTTTTTGCTGTCAGTTTTAGTGGCGTATTAGGATTATTTTGCTGCTGCATAACTTGGCTTTTGTTGCTGCTACTTGCTGCTGTTTATTCATGTCACAGAACAGGGGAGTTGCTGCGTTTTTTTCTGGTTTGCGCAGGGTCGCGCCCGCGATCGCGCCCGCGACCCTCTTTGCGTGGGTTTCTTGTCGCGCCCGCGACTGGGTTTTGGGCTGCTCACGTAATGTGGTTTATTTGATCAAAAAAAAATTCTGAAATATTGTGGTAGCGGCCGCTACCATTTCTTGAAGAAAATGGGTCGCGGCCGCGACTCCTGTTCCTTCTGCTAATCTCAGTTTTCCCCGAACTGCATGGCTTCCAATTGTTTTTTTTTTATTTCCTCTTTGCATGCATGTACATTTTGTTTTATGAATGAAATTGCATGCATTGTTATTGCTTGTTGCTGTACGTTTATATATATATATATATATATATATATATATATATATATATATATAAATAAATAGTATTACATGCATGATTTAGTGAATGCATGCATTTGGTACGTTATATACATATATTTGGATATATTTTGCATGCATGTGAAATTGGTATTTGATGCATAGAATTGCATGCACTTTGGTACGTATGCATGCTTATGTCTATTATATATATAATTAAGTAATAGTATAATATAATATAATATATACTTATATATATTTATATATGTTTATTAAATGTTAAATGTTATTTGATTTAATTGAATGTATTTAATTGTCTATTTTCTAATTAGAAATGTGATTTAACTTGTGCTTTGATCCTATTTGAAATTCTTGAATTGAATTGATTGGAAATGTGGAATTATGAATTCGAATGAAAGTGAACGAATGATTGAATGATTTGATTATATGATTTAAATTCCTTAATAGTGCACATGAACATTTTCATAACATAATTTAGCTTTTATACATTCATATCATGATCATAACATTTGCCGAGCGTCTTATTTGGTCATATTGAGTCTCACTTCACCTTTCTTGCACAGATTTTGAGTCCGTTGGAGACGAGGCCGTTCAGTGAGGCTCGTGTGTTCTCCTTGTTGCCGTTTAAGGTGGGTTTCTCTTCTACTTAGATAAAACGACCCGATATATCTCCCTATGTGAAAAGTTTTAAGCCAAAGTAATACGATATATATATATATATATTGAGTCTTTTATCGAGTAAATGATTGCAAACGTAAAGCCCTTATTTCTTGAACCCTACCTAATGTTTTGGCGAGAATGAATGAATGTTATGCACTGAATGGGGCCCAGGGGCTTGGTGTGAGTGGGGACCCGAGGAGGCAAGGGCTGACGGTAAACCCTTACCGAGGAATGGACGCTGAGTGCCATCTGGGGAGTCATGTTCCCCTTTTGGTCAATGAATGGGTGGATGGGCCTTGCAAACCCGCCACCAACCCGGAGGAAGAAGGTGTAAATGTTATTGAATGCGCACGAAAGAATGATATCCATGAAAAGAAAGAAAGAAAGAAAGAATGAATGAATGAATAAATGAATGTTAATGAATTACACGAGGAGTTGGTTGGAGATAATGCACGCCCACTCGCCGGGCCACTAATGACCTGGACCTAATGTAAATGAATCGTTATAATCCCTTTTGATGATTTCTATTCACCCAATTGGGAAATTCTTTAAAAACCTCATTTGGGATTATAGCTTGCATGTGAATGTTTAATTACCGTCATATATTACATTATGCCCTGCTTTTATACCCAACAGTCCCTTTTGGACTGAACCCGTTTAGTTTTCAGCTGTGTTATGCAGGTGTCAAGGGGGCTAGGCGGGCTTTCGAGTCATAAGTCTTACATTCACTTTTAGCTCTTGTATTTGGTCTTACACTTTCATATTGCACTTTTGATCATTGTATAAGATTATTAATGGAGCGTACATGTTTGGAGACTTGATGGTATTGAACGATGTATATGGTTATTTTTGGAACCTTGATTCTCATGATATATATGTATGAGATATGTTCAGATTTTGCTTCCGCTTTAATGTTTATTCTGATTTCATGGTTCAAGGGTTAGTCCCGCCTAACATAGAGTGTGTGTTTGTCCCCGTTCGCCGTGGTTTGGCTCGGGTATGGATCGTCCATTTCATATTCGGGTCGGGTCTCGGTGCGGGAGATGTGACACCTTGCGCTAGGGTGTTACATTCATGTTATTAAATTGATATTCTAAAGTATGATTTCTTTTTTTTTTATATTTTATTTTATGAAAATTCCGAGGGATTTCCAAGGGAAAATGGAATTCCCTCGGAATTCCCTCGGAATTTGCCATAACTATTTTCAATATTATAGACTATTTAACGATTTGTTGAATTTAATTACAATCCATGATAATTATATGCATTATTAGTGAATTTAATAAACTAATGGTTGTTATTATATTAATAATTGGTAATTATATATATGTAATCAAACTTTGGATAAGTATTTCGAACAATATCAATGTAAATATTCGTATTCTTTTCTATTGAAATTGAATTTCTACTTCGTATTTAATATATTTGTGTGACATCAATTTTTTCTTATTCATTTCATTATTCTATAAAGTTTCATGTTATTAAATTGATATTCTAAAGTATGATTTCCGTTTTTTTTATATTTTATTTTATGAAAATTCCGAGGAAATTCCGAGGGATTTCCGAGGGAAAATGGAATTCCCTCGGAATTTGCCATAACTATTTTTAATATTATAGACTATGTAACGATTTGTTGCATTTAATTACAATCCATGATAATTATATGCATTATTAGTGAATTTAATAAACTAATGGTTGTTATTATATTAATAATTGGTAATTATATATATGTAATCAAACTTTGGATAAGTATTTCGAACAATATCAATGTAAATATTCGTATTCTTTTCTATTGAAATTGAATTTCTACTTCGTATACAATATATTTGTGTGACATCAATTTTTTCTTATTCATTTCATTAATAAATAAAGTTTCATGTTATTAAATTGATATTCAAAAGTATGATTTCCTTTTTTTTTGTATATTTTATTTTATGAAAATTCCGAGGGAATTCCGATGGATTTCCGAGGGAAAATGGAAATCCCTCGGAATTCCCTCGGAATTTGCCATAACTATTTTTAATATTATAGACAATTTAACGATTTATTGAATTTAATTACAATCCATGATAATTATATGCATTATTTGTGAATTTAATAAACTAATGGTTGTTATTATATTAATAATTGGTAATTATATATTTGTAATCAAACTTTGGATAAGTATTTCGAACGTTATCAAGGTAAATATTCGTATTCTTTTCAATTGAAATTGAATTTCTACTTCGTATTTAATATATTTGTGTGACATCAATTTTTTCTTATTCATTTCATTAATAAATAAAGTTTCATGTTATTAAATTGATATTCTAATGTATGATTTCCTTTTTTTTAAATATTTTATTTTATGAAAATTCCGAGGGATTTCCGAGGGAAAATGGAATTCCCTCGGAATTCCCTCGTAATTTTGCCATAACTATTTTTAATATTGTAGACTATTTAACGATTTGATGAATTTAATTACAATCCATTATAATTATATGCATTAGTAGTGAATTTAATAAACTAATGGTTGTTATTATATTAATAATTGGTAATTATATACATGTAATCAAACTTTGGATAAGTATTTCGAACGATATCAATGTAAATATTCGTATTCTTTTCAATTGAAATTGAATTTCTACTTCGTATATAATATATTTGTGTGACATCAATTTTTTCTTATTCATTTCATTATTCAATAAAGTTTCATGTTATTAAATTGATATTCTAAAGTATGATTTCCGTTTTTTTTATATTTTATTTTATGAAAATTCCGAGGAAATTCCGAGGGATTTCCGAGGGAAAATGGAATTCCCTCGGAATTTTGCCATAACTATTTTTAATATTATAGACAATTTAACGATTTGTTGAATTTAATTACAATCCATGATAATTATATGCATTATTAGTGAATTTAATAAACTAATGGTTGTTATTATATTAATAATTGGTAATTAAATATATGTAATCAAACTTTGGATAAGTATTTCGAACAATATCAATGTAAATATTCGTATTCTTTTCTATTGAAATTGAATTTCTACTTCGTATTTAATATATTTGTGTGACATCAATTTTTTCTTATTCATTTCATTAATAAATAAAGTTTCATGTTATTAAATTGATATTCTAATGTATGATTTCCTTTTTTTTATATATTTTATTTTATGAAAATTCCGAGGGAATTCCGAGGGAAAATGAAATTCCCTCGGAATTCCCTCGGAATTTTGCCATAACTATTTTTAATATTATAGACTATTAAACGATTTGTTGAAATTAATTACAATCCATGATAATTATATGCGTTATTAGTGAATTTAATAAACTAATGGTTGTTATTGTATTAATAATTGGTAATTATATATATGTAATCAAACTTTGGATAAGTATTTGGAACGATATCAATGTAAATATTCGTATTCTTTTCAATTAAAAATTGAATTTCTACTTCGTATATAATATATTTGTGTGACATCAATTTTTTTTATTCATTTCATTAATAAATAAAGTTTCATGTTATTAAATTGATATTCTAAAGTATGATTTCCTTTTTTTTTTATATTTTATTTTATGAAAATTCCGAGGAAATTTCGAGGGATTTCCGAGGGAAAATGGAATTCCCTCGGAATTTTGCCATAACTATTTTTAATATTATAGACTATGTAATGATTTGTTAAATTTAATTACAATACATGATAATTATATGCATTATTAGTGAATTTAATAAACTAATGGTTGTTATTATATTAAGAATTGGTAATTATATACATGTAATCAAACTTTGGATAAATATTCCGAACGATATCAATGTAAATATTCGTATTCTTTTCAATTGAAATTGAATTTCTACTTCGTATAAAATATATTTGTGTGACATCAATTTTTTCTTATTCATTTCATTATTCAATAAAGTTTCATGTTATTAAATTGATATTCTAAAGTATGATTTCCCTTTTTTTTATATTTTATTTTATGAAAATTCCGAGGAAATTCCGAGGGATTTCCGAGGGAAAATGGAATTCCCTCGGAATTTGCCATAACTATTTTTAATATTATAGACTATTTAACGATTTGTTGAATTTAATTACAATCCATGATAATTATATGCATTATTAGTGAATTTAATAAACTAATGGTTGTTATTATATTAATAATTGGTAATTATATATTTGTAATCAAACTTTGGATAAGTATTTCGAACGATATCAATGTAAATATTCGTATTCTTTTCAATTGAAAATGAATTTCTACTTCGTATTTAATATATTTGTGTGACATCAATTTTTTTTTATTCATTTCATTAATAAACAAAGTTTCATGTTATTAAATTGATATTCTAAAGTATGATTTCCTTTTTTTATATATATTTTATTTAATGAAAATTTCGATGGATTTCCGAGGGAAAATGAAATTCCCTCGAAATTCCCTCGGAATTTTGCCATAACTATTTTTAATATTAGAGACTATTTAACGATCTGTTGAATTTAATTACAATCCATGATAATTATATGCATTATTAGTGAATTTAATAAACTAATTGTTGTTATTATATTAATAATTGGTAATTATATATATGTAATCAAACTTTGGATAACTATTTCGAACGATATCAATGTAAATATTCGTATTCTTTTCAATTGAAATTGAATTTCTACTTCGTATATAATTTGTTTGTGTGACATCAATTTTTTTTATTCATTTCATTAATGAATAAAGTTTCATGTTATTAAATTGATATTCTAAAGTATGACTTCCTTTTTTTTTATATTTTATTTTATGAAAATTACGAGGAAATTCCGAGGGATTTCAGAGGGAAAATGGAATTCCCTCGGAATTCCCTCGGAATATGCCATAACTATTTTTAATATTATAGACTATGTAACGATTTGTTGAATTCAATTATAATCCATGATAATTATATGCATTATTAGTAAATTTAATAAACTAATGGTTGTGATTATATTAATAATTGGTAATTATATATATGTAATCAAACTTTGGATATGTATTTCGAACGTTATCAAGGTAAATATTCGTATTCTTTTCAATTAAAAATTGAATTTCTACTTCGTATATAATATATTTGTGTGACATCAATTTTTTTTATTCATTTCATTAATAAATAAAGTTTCATGTTATTAAATTGATATTCTAATGTATGATTTCCTTTTTTTTATATATTTTATTTTATGAAAATTCCGAGGAAATTCCGAGGGATTTCCGAGGGAAAATGGAATTCCCTCGGAATTTTGCCATAACTATTTTTAATATTATAGACTATGTAATGATTTGTTAAATTTAATTACAATCCATGATAATTATATGCATTATTAGTGAATTTAATAAACTAATGGTTGTTATTATATTAAGAATTGGTAATTATATACGTGTAATCAAACTTTGGATAAATATTCCGAACGATATCAATGTAAATATTCGTATTCTTTTCAATTGAAATTGAATTTCTACTTCGTATATAATATATTTGTGTGACATCAATTTTTTCTTATTCATTTCATTATTCAATAAAGTTTCATGTTATTAAATTGATATTCTAAAGTATGTGATGGGTTCCGAATAGGAGGATCTGAATCCAATCTGTAACGCCCCAGTTTTTCAGAGGTTTGAGCATGACGTATTCGTTTACCAATGTGCGCAATTTAATTAACTATATATGCTTCATTATTGATTTTATTAATTGATCGTGAATTCTTGAGACGTTTGAGCATGTGTGTTTATGTTTGATGCCGTTGCTATTTGGTTTGATTTCTGTTTTTCGTGAAAACTTGGCATGAGTGAACTATGTGACATATGATTATGTTTATATGCTCGTCGCATGATTTTATTCTCGTATGTGTGTGTTTTGGATTCGTTCGTGTGATCGGAACCGAAAAGGGGGCTAAAGAGCATTTAGCACACCTTGTGTTCCGGGCGGCATATCTTGAGCTCGGGAACTCGGAATCGAGTTCCGTCACCTCCATTGGATCCGGATCGATGAATCGGAGCCAATGGGACAAGCCTCACATTTTTCTAAGATCATTTGGGTTGCCAAATTTTAACCGAAACAAGCCCCTTGCGCCAAAAATGACAAATAATAGCTATTTCACGTTCACGGACCTAACCTAACGAACCTAGACCCTAACCCTTGACCTATAACCACTTGCACACTCTCTCTCTCCCCCATATCTGGCCCCCAACCGAACCAACCCCTCCCATTTATCCCCAAACTCAGCCAAAAGGAGAGAGAAATAAGAAATAGGGAGAAAGAAGGAGGAAGAAGATGACACTATTCAACCTTGGGGTATTGAGCTCTTACCCCCACCATTTCTACTCCAAATTGAAAGGTAAGCCCATATTTGTGATGTACATCTTCTTGTAGTCATTTTAAGTTAAGGTTTGCATGATTTCTCCAAGCTTTGGGTTAGACATGGCATGTATGATGAATAGTGAGGGTTTGGGGGAAATTGATGAATTCTAGCATGTCTCCTTGTGGATTCTTTTGTTATGATGCATTTATATTGCTCCTAAGATGTTATTTGTGATATGTATGAACTTGCTTTAGTTTCTAGGTTAGAATTCATGGCCTTACCATTTATGGAATTTGAAGAGATAGAATGAGTTTGTTCCAATTTCATTCCTTGCTTGAATTGTTGCATCTTTGGATGTTTTAATGGATTGAAATGCATGAATACTTGCTATCCTAACTTACCTATGTGTGTTAATTTGATGTTTATATGGTTTAGCATGAGTTTTGCCCTGTTTGTTGTATGTTTTTCGCCACTGACCTAAATCCGCGAGGGTGGATTTTTCCCTTTGGAAAAATCCGCGGGGGTGGATTTGAGGCAGTGGGACTGGACCAGATCCATGGGGGTGGATTTTTCCCTTTGGAAAAATCCATGGGGGTGGATTTTGTCCAGCCTGTTTTTATTACTCCGATTCCTTTTTTCTTCGTTTGTTTGATCTTCCTCCACCTCTTTTATGACTTCTATGCTATGCTAACATGTATTATCTTGTGTGTTATGAACTTTTATTATTTTTCGTGGAATATTTTATGAGTTATGATTCAAATATCTTCATTGCTTTTAATATGTGCATGCATGGATGATTGCTTCCAATGTGAACCCTAATCGCTTATATATCTCCTCTTTTATGACTTGTATGATGTGTATACATGTTATATTACGTGTTATGCTCGTTAATTGAATTTCTTGGATTAATTTGGTATGGATTATGAAAGTTATGAACGAATGTACTTGAATGAATTACGTGACAATGCGATTCTTCTTATAACTAACGCATCCCTTATGTGTTCAATGGATTCCTTTCACCTCTAAATGATTCATGTGCATTGTAAACATGTTGATATTTATCTTATGATTATTGTATGGAATTATTGGATCATTTTGATTTGATTTATAAAAGATACGATATGATTGAACGTGAAACCTTCATGTATTGAATGTACATGGGTTGAGTGCTTGATTATATGTCTCCATGACATTGTATTACTTCTTATGCATCTCATACCACGCTAATGCATTGCCGTGCGTCTTATATGGTTCATTTGGAGTCTTGAGTCTCACAAAGTACACTACATTGTCTTTTGTTCAGTTTCTCCAGGGTGGAGACTTGCCGGGTTCATAAAGCACCATGAGTCTTCCTTCTTTTGGTATTGTCGGTAAGGTGTAACAGGTGGGTTTCTCTTCTATTAGTTAACTGACCCTATATACTCCCAATGTGTAAAGATTTTGGCCAAAACTATTATACGTATATAGAGTCACTTTTCATGAGTAAATATTTACAACGTAAAGCCCTTATTTTATGAACCCTACCAAATGTTTTGGCGAGAATGAAAGAATGAATGTTATGCACAGAATGGGGCCCAGGGACTTGGTGTGAGTGGTGACCCGAGGAGGCATGGGCTGACGGTGAACCCTCACACTAGTCCCACCAATGAACGGCGTAACCGGACCCCGTTAGGAGTTAGCGGGGAATGGACGCCGAGTGCCATCTGGGGAGTCATGAAACCCTTTTGGTCAATGAATGGATGGTTCGGGCCGATCACCCGGCCATCACCCGGAGGAAGAAAGTGTAAATGTTTATGATTGTGCACAAAAGAATGATATGTATGAATGAATGAATGAACGAATGTATGAATGATTAATGGATTACACAAGGTGTTGGTTGGAGATAATGCACGCCCACTCGCCGGGCCACAAATGACCTAATTAGTGGAATTTGATGGTTATAATCCCTTTTGATGATTTCTTTATCTCACCCACTTGGGAAATGCTTTGAAAACCTCATTTGGGGATTATAACTTGCATGTGAATGTTTAAATACTGTCTTATATTATATTATGCCCTATTTTATACCCACCAGTCTCCTATAGACTGAACCCGGCTTTGTTTTCAGTTTTGCAGGTTTTGGTGTGCTAGGCGGGGTTCCGAGTCGGTCAAGTTCTATGTCTTAGTTTGGTCACTTGCACGCATCTTTGTATTTGATTAAGGGATGAAAGAATGTATGTATGAATCACGGTTATGGTTATGATTATGAATTATGGTTACAGTTATGTTTGAATTTCGGGATTAGGTAATTATGCTAGTTGAACCCGTCATTGCTTCTTATGTTTATTATGAATGGTATGATTTATTTTTGAAATTTCATGTATTTCAGTCTTGTTCTTTTGGTTTTAAGTTTAGCTCCCGCCTAGCATAGCGAGTGAGTGAGTCCCCGTTCGTGTGAGCTTGGTTCATGTATGGATTTTCCATTTCATGTGTGGATCGGGCTCATAGTGCGGGGGATGTGGCGCCTATCGTCCCGGGTGCTACACAATCACTTTACGATTTGTAGTTGTGGAGGAAACCGTCGGAGATTCGTCGGAAATGATAAAGGGGGTTCTACCTGTTGGGACAAGCACAATAAAAGTCAGAAGGCCAAGCTGGGGGAACTGGGGGTGATACCCAGTTTGGCTCTCCGACGCTCAAGTCAGTTCAAGGTATGAAGGAGAAACGTAGGTTCAGTCACAGTTTTAGTGATGAAGATTGCTTACCAGTGTAGAAGATGACTTTAGCTATTTATAGTTGAGGGTCAAGGGCCCTTTGGTCATTTACCTCAAGTGGTCCTGGCCGAATGTTGCCCTAACACGTGGCGCCATGAGAGAGAAACCTAGGAGGAATCTTCTGCAAAAGCGGCCAAAAGTTGGTGCTGGCAACAGTGGCAGGTGCGCGGGCATGTACGATGTGTCAGAGAGCCATTTGGGTGGTTGGTAACGAGGGCTTAAGAGCGCGCTCGTGACAACCTGGAGTATTGGAAGCCAAGATATCCGCTGGGGGGAATGAAGGCTCCAGTTCAAGTGACGAGCCAAAGGGGAGGCCACTCTGAGGGAGTGTGACGCTCGAAGAGGGCTCCCTTGGCACGTGGACGTGCCAATCATACAGTATGAATGGCGCTCGTGAGAGTGACAGCGCTCGTTGGGCTTAACTCCTGAAGAAGGATTGCGCTCGTTGCGCTTAGCGCTCGCACACTGATGGGTGCAACCTTGGGGAGACAGATGTCATCATCTCGGTGGTGCCACGTGTCCTAACGTGGGACGATCGTATTTTGACCCCATCATTTTGCCCCCTAATTCTGTAGTCCTTAGTGATAAGGACTGTAGAATTTTGACGCGTTCTATCTCTTGCATGTAGCGCTCGCATAGGACTTGGCGTGTTGAGCAATTTTTCCTCTGATTGTGCCATTAATGCGGTCTTTTCAACTGACCGCTCGTAATGCTTCTGCACTGAGCGTTGTACTATTCTTGAGTATCCGAAATGTCAGAGCATTAAATGCGGGCGCGCGTGGGGCGCGTGAGCATTGGGAAGCATGTGACGGTTCCATAAAGTGGGCGGTTTCCTAGGCGGGAAATGATTACCATTTTGAATTCATTGCCGAAAAAGGTACCAACTCCCATCCCTATAAGTATGGGATTCCGAAATCTTGCTACTCTTTACACATTCTGAACTTCCAAGCATCCTCTGCAAAAAGAATTCTCTCGCACACCAGTTCTTAGAGCATCTTCTACCTCTCTCCCAGATTTTCTCAGAAATCTTCGAGGTAAACTTCCAGCGCGATTATCTAACTCTGCTAACTTTAGATTCGGACTTTAGGACTTTGTAATCCCTTAGGTTTTACTCCTTCAGGGAATCCTAATTTCTTTCCAGAAAACTCCCATTCTCAAACCCAGATTAAATCTCTTGCAAATCTCAGCCTCTGCCATGGCTGACCAACATGTTGAGGAATTCGCCCGTGAAATCCATGAAATGGCCACTGAGAGTTCCTCTTCCCCCGATTCCCCCAGAGACGAGGAGTTGGGGGCGGCAGTGATGGCCATGGAGGATAGGAATCCAGGTGGAGTGGATCCTCTCTTTGAGGAGATGAATCTAGTAATGGAGGCAGAAAGGCAAGGGGTTACTCTCCCCATAACTCAGAGTGCCACTCACCCTCACCGCCATACTGTGACGGTGGCCGTCGCGACCCCGCTTCCAGTGGCTGAAGTCATAACAGGGCCTTCAGAAAGAGCCCGTAATAAAGGAAAGAGCAAGAAATCCAAGAAATCCAAAGGGCCTAACGAGGGTGAAGGATCAGGCTACCAGGCCACCGAGCGCACTCCTGAGGAGACTCCCAGCACAGTTACTTTGGGAGAAGTGAAAACGATGTTGGCTCCTATCTACTGGGACGAGCGCTATACATGGAGAATTCCAGAAAGCCATGAGCGGGCCAACAATCCGCCTCCAGGCGAAATGGCGGTCTACGTGGCCACAGTGAGTTCAGGAGGCTTGAGGTTCCCTGTCTCGATCTCGATGGCTCACTTGTTGAATGATCTGGGCCTCTGTCCCTCACAAATCGTGCCCAACGGCTTGGCCCTCTTAACCTGCTTTGTGATTCTGATGAGGAGCATGGGTTACGAGCCCTTCTTGCGGAACTTCAACGCCCTCTTTCAAGTAGTCAGCTCATCTCGTTCATCTCCCGAGGCTGGTTTTTACTATGTTCAGGCGAAGGCCCATATGAGGTTAATAAACTCGCCCTCGACCACTTATGGCCCCAACTGGAAGGAGAAATTCATTTTCGTCAAGGCCCCAGCAGAAGAAGGCTTTGGGGTGTCCTCTCGATGGGGCTCGTTCTCAAAGAGCCGCTTGGAGCCTGCACTTCCCAAAGGTTGGGCCAAGAGTCTGGCGGCAGCCTTGAGGGACGAGGGCCACCTCATCCAGGCAAAAGATTGGATAGATAATGAGGAGCTCATGTTCCTGTGTGGCCTTTCTAACGATCCCTATTTCCTTGACAACCCTCCGGCTCGTGATATAGAGAGAGATGGTTAGATTCTTAGGGCTCTGACCTTTAGATAGGAATGCTGACTACCCTTTTTGTACTTGTAATTTGCACACTTAATAATTCTGTTTAAGGATTTATAACCCTTGTACTTTCCATTTTTGCAGGAGTTGCTATAATAGAGATGGCAGGAGGAATCAGACAAGCCGCTCGCTTTGCTCATGCCAACAGGAATCAAACCCAGCAAGGGGACCAACAGCGCCCCCGAAACCGAGGCAACAGGGGGGACGCTCGTGGCGGGCAACGGGGCGCCGGTTCGAGCGCAGCTTCAGAAGTTCCACCCCCACGAAACCGGGGGGGAAACAGGGCGGCCCTTCCAGAAAATAGAATAGTGGTGCGGCCCTCTTCTTCATCCGACTCGAGGGTGGCTGACCCTCGTGCAGCTGATCAGGTGAGGCCACCCCCCAATTTGGCCATGAACGAGGCCAATCCAAGCGCAAGTAGACCTTCCCGTAAGAGGAAGAGGATGCCCGACACTGCTGCAATCAAGGGCAAAGGAAAACAAGTGGTCGAGGGACCCAAGGGCGAGGGGGAAACTTCCTCTTCAGAGGAGGAATATTTATGGGAGTTCTCCCGATGAGGGGACAAGGACTTTGCAGGTGCCCCCGATGGTGGGCCAGTTCTGCTAAGGCCTGGCACGCTCGCTCAAGCCGTCAGCGAGAATCTCTACGACAAGGCCCAATTCTCGGCGGATCACCGGCATCTCTTCAGTGAGTCTGTGGAGAAAGTGACCTACGACGCGGCCCACGCCTTAATCTCCGTAAGTCTTAACTCCCTTGTTCCATTGTCATCTTTGTAACCTCTTAACACTTTCTTGCTAATATTTTCCTTCTTTCAAACCCCCGCAGCAAGTGCTCCCTAGGCTTAAAAACATCCAAAGGCGGGCCTCCATCTACGCTGACCGCAAAGCCAAGTATAAGAAGATGGCTCGTTCCAACGATCCGGCTCAGATTCAAGCGGAGCTGGACGCTGAGATAGCTAAGTATGAATCCCTTAAGGATTTGTTCAAGAAGACGGAGGGGGAGCTGGGAAAATTGAAGGAGGATTTTCAGGCGGTGGAAGGCGCTCGAAGCGTCTTGAGCGACAAGTTGGCCCAGGCTGATGAGCGCTGCAAGAAGGCGAAGACCGAGCGGGAGAGCTGGAAGACGAGGGCTCTGGAGGCTGAGAGGAAATTCAACGACACCATGAACGAGTGGCCTCAGAGTCTTAAATGTGCGAACAAGGAGGCCTTTGTCAGGTTCTGCCATTCGAAGGCCTTCAACTTTGCAGCCTCGTTGCATTGCTTGGATTAGGCCCAGAATGCCTTCAATTTGGCCATTGAGCAGGGCATCCACAAGGGGCTAACTGACCCGGCTATGAGGGGAGCAGAGGGCACAGGGCTCATGTTCAACAAGCGCTATGAGGAAGAGGATGAAGATCTCAATGACCCTGCGGACACCATTGCTGAGGTGGAGTATGATTTCTTGGTGAAACTTATCCAAGATGAATACACGGACTCTCATCCGTCAGGAGATGCTGCTCAATCCGCTCAAAATGATAATCCTGAGGATGAACCACAAGCGCCCATCGTGGAGGATGCCCCTGTCCCAGCTGCCGAGGGTGCTAACGCCCCCGTTCCTGGTGCCAATGAGCCCGACGATCCCCAAGCCCAACCGCAAGAGCCTGAGGGCCCAGTTCATGGCCCCGTGGCCCAGAATATACTGGTGATCGTTGATGAAGACGTTGCCCCGGCCGCTTGAAGCCCTTCCTATTTCAACGTACTTTCCTGCTTTACTGTTTTCTTCCCTTCTTTTGAAACAATGTTCAGAGGCCTTTGAGCTCTTATTTTGTAATGTTTCTTACAGTGAATATACATCCCCTCCTTCATAACTTTGTTCTTTTACTTAATTAGAAATCAGAACTCATGCTTAGAGCTTTCTAGAACAAATCTCATAATAATAAGACTGTGTGTAGCATACTCTGTGGATGTTTTATTTCTCTGTTGAGCCTTTAGCACTTTCTGAGAAATTTTGGTAATTCTTTAACACTTGAAAATTCGCCTAAGTCTTGAGCGATCGTGAGGGTCTTATTGTGAGATTGCCCCCCCTACTCAAGACTTGTATAAATTTTTGCCTTTGTCATAAGCCTTGAAAATTTGTCTAAGTCTTGAGCGGTCGTGAGGGTCTTATTGTGAGATTGCCCTCCCTTTCAAGACTTGTATAAATTTTGTTTTTGTTATAAGTCTTGAAACTTTGTCTAAGTCTTGAGCGGTCGTGAGGGTCTTATTGTGAGACTGCCCTCGTTCAAGACTTGGGGACCTTCTCCTTATTCTCGAAAATTATGCTAAGTCTTGAGTATTTACGAGGGTCTTACTTAGAGGTTGCCCTCGTTCAAGACTTGTGAAGTTCCGTCTGCAAGGGATCCCACTTTCGAGCGCAAGGCACGGCCAAGGCCTACTAGGATTTTCCCCATCTCGTTTAATTGGTTATGAGCGTAACCAGTCTATCCTTATGAGGGCGTCCCCCCAAGCGGAGTAGAGTGCTGGCCAGCGTAACCCGTGCGAAATATCAGCATTCATATAGGAAGGGATTGCCAACCACGCTCGTGAAAACGAGGGACATGGGTCTCATCCATTCAAGCGATCAAAGAAACATAATGTTAGAACAATTTAAGAAAAAGTTATACTGGAACTTACTCACAATTGGAAGTACAGAGGAACCCAACAAAGAGGGTTGTTACATCATGTTCCGCAAAGAGCTTTTAAACATAAAACCGCCGGAGGTTACATGCGTTCCAAGGGCGCGGCAAGCGCTCTCCTTGAAGTGTCTCCAGGGTGTAAGTGTTGTTAGCTCTGAGTTGTACGACCTTGAATGGGCCTTCCCAATTGGGGTCCAATTTCCCCACGTGCCTGGACACTTCCACTTTCTTCAAAACCAAGTCTCCCAACTGGAAAGTTCTTTCCCTCACACGCTTGTTGTACTGTTGGGCCACAGAGGATTTATAATGGTGGATCTTAGCCCAGGCTTTGTCTCTCCTTCATCCAGCAAGTCCAACTCCAAGCTCCTGTTGCCATCGTTGAGCTGAGGCTCGAAATAGCCGACACGAGCGGATTCGTTTACTATCTCCGCTGGTATCATCGCTTCTGATCCATAAACGAGCGCGTAAGGTGTTTCTCCAGTGGCCGCTCGTGGGGTAGTGCGATAAGCCCAAAGCGCTCCTTGCAGCTCTTCAGCCCATTCACTTTTCTTGCTCTCAAGCATGGTTTTCAGATGTTGCAAGATAATCCTATTGGTAACTTCTGCTTGCCCATTGGCTTGAGGGTGTCCTACAGAGGTAAATCGCTGCTCGATCCCCAACTCAGAGCACCATTCTCGTGTGTCGGCTGCTATGAACTGGGATCCGTTGTCAGAGATAAGCACCCTCGGGATGCCGTACCTGCAAATGATGTTTTTCCAAATGAAGTCCCTCACAACCCTGAAAGTGATTTTTGAAACGGCTTCGGCCTCGGCCCACTTGGTGAAGTAGTCGACGGCTAAAATGACAAACTTCTTTTGTCCCGCAGCCATGGGCAAGGGGCCCACGATGTCTATTCCCCACTGGTCAAAAGGCCAAGAGACGTCTATTGGGATCATCTGTGTGGCTGGCAATTGAGGGAGATTTGAATGAAATTGGCACTTAGGGCACTTCCTCGAAAATTCGATGGCATCTTGGAGAACTGTAGGCCAATAAAACCCACTTCTCAGAACCTTCTTTGCCAGGATACGCCCTCCGGAATGATTCCTACAGCTTCCATTGTGGATGAGTTCAAGCGTCTCCTTCGCTTGTGAGGGCCTTAGGCATCTCATTGGGGGTCCCTGGAATGATTTCTTGAATAACCTCCCCTCGTGATCCAAAGCGAAACGAGGGGCCTTACTTCGGACTTTCCTAGCTTCCACCTTGTCAATGGGGGGAATTCCATCCCTAAGGAAAACGACGATGTCGTCAAGCCAACAGGGCTCGTTTGGATCAATCATAGCGATTATTCCAATGGCGACCCTTTCCCTGATCAAAGGTTCCTCAGTCTTAAGGAACGTAACAGAACGCTCAGAAGTACCTTCCAAAGCTGACGCAAACTTTGACAGAGCGTCCGCACGCTCGTTCTCCTCCCGTGGTACTTGAAGTAGATGAAATTCCTTGAACTTCCCGATGATTTCTCTGGCTTTACTCAGGTACTGCACCATGGTGGTTTCTCGAGCCTCATAAGTTCCTTCAATCTGGCTCGCAATTAACTGTGAATCCACATAAGCGGTGATTCTGGAGGCTCCATTCTGAAAAGCAATATTCAATCCTTGCACGAGGGCTTCATATTCTGCTTCGTTATTAGTGACTTGGAAATCCAGCTTGATTGCAAAGTCCAGCTCAATACCATCGGGGTTTCTAAGGGCCATTCCTACTCCTCCCCCTTGAGAGGTTGAGGAACCATCTGTGTGCAGGACCCATAACCCCTCACTCTCCTGAACGGCAGGCTCTAAACCAAAGCGTTCTGCCAACAAATCAGCTACCACCTGAGCCTGTATCGCGGTCCTGGGCTCAAAGCATAAGTCAAACTGGCTCAATTCGATGGCCCAATTGATTAATCTCCCAGACACGTCTGGCTTAGACAGCACTTGCTTCAAGGGTTGGTCGGTGAGAACCGTTATGGAGTGCGCTTGAAAGTAAGGTCTCAGCCTTCTTGAGGCGTTAATAAGAGCAAACGCGAATTTCTCAATCTCTAAATACTTCTTCTTGGCTCCTTGCAATGTTTTGCTCAGATAATAGACAGGTAAGTGTTTCCGTTCCCGTACAGCGATCAGAACCGCACTTGTGGCCTCGGAAGAAACGGAAAGATACATAAATAATCTCTCACCTTCGACGGGCTTAGTCAGCAGTGGTGCGCTCGATAAGTAAGCCTTCATATCTTGCAGCGCCCTTTCGCATTCTTCTGTCCAAGCAAAGTTACGTGCGTTCCTCAAAATTTTGAAGAAGGGAAGGTTCCTGTCCACCGAGCGCGAAATAAACCTGTTCAACGAGATGATTTTTCCTACTAGGACTTGCACTTCCCGCAAATTTCGAGGGGAGGGAATTTCCAATATGGCCTTGATCTTCTCCGGATTGGCCTCAATTCCCCTCTGACTGACCATGTACCCTAAGAACTTTCCCCCTTGCACTCCAAAGGTGCACTTCGAAGGGTTCAACTTCATCCCATACTGACGCAGGATTGAAAAAGTGCGCTTGAGATCTTCCAAGTGGGAGTCCTGCCGCTCGCTTTTGACAATCATATCATCCACGTAAACCTCCATGGACCTTCCAATTTCTTTTTCAAACATCTTGTTGACGAGCCGTTGATACGTAGCTCCGGCGTTCTTGAGTCCGAAAGGCATGACTAAGAAGCAATATACCCCCAGATGGACAACAAACGAGGTTTTGGGGCGGTGTTCTGGGGCCATAAAGATCTGATAGTATCCCTGGAAAGCGTCCATCATGCTCATGAGCTCGCAGCCAGCGGTCGAATCCACCAATTGGTCTATCCGAGGCAGCGGGTAAGGATCCTTAGGGCAAGCCTTGTTGAGATCAGTGAAATCGTTGCACATGCGCCATTTATTCGCGCTCTTGGGCACCAAGACAACGTTACACAACCACTCCGGATACAAGATGGGCTCGATATACTGAGCCTCTAGGAGTTTATTAACTTCCTCTTCAATGACTTTCTTTCGAAAGCCATGTACATCCCGCTTTTTCTGCTTGATGGGTTTGAAAGAGGGATCCACATTAAGCCTATGGACAATGACGCTTGGGTCAATCCCTGTGAGGTCGGAGGCTTTCCACGCAAATACATCACTGTTCTCCCTGAGGAAGTCAATCATCATAATCTGAGAGGGCCCCGAGAGGTTAGATCCTATCTGAGTAGTCTTATCCTTGTTTCCGGGTTCCAACTCAATGGTCAGGAACTTCTCCGAGGGTTCGATCCTTATCTCAGGGCGAGGAAGTTCGAGCGCCCTCTTCTTTCCCGTCAAACGGTCACCGGGTGCTGACTCACCCCCTCCTGGCTCGTCTCCTTCTGAGGACGATCCACCAACGGTCCCTGGTGGTGCACTTTCGAGGGGATTCTCCATGTTGTCTCCCTTCTTCTTTTTGTTCTTCTTCTTGTTCAACTTCGCCCTTTTTCATGCTGGGCTGTCCTCATCTAGATTGGGGAAATCCACTGATTTCTTGGTGGAACCAATTTGGAAGGTTTTCTCCGCTTTAGGCTTTCTAAGGGACAGCATGTAACATTCCCAAGCCTCTCGCACATTGCACAGTACTTCTCCCACGCCCTCGGAGGTAGGGAATTTAATCTTCTGGTGGTAGGTGGAGATGATGACTTTGAAATCCACGAGGGCAGGGCGCTCAATTATGATGTTATAAGGAATGTCAATCTCCACCACCGCGTATGTTACCAAGAGTGTCTTGCGCTGAGGGGCTCGGCCGAATGAAGTAGCTAAGCGAATTTGCCCTCGTGGGACAACTTCCGAGCCTCCAAAGCCGATGAGGGCTGTTTTGAGAGGCTCGAGCGGAAGGTCAGCCTTCATCTTTAAAAATGTAGAATAAGGCAAAACATTGACAGAGCTTCCACTATCCACCAACACCCTTTTTACAACGTGATTGTGAACATCTACACTAACCACCATGGGGCAATCGGAGGTTATACCCTCCCCATGGGGTGTTACAATATGCTCTAAATCCCTATCATCGAAGCCTATTACATCATTCTCTCTCGACATTTGAGAGCTTGAACTCTGGATGGCATAGACAGGTTTAGGCACTGCTGGGCGTTGGTGGTAGCTCCGGACATACCTCCGCCGGGAGGCGTTGGAATCCCCTCTAGATGAACCTCCCACAATCATATTTATGACCGCGAAAGGTGTGTTTTCTTGCACAGGGGCTTTCCCTTTGCTGCCCCGACGGCTGCTGCTCTCAGGGGGTCCTCTGCCCCTCGGGCTCTTCGATCGGGACGGACTCCTCCGTCTCCCTCCAGCGCGCTCGTTGCAGTGTTCATCATAACGCTCGAGAACCCGGACAAATTCCTTCAAGTGGCCCCCTGCAACGAGCCTCTGAATCTCAGCTTCCAATTGGCGGCACTCATCCGTGTCGTGCCCCCTCTGCTTGTGGAATGCGCAGTATTTGCTCGAGCGTCTGAGCGAGTCCGTCTCCCTCATCCTGATGGGTCTCTTAAAGAGCTTCTTATCGGAGAGGTTGTAGACTTCTGAATTCGGTCTGGTGAGCGGGACCCGCTCGAATCGACGAGGGGGTGGGGGCGACCTTTTGCGCTCTTGAGGGCGCTCCTTCTTGACTACCACCTCCCGTCCCCGCTCGTGATGGGGTCGTTCGTTCCTGGCTGGACTGTGATACCGGGGACCATTCGTCCCATACATGTCTTCGAGCGCGAAGAACGGCTCGGCTACCTCTCTTAAGGCCATGAGGGTCCCTGGCCTCCTTTCTACAATGGCATCGGCAAACTTCTTGCTCACATACTGCTTGTGATCCACAGCCTGAAAGAGCACTGGGATCAAGAAATCCATAGAAGGCCTCTCCACCTGCAGGATCTCCTTGTTGAAGCGGGCGAAGAACGAGCGCAGAGACTCGCTCTTGCCTTGCACCACGTTGTAAAGGGCAGTAGGTGCGGTGACCGGCGCTTTCAAAGAATTAAAGTGGTTGAGGAAAGCATGAGCCAGCTCTTCATATGAGTGAATCGAGCGTGGCGGCAGTCGTTTGTACCACTCCTGAGCCATTCCTACCAAGGAAGTGACGAAAACTTTCGCCCAATAGTTGCTGGAATGCTCGTAGAGGTGCATGAGATGCAGAAAATGATCCAAGTGTTCAGCTGGATCAGTCGTCCCGTCGTAGCGGTTGATGGAAGTGGGGATTTTGGCCATTCCTGCTTGGGCCATCAAAACTTCTTCCACGAGAGGGGAGCCTCTCGCCAACGGGTGATACTCATATGTGCCGAAGTTTTCCTCCGGCTCCTTGCGGTGGTGGACCCTCGGTTGGGGGTCCTTGGTACGAGCGTTTCGGGCGTCAACCCATTCATCCCGACTAGGGGAGATCTGAGTTGATCGCCTTCGTGAGAGCTGTCCCACAATATCCTTTAAACCCTGCAGCTGGTCTTGCACAGCCGCGAGGATGTCAGGATTCACGTCTCCTTGTCTGTCCCCTTGTCTGGGGCTCATGACCCCCTCCTGGAGGCATGAGAGTCCCCTTCATTCTCGTTCACTCGTTCTATGGGCTCTTTATTCCTGCCCATGGAGGGACGCTCGTTGCCCTCCTGCTGGGGCACTTCTCTGGCTGGTGGTGGTGGCGGTTGTGCCCTCAGGACAGCCTGGGCTTCTCTGAGGGGAAAATTTTGTTGTCCGCCCAACCCAGAGGGAAAGTACATGGAGTGGAACCTCTCCCATGCTCCCTGGGCCGCCTGAACCTCACATTGGGCATAGAGAGCCCTCAACTGCTGGGTGGTTAGTGGAGGTAACTCCACTCCTTCAATCTCCCTGGGGATCACCACCGGGAGCTAGATCTGAGCAGCATGATACGGCTGGACCGGCGGCAACATAACAGCCGGGGTGAGGGTATATCCGGGTGGGGGCATCATGTAACCCTGCACTCCGGGATTCACCTGGGGATGGACCCATGGGTTCTGAGCGGGCTGCGGAGGAGCAGAGAGAGAGACTCCTCCAGCGGCGGCGGAATTGGCAGTGCCGACGGCGTAGGTGGAGGTATTGAAGACCCTGCTTGCGGAGTCACTCCTGCGGCGGGAGGTGCTCCACCAACGGTGACGGAAGGAGGCGGGGCTCCACCAGTAGTGGTGGAGGGAATAATGATATTGGCATCTTGGGAGGCGTTATCTCCTCCTCCCACGGCTCCAGACCTTGTAGCGACCATGACTGGAAAGGGTAAGAGTGTGCTTGCTCTTCTACCAACAGAAAGAAAGAAAGGGATGGAGAAACGGTTTCCCACAGACGGCGCCAAAAATGATGGGTTCCGAATAGGAGGATCTGAATCCAATCACTTTACGATTTGTAGTTGTGGAGGAAACCGCCGGAGATTCGCCGGAAATGAGAAAGGGAGTTCTACCTGTTGGGACAAGCACAATAAAAGTCAGAAGGCCAAGCTGGGGGAACTGGGGGTGATACCCAGTTTGGCTCTCCGACGCTCAAGTCAGTTCAAGGTATGAAGGAGAAACGTAGGTTCAGTCACAGTTTCAGTGATGAAGATTGCTTACCAGTGTAGAAGATGACTTTAGCTATTTATAGTTGAGGGTCAAGGGCCCTTTGGTCATTTGCCTCAAGTGGTCCTGGCCGAATGTTGCCCTAACACGTGGCGCCATGAGAGAGAAACCTAGGAGGAATCTTCTGCAAAAGCGGCCAAAAGTTGGTGCCGACAACAGTGGCAGGTGCGCGGGCATGTACGATGTGTCAGAGAGCCATTTGGGTGGTTGGTAACGAGGGCTTAAGAGCGCGCTCGTGACAACCTGGAGTATTGGAAGCCAAGATATCCGCTGGGGGGAATGAAGGCTCCAGTTCAAGTGACGAGCCAAAGGGGAGGCCACTCTGAGGGAGTGTGACGCTCGAAGAGGGCTCCCTTGGCACGTGGACATGCCAATCATACAGTATGAATGGCGCTCGTGAGAGTGACAACGCTCGTTGGGCTTAACTCCTTAAGAAGGATTGCGCTCGTTGCGCTTAGCGCTCGCACACTGATGGGTGCAACCTTGGGGAGACAGATGTCATCATCTCGGTGGTGCCACGTGTCCTAACGTGGGACGATCGTATTTTGACCCCATCAGTATGATTTCCCTTTTTTTTATATTTTATTTTATGAAAATTCCGAGGAAATTCCGAGGGATTTCCGAGGGAAAATGGAATTCCCTCGGGATTTTGCCATAACTATTTTTAATATTATAGACTATTTAACGATTTGTTGAATTTAATTACAATCCATGATAATTATATGCATTATTAGTGAATTTAATAAACTAATGGTTGTTATTATATTAATAATTGGTAATTATATATTTGTAATCAAACTTTGGATAAGTATTTCGAACGATATCAATGTAAATATTCGTATTCTTTTCAGTTGAAAATGAATTTCTACTTCGTATTTAATATATTTGTGTGACATCAATTTTTTTTTATTCATTTCATTAATAAATAAAGTTTCATGTTATTAAATTGATATTCTAAAGTATGATTTCCTTTTTTTTATATATTTTATTTAATGAAAATTTCGATGGATTTCCGAGGGAAAATGGAATTCCCTCGAAATTCCCTCGGAATTTTGCCATAACTATTTTTAATATTATAGACTATTTAACGATTTGTTGAATTTAATTACAATCCATGATAATTATATGCATTATTAGTGAATTTAATAAACTAATTGTTGTTATTATATTAATAATTGGTAATTATATATATGTAATCAAACTTTGGATAACTATTTCGAACGATATCAATGTAAATATTCGTATTCTTTTCAATTGAAATTGAATTTCTACTTCGTATATAATTTGTTTGTGTGACATCAATTTTTTTTATTCATTTCATTAATAAATAAAGTTTCATGTTATTAAATTGATATTCTAAAGTATGATTTCCTTTTTTTTTATATTTTATTTTATGAAAATTACGAGGAAATTCCGAGGGATTTCAGAGGGAAAATGGAATTCCCTCGGAAATCCCTCGGAATTCCCTCGGAATATGCCATAACTACTTTTAATATTATAGACTATGTAACGATTTGTTGAATTCAACTATAATCCATGAAAATTATATGCATTATTAGTGAATTTAATAAACTAATGGTTGTGATTATATTAATAATTGGTAATTATATATATGTAATCAAACTTTGGATAAGTATTTCGAACGTTATCAAGGTAAATATTCGTATTCTTTTCAATTAAAAATTGAATTTCTACTTCGTATATAATATATTTGTGTGACATCAATTTTTTTTATTCATTTCATTAATAAATAAAGTTTCATGTTATTAAATTGATATTCTAAAGTATGATTTTCTTTTTTTTTATATTTTATTTTATGAAAAGTCCGAGGAAATTCCGTGGGATTTCCGTGGGAAAATGGAATTCCCTCGGAATTTTGCCATAACTATTTTTAATATTATAGACTATGTAATGATTTGTTAAATTTAATTACAATCCATGATAATTATATGCATTATTAGTGAATTTAATAAACTAATGGTTGTTATTATATTAAGAATTGGTAATTATATACATGTAATCAAACTTTGGATAAGTATTCCGAACGATATCAATGTAAATATTCGTATTCTTTTCAATTGAAATTGAATTTCTACTTCGTATATAATATATTTGTGTGACATCAATTTTTTCTTATTCATTTCATTATTCAATAAAGTTTCATGTTATTAAATTGATATTCTAAAGTATGATTTCCCTTTTTTTTATATTTTATTTTATGAAAATTCCGAGGAAATTCCGAGGGATTTCCGAGGGAAAATGGAATTCCCTCGGAATTCCCTCGGAATTTTGCCATAACTATTTTTAATATTATAGACTATTTAACGATTTGTTGAATTTAATTACAATCCATGATAATTATATGCATTATTAGTGAATTTAATAAACTAATGGTTGTTATTATATTAATAATTGGTAATTATATATTTGTAATCAAACTTTGGATAAGTATTTCGAACGATATCAATGTAAATATTCGTATTCTTTTCAATTGAAAATGAATTTCTACTTCGTATTTAATATATTTGTGTGACATCAATTTTTTTTATTCATTTCATTAATAAATAAAGTTTCATGTTATTAAATTGATATTCTAAAGTATGATTTCCTTTTTTTATATATTTTATTTTATGAAAATTACGAGGAAATTCCGAGGGATTTCAGAGGGAAAATGGAATTCCCTCGGAAATCCCTCGGAATATGCCATAACTATTTTTAATATTATAGACTATGTAACGATTTGTTGAATTCAATTATAATCCATGATAATTATATGCATTATTAGTGAATTTAATAAACTAATGGTTGTGATTATATTAAAAATTGGTAATTATATATATGTAATCAAACTTTGGATAAGTATTTCGAACGTTATCAAGGTAAATATTCGTATTCTTTTCAATTAAAAATTGAATTTCTACTTCGTATATAATATATTTGTGTGACATCAATTTTTTTTGTTCATTTCATTAATAAATAAAGTTTCATGTTATTAAATTGATATTCTAAAGTATGATTTCCTTTTTTTTTTTATATTTTATTTTATGAAAATTCCGAGGAAATTCTGAGGGATTTCCGAGGGAAAATGGAATTCCCTCGGAATTTTGCCATAACTATTTTTAATATTATAGACTATGTAATGATTTGTTAAATTTAATTACAATCCATGATAATTATAAGCATTATTAGTGAATTTAATAAACTAATGGTTGTTATTATATTAATAATTGGTAATTATATACATGTAATCAAACTTTGGATAAGTATTTCGAACGATATCAATGTAAATATTCGTATTCTTTTCAATTGAAATTGAATTTCTACTTCGTATATAGTATATTTGTGTGACATCAATTTTTTCTTATTCATTTCATTATTCAATAAAGTTTCATGTTATTAAATTGATATTCTAAAGTATGATTTCCCTTTTTTTTATATTTTATTTTATGAAAATTCCGAGGAAATTCCGAGGGATTTCCGAGGGAAAATGGAATTCCCTCGGAATTCCCTCGGAATTGTTCCATAACTATTTTTAATATTATAGACTATTTAACGAATTGTTGAATTTAATTACAATCCATGATAATTATATGCATTATTAGTGAATTTAATAAACTAATGGTTGTTATTATATTAATAATTGGTAATTATATATTTGTAATCAAACTTTGGATAAGTATTTCGAACGATATCAATGTAAATATTCGTATTCTTTTCAGTTGAAAATGAATTTCTACTTCGTATTTAATATATTTGTGTGACATCAATTTTTTTTTATTCATTTCATTAATAAATAAAGTTTCATGTTATTAAATTGATATTCTAAAGTATGATTTCCTTTTTTTTATATATTTTATTTAATGAAAATTTCGAGGGATTTCCGAGGGAAAATGGAATTCCCTCGAAATTCCCTCGGAATTTTGCCATAACTATTTTTAATATTATATACTATTTAACAATTTGTTGAATTTAATTACAATCCATGATAATTATATGCATTATTAGTGAATTTAATAAACTAATTGTTGTTATTATATTAATAATTGGTAATTATATATATGTAATCAAACTTTGGATAACTATTTCGAACGATATCAATGTAAATATTCGTATTCTTTTCAATTGAAATTGAATTTCTACTTCGTATATAATTTGTTTGTGTGACATCAATTTTTTTTATTCATTTCATTAATAAATAAAGTTTCATGTTATTAAATTGATATTCTAAAGTATGATTTCCTTTTTTTTTATATTTTATTTTATGAAAATTACGAGAAAATTCCGAGGGATTTCAGAGGGAAAATGGAATTCCCTCGGAAATCCCTCGGAATTCCCTCGGAATATGCCATAACTATTTTTAATATTATGGACTATGTAACGATTTGTTGAATTCAATTATAATCCATGATAATTATATGCATTATTAGTGAATTTAATAAACAAATGGTTGTGATTATATTAATAATTGGTAATTATATATATGTAATCAAACTTTGGATAAGTATTTCGAACGTTATCAAGGTAAATATTCGTACTCTTTTCAATTGAAATTGAATTTCTACTTCGTATTTAATATATTTGTGTGACATCAATTTTTTCTTATTCATTTCATTAATAAATAAAGTTTCATGTTATTAAATTGATATTCTAATGTATGATTTCCTTTTTTTTATATATTTTATTTTATGAAAATTCCGAGGGAATTCCGAGGGAAAATGGAATTCCCTCGGAATTTTGCCATAACTATTTTTAATATTATAGACTATTTAACAATTTGTTGAATTTAATTACAATCCATGATAATTATACGCATTATTAGTGAATTTAATAAACTAATGGTTGTTATTATATTAATAATTGGTTATTATATATATGTAATCAAACTTTGGATAAGTATTTCGAACGATATCAATGTAAATATTTGTATTCTTTTCAATTTAAATTGAATTTCTACTTCGTATATAATATATTTGTGTGACATCAATTTTTTCTTATTCATTTCATTAATAAATAAAGTTTCATGTTATTAAATCGATATTCTAAAGTATGATTTCCCTTTTTTTTATATTTTATTTTATGAAAATTCCGAGGGAATTCCGAGGGATTTCCGAGGGAAAATGGTTTTCCATCGGAAATCCCTCGGAATTCCCTCGAAATTTGCCATAACTATTTTTAATATTGTAGACTATGTAACGATTTATTGAATTTAATTACAATCCATGATAATTATATGCATTATTAGTGAATTTAATAAACTAATGGTTGTTATTATATTAATAATTGGTAATTATATATATGTAATCAAACTTTGGATAAGTATTTCAAACGATATCAATGTAAATATTCGTATTCTTTTCAGTTGAAATTGAATTTCTACTTCGTATATAATATATTTGTGTGACATCAATTTTATCTTATTCATTTCATTAATAAACAAAGTTTCATGGTATTAAATTGATATTCTAAAGTATGATTTTCTTTTTTTTTTTATATTTTATTTTATGAAAATTCTGAGGGAATTCCGAGGGAAAATGGAATTCCCTCGAAATTTTCCATAACTATTTGTAATTTTATAAACTATGTAACGATTTGTTGAATTTAATTACAATTATTTATAATTATATGTATTATTAGTGAATTTAATAAAAGAAAAACCTTAAAAAAAAGGCGGGCTCAATAATGAAATTTTACCGCTCTTGCTTAGCGTTAAATTTTTGCTCAATTCAATTCCCGCTTCTATTCGGTCACTTGGCATGAAAAAAAAACCCTACCCAACTTGCTTCTCTTCTCCTCACCTCACGTCACCCGGCACCCCAATGAGCGTGCCTCATCTCGCTGAAAAATCGATGGGCTCGATGATGACGGAGAGAGGCAGAATCGATGGCGAGGGAGAGAGGGGAGAATCGACGGTGTTAATCCAGAAATCGCAGCACTGTCCCGTCGCTGAAATTGCTGCATCGCCGCACCGCAAATCGCAGCAGCGCTCACCGCCGCCGCCTGTATACACCACTCCCTCGAAATTATTTTCGACCCTAGACTTGGCATTGCTCAAGGATTCTATTTCTGATACAAAAGTTGCAGAGTCGGAGTCTGGTAAGTGCTTACCAGATGCTTTCTCAATAATAAATGCCATCAAATTTTATGATGATGGTTTGGGAGAGAAATCCCAGAAATTCCTTATGCAATTCAGGGAGAAACTTGATGAAAATTTGGTTGTTGATGTGTTAAGAAATATGCGGAACCCTGAACTGGGTGACAAATAAGTTATCTTTGAGCCCTTTCGTGGGATTAAAGGGGCTGTTTTGGATTCGACGCCGGTTTATGGTGTTGGTGTGTATGAGGATTCTAAGGCGACGGTGAAATATCAGACCCTTATGCAGGACTAGCAGGAGTTGCAGAAGGTGAAATTTTATTTGTGGGTTTTGATTTTATTTGTGTGATTATGAGATCTGAAGCTTTAGTTTGATGATTTAGCTTTTGGGTGGGCTGTTGGCTGTGTGAAATATCAGATCTTTTGTTAAATGTTTCTTGTCTTAGATCTATTGGTTTTCCCCTTGAATTTTAAGATTTGTCTGAATTGCTGTGATGTTTCTAGTAGTACTGCATTCCTATAGTTGCTTGTAATGTTTTGACCATTTATTTGAGATGTCTTTGTTCCCTTAATACTTATTTTAGGTGGATATAATGCATGAATTAGCAGTATCCGATTGAATTTTGGGAATGAATAACATTTAATTGTACCATCTCGCAGCTAAGCATTACAATGGAATTGGAATAATGTGGGGAAATGATTAATTTAATCTATTATGAAAAAACTTGGTATATGTTATAAATACAAGACTGTGTTTACACTTGATTACCTTTTAATGTTGGCCTTTGATTTGTGAAGATACTTCTTGAGGAAGCGTAAGAAGGTGAAGAAGAGCAATGGTCAAGTGCTTGCCATCAATGAGGTACTGATGATATGGGATTAGTTTTCTGCATCTACATGAAGAACTAATATTAATTACGAATATGTTTGTTGCATCTCAATGGACACAATCTTCTTTCAAGTTACGGTGTTTCTGATTCATTATATACACTTTAAGGGAAATGTTTTGTTATGTGGGTGAATCTAGTACTATAATATTCGTCGTGCTATGTGGGGGGTTTCGTTGGAAAGATGTTGAAAGTCAAACTCGTGCCTAAATCTGAAACTAATTAGTAATTATTTTCGGAGAATTTATTGTGGAGTAAGTCAGTGAGTGACATTTAGTTTATGCAGTGATTGTTAATGACTTGATATTGAGGGTTAGCACTCGATAGAGTGTTGTTGATCAGTGATAGTATGTGAGATTGTGTTTAATTATTATTAATTGGGGGATTCACACGTCAGGGCAGGTATTGCAGTCCTCAATTAGAATGTCTGTCAAACACTTCTAAAAATAATATCATTTTGTTACGTCATGTCATGTTCGTGCGTTATAGTTTAGAACAGCTTATCTAACCGTTGGCAATCATGTTGGCTTGCATCCTTGATTAAATTATTGCTTAGTCATGTAGGAATTGGGAAAATGTAACTATGAATTACCATCTGTAATATGCAAATAGAGTTATTGATTGACGTTCAGGATGTTAATGAAACGATCTGTAATTTTGCACAATTTCTTGATAAAAGCATGACTGAATACTTCTCATGGCAGTTTTTTTGTGGTTTTTAAATGAGAGCGTATGAATTGTAATATGGACTCGAACTTGACAATGTTTTCTCTCTTTCAGCAACTATGATAAAAATCATCAAAGAGATGCTTCCTCCGGATGTTTGTGTTGCAAGAGATGCTCAAGATCTTTTGATTGAGTGTTGCGTAGGTGGGTATTTGGTATTTGGTCTTGCTTGTGTTATATTTTAGACTTTAAATTCATTGTTGTCTTATTTGAATTAGATTGAAACTAGGCAGTATACTTTAACATTATTAAATTTCACTTCCTTCAGTTTTAAGTTGTTAGCCTGCGGATTTTCTAGTGTTCTGATCATGCATGCTGTAATGGTTTATCTATGAATTTTCTAGTGCTTGACACTTAGTGCTTGACTACTACTTATATGATGATTCACCTGCGGTTGTTGGTTTTATAACATAATGTGTTGCATTCTACATTGCATATAGGAAACACATCCAATTAATGTTGCAAAAAAAAAATGGATTCTATTTTCTCTATGATATCGGAGAGGTTGATCAACTTTTGTGACCTTTGTTTTTGGACAGGAATTCAAGAATCCAAGAAGCAGAGGATTTGCCGGCTCACATTAATAAAAAATTTCCAGAGATTAAACAATGAAGATGAAGAAAACAACCAATTGTGATCATGTTTCTTGAACAATGTATATGGATTATTTTGTTATTTCAATAGATAATCTTTATCATTTCTGTAAGAATGGATAATTTTTTGCTTTGTCTTTTTGTTAATCAACATTGTACATTTATCATATTTATATTTTAAAATTTGGGATTTGATATATAGTTATATTTTGGATTATAAATACATATTTCATAATAGGTACAATAATGATCTAAAAAATAATAATAAATTTTATTTATAAAATATTAATGGAAAAATCAAATTTGACATAATGACTTATAAGATTCCGAGGGAATGGTTCATCGGAATTCCCTCGGAAAATAAAATTTCACAAAATGGAAAATTAAATTCCGAGGGAAAATTCCCTCGGAATTCTCTCGCAAAATAAAATTATACAAAATTGACAAACAAGATTCCGAGGGAAAATTCCCTCGGAATTCCCTCGGAAAATACCTTGGGACTATATTCCGAGGGATTTCCGAGGGAATTCGGAGGGAAATAAATATTGAGATTTTCCCTCGGAACCAATTCCGAGGAGGCTTTTTCCGAGGGAATAGTTTCCCTCGGAAATTTCCATCGAAATTCGCCTGTTTTCTTGTAGTGCCTCTTTAAGAAGAGACCGTGGACGGCCTAGACGTCAACAACCTGTGCTGCGAGAAAGAGAAGTTATTGATCGTAACACCGGATCAATTAAACTTTCCATTCCACCTTTCAAAGGTCAAAATGATCCGGATGTATACATTGAATAGGAAAGGAAAGTTGAACTTGTTTTTGATTGCCACAATTATTCAGAAGAGAAGAAGGTTAAGCTTGTAGCTGTTGCTTTTACCGATTATGCTATTATTTGGTGGGATCAGTTGGTTGTGAATAGGCGAAGGAATGGAGAATTTCCAATTGAAAATTGGGATGATATGAAGGCTGCTTGAGGCGAAGGTTTGTTCCATCTCATTATTATCGAGATTTATATCTGAAGTTGCAAAGCTTGAGACAAGGTTCTAAAACTGTTGAAGAGTACCATAAAGAAATGGAGATAGCTATGATCCGTGCTAATGTGGAGGAGGATCGAGAGGCAACTATGGCTCGATTTATTTGTGGTCTTAACCGAGAGATAGCTAACATTGTGGAGCTGCACCACTATGTGGAGCTAGATGACGTAGTGCACATGGCCATAAAAGTAGAAAGGCAACTCAAAAGGGGAGGACGAACATCAGCTAAGTTTGAAACATCTAGTTCTTCAAACTGGAAATCAAAATGGAGTTCTACCTCAAGGCCTGAAGAAAAATCAGCCAAAAGCAATGAAGAGAAGCCTACAACAAAGAGTCACAATGAGAAAGGCAATACCTCTACACAAAGGACTCGTGACATCAAATGTTTTCATTATCATGGTTCAGGACATACTGCTTCTCGATGTCCAAATAAAATAGCTATGATCTTATTGGAAAATGGAGAAATTGCATCAGAAGAAGAGAATGTTAATGATCCTATGTCACCACTTGAGGAAGCTAGTGATGTCGAGCATGCTGTTGTTTGAAAGAGTTTAGTTGTTTTAAGAGCTCTCCATGTTCAGGCTCACGAAGACAAAGATGAGCAGCAAAGGGAGAACATTTTCTATACTCGTTGCCATGTTAAAGAAAGAGTTTGTGGGTTGATCATAGATGGTGGGAGTTGTGTAAATGTTGCAAGCAAGTTGATGGTAGAACGACTCGGTTTAAAAACTTTGAAGCATCCAAGACCTTATAGACTTCAATGGCTTAATGAAAGTGGAGAAATGAAAGTAACAAAACAGGTACTTGTTTCATTGTCCATTGGAAGATATTCGGATGAATTTCTCTGTGATGTGGTTCCTATGCAAGCCAGCCACATATTGCTTGGGAGGCCATGGCAGTTTGATAGACGCACCATCCACGATGGATACAAAAATCGATACAACTTCACGAAAGATGGGAGGAAAGTCACTTTAACACCTTTGCCACCTAATCAAGTTTATGAAGAGCAATGCCAAATTAAGAAATCTACAGCAGCTAATACAAAACAAAGTGAGTGTGATGTTGAGAGTTCAAAAGAAAATGAGGGAAAAGATAGTGTGAAGGGAGGTAAAAAAGAAGAGGGAGAAAAGAACTCAGCATTAGAAAATAAAGAGAGAAAGAGGATGAGTTTCTTTGTAAAAGAAAAAGAAGTTGAGAGTGCTTTAAAATCAGAGAGGCCAGTGATGCTGATCATGTACAAGGAAGCTTATTTTTCTACAACTGACATTAATAATTCTTTGCCTAGTGTTGTTGTCTCACTTTTGTAGGATTTTCATGATGTGTTCCCTGAAGAGATACCACCTGGTTTACCACCAATTAGAGGGATAGAACATCAAATTGACCTTATTCCAGGGGCTACAATCCCTAACAGACCAGCCTATCGAAGCACTCCTCAAGAAATAAAGGAACTTCAAAGGCAAGTTGAAGAGTTACTTGCAAAGGGTTATGTTCGAGAAAGCATGAGTCCGTGTGCTGTTCTAGTTTTGCTAGTTCCTAAGAAGGATGGAACTTGGAGGATGTGTGTGGATTATCGGGCAGTCAATAAAATCACGGTAAAGTACCGTTATCCCATTCCTCGTTTAGATGACATGTTGGATGAGTTGTATGGATCCACTATTTTCACAAAAATTGATTTAAGAAGTGGGTACCATCATATTCGAATGAAAGAAGGCGATGAATGGAAAACAACCTTTAAAACAAAACATGGTCTTTATGAGTGGTTAGTAATGCCTTTTGGCTTAAGTAATGCACCGAGTACTTTCATGCGATTGATGAATCATGTTTTACGTGCCTATATTGGAAAATTTGTTATAGTTTACTTTGATGATATCTTAATTTACAGCAAAAATTTGCATGAGCGTATTGATCATTTAAGGCTTGTACTTGAAGTTTTAAGGCATGAGAAGTTGTATGCTAACCTTAAAAAGTGCAGCTTTTATATGGATAGAGTTGTGTTTCTTGGATTTGTTGTGAGTGCAGAAGGTATAGAGGTTGATGAGGAAAAGGTGAAAGCAATCAAAGATTGGCCAATTCCAAATATGATTACCGAAGTGAGGAGTTTTCATGGCTTAGCTGGATTCTATAGGAGATTTGTCCCAAAATTTAGTACCATTACTGCTCCATTGATAGAAATCATCAAGAAGAATGTAGGTTTCAAATAGGGAGAGGCGCAAGAAAAGGCATTCAATATGTTGAAAGAAAAGCTAAGTTTTGCTCCTTTATTACTCTTACCAGATTTTTCCAAAACTTTTGAAATCGAATGTGATGCTTCTGGTATTGGTGTAGGTGCTGTACTTATGCAAGACAAGAGACCAATTGCTTATTTCAGCGAGAAATTAAATGCAAGACAAGACAAAGAGCTCTATGCACTAATTCGGGCATTGGAAACCTGGCTACATTACCTTTGGCCTAAGGAGTTTGTCATTCACACTGATCATGAGTCAATAAAGCACTTGAAGGGCCAAGGTAACTTGAATAGAAGACAAGCACGATGGATTGAGTTCATTGAGATGTTTCCGTACGTGATTCAATACAAACAAGGTAAGGACAATATTGTTGCTGATGCTTTGTCTCGACGGCATGTTCTTCTTTCTACCCTTAGTGCGAAGTTTATGGGTTTTGATCATATCAATGAATTATACCCAACTGGCTTTGATTTTTCTACTGCATTTGAACCTTGTGAAACAAAACCTTGTGATAAGTTTTACTTGCAAGATGGGTATTTATTCCGAGAAAACAAACTTTGTATTCCTAAGTGTTCATTGCATGAACTACTTGTTAGTCTCATGGGGGAGGATTAATGGGACATTTTGGAATTCTGAAAACTTTGGAAGTTCTTAAGGAACATTTTTTTTGGCCACATGTGAAAAGGGATGTTGAGAGAATCTGTCATAGGTGCATAACTTGTAGGAAAGCCAAATCTCGAGTCAAACCTCATGGACTTTACAAACCATTACCTGTTCCTACTCATCCTTGGACTGATGTTTCTATGGATTTTATTTTGGGATTGCCTAGATCTAAGAATGGGAAGGATTCTATTTTTGTGGTTGTTGATAGATTTTAAAAAATGGCTCATTTCATCCCATGTAACAAAACAGATGATGCCACACATGTAGCTGGATTGTTCTTCAAAGAAGTTGTTAGACTTCATGGTGTTCCTAAAACAATTGTTAGTGATCGTGATGTCAAGTTTTTGAGTCATTTTTGGCGTGTATTATGGGGGAAATTGGGGATAAAATTATTGTTTTCTACAACTTGTCATCCCCAAACTGATGGGCAAACCGAGGTTGTTAATAGAACATTGGGAACTCTTTCGCGTGCTGTTTTAAAGTCATATTCAAAGACTTGGGTAGAATACATTCCATTCATTGAATTTGCATACAATAGAGCAGTGCATTTTTCGACATCTTATTCACCATTTGAACTTGTTTATGGTTTTAACCTATTAACCCCTTTGGATTTGCTTCCTTTACCTGTTAATGAATTAACCAGCATAGATGGAAAGAAAAAGGCAGAATTGGTAAAGAAAATGCACAAGGATGCTAGAGAACACATACTAAAGAGAAATGAACAAGTTGTTGTCCATGCTAACGAAGGAAGAAAGGAAGTTATTTTCAAACCAGGAGAAGGGGTTTGGGTTCATTTTCGAAAAGAGCGTTTCCCTCAACAAAGAAAGTCTAAGCTTGACCCTCGAGGAGATGGACCATTCCAAGTTTTGGAGATGATTAATGATAATGCTTACATAATTGATCTCCCAAGTAAGTATAAAGTGAGTTCGACCTTTAATGTTTCTGATCTATCTCCTTTCTTTTCTGATCCAGATACGAGGACGAATCCTTTTCAAGAAGGAGGGAATGATAAGAACCATGGAAGTCTTGTCCCGAACGAAGTTGATCAAGAAGAAGGTCATTGCACAATGGAGGAAAATGAGTCAGCTGCTAAAAATCAAAATCCAAGTGGGCCAATTACAAGAGCTCGGGCTAAGAGGATTCAAGAACAAGTTGAAAGCCTGCTGATCCAAACTAATAAAGTGGGCTTTCAAAATTCGAGTGAAAAGGCCTTCAATATTTTTATTGCTGATTATTAAGTCATTTGACCTTTATTTGTGTATTTTTGGGCCTAGGCTATTATATTATTATGTTGGGCTTTTCTTTTTAAGGTTTGTAGCTGATTTTGGGCATGTTTTACCCAACCTTTTTAGGGCTCTTTAGATAGTGGCGGGATTAGAGTGTCTTTTAGTTTTCCTAACATTCTCTTTTATATTTAGGACTCAAGACACTTTGTAATTCAACCTTTATCCAGAATTTAAATTGAGAGAATTTTCTCCAACTTGTTCTTGTGTAGAACTTACTGAAATCTCAAGTGCAATCACTTGATATTTCGACTTCTATAATATTGGTTTCTAGTTCTTCATAACCACGGGGTCAATATTTCTTTTGATTGTATTGGTTTCTTGCTTATATAGCAACGTGGTCAATATAACTTATTTCAACCTTATTTGGACGATCCGGGAGTTTATTCCAAGCTATTGACGACGGCTCTCACGGCGGGTTCGTTGAGGTTCGCATAAAAAATGTTTTGATTAACAAATCAAATACATAAGTATATATGAGCCAAGCTCGCAAAACGGCATACTAAGCCTATACATAGCTTTACAAAAGGGGGTATTTGAAAACAAATAAGTTAAAGGTCTTATGGTGTGTCTGCAGTTCAAAAGAATAATATCCCCATCTTACTTTCCGAGTTTAACCAACACAATGATCAAGTCTCCTCGTCCTGAGATTCAACACCTAACAAGACAACCACAAACTCACAAATAAGACTCGAGTCAACCAATTAAACGACGCACGGCTAAATAACAAGTTCACTCATGAGAGATATGTATGCACATGGAGCCATGTTATGCACTTAATGAAATGTGATGATTAACTAAGAGCATAATTAGCATAACAAGTCACACATATCACATAGAAGGTCATACGAATTTAAATAAACACATAACATAACAAATTAAGCTAATATAAGCATGATTATAACACGTATTCGTAAAATAAGGCAAGCCTTAAGTTTCATAACTTAAATCAAAGATATAACACATTAATTACGGACAAATTAGGAGGTAGAAAAAGTGCATACGAGATGTGAAACATGCATAACGAACAAAATTCAAAACTTGACCTGAGAGTCTCAAACGCCCATGTGATTATTATTCTAAGGAGCCAAACGGCCATGTAAACAGTTCTGCCCAAATCCAGAGGTTCCAAACGGCCGTTTACTAAGATTTATTGTTCGTAGTAAAAGATTATGTAAAACGACGTAGTTTTGAAAAAAAAAATTGCTATTTCTTTTGTTTTTTTTCGTTGCTATTGGTTATATATAAAATGTTTTCAAAACTTTGGACACCTAAAGCCTCTCATGTTTGATGGTTTTAATTTTCGTTTTCAAAATGTATATATAGGCTCTATAAGCCAAGTTTATGAGCTTTCCTCGTAGTTGTGGCACCCCACACGTGAGGCACCACATCCCTCGCACTACGGTCCAACCCGAGTAACGAAATGGAGAGTCCGCACCCGGATCAAACCGTAGCGAACGGGAGACAAACAAAACAAACACCTAAGCTAGGCGGAATGTAGACCCTGTCAAGCAAAACCAACCAACAAAGCAGATAGCAGTGGAAGACAAAAGATCAAACACATGCATTGGCCACGGGCTTGCAAAAATTAAACACACGGTTCACAAACAGATTTGGGCTCCTCAGGCCTCTTTTCAACAAATTACAAAACCCGGCAAGGCCAACTCAAAATAACAAATGGATAAACATACATATACGTATCTTACATATTGATCCGAATTCAAATAATACAAATGCGAATGCCAACTAATTTGATTCAGACCGACCGACTCAAAGACTTGACTCAACTCCGCCTAGCTCCAACTCCAAAGCAGACCTGCACACTAAAAGATTGGAAAGGGAGAGGGTCAGTCTACAACTCGACTGAGTGAGGGGGCTAACGCACACCAACACATATATACATATAGAGCAAAGCACGTATTAAACAAAAGACTACGAACCTGGATATCGTTTTGCATACTAAAATCATTTTTGAATCAAACTTATACTTATACTAAATCAAAACATCTCAAACTTAACATATTCGTATTATAACATAAAGGAAAGCTCCTATCCCGTTTCATAATCAACATATCTTAACGAATTCTTATACCCGGTGAGTACGGGTCTTACTCTTACTCCTCAGTTATTAACATACGTATGAAAACAGAAAACTTAAACATAAACCAATCCAACCCCAACAACAACAGTGTTTCGGGAGTCAAACCCTCTCCACCTATTTACCAATGCACACGGGGTAGCTATCCCATGATGTGCTTGAAGCACCACGCCTCCTCAACCTCCAAGAGTCGCGTGTGAGTACTCCAAATGGAGACCGTGCACAGGCTTAACCCAACGACCCTTGCCGTCCCAGGCGTCCTTACCCACGTCTCCGGGGTCTAATAACAACCAATTATCTCATCAATTCACTTAACTCGCTACATAAATAAACGTAACTTACGTACCTTATCGAGCCTACCTTACCTTGCAACTCGGCATATGCTATACGCGTACCTCTCCGTGTCTTCCTTAACATTAAGATGTTGAGGTAGATCCTAGCTTGCTTGACAACACAAGGTTTAGAGCATAGCCTCGTTGCAAAACATTTTCAAGCTCACATATGCTCGTACATATAGTTCAAAATCATTTCAGCTTGTAACAAGATCATACACGTATCTTATAAGCACATATCTATTATATAAGTATAATAGTATAGTCACATGCGGGCTTTGAAAACAAGCACGTAGGGTCGTAGGTCGTATTAACTACAAACAAACAAACCTAAACCTCACCTTACACCGAAGAAACCAAAACCGGACAAATGATTCACCCCGGAATCAGAACGGACCACGAAACACCACCCCGGGTGCACCTGAACCAACTGAAGACAAAACACAAAGCTTAGACTCCAAATGAACAACATTGACGCACGACTTATGATTACGCATTTAAAGTTGCGTATGTAGGAAAAGTTCATATACAAATCAAACTCATGGAAACGTATGCGTCTCACAATGTAATGGAGTCATAATCATGCTTAGAAAACACTCATGTATTCAATTAGTCCAATTAAGAGCAAACAAGATGTGCATGAACACATATTAACCAATTCATGCATAATTAGGACAAATATCAACACATAGACATGTTATAACAAGTTAAGAACAAGCTCGACAATGTTCATGAATGCAATGGATGCAAATGAGATGCGTAAACACATCACTCAAGCCATATTGATTCATATTTTAGAACCTCCTATCAAATTAAGCCACAAATAATTCAAATTAATCATATTAATTCAAGCAAAGGCATAGAAATTCAAGCTCATGCATAGACAAGGCACACGACAAGAACGAAACATGAAAGTAGTAACTTAACACTCAAAAAGGGCATACAAAGGTATTTCGGAAGCAAAGGAATCGAACCACAAAAGTTGAAAAATCACATTTTACACAGTAGCTTCCGAAACTCCCGTGTCGTGACCTTAAGGTATGGTTAAACGCCCGTGTCGTACCCTTCTGTAATGATTTTTTCATGCCAAACGGGTGTTTAGAAAATGAACTGAGGCATGAAACGGGCGTTTGGCTACGTTCTGTCAGAAAAATACGTGAACAGTAACAATGGCGGAAATGGGAACAAACCCCATGCTCACCCGAACCCATGCAACACCAAATCACACGAAATTCATACCACGAAGTCTATTCAACATGTAGGTCACATATTTACATATATAAAAGCTCCCGAAACGAACTCGAACACATAAATCTCAAACCCGGTACTACCCTAAATTGACAAATAACATAAATCCAAGGCACGAAAGGGATATTAAATCGAAACACGTAATGAAAGGGTCACAAATCTTACCTTAAGTCGTCGATCGAACGGTCGGATCGTCGGAAGCTTGAGCTCAAAGCCATGGGTGCCAAAAATGGAGCTTTATCTCCTCTCTCTCTTGCCAATGTTGATCGTTCAAAGTGAGGGAAAAGGGAAATATTTTTAGCCTTTAAGGCTAAAAACGGGTCGGGCAAACGGGTCGGGTTCGATAGAAATGGTTAGGGTCAAAACTCCGGTCCAAACGGATCGGATTCTAAAATGGTAGGGCTATCAAACGGCTTTAGAAAATTAAAAGGTTAAATCCATTAAATCCGAATCATCGAAACGAATCAAATGGTGGGGTCGAAATTCGAATTCGAATTCCCGAGCTCAAATAGCCATGAAAGCTCAAACGTCTTAATTAAAATTAGGTATCCTAATTTACAATTATTGGACATTTGAGTCCCAGACATTTAATTAAATTCTAATGCACACGTATTAAAATAAATCTCACGTTGACACGTAAGCACGCTAATCACATAATTCACATAAATTACAAAATTAAACTCACTCGTGACGCCGTACCTGGAATGCCAAAGAGGCGGGGTGTCACAGTAGTATTGATATTTGCTTAAGATAAGCGGTTTACAAGTAAAGTATGAGTTTTGGTAGATGGGATAGATACCCAAAATGTATTTGAGACTTTATTGGATATTATGTATACGCGTGTGTAGCGAGATGTTTTGGCCTATGCTATGAAAGTGGCATGGAGATTTGGTACCTTGCAGGGATGCTTGCATGTTTGGCTTTGGATTTAAGAGCTCGAGGATGGAGTAAGTAGGGACACCGGGAAGGCAAGGGCCGACGGTTACCTCTTATGAAGTTCCCATTTGGAAGAGATATTTTCGGTTCCAACGGAGTGTTGGGGCTGAGGTATACTCGAGGGTGGAATGTGGAGTTTCATGGACTCGCTTCCCAATGTTTTGGACCGATGTTCGGGGGCTGCATCCCTCGACATCACGGCGTTAAGGATGGATTGGTTTGATTTGGTTTGGATTCGGAAGTTTGGTTGGAGTGCTCGTTCTCGCCAAGCCGGGTGTTTTGTAGTTTATGATCTGTATTTTGAAAACTTGCATTATTTTGGAAAACTCATTCGGATCATGAACAATCCTTGGTTTAGCATGCATTAAACCTTTTATATTGTATTATGTAAACTTCTCCTCACCGGTTCCTTTTGAACTGATCTCCTTTACCTTTCGTGTCCGCAGGTCGCGTTTTGGAGTCTTGCTAGGCGGGGTCTGTCGTTCTATGCTTTATGTTATACGTTTTGCCTTCGGATTTATGGATTCAGTTTGTATGATGAATCATTATGTTAGTTTGGACCGTGATGGTCACTTTGGTGGATTTACATTCCATACTTTGAGCATTACGTGATGGACCGCGATGGTCATTTACATGTTGGATATATTATTCTTATGTCTTGATGAATGCCATTTGATTTAAGCTTCCGCATACTTGTGTTTGTTTACTCGGTTTGAGAGTCTAGCACCACCTAGGTAGGTTGTCCGTTTGTCACCGCTTGCTTCGAACTTGGCGGGTATATGGATGACAATTCTATATACAAGCTAGGTCCGTAGCGCGGGATAGACGTGGCTGCCCTTGTTTTGGGATGTTACAGCTTAGCTGTTAGGAATAGTGCCCTTAAAGCAGATGTTTGCTTTACTATTTCCTTGTAAAATCACAGATAGTCTTTGAATAATAAACGGGATGATTTTGTTCATAGGTAATCACTTCTTTATATATATGCTCGTTTTACATTTTTGGATTCGTTTGATTGCGTATTAAATTTAATTTGAATTGTGGAACCAAATCGGGGGCTAACGGGCAATTAGGGCACCCTTGGGGGGAATTCGGATTCGAATTCCATCACCTCCCTTGAACTCGTATTGACGATTCAGGTTCCATAAACCTAGCCTCATATTTTTCTAAGCCTATTTGGATCCCCGAATTTTGATCGAAATGAGCCTCGTGTGCAAAATCGACCTTTAATCACTCTTTTATTCCTAACTTAAGCTATAATTAACCAATTTGAGCAAGACTTGGCCCCACACTCTCTCCACATAAACCCCTTTCAGCCAATTTCCTCCCATTTCGTCCCACATTGAAGAAAACAAGGGTTAGAGGCTGCCAAAACCGAGACACAAGAGGAAGCAAATTTATACGATTCACTTTTCCACCTTGTGAGCTCAAATCTTCATCAAATCATTCCATTTTCCAAAGGTAAGCTTGGAATTTGTTTCTCCATCTCCTCTTCTTTGTTTATACTCTAATTTTGTTGAATTTGGTGGTGATATGAGCATGATATGGAAAATATAGTGAATATTAAGGGTTAGCATGTTTTGGATGAATTGGGATGATCTCTTGGGGATTGATTGGATTTTATACAACCAATTAGATCTTAATGCATCATATAATATTTGTATGGAAGGATTTTGCATGAAAATAAAGGAATCATTAGCTTTCATTTGGGGTTTTTGGAGTTTTGATGAACAAATGTATCTCTTACCTTTCCTTCACATAAATCTTGATGTTTAGGCTTGGTAATTGCATGAAATTGGTGACTTCTTGCCATATTATCTTCCTAATACATGTTAACTTGATTATAGCATGGATTCATGTAAGTTTTGGTGGAGTTTTTGGCTTAAAATCGCGTTTTTTCCCCTGTTGCCGCCAGTGGTCGCGGCCACGATCGCGACCAATTTATTTTTGGTCACGACTGCGACCAATTCTTCCTCTTGTCTCTTGGTCGCGATCGCGACCATTTTTAGTTCATTTTTGGTCGCGGCTGCGACCCTGTTTTGCCCCAGTTTCGAGTTGTATTTGTGTGTTGAGTCGTTTTCGCTTCGTTTGCATTTTTTGTGAACTTCTTTCTCCTTTTTCACTTCTTATACATTATATACTTGATGAATTATGCGTTATATGATTTATTAGGAATTTATTACATGATTTCGATACTTTTATTTGTTTATTTAACAAGATATGCATTATATGCTCTTATAAAGTGCATGCATGCAAGAATACTTCGTTTATTCAATTCATATGATACTTTCTTGCCTTTCTTATGATATAATTGAATTGTTAACATGTTATATGATGAGTTATGCTTGTTGTATGAAATTTACGGATTCAATTAACGTGATTTACACGAGCTATGATTTAATATGATCTAACGTGACTTAAATGCTCGTTACCTTGCATGCATGAATTGTTACCCTAATTATTTCCTTAATATGATACTTCCTCCCTCCTTTATGATATATATGCAATATGGACACTTTGTATTATATGCTTTGGGTGTTAAGTTAAATTTACAGAGGGTATTGATATGGTTTGGTAAAGCAACCAAATAGTGTGATATTATATGACTTATATGCTAAAGCGTGAAACGTTAAGTACCTTCTTGTAATATCTTAATGTCTTAAATGATTTCTCTTGCTTCTAAACTTATTCTATGCATTGTAAACATGTTGAACAGGTGCTATGAATACTATATGAAGATTCTGGCTCCAATTGTTATGACTCAGGAAAGATATGGAATTAATGAATATTGAACCACCATGTATTGAACGTTCTGAATGAATTACTTGAATATATGATGATACGAACTCCACGTACTTGCCGTGAAACCCTATATCAATACTTGGAGTTCTTGAATCTGATCGTCCAATTCAAGGTTGAAAATAAGAGGAGTGTGACCCGTTTGCTATATTGAGGAAAGAACCAACACTATCAGATTGTAAGTAACGCACCCCGTCGACTATAAGGAGTCGAGAAATAACGTTATCCGGGAAAGGGGTTTGAAACCCTAATGTCGTTCAGCAAAGAACTTGAGAGAAAATCTCCCTTGAATGAAAATTGAATAATTTTAATTCTTGATTGAAAGAAAAACAAGTTACAATGCTGAATATAAAGATGCATGCATGGAAACCTAAGAGACACTAGAATACTAAAGGACACAAGCTATTCCCGCCACTTGCCATGAAGGCTTACAAAAGTGGGCTTAAATAAACTAATATGCAGCTAAATAATGATAAAATAAAGGCCCAAATAATACTATAATAGGCTTAGGGCCGAATTACATCATTTCCACACTTTGGACTTTAGGAATTGGACATAAAAACATTGAAGTATTCTGAATTTGGTTCAGCAGCCCATCTTGAAGGTTGGAGTCCAGTTTGAGCAAATTGGTTTAAGAGATTTCCAACTTCCTCTTGGATAATTTTGGCCCGAGCTCTTGTAATTGGACCACTATAACTTTGTTCCTTTTGTTTGCTATCTTCTTGAGCTGTGGATCCGTCCGGTTCTTTATTTGGGACAAGATATGGCCGCGGTTCATCATGATTCACATCATTCCCCCCTTCTTGAAAAGGATTCGTCCCCGAATCTGAATCTGCATGAAAGGGAGATAAATCAGCAACATTAAACGTGGAACTTACACTATACGTATCCGGGAGATTAATTTTGTAAGCATTATCATTGATCCTTTTCAACACTTTGAATGGTCCATCCCCCCGTGGGTCAAGTTTGGACTTTCGCTGATGATTGAATCTCTCTTTCCTAAAGTGAACCCAAACCAAGTCTCCTTCCTTGAAAACAACTCTCTTTTGTCCTTTGTTGGCTTGAATCATAGCTTGGTTGTTTCTTTTGAGAATATGAAGCCGAGTATCCTCATGCATTTTCTTTGCAAGTTCAGCTTTCTCCTTGCCATCTAAGCTTACAAGTTCATTCATAGGTAAAGGAAGCAAATCTAAAGGAGTTAAGGGATTAAAACCACAAACAAGCTCAAAGGGTGAGAAAGAAGTAGAAGAATGTATTGAACGGTTATATGCAAATTCAACAAATGGAATACACTCAACCCAATTCTTTGAATATGTTTTAAACACAGCTCTTAAAAGAGTTCCCAAGGTTCGATTCACTACTTCCGTTTGTCCATCCGTTTGAGGATGACAAGTGGTGGAAAATAACAGTTTTGTTCCCAATTTTCCCCATAATACTCGCTAAAAGTGACTTAAAAACTTCACATCTCGATCACTTACAATTGATTTTGGGATTCCATGAAGTCTTACTACTTCTCGAAAGAACAATCCAGCCACACGTGTTGCATCATCAGTTTTATTACAAGGAATGAAATGTGCCATTTTAGAAAATCGATCAACAACAAAAATTGAATCCTTTCCATTTTGTGTTCTTGGCATTCCTTGCACAAAATCCATAGAAATATCAGTCTACGGATGTGTTGGAGCAGGCAAGGGTGTGTAAAGGCCATGAGGTTTAACTCGTGATTTAGCCTTTCTACAAGTTACCCATCTATGACAAGTCCGTTCAACATCCCGTTTCATATGAGGCCAAAAGAAATGTTCCTTAAGTATGCTCAAAGTTTTTAAAACACCAAAATGTCCCATTAATCCTCCCCCATGAGACTCATGGATCAGCAATTGACGCAAAGAGCATAGCTTGTTTTCTCTAAACAAATAACCATCTTGAACATAAAATTTATCACAAGGATTTTGTTCACAAGATGCAAATACTTCAGCAAAATCAGAATCACTCAAGTATAGTTCCTTAATATGATCAAATCCTATGAATTTAGCACTTAAGGTAGAGAGAAGAACGTACCTTCGTGATAAGGCATCAACAACAACATTATCCTTACCTTGCTTGTACCGAATCACATAAGGAAACATCTCTATAAATTCAACCCAGCGAGCATGCCTTTGGTTCAAACTTCCTTACCCCTTCAAATGTTTTAATGACTCATGATCCGTATGAATGATGAACTCTTTCGACCATAAGTAATGCTGCCACGTCTCTAAGGCCCTAATTAAGGCATAGAGCTCCTTGTCATAAGTAGAGTAGTTCAATGCAGCCCCATTGAGTTTCTCACTAAAGTATGCAATTGGTTTCTTTTCTTGCATGAGCACAACACCTATACCAACACCCGAAGCATCACATTCGATTTCAAAGGCTTTAGAAAAATCCGGTAAAAGTAAAAGAGGAGCTGAACTTGGCTTTGTTTTCAATGTTTGGAATGCCATTTCTTGAGCTTCTCCCCACTTAAATCCCACGCTTTTCTTGATGATTTCCGTTAAGGGGGCAGCTATAGTGCTGAAATTGGGCACGAATCTCCTATAGAACCCGGCCAAACCATGAAAAGTCCTTACTTCCGTGATGGTCTTGGGTGTAGGCCACTCTTTGATTGCCTTAACCTTTTCTTCATCTACCTCTATACCACCTGCACTCACAACAAATCCAAGGAACATGACTCTATCCATGCAAAAGCTACACTTCTTAAGATTAGCATATAACTTTTCATGCCTTAGTACCTCAAGTACTAACCTCAAATGCTCAATATGTTCATGCAAATTACGGCTAAAGATCAGTATAACATCAAAGTAAACCACTACGAATTTACCAATATAAGCACGCAATACATGATTCATCAATCTCATGAAGGTACTAGGTGCGTTAGTTAAGCCAAAAGGCATTACTAACCACTCATACAATCCATGCTTAGTTTTAAAAGTTGTTTTCCATTCATCACCTTCTTGCATTCTTATTTGGTGATAGCTGTAGCGCCTCCCCAACACTACAACCCCGCACCGCAATACTCCCTGAGTGGAGGTTAGACCCAACACCCAGGAAATACTAAGGTGAACGGTCAGGATAATATATGAATGGAGTATTTATCACAGTGCAGCGGAAGATAAAGAGATTCAACTTTACCAATGAGCGGGGAGGATAACGTATAATGAGTAAGGATTATCATTATTGAGCAAAGTAGTTCACAAAAGAGTACAACAGGTTGACATGCAAGGACAAAGTATGAGATGGTTTGTTTCTACAGAGAGTAGGCTCAAGACAGTGTACTCTTAGGATCGGGTCCATCCTGCGGTTATAATACTTCAAGATACCTCTAGTTGTCGTTCATTGATTCCTGAAATCATGCATTTTAAAATAGGCGAGAGGGTTAGTCAAAGAGACTAAGTGAAGGGGGTATGAGGGTTTATAGATATATGTATATATATATATATATATATATATTTATATTTATATGATCAAGAAGATCTTGATCTATAATATTAACAATAGGATATAGCGAATAGGAAACGGTTCATAATAATTGTAAAACAGGGATAGGGGTAGTTTGGAATAATTGTAGAAAAATGAACCGTTTGTAACAAGAACATTAATGCCCGCAAGCTAGGCCTCTCCATCCATAACTCCTTAAATAATTGGTAAAATAGTATCGGGGTGATCAGGCTCCGATACTTCAATAAAATAAAGAATATTAACTCCACTACTCCTTGATGTCAATAGGGAATCAAACCCTAGAGACCACGAACTAGATTCGGGAGGCAGCTATCTCTCCCTCATCCCTTGGCGTGGAGTAACTAACCTCCAGTTAAAACACTACCAATAGGTGGTGGCAGTCCGCAGCACCAACAATACCCTCGGCCCGATACCTTTCGGGTAATTGCTCGCTATGGATACAGCCGGGGCCCATAACAGGAATGAGAACAATATTTTGCTTGCATAACCCGGAATCAATGTTTTGATAAAATGGACTTGAAATATATAATGTTCTAATAAGACGTTGATTCCGGCAAGAAAGTATTTTTCCCTTAAGAGGGATAGTGTAGTAAAGTAATATGTATGTAGGGTAATAAATCAAAATAGTAGGTAGGCTTGAAAATATTTTTTATATAGATACATATATATAGCATGATTCCAGTTGAAAATAGTTTAACCCTCACCTATACCGGTAGACAGACATTGTAATGTGGATTCCAGTGCGCCTGAAAGTATTAACTACTATAGGCTTAGAACTAGGTTCCTTATATTAATCAAATAAGCACATAAAACACATAATATTCATGCATAAAAGGATTACATCAAGTAAACACATAAATTATGTCATGTTAAAGAATTCTCGGTAGACTCTAATTTTAACCGTTTAAGGGAAATTAAGTAATTAATCAGGTTTCATAAATTCTTTAACCACTTAAATATTTATTAATCACATTATAATCCTTATTATAACATTAGAAATGAAATTTAGAATTTAATTTGACAATGTAGGTTATATTTTGAAAATAATTCATAATTTACCGATTTTTTGGAAAATTCGGATAAAATCTTTATTTAAAAATTCCAAAACTAATTTTATAATTATTTTAATAATATTTTCGAAATTATCAGCTTATGGGTTGACCAAAAAGTCAAAATTACTATTTAAAACATTTACTAGTCAATTTCTTATGAATTAAACACTTTATAACACAAAATCGAACACACACACTCACACACTATCACACGTGCACTTAAAATTGTTCAAGAACAACATGAACATGTTCTTGAGGTTATTTGAATATTCAAAGAGGGTGTGTAACATGTTCTATCACATTCATATTCATAACATAAGATTAAAGCATAATATAGCAAAATATATGAATTCTCTATGAGAATAATTCTAAATAAATTATTCTAGGCATGAATTTAATCAAACAAGATCATAATGATTTAAACACATATTTATATCATATCATATCATAACTCATGCATTTAATTAAATAAAATGCATATATCTTATCACATTTTTCCTAAACTAGCATAAATAGCATATATTCCATAAAATAAATTCCTAAAGCATAATTTAATTAAATCTAAGTATGCTATGACTATATTATACTAAGAACATAATATAAAGCATGAAATAATAAAAGAAAAACATACCTTAGAGAGAGAGAGGGAGAATGGCGTGAGAAATGCAGAGAAGAGAGTGATTTTGTGTGTTGATTTGTGAGGTATAAATGAGACTTAAGGGGGGTATTTATAGGTAGTCATGAGGGGTTTCTAAGCAATAAATGAGAGTTTATGGGAGATGTGGTTGCTTATGATTTCAACAAATGCTTGGTAATAAATTAGGAGATGTGGTTAAATTACATTATGAACAAATGCTTGGTAATTAACTAGGTAATGTGGAGAAATTATGCTCATTTGTTTAATCCTTCTAGAAGATCATGTGGTCATGGATGATGTCATTTTGAATAAAAATAAATGTAAAAATAATAGAAAATTTATTCAGGAGTCGAGAGGTAAAAGATTGAAGTAGTGAATTAATGAAAGAATAGGTGAAAAACGAGCTTTGTTTTGATTATAAATGTGAAATATTTAGAGCTTTTGTTTATAAATTTTAAATATTAAAGATGATGAAAATCATAGGAAAATTATATAAACGAAGCTATGATAGAGTTTAAAGTTAGGAAAAATCACTATAATGTAGAGAAAACTTCAAGGATCGTTTCAAGTATAATTTCGACTATTGAATAAAAGCTAATTTGTTCAAAATAAAATGATGATTTTTAGAAAGGAAAATATTTATAAAATATGCTATGGTGAGATCGAGTTTTTGGCAAATGCATGAAAATTCATAAAATAATTTAAGGATCGTTTTAGTTATAATTTTGGATATCAAAAGGTAGATGAGTAGGGATTTATTGATGATCGAATCATAAGCTAGGGTTTTTGCCGGTTTTTGATACTACGGGAGTTAGGATGGGAATTATGGTTTACGGAGAGTATCACGATCCTCGAAATAATGTGAGGATTCTTTTGGTTAAAATATTGGGTAGTGAAAGTGTTTCGGGAAATGTAGGAATATTTTTGAGCTGTAGGGGTATTTTCGTAATTTTCAACTTGCCCCTGTTTCGGGCTGTTACAATAGCCACTTTTCAAATCAATTTTAGTGAAGATTGTAGAACCATGCAATTCATCAATCATATCATCAAGGCGAGGTATGGGATAACGATACTTTACCGTGATCTTGTTGACAGCCCTACAATCCACGCACATTCGCCAAGTACCATCCTTTTTAGGCACCAAAAGAACCGGAACAACACATGGACTCATGCTCTCACGCACATATCCCTTTGCAAGCAACTCTTCAACTTGGTTTTGAAGCTCTTTCGTCTCTTGAGGGGTGCTTCGATAAGCTGGTCAGTTTGGGATGGCAGCCCCGGGGATGAGGTCGATTTGCTGTTCTATTCCTCGTATAGGAGGTAAACCGGGTGGTATTTCCTCCGGGAATACATCCTCAAACTCCTGCAAGAGAGAAAAAACAACACTAGGCAAGGGAGGGGTTTCATTAGATGAAAGAAATATGTTTTTATACATCATTAACATGATACCGTGTGTAAAAGATGTTTTCCCTTTGTTGTTCATCTTTGTCCTCAAGAGCTTGGATGTGCAAAGCTCTTAGAACCACCAAACTTTGCCCCACAACCGCATGCTCAACATCACTTGCCTCATCCGATGTTTCAAGGCCTCCATTATCACCCTCACTTTCGGTTTCAAGCTCTCCATTGTCTAACAAGATCATGGTTCTTTTGTTTGGACATTGAGACATTATATGACCTGCTCCTTGACATTTAAAGCATTTAATATCACGATTGCGATGTGTACAGGTGTTACCTTTCTCAAACGAACCCTTTGTTGTAGGTGGATCCTCCTTTAGTTTTGAAGGCTTTTCGACTGTTTTTGGAGAAGAATTCCACTTTGGTTTAGAGGTATTTGAATCATCACGCTTAACCACAGTCCGTCCTTTCTTAAATTATCTCTCCACCTTGATAGCCATATGGACCACTTCCTCAAGTTCAACATAGTGATGAAGTTCCACTACATTGGCGATCTCTCGGTTGAGACCACATATGAACCGCGCCATGGTTGCCTCATGATCCTCCTCAATATTTGCTCGAATCATTGCCATCTCCATTTCTTTGTAGTATTCCTCTACCGTTTTGAACCCTTGCCTCAAACTTTGTAACTTAAGATGTAGGTCCCGATAGTAGTGAGGAGGTACGAACCTCTTCCTCATAACCACCTTCATCTCATCCCACGTTTCAATAGGGTACTCACCATTTCTTTGTCTACTTATCACCACTTGATCCCACCATACAATAGCATAGTCCGTAAAGGATACGGCTACAAGTTTTACCTTTTTCCCTTCCAAATAGTTATGGCAGTCATAAATTAACTCCACCTTTCGTTCCCATTCAATGTAAGCTTTCGGGGTCATTTTGTCCTTTGAAGGAAGGAATAGAAAGCTTGATAGATCCGAGGTTATTGTCAATTACCCCTCTTCTTCTTTGTGGTTGTTGGCATCTTGGACGTCTATGATCTCTCCTTGAAGAGGCATTTGATGCAGCCTCATCCAAGTCATCTTCCTCATCATCAAATCCATCACGAGGATTGATACCCAAATCCGTTGGTCGTCGGTTTGGTCCCCTAGCCGGGAGAGCATTTTGCTGTAATTCAGTCACCCGTTCATCATTTTGATCCAATCGATCCCGGATCTCACGAAATTGTACGTTCAACCTATCAAATTATTGTTGCATTGCACGGAGGACAAAGTTAACGTCCATTGGAGGCTGTTCATTACGTTCTTCCATCATGTTTTAAACTTGCAAGAAAAATCGTTAGTAAAAATTACCTCACAACCCTCCCTCATGTGTTTGCCCTCGTTTAGAGTCACTCACGTTCGTCTACGTTGCACGGACACGGACACGGCGACACGGATTTTTTCAAAATTTTAGGACACGACACGGCTATATTTTATATAAATAAATATATTTTATATATAAATAAAAATATTTTATAAGTATAATCTATGTAACATAAAATATATAATATTAAAAACTAAAATAAGTTTTGTTATTTCAATTTTCTTTCAAAAAAATTCAAAAACTATTAAAAAGAGCATAAAAAAATGATCAAATTTGCCCCGCCGTGTCCGAGCCGTGTCGGACACTCCACCTCGCCGTGTCCGACACCGTGTCCCAATTTTTATTTTTTATTTTTTTCGGACACTCCTTCATCCGTGTCCGACACGTGTCGGAGGCGTGTCCGAGCCGTGTCCGTGTCCGACACGTGTCGGACACTGCACGGGCCATTTTTTAGGCGTGTCCGTGCTTTAGAGACGCTCGTGTATCACTAAAAAATATGGCTTTTTCCCTCTTTTGTGCTCACAACTCAAGCCTTTCACCACTCTTTTCTCTCAATTCTTGAAGAAAGACACAAGAAATTTCAGATCCCTCAACCAAATAATCCTTTAAGATGAATGAATTAATAAGGGTGCTAAAATTGTCACAAACGAACTGTTACAACTAAAAAGATACAAACAAACAAATCCACAAAACTTATGATTTGAGATTACAAAGAAAATGACTGAAACAATGCTGCTCTTTTTATTTTTTTTTATTATTTTTTTATTTTTTTGCCTTTTTCGATTTTTTTGCAGCAATATAACAATAATGAAAAGAAATTATACAAAATATAAAAGATACGGATACGTAACCTTGGATGGAAACCTAAGCTCTGATAACAAATGATACGAACTCCACGTACTTGCCGTGAAACCCTATATCAATACTTGGAGTTCTTGAATCTGATCGTCCAATTCAAGGTTGAAAATAAGAGGAGTGTGACCCGTTTGCTATATTGAGCAAAGAACCAACACTATTAGATTGTAAGTAACGTACCCCGTCGACTATAAGGAGTCGAGAAATAACGTTATCCGGGAAAGGGGTTTGAAAACCCTAATGTCGTTAGGCAAAGAACTTGAGAGAAAATCTCACTTGAATGAAAATTCAATAATTTTACTTCTTGATTGAAAGAAAAACAAGTTACAATGCTGAATATAAAGATGCATGCATGGAAACCTAAGAGACACTAGAATACTAAAGGACACAAGCTATTCCCGCCACTTACCATGAAGGCTTACAAAAGTGGGCTTAAATAAAATAATATGCAGCTAAATAATGATAAAATAAAGGCCCAAATAATACTATAATAGGCTTAGGGCCGAATTACATTATTTCCACACTTTGGACTTTAGGAATTGGACATAAAAACATTGAAGTATTCTAAATGTGGTTCAGCAGCCCATCTTGAAGGTTGGAGTCCAGTTTGAGCAAATTGGTTGAAGAAATTTCCAACTTCCTCTTGGATAATTTTGGCCGAAGCTCTTGTAATTGGACCACCAAAACTTTGTTCCTTTTGTTTGCTATCTTCTTGAGCTATGGATCGGTCCAGTTCTTTATTTGGGACAAGATATGGCCACGGTTTATCATGATTCACAACATATAATCTCATAACAAGATTTATATTTCTTATATATCTCATATCGTGTGCATAGCATTGTCGTGCGTCATATATGGTTCATTTGGAGTCTTGAATCTCACGAGTACATTACATTGTCTTTTGTACAGTTTTCTCCAGGGTGGAGACTTGCCGAGTTCATAAGCTTTCTTCAAGTCTTTCTTTCCTTTTGGTATTGTTCGGTAAGGCATAACAGGTGGGTTTCTCTTCTATTAGATAAAACAGACCCGATATATTCCAATGTGTATATTTTAAGCCAAAGGTACTATATCTACATATATACATATATCGAGTTGTTTTCAAGGAGTCTATGATTTTTAATTGTTAAACCCCATTCTTTCATGAAATTCCAACCAAACGTTTTGGCGAGAACATGAATGAATGCATGGGCCCAGGGACATAATGCATGTGGCTATCCGGGGAGTCAAGGGCCGACGATGATCCTGTGTGTTAGTCCCATAATGAATGACAGCGATACCGGCCCTCGTTAGGAGTTTTAGTGGGGAATGGGAGCTGAGTGCCAATTGGGGGATTCATGTAACCTCATTGGTCAATGAATGAGTGGACGCGTTCTCCTGGGTCGGTACACGGCAGGGAGGAATAAAACCTGTCCAGTGAGGACAATATCGTTGGGCGGGAAGGTACACTTCAACCCAAAACGACGCGTTCACCACCCGGAGGAAAAAGGTGTAATTGTCAATGAACGAATGATAATGATTGAATGACCGAATGAATGAATGAATGATAATGATTGAATGACCGAATGAATGAATGAATGTCACATGATCGCTAAGGAATAAATGAATGAATTAATGCACACACGAGGTGAAGGTTGGAGAATTTACCCACTCGTCGGGCTCACGTTATGACCGATTGAATGATTGAATTAAATTGATTGTTGTAATCCCGAGCGTTGTTTTATTTCATTTTCACCCACTTGGGAAATATTTCAAAAACCTTGCACGGGATTATAGCTTGCATGCGTGCGTGTTTAAATTCTTATAATATTATAATATTAAACCCTGTTTTATACCCACCATTCACCTATAGACTGAACCCGGATTTGTTTCAGTTCTTTTATAGGTTTGGAGTGCTAGGCGGGAGTTCGAGTCTGTCGAGTCTTGTGGTTTAGTACGAGTCATACCATCGCATATTGTGATTGTTTATATTACCATGAATCGTATTGATTTTATGTTATTGAATCGGGACAGGCTTCTAGGGGTAGATTGAACCCGTATTTATGATTGTATTTATGATTTATGTATATGTTGGAAACTTCAGGACTAGATAACTATGTTAGTTGAACCCATCTCTATGATTGATATAATTTTTGAATATATATTCCGCTTCTGCAATTGCATTTATCTTGTTGGAATTGTTTAATTGGTTTTGAAAGTTCAGTTCCCGCCTAGCATAGTGAGTGAGTGAGTCCCCGTTCGCTCTGATTTGGCACGTGTATGGATTTCCCATTTCATATAAGGGTCTGAGTGCGGGGGATGTGGTGCCTTTCATTTGGGGTGCTACATCCTTAAATGGTATCAGAGCCACCAGGTTGCAAAATCGGGGTTCTCGTGTCTTGATTGAGTCAATTTAGGTCGTACGACATAGGAACAACTTGTCAATGTGTGCATTGCATTGAATTTTCATAGTTAAATTGTTACTAATTGCTCGAAATTAATTGTTATATGTGATCTACTTTCAATTTCGTTATTTTAGGTGTTGTACTTTGCATCTTATGTGTATCGATTGATCTAAATATGTGCCATAAACATATACTAATGTAACGCCCCGGTTTCCGGATGAACAGGTAAGCACGCCACGTGTGCATATAATTCAATGATATCAATAAACACACGTTCAAAGAAGGTCAAATATCTCAGGTAATACAAGAAAGCAAATAAATCAAGTAATTCAATTAAATGCAGACTCTCAAGTAACAAGTAATCCTATGCCGTGCGACCTAGACTGACTTGACAGGACTCGAGAACCTCGGTTTTGCAACCAGGCTCTGATACCACCTGTAGATGTAGCACCCTAACCCCCAGGGCACTACATCCCCCACACTATAGCCTCGATCCACGTATGAAATAGAAAGTCCATACATAAACCAAAACTATAGCGAACGGGTGACAATAAAAAATGACGAGCTAGGCGGGACACTCCCCAACATAAATAACACAAACATGAATTCAAAAGCGGAAGCAATAAATCAATCATACGTATACATACCATATTTATCGAATAGATATGTATAGGTACCAACTTATCTATCAATACATTATCATCTCTTAATTTGCGAATTTATACAATCAAGTAGGCAACCATTTGAATTAGGCACAATCAAGCCCTTGAAATTCATACAATTAAGTCCCTAAAGTTTTAAGGAATATTCAAGTAGGGACAATTTAGTAATTTGAAACACTCTCGGTAATTGTTTCATGCAATAAATATTTTCCGTGTCATGAAATAATATTTTCAATGATATGAAATCAAATACTTCACATAAATGATGTTTCATGAATTTTATAAAAATATGAAATGCCACGTAAGAATATTGTGAAATTAAAGAATTAAAATAAAGCCTACGCTCAAAACGCACACGTGGCGTGCTTACCTGTTCATCCGGAAACCGAGGCGTTACAACTAATCTCTATGCATCGATATTGGAGTTGAATCTTTGGTTATAGGTTGTTACCATCCTAATAAGGCTTCTATCGACCTCATCAACGGGTTTCTTTTACCAATCAACAAAAGGATTGGGAAGATAATGAGAATTGTAGGTTGTGTGTTACACCTTCATTATTTACAAAATGCTACATTCCATTGCTCGGCATTTTGAGAAAAGACCTTAATTATGGAAGAAGTTCGTCAATCTCGTCCCCTCATGAAGCTTATGATCATCATCATAGGAGCATCGGGAGGACTTGGAGCTCTAATTTAGAAGATACGTGAGGCAACGGGATAAGCGGGAACTCTTGTTCATCCGGTTATGAATGAATTCAATGCAAGATAAAATTTTCCAAAGTTCACCACCGAGATCTTTGAAGTTGATATCGTTGAGCAATTAGAAGGTTAAATCGGGAGATTTCAAGGGATTAGATGCACGCCGTGCTGAAAATAATTTCAATTAAGATGCTTGGAATAGAGAGCCGAAAATCGTGTGGTTTTGCAAAGGGGTCAAGTAAAGAAGCTTAATAGATGCAACCACCATCATGGAACAATGAATAGATGTAAAGCAATAATAGCAAGGAATAATGAAGAATTCAACTTGTATCATCTTCTCGGGACTTTGGGGACATGCAAGGGGATAAGGAAGCAAGTAAGCATTTGGAAGCAAACGGAGATTGGGAAGCATCATCAATGACCGAACAATACTCAAACTTACAACTTATGCTTGCAACATCGAGATTAAAGGAATGGATCTCATACTAAAACTATTACCACGGTGACAGGTTTAATGTATTCAGAGCACGAGCATCATACATTGTAATTAATTACTTAAATTCTTGCTATACGTGTTTAATGTTATATTTGTTAAATTGTTGTTGTACCTCCTCGATTGAGATTGCGTGCTATATGTATTTAGCATCCTAATCCAACATGCATAGTTCTAGTGCTACGTTTCAGGATGCCTTCCTGCTTGATGCTTCAACCATTACTACAATCAAGGCCCTACAAAACAAAGTTGAAGAAGAATCTTTGATGAAAAGAATTGATACCGAAGCAGAAATGGCAATTCAAAAAGAGAATGTTTGAAGTTATTTTTGGGATGTTAGATCGGGCTCTGAATTAGAAGAGGGTCTAGAGAGTGAAGGAGTTAGGATGTTATTCAAGTTGATCGTTTAACGTGAACGCCAATAATACACCGAATGCAATCCCTGATTAGGAATTTTGCTTTGGGTAAATTAAGAATTCCGATTTGGAACTGAAGAATGGAGTTCAACATGTGAAGGCAAAGGCTCTTAAGGGGGAGAGCACGATCAAGAGACAAATTGGAAATTTGATGTTATGTCGAAGAAATATTTTAATAGGAACAATGGAAATGCGAGTTAAGGAAGACCCGAAAGTCCTAAGGGTAGTGATAAAAAATGAATAAGACGGGCTTAATGATTAAACCATCAAAGTGAGAGCTATGTTGCTGAGTCCGGGTTGAAGATTACCAAGGGGTATAGAGGAGATGGTTCGTTGAATATTTCTATGTATGGAATCCAGATCTTGGAGGTAGTAGCCCTTGAGTATAGCAGATTAAAGTACTGGCCAAGATAAACGATTCAAATTTCAAGAACATCACCAAGTAGGATATGGTAAGAAGGGGCAAGAGTCGGAATGAAGTCTAGAGAAGGAATAGAAGGGTCATGATCTCTTCACCGGGGTACACTGAAGAAATTAAAGACAAGTCAAGCACGGAGCTAGCTTTCGGGGCAAATCACGTATTGGACACCGAAACTAAAAACTCAAAATTTCTATGCTATGGTGAACGGTACATGAAGCATCCATGGCACATGCATACATACAATTAAAATTCAAATAATTTTGATGCTATATGCTTTGATCTCTTACCGTGTTAAATTGTTTTGTATAATTGATGATTGACGTGAATGATACTTATTACTTGACTTGTGTAACTTACGTGATCCTAATTGTTGCAATTGATGTTTGATATCTTCTTTTTGGTATTTGTTTTTTTTATGTAACTGTTTTATGTTGGGTTACTCGGGAGTATTGGAGACTCCCTTGTATTGTTGTTTGAGAGACGGGGTTCTCTCCTTGTTGTTTGAGAGACGGGGCTCTCTCCTTGTTATTTGAGAGACGGGGCTCTCTCTTTGTTGCTTTCGAGAGACGGGGTTCTCTCATTGTTTGCTTATGAGATAGTGAATCCGAGGACGGATTCTTTAAGGGGGAGAGGTTGTAACGCCCCAATTTTTCCGTTATTAAAGTATGACGTATGTGTTTATCAATTTACGCAAATTAATTGGTTATAAGTGTTTGTTTAATTAAATTTTATTATTTGATTGATAAGTAAGTGATTGATTTAAATATATGAAATATTTGAATTGGAATTTATACGATTACTTGGACCACTTGCGCATGTATAACTTGTGTACTCCCTAATTGCGCATTTAAATTATTATAATTACGTAATTATATGATTTACTTTTATTATTATTTGAATTCTTGAATATTTGAAATTGTTTGAATTGAATTTATATGAATTCTTGAATTATATGGGCACATGTGATATGTCTATGTACCGTTACTATATGATTTGAATTCAAAATTTCGTGGAAATTTTATATGTTGGAAATATGTGTGTTATGAGCATGTATATATGCTCGTTTTACATTTTTGGATTCGTTTGATTGCGTTTTAAATTTAATTTGAATTATGGAACCAAATCGGGGGCTAACGGGCAATTAGCGCACCCTTGGTTCCGTATGTGATAACTTGAGCTCGGGGGAATTCGGATTCGAATTCCATCACCTCCCTTGAACTCGTATTGACGATTCGGGTTCCATAAACCTAGCCTCATATTTTTCTAAGCCTATTTGGATCCCTGAATTTTGATCGAAATGAGCCTCGTGTGCAAAATCGACCTTTAATCACTCTTTTATTCCTAACTTATGCTATAATTAACCAATTTGAGCAAGACTTGGCCCCACACTCTCTCAACATAAACCCCTTTCAGCCAATTTCCTCCCATTTCATCCCACATTGAAGAAAACAAGGGTTTGAGGCTGCCAAAACCGAGACACAAGAGGAAGCAAATTTATACGATTCACTTTTCCACCTTGTGAGCTCAAATCTTCATCAAATCATTCCATTTTCCAAAGGTAATCTTGGAATTTGTTTCTCCATCTCCTCTTCTTTGTTTATACTCCAATTTTGTTGAATTTGGTGGTGATATGAGCATGATATGGAAAATATAGTGAATATTAAGGGTTAGCATGTTTTGGATGAATTGGGATGATCTCTTGGGGATTGATTGGATTTTATGCAACCAATTAGATCTTAATGCATCATATAATATTTGTATGGAAGGATTTTGCATGAAAATTAAGGAATCATTAGCTTTCATTTGGGGTTTTTGGAGTTTTGATGAACAAATGTATATACATGTATCTCTTGCTTTTCCTTCACATAAATCTTGATGTTTAGGCTTGGTAATTACATGAAATTGGTGACTTCTTGCCATATTATCTTCCTAATATATGTTAACTTGATTATAGCATGGATTCATGTAAGTTTTGGTGGAGTTTTTGGCCTGAAATCGCGTTTTTCCCCTGCTGCCGCCAGTGGTCGTGGCCGCGATCGCGACCAATTTATTTTTGGTCGAGACTGCCACCAATTCTTCCTCTTGTCTCTTAGTCGCGACCGCGACAATTTTTAGTTCATTTTGGTCGCGGCTGCGACCCTGTTTTGCCCCAGTTTTTTTCCCCTGCTAACGCCAGTAGTCGCAGCCGCGATCGCGACCAATTTATTTTTGGTCGCTACTGCCACCAATTCTTCCTCTTGTCTCTTGGTCGCGACCGCGACCATTTTTAGTTCATTTTTGGTCGCGGCTGCTACCCTGTTTTGCCCCAGTTTCGAGTTGTATTTGTGTGTTGAGTTGTTTTTCGCTTCGTTTGTATTTTTCGTGAACTTCGTTCTCATTTTTCACTTCTTATACATTATATATTTGATGAATTAGGAGTTATATAATTTGTTAGGAATTTATTACGTGATTTCGATACTTTTATTTGTTTATTTAACAAGATATGTATTATATGCTCTTATAAGTGCATGCATGCAATGTAGCACCCGAGTGCAAGGTACCACATCCCCCGCACCGAGACCCGACCCGACCCGAATATGAAATGGACAATCCTTACCCGAGCTAGATCACAGCGAACGGGGACATACACACTCGCTAAGCTAGGCGGGAACTAACTTTCGCAACCAAAGAGACAGTAAAACGGAAATATCACGAATGCGGAAGCAATGTACATACATATATAACAAGATAAGCCAAGAGCAACGGGGTTCAACTAGCATAGATACCTAATCCCGAAATTCAATAAAATCATACCACATTAATTCTAAATCTTTCTATTCCAATAAGCTTATCCTGAATTCACGACAATAATAATGATCAATACAAATCATACGTTCTCCATAGCTTAAACAAATCATGATTCGTTATGCACATGGACCGACTCTAACCTATATAAACGTCAGAACAAACAAGACTTCCCGCCTAGCACTCCAAACCTGCAAAGAAACTGAAAACAAACGTGGTTCAGTCTATAGGAGACTGGTGGATATAAAACGAGGCATAAGTAACATATACAACAATATTTAAACATTCACATGCAAGTTATAATCCCAAATGAGGTTTTTAGAGCATTTCCCAAGTGGGTGAAATAAATAAGTCATCAAAAGGGATTATAACGTTCATTTTTCATTCTTTAGGTCTTTTGTTGCCCGGCGAGTAGGCGTGCATTATCTCCAACCAACACCTCGTGTAGTTCATTAAACATTCTTTCTTTCTTTCTTTCATTCATGCATAACATTCTTTTGTGCACATTCATGAACATTTACGCCTTCTTCCTCAGGGTGATGGCTGGGTGATCGGCCCGAACCATCCATTCATTGACCAAAAGGGGAACATGACTCCCCAAATGGCACTCAGCGTCCATTCCTCGCTAACTCCTAACGAGGTCCGGTTACGCCGTTCATTGGTGGGACTAGTGTGAGGGTTCACCGTCAGCCCTTGCCTCCTCGGGTCACCACTCACACCAAGTCCCTGGGCCCCATTCTGTGCATAACATTCATTCTTTTCTCGCCAAAACATTTGGTAGGTTCATAAAAGAAGGGCTTTACTTTAAAATCATTTACTCTTTAAAACGACTCTATATACATATACTAACTTTTGGCCGAAAACTTTACACGTTGGGAGGATATAGGGTCATTTAACTAGATAGTAGAGAATCCCACCTGTACGTCTCTTACCGAACAAACTAAGAGGACAAGAAGACTTGAAAGTGTCCTATGAAGCCGGCATTTCCGCCCTGGAGAAAACTGTACAAAGGACAATGTAACGTGTTCGAGAGACTCAAAACTCCAAATGAACCAAATATGACGAACGACATTTGCATATGGATGCTAATGATGTATAAAGAATGAAACGAGATAGCTCTTAGATCATATAATGTCATATTAGATCATATTTCACGTTAAAAGAATTCATAAAATTCATATTAAGTCATATAATATCATACCACGAGCACCCATAACTTCATATATGTACACAATCATCGAATTCATACCATTTAACCACTTAAGATCACAATTTGAAAGGAAATATTAAAAAATTAGAACAATTAAAATTCTCATTAATTAATTAACATTTATATATATATATATATATATATATATATATATATATATATATTCCGCATATGAAATACAACCACTCACGTACACATATTAAGCATGCATGGGCAATTTCAATTAAAGATTTTCATGCATTACATATAATATATTATACATACATTTTACATATATATATATACACACGCAACATGTAACCTATAATATATATAACATGCACTACATACCTATACATTTATATATACAACACAATACACACATGCATGCACAACTAGCACTCACGCACCCACACTTAACATTCCATGCACCAACACAATAAATTACATATATGCATATTATATTACATAAACACACATACACATCTTAAGATTTCATTTCATAATAATATATATATATATATATATACATATATACTTCACGTACACACCATATATATATATATATATACACATATATTATGTGCACACACTAAACCAAGTATATATATACGTAGTATATATTACATTTATATACACAGCACACACTACCCAAAGTTGCAGCAAAAGAACTGAAATCACAAGGATCTCCCCGCCCGAGGGAAATTTGTTCTCCAAACTCCCCGGCCCGGGGAAAACTACTAGAAGAAGGAAGGCGGGTAAGTCCCCGGTCGGGGACTTTCAAGGTGTAATTCTCCCCGCCCGGGGAGAATGTCACAGTGAGAATCGGACAGCAGCAGCAAAGCAGGGTAAGAGGAAGAAAAAAAACAGGGCATAAATCATACAAGCTTCATCCAACACACCAGCCAACAAGTTAAGGCAATATATTCAGCATAATGACAACAATATCAGTCCCTTTTGTAGCAGTAGCAATTCCAAACGTGAAGAAGGAGAAGATGAGTTCAAGTCTCAACCTAATCTCCAAAGTTCATTAATGGCATATCAATAAGTATTCAACCACCATGAATCATAGGTCCAAAAATGAAATAAAGGATCACGAATGATCAACTTACAAAAAACAATTCAGAAAATAATTCAAAGGAAGCAAAGGTTCAAGAATTTTCAACAAAACCTAACTATTCCTCTTTTCCTCCAAAAACTCATGAAAGCATGCTCAACAATGGGGATTCATAGTTTAAAATGACACATATTGAATGTACATCACAACCCCAAACGCACCTTGTTGAATGGATGGAAGATGGAAGAGATTTGAGCTTTGAATCTCAAGGTTGACAATGGCTACGGGATTTTCTAGAGTGCAGGGCTTTTTGGCTGAGTTTTTGCTTTGTGTGAGGGATGGCTCGGTATGGGAGTGGTATAGGAGGATAGTGGGGTTAACTAGGGTCACATAGGTTCAAACCATGGTTAATTTGGTCAAGATATGAGGAAGTTATGGCTCATTTGGTAAGCTGTGGCTGTTTTGACTCCTGTTGCAAGTTTCGGTTAATTTTCGAGGGTCCAAAAGATCTTAGAAAAATATGAGGTTAAGTTTATTGAACCCGGATTTTCGTTACGAGTTCAACGGAGTTGACGGAACTCAATTCTGAGTTCCCTAGCTCAAGATATACGGAACCAAGGGTGTGCTAATTGCTCGTTAGCCCCCGACTTGGTTCCACAATTCAAAATAAATTCGTTACCAAGTCAAATGAAGTCGAAAAAATAAAACGAGCATATAATCATGTTCATAACACGTAAATTTACAATATACTAAATTTTCATGAATTTTCGATATGAAATCATATAAGAACGACGCACGATTAAAACACTCATGCGCAAAACATTTAAAATTTATAACATTTCAAAATAAATAATAAAATTTAAATCCATTTAAAAAAATTAATTTAAAGGTCAACGGTTAAAATTTTGAAATTTATTAACATTAATTACGATATACTTAATTAACATTAAACCTTAATTAACAATTTAAAATACTAAAATAATGAATTAAAATAAAATGAAATAAATTAAAATAATAACCATTTATAACAAAATTAAATATAAAACATTTATAAACATTTAATCACATAATTAAATAATTTAATTTGCGCAATTTATAAACACATACGACATATTCGAACGAATGAAAAACAGGGGCGTTACATGCAAGAATACTTCGTTTATTCAATTCGTATGATACTTTCTTGCCTTTCTTATGATATAATTGAATTGTTAACATGTTATATGATGAGTTATGCTTGTTATATGAAATTTACGGATTCAATTGACGTGATTTACGTGAGCTATGATTTAATATGATCTAATGTGACTTAAATGCTCGTTACCTTGCATGCATGAATTGTTACCCTAATAATTTCCTTAATATGATACTTCCTCCCTCCTTTATGATATATATGCAATATGGACTCTTTGTATTATATGCTTTGGGTGTTAAGTTAAATTTACAGAGGGTATTGATATGTTTTGGTAGAGCAACCAAATAGTGTGATATTATATGACTTATATGCTAAAGCCTGAAACGTTAAGTGCCTTCTTGTAATATCTTGATGTCTTAAATGATTTCTCTTGCTTCTATACTTATTCTATGCATTGTAAACATGTTGAACAGGTGCTATGAATACTATATGAAGATTATGGCTCCAATTGTTATGAATCATGAAAGATATGGAATTAATGAATATGGAACCACCATGTATTGAACGTTTTGAATGAATTACTTGAATATATGATCTCATAACATGGTTTATATTTCTTATATATCTCATATCGTGTGAATAGCATTGTCGTGCGTCATATATGGTTCATTTGGAGTCTTGAGTTTCACGAGTACATTACATTATCTTTTTTATAGTTTTCTCCAAGGTGGTGACTTGCCAGGTTCATAAGCTTTCTTCAAGTCTTTCTTTCCTTTTGTTATGGTTCGGTAAGGCGTAACAAGTGGGTTTCTCTTCTATTCGATAAAATAGACCCGATATATTCTAATGTGTATATTTCAAGCCAAAGGTACTATATCTATATATATATCGAGTCGTTTTCAAGGAGTCTATGATTTTTAATTGTTAAACCCCCTTCTTTTATGAAATTCCAACCAAATGTTTTGGCGAGAACATGAATGAATGCACGGGCCCAGGGACTTAATGCATGGCTATCCGGGGAGGCAAGGGCCGATGGTGATCCTATGTGTTAGTCCCACAATGAATGACGGCGATACCGGCCCTCCTTAGGAGTTTTAGCGAGGAATGGGAGCTGAGTGCCAATTAGGGGATTCATGTAACCCCATTGGTCAATGAATGGGTGGACGCATTCTCCTGGGTCGGTACACGGCAGGGAGGAACAAAATCTATCCAGTGAGGATATATCGTTGGGCGGGAAGGTACACTTCAACCCAAAACGACGCGTTCACCACCCGGAGGAAAAAGGTGTAATTGTTAATGAATGAATGATAACGATTGAATGACCGAATGAATGAATAAATGTCACATGATCGCTAAGGAATGAATGAATGAATTAATGCACACACGAGGTGAAGGTTGGAGATTTACCCACTCGCCGGGCTCACGTTATGACCGATTGAATGATTGAATTAAATTGATTATTGTAATCCCGAGAGTTGTTTTATTTTATTTTCACCCACTTAGGAAATATTTCAAAAACCTCGCATGGCATTATAGCTTGCATGCGTGCGTGTTTAAATTCTTGTAATATTATAATATTAAACCCTGTTTTATACCCACCAGTCTCATATAGACTAAACCCGGATTTGTTTCAGTTCTTTAACAGGTTTGGAGTGCTAGGCTGGAGTTCGAGTCTGTCGAGTCTTGTGGTTTAGTACGAGTTACACCATCGTATATTGTAATTGTTCATATTACCATGAATCGTATTGATTTTATGTTATTGAATCGGGACAGGCTTCTAGGGGTAGTTTGCACCCGTATTTATGATTGTATTTATAATTTATGTATATGTTGGAAACTTCGGGACTAGGTAACTATGTTAGTTGAACCCGTCTCTATGATTGATATAAATTTTAGATATATATTCCGCTTCCGCAATTGCATTTATCTTGTTGGAATTGTTTAATTGGTTTCGAAAGTTTAGTTCCCGCCTAGCATAGTGGGTGAGTGAGTCCCCGTTCGCTCTGATTTGGCACGGTATGGATTTCCCATTTCATATACGGATCGGGTCTGAATGCGGGGGATGTGGCGCCTTTCGTTTGGGGTGCTACATCCTTAAGTGGTATCAGAGCCACCAGGTTGCAAAACCGGGGTTCTCGTGTCGTGATTGAGTTAGTTTAGGTCGTACGGCATAGGAACAACTCATCAATGTGTGCATTGCATTGAATTTTCATAGTTAAATTGTTACTAATTGCTCGAAATTATTTGTTATATATGATCTACTTTCAATTTTGTTATTTTAGGTGTTGCATTTTGCATCTTATGTGTATCGATTGATCTAAATATATGCCATAAGCATATACTAATAATCTCCATGCATCGATATTTGAGTTGAATCTTTGGTTATAGGTTGTTACCATGCTAATAAGGCTTCTATCGACCTCATCAATAGGTTTCTTTTACTAACCAACAAAAGGATTGGGAAGACAATGAGAATTGTAGGTTGTGTTTTGCACCTTCATTGTTTACAAAATGCTACATTCCATTGCTCGGCATTTTGAGAGAAGACCTTAATTATGGAAGAAGTTTGTCAATCTCGTCCCCTCATGAAGCTTGAAGATTATCAACATAGGAGCATCGGGAGGACTTAAGCTCTGATTTAGAAGATACGTGAGGCAACGGCATAAGCGGGAACTCTTGTTCATCCGGTTATGAAGGAATTCAATGCAAGATAAAATTTTCCAAAGGTCACCACCGTGATCTTTGGAGTTAATATCGTTGAGCAATTAGAAGGTTAAATCGGGAGATTTCAAGGGATTGGATGCATGGCGTGCTGAAAGGACTTTCAATTAGGATGCATGGAATAGAGAGCCGACAATCGTGTGGTTTTGCAAAGGGGTCAAGTAAAGAAGCTTAATAGATGCAACCACCATCATGGAACAATGAATGGATGTAAAGCAATAATAGCAGGGAATAATGAAGAATTCAACTTGTATCATCTTCTTGGGACTTTGGGCACATGCAAGAGGATAAGGAAGCAAGCAAGCATTTGGAAGCAAACGGAGATTGGGAAGCATCATCAATGACCGAACAATGCTCAAACTTATAACTTATGCTCGCAACTTCGAGATTAAAGTAATGGATCTTATACTAAAACTATTACCACGGTGACAAGTTTAATGCATTCAGAGCACGAGCATCATACATTGTAATTAATTACTTAAATTCTTACTATAGGTGTTTAATGTTATATTTGTTAAATTGTTGTTGTACCTCCTTGATTGAGATTGCATGCTACATGCATTTAGCATGCTAATCCAACATGCATAGTTCTAGTGTTACGTGTCAGGATACCTTCCTGCTTGATGCTTCAACCATTACTCCAATCAAGGGCCTACAAAACAAAGTTGAAGAAGAATCTTTTGATGAAAAGAATTGATACCGAAGCAGAAATGGCAATTCAAGAATAGAAAGTTTGAAGTTGTTTTTAGGATGTTAGATCGGGGTCCGAATTAAAAGTGGGTCTAGAGAGCGAAGGAGTTGGGATGTTATTCAAGTTGATTGTTTAACGTAAATACCAATAATACACCGAATGCAATCCCTGATTAGGAATTTTGCTTTGGGTAAATCAAGAATTCCGATTTGGAACCGAAGAATGGAGTTTAACATGTGAAGGCGAAGACTCTTAAGGCGAAGAGCACGATCAAGAGACAAATTGGAAATTTGAGGTTTTGTTGAAAAAATATTTTAATAGGAACAATGGAAATGCAAGTTAAGGAAGACCTGGAAGTCCTAAGGGTGGTGATAAAAAATGAATAAGACGGGCTTAATGATTAAACCGTCAAAGTGAGCTAAGTTGCTGAGTCCATGTTGAAGATTGCATAGAGGAGATGGTTCGTTGAATATTTCTATGTTTGGAATCCAGATCTTGGAGGTAGTAACCCTTGAGTATAGCAGATTAAAGTACTGGCCAAGATAAACGATTCAAATTTCAAGGACATAACCAAAGGGGCAAGTGTCGGAGTGAAGTCAAGAGAAGGAATAGAAGGGTCATCATCTCTTCAACGGGGTACACTGAAGAAATTAAAGACAAGTCAAGCACGGATTTTAGGAAGGAGAGATTCAATAACCAACGGAAGTCCAAGCTTGATCCAAGGGGAGATGGACCATTCAAAGTGTTGGAAAGGATTAATGATAATGCTTACAAGATTTATCTTCCGGGTAAGTATAGTGTAAGTGCAACTTTTAATGTGGCTGATTTAACTCCTTTTGATGCAGATTTTGATTCGAGGTCAAATCCTTTTCAAGAAGGGGAGGATGATGTGAATCATAAAACAAGGCCACATTTTGATCCAAATGATGATATGATCACAACTCAAAATGAACCAAGTTATGTTGGACCTATCACAAGGTCACGGTCCAAAAGAATGCAAGAGGAAGTTCAATCTCTTTTGATCCAAATAACTCAAGAAGAGCCCCAAGAAGACAAGTATTCAGCTGGATCCAATCAACCTTGTTTCAATGTCTTAGTGATCAAATTTTAAGCCCAAATTGTGTTAAGCTTATTGTAATTTGGCCCTGAACTATTATATTATACTTTGGGCCATCTTTTTATTTATTTTCCATGCATTTAGATTAGGTTAAGCCCATTTTTATTCAGCCTACAAGGAAGGTGACGGGATTAGCTTGTCTCTTTGAATTCTGAATTGTCTCTTAGAATTCCCATGCATGCATCTTTATATTTCAGCCTTGTATTTCGTTTTTTCAGTCAACTCTTAATGAATTTGTGATTCAAGTGAGTTCAACTCTCTAGTTCTTGGCTGAACGTCATTAGGGTTTCAAACCCTCCACCAGATAATGTCATTTCCCGACTCATTATAGTCGACGGGGTGCATTACTTTTCAAATCTGATAGTGTTGGTTCCTTGCTCATTATAGCAAACGGGTCACACTCCTCAATTTTAACCTTGAAGTGGACGATCGAAAATCAAGAACTCCAAGTATTGGTATAGGGTTTCACGGCAAGTACGTGGAGTTCGTATCATTTGTGCTCCAGCGAAGTGCCCAATTCTAGTTGTCATATATTCGCATCTTTAGCCATTAAGTACATCAGGATGTTGCCAACGAAGCTCAGGATAACTTGTAAGGATACCCTCTGGAAATCCAACACATTCTCAATTATTGTAGATATAATAGTCAATTCCGCGTTATCTTTGTGAAATTGGAGTGCCCTTAGTTTTGTATGGAAAACGGTCCTGGATCATCCTTCTTTGTCCTTCAATTGGGGACACGCTGCCCTTATTCAAATCTAACTTTAACTGTAATCGGGGAACCTCTTAGTTTTCCAAATAACTTCTCGATTAGCGATAGGGGATATCACATTTTCCTTACTACCAGGGAATTCAGTTCTCTTCGTATCATTACACCAACTGGATGTTTCGCATAATGCGAACGTTTCCTACAACAACGCGTTATGGTAGTCGTACCTCAATTTTTTTATAACTTTAATAGGTTACTTCTTCCATCCTCTCGTACTCAGTCGGAGTTGTTCATTATGGTTTTCCTCAAAAGTGGTCTTACTTTCCTCATGGCTGATATATATAGTCCTACCACACTTATTCTCTGGAGGTAATAAGTTTCGGTATCCAAGGACTCCTTTAAGAACTCGTATACTAACTCCATTTCTCTTACAAGAGTTGACCTTTATTGATTATTCAAAGAACAGGCTACGTCGTCCTACGAAGATTACTGTTTAACTTCCCATAACACATACTTCGTTTCTTCTACTTCCCATCCCTTATCCATTCCTTGGACGATCCCATATCTCATTTCGTTAGCATGACAGAATTCAACTAATAGTAGCGATTGACACCTGATAAGTTATGCGTTTATATACCAATTGGGTAACAAAGCAAATATTAAAAAGGATTTATTATGATGCTTGCATGCTCAAGTACTCAATAGGAACAAGTACGCACACATATAACTTTGATGATTAATGTATGCATGGCGCCAGGGTTATAGGACCTTAACTGGCGTGTTAAGAGCGTGTACCGTACTTCTGGCCATATCAACGAAATCCGAGTTCCCACTTCGTTCCAAAGCAGGTACTTTTGGAAGTCAGGAACAACTATTAAAATATAATGCATGTGGGTCAGGAATGGTGCACAGCATGTCACAGAGGCAATATTCATGAAACACGTATGCATGTCACAGAACACTTATTAACAAATATCAAGTACATATCAAAGTGGAGAACCAAAGCCAATCAGCATCCATTATTCAATCAGCGATATTCAAGTAAAAATTATATATCAGGAATCATCAATTATCAATTAGCTAGTACTTCTCAACACAGGGAACAACAAGTCATCAAAGTTCAGCATTCAAGTAATCAGTATCCAATTAGCACATAAAACACATTATGTATGGGCCTTGTGGGTATCTTCAAGTGACTGTAGGACTTGAAGCACGATCGGGCTGGAAGTGTAAATAGGAAATTTCCACAAGTTGGAGATGCAAGTAAGAAGATGAAGGAGGTAAAAATCTGAAAATCGTAACCTCTGACGAGCGAATGTTTTTCAAAAGTACTGAAAGACTCAATAGAACTCAAGAGTTTTGATGTTGATAAAACTAAACGGTTAACTCGATTGAAAAAGGGTTTTATTACTACAATTGTAACAAATCACATGTTGGTCGATCGCCCCAAATAGTGATCAATCACAATTTAAGAACTACAGACACGTGAATACTTGTGAGACTCTAAGAACCCCAGATTTTCGCAACCTGGGGCTCTGATACCACCTTAGTTGTAGCGCCCCAACGCCATAACCCCGCACCGTCGTACCTCACAAGTGGCTAGGAGACAACATTGCAGCGGAAATATGAGAAATTTAAAACTTTCAAAAGATAAATCAGGAGACACAAGAGGCTAGTAACAAAGTACAAGGACTACACAAGAACTGAGTATTAAAAGAGATGTTTCGATAGAGTGTCAAGGTATAATATAACTAGTGTAAACAAGTAACAAAGGACACCGGAGCCTAGAATGATAAATACCTAATTGGACATTACATTATCATCGAGGGGTGGTGTCCCAGATGGTTCAGAAGAACCTGGCCATAAGAGCACAACAAAGGATTTCCTATACTTCAAGATACCAGCCAATAAGCGATCACTGAACCTGAAACCATGAGGTCAGAAAACAGGGTAGAGGTATTAGTCAAAAGGACTAGAGGCATGACTTTTGAAACAATATAAGTACTTGAAAGCTTTAGGATTTTCAGAAGAGGTTTACTTCAAATTTCACTTTAAAACTGAATTTCAGAGCTTTTTCTTTAAAACTTTAATTCAGAACCGTACTTCAAAGCATTACTGTGAAACAAGATTTCTTAGTAAGCACACACATCAGAGGTTCTGGTTCATATATACTCTTACAAAAGGGAATAGGGTATAGGGTACAATTTCCGAAAGTATGAACCAGTCTTTAAAACCAAAGTTTGCCCGCAAGCTAGGCAGTCTCCAACCTTTACTCCCAGAAAACATTTAACAGAATTGGTATCGAGACATGCACCATCCTTTTTCCTCCAGTTGTCGCGCCCAGGATGCTATCCCGCGGTGATGTAAACAAGAATGGGAGGAATTACATCCACCTCTCCCGATCATGGTGTGGTATAACCAACCTCCGATTATAACCATCATCATGATCAACAAGGACGGTCGGTATCGTAGCAGCCATTGGCATACGCCTCCCGGTCTACTACTCAACCATACCGTCAGGGCCCAACAAGACATGATTTCAAGGCTTGCATTATCCAAAATATTCAAAAGTGCAAAAGCACACAGAGTTCAAGAACTGGAACTTTAATCAAGACCGTGTATCAGTGTACAGGATGTATATCAGAGATCATTAACTTTAAACTGAAGCATTGTACCAAAATGGGAAAAACGTTTAACTTGAAAGATAAGAATCTTTGCACCCGAAGGCATTGATTTTGAAATCATTTGAATACGTAGGAATATTCATAGTTCCAGTTGAAATAGTTTAAACCTCACCTACAGAAACGGTATTATACAATAATACCAGAGCCACAGTAAATCCGAACTTCACCTGTGAGTGGTGAATGATTAAGTTTCTATCTGTAAACCATATAGTCACATAAACAAGTAGGGTCGACCTCAAGTCATTCAATAGCACATAACGATATCATATGTACAGGACGAAACATTATCAAAGCATATCATATCATGTGGCGAGATTTCGTGATAATTATTCAATAATCATCAACGCATGAAGGCATAATAGGATTCATATAACACAGTACATAGGAGAGTAATACCATTTAATGCAGGAGAATCATTTAACTAAGAATGGAACATACGATTGGCGAGAAAGCAAAAGGCTTGAACAAGGAATACTCTTTTTCGATCAAAGGATTCGAGTAATGATTAGTCTCAATTGAAAGCTCGTATCAATAACTTAATGATATATTCTTAGAGTCTTAAAACAATCTCATTTAGAAAAGAATGTGAACTTTGAAACCTACTTTGATCTCCTGTTTTTGAGAATTTTTGAAAAAGGCTTCGACCGTTGAATTCGTCTCTTCGAAACGATCATTTAGGTTAAAAGTCAAAATTCTTGATCAAGGTCAAAGTCAAAGGTCAAGGGTCAAAGGTCAAGGTCAATGGTCAAATGTCACTATTCAAGTATACGGTATATATACTGTATCTATACGGTACTTATACTGTATGTATAAGTGTATTTATATGGTATGTATACGGTATTTATACTGCATGTATACGGTATTTATACTGGGATACCTACCGTATTTATACAGGGTACATACAGTATTTATACAAGAATACATGCAGTATTTATACTAGAATACATACGGTATTTATACAAAAGTACATACGTATTTTATTATGAAAATACATATAGTATTTATACAAATGTATACACGTATTTATACATAGAGGAATCAAATACGTATACGTATATTATACATGTATACCATAACATATATCAATTGGTCAAGTATAATTATGTAACAATTAATTAAACATGTAACATTAAATTAAATCATGTAATAAATAAAATTATCTAAGTATGATCATAAAATAAATAAAATGTAACATGTAACATGTCATAATAATTTTCACATAATTAAATTGTAACATAATTAATTTATGTAACACATTTCATAATAAACTATACTATAAGAAACATAATTCATAAATTCATGAATATTTAAAGCATAAATTAAATCACATAATTCATGCATAAAATAAAATATATATTAAAACCTAAACCTAGCATAATTAATAAATAAATTAAAACATAAAATAAAACATATATTAAAACATAAAAAAAATAAGAAAACTAACCTTACAAGGGGGGAGGGGTTCGGTCCTAGGGGGAGAGGAAGAGAATGGAGTGAGCAATAAATGAGACCCCAACACACTTATTTATAGTTGTTGGGAAGGACCAAAGTGCAATAAATATTTACTCTAGGGACTTAAGTGGGGTATTTTATGAAATTTCCAAAAATAGGTTTCCTTCTTTACATAATTGTCACAGCAGGGGTATTCTGATAATTCCACCTTTCTCCTGCGTATTTTTGAAGCTGGAAAAGTGTCCAAGAATTAGGAAATAAAATTAGTTTCGAAACGGTTACTCACGGGTCGAAATCAGACGTACGATTTAAAAGTTATAAGCTCCGGAAGATAGGGATTTTTGGAATTTCGAAAATTATTTTAATTATGAAATAAATACTTAGAGTATGATTTGATGGTCCAAAGGTTCTTAAAAAATGTAGAAAAAATCGAGGAACGTTATGGCGATGGTTTCAAGGGTTAAATCATCCTATCAAAGAAAATATATTCTACCGACGGAAATTTTTATTTGAAAATAAATTCTTGAATTGCTTTGGACAAATAAACGAAACCATGAAGTATTGAAAAGAGGACTGAAAAATTCTAAGAAAATAAGTATAGGTTCTCTAGGGTTTCTCAAATAAAATGGCATAGTGTTGGTTCGGAAAATGAATAGTACTTTTGACAAAAATTCCCAAAATACCCCTAATGATCAAGAAAGGATTTCGAAGCTTGGAAAACATGTTCATATGACTGGGAAACATGAGTTATGAACCTCTAGGGTTCCAATGAGATGCTAGGACAAGGTAGGCTCGGGAAATGAATAGTAAATTTGGTTCGTGGTAAGGAAATCCCCCTTAAAACAGAATACGACTAATGAATGCACATTGTTCACATAAGAATGCAATGCATGAACATTTGTAAAGGTGAACCAAGGTATATAAACGCATTCTTGTCCTCTTTGATTTACTGGTTCCAGCTAGGTCCTGATACGGGCTGTTACATGTTAGGAATGCCAAGAACACAAAACAGGAAGGATTTAATTTTTGTTGTTGTTGACCGTTTCTCTAAAATGGCACATTTTATCCCTTGTAATAAAACGGATGATGTAACAAATGTGGCAAGTTTATTCTTTAAAGAAGTAGTAAAACTTCATGGAATTCCAAAGTCTATTGTAAGTGATCGAGATGTGAAGTTCTTAAGTCATTTTTGGAGGGTTTTGTGGGGGAAATTGGGAACTAAGTTGCTGTTTTCAACCACTTGTGATCCTCAAACGGATGGACAAACGGAAGTTGTAAATAGAACCTTGTGAACTCTTTTAAGGGCTGTTTTTAAAACATATTCAAAGAATTGGGTTGAATGTATTCCGTTTGTTGAATTTGCTTATAATCGTTCAATATATTCTTCTACTTCCTTTTCACCTTTTGAAGTTGTGTATGGATTTAACCCTTTAACCCCTCTCGATTTACTTCCTTTGCCTATGAATGAGCTTGTGAGTTTAGATGGAAAAGAGAAGGCTGAACGAGTGAAGAAAATGCATGAAGATGCACGACTTCCTATCCTCAAGAGAAACAATCAAGCTATGATCCATGCTAACAAGGGACGAAGGAAGGTTGTTTTCAAGAAAGGTGATTTAGTTTGGGTACATTTTAGGAAGGAGAGATTCAATAACCAATGGAAGTCCAAGCTTGATCCAAGGGGAGATGGACCATTCAAAGTGTTGGAGAGGATTAATGATAATGCATACAAAATTGATCTTCCGGGTAAGTATAGTGTAAGTGAAACTTTTAATGTGGCTGATTTAACTCCTTTTGATACAGTTTTGATTCGAGGTCGAATCCTTTTCAAGAAGGGGAGGATGATGTGAATCATAAGACAAGGCCATACTTTGATCCAAATGTTGATATGATCACAACTCAAGATGAACCAAGTTATGTTGGACCTATCACATGGTCATGGTCCAAAAGAATGCACGAGGAAGTTCAATCTCGTTTGATCCAAATAACTCAAGAAGAGCACTAAGAAGACAAGTATTCAGCTGGATCCAATCCACCTTGTTTCAATGTCTTAGTGATCGAATTTTAAGCCCAAATTGTGTTATGTTTATTGTAATTTGGCCCTGAACTATTATATTATACTTTAGGCCATCTTTTTATTTATTTTCCATGCATTTAGATTAGGTTAAGCCCTTTTTTTTTACCCTAAAATGAAAGAGGCGGGAATAGTTTGTCTCTTTGAATTCTGAATTGTCTCTTAGAATTCACATGCATGCATCTTTAAATTCCAGCCTTGTATTTTGTTTCTTTCAGTCAACTCTTAATGAATTATGATTCAAGTGAGTTAAACTCTCTAGTTCTTAGCTGAACGTCATTAGGGTTTCAAACCCTCCACCGGATAATGTCATTTCCCGACTCATTATAGTCGACGGGGTGCATTACTTTTCAAATCTGACAGTGTTGGTTCATTGCTCATTATAGCAAACGGGTCACACTCCTCAATTTTAACCTTGAAGTGGACGATCGAAAATCAAGAACACCAAGTATTGGTATAGGGTTTCACGGCAAGTACGTGGAGTTCGTATCACTTAAGGTAAGAAATGCTTGAATGCTTATGTAGGTCTTCTTCTTTGAACTTGAAGCTTGAGTTTGAAACCTAGGGTTCTTGTTAGATGAATTTAATCCGAGTTTGTTGATGGAAATATGTTTCTTATGTTGCTAGGAACTATTTGGTGTAGGTATTTCATGTTTGATGCTCTTATGTGAAATCCACCATTGTTGACCTTTGAAGCTTTCCTGAGAAATTATTGCATGTCTATGTTCTACCATGTTTTGGCTTGATATGATGATGGATTCTTGCTCCTTATGTGTTTTTATGAAGAATGTGATAGATATCTTTGAGTTTTATGCATGATTGAAGATTTTACCATTGATAATGCTTGAAGCTTTCATGAACATGAAGAAGATGAAGTTCTTGAATGAATTTATGGAATTTCTTGATGAATACTTGTTCCTAGATGTTCTTGACATGCTACTTGATGTTTAATTATGTTTATGCATATTGTATGAACTTTGAAGCATGATTTTAGAGTGTTTAGAGCAAAAATTTCACCATGTTTAAGCATATGTTCGTATTTGAGTTTTGCAACAGCAGCATGCCAAACAAGGGTTTTGATTTTGAACTAAAACCCTAAACCCCCGTGTGGGAAGCCACTGTCATGATTTTTAAGCCCAAACAGGCGTTTACAATTTGCTCTATAAGGCCAAACGGCCGTTTGTGCACTCTCGAGTCCTAAAAATGAGTTTTTATGATTTTGATCGTTTTGCTTCGTTTTCACTTCCCTTACACTTCCCACACCCCTAGTACGATAGATACGAGTTGGAATCATGTTTATGTGCATTGTAATGCCTTGTATACCTTGATTATTTGCGAGAATATGTTAAGTATGATTCACATGTTATTTGCATGTCTTATGACTTGAAAGTTTGTTATATGCCTCATATGATGTTGTTTGATTGTAATTGCTAAACTTATGCTATCTTGGATGTTCATAACACATCATTTGCATGTTTGCATTCATTGTGAAGCCGTGCGTCATCTTATTTGGTCTTGAGTCGTGTCTTACCTTGTTGATACGTTTGTCTTGATAGGTGGTTGAGTCTCCGGACGTGTAACCTTCCTTGTTCGTACTTGACCTTTGAAGTTCGTGGTAAAGGAGATGAGTTATATATATATGAAATGCTTTCAAAACTGTGGACACATATGGCCTATCATATTTAACGAGTTAAACTCCCATTTCCAAAACGTATATGTAGGCTTTGTAAGCCAAGTTTTGTGAGCTTTGCTCGTATTATGGATATTTACTTACAGAAAACGGTTTACAAGTAAAACTTGAGTTTTCGCATATGGGATAGGTACCCAAAATACTTTTGAGACTTTCATTTAAGTATTACGTAAGTGTAAGTTGTGTAGCGAGATGTAAGTTGCCCCATGGAAGGACGCTTGCTTCGTTGGATTATAGCGCTCGGGGACCGAGGTGAGTGATATTCTGGGAAAGCAAAGGTCGATGGATGTCCTCATTCAAAGTTCCCACATGCAAGAAACTTGCTAACTAAGACTCCGAGGAGGTTTCGGCGTTAAGGTTTGCAAGGGAGAGGCCGGTTTTATGGACCCGTCTCTTCAAAACATGTAAGGATGTCCGGGGGCAGTACACCTTTGACATCAACGGCGTAAGGATGGATTGGTTCGTTTTACTTGGTTTTGAGAAGTAAGGATGGAGTGCTCGTACTCGCTGAGCCGGTTGTGTGTGTGTGTGTGTGGTTTGTGATCCGAGTTTTATAAAACTTGCATTGATTTCTCAAATGAGTTTGGATCATGAACACCCTTTATTGTTGAGCATGCATCGAATCCTCTTATATCACTTATATTATCTATACTTCTCCTCACCGGTTCCTTTTGAACTAACTCCATTTCCCCTTCGTGTCCGCAGGTTGCGTTTTGGAGTCATGCTAGGCGAAGTCTTATTTGGAGTCTTGTCTAGTGGTCTAGTTTGTACTTGTTATGCTTGTAGCATACTTTGTTACTTATGACTTGTGTTATGTTGTTTTCGGGATTTATGGATTTAATATGTATGATGTCTCATTATGCTAGTTTGGACCGTGTGGTCATTAGGATGATTTTGCATTCCGTACCTTGAGCATTTTGTGCTGGACCGTAATGGTCACTTAATTGATGAACGAATGATTCTTATGCACTGTTATGTTTTGATTTAAGCTTCCGTATACTTGTGTATGATTTACTCGCTTTGTGAGTCTAGTACCGCCTAGCTAGGTTGTCCGTTTGTCACCGCTTGCTTGGTCTTGGCGGGTATATGGATAGCAATTCTATATACAAGCTAGGTCCGTAGCGCGGGATAGGCGTCGATGCCCTCGTCGGGGCGTTACACCCCTATTTGGTTGGTATCAGAGCCGCAGGTTCAAAACTGGGCTCTTGAGTCGTGTTGTGTCGGTCTAGGTCGTATGGCATAGGAATAATTTGTGCGTTGCATTTACTTGACTAGAAATTTTGAATAGTTGACATGGATTTTCTGAACTACTCGATTACATGCTCCCATCTTTTTAAGACACTTGCGCATGCTTTTGCCTGATTTGAATCATGTTAGGTACAATTGAATTAATTGTATGATTACCTTACAAATGAAGACTTGCTTGCTCCCCTATTAATTGACTTCTATTGAAAGATTCTATTTCTTCAATGGCTATTTTGTTTGCTTTAATTAGAAATGCATGTTTATGTGCTTATAGCTTCTCCATAAATGCTTATAGCTTAAATTTTTGTACTTTTAGAAGCATGCTTTGAAGGTTGAACGAATGACTCGATTAATTGTCTAACTTACCTTGGAAACTTAAGAACTACATGCTCCTTGTTACTAATGTGTTGTACAACTGAACTGTTTTATAATTAATTATGCTCGCACCTTAAAAATGATTGTGTTCTTGCCTTAGATAACTGGAGCTCTCCTTGGACAACTTGTTTAATTGTCTACTTGCTTATGTGTTTTAAATTGATTCATTTTGCATATGCTACATTGTTGATTAACATAATTGTACTTGCATAATTGAAATTTTTTTTTTATTGAACATGTTGTTTCCATTGTGACTATTACGTTGATTACTTGCTTATGTCACCTAAATTGTAACTACTTCATTGTACTTGATTAAGTCCGTGTTTATATGTTGGCTTATTTTGATTTATGTACAACCTTATGATACATATATCTTGTTAACTATTGCTTTTAAATTATGCAATTACATTGCTTGCTTGATATTATGTGACATGAGCATATAACTTACCTACATGCATACATGATAAGATTGTGTGTAGGATGCCGCCTCGTAGACGCGACCGCTCTCCGACTCGCTAAAATGAGCAAGATCCTTCGGCGGAGAATCAAAATGCACCACCACCGCCGCCTCCGAAAGTCAACGATTTGCTTACTATTATGATTCAGATTTTGCAAGTCATCCAAGCACAGGAAACCTTACTGGCACCTCCGGCATCGATACCTACGCCCACCGTCAAGGAACAAGGGTTTTGAACTAAAGGAGTAGTTTTCGGATCGGGGTCTAAGAGATCACCATCGTTAATAGCACCTTCGACTTCCCGAGTACCACATAAGGAGTCAACAGGTAAGAAGGCTAAAACTTCTGCATCTGGATCATCGACCTCTTCAGTTATTAAGGGCCAAAACTCGTACAAACACTGTGGGAGCGCCAATCACTTCGGGGATAACTATCGGGAAAGACACGGGAAGTGTTATATATGTGGTAACCCAAAAAGTGAAGCTAAGGATTGCGATCGGAGGAGAGACCACCATACGGATAAGAAGGGTAAGGCTAAGATTTCCACATCTCAAATACTGGCCCCTCAAGCTACTAAGGGTCGTGATCCGTGTGAGCATTGTGGTGGCATTAGCTATCGGGGAGACAAATGTTGGGGAAAGCTTGGGAAATGCTTCACTTGTGGTAGTTCAGAGCATTGGGCAAGGAAATGTGACTAGAAAAAGGAACGAGGTCTGGGTGATAAGAAGAGAGCTATCCCTCGTTCTTTCTCTCAATCTCCTCTACCGAAGAAAGGTCCTATGATAGGTAACAAGGGGAAAGGGAAGAAAACTCTACCGGCTACGCAAGGGTATAAACTTTGTGATCATTGTGGTAGCATCACTCACCGTGAGGAAAGTTGTTGGAAGAAGCTTGGTAAATGTTTCAATTGTGGGGGCACCAAGCACATAGCAAGGAATTTTGTTAAGCCAAAGACTCAAGGTTCGGGTGGTATGGAAAGGCCCGTAGCTCATGCACGAGCCTATGTGTTGAATGGAGGGCAAGAGGATGATGAGCATGACTTCATTACTACAGTGAAAGGTACGAATTGCATACATGGCATAACACTCATACATTTTGGTTTGGATGTCATTACCGGATTGTTATACTTGTTAATGATATATGCTAGAATGTGATTATTTGATATGCATGTGGCTTGTGATGCTAATTGCTTTAAGTGCCATGTGAATACGGTAAGTTGGAAATTCATTGATTGTTCTTTACTGGGTGGTGTACTTGATAGTTGATACATGCATTCTACCTAAACTTTATTTATTTTATAGCCTCTCTTATGCTATGTCGGTAATGATTGACAATAAATGTTACGTTGTATTTAGTTTGTCTCCTACTTGTACAATTGTATAAATGCTTTCTTGGATAAGTTGTGCTACAACGCGATAACTCTAGTAACCCTTGTATTAATGCAACCTTTGGATTTATGAGCTATGTTAAATAGATTTGAAGCATGAATAAATACTTGTGAGACCATGTTGTTTCCCTGTTTTCGGGATGCATGATTTTTGTTGAAATTATGTCGGAATTTATTTATGGGGAACTTTCATGTAATTGGAGAATCATGCCTCATTAATTAACAATGGGGTGGTTTATGTTAAGTTGTTAGAAACCAAGAGGATGTTTATGTATTAATTACAACTTTTGTGAATCACCTAGGGGAATCTATTTGTAATATCTCTAAACTATGAATGTGTGTATCACTTGAGCTTATGTTTCAAACCAGGCTATAAGCCCATAGAGTATGATATAAAGGAATCGAGAATATGCCGTTTACCTTGAAAGAATGACCTTATGTGAATAAATGCATGCCTTATATGTATTGAGCATGACGTAGACTTATACATGACTAAGATTATGATTTCTTGATTAGTACTACTTGAATTAATTATTAAAGTATGACTTGTAATTGCTATGTTTAGATACTTACAACTTCACGTACGTTAAACGCTCGAACTGACTTTTTCTATGCATGTTAATACAAGACATGAGCTTGGTAATTGAATCGAATGACCTTTCTATGCACGTTACTACTAGGTATAAAGTTAGTAATTGAATTGCATAATCTTGGATACTTTGGTGAACTTGTATGATGTAAGAATGAGTTAATTCTTGTGATATTTGTAACCTTGGATGTTGTACACGCTTGATTTTGTGCACTTTGTTACGGTGAGCTTTGAGAGACGCCTTTGTCATGATGAACGCCTTTACCTCACCGTTGGAGAACGACTTGACCGTACAGTAGTCCTTTGTTGTGTGCCTTGGTTGTGCTTTGCATGTTTTAGATTCGAGTACTTGTGCTTATGCTTTTTTGTTCGGGTGTTGTAAGGTTCTCCCTCTTTTGTGTTCGGGGATGTTAGGTCCCCTTGGTTATAGTCATTTGGAAATGTTACATTCTCCCGAATTTAGGAGTTTGTAAGATGCCAACTCTTTCAAACTTAGACGTTTGAGGGATGCGGGATTCCTTTGAGATTAGGATGAGAGACGGGGTTCTCTCTTGCTTGTATAGAGACGGGGTTCTCTCATTTCTTGTTGAGAGACGAGGTTCTCTCTTTGCTTGTTGAGAGACGGGGTTCTCTCATTGCTTGTTGAGAGACAGGGTTCTCTTATCGTGTGTCTCATTTCGTTAGCTTGCGCATTCAGATGGCTCTGTTCAGAAGGGATCTTTTGAAGTGGATAAGCAAGACCAAGATGGGTCGAAGGTGTGATCACCAACTAAGATCTTTTGCATCGACAAGTGTGAAGGTTAAGCCACATGTGGAAGTTGTACAAGACCGGCAATAAAGTTATGCCGAACGAAGAAGGAAAGACTTTGAATTCGATGTGGGTGACTTAGTCTTCTCAAAGGCAACACCAAGAAAGGGTTTCTCACAAATCGGTAAGAGCGGTAACCTAAACCCGAGATCTATTGAGGCGTTTGGAGCAGTGGAACGGATTGGGGAAATATTTCCGAGAGGAGATAGGAACTATTCCGATGAAAGAGGTACATTGGATCAAGGCTTGACACTTATGCAACAACTGGGAAAGATCTTGGATAAGAATATCCATGGATTAAGGAATCAGCTAACTCCTTTGGTTAAGGTTCTTTGGAGAGACCTAGAGCCGAAGAAGCAACTTGGGAGACGAAAGACAAGATGCGCAGTTTCAACTTGAGTTTTTTTTTCCGATGGTAAATCTAGGGACCAGATTTCTTTAAGGAGGGGAGGTTGTGACGCCCCGCTTCTCGATCAAGGTAAGGTTTGGAACGAGAGTGTACGATTTGCCTTTCTATGCATAATTTATGTGGATTTACGCCTTAATTTGATAGCCGCTTCATACTTATGTGAAATACGTGAATTGCATGAGATATGTGACTTCATGACTTGCTGATTATGTGCCCGTATTATCATCTTGAAGCTGTGATAGCATGCTTTAGCTTTTAACGAACCAACGTGCTTACTTGTACATTAAAGCATAATTTAGGTACTAAACGGTAAAGTTATTTTTGAAGCCTGGAATTGGTTAGAACTTAATAAAATTGGATAGATAATTCGATTGCAGGTTCCTGGGTTTTTGAATCGCTCAAATCGGAGTTCGGACGAAGAAGTTATGGGCATTTTACGAAAAGTCAATCTTTTGAGCCTTTAATTGTTAACCCCGACCCAATTTCAGATTTAACCCAATTTGAGACCCAATTTCACTTCAACCCGACCCGTATGACCTGCTCCAGGACCCTACTAGCTAACCCAAATCAGATTATAATACCAAACTTAAAGTTACCTTATTTTCAAAGAGATTCAATACTCTCTCTCCCTCTTTTCTCTCAACCTATTCATCTTCTCTCAAGAACACCAAGAACACTTCTAGCCACCTCCAAGAGCCTCTGTGAAGACTAAAGCTCGAGATTCAACACTAAAGAATAAGATTTCCTCTTCGATTTTCAGCTCTTAAGGTAAGAAATGCTTGAATGCTTATATGGGTCTTCTTCTTTGAACTTGAAGCTTGAGTTTGAAACCTAGGGTTCTTGTTAGATGGATTTAATCCGAATTTATTGATGGAAATATGTTTCTTATGTTGGTAGGAACGATTTGGTGTAGGTATTTCATGTTTTATGCTCTTATGTTTTGTCGGGGCTGAACTGGCGGCATGGTGGAGCAAAAGTCATATCCAAGCAATTGTGGCGATTGAAACTTCAATTGTGCTAGACCGTTTGAGCAAACAAAGCTTCGAGCATGCTACTGCTGTAAAGTGGACATCCTTGATGATTTTTCATTTGCGATGAGAGCAGTGTGACATGAGATTTCCTGGCACCTGTTTCTGGTCGTCGTGAAGGAGTCCTTGTATATGTTGACAGTACGGTGGCTCAAATTCTACGCATCCCTTTGATGATGTATGTTGTGAATGTGAGCAATAAGAATTTGTGGATTCAACATAGCCGCCAGTAGATATGTTAGATTGCCTCGTTCGTGGATCTGCGACAAGAGTTTGTGGATTCGGCCTAGCCTCGGCAAAGATATAAGATTGTCGCACGAATATGCAATGGAAGAAATGGCTATCACTGAAAATGCTAGATTATTCGTTTCTGCATTCACCTAACGCCACCTACACGAAGTGAAAGAGGATACAACAAAATAATAAGTACTAGTTAAAAAAAAAAAAAAAAAAATGAAGACACATCATCAGCTGCAGCAACACCAATTGAATATCTCTCCCTTCTACAAAATCAATAGCAAGCTTTTCCTCAACATGACGATCAGGGGAGTCGGTCGGCAAAATCGTGATGGAGCTCTGAAAGGACGTTATTTCGAAGGTCATCGAGTTCTCCGCATGCTCTACACAGACAGGGAAGGCATCGACAAGCAACTCTACCATAAAGGATTTGTTGTTGAAAAACCAAAAATAGTACTGCAGCGAATCAATCTACAAATCCGAATTCGATGACGAAATTTTTATCAAGAAGCACATCGAACCCAGGACAAATGGTTCAGTTCTTCTTCTCCATGGTGAACACCGAGTGGCTTGAAACTGCAACGATGAGGCAGTGGGTCATCAGGTGGCGTCTTCCTTCCTCTTCAGTCCTCTGTCTCTCCAAGAATTGCTGAAATATGAAAGCTGAAGTGCTCTTTATATAAGCTTGAATTGATAACCAATATGGCAAATTCCAATTAGGCAACTACTAAGGCAGGAGATGTAATTGATTGATGCTCTTTTCCCGAGATTTGCCGGCCAAATCTTCTCAAATGATAAAAATCTCTAAAATGCAGCGATGAGGTTTACTAAGAAAGTGGAGGTTATCATGGAAATTATTTAAAAAAAAAAAAAAAGGATTGGGCTACCTTTTTCATGATGCACTTGGAAATGGCTACCTCAAATTTAATAGCCCAATAATGCTACCAAATAAAATAACAAAATGGGTGATCTCATGGACATGACCCAACTATTACTCTCAAAAGTCAAAAAGAAGAGGAGATGTTGGGCTAACTCCTTGTCTCGGACCGACAGTTGCTAAAGATTGCCAATTTAATTTTTTTTTTCGGGCAGCCACAAAACACAAATCAAACTTCGGGCCAAACACCAAGCAAATGAAAAGAAATGGTGCAGTTACCTCAAGCCCGGCCTTGCGAATGTTCGACGCTCATTCCGAACCTTGAAGTGGGGGCATCTGTTGACACGCTATTGATTAATTATTAATTGATAGTCCAAATAAATTGGCTATTGATTATTAATTTTATCCTAAGTTCATAATAAATTTGGGATTAAATATTTAATTCAAGATAAGAATTATAAATTTTATTCTTATTCTTTGAATTAATTAAATGGATTAAAAAAATGATCCATTAAATAAAATAAAGCCCACCCCGAGGAAGCGGTCTTCAAATCTAGGCCCAAGCCCATGAAGCCCAAGAGAGCAACCGAAAGCCTATATAGAGGCTCCAAGGTTACAAGTTCAGACAAGAAATTCATAAGTCACAAGACGAAAAACAAAACATCAAACTCTCAAGAGCAAAAGGTATTCAAGCTCTCAAACCTTTGAGCCATTGCCACTTGCAATCCCGAAGTGTTGTCCGTTCAACGAGCCAACACTTCTGTCAAATTCAACCAAGTTCTACATTTGATTCGAGATCAAGCATCAAGCCCTCGAATCCGCTATTTATGAAGAATCAGAGGATTTACGGAGATTGTAACACTTTATTTATAATTAAATTGTTAAATTCTTTATTTTCCCTATTTTCGTATTTTGTAATCGATTATTGCAGATTCCACGAAAATTTGTGTAAACAAATTTTGGCACGCCCAGTGGGACCTTCTCTGCCTCTCATCTCTTCGTTCGGAAGAAATTCTCAAGTCACTATCTCAACCAATTCCATGGCACCAAAAAGGGAACTCTTCAACAAGGACTTTGCCAACTTTATTGCTGATATTGCTCAATCTCCCACCGGGGGCAAGCACGGCGGCTCAGCCTCCTCCAAATCGGACAACTCCAATCCCGCCACCCCGAAAGGGACTCATTCCGCGACCTTCGCCAACTTACCTGCGATGACTTCCAGCGTGGCGAACGTGGAAGAACAACTCGCTCAGATGGCTCAAGCTATAGCTGATTTGCAGAAGGTCGTGGAGGACAAAGATCTTCAAATTATGCAACTGATGAACAAAGCGGAGCAACAAAATACCGAAAGGTCTAGCCACAACCATTCTTCTCCTCCAAAACACACTCCGAATGAGAAGCTGGTTGATTAGACACTTCACAAGCCAGATTTTACACAAAAGACCACACGTTCAATAAGTTCGGTAGCAACCTTATCCATGGAAGAGTTGCAGGCAATGATAGCAAACACAATCAAGGCGCACTACGGTGGGTCATCCCAAAATCGAGTCGCATACTCAAAACCATACTCAAGAAGAATTGATGATTTGAAAATGCCAAATGGATACCAACCACCCTAGCTTCAACAGTTTGATGGAAAAGGTAATCCTAAACAGCACATCGCCCACTTCATTGAAACTTGCAACAACGCTGGAAGGGGTGGGGACCTTCTTGTCAAGCAGTTCGTGCGATCACTCAAAGATAACGCCTTCAACTGGTATGTTGATCTTGAACCCGAATCCATCAATAGTTGGGACGAAATGGAGGGAGAGTTCTTGAACCGCTTCTACAGCACTCGTCGCACCGTGAGCATGATCGAGCTTACAAATGCGAGGCAAGGGAAAGATGAACCGGTCGTCGACTACATCAACCGTTGGCGAACACTAAGCCTAAGTTGCAAAGACAAATTGTCGAAAATGTCCGCAATAGAGATGTGCACGCAAGGGATGGATTGGGGACTTCAATACATTCTCCAAGGAATCAAACCTCGAACATTTGAGGATCTTGCTACTCGTGCCCACGATATGAACTGAGTATTGCAAATCACCGATCTTCGCTTCCACTAGGAGAACAAGGAAGAGAAAGAGAAGATTATTGAAGAAACGAGAAGTTTGTCAAAACCTCAACCGAAGATTCCATGACCATTTCGATTGCTACAAGAGTGCCTCCAAATGTTGAGAAGAACGAGAACTTTGGAGTTCCACACAATTCAAATGGCGGTCATCGACCTACGTTGAAAGAAAGACAAGAAAAGGAATACCCTTTTGCTGACTCCAATATCTCTCATGTTTTCGATGAACTCGTGAAAAAAAGGCTGATCAAATTGCCCGAGTCAAAACTCCCTAAAGAAAGCATCAAGGTGGCTGATCCCAAATACTGCAAATATCACCGAGTAGTCGGTCATCCTATTAAGAAGTGCTTCGTGGTCAAGGAGAAGATAATGTCGTTGGCCAATGATAGAAAAATAATCTTCAAAGACGATGATGACATTGATGAAGATGATGATGAAGATGTTGCAGAGGTGAATCATGCTAGCCTTACCGCAACCAAGAGCATCTTTCAGAATTCTCAAAGCAAGAAGGTGATCTTTCCTCCGTCTACACTCTCGGGGGCATCTACAACCCTTCAATTTGGGAGTTTAAACCCAACTTTTGTGAAGACCTTGCTTACTGACAAAAGAACCAAACAAGAAGCAACTCCGTCTAACAAAACAACTGATGGCGATAGATGGATTCTTGTTGTAACATCCCGTTCGTCCGACTTATAAGGTACGCCTCATTTCAACCTTTTTACGGGTTTAATTATGTGATTTTGTATTTTGCTCGGCCCTATTTTGAACTCTTTATGAGTTTAGGGGCCTTTTTGTAATTTTCTCCTTTTAGGGGTTTTTTTGGTCATTTATCGTTTGAATGAGATTTTGACCATTTTGACCCCTTCAACGCGTACGGGGCATCGAGACGAGTCCATAGACTCTGAGTTTGCCCAATTCTGACGTCGTTAACCCCTTCTTCCGACCGCTTTCGTGTACGAGGACCTAAGATTTATACCCGGATTCTCGCTTTTCGTGCCAAACGCAGCTGACCCAGCTCTCTCTCTCTTCTCCCGCGATTCAGTCACTATTCACACACACTCACGGTGTGTTTTCACACACTACTCAAACTCGCTCGTTTCTCGACGGAATTCGACGATCCAATAGTCCATTTCGGAAAGCTTGACGACACGGTCACGCCACTTCGCCGCCCATTGGCGGTGACTTCCGGCCACTTTCCGGCGACACGCGTCCCACACCCAGGAAGAAGGGCCTCCGGCGCAGCGGATGGCATTAACGGCGCGGCCATCGGGGCCGCGACCGTGCCGCACGCGCCGCCTGAACCTCGCGGCGGCGGTGCCCGTCACTGTAGCGGCGGCGTTTCCGCCGCCCCGACGGTCTTTTTCGATGAAGGTTTGTGTTTTCCAAGGTTTTTTAATATCCCGAGTTCATTTTCGGCATCGATTTCACCCAATTTTGGCCGTAGGTGGTGGTTCCGGCGATGGGAGGGGTGGCAAAAACTTCGGCGGCCAACGGGGCCCTTTTCCGGTCATCTTTTGGCCTTAGGCCCTTCACGAAAGTTGTTCAGAACGACGAGAACTAGTGGCCTTTGATCACACGACTCCTGATTCGGCCAATTGGCGGCGGATCGCGGCGGTTCAGCGGCGGCTCAACGGCAGCGCCACCTCCGGGGATTTTTTTGGCGAGAAAGCTTAGGGCTTTCGTAAAGCTCGTCACGGGTAAGCCGATGCCTCTTTCGGATCTCATTTTGGTTTACCGGTTTGAAAGTAATTGAAGTTTGAAGATTCTAGGGTTTTCGTATTCTTGGTTTTGAAATTGGAGACAATTGGCTTGGAATTTGCAGAAATTGATCGAGGAATTGGATTGAGCATGAGGAATCCTTGCACGGGTGATTTTTTGGGATTTTTCCGGTACGCTCCGGCGGCGGCCCACCACTGTTCCGGCGGCTCCGGTGGCGGCGATCCGGCGGGCTTCGGACAGAATGTTCGTCTCGTTATGGTGAGTCCATTGCCGCTTTTTGTTCGTTAATCGGACACTCGGTTTGTTTTCTGTGAATTTATTTGTATAATTGTGAATATTTAATTATTTGTTCTAATTGTGATTTTAACGCGATATACTTGATTTGCCAATCGAATTGTACATCAATGTATATGAAATGATTGTATGAAATTTAATTTGATATATTTGGACGTCTTGATTTGAAATTTGATTTTGGTTTGTTGAATTTGTTATTTGTTTAATTTAAGAGGGGGTGTTTGTGTAATTTCTGGAAAGGCATGAATTGTTTAATTTGAATTGGTAAACCTTAATAACTAAATCTAATATGTAATACATGAATTGAATATGAATTGTATGAATTGAGTAGGGTTAGAATTTGATTTGTAACTTCGTGAAATTGGTATGAATTAGGAAGCATGCTATTATGAATTATTTGATTTATTAATATGTGTCAATTGTATGAAAGGTGCTACGTGAATTTGCATGAAATGAATTAAGTAAACTTTATTAATTAAATTTGTTATACAATCCATGAATTGTTTGTGTGATAAAGGAATAATATGATTTGATTAAATTATGTAATGTTTCTTCTGCAAATAATTGCTAGGCATTTGATCCCTGCTTGTGTGATTGCATTTGCCGTGCGCCTCTATGGGGTTGTTTAAGTCTGAGTCTGAGTCATGTGTTGTGTTTTGTGTGTCCAGTTGGTACAGGTGCACCCGGGGTGGTGACTTGTGGTCGTGCAGGTTCCGGGGTGAACCATCTGCTGTGTTTGGTGCCAGGTGAGGTTAGGATATAGTTATACCCTATTGCAAAGTGCTCATTTTCGAATGCATGCGGTTTATAAGCCTTATGTATATGTAGATATGTGTAAGATACATAATATGTTGGCTTTGCTATAAGTTTGAAAGTATGAAGTTTTCTATAAGCCTACGTAAGCTTAGCTTTGATTTTGTTATGATTTTGAGGTCAGTCTACGTGATATGTACGTACGATAGCTAAGTACGATATGCATGAAATATGTCTGTTCGTCTGTCTGTCTGTTTGTCTGTCTATTGCGGGTTAAGCCTCCGATTTTCGTGATCTGTGTAAGTATAAGTTGGGGCCCCCAGATTTTCGTGTAAGGGATGTACCGGAACCCACCTGAGGAAGTGGGGGATGGAGTCCGAGGGTTTGAGCAGCAGTGAGCACTCCTTTCTTTCGCTTTAGGATGGCTAGGGTCGCGCAACCCTTCCATCACACCTACCTGGTATGTTTTGTTTTGTTTTGTTTTGTTCAGTCTGTCTGTGTGCTCGTACCTGCCGAGTTTCGTTATGTTTATCGGTTATAAGTTCGTGAAACTGGGGTAGACTCTTGAGTTAAGATAAAATTGGATTTTCGATATTAACTAATAAGTTATGTTCTGATATGTGTGCTAAGTCTGCAAGAATTTGATCGTATGTTTTGAGTTTTGTATAAGTTAGGTTCTGTTCGTTCTGTTTTGATAAGTCATCCTATATATATTTACTATCACGGGAAACTGTTTTAGCGTGCAAAAACTAACCCCGGGTTCACGAACGTTGCTTCTTCTACGTGCTGTGCTCTATATATATGTAGGTGTGTGTGGGTAGCCCCTCGCTCAGTCTTTGGACTGACCCCTCCCCGTTTATGTTTTTAGTGTGCAGGTTTCGGTTTGGGTTCGCATTGGAGTTCGTGCTAGGCGGCGATGTGTCGTGTCTTTTGAGTCTGTGTCTGCACGTTTCAGTTTGTTAAGTATTTTGTTCTGACTATAATTTGTAAATTTCGTATAAGATATGTTTTGTACTGGTTGCATGTATGATTTGGATATATGGAATTCGGGACAGGTTAGGACAGGTGATCGGATTAGTTGAACCCGTTTTGATGTGTAATTATTCGGGACAGGAAAGGACAGGTTTGCTGAACTAGTTGAACCCGTATATTTGATTCGGTTGTATGTACTGTAATGTATGCTTGGTGTGTAAAAGTTTTTGAAAGTTGGTATTTTGGCCTGGCTTCCACTGTCATGTTTCGCATATTTTCTTTTATACAGGGTTAGGTACCGCCTAGCTAGTGTGTGTGTTTTCGTTTGTCACCCGTTCGCTGTGACTTGGTGCGTGTGCGGACTCTCCATTTCGTACACGTGTCGGGTCATAGTGCGGGGGATGTGGCGCCTCATGTAGCACCCGGAACGCCAGACACCACATCCCCCGCACTATAGCCCCAGTCCACATATGAAATGACCAATCCATACATGAACCAAAGCTATAGCAAACGGGAGACAATAAAAAAAAACACAAGGCTAGGCAGGACTAACCCCAAACTAAACAATTAACGATTCAGAGTAGATAAAAGCGGAAGAGATACGTCATTCAATACTTATAGGTAGCATATTTATTTATTTACTAATAGATACCAACATTCCATATCAATACAATATCATCTCCACAATAAATAACAAGGCATGCTACAAAATAGGTAGTGTATCTGTACATGAACAAAATGTGAGATGAAGTGTGCTAGACCCGAATTAAAGACACTCTAGTCTAATTCCCGCCTAGCACGCCCTGCAAAACAACTGAAAAGTCGAGGTGTCAGTCCAACATGGACTGAGCGAGGGGTATAAATAAATAAATATAAGCGCACATACATGCAAGTTATAATCTCGGGTAATAATTTTTGGAAAATAACAATACAATTTAATAGAATAAAAGATACAATCGCCCGAGGTTACAACTAATTCAATTTATCCATTTAACAATTCAGTAAAATCAATTTGTGGCCCGACGAGTGAGGGCAAATCTCCAACCTTACTCCGACTGTGTACAATCAATCAATCAGTTGTTCAATAGTTAGGTGATCATGCAATTCATTACGGTGCACAATTAGCAGTTTCAGTCCATCCTTCTTCCTCCGGGTGATGGTCAGTTAGCTAGACTCAACCATCCAATCAGTGTGAGCAGAGGGCGCTTGAAACTCAAAGCTCGGAACTCCTTCCTCCACTAATCTCCTAGTGGCTTCAGGGGTCATCCCAAATGGTGAGGATAGAGCCGGAGTTACCCGTCAGCCTATGCTTTCCCGGTTGGCTCAAGCTACTACCCTCGGGCCCATAGTGTACTCAATATACTCGCCAAAACAGTCGATTCAATACAATACAGTCGTTCAGTGAAAATCAATTAACATTTGTGGAAAGCTATAGATATACGTATACGTTTTGGCTTAAAATCCATATAAGGGTCATATAGTTCTATATAACTAGAAATTAAACCTCACCTGAACAACCAAAAACAAACAAGGAAACAGCTCACGGGGCCTGCTCCTCGTCACCAGGAAGCTAGTCTGTGCAAGAAAGATAATTGTTCGTGAGGCACGACTCAAAATGTACCAAGTAGGACGAACCGCGAAAATGCAGTGAGTATGATATGAATATGTGACAGACAAGATTATGTTCATGTGCACTATTAAGAAATTAAATCATACGTTCAAGTCATCCATTCAATTCATTCGAACTCACAATTAGGGAATAAACAATTAAATACAGTCAATTAAACCAAATAACAATTAATATATAACCAACATATATGTATATATAACACATACACGTACAACCATGCATGCAAAGCAATATACATGAAAACGGAGGGTGACACGCCCGTGCCACCAAAATACACTAAGTCGTGACACCCCCGTGTCACAGTACAGCGGACAACATGCATGCGAACAGAAGGTGACACGCCCGTGTCACCATTACAAAGCAATCCGTGACACCCCCGTGTCACGGTACAGAAAAACCAAGCCATCATGCACCCCCGTGTCACACTGAAGAAGGGAAAGTTGACACGCCCGTGTCAACTGTGCGTAGCAGGAAAAAAACAGAGTAAACAGTAGAACAACTACGTACCAAAGCTCCAACACCCAAAAATGGAATGAAACCAAGATGAAATGCATATATATCATGTAATACACATACTACCATACATATAAATTAACAACAATTCATATAAACACTCATTTCCACATTAGATCATCCAAGATTCATCAAATGAAACCCATTCCATCATCCACGCTCCAAGTTCAATATCCACAAGTTTAATGCATATAACTTAAGCTCAAAGTTCCTAAACATATTTCCAACAACCAATACACAATTTAACCCATCCAATACAAAGCCCTATCAAAGTCATAAATCCAAGAAATTCATCAATTCTCCATAAATACCTCAAATGAAAGAAATGGAAGCCAAGAAGAAGAAATGATGTTGATGATGCCTCAATTATCACAAATCCCACAAATATGATGCTTGCAAGATGAAATCTCCCTCTCTTCCAAGAAGGGTTTGTCTCGGTTGAACAAGGAAAGTAAGAACAATATGTATGAATGTTTGTTTGAAAGGGAATGTAATGGTACGTGAAATGCTGCTAATGAAGGGGAAGAAATGGCCAATTTTGCTATTAAGTCCTTTCACTTAGTAAGTTATACAATTAGGTCCCCTAATTCATAAGAATGTTCAAGTAAGGTCACGAAAGAATTAAATCACATTCGGGAAATTAATTCACGTTACAATTACGTTCAATATATACGACAATTATAATATGATATGAATTTTCATTAAAATACGAGAATATAATTTTATAAAATTATGCCATGAAATGGAAAATTAAAGAAATGATCAATTAATAATTAAAATCTAACTCTCAAACGCACACGTGTCGATCATACCTGAATTGCCGAAAGCTGGGGCGTTACAATCCTCCCTCCTTAAAAGAATCTGGTCCCCAGATTCACTGATCGGAAGGGAACAACTCTGGATGGAACCTTCTCATCTTGTCTTCGGTTTCCCACGTGGCTTCTTCGGTCTTGTCACTTCTCCAATGAACCTTAACCATGGGGATCTTCCAGTTTCTTAATTCCTGAAACTTCTTATCCAATATCTTAACCGGTTTTTGAACAAAGGTAAGGTTCGGTTCCAATTCCACTTCTTCAACAGGAATGATCTTGGTTTCATCGGGGTAGTATTTCCTTAGCTGAGACACGTGAAATACATTCTGAATCCCTGTGAGGCTCGGTGGTAGGTCCAATCTGTAAGCAACTTCTCCAACTCTTTCCAAAATCTCATAAGGACCTAGATAACGAGGCTTAAGCTTACCTCCTTTCCCAATCCGAGCAAATCCTTTGCGTGGAGACGCCTTCAAGAATACTCGGTCTCCAACTTAAAACTCGAGATCCCTTCTACGACGATCGGCATAGCTCTTCTGTCTGTCCTGAGCTGATCTCATCCGTTGTTTTATTAATTGGACTTTCTCAATCATAGCTTCAACAACCTTAGAAGGTTTTTCCAATTGCTCACTTTTCTTAACACCTTCTTGCTTAGTCCATTTCCACTCTTCCAAGTCAAAGAACAACGGAGAACGACACTTCCGTCCATAAAGTAGCTCATACGGTGCCATTCCTATCGAAGCCTAAAAACTGTTGTTGTACGCAAACTCAATCAAAGGTAGCTGATCATGCCAAGAAGATTGAAAATCCAAAGAACAAGCTCGAAGCAAATCCTCGAGATATCTTATTAATCTCTCGGACTGACCATCCGTCTGAGGATGAAATGCTGTACTAAACTGGAGCTTTGTACCCAAAACCTCTTGCAGTTCACGCCACAACTTAGAAGTAAACCGTGGATCTCTGTCTGAGACTATACTAACCGGAATCCCGTGAAGTCTAACAATCTCCCGGTTATAAAGCTCGGCTAGCTTGCGAATCTTAAACGACATCCGAACCGGCAGAAAATGTGCAGACTTAGTCAAACGGTCCACAATCACCCAAATTCCATCGAATCAACCTTTCACTTTAGGTAATCCGGATACGAAATTCATCGTCACCTGTTCCCACTTCCACTCAGGAATAGGTAACGGCTGAAGAAGACCTCCCGGTTTCTGGTGCTCGGCTTTCACTTTCTGACAAGTGAGACAATGCTTTACATCCTCGGCCACATCCTTCTTCAATCAACGCCACCAATAATATTGCCTTAAGTCCTTATACATCTTGTTTCCTCCGGGGTGGATGGAATAAGCCGATCTGTGAGCTTCCTCTAGCAATACCCGTTTCAACTCTTCGGGTACAACCACTCGGTTCTTGAAACGAAGAAGACCGGTTTCATCGAACCCGAATGGACACTCCGGATCAGCTCTTGCCTTAGCTACCAATTTCTGAACTTCCACGTCCGTACTCTGAACCTCAAACAACCTGTGCTTCAAATCTGGCTGAACTGAAATATTAGAAACTCTAGCCCTTAGAACAAGTGGCTCGATTCCACTACTTTCACCCACTTCCAAGTTCGATACACTAACCTTCCTACTAAGTGCATCGGCGACCACGTTGGCTTTGCCGGGATGGTACTTAATCGTGCAATCATAATCTTCCAACCTTTCCATCCAACGCCGCGACCTCATATTCAAATCCTTGTGAGTGAATAAATACTGGAGGCTTTTGTGGTCGGTGAAAATCTCAAAAGATACCCCGTACAAATAATGTCTCCACTTTCCAAGTGCAAAGACTACGGCGGCGAGCTCAAGATCATGTGTTGGATAATTCTTCTGCTCCTTTAACTTTCGGGATGCATAAGCAATTACTTTACCCTTCTGTGTCAACACACATCCCAAGCCTTCCTTAGAAGCATCCGTATAAACAACATATCCTTCAGAACCTTCCGGAAGGGCTAACACTGGAGCAGATACTAACTTCTCTTTCAAGAAAGTGAAACTCTTCTCACAATCTTCATTCCAGTCAAATTTCACATTCTTCTTCGTCAACCGGGTTAAAGGAGCTGCTAACTTGGAAAAATCTTTAACAAACCTCTAGTAGTAACCTGCCAATCCCAAGAAACTCCTGATTTCTGAGGCATTCTTAGGTTTCTCCCACTTCAGAACCGACTCAATCTTTGAAGGATCGACCTCCAAACCATTGCCCGAAATCACGTGACCCAAGAATGACACCCTGTCAATCCAAAACTCACACTTGCTGAATTTGGCAAATAACTGATGCTCCTTCAAAGTCCTCAATACCAACTGAAGATGCCTTGCATGCTCCTCGGCAGACTTAGAGAAAACCAGAATATCATCAATGAAGATGACCACGAACTTATCCAGAAAAGGCCTGAAAATCCTGTGCATCATGTCCATAAAAGCTGCTGGGGCATTAGTCAAACCAAACGGCATTACTATGAACTCATAATGCCCATACCGAGTATTAAATCATGTCTTAGAAATATCCTCTGCTCGGATTCGCAGCTGGTAGTAGCCTTGTCTCAAATCCAACTTCGAGTAGACTTTAGATCCCTAAAGTATGTCAAACAACTCCTCGATATGTGGAAGAGGATACTTGTTCTTGATCGTCATCCGGTTCAACTCCCTATAGTCTATACACATCCTCAAAGTCCCGTCCTTCTTCTTTACGAACAAAACCGGTGCACCCCAGGGAGAAGAACTCGGTCTAATGTACCCAATCTCCAACAAACGTCAAGTTGAGTCTTTAACTCTTTCAACTCGGCCGGAGCCATACGATATGGAGTCTTGGAGTACGACTTTGCATTAGGGTACAAGTCGATCACAAACTCAATTTCCTGATCTGGAGGTAACGAATCCAATTCCTCAGGAAAGACCTCGGGAAACTCCTTCACTACTTCCGTTTCTTCCAGCTTACTCTGATCCTTGGGTTTGTTGAGAATGTAAGCAATGAAACCCATGGCTCCCTCTCGAACCAACTTATGAGCTTCTGAGAAAGAAAGTAGAGGCACAGTCTTGGAACTCCAACCCACTACCAAATCTGATCCCAACTGAACCTTCTTCGCCCTGCAATCTACGGTGGCGGAATGTCTGTACAACCAATCCATGCCCAAAATGGATCCATAGCAGGTCATCGGCAGCTCAATGAAGTCTGACAAGAAAACTCGACCCTCGATACTCACCGGAACCTCTCTAAACACCCGATCAGATTCTAAACTACCACCAAACGGAGTACTAACCACATAACATGCAGAAGAGCGAGTAACAGACAAAGGTAAGGAAACAGATATAGCACTCGAGAGAAATGAGTGAGTAGCTCCCGGATCAAATAAGGTATGAATGTTCGTGCCATGTATGCAAATGGTACCTTCAACTACCGCGGCGGGATCAACATCAGCATCTTGCTGCTCTCCGTCCAGAGCATAAGCACGAGCCCTGATCAGTGGTCTCTGTGCTCCCGGTGGTGGCATCCTGCGATCTGGACATCCGTCTACCATATGCTCGTTGTTCCCACAGATCAAGCATAAACCCAGACGCCTCCTGCAGTTATCATAAATGTGCATCCTCTGCCCACAGAAGGTACAAGTAGGCCTCTCGGGAGGTGGTGGCAAAGCTGGAGCAACTGGAGCTCTAATCATTGGTCCCGTTGGTCGGGGCTTCTTCCCTGGGCCCTTCGGAGCTGGTGGTGGAGAAGAATAAAACATCGGCCTCTTGCCTGAAGCAGAACCCGAACCTGAACCCTTATACCCCGATCCGGAACCTCTGAAACCCGATCCGGAACCTGAACCCGAACCTGAACGATAAGTAGACCGCCTCGCATTCACTGAATCCTCAACCAACAATGCCTTCTTGGTAGCCTTCACCCATGTGCTCGTGTTGACCGCCTCAATCGCTGCCTGAATATCCGGTCTAAGGCCCTGAACAAACTGCATCGCCTTACGGAAATCGTCACTCGCTATATTAGGAGCATAGCGGGATAATCTCTCAAACTCGGTGATATACTCTGAAACTGACCGGCATCCTTGCTTAAGTTCTGTAAATTCCTTCAACCTTTGAGTGCGAGAAGATGGAGGAATAAACTTGTTCTTAAACTCCCTGACGAAAACTTCCCAATTCACTTCCTCGCCTGCAGCATCTAACACAATCCGGGCACTCTCCCACCATGAATATGCCTCGCCCTGAATCAAAGAAATAGTACATCGGGCCTTCTCCTGGGACTCACACGGGATAAGCTCCCATATCCTCTCAATCTCCCTTAGCCACTGCTCGGCATGAATATCATTCCCTTTATAAAACTTGGGAGGATGCTGGTTCTGGAACTTCCTGAAAGCTAATGAAATCTGGCCTCCCGGCTGTGGTGGTGGAACTGGTGGTAGAACTGGTGGTGCTGGAGGAACATAATCTCAAACTCTCTGATCAATAAGACCCACCACTGCATTCATGAAATCCTGTGGCTGAGCCTGAGAAGGTGGAGGAGGAGGTGGTGATATGTCCCCGGCAATGATGACGACGATGTCGATGTCTAGGGGAACGATCACGGCGATGTCTATCGCGAGCCATCCTGAAATCAAGTCACTATTATGCATGTTCAATTAGTAGGTGCAAATGTGTGCAAATAATTCACAATTGCACATAAGTTATAAATTCAACAATTCACCAAATTCAAGTAAATTCAAATAAGTCAAGTAGGTTCAAATATGTCAAATAACGATGCAAGACTCTCAAATTGACAATTAGTTCCTATGCCGTGCGACCTAGACTCACAAGACACGACACTAGAGACCCGGTTTTGCAACCGGGCTTTGATACCACCGTAGGATGTAGCACCCGGAATGCCAGGCACCACATCCCCCGCACTATAGCCCCAGTCCACATATGAAATGACCAATCCATACATGAACCAAAGCTATAGCAAACGGGAGACAATAAAAAAAAACACAAGGCTAGGCAGGACTAACCCCAAACTAAACAATTAACGATTCAGAGTAGATAAAAGCGGAAGCGATACGTCATTCAATACTTATAGGTAGCATATTTATTTATTTACTAATAGATACCAACATTCCATATCAATACAATATCATCTCCACAATAAATAACAAGGCATGCTACAAAATAGGTAGTGTATCTGTACATGAACAAAATATAAGATGAAGTGTGCTAGACCCGAATTAAAGACACTCTAGACTCTAATTCCCGCCTAGCACGCCCTGCAAAACAACTGAAAAGTCGAGGTGTCAGTCCAACATGGACTGAGCGAGGGGTAAAAATAAATAAATATAAGCGCACATACATGCAAGTTATAATCTCGGGTAACAATTTTTGGAAAATAACAATACAATTTAATAGAATAAAAGATACGATCGCCCGAGGTTACAACTAATTCAATTTATCCATTTAACAATTCAGTAAAATCAATTTGTGGCCCGGCGAGTGAGGGCAAATCTCCAACCTTACTCCGACTGTGTACAATCAATCAATCAGTTGTTCAATAGTTAGGTGATCATGCAATTCATTACGGTATACAATTAGCAGTTTCAGTCCATCCTTCTTCCTCCGGGTGATGGTCAGTTAGCTAGACTCAACCATCCAATCAGTGTGAGCAGAGGGCGCATGAAACCCAAAGCTCGGAACTCCTTCCACCACTAATCTCCTAGTGGCTTCAGGGGTCATCCCAAATGGTGAGGATAGAGCCGGAGTTACCCGTCAGCCTATGCTTTCCCGGTTGGCTCAAGCTACTACCCTCGGGCCCATAGTGTAATCAATATACTCGCCAAAACAGTCGATTCAATACAATACAGTCGTTCAGTGAAAATCAATTAACATTTGTGGAAAGCTATAGATATGCGTATACGTTTTGGCTTAAAATCCATATAAGGGTCATATAGTTCTATATAACTAGAAATTAAACCTCACCTGAACGACCCAAAACAAACAAGGAAACAGCTCACGGGGCCTGCTCCTCGTCACCAGGAAGCTGGTCTGTGCAAGAAAGACAATTGTCCGTGATGCACGATTCAAAATGTACCAAGTAGGACGAACGGCGAAAATGCAGCGAGTATGATATGAATATGTGACAGACAAGATTATGTTCAGGTGCACTATTAAGAAATTAAATCATACGTTCAAGTCATCCATTCAATTCATTCGAACTCACAATTAGGGAATAAACAATTAAATACAGTCAATTAAACCAAATAACAATTAATATATAACCAACATATATGTATATATAACACATACACGTACAACCATGCATGCAAAGCAATATACATGAAAACGGAGGGTGACACGCCCGTGCCACCAAAATACACTAAGTCGTGACACCCCCGTGTCACAGTACAGCGGACAACATGCATGCGAACAGAAGGTGACACGCCCGTGTCACCATTACAAAGCAATCCGTGACACCCCCGTGTCGCGGTACAGAAAAACCAAGCCATCATGCACCCCCGTGTCACACTGAAGAAGGGAAAGTTGACACGCCCGTGTCAACTGTGCGTAGCAGGAAAAAAACAGAGTAAACAGCAGAACAACTACGTACCAAAGCTCCAACACCCAAAAATGGAATCAAACCAAGATGAAATGCATATATATCATGTAATACACATACTACCATACATATAAATTAACAACAATTCATATAAACACTCATTTCCACATTAGATCATCCAAGATTCATCAAATGAAACCCATTCCATCATCCATGCTCCAAGTTCAATATCCACAAGTTTAATGTATATAACTTAAGCTAAAAGTTCCTAAACATATTTCCAACAACCAATACACAATTTAACCCATCCAATACAAAGCCCTATCAAAGTCATAAATCCAAGAAATTCATCCATTCTCCATAAATACCTCAAATGAAAGAAATGGAAGCCAAGAAAAAGAAATTATGTTGATGATGCCTCAATTATCACAAATCCCACAAATATGATGCTTGCAAGATGAAATCTCCCTCTCTTCCAAGAAGGGTTTGTCTCGGTTGAACAAGGAAAGCAAGAACAATATGTATGAATGTTTGTTTGAAAGGGAATGTAATGGTACGTGAAATGTTGCTAATGAAGGGGAAGAAATGGCCAATTTTGCTATTAAGTCCTTTCACTTAGTAAGTTATACAATTAGGTCCCCTAATTCATAAGAATGCTCAAGTAAGGTCACGAAAGAATTAAATCACATTCGGGAAATTAATTCACGTTACAATTACGTTCAATATATACGACAATTATAATATGATATGAATTTTCATTAAAATACCAAGAATATAATTTTATAAAATTATGCCATGAAATGGAAAATTAAAGAAATGATCAATTAATAATTAAAATCTAACTCTCAAACGCACACGTGTCGATCATATCTGAATTGCCGAAAGCTGGGGCGTTACACCTCACGTGGGGGGTGTTACATCGATAAGTGGTATCAGAGCTACCAGGTTCAGAACCAGTGCTCTGGAGTCGTGTCGTGTCAGTGTAGGTCGTACGGCATAGGAATATGTGCGCATTGCATCCATTTGGCATGAAATTTGGCTTCTTCAGTGTGAATTGCATTGAGATATATGACTATGTGCGCGTTATGACTATGATGGTGCAACATTTTATCAATGTGCTCTTAATTGCTCTTCATTGCTGCACTTATGTGATCTAATTATCACATTTCATTTGCACATCTAACCATCATGCACCAACTTTAGTGTTTTAATTACAGGGTTGCAATACCAACAATTTAACCAGCTTCCATGACATCATCTCAACTTTATGGTCAAGATTTCAAACACCATGGTGAACGGTACACTAAACATTCATGGCATGAGCATACATGCATTCTTTAGTTTGACTACTTCCTGTTATTACGTGATATAGTTGTCAATTGTGCTATGTGTTAATTGTTGTGATTTCTGACTCTATCTATGTGCTTGAGTGTGAGAGATTTGATTCTCTCTGTTTACGTGTTAGGGAGATGTTGACTCTTCCTATTTGTGTGCTAGAGAGATGTTGGATTCTCTCTAATTTTGTGACAGAGAGATGCTGGAGTCTTTCTGAGTTTCATGCACGAGAGTTGCTGGATTCTCTTGTTCTTAGGTATTCGAGGGATGTTGGATTCCTTTGGATTTAGGGTTTAAGAAATGTCGGATTTTCTCAAACTAGAATGTATGGGAGATGTGGAATCTATCACACTTAGGTTGAGAGATGGGGTTCTCTCGATTCTGTGTTTGAGAGACGGGGCTCTCTCAATTATGTGCTTGAGAGACGGGGTTTCTCTCTTTTGTGTGTGCTGAGGGACGGGGTTCTCTCACTTGTGTGTTGAGAGATGGGATTCTCTCTTGTTTGTCGTAGTTGTGTTACGCGTGGCATGACGGCAGTCTGCAAGCAACGAAGATGCGACAGTAGCGAGCTTTGGGGTGCAATGGCCTAGTGGCGATCGAATAAGTTTGAAATGACCAACGGTCAAGTGCTCAATGAGACCTCATGGACAACGAGTCACCATGGAGGGAGTGATGCCAACTAAGAGAGAAGTATCCTGTAGGGGTTTGCAGTTTGCCTAGATCAGAGTTGCGCAGCGGAAGCTTGAAGTGGAATTCGTTTCAGAGTTGTTCAAGATCCTGCTTTTGGACCTGAGGACAAGTCCTTTTGAAGGAGGGGAGTTTGTAACATCCCGTTCGTCCGACTTATATGGTACGCCTCATTTCAACCTTTTTACGTGTTTAATTATGTGATTTTGTATTTTGCTCGGCCCTATTTTGAACTCTTTATGAGTTTAGGGGCCTTTTTGTAATTTTTTCCTTTTAGGGGTTTTTTTTGTCATTTATCGTTCGAACGAGATTTTGACCATTTTGATCCCTTCAACACGTACGGGGCATCGAGACGAGTCCATAGACTCTGAGTTTGCCCAATTCTGACGTCGTTAACCCCTTCTTCCGACCGTTTTCGTGTACGAGGACCCAAGATTTATACCCGGATTCTCGCTTTTCGTGCCAAACGCAGCAGACCCATCTCTCTCTCTCTTCTCCCTCGATTCAGTCAGTATTCACACACACTCACGGTGTGTTTTCACACACTACTCAAACTCGCTCGTTTCTCGACGGAATTCGACGATCCAATAGTTCATTTCGGAAAGCTCAACGACGCGGTCACAACCGTACCAAGAACTCGACCAACTGACGAGCAACGGTGGAGATATTGGCGATTTTCAGTCGCGCAGGTGGAGGGTGGCGGAGCCGCCACTTCGCCGCCCATTCGCGGCGGCTTCCGGCCACTTTCCGGCGACACACATCCCACACCCAAGAAGAAGGGCCTCCGGCGCAACGGATGGCGTTGGCGGTGCGGCCATCGGGGCCACGACGGCGCAGCACGCGCCGCCTGAACCTCACTGTAACACCCCCGGAGTGAAGGATGCCACATCCCCCGCACTAAGGTCCAACAGGAGTAACGAAATGGAAGTTCGCACCCGTATCAAACCACAGTGAACGGGAGACACACAAAACCCACACCCTCGCTAGGCGGCTTAGACCCTCAAGAACTGCGAAAATTAAAATCAGAGTAGCGGAAGCAATTCATAAGCTAACAAAATTCCCAAGATCACATATATACATATCAAAATGGGGAAGGGTCAAGTATTCATGTTAGTTCATATACAAAATATACAATGTCATCACGGCCAGAGTAGCATAAGTATATTCAGAATACATCATCCAAAATGCGTAAAGTAAAGGAAAGGAAATCCACTACGATGCATGAAGACCCAAGCTATACCACAAGTAACCCAAAAGACACTTGCCGCCTAGCTTGACTCGGAAGAACCTGCAAACTCAAAAGAAAGGGAAAAGGGGAAAAACAACAACGAGGGTTAGTCCTAGCGACTAGTGAGGGGGCTAACTCACGCACCCAATATATATATATATATAGAGCAAAGCATTTAATCAAAACGGAAGAATCCTTGAACCGAGAGTGGTTTTTGCAAGCCAAATTAATTCCCGTGATATAGATATATATAGGTTAAAGAAAAGGAAAAAGGGGCAAATGCCAAACTTTAGGTACTTAGAAATCCACTCTCGTTTCATAGATCATTCAAAGCTAAACCAACTCGGCGAGTACGAGTCACACTCCAAACTTCCATATACGAAGAACAAAGCAAAGCAAAACAAATCATAATCCATCCCCAACACCGGTTGATAGAAGGGTTGATCGGCCCTAACTATCCACATACACAGACGAGACAAGGTTTAATCACTACCTTGAAACCTTCGGCGGTTGCCTCCGCCGGCTCAAGAGAAACACCCTTCCTCAACCTCCCAAGGTTGGGTGAGACTCTCAAATGGAGGTGTTGATGGAAGAGCTCGGCGACCCCTCGGTCGTCCCGAGATTACCATACCACACTTCGGGGCCCAAACATATCACGAAAGCACACAGGCATATCTCAAAGCTTATCTTTCAAAGCCACATCAAGCTTACACACACACACTTGCACAAAACGAAACTTTTCAAACGAAAGCAAAATAACTTATATACTTATACAAAACGTTTTCAAACTCTTATAACAAATGGGACAAGTCCCGCAACATATGTATCATACACTTATTTACCATATATTATACGTATTCGCATGTGAGGTTTCAAATCAAATAGGGTTGTAGGTCGAGTAACTAAAAGAACAAAAACCTCACCTTGTCAACGAACGTAGTGGAGACAAAAGTGTGACAACCGGATACCTACGGAGCAAGCTCGTCCTCTACAGGGAGATCCTCTGAACAAGACAAACAACAAGGAACACTATTAGACGCAATATGAACCACATTGATGCTCGGTACATGCGTATGTATGTTTATGATGCAAATGATATGAAATGAATCCACATTTAGATCATTTATGAGCATTCAATGCATATTCGGACATACATCATAAACGAGGACGTAAATCAAGTCACAAATTCATAACATAAGGCTTAACACAAAATATAACAAGTTGGTCATGCATACACACCAAAACGAGGCAAGAAGGATCAACAAGAAGCAACGGAAAGGAAGCAAAACCATGCAAAGACGGGCGAAAAACTAGAGTTCCTAGGGGACACGCCCGTGCCCCCTGGAAGGGAAAACTGGGACACCCCCGTGTCTCAGTACACCAGACGAACAACGAAATCAGAAGGTGACACGCCCGTGTCACCAACATAGGGCAAACCGAGACACCCCCGTGTCTCGATACAGAAAGAAGTAACCAGCTCAAACAGCCAAACTCAATAACCCAATTAAGACCAATCACTCATACTCCAACTACCATGTAAGGAAATGTAATAAATGCTAAGAATCAAGTCCTAGGAGCATAATATCATCATCAAATCTCAAGGAAACAAGAATGGAAGCAAAGATCAACAAATTCTCCCAACACATACTATTCACATACTTGCCATATCTCATAAATCAACCAAGGAAATGAACTCAAGAGCACATAAAAGAGAAGAGAGAGAGAGTAGATTGCAACCATGAACTCACCTTTCAAATTTGAGAAGCTTGGGTGAAGATTTGAGCTCAAAAATCAAGAAAATGGACAAAGGGGTTTCTTCTTCTTCTTGCTTCCTTATGCTGATCGGTTTTTGTGGGAGAGAAAGAGGTTTAGCTCGGTTTCCAGCAGAAAAAGGGGCAAGAGAGGGCTTAACCAAGGGTTTGGAGTCAAGGTTAAGGCTTAGTTAGGTTTAAGTGGGGTCCACAAGACTTTATTGAGTCAAAAGGTGTCTCTCAAGCATAAGGGGCTCGTTACGTGTGAAATTCGAAGGTCTTAATGAACTTAGAAAAATGTGAGGCTTACCCCATTAAACCCAAATCGTCGAAATGAGTTCAACGGAGGTGACGGAATTCGAATCCGAATTCCCGAACTCAAGATACGCGTCCCGGAACCCAAGGTGCGCTAAATACTCTTTAGCCTCCTTTAGGTCCCGTCTCCAAAATGAACCCAAACGAGCATATAAACGGGTCCATAAAGCATATAATTAACACATATCACGAATTCACAAAATCAGAATTAAATACAAATCTAAAACGAGCAAAATACAAAGTGAAGGAAAGTTAAACGATCAAATTAAACAAATTCATACCAACGCAATTAAGTTCAAATAACTTCAATTAATCCACGTTAGCAATTAAATATCACATAATCACTTAAAGTAATAATTAAATAGAGCACATAAGAGGTTACCTGAAAAGTCTGATCTGTCGGGATGTTACAAACCTCCCTCCTTCAAAAGGACCTGTCCTCAGGTCCGAGGCGAGGTCTTGAAAAGATCCGGATACAACTGCTTCATCTTATCCTCAGTGTCCCAAGTGGCTTCCTCGGATTCCTGGTCACGCCACAAGACTTTAACAAGAGGGATCTATCTATTCCTCAACTCTTGCATCTTCCGATCCAACACCTGAACTGGATACTTCTTAAAAGTCAAATCCGGCTCTAACTGAACTTTCTCGACTGGAAGAATAAAAGACTCATCGGGATAATGTTTCCGAAGCTGCGAGACATGAAACACATTGTGAATCCCGGTCAAACTCGGTGGTAAATCTAGTCTGTAAGCTACTTCCCCAACTCGATCAAGGATCTCAAAGGGGCCTAAGTAGCGAGGGTTAAGCTTCCCGCCTTTACCAATCCGAGCATACCCTTTTCTAGGAGATGCCTTTAAAAAGACCTTATCTCCTTTCTCAAACTCTAAGGGTCGTCTTCTCCTATCTGCATAGCTTCTCTGCCTGTCATGTGCCGCCTTCAACCTCTGTCTAATCACTTTCACCCTCTCGATAGTATCCTGAATCTCCTTAGGCTTCTTAGCCCTTTCGAGCTTTCCATCTTCGGTCTATCTCCACTCGTCAATATCCCAAAAGAGAGGGGACCGGCATTTCCTTCCATATAGAGCCTCATACGGTGCCATCCCAATAGAAGACTGAAAGTTGTTATTGTAGGCATACTCAATCAAATCTAACTGTTCATCCCACGAATCTTGATAATCTAAGGCGCAAGCGCGAAGCAGGTCCTCGAGATACCTTATTAGCCTCTCGGACTGTCCGTCCGTCTGTGGGTGAAATGCAGTCCTAAAGTGGAGCTTCGTCCCCAAACACTTCTGCAATTCCTGCCAAAAACTGGATGTGAACCGGGGGTCTCTATCTGAAACAATGCTGACCGGAGTACCATGCAATCTAACAATCTCTTTCCGATATAACCGGGCCAACTTAGGAACCTTATCGGACATCTTCACCTTAAGAAAATGCGCCGACTTCGTCAACCGATCAATAATCACCCAAATTCCATCAGAACCTCCTTTGGTCCTTGGCAAGCCGAACACGAAGTCCATTATCACTTGCTCCCACTTCCACTCAGGTATTGGAAGTGGTTGGAGAGTTTCTCCCGGTTTCTGGTGTTCTTCCTTCACCAATTGGCATGTTTGACATCTTCTAACATAGTTAGCAACGTCTCTCTTCATGTCGTTCCACCAATATAAATTCCTTAGATCCTTGTACATTTTGGTGGTACCGGGATGTACTGCATACACTGACTTGTGGGCTTCATCAAGTACCAACTGCTTAAGTTCCTCTGGAACGCAAACCCGAGCTTTAAATCTGAATAACCCTGAATCATCAAATTCAAACTTGGCTTCAGGATCAATTCTTGATTTAGTTATCAATTTCTGAATCTCTGGATCCACAGATTGAGCTTCTATCAATCTCTGCTTAAGAGTTTGGAAACTCTTCTCACACGCCTCATTCCACTCGAACTTCACCTCTTTCTTAGTTAACCGGGTCAACGGGGAGGTAATCTTCGAGAAATGTTTCTCAAAGGGCCTATAATACCCTGCCAACCCGAGAAAACTTCTCACTTCCGAGGCATTCTTCGGGGGTTTCCAAAGCATCACCGTTTCGATCTTCGTAGGATCCACTTCTATACCATTCCCTGAAATGAAGTGACCCAAAAAGGAAACTCGATCCAACCAGAACTCGCACTTACTGAACTTGGCGAACAATCTGTGCTCCCGAAGTGTAGACAAGACAATACTCAAATGCCGCGCGTGCTCTTCCTCGGACCTCGAATACACCAGAATATCATCTATAAAGATGACCATGAATTTATCGAGGTAAGGCCGGAATATTCGGTGCATCATATCCATAAACACGGCTGGGGCATTGGTAAGACCAAAAGGTATGACCACAAACTCGAAATGCCCATATCTCGTGTTGAAACCCGTCTTCGATATATCTCCCTCCCGGATACGCAATTGGTAATACCCTTGCCTTAAATCCAACTTGGAATAAACACTTGAACCTTGCAAGAGGTCGAACAGCTCTTCAATGTGAGGAAGCGGGTATTTGTTCTTAACCGTTAACCGGTTCAGCTTACGGTAGTCAATACACATTCACAAAGTCCCGTCTTTCTTCTTTACAAACAGGACCGGAGCACCCCACGGAGAAATGCTCTGGTGAATGTAACCACACTCTAAGAGCTCGTCCAATTACGTCTTCAACTCCTTCAACTCGGCTGGAGCCATCCTATAGGGAGATTTCGAATACGGTTCTGCTCCGGGATAGAGATCTATTACAAACTCGACGTCCCGATCCGGACGTAAAGATCCCAAATTCTCTAGAAACACATCGGGGAATTCCTTCACGATCTCCGTCTCTTCGAGCTTGGCCTGATCCTTTGGCTTATTCAAAAGGTAGGCCACATAGCCCGTCGCACCGTCCCAAAATAATCTACTTGTTTCCATGAAGGAAATAAACAGGCAGGTCTTCAACCTCTGACCTGCAAAGACCGTAGAACCCAAAGTCACCCTCTTGGCAAAACAATCCATCATAGCTCGGTAACGGTACAACCAGTCCATACCCAGAATCACCCCATAATTCTTAATCGGCATCTTGAACAAATCTGCCGGATACTCTTGATCTTCCACAACCACCGGACAACCTCGGTAAACACAATTCGTAGACAAAGTACCGCCAAGGGGGGAAGAAACAGTAAAGGAATCATCTAGGCAAGCAACATGCAATGGAAGAATAGAAGCAAGCCCGGAAGCAATAAATGAATGCGTTGCTCCCGGATCAAACAATGCATGCAATGGAATGCCATGAATGTGGATAGTACCTTCAACAACGGCATTGGCATCCACCTCTACATTCTCTTTCTCTCCCTCCAAAGTATAGGCTCTCGCTTGGATCGGTGCTCTCGGAGGCATCATATTCAATGGTTGGGGAGCTCGAGGCTGAGGTGCTCTCACTTGAGGACAAGTACTAATCAAATGGCCGGGCTCTCCACACTTATAACGTCTCCTCAATTTCTTCCGGTAATTCTCCTCGGTGTGATTGGGACCCTTGCAATAACTACATTGAATCGGGGCCGGTAGAGCTGGTGCCGCCGGTACCGGAGGTCGAGCTTTCTTAACTGAAGTAGTAGGACCTTGGGGTTTGAAAACCGGAGGCCCACTATAGGATGCAGGCCTCTTCCCCAAATTTGAGCTCGAACCTTGGCCCAAAGAGTAAGTCGGCCTCAATCTTGTGTTGTTAGCTTCCACTTTGATCGCCTTCCTCGTAGCCTTTTCCCACGTATCCACGGTAGCCACCTTAAGAGCATTCTGGATCTCATATCTTAAACCATGAATAAAGTTACGAGCCTTCTAGGTATCATCATTGGTGATGTGTGGGGCGTACGGTGCAAGTCTCTCAAATTCCAGGATATACTCTTCAACCGATCGATTCCCTTGTCTCAATTCTGTAAATTGCTGAAGTCTTCTCTCACGAGCACTTGGTGGAACATACTTGTGACGAAACTCTCTTACAAATCTTTCCCAAACAAACTCTTCTCCATTCCTCTCCAATCGAGCTCTCATAGCCTTGAGCCAATTGGACGTGGAGCCTTGAACAAACCGGGCTGTACAAACAGCTTTCTCATGCGGAGGGGCGGGGCAAATTTCCCAAATTCCCGCGACTTCTGACAACCACTCTTCGGCTTGGATGTCATCTCCTCCATACCACTTCGGGGGATTGTTGTTTCTGAACTCCTTAAAGGCCGGAGTTACTTGCCCACCTTGTCCTTCCCATGGTGGATTATTCCTCTGATTCTGTTGAAGCTGGTTCAAAAGAGCCTGCACAATATTCTCAGCATTCATCGGAGGAGGTGGTGGTGCTTGTGGAGGGGGTTGATTAAGATCAGGAGTCTGCTCCCTATCTGCTCTCCTTCTAGGAGGCATCCTGAAAATTCACAAATCAAGAAGATATCGATGCATGGGGTTCAGTTCATGATCATGAAGTCAATTATCTAGAATTTAAAACAATTAAGTCACATAGAGATGTAGCTGAATGCAAATAATCACATACTCCTATACCGAACGACCTAGACAGACCCAACACGACTCCAGAGCTCCGGTTTTGCAACCGAGAGCTCTGATACCACGCAAGGATGTAACACCCCCGGAGCGAAGGACGCCACATCCCCCGCACTAAGGTCCAACACGAGTAACGAAATGGAAGTTCGCACCCATATCAAACCATAGCGAACGGGAGACAGACAAAACCCACACCCTCGCTAGGCGGCCTAGACCCTCAAGAACTGCGAAAATTAAAATCAGAGTAGCGGAAGCAATTCATAAGCTAACAAAATTCCCAAGATCACATATATACATATCAAAATGGGGAAGGGTCAAGTATTCATGTTAGTTCATATACAAAATATACAATGCCATCACGACCAGAGTAGCATAAGTATATTCAGAATACATCATCCAAAATGCGTAAAGTAAAGGAAAGGAAATCCACTACGATGCATGAAGACCCAAGCTATACCACAAGTAACCCAACAGACACTTGTCGCCTAGCTTGACTCGGAAGAACCTGCAAACTCAAAAGAAAGGGAAAAGGGGAAAAACAACAACGAGGGTTAGTCCTAGCGACTAGTGAGGGGGCTAACTCACGCACCCGATATATATATAGAGAGAGCAAAGCATTTAATCAAAACGGAAGAATCCTTGAACCGAGAGTGGTTTTTGCAAGCCAAATTAATTCCCGTGATATAGATATATATAGTTTAAAGAAAAGGAAAAAGGGGCAAATGCAAAACTTTAGGTACTTAGAAATCCACTCTCGTTTCATAGATCATTCAAAGCTAAACGAACTCGGCGAGTACGAGTCACACTCCAAACATCCATATACGAAGAACAAAGCAAAGCAAAACAAATCATAATCCATCCCCAACACCGGTTGATAGAAGGGTTGATCGGCCCTAACTATCCACATACACAGACGAGATAATGTTTAATCACTACCTTGAAACCTTCGGCGGTTGCCTCCGCCGGCTCAAGAGAAACACCCTTCCTCAACCTCCGAAAGTTGGGTGAGACTCTCAAATGGAGGTGTTGATGGAAGAGCTCGGCGACCCTTCGGTCGTCCCGAGATTACCATACCACACTCTGGGGCCCAAACATATCACGAAAGCACATAGGCATATCTCAAAGCTTATCTTTCAAAGCCACATCTCGCTTACACACACACACTTGCACAAAACGAAACTTTTCAAACGAAAGCAAAATAGCTTATATACTTATACAAAACGTTTTCAAACTCTTATAACAAATGGGAGAAGTCCCGCAACATATGTATCATATACTTATTTACCATATATTATACGTATTCGCGTGCGAGGTTTCAAATCAAATAGGGTTGTAGGTCGAGTAACTAAAAGAACAAAAACCTCACCTTGTCAACGAACGTAGTGGAGACAAAAGTGTAACAACCGGACACCTACGGAGCAAGCTCGTCCTCTACAGGGAGATCCTCTGAACAAGACAAACAACAAGGAACACTCTTAGACTCAATATGAACCACATTGACGCTCGGTACATGCGTATGTATGTTTATGATGCAAATGATATGAAATGAATCCACATTTAGATCATTTATGAGCATTCAATGCATATTCGGACATACATCATAAACGAGGACGTAAATCAAGTCAAAAATTCATAACATAAGGCTTAACACAAAATATAACAAGTTGGTCATGCATACACACCAAAACGAGGCAAGAAGGATCAACAAGAAGCAACGGAAAGGAAGCAAAACCATGCAAAGACGGGCGAAAAACTAGAGTTCCTAGGGGACACGCCCGTGGCCCCCTGGAAGGGCAAACTGAGACACCCCCGTGTCTCAGTACAGCAGACGAACAACAGAATCAGAAGGTGACACGCCCGTGTCACCAACATAGGGCAAACCGAGACACCCCCGTGTCTCGGTACAGAAAGAAGTAATCAGCTCAAACAGCCAAACTCAATAACCCAATTAAGACCAATCACTCATACTCCAACTACCATGTAAGGAAATGTAATAAATGCTAAGAATCAAGTCCTAGGAGCATAATATCATCATCAAATCTCAAGGAAACAAGAATGGAAGCAAAGATCAACAAATTCTCCCAACACATACTATTCACATACTTGCCATATCTCATAAATCAACCAAGGAAATGAACTCAAGGGCACAGAAAAGAGAAGAGAGAGAGAGTAGATTGCAACCATGAACTCACCTTTCAAATTTGAGAAGCTTGGGTGAAGATTTGAGCTCAAAAATCAAGAAAATGGACAAAGGGGTTTCTTCTTCTTCTTGCTTCCTTGTGCTGATCGGTTTTTGTGGGAGAGAGAGAGGTTTGGCTCGATTTCCAGAAGAAAAAGGGGCAAGAGAGGGCTTAACCAAGGGTTTGGAGTCAAGGTTAAGGCTTAGTTGGTTTTAAGTGTGGTCCACAAGACTTTATTGAGTCAAAAGGTGTCTCTCAAGCATAAGGGGCTCGTTACGGGTGAAATTCGAAGGTCTTAATGAACTTAGAAAAATGTGAGGCTTATCTCATTAAACCCAAATCGTCGAAACTAGTTCAACGGAGGTGACGGAATTTGAATCCGAATTCCCGAACTCAAGATACGCGTCCTGGAACCCAAGGTGCGCTAAATACTCTTTAGCCTCCTTTAGGTCCCGTCTCCAAAACGAACCCAAAAAGGTAACCAAAACAAATACCAAAACATATAACGAGCATATAAACGGGTCCATAAAGCATATAATTAACACATATCATGAATTCACAAAATCAGAATTAAATACGAATCTAAAACGAGCAAAATACAAAGTGAAGGAAAGTTAAACGATCAAATTAAACAAATTCATACCAACGCAATTAAGTTCAAATAACTTCAATTAATCCACGTTAGCAATTAAATATCACATAATCACTTAAAGTAATAATTAAATAGCACACATAAGAGGTTACCTGAAAAGTCTGATCAGTCGGGATGTTACACTCGCGGCGGCGGCACCCATCACTGTAGCGGCGGCGTTTCCGCCGGCCCGGCGGTCTTTTTCGACGAAGGTTAGTGTTTGCCAAGGTTTTTGACTATCCCGAGTTCATTTCCGGCATCGATTTCACCCAATTTTGGCCGTAGGTGGTGGTTCCGGCAATGGGAGTGGCGTCAAAAACTTCGACGGCCAACGGGGCCCTTTTCCGATCATCTATTGGCCTCGGGCCCTACACGAAAGTTGTTCAGAACGACGAGAACTAGTGGCCTTTGATCACATGACTCCTAATTCTGCCAATTGGTGGCGGATCATGGCGGTTCAACGGCGGCTCAATGGCGGTGCCACCTCTGGGGATTTTTCCGATGAGAAAGCTTAGGGCTTTCATAAAGCTCGTCACGGGTAAGCCGATGCCTCTTTCGGATCTCATTTTGGTTCACCGGTTTGAAAGTAATTGATGTTTGAAGATTCTAGGGTTTTCGTATTCTTGGTTTTGAAATTGTAGACAATTGGCTTGGAATTTGCAGACATTGATCGAGGAATTGGATTGAGCACAAGGAATCCTTGCATGGGCGATTTTTTGGGATTTTTCCAGTACTCTCCGACGGCGGTCGAGCGGCGGCCCGCCACTGTTCCGGCGGCTCCGGTGGCGGCGATCCGGCGGGCTTCGGACAGAATGTTCGTCTCGTTATGGTGAGTCCGTTGCCGCTTTCCGTTCGTTAATCGGACACTCGGTTTATTTTCTGTAAATTTATTTGTATAATTGTGAATATTTAATTATTTGTTCTAATTGTGATTTTAACGCGATATACTTTATTTGCCGATCGAATTGTACTTTAATGTATATGAAATGATTGTATGAAATATAATTTGATATATTTGGACGTCTTGATTTGCAATTTGATTTTGGTTTGTTGAATTTGTTATTTGTTTAATTTAAGAGGGGGTGTTTGTGTAATTTCTGGAAAGGCATGAATTGTTTAATTTGAATTGGTAAACCTTAATAATTAAATCTAATATGTAATACATGAATTGAATATGAATTGTATGAATTGAGTAGGGTTAGAATTTGATTTGTAACTTCGTGAAATTGGTATGAATTAGGAAGCATGCTATTATGAATTATTTGATTTATTAATATGTGTCAATTGTATGAAAGGTGCTACGTGAATTTGCATGAAATGAATTAAGTAAACTTTATTAATTAAATTTGTTATACAATCCATGAATTGTTTGTGTGATAAAGGAATAATATGATTTGATTAAATTATGTAATGTTTTTTCTGCAAATAATTGCTAGGCATTTGATCCCTGCTTGTGTGATTGCATTTGTCGTGCGCCTCTATGGGGTTGTTTAAGTCTGAGTCTGAGTCGTGTGTTGTGTTTTGTGTGTCCAGTTGGTACAGGTGCACCCGGGGTGGTGACTTGTGGTCGTGCACGTTCCGGGGTGAACCATCTGCTGTGTTTGGTGCCAGGTGAGGTTAGGATATAGTTATACCCTATTGCAATGTGCTCGTTTTCGAATGCATGCAGTTTATAAGCCTTATGTATATGTAGATATGTGTAAGATACGTATTATGTTGGCTTTGCTATAAGTTTGAAAGTATGAAGTTATGTATAAGCCTACGTAAGCTTAGGTTTGATTTTGTTATGATTTTGAGGTCAGTCTGCGTGATATATACGTACGATAGCTAAGTACGATATGCATGAAATATGTCTGTTCGTCTGTCTGTCTGTCTGTCTGTTGCGGGTTAAGCCTCCGATTTTCGTGATCTGTGTAAGTGTAAGTTGGGGCCCCAGATTTCCGTGTAAGGGATGTACCGGAACCCACCTGAGGAAGTGGGGGATGGAGTCTGAGGGTTTGAGCAGCAGTGAGCACTCCCCTCTTCCGCTTTAGGATGGCTAGGGTCGCGCAACCCTTCCATCACACCTACCTGGTATGTTTTGTTTTGTTTTGTTTTGTTCAGTCTGTCTGTGTGCTCGTACCCGCCGAGTTTCGTTATGTTTATCGGTTATAAGTTCGTGAAACTGGGGTAGACTCTTAAGTTAAGATAAAATTGGATTTTCAATATTAACTAATAAGTTATGTTCTGATATGTGTGCTAAGTCTGCATAAGTTTGATCGTATGTTTTGAGTTTTGTATAAGTTAGGTTCTGTTCGTTCTGTTTTGATAAGTCATCCTATATATATTTACTATCATGGGAAACTGTTTTGGCGTGTAAAAACTAACCCCGGGTTCACGAACGTTGCTTCTTCTACGTGCTGTGCTCTATATATATGTAGGTGTGTGTGGGTAGCCCCTCTCTCAGTCTTTGGACTGGCCCCTCCCCGTTTATGTTTTTAGTGTGCAGGTTTCAGTTTCGGTTCGCGTTGGAGTTCGTGCTAGGCGGTGGTGTGTCGTATCTTTTGAGTCTGTGTCTGCACGTTTCAGTTTGTTAAGTATTTTGTTCTGATTATAATTTGTAAATTTCGTATAAGATATGTTTTGTACTGGTTGCATGTATGATTTGGATATATGGAATTCGGGACAGGTTAGGACAGGTGATCGGATTAGTTGAACCCGTTTTGATGTGTAATTATTCGGGACAGGATAGGACAGGTTTACTGAACTAGTTGAACCCATATATTTGATTCTGTTGTATGTACTGTACTGTATGCTTGGTGTGTAAAAGTTTTTGAAAGTTAGTATTTTGGCCTGGCTTCCACTGTCATGTTTCGCATATTTTCTTTTGTACAGGGTTAGGTACCGCCTAGCTAGTGTGTGTGTTTTCGTTTGTCACCCGTTCGCTATGGCTTGGTGCATGTGCGGACTCTCCATTTCGTAGACGTGTCGGGTCATAGTGCGGGGGATGTGGCGCCTCACGTGCGGGGTGTTACACTTGTGACCCGCCGAAAAAGTCCAAAACAACGTGTTGATCAAGTTCATCCACTAACATCATGGAAAAAGCCAAAGCGAACTGAGATCCATAGACGAAATCCACCAAGAAGTTTAAAGAATTCTCAAGCAAGTCGGAAGAAATTAGAAAGAACCTGCAAGTCAAACCATACAACTCTCAGAGATTTCTTTCCACCTACGTTTCTTGGAGAAGCCAGTGTTGTGTTCCCAAATAACGCCAACAAATCGATGGACAAAACAAAGCTGCGTATTTACCTCCGAAAGTCAAATTTCCCAAAAAGGATCATCTTGAATGAAGGAGTTTGCTCCTTAATGCATGAGCCTAAACTGCATGTTACTCCTTGTTCGCATGAGTATAAAATGTGACAAAAAAAAAAAAAAAAGAACAACAGAACTTTGAACTACGTAATGACTTGATCCTCTTTTTTGGGGTACGTAGCAACTTGAATACTAAATTTTCAAGTTCAGTCATATCTTCAAAAAAAAAATCTAAATTGTTCATGAGTTTCAATAAGTTCGTGAAATTCCAACACTGGGGGCATGCATTGAAGTCATTCAAGATCAAAATCAAAGCAAAGAATAACAAACAAATGCACAAAAAAAGGAAACGTGGAGATATGAAAGAAAATTTTATTCCACAAATTAGTGTTCTTTTACATCAAAGTGATAACAGGAATACAAAAGCATGACAAAAGCTACTATATTTTGTCTAAGCTCTTCATAGGTGTCTAAACTTCTTTCAACGCCTATGTCTCTTGTCAGAGCTTCTATCAAAGTCGACATTTGTTGGACGTCACAACAAATCCTCATCGCATGAAGTGATGATTTGTTCCACTTCTATACTGGAGTCAAAGTATCTTGGACTTCTCTTGTTACCGATCAGGGGGTCTCAATCTTCCGACAACCCATCTCCTCAACTTGTTTTTCACCCTTCACCTGCAAGAAAGAGAGAGAAACAAAAAAAGAGGAAGAGATTTCATTTGAAGATCATACTGCAAAAGTGACATGGCGATTTGAGTCTTTCCACTTCGTCATGTACGTCACGGGGTCATCTGAAAGTGGATGAAGTGTCGGAGAAATTGATTGAATCCGGCAAGATGTAAAGTTGTTGACCACCGCTACCACTTGAGATGCAACTCCATGATGCGAAGGATAGATGGCCACCAACAATTCACAACACTTTGGCTTGATGAAGGTTTGAAGGATGTTCCACAACTCTTTCACTTCGTCAGGAGATGAAAAATATGACTTGCAAGGCTTGAAAGGCAGAATTATTCGTGACTTGTGAGCATGGTCCGGATGGAAAGGTAAAGTGCACGCACTCCTGCTGTTGTGGGGGTATGAAATGAAAATTGCAATAAGCAGAATCCTCATTTGCATGGAGATGATCGGATGATGGAGTAGTGTTTTATGCTCACGTCTTTCTCGACAAGGAATAAGGATATCAGCAAACAGAATCTTCATTGATGTTGGATGTCCGAATGATGCTCCGCACGTGTCTCTAACGGCTTTAGCCACAAAAAATCTCTATTGATGTCGGGATGTTCATGCATGTTATGAAGTCACAAAGTGGTGAATGAATGGCCTCCATGGTTCTGAATCGAGGTTTGAGAGGAAATCTGTCAGGATCTCATCGATGCCAAGGAAGGAGAGCACCGCGACAATGGTGTTCCGATCGGGGGAAAGAGTCTAAGACTTGGCTGCAACTGCGAGAATCTGAATGATGTTGGATGATGATCGTGCACAAGTTGTGGATGGTTGTTCTGTCCCAAGATGAAAACTTCAAGCGAGGATCATTAAGGATGAATCAATGGTTCCGGAGCAAAATTCCATACGCATTTCTGTGATGTCGAGGGAATATGGCATCAAGACAAGAGCCATTTTCGGGGCTGAACTGGCAGCACGGTGGTGCAAAAGTCATATCCAAGAAATTGTGGCGATTGAAACTTCAATCGTGCTAGACCGTAGGAGCAAACAAAGCTTCCAGCATGCTGCTGCTGTAAAGTGGACATCCTTGATGAGTTTTCATTTGAGGTGAGAGCAGTGTGACATGAGATTTCCTGGCACGTGTTTCTGGTCGTCGTGAAAGAGTCTTTGTATATGTTGATGGTACGGTGGCTCAAATTGTGCGCATCCCTTTGATGATGTATGTCGTGAATGTGAGCAACAAGAATTTGTGGATTCAACATAGCCGCCAGTAGATATGTCAGATTGCCTCGTTCGTGGATCTGCGACAAGAGTTTGTGGATTCGGCCTAGCCTCGGCAAAGATGTAAGATTGTCGCACGAATATGCAATGGAAGAAATGGCTATCACTGAAAATGTCAGATTATTCGTGTCTGCATTCACCTAACGCCACCTACACGAAGTGAAAGAGGATGCAACAAAATAATATGTATTAGTTAAAAAAAAAAAACGAAGACACATCATCAGTTGCGGCAACACCAAGTGAATATCTCCCCCTTCTACAAAATCAATGGCAAGCTTTTCCTCAACATGACGATCAGGGGAGTCGGTTGACAAAATCGTGTTGGAGCTCTGAAACGACGTTATTTCGAAGGTCATCGAGTTCTCCGCATGCTCTACACAGACAGGGAAGGCATCGACAAGCAACTCTACCACAAAGGATTTGTTGTTGAAAAACCGAAAATAGCACTGCAGCGAATCAATCTACAAATCAGAATTCGCGGACGAAATTTTTATCACAAAGCACATCGAACCTGAGATAAATGGTTCAGTTCTTCTTCTCCACGGTGAACACCGAGTGGCTTGAAAACTGCAACGATGAGGCAACGGGTCATCAGCTGGCGCCTTTCTTCCTCTTCAGTCCTCAATCTCTCCAAGAATTGCAGAAATATATAAGCTTGAATTCATAACCAATATGGCAAATTCCAATTAGGCAACTACTAAGGCGAGAGATGTAATTGATTAATGCTCTTTTCCCGAGATTTTCCGGCCAAATCTTCTCAAATGATAAAAATCTCTAAAATGTAGCGATGAGGTTTATTAAGAAAGTGGAGGTTATCATGGAAATTATTTTTAAAAAAAAAGGATTGGGCTACCTTGTTCATGATGCACTTGGAAATAGCTGCCTCAAATTTAATAACCCAATAATGCTACCAAATAAACCAACAAAATGGGTGATCTCATGGACATGGCCCAACTATTACTCTCAAAAGTCAAAAAGAAGAGGAGATGTTGGGCTAACTCCTTGTCTCGGACCAACAGTTGCTAAAGATTGCCAATTTAATTTTTTTTTCGGGCAGCCACAAAACACGATTCAAAGTTCGGGCCAAACACCAAGCAAATGAAAAGAAATGGTGCAGTTACCTCAAGCCCGGCCTCGCGAATGTTCGACGCTCATTCCGAACCTTGAAGTGGGGGCATCTGTTGACACCGAAAATTTGAAAATAAAATATTAATTGATAGTCCAAATAAATTGGCTGTTGATTATTAATTTTATCCTAAGTCCATAATAAATTTGGGCTTAAATATTTAATTCAAGATAAGAATTATAAATTTTATTCTTATTCTTTGAATTAATTAAATGGATTAAAAAAATGATCCATTAAATAAAATAAAGCCCACCCCGAGGAAGCGGTCTTCAAATCCAGGCCCAAGCCCAAGAGAGCAACTGAAAGCCTACAAATAGAGGCTCCAAGGTTACAAGTTCCGACAAGAAATTCATAAGTCACAAGATGAAAAACAAAACATCAAACTCTCAAGAGCAAAAGGCATTCAAGCTCTCAAACCTTTGAGCCATTGCCACTTGCAATCCCAAAGTGCAGTCCGTTCAACGAGCCAACACTTCTGTCAAATTCAACCAAGTTCTACATTTGATTCGAGATCAAGCATCAAGCCTTCGAATCCGCTATTTAGGAAGAATCAGAGGATTTATGGAGATTGTAACACTTTATTCATAATTAACTTGTTAAATTCTTTGTTTTCCCTATTTTCGTATTTTGTAATCGATCAGGGCAGATTCCACGAAAATTTGTGTAAACAGTCTCTTAGAATTCACATGCATGCATCTTTAAATTCCAGCCTTGTATTTCTTTTTTTTTTCAGTCAACTCTTAATGAATTGTGATTCAAGTGAGTTAAACTCTCTAGTTCTTGGTTGAACGTCATTAGGGTTTCAATCCCTCCACTGGATAATGTTATTTCCCGACTCATTATAGTCGACGGGGTGCATTACTTTCATCTTGATAGTGTTGGTTCCTTGCTCAATATAGCAAACGGGTCACACTCCTTAATTTAACCTTGATTGTGGACGATCGAAAACTTGAACTCCAAGTATTGGTATTAGGGTTTCACGGCTAGTACGTGGAGTTCGTATCATTTGGTATCAAGAGCTTAGGTTTCCATACATGGTTACTTATCCTTATCTTTATTTTTTTGTGTAATTTCGTTTCTCTTGTTATTTTGGCTGCAAAAAGATCAAAAAAAAAAGAGAAGTAAAAGTCGCGTTATAAAAAAAAAAAAAAGAGAAAAAAGCAGCTTTATTTAAATTCCGCATTGATACGTTCGTTTGTGACAAGTTTTTTTTTTCGCACCTTTGGATTCATTCATCTTAAGGGATTATTTTGGTTGAGGAATTTGAAACTTCTTGTGACTTTCTTCAAAGAATTGAGAGTAAAGAGTGGAAAAAGGCGTGAGATTCTGAGCCTAATAGAGGGAAAAAGCCATAACTTTGAGTGATACACGAGGGGAGTGAACACCAAAGAGTGTAAACACGTGAGGGAGTGATTGTGAGGTGTTTTCGCTAACCTTTGTTTTACAAGTACATTATGGCCGAAGATCAACCTCCAAAGGACATGAATTTCGTGTTACAAGCTATGCAACAATAATTTGAACGAATGAATGTGCAATTCAATGAGATCCGAGACCGTTTGGATCAAAATGATGAAAGGATGACTCAAATTCAAAACGAAAGGACAGATCAGAGGCAACCTAACCCACGGAATGAGTTTGAGGATGATTCCTTTGATGAGGCAGCCTCAAGTGCGTCCTCAAGAAGGGAACGAAGATGACCAAGGCACCATCAACCACGTAGGGGAAGAGAGGTCTATATTGAATGGGAGAGAAAAGTGGAAATGGTGTTTGAGTGTCATAACTATTCGAAGGAAAAGAAGGTTAACCCCTCTCGATTTACTTCCTTTGCCTATGAATGAGCTTGTGAGTATAGATGGGAAAGAGAAGGCTAAACGAGTGAAGAAAATGCATGAAGATGCACGGCTTCATATCCTCAAGAGAAACAATCAAGCAATGATCCATGCTAACAAGGGACGAAGGAAGGTTTTTTTCAAGAAAGGTGATTTAGTTTGGGTGCAATTTAGGAAGGAGAGATTCAATAACCAACGGAAGTCCAAGCTTGATCCAAGGGGAGATGGACCATTCAAAGTGTTGGAGAGGATTAATGATAATGCATACAAGATTGACCTTCCGGGTACGTATAGTAAGTACAACTTTTAATGTGACTGATATAACTCCTTTTGATGCAGATTTTGATTCGAGGTCGAATCCTTTTCAAGAAGGGGAGGATGATGTGAATCATAAGACAAGGCCACTCTTTGATCCAAATGTTGATATGATCACAACTCAAGATGAACCAAGTTATGTGGGACCCATCACATGGTCACGGTCCAAAAGAATGCAAGAGGAAGTTCATTCTCTTTTGATCCAAATAACTCAAGATGAGCCCCAAGAAGACAAGTATTCAGCTGGACCCAATCCACCTTGTTTCAACATCTTAGTGATTGAATTTTAAGCCCAAATTGTGTTAAGTTTATTGTAATTTGGCCCTGAACTATTATATTATACTTTGGGCCATCTTTTTATTTATTTTACATGCATTTAGATTAGGTTAAGCCCATTTTATTTAACCTAAAATGAAAGAGGTGGGAATAGCTTGTCTCTTTGAATTCTGAATTGTCTCTTAGAATTCACATGCACGCATCTTTAAATTCCAGCCTTGTAATACGTTTTTTTCAGTCAACTCTTAATGAATTATGATTCAAGTGAGTTAAACTCTCTAGTTCTTGGTTGAACGTCATTAGGGTTTCAAACCCTCCACCGGATAATATCATTTCCCGACTCATTATAGTCGACGGGGTGCATTACTTTTATCTTGATAGTGTTGGTTCCTTGCTCAATATAGCAAACAGATCACACTCCTTAATTTAACCTTGATTGTGGACGATCAAAAACTTGAACTCCAAGTATTGGTATTAGGGTTTCACGGCTAGTACATGGAGTTTGTATCATTTCGGGGTTGAAGTATTCTTGGAGAGAACTAGGTTTCATGGACCGAATTCTCTATGATATGGATGATTGGGGGTCGTACACCCTCGACATCAATGGCGTGATGGATGGTTTGATTTGATTTCTTGGTTTGGGAAGTTTGGATGGAGTGCTCGTTCTTGACGAGCCAGTTATGCGTGTGATTCATGATCCGTATTTTATAAAACTCGCATTGTTTTCGAAAATTAATTCGGTTCATGAACGCCCTTGTTTTGAGCATGCATTGATCCCTCTTATATCATTTGTACTATATAAACTTCTCCTCACCGGTTCCTTTTGAACTGAACTCCTTTACCTTCGTGTCCGCAGGTTGTGTTTTGGAGTCAAGCTAGGCGGAGTCTTGTTGAGAGTCTTGTCTTTTAGTCTAGTTTGTACTCGTTATGCTTGTAACATACTTTACGTTTTTTGTTATGTTTCGGGAATTATGGATTTAGTATGTATGATGTTTTATTATGCTAGTTTGGACTGTGTTGGTCATTAGGTTGATTTTACATTCTGCACTTAAGCATTTTGTGCTGGACCATGATGGTCACCTTATTTGATGAATGAATGAATTTTATGCACTTGTTATATTTGATTTAAGCTTCGGCATACTTTTGTTTGTTTTACTCGCTTTGTGAGTCTAGTACCACCTAGCTAGGATGTCTGTTTGTCACCGTTTGCTTCGGTCCTAACGGGTATATGGATAGCAATTCTATATACAAGCTAGGTCTGTAGCGCGGGATAAGCGTAGATGCCCTCGTCGGGCCGTTACAGTCTGAATATCAGGTCTCAATCCTTGGACAAACTGCATCGCCTTATAAGCATCGTCACTTCCAATTATTGGAGCATACCGGACTAATCGATCAAATTCGGAAATATACTCCAAAACAGTCTTGTTTCCTTGCTTCAACTCCATAAATTCCTTCAATATTCGGTTCCTAGCAGCAGGTGGAATAAATTTGCCTTTGAATTCCTGAACAAAAACATCCCAGTCCACATCTTCCCCGAAAGCATCTAGACCGATCTTAGCTGTTTCCCACCACGAATAGGCCTTTCCTTGCAATAAGGTTGTACACCTCGCCTTTTCTTGAGAACCACAAGGAATAAGCTCCCACATCCTTTCAATCTCCTTAAGCCATTGCTCGGCTTTGATATCATTTCCCGAGTAGAATTTAGGGGGATTCTGATTTCTGAATTCGCGATATACCGCCGTAATTCCTCCTTCTTGAACTCCCGCAGGTGCTGGTGCAGGTGGTAGTGCCGGTGGAACATAGTCTCGAAACCTCAGATCAATAATATTAATAAATGAATTAACAAAGGCCTCAGCTTGCGGTGGTTTTTGTGGTTGTGGTTGGTGAGTAGGAGAATGATTGCGGCAACGACGCCGTTATGGAGATCGATATTTTTTTCGGAGGCATCCTGTAAATAGAATACTGAAATGCATGCTATGTTTACTCCAAGCATGAGAATGCAAGTAATTCAATCAAATAGCAACAATTAAGCCACATAAGCACATAAGAAATGCATATGAAGCATATTGATAATTAGTTCCTGAAGCCGTACGACCTAGACAAACTCAACAAGACACGAGAGCCCGTGTTTTGCAACTCTGAGCTCTGATACCACCTACGGATGTAGCACCCGAGCGCAAGGCACCACGTCCCCCGCACCGAGACCTGAGCCGTATATAAAATGGAAAATTCATATGCGTGCCAAATCACGACAAACGGGGACACAACACACACGCTATGCTAGGCGGGAGGTAACCCTTAAACCATTCAAAATAAAATTGCAAGAATAACAGAGTTAAACAATAAAGCGGAAGCAATACATGATCCTCATATATATATACCGTGAGCTTCAAGCTCCAAAATAATTGCAATAGTCTAAGTATTCAAAATGCCATCACGGCCCAACCATCAAGTACGCTCCAAGTAACCATAATCAATATACAAGATAACAATATGAGTATGCGAGTGTGACCCAAAACAAAGAGCTAGACTCGAATACAAGACACCCAAAGACTCGGATTCCCACCTAGCTCTCCCAAAACCTACATAACACAACTGAAGGCAATTCGGGTTCAGTCCAAAGGGGACTGGTGGGTATAAAACAGGGCATAATATATAAAACATTGCAGAATTAAAACACGCTCATGCAGGTTATAATCCCATAAGAGGTTTTAGAACATTTCCTAAGCGGATAAAACAAGAAAATCATCAAACGGGATTATAACATTCATGTTCATTCAATAGGTTATTCGTGAGCCCGGTGAGAGGGCTAAGTCTCCAACCTCCACCTTGTGTAATCATTAAAGTGTTCATTAGGTTTTCATACATAATCTTTCGTGCATAATCATTTGGGGTACATGAATCCCCCAAAAAGCCACCTCAATCATTATGGCTAGTGGTAATCATACACCTTTTTCCTCCGGGCGGTGTTGCAAGACCCGGCCACCTCAATCATTATGACTAGTGGGGTACATGAATTCCCAAAAGCCCGGTTCCCATTCCTCGCTAACCTCCTAGCGAGGGCTGGTATCGTCGTAATCATTATGGCTAGTGGGGTACATGAATTCCCAAAAGCCCGGTTCCCATTCCTCACTAACCTCCTAGCGAGGGCTGGTATCATCGTATTTTTTGTGGAACTAATAGGACGAGAAATGAATTAGGCGCTTACTCCAATCAAAAGGAGTGAACATGAACCTGACTTCGAAGACTCCCGGGCAGAGGCTAACCTTATCCCCGTCAGCCCATGCCTCCCCGGTTAGCCACATGCACTAAGTCCCAGGGCCCCCATTCAGTGCAATCAATTAGTCTCACCAAATCATTACGTAGGGTATTCAATAGAAAAAGGGTTTTACGTTCAAAATCATAGACTCTTTAAAAGACTCGATATATACGTACTAATAATTTGACTTAAAACTTTACACATTAGGAATATATTTGGTGAAACCCACCTTAAAAGACAAAAGAAACGGCACAAGGACCTCACTGCTCGGCCTCGTCTCCATCTAGACCCGAATCTATGCAAAGAAGTTGAAGCGAGACTCAATATGACCAATTACGACGTACGGCAATGTGATGCACATGATATGATATATATAAGAAGTAAAATGATGTCATGAAGTTAAATAATCAAGTAATCTATTCAATACGTTCAATACTTGAAGGTTTCACGTTCAAACGTTTCATAACTTTCATGAATTATATCAAAACAGGCCATAAGCTTAATACATCAATCATAACACATATACCGTTATGTATACAATGCATATAATAAGTATAGAGGCTCGGATTCATTTAAGACATCAAAGAATGTAAGAAAGCACTCAACGTTTCATATAGAAGCGCTTAAGTCACGTAATAGCATATTAGTTCGTTGCTTGACAAAATCATATCAAATTACTCCAAAGATTTATAATATACAAGTTACCACATAATATAACATGTTAATGAAGCATACGAATCATAAATGAGGTATAAAAATCATGCAAAGCAAAAACGGAAGTGAAAACAAAACATGCACGTAAAACAGGGGTCGCGGCCTTGACCAAAAACATGCATAAAAGAGGTCGCGGCCGTGACCCAATAATTCGAAGTAAATTAAAATTGCAGGTCGAAAGTTGGGTAAAATGGGGTCACGGCCGTGACCCTAAATTCGAAGTAAATCAATTTTGTAGCCGCGGACGCGACCAAAGTTTGCCTTGGCACGATAAAGGCCGTGACCTTCGCGTACCAGCAGCAAAATACAAAGTTTCAGCCCAGAAATCACCACAAAACTCCAACCATTCTCATGCTAACATAATCAGGTAAGAAAGAGCAGCAAAAGAGCAGCAAAATACCAACAATTCAGCCCCATATCATGCCTTAAAACTGCACCAAAGATAAAAAACGTGAGTAAGGGAAGGAAGAGTTCATATTCATCCATTTTCTCCAAAGTTCATTAATGGAAACCACTTGAATTCTCAACCACCAAGCCAAATCAGTTTATATAAGTAATAATGGATGCTTTAAGTCCATTTATGATGCATCAAATCAAAAGAACATTCATGAATTCATCCATAATTTCCAAGATTAGCTCTAACCTTTACTATACATGAAATTCTCCATAGCATACACAAATCATCATGAAATTCAGCAAAATTTAACTTAAAAGAAATAGGAGAAGGTGGAGAGTAAAACTATGGAGTTACCTTTCAAATATGGAGTGAAATGATGGAGTATTGAGCTCAAAAGGATAAAGGTAAATAGTGTTCTTTCCTCTCTTCCTTGTGTCTCGGTTTGAACTGTGAAAAACCCTTATTTTTCTTGTGTTGGGATGAAATGAGAGGCTCAAGGCTGATAGGGGATTAAGTCAAGAGTGTGTGGGTCTAAGAATTTCTTAATTTGGTTAAGTATTTCTCAAGATATGGCTAAAAGAGTAAATAAGGGTCCAAATTGCAGGCGAAGCTCGTTTCAGTAAAATTTTTGTAGCGCCCCCTAACACTACAACTCCCGCACCGTACTACCCTCGAGTGGATGTGAGACCTAGCACTCGAGAAATACTACGGCGAACGGTATAGACGGTACTTAAGTAGAGCGTAGGATAAAATGCAGCGGAAGATAAAAGAATTTAAAACTTGCAACAAGCAACATGATAACACATGTAACAGTGCATGATACTTTAAGGGGGTAATATGGCAATCTAGTGTATGTAGTTAATGTATAAGAGCAATTTATTAGTATTATATACATGATCAGGATTAAATGCTCTTAATCTAAACCTGATCTAATAAGTATGACACCTACAGCTTCAAGATACCTCTAGGTGTCGTAGTCCTCGCTCCCTGAAATCATGTGTTTGAAACAGGCGAGGAATTAGTCAGAGTGACTAAGTGAAGGAAGATTAGATTTAGATATATATATATATATATAATGATAGCAATAGGATATAGCAGATATGATACGGTTCATAAGTTTGAAACAGGGATAGGGGTACTTGGAGTTTAGTTTATAATAGATGAACCGTTTGATAAAAGATTTGTACCGCCTGCAAGTAAGGCATCTCCCTCCAATCTCCTTAAAATATTTGTAAAATAGTACCGGGCTGATCAAGGCACCAGTACTTTAATAAAACTAAGTAAGATAATAACTCCGCAACACCATAGTGTCAGTAGGGGAGCAAACCCTACTGACGATATGTAATATGTGGGAGGAAGCTATCTCTCCCGGGGAGGTTGTCTCCCTTGTAAGTCTCTTGGCGTGGAGTAACTAACCTCCAGTTAAACCATTACCAAGAGTTGGTGGCGGTCTGTGGCACCAACAATACCTTCGGCCCGATGCCTTCCAGGTATTGCTCGACACAGCTGCGCGCCGGGCCCATTTTTGATAAATAATAATGATTTACTTGCTTAGTCGGGAATCAGTTCTTAGTATTAATAGGACTGAGATATATGATGTCCGAATAAGATCCTGATTTTGACTTAATGGTACTTTCCTCATAAAGAGGAATATCATATTATATTAATATGTATAGGTAGGAAATCAAATAATAGGTAGGTTTGGAAATCATTTTATAATTAGATATAGGTATAAACATGATTCCAGTTGAAAATGTTTTAACCCTCACCTAGTATCGAAATTCAGACAGATTGGAATGGATCCCACTATTCAGTGCAATTGTCGCCTGAAAGTAATTACTACTGACTTAGAACTAGGTTCTTATTGTTCTAATCAAATAATCACATAAGGTTTAGGAAATATAACACATTAAAGAATTCTTATAATATTTAGAGATTTTCCCAGTAAAATTTATTTTTAATTGTTTAAGGAAATTTAATTAATTAATTAGGTTTCAGGAATTTTTTAACCACTGAAATATTTATTAATCATGTTGTGACCTTAATTAAAGCATTAGGAATTAAATTTAAAATTTAATTCAACAATGTATGTTGATTTTGAAATTATTTTATAGTTTAATTAATGTTTGAATTAATTTGGAAAAATCTTTATTTAAAATTCCAAAATCCTATTTTATAAATAATTTTAAATTAATTTCGAAATTATTTAATTAAATGTTGACCAAAAAGTCAAAATTACTATTGAAAACACTTACTATTCAATTTCTTATGAATTAAACACTTTATAACATAAAATTAAACACACAGACAAACACCCACACTATCACACGTGCACATGATTTATTTCAAGAATATTATGAAGGTGTTCTTAGGCTCATGAAGATGTTCATACTAGTTCATGATCATATTTAATAAATTTCAAATTCATAACATATAATTAAATTCAAATGTAGCACTTTAATCATAAAATTAAATCTGATGGTGCAGAAACTTGTAAAGGATTTAAACACCAATCACTTTAGAATTTATTTGTAGAAGGGAAGACCATCACAGGCGTTGAGCCTCAGGAACTGGGTTTCCTTTTGAGCATGGGTTCTTCCAGCTAGGATAACACCAAGAGTGCTTAATGCAGTGATGAACCAACTGTGGTGAAGGTAAGGTCAAGCTTGAGAAGATGCAGAAAAATGGCGGAAAGGACCCAGAACAGTGAATGCAGTATGTATCGTGAAGATGACTTGGGGGAGAAAGCATGTATTCTCCCCTATTTATATGTTAGGGGTGAGGGTAAATGTGTAACTTGACCGTGTGGTCCCAAACCTGTGTTGCCCTAACACGTGGCAGCCTGTGAGGGTGTGAGAATGATGTTTCTGAAAAGGTGGTGGCGTGTCAGGTGGAAGGTGCGCACTACCTTTGTGTCAGAGATTGTTGGAGAGGGTCGCATGAGAGGAAAGCTCAAGATCCTCGTTGTTAAGGTTCGGATCCATCGCAGTAGGGCAGGATCATGTACGAGCGCTGGTGACGCTCGGAGAGTGTACGGATGGACCTCCCACGGAAGATGATCCTGGAGCGTCAAAATCCCGAGCATCAAGAATGGGGCCCTCGCGTGGGTGCTTCCTTGAGAAGGGTGACCCTGAGGGTCGGGACTTGAGCGTCAAGTCCATCAGCTTGAATCCTTCACTTGAACAGTTGGCCGAGGCTTAGGGGCCTGTACTAATGAGCAAGTGAGTGGGCTGGGTAGGCCCGCGAGCCCATCAATGCGAGCGTCCAGTCCCGCAATCGTCAAGCGTTGACACGTGGTTGGCTCCGATTCGAGAGCGGTTTTGTGTCTCATCATTTTGCCCCCCAAATTCTGTAGTATCGCTTTGAGCGTACTGTAGAATTTTCGGAGAAGCAAGCCTTGAATTTTTTGAACATCCGAGGGTCAAGCCTCTTTCAAGAGAAGTGACCTCTAGGCTCCCGTAACGGACACGTTCTGACATTGCATTAAATGATGTCCTATCCGCATTTAATGCTGAGTGGGAACGTGGGCGCGTGACTCCGGGAGACGTGAAGCGGTTCCCAAAAGTGGGAGTCTCCCAAGGCGGGAAATGATTACGTTTTCAAATCCCCATCCTTAATTGATGTAAATCACTCCCCTATAAAAAGGGATCCGGAAGACTCCTTTATCCTTTTAACGCATTCAACTCTTCAAGCAAATCAAGCAACAAGAATATCTGCAACTTTTCTGTGAATTCCGGCGACCTCCTTCTTCCATTTCTTTAGGTAAAATTTCACAAATCTTAATATCTCGGTACTAACCCTTAGATTTAGGTTGAGCGTGAGTGAAACTTCCTAAGTGAGGGCCTATTTTGTTTCTGCCATTGAATCCCTTCCAGACGCTTCCTTCTCCGTCAATCTTTCTAAGAGAAATTCCAATCTCAAGAACCAATAGAAACCCCAGATATAGCGGATAACAACGCAGAAGCTTACATGAAGGAAATAGATGAGATGTCCGTTGGGAGCTCCTCCCCTCATGGTAACGTTCCCACAGCGGTCCCCCTGACCAGAGCTTCTCCAGGCGACGAGATTCCAACCGCCATTCCCGTGGCTAGGGTTCCGGCTGAAGCTGGGGATGAAGATGTCCATACTGCCGTCCAAGGGATGAACGAGCGAGCTCCTGGAGGGGTAGATGATTTGTTTGAGGAGATGGGTAACGTTATGGAAATGCAGAGGTAGGGAGAGAGGGTGCTCCCTGTGCTTAACAGCGCTGTGAGGCCCCAAGATTATAGGATTACAGTGGCAATGGCGGCCCCTGAGGGTGGTGCAGGGCCATAACCTTCCAGAAGGCATCAAAGAAGGGGAAAGGAGCCGGCAACGCTAGTAAGGCAAGATAAACCTCACCAAACCGACAGATCCCCTAATGAAATTGAGAGTATTTTGACGCTCGACGATTTGGAGGAGTTGAGGGCGAAAGTGTATTGGGATGAAGCAGTGTATCCTATGCGACTTCCCGAGGAAGGAGAGAGGGCCAACCGACCGCCGCTTGGGGTGTTGACGGTCTACTGGGACGCGGTTTTGGACGGGGGCCTGAGGTTTCCCATCTCGCCCGCCGTTGCCACCATCTGTCACCACCTGGCGCTTTGCCCTTCACAAATTTTGCTGAACGGCATAGCCCTAATCAATACTTTTGTAATCATGATGAAAGCCCTAGGCCACGAGCCCTCGATCGCCAATTTTGACAGTTTAATACAGGTGGCCCGCTCAACACGCTCGTCCCCTACGGATGGGTTCTATTATGCCCAGGCCAAATCGGGCTTTAAGATGATAGATTCACCGTCTACTTTCTATGGCGAGCATTGGAAAGAGGAGTATTTTTTCGTGGGGGCTCCAGGGGGAATTTTTAGGGTTCACCGACAATGGTTGATACATGGCGAGGGGCCCTTGGTCAGGGAGAGGGTAAGGAATAAGGCTTTTGAGGACTGGGCAAAGGGATTAGCCCTCGTAATGAGGAGTGAGAAGAAGTGGATCAAGACTGAAGTCTTGATGAAGAACGAGGGAGTGCTGTTTCGTTATGGCTTGTCTTGCCCCCCAGATATGATAATCAACCCTCCTGCTGACATCATGGCCCTCGATGGTTAGATTCTAGGAACTAACTGCTCTAACTTTTAGAATAGTCTTCTAACTTGGTGTGATTGTTATACTCTTGTATCTGTGATCCAAACAACCAACCTTTGACGCTCGTATCTTCTTACTTGCAGGTGTCCGAATATTATCCCTAGGTATGAATGCAGAGGCTCTTTCTCGTATGTTTGGCGCTCAGGGACCCGTCGCTAACCCTCAGCCTCCGCGACAACAGCAAATCAGCCCTCCTAACGCTCCAAGGGGGAGGGGAACTAGACGAGGAGCCGGTCGTGGCCATAACGGTGCTCGCGGAGGCATGGAGAACGAAGCTCATAGGGGCCCTATCGAGGATTTGACGGTTGATGGCACCCGCGGGGCTACTCCTCCGCCGGAGGCCCCCGAGGGTCCAATTTCGCTGAGTTCAAGCGGCTCCAGCAATCGCTCGGGGGAACTGGTCCGTATCCACGAAACCATCCGGGCTGACCGTCAAGGGAAGAGGAAGAGGCTGCCAGACTCCATTCCAATTTCTGGCAAGGGAAAAGAAGTGGTAGTGGGGCACAGGGGCGAGGGCAGCGACACTTCCTCATCAGAGGATGAGGATTTCTGGAAGATGGGCTGCAAGGGCGACACTCGCTACAAGCGTCAGCGGACCGAGGGCCCAGTACTTCTGAAGAAGAATACCTACTCCGTAAACCTCGTTTCGGACATCGTCGGAAAACTCCAATTTTTCGGCGATCACGATAAGCTGAACGAGCATGACGCCGCTCATGTTGTTGATGACGCTTGTCACGCCCTTCTAACTGTGAGTCCTTAATATTCTATGGGGAATTCGAACTTCCAGTACTCCAATTTTAACGCTAACCTTTGTTTCTGACTTTCCAGGAGGTGATCCCCAGGTTGAAGAACCTGCAGGCGCGAGCACAGGCCTACTCCAACCATAAGGCCAAATACAAGAAATTGCTGCGAGTCTCCGATCCCGGCCAACTACAAGAGGATTACAATGACGTCCACGCTCAACTGACTGAAGCCAACCTTGAGAAAGACAGGCTGAGGGAGAATCTGCAGAAGGCGGACGTAGCCTATCTTACCCTTGACGAGCGTCATAGGGAGTTGAAGGTGGAGCGCGACCAACTGAGGGTCCAAAATAGGGAATTGAGCACGCAGCTGGCAGAGAGCACTCGCCAAACTGAAGATACTAAGAAGGCCCTCGTTGATCTGCAGGGGAAAGTGGAAGGACTAGCGGCGAAGGTCTCCTGGGACGCAGTAATGAAGTTCGTGCGTTCCAAAGCTTTTGTGTTTGCTGCCAACATCCAGTGCTTCGATAATGCTCGACGCTTCTTCCGTAAAGCGATCGGACAAATGGTGAAACTTGGCCTGGCTCCTGACAGTGCTCGAACCGACAAGCGCTTACGCATGGACCTAGATGAGAACTGCGAACCCATGGTCCAAGACGAGGATCCCACTGAGAGCTTGGCAGAGCCGGAGTACCAAGATTTGGTGCAAATACTCCAACGGGAGTTCATAGCTGCCAATTCCCTAGGCCCCGAGCCTATCCAAATAGAGGACGAGGGCACCGTCATGGATGCAGCAGACATCGAGGAACCAGGCGAGGCCCAAACTTCTGACGCCAACGTATTGGCCCCAGTTCCTCTTGCGACCGCCCCTCCAGAGCCTGACTCTCAAGCCCAGTGATAATCCCTTGGTTGTTGATTCCCTATATTTGCCCGTTTAATTTCTTTTTCCTATTCATGAACAATTAATGTCTGTATTTACTTCGCCAACTGTCTTCTGAATGTTTTAGATTCCTTTATGCTTCTTCCCATATATTCGAACTCTTCTTTCACTGCTTGAATGTTTGCGCGCTTTCTTTTGTTCTTAAATATGGATTGGATTTGCTGTTGTTTCGTCGCGCTCGGCGATTGTACACTTGTCTTTCTTATTCATCTGTGATGGGAGTGTATGCGCACGAGGGTGTTTCCTTTGAAGGTTCCCTGGCACTTATCACCCTACACCATTAGTTTAGAATTTGGTAACGCCTGACCATCTGAGAGATGCAAGTGTTGCCGTGAGGGTCTTCCTTGAGAGGGTTCCCTGGCTATTTTAACAATGAGGCTCAAATTTTAACTTAGAAAACCCCCAAGGACTTAGCTAAGTATTGGCCTTGAACCTGAGATGCGTCCCTTTATCTTGAGCGTCTCACCCATTCTAATGTACTTCAGAAATCAACTGCAGGATTTGTTAAGTACGAGAATAAAAAAGAGCGTTGCTGTAATGTTAACTTCGTCCCCAAGCGTTCAGGGGAGGACTAGCCCAATGCCTGCTATTCATGAGTGTATTCTTAACTAAGAAGGCGAGGGTCATTGGGGGCTTACGAGCACGAACTGTCATGGTGAGTACCCAGTTGGCGTAGATTAATAGTTTAGCACCCCATTTTCTGACACGCTCGTTCTTAGGACTTACACACTCATAAATTATCAAACTATTCAGTGTGGAGGGTTCTCAACACACAGATAGCGTTGCTTTGAAACGATTGGGGTACTATTTAAGCCGTTCGACGTGGAGGGTACTCGACACGGAGTAGGCTTTCTGTTGCCCGAATCATTAATCAAAAGGAAAGTAAATAAATGACATGACAATGGACCAAATATTTAATATTATACTTGCAATTTTTGGAGATGATTACAACATGCTCTCTGCCAAAAAAAGAAAGTACACCATGCCGCGAACGGGCGATGACAAAGACTGACACTTACACATAGAACTTTCTGAGGTTGCACGCGTTCCATGGTCTTGGGAGTCGCTCGCCTTGCAAGGTCTCTAGTAAGTAGGTATTGTTGGCTCGTACTTGGACAACTTTGAAGGGGCCTTCCCAATTGGGATCCAGCTTACCCACGTGTTTAGAAACTTCAACTTTTTTGAGCACCAAGTCCCCTAGTTGGAAAGTTCTTTCTCTGACACGCTTGTTATACTGGCGGGCTACAGTCGCCTTGTATTTGTGGATGCGAGCCCAGGCTAAGTTTCTCCTCTCGTCTAATAAATCCAATTAGAGCGTTCGGTTGGCTTCGTTGGTGGCAGGCTCGAAATAAGCAACGCGTGCGGATTCTTGAGCGATCTCCGCAGGTATCATAGCCTCGGAGCCGTACACCAAAGAGTAAGGAGTTTCCCCAGTCGCCGCTCGGGGGGTGGTGCGATATGCCCATAGCGCACCTTGAAGTTCTTCAGCCCATTCCCCTTTCTTACTTTCGAGCATCGTCTTCAGATGCTGGAGTATGGTTCGGTTGGTCACTTCAGCTTGACCGTTGGCTTGAGGATGGCCCACAGAAGTGAAACGTTGCTCAATCCCAAGTTCGTAGCACCAATCCCGTGTGTCAGCAGCAATGAATTGGGATCCATTATCCTAGATGATTACCCTCGGGATGCCGTACCTGCAAATGATGTTCTTCCAAATGAAGTCCCTTACCACTTTGAACGTTATTTTCGCGACCGCCTCAGCCTCTGCCCATTTGGTGAAATAATCCACTGCGAGCATCACGAATTTCTTCTGCCCGACCGCCATGGGCAGGGGCCCAACTATGTCAATTCCCCATTGGTCAAAAGGCCAAGAAACGTCAATAGGTATCATCTGGGCAGCTGGCAGTTGAGGGATGTTGGAGTGAAATTGGCATTTGGGACATTTCTTAGAGTAGACGAGGGCGTCCTGTAACACCGACGGCCAATAGAACCCACTCCTTAATACCTTCTTGGACAATATACGACCGCCCGAGTGGTTCCCACAACTTCCACTGTGCACATGTTCTAGTACTTTCTTGGCTTGCGAGGGTCTCAAACATCTCAACGGTGGGCCCTGGAAGGACCGCTTGAATAACCGACCTTCGACATCCAATGAAAAGCGAGGAGCCTTGTTTCTGATTTTCCGAGCCTCAACTTTATCGCTTGGGCTAGTTCCATCCTGGAGGAATCTGATAATTTCGTCGAGCCAACAAGGCTCGGAGGGGTCAATCATATTCACCTCCTTCGAATGTTTGCCTTTACTTATCAGCGGCTCCTCTGTTCTAAGAAATGTAATAGCACGCTCGCAAGAACCATCCAGGGCGGATGCGAACTTTGAGAGGGCGTCAGCACGCTCGTTTTCTGTCCTTGGGACCTGTAAAAGGTGGAATTCCTTGAACTTGGCTATCATCTCTTTAGCGCTCGCTAGATACTATACCATAGTGGCTTCTCGGGCCTCATAAGAACCGTCAATTTGACTCGCGATCAACTGTGAATCAACATATGCAGTGACCCGAGTGGCACTATTTTGGAGTGCAATCCTGAGCCCCTGGATGAGGGCCTCATACTCAGCTTCGTTGTTGGTGACTTGGAACGCCAGCTTGATTGCATAGTCAACTTCAGCTCCGAGAGGGTCCCTGAGGGTCACCCCGGCTCCCCCCCCCTCCCCCCCTCCCCTTATGAGGTCGAGGAGCCATCTGTGTGCAGAAGCCATAAACCATCCTCTGCTGAGGGCACGATATCTAAGTTGAAACGTTCCACCAATAGGTCGGCTACGGCCTGAGCCTGTATTGTCGTGCGAGGCTCGAAGGTGATGTCGAATTGACTAAGCTCAATTGACCATTTAATTAATCTCCCTGAGACGTCCGGCTTTGTAAGCACCTGTTTGAGGGGCTGATCTGTAAGCACCACGATGGAATGTGCTTGAAAATAAGGCCTTAGCCTTCGGGAGGCATTAACGAGCGTAAAAGCAAACTTCTCTATTTCAATGTATCTTTTCTCCGCTCCTTGTAGAGTCTTGCTTAAATAATATACAGGCATATTCTTACGCTCGCGAACCGCCACGAGGACAGCGCTCGTTGCTTCTGAGGAAACTGACAGATAGATAAACAAGTTCTCCCCCGGGTTAGGTTTGGCCAACAAAGGCGCGCTCGAAAGATACTGCTTCATGTCCCGCAAAGCTTTCTCACAGTCCTCGCTCCAAGCAAAATTGCAAGCGTTACGCAAAATTTTAAAGAAGGGCAGATTCCGGTCCGCTGATCGGGAGATGAACCTGTTTAAAGAAATGATCTTACCCACAAGCACCTGGACCTCTCTCAGATTGCGAGGGGAGGGTATGTCCAGGATTGCTTTAATCTTCTCTGGGTTTGCCTCTATGCCTCGTCGGCTGACCATGTACCCCAAAAACCTGCCACCCCGTACGCCAAATGTACATTTGGAAGGATTAAATTTCATACCATAATGACGCAGGATGTCGAACGCCCGTTTGTGGTCTTCCAGATGGGAATATCGGCATTCGATTTTAACGATCATGTCGTCCACATACACTTCCATGGATTTTTCAATTTCACACTCGAACATTCTGTTGACAAGGCGTTGGTATGTCGCTCCTACATTTTTGAGCCCAAAGGGCATAACCTTGAAGCAATAAACACCCGTATGGACAACGAACACAGTTTTGGGACGATCCTCAGGAGCCATAAATATCTGATAATACCCTTGGAAAGCATCCATCATGCTCATAAGTTCACACCCAGCGGTCAAATCCACTAACTGATCAATTCTTGGCAGTGGGTACGGATCCTTAGGACACGCCTTGTTGAGATCCGTGAAGTCATTGCACATATGCCACTTGTTGGCGCTCTTTGGAACGAGCACCACATTGCAAAGCCATTCAGGATATAGGATCTCCTCTATATATTGAGCCTCGAGGAGCTTGTTTACCTCCTCTTCAATGACTTGCCTCCTAAATCCATGAACGTCTCTTTTCTTTTGCTTGATGGGCTTGAAGGCCGGGTCCACGTTGAGCCTGTGGACTATGACACTCGGATCTATCCCCGTGAGATCGGAAGCCTTCCATGCAAATACATCAAGGTTCTCACGAAGGAAATCGATCATCATGATCTGTGAGGGGCCGTCGAGATTGGAGCCTATCTGGGTGGTTTTATCGGGGTTCCCGGGCTCTAATTCGATGGTAAGAAAGCTCTCTGAAGGCTCTATCCGTACTTCAGGCCTTGGTTGTTCGAGCGCTCGTTTTTTGCCTGTAAGTTTCTCATTAGAACCTCCCGAGGGTAGGCGATCCTCGTCTTCCGAGGATGATTCTCCAACGGCACCAAGAGGTGCCCCCCCCTGTGTCCTTGGGCTCGGTCTCGGCCTTCTTTTTATTTTTCTTTTTGTAAAGTTTGGCCCTCTTGCGCTCGGGGCCATCTTCATCCAACTTGGGAAAATCCACTGACTTCTTGGTGGAACCTGCTTGAGTGAGTTGCTTGGGTTTGTGGCTTCGAAGGGAAATGATGTAGCATTCCCAAGCCTCTTTGACATTGCACAGTACTTCGCCTGTTCCCTCGGGGGTAGGGAACTTGACCTTCTGGTGATATGTTGAAATCACCGCCTTAAAGTCTACGAGCGCTGGTCGTCCGATGATGATATTGTACGGGAGACCTACTTCAACCACTGCATAAAGAGCATTCAAAGTTTTTCGTTGTGGGGCACGACCAAATGAGGTGGCCAAGCGAATTTGTCCGCGAGGGACAATCTCGGAACCCCCAAAGCCAACGAGGGTTGTTCTGAGGGGTTCGAGCGGAATGTTTGTTACATTCATCTTCTGAAACGTGGAATAAGGGAGAACGTTCATAGAGCTTCCACTGTCAATTAGAACCCTCTTTACAACATGGTTATGAGCGTCTAAGCTAACCACCATGGGGCAGTCAGAGGTTTCACCGACCCCATGGGGTGTTACAATGTTCTCTAAATCTTTCTCTGTGAAACCTACGCTCTCATCCCTTTCCGAGAGTGATGCGCTGTCGATGGAGACCACTGGCCTGAGCTGAGAAGATCTTTGATCGTAGCTCCGAACGTATCAGCGTCGGGAAGCGTTAGAATCGCCCCCCGAGGGTCCTCTAGCAATCATGTGGATGACGGCAAAGGGCTGGTTTTCCACGTCTACGGCTTTCCCTTTGCCACGGTCACTTGGCTCTGTGTGATGGTGGCATGGACTCCGCGAGCGTGAACGGCTTCTTCCTCTGGCACGCGCTCGCTCAGCGCAGTGTTCATCATACCTCTCCAACACCTTCACAAATTCCTTGAGGTGCCCCTCAGCGATGAGCCTCTGAATCTCACCCTCAAGCTGACGACACTCGTTGGAGTCATGGCCTTTCTGTTTGTGGAAAGCGCAGTACTTTCCCGAGCGCTTTTGGGCCTCTGTTTCTCTCAATTTTGGCGGTCTCTTGAACAGTTTTTTATCCGCCATGGAATAAACTTCGGCGATTGGGCGATTGAGGGGGATGCGCTCAAACTTACGCGAAGGTGGAGAATTCCGACGAGTGGGAATAGGGCTGCGGCGGCGACCCCTGGTTGAATCTCCTCTGTCCTCGGGGGCTTTGCTGGGGCGAGGGGCGTTAGCCATTTTCTGGTCCCTCGCAAGGTACATATCTTCGAGGGTGAAAAACGAGTCAGCTATGTCCCTTATCTCCATCAGCGAGCGTGGCTTTTTCTTGGCCACCTCTTCTACAAATTCCTTGCTGACATAATGCTTCATATTGATGGCTCCAAACATAACGTGCCTCAAGAAGTCCATCGAGGGCTTCTCTACCAACAAGATCTCCTTGTGGAACCTTCCCATGAAAGACCGGAGGGTCTCGTTCGGCCCCTGGACCAAGCTGTAAAGGGCGGTTGCGGTCGGGCCCGGTGCTTTTAGAGAATTGAAATGGCTCACAAAGGCATCGGTCAAGTCATAATACCCTCGAATTGAACGCGGGGGAAGTTTTTTGTACCAGCCTTGAGCCATTCCAGTGAAGAAAGTGACGAACACCTTGGCCCAATAGTTGTTAGGGTGATCATATAAATTCATCAGATGCGCAAAGTGATCCAGATGCTCGGTAGGATCGGTGGTTCCATCATACCTGTTGACAGACGAGGGGATTTTGCCCTTCCTCGCGCGAGTCATCAATACCTCCTCAATGAGGGGTGAATCGCCGATCATGATTCTGTAATCCCTGTCGTCGAGATCTTCGTAGCTGGCTTCCCTTCTGCGGCGAGAAATGGGGCTATACGGCCGGCGAGCGTCTCTGGCCCTGGATCTCTCGTCCCCATCTCGGGGGACTTGAGACCTTGCTCGAGAGAGCTGCTCAACCACATTCTGGAGCCCCTTAAGCTGATCTTGTACCGCGGCGAGTTGTGGGTCACCGACGTTCCTGCGGCTTGCTCTTTCTGTGGCCCTTGATTGAACTTCTTCATTATCCCTGGCCTTCTCATTTCCACCGGGCTGCTGCTCTTGTTGGCCCCTCGGAGGAACCTCATTTTCCTGGACAGGTGGCGGGGGAGGTTGCTGGGCCCTCAATGCATTTTGCGCCATTGTTAATGGATGAGCCGGGAGCCCTCCAAGGGGTGGGGCCATTCGAGCGCCAGCATGTGAAGGGAAGTATGCCGCAGTGAAGTGTTCCCAAGCGTTCTGGACCGCCTGGCCCTCGCATTGTGCGTAGAGCGCCTGGAGTTGCTGAGTAGTAATCTGGGGCATTTCCACCCCTTATATCACCCTAGGTAGCGACAAGGGGAGATTCAGTGTTCCTACCTGGTAGGGCTGGACCATAGGCATCATCCCGAGCACCATCCCGGGCTACAGATAAGCGTATCCTTGTGGTGCCATGGTTATGGGATACATGCCGGGATGGTAGGTTGGACCATTGGGCCCGGAGGTAGGAGGAGGAGGAATGGGAGGAATGGGGCCAGCCTCGTTCCCTCCTGGAGGGAGTGTTGCAACGGCTGCCTCTGTGTCTCCGGCGATTGGCGGGGGTGTACCTCCGGCGGGGGTAGGGTTTTCGACGTTTTCCACACCAACGGGAGGAAGAGCCCCCCTCTTGTCCACCGCGCCTGACCTCGTCGCAGTCACCATAGTGAATGCCGCCGGTGTTACTTTTCAACTAGCTGAAGAAGAATCTGATGAAGATGAAGAAGATGATGGTTTCCACAGACGGCGCCAGAAATGATGGTGCAGAAACTTGTAAAGGATTTAAACACCAATCACTTTAGAATTTATTTGTAGAAGGGAAGACCATCACAGGCGTTGAGCCTCAGGAACTGGGTTTCCTTTTGAGCGTGGGTTCTTCCAGCTAGGATAACACCAAGAGTGCTTAATGCAGTGATGAAGCAACTGTGGTGAAGGTAAGGTCAAGCTTGAGAAGATGCAGAAAAATGGCGGAAAGGACCCAGAACAGTGAATGCAGTATGTATCGTGAAGATGACTTAGGGGAGAAAGCATGTATTCTCCCCTATTTATATGTTAGGGGTGAGGGTAAATGTGTAACTTGACCGTGTGGTCCCAAACCTGTGTTGCCCTAACACGTGGCAACCTGTGAGGGTGTGAGAATGATGTTTCTGAAAAGGTGGCGGCGTGTCAGGTGGAAGGTGCGCACTACCTTTGTGTCAGAGGTTGTTGGAGAGGGTCGAATGAGAGGAAAGCTCAAGATCCTCGTTGCTAAGGTTCGGATCCATCGCAGTAGGGCAGGATCATGTACGAGCGCTGGTGACGCTCGGAGAGTGTACGGATGGACCTCCCACGGAAGATGATCCTGGAGCGTCAAAATCCCGAGCATCAAGAATAGGGCCCTCGCGTGGGTGCTTCCTTGAGAAGGGTGACCCTGAGGGTCGGGACTTGAGCGTCAAGCCCATCAGCTTGAATCCTTCACTTGAACAGTTGGCCGAGGCTTAGGGGTCTGTACTAATGAGCAAGTGAGTGGGCTGGGTAGGCCCGCGAGCCCATCAATGCGAGCGTCCAGTCCCACAGTCGTCAAGCGTTGACACGTGGCTGGCTCCGATTCGAGAGCGGTTTTGTGTCTCATCAAAATCTAAATAAATTATTCTAAGCATAAATTTAATCAAGCAAAAACATAATTATTTAAATATATATTCATATTATATCATATCATAAATCATGCATTTAATTAAATAAAATTCCATAATGTAGACACATTGTACATACAATTAACAATTATGCATATATTTCATAAAAATAAATTCTTAAAGCATAATTTAATTACACCCAAGCATGCTACTAATATTATTATATTAAAAACATAATATAAAGCATGAAATAATAAAAGAAAATTATACCTTAGTGAAAGAGAGAGGGATTCACGAGAGGGAGAGAGAGATATATGGATTTGGTGTGTGTTTTATGTTATGCTTCCTAGGGTATTTATAGGTATGTCTTGGGGGCTTATGTTGCAATTTTGAGGACTTAATTAGGTGAGTCATGGGGTGAATAAGCTAGGTTCATTTACGAGGGGGATTAAGGTGTATATTTAGGTGTATAATTAAGATATAATTAATTTATCTAGTAATCATGACAAAATAAAAATAATTCTAAAATATGATAGGAATGATAATAAATTCGTAGAAGAATGTCTAGGGTTTAGTTTGAAATGAGAGAAATTGTAAAAGAAAGAGAATCGAAAGAGCTTTATATTGGTTATAAACACTTAACATTTGAACGTCTACATTTAAAGTAGTAGTCGTTCGGGAATTTTGAAAAATACGATAAAATTCATAAACGCAGCTAGAATGTGAATTAATTTCCGACAAAGTGTCCATGATTCTTGAAATAATTTAAGGATCATTTTGACTGTAATATTGGATACCAAATGTTGTACGGTTTGAAAATTAGTTTTTACGGTGAGAATAGTACTTTGGGAAAAATAAAGAAAAATTTATAAATCGAGCTAGGATTTGAACTAGAGTTTGGAAAAGATCTTAAAATTCATAAAATAATCCAAGGATCGTAATGGTTATAATATTGTATAGGAAAAACGTTGAAATTCGGAAATTTCTAATTTAGGGCAAAATTAGGGTTTTTCGGCCGGTTTTGATTTCTACGGAAGCTACGTTAAGAATTAGGGTTTGGGAATCATACCAAAATTCATAAAATTTTGCAAGGATTCTATCGAACCCAATATTGGATAGGTAAAAGTATTTCAAAAATTCCTACAATTAAAGGTGAATAGTAACTAGGGACCTAAATGGAATTTTCCACAAACAATTTTAAAAATGTATTTCGGAATGATGAAAGCTATGATATGAATTTGAAAAAAATATGGAAATCAGCTTTCTAAGGTTTCTTAAGGTTTAGGCAGAGGTCTAGGGTTCGGTGAATGACTAGTGATATGGTTCTCTCAAGAAGGCACTATCGTAAATCAAAACATAGATGCACATAATTCACATAGAATGAAATGTGTAATGGACTAAGGCTATAAACGCTTTCCTCTTAACCCTTTACTTACCCGTGCTATCCTGATCTCAAAAATCCGGGCCGTTACAATTTTGGAGGTCCAAATAGGCTTTAGAAAAATATGAGGCTTGGTTCATTGAACCCGAATCATCGATACGAGTCCAACAGAGTTGAGGGAACTCGAATCCGAGTTCCTAAGCTCAAGTTATGACGCCCGAAACCAAAGGTGTGATAGGTGCTCTTTAGCCCCCGTTTTGGTTCCAATCCTAAAATAAAATTCAAAACCACAACAAACAAATCCGAAAACATGAAACGAGCACATAGACATGTTTATAACACGTATAACTCCAACATACCAAGTTTTTACAAAAATCGAAAATCAATTCGGATAGAAACGACACTCAAACATATTCATATAGGCTTAGACGTTCAAGAATTTATATAAAAATTCAAATTCAAATAACATAAGCAAATAAAAAAATTAAGTATATAAAGGCATATAAGAATAATTTAATTTAAATTTAATTGCGCAATTTGGTAAACACATACATCATACATGTATGGCCGAAAAATCGACGCGTTACAATTCCGGACTAAGTTTGGTTGAGATCTTATGATTGATGGGTCTTGCTCAACACTAAAGTAGATATGGATGTCTCACGAGTTGTGGGTCTATGATCGAAAGATTAGTGATGTAAAAATATTACTAGGAATTCCATGGGGATGGAATCGACAATTCGTACCTACCTAAAGATTCCTAGATTTTGGATATCTCACGAGTCGTCGGTCTGAAACTAAGAATACTTTGGATCCTAGTACCCATTGAGAAAATAAGTTTCTTCTAAAGTCGTTTGGGATTTATAGACTTTTTAAAAACATTGGGAGAACATATTTCTAAAGACCTTGATAATATGTAATCGTTATTATTCAGCATGCTCATGATTTCTCTGTTTTTCCATTTAGGTTGTAGTTCTGTGATTCTCTACATTCTGAAATGGCAACCAAAAACCCTTTGGTATCCATCCTCGAATCAAACAAGTTGACGAGGCCCAATTACTCTGATAGGTCTTCTAAAGGTAAAGGGAAGAAAGTTCCCAAGAAGAAGGGATCTCTTAAACTCGAAGGAGGGGTTAAAAAGAGAAAGACCAAGAAAAAAAGGGATCAGAGAGAGGACGTTCGCTATGATTCGGACTTAGGTACGGACTTCCATTCCGTGACCGGGTTTGGATCTTAGTGCAAGGGATGTGGTGCCTCCCGTTTGGGGTGTTACATGTGACTACGCATATATAAGGGCTCCTCTAATCTAACAAGCTTATAGGAATCAACCATTTTGGTGAAATGATTCATGAAACGAGCCCTAATCATAAAAGCTAATATTAGAAACCACTACAAGTCGATGAGTCCAACTGACATAGAAGCTAAGATTAAAAATCACTGCAAGTCAATGAATCCAACAGACAGTGACAGTATCGAATTGATTCCAAGAAAATTAGAAAGTGATTTTTTCTCAAGTAAAAATCGTATCCAAGAAAGGATGGGAATCCTCCCCACAAAGGAGAAGGGTCGAACCCCTTAAGCTATTTAAGAAGGGTTTCGAACCCCTTAAGCAAAATTTCTTTAGTTCCAAATTATCATACACAAACCCTCGAGTCTAAACACAAAATATAGTACTAACAACCACTCTATTTTGATAGTAATCGAGATTAGTGTGGACCATTTTATAGAGGACTTAATTTGGAGTCTTGAAAATTCGAAAGAGATCGAGAAACTTGTCGTGTGAAAAACGTTTGTGGGCGGCTCCAACGTTTCAAGAAAGATCAATTAATCGTAAGTTCTTGAACACCTTATAGATTAGGAATAAAAATTGCAAGCAAACGATCAACATTTGGGTTAAAAGTTTTAAATTGCGTTGCGTTTACGTTTCTGTTTCCCAACGGTCTTTGCCCTCGAAGCATTGTATAATCCTAACCTTCCCAAACTCTTCAAGTTCATTATACCTAGACGCTTTGAAGACTTCTTACGGCCTGAGGACTCCTTCTCAGTCTTACTTGACCTGGAGAAAGTCTCAGCCTTAGTACCGAATAAGGCCTCGAAATCTCACTCTTTATAACAAATCGGGAGTTTTCCACATTCTTAACTCCCGATTAATCTAACTAAAAGATTTGATTATATTTCCACATTCTTATATACTTTTGGACCGTTGACTACAGTGACTAGTCCCTTCGTTAAATTGTAGGTACTTCAAAAGGGAGAACAACTAGCTAACAAGGAAATTTAATGTTACTCCATACCAAAATATGGAAGAAATAAGATAACGAGTTAAATTATAGGTACTTCAAAAGGGAAGCAACTAGCTAGTTAGGAAATTTAATGCTACTTCTTACCAAAAGATGGGAGAATTAAGTAATGAGTTTATGAATAGCAATGAGAATTTTACAGTTAATGACACCATAAATAATAGTAAGGGAAGATAATCCCAACACCACCTTCGGGATGTCTCAGCATATAAAGATCTGGAACTTGGGCACTTCATTCCCTATATTGAGGTAGTTGACATCAAACACAACTTCACCGAAATCCTCTGGCAAACAAATTCAAATTTCGTTATATTTTTTTCCTTTTAGCTGCTTCCGAGAATTGAAAACGGAAAATATGTGTGAAGATTATGAAAGTAAAAACCTTCATATAGTGTCCTTGCATAATTAACATATTCGGGAATGAGATCTTTGTAAATGATTCCTTCAGGAGACGCATCCAAAACAACTAAGACTCCTGCAAATCACGAATCTCTTAAAATTTTGGATTCTTATAAGACTTTAAACATATCCAAGGAACATTTTCTGGCTTGACAAATTATCTATGGAAAGAGAAGAAACAATGTCATAACAAGATTTTTCAGAACCTTACACACTTTTCGTTTTTTAATATAATATAAAATTCTATCAACAAAGAAAAGCCTCCAGCGCACGACTACAAAAGAGATTATTGCATCAAAGTTTTTCCAGATATACGAAAATGAGTTGGAGGTCAGTACCATAAAAACACGTGGAAAGAACACAGAATAAGACTTACGTTCTTAACGAGGATAAAGCATGTCTTCTTCAATCTTCAATAGAACATTTTCAACAAGCATCTAAAGTTTATCTTAAAGTATATGTCTACATCGTACAATGTTCAAAAACTAACTCCACTATTGACTTAAATCAGTCCGCCTAAAATGTGTAAGCACATTAAATGCTACAACCGAGTCACTTCAGGTTTATCTAAAAATTGCATTAGTGCCTTAGTGGCATTAGCACTCAGCAGTAATGACTGATCAGAAATGTTTGGTTAAGGCAACATCCCTTAGTTGGACGTAATTTTGCTAAGAAAAGAGAGAAAGCATATTCAAATAAGGTCTTGTAAAACAAAATTTGGCAGAGTACAAATATACCAAATTAGGTCAACAGTGGGAATATACCTGGTGCTAGCCATGCTTTCGTGGAACTACTTGGCAATGGAGCAAGCCACAAAATATTTCTCAAATTCATTGAATCATCGTAAGCAACATTAGATCCTGAGAATCATCACGTGAACAGTTAAAACGTGGAACAACAACCAGGGATGTAGTCCAAATAGTACTTGCACGTCTTCCTCAAATGATTTTCTAGCAGCAGCATTTGAGACGATCAATAATTGGTCAACACCAATCTTTCACAAAATTGCTTCAAACAACTTACCTACTTGGCAATAACCCATATTGCATGGAAAAACTTCTTTGTCGAAGGCAGGGTACTCTCTTGCATGAAACCTGCAAATATTTGCATCATGAACTCACACAGAAGTGATAATAAGCAGATTTTATCTTACCCGACAGGCAAACTCAGAAATAATTAATATTTACCATTTTCTGTGTGCATGCTATCCTTATTCAGATTTCAATAACCATTACTACCATTTCATTTCGGTTACTGATTTTATACAGAATAGTATGAAACTGTCTTAGTAGGATGCCGTTCTCAATATTGGTACTTAAGAATTTCTCCAGCCAGCTCCCACATACACAATGAAATAGGTTTTGAAGTATCATGAATAAGTGACAAAAGCATTTGCCTCTAACAGAAATTGACAGTGTACTAGATCAGAAAAAGACCAACTCGAAGAACCTTACTGCATGTTTGTCTTGTCCACAAGATTATCAGCGAAGTTCCAAGTGATAAAGTAGCTTATTCATTGCAACTCAGGCATTACACGTTCATTCCATGTACTCTAAGATTTGTTTTCTAATCATGTATTAAGCAATTTAATTTGCTAGGGAATTTCTGAAATCAAGTGACTTGAAGGGTACTAGATGAATAACATTTGCAATTCCACTTCCTTATTATTGAAAGCCATTAAAGCTCATTATGTGTTGTCTGTTGTGTACCATCTATTTTCATCCAGTTTTAAATAATGGGGAATATAACTAGGAAACCCAACAAAATGATCATTAAACAAGAGAAAGCAACATATACATCAGAAAGTACTGTAGAATAACATAGAGAGGATGTTGGTTTATGTCTCAACTTACAAGATACCAAGTCTTCCCGATTCCTTGGAAAGGAAAAGGTGACCGTGAAACAAGTCATAGCGACTCAAAGATACATTCAGCCCTATGCTGGGACCACGCTCAACAATAATTTCAAACAAGAATTCTACATAAGAATTCAACACCTACAAAAATGAAACTTGCACACTGCATTAACTAAGAAACTTGACAAAATAAGAGAACCCATACCAAGCTATTATCACCCGTTTGTTTACCTCATCAACAAATTGCCAGCCATAAGGAGTGTTAGTAAGCTCACACCGATATTCATTTGAACCTTCTACATCGGGGACCTACAATATGCAAATATGAATGACTGTTAGGCACTTCATTACCAACAATAAATCCTACAAACATTCCACAATTACCATCACAAAGGTGCACATAGCACAGACTGTAATGCAGCACAGTTCCCAACAAAATCTCAAAATTTTGAACTTAATTTTTGTTTCTTCAAAATTTTGAACTTAATGCCACAATTAGAATCACGAAACACTCACTACACACGCATTCAAATGCTTAAACGACGGACAAGAGCAAATTTTTAGCCTGAAAAGGGGAAAGTAAAATTAACTAATCCAGCTCGCGTAACGCAGCTAACATGAAGGGTCCAGTGTGAAAGAAAAGTCAGGGTATAAAAAGACATGAAGATACATACAGGGATAATAGTTGGATCGAGAGCTCGGTGAATGACACCAGGATCAGCGCCAGAGTCAAAGGCGACCCGAGCCAGCTCCAATACAGGCCCCGGAGGCGACAAAATTAGCGCGTCATCTTCTTTACCGCGACGACTTGATGCTAGACTCACATTAGAACCCAACGATCGGCGAGTGGACAGAGTTTGATCGAAAGGAACAAGGAATTTGAAGCATGAGCGCAGCTCTCTAGCTACTAGCGAGTTGACGGATTCCGCTTGTTGCGGTGAGCCGAGGAGGGAGAGCAAGTCCGAGACGGTGGCTTTGGGCTTGGTTGATGGAAAGATAGAATAAGAGGAATTGATTCCGAGCTTTCTGTTAAATGGATAATAGCCGGCGAAGTTGGTGGTTAAGGTAGCGGCACCGGCGAGAGAGAGGGAGAAGAGGAAGGCGAACTTGACTGGTAGTGATGAGCTCATCCCTTTCCGCGTCCAACAACTTCTTTGGAACAATTAGACCCAAGGGACGCCAAAGTTTTTTTTAAAAAAAAATAACTCTCAATTTCTTTTCCCTTTTTTTTTTTTTTTTTTTTTTCCTTCCTGACGTGGATTTTTTAATTTCTTTTTCCTTTTTCTTTTTCCGATATTATTTAGATAAACACACCATCCTTTTCAAATTTCAGATCCCCCAAAAGAAAAAATTATTTTCTTCAAAATTTCAGATTCCCCACCAAAATTTATTTTCTTCAAATCTTTTACTTCTCTCCTTCAACGATGAAGGATGAGAAAACAGAAAAACGATGAAGGATGAAAAACAGAAACCTCGTCTCTTGTCTTCTACAATCACGATTAAGAAATCTTATCATCTTCTAAAGTTCTTTTTCTTCTTTTTTTGTATTTGATGTTTGAAAATTAATAGGATCGACTAATCGATCTTCAAGTGATCGACATGTCGATCCTGTTGATCTTCAAAGCTCTTGAAGATCAACAGGATGTCGATCAATGTTATCGACTTGTCGATCCTGAAAATCTTCAAGAATAAAAGAAATTAATAAAAAAAATTGAAGATCCATATTTCGATTCTATTGATTTTCATGAATAAAAGAAAATAAAAAATAAAGAATAAAAGAAAATAAAAATCTTGAAGATTGACATGTCGATGTGAACACGTGGAAAATAATTATATTTAATATTTATTTTATTAGACATAATTAAAGAAAGAGTTATATAGTAAATGATTTTGAAACTAGGGGTTGCTTTCCTAAATAAAAACTTATCCCTTTTAACGAAAAGCTCCCAAGTTCTTCCTCTAGAGTGAAGAAATTGGAAATTACATTTGCATATGCTTAATATGCGATAACCCACTAATAGGGATGTGTTTAATTTGTCTAAATTTTTTGTTTGATATTTGAAAGGGTTAATTACGTATAGAACCTGTAGGCTCGCCGCCAAGTACATAGGCGTGCGCATGAGCCACAGGCCTTGCCTTTCAATCCGAACCTCTAGTATCCGCTTTTCACAATCCCTTGCCCAATGGTCGAAACTACCACAGTTGAAGCACTTTCCTTGCTTCTTCCAATAGTTCTCCCCCTTGTGTGTAATGCTAGCTACCACAATGCTTACACGGTTTATGCCCTTGAGTGTTTTGAGGGGTTTTGTAACACCCGCATCGATAGGCGCCACATCCCCTGCACCATGAGCCTAATCCACGCATGAAATAGAAGTTCATACATGAATCAAACACGTGGCGGATGGGTGACAATATAAAATAACTCAACCTAGCTAAGCGGGGTTAACCCTTAACCAATGTACAAAACTATGCAACAACTAAACGCGGGAGCATAAATACATTGAAAGGCATAATAATCAAGTGTTACAACCAAAGGCCGCCATGGCTGTGACGCCCGGAGTGGTGGGCCACCACATCCCTTGTACCTAAACCCGAACCCACATATGAAATGACTTTCCATACATGAGCCCAAGTCTGAACGAACGGGGACCTACACACACACTAGGCTTAAGCGGGGCTAAGACTCGGACAGAGCAAAACAAACAAGTAAATATGCGGAAGCAACTAACAGGATCAAACGAGCTCAACATATAACGAACCCACATTGACATATACATGGCCTCACGGCCCAAAAGATCGAGTATATCCAACAAGTATTCATAATTCTCCAAATATACAACCCAAATATCAAATACATAGTAAGAGTATCCAAAAGCAGGAAAGTATGTATGCAACTCGACCTAGACTCGAAAGTACAACAAGACTCGAAGTACTTCCCCGCCTAGCTCAAAGCAACCTACAACTGAAGGTAAGAAAAGGGAGGGTTAGTCAAAACTCGACTGAGTGACGGGGCTAAACACACACCCACACCTAACTACATAAATAGAGCATAGCAAGTATCAAAGGTGATGGCCATGTATCGAGATTTTCAAAGGTTAGCATATAATAATTCAAAAGGAAATCCTAACCCGATTCATGATCTGTCAAACAAAACATAAACACCTTGATAGCCATATGAACCACTTCATCAAGTTTAACATAGTGATGAAGTTCCACTATGTTTGCAATCTCTCGATTGAGGCCACATATGAACCGTGCCATAGTCGCCTCTCGGTCTTCCTCAACATTTGCCCTAATCATGGCCATCTCAATTTCTTTGTGGTACTCTTCTACGGTCTTGAATCCTTGCCTCAAACTTTGTAATTTGAGATGTAGATCACGGTAGTAGTGAGGAGGTACAAAACGTTTCCACATGGCCACTTTCATGTCATTCCAATTATCAATAGGATGCTTACCACTTCTCCTCCTATTTAGCATCAACTGATCCCACCACACGATGGCATATTCCGTGAAGGACACGGCTACCAGCTTAACATTCTTTTTCTCCGAATAGTTATGACTGTAGAGCCCCAACAGAAGGCCCCACATCCCCCGCACCGAGACCCGACCCAATTATGAAATGGACAATCCATACTCGAGCTAAATCACGGCGAACGGGGACATGCACACTCGCTAAGCTAGGCGGGAGCTAACTTTCGCAACCAAAGAGACAATACCACAGAAATGATACCAGTGCGGAAGCAAAGTACATTCATAATTAACAAGATAACCAAAGAGTAAGGGTTCAACTAGCATAGATACCTAATCCCGGAATTTCAAACATAAATCATAAATCATAAACTATGCGTTTAAACATGTTTCAATATGACTTAAACAAATTACAATATGCGTGAGGAAAGACTCTAACTTAACTATAAAACTTGACCGACACAAATCCCGCCTAGCACTCCTAGCCTGCAAAAGCACTGAAAACAAAGCCGGGTTCAGTCTATAGGAGACTGGTGGGTATAAAACAGGGCATAACATATATAATATCACAGAATTTAAACACCCACACATGCACGCTATAATCCCATGCAAGGTTTTTTAAGATATTTCCCAAGTGGGTAAAACAAAGGAAAACAACACTCGGGGTTACAGCTATAAAATTCATACATTCCATTCATAAGGTTTCATGGCCCGGCGAGTGGGCGTGCATAATGTAGCACCCGAGCGCAAGGTAACACATCCCTCGCACCGAGACCCGACCCGAATATGAAATGAACGATCCATACTCGACCTAAATCATGGCGAACGGGGACAAACACACACTCTATGCTGGGCGGGCTAACCCTTAAACCATAAATTCAAAGTAAACATTAAAGCGGAAGCATAAACTGAACATATAACATACGTATCTATCATGAGCATCAAAGTTCCAAAAATAAGCCATGTACATCGCCAAATGCCGTCAAAGCTCAAGACAAGTACGCTCCATTAATATTCATACACAATGCTCAAAAGTGCAATATGCAAGTGTAAGACCAATATACAAGGGCTAGAGACGAATGCATGACCTAAGACTCGAATTCCCGCCTAGCTCCCTTGACACCTGCACAACACAACTGAAAACCAGACGGGTTCAGTCCAAAAGGGACTGGTGGGTATAAAAACAGGGCATAAATATAATATACGACGGTAATTTAAACATTCACATGCAAGCTATAATCCCAAGTGAGGTTTTAAAGAATTTCCCAAGTGGGTGAATAGAAATCATCAAAAGGGATTATAACAATTCATTTACATTAGGTCATTATTGGCCCGGCGAGTGCGCGTGCATTATCTCCAACCAACACCTTGTGTAATTCATTTAAACATTCATTCATTCTTTCTTTTCATGCATATCATTCTTTCGTGCACATTCATTAACATTCCACCTTCTTCCTCCGGGTTGGTGGCGGGTTTGCAAGGCCCATCCACCCATTCATTGACCAAAAGGGTAACATGACTCCCCAGATGGCACTCAGCGTCCATTCCTCGCTAACTCCTAACGAGGTCCGGTTACGCCGTTCATTGGTGGGACTAGTGTGAGGGATCACAGTCAGCCCTTGCCTCCTCGGGTCACCACTCACACCAAGCCCCTGGGCCCCATTCTGTGTATTCATTCATTCATTCTCGCCAAAACATTAGGTAGGTTCATGAAATAAGGGCTTTACGTTGAAATCATTTACTCTAGAAAACGACTCTATATACATATTATAGTTTTTAGCTGAAATCTTTACACGTTGGGAGTATATAGGGTCATTTATCTAATAGTAGAGAAACCCACCTTAAACGGCAAAAAGGAGGACACACGAGCCTCACTGACTGGCCTCGTCTCCAACGGAATCAAAATCTGTGCAAGAAAGGTGAAGTGAGACTCAATATGACCATATAAGACGCTCGGCAATGTAATGATCATGATTTTGAATGTTTAAAGATAAGATTATGTTATGAAAATGTTCATGTGCACTATTAAGGAATTTAAATCATATAATCAAGTCATTCAATCATTCGTTCACTTTCATTCGAATTCATAATTCCACATTTTCAATCAAATTAATTCAAGAAATTCAAATATAATCATAGCACAACTTAAATCACATTTCTAATTAGAGAATAAACAATTAAATACATTCACTTTAAAATTGGGAATTAAATCAAACATGAAATCGGTAACAATGAAATTCTATAATTCAATTAAATCAAATAACATTTAATATTCAATAAACATATATAATTATATAATTAAATATACATACATATATTATATTACATTATATTATATATATATATATATATATATGTATATATATATTGCATGCACGTACAGCTCATGCATGCAAAAGAAAACAATATGCATGCAATTCTTTATTAAATGCATGCAATCTATTAAATTAAATACATGCATGCAGTCTATTTAAATATATACATATATATGCATGCCTACGTCCCAACAGCAACATGCATTCAAACATAAAATAAAATTCATGCATGCAAATTATTTGATTATATATATATATAACACATGCATGCAAAAGCAACATGCATGCAGTTTATACATCAAACCAATTTCACAATAGGCATGCAATATACTACAACACAACCAAATCCCATGCGTTCAACATTTCAATTCAACATAAGCACGCCTGAAGCTCATTCACGTACTGTAAATACACATGCATTACATGCATTAAAGTAACACATGCATTTATAAGCAAAGAAGAAGAAAGAAAAATGAAGCAGCAACAATAAGATGAAGCAGCAGCAGTTACAGAAGCTTTAGACCATCTCCCCGGCCGGGGAGATTTTGTGCTTGATTGTACCCGGCCGGGGAGCCTTCTTACAGAGACCCCACTACCTGTAAGTCCCCGGGCAGGGAAAAACTCCATTTTCATTAATGGTAACTCAACCAATTCTCAACTACCAGCTAATACATCACCATAAATGAAAATAAGAGATCAAAACAATCATATTCATGCTTGGAATCAATCAAATTCAACAAGAATTGAAAGAGATCAACTTTTGAACCCATAACCTAAGTATTTATTCAAGGCAGCCATATATCCATGAAACCATGATCAAAATTAGGGATGAATGAATGAAAATGACTCATAATGGATGCATAATACAACCCTAAGCTTACCTTGTGGATTAATGGAGGTTTGGAAGAGATTTGAGCTTGAATCTCCAAGGATTGGCTTGAGCTACGGGGATTTTCTGGAACAGAGGAAGAATGACTGAATTTCTCTAAGTGCTGAGGGTTATCTCGGTTTGGGGTGGTTAAGGATGGTTAGAGGGTTGAGTTAGGGCTCTAAGGAATCAAACCATGGTTAATTTGATCAAGGTTTGAACAAGATATGGTCATTTTAGTAAAACATGGTCAGTTTCGTCGCCGTTTCGTTTTTCGGTTGGATTTCGGAGGTTCAAATGACGTTGGAAAAATATAGCGCTAAGTTCACTAAACTCGAATTTTTGTTACGAGTTCAGCGAAGTTGACGGAACTCGATTCCGAGTTCCCGAGCTCAAGATATCAATTATGGAACCAAGGGTGCACTAATTGCTCGTTAGCCCCCGACATGGATTCCAAAATTAAAATAAATCTGAAACACATGCAAATGAATCCGAAAATACGAAACGAATATATATTCGTATACAAGACACGTATAAGTCCAATATATTAAATTTGCACGAAATTTCGATATCAATTTATATAGAAACGAAGCACGTAAATGTCACTCATAGGCAATGTAATAATAAAAATTCATAACATTACAAATAATATACAAATTTCAAATGCGTAAATAAATTGTAAATACCATGCATGCATCAATTAGGATTTTAATAACAATTTCACTAATTAAATTCAATTAGCGCATTAACATATTAATATTATATAAATTAATATTAATAAAACTTAAAATATAATAATTAACATGATTAACATTAATTATAATTAAAATTAAATTAAATAAATAAAACACGTATAATAATTATTTCGCGCAATTTGGTAAACACATACGTCATGCTGTACTACTTACTAAAAAAAAACTGGGGGGGCGCGGGGGGGGGGGGGGGGGGGGGGGGGGGGGGGGGGGGGGGCGTTACACATAATCTCCAACCTTCTCCTCGTGTGTGCATAGTCCATTTGTTCATTCATTACCGATCATGCAACATTCATTCATTCATTCATAATCTTGCATAATCATAATCATAATCATTCATTCATAATCATAAACACTTACACCTTTTTCCTCCGGGTGGTGGACCGGCTAGCAAGACCCGGCCACCCCATACATAGTGGCTAGTGAGGTTCATGAGTCCTCAAAAGCCCGATTCCCCTTCCTCGCTAAAACTCCTAACGAGGTCGGTTGCGTCGTCATTGTTTGTTGGGACTAGTGCACGCGGATCACCGTCAGCCCGAGCTTCCCCGGATAGCCACGTACACATAGTCCCGGGCCCCATTGACCATTGTGTTCACTGATCTCACCAAAACATTGGGTAAGGGTTCATAAAAAGAAAAGGGCTTACATTGAAAAGCATAGACTCTTTTGAAAAGACTTGATATATATATATACATACATACTTGGCTTAAAACCTTCACATAAGGGATATATCGGGTCGTCATAACTAATAGAAGAGAAACCCACCTGTTACACCTTACCGACAATACCAAAAGAAAGAAAGACTTGAGGTGTCCTATGAACCCGGCATATCTCCGCCTTGGAGAAAACTGTACACAAGACGATACAATGCATTCGTGAGACTCAAGACTCTAAATGAACCATATATGATGCACGACAATGTAATGAATGTCTTATGATATGCATAAGAGAGGAAGTCATGGCATGGAGATGTATTAAGGTACATAATCAATCATTTCATTCATTCTTGGAGCTTTCATAGTCACTCGAGTTCATATCTCCCATGTATAGTATCAAATCCATCCCTTAATTCCGAACAAAGATCATAACACATATTTCAACAAGTTTACAATTCATATGAATCATAAAAGAAAAGATAAATACGCAAGTAGGGTTCATATTGATAGCAAAGATCCATATATGCACGTACTTGGAGCATTGATGACATATTAAATCATAACTCGTAAAATATTCCACGAAAAATCATGAAACAAGCAAATAAACATGATCATAAGACACATAATTCACTCATGCCATGTTTTCACGAAAAACGAAAATCAAATCGAATAAGAACGATACTTAAACCTAAGCATATACGCATAAACGTTCAAGAATTCATATTTAAACAATAAAACTAATAAAAGAATCCATAATAAAATCATATATAATTAATTTAATAGCACATATTGGTAAACACATACGTCATGCTTAAACCATTGAAAAACTGGGGCGTTACAACCTCACCCCCCTTAAAAAGAATCCGTCCACGGATTCATTATATCCTATGCAAACAATGAGAGAAGCCCGTCCCTCGAAAGCAACAAAGAGAGAGCCCCGTCTCTCAAACAACAAAGAGAGAGCCTCGTCTCTCAAATAGCAAAGAGAGAACCCCATCTCTCAAATAACAAAGAGAGAGAGCCCCGTCTCTCAAACAATAAAGAGAGAACCCCGTCTCTTAAACAACAAAGCAAGGGAGTCTCCAATACTCCTGAGCAACACAACACAAATAGTTACATCAAAGTGCAAACGTCAAGAAGGAGGCATCAAATATCAATTACAACAGTTAAGATCATATAAGACACATAAGGCCAAACAATAAATATGTATATATATAACAAGCACATAAATCATTAATTATACAAAGCGGTTATCAAGATAGGGAATCAAAGCACACAACATAAAAATCATTTGAATCAAAATTGCATGTATGCATGTGCCATGGATGTTTCTTATACCGTTCACCGTAGCAATGAGGTTGAAGGTTGATAATTCATAATGCGGTTGGAGGATCCGATTTGGGCTCTTGATGAATTGTTGGAGTTCTTTTTGCTCGCAGTATTAAGTTTTGGAATTCTCGGCGTGTTGACATTGTAATAACTACCCGACTCTCATTCCATAGCCAAACTTCATCCACGAATTATACTTAACCCTTTCTCGGATGCTTGCATTCATTCTTTCGTCCGAATAGCATTCCCAGATCAACATGGAAAACAGTTAAAGGGCTGATAAATCATCTGGTTAAGATTATAACATCTCCCAGACATTCCACTTCCATCACCTAGTCGCAATAACTCTCACTCAATCGGTCACCAATTATAGTGGTTGGTCCGGTTTCTCTTATTCACTACCTTTCTTATCAACTCCACCTAATCCTTCTCAAACCCCTCATCTCTAAGGTATAAACCATGGTAGCCCAACATGATCCCTTCACACCTGGGAGATTGAATTCGTATTGTTCCAGTAGCAAGACCAGCCACAACATTTTACATCTACAATTAGCATCGGTCATCCTTCACCTCCTCCTATCATTTCAATTCTCGAGCATTCCTTAAACTCATGCCTCCCCTTCTTGAAATACTTATTCCACTATTATTCCCGAAGTTTCATCTACATTGATTTTTTTTTTTTTTTGAAATTGTAGCATGTGCTAATCCCTCCATTTCATCCCTTATCACTTATGTAGAGTTTCCGTTGCTTGTTGGCTCTTGCATCTTCATTCTTTCAACTAGAAGTAATCCCTTCAAGTAACGAAAAGGATTTATATCATCTCCTAATTGGCGCTCCCCTATTTGGAATTTTTCATTCTTGTTCGTTGAACTCGTTTCTTCGCTTCTTAGATTAAGAATTCCCAAACTCTTCACCTTAGCTTCTCCAGTGTAGATGGTTCTAGCTAAGCCATGTACCCAGTGATCTTGCTTACATTCACTTTAAAGTGATTGGTAGGGGTAAACACCCACTTCTCCTATTTTAACCCCGATTCTACTTTCCCAAGTCTCCGCATTCCTTCCTTTCCTTTTTATTTCACACTATGCGACCCCCCAAATATTATCTTTATCTTGATCCAAGGTAAGACCCGATTGGAGTAACACTTGATGAACGAAGTAGAGCAATTCCTAGCAAATAAACACTAGTAATGCATGTTGGATTAGGATGCCAATGCTTGTAGTAGACAATTAATGGTGCAACACATTGGAGCAAATATATTAATTAAAGATACATGCGCATATAGATAAAGGAAATAGGTAATTTAAAGCGATGTATGATGTACGTGCCATGAATATGCTAAACCTGTCACCGTGGTGGTAAGATTTTCGCTTGGCAACTTGTTCTTCATTTCCTGAATTACAGCTTGCTTTGAACTCATTGATCATTTTTTATTTTTCCCGCGGTCTTCAAATCTCCATAATCTTCTTATATCCACTTGTATATTCCCATGACCCAAGATTGCTATTTCTTGAACCCAAGGTCTTCTATGTCCATGGAATTGGTGTCTCGATTTACTCCCAAGTATCGATCTCCAAAGGTTGTCCGAATCTTCACCTCGATGTTCACTTTGTTCAAAGTTCTCTTGCATGAGATAGTGTGTTCCCACGGTCCGTGATTTCGTTTGATCCCAAAACTTATATCCCTGGAACCGATCTCTTGATTCTTTCCCAATTTGTTAAAATCTTCTCCATGGACATTACCTTACTCAGAGTTATCTTGTTCTATCCTTTGCGAGTTCATACAAGGAAATGAACTCTCACCCTCCATGATTAAGTAATCTTATTTCTTCCACTCAGAGCCGAATACCGAACTTAAATGCCAACTAGGGTATCTTAATTTCCCATGGCTCCCAAATCCTCAAAGTTTCTTGTATCAACTTACGTGTCTCCATGGTCCAAAATTTTGTGATTTTTGAACCTAAATTCTTCTTACTCAAAGTCCTTTGCCTTATCCCTTGCGAATTCAAATTGGTTGAATGACTCATCCTCCGATTGTTTACGCTTGAGCACATAATTTCCCTCCAAAAGCTCTTTGTCTTTCTTTATCGTTTCCATTTGTTGCTCCATCTCTTTGTGTTTCTTGGTTTTCTTTAACTTCTCCAAGTTCGACTCTTACCTTGTCCGAAATCCAAAGTATCCCAAGTCACCACTTCTTTCTCCTTGCTCCCTAGACTTAATTCCTAATGACTTGATTTATTCGAACAATCTTCCTTGACAATTGGTATTGTTCACTTCTCAGCCAATCTCTTTACCTTAAGTCCTCTTGGTTCTCATCACCCCTTTCTCCGATCCAAACCTTGAAATGAAGGACCTTTGAGGGTTTCCTTTGATTCTTTCTTGAATTAAGTAATCCAAAGACATCCAATTAATTAACCCCGAGGGTGTAGAAGTATGTGTTGATCTCATGAATGGTAGACATCATACAACCACCACTATCCTTACGAATAACCCTCAACCTTAGTAGAATTTGTCAGTTATTCCCACGAATCGAGTTTATCCATCTAGAATTCTATCACTCGAATCATAACCCAATTAAGAAAGACCACGACTCTCGAGTTCTTGTATAAAATCCCCGGTACATTCCTTACATCCTCCAAGCTTGAAAGTAGAGCTCATGGTGAGATGTTGTGATCGTGAGAATTGGCCGTGGTTTGATGTTGTGAGAATATCCTACAATCACAACTCGTCTCAAATATAAATGCATGCCGATTAGGCACATACTTAGCACTAAGAGCACGTATTTGATGCAAAATGCAGCACATAAGTCAACGAAATTAAAATTAAGTCATGTGTAACAAGTAATTTTCCAACAATTAGTAGCAATTTGACAATTAAATCAATGCAATGCATACGTAGACAAGTATTCCTATGCCGTACGACCTAAACCGACTCAATCATGACACGAGAACCCGGGTTTTGCAACCCTTGGCTCTGATACCACTTAAGGATGTAGAGCCCCAACGGAAGGCCCCACATCCCCCGCACCGAGACCCGACCCGAATATGAAATGGACAATCCATACTCGAGCTAAATCATGGCGAACGGGGATATACACACTCACTAAGCTAGGCGGGAGCTAACTTTCGCAACTAAAGAGATAATACCACAGAAATGATACCAGTGCGGAAGCAAAGTACATTCATAATTAACAAGATAACCAAAGAGTAACGGGTTCAACTAGCATAGATACCTAATCCCGGAATTTCAAACATAAATCATAAATCATAAACTCTACATTTAAACATGTTTCAATATTACTTAAACAAATTACAATGTGCGTGAGGAAAGACTCTGACTTAACTATAAAACTTGACCGACACAAATCCCGCCTAGCACTCCAAGCCTGCAAAAGCACTGAAAACAAAGCCGGGTTCAGTTTATAGGAGACTGGTGGGTATAAAGCAGGGCATAACATATATTATATCGTAGAATTTAAACACCCACATATGCACGCTATAATCCCGTGCGAGGTTTTTTAAGATATTTCCCAAGTGGGTAAAACAAAGGAAAACAACACTCGGGATTACAGCTATAAAATTCATACATTCCATTCATAAGGTTTCATGGCCCAGCGAGTGGGCATGCATAATCTCCAACCTTCTCCTCATGTGTGCATAGTTCATTTGTTCATTCATTACCGATCATGCAACATTCATTCATCCATTCATTCATAATCTTTCATAATCATAATCATAATCATTCATTCATAATCTTTCATAATCATAATTATAATCATTCATTCATAATCATTAACACTTACACTGTAACGCCCCGGTTTTTCATTTATACTAATATGCCGTATGTGTTTATAAATTGCGCAATTAAATTATTTAATTATGTGATTAATTGTTTATAAATGTTTTATATTTAATTTTGTTATAAATGGTTATTGTTTTAATTTATTTCATTTTATTTTAATTCATTATTTTAGTATTTTAAATTGTTAATTAAGGTTTAATGTTAATTAAGTATATCCGTGATTAATGTTAATTAATTTCAAAATATTAACCGTTGACCTTTATATTAATTTTTAAATAGATTTAAATTTTATTATTTGATTTGAAATGTTATTAATTTTAAATATTTTGCGCATGAGTGTTATAAATGTGCTTCGTTTTTATATGATTTGATATCGAAAATTCATGAAAATTTAGTATGTTGTAGATTTATATGTTATGAACATTATTATATGCTCATTTTATGTTTTCGACTTCGTTTGACATGGTATCGAATTTATTTTAAATTGTGGAACCAAATCGGGGGCTAACGGGCAATTAGCGCACCCTTGGTTCCGTATGTGATATCTTGAGCTAGGAAACTCGGATTCGGGTTTCGTCAACTTCGCTGAACTCGTAACAAAAATTCGAGTTCAATGAACTTAGCCTCATATTTTTCTAAGACCATTTGAACCCCCGAAATTCAACCGAAAAATGAAACGGCACCAAAACTGCCACATTGTACTAAAATGGCTCTAACTTATTCAAACCTTGACCAAATTAACCATGGTTTGAGGCATTGGAAACCTAACTGAACCCCTTATCTGACCCTTACCTCCCTCAACCGGACCAAACCTCACAAACAAGAGAAATATCAGCCCCAAGTCCCTGTTCCAGTTCCATTCCGGTAACCTTGCCAAAACTGGGAGATTCAAGGCTCAAATCTCTTCCATCTTCCATCCAATCCACAAGGTAAGCTTAGGGTTGTATTATACATTCAATATGTGTAATTTTAAGCTATTCATCCCCAATTTTGAGCATGCTTTCATGGGATTTTGAAGAAATGATGAAATAGTTAGGTTAGGACTCCATATTTGATTTCATGATTTAGATTCTGTTTTCTTGAGGAATGGTGCGAGAAATCTGAGCACTTCAGCTCCTAGTGTGTATATTTGAACTTTAATTTGATGTATGTTAAGTGTATGAGAACCCACCATTGTTGAACTTCATGAAACTTGAAGGTTTATGCATGAACATGACTGCTCTCCTTTGGCCTGCTGCTGCGAAGGATTTTGGGACTGAAATATGGATCCGTGGTGCTGTTTCCTTTGTAATTTTGGCATGATTATCGAGTATATATGTTTCCCTTTTGTGTTGCCCTGTTTTTCATTCCTTTTCAGCCACATATTTACTGATTTAAAGCTTGTTTGAGCTGTTGTCATGCTACGTTGCTGCTATGCGTGATTGCTTCATGGATTGCCTGCGTTGTTGCTGTTATTTTGTTGATGCTTTGCTGTGTGATAGTGCTGCTGTGTTTTCATGCCAAGAAACAGGGGAAGCTTTGTGTTGTTACTGCCTTCCTGCGTCTGTAATGTCTCTCCCCGGGAGGGGAGATTTTTGGGCCCGGCCGGGGAGAAGCTACACAGTTGCGGCTGCTGTTTTTCTTTTTTTCTCTTTCTTGTTGTGTGTGTCTGTATACATATATGTATATGCCTGTATACTAGGTGTGTGTTTGAGTAGTAGGTTATGCCTGGAATTGATCTCTTAATTGTGCATGAATTAAATATTGCGGTTACGTTTCATGCATGTAGAGTGTGGTTGTGTAATTTATAAATGCATGCATGTAGTTATAGATTTGTGATTGCATGACATTAATTAGTGTGGTGTGCATGTCTTTCTTTATTTGTTAATGCATGCATGTCAATTGTAAAATTTGCATGCATATTATTCATTATGCATGTATCACTACGTGTATATATATATATATATATATATATATATATATATTTAGGTATGCATGCATGGTTTTATATAATAAATATGGATATATATATATGTATTTATATGGGATATATTTTATATATTTAATTTATTTCAATTTTAAAATTTAATTGTTATCTATTTTGCGTTATTTAATTACCGCTCTTGACTTGAATGTTTTTATGTGTTTAAATTCTAATTTTAAATGTGAATTAGTACGTGTTATGATTGTTAATTGAAATTCTTGTATTGAATTGATATGAAATGTGGGATTTATGAATTTAATGAATTCTAACGTTTCATTGAACGAATGAATGACTCGTTTATATGATTTAAATACGTTAATCGTGTAAGGCTCAAAGTGCTTGTCCCACATCAGATTGGAGAGTGGTTTGAAGCTGCTTTATAAGTAATGGATCCCTCTCCCCTGAGTAGAGGCCTTTTGGGTGTACTGGGTTATACCAGTGGCTCAAAACGTAAAACCGTGAGGCGCTTGGGGTCTACCCTTGGCCAAAGCGGACAATATCGAATGGCGGGTCTTTTGGCTGTTACAAATGGTATCAGAGCCAGGTTGCCCGGATTCGGTGTGCCAGCGAGGACGCTGGGCCCTTATGGGGGGGTGGACTGTAAGGCTCAAAGTGCTTGTCCCACATCGGATTGGAGAGTGGTTTGAAGCTGCTTTATAAGTAGTGGATCCCTCTCCCCTGAGTAGAGGCCTTTTGGGTGCACTGGGTTATACCTGTGGCTCGAAATGTAAAACCGTGAGGCGCTTGGGGTCTACCTTTGGCCAAAGCGGACAATATCGAACGGCGGGTATTTGGCCTGTTACAAATCGTACACATGAACATGTTCATGACAGAATATGATCTCTTAGACATTCATATCATGTTCATTGCATGTCGTGCGTCAGATATGGTTCATTTAGAGTCTTGAGTCTCACGAATGCATTGTTATCCTTGTATAGTTTCTCCAGGGCGGAGATGTCGGGTTCTTAGGGTTCTTCGAGTCTTCTTTTCTTCTTGGTATTGTTCGGTAAGAGGCGTACAGGTGGGTTTCTCTACTATCTAGTTAAACAACCCTATATACTTCCAATTTGCAAAGATTTCGACCAAAAATTAATATACATATATATAGTCGTTTTCGAGGGTAAATGATTTCAACGTAAAGCCTTTATTTTTATGAACCTACCAAATGTTTTGGCAATAAAAGAATGAATGTTATGCACAGAATGGGGCCCAGGGACTTGGTGTGAGTGGTGACCCGAGGAGACAAGGGCTGACGGTGAACCCTCACACTAGTCCCACCAATGAACGGCGTAACCGGACCTCGTTAGGAGTTAGCGAGGAATGGACGTTGAGTGCCATCTAGGGAGTCATGTTCCCCTTTTGGTCAATGAATGGATGGTTCGGGCCGATCACCAGGCCATCACCCGGAGGAAGAAGGTCTAAATGTTCATGAATGTGCACAAAAGAATGTTATGCATGAAAGAAAGAAAGAAAGAAAGAATGTTTAATGAATTACACGAGATGTTGGTTGGAGATAATGTACGCCCACTCGCCGGGCCACAAACGACCTAATGAAAATGAACGTTATAATCCCTTTTGATGACTTATTTATTTTACCCACTTGGGAAATGATCTAAAACCTCATTTGGGATTATAACTTGCATGTGAATGTTTAAATATTGTTGTATATGTTACCTATGCCTCGTTTTTTACCCACCAGTCTCGTATAGACTGAACCCGGTTTGTTTTCAGCTTCTTTGCAGGTTTGGAGTGCTAGGCAGGAGGTCGAGTCTGTCAAGTCTATAGGTTAAGTTTAGGTCACTTCATATGCACTTGTATTTTGATTAAATGTTCAAGAATGGACAAATGTTATGACTATGATATTAATCATGCTATTATGTTTATGTATGAATTTTCGGGAATAGGTATTTCTGTTAGTTGAACCTTTTATGTGGCTTGAATTGATACTAGATTATATGCTATGCTTCCGCCTTTGGCATGTATCCTTGTTCCTTTTGACCTGGTTGTGAAGATTTAGTTTCCCGCCTAGCCTTATGAGTGAGTGAGTCCCCGTTCGCTGTGGGCTGGATTCACGTATGGATTTTTCCGTTTCATGGGTGGATCGGACTCATAGTGCGGGGGATGTGGCGCCTTTCCGGTCGGGGTGCTACATACACCTTCTTCCTCCGGGTGGTGGACGGGTTAGCAAGACCCGGCCACCTCATATATTGTGGCGCCCTTGCCACATCCCGCACTGAGAAATACCCCGAGTGTTAGCTTTGGGCCTTCACTTGAGATCTTTCCCAGCGAACGGCGACGAACAAACAAACACAAGCATAGCGGAAGCATAAAACAACACCACTCAAACATAGAAGTTAATTACAAGGCCGATAAGGCCGACGACAAATGACAACTGTATTAGGTATAAATACCTAAACTATACATACTGACTTTCCCATGAAGGAGAAATCCCAAAACAGTGAACTCCAAAACAAACTATCTATACGGCACCTAATGACCTAGACCAAACTTGCCGCTTATTCGCACCTGCCTGAAGCCAAAACCAGAATAAAGGGGATGTTAGTCAAAGTGACTAAGTGAGGGGGTTATACATATACATAAACGAAATCACAAGCTTGGTTCACATTTTCATTATTTTCGAGAACAAGGTTTAAACGTATAAGTAGGGGATAGCTTTTAGTTTGTACAAACACACATTTGTGAACCAATAATCAAAACGATCGATCAATCACAATAACCCGGCGTGTACGGGTAAGTTCTCCAACCTTTCACACCTGAACACAAGAAACATAAAACAGAAACCAGCCTTCTCCCTCCCATTGGTAATCGAGGTGCCCCCCAACCAACCACACAGTCACACAGATAGGGGCAATATGCCCTGGTACCAATAACCTCACTCTACACGTGTCATAGTCAACCTCCGGCTACGCCCCGTACAGAGCTTCACAGAAGTACGTAGTAAAGATCAGCCTTTGGTGCACACCTCCGGGCTTCACCCATTAGATACTTCGGGCCCATATTCCCCAAGGGCGTCCCCAAGGGTTCTATCAGATCAGTACTCGCTTTTCAAAACAGTTTCACACTTTCAAACACTTTCTTTCTCTTAACCGTTTCACAGTTCAAAATCAAACTTTTCGTTTACTCACACGTATATATAATATAACGAAAACCCATTTTTATAATGAAATCCGATTTTTCAACAAATATAAAATAATATAAAATAGCTAATATATATAGTATCAACGGGTCAAAAATCAAATTCAATAAATAAGGGTTGGGTTTTAAGAATATATATATTTACATAATATATGTTTTGGCCCCAGTTGAAAACATTTTAATCCCTCACCTGAAAAGCTTCAAAACTGCAACAGAGATAATGTTCGACACGATCAGGGCTCCTCCTTAGGAACGCCTGTAACATACATAGATTGCAAATTGTAACTCGACTCTATGACTAATTAAACATAACATACACGTACTGCTATAACCTAAATCACATAATCATATTGAGAATGAAATTTTAGATAATCAATTTCAAGAGGCAAGACATTTCACAAATTGCAAAACTCAAACCTATAATTCATTAACATCTTGAGTTCCGGCACAATTATACTATTCAATTATTATATATATATATATATATATATATATATATATATATATCCATTAATCTATTTAGAATTATAAAATCAGATATTTAAAAGCAATAGAAAATTCAAGTAATAATATTAAAATTTGGATCATACTCTCAGAGGGAAGAGTCATTCGGTATACTAATTTAGTATAAACATGTATTTTCATAGATACAATTGAAAGTGATAATCCGTGATGAGGTTCGTTGTTCAGAACCTACTGTACCTAAAAGTGAGTATCAACACAAATCACTTTGATCATTCCACGAATAAGGAAACAAGCAATTAATATAGGTACAACACTAACAGTTAAATAGGAGTTTAATAGTAATTACTATATCTGATTTCTTTCCTACTAGAACATATGTATATAAATATTAGATGGGAAAATTAAGTGGGTCATTCTATATTTTCTTTTATTATTAACAAATGTTCTCAGTGAAGTAGAAATTTTGTTGGCATGTAAGATTATTTATAAAGCATTAATTGCTGCCCTTTGAAAGCTAATATTAGCATGACCAATTGAATTAACTCATATATGAGGTAGCTAGTAATTAATATATACTTTTATGCGAACAGTTTGAAAGAAGTTTAATACCAATTCATATGTTCGATTTCTTCCACAACCGAGCATGTATATATTTAAATATTGAAGGAAAATCATATCAATTGTTGGGCACTATAATTCTCAAGAATTCCTTGCAGTCGTATGTTTCTAGCTAATTCCATTAGCACGCAATAATTATCTTAAGAAAACTGTTTATGCAATAAAAGCTAATAACGAGAATTTAAGACAAAACACAGTTTGTATATCCCTATTATCCATACGTGTACTTATATGACACAAGGGTAATTTATTCTACAACTCCTAGAACTATAATTCTGTTTAGGCAAACATGTAAGCTCCGAAAATTGAGTTAATCAAATTTATAGACCGATCATATAACATACTCCTACACTCGATAAAATTACCACATAAATAATAATTTTAAAATAGAACTTATCAAATAATTGGAAAATTCAAATTTTAAAATAGAGAATAGAAAATAATACTTACAATCTGGAGAACACTAACTGTCCGAAATTCTTGAAAAGGAATCGATCTTATTTTTTGAAGTTGAAGATTATAGTAAATATTCTTTTCTTTTGTAAAATAGAAATCTGTCCTTTTTGGTTTGGAAAATGGGCTGCCGAAACCCAAGTTGTAAACATAAAGTATCTTATATCTTTTGAAATATCATAATTTAGATTAAAGTAAATTGAGTGCATCTGTGCATGCATCTGAAGAGTAATGACACGTAAATGTTATTCCGTTTTGTTTTGCTGACACGTAGTTAATGAGCAGGATATCAAGACTTCCTAACTAAGTTTGCAAAGAAAAATATCTATTCATTATCTATTATTATTCGGGTGAGAGTTAATTACATTAAAGACAAATCTTATTATAATGATTCATTTCATTTAATAAAATAAATATAAAATGGTAATTAATTTAACTAATAGGAAGCATTTATAGTGCACATCAAATGATTTAGTTACGTCTAAACTCATATAATTAAGCAACATATTTAACTTATTTTAAGTTAAGACCGTTTGTTTTGGTAAGTCAACCGGTCGTTTCCTAGACGTGTCTCGGTTTCTTGATTAAATTACCTGTTTTCTTTTTGTTTAGAATATAGGGTGTTACATATATAGTGGCTAATGAGGTTCATGAGTCCTCAAAAGCCCGATTCCCCTTCCTCGCTAAAACTCCTAACGAGGTCGGCTGCGCTGTCATTGTTTGTTGGGACTAGTGCACGCGGATCACCGTCAGCCCGAGCTTCCCCGGATAGCCACGTACTGTAGCACCCCAACCGGAATGGCACCACATCCCCCGCACTATGAGCCCGATCCACCCATGAAATGGGAAAATCCATACATGAATCCAGCTCACAGCGAACGGGGACTCACTCACTCATAAGGCTAGGCGGGAAACTAAACCTTCGCAACCAAATTAAAAGGAACAAGGATAAATGACAAAGGCGGAAGCATAGTATATAATCTAGTACTAATTCAAGCCACATAACGGTTTCAACTAGCATATAACCTATTCTCGAAAATTCGTGCATAACATAATTCCATAATCATAATCATAGTCATACATTTATCCATTATTGCAAATTCAATCAAATTACAAAATGCATATGAAGTGACCTAAACTTAACCAACCGACTTGACTGACTCGACTTCCCGCCTAGCACTCCAAACCTGCAAAGAAACTGAAAACAAACAGGGTTCAGTCTATAGGAGACTGGTGGATATAAAACGAGGCATAAGTAACATATACAACAATATTTAAACATTCACATGCAAGTTATAATCCCAAATGAGGTTTTTAGAGCATTTCCCAAGTGGGTGAAATAAATAAGTCATCAAAAGGGATTATAACGTTCATTTTTCATTCTTTAGGTCTTTTGTGGCCCGGCGAGTAGGCGTGCATTATCTCCAACCAACACCTCGTGTAGTTCATTAAACATTCTTTCTTTCTTTCTTTCATTCATGCATAACATTCTTTTGTGCACATTCATGAACATTTACGCCTTCTTCCTCCGGGTGATGGCTGGGTGATCGGCCCGAACCATCCATTCATTGACCAAAAGGGGAACATGACTCCCCAAATGGCACTCAGCGTCCATTCCTCGCTAACTCCTAACGAGGTCCGGTTACGCCGTTCATTGGTGGGACTAGCGTGAGGGTTCACCGTCAACCCATGCCTCCTCGGGTCACCACTCACACGAAGTCCCTGGGCCCCATTCTGTACATAACATTCATTCTTTTCTCGCCAAAACATTTGGTAGGTTCATAAAAGAAAGGCTTTATGTTGAAATCATTTACTCTTGAAAATGACTCTATATACATATAATAGTTTTAGCTGAAATCTTTACACGTTGGGAGTATATAGGGTCATTTATCTAAATAGTAGAGAAACCCACCTGTACACCTCTTACCAACAATACCAAGAAGAAAAGGAGATTCGAAAGTGTCCTATGAACCCGGCATCTCCGCCCTGGAGAAAATTGTACAAAGGACAACGTAACGTGTTCATGAGACTCAAGACTCCAAATGAACCATATATGACGCACGACAATGCATTGAACATGATATGAGTGCATAAGAGATGATGTTATGTCATGAACATGTTCATGTGCACGATTAATAGATCTAGAGCATATAAACAAGTCATTCATTCAAGGATATTCATTACATGGAGGTTTCAAGTTCAATCGTTTCATATCCTTCGTAATTCATAGCGATATCTAGCCAAAATCTTTGAACTATAATCACATTATACCTTTCAACATGTTTGCATTGAATATAATAAGTATAAAGGCAAAGGGCATCACTTGAGACATCAAAAGAATGCAAGAAGGTACTTAACGTTTCATATAGAAGCACTCAAGCCACGTTATAGCAATTCAAGTCATAACTTTCACATTTCATACCAAATTAATTCATGAATTTAATATAACGACCATAACACGTACTATATCACGTTTACAATTAAAGAATAGACAAATAAATACATTCAAATTAAGATCGGACATTAGATAAGGACATGAAATAGGTAACAATTTAATTTCCAAAATTTAATTAAATCAAACCGTATTTAATTTATCATAAATATATATATATATATATATATATATATATATATATATATATATATATATATATATATATATATATCATATACATAAATTAAAGCACATGCATGCATTTATTAATAATATAACACGTTAATACTCACATGAATAGTTAGGTTAAAGATGATTTCTTAATCTCTTTGATTCCTTGAAGCTTTTGATTGTTTTAAATCATGAAAGTGATCACTTTAACTTTAACTTATAGTCCCAAAGTGAAAATTTTTCAATATTAGTCCCAACAAATTTAGAAATATATATTTATAAAATTTTTCCTTAATTAAAAAATACATATCAAATATTAGGAATAATTTAAAAGAATACCAACCACATGATATGCATTTTATTTTTATAATAAATAATAAATTATTACATTTTAAAGTATAAGTGTTACTTTAAAATTATAAAATAAAAAAATAAAAATATTATACATAATAACATAATTAATAAAATAATATTCAATATTACATTTAGTTAAAAATGTGTAAAATAAAAAGTTGAAAAATAATTAATATTTATTAAATAATTAAAAAATTAAAAAGTAATTAGTAGCCATATATATTTAATGAGAATTAAAAAATAACATCAAAATTTTAAAATACTATAATAATATAATGTACAAATACAATAATTATTTAATTAATATTATGTTATTGAATAAAATATATATAAATTTTCAGTTATTTTCAATTTTAACTAAACCCAACGTTAATTATTTTAAATAAATTCAATGTTATATATATAAGAAATATTTAAATATTATAAATATTAATTATTTTTCAATTTTTTATTTTACATATTTTTAACTAAATATTGCAATATGGAAGATTATTTTATTAATTATATTATTATGTATAATGTTTTTATTTTTTTATTTTATAATTTTAAAGTAATACTTATATTTTAAAATGTAATAATTTATTATTTAGTATAAAAATAAAATGCATATCATGTGGTTGGTATTCTTTTAAATTATTTCTAATATTTGATATATATTTTTTAATTAAGGAAAAATATTATAAATATATATTTCTAAATTTTTTGGGACTAATATTGAAAACTTTTCACTTTGGGACTACATTTGTCGAAAAACTAAAAGTGCGGGACGATTTAAAAACTACGGGACCAAAAAAAAAAATTGACCTATTTCCTATGCATGGGATAAAAAATGCAATTTTCTCTTAAATATATGTAAATATAAATATATTATATGTTATATATTTACAATATATTATTTTATTTATAAAATTTTATAAATTCAAATTTTCGGAAAAAAATGAATTTTGACACTTATATTAAAATTTATTTTTAAATATCAAGCATTATATTAAATATAATAAATAATTATTACATAATCTATGCATGAATATAGTACACACATGTATATAATTTATGTCAAGCAATATCACACACTCATTCTAACACACATGTATACATAGTATATAAAATAAATATCATATATATAACACATTCGATATAAAATAGTGACAATATAGTTATGTATGAAAATATATTATTGCTCAAAATAATAGTGTAAAACATATATTTAATATAAAAATATTTTTAGTCATATACTTAATTATTGTTGTTGTTTTTTATTCTTTTTTTTTTCGGGATTTCAGTCCCTTTTTCGTGGCAGCCCCACGGTATATTGTAATACAAAACCACAAAGTTTATAAGGAGTTTTTAGAATCCAAGTAAACCACACAAACTCGAACCTGCTAACATGTCGGGCCGGAAACCAAGATCCGAACCAAATCTAAATTGGGCCGAAAAACCAAAACCAAACAAAAGGCCACCAACAACGAGCCAAAAAATTAGCCCAATCCAACAAAATAAGAAAAACAAAGACCGTAGACGCCGCCCGAGTCCGCCTGGGCACGCCTAGACTCGCCCGCAATAACTCACTCCAATATGCACTTGTTCCACCCAACCACCCTCCGTGCACAAGAACCAATTGCCTAAGTTAATGTTTAGGCAATCCCACGCCCCAGCATAGGTTAATATCCACCTTTACGATAATATCCACCTCGCTCTCCTCTATAGTAACCTCCTCTAACTCCTCTAGAACGCCCTCCTCTATAGTAACCTCCTTATGTAGCACTCCGTGCCTTTCAAGGTGAAAAATTGTTGTACTCCGAATTATCTTGAATTTTCGTTACAAGGAATCAAAGGAATCAAATCATGGTTAATTTGGTCAAGGTTTGTGGAAGATATGGCTCTTTAAGTAAAAGGTGGCAGTTTTGACGAACGTAGCACTTTTTGGTTGAATTTCGGAGGGAAGGAATCAAAGAGATTAAGAAATTATCTTTAACCTAACTATTCATGTATATCCTCAAGTCTCCAAGTATACCAGCTCAAATTCAGGGAAACATTGCTTAAAATGACACATAATAAGTGTATATCACAACCCTTAACTCACCTTGTGAATTGGATGGAAGATGGAAGAGATTTGAGTTTGAATCTCCAAGGTTGGCATGAGTTACGGGAATGACTGGAGAGCAGAAGGTTTTGTCTGAATTTTCTCCAAGGAATGAGGGTTATCTCGGTTTGGGGTGATAAGGGCTGGTTAGAGGGTTGAGTTAGGGTTCTAAGGAATCAAACCATAGTTAATTTGGTCAAGGTTAAAGGCTAAGTTCATTAAACTTGAATTTTCGTTACGAGTTCAGCGAAGTTGACGAAACTCGAATCCGAGTTTCCTAGCTCAAGATATCACATACAGAACCAAGGGTGCGTTAATTGCCCGTTAGCCCCCGATTTGGTTCCACAATTCAAAATAAATTCGTTACCACATGAAACGAAGTCGAAACCATAGAACGAGCATATAAACCTGTTCATGACACATAAGTCTACAATATACTAAATTTTCATAAATTTTCGATATCAATTCGAATAAAAACGACACTCAAACATGTCACACATGTGCATATAGTTCAAGAATTCAATTAAATTAAAATAATTCAAACATTTCATAACATATAACAAAAATTAAATTCATTGATAAAATAAATCCAAGTGCACGTATTAAACATAATTTAAATCAAAGTTTACTAATTATATAAAATTTTTAAAGTGAAATTTCACGGATTAAGTTAAATTTTAATTTTAATATTAGTAAACTTAAAATATAATCATTTAACATTGTAATAGTCAATATAAGATTTTATATATACAAAACACTTATAAACAATTAATTTGCGTAACTTGTCACGTAAATGCAAATCGATCAAGAATCCATTTTAATTATTATTAAATATATAACGAAATGCATATAATGGAGAAACTAATGAAAGTTACAATTAGTAATTATCAAAATGATTAATTAAACAATTAAATAATTTAAATGCATAATTAAGGAGCACACAATTTATTTATATTATTCCAATTCCATTATTGCATATATTTCAGTTAATCACATAATTAAATAATTTAATTGCACAATTTATAAACACATACGACATATTAGTACAAAAGAAAAACCGGGGCGTTACAAGATATGTCGGGTTCATAGGACATCTCTAGTCTTTCTTTCTTTTGGTATTGTCGGTAAGGTGTAACAGGTGGGTTTCTCTTCTATTAGTTATGACGACCCGATATATCCCTTATGTGAAGGTTTTAAGCCAAATATGTATTTATATATATATATATCGAGTCTTTTCAAAAGAGTCTATGCTTTTCAATGTAAGCCCTTTTCTTTTTATGAACCCTTACCCAATGTTTTGGCGAGATCAGCGAACACAATGGTTAATGGGGCCCGGGACTATGTGTACGTGTAACGCCCCAGTTTTTCATTCGTTTGTGTAACGCCCCAGTTTTTCAGTAATAATAATGTGATGTAATTATTTATAAATTGCGCAATTTAATTATTTAATTATATGATTAATTGTTTATAAATGCTTATATTTGATTCAAACTATAAACTATTTCTATTTTAATTTAATTCATTTTATTTTACTTTGATATTTGGTGTTTAATTTCTTAATTGAGGTTTCACGTACCTTAACTGTTTCGGTAATTTCTTTAATTAATTACAACATGTTATTAGTTTGTTTAATTTATTTAATATGGAATTTAAGTTTTAGTAATTCATTTATAACAATATGAATTCGTTCATGCGCATGAGTGTTCTATTTGTGCTTTGTTTATATATGTATTGATACCGAAATGTCGTGAAAATTTAGTATGTTGTAAATATGTGTGTTATGAATATGCCTATGTGCTAGGTTTACGTTTTTGGATTTATTTGACGTGTTTATGAATTTAATTTGATTTATGGAACCAAGTCGGGGCTAACGAGCAATTAGCGCACCCTTGGTTCCGTACGTGATATCTTGAGCTCGGGAATTCGGATTCGAATTCCGACACCTCCGTTGCCTTCGTATCGACGATTCGGAGACAATGGAACAAGCCTCATACCTTTTTGAAATCATTAAGACCTCCGAAATCCAACCGTAACGGACAACTCGTGCAAGAAGAGCTCCTTTGGTTGACTAGTCTTCATGGTGGGACCCCATAACACTCCTTAACCTAACCATACCTTAACCATGGCTTGTATACTTGAGTTAAACCCTTCTCTTATCCTTTTAGCTGCAAAAACCGAACCATACATCTCCTCTTGCAGCTGGAACTGATCGAGAGAGAAAGAGAGAGGAGAAGGAAGAAGAAAACCTTGGCCTTTTGTGATTTTGAGCTCAAATCACCATCTTCCTTCACCAAAACTTCAAGGTATGAATATTTATGTCTTCTCTACTCCATTATGCTTGATTTTATCTACTTAGTACATGATTTGGATCAGATTTGATTAGGGTTTGAATTATGAGATTGGTATGAACTTTTAGGGATTTTTGCTATTGTGACCTATATGTTTGTGTGACTGAATTTCTTACTTATATGTGATCATATGAACTTGTTTCTTGGCTTATTTCTTTCCTAACTGATAGTATAGGATGTTAGGAGGATTTCATCTCTTGATCCTTTTATAAAATTTTGAGATATGGAGCTCTAAACTTGATGATCTAATTGTTTCCCCTGTTTTTGAACTGCTGTGTGAAATATTGTGTTGATGCTTGATCAAATGGTCTCCATTTCGTGTGAAAATGCATGGAGTTGATGTACACTTATTGCTCTATATGTTAACATTCATGCTTTAAGTATTTGGTTCCATTTGAAGCCTCAAAACCGAAGTACATGGCCTGTTCTTATGCATGATCTTTGACAGAATTGTTGCTGTTGTGATTGGTAACTTGTTGGTCACCCTAATGTGCTTTAAATTGTACCATTTTGCATATATATGATGTATATTAGTTGTTTAGTATGTTAGCATGCATTCCCCAAAGTTTCAGATCCATATTCAAGCCCTAAGTACTTGATCAAGGCATGATAGAATCATTAGGGTTCATATGTGCGATTTTGGCGACCCAGTTTTGTTGCATGGATTCGATTATCTTAACGTGTGATTTAGCCTTTGCACTCTAAATGAAAAATGTTCATAACATGCCAAATATGTTGCGTATTAAGTTTCAGAGCATTTGGAGTTCATTTGGTATGCCTTTGGATTGAGTTTGTATGAGTTCAGTTTTGCCGGTTAGGTCTTGCATGCGCCTCAAGTTCTGTACCGTGACACCCCCGTGTCTCATTTACTCATAAGAGGGAGACACGGGCGTGTCACACCTTCTGGGCAGCTCTGTACTGAGCCACGCCCGTGGCTCAGTTGGGCTAGGGTTGGTGACACCCCCGTGTCACTTCCCATGTGCAGTCTTTGTTGCTTCCTTTTCGGTTTTTGATTTATTTCACCTTCTTAATGGCTTTATCTCCTTTTGTGTTGAACTATGAACTTGTTTTACTATATGTTAGGAGTAATATGGTGTAATTTCATGGCTTTTGGAGGTGTTATAGGTATGCTTTTACTTAATGCCGCTTATGTGTGTTTATATGTCGCTTATGAATCGCATCACTTATTTTCTATATCATATCACTACTTCTTGTTGTCCAACCTTGGATACATGCTATGTTATGTAATATGAGGTATGTAGTAGCATGTTGGTTGAGCTTGAATGTGTTCTAAGCTTCTATTTGAATTCTTGGATTAATGTGATTGATTATTGAATTGAAGAATTCGAATGAAAATGACTGAACAAGTGAATGAATTGGCTATATGGTTTTCATGACTTAATATGATCCTTATGCTTTCATATCATGCTTGAGCATTGCCGTGTGTCATATATGGTTCATTTAGTGTCTTGAGTCTCACGAACACGTCTTGTGGTCTTTTGTACAGTTGTCTCCAGGGTGGAGAGCTTTTGATCGTTCAGGCACTTGGTGCTCGATCCTTGTAACTTCACGGTTCAGGTGAGGGTGGTTTTCGTTTTAGCTATGTAACAAACCCTACAACCCTTATGTGAAAAGCTTTGGCCAAAACCTTATGATTATATATATATATGGTTTTCAAATGAAGTTATCGAGTAAATCCTTCTGAGTTATACGTATGAGCGTACATGAGCTTAAAAATGGTTTTGTAATGAGGCTATGCTCCAAACCGTGTGTCTTCATGCTAGCTATGGAATAGGATGACACGGAGAGGTACGTATATAGCATATGCCGAATTACACGGTAAGGTATTTATGAATTATGTTATGTACTTATGAATTATGATATGTATTTATGAATTATGTTATGTACTTATGATTGTTATGTTTTGGCGAGACACATTTATTAGTTATTACTGAACGGGCTCCGGGACTTAGTATATGTGGCTAACCGAGGAAGCAAGGGCTGACGGGGATCCCATATACTAGTCCCAACCAAACTACGGTGATACCGACCCTCGCTAGGAGATTTAGCGGGGAATGGGAGCTGAGTGCCTTTGGGGGAGTCATGAAACCCCATTGGCCCATGATTGAGGTGGTCGGGTCTTGCAAGCCCGTCCACCACCCGGAGGAAGAAGGTTGGTTAGGATTTAAGCCTCTTCTTATGTATATGTTTTGATAGAATTATGCACCGTGCGGGAAGGCCGGGATACGGATTGCCCAAACGCATATTTATGTTATGATTTATGGTCTGTGTGTATTATGATATATTGCCTGATCGCCTAATCAATATATTACTGATATTTATGTACACGGTCGGAGTTTGGATGGAGGTTGTGCACGCTCACTCGCCGAGCCTTATATTTATGTATGATTTATGAATGTAATGAATTTAATATGACTTAGTCGTAAAGGTCGAGCATTGTCTATCTACCTTCTTGGCCTTTTCGAGAACTAAATTCAAATAAAACCTTGCTCGGGATTTATGACTTGCATGTGCATGTTTTATATATATGTATCGCTCCTGCTCACTCAGTCTTCTAGAGACTGACCCCTCTCCCTCCCCAATCTTTTTAGTGTGCAGGTTGGAGTTTGGAGTTTCGAGCTAGGCGGAGGTGTTGGAGTCTTTGAGTGAGTCGAGTTAGATTAGGAGAGTCTCTTCACTCATTCATGTATTGGAATTATGGATGATTCGTTCTATTATATCATGAATTTGAATAGTTATGTAATTGTTATTGAATTACTGTTACTGAATTTTGTTATTGATTTAAAAGAGGCCTGAAGAGCCAAAATTCCGTTTATGGTTTGTATGATCGAATTTGGTTTGCTATGCAATATATATTGTTGATTGGTTATCTTTACAGGGTCTAGTTCCGCCTAGCTTAGGAGGGTTTTTATGTTTGTCTCCCGTTCGCTAGGGTTTGATACGTGTGCGGATTGACTATTTCGTTACTCGTGTTGAGCCTTAGTGCGGGGGATGTGGCACCTCACGTGCGGGGTGCTACATCCTTAAGTGGTATCAGAGCCCGGTTGCAAAACCGGTGTTCTTGAGTCGTGTCGGAGTCAGTCTAAGTCGAACGGCATAGGGACTATGTGGTATTATGTGCATTGCATCGATCCTGAATATGGAATTTGGTTTCCTTAAGAATTTCGTTGAATTACTTGTTGCATTTTTATATGGATTCTTGTCTTTCGTATTGAATATGTGTCATGAGCATGCACTAATCGCATGCATCTACTGTTGAAGTAAGCCATGATTTATAGGTTATGAAGATGATATCAAACCACGACCAAGTTTTATGATCACAACAACCTATTGCAAATTCCTTCGGAGACATGGAAGATAGGAAGGATGCCCGAGGAGGAATGTGGAGAATGCTAGCCGCGTAGTATTACAGACTGAGTTACAATTAACGGTTAGGATTTAGAATGGGAGGTTCGACCTTGGCGATGCGATGGCAGAGGAACATTTGGTGGTATAGGAATAGGGGTTAATCAAGGGATGGTTGTGACTCAAAAGAACAACTTATGTGGATCCACTACCTGAAGTGCATTAATTGGATTCAATAAGATCTTTCAACCTAAAGGATGAAGTGAACGAACCTTGAAGATGTTTTGATCCCGGATTGGATCGTTGAAGAGGTCTCAATAGTTAGGAGAGACTCAGATAAAATGGGCCCGGTAGGAGCTGTGTACCTGGGGTCGACAAGAAGGATTTCTGATTAAGCCTAGTGAATTGAAATCAAGTCTATCGAAGTTAAGACCGGGAAGAGTTGGACTTAGGTGCTTTGGATTTCGATCGTGATGGGAAACTCATAAACAATCGTCACGGGAATCTTGATCAAGGTGTGGATTGGGAGATGAGTTCGTTTTTTTTAAAACCAAGCTGAATTGTCATGTTGTGAAGTAAAATGGGAGATATGAAGCAACAAATGGAAACGGGAAAGAAAGGAAATCATGCGGTCAAGTATAAGCAATTGGAGGTGAATTAAACCCACAAAGGATAAACGCGGAATTCTTGATTGAGGTGACGATTAGAAGTAAAGGTTGAATTGCGAGGAGAAGTGTGGATGCTAACTCAGGAGACGTGGAAGAATTAGGGATCAAGAAATTGCAATCTCGGACAGTGGAAGATACAAGTTGATTTATAAAGATGCATGGAAGTCTCGAAGACCGTGGGAAAGGCAAGGAATAATTACCAGGTCAAGTGACCTTGGGATCGGAAGAACGAGGAAAGCTACCGAGCAAATAACTTCCCACATCGGTGACAGGTTCCAAAGCATTCATAGCACGTGCATCATATTTAGCATTAATCATTTATTCTTTTGACCTTATGTTTATCCGTGCATTTCTAATTGGTTTCGTTGCGCTAATGTGTTGTATAATTGCTTGATGTAAACGTGACACATGCATTGTCATTTTAACCCAACATGCATTTTAGTGTTTACTTGATAGGAAGTCCTTTCGCCTCAACTATCAAGTATCAGTTCAACCGAGCCGCATCTGAGTTACGAGGAAGAGAGATAGTAGGATGATACGTTAGAAGGAGAAGTGGGACTAGAGTTCCAGACGGGAATAAGAAAGGAGTTTCGGACATCAGGAGAACTGGGGAAGGAGTTGAAAGGCCAAATCCTTGGTTCCTATATCAGTTAAACTTCACCTAATGGGAATTACTTATCAAGAATTTTGACAAAAGAAGAATCAATGGAGTTCAACATGTGACGATAGAAATTTAAGGGGGAGAGTACGACCGAGGAACAAATTGGACGATTGAAGGGGAGCTCGAAGAAATATTTTAGTGGGAATAACGAAATTTCAAATTAAGGAATACCTGGAAGTCCTATTAGTGAAGATCAGAGATAAATAAGGCGGCTTGAATGGTTAAGTTGTTAAGAGGGGAACTAAGTTATTAAATTCGGGTTGAAGTCCCTCATTAGGTATAACGGAAATGGCTTGGAGAATATTCCTATGTATAGAACATGGATCTGGGGATAACAAATTATAAGGGAACTTCTGTGAACCCTAAGTCTGAATTGACGGGAGAGAGAGAGTTGAATTAAGCTAGCATAGAATGGAAGGAGGGCAATCAAGAGTAATTCAATAGAGTAAAAAGGGGGTTCAATAATGACAGTATTATCAAGTCTTTGGTTAGTCCCACGATAATCCGGAAGAAACCAAACCGGAGAAGATGATCATTGAAGGATTTACATCGAACTTCAAGGGTCATCAAGAACACTCTATCTTTGATTCCAGAAATGTGGGGCCAGATACCGAATATAGCCCTAAGGGGTTAAAGAGTATGAATAGATAACATGAACAGAAGATGGGAAAAGGATTCGTGTTAAGGTAGATCCTAATGACGAATACCTCTAGGTAGGGATTGAATCGTCCAGGTTGTCAGGGGTAGTTATTCTTGGGGGTTTTCTGGAGGTCAAGCTCGGATAAGTAAAAAGAGTGGGCTGAATGAGGATTAAGAGGAATGATGGAGACGGGGAGCAGTACCGGGCAAAAAGGGATCTAAGAAGTATAATCCCCGAAGGCTTCATTAATTGTTTCATCGGGGTATCCTGAAGAGGTTAAAGACAAACTAAGCACTGAATCTATCTTCGGGACAGATGATGCACTGAACAACGACAACTCACAATGTTAAAACTTCGTGACTACGGTGAACGGTATTTATAGCATTCATGAAGCATACATTCATGCAAATTCAATTTAATAATTTCTTTGTCATATGCTTTGTTTTCTTGTCAAGTTAAATTACATGAAGTAATTGATGATTAACGTGGATGATATCTGATATTTACCTTGAGATGGCTTGTGTGATTTTGAATTTGGTTTTGCGTGAGTTGCTTGGGAGTATTGGAGACTTCCTTGCTTTATTTTCGGTTAAGGAACGGGGATTCTCTTATTTCTGTTTGAGAGACGGGGTACTCTCTTTGTTTGCGAGAGACGGGGTTCTCTCATTGTTGTTGGAGAGACGGGGTTCTCTCATTGCTGCTCGAGAGACGGGGCTCTCTCCTTGTTGTTTGTGAGAGACGGGGAATCTCTCATTGTTTGATTTCAAGCGTGTTTTGAATCCGAGGACGGATTCTTTTTAAGGGGGAGAGATTGTAACGCCCCAGTTTTTCAGTAATAATAATGTGATGTAATTGTTTATAAATTGCGCAATTTAATTATTTAATTATATGATTAATTGTTTATAAATGCTTATATTTGATTCAAACTATAAACTATTTCTATTTTAATTTAATTCATTTTATTTTACTTTGATATTTGGTGTTTAATTTCTTAATTGAGGTTTCACGTACCTTAACTGTTTCGGTAATTTCTTTAATTAATTACAACATGTTATTAGTTTGTTTAATTTATTTAATATGGAATTTAAGTTTTAGTAATTCATTTATAACAATATGAATTCGTTCATGCACATGAGTGTTCTATTTGTGCTTTGTTTATATATGTATTGATACCGAAATGTCGTGAAAATTTAGTATGTTGTAAATATGTGTGTTATGAATATGCCTATGTGCTAGGTTTACGTTTTCGGATTTATTTGACGTGTTTATGAATTTAATTTGATTTATGGAACCAAGTCGGGGGCTAACGAGCAATTAGCGCACCCTTGGTTCCGTACGTGATATCTTGAGCTCGGGAATTCGGATTCGAATTCCGACACCTTCGTTGCCTTCGTATCGACGATTCGGAGACAATGGAACAAGCCTCATACCTTTTTGAAATCATTAAGACCTCCGAAATCCAACCGTAACGGACAACTCGTGCAAGAAGAGCTCCTTTGGTTGACTAGTCTTCATGGTGGGACCCCATAACACTCGTTAACCTAACCATACCTTAACCATGGCTTGTATACTTGAGTTAAACCCTTCTCTTATCCTTTTAGATGCAAAAACCGAACCATACATCTCCTCTTGCAGCTGGAACTGATCGAGAGAGAAAGAGAGAGGAGAAGGAAGAAGAAAACCTTGGCCTTTTGTGATTTTGAGCTCAAATCACCATCTTCCTTCACCAAAACTTCAAGGTATGAATATTTATGTCTTCTATACTCCATTATGCTTGATTTTATCTACTTATTACATGATTTGGATCAGATTTGATTAGGGTTTGAATTATGAGATTGGTATGAACTTTTAGGGATTTTTGCTATTGTGACCTATATGTTTGTGTGACTGAATTTCTTGCTTATATGTGATCATATGAACTTGTTTCTTGGCTTATTTCTTTCCTAACTGATAGTATAGGATGTTAGGAGGATTTCATCTCTTGACCCTTTTATAAAATTTTGAGATATGGAGCTCTAAACTTGATGATCTAATTGTTTCCCCTGTTTTTGAACTGCTGTGTGAAATATTGTGTTGATGCTTGATCAAATGGTCTCCATTTCGTGTGAAAATGCATGGAGTTGATGTACACTTATTGCTCTATATGTTAACATTCATTCTTTAAGTATTTGGTTCCATTTGAAGCCTCAAAACCGAAGTACATGGCCTGTTCTTATGCATGATCTTTGACAGAATTGTTGCTGTTGTGATTGGTAACTTGTTGGTCACCCTAATGTGCTTTAAATTGTACCATTTTGCATATATATGATGTATATTAGTTGTTTAGTATGTTAGCATGCATTCCCCAAAGTTTCAGATCCATATTCAAGCCCTAAGTACTTGATCAAGGCATGATAGAATCATTAGGGTTCATATGTGCGATTTTGGCGACCCAGTTTTGTTGCATTGATTGGATGATCTTAACGTGTGATTTAGCCTTTGAACTCTAAATGAAAAATGTTCATAACATGCCAAATATGTTGCATATTAAGTTTCAGAGCATTTGGAGTTCATTTGGTATGCCTTTGGATTGAGTTTGTATGAGTTCAGTTTTGCCGGTTAGGTCTTGCATGCGCCTCAAGTTCTGTACCGTGACACCCCCGTGTCTCATTTACTCATAAGAGGGAGACACGGGCGTGTCACACCTTCTGGGCAGCTCTGTACTGAGCCACGCCCGTGGCTCAGTTGGGCTAGGGTTGGTGACACCCCCGTGTCACTTCCCATGTGCAGTCTTTGTTGCTTCCTTTTCGGTTTTTGATTTATTTCACCTTCTTAATGGCTTTATCTCCTTTTGTGTTGAACTATGAACTTGTTTTACTATATGTTAGGAGTAATATGGTGTAATTTCATGGCTTTTGGAGGTGTTATAGGCATGCTTTTACTTAATGCCGCTTATGTGTGTTTATATGTCGCTTATGAATCGCATCACTTATTTTCTATATCATATCACTACTTCTTGTTGTCCAACCTTGGATACATGCTATGTTATGTAATATGAGGTATGTAGTAGCATGTTGGTTGAGCTTGAATGTGTTCTAAGCTTCTATTTGAATTCTTGGATTAATGTGATTGATTATTGAATTGAAGAATTCGAATGAAAATGACTGAACAAGTGATTGAATTGGCTATATGGTTTTCATGACTTAATATGATCCTTATGCTTTCATATCATGCTTGAGCATTGCCGTGCGTCATATATGGTTCATTTAGAGTCTTGAGTCCCACGAACACGTCTTGTGGTCTTTTGTACAGTTGTCTCCAGGGTGGAGAGCTTTTGATCGTTCAGGCACTTGGTGCTCGATCCTTGTAACTTCACGGTTCAGGTGAGGGTGGTTTTCGTTTTAGCTATGTAACAAACCCTACAACCCTTATGTGAAAAGCTTTGGCCAAAACCTTATGATTATATATATATATGGTTTTCAAATGAAGTTATCGAGTAAATCCTTCTGAGTTATACGTATGAGCGTACATGAGCTTAAAAATGGTTTTGTAATGAGGCTATGCTCCAAACCGTGTGTCTTCATGCTAGCTATGGAATAGGATGACACGGAGAGGTACGTATATAGCATATGCCGAATTACACGGTAAGGTATTTATGAATTATGTTATGTACTTATGAATTATGATATGTATTTATGAATTATGTTATGTACTTATGATTGTTATGTTTTGGCGAGACACATTTATTAGTTATTACTGAACGGGCCCCGGGACTTAGTATATGTGGCTAACCGAGGAAGCAAGGGCTGACGGGGATCCCATATACTAGTCCCAACCAAACTACGGTGATACCGGCCCTCGCTAGGAGATTTAGCGGGGAATGGGAGCTGAGTGCCTTTGGGGGAGTCATGAAACCCCATTGGCCCATGATTGAGGTGGTCGGGTCTTGCAAGCCCGTCCACCACCCGGAGGAAGAAGGTTGGTTAGGATTTAAGCCTCTTCTTATGTATATGTTTTGATAGAATTATGCACCGTGCGGGAAGGCAGGGATACGGATTGCCCAAACGCATATTTATGTTATGATTTATGGTCTGTGTGTATTATGATATATTGCCTGATCGCCTAATCAATATATTACTGATATTTATGTACACGGTCGGAGTTTGGATGGAGGTTGTGCACGCTCACTCGCCGAGCCTTATATTTATGTATGATTTATGAATGTAATGAATTTAATATGACTTAGTCGTAAAGGTCGAGCATTGTCTATCTACCTTCTTGGCCTTTTCGAGAACTAAATTCAAATAAAACCTTGCTCGGGATTTATGACTTGCATGTGCATGTTTTATATATATGTATCGCTCCTGCTCACTCAGTCTTCTAGAGACTGACCCCTCTCCCTCCCCAATCTTTTTAGTGTGCAGGTTGGAGTTTGGAGTTTCGAGCTAGGCGGAGGTGTTGGAGTCTTTGAGTGAGTCGAGTTAGATTAGGAGAGTCTCTTCACTCATTCATGTATTGGAATTATGGATGATTCGTTCTATTATATCATGAATTTGAATAGTTATGTAATTGTTATTGAATTACTGTTACTGAATTTTGTTATTGATTTAAAAGAGGCCTGAAGAGCCAAAATTCCGTTTATGGTTTGTATGATCGAATTTGGTTTGCTATGCAATATATATTGTTGATTGGTTATCTTTACAGGGTCTAGTTTCGCCTAGCTTAGGAGGGTTTTTATGTTTGTCTCCCGTTCGCTAGGGTTTGATACGTGTGCGGATTGACTATTTCGTTACTCGTGTTGAGCCTTAGTGCGGGGGATGTGGCGCCTCACGTGCGGGGTGCTACAGTTTGAATATGCCATATGTGTTTATAAATTGCGCAATTAATTATTTAATTATGTGATTAATTTTTTGTAAGTGTTTTAAATATTTAATTTTAATATAAATTTTTATTAGTTTATTTTATTTTATTTTATAATTTTATTTCGATAATTAATTTACTTAATTGATAACTAAGAGTTAAGGTTAATTAATTATGTTTTTAATTATACTAATTAATTTTATCATTTAAAATGGTGGACTTTTATTTAATTTGAAATTGAATTTAATTTTATTATTTAAATGGTAATGTTATGAAATTGTTACGTTTGCGCATGAGTGTTTCAATCGTGCGTCGTTCTTACATGATTTGATATCGAAAATTCATGAAAATTTAGTATGTTGTAGATTTATGTGTTGTTTATATGCTCGTTTTATGTTTTCGACTTCGTTTGACGTGGTAACGAATTTATTTTGAATTGTGGATCCAAATCGGGGGCTAACAAGCAATTAGCGCACCATTGGTTCCGTATTTGATATCTTGAGCTAGGAAACTCGGATTCGAGTTTCATCAACTTCGCTGAACTCGCAACGAAAATTCGAGTTTAAGGAACTTAGCCTTATATTTTTCCAGAGTTATTTGAACCTCCGAAATTCAACCGAAACACGAAACGGAAAGCAAATCAGCCGCAATCTACTAAAATGACCATATCTTATTCAAACCTTGACCAAATTAACTATGGTTTGATTCCTTAGAACCCTAACTCAACCCTCTAACCAGCCCTTATCACCCCAAACCGAGATAACCCTCATTACATGTATGCAATAAGGTAATAATTTAGATATGCATGCATGTAATTAAAACATAATATATATATATATATATATACACTTCATGCAAATAAGATATCTAACAGATATATTGTTAGCCATGCATATATTTATATCTATATTTACGTATACAAATGCATATATATATATATATATATATATATATATATATATATATATATAAACACATTAATTATATAGAATTTATATATATATACCTTAATTGCACACATATATTTATATTTATATATATATATATATATATATATATATATATATATACATGCATGCAAAGTTTATATACATAGATATATATATATATATATAATATGCACCACACTCATAAGCAAATATACAGCTATGCACATAGTATAAGTATATAAATATATATATATACAACACAGACATGCAAAGGAAGAAAAGTGTAGCAGTTAAACTCCAAAAATGGATCTCCCCGCCCGGGGGAAATTTCCTCTTCACATCTCCTCGGCCGGGAAAAAGATATTGGGCAAAACTGATGGGTAAGTCCCTGGCCGGGGACTTTTCAAGCACAACTCTCCCCGCCCGGGGAGAGGGCACAGACGCGAAACATAACAGCAGCTACAACAGGTCTTCGGCAAGAACAAAACAGGGTACATCAACACAAAGCTTCAACCAACAATCAAGCTAATGTATCAAGGTAAGAAGGTACAAAAAATACTCAGCAATTCAATCCCTATTCATGCCTTAAAACCGTAGCAAACTTCATACACGCGAGAAGGAGAATCAAGTTCCGTTTTCATGCGTTTCTTACCAAAGTTCATTAATGGTATCTCAACTAAACCTCAATTACCACAAAATACAAGTCCATAAATGCAAGAAAGAAGTTAAAGTGATCACTTTCATGATTTAAAACAATCAAAACCGAATCCCATTTGAGCTAGGAAACTCGGATTCGAGTTTCGTCAACTTCGCTGAACTCGTAACGAAAATTCAAGTTTAATGAACTTAGCCTCATATTTTTCTAAGACCATTTGGCCCTCCGAAATTCAACAGAAAAGTGCTACGTTCGTCAAAACTGTCACCTTTTACTTAAAGAGCCATATCTTCCACAAACCTTGACCAAATTAACCATGATTTGATTCCTTGGAACCCTAGTTAAGGCCACTATCCCTTATCCCCCTAAACGAAATAACCCTCACAAACAAGAGAAATATCAGTCCCAAGTCTCTGCTCCAATTCCAGTCCCGTAACCATGCTCAACCTTGGAGATTCAAGCTCAAATCTCTTTCGTCATGCATCCAATTCACAAGGTGAGTTTAGGGTTGTGATATATATTCAATATGTGTCATTTTAAGCTATGCATCCCTAATTTTGAGCATGAATCCATGGAGATTTGAAGGCATGAGTGAATAGTTAGGTTATGACTCCATATTTGATTTCATGATTTAGATTCTGTTTTTCTTGAGAAATTGTGCGTGAAATCTGATCACTTCAGCTCCTAGTACGTATATTTGAACTTTAATTTGATGTATGTTAAGTGTATGAGAACCCACCATTGTTGAACTTCATGAAACTTGAAGGTTTACGCATGAACATGACTGCTCTTCTTTGGCCTGCTGTTGCGTACGATTTTGGGGCTGAAATAGGGATACTTGGTGCTGTTTCCTTTGTAATATTGGCATGGTTGTTGAGTATACATGTTTCCCTATGTGTTGCCCTTTTTTTCATCCATTTTCAGCTATATATATGATGACTTAAAGCTTGTTTGAAGCTGCTGTAATTGCTACGTTGCTGCTGTCATTGCTGTGTGCTGCTTTGTGATATTTGTTACCTTGAATGCCTGCTTTGTTGTTGTTGTTTTGTTGCTGCGTTGATGGTCTTCTGCTGCAGTGTGTTTGAGAAGGAAGAAACAGGGGAAAGTTTTGTGTTGTTGCTGCCTTCCTGCGTCTGTAATGTCTCTTCCCGGGCGGGGAGATTTTTGGGCAAAAAAGTGCCGGGCCGGGGAGGAGCTTTATAGTTGCTGCTGTTGTTCTCTTCTTCATTAGCTGCCGCATCTTTCTTTTATGCGGTAACATTTAGAATGTGTAGGTATATATATATGGAATTACATGCAGGTGTACGTATATCTATATATATATGTTTGTGTGTGTTTTATTTGTGAATATGCATGGCTATGACATATATTACATATTATGCATGCATGTATAATATATTAAGTACGTTTATATATATAATTGTGGTATATAACCTGTGCATGTGATGTGTACATAATATATATATATATATCTTACTTGCATGCATTTTTATGTACGTGGAGATATATGTATAATGTAATGCATGCATGAGTGGTATGAATCATATAATGATTTTAGTTACATGCATGAAATTTATATTTTGTGCATGTTGTTGTGCATGCATGGTTTAATGTACGTACACATTTATATATATATAGATATATCTATATTATTTGATTTAATTGAATTATGGAAATTAAATTGTTACCTATTTCATGTCCTTTTCTAATTTCCAATATTGAATTGAATGTAATTGTTGCCTATCTTCTATTGTAAAGGTGATTTAGGACGTGATATGATCGTTATATGAACTTAATGAATATGAACGTTTCATTGAACGAATGAATGGCTCGTTTATATGATTTAAATGCTTTAATCGTGCAAATGAACATGTTCATTCCATAATATCATCTATTAGGCAATCATATCATGTTCATTGCATGCCGTGCGTCATATATGGCTCATTTGGAGTCTTGAGTCTCACGAACACATTACGTTGTCTTTTGTACAGTTTTCTCCAGGGCGGAGATGCCGGGTGCATAGGACATTTTCGAGTCTCCTTTCTTTTGGTATTGTTCGGTAAGAGGCGTACAGGTGGGTTTCTCTACTATTTAGATAAATGGCCCTATATACTATCAATGTGTAAAGATTTCAGCCGAAAATATATATGTATATAGAGTCGTTTTCAAGGGTCACTGATTTTAAAAGTAAAGCCTTTATTTTATGAACCTAACAAATGTTTTGGTGAGAAAAGAATGAATGTTATGCACAGAATGGGGCCCAGGGACTTGGTGTGAGTGGTAACCCGAGGAGGCATGGGCTGACGGTGAACCCTCACACTAGTCCCACCAATGAATGGCGTAACCGGACCTCGTTAGGAGTTAGCGAGGAATGGAAGCTGAGTGCCATCTGGGGAGTCATGTTCCCCTTTTGGTTAATGAATGGATGGTTCGGGCCGATCACCCGGCCATCACCCGGAGGAAGAAGGTGTAAATGTTCATGAATGTGCACAAAAGAATGTTATGCATGAATGAATGAAAGAAAGAAAGAATGTTTAATGAACTACACGAGGTGTTGGTTGGAGATAATGCACGCCTACTCGCCGGGCCACAAAAGACCTAAAGAATGAAAATGAACGTTATAATCCCTTTTGATGAATTATCTATTTCACCCACTTGGGAAATGTTCTAAAACCTCATTTGGGATTATAACTTGCATGTGAACGTTTAAATATTGTCCTATATAATATATATGCCCTGTTTTATACCCACCAGTCTCTTATAGACTGAACCCGGATTGTTTTCAGTGTTCTTGCAGGTTTGGAGTGCTAGGCGGGAAGTCACTCTTTTAAGTTTTACGTTAGGTCAGAGTTGGTCCATGTGCATTTGATTCATGATTTGTTTAAGTGTAAAGACGTAAGATTTGTTTTGATCGTTACTTTTATCATGAACTAAAGATAAGCTTACAAGAATAGAAAGAATCTGGAATTGATGCTTTATGATTTTATTGAATTTTGGGATTAGGTACCTATGCTAGTTGAACCCGTTGTGATTTTCTTATCTTGTTATTTATGTATGTACTTCGCTTCCGCATCAGTATTCTCTCTATTTTATTGTCTCTTTGGTTGTGAAAGTTAGCTCCCGCCTCGCTTAGCGAGTGTGTATGTTCCCGTTGTGATTTAGCTCGGGTATGGATTGTCCGTTTCATATTCGGGTCGGGTCTCGGTGCGGGGGATGTGCCTTGTGCTCGGGTGCTACATCCTTTAGTGGTATCAGAGCCCAGTTGCAAAACCGGTGTTCTCGTGTCGTGATTGAGTCAGTTTAGGTCGTACGACTTAGGAACTACGTGACAATGTGTACATTGCATTGATCTTGAATATGTATTTCTTTCCTTTTTGAATTGCGTTGAATTATTTGTTGCATTCTTACATTGGATTAGTGCCTTTCGTGTTGAATACGTGCCATGAGCATGCGCTAATCGCATGCATATATCCTTGAAATAAGTTATGAATTACAGGTTATGAAGATACTATCAAACCACGGCCAAGGATCATGCTAACAACGCCTTATTGCAAGTTCTTTCTGAGGCATGGAGGATAGGAACGATGCATCGGGGATAGATATAGAGAGTTCGAGAGGCGTAGTTCTCATGGATAGAGCTAGAGTTCAAGGGATAGGAGCTGAATTGGAAGTTCGACTTAAGAGATGCAACTATAGAGGGACATTTGTAGAAATAGGAATTGATCGGGAAAATATTTATGACTCCGAAGATTGACATATGCGGCTCTCTTACATAAGAAGCCATAATTGGACTCAACGGGGCCATTCAAATTAAGGAATGGAGTGAACGCACTTTGAAGGTACCTTAACTCAGGGTTCGGATTATGGAAGAGATAGCGAGAATTGTAAAGATTCAAGCTAAAACACGTTCGACGGTAGTTATGCACCAAGAGTTGTAAAAAGGGGAATGTCTAACTAAACCTAATGAATAGAAAAGTGGTCAAGGTCGGGAAGAAGTAAGTACGGGAGCCCTAAGTTTCAACTAAGATGGAAAAACGAGTCGGGAAGGGATTGGAAGGAGCCAAGTAGTGTGGAAAATACAAGTTCATGGAAGATGATAATACTACGAGCAAGATTTGAGTTCGTTTTCCCAATCCAAGCTGAATTGTCGTGTTGGGAGGGTGAATTGGGAAATATGGAGCAACGAATGGAAACGGTAAAGAAAGGCAAAGACGTTTTGGAAGGAAAGCATGTGCGCAAGTGGGAGCAATTGGAAAGTAAGTTATATTCCCAATCTAAACTCGTAAAGGATAAACACGGGAGTCTTGATCAAGGTAATGATGAGAAGTAAGGTTCAGAACTACATTAGGGTTCAATTATGTAATAGAACTTGGGCAAAGTTGAAGGGCGATTTTCGAGGAGAAATTTGGATGCTAATTCCATGGATGCAGAAGACGTTAGGGATTGAGAAATTGCAATTCCGGACCGTGGAAGATACAAGTGGTCACAAAGATTCATGGAAACTTGAAGACCGTGGGAGAGGCAAGGAATAATCAGCAAGTCGAAGTAACCTCGTGATTGGAGGAACAAGTAAAAGCTTTCGAGCTAACAACATACCACATTGGTGACAGGTTCCAAAACATTCATAGCACGTGCATCATACTTTGCATAAATTATTTATTCTTCTTTATTTATGTTCGTGCGCGCATTTCTATTTGATTTTGTTGCTCTAAGGTGCTGCATATTTCATTGTTTCAAATGTGCCACGTACATTGACATCTTTACCCGACATGCATTTTTGTGTTTACTTGGTAGGAAATTCCTTCACCTCACTTATCAAGTATCTTTTCGACTGGCCACCTCTGAGTTAGGAGGAAAAGAAATAATGGGATGACACCTGACAAGGAAGATGAGAGAAATTTTAAGGGGGAGAGGATGACCGAGAGGAGAATTTAAACTTGAAGTTGTGGCTGAAGAAATAATGAGTAGACATAACGGAAATACATTTAGGGAAGACAAGGGAGTTATGAAGAAGTTTAAGGAAACTCCTACGTTGCGATGTCAAGAGGTAATCGATTCAAGTTATTGTAGAAAAGGGATGCTGTCAATAAAGTTTGGTTCAATGAATTCGGAAAGAGATTTCAGAAGCAACAAACCGGAAAGGATGAACATTAGGAAGATTTAAATCAAACTTCCAGAAGCATCAAGAACATCCTTTCTCCGATTAGGGAATTGTAGGAGGCGAATACTGAATTTTCCTTGAAGGTTTAAAGGGAGTGAGGAAAATTGAACGGAAGATAGGGAAAGATTGGGTAGTATGTATTAAGGCCGGGCATAAACTTTTAAAGATGCCAAGGGAAGTTATCTTCATTGGTAGGTTAGGTTTTGATACGGGAAAAGGAAATAACTTTGGATCTGAATTTGGGACAGATGGATTAAGGATATTCGGGGAGGTCAAGCTCGACTAAGTAAAAAGAGTTGATTGGTTGAATGAAGATTATGGGAAATGACGAAAGATCGAAGAATATTGGAAGCAGGACAAGTCAGAAGGGAATAAAGAATAAAATCCTTAGAGGATCTATCAATTGCTTTGCTAGGGTACCCTGAAGAGCTTAAAGACAAGTCGAGCACTAAACTGACTTTTGGGACAGATCATGCATTGGACCCCAAAACTTTAGCTGTAAATTATGCAATTACGGTGAACGGTACATGAAGCATCCATGATACATGCATCCATGCAAATTTAACTTAAAAATTTTTATGTTAGGTGCTTTGATTCCTTATTATGTGAACTTACTTGGAGTAATTGATGATCAACGTTGTAGCACCCCTTAACACGTGAAGGTACCACACCCCCCCGCACTATAGGTCAATCCACATACGAAACGGCCAATCCGTACATGAACCAACCTATAGCGAACGGGTGACAATGCAATACACGACAAGCTAGGTGGGATACTCGAACATGTGACATAATAAAGCGGAAGCATAAACAGAACATTATCGACTATTTCCATTTATCCAATCATGACATTTCTCATCTTCCAAATAAAATATATTCTAGCTTACATATCAATATATTATCATCTCCTAAAATACATAACATATAACCGTAAACATGATTTTCTCGAACAATAATAAACAATCAAATAAATGCACCGTGTTTGACTCAACTCTAACAACTGGACTCGACTCACTTCCCGCCTAGCACGCACCTGCAATAACCTGAAAGGTGGAGGTGTCAGTCTATGAAGACCGAGTGAGGGGTTTACATATATATTAGCGCAGATAACATGCAAGTTATATTCTCGGGTAAAGATTTATAAAAGGTAAATATACAAGTTCAATAATAATATAGCTTCGCCCGAGAATACAACTATCAATATTAAGTACTTGTTCTTTTCATACAATCGATAACATGCTTGCTTGCTTGTTAATCATTAGGTGATCATGCAATTCAATTATCGTGCAATCGTGCGATATTGTAATCAATTAGCACATTCATGGAATGGAAATCATGCAATCAATACATGGCTTGCTTGTAACACGATAGGGTTTGTTCCTCCTGTGGTTGGACGGACAACCACCAGCTCTAAGACTAGCCCAGCGCCCTCGCTAAGGTGAACCTGGCCAGGAGAACACAGGTACACGATAAGGCTTTGTTCTTCTTGTGGTTGGACGGACAACCACCAGCCTGAAGACCAGCCCAGCGCCCTCACTAAGGAGGACCTAGCCAAGAGAACACACATACACGATAGAGTATTGTTCTTCTTGTAGTTGGACGGACAACCACCAGCCCGAAGACCAGCCCAACACCCTCACTAAGGAGAGCCTGGCCAGGAGAACGCACGTACTTGCTGTCATGAACATGGCATGCTTGATTCGTGAACACTAACATGCTTGAAATAACAAGTGATTTCATGAAATTATAAATATAAATACCTTTGGCCAAAAATCACGTAAAGGTTATACGGGTTCTATATAACTAGAAATTAAACCTCACCTGACAGGCGACACACGACTCGTGAATGCGTGAACGTGCTCATGACCCACAATCTCCGCCCTGGAGAATAACTGGACAAGAAACGGGACAATGTACGTGCATGAGACCACAATTCAAGACAATTACTTCATATAAGACGCACGGCATGATCATATACGAGACATCGAGCAATACACAATGTAGCATGTAAAATATCACATTTTGGCATGTAAACGATCGTATAATAGCAATTTGGGGTCAAATAAACCGTTGGAACGACGTCCCAAAATTCCAATTTTATGCAGAAAGTTTCTGCACTACCAGAGAGCTGGGAACGGCCGTTCCAGGTTTCAGTTCAAAGTGGGAATGGCCGTTCCCGCTGTCGGGCTCCCCGAAGATGGGAACGGCCGTTCCCGTCTGTGAGACAAAGTGGGAACGGGCGTTCCCCTCCTCGCCGCCTGACACATTGTTCAAATAATGGGAACGGCCGTTCCCCATTTACAAAGGGAACGGGAAGGGCCGTTCCCGTTACGCAGACAGTCCAGAAACAGGGGAGAAGAACAGAGGATGCACGAACCACCATTAAAGCTCCTCAAAGCTCACATAATCAATTCCAAACATTATTATTCATGAAAAGAAATATACTTGCATGCTTTAGGTAACAAAAGATACAATATAAACACACCATCCATGCTTCAATCTCCATAATTCCCAACTTGAGCTCAAATATAAACTCATCATAGTATCTCATAATTCTCAAGATTTGAGCATGCAATTCAAGCTATAACTATGTAATCATACTTCTAACACTAGATACACAACCTATCACATTTAATTCATGAACCCTAGCTTCACATGTTAATTCAAGAAATCATAAAATATCAATCATATACCTTGAAAGGAAGAAAGAAAGAGATGAGATGAGATGAGATGATGATGCTTCAAAGCTCCTAATTCCTTCATGATCATGACTTGGAATTCATAAATTTGATGAAAAATGAAGTGAAGGCATGGAGAAGAGATGCTTATACCGTGATACTTTAGGGAAATATGTAATATTTGTGATTCAATCCCTCAATTGTATAAATTATGCAACTAGGTACATAAGGTATGGAAAAAGATCAATTTGGTCCAAGAAATAACCATGCAATTTGGCCCTCACATTTACAAGAATAATCATTCAGGGACAATTAAGCAACTAATACAAATTGGACAATTAATTCATGTGACAATTAAATTCCATTGATACAATAATTCTCAAAATGAAATGAATTTCATACAATTTCCACGTAATCATGTTGAACACAATTTATAAAATTTAATATAACACGTATCAATTGAATAAACGAAAATAATAAAATAAAATCCTAACGCTCAAGACCCACACGTGTCGAGCGTATCTGACTGTCTGAAAATCGGGGCGTTACAAACGTGGATGGCTTTGGGTGTCTTAAGTGACTTTAATTGTTGTTTTGCGTTGTGTTGCTCGGGAGTATTGGAGACTTCCTTGCTTTGTTGTTGTTTGTAAGAAATGGGGATTCTCTTATTTTTATTCGAGAGGCGGGGTACTTTCTTTGCTTGCGAGAGACGGGGTTCTCTCATTGTTGTTGCTCGAGAGACGGGGCTCTCTCCTTGTTGCTTGCGAGAGACGGGGTATCTCTCATTATTTGTTTGGTCGAGTAGTGAATCCGAGGACGAATTCTTTTTAAGGGGGAGAGGTTGTAACGCCTCGGTTTTTCTTTTGTACTAATATGTCGTATGTGTTTATAAATTGTGCAATTAAATTATTTAATTATGTGATTAACTGAAATATATGCAATAATGGAATTGGAATAATATAAATAAATTGTGTGCTCCTTAATTATGCATTTAAATTATTTAATTGTTTAATTAATCATTTTGATAATTACTAATTGTAACTTTCATTAGTTTCTCCATTATATGCATTTCGTCATATATTTAATAATAATTAAAATGGATTCTTGGTCGATTTGCATTTACGTGACAAGTTGAGCAAATTAATTGTTTATAAGTGTTTTGTATATATAAAATCTTATATTGACTATTACAATGTTAAATGATTATATTTTAAGTTTACTAATATTAAAATTAAAATTTAACTTAATCCTTGAAATTTCACTTTAAAATTTTATATAATTAGTAAACTTTGATTTAAATTATGTTTAATACGTGCACTTGGATTTATTTTATCAATGAATTTAATTTTTGTTATATGTTATGAAATGTTTGAATTATTTTAATTTAATTGAATTCTTGAACTATATGCACATGTGTGACATGTTTGAGTGTCGTTTTTATTCGAATTGATATCGAAAATTTATGAAAATTTAGTATATTGTAGACTTATATGTCATAAACATGTTTATATGCTCGTTCTATGGTTTCGACTTCGTTTCATGTGGTAACGAATTTATTTTGAATTGTGGAACCAAACCGGGGGCTAACGGGCAATTAGAGCACCCTTGGTTCTGTATGTGATATCTTGAGCTAGGAAACTCGGATTTGAGTTTCGTCAACTTTGCTGAACTCGTAACAAAAATTCAAGTTTAATGAACTTAACCTTATATTTTTCTAAGACCATTTGGACCTCCGAAATTCAACCGAAAAGTGCTACGTTCGTCAAAGTTGCCACCTTTTACTTAAAGAGCCATATCTTCCACAAACCTTAACCAAATTAACCATGATTTGATTCCTTGGAACCCTAGTTAAGGCCACTATCCCTTATCCCCCTAAACCGAAATAACCCTCACAAACAAGAGAAATATCAGTCCCAAGTCTCTGCTCCAATTCCAGTCTCGTAACCATGCTCAACCTTGGAGATTCAAGCTCAAATCTCTTTCGTCATGCATCCAATTCACAAGGTGAGTTTAGGGTTGTGATATATATTCAATATGTGTCATTTTAAGCTATGCATCCCTAATTTTGAGCATGAATCCATGGAGATTTGAAGGCATGAGTGAATAGTTAGGTTATGACTCCATATTTGATTTCATGATTTAGATTCTGTTTTTCTTGAGAAATTGTGCGTGAAATCTGATCACTTCAGGTCCTAGTACATATATTTGAACTTTAATTTGATGTATATTAAGTGTATGAGAACCCACCATTGTTGAACTTCATGAAACTTGAAGGTTTACGCATGAACATGACTGCTCTTCTTTGGCCTGCTCCTGCGTATGATTTTGGGGCTGAAATAGGGATACTTGGTGCTGCTTCCTTTGTAATATTGGCATGGTTGTTGAGTATACATGTTTCCCTATGTGTAACCCTGTTTTTCATCCATTTTCAGCTATATATGTGATGACTTAAAGCTTGTTTGAAGCTGCTGTAATTGCTACGTTGCTGGTGTCATGGCTGCGTGCTGCTTTGTGATATTTGTTACCTTGAATTCCTTCTTTGTTATTGTTGTTTTGTTGCTGCGTTGATAGTCTTCTGCTGTTGTGTGTTTGAGAAGGAAGAAACAGGGGAAAGTTTTGTGTTGTTGCTGCCTTCCTGCGTCTGTAATGTCTCTCCCCGGGCAGGGAGATTTTTGGGCAAAAAAGTGCCTGGTCGGGGAGGAGCTTTACAGTTGCTGCTGCTGTTCTCTTCTTCATTTGCTGCTGCATCTTTCTTTTATGCTGTAACATTTAGAATGTGTAGGTCTATATATGGAATTACATGCAGGTGTATGTATATCTATATATATATGTGTGTGTGTGTTTTATTTGTAAATATGCATGGCTGTGACATATATTACATATTACGCATGCATGTATAATATATTAAGTACGTTTATATATACAATTGTGGTATATAACCTGTGCATGTGATGTATATATAATATATATATATATATATATACACACACATATATATATATATATATATGTATATATATATCTTACTTGCAAGCATTTTTATGTAGGTGGAGATATATATATATATATAATGTAATGGATGCATGAGTGGTATGAATCATATAATGATTTTAATTGCATGCATGAAATTTATATTTTGTGCATGTTGTTGTGCATGCATGGTATAATGTACGTACACATTTATATATATATATTAATATATATATATATATATATATATATATATATATGTATTATATTAAATATTATTTGATTTAATTGAATTATGGAAATTAAATTGTTACCTATTTCATGTCCTTTTCTAATTTCCAATATTAAATTGAATGTAATTGTTGCCTATCTTCTATTGTAAAGGTGATTTATGACGTGATATGATCGTTATATGAACTTAACGAATATGAATGTTTCATTGAATGAATGAATGGCTAGTTTATATGATTTAAATGCTTTAATCGTCCAAATGAACATGTTCATTCTATAATATCATCTATTAGGCAATCATATCATGTTCATTGCATGCCGTGCGTCATATATGGCTCATTTGGAGTCTTGAGTCTCACGAACACGTTACGTTGTCCTTTGTGCAGTTTTCTCCAGGGCGGAGATGTCGGGTTCATAGGACATTTTCGAGTCTCCTTTCTTTTGGTATTGTTCGGTAAGACGCGTACAGGTGGGTTTCTCTACTATTTAGATAAATGGCCATATATACTCCCAATGTGTAAAGATTTCAGCCAAAAATATATATGTATATAGAGTCGTTTTCAAGGGTCACTGATTTTAAAAGTAAAGCCTTTATTTTATGAACCTACCAAATGTTTTGGCGAGAAAAGAACGAATGTTATGCACAGAATGGGGCCCAGGGACTTGGTGTGAGTGGTGACCCGAGGAGGCATGGGCTGACGGTGAACCCTCACACTAGTCCCACCAATGAACGGCGTAACCAGACCTCGTTAGGACTTAGCGAGGAATGGACGCTGAGTGCCATCTGGGGAGTCATGTTCCCCTTTTGGTCAATGAATAGATGGTTCGGGCCGATCACCCGGCCATCACCCCGGAGGAAGAATGTGTAAATGTTCATGAAAGTGTACAAAAGAATGTTATGCATGAATGAATGAAAGAAAGAAAGAATATTTAATGAACTACACGAGGTGTTGGTTGGAGATAATGCACACCTACTCGCCGGGCCACAAAAGACCTAAAGAATGAAAATTAACGTTATAATCCCTTTTGATGAATTATCTATTTCACCCACTTGGGAAATGTTCTAAAACCTCATTTGGGATTATAACTTGCATGTGAATGTTTAAATATTATCCTATATAATATATATGCCTTGTTTTATACCCACCAGTCTCTTATAGACTGAACCTGGATTGTTTTCAGTGTTCTTGCAGGTTTGGAATGCTAGGCGGGAAGTCAAGTCTTTTAAGTTTTCGGTTAGGTCAGAGTTGGTCCATGTGAATTTGATTCATGATTTGTTTAAGTGTAAAGACGTAAGATTTGTTTTGATCGTTACTTTTATCATGAACTAAAGATAAGCTTACAAGAATAGAAAGAATCTGGAATTGATGCTTTATTATTTTATTGAATTTCGGGATTAGGTACCTATGCTAGTTGAACCCGTTGTGATTTGCTTATCTTGTTATTTATGTATGTACTTCGCTTCCGCATCGGTATTCTCTCTATTTTATTGTCTCTTTGGTTGCGAAAGTTAGCTCCCGCCTAGCTTAGCGAGTGTGTATGTCCCCGTTCGTCGTGATTTAGCTCGGGTGTGGATTGTCCGTTTCATATTCGGGTCGGGTCTCGGTGCGGGGGATGTGCCTTGTGCTCGGGTGCTACATCCTTTAGTGGTATCAGAGCCCAGTTGCAAAACCGGTGTTCTCGTGTCGTGATTGAGTCAGTTTAGGTCGTACGACTTAGGAACTACGTGACAATGTGTACATTGCATTGATCTTGAATATGTATTTCTTTCCTTTTTGAATTGCTTTGAATTATTTGTTGCATTCTTACATTGGATTAGTGCCTTTCGTGTTGAATACGTGCCATGAGCATGCGCTAATCGCATGCATATATCCTTGAAATAAGTTATGAATTACAGGTTATGAAGATACTATCAAACCACGACCAAGGATCATGCTAACAACGCCTTATTGCAAGTTCTTTCTGAGGCATGGAGGATAGGAACGATGCATCGGGGATAGATATAGAGAGTTCGAGAGGCGTAGTTCTCATGGATAGAGCTAGAGTTCAAGGGATAGGAGCTGAATTGGAAGTTCGACTTAAGAGATGCAACTATAGAGGGACATTTGTAGAAATAGGAATTGATCGGGAAAATATTTATGACTCCGAAGATTGACATATGCGGCTCTCTTACATAAGAAGCCATAATTGGACTCAACGGGGCCATTCAAATTAAGGAATGGAGTGAACGCACTTTGAAGGTACCTTAACTCAGGGTTCGGATTATGGAAGAGATAGCGAGAATTGTAAAGATTCAAGCTAAAACACGTTCGACGGTAGTTATGCACCAAGAGTTGTAAAAAGGGGAATGTCTAACTAAACCTAATGAATAGAAAAGTGGTCAAGGTCGGGAAGAAGTAAGTACGGGAGCCCTAAGTTTCAACTAAGATGGAAAAACGAGTCGGGAAGGGATTGGAAGGAGCCAAGTAGTGTGGAAAATACAAGTTCATGGAAGGTGATAATACTACGAGCAAGATTTGAGTTCGTTTTCCCAATCCAAGCTGAATTGTCGTGTTGGGAGGGTGAATTGGGAAATATGGAGCAACGAATGGAAACGGTAAAGAAAGGCAAAGACGTTTTGGAAGGAAAGCATGCGCGCAAGTGGGAGCAATTGGAAAGTAAGTTATATTCCCAATCTAAACTCGTAAAGGATAAACACGGGAGTCTTGATCAAGGTAATGATGAGAAGTAAGGTTCAGAACTACATTAGGGTTCAATTATGTAATAGAACTTGGGCAAAGTTGAAGGGCGATTTTCGAGGAGAAATTTGGATGCTAATTCCATGGATGCAGAAGACGTTAGGGATTGAGAAATTGCAATTCCGGACCGTGGAAGATACAAGTGGTCACAAAGATTCATGGAAACTTGAAGACCGTGGGAGAGGCAAGGAATAATCAGCAAGTCGAAGTAACCTCGTGATTGGAGGAACAAGTAAAAGCTATCGAGCTAACAACATACCACATTGGTGACAGGTTCCAAAACATTCATAGCACGTGCATCATACTTTGCATAAATTATTTATTCTTCTTTATTTATGTTCTTGCGCGTATCTCTATTTGATTTCGTTGCTCTAAGGTGCTGCATATTTCATTGTTTCAAATGTGCCACGTACATTGACATCTTTACCCGACATGCATTTTAGTGTTTACATGGTGGGAAATTCCTTCACCTCACTTATCAAGTATCTTTTCGACTGGCCACCTCTGAGTTAAGAGGAAAAGAAATAATGGGATGACACCTGACAAGGAAGATGAGAGATATTTTAAGAGGGAGAGGATGACCGAGAGGAGAATTTAAACTTGAAGTTGTGGCTGAAGAAATAATGAGTAGACATAACGGAAATACATTTAGGGAAGACAAGGGAGTTATGAAGAAGTTTAAGGAAACTCCTACGTTGCGATGTCAAGAGGTAATCGATTCAAGTTATCGTAGAAAAGGGATGCTGTCAATAAAGTTTGGTTCAATGAATTCGGAAAGAGATTTCAGAAGCAACAAACCGGCAAGGATGAACATTAGGAAGATTTAAATCAAACTTCAAGAATCATCAAGAACATCCTTTCTCCGATTAGGGAATTGTAGGAGACGAATACCAAACTTTCCTTGAAGGTTTAAAGGGAGTGAGGAAAATTGAACGGAAGATAGGGAAAGATTGGGTAATATGTATTAAGGTCGGGCATAAACTTTTAAAGACGCCAAGGGAAGTTATCTTCATTGGTAGGTTAGGTTTTGATACGGGAAAAGAAAATATCTATGGATCTGAATTTGGGACAGATGGATTAAGGGTATTCGGGGAGGTCAAGTTCAACTAAGTAAAAAGAGTTGATTAGTTGAATGAAGATTATGGGAAATGATGAAAGATCGAAGAATATTGGAAGCAGGACAAGTCAGAAGGGAATAAAGAATAAAATCCTTAGAGGATCTATCAATTGCTTTGCTGGGGTACCCTGAAGAGCTTAGAGACAAGTCGAGCACTAAACTGACTTTTGGGACAGATCATGCATTGGACCCCAAAACTCACAACTCTAAATTATGCAATTACGGTGAACGGTACATGAAGCATCCATGATACATGCATCCATGCAAATTTAACTTAAAATATTTTATGTTAGGTGCTTTGATTCCTTATTATGTCAACTTACTTGGAGTAATTGATGATCAACATGGATGATAGCTATTACCTATTTTGGGTGTCTTAAGTGACTTTAATTATTGTTTTGCGTTGTGTTGCTCGGGAGTATTGGAGACTTCCTTGCTTTGTTGTTGTTTGTAAGAAACGGGGATTCTCTTATTTTTACTCGAGAGGCGGGGTACTCTCTTTGCTTACGAGAGATGGGGTTCTCTCACTGCTGCTTGAGAGATGGGGTTCTCTCATTGTTGTTGGAGAGACGGGGTTCTCTCATTGTTGTTGCTCGAGAGACGGGGATCTCTCCTTGTTGCTTGCGAGAGACGGGGTATCTCTCATTATTTGTTTGGTCGAGTAGTGAATCCGAGGACGAATTCTTTTTAAGGGGGAGAGGTTGTAACGCCCAGGTTTTTCTTTTGTACTAATATGTCGTATGTGTTTATAAATTGTGCAATTAAATTATTTAATTATGTGATTAACAGAAATATATGCAATCATTTAAATTATTTAATTATTTAATTAATCATTTTGATAATTACTAATTGTAACTTTCATTAGTTTCTCCATTATATGCATTTTGTTATATATTTAATAATAATTAAAAAGGATTCTTGGTCGATTTTCATTTCCGTGACAAGTTGCGCAAATTAATTGTTTATAAGTATTTTGTATATATAAAATCTTATATTGACTATTACAATGTTAAATGATTATATTTTAAGTTTACTAATATTAAAATTAAAATTTAACTTAATCCGTGAAATTTCACTTTAAAAATTTTATATAATTAGTAAACTTTGATTTAAATTATGTTTAATACGTGCTCTTTGATTTATTTTATCAATGAATTTAATTTTTGTTATATGTTATGAAATGTTTAAATTATTTTAATTTAATTGAATTCTTGAACTATATGCACATGTGTGACATGTTTGAATGTCGTTTTTATTCGAATTGATATCAAAAATTTATGAAAATTTAGTATATTGTAGACTTATGTGTCATGAACATGTTTATATGCTCGTTCTATGGTTTCGACTTCGTTTCATGTGGTAACGAATTTATTTTGAATTGTGGAACCAAATCGGGGGCTAACGGGCAATTAGCGCACCCTTTGTTCTGTATGTGATATCTTGAGCTAGGAAACTCGGATTCGAGTTTCGTCAACTTCCATGAACTCGTAACAAAAATTCAAGTTTAATGAACTTAGTCTCATATTTTTCTAAGACCATTTGGACCTCCGAAATTCAACCGAAAAGTGCTACGTTCGTCAAAACTGCCACCTTTTACTTAAAGAGCCATATCTTCCACAAACCTTGACCAAATTAACCATGATTTGATTCCTTGGAACCCTAGTTAAGGCCACTATCCCTTATCCCCCTAAACCGAAATAACCCTCACAAACAAGAGAAATATCAGTCCAAAGTCTCTGCTCCAATTCCAGCCCCGTAACCATGCTCAACCTTCGAGATTCAAGCTCAAATCTCTTTCGTCATGCATCCAATTCACAAGGTGAGTTTAGGGTTGTGATATATATTCAATATGTGCCATTTTAAGCAATGCATCCCTAATTTTGAGCATGAATCCATGGAGATTTGAAGGCATGAGTGAATAGTTAGGTTATGACTCCATGTTTGATTTCATGATTTAGATTCTGTTTTTCTTGAGAAATTGTGCATGAAATCTGATCACTTCAGCTCCTAGTACGTATATTTGAACTTTAATTTGATGTATGTTAAGTGTATGAGAACCCACCATTGTTGAACTTCATAAAACTTGAAGGTTTACGCATGAACATGACTGCTCTTCTTTGGCCTGCTGCTGCGTATGATTTTGGGGCTGAAATAGGGATACTTGGTGCTGTTTCCTTTGTAATATTGGCATGGTTGTTGAGTATACATGTTTCCCTATGTGTTACCCTGTTTTTCATCCATTTTCAGCTATATATGTGATGACTTAAAGCTTGTTTGAAGCTGCTGTAATTGCTACGTTGCTGCTGTCATTGCTGCGTGCTGCTTTGTGATATTTGTTACCTTGAATGCCTGCTTTAATGTTGTTATTTTGTTGCTGCGTTGATGGTCTTCTGCTGCTGTGTGTTTGAGAAGGAAGAAACAGGGGAAAGTTTTGTGTTATTGCTGCCTTCCTGCGTCTGTAATGTCTCTCCCCGGGCGGGGAGATTTTTGGGCAAAAAAGTGCCCGGCCGGGGAGGAGCTTTACAGTTGCTGCTGCTGTTCTCTTCTTCATTTGCTGCTGCATCTTTCTTTTATACTATAACATTTAGAATGTGTAGGTATATATATGGAATTACATGCAGGTGTACGTATATCCATATATATATGTGTGTGTGTGTTTTATTTGTGAATATGCATGGCTGTGACATATATTACATATTATGCATGCATGTATAATATATTAAGTACGTTTATCTATATAATTGTGGTATATAACCTGTGCATGTGATGTGTATATAATATATATATATATATCTTACTTGCATGCATTTTTATGTACGTGGAGATATATATATATAATGTAATGCATGCATGAGTGGTATGAATCATATAATGATTTTAATTGCATGCATGAAATTTATATTTTGTGCATATTTTTGTGCATGCATGGTATAATGTACGTGCACATATATATATATATATATATATATATATATATATATATATATATTATATTAAATATTATTTGATTTAATTGAAATATGGAAATTAAATTGTTACCTATTTCATGACCTTTTCTAATTTCCAATATTGAATTGAATGTAATTGTTGCCTATCTTCTATTGTAAAGGTGATTTAGGACGTGATATGATCGTTATATGAACTTAACGAATATGAACGTTTCATTGAACGAATGAATGGCTCGTTTATATGATTTAAATGCTTTAATCGTGCAAATGAACATGTTCATTCCATAATATCATCTATTAGGAAATCATATCATGTTCATTGCATGCCGTGCGTCATATATGGCTCATTTGGAGTCTTGAGTCTCACGAACATGTTACGTTGTCCTTTGTACAGTTTTCTCCAGGGTGGAGATGTCGGGTTCATAGGACATTTTCGAGTCTCCTTTCTTTTGGTATTGTTCGGTAAGAGGCGTACAGGTGGGTTTCTGTACTATTTAGATAAATGGCCCTATATACTCCCAATGTGTAAAGATTTAAGCCAAAAATATATATGTATATAGAATCGTTTTCAAGGGTCACTGATTTTAAAAGTAAAGCCTTTATTTTATGAACCTACCAAATGTTTTGGCGAGAAAAGAATGAATGTTATGCACAGAATGGGGCCCAGGGACTTGGTGTGAGTGGTAACCCGAGGAGGCATGGGTTGACGGTGAACCCTCACACTAGTCCCACCAATGAACGGCGTAACCGGACCTCGTTTGGAGTTAGCAAGGAATGGACGCTCCTTTGATCCAATTTTTCTTTCTAAATTTCCCAATCAAAGATTCGCTCGATATTTATATGAAGCATTCCTGCCGATTACTAAAGAAGAGTCATTCTCCATTGAGCATCTGCTGTTTTTTTTTAAAAGAAATCTCTTTTCAAGATTCAGTAAAACTTGGCTTAATAGAGAAGGGTGGTTATCCTATTCCATGCCAGGGCGACTTTCTGTAAGTAGACGGAGACGGTAACATTTTCTTTATGGATAAAGAGTCGCTTTTGACCTTTCATTTTCGAATCTCATTTGGTTGTAAAGAATGAATGTCCGTTTAGTTAAGGAACTGCAATGTACTTTGAAGGGAGGGAATAATCTTTTTCTTGTTTAGCTTAGTTTCTAGAGCCAGTAAGACAGTTCCCTTTTCTTTTTCCATCAGTGCCTGTACCAATAGACCGAGTAAAAGTGGTTGTCCTCCTAGATTATAAATAATATTAAACATTTTGAGTGCTAGGGGCATCTAGTTAAATTTATTCTTTTTGGGTTTCTCTTGCAGCTGCCCTAAGAGAATACCTTCTCTCGTAAAGCTCCCCACCATCCCCAACAATTCCATAGTAATTCCCTGGGGGGTCACCTGGTCAAGAATGTTCAAATCTCTTATTTACTGCATCCCCAGCGATTCTTGAAAAATAGCTTCGGCTTTTTGTCCTGTTGGACATACATGAGGAACCCCGTTCAATCAATCAACTTCAATGGGATTTCGACAAGCCAAAAGGAAAGGTCTTCGAGCCAAGCCGATGATTAGACTTATTTAGGGAATGGCATCTTCTACCAGGATCTCTGATTGAACGGGGTTCCTCATGTCTGTCCAACAGGACAAAAAGCCGAAGCACCTATAGACCTTAATTGGTTTGAAAAGAGTTTGGGACCCTACTTGCCAAGTTGTGATCAACTGGGAATACCCGCGATCGCAGGTAAGCTAAGCTGTAGTCTTGAAGGTGCGGGCAAAAGGAGGGTATTCGCCATTGGTAACTAGATCAAGAAAAGGCTTATGAGGCCTCTCCATGAGTGGTGCAGGTTTTGAGGAAGATAACTGAAGAAGGTACATTCCATCAAACCAAACTTCTTGATGTATTCGTTGGCGGACTCTTACTATTTTGATTTGAAATCGGCCACCGATAGATGGCCATTACTTTTTCTCTTAGAATTAGTATCCGCTATATGAGATGAGATCGGTCGTTCCCATCAATTGCAGATTCATGCATCGAAAGAATAGAAGACCAAAGCAAGTTCGTGCCACTTTAGGTTTAGGAAATCCTCCGAAATAACCATAATACGGGCTTTCCATTGTTCTCGAATCCCACTCCCTCCCCCCCTCGAGAGCTTTTTTCGTTTTTCCTCTTCTACTTTCTCTTTCCGGCTCGGTTTATGTCAGAAGGGAGGTTCCCGGGGTGAATAAAGAAGAAAAGAAAGGGAATGCCAATGCAATGACACCAGCCCCAGGTTGCCCAATAAGCACCGAAGTCGTGAGCGAGAGACTGCCCGTACCATAATAAGCTCATTTCTTCTACGTTTTTAATACGTTTATGTGCCTGAGACTAGTATATCATAGTTGGTGTTTGACCGACGAACGTATAGAGTGGGAAAATGGACTAATGAAGCGGTTGGCGCACGGCAAGCTGGCCTATTCCTCTTTATATTCGCGACTCTTTTCATAGTTAACAAGATTGAAACTTCTAGGAAAAAACTTTGAATTGGGAGGGCGATCCTCCCGGTGAACTGACCGTACCCCAAACCGACACAGGTGAACAAGTAGAGTATACTAGGGCGCTTGAGAGAACCATGTCGAAGGAACTCGGCAAAATGACCCCGTAACTTCGGGAGAAGGGGTGCTCTCCTATCTTTTGATTAGGAAAGCGGCACATACCAGGGGGTAGCGACTGTTTATTAAAAACACAGGACTCTGCTAAGTGGTAACACGATGTATAGAGTCTGACACCTGCCCAGTGCTGGAAGGTCGGAAGGAGAAGTGTTAGTTGCTTTGAATGGAAACCCCGGTAAACGGCGGCAGTAACTCTAACTGTCCTTCCTAGCCTGCCTTCTCTCTAAGACGGATACCTTATTATTCTAGTTGATCTAATACCTCTCTCTTTGCTTTCGTGCCTTAGCTTTGTCTTTCTGTCCTTAGGTGTGAAGCTAGCGATCTCTAGCTTCTATTTCGCCTGGCTTCAACTCACTCTCAGCAGCAGTCTTCAAGTCTAGGAGACTCCTAAGAACAAGGAATCAAGGGCTCCTCTTCTTATTTTCTACTTTTGGGAATCATTGACAACTTTTCAGGAGAAAATCACCTTTAAAAAGAGAGAAAGGGGCGCCTATCTAGCGGAAGTCGTTTCGGCTGTATGCCACGAGGTCCCTATGGACAAGGGGACAAGTGAATCATCGCTTTTGGGCATAGGCAGCCCTCTACCATCTATCCCATTGCATTCCATCGTCTCGTATTGTACTATACCGTATCAGACCAGATAGATCTATTGAGTGAGAGAAAGGGAGAAAACTCTAAAACTATATTCAACACTATTGATTGGGATCCCTATTCATTCCTAGATTCCCATCACTACAGATTGATTGTCCCTACCTAACTACATGGTAGTGGTCTAGGGAGCGCAATTGCTAGCGCACGGGAGAATGAAGAGTAATGATTTCAGCAAGAGCAGCCAGACGAACTACTCTAGTGAGTCTAGTGACTAATTCCGATTCAAGTAATTGCCTACTTTTCCATTTTCTGTACCCGAGCTTGGTAAATTTTTTCCAAAGTGAATGTCGGTTCGGAAGACCACATCCAACACCGGTTACTTCCATAAGACCAACAGTTCCTAATGGAAGAGAACACCACTCTCTACACGCTAGCTTAGCTATAAACTTCTGGGGTCTCACATACCCTGCAAACAACAACTGCAGCAGTCACCAGTCTAGCCCCTACCTCACAAAGTAGCTTGCTGGTCGAACCACTCCAAAGGTGAATAGTGCCTTAAGGGCCGACCCGACACCGACCGGCTGATACTCCCGCGCAGTAGGAGTGGATTGAGTCGGTATTCGTCTACGAGAGGCGCACTCGTATGCCTTTCGGGGCTTCCCCCTTGTCAATATTCTCGGGTAAGAAAGCGGAACCTCACCTCTTTTTGTTGCTGAACATAAACCTACCGTTCCTTCTTACTGTACTTCTGGGTCAACCCAACCCGAATAGGAAGAAGAGGGTCAGCCAAACTGCAGCCCACTTTGTACCTTTGCTGAGTAGACCAATCAGTCATTTTAGAAAAGGGAAGGGAACTTCTCACCGAAGGAGGCGGGAAGCTACCGCTTTTAGAATGGAAGCTTATCCTTGACTTTTTTTTAGAGTGTATCGCTATTTTCATTTGCCATCTGGTGAGTCATGTTCCCCTTTTGGTCAATGAATGGATGGTTCGGGCCGATCACCCGGCCATCACCAGGAGGAAGAAGGTGTAAATGTTCATGAATGGGTACAAAAGAATGTTATGCATGAATGAATGAAAAAAGAAAGAATGTTTAATGAACTACACGAGGTGTTGGTTGGAGATAATGCACGCCTACTCGCCAGGCCACAAAAGACCTAAAGAATGAAAATGAACGTTATAATCCCTTTTGATGAATTATCTATTTCACCCACTTGGGAAATGTTATAAAACCTCATTTGGGATTATAACTTGCATGTGAATGTTTAAATATTGTCCTATATAATATATATGCCCTGTTTTATACCGACCAGTCTCTTATAGACTGAACCCGGATTGTTTTCAGTGTTCTTGCAGGTTTGGAGTGCTAGTTGGGAAGTCAAGTCTTTTAAGTTTTCGGTTAGGTCAGAGTCGGTCCATGTGCATTTGATTCATGATTTGTTTAAGTGTAAAGACGTAAGATTTGTTTTGATCGTTACTTTTATCATGAACTAAAGATAAGCTTACAAGAATAGAAAGAATCTGGAATTGATGCTTTATGATTTTATTGAATTTCGGGATTAGGTACCTATGCTAGTTGAACCCGTTGTGATTTGCTTATCTTGTTATTTATGTATGTACTTCGCTTCAGCATCGGTATTCTCTCTATTTTATTGTCTCTTTGTTTGCGAAAGTTAGCTCCCGCCTAGCTTAGCGAGTGTGTATGTACCCGTTCGTCGTGAGTTAGCTCCGGTATGGATTGTCCGTTTCATATACGGGTCGGGTCTCGGTGCGGGGGATGTGCTACCTTGCGCTCGGGTGCTACATATCTCCGCCCTGGAGAAAACTGTACACAAGATGATACAATGCATTGTGAGACTCAAGACTCTAAATGAACCATATATGATGCACGACAATGTAATGAAAGTCTTATGATATGCATAAGAGAGGAAGTCATGGCATGGAGATGCATTAAGGCACATAATTAATCATTTCATTCATTCTTGGAGCTATCATAGTCACTCGAGTTCATATCTCCTATGTATAGTATCAAATCCATCCGTTAATTCTGAACAAAGACCATAACACATATTTCAACAAGTATACAATTCATATGAATCATAAAAGAAAAGATAAATACGCAAGTAGGGTTCATATTGATAGCAAAAATCCATATATGCACGTACTTGGAGCATTGATGATATATTAAATCATAACTCGTAAAATATTCCACGAAAAATCATGAAACAAGTAAATAAACATGATCATAAGACATATAATTCACTCATGCCATGTTTTCACGAAAAACGAAAATCAAATCGAATAAGAACGATACTTAAACCTAAGCATACAAGCATAAACGTTCAAGAATTCATATTTAAACAATAAAACTAATAAAAGAATCTATAATAAAATCATATATAATTAATTTAATAGCACATATTGGTAAACACATACGTCATGCTTAAACCACTGAAAAACTGGGGCGTTACAATGACACTCAAACACCATTTCCACTTTTCTCTCCCATTCAATATAGACATCCGGATCAATTTGTCCTTTACATGAAGGAATAGAGAGTTTAATAGAACCAAGATTGTTATCAATTCCCTCTCTTCCCCTACGTGGTTGATGGTGCCTTGGTCGTCTTCGTTCCTTCTTGAGGATGCATTTGAGGCTGCCTCATCAAGGGAATCATCCTCAAACTCATTCCGTGGGTTAGGTTGCCTTTGATCTGTCCTTCCGTTTTGAATTTGAGTCATCCTTTCATCATTTTGATCCAAACGGTCTCGGATCTCATTGAATTGCACATTTATTTGTTCAAATTGTTGTTGCATGGCTTGTACCACGAAATTCATGTCCCTTGGAGGTTGATCTTCGACCATTATGTACCTGCAAAACTAAGGTTAGCGAAAACACCTCACAATCACTCCCTGACGTGTTTACACTCTATGGTGTTCACTCCCCTCGTGTATCACTCAAAGTTATGGCTTTTTCCCTCTATTAGGCTCACAATCTCCCGCCTTTTTCCACTCTTTACTCTCAATTCTTTGAAGAAAGTCACAAGAAGTTTCAAATTCCTCAACCAAATAATCCCTTAAAATGAATGGACCCAAAGGTGCGGAAAAAAAAAAAAAAAAAATTGTCACAAACGAACGTATCAATGCGGAATTTAAATAAAGCTGCTCTCTTCTCTTTTTTTTTTTTTTTTTTAATAACTCGACTTTTACTTCTCTTTTTTTTTTTGTTTTTTTTGCGTTTTTATGCCTTTTTCGAAGATCTTCTCTCTCTTTTTTTTTTTGATCTTTTTGCAGTCAAAATAACAAGAGAAACGAAATTCCACAAAAAATAAAGATAAGGCTAAGTAACCTTATATGGAAACCTAAGCTCTTGATACCAAATGATACGAACCCAACGTACTTGCCGTGAAACCCAATACCAATATATATATAGTACGTGAGGTATATATATATATATATATATATATATATATATATATATATATATATATAATATGTGTGTACAATGTGTGTACAGGTGTATTATGTATTTATAATATGTTGTGAATGTATGGGTGCGTGAGTATATATATATACATCTATGTAATATTTAGTATGGTATATATATATATATATATATATATATATATATATATATATATATATATATATATTATGTAGTATTAATTATGCATGGATGTATACGTATCTATGATGCACGGACACGGACACGGCGACACGGACACGACACGACACGGATACGGTGACACAAATTTTTTCTTGAATTTCCCACGTAAAGAGTGTCGGACACGGTGTCGGACACGAGTGTCCGACACAACATAGCAAAATGATATTTTTAGAAGTGTCCGTGCATCATAGATACGTATATATATATATATACCTATGAATTGTATACATATATTATATATATATGTGTTATGAATTATTTAATTTATTTTGGATTATGGAATTAATTGCTATCTATCTCATATTCTCATATATTTAATGACTTGAATATTTTTATTTGTCTATTTTGTAATTGTAAACGTGAAATAGTACGTGTTATGATCATTATATGCAATTTTTGGATTCATTTGATATAAAATGTGAAAATATAAATTTGAAATGAAATTATGAGACTAAGATAGTAATATTATTTCATGAAATGTGACCTTTTAATTATGGACTTAATTTATGGAATTGATTGTTATCTATTTTATGTTTTACATATTTAAATGATTTAATTGCCTTTGTTTTATTTATATTTATAATTGAAAACTTGATATATTTGAGTTTTAATTGTTATATGAAATTCATGACTTAAATGGTTATGTACTCTTCCTTGAACGAATGAATGGCTCGTTTATGAGATTTAAATGCATTAATAGTGCACATGAACGTGTTCGTTACATACTATCATTTTTATGCATTCATATCATGTTCATTGCATGCCGTGCGTTATATATGGTCCATTTGGAGTCTTGAGTCTCACGAACACGTTACATTGGCTCTTGTACAGTTATCTCCAGGGTGGAGAAATCTTGATCAACTAGGCACTCGGTAACTCGTATCCTTGTATCGCCATGTTCCAGGTGAGGGTGTTTTCGTTCTAGTTACATACAAAACCCTACAACCTTACGTGACAAGTTTGGCCAAAACCTTATGTATATATACATATGTTACTTTTAAAGTAGAGTCATCGAGTAAATATTGATCGAGTAAACCCTTTTCAAATGAATTATGAAATATGTTATGTTGGTATGAATAAAATGTTTTGGCAAGATTATGTATGTATGTTATGATTGCATGGGCCCAAGGACTTAGTGCAAGTGGCTATCCGGGGAGGCAAGGGCCGACGGTGATCCCTTGTACTAGTCCCACCACATGTACGGTGATACCGGCCCTCGCTAGGAGGTTTAGCGGGGAATGGGAGCTGAGTGCCCATGGGGGAGTCATGAAACCCCATTGGCCTATGTATGAGGTGGTCGGGTCTTGCTAACCCGTCCACCACCCAGAGGAAGAAGGTTGGAACTTATTTTATGATTATGATTATGTTATGACTGATATGCACCGTGCGGGAAGGCCGGGACATGGATTGCCCAAATGACTATGTCTTATGATATGATATATGATCTGTGTGTATTATGATATATTGCATGATCACCTATTTACTGTATTAATGATATTTGTCGTACACGGTCGGAGTTTGGTTGGAGATAATGCACGCTCACTCGCCGAGCCTTTATGTATATGTATGAACTATGAACTTAATGAATTTTAATATAATTAGTCGTAAAGTCCGAGTATTGCTTAATTATTCTCTTGCCCTTTTGGGAACTAATTTTAAATAAAACGTTGCTTGGGATTTATGACTTGCATGTGCATGTTTATATATATATGTATCACTACTGCTCACTCAGTCTTCTAGAGACTGACCCTCTTCCCCAACACTTTAGTGTGCAGGTTTGGCTTTGGAGTTTCGAGCTAGGCGGAGTTGTGTTGAGTTTGAGTCGGTCAAGTTAAGTTAGAAGTGTCTCTGCATTCACTTATGTATTTAAATTGTGCATGATTCAACCTTGTAAGATTATGAACTTGAAACTTTGTATATTTGCTATTGAATTGCTCTTGCCGGGCTTTGGTTATGAGTTAAAAAGAGGCCTGAGGAGCCCAGGTATGCTTGCGGTTCGTGTGTTTAAATTTCTGCAGGCCCGTGGCCAATGCATGTGTTTGGATTTAGTTCTCTGTTGCGTTATGTTTTGTGGATTGGTTTTAATTACAGGGTCTGAGTTCCGCTTAGCTTAGGAAGGTTATTTTGTTTGTCTCCCATTCGCTATGGTTTGATACGGGTACGGATTTCCCATTTCGTTACTCGTGGTGAGCCATAGTGCGGGGGATGTGGTGCCTTACGTGCGGGGTGCTACAGGATCACTTTGTACTTCTTCTAATTCTATGATCTTGCCTTTCTTTTCTTTAAGGAACGGTTCCTCCAAAAAAGTGGCATTTCTGGAAACAAACACCTTTTGCTCAGATTGATCATAGAAGTAGTATCTTATGGATTCCTTAGGATAACCTACAAAGTAGCATAAGTTTGAACGAGATTCTAACTTATCTCCCACTGCCCTCTTCACGTAAGTAGGACAACCCCAAATTCTTAAGTAAGAATAACTAGGGATTTTACCATGCCACATTTCATAGGGCGTTTTAGGGACTGACTTAGTGGGAACTAGATTCAAAATCTTTGCTGCACTTTCTAAGGCATAACCCCAGAAAGAAGGTGGTAAGTCAGTGAAACTCATCATGGAACGAACCATATCGAGTAGGGTTCGATTCCTTCTCTCAGAAACTCCATTGAGTTGAGGTCCCGGAGGTGTCCACTGAGAGATAATCCCATTATCTTTGAGATGATTAAGGAATTCTTCACTAAGATACTCGCCTCCTCGATCAGATCGAAGTGCTTTGATTTTGTGACCAGTTTGGTTCTCAACCTCCTTTTGAAATTCTAGGAATTTCTCAAAAGCTTCAGATTTATACTTTATTAAGTATACATAACTATATCGACTAAAGTCATCGGTAAAGGTTATGAAATACTGATGATTGTTTCTAGTGCTTACACTAAGCGGTCCACAAACATCAGAATGGATCAAATCCAAAACCTTAGTGGCACGTTCCACAATTCCTTTAAAAGGAACTTTGGACATCTTTCCTTTGAGACAGAATTCGCAAGAAGTTAACTCTTTGAGATCATTTTCAGAGAATGATCCTAAAGTGTTTATCTTGCTAATTCTGTTCTTGGAAATGTGTCCTAATCTAGCGTGCCATAAGGAAGCTGAAACCTTGTCATCTCTCTTACGTTTAGTTTCTCATTGTATATTCATAATATTGATATTCTGAGTTAGATAAAGTCCATTACTTAGAGTACCGATGTGAACGGAAGAGTTGTTCCGTTTGATAAAGTATTTACCATTCTTAATATAAGTTTCATAACTTCACAATCTAAAATTGGAACTGAAATTATATTACGAATAATGCTCGGTACATAAAGGACTTTATTTAAAACTAACTCAAAACTACCTAAATATAATCTAATTGTGCCTAAAGCTCGAGGTTCAACATTTGAGCCATCGCCGATCTTCAAGACACATTCTCCTTCTTTGAGTTGTTGGACTTCACTTAGCATATGTACATCATTACAGATATGAGTTCCACAACCGGTATCAAGTACCCAAGAACTAGAATTAGTAGAAAGATTTATTTCAACGAGAAACATACCTTTCTTTAGAGTAGCCTTGTACTCTGGGCAGTTTCTCCTCCAATGTCCCGCTTTGCCACAATGGAAGCAAACATCCTCTTTCTGATCACGCTTCTTCTTTTGGGCCTTCCCCTTCGAAACGCCACCATTGGGCCTAAGGGGTTTCTTCTTCTTCTTTTGGGCTTTCTTGCCCTTACCTTTAGAAGCCCCAGAAGAGGAAGATGGAGCATTCACCATCAGAACCTTATTGTCCTTCTTGATCGTGCTTTCAGTAGTCACAAGCTGACTAATCAACTCAGCTACAGTAGCACCAACATGATTCATATTGAAGTTAAGGACAAATGGTTTAAAATGATGGTGGGAGCGAGGCTAGCAACAAGTCCACTGAAAGCTCATCTTTCAGTGGCATGTCCATGGAAGCAAGTTTCTCAGTAAGGGCGAGAAACTTGAGTCCATATTCATGGACACTGGAACCTTCCCTCATTCTCAAGTGGAATAATTCCTTTGAAGTGTTATACCTTGTAACACGTTCATGAGGGCGGTAAAGTTGCTCTAAGTGGTCATAAATCTCCCAAGCAAATTCCATAGCCTCATGTTGCCTTTGCAAGTCCGGAGACATGTTAGCCAACATAAGGCAACGGGCTTGGAGATTATCATCCTTCCACTTTTGGATCGCGTCCCGCTCGGCCTGAGTGGGAGCGTCCCCTTCGGGACTAGGCTCCCCTTCGAAGAGAACATAAGTTCTCTTCTCAGAATCTAAAATGATTTTCAGATTCCTCAGCCAATCAGAATAATTGGGACCAGTCAACTTGTTTGACTCGAGGATCGATACAAGAGGGTTTTTGGTTACCATTTCAAAACACGTAGAGAATCATAGAATCTACGACCTAAATGGTAAGACAGAGAACTAGTGAGCATGCTGAATTATAACGATATACAAAAGATAAGGTCTTTAATCTAATGTAGCTCCCACTATTTTTCAAAGATCTATAATTCCCAAAGATCGAAGAGGAACACATTTCCCAATGGGTACTAAGATCCTAGGCATTTTACCTCGAACCCACGACTCGCGGACATTCTAAGTAAGAACCCTAGGTAGATACAACTTACCAATTCTAACACCTTTAGAACTCTTAGTAATTGTTTTTGCATCACCTTTCTTTCAATATGGACCCACGACTCGTGCAACATCCATATTTACTTAGGCATTAAGCTAGACCCATCAATCATAAGATCATGATGAAAACTTAGTTCGAACGACCCACGACTCGCGGACATCGCCCTTGCCAAAATTGATCACGAAATATTGATCATTTAAAATGATCAATTAGGTAACTAAGAACTAATAAGCTCCACTAGCTATCCCACGACTCGCGGACAATAACTAGTTTCACTTACTAAACTTAAAACCTGTTGATGGAATGCTAGGAATTTAACTCGAAATTTGCATCTCGAATTAAACACCTATTTGTTCGAAATCAGCTTAATACTTAATGGGAATTTTCGAATCAACCGGAGAGTTGTCCGGTTCGACCTCACCAACATATATGTTATCCAATTTTATTAGTCTTGATTAATGCAAGTACAACTTAAATGCATTTCAAACAAGCACATAAACAGATAACATGTCCTAGCATGAAACTAACATGAGATGATCATGGGTTCTACCTATCTTATGCGTGATATGTGGGAGCCACTCCACAATCACAAGTTCTAACATACATGCCACATAAACAGTTTAAATCACCTAAGGGAAAGCGGTAACAAAATACGAGCCCTATCTCTATTACATTTTACAATTGAGATTCCCCTCCCTAACATTTTGAGGGGTCTTCACTTATGGCCTCCTTGTTACTTGAATGTGGTCCATCTTACTCCATGGGTGCATTGTCTCCAAAATGAAAATAAAACCTCACAACCTATCTCTACTCTCAAAAAAAACAAAAAAGTACTGAAAAGTAATAAGGCTCAATCTTCATATTGGCCTTAGACAAATACGCGGGGCATACCCCGGCCTCAAAAACAATAATATGGAAAGCCACATAATAAATCACATAACAGTACGCACATAAGTGAGACTCCAACCTCAATTGAAAAACGTAACTATAGGGCTCCAACCCCAATTTAAACCATTCATGTGCATAAATTAAAACTATACATAAGTCTAAACCCATGATCACCTAACATGCAACTTGCGAGAATTTAAATTTAGCCAATAAATTAAAATTCCCGTTTCAAGTCCTAATGACTTAAAGCATGACTTGATGCGAGTCTTATTTATAAAAGTTTTCAATAAATCCCAAACTACTAAAAAAATAAAATTCCAATTAATTTCTAAAAATTAATAATTTTATTAAAGATGTATTTTCCCAAATTATAAACCATTTCTATTTCTTAAAAAAATCCCAATTTTAATTTTTATTCAAAATAAATTAATTTAATTAAAAACAAGTTTTAATAAAATAAATAAAATTGGGACTGGATTGCACGAAATACAAAAACGGATTACGAGAAAAACGGGGCCCGTACGCGAAGGGGCTGGGCGCGCGCTGCGCGCGCACGAAGTGCACTGCTACGCGCGACCCTTGTCGAAAGCTTGTGGGTGGCTGGGCAAGCAATCCCGCACGCCTTGCGGGATTCTCGCCCAGCGTGGGCGGACGACGGGCGGGCGCCCCTAGGCGCGCCCGGGAGGCTCCCGCACAGCCGTGCGGGAGGTGCTGGGCGGGACGCCACGGAGTTTCGCGTGTTCGTCGTAATCCGGGTTTTTGTTTCGTGTTTTCGTTCAAAAGCAAAACCAATCCAAGAAATCCAAAAACAGTTTATACAGTTTTAAATCTAAAACAGTTTTCAAATCAAATTTTACAAAACCAATTTTCAGAAACTTTCAGGAAAAATACAGTTTCGTAATTCAGGCTTTCTAAAACAATTACAAATACTCAATCGCATCAAGCCTAAGAATTTCTACCAAATTCAGTTTAATTGAGACGAATCAGAAACACGATTAACGAGGTGACTCTGATACCACTTGTTAGAAAACAGGAATCAGAAAGCAGCGAAAATTTAAAAATTTTCCAACAAAAGGATCGAATACTCGCAATCGTGAATCCAAATTTGTAGAGATTAGAAACTTACTTTTGAATAATCTTTCTTGAAGTGTTTCAAGCCACCCAAGAACGCTCTTCTCGCGGCTTGATCCCCTCTCCTCGGTAAAGCTTGAATCTTCAAAACTTCTAACTTGAAGCTCTCTAGAGATAGTCCACTAACTTGACATCAATCTAACTAGTAAGGATGCTAGTTCTCTAGTTAGTGTTTAGGCTTAACCTAGGGTTTATTTTATCTTGGAGAAAGGATGGTGTTCAACACATGAACCAAGTTGTTGTGTGTGACCCTCTAGGTTCTCAATTCAATTAGCAGTGAACCTAATTAATTAATTCACTAATTAATTAGTCAGTCCATAGATTAAACGACCATAGTCTAGCAACAGGTGTTTAACCCCTAGCTGAATTGGAATGTATCGATTCGACAGAACCTTTAAGTCATTGATTCATGTGAGATACAATCCTCCTACTTACTATCTCTCAACCATGATCTAGGGTAAGGGAATAATCAGAACCCTAATAATCTGGTCTTAAAGCTAAGTGCATTTCATATCCATTTGATCTCAATCCAAGAAACCCTTTTCTTGATGTCTTGATCTACTGCCTTGGCAAAGGACTCCATATGGCATATGAATGACTTACACAATAAGAGATCACCTTGCAAACGCAAGTGTAGGTCCTTTCTTGATTCTCATTCACTTCTATGAATCACTTGTGCAGCCCCAGCATAAGCCTTGAATCAGTTGTCTAAGGCGACACCCTTTAAAGCTTATACCTAAGACTACAGAGTTAACTCATAAAGTGACATAGAGCCTCAAGTCTAAGGATCAATTAATCACATCAATGACTGGTGAGATATTTCCTAATCTGGAAGTTTCCATTTTTTGAAATAGAAACTTTCTTTCCCATTTAGGAATCTTCTCACATGGGGCACCTCAGTGAACTTACTTATGGAAGTAAGCACCCTCATGTATCACGCACGTATCAACTATACACTTTGTACCTCCATGAAACAAGGTGGTCCTTCTTAAGGGCGTGATCCCACAAGCAAGCCTTAGAGGAGTCAGGTTGACACTCCCACTGTCTGTAGGACTCATTGGCTTGGAGTATTTTACTAATCATGACTTATGTGATATAGGGCTCGTTTCATGAAACATTTCACCTAAATGGTAGAGTGCTAAAGTCATCAGGATTAGGGGAGTTCTCATACATGCACAACTTAAGTAAACGCATACCAAACAAGAGCATATAAAGAAGTGTTGCCTCAATTCGTTATTTTATTCAAAGATTGTCTGTGATTACAGTAAGGAAAAGTACAAAGCCGATATACAATCGACTTTTAGGGTACTATTCCTAACAGGCCCCGCTATCCAATCAGTGTGAGCATAGGGTTCATGATTCCCTATGCCCGGAACTCCTTCCTCTACTAATCTCCTAGTGGATTTAGGGGTCATCCCAATATTGTGAGGGAAGTGCAGAGTTACCCATCAGCTCGTGCTTTCCAGGTTGGCTCATACACTAACCTCGGGCCCACAGTGAACAATATACTCGCCAAAACAATCAATCAGTTCAGTAACAGTGGTTCAGTACAGTAGCAGTAGTACAGTGGTAAAACATTTGAGTTTTCTGTAAAACTATAGATATAAGTATACATTTTGGTCCAAAACTCACTTAGGGTTTGTATGGTTCTATATATCTAGAAGTAACCTCAAATTTACCAACCAAAAATAGCAAGGAAGCACCCTACGGAGCATGTTCCTCAACACTGGGACTGTGATCTGTGTACAAGGACAAGTGTATAGAAGACTCGACTCGTATGAACCATTTAAGGCGAACGGCAAAGTCATGCATCAATATGTCATGCAATAACAATTAAGGAATGTCAATTAAGAGCATAATTACCAATAAACCAAGTATATAACTCATATAAGTCACATACGGGAGCCAAGTAAGTGAAAGGAATGCAATAAGAAGGGTTTTGGTGAAGTTTGGCAAAAACCGATAATTTTTTAAAACACGCATGCTGTGGGAAAATGGAAATATCTCAAGTTATAGAAATTAGAATTAGGTTTTGTTTGTTGAAAATGAAACTAGACAAGTAGAACTTTAAAATGATATATGGCTCGTTTTCCAGTTTAAAGCGAGGTGAAAATGGCGTAAGCCCGAAGTTAGATGAATGCAGATTGTTGATGAAGTGGTGACACCAAAACAAATTGATTATATCTCACAAATTACAATAGATAATGAGGTGATTCTAATTGGAGGCTGTTCTAGACTTCAATAGGTTTCCAACGGTTCAAAATTCTAGTCAATCGGATTTTGTTTGAGGGGGTAAACGCCCGTTTGAAAAATGAACTGAAAGAAGAAACGGGCGTTTGGAAGCCCTCGGGTGAGGCAGTAGGTTCCCAAACGGGCGTTTGGTGTTATAACTAGGGTACCACAAGGGCGTTTGGAAGTAATCTGGGCGAAAAGACAAGGGAAAACAGGGGACATGCACGGGAATTGGCTCCTAAGCCTTCCCAACACCAAACCAAGGCAAGAATCAACTCAAAACCAACATATATTATGCATATATCTCATATATATCAATTAAGCACCATTTAAACCAAAGAAACATGCTTTGATTCATCAAGAGATTATCATCCAACCCTATATATTTCCATGTATCCAACTTCCATATAACTCAAGAATTCAAGCAAGTTTTCAAGTTCAATGATCATGATCATGCTTCTAACCACAAATAATCAAGGAATTACATCAAATTCCTCAAACCCTACTTCAATCATGGATTCAAGAATTCATCATATTTACCTCAAATAAGAAAGAGAAGAAAAAGGATGGAGTGATAAAGTTGATTGAGCTTCAAAGTATGCAATTTCTCCGGAAAATAGCTTGAGTTTGATGAAATCTTCTTCTTCTCTTCTTGGTGTTTTGATCGATATGAGTGTGTGTATGTGTGTGAGATTCTTATATATCTTGGAATAAAATGGAAGAAATAGATGATATACTCAAAGTCTTGCAAGAATATGTATGACTCATCACATTTTGCACATAAGTCCTCAAATTATTTGAATTCATTCAATCAAGTATCATTCCATGGAATATGATCAAGTAGCTCCAATTCATTTAATGCAATTAAGTCCATAAATTTACACAAAGGATCAATCAAGGACATATAGTGCAATTAGGTCACATATAACAATTAGTTCATATAATTCATGTTAATGAAAATCATACGAATGCATGAAGGTGTAATACATATAATATGATGAAAGTTATAAATGAATGAAAGAAATAATTAAATTAAACCTCCCAACTCCCGAAGACCCGCTCGTGGCGTGCTTATCTGAACTTCCGGAAATTTGGGCGTTACAACACCTATGCAGCGACTCCACATCAATGAGCTACTCCACTCGGACCACCTAAACACAAGAGACAATACTAAGACTCAAAATGAACCAAAGAAACGCTCGACAAATACGTATGAATGCGAATGATGCAATGCACTTCATATAAGCTCACGTTTAGGCATATCGGATAATTAAATTATGGAACAAACATTACAAAGTAGGTGCATGGCATCAATTAAGGAATATAAAGAACACGTACATGTATGAAATACCTTATTTCATCATCATCACAAAAGTTATAACATACGTACATGCACACACTTGCATACAATTAACATATTATATATAAATATATATAATATATATACAATTAAATAGTCACGTTCGTATTAATATGTGTATAAATATATTTATATATATATATACAAATGAGATTCAAACAACATATATATACATGGGAAAATAATTAACGTACCACACAACTAGTTTGCATGAAATTCTTTATCAAACATTGATTACATATCCTACCTATATATTTACGCAGCAAAACATTAACAAATTACATGCATACAATATATATATTACATATATACACACACATTGACGTAGCATCAATTATTACCCATTTTCATGCAAACAATTCAAACTATAATACACATATTATATATTTATAGTACGTACATGCATATACTATATAAATATTATGTATATATATACACACTCATTCATGTAGCAACACTTAAACAATTACATGCATGCACTACATATATATATTACATATTCACACACACATTGTATATATATATATATATATATATATATATATATATATATTGTAACGCCCCAGTTTTTCAGTTATGATAATGTGGCGTATTTGTTTATAAATTGCGTAATTTAATTATTTAATTATATGATTACTTGTTCATAAGTGTTTTTATTTGATTTAAACTATAAACTATTAATATTTAATTTAATTCATTTTATTTTACTTTGATATTTAGTGTTTAAATTCTCAATTAAGGTTTTGTGTTACCTTAACTATTTCGGTAATTTCGTTAATTAATTTCAACATGTTGTTAGTTGGCTTTAATTTATTTAAATTGGAAATTAAGTTTTAGTAATTAAATTATAACGTTATGAATTCGTTCATGCGTATGAGTGTTCTATTTGTACTTCGTTCATATATGTAATGATATCGGATTGGTATGGAAATTTAATATGTCGTAAATATGTGTGTTATGAACATGTCTCTATGCTCGGTTTATGTTTTTGGGATTCATTTGACGTGTTTATGAATTTAATTTTGATTGTGGAACCAAATCGGGGGCTAACGAGCAATTAGCGCACCCTTGGTTCCGTGCGTGATATCTTGAGCTCGGGAATTCGGATTCGAATTCCGACACCTCCGTTGCCTTCGTATCGACGATTCGGAGACAATGGAACAAGCCTCATACCTTTTTGAGATCATTAAGACCTCCGAAATCCAACCGTAACGAGCAACTCGTGTAAGAAGAACTCCTTTTTTTGACTAGTCTTCATGGTGGGACCCCATAACACCTCTTAACTTAACCATGCTTTAACCATGACTCTTGTACCTTGAGTTAACCCCTTTCCCTTCCCTTTAACTCTGAAAACCGAGCCAAATATCTCCATTTTCAGCTGCAACTGAAACGAGAGAGAGGAGAAGAGGAGAAGAGAGAAAACCCTTGGCCATTTTTGTGGTTTTGGAGCTCAAACCACCACCTTTCTCTCCCAAATCTTCAAGGTATGAATATTTATGTCTTCTCTACTCTATTATACTTGATTTCATCTACTTAAATCATGTTTTGGATCAGATTTGATTAGGGTTTGGGTTAAGAACATGAATAGGGTTTTGGGGGAAATTGTTCTTGTGACCTTGCTTGGTTGTGCAGCTGATTTCCTTGCTTGTAAATGATTATATGAGCTTGTTTATTGGCCAATTTCTTTCCCAACTGATAGTATATGATGTTAGGAGGATTTTATCTCTTGACCCTTTAATGAAATTATGAGATATGGAGCTCCAAACTTGATGATCAAACTGTTTCCCCTGTTTTTGGAACTGCTGTGTGAATTTATGTGTTGTAGCTTGATCATATGACCTTCTCTTCGTGTGAAATTGCATGGAATTGATGTACACCCATTTTTCTATATGTTAGAATTCATGTTTTAAGTATTTGGTTCCATTTGAAGCCTCAAAACCGAAGTACATGGCCTGTTTTTATGCATGCTCCATGACAGACTTGTTGCTGTTTCGTTTTGTAACTTGTTGGTCATTCTAATGTGCTTTAAATTGTACCATTTTGCATATATATGAAGTATATTAGTTGTTTAGTATGTTAGCATGCATTCCCCAAAGTTTCAGATCCAAATTCAACCCCTAAGTACTTGATCAAGGCATGATGGAATCATTAGGGCTCATATGTGTGATTTTTGGCGACCCAGTTTTGTTGCATGGATTCGATGGCCTTAATGTATGATTTAGCCTTTTCACTCTAAATGAAATATGTTCATTACATGCAAAATATGTTGTATATTAAGTTTCATAGCATTTGGAGTTGGTTTGGTATGCCTTTGGATTGAGTTTGTATGAGTTCAGTTTTGCCGGTAAAACTTTGTGAGCGGTTAAGTTCTGTACCGTGACACCCCCGTGTCTCATTTACACATAAGTGTGAGACACGGGCGTGTCACACCTTCTGGTCAGCTCTGTACTGAGCCACGGTCGTGGCTCAGTTTGGCTAGGGTTGGTGACACCCCCGTGTCCCTTCCCTTGCGCGGTCCTCGTTACTTCCTCTTCGGTTTTTGATTTGTTTCCCCTCCTTAATGACTTTATCTCCTTTCGTGTTGAACTATGAACTTGTTTTGCTATGTGTTAGGAGTATTTTGGTTTAATTTCATAGCATTTGGATGAGGTTTAAAGCATGCTTTTGGTGAATTGCTATGACGTGGCTTGAATGCTTCTATATGAAATATTAAGTACATCCTTGCATTCTTTTGATGTCTTAAGTGATGTTCTTTACCTTTTTGTGTATCATACTCAATGTAAACATGTTTGAAGGTATAATTTGATTATGATTCCAAGATTTTGTAAGATATTGCTATGAATTATGAAGGATATGAAATAAATGAGTATGATACCTTTATTTCTTGAAAGTATTTGAATGAATGGCTTGTTTATATGCCTTAATTGCATTAATAGTGCACATGAACATTTTTATGATATAACATGATCATATATGCATTCATGTCATATTCACTTCATTGCCGTGCGTCATATATGGTTTATTAAGAGTCTTGAGTCTCACGAACACGTCTTGTGGTCTTTTGTACAGTTGTCTCCAGGGTGGAGAGATCTTGTTCAGGCACTTGGTACTCGTTCCTTGTTTCGTCACGGTTCAGGTGAGGGTGTTTTCATTTTAGCTACGTATTAAACCCTACAACCCTTATGTGAAAAGCTTTGACCAAAACCTTATGATTATATATATATGGTTTTCAAATGAAGTTATCGAGTAAATTCTTCTGGATTATACGTATGAGCGCATATAAGCTTAAAAATGGTTTTGTAATGAGGCTATGCTCCAAACCGTGTGTGTGTTCATGCTAGCTACGGATTAGGATGACACGGAGAGGTACGTATATAGCATATGTCGAGTTACACGGTAAGGTATGATTTCTTATAGTATGTATCATATGTATGAATTGAAATGTTTGGCGAGACACATTTAGGATTTCTGATTGTACGGGCCCTGGGACTTAGTATATGTGGCTAACCGAGGAAGCAAGGGCTGACGGGGATCCCATATACTAGTCCCAACAAAACTACTGTGATACCGGCCCTCGCTAGGAGGTTTAGCGGGGAATGGGAGCTGAGTGCCTTTGGGGGATTCATGTACCCCCATTGGCCTATGTTTGAACCGGTGGCCGGGTCTTGCAAGCCCGTCCACCACCCGGAGGAAGAAGGTTGGTTATGATTTACGCCTTTTCTTATATATATGTTATGTTATGTTTATGCACCGTGCGGGAAGGCCGGGATCTGGATCGCCCAAACGAACATGTTTATGATATGATTTATGGTCTGTGTGTAGTATGATATATTGCATGATCGCCTAATCAATATATTAATGATATTTGTCGTACACGGTCGGAGTTTGGTTGGAGATTGTGCACGCTCACTCGCCGAGCCTTATATTTATGTATGATTTATGAAAGTAATGAATTTAATATGAATTAGTCGTAAAAGTCGAGCATTGTTTATCTATTTTCTTGCCCTTTTTGGGAACTAATTCCAAATAAAACCTTGTTCGGAATTTATGACTTGCATGTGCATGTTTTATATATGTATATCGCTCCTGCTCACTCAGTCTTCTAGAGACTGACCCTCTCCCTCCCCAACATTTTAGTGTGCAGGTTGGCTTTGGAGTTTCGAGCTAGGCGGAGGGGTGTGGAGTCTTTGAGTTGGTTAAGTTAGGTTAGGAGAGTCTCTGCACTCATATATGTATTGGAATTATGTATGATTCGTTCTATTATACCATGAACTTGAATATTTATGTAATCGTTATTGAAATGCTTTTACTGGGTTTGGTGATGTAAAAGAGGCCTGAAGAGCCCAATTCTAGTTATGGTCGATATGTTTGAACTTTAGATTTACGATGCATTCTACCTTGTGGTTTGGTTTTCATTGCAGGGTCTAGCTCCGCCTGGCTTCGAAAGGTTTTTCTGTGTGTCTCCCATTCGCTAGGGTTTGATACGGGTGCGGATTTACTATTTCGTTACTCGTGTTGAGCCTTAGTGCGGGGGATGTGGTGCCTCACGTGTGGGGTGCTACATATATCACGTACATGCATGTATATACACACTCCACATTACACACATGCATGCAAGAATTAAACCATGCACACCACAACCCACAACTCACGCAGGTCCCCACCCGGGGAAAGAAATACAAACGAAGGTCCCCGGTCGGGTAGAAGGAAGGCAGAAGCTACTGCACAAGGTTTCCCCGGCCGAGGACACAACCATCACAAAATCTCCCCGCCCGGGGAGATTACAGCAGGGGCAATGTGACACCCTGATATTTAAAAAAAAAAAAAAAAAAAAAAAAGTAAGAAAATATAAATTAGGAAAAATATCAAATCATAACATGAATACATATTACGTGGCATACCGATTGCGTAGTTTATTTGTTTAAATTTATAATGCTACTTGATTAAATACATTCATAAAATAAATATTTACTTATTTAACAAAATCTATATATGAAATTTTACTTTCCTTAAATATTTGTTGAGAATAGACTAAATGTTTAATACTAAAAACAAGGTTTCAATTAAAATATTTTAGTAACATAAAATAACCATATGTATGTTTCGGAACTTAAGACTAAACATTAATAATTCCTAAAGTCCAACATTAATTAAATTATTCAAAAGAAATAGTTGTTAATGTGCAAGTACTTGCTGCATAACACTTATATAATTAATATTTTATTATATATGTCATGAAAATATTCTTCCCCGGCCCTTAAGATAGGAATACATCTATTTTTTTTTTATTAAACAACTACCACTAACTTGTTTTTGGTTAAGCCACGTCAATCAACATCCTTGAGAAACAAATATAATTTAAGTCCCTTTTCCTTTTCATCCATTCTAACTTTTCCTTTCATTCTGGGCAGACAAGAAGGTACGTTTCTTCCATAACATTCCAATAAAATTGTTTAGTTGATTCCTCTCTTTTTTTTCCTTCTTAACTTTGTTGTGATTCACTACTGAATATGCTCCTAATTCTTATAATCATTATTTGTTTTTATCTCAAGAACACCCCAAACCTATCAATTGACTGCACACACAAGTCTCAAAACACGTCCATGTATATATGTATATATATACAAATCACAATCAGATATTAAATTTAAATAATTATTTGGTTTAATTAACTTTATCATTGAAATTACATAATTACATTTACATATTAATTATAGTGGGTTTAGATCTATAGTACTAAATATGTTCAGGATATTTTAGTATCCATTAACTAATGATTTCGATAGATTAGCCGTTAATTATAATTTAATTAAAGTTCATAATTAGTTGATTGAAGCCCTAAATTAGACTATTCATATTAAACATACTTTTTACAATATTGGTGTGTGCGTAGTGTGACCTTATATTTTAAAATTGGTTGATGATTTTAAGTTGAAAGCAAAGTGCCATGTATGTAATATTTGACTTAGTATGTATAACAAGCACTTTGTGATATTTAAAGAAGTTAGATACTGTGAATTAGAAAATAAATTTTAATATTAATCGCAAGTTATAGTGTAAAATGAAATACTCTGTACCTCTTTTCAATAAGATAGGTCCGAAATTAGGATTTAGGTGATTGTTTTGCAATTTTGTTGACTTAGTGCACATGTGCACGCATTTGTTTAACTGGTCTTTGTTTTGCTATTTTGTTGACTTAGTGCATATGTGCACGCATTTGTTTAACTGGTCTTCAAACCTATTTATTTTACTCAGAGTATTAAGGTCAGATTAGAATTTTTGGATTTAGCACTTGTTGACCAAGAGTCGTGTTTGTCCTTTTGTCATGCAAACAAGGACCAGCTGCGAATCAATACGGTGAGGAAATTTTATCTTTAAAACTGAAATACGTATATTTATATTATTATGCCAGCCTTCGTAAGACCTTTATTTGATGATTTCGATTTTTATTCCCAACATGTTATATTTACTTATCTAAATATTTGGTTATTAGTTACTGGTTTTAAGACAAATGATTTTGTAAGTAAAAAGGATTTCATATCTATAAGTACTGCATCAAATCCTTCGTTTATTTGAAACGAATCTACCGTTCTTATTAACGAGCTATTCTGTTCCATTATTATTTGATTGCACTCATGGGGACGCCCACGGGGTAGTTCTGGGCCACGGGGTTACTCTCAATATCAGACCGGCTGGGCGGCCGCGGTCGTAGCTGTGCGAGGTAACGACCACATGTTGAAGCTACCATTCGGAGATTCGGATATGGTCTCGAGTGATTAGCCGAAGAGATGATCTCACGGGCATGTGGGACTCTCGACCTTTATTAGTTGGGGGATACCCCGATTCTGGTGTTTGGAGTTATTTTATGATTTTGGTTTTAGGCGATAAAAGGGGAGAGATTGTTCATAGCTCGTTCATATGTATGTATATTGTTCCTTGCCTGCTCATGCATCGATTATGGTTTTGTCATTATTTACTGTTTTGTATTCTTCCGCCTACCTCACTAAGTCAGTTTGACTTACTCCTCTCTTTTGACTCGTATTTCAGATCTTTTTGAGCGAGGCCCGGAGTTAGGTGAGCAACCCTTGGATTAGAAACGTTAGAGCTGTCTTACCTGCCGTTTTGTTGCTGACGTACAGCACCCCATCTCGGGGAATGTATTACTTATGTGGTTTGTAAGCTTAAGCCCCGCATAAGGGCGAAGGCGTTGGCTTTTTTCTGGTACTTGTTTTGTCGTCGTCTTCGTCGGGGTCGGTATGTAAGTTCAGTTATTTTATTTTGTTTTGGACTCTTGTTTTTAGGACCACTACCTTGTATATTAAGTTGTGTTATCGTTTTCGCTGTTTTCAGTTGCTCTGGTTTTGACTCTGAGTTGCTACCCTAGATTACCGTAGTTTCTTTTAACGCTTATGCGGCTGAACCAGGGTAAGCGCTTAGCAAACCTTGACTAGACCGTGCGGGTGGCACTCCGCGGGACCCTCTAGGTCCGGGGATTCCGTCGGGGCATCGCAGGCAACGAACAGCAGCAGCTGCAGCTCTGTTTTTCCTTCTTCTCACGCAGCAACAATAGGGCAAAGTAGCAGCAACAGCAGAGCAACAAAAATAGTAGCAAACATAGCAAGAAAAGAAGCCAAAACTGACAGAAACTCACGCAGCAAGAGCAACAAGAACAAGGTTCCAATCATGCTTCAAATTCTCATATTCTCAGTCCCGTTTCCAAGCTCCAAACAAGGTGAAAATTCACATACTTACAATCCATGAAAATAAGAGCATGATTTCAGTTATTGGTGCTTAGGGAAACAAGATTCATGCATTAAAATCCACAAAAACTAAAGCTAACTCATGAATTCAAAATTTGGAGATAAACCTAACTATTTAAGTTCTTCACCAAAGCATACTCAAATCTCCATGGAAATCAACAAATAAACACTTAAAAGAAAGAGGAGAAGATTAAGAATAAAACCATGGACTTACCTTTCGAATTTGAGGCAAAAAGATGGAGTATTGATCTTGGAAAGGCAAGGTGAACTGTGCAGATTTCTTTTTCCCATTTCTCTCTCGTTCACCAGCTTCTTTCTCTCTCCCCAGGTCTGATTTCGAAATTATAGGTTAAGGGATGGTTAGAGGGTTTAACTAGGGTTCATTTAGCTCAAGAATCAAGTGATTTGGTTAAGAAATGAATTGGTTATGGCCAAAATACTCCAAGGTGGCGAATCTGCTCGTACAGATCGGTTCAAACAAAATACGGGGGCTCAAAGGGGCTTAGAAAAATACAAGGTTAGGTTCCTTAGCTCCATATCTTCATTACGAGTCCAACGCCACTTTCGGAATTCGAATCTGAATTCCCGATCTCAAGTTGTGGCCTCCGGAACACAACGTGCGCTAAAACTCCGTTAGGCCCTCGAGTCCCCAAAATAAATAAATAGTCGAAGACCACTACAAACGAGTTCTAAAACGTAAAACGAGCATGTAAACAAGTTCATAAATCATATAATTCATGCATACCAAGTTGTTGCAAAAAAATTGGAAACAAGTACGAGGTCAAACGAATTAAAACGGGGCTAAACGTTCAAAATTTCAAATAATATACTTTAACAAATAATTCATATAAATCAAAATATAGCATATAAAAATTATAATAAACACATAAATGCATAAATAAATAATTTAAAAGCACACTTAGCTCACTCGTAAAGACATACCTGGAAGTCCAAAAAGTCGGGGTGTCACAAAATCCAACCATTCAATCACCAAAATCTGACAACAATTCATTCAAGAAAGAGCAGTTTGTATTTTCAGTTTTCATGCCCAAAAATTCAAGGTTTTCTTCAAAGTCTTTAATGGTATTTCGTTCATAACACACTTATCATGAAGTATGAATCATAAATTAAGGTAAAGAAGTTCAAATCACCTACAAACATGCACCAAATCAGTCCCAAACTCAAGCTAAGGCAAGGAAGCAAGAATTCTGTCTAACCCTTCCTATTCATGCAAGCATCCAATCTCAAATTAAATCTGAATTAAAACATGAAGTTCAAGGATCAAATGCATCATAGAATGATGAGGAATTCAAAAATATATATACCTTCAAGATTTGATGAAGTATGGAAGAGATTAAGCTTCAAAAATCACAAGGCATGAAAAGGGTTCTTCTTCCTCCTTTCTTCTCTCTCGGATCAGCAGCTTTTTCCTTCTCTTGGGGGTGTGTGGTTCAAATAGCTGAGGATAAGGAAAGAGAGAGAGAGAGAGAGAGAGAGAGAGAGAGAGAGTTAACTCAACGTGAAAAAGTCATGGTTTAGGCTTAATCAAGGTTAAGTTGGTCCCACAAACTCAAGACTAGTCAAAGGGTGTCATTTTGGTGCAAGGTGCTAGTTTCAGTGGAATTTCGGAGGTCCAAATGAACTTAGAAAATTACAAGGTTGGGTTCCTTGGCTTCCTTTCTTTTTTATGAGTCCGAAGCTTCTTCCAAAATTCAAATCTGAATTCCCGAGCCCAAGTTATGCCTTGTGGAACACGAGGTGCACTAAAGCTAGTTAGGCCTTCGAGTCCCTAACAAATAAAACGGTTCGAAAACCTTATCAAACGAACTCAAAAACATAAAACGAGCATGCAAAAAAGTTCATAACACATATAATTCATACATATCACGTAGTCACAAAAATTAGAATCGAAAACGAGTTCGAACGGATAGAAAACGAAGCAAATAGGGCATAAACGTTCAAATAATTCATATAAGGTTCAAATAAAATTCAAGTAATTCAAAGAATATCACATAAATAATAAAATAAACACATATTCACGTAATTAAATAATTAAAATATGCACGTAGCTCTCCCATAACGGCGTACCTGTACGGTCGGACGAGCGGGATGTTACAAACTCCCCTCCTTCAAAAGGACCTGTCCTCAGGTCCGAAGCAAGATCTAAATGACCCTGGACCAAATTCAACTCCACACTTCCGCTGCGCCACTCTGATCCAAGTGAGTTGTAGACTCCGCGGGATACCACTTCCTCAATTAGAAATAAGGAAGACTTCTCATATCCCGGTAGTTCCGTTGGCATTTTCCGAATCTGAGTGAGTTCCCTTAGCCTTAGTAAACCAGACACAAAGTCCTCAGCCATTTGCTCACATTTGCAAATAAAATTCAGAAGTAGTTAGAGAATCCTACCAGTACTTGATGTCTGATCCTCAACCGGTGGCACGTTGACATTACTACCCAAGTCCACAATATCTCTTCTTGTGCCAATACATCATTACCGGTTTTTCAAGCCCCTGAACCATGAGTGGGATTTGTCTCGTGACCAAGAACTCCTTGAGACATAGGCTCCAACTCTCCCATTAGCAACGCACAACCAAAGTCTTCCTTAGTACCTTGATTGTAACGGAGTAGTTTTGAGTACTGTAGCACCCGGAGCGACGGGCCACCACATCCCCCACACCCAAACCCGAACCCACATATGAAATGGCTTTCCATACATGAGCCCAAGTCTAAGCGAACGGGGACCTACACACACACTCTAGGCTAAGCGGGGCTAATACAACAACAGAGCACCCAAAACAAACACAAAAAATCCGGAAGCATCAACCAGGATCCATAAGAGCTCAACAAAAGCACACACATTACTATATACATGGCCTCACGGCCCAAAAATAGATCTAATATTACATGAAGTGTTAATCTCCAAAGTACAATTTAATTCAAAAATACATATTAAAATATTCAAAAGATGCAAGTATGAAATGCAGACTCAATCTAAACCCGAAAGTACGACACGACCACGACGCACTTCCCCACCTAACTCGAGCAGACCTGCAACTAAAGGTGGGAAAAGAGAGGGGTCAGTCACAACTAGACTGAGGGGGGGGGGGGGGGGGGTTAACGTACACCCACACACTATATAAATATAGAGAATTGTACAAATTAATCAAAATATTATGAACCGGGAATAGGGTTTTGCACACCAAACCATTTCAAAACAAACTTACACTTCATCATCAAAATAAAGCTTAACATAGTTTAAAAGAAAATCCTATCCTGTTCTATAATCAACGTAACGTACAAAAGCTCGACGAGTACGAGCACTTAACCGTTAATCCTCTACAATGTAAGAAAACCAAGAAAACGTAAATATATAAAAAACGTATCCATCCCCAACAACACCGGTATTTCGGGAGTCAAACCCTCACCACAATTACCAATGCCCATGGGGTAGCTAACCCGCAATGTGCTTGAAGTACCACGCATCCTCAACCTCCAAGAGTCACGCGTAAGTACTCCAAATGGAAACCGTACACAGGCTTAACCTGACGGCCCTTGCTGTCCCGGGCGTCCTTACCCACGTCTCCGTGGCCCAGTAATAACTAATTATCTCATTAAACTTACTTAACTCGCTACATAATTAAACATAACTTACGTACCTTATCGAGCATACCTTACCTTGCAACTTGGCATATGCTATACGTGTACCTCTCCGTGTCTTCCTTATCAATAAGATGTTGAGATAGATCCTAGCTTGCGTGACAACACACGGTTTGGAGCAAAGCCTCGTTGCAAAACATTTTCAAGCTTATATACGCTCATACTTATAGTTCAAAACATTTTAATCGTAAGATAAAATCATAAACATATCATATGCCACGTATCTCGTATGTAAATATATAGTATAATCGCATGCGGGTGAGAAATCATCACATTTAGGCCATAGGTCGCTTATTTAAAAGAAAAGGTCCTAAAACTCACTATGTAGCAAAAGTAGGTAGAGTCCGGGGCCAAAAAGGAGCAAACGAACACCTAAACCTTGGGTTCAACGACGCTCGAAAGAGGCTCTGAAACAAAAGAACACAACACCCGAGACTTAGACTCAATCATGAACTAATTAGACGCACGACGACGCATACAAATGCAAGTGGATGTTGTGACGCCCCGATATTTCGGCCGTACAGGTATGACGTACGTGTTTACCAAACTGTGCGAAATAATCGTTTATACGTGTTTTATATATTTAATTTTATATATTAAATGTTAATTAAATATATTTTACATTTATTAATATTAAAACACAATTTAATTTGTACACTTTAAATTTAAACTAAAGTAAATACGTGCCTTTGACTTGAATTAAATTAATTTGCACAATTTAATATTAAAAGTATATTTTATTTCGTGCACTTGTAAATTTAAATATGGGTTTGATTTTTGTTATATTTTGTTAAATCCTTTGAATTTATTTATGCATGGTTTATGAGTGCTACAAATGTGCTTCGTTTTTATATGATTTGATACCGAAATTTCGTACGAATTTAGTATGTCGGAGATATACATGTCTTGAATATGGATATATGTTCGTTTCATATTTTAGGGTTCATCGCACCCTTGGTTCCGTAATTGATATCTTGAGCTCGGGAACTCGGAATCGAGTTCTGTCAACTTCGTTGAACTCCTATCGAAGATTTGGGTTTAATGAGCTTAACCATATATTTTTCCGAGATCATTTGAACCTCTGAAATCCAACCGAAAAACGAAACGGCACCAAAACTGCCACATTTTACTAAAATGACCATAACTTTATCAAACCTTAACCAAATTAACTATGGTTGGAGTCCTTGTAACCCTAGTTCAGCCCAATATCTCCCCATACTCAGCCCTAACCGAACTTATCCTCACACAAACAAGAAATCCCAGCCAAAGCTACTAACTTCCAGTTCATCCCGTAACCTTGCCTTCCTTGGAGATTTTGGAGCTCAAATCTCTTCCAACCTTCACCCAATCAACAAGGTAAACTTAGGGTTGTAATATACATTCATTCCTGGTCATTTTCATCCATTCATCCCTAATTTTGAGTTAGTTTTCATGGAGATTTGCTAGCTTGAGTGAATAGTTAGGTATTGAGCAGTTATGTTGTTGTCCTTCGATTCTTGATGGTTTTGGTTGATTCCAAGCTTGAAAATGATTGTCTTGACTCCCTCTTCTCATTTATGATCATGGATTATGTGGTAGTTGAAGTATTCATGAGATTTCATTAATGACACTTTGAGGAAAATTCATGAAATAAACACATATACCTTCATCTCACGATTGAGCATCCTTGGGGCTGATTTGTATGTCGATTTAGTGTTGCTTTGCTGCATATGTGATGGCCTAACTTACTTGAATATGTTGGGACAAATAAGATCAGTTGTTGCTCTGTTTTTGCCCCATTTTACCCTGTTTTTGGACTGGATTTTGCTGCTATCATTGCTGTTACTTGCCGTGCTTCAATGCTGTCAGTTTTTAGTCATTTAGGTGGGTTGTTCATGCTATATGGCTGCTGCATTTCATGGCTTTTGGTTGCTGCTTTTTTCTATTGCATATTCATGATTGATACAGGGGATTTTCTTGCGTTGAGCTTCTGCATCGCGTCTGAAATGGATCTCCCCGGGCAGGGAGATTTTTGCCGTGAAAAGGCCCGGCCGGGTAGCCTTTGTGCAGAAGCTTTCTGCACGAAGCTCCCCGGGCGGGGACTTTTACTGTACAAAATCTCCCCGGGTGGGGAGATTGATTCTGGAGCAGTGTTTGCTGCTGTATGCTGCTGCTATTTATTTTTCCTTCTTTCTTTACACTAATGCATGTAATGCATGTTGGTTGGCAGTACGTGAATGAGTATAAGGCATGCATATGTTTGAAGTTAAATGTTTCATGCATGTTAATTTGGGAGCATGTATAGCTACGTATATATTTATATATATACATATAATTATGTATGCATGTAATTTGTGCATTATTGAATTGCATGCATGAAGTTTGTTTGTGCATGATAAATTGCATGCATTTTTTTTGTTAGGTTTCATGTGCATGCATGTTATATACGTATAAATATATATATATATATATATATATATATATATATATATATTTAGATATATTTGCATGCATAGGATTGCTAAGTACGTGTGTGTATATATATATATATATATATATATATAAATTATTATTTGATTTAATTGAATTATAGAATTTAATTGTTACCTATTTCATGTTTTATTTAATTTTCGATCTTGATATGAACGTATTTAATTGTCTAATTTCTAATTATAAATGCGATTTAATACGTGCTATGATCATATTTGAAATTCTTGGATTGAATTGATATGAAATATGAATTTATGAATTTGAATGGAAATGAATGGCTTGTTTATATGCCTTAAATTCCTTACTAGTGCACACGAACATTTTCATGACATAATCTTATCTTTTATACATTCATATCATGATCATTACATTGCTGAGCGTCTTATATGGTCATATTGAGTCTCACTTCACCTTTCTTGCACAGATTTTGATTCCGTTGGAGACGAGGCCGGTCAGTGAGGCTCTTGTGTTCTCCTTTTTGCCGTTTAAGGTGGGTTTTTCTTCTATTTAGTTATGTGACCCTATATATACCATCAATGTGAAAAGTTTTCAACCAAAATGAATATATATATAGAGAGTCGTTTTAAAGAGTAAATGTTTGCAACGTAAAGCCCTTATTTTATAAATCCTACCAAATGTTTTGGCGAGAAATGAATGAATGCACGAATGGGGCCCAGGGACTTAGTGTGAGTGGCTATCCGGGGAGGCATGGGCTGACGGTGATCCCTCACACTAGTTCCACCAATTAACAGCGTAACCGGACCTCGTTAGGAGTTAGCGAGGAATGGACTCCTCGCGGCAGCAGGGGAAGTTGGAGATTCTGGACAAAAACTCCAATCAAACTCAAAGGAAAACATGAAAGCTTCAAGTAAACACCTAAAGGCAAGAAAATATGACAAGAATCCATCATGTAAGTCATAAAATTCCAAGAAATCAAGGAGTGACCATGTGATGCCCCGTTTCTCGATCAAGGTAAGTTTTGTTACGTAAGTGAATGATTTACCTTTCTTTGCATGAATTACGTGAAATTATGCCTTAATTTGATAACTGTTTTGTGCTTATATGGAATATATGATTTGTATGAAATACATGACTATTTGGTATGTTAATTATGTACTTCTATTGTTCCTATTGAGCTTTGGTAGCATGCTTTGCGATTGATCGAAACAATGTGCTTATTTGGACATTAAAGCATAATTTAGGGACTAAATGGTAAATTTATTTTTTGAGCCTGGAACTGGATAGAACCTAATAAAATTGAGTAGATAATTCGATTGCGAGTTCGTGGGTTCTTGAATCGCACAATTCGGAGTTCGGACGAAGAATTTATGGCCATTTTACGAAAAGTCAACCATTTTAACCCAAATCAGTTGACCGCGACCCAATTTTGAATTTTACCCAATTTAACTCATAGCCCGCTCCAACTGACCCAGTTCACGACCCAAATAGCTGACCCAATTTCATAAATCAGATTTTAACATTTCAAACTCAAATTACGGCAAATTCCAAGATTGAAACACCTTCTCTCAACACCTTCTCTCTAAAACCATTCATATTCTCCAAGAACACCTCCAAGCCATCTTCAAGAGACAAGATTGGGGATTGAAGCTAGAGATTCAAGGTTGAAGAATGAGTGATTCTCTTCGATTATCAGCTCTTAAGGTAAAAAATGTTTGAGTTTGAATGTGGGTCTTCTTCTTTGAACTTGAAGCTTGAATATGGAATCTAGGGTTCGTCTTAGATGGTTTAAACTCGAATTTTTTAATGGAAATATGACTCTTATGATGCTAGGAACAATTTGATGTAAGAATTTCTTGTTTTCATGCTTGTTTGAAGAATCCACCATTGATGACCTTCGAAGCTTTCTTAAGAATTCTTCCATGTTCATGTCTGTAACGCCCCAATTTTCGGATATTCAGGTACGCACGTCATGTGTGAGTTTTTCCGAGAGTTAGGATTTATTTTAATTCTTTTGTTTATCCAATTCATATATTCCATGATAATTTTATAAATTATATTCTGACATGTTTATGTGAAATTATATGAAATTCATATCAATGCGAGAAATATTGCATGACTTGGAAATGAGGGATACGTGAAATAATTGCCGAACGTGATTTAAATTCTTGAATTGACCTTAATTGAACCTTTATTTAAATGTGAGGACCAAATTGCATGATAAATTCTTGGACCAAAGTGATCAATTCTCTAGAAATGGAACTTGATTGCAAAACATACACCTTTGAGGGACTTAATTGCAATTTATACCTTTCATCAAATTTGAGGAGATAATTTACGTATAAAGATTCCTTCTTCTTCCATTCCATTTCATTTCATTCATTTCATACCAATCTTTGCTCTCTTGCATCCATATTCACGAGACAATCAAGAGGAAAGGAAAATTTGGGAAATCATCATCTTGAAGCTAAAATTTTCCAAGGAAATTGCATATTTGAAGCTCAATCATCATCTCTTTCCTTCTCCTTTCTTATTCAAGGTATACTTAGATATATATGTGATTTCTTGATGATATTTCTTGAAGCTAGGGTTTGTGAATTCTTGGATAAATGGATTATTTGGTGATTGATGCATGAATACATGATTTTACAATAGATTGATGCATGAATTCTTGGAAAATTTGAGCTTATATGATGAATTCATATATGAACTTGAAAGTGAAAAATCTTGATGATCTAAGCATGTTTCTTGGATTAATTGAAGTCTAATTGGTATACTTGAGTTATAGGCATGATATATGATAGTTTGGAGTAGATTTCTTGCCTTGGTTTGTTGTGGGAAGGCTTAGAAGCCAAAATTCAAACCTTGCCCTGTTTTCCCGAAGCCTTTCGCTACTGCTGGAGTTGGGGGTCGTGCCCGCAACAGTTTCGTGGCCATTTTTGGTCGGGGCCACGACTAACAAGTCGAGAAGTTGGCAATTTTGTCACGGTCGCGACTGCATTTTAGTACAATTTTGTCACGGCCGCGACACCCTCATCCGAGCTCCGATTGACCTGATTTTTGAATTGAAAGAAACACCTTGAAGTCTAAAATATTCTCCAATTTGAATCACCTCAATATCTTTTCTCATTTGTGAGAAATAATCAATTATTTTTGGTGTCGCCACTTCACTGACAACCTGCATTCACCTAAGTTCAAGCATACACCATTTTCTCCTCGTTTTGAGCTAGAATACGAGCCATATATCCTCGGAAAGGTCTAGGTGTCTAGTTTCATATCCAATAAACAAAACTTAATTCCAACTTCTAGAAGTCAATATATTCTAGTTTTTCTACAGAATGTGTATTTCCAAAAATTGTCGATTTTTGCTAAACTTTGCCAAAACCTCTCTTATTGCATTCCTTTCACTTCCTTGGCTCCCGTATGTGACTTATATGAGTTATATACTTGGTTTATTGATAATTATGCTCTTATTTTACATTCTTTAATTGTTATTGCATGATATATTGATCATGACTTTGTCGTGTGTCTTAAATAGTTCATGGGAGTTGTGTCTCACGATCACTTGTCCTTGTTGCACAGATTTTCTTCCCGTTGACGAGGAGCAAGCTCCATAAGCTGTATCCTTACTTTCTTTGTTGATAAAGTTGAGGTCTAATTGCTAGTTATCTAGAACCCGTATAACCCTGTAACGCCCGAGCGCGAGACGTCACATCCCCTGCACCATGACCTGACCTGTATATGAAATGGATTTCCATACACGTGCCAAATCATAGCGAACGGAGACATACACACTCGCTAAGCCAGGCGGGACTAACCTATCACTTAAACCCCAACAACAACAACAATCAGAGTAACAGAAAAGCGGAAGCAATAATTCATATACCATATACTGAGCTATATGCTCTAGATACCAACATGTATTCCATATATTGAGCTGCTCTAGGTACCAACATGTAAGTTCAAGTAATCAGTAATTCTAATACAAACGTGTACGCTCCATTCAAATACATTATCCAAAATACCAAAAGCATAAACAAATCAGTGTAAAGACAAGAAATGCTAGACACTATGCAAGACTTCTCCGACTTGTATCCCGCCTAACATTCCCTCCTGCAAAAAGAAACTGAAACAACTCCGGGTTCAGTCTTAGACAGACTGGTGGGTATAAAAATAGGCATAATATTATAATACAGCGGAATTTAAACACATACATGCAAGCTATAATCCTTATTCGAGGTTTAGAGGCATTTTTCCCCAAGTGGGAATTAAAATACAACGAATAAGATTATAACAATTCATTTGTGGCCCGGCGAGGGGGAGTGCATTATCTCCAACCAACACCTTGTGTAATTCGTTAATCATTCATTCATTCATTCGTTCATGCATTCATTCTTTCGTGCACATTCATTAGATCATTCATATACTCCTTCTTCCTCCGGTTAGGGACGGGTTTGCAAGGCCCGAACCCTCATTCATTGGTGCTAGAGGGGTACATGAATCCCCAAAAGCGCGGGTCCCCCTTCTTTCACTAATCTCCTAGAGAAGTCTAGGTTACCAAAATTGATGGAACTAGTATATGTGGATTCCCGTCAGCCCAAGCTTCCCCGGTTCACCAATACACTAAGTCCCGAGCCCCCATTCATTGTGAACATTCATTTCTCGCCAAAACTTTTGGTAGGATATTCAAATTAAAGGCTTTACACTTAAAACATTGATTCGTTGGAAAACTCGATATAGATATATATAGCTTTGGCCAAAATCTCGCACATTGGGTATATTGGGGTCATATCTTTAACTAATAGAAGAAAAACCCACCTGGTAGACCAAAGAACCCGACAAAGCTCTCACTGCTCAACCCCGTCTCCCACTGGGTCAATATCTGTGTGACAAAGGTAGTGTGAGACTCAATTATGACCACATTTGACGCTCGGCTATGCAATGACATGTTATGATAGGCTTGAAACATAAGAATATGTCCAAATATGATCATGAATACCATGGAATTCAATTAAACACATAATTCATCAAGTTTCGTTCAATATACGATAAAATCGTATTCGTTCACGTTCATAGCATTCATACTTTTCATTAGGGCTGTCAACGGGTCGGATTCGGACCGGATCAGGGGATTCCGGATCCGAATCCGACAAGAGGATCCGACAGCCGGATCCGAATCCGAATCCTATAGGATTCGGATTCATTTATTTTGAATCCATGTATAATCGGATCGGATTATATCGGATTAAAGATCCGACCCGATTAGCAATAAAATTTAATTTTTTTATTTAACAAATTTAATATAAAGAATTAATATAATTACATAATATTAATAAATAATAATTATTTAATGGATTATTTGATGATTTTATTTATATTTGTTTAAAATAAGTTAACTTAAACTTATTAATAAAGGAAAATATATACTTTTAGAGTAAATAATTCAAATTTTATTGTTGTTTAAAGTGATAATTATGTGAAAATTATAATTTTAGTCATTTTACTTAATATTATGTACTAATAAATAATTTATTTTAATTAAATATTATATATATAATCGGATTCGGATTCTAAACGGATCGGATTCGTTAATTCCATATTCGCTCCATTTATTTCGGATAACGAATATTTATAATCGGATATGATCCATCGGACATTTTTATCGGACGAATATGTTAAAATTCGGATCGGATTCGGACCGGATTCGGATTAAAATCCGATCCATTGACAGCCCTACTTTTCATTCTTGCATTCATATAGTCCTTGAGGTCATAAATCAATCATAATTCAAAAGTCGAGAGTCCAACACGGCCGTGTCCATTTTCAGTTCAAAGTTGACACGGCCGTGTCAGCTCGTCGTCTTCAAAGAGAAAACAGAGCAAAAGCTCTGTTTCGTGAGGGAAAAGCTTTGGAGAAGCAGGGCAGCAACAAGGAAGCTCTTAGGTACACTTAGACACGAATTCAATCCATATAATTCATATATAACATGTAACCCAAGCTAAAACACAAGAATACATGCTCAAAATTGGCCAAATCATCATCAATTCTCATGATCATCAAACATGGAGCTTCAAGCTCCTTCAACGGCAATTCATGCTATAATCCACCAACATGAAATTTAAAGATATAGCAATGATAAGGAAGCTTCAAGCAACAATTTCCATGCCTCAACTCTCACTTTAAACCATTAAAATCCCAAGTTCAAGATCAAACCCCAATTCATGCTCATATTTAAAACAACATGAATCCTCCACTCAAGCCAAGCTATACATAGATGAAAAGATAGAGAAGGAGATGGAGAATACAAATCATCAATTACCTTGGAAAGAGATGGAGGATTGATTGATCTTGAGCTCAAAGTTTGGTTGATCAAAAGGAGGGTTTCTTGGAGCTTTTCCCTTGTCTCTTGAGATGAAGAATTGATCGATCAAAAATGGAAGCACAAGGAAGAAAATGCTGATATTTAGTAAGGAAACGGGTAGGATACGGGTCGGTCCAAGTCCGGTTTGTTTAAGAAACAGTTCAAACAAGTTATAAAGTCGAGGCTATAGAAAGGTTCGTTGTCGAAGGTTCAAATGACATCGAAATGGTACAAGGTCAAGTTCAAAGTATAGGTATCGTCGAAACAAGTTCAACGCCATTTACGGATCTCGATTTCGAGGTCCGGAGCTCAAGATATCGCGAAAACCGTTCAGGGTTGCCTATTATTCAAATAGGTCCCTAAACTTTCAAAAAGTGGCAATTAAGCCCAAACTCAATTTCCAATTGAGTCCAAAACATTCAAATAAATTACAATCAAGCCCACGGATTACACGAAACACGTAATTTCATTCAATTAACACCGAATTCACGAAATTCACATTCTCACAATTTCATTCGTATATTCATAGCTCACATTGACATTCATATGGAATTTAAACAAATAAATCAAATTAGAAACGAATTCAATTAATAATTCAAAATATAAAATCATATAATTAAATGTAAATGCGCACGTAACACTTACCTGCACGTGTGAAAACACGGGGCGTTACAACCTCTCCCCCTTAAAGAGAATCCGTCCTCGGATTCATTGCTCGGTTGGAAACAATTCGGGGTAGAACTTCTTCATTTTCTCTTCCGTTTCCCATGTGGCTTCCTCCATCTTATCACTTCACCACAACACTTTCACCAAGGAAAACTGTCTGTTTCGAAGTTCTTGAAATTTACGATCCAGAATCTTAACTGGTTTCTGAACGGAAGTGAGATTCGGTTCAAGCTCAACCTCTTCAACCGGTAGTACCACTGATTCATCGGGATAGTATTTCCGAAGTTGTGACACATGGAAAACATTGTGGATACCCGTTAAACTTGGAGGTAAATCCAATCTGTAGGCTGTATCTCCGATTCTCTCCAAAATCTTATAAGGTCCCAAATATCGGGGATTCAGCTTTCCTCTCTTTCCAATTCGGGTGAATCCTTTTCGAGGTGAGGCTTTCAAGAACACTCTATCCCCAACTTCGAACTTAAGATCTTTCCTTCGTTTATCTGCATAACTCTTCTGTCGATCTTGAGCTGCTTTCATTCTTTGCCGAATAATTTAAACCTTTTCGATAGCATCCTGAATAGCCTTGGAAGGTTTCTCTTTCTTATCCTTTCTTTTCACACCTTCCTGTTTGCTCCACTCCCATTCTTCTAAATCGAAAAACAATGGGGACCGGAACTTTCTTCCATAAAGAAACTCATACGGTGCCATTTCTATTGAAGCTTGATAACTGTTATTGTAGACAAACTCAATCAAGGGCAACTGTTCATTCCACGAACTTGAGAAATCCAACGCACATGCCCTCAACATATCCTCAAGATATCTGATTAACCTTTCAGATTGCCCGTCCGTCTGTGGATGAAAGGCTGTACTGAACTGAAGCTTGGTCCCCAAACACTTCTGTAATTCTTGCCAAAATCTAGAAGTGAACCTCGGATCCCTGTCTGAAACAATACTAGCTGGCACTCCATGTAACCGAACAATCTCATCACAATACCTCTTAGCCAACTTACCTATCTTAACTGACATCCGAACTTTAAGAAAATGGGCTGACTTGGTCAATCTGTCCACGATTACCCAAATTCCATCGAATCCACCCTTCACTCTAGGTAAACCCGATACAAAATCCATTGCTATCTGTTCCCATTTCCATTCGGGAATAGGTAGTGGCTGTAATAATCCTGACGGCTTCTGATGCTTAGTTTTCACTAACTGACAAGTCAGATACTGCTTCACATAATTCACTACATCTCTCTTCAGCCCGTTCCACTAATAATACTGTTTCAAGTCCCGATACATCTTGTTTCCACCAGGATGTACAGAATAAGCAGTTTTATGAGCTTCATCCAAAATAACTCTTCTTAACTCCGTTGGAACTACCACTCTGTTCTTAAACCGAAATATTCCCGTGTCATCGATTCCAAACGGACACTCGGAGTCTGATCGAGCCTTTTCAATCAACTTCTGAATCTCAATATCTGTCTGTTGTGCCTCAAATATTTGTTGCCTTAACTCTGGCCGTACTGAGATGTTACCAATACGAGCCTTTATCTTAACCAACTCCATTGGTTGTCCAATATTTACCTTCAAATTAGATACACTAGCCTTCCTGCTCAATGCATCCGCGACCACGTTAACCTTACCAGGGTGATACTTAATCACACAATCATAATCCTCGAAAGTTTCCATCCAACGACGTTGTCTCCTATTCAAATCCTTCTGAGAAAATAAATACTGTAGGCTCTTATGATCGGTAAAAATCTCAAAAGAGGTTCCATACAAATAATGTCTCCACTTCCCTAAGGCAAAAATCACAGCTGCAAGTTCAAGGTCGTGAGTGGGATAATTTTTCTCATGCTCTTTCAATTTCATAGAGGCATAAGCAATTACTCTCCCATTTTGCATCAAAACATAACCTAAGCCTTCATGAGAAGCATCTGTATACACCACCAACCCTTCAATACCGTCCGGGTGGACTAATATCGGTGCAGAAGTTAACTTATCTTTCAAGAGCTGAAAACTAGCTTCACACTTCTCATCCAATTTGAACTGAACCTCTTTCTTGGTTAATCGGGTCAATGGAGCCGCAATCTTAGAGAAGACTTTAACAAATCTTCGATAATAACCGGCTAACCCCAAGAAACTTCGAATCTCGGAGACATTCTTAGGACTCTGCCACTGAGAAACTGTCTCTACTTTCGAAGGATCTACTTCTAAGCCTTTGCTCGAAATAATATGACCCAAGAAACTCACCCTGTCAATCCAGAACTCACATTTACTGAACTTGGCATAAAGCTGGTTATCTCTTAAAGTCTCCAATACCAATCTCAAATGACGAGCATGATCCTCTTCCGACCTCGAATATACCAAAATATCATCAATGAAGATCACAACAAACTTATCGAGGTAGGGCCGAAAAATCCGGTGCATCATGTCCATAAAAGCTGCCGGCCCATTGGTTAACCCAAATGGCTTCACCACAAATTCATAATGTCCATACCGAGTATTAAATCCTGTCTTAGGAATATCTTCTTCCTTAATCTTTAACTGATAATATCCTTGCCTTAAATCGAGCTTGGAATACACCCTTGACCCTTGTAGCATGTCAAACAAATCTTCTATATTAGGTAAAGGATATTTATTCTTTACAGTCATCCGATTCAACTCCCGGTAGTCAATGCACATTCTCAGAGTTCCATCTTTCTTCTTGGGATCACCTCTGAATCCACCAGGAGGTTTGGTGGAGGAAAAAATCTCGTGCATGGGAGTCGTATTCCCGATGTACACCATGTCATGGATGGCTGGGCTTTGCAAACCCACCATCACCCTGAGGGAAAAGGGTTCATGAAACTGCTACATGATTGCACTATAATTGAATTGCATGATCACGTGATTACTTAAATCAAGCATGTATTGTTCACTATTGGTGTAAAGGTTGGAGATTGCCCTCACTCGCCGGACCACGGATTGAATGAAATTGATTGAAAGAAATTGTTAAATTTGATAGTTGTAATCTGGCGAAGAATATGTCATTCTTGAACTTATAGTATTTTCATTTTCAAATGCTTTACCTAAGGTTATAACTTGCATGTCAATTGTGTTTATATATTATTTATGCCCCTCACTCAGTCTTTGGTAGACTGACACCCTCACTTTTCAGGTAATCACAGTCGCGTGCTAGGCGGGAGTCAGAGTTGTGTCTTGTCGTCCAGCTGAGTCTAGCATCGCATTTTCATATTCCTGATACTTATAGATTGATCATGTTATGGTTATTATTATATTTTAGAGAAATTTTGCATATATGGTATGATGGAAACAAATACTTTTAATGTATATAGGATGAATATGGTGCCTAGAATAATATTGATTATGCTTCCGCTTGTGAATTTTCATGTATTGGTTTTAAATGAATTGGGGTTTAGCCCCGCCTAGCTAGATTGTTTCTTGTATTGTCACCTGTTCACTATATGTTTGGTTTATGTACGGATTATCCATTTCATATGTGGACCAAGTTATAGTGCTGGGGATGTGGTGCCTTGGCGTATAGGGTGCTACATCTTAAGGTGGTATCAGAGCCCGGTTGCAAAACCGAGGTTCTAGTGTCGTGTCATGTCAAGTCTAAGTTGTACGGCATAGGAATTAATTTCTAACTTGAGAGTCTTGGATTTGATTTGAAATTATTTGATTACTTGAATTATTTGAATTACTTGAACTGCTTGATAACTTGTGTATTGCATGGATTCTTGTCCATAGTTGTCGACTAATTGACCTCACATTGCTTGAAGATTTACATGTCCAATGTGTTTTATTCTCAATTTTCTTGAATTAGTTGTTGCATTTGAATCAAATTCATGTTGTTGGCAACATTTATGTGACATGAGCATGCCTTAACCACATGCATTTATTTCCAAATGAGCTATGAATTATAGGATGCAAAGATGATATCAAACCACGGCCAATCGTTATGACAACCTCAGCCTACTACAAGATCTCTTCCCTAGCGTGGAGGGGTGAGAAAATACGCCGGGAAATTCATACAAGGATTCGAGGGCCATTGACTTCTTCCCTCGGGTTAGGATTCAAGTGCTAAGGTTCGGAATAGGAAAAAAATCGTGGGAACTTATATTACAAAAGTGGTATATCAATCGGGTTAGGAGATTTATTTAATTCAAAGAAGATGTGAAGGGTGATTTCAGGTTACTAATGATTCCATATTCGGAATTGTGGGTAAGTTGAGGATTTTCAGCTAGTTGGAATCGAAATCAGTGCGTGAGAAGAAAGTAATTCAAGTAATTCTGGTCGATGTAAAAGTTTGGGAACTAAATTGGAGAGGAGTTAAGATACCTCGGATCTTGAAACAGGGCTCTGATTGATTTGGAAAGTTTAAGAAATCGATCAAATCTAGACTTATAACACCACAACTAGAAGAATTGAACAACCAGTCTACGAGAAGCCAAGATGCTTGAGATTCTATATTCGGGCGGATTGAGTCTATTTTCCCGATCCAAATTGAATTATCGTGTTGTGAGGCTGAATTGGAAGATAGGGAGCAACAAATGGAAACAATAAAGAAAGGCAAAGTGACAACTAGGGTGGATACTAGGACCACCATAGAGATTAACTCTTTGAGAAATGTCGAGATATCAACGGCATGAAAGTAGAAGCATTTGAATTCAAGAATTACCATCTCGGATCATAAAACTACAGAAGGTACTACCAGGAAATTTTGATCAAGGAATTAGTTATGGTAAAGGTTCGGGAAACCCCAGACATCGATAATCGGGAAAGAGTTGGGTTCAAGAAATTTTAACAAAATCAAGCTATGGAAATGTATGAGTTGAGGCAAGAGAATTTGAAATTTAGAAGACCTTGGGAAAACCAGAATGATCAACAGTTCGAGACAAGCTTGTAATTCGACCAACTGGGAACGGGTGCCAGATTAAAGCCTAGCATTACTACGGTGACAGGTTCATATATTCATAAGCACGTGCATCATATATGTATTAATTTAATTTTCCTCGTATTTACGTATGTTACAATAGTTGTTATTCAAGATTGCATATTTGATATGTTAAGTACATTGTTTAAATTGTTAAATTATTTAACTTTCTTTATTTATCTGCACGTCTCTAATTAATATAATTGCTCCTGCATCTCTAAATTATTTACAAGTATGATACGTGCATTAGCATTTTAACCCACCATGAATTATTTAGTGTTTAATTGTTAGGATGACCTCCTCTCTATTCATCTTATGTTCCATGGCCGCTTCAACTTGAGTCCTACAGAAGCAAGAAGGAAAAGGAATATTTTTTGGCATTAGTTGTCATCTTTTGCAATTGGGTCATCCGGTTCTACACAAGATGTCATAGGAAAGGTTTAACAAAAGGGACAACCAATCCAAATTTCAAGAGAGTTAGAAAGAAGAGAATTTGATTTGAGGAATGGTAGAACAAGTTCGAGGAGTTTTTTTTTTTTTTTTTTTCTTAAGGGGAGAGTCGGTCGGGAACTAACATGAAGCTGATGTTTGGACCTCACTTGGGGGGGGGGGGGGGGGGGGGGAAGGGAAGTGAAACTTCAAGAAAAAGGGATTCTTTTTGAAACCCTCTATCAGAACCATGTGAAAGGAGTCCTTAATATCCTAAATCTCGTATGCCTAAAGTTTCTCAAAATGGAGACTCCTAAAACCATAAGTAGGCATATCTTGAGCCGAGTTGAAGCTAAAAGGAATTTGATGAAAAACGGGAGAGACAATGACTTCTGTGGGCAGATTGAGCACAGTTTGATCAAAGATGGAAATCCTACAAAGAAAGGCGGTTGTCATTCAAAATCTGCGTGAAATGACCAAAAGGGTGTTGCATTATTACAAGGACACGGGATAATAGCAACTTGATAGGATTAACGTATACCACAGAAGGTGACGTGGGACTCAATTCAATCGATGTTGGTAAGGAAATATTTAGGTAGAAATGCATTAAAAGAATAAAATGAGGTAACTATCAAGAGCTAAAACTCCGAACCGTGGTAGTAGCAAGGATAGGATATCGGAAGGTGTAAGTGTTTCAAGAAATCGGAGGACGTGGGTATTTTAGGAGATGAAATAGTATATTAGAGAATGCTTCGAAATTGACGGGACAAGATAGGGTAAAATTTGGGAGGAAAGCCCAACATGAATAAGAGGGATTACCGGTTAGTGAATTTTTCCATGAGAAGTCAGAAAAACTATGAAGATTAATAAAGATTGGAACTTGAGCTATTAAATGAATACCCGAGCATCCGAGAAGGTTAATTATAATTTATGATGAAACTAAATATAAATTATGGAAGGGGTTAGTTAATTAAATTGAAACCAAGTATACACTCGAGAGCCAAAAGTTTGGGCTGTAGTGCTAGGAGGGATAAAGAATTTCAGCGCGGAGTGAGGATTGAGTGGTTATCAGATTATATACGCCGCGAATTTGAGGCATGGTAGTACGATAGGAAGAAATCTCAACCAAAGACTCAAGTATTCAACCGAATTGTTACAATGCAAGAATTTCAATCCACGGTGAACGGTACGCTTCACCATGCATATCACGCACATCATGTATTTTATAATTGTTGTATACGATTTCTTGTTATTTTTTAATTGCTTCCATATAAATGGTAATTGATATTTTCTATCTGCTCCTTACGTAATAACTGTGTGAATATTTATTTAATTATTCTTTTGGGATTATTTATTTTATTTGCGTGAGAGACGGGGATTCTCTCATTGGTGATCGACAGACGGGGTTCTCTCACTACTTGTTGGAGAGACGGGGCTCTCTTATCATTACTTGTTACTTATTTAAACTTGTTCTAGCGGCAGATTAGGCTTTCTCTTGAGTGTGTAGATTCCGGTGAGTGAGGGTCGTAACTTGACAGCATTGGAAGGACCTTGTTGATTGAAGATCTTCTGAACTAATCCCTGATGGGGAGTTGCTAACCCGCGTGGGATAAACACGGGAGAGTTACTAAATTTCCAGGAATTCGAGACAGTGGATCTGGGGACCAGATCCTCTTAAGGGGGAGAGAATTGTAACGCCCCCATTTCCGGATATTTAGGTATGCACGTCACGTGTGAGTTTTTCCGAGAGTTAGTATTTATTTTAATTCTTTTGTTTATCCAATTCATATGTTCCATGATAATTTTATAAATTATGTTCTGAAATGTTTATGTGAAATTATATTAAATTCATATCAATGTGAGAAATATTCCATGACTTGGAAATGAGGGATACGTGAAATAATTGCCGAACGTGATTTAAATTCTTGAATTGACCTTAATTGATCCTCTATTTAAATGTGAGGACCAAATTGCATGATAAATTCTTGGGCCAAAGTGAACAATGCTCTAGAATTGGAACTTGATTGCATAACTTACACCTTTGAGGGACTTAATTGCAATTTATGCCTTTCGTCAAATTTGAGAAGATAATTTACGTATAAAGCTTCCTTCTTCTTCCATTCCATTTCATTCCATCCATTTCATACCAATCTTTGATCTCTTGCATCCATATTCACGAGACAATCAAGAGGAAAGGAAAATTTGGGAATCATCATCTCGAAGCTAAAATTTTCCAAGGAAATTGCATATTTGAAGCTCAATCATCATCTCTTTCCTTCTCCTTTCTTATTCAAGGCATACTTAGATATATATGTGATTTCTTAATGATATTTCTTGAAGTTAGGGTTTGTGAATTCTTGGATAAATAGATTATTTGGTGATTGATGCATGAATACATGATTTTACCATGGATTGATGCATGAATTCTCGAAAAATTTGAGCTTATATGATGAATTCATACATTAACTTAAAAGTGAATTATCTTTATGATCTAAGCATGTTTCTTGGATTAATTGAAGTCTAATTGGTATACTTGAGTTATAGGCATGATATATGATAGTTTAGAGTTGATTTCTTGCCTTGGTTTGTTGTGGGAAGGCTTGGGAGCCAAAATTCGAACCTTGCCCTATATTCCTGAAGCCTTTCGCGACTGCTAGAGTTGGGGGTCACGCCCGCGACCATTTCGTGACCATTTTTGGTGGCGGCCACGACCAACAAGTCGAGAAGTTGGCCATTTTCCTTCGCGGCCGCGATTGCTTTTTAGTACAATTTTGTCACGGCCGCGAAACCCTCATCCGAGCTCCAATTGACCTGATTTTTGAATTGACAGAAACATCTTGAAGTCTAAAATATTCTCCAATTTGAATCACCTCAATATATTTTCTCATTTGTGAGATATAATCAATTCTTTTTGGTGTCGCCACTACACTGATAAACTGCATTCACCTAAGTTCAAGCTTACGCCATTTTCTCCTCGTTTTGAACTAGAATACGAGCCATTTATCCTCGAAAAGGTATAGGTGTCTAGTTTTAATACAATAAACAAAACTTAATTTCAACTTCTAGAAGTCAAGATATTCTAGTTTTTCTACAGCATGTGCATTTCCAAAAATTGTCGATTTTTGCTAAACTTTGCCAAAACCTCTCTTATTACATTCGTTTCACTTCCTTGGCTCCCGTATGTGACTTATATGAGTTATATACTTGGTTTATTGATAATTATGCTCTTATTTTACATTCTTTAATTGTTATTTCATGATATATTGATCATGACTTTGTCGTGCATCTTAAATAGTTCATTCGAGTTGTGTCTCACGAACACTTGTCCTTGTTGCACAGATTTTCTTCCCGTTGACGAGGAGCATGCTCCTTAGCTGTATCCTTACTTTCTTTGTTGATAAAGGTGAGGTTTAATTGCTAGTTATCTAGAACCCGTATAACCCTACATGAATTTTCAAGCCAAAAAGGTATAGATGTATCTATAATCTTTCCAAAACCTTTAAATGAATTGCAAGCAAGCCATGTTCATTGAAAGCAAGTCATGTATTGTACTGAATCAAGCATGTTGGCGAGTAATCAGGTATTATTCACTGTGGGCCCAAGGGTGGTGTATTGAGCCAACCGGGAAAGCAAGGGCTGACGGGTAACTCTTGCACTATCCTCACCATTTTGGGATCACCTCTGAATCCACCGGGAGGTTTGGTGGAGGAAAAAATCTCGTGCGTAGGAGTCGTATTCCCGATGTACACCATGTCATGGATAGCTGGGCTTTGCAAACCCACCATCACCATGAGGGAAAAGGGTTCATGAAACTGCTACATGATTGCACTATAATTGAATTGCATGATCATGTGATTACTTAAATCAAGCATGTATTGTTCACTATTGGTGTAAAGGTTGGAGATTGCCCTCACTCGTCGGGCCACAGATTGAATGAAATTGATTGAAAGAAATTGTTAAATTTGATAGTTGTAATCTCGGGCGAAGAATATGTCATTCTTGAACTTATAGTATTTTCATTTTCTAATGCTTTACCCGAGGTTATAACTTGCATGTTAATTGTGCTTATATATTATTTATGCCCCTCACTCGGTCTTTGGTAGACTGACACCCTCACTTTCCAGGTAATCGCAGTCGTGTGCTAGGCGGGAGTCAGAGTCGTGCCTTGTCGTCCAACTGAGTCTAGCATCGCATTTTCATATTACTGATACTTATGGATTGATCATGTTATGGTTATTATTATATTTTGGAGAGATTTTATATGTATGGTATGATGGAAACAAATACTTTTAATGTATATAGGATGAGTATGGTGCCTAGAATAATATTGATTATGCTTTCGCTTGTGAATTTTCATGTATTGGTTTTAAATGAATTGGGGTTTAGTCCCGCCTAGCTAGATTGTTTCTTGTATTGTTACCTGTTCGCTATATATTTGGTTTCTGTACAGATTATCCATTTCGTATGTGGACCGAGCTATAGTGCGGGGGATGTGGTACCTTGGCATATAGGGTGCTACAATGTTCATTGTGGTTTAGCTTGATTTAATGTTTGATTATTGTTCCTTGAGCAATTTCATGAAGAATGTGATTAATTCCTTTGAGTTTCTTGCATGATTGAGAATTTCTCCATTGTTGAGTTTGAAGCTTTGAATACATGAAGAAGATGAAGTTCATATGTGTAAATTGTTGGATTTCTTGATGCATATACATTCCTAAATGTTCCTATTATGATATTTGATATCAAAATTCGTTTATTCACATTGTATGAACTTTGAAGCATGATTTTGGATTGTTTAGAGCTTAAAATTCGTCATGTTCAAGCATATGTTCATAATTCCGATTTGCAACAGTGGCTTACCAAACGCCCGTGTGAAAATTGCATTGAAACACCAAACCCCCGTTTGAAAACCTACTATCACGATTTTCATGGCCAAAACGGGCGTGTGACTTTTGTTCTTGGGGGCCAAACGCCCTTGTGGAGGGCCTCGGGTCCCAATTTTGTGTTTTTGTGATCTTGGTCGTTTTACTTCGTTTTCACTTCCCTTGCTCTTCTTACACCCCTAGCATGATATATATGACTTGAAATCATGTTTATATGCATTATAATATCTTACATACCTCGATTATGTGTAATGATATGCTAAGTATGGTTCACATGTTGTTATTTGTTTATCTTATGACTTGAAAGCTTGTTATATGACTTATATGATATTGTTTGATCATAAATGCTACACTTATGTTATCTTAGGACAATCATTTGCACATCATGAGCATATTTGTATTATCTTGAAGCCGTGCGTCATCTTAATTGGTTTTGAGTCGTGTCTTACCTTTGTTAGTACGTTGTCTTATAAGGTGGTAAGTCTCCGGTCGAGTAGCTTGTTGCTCGTGGTTAGCCTTCGAAGTTCTTGGTAAAGGTGAGGAGTTATATATATATATGAAATGTTTTCAAAACTGTGGACACATATGGCCTAACACGTTTGATGATTTGAACCCTCCATTTCTAAAATATATAAATGTAGGCTCTATAAGCCAAGCTTTGTGAGTGTTGCTCGTATTATGAATATTTGTTATGGATAAAATGATTTGCAAGTAAAACTAGAGTTTTATTATAAGGGATATGTACCCCAAATGCTTTTGGAACTTGTTTTGGATACTATACCTATATGCGTTGTGTAGCGAGATGTTTTGGACCATGCTATGGAAGTGGCATGGAGTTTGGGACCTTGCAGGGACGCTTGCATGGTTGGATTTGGTTTTTAGAGCTCGGGGGTGGAGTAAGTAGGAATGTCGGGAAGGCAAGGGCCGACGGCTACCTCTTACGAAACTCCCAACATGTAAGAGAAACTTAGGTTCCGACGGAGTGTTCGGGGCTGAGGTATTCTCAAGGGGGAATGTGGAGTTTCATGGACTCGCTTCCCAATGCATTGGATCGATGTACGGGGGTTGTACACCCTCGGCATCATAGAGTTTGGATGGATTGGTTTGGTTTTGTTTGGATTTGGAAGTTTGGTTGGAGTGCTCAAACTCGCCGAGCCAGTTATGTGTACGGTTCATGATTCGATTTTTATAAAAACTTGCATTGTTTCCAAACGAGTTGGGATCATGAGCACCGTTGATTTGAGCATGCATTGACCTCTTATATTATATTATGTAATCTTCTCCTCACCGGTTCCTTTTAAACTGACCTCCTTTACCCTTCGTGTTCGGAGGTTGCGTTTTGGAGTCTTGCTAGGCGGGTTCTTGCTTGAGAGTTGTTGTCGAGTCTAGCTTGTACTCCTTATGTTGCTGCATACTTTATGTTTATGCTATGTTTCGGGATTTTATGGATTTAGTATGTATGATGACTTATTATGTTAGTTTGGACCGTGTTGGTCACTTAGGGTGATTTTACATTATCGTACTTGAGCATTTGGTGCTGGACCGGGATGGTCACTTATTTGATGGATGAATGAACCTTATGTACTTGTTATGTTTTGATTTAAGCTTCCACGTACTTGTGTTTGATTTACTCGCTTTGTGAGTCTAGTACCGCCTAGCTAAGATGTCCGTTTGTCACCGCTTGCTTCGTAATTGGCGGGTATATGGATAGCTATTCTATATACAAGCTAGGTCCGTAGCGCAGGATAGGCGTGGAAGCCCTCGTCCGGGCATTACACCCCTATTTGGTTGGTATTAGAGCCGAAGGTTCAAAACCGGGCTCTTGAGTCGTCTCGAGTCATCTAGGTTGTACAGCATAGGGACAATGTGCTTTCGTGTTTATTTATTTCGCTTTATATATGCCTTCATGTTACTTGTATCTTGTTTACTATTGCTTTTATTCTATGGATCGCATTTCTTACTTCATACTATGCGACATGAGCATATGACTAATCAACATGCATACATTATTGAATTGTGTAGGATGCCTCCACGTCGTCGAAATAAGCAAGACCTACCAAGGAATAATCAAAATCCACCTCCACCACCGCCTCTACCGAATGCCGTGGATCTCATGGCTTTTATGACTCAATTTGTGCAAGCCGTTCACGCATAACAAGTGGCACAAGCACCTCCTCCGGCACCTCCACCACCGGCTCCGGTTGAGAGTGTCTATGACCGATTTAGTAGGCGTTGTCCACCGATATTTCCGGGTACTACGGATGACTTGAAGGTTGAATATTGGATCACTACCATTAAAAGGATCTTCCGAGTTTTTACATGTACCGAGACGGAGAAGGCTTTGTGTGCTATTGATCTTCTTCGAGATGAAGCTTATAATTAGTGGCGTAGCACCGTTTCCCGTCTTGGAGTTGCTGAGAGTGATATTACTTGGGAGATATTCGCTAGAGAGTTTCGGGCACACTACATCCCGAAGCAAGCAAGGAAGCGCCGTGAGAGGGAATTCATGAATTTGGAGCAAGGAAGTATGTCCGTGATCGAGTACATAGCCGAGTTCAACCGATTGTCCCCGTTATGCACCTCACATCATATGAACCCCACGTACTTGCCATGAAACCCAATACCAATACTTGGAGTTCTAAGAATCTGATCGTCCACGTTTAAAGTTAGAAAAAAAGTAGTGTGACCCGTTTCCTATAATGAGCAAGGAACCAACACTATCAGGTTTGAAAAAGTAATGCACCCCATCGACTATAAGGAGTTGGGAAATGACATTATCCGGTGGAGGTTTGAAACTCCGGTGACGTTTAACTAATAACTTGAGAGTATAACTCACTTCAATGAAAATTTCATTCAGATTGGCTGCTCAATTGGAGTACCAGACTGGAATTATAAAGATGCATGCATGTGAATTCTAAGAGACAAATCAGAATTCTAGGAGACAAGCTATTCCCACCTCTTTTCTTGTGAGCTGAATAAAATGGACTTAACCTAATCTATATGCAGAGAATTTAAATAAAAAGATGGCCCAAAGTATAATATAATAGTTTAAGGCCGAAATTACAATAAACTTGACACAATTGGACCTTAAAAATCAGCCATAATGACGTTGAAACAAAGTGGATTGGATCCAGCTGAATACTTGTCTTCTTGGAGCTCATCTTGAGCTATTTGGACCAAGAGAGATTGAACTTCCTCTTGCATGTTTTTGGCCCGTGACCTGTTAGGTCCAACATATTTTGGTCCATCTTGAGTTGGGTTCTCTCGGTCATAACTTGGATCAAAGTGTGGTCTTATCTCATGATTCACATCATCTTCCCCTTCTTGAAAAGGATTCGACCTCGAATCGAAATCTACATCAGAAGGAGTTAAATCAGCCACATTAAAAGTTGCACTTACACTATACTTACCTGGAAGATCAATCTTGTATGCATTATCATTTATCCTCTCCAAACTTTGAATGGCCCATCTCCCCTTGGATCAAGCTTGGATTTTCGTTGATTATTGAACCTCTCCTTCCGAAAGTGCACCCAAACTAGATCACCTTTCTTGAAAACAACCTTCTTTCGTCCCTTGTTAGCATGGATCATAGCTTGATTGTTCCTTTTGAGAATGTGTAGCCGTGCATCTTCATGTATTTTCTTCACTTGTTCAGCCTTCTCTTTCCCATCTAAACTCACAAGCTCATTCATAGGCAAAGGAAGTAAATCGAGAGGAGTTAAAGGGTTAAATCCATACACAACTTCAAAAGGTGAAAAGGAAGTAGAAGAATGTATTGAACGATTATAAGCAAACTCAACAAACGGAATACATTCAACCCAATTCTTTGAATATGTTTTAAAAATAGCTCTTAAAAGAGTTCCCAAGGTTCTATTTAAGACTTCCGTTTGTCCATCCATTTGAGGATGACAAGTGGTGGAAAACAACAGCTTAGTTCCCAATTTTCCCCACAAAACTCTCCAAAAATGACTTAGGAACTTCACATCTCGATCACTTACAATGGATTTTGGAATTCCGTGAAGCCTTACCACTTCTTTAAAGAATAAACTTGCCACCTTCGTTGCATCATCCGTTTTATTACAAGGGATAAAATGTGCCATTTTAGAGAAACGGTCAACAACAACAAAATTGAATCTTTCCCACCTTGTGTTCTTGGCATTCCTACACAAAATCCATAGACAAATCTACCCAAGGATGAGTCGGAACCGGCAAAGGTGTGTAAAGGCCGTGAGGTTTAACTCGTGATTTAGCCTGCCTACAAGTTATGTATTTGTTACAAACTCTTTCAATATCTCGTTTCAGGTGAGGCCAAAAGAAATGTTCTTTAATCATGTTCAAAGTTTTCAAAACACCGAAATACCCCATCAAACCACCCCCATGAGACTCACGCATAAGCAATTGACGTAAGGAACAATTGGCTATACACAACTTGTTTTCTCAAAAGAGATAGCCATCTTGGACAAAATATTTATCACTTGAATTCACAAGATGCAAAGACTTCGGCAAATTCAGAATAACTCACATATAATTCCTTAATGTGATCAAATCCCATGAACTTAGTACTAAAGGGTAGAGAGAAGAGTGTACCTCCGTGATAGTGCATCAGCAACAACGTTGTCCTTACCTTTTTTGTATTGAATCACGTATGGGAACATCTCTATGAACTCAACCTAACGAGCATGCCTCCGGTTCAAGCTTCCTTGCCCCTTCAAGTGCTTCAAAGACTCATGGTCCGTGTAGATGATGAATTCTTTTGACTACAAGTAGTGCTGCCACGTTTCTAAGGCTCGAAACAATGCATATAACTCCTTGTCATATGTGGAATAGTTCAAAGCTGCTCCATTCAATTTCTCACTATAGTAAGCGATTGGCCTCCTTTCTTGCATGAGTACGGCACCTATACCAATACCGGAAGCATCACATTCAACTTCAAAGGTTTTAGAGAAATTTGGTAAAAGTAAAAGAGGAGCTGAACTTAGCTTTGATTACAAAGTCTGAAACGCCGTTTCCTGAGCTTCCCCCCATTTGAACCCGACACTCTTCTTGATAACTTCCGTCAAATGAGCTGCAACGGTGCTGAAATCGGGCACAAATCTCCTATAGAACCCGACTAAACCATGAAAGCTTCGAACTTCCGTAATGGACTTAGGTGTAGGCCACTCTTTAATTGCCTTAACCTTTTCTTCATCTACTTCGATACCACCTGCACTTACAACAAATCCAAGAAACACGACTCTATCCATGCAAAAATTATACTTTTTGAGGTTAGCATACAATTTCTCTCTTCTTAACACCTCAAGTACCATCTTCAAATGCTCAACATTTTCATGCAAGTTACGGCTATAAATTAATATGTCATCAAAATAAACGACCACAAACTTGCCAATGTAAGCACGTAATACATGATTCATCAATCTCATGAATGTACTAGGTGCATTAGTTAAACCAAAGGGCATTACTAACCATTCATACAATCCATGCTTTGTTTTAAACATGATTCTTATCACTCCATGAAACTGTGTGATCCTTCAAAAGGACATAATCACACAAGCAAGTCTCAGCAGAGTCAAGGTCGACATTTCCACTGTCTGTCAGACTCATCGACTTGGAGAAGTTTCTAATCCTCACCTATGGAGTTAAGAACTTGTTTCATGTGTCGTTCCCGTAACGACAAAGTTCTTAACGGCCTCATCGGATTAAGGGAGTTCAATACATGCAAAACACAGTCAACCCAAACAAACATAAATAAGCACATAAAGAAGTGATTGCCTATGAACGAAATCATCTCATTTATTATTCAAAGTCTGTTTGTGATTTTATAAGGAAATAGTAAAGCAAACATCTGCTTTAAGGGCACTATTCCTAATAATCTCACACTTGCCCGTCAAAGCCACTCAGGAGCTAATCTAAGACCCATCTTTTGAAGATGTCCTTCGAAAGCCTGTTGACTAAGGGCTTTTGTAAGTGGATCTTCCATGTTCTCTGTCGATGTGACCCTTTCAATTTGCACATCTCCTCTGTTGATGATATCACGGATTAAGTGATACTTCCTCAAAATGTGATTGGTCCTTTGGTGAGATCTTGGTTCTGTTGCTTGAGCAACCGTCTTGGTGTTGTTACAAAACACTGTAATGGGGTCTTTAATGCTAGGAACTACACCCATGTAACGCCCTGATTTTCCCAAATCGTTCAGGTATGAATTATGTGATAATTACGTGCGCGTTTAATTTATTTTAATTACGTTATTTCGTTTCTTTATTTTATATTATGTTAATTAGAGAAATATTTAATTATTTGAAAATATTTGAATTTGAAGTTATATGAATTTTCTTTGAACTATTTGCGCTTGAATGAATTGTTTGCTTGTCGTTTCTACGTGAAATGAATTTGGAATTTGGTAGAAATTTAATATGTTGGACTTATATATGTTATGAATATGGTTATATGCCCGTTTCATGTTTTCGGATTCATTTGATTGGGTTTTAGAATTTATTTTGTTTGTGGAATCCAAAACGGGGGCTAACAAGCAATTAGCGCACCATTGGTTCCTTATTTGATAACTTGAGCTAGGAAACTCGGGTTCAAGTTTCATCAACTTCGTTGAACTCGTATCGAAAATTTGAGTTTGATGAACTTAGCCTTATATTTTTCCGAATTCATTTGAACCTCCGAAATTCAACCAAAAAACGCAACGGACGCCTAAACTACCACATTTTACTAAATAAGCCATAACTTATTCAAATGTTGACCAAATTAACCATGGTTTGAGCCTATGGAACCCTAACTCAACCATCTAGCTGATCATACTCTCCCTAACCGAACCACACCCTCTCACTTGGAGAAAATCAGCCAAACTTCCTCTGCATTCCAGAAAATCCCGTAACTCAAGCCATCCTTGGAGATTCAAGCTCAAATCTCCTCCAACCTTCATCCAATCCACAAGGTAAGCTTAGGGTTGTAATATACATTCATTATGCGTCATTTTGATCCATGCATCCCTAAATTTGAGCACATATTGATAGAGTTTGGAGATGATGAATGAATAGTTAGGTTAGGCTTCATTTCTTGAATCCATGATGTTGCTTGCTTTATGAGCTGAATTGATGCATGTTTGTTGAGTTTTTGAACTTCCTAACTTCAATAGTTACCTTATATTTCATGGTACTTGAGCCTAGCATCAATTACCATTGTTGATTTTCATGAAAACTTGAAGAAATGTGCAGAAAATAATCTGCTCTTCCATGCCCAGCTGCTGTCACGTTTTGGGGACTGAATTGATGGGTTTTTGTGTTCTTTTTCATGTGTTATGGAATGGATTTGAAGTATATATGTTGCTCTATATGTATCCCTTGTTGTGCCATGGTTTTGGGTCAGTTTTCAGCTGCAAAGATGAAGAGGAAACTGCTGTCGGTCTGCATGAACGCCTGTTCGCCCGGAATGAAGAATGGACTGAACGGCTGTTCAATCCATGGCTGCTGGTCTGTACACCTGAACCCCCGTTTAGGCTCTTCATGCATGGGACTGAACGACCGTTCAGTCCCCTTTTTGGCCCAGATTTGTTTGTATGTTGAGGAACGACCGTGCATGGGTTTTGAACCCCCGTTCATGAGCTGCTGTGACTGTTAAGATTTTTTTCCTTGGCTTTCTTTGTGGTTTATTTGATTCTTTAGCTTCCTTTATGCCTTGTATATGTTGTTAACTTGCTACACTACATGTTACACTTCATGCTTTGGAAATTTGATGTGGTTTCGATGCTTATACGTGAAATATGATCATATGCTTCCTTATTTGCAATACATGAACTAAGGTGTTGTTTATGTAATTTGTTTAATATTTTCTTTATTCCTTCATGATATTTGTAAATTGTTAATGTGTTAAATGGAGTGTTGTGAACATTTTATTAAATTTATGGATTCATTTGACGTGAAATGTGAGAGATATGAACTCGTTTGAGTATGAACGCTTCATTAAATGAATGAATTGAATGTTTATATGTCTTTAAGACATTAATCGTGCACATGAACGTGTTCATCACATTATATCATCTTCTCTGCATTCATATCATGATCATTACATTGCCGAGCGTCTTATTTGGTCATTTTGAGTCTCACTTTGCCCTTCTTGCATAGATTTTGATCCAGTTGGAGACGAGGCCAGTCAGTGAGGCTTTCGTGTCTTCTTTTGTCGGTTCAAGGTGGGTTTCTCTTCTAAATAGATAAATTGACCCGATATATCTCCCTATGTGAAAAGTTTTAAGCCAAAGTAATATGATTATATATATATAAATATTGAGTCTTTTCTCGAGTAAATGATTGCAAACGTATAACCCTTCTTTTATGAATCTTACTGTATGTTTTGGCGAGATATGATTGTATGCACGGGCCCTGGGATTTAATACATGTGGCTATCCGGGGAGGCAAGGGCCAACGGTGATCCCATGTATTAGTCCCAACCAATTACGGTGATATCGGACCTCGCTAGGAGATTAGCGGGGAATGGGAGTTGAGTGCCTTTGGGGGATTCATGTACCCCCTCTAACCTATGTATGGATCGGTGGTCGGGTCTTGCAAACCCGTCTACCACTTGGAGGGAGAAGGTGTATATGAATGATTATGATCATGTATGTATGTGCACGAAAGATATGTATGAAAATCAATAATTATGATATGAATACACAAGGTGTTGGTTGGAGATTGTGCACGCTCACTCGCCGAGCTTGAAACCCTATGATGAATTATGAATGAATATGATCGTTGTAAACCCGTAAATGTCTTTCTTTGTCTCACTCACTTGGGAAATCTTCTAAAAACTTCTTATGGGTTTACAGCTTGCATGTATATGTTTAAATTCTGCCATATTTATATATTATGCCTGTTTTATACCCACCAGTCCCTTTTGAACTGAACCCGTTTTGTTTTCAGTGGTTTTTGTGTGGGTTAAGGAGTGCTAGGCGGGAATACAAGTTGTCTAGGTCTTGCATTAGTGTTTAGCACTCTTATTTTGTTACACTTGCACTCATGATTTCCTTGTGTATATTAATATGATTATGGAGTGTTATGTTGATAGAACTTGAAACACTTGGTTGGATATTGTATATGAATTCTATTTTTGGAGCTTGAATGCTCATGGTACATATATATATATGATATGTTTTATCAATTAATGTTTCCGCTTCAGTGTGTTACTCTGATTTTATGGTTTAAGGGTTAGTCCTGCCTAGCCTAGAGAGTGTGTGTGTGTCCCCGTTCATCGTGACTTAGCTCGTGTGTAGATTATCCATTTCATATGCGGGTCGGGTCTCGGTGCGGGGGATGTGGCACCTTGCACTCGGGTGTTCAACCCAGCTCGTGGATGAAGTTTCTTACACAAACACCTTCCTTAGCTCATCATTTTCAGCAGAGTATTCGGACTCAATGGTCGAATCTGCAGTGGTCGCTTGCTTGGAACTTTTCCAACTCACTGCTCCGCCGTTCAGGTAGAATATGTATCCTGACATGGACTTATCCTTTTCAAGAAGGGGGGAATGATGTGAATCATGATGAACCGCGGCCATATCTTGTCCCAAATAAAGAACCGGACCGATCCACAGCTCAAGAAGATAGCAAACAAAAGGAACAAAGTTATGGTGGTCCAATTACAAGAGCTCGGGCCAAAATTATCCAAGAGGAAGTTGGAAATCTCTTAAACCAATTTGCTCAAACTGGACTCCAACCTTCAAGATGGGCTGCTGAACCAAATTCAGAATACTTCAATGTTTTTATGTCCAATTCCTAAAGTCCAAAGTGTGGAAATGATGTAATTCGGCCCTAAGTCTGTTATAGTATTATTTGGGCCTTTATTTTATCATTATTTAGCTGCATATTAGTTTATTTAAGCCCATTTTTGTAAGCCTTCATGGCAAGTGGCGGGAATAGCTTGTGTCCTTTAGTATTCTAGTGTCTCTTAGGTTTCCATGCATGCATCTTTATATTCAGCATTGTAACTTGTTTTTCTTTCAATCAAGAAGTAAAATTATTGAATTTTCATTCAAGTGAGATTTTCTCTCAAGTTCTTTGCTGAACGACATTAGGGTTTCAAACCCCTTTCCCGGATAACGTTATTTCTCGACTCCTTATAGTCGACGGGGTGCGTTACTTACAATCTGATAGTGTTGGTTCTTTGCTCAGTATAGCAAACGGGTCACGCACCTCTTATTTTCAACCTTGAATTGGACGATCAGATTCAAGAACTCCAAATATTGATATAGGATTTCACGGCAAGTACGTGGAGTTCGTTTCATTTGGTATCTAGAGCTTAGGTTTCCATCCAAGGTTACGTATCCGTATCTTTTATCTTTTGTATAATTTCTTTTCATTATTGTTATATTGCTGCAAAAAAATCGAAGAAGGTAAAAAAAAAAGAAGAAGAAGAAGAAAAAAAAAATAGAGCAGCATTGTTTCAGTCATTTTCTTTGTAATCTCAAATCATAAGTCATATGGATTTGTTTGTTTGTATCTTTTTAGTCGTAACAGTTCGTTTGTGACAATTTTAGCACCCTTATTAATTCATTCATCTTAAGGGATTATTTGGTTGAGGGATCTGAAATTTCTTGTGTCTTTCTTCAAGAATTGAGGGAAAAGAGTGGTAAAAGGCTTGAGTTGTGAGCACAAAAGAGGGAAAAAGACATATTTTTGAGTGATACACGAGCGTGAGTGACTCTAAACGAGGGCAAACACGTGAGGGAGTGTTGTGAGGTAATTTTTACTAACGATTTTTCTTGCAGGTTTAAAACATGACGGAAGAACGAAATGAACAACCTCCAATGGACGTTAACTTTGTCCTCTAGACAATGCAACAACAATTTGATAGGTTGAAAGTACAATTTGGCGAGATCCGGGATCGATTGGATCAAAATGATGAACGGGTGACTGAATTATAACAAAATGCTCTCCCGGCTAGGAGACGAAACCAACGACCAGCCGATTTGGGTATCAATCCTCGTGATGGATTTGATGATGAGGAAGATGACTTGGATGAGGCTGCATCAAATGCCTCTTCAAGGAGAGATCATAGACGTCCAAGATACCAACAACCACGAAAAGGAAGAGGGGTAATTGACAATAACCTCGGATCTATCAAGCTTTCTATTCCTTCCTTCAAAGGACAAAATGACCCGAAAGCTTACACTGAATGGGAACGAAAGGTGGAGTTAATTTATGACTGCCACAACTATACAGAAGGGAAAAAGGTAAAACTTGCAGCCGTATCCTTTACGGACTATGTTATTGTATGGTGGGATCAAGTGGTGATAAGTAGACGAAGAAGTGGTGAGTACCCTATTGAAACGTGGGATGAGATGAAGGTGGTTATGAGGAAGAGGTTCGTACCTCCTCACTACTATCGGGACCTACACCTTAAGTTACAAAGTTTGAGGCAAGGGTTCAAAACGGTAGAGGAATACTACAAAGAAATGGAGATGGCCATGATTCGAGCAAATATTGAGGAGGATCGTGAGGCAACCATGGCTCGGTTCATACAATGTAGTGGAACTTCATCACTATGTTGAACTTGAGAAAGTGGTCCATATGGCTATCAAGGTGGAGAGACAATTTAAGAAAGGACGAACTGTGGTTAAGCGTGATGATTCAAATACCTCTAAACCAAAGTGGAATTCTTCTCCAAAAACAATCGAAAAGCCTTCAAAACCAAAGGAGGATCCACCTACAACAAAGGGTTCGTTTGAGAAAGGTAACACCTCTACACATCGCAATCGTGATATTAAATGCTTTAAATGTCAAGGAGCAGGTCATATAATGTCTCAATGTTTAAACAAAAGAGCCATGATTTTGTTAGACAATGGAGAACTTGAAACCGAAAGTGAGGGTGATAATGGAGGCCTTGAAACATCGGATGAGGCAAGTGATGTTGAGCATGCAGTTGTGGGGCAAAGTTTGGTGGTTCTAAGAGCTTTGCACATCTAAGCTCTTGAGGACAAAGATGAACAACAAAGGGAAAACATCTTTTACACACGGTATCATGTTAAGGAGCGAGTGTGTGGGCTGATCATTGACAGCGGGAGTTACGTGAACGTGGCTAGTAAATTGATGGTGGAAAGGCTCGACCTTAAAACCTTGAAGCATCCGAGACCTTATAAGCTCTAATGGCTGAATGAACATGGTGAAATGAAGGTAACAAAACAAGTTCTTATCACCTTTTCAAATGGCAAATACATGGATGAGGTTCTTTGTGATGTCGTACCAATGCAAGCTGGCCATATATTGCTTGGAAGACCATGGCAATTTGATAGATGAACAGTGCATGATGGCTACAAGAATCGATATAAGTTTTACCAAGGATGGGCGAAACATCACCTTGGCACCTTTACCACTAAGCCTAGTGTATGAAGAACAGTGCCAAATTAAGAAATCCATTTCAGCTTCTTCAAAACAAAGTGATTGTAATAGTGAGAAAGAACGTGAAAAAGAAAAAGAAAAAGAGCGTGAAAAAGAAAAAGAGAAGGAAAAAGAAAAAGAGTGTAACAGAAAAGAAGAGGGAGAAAAGAAACTAGTTGAAAAGAAAAAAAGAAAAAAAGTGGGTTTCTTTATAAAAGAAAAAGAGATTGAGGGGGTGATAAAAAAAGAAAAGCTTGTGATGATGATGATGTATAAAAACATATTTCTTTCATCTAATGAAACCCCTCCCTTGCCTAGTGTTGTTTCTTCTCTCTTGCAGGTGTTTGAGGATGTATTCCCGGAGGAAATACCACCCGGTTTACCTCCTATACAAGGAATAGAACACCAAATCGACCTCATCCCCGGGCTGCCATCCCAAACCGACCAGCTTACCGAAGCACACCTCAAGAGATGAAAGAGCTTCAAAAACAAGTTGAATTGCAAAGGGATATGTGCGTCAGAGCATGAGTCCATGTGTTGTTCCGGTTCTTTTGGTACCTAAAAAGGATGGTACTTGGCGAATGTGCGTAGATTGTAGGGCTGTCAACAAGATCACGGTAAAGTATCGTTATCCCATACCTCGCCTTGATGATATGATTGATGAATTGCATGGTTCTACAATCTTCACTAAAATTGATTTGAAAAGTGGCTATCACCAAATAAGAATGCAAGAAGGTGATGAATGGAAAACAGCTTTTAAAACTAAGCATGGATTGTATGAGTGGTTAGTAATGCCTTTTGGCTTAACTAATGCACCTAGTACCTTCATGAGATTGATGAATCATGTATTGCGTGCTCATATTAGTAAATTCGTAGTGGTTTACTTTGATGATATACTGATCTTTACCCGTAATTTGCATGAACATATTGAGCATTTGAGGTTAGTACTTGAGGTACTAAGGCATGAAAAGTTATATGCTAATCTTAAGAAGTGTAGCTTTTGCATGGATAGAGTCATGTTCCTTGGATTTGTTGTGAGTGCAGGTGCTATAGAGGTACATGAAGAAAAGGTTAAGGCAATCAAAAAGTGGCCTACACCCAAGACCATCACGGAAGTAAGGAGTTTTCATGGTTTGGCCGGGTTCTATAGGAGATTCGTGCCCAATTTCAGCACCATAGTTTCCCCCTTAACGGAAATCATCAAGAAAAGTGTGGGATTTAAGTGGGGAGAAGCTCAAGAAATGGCATTCCAAACATTGAAAACAAAGCTAAGTTCAGCTCCTCTTTTACTTTTACCGGATTTTTCTAAAGCCTTTGAAATCGAATGTGATGCTTCGGGTGTTGGTATAGGTGTTGTGCTCATGCAAGAGAAGAAACCAATTGCATACTTTAGTGAGAAACTCAATGGGGCAGCATTGAACTACTCTACTTATGACAAGGAGCTCTATGCCTTAATTAGGGCCTTAGAGATGTGGCAGCATTACTTGTGGTCGAAAGAGTTCATCATTCATACAGATCATGAGTCATTAAAACATTTGAAGGGGCAAGGAAGTTTGAACCGAAGGCATGCTCGCTGGGTTGAATTTATAGAGATGTTTCCTTATGTGATTGGGTACAAGCAAGGTAAGGATAATGTTGTTGTTGATGCCTTATCACGAAGGTACGTTCTTCTCTCTACCTTAAGTGCTAAATTCATGGGATTTGATCATATTAAGGAACTATACTTGAGTGATTCTGATTTTGCTGAAATATTTGCATCTTGTGAACAAAAGCCTTGTGATAAATTTTATGTTCAAGATGGTTATTTGTTTAGAGAAAACAAGCTATGCATTCCAAATTGTTCTTTGCGTCAGTTGCTGATCTGTGAGTCTCATGGGGGAGGATTAATGGGACATTTTGGTGTTTTAAAAACTTTGAGCATACTTAAGGAACATTTCTTTTGGCCTCATATGAAACGGGATGTTGAACAGACTTGTCAAAGATGCGTAATTTGTAGAAAGGCTAAATCACGAGTTAAACCTCACGACCATTACACACCCTTGCCTGTTCCAACGCATCTGTGGACTGATATTTCTATGGATTTTGTGCTAGGAATGCCAAGAACACAAAATGGAAATGATTCAATTTTTGTTGTTGTTGATCGATTTTCTAAAATAGCACATTTCATTCCTTGTAATAGAACTGATGATGCAACACATGTGGCTGGATTGTTCTTTTGAGAAGTAGTAAGACTTCATGGAATCCCAAAATCAATTGTAAGTGATCGAGATGTGAAGTTTTTAAGTCACTTTTGGCGAGTATTTTGGGGAAAATTGGGAACAAAACTGTTATTTTCCACCACTTGTCATCCTCAAACGGATGGACAAACGGAAGTAGTGAATCGAACCTTGGGAACTCTTTTAAGAGTTGTGTTTAAAACATATTCAAAGAATTGGGTTGAGTGTATTCCATTTGTTGAATTTGCATATAACCGTTCAATACATTCTTCTACTTCTTTCTCACCCTTTGAGCTTGTTAACTCTTTTAGATTTGCTTCCTTTACCTATGAATGAACTTGTGAAGAAAATGCATGAGGATGCTCGGCTTCACATTCTCAAAAGAAACAACCAAGCTATGATTCAAGCCAACAAGGGATGAAAGAAAGTTGTTTTCAAGGAAGGAGACTTGGTTTGGGTTCACTTTAGGAAAGAGAGATTCAATCATCAACGAAAGTCCAAACTTGACCCACGGGGGGACGGACCATTCAAAGTGTTGAAAAGGATCAATGATAATGCTTACAAAATTGATCTCCCGGATACGTATAGTGTAAGTTCCACCTTTAATGTTGCTGATTTATCTCCCTTTCATGCAGATTCAGATTCGGGGACGAATCCTTTTCAAGAAGGGGGGAATGATGTAAATCATGATGAACCGCGGCCATATCTTGTCCCAAATAAAGAACTGGACCGATCCACAGCTCAAGAAGATAGCAAACAAAAGGAACAAAGTTATGGTGGTCCAATTACAAGAGCTCGGGCCAAAATTATCTAAGAGGAAGTTGGAAATCTCTTAAACCAATTTGCTCAAACTGGACTCCAACCTTCAAGATGGGCTGCTGAACCAAATTCAGAATACTTCAATGTTTTTATGTCCAATTCCTAAAGTCCAAAGTGTGGAAATGATGTAATTCGGCCCTAAGCCTATTATAGTATTATTTGGGCCTTTATTTTATCATTATTTAGCTGCATATTAGTTTATTTAAGCCTACTTTTGTAAGCCTTCATGGCAAGTGGCAGGAATAGCTTGTGTCCTTTAGTATTCTAGTGTCTCTTAGGTTTCTATGCATGCATCTTTATATTCAGCATTGTAACTTGTCTTTCTTTCAATCAAGAAGTAAAATCATTGAATTTTCATTCAAGTGAGATTTTCTCTCAAGTTCTTTGCTGAACGACATTAGGGTTTCAAACCCCTTTCCTGGATAACGTTATTTCTCAACTCCTTATAGTCGACGGGGTGCGTTACTTACAATCTGATAGTGTTGGTTCTTTGCTCAATATAGCAAACGGGTCACGCTCCTCTTATTTTCAACCTTGAATTGGACGATCAGATTCAAGAACTCCAAGTATTGATATAGGGTTTCATGGCAAGTACGTGGAGTTCGTATCACTTGGGACACAGCTTCTTCGAAAGAACTGTTCCCGGGCCCATTGGAAGTTTTCTGTGGCGCCCCTACCACATCCCGCACTGAGAAATACCCTTAGTATTAGCTTTGGGCCTTCACTCGAGATCTTTCCCAGCGAACGGCGACGAACAACAACCTCAAGTGTAGCGGAAGCATAAAGATAACTATACTGAAACACGAAATTTAATTACAAGGCCGATAAGGCCGATGACGAAACGACATATGACAAACGTACTAGATATAAGTACATAGACTGTACATATTGAGTTTTCCACAAAGGGGAAATTCCAAAACAGTAAACTCCAAAACAAGCTATCTAAACGGCACTTGACGACCTAGACCAAACGTGCCGCTTATTCACACCTACCTGAAGCCAAAACCAGAAGAGAAGGGACGTTAGTCAAAGTGACTAAGTAAGGGGGTTATACATATACATAAACAAAATCACAAGTTTGGTTCACATTTTCCTTATTTTTCTTTTTGAAAACGAGACGTAAACGTATAAGAAGGGATAGCTTTTACTTTGTATGAAAACACACTTGTGAACCAATAATCAAAACGATCGATCAATCACAGTAACCCGGCAATTACGGGTAAGTTCTCCAACCTTTCACACCCTGAACACAAGAAACATAAAACAGAAACCAGCCTTCTCCCTCCAATTGTTAGTCGAGGTGCCCCCCAACCAACCACACGATCACACAGATAGGGGCAATATGCCCTGGTACCAATAACCTCACTCTATACGTAACGCAGTCAACCTCCGGCTACGTCCCGTATAGAGCTTCACAGAAGTACGTAGTAAAGATCAGCCTTTAGCGCACACCTCCGGGCTTCACCCACTAGATACTTCGGGCCCATATTCCCCAAGGGCGTCCCCAAGGGTCTATCAAATCATTACTCGCTTTTCAAAACAGTTTCACACTTTCGAACACTTTCTTTCTCTTAACCGTTTCACAGTTCAAAATCAAACTTTTTGTTGACTCACACATATATATAATATAACAAGAACCCATTTTGTTATAGGGAAATCCAATTTTCCAATAAGATACTAAAATATTACAGAACAACTAATAATATATATAGTATCAATGGTCAAAATCAAATTCAATAAATAAGGGTTGGGTTTTAAGAATATATATTTGCATAATATATGTTTTGGCCCTAGTTGAAAGTATTTTAATCCCTCACCTTAAACTTTCCACAAAAGCCTAAACGGAACACGACCAACACGGTCAGGGCTCCTCCTTAGGAACACCTGTGACACGGAACTATAAATTATGACTCGACTCAACATTTAATAATACGACTTACGTGTACGGCTATTGCACAAATTATACAATCAAACTAATTAAACCCTCGAATAAGTATTCACATATATAATTTATAATTTAAAGCATTATGATATTTATATAATATATTCATTACCACTAAATTAAATATGATACCCACTCCAAATCATATTGTGACCACTGTAATTATGTTGGCAATTCGGCTACGCTTTTAAAATAATCATTCAATATTTTAACTTAATGATTAACACATAGATTAATGTAATTCAATAAATACCTAAGACATGTGAGATTGTTCCTATGCGGTTCCAACTAAGCACTGAAAGTCAATATTCATACAGTTTACATTAATTCAGTTCATACGCCGCAACTTTAATCCCTTCGCAATAACCCAGAATATATATACGCATATATGCGTATGCACACACACTCACAAACGGTTTAATTAATAAAGATAGTAATTATTATACTTAATTCTTGTTTTCATCAACACGCAAAATTCATTAAGATATTAAAAGAAAAAAAATCATAACAATCATTAACACTAAAAATCCTCAAGTATTCTTATCGGTTTAATATGTATTTAAATTAACAAATATATATATATATATATATATATATATATATATATATATATATATATATATATATATATTAAGAGAATAACATCTGAAAAGGGAAAGAAATTTAATACCAAAGCTTAACGCAACTAATATTATGTCCTTGTGTTTGCATGTATATATTTACACAACATATAGTAATTTATTCTATAGATCTTAGAAGAATATTATAAGAAAATATTTTCTAAATTGTAAAAGTACCTTGATTAGAAAAGGGAATTGATGCTTTGCCAGAAGCTGAGCTTAAGATATGAAAACCAAATAAAATAGTAGCTGGGAAGGGAAAGAGAGATGAATCTCTCAACATCTTTGTCTATTAAAGTTTTTAGCCGATAGCCGCCTTATCTCGGTAAGATATTTGGATTCATTAAATTGAATATTAAATATAAAAATATTTTATTATTGCAACTTGTCTGGATAGCAACACCACATAGGCATGAATAAAATTAATTCTTTATCATTATTATTAAACTTTAAAACAAGTGTAATGTATGCAAATATTAACTGAGAATGACAAGGCCATTTTTATAATTTGAAATTCGTTATCCATGCACGTGGACCTAGTACTAAATTAATTCCACCTATGTCCGGATAAAACCTTTAATTTTATATTGGTATGTCAACACTTTATTAGTTATAAGGTCTGATGTACATTACTAGATATTATATGCTCCAACAGAAATGCCAATATCCATAACAATCATTATTAATATTATAATATCTATAGCAATCATTATAAATATTATAATTAATTGACGGGAGCATAATATATATGCACATTAGAGATAAAAGAATTTAGTTAAGTCGATGTGATAATTATAGGAAAATCTACTTAAATTGTTATATATTTTAGGTATAAAATTATTTAAACGCATAATTCATCCAATCGATTTCTAGACGTATCCCAATATTTTAGTTAACTTACCCATTTTGGTTTGGTTCAAAATCAGGGTTGTTACACTCTCCCCTCCTTAAGAGAATCTGGTCCCCAGATTCCAATTCTGATTTTTCAAATAGTTCGGGGTAGTGCGTTCTCATTTTCTCCTCTGTTTCCCATGTAGCCTCTTCGGTTGTCTGATTTCTCCACAACACCTTTACTAAAGGAATCCTTTTATTTCTGAGTTCTTGATATTTACGATCCAACACTTGTACTGGTTTCATCGTGAAGGTTAAATTTGGCTCTAATTGCGCTTCCTCCACTGGGAGTCTGTGAGATTCATCAGCATAATACTTTCGAAGTTGTGAAACGTGAAACACATTGTGAATCCCTGTGAGACTTGGGGGTAAATCCAACCGATAGGCTGTTTTCCCAATTCGTTCTAGAATTTCAAATGGACCAATGTATCTTGGATTCAGTTTTCCACCCTTTCCGATTCTTGTGGATCCCTTTCTTGGTGAGGCTCTCAAAAATACACGATCACCCACCTCAAATTCTAAATCTCGTCGTCTCTTATCCGCATAGCTCTTTTGTCTGTCTTGGGCAGCCTTCATTCTCTGTTGGATGATCTGTACTTTCTCAATTGCGTCTTGAATCAAATCTGGAGGTGTAGCTCGATGAATACCATCTTCAGTCCATCTCCAGTCCTCCAAATCCCAATACAATGGAGATCTGCATTTTCTACCGTATAGGGCTTCGTACGGTGCCATCCCAATTGAGGCTTGATAACTGTTATTGTAAGCAAACTCGATCAGGGCCAGTTGTTTGTTCCAACTGTCATGGAAATCTAATGCGCAAGCCCTTAACATATCTTCTAGGTATTTGATTAACCTTTCTGATTGACCGTCGGTTTGTGGGTGAGCTGTTGTACTGAACTTTAACTTAGTTCCCAAATAGCTCTGCAAGTCCTGCCATAACTTTGAAGTGAATTTAGGATCCCTATCGGAAATGATACTTATTGGAATTCCATGTAGTCTGACAATCTCCTGATGATACAGTTCTGCCAACTTTTCCACCTTATCAGTTGATTTTACTGGGAGAAAGTGAGCTGATTTGGTCAGTCTGTCAATTATAACCCAGATACTATCATAACCACCTCTAACTTTAGGAAGTCCTGTTAGGAAATCCATAGTCACTTGTTCCCATTTCCACGTTGGTATTGGTAATGGTTGCAACGTTCCACCTGGTTTCTGATGCTCGGCTTTCACTTGTTGGCATGTAAGATATCTTTTTACTTGCCACATCTCGTTCCATTCCATTCCACCAATAATGCCTCTTGAGATCGTTGTACATCTTGTTTCCTCCAGGATGAATTGTATAAGCAGATTTATGAGCTTCTTCAAGAATTTCTCTTCTCAATGTTGTTGGAATGTAGACCCTATTCTTATATCTGAAGATGCTTGTATCATCAAAGTCGAACTTTGAATCTGGGGTCTCCTTGATCCGTTCTGCCTGTCTCCGAACCCAGTCATCAGTTGTCTGTGCTTCTTTAACTCGTACACCCAAATCCGACTTAATGGTGATATTCGCCACTCGCGGTTCAGATGTAATACGAACTTTTTCTGGTGCATTTTCACTTGAAGTTGAAGCTCCTTTTAAGCAAGCTATGCTCGTTTTTCTGCTTAAAGCATCCGCTACTACGTTTGCCTTTCCTGGATGGTATTGAATTTTGCAATCATAGTCTTCTAGGAACTCCATCCATCTTCTCTGTCTCATGTTTAGCTCCTTCTAGGTAAATAGGTGTTTCAGGCTTTTATGATCGGTATAAATGTCAAATGAAACACCATACAAGTAATGTCGCCACTTAGCCAATGCGAAGACGACCGCTGCCAACTCCAAATCATGGGTAGGGTAGTTTTGCTCATAGGAACGCAACTTTCTTGATGCATAAGCAATAACCTTTCCTTTTTGCATCAATACGCATCCCAAGCCTTCTTTTGAAGCGTCGGTGTATACCGCATACTCTTCTGATCCTTCTGGTAATGCTAGTATGGGTGCTGTGGTCAATCTCTTCTTTAACTCTTGAAAGCTGATTTCACATTTTTCATCCCACTGAAACTTCACGTTCTTTTTAGTTAATTGGGTAAGTGGGGATGCAATCTTGGAAAAATCTCGAACAAACCTCTGGTAGTACCCAGCTAATCCCAAGAAACTTCTTACTTCTGACGGTGTCTTAGGTTGTTCCCAACTCATAACTGTTTCGATCTTGGATGGATCAACTTCTATACCATTTCCCGAGATGATATGTCCAAGAAATGCAACTCGATCTATCCAAAACTCGCATTTGCTGAACTTGGCAAACAACTGGTGTCGTCGCAGGGTTTCCAACACAATACGAAGGTGTTCTGCGTGTTCTTCTTCCGATTTGAGAATACTAGAATATCATCAATAAAGATGACAACGAACTTGTCAAGATATGATCTGAAAATTCTATGCATCATATCCATGAAAGCTGCTGGGGCATTGGTTAAACCAAACGGCATCACGACGAATTCGAAATGCCCATACCGTGTGTTAAATCCAGTCTTGGGGATGTCCTCCTTTTTGATACGAAGTTGATAGTACCCTTGCCTAAGGTCGAGTTTGGAGTAAACTCTCGATCCTTGTAATAAGTCGAACAACTCCTCGATATAAGGTAGAGGGTACTTGTTCTTTATTGTCATTCTGTTCAGCTCTCTGTAGTTGATGCATATTCTGAGAGAACTGTCTTTCTTCTTTACAAACAAAACTGGAGCACCCCATGGAGAGGTACTCAGATTGATGTACCCACTAGCCAACAAATCATCCAATTGAGTCTTCAATTCCTTTAGTTCTGTCGGCGCCATTCTGTAAGGTGTCTTTGAATATGGCTCTGCTCCTAGAACAAGGTCAATGACAAACTCAATCTCTCGTTCTGGTGGTAGTGAGTTCAAACTCTCAGGAAATACGTCAGGAAACTCTTTAACCACATCCATCTCTTCTAATTTCACTTGATCCTTCGATCGATTGAGCAAGTAGGCAACATATCCAATCGCCCCAACTTTAATAAGTTGTTTCGCCTCCATTACTGATATGATAGGCACCTGCATTACTTTGTCGTCTTTAACTTCCTTCTTAGTTGACTCTTCAATTCCTAAAATAACCTTCTTCTCGTAACAGTTCACTTGTGCCCGATGCTGGAACAACCAATCCATTCCCAAAATAACCCCATATCTTTCCATAGGTATCTCGATTAGGTCAGCCGGATAGATCTTATTATTAATCCTTATAGGACAACGTCTATAAATTCGATCGGTTGTAAAGCTAGATCCTAGAGGGGAACTAACTTCATACACATAAGGCAAGCACTCAACATACACAGGTAATTTTAAAGCAACATCATGCGCAATAAATGAGTGTGTCGCACCCGGATCATATAATACCCTAACTGGGATGTCTAAGATGTTTAGCGTACGTTCTACAACTGCAGTTGGATCCACTTGTTCCTCTTCTCCCCCCAATGCATGTGCCCGAGCGCGAACAATTGGTCTCCCTGCTCCCCCAGCCTGTTGAACATTTCCCACTGGTGTTCTTGGACCTTGTTGTGGTTGTGCCTTTGGGCAGTTTCTGATGATGTGTTCGTCATTGCCGCATCGTATACAACGGCCTAACTTTCTCCAGCAATTGTTTTCCTCATGATTTGGTCCACCACAAAATCCACACTTATGTTCTGGAGCATGGGCCCCCATTGGGCGTTGAGCTGCATTAGGCTTGTAGCCTATAGGTCCATTCCCAAATTTACGAGGCTTTTTGTATGTAGGTTGGTTTGTCCTTATGAATGGCCTCTTGGATCCAGAAGATTGATTCATTGTGTTCATTGGCACAGGACCCGATCGCATATCTCGTATCTCAGACTCCACCTCCATTGCCCTTGACACTGCATCAGTATACTCGGTGACTTTAGAAGCCATCAAGGCAGATCTTATTTCATGCTTAAGCCCTTGGATGAACCTTTTAGTTCTCCTCCTCTGATCTGGCACAATATGAGGTGCATAATGGATGAGACGAGCGAATCGTGCCTCATATTCTGCAACACTAACATTTCCTTGAATCAACTCCATGAACTCTTTCTCCCTACGATCCCGAATCACTTGGGGAATATACTTATCCCTGAACTCAGTTAAGAATCGATTCCAAGTAATTGGTCCTCCAATAACTTGCCATCCTTGTTGTATGAGTTTCCACCAATCTTGAGCAGGACCTTTGAGTAGAAACACTGCAAATTCTACCCGGTCGGGATCTCCAATTCGAGTGACTTGGAAAATTTGTTCCATTTCAGATATCCATTCTTCAGCTTTTAAATCATCAGTCTAACCATAGAACTTAGGTGGATTATACTTGAGGAACTTATCTAGTGTTTTCTCTTCTGCCTGCATTGGTCCTTGACACTGTTGTTGAGCCTGCTGGGTTGCTTGTTGTACACAGGCTTGTGCAAAATGACGTGCGAAGTCATTAACATTAACATTCTCAGGTGGGGCTTGTTCTGGAACTGGTGGCGGGATCTTAGCGCGAGGGGGTCTTCCACGTGGCATTGCTACAATCACAACTTACTGAAAGTATGATGCATGATCGATCAGAACAAATCGTATAAGACACTAAAATATCACGTAGGCACGTACCACAGGTACACACAAAAGCATATAATGACTCAAATCCTATAGTCGTACAACCTAGACTCACTCAAGTACCTAACCTAGACTCGTTCTAGACACGACAAGAGCTCTGGTTTCCAACCGGGCTCTGATACCACCCAAATGTGGCGCCCCTGCCACATCCCGCACTGAGAAATTCCCCGAGTATTAGCTTTGGGCCTTCACTCGAGATCTTTCCCAGCGAACGGCGATGAACAACAACCTCAAGTGTAGCGGAAGCATAAAGATAACTATACTGAAACACGAAATTTAATTACAAGGCCGATAAGGCCGATGACGAAACGACATATGACAAACGTACTAGATGTAAGTACATAGATTGTACATACTGAGTTTTCCACAAAGGGGAAATTCCAAAACAGTAAACTCCAAAACAAGTTATCTAAACGGCACTTGACGACCTAGACCAAACGTGCCGCTTATTCACACCTACCTGAAGCCAAAACCAGAAGAGAAGGGACGTTAGTCAAAGTGACTAAGTAAGGGGGTTATACATATACATAAACAAAATCACAAGCTTGGTTCACATTTTCCTTATTTTTCTTTTTGAAAACGAGACGTAAACGTATAAGAAGGGATAGCTTTTACTTTGTATGAAAACACACTTGTGAACCAATAATCAAAACGATCGATCAATCACAGTAACCTGGCGAGTACGGGTAAGTTCTCCAACCTTTCACACCCTGAACACAAGAAACACAAAACAGAAACCAGCCTTCTCCCTCCAATTGTTAGTCGAGGTGCCCCCCAACCAACCACACGATCACACAGATAGGGGCAATATGCCCTGGTACCAATAACCTCACTCTATACGTAACGCAGTCAACCTCCGGCTATGCCCCGTATAGAGCTTCACAGAAGTACGTAGTAAAGATCAGCCTTTGGCGCACACCTCCGGGCTTCACCCACTAGATACTTCGGGCCCATATTCCCCAAGGGCGTCCCCAAGGGTTCTATCAAATCATTACTCGCTTTTCAAAACAGTTTCACACTTTCAAACACTTTCTTTCTCTTAACCGTTTCACAGTTCAAAATCAAACTTTTTGTTGACTCACACATATATATAATATAACAAGAACCCATTTTGTTATAGGGAAATCCAATTTTCCAATAAGATACTAAAATATTACAGAACAACTAATAATATATATAGTATCAATGGTCAAAATCAAATTCAATAAATAAGGGTTGGGTTTTAAGAATATATATTCGCATAATATATTTTTTGGCCCCAGTTGAAAATATTTTAATCCCTCACCTTAAACTTTCCACAAAAGCCGAAACGGAACACGACCAACACGGTCAGGGCTCCTCCTTAGGAACACCTGTGACACGGAACTGTAAATTATGACTCGACTCAACATTTAATAATACGACTCACGTGTACGGCTATTGCACAAATTATAAAATCAAACTAATTAAACCCTCGAATAAGTATTCACATATATAATTTATAATTTAAAGCATTATGATATTTATATAATATATTCATTACCACTAAATTAAATATGATATCCACTCCAAATCATATTGTGACCACTGTAATTATGTTGGCAATTCGGCCACGCTTTTAAAATAATCATTCAATATTTTAACTTAATGATTAACACATAGATTAATGCAATTCAATAAATACCTAAGACATGTGAGATTGTTCCTATGCGGTTCCAACTAAGCACTGAAAGTCAATATTCATACAGTTTACATTAATTCAGTTCATACGCCGCAACTTTAATCCCTTCGCAATAACCCTGAATATATATACGCATATATGCGTATGCACACACACTCACAAACGGTTTAATTAATAAAGATAGTAATTATAATACTTAATTCTTGTTTTCATCAACACGTAAAATTCATTAAGATATTAAAAGAAAAAAAATCATAACAATCATTAACACTAAAAATCCTCAAGTATTCTTATCGATTTAATATGTATTTAAATTAACAAATATATATATATATATTTTAAGAGAATAACATCTGAAAAGGGAAAGAAATTTAATACCAAAGCTTAACGCAACTAATATTATGTCCTTGTGTTTGCATGTATATATTTACACAACATATAGTAATTTATTCTAGAGATCTTAGAAGAATATTATAAGAAAATATTTTCTAAATTGTAAAAGTACCTTGATTAGAAAAGAGAATTGATGCTTTGCCAGAAGCTGAGCTTAAGATATGAAAACCAAATAAAATAGTAGCTGGGAAGGGAAAGAGAGAGATGAATCTCTCAACATCTTTGTCTATTAAAGTTTTTAGCCGATAGCCGCCTTACCTCGGTAAGATATTTGGGTTCATTAAATTGAATATTAAATATAAAAATATTTTATTATTGCAACTTGTCTGGACAGCAACACCACATAGGCATGAATAAAATTAATTCTTTATCATTATTATTAAACTTTAAAACAAGTGTAATGCATGCAAATATTAACTGAGAATGACAAGGCCATTTTTATAATTTGAAATTCGTTATCCATGCACGTGGACCTAGTACTAAATTAATTCCACCTATGTCCGGATAAAACCTTTAATTTTATATTGGTATGTCAACACTTTATTAGTTATAAGGTCTGATGTACATTACTAGATATTATATGCTCCAACAGAAATGCCAATATCCATAACAATCATTATTAATATTATAATATCTATAGCAATCATTATAAATATTATAATTAATTGACGGGAGCATAATATATATGCACATTAGAGATAAAAGAATTTAGTCAAGTCGATGTGATAATTATAGGAAAATCTACTTAAATTGTTATATATTTTAGGTATAAAATTATTTAAACGCATAATTCATCCAATCGATTTCTAGACGTATCCCAATATATTAGTTAACTTACCCATTTTGGTTTGGTACAAAATCAGGGTTGTTACATTTTCCATGTTTGGATTCCTCCATACTAAATCTCTTTAGTATTTTATCTATGTAAACCGACTGTGATAATCCTAACAATCTCCAAGATCTATCTCGATAGATTTTTATCCCGAGAATATAGGATGCATCACCAAGATCCTTCATCTCAAATTGGTTCGATAACCAAGACTTTGTTACTTTCATGTTATCTTTCGCATTCCCAATGAGGAGGATGTTATCTACATAAAGTATCAAAAATTGAATCGAGATTTCCAATTCTTTCTTGTACACGCAGGACTCATTCGGATTTTGAATAAAGCCAAATGATTTGACTGCTTCATCAAATCGAATGTTCCAATTACTAGAAGCTTGTTTCAATCCGTAGATTGATCGTTGGAGCTTACAAACCTTTTGTTCGCTCCCACTAAATGTGAAACCCATGGGTTGCTCCATGTAAATGTCTTTATCAATGTCTCCATTGAGAAAGGCAGTTTTCACATCCATTTGCCATATCTCATAGTTATAATATGCTGCAATGGCAAGCAAGATCCGAATGGATTTTTGCATTGCAACCGGGGAGAAGGTTTCATCAAAGTCTACACCTGGTCTTTGAGTGAAACCTTTAGCAACTAATCTTGCTTTAAAGGCTGCCACACTTCCATCTACGCCAAGCTTGCTCTTATATATCCATTTACACCCTATGGGCCTGATCCTATCAGGTGGATCAACCAAGGTCCAAACTTGATTAGAGTACATGGAAAGAAGCCATAAAATCCGAAATGGATTCCATGTACTCTAATCAAGTTTGGACCTTGGTTGATCCAAGACCTTATAGACTTCAATGGCTTAATGAAAGTGGAGAAATGAAAGTAACAAAACAGATACTTGTTTCATTTTCCATTGGAAGATATTCTGATGAAGTTCTTTGTGATGTGGTTCCTATGCAAGCTAGCCACATATTGCTTGGGAGGCCATGGCAGTTTGATAGGCGCACCATCCGCGATGGACACAAAAATCGATACAGCTTCATGAAAGAAGGAAGGAAAGTCACTTTAGCACCTTTGCCACCTAATCAAGTTTATGAAGAGCAATGCCAAATTAAGAAATCTACAGCTGCCAATACAAAACAAAGTGAGTGTGATGTTGAGAGTTCAAAAGAAAATGAGGAAAAAGATTGATGTGAATCATAAAACAAGGCCACACTTTGATCTAAATGATGATATGATCACAACTCAAAATGAACCAAGTTATGTTGGACCTATCACAAGGTCACGGTCCAAAAGAATGCAAGAGGAAGTTCAATCTCTTTTGATCCAAATAACTCAAGAAGAGCCCCAAGAAGACAAGTATTCAGCTGGATCCAATCCACCTTGTTTCAATGTCTTAGTGATCGAATTTTTAGCCCAAATTGTGTTAAGCTTATTGTAATTTGGCCCTGAACTATTATATTATACTTTGGGCCATCTTTTTATTTATTTTCCATGCATTTAGATTAGGTTAAGCCCATTTTTATTCAGCCTACAAGGAAGGTGACGGGATTAGCTTGTCTCTTTGAATTCTGAATTGTCTATTAAAATTCCCATGCATGCATCTTTATATTTCAGCCTTGTATTTCGTTTTTTCAGTCAACTCTTAAATGAATTTGTGATTCAACTGAGTTCAACTCTCTAGTTCTTAGCTGAACGTCATTAGGGTTCCAAACCTTCCACCGGATAATGTCATTTCCCGACTCATTATAGTCGACGGGGTGCATTACTTTTCAAATCTGATAGTGTTTGGTTCCTTGCTCATTATAGCAAACGGGTCACACTCCTCAATTTTAACCTTGAAGTGGACGATCAAAAATCAAGAACTCCAAGTATTGGTATAGGGTTTCACGGCAAGTACGTGGAGTTCGTATCAAAGATAGTGTGAAGGAAGGTAAAAAATAAGAGGGAGAAAAGAACTCAGCATTAGGAAATAAAGAGGGAAAGAAAATGAGTTTCTTTGTAAAAGAAAAAGAAGTTGAGAGTGCTTTAAAATCAGAGAGGCCAGTGTTGCTGTTTCACTTTTGCAGGATTTTTATAATGTATTCCCTAAAGAGATACCACCTGGTTTACCACCGATTAGAGGGATAGAGCATCAAATTGACCTTATTCCAGGGGCTACAATCCCTAACAGACCAGCCTATCGAAGCACTCCTCAAGAAACAAAGGAACTTCAAAGGCAAGTTGAAGAGTTACTTGCAAAGGGTTATGTTCGAGAAAGCATGAGTCCGTGTGTTGGTCTAGTTTTGCTAGTTCCTAAGAAGGATGGAACTTGGAGAATGTGTGTGGATTATCGGGCAGTCAATAAAACCACGATAAAGTACCGTTATCCCATTCCTCGTTTAGATGACATGTTGGATGAGTTGTATGGATCCACTACTTTCACAAAAATTGATTTAAGAAGTGGGTACCATCAAATTCGAATGAAAGAAGGCGATGAATGGAAAACTGCCTTTAAAACAAAACATGGTCTATATGAGTGGATAGTAATGCCTTTTGGCTTAACTAATGCACCGAGTACTTTCATGCGATTGATGAATCATGTTTTACGTGCCTATATTGGAAAATTTGTTGTAGTTTACTTTGATGATATCTTAATTTACAGCAAAAATTTGCATGAGCATATTGATCATTTAAGGCTTGTACTTGAAGTTTTAAGGCATGAGAAGTTGTATGCTAACCTTAAAAAGTGAAGCTTTTGTATTGTAACGCCCCGGTTCCGGATGAACAGGTAAGCTCCCCACGTGCCAGTTTGTGAGCGATAGGAATTTATTTTAAATCTCTAAATTATTATTTTCTACTTGTTATCATAATTTTATTAAATTACATATCATTATATTTATGCGAATAATGTGAATTTATATCATTTGAGAATTTATTTCATGACTTGGAAAATGAGTGTTACGTGAAATAATTGCCGGAAGGGATTTAATTGTCGAATTATCCTTACATGATCATTTCTTTAACTTCAAGGGCTAAATTGCATAACTTTTCCATGGACTTAATTGATCATTTGGCAAACCATTTATACTTGATTGCATGACTTACTAAGTGGGAGGATTGAATTGCAATTTATGCATTTCACACATTTCAAAATGGTGAATCACGGTATATCACCTCCTCCATGCTTCCAAGATCATTTTCATCAAAATTCACGAACATATTTGCTTCTTTCTTGCTCTCGGTTCATCTAAGGAAAAAAGGGAAAGAGAGTTCATCAATTTTCCATCAAAATTTCCAAGAAAATTCAAGCTTTGAAGCTTGATCATCATCTTCATCTTCTTCTTCCATTTCTTTTCTTTCTAGGTAGGTATATGCATGAATTCTTAGTTCTTGATGATTTATGGGATAGCTAGGGTTTAAGATTTCATGGAGTAAATGGATTAATTGTTGTGTGTTACATGAATATATGATTTTTCCTTGGATTAATACATAAATTCTTGGAAAATTTGAGCTTAAATGATGAATTTGTGCATGAACTTGAAACTCTTGATTCTTGGTGATTTTTCATGATTTAAGTGTTTATATGAATATTATTGTACCTTGAACATATATACATCTTGTTTTCCAGAGAAACTTGCATTTGATGATTGAAACTTGATTTTTGAGTTGCTTTGTTGTTGTTGCCGAGAGCTTCCCCTGCTTCTGCTCTATTTTTTCAAGTTGCAGAAGTTGGGAACGGCCCTTCCCGCTTCAAGTGTATTATGGGAACGGTCGTTCCCACGCTTTTGAATCAAAGCTGGCGAGCGAACCTGGGAACGGTCGTTCCCATTCTGGCCTGCGAGCCGGAAGGGCCGTTCCCAGCTAAAAGCGCCTTTTTAAAATGTAAATCGCTGGAACGTTTTCAGAAGGGCATGGGAACGACCTTCCCACTTTGAACTGGGACCCGGAACGGCCGTTCCCAGGCCTGCGACAGAACAAAAGCTACTGCATAAAAATGTGATTTTGGGTTTTTAATCCAATGGTTTCTTTGATCCCAAATTGCTATTATATGATTGATTACATGCCAAAACAAGATATTTTCATGCTACATTGTATATATCTCGTCACCTCGTTACATTTTCGCCGTTCGTCATATTTGGTTCATTTTGAGTCAAGTCTCACGTATACACGTCGTGTTTACACAGATAACGAGGTCGTGGACGAAGCTCAGGCACCTTAGAGTATATCCTTGTTATATTTTGTTGCACAGATGAGGTTTTGTTCTAGTTAAATAGAACCCTTATAACCTTTACGTGCAGTTTTTGGCCAAAATATATTATATTATAAATTTTCTTTCCAAACTATAAATGATTTCAAGCAAGCCATGATTGTTCATGATTCAAGCATGTTTTGGCGAGTACCATGATTTACACTTGAGCCCGAGGGTAGTGTCTTGAGCCAACCGGGAAAGCAAGGGCTCACGGGTAACTCTTGCGCTATCCTCACCACTTTGGGATCACCCCTGAAGTCACCAGGAGGTTTGGTGGTGGAAGGAGTTCCATGCGTGGGAGTCATGTTCCCGACGTACACCATGTCATGGATGGTTGGGCCTTGTAAACCCACCATCACCCGGAGGAAGAAGTCATGAAATTGCTAATTGATCGCACAAATTAAATTGCATAATCACGTATTAATTAATAAGCAAGCATGTATTGTTCACGTTTGGTGTAAAGGTTGGAGAATTGCCCTCACTCGTCGGGCCACGTATTGAATGGAATTGATTAAATGAAATGTTAAACTTGATAGTTGTAATCTCGGGCGAAGAACAATTCATTCTTGGAATTTATGATACTTTTACTTCTAAACCTTTACCCGAGGTTATAACTTGCGTGTGACTTGTGTTTATATATACTTATGCCCCTCACATAGTCTTCTGTAGACTGACACCTCACTTTTCAGGTGCACATGGTCGTGCTAGGCGGGAGTCCGAGTCATGTCTTTCATTCAGCCGAGTCTAGCATCGCGTGTTCCATGTATTGATGCTCCTGGATTATTATGCTATGATTACTATTATCTTTTGGGAAACTTATACATGTATGATATATAGGAGATGATAATGTATTGATAAATGTTGGTACCTATTAGTACTTATACTTTTGATGTAAATATGCTACCTATAAGTAATGGTTATATAATGCTTCCGCTTTTGAATTATCATGTCTTGGTTTTGAGTTAATTGGGGTGTAGTCCCGCCTAGCTAGCTTGCTTTTGTATTGTCACCCGTTCGCTATATGTCGGGTTCATGTACGGATTATCCATTTCGTATGTGGATCGGGCTATAGTGCAAAAGATGTAGTGCTTTAGGGTTTAGGGTGCTACATGTATGGATAGAGTTGTGTTTCTTGGATTTGTTGTGAGTGCAGAAGTTATAGAGGTTGATGAGGAAAAGGTGAAAGCAATCAAAGATTGGCCAATTACAAATACGATTGGTGAGGAGTTTTCATGGCTTAACTGGATTCTATAGGAGATTTGTTCCAAATTTTAGTACCATTGCTGCTCCATTGATAGAAATCATCAAATTTTAGTACCATTGCTGCTCCATTGATAGAAATCATCAAGAAGAATGTAGGTTTCAAATGGGGAGAGGCGCAAGAAAAAGCATTCCATACGTTAAAAGAAAAGCGAAGTTCTGCTCCTTTATTACTCTTACCAGATTTTTCCAAAACTTTTGAAATCGAATGTGATGCTTCTGGTATTGGTGTAGGTGCTATACTTATGCAAGACAAGAGACGTATTGCTTATTTCAGTGAGAAACTAAATAGAGCTACATTGAACTACTTTACACAGGGACGAAGCCAGGATTTCATGTAAGGGGGGCGAAAATTTAAAAAATATATAATTTTTTAAAAAATAAATATTATTTTATTAAAAATAAAATATTATTTTGTTAAAAAGAAAAATATTATTTTATTCTATATATATAAATAAAATAAATATAACTTAAAACTCTAAATTTCTTTTACTCATAGTGCCTATATAAATAAAAAAAATATATGGATTAATCTCAATTTAACATGATTTAAAACAAAATAATAAAATCAAATAACAAAACAACATAAAGAAATAAAATGTCATTTATCTTTAGTCACATAAAAATATGATATTTATTTAAAATAAACATACTGAACTACAATTAACAAATTTATTATAAATATTATCCATAATAAAAGAAAATTTAAAATTAGATACAATCTTTTAACTAAATAATTTATCCATTATAAAGGAAAAACTAAAATAAACATGGTTATGTTCATAATAAAAGACAAACAAAAATTACTATTTAGATACAATCTTTTAACAAAATTAATACGGTTATGTTCATAATAAAAGACAAACTGAAATTACTATTTAGATACAATCTTTTAGCTAAATAATCTAAGCATAATAAAAACTAAAATTAACACAGTTATAAAGAAACCAAATTTTTTTAATATGCAGAACTCATATCAACACTAAAACACAGTATATTATCTAAAATCGGTTATCTTTATATTGTCAGATAAAAATATAATATTTTCTCACACTATAGAACTCTGTACCAATACTAAATTATTAAAAATTAAACACAGAATTATCTATTATGTTTAATCTATTCTCAAGAAATACAATCTTTTTTCAAAATATTGAACTAATTTACAATTAACAAATTAATCATAAACTTTATCTAAATAATTTATTCATAATAAAACTAATAAACTATAAAAGAAAAACCAAAATTAAATATAAGATAGTACCTTTTTGGATAAGTTGAGACCAGATCAACTTCTTTTTTCCACTATTTTGAAGATTAGAAAAATATGAGTTCTAAGTTGATGATAAGACTCAAGAGAAAGAAAGGAATAAAAAACTGAGGAAGAAGACGTAGTTTAGATAAAGAGAGAGAAAAAAGAAAATTGATTTGAGATTCCAAAAAGGAAATTAAAAGCGTAGTCTTATTCAAGAGAAAGATAGGAATAAAAATTTGAGGAACACGACGTAATTTAGATAAAGAGAGAGAAAAAGAAAATTGATTTGAGATTTTTAAAAGAAAGATAGGAATAAAAAATTGAGGAAGACGACGTAATTTAGATAAAGAGAGAAAAAAAGAAAATTGATTTGAGATTTTCAAAAGAAGATCAAAAGACGTAGTCTTCGGTAAGAGAGAGAAAAAGAAAATTAATTAGAGATTTTCAAAAGAAGTTCAAAACATTTTTATTGGGATTGAGAAAAGAATTCATATTACATTAAACTAATACTAAAAATTAAATTAATCTAAAAATAAATTTTAACTATCATTATTGGTGAGTTGTAATTTTATTGGGGAAGGGGGGGGCCAAGTTTATAAATTAAGGGGGGGCGAAATAATAAAAATTTTAAAATTTATATATAATAATAAATTTTCTAAAAAATTTGAGGGGGGGGCCTAACTCCGTCTCTGACTCTACATATGACAAAGAGCTCTATGCATTAATTCGGGCATTGGAAACATGGCAACATTACCTTTGGTCTAAGGAGTTTGTCCTTCACACTGATCATGAGTCACCAAAGCACTTGAAGGGCCAAGGTAACTTGAATAGAAGACATGCACGATGGATTGAGTTCATTGAGATGTTTACGTACGTGATTCAATACAAACAAGGTAAGGACAATGTTGTTGCTGATGCTTTGTCTCGACTGTATGTTCTTCTTTCTACTCTTAGTTCGAAGTTTATGGGTTTTGATCATATCAAAGAATTATACCCAAGTGACTTTGATTTTTCTACTGCATTTGAAGCTTGTGAAACAAAACCTTGTGATAAATTTTACTTGCAAGATGGGTATTTATTCCGAGAAAACAAACTTTGCATTCCTAAGTGTTCATTGTGTGAACTACTTGTTAGAGAGGCTCATGGGGGAGGATTAATGGGACATTTTGGAATTCTGAAAACTTTGGAAGTTCTTAAGGAACTTTTTTTTTTTTTTGCCACATATGAAAAGGGATGTTGAGAGAATCTGTCATAGGTGCATAACTTGTAGGAAAGCCAAATCTCGAGTCAAACCTCATGGACTTTACAAACCATTACCTGTTCCCACTCATCCTTGGACTGATGTTTCTATGGATTTTATTTTGGGATTGCCTAGATCTAAGAATGGGAAGGATTCTATTTTTGTGGTTGTTGATAGATTTTCAAAAATGGCTCATTTCATCCCATGTAACAAAACAGATGATGCCACACATGTAGCTGGATTGTTCTTCAAAGAAGTTGTTAGACTTCATGGTGTTCCTAAAACAATTGTTAGTGATCGTGATGTCAAGTTTTTGAGTCATTTTTGGCGTGTATTATGGGGGAAATTGGGGACAAAATTATTGTTTTCTACAACTCGTCATCCCCAAACTGATGGACAAACCGAGGTTGTTAATAGAACATTAGGAACTCTTTTGCGTGCTGTTTTAAGTCATATTCAAAGACTTGGGTAGAATGCATTCCATTCATTGAATTTGCATACAATAGAGCAGCGCATTCGACATCTTATTCACCATTTGAACTTGTTTATGGTTTTAACCCATTAACCCCTTTGGATTTGCTTCCTTTGCCTGTTAATGAATTGACCAGCATAGATGGAAAGAAAAAGGCAGAATTGGTAAAGAAAATGCACAAGGATGCTAGAGAACACATACTAAAGAGAAATGAACAAGTTGTTGTCCATGCTAACAAAGGAAGAAAGGAAGTTATTTTCAAACCAGGAGAATGGGTTTGGGTTCATTTTCGAAAAGAGCGTTTCCCTCAACAAAGAAAGTCTAAGCTTGACCCTCGAGGAGATAGACCCTTCCAAGTTTTGGAGAGGATTAATGACAATGCTTACATAATTGATCTCCCAATTAAGTATAAAGTGAGTTCGACCTTTAATGTTTCTGATCCAGATTCGAGGACGAATCCTTTTCAAGAAGGGGGAATGATAAGAACCATGGAAATTTTGTCCCGAACGAAGCTGATCAAGAAGAAGGTCATTGAACAATGGAGGAAAAGGAGTCAGCTGCTAAAAACCAAAAATCCAGAATTTTAATTGAGCGAATTTTCTCCAACTTGCTCTTGTGTAGAACTTGCTGAAATCTCAAGTGCAATCACTTGATATTTCGACTTCTATAATATTGGTTTCTGGTTCTTCATAACCACGGGTTCAATATTTCCTTTGATTGTATTGGATTCTTGCTTATATAGCAACGGGATCAATATAACTTATTTTAATCTTATTTGGACGATCCGGGAGTTTATTCCAAGCTATTGATGACGGGTCTCACGGCGGGTTCGTTGAGGTTCGCATCACTGACCCTCATTTTCGTTTCTCTTTTTCCCCCTTTTTGTTTAAGTTGGCTTCAATATTGGTCCCGGGCGCGACCTCTGCACAGCAGGTCGCGGAATGGCGAAAACAACCCCTGTTTCGTCCTCTCCAAAGCTTCAACACAGCAGAAGCAAACCAGGCCACAAAGGAGCAATAAAAGGCAGCAAAACGAAGCATATAACAGCAGCAAAACGTAGCAAACAACACAGCAGCAAAGCAAGGATGGATCGAGAAAGGAAGAAATACATATATTTACTCATTCATCACATTCATGGAGGTTCAGCAATGTTGGCTCGAAGTTCAGTCAATTTCCATGAAAAATATACTCGGTAATAATACATAGAAGTCACATAGATCATATATAACTCATCAATTCAAGGAAAGAAGCAAAGGATCACAAGAACTTATCAAATATGCTAAGAACCCTTACTATTCAAATAGCAGTCCCAAAACATGCTCAAACAAGGATGAAAATGGACAAATCATGACGTAAAAGAAAGGCAAGAAAATGGAGGTTCGAATTTTGGGCTTACCCTTTGAATTTTATGAAGATTGGAGGTCGAACGAGAAAGAAATGTACAAAAGTGAATAGTGACTACCCTCCTCTTCATTTTCTCCCTTGCTGCTTCGGTTTCTGTTTCTTTCTTCTTTTTCCTTGGTTTAACCGAGATCAGGGAGATATAGGGTGATAAAAGGTTAAAAGAGGATTACATGGGTTCAAAAACGGGTCAAATCGGATAAGAAACGGGACGGATATGAGCGAAACGGGCGAGGGTCTCAAATCTGTCACATGGGTCGTGTTTCGATCGAAATTCGAGGGATCAAACAAGCTTAGAAAAATATGAATCTAGGTTCCTTGGTTTCCTTTCTTCATGACGAGTCCAGCGCCTCTTCCGGAATTCGAATCCGAATTCCCTAGCTCGAGATACGCCGTCCGGAACCAAAGGAGCGATGAATGCTCTTAATCTCCCAACTTGGTCTGGTTCCCTAAATATAATTCGTTAACACACCAAACAAGATCGAAAACATGAAACGAGCATGTAGACATGTTCATAACACATAAATCTACAGCATACTAAAATTTCATAAAATTCCGAAATCAATTCAAGTAAGAACGGCACTCGATCAAAACATATAAGTGCATAACATTCAAGAATTCATTTAAATTTCAAATATTTTCATTTATAAAATTAAATTCCATTCTAATTACTCTTTAAAGTGTAACGAAATTATTATAGTTAAAAAATGATTAAATTAAAATTATAATTTATAATAAACAAGCAATTACATAATTAAAGATGCGCAATTACGTAAACACATACGTTATACTATACGACTGAAAAACCGGGGCTTACATCCTCAATTTTTTCTTATTGGGAATTTTATGCTTTGCAGTATGGAAAATGTGTTTCCCTCTTTTTATTATGATCAAGTGAGTTGCATATCATTTCTTACTTTTTCTATTTCCAGTTGAATTAGGATTTCAAGAAGATGTTGAGTGAACACGTTGAATTTCAGGCCTTAAAGTTGAAAGACATCCTTACAGAATCGAAAGGAATCTGGTGTTAGGAATAGTGCCCTAGAAAGCCTATTCGTCGAAATCTACTTTGCGACTTTCCTTGTGTCACAGACAATCTTTGAATAGTATACGATTGATTATTATCATAGGCAAACACTTCTTTATATGCCAGTACGTGTTTTATGTGTTTCCATTACATGCGCATGTATTAGAACTCCCCTAATCCATAAGGTTGTTAGGGACTTTGTCATTAGGTGAATGACACATGAAACAAGCCCTAACTCAAGGCCGGATTAGAAACTACTCCAAGTCGATGAGCCCAACAAACAGTGGGAGTGTTAATATGGCTCAATTGAGACTTGCTCGTGGGATTGCGTCCTTAAGAATGATCATCCTATTTCATGGGGTGTAAAGTGCATAGTTGATGCGTACGCAATACATGAGAGTGCTCGTTATTAAAACGGTACACTGAGGTGTCCCGCGTGAGAAGATTCCTAAATGGGAAAAGAAGTTTCTATACCTAGAAATAGAAACTTCTAGATTAGGAAATATCTCGCAGGTCAATGGCGTGAGTAAATTAATCCTTTGACTTGAGATTCCATTGATGCTTTGTGGGCTAACTCTGTAGTCTTAGGTATAAGCTTTAAAGGGTGTCGCCTTAGACAACTGATTCAAGGCTTATGCTGGGGCTGCACAAGTGGCACATGGAAGTATATGAGAATCAACAAAGGACCTACACTTGCTATAATGTAAGAAGATCTCTTATTACATAAGTCATTCATATGTCATCCTAAACCCTCGGCCGAGGTAGTGGATCAAGACATCAAGAAAAGGGTTTCTTGGATTGAGATCAAATGGATATGAAATGAACTTAGCTTTAAGATTGAGATTAGTAGGGCTCTCATTATTCCCATTCCCTAGATCTTAATCGAGAGATGGGTTGGTAGGAGGATCGTACCTCAAAACTGTCGTTGACTGAAAGGTTCTTTCGAATATATATTCATTGTTCGGGTAGGGGTCATACACGTGTTGCTAGATTATGGTCGTATGATCTGTGAACTAATAAAGCGTATTAGTCTCACTACTGACTGAAAATGAACCTAGGGGGTCACACACAAATGCCGGATTCAAAGGGTATTGAAGGAAAGATCAAATAGTTGATCAAAACGAGACCACACGTGTAAATGTACAAGTGTGGCACGTGAGCTCAATTTGGGCGTGTGGTCCATTTGAGAAATTGGACCATGTGATGATTAATCTATACTATATTATTAAGCGCGAGAGACAAAGGTGGTCTCTTGGTGTCCTCTTTTTTTTTTTTCTTTTTTTATTTACTTATCTTTTATCCATCAGTTTTCTTCTCTTACGGTTTTCTCTCTTCTTTTCTATTTATTTATCTTTTATCCATTTTCTTCTCTTACATTTTCTTATCTTTTCTTTTCTCTCACCTTATTTCAATTATTTTTCTTTTCTTTTGAATTTTTTTTAAAGATGGTGTTGTTTGATATTTTATGCTTTTATGTTATTTTTATATTAATTTAATAATTATATTAAAAATTCTTATAAAATATATATTAATATAAAATTTAATTTAAATATTTAAAAAAATTATAATTTGCACACGCAACGAGTGTGCCAAAATTACTAGTTAGAGAATTAATTATAAAGCCCAAATATAATTAATTAGGAGAATTAATTATCAATCCCTAATATAATTAATTAGGAGAATTAATTATAAAGCCAAATAAAATTAATTAGAGAATTAATTTTAGCTCGTTAGAATTAATTAGAGAATTAATTCTAAATCCCTTCATGGAATTAATTAGAGAATTAATTCTAAGTATTTAAGTATTTAATTATTTAGTTGTTCTAATTTGATTAGAATAAATAAATAAATAAATACTAAATATCTTCTATTTATTATTCTAGTAAATATTAATTCTAATATGATTAGAATAAATATTATTGGAATAAGATATTTAATTATTATTGGAATAATTAAATATTCCTAATTTGATTAGGAGCTCTTTTCTAGAAGGAAGAGATATCTTATTTTGAATAAGACTTTTATTACTTGGAGAGAAAGAAAATAGAAGAAAAGTCAAAGTTGGAATCCAATTCCAATTAGACTAAGGGGTTCGAAACCCTAGCCCTATTTATAGGCTAAGGGGTTCGAATTTTTCTCTTCACGCGTGACTTGGGATTCACGCCCAATCTACATGGCTTCAAGAATTTGGGAGAATTGTATTGCTCTCTTTCTTCTCGTTTTATGTTTCTTTCTTTACAAATGTTATATCGCTAGCACTTTCCCTAACATGATTTGAATCTAGGTTGGTGTGGATTATTACTCTAGAGGAAACCTACTTTGGAATCTGAAGTAGAAAGAATCTTTTGAGGGACGAGGGTTGCCATTACCGCATGAAACACGTTTGAGGGCGGCTCAAAACATGTCAAGAAAGTGACGATTCTTGTAAGTTCTTGAATCCCTAAGATTAGAAATAGAAATTACAAGTCCAATCTTGCTTTTTGGGAAAAAATTTAAATTCCACTGTGCTTTCTGATCACGTTTTCCCAACATCTGGAACGTAAATGCATCTTTTGATATGACACTTTTCTTCATTAGTTGCATATCGAATTACTGTTGTGAACGTTCATTGTTTTGGGAACTATCTCATTCAATTCCTCCTTTTCATATATCAAGTGATATTGTGAATGTTAGACTAATTTGAGGACTATGTGTGTTTGGTTATTAACATTAAACTTTTGTGACCTTTGTTTTTGGACAGAAATACAAGAATCCAAGCAGCACAGGATTTGCAGGCTCTTAGTAATAAAAATTTTCCAGAGAATAAACAATGAAGATGAAGAAGACAGCCAATTGTGATTGAACATTGTATGTGGATTATTTTGTTATTAGATAATCATTGTCATTTTGTAAGAATATATAATGATCAAAAGAAAATAATAAATTTTATTTATAAAATATCAATGTAAAAATAAAATTTGACAAAATGAATTATAAGATTCCGAGGGAATATTTCCTCGGACAATAAATTTCACAAAATGAAAAACAAGATTTTGAGGGAAAATTTCCGCGGAAAATAAAATTTCACAAAATCGGAAAACAAGATCCCGAGGGAAAATTCTTTCGGAATTTCCTCGGAAAATAAAATTCTACAAAATTGAAAAATAAGATTTTGAGGGAAAAATCTCTCGAAAAAATCCCTTGGGATTATATTTCGAGGGACTAATATAGGGAATTTCGAAGGAATCCCGAGGGAAATAAATATTGGGATTTTCCCTAGAAAAATTTTCCCTCGGAATCAATTACGAGGAGGCTTTTTCCGAGGGAATAGTTTCCCTTGGAATTCCCTCGGAAAATATCATTTTTCAATTGAATCCCTCAGAATTCGTCTATTTTCTAGTAGTGCACGTAAAAAACTAAACGAATAATAGAAAGAGAATAAAAAAAGAACGAAACAATTAAGTTACATGTAGAAAACTAAAAAGACATGTATAACATAAAGAAAGGATGATAAGATGGATATAGAGCAATTCCTCGCGCACACATTAACATTAGATGCCAAAGAGAGAAAGAAAATGATAGATTCGAAAAAATAAAGGAGGTTAGAAAAAAGATAGATTCAATAAATATAGGATCCAAAATTAAATAACTAGAGATAGATATGAAGAAAAACCATAAAAAACTCCATAAATTTAAGAGAAGAAAAAAAAAAAAAAAAAAAAAAAGATCCACATATTCCACAAAGCCATACGAAGGGAACACATAAAACTATACAAGGAAAAACAAGATAAAAATTTCAAAAAGACCATGAAAAGGAGAAATTTAAAAAGATTAAAAAGGAGTTTTTTTTTTCCGGTAATCCCTATGATATACCTAATTAGCATTTGGAATTTGGAATGTCTCAGAAAAAACCCTATGATTATTCTAAATTAGCAGTAAATTAACACTAAAAATCCTACTATTGTGACAACAACTACGGTTGTAGGGTTTTGAGTGGTAATTTAATACAATCACAGGGTTTGTAGCACCCGGAGCGCGGGCCACCGCATCCCCCGCACCTAAACCTGAACCCGCTTATGAAATGGGAAGTCCATACACGAGCCCAAGTCTAAGCGAACGGGAGACCACACACTCGCTAGGCTAAGCGAAGCTAAAACATACTCAGAGCGCGCAACAAATAGACAATTAGCGGAAGCAAAGGAGTTCTAGTAATATAAAATGTCAAGATTTACATATACACCAAATGATCAAATATACAAAGCCATAACAATTCATATTTCCGACACAAAATTCATAACATGATCAATTCATTAAATACAAGAGAAAAATGAATGCAATGCACCTAGCACGACCTACACCCAAAAGTGAGACTCGAACGACCCACTTCTCCGCCTAGCTCGTGCTCAAAAAACGTACAAACTAAAAGTGGTAAAAGAGAGGTGTCAGTCACATCTCGACTAAGTGAGGGGGCTAACGCACACCACACACTATACATATATAGCAAAGTACGTAAAAGATAAAGGTTACGAACCGGTAATAGGTTTTGCACACCAAATCATTTTCAAAGGACATTACATATCATATACGTATACATTACATTACATTAAAGACTCTATTCCCGTTCCATAATCCAACCATTTCATTAAGCTCGGCGAGTATGAGCATCCACCGCTACTTCTCATTACATTACATTATAAAACAGAAATCACATTCAATCCCCTTCTTCGGTGATGGAAGGCCAACCCTTTCCATCTATTACGTTAAGTATGGGTCGTGAGTTTCATGACGCTCACGCCCGAGCATTTCATCCCCCACCAAACCTCCTAGTGGGTTCCGGGTTGATCCTATGTAAGTAGAGACTACGCTCAGGCTTAATCCGACGGCCCTCTGCCGTACCGGGCGTCCTGACTCGCAGGCTCCGGGGCCCAACATTACCATTACATTACATTATCATTACATTCTCGCTCATTACAAATCAATAATATTACGAACATTAGCATTAAACTTTCATTAAAACCATGAGCTCATATATGCTCGTAGATATAGCCCTTTTGAAAGCCAAAACTTGATAACAAGATCATAAACGTATCGTACATTACACATATTTAACTATATATATAATATATAGTCGCATGCGGGCTAGAAAACGAGCATTTAAGGGTCTTAGGTCGCTTAACTAAAAAGAAAAGAACCTAAATATCACCTTTGAACAAAAGAGTATCATGGTGCAAGAAAACAACCCCGAACAATTTAAACTTCGAGTACAACTCCTCCCGGAAGCACCCCTGAGACAAACAAATGTAACGCTAAAGACTTAGACTCAAACATGTACCATATGTTAGGAATAGTGCCCTAGAAAGCCGAGTGCATATCCGCTTTGTGCTTTTCCTTATTGTAATCACAGACAATCTTTGAATGAAATAACGAATTGAGGCAACACTTCTTTATATGCTCTTGTTTGGTATGCGTTTACTTTATCTGTGCATATATGAGAACTCCCCTAATCCTGATGACTTTAGGACTCTACCATTTAGGTGAAATGGTTTATGAAACAAGCCCTATATCACATAAGTCATGATTAGTAAAATACTCCAATCCGATGAGTCCTACAGACAGTGGGAGTGTCAACCTGACTCCTCTAAGGCTTGCTTGTGGGATCACGCCTTAAGAAGGACCACCTTGTTTCATGGAGGTGCAAAGTGTATAGTTGATACGTGCGTGATACATGAGGGTGCTTACTTTAATAAGTAAGTTCACTGAGGTGCCCCGTGTGAGAAGATTCCTAAATGGGAAAGGAAGTTTCTATTTCAAGAAATGGGAACTTCCAGATTAGGAAATATCTCACGAGTCATTGATGTGATTAATTGATCCTTAAGACTTGAGGTTCCTTGTCACTTTATGAGTTAACTCTGTAGTCTTAGGTATAAGCTTTAAAGGGTGTCGCCTTAGATAACTGATTCAAGGCTTATGCTGGGGCTGCACAAGTGATTCATGAAAGTGAATGAGAATCAAGAAAGGACCTACACTTGCATTTGCAAGGAGATCTCTAATTGTGTAAGTCATTCATATGCCATATGGAGTCCTTGGCCAAGGCAGTAGATCAAGACATCAAGAAACGGGTTTCTTAGATTGAGATCAAATGGATATGAAATGCACTTAGCTTTAAGACCGGATTATTAGGGTTCTGATTATTCCCTTACCCTAGATCTTGGTTGAGAGATAGTAAGTAGGAGGATTGTATCTCATATGAATCAATGACTTAAAGGTTCTGTCGAATCCGAACATTCCAATTCAGCTAGGGGTTAAACACCTGTTGCTAGACTATGGTCGTTTAATCTGTGGACTGATTAATTAATTAGTGAATTAATTAATTAGGGTCACTGCTAATTGAATTGAGAACCTAGAGGGTCACACACAACAACTTGGTTACATGAGTTGAGGCTTTAAAATGATTAAATGAGTTAATCGGGCCAAGAGGGTTCCACACGTGTGAAACCACACGTGTGGGTCACGTGAGTGACACGTGTCCTTGTGACACGTGTCCCACACGTGTAAATATATATATTGTATATATATATTAAATAATTAATTTGTTAATTATTTAATAGACTTTGGTTTAATTTTGAATTAAAAAGAAAGTCTAATTTTGGAGAAAAATAATTTAGTTAATTAATTATGAATTAATTAATTAGATAAAATAAGTATAAAGTATAAAATTATCCAAAAATAGTTTGGATATTTTTAGCTCTCTTGAAAGTTGATTTGAATTAGAATTCAAAGTCAAAGACAAAATTACGTGATGATCAAGTAATAGGAGAGAGAGAGACCAAAACCCTAGTCCATAAGGACTAGGAATTTCGGCCACTCCCTTATTATAAATAGGGGAGCTCGAGCTCCCCTTAGAGCTAATTGGCAATTCTTTTGGTTCATGTGTTGAACACCATCCTTTCTCCAAGATAAACGAAACCCTAGGTTAAGCCTAAACACTAACTAGAGAACTAGCATCCTTACTAGTTAGATTGTAGTCAAGTTGGTGGAGTATCTCTAGAGAACTTCAAGTTAGAAGTTTGAAGATTCAAGCTTTACCAATTAGAGGGGATCAAGCCGCGAGAAGAGCGTTCTTGGGTGGCTTGAAACGCTTCAAGAAAGAATAAAAGAAAAGTAAGTTTCTTAACTCTACGAATTTGGATACACGATTGCGAGTCCAAGGTCCTTTTGTTGGAAAATTTTTAAATTTTCGCTGCTTTCTGATTCGTATTTTCCAACACCATATAGATGCACGACGATGCAATGAATGCGATACATGCAAATAAAGTGCAAGAAAGTGTCATTTAAAATGTTCAAGTTCATATCACGTAATATTCGTATCAAATGAAAATATAAAATTAATTCAAGACATTTAACATAGGACTCAACATATTCACATAGCATATAAGTCATTAACAATTAAAAGAAAATGAATTAAAGAGCATGAAATGGATTACGAAAATCATGCACGCGAGGTCGAATTATTTAAGATCAAAACATATATAAATTTAATAAACCATTTCCATAAATAAAAATCAAAATATATAATATACATTATATTATATATACAACATATACTACAACATAAATATATATATTTACTCACGTACATACACACACATGCACAATCATGCATTATAATTACATATATATATATATATATATATATATATATATACATGCATATACGTAAACACCAACACCCATGTAGCACCAGGATCGCTAGGTAGCCACATCCCCCGCACTATAGCTTAGTCCACATACAAAATGGATAATTCATACATGAACCAAGACTATAGCGAACGGGAGACAATAAAAAAAAAACGACACACTAGCTAGGCGGGACTAACCCTCATTTAAATAACCAACATACATAGCAATTAAAACGGAAGCATAAGGTACATGCATTTCATTATCACCCTTCAAGTTCAACTTCATTACTTATATATACAATTCAAACCTTTCAAAAACAAAACATAACATACATAAATACTCAAAACTACAACAATCTATATATGCATCATTAATGTACAAGAAAATAAGAAGGACAAGTGCTAGACCCAACATGAAAGACTCTATCCCGCCTAGCACGAACCCTGCAACCTGAAAATGTGAGGTGTCAGTCTATGAAAGATTGAGTGAGGGGTTTATAATTTATAAGCGCAACTACCATGCAAGCTATAACCTCGGGTAAGATTTCATAAAGAAAATAATATAAGTTCAAATATTAAAGTAATTCTCGCCCGAGATTACAACTATCCAATTTACAATTTCAATCAATTCAATTCAATCAATCAGCGGCCCGGCGAGTGAGGGCAATTCTCCAACCTTACTCCGATAGTGAACATTACCAATATTTAGATTATCCATGGTTAAGTGAGCATGCGAGTTATTACAGTGCATAATTAGCAATTTCAATCCCTTTTTCCTCCGGTGATGGTGGGATTGTAAGGCCCCACCACCCAATCAATCTGGGGATAGGGTTCATGAGTCCCTATGTTCGGAACTCCTTCCTCCACTAATCTCCTAGTGAATTCAGGGGTCATCCCAATTTTGGTGAGGATAGCTCAAGAGTTACCCGTCAGCCCTTGCTTTCCCGGTTGGCTCCATACACTACCCTCGGGCCCACAGTGAACATGCTTACTCGCCCAATCAATCAATCAATCCGTTCCATGAAATCAATTGAAAATCATTAAGGTTTGGAAAACTATAGATATATCGATACATTTTGGCTGAAAACACCACATAAGGTTGTAGGGGTTCTATATATCTAGAATTAAACCTTACCTGAGGAGCGACGGAACAAGACAAGGATACAAGAAAGTGCCCAAACGATCAATGATATCCGCCCTGGAGAAAAACTGGACAAGAAAGGAAATAACGGGAACTCATGAGACAAGACTCATATATATCAATTAGGCATCATATAATCCATGGAAACATGTATGGATCATCAAGAATTTATCAATCAAAACCCCAAAATCTCAAGTCATCAACTTTCATAGAAACTCAAGGTTTTCATGCAAGCTATGGAATATAATTGCCCTAAACATGCTTATAACCATAAATGAACAAGAATACATCACTTAATCATCAAACCCTATATCATCAAAGATTCAAGAGATCCACCAAATTCCCATTTAAACCTTAAGATGAATGAAAGGATGGATGAAATGATGAGATGATGAAGATGATGCTTCTAGCTTAACAAATCCTCCAAGAATCTAGCTTGAAATGTGATGAAATTTTCTCTTCTCTTCTTGATGTTTTGATCGTGTATTAGTGTGTGTGTGTGTGTGTGTGTGTGTGGGATTTTTGATGAAATGAAAATGAAATGGAATTGAGAGAGATGAATGTGTATGTAATGCAATATATAGATATATCACTTATATGTATAAAGTAAAAGTAGATATTATGTATATAATATATATAAATGTGTATAAGTATATATGATTAGAGTGTAAAAGTCTTGCATGATTGTGATTATTGCAACTAGACCCTTATTACTTATTTAATTAAATGTTAGAAGTGAGTGGGATGAGGGTGTTAATGCAATTATATTATATAATGATCAAGTGGATGCATGTATATATATATATAAGTTGTAAAAATATATAGTCAAGTATAAATATCTATCTATGTATGCATGATTCATTTATGTTATATTAATGAAATTGAGTCTACATTATGAGAATAGATCAAGTAAGGTCATATAATCAAATAAATCATGTTTGGCAATTAATTCACGTATCACTCAAATACGAGTTATGCAATAATTCATGATTTGAGAATAATATCATATATTTTCATATACGTATAAGAATATAATTCATATAATGTCACGTAATGCATAACTAGAAAAATTGGGGCGTTACAACTCTCCCCCCCTAAAAAGGACCTGGTCCCCAGGTCCACTGTCGAGTTTTAAAATTATGCACAAGCAACAAAAGAGCTCCGTCTCTTAGACAAGTAATGAGAGAGCCCCGTCTCCCTAACACGAAATGAGAGCACCCTGTCTCTTCACAAAGAATGAGAGAACCCCGTCTCTCAAACAAGAAATGAGAGAACCCCGTCTCTTAAACAAGAAATGAGAGAACCCCGTCTCTCACACACACACAAAACAACGATTCAAGAGAACAAATTGTAAAACATTCACATAAATGTCACATTGAGCAAGTAGAATCACGTTAATCACATAACTAACACTTCTATACCACCAAATTGCAATCAACAAGAATCAAATACAACAACAATAAAATTCATGATGCATGTGATATGTATGACTAAGTGTACCGTTCACCATTATTCGAGAATCTTACATGGTAGTGATCCGTTTCAACACTCGATTTGATGTTGGAGATTCCTCCACCCAAAGCATCGAACATTGAAATCCTCGAAATTCAATACTTAAATGACAATTCAGTCCTGTTTCCGTGATCAATTCTCTTATCCTAACTGGTACCACGGTCCAAAATCCCAATCTTGGGTGCACACTTGATATTAATTCAATTCACCTCTTCTTCACCACGAATTATACTCGACCTTTTTCGAATACTCAAGTTAATCTTTAGTAGCTTGAATTCTAACCTCTAATCCCAAGAGTATTCCCAATTCATCACGAAAACAACTGACGAGCCTGTAGCCTGTCTTATTCATATGATGTCCAATGCTTGGTTAAATTGCTTTGACTCTGTCCGTCACGAATTGTGATAATTAGGCCGGCTTCTCATCACAAATTGTACCTGGTTCCTCAACTACTCAACCTAATCTTTAATAACTCGAATCATAGTCCTCACCCTAATGGTGTCTCCGGTTTATTATGGAAAACAACCGACAACCCGCATGCTCTTTTCCGGTACCTTCCTTACCAAATTTTCTCGAAGTTTTCTTATGGCCCCATTATTTCCAAGATAAGAAACACGTTATCTAGAGAACTCAATCCGTTCAACCTTGGAAGACTTGAATTCATACGTGTCAGGTAATAAGAGTCCAATGATGTTGATCCTCTTCCGATATTATTCCCGAACTCTTTTCCCGCCTCGATCTCTAATTTCACCGGGTGTTAAAATCTCTCAATTCGTTTTTTATCCTTGCTTTGTAGGATCTCGTTACCGGTTACCTCTTGCATTTCCATTATTCATTTTTTAAGCAACCCGTTTGAGCACAACCGTGAATTTAAGTCATCTCCCGGGCGTGCTGGAGCCCTTAAGAGCTTCTATTCTTATCCGTTGAACTCGTTTTATCGCTTCTTGGATCCAAGAGTCTCAACTCCTTCAGCTAAACTTCCTGGGTATAAATGATCCTCGCTACTCCTCGTGTTCGGTGACCTTGCTCTCATTTACTATGAATTTGGGTAGGGATAAAACCCACTTCTTCTTTTGTTCCAAACCTTTAGCTCTATTCTCAACCTCTTCTACTTAGCTTCCTCGAAATATGTAATTCCAATCATGCCACGTCCGATAATCACACTCGTATTAGCTTTGGAGTGATCGAAAATAATAGCAATCCACTCCTTCCCCTCCTAATTCCGGCTCTACTTTTCCTGAACCTCGAAATTCCCATTCCTTTTTACTCAGTCTGTGCAACCCAAAATTTTCCTTGTTCTTGATTCAAATATGGCTCGATTGAAAATAATTGATGAGTGAGTTGAAGGAAACTTCCTATCAAGTAACACCTAACAATGAATGACGTTAATATGCCAATGCACATAGCACTCTTTAAACAGTTAAGGTACGACATGTTGGAGAACAAGGAAAAGTAAAGTTCCTCGAAATATGTAATTTCAGTCATGCCACGTCCGATAATCACACTCGCACTAGCTTTGGAGTGATCGAAAATAATAGCAATCCACTCATTTCCCTCCTAATTTCGGCTCTACTTTTCCTGAACCTCGAAATTCCCATTCCTTTTTACTCAGTCTATGCAACCCAAAATTTTCCTTGTTCTTAATTGTCACGCCCCGGGTCAGCAGGCCCGTTGGACGCGAGCGGAATTCTCCAAGCCCACCGAGTATAACCTGAAATTGGGCCTAAACCACTGCCCAAAAGGGATATCCATTAGTTATACTTGGACTCTTTAACTTATATACTGAACTTAATCCTTATACTTTCCCGATATGGGACAAGGGTATCAGATTGATTCAAATATGGCTCGGTTGAAAATAGTTGATGAGTGAGTTGAAGGAAACTTCCTATCAAGTAAACACCTAACAATGCATGTTGTTAATATGCCAATGCACATAGCACTCTTTAAACAGTTAAGGGTACGACATGTTGGAGAAATTATGTCAATTAAAGATGCACGCACGTATAAATAAAAGAGATTAGCTAACTGAATGCGATGTATGATGTACGTGCTTATGGATGCGTTAAACCTGTCACCGTGGCAGTGATAAGCTTTAACCCAACATTTGTTCCTTGTTTGTTGAATCATAAACTTGTCCCGAATGGTTGTTCATTTCTTGTCTTCCCCACGGTCTTCTAATCTTTAGTGTTCTCGGGCATCGACTTATACATTTCCATCGCCCGGGATTGAAATTTCTTGAACCAAATTCTTCACCACAATTATCTCCTCGATCGAAGTTTCCTTGTATCACACATATAACCTTATAATCCGAGATTGAAATTCTTGAATTCAAATTCTTTTCCACTTATGAAGTTAGTATCCCAACTTCTCTCAAGGGACTAATCTCCCATTGTTGTCCCGACTTCGTTTAGGCATTACCTCGGTTGAAGTCCTCCCAATTTACTCTTTTTGAACTTGAATTGGTTGTATGACTTGTCTTTCTTCACGGTTTCCATTTATTGCTCCATATCTCCCAATTTAACCTCACCATATAGTAATTCATCTTGGATCCGAAAATTAACTAACTTTAACTGAAGATAGAATCTTAAGTATCTTGGCTTTCCATGAACTTGAACCCACTATATTAATCAATCTTCTTTACTCCTTTATATCCGTCTTCCTTTTTAACCCGAAATCCAAAATATCCAGATTCTTTGTAGAAATAGATCAGTTTTCTTAAATCTTCCCAATTGATCCAAACCCTATTTCAAAGTTCGAGGTGTCTCGATTCATCTCAAACTTAATTCACAAATTTCGACCTCAACCCGAATCATTTAAGTTAGTTTTCTCTTACATCTTGATTTTACTTCCAACTAGTAGAAGATCCTCAACTTATTTGATATTCCAAATCTTGAATCCTTAGCAACCGCAAAACTTCCTTCTCTCTCTCTTGAGTTAAATGAACCTCTTGTCCTTGGTGAACTAACTTCTTTAATAACGTGGTCTCACATGTTTATTTTGCAAGTTATAAACATCACTCCTTGTTGATGGTAACCTCGAACCCAAACATCTTCGAGACTCTATTCATCTTTCTCCTAAGTGAATGTGCCATAGCTTGCAACTTTCCTCTTTTATCTTCTAACTTCCTAGAGCTGGTGAATTACTACCATGCATAATTCTTCTATTCCGGATCTTATCACTTGAATTAGAACCCAATTAGAGAAATCCATAGCTCTTGAATTCTTACATGAAGTTCCCCAGTGAATTCCTTCCAACTTCAAAGCGAAAGAAAGGAGCTTGCGGTAGATTGAAGTTGTCGCAGAAATTGGCCGTGGTTTGTCTCATCTTTATAGCCTATAATCACAACTTGTCTCAAATATAAATGCATGAGGTTAATACATGCTCATGCCACATAATTGATACCAAAGACATGGATTTGATGCAAAATGTGACAAATAATTCAACAAAAATGAAAATTAAAACACGTTGAACATATAAAATTCAAGCAACGTGAAATCAATCAATCAACATTTAGCACCAAGAATCAATGCAATGCACAAACTATCAAGTAGTTCAAATAGTCCAAATAGATTCAGGTAAGTTCACATAGAATGCAAAACTCTCACTTTATCAAATAATCTTATGCCGTACGAATTAGACTCACAAGACACGACACTAGAATCGCGGTTTTCCAACCGGGCTCTGATACCACCTTGGGATGTAGCACCCGGATCGCTAGGTAGCCACATCCCCCGCACTATAGCTCAGTCCACATACAAAATGGATAATTCATACATGAACCAAGACTATAGCGAATGGGAGACAATAAAAAAAAATGACAGACTAGCTAGGCGGGACTAACCCTCATTTAAATAACCAACATGCATAGCAATTAAAACGGAAGCATAAGGTACATGCATTTCATTATCACCCTTCAAGTTCAACTTCATTACTTACATATACAATTCAAACCTTTCAAAAACAAAACATAACATACATAAATACTAAAAACTATAACAATCTATATATGCATCATTAATGTACAAGAAAATGAGATGATGAAAGGATGGATGAAATGATGAGATGATGAAGATGATGCTTCTAGCTTCACAAATCCTCCAAGAATCTAGCTTGAAATGTGATGAAATCTTCTCTTCTCTTCTTGGTGTTTTGATCGTGTATTAGTGTGTGTGTGTGTGGGATTTTTTATGAAATGAAAATGAAATGGATTTGAGAGAGATGAATGAGTGTATATAATGCAATATATAGATATATCACTTACATGTATAAAGTAAAAGTAGATATTATGTATATAATATATATAAATGTGTATAAGTATATATGATGAGAGTGTAAAAGTCTTGCATGATTGTGATTATTGAAACTAGACCCTTATTACTTATTTAATTACATGTTAGAAGTGAGTGGGATGAGGGTGTAAATGCAATTATATTATATAATGATCAAGTGGATGCATATATATATAAGTTGTAAAAATATATAGTCAAGTATAAATATCTATCTATGTATGCATGATTCATTTATGTTATATTAATGAAATTGAGTCCACATTATGAGAATAGATCAAGTAAGGTCATATAATCAAATAAATCATGTTTGGCAATTAATTCACGTATCACTCAAGTACGAGTTATGCAATAATTCATGATTTGAGAATAATATCATATATTTTCACATACGTATGAGAATATAATTCATATAATGTCACGTAATGCATAACTAGAAAAATTGGGGCGTTACAACCCATGCATGCACACATTCTAGCTTTATGTATATACATATCATATAAAACACACACAAACCATGCATCATATATATATATGTACAGCCATACACACACGTAACATGCACAACACACACCACAGTAATACATGCTCATGCATTCATATACACGCTCAAAACAACACAAGCATGCACCATTTGATTCAAGGAAAAACAACAGCCAAAACAACTCCAAGCAGCAGCACCGCAGCCTCTGCATAAAAGTCCCCCGGCAGGGTACTTTTCTTTGCAAATTCTCCCCGGCCGAGGAGAGCTATCACAGCAGCGAAATTAACAGCAGTAGCAGTTACGTACAGCAGTCCAAAAGGAGCCAAAACAGGGAAAATATGCAGGGGAACGAAGCAGCAACAACAAGGCAGTCATGGAGCATGAAATACACAGTAAGAAATGTAACACCTGAGCGCAAGGTACCACATCCCCCGCACCGAGACCCGACCCGAATATGAAATGGACAATCCATACCCGAGCTAAATCACGTTGAACGGGACATGCACACTCGCTAAGCTAGGCGGGAGCTAACTTTCGAAAACAAAGAGATATAACAAATCAAAAATATTACCAATGCGGAAGCAAAGTACATACATAGTAACAAGATAAGAAAAGAGCAACGGGTTCAACTAGCATAGATACCTAATCCCGAAATTCAATAAAATCATAAAACATCAAGTCCAAATTCTTTCTATTCCTGTAAGCTTATCTTGAATTAATGATAATAGTAATAATCGATACAAATCATACATTCTCCGTACTTAAACAAATCATAGTTCAAAATGCATATGGACAGACTCTGACCTAACCGAACGACTGAACAAACTAGATTTCCCGCCTAGCACTCCAAACCTGCAAGAACACTAAAAACAATCCGGGTTCAGTCTATATGAGACTGGTGGGTATAAAACGGCATATGTATCATATAAGGCAATATTTAAACATTCACATGCAAGTTATAATCCCAAATGAGGTTTTGAGATCATTTCCCAAGTGGGTGAAATAAATAAGTCATCAAAAGGGATTATAACATTCGTTTTTCATTCTTTAGGTCTTTTGTGGCCCAGCGAGTAGGCGTGCATTATCTCCAACCAACTCCTCGTGTAGTTCATTAAACATTCATTCTTTCTTTCTTTCTTTCATGCATTACATTCTTTTGTGCACATTCATGAACATTTACACCTTCTTCCTCCGGTTGATGGCCGGGTGATCGGCCCGAACCATCCATTCATTGACCAAAAGGGTTTCATGACTCCCCAGATGGCACTCAGCGTCCATTCCTCGCTAACTCCTAATGAGGTCCGATTACGCCGTTCATTGGTGGAACTAGTGTGAGGGATCACCGTCAGCCCATGCCTGCTCGGGTCACCACTCACACTAAGTCCCTGGGCCCCATTCTGTGCATTCAATCATTCTTTCTCGCCAAAACATTTGGTAGGTTCATAAAAGAAAGGCTTTACTTTTCAAACCATTGACCCTTGAAAACGACTCTATAGGGCCATTTAACTAAATAGTAGAGAAACCCACCTGTACACCTCTTACCAACAATACCAAGAAGAAAAGGAGACTCGAAAGTGTCCTATGAACCCGGCATCTCCGCCCTGGAGAAAACTGTACAAAGGACAACGTAACGTGTTCGTGAGACTCAAGACTCAAAATGAACCATATATAACGCACGGCAATGCATTGAACATGATATGAATGCATAAGAGATGATGTTATGTCATGAACATGTTCATGTGCGCGATTAATGCATCTAGAGCACATAGACAAATCATTCATTCGTTCAAGGAAGCGTTCAATTTCATTCAAGTTCATAACTTTCACATTTAATACCAAATTAATTCAAGAATTTCACATAACAATTATGTCACGTACTATAACACGTTTACAATTATAGAGTAGGCAAATAATTACATTCAATTCAAGATTGGAAATTAGGAAGGAATATGAAATAGGTAACAATTTAATTTCCATAATTCAATTAAATCAAATAATATTTAATATAATATAAACATATATATATACATAAATATATATGTATATATATATATATATATATATATATATATATATATATATATATATATATACGTACCATTCCATGTAAATCTGTAACGCCCCGATTTTTATTAATTAATTTCTTACGTTTCACTATAATTTTATAAATTAAAATTTAGCATACTTTCATAAAATTATATAGAATTATATCAAATTTAGAATTTATTGCATTACTTGAAAATATTTATGACATGAAATATCACCGGGAGTGGTTTAATTACGAGATTATCCCTATATGTTCATTTCTTTAAATTGAGGGACCAAATTGCATAACTTTTTCATGGATTCAATTGAGCAATTACCAAACAAAGTGTCCTTTATTGCATGACTCCATAAAGCAAGGGATTAAATTGCAATATATGCATCTCACATTTTTCAAAAATGGATGAATCACGTAATATTACATCTCCAAGCTTCCTTGATCATTTTGGCATCCAAATCCATCGGTTTGCTTCCCTTTCTTCCACCGAACCACAAGCTAAGAAGTAGGAAAGATATTTCATCCAATTTTCACCAAGATTTCCAAGAAATATTTCAAGATTTGAAGCATAATCATCATCATCATCTCTCTTCTCCGTGACGAGGCGCAAGGCCGTAGGCCGTGACTCACTTGCATTTTATCAGTAAAGGTGAGATTTAATTGCTAATTATATAGCATTCGTATAACCTTATGTGGATTGCAGGCCAAACGGTATATCCAGTTATAATTGTTTCTAACTCTCGAGTCATGCTTATTGAAAGAAAACCGTGTATCATGTTACAAGTCATGTTTACCATGTTACCGTGATTGAACCGTGACCGTGTTACCGTGAATGGTGAAGGCTCGCAACCTTCCCGTTATTGGAGTGCTGGAGTTCATTGGAGTGATGGAGTTTATTGGAGTGATGAAGTTTATTGGAGTGAAGGAGTTCATGGGATTGAGTTCATGTAACTGATATGTGTGCAGTGTAATTGAATTGCATGATTGCATATTAGTTAATAAAGTTCTTGATATTGATAGTTGTAATCTCGGGCGAGTTTTATGTTATTCTTGAACTTATATTCTCTTTAGTTATAAAACCTTACCCGAGGTTATAACTTGCCTGTTATTTGTGTTAATGTGTATTTATGCCTCACTCAGTCTTCCATAGACTGACGCCTCCGCCTTTCAGGTTGTCGCGATCGTGTGCTAGGCGGGAGTCAGAGTCGTGTCGTGTCCCCCAGCTGAGTCTAGTACTTCATACATTTTGTGACATCGGTATTTATATTTTCTGGAGTTAGCATGTTAGGGTTATTGTTAGCATTCGGAAACTTTTGCATGTATAATATGGGAGATGATAATGTGTTGATATATTGAATCTTTGGACATTTGATATATGATGAACTGATAATGTTATGCTTCCGCTTTAAATTTCATGTGTTGGATTTAATTCATTCAGGGTCTAGTCCCGCCTAGCTAGCCCATTTCTTTTATTTGTCACCCGTTCGCTATAGGTTAGTTCATGTACGGATTATCCATTTCGTATGTGAATCGACCTATAGTGCGGGGGTGTGGCATCTCTATGTATAGGGGTGCTACAAAATCACTCATGCATGCATTTCCAATTCAATGTATATATATTTATACACTTACCTGCATGGACAAATCAATTTAAACATTTCATGCATGCAACCTTATTAAATTAAGCATGCATGCATTTATATATGTACGTAATCATCATGCATGCAATTTTTTCTATTAAACATAACATGCATGCAAACATTTTAATATTAATCATATGCATGCATTTAAAACCATTTCACATGCACACACAATACATGCATTACATGCAAAGAAGAAAAGGAAAGCAGCAACATAAACGGCAGCCCCAAATCAATCTCCCCGCCCGGGGAGATTTTGTGTAGAAAAAGTGTAACGCCCCGTGTTTTCACACGTGCAGGTAAGTGTTATGTTCGCATTTATATTTAATCATATGATTTTATACTTGGATTAATTGGTTTAAACTCGTATCTAATTTGTATTAATTGTTTAAATTTCATATGAATTCCAATGTGAGATTTGAATATATGAACAGAATTGTGAGAATGTGAATTTCTTGAATTTGGTGTTAATTGAAATCTTTCATGTTATATGTGCGTGTCGTGGGCTTGATTGTAACTTATTTGAATGTTTTGGACTCAACTGGAAATTGAGTTTGGGCTTAATTGCCACTTTTTGAAAGTTTAGGGACATATTTGAATAATAGGCAACCCTGAACGGTTTTCACGATATCTTGAGCTCCGGACCTCGAAACCGAGATCCATAAACGGCGTTGAACTTGTTTCGACGATACCTATTCTTTAAACTTGACCTTGTACCTTTTTTATATCATTTGAACCTTTGACAACGAACCTTTCCATGGCCTCGACTTTGTAACTTGTTTGACCCTTTTTCTTAAACGAATCGGACTTGGATCGACCCGTATTCTATCCATTTTTCCCCTAAATATCAGCAATTCCTTCTCCTTGCTTCGATTTTCCATCGATCATCATCATCCCAAGAGACAAGGAAAAACTCCAAGAAAACCCTCCATTGTTGATCATCCAAACTTTGAGCTCAAGCTTAATCTATCCTCCATCTTTGTCCAAGGTAATTAGAGTTTTGCAACCTCCATCTCCTCTTCTATCTTTTCATCTATGGAAAACTTGGTATGAGTGGAGAATTCATGTGTTTGTATAAGGGCTTGGATAGCATATTTGGGGTTTGAGATTGATCATTGGATTTTCATGGTTTAAATTGAGAATTGATGCATAAAAGATGATGTTTGAAGCTTTCTTACCATTTTTATATGCTTGAATCTCATGTTGATTGATCATTGTATGATATGCCATTAAAGGATCTTGAAGCTCCATGCTTGAAGATCATGAGGATTGATGATGATTTTGCCAATCTTATGCATGAAGTCTTGTGAATATGAATGAGTTATGTGATTTGCATGAGTTTTATGGCTTGGATATATGTCTAGATGGGATATAAGAGCTTCCTTGTTGCTGCCCCTGCTTTTTCAAGCTTTTCCCTCGCCAAAACAGACCTGCTGCTCTGTTTTTCCTCGCAAGACGACGAGCTGACACGGCTGTGTCAGCTTTGAACTGAAAACGGACACGGCCGTGTTGGGCTCTCGACTTGTGAAAATTATTTTCAGAAAATCGGACACGGCCGTGTCCAAATGCTTTGAAAACTCAACAAGGCCGTGTCAAGCCCTCGACTTGGGAATTTTATTATTTTTAACCTCGGACACGGCCGTGTCCAATTCCTTTGAAAATGTAACACGGCCGTGTCATTTGAATTGGCAGCTTTGGGGAACCTCTTTTCTTGCTTATATCTCGTTTATTGTTCGTATTCGTGAATCATATGCAACGTGAATCCATTTAAGCTTTGAATTATGATTAACTTATGACCTTGAAAGTTATATGAATGCAAGTATGAAAGCTATGAACGCTATGAACGTGAATGAATACGATTTTATCGTATATTGAACGAAATTTGGTGAATGATGTGTTTAATTGAATTCCATGGTATCCATGAGCATATTTGGACATGTTATTATGTTTCAAGCATTCCATAACATGTCATTATATAGCCGAGCGTCAAATGTGGTCATAATTGAGTCTCACACTACCTTTGTCACACAGATATTGATCCAGTGGGAGACGAGGTTGAGCAGTGAGGTCTTTGTCAAGTTCTTTTGTCTACCAGGTGGGTTTTTCTTCTATTTAGCTAAAGATATGACCCAAAACACCTAATGTGCAAGATTTTGGCCAAAACTATATAAAGATATGTTTCGAGTTTTTAACGAGTCAATGTTTTAATGTAAAGCCTTTAATTTGAACATCCTACCAAAAGTTTTTGCGAGAAATGAATGTTCACAATGAATGGGGGCCCGGGACTTAGTGTATTTGGTGAACCAGGGAAGCTTGGGCTGACGGGAATCCACATATACTAGTTCCATCAATTACGGTAACCTAGACTTCACTAGGAGATTAGTGAAAGAAGGGGAACCGAGCTTTTGGGGATTCATGTACCCCTCTAGCACCAATGAATGAGGGTTCGGGCCTTGCAAACCCGTCCCTAACCGGAGGAAGAAGGAGTATATGAATGATCGAATGAATGATCGAATGAATGTGCACGAAAGAATGAATGCATGAATGAACGATTAATGAATTACACGAGGTGTTGGTTGGAGATAATGCACGCCCTCTCGCCGGGCCACAAAGGACCTAATGAATGAAATGAATTGTTATAATCCTATTCGTTGTATTTTACTTCCCACTTGGGGAAATTATTCTAAAACCTCGAATAAGGATTATAGCTTGCATGTATGTGCTTAAATTCCGCCATATTATGTTATTATGCCTATTTTTATACCCACCAGTCTGTCTAAGACTGAACCCAGAGTTGTTTCAGTTCTTTTTGCAGGAAGGGATGCTAGGCGGGATATAAGTCTAAGAGAGTCTTGCATAGTGTCTAGCCTTTCTTTCTTTACACTCATATACTTATTTTATGGTATTTTGGATATTGTATATGAATTCGAGCGTACATGTATTTGGTATTCGTATTGATCTTCCTTGAACTTAAATGTTGGTACCTAGAGCATATAGCTCAATATATGGAATATGAATGATTGCTTCCGCTATTCTGTTACTCTGATTGTTGTTGTTGTTGGGGTTTAAGTGATAGATTAGTCCCGCCTGGCTTAGCGAGTGTGTATGTCCCCATTCGCTATGATTTGGCACGTGTGTGGAAATCCATTTTATATACGGGTCGGGCCATAGTGCGGGGGATGTGACGTCTCGCGCTCGGGCGTTACAAAAATTCCCCGCCTGGGAAGCTTCGTGCAGAAGGTTTCTGCACAAAGGCTACCCGGCCGGGCCTTTTCACGGCCAAAATCTCCCCGCCCGGGGAGATCCAATTCAGACGCAGCAGTAGCCCAACATGAAGCTTATAACCCCTGTTTTCATTACACACATACGCAGCAACAGGTAGCAACAATAATGGCAAGAAATCAGTATCAAAACAAGCCAACAAGACTCCCAAAAACTGACTGAAATTGACAGCAACCAAGCAAGGAATTAGCAGCAGTTGACAGCAACAATTCAAGCCCAAAAATAGGGGCAAAACGCCATAAAACAAAGCAGCAACCTCACGCACACTTCCACCATCAAACAAGCAACGAATAAGGCAAAGAGAAGCAGTAAATGACAGTAATTTCAGTCTTAAAACATAGCAGCAGCAGTTCAGTCCGTGAAGAAGGCAAATGACTTCAAGTTTCAACCAATTACTCCAAAGTTCATGAATGGAATCTCAATGAATTCTCAACTACCATAAAATACATGATCATAAATGAAATAAGGAAGCTAAGATGATCACTTTCAAGCTTTAAAATCAACAAAAGCATCAAGGAATGCATGAGATCAAGAATTTATGTTAAAACCTAACTATTCACTCATATTCATCAAACTCCATCAAAGCAAGCTCAAGTTTGGGGATGAATGGATCAAAATGACTCTAAATGAATGTATATTACAATCATAAACTCACCTTGTGGATTGATTGAGGTTTTAAAGAGATTTGAGCTCCAAAATCTCCAAGGTATGCAAGGTTACGGGACTGACTGGAAAACAGGGGGTGTTTGGCTGAATTTCTCCAAGTGAGAAGGTTTGGTTCGGTTAGAGTGAGGAAGAGCAGGTATGGGGTTTGGTTCGGTTAGAGTGAGGAAGAGCAGGTATGGGGTTGAGTTAGGGTTTCAAGGAATCAAACCATGGTTAATTTGGTCAATGTTTGAATGAGATATGGCTCTTTCGGTGAAATGTGGCAGTTTTGGCGAACATAGCACTTTTCGGTTGAATTTCGGAGGTTCAAATGGTCTTAGAAAAATATAAGGCTAAGTTCATTAAACTTGAATTTTCGTTACGAGTTCAGTGAAGTTGACGAAACTCGAATCCGAGTTTCCTAGCTCAAGATATCACATACGGAACCAAGGGTGCGCTAATTGCTCATTAGCCCCCGATTTGGATTCCAAGAACAAAATAAATTCGAAACTAATGCAAATAAATCCGAAAACATGAAACGAGCATATATTCATATTCATGACACATATATTTCCAATAGAAACGAAGCACGTTTATAACACTCATGAGCAATGCATAACAAATTCATTATATTCATAAAATAAAACAAAATATAAATTCATTTATAAATTATAATCCAAAGTGCTCGAAATTAATATATATATATATATACATTTAATATTACTAACATTAAAATTAAATATCAACTAATTCGTATATAATTAATATTAATTAACTTAAGATATGAATAATTAACATTTAAACAATTCAACACATTACAATAAATTTAATATTAAAGAATTTAAAGATATAACTATTTAACATTTATATATAAAACACTTACGAACAATTAATTCGCGCAAATTGATAAACACATACGTCATATAATACGACTGAAAAATGGGGGCGTTACAAGAAAGGTATAAAATCACAGCAAAACAGCCACATAACAGTCGGCAACAAGCTGACAGCAAATATGGGGAGGGATATCTCAACATATTCATACTTTTCTTGCTACAAAACTTCAAGAACATTAATGGTAACTCATTTACCATTCAACTACCGGCAAATACAAATATATAGAAGCATTAAAGAGGCAAAAGAAGTCACAAAATCAGTCTCAAAACTTCAAGTGATGCAAGAAGGAGCATATTCTTCAAATTTTCATTTAACCCTAACTATTCAACAAATACGGCATATACATGGATCCTTTAACGTAATATATGATTCAAGTAGGGCAAAATAATCACAAGAATATGGAGATTAAGAATCATACCTTGATCTTGAAGAAGGAGCAAGGAATCGGATGGATTGAAGCTCAAAAGGTAAGAAAATGGTGGTTTCCCCTTTCTTCTTCTTCTTGGAGCCTTTTTCTTCCTTCTTTCTTGGTAAGGATCGATATCAGCAGATAGGGAAGAGAGAGTGAATGATTTAGATTGTAATAAGTCAAGGAAAATGATGAGGATTAGGTTTAATAGCTCCAACATAGGCCATAGGGGGCGCGAGTGGCAGAAATTTTCTTCGTCGGGGGGTCGAAACGGTATCAAAAAATTATGAAACTTGTTCCATTGCGTCGGGATCGTCAAAAGGAGTTGAACGCCAAAGACGGCACTCGAATCTGAGTGCCAGAGCTCAAGATATAAATTAAAATGTACACAAGTGTACTAAAATGACTTGTTTTCCAAACAAGTTCAAAACTTTTAAAAAGTTGCAATTAGGTCCAAATTCGAAATTCCAATTCAGTCCAATAATTCTAAAATCATACAATTACATCCTTAAATCACGTATTTCACATAATTCACGAAATTAGCATGCTCGGGAATAAAATTCACGTATCATAAATTCATAATTCGCAAGAATTCTCATCATAGTTCCACTTAAGGCATTTTCTTGACATTTAAATCATATATTTCATTTTATTTCAAATAATTTATATAAGAAACAATTAGAAATAAATATGAATGCATCAAATAAAAATGAAAATAAATCCAATTACGGAAAATAAACTCACACATGGTACAAACCTGTACGTGCGAATGAGGGGGATGTCACAGGGTTTGCTTTAAGATCTTTCAAATCATAGGGTTTAGAGTGCTAATTAGTATATCACGGGATTTTTGGTACAACAAACTCATAAAAAAAGTGAGATAAGCAAATTGCAAAATTTAATACATTTGAAGGTGTGGTGGGTTTGAGAAAAATAATTCTTCAATTATCAAAAGTAATAATTAATAATGATGGAGGCAAACATTTATGAAGCCACTTGGTCACCAATACATAAGACTGATAACAATATGAGTACTTGCATACGTTTAATACTGTACAGAGTTTAATGGAGGCAAACATGCTTGGAGCCACTTGGCCACCAATGTATAAGATTGATGATATTCTGAGTACTTGCATGCGTTTTCAATTATATATGAATCATGGATACGAGTAAAATGAAAGATTTGAAAGAGTTCTGCATTTATTTTTCTAGAGCTCTTTTTTCAATTATATGTAAGTTATGAATACGACAGAAGACAGAAACTTGGCAAAGCAGATCAATTTCTTCCTATCTCAGAGAAGACATAGGTTTAACATAGCAAATCGATGGACGACATAACAAATTTGAGAGAGCGGAAGTGCAGATCTGAGAGGGTGGTGGTAAAGCAAATTTGAGTCAATTCGATAATAAACTTAAGTCTCTTTATAGACCCGCCACTACCACCATTTTTTTAATTTATCTTGTTAAGTCTTCTGCATGGAAGTCGAGTTTCTTTCTTAGAGTTTTGTTTAGTTTTCCCCATAGAAACGAAATTTCCTTTTTATATTTTTGTTACTTTTTTTTTTTTTTTTTTAGCATGAGAGGAGTCGTATTAGCTTATTCGCTTTCCAAAACTGCAATTTTGGCTTGTATTTCTTCATTTGATATTGCAGTTTTTACCACGATTTGCATTTTCAAATTTGATTACTTATTCTATAATAGTATTGTTTTTAAAATAAATAAATAAATCACACATGTTTATACGATGAAACTAATGCTATAAAATTATATAGAATTTGTTCATTTGAATAATGTTTATTTACATCCCGTTTAAGCAATCTATTTTTAAAAGATTTAGGGGTTGACTTCAATATATTTTTTTGGATATATCCTCTAATTGTTTATTATATAACTAGTAAGTAGTAACTGTGATGCGTACGGTATTCTGTTTTTTTTTTTTTTTTTTTAACACACACCCCAAGTGGCCAGAGGGATTTGAACCCGAGTCTTTGCCTTCGAGAATCAACCCTCAAACCACTTCGAGAATCACTTGGCCAACCACTTGGCGTACGGTATTCTGTTTATAAAAGAACTATTTTTGACCAAAAAAAAAAACTATTATTTCATTACATACAAAAACTAAATTCTTTAAATTAGTTAAATAATTTTTAACTAAATTTATGTGGGAGTTAATTAAATAAATAAGTAGAATAAAATAATATATATTAGCAGGAAATTAATTAAAACAATAAAAAAGAAAATACGAGGAAAGAGAATGTATAAAAAAAAATAGAATGATTGATGAGATGAGAAAAAAATGAGATATAGAAAATAAAAATAAACTATCACGTTTAAACTATAAAAATTTGATAAAACTGTAAATAAATAAAATACAATAAATTAAAATCATTACTCTGAGCATTTTAAGCTTAATATAATAGTATAGGTTATATATTTAGAATGCTATTTAATAGGTAAGAATTTAATTACAAGACAAACTATTATTTATTCAAAGTTCCAAACATTTTTCGTGTTTAACGAAGTTCTAACTAATGCTCCATTACTTTTTAAAATGTTGATAGATTTTGTTACAACAAATAATTTCTTTCTAATGAATCTGATAATTAAAAATATTTCAATAAACTGTATAACTAATGTACTAACACCTATAACCTATTTTCACCACTAAAGTATTAAGGATGGAGTGCAAAACAACAAAAATTTTACTGTTTTTCTGAATCCAATTCGAATTACCTTGATTCCCAAACATCAAGAGTCAAGACCAACAAATCCTCAAACGAATCCATTCAACGAATTTCAGGAGCATACTGTAACGAGGGAGCACAATTTCGTGGGGAACTTGTTCTCCAATTTTTCAATCGGTAAATACACCGCACAAGGATATTGAAGAATAAAATGGAACCAGCTCACAAAAATGTCAAAAGTAATTGGGATTTACCAAAACAAAAAAGAAAATTAGATGGAGCTTTCGTTCTATCTGAAAGATGGATGAATATATGATCTCTGGTATTTAACTGAAAACACCATAAATATGATTTATCTCTCTTCCAATTATAAACCCGATCTTGTACAGTAAATTTACAAATTACATATGTATAACCTCCACGAAAACGAGGCTGCCGCTAGTTGTACTCATGCATCTCTGAATATCAGTGTACTATTTTCCTGTGTGAATCTACACCAAAAGATATCTTCATGTAATTGCAGCAAGTCCGATGGCATCTCCATCATCAAGTCCGGATTCTGGAGCAGTATCAAGATTACGGGACCTTGCTGAAAAGTTAAATTGTAAAGATTGAGAGTGACGAAAAATTATTAATTCAAGCAATTTAATCACTGAAATGAGAATCAACTATAACTAAACTTGCATACCCCATAGTAAAAGAAGTCAACAGTATATATGCTGCTTCAAAATTTTGGAATTAGCAGACATGCACCACTTGACAATCAAAATTTACAGTATTATCAAAATGGATGTGTTTCCAAATTAAAAATAAACATAGTACGACCAACCAAAACTAAACTTGCTTACCACATTAAAAGAAATCGACAGTTTATATGCTGCTTCAAAACTTCGCAATTAGCAGATATGCACCATTCAACAATTAAAATCAGAGAACTGTCAATCTGGATGCGCTTCCAAATTAAAAATAAACACTTTTACCTTCTTTGCCTTCATCTAATCTTTCGATCTAAGTTACCAGACTAATCATTAACTAAGATAGCACAAAATACAGGCTGACAAAACATTGTCTGCTTAACCTACACTTTATTTCGTCCCACTGTGCCTTGTGAACTACATGAGTAGTAAACTTTTCCTCCTGAACTAAATTTCAATTCGAAAAATATCAGACAAACCATATGTTACCAGAGAAATTTAGTCCTCATTTCCAGGCTTGCCCACCCGCCCTGATGAATTCCTTGGCCAATTTCCTTAAAACGGGTAGCCCTGATTATCAATTTCATTGCAAAACTAACACTCCAATACCACAAGGAACAGCCACCACCACCCTCCAAACTACAAATCGAAACCCACATCATTATCTTATTAGCATAACCAAGCTCTTCACTATTTTCTCTTCCCAAATCTAACGTTTTACTATCACAGTTTTCCATCAGAATTTAGTTTTAAGAGGGGAAAATGCAGAAACTTGTGTAGATAAAACCATAAAGTGAAACAGATAATGCTGAGTAAACGAAATATAAAAAACGACCATTATTCTCTCTCTCAAACAAGAGGACCGCCACATTACAAAATATTTTGCATCTTGTGAAGGTATTTCTGGAGAAATCTTAATTTTGGTGGGTTGTCATCCTAAAATTCAAAAATCTAATTGGGAGAAATTTTTAGTTACCAAATTCCCATCGAGGATCAACTCTAGCCATCAGATATTGGTCGGCAAAACTGTTCTTACACTATCCACTGCCAAGTCCTGTGTCATGCGTGTTTTTACTGTTCCACAAGTACTCTTAACACTCCTGAATCAGAATACCTCCGCTGTGGCAATCCGTGGACATGACCGAGGTTGCATCCTGCCAATTCTTTGTTATCATGATAATGTAATTATTTTTTTTCATGACTAGATCCTGATTTTTTGTCGAGTCAAAACATGATTGTTCTGTTAACTCTTTTTTCTCATGGCATGACCATAAATCTCTTTCACGACTAGATCGTGAATTTTCAAAGATAGAAATATAGAATTTGATTCTTTCAACTCTTTTATTATGGCATGACCGTAATTCTCTATCACTGACAGAGGATATGTTTTTATCAACTCTTTGTTATCATGGCATGACCATGCTTTTACTCATATTTCGACTTTGTCATACTACTCTCTATCACGATTAGTTCGTGACTTTTAACGCCTTCTCAAGGCAATTCCAAAATGTCTAGTTTTCGCAGGTTGTCTATGGTTCTATTTACTCGTCACAATTAAAAAGAAAACAAAAACTATCAATCATAATCTCTATTTGTCTACTCAAATCACAATAAATTGAGCTATTTTGAATGATGTTTTTGCACCAAGGATAGTCATGCGCTGAAACTTAATTCAAGCTTCAGATCTTATAACATTTTTACTTTATTAGAGTTATATTTACTTTTGTTGCTGCGACGAGTTGTGCATGTTGCTATACATGTTCCAGCATGAGCGGAGTGTTAGAATTAGTATCTAAGTTGATCTGAAGTAGGATTAGGAAGTTGTTGTTAGATAGGATGCACCAAGGATAGTCATGCGCTGAAATTTAATTCAAGCTTCAGATCTTAGAACATTTCTACTTTATGAGAGTTATATTTACTTTTGTTGCTGCGACGAGTTGTGCATGTTGCTATACATGTTCCAGCACAAGCGGAGTGTTAGAATTAGTATCTAAGTTGATCTCAAGTAGGATTAGGAAGTTGTTGTTAGATAGGATCACAGATCTATATTATGTTATAGGATTAGAACTCTTAGTCTATTTGGTATCTCTATCTAATCTCTATTATAATAGAGGTTAGGCATTCTCTACATAACACTACAGTAACAACAATATTTAGTTTACACTCCTCCCAAAACGTTTGAAGCGATGTCAAGCCGATCACGCTTGTGTTTGTACCTGGTATTGTTATTTTGGCGGTCTATGTTGATGATATCCTACTTTCAAGCAGTGATATTGAAAGAATACAAGAGAAGGAGGTCTTCCTACAATAGCACTTTGTCATAAAGATACAAGTTAACCTTATATTTCGTAGGAATTGAGATTGCTCACAGCAAAGGAGTCTCTTTATCTCGGAGAAAATATGCTCTTCAATTTAGTTGAGGAAGCCAGTCTGCTTAGTACAAAACCAATTGATACTCCTACGGAGTTAATCCTTGCTTTTTTAAATGATAGTTATAGCATTTTGGAAGACAAGATACATATGCTTGTAAGGAAGTTAATTTACTAGACAGTCACGGGATGTAATATCTCCTTTGCGGTGGAAATAGTAAAGTTAGTTTATGGATAAACCTAGAATTGTTCTGGGGAGCAGCTACTAGAATTTTGAAGTACATCAATGGATCCCTTAGAAAAGGTCTATTATTCAAACCACACGATCACTTGAAGATAGAAGCTCATTAGTATATTCAAAAGGCAAACAGACAATCTACCTCTGGCTATTGCACCTATTTTTGGGGGAAGTTCGTGGCCTGGCAGATTAAGAAACAAACTATTGTGACAAGATCAAGTGCAGAAGTTGAATATCAGGCTATGGCTCACACATCAAGCGAGATCTTGTAGTTGAAAAATGCACCCTTAACTATGCATTGTGACAATCAAGCTGTCATTTATATTGTTATTTGCAAGTAACCCTATTTTCCATGAAAGGACAAAGCAGAATGAGTTTGACTGCCATTTTGTATGAGAAGCCATCATGAGTCAGAAAATAAGTATTCCATCGACTCCTTCATCACAACAAACAACTGATATCTCCAGATAAAGGCTCTAGGCACCAAAAAATTTCAAACTTTGTGTAAACAAACTAGGCATGACTGATATATATGTTCCAACTTGATAAGGGGTTGTGACCATATATTGCTTTAGGGCTTCGTCAGTGGGCCTAGGCCTATTGTGGTGATAGGTTTGTCCTTATTTTAGTTTTGCGGCTAGCTCTATTGAATTGTTTTTTCTTTTTGATTGCTACAGAAGTTTTCCAGCCCTTTTCTCGAGTTTAAAAGAAGGGGGTATTCTGGGGTAAAATTCTCTTTTTAAGTTTTTCATTCAGACTAATGACATTTTAGCTCTATTGAATTGTTTTGTCTTTTTGATTGCTACAGAAGTTTTCCAGCCCTTTTCTCGAGTTTAAAAGAAGGGGGTATTCTGGGGTAAAATTCTCTTTTTAAGTTTTTCATTCAGACTAATGACATTTTAGGTGACAGTGTGTCTTATGATGTAATATGGCCTAATAATCAGTTAGTACTCCGATCCCACCAGTACAAACATATAATTAAAAAATACACATATATAACAAATTGATAATCATGATCAAAAGCTTGCTTGTTTCAGAATATGATTACTAACAGCCAATCACCAGCAGACCGCTGGTACCAGATAGGATTCCTCAATACACGAGCACAGTCAATAAAGAAAATAAGATCCTAGCTTTCTTTTTATAGGTTTTGGTTATCTAGATAGTTCATGTCGCAATTGTAATAGGGTTCTTTTGTCCAAACAAATGTAAGATACTTAGAGTGGAACTTCCTAATCAATTTCTCCTATTTCCTTTTTTTTTTTTTTTTTTTTTTTTTTTTTTTTTGGTAGCAATTTCTCCTATTTCTACTTATATAAAATTTTAGAGAACTGCATTAACCAATTTTCTTCAATCAAAAATGTTAAGAAAGATTTTGCACTTTCCCAATGTGATTTTGAATTTCCACTTTATCATTTTATCTTTCGCTTTCTTCTTTCTCTCACAGCAGCAAGGTATATTTTTGTTCACATGAAAATCACTTACTCGTGACATTTGTAATGACATTTACAACCTTCTGAGTTGCAAGTGCCTTCAAGTTGTTCCCTGACGCCATTATTAAAAAACTTTTCATGTGTTGCTTCTGTTCCTTAGGGCTACCCGTCTTTGACAAAGCTTCTTCAAACGAAAGCACATCTTGGAGGGTAGTACATGGGAGAGAAAGCAGAATCTGGATATAAATCACAAGAGACTCTCCCTCATCAAACATTCAGCCAAAGAGAGTTTACCACACATATAAATATAAATAAACAGTAGGATAGTTTACCAACCTGCCTGGGTGATGGATCTCTATTTGACAGGTAAACGAAGATTTCACGGCAGAGACCAACTAAATCAGCACTTATAACAGCATTTGACTCGAGGGTTAAACCTTGGATAATAGCAGAAAACAAATCTTTGCATACAAATTCTCTAAGCTCCACATTGTTTGTTGAAATCGCAAGGAGAATTACTTGTCCACAGAAAGAAGAAACTTTCGACATGGCTTCACTATCTGTCCAACCAAATGCTTCAGTGCATATTTTCAAGACCGGAATTGCAAGATTTTTGTTATTCAACACAAATCTGCAAGGAAGGAAAAAAAAATCACCAACTTGAAGGACCTTAAACACTAACCATAGCCAAACATAAAAATAGTGACAAATCACAAAAGTAAAGTTTCAGTCTCGACACATACCCAACCATGGAAGAGCAAGCAATTGCATTTAAGTCTCTACTCGAACTCGAAGTATCATCCAAATGGCTTATTTGACCAGCCTGTTCTAAAGAAGGAAGTGCAAAATTAAGTGCAGGAGAAGCAAGAACAGAGAAAAGATAACAAATCTCCCTTGTCAGATCCCTAAGAAGCTTTTCCTCCATGACTTCCACTTTTAAGTCTGCCCCGGCAAGTAAGCCATGCAGATCAGGAACTCTTGGTTTTCCTTCTCGTAACAGACTAGACCATGAACAGCTAAGAGCCTCTGAAACATGGAGAAGTAAAGGGTGCAGGAGTTTTTCCAGCCACAGCTCCCACAGATCTGAGGGACAGCATCTAACCAACGGAACTAAAGCCGAGTGTACCAGCTGCTTTAGATGCCGGAACTCCATTTGCTGTATGTTTTCTATCATTGCTAAAACAACAGAATGAGGGTCTATGCATCTGAAAAACGAATCCCCAAGGGTTGCGGACAAACCTAATATGCTATACCTGGAGCAAGAAAAATTAATTAGAGAAACTTAGGACTCCTCTCCATGTTTTCCCAACAAGAGAGTTTTCTTGGGTTGGCATTCATCAGTGTGATATCAGACTGTAACAATTTGCTATAGTAATTATTAGAGATAAATCATAAGCTTCTAGGAATGACTCAATAAAGAGGTGACAGCACCACTGGCTTTGAAAGGAGTTGAGCAGTGAGTCTGGATCAGAGGAATTATCCCATCATTTATCAGGGTTGTAGCAAATGAAACAAGCAACAGGACACAGGTATATTGAAGAGTGTAGCTTGCGTTTTTCTTTTTTTTTTCTCCTGTGGCTGTTTCTCTTCTATTCTAAAATGAGGTTTACACTACATTGAAAGGCAGATTGAGATGCTAGGAACAAATTCATACCCATACTCAATGAAGAATGTTATATTATCTTACATAACCTAACATGAAAAAGGAAAAAGAAGCTGCACATTCCTTTCTGGTCCACGTAACTTCAGTATTACACACCAAAGGCACTGTTAGTTTGAGTTAAGATTGTTGAGTTGATTGCTGGAGCATATTCAAAATTAAGATAATTGAGATCCCGAATTGTTTTTGCAAGTTAGAAGCAAATTCATTCATGAAAAAGCGTAGATGTCATTCATCAAGAAGATTTCACATTGAACATTCCTATGTTTGTTAGACAAAACCAACTTAAGATAGCTTGAAAGTCAAACTAGAAAATGTATAATATTAAATAAATAAGTATTACTGAGGGATGTCTGTGTCAACTCAAACCATGAACCAACCTTAATCTAAAGCATACATTTTATCGTCCAGCTTCATCAAGCTTTTGTGTGCGCCCGGGTGTGTGTGTGTACTGGTAATTACTTAGATACCTAGTGCAGAAACAGTCAAGAAATTGAAATCTGACAGAAAGAAGTTTAAACTAGGAACAAATGGCGTAGCTACATCAACATAATTGAGAAATGTTTGCATGATATGTTGTCATCAAATCAAAGTACATAACATACCCACTATCTCTTATTCCTCTCAACCAGTTTCGTATATCAATTTCACTAGAATCTGAATAAGCTTCCTTGCTGATGTCGAACTGAGATCCATCATTAAGAGTTAATGCACCCTTGGGCAATTTATGCTTCCCTTCTCCAAGAAGGCTGGTTCTCTCAATGTCACTCATAATCCTTGCTGACCTCATTTCCCCAGGAAGTGCTTGAGTAATAGATGGCGACCAAAGAGAATGTATTGAACGAAGCAGCTTAGGAATTTTCAAAAAAAAAAAAAAAAAGAGCAACAACAGAAAACCATAATCATCAATATTTTGAGATAGAGATGATCAGTCAAGTAAAAAGAGACTTAATTTACCAAAAATCGTAGGAAAATAGAAGTAGATGGATCAACAATAGCGCCCTTACTTTGAGAAGAGGTGGTAGCATCCACAAGAGATGGGAAACCATTGGATGCTCAACAGGAGAAATCATTTTGGAGCTATTTTCTGAACTCAAACTACCTTTCCTGAAACCACTCCTCTTAAGTGCCTTCTCAAAAAATGTTACTGTGTGGAATATTGACCACATAAACTGTGTGTCAGAACAAAGGCCAACTAAGCGGGCTGGGTCAGTGAGATACGCTTCTTGCCACTCTAGCTGAGTCCATTGTTTGCTCAAAGGCTCAAGAAGCCAGAGCAAAACTTCCTGTTGTTGTTGAGCCCTGAGCAAGTTTTACAATTAACAAAATTAGCTGGACAAAAATTTTGACAAGGTACATAGAAATTTCCTTTTTGATCAAGAGAATACCCAGCAGAGGCAGCCATAATAAGAAATGCTTCACCCAGAAGATTTTGCTCCGCACGCAGTATGACACCTTCCGTCTGCAAATATGTCATAGTGCAAGCTATTTCCTGCAAAAATTCATAAATAAACTGATTATGCTGTAATAAATACTAAAACCATACAAATTCACATGACTAGGAAACCATCCCAATTTTTACATAGGTTCATTTAGACCCCAAATATTCATAAATAGTATGAAACTAAGATTCACAAATTTTGAAATAAAATCTGTAAACTTGATAAGGATGTTGATTCCAGCAGCATTTCCATTCATGATCAGCAAATTGAACTTTAACTAAAAATTGATTTACCCAGAGGACACTGATTCACAGAGCTAATGTAACAGCCATGATCAGGGACTAGTTGAAATCGGTAAGAATGTAGTGAAGCAAAAGCATATATAAACTCCGATCCGTTAAACTATTATTTATGCATGGCATTTTAAATGATTTCCTATGTGTTATTTAATATTTTTAGATGATTTTATGCTTAAGCTATTAGGGTTACTATTCATCATCCAGTTTGGATGTTCATTATTTCCACCAATAAAACCCTAAGGGCTAAAAACCCCACCTTTTCAAATATCCTCGCTTGTATTCCGAGCCTAGAAACCCTTCCTTTGATTTAAAAATCATATTCGGACTTTAAAGAAAAATCCTCCTAAATCACTATTCACTTTCGAAAAGCGAAATTTTATCATGAAAACTTTTACCATCCAATGTTACAGTCAAAACAGTTTGATACTGCTTCTCCTATAAAAATTTAACCTTTTTATTTTGATCACTATTCATCTCGAGAACAACATTTTATACATAGAACATCTACTATTCAATATTACGGTCAAAACATCATCGGTTTATTTCATGACAATTGAAACTTTTCTAGACCTCAGAATTCCCACCTAGCCTCGTTTTATATCAATTACCCTTTTAAACACTAGTTACTACTCATCACTACATTTGTAACTTTTAAACGGTAAATCGCCATGACTCATATTTATATCCGTTTTGAAGCTCATTTTATTTCCCGAATATTGGATTTCTTACCCACATTAAATACTCGACTTTACACTATTAAATAACCTTAATACCCTTTTCCAGCTATCTTGTATTTATTTTGCAACTACATAAGACAAAATATCTTAACTTTTATTAATTACAAAGAGTACCACATATCTTGTGAATTTTCCTTTAATTGCAAAACCACCCCTCCCAGTCCCAACATCTATAGATACCACTCCTTGCCTTCCCAATTCCTTGCTCTCACTTTGCTAGGTATTTAGTTTTTTTTTTTTTTTTTTTAATGTTATTTTCTTTCTTAGTTTAATTGTTATAATTTAAGGTTGGGTCTTGGGGTCTTTCCAAGATCATTTAGGATTTATTTTATGTTGAAGATATTCTTTATTTATGAGTTTTAATTTATGTTTTTATATTGTGTAGTTTAAGTTTATGTTTTATGCACATAGTTGTTATATTTTGCTCTTTAATACTTTTAATCTTGTGTTATGGATTTATATATATGCATGAATGCTTAAGAGCTTAATACATAATCAAGCATGCTCAAGAAACTAGTTCATATAGTGTATACATATAAATATAGATGTCATGTGTGTGTGTGTGTTTATAGTGTGATACTGTGTTTTTGTGTGTGTAAATTACATGTTTAAGTTTGTTTAATCCCCACACTTCAATAGCAGTTTTTCAAATTGTAAACTTGATTAGTAAAATTAAATAGTATTTTCAAATAGTAAAATTAAATTAAATTAGGGATTTTGAATAGTAATATTCAATTAGGGTTTTCAAATTGGATTTTAAATAGTATTTTCAAATCAAGCTTTCTGTCATTCTCCTTAATCAAAAGTTGGACTTGATTTATAACTTAGTAAGCTTATGATTTAAGTTGATTAATAACTATTCGATTAGGTAATAATTCAATAGTAGAAACTAGTGAAATTCGCCTAAGCGTTTCGGTTCTAGGTAATTACTGATTTCATGTAATTACATGATTTCAGTTCTTGCTCTAGCATGCTATATTTATGTTTAGCTTGATCATACGTTTCATTATATAGTACTAAGAACTTAGTTATCTTAAAAACATTTTGTTCACCACTTTCAGGTGAAGGAACTGAAAGCTGGGACCCCTAGTATTTCACTTCGTACCTGTTTATTAGCAGTTTGAGTTTATCAAATTTCAATCCGGTCATATATATTATTCTCCTATTTCAATGAAAACTTTTTCATATCAAATTACATTATTATAGTATTCAAAGCAAAATTTCTCGTTTTGAAGTATCAATATATATTTTACTTTCAATTATCTCAATTCACTCAAATGCAAGTATTTTACCAAATTCAATGTTCAGTTGGGCCCAGTGTATACGATAGACAAAATAGACGAGAGGCACGGGGCAATAACTATTACTATACGGGCGTCAACATAGATCTTGATGATGGTATAACCAGAGATTGGTAACCCCACATCAAGTGACATGTAGGGCACTTCCCTCCCACTCAATGTTCAGGGTTGCTCCCGAGGTGATCACAGAGGAATAAGGCCGGTATTGTTCTTATTTATTTATTATCATATCTCAATCAATGTTATAAGAAGCTACAAGTTTGGAGAACGCCCATCTTGTAGGCATCAAAGAATTCTTGTCAAAGTAGTTCATAATTTCAAAGTATACCCTATAATCCCCGACCCCCTTCTTGACTGATTGTTTCAAAATTATGAACCAATCATTGATTTCAATCTTCTTCTTGTTTCTTGAAATTTAGCCCTAATATATATTTATGTCACGGACCTCGCCTCACTTAGTCACTTTAACTAACACCTCTTTCCTTCTGGATTCATGGTTTCAAGTTCGGCAGACGCTCGCTAGAGGTATTTGAAGCCTAAGGTTGTCTAATTTTGTCGTTACATCAGAATGTCTTTTGAAACAGTACTATTATATTCTGATGCAACGCTTTCTTATTATTATCCCATGCTATCGTATTAGATTATACCCTAATCAACTTAACTTCTTGCATTCCCTATTCATCTTTTAAGAGTTTTAAAAAATTTTAAATTTATTCCCGCTGCATTACTTCCTTTATATATTTGTTATCGCTTGTCTAGTTCATTCGCCAGCCGTGTCTCTCGGATGCTAGGTTTCACACAATGACCCATACACTCACACTATCAAGTCATTCATCATTAGGTCCACAGAACCACCTGCTACAATAACCTCCAGGCTAGTTTCACAAGCTCATTATGACTGAAAGGAATAAGAGTCAAATAGGATTCTCAGTAAAATGAGCCCAATAGGTTGTACACTTAGTATGAGCCATGTCCTGATAGAGACAACTGAGAATGGTCCAAGCACAAATAACTCTCAAATCTGTAAAAGATATCTCCCGATTCAAATGTCAAGTTTCTAGAAATTGGCGCAGCTGTCCAACCAGTTTGAACAATGTTTTCTTCAACACCATGTGAATTGGCATTCCCCGCTAGCATGATGTTGAGTCTTTCTCAGCATCCTCACCCTCAAAAAGGAAGTTTGGTCCATACTTAGAAGCAAAAACGAGAAAGCTTATAACACAAATTTATTCAAGATAATCAGGTTTTGAAGTCATCAATATGGCACCAGCACCACTAGTATTCAGCACTATTGAAAAGCCTCAATGCATGGAACACAGGCCGTGTCAACAACTCATAAATATCCACAAGGTGGCTTGCACACCACCTTTAGGAAGCACCACATGCACAAAATAGCCTGCAGTCAAGTCCTAACAGCCATTTAGATTATTCAAACCAAGCTTCTCTCCCGAGCACCTTTTCTTCTCTTCATTCTCTCTTTTCTTTTCTTTCCTACATCATTCCTCTTCTTTTTCTTTAATACTCCCTTCCTTTCTTGTTCTCATCTGGTCCATCCATGCTCCGAAACCACCTTTCCTTGGACTTTCCACAATTTTTTCTGAATCTCATCTCTTGAAATTGGGAAACCATGAGGCGGCTCTGGGAAATTATGGTCTACCACGCAAACAAATAGGAAAGAAATGCTTTCACCCCCTAAAACCCTAAAACATTCAAAACCATTCTTGACTCATTGACTTCATTCACTTTGATATAAAGTTAAACCAAACTTGTCTAAAATACACATCAAAGTCATCAGTTGAATATGGAAATTTCACGTAGTAATTTCAGAAATTTAGTTATGTTTCTCTGTGTACTGGTGGTGATCCTCATATTCTGGGAGATTCTAGAATTCACAAAATTACATAGCTAGAACAAATTCCCTCACCACATCAATAGAATGCAGACTATATGATTCCTTCACATAGATGTGCTAACTTGACATATGTTTATGGATTGCTTTTTTATGGTTAAATTTTGATTAGGCTGTTAGACATGCACAAAGAAGCAGCAGAAGCAAATATGCAAATGTGGCAAAAAGATTTTGTAATAAGAATAAAATTAAGCTTGTCCTCAACTTTTAGAGAAAGTCGAGATAAGTGTTGTTATTGTGATAGGTGATTCTTCTCATATGAAGCATACGGAACAAAAGCCAAATTTGAGACAGAATTTAAAAATGGATAACATGCTATACTCTTATAGTGATCAAAAAAACTAAATGGGATCACCATTGTTTAATCTTGGCTTCCAGCTAACCATAAGAGAGCATTACCTTCATATAAGGCAAGAGGCTTTTGTTAGCAGCCTTAGCAATACGAATGAAGGATGTGCATATCTGCAATCTTGCACGCCGAGCAGTGCTTGTCGAAGGATCCTATAGAAATGACTGGAGTTAAAGCAAAGCGGAAGGGCTATACAAAAATAGCACTAAATTCTCAAATAATATAAAAGGACAACCTTAACCATGAAAGGCAGAGATGTTAACAGTTCGAACAACTTATTGATTACACTGCCAACAGCGTCTGGATAGTACCTCAGGAAAGGGCCAAATGCATCTAAATAGTGACCCAGAACTTCCACCAGCGTTGGTTCAGTCCATTTCAATGAAACAAGCTGTTGGAGCAGACCTTCAGGTAACCGTTACCAGATCAGCAGAAAGTTTAGACCTAAGAAGAAGATTCAAATGCATGGATCCTACAATCATCAAACCTTCAAATATTCGATGTAGTGAAAGCCGAACTTCAGTGTCATTCTTGTCGAATTCATTTGATCCATCAAAAATAGCACCAATAACATTTTCTACAGCCAAACTCATGCTTTCAATCATGGCCAAATCCTGGATGCAAAGTCAAGATTGACACAATTGACAGAAAAAGATACTATATCAGCAAATAATACAAGACTTTGTCAAGAAAACAAAGATAACAAAGATCTGGCATAGGAAAGGACATATATAAGGATTCCCAAGACTTACTTTAGTAGCAGGTAAAAGCGTAAGGCTCTTAATAATAACTTCATTAATTTTCTCACAAACTTTTGTGGCAGCTACAAGGGGCTTGTCAGATGCAATAAATCGGATCAGTTCCAACTGCATTGCCAAACAAATCACTTGAATATCAGTATTCTATAAGAAATCTTGTATCTTTATATTCCATTAAAACCCCAACTTCCCCTCATAATCACCTAATAAAACTTTTTTAACAGATTAAAACAAAAATCATTATGCAGATTACAGATAGGTTAAAATGTCTCGGAAGTTTTCAGATACAAGAAAGTAGAAGCCTTTTCCTCTCTAAAATTTTTCTTGTCCTGTTCTATTTGTCTACAACATGGATATACACACATTTAACAGAAGAATTGTGTGTGTCGAAAACATGCGGGACTGAGTAACTGATTATTTCACAATCTAGTTGGCAAGTTGGGAATGTGCAATATATTGAACCTGTGTATTTTTATATTTAGTGCCTGATTGTTATGATCCAGTTTTTTATGCCTTCTATATTTGCCATACATTCCAGTTTCAAGAGAAAATTTATATATAAATAAGCAGTTGTGGAAAAAAAAAAAAAAAAACGAAACGGAAACAAAGTAAAAAAAGAACTCTTGATGCATTCAATAGAAGCCTTTCAACCAATAGATTATAACCAGCAGAACCAATTATTTAAATTAAAATGCATTTATTTCTTTCATGGATTACAACAAGATCCACCTTGATCTTCAAAACCAAAACCCTATATCATCTGTTTCGATGAACTCAAAACAATAACCATCATGTCTGAACATATGTAAGTTTAAACTGGGCATTGTGTATCTCAACAATATGTAAGAAGCAATACAATACTCTTCATTCTGTGTATACATCTTACCTAAAAACACCGTATTCTGCTCAATTTGTTTTAGAACTATAACATTATCGCACATCAAGTCTGCCCTAGATAATATGCAAGTAAATGAACTTCAGACTCAAACGACAGCTACCAAAAATCAGGCTATACACCACAAAATTTATGTCAAGTATAACTAAAATCATGACAGAAGCAACTCAAAGAAAAGTTCAATAACAGGAAATGATAATTTAAAGCATACCAGTCGTGAACGATATTGACTGAAATCTACTTTGCTGTCAAAATCATCAATCCACAACTCCAAAGTTCCAATACTCGGTGTGATGCCAGACTGAACTTTTTCTTTTTTCAGCATGCGTTGGAAGGATGTGCCTAATATAGCACTGCAAACATCATCATTGATTAAAGCTAATATGTATCTCTTCTCATTGTCAGCGTGTTTGGTACCCGTGTTCGAGTCATCAACCAACGTAGCCTTAGGTTTGGACATTAGGTCACGCATTAACGACTATGACAGTAAAAAAGACAATTGTCAGAAACCCTATGACTTATTCCTAGCGAACTTCAGTATCCATCACCAAAAAACTAATCTGTGAATCATACCAGCCAAAAGAGTAGAGATTGGTAGTGAAGTACCAGCTTAGAGCTTTGGAAAAAACCCAGCATCTGAAAATTTCAGAATAGTAAGGGAATCACATCAAAGATTTCCACGTGTTGCAAGGTGAAAGGGAAATCAATATGGCAACAACACACAACATGTGAACCACATCATTTCAAGGGAAGAGATGTAAGTAGGAAATAGGTATACACCATCATTTTCCATATATTGAAAAAAAATAATAATAATAAGTTTCCAAAATTTAGGCAAAATTCTATATAAACAAGTTACAGGTAACAACTATAAGGAGATATCAGCTGAAAGAAATCAAAAGCAGACCTAATAGGTCTGTCCTTATAGGTTTCTGCTTATGTTGTGCCTATATATTGTAAACTCGTGGTGATTAATAATACAGACTAAATTCCCCCAAATTTCCTCTTGGTAACAGAGCAGCTCGGTTCTGAAAAATTAGAAAAAAAAAAACAAACAAAACTAATTCTTTTTCTTTTTTCCAAAAATCTCGCGTCCTCTCTCCCTCACGCGAACAGCGCTGCCGCTGCTATCTTCTGCGTCGTCAGCCGACATGACTGCCTACTCTTTGCGCCACCGCACGTCTGCTGCTCCTCTGTCCTTTCGATCTGCTCATGCCAGTCGCGCTGCTCCTGCCTCCTCGAGCCCCCGACATCGCCTGCTGTCAGCCTGCCTTCCTGATTTCCACCCCGTGCTATTGCTAGACTTCGCTTGGTTCTAGATAAGCCACTCATCAATTATAGCCACTACTGTTCTTTGCTGAGCGTTACTTTTATAGACCCTTCTACACCTACTCCTTTTGTGTGAAACGAATTCCCAGCCTATCATTAATTAGGGTTGCTTGGTGCAATTCGACTTTAGCTATTATTTTATATATTCTGCTTAGGATACCTATTTCTCAGGTTTATTATGGCCTCTGTCTTCGATTTTAAAGGTTCGTCTTGTACGACTGTCAAATTTATTGAATGGTCTCATGCCTTTAAAATGTTTTTGGGTTCGCAAAAGAAATTACCTAATATTCTGTCTGCTCCACCGGCAAGAGATAAGAAAGATGAAAATTGGGAGCAAGATGATTGCTCGGTAATGACTTGGCTAGTAAATAGTATGGAACCCTCGGTGAGTGCTAAAGCGATTTTCTTTACTTTGGCCAAACAAACGTGGGATTCTTTGCAGTCTATGTACTCTCAGGCGAACAATATTTCTCGTGTCTATGAGTTATACGAAAAATTATTCGCCCTCAAACATGAGGATCGCGACATAACGGATTATTGTGCATGTGCAAGGGTCTTTCTAATGAAATTATTCTCTATCATCCAGAGGGCGTTGATGCCAACACTCAAAAATCCAACTGGGACCAATTTTTGCTTTCCAAATTCCTTGCCGGACTCATTCCCAGTCTTCAACCCGTTCAGGATCATGTTTCCGTTGGTTCCTCTTGTGCTCTTCGTACCTCTTAATTAGAATCTTCTACTATGGCTATTCATGGACGTGGACGTGGACGTGGTTCTAGTCACAGTGCATCTCGCGATAGTAGTCTAGGGAGAGGCTGAGGCCGCACCACTGATAACATGGACAAATCGCGTTTCTAAAAGATGTTGGGGGAAATTCTTTATCCGGATTGGGCAAACAATACTTCTGGAGAGATTGCATCTCCCACCCAAGAATCTAACCATGTTACTATGAAATGAAACGAGTATGAGAGACTTGTTAAACAGAGTACTACTGACTCAGTCACCACTATTGGTTCTTCCGTGAATGTTGCCTTTGCTACTTCTCAAGATGAGTGTTGGTTATTAGATTCCGGTGCAACCACTCACATAACTCGTAATAAATCTAATTCTCCTTACATATATCGACTTATATCTCTCGTGTTCGAATAGCTCCTTACACACAAATATGATTCACCTATATAAATACATGATCACTTTAATCTCAGAGCAAATTGACAGAAAAAAATAATCATTTTTCAGAAATCTTAAGAAAATTGAAATACAATCACAACTACCAAAACAAGTACCAGCTAGCGAGAAAAAAAAACAATTCATGAGGTCCTTTTAAGATGTCATGCTTCATTTTCATTTTCTATTATACCACTTCCCTCTCTGTTGATGGCCTGACAGCCTAGTGACTATTTCAGTAACATGTTGCTTTGCTAGTGCTTTAAAGCATGAATTTTGCAGGTCATGGTCCTAGCACGGATTCAGCTTAAGGAGTTTCATTCAAGTTTGCAGCATACGGATGAGCTTTCTCAAAAGAATTAAGCAAATATAATATAGATACGAGATATAGGTTATATAGAATGAGACACAAGCAGCAACCTAAAGGTTAATGTTGATTGAGTAATAATAAACCATTCTCATATACAGAGATTAGAGACATACCAAATAGACCAAGAATCCTAATCCTATTAGGATTAATATAGATCTAATCTTATTTAGCATCAATTTCCTAATCTTACCTAATATGAAGTTAGATACTAATTCTAACACTCCCCTCAAGCTGAAGCATGTATAGCAAACATGCCAACTTGTTGAGAAACAAAAGAAAATATAACCCGAACAAATTAAAAATATTCTAACATGCGAAACTATTCCATTCCTTCCCCTCAAGCTGAGAAACTGTCAAGCTTGAGTTAAAATACAGCACAGCAATATCTTGGTGCATCCTTGGTGCAGAAGTATCATTTAAAATGTCACAATAGTTAGAAGAAAACTAATCCTATTTAATATCAACTTAGATAGTAGTTCTAATTGTTAGAAAGGCAAGCAAAGAACTCAGCAGGGCAGAAGCTCTAATTTAGCAGCATCTAATGGACGCCTCTTTTCTACTTTAACATTTAACTTGTTCTCAATCATTAGATTCATAAGATAGTTCAATTGTAGGTTGCTTACGAGTTACAAGGCTCTCAGTAATTTAGGAATTGAATATGTTGTCTTCTCTAAGGTTTAATTAGATAGTCTTGTACTAGTATCTCCTGTTTCCAATTTTAGTAATTTGAATATGCTTTATGTTTAACAGAGTCATCGTGCGAAGTGTTCTAAATTGATAGTTGTACCATCATAATCTCCTTCTAGTTTAAATCGTAGTTGGAATTCAAATCTCTTGAGTGAATAAATAAACAAATTTCAAGGTTCCATTATTGTAATGAACTAATAGATAATTGACTGCAGCTTGTCTATGATAACATGGTCCAATATATCCTTTGATGAGAGGCATTAATTATTGAATCTTATATTAGTTTCTCCTCCATTCTAACTTTACCAGTTTCTTTATACATCCCACTTCTAGATATTTACATGAATGTATAACATTCATGCTAAAAAGGGAAAGCAACACTTTGTTACTCCAAATGTTGTACGGCATTAAGTATTTAATATGCGTCAGTGAGCAATGGAAGTAAAAAGTTGAATATGATTATGACCTGTTGAAGGTAAAATGATAGAACTGTGCTATCAGCGGCAATGCATTGCAAGTGTGAAGAACCCAATGAAACCAAACTTTCACATATATATTCTGCCAACTCGAACTCACTTTCATTGCTCCCTGTGCTCGAGCTGGACTTACAAAAGAAGGCTTTGGCTGCATTCATTAAGATCTCAAAAACATTCCTCATTGCAGAATCAAAATCAGAAGCAGCATCAACCGGTCGTTTCCTACATAGAATAACCATGAGGCGTTGAACTTTTACTGGTAACTAGAATTTCAATCTTGAAGCAAATTGAATTATCTAAAAGAATCTTACTACCTACCTTGGTGAGACAAGTTTGAAAAACTCACAGGCATGAAGGCGAAAATCTGGAGAGTTAAGTAGGAATCCACAACTGTGTTTTACACAAAGGTCAGAAAAAAAATCAACTCTGGCAACATTCAACTGATTCTGACTAGGTTTTCGAAATTGATGCAGCCTTACCCATATATTATTCCATATTTTGCAAGATCAGGTAATGGAGCCCACTCAGCATACGCATTTACAGCATTAACAGTGGCTATTACTGCCACTGCATGCTGTTTAGCAATGTCCATTTGCTGTCTACCAGCTTCCACCATTGCAGCTCCGTAGTGCCTCTCCAGCAACTAAAAGAAAATAACATGAAGAATATTATGCTAGAATAGATATAAAGCAATAATTTTGGCAGTCAAAACTTACAGTGTACAGAAGTGGAAAAATTTCAGGCAGAGACTGGCTTAGCCCACGTAATAAAATCCTGCGTCTATCACCTAATCACAGACATCTCAATCAAGGTTAACAAGGAAACTAGAACTTGAATGCAAGATAAAGTTAATATCACTAACATCCCTATAACCTTCAAAAATGAAGAATGAATGGTGCATAAAACATAGGTGATAGGGCTATTAACATTCACACCCAGTAGGGATAGGGGAATTATGGATTGTTCCCCCGCAACTGGAAAATTACAAAAACCCTCTAATTATGAACTTAAACGTATGTTCTAACAGAGCTGCACATGGAAACAAATGCTCTTAAATGAAAAATTACCAAGATTCTGTAGCACCTGAGATGACCATCAATTTCTTAACATTCCAACAATTATTCATTATCCCAATCTGTATATACATATATGTATATAGAATTTTCATTGTCTTCTTAAAACATCCTCATTGTGACAGACCACCACCGGAGCGACACCAGAATGCCACTTGGTTGACTCAAAGTAGTTGCCCATACATCGGATGATACGTCCAGCCAAACAAGCCTAGATTCCTCGATCAATTATCTGATACCACCACTTCTTCTGCTTAAAACCACAACTCCACCACCTTATACTATTGCCGCTGCCACCACTTCTTTCTGAAATTAACTTCACACATAGGTTCAGAAACTTGAACCCATCAAGACCATCAAAATCCCATTCCAAACCACCAGTGGGAGCAACCCCACCACCACCACCCACGGTCATGCACCAGAGTGCAACCTCTGGTGGTCAAAATCAAATCCAACCCATCATATTAGCTTATTCATGATGAGAGGAACACACTGATATATTCAATTTTTAGGGTTAATCACTGAATAAACCCAAAGGTTGTAAATTTTTTCTATATTCTTAAGGTTGTCAATCTAAAAAATGAATCCCTCACTTTAATTTTTTATAAATAAGGACAATGGGTAAAACCGACTTCCTAAACTTTGGCGGGAGTTGGTAGGGGTAAATTCGGAACACCCCAATATCTATCAAAATCCGTGAAGGCAGTCAGCTTCTAGACTACCTATGTTAGATGGTGAATTAACCAACGGGATAATTGTCATTTCCCAAATGTGGGGGCCAATGTGTAATTTTTTACCTATCTCCAAGGATTATGGATGTAAATAACCGTAAAACATATGGTGGCAAAATCGATTTGCATGTCTGAAACATATAACGAAACATAATCTTAGAGCTACAGGACAAAAGGTTAAAAAAAAAAAAAGAAAGAGAGGAACCGATTTAGGATTGCAGATGACCAACCTTCTAAATCCTCATTGTGAACAGTAATATCTTCTGGAAGCCACCTTAGCACCGTTGAAACCAGCTCAGCCTGACAGTTTTAAATATTTTGTTTAGTAATGTAGGTTCCAAGTGACAATCTTGTTCTTGTTTTGGGTCACCAAGAACTAGTTCTTACAAAATGCATACAACGTATTAGCCAACATAGATATGTACTCCCATTCCAATAAATGTGTCTGAACGTAAGCAATGTTTGTTCTTTTATGGTTGTCTGACCATGTATAGTGCAGATACTCAAGCAGAAGTACATGCATAAATGCACAAATGCACACACACAAACACACAAGCAGGCTTGCATAGGCATACACACAACAGTTTGAAATAACTCTAAGCAGTTGAAACTCCAGAAGCAACCAAAAATGATGCACTGCACCTGTATAGGACCCATGTTGGACAGAGCGACTATAGAGGGAAGAAGTTCCTGCCATAAACTTAGACCTTCTCGCCTAACTATCTGCAAAAATACCACTAGTCCACTATTATATCATCTGCTGGAAAACGTGTCTTGTACTTCAATAAAATTGGTGTGAAAACAGTAACAGACCTCAGCAACAAGAGCAGCAGTCTGACTTTTCATAGCCCATTCTTCAGAAGGATTTGCAATTTCAGACATCAAATCAACTGCAACATTAGCAAAGTTCCTTCTCTCTAAAGGGTTTAATTGGTCCCATCGCGACCTTACCACATGCTGAAACCAGAAGTTGGCCCTCACAGAAATGTTATTATCTTTATATCCAAACAATGGCTACTAATGCATGAATATGCTTGCAAAGCATAACATATTGCAAAAAGGGTAAACAGAAAAGCAGCAGCATAAAACACAGTGGTAATACAGACAGATACTTTGATCTATCATGAGGACTTATCTTTGTTGTCTATGTTACTAATGTTTCTATTGACAGGACGATTACACATTTGAAAAGGGTCGTAGGCCACAAGTGTTTGCACTCAAAAGATCCTATACAAATGGGCAGAGTAAGTTACTGCCCAACATCTAGAAGGAGAGAACCGTGTTGTTGGTTTTCAACATTAAGGTAGCTTCAATTTCTTATTGGACATGGTCTTTTAATACTGATTTACTAATTTTCACAAGGATAATATTTATTTCTCGCCATAAAAATTTATTTAGTCAATTACTGTTACCTATAATGGATTGTCATTGCAGTTTGTAGGTGAATTGATTTATAATGTGTAGTATAACGGTAAACACAAGTTCGTTGCTGCTTCTGAACTCCAGTGCCCAAACAGCACATAATGAATTTATAAGGGAGAACACCAGAAAATGTTGGACTAATACAGTTGCGGGATCCCCACCTTCCAGAGTTCTACCAATGGCCAGTATTGCCAACTTGTATGTTGCAAACCACTCCTTGTGGCCAGCAGCTCCTTCTCAAGTTGTGTTGGTTAATGTTTACTAAGAAGTAAAAATAATGCCACATCACCGTAAGAGATTAACTCCATTTTTGAGTACCCATAAATGAGGGTACTACAACTAACAACCGAAGTACAACTCTAATCATAAAGAACATTATATATTTACCTAGGTACATGATTTTATTTAGCACAGCAGCATGAAAGATTTAACAATTGTAAAAGACATCTGAAAGTTTGTGATAGCTTATGTTTCATGTGTTGCCAACAAGGTTCATTGTCAGCTTATGCATATACATGCCTGTCAGCCTGTGTAACTACTCAGTGTTTGTTGCTTATCCAAGCCCCATTCAACTTTCTTCCATCAAAAATTTTTTTGACAGACTACAGAAAATGATAAAACATGCACCTCTGGTGTACAAAAATTATCATTAGAAGAATTAAATACAAGTACTTAAGAGGAATAGCGTATACAATCTCTACAGTTCAAGTTAATATCCTTAAAATTTGTTTATTACAAAAAGCACCTCATGGTTGAAGCTTTTTTGTGTAGTCAGTAACCAAAGGTGTCTCTTTTAGTCCTTTATCTCATTTCATTAAATAGAATCGTCAAAACGTAAACAAGTATGGAAATGTTGGGTCATATTGTCCTAGATGCAGTTTTTGTATGAAACAAATTTTGAAATCATACATATGCAAAAGGAAGGAGATTGCATTTGCAACACTATGATAGGCATCGGACAAAAACATTTACTCCTCTGATTTAAACATTACATAATTGTTCATGAACACAATACTTGATTGTTCATGAACAAATCTACTGGATGTTGAGAACTTTAACCACCCTTGTGAAATTGGAAGTTTTTAGCAGTCCTAGACTTTAATGAAAGGTGTCCACGTCGCCTTTAGAGAAAGAATCGATAGGTCCAGTGAGCCTTCCAAGGATTTCAAAATGCATAAAAATGTACAGTAGCCTCACCACTTCACAGTGTCTCAAAACTACCATAAAAATAAAATCAACATATTTTGCATTGTGACTGAAATCAGAGACTGTACCTGTAGCATTTTAAAAGCATGTAACCGGATTTCAGAAGACCAATCTCTTTTTACCAAAAGAAATGAGGTATTTGCCAGCACACGAGTATCTCCGGTTTTTATCTGCAACAAGTATAACAGAAAGACTATCTCAGATAATCTACTTGTCCACTAGTAGAGATGACAGAAAATGATATAATCTGAACGTGATTTCTAACGTCCAACTGTCATTGGCCAATTGCATTAAGACTAAATCCCAAGAAGTAAAGCCTAGTGCCACATAAAATACCAAAAACAAGTGATGAGCATGACAAACGAAAAGTTCTATGAAATCAAATTCCTATTTTCATGTGCATCAGAAGTATCCTTCCTTGATACTATAAAATTCGACAAAAGAACAAATCTAGATTTGCTGAAATGTTAAAATGATACATACAAGACGAGTTCTCTAATTATGATATCATTTTAAACTAAGAACTTTGGTTGGAAAAGCATGGCACCTGTTAGAATTAAGATACAACTTGAATTTTATTTGGTTCACTAGTAAATGGAAAACAGTAATTTAGTTGAAGCTCAATGAAATTTCAAATTTATGGGATTTTTGAACTGTTGAGAGAAATACAAACTGAATATATTAGTGTTGTGATGTATGTAAAGAACACGTAATGTCTGACTGAATATATTAGTGTTGTGATGTACGTAAAGACCACCTAACATCTATTATATATTATATATGGAGACAGACAGACAGTATCCTAATCCTATCACATAAAAGAATTCTAAAGTTGTCTAAACTCTAACATCAACTTTCCAATCTTATCTAATATCAACTTAGATAGTAACTCCAAAACTCCCCCTCAAGAGGGAGCATGCATAGCAAACATGCACAGCTTGCAGAAAAAGAAAATACAATCCTAACCAATTAAAAATATTCTAACAAGTAACATCTAAAACTATTTCATTCATTCCCTTAAGCTGAGAACATTTGAAGCTTGAATTAAGATCCAGGGCATCAAAATCCTTGGTTTAGATTAGAAGCATCATTCATGATATCACAACATACCGTGATAGAGTAGACAAATAAAGATCATGACTGAAAGATTTTTTCTTTAAATTGTGACAAGAGTAGAGAGGATCACAGAAAACCTATGAAAACTAGTCATTGTGGAATTGTCATGAGAAAGAGTTAAAAATCACGAACCCATCGAGAAAGAGTTATGGCAAAACCGAGGCATGAGTTAATCATCATCATGCCATGATAACTAAGAGTTGACAGAAACACTTCTGCTTTGGGAAAGATCAAGGTCTAGTCATGACTCATGACAGAGAGTTATGGTCATACCATGATAAAAAAAGTTGACAAAAATCTAGGCATGACAAAAGAAAAAATCACGTTGAACTGTGGCACAAATATCACCACCAACAATTAAGGTTTGTTGTTCCGAGCATTGCCTGATCAATTTATGTTTCCCTCCAAAACAGTTTCCAGAAGAAATCTCTCCTTTTTCCTCTGATACACACACATACAATGTATGTATGTATAAGAGAGAGAGAGAGAGAGAGAGAGAGAGGGAGAGAGGAGAGAGAAACAGAGAGTACATATATGCAACTCAGTACCAGTAAATCTTAACTCTATTCCGCATTCATTTGGCAGAAAAATTCTCACTTCCCAAGCATTACAAGAAAAAAGGCATAAAATTATGTCCGGTTATCTTCACTGCCACACATTTAAAAGTTTGTCATTCCATCATTAGTAGTTATCATGTCACTAAAAACTGTAAACCAAAAAATTAGAACTAACAACTAACAAAAATAAAGAATATCATGCGCAGCTGACTAGTGCTGAGAAACATGTAGTGCATTTTCCATACCAACAGGAAGGGTTTCTTTTTGGAAAGAAACTTACGGTTTCTAAGTAAGAGTGCGCAGCAGCGCGAGCATCGGCAGAGGAATTCCAATCAAGGGCAGCTGCTATGGCTCGAGCCACATTCACTGCGATTCCACTCTCGTCCATTAATGTCTTCTTCTATTTCTACAGTTTATAGCGAAGCAGGGAAGAGGAGAAATAGAGAAAGAGCAACAGGAATCTTTGCTACTTTGTTTTTTGTTTTGAGAAACTTTCTTTATTTTGTTGATGAAGAGGAGAGTGAAGGGTTTGGGTAGATCATCTATTGGGTTTATGCGGGACTGGAGACAATTAGGTCCCAAGGAACGCCAAAAGACTTTTTTGAGGGATACCACCGTCAATTTCTTTTCTCTTTTTTTTTCTCTATTATCTGACTTGGATTGACGTCTTTAATTTTTTTTTCTTTCTCTGATATTATCTCGATAGAAACACATAGATTCAAATTTCAGATATCAGATTTACTTTTCTCTCTTATATTCTTTCATCGTGACGTCTTCTGCATCTTCTCTCCTTCTCACCTTCTCTCGCCTCCGGCCTTCTGCATCTTATCTCCTTCTCATATTTTCTCGCCGTCGAACATCTTCTGCAATCGTCTCCATAGTTGTTTTCTCTTCGTCGATTCGTCCTTTGCAATCTCACCGTCATCTTTTCGCCTCCGTTGAATTCGTCTTCTACAACTATTTCTGACTGCATTTTTATCATCTTACCACCGTTTTTGCAATTAAAGATTCAGAAATCTTATCGTCTTCTTTTCTATTCTTTTGCATTTTTTTTTTTCAGATTTCTTCAAGAAATCGAGTACGCGATTGAAGAAATCAAGTGCGCGATATCTAGATTTCTGCTATCGCACACTCGATTTCTTAAAGAAAAAGAGAAAAAGGAATAAACGAAATTTGGGTCTTCAAAAAATAAAAGAAAATAAATAAAAAAGAAAAAATGATAAATGAAAATAAAGAAAAAAAATTGAAAAGTAGATTTAAAGAAGATCGAGATGAATAAAAATAATAAAAGAAAATAAAGAGAAAAAAAGGAAATAAAAAAAAAATTCTTAAAGATCGAGTGACTCGATCTAGAAATCGCTCATTTGATTTGTACAAGTTGAAAATAATTATATTTAATATTTATTTTATTAGACAAAATTCAAAAAAAGATTATATAGTGAAAACGAGTTTTTTGCTTGGATACCCCCCTCCCCCGTTGATGAGACACAAAAACACGCTCGTATCAGAGTCGTCCACGTGTCACCATCTGTTGACGTGAAGACTATACCCTCGCATTGATGGGCTCGCGGGCCAACCCAACCCAATCACTTGCCAACTAGTACAGGCCCTTGAGCCTCGGCCAACTATTCAGGTAAAGGGCCCGAACCGACAGGCTCGGCGCTCCCATCCCGGCCTTCAGGGTTTACCCTTCCCAGGGAATCACCCGCACGAGGGCCATATTCTTGGCGCTCGGGACTTCGGCGCTCAAAGGTCATATGTCGTGGGGAACCAGTCCGAGCACTCTTCGAGCGTCACCAGCGCTCGTGTGCGATCCCCCCACCGCCGTGGTGGATCCGAACCCTAGTAAAACGGATCTTGAGCTTTCCTCTCACGCGACCCTCGCCAACAACCTCTGACACAAAGGTGGTGCGCACCTTGCATCTGACACGCCACCCCTTTTTCAGAAATGTCATTCTCATGCCCTCACGGGCTACCACGTGTTAGGGCAACACAGGTTTGGGACCACACGGCCAATTTACCCAATTACCCTCATCCCTAACATATAAATAAGGGAGAACACATGCTTTTTCCCCCGAGTCATCTTCTTCCACAAAAAAAACCCTGCACTCTCTCTGAGCCATTCTACTGCATTTTCCCGACATCTTTATCTCCCCAAGCTCCTTGTATTTCATCATTTCTTGTTGCATTCCCCTTGCATAAACTGGTGTTATCCTAGCTGGAAGAACCCACGCTCATCGGAAACCCAGACCCTGAGGCTCAAACGCCTGTGATGGTCTTCCCCTCATAAACAAAATATCAAAGTGTTGGTTGCATCTTAGAAATCCTTATTCTGCACCATCATTTTTGGCGCCGTCTGTGGGAAACCATCTTCCTCTTCACCTTCGTTAGATTCTTCTTAAGCTAGTAGAAAAGTAACACCTGCGTCATTCACTATGGTAACCGCAACAAGGTCAGGCGCGGTAGACAAGAGGGGGGCTCTTCCTCCCGTTAATATGGAAAACATCGAAAACCCTCCCCCCGCCGGAGGTACGCCCCCACCAATCGCCGGAGACACAGAGGCAGCTGCTCCGACACAACCTCCCGGAGGGAACGAGGCTGGGGCTGGTTCCATTCCTCCTCCTCCTACCTCCTGGCCCAATGCTCCAACCTCCCATCCCGGCATGTATCCCATGGCCCTGCATCCACAGGGATACGCTTATTTACAGCCTGGGATGGTGCCCGGGATAATGCCTATGGTCCAGCCCTACCAGGTAGGAATACTGAATCTCCCATTGTCGCTGCCTAGGGAGATACAAGGGGTAGAAATGCCCCAGATTACTACTCAACAGCTGCAAGCGCTCTACGCACAATGTGAGGGTCAGGCGGTCCAGAACGCATGGGAACATTTCACTGCGGCTTATTTCCCTTCACAAGCTGGCGCTCGAATGGCCCCACCCCTTGGAGGACTCCCGACACACCCACTGACGATGGTGTAAAATGCGTTGAGGGCCCAGCAACCTCCCCCACCACCTATCCAGGAAAATGAGGCCCCTCCGAGGGCCCAACAAGAGCAGCAGCCCTGCGAAAATGAGAGGGCCAGGGATAATGAAGAAGTCCAATCAAGGGCCACAGAAAGAGAGAGCCGCAGGAACGTCGGTGACCCTCAACTTGCCGTGGTGCAAAACCAGATTAGGGGGCTCCAGAGCGTGGTAGAGCAGCTCTCTTGAGCACGGTCTCACGTCTCCCGCATTGGGGGCGAGAGGTCCAGGGCCAGAGACGCTCGCAGACCACGCAGCCCCATTTCTCGCCGACGAAGGGAAGCCAGCCCTGAAGATCCAGAGGACAGGGATTACCGGATCGTGACATGCGATTCTCCCCTCATTGAGGAAGTTTTGATGACCCGTGCGGGGAAGGGCAAAATCCCCACGTCCGTCAACAGGTATGATGGAACCACAGATCCAGCCGAACATCTGGATCACTTTGTGCACCTGATGCATTTATACGATCACCCAATCAACTACTGGGCCAAGGTGTTTGTCACCTCCCTCGTGGGGATGGCCCAGGACTGGTACAAGAAGCTTCCTCCGCGCTCAATCCGAGGATACCATGACCTGACTGACGCCTTCATCAGCCACTTCAACTCCTTGAAGGCACCAGCCCCAACTGCGACGGCTCTCTACAGCTTAGTCCAAGGGCCGAGCGAGACCCTCAGGTCCTTCATGGGAAGGTTCAACAAGGAAATCTTATTGGTGGAAAAGCCCTCGATGGATTTCTTGAGGCACGTTCTCTTTGGAGCCATCAATATGAAGCACTACGTCAGTAAAGAGTTCGTGGAGGAGGTGGCCAAGAAGAAACCTCGCTCATTGATGGAGATTAGGGAAATAACGTACTCTTTCTTCACCCTCGAGGATATGTATATTGCGAGGGACCAAAAAATGGCGAACGCCCCTCGCCACATCAAAGTGTCCGAGGACAGAGGGGATTCTAACAGGGGTAGCCGCCGCAGCTCGTCGGAATTCTTCTCCGCCACGAAAGTTTGAGCGCATTCCCCTTAACCGCCCAATTGCAGAGGTATATTCCATGGCGGATAAGAGACTCTTCAAGAGGCCGCCAAAATTAAGAGAAACTGAGGCCCAAAAGCGCTCGGGAAAGTACTGCGCTTTCCACAAGCAGAAAGGGCACGACACCAATGAATGTCGTCAGCTTGAGGGTGAGATTCAAAGGCTAATAGCTGTGGGGCACCTCAAGGAGTTCGTAAAAGTGTTGGAAAGGTATGATGAACATTGTGCTGAGCGGGCGTGTGCCCAACGAAGAAGCCGTTCACGCTCGCGGAGTCCAAGACACCACCATCCCGAGCCAAGTGACCGCGGCAAAGGGAAAGCCTCAGACATGGAAAACCAGCCCTTCGCGGTCATCCACATGATTGCTGGAGGACCCTCGGGGGGCGATTCTAACGCCTCTCGGCGGCGCTACGTTCGGAGTTACGATCAAAGATCTTCTCAGTCCAGGCCAGTGCTTTCCATCAATAGCTCATCACGCTCGGAAAAGAATGAGAGCGTAGGTTTCATAGAGAAAGATTTAGAGCATATTGTAACACCCCATGGGGTCGGTGAAACCTCTGACTGCCCCATGGTGGTTAGCTTAGACGTTCACAACCACGTTGTAAAGAGGGTCTTAATTGATAGTGGAAGCTCCGTGAATGTTTTGCCCTACTCCACGTTTCAGAAAATGAACATCACAAACATCCCGCTCGAACCCCTCAGAACAGCCCTCGTCGGCTTTGGGGGTTCCGAGATCGTCCCTCGCGGATAAATTCGCTTGGCCACCTCTATCGGTCGCGCCCCACAGCGAAAAACTTTAAATGTTCTCTATGTAGTGGTCAAAGTGAACCTGCCATACAACATCATCATTGGGCGCCCAGCCCTCGTCGACTTCAAAGCTGTAATTTCCACCTATCATCAGAAAGTCAAGTTTCCCACCCCCGAGGGTACCGGAGAGGTACTGTGTAATGTTAAGGAGGCTTGGGAGTGCTACATACTTTCCCTTCGAAGCCACAAGCCCAAGCAACCTACCCAAGCGGGCTCCACCAAAAAATTTGTTGACTTCCCCAAATTAGATGAAGATGGCCCCGAGCGCAAGAGGGCCAAACTCTGCAAGAAGAAAAATAAAAAGAAGGTCGCGGGCAAACCCGTAGATGCGGGGAATTCACCCCTCGGAGCGGTTGGGGATTCCTCCTCGGAAGACGAGGATCATATACCCTCGAGAGATACCAGCGAGAAAATATCAGGCAAGAAACGAGCGCTCGAACAGCCGAGGCCCGAAGTGCGGGTAGAACCTACGGAGAGCTTTCTGACCATCGAGTTGGAGCCTGGGAATCCTGATAAGACTACGCAAATAGGCTCCGGCCTCGACGGTCCCTCTCAGATTATGATGATTGAATTCTTGCGAGAAAATATTGATGTCTTTGCTTGGAAGGCTTCCGACCTCACTGACATAGATCCGAGCGTTATTGTCCACAGGCTGAACGTGGATCCGGTCTTCAACCCTATAAAGCAAAAGAAGAGAGATGTTCATGGGTTCCGAAAGCAGGTCATAGAAGAAGAAGTCAATAAACTGCTTGACGCTCAATACATAGAAGAAATTCTATATCCCGAATGGCTTTGCAATGTGGTGCTCGTTTCGAAGAGCGCCAACAAGTGGCGTATGTGCAATGACTTCACGGACCTCAACAAAGCATGTCCTAAGGATCCGTACCCATTACCTAGAATTGGTCAGTTGGTGGATTCGACCGCTGGGTGTGAACTTATGAGCATGATGGACGCTTTCCAAGGATATTATCATATATTTATGGCTCTTGAGGATCGTCCCAAAACTGCGTTCGTAGTCCATATGGGTGTTTATTGCTTCAAGGTTATGCCCTTTGGGCTCAAAAATGCAGGAGTGACATACCAACGCCTTGTCAACAGAATGTTCGAGTGTGAAATTGGAAAGTCCATGGAGGTATATGTGGATGACATGATCGTCAAAAGCGAACGCCAGTATTCTCATCTGGAAGACCTCAAATGAGCGTTCAATATCCTTCGTCATTACGATATGAAACTGAATCCTTCCAAATGTACATTTGGTGTACGGGGTGGCAAATTCTTGGGATACATGGTCAGCCAACGGAGCATAGAGGCAAACCCAGAAAAGATTAAAGCAATCCTGGATATACCCTCCCCTCGCAATCTGAGAGAGGTCCAGGTGCTTGTGGGTAAGATCATTTCATTAAACAGGTTCATCTCCCGCTCAGCGGACAGGAATCTGCCCTTCTTTAAAATTTTGCGTAACGCTCGCAACTTTACCTGGAGTGGGGACTACGAAAAAGCCCTACAGGACATGAAGCAGTACCTTTCGAGCGCGCCTTTGTTTACCAAACCTAACCCGGGGGAGAACTTGTTTGTCTATCTATCAGTTTCCTCGGAAGCGACGAGCGCTCTCCTCGTGGCTATTCACGAGCGTAAGCATATGCCGGTGTATTATTTAAGCAAGACTCTACAGGGAGCGGAGAAAAGATACATGGAAATAGAGAAGTTTTCTTTTGCGCTCGTTAATGCCTCTCGGAGGCTAAGGCCTTATTTTCAAGCGCATTCCATCGTGGTGCTTACAGATCAGCCCCTCAAGCAGGTGCTTGCAAAGCCGGACGTCTCAGGGAGATTAATTAAATGGTCAATTGAACTTAGTCAATTCGACATCACCTTCGAGCCTCGCACGGCGATACAGGCTCAGGCCGTGGCTGACTTATTAGTGGAACGTTTCAACTTAGATGCTGTGCCCTCGGCAGAAGATGGTTTATGGCTTTTGCACACAGATGGCTCCCGACCTCACAGGGGGGAGGAGCCGGGGTAACCCTCAGGGACCCTCTCGGAGCTGAAGTTGACTCCTTACAACCCCTATGTGACTATTTCGGCCAAAATGTATATATATATCTATAGTTTGCGAACTTTATGATTTTCAAATGATTTGACAAAATTGATTGATTGATTGATTGACGGATTGATTGATTGGGCGAGTATTGTATTGCACTGTGGGCCCGAGGATAGTGGCTCGAGCCAACCGGGAAAGCATGGGCTGACGGGTAACTCGAGTGCTATCCTCACCATTTGGGATGACCCCTGAACCCCCTAGGAGATTAGGGGAGGAAGGAGTTCCGGGCTTAGGGATTCATGTACCCTCTGCCCAGACTGATTGGATGGTGGTGCCTTGAAATCCCACCATCACCCGGAGGAAGAAGGAGTCACTGAAACTGCTAATTGTGCACAGTAAATAATTGCTTGATCACCTAATCAGCTAATAATTGATTGATTGTACACGGTCGGAGTAAGGTTGGAGAATTGCCCTCACTCGCCGGGCCACCTATTGATTGTATTGAACTGAATTAATTGATAAATTGAATTAGTTGTAACCTCGGGCGATAGTACCTTTTTATTTTACTAATTGTGTTGTGATTTTCTAAAATTATTACCCGAGATTATAACTTGCATGTATGTGCGCATATATTTATTTATACCCCTCGCTCAGCCCGTTTGGACTGACACCTCTACTTTTCAGCTTTGCAGGTTTGTGCTAGGCGAGAATTAGAGTCTCGTTGTCTTTTATTCGGGTCTAGCACTGCACCTTCATACATTGTACTTGTGATTATACTAGTTATTTTGTAGTATGTCTGGAATTATACTTGGGATTGATATTGTAATGAGATGAACTACCGGTACCTATAAATAAATATGTAAATATGGTACCTATATGTATTGAATGTTTTGCTTCCGCTATCTTATTGCTCTGAGTTGTTTTGGTTTTAATTGAGGGTACCCGCCTAGCCTTGTGTTTTTTTTATTGTCTCCCGTTCGCTATAGTTTCGGTTCACGTATGGATTATTCGTTTCATATGTGGATTGAGACTGTAGTGCGGGGGATGTGGCGCCTAGTGTTCCGGGTGCTACACAGAGCGCGCAAAAACAACAAGAAAGCGGAAGCATATAACAAAACCAAGAAGATAAACCCACAAAAATGGGTTCAACTATTCTTAGAAACCTGTCCCGAATAAATATATACATAACCAAGGTTCACAAGAGTCATACATAAATCATTAACAAATGCATAATATATCAATAAGTCCACTATCAAAACTGAATCATATATAGGATGGGTCGGAATGCAAATGAAATGCAACTCGAGCTAGGAGACTAGAACTTGACCGACTCACGACTCCGCCTAACACGACCCAAAACCTACATTCTAAAAAGTTGAAAGGAGTGTTGGAAAACACGAATAAGAAAGCAGCGGAATTTAAAAAATTTTCCCAATAAAAGGACCTTGGACTCGCAATCGTGTAACCAAATTCGTAGAGACAGAAAACTTACTTTTCTTTTGTTCTTTCTTAAAGCGTTTCAAGCCACCCAAGAACGCTCTTCTCGCTGCTTGATCCCCTCTCCTTGGTAAAGCTCGAATCTTCAAACTTCTAACTTGAAGTCTCTAGAGAAAGTCCACCAACTTGATCACAATCTAACTAGTAAGGATGCTAGTTCTCTAGTTAGTGTTTAGGCTTAACCTAGGGTTTATTTGATCTTGGAGAAAGGAAGGTGTTCAACACATGAACCAAAAGAATTGCCAATTCGCTCTAAAGGGGAGCTCATATAAAGGAAAGGGAGAGGGACGACCGAACCTATTCCTTGTTGGACAAGGATTTGGTTCCTCTCTCTCCTATTACTTGATCATCAAGTATTTTCCAACTTTGACTTTGAATTCTAATTCAAGTTAACTTTTAAGAGAGCTAAAAATATCCAAACTATTTTTGGATAATTTTATACTTTATTTATTATAAAATAAATAACTTATTTTTATCTAATTAATTAATTCGTAATTAATTAACTAGATTATTTTCTCCAAAATAAGACTTTCTTTTTAATTCAAAATTAAACCAAAGTATATTAAATAATTAACACATTTAATTATTTAATACATATATATATATATATATATATATATATATTCACACGTATGTGACACGTGTCACAGTGCGTGTCACTCACGTGAGCCACACGTGTGATTTCACACGTGTGGAACCCTCTTGGCCCGATTAACTCGTTTAATCATTTTAAAGCCTCAACTCATGTAACCAAGTTGTTGTGTGTGACCCTCTAGGTTCTCAATTCAATTAGCAGTGACCCTAATTAATTAATTCACTAATTAATTAATCAGTCCACAGATTAAACGACCATAGTCTAGCAACAGGTGTTTAACCCCTAACTGAATTGGAATGTTCGGATTCGACAGAACCTTTAAGTCATTGATTCATGCGAGATACAATCCTCCTACTTACTATCTCTCAACCAAGATCTAGGGTAAGGGAATAATCAGAACCCTAATAATCCGGTGTTAAAGTTAAGTGCATTTCATATCCATTTGATCTCAATCCAAGAAACCCTTTTCTTGATGTCTTGATCTACTGCCTTGGCCAAGGACTCCATATGGCATATGAATGACTTACACAATAAGAGATCACCTTGCAAATGCAAGTGTAGGTCCTTTCTTGATTCTCATTCACTTTCATGAATCACTTGTGCAGCCCCAGCATAAGCCTTGAATCAGTTGTCTAAGGCGACACCCTTTAAAGCTTATACCTAAGACTACAGAGTTAACTCATAAAGTGACAAGGAACCTCAAGTCTAAGGATCAATTAATCACATTAATGACTCGTGAGATATTTCCTAATCTGGAAGTTTCCATTTCCTGAAATAGAAACTTCCTTTCCCATTTAGGAATGTTCTCACACGGGGCACCTCAGTGAACTTACTTATTAAAGCAAGCACCCTCATGTATCACGCACGTATCAACTATACACTTTGCACCTCCATGAAACAAGGTGGTCCTTCTTAAGGGCGTGATCCCACAAGCAAGCCTTAGAGGAGTCAGGTTGACACTCCCACTGTCTGTAGGACTCATCGGCTTGGAGTATTTTACTAATCATGACTTATGTGATATAGGGCTCGTTCATGAACCATTTCACCTAAATGGTAGAGTCCTAAAGTCATCAGGATTAGGGGAGTTCTGATACATGCACAGCTAAAGTAAACGCATACCAAACAAGAGCATATAAAGAAGTGTTGCCTCAATTCGTTATTTTATTCAAAGATTGTCTGTGATTACAATAAGGAAAAGCACAAAGCGGATATACAATCGGCTTTCTAGGGCACTATTCCTAACAATCTCCCACTTGCCCGTCAAAGCCATTCTAAACCTATTCTAAGTCCCATCTTCTGAAGATGACCTTGGAAAGCTTCTCGACTAAGGGGTTTAGTAAGTGGATCTGCCACGTTCTCTGCTAATGTGACCCTCTCAATTCGCACATCTCCTCTTTTGATAATATCACGGATTAGGTGATACTTCCTCATAATGTGCTTGGTCCGTTGGTGAGATCTTGGTTCTCTTGCTTGAGCAACCGCCCCAGTGTTGTCACAAAACACAGTAATGGGGTCTTTCATGCTAGGAACAACATTCAATTCTTGAATGAAGTTTCTAATCCAAACACCTTCCTTAGCTGCATCATTTGCAGCTAAGTATTCGGCCTCAGTGGTCGAATCTGCAGTGGTAGTCTGCTTGGAACTCTTCCAACTCACTGCTCCGCCGTTTAGGCAGAAAATGTATCCTGACATTGACTTAAAATCATCTAAGTCAGATGCAAAGCTTGCATCGCAGTATCCTTCGACAGTAAGATCTTTCTGACCTCCGTAAACTAAGAATAAATCTTTAGTACTTTTCAAGTACTTAAGAATATTCTTCACGGCAGCCCAGTGACCATCTCCAGGGTCAGATTGGAAACGACTCGTTACACTAAGTGCATAAGCCACATCCGGTCGAGTACATAACATTGCATACATTATGCTACCTATTGCTGATGCATAAGGTGTATGAGTCATTCTTTCCTTCTCAAGGTTAGTCTTAGGACACATCTTCTTTGAAAGACATGTTCCTACACTCATAGGAAGGTTCTTAACCTTTGCTGACTCCATATTGAATCTCTTCAATACTTTGTCAATGTACATCAACTGTGATAGTCCTATTAACCTTCTAGATCTATCTCTATAGATTTTAATTCCAAGGATATAGGACGCATCACCAAGATCTTTCATCTCGAATTGGTTCGATAACCATAACTTAGTCACTTTCATGTCATCCTTCGAATTCCCAATAAGAAGGATGTCATCAACATAAAGTACTAAGAATTGCACTGAGGTCTCCAATTTCTTTCTATACACACATGATTCATTCGAAATTTGGGTGAAGCCAAACGCTTTGACCGATTCATCAAATCGAATGTTCCAATTCCTAGAAGCCTGTTTCAATCCATAGATTGATCTTTGGAGTTTACAAACCTTTTGCTCACTCCCACTGAATGTGAAACCTATGGGTTGCTCCATATAAATATCTTTGTCAATGTCACCATTGAGAAAGGCAGTTTTCACATCCATTTGCCATATCTCATAGTCATAATATGCAGCAATGGCAAGCATGATTCGAATGGACTTTTGCATTGCAACTGGTGAAAAGGTTTCGTCAAAGTCCACGCCGGGTCTTTGAGTGAATCCTTTTGCAACCAGTCTTGCTTTGTAGGCCGCAATGCTTCCATCAACTCCAAGCTTTCTCTTAAAGATCCATTTGCAACCTATGGGTTTGACCCCATCAGGCAAATCTACCAAGGTCCAAACTTGGTTGGAGTTCATGGAGTCCATTTCGGATTTCATGGCTTCTATCCACTGTTCAGAGTCAGAATCTGAAAGTGCCTCCTCATATGTTAAAGGATCATTATCCTTTTGAGAGATTTCATGGAAGAATCCATACCATCTCTCCGGCTGTCTAGGAGTGCGTTCAGAACGCCTTAGAGGAGGATTTTCATGTGTATCGAAATTCGTGATTGGTTGTGGTTGATCAGAGTGGGACGTTTCTTCAGTGGGTGGTGTGGGGTCACTTTGTACTTCTTCTAATTCTATGATCTTGCCTTTCTTTTCTTTAAGGAACGGTTCCTCAAGAAAAGTGGCATTTCTGGAAACAAACACCTTTTGCTCAGATTGATCATAGAAATAGTATCCTATAGATTCCTTAGGATAACCTACAAAGTAGCATAAGTTAGAACGAGATTCTAACTTATCTCCCACTGTCCTCTTCACGTAAGCAGGACAACCCCAAATTCTTAAATAAGAATAACTAGGGATTTTACCATGCCACATTTCATAGGGCGTCTTGGGGACTGACTTAGAGGGAACTAGATTCAGAATCTTTGCTGCACTTTCTAGGGCATAACCCCAGAAAGAAGGTGGTAAGTCAGTGAAACTCATCATGGAACGAACCATATCAAGTAGGGTTCGATTCCTTCTCTCAGAAACTCCATTAAGCTGAGGAGTTCCCGGAGGAGTCCACTGAGAGATAATCCCATTATCCTTGAGATGATTAAGGAATTCTTCACTAAGATATTCGCCTCCTCGATCAGATCGAAGTGCTTTGATCTTGTGACCAGTTTGGTTCTCAACCTCCTTTTGAAATTCTAAGAATTTCTCAAAAGCTTCAGATTTATACTTCATTAAGTATACATAACCATACCGGCTAAAGTCATCAGTAAAGGTTATGAAGTACTGATGATTGTTTCTAGTGCTTACACTAAGCGGTCCACAAACATCAGTATGGATCAAATCCAAAACCTTAGTGGCACGTTCCACAGTTCCTTTAAAAGGGACTTTGGACATTTTTCCTTTGAGACAGGATTCGCAAGAAGTTAACTCTTTGAGATCATTTTCAGAGAATGATCCTAAAGTGTTTATCTTGCTAATTCTGTTCTTGGAAATGTGTCCTAATCTAGCGTGCCATAAGGGAGCTGAAACTTTGTCATCTCTCTTACGCTTTGTTTCTCGTTGTATATTCATAATATTGATATTTTGAGTTAGGTAAAGTCCATTACTTAGAGTACCGATATGAACGGAAGAGTTGTTCCGTTTGATAAAATATTTACCATTCTTAATATAAGTTTCATAACCTTCACAATCTAATATTGGAACTGAAATTATATTACGAATAATGCTCGGTACAAAAAGGACTTTATTTAATACTAACTCAAAACTACCTAAATCTAATCTAATTGTGCCTAAAGCTCGAGCTTCAACGTTTGAGCCATCGCCGATCTTCAAGACACATTCTCCTTCTTTGAGTTGTTGGACTTCACTTAGCATCTGTACATCATTACAGATATGAGTTCCACAACCGGTATCAAGTACCCAAGAACTAGAATTAATAGAAAGATTTACTTCAACGAGAAAGATACCTTTCTTCAGAGTAGCCTTGTACTCTGGGCAGTTTCTCCTCCAATGTCCCGCTTTGCCACAATGGAAGCAAACATCCTCTTTCTGATCACGCTTCTTCTTTTGGGCCTTCCCCTTCGAAATGCCACCAGTGGGCCTAAGGGGTTTCTTCTTCTTCTTTTGGGCTTTCTTGCCCTTACCTTTAGAAGGCCCAGAAGAGGAAGATGGAGCATTCACCATCAAAACCTTATTGTCCTTCTTGATCGTGCTTTCAGCAGTCACAAGTTGACTAATCAGCTCAGCTACATTAGCACCAGCATGATTCATGTTGAAGTTAAGGACAAATGGGTTGAATGATGGTGGGAGCGAAGCTAGCAACAAATCCACTGAAAGCTCATCTTTCAGTGGCATGTCCATGGAAGCAAGTTTCTCAGTAAGGGCAAGAAACTTGAGTCCATATTCATGGACACTTGAACCTTCCCTCATTCTCAAGTGGAACAATTCCTTTGAAGTGTTATACCTTGTAACACGTTCATGAGGGCGGTAAAGTTGCTCTAAGTGGTCGTAAATCTCACAAGCAAATTCCATGGCCTCATGTTGCCTTTGCAAGTCCGGAGACATGTTAGCCAACATAAGGCAACGGGCTTGGAGATTATCATCCTTCCACTTCTGAATCGCATCCCGCTCGGCCCGAGTGGGAGCCTCCCCTTCGGGACTAGGCTCCCCTTCGAAGAGAACATAAGTTCTCTTCTCAGAATCTAAAATGATTTTTAGATTCCTCAGCCAATCAGAATAGTTGGGACCAGTCAACTTGTTTGACTCGAGGATCGATACAAGAGGGTTTTTGGTTGCCATTTCAAAACACGTAGAGAATCACAGAATCTACGACCTAAATGGTAAAACAGAGAACTAGTGAGCATGCTGATAACGATATACAAAAGATAAGGTCTTTAATCTATTGTAGCTCCCACTGTTTTTCAAAGATCTAGAATTCCCAAAGATCTAAGAGGAACACGTTTCCCAATGGGTACTAAGATCCTAGGCATTTTACCTCGAACCCACGACTCGCGGACATTCTAAGTAAGAACCCTAGGTAGGTACAACTTACCAATTCTAACACCTTTAGAACTCTTAGTAATTGTTTTTGCATCACCTATCTTTCAATATGGACCCACGACTCGTGCGACATCCATATTTACTTAGGCGTTAAGCTAGACCCATCAATCATAAGATCATGACCAAAACTTAGTTCGAACGACCCACGACTCGCGGACATCGCCCTTGCTAAAATTGACCACGAAATATTGACCATTTAAAATGATTAATTAGGTAACTAAGAACTAATAAGCTCCACTAGCTATCCCACGACTCGCGGACAATAACTAGCTTTACTTACTAAACTTAAAACCTATTGATGGAATGCTAGGAATTTAATTCAAAATTTGCATCTCGAATTAAACACCTATTTGTTCGAAATTAGCTTAATATTTAATGGGAATTTTCGAATCAACCGGAGAGTTGTCCGGTTCGACCTCACCAACATATATGTTATCCAATTTTATTAGTCTTTATAAAAGTTTTCAATAAATCCCAAATTACCAAAACAAATAAAATTCCAATTAATTTCTGAAAATTAATAATTTTATCAAGATGTATTTTCCCAAAATATAAACCGTTTCAATTTCTCAAAAAATCCCAATTTTAAGTTTTATTAAAAAAAAATTAAAATAAATTTTCAAAAATAAAAATTTTAAATTAAAATAAAAAATTGGGACTGGATTGCACGAAACACGAAAAGGTCGGATCACGAAAACGGGGTTGCCCGCCCCAAGTGCGGCGTGTGCGCACAGCATGCGCGCAGCTCCTGCCGGGCATTGGGCGGCCAGTCTCGGCAGGCGCGCCCGGAAGGCTCCCGCACAGGCGTACGGGAGGTGCTGGGCGACTGGCCGGTCTGTCCCGGCCAGGCCTGGGCGGCGACGGGCGGACGGCGTGCGGGCGACTGGCCGGTCTGTTCCGGCCAGCCCTGGGCGATGATGGGCGGCGCGCCCGGGAGGACCTCCCGCGCGGTTGCGGGAGGGTGGCGCGCTAAGCCCGCGTGCGCGACTCATTCGCGCGCGGGGTTCCGCGTGTTCATCGCGATCCGGGCTTTCGTTTCGTGTTTTCGTTCAAAAGCAAAACCAATCCAAGAAATCCAAAAACAGTTTATACAGTTTCAAATCTAAAATTGTTTTTCAAAATTAAATTTTATAAAAACCAATTTTCAGAAACTTTCAGGAAAAAAAATACAGTTTCGTAATTCAGGCTTTCTAAAACAATTACAAATACTCAATCGCATCAAGCCTAAGAATTTCTACCAAATTCAGTATAATTGAGATGAATCAGAAACACGATTAACGAGGTGGCTCTGATACCACTTGTTGGAAAACACGAATCAGAAAGCAGCGGAATTTAAAAAATTTTCCCAACAAAAGGATCTAGGGCTCGCAATCGTGTAACCAAATTCGTAAAGATAGAAAACTTACTTTTCTTTTATTCTTTCTTGAAGCGTTTCAAGCCACCCAAGAACGCTCTTCTCACGGCTTGATCCCCTCTCCTTGGTAAAGCTCGAATCTTCAAACTTCTAACTTGAAGTCTCTAGAGAAAGTCCACCAACTTGATCACAATCTAACTAGTAAGGATGCTAGTTCTCTAGTTAGTGTTTAGGCTTAACCTAGGGTTTAATTTAATCTTGGAGAAAGGAAGGTGTTCAACACATGAACCAAGAATTGTCTATTAGCTCTAAAGGGGAGCATGAGCTCCCCTATATATAGGAAAGGGGAGGGGCGGCCGAACCTAGTCCTAATGGACAAAGGATTTGGTCCCTCTCTCTCCTATTACTTGATCATCAAGTATTTTCCAACTTTGACTTTGAATTCTAATTCAAGTCAACTTTTAAGAGAGCTAAAAATATCCAAACTATTTTTGGATAATTTTATACTTTATTTATTATAAAATAAATAACTTATTTTTATCTAATTAATTAATTCATAATTAATTAACTAGATTATTTTCTCCAAAATTAGACTTTCTTTTTAATTCAAAATTAAACCAAAGTCTATTAAATAATTAACTAATTAATTATTTAATATATATAATATATATATACACACGAGTGTGACACGTGTCACACGTGTGATTTCACACGTGTGGAACCCTCTTGGCCCGATTAACTCGTTTAATCATTTTCAAGCCTCAACTCATGTAACCAAGTTGTTGTGTGTGACCCTCTAGGTTCTCAATTCAATTAGCAGTGACCCCAATTAATTAATTCACTAATTAATTAATCAGTCCACAGATTAAACGACCATAGTCTAGCAACAGGTGTTTAACCCCTAGCTGAATTGGAATGTTCGGATTCGACAGAACCTTTAAGTCATTGATTCATGTGAGATACAATCCTCCTACTTACTATCTCTCAACCAAGATCTAGGGTAAGGGAATAATCAGAACCCTAATAATCCGGTCTTAAAGCTAAGTGCATTTCATATCCATTTGATCTCAATCCAAGAAACCCTTTTCTTGATGTCTTGATCTACTGCCTTGGCCAAGGACTCCATATGGCATATGAATGACTTACACAATAAGAGATCACCTTGCAAATGCAAGTGTAGGTCCTTTCTTGATTCTCATTCACTTTCATGAGTCACTTGTGCAGCCCCAGCATAAGCCTTGAATCAGCTGTCTAAGGCGACACCCTTTAAAGCTTATACCTAAGACTACAGAGTTAACTCATAAAGTGACAAGGAACCTCAAGTCTAAGGATCAATTAATCACATCAATGACTCGTGAGATATTTCCTAATCTGGAAGTTTCCATTTCCTGAAATAGAAACTTCCTTTCCCATTTAGGAATGTTCTCACACGGGGCACCTCAGTGAACTTACTTATTAAAGCAAGCACCCTCATGTATCACGCACGTATCAACTATACAGTTTGCACCTCCATGAAACAAGGTGGTCCTTCTTAAGGGCGTGATCCCACAAGCAAGCCTTAGAGGAGTCAGGTTGACACTCCCACTGTCTGTAGGACTCATCGGCTTGGAGTATTTTACTAATCATGACTTATGTGATATAGGGCTCGTTTCATGAACCATTTCACCTAAATGGTAGAGTCCTAAAGTCATCAGGATTAGGGGAGTTCTGATACATGCACAGCTAAAGTAAACGCATACCAAACAAGAGCATATAAAGAAGTGTTGCCTCAATTCGTTATTTTATTCAAAGATTGTCTGTGAATACAATAAGGAAAAGCACAAAGCGGATATACAATCGGCTTTCTAGGGCACTATTCCTAACATAAGGAATGTCAAATAGGCACATAATTATCACTAAACCAAGTTTATAACTCATATAAGTCATATACGAGAGCCAAAGAAGTGAAAAGAATGCAATATGAATGGTTTTGGTGAAGTTTAGGGAAATTGACAATTTTTGGGAAATGCACACCTTGTAGAAAACATAGAATAACTTGAGTTCTAGAAGTTAGAATTGAGTTTTGTTTATTGGATAAGAAACTAGACACATAGACCTTTCCAGCGCTATATGACACGTTTTCTAATTTAAATCGAGGTGAAAATGACGTTGGTTTGAAGTTGGACAAAATGCAGTTTCTGGAGGGGTCTCGGGCGCGACCAAAAACCTTCACAAAATGGTCGCGGCCGTGACCAAGTATTTTTGGCTGAATTTTCTCCAATTTTTCAAAACTCGAAACTTGGCTAAAATGGGGTCGCGGGCGCGACCAATTTTGGCCTATTTTCAGTCGCGGTCGCGACCCGTTACGCATCAGCAGCAAAACAGGGGAAAAACAGGGGATTTTTATGCCAAAACTCTCCAAAACACCAACAAATGCATGACCACTCCAAAGCAAATGTTAAAGTATGTCAAATATACACTTACTTCACTTATTCAACCATCCAACCAAGAATTACACATTCAAGCATCACAATTTATCATTAAAACCCCATATTTATATATATGCTTCCAACTTTCAAATAAACCAAAGTTTTCATGCAAGCTTTCATCCATCAAGATCATCAACATGTTTCTAGCCCCAATCATGCAAGAATTCATCATCTAACTCCTAAACCCTACTCAACACAAATCAAGAAATTCATACAAATTCCAAATTTTACCTTGAGATGAACTAGAAATGAAATGAAAGGTGATATGATGAAGATGATGCTCCAAAGCATGCAATTTCCTCCTAAAGTCAAGCTTGAAAAGTAATAAAATCTCCTTCTTCTTGCTTGAGGTTTTGGCTCGTGAGAAATGGAAGCAAATTTGTGTTTGTATGATATGATGGAATGAAGATAATGGAAGAAAGTGGATATTTACATGAGTCTTCCATCACTTATGATGACTTAACCAATTTTGCATATTAGTCCTTGAAGTATTTAAATGTATGCAATCAAGTTTCGTTCCATGACAATTAATCAACTAAATCCAATTATATTAGTGCAATTAAGTCCACACATTTACGAAGTGATCAAGTAAGGTCATATAGGAACAATTAGTCACATTATCACTTAATTTATATAAGTCCCATATTGACAATAATTTCATATAAGTTTATGAAAACATAATAAATATAATGTTATAAAATTTTAAAGTAACATTTAATATCACATAATGATTGAATGGAAAATCGGGGCGTTACAATTCTCCCCCCCTTAAAAGGACCTGGTCCCCAGGTCCACTGTCGAGTTTCCAAATGATGCATAAGTCATAAGAGAACCCCGTCTCTTAAACACGAAATGAAAGACCCCCCTCTTTCAACAAGAAATGAGAGAACCCCGTCTCTCAACAAGAAATGAGAGAACCCCGTCTCTCAACAAGCAGTGAGAGAGCCCCGTCTGTCAAACATACACGAAAGTAATTCAAGGCAACAAATTGTAAAAACATTCATATAAATGTCACATAGGCAAGTAGAATCATATTAATCACATAAGTATCACTCATAGACAACCAATTTGCAACTAACAAGAAATTAAATACATAATAAATAAGATCCGTGATGCATGTGATATGCATGATTAGGTGTACCGTTCACTTCTGATTGTGTCATGCGTGTCATGGATACCTTCTCCTATCATGTTTAGATTCGCGTTTACATCCTGCACCTCTCTCTCTAGCGCACAAGAACGGACTTGAACGAGTGGCCTTGGTCTCCCGGAGGATAACCCCTTTCGCTTCGAACACGTGTCAACTCGGTGCTCATTACTTCCACATCGCAAGCATAAGCCCAAACGCCATCTACAATTATCATAAGTGTGGTTGTCGCCTCCACAATAAGCACATAGAGGTTTCCTCAAAGGTGTTGTTGAAGCCAAGGTACGTGAAGCTCCCGAACCCAATCTAAGTGATCGATTCTTTTTCTAATGAGATCCTTCTTGAGGTTTCGGTGTATGATGAGAAATAGGTCGCTTTCCCTTGTTAGAACTCTGTCCTGAAGCCTGTCCGGGTGGAGGATTAGACCTCCTTACATTCAAAGGAGTGGTGCATCGAACCTTCTCTTGAGAATCATACGGAATTAGTTCCCACACTCTTTTAATTTTCTTGAGCCGTGACTCGGCTTGAATATCATTTCCTTCAGGGAACTTTGAGGTTTGTTGGTTCTGAAACTCCTTAAATGCTATCGAAATTTGGCCCGACTGTGGTGATGAAGCTAGTGGCACTGAGGAAACATATTCTCTTATCTTCTGATTAACCAAACAAACTAAAGAATCAAAAACTCCTAAGGTTGAACCGGAGGGGGTAAATGCGGGGAAACCCTAGGCACTCGTGCACGATGAGGGTGACCTTGAGACATCCTGTAATCAAGACACTAGATATGCATGTTGAATTAATATGCCAATGCAAGTAACACACTTGGAAATAATAGAATCAACATATTAAAATAATTAAGTTCAATCGGGGAAACACATATGAGTAAAGAAATTTTAAAAATTTAAAGTAGCGTATGATGCACGTGCTTATGGATGCATTGAACCTGTCACCGTAGTAATGGGAAGCTTTATCTCGGCACGTAATTCCTTATTTGTTGAATTATAAGCTTGTCTTGAACTGTTGATCCTTTCTTATTTTCCCACGGTCTTCTGAATCTTTAGAATTCCCTGGAATCAACTTATTCCTATCCATGGCCCGAAATTTAAATTTCTTGAACCCATTCCTTTCCCAATTATCAATCCCCAAGTGTTGTCCGGATCTTCTCCATAGTTATCTTCTTAATCACAATTTCCTTGACTTTCATTATCGATTCCATTATTGCTCTATATCTTCTAATTCAACCACACAACGTGACAATTCAGCTTGGATATAGAAATTAGACTCAAGCCGATAGAGGATAGAATCCTTAGTGCTTTAATGTACCACGAACTTGAAATCACCATCTTGGTCGTTCTCTTTAACTATTACCATCCGACTTCCTTCTTATCCCAAAACTAAAATATCTCAATTCCTTGTAGATTCACATCAATTACCTTATTGTTCAACCCTTTCAATTTGTCATTTCCATGAACCGAAAATTGCGCAATTTCTTAAACTTTCCAAGTTAATCCAAATCTTACTCCAAGGTCCAAAATGTCTCGATTCATCCCAAACTTAATCCCCAAATTTCAACCTCGACCCGAATCCTAGGTTTTTCCAATTCCTCTTCTTTTCCCTCTTCCCGAACTCAGCTTCTAATAACTTAATTTATTTGGAAGTCCTTCTTTGATGATTGTGTTATTCGCCATTCATGAACTGATAGGAATCCTATGATGTGAATCATAAGACAAGGCCACACTTTGGTCCAACAAGGCCACACTTTGATCCAAATGATGATATGATCACAACTTAAGATGAACCAAGTTATGTTGGACGTATCACAAGGTCACGGTCCAAAAGAATGCAAGAAGAAGTTCAATCTCTTTTGATCCAAATAACTCAGCTGGACCCAATCCACCTTGTTTCAATGTCTTAGTGATAGAATTTTAAGCCCAAATTGTGTTAAGTTTATTGTAATTTGGCCCTGAACTATTATATTGTACTTTGGGCCATCTTTTTATTTATTTTGCATGCATTTCGATTAGGTTAAGCCCATTTTATTTAGTCTACAAGAAAAGTGACGGGATTAGCTTGTCTCTTTGAATTCTGAATTGTCTCTTAGAATTCCTATGCATGCATCTTTATATTCCAGTCTTGTAGTTCGAAATATTCAGTCAACAAATGAATGAATTGTGATTCAAGTGAGTTATACTCACAAGTTCTTAGTTGAACGACACCGGAGTTTCAAACCTCCACCGGATAATGTCATTTCTCGACTCCTTATAGTCGACGGGGTGCGTTACTTACAATCTGATAGTGTTGGTTCTTTGCTCAATATAGCAAACGGGTCACACTCCTATAATTCAAATCTGATAGTGTTGGTTCCTTGCTCATTATAGCAAACGGGTCACACTCCTCTATTTTAACCTTGAAATGGACGATCGAAAATCAAGAACTCCAAGTATTGGTATAGGGTTTCACTGCAAGTACGTGGAGTTCGTATCATTTGGTATCTAGAGCTTAGGTTTCCATCCAAGGTTACGTATCCGTATCTTTTATCTTTTGTATAATTTCTTTTCATTATTGTTATATTGCTGCAGAAAAAAATCGAAAAAGGTAAAAAAAAAAAAAAAAAAAAAAAATCGTCAAAAAAAAAAAAAAGAGAAACTACGAAAAAGGCTTAAAACGCATACAAAAGAGAAGTAAAAGCCGCGTTTTTTAAAAAAAAAAGGGGGCAGCTTTGTTTCGGTAATATTCAAATCACATAGATACGTTTGTTTGCATCATCTAAACGGTTTCATTTGTGTTAGTTTTTCGCACCCTTTTTGATTCATCTTAAGGGATTATTTAGTTGAGGAATTTGAAACTTCTTGTGACTTTCTTCAAAGAATTGAGAGTAAAGAATGTGAAAAGGGAGGAAAAAAAAAGAGAAGTTGAAAAGAAAGAAAAAAGAAGAAAAAAAATTAGAAAAAACGAGAAAGAAGACAACTTTGGTGTATTTCATTTTGGGTTTTAGATCTACTTTGAGAAATAAAAGGGGCTATTTGTTTTGTAAGATGACTATCTTGATCCAGATTCGAGGACGAATCTTTTTTCAAGAAGGGGAGAATGATAGGAATCCTATGATGTGAATCATAAGACAAGGCCACACTTTGGTCCAACAATGCCACACTTTGATCCAAATGATGATATGATCACAACTCAAGATGAACCAAGTTATGTTGGACCTATCACAAGGTCACGGTCCAAAAGAATGCAAGAAGAAGTTCAATCTCTTTTGATCCAAATAACTCAGCTGGACCCAATCCACCTTGTTTCAATGTCTTAGTGATAGAATTTTAAGCCCAAATTGTGTTAAGTTTATTGTAATTTGGCCCTGAACTATTATATTGTACTTTGGGCCATCTTTTTATTTATTTTGCATGCATTTCGATTAGGTTAAGCCCATTTTATTCAGCCTACAAGAAAAGTGACGGGATTAGCTTGCCTCTTTGAATTCTGAATTGTCACTTAGAATTCCCATCCATGCATCTTTATATTCCAGTCTTGTAGTTCGAAATATTCAGTCAAAAAATGAATGAATTGTGATTCAAGTGAGTTATACTCACAAGTTCTTAGTTGAACGACACCGGAGTTTCAAACCTCCACCGGATAATGTCATTTCCCTACTCATTATAGTCGACGGGGTGCATTACTTATCAAATCTGATAGTGTTGGTTCCTTGCTCATTATAGCAAACGGGTCACACTCCTATAATTCAAATCTGATAGTGTTGGTTCCTTGCTCATTATAGCAAACGGGTCACACTCCTCAATTTTAACCTTGAAGTGGACGATCGAAAATCAAGAACTCCAAGTATTGGTATAGGGTTTCACGGCAAGTATGTGGAGTTCGTATCAAATGATAGGAATCCTATGATGTGAATCATAAGACAAGGCCACACTTTGGTCCAACAAGGCCACACTTTGATCCAAATGATGATATGATCACAACTCAAGATGAACCAAGTTATGTTAGACCTATCACAAGGTCACGGTCCAAAAGAATGCAAGAAGAAGTTCAATCTCTTTTGATCCAACATAAAATTTGATCCAAAAGAATTCTCTGATACCAAATGATACGAACTCCACGTACTTGCAGTGAAACCCTATACCAATACTTGGAGTTCTTGATTTTCGATCGTCCATTTCAAGGTTAAAATAGAGGAGTGTGACCCGTTTGCTATAATGAGCAAGGAACCAACACTATCAGATTTGAATTATAGGAGTGTGACCCGTTTGCTATAATGAGCAAGGAACCAACACTATCAGATTTGATAAGTAATGCACCCCGTCGACTATAATGAGTAGGGAAATGACATTATCCGGTGGAGGTTTGAAACTCCGGTGTCGTTCAACTAAGAACTTGTGAGTATAACTCACTTGAATCACAATTCATTCATTTTTTGACTGAATATTTCGAACTACAAGACTGGAATATAAAGATGCATGCATGGGAATTCTAAGAGACAATTCAGAATTCAAAGAGACAAGCTAATCCCGTCACTTTTCTTGTAGGCTGAATAAAATGGGCTTAACCTAATCGAAATGCATGCAAACTAAATAAAAAGATGGCCCAAAGTACAATATAATAGTTCAGGGCCAAATTACAATAAACTTAACACAATTTGGGCTTAAAATTCTATCACTAAGACATTGAAACAAGGTGGATTGGGTCCAGCTGAGTTATTTGGATCAAAAGAGATTGAACTTCTTCTTGCATTCTTTTGGACCGTGACCTTGTGATACGTCCAACATAACTTGGTTCATCTTGAGTTGTGATCATATCATCATTTGGATCAAAGTGTGGCCTTGTTGGACCAAAGTGTGACCTTGTCTTATGATTCACATCATAGGATTCCTATCATGAACCCTATTTTATTCCAAACCCTTTATCTGAACTTGGCTTCAATTAACTTGATTTACTTGGAAGTTCCTCCCTGACGGTCCTTGTTATTGATTTTCCAATGAACCTTTCTCGCCTTAAACTTACTTGAAGATTTTCACCTCTTTGTTGATTAGAATCTCAGATTTAACACCTCTAAAATTTCCTTCGCTCCATTCATTGGTCTGGACAACCCCATTGAGTCCTGTTGACTAACTTTCAATGTGACTTAGGTGTATTTGTTGATTTTATGATAATTTAACATCATCCACCCCAACTCCACCTCTTTGAATATTCCTCAACTTGACTAGAGTTTGTGAACTATTCCCAAAATTCCTTCTTCTAACTCGGATCTTATCACTTAAATTATAAGCCGAATAAAGAAGGTCATGGCTCTTGAATTCTTGTATGAAATTCCTCGGTGCATTCCCTTATCTTTCCATACTAGAGAAAGAACTTGTAGTGAATTATGGTTGTAGTTGTCATAAAGATTGGCGGTAGTTTAATATCCTCTTCATAACCTGAACTCACAACCATCTCATGCGGTTAATACATGCTTATGCCACATAGTTGGTACCAGAGTCATGGATTTAATGCAAAGTGCAACAAATAATTCAACAAATTTAAAATAAAACACATTGGTCATATAAAATTCAAGCAAGTTAAAACCAATTAATCAACAATTATGGGCAAGAATCAATACAATGCTCAAGTTATCAAATAATTCAAGTAATTCAAAAGATTCAAGTAATCAGATAATTTCAAATAAAATGCAAGACACTCAAGTTAGCAATTAATTCCTATGCCGTTCGACCTAAACTTGACACGACACCACACTAGAACCTCTAGACTTGACACGATATGACACTAGAACCTTGGTTTTGCAACCGGGCTCTGATACCACCTCAGATGTAGCACCCGGAACGCCGAGATGCCACACCCCCGCACCATAAGTCTAGCTCACACATGAAATGGGTAGTCCATATATGAACCGGACTCATGGCGAACGAGTGACAATAAAAAAAACTCACTAGCTAGGCTGGACTAACCCTTAAACCATTCAATCCAAATATTAGAATTTAAAGCGGAAGCATAATAATTTCATTAGCACATATCAAATATCCCAAAAGAGTTGACTTCCAACTTCATACCAATACATTATCATCTCCAACAAATATCTATATAACAATAACATAATTGATCCATAAATATCCTTAATATGAAAATGCCATACTAGACTCATCTTGTAGCACCCGAGCGTAAGGTACCTCATCCCCCGCACCGAGACCCGACCCGCATATGAAATGAAAGTCCATACACGTGCCAAATCCACGGCGAACGGGGACACAACACACACGCTATGCTAGGCGGGACTAACCCTTAAACCAATCAACTCAAGACAATATAAAATCAGAGATATAATGAAACGCGGAAGCAAGAACAATATATAATATATACACTGAGCCACCAAGCTCCAAAAATAGATATACAAAATCATTCAAGTATTCAATGGCCACACGGCCTACAAAATCATAACGCTCCATGCTATACTATGATCATATACAAAATAGCAATAAAAGTATGAGTATATGAGACTGAAAAGAAGTGCTAAACATAAATACAAGACCTAGACGACTTGTATTCCCGCCTAGCACTCCTATACCTGCACAAAACAACTGAAAACAAACCGGTTCAGTCTATACGAGATTGGTGGGTATAAAACGGGGCATAAGATATAATATTGCAGAAATTAAGCACATACATGCAAGCCCTAATCCCCTGTGAAGTTTGATAAGAATTTCCCAAGTGGTTAAAACAAAAGAAAACATCAACGGGATTGCGACGTTCATATTCATTCATAATTGTTCATAAGGGTTTATGGCCCGGCGAGTGGGCGTGCACAATCTCCAACCTACTCCTCGTGTAATCATAATCAATTATTCATCCATTATCATACATATCTTTTGTGCTCATATATATCATGATCATAATCATTCATATACACCTTCTTCCTCCGGGTGGTGGACGGGCTTGCAAGACCCGGCCACCGGTTCATACATAGGCCAATGGGGGTACATGAATCCCCCAAGGGCACTCAGCACCCATTCCTCGCTAAACCTCCTAGCGAGGGCCGATATCACCGTAGTTTGGTTGGGACTAGTATATGGGATCCCCGTCAGCCCTTGCTTCCTCGGTTAGCCACATATACTAAGTCACGGGACCCGTGCAATCATAATCATGTCTCTCCAAAACATAAGGTAGGGTTTCATAAATAAAAGGGGTCATACGTTTGAAATCATTTACACGAAATGACTCGATTTTATATAATATACTAATTTGGATTAAATCTTGCACATAAGGGATATATAGGGTTGTTTTTAACTAGTAGAAGAAAAACCTACCTTTTAAAAGCAAAAGAAAAGCACAAGTGTCTCAATGCTCGCCCTCGTCTCCGACTAAACCCGAATCTGTACAAAAGAAAGGTATGAGACTCCACGACCACGTATGACGCTCGACAATGAAGTGAATATGACATGAATGCATAAAAGATCACATTATATCATGGAAATGTTCATGTGCACTATTAAGGAATTTAAAGCACATAATCAAACCATTCGTTCATTCATTTCATGAATTCATAAATTCATAATTCATAACTCATATCAATTTAGTCCAAGAATCCATTTAATAATCATAGCAAGTAATATTCATGTTGACAATTAGAATAGGATAAATGAAATATTCAAACAATAATCGGTAGTTTAAATACGCGAAATAGAAATCATTTAATTCTAAAATTGAATTAAATCAAATAATAATCATACAACAACTATATAATAAACAAATATATAAGAAATCATTTAATTCTAAAATTGAATTAAATCAAATAATAATCATATAATAACTATATAATAAACAAATATATAAATATATAAATATATAAATATATATATATATATTATACATGCATATAATTCATTAAATTTAACTAAATCATGCATGAAACATATACTTATACATATATGCATGCAATTAAGATAACAAACCATGCACACACAAATACACAGCCATGCATGCACAACAACACACACAAAACACACATGTATATATATATATATACAGCAGCAAACACACACATGCAACGCAGGTATAAGTTCGGGAAAAAAAACAGGGTGACACCCCCCGTGTCACCTCCAAAGCACAAACCGAGACACCCCCGTGTCTCGGTACAGCGACTCTAGCCCAATTCGCACCCCCGTTACACGCTGGTAAGAGGAAGAATGACACCCCCGTGTCTCGCCTGCAACATCCCCTGGTTTGACAGCAACTAACGCAAAAAAGGGGCAGCAACTCACGCATGAAATGCAGGCAAGAAAGGCAGCAAAACTAAGCATGAAAAGCATTAGCAGAACGGCATGAAATGCAGCAACAACCAACCACAAAGACTCACAAAATGACAGCAACATACAAGACTCATCGCAGCAGTTTTAGACAGCAGAAATCCAAGCCAAAAACAGGGCAAGAACGATCTCCAACAATCCCAACAAGTTCAGGTCATATAGGCTACCAAATGTGCAGCAAAACAACATAAATTCAACACATAATTCAGTTCCAAAAGAGTTCAACCAAGAGAAGAAAGCATACGTGCATTTCATGAAAGTTTTCCCAAAGTGCCATAAATGATATCTCATTAATACTTCAACCACCATGAAATCAATGATCATAAATGATATGAGGATGTCCAAATAATCATTCTCAAGCTTGGAATCAATCAAAACCATCAAGAATCGAATAAAATCATCAAATTGCCCAAAACTCACTATTTTCGAACTCAGCCCATAATCTCATGAAACCAAGCTCAAATTTGGAAATAAAAGGATGAAAATGATCAGAAATGAACATATATTACAACCCTAAGCTTACCTTGTTGATTGGATGAAGATTGGATGAGATTTGAGCTCCAAAATCTCTAAGGATTACTAGGTTACGGGACTGAACTGAAAAGCAGTAACTTTGGCTGATATTTGGGGATTGTGTGAGGGTTAGTTTGGTTAGGACATGATATATCAGGTTAGGTAGTTGAGTTAGGGTTCAATAGAATCAAACCATGGTTAATTTGGTTAAAGTTTGGGTAAGATATGGCTATTTTTGTACAGTAAGGTCAGTTTGGTCGCCGTTTCATTTTTCGGTTGGATTTCGGAGGTTCAAATGACTTTGGAAAAATACAAGGCTAAATTTACGAAACTCGAATTTTCGTTATGAGTTCAGCGGAGTTGACGGAACTCGAATCCGAGTTCCCGAGCTCAAGATATTAAATTCGGAACCAAGGGTACGCTAAGTGCTCGTTAGCCCCCGATTTGGTTCCACGATTCAAATTAAATTCGTTAACATATCAAATGAATTCGAAAACATAAACCGAGCATATAGGCATGTTCATAACACATATATTTACAACATACTACAATTTCACGGCATTTCGATATCATTTCATATAAGAACGATGCACAAAATAAACAACCATACACATATTCATGCAATTCATGCACATTTCATTAAAATCCATGCATAATAAAATTTAAATAAATAAATCAAATTAAATTATAAACATAAATTAAAGTCACGTGATTAATGAATTAAAGCATGATTAATTAACATAACACTTAATTAGCATAATCATTAAATTAATAATAATAAAAGAAATATATATATATATATATATATATATATATATATATATATATACTTAAAATACGAATTATTTTAAAATAATATTAAATTAAAATAAAATATAATAAAATAAAATAATAACAATTTATAATAAAATTAAATATAAAACACGTAAAAATAATTAATTCACGCAAATTGGTAAACACATACGTCGTACGTTTACGTATTTCACGTTATTTGAAAGATTCAAACCCTTCTCTCCCTCACTTTTCTCTCCAACCCATTCATCTTCTCTCAAGAACACCTTCAACCATTTTCAAGAGACAAGATTGGAGATTGAAGCTAGAGATTCAAGACCCAAGACCAAGCTATGCTCTTCGATTCTCAGCTCCTAAGGTAAGGTTTTGTGTAAATGCTTGGGTTATGCTTTGAGCTTGAAGTTCTTGGTAGAAGCATGAACTAGGGTTGAATTTTATGAGTTTAATCCATGTTTTCTTGATGAATTTGTGTTCTAAGTATGCTATTTGGACCTTAGAAACATGTTTAGGTTGGATTCCATCTATTCTCTTGATTTCACCATTTTTGAGTTTTTGAAGATTTGAAGAAATTCTTGCATGTCTAAGATTTATTGGATTTCTTGCAATCTTGGTGTTGTAGAATGATTATGCTTGAGTTGTTATGAGGTTTGGAATCAATTTTAGTTGAATTCATGCTAGGATTAGAGATTCACCATTGAAGAGCATGCTTGAACTATGAAGCTTTTATGCATATATGTAATTCTTGCTTAAATGATTCCATTCTTGGATTTTATGCTTATATTATTTTCTTATATGATATATGAATGTTTTATGATGCTTAATTGAGGTTTTGGAATCTTAATTTCATGTTTTGGGGTGTTTAGAACTCATTCCCATCGAATTCGAAGTGGCTGTCATGTTTTTTTTAAGTTCTGGGCAGAATCCACTAGGGTGGATTTTTGCTGTGTAAAAATCCATGGGGGTGGATTTAAGGCAGTAGCTCTAGACCAAATCCGCGAGGGTGGATTTTTTGTGAAGGAAAATCCACGGGGGTGGATTGTCCCCAGCCTTGTTTTCTTGACTCGTTTCGCTTGTTTTGACTCTTGTATGTCCTTTTCTTGTTTCTATAATACCTTTAATGAGTTGTGGCCTTATTATATGTGGTGGAACTTCTTGCATATCACTTGTTATGATTTTATTGCCTTGATCAAGTTTAAGTTGTCACATTTTGCTAAGTTATGCATCTACTTGAACTTGTATGACTTTCTACGTTATGTGTGACCTTGACATGCTATACATGCTCATGATTGATCCTCACATTTCATTAAGTGCATGATATGACTCCATAAGCATACATAACTCTCATAAGTGACTTGTTACTTAAGCCGTGCGTCGTTTACTTGGTTTGGGTCGAGTTTCACCTTTGTTAGTACGTTTGTCTTGTTAGGTGGTGCGTCTCCGGCCGAGTAGTTCGTTGCTCGTGGTCGACCTTTGAGTTCTTGGTAAAGGTGAGGAGTTATATATATGTAAAATGTTTGCAAAACTGTGGACACCTATAGCCTTTCATATTTGTTGGTTTTGAACTCCCGTTTTGAAAATGTATATTTAGGCTTTATAAGCCAAGTTCTGTGAGCTTTGCTCGTATTATGAATATTTGCTTGTGGAAAAACGGTTTACAAGTAAAACTTGAAGTTTTGGTATATGGGATAGATACCCAAAATGGTTTTGAGACTTCCGTTCGAATATTACGTATGTGTGAGTTGTGTAGCGAGGTTATGTATACCTTGCAAGGACGCTTGCTTGGTTGGATCTTTTGATAGCGCTCGGGGCGGAGTAAGTGGTAAGACCGGGAACGCAAGGGCGGACGGTTAAACCCTTACGAAGTACCCTCTTTTGGACAAGCTTGCTAAGACTCCGAGGAGGTTTCGGGGTTAAGGTAAGCTTGGGGGAAGGTCGGTTTCATGGACCCACTTCTCCATGGTTCTTTTGCGATGTTTGGGGGCTGTACACTCTCGATATCAACGGTGTAAGGATGGCTTGGTTTGATTTCTTTTGGTTTGGGTAGTAAGGATGGAGTGCTCATACTCGCCGAGCCGGTGCTTCGGTTCATGATTCGATTTTTATAAAACCTGCATTGTTTTCCAAAAGAATTCGGATCATGAACATCTTTGATTTGAGCATGCATTGACCTCTTATATTTAAACTATGTAACCTTCTCCTCACCGGTTCCTTTTGAACTGACCTCCTTTACCTTTCGTGTCCGCAGGTCGCGTTTTGGAGTCTTGCTAGGCGGGGTCTTGCTTTGAGAGTTGTGTCGAGTCTAGCTTGTACTCGTTGTGTCTTTACATACTTCATATTTATGTCGCTTATGTTTTGGATTTATGGATTTAGAACGTATGATGTTATTATGCTAGTTTAGACCGTGTTGGTCACTAGGATGATTTTACATTCCGTATTTTGAGCATTACGTGCTGGACCGTGACGGTCATCTACTTGTTGAATATATAATTCTCTTAGACCTTGTTGAATGTATTTTAATTCGAGCTTCCGCATACTTGTGATTGTTTACGCGCTTTGTGAGTCTAGTACCGCCTAGCTAGGATGTCTGTTTGTCACCGCTTGCTTCGTTCTTGGCGGGTATATGGATAGCAATTCTATATACGAGCTAGGACCGTAGCGCGGGATTGGCGTGGATGCCCTTGTAGGGGCGTTACACGAATTATCTACTCAATTTCATTAAGTTCTAACCAGTTCCAGGCTTGGAAAATAAATTTACCATTTAGTCCCTAAATTATGCTTTAATATCCAAATAAGCACATTATTTCGTTTAACCATAAAGCATGCTATCAAAACTCTTTAAGCACAATACGAGCACATACTTATCATATCAAATAGCCATATAAGTTATGTAAATCATGTTTTTCACATAAGCACCAAATGTCTATCAAATTAAGACATAAATCCACATAAATCATGCATAGAAAGGTAAATCGTACACTCTCGTGCCAAACCCTGCACCTTCTCTTCTGTCTTCCAGATTCAGTGTGGAAAAGACTCAGTGTGGAAACTCTGCACCTTCTCTTCTGTCTTCCAAGTTGCTTCTTCTGCTTGAGATCTCTCCATAGGCTTTATCCAAAGGAGTTAGCTGAATTCTTAATCCATGGTATTTCGTCTAAAATCTTCCCCGGTTGTTACGTGTCAAGTCCTGATCCAAGTGTACCTCTTTCATCGGAATAGTCCCCATCTCCTCTCGGAAATACCTCCTCAATCCATTCACAGCTCCAAGCGGCTCAACAGATCTCGGGTTTAGGTCACCGCCCTTATTGATTTGTGAGAAACTCCTTCTTGGTGTTGCCTCTAAGAAGACTTGGTCACCGTCTTCGAATCAAATTCTTTCCTCATTCGTGTGGCACAACTCTATTGTTGGTCTTATACCATTCCCACATGTGGCTTATCCTTCCACACTTGTCGATGCAAAAGATCTTAGTTGGTACATACTCCTTCGGTCCATCTTGATCTCGCTTATCCACTTCAAAAGATCCCTTCTGAACGGAGTCATTTGAGCGCGCTAGCCAACGGGACGAGATACACAACAAGAGAACCCCGTCTCTCAACAAGCAACGAGAGAACCCCATCCCTCAACAAGCAATGAGAGAACCCCGTCTCTCAACAAGCAACGAGAGAACCCCGTCCCTCAACAAGCAATGAGAGAACCCTGTCCCACAACAAGCAACGAGAGAACCCGTCTCTCATCCTAAGTTCTAAGGAATCCCGCATCCCTCAAACATCTAAGTTTGAAAGAGTTAACATCTCACAAACTCCTAAATTAGGGAGGATGTAACATTCCCAAATGACTAAAACCGAGGGGACCCAACATCCCCCGAACACAAAAGAGGGATAACCCTACAACACCTGAGCACAAAAGCACACACACAACTACTCGGATCCAAAACATGCAAAGCACAAACAAGACACACGACAAGGGACTGCTGTACGGTTGAGTCGTTCTCCATCGGTGAGGTAAAGGCTTCGTCGCATCAAAGGCGTCCCTCATAGCTCACCGTAACAAAGTGCACAAAATCGAGCATGTACAACATCCAAGGTTACAAAAGTCACAAGAATTAACTCATACTTACATCATACAAGTTCACCAAAGTATCCAAGATCATGCGATTCGGTTACTAACTTCGTACCTAGTAGTATCATGCATAGAAAGGTCATTTGATTCAATTTCCAAGCTCAAGTCTTGTATTAACATGCATAGATAAAGTCAATTTGAGCATTTAACGTACATGAAGTTGTAAGTATCTAAACATACCAATTACAAGTCGTACTTTAACGATTGATTCAAGTAGTACTAATCAAGATGTCGTAATCTTAGTCATATATAAGTCTATGCAGTGCTTAAGTATACGTACGTCATGCTCAATACATATAAGGCACACATTTATTCACATAAGGTCATACTTCCAAGGTAAACAACATATTCTCGATTCCTTATATCACACTCTAATGATCAATTCAAGTCTCATATTCGAAATCGTAGATGAGTGTATGCATGGTCATCCCATATTATCATGCTCAAATGAACTGTAACACCCCGCACGTGAGGCGCCACATCCCCCGCACTATGACCCGACACGTGTACGAAATGGAAGGTCCGCACACGCGCCAAGTTACAGCGAACGGGTGACAAACAAAAACACACGTACTAGCTAGGCGGTATCTAACCCTGTACAAAAGAAAATATGCAAAACATGACAGCGGAAGTAGCACGAAATGCCAACTTACAAAACTTTTACACACCAAGCATACAACGCAGTTCATACAATAGAATCAAATATACGGGTTCAACTAGTTCAGCAAACCTGTCCTAACCTGTTCCGAATAATTACACTTCAAAACGGGGTTCAAGTAATCCGAGCACCTGTCCCGAATTCCAAACATTCAAAACATAGATTCCCAACCTGCACAGAACATATCTTATACAGAATTTACGAATCATAAACCAGAATAAAATACTTAACAAACTTAAACGAACAGATACAGACTCGACAGACACGACACACCGCCGCCTAGCACGAACTCCAACGACCTGAACTTGCAACTAAAAACATAAACGGGGAGGGGTCAGTCCAAAGACTGAGCGAGGGGCTGACACACGCACACTATACATATATATAGAGCACAACACAAAGAAGAAGCGACGTTCGTGAACCCGGGGTTAGTTTTTGCACGCCAAAACATTTTCTTGTGATAATATACATATAGGGAGACTTATCAGACAGACCAAACAAATCTTAAATCAAAAGCATCTTAAGGCACAACTCAGATTCATGCAGACTTAACACACATATCGAAGCATATCTTATTAGCTTAAAAGTATATCAATTTTTATCTTAATTTAACAATCTACCCCCGTTTCACGAACTTATGATAGACCGACAAACAGAACACACTTACCCAGAAACAAAGACAAAGCAAAACACAAAACGAATCATAAATCAATCCCACCTCCACACCGTTTGGGGAAGAGAGGTGCCCCTCTCAACCCACCACAGAACGAAACATGTGAACCGGAGGATCCCGCCCGGTTCCTTCGACGGCCAGCCAAAATGCGCTCCGTCGGCATAGGAGAACTAAGTCTCCCGTTGGTGGAGAAGTGCACAGGGGTCGTAACCGGCGACCCCGATGGTCGTCCCGGGTCTCCCTTACCCACAACTCCGGGGCCCAAACAGATCAAAACCAACAGAAAATCGGAGACTTGCTTGAATCCGATACAAACGAAACAAAGCCTAAACTTATCACACTTACCAGACGAAACTTATACTCACACATACAGACAGACGAACATATCTCATGTATATCGCACTTATCATATCGTACGTACATATCACGCCGACTGACCTCGAAATCATAACAGAACTGAGACAAAGCATACGTAGGCTCATACATAGCGATTCGTACTTCTCAAATCAAATCATATGACAAAACTGTTGGAAAACACGAATCAGAAAGCAGCGGAATTTAAAAAATTTTCCCAACAAAAGGACCTTGAACTCGCAATCGTGTAACCAAATTCGTAAAGATAGAAAACTTACTTTTCTTTTGTTCTTTCTTGAAGCGTTTCAAGCCACCCAAGAACGCTCTTCTCGCGGCTTGATCCCCTCTCCTTTGGTAAAGCTCGAATCTTCAAACTTCTAACTTGAAGTCTCTAGAGAAAGTCCACCAACTTGATCACAATCTAACTAGTAAGGATGCTAGTTCTCTAGTTAGTGTTTAGGCTTAACCTAGGGTTTAATTTAATCTTGGAGAAGGAAGGTGTTCAACACATGAACCAAGAATTGTCTCTATGCTCCAGAAGGAGCTCGAGCTCCCCTATTTATAGGGAGGGGGGTGCCGAAATTCCTAGACCTATATGGGCTAGGATTTTGGTCCCTCTCTCATATTACTTGATCATCAAGTATTTTCCAACTTTGACTTTGAATTCTAATTCAAGTCAACTTTTAAGAGAGCTAAAAATATCCAAACTATTTTTGGATAATTTTATACTTTATTTATTATAAAATAAATAACTTATTTTTATCTAATTAATTAATTCGTAATTAATTAACTAGATTATTTTCTCCAAAATTAGACTTTCTTTTTAATTCAAAATTAAACCAAAGTCTATTAAATAATTAACTAATTAATTATTTAATATATATATAATATATATATATATATACACACGTGTGTGACACGTGTCACAGTGACACGTGTCACAGTGACACGTGTCACTCACGTGAGCCACACGTGTGACTTCACACGTGTGGAACCCTCTTGGCCCGATTAACTCGTTTAATCATTTTCAAGCCTCAACTCATGTAACCAAGTTGTTGTGTGTGACCCTCTAGGTTCTCAATTCAATTAGCAGTGACCCTAATTAATTAATTCACTAATTAATTAATCAGTCCACAGATTAAACGACCATAGTCTAGCAACAGGTGTTTAACCCCTAGCTGAATTGGAATGTTCGGATTCGACAGAACCTTTAAGTCATTGATTCATGTGAGATACAATCCTCCTACTTACTATCTCTCAACCAAGATCTAGGGCAAGGGAATAATCAGAACCCTAATAATCCGGTCTTAAAGCTAAGTGCATTTCATATCCATTTGATCTCAATCCAAGAAACCCTTTTCTTGATGTCTTGATCTACTGCCTTGGCCAAGGACTCCATATGGCATATGAATGACTTACACAATAAGAGATCACCTTGCAAATGCAAGTGTAGGTCCTTTCTTGATTCTCATTTACTTTCATGAATCACTTGTGCAGCCCCAGCATAAGCCTTGAATCAGTTGTCTAAGGCGACACCCTTTAAAGCTTATACCAAAGACTACAGAGTTAACTCATAAAGTGACAAGGAACCTCAAGTCTAAGGATCAATTAATCACATCAATGACTCGTGAGATATTTCCTAATCTGGAAGTTTCCATTTCCTGAAATAGAAACTTCCTTTCCCATTTAGGAATGTTCTCACACGGGGCACCTCAGTGAACTTACTTATTAAAGTAATCACCCTCATATATCACGCACGTATCAACTATACACTTTGCACCTCCATGAAACAAGGTGGTCCTTCTTAAGGGCGTGATCCCACAAGCAAGCCTTAGAGGAGTCAGGTTGACACTCCCACTGTCTGTAGGACTCATCGGCTTGGAGTATTTTACTAATCATGACTTATGTGATATAGGGCTCGTTTCATGAACCATTTCACCTAAATGGTAGAGTCCTAAAGTCATCAGGATTAGGGGAGTTCTCATACATGCACAGATAAAGTAAACGCATACAAAACAAGAGCATATAAAGAAGTGTTGCCTCAATACGTTATTTTATTCAAAGATTGTCTGTGATTACAATAAGGAAAAGCACAAAGCGGATATACAATCGGCTTTCTAGGGCACTATTCCTAACAATCTCCCACTTGCCCGTCAAAGCCATTCTAAAGCTACTCTAAGTCCCATCTTCTGAAGATGACCTTGGAAAGCTTCTCGACTAAGGGGTTTAGTAAGTGGATCTGCCACGTTCTCTGCTGATGTGACCCTCTCAATTAGCACATCTCCTCTTTTGATAATATCACGGATTAGGTGATACTTCCTCATAATGTGCTTGGTCCGTTGGTGAAATCTTGGTTCTCTTGCTTGAGCAACCGCCCCAGTGTTGTCACAAAACACAGTAATGGGGTCTTTCATGCTAGGAACAACATTCAATTCTTGAATGAAGTTTCTAATCCAAACACCTTCCTTAGCTGCATCATTTGCAGCTAAGTATTCGGCCTCAGTGGTCGAATCTGCAGTGGTAGTTTGCTTGGAACTCTTCCAACTCACTGCTCCGCCGTTTAGGCAGAAAATGTATCCTGACATTGACTTAAAATCATCTAAGTCAGATGAAAAGCTTGCATCGCAGTATCCTTCGACAGTAAGATCTTTCTGACCTCCGTAAACTAAGAATAAATCTTTAGTACTTCACCGCAGCCCAGTGACCATCTCCAGGGTCAGATTGGAAACGACTCGTTACACTAAGTGCATAAGCCACATCCGGTCGAGTACATAACATTGCATACATTATGCTACCTATTGCTGATGCATAAGGTGTATGAGCCATTCTTTCCTTCTCAAGGTTAGTCTTAGGACACATCTTCTTTGAAAGACATGTTCCTACACTCATAGGAAGGTTCTTAACCTTTGCTGACTCCATATTGAATCTCTTCAATACTTTGTCAATGTAGATCGACTGTGATAATCCTATTAAACTTCAAGATCTATCTCTATAGATTTTCATTCCAAGTATATAGGACGCATCACCAAGATCTTTCATCTCAAATTGGTTTGATAACCATAACTTAGTCACTTTCATGTCATCCTTCGAATTCCCAATAAGAAGGATGTCATCAACATAAAGTACTAAGAATTGCACTGAGGTCTCCAATTCCTTTCTATACACACATGATTCATTCGAAATTTGGATGAATCCAAACGCTTTGACCGATTCATCAAATCGAATGTTCCAATTCCTAGAAGCCTGTTTCAATCCATAGATTGATCTTTGGAGTTTGCAAACCTTTTGCTCACTCCCACTGAATGTGAAACCTATGGGTTGCTCCATATAAATGTCTTTGTCAATGTCACCATTGAGAAAGGCAGTTTTCACATCTATTTGCCATATCTCATAGTCATAATATGCAGCAATGGTAAGCATGATCCGAATAGACTTTTGCATTGTAACTGGTGAAAAGGTTTCATCAAAATCCACGCCGGGTCTCTGAGTGAATCCTTTTGCAACCAGTCTTGCTTTGTAGGCTGCAATGCTTCCATCAACTCCAAGCTTTCTCTTAAAGATCCATTTGCAACCTATGGGTTTGACCCCATCAGGCAAATCTACCAAGGTCCAAACTTGGTTGGAGTTCATGGAATCCATTTCGGATTTCATGGCTTCTATCCACTGTTCAGAGTCAGAATCAGAAAGTGCCTCCTCATATGTTAAAGGATCACTATCCTTTTGAGAGATTTCATGGAAGAATCCATACCATCTCTCCGGCTGTCTAGGAGTGCATTCAGAACGCCTTAGAGGAGGATTTACATGTGTATCGAAATTCGTGATTGGTTGTGGTTGATCAGAGTGGGACGTTTCTTCAGTGGGTGGTGTGGGGTCACTTTGTACTTCTTCTAATTCTATGATCTTGCCTTTCTTTTCTTTAAGGAACGGTTCCTCAAGAAAAGTGGCATTTCTGGAAACAAACACCTTTTGCTCAGATTGACCATAGAAATAGTATCCTATGGATTCCTTAGGATAACCTACAAAGTAGCATAAGTTAGAACGAGATTCTAACTTATCTCCCACTGTCCTCTTCACATAAGCAGGACAACCCCAAATTCTTAAGTAAGAATAACTAGGTATTTTACCATGCCACATTTCATAGGGCGTCTTGGGGACTGACTTAGAGGGAACTAGATTCAGAATCTTTGCTGCACTTTCTAGGGCATAACCCCAGAAAGAAGGTGGTAAGTCAGTGAAACTCATCATGGAACGAACCATATCAAGTAGGGTTCGATTCCTTCTCTCAGAAACTCCATTAAGCTGAGGAGTTCCCGGAGGAGTCCACTGAGAGATAATCCCATTATCTTTGAGATGATTAAGGAATTCTTCACTAAGATACTCGCCTCCTCGATCAGATCGAAGTGCTTTGATCTTGTGACCAGTTTGGTTCTCAACCTCCTTTTGAAATTCTAAGAATTTCTCAAAAGCTTCAGATTTATACTTCATTAAGTATACATAACCATACCGACTAAAGTCATTAGTAAAGGTTATGAAGTACTGATGATTGTTTCTAGTGCTTACACTAAGCGGTCCACAAACATCAGTATGGATCAAATCCAAAACCTCAGTGGCACGTTCCACAGTTCCTTTAAAAGGGACTTTGGACATCTTTCCTTTGAGACAGGATTCGCAAGAGGTCAACTCTTTGAGATCATTTTCAGAGAATGATCCTAAAGTGTTTATCTTGCTAATTCTGTTCTTGGAAATGTGTCCTAATCTAGTGTGCCATAAGGGAGCTGAAACTTTGTCATCTCTCTTACGCTTTGTTTCTCGTTGTATATTCATAATATTGATATTTTGAGTTAGGTAAAGTCCATTACTTAGAGTACCGATGTGAACGGAAGAGTTGTTCCGTTTGATAAAATATTTACCATTCTTAATATAAGTTTCATAACCTTCACAATCTAATATTGGAACTGAAATTATATTACGAATAATGCTCGGTACATAAAGGACTTTGTTTAATACTAACTCAAAACTACCTAAATCTAATCTAATTATGCCTAAAGCTCGAGCTTCAACGTCATCGCCGATCTTCAAGACACATTCTCCTTCTTTGAGTTGTTGGACCTCACTTAGCATCTATACATCATTACAGATATGAGTTCCACAACCGGTATCAAGTACCCAAGAACTAGAATTAATAGAAAGATTTACTTCAACGAGAAAGATACCTTTCTTTAGAGTAGCCTTGTACTCTGGGCAGTTTCTCCTCCAATGTCCTGCTTTGCCACAATGGAAGCAAACATCCTCTTTCTGATCACGCTTCTTCTTTTGGGCCTTCCCCTTCGAAATGCCACCAGTGGGCCTAAGGGGTTTCTTCTTCTTCTTTTGGGCTTTCTTGCCCTTACTTTTAGAAGGCCCAGAAGAGGAAGATGGAGCATTCACCATCAAAACCTTATTGTCCTTCTTGATCGTGCTTTCAGCAGTCACAAGCTGACTAATCAGCTCAGCTACAGTAGCACCAACATGATTCATGTTGAAGTTAAGGACAAATGGGTTGAATGATGGTGGGAGCGAAGCTAGCAACAAATCCACTGAAAGCTCATCTTTCAGAGGCATGTCCATGGAAGCAAGTTTCTCAGTAAGGGCAAGAAACTTGAGTCCATATTCATGGACACTTGAACCTTCCCTCATTCTCAAGTGGAACAATTCCTTTGAAGTGTTATACCTTGTAACACGTTCATGAGGGCGGTAAAGTTGCTCTAAGTGGTCGTAAATCTCCCAAGCAAATTCCATGGCCTCATGTTGCCTTTGCAAGTCCGGAGACATGTTAGCCAACATAAGGCAACGGGCTTGGAGATTATCATCCTTCCACTTCTGAATCGCGTCCCGCTCGGCCCGAGTGGGAGCCTCCCCTTCGGGACTAGGCTCTCCTTCGAAGAGAACATAAGTTCTCTTCTCAGAATCTAAAATGATTTTTAGATTCCTCAGCCAATCAGAATAGTTGGGACCAGTCAACTTGTTTGACTCGAGGATCGATACAAGAGGGTTTTTGGTTGCCATTTCAAAACACGTAGAGAATCACAGAATCTACGACCTAAATGGTAAAACAGAGAACTAGTGAGCATGCTGAATTATAACGATATACAAAAGATAAGGTCTTTAATCTAATGTAGCTCCCACTATTTTTCAAAGATCTAGAATTCCCAAAGATCTAAGAGGAACACGTTTCCCAATGGGTACTAAGATCCTAGGCATTTTACCTCGAACCCACGACTCGCGGACATTCTAAGTAAGAACCCTAGGTAGGTACAACTTACCAATTCTAACACCTTTAGAACTCTTAGTAATTGTTTTTGCATCACCTATCTTTCAATATGGACCCACGACTCGTGCGACATCCATATTTACTTAGGCATTAAGCTAGACCCATCAATCATAAGATATGACCAAAACTTAGTTCGAACGACCCACGACTCGCGGACATCGCCCTTGCTAAAATTGACCACGAAATATTGACCATTTAGAAATGATTAATTAGGTAACTAAGAACTAATAAGCTCCACTAGCTATCCCACGACTCGCGGACAATAACTAGCTTCACTTACTAAACTTAAAACCTATTGATGGAATGCTAGGAATTTAATTCAAAATTTGCATCTCGAATTAAACACCTATTTGTTCGAAATTAGCTTAATATTTAATGGGAATTTTCGAATCAACCGGAGAGTTGTCCGGTTCGACCTCACCAACATATATGTTATCCAATTTTATTAGTCTTGATTAATGCAAGAACACTTAAATGCATATCAAACAAGCACATAAACAGATAACATGTCCTAGCATGATACTAACATGTAATGATCATGGGTTCTACCTATCTTATGCGTGATATGTGGGAGCCACTCCACAATCACAAGTTCTAACATACATGCCACATAAACAGTTGAAATCACATAAGGGAAAGCGGTAACAAAATACGAGCCCTATCTCTATTACATTTAACAATTGAGATTCCCCTCCCTAACATTTTGAGGGGTCTTCACTTATGGCCTCCTTGTTACTTGAATGTGGTCCATCTTACTCCATGGGTGCAATGTCTCCAAAATGAAAATAAAACCTCACCACCTATCTCTACTCTCAAATTACAATAAAAAGAAAAAAGACATAAAGTAATAAGGCTCAATCTTCATATTGGCCTTAGACAATTACACGGGGCATACCCCGGCCTCAAAAACAGTAATATGGAAAGCCACATAATAAATTACATAACAGTACGCACATAAGTGAGGCTCCAACCTCAATTGAAAAACGCAACTATAGGGTTCCAACCCTAATTTAAACCATCCATGTGCATAAATTAAAACCATACATAGATCTAAACCCATGATCACCTAATATGCTTTTGCGAGAATTTAAATTTAGCCAATAAATTAAAATTCTCGTTTCAAGTCCTAATGACTTAAAACACGACTTAGATGCAATTCTTGTTCAAGAGCCTTTTCAATAAAACCCGAAAAACAATAAACCAATAAAATTCCAATTAATTTCCAAAATTAATAATTTTATTCTTTCATTATTTTCAGAAAATAAAATTCATAATTTTCCCAAAATCCAAATCGCTTCAATTTCTCAAAAATCCCAATTTAATCAAAATTTTAAAATAATTTTATTTTAACAAAACTGATTCTAAAAGATAAAATTAAAATTAAATTAAATCGGGATTTTACGGACCGAAAACACGAAAAACACGAAACACAAAAAACAAGCCCAAAAAAAGTGCCCAGCCGCGTGAGGCACCCCCGCGCAGCAGCGCGCGGCAGTTGCCGCTCTCGTGCGCACGCTGGGCGTGCATCATGAGCGCGCCGCGCGCAGCAGCGCCCGCCGCGACTGGGCGGGCTGAGCAGGCGTCCCGCGCGGTTGCGGGACGGACTGGGCGGCGCGCCCGGGACGGCTCCCGCGCTGTTGCGGGAGGAACTGGGCGGCGGCGACGGGCCTGGGCGTGCGACGTGCTAGCACGCCTAGGCTCGTTGCTTTTCGTGTTCGTTTCGTATTTCTGGGTTTCTCGAAAACCCGGTTCAATCCAAAAATTAAAAATTCGATTTAAACATATTTCAATCAAAACGGTTTTCAAAATCACAATTTAAGAAAACAGTTTCAGAAATTCAGGAAAAATTACAGTTTCGTATTTCAGGCTTTCTAAAAGAACTCATGAATACCTAATTCGCATCTAAGCCTAAGAATTTCTACCAAATTCAGAATAATTGAGACGAATCAGAAACACGATTAACGAGGTGGCTCTGATACCACTTGTTGGAAAACACGAATCAGAAAGCAGCGGAATTTAAAAAATTTTCCCAACAAAAGGACCTTGAACTCGCAATCGTGTAACCAAATTCGTAAAGATAGAAAACTTAATTTTCTTTTGTTCTTTCTTGAAGCGTTTCAAGCCACCCAAGAACGCTCTTCTCGCGGCTTGATCCCCTCTCCTTTGGTAAAGCTCGAATCTTCAAACTTCTAACTTGAAGTCTCTAGAGAAAGTCCACCAACTTGATCACAATCTAACTAGTAAGGATGCTAGTTCTCTAGTTAGTGTTTAGGCTTAACCTAGGGTTTAATTTAATCTTGGAGAAGGAAGGTGTTCAACACATGAACCAAGAATTGTCTCTATGCTCCAGAAGGAGCTCGAGCTCCCCTATTTATAGGGAGGGGGGTGCCGAAATTCCTAGACCTATATGGGCTAGGATTTTGGTCCCTCTCTCATATTACTTGATCATCAAGTATTTTCCAACTTTGACTTTGAATTCTAATTCAAGTCAACTTTTAAGAGAGCTAAAAATATCCAAACTATTTTTGGATAATTTTATACTTTATTTATTATAAAATAAATAACTTATTTTTATCTAATTAATTAATTCGTAATTAATTAACTAGATTATTTTATCCAAAATTAGACTTTCTTTTTAATTCAAAATTAAACCAAAGTCTATTAAATAATTAACTAATTAATTATTTAATATATATATATAATATATATATATATACACACGTGTGTGACACGTGTCACAGTGACACGTGTCACTCACGTGAGCCACACGTGTGACTTCACACGTGTGGAACCCTCTTGGCCCGATTAACTCGTTTAATCATTTTCAAGCCTCAACTCATGTAACCAAGTTGTTGTGTGTGACCCTCTAGGTTCTCAATTCAATTAGCAGTGACCCTAATTAATTAATTCACTAATTAATTAATCAGTCCACAGATTAAACGACCATAGTCTAGCAACAGGTGTTTAACCCCTAGCTGAATTGGAATGTTCGGATTCGACAGAACCTTTAAGTCATTGATTCATGTGAGATACAATCCTCCTACTTACTATCTCTCAACCAAGATCTAGGGCAAGGGAATAATCAGAACCCTAATAATCCGGTCTTAAAGCTAAGTGCATTTCATATCCATTTGATCTCAATCCAAGAAACCCTTTTCTTGATGTCTTGATCTACTGCCTTGGCCAAGGACTCCATATGGCATATGAATGACTTACACAATAAGAGATCACCTTGCAAATGCAAGTGTAGGTCCTTTCTTGATTCTCATTCACTTTCATGAATCACTTGTGCAGCCCCAGCATAAGCCTTGAATCAGTTGTCTAAGGCGACACCCTTTAAAGCTTATACCAAAGACTACAGAGTTAACTCATAAAGTGACAAGGAACCTCAAGTCTAAGGATTAATTAATCACATCAATGACTCGTGAGATATTTCCTAATCTGGAAGTTTCCATTTCCTGAAATAGAAACTTCATTTCCCATTTAGGAATGTTCTCACACGGGGCACCTCAGTGAACTTACTTATTAAAGTAAGCACCCTCATGTATCACGCACGTATCAACTATACACTTTGCACCTCCATGAAACAAGGTGGTCCTTCTTAAGGGCGTGATCCCACAAGCAAGCCTTAGAGGAGTCAGGCTGACACTCCCACTGTCTGTAGGACTCATCGGCTTGGAGTATTTTACTAATCATGACTTATGTGATATAGGGCTCGTTTCATGAACCATTTCACCTAAATGGTAGAGTCCTAAAGTCATCAGGATTAGGGGAGTTCTCATACATGCACAGATAAAGTAAACGCATACCAAACAAGAGCATATAAAGAAGTGTTGCCTCAATACGTTATTTTATTCAAAGATTGTCTGTGATTACAATAAGGAAAAGCACAAAGCGGATATACAATCGGCTTTCTGGGGCACTATTCCTAACAAAAACCAGCAAAATACGTACTTCACAAATATCTACATATACATAAGGCTTATAAACACCATGCATTCGAAAACGAGCACGTTGCAATAGGGTATAACTATATCCTAACCTCACCTGGTACCAAACACAGCCGAACACAAAGCAGAAGGTCCACCCCGGAACCTGCACGACTCACTTGTCACCACCCCGGGTGCACCTGAACCAAATGAACACACAAACACAACACAGGGCTCAGACTCAAACTCAGACAACTACACAGAGACGCACGACAATGCTCAAGCACTTACGAAATGCAATCACATAAGCAGGTTTCAAATTCATATTAATTCTATGCAAAACAAAACATTAAGGTATGTTCATACGCACAATTAATGCAGATTAGGGAAACTGAAAAGCAAGACAAATCATATTATTCATTTCATGCAAATTCACGTAACACCTTTCATATCAATTGACACATATTAATAAATCAAATAAATCATAATAGCATGCTTCCTAATTCATTCAAATTTCACGAGGTTAGAAATCAAATTCTAACCCTACTCAATTCATACAATTCATATTTTACATATTCAATTCATGTATTACATATTAGATCCAAATTCAATTTAGGTAATTAAACTTTAATTGCAAAAGTCTCAAATTAATCATCCAAGGCATGCTAATTCAACTTTTACTTAAATCAAAATTAGCTTCATCGTTTTCAAATGATAAGGTTCAATTAATTCAAGTTATACAAATTTGTATTTTCTAAAAATTTACATAAACACCCCTTGTACAAGAATTATACCCAAATGGCATGAAACGAAACTAATATCAACAACAATTCATAAGTTTATACATTCATAATTCATTACATATTTTCAAATACCAAGCAATGCGTATTCATCAAGTTATCGAACATACAAGTACGAATTACATTTTAAACAATTAACGACTAATATAATTTTGACATAACGGGGTTCAATTTACAATTCAAAGCGTCAATGCATATCACATTTCATTAATTGTAAGATTTCGTACACATCGGAGTTCATATAAATCGATAAGTCAAGCAAATCGCAATTAAATTATAATTAGAATAAATAATTAAATATTCACAATTATACAAATAAATCCACAGAAAATAAACCGAGTGTCCGATTAACGAACGGAAAGTGGTGTTGGACTCACCACGACGAAGCGGACAAGCTGTCCGAAGGTCACCGGAGCTGCCGGAACAGTGTCCGGCCGCCGCCGGAACGTGCCGGAAAAATCCCGAAAAATCACCCGTGCAAGGATTCGTCGTGCTCAATCCAATTCCTCGATCAATTTCTGCAAATTCCAAGCCCATTGTCTCCAATTTAAAATCCAAGAATACGAAAACCCTAGAATCTTCAAACTTCAATTACTTTCAAATCGGTGAACCAAAATGAGATCCGAAAGAGGTATCGGCTTACACGTGACGAGCTTTACGAAAGCCCTAAGCTTTCTTGCCGGAAAAATCCTCGGAGGTGGCGCCGCCGGTGAGCCACCACTGTGCCGCCCCGAACCGCCGCCAAACGGTAAAATCTGGAGTCGAGCAAATGGGGTTTAATAGTTCTCGTCGTTCCCAACAACTTTCGTGAAGAGCCCGAGGCCAAAAGATCGCCGGAAAAGGCCCCCATTGCCCTTCGAAGTTTCTGCCGCGGCTCCCCTTGCCGGAACCACCACCTACGGCCAAAATCTTATCAAACTGATGCCGGAAATGGACTCAGGGGGTCGGAAAACCTATGAAAACACTTACCTTCGTCGAAAAAGGGCGCCGGAGCGCCGCCGTGACACTGTTCACATGGCGGCGGCGTGTGCTTCAGGCGGCGCGTGTGCCGTCGTCCGGTGGCCATTGGCCGCGCGGCTAACGTCCCGCGCTGCGCCAGGAGCTCCTCTATCTGGGTAGGGCGCGCGTGTCGTCGGAAAGTGGCCGGAAGCCGCCGCGAAAGGGCGGCAAAGTGGCGGCTCCGCCACCCTCCTCCAGCCGCGTCTGAAAATGGCGGATATCTCCGCCGTCGGTCGTCGGTTGGTCGAGTTCTTGGTACGGTTGTGACCGGGTCGTCGGATAATCGAAATGGACTAGTGGTTCGTCGAAATCCATCGAGAAACGAGCAAGTTAGAGTAGTGTGTGAAAACATACCTCAGCTGTGTGAACAGTAACATGTCGCGGGAGAGAAGAGAGCTGAGTCTGGAGCTGGAGTTATGGCATGCAAAACGAGGATCTGGGGTATTTATCTCGGGTCCTCACGCGTAAAACGATCGGTAGGAGGAGCTAACGACGTCAGAATTGTGCAAACTTAGAGTCTACGGACTCGTTTCGATACCTCGAACGCGTTGAAGGGGTCAAAGAGGTCGAAATCTCGATCAAACGAGGAAATGACCGTAAAGCCCTAAAAAGAGAAAATTACAAACAAGCCCTTAAACTCTTAAAGAGTTCAAAATAGAGCCGAGCAAAGTACAAAATCACATAATTAAACACATTAAAAGGTTGAAACATGACGTACCTTATAAATCGGACGAGCGGGATGTTACATGAACAACATAATTTAATCACATAAAGTCATGTTTTTAAGGTAAGCGGTAAATTCTCAATTTATTTAATCATGCCTTACGAATTCGTAACATGCATCGGAGCATTAACTCAAGTTTTTACACACATTCAAGGTTTAGAGATATTATAATTAGATCCTCCTAGGCGATTCACATAAGTTTGGAATTAATACAAAACATCCTTTAAGGTTCCTAGCAACTTGACATAAACCATCCATTTGTTAACTAATTAAGCATGATTCTTCAATTACATGAAAGTTCCCCATAAATAAAAATTTCAACATAATTTCAACAATAATCATGCATCCCGAAAACAAGTAAACAACATGGTCTCACAAGTACTTATTCATGCTTTACATCCATTCAACATAGCTCATAAATCTCAAGGTTGCATTAATGCAAGGGTTAATAGAGTTATCACATAGTAGCACAACTGATCAAGGAAAGCATTTATGCAATTTGCACAAGTAGGAGACAAGCTAAATACAAACGTAACATTTAATGTCAATCATTACCGACATAGCATAAGAGAGGCTACAAAATAATTCAAGTTTAGGTAGAGTGCATGTTTCAACTATCAAGTACACCACCCGATAAAGAACAATCAATTTATAACTTACCGTATTCACATTGGCACTTAAAGCAATTAGCAACGCAAGTCACATGCATATCAAATAATCACATTCTAGCATATAACGTCACAAGTGTAACAATCGGGTAACAATAATATCCAAATCAAAATGTATGAGTGTAATGCCGTGAATGCAGTCTGTACCTTTCATCATAGTAATGAAATCATGCTCATCATCCTCTTGTCCGCCATTCAATGCATAGGCACGTGCATGTGCCACGGGCCTTATCTCATCACCCGGTCCCTTAGTCTTAGGTTCGGTACAATTCCTTGCTATGTGTCCGGTGCTCCCACAATTGAAACATTTACCAAGCTTCTTCCAACAATTTCCCTCACGATGGGTGATGCTACCACAATGATCACAAGGTTTACGCCCTTGTGCAGTTGATAGGATCTCCTTTCCTTTCCCTTTCTTAACCATCACGTGGCCCTTTTTCCTTGGTGGAGGTTGAGAGAAAAAACTAGGGACAACTCTCTTAAGACCCGAACTGAAACAAGGATTAGCAACATTCTTCTTAGTTCCAAGTCTTTGTTCCTCCGCTTTCGCTTCCACAGCTAGCTCGGTAGCGGTGGCCCAATCGTTGGTTTCTTCCTGAGTCAAGGTCTTTGCTAACTTCCCACGAAGCCCTTCCAAATTCAGTCGGTCCATCCTCTGATTACAATCCCTTACCCAAAGTGCTGAATCTCCACAACTAAAGCATCTTCCAAGCTTTCCCCAACATTCGTCTCCCTTATGGCTAATGTCAGTATGATGTTCATACGAACCTCTAGTTCCCGGTTTATCACAATTCTTTACCCAGTGTTTGGTGCTGCCGCACTTGAAACAGTTACCTTGTTTCCACCAACAATCTTCCCCAAGGTGTGTAGCACGACCACAATGCTCACACGGGTCATGGCCCTTAGTAGCTTGAGGGGCCTGTACTTGAGATGTAGAAATCTTAGCCTTACCCTTCTCATCCATATGGTGGCCTCTCCTCTGTTCACAATCCTTAGCTTTACAATTTGGGTTACCACAACATATAAAACACTTCCCGTGTCCTTTCCGGTAGTTATCCCCGAAGTGATTGGCGCTCCCATAATGCTTGTACGAGTTTCGGCCCTTAATAGCCAAAGGGGTCGCTGATCTGGATGCAAAATTTTTAGCCTTTCTATCTCCTAACCCCTTATGTGGTACTCGAGAAGTCGAAGGTGCCATCAAGGATGGTGATCTCTCAGACCCCAATCCGGACACTACTCCCTTAGTTCGAAACCCTTGTTCCTTGATGGTGGGCGTAGGTATCAACGCCGGAGGTGCCAATAAGGTTTGCGGTGCTTGTAGGAGTTGCAAAATCTGAATCATAATAGTGAGCAAATCATTGACGTTCGGAGGCGGCGTTGGTAATGCATATTGATTTTCTGCCGGAGGGTCTTGGTCATTTTGGCGTGCCGGAGAGCAATAACTTCTGCGAGGAGGCATCATCCTACACACAATCTTATCATGTATGCATGTCGATTAGTTATATGTTCATGTCACATAATATCAAGCAAGCAATGTAATTGCATAATTTAAGTGCAATAATTAACAAGATATACATATCATAAGATTGTAGTCAAATTGAAACAAGCAAAAACATAAGTGTGAAGTTAATTAAGCACAACGAAATAATTACAACTTAGGTGACATAAGCAAGTAATCAATGTAATAGTCACAATAGAAACAACGTATTCGCTCCAAGATGCTCATGTAATGCAAGAACAATTAGGTTAATCAACAACGTAGCATATGCAAACGAGTCACTTTAAAGCACATAAGCAAGTTGTTCCTATTGCCGTACGACCTAGACGACTCGAGATGACTCAAGAGCCCGGTTTTGAACCTTCGGCTCTGATACCAACCAAATAGGGGTGTAACGCCCCAACAAGGGCATCCCACGCCTATCCCGCGCTATGGGCCTAGCTTGTATATAGAATTGCTATCCATATACCCGCCAAGATCGAAGCAAGCGATGACAAACTGACATCCTAGCTAGGCGGTACTAGACTCACATCAAGAGAATTAAAACAAACACAAATACGTGGAAGCTTAAAACATACCACATGCATAAGAGTTCAAATTCAATATACCCACTTCGGACCTTCTCAAGTCAAATGAAAACAAATGCGAAAGATTAAATCATCAATTAAGTGACCCACACGGTCCAGCATGAAATGCTCAAAATACGGGAATGTAAATCATCTTAGAGACCGCCACGGTCCAACTAACAAGATAATAAATCCGATAACGTACATACTAAATCCAAAACAACTCCAAGGTAACAAAACCAAAGTAAAAGCAACAAACATGACTAGACCACTAGACAAGACTCTCAAGAAAGACTCCCGCCTAGCATGACTCCAAAAGCAACCTGCGGACACGAAAGGTAAAGGAGATCAGTTCAAACGGAACCGGTGAGGAGAAGTATACATAATATAATTAACATAAGAAGGTTCAAAGCATGCTCAAATCAAAGGTATTCATGATCCAACTTATTTTCAAAGTAAATGCAAGTTTTAGAAAAATATGGATCATAAACCACACATAACCGGCTCGGCGAGAACGAGCACTCCATCCGATCTTCCCAAACCAAGAAATCAAACCAATCCAACCTTTTCACCGTTGATGTCGAGGGTGTGCACCCCCCCGAGCATCCATAACGTAGAGAATTCGGTCCATGCAACCTAGCTCTCTCCAAGAAAACTTTAACCCCGAAACCTCCCCGGAGTCTTAGTAGTCTTGTCCACAGTGGGAACTTTGGATAAGGACATCCGTCGGCCCTTGCCTTCCCGGAATATCTCTCACCTCCATCCCCGAGCTCAAATTCGATTGCCCCAAGCAAGCGTCCTTGCAAGGTACATCAAAACCTCGCTACACAACTCACACATACATAATATCCAAATAAAAGTTCCAAAGGCATTTTGGGTACTTATCCCATATACGAAAACTCAAGTTCTACTTGTATACCATTACCATAAGCAAATATCTAATATATGAGCATAGCTCACAAAACATGGCTTATTAAGCCTATATATATATACGTTTGAAAACGGGAGTTTAAAACCAATAAATATGAAAGGCTATAGGTGTCCACAGTTTTGAAAACATTTTACATATATATAACTCCTCACCTTTACTAAGAACCTCGAGGATCAAGTACGAACAAGGAAGGTTACACGTCCGGAGACTTACCACCTAACAAGACAATGTACCAACAAAGGTAAGACTCGACTCAAAACCTAACAAGACGACGCACGACTTTGACATGAATGCAAATATGCTAATGATGTGCAAGGAATGTTCGACGATGGTATATATTGGGAATTATGATCACATTGCATCACATAAGTCATGTATCAAGTTCTCAAGTCATATGTAATAAGCGACCTATGAATCATACTTAACACAATTTAATTAAACGCATAACTTAATCAATTAAGATAACTTAAGCATGATTGAGGTATAAAGATCGTAATACTTGTATGCATGAGATGTCACAACATATAATGAGGTCACAATACATTAGAGACATAATATAAATAAGTAAGGAACAAACGAGAGGCAAAACAAGTGAAACGAATCAAGAAAACAGGGCTGGGGACAATCCACCCCCATGGATTTTCCTTCACAAAAAATCCACCCTAGCGGATTGTCCAGAAGCTACTGCCTTAAATCTACCCCCATGGATTCTTACATAGCAAAAATCCACCCTAGTGGATTCTGCCCAGAACTTAAAAAAAACGTGACAGCAACTTCAAACTCGACGGGAATGAGTTCAAAACACCCCAAAACATGAAACCAAGCTTCCAAAACCACAAATAAGCATCATAAATCATCAAGTTACATAATAAATAACTTAGGAACATATAAACATCAAGAAAGCTAGCAATTCATACAAGAACTTCATCTTCTACAAGTTTCATGAAAGCTTTAAGCATAACAATGGTGAAATCAACAATCATGCAAGAAACTCAAAGGAATTAATCATATTCTTCATGGAATTTCTCAAGGAACAAGAATCGATCATCAAATCAAGTTAAATCACACAAGAACATAAACATGCAAGAATTCTCAAGAAAGCTTCAAAGGTCATCAATGGTGGATTCTTCAAATAAGCATGAAACTCAAGGAAACCTATCCTATTCTTCATAAAAGCACATAAGGAACATGAATCCATTATCAAATCAAGTTAAAACAAGCTAGGGCATGAACATGCATAAGTTCTTATGAAAAGCTTCAAAGTACTTTAATGGTGAAATCTTCAAATGAACATGAAAACAAGAAATTCTTATATCAAATCGTTCCTAGCATCAAGATAGACATATTTCCATCATAAAATTCTTATCTAATCCATCTAACATGAACCCTAGATTCATATTCAAGCTTAAAAGCTTCAAGAACACAAACCCATGAAAAGAGCACATAAACTTACCTTGAGAGCTGAAAATCGAAGAAGAAATCTTGTTCTTTAGTCTTGAATCTCCAGCTTTAACCTTCACTCTTGGCTCTTGAAGATGGCTTGAAGGTGGCTTGAAGTTCTTGAGAGAATATGAATAGACTTTGAAAAAGTGTTGGGAGAGAATGAATATGATTCTTGGAAAATAACGTAACTTATGTTTGGTGTTTAGGATCTGATTTGGGTCAGCTGAATAGGATCATGGAGCGGGTCATACGGGTCGGATTTAAGTGAAATTGGATCTCAAATTAGGTCAGAATTGAAATTGGGTCGCAGGTCAACATTTAGGCTTAAAAGGGTTGACTTTTCGTAGAATGGCCATAACTTCTTCGTCCGAACTCCGAATTGAGCGATTCAAGAACCCACGAACTCGTAATCGAATTATCTACTCAATTTCATTAAGTTCTAACCAGTTCCAGACTTGGAAAATAAATTTACCATTTAGTCCCTAAATTATGCTTTAATATCCAAATAAGCACATTATTTCGTTTAACCACAAAACATGCTATCAAAACTCTTTAAGCACAATACGAGCACATACTTATCATATCAAATAGCCACATAAGTCATGTAAATCATGTTTTTCACATAAGCACCAAATGTCTATCAAATTAAGGCATAAATCCACATAAATCATGCATAGAAAGGTAAATCGTACACTCTCGTGCCAAACCCTACCTTGATTGAGAAGCGGGGCGTCACATGAGATATTTCCATTTTTCCCACAGCATACGCGGTTTCAAAAATTGTCGATTTTTGCCAAACTTCACCAAAACACTTGTTATTGCATTCCTTTCACTTTCTTGGCTCCCGTATGAAACTTATATGACTTTTATGCTCCTATTTGACACTTCTTGATACTTTCTTTTGGATTTTGGGCACATTCATAATATTTATTGATTTTAAACACATGATTGACATCGTATGACTTTGCCGTTCGCCTTAAGTGGTTCATACGAGTCGAGTCTCACGTACTGTAACACCCCAATTTTCGGAAGTTCAGGTAAGCACTCCACGAGCGGGTCTTCGGGAGTTGGGAGGTTTAAATTTGCTTATTCTATTTGTTAATTACAAATTTTAGCATGATTAATTATCATATGTTTCCATACATTTATATGAAATGCCATCTATATGAATTATATGGAAATAAGTGAAATAAAGTGACCTAAGTGTATTATATGATCATTAATTGCTCCTTATGTGAAATTGCATACTTAAGTATATAATATGACTTGGAATTAATTGCATGAATGGTTAGAGATTACACTCAATTGTAATCATTTAAATAAATGAGGGACTTTTATGCAAATAAGGTTGAATCACATATTTCCATACAAGACTTAGGATATATCATGATTTTCCACATTATTCCATTCATTTCTTCTACATTCCAAGAACATAAATTCCACACACACACACCTAGTGGATTACGGTGTATACACCAAGAAGAGAGGAAGATTTCATTTCAATTTCAAGCTAAATTCTTGAAGAATTCTTGAAGATAGAAGCATCCTTAACCTCATATCATCATCTCATCCACCATCTCTTTAATTCAAGGTAGATATTGGAAAAGTTGAGAAATTCTTGAATATTTGATCAAGCATGGATTTATGAATTTGTTGATAAATTCTTGCATGATTAGAGTAGAAAGTATGATACTAATCTTTTGGAGTAAGGATTGCATGAAAATATGGGATTTCATGGAGTTTAGAAGCATGATCAAATATGGGGGTTTCAAGCTTGATCTTTGCCATTTTAATGTTTATTTCTTGGTTAGTTTGATGAATACTTGAAGTATGATGTTTATTGGATGAGTTTCAACATTTGTTATGGTTGGAATTTGGAGATCTATTGATTTGGGTTGGTTTTGCATGAAAATCCCCTGTTTTCTCCCCTGTTTCTGTTGTTACGCATGTGGTCGCGGCCGCGACCTGTTTTACGTGTAAAACTGTTCGCGGCCGCTACCCATTTTTGGCCCAGTTTCGAGATTTGAAAAAATTGGACAAAAATTCAGAAAAATACTTGGTCGCAGCCGCGACCATTTTGTGAAGGATTTTGGTCGCGCCCGGGACCACCCTCTAGAAACTGCATTTTGTCTAACTTCGAACCTACACCATTTTCACCTCACTTTGAATTAGAAAACGTGTCATATAGCGTTAGAAAGGTCTATGTGTCTACTTTCATTTCCAATAAGCAAAAATCAATTCCCACTTCTAGAATTTAAGATATTACAGTTTTCCCACAACATGTGCATTTTCCTAAAATTGTCAAGTTTTCCTAAACTTCACCAAAATCTTTCATTGTAACGCCCTGGTTTTTCATTTATATTAATATGTCGTATTTGTTTCTAAATTGCGCAATTAAATTATTTAATTATGTGATTAATTGTTTTTACGTGTTTCATATTTAATTTTATTATAAATCGTTAGTATTTTATTTTATTATATTATATTATAATTCAATATTATTTTAAAAACTAATTCGTATTTTAAGTATGAATATAAATATATATATAATTCTTTAATTATTGTTAGTTAATGATTAATGTTAATTATGCATTATGCTAATTAATTATGTTTAACCATATTAATTAATTTATTCAAATATATACGTTAACTTTAATTTATTTTATTTAATATTTAATTTAAGTTATTTGGTGTAATTTTATTTATGCATGAAATGTGCATGTTTATTTTGTGCTTCGTTCTTATATGAAATGATATCGGAATGCCATGAATTTCTAGTATGTCATAAATATATGTGTTATGAACATGCCTATATGCTCGGTTTATATTTTCGAATTCATTTGATATGTTAACGAATTTAATTTGATTCGTGGAACCAAATCGGGGGCTAATGAGCACTTAGCGTACCCTTGGTTCCGAATTTTATATCTTGAGCTCGGGAACTCGGATTCGAGTTCCGACAACTCCGCTGAACTCGTAACGAAAATTTGAGTTTAGTAAACTTAGCCTTATATTTTTTTCAAAGTCATTTGAACCTCCGAAATCCAACCGAAAAACGAATCGGCGACCAAACTGACCATGCTGTACAAAAATAGCCATATCTCACCCAAACTTTAACCAAATTAACCATGGTTTGATTCTATTGAACCCTAACTCAACCCCCTAACCGGATATAGCATGCCCTAACCAAACCAATCCACACACAATTCCCAAATCTCAGCTAAAGTCACTGGAAGTACAGGCAGTCCCGTAACCCTTCATTCCTTAGAGATTTTGGAGCTCAAATCTCAGCCAAACTTCATCCAATCAACAAGGTAAGCTTAGGGTTGTAATATATGTTCATTTCTGATCATTTTCATCCTTTCATTCCCAAATTTGAGCATGGTTTCAAGAGTTTCTGGGTTGAGTTCGAAATAAGAGAGTTTTGGGCAAATTATTGATCTCATTCGATTCTTAAACAAATCTGATAGTGTTAGTTCCTTGCTCATTATAGAAAACGGGTCACACTCCTATAATTCAAATCTGATAGTGTTGGTTCCTTGCTCATTATAGCAAACGGGTCACACTCCTCTATTTTAAGCTTGAAGTGGATGATCAAAACTCAAGAACTCCAAGTATTGGTATAGGGTTTCACGGCAAGTACGTGGAGTTCGTATCAGAAACCTTCTAAAGCCGTGGAAGCTATGATTGAAAAGGTTCAGTTAATACAACAACGGATGAAAGCTGCACAAGATAGACAGAAAAGCTACGCCGATATCCGTAGAAGGGATCTTAAATTTGAAGTTGGAAATCGGGTTTTCTTGAACGTATCTCCAAGAAAGGGATTTTCTCGGATTGGGAAAGGAGGGAAGCTTAACCCTCGCTATCTAGGTCCATTTGAAGTTCTTGAGAGAATCGGAGAAGTGGCTTATCGGTTGGACCTACCGCCTCATCTTACCGGGATTCATAATGTATTCCATGTCTCTCAACTTAGAAAGTATTATCCAGATGAAACAGAAATTCTCCCCGTTGAAGAAGTTGAGTTAGAACCGAATCTATCTTTTGTTCAGCAGCCTAACAAATCCGAAGGTGCTATGGAGAAGTGATAAATCCGAAGAGATGACTTGGGAACCGGAGGAAAAGGTGAAAAGGTTCTACCCCGAGCTATTCAATTCCGATCAATGAATCTGGGGACTAGATTCTTCCAAGGGGGGAGAGTTGTAACGCCCCAATTTCCGGAAGTTCAGGTAAGCACTCCACGAGTGGGTCTTCGGGAGTTGGGAGGTTTAAATTTGCTTATTCTATTTGTTAATTGCAAATTTCAGCATGATTAATTATCATATGTTTCCATACATTTATATGAAATGCCATCTATATGAATTATATGGAAATAAGTGAAATAAAGTGACCTAAGTGTATTATATGATCATTAATTGCTCCTTATGTGAAATTGCATACTTAAGTATATAATATGACTTGGAATTAATTGCATGAATGGTTAGAGATTACACTCAATTGTAATCATTTAAATAAATGAGGGACTTTTATGCAAATAAGGTTGAATCACATATTTCCATACAAGACTTAGGATATATCATGATTTTCCACATTATTCCATTCATTTCTTCTACATTCCAAGAACATAAATTCCACACACACACACCTAGTGGATTACTGTTTTTACACCAAGAAGAGAGGGAGATTTCATTTCAATTTCAAGCTAAATTCTTGAAGAATTCTTGAAGATAGAAGCATCCTTAACCTCATATCATCATCTCATCCACCATCTCTTTAATTCAAGGTAGATATTGGAAAAGTTGAGAAATTCTTGAATATTTGAACAAGCATGGATTTATTTATTTGTTGATGAATTCTTGCATGATTAGAGTAGAAAGTATGATACTAATCTTTTGGAGTAAGGATTGCATGAAAATATGGGATTTCATGGAGATTAGAAGCATGATCAAATATGGGGGTTCAAGCTTGATCTTTGCCATTTTAATGTTTATTTCTTGGTTAGTTTGATGAATACTTGAAGTATGATGTTAATTGGATGAGTTTCAACATTAGTTATGGTTGGAATTTGGAGATCTATTGATTTGGGTTGGTTTTGCATGAAAATCCCCTGTTTTTGTTGTTACGCATGTGGTCGCAGCCGCTACCCATTTTTGGCCCAGTTTCGAGATTTGAAAAAATTGGACAAAAATTCGGAAAAACCGCGACCATTTTGTGAAGGATTTTGGTCGCGCCCGCGACCACCCTCCAGAAACTGCATTTTGTCCAACTTCGAACCACACCATTTTCACCTCACTTTGAATTAGAAAACGTGCCATATAGCGTTGGAAAGGTCTATGTGTCTACTTTCATTTCCAACAAGCAAAACTCAATTCCCACTTCTAGAATTTAAGCTATTACAGTTTTCCCACATGTGCATTTTCCCAAATTTGTCAATTTTTCCTAAACTTCACCAAAATCTTTCATATTGCATTCCTTTCACTTTCTTGGCTCCCATATGTGAATTATATGACTTTTTTGCCCTATTTGATCATTGTTATCTTAAATTGCTAAATTGAACATGTCATGATCGTTATTGATTGAAATTGTATAAGTGACATTATTGGAACATGTCGTTCGTCTTTGTTGGTTCATAAGGGTAGAGTCTTATGTACACTTGTCCCTTTGTTACACAGATCACGGTCTGGGAAACGAGGAACACGCTCCATAAGGTGTATCCTTTCTTCTTGTATTGGTAAAGGTGAGGTTAATTCTATTTACAAAGAACCCTACGACCCTATGTGATTTTGGACCAAAACAAATAATTATATCTATAGTTTTCCGAAAATTGAATTATTCCTTTATTGATTGATTGATATTGTACCGAATTATTGAATTGAAATTGTATTGAATTGATTGACTATTTTGGCGGGTAAAGCATGTTCACAGTTGGCCCGAGGGTAGTGTATTGAGCCAACCGGGGAAGGCAAGTGCCGACGGGTAACTCTTGCACTATCCTCACCAAATTGCGGGATGACCCCTGAATCCACTAGGAGATTAGTGGAGGAAGGAGTTCCGGGTATAGGGAATCATGAACCCTATACTCAATGAGATTGGATGGTGGGGCCTTGCAATCCCCCATCACCCGGAGGAAGAAGGATGGATTGATTGAAATTGTCTAATTGTGCACTAAAACGATTGCTTGATCACTTAAATTGATAAAATTGAATTATTATACACTGTCGGGGAAAGGTTGGAGATTTGCCCTCACTCGCCGGGCCACCGAATAATAGTACTAAATTGTATTGAAATGGTCAAATTGAAAATGAAATTGTTGTAATCTCGGGCAAGCACTATATTATTTTAGAGATAATACCGTTCTTTGAAAATCTTACCCGAGTTTACAATTTGCATGGTATTTGCGCTTTTAAATTATAACCCCTCATCAGTCTTTCATAGACTGACACCTCACAATTTTCAGGTCATGAAGATCGAGTGCTAGGCGGGATTTGAGTCCATTTTACCGCTTTTGGGAGTCTAGCTTTGGTCAGGAACCGATCCTTAAATAAAAGAAAGGCAAGATCATAGAATTAGAGAAAGTACAAAGTGACCCCATGCCACCCACTGAAGAAATATCCCCTTCTGATCAATCACAACCAATCACGAATTTCGATACACACGTAAATCCTCCTCTAAGGCGTTCTGAACGTACTCCCAGATAGCCGGAGAGATGGTATGGATTCTTCCATGAGATCTCTCAAAAGGATAATGATCCTTTAACATATGAGGAGGCACTTTCAGATTCTGATTCTAAATAGTGGATAGAAGCCATGAAATCCGAAATGGATTCCATGAACTCCAACCAAGTTTGGACCTTGGTAGATTTGCCTGATGGGGTCAAACCCATAGGTTGCAAATGGATCTTTAAGAGAAAGCTTGGAGTTGACGGAAGCATTGCAGCATACAAAGCAAGACTGGTTGCAAAAGGATTCACTCAAAGACCCGGCGTGGACTTTGATGAAACCTTCTCACCAGTTGCAATGCAAAAGTCCATTCGGATCATGCTTGCCATTGCAGCATATAATGACTATGAGATATGAAAAATGGATGTGAAAACTTCTTTTCTCAATGGTGACATTGATAAAGACATTTATATGGAGAAACCCATAAGTTTCACATTCAGTGGGAGTGAGCAAAAGGTTTGCAAACTCCAAAGATCAATCTACGGATTGAAACAGGCTTCTAGAAATTGGAACATTCGATTTGATGAATCAGTTAGAGCGTTTGGCTTCATTCAAATTTCGAATGAATCATGTGTGTATAGAAAAGAATTGGAGACCTCAGTGCAATTCTTAGTACTTCATGTTGATGACATCCTTCTTATTGGGAATTCGAAGGATGACATGAAAGTGACTAAGTTATGGTTATTGAACCAATTCGAGATGAAAGATCTTGGTGATGCGTCCTACATCCTTGGAATTAAAATCTATCGAGATATATCTAGAAGGTTAATAGGATTATCACAGTCGATATACATTGACAAAGTATTGAAGAGATTCAATATGGAGTCAGCAAAGGTTAAGAACCTTCGTATGAGTGCAGGAACATGTCTTTCTAAGAAGATATGTTCTAAGACTAACCTTGAGAAGGAAAGAATGACTCATACACCTTATGCATTAGCAATAGGTAGCATAATGTATGCAATGTTATGTACTCGACCGGATGTGGCTTATGCACTTAGTGTAACAAGTCGTTTCCAATCTGACCCTGGAGATGGTCACTGGGCTGTCGTGAAGAATATTCTTAAGTACTTGAAAAGTACTAAAGATTTATTCTTGGTTTACGGAGGTCAGAAAGATCTTACTGTCGAAGGATACTGCAATGCAAGCTTTGCATCTGACTTAGATGATTTTAAGTCAATGTCAGGATACATTTTCTCCTAAACGGCGGAGCAGTGAGTTGGAAGAGTTCCAAGCAAATGACCACGGTAGATTCCACCATTGAGGCCGAATACTTAGCTGCAAATGATGCAGCTAAGGAAGGTGTTTGGATTAGAAACTTCATTCAAGAGTTGAATGTTGTTCCTAGCATGAAAGACCCCATTATTGTGTTTTGTGACAACACTGGGGCGGTTGCTCAAGCGAGAGAACCAAGATCACACCAAAAGACCAAGCACATTATGAGAAAGTATCACCTAATCCGTGATATTATCAAAAGAGGAGATGTGCAAATTGAGAGGGTCACATCAGCAGAGAACGTGGCAGATCCACTTACTAAACCCCTTAGTCGAGAAGCTTTCGAAGGTCATCGTAAGAAGATGGGACTTAGAGTAGCTTTAGAATGGCATTGACGGCCAAGTGGGAGATTATTAGGAATGGTGCCCTAGAAAGCCGATTGTATATCTGCTTTGTACTTTTCCTTATTGTAATCACAGACAATCTTTGAATAAAATAACGAATTGAGGCAACACTTCTTTATATGCTCTTGTTTGGTATGCGTTTACTTTAGCTATACATATATGAGAACTCCCCTAATCCTGATAACTTTAGGACTCTACCATTTAGGTGAAATGGTTCATGAAACGAGCCCTATATCACATAAGTCATGATTAGTAAAATACTCCAAGCCGATGAGTCCAACAGACAGTGGGAGTGTCAACCTGACTTCTCTAAGGCTTGCTTGTGGGATCACGCCCTTAAGAAGGACCACCTTGTTTCATGGAGGTGCAAAGTGTATAGTTGATACGTGCATGATACATGAGGGTGCTTACTTCCATAAGTAAGTTCACTGAGGTGCCCCGTGTGAGAAGATTCTTAAATGGGAAAGGAAGTTTATATTTCAGGAAATGGAAACTTCCAGATTATGAAATATCTCACGAGTCATTGATGTGATTAATTGATCCTTAAACTTGAGGTTCCACGTCACTTTATGAGTTAACTCTGTAGTCTTAGGTATAAGCTTTAAAGGGTGTCGCCTTAGAAAACTGATTCAAGGCTTATGCTGGGGCTGCACAAGTGACTCATGAAAGTGAATGAGAATCAAGAAAGGACCTACACTTCCATTTGCAAGGTGATCTCTTATTGTGTAAGTCATTCATATGCTATATGGAGTCCTTGGCCAATGCAGTAGATCAAGACATCAAGAAAAGGGTCTCTTGGATTGAGATCAAATGGATATGAAATGCACTTAGCTTTAAGACCAGATTATTAGGGTTCTGATTATTCCCTTACACTAGATCTTGGTTGAGAGATAGTAAGTAGGAGGATTGTATCTCACATGAATCAATGACTTAAAGGTTATGTCGAATCGAGACATTCTAATTCAGCTAGGGGTTAAACACCTGTTGTAACATCCCGATCTCTCGGATTTCCAGGTACGCCTTAACGAGAGGGTTTTATGTGCTTTAAATTATTTAATTACGTATTTGAATGTTATTTTAATGCTTATATGATTATTTGAATTAATATGAAATTAATCGCTTATAATTATGAACTTTGAATTTTAAACGTTTAAGTTTGCATGCTCATAATTTGCTCGTTATGTGCAGGAATTCAATTTCGATTTTTGTGAAATTTTGGTATGTGTGATATATGTGAGTTATGAATGTGTTTGCATGCTCGTTTTAAGTTTTCGGGTTCGTTTGTCGAGGTTTTAAACCTTTGGTATTTGACGAGGGACATGAGGGCCTAACTAGTTTTAGCGCGCCTCGTGTTCCGGAGGCCATATCTTGAGCTAGGGAATTCGGATTTGAATTCCGGAAGATGCGTTGGACTCGTAGCGAAGAGACAAAACCAAGGAACCTGATTTGATATTTTTCTAAGCCCATTTGAACCTCCGTTTTTCGCCCGGAACGAACAGCTTGTGCTAAAGCCACCATCTTTGACTAGTCTTGTACTTGTGGGCCCATTTTAACCATGCTTAAGCTTTAACCCTTGGTTTATTTGATCTTTAATCACTACTCTCTCTTCCCTACCTCTCCATTTCGGACCACACACCCAAGAGAGGAGGAAAAGCTGCTGATCGATGGAGAAAAGAAGAAGAAGAAAGAAGCCTCTCCCATGTCTTGTGATTTTTGAAGCCAATCTTCTCCATACTTCTTCATATCTTAAAGGTAAGTATATTTATGTATTCTCTTCTCTTCTATGCTTCATTTCATCCTTCAAATTCATGAAATGCATCAGATTTAATAAGGATTTGGTGGCTTGCATGAATAGTTAGGGTTAGAGGTCATTTGTTGCTTCCTTGCCTTAGCTTGAGTTTGTGGCTGATTTGGTGCTTCCTTGTTGATTATATGATCTTCTTTGCTTCCATTCTTGATATATACTTCATGCTATATGTGTTAGGGTTGATTCCCCATTGATAACATGATTGAAACCTTGAGTTTTTGGCCATGAAACTTGAAAACCGAACTGCTGCAAATCTGCTCTTTTTCACCCAGTTGCTGTCACGTTTTTGAGACCAAATGTTGGAATTTTTGCCTCCAATTTCGTGTGTTAATGCTTGGTTATGTGTTACACATGTTGCTTTATGAATATGCTCGGTTTTGCCTTGAAAACCTTGGTTTATATGATGAGTTTTGAGCTTGAAAACTGCTGCAAAAATCTGCTCGCCCGTATGAACTGCTGTCAGGAATTTTGGTTTGGTTTGATGACCTCTTGTGCTTATTTTCGTGTGAAATTGCATGGACATGAATTATATGTGTTGTTCTACATGTTAGCTAAGTTTCCTTAAGCTTTTATGCCCCTTTTCAGCTGTACATATGAGTTAGAATATGACTTGTTTTCATGCCTTTCTTGCATCAGTTTTGTGTGGCTGTTTTGGGGTGCTAAAGCTGATCATGTGAACTTATTATGCTCCATTTTGGATACTTAACTGATATTACATGATGTTTGGATGATTTGCTCTTAAGATCCTTTGATGAAATTATGAGTTTTTGAGCCCCAAACCTAGGTTAGAAAACTGCTCCCCTGTTTTGGAACTGCTGTGTGGATTTGTGCTTTGGTTCTTGAGTTAATGGCTTCCAATTCGTGTGAATTTGCATGGAAATGTTCTATACTAATTTCTTTACATGTTAGCCCTGCTCTTTCAAGTTTTTAGATCCATTTTAAGCTCCTAAACCGCAACATGAAGCCTGTTTGTATGCTATGGGCGGACTAAACTGCTGCTGTTGCATTTTGTGATCATTTGATGGTTCTAATGTGCTCCAATTCGTGTCAATTTGCATATACATGGAGTATATTAGTTGCTTAACATGTTAGCATTCACTCCCCAAACTATTAACTCCTAACTCAGCCCCTAAGTTGGTGATCATGGCATGAATGCATGGTTTGCTCTTCTTTGTCCGATTTTGTTGCATGCTTTAAAGGATCTTTGTTGTTGTATTCTTTGAGATTGACGCATGATATTTGCTCCTAATACATCCTTTATGGGTTATATGAACTTATTTTAAGTGTTAGATAAGAATCCATGCTTCCACCATTTTTGAATCTTGAAGGTTTTTGAAGAATCTATTCTTGTTAATGCATCTCTTCCTTGTTCTCACTTTAGGGTCGGTTTTGGCATGATTTAGGACATGAATACCTGAATCTTTGTTGCATAAACCTTGTATTATGAGTTTTTTTGATGTTTATTTGGTTAGCTTTGAGTTTTGAAGGAGTTTGGAGCTTAAAATTTCGAGTTTTTGGCCCCTGACTCAAATCCACGGGGGTGGATTTATCCTTTGGAAAAAGTCCGCCGGGGTGGATTTGGGTCAGGCCCTCTTGGTATGCTTTCTGGACTAAATCCATGGGGGTGGATTTTTCCTTTGGAAAAATCCATGGGGGTGGATTTGGGACAGCAACTCTTTTTGCTCTGAACTTCGTTTTCTTGCTTCTTTTCGCTTGTTTCTTGATTCTCCCACCCTTAATTTGATCCCCATGCTTTGGCAACATGTTATATTATGTGTTAAGTTTTATGTTATGAATTTTTGCCTCATTTTGCATGCTCGTTTCCAAGTTATGGTCTTATATGTTCTACGTGCTACCCTACGTGCATACTTGAATTGATGCTCTATTTATTCATCTCGCATGATCTCTTCTTGCTACTTTTATAATATATATGCATAGATAACATGTTTTAATAAGTGTTACCTTGTATTATATGAAGTTGTGATCGAAATTAGTTGCTCGTTTTGATTTATGCTCTCTTGTGCTCTTAAGTGACTTAAGTACTTTTCGATGTGCATGAATGAGTTAGAACTTTGTCTAATTGCTTAATATGCTAATCTCTTATTTCTTTTATAACTTGAGTGATATGCTAACGTGCTAATTTATGTGTTAACTTGAAAATATTGAAGTTATAGGACCATTTAATATGAGAAACGAGAAATATGAACTCGTATGCATTACTTGTCAATTTGTTAAGCTTCATAAGCATCACTCGCATTCATATGCAATTGCCGAGCGTCAATATGGTTCATTTTGAGTCTAAGTTTGCCTCTTGCTCTTTGTTTTGATCTTAGGATTGTTCCGTTGTTGAGGAGGAGGTCCTTTGGTTTTGCTTTCCGTCCGTTTTGTTCGGTTTGGTCGACAAGGTGAGGTTTTTCTTTCCTTTTAGTTATGATGACCTAAAACCCTATGTGTTTTGAAGCCCGCATGCGAGTTATGTATACTATATGATAAATATGTGTATGATATGTATTTTGAGGGCTCGTCCCATTTTGTATAAGACTTTGAAAAGGTTTTATATGTATATAGCTCTATTTCAATATTCTTTCGGAAAACTTTGAATATGTGTGAGTGTGTAGCGAGCTTTGAGCTTTGAAAGATAAGCTTATGAAAATTATGAAGTTTATGAAAATTATGATTTTTGAATTATGATTAGGCCCCGGAGAGTGGTATGGCATCTCGGGTCGACCATGGGGTCGCCGAGCTCCCCCATCAACACTTTCCATTTGAGAGTCTCACCCGACCTTAGGAGGTTGAGGGAGGGCGTTTCTCTTGAGCCGGCGGGAGCCACCGCCGAAGGTTTCAAGGAGGTGATTAAGCCTTGTCTCGTGTGAATTATGACCGATAGCTAGGGCTTGCTACTCTTCTATCACCCGAAGTAGGTTGGATTACGAATTATGTTTTGATTATGATTTATGTCTTTGAATATGAATGGAGTTTGGAAGGAGAACTCGTACTCGCCGAGTTAGTGTGATTATGTATAAATCTATGAAACGGGAATGGACTTTTAAATACTTAAAATTGGTTGTTTTGGCACTTGGCCTTTAACCCCCTTTTTCCTTTATTTTTATTATCACGGGAAATGATTTAGCTTGCAAAAACCATCCCCGGTTCATGGATTCTTTTTAATTGCTAAGTGCTTTGCTCTATACGTATATATGGGGGTGTGTGTGTTAGCCCCTCACCAGTCTTTAGGACTGACCCTCGTTTTTGTTCCTCTTTTTCCCCGTTTTGTTTAAGTTGCAGGTTTTTGGGAGGTTCGAGCTAGGCGGTTGTCTTTGAGTCGTCGGTTAAGGATAGCTCGAGTCACATGCATCGTATTTCATTTATTTTACACACTTTGTTAATTCTATATTATGTATAAATTATTTACTTAGACTCTGGCCTGGGATAAGATTCCTATACTTGTTTTGTAATTAAATTTGTATAAGTTGAATATGATAGCTACAATATGATAATTTCTAGCATGCTATGATTTATATTTAATCGCTTCCGTATTTTACGTTTGATGCGCGCTCTGATTTGAGGGTCTAGACCGCCTAGCTAGGTTGGAATTTTGTTTGTCACCCCGTTCGTCATGGTTTGGGGCGTGAGCGGAGTTCCCATTCTGTTACACGTGTCAGGCTATGGTGCGGGGGATGTGGCGCCCTTTCGCTCCGGGGTGCTACATCTTAAGGTGGTATCAGAGCTCTGGGTTGCAAAACCGGAGCTCTCGCGTTGTGTCGGGTTTGTCCAGGTCGTTCGGCTTAGGATTACGTGTTCGTTGGCATTCACTACATCACTTATGTGAATTACTTGATATTATTTGTATTAATAGTTCACATGAACATGCACTAGAAACCCCGCATACATTGATACCTTCTTGGAATTGTATTTTATTTCAGGATACTCCTTCGACATCAACGAGTATTACCGGGAAAAGAACAAGAGAGACGGGTATATTCGGGCTGCGAGGAGCTTAGAGATTTTGACCTTAGGAAGCGATTGGAAATAAGGATATCAAGGCCAAGTTCTAGGTGATCAAGAGAATGGAGTTGAGATTTGAGGAGCCCGAGAAGAATTTATATGAAGGAGTTCTATTCAAGAACTTTGTACAAGTACCTTCCTTTCGTGTTTGATGATAGGAAAAATTTAAATTAAAGAATGGAAGAAGATTGATGATTTCACATAAGGGATTGAAAGATTGGGTACCTTTAAGGACCATGCTAGGGTTTAGAGTTATTTGCAAGCGAGTAGGCATGGAATTCGATCAAATCTTTAAATTCTGAAGGTATGTGCATGATTCGAGGATGCAAGATAAAGGGAGCTATGAAGGAATGAGTAATCAATGAAGGGAGTTCCGCCATCACTTATGAGAAGAAAAGATCTGTTTGGGGTTTGAAGATCAAGAAAAGGAATCTAAATCTCAAGAAATTTCGAGAAGCTTCAAGATATCAACAATGTCAAGAAAAGAAAGATTCAAACACTGAAGTAAAAGGATCAAATTAAGAGGAATTAGGAATTGTTTCAAGTGCCGCGAGTTAGGAAAACATTTCAAGATGAAATAATTGGGAGACAAGGCGAGAAACTAAGAGACAAGAGAAATTTTGAAAACTTAAGACTTCAAAGTTGTCGATTATAAGAAGATTAAATTACCAAAAATGGATGGATTTTACATCTCCTCACCGGAAACAATTTAATTTATACATTGTAGAGACCCGAATTACATGGAAGAAAGAAATTCGAGAATCTCACGAAGCCACCAATATCAAACAAGGAAAGATTTCAATATCAAAGGTGGTGGGATGACTCAATTTTAGAGGAATCGAAGGCAGGATGAAAGTTAACCGAAGAACAAGAATTCAAGATCATCTCAGAAAATGCCATGACTTCAAGATTCCGGGTTCAAGCACAAGATGATTCTCCCAGAAATCTAGAAGATGACACCACACTCAACACAACTCCGATGGTGAACGGTACATGAAGCATTCATGGCATTACATTTCACGCATATTTTAATATTCGGTGAAACCCATGTGCTTATTGTCTTACTCCTTGGTTTTAGGTGATTCTTGATTATGGTGGTTGTGTAATTATGCCCCTTCTTGTTCTTGCTTGTTAAGTGTTCCCTTCCCTTGTGACTCTTACTTGTAATGTGTTTCCTTCCCTTTTTAGTTTTGCTTGATGCGTAATTGCTTTCACCCTTGGTTCTTGCCTATTGTATGATTCTTTCTCTTATTGGTTCTTGTTTGAAATGTGCTTCCTTTATTTCCTAGTTTTGCTTGTTACGTATTTCTTTTCCTTCTTGGCTCTTGTTCGTTGTGTGCTTTATTTATTTTCTTTTTGTGTTAGTACTTTCTTGTGGAGAGAGCTTGTGGTGAGGAGTGTTCGTGAGTGTTTGGTGAGTTGTGAGGGTCGAGTTGCTTTTGGTCGGCTTGTCTGAAGGTGTCTTGCTTTCGTTGAAGTCAGCGGTTACTTTGAGGAGGTCCGTCAGGGACTCAACGATATTTTTGGGGATAGATTGAAGGCTAACCTGTTGATAATCCTCTTAGAAGAACCGAGTATTGCCTCAGAGTAAGAGGTACGGTTTTGAGTGGGAGGAGGTGGTTGAAGAGAGTTACCCATGGTATTGGCTCTTGCCTAACCAAAGGTACAAAAGGCTACCTTGTTTCCAACCGAGGCATAAAGGAAGGCCTTTGTTGTGTGTTGCTCGTAGAAGAACGGTAGCCTACGCTTTAATGAGTGCAAGGTCACGAGTTAATCCCACTCAAGGTTATAATTGTTCAGAGTTTTAGGAAACCGGTTGTTATGGCATAAGAAAGATGTTATGGACTTTGTGTAGTAATGTCTATGTGCCATAGGTTGAGAATTCTCCAACCACTCCCGAATTTTATTTGGAAGTGGGGGCAAACAACTAGGACTTTGTGTCCGGTACGCCATTTAAGGAGATAGTGGCTTGGGAAGTTTGTGATCAGAGTGGCGCAGCGGAAGTGTGGATTTTGGGCTTGTCTTCGGAGCCACTCAAGACCCTTCTTAGGACCTGAGGACAGGTCCTTTTGAAGGAGGGGAGTTTGTAACATCCCGATCTCTCGGATTTCCAGGTACGCCTTAACGAGAGGGTTTTATGTGCTTTAAATTATTTAATTACGTATTTGAATGTTATTTTAATGCTTATATGATTATTTGAATTAATATGAAATTAATCGCTTATAATTATGAACTTTGAATTTTAAACGTTTAAGTTTGCATGCTCATAATTTGCTCGTTATGTGCCGGAATTCAATTTCGATTTTTGTGAAATTTTGGTATGTGTGATATATGTGAGTTATGAATGTGTTTGCATGCTCGTTTTAAGTTTTCGGGTTCGTTTGTCGAGGTTTTAAACCTTTGGTATTTGACGAGGGACATGAGGGCCTAACTAGTTTTAGCGCGCCTCGTGTTCCGGAGGCCATATCTTGAGCTAGGGAATTCGGATTCGAATTCCGGAAGATGCGTTGGACTCGTAGCGAAGAGACAAAACCAAGGAACCTGATTTGATATTTTTCTAAGCCCATTTGAACCTCCGTTTTTCGCCCGGAACGAACAGCTTGTGCTAAAGCCACCATCTTTGACTAGTCTTGTACTTGTGGGCCCATTTTAACCATGCTTAAGCTTTAACCCTTGGTTTATTTGATCTTTAATCACTACTCTCTCTTCCCTACCTCTCCATTTCGGACCACACACCCAAGAGAGGAGGAAAAGCTGCTGATCGATGGAGAAAAGAAGAAGAAGAAAGAAGCCTCTCCCATGTCTTGTGATTTTTGAAGCCAATCTTCTCCATACTTCTTCATATCTTAAAGGTAAGTATATTTATGTATTCTCTTCTCTTCTATGCTTCATTTCATCCTTCAAATTCATGAAATGCATCAGATTTAATAAGGATTTGGTGGCTTGCATGAATAGTTAGGGTTAGAGGTCATTTGTTGCTTCCTTGCCTTAGCTTGAGTTTGTGGCTGATTTGGTGCTTCCTTGTTGATTATATGATCTTCTTTGCTTCCATTCTTGATATATACTTCATGCTATATGTGTTAGGGTTGATTCCCCATTGATAACATGATTGAAACCTTGAGTTTTTGGCCATGAAACTTGAAAACCGAACTGCTGCAAATCTGCTCTTTTTCACCCAGTTGCTGTCACGTTTTTGAGACCAAATGTTGGAATTTTTGCCTCCAATTTCGTGTGTTAATGCTTGGTTATGTGTTACACATGTTGCTTTATGAATATGCTCGGTTTTGCCTTGAAAACCTTGGTTTATATGATGAGTTTTGAGCTTGAAAACTGCTGCAAAAATCTGCTCGCCCGTATGAACTGCTGTCAGGAATTTTGGTTTGGTTTGATGACCTCTTGTGCTTATTTTCGTGTGAAATTGCATGGACATGAATTATATGTGTTGTTCTACATGTTAGCTAAGTTTCCTTAAGCTTTTATGCCCCTTTTCAGCTGTACATATGAGTTAGAATATGACTTGTTTTCATGCCTTTCTTGCATCAGTTTTGTGTGGCTGTTTTGGGGTGCTAAAGCTGATCATGTGAACTTATTATGCTCCATTTTGGATACTTAACTGATATTACATGATGTTTGGATGATTTGCTCTTAAGATCCTTTGATGAAATTATGAGTTTTTGAGCCCCAAACCTAGGTTAGAAAACTGCTCCCCTGTTTTGGAACTGCTGTGTGGATTTGTGCTTTGGTTCTTGAGTTAATGGCTTCCAATTCGTGTGAATTTGCATGGAAATGTTCTATACTAATTTCTTTACATGTTAGCCCTGCTCTTTCAAGTTTTTAGATCCATTTTAAGCTCCTAAACCGCAACATGAAGCCTGTTTGTATGCTATGGGCGGACTAAACTGCTGCTGTTGCATTTTGTGATCATTTGATGGTTCTAATGTGCTCCAATTCGTGTCAATTTGCATATACATGGAGTATATTAGTTGCTTAACATGTTAGCATTCACTCCCCAAACTATTAACTCCTAACTCAGCCCCTAAGTTGGTGATCATGGCATGAATGCATGGTTTGCGCTTCTTTGTCCGATTTTGTTGCATGCTTTAAAGGATCTTTGTTGTTGTATTCTTTGAGATTGACGCATGATATTTGCTCCTAATACATCCTTTATGGGTTATATGAACTTATTTTAAGTGTTAGATAAGAATCCATGCTTCCACCATTTTTGAATCTTGAAGGTTTTTGAAGAATCTATTCTTGTTAATGCATCTCTTCCTTGTTCTCACTTTAGGGTCGGTTTTGGCATGATTTAGGACATGAATACCTGAATCTTTGTTGCATAAACCTTGTATTATGAGTTTTTTTGATGTTTATTTGGTTAGCTTTGAGTTTTGAAGGAGTTTGGAGCTTAAAATTTCGAGTTTTTGGCCCCTGACTCAAATCCACGGGGGTGGATTTATCCTTTGGAAAAAGTCCGCCGGGGTGGATTTGGGTCAGGCCCTCTTGGTATGCTTTCTGGACTAAATCCATGGGGGTGGATTTTTCCTTTGGAAAAATCCATGGGGGTGGATTTGGGACAGCAACTCTTTTTGCTCTGAACTTCGTTTTCTTGCTTCTTTTCGCTTGTTTCTTGATTCTCCCACCCTTAATTTGATCCCCATGCTTTGGCAACATGTTATATTATGTGTTAAGTTTTATGTTATGAATTTTTGCCTCATTTTGCATGCTCGTTTCCAAGTTATGGTCTTATATGTTCTACGTGCTACCCTACGTGCATACTTGAATTGATGCTCTATTTATTCATCTCGCATGATCTCTTCTTGCTACTTTTATAATATATATGCATAGATAACATGTTTTAATAAGTGTTACCTTGTATTATATGAAGTTGTGATCGAAATTAGTTGCTCGTTTTGATTTATGCTCTCTTGTGCTCTTAAGTGACTTAAGTACTTTTCGATGTGCATGAATGAGTTAGAACTTTGTCTAATTGCTTAATATGCTAATCTCTTATTTCTTTTATAACTTGAGTGATATGCTAACGTGCTAATTTATGTGTTAACTTGAAAATATTGAAGTTATAGGACCATTTAATATGAGAAACGAGAAATATGAACTCGTATGCATTACTTGTCAATTTGTTAAGCTTCATAAGCATCACTCGCATTCATATGCAATTGCCGAGCGTCAATATGGTTCATTTTGAGTCTAAGTTTGCCTCTTGCTCTTTGTTTTGATCTTAGGATTGTTCCGTTGTTGAGGAGGAGGTCCTTTGGTTTTGCTTTCCGTCCGTTTTGTTCGGTTTGGTCGACAAGGTGAGGTTTTTCTTTCCTTTTAGTTATGATGACCTAAAACCCTATGTGTTTTGAAGCCCGCATGCGAGTTATGTATACTATATGATAAATATGTGTATGATATGTATTTTGAGGGCTCGTCCCATTTTGTATAAGACTTTGAAAAGGTTTTATATGTATATAGCTCTATTTCAATATTCTTTCGGAAAACTTTGAATATGTGTGAGTGTGTAGCGAGCTTTGAGCTTTGAAAGATAAGCTTATGAAAATTATGAAGTTTATGAAAATTATGATTTTTGAATTATGATTGGGCCCCGGAGAGTGGTATGGCATCTCGGGTCGACCATGGGGTCGCCGAGCTCCCACATCAACACTTTCCATTTGAGAGTCTCACCCGACCTTAGGAGGTTGAGGGAGGGCGTTTCTCTTGAGCCGGCGGGAGCCACCGCCGAAGGTTTCAAGGACGTGATTAAGCCTTGTCTCGTGTGAATTATGACCGATAGCTAGGGCTTGCTACCCTTCTATCACCCGAAGTAGGTTGGATTACGAATTATGTTTTGATTATGATTTATGTCTTTGAATATGAATGGAGTTTGGAAGGAGAACTCGTACTCGCCGAGTTAGTGTGATTATGTATAAATCTATGAAACGGGAATGGACTTTTAAATACTTAAAATTGGTTGTTTTGGCACTTGGCCTTTAACCCCCTTTTTCCTTTATTTTTATTATCACGGGAAATGATTTAGCTTGCAAAAACCATCCCCGGTTCATGGAGTCTTTTTAATTGCTAAGTGCTTTGCTCTATACGTATATATGGGGGTGTGTGTGTTAGCCCCTCACCAGTCTTTAGGACTGACCCTCGTTTTTGTTCCTCTTTTTCCCCGTTTTGTTTAAGTTGCAGGTTTTTGGGAGGTTCGAGCTAGGCGGTTGTCTTTGAGTCGTCGGTTAAGGATAGCTCGAGTCACATGCATCGTATTTCATTTATTTTACACACTTTGTTAATTCTATATTATGTATAAATTATTTACTTAGACTCTGGCCTGGGATAAGATTCCTATACTTGTTTTGTAATTAAATTTGTATAAGTTGAATATGATAGCTACAATATGATAATTTCTAGCATGCTATGATTTATATTTAATCGCTTCCGTATTTTACGTTTGATGCGCGCTCTGATTTGAGGGTCTAGACCGCCTAGCTAGGTTGGAATTTTGTTTGTCACCCCGTTCGTCATGGTTTGGGGCGTGAGCGGAGTTCCCATTCTGTTACACGTGTCAGGCTATGGTGCGGGGGATGTGGCGCCCTTTCGCTCCGGGGTGCTACACCTGTTGCTAGACTATGGTCGTTTAATCTATGGACTGATTAATTAATTAGTGAATTAATTAATTAGGGTCACTGCTAATTGAATTGAGAACCTAGAGGGTCACACACAACAACTTGGTTACATGAGTTGGGGCTTTGAAATGATTAAACGAGTTGATCATGCCAAGAGGGTTCCACACGTGTGAATCACACAGGTGGGTCACGTGAGTGGCACGTGTGCTTGGGACACATGTCTCACACGTGTACATATATATGTATATGTATTAAATAATTAATGTGTTAATTATTTAATAGACTTTGGTTTAATTTTGAATTAAAATGAAAGTTCTATTTTGGAGAAATTAATCTATTTAATTAATTGTGAATTAATTAATTAGATAAATAAGATATTTATTTATTAATAAATAAAGTATAATATTATCCAAAAGGGTTTGGATATTTTAGCTCTCTTAAAAGTTGATTTGAATTAGAATTCAAAGTCAAAGTTTAAAATTACTTGATGATCAAGTAATAAGAGAGAGAGGGACCAAATCCTTAGTCCTTTAAGACTAAGTTTCGGCCGCCCCTCTCTACACTATATATAGGGGAGCTCGAGCTCCCCTTAGAGAGTAATAGATATTCTTTTGGTTCATGTGTTGAACACTATTCTTTCTCCAAGATCAAATAAACCCTGGGTTAAGCCTAAACACTAACTAGAGAACTAACATCTTTACTAGTTAGATTGTAGTCAAGTTGGTGGACTATCTGTAGAGAGCTTCAAGTTAGAAGTTTTTGAAGATTCGTGCTTTACCAAGGAGTGGGGATCAAGCCGCGAGAAGAGCATTCTTGGGTGGCTTGAAACGCTTCAAGAAAGATTATTGAAAAGTAAGTTTCTAATCTCTACGAATTCAGATTCACGATTGCGAGTTTCGATCCTTTTTGTTGGAAAATTTTAAATTTCCACTGCTTTCTGATTCCTGTTTTCCAACAAAAAGTCCCCGGCAGGGGACATTTTAGGGGCAAAAACTCCCCGGGAGGGGAGATGGGGGTGATGTTCTTTTGGTGTTTTGTTTGTATTATTTGTTTTCCCTTTCGTGCATGTCATTTTCTTGTTCCAGATGTGTGTATAATTAAATATATGAACTATTTGTTGCATGTAGGATGACCTTTAATTGTTAAATGGAATTCTTATGCATTAATTTTTGTTTCTTTGCGTGGGCTTTACGTGAACTAATGAATGATAAGAAGATAAAATTTAACTTGGACTTGTGATTTTTATTTGGATATTATTTGCATTTAACGTGACCCTAAGTGCGATTTAAGGTGGAATTATTTTTTAAATTTTATGAAATATGTTTAAGAAGTGTCATGATACTTTTTATACGAATTCGAATTTAAATGATTTAGGTGATGCATTCTTGCATTTAATTTACATTCTTATACATCGCCGTGCGTCTTATTGGTTAATGATCGAGTCTAAGTCATGAGTTTATGTTCGTTTTCTCAGAGTCGAGTTCCGGAGGAGTCTGTTCAGCCATTTAACTTCTTCTTGGCCATAGAAGCTCTCCCGGGAGCACTTTTGGTAAAAAGCGAGGTTGTAGGTTTGTTTTCTTTTAGTTAATGCGACCTACGACCCTATATGCTTGTTTTCAAGCCCGCATACGAATATATACTATATGTATATTAAATATGTGTCTTATGATATGTTATGAATCTTGTTAATTTGATTTAATATGAATTCTTATGAAATTATACGTATGGGCGTGTATAAGCTTAAAATGGTTTTGCAATGAGGCTATGCTCCAAACCGTGTAGTGTCAAGCGAACTGCGGATCTCCCTCAACATCATATGGATTTGGATGACACGAAGAGGTACGTGTATAGCATATGCTGAGTTGCACGGTAAGCTATGTTTCTTATGGTATGCTTCTTAAGTATGAATCGTATGTTTCTTATGAGTCTTATGTTTCCTTATGAATCCTATGAATCCCTGGGCCCTGGAGGCGTGGGTAAGGACGCCCGAGGCGGTGTTGGCCGCCGGGTTAAGCCTGTGCAGGTGCTCCTTAAGGTACGTTGCGGGATCGCTACCCCACGTAAAGGTATCGAGTTGCACGATGTGGGCCCGTAACCCGCATGCAGACTTCCAGAGAAGGTGGATGGAATACGGGAATATGAGTCTTATGAATTTTATACATTTATGTTTCTTATGAATTCTTTTATTAAGAGGTAAAGTTGACCCGTACTCGCCGGGTAATTTAAGTTTCTTTTATTATGATTGATTATGAAACGGGATAGGAGATTTTGTTTTCAATATGAGATTTCTACGCTAAACAATGAATCGATCTGAATATAAGAATCCTTATGAGTTTTGTAAAAGCCCAAAACAGGGCCTGGATGAAAACAGTAAGTTAAGGGCATTGGTAAAGCGTTTATAGACCGTGATCCAACTTTTTGAACCATCATGCATTGCATTCTTACATGAACTTTGTGCTCTTATATGATCTGACATGTTTTAAGGGGGAATTCTTGACCTTTGATACAGTTTACTATTCATAACCCGAGCCTACCTTGTTCATATTGTTACTCAAACCCTAGAGTTTCACCACACATGTTTCCCAATCATTTGAACTTGTTTCCCAAGCTCAGAGAGTCTTTCTTGAACCATAAGGGTATTTTTGGAACTTACCGACCCAAGTTACTTTTCATCTAAAAATGAGCTTTTGATTTCGATATCTTTTCCTACCCAAGTTTACAGTCAAATCGATCCTTGAGTCGAGACGAGTCTTTTGAAATCATTCTTGACTTGGAAATCTAATATGGAGCTTTGTTTTATTGAAAATGTTTACGAAAACCCTAGTTCACTATTCCTTCTACGAGCGGTCTTCATTCGAAAAATGTTTCCACGTCACTTTTCTACAAGCGATCTTCATTCAGAAGATTTTTGAGATATTTTACAACTCTTGATTCAAACCCTAGCTTGAAATTTTGAAGCGTACGTTCGTACGTATGAATTCTACGTTTTCAACTTTTTAACGGTAAAATGTTTTATAGTCGATTTTGGACTCAAAATGCTTCTCGATTTATTTCTTAAATTTTGGAAACAATCCGGACTTGAAAATCATTCCCGAAAGTCGTTTTTCACTCGTGTTGAGTTTCGAGCTCAAAACTTTTATTCACTAAAACTAATGTATCTTTTAAACGGTAAATCCGATTTCGACGTATAAATATGCGTTTCGAAGCTAATTTTTGTCCGGACGGAATGGTTATACTTCCAGCCACTTACCTTCATGTTTTGGCAGTGAACTTGCCGAAATAACCCCCAGCAGTCCCATTTTAGCTTCAAGATGCCTAAAGCTTCCAAGAGAAGCTACTCCACTTTTGCTCTCATACCCTTACCTCAAGTTTATTTCCAATGTGAGGGGCTTATCTCCAACTATAAATAGAGGGCAAGAGTCATTTCATTCCTTGCTCAAAGTTGTGTTAACAACACCCTTTCTTCTCTCTCTCTCCCCCTCTTGCCGTCGGCCACCCCCCCACTTAGGTTAGTTCGTTTTGTTTTATGTTATGTTTTAGTTTAGTTTATCTTTTTATGTTATGGTATGTTTATATTATGTTTAGGTTGGGTCTTAGGGTCTTCCCTAAGCAATATAGGATTTTATTTTATGCATTTATTATATAGTTTTCATGATATGTTTGAATATATGTTTATATGTTTTAATTGTTTAGTACATGCTTGAATATGTTATGAAATGCCCCAATATATGCTATGATCATGTGATATGGTTGTTATATTATGAGAATTGATGCATGATTATGGAATTTAAATTATGTTCATGCATGCTAGGTAATGGAATAGTGATTTACAATTAATTATGTCACAACTTGTTACATGTTTGTATTGAATTTAACTTGTTACATGTTACATGCCTAAGGTTCATGATATGATATGATATATGTTGAGACATGTTGTTATATGGTTATATGATTCATGAATTATGAATTGAGCTTATGATATGATATGGATTAATGGAATAGAGCCTTGATCATATGTTATGCACTTTAATAGTGTCACATGTTATAACCTAAGATAGAGTAGTGTTTCATAACTTGATCTTATGCTTTAATTGGACCTCTTAACTATAGGTTATACCTTTAACCTAGATCACACTTGATTATAATAACATGAACTTGAAACTATAGCTTATAATCAAGATCCTAATTTAATTAGGGTGTGTGTGTGTGTGTGTGTGCATGCCGTGTGTGTGTGTACGTGCATGGTGTGTGTGTGTACCGTGTGTATGTGTGTGTGTGTATAGTAAGGGTTTGACCCGACCCTTTGACCCAGCATGTGAATAGTAACCTACGAATAGTAACTATGAATAGTAATCCTAAATAGTACTTTTAATAGTGCTTTTGAATAATAAAAGTGAAATAAAACTTGTGCTTTCTTAATAGACATTTGCACCTAGGGTTTTGCATATCCAGGATCTAAATTGTGTTTTCAAAATGTGTGTACTTTCGAGGACTTCTTTCATAACCTAAGGTTTGCGATAGGATTCATAATTTGACTAAAGCTTACTCGATTATAGTAAGATCATAGTCCCACGTTAAGAGTAACTCACTTTGTAACAGCCCGAAAACCCGCCTGTCAATATTGTCCGCTTTGGTGGGCTAAGCGACACCACCCTCACGGTTTTGTTATTCCCGGTGGAATTTAAGCCCAAAGGCACCCACCCAGAAAAGGTCTCAACAAGGGAAAGGTACCCACCCCCTTATAAAGGAGGTTTTGTTCCCCTCTCCAACCGATGTGGGACAAGCACCTTAGGCTATTACAGTTCTTAAGGATGTAACACCCCAAACGGAGGATGCCACATCCCCCGCACTATGACCCAGATCCGGAACATGAAATGGAAGTCCATGCCCCGAATCCAAATCAGAGTGAACGGGAGACAAACGCACACGCTATGCTAGGCGGATCTAACTTGACAAACTCAGAGCGCGGAAGCAATTCAAACATTCAAACAAGATAGCGGAAGCATTTAAATCAACATTCAAAACAGGTGACGGGTTCAACTAGCATAGATACCTAGTCCCGAATATCAACAAGCATAACAGTGACGGGTTCCACTAGCATAGATCCCTAGTCCCGAATAGTAGATCAACATAAAGGAATAATTATGAAGTGCCATAAGGGGCCGAATGAGAGTGCCACGCAGGGCTACCGAATAATAAAGTATAATCTCAAGTCTACAAGTCAAAGCATAAGTAAAGTGTATGAAAAGACAAATGCAATTAGAAAGACTAGACCGACGAAGTGCAACTCAAAAGACTCACTTCCGCCTAGCCACGCCAACAACCTGTAACTAAAAGTGTAAATGAGGGGTCAGTCAACTTGACCGAGTGAGGGGGCTAACGCACACCCACAATATAGAGCATAGCACAGAATAAAAGGATGGACTCATGAACCGGGAGTAGGTGTTATATACCAAAACATTTTCAAAGAACCCAAATAAGATATAGATATAAGTTTAGGAACCATTTTTCCAGAAAGACTCTATCCCGATTCATAAGTCCATAACATAACATAATCAACTGCTCGGCGAGTACGAGCTTCCCACCTTTACTCCTCAGAACATAAATCACAATCAATCCAACCGCTACACCAATGATGGAGGGGATGTACAGTCCCCAAAACCATCTATAATAACACCGTCTAAAATAGACTCGATCTCAAGAGGGTAGCAAACCCACAAGAGTCATCCCCGGCCTTAGCCGAAGGCTGAAGATATCACGCCTCCCTCATCACCCTAAGGTCACGCAATGATATCTGTAGCGCCTCCCCAGCACTACAACCCCGCACAGCAATACTCCCTGAGTGGAGGTTAGACCCAACACCCAGGAAATACTACGGCGAACGGTCAGGATAATATGAATGGAGTATGTGACACAGTGCAGCGGAAGATAAAGAGATTCAACTTTACCAATGAACGGGGAGGATAACGTACAATGAGCAAGGATTATCATTATTGATCAAAGTAGTTTGCAGAAGAGTACAACAGGTTGACATGCAAGGACAAAGTATGAGATGGTTTGTTTCTACAGAGAGTAGGTTCAAGACAGTGTACTCGTAGGATCGGATCCAACCTACGGTTGTAGTGCTTCAAGATACCTCTAGTTGTCATTCATTGATTCCTGAAATCATGCATTTTAAAAATAGGCGAGAGGGTTAGTCAAAGTGACTAAGTGAAGGGGGGTATAATAACTTATATGTATATGTGTATATATATATATATGTATATGATCAAGAAGATCTTGATCTGAAATAATAGCAATAGGATATAGCAATTAGAAACGGTTCATAATAATTATAAAACAGGGATAGGGGTAGTTTGGAATATTTGTAGAAATATGAACCGTTTGTAACAAGAACATTAATGCCCGCAAGCTAGGCCTTTCCATCCATAACTCATTGAATAATTGGTAAAATAGTATCGGGCTGATCAGGCTCCGATACTTCAATAAAACCAAGAATATTAACTCCAATACTCCTTGATGTCAATAGGGAATCAAACCCTAGAGACCACGAACTAGATTCGGGAGGCAGCTATCTCTCCCTCATCCCTTGGCGTGGAGTAACTAACCTCCAGTTAAACCACTACCAAGAGGTGGTGGCAGTCCGCAGCACCAACAATACCCTCGGCCCGATACCTTCCGGGTAATTGCTCGCTACGGCTACAGCCGGGGCCCATAACATGAATCAAGAATAATATTTTGCTTGCATAACCCGGAATCAATGTTTTGATAAAGTGGACTTGAAATATATAATGTCTTAGTAAGACGTTGATTCCGACATGAAAGTATTTTTCCCTAAAGAGGGACATTGTAGTACAATAATATGTATGTAGGGCAGTAAATCAATATGATGGGTAGGCTTGAAAATAGTTTTTATATAGATACATATATATAGCATGATTCCAGTTGAAAACATTTTAACCCTCACCTATACCGGTAGTCAGACATTGTAATGTGGATTCCAGTGCGCCTGAAAGTATTAACTACTATAGGCTTAGAACTAGGTTCCTAATTTTAATCAAATAAGCACATAAAACACATAATGTTCATGCATAAAAGGGTTACATCAAGTAAACACATAAATTATGTCATGTTAAAGAATTCCCGGTAGACTCTAATTTTAACCGTTTAAGGGAAATTAAGTAATTAATCAGGTTTCATGAATTCTTTAACCACTTAAATATTATTAATCATATTATAATCTTAATTATAACATTAGAAATGGAACTTAGAATTTAATTTGACAATGTAGGTTATATTTTGAAAATAATTCATAATTTACCGATTTTTGGAAAATTCGGATAAAATCTTTATTTAAAAATTCCAAAACTAATTTTATAATTATTTTAATATTATTTTCGAAATTATCAGCTTATGGGTTGACCAAAAAGTCAAAATTACTATTTAAAACATTTACTAGTCAATTTCTTATGAATTAAACACTTTATAACACAAAATCGAACACACACACTCACACATTATCACATGTGCACTTAAAATTGTTCAAGAACAACATGAACATGTTCTTGAACCTATTTGAATATTCAAAAAAAGTATGTAACACACTTGATCATATTCATAATTATAACATAGAATTTGAAGCATAATATAGCAAAATATATGAATTCTCTATGAAAAATAATTCTAAATAAATTATTCTTAGCATGAATTTAATCAAACAAGATCATAATTATTTAAACACATATTCATATCATATCATATCATAACTCATGCATTTAATTAAATAAAATCCCATAATGTACACACATTGTATTTAAATTAACAACTATGCACATATTTCCTAAAATAAATTCCTAAAGCATAATTTAATTAATCCTAGACATGCTACTATTATTATTATACTAAGAACATTATATAAAGCATGAAATAATAAAAGAAAAACATACCTTAGAGAGAGGGAGAGGGAATGGCGTGAGAATTGGGAGAGAGGGAGTGATTTTGTGTGTTGATTTGTGAGGTATAAATGAGGCTTAAGGGGGTATTTATAGGTAGTCATGAGGGGTTTTAGAGCAATTTCTAAGAGTTTAAGGGAGATGTGGATGTCTCCTAATTCATACAAATGCTTGGTGATTATTTAGGAGATGTGGTTAAATTACATGTTAAACAAATGCTAGGTAATTAACTATGTAATGTGGAAAAATTATATTCATGTAATTAATCCTTCTAGAAGATCATGTGGTCATGGATGATGTCATCTTGAATAAAAATAAATGTAAAAATAATATAAAATTTATTCAGGAGTCGAGAGGTAAAAGATTGAAGTAGTGAATTAATGAAAGAATAGGTGAAAAACGAGCTTTGTTTTGATTATAAATGTGAAATATTTAGAGCTTTTGTTTATAAATTATAAATATTAAAGATGATGAAAATCATAGGAAAATTATATAAACGAAGCTATGATAGAGTTTAAAGTTGGGAAAAATCACTATAATGTAGAGAAAACTTCAAGGATCGTTTCAAGTATAATTTCGACTATTGAATAAAAGCTAATTTGTTCAAAATAAAATGATGATTTTTAGAAAGGAAAATATTTATAAAATATGCTATGGTGAAATCGAGTTTTTAGTAAATGCATGAAAATTCATAAAATAATTTAAGGATTGTTTTAGTTATAATTTTGAATATAAAAAAGTAGATGAGTAGGGATTTATTGATGATCGAATCATAAGCTAGGGTTTTTGCCGGTTTTTGATACTACGGGAGCTAGGATGGGAATTATGGTTTACGGAGAGTATCACGATCCTCGAAATAATGTGAGGATTCTTTTGGTTAAAATATTGGGTAGTGAAAGTGTTTCGGGAAATGTAGGAATATTTTTGAGTTGTAGGGGTATTTTCGTAATTTTCAACTTGCCCCTGTTTCGGGCTGTTACAATCCTTCCCCCTTAAAAAGAATCTGTCCTCAGATTCCCCTCATGTTTCATAATAACTCTAAGTAATATTGATATCCTCCATTTATGATAAGACAGGTTTCCAAAGGAGGACTTACTTTACACACATAAGGTAATTGTTCAAGTAAAAAAAATTTGAACGCGCACATAAATGATGCAATGAATGCATGGCGCCAGGATCAGTAACTGGCGTGCTTAGAATGTATACCTTTAACAACTTTGGGGATGACAATTTTAAGGTGCAACCACCCTTATAGAGATAATATAATGCATGGTAGTTGAGAATGATGTGCAGATGATCACAAAATTAAAATTTCCAAGTCATAGCAATTAACAGACACAACATCTTTAGCGGAGATAAAGTACATATAAAGGCACAGAAAATTAATAAGTTAGTTTTCGGTCCTACTGGTATCTTGAAGCAATTCTAATAACTTAATATTTGAACGAATTAGAAAGTATAAGTGAAGTGCTTCCATGACTTAGGAATACTAGTATGATGAAGGAGATGTAGATCTTGTAACCGAATCTACCAAGAATTTGATAATTGAAGGATTTGATAGAACTCGAGATTTTGGTATGGATTAAGACTGTATACTTGACTTGATCGAAGAAGGGTTTAGTACTACAATTGTAACAAATCACATGCTGGTCGGCCGCCCCAACAGTGATTGATCACAATTTAAGCACTAAAGACACGAGAGTACATATGAGATTCTACGAATGATGAACCCCAGATTTCCGCAACCTGGGGCTCTGATACCACTTTAATTGTAGCGCCTCCCCAGCACTACAACCCCGCACAGCAATACTCCCTGAGTGGAGGTTAGACCCAACACCCAGGAAATACTACGGCGAACGGTCAGGATAATATGAATGGAGTATGTGACACAGTGCAGCGGAAGATAAAGAGATTCAACTTTACCAATGAACGGGGAGGATAACGTACAATGAGCAAGGATTATCATTATTGATCAAAGTAGTTTGCAGAAGAGTACAACAGGTTGACATGCAAGGACAAAGTATGAGATGGTTTGTTTCTACAGAGAGTAGGTTCAAGACAGTGTACTCGTAGGATCGGATCCAACCTACGGTTGTAGTGCTTCAAGATACCTCTAGTTGTCATTCATTGATTCCTGAAATCATGCATTTTAAAAATAGGCGAGAGGGTTAGTCAAAGTGACTAAGTGAAGGGGGGTATAATAACTTATATGTATATGTGTATATATATATATATATATATATGTATATGATCAAGAAGATCTTGATCTGAAATAATAGCAATAGGATATAGCAATTAGAAACGGTTCATAATAATTATAAAACAGGGATAGGGGTAGTTTGGAATATTTGTAGAAATATGAACCGTTTGTAACAAGAACATTAATGCCCGCAAGCTAGGCCTTTCCATCCATAACTCCTTGAATAATTGGTAAAATAGTATCGGGCTGATCAGGCTCCGATACTTCAATAAAACCAAGAATATTAACTCCAATACTCCTTGATGTCAATAGGGAATCAAACCCTAGAGACCACGAACTAGATTCGGGAGGCAGCTATCTCTCCCTCATCCCTTGGTGTGGAGTAACTAACCTCCAGTTAAACCACTACCAAGAGGTGGTGGCAGTCCGCAGCACCAACAATACCCTCGGCCCGATACCTTCCGGGTAATTGCTCGCTACGGCTACAGCCGGGGCCCATAACATGAATCAAGAATAATATTTTGCTTGCATAACCCGGAATCAATGTTTTGATAAAGTGGACTTGAAATATATAATGTCTTAGTAAGACGTTGATTCCGACATGAAAGTATTTTTCCCTAAAGAGGGACATTGTAGTACAATAATATGTATGTAGGGCAGTAAATCAATATGATGGGTAGGCTTGGAAATAGTTTTTATATAGATACATATATATAGCATGATTCCAGTTGAAAACATTTTAACCCTCACCTATACCGGTAGTCAGACATTGTAATGTGGATTCCAGTGCGCCTGAAAGTATTAACTACTATAGGCTTAGAACTAGGTTCCTAATTTTAATCAAATAAGCACATAAAACACATAATGTTCATGCATAAAAGGGTTACATCAAGTAAACACATAAATTATGTCATGTTAAAGAATTCCCGGTAGACTCTAATTTTAACCGTTTAAGGGAAATTAAGTAATTAATCAGGTTTCATGAATTCTTTAACCACTTAAATATTTATTAATCATATTATAATCTTAATTATAACATTAGAAATGGAACTTAGAATTTAATTTGACAATGTAGGTTATATTTTGAAAATAATTCATAATTTACCGATTTTTGGAAAATTCGGATAAAATCTTTATTTAAAAATTCCAAAACTAATTTTATAATTATTTTAATATTATTTTCGAAATTATCAGCTTATGGGTTGACCAAAAAGTCAAAATTACTATTTAAAACATTTACTAGTCAATATCTTATGAATTAAACACTTTCTAACACAAAATCGAACACACACACTCACACATTATCACATGTGCACTTAAAATTGTTCAAGAACAACATGAACATGTTCTTGAACCTATTTGAATATTCAAAAAATGTATGTAACACACTTGATCATATTCATAATTATAACATAGAATTTGAAGCATAATATAGCAAAATATATGAATTCTCTATGAAAAATAATTCTAAATAAATTATTCTTAGCATGAATTTAATCAAACAAGATCACAATTATTTAAACACATATTCATATCATATCATATCATAACTCATGCATTTAATTAAATAAAATCCCATAATGTACACACATTGTATTTAAATTAACAACTATGCACATATTTCCTAAAATAAATTCCTAAAGCATAATTTAATTAATCCTAGACATGCTACTATTATTATTATACTAAGAACATTATATAAAGCATGAAATAATAAAAGAAAAACATACCTTAGAGAGAGGGAGAGGGAATGGCGTGAGAATTGGGAGAGAGGGAGTGATTTTGTGTGTTGATTTGTGAGGTATAAATGAGGCTTAAGGGGGTATTTATAGGTAGTCATGAGGGGTTTTAGAGCAATTTCTAAGAGTTTAAGGGAGATGTGGATGTCTCCTAATTCATACAAATGCTTGGTGATTATTTAGGAGATGTGGTTAAATTACATATTAAACAAATGCTAGGTAATTAACTATGTAATGTGGAAAAATTATATTCATGTAATTAATCCTTCTAGAAGATCATGTGGTCATGGATGATGTCATCTTGAATAAAAATAAATGTAAAAATAATATAAAATTTATTCAGGAGTCGAGAGGTAAAAGATTGAAGTAGTGAATTAATGAAAGAATAGGTGAAAAACGAGCTTTGTTTTGATTATAAATGTGAAATATTTAGAGCTTTTGTTTATAAATTATAAATATTAAAGATGATGAAAATCATAGGAAAATTATATAAACGAAGCTATGATAGAGTTTAAAGTTGGGAAAAATCACTATAATGTAGAGAAAACTTCAAGGATCGTTTCAAGTATAATTTCGACTATTGAATAAAAGCTAATTTGTTCAAAATAAAATGATGATTTTTAGAAAGGAAAATATTTATAAAATATGCTATGGTGAAATCGAGTTTTTAGTAAATGCATGAAAATTCATAAAATAATTTAAGGATTGTTTTAGTTATAATTTTGAATATAAAAAAGTAGATGAGTAGGGATTTATTGATGATCGAATCATAAGCTAGGGTTTTTGATACTACGGGAGCTAGGATGGGAATTATGGTTTACAGAGAGTATCACGATCCTCGAAATAATGTGAGGATTCTTTTGGTTAAAATATTGGGTAGTGAAAGTGTTTCGGGAAATGTAGGAATATTTTTTAGTTGTAGGGGTATTTTCGTAATTTTCAACTTGCCCCTGTTTCGGGCTGTTACAATCCTTCCCCCTTAAAAAGAATCTGTCCTCAGATTCTCCTCATGTTTCATAATAACTCTAAGTAATATTGATATCCTCCATTTATGATAAGACAGGTTTCCAAAGGAGGACTTACTTTACACACATAAGGTAATTGTTCAAGTAAAAAAAATTTGAACGCGCACATAAATGATGCAATGAATGCATGGCGCCAGGATCAGTAACTGGCGTGTTTAGAATGCATACCTTTAACAACTTTGGGGATGACAATTTTAAGGTGCAACCACCCTTATAGAGATAATATAATGCATGGTAGTTGAGAATGATGTGCAGATGATCACAAAATTAAAATTTCCAAGTCATAGCAATTAACAGACACAACATCTTTAGCGGAGATAAAGTACATATAAAGGCACAGAAAATTAATAAGTTAGTTTTCGGTCCTACTGGTATCTTGAAGCAATTCTAATAACTTAATATTTGAACGAATTAGAAAGTATAAGTGAAGTGCTTCCATGACTTAGGAATACTAGTATGATGAAGGGGATGTAGATCTTGTAACCGAATCTACCAAGAATTTGATAATTGAAGGATTTGATAGAACTCGAGATTTTGGTATGGATTAAGACTGTATACTTGACTTGATCGAAGAAGGGTTTAGTACTACAATTGTAACAAATCACATGCTGGTCGGCCGCCCCAACAGTGATTGATCACAATTTAAGCACTAAAGACACGAGAGTACATATGAGATTCTACGAATGATGAACCCCAGATTTCCGCAACCTGGGGCTCTGATACCACTTTAATTGTAGCGCCTCCCCAGCACTACAACCCCGCACAGCAATACTCCCTGAGTGGAGGTTAGACCCAACACCCAGGAAATACTACGGCGAACGGTCAGGATAATACGAATGGAGTATGTGACACAGTGCAGCGGAAGATAAAAAGATTCAACTTTACCAATGAACGGGGAGGATAACGTACAATGAGCAAGGATTATCATTATTGATCAAAGTAGTTTGCAGAAGAGTACAACAGGTTGACATGCAAGGACAAAGTATGAGATGGTTTGTTTCTACAGAGAGTAGGTTCAAGACAGTGCACTCGTAGGATCGGATCCAACCTACGGTTGTAGTGCTTCAAGATACCTCTAGTTGTCATTCATTGATTCCTGAAATCATGCATTTTAAAAATAGGCGAGAGGGTTAGTCAAAGTGACTAAGTGAAGGGGGGTATAATAACTTATATGTATATGTGTATATATATATATATGTATATGATCAAGAAGATCTTGATCTGAAATAATAGCAATAGGATATAGCAAGTAGAAACGGTTCATAATAATTATAAAACAGGGATAGGGGTAGTTTGGAATATTTGTAGAAATATGAACCGTTTGTAACAAGAACATTAATGCCCGCAAGCTAGGCCTTTCCATCCATAACTCCTTGAATAATTGGTAAAATAGTATCGGGCTGATCAGGCTCCGATACTTCAATAAAACCAAGAATATTAACTCCACTACTCCTTGATGTCAATAGGGAATCAAACCCTAGAGACCACGAACTAGATTCGGGAGGCAGCTATCTCTCCCTCATCCCTTGGCGTGGAGTAACTAACCTCCAGTTAAACCACTACCAAGAGGTGGTGGCAGTCCGCAGCACCAACAATACCCTCGGCCCGATACCTTCCGGGTAATTGCTCGCTACGGCTACAGCCGGGGCCCATAACATGAATCAAGAATAATATTTTGCTTGCATAACCCGGAATCAATGTTTTGATAAAGTGGACTTGAAATATATAATGTCTTAGTAAGACGTTGATTCCGACATGAAAGTATTTTTCCCTAAAGAGGGACATTGTAGTACAATAATATGTATGTAGGGCAGTAAATCAATATGATGGGTAGGCTTGAAAATAGTTTTTATATAGATACATATATATAGCATGATTCCAGTTGAAAACATTTTAACCCTCACCTATACCGGTAGTCAGACATTGTAATGTGGATTCCAGTGCGCCTGAAAGTATTAACTACTATAGGCTTAGAACTAGGTTCCTAATTTTAATCAAATAAGCACATAAAACACATAATGTTCATGCATAAAAGGGTTACATCAAGTAAACACATAAATTATGTCATGTTAAAGAATTCCCGGTAGACTCTAATTTTAACCGTTTAAGGGAAATTAAGTAATTAATCAGGTTTCATGAATTCTTTAACCACTTAAATATTTATTAATCATATTATAATCTTAATTATAACATTAGAAATGGAACTTAGAATTTAATTTGACAATGTAGGTTATATTTTGAAAATAATTCATAATTTACCGATTTTTGGAAAATTCGGATAAAATCTTTATTTAAAAATTCCAAAACTAATTTTATAATTATTTTAATATTATTTTCGAAATTATCAGCTTATGGGTTGACCAAAAAGTCAAAATTACTATTTAAAACATTTACTAGTCAATATCTTATGAATTAAACACTTTATAACACAAAATCGAACACACACACTCACACATTATCACATGTGCACTTAAAATTGTTCAAGAACAACATGAACATGTTCTTGAACCTATTTGAATATTCAAAAAAAGTATGTAACACATTTGATCATATTCATAATTATAACATAGAATTTGAAGCATAATATAGCAAAATATATGAATTCTCTATGAAAAATAATTCTAAATAAATTATTCTTAGCATGAATTTAATCAAACAAGATCACAATTATTTAAACACATATTCATATCATATCATATCATAACTCATGCATTTAATTAAATAAAATCCCATAATGTACACACATTGTATTTAAATTAACAACTATGCACATATTTCCTAAAATAAATTCCTAAAGCATAATTTAATTAATCCTAGACATGCTACTATTATTATTATACTAAGAACATTATATAAAGCATGAAATAATAAAAGAAAAACATACCTTAGAGAGAGGGAGAGGGAATGGCGTGAGAATTGGGAGAGAGGGAGTGATTTTGTGTGTTGATTTGTGAGGTATAAATGAGGCTTAAGGGGGTATTTATAGGTAGTCATGAGGGGTTTTAGAGCAATTTCTAAGAGTTTAAGGGAGATGTGGATGTCTCCTAATTCATACAAATGCTTGGTGATTATTTAGGAGATGTGGTTAAATTACATGTTAAACAAATGCTAGGTAATTAACTATGTAATGTGGAAAAATTATATTCATGTAATTAATCCTTCTAGAAGATCATGTGGTCATGGATGATGTCATCTTGAATAAAAATAAATGTAAAAATAATATAAAATTTATTCAGGAGTCGAGAGGTAAAAGATTGAAGTAGTGAATTAATGAAAGAATAGGTGAAAAACGAGCTTTGTTTTGATTATAAATGTGAAATATTTAGAGCTTTTGTTTATAAATTATAAATATTAAAGATGATGAAAATCATAGGAAAATTATATAAACGAAGCTATGATAGAGTTTAAAGTTGGGAAAAATCACTATAATGTAGAGAAAACTTCAAGGATCGTTTCAAGTATAATTTCGACTATTGAATAAAAGCTAATTTGTTCAAAATAAAATGATGATTTTTAGAAAGGAAAATATTTATAAAATATGCTATGGTGAAATCGAGTTTTTAGTAAATGCATGAAAATTCATAAAATAATTTAAGGATTGTTTTAGTTATAATTTTGAATATAAAAAAGTAGATGAGTAGGGATTTATTGATGATCGAATCATAAGCTAGGGTTTTTGCCGGTTTTTGATACTACGGGAGCTAGGATGGGAATTATGGTTTACGGAGAGTATCACGATCCTCGAAATAATGTGAGGATTCTTTTGGTTAAAATATTGGGTAGTGAAAGTGTTTCGGAAAATGTAGGAATATTTTTGAGTTGTAGGGGTATTTTCGTAATTTTCAACTTGCCCCTGTTTCGGGCTGTTACAATCCTTCCCCCTTAAAAAGAATCTGTCCTCAGATTCTCCTCATGTTTCATAATAACTCTAAGTAATATTGATATCCTCCATTTATGATAAGACAGGTTTCCAAAGGAGGACTTACTTTACACACATAAGGTAATTGTTCAAGTAAAAAAAATTTGAACGCGCACATAAATGATGCAATGAATGCATGGCGCCAGGATCAGTAACTGGCGTGTTTAGAATGCATACCTTTAACAACTTTGGGGATGACAATTTTAAGGTGCAACCACCCTTATAGAGATAATATAATGCATGGTAGTTGAGAATGATGTGCAGATGATCACAAAATTAAAATTTCCAAGTCATAGCAATTAACAGACACAACATCTTTAGCGGAGATAAAGTACATATAAAGGCACAGAAAATTAATAAGTTAGTTTTCGGTCCTACTGGTATCTTGAAGCAATTCTAATAACTTAATATTTGAACGAATTAGAAAGTATAAGTGAAGTGCTTCCATGACTTAGGAATACTAGTATGATGAAGGAGATGTAGATCTTGTAACCGAATCTACCAAGAATTTGATAATTGAAGGATTTGATAGAACTCGAGATTTTGGTATGGATTAAGACTGTATACTTGACTTGATCGAAGAAGGGTTTAGTACTACAATTGTAACAAATCACATGCTGGTCGGCCGCCCCAACAGTGATTGATCACAATTTAAGCACTAAAGACACGAGAGTACATATGAGATTCTACGAATGATGAACCCCAGATTTCCGCAACCTGGGGCTCTGATACCACTTTAATTGTAGCGCCTCCCCAGCACTACAACCCCGCACAGCAATACTCCCTGAGTGGAGGTTAGACCCAACACCCAGGAAATACTACGGCGAACGGTCAGGATAATACGAATGGAGTATGTGACACAGTGCAGCGGAAGATAAAAAGATTCAACTTTACCAATGAACGGGGAGGATAACGTACAATGAGCAAGGATTATCATTATTGATCAAAGTAGTTTGCAGAAGAGTACAACAGGTTGACATGCAAGGACAAAGTATGAGATGGTTTGTTTCTACAGAGAGTAGGTTCAAGACAGTGCACTCGTAGGATCGGATCCAACCTACGGTTGTAGTGCTTCAAGATACCTCTAGTTGTCATTCATTGATTCCTGAAATCATGCATTTTAAAAATAGGCGAGAGGGTTAGTCAAAGTGACTAAGTGAAGGGGGGTATAATAACTTATATGTATATGTGTATATATATATATATGTATATGATCAAGAAGATCTTGATCTGAAATAATAGCAATAGGATATAGCAAGTAGAAACGGTTCATAATAATTATAAAACAGGGATAGGGGTAGTTTGGAATATTTGTAGAAATATGAACCGTTTGTAACAAGAACATTAATGCCCGCAAGCTAGGCCTTTCCATCCATAACTCCTTGAATAATTGGTAAAATAGTATCGGGCTGATCAGGCTCCGATACTTCAATAAAACCAAGAATATTAACTCCACTACTCCTTGATGTCAATAGGGAATCAAACCCTAGAGACCACGAACTAGATTCGGGAGGCAGCTATCTCTCCCTCATCCCTTGGCGTGGAGTAACTAACCTCCAGTTAAACCACTACCAAGAGGTGGTGGCAGTCCGCAGCACCAACAATACCCTCGGCCCGATACCTTCCGGGTAATTGCTCGCTACGGCTACAGCCGGGGCCCATAACATGAATCAAGAATAATATTTTGCTTGCATAACCCGGAATCAATGTTTTGATAAAGTGGACTTGAAATATATAATGTCTTAGTAAGACGTTGATTCCGACATGAAAGTATTTTTCCCTAAAGAGGGACATTGTAGTACAATAATATGTATGTAGGGCAGTAAATCAATATGATGGGTAGGCTTGAAAATAGTTTTTATATAGATACATATATATAGCATGATTCCAGTTGAAAACATTTTAACCCTCACCTATACCGGTAGTCAGACATTGTAATGTGGATTCCAGTGCGCCTGAAAGTATTAACTACTATAGGCTTAGAACTAGGTTCCTAATTTTAATCAAATAAGCACATAAAACACATAATGTTCATGCATAAAAGGGTTACATCAAGTAAACACATAAATTATGTCATGTTAAAGAATTCCCGGTAGACTCTAATTTTAACCGTTTAAGGGAAATTAAGTAATTAATCAGGTTTCATGAATTCTTTAACCACTTAAATATTTATTAATCATATTATAATCTTAATTATAACATTAGAAATGGAACTTAGAATTTAATTTGACAATGTAGGTTATATTTTGAAAATAATTCACAATTTACCGATTTTTGGAAAATTCGGATAAAATCTTTATTTAAAAATTCCAAAACTAATTTTATAATTATTTTAATATTATTTTCGAAATTATCAGCTTATGGGTTGACCAAAAAGTCAAAATTACTATTTAAAACATTTACTAGTCAATATCTTATGAATTAAACACTTTATAACACAAAATCGAACACACACACTCACACATTATCACATGTGCACTTAAAATTGTTCAAGAACAACATGAACATGTTCTTGAACCTATTTGAATATTCAAAAAAAGTATGTAACACACTTGATCATATTCATAATTATAACATAGAATTTGAAGCATAATATAGCAAAATATATGAATTCTCTATGAAAAATAATTCTAAATAAATTATTCTTAGCATGAATTTAATCAAACAAGATCACAATTATTTAAACACATATTCATATCATATCATATCATAACTCATGCATTTAATTAAATAAAATCCCATAATGTACACACATTGTATTTAAATTAACAACTATGCACATATTTCCTAAAATAAATTCCTAAAGCATAATTTAATTAATCCTAGACATGCTACTATTATTATTATACTAAGAACATTATATAAAGCATGAAATAATAAAAGAAAAACATACCTTAGAGAGAGGGAGAGGGAATGGCGTGAGAATTGGGAGAGAGGGAGTGATTTTGTGTGTTGATTTGTGAGGTATAAATGAGGCTTAAGGGGGTATTTATAGGTAGTCATGAGGGGTTTTAGAGCAATTTCTAAGAGTTTAAGGGAGATGTGGATGTCTCCTAATTCATACAAATGCTTGGTGATTATTTAGGAGATGTGGTTAAATTACATGTTAAACAAATGCTAGGTAATTAACTACGTAATGTGGAAAATTTATATTCATGTAATTAATCCTTCTAGAAGATCATGTGGTCATGGATGATGTCATCTTGAATAAAAATAAATGTAAAAATAATATAAAATTTATTCAGGAGTCGAGAGGTAAAAGATTGAAGTAGTGAATTAATGAAAGAATAGGTGAAAAACGAGCTTTGTTTTGATTATAAATGTGAAATATTTAGAGCTTTTGTTTATAAATTATAAATATTAAAGATGATGAAAATCATAGGAAAATTATATAAACGAAGCTATGATAGAGTTTAAAGTTGGGAAAAATCACTATAATGTAGAGAAAACTTCAAGGATCGTTTCAAGTATAATTTCGACTATTGAATAAAAGCTAATTTGTTCAAAATAAAATGATGATTTTTAGAAAGGAAAATATTTATAAAATATGCTATGGTGAAATCGAGTTTTTAGTAAATGCATGAAAATTCATAAAATAATTTAAGGATTGTTTTAGTTATAATTTTGAATATAAAAAAGTAGATGAGTAGGGATTTATTGATGATCGAATCATAAGCTAGGGTTTTTGCCGGTTTTTGATACTACGGGAGCTAGGATGGGAATTATGGTTTACGGAGAGTATCACGATCCTCGAAATAATGTGAGGATTCTTTTGGTTAAAATATTGGGTAGTGAAAGTGTTTCGGGAAATGTAGGAATATTTTTGAGTTGTAGGGGTATTTTCGTAATTTTCAACTTGCCCCTGTTTCGGGCTGTTACAATATCTCAAATGGAAACTACGCACATGGTTGAAACTCCGACGGCCCTAACCGTCCCGGAGGCCCTATTACCCGTAGCTCCTCGGATCCACAATATAACAGAACAGAACAGATACCATATAACATGGCTAACTCGCTACAGAATCATAACACAACTGAATTTTCCAAAATAGATTACACATGCCTCAAAACTTATCTTGATATATTCCCACGCTGTGGAATTTAAGCCACGAGGCTCCCACACACGCAGGACGCACGCAAAAGGGCATAAACATATCATATCCAACACGTATGAATTTATAATAAGATATACTCGCATGCAAGGGTAGAAATCAGCATATAAAGGCCATAGGTCGCAAACTATACAAAATCCTAAACCTCACCTCGTAGTAGTAGAGTCTGAGAGTGTGAAGGGCCAAACACTCTAAACCTCGGGCTCACCAGCACCACCAAACTCTTGTCTTGTGAAGGAGTGAGAAATCAATGAATATGGGCTCTTAGAAAGAAAGATGGTTCAAGTCTTGATCTCCTCTTGAAATTTCTCCATGAATCTCTTGGAAGCTAACTTGTTTCAACACTTTGGGAGCATGTTTGTGTGTTGTTGTGGAGTGGTTTTCTTGCATTTTGATGATCTTAACTTACCTAAGTATGTTGGTTGGAGATTGGGTGGTGTTGCTCTGTTTTTCTGCTGCGTTTCTTTCTTTTTTTTGGCTACAGACTCAAATCCACGGGGGTGGATTTTTTCCTTTGGAAAAATCCGCGGGGGTGGATTTGAGTCAGTAGGTCTGGACCAAATCCATGGGGGGTAGATTTTTCCCTTTGGAAAAATCCATGGGGGTGGATTCTGTCCAGTTTTTTTTTTATTGCTCCGGTTTCGTTTTTTCTTGTTTTTCTTCGCTTGTTTTATATTCCTCCACCTCTTTTATGACTTCTATGCTATGCTAACATGTATTATCTTGAGTGTTATGAAATTTTATGATTTTTCGTGGAATATTTTACGAGTTATGCTTCAATGTGTCTTCTTTGCTCCTAATGTGCGCATGCATGGACTTTGCTCTTAAGTTTGAACCCTAATTGCTATTTATTCCTTATTTAATGACTTGTATGATACGTATACATGTTATACTACGTGTTATGATCGTTATTTGAATTTCTTGGACTAATTTAGTATGATTTATGGAGATGTTGAACTTTAACAAATTTGAACGCTTCATGAAAAGAATGGAATGAATGTTTATATGTCTTTAAGACATTAATAGTGCACATGAACGTGTCCATTACATAATATCATCTTTTATGCATTCATATCATGATCATTTTATTGCCGAGCGTCTTATTTGGTCATTTTGAGTCTCACAGCACTTTGTTCGCACAGATCCGGGTCCGGTTGAAGGTGAAGGCGATCCTTGAAGCTTCTACTCCTTTTATTTTATCTTGGAAGGTGGGTTTCTCTTCTACTTAGTTAAATGACCTTATATACCTCTTATGTGTAAAGATTTCGGCCTAAAATTATAAATATATAGAGTCCTTTTTATCGAGTCTATGATTTTGAACGTAAAGCCCTTCTTTTATGAACCCTACCAAAATGTTTTGGCGAGAATTGATCGAATGCACAGAATGGGGCCCAGGGACTTAGTGCTAGAGGCTATCCGGGGAGGCATGGGCCGACGGTGGTCCCTTTCACTAGTCCCACCAATCTAACGACGTAACCGGACCTCGTTAGGAGTTAGCGAGGAATGGACGTTGAGTGCCATCTGGGTAGTCATGTAACCCCTTTTGGCCAATACATGGGTGGTCGGGTCTTGCAAACCCGTCCACCAACCCGGAGGAAGAAGAAGTATATGTTATGAATGTGCACAAAAGAATAGTATGCATGAAAAGAATGATTGAATGAATATTTTAATGAAATACGCAAGGTGTTGGTTGGAGATAATGCACGCCCACTCGCCGGGCCACTAAAGACCTAATGAATTTGAGTGTTATGATCCCGATTGATGATTTCCTTATTTCACTCACTTGAGAAATGTTTTGAAAACCTCATTTGGGATTATGGCTTGCATGTACTTGTTTAAATATCGTTTTATCTATATTTATACCCTGTTTTATACCCACCAGTCCCCTTTGGACTGAACCCGGATTGTTTTCAGTTTTTGTTGTGCAAGTGTAAGGGGAGCTAGGCGGGAATTCGAGTCTAGAGTCTTGCATTTGCTTCTAGCTCTTGTATATTTTGTTTACACTTGCATACTCATACTTATGGTCTTAGTATTTTATCCATGACTTGGGAATTGTATATTATGGGCCTTTTAGGCATGTGACTTATGATATATTCTTTTGGAGCGTGATGCTCAATGTACAGCTTATATGTTATTTATGCTTCCGCTTTATTGTCTATTCTTGTATTTCTTGGTTTAAGGGTTAGTCCCGCCTAGCATAGAGTGTGTGTGTGTCCCCATTCACCGTGATCTAGCTTGAGTATGGATTATCTATTTCATATTCGGGTGGGGTCTCGGTGCGGGCGATGTGGTACCTTGCGCTCGGGTGCTACATCCTAATGTGGTATCAGAGCCTCGGGTTGCAAAACCGGGCCCTAGTGTCGTGTGAGTTGGTCTAGGTCGTTCGGCTATAGGAATTACTTGTCAACGTGTCTCTTTTGCATCTCTAATGTGCCTATGTGCTTAATTATCGCATTTTGATTGAATTATCTTCTCTTTTCATGCATGAACTAAACATAGCATGCATTTTCCGTGTTTTATTAATAGGATGCCTCCTGGAAGATATCGATCTCCGGAACGGCACCATCGCCGAAATCGTTCTCCTACACCTCCTCCACCACCACCACAACCGGTTGAACCTTTTGTGAATTCAGTCATAAATATTATTGATCAAAGGTTTCGGGACTATGTGCCACCTGCACCTCCAGCACCACCTGCACTCGCAGTACCACAAGAGACTCCACTTTCTGCTATCCTTAGGGACTTTCAAAACCAACATCCCCCGAAATATTTCAAGGGAAATGATATACAAGCGGAGATGTGGCTCAAGGAAGTGGAGAGGATTTGGGAACTTATTCCATGCGAGTCTCGGGAGAAGGCCCGATGTACTATTACTCTAATTCAAGGTGAGGCCTACTCATGGTGGGAAAGTACTATGATTGTTTTAGCTGCAAGGGGAGAAGAGGTTAATTGGGAGGTTTTCACACGGGAATTCAAGAACAAGTTTATTCCTCCCGCATCCAGCACGCGAAGATTGAAGGAATTTACGGAATTGAAGCAGAGATCGAGGTCGGTTGGTGAATACATTTCAGAGTTTGGGAGGTTATCCCGCTATACCCCCAATATCGCGAGTGATGACTCTCATAAGGCCATGCAATTCGTTCAAGGACTTCGGCCTGATATTTAGACATCACTTGAAGCCGTTAACACGAGTACTTGGGCGAAGGCGACTGTGAAAGCCTTAAAAGTGGAAGATTCAGTGAATGCCCGAAGGTCTTCTTACCGGCAGGGACAAGGATCCGGTTCCGGATCGGGGTATAATCAAGGAAAGAGACCTATGACTTTCTGGACTCCTCAACAAAAAGGACCGTTCAAGAAGCCCTTTGTCCCAAAGCAAGCTCCACGGGCACCTCAAGTTCCCCAAGCTCCTACAGGACCTCGCAAAGATCATCCTCCGTGTATGCATTGTGGAGGACCAACCCATTCTTATAACACTTGCAGGAGAAGACTCAGATTGTGTCTGATTTGTGGAAAGGCGGATCATATAGCCAATGTTTGCCCCGATAAAATTCCAGGTTTTCAGGGAGGAGCTCAAAGGCCACTAGTTCGAGCATGAGCTTATGCCCTTAAGGGCGAGGAACAAAATATCGAGGCCGACCCAAATTCCGTGGTGGAAGGTACCGTTTGCATTCACAACATGAACATACATGCATTATTCGATCCGGGTGCCACGCATTCCTTTATCTCTTGTGATCTATGTGCTACTCTTTGCCTACCTGTTATTTCTGTGGATATTTGCTTCCTAGTTAGCTCCCCTCTCGGGGGAAATCTTGTGACAGACAGGGTGGTGAAGAATTATGTTGTGAAGATGGAAGACCGGGTTTATTCAGCTAATTTTATCGTTATGCCAATGAAGAGATACGGGGTGATATTGGGCATGGATTGGTTTTACAAGCACCGGGCCATAGTTGATTGCTTTGCTAAAAAGGTCCATTTGGGTAAAGAAGTAATTGTGGGGTTTGGTTCGAAATCAGTGCCGCTTTTATCTTTTACCAAAGCTCACAAATTGATTAGAGATGGAGCTACGGGATATGTTGCCTATCTTCTTAATAAACCTAAAGATCAAGTTAAGTTCGAAGATGTGGCCGTGGTTAAGGAGTATCTCGATGTGTTCCCAGAAAGTTTGAATTCGTTACCACCGGATCGAGAGATAGAATTTGTTATAGATTTGTATCCGGGATCAACGCCATATTCTAAGACCCTTTACAGAATGGCACCGGCTGAATTGAAGGAATTAAAGATTCAATTGGAAGAACTTCTTAAGAATGGATTTATTCGGCCGAGTTCTTCACTGTGGGGTGCTCCGGTTTTATTTGTTAAGAAAAAGGACGGAACATTAAGGATGTGCATCGATTACCGAGAGTTAAACAGAATAACTATCAAGAATAAGTATCCTTTACCCCACATCGAGGATTTGTTTGATATGTTGCAAGGTTCAGGGGTATACTCGAAACTGGATTTGAGGCAGGGATATTATCAATTAAAAATCCGGGAAGGAGACATTCCAAAGACGGGATTCAACACCCGGTATGGGCATTACGAGTTCGTAGTCATGCCATTTGGTCTAACTAATGCCCCTGCAGCATTTATGGATATGATGCATAGGATTTTCCATCCCTACCTCGATAAGTTTGTGGTGATCTTCATTGACGACATTTTGGTGTATTCAAGAACTGAAGAGGATCATGCCCGACATCTTAAGTTGGTGTTGGATCAGTTGAGAGAACACCAATTGTATGCTAAGTTCAGCAAGTGCGAATTTTGGATTGATCGGGTTTCTTTTCTAGGCCACGTTGTTTCAAGGAAGGGTTTGGAAGTAGATCCTTCAAAGATAGAGACAGTTATTCAGTGGCAAAATCCGAAGAATGTCTCAGAAATAAGAAGTTTCTTGGGTTTAGCGGGCTATTATCGGAGATTCGTACAGGATTTCTCAAAGATTGCAGCTCCTTTGACCCGATTGACAAAGAAAGAGGCTAAATTTGAGTGGGATTCTTCGTGTGAGGCGAGTTTTCAAGTGTTGAAGGAGAAGTTGACAACTGCACCTGTGTTAGCACTTCCCGAAGGTAATGGAGGTTACACAGTTTATACGGACGCCTCTAAGGAAGGCTTGGGTTGTGTATTGATGCAGAATGGGAAAGTGATCGCCTACGCCTCAAGGAAGTTGAAGGAACACGGAAAGAATTATCCCACGCACGATCTCGAACTTGCAGCCATGATATTTGCCCTAGGAAAATGGAGGCATTATCTTTACGGGGTTTCATTTGAGATCTTTTCTGACCACAAGAGTCTCCAGTACTTGTTTTCTCAGAAGGAGCTAAACATGAGACAAAGGCGTTGGATGGAATCTCTCGAAGACTATGATTGTTTGATTAAATACCATCCCGGCAAAGCTAATGTGGTCGCGGATGCACTGAGCAGGAAGGCTAGTGTATCTAACTTGGAAGGGACGAGTAGAGATATAGAAGAGCCTATTAGAATAAGAGCTCGTATCTCTTATATTTCAATTCACTCGGATTAAGAGAAAGGATATTTGAGACTCAAAGAAGTGATCCCGAAGTTCAGAAATTAGTTGAGAAAGCTCGAGAGGATCCCGAGTGTCCTTTTGGATTTGATGATACGGGAATTTTCAGGTTCAAGAACAGAATTGTGATTCCTAAGGATTTGAGAAGGCTCATTTTGGATGAAGCTCATAAATCTGCTTATTCAGTACATCTGGGAGGAAAGAAGATGTATCGGGATCTCAAGCAATATTATTGGTGGAATGGTTTGAAGAGAGATGTGGTGAACTTTGTGAGACAATGCCTGACTTGTCAGTTAGTGAAAGCTGAGCATCAGAAGCTGTCGGGATTATTGCAACCGTTACCTATACCCGAATCTAAATGGGAACAGATTGCTATGGATTTTGTTTCGGGTCTTCCAAGAGTGAAAGGTGGTTTCGATGGAATTTGGGTGATAGTGGATCGATTGACAAAGTCGGCACATTTTCTTGCTATTCGGATGTCCGATAAAGTGTCAAAATTGGCTAAGAAATATCGGGATGAGATAGTTCGGTTACATGGAGTGCCCGTAACTATAGTGTCAGATCGGGATCCAAGGTTTACCTCCGGATTTTGGCAAGAGTTGCAAAGAAATTTGGGAACAAGGCTTCATTTCAGCACCGCTTTTCATCCTCAAACGGATGGACAATCTGAAAGGTTGATTAAGTATTTAGAGGATATGTTAAGGGCGTGTGCATTGGACTTTCAGAGCTCGTGGAACGAACAACTGCCGTTGATTGAATTTGCCTACAACAATAGCTTTCAAGCCTCGATAGGAATGACACCTTGTGAAGCTCTCTACGGAAGGAAGTGTAGATCTCCCTTGTTTTTCGATTTAGACTAATGGAAGTGGAGTAAACAAGAAGGAGTGAAACGGGGAGAAAAGAAGGAAAAGCCTTCTAAGGCCATTCAGGAGGCGATTGATAAGATTCAATTGATTCGACAACGGATGAAAGCAGCTCAAGATAGACAAAAGAGTTATGTGGACCGTCGAAGGAAGAATCTTGAGTTTGAAGTAGGTGATAGGGTATTCCTAAAAGCTTCTCTGAGAAAAGGGTTCACGAGAATTGGAAAAGGAGGGAAATTGAACCCTAGGTACTTGGGACCTTATGAGATTTTGGAGAAAAACGGGGATACGACGTATCGGTTGGATCGACCTCCGAGTTTAACGGGAATTCACAATGTGTTCCATGTTTCCCAACTCCAAAAATATCATCCGGATGATTCCGAGATCCTACCCGAGGAAGAAGTGGAAATTGAGCCTAACCTTACCTTCGTTCAGAAACCGGTTAAGATTTTGGATCGAAAATTTCAAGAACTTCGAAACCGGCAAATCCCACTAGTTAAGGTCATATGGAGAAGTGATAAATCGGAAGAGGCTACATGGGAGACGGAGGATAAGATGAGGAAATTCCATCCCGAGTTATTTCTGGACAATCAGTGAATCCGAGGACGGATTCTTTTAAGGGGGAGAGGTTGTGACGCCCCGCTATTTCGGATTTTCAGGTATGACTTGTGTGCTCTTTAAGTGCGCGTTTAAATTATTTTAATTACTTGATTATATGATTTATATTTATTCTTATTTGAAATTCTTTAAATATTTGAACTATTTGAATTGAAATTATATGAATTTCTTGAATATTTGCGCATGTGTTAAATGTTTATGTGTCGTTTCAATATTTAATGAATTCGAAACTTTGTGGAATTTTAATATGTTGGATTTATGTGTGTCTTTCATATGAATATATGCTCGTTTTATGTTTTCGGATTTGTTTGATTGTGTTTTGAATTTATTTTGTGCATTTGGAACCAAAACGAGGCTAACGGGAAATTAGCGCACCTTTGGTTCCGTACGTGATATCTTGAGCTAGGAAACTCGGATTCGAGTTTCATCAACTTTGTTGAACTCGTATCGAAAATTTGAGTTCAATGAACTTAGCCTTATATTTTTCTAATATCATTTGAACCCCCGAAATTCAACCGAAACTCGCAACGGGAGCCAAATCTGCCACACATTGCCAAAAATGCCATAACTCCCTCATACCTTGACCAAATTAACCATGGTTTGAACCTATGTGACCCTAGTTAACCCCACTATCTCCCCATACACCCCCATACCGAACCAACCTCAGCAACTAAGCGAAAATCAACCATACTTGCCCTGCTCTCCAGAAAATCCCGTAACCCTTGCCCTCCTTGGAGATTCAAGCTCAAATCTCCATTTTTCCTCCATTCAATCCACAAGGTGAGTTTAGTATCATGTTATACATTCAATATGTGTCATTTTAAGCTTTGCATCCCCAATTTTGATCATGTATTGACGGGGTTTTGGATATATGGATGAATAGTTCGGTTATATGCCAATTTGTTGAACTCTTTCATTCCTTGGTTGTTTTGGTTGATTCCAAGCTTGAATATGGTTGCCATGACACCTTCCTTGAATTTATGGTGAAGTATTAGATGGTAGTTGAAGCATTCATGAGTTACCATTAATGTATATTTGAAGTTTTTACATGAAATGATCATCCTTACCTCCATAGCATGTTTCAACACTTTGGGAGCATGTTTGTGTGTTGTTGTGGAGTGGTTTTCTTGCATTTTGATGATCTTAACTTACCTAAGTATGTTGGTTGGAGATTGGGTGGTGTTGCTTTGTTTTTCTGCTGCGTTTCTTTCTTTTTTTTGGCTACAGACTCAAATCCACGGGGGTGGATTTTTTCCTTTCGAAAAATCCGCGGGGGTGGATTTGAGTCAGTAGGTCTGGACCAAATCCATGGGGGGTAGATTTTTCCCTTTGGAAAAATCCATGGGGGTGGATTCTGTCCAGTTTTTTTTTATTGCTCCGGTTTCGTTTTTTCTTGTTTTTCTTCGCTTGTTTTATATTCCTCCACCTCTTTCATGACTTCTATGCTATGCTAACATGTATTATCTTGAGTGTTATGAAATTTTATGATTTTTCGTGGAATATTTTACGAGTTATGCTTCAATGTGTCTTCTTTGCTCCTAATGTGCGCATGCATGGACTTTGCTCTTAAGTTTGAACCCTAATTGCTATTTATTCCTTATTTAATGACTTGTATGATACGTATCCATGTTATACTACGTGTTATGATCATTATTTGAATTTCTTGGACTAATTTAGTATGATTTATGGAGATGTTGAACTTTAACAAATTTGAACGCTTCATGAAAAGAATGGAATGAATGTTTATATGTCTTTAAGACATTAATAGTGCACATGAACGTGTCCATTACATAATATCATCTTTTATGCATTCATATCATGATCATTTTATTGCCGAGCGTCTTATTTGGTCATTTTGAGTCTCACACCACTTTGTTCGCACAGATCCGGGTCCGGTTGAAGGTGAAGGCGATCCTTGAAGCTTCTACTCCTTTTATTTTATCTTGGAAGGTGGGTTTCTCTTCTACTTAGTTAAATGACCTTATATACCTCTTATGTGTAAAGATTTCGGCCTAAAATTATATATATATAGAGTCCTTTTTATCGAGTCTATGATTTTGAACCTAAAGCCCTTCTTTTATGAACCCTACCTAAATGTTTTGGCGAGAATTGATCGAATGCACAGAATGGGGCCCAGGGACTTAGTGCTAGAGGCTATCCGGGGAGGCATGGGCCGACGGTGATCCCTTTCACTAGTCCCACCAATCTAACGACGTAACCGGACCTCGTTAGGAGTTAGCGAGGAATGGATGTTGAGTGCCATCTGGGGAGTCATGTAACCCCTTTTGGCCAATGCATGGGTGGCCGGGTCTGTCAAACCCGTCCACCAACCTGGAGGAAGAAGGAGTATATGTTATGAATGTGCACAAAAGAATAGTATGCATGAAAAGAATGATTGAATGAATGTTTTAATGAAATACACAAGGTGTTGGTTGGAGATAATGCACGCCCACTCGCCGGGCCACTAAAGACCTAATGAAATTGAGTGTTATAATCCCGATTAATGATTTCCTTATTTCACTCACTTGAGAAATGTTTTGAAAACCTCATTTGGGATTATGGCTTGCATGTACTTGTTTAATTATCGTTTTATCTATATTTATGCCCTGTTTTATACCCACCAGTCCCCTTTGGACTGAACCCGGATTGTTTTCAGTTTTTGTTGTGCAAGTGTAAGGGGAGCTAGGCGGGAATTCGAGTCTAGAGTCTTGCATTTACTTCTAGCTCTTGTATATTTTGTTTACACTTGCATACTCATACTTATGGTCTTAGTATTTTATCCATGACTTGGGAATTGTATATTATGGGCCTTTTAGGCATGTGACTTATGATATATTCTTTTGGAGCGTGATGCTCAATGTACAGCTTATATGTTATTTATGCTTCCGCTTTATTGTCTATTCTTGTATTTCTTGGTTTAAGGGTTAGTCCCGCCTAGCATAGAGTGTGTGTGTGTCCCCATTCGCCGTGATCTAGCTTGAGTATGGATTATCTATTTCATATTCGGGTGGGGTCTCGGTGCGGGGGATGTGGTACCTTGCGCTCGGGTGCTACATCCTAATGTGGTATCAGAGCCTCGGGTTGCAAAACCGGGCCCTAGTATCATGTGAGTTGGTCTAGGTCGTTCGGCTATAGGAATTACTTGTCAACGTGTCTCTTTTGCATCTCTAATGTGCCTATGTGCTTAATTATCGCATTTTGATTGAATTATCTTCTCTTTTCATGCATGAACTAAACATAGCATGCATTTTCCGTGTTTTATTAATAGGATGTCTCCTAGAAGATATCGATCTCCGGAACGGCGCCATCGCCGAAATCATTCTCCTACACCTCCTCCACCACCACCACAACCGGCTGAAGCTTTTGTGAATTCAGTCATAAATATTATTGATCAAAGGTTTCGGGACTATGTGCTACCTGCACCTCCAGCACCACCTGCACCCGCAGTACCACAAGAGACTCCACTTTCTGCTATCCTTAGGGACTTTCAAAACCAACATCCCCCGAAATATTTCAAGGGAAATGATATACAAGCGGAGATGTGGCTCAAGGAAGTGGAGAGGATTTGGGAACTTATTCCATGCGAGTCTCGGGAGAAGGCCCGATGTACTATTACTCTAATTCAAGGTGAGGCCTACTCATGGTGGGAAAGTACTATGATTGTTTTAGCTGCAAGGGGAGAAGAGGTTAATTGGGAGGTTTTCACACGGGAATTCAAGAACAAGTTTATTCCTCCCGCATCCCGCACGCGAAGATTGAAGGAATTTATGGAATTGAAGCAGGGATCGAGGTCGGTTGGTGAATACATTTCAGAGTTTGAGAGGTTATCCCGCTACGCCCCCAATATCGCGAGTGATGACTCTCATAAGGCCATGCAATTCGTTCAAGGACTTCGGCCTGATATTCAGACATCTCTTGAAGCCGTTAACAGGAGTACTTGGGCGACGGCGACTGTGAAAGCCTTAAAAGTGGAAGATTCAGTGAATGCCCGAAGGTCTTCTTACCTGCAGGGACAAGGATCCGGTTCCGGATCGGGTTATAATCAAGGAAAGAGACCTATGACTTTCTCGACTCCTCAACAAAAAGGACCGTTCAAGAAGCCCTTTGTCCCAAAGCAAGCTCCACGGGCACCTCAAGTTCCCCAAGCTCCTACAGGACCTCGCAAAGATCATCCTCCGTGTATGCATTGTGGAGGACCAACCGGTTCTTATAACACTTGCAGGAGAAGACTCAGATTGTGTCTGATTTGTGGAAAGGCGGATCATATAGCCAATGTTTGCCCCGACAAAATTCCAGGTTTTCAGGGAGGAGCTCAAAGGCCACTAGTTCGAGCACGAGCTTATGCCCTTGAGGGCGAGGAACAAAATATCGAGGCCGACCCAAATGCCGTGGTGGAAGGTACCGTTTGCATTCACAACATGAACATACATGCATTATTCGATCCGGGTGCCACGCATTCCTTTATCTCTTGTGATCTATGTGCTACTCTTTGCCTACCTGTTATTTCTGTGGATATTTGCTTCCTAGTTAGCTCCCCTCTCGGGGGAAATCTTGTGACAGACAGGGTGGTGAAGAATTGTGTTGTGAAGACGGAAGACCGGGTTTATTAAGCTAATTTTATCGTTATGCCAATGAAGAGATACGGGGTGATATTGGGCATGGATTGGTTGTACAAGCACCGGGCCATGGTTGATTGCTTTGCTAAAAAGGTCCATTTGGGTAAAGAAGTAATTGTGGGGTTTGGTTCGAAATCAGTGCCGCTTTTGTCTTTTACCAAAGCTCACAAATTGATTAGAGATGGAGCTGCGGGATATGTTGCCTATCTTCTTAATAAACCTAAAGATCAAGTTAAGTTCGAAGATGTGGCCGTGGTTAAGGAGTATCTCGATGTGTTCCCGAAAAGTTTGAATTCGTTACCACCGGATCGAGAGATAGAATTTGTTATAGATTTGTATCCGGGATCAACGCCATATTCCAAGACCCCTTACAGAATGGCACCGACTGAATTGAAGGAATTAAAGATTCAATTGGAAGAACTTCTTAAGAATGGATTTATTCGGCCGAGTTCTTCACCGTGGGGTGCTCCGGTTTTATTTGTTAAGAAAAAGGACGGAACATTAAGGATGTGCATCGATTACCGAGAGTTAAACAGAATAACTATCAAGAATAAGTATCCTTTACCCCACATCGAGGATTTGTTTGATATGTTGCAAGGTTCAGGGGTATACTCGAAACTGGATTTGAGGCAGGGATATTATCAATTAAAAATCCGGGAAGGAGACATTCCAAAGACGGGATTCAACACCCGGTATGGGCATTACGAGTTCGTAGTCATGCCATTTGGTCTAACTAATGCCCCTGCAGCATTTATGGATATGATGCATAGGATTTTCCATCCCTACCTCGATAAGTTTGTGGTGATCTTCATTGACGACATTTTGGTGTATTCAAGAACTGAAGAGGATCATGCCCGACATCTTAAGTTGGTGTTGGATCAGTTGAGAGAACACCAATTGTATGCTAAGTTCAGCAAGTGCGAATTTTGGATTGATCGGGTTTCTTTTCTAGGCCACGTTGTTTCAAGGAAGGGTTTGGAAGTAGATCCTTCAAAGATAGAGACAGTTATTCAGTGGTAAACTCCGAAGAATGTCTCAGAAATAAGAAGTTTCTTGGGTTTAGCGGGCTATTATCGGAGATTCGTACAGGATTTCTCAAAGATTGCAGCTCCTTTGACCCGATTGACAAAGAAAGAGGCTAAATTTGAGTGGGATTCTTCGTGTGAGGCGAGTTTTCAAGTGTTGAAGGAGAAGTTGACAACTGCACCTGTGTTAGCACTTCCCGAAGGTAATGGAGGTTACACAGTTTATACGGACGCCTCTAAGGAAGGCTTGGGTTGTGTATTGATGCAGAATGGGAAAGTGATCGCCTACGCCTCAAGGAAGTTGAAGGAACACGGAAAGAATTATCCCACGCACGATCTCGAACTTGCAGCCATGATATTTGCCCTAGGAAAATGGAGGCATTATCTTTACGGGGTTTCATTTGAGATCTTTTCTGACCACAAGAGTCTCCAGTACTTGTTTTCTCAGAAGGAGCTAAACATGAGACAAAGGCGTTGGATGGAATCTCTCGAAGACTATGATTGTTTGATTAAATACCATCTCGGCAAAGCTAATGTGATCGCGGATGCACTGAGCAGGAAGGCTAGTGTATCTAACTTGGAAGGGACGAGTAGAGATATAGAAGAGCCTATTAGAATAAGAGCTCGTATCTCTTATATTTCAATTCACTCGGATTAAGAGAAAGGATATTTGAGAGTCAAAGAAGTGATCCCGAAGTTCAGAAATTAGTTGAGAAAGCTCGAGAGGATCCCGAGTGTCCTTTTGGATTTGATGATACGGGAATTTTCAGGTTCAAGAACAGAATTGTGATTCCTAAGGATTTGAGAAGGCTCATTTTGGATGAAGCTCATAAATCTGCTTATTCAGTACATCCGGGAGGAAAGAAGATGTATCGGGATCTCAAGCAATATTATTGGTGGAATGGTTTGAAGAGAGATGTGGTGAACTTTGTGAGACAATGCCTGACTTGTCAGTTAGTGAAAGCTGAGCATCAGAAGCCGTCGGGATTATTGCAACCGTTACCTATACCCGAATCTAAATGGGAACAGATTGCTATGGATTTTGTTTCGGGTCTTCCAAGAGTGAAAGGTGGTTTCGATGGAATTTGGGTGATAGTGGATCGATTGACAAAGTCGGCACATTTTCTTGCTATTCGGATGTCCGATAAAGTGTCAAAATTGGCTAAGAAATATCGGGATGAGATAGTTCGGTTACATGGAGTGCCCGTAACTATAGTGTCAGATCGGGATCCAAGGTTTACCTCCGGATTTTGGCAAGAGTTGCAAAGAAATTTGGGAACAAGGCTTCATTTCAGCACCGCTTTTCATCCTCAAACGGATGGACAATCTGAAAGGTTGATTAAGTATTTAGAGGATATGTTAAGGGCGTGTGCATTGGACTTTCAGAGCTCGTGGAACGAACAACTGCCGTTGATTGAATTTGCCTACAACAATAGCTTTCAAGCCTCGATAGGAATGACACCTTTTGAAGCTCTCTACGGAAGGAAGTGTAGTTCTCCCTTGTTTTTCGATTTAGAGGAATGGAAGTGGAGTAAACAAGAAGGAGTGAAACGGGGAGAAAAGAAGGAAAAGCCTTCTAAGGCCATTCAGGAGGCGATTGATAAGATTCAATTGATTTGACAAGGGATGAAAGCAGCTCAAGATAGACAAAAGAGTTATGCGGACCGTCGAAGGAAGAATCTTGAGTTTGAAGTAGGTGATAGGGTATTCCTAAAAGCTTCTCCGAGAAAAGGGTTCACGAGAATTGGAAAAGGAGGGAAATTGAACCCTAGGTACTTGGGAGCTTATGAGATTTTGGAGAAAATTGGGGATACGGCGTATCGGTTGGATCTACCTCCGAGTTTGACGGGAATTCACAATGTGTTCCATGTTTCCCAACTCCGAAAATATCATCCGGATGATTCAGAGATCCTACCCAAGGAAGAAGTGGAAATTGAGCCTAACCTTAACTTCGTTCAGAAACCGGTTAAGATTTTGGATTGAAAATTTCAAGAACTTCGAAACCGGCAAATCCCACTAGTTAAGGTCCTATGGAGAAGTGATAAATCAGAAGAGGCTACCTGGGAGACGGAGGATAAGATGAGGAAATTCCATCCCGAGTTATTTCTGGACAATCAGTGAATCCTAGGACGGATTCTTTTAAGGGGGAGAGGTTGTGACGCCCCGCTATTTCGGATTTTCAGGTATGACTTGTGTGCTCTTTAAGTGCGCGTTTAAATTATTTTAATTACTTGATTGTATGATTTATATTTATTCTTATTTGAAATTCTTTAAATATTTGAACTATTTGAATTGAAATTATATGAATTTCTTGAATATTTGCGCATGTGTTAAATGTTTATGTGTCGTTTCCATATTTAATGAATTCGAAACTTTGTGAAATTTTAATATGTTGGATTTATGTGTGTCTTTCATATGAATATATGCTCGTTTTATGTTTTCGGATTTGTTTGATTGTGTTTTGAATTTATTTTGTGCATTTGGAACCAAAACGGGGCTAACGGTAAATTAGCGCACCTTTGGTTCCGTACGTGATATCTTGAGCTAGGAAACTCGGATTCGAGTTTTGTCAACTTCGTTGAACTCGTATCAAAAATTTGAGTTCAATGAACTTAGCCTTATATTTTTCTAATATCATTTGAACCCCCGAAATTCAACCGAAACTCGCAACGGGAGCCAAATCTGCCACACATTGCCAAAAATGCCATAACTCCCTCATACCTTGACCAAATTAACCATGGTTTGAACCTATGTGACCCTAGTTAACCCCAATATCTCCCCATACACCCCCATACCGAACCAACCTCAGCAACTAAGCGAAAATCAACCATCCTTTCCCTGCTCTCCACAAAATCCCGTAACCCTTGCCCTCCTTGGAGATTCAAGCTCAAATCTCCATTTTTCCTCCATTCAATCCACAAGGTGAGTTTAGTATCATGTTATACATTCAATATGGATCATTTTAAGCTTTGCATCCCCAATTTTGATCATGTATTGACGGGGTTTTGGATATATGGATGAATAGTTAGGTTATATGCCAATTTGTTGAACTCTTTCATTCCTTGGTTGTTTTGGTTGATTCCAAGCTTGAATATGGTTGCCATGACACCTTCCTTGCATTTATGGTGAAGTATTACATGGTAGTTGAAGCATTCATGAGTTACCATTAATGTATATTTGAAGTTTTTACATGAAATGATCATCCTTACCTCCATAGCATGTTTCAACACTTTGGGAGCATGTTTGTGTGTTGTTATGGAGTGGTTTTCTTGGATTTTGATGATCTTAACTTACCTAAGTATGTTGGTTGGAGATTGGGTGGTGTTGCTCTGTTTTTCTGCTGCGTTTCTTTCTTTTTTTTTGGCTACAGACTCAAATCCACGGGGGTGGATTTTTTCCTTTGGAAAAATCCGCTGGGGTGGATTTGAGTCAGTAGGTCTGGACCAAATCCATGGGGGTGGATTCTGTCCAGGTTTTTTTTATTGCTCCGGTTTCGTTTTTTCTTGTTTTTCTTCGCTTGTTTATATTCCTCCACCTCTTTTATGACTTCTATGCTATGCTAACATGTATTATCTTGAGTGTTATGAAATTTTATGATTTTTCGTGGAGTATTTTACGAGTTATGCTTCAATGTGTCTTCTTTGCTCCTAATGTGTGCATGCATGGACTTTGCTCTTAAGTTTGAACCCTAATTGCTATTTATTCCTTATTTAATGACTTGTATGATACGTATACATGTTATACTACGTGTTATGATCGTTATTTGAATTTCTTGGACTAATTTAGTATGATTTATGGAGATGTTGAACTTTAACAAATTTGAACGCTTCATGAAAAGAATGGAATGAATGTTTATATGTCTTTAAGACATTAATAGTGCACATGAATGTGTCCATTACATAATATCATCTTTTATGCATTCATATCATGATCATTTTATTGCCGAGCGTCTTATTTGGTCATTTTGAGTCTCACACCACTTTGTTCGCACAGATCCGGGTCCGGTTGAAGGTGAAGGCGATCCTTGAAGCTTCTACTCCTTTTATTTTATCTTGGAAGGTGGGTTTCTCTTCTACTTAGTTAAATGACCTTATATACCTCTTATGTGTAAAGATTTCGGCCTAAAATTATATATATATAGAGTCCTTTTTATCAAGTCTATGATTTTGAACCTAAAGCCCTTCTTTTATGAACCCTACCTAAATGTTTTGGCGAGAATTGATCGAATGCACAGAATGGGGCCCAGGGACTTAGTGCTAGAGGCTATCCGGGGAGGCATGGGCCGACGGTGATCCCTTTCACTAGTCCCACCAATCTAACGACGTAACCGGACCTCATTAGGAGTTAGCGAGGAATGGACGTTGAGTGCCATCTGGGGAGTCATGTAACCCCTTTTGGCCAATGCATGGGTGGCCGGGTCTTGCAAACCCGTCCACCAACCCGGAGGAAGAAGGAGTATATGTTATGAATGTGCACAAAAGAATAGTATGCATGAAAAGAATGATTGAATGAATGTTTTAATGAAATACACAAGGTGTTGGTTGGAGATAATGCACGCCCACTCGCCGGGCCACTAAAGACCTAATGAATTTGAGTGTTATAATCCCGATTGATGATTTCCTTATTTCACTCACTTGAGAAATGTTTTGAAAACCTCATTTGGGATTATGGCTTGCATGTACTTGTTTAATTATCGTTTTATCTATATTTATGCCCTATTTTATACCCACCAGTCCCCTTTAGACTGAACCCGGATTGTTTTTAGTTTTTGTTGTGCAGGTGTGAGGGGAGCTAGGCGGGAATTCGAGTCTAGAGTCTTGCATTTGCTTCTAGCTCTTGTATATTTTGTTTACACTTGCATACTCATACTTATGGTCTTAGTATTTTATCCATGACTTGGGAATTGTATATTATGGGCCTTTTAGGCATGTGACTTATGATATATTCTTTTGGAGCGTGATGCTCAATGTGCAGCTTATATGTTATTTATGCTTCCGCTTTATTGTCTATTCTTGTATTTCTTGGTTTAAGGGTTAGTCCCGCCTAGCATAGAGTGTGTGTGTGTCCCCGTTCGCCGTGATCTAGCTTGAGTATGGATTATCTATTTCATATTCGGGTGGGGTCTCGGTGCGGGGGATGTGGTACCTTGCGCTCGGGTGCTACATCTTCTTTGAAAGACATGTTCCTACACTCATAGGAAGGTTCTTAACCTTTGCTAACTCCATATTGAATCTCTTCAATACTTTGTCAATGTACATCGACTGTGATAGTCCTATTAATCTTCTGGATCTATCTCTATAGATTTTAATTCCAAGGATATAGGACGCATCACCAAGATCTTTCATCTCGAATTGGTTCGATAACCATAACTTAGTTACTTTCATGTCATCCTTCGAATTCCCAATAAGAAGGATGTCATCAACATAAAGTACTAAGAATTGCACTGAGGTCTCCAATTCCTTTCTATACACACAGGACTCATTTGAAATTTGAATGAAGCCAAACGCTTTGACTGATTCATCAAATCGAATGTTCCAATTCCTAGAAGCCTGTTTCAATCCATAGATTGATCTTTGGAGTTTACAAACCTTTTGCTCACTCCCATTGAATGTGAAACCTATGTCTTTGTCTATGTCACCATTGAGAAAGGTAGTTTTCACATCCATTTGCCATATCTTATAGTCATAATATGCAGCAATGGCAAGCATGATCCGAATAGACTTTTGCATTGTAACTGGCGAAAAGGTTTCATCAAAGTCCACACCGGGTCTTTGAGTGAATCCTTTCGCAACCAGTCTTGCTTTGTAGGCTGCAATGCTTCCATCAACTCCAAGCTTTCTCTTAAAGATCCATTTGCAACCTATGGGTTTGACCCCGTCAGGCAAATCTACCAAGGTCCAAACTTGGTTGGAGTTCATGTAGTCCATTTCGGATTTCATGGCTTCTATCCACTGTTCAGAGTCAGAATCTGAAAGTGCTTCCTCATATGTTAAAGGATCATTATCCTTTTAAGAGATTTCATGGAAGAATCCATACCATCTCTCCGGCTGTCTAGGAGTGCGTTCAGAACGCCTTAGAGGAGGATTTTCGTGTGTATCGAAATTCGTGATTGGTTGTGGTTGATCTGTAGGGGACGTTTCTTCAGTGGGTGGCGTGGGGTCACTTTGTACTTCCTCTAATTCTATGATCTTGCCTTTCCTTTCTTTAAGGAACGGTTCCTCAAGAAAAGTGGCATTTCTGGAAACAAACACCTTTTGCTCAGATTGATCATAGAAGTAATATCCTATGGATTCCTTAGGATAACCAAAAGTAGCATAAGTTAGAACGAGATTCTAACTTATCTCCCACTGTCCTCTTCACGTAAGCAGGACAACCCCAAATTCTTAAGTAAGAATAGCTAGGGATTTTACCATGCCACATTTCATAGGGCGTTTTAGGGACTGACTTAGAGGGAACTAGATTCAAAATCTTTGCTGCACTTTCTAGGGCATAACCCCAGAAAGAAGGTGGTAAGTCAGTGAAACTCATCATGGAACGAACCATATCAAGTAGGGTTCGATTCCTTCTCTCAGAAACTCCATTAAGCTGAGGAGTTCCCGGAGGAGTCCACTGAGAGATAATCCCATTATCTTTGAGATGATTAAGGAATTCTTCACTAAGATACTCGCCTCCTCGATCAGATCGAAGTGCTTTGATCTTATGACCAGTTTGGTTCTCAACCTCCTTTTGAAATTCTAAGAATTTTTCAAAAGCTTCAGATTTATACTTCATCAAGTATACATAACCATACCGACTGAAGTCATCAGTAAAGGTTCTGAAATACTGATGATTGTTTCTAGTGCTTACACTAAGCGGTCCACAAACATCAGTATGGATCAAATCCAAAACCTTAGTGGCACGTTCCACAGTTCCTTTAAAAGGAACTTTGGACATTTTTCCTTTGAGACAGGATTCGCAAGAAGTTAACTCCTTAAGATCATTTTCAGAGAATGATCCTAAAGTGTTTATCTTGCTAATTCTGTTCTTGGAAATGTGTCCTAATCTAGCGTGCCATAAGGGAGCTGAAACTTTGTCATCTCTCTTACGCTTCGTTTCTCGTTGTATATTCATGATATTGATATTTTGAGTTAGGTAAAGTCCATTACTTAGAGTACCGATGTGAACAGAAGAGTTGTTCCGTTTGATAAAATATTTACCATTCTTAATATAAGTTTCATAAAGGAATTATATTACGAATAATGCTCGGTACATAAAGGACTTTATTCAAGACTAACTCAAAACTACCTAAATCTAATCTAATTGTGCCTAAAGCTCGAGCTTCAACGTTTGAGCCATCACCGATCTTCAAGACACATTCTTCTTCTTTGAGTTGTTGGACTTCACTTAGCATCTGTACATCATTACAGATATGAGTTCCACAACCGGTATCAAGTACCCAAGAACTAGAATTAATAGAAAGATTTACTTCAACGAGAAAGATACCTTTCTTTAGAGTAGCCTTGTACTCTGGGCAGTTTCGCCTCCAATGTCCCGCTTTGCCACAATGGAAGCAAACATCCTCTTTCTGATCACGCTTCTTCTTTTGGGCCTTCCCCTTCAAAACGCCACCAATGGGCCTAAGGGGTTTCTTCTTCTTCTTTTGGGCTTTCTTGCCCTTACCTTTAGAAGGCCCAAAAGAGGAAGATGGAGCATTCACCATCAAAACCTTATTGTCCTTCTTGATCGTGCTTTCAGCAGTCATAAGCTGACTAATCAGCTCAGCTACAGTAGCACCAGCATGATTCATGTTGAAGTTAAGGACAAATGGGTTGAATGATGGTGGGAGCGAAGCCAGCAACAAATCCACTGAAAGCTCATCTTTCAGTGGCATGTCCATGGAAGCAAGTTTCTCAGTAAGGGCAAGAAACTTGAGTCCATATTCATGGACACTTGAACCTTCCCTCATTCTCAAGTGGAACAATTCCTTTGAAGTGTTATACCTTGTAACACGTTCATGAGGGCGGTAAAGTTGCTCTAAGTGGTCGTAAATCTCCCAAGCAAATTCCATGGCCTCATGTTGCCTTTGCAAGTCTGGAGACATGTTAGCCAACATAAGGCAACGAGCTTGGAGATTATCATCCTTCCACTTCTGAATCGCATCCCGCTCGGCCCGAGTGGGAGCCTCCCCTTCGGGACTAGGCTCCCCTTCGAAGAGAACATAAGTTCTCTTCTCAGAATCTAAAATGATTTTTAGATTCCTCAGCCAATCAGAATAGTTGGGACCAGTCAACTTGTTTGACTCGAGGATCGATACAAGAGGGTTTTTGGTTGCCATTTCAAAACACGTAGAGAATCACAGAATCTACGACCTAAATGGTAAAACAGAGAACTAGTGAGCATGCTGAATTATAACGATATACAAAAGATAAGGTCTTTAATCTAATGTAGCTCCCACTGTTTTTCAAAGATCTATAATTCCCAAAGATCTAAAAGGAACATGTTTCCCAATGGGTACTAAGATCCTAGGCATTTTACCTCGAACCCACGACTTGCGGACATTCTAAGTAAGAACCCTAGGTAGGTACAACTTACCAATTCTAACACCTTTAGAACTCTTAGTAATTGTTTTTTGCATCACCTATCTTTCAATATGGACCCACGACTCGTGCGACATCCATATTTACTTAGGCGTTAAGCTAGACCCATCAATCATAAGATCATGACCAAAACTTAGTTCGAACGACCCACGACTCGCGGACATCGTCCTTGCCAAAATTGATCATGAAATATTGACCATTTAAAATGATCAATTAGGTAACTAAGAACTAATAAGCTCCACTAGCTATCCCACGACTCGCGGACAATAACTAGCTTCACTTACTAAACTTAAAACCTATTGATGGAATGCTAGGAATTTAATTCAAAATTTGCATCTCGAATTAAACAACTATTTGTTCGAAATTAGCTTAATATTTAATGGGAATTTTCGAATCAACCGGAGAGTTGTCCGGTTCGACCTCACCAACATATGTTATCCAATTTTATTAGTCTTGATTAATGCAAGTACACTTAAATGCATTTCAAACAAGCAAATAAACAGATAACATGTCCTAGCATGATACTAACATGTAATGATCATGGGTTCTACCTATCTTATGCGTGATATGTGGGAGCCACTCCACAATCACAATTTCTAACATACATGCCACATAAACAGTTTAAATCACATAAGGGAAAGCGGTAACAAAATACGAGCCCTATCTCTATTACATTTAACAATTGAGATTCCCTTCCCTAACATGTTGAGGGGTCTTCACTTATGGCCTCCTTGTTACTTGAATGTGGTCCATCTTACTCCATGGGTGCATTGTCTCCAAAATGAAAATAAAACCTCACCACCTATCTCTACTCTCAAATTACAATAAAAAGAAAAAGAGATAAAGTAATAAGGCTCAATCTTCATATTGGCCTTAGACAATTACACGGGGCATACCCCGGCCTCAAAAACAGTAATATGGAAAACCACATAATAAATCACATAACAGTACGCACATAAGTGAGGCTCCAACCTCAATTGAAAAACGCAACTATAGGGCTCCAACCCCAATTTAAACCATCCATGTGCATAAATTAAAACCATACATAGATCTAAACCCATGATCACCAAACATGCTTTTGCGAGAATTTAAATTTAACCAATAAATTAAAATTCCCGTTTCAAGTCTTAATGACTTAAAACACGACTTGATGCGAGTCTTATTTATAAAAGTTTTCAATAAATCCCAATTTAACAAAACAAATAAAATTACAATTAATTTCTGAAAATTAATAATTTTATCAAAGATGTATTTTTCCAAAATATAAACCGTTTCTATTTCTCAAAAATCCCAATTTTAAGTTTTATTAAAAAATTAAAAAATAAATATTCAAAAAAAAATTTAAAATTAAAATAAAAATTGGGACTGGATTGCACGAAATACGAAAACGGATTACGAAGGAAAAACGGGGCCCGCTCGCGAAGAGGGCCAATCCCGATGCAGGCGCGCGGCCAAGGCCGGGCGAGTGCGCACGCTGCGCGTGGCCCTTCCCGGCCATATGCGGGCGACGATGGGCGGGGTTGGGCGGCCAGTCTCGGCCGCCCTGGGCGCGCCCGGAAGGGCCTCCCGCACGGTTGTGGGAGGGTGCTGGGCGGCTGCCCTGCGCGCGCCTAGGCCAGGGGGGCGGTGCGTGCGACTCCTTCGCGCTCGGGGTTTCGCGTGTTCGTCGTATTCCGTATTTTTCGTTTCGTGTTTTCGTTCAAAAGTAAAACCAATCCAAGAAATCCAAAAACAGTTTATACAGTTTCAAATCTAAAATAGTTTTCAAAAATTAAATTTTGCAAAAACCAATTTTCAAAAACTTTCAGGAAAAAAAATACAGTTTCGTAATTCAGGCTTTCTAAAACAATTACAAATACTCAATCGCATCAAGCCTAAGAATTTCTACCAAATTCAGTATAATTGAGACGAATCAGAAATACGATTTACGAGGTGGCTCTGATACCACTTGTTGGAAAACACGAATCAAAAAGCAGCGGAATTTAAAAATTTTCCCAACGAAAGGACCTTGGACTCGCAATCGTGTAACCAAATTCGTAGAGATAGAAAACTTACTTTTCTTTTATTCTTTCTTGAAGCATTTCAAGCCACCCAAGAACGCTCTTCTCACGGCTTGATCCCCTCTCCATGGTAAAGCTCGAATCTTCAAATTTCGAGCTTGAAGTCTCTAGAGAAAGTCCACCAACTTGATCACAATCTAACTAGTAAGGATGCTAGTTCTCTAGTTAGTGTTTAGGCTTAACCTAGGGTTTTATTTAATCTTGGAGAAAGGAAGGTGTTTAACACATGAACCAAAAGAATTGCCAATTAGCTCTAAAGGGGAGCATGAGCTCCCCTATATATAGGTAAGGGAGAGGGACGGCCGAACCTATTCCTTGTTTGTAACGCCCCGGCTTTTCGTTTAAACTACTGTGTCGTATTTGCTTATAAATTGCGCAATTAAATTAGCTAACTATGTGATTAATTGTTTATAAGTGTTTCGTATTTAATTTTATTATTCAATTTTATTATAAATTGTTAATCAATTATGCATTAATCAATTTCATTAATTTATTCAAATCCTTTGACCTTGGATCATAATTAAAATGGAATTTAAACTTTAGTTTTAAATTGTAATGCATGAATTTATTAAGGATATACGCATGCTTGTTTATTGGTGCTACGTTCTCATATGAAATGACATCGGAATGTCGTGGAAATTTAGTATGTCGTAAATATGTGTATTATGAACATGTCTATATGCTCGGTTTATGTTTTCGGATTCATTTGACGGGTTAACGAATTTAATTTGATTTGTGGAACCAAGTTGGGGGCTAACGAGCAATTAGAGCACCCTTGGTTCCGTACGTGATATCTTGAGCTCGGGAATTCGGATTTGAATTCCGACACCTCCGTTGCCTTCGTATCGAAGATTCGGAGACAATGGAACAAGCCTCATACCTTTTTGAGACGTAACGGACAACTCGTGCAAGAAGAGCTCCTTTTGTTGACTAGTCTTCATGGTGGGACCCTTTTTACTCAACCTAACCTAACCAAAGCTTAACCATGACTTTTGTACCTTGAGTTAAGCCCTTTCTTCCCCCTTTTAGCGGCAAAAACCGAGCCAAATATCTCCCCTTGCTGCTGCAACTGATCGAGATAGAGGAAGAGAGAAAAAGGAAGAAAAACCCTTGGCCATTCTTGTGATTTTGAGCTCAAATCACCTCCCTTCTTCTTCCAATCTTCAAGGTATGAATATTTATGTCTTCTATAATCTATTATACTTGATTTCATCTACTTAATACATGACTTGGATCAGGTTTGGTTAGGGTTTGAGTGATGAGTTTGATATGAACTTTTAGGGATTTTTGTTCTTGTGACCTATTTACTTGTGTAGCTGATTTTCTTGCTTATACATGATTATATGAGCTTGTTTCTTGGCCTATTTCTTTCCTAACTGATAGTATATGATGTTAGGAGGATTTTATCTCTTGACCCTTTTATAAAATTATGAGATTTGGAGCTTCAAACTTGATGTTCAAAACTGCCTCCTCTGTTTCATGACTGCTGTGTGAAGTATGGTTTGTTGCTTGATCAAATGACCTTCTTTTCATGTGAATTTTCATGGATATGATGTACACTCATTGATCTATATTTTAGCATTCATGTTGCAAGTATTTGGATCCATTTTAAGCCCCAAGACCGAAAGACATGGCCTGTTCTTATGCATGATCTATGACAGACCTGCTGCTGTTGTGTTTTGTGACTTGTTGGTCATTCTAATGTGCTTTAATTCGTGTCATTTTGCATATATATGATGTACATTAGTTGTTTAGTATGTTAGCATGCATTCCCCAAGGTTTCAGTTCCAAATTCAGCTCCTAAGTACTTGATCATGGCTTGATTGAAACAATAGGGCTCTTATGTACGATTTTGGCGACCCAGTTTTGCTGCATGATTTAGATGCCCTTAATGTGTGATTTAGCCTTTGCATTCTAAATGAAATATGTTCCTTACATGATAAATGTGTTGTATATTAAGTTTCATAGCATTTGGAGTTGATTTGGTATGCTTTTGGATTGATTTTGTATGGGTTCAGTTTTGCCGGTAAAGTCTTGTGTGCGTTTTGGGTCTGTACCGTGACACCCCCGTGTCTCATTTGCACTAAAGTGTGAGACACGGGTGTGTCACACCTTCTGGGCATGTCTGTACTGAGCCACGGTCGTGGCTCAGTTTAGCTAAGGTTGGTGACACCCCCATGTCCCTTCCCCTGCGCAGTCCTTGTTGCTTCCTTTTCGGTTTTTGATTTGTTTCACCTGTTTGATGACTTTATCTCCTTTTGTGTTGAACTATGAACTTGTTTTGTTATGTGTTAGGAGTATTGTGGTTTAATTTCATAGCATTTGGAGGAGGTTTAAAGCATGCTTTTGGTGAATTGCTATGACGTGGCTTGAGTGCTTCTATCTGAAATATAAAGTACCTTCTTGCATTATTTTGATATCTTAAGTGATGCTCTTTGCCTTTTTATTTATCATACTCATTGGAAAGATGTTGAAAGGTATAATGTGACTATGATTTTAAAGATATTGTTATGAATTTCGATAGATATGAGAAGATTGAACTTGAATGAATATGAACGTTTATAATATCAAATGAATGACTTGGTTATATGAGTTAAATTCCTTAATAGTGCACATGAACATTTTCATGACATAATATCATCTTTTATGCATTCATATCATGCTTATGCATTGCCGTGCGTCATATATGGTTCATTAAGAGTCTTGAGTCTCACGAACACGTCATGTTGTCTTTTGTACAGTTTATCTCCAGGGTGGAGAGATCTTGATCTTTTAGGCACTCGGTTACTCGTATCCTTGTATCGTCTTGTTTCAGGTGAGGGTGTTTTCGTTCTAGTTACGTATAAAACCCTACAACCGTATGTGACAAGCTTTGGCCGAAAACCTAATATAGTTATATTTGGTTTTCAAATGTATGTATCGAGTAAATATTGATCGAGTAAACCCTTTTCAAATGATTTATGAATTATGTTATGTTTCTTATGAATTGATATGTTTGGCGAGACACATTTATGATTTATGATTGTACGGGCCCCGGGACTTAGTATATGTGGCTAACCGAGGAAGCAAGGGCTGATGGGGATCCCATATACTAGTTCCAACCAATTACGGCGAAACGGACTTCGTCAAGGAGTTTTTGACGGGGAAACTCTAACCGGGCTTTGAGGCCTCATGAACCTCATAGCCGCATTGATATGATTGGGTGGTCGGGCCTTACAAACCCGTCCACCACCCGGAGGAAGAAGGTTGGAACTGTTTTATGAATATGATTATGTTATGTTATGATTGTTATGCACCGTGCGGGAAGGCCGGGACACGGATTGCCCAAACGAATATGTTTTATGATATGATTTATGGTCTGTGTGTATTATGATATATTGCATGATCGCCTAATCAACATATTAATGATATTTGTCGTACACGGTCGGAGTTTGGTTGGAGATTGTGCACGCTCACTCGCCGAGCCTTATGTATATGTATGATTTATGAAGGTAATGAATTAATATGATTAGTTATGAAATCCGAGCATTGATTAATCATTCTCTTGCCCTTTTTGGGAACTAATTTCAAATAAAACCTTGTTCGGAATTTATGACTTGCATGTGCATGTTTTTTATATATAGATATCGCTCCTGCTCACTCAGTCTTCTAGGGACTGACCCTCTCCCTCCCCAACACTTTAGTGTGCAGGTTTGGCTTTGGAGTTTTGAGCTAGGCGGAGGTGTTTGGAGTCTTTAAGTTGGTCAAGTTAGGTTAGGAGAGTCTCTGCACTCACATATGTATTGGAATTACGCATGATTCGATTCTATAGTATCATGAACTTGAATATTTATGTAATTGTTATTGAATTGCTTTTGTTGGGCTTGGATTATGAATTGAAAAGAGGCCTGAAGAGCCCAAGTCTGCTTATGGTTTGTGTGTTTGGAATTTTAGTTGTCCGATGCATGATGTTTTGTTGATTGGTTGTTACTGCAGGGTCTAGTTCCGCCTAGCTTAGGAAGGTTTTTATGTTTGTCTCCCGTTCGTTAGGGTTTGATACGGGTGCGGATTTACTATTTCGTTACTCGTGTTGAGCCATAGTGCGGGGGATGTGGTGCCTCACGTGCGGGGTGCTACATTGTTGGGCAAGGATTTGGTCCCTCTCTCTCCTATTACTTGATCATCAAGTAATTTCCAACTTTGACTTTGAATTCTAATTCAAATCAACTTTCAAGAGAGCTAAAAATATCCAAACTATTTTTGGATAATTTTATACTTTATTTATTTAAAATAAATAACTTATTTTTATCTAATTAATTAATTCATAATTAATTAACTAGATTATTTTCTCCAAAATAAGACTTTCTTTTTAATTCAAAATTGAACCAAAGTCTATTAAATAATTAACACATTTAATTATTTAATATATATATATACAATATATATATTCACACGTGTGGGACACGTGTCACAAGGACACGTGTCACTCACGTGACCCACACGTGTGCCTTCACACGTGTGGAACCCTGTAGGCTCGATTAACTCCTTTAATCATTTTAAAGCCTCAACTCATGTAACCAAGTTGTTGTGTGTGACCCTCTAGGTTCTCAATTCAATTAGCAGTGACCCTAATTAATTAATTCACTAATTAATTAATCAGTCCACAGATTAAACGACCATAGTCTAGCAACAAGTGTTTAACCCCTAGCTGAATTGGAATGTTCGGATTCGATAGAACCTTTAAGTCATTGATTCATGTGAGATACAATCCTCCTACTTACTATCTCTCAACCAAGATCTAGGGCAAGGGAATAATCAGAACCCTAATAATCCGGTCTTAAAGCTAAGTGCATTTCATATCCATTTGATCTCAATCCAAGAAACCCTTTTCTTGATGTCTTGATCTACTGCCTTGGCCAAGGACTCCATATGGCATATGAATGACTTACACAATAAGAGAACACCTTGCAAATGCAAGTGTAGGTCCTTTCTTGATTCTCATTCACTTTCATGAATCACTTGTGCAGCCCCAGCATAAGCCTTGAATCAGTTGTCTAAGGTGACACCCTTTAAAGCTTATACCTAAGACTACAGAGTTAACTCATAAAGTGACAAGGAACCTCAAGTCTAAGGATCAATTAATCACATCAATGACTCGTGAGATATTTCCTAATCTGGAAGTTTCTATTTCCTAAAATAGAAACTTCCTTTCCTATTTAGGAATGTTCTCACACGGGGCACCTCAGTGAACTTACTTATTAAAGTAAGCACCCTCATGTATCACGCACGTATCAACTATACACTTTGCACCTCCATGAAACAAGGTGGTCCTTCTTAAGGGCGTGATCCCACAAGCAAGCCTTAGAGGAGTCAGGTTGACACTCCCACTGTCTGTAGGACTCATCGGCTTGGAGTAATTTACTAATCATGACTTATGTGATATAGGGCTCGTTTCATGAACCATTTCACCTAAATGGTAGAGTCCTAAAGTCATCAGGATTAGGGGAGTTCTTATACATGCACAGATAAAGTAAACGCATACCAAACAAGAGCATATAAAGAAGTGTTGCCTCAATTCGTTATTTCATTCAAAGATTGTCTGTGATTACAATAAGGAAAAGCACAAAGCGGATATTCAATCGGCTTTCTAGGGCACTATTCCTAACAATAACCCCGTCTCTCGAACATAGGAAGCGAGAGAACCCCATCTCTCGATCACACAAGAGAGAACCCCGTCTCTCGAGCAGGCAATTGAGAGAACCCCGTCTCTCAGCCTAAGTTGGACAGATTCCAGCATCTTCCAACATTCTAGTTCAAGAAATTCCAGCATTTCTCAAACCCCTAAATTCAAGAGAATCCAGCATCTCCCGAATATCTAAGTACAAGAGAATCCAACATCTGTCGTGCACAAAGCTTAGAAAGAATCCAGCATCTTTCTATCACATAAGTAGAGAATCCTGCGACTCTCTAACATATAAATTGAGAGAATGAACATCTCCCAAGCACGTAATTAGAGAGAATTAAATCTTCCTCACACTGAGAACGAGAGATCTTGACATCTCTCTAGCACATAAATACAATTATTTGAAGCACTTGTGCCTACGCACATCAAAGTAGCACAGTTGAAAATTACAACAATCAACGCATGTCACAATTAGCAAGTATATCACATAATAATAAGAGTCAAATAAATGATGTATGTATGCTCGTGCTATGAATGTTTATTGTACCTTCCACAGCGGCATTCTGATTAACCTCTACTGCTTCCTCCTCTCCATCAAGGGCATATGCACGAGCCTGAATAGCTGGCCTCTTCTTTGGACAGGTGTTCCTCTTGTGCTCAGCCGAACCACACACCAAGCATCTACCCAAATACCTCCAACACCTCTCCAAAGGATGAGAACCCTGACAGTGAGCTGGAGCTGGTAAAACTGGAGGTGCTGCGGGAGTAGTAGTTCGGGGCTTCTTGTTGATAAAGCTCTGTGGTCCTATAGGGGTAACGGAAACATCGGGTCCTTGTTTGTTCTTAATTTTAAGGCGCTGCTCTCGTACTCATCGTATCTTAGCTCTCGATCGGTCACAATCAGAAATCTCATGGTTCGGCAACGCGCAACAGTAACATCTCCCCAACCTCTCCCAACACGTATCGTACACATGGGTGTTTCCACCACAATAAGTACACCACTGGGGTTTTCTCCTCGGCTTTGAAGTACTCCCGGTCTCGTGTCCCTTTCCCCGGGTTCTCTTACCTTGAGTCCCATACGGATGGAATCCTCCTCCCATCGGAGAGTCCAAATACGCTCTCATCCTAAGTCCGATCCCCGATGTATGTCCTCTTCTGTCCAACTCTCTCATGCCAACCTCCACCGCTAATGCTCCCTCAGTGACCTCCTCCCAAGTACCCATGTTCCCCACGAGTACAAACTCCTTAAGTTCACTCCGTAGACCTTCCAAGAAATGCCTAGCCTTCATCCAATCATTTCCCATGATGTGGGGTACAAACCTACCCAATCTCTCAAACTCCTCCATGTAGCACTCAATGGTCTTATCCTCCTGCTTCAATGTGAAAAAGGCTTCCAATCTCTGCTTCTGCAGGGTGGCCGGTTTGAACCTCTTCCTAAACTCCAGAGCGAACACATCCCATGTCAATCCTTCACCCCTTGCCCCAAAACTCTGAACAATTTCTCTCCACCATTATTTTGCAGGCCCACGTAAAAGTAGAGAGGTAAGTCGTACCATATTGTGAGTGCTGCATGGCCACGCTTCAAATAAGCCCTCTATCCCCGAAAGCCACTGACTAGCACAAATTTCATCACCTCCTTCGAATAGGGCAGGGTTGAAAGACTTGAACTCCAGATACATCCTTGCCACAGGGTTAATAGGTGGTGAGTCGATTGGAAGTTGCCCTTGATTGTACAGATTAGGTTTAGAAGACTGACCGTAGGGTATCATCCTGAAATGTCAACAATTACAACTCCTGTGTATGCATGTCGGTTAGTAAATGCTCATGTCAAATCATAAATCAATTATCAACATCAAGGCAAGTAATGTTTCACATTATATAAATTCAGCAATGTGATGAGAATTCAAATGTATAGCTTATCAAACTGAGATGTTCATACTCATAAGTTATCACAATAGTCATCATCCACATCAAACAAAACAAGGTAAGAGTATTTAAGCGATGCATGTATGCAAATGTCATGAATGCTTGGAGTACCGTTAACCGAAGTGCAATAATCTTGACAAGAGAGTCGAGGTGAAGCAGCAGGAGTTGATTAAGTCGATAATGATGCAACCTTCGTCATCTGAAATTCTTTGTCTTGAGTCTTTTCGTAAAGTGGTAACTCAACAGAGCTTGTCTATCACCCAACCCCCTCACTAGACCGTAATCCTTGCTCAACTAGAATCATCCTCAGTTTCTCCTAAGAATTCTGAATTATGTGTTAAATCTTAGTCTACTCATCTTCAAGGGGTTGTCCATGATTCGTTTATCAATCCGATATTTACCTCAGAGCTTCGTTGGATGATCATGGTGCTAAGCACTTCCCAAAGCATTCCATGGTCTATGATTCTAAAAATTGAATAAAGTCTTTCGGCGTCTAAGTGTTCTATTCCCACCTCAACAATGTCTTCCATCTCATCTTGAAGAAACACCCAGAGAGCTAGCAAGTAATCTTGTCTTATCGTTTGTTAACTCTAACCGACACCAAAACCTTCAAGGCTCACCGATGGTTTGTAGCTCGTCGCTTAAGTTAGCACCAACATAGCTACCTATCCACATCCCTTGAACTTGATCGGATTCTTCTACATTAACTCGTTTCCATCAACAAGGTGACTACTTTCAAATGAATGAATCCTCAAGGTCAAAATTCGTCAAACCCTATCTTCCATTTGACTTTAAGATAGTAAGTCAATATAGAAAATCTCTTTCCTTTAACTCTGAACTTTTTATGACCATTGATTTTGGTAAAGAATCCTTTCATCTTCGAATTTTGGTGTGTTTTCATTTTAGTGCCAATAGGTACTGTTGATGGAGGAAAATCTCAGTGTTGACTCATAGGGTATCCTGAAATTCAAACACTAAATTCGATGCATGCGGATTAAAGATGCAACTGAAAGGTAACACGTATATCACGTAAATGCAACAATTAGCTGTAATTTATAAAGCAAATAAAATAAGATGTTGTATAATCAAAGTCATAATGTGCACACAACCATATAATTGCTAAACAATTCATGCCGAAGGGTCAAAGTATCAAGTCAAACAAATGTAATGCGCAGTTATATTCCTATGCCGTACAACCTAGACAGACTCAACACGACTCAACAGCTCGGTTTTGCAACCTAGAGCTCTGATACCACTTAAGGATGTAGCACCCCAAACGGAGGATACCACATCCCCCGCACTAGGACCCAGACCCGATCATGAAATAGGAAGTCCATGCCCGAATCTGAACCATAGCGAACGGGAGACCAACTCACACACTAGGCTAGACGGAACTAACTTGACAAACTCAGAGTGCGGAAGCAATTAAAACCAACAGCAATGGGTAGTGAAAGCTTTTAAAACAGAACAGGCAAGCAAGTGACGGGTTCAACTAGCATAGATACCTAATCCCGAATATCAATTCATAATCCAACATAATAAATAGTATAAACATCATCATAATATCTATTAACATCCAAATACTAGCTTACTAGCCCCACACGGGTTTAAGTCTAAGTAGAACACAAACATAACCTTCAAGTGTGAAACATAAATACATAACATAAGTAAAGTATGCGACAAATGCATCCTAACTCCAACTAGACTGACAAGTGTGACTCCGAAGACTCACTTCCGCCTAGCTCAAGCCAAAAGGAATCCTGCAAACTAAAAGATAAAACGAGGGGTCAGTCAACTGACTGTGTGAGGGGGGCTAACGCACACCCACAATATATATATAGAGCACATCACATGACATAAGGGTGGACTCATGAACCGGGACTAGGGTTTTGCATGCCAAAACAGTTGGAAATACCCAAAATAGTATAAGTTTGGAAAAACCATTTAGAGAAGCCTATCCAGTTTCACAAATCCCATACATTCATAACATATACCCGGCGAGTACGGGCTTCCAACCTTTACTCCTCATAACTGTACAGAACATCAAGCAGAATCAATCTATCCTCTACTCCAATGATGGAAGAGCCACGCGTTGGCCCTAACCATCCATACATACATACTCACAAGGGGTAGCGAACCCACGACTGCCCTCCCCGGCTGTACACCGAAGGCTCAAGATATCACGCCTTCCCCTATCTCCTTCAAGATTCGCGTGATGATATCTCAAATGGAACTACGCACAGGTATATCCCCGACAGCCCTAACCGTCCCTGGGGCTCCTTACCCATAGCTCCTTGGATCCACATACATACATACATATGCCAATATTTCATGGCCAACTCGCTACAGAAACATAACATAACTGAATTTTCCAAAATAGCTTACATATGCCTTAATAATTAATTTTTCCAAAACCAAGGATAATCCACAAGGTCATAATCATATCATATCCAACACATATCTAATCATATATAGTATATAACCGCATGCGAGGATTGAATCATCATATTAAGGCTATAGGTCGCTTAACTATACAAAAATCCTAAACCTCACCTTGTGCAAGTAGAGTCTGAGAGTGTGAAGGGCCAAACACTCTAAACCTCGGGTCCACCGGCACCACCAAACTCTGTAACAAGACATACAGAAGCCCAGACTTAAACTCTATAAGAACCAAGTAGGACGCACGGCATATCAAGAGATGAATGATATGTAATATGGAATGAAGTATACACATAGGTCACGTAGTGTAACGCCCCGAATTTTATTTATTAATATCTTATGTTTTAAAATAATTTTATAAATTATATTTTACAATACTTTCATGAATATTTTATGAATTTATAACAAATTGAGAATTTCTTTCATGACTTGAAAATATCTATTTCGTAAAATTATTTACCGGGTATGAGTTAATTACCAAATTGTCCCTAGATAGATATTTCTTTAAATTTGGGGACTAAATTGCATGGGTTTCAAGGACCTAATTGACCATATTTCAAAACCTTATATCCTTAATTGCATCACTTGAACTCTTAGAGGATTAATTGGCAAAATGGGACATCTCACACATTTCAAAAATTGATGAATCGATATATGCATCCCCAAGCTTCTTCCTTGCTCTCACATCATCCAAAAATATCCCAACCACATTTGCTTATTGATCTCGGTTCATACAAGAAAGAAAAGGGAAGAGATTTCATACTTTTCATCAAGAAATACTTCAAGAATTGGGACTTGATCATCATCCTTATCTCTTTTCTCCATATTTTCATTTCAAGGTTGGTTTGGCATGAGTTTATGATTCTTGATCATGTTTGATTGAGCTAGGGTTTGAGAGTTTGATGCTAGATGGATTATTTGTAGATGAAAGCATGAATATGTGATTATATCATGAATTATGGAATGATTTCTTCACGAATCTAATGGAATATTGAGCTTGAATGATCAAGTTTGATCATGAACATGAATCTTGAATTCTTGATGATTTTTCCATGATTGATAGGCTTAAGTGTTATTTTATCAACTATTGAACATATATGTATCATATTTCCAGAAGTGAATAGCTTTGTTGATTGAAAATGGAATTTGGTGATTTTGTTGTGCATTCCCGTGAGCTTCCCCTGTTTTTGCTCTGTTTCTGTAAGTTGCAGAAACAGGGAACGGCCGTTCCCAGCCTCAAGGCATAGTGGGAATGGGCGTTCCCCTCTTTTAAACTAAAAGGAAGCGGCCGAGCATGGGAACGGCCGTTCCCATTTTGGCCTTGGTGCCGGAAGGGCCGTTCCCAGCTTCAGCGCGTTTTTAAAATGGAAATCGTGGCCGCGTCTTTGGGGCTATGGGAACGACCGTTCCCATTTACAAAGGGAACCCGGAACGGCCGTTCCCACCTGACATGCAGAACAAAATATTCTGCATAAAATTACAATTTTAGCCCCTCGATCCGACGACTTCTTTGACCCCGATTTTGCTATTATATAATCTAATATGTAGTGAAACAACATGTTATCATACCACATTGTATTTTCGTGGTCGTCTCGATACATTTTGGCCGTTCGTCATATTTGGTCCATTTTAGAGTCATGTCTCACGTGTACACGTCGTGTTTGCACAGATCCTTGTCTCGTGACGTGGAGCAGGGGCCGTAGGCCGTGCCTTGACTTGCATTTGTCGGTAAAGGTGAGGTTTAGTTATTAATTATCTAGAACCCTATAACCCTTATATGGATTTCGGCCAAATTACACGTACGTATATCTTTATAATCGTTTTCCAACTTCAAGGGATTTAATACCTACTCGTGTATTATATTACAAATCGTGTTTCCTGAAACTAATCATGCTCATGACAACCAAATCGTGTATCGTGTTTATAATCAAGTCATGAATCGTGTCATCGTGTTACCGTGATCGTGTTTGGCGAACTATCGTGTACCGTGTATCGTATATCGTGTTTATGGGCCTGAGGGTGAGTGTTTGAGCCAACCGGGAAGGCATAGGGCTGACGGGTAACTCATAACACCTCTCTCACACCGTGGGGATGCCCCCTGAATCCACCAGGAGGTTTGGTGGAGGAAGGAGTCCCGTACGTGGGAGTCATACTCCCGACGTGCACCGTGATATCGTGGGTGGTTCGGGCCTTGCAAACCCACCACCAATGGAGTGAAGGATGGATTTCATGTTATTGATCGTGTGCACTTTAATGACTTGCTTGATAACTTAATTAAAGGAAAGTGCAACTCTTGTTCACTGTCGAGGTTGGTTGGAGATCGTGCACGCCCCTCGCCAGGGCCACTGATTGTTATAATAAATGTGATTATCGTGTTAAACCTAATAGTTGTAATCTCGGGCGAGTTTTATGTTATCCTTGCACCTATATTATTTTAATTACAAAACCTTACCCGAGATTATAACTTGCATGTTACTTGTGTTTATATATATATTGCCCCTCACTCGGTCTTCCCAGACTGACGCCTCCACCTTTCAGGTTTTGTTCGTGGCGTGCTAGGCGGGAGTCGGGTCGTGTCATTCTATCCAGCTGAGTCTAGCATAGCTTTTCTTCTCATGTATTAATAGTTCAGAGAATCATGTTGATAGTTCTAGGGACATATATGTGAATGTTATCTGAAAAATGATAATGTATTGATAGTTAAGTACAGTATTGATACCTACGAATTATTCGGTGCTTCCGCGTTATATTGTTACATGTAGAAGTTATCCCGCCTAGCCGGTCGTGTATTGCATTGTCACCCGTTCGCTATAGTTTTGATTTATGTATGGACTTTTCATTTCATACGTGGATCGAGGCTATAGTGCGGCGGTGTGGCACCTCCACATGTACGGGGTGCTACATCTAAGGTGGTATCAGAGCCCGGTTGCAAAACCGAGGTTCTCGTGTCGTGTCATGTCAAGTCTAGGTCGAACGGCATAGGATTAATTGATACTTGGTGAGTCTTGCATCTTATTTGGAGCTACTTGGACTTACCTGAAATTACTTGAACTAGCTAAATTATTCAATAAGTTGTGCCTTGCATTGATTTTGCTATTAATTGCCAGCTAGTTGATCTTGAATTATGTGTTATACTTGTATTCTATGATCTTAAAATGTTCATTAGCATTTCCTAATCCAACATGCATATCTAGTGTTTCAATTTCAGGATGCCTCGACATAGGAGACATCATCATGATCATTCTCCTCGTGCCTCGTCACCCCCTCATGCTCAGCCACAAGATTTTATGAATGCGGTGGTCGGGTTAATTGATCAGAGACTTCAAGAACGGGTTCCTCCAGCACCACCTGCACCAGTAGCCCCACAGGAAAACCCTATTTCTGCTATACTACGGGAATTTTAGAATCAACAACCTCCCAAGTTTTATAGGGGTGATGACATCCAGGCAGAGATGTGGTTAAAAGAGATAGAAAGGATTTGGCAACTTATTCCGTGTGATACTCAGGAAAAAGCTCGTTGCACCCTCACCTTGATTCAGGGCGAGGCCTACTCATGGTGGGAAACTACCCAGATTGTATTAGAGGCTGCCGGGGAAGCTATTACTTGGGAAGTATTTGTTCGGGAATTTAAAAATAAGTTCATTCCACCAGCTTCCCGCACTCGTAGGTTGAGGGAGTTCACTGAGTTAAAACAAGAAGGGAGATCAGTTGGTGAGTATATTGCAGAGTTTGAAAGATTGTCCCGTTATGCTCCCAACATAGCAAACGACGACTTTCATAAGGCGACACAATTCGTGCGGGGACTTAGGCCGGATATCCAGGATGCCTTGAAAGCTACCAACACGAGCACTTGGGCCAAGGCTACCACTAAAGCATTGAAAGTCGAAGATTCGGACAATGCAAGAACGTCTATTCCTTGCTTTGAACCGGAGCCAGCTTCGGGATCAGGACAGGATTCTAACACAATAAAAAGGTCCAATGCTGCTTCAATTTCACTTTCCCAGGGAAGGGCCAAAAGGAAAAAGTCCCAGATCGACAAATCAACTTCAGAGAAGGTATTTGTTACATTGCCAGCACGATCAGGGAAACCACTTTGTACTTATTGTGGATGGGATACACATACCTATGATGGATGTAGAAAGCGGTTGCGGTTATGTTTCCGTTGTGGAAGTTCCGAACATCAAATTGATATGTGTCCAAAACGGAAAGAGCGGTCCACTAGGGGTCAGAGCTCACGTGACAGGCAAGAATCACGGTGAACGGTACCTTCAAACATGCATATCACGAGCATCATGAATTTTATTATCAACAATATGCGTCGGTGTAAAAGATAAATAGATGTGTTTGGCGTGACTATACTTGCCTCTTTTGTGATAAATGTTTCCATAATTGTTTGGATTATTACTTGGAGTATATTCGAGAGACGGGGTTCTCTCCTAACTTGTTCGAGAGGCGGGGCACTCTCATCCTTACCGAGAAACGGGGCTTTCTCACTTCTTGTTGAAAGACGGGGTTCTTTCATTCTTGTTCAAGAGACGGGGTCTCTTATGGCTTGTGCATCATTTTAAGACTTGACAGTGGACCTGGGGACCAGGTCCTTTTTAAGGGGGGAAGAGTTGTAACTCCCCGAATTTTATTTATTAATATCTTATGTTTTAAAATAATTTTATAAATTATATTTTACAATACTTTCATGAATATTTTATGAATTTATAACAAATTGAGAATTTCTTTCATGACTTGAAAATATCTATTTCGTAAAATTATTTACCGGGTATGAGTTAATTACCAAATTGTCCCTAGATAGATATTTCTTTAAATTTGGGGACTAAATTGCATGGGTTTCAAGGACCTAATTGACCATATTTCAAAACCTTATATCCTTAATTGCATCACTTGAACTCTTAGAGGATTAATTGGCAAAATGGGACATCTCACACATTTCAAAAATTGATGAATCGATATATGCATCCCCAAGCTTCTTCCTTGCTCTCACATCATCCAAAAATATCCCAACCACATTTGCTTATTGATCTCGGTTCATACAAGAAAGAAAAGGGAAGAGATTTCATACTTTTCATCAAGAAATACTTCAAGAATTGGGACTTGATCATCATCCTTATCTCTTTTCTCCATATTTTCATTTCAAGGTTGGTTTGGCATGAGTTTATGATTCTTGATCATGTTTGATTGAGCTAGGGTTTGAGAGTTTGATGCTAGATGGATTATTTGTAGATGAAAGCATGAATATGTGATTATATCATGAATTATGGAATGATTTCTTCACGAATCTAATGGAATATTGAGCTTGAATGATCAAGTTTGATCATGAACATGAATCTTGAATTCTTGATGATTTTTCCATGATTGATAGGCTTAAGTGTTATTTTATCAACTATTGAACATATATGTATCATATTTCCAGAAGTGAATAGCTTTGTTGATTGAAAATGGAATTTGGTGATTTTGTTGTGCATTCCCGTGAGCTTCCCCTGTTTTTGCTCTGTTTCTGTAAGTTGCAGAAACAGGGAACGGCCGTTCCCAGCCTCAAGGCATAGTGGGAACGGGCGTTCCCCTCTTTTAAACTAAAAGGAAGCGGCCGAGCATGGGAACGGCCGTTCCCATTTTGGCCTTGGTGCCGGAAGGGCCGTTCCCAGCTTCAGCGCGTTTTTAAAATAGAAATCGTGGCCGCGTCTTTGGGGCTATGGGAACGACCGTTCCCATTTACAAAGGGAACCCGGAACGGCCGTTCCCACCTGACATGCAGAACAAAATATTCTGCATAAAATTACAATTTTAGCCCCTCGATCCGACGACTTCTTTGACCCCGATTTTGCTATTATATAATCTAATATGTAGTGAAACAACATGTTATCATACCACATTGTATTTTCGTGGTCGTCTCGATACATTTTGGCCGTTCGTCATATTTGGTCCATTTTAGAGTCATGTCTCACGTGTACACGTCGTGTTTGCACAGATCCTTGTCTCGTGACGTGGAGCAGGGGCCGTAGGCCGTGCCTTGACTTGCATTTGTCGGTAAAGGTGAGGTTTAGTTATTAATTATCTAGAACCCTATAACCCTTATATGGATTTCGGCCAAATTACACGTACGTATATCTTTATAATCGTTTTCCAACTTCAAGGGATTTAATACCTACTCGTGTATCATATTACAAATCGTGTTTCCTGAAACTAATCATGCTCATGACAACCAAATCGTGTATCGTGTTTATAATCAAGTCATGAATCGTGTCATCGTGTTACCGTGATCGTGTTTGGCGAACTATCGTGTATCGTGTATCGTATATCGTGTTTATGGGCCTGAGGGTGAGTGTTTGAGCCAACCGGGAAGGCTCTCTCACACCGTGGGGATGCCCCCTGAATCCACCAGGAGGTTTGGTGGAGGAAGGAGTCCCGTACGTGGGAGTCATACTCCCGACGTGCACCGTGATATCGTGGGTGGTTCGGGCCTTGCAAACCCACCACCAATGGAGTGAAGGATGGATTTCATGTTATTGATCGTGTGCACTTTAATGACTTGCTTGATAACTTAATTAAAGGAAAGTGCAACTCTTGTTCACTGTCGAGGTTGGTTGGAGATCGTGCACGCCCCTCGCCAGGGCCACTGATTGTTATAATAAATGTGATTATCGTGTTAAACCTAATAGTTGTAATCTCGGGCGAGTTTTATGTTATCCTTGCACCTATATTATTTTAATTACAAAACCTTACCCGAGATTATAACTTGCATGTTACTTGTGTTTATATATATATTGCCCCTCACTCGGTCTTCCCAGACTGACGCCTCCACCTTTCAGGTTTTGTTCGTGGCGTGCTAGGCGGGAGTCGGGTCGTGTCATTCTATCCAGCTGAGTCTAGCATAGCTTTTCTTCTCATGTATTAATAGTTCAGAGAATCATGTTGATAGTTCTAGGGACATATATGTGAATGTTATCTGAAAGATGATAATGTATTGATAGTTAAGTACAGTATTGATACCTACGAATTATTCGGTGCTTCCGCGTTATATTGTTACATGTAGAAGTTATCCCGCCTAGCCGGTCGTGTATTGCATTGTCACCCGTTCGCTATAGTTTTGATTTATGTATGGACTTTTCATTTCATACGTGGATCGAGGCTATAGTGCGGGGGTGTGGCACCTCCACATGTACGGGGTGCTACACGTAGCATAGTTCATATATTCCACCAAGTCATCCAATTAATGAAGTATTAAGGTTTAACAAAGCATTTGAAATCATATTAAAGCATATAAGTCATAAAGCAATTCAAACGGATCAAGCAAACACGGAAAAGACAAGTGCAAAGTGTAACAGTAGCTCCGGAACGGCCATTCCCATGCATAACTAAGCATGGGAACGGTCCTTCCCAGAACCCACCTAGCGAGCATGGGAACGGCCGTTCCCATCTCAAGGCAAAAACGGGAACGGCCCTTCCCGTTCTCGCTTGCTGACATCAGCCCTTGGCGGGAAGGGCTATTCCGGGCACCAAGGCCAAACGGGAACAGCCGTTCCGGCCAGATCTGGGCGTCTGTCTTGTGCAGAAGCTTCACAACTTCGGAAAGAAGACAACCATGGCCAAAAATGGCCGATTTCACACCATTTAAACCATAAAATTTCCACGAAAATCATATATATCATCACATAAATCATGCTTATCACATAAATATCAATTTAGCTCAAGAACAAGGGTGATTTTGGCCAAAACTCATACAACCCATTTTCATGAAAATCAAGCTTCAACCATTGCAAGATGCATCCAAACTCACTCCCTATCATACCATCAACAACTATAGCACATATTCAACATGGAGAAACACATATTCATGCTCAAGACTCAAGGATCCATCATATAAACCATATTCTTCAAGTTGGGCATAAATCACCATTTTCATAAGACTTCCTTATACAAGTTTATACATTCAATTTCATACTTAGATTCATGGATAGAAATGAAATACGCATAAAGGAAAATCCGTAGCTTACCTTGGCTCTTGAAATGATGAAGAAACGAGGGAGATATGAGCTCTTGAAGGTGTAGGAAAGTCTTAGATCTTCATCCTCTCTTGAAGCTCTTCCATGGATGATATGATTTGTGTGAAGTGAAGATTAAAATGAAGCTAGGTTAGGGTTTTATGGTATATATATATATGGAGGCTAAAGATTTCATTAGGGTTTCCAAGATATAATATGAGGCTAGAGGCTTTATTAGGATTTGAGCTCAAATAAATGACTTTCGGCCCAATAGGTCAAATTTAAAAGGTTTAAGGTCTAAACGGTTTCCGAAAAATATAAAGTAAATTCCATTGGACCCGAATCACCGAATCAAGCCCAATGGTGGTGTCGGAATTCGAATTCGAATTCCCGAGCTCATATTAGTCCCGAATGACCCAAACTCACCTAACTTAAGTTAGGCCCGAAACACACAAATAGGTCCAAGTCCTATTTAAATCCAACGCCAACAACTAATTTAAATTCAACCAAGTTCCATTCTTACGTTGTCATGCAAGAATTCATATTTTACCATTTTGGATTTTAGTCAATTAAGTCACATTTTCAATCAAAGTTGGAATTAAACACATAAAAAGGGAATTAAATCACATAAGTGCGTAATGTAATCTCTCTCGTGACGCATACTTGTACGATTTATCAGACGGGCGTCACATCTCCTATATATCATACATGCAAAAGTCTCCAAATGATAATAAGAACTGTAACGTACTAACTCTGGAATATCAAGAAAAATAACATGAAAGTGTATGAAGTGCTAGACTCGGCAAGACGACAGGACACGACTCTGACTCCTGCCTAGCACACGACCGCGATAACCTGAAAGGTGGGGCGTCAGTCCACGGAAGACTGAGTGAGGGGCATAAATATATTAGCGCAATTAACATACAAGTTATAACCACGGGTAAGGTTTTGCAATTAAAAGTAATATAAGTTCAGAATAACATAGAACTCGCCCGAGATTACAACTAACAATATTAAATACTTTGATCAATTTCATGTATTCAATACGTGCAATGCGTGGCCCGACGAGTGGGGCAATTCTCCAACCTTACTCCGACAGTGTACAATACATGCTTGCTTTATTATTCAATAGGTGATCATGCAATTCAACTATCGTGCAATCGTGCATGTGTATTCAGGCAAGACAATCAATAAGTGCAATCATGACAATAACCCGAGGACAATCCGTGGTGCCGGACCCGTCCCCAGTTTCCTTCTTCCTTCGGTGATGGTGGAATTGCAAGGCCCCACCATCCAATATCATTGAGCAGAGGGTACATGAATCCCTAAGCCCGGAACTCCTTCCTCCACTAATCTCCTAGCGGATTCAGGGGTCATCCCAATGTGGTGAGGATAGCATTCGAGTTACCCGTCAGCCCATGCTTTCCCGGTTGGCTCAAATTACTATCCTCGGGCCCAACGTGACATGCTTTACTCGCCAAAATGATCAATCAATCAATCAGGATACGTGACTTGCTTTTCATGAACATGGCTTTCTTGCAATTGTTAGAAGTTTAGAAATCACTAAAAATAAATATATATATATATATACCTTTTTGGCTTGAAATCCACATAATTGTTATACAGGTTCTATATAACTAGTAATTAAACCTCACCTTTACCGACAAAAGACGAGTAGGATACGGTCTACGGGGCTTGCTCCTCGTCCTGGTGAAATGGGTCTGTGCAAGATAGACGCGTACACGTGAGACATGACTCAAAATGGACCAAATAGGACGAACGATGAAAATGCAACGAGATGACGAGCAATACACAATGTGGCATGAAAATATCTTGTTTTAATGTAATCAATCAGATAATAGCAATTTGGGATCAAAGAAGGGCTTGAGTTAAAATCCCAAAATCACCATTTTATGCAGTAACTTTTGTTCTGCCAGAGGCATGGGAAGGGCCGTTCCCATGCTTCACCGAAAACGCCCCTGCGCTTTATGATTTAAAATGGCGACTTTGCTGGGAACGGCCCTTCCGGCTTGCAGGCCAAAATGGGAATGGTCGTGCCTATGCGCGCGCCGTCTTTGAATTCAAATGAGTGGGAACGGCCGTTCCCAGAATGAACTGGGGACGGGAAGGGCCGTTCCCGTTCCTCTGTAAATGCAGAAACAGAGCAAAACAGGGGAGGCTCTCGGGACAAATTCAACAACACCAAAAAACCATCCAATTCACTTTAAAATGCAAGAATTCTGGAAATAATCATGCATACATGTTCAATATACAATAAAATGTAATTAAAACACTTAAATCATGCTTGATCATTACAATTTTCCCCTTTCAAGCTCATACTCCATATCATCACATAAGCTCAAGTTATTCAAGAATTCATGTCTCAATCCAAGTTATAATCACATATTCATGCATCTATTAACATATAATCCATATATTGTATGAATCACAAACCCTAACTCCTATGGAAATCATCAAGAACCAAGAATTCATGCATGAACCCACCTTGAAAGAAAAGAAATGGATGAAGAAGATGATGATGGGTGATAAACTTCAAAGCTTGGAATTTCTCTTGAAAAACTTGAATGATTTTGATGAAATCCCTTCCTCTTCTTAGAGCTTATGGTTCGGTGGAGAAAATGAAGCAAATGGTCGATGGATTTTGGGATAAAATGAGCAAGGAAGCTTGAAGAAATATTATACCGTGATTCACCATTTTTGAAATGTGTGAAATGTTCAATTTGCAATTTAGTCCCTCAAGAGTTGAAATCATGCAATTAAGGATGAAAGGCTTTGAAGATTGATCAATTAAATCCAAGTAAATAAATGCAATTTGGTCCTTGATTTATAAAGAAAGATCATTTAAGGACATGTTGACAATTAATTTATATTCGGCAATTATTTCACGCAATAAATATTTTCAAGTCATAAAATAAATTATAAATTTTATATAAATTCATAAAATTTCATGAAAGTATTATAAAATATAATTCATAAAATTATTTTAAAACATAAGATATTAATAAATGAAAATCGGGGTGTTACAATTCTCCCCCCCCCCCCCCCCCCCCCCCCCTTAAAAGGTCCACTGTCAAGTTTTGAAATGATGCACAAGCCATAAGAGAACCCCTTCTCACAAAGAATGAAAGAACCCCGTCTTTCAACAAGAAATGAGAAAACCCCGTTTCTCAACAAGGAAGGAGAGAGCCCCGTCTCTCAACAAGAAAGGAGAGAACCCTGTCTCTCAATATGCACAAAAGTAATTTCAAGGGCATATTGTAAATAAAATTTCATAAAGGTCACATAACCAAGTAGAACCATATTAATTACATAAATATCATATAGACAAGTAAAACCGTTTTAATCACATAATTACCATTCATAATTAACTAATTTGCAACAGACAGGAAATTAAATACAATAACAATAAGACCCATGATGCATGTGATATGCATGGTTGAATGTATCGTTGGTTGTGTCATGCATATAATTGGTACCTTCTTCTTCCCGGACCAGATTCACATTTGCATTTTGCACCCCCCTCTCATGAACACCTTCCCGGGCTCGAACAAGCAATCTTTCATCCCTGGTAGATTTCCTTTGTCGCTTGGAGCATGTATCTATTGGATGTTCAACGCTCCTACAATATAGACATAATCCCTAACACACTTGGAAATAATAATTTCAACACATTAGAATAATTAGGTTCAATCGGGAAAGCGCACATAAATATAGAAATTTAAAATTTTAAAATAGCGTATGATGCACGTGCTCATGAATGCATTGAACCTGTCACCGTAGTAATGGAAAGCTTTATCTCGGTACGTAGTTCCTTGTTTGTTGAATTATATGCTTGTCTTGAACCGTTAATCATTTCTTATTTTTCCCACGGTCTTCTAATTTTCTGAATTTTCTAATATCACTTGGACATTCCTACGGCTTGAGATTACACTTACTTTGAACCCGAAGTCTTCTACACACCTGGAATTAGCATCTTACTTGTTCTTTAATAACCACTCCCCAATTTTTGCCCGAATCTTCTTTTATGGTTGTCACTCTGATCAAAACTTTCCGGTTTACTCTTTAGAAGTTCGAACAATTAAATGAACTCCCTTTTCCTATTGTTTATACTTGATCGCCTGACCTCCACCTAGCAATTCCTTGCCTTTCTTTATCGTTTCCATTTGTTGCTTCACATCTTTTAACATTACCCCACAACCTGACAATTCAGCTTAGATCTAGAAAATGTCCCAACTGGATAAAACCTTTAACATAATTGTCTTTCCCAACTTATTTCCACCGCGGCGCTCAACTTCCTTTATTCCTGCCTTGATCAAAATACCAAGCCATATCGTCTTCCATATTTTCCCTTGCTTCATTTCCACAAAAGTTAAATTTTATTGCCTCTTACCATAATTACTTCCTTGACCATAATTTCTTGCGTTAACTTGTGTAATTGCATGATTTCCCAAACCAGAACCTTTGAATTTAAATTCTGCTTCACTTACGAAATTAATTTCCTGACTTCCCTCGAAAACCAATCTCCAATTATTACCCCGATTCATCAAGTTACCACCGCGATTGCAATCCTTTAAATCTACTCTTGATGAGTTGAATTGATCATAGGACTTATCTCCTCACTTGCCTACCTTTGAGTACATAATTTCCTCCAAAATTCTTTACCTTCCTTTACCGTTTTTATTTGTTGCAATAGCTCCACACTTCCCACTTCGCGCGCTCCATAAGATAGTTCGACCTGATCCTGGAAAAATAAGCTTAGTCCACCAGAATATAGGATCTCTAGCATCCTAGCCTTCCATGAATTGATCATCCGATTCTACTAGCTCAATTTGAATTATCGGAATGATTTTTCCTTCTCTTACTTGAATTCTGCTTCCCACTAGCTGAGTTCCTTACTTGGCCACACTTCCGAATCTGGAGCAATTGGTTCCCTCAATTTTTTTTTCCCTTCACCTCATCCCTGACTAGAAGAGACTTTCTTGCCCTGTTGATGCACCCCATTTAGTAACACAGATTCTCCTAGTTAATTCTTTCATTCCGGATTTCATTCTTTGGAATCATATCCTGATGAGAGAAGTTAACGGCTCTCAGACGTACGTATGAATTTCCCGGTCCATTCCTTAACCCTTCCAAGCTAATGAAGCAATACTTGTAGTATACTGAGATAGTCGTAAAAGTTGACCGTGGTTTGATATCACTTCTATGACCTATAACTCAAAACTTACTTTGAAAATAAATGCATGTGGGTGAGGCGTGCTCATGTCACAAAATTGTCACATAATTGACACCCACAACTAGAATTTAATATAAAATGCAACTGGTAATTTGTCAATATTTAAAAATAAAACATGTTAAGCACATAATTTCAATTAATCCAAAATCAATTTATTAACAATTAATAGTAGAAATCAATGCAAGGCACAGTCTCTCAATTACCAATTAATTCCTACGCCGTTCGACCTAGACTTGACACGACACGACACTAGAACCACGGTTTCGCAACTGGGCTCTGATACAACCTAAGATCTAGCACCCGGAACGCCGAAATGCCACACCCAGGCACTATAGGCCAATCCACATACGCAATGGATAGTCCGCACATGAACTAACCTATAGCGAATGGGTGACAAGTAAAAGAAACAGGCTAGCTAGGCGGGACTATACCCAAAGTAATACAAAACCAGGACATAAAGTTTAAAGGCGGAAGCATTATATCATTAATACATATAGGTACCATATTTGCATCGAAAGTATAAATACTAATAGATACCAACACGTATCAATATATTATCATCTCCTATATATCATACATACAAAAGTCTCCAAATGATAATAAGAACTGTATAATACTATCTCTGCAATATCAAGAACAATAACATGAAAGTGTATGAAGTGCTAGACTCAGCTGGACGACAGGACACGACTCTGACTCCCGCCTAGCAAACGAGCGCGACAACCTGAAAGGTGGGGCGTCAGTCCATGGAAGACTGAGTGAGGGGCATTAACATATTAGCGTAATTAACATGCAAGTTATAACCTCGGGTAAGGTTTTGCAATTAAAAGTAATATAAGTTCAGAATAACATAGAACTCGCCCGAGATTACAACTATCAATATTAAATACTTTGATCAATTTCATGTATTCAATACGTGCAATGCATGGCCCAGCGAGTGGGGTAATTCTCCAACCTTACTCCGACAGTGTACAATACATGTTTGCTTTATTATTCAATAGGTGATCATGCAATTCAACTATCGTGCAAGCGTGCATGTGTATTCAGGCAAGACAATCAATAAGTGCAATCATGACAATAACCCGAGGGCAATCCGTGGTGCCGGACCGGTCCCCAGTCTCCTTCTTCCTCCGGTGATGGTGGGATTGCAAGGCCCCACCATCCAATCTCATTGAGCAGAGGGTACATGAATCCCTAAGCCCGGAACTCCTTCCTCCACTAATCTCCTAGCGGATTCAGGGGTCATCCCAATGTGGTGAGGATAGCATTCGAGTTACCCGTCAGCCCATGCTTTCCCGGTTGGCTCAAATTACTATCCTCGGGCCCAACGTGATATGCTTTACTCGCCAAAACACGATCAATTAATCAATCACGATACATGACTTGCTTTTCATGAACATGGCTTTCTTGCAATTGTTATAAGTTTAGAAATCACTAAAAATAAATATATATATATATATATATATATATATATATATACCTTTTTGGCTTGAAATCCACATAATGGTTAGACGGGTTCTATATAACTGGTAATTAAACCTCACCTTTACCGACAAAAGACGAGTAGGATACGGTCTACGGGGCTTGCTCCTCGTCCCTGTGAAACGGGTCTGTGCAAGATAGACGCGTACACATGAGACATGACTCAAAATGGACCAAATATGACGAACGACAAAAATGCAACGAGATGACAAGCAATACACAATTTGGCATGAAAATATCTTTTTTTAGCATGTAATCAATCATATAATAGCAATTTGGGATCAAAGAAGGGCTTGAGTTACAATCCCAAAATCACCATCTCATGCAGTAACTTTTGTTCTGCTAGAGGCATGGGAACGGCCGTTCCGGCCCTTAGTGTAAAATGGGAAGGGTCGTTCCCATGCTTCACCGAAAACGCCCCTGTGCTTTATGATTTAAAATGGCGACTTTGCTGGGAACGGCCCTTCCGGCTTGCAGGCCAAAATGGGAACGACCGTTCCCATGCGCGGCGGTCTTTGAATTCAAAGGAGTGGGAACGGCCCTTCCCAGAATGAACTGGGGACGGGAAGGGCCGTTTCCGTTCCTCTGTAAATGCAGAAACAGAGCAGAACAGGGAGGCTCTCGGGACAAATTCAACAACACCAAAACACTATCCAATTCACTTTTAAATGCAAGAATTCTGGAAATAATCATGCATACATGTTCAATATAAAATAAAATGTAATTAAAACACTTAAATCATGCTTGATCATTACAATTTTCAACTTTCAAGCTCATACTCCATATCATCACATGAGCTCAAGTTATTCATGAATTCATGTCTCAATCTAAGTTATAATCACATATTCATGCATCTATTAACATATAATCTATATATTTTATGAATCACAAACGCTAACTCCTATGGAATTCATCAAGAACCAAGAATTCATGCATGAACCCACCTTGAAAGAAAAGAAATGGACGAAGAAGATGATGATGGGTGATAAACTTCAAAGCTTGGAATTTCTCTTGAAAAACTTGAATGATTTTGATGAAATCCCTTCCTCTTCTTAGAGCTTATGGTTCGGTGGAGAAAAGGAAGCAAATGATCGATGGATTTTGGGATAAATGAGCAAGGAAGCTTGAAGAAATATTATACCGTGATTCACCATTTTTGAAATGTGTGAAATGTTCAATTTGCAATTTAGTCCCTCAAGAGTTTAAATCATGCAATTAAGGATGATAGGCTTTGAAGATTGATCAATTAAATCCAAGTAAATAAATGCAATTTGGTCCTTGATTTATAAAGAAAGATCATTTAAGGACATGTCGACAATTAATTCATATTCTGCAATTATTTCACGCAATAAATATTTTCAAGTCATAAAATAAATTCTAAATTTGATATAAATTCATAAAATTTCATGAAAGTATTATAAAATATAATTTATAAAATTATTTTAAAACATAAGATATCAAAGCAAAGATAACCACAGCAAGCTCCAAATCGTGAGTGGGATACTTTTTCTCGTAATCCTTTAACTTTCTAGAGGTGTAGGCTACAACCTTGCCATTCTGCTTCAACACACAACCGAGACCTTCCTTCGATACATCTGTAACACCCCGGAGCGAAGGGAGCCACATTCCCCGCACCATAGCCCAACACGTGAAACGAAATGAGGACTCCTTCCACGCATCAAGCCATGGAGAACGGGTGACAAACAAAAATCCAACCTAAGCTAGGCAGTCTAGACCCTACTCAGAGCGCGCAATAAAAACAAATAACGAATGCGGAAGCACGGGAATCCCGAAGACAAACATACATGCTCAAAACATATCCAAATAACGATTCAAGTTATACAAACTTTTACAATTTCTAATTAAAGTCATAACTTACATATATTTCAAAATTAACATAATGCATAAAGAAAAGAAAAAATGATGCATGTGACTCTAGCTATCCACAACCATGAGACAAGATAACCGCCTAGCTCCAACTCCCAAACAGAAACCTGCAAACTCAAATCAAAGGGGGAAAAAGAGAGAAATAGCGAGGGTCAGTCCTAAAGACTGGTGAGGGGGGTAACACACGCACACGTAAATATGAGTAGAGCATAGCATAATCAAATCGAAGAGTGTTCATGAACCGGGGTTGGTTTTTGTATTCCAAATCATTTAAACCCGTGATATTACATATAGAAAGAAAGATTTAGAGTCGAGGGCCAAAATCACCAAGTTTTAGAAATTAAAAGTCCAATCCCGATTCACAAACCATAACAAAAACGAAGACTTAAACTAATTGACTCGGCAAGTTCGAGTCCCAACCCACTTACTGCATAGCAAAGCAAAGCGAAGACAAAGCAAAAAGCATAAATCAATCCATCCTTTCTCCGTTTGGGGAAGAGAGTGGCCACTCTCAACCCCACACATATCTTACCTTATAATGGTGGCATCGGGGGATCCTACCCGGCCCTGAAGGTTATACCGCCGGCATATGAGACCCGCTTTCCCCTCGACCTCCCGAGGATGAGCTAAGCCTCACTTTGGTGAAGAAGTATACAAGGGTTGCAACTGGCGACCCCAAGACCGACCCGGGTCTCCCATTACATACATCTTCGGGGCCCAAACTTACACATATCACAAAGCTTATACACATGCACACATGGACATATCTTTCAATGTCCTAAAGCTCGCAAAACAAAACTCACACCAACCCTTTTGAAAACGAATAATCAAAACTTAGCTTACATATACATATAAAAGCCTTTTTGAAGAATCTCATAACAAAGGGGCCAATTCCTACAAAATACTTATCAAACACTTATCTATATATATAGGTCATGCACGTAAGGTTTCATAGGCCTCAAACAAAATATATATATAGGTCATGCACGTAAGGCCAATTCCTACAAAATACTTATCGCATGGGGGCTTAAATACACGTAAGGTTGTAGGTCATCATAGCTAAAAGAAAAGAAAACCTCACCTTGCCGACCAACCGAACCAAAGGAACCACCTCTACAACCTCGAGACAAACCTAAGAACAAAAGCAAAGAGCAAAGGACAAGCTTAGACTCAGCATGAACCAATTAGATGCTCGGCATATGCATATGGGTGGAAATGATGCATATGAAATGCAATAAGATAACACTTAGGTCACATGACATCAAATCGAGACATATTGGAGCATAACTCATATATTTCACGTTCATGAACACCATGCAATGCATATAACATGTTATATAACAAATTAACAATGCATACAACTCATACCAAAGCAAGGGAAAAGCATGCAAGGCACGGAAATAAGTCATGAAGGCATACGTGCACATAAGAAGGCATTTAGATCACATAAGACACTGTTCACATCCAACGAATCCATAAACGTAATGCAACACACACGACACTCACAACACATTCTACAATCATGAAACATGTTAAAATCAAGCAATGACAAGTTATAACATCACATATCATGCATATAAGCAAGCATTCAACACCTTAGGAATAAGGTAGGGGAGGGAAACGAACAAAACAGACAAAGAAACAAAGTTCGGGCAAGAAAACTCAAGTTTTCCAGATCCAGGGCCGTGGATATTTTCAAAAGGGCAGATCCACGGCCGTGGATCTGGGGACAGAAACTTCCCTCCTGCTGGACTCCCATCCACGGCCGTGGATTTGATCAAAGCCAAAAATCCACGCCGTTGGATCTGCTTCCAGTGACCAAAATCGATTCTTGGCCCTCAAACTCACCAAGAACCAAAGCCAAACCATACTAACATCAAACAAACACAATAAACAAGATATATGCATCAAAGATTCAAAGGTTTATGCCCTAATTCATGCAAGAACCGAAGCTAAAGTGAGGAGAGGGAGGAGATGCATCACATATTCATGCTCAAACAAATTCACCAAAGGGTTTCAAGGAGAATTCATCCACAACACATCTACCAAGTATCATGTATCAAAAAGGAAGCAAAACAAGTTCATATGATCAGCTTTTAAGCATCAAAATAGCCACACAAAACGTTGCAAGGAAGGAAAGAAATTAAGTCACGTTCAAGCTCACATATGCAGCTGAAAAGGGGTATGAAGTCAGGGCAAAATAGGGCAGTTTGCAGCAGCTCTTGGAGGGATTTCATAGGCCTCAAACACACACATATCATGCATGAAATACACACCAAAACATCACCAATTCATGCCTTAAAACGCAGCAACAAGAAGCTCAAAACTCATGCACCAAATCTGTCACAAAGAAGGAAGGAATGCAGCAGGTCATACTCTTCAAGTCTGGGGCTAAAACAGGGGATGAAAGCATGTAAACACTTAGCTAACATGTAGAACAACTTATATACTTCATGTACATGCAATTTCACACGAAATGGAGTTCAAGAAGTCATCAAACGAACCAAAATTCTGACAGCAATTCAAACCAGGAAGAGCAGGGCCTATTCTCACGTTTGAGGCTGAAATGAAGCATGAAATCAAGGCAAAACAAAACATATTCATAGAGTAACATGTGTGACACATAACCATGCATTAATACACGAAATTGGATGCAAGATTCCATCAAACAAACCTCAAAAACATGACAGCAACTTGGTGAGAAAGGAGCAGATTCGTAGCAGTTTTTAAGGTCCAAGAACTCAAGTTTGCAGCCAAAATAAAGCATGAAATCAGGGCAAAACGAAGCACATTCATAGAACAACATGTTTATTACATAACCAAGCACTAGTACACGAAATTGGAGACAAGAATTCAGTCATTTGATCTAAAAAACGTGACAGCAGTTCGGTAAGAAATGAGCAATTTGCAGCAGTTCGAAATTTCCAGTTTCATGCCCAAAAACTCAAGCTTTCATTCATGTTATCAATGCAGAATCAACCCTAACACATCTAGCATGAAGTATAGATCAAGAATGGAAGCAAAGAAGCTCATATAACCACCAAAGAAGCATCAATTCAGTCTCAAACCTAAGGTAGGCAAGAAATCAATAAATGAACTCTAACCTTTCCTATTCATGCCATCTCCCAAACTCATATCAAATCTCAATTAAAGCATGAAATTCATGGATCAAAATCATCATATAAACATGGATCAAAATCATCATATAATCATCATATGCATACCTTCAAGAGTTGATGAAGTATGGAGAAGATTTGGCTCCAAAATCACAAAGTCATGGAGAGGGCTTTTTTCTTTCTCTTCTTTCTTCCATTTCCAGCAGCTTTTCCTTTCTCTTGGGGGTGTGTGGCTCGAAATTCTGCTGATAAGGGAGAGAGAGGGATGAATCAAGGTCATGTAAACCAAGGTTAAGGCTTAGGTATGGTTAGTTTGGGCCCACAAAAGTAAGACTAGTCAAAGAAGGTGGCTTTAACACAAGCTGCTCGTTCCGGGTGAAAAATGGGGGTCTAAATGGGTTTAGAAAAATACCAAACTAGGTTCAAAAGTTTTCTCTCTTCGTTTTGAGTCCGACGATTCTTCCAGAATTCGAATCCAAATTCCCGAGCTCAAGTTATGGCCTCCGGAACACGAGGCGCGCTAAAACTAGTTGGGCCCTCATGTCCCTCATCAATTACTTAAGGTTTAAAACCTCGGAAAACGAACCCGAAACTTAAAATTAGCATGCAAACATATTTATAACTCACATATATCACGCACATCAAAATTTCACAAAAATCGGAATTGAATTCCGGCACATAACGAGCAAATTACGAGCATGTAAACTTAAACGTTTAAAATTCAAAGTTTATAATATAAACAATTAATTTCATATAATTTCAAATAATCAAATAAGCATTAAAATAACACTCAATTACGTAAGTAAATAATTTAAAGCGCATATAACGCTCTCGATACGGCGTACCTGGAAATCTGAACGATCAGGATGTTACAATATCAGTGTAAAGTGAGTAGCCTTCAGAACCCTCGGGTAGGGTTAAGACCGGTGCTGTAGCCAACCTTTCCTTAAGAATCTGAAAACTCTTCTCGCACGCCTCATCCCACTCGAACTTAGCCTCTTTCTTTGTTAACCAGGTCAACGGGGAGGCAATGCTCGAGAAATCTTTCACAAAGCGCCTATAGTACCTCGCTAATCTGAGAAAACTTCTAACTTCCGAGGCATTCTTCGGTTGCTTCCATAGCATAACTGTTTCTGTCTTTGCCAGATCAACTTCTACACCTTTCCCAGACATGAAGTGACCCAAAAAGGATACTTGATCAATCTAGAACTCGCACTTACTAAACATGGCGAATAGCCTATGCTCTCGAAGCGTTGACAATACCATTCTAAGGTGCTGCGCGTGCTCTTCCACGTACCTCCAATACACCAGAATATCATCTATAAAGATGACCACGAATTTATCGAGGTAAGGCTGGAATATTCGGTGCATCATATCCATAAACGCAGCTGGGGCATTTTTAAGGCCAAAAGGCATGACCACGAACTCAAAATGTCAGTTACGAGTGTTGAAACCCGTCTTCGGTATGTCTTCCTCCCGGATACGCAACTAATAATACCCTTGCCTCAAATCCAACTTGGAGTATACATATGAACCCTGAAGGCGATCAAACAGCTCTTCCATGTGAGGAAGTGGGTATTTCTTCTTAACAGATAATGCGTTCAACTCTCGGTAGTTAATACACATCGGCAACATCCCTTCTTTCTTCTTTACAAACAGGATGGGAGCACCCCACGGAGAAGTGCTCGGACGAATGTAACCACACTCTAAAAGCTCATCAAGTTGCGTCTTCAGCTCTTTCAACTCAACCGGAGCCATCCTATAGGGAGATTTCGCATAAGGTTCCGCTCTGGGATGAGATGGGACAGAGATCGATGACAAACTCAATGTCCCAGTCTGGAGGGAGAGATCCCAAACTCTCTGGGAAAACATCGAGAAATTCCTTCACAATCTCCGTCTCCTCGAGCTTGGCCTGATCCTTTGGTTTATTCAAAAGGTAGGCCACGTAGCCAGTGGCGCCATCCCGGAACATCCTATCAGCTTCCATAAAGGAAACAAACGGGCAGGTCTTCAACCTCTGACCCGAAAACACCGTAGAACCCAAGGCAACCTTCTTCTCAAAATAATCCATCTTCGGTCGGTGCCAGAACAACCAGTCCATCCCCGAAATCACCCTGTACTTCTTCATGGGCATCTCGATCAACTCTGCAGAGTACTCTTGGCCCTCTATACTTATCGAGCACTCTCGAAACACTCGGTCCATCACCAAGCTCCCCCCGAGAGGAGAACTTATAACAAAAGAATCAGCAATACAAACAGCAGGCAAGGAAAGAGTAGGAATAAGTCGGGAAGCAATAAAAGAATGTGTTGCTCCTGGATCAAACAATGCATGCAATGGAATGCTATGTATACTAATAGTACCTTCCACAACAGCATTAGCATCGATCTCTGCATCCTCTTCCTTTCCCTCAAGTGCATAATCTCAAGCCTGAATCGGGGCTCCTGGAGGAATCACATTCAGAGGTTGTGGGTTCTTCTTATTCGGACAAGCACTAGCCATGTGACCAGGTTCTCCACATCCATAACACCTTCTTAGCTTCTTTCAGCACTGTGACGTCCCACTTTTTCATGAAATAAGGTATATGATACGTGAGAGTTTAATTTCTTGTTTTTGCCACATATAATCCATATCCCTAATTATTTAACGAAACTTAATTTGGTGGATTATATGCTAAAGTGAAAATGTTTCCATAATTCGAAAAACAAATAAATAAATAAATAAAGACTAATTGCACTTAATTGATTCCATCCACAAAATTTGAGGTAAGAATTGCTTCAATAATAATTTAGAAGGGTTCAAATGCAATTGACATAAATATTTTGCTGATTCCTTTCCATTGGACTACACGTGCCCCCTTTTGAGTTTTAAATGATTTCCCAACAAGTCTTACATATTGATCAGACAAATGAGAAGGAAAAATTCTATTTCTCATCTTCATGCTTGGCCATCTTTCGCGACACATACAAAGCACCACGGACCGCCCTACTTCACCATCATCTTCCTTTCTTCCCTCAATCACACATACCACGAGCAGCAGCACTTAGCTAGCTCTCCCCTCGTCCTTCTGTTCGAATTTCAGTAGCTAACAACAGGTAGATATCCACTTTGTGATTCCTTCCTTCATTTAACAAGATGATATGATGTATATATAGGTGCTGATGGATTTGAACTTGATAGATTGATGAAGTTCCTACAAACATATGTTAGATTGACAATATTTGATCAACATAGATGAATTTATAAGTTAGGAATGATCTAAAGCATGCTGGAAGTTAGAAATTAGAAAAAACATGAGTTTCTTAAAATCTTGCAGACTAGAGTTGAACAGCGGCTGTCTCGAATGAAAACCGATATTTTTCATGGTTAAAAATATGAATAGCAGCTTGTTAGAATTATGGAATCTGATGGTTTTGATGTTAAAGAGTCTGAATCTCTGTCAGTTTGTACAATTTGAAAGTTTAGGAATGATATATATGTGAGTTATGGTGCTGTCATGATTTGTGCAGTGGCTTCGGACGTAAATTCCAAACACATACGACCTTATTTTTCAAAACTGTTTAAACTGGGTATTCCTAACATATTCAGGTTTCTCTCCGTAAAATTTCTTGTTCATCCGAGTCCGTTTGATACCTCGAAAAAAATCCCGAAATATGCCGTAGTCCCTTATTTTACCCTGTTTCTGATCTGGAACTACAGCCCGAGCCGAATAAGTAAACCTTTGAATTTTCCAAAACTGTTTTGCATGGGAGTTCTTATATGTGTATGGAGTATACCTACAAAAATTCAAAATTTTTAGACTTCGTTTGATATGGTAACGAAATGTTTCTCTCAATCCTGTCACAGCACAAGAGTTGCTGTTTTGTTCCAGATTTACACTGAAATCTGCCTTTATACACAAACATCCATGATTTGAGGCTTATACCATTTGAAAGTTCTGTGTGTCTAGTTTACTAGGAATTTTACGGATCATTAAAATAGCGTCTGAGCAATGAGATATCGCAATTTTTCAACAAGGAGTACGTGCAGAAAGTTTCTGCACAATGTGGTTGTTTGAGATTAAGTTCATGAACATTGGTTTCATGCATTTTACGTAGCCATTACCTTGCCCTAAGAATGCTATCTTCCAACTTTTAACCAAGAACATATTCCTTATATTTTGTATGATGCATAAGTGTTTGAAATTAGTTATGTTCGATTTGATTAGTCTTAATATTATAGGTCTTGTTAGTCCTTAAACCTAAGGGGGTGTAAGGGTAATGAACAGAAACATGTATAACCTTTCTTGCACCTAATTACCAATTGGAGTACATTGATTTAACACTATAAATCTGATCTATTTGGAAAATTTATGATTGAGAATATTATATGTGCCATCGTAAGCTAACGATCAATGATTAATCAACCGTTTTACCCATGATCATATACTTCAAGCACAAGTATACCATGTTATCATATCATTGGCTGCATACACACATCATTACATTTATTTTCACGCCGTGCGTCGTAATTGGTTCATGATTGAGTCCAAGTTCAAGTGTCATGTCCTGTTTGAACAGGTGGTTCCCCAGTTGAGCGGGATCAGGTCGAGTAAGTTGCACACACTCTCACATTTTTGTGGCAATTATAAGGTGAGGTTTTCGTTCTAGTTATTATTACCCTACAACCCTTATGTGCTAATTTTAACCAAAAGTATAGTATACCTAGTAGCGATTTTTAAAACGAGTAAATGTTTTCATGTAAAAATAAACCCTTTTCCAACTCCTGAAAATGCTTTCATGAACCTGCCCTGTTTTGGCGAGTCCTGTCTTGCACTGTTCTTTGGGCCTTACGGTTCGCATAATGAGTAAACCGGGAAGGCAAGGGCCGACAGCTAGCTCTTATGTGGATTCCGTCCTGTGGGATGTACCCTGACTCCACCAGGAGTTTGGTGGGAGATGGGAGTCCCAAGCATAGGATTCATGTACCTGATGCTCATCCTGTCCTGGATGGTTCTGGCCTTGCAAACTCGTCCATCACCTTCGAGGAAAAAGGATTGCTTTGCTTGTTGCTGATTATCTTGTAATAACTGATGCTTGATAACTATTAAATTGAAATCAATTTACTGTACATTGTCGGGAGATATGGTTGGAGATCCTTGCCATCACTTGCCGGGCCACTACACACCTGAAATTGTGAATAACTTTAATCTAGATGTTATAATCCCGAATATTGCTACACCCTTTTCTTACCCGATTGGGAACTATTATAAAACTCTATTCGGGGATTATGTCTTGCTTGAAACTTGTGTCTATATTATATATGCCCTTTCTCACTCAGTCTTCTAGAGACTGACCCCTTCCCTTTTTTTTTTTTTAAGTTTTTGCAGGTTCAGCTAGTCGAAAAGTCAGGTCGTGTCTAAAGTCATCCCTTAGGTCTAGCGGTACACTCATGTTGTTGATATGCATACACTAGCATACATATATCTATTTTGGTCCGTGTGGGTTGTTGTACATTATTCCACATACTATGTTGAATGTTTGGTTTTGAAACCATATGCTAATATTACGATCGGACAGCTATCTTGTTATTTTGTTGAATTCATAGTGCTCTTGATAGACAGAGGTTGATTTCTTTACTATGCTCCAACACTCTATTGTTAGTTGATTGCTTGGTACAAGTTAGGTTCGGCCTAGCTAGGATAGTCTTTTGCTTGTCTCTCGTTCGCTATTGCTAAGTGTGTATACAGATCCTCCATTTCGTATATGAACTAGGCTCTAGTGCGGGGGGTGTGATGACCCAACGTCGTGGGCGTTACATCCACCCCATGAATCAGCAATCCTCCCAGTTGAAGAAGCACAACTTGAATTGGATTTGACTTTTCTTCAGAAACCAGTGAGAATAATGGATAGAAAATTTCAAGAATTGAGAAACTGACGGATTCCCTTGGTAAAGGTCTTGTGGTGGAGCGATAAATCAGAAGAAACCACTTGGGAAACTGAGGATAAGATTAGAAGGTATCATCCAGAGTTATTCCCGCTAAAGCAAGAAATATGGGGACCAGATTCTTTTAAGGGGGGGAGGTTACCCCGCTTTTTCATGAAATTAGGTATATGATACGTGAGAGTTTAATTTCATGTTTTCGCCACTTATAATCCGCATCCCTAATTATTTAACGAAACTTAATTTGGTGGATTATGTAGCACCCCACAGGTGAGGCACCACATCCCCCGCACTATGGCTCAACACGAGTAACGAAATGGTAAATCCGCACCCGTATCAAACCATAGCGAACGGGAGACAAACAAAAAACCCTCCTAAGCTAGGCGGAACTTAGACCCTGCAATACTAACCAATCAACAATATATACTGCAATGGAAAACTAAAATTCAAACACACAAACCATAAGCAGACTTGGGCTCTTCAGGCCTCTTTTAAACTCATAATCAAAGCCCAACAAAAGCAATTCAATAGCAATTATACAAAGATTCAAGTTCGTAATCGTACAAGGTTGAATCATGCACAATTTAAATACATAAGTGAATGCAGAGACGCTTCTAACTTAACTTGACCGACTCGAACCCAATACAACTCCGCCTAGCTCGAAATTCCCAAGCCAAACCTGCAAACTAAAGTGTTGGGGAGGGAGAGGGTCCGTCTCTAGAAGACTGAGTGAGCAGGAGGGAAACATATATATATATAAGAAACATGCACATGCAAGTCATAAATCCCGAGCAAAGGTTTTATTGGAAGTTAGTTCCCGCGAAGGGCAAGAAAATAAATAAACAATGCTCGAACTTTACAACTAGTTCATATTAATTTCATTAGGTTCATAATTTAGACATAAATGTAAAGGCTCGGCGAGTGAGCGTGCATCATCTCCAACCAAACTCAGACTGTGTACGACACATATCAATAATACTTTAACTAGGTTTTCATACAATATATCATAATACATGCAGATCATATATCATAAAACATATTCGTTTGGGCAATCCGTGTCCCGGCCTTCCCGCACGGTGCATAACAATCATAACATAACATAATCATATTCATATTCATAAAATAAGTTCCAACCTTCTTCCTCCGGCGGTGGACGGGTTTGCAAGGCCCGACCACCTAAACATATCATTGTGGCTATGAGGTACATGAGGCCTCAAAGCCCGGTTAGCGTTTCCTCGTCAAAAACTCCTTGACGAGGTCCGTTTCGCAGTAACATAGTGGAACTAGCACATGGGATCACCGTCGGCCCATGCCTCCCCGGATAGCCACATGTACTAAGTCCCTGGGCCCGTGCAATCATAATCATGTCTCACCAAAACATATCAATTCATAAGAAACTTAACATAATTCATAAGTCATTTGAGAAGGGTTTACTTGATCAATATTTACTTTAAAAGTGACATGCATATATATATATAGCTAAGGTTTTTGGCCAAAGCTTGTCATATAAGGTTGTAGGGTTTGATATGTAACTAGGGCGGAAATACCCTCACCTGGAACATGGCGATACAAGGATACGAGTTACCGAGTGCCTAGTTGATCAAGATTCTCCACCCTGGAGATAAACTGTACGAAAGACAACATGACATTTTCGTGAAACTCGAGACTCCAATGAACCATATAAGACGCACGGCATGCAATGAACATGATATGAATGCGTAACAGATGATATTATATCATAAAATGTTCATGTGCACTATTAACGTCTTAAAGACATATAAACATTCAATTCATTCATTCAATGAGGCATTCATATTCAAACGAGTCCATATCCTTCACATTCCACGTTAAAGGAATTTAAAGCACATAATCAACTATTCGTTCATTCATTTCATTCCAATTCATAATTCATAATTCATATCTTATATCAATTTAATCCAAGAATACATTTAATAATCATAGTAAGTAATATTCATGTTGACAATTAGAATAGGATAATGAAACGTTCAAATAATAAGCGGTAATTTAATTACTTGAAATAGTGATCAATTAATTCCAAAAATTGAATTAAACCAAATAATATTTAAAATATATAATATATATATATATATATATATAATCAAATAACATTTAAATATAATATATATATATATATACTCACACGCACACATGCATATATATATATAGTACATGCATGCAAAATATTACAAAAGCCATGCATGCAACATACACACACAAATATATATAATATATATACATGCATGCAATTACACACACAAAGCCATGCACACACACAAGCATAATTATATATATATACAGTAACATATATATGCATGCAACAGAAAAAGAAAAACGCAAGCAAAAGTTCGGGAAAAACAGGGTGACACCCCCGTGTCACCACCCAGGCCCAAACCGAGACACCCCCGTGTCTCGGTACAGCAATTTCAGGTCAACCCGCACCCCCGTTCCGCGCTGGAAAGACAAAGAACGACACACCCGTGTCTCGCAAGTAGCAGTTCAACGACACAGCATAAAATCCCCTGTTTTTTACAGAAAAACGCAGCAGCAGCTACGGCCATATGCAAGCAAGAAAGGCAACAAAACCATGCATGAAATGCTGCAAGAACTCATCTAAAACTAATCCCATAAAGACAAGGAAATTGACAGCAAAAGCAAGGCAGAGCAGCAAATTTGACAGCAAAAACCAGTCCCAAAAACAGAGCAAAGGTCACGCTAAACAGGGCAGGAAGGATTCTCTTCATCTCCACCTATTCATATCAGTTTAGGCCAACAAATACTCAGCCAAGAAACACCATTTCAACATATAATTCAGTTTCAAACAAGCTCAACCAAGAAAAGAAAGCATACGTGACATTTCATGAAAGTTCTCTCAAGGTACCATAAATGATATCTCATTAATACTTCAACCACCATGAAATCAATGTTCATAAATGAAAACAGAATGTCAAAATAATCATTCTCAAGCTTGGAATCAATCAAAACCATTAAGAATTGAATAAGATCAACAAAATGCCCGAAACTCATTATTTTTCGAATGCAGTCCATAACCTCATGAAACCATGCTCAAAATTGGGAATGAAAGGATGAAAATGACTCATATTAAATGTATATACCATATCCAAGCTTACCTTGTGGATTAATGGAGGTTTGGAAGGAGATTTGAGCTTGAATCTCAAGGTAGGGCTTGAGCTACGGGAAAAACTGGGAAGCAGGAGATGTTTGAGATATTTTCAGCAAGTGTGAAGGGTTGGTTATGTTTGGGGTGTTTATGGCTGAATAAAGGGTTGAGTTAGGGTTCCATAGAGTCTAACCATGGTTAATTTGGTCAACAAATGAATAAGTTATGCTCATTTTACTGCAACAATGTCAGTTTCGTCGCCGTTTCATATTTCGGTTGGATTTCGGAGGTCCAAATGACGTTAGAAAAATATAAGGATAAGTTTACTAAACTTGAATTTTTGTTACGAGTTCAGCGGAGTTGACGGAACTCGAATCTGAGTTCCCGAGCTCAAGATATTAAATACGGAACCAAGGGTACGCTAAGTGCTCGTTAGCCCCCGATTTGGTTCCATGAATCAAATTAAATTCGTTAACATATCAAATGAATTCGAAAACATAAACCGAGCATATAGGCATGTTCATAACACATATATTTACAACATATTACAATTTCACGGCATTTCGATATCATTTCATATAAGAACGATGGACAAAATAAACAACCATGCTCATTTTCATGCAATTCATGTACATATTCATTAAAATTCATGCATAATAAAATTTAAATAAATAAATCAAATCAGATTATAAACATAAATTAAGGTCACGTGATTAATTAATTAAAGCATGATTAATTAACATAATGCTTAATTAACAACATAATTAACATTAATCATTAAATTAACAATAATTAAAGAAATATATATATATATATATATATATATATATATATATATATATATATATAGTTTATACTTAAAATATGAATTTTTTTTAAAATAATAATAAATTAAAATAAAATAATAACAATTTATAATAAAATTAAATATGAAACACGTAAAAATAATTAATCGCATAATTAAATAGTTTAATTGCGCAATTTATAAACAAATATGACATATTAATATAAATGAAAAACCGGGGCGTTACAATCTTCGAGTTCCGTCAACTCCGCTGAACTCGTAACGAAAATTCGAGTTTAGTAAACTTAGCCTTATATTTTTCTAACGTCATTTCAACCTCCGAAATCCAACCGAAATATGAAACGGCTACGAAACTGACCTTGTTGCACTAAAATGACCATAACTTTTTCATTTGTTGACCAAATTAACCATGGTTAGACTCTATGGAACCCTAACTCAACCTTTTATTCAGACATAAACCCCCCAAACCAAACAACCCTTCCCACTTGCTGAAAATATCTCAAACATCTCCTGCTTCCCAGTTTTTCCCGTAGCTCAAGCCCTACCTTGAGATTCAAGCTCAAATCTCCTTCCAAACCTCCTTTAATCCACAAGGTAAGCTTGGATATGGTATATACATTCAATATGAGTCATTTTCATCCTTTCATTCCCAATTTTGAGCATGGTTTCATGAGGTTATGGACTGCATTCGAAAAATAATGAGTTTCGGGCATTTTGTTGATCTTATTCAATTCTTAATGGTTGTGATTGATTCCAAGCTTGAGAATGATTATTTTTACATTCTCTTTTCATTTATGATCATTGATTTCATGGTGGTTGAAGTATTAATGAGATATCATTTATGGTACCTTGAGAGAACTTTCATGAAATGTCACGTATGCTTTCTTTTCTTGGTTGAGCTTGTTTGAAACTGAATTATATGTTGAAATGATGTTGCTTGGCGAAGTATTTGTTGGCCTAAACTGATATGAATAGGTGGAGATGAAGAGAATCCTTCCTGCCCTGTTTTGCGTGACCTTTGCTCTGTTTTTTGGATTGGTTTTTGCTGTCAAATTTGTTGCAGTTCTGCCTTGCTTTTGCTGTCAATTTCCTTGTCTTTATGGGATTAGTTTTAGATGAGTTCTTGCAGCATTTGATGCATGGTTTTGTTGCCTTTCTTGCTTGCATATGGCCGTAGCTGCTGCTGCGTTTTTCTGTCAAAAACAGGGGATTTTATGCTGTGTCGTTGAACTGCTACTTGCGAGACACGGGTGTGTCGTTCTTTATCTTTCCAGCGCGGAACGGGGGTGCGGGTTGGCCTGAAATTGCTGTACCGAGACACGGGGGTGTCTCGATTTGGGCTTGGGTGGTGACACGGGGGTGTCACCCTGTTTTTTCCGAACTTTTGCCTGTGTTTTTCTTTTTCTGTTGCATGCATATATATGTTACTGTATATATATATATAATTATGCTTGTGTGTGTGCATGGCTTTGTGTGTGTAATTGCATGCATGTATATATATTATATATATTTGTGTGTGTATGTTGCATGCATGGCTTTTGTAATATTTTGCATGCATGTACTATATATATATATGCATGTGTGCGTGTGAGTATATATATATATATATTATATTTTAAATATTATTTGATTTAATTCAATTTTTGAAATTAATTGATCACTATTTCACGCAATTAAATTACAGCTTATTATTTGAACGTTTCATTATCATATTCTAATTGTCAACATGACTATTACTTACTATGATTATTAAATGAATTCTTGGATTAAATTGATATAAGATATGAATTATGAATTATGAATTTGAATGAAATGCATGAACGAATAGTTGATTATGTGCTTTAAATTCCTTTAACGTGGAATGTGAAGGATATGGACTCGTTTGAATACGAATGCCTCATTGAATGAATGAATTGGATGTTTATATGTCTTTAAGACGTTAATAGTGCACATGAACATTTTATGATATAATATCATCTGTTACGCAATCATATCATGTTCATTGCATGTCGTGCGTCTTATATGGTTTATTGGAGTCTCGAGTCTCACGAAAACGTCATGTTGTCTTTTGTACAGTTTATCTCCAGGGTGGAGAATCTTGATCAACTAGGCACTCGGTAACTCGTATCCTTGTATCGCCATGTTCCAGGTGAGGGTGTTTTCGTTCTAGTTACATATCAAACCCTACAACCTTATATGATAAGCTTTGGCCAAAAACCTTAGCTATATATATGCATGTCACTTTTAAAGTAAATATTGATCGAGTAAACCCTTCTCAAATGACTTATGAATTATGTTAAGTTTCTTATGAATTGATATGTTTTGGCGAGACATGATTATGATTGCACGAGCCCAGGGACTTAGTACATGTGGCTATCCGGGGAGGCATGGGCCGACGGTGATCCCATGTGCTAGTTCCACTATGTTACGGCGAAACGGACCTCGTCAAGGAGTTTTTGACGAGGAAACGGTAACCGGGCTTTGAGGCCTCATGAACCTCATAGCCACAATGATATGTTTAGGTGGTTGGGCCTTGCAAACCCGTCCACCGCCGGAGGAAGAAGGTTAGAACTTGTTTTATGAATATGATTATGTTATGTTATAATTGTTATGCACCGTGCGGGAAGGCCGGGACCCGGATTGGCCAAACGAATATGTTTTATGATATATGATCTGCATGTATTATGATATATTGTATGATCACCTAGTTAAAGTATTATTGATATGTGTCGTACACAGTCGGAGTTTGGTTGGAGATGATGCACGCTCACTCGCCGAGCCTTTACATTTATGTCTAAATTATGAACCTAATGAAATTAATATGAACTAGTTGTAAAGTTCGAGCATTGTTTATTTAGTTTCTTGCCCTTCGCGGGAACTAACTTCCAATAAAACCTTTGCTCGGGATTTATGACTTGCATGTGCATGTTTCTTATATATATATATGTATCCCTCCTGCTCACTCAGTCTTCTAGAGACTGACCCTCTCCCTCCCCAACACTTTAGTTTGCAGGTTTGGCTTGGGAATTTCGAGCTAGGCGGAGTTGTATTGGGTTCGAGTCAGTCAAGTTAAGTTAGAAGCGTCTCTGCATTCACTTATATATTTAAATTGTGCATGATTCAACCTTGTACGATTACGAACTTGAATCTTTGTATAATTGCTATTGAATTGCTTTTGTTGGGCTTTGATTATGAGTTTAAAAGAGGCCTGAAGAGCCCAAGTCTGCTTATGGTTTGTGTGTTTGAATTTTAGTTTTCCATTGCAGTATATATTGTTGATTGGTTAGTATTGCAGGGTCTAAGTTCCGCCTAGCTTAGGAGGGTTTTCTGTTTGTCTCCCGTTCGCTATGGTTTGATACGGGTGCGGATTTACCATTTCGTTACTCGTGTTGAGCCATAGTGCGGGGGATGTGGTGCCTCACGTGTGGGGTGCTACATCCTTAAGTGGTATCAGAGCCCGGTTACAAAACCGGTGTTCTCGAGTCATGTCCGAGTCAGTCTAGGTCGTACGGCTTAGGAACTATATGACAATGTGTGCATTGCATCGATCTTGAACGTGGAATTTGGCTTTCCTTTTTGAATTTTGTTGAACTATCTACTGCATTAATATATGGATCCTTGTTTTTAGCGTTGCATATATGTCATGGGCATGCACTAATCGCATGCATATACTCTCGAAGTAAGTTATGATTTATAGGTTATGAAGATAATATCAAACCACGGCCAGGTTCTACGACAAGGACGATCGGTTGCAAGCTTTTTTCTGAGGCATAGAAGATAGGAAGGATACACTCGGGAAGAATGTAGAGAATTCGAGATGTGAGGCTTTTTAGCTGGAGCTAGAGTTTAAGGGTTAGAATTCGGAATGGAGGAACGTTTTGGAGATGCGAGGGTAGAGAGGCAATTGATGAGATAAGAGTTGTTTGGGGAATATTGCTAACTCTGAAGATTGATATATGCAGCACTTCAACATAAACTATGATAATCGGATTCAACGGGATCGTTTAACCTAAGGAATGAATTGAACAAAACCTTGAAGGTATTTTGGTCCCAGATTCGGATCATTGGAGAGGTATCAATAGTTAAGAGGAGTCGAGGTAAGATGGGTTCGACAGGAGTTATGAACCAAGGGTCGACAAAGAAGGATTTCTGACTAAGCCTAGTGATTAGAAATCGAGTTTGACGAAGTTAAGACCGGGAAAAGTTGGATTTGGGTGCTCTGGATTTCAATTAAGATGGGAAACGAGTCTGGAAGGGAGTAGAGAGAGGCAAGTAACTGGGTAATCCAAATTTAGGGAAAGTGGCGATGTTGAGATCGGGATTTGGGTTCGTTTTTCCAAATCCAAGCTGAATTGTCGTGTTATGAGATTGAATTGGAAGATATGGAGTAAAAAGGGGGAACAATAAAGAAAGGTAAAGACTCGTCGCAAGGAAATCCTGCGTTCAAGTATAAGCAATTGGAGGTAAGTTAACCTCAAAAAGGACATGCACGGGATTCTTGATCGAGGTGACGACTAGAAGTAGAGGTCGTATTTCGAGAAGAAGTTTGAATGCTAACTCCTTGGACGTGGAAGAATTAGGAATCAAGAAATTGCAATCTCAGATAGTGGAAGATACAAGTTGATTTACCAAGATTCATGGAAATCTCGAAGACCGTGGGAAAGGCAAGGAATAATCACCAAGTCAAAGTAACATCGTGATTGGAGGACCGAGGAAAAGCTACAGAGCTAACAACTTACCACATCGGTGACAGGTTCCAAAACATTCATAGCACGTGCATCATACCTCGCACTAATTATTTATTTTTCTGGCCTTATGTTTACTCGCGCATTTCTGTTTGATTTCATTGCTTTAATGTGTTGCCTCTTACTTTGTTACAAATGTGCCATGTGCATCGTCATCTTTACCCGACATGCATTTTAGTGTTTATTTGATAGGAAGCTCATCCACCTCACCTATCAAGTATTACTTAACCAAGCCACTTTCGAATTCGATGGAGATGACTTCAAGAAATAAAGAATTTCAAGTAAGGGGTAGGTTGATGGAACGGGAATTCGAATAGAGGAAGGAGTCCCGCACCTCATGAGGATTAGGAGAGTAATGGAAAGGTGAAACCTTTGGGTCGTCATTTTTTATTAAAACCCCCCTCAGGGAAATGGCTCATCAAGAATTAAATTTCAATGAAAGAAGGACTAATGGAGTTTGACATGTCAGAGCAAAAATTTTAAGGGGGAGAGCACAACCGAGAGATAAATTGAAGGATGGAAGTGGTGCTCGAAGAAATATGTTAGTAGCGACGACGGGGATGCAAATTAAGGAGGATCTGGAAGTTCTAATGATGGCAATAGGAAATGAATAAGACGACTGTAATGGTTAAGTTGTTAAGAGAGAAGCTACGTTGCTAAGTTCGGGTGAAGATTTTATGAGATATAAGCGAAATGGTTCATTGAACATTTCTACGTATGGAATGCCGACCTAGAGGTGATGGAATTATAAGGGAATTTCTGTGAACCCCTAAGTCAGAATTAACAAGAGAAAATCGAATCAAGTTATCAAATAATGGGATGATGTCAATCAAGATTAATTCAATGACGTACAAAAGGGTCCAAGACAATATTGTTGAGTTATTGGTTATATCAATGGTAATCCAGGAGAAGACTTAAGAAGGGACCAAATAGAAAAGATGATAATTGGAGGATTTACATCAAACTTCAAGATTGTCAAGTGTCCTAGATTCAAGAAGTATGGGGCCAATTAGTGAATATAACTTTAAAGGGGTTAAAGAGAATAAACAGATAACATGAATGGAAGATAGGAAAGAATTGTTGTTGAGGGAGAAATCATAATAACAAATGTCTCAAGATCGGTATTGAATCGTCAGTGTTGCCAAGAGTAGTTAGCTTCGAGGATATGTTAGACTTCGATACTGGTGAAGATAGTAACTATGGATCTGATTTAGGGACGGATGATTTAAGGGTATTCAGGGAGGTCAGACTCGGTTAATTAAAAGGATTTGGTTGGTTGAGTGAAGATTAGGGAAATGGTGAAGGATTAATCAATTGCTTCATCGGGGTACCCTGAAGAGGTTAAAGGCAAACTGAGCACTGAGTCTATCTTCGGGACAGATCATACACTGGACAACGACAACTCACAATTTTAAAACTTCGCGACTACGGTGAACGGTACTTATAGCATCCATGATACATACATTCATGCAAATTTAATTTACTAATTTCTTTGTTATGTGCTTTGTTTTCTTATCAAGTTAAACTACGTGAAGTAATTGATGATTAACGTGGTTGATATCTGTTACTTGCCTTGGGGTGGCTTGTGTGATTTTAAATTTGGTTTTTGCGTGTGTTGCTTGGGAGTATTGGAGACTTCCTTGATTTAATTATTTTTATTTGAGAGATGGGGTGCTCTCGTTGTTTCTAAGAGACGGGGATTCTCTTATTTTTGTTTGAGAGACGGGGTACTCTCTTTGCTTGCGAGAGACGGGGTTCTCTCATCGTTGCTCGAGAGACGGGGCTCTCTCCTTGTTGTTTGTGAGAGACGGGGAATCTCTCATTGATTGTTTTTAGGCGTGCTACGAATCCGAGGACGGATTTTTTTAAGGGGGAGAGATTGTAACGCCCCGGTTTTTCATTTATATTAATATGTCATATTTGTTTATAAATTGCGCAATTAAACTATTTAATTATGCGATTAATTGTTTTTAAGTGTTTCATATTTAATTTTATTATAAATTGTTATTATTTTATTTTATTATATTTTATTTTAATTTATTATTATTTTAAAACAATTCGTATTTTAAGTAAAATATATATATATATATATATATATATATATATATATATATATATATATATATATATATATATATATATATATATATTTCTTTAATTATTGTTAATTTAATGATTAATGTTAATTATGTTGTTAATTAAGCATTATGTTAATTAATCATGCTTTAATTAATTAATCACGTGACCTTAATTTATGTTTATAATCTGATTTGATTTATTTATTTAAATTTTATTATGCATGAATTTTAATGAATATGTACATGAATTGCATGAAAATGAGCATGGTTGTTTATTTTGTGCATCGTTCTTATATGAAATGATATCGAAATGCCGTGAAATTGTAGTATGCTGTAAATATATGCGTTATGAACATGCCTATATGCTCGGTTTATGTTTTCGAATTCATTTGATATGTTAACGATTCGAGTTACCGAGCTCAAGATATTAAATACGGAACCAAGGGTATGCTAAGTGCTCGTTAGCCCCCGATTTGGTTCCACGAATCAAATTAAATTCGTTAACATATTAAATGAATTCGAAAACATAAACCGAGCATATAGGCATGTTCATAACACATATATTTACAACATACTACAATTTCACGGCATTTCGATATCATTTCATATAAGAACGATGCACAAAATAAACAACCATGCTCATTTTCATGCAATTCATGTACATATTCATTAAAATTCATGCATAATAAAATTTAAATAAATAAATCAAATCAGATTATAAACATAAATTAAGGTCACGTGATTAATTAATTAAAGCATGATTAATTAACATAATGCTTAATTAACAACATAATTAACATTAATCATTAAATTAACAATAATTAAAGAAATATATATATATATATATATATATATATTTTATACTTAAAATACGAATTGTTTTTAAAATAATAATAAATTAAAATATAATATAATATAATAAAATATTAACAATTTATAATAAAATTAAATATGAAACACGTAAAAACAATTAATCGCATAATTAAATAGTTTAATTGCGCAATTTACAAACAAATATGTAGGGGTGTTCAAAAAAACCGAAACCGAAAAACCGAACCGAAAACCGATCGAACCGAACCGAATCGAACCGACCGAACCTATTTCGGTTCGGTTTTCGGTTAGGCCAATTTTGGTTTTCGGTTTTTCGGTTTTTTCGGTTCGGTTGTCCGGTTAAACCGAACCGAACCGAAAGCCGATAATTTTATTTATATATTTTTTATTAATTAAATTTGTTTTATTATACTTACCTTACCTGCATTATATGGGCTGGAGTAATTCTTCGTCTTCTTCATATGGGCTGAATAATTTTTCATATGGGCTTAGTAATTTCTCCTCTTTTTGAAATCACCAAATATAATTTCTTTCTCTCAAGATGGAACCCTAACCAATAGCCGCCCCTCCTTGGCTAAGCCCACAACACAGATCTCAATTCTCAGCGATGGCGGTAAAAATAGTCACACCATTCATCGGCCTTCTTGGTGAAACTCTATTTCTTATCTCTCTGTGTTACCCTCCGTCGGTCTTCAATTTATTTAATTTAGTGGAAAGGCTCTGTTCTTTTAGCTTCCTGTGAAATAGGTTCTCCAAATTATTTTGTAACTTTGGTCTGATCGTCTATCTATCGTAAATTGTAATGGTTTAATTAATTTAAATTAGTTTTTTTTATTTTTTTTTTTTTAATTTTGGTCATTCGGTTTTCGGTTGAAAACCGAAACCAAACCGAAAATCTTCGGTTAAAACCGAACCGAACCGTAAGAGGTTCGGTTCGGTTTCGGTTTGATTTTTCAAAACCCAATTTTTCGGTTAACCGAACCGAAATTTCGGTTTCGGCCCAAACCGGCCGAATGAACAGCCCTACAAATATGACATATTAATATAAATGAAAAACCGGGGCGTTACAGATTATGTGCTAAAGTGAAAATGTTTGCATAATTCGGAAAATAAATAAATAAATAAAGACTAATTGCACTTAATTGATTCCATCCACAAAATTGGAGGTAAGAACTGCTTCAATAATAATTTAGAAGGGTTCAAATGCAATTGAGATAAATATTTTGCTGGTTCCTTTCCATTGGACTACACGTGCCCCCTTTTGAATTTTAAATGATTTCCCAACAAGCCTTGCATATTGATCAGACAAATGAGAAGGAAAATTTCCATTTCTCATCTTCATGCTTGGCCATCTTTCACGACACATTCAAAGCACCACGGACGGCCCTACTTCACCATCATCTTCCTGTCTTCCCTCAATCACACATACCACGAGCAGCAGCAGTTAGCTAGCTCTCCTCTTGTCCTTCTCTTCGAATTTCAGCAGCTAACAATAGGTAGAAATCCACTTTGTGATTCCTTTCTTCATTTAACAAGATGATATGATGTATATATATGTGCTGATGGATTTGAACTTGATAGATTGATGAAGTTCCTACAAACATATGTTAGATTGACAATATTTGATCAACATAGATGAATTTAATGTTAGGAATGATCTAAAGCATGCTGGAAGTTAGAAATTAGAAAAAACATGAGTTTCTTAAAATCTTGCAGACTAGAGTTGAATAGCGGCTGTCTCGAATGAAAACCGATATTTTTCATGGTTAAAAATATGAATAGCAGCTTGTTAGAATTATGGAATCTGATGGTTTTGATGTTAAAGAGTCTGAATCTCTATCAGTTTGTACAATTTGAAAGTTTAGGAATGATATATGTGTGAGTTATGGTGTTGTCATGATTTGTGCAATAGCTTCGGACGTAAATTCCGAACAAATGCGACCTTATTTTTCAAAACTGTTTTAACTGGGTATTCCTTACATATTCAGGTTTCTCTCCGTATAGTTTCTTGTTCATCCGAGTCCGTTTGATACCCCAAAAAAAATCCCGAAATATGCCGCAGTCCCATGTATTTTACCCTGTTTCTGATCTGGAACTACAGCCCGAGCCGAATAAGTAAACCTTTGAATTTTCCAAAACTGTTTTGCGGGGGTCTTCTTATATATGTCTGGAGTATACCTACAAAAATTCAGAATTTTTCGACTTCGTTTGATATGGTAATGAAAATTTTTCTCTCAATCCTGTCACAGCACAAGAGTTGCTGTTTTGTTCCAGATTTACACTGAAATCTGCCTTTATGCACAAACATCCATGATTTGAGGCTTATAACATTTGAAAGTTCTGTGTATCTAGTTTACTATGAATTTTACGGATCATTAAAATAGCATCTGAGCAATGAGATATCGTAATTTTTCAACAAGGTGTACGTGCAGAAAGTTTCTGCGCAATGTGGTTGTTTGAGAATAAGTTCATGAACATTGCGTTCATGCATTTTACGTAGCTATTACCTTGCCCTTAGAATGCTATCTTCCAACTTTTAACCAAGAACATATTCCTTATATTTTGTATGATGCATAAGTGTTTGAAATTAGGTACGTTCGATTTGATTAGTCTTGATATTGTAGGTCTTGTTAGTCCTTAAACCTAAGGGGGTGTAAGTGTAATGAACAGAAACATGTATAACCTTTCTTACACCTAATTGCCAATTGGAGTACATTGATTTAACACTATAAATCTGATCTATTTGGATACTTTATGATTGAGAATATTATATGTGCCATCGTAAGCTATCGATCAATGATTAATCAGCCGTTTTACCCATGATCATATACTTCAAGAACAAGTATACCATGCTATCATATCATTGGCTGCATACGCACATCATTACATTTATTTTCACGCCGTGCGTCGTAACTGGTTCATGATTGAGTCCAAGTTCACATGTCATGTCCTGTTTGAACAGGTGGTTCCCCAGTTGAGCAGGATCAGGTCGAGTAGGTTGCACACACTCTCACCTTTTTGTGGCAATTATAAGGTGAGGTTTTCATTCTAGTTATTATTACCCTACAAGCCTTATGTGCTAATTTTAGCCAAAAGTATAGTATACCTAGTATCGATTTCCAAAACGAGTAAATGTTTTCATGTAAAAATAAACCCTTTTCCAACTCCTGAAAATGCTTTCATGAACTTGCCCTGCTTTGGCGAGTCCTGTCTTGCACTGTTCTTTGGGTCCTGGGGTTCGTGTAATGAGTAAACCGGGAAGGCAAGGGCCGACGGCTAGCTCTTATGTGGATTCCGTCCTTTGGGATGTACCCTGACTCCACTAGGAGGTTGGTGGGAGATGGGAGTCCCGAGCATAGGATTCATGTACCTGATACTCGTCTTGTCCTTGATGGTTCGGGCCTTGCAAACTCATCCATCACCTTCGAGGAAAAAGGATTGCTTTGCTTGTTCCTGATTGCCTTGTAATAATGGATGTCTGATAACTATTAAATTAAAATCAATTTACTGTACACAGTCGGGAGATATGGTTGGAGATCCTTGCCCTCACTCGTCGGGCCACTGCACTCCTGAAATTGTGATTAACTTTAATCTAGATGTTATAATCCCAAATATTACTATACTCTTTTCTTACCCGCTTGGGAACTATTATAAAACTCTATTCGGGGATTATGGCTTGCTTGAAACTTGTGTCTATGTTATATATGCCCTTTCTCACTCAGTCTTCTAGAGACTGACCCCTTCCTGTTTTTTTTTTCAGTTTTTGCAGCTTCAGCTAGGCGGAAAGTCAGGTCGTGTGTAAAGTCGTCCTTTTGGTCTAGCGATACACTCATGTTGTTGATATGTATACACTAGCATACATAAATCTATTTTGGGCCGTGTGGGCTATTGTACATTATTCGACATACTATGTTGAATGTTTGGTTTTGAAACCATATGCTAATATTACGATCGAACAGGTGTCTTATTATTTTGTTGAATTCATAGTGCTCTTGATGGACAGAGGTTGATTTCTTTACTATGCTTCCGCACTCTATTGTTATTTGATTGCTTGGTACAGGGTTAGGTTCCGCCTAGCTAGGATAGTCTTTTGCTTGTCTCCCGTTTGCTATTACTAAGTGTGTATACGGATCCTCCATTTCGTATATAAACTAGGCTCTAGTGCGGGGGATGTGACGACCCAACGTCGCGGGCGTTACAGGCACGTTTCCTCGGTGTGGTTGGGACCCTTACAATTGGTACATTGTATCCGCGCCGGTAGAGCGGGCATAGCCGATACAGAAGGTCGGGCTTTCTTGTTGAAAATATTAGACCCTTGGGGCTTGATGATCGGAGGCCTACTTAGAGTAGTGGGTCTCTTACCCATGTTTGATCCGGAGCCCGAACCTTGCCCCGAAGAATAAGGCGGGGGCCTCAATCTCAACCTATTCCCTTCCACTTTTAATGCCTTTCTCGTAGCCTTTTCCAAGGTGTCCACGGTAGCAGCTTGCAAGGCATTTTGAATCTCATGTCTCAACCCATGAATAAAATTCGAGCTTTCTGAGTGTCATCATTGGTAATGTGGGGAGCATATGGAGCAAGTCTCTCAAATTCCAAAATATAATCCTCAACAGATCGATTCCCTTGTCTTAACTCCATGAATTCCTGGAGTCTTCTTTCCCGAGCACTTGGGGGAATATATTTCTGACGAAACTCTCTTGTGAAGCTTTCCCAATTAAACTCTTCACCCATTCTCTCTAACTGAGCCCTCGTAGCTTTCAACCAATTAGATGCCGGGCCTTGAACAAAACAAGTCGTACAGACGGCTTTATCATGAGAAGGGGCGGGGCATATCTCCCAAATCACAGAAATCTCTGATAGCCATTCCTCAGCTTTGATATCGTCACCTCCATACCATTTCGGCGGGTTATTATTCCGAAATTCTCTAAAAGCTGGGGTGATTCAGCATTCAACGGAGGCGGTGGTGGTGCTTGTGGAGAAGGGTGATTGAGATCGGGTGTCTGTTCCCTGTTAACTCTCTTTCGTGGAAGTAACCTGGAATCACAAGTCAAGAAAATATTGATGCATGGGGTTCAGTATATGTTCATGTAAACAATTACTACAAATTTAAACAGAAAAGCTACATAAATATATATGTGAATGCAAATAATCTCATTGTCGTATGCCAAACGACCAAGACAGACTCGACATGACTTTAGAGCTCTGGTTTTGCAACCAAGAGCTCTGATACCACTTTAGGATGTAACACCCCGAACCTAGGGCATCACATCCCCCGCACTAGAGCCCAATGCGTGTAACGAAATGGAATGGTCTACACATGCATCAAACAATAGCGAACGGATGACAAAAGAAACTCACACTCTAATTAAGCGGCCTAAACCCTCAATCAGAGTGCATATCAATCAATAATATAGCGGAAGCAATAAATCAATTGAGTAGAATTCCCAAGATCAACATATTTATCTAAATAATTCCATATTAGCATGCTATAACCATATACAATTGTACAATGCCCATCCGGGGCCAAAATAGATCAAATATCAAATTGTAATTTAGTATCAGAATAGATATCCCCAAAATAGATCATAAATAACAAAGCTATAAACCACTAAAATGCATATGAAGACTCGAGCTACACTATAAGTAAGACTCGAAGAGTATTTGCCACCTAGCTCGACTCAAATTGTACCTGCAACTTAAACGAAAAGGGGAAAAAGAAAAACGACAATGAGGGTTAGTCCTAATGACTAGTGAGGGGTTAACACACGTACCCATAATATGTATAGAGCAAAGCACTTAACAAAGTTCAACAAGATCCACGAACCGAGAATGGTTTTTGTAAGCTAAAACTTTTCCCGTGATAGTAGATATGTATAAGCTTAGAAAAGTTAAGGCCACGGGCCAAAATAACAAGTTTTAAGTAATTATGAGTCCATCCTCATTTCATAGATCATATAAAATTACACGACTCGGTGAGAACGAGTCAACCTCCAACTTCCATAAACAAAGGCATAAATAAAACGAAATCATAAACCATCCTTTCTCTGGGTGATAGAAGGGTTGATGGCCCTAGCTATCGGCAAAGCATATGAGACAAGGCTTAGTCACGTCCTTATAACATTCAGCGATTACTACCGCCGACTCAAGAGTAACACCCTTCCCCAACCTCCTATGGTCGGGTGAGACTCTCACATGGAAAGTGTTGATGGAAGAGCTCGGCTGTCCCGAGATACCATACCACTCTCTGGGGCCCAAATGCATAACTCAAAAAGGCATAATTTTCTTCACAAAGCTTTCTTCAAAGTTCACATCTCGCTTACACACACACACACACACTTATCCATGAGTTTCAAATCAAACGTAAAACAACTTATATACGTATACAAATCGTTTTGAAAGTCATATGACAAACGAGACAAGATCTTAACATACATATCATACACATATTTAATGTATAATATACATAATTCACATGTGAGGCTTCACAACACATAGGGTCATAGGTCATCATAGCTAAAAGAACAAAACCTCACCTTTCCAACGCGTGTAGTGGGGACAAAAGAGTGAAACGGACTCCTAGGGAGCAAGATCACCGTTAACGGGGAGATCCTCTGTGCAAAACAAATAACAAAAGACACTCTTATACTCAAGATGAACCAAATAGATGCTCGGCAAAAGTATATGAATGCGAATGATAACTATGGAATGTAACAAGTTCACAAGTAGAGCATAGTGAGCATATCTTGCACGTTTCATATCAAAATGATCCATAAATTTAATGCAATACTCACAACACATATTACAACAAGTCCCTAACACATATAAGTCATGTATGAAGCAAGGAAGCAATTAACAAAGCAAAGAAACGGATAAACGGCACAAACACACGGAAGCGAGGGGCTAACGGCCATTAGCCCCTACTCCTCTTCTTGGCCCTAACGGCCGTTAGCCAGGTCAGGAGCTCCAAACTTGGACTAACAGTCATTACTCCACACACAAAGGGAGGGACTAACCCCCATTAGGGGGGGTTAGAGACCCAAGCCAAAGAGCTAACACCCGTTAGCTCCCAAAGCAAAGGGATACCCTAACAGGCGTTAGGGCTACGCTGACAGCTAAATCCCAAAAATTCAACTCTCAAACACTCCAAAACTCCAACCAATTCATACCAACATCAAGACAACACATATAGGTAAGTTTAGGTAGCAAGATTTCATGCAGTTCAAGTCATTAAATGGTCCAAACTTGCAACAATTCATGCTAGAAATGAAAAGAGAACAAGTTCTTATAAAACCTTCAAAGTTCATTAATGGCAAAGTCTTGAATCCTCAACTAACACCTAAATCAAGTTCATATAAATCATAAATGATGTCTTAGGAGCAAAATACATACGTCATATCAAAATAAATCACAAGAGATGATGCTATCCTCATCAAATTCCTGCAAACCCTCACTATTCATCACATATGTATTTCTCATTCAAATCATGGTGAAAACATACAAAGTTGGAATAGAAATCACCAAAAAGTCATGTAGGTACCAAATATTAACTGACCTCTTTGATTGGGATAGAAGTGATGGAGAATAGAATTTAAATTCTCAAGAAATAGAATAGTGCCCTTTCTTCCTTCCTCTTCTCTTCTTTCTCTCTTGGAGCTGCATTGTTGGAGGGTGGTTCATATTGGGGCTGATATGTGGGAGAGAGAGAGAGAGTTAACTCAAGTCATTTAGTCATGGTTTGGGGTTTGGTTGGTGTTAAGATGGGTCCAACAAGATCAAGACTACTCAAAGGTGTCATTTAAGCACAAGGTGCTTGTTTCGGTGGGATTTCGGAGGTCTAAAAAAACTTAGAAAAATATAAGGTTAGGTTCCAAAGCTTCTAAATTTTGTTACCAGTTCAACGCCTATTCCGGAATTAGAATCCGAATTCCTTAGCCCAAGATATGCCGCCCAAAACCCGAGGTGCGCTTAATGCCCTTAAGCCCCCTCTAGGTTCGAAAAAATAAAACGAGCCAAAACCAAACCAAACGAACTTGAAATCATAAAACAAGAATAATACCAAGTTCATACTTCACATAATTCACACATATCAAAAATTCGCAAGAAACGGAATTAAATTCGGACACATATAGAGCAAAATACGAGGCATAAAGGCATAAACGTTCAAAGTTCATATTCATACTTAAAAAAATAAATTCAAATAATCAAATAATCATTAGAATACCACACAGGTGCATAAATAAATAATTAAATTACGCACGTAATGCACCCCGTAATGCGTACCTGAGAGTCGGGATGTTACACCAATTCATGCTTCTATATGTTGTATATATTATGGTAGAAGATACGGGTTTGATTCAGGGGAGAACAGGGCTTTTAACCTCGCCATTTTGCTGTCGCCAGGCACGAACAGTCGTTCGCGTGTTTCACTTCTTTTGTCCAAACGGCCGTTCGAACGTACAGGGCTGAGTCTCCAGGCCTGAACGACCATTCTCAGCTTTCCTTTGGTGGGAGTGAACCGCCGTTCTAATGTACAGAGAAGTTCCCCAAGCTCTGAACGGCTATTCCACCCTTGTGCATGTACTTTTGGAACTGCCGTTCACGGTCTAGTGTGCTTGTTTGTGTAGTTTTGCTCCGTTTCTTACTTTGTATGACTTCTCCTACCCCTTATATAATTCCTATGCTTTGCTAACATGTAATATTATGTGTTAACGGTCTAGTGTGCTTGTTTGTGTAGTTTTGCTCCGTTTCTTGCTTTGTATGACTTCTCCTACCCCTTATATGATTCCTATGCTTTGCTAACATGTAATATTATGTGTTATGTGCATTGTATTAATTTTATGCCTCGGTTTGATACGTGTCTACGCTTTAAGTGGTACGTTTATGCATTCCATTTGCATCCATTGCATTCATGAGCATTGTCGGGTGTCTACTTAGTTCATATTTGAGTCTAAGTCTCAGGTATTGTCTTCTTTTGTTTCAGATCCTCTTCCGGACGTTCGAGAACCCGAGGTTAGGTGGTTCTTTGCCCCGTTTTGCCTACTTTTGTTATAAGGTGAGGTTTAGGAACCTTTGTATTAGTTATCAACCTATGGCCTATTATATGATATTTTCTCACCCCGTATGCGAATATATATCTTATATATATTTAAATACGTGTGTTTAAGCTATGATTATGATCTTATGGAAATGTTTGAATCTTATGAAATCGGTATAAGTGTAAGTATATGTAAGCTCAAGATTTTGAATCCTTTTCTACGTTTATGTTATGGTATGAGCGAGTTATGCCCTGAGAGATGGGAATATGGTTTGATTTGGTATGTTCGGTCCCGGGAATTATGGGTAAGGAATGCCCGGGACGACAAGGGCCGTCGGGTTTGGCTTGTGCATAGTTCTCTTTGAGTTATTCACGTGCGACTCTTGGAGGTTAGGAAGACGTGTTATCTTGAGCCCTTGGAGGATAATCGGATTACCCCTGAACCCATCAGGAGGTTTGGTGGGGAATGAAGATCCTGAAGGTTTGGAGTAGCTTGCACTCCCCTCACCTACATGGATGGTTAGGGTTGTGCAACCCTTCCATCACCAGAGAAGATGGTTTGATTTGCTATGTTACGATACATACGAGGAGCCCAGGATGGGATTAGATACTCATACCCACCGAGTTATGTATGTATGCTCTATTAAAGTTATTGAAACGGGGATAGACTTATAATTAAGATAAAATATGAATCTCTTGAAAGTATAAGATAAGATACGTGTAGCAGCCCGTACGGTAGGTCATAACATCCCCCGCACCTAAGCCCAATCCACATACGAGATGGGAAACCGTACATGAACCAAGCAGAGGCCAACGGGAGATAGACGGACTTACACCTAAGCTAGGCGGAATGTAGACCCTGCAACAAAACAAATCACGAAACAAATTTATATGCGGAAGCGAAACATACATTCAAATAATAAAACACAAGCAGCAGGTGATGGGTTCAACTATACTAAATGATTTGACATGATAAGATATGCTTTGGTATGTTTGATATGTAAGAATTGGTTAAGTTATGTTTGCCCTGTTTTGATAAATAACCCCTATACGTATGTATCATGGGTAAAGGTTTTGGTGTGCAAAAACTATCCCTGATTCACGAACATTATAAATTGAACGTGATATGCTCCTTGTATATATATAGTGTGCATGGGTAGCCCCTCACTCAGTCCGTGTGACTGACCCCTCTCCCTCCCCTTTGTTTTTTGTGTGCAGGTGTAGAGTGGAGTTCGAGCTAGGCGGAATGAGTCGTGTCCTGGAGTCTGTCGAGTCCTTTGTTATGTTTGAATCTTCTGCATTTCATGTGATTCGGATTTTGTATAAGTACGAATATAAGATTATGCTACTTTGTTATTTTTTTTATGTATTCGATCGGGGACAGGCTTCTAGGAAACAGTTTGCACCCCGTTTGCTTTTATGTTTTATGTTTATATTCGAGATTAGGTATCTATGCTAGTTGAACCTGTCACTTGCTGCTTGTGATTGATTGTTCGTTCGTATGAGTGCTTCCACAAACGTATTTGTTTTGATTTGCAGGGTCTACGTTCCGCCTAACTTAGGTGTGTGTCTGTTTATCTCCCGTTCGCCTCTGCTTGGTTCATGTACGGGTTTTCCATCTCGTAGGTGCATTGACCTTAGGTACGGGGGATGTGGTGACCCACCGTGTGGGGTGCTACACTTATGATTCTACAGCGAGTTATGACTTTGAAAGATAGGTCTTCTGAATATGATCTGAGTTTGTCTGTCTATTGGGCCCCGGAGATTTGTGCTAAGGAGCCACGGGATGGTATCGGGTCATCGGGTCTACTCCTGAGTATCTCCATATGTATGAAAGGATTACCCCTGAACCCACCAGGAGGTTGGTGGGGGATGGATATCGTGAGGGTTTTGAGTAGCTTGCACTCCCCTCACCCGGTATAGATGGTTAGGGTAGGTACAACCCTTCCATCACCCGGAGAAGAGGTAAGTTTGTCTGATTTTGATTTCATCTGTATATATGAATATGAAAGAGGATGGTTGGAAAACTCGTACTCGCCTAGTTATTATGAATTTGACTCTGAATATCGTTCGTAAACGGGAGTGAATTCATCATTGCTAAAATTGGTTAAATTTGGCCTTCGGCCTTAACTTTTTTCTTATATATCTAGTATCATGAGAGAAAACGTTTTAGATTGCAAAAGCCACACCCCGGTTCATGAACTCTGTAACGCCCCAGCTTTCGGCAATTCAGGTATGATCGACACGTGCGCGTTTGAGAGTTAGATTTTAATTATTAATTGCTCATTTCTTTAATTTTCCATAGCATGACATAATTTTATAAAATTATATTCTTGGTATTTTATTGAAAATTCATATCATATCATATTTATCCCATATATTGAACGTGATTGCAATGTGAATTAATTTTCCCGAATGTGATTTAATTCTTTTATGGCCTTAATTGCTCATTTTCATGAATTTGGGATTAAATTGCATTGGACTTGAATGATCAATTAATATGGAATTGGACATAATTGCATAACTTACTAAGTGAAAGGACTTAATAGCAAAATTGGCCATTTTTCTCCTCTCATTAGCAGCATTTCACGTACCTTGTCTTCACATCACATACAAACATTTCTTCTTTGCTCCATTTTCTTCCTTGCTCAACCGAGACCAACCCTAGCAAGATAAGAGGGAGATTTCATCATTCAAGTTAATTTTTGTGGGATTTGTGGACATAGAAGCATCATCAACATCATATCTTCTTCTCATCTCTCATTTCTTTCATTTGAGACCAGCTTCCTGGTGACGAGGAGCAGGCCCCGTGAGCTGTTTCCTTGGTTGTTTTTGGGTCATTCAGGTGAGGTTTAATTTTAGATACATAGGACCCGTATAACCCTAAGTGAAATTTTAAGCCAAAACCTATCTATATATTATAGTTTTCAAATGAGATTGGTTTTCAAAGGATTTACCGAACTATTGATGGATTGATTGATTGTTTTGGCGAGTATTGTATTGCACTGTGGGCCCGAGGGTAGTGGCTCGAGCCAACCGGGAAAGCATGGGCTAACGGGTAACTCGAGAGCTATCCTCACCAAATTGGGATGAACCCTGAACCCCCTAGGAGATTAGGGGAGGAAGGAATTCCGGGCTTAGGGATTCATGTACCCTCTGCCTAGATTGATTGGATGGTGGGGCCTTGCAATCCCACCATCACCCGGAGGAAGAAGGTGCCATTGAAACTGCTAATTGTGCACAGTAATAGATTGCTTGATCACTTAATCACCTAATAACTAATTGATTGATTGCTTGTACACAGTCGGTGTAAGGTTGGAGAATTGCCCCACTCGCCGGGCCACAAATTGATTGTATTGAATTGGTTAAATTGAAATTGAAATGGTTGTAACCTCGGGCAATAGTATTCCTTTTTATTCTATTAAATTGTTTTGTTTTCCAAAAATTATTACCCGAGATTATGACTTGCATGTCTGTGCGCTTATATTTATTTACACCCCTCGCTCAGTCTGTGTTTGTAACGCCCCAGTTTTTCAGTTGTATAGCATGACGTAAGTGTTTACCAAATTGCGCGAAATAATTGTTTATACGTGGTATATATATTTAATTCTATATGTTAAATGTTAATTATTTATATCTTAAATTGATTAATATTAAATAAATACGAAGTAGTTGTTATTTAAATCCTAATGTTACTAGTACTATATATTTAGTGCATTTTACTTTAAGTGATATTAACTTCATGCGTTTTAAATTAAATTGTATTAATCTATGCATTTGACTGTTAATTAAATAAATGTGTACCCTTTGTTTTAAATGATACCTAAACCGTGCCTTTCATTATTTAATTATTATGGATTTGAAATAATGATATTACATCGTGCATATTATTATTATTATTTAAAGGTGAATTTTATTTTGTTATAACTTATGAAATGTTAGGGATTTTAGATGCATGAGTGATATAAACGTGTGTCGTTTTTATATGATTCGATACCATAATTTCGTGAAAATCTAACATGTTGTAGTTATATGTGTCATGATATGAATATATGCTCGTTTCATGTTTTCGGATTCATTTGCATTAGTTTCGAATTTATTTTGATTTCGGAATCCAAAACGGGGCTAACGAGCAATTAGCGCACCTTTGGTTCCGTATGTGATATCTTGAGCTAGGAGACTCGGATTCAAGTTTCGTCAACTTCGCTGAACTCGTAACGAAAATTCGAGTTTAATGAACTTAGCCTTATATTTTTCCCGAATCCAGTTGAACCACCGAAACTCAACCGAAAAACGAAACGAGAACAAAACTGCCACCTTTTACCAAATAAATCATAACTTATTCAATTGTTGACCAAATTAACTATGGTTGGAGGCTATGGAACCCTAGTTAAGCACACTATCACTCCATGGCCTCTCCTAACCGAACCATACTCAGAAAACAAGAGAAAAATCAGCCCGAAACCTCTGCTCCAGTTCCATTCTCGTAGCCATGCCATCCCTTGGAGATTCAAGCTCAAATCTCTTCCATCTCCCATCCAATTCACAAGGTGAGCTAAGGATGATAATATACATTCACTAGGTGTCATTTTAAGCTATGCATCCCTAAATTTTAGCTTGTATGCTTGGAGATATGAAGAGATACATGAATAGTTAGGTTTGGCACCATATTCTTGATTCCATTCATTCCTTGATGATTTAGATTGATTCCAAGCATGGGAATGATTGTTTTGATCTCTTCTTTACATTTATGGTGATGTATTAGATGATGGTTGAGTCATTCATGAACCACCATTGATGGATATTCAAGCTTTAGCATGAAAAGATCTTCACACTCTCCACTTCACATTTCAATGGTTTGGGAGCATGTTGGTGTGTTACTTTGGAGTTGTTTCATTGCATTTTTGGGTTCAATTGTTGGCTGACCATGTTAAGGAAGTTGTAGCATGGCTTACCCCTATTTTTCATGCATTTTGGTTGCTGGTTATGGCTGGTCGCGGCCGCGATCGCGATTGGTGTAAAACCAGTCGCGGCCGCGACATGCGTATGGTTGCTGCGTTGTTTTTACTCAGGTCACGCCCGCGACCTGAATCCTTTGTATTTCAGGTCGCGCCCGCAACCACTGTACACATTTGCTCACGTTAAATGCTTAAAATCCTGAAAATTCGGCCATTTTATTAGGTAGCGGCCGCTACCATTTTTGTGAAGAAATGGGTCGCGGCCGCGACCATGACCATGCCCAATTCTGCATGAAGTTTGATATTTTGAACGTGAATTGCATGGCTTTAATTGATTGTTTTTTGTTCAATCACTTCATTAACGTGTCATAGATTATGTTATATTATGTGTTATGTAATTTCATGAGTTTTCGTCACCTATCTTCCGAGATATGTTTCAATGTATCATTGTTGCCCTAAATGTGGACATGCATGAATCCTTACTTGCAATGTGTGCCCTAATTGTTAATGTATCTCTTCTTTTATGGCTTGTATGATAGGTATACATGTTATATGACGTGTCATGCTTGTTCATTGGTATTCTTGGATTGATTTCGCTTAAGATATGAAGAACATGATCTTGAACTACATATGTGTTTTGATTCTTCATGTTTGAACCCTAAGTGATATCTTACTTCTTTTTGATAGCTTGCTTGAATTGTATATATGTTACACTACGTGTTATGTTCGTTATTCCAAATTCGTGGATCAAATTGATTTGAATGTGAAGGTTATGAACTTGAACGGCTTTAAATGATTCTTGAAATGAACGTTTATATATCTTTAAGACATTAATTGTATACGAGAATGTTTCTATGACATGATATCATATCTTATACCTTCATATCATATTTATTGCATTGTCGTGCGTCTTACATGGTTCATTTAGAGTCTTGAGTCTCACGAATAAGTTACATTGTCTTTTGCACAGTTTTCTCCAGGACGGAGATACCGGGTTCATAGGACACTTTCAAGTCTTCTTGTCTTCTTGGTTTTGTTCGGTAAGATGCGTACAGGTGGGTTTCTCTTCTATGTAGATAGATGACCCTATATATGCCCCAACGTGTAAAGATTTTGGCCAAAAATATATATATGTATATAGAGTCATTTTCCGGAGTCAATGATTTTAAAGGTAAGCCTTATTTTATGAACCCACCAAATGTTTTGGCGAGAAATGAATGAATGCACAGAATGGGGCCCAGGGGCTTGATGTGAGTGGGGACCCGAGGAGACAAGGGCTGACGGTAAACCCTCACACTAGTCCCACTAATGAACGGCGGTACCAGACCTCGTCAGGAGATTGGCGGGGAAAGGGAGCTGAGTGCCATCTGGGGAGTCATGTTCCCCTTTTGGTCAATGAATGGCTGGTTCGGGCCGATCACCCGGCCATCAACCGGAGGGAGAAGGTGTATATGACCGATTGAATCGAATCGATTGATTGTGCACAAAGAATGATATGCATGAACGACTTAATGAATGAATAATTGTTGAATTACACATGGTGTTGGTTGGAGTTGATGCACGCCCACTCGACGGGCTACAAAAGACCTAAAGAATGAAAATGAACGTTATAATCCCTTTTGATGACTTCTTTATTTTACCCACTTGGGAACTGCACTAAAACCCTCATCTGGGATTATAACTTGCATGTGAATGTTAAATATTGTTATATACGCTATTTATGCCTCATTTTATACCCACCAGTCTCGTATAGACTGAACCCGGTTTGTTTTCAGTTTCTTTGCAGGTTGGAGTGCTAGGCGGGGAGTCTAGTTCGTCAGGTCTATTGGTTAAGTCTGAGTCACTTTTTCTGCATCTTGTAGTTTGGTTGAATTTGCAAGAATGGATAAATGTATAATTATGATTGCGATTATGGAATTATGTTATGAATGAATTTTCGAGAACAGGTTGTTGTACTCGATTATATGCTATGCATCTGGTTTGGCATTTATCCTTATTCTTTGATTTGGTTGCGAAGGTTTAGTTCCCGCCTAGCCTAAGGAGTGAGTGAGTCCCCGTTCGCCGTGATCTAGCTCGGATATGGATTGTCCATTTCATATTCGGGTCGGGTCTCGGTGCGGGGGATGTGGCACCTTTCCGATTGGGGTGTTACATCCTTAAGTGGTATCAGAGCCCGGTTGCAAAACCGGTGTTCTCGTGTCGTGATCGAGTCAGTTTAGGTCGTACGGCTTAGGAACTACGTGATAATGTGTGCATTGTATCGATCTCGAATATGAATTGCTTTCCTTCTTGAATTTTTGTTGATTTATTTGTTGCATACTGGAGATGAATTTTCGTACGGCTTGGGATATTTTGTATCATGCCTTGTTACCTATTTTGGAGATGATATTGTATTGATAGTGAAATTGTTGGTACCTATTAGTAAATAAATAAATATGGTACCTATAAGTATTTAATGAATGTTATTGCTTCCGCTTTTATTTACTCTGAATTGTTCTACTAGTTGTTGGTTTGGTTTTAATTGAGGGTACCCGCCTAGCCTTGTGTCATTTTATTGTCTCTCATTCGCTATAGCTTTGATTCATGTATGGATTGTCCATTTCATATGTGGATCGGGGCTAAAGTGCGAGGGATGTGGTGCCTAGCGTTCCGGGTGCTACATCCTACCAGTATCAGAGCCCGGTTGCAAAATCGGGTCTCTAGTGTCGTGTCTTGTGAGTCTAGGTCGCACGGCATAGGAACTAATTGTCAATTTGAGAGTCTTGCATCGTTATTTGATATATTTGAACCTACTTGACCTCTTTGGACTTACTTGAAATTGGTGAATTGTTCGAACTTTATAACTTATGTGCAGTCTTGAATTATTTGCACACATTGGCATTACTAATCGAACATGCACAATAGTGACTTGATTTCAGGATGGCTCGCGATAGACATCATCGTGATCGTTCTCCTAAACCTCGACATCGTCATCATCGCCGGGAGAGATCACCACCTCCTCCTCCACCTCCTCAGGCTCAGCCACAGGATTTTATGAACGCCGTGGTGGGTCTTATTGATCGGAGAGTCCGGGATTATGTTCCTCCAGCACCTCCAGTTCCACCACCACAGCCAAGGGCACAGATTTCAGCTGCTTTTAGGGAGTTCCAGAACCAGCATCCTCCCAAGTTTTATAAAGGAAATGATATTCAAGCCGAGCAGTGGCTCAGGGAGATTGAGAGAGTTTGGGAGCTCATTCCTTGTGAGTCCCAGGAGAAGGCCTGTTGTACCATTTCTTTGATTCAGGGTGAGGCCTATTCTTAGTGGGAGAGTGCCCGGATAGTGTTAGAGGCGGCAGGCGAGGAAGTGAACAGGGAAGTGTTTGTTAGAGAGTTCAGAAACAAGTTCATTCCTCCATCTTCTCGCACTAGAAGATTGAAAGAATTCACAGAACTCAAGCAAGGAAGCAGGTCGGTCTCAGAGTATATCGCCGAGTTTGAGAGATTGTCCCGCTATGCTCCTAATATAGCGAGTGATGATTTCCATAAGGCGATGCTGTTTGTTCAGGGGCTTAGACCGGATATTCAGGCAGCGATTGAGGCGGTCAACACGAGCACGTGGGTGAAGGCTACTAAGAAGGCCTTGTTAGTTAAGGATTCGGTGAATGCGAGACGGTCTACTTATCGTTCAGGCTCAGGTTTGGGATCAGGGTCAAGGTCAGGATCGGGATTCAGAGGTTCTGGATCGGGTTTCAGAGGTGCCGGATCAGGGTATAAGGGTTCAGGTTCGGGTTCTGCTTCAGGCAAGAGGCTGATGGTTTATTCTTCTCCACCACCAGCTCTACAGGGCCTAGGGAAGAAGCCCCGACCAGCAGGACCAGTGATTCGAGCTCCAGTTGCTCCAGCTTTGCCACCACCACCCGAGAGGCCTGCTTGTACCTTCTGTGGACAGAGGACACACGTTTATGAGAACTGCAGGAGGCGTCTGGGTTTATGCCTACTTTGTGGGAGCGACGAGCATATGGTAGACGGTTGTCCAGATCGCAGGATGCCACCACCGGGAGCACCGAGACCACTGATCAGGGCTCGTGCTTATGCTTTGGAGGGTGAGCAGCAGGATGCTGATATTGATCCAGCCGCGGTAGTTGAAGGTACCATTTGCATACATGGCACGAACATTCATACGTTGTTTGATCCGGGAGCTACTCACTCCTTTCTTTCGAGTGCTATATCTGTTTTTTTGCCTTTGCCTGTTACTCGCTCTTCTGCATGTTATGTGGTTAGTACTCCGTTTGGTGGTAGTTTAGAATCTGATCGGGTGTTTAGAGAGGTTCCGGTGAGCATCGAGGGCCGAGTTTTCTTGTCAGACTTCATTGAGCTGCCGATGACTTGCTATGGATCCATTTTGGGCATGGATTGGTTGTACAGACATTCTGCCACAGTTGATTGCAGGGCAAAGAGGGTTCAGTTGGGATCAGATTTGGTAGTGGGTTGGAGTTCCAAGACTGTGCCTCTACTTTCTTTTTCAGAAGCTCATAAGTTGGTTCGAGAGGGAGCCACGGGTTTCATTGCTTATATTCTCAACAAGCCCAAGGATCAGAGTAAGTTGGAAGAAACGGAAGTAGTGAAGGAGTTTCCCGAGGTCTTTCCTGAGGAATTGGATTCTTTACCTCCAGAACGGGAAATTGAGTTTGTGATCGACTTGTACCCTAATGCAGAGCCGTACTCCAAGACTCCGTATCGTATGGCTCCGGCCGAGTTGAAAGAGTTGAAGACTCAACTTGATGCATTGTTGGAGATTGGGTATATTAGACCGAGTTCTTCTCCCTGGGGTGCACCGGTTTTGTTTGTAAAGAAGAAGGATGGAACCTTGAGAATGTGTATAGACTATAGGGAGTTGAACCGGATGACGATCAAGAACAAGTATCCTCTTCCACATATCGAGGAGTTGTTTGACATACTTCAGGGATCGAAAGTCTACTCGAAATTGGATTTGAGACAAGGGTACTACCAGCTGCGAATCCGAGCAGGGGATATTTCTAAGACAGGATTTAACACTCGGTATGGGCATTATGAGTTTGTTGTGATGCCGTTTGGTTTGACCAATGCCCCAGCAGCTTTTATGGATATGATGCACAGGATCTTCAGGCCTTTTCTGGATAAGTTTGTGGTTATTTTTATTGATGATATCTTGGTTTTCTCGAAGTCTACCGAGGAGCATGCAAGACACCTTCAGTTGGTGTTGAGGACTTTGAAGGAACATCAGTTATTTGCCAAATTCACCAAGTGTGAGTTCTGGATTGACAAGGTGTCTTTCTTGGGTCACGTGATTTTAGGTAATGGTTTGGAGGTTGACCCTTCTAAGATTGAGTCAGTTTTGAAGTGGGAGAAACCTAGGAATGCCTCAGAGATCAGGAGTTTCTTGGGATTGGCAGGTTATTATCGGAGGTTTGTTAAGGATTTCTCCAAGTTAGCAGCTCCTTTAACCCGGTTGACGAAGAAGAATGTGAAATTTGATTGGAATGAAGATTGTGAGAAAAGTTTCACTTTCTTGAAAGAGAAGTTAGTTTCTGCTCCAGTGTTAGCCCTTCCGGAAGGTTCTGAAGGATATGCTGTTTATACGGATGCTTCTAAGGAAGGTTTGGGATGTGTGTTGACTCAGAAGGGTAAAGTAATCGCTTATGCATCCCGAAAGTTGAAAGAGCATGAGAAGAATTATCCGACACATGATCTTGAACTCGCCGCCGTAGTCTTTGCACTTGGAAAGTGGAGACATTATTTGTACAGGGTGTCTTTTGAGATTTTCACCGACCACAAAAGCCTCCAGTATTTATTCACTCAGAAGGATTTGAATATGAGGCAACGGCGTTGGATGGAAAGGTTGGAAGATTATGATTGCACGATTAAGTGCCATCCAGGCAAAGCCAACGTGGTCGCCAATGCACTGAGTAGGAAGGTTAGTGTGTCGAGCTTGGAAGTGGGTGAAAGTAGTGGAATCGAGCCAATTTTTTTAAGGGCTCGAGTTTCTAATATTTTGGTTCAGCCAGATTTGAAGCACAGGTTGTTTGAGGCTCAGAATACGGATGTGGAAGTGCAGAAATTGGTAGCTAAGGCAAGAGCTGATCCGGAGTGTCCATTCGGGTTCGATGAAACCGGTCTTCTTCGTTTCAAGAACCGAGTGGTTGTACCCGAAGAGTTGAAACGGGTTTTGCTCGAGGAAGCTCACAGATCGGCTTATTCTATCCACCCCGGAGGAAACAAGATGTATAAAGACTTAAGGCAATATTATTGGTGGCGTGGATTGAAGAAAGATGTGGCCGAGTTTGTGAGGCATTATCTCACTTGTCAGAAAGTGAAGGCCGAGCATCAGAAACCGGGAGGTCTTCTTCAGCCGTTACCTATTCTTGAGTGGAAGTGGGAACAGGTGACGATGGATTTCGTGTCCGGATTACCTAAAGTGAAAGGTGGATTCGATGGGATTTGGGTGATTGTGGACCGTTTGACGAAGTCTGCACATTTTCTGCCGGTTCGGATGTCGTATAAGATTCGCAAGCTAGCCGAGCTTTATAACTGGGAGATTGTTAGACTTCACGGGATTCCGGTTAGTATAGTTTCAGACAGAGATCCACGGTTCACTTCGAAGTTGTGGCGTGAATTGCAAGAGGTTTTAGGTACGAAGCTCCAGTTTGGTACAGCTTTTCATCCTCAGACGGATGGTCAGTCTGAGAGATTAATAAGATATCTCGAGGATTTGCTTAGAGCTTGTTCTTTGGATTTTCAGTCTTCTTGGCATGATCAGCTACCTTTGATTGAGTTTGCTTACAACAACAGTTTTCAGGCTTCGATTGGAATGGCACCGTATGAGCTACTTTATGGGCGGAAGTGTCGTTCTCCGTTGTTCTTTAACCCGGAAGAGTGGAGATGGACTAAACAGGAAGGTGTTAAGAAAGGTGAGAGATTGGAAAAACCTTCCAAGGCCATTGAAGCTATGATTGATAAAGTCTAATTAATAAAACAACGGATGAAATCAGCTCAGGACCAACAGAAAAGCTACGCTGATCGTCGTAGAAGGGATCTCGAGTTTGAGGTTGGAGACCGGGTATTTTTGAAGGCGTCTCCACGAAAAGGATTTGCTCGGATTGGGAAAGGGGGTAAACTTAAACCTCGTTATTTAGGTCCTTATGAGATTTTGGAAAGAATTGGAGAAGTTGCTTACAGATTGGACCTACCACCGAGCCTCACGGGGATTCATAATGTATTTCACGTGTCTCAGCTGAGGAAATACTACCCCGATCAAACCGAGATCATTCCTGTTGAAGAAGTGGAATTGGAACCGAGTCTTACCTTTATTCAGCAACCGGTTAAGATATTGGATAAGAAGTTTCAGGAATTAAGAAACCGGAAGATTCCCATGGTTAAGGTTCTTTGGAGAAGTGACAAGACCGAAGAAGCCACGTGGGAGACCGAAGACAAGATGAGACGGTTCCATCCAGAGTTGTTCCCTTCCGATCAGTGAATCTGGGGACCAGATTCTTTTGAGGGAGGATTATAACGCCCCAGCTTTCGGCAATTCAGGTATGATCGACACGTGTGCGTTTGAGAGTTAGATTTTAATTATTAATTGCTCATTTCTTTAATTTTCCATAGCATGACATAATTTTATAAAATTATATTCTTGGTATTTTATTGAAAATTCATATCATATCATATTTATCGCATATATTGAACGTGATTGCAATGTAAATTAATTTTCCTGAATGTGATTTAATTCTTTTATGGCCTTAATTGCTCATTTTCATGAATTTGGGATTAAATTGCATTGGACTTGAATGATCAATTAATATGGAATTGGACCTAATTGCATAACTTACTAAGTGAAAGGACTTAATAGCAAAATTGGCCATTTTTCTCCTCTCATTAGCAGCATTTCACGTACCTTGTCTTCACATCACATACAAACATTTCTTCTTTGCTCCATTTTCTTCCTTGCTCAACCGAGACCAACCCTGGCAAGATAAGAGGGAGATTTCATCATTCAAGTTAATTTTTGTGGGATTTGTGGACAAAGAAGCATCATCAACATCGTATCTTCTTCTCATATCTCATTTCTTTCATTTGAGACCAGCTTCCTGGTGACGAGGAGCAGGCCCCGTGAGCTGTTTCCTTGGTTGTTTTTGGGTCGTTCAGGTGAGGTTTAATTTTAGATACATAGGACCCGTATAACCCTAAGTGAAATTTTAAGCCAAAACCTATCTATATATTATAGTTTTCAAATGAGATTGGTTTTCAAAGGATTTACCGAACTATTGATGGATTGATTGATTGTTTTGGCGAGTATTGTATTGCACTGTGGGCCCGAGGGTAGGGGCTCGAGCCAACCGGGAAAGCATGGGCTGACGGGTAACTCGAGAGCTATCCTCACCAAATTGGGATGAACCTTGAACCCCCTAGGAGATTATGGGAGGAAGGAATTCTGGGCTTAGGGATTCATGTACCCTCTGCCTAGATTGATTGGATGGTGGGGCCTTGCAATCCCACCATCACCCGGAGGAAGAAGGTGCCATTGAAACTGCTAATTGTGCACAGTAATAGATTGCTTGATCACTTAATCACCTAATAACTAATTGATTGATTACTTGTACACAGTCGGTGTAAGGTTGGAGAATTGCCCCACTCGCCGGGCCACAAATTGATTGTATTGAATTGGTTAAATTGAAATTGAATTGGTTGTAACCTCGTGCAATAGTATTCCTTTTTATTCTATTAAATTGTTTTGTTTTCCAAAAATTATTACCCGAGATTATGACTTCCATGTCTGTGCGCTTATATTTATTTACACCCCTCGCTCAGTCTGTGTTGGACTGACACCTCAACTTTTCAGTTGTTTTGCAGGGCGTGCTAGGCGGGAATTTAGAGTCTAGTTATCTTTAAATTTGGGTCTAGCACTCTTCATTCCCACTTTTTGTTCATGTATAGCTTGGGATATTTTGTATCATGCCTTGTTACCTATTTTGGAGATGATATTGTATTGATAGTGAAATTGTTGGTACCTATTAGTAAATAAATAAATATGGTACCTATAAGTATTTAATGAATGTTATTGCTTCCGCTTTTATTTACTCTGAATTGTTCTACTAGTTGTTGGTTTGGTTTTAATTGAGGGTACCCGCCTAGCCTTGTGTCATTTTATTGTCTCTCATTCGCTATAGCTTTGATTCATGTATGGATTGTCCATTTCATATGTGGATCGGGGCTATAGTGCGGGGGATGTGGTGCCTAGCGTTCCGGGTGCTACAAACTCTCTGATTTTTTATATGCTCTGCTCTTCTGTATATGTACGTTTGCGTATGTTAGCCCCCTCACCAGTCATATAGACTGACCCCTCCTCGTTGTCTTCTTTTTTCCGTGGTTTCTTTGAGTTTCAAGTACAGGTTTCGGTTCAAGCTAGGCAGCGGTTGTCTTTTGCTTTTTTCGAGTCTTGTAGTCCGAGTCTTTTACATATTGCTTCTTTACCTTTTTGCTCTGGTACTCTATATAAATATGTATGTGAATATGATTTCGAATTTGGAGATGTAGGATTTATTTGGCCTGGGGTGGGCACGACTTGTATCTCTTGCATTCGTTTGAGTGCGTATGTTTGTATATGTTGATCCTTTGGCTTCTGCATTCGATTTTGGTTTTTTGCGCACTCTGGATTGGGGTCTAGACCGCCTAGCTTAGGTGAGATTTTGTTTGTCTCCCGTTCGCTATGGGTTGGTGCGCGTACGGAGTTCTCATTTCGTTACACGTGTCGGATTATGTTGCAGGGGATGTAGTATTCTTCGCTTGGGGTGCTAAAGTATTGATTCGAAAATTCAAACTTTGAGAAAATCTTTTAATAATAGATATATGGATGAAATCAAGTATTAACATTATGTGTTCTTTACTTAATGAAATTTAAAATTGAACTTTCAAAAAGATATGTTACGAGTTATTTATTGAATCGAAATGATTCACGTAAGAATTAGTTTAGATTTCATACTTTAGAAAAATGTTTCAATTGATTAGTGGATCAAGTTAAAATTTAATATTATATATTATTTATTTAATGAAATTTGAAACTCAAACATAAATTTGTGGGATTATTCAAATAATAACTTATGTACATTCAAACTTTTTGAGCTCAACTATCAGGTTAATTCTAATTAATTAATCGTGTGAATTAAATATAACACTCCAATTTTAATCATTTCAAATAAAGACAAGAGGGGAATCTTTGAAAACTCCACATGAATTGAAAATTTTTTAGTTTGTTCCCCACCTTCAAAAATATTTCAGTTCACTCCCTAGATGATATGCATATTTTGAGTTTACTCCTCATTTTTTGGGCACTTACGACATATGGCAAAAAATATACGACATAACACAATTTAGATACGTGATTCTTCAGTTTTTATACAAGTAAAAAAACTCAAGAATCACGTATCTAAATCGTGTTATATCGTATATTTTTGGCCATATGTCGTAAGTGCCCCGGAAAATAGGGAATAACTCAAAATATGCATCTCATCTGGGGAGTGAATTGAAATATTTTTAAAAATGGGAAGCAAATTAAAAATTGAATCCACATTTGGGGATTTATCACATTTCCCCTAAAGACAAAGGGAGTTCAAAAATAAAAAAAAAATAAAAAAAGGCAAAGGAGAAAGAAAAACAGTGTGTCTCATTATTCCGTAGAAAAATGGGCCTTTCCTTTTTCTTTATTTGCTTGCGTTCGAATCGAACTCTGTGTTTCATAAGGTAATCAATTTTCGTCCCAATAAAACTTTTATCAAAAGATAAGTAGAATTTGCATGGGTGCAAAAGATACGCCAAAATTACTTTGTGCGTTGTTTCTCTTTCTCTACCACTGCCATTATATCGATTGCTATATTGAAAATTGAAATCAATCAAAAAATAAAATAAAAAAAATATATATATATATATACACACACAAATATACATGGTTGCTTTACAACCATGATGATTATCAGTCTTTAAAGAATGCCCACTCCAAGACTCCAATGCTTTTTAACTCTCTTTCTCTCTCTCAATTTCTCTCTCTTTCTCCCCCCTATAAATAGATGTGCCATGCTAACACGGAATGCATCATATATTCCCACTTTGCTATTGAGTAACTGTTAATAATGGCTGAAGCTCTCGTTGGAGAAGCAGGGCACGTGCACGTCCTTGAGTTGAGTCTACAAATGATCTCATGCTTTTGCACGTGCTCCGCTCCTCCAACATGAGTTCCTCACTCATGTGCTAGTTTTTATCACTCATTCAGGGGGCTGGGCCAAATTACACTCCAGTAGGATGGATATGTTTGTCTGTTACACTAAGCATTTGAAAAGATGAGACATCTTTTAATTTTGTTTTTTAAAGGCATTATAATGAGGTTTCTCACATTTTCCTGTTTAATATCTGTCTCCGTGTGTGTTTTGGTTAGAGCCAGCAACTTATGATCTGTAAGGAATTACGAGAAATAAGAGGGCATCAAGTACAGATGTGTAAATTGTGCCGCTGGATTTTGGGACAGCAAGCAACCAACACTTTCAAGCGTCTGTATCCAGCTGACATCTATGTTTGGTTTTGTTTTGATTTTGTTGTTTACTTTACGCCTGGGAAAAAGTAATAGATATATTTGGACGTGGATCTGGAGTATTTGGCCAAAGTTAAAAAAAAAAAACAGAGAATATGAGTATTTCTTGTTTTAATGCCTGTTTATGTTTCAACTGAAAGATAAATATATATATACATATATATAGTATTGAAATGGGAAAATACAAACATCAATTTGAAAATATATGTTGTAAAAAGTTTGGAGAGGACAGTCAAGCAACTGATCTGTATTTTAGTTTTAGAAAATAAAAGAAAAACTGATGTATTCTTAAAAATAATATATAAATGATATGTATTCTGAAGTTGTATTTAACTTTATTTTTGGGGATTGAATATTATTAATTTAGCAGAATAAACCCAACATCTTTGCCAGAGCAGGTGGTCCACGATAATCTAAATGCTTTGCTTTCGCCTTAGATTTTGAGCAGAGAAGATTTTAGCGTGCAGAGCTGCCCAAATGTACCGACAATGGATAAACTGACAGCACTTGATGATTTTTATTTTGCTTTCTTATTTTTACGAATTTTTTTGGGTCATACTATAGCCTATAAGTTAATTTTGTCTTTTTCATTTTCTTCCAAATAAATTTTTGCACTTTCAATAATCCCATTTCATTCATCAATAGGTTTTTTCCAAAGAATGTACCAAAAACATATGATATATCTAATTAGCGCTCAAAACCCTGTATTTGAATAATTAGCATGAAAAACCCTATGATTTTTTTAATTTTTTTCACTGCCCCCTTCAACCCTGGTACATTCTTGTCAATAAAAAATATACATCATTAGATCTTGTCAATAAAAAATCAACAATTAAAATACTTTCAAACATAAAAAAATTAAAATAATTTATTCATATTATTATTTTTTATTTCTTTCCCATATTTTCTTCTCTGGGCCTTTTTGCCTTTCCCTTTCCAGCCACCATTGAAGATTCACATCTCCATCGATGGCAATCCACCATCACCGGCTTACAGCACCGCCACCACCTCGCTCACACAACCACCGCCAGTAGTGCACTCCACTACCACCGCCTATCTCACATCACTACCACCGACGACGAAACCATTACCCAGAAAACTGAAATTTGATTCCAGGAACAGATTTGTCTCCAAATTACGCAGACAACAACTGTTGCACCAACACCACCGGCTGCCACCGCACCACATACGCACTCACACTCATATGCAACTCCAATACGCACAAGTCTACAACATTTATGTCACACGCACAGATCTTGTGGCACCCGCAACGATAGGCCACATCCCCCGCACCATAAGTCTAGTCCAAGTATGAAATGGATAGTCCATACATGATCCAGACTCATAGCGAATGGGTGACAGAAAAACGATCCTGGCTAGGTGGAAATCTAACCTTGTACCAATCAATCAATCAAAGAATACTCGACAAGTGCAAAGCGGAAGCAAATAACATCATACGTGAATTCCAATGATGGTTACAAGCCCAAACCATAACATGAACATAATTAAATTCACATGCAACCTAACAACGGTTCAACTAATCATTCAACCTGTCCCGAATCAATATCCCACAATTCATAATTTGCACATAGGCCCAAATACATAAAGAATTACAATTAAACCATAACAATGTAAATGGACTCAAGTGTACAAGTGAGACTTGAGGTAAACCATAAGACTCGACTCTTGCCTAGCTAAACCTGCAAGAAACTGGAGGAGTGGAAAGAGGGGTTATTCTCTAGAAGACTGAGTGAGCAGGAGATATACGTATATATAAAAGCATGCACATGCAAGTCATAAATCCCAAGCAAAGTTTTATTTGAAATCAGTTCCCGCGAGGGGCAAGAGTATAGCTAGACAATGCTCGGACTTTATGACTAATTCATATTAAATTTGTTACGTTCGTAATCTATAAATAATCATTGAGGCTCGGCGAGTGAGCGTGCATAATCTCCAACCAAACTTTGACCGTGTACAAGAAACGTGATTAATACTTTTGAATACGTGATCATGCAATACGTAATAATACATGTGAATAGCACATTTATGAAATAACCATAGTAATTGTTAGGAATAGTGCCCTAGAAAGCCGATTATATACCCGATTTGTACTTTTCCTTATTGTAATCGCAGACAATCTTTGAATAAAATAACGAATTGAGGCAACACTTCTTTATATGCTCTTGTTTGGTATGCGTTTACTTTAATTGTGCATGTATGAGAACTCCCCTAATCCTGATGACTTTAGGACTCTACCATTTAGGCGAAATGGTTCATGAAATGAGCCCTATATCACATAAGTCATGATTAGTAAAATACTCCAAGCCGATGAGTCCTACAGACAATGGGAGTGTCAACCTGACTCCTCTAAGGCTTGCTTGTGGGATCACGCCCTTAAGAAGGACCACCTTGTTTCATGGAGGTACAAATTGTATAGTTGATACGTGCGTGATACATGAGGGTGCTTACTTCCATAAGTAAGTTCACTGAGGTGCCCCATGTGAGAAGATTCCTAAATGGGAAAGAAAGTTTCTATTTCATAAAATGGAAACTTCCAGATTATGAAATATCTCACGAGTCATTGATGTGATTAATTGATCCTTAGACTTGAGGTTCCATGTCACTTTATGAGTTAACTCTGTAGTCTTAGGTTTATGCTTTAAAGGGTGTCGCCTTAGACAACTGATTCAAGGCTTATGCTGGGGCTGCACAAGTGACTCATGAAAGTGAATGAGAATCAAGAAAGGACCTACACTTGCATTTGCAAGGTGATCTCTTATTGAGTAAGTAATTTATATGCCATATGGAGTCCTTGGCCAAGGCAGTAGAACAAGACATCAAGAAAAGGGTTTCTTGGATTGAGATCAAATGGATGTGAAATGCACTTAGCTTTAAGACCAGATTATTAGGGTTCTGATTATTCCCTTACCCTAGATCTTGGTTGAGAGATAGTAAGTAGGAAGATTGTATCTCAAATGAATCAATTACTTAAAGGTTCTGTCGAATTGAATTGAGAACCTAGAGGGTCACACACAACAACTTGGTTATATGAGTTAAGGCTTTAAAATGATTAAACGAGTTAATCAGGCCAAAGGAGTTCCACACGTGTGAAGCACACGTGTGGGGACGTCACGTGCGTGACACGTGTCCTATATGGACACGTGTGCAATGTGCGTGTATATTTATTTAAGTATTAAATAATTAATGTGTTAATTATTTAATAGACTTTGGTTTAATTTTGAATTAAAATGAAAGTCTTATTTTGGAGAAATTAATCTATTTAATTGTAGCACCCTTAACGCAAAGGCACCACATCCCCCGCACTATAGTTCAATCCACATATGGAACGAACACCCATACATGAATCAAGCCTATAGCGAACGGGAGACAATAAAAAAAAAAAACACGACACTAGCTAGGCGGGCTAACCCTCATTCAATACAACAATGTATAAAGAAAAGAGGAAACATACTCATATACATACATTCCATTCATAACCTTGTTCATTGTTTCCAAAACATGCAATTCAAGTTCTTCTCATTAAACCATAATATAACAAAGCTCTCATGTGTTTCCTTACTAAACAAATACAAGATACCAAAATGAGAATGAGGTGCTAGACTCGACCAAAAGACTCGAACCCGCCTAGCACTTCCCTGCAAAATCTGAAAATGTGAGGTGTCAGTCTACCACAGACTGAGTGAGGGGTTTAAATAAATATAAGCGCACGTATCATGCATGCTATAATCTCAGGTAAGATTTTATAAGAAACATGGCATAAGTTTCAAGGATAAAGAGGAATTCTCGCCCGAGATTACAACTAAATCAATTTAGCAATTTAATTAATTGTCAATTCAATCCGTGGCCCGGCGAGTGAGGGCATTCTCCAACCTTACTCCAAAAGTGTACAATCACGAGCATTTCCATTTATTAAGTGAGCATGCAAGTTATTTAAGTGCAATCACGTATCAATTTCATGAACCCTTCTTCCTCCGGGTGAAGGTGGGCTTGCAAGACCCAACCTTCCAATCATGTTGTACGTCGGGAACATGACTCCCACGCACGGAATTTCTTCCTCCACCAAACCTCCTGGTGGATTCAGAGGTGATCCCAAATTGGTGAGGATAGTGTGAGAGTTACCCGTCAACCCTTGCTTTCCCGGTTGGCTCAATACACTACCCTCGGGCCCCATGTGAACATGCTTTACTCGCCCAATCAATCAATCCGTTCAATCATTTCATGAAATCATTTAAAATCCATAAAATTTGAAATTTATAGATACATAGATACTTTTGGTTGAAAATGTCACATCGGGTTATACGGGTTCTATATATATCTACGAAAAAAACCTCACCTTTACCGAACAACCAAAAAGCAAGAAGAAACCCTAAGGAGCGTGCTCCTCATCTCCCGGACCGTGATCTGTGCAACAAGGGACAAGTGTACATAAGACTCAACATGTATAAACCATTTAAGACGAACGGCATGTTTAATTAGTGTCAATCATGCAATAATAATTAAGGAATGTTAATTTAAAAGAATAATTATCAATAAACATGTTTATAACTCATATAAGTCACATACGAAAGCCAAAAAAATGAAAAGAATGCAATAAGGAAGGTTTGGGTGAAGTTTAGGAAAACTTGACAATTTTGGGAAAATGCATATGTTGTGGGAAAACTGGAATATCTTAAATTCTAGAAGTGGGAATTGAGTTTGGTTTGTTGGGTATGAAAGTAGACACAAAGACCTTTCCGACGGTATATGGCACATTTTCTAATTCAAACCGAGGTGAAAATGGCTTAGGTTCGAAGTTGGACAAAATGCAGTTTCTGGAGGGTGGTCGCGGGCGCGACCAAGTATTTTTCCGAATTTTTGTCCAATTTTTTCAAAAGTCGAAAGTTCGCCAAAATAGGGTCGCGGGCGCGACCATTTTTACACATTGTCCAATTTTTTCAAAAGTCGAAAGTTGGCCAGAATGGGGTCGCGGGCGTGACCATTTTTACAAATAAACAGGTCGCGGGCGCGACCATATACGCAGCAGCAACAAAACAGGGGAAAACAGGGTATTTTCATGCCAAAAATCACCAAAACAACAACAATTGCAAGATTACTCCATAAAAAAATATTAAAACACATTAAATATACACTATACTTCACTTATCCAATCATCCAACCAAGAATTACACATCAAAGCCTCAAAATTCATCACTAAAACCCCTTATATATCTATACATGCTTCCAACTTCCAAGCTTCAAGGTATCCATGCAAACTTCCAAGTCTCATGATCCTAACATGCTTCTAACTCCAAATATTTCAACAATTCATCACATAATTCATGAACCCTACTTCTATGTCAATCAAGGAATTCATACAAGTTCATGATATACCTTAAATTCAAGCAAGAATTGAGATGAAATGAAGAGATAATGATGATGATGCTTCTATCCTCACAATTCCTCCAAGAATTTAGTTTGAAAATGAGATGAAATTTCCTCCTTCTCCTTGGTGTTTTGATCGGTTTCTTGTGTGTGGGTGTGTGTAGAAATTTGATGAAATATGATGTATGTAATGTGAGAGAAGAGATGCATATAAGATATAATATATCTTCCAGTAACCATGATGATTCACCACAATTTGCAAACAAGCCCCTCTACCATTTAAATACATGCAATTGAGTCTTATCTCTACACAACAATTCACTTAGCTCCAAGTCATGAATTACAATTAAATCCAAGAATTTACACAAGAGAGCAATTAAGGACATTTAATTCATTTAGGTCACTTTGTAGTACCCCTGTACGTAGAGATACTACACCCCCGCACTATAGGCCGATCCACATACGATATGGACAATCCGTACATGAACTAACCTATAGCGAACGGGTGACAATTAAAAGAAACAGGCTAGCTAGGCGGGACTATACCCCAAAGTAGTACGAATCCAAGACATAAAAGTTAAAAGCGGAAGCATAATATCAACATTACTTATAGGTACCAACATGTATCAATACATTATCATCTCCAATACATTATACAGATAAAAGTCTCCAGATGATAACAATAACAATAATAGACTAACTCTGAGATACCACTATCAGTAAAATGAAAGTGCATGAAGTGCTAGACTCAACTGGATGACAAGACATGACTCCGACTCCCGCCTAGCACACGACCGCGACAACCTGAAAGGTGGGGCGTCAGTCCATGGAAGACTGGGTGAGGGGCATAAGTATATATTAGCGCAATAACATGCAAGTTATATTCTCGGGTAAAGGATTAAAAAGGATAATATATAAGTTCAATAATAACGTAGCTTCGCCCAAGAATACAACTATCAATATTAAATACTTGTTCATTTTCATGCAATCAATACATGGCCCCGGCGAGTGAGGGCGGTCTCCAACCTTACTCCAAATGTACATGAACATGCTTGCTTGTTTAATAGTCAATAGGTGATCATGCAATCCACTTATCGTGAAATCGTGTGATAGTGTAATCGTATAACACGTTCATGGAATGGAAATCATGCAATAACCCGAGGCGCATCCGTGGTGCCGGACTCGTCCCCAGTCTCCTTCTTCCTCCGGTTTGATGATGGGATTGCAAGGCCCCAACATCCAATCTCATTGAGCAGAGGGTACATGAATCCCTAATCCCGAAGCTCCTTCCTCCACTAACCTCCTAGCGGATTCAGGGGTGACCCCAAACATGATGAGGATAGTGCCAGAGTTACCCGTCAGCCCTTGCTTTCCCGGTTGGCTCTAGTCACTACCCTTGGGCCCAAACATGAACGATCATGCTACTCACCTAAACATGCACGAAACAATACATGGCTTGCTTGCTTGCTTGAACACGACTTGAAATGATCAATGATTTATAGAGACTATAAATATAACTACCTTTTTGGCTGAAATATCACATAAGGGATATACGGGTTCTATATAACTAACAATTAAACCTCACCTTTACCGATAAAAGACAAGTAGGGCACGGCCTACGGGGCTTGCTCCTCGTCCCTACGAAGCTGGTCTGTGCAAAATAGACGTGTACACGTGAGACTTGACTCTAAATAGACCAAATATGACGAACAGCGAAAATGCAACGAGATGACGAGAAAAATGCAATATGGCATGATAACATCTTGTTTCAGTACATATTGGATCATATAATAGAAAATCGGGGTCAAAGAAGTCGTCGGATCGAGGGGCTAAAAAGGTAATTTTATGCAGAATGTTTTGTTCTGTATGTCAGGTGGGAACGGCCGTTCCGGCTTCCCTTTGTAAATGGGAACGGTCGTTGCCATAAATCTCAAAACGTGCCAGCGTTTTTAATTTAAGAAACGCGCCTTGGCTGGGAACGGCCCTTCATGCACCAAGGCCAAAATGGGAACGGCCGTTCCCATGCTCGGCCGCTTGTTTTGTTTGAAAAGGTGGCAACGCCCGTTCCCACAATGCCTTGAGGCTGGGAACGGTCGTTCCCAGTTTCTGCAAATGAAGAAAACAGTGAAGAACAGAGCATAGCTACGGGAAGCAACAACCAAGCCACCAAGTTCCAATTTTGATCCCCAAATGCTATTATTTCTGGCACTACTCATGCATATTTGTTCAAAGAATGAATATATAACACTTAAACATATAAATCATGGAATATTAGCAAGAATTCAAGATTTCATGTTCATGCTCATCTTGATCATTCAAGCCTAGATTTTCCAATAATTCATGCTTCCAACCAAGTTATAATCATGTAATCATGCTTCAAACAACCATTAATCCACATATACTATAAATTCTCAAACCCTAGCTCACATATATTTGATCAAGAATCATCAAATCATGCAACTATCACCTTTGAAGATCAAGAAATGAAGAAGATGGATGATGATGAACAAGCTTCAAAGCTTGAAATTTTCTTGAATGAACTTGATGAAATTGATAAAATCCTTTCTCCTTTTTCTCATGAAAGAACCGAACCAAGAAGGAAGCAATATGTTGGTGAATTTTGGATGAAATGATCTTGGGAAGCTTGGAGATGCAATATACCGTGATTCATCCTCCTTGATTTGAGTGAAATAATCAAATTGCGATTTGATCCTTCGGTTTATGAAATCATGCAATCAAGTATGCAACAATTTGAAATATACTCAATTAAGTCCTTGAAATGTTTGAACTATTAAGTCCCCAAATTTAAAAAGATGAGCAAGTAGGGATAATTTGGTAAAATTGGAACGCTCTCGGTAAATGTCTCATGCAATAAATATTTTCCATGACTTGAAATAATTTTCCCACTTTGATATAAATTCATAAAGTTTCATGAAAGTATTATAAAACATAATTTATAACATTATTTTAAACATAAGATAATAATAAATAGAATCGGGGCGTTACACACTTAGTTCATATAATTCATATAAATGACGATTCATGTAAATGCATAGAAATATTATGCATATAATATAACGAAAGGGCAATTAATTGAATGAAATACTTAAATTTAACCTCCCAACTCCCGAAGACCCGCTCGTGGCATGCTTACCTGAACTTCCAGAATTTGGGGCGTTACAACTCTCCCCCCCTTAGAAGAATCTGGTCCCCAGATTCACTGATCGGAAATAAACAATTCTGGATGGAACCTTTTCATCTTCTCCTCCGGTTCCCAAGTCATTTCTTCAGATTTATCACTTCTCCATAATACCTTGACCATAGGAATCTGCCGATTTCTCAATTCTTGGTACTTCCTGTCTAAAACTTTAATCGGTTGCTGAACAAAAGATAGATTCGGTTCCAACTCAACCTCTTCAACGGGGAGAATTTCTGTTTCATCCGGGTAATATTTTCTGAGCTGAGATACATGAAAAACATTGTGAATCCCGGTAAGATTAGGAGGTAGGTCCAATCTGTAAGCCACTTCTCCAATTCTCTCAAGAATCTCGAATGGACCCAAATAGCGAGGGTTAAGCTTTCCTCCCTATCCAATATGAGAAAACCCCTTTCTTGGAGATACTTTCAAGAAAATCCGGTCTCCAACTTCAAACTTGAGATCTCTCCGGTGAATATCGGCGTAGCTTTTCTGTCTATCTTGGGCAGCCTTCATCCGTTGTTGTATTAGCTGAACTTTCTCAATCATGGCTTTCACGGTCTTAGAAGGTCTTTCTAGTTTCTCCCCTTTCTTTACCCCTTCTTGTTTCGTCCATCTCCACTCTTCTAGATCAAAGAATAACGGGGATCGATATTTTCGCCCATAAAGTAACTCATAAGGAGCCATGCCGATAGAGGATTGATAGCTATTGTTATAAGCAAATTCAATCAAGGGGAGTTGGTCACACCATGAATTTGAAAAATCCAAAGCACACGACCGGAGCAAATCTTCTAAATATCTTATCACCCTCTTAGATTGACCATCGGTTTGGGGATGAAAAGCCGTGCTAAACTGAAGTTTTGTTCCCAATATATCTTGCAATTCTCGCAACAACTTAGAAGTAAAGCGGGGATCTCTATCCGAAACAATGCTCACCAGAATTCCATGAAGGCGAATAATCTCTCTATTATAAATTTCAGCTAACTTTCTAATCTTGAAGGACATACGGACCGGCAAGAAATGAGCAGACTTAGTTAATCGGTCCACAATCACCTAAATACCGTCATACCCTCCTTTCACCTTTGGTAACCCGGTTATAAAATCCATTGTCACCTGTTCCCACTTCCACTCGGGGATAGGCAACGGCTGTAAAAGACCTCCGGGCTTTTGATGTTCAGCTTTAACTTGTTGACATGTCAAACAACACCTTACAAACTCGGCCACATCCTTCTTTAATCCACGCCACCAATAAAATTGCTTCAAGTCTTTATACATTTTGTTTCCTCCCGGATGTATCGAGTATGCCGACTTATGTGCTTCCTCAAGTAATACCCTTTTCAATTCATCGGGTACTACTATTCGGTTCTTGAAGCGAAGAAAACCAGCTTCATCAAACCCAAATGGACTTTCCGGATCCTCTCTTGCTTTAGCAACTAACTTTTGAACTTCCGGATCTTTACCTTGAGCCTCAAACAATCTAAATTTCAATTCTGGTTGAATGGTGATATTGAGTATACCCGGGCTTTTATCACAATAGGCTCGATTTTACCACTTGCTCCCAACTTCAAATTCGAAGCACCAACTTTTCGGCTTAATGCATCGGCTACTACATTAGCTTTCCCGGGGTGATACTTGATCACACAATCATAATCCTCTAGTCGTTCCATCCATCTCCGTTGCCTCAAATTAAGATCTTTCTATGTGAATAAATATTGAAGACTCTTATGATCCTTGAAAATCTCAAATGTCACTCCATACAAATAATGCCTCCATTTACCACGCGCAAATATTATCGCGGTAAGCTCTAAATCGTGGGTTGGATAGTTCCTCTCATAATCCTTCAACTTCCGGGAAACATAAGTAATAACTTTACCATTTTGAGTCAAAACACACCCCAAACCATCTCTAGAGGCATCCGTGTAGACTGCATATCCTTCTAAACCATCCTGAAGAGTTAGAACCTGGGCTGAAACCAATCTTTTCTTCAATTCATTAAAGCTCTTTTCACAATTATCATCCCACTCATACTTAACATCTTTCTTTGTTAAACGAGTCAAAGGGGCAGCGATCTTAGAAAAATCTTGTACGAACCTCCTATAGTAACCCGCTAATCCCAAGAAACTTTTAATCTCGGAGGCATTCTTTGGTCTCTCCCACTTCAAAACTGCCTCTATCTTAGAAGGATCCACTTCTAATCCGTTCCCTGAAATAATATGGCCCAAGAAAGAAACTCGGTCGATCCAAAACTCGCACTTACTAAATTTTACAAACAATTGGTGTTCCTTCAAAGTTTTCAATACGAGTTTAAGGTGTCTTGCATGTTCCTCAACTGACTTGGAGAAAACCAGAATATCATCGATAAAGATCACAACAAACTTTTCAAGAAAAGGCCGAAAGATCCTATGCATCATGTCCATGAAAGCGGCGGGAGCATTTGTCAAACCAAACGGCATAACCACAAATTCATAATGCCCATATCTTGTATTGAAGCCCGTCTTCGGAATGTCCCCGGCTCGGATCCGTAATTGATAATACCTTGCCTTAAATCAAGTTTCTAATAAACTTTGGATCCTTGGAGTATATTAAATAACTCTTCGATGTGGGGAAGAGGGTATTTATTCTTAATTGTCATCCGATTCAACTCCCGGTAATCAATACACATCCTCAATGTACCATCTTTCTTTTTTACGAATAAAACCGGAGTACCCCACGGTGACGAACTTGGCCTAATATACCCGACTTCCAAAAGGCCCTCAAGTTGCACCTTTAACTCCTTCAACATTGCCGGAGCCATCCGATATGGAGTTTTAGAATACGGCTCGGCATTTTGATACAAATCAATCATAAACTCTATCTCCCTTTTCGGTGGTAAAGAATTTAAATTTTCCGGAAACACTTCGGGAAACCCTTTAACAACCTCCGTTTCTTCTAACTTCATCTGATCCTTTGGTTGATTAAGAATGTAAGCTATGAATCCCGTAGCCCCTTCACAAACCAATTTTCTAGCTTCCGAGAAGGATAATAAAGGCACGGTTTTAGAACTTCGACCCGTTACAATTTCTGAACCCAACTAAACTCTCTTAGCCCGGCAATCAACAGTAGCACAGTGCTTGTAAAGCCAATCCATACCCAAGATAGATCCATACCAAGACATAGATAATTCAATGAAATCCGTGGAAAAGACCCGACCCTCAATACTCACCGGCACCTCTCTAAAAACCCGGTTAGTTTCTACACTACCACCAAAAGGAGTACTCATAACATAATAAGTAGTGGAAAAAGTAACACATAGAGGCAATTTCATAGAAATATCACAAGAGATAAAAGAGTGGGTAGCCCCCGGATCAAATAAAGTATGCATGTTTATGCCATGAATGCAAATGGTACCTTCGACAACAACAGCTGGGTCCACATCTGCATCTGCTTCCTCGCCTTCCAAGGCATACGCACGGGCCCTAATAAGTGGCCTCTGACCCCCAGGCGGTGGATCCCTTCTATCTGGACACGTATCCACTTTATGATCGGCATTCCCACAAATCAAACATAAATTCAAACGACGCCGGCAACCTTCATAGGTATGAGTAGGTAACCCACAATAAGAACATCCTGGCTTTCCCGTGGGTGGTGGTGCAGCAGGCATGACCCGAGGAGCTTTCTGGACCGGTACTTGTGGCACTTGAGACTTGAATTTCTTCATGGGACCCTTAGACTGTGGTGGAGGGTTATCATAGGTGAATGGCCTTTTCCCGGGATTGTAATTCGGTCTCGATCCTGAACCGGAACCCTGACCCGATCTATATGTAGACCTCCGAGCATTTACCGAATCTTCCACTTTTAAAGCCTTTTGAGTAGCTTTCTTCCAAGTACTTGTATTGACGACCTCTATTGCAGCTTGGATATCCAGCCTCAAACCCTGCACGAATTGCATAGCCTTATGAAAATCATCACCGGCAATATTGGGTGCATATTTGGATAATCTCTCGAACTCGGGAATATATTCGGCCACTGATCTAGTCCCTTGTTTGAGCTCCATGAACTTCTTAAGTCCCCTAGTGTGATATGAAGGAGGAATAAACTTGTTCTTGAATTCCCTAATGAAAACCTCCCATGTGATTTCTTCTTCGGCTGCATCTAAAACAGTCTTGGTGCTTTCCCACCAAGAATAAGCTTCTCATTGTATTAAAGTAAGAGTACATGTAGCACCCCGCATGTGAGGCACCACATCCCCCGCACAATGGCTCAACACAAGTAACGAAATGGTAAATCCGCACCCGTATCAAACCATAGCGAACGGGAGACAAACATAAAATCCTCCTAAGCTAGGCGGAACTTAGACCCTGCGATAACAACCAATCAACAAAATATAGTGCCTCAGAAAACTAAAACTCAAACATACAAACCATAAGCAGACTTGGGCTCTTCAGGCCTCTTTTAAACTCATAATCAAAGCCCAACAAAAGCAATTCAATAGCAATTATACAAAGATTCAAGTTCGTAATCGTACAAGGTTGAATCATGCACAATTTAAATACATAAGTGAATGCAGAGACGCTTCTAACTTAACTTGACCGACTCGAACCCAATACAACTCCGCCTAGCTCGAAATTCCCAAGCCAAACCTGCAAACTAAAGTGTTGGGGAGGGAGAGGGTCCGTGTCTAGAAGACTGAGTGAGCAGGAGCGATACATATATATGTAAAACATGCGCATGCAAGTCATAAATCCCGAGCAAGGTTTTATTTAGAATTAGTCCCCAAAAAGGGCAAGAGAATGACCAAGCAATACTCGGATTTTACGACTAATCATATTAATTCATTACGTTCATAAATCATACATAAACATAAGGCTCGGCGAGTGAGCGTGCATCATCTCCAACCAAACTCTGACCGTGTACGTCAAATATCAATAATAATTTAAGTAGGTGATCATGCAATACATCATAATACACACAAATCATATATCATATCCTAAACATATTCGTTTGGGCAATCCGTGTCCCGGCCTTCCCGCACGGTGCCTATCAATCATAACATAATCATAATCATAGTCATAAAATAAGTTCCAACCTTCTTCCTCCAGGTGGTGGACGGGTTTGCAAGGCCCGACCACCCAATCATATCAATGCGACTATGAGGTTCATGAGGCCTTAAAGCCCGGTTAGCGTTTCCCCGTCAAAAACTCCTTGACGAAGTCCGTTTCGCCGTAATTGGTTGGAACTAGTATATGGGATCCCCGTCAGCCCTTGCTTCCTCCGTTAGCCACATATACTAAGTCCCGGGGCCCGTACAATCATAAATCATAAATGTGTCTCGCCAAACATATCAATTCATAAGAAACATAACATAATTCATAAATCATTTGAAAAGGGTTTACTCGATCAATATTTACTCGATACTTATCATTTGAAAACCAAATATAACTATATTAGGTTTTTGGCCAAAGCTTGTCACATACGGTTGTAGGGTTTAATACGTAACTAAAACGAAAACACCCTCACCTGGAACAAGGCGATACAAGGATACGAGTTACCGAGTGCCTAGTTGATCAAGATTCTCCACCCTGGAGATAAACTGTACAAAAGACAACATGACATGTTCGTGAGACTCGAGACTCCAATGAACCATATAAGACGCACGACATGCAATGAACATGATATGAATGCGTAAAAGATGATATAATATCATGGAAATGTTCATGTGCACTATTAAGAAATTTAAAGTACATAATCAAACTATTCGTTAATTTATATCATTCAAATTCATAAATTCATAAATTCATATTGTATATCAATTAATCTAAAATTCATTCAATAATCATGACACGTAGTATATCGCATTTGTAATTAGAAAATAGGCAATTAATTACTTTCAATTAAAGATCGAAATTAAATAAAACATGAAACAATAACAACTAAATTCTATAAAAATAATCATTTAATACTTAAATTATAAATATATATATACGTAGGTCACCATGCATGCATATATATATTTATAATATTAACATATACATTAATATATTACCTTCTCATGCACACCCTATACACTACATATATATATATATATATATATATATATATATATATATATATATATATATATACATATACTCACGCACAAAACATGCATGCACAGCATACACCCAAACTTCAACCATGCAAAATACTTAGTAAGCAAATGGTCCACCCCGGAACCTGCACGACCACAAGTCACCACCCCGGGTGCCCCTGTACCAACTGATCACACAAAACACAGTACAAAACTCAGACTCAGACTCAGACAACCATATAAAGACGCACGGCACATGCTTAAGTACTTAAGAAATGCAATCACATAAGCCAAGTTCATAATCATACTAATTACTTGTAAAATAAAACATCGTATAGCTCAACATATTCACAAAGTAGATCAAGAGATGTTCTTATGCACAATCAATTCAAATAAACAAAATGGAAAGGCAATGCATGTCACATTATTTCATATAAATTCATATATCAAATGACTAATTCATATTCATACGAATAACTTATTTCTTACGTGCAAAAGTTTCTAATTTAATCATATAAGTTTCATACAATTCATATATTGCATAATAGGATTATTCTAAATTAAGTAATTGAACCTAAATTACAAAGTTTCAAATTAAATCACCCAAGACATACTAATTCAATTCTGACTAAATCATAAATTGCATAACAAATTCTTATATCATATAATAAATTCCAATTCAAGTCATATTTCACATTTTACACAAAATCCACATATTACAAGACCAATTGAATCGTATAATAGCATGTGACGAATTCATTTAAACCTATGGGGTTACCTCCCAAATTCCGACTAAGCCATTTAATCATTCAAAGTTCATACATTTCATACATTCATCATTCATTAGATATTTTTAAATACCATACAATGCATATTCATTAGTTTATTGAGCATACAAGAGCGAATTACATTTTAAAACAATTAACAACTAATAAAATTCGACATAACGGGGTTCAATTCACCATTCAAAGCATCAATACATATCACATTTCATTTAATACATGATTTTATATCCGTTGGCATACATATTGATCGACAAATACAATAATACACAATTTATTGCAATTAAAACAATTAATTTCAAATATTCAAATTACACAAAATAAATCACAATAAATCAACCGGGAATCTGATTGATGAACGGAAAGTGGCGTTGAACTCACCACAACGAGAGGAACTTGCTGTTCGAAGGGCGTCGGAACGCCGCCACTGGAACCAGCCGAACCGCCACACAAAGCCGCCGGACCACCACCTTCGGTGGTCAGAAAATTCACCGGAAGGACAGAAACATGCGCCTCGGCCTGCTCGACAAAAGCCCTCAACCAATTTCAGAAAATAGCAAACACGTCGGACTTCGTTGACGAAAAACCGAACCAAATTCCAAGGACGAAAACTGAAATTAAATACAAACCGTAAAACGAAATTGAAATCCAAACATACCGTTGGAAAGCCTGTAACGAGACCTACAAAAGCCCCAAGTCAATTCGCCGGATGCTGGAGAGAGAAGCCACCAGGCCGGTTCACCACCGGTCCACCACCAACGGCCGGTTCCTGGAACGCCGCCGATGCCATCCGCTATGTTTCGTCATTCCAAGCAACTTTTGTAAAGGGAGCACCACCAAAACCGGCCGAAAAAGGTCCCAAATCACCGGCCAAGGTCCCGCCGCTGCGTCACCTCCGGTTCCCGCCACCTACGGTCACCGGTTGCTTGATTTGAGGTCTGAAATAGACTCAGGAGGTCAAAATAGGTCGAATAGGGTCAAGCTCCGCCGGCGAAACTTGCCGGAGCACAGCGGAGCTGCCGTGCTACAGTGTCGGGCGTCCGCCACCACCACTTCGGGCGGCGCGTGCGGCCCAACCGTGGCCCGGATGGCCGCGCCGCCAATGCTGGTCGATGCGCCAGGATCTCCTTCAACTGGGTAGGAGGCACGTGTCGCCGGAAGTCCGCCGGAGACCGCCGCGAAAGGCCGGCGAAGCCGCGGTCCGCCACCACCCTCCGCGCGCGACTGAAAATCGGTGATATCTCCGTCGTCGTTCGTCGGTTGGTCAAGATCTTGGTACGGTTGTGACTGCATCGTCGAGCTCGTCAAAAAGCACTATTGGTTCGTCGAAATCCGTCGAGAAACGAGCAAGTTTGGATTGTGTGTGAAAATACACCTTCGAGTGTGTGTATACAGTATTAGATCGCGGGAGAAAGAGAGAGGAAGCTGGAGCTGAGGTTCTGGCACGCAAAATGAGGATCCGGGGTATATATCTCGGGTCCTCGTACGTAAAATGATCGAAAGAACGGGCTAACGAAATTAGAATGGGGCAAACTTAGAGTTTACGGACTCGTCTCGATGCCTCGAACGCAAAAGAGGGGTCAAAGAGGTCGAACTCTCGACCGAACAAGAAATGGCCGAATAACCCCTAAAAAGAGAAAATTACAAACAGGCCCCTAAACTCTAAAAGAGTTCAAAATAGGGCCAGGCAAAACACAAAATAATATAATTAGACACATAATAAAGTTGGAACGTGGCGTACCTTATACGTCGGACGAGCGGGGTGTTACAATCTTCCCTTCTTCAAAAGGACCTGTCCTCAGGTCCTATTACTGAGTCATAAAGCTTCCAGTTAGAATACTTCAATCCATCTCCTGAAATCGTGTAGAGTCAAAGCCCTGGCTGTGAATTTTACTCCCACTAATTTCATCAACTCCCCTCAGAGTTCCGTAGTCCCAGAGATTTATTCAACACTTGACCGTTGGTCGCTTCAAACTCGTTCAATCTCCACTAGGCCACTGCACCCAAAGCTCGATACCGTCGCCCCCTCATCGCTTACTAGCTGCTGTCTGGCCACCCGTAACTAAGCCACAACAAACAAGAGAGAATCCCATCTCTCAGCACGCAAGAGATAGAGAGCCCCGTCTCCCAGCACATCAAAAGAGAGAACCCCGTCCCTCAGGCACAGAATTGAGAGAACCCCGTCTCTCAACCACGTAACCGAGAGAGCCCCGTCTCTCAACCTAAGTCTGGTAGACTTCCACATCTTCCAAACATTCTAGTTTGAGAAAATCCAGCATTTCTCAAACCCCTAAATTCGAGAGAATCCAGCATCTCCCAAATATCTAACACCAAGAGAATCCAGCATCTCTTGCTCACATAATTAGAAAGAATCCAACATCTTTCTATCACATAAATAGGGGGAATCCCACATCTCCCTAACACGCAAATAGAGAGATCTCAACAACTCTCTAGCATACAAGTTCACTTACTCAGCATTCAAACATACACACGTCAGAATAACACTGGATGCAAAACATGGGATGCATGTATAGTGTACCTTATCACAACTGATATTGGTGTCCCTAGAGTATAGACTCATCATCCATGCTCAACTCAAGGGGGATATCGCGATGGAATTTCTGTAAAATAAAACCACAATATGCTTGTATGTGCATGAAGGGTTAGTGAGTAACCAAAGAAATTATAAAAATAGAGACACGAACAATTCACACAAGTATTCCATTCAGTTTACAAGAATTTAACAACAAAAACAACAAATTTTAAGTTATGAAAAATTAAAGCAGTTAGTCACGTTATTACAATCGAGCAACGTCAAACATTGCACGTTGTCACATATGTCAAGCAAAATAAAATATAATTACTTATAAAATGCATGGGTGCAAATGCCATGAATGCTTAAGGTACCGTTCACCGTGGAATTGAAGTCGAGGTTGGCAATTCTTTAATTTGGAAGGATAATCGAATCCTTGATTGGCAGTGGTTCCAATCCTTCGTTCAAACTTGCATTCTTTAGCATTCCCTCAGATTCTCGGGTACCCAAATGGTCTTGGACCGTCTCACTTAATTCTCGGAGTAAAATGATTCGTGGGGTCTCTTGAAATCCCAGTAAAATCCTCGGTAATCGGGAATTGCTATTTCTTCCAACGGTAAAATCTCTCAGGACCATCGTCGGGAAATAAATGAAGAATCTTTAAACGATCTTACTTAGTACACCGTCATTGTAAATTATGCCCTTATCCTCAATATTTGGTGGAGTTGATCTTCAATGACCTCAGCACTAAATCCCATAGCTTACAAAATTTTCCCCCTTTTTCCTTTGTGTAAGAGTAACTACTCTGGTGGTGTCTCTATAATAGTAATCCGATTCCCTCTTTAGAATTTTCTGAATTGTACAAGTGCCTAGATTCCTTCATTGTCACCTCATGCCATTCAGGTTTAGAAATTCTGACTTTCTGATAAAATTTGCTAACCCCGAGTACCTCCAGGTAGTTAAGTATATATCCTGAAGACACCACGTTAGTTAAAAAGGTCTCTTGTTTCCCTTGTATACAGACATCTTCTTTTATCCACCCTATACCCCGAGTTTGTTAAATCAACTGTCCACTTTCTGATCCACTCCTATTCAGATCCCAATGCAGCTCCCACTAAAATCAGTACTCGTTGAAACAGGTAACAAAATCACCTAAATATAACCACAAGTCTAATACATGTGGGGTTAGGGATGTAAATGGCATGCACTCTTATCCAGCAAAGAAGGCAGTCAAACACGTAGAACAAATGTTCAAAATAATTATAATTTAATCCAATGCATGATGCACGTGCTATGAATGCATAATACTTGTTTCCATAAGATTAGCATCTAGATATTGTCGAATTCTTTCAGAAATCCATTTATCCTTCCTTCAAGTAATCAAGGCATGGTAGTTTTGAATCCTCTGTCATCAATGTATAGAAGTGGGAAATGTTGTCACGATCAATTAAAAATTTTGTCATCAAGCCAACTCCCTGCAATTCACAAATTGAATAAATATCTATGCATGCGGGTTAGTACGTGGATATGTCAAGTAATAAAAACAATTAAGAACACTTAAGTAATGCACATGCAATACGTAATTTAATAAAATTTAAAGCATAACAGTGATAATTTTGCAAGAATCGTAATCATAGTGTGCACACAATCACATAAGCTCAAACAAATTCATGTAGAGAAGTCAAAATTTCACATCAAACGAATGCAATGCACAAGTATTCCTATGCCGTCCGACCTAAACTGACACGACACGACCCCAGAGCACCGGTTCTGAACCTGGTAGCTCTGATACCACTTAAGATGTAGCATCCCAAGCGATGGGGTACCACACCCCCGCACTATGGCCCGACATGTGTACGAAATGGAAAGTCCGCACACGCACCAAGTCACAGCGAACGGGTGACTAACAAAAACTAACCTAAGCTAGGCGGTACCTAAACCCTGTACAAGCACAAATATGCAAGACCTGAATGCGGAAGCGATACAAAATATGAATTCTCAAAAACCTTAATCAGCAATCATAATTCATATATTTCAAAAAGTAACTCCACATCAGCTAAACGGGTTCAACTGTCCTAGAAACCTGTCCCGATCAAACATATAATCAAAACGGGTTCATCTAAACCGAGCACCTGTCCTAACCTGTCCCGAAATTCATACATCCAAATCATGAGTACCAACCTGCATAATATATACATATCATATACATAGTTTCCTACCCAAATCAAAACAAGGTATTTAACAAATCAAACAGACCGACACAGACTCAACAGGGCTCAAGGCCGCCTAGCTCAAACCTGTAAGAACTGAAAAGTGGAAAAGAAGGGGGAGGGTCAGTCTCTAGAAGACTGAGCGAGCAGGAGCGATAAATATATATAAAAACATGCACATGCAAGTCATAAATCCTGAGCAAGGTTTTATTTAAAGTTAGTTCCCAAAAAGGGCAAAAGAATGACTAAGTAATGCTTAGACTTTACGACTATTCATATTAAATTCATTAAGTTCATAATGCATACATAAACATAAAGGCTCGGCGAGTGAGCGTGCATCATCTCCAACCAAACTCCGACCGTGTACGACAAATATCATTGATACATTAAATAGGTGATCATGCAATATATCATAATACACACAAATCATATATCATATCCTAAACATATTCGTTTGGGCAATCCGTGTCCCGGCCTTCCCGCACGGTGCCTATCAATCATAACATAATCATAATCATAATCATAAAATAAGTTCCAACCTTCTTCCTCCGGGTGGTGGACAGGTTAGCAAGACCGGACCACCTCATACATAGGCCAATGGGGTTTCATGACTCCCCCAAGGGCACTCAGCTCCCATTCCCCGCTAAACCTCCTAGCGAGGGCCGGTATCACCGTAAATGTGGTGGGACTAGTACAAGGGATCACCGTCGGCCCTTGCCTCCCCGGATAGCCACTTGCACTAAGTCCCTGGGCCCGTGCAATCATAACATACATACATAATCTCGCCAAAACATTTGCCTCATACATAGGATACATACAATAAGAAAACATACCTTACCGTGCAACTCGGTTTATGCTATATACGTACCTCTCCGTGTCATCCTAATTCGTAGCTAGCATGAAGACACACGGTTTGGAGCATAACCTCGTTGCAAAACCATTTTAAGCTTATATATGCCCATACGTATAATTTCAGAAGGATTTACTCAAGGACTCCACGTTGTAAAGATAACATATATATATATATATACATAGGGTTTTAGGCCAAAACTTGTCACATAAGGGTTATAGGGTTTTATACATAACTAGAACGAAAACACCTTCACAAAGCAAATGGTCCACCCCGGAACCTGCATGACCACAAGTCACCACCCCGGGTGCCCCTGTACCAACTGATCACACAAAACACAGTACAAAACTCAGACTCAGACTCAGACAACCATATAAAGACGCACGGCACATGCTTAAGTACTTAAGAAATGCAATCACATAAGCCAAGTTCATAATCATACTAATTACTTGTAAAATAAAACATCGTATAGCTCAACATATTCACAAAGTAGATCAAGAGATGTTCTTATACACAATCAATTCAAATAAACAAAATGGAAAGGCAATGCATGTCACATTATTTCATATAAATTCATATATCAAATGACTAATTCATATTCATACGAATAACTTATTTCTTACGTGCAAAAGTTTCTAATTTAATCATATAAGTTTCATACAATTCATATATTGCATAATAGGATTATTCTAAATTAAGTAATTGAACCTAAATTACAAAGTTTCAAATTAAATCACCCAAGACATACTAATTCAATTCTGACTAAATCATAAATTGCATAACAAATTCTTATATCATATAATAAATTCCAATTCAAGTCATATTTCACATTTTACACAAAATCCACATATTACAAGACCAATTGAATCGTATAATAGCATGTGACGAATTCATTTAAACCTATGGGGTTACCTCCCAAATTCCGACTAAGCCATTTAATCATTCAAAGTTCATACATTTCATACATTCATCATTCATTAGATATTTTTAAATACCATACAATGCATATTCATTAATTTATTGAGCATATAAGAGCGAATTACATTTTAAAACAATTAACAACTAATAAAATTCGACATAACGGGGTTCAATTCACCATTCAAAGCATCAATACATATCACATTTCATTTAATACATGATTTTATATCCGTTGGCATACATATTGATCGACAAATACAATAATACACAATTTATTGCAATTAAAACAATTAATTTCAAATATTCAAATTACACAAAATAAATCACAATAAATCAACCGGGAATCTGATTGATGAACGGAAAGTGGCGTTGAACTCACCACAACGAGAGGAACTTGCTGTTCGAAGGGCGTCGGAACGCCGCCACCGGAACCAGCCGAACCGCCACACAAAGCCGCCGGACCACCACCTCCGGTGGTCAGAAAATTCACCGGAAGGACAGAAACATGCGCCTCGGCCTGCTCGACAAAAGCCCTCAACCAATTTCAGAAAATAGCAAACACGTCGGACTTCGTTGACGAAAAACCGAACCAAATTCCAAGGACGAAAACTGAAATTAAATACAAACCGCAAAACGAAAATGAAATCCGAACATACCGTTAGAAATCCCATAACGAGCCCTACAAAAGCCCCAAGTCAATTCACCGGAAAAATCGCCGGAGAGAGAAGCCACCGGTTCAAGCCGGTTCACCACCGGTCCACCGCCAACGGCCGGTTCCTGGAACGCCGCCGATGCCATCCGCTATGTTTCGTCATTCCAAGCAACTTTTGTAAAGGGAGCACCACCAAAACCGGCCGAAAAAAGTCCCAAATCGCCGGCCAAAGTCCCGCCGCTGCGTCACCGTCGGTTTCCGCCACCTACGGTCACCAGTTGCTTGATTTGAGGTCGGAAATGGACTCAGGAGGTCAAAATAGGTCGAATAGGGTCAAGCTCCGCCCGCGAAACTCGCCGGAGCCCAGCGGAGCCACCGTGCTACAGTGTCGGGCGTCCTCCACCACCACTTCGGGCGGCGCGTGCGGCCCAACCGTGGCCCGGATGGCCGCGCCGCCAATGCTGGTCGATGCGCCAAGATCTCCTTCAACTGGGTAGGAGGCGCGTGTCGCCGGAAGTCTGTCGGAGACCGCCGCGAAAGGGCGGCGAAGCCGCGGTCTGCCACCACCCTCCGCGCGCGACTGAAAATTGGCGATATCTCCGCCGTCGTTCGTCAGTTGGCCAAGATCTTGGTACGGTTGTGACCGCGTCGTCGAGCTCGTCAAAAAGCACTATTGGTTCGTCGAAATCCGTCGAGAAACGAGCACGTTTGGATTGTGTGTGAAAATACACCTTCGAGTGTGTGTGTACAGTGTTAGATCGCGGGAGAAAGAGAGAGGAAGCTGGAGCTGAGGTTCTGGCACGCAAAACGAGGATCCGGGGTATATATCTCGGGTCCTCGTACACAAAACGATCGGAAGAACGGGCTAACAAAGTCAGAATGGGGCAAACTTAGAGCCAACGGACTCGTCTTGATGCCCCGAACGCAAAAGAGGGGTCAAAGAGGTCGAACTCTCGACCAAACGAGAAATGGCCGAATAACCCCTAAAAAGAGAAAATTACAAACAGGCCCCTAAACTCTAAAAGAGTTCAAAATAGGGTCAGGCAAAACACAAAATAATATAATTAGACACATAATAAAGTTGGAACGTGGCGTACCTTATACGTCGGACGAGCGGGGTGTTACATAACCATTCACTTAGCTCCATGTCATGAATTACAATTAAATCCAAGAATTTACTCAAGAGAGCAATTAAGGACATTTAATTCATTTAGGTCACTTAGTTCATATAATTCATATAAATGACGATTCATGTAAATGCATAGAAATGTTATGCATATATTATAACGAAAGGGCAATTAATTGAATGAAATACTTAAATTTAACCTCCCAACTCCCGAAGACCCACTCGTGGCGTGCTTACCTGAACTTCCAGAATTTGGGGCGTTACAACTCTCCCCCCCTTAGAAGAATCTGGTCCCCAGATTCACTGATCGGAAATAAACAATTCTGGATGGAACCTTTTCATCTTCTCCTCCGGTTCCCAAGTCATTTCTTCAGATTTATCACTTCTCCATAATACCTTGACCATAGGAATCTGCCGATTTCTCAATTCTTGGTACTTCCTGTCTAAAACTTTAATCGGTTGCTGAACAAAAGATAGATTCGGTTCCAACTCAACCTCTTCAACGGGGAGAATTTCTGTTTCATCCGGGTAATATTTTCTGAGCTAAGATACATGAAAAACATTGTGAATCCCGGTAAGATTAGGAGGTAGGTCCAATCTGTAAGCCACTTCTCCAATTCTCTCAAGAATCTCGAATGGACCCAAATAGCGAGGGTTAAGCTTTCCTCCCTTTCCAATACGAGAAAACCCCTTTCTTGGAGATACTTTCAAGAAAACCCGGTCTCCAACTTCAAACTTGAGATCTCTCCGGCGAATATCGGCGTAGCTTCATCCGTTGTTGTATTAGCTGAACTTTCTCAATCATGGCTTTCACGGTCTTAGAAGGTCTTTCTAGTTTCTCCCCTTTCTTTACCCCTTCTTGTTTCGTCCATCTCCACTCTTCTAGATCAAAGAATAACGGCGATCGACATTTTCGCCCATAAAGTAACTCATAAGGAGCCATGCCGATAGGGGATTGATAGCTATTGTTATAAGCAAATTCAATCAAGGGGAGTTGGTCACACCATGAATTTGGAAAATCCAAAGCACACGACCGGAGCAAATCTTCTAAATATCTTATCACCCTCTCAGATTGACCATCGGTTTGGGGATGAAAAGCCGTGCTAAACTGAAGTTTTGTTCCCAATATATCTTGCAATTCTCGCCATAACTTAGAAGTAAAGCGGGGATCTCTATCCGAAACAATGCTCACCGGAATTCAATGAAGGCGAATAATCTCTCTATTATAAATTTCAGCCAACTTTCTAATCTTGAAGGACATACGGACCGGCAACAAATGAGCAGACTTAGTTAATCGGTCCACAATCACCCAAATACCGTCATACCCTCCTTTCACCTTTGGTAACCCGGTTATAAAATCCATTGTCACCTGTTCCCACTTCCACTCGGGGATAGGCAACGGCTGTAAAAGACCTCCGGGCTTTTGATGTTCAGCTTTAACTTGTTGACATGTCAAACAACACCTTAAAAACTCGGCCACATCCTTCTTTAATCCACGCCACCAATAAAATTGCTTCAAGTCTTTATACATTTTGTTTCCTCCCGGATGTATCGAGTATGCCGACTTATGTGCTTCCTCAAGTAATACCCTTTTCAATTCATCGGGTACTACTATTCGGTTCTTGAAGCGAAGAAAACCAGCTTCATCAAACCCAAATGGACTTTCTGGATCCTCTCTTGCTTTAGCAACTAACTTTTGAACTTCCGGATCTTTACCTTGAGCCTCAAACAATCTAAATTTCAATTCCGGTTGAATGGTGATATTGAATATACCCGGGCTTTTATCACAATAGGCTCGATTTTACCACTTGCTCCCAACTTCAAATTCGAAGCACCAACTTTTCGGCTTAATTCATCGGCTACTACATTAGCTTTCCCGGGGTGATACTTGATCACACAATCATAATCCTCTAGTCGTTCCATCCATCTCCGTTGCCTCAAATTAAGATCTTTCTATGTGAATAAATATTGAAGACTCTTATGATCCGTGAAAATCTCAAATGTCACTCCATACAAATAATGCCTCTATTTACCACGCGCAAATATTATCGCGGCAAGCTCTAAATCGTGGGTTGGATAGTTCCTCTCATAATCCTTCAACTTCCGGGAAACATAAGTAATAACTTTACCATTTTGAGTCAAAACACACCCCAAACCATCTCTAGAGGCATCCGTGTAGACTGCATATCCTTCTAAACCATCCGGAAGAGTTAGAACCTGGGCTGAAACCAATCTTTTCTTCAATTCATTAAAGCTCTTTTCACAATTATCATCCCACTCATACTTAACATCTTTCTTTGTTAAACGAGTCAAAGGGGCAGCAATCTTAGAAAAATCTTGTACGAACCTCCTATAGTAACCCGCTAATCCCAAGAAACTTTTAATCTCGGAGGCATTCTTTGGTCTCTCCCACTTCAAAACTGCCTCTATCTTAGAAGGATCCACTTCTAATCCATTCCCTGAAATAATATGGCCCAAGAAAGAAACTCGGTCGATCCAAAACTCGCACTTACTAAATTTTGCAAACAATTGGTGTTCCTTCAAAGTTTTCAATACGAGTTTAAGGTGTCTTGCATGTTCCTCAACTGACTTGGAGAAAACCTGAATATCATCGATAAAGATCACAACAAACTTGTCAAGAAAAGGCCGAAAGATCCTATGCATCATGTCCATGAAAGCGGCGGGAGCATTTGTCAAACCAAACGGCATAACCACAAATTCATAATGCCCATATCTTGTATTGAAGCCCGTCTTCGAAATGTCCCCGGCTCGGATCCGTAATTGATAATACCCTTGCCTTAAATCAAGTTTCGAATAAACTTTGGATCCTTGGAGTATATAAAATAACTCTTCGATGTGGGGAAGAGGGTATTTATTCTTAATTGTCATCCGATTCAACTCCCGGTAATCAATACACATCCTCAACGTACCATCTTTCTTTTTTACGAATAAAACCGGAGCACCCCACGGTGACGAACTTGGCCTAATATACCCGACTTCCAAAAGGCCCTCAAGTTGCACCTTTAACTCCTTCAACACTGCCGGAGCCATCCGATATGGAGTTTTAGAATACGGCTCGGCATTTGGATACAAATCAATCACAAACTCTATCTCCCTTTTCGGTGGTAAAGAATTTAAATTTTCCGGAAACACTTCGGGAAACCCTTTAACAACCTCCGTTTCTTCTAACTTCATCTGATCCTTTGGTTGATTAAGAATGTAAGCTATGAATCCCGTAGCCCCTTCACAAACCAATTTTCGAGCTTCCGAGAAGGATAATAAAGGCACGGTTTTAGAACTTCGACCCGTTACAATTTCTGAACCCAACTAAACTCTCTTAGCCCGGCAATCAACAGTAGCACAGTGCTTGTAAAGCCAATCCATACCCAAGATAGATCCATACCGAGACATAGATAATTCAATGAAATCCGTGGAAAAGACCCGACCCTCAATACTCACCGGCACCTCTCTAAAAACCCGGTTAGTTTCTACACTACCACCAAAAGGAGTACTCACAACATAATAAGTAGAGGAAAAAGTAACACATAGAGGCAATTTCATAGAAATATCACAAGAGATAAAAGAGTGGGTAGCCCCCGGATCAAACAAAGTATGCATGTTTATGCCATGAATGCAAATGGTACCTTCGACAACAGCAGCTGGGTCCACATCTGCATCTGCTTCCTCGCCTTCCAAGGCATACGCACAGGCCCTAATAAGTGGCCTCTGACCCCCAAGCGGTGGATCCCTTCTATCTGGACACGTATCCACTTTATGATCGACATTCCCACAAATCAAACATAAATTCAAACGACGCCGGCAGCCTTCATAGGTATGAGTAGGTAACCCACAATAAGAACATCCCGGCTTTCCCGTGGGTGGTGGTGCAGCAGGCATGACCCGAGGAGCTTTCTGGACCGGTACTTGTGGCACTTGAGACTTGAATTTCTTCATGGGACCCTTAGACTGCGGTGGAGGGTTATCATAGGTGATTGGCCTTTTCCAGGGATTGTAATTCGATCTCGATCCTGAACCGGAACCCTGACCCGATCTATATGTGGACTTCCGAGCATTTACCGAATCTTCCACTTTTAAAGCATTTTGAGTAGCTTTCTTCCAAGTACTTGTATTGACGGCCTCTATTGCAGCTTGGATATCGCCTCAAACCCTGCACGAATTGCATAGCCTTATGAAAATCATCACCGACAATATTGGGTGCATATTTGGATAATCTCTCGAACTCGGCAATATATTCGGCCACTGATCTAGTCCCTTGTTTGAGCTCCGTGAACTCCTCAAGTCCCCTCGTGCGAGATGAAGGAGGAATGAACTTGTTCTTAAATTCCCTAATGAAAACCTCCCATGTGATTTCTTCTTCGGCTGCATCTAAAATAATCTTGGTGCTTTCCCACCTCTAATAAGCTTCTCCTTGTATTAAAGTAAGAGTACACCTAGCTTTCTCTCGAGTCTAGCAAGGAATAAGTTCCCAAATTCTTTCCACTTCTTTAAGCCATTGTTCGGCTTGCATGTCATTTCCCTTGAAGAATCTAGGTGGATGTTAATTCTGAAATTCCCTTAAAATAGCTGAGATTGGGGCCGGTGGTGCTGGGGGAGGAGCTGGTGGTGCAGGAGGCACATAATCTCTTAGTCTTTGATCGATAAGTTGAACCATAGATTTTAAGAAGTCTTGAGGTTGAGCTTGAGGGGGTGGAGGTGCAGTTCGATCACGATGGTGATGCCGATGACCGGGAGAATGCTCTCTGCGAGGCCTTCCACGAGGCATCCTGAAATCCAAACACTATATATGCATGTTCGATTAACAAGTGCAAATGAGTGCAATAAAACTCATAATTCACATAAATCACATAATTCAAAGAATTCAAGTAGTTCAAACAAATCCAAGTAAACTCAATCATTATGCAAGACTCGCAATTAATCAAGTAATCCTATGCCGTACGACTTAGACTCGACATGACACAACACAAGAACCGTGATTTGGCAACCGGGCTTTGATACCACCTTAGGATGTAGCACCCTTAACGCAAAGGCACCACATCCCCCGCACTATAGTTCAATCCACATATGGAACGAGCACCCATACATGAATCAAGTCTATAGCGAACGGGAGACAATAAAAAAAAAACACGACACTAGCTAGGCGGGCTAACCCTCATTCAATACAACTAAGGGTGTAAACGGATAATAAACGGATCGGATGTATGATTACCATATCCTTATCCGTTTATGATTCGGACGGATACGGATAATATCCTTTTAAATCGAATTCGGATAATATCCTTTTTATATGGATACAAGGCGGATTCGGACGGATTCGGATTTTAATCGGATTTTCAACTATTCAAAATTTGACATAAATTATTTATTTATATAACTTCGAACTTTTAATCAGATTATCAACTATTCATTTATAGATAAATTATTTAATAATTATATAACTTTGAACATATATATTTTAGACGAATAGAGAGATAATAAGTATATCTATATAGATCATTTTTATGTTTTAGCGAATGTATAAATGTGGTGAAATTATAAATTTTATCATATAATTAATTTGAACTATAATACTTTTATTAATTACATAATATATGTTAATTATATTATCTCTATATGAATATTGACGTGAACATATAGTTACTAATAAAACCTAAGGTTTTTCTTTAATAAATGCATTAAAAATTTACTTAATACTAATAATCTATCATACATACACAGTTTTGTGTATATATTTTAATATAATACATTATTTATCGGTACGGATTACGGATAAATCGGATAACGGATATATCTAACGGATAATGAAACGGATCGGATGTTAAACTGATCGGATGCCTTATTACCATATCCTTATCCGTTTATAATTCGGATGTCTATAATCGAATACGGATAATATCCTCTTGAGACGGATTCGGATAATATCCTCTGTAAACGAATTCGGATGCGGGCGGATATCGGATTTTCGAATATCCATTTACAGCCCTAAATACAACAATGTATAAAGAAAAGAGGAAACATACTCATATACATACATTCCATTCATAACCTTGTTCATTGTTTCCAAAACATGCAATTCAAGTTCTTCTCATTAAACCATAATATAAAAAGCTTTCATATGTTTCCTTACTAAACAAATACAAGATACTAAAATGAGAATGAGGTGCTAGACTCGACCAAAAGACTCGAACCCGCCTAGCACTTCCCTGCAAAACCTGAAAATGTGAGGTGTCAGTCTACCACAGACTGAGTGAGGGGTTTAAATAAATATAAGGGCACGTATCATGCAAGCTATAATCTCGGGTAAGATTTTATAAGAAACACGGCATAAGTTTCAAGGATAAAGAGGAATTCTCGCCCGAGATTACAACTAAATCAATTTAGCAATTTAATTAATTGTCAATTCAATCCGTGGCCCGGCGAGTGAGGGCATTCTCCAACCTTACTCCAAAAGTGTACAATCATGAGCATTTCCATTTATTAAGTGAGCATGCAAGTTATTTAAGTGCAATCATGTATCAATTTCATGAACCCTTCTTCCTCCGAGTGAAGGTGGGCTTGCAAGACCCAACCTTCCAATCATGTTGTACGTCGGGAACATGACTCCCACGCATGGGATTTCTTCCTCCACCAAACCTCCTGCTGGATTCAGAGGTGATCCCAAATTGGTGAGGATAGTGTGAGAGTTACCCGTCAACCCTTGCTTTCCCGGTTGGCTCAATACACTACCCTCGGGCCCCATGTGAACATGTTTTACTCGCCCAATCAATCAATCCGTTCAATCATTTCATGAAATCATTTAAAATCCATAAATTTTGAAAGCTATAGATATATAGATACTTTTGGTTGAAAATGTCACATCGGGTTATACGGGTTCTATATATACCTACGAAATAAACCTCACCTTTGCCGGACAACCAAAAAGCAAGAAGAAACCCTAAGGAGCGTGTTCCTCGTCTCCCGAAGATTCATCTCGAACCTGGCCGGTCGGTGTCAACCATTCAGTCGGCTTATGAAGAAAGGTGTTCCCTTCGAATGGGATGAAGCGTGCCATAAAGCCTTCGAGAGCATAATGGCGTACTTGATGAGGCCACCTATCTTGGTCGCACCTACTCCGGGACGGCCATTGATTCTCTACATTGCAGCTCAAGACCAATCTGTTGGTGCCTTACTCGCCCAAGAAAACGACGAAGGAAAGGAAAGTTCTTTGTACTACTTAAGTAGAACAATGATGCCAAATGAGCTGAAGTATTCTCCGATCAAGAAGATGTGTTTGGCCTTGATCTTTGCAATTCAAAAGCTGAAGCACTATTTCCAAGCACATACTGTACATCTCATCTCGAAGGCAAACCCTCTAAAGTACGTCATGTCGAGGCCGGTACTGTCGGATAGACTTGCAAGATGGTATCTCCAACTTCAGCAGTTCGAGATCGTTTACATCCCCCAAAAGGCAGTGAAAGGACAAGTTATGGCTAACTTCCTGGCAGACCACCCTATACCCGCTGAATGGGAATCGTCTGATGACTTGCCTGATGAAGACGCACTTCTAGTTGAGGTCACTCCCCCTTGGAAGATGTTCTTTGACGGAGCTTCACATAGAGAAGGAGCTGGTTCCGGAGTTGTATTCATCACGTCCGATGGGGAGGTTCTACCATATTCCTTCGCCTTAACACATAAATGTTCCAACAATGTCACCGAATATCAAGCTCTCATACTTGGGTTGGAAGTAGCGGTCGACATAAAACAGTTACATCTCAGAATATATGGAGACTCAAAGCTGGTGGTCAATCAATTGGAAGGCTCGTACGATGTAAAAAAGCCTGAACTGGTCCCCTATGTTAACTACGCTAAAATACTGATGGGATGGCTCGGAGATGTGACGATCGAACACGTGCCTAGAAAAGAGAACAAGCAAGCAGATGCTTTGGCGAAACTTGCCTCTACATTGGCGATGCCGGAGAAGGAAACTCGAGTGTCGGTTTGCAAGAATTGGGTTATACCTCCAATCTTCAATGATGAAGACTTTGAAGAAGAAGAAAATCACGTTGTTGAAGTATTCGAAGTCGAAAAGGAGGATTGGCGGCAACCCCTTGTTGACTATCTCAAATATGAAAAATTGCCCAATGATCCGCGACAGAGAGTTGATGTAAGACGACGCTCAGCTCGATTCATCCACTTTAAGGGTACACTCTACCGACGCTCGTTCGATGGAGTCTTCTTGAGGTGTTTGGGCGAAGACGAAGCAAACCAAGCCATGGAAGAAGCACATTCCGGAGTCTACGGTGCTCATCAGTCGGGCCCAAAGCTGCACTTTCGCATAAAAAGAATGGGATACTATTGGCCAACAATGGTGAAAGACTGCATAGAATACGCGCAACGATGTCAAGCTTGTCAGTTTCATGCTAACGTCATTCACAACCGCCCGAACCGTTACATCCGACGGTTACCTCGTGGCCTTTCGATGCTTGGGGATTCGATGTGGTAGGCCCCATAACGAAGTCTTCTGCCGGTCATCTCTACATTTTGGCTGCAACTGATTATTTCTCCAAGTGGACGGAAGCAGTTCCTCTGAAAGAAGTAAAGAAGGAGAATGTCGCTGACTTCATCAGAATAAACATCATCTTCCGCTATGGCGTGCCTCGTTACATTATCACTGATAACGGGAAGCCATTTAGCAATAGCCTGATAGACAAACTCTGCCTGAAGTTCGGATTCAAGCAAAGGAAGTCTTCGATGTACAACGCCGCTGCCAACGGTCTTGCCGAAGCCTTCAACAAAACTCTATGCAGTTTACTGAAGAAGGTGGTTTCCAAGTCGAAACGAGATTGGCACGAAAGGATTGGAGAGGCTTTGTGGGCTTACCGAACCACTTATAGAACACCTACCTAAGCGACCCCTTATGCGTTGGTGTATGGTGTCGAAGTCGTTGTTCCTCTTGAACAACAAATTCCATCTCTAAGGATAGCGATTCAAGAAGATCTAACCCAAGATGAAAATGCTCGCCTACGACTTGAAGAGTTGGAGGCGCTCGATGAGAAGAGGCTGGAGGCTCAACAAAGGCTCGAGTGCTATCAAGCTCGTCTCTCCAGGTCATTCAACAAAAAAGTGAGGACTTGTTCATTCCAAGTTGGGGATTTGGTGCTTGCTGTGAGAAGGCCAATCATCACTACTCATCGAACGGGGAGTAAGTTCATCTCCAAATGGGATGGTCCATATGTTGTGAAGGAAGTTACAAACGGCGCGCAGGCTGATCGCCGAAGATGGTCTGAGAATTGGTCCCATAAACGGGAAGTTCTTGAAATGCTACTATGCATAAGTTGAAGATTGCTCCTTGACGTACGAGCCTAAACTGCATGTCACTCTTGTCCCGCATGAATATAAACTGTGTACGGTATCCACTAATGGTAAAGCAAGTGGCTAAATTGCTAAGTTACTCCACTGATGGTATTTCGTATGGCTAAAACAGAAATTCCCCACTCTTGTTCAGGGTGGTTAAACTTTGAATACTCCTGGCCCGCATGTGTATAAACTGTGAACGCCCCCCCCCCCCCCCCCCCCAAAAATCTTCTTAAAAGAAGTTTTCCCTTGAACTACGTTATGACTTGATCCCTTCACCGGGCTACGTAGGCAGCTTAGAAATTAACTAAGTTCAGTCAAGATTATCCGTTAAGTTATGTTTTTCTTGTTGAAAACTTTATTCTTCAATTTAAACAAATCAAAAAAAAAAAATGCAAAGAAGTTATGGACTACTGAAACAGAAGAAAATGCATACGAGATTGGAATAAAGCAAATAAAGTCTTTATTAAATAATCTCAAAATTGACAAGGTTCATTAAACTAGACAATGAATCAAAGAAACAAAGAAAAGTAAAAGCATCCTAGACTATCAAGGGGAGGGGCTCAAATTCTTCAAGTCTTCCTTCGCCACCTTCAGAAGCGCTAGTGAATCTTCCACAACTTTAAACGCCTTGAGGGCAACGTTGTCATCCAATGGAGGAGTCTTCTCAAGGCTCTCGATCTCTTTGCTGATAGTCTGAACTAGAGAGTGAGCATTCTCGTAAAGAAGTTGATGTTGCCCCAATGAAAGTGACAAATCTTCCTTTTGTTTCGTCAAGTTGGCAAGTTTCTTCATAACAGACTTCAACTTCTTCTCAGTTGCCTTAACTTGATTTGCTCCAGCTGCTTCATCGGCTTGGGCACTGGCGAGTCGATCCCTTGCTTCGCTCAACTGCTGAGAAAGCCAATCTTTTGAAGTCTCTCCAGAAGTTGCAGACCTCGCCTCATCATAGGCAGTTGCCTTGGCAAACAAAATTGACAATGACTTCTCGACAGCAGAAACAAAAGGCTCGTCAAAACCCTTAACATCATTCAACGCCGATTAAGGGATGAAATGAAGTCAAGTAGAGCGCTCTCTATCTTCTGGAGGAGATTGCCCCACATCATCCTGACAAATTGCTGCTTTTGAGTGGCGACAAATGTGGATGCTTGGAAAACTGAGACTGCAGGATGCTGAGGCATTTGTTTTTCTTCGGATATCACAAGTGTTTTGGATTGCGCCTCTCCTTTAGAAATAAGACCTGTCTCCAAAAGAACCGGCCCGAGGATCGATCCTTGAGACTCCACATCATCAGCTTTAAGAGGTTCCTCTTTCAACTGCAAGTGAAACACATTCGATGTTTAAAGAAGAATAGAAAAGTATTGAAGAACGATGAAAAGAAGAGGGAGGAAACTACCTTTTCACCAGCTGAAATCTTATCACGCTTCTTTGGCCTCTTCCAATGGCGATCTGTAGTGCCACTTTCACTCTTTGCCAAAGGGACGGGGGAAGTCTTTCTCTTTTCTCCTCCAATCGGATCAACTTTCTCAACTTGGATTGGGGCGACACATTGATCAATTTCACGAAGTTGTCATCAAAGAAGCTGCCGTGAGTTCTCGACCACCATTCCGTATAGCTCTTGGCACACAACTTCTTAACAGCCGCAATTATTGGGGGAAAGACCACTCCATCCATAGAATTCGATAAAGTGCACACGCGCCAATGGTTGAGTCCCTTGTCTAGAGAAACATCGCGAAAATCATTCTTGAGAACTCCGGGTACCACTTGATAAAACCCGAACCGACGAGCAAAAGGGTGAGGACTGTATGGCTCGATGATGAAATGATCCCTTTGTCTCAAAGGTAGGTAGCAAGATCGAATTGACATAAAGTAGTTGTGCTCTTCCTCTGAGCCTTCCCCATTGCCGGTATAACAGAACTTCTCGTGGAGTGTCATCGCATTGCAATTCCAAGCCACGAACTCTGCCTTGTGGATTTTCTTACGGGCCTCCCTCGCATCGTAATCCTTTGCCCCTCTCTCACCGGAAAACCGCATCATTTCCGGACCATGGATGTCTTGATAAGCTTGGCGATGCGTCTTGAAGTAGTGTGCTAGCCAACCATAGACAAAGTGGACGGGAAATGGAGCATGAACTTGAGTTGGTTGGGCAGATGCTGATATCTTGTTCAAACCACGATAGATGCTTGCCAAGACCGCAATAGCCAAATCAACCTTCAAGCCGCTTGCTATGACGCTTGCCATCTTGAAAGTACTTGGGCGTATCAAGCTGACGCTTTCTGTTGGAAGAACGAAGAGACAAAGCCAACAAGCTATGAACGCCGCCAAATAAGTATCTTCCCTTCTGTTCCCGGCGAGTCCGAATCTAGCAAACAACCTCTCTTCTGCGGTATTCCAAGCTTCATGAGGTCCGAAGTCACCAAGTGGGCGTTGTGTCGACTCGTGAGGGGACGGCTGGACATACTTCTTCGCCTTTTTGCATCAAAAGCTCACCCAGGCCTCGATGGAAACTTGACCGCCATGAACATCCTTTCGCAGCAAGTGATAGGCGTGGAACAAGTACTGGCAACTAGAGGGGCATATCTCCTTCCGAATTCGCCTTTCTCGGTGAGCTCCTTTGTATCGGGGACCACTTTGTCGTAGAGAAGACCTGTCATAGGGAGACCCGCCAGAGCATACAAATCCCAAAGCGATACGGACAACTCGCCGTTTGACGTCAAAAGAGTGTTGGTTGCAGGACACCACGCTTCGCAGAACGCCTTCATGATCTCTGAGTTGCTATCATAGATGAACAGTGAGACGCGCACCGAGCTGTATATTTGGGCTGACTGCAGCTTATCCTTGCACCGGTTGAGAATGTCCTCGGTCCATTCCCAATATCCGGCAACATAGTGGAACTCGCCATTGAACCGAAGGTCGTCTCTCCACTCCACATTGCCTTCGATGATGCTTTGCCCTAGCATCGGTAGATGAGCCGGTTCATTTGAATGTTGATGATGACCCGCTTCCAAAACCCACACGTGCAATGCTTTACTCAACTTGATTCGGTACGACCACTCCTTGACGCGAAAGGGCACCATCACCTTTCCCCGATCACCCGCATACGGTCCGGTGAGACAAGGATGAACCGTCAACTTCATGCCCGTCTCAAGCTCTTGCTTCTTGTCGTCAAGGATCACCAATTGTTTAACTCCGGAAGTTAAGGTGATATCTTTAAAGTGCACCATGATTACCTGCAAATCGATAAGTCAAAAGAAAAAAAAAGAAGTTAGCGAATTGCCAAATATATGTGAAAAAAAAAAACGAAAAAAAAGGAAAAAACGAAAAAAAAGGAAAAAGGGCGAGCAACTTTTTTTAATCAATGATGGATGAAATAGGACCCCAATTCCCATGTGCACAACGCAGTGCTCGAATTTGCTTTCAAGATTGCTCCATTTAATTGGACCCACGGGAAATACAATTCCATAGTCCATCAATTTGAAAATTGAAATTGGGTTGGCATTTTCATCTATATCTTCTAACAAGAAATTTGGGCCATCAAACAGGCCCAAAATTCACGACCCGTGTCTGGAATTGGAACTTGGTGTCTTGGCAAAAGCATTGCAGCAACATAGTATTTCTTTTAAGGCCCAATTTCAAAAGAAAAAAAAAGGGAAAATGGGGAATTTCAGCCCACGGTTGGGGCTTTGATTTTAGAAGAAAAAATCTTAGTTTTTCCGTCATATAGGGCTGTCAATGGATCGGATTTTAATGCGAATCCGGTCCAAATCCGATCCGAATTTTAGCATATTCGTCCGATAAAAATGTCCGATGGATCATATCCGATTATAAATATTCGTTATCCGAAATAAATGGAGCGAATATGGAATTAACGAATCCGATCCGTTTAGAATCCGAATCCGATTATATATATAATATTTAATTAAAATAAATTATTTACTAGTACATAATATTAAGTAAAATGACTAAAATTATAATTTTCACATAATTATCACTTTAAACAACAATAAAATTTGAATTATTTACTCTAAAAGTATATATTTTCCTTTATTAATAAGTTTAAATTAACTTATTTTAAATAAATATAAATAAAATCATCAAATAATCCATTAAATAATTATTATATATTAATATTATGTAATTATATTTATTCTTTATATTAAATTTGTTAAATAAAAAAATTAAATTTTATTACTAATTGGGTCGGATCTTTAATCGGATATAATCCGATCCGATTGTACATGGATTCAAAATAAATGAATCCGAATCCTATAGGATTCGGATTCGGATCCGGTTGTCGGATCCTCTTGTCGGATTCAGATCCGGAATCCCCTGATCCGGCCCGAATCCGACCCGTTGACGGCCCTACCGTCATAGAGAGGAAAAAATGAGACCCTTTCTTGATTAAAAAATAAAAAAATAAATAAAAAATAGAAGAATTAAAGAGAAGAAAGTTTTGTAGTTTTCCCCAACCAAATTGACAGCAGAGTCTCAATTCCCTGCCCAAATTCTTGACCCAAAGCCTCGACACCTGCAAGATGGAAACAGACATTATTCAGCAACAAGGAATAATATATGTGTATATACATACATATATCCAGGAAGAGACAAGAAAGCAAAATCCGAAGTCTGCCGCGGCTCTCTGGGGGAATTTAACAAACACGTTGGGGCGTAAGTTTTGCAAAGAAGGACCATGGAGGTTTGTATGAAGAAGGTAACCCAAACAACGCAAGAAAGAAAGAAATTCGATCGGATGGTTCGGCAAGACGGTCACAACTCCGGATTCTCACCAAATAAATGTCTCTAGCTCTTGTTGCTGCGTTGAGTCGAATTCTCACCGAATAAATTGTCATGGAAAGCTTTATGCTGGAGCCAAATCCAAATCTCAGTTTGAACATGGACCGTTGGATGGGGATTAATCTGCATCGTAGGATTGTGTTTAGGCTCAAAGAAGAAAACGACGTCGTGACCATTAAACGCACTAGATCCTACACCGTTGATTTGGGCGCCAAAGATCGGAAGGCTAATATTCATACTTCCCAGGTTGATGATCTAACCGTTCATTCTCTGAAAGATCCAAGGGCTGAGGTGAGCTGAGTTCATAGCTGGAGGGGACCATTTGTGCAGAGGTGGTTATGCCGGGCAATGGATTGATTATTCCTTGCGTTTTGGATGGCGACATTTTCCATTCTCTTAGCTGTTAGTTAGAGTATATTACTGCTGTTTGTGGCTCACTGTTGGGGCAAGCATTTTCAGAGTGTAATTCTCAATTCCTTTCCCCTGTTTTGTCTTCTACCTTTCCCATCTCTAATTTCTGTAATTGGATTCTGGATTGTTGATTTGTTTTCGGATTAATATAATACATCTTTTGTGGGTTTTGGTTGTCATTTATCCAATATAATCTGAATCCCTGATATTTGGTATCAAAGCCAGGTGTTCCATATGGCCTAGCTATGGCAGAAGGTCTCAGATCAAAGGATTTCCAGGAGTTACTAAAAAAACAAGAGGGTGCTCTGATTGAGGAGAGAGCAATGAGAGTTGCAGCGGAACAAAGAATGGATGGTCGATTCACTGACATGGATGGGAAATTCAGCGATATTTCTGGAGCAATCGAGAAGCTCACCATGCAAATGGGTGCTATTGCAGATCAAATGCAGAATTACAATCGGAACAAGTCCGTGTTAGGAGGAGGACTATCAGCCATGGGTGAGAAAGGAACTGGATCTGGGTCTGTGACCAACAGCCCAGTATTAACAGAGAGGCAGACTCAACAATCTCAAGGGAATTATGGTAACTCTTCAGCTCAAAAATATATTGAATTTCCCTCGTTTGATGGATCGAATCCTAGGATGTGGATTAGGAAATCCCAGAAATATTTTCAATTACTACCTTCTATTCCTGAATGTGAAAGAATTACGTTGGCATCTATTTACTTCACGGGTACGGCAGAAACTTGGTTACAGAGTCTAGTTGAAACTAAAAGAGACCTTACCTGGGATCAGTTAGTAGATGAACTGTTAAAACGTTTTGATGGGGGGGATAGGCAAATGATAGTTGGTGAATTTCATCGTTTGCGACAAGTTGGAACAGTAGAGCAGTACTTGGTTCAGTTTGAAGAACTCAAATCTCAGGTGCTACTATTTTGTAAAGATCTGACAGAGGAATACTTTACAGCAGCCTTCATTTGTGGTTTAAAGGATGAAATTAAAGCTTCTGTATTCGCGGGAAAACCACAGAATTTGGGGGACGCTATTAGTTATGCTAAACACCAAGAAGCAGCTGTTGATGCTCTATTACTTAGAGCTAATGCGATTGGGAAGAATAATTCATCCCCTAAACCAGTGTTAAAAGGGACTCATATAAACAGCTCTCCTAAACCTTGGAATTCTGGGAGCAAGGGAGGGTCATTCAGTAAGCCAAGTTCATTACCTAGAAAATTTCTAACAGCGAGTGAAATGAGAGCAAGAAGAGATAAGAATCTTTGCTATAACTGCGATGAAGTTTATAGCCCAGGTCACAAGTGCACACAGAAGCAGTTATTCATCATTATCCCAGAAGAAGATGATTGGGGAGATCTGGAGGAATGTTTTGATGAAGGAGCGATCACGGAGGACAATACTGGAAATGAAGAAGTCACCATTTCTATACACTCTATTTCTGGAAAGATAAACCCTCATATGTTTAAATTTAAAGGTGAAATTGAGGGAAAAGAAGCTTTGATTATGCTTGATTGTGGAAGTACTACATGCTTTGTTGATGAGGAGATGGCAAGAGCATTAACTTGCAAGAAAGAGAACACCAAACCTATGAAAGTTACAGCAGCAGGCAGGGTACAATTAATCAGCAACACCATCTTTCCTGAATTTGAATGGAAAATTCAGAACCCTACATTCAAATTTCCAACAAGGGTTCTAGATTTGGGTGGAGTAGATATGGTATTAGGAGGGGATTGGCTACACAGTAAGACTCCAGTGGGTCTGGATTACAAAAACAACCGTATATCAGTTCTCAAAGAAGGAAAGAGAATTAGCTTGCAGGCTATAAAACCTCAATCAGACTTTGAGTTCATTTCAGCTGAAGGTATTGAGAAAATGATAAAGAATGAAGGAAATGGCAGCATTGGTCAACTGTACTCTCTAACTGCAGAACCATTCAGTGATGACAATGAACATTCTGATGTGAAGACTGTTTTAGATCAATTCAGAGGGGTCTTTAAGGAACCAACAACCTTACCACCAAGGAGGGACATTGAGCATAAGATTGAGTTAAAACCAGATTCTGTTCCTAAGAAGCAGATTCCTTATAGGTATTCTCATGCTCAGAAGGATGAAATTGAAAATTTGGTGAAGGGAATGTTGAAGGAGGGTATAATCAGACCTAGTCAAAGTTGTTTTGCATCCCCAGTATTGCTGGTCAAGAAAAAAGATGGTGGATGGAGGATGTGTGTTGACTACAGGTATTTAAACACCCTCACTGTGAAACATAATTTCCCTATACCAATAATTGATGAGTTATTGGATGAGTTACATGGCTCCAAATATTTCTCAAAAATAGATCTGAGGTCAGGATATTTCCAGATTAGGATGAGAGAAGGGGATGTAGCTAAGACTAGCTTTGTGACCCACAATGGACACTATGAATTTCTGGTCATGCCATTTGGACTATGTAATGCCCCTTCCACTTTTCAATCACTGATGAATAAGATATTTTTTCCCTACCTCAGAAAGTTTATTCTGGTATTCTTTGATGATATCTTGATTTATAGCAGAACTTGGGAGGATCATATGAAGCACTTACACACTGTACTTTCTATTTTGAAGCAAAATGAGTTATATGCTAAGTTAAGTAAGTGCAGTTTTGGCAGAACAAGTATAGACTATTTGGGACATGTTATATCAGAGGAGGGAGTATCTACTGATCCTGATAAGATCAAGGTAATGGTGCAGTGGCCTACACCTAGATCTGTGAAAGAATTGAGGGGCTTCTTAGGGTTGACAGGCTACTACAGGAAGTTCATTCAACATTATGGCATGATAAGTAAACCTTTAACTGATCTTTTAAAGAAAGATGGCTTTATATGGAATGACAAGGCAGAAGCAGCTTTTGAATCACTGAAAAGAGCTGTTACCTCTACTCCAGTGCTCATATTACCTGATTTTAACAAACCATTTGTAGTAGAGACAGATGCTAGCAATGGAGGGCTGGGAGCTGTACTGATGCAACAGAACAGGCCTATAGCTTATTTCAGTAAAGCTTTAGGGGTCAAAAACTTGGGATTATCAGTTTATGAGAAAGAATTCCTTGCAGTATTGATGGCTGTTAACAAATGGAAACATTATTTGCAAGGTCACCACTTCATTATCAAATCTGATCAGCAAAGCTTGAAACACATGCTTGAGCAGAGAATGGGAACCATCTTACAACAGAAATGGATTTCTAAGTTATTGGGATTTGATTATGAAGTCCAATACAAGAAGGGGAAGGAGAATTTGGTGGCTGATGCTTTGTCTAGGGTGGATCATTCTGCTATGCAATGCAATTTGATCTCTACAGTCATACCTTCTTGGGTTACTGAGGTAAGTGAGTCTTATCCAAATGATGCTATTTTTTCTAAGATCATACAAGCTAAGTCAGTTGATGCTAATGTATATCCTGAGTTTAAGTTAATTGGGGGTTTGTTAAGAAGGAATGGGAGGATCTGTGTGGGAGATGATCTAGTATTGAGAAATAAAATCATTCAGAATTTGCATGACACTTCATTAGGTGGACATTCTGGGATATTAGGGACTTATCAGAGGGTAAGGTCCATGTTCAGTTGGCCTAATCTAAAGAAAGATGTGATGAATTGGGTGAGAGAGTGTGATACTTGTCAGAAATCCAAGCATGAAAATGTGAAGTATCCAGGTCTATTACAACCACTAGCTATTCCAGATCAAGCTTGGGTACACATTACCATGGATTTTATTGAGGGGCTGCCTAAATCTGAAGGAAGGGATGTTATTATGGTGGTGGTAGACAGATTTAGTAAATATGCTCATTTTTTAGCATTATCTCATCCATATACTGCTGAGTCTGTGTCTAAGTTGTTTTTAGACAACATTTACAAGCGTCATGGGATGCCTCAATCCATAGTTTCTGACAGAGATAGAATTTTTACCAGCTCCTTTTGGAAGGAATTGTTCAGTTTGGTGGGAACAACACTTTCAATGTCAACTGCTTATCATCCACAAACAGATGGGCAAAGTGAGAGAGTGAATCAGTGCTTGGAGACTTACCTAAGATGCATGTGTCATAAGAAGCCTAAGTCTTGCGGAAAATGGCTTTCTTTGGCTGAGTATTGGTATAATACTAACTACCATACAAGTTTGAAGCTTACTCCTTTCCAAGCACTGTATGGGGTTAATCCTTCTAAGGTTGTCTTGGGGCCTTATTCTGAAGCTAGAGTTCCTGAGGTGAGGGATTTAATCCAAGAGAGGATCAAATTCAATGTGGTCTTGAAGGAGACCTTAGAGCATGCTCAACAAAGAACTAAGGTGTATGCTGATAAAAACAGATCTGAGAGGCATTTTGAAGTGGGAGAAATGGTTTATCTGAGGTTACAACCTTTTAGGCAGAGTTCTGTAGCTTTGAGGAAGAACATGAAGCTCTCTCCTAAGTATTATGGACCATATAAAGTTAGCAGTAAAGTTGGGAAAGTAGCTTATAAATTGGAACTTCCAATAACAAGTAAGGTACATCCTGTTTTCCATGTATCCTTACTCAAAAGAAAGATAGGTAGCAAACATGTACCTTGCAGCATTTTACCTGAATTAGGGGATGATGGTAATTTCAAAACTTATCCTATAGCAGTGTGGGATAAGCGGTTAATCCCAAGAAATAATAGACCAGTTGCTCAAGTCCTAGTGCAGTGGTATAATGGAACCAGAGAAGAATCAACGTGGGAGGACTACAACTACATCACCACTAAATTCCCAGAATTTGATCCTTGGGGACAAGGATCAGGAAAAGAAGGAGGCAATGTCATGGAAAGCTTTATGCTGGAGCCAAATCCAAATCTCAGTTTGAACATGGACCGTTGGATGGGGATTAATCTGCATCGTAGGATTGTGTTTAGGCTCAAAGAAGAAAACGACGTCGTGGCCATTAAACGCACTAGATCCTACACCGTTGATTTGGGCGCCAAAGATCGGAAGGCTAATATTCATACTTCCCAGGTTGATGATCTAACCGTTCATTCTCTGAAAGATCCAAGGGCTGAGGTGAGCTGAGTTCATAGCTGGAGGGGACCATTTGTGCAGAGGTGGTTATGCCGGGCAATGGATTGATTATTCCTTGCGTTTTGGATGGCGACATTTTCCATTCTCTTAGCTGTTAGTTAGAGTATATTACTGCTGTTTGTGGCTCACTGTTGGGGCAAGCATTTTCAGAGTGTAATTCTCAATTCCTTTCCCCTGTTTTGTCTTCTACCTTTCCCATCTCTAATTTCTGTAATTGGATTCTGGATTGTTGATTTGTTTTCGGATTAATATAATACATCTTTTGTGGGTTTTGGTTGTCATTTATCCAATATAATCTGAATCCCTGATATAAATACTCCAAGTTCTCGTTGCTGCGCGTTGAGCTGAATCTTAATTGGAAGTTCTGTTTGTGATAATTATGCCATGATTCATTGTGTTTATATAGACTCAGAAAATATGGAGTCCATCTGCACAAAGGAAATCGAGTTCTATCTGGACTCCACTTCTCACAGCCGTAACCCGGATTGACTTGAATCCTAAATTCAAGATACGGGGAAATCCGGGATAGCTCCAAGCAGATTTATTTTATTTATTATTGAATAAAATAAAGAAGAGGATAGTGATCAGGAGGTTGCCAAGAATGCTCGGAATCTTGCTTCAAGTAATTGTTGTTGAGAAGAATTCATACCAGCCATGTTTCTGAACGCTGAAGACGAAAAAGGATGTTAGAGTTGCGTAATGTGAAGTGGTGTAATTTGTGGACAATTGGGCCTAATCCCTTTTCTTTTATTCAAATTCATGGGCTAGATTATCCCTTGGGAACAAATGTGAGGATTGTTCAAATTCAAAACAAAATTGGCATTCTGTTGGGCCCATTTGTCAAAAAAAAAAAAAAAAAGAAAAAAAGGGAGGCCTAAATTTTCGTCTGATGTATTATGAAGAAAGGCCTTTCAAATTCCAACAAGTGCTAACGGAAATTGGGCCGTCTTTTATTAAAATTGGTTCAATACTCTCAACATTCATGATGATGCATTTCTCAAGTTCAAATGGGCAATACAGTTGGGCTGTGTATTTCTCCAAATAAATTAGTCACATATTTCCAACTCCCATGATGACTAAAGTTTTAAATCCAAATTCCACTGGCTGGTGGCATCCGAAATGATTTTAAGGATTTTAAATCAAGTCCTTCAAAATCCCGACGACACGATCGCTTGACACGTCTCTTGCCGAGCTTTGAAGTGGGGGCATTTGTAGATGAATTAATTTTCGTCGAATTAAAATATGACATGTATAAAATTAAATATTAATTATCAATATTAATTCTTTCTATTTTTATATTTTTTGGATAAATATTAAATTGAAATCCATAAAATGTTTAAATAAATTGATTTAATTGATAATTTTAATATTTATTTTGTCATCAAATCAAGTATTGACATGTATCAAAATTGAGGTGTTCCGGTCAATCAAATCAAGCCTTGCAATTCAAATGGTGATGATCGATCAAATGATGACACGTGGTGTTAGGAATAGTGCCCTAAAAGCCGATTGTATATCCGCTTTGTGCTTTTCCTTATTTTAATCACAGACAATCTTTGAATGAAATAACGAATTGAGGCAACACTTCTTTATATGCTCTTGTTTGGTATGCGTTTACTTTAGCTGTGCATGTATGAGAACTCCACTAATCCTGATGACTTTAGGACTCTACCATTTAGGTGAAATGGTTCATGAAACGAGCCCTATATCACATAAGTCATGATTAGTAAAATACTCCAAGCCGATGAGTCCTACAGACAGTGGGAGTGTCAACCTGACTCCTCTAAGGCTTGCTTGTGGGATCACGCCCTTAAGAAGGACCACCTTGTTTCATGGAGGTGGAAAGTGTATAGTTGATACGTGCGTGATACATGAGGGTGCTTGCTTTAATAAGTAAGTTCACTGAGGTACCCCGTGTGAGAACATTCCTAAATGGGAAAGGAAGTTTCTATTTCAAGAAATGGAAACTTCCAGATTAAGAAATATCTCACGAGTCATTGATGTGATTAATTGATCCTTAGACTTGAAGTTCCTTGTCACTTTATGAGTTAACTCTGTAGTCTTAGGTATAAGCTTTAAAGGGTGTCGCCTTAGACAACTGATTCAAGGCTTATGCTGGGGCTGCACAAGTGACTCATGAAAGTGAATGAGAATCAAGAAAGGACCTACACTTGCATTTGCAAGGTGATCTCTTATTGTTTAAGTCATTCATATGCCATATGGAGTCCTTGGCCAAGGCAGTAGATCAAGACATCAAGAAAAGGGTTTCTTGGATTGAGATCAAATGGATATGAAATGCACTTAGCTTTAAGACCGGATTATTAGGGTTCTGATTATTCCCTTGCCCTAGATCTTGGTTGAGAGATAGTAAGTAGGAGGATTGTATCTCACATGAATCAATGACTTAAAGGTTCTGTCGAATCCGAACATTCCAATTCAGCTAGGGGTTAAACACCTGTTGCTAGACTATGGTCGTTTAATCTGTGGACTGATTAATTAATTATTGAATTAATTAATTAGGGTCACTGCTAATTGAATTGAGAACCTAGAGGGTCACACACAACAACTTGGTTACATGAGTTGAGGCTTGAAAATGATTAAACGAGTTAATCGGGCCAAGAGGGTTCCACACGTGTGAAGTCACACGTGTGGCTCACGTGAGGGACACGTGTCACTGTGACACGTGTCACACACGTGTGTATATATATATATTATATATATATTAAATAATTAATTAGTTAATTATTTAATAGACTTTGGTTTAATTTTGAATTAAAAAGAAAGTCTAATTTTGGAGAAAATAATCTAGTTAATTAATTACTAATTAATTAATTAGATAAAAATAAGTTATTTATTTTATAATAAATAAAGTATAAAATTATCCAAAAATAGTTTGGATATTTTTAGCTCTCTTAAAAGTTGACTTGAATTAGAATTCAAAGTCAAAGTTGGAAAATACTTGATGATCAAGTAATAGGAGAGAGGGACCAAAATCGTAGCCCATATAGGTCTAGGAATTTCGGCACCCCCCTCCCTATAAATAGGGGAGCTCGAGCTCCTTATGGAGCTAATAGACAATTCTTGGTTCATGTGTTGAACACCTTCCCTTCTCCAAGATTAAATTAAACCCTAGGTTAAGCCTAAACACTAACTAGAGAACTAGCATCCTTACTAGTTAGATTGTGATCAAGTTGGTGGACTTTCTCTAGAGACTTCAAGTTAGAAGTTTGAAGATTCGAGCTTTACCAAGGAGAGGGGATCAAGCCGCGAGAAGAGCGTTCTTGGGTGGCTTGAAACGCTTCAAGAAAGAACAAAAGAAAAGTAAGTTTTCTATCTTTACGAATTTGGTTACACGATTGCGAGTTCAAGGTCCTTTTGTTGGAAAATTTTTTTTAAATTCCGCTGCTTTCTGATTCGTATTTTCCAACAAGTGGTATCAGAGCCACCTCGTTAATCGTGTTTCTGATTCGTCTCAATTATTCTGAATTTGGTAGAAATTCTTAGGCTTAGATGCGAATTAGGTATTCATGAGTTCTTTTAGAAAGCCTGAAATACGAAACTGTAATTTTTCCTGAATTTCTGAAACTGTTTTCTTAAATTGTGATTTTGAAAACCGTTTTGATTGAAATATGTTTAAATCGAATTTTTAATTTTTGGATTGAACCGGGTTTTCGAGAAACCCAGAAATACGAAACGAACACGAAAAGCAACGAGCCTAGGCGTGCTAGCACGTCGCACGCCCAGGCCCGTCGCCGCCGCCCAGCTCCTCCCGCAACAGCGCGGGAGCCGTCCCGGGCGCGCCTAGGTGCGCCCGCCCAGTCCGTCCCGCAACCGCGCGGGACGCCTGCTCAGCCGCCCAGTCGCGGCGGGCCCTGCTGCGCGGGGCGCGCGCATGATGCACGCCCAGCGTGCGCACGCGAGCGGCAACTGCCGCCCGCGTCTGCGCGCGCTGCTGCGCGGCGGTGCCTCACGCGGCTGGGCACTTTTTTGGGCTCGTTTTTTTCGTGTTTCGTATTTTTCGTGTTTTCGGTCCGTAAAATCCCGATTTAATTTTATTTTAATTTTATCTTTTAAAATCAGTTTTGTTAAAATAAAATTATTTTAAAATTTTGATTAAATTGGGATTTTTGAGAAATTGAATCGATTTGGATTTTGGGAAAATTATGAATTTTATTTTCTGAAAATAATGAAAGAATAAAATTATTAATTTTGGAAATTAATTGGAATTTTATTGGTTTATTGTTTTTCGGGTTTTATTGAAAAGGCTCTTGAACAAGAATTGCATCTAAGTCGTGTTTTAAGTCATTAGGACTTGAAACGAGAATTTTAATTTATTGGCTAAATTTAAATTCTTGCAAAAGCATGTTAGGTGATCATGGGTTTAGATCTATGTATGGTTTTAATTTATGCACATGGATGGTTTAAATTGGGGTTGGAGCCCTATAGTTGCGTTTTTCAATTGAGGTTGGAGCCTCACTTATGTGCGTACTGTTATGTGATTTATTATGTGGCTTTCCATATTACTGTTTTTGAGGCCGGGGTATGCCCCGTGTAATTGTCTAAGGCCAATATGAAGATTGAGCCTTATTACTTTATGTCTTTTTCTTTTTATTGTAATTTGAGAGTAGAGATAGGTGGTGAAGTTTTATTTTCATTTTGGAGACAATGCACCCATGGAGTAAGATGAACCACATTCAAGTAACAAGGAGGCCATAAGTGAAGACCCCTCAAAATGTTAGGGAGGGGAATCTCAATTGTTAAATGTAATAGAGATAGGGCTCGTATTTTGTTACCGCTTTCCCTTATGTGATTTGAACTGTTTATGTGGCATGTATGTTAGAACTTGTGATTGTGGAGTGGCTCCCACATATCACGCATAAGATAGGTAGAAGCCATGATCATTACATGTTAGTATCATGCTAGGACATGTTATTTGTTTATGTGCTTGTTTGAAATGCATTTAAGTGTACTTGCATTAATCAAGACTAATAAAATTGGATAACATATATGTTGGTGAGGTCGAACCGGACAACTCTCCGGTTGATTCGAAAATTCCCCTTAAATATTAAGCTAATTTCGAACAAATAGGTGTTTAATTCGAGATGCAAATTTTGAATTAAATTCCTAGCATTCCATCAATAGGTTTTAAGTTTAGTAAGTAAAGCTAGTTATTGTCCGCGAGTCGTGGGATAACTAGTGGAGCTTATTAGTTCTTAGTTACCTAATTAATCATTTTAAATGGTCAATATTTAGTGGTCAATTTTAGCAAGGGCGATGTCCGCGAGTCGTGGGTCGTTCGAACTAAGTTTTGGTCATGATCTTATGATTGATGGGTCTAGCTTAACGCCTAAGTAAATATGGATGTCGCACGAGTCGTGGGTCCATATTGAAAGATAGGTGATGCAAAAACAATTACTAAGAATTCTAAAGGTGTTAGAATTGGTAAGTTGTACCTACCTAGGGTTCTTACTTAGAATGTCCGCGAGTCGTGGGTTCGAGGTAAAATGCCTAGGATCTTAGTACCCATTGGGAAACGTGTTCCTCTTAGATCTTTGGGAATTCTAGATCTTTGAAAAACAGTGGGAGCTACAATAGATTAAAGACCTTATCTTTTGTATATCGTTATAATTCAGCATGCTCACTAGTTCTCTGTTTTACCATTTAGGTCGTAGATTCTGTGATTCTCTACGTGTTTTGAAATGGCAACCAAAAACCCTCTTGTATCGATCCTCGAGTCAAACAAGTTGACTGGTCCCAACAATTCTGATTGGCTGAGGAATCTAAAAATCATTTTAGATTCTGAGAAGAGAACTTATGTTCTCTTCGAAGGGGAGCCTAGTCCCGAAGGGGAGGCTCCCACTCGGGCCGAGCGGGATGCGATTCAGAAGTGGAAGGATGATAATCTCCAAGCCCGTTGCCTTATGTTGGCTAACATGTCTCCGGACTTGCAAAGGCAACATGAGGCCATGGAATTTGCTTGGGAGATTTACGACCACTTAGAGCAACTTTACCGCCCTCATGAACGTGTTACAAAGTATAACACTTCCAAGGAATTGTTCCACTTGAGAATGAGGGAAGGTTCAAGTGTCCATGAATTTGGACTCAAGTTTCTTGCCCTTACTGAGAAACTTGCTTCCATGGACATGCCACTGAAAGATGAGCTTTCAGTGGATTTGTTGCTAGCTTCGCTCCCACCATCATTCAACCCATTTGTCCTTAAATTCAACATGAATCATGCTGGTGCTACTGTAGCTGAGCTGATTAGTCAGCTTGTGACTGCTGAAAGCACGATTAAGAAGGACAATAAGGTTTTGATGGTGAATGCTCCATCTTCCTCTTCTGGGCCTTCTAAAGGTAAGGGCAAGAAAGCCCAAAAGAAGAAGAAGAAACCCCTTAGGCCCGCTGGTGGCATTTCGAAGGGGAAGGCCCAAAAGAAGAAGCGTGATCAGAAAGAGGATGTTTGCTTCCATTGTGGCAAAGCGGGACATTGGAGGAGAAACTGCCCAGAGTACAAGGCTACTCTAAAGAAAGGTATCTTTCTCGTTGAAGTAAATCTTTCTATTAATTCTAGTTCTTGGGTACTTGATACCGGTTGTGGAACTCATATCTGTAATGATGTACAGATGCTAAGTGAGGTCCAACAACTCAAAGAAGGAGAATGTGTCTTGAAGATCGGCGATGGCTCAAACGTTGAAGCTCGAGCTTTAGGCACAATTAGATTAGATTTAGGTAGTTTTGAGTTAGTATTGAACAAAGTCCTTTATGTACCGAGCATTATTCGTAATATAATTTCAGTTCCAATATTAGATTGTGAAGGTTATGAAACTTATATTAAGAATGGTAAATATTTTATCAAACGGAACAACTCTTCCGTTCACATCGGTACTCTAAGTAATGGACTTTACCTAACTCAAAATATCAATATTATGAATATACAACGAGAAACAAAGCGTAAGAGAGATGACAAAGTTTCAGCTCCCTTATGGCACGCTAGATTAGGACACATTTCCAAGAACAGAATTAGCAAGATAAACACTTTAGGATCATTCTCTGAAAATGATCTCAAAGAGTTGACCTCTTGCGAATCCTGTCTCAAAGGAAAGATGTCCAAAGTTCCTTTTAAAGGAACTGTGGAACGTGCCACTGAGGTTTTGGATTTGATCCATACTGATGTTTGTGGACAGCTTAGTGTAAGCACTGGAAACAATCATCAGTACTTCATAACCTTTACTGATGACTTTAGTCGGTATGGTTATGTATACTTAATGAAGTATAAATCTGAAGCTTTTGAGAAATTCTTAGAATTTCAAAAGGAGGTTGAGAACCAAACTGGTCACAAGATCAAAGCACTTCGATCTGATCGAGGAGGCGAGTATCTTAGTGAAGAATTCCTTAATCATCTCAAAGATAATGAGATTATCTCTTAGTGGACTCCTCCGGGAACTCCTCGGCTTAATGGAGTTTCTGAGAGAAGGAATCGAACCCTACTTGATATGGTTCGTTCCATGATGAGTTTCACTGACTTACCACCTTCTTTCTGGGGTTATGCCCTAGAAAGTGCAGCAAAGATTCTGAATCTAGTTCCCTCTAAGTCAGTCCCCAAGACGCCCTATGAAATGTGGCATGGTAAAATCCCTAGTTATTCTTACTTAAGAATTTGGGGTTGTCCTGCTTACGTGAAGAGGACAGTGGGAGATAAGTTAGAATCTCGTTCTAACTTATGCTACTTTGTAGGTTATCCTAAGGAATCCATAGGATACTATTTCTATGATCAATCTGAGCAAAAGGTGTTTGTTTCCAGAAATGCCACTTTTCTTGAGGAACCGTTCCTTAAAGAAAAGAAAGGCAAGATCATAGAATTAGAAGAAGTACAAAGTGACCCCACACCACCCACTGAAGAAACGTCCCACTCTGATCAACCACAACCAATCACGAATTTCGATACACATGAAAATCCTCCTCTAAGGCGTTCAGAACGCACTCCTAGACAGCCGGAGAGATGGTATGGATTCTTCCATGAAATCTCTCAAAAGGATAATGATCCTTTAACATATGAGGAGGCACTTTCAGATTCTGACTCTGAACAGTGGATAGAAGCCATGAAATCCGAAATGGATTCCATGAACTCCAACCAAGTTTGGACCTTGGTAGATTTGCCTGATGGGGTCAAACCCATAGGTTGCAAATGGATCTATAAGAGAAAGCTTGGAGTTGATGGAAGCATTGCAGCCTACAAGGCAAGACTGGTTGCAAAAGGATTCACTCAAAGACCCGGCGTAGACTTTGACGAAACCTTTTCACCAGTTGTAATGCAAAAGTCCATTCGAATCATGCTTGCCATTGCTGCATATTATGACTATGAGATATGGCAAATGGATGTGAAAACTGCCTTTCTCAATGGTGACATTGATAAAGACATTTATATGGAGCAACCCATAGGTTTCACATTCAGTGGGAGTGAGCAAAAGGTTTGCAAACTCCAAAGATCAATCTATGGATTGAAACAGGCTTCTAGGAATTGGAACATTCGATTTGATGAATCGGTCAAAGCGTTTGGCTTCATCCAAATTACGAATGAATCATGTGTGTATAGAAAGGAATTGGAGACCTCAGTGCAATTCTTAGTACGTTATGTTGATGACATCCTTCTTATTGGGAATTCGAAGGATGACATGAAAGTAACTAAGTTATGGTTATCGAACCAATTCGAGATGAAAGATCTTGGTGATGCGCCCTATATCCTTGGAATTAAAATCTATAGAGATAGATCTAGAAGGTTAATAGGACTATCACAATCGATGTACATTGACAAAGTATTGAAGAGATTCAATATGGAGTCAGCAAAGGTTAAGAACCTTCCTATGAGTGTAGGAACATGTCTTTCAAAGAAGATGTGTCCTAAGACTAACCTTGAGAAGGAAAGAATGACTCATACACCTTATGCGTCAGCAATAGGTAGCATAATGTATGCAATGTTATGTACTCGACCGGATATGGCTTATGCACTTAGTGTAACGAGTCGTTTCCAATCGGACCCTGGAGATGGTCACTGGGCTGCCGTGAAGAATATTCTTAAGTACTTGAATAGTATTAAAGATTTATTCTTAGTTTACGGAGGTCAGAAAGATCTTACTGTCGAAGGATACTGCGATGCAAGCTTTGCATCTGACTTAGATGATTTTAAGTCAATGTCAGGATACATTTTCTGCCTAAACGGCGGAGCAGTGAGTTGGAAGAGTTCCAAGCAAACTACCACTGCAGATTCGACCACTGAGGCCGAATACTTAGCTGTAAATGATGCAGCTAAGGAAGGTGTTTGGATTAGAAACTTCATTCAAGAGTTGAATGTTGTTCCTAGCATGAAAGACCCCATTACTGTGTTTTGTGACAACACTGGGGCGGTTGCTCAAGCAAGAGAACCAAGATCTCACCAACGGACCAAGCACATTTTGAGGAAGTATCACCTAATCCGTGATATTATCAAAAGAGGAGATGTGCTAATTGAGAGGGTCACATCAGCAGAGAACGTGGCAGATCCACTTACTAAACCCCTTAGTCGAGAAGCTTTCCAAGGTCATCTTCAGAAGATGGGACTTAGAGTAGCTTTAGAATGGCTTTGACGGGCAAGTGGGAGATTGTTAGGAATAGTGCCCTAAAAGCCGATTGTATATCCGCTTTGTGCTTTTCCTTATTGTAATCACAGACAATCTTTGAATGAAATAACGAATTGAGGCAACACTTCTTTATATGCTCTTGTTTGGTATGCGTTTACTTTAGCTGTGCATGTATGAGAACTCCCCTAATCCTGATGACTTTAGGACTCTACCATTTAGGTGAAATGGTTCATGAAACGAGCCCTATATCACATAAGTCATGATTAGTAAAATACTCCAAGCCGATGAGTCCTACAGACAGTGGGAGTGTCAACCTGACTCCTTTAAGGCTTGCTTATGGGATCACGCCCTTAAGAAGGACCACCTTGTTTCATGGAGGTGGAAAGTGTATAGTTGATACGTGCGTGATACATGAGGGTGCTTGCTTTAATAAGTAAGTTCACTGAGGTGCCCCGTGTGAGAACATTCCTAAATGGGAAAGGAAGTTTCTATTTCAGGAAATGGAAACTTCCAGATTAGGAAATATCTCACGAGTCATTGATGTGATTAATTGATCCTTAGACTTGAGGTTCCTTGTCACTTTATGAGTTAACTCTGTAGTCTTAGGTATAAGCTTTAAAGGGTGTCGCCTTAGACAACTGATTCAAGGCTTATGCTGGGGCTGCACAAGTGACTCATGAAAGTGAATGAGAATCAAGAAAGGACCTACACTTGCATTTGCAAGGTGATCTCTTATTGTGTAAGTCATTCATATGCCATATGGAGTCCTTGGCCAAGGCAGTAGATCAAGACATCAAGAAAAGGGTTTCTTGGATTGAGATCAAATGGATATGAAATGCACTTAGCTTTAAGACCGGATTATTAGGGTTCTGATTATTCCCTTGCCCTAGATCTTGGTTGAGAGATAGTAAGTAGGAGGATTGTATCTCACATGAATCAATGACTTAAAGGTTCTGTCGAATCCGAACATTCCAATTCAGCTAGGGGTTAAACACCTGTTGCTAGACTATGGTCGTTTAATCTGTGGACTGATTAATTAATTAGTGAATTAATTAATTAGGGTCACTGCTAATTGAATTGAGAACCTAGAGGGTCACACACAACAACTTGGTTACATGAGTTGAGGCTTGAAAATGATTAAACGAGTTAATCGGGCCAAGAGGGTTCCACACGTGTGAAGTCACACGTGTGGCTCACGTGAGTGACACGTGTCACTGTGACACGTGTCACACACGTGTGTATATATATATATTATATATATATTAAATAATTAATTAGTTAATTATTTAATAGACTTTGGTTTAATTTTGAATTAAAAAGAAAGTCTAATTTTGGAGAAAATAATCTAGTTAATTAATTACGAATTAATTAATTAGATAAAAATAAGTTATTTATTTTATAATAAATAAAGTATAAAATTATCCAAAAATAGTTTGGATATTTTTAGCTCTCTTAAAAGTTGACTTGAATTAGAATTCAAAGTCAAAGTTGGAAAATACTTGATGATCAAGTAATAGGAGAGAGGGACCAAAATCCTAGCCCATATAGGTCTAGGAATTTCGGCACCCCCCTCCCTATAAATAGGGGAGCTCGAGCTCCTTATGGAGCTAATAGACAATTCTTGGTTCATGTGTTGAACACCTTCCCTTCTCCAAGATTAAATTAAACCCTAGGTTAAGCCTAAACACTAACTAGAGAACTAGCATCCTTACTAGTTAGATTGTGATCAAGTTGGTGGACTTTCTCTAGAGACTTCAAGTTAGAAGTTTGAAGATTCGAGCTTTACCAAGGAGAGGGGATCAAGCCGCGAGAAGAGCATTCTTGGGTGGCTTGAAACGCTTCAAGAAAGAACAAAAGAAAAGTAAGTTTTCTATCTTTACGAATTTGGTTACACGATTGCGAGTTCAAGGTCCTTTTGTTGGAAATTTTATTTTTAAATTCCGCTGCTTTCTGATTCGTATTTTCCAACACATGGCATATCTCAACACGTGGACCAATCAAAGTCAAGACATGTGTCATTTATTTATTTTCTTTAATATAAATTCATATTAAAGTAATAAATAAATAAATAAATTTGATATTATCCCTTTAATAAATAAATAAATTAATTAAGGGATAATTATCACAAAGTTCCACCCTACGCCTATAAATAGAGGCATTCTACCAACACAATAAACGACTTGGAGAAGCAAAGGAGCAAGCCACAAAGCAAGAGAAAGAAGCTCTCTGGTGTTCTTCAGCATCTTCGGTGTTCTTCGGCATCTTCAACGGAGTTCTTCATAGAAGTCAGCATCAACGGCGTTTGATCCGGCATCAAGGCATCGAAGTGGTGTTTCGGCGTTGCTCTCCTCAAAGATCAAAGCAAGATTCAAGCGTATTCTTCGCGTTCTTCGTGGAAATTAACCAAATCGAAGCATCTGATCCGCAACAAGGCGTCAAGTCCGCGAATCCGGCGTTTTTCTCAAATCAAATTCGAAGGTGTCCTAAGCGTGTTCTTTGGCGTTCTTCGAGAAAATCAACAAACTGAGGCATTCAATCCGCAATCAAAGCATCAAAACCAGATTTCGGCGTTGCTCCTCAGTAAATTCAAATCAAATTCAAATCAACATCAAAGGTGTTCATCGGCGTGTTCTTCGGTGTTCATCAAATCAAGGCGTTTAATTCGCGATCAAGTCTAAAGACCCACAATTAACGTTTAAAGAAGCAAATCAAATCCAACGGAAGATCGAAGCTCCAAAGTCAACGAAGGAGTTTCAAACCTTCCGAATTTCAGCAAATTCTTGTAGGAAGAATCAGAGGAATAAATTAGAGATTGTACCCGTAAGTTCAAATAATTCAATAAAAATTCATTTGTGATTATTTTCTAGCATTTAATTATTTAATTAACACGGAAACTATATTACACGTATATTATCCAAAGATTGTCTGTGATGCTAGGAAAGTCCCAAAATGGATTATGACTAATCGGCTTTCTAGGGTACTTTTCCAACATATGTGATATAAACTGTTTATGTGGCATGTATGTTAGAACTTGTGATTGTGGACTGGCTCCCATATATCACGCATAAGATAGGTGTTGGAAAACAGGAATCAGAAAGCAGCGGAAATTTAAAAAATTTTCCCAAAAGATAGAATCGAAAACTTGTAATTCCTATTTCCAGATTCGTAGAGATCAAGAAACTCACTTAGGTAGTAGCTTTCTTGACACGTTTTGAGCCACCCTCAAACGCGCTTGCGGTAATGGCAACCCGTCCCTCGAAAGTCTCTTTCTACTTCAGAATCCATTGTAGGGACAACAATCCACACCAACCTAGATTCAAATCATGTTAGGGAAAGTGCTTAACAATATAACATAAAGAAAGAAACATGAAACGAGAAAGACATGATTGAAACTCCCTTCGAAACCCAGTTTTGTGAAAGTAAAAATCTGCCTGCCATAAAACCCTCGTGAAAAAATTCATCCTTCAGGATATGGACGAACAATTTTCGCCATATTCTTTGGTTCGATTTTTTCACTCGTATTCTGTTAGGTTCAGAATCGTTTCATCATCCCTTGTGGTCGTTTTTGCTTGATCCCCAAAAGTTCCTTCGAATCTTTGAAGACTGCACGATAGAAGCCCTCTAGAGAAATAGTCTACCAACCGCGACCACGATCCGAATAGGGAGCATGCTAGTTCTATATTCGGTGTTTAGGCTCTAAGGGGTTAGTGTATAATTTATGGAGAAGGAGAAATTTTGTATCATCTTCCCATGGGGTTCGAACCCCTCTATTTATAAGGCTAGGGTTCGAAGCCCTTATCCCTTTTGGAAAAGGATTCCAAACTCCTTTTGGAAAGGGATATCTTGCTTGGAGACCAAGTCTCTTACTTTGACCAAAAGTCTCCTTTTGATCAACTTGGAAAGCAAGAATCTAATCTAACTCTCTTAGACATTTAATTTTACTTTATTTATTTTACAATAAATAACTTGAAGACTAATAATATAATTAATTCATAATTAATTATTTGTTAGACTTTATTTCTCCAAATTAGAACTTTAATATTAATTCAAAATTAAATCAAAGTCCATTAAATAATTAGCACAATAATTATTTAATATTTATACACATACATACACGTGACTACACGTGTCCATAAGGACACGTGTCATACACGTGTTCCATACGTGTGACTTACACGTGTGGACCCCACCATTCACTTAATGGTTCGATCAACTCGTTTAATCGATTCAAGCTTTAACCCATGTGACCGGGTTGTTGTGTGTGACCCTCCAGGTTCTTAATTCAATTAGCAGTGACCCCAATTAATTAATTCTCTAATTAATTAATCAGTCCATAGATCAAACGACCATTGTCTAGCAATAGGTGTTTGACCCCTAGATGAATAAGAGTATCTCGATTCGACAGAAACTTTAAGTCATTGATTCATGTGAGATACAATCCTCCTACTTACTATCTCTCAACCAAGATCTAGGGTAAAGGAATAATCAGAACCCTAATAATCTGGCCATAAAGCTAAGTGCATTTCATATCCATTTGATCTCAATCCAAGAAACTCTTTTCTTGATATCTTGATCTATTGCCTTGGCCAAGGACTACATATGGCATATGAATGACATACACAATAAGAGATCACCTTGCAAATGCAAGTGTAGGTCCTTTTTTTGATTCTCATTCACTTTCATGAGTCACTTGTGCAGCCCCAGCTTAAGCCTTGAATCAGTTGTCTAAGGCGACACCCTTTAAAGCTTATACCTAAGACTACAGAGTTAACTCATAAAGTGACATGGAACCTCAAGTCTAAGGATCAATTAATCACATCAATGACTGGTGAGATATTTCCTAATCTGGAAGTTTCTGTAACAGCCCAACTCAGGGCCAAGTTGGGAAAGGTAAGTAAAGGGTAACTCAGGAAGCGTTTATAATCTCGATCCTTAATAATTCACTTCATGCATTGCATTTTATGTGACTTATATGTTTTTATATGTTAAATGTTCGTCAATTTAATTCTTTTCCCTATTTAATTTGTACTTTGAAACTCTTTTCATAAAATCCTAGAATTCTAGTATTCATTCCCTTCTAGCACCTAAAACCCCTTCATATACTTCAAAACCCATTCCTACAGTTTTAGGTTGGAAATTACGAAAATACCCCTACAGCTCAAAAATATTCTTACATTTCCCGAAACACTTTCACCACCCAACATTTTAACCAAAAGAATCCTCACATTATTTCGAGGATCGTGATACTCTCCGTAAACCACAATTCCCATCCTAACTCCCGTAGTATCAAAAACCGGCAAAAACCCTAGCTTATGATTCGATCATCAATAAAACCTTATTCACCTACCTTTTGATATTCAAAATTATAACCAAAACGACCCTCAAATTATTTCATGAATTTTCATGCATTTACCAAAAACTCGATTTCTCCCATAGCATATTTATAAATATTTTCCTATTTAAAAATCATCATTTTATTTTAAAACAATTAGCTTTTGATCAATAGTCGAAATTATACTTAAAACGATCCTTGAATTTTCCTCTACGTTATAGTGATTTTCCAAACTCTAAACTTTATCATAGCTTCGTTTATATAATTTTCTTATGATTTTCATCATCTTTAGTATTCATAAATTATAAACAAAAACTCCAAATATTTCATATTTATAATCAAAACGAAGCTCACTTTTCACTCATTCTATTATTAATTCACTACATCAAAATTTTATCTCTCGACTCTTGAATAAATTTTATATTATTTTTACATTTATTTTTAATCAAAATGACATCATCCATGACCTCATGGTCTTCTAGAAGAATTAAACAAATGAGCATAATTTCTCCACATTCCCTAGTTAATTACCAAGCATTTGTTCATGAAATAATTTAACCACATCTCCAACTTAATTACCAAGCATTTGTTGGAATCTTAGGCAACCACATCTCCCTTAAACTTTCATTTATTGCTTAGAAACCCCTCATGACTACCTATAAATACCCCCCTTAAGCCTCATTTATACCTCACAATTCAACACACAAAATCATTCTCTCCCTCTCCATTCTCACGCCACAACCCTCTCCCTCTCTACAAGGTATGTTTTCTTCTATTATTTCATGTTTTATATAATGTTCTTAGTATAATAATATTAGTAGCATGTCTAGAATTAATTAAATTATGCTTTAGGAATTTATTTTATGAAATATGTGCATAATTGTTAGTTTAAATAACAATGTGTGTACATTATGGAATTTTATTTAATTAAATGCATGAATTATGATATGATATAATGTGCTTATGTATTTAAATGCTTATGATCTTGTTTGATTAAATTCATGCCTATAGTAATTTATTTAGAATTATTTTCCATAGAAAGTACATATATTTTGCTATATTATGCTCTAATCTTATGTTATGAATATGAATGTGATAGAACATGTTACACACCCTCTTTGAATATTCAAATGAGCTTAAGAACATGTTCATAATGTTCTTGGATGAGTGTGTGTGCATGTGTGTGCCGTGAGTTATGTGTGTGTGTGTATGAATTTGATTTTGTGTTATAAAGTGTTTAATTCATATGAAATTGAATAGTAAATGTTTTTAATAGTAATTTTGACTTTTTGGTCAACTAAAATACCCTTTATTTCGAAATTATTTCAAAAATAATTATAAAATAAGTTTTGGAATTTTTAAAGAAATAATTTTCCCAAATTTTCCAAAAATCAATAAACTATGTAATATTTTTCAAAAGGTAACCTACATTGTCAAATTAAACCTTGAATTTCATTTCAAACCTTACAATTAGAATTATAGTATGGTTAATAAATATTTTATTAGCTAAGGATCCCATAAACCCTGAATTTATTAATTAAACGGGTAAATTTAGGGTTTACCGGGAAATCCTTAACATATTACATAATGTGTATTTCTATAATTATTTCATTGTGATATTGTGTGCAACTAGATTAATTAGGAACTAAGAACTTAGTTCTAAGTCAATAGTAGTTACTACTTTCAGGCGAACATAGGATCGAAGAGTGGAATCCTGGCAATTCCACTTAAGTCTCGATACCGGTGAGGGTTTTAAATCTTTTCAACTGAAATCATGATAAAATACTTTACTTTATTTTCTTGAATTTCCTTTCAAGTTATTCTTCCCTTTATGGGAAAATAATTCTTGTTAAATATTGAAAACATACATTTACCCGAAAAGTACTTAGTACTTTCTTACGGGTAAATATTCTCGTCTTGCAAGTAAAAATTATTGTTTTTCCTATGGGCCCGGTGGTATTGGTAGAAGTAGTAGTCCGGGAGGCACGGGCCGAGGTCTACTATTATACCAGCCGCCAACTAGATCTTGGTGGTGGTCTAACTGGAGGTTAGTTATTCCACACCAAGTGACGGGAAAAGGTACGCCCCTCCCACAATCTTGTTCATCGTCACTAGGGCTTGCAACCCTACGTGACACCGGAGGAAGAAGGATGGTACTCTCGTATTTGTTTTATTAAGTACCGGCACCTTGATCAGTGTCGTTACTATTTTTCTCGAATTTTACGGAGTTAAGGTTGGAGACGCCTAGCTTGCGGGCATAAAAATCATTTTCAAAACGGTTCATAAAGTTTCTAAAGTATAACATATATTCCCCCTACTCCTATTTCAAACAAATATGAACCGGATATTATTGTCATATACCTATTTGTTATTATATAGTATATACATTTCAAACCAAGATTTTCTTGGTCAAAACATTTTCAAAATCTTACTTATAATCCTAAACCTCAAACCCCCCGTCACTTAGTCATTTTGACTAACCCTCCTACTCTTTCAATTCATGATTTCAGGAATCGTTACAGCGACGCCTTAGAGGTATCTTGAAGCTTTAAGGTGTCACTTTCCAGTCAATTAGAGTAATCACGAGTGCATGTACATCTTACAATAAGCACTTTTCTCTAAAGTCAGAACTTTTGCTGTAAATATTTATCCAACTTAATAATATATGCTTTGCTATGTATTGTCCCCTTTTATTTGTTCAAGTTTATTTTCCGTTGCATTTAAATTTCATACTCTGGTATTGTATAGTCTTGTCCGTTCGCCGGAGTATTTCTCGAGTGCTAGGTCTCACATCCACTCGGGAAGTACAACGGTGCGGGGTTGTAGTGTTAAGGGGCGCTACAGCTAAGGTGGTATCAGAGCTTCAGGTTTAGGTAGAGAGAACTTAATTTAAACATTAGATAGAGAAAGTATTTCACTATAATTTCTTTGCTATAATAATTTGTAAAGTGTTTTTCTAGAGTAAAATGGCTGGCTACAGTGAGCTTCCACATTCTGATAGCATCGAGTGGCTTGATCAGTATGAGCCTCCTAGGACCTTAGTAGTTACTCGTAGTGGGGGTCCTAGATACTATCCTTGGCAGAGGATTAGGCAGCATAGTCAGGATTCACATCAGGAGGCCTTTCCCGGGTATGCCTACCCGAATAGAGCAGTTCACCTATTAGAGGCCGAGAGAGATGCCTACTTTTATGAGTATCAGAGGACCGGTGAGTATCGACTGGAGGCTAAGAGGAACCGAGAGATGGCTAGACAGACAGCGGTGGATCGAGACCATGCTCGGGACCAGTTAGCCGCATCTCAGATCGCTATCTCCCAGTTAGCATCACGAGTAGCCGAGCTCGAGGAGGACGTGCTTAGTTTGACTCTGGACCGTGAGGCTTCTATAGTGATTCATGACCAGTACCGAGCCCAGATGAGGAGCCGTTTGGAGGATGCACTTCACCTGAACGATACTCAGGTTATGGAGCAGGTTCTGGAGATGCAGCCCGGACCCGCGGTAGCCCATTCCGGCGACAGCGAGGCTTCAGAGGCTGTAGCCCATCCCGATGATGACGAGGACGAGGAGGAGCCCCAGCAGGACGATGAGATTGGCGAGGATGTTGATGGACTACAGGTTGTTCCCGAGGAGGAGGACAGTGTTGAGCCCAGTGAGGAGTGGAGTCCTATTAGGGTTCCAGATTCAGACGATACAGTTGACCTCGAGGCAGGTAGTACTACAGAGGATTGAGTTCAGACCATGGGATACGAGGTACAGTATATAGGATAGTTATCCGGGGGTATGTATATAGCAGACAGTGGAGACACTCCCCATTTTTGCAGCAGTACATAGTAGCAGCAGCGGACAGTAGCAGCTTTGACTTACTAGGAGTGACAGTACTTGTAGGGTGTAACTCGAGGTAGATCGGGTCCACCCCCTTTTTCTTTTTGCTTTTACTTTTGTAGCTCTTGAAGCATACTAACCGTGATGCATATATATATGACGCATTTTGATCATCCTACACTGTTATTTCATGTTACTTTACCTTTCTGCATCATGAGTCTTAGAGTCGCTTCAAGATACCAGCAGGACCGTGAGTACTAATGTTATTTCTTTTTGCACTTTATGTTTGATGATTGATGTTATTTGGTGATTATTGTTCTGAAATGATCTTTGAGACATTCTTACCCCACATGCATTATATTTCCTATGTGATTGTAATTTCAGCATTCACAATGCCTCAACGAAGAACAACACGAAACAACTCCCCATCACCACAAGATCCACCCGGACACCCCGAACTTGTAGAAGCCTTAAGGCAATTCGTTCGAACATGTACACCTGGGAATAACCCTACCAACGAGCGATCCCTAGAAAGGTTTCTCCGAATGAATCCCCCAAAATTCTTTGGAGAACCTAACGACCTGAAGGCTGAAAATTGGATAGCTAGTTTGGAAAAGATTTATGAGGCTATGGATATATTTCCCGAGGAACGGGAACGAGTGCAGTATGCGGCCTTTCTCTTAGAAGGACCTGCTTTGAGCTGGTGGAAACACGTCAAGCTAACCTGGATAGAAGACCACACTGATTACAGTTGGACGGAGTTTGTGAAGGAATTTCAGAATAAGTATATTCCTCAAGTGATAAGGGACACTAGAGAGGCTGAATTCATGACTTTAACACAGGGTTATATGTCCGTAGCAGAATACGAGGCAAAGTTTGTGAGGTTAATTCAGTATGCTCCACATATTTTGAATGATGAACGAAGGAAGACCAAGCGATTCATTGATGGATTGAAGCCAGACCTTCGATGGGCTTTAGCTTCATTAGATATTGAAACTTATAACAAGGCAGTCGATAAAGCCCTAAAGACCGAAGCAGCTCACAAGAATATTCGTCTGGCAGCTAATCGCCCTGGTCCCCCTCCAAATAAGCCCTCTCAAGGAATGAAACGACCCGCTGGACCATCTAACCAGAAATTTGGGAAGAAACCCACACCAGCCCAGCAAAAGCCTAATTCAGTCCCGTCTAATTCACAAGAAGAGATCACTTGTGAATATTGTCACAAACCAGGACATACTGAACAAGACTGTCGAAAGAAAGCTGGCACATGTTTATGGTGTGGAGACCCTAATCACCAGTTTAATACATGCCCAAAGAGACCGGGATCTAAGGAAAAGGAAAAGACTGTGGGAAAATCTGGAAAGCCACTTGTCAAAGGAAAAGCTTACGCGTTGGAAGGAAACGAGGATCCAGACCCTTCGGATGTTGTGGAAGGTACGGTACACATCCTAAACACGCCAGTTAAGGTCTTATATGACCCTGGTGCCACGCATTCATTCATTGCATCCAATTTATGTGCACGTTTAAATTTTCCACTTGAATGCTCATCATATAATTTCGAGATAAGTTCCCCTTTGGGAGCTTGTTTAATAACGGATCGAGTATATAAACGCTGCCCTATACAAATCGGCGATCGTTACTACCCGATGGATCTCATCGAACTTCCGATAACAAGATATGGAATTATTCTGGGAATGGATTGGCTCTACAATTACCATGCTAAGTTGGATTGTTTCAAGAAAGAAATCATCTTAGGACAAGATGAAAGTAGGATTCTTAAAGACAAGAGATCCGTGGCAATCATTTCTATGACAGAAGCTAAGAAGTTGGTTCAGAAGGGAGCTACAGGGTTCGTTGCCTATCTTCTAAATAGGCCAAAGGACCAGCTTAAGGTTGAGGAGGTAGAAGTGGTAAATGAGTTTCTCGACGTTTTCCCAGAACATCTAAACTCGTTGCCTCCAGACCGCGAGTTGGAATTTGTAATCAATACAATCCCTGGGGCAGAGCCTTTCTCTAAAACCCCTTATCGGATGGCCCCAGCCGAACTTCAGGAGTTGAGAAAACAACTTGATGATTTGGTTGAATCAAGATATATCCGTCCCAGTACATCACCTTGGGGAGCACCAGTGTTGTTTGTAAAGAAGAAAGATGGGACATTACGGATGTGCATCGATTACCGAGAACTTAACCGAATGACCATAAAAAACAAATACCCTCTACCCCATATAGAGGAGTTATTTGATGTCCTTCAAGGATCTCGAGTCTATTCTAAGTTAGACTTAAGGCAAGGGTATTATCAATTAAAGATTAGGGAGGAAGATATCCCTAAAACAACTTTCAATACCCGCTATGGACATTTTGAATTCATAGTAATGCCTTTTGGATTGACCAATGCACCTGCTGCATTCATGGACATGATGCACCGGATATTCCGACCATGTTTGGATAAATTTGTGGTCATTTTCATCGATGACATACTGGTATTTTCCAAAACGCCAGAGGAACATGCTGAACATCTCCGCATAGTGTTAAGTACTTTGCGAGATCATAGGCTATATGCTAAGTTCAGTAAATGTGAGTTCTGGATAGAAAAAGTTGCATTCCTCGGACATATAATCTCGGGATCAGGTGTTGAGGTAGATCCTTCGAAGATTGAAGCAATTACAAATTGGAAAATACCAAGGAATCCATCAGAGGTGAGAAGTTTCCTAGGACTTGCAGGCTATTATCGCAGATTTGTAAAGGACTTCTCTAAGATAGCCGCACCTCTTACAAAGTTAACGAAGAAGGAAAGAAAGTTTGAATGGACTGAACAATGCGAACAAAGTTTTCAAGAATTAAAGCAACGATTGACATCTGCACCAGTACTAACCTTACCTGAAGGGAAGGAAGGTTATACAGTTTATACCGATGCCTCTAAAGAAGGGCTAGGTTGTGTATTGATGCAGTACGGAAAAGTTATAGCCTATGCCTCAAGAAAGCTCAAACCTCATGAGGAAAACTACCCTACTCATGACTTGGAATTAGCAGCAATTGTGTTTGCTCTTACCAAGTGGAGACATTATCTTTACGGGGTTACCTTTGAAGTTTTCACTGATCACAAGAGCCTACGGTATCTTTTTACTCAAAAAGAGTTGAATATGAGGCAAAGGAGATGGATGGAATTTCTGGAAGATTACGACTGTGTAATCCAGTACCATCCAGGAAAAGTAACGTAGTGGCTGATGCTCTAAGTCGGAAATCAAGCTTAGCATCACTCTCAAGAAAGCTTTCAAGTAACTCACAAAAATCGGTGAAAGTAATCTCACGAGCTCGATTAGTAAATTTAGTGGTATTGTCGCCACTAAAGGAAAAGATAAAAGAAGCTCAGGCTCAGGATGAATGGATTTAGAAATGTCTCAAATCCAAAGAAAAGGATCTTGAAGAAAAATTCAAAACCGATAATCAAGGGATTTTGAGATACAAGGATCGGGTCTGCGTGCCTAATGTCATTCGAAAGGAAATATTGGACGAGGCACACAAAACTCGTTACTCGATACATCCCGGAGGAACTAAGATGTATCAAGACCTCAAGAAACATTTCTGGTGGAACGGCATGAAAAGAGACATAGCCAATTACATCAAGAAATGTCTAACTTGTCAACGAGTTAAAGCAGAACATCAGAGACCTGGAGGATTGTTGCAACCATTATCTATCCCTACTTGGAAATGGGATCAGGTAACCATGGATTTTGTGTATGGATTACCCAAGGTTAAAGGAGGATTTGATGGTATTTGGGTTATCATCGATAGATTAACAAAATCCGCACATTTCTTACCTGTCAAAGCAACTGATAAAGTTAACTCGCTAGCCAAGCTCTATCAAAAGGAAATTATTCGGTTGCATGGAGTACCTCTTGGAATAGTTTCAGACAGGGACCCAAAGTTCACTTCACAACTTTGGCAAAACATTCAAGAAATGATGGGTACCAAGTTAAACTTCAGCACAGCAGCACATCCTCAGACCGACGGGCAATCTGAAAGAACCATCAGATACCTGGAAGATATGTTAAGGGCTTGTGCCTTAGATTTCCAAGATAATTGGAAGGATTGCCTACCCCTTGTGGAGTTTGCATACAACAACAGCTACCAAGCTTCTATCCAAGCTGCACCTTACGAGGCTTTATATGGAAGAAAATGTAGATCTCCACTATACTGGGATATGGATGAAACCAAGGAAATTAAAAGGAAACCCCGAGGGAATATTGCTAAAAGATGGGTGGAAGAAGCAACAGAGAAAGTTGAAATCATCAAGCAGAAAATGAAAGCTGCCCAAGATCGGCAGAAAAGTTATGCTGATAATCGAAGAAGGGACATAGAATTCGCAGTGGGCGAAAAGGTATTCTTGAAAGCATCCCCAAGAAAAGGGTTTACACGAATTGGGAAAGGAGGGAAGCTAAACCCTCGATATATAGGACCTTTTGAGATACTGGAACGTATCGGTCCAACAGCCTATCACCTAGACCTACCAGCAAGTCTTACTGGGATACATAACGTATTCCATGTGTCCCAACTCCGAAAATACTTTGCTGATGATTCACATATCCTACCTGTTGAAGAAGTACCACTAGAACCCGACCTTACTTATGAAGTAAAACCAGTCAGAATCTTGGATAGGAAATTCCAAGAGTTGAGGAACAAAAGAATTCCCCTCGTTAGAATCTTATGGAAGAGAAATGGTACAGAAGAACAGACTTGGGAAACAGAGGAAAAGATGTTGAAACATTATCCAGGACTGTTCAAGGACAGTAATAGAATCTGAGGACAGATTCTTTTAAAGGGGGGAAGATTGTAACAGCCCAACTCAGGGCCAAGTTGGGAAAGGTAAGTAAAGGGTAACTCAGGAAGCGTTTATAATCTCGATCCTTAATAATTCACTTCATGCATTGCATTTTATGTGACTTATATGTTTTTATATGTTAAATGTTCGTCAATTTAATTCTTTTCCCTATTTAATTTGTACTTTGAAACTCTTTTCATAAAATCCTAGAATTCTAGTATTCATTCCCTTCTAGCACCTAAAACCCCTTCATATACTTCAAAACCCATTCCTACAGTTTTAGGTTGGAAATTACGAAAATACCCCTACAGCTCAAAAATATTCTTACATTTCCCGAAACACTTTCACCACCCAACATTTTAACCAAAAGAATCCTCACATTATTTCGAGGATCGTGATACTCTCCGTAAACCACAATTCCCATCCTAACTCCCGTAGTATCAAAAACCGGCAAAAACCCTAGCTTATGATTCGATCATCAATAAAACCTTATTCACCTACCTTTTGATATTCAAAATTATAACCAAAACGACCCTCAAATTATTTCATGAATTTTCATGCATTTACCAAAAACTCGATTTCTCCCATAGCATATTTATAAATATTTTCCTATTTAAAAATCATCATTTTATTTTAAAACAATTAGCTTTTGATCAATAGTCGAAATTATACTTAAAACGATCCTTGAATTTTCCTCTACATTATAGTGATTTTTCCAAACTCTAAACTTTATCATAGCTTCGTTTATATAATTTTCTTATGATTTTCATCATCTTTAGTATTCATAAATTATAAACAAAAACTCCAAATATTTCATATTTATAATCAAAACGAAGCTCACTTTTCACTCATTCTATTATTAATTCACTACATCAAAATTTTATCTCTCGACTCTTGAATAAATTTTATATTATTTTTACATTTATTTTTAATCAAAATGACATCATCCATGACCTCATGGTCTTCTAGAAGAATTAAACAAATGAGCATAATTTCTCCACATTTCCTAGTTAATTACCAAGCATTTGTTCATGAAATAATTTAACCACATCTCCAACTTAATTACCAAGCATTTGTTGGAATCTTAGGCAACCACATCTCCCTTAAACTTTCATTTATTGCTTAGAAACCCCTCATGACTACCTATAAATACCCCCCTTAAGCCTCATTTATACCTCACAATTCAACACACAAAATCATTCTCTCCCTCTCCATTCTCACGCCACAACCCTCTCCCTCTCTACAAGGTATGTTTTCTTCTATTATTTCATGTTTTATATAATGTTCTTAGTATAATAATATTAGTAGCATGTCTAGAATTAATTAAATTATGCTTTAGGAATTTATTTTATGAAATATGTGCATAATTGTTAGTTTAAATAACAATGTGTGTACATTATGGAATTTTATTTAATTAAATGCATGAATTATGATATGATATAATGTGCTTATGTATTTAAATGCTTATGATCTTGTTTGATTAAATTCATGCCTATAGTAATTTATTTAGAATTATTTTCCATAGAAAGTACATATATTTTGCTATATTATGCTCTAATCTTATGTTATGAATATGAATGTGATAGAACATGTTACACACCCTCTTTGAATATTCAAATGAGCTTAAGAACATGTTCATAATGTTCTTGGATGAGTGTGTGTGCATGTGTGTGCCGTGAGTTATGTGTGTGTGTGTATGAATTTGATTTTGTGTTATAAAGTGTTTAATTCATATGAAATTGAATAGTAAATGTTTTTAATAGTAATTTTGACTTTTTGGTCAACTAAAATACCCTTTATTTCGAAATTATTTCAAAAATAATTATAAAATAAGTTTTGGAATTTTTAAAGAAATAATTTTCCCAAATTTTCCAAAAATCAATAAACTATGTAATATTTTTCAAAAGGTAACCTACATTGTCAAATTAAACCTTGAATTTCATTTCAAACCTTACAATTAGAATTATAGTATGGTTAATAAATATTTTATTAGCTAAGGATCCCATAAACCCTGAATTTATTAATTAAACGGGTAAATTTAGGGTTTACCGGGAAATCCTTAACATATTACATAATGTGTATTTCTATAATTATTTCATTGTGATATTGTGTGCAACTAGATTAATTAGGAACTAAGAACTTAGTTCTAAGTCAATAGTAGTTACTACTTTCAGGCGAACATAGGATCGAAGAGTGGAATCCTCGCAATTCCACTTAAGTCTCGATACCGGTGAGGGTTTTAAATCTTTTCAACTGAAATCATGATAAAATACTTTACTTTATTTTCTTGAATTTCCTTTCAAGTTATTCTTCCCTTTATGGGAAAATAATTCTTGTTAAATATTGAAAACATACATTTACCCGAAAAGTACTTAGTACTTTCTTACGGGTAAATATTCTCGTCTTGCAAGTAAAAATTATTGTTTTTCCTATGGGCCCGGTGGTATTGGTAGAAGTAGTAGTCCGGGAGGCACGGGCCGAGGTCTACTATTATACCAGCCGCCAACTAGATCTTGGTGGTGGTCTAACTGGAGGTTAGTTATTCCACACCAAGTGACGGGAAAAGGTACGCCCCTCCCACAATCTTGTTCATCGTCACTAGGGCTTGCAACCCTACGTGACACCGGAGGAAGAAGGATGGTACTCTCGTATTTGTTTTATTAAGTACCGGCACCTTGATCAGTGTCGTTACTATTTTTCTCGAATTTTACGGAGTTAAGGTTGGAGACGCCTAGCTTGCGGGCATAAAAATCATTTTCAAAACGGTTCATAAAGTTTCTAAAGTATAGCCTATATTCCCCTTACTCCTATTTCAAACAAATATGAACCGGATATTATTGTCATATACCTATTTGTTATTATATAGTATATACATTTCAAACCAAGATTTTCTTGGTCAAAACATTTTCAAAATCTTACTTATAATCCTAAACCTCAAACCCCCCGTCACTTAGTCATTTTGACTAACCCTCCTACTCTTTCAATTCATGATTTCAGGAATCGTTACAGCGACGCCTTAGAGGTATCTTGAAGCTTTAAGGTGTCACTTTCCAGTCAATTAGAGTAATCACGAGTGCATGTACATCTTACAATAAGCACTTTTCTCTAAAGTCAGAACTTTTGCTGTAAATATTTATCCAACTTAATAATATATGCTTTGCTATGTATTGTCCCCTTTTATTTGTTCAAGTTTATTTTCCGTTGCATTTAAATTTCATACTCTGGTATTGTATAGTCTTGTCCGTTCGCCGGAGTATTTCTCGAGTGCTAGGTCTCACATCCACACGGGAAGTACAACGGTGCGGGGTTGTAGTGTTAAGGGGCGCTACAGTTTCCATTTCCTGAAATAGAAACTTCCTTTCCCATTTAGGAATCTTCTCACATGGGCACCTCAGTGAACTTACTTATTGAAGTAAGCACCCTCATGTATCACGCACGTATCAACTATACACTTTGCACCTCCATGAAACAAGGTGGTCCTTCTTAAGGGCCACTGTCTGTTGGACTCATCGGCTTGGAGTATTTTACTAATCTTGACTTATGTGATATAGGGCTCGTTTTATGAACCATTTCACCTAAAAGGTAGAGTCCTAAAGTCATCAGGATTAGGGGAGTTCTCATATATGCACAGCTAAAGTAAATGCATACCAAATAAGAGCATATAAAGAAGTGTTGCCTGAATTCGTTATTTTATTCAAAGATTGTTTGTGATTACAATAAGGAAAAGTACAAAGCGGATATACAATCGGCTTTCTAGGGCACTATTTCCAACAATAGGTAGAACACATGATCATCACATGTTAGTATCATGCTAGGACATGTTATCTGCTAAGTGCTTGTGTGAAATGCATTTAAGTTGTACTTGCATTAATCAACATTAATTAAAATTGGATAACATATATGCTGGTGAGGTCGAACCGGACAACTCTCCGGTTGATTAGAAAATTCCCATTAAATATTAAGCTAATTTCGTATAAATAGGTGTTTAATTCGAGATGCAAATTTCAAATTAAATCCTAGCATTCCATCAATAGGTTTTAAGTTTAGTAAGTGAAGCTAGTTATTGTCCGCGAGTCGTGGGATAGCTAGTGGAGCTTAGTAGTTCTTAATTACCTAATTGATCATTTTAAATGATCAATATTTTGTGGTCAATTTTAGCAAGGGCGATGTCCGCGAGTCGTTGGTCGTTCGAACTATGTTTTGATCATGATCTTATGATTGATGGGTCTAGCTTAACGCCTAAGTAAATATGGATGTCGCACGAGTTGTGGGTCCATATTGAAAGATAGGTGATGCAAAAACAATTACTGAGAGTTCTAAAGGTGTTAGAATTGGTAAGTTGTACCTACCTAGGGTTTTACTTAGAATGTCCGCGAGTCGTGGGTTCGAGGTAAAATGCTAGGATCTTAGTACCCATTGGGAAGTGTGTTCCTGTTAGATCTTTGGGCATTATAGATCTTTGAAAAATAGTGGGAGCTACATTAGATTAAAGACCTTATCTTTTGTATATCGTTATAATTCAGCATGCTCACTAGTTCTCTGTTTTACCATTTAGGTCGTAGATTCTGTGATTCTCTACGTGTTTTGAAATGGCAACCAAGAACCCTCTTGTATCGATCATCGAGTCAAACAAGTTGACTGGTCCCAACTATTCTGATTGGCTGAGGAATCTAAAAATCATTTTAGATTATGAAAAGAGAACTTATGTTCTCTTCGAAGGGGAGCCTAGTCCCGAAGGGGACGCTCCCACTCGGGCCGAGCGGGACGCGATCCACAAGTGAAAGGATGATAATCTCCATGCCCGTTGTCTTATGTTGGCTAACATGTCTCCGGACTTGCAAAGGCAACATAGGCCATGGAATTTGCTTGGGAGATTTACGACCACTTAGAGCAACTTTACCACCCTCATGAACGTGTTACAAGGTATAACACTTCAAAGGAATTGTTCCATCTAAGAATGAGGGAAGGTTCAAGTGTCCATGAATATGGACTCAAGTTTCTTGCCCTTACTGAGAAACTTGCTTCCATGGACATGCCACTGAAAGATGAGCTTTCAGTAGACTTGTTGCTAGCCTCGCTCCCACCATCATTCAACCCATTTGTCCTTAACTTCAATATGAATCATGCTCGTGCTACTGTAGCTGAGCTAATTAATCAGCTTGTGACTGCTGAAAGCACGATCAAGAAGGACAATAAGGTTATGATGGTGAATGCTCCATCTTCCTCTTCTGGGCCTTCTAAAGGTAATGGCAGGAAAGCCCAAAAGAAGAAGAAGAAACCCCTTAGGCCCACTGGTGGCGTTTCGAAGGGGAAGGCCCAAAAGAAGAAGCGTGATCAGAAAGAGGATGTTTGCTTCCATTGTGGCAAAGCGGGACATTGGAGGAGAAATTGCCCAGAGTACAAGGCTACTCTAAAGAAAGGTATTTTTCTCGTTGAAGTAAATATTTCTATTAATTCTAGTTCTTGGGTACTTGATACCGGTTGTGGAGCTCATATCTGTAATGATGTACAGATGCTAAATGAAGTTCAATAACTCAGAGAAGGAGAATGTGTCTTGAAGATCAGAGATGGCTCAAAAGTTAAAGCTCGAGCTTTAGGCACAATTAGATTAGATTTAGGTAGTTTTGAGTTAGTTTTGAATAAAGTCCTTTATGTACTGACCATTATTCATAATATAAATTCAGTTCCAATTTTAGATTGTGAAGGTTATGAAACTTATATTAAGAATGGTAAATATTTTATCAAACGGAACAACTCTTCCGTTCACATCGGTACTCTAAGTAATGCACTTTATCTAACTGAAAATATCAATATTATGAATATACAACGAGAAAATAAACGTAAGAGAGATGACAAAGTTTCAGCTCCCTTATGCCACGCTAGATTAGGACACATTTCCAAGAACAGAATTAGCGAGATAAACACTTTAGGATCATTCTCTGAAAATGATCTCAAAGAGTTAACTTCTTGCGAGTCCTGTCTTAAAGGAAAAATGTCCAAAGTTCCTTTTAAAGGAACTGTGGAACGTGACACTAAGGTCTTGGATTTGATCCATTCTGATGTTTGTGGACCGCTTAGTGTAAGCATAAGAAACAATCATCAGTATTTCATAACCTTTACCGATGACTTTAGTCGGTATGGTTATGTATACTTAATGAAGTATAAATCTGAAGCTTTTGAGAAATTCCTAGAATTTCAAAAGGAGGTTGAGAACCAAATTGGTCACAAGATAAAAGCACTTCGATCTGATCGAGGAGGCGAGTATTTTAGTGAATAATTCCTTAATCATCTCAAAGATAATGGGATTATCTCTCAATGGACACCTCCGAGAACTCCTCAACTAAATGGAGTTTCTAAGAGAAGGAATCGAACTCTACTTGATATGGTTCATTCCATGATGAGTTTCACTGACTTACCACCTTCTTTCTGGGGCTATGCCCAAGAAAGTGTGGCAAAGATTTTGAGTCTAGTTCCCTCTAAGTCAGTCCCTAAAACGCCCTATGAAATGTGGCATGGTAAAATCCCTAGTTATTCTTACTTAAGAATTTGGGATTATCCTGCTTACGTGAAGAGGACAGTGGGAGATAAGTTAGAATCTCGTTCTAACTTATGCTACTTTGTAGGTTATCCTAAGGAATCCATAGGATATTACTTCTATGATCAATCTAAGCAAAAGGTGTTTGTTTCCAGAAATGCCACTTTTCTTGAGGAACCGTTCCTTAAAGAAAAGAAAGGTAAGATCATAGAATTAGAGGAAGTACAAAGTGACCCCACGCCACCTACTGAAGAAACATTCCCTTCTGATCAACCACAACCAATCACGAATTTTGATAAACACGTAAATCCTCCTCTAAGGCGTTCTGACGCGCTCCTAGACAGTCGGAGAGTTGGTGTGGATTCTTCCATGAGATCTCTCGAAAGGATAATGATCCTTTAACATATGAGGAGGCACTTTCAGATTCTAACTCTGAACAGTGGATAGAAGCCATGAAATCCGAAATGGATTCTATGAACTCCAACCAAGTTTGGACCTTGGTAGATTTGCCTAATGGGGTCAAACCCATAGGTTGCAAATGGACCTTTAAGAGAAAGCTTAGAGTTGATGGAAGCATTGCAGCCTGCAAAGCAAGATTGGTTGCAAAAGGATTCACTCGAAGACCCGGAGTGGACTTTGATGAAACCTTTTCACCAGTTGTAATGCAAAAGTCTATTCGGATCATGCTTGCCATTGTTGCATATTATGGCTATGAGATATGGCAAATGGATGTGAAAACTTCCTTTCTCATTGGTGAAATTGATAAAGACATTTATATGGAGCAACCCGTAGGTTTCACATTCAGTGGGAGTGAGCAAAAGGTTTGCAAACTGCAAAGATCAATCTATGGATTGAAACAGGCTTCTAGGAATTGGAACATTCGATTTGATGAATCAGTCAAAGCGTTTGGCTTCATTCAAATTTCGAATGAATCATGTGTGTATAGAAAGGAATTGGAGACCTCAGTGCAATTCTTAGTACTTCATGTTGATGACATCCTTCTTATTGGGAATTCGAAGGATGATATGAAAGTGACTAAGTTATGGTTATCGAACCAATTCGAGATGAAAGATCTTGGTGATGCGTCATATATCCTTGGAATTAAAATCTATTGAGATAGATCTAGAAGGTTAATAGGAATATCACAGTCGATGTACATTGACAAAGTATTGAAGAGATTCAATATGGAGTCAGCAAAGGTTAAGAACCTTCCTATGAGTGTAGGAACATGTCTTTCTAAGAAGATGTGTCCTAAGACTAACCTTGAGAAGGAAAGAATGACTCATACACCTTATGCATCAGCAATAGGTAGCATAATGTATGCATTGCTATGTACTCGATCGGATGTGGCTTATGCACTTTGATACGAACTCCACGTACTTATCGTGAAACCCTATATCAATACTTGGAGTTCTTGAATCTGATCGTCCAATTCAAGGTTGAAAATAAGAGGAGTGTGACCCGTTTGCTATATTGAGCAAAGAACCAACACTATCAGATTGTAAGTAACGCACCCCGTCGACTATAAGGAGTCGAGAAATAACGTTATCCGGGAAAGGGGTTTGAAACCCTAATGTCGTTCAGCAAAGAACTTGAGAGAAAAATCTCACTTGAATGAAAATTCAATAATTTTACTTCTTGATTGAAAGAAAAACAAGTTACAATGCTAAATATAAAGATGCATGCATGGAAACCTAAGAGACACTAGAATACTAAGGACACAAGCTATTCCCGCCACTTGCCATGAAGGCTTACAAAAGTAGGCTTAAATAAACTAATATGCATCTAAATAATGATAAAATAAAGGCCCAAATAATACTATAATAGGCTTAGGGCCGAATTACAGATTCCACACTTTGGACTTTAGGAATTGGACATAAAAACATTGAAGTATTCTGAATTTGGTTCAGCAGCCCATCTTGAAGGTTGGAGTCCAGTTTGAGCAAATTGGTTTAAGAGATTTCCAACTTCCTCTTGGATAATTTTGGCCCGAGCTCTTGTAATTGGACCACCATAACTTTGTTCCTTTTGTATGCTATCTTCTTGAGCTGTGGATCGGTCCACCTCTTCATTTGGGACAAGATATGGCCGCGGTTCATCATGATTCATATCATTCCCCCCTTCTTGAAAAGGATTCGTCCCCGAATCTGAATCTGCATGAAACGGAGATAAATCAGCAACATTAAAGGTGGAACTTACACTATACGTATCCGGGAGATCAATTTTGTAAGCAATATCATTGATCCTTTTCAACACTTTGAATGGTCCGTCCCCCCGTGGGTCAAGTTTGGACTTTCGCTGATGATTGAATCTCTCTTTCCTAAAGTGAACCCAAACCAAGTCTCCTTCCTTGAAAACAACTTTCTTTTGTCCCTTGTTGGCTTGAATCATAGCTTGGTTGTTTCTTTTGAGAATGTGAAGCCGAGCATCCTCATGCATTTTCTTCACAAGTTCAGCTTTCTCCTTGCCATCTAAGCTTACAAGTTCATTCATAGGTAAAGGAAGCAAATCTAAAGGAGTTAAGGGATTAAAACCATAAACAAGCTCAAAGGGTGAGAAAGAAGTAGAAGAATGTATTGAACGGTTATATGCAAATTCAACAAATGGAATACACTCAACCCAATTCTTTGAATATGTTTTAAACACAGCTCTTAAAAGAGTTCCCAAGGTTCGATTCACTACTTCCGTTTGTCCATCCGTTTGAGGATGACAAGTGGTGGCAAATAACAGTTTTGTTCCCAATTTTCCCCACAATACTCGCCAAAAGTGACTTAAAAACTTCACATCTCGATCACTTACAATTGATTTTGGGATTCCATGAAGTCTTACTACTTCCCGAAAGAACAATCCAGCCACATGTGTTGCATCATCAGTTTTATTACAAGGAATGAAATGTGCCATTTTAGAAAATCGATCAACAACAACAAAAATTGAATCCTTTCCATTTTGTGTTCTTGGCATTCCTAGCACAAAATCCATAGAAATATCAGTCCACGGATGCGTTGGAACAGGCAAGGGTGTGTAAAGGCCGTGAGGTTTAACTCGTGATTTAGCCTTTCTACAAGTTATGCATCTATGACAAGTCCGTTCAACATCCCGTTTCATATGAGGCCAAAAGAAATGTTCCTTAAGTATGCTCAAAGTTTTTAAAACATCGAAATGTCCCATTAATCCTCCCCCATGAGACTCACGGATTAGCAACTGACACAAAGAACAATTTGGAATGCATAGCTTGTTTTCTCTAAACAAATAACCATCTTGAACATAAAATTTATCACAAGGCTTTTGTTCACAAGATGCAAATATTTCAGCAAAATCAGAATCACTCAAGTATAGTTCCTTAATATGATCAAATCCCATGAATTTAGCACTTAAGGTAGAGAGAAGAATGTACCTTCGTGATAAGGCATCAGCAACAACATTATCCTTACCTTGCTTGTACCGAATCACATAAGAAAACATCTCTATAAATTCAACCCAGCGAGCATGCCTTCAGTTCAAACTTCCTTGCCCCTTCAAATGTTTTAATGACTCATGATCCGTATGAATGATGAACTCTTTCGACCACAAGTAATGCTGCCACGTCTCTAAGGCCCTAATTAAGGCATAGAGCTCCTTGTCATAAGTAGAGTAGTTCAATGCAGCCCCATTGAGTTTCTCACTAAAGTATGCAATTGGTTTCTTCTCTTGCATGAGCACAGCACCTATACCAACACCCAAAGCATCACATTCGATTTCAAAGGCTTTAGAAAAATCCGGTAAAAGTAAAAGAGGAGCTGAACTTAGCTTTGTTTTCAATGTTTGGAATGCCATTTCTTGAGCTTCTCCCCACTTAAATCCCACGCTTTTCTTGATGATTTCCCTTAAGGGGGCAGCTATGGTGCTGAAATTGGGCACAAATCTCCTATAGAACCCGGCCAAACCATGAAAGATAACTCCTTACTTCCGTGATGGTCTTGGGTGTAGACCACTCTTTGATTGCCTTAACCTTTTCTTCATCTACCTCTATACCACTTGCACTAACAACAAATCCAAGGAACACGACTCTATCCATGCAAAAGCTACACTTCTTAAGATTAGCATATAACTTTTCATGCCTTAGTACCTCAAGTACTAACCTCAAATGCTCAATATGTTCATGCAAATTACGGCTAAAGATCAGTATATCATCAAAGTAAACCACTACGAATTTTTCAATATAAGCACGCAATACATGATTCATCAATCTCATGAAGGTACTAGGTGCGTTAGTTAAGCCAAAAGGCATTACTAACCACTCATACAATCCATGCTTAGTTTTAAAAGCTGTTTTCCACTCATCACCTTCTTGCATTCTTATTTGGTGATAGCCACTTTTCAAATCAATTTTAGTGAAGATTGTAGAACCATGCAATTCATCAATCATATCATCAAGGTGAGGTATGGGATAACGATACTTTACCGTGATCTTGTTGACAACCCTACAATCCACGCACATTCGCCAAGTACCATCCTTTTTAGGCACCAAAAGAACCGGAACAGCACATGGGATCATGCTCTCACGCACATATCCCTTTGCAAGCAACTCTTCAACTTGTTTTTGAAGCTCTTTTATCTCTTGAGGGGTGCTTCGGTAAGCTGGTCGGTTTGGTATGGCAGCCCCGGGGATGAGGTCGATTTGGTGTTCTATTCGCGTATAGGAGGTAAACCGGGTGGTATTTCCTCCGGGAATACATCCTTAAACTCCTGCAAGAGAGAAGAAACAACACTAGGCAAGGGAGGGGTTTCATAGATGAAAGAAATATGTTTTTATACATCATCATCATCACAAGCTTTTCTTTTTTTATCACCCCCTCAATCTCTTTTTCTTTTATAAAGAAACTCACTTTTTTTCTTTCTTTCTTTTCAACTAGTTTTTTTTCTCCCTCTTCTTTTCTGTTACACTCTTTTTCTTTTTCCTTCTCCTTTTCTTTTTCATGCTCTTTTTCTTTTTCTTTTTCACATTCTTTCTCACTATTACAATCACTTTGTTTTGAAGAAGCTGAAATGGATTTCTTAATTTGGCACTGTTCTTCATACACTTGGCTTGGTGGTAAACGTGCCAAGGTGATGTTTCGCCCATCCTTGGTAAAACTATATCGATTCTTGTAGCCATCATGAACTGTTCGTCTATCAAATTGCCATGGTCTTCCAAGCAATATATGGCCAGCTTGCATTGGTACGACATCACAAAGAACCTCATCCATGTATTTGCCAATTGAAAAGGAGATAAGAACTTGTTTTGTTACCTTCATTTCACCATGTTCATTCAGCCATTGGAGCTTATAAGGTCTCGGGTGCTTCAAGGTTTTAAGGCCGAGCCTTTCCACCATCAATTTACTAGCTACGTTCACGCAACTCCCGCTGTCAATGATCAGCCCACACACTCGCTCCTTAACATGACACCGTGTGTAAAAGATGTTTTCCCTTTGTTGTTCATCTTTGTCCTCAAGAGCTTGGATGTGCAAAGCTCTTAGAACCACCGAACTTTGCCCCACAACTGCATGCTCAACATCACTTGCCTCATCCGATGTTTCAAGGCCTCCATTATCACCCTCACTTTTGGTTTCAAGTTCTCCATTGTCTAACAAGATCATGGCTCTTTTGTTTGGACATTGAGACATTATATGACATGCTCCTTGACATTTAAAGCATTTAATATCACGATTGCGATGTGTAGAGGTGTTACCTTTCTCAAACGAACCCTTTGCTGTAGGTGGATCCTCGTTTGGTTTTGAAGGCTTTTCGGCTGTTTTTGGAGAAGAATTCCACTTTGGTTTAGAGGTATTTGAATCATCGCGCTTAACCACAGTCCGTCCTTTCTTAAATTGTCTCTCCACCTTGATAGCCATATCGACCACTTCCTCAAGTTCAACATAGTGATGAAGTTCCACTACCTTGGCGATCTCTCGGTTGAGACCACATATGAACCGAGCCATGGTTGCCTCACGATCCTCCTCAATATTTGCTCGAATCATTGCCATCTCCATTTCTTTGTAGTATTCCTCTACCGTTTTGAACCCTTGCCTCAAACTTTACAACTTAAGGTGTAGGTCCCGATAGTAGTGAGGAGGTACGAACCTCTTCCTCATAACCACCTTCATCTCATCCCATATTTCAATAGGGTACTCACCACTTCTTCGTCTACTTATCACCACTTGATCCCACCATACAATAGCATAGTCCATAAAGGATGTGGCTGCAAGCTTTACCATTTTTCCTTCCGAATAGTTATGGCAGTCATAAATTAACTCCACCTTTCGTTCCCATTCGATGTAAGCTTCCGGGTCATTTTGTCCTTTGAAGGAAGGAATAGAAAGCTTGATAGATCCGAGGTTATTGTCAATTACCCCTCTTCCTCTTCGTTGTTGTTGGTATCTTGGACGTATATGATCTCTCCTTGAAGAGGCATTTGATGCAGCCTCATCCAAGTCATCTTCCTCATCATCAAATCCATCACGAGGATTGATACCCAAATCGGCTGGTCGTGGGTTTGCTCTCCTATCCGGGAGAGCATTTTGTTGCAATTCAGTCACCCGTTCATCATTTTGATCCAATCGATCCCGAATCTCACTAAATTATACGTTCAACCTATCAAATTATTGTTGCATTGCACGGAGGACAAAGTTAACGTCCATTGGAGGCTGTTCATTTCGTTCTTCCGTCATGTTTTAAACCTGCAAGAAAAATCGTTAGTAAAAATTACCTTACAACACTCCCTCACGTGTTTGCCCTCGTTTAGAGTCACTCACGCTCGTGTATCACTAAAAAATATGGCTTTTTCCCTCTTTTGTGCTCACAACTCAAGCCTTTTAGCACTCTTTTCTCTCAATTCTTGAAGAAAGACACAAGAAATTTCAGATCCCTCAACCAAATAATCCTTAAGATGAATGAACCAATAAGGGTGCTAAAATTGTCACAAACGAACTGTTACAACTAAAAAGATACAAACAAACAAATCCACATGACTTATGATTTGAGATTACAAAGAAAATGACTGAAACAAACCTGCTCTCTTTTTTTATCGTTTTTTTTTTTTTTCGGTTTTTTGCCTTTTTCGATTTTTTGCAGCAATATAACAATAATGAAAAGAAATTATACAAAAGATAAAAGATACGAATACGTAACCTTGGATGGAAACCTAAGCTCTAGATACCAAATGATACGAACTCCACGTACTTGCCGTGAAACCCTATATCAATACTTGGAGTTCTTGAATCTGATCGTCCAATTCAAGGTTGAAAATAAGAGGTGTGTGACCCGTTTTCTATATTGAGCAAAGAACCAACACTATCAGATTGTAAGTAACGCACCGCGTCGACTATAAGGAGTCAAGAAATAACGTTATCTGGGAAAGGGGTTTGAGACCCTAATGTCGTTCAGCAAAGAACTTGAGAGAAAAATCTCACTTGAATGAAAATTCAATAATTTTACTTTTTGATTGAAAGAAAAACAAGTTACAATGCTGAATATAAAGATGCATGCATGGAAACCTAAGAGACACTAGAATACTAAAGGACACAAGCTATTCCCACCACTTGCCATGAAGGCTTACAAAAGTGGGCTTAAATAAACTAATATGCAGCTAAATAATGATAAAATAAAGGCCCAAATAATACTATAATAGGCTTAGGGCCGAATTACATCATTTCCACACTTTGGACTTTGGGAATTGGACATAAAAACATTGAAGTATTCTGAATTTGGTTCAGCAGCCCATCTTGAAGGTTGGAGTCCAGTTTGAGCAAATTGGTTTAAGAGATTTCCAACTTCCTCTTGGATAATTTTGGCCCGAGCTCTTGTAATTGGACCACCATAACTTTGTTCCTTTTGTATGCTATCTTCTTGAGCTGTGGATCGGTCCAGCTCTTCATTTGGGACAAGATATGGCCGCGGTTCATCATGATTCACATCACACTTAGTGTAACAAGTCGTTTCCAATATGACCCTGGAGATGGTCACTGGGCTACCGTGAAGAATATTCTTAAATACTTGTAAAGTACTAAAGATTTATTCTTGGTTTATGGAGGTCAAAAAGATCTTACGGTCGAAGGATACTGCGATGCAAGCTTTGCATCTGACTTAGATGATTTTAAGTCAATGTCAGGATATATTTTCTGCCTAAACGGCGGAGCACTAAGTTGGAAAAGTTCCAAGAAAATGACCACTGCAGATTCAACTACTGAGGCCGAATACTTAGCTGCAAATGATGCAGCTAAGGAAGGTGTTTGGATTAGAAACTTCATTCAAGAGTTGAATGTTGTTCCTAGCATGAAAGACCCCATTACTGTGTTTTGTAACAACACTGGGGCGGTTGCTCAAGCAAGAGAACCAAGATCTCACCAACGGACCAACCATATTATGAGGAAGTATCACCTAATCCGTGATATTATCAAAAGAGGAGATGTGCAAATTGAGAGGGTCGCATCAATAGAGAACGGGCAGATCCACTTACTAAACCCCTAATCGAGAAGCTTTCGAAGTTCATCTTGAGACGATGGGACTTAGAGTAGCTTTAGAATGGCTTTGACGGGCAAGTGGGAGATTGTTAGGAATAGTGCCCTAGAAAGCCGATTATATATCCGCTTTGCACTTTTCCTTATTGTAATCGCAGACAATCTTTGAATAAAATAACGAATTGAGGAAACACTTCTTTATATGCTCTTGTTTGGTATGCGTTTACTTTAATTGTGCATGTATGAGAACTCCCCTAATCCTGATTACTTTAGGACTCTACCATTTAGGTGAAATGGTTCATGAAACGAGCCCTATATCACATAAGTCATGATTAGTAAAATACTCCAAGCCGATGAGTCCTACAGACAGTGGGAGTGTCAATCTGACTCCTCTAAAGTTTGCTTGTGGGATCACACCCTTAAGAAGGACCACCTTGTTTCATGGAGGTGCAAAGTGTATAGTTGATACGTGCGTGATACATGAGGGTGCTTACTTCCCTAAGTAAGTTCACTGAGGTGACCCATGTGAGAAGATTCCTAAATGGGAAAGGAAGTTTCTATTTCAGGAAATGGAAACTTCCAGATTAGGAAATATCTAACGAGTCATTGATGTGATTAATTGATCCTTAGACTTGAGGTTCCATGTCGCTTTATGAGTTCACTCTGTAGTCTTAGGTATAAGCTTTAAAGGGTGTCCCCTTAGACAACTGATTCAAGGCTTATGCTGGGGCTGCACAAGTGACTCATGAAAGTGAATGAGAATCAAGAAAGGATAGGTCACTTGCATTTGCAAGGTGATCTCTTATTGAGTAAGTCATTCATATGCCATATGGAGTCCTTGGCCAAGGCAGTAGATCAAGACATCAAGAAAAGGATTTCTTGGATTGAGATCAAATGGATGTGAAATGCACTTAGCTTTAAGACCAGATTATTAGGGTTCTGATTATTCCCTTACCCTAGATCTTGGTTGAGAGATAGTAAGTAAGAGGATTGTATCTCACATGAATCAATAACTTAAACGTTCTGTCGAATCAATACATTCCAGTTCAGCTAGGGGTTAAAACACCTATTGCTAGACTATGGTCGTTTAATTCTTGGACTGATTAATTAATTAGTGAATTTATTAATTAGGGTCACTGCTAATTGAATTGAGAACCTAGAGGGTCACACACAATAACTTGGTTACGTGAGTTAAGGCTTTAAAATAATTAAACGAGTTAATCGGGCCAAAGGGGTTCCACATGTGTGAAGCACACGTGTGGGGATGTCACGTGCTTGACACGTGTCCTATATGGACACGTGTGCAATGTGCGTGTATATTTATTTATGTATTAAATAATTAATGTGATAATTATCTAATAGACTTTGGTTTAATTTTGAATTAAAATGAAAGCCTTATTTTGGAGAAATTAATCTATTTAATTAATTGTGAATTAATTAATTAGATAAATAAGTTATTTAATTATTAATAAACAAAGTATAATGTTATCTGTAACGCCCCGGTTCCGGATGAACAGGTAAGCACGCCACGTGTGAGATTTTGAGCGTAGGATTTATTTAATTCTTTAAATTTCTATTTTCCTACGTGACATCTCATAATTTTATAAAATTCATGATACATTAATTATGTGAATTATATGATTTATATCATTGGAAAATTATTTCATGTCATGGAAAAATATTTGTTACGAAAAATAATTACCGAGAGTGCTTTAATTACTGAATTTTCCCCAGATGTTTATTTCTTTAAATTTAGGGACTAAAGTGCATAGATTTTCAAGGACTTGATTGATTATATTTCAAAACCACATATCCTCAATTGCATGACTTGAATACTTGGAGGATTAAATGGCAATTTAAACATTTCACACATTTCAAAATCATGAATGACGGTATATAGCTTCTTCAAGCTTCCTTGATCACATTTCATCAAATTTCTCCAACATATCCATTCCTCTCATTCTCGGTTCCTTCAAGCAAAAAGGGAGAAGTGATTTTATCAACTTTCACCGAGAATTTCAAGAAATATTTGAAGATTTGAAGCTTGATCATCATATTTATCTCCTTTCTTCATTTCTTTTCATTGCAAGGTGGGTATGTGCATGGTTGATGATTTTTGCTCAAGTATGTATTGACTAGGGTTTGTGAATGATAGTATGAATGGATTACTTATTAATTGAAGCATGATTACATGGTTATATCTTGAAGTATAGCATGAGTTCTTGCCAAAATTTGAGATTTTGTGAAGATTGGAGCATGAATATGGAACTTGGAAATTTTGATGATATTTCATGATTTATGTGTCTAAGTAATATAATTTCATATCTTGAACATATATGCATCATATTTCTAGAAATTCTTGCACTTGGGGATAAAAAACTTAAGCTTAGCGGTTGTTTTGATGCTTCCTGTAGCCATCCCCTATTTCTGCTCTGTTTTTCAGTTGCAGAAACTGGGAACGACCATTCCCGCTCAAGGCCTTATGGGAACGGTCGTTCCCACTCTTTCAAATAAAAAGGGCTGGCGAACCTGGGAACGGTCGTTCCCATTTTGGCTTGCGTGCCGGAAGGGCCGTTCCCAGCTTCAGCGCATTTTCAATATTAAAATCGTTTGCGCGCTTTCGGAAGGCCTGGGAACGGCCCTTCCCATTTTCAAGGGGAAGCCGGAACGGCCGTTCCCATCTCGTCTGGCAGAACAAAAGTTTTTGCATAAAATTAAAAATTTGACATGATGATGAAATGATTTCTTCGACCCCAAATTGCTATTATATGATTGAATATATGTCAAAACAAGATATTTTCATGCCGCATTGCGTATTGCTCGTCATCTCGTTGTATTTTCGTCGTTCGTCCTATTTGGTCCATTTTGAGTCATGTCTCACGTATACACGTCATGTTTTCACGAGGTCGTGGACGAGGAGCAAGCTCCCTAGAGCATATCCTTGTTTCATTTTGTAAGCAAAGGTGAGGTTTTGTTCTAGGTATATAGAACCATTACACCCTTATGTGTTGAGTTCGGCCAAAATCTATTATACATATAACGTTTTCTAAAATATAAACATTTTCAAGCAAGCAAGCCATGATTGTTCATGATTTCAAGCATGTTTGGCAAGTCATGATTGCACTTGGGCCCGAGGGTAGTTCTTGAGCCAACCGGGAAAGCACGGGCTGACGGGTAACTCTTGGACTATCCTCACCTCATTGGGATCACCCCCGAAGCCACAAGGAGATTGGTGGTGGAAGGAGTTCCGTGCGTAGGGAGTCATGTTCCCTATGTACACCATGTCGTGGATAGTTGGGCCTTGCAAACCCACTATCACCCGGACGAAGAAGGAGACTGGGGCCGGATCCGGCACCACGGATTGTCCTCGGGTTATTGCATGTTTTCAAGCATGAATATGTCTAAATTAGCACTAAATGAAATGTATGAACACGTATTGAATTAATCATGCAAGCACGTATTGATCACGTTTGGTGTAAAGGTTGGAGAATAGCCCTACTCGCCGGGGCCACATGTTTCATGAAATGATCAAGTAATTTAACATGTTAATTTGGACAGTTGTAATCTCGGGCAAAGAAGAAGTTATTCTTGAACTAAACATATTAATTCATTTCCAAGTCTTCACCCGAGGCTACAACTTGTATGTGACGTGTGTTATATTTATGTATTTGCCCCTCACTCAGTCTTCGGTAGACTGATACTTCACTTTTCAGGTACTTTTGGTTGTGGTCGTGCTAGGCGAGAGTCTGGTCAGGTCTTGCATTTTCTTGAGTCTAGCATTGTACTTTTCATGTATAGAACTTTTGATTATAGCTTGTTATGATCATTGTCATCACGTTTTGGATACTTGGATCTGTATATTATATAAGAGATGATAATGTATTGATAGTTAATGTTGGTACCTATTATGTATATACTTGGTAAATATGGGACCTATACGTATTAATTGAAATGCTTCCGCTTTTAATTTCATGTCTTGGTTGTTTATGTTGGGGAGTGTCCCGCCTAGCTCGTTATTTTGATTGTCACCCGTTCGCTATAGTTTTGGTTTATATACGGATTGTCCATTTCGTATGTGGATCGAGACTATAGTGCGGGGGATGTAGTGCCTTGGGGGTTAGGGTGCTACATTTACAGGTGGTATCAGAGCCCGGTTGCAAAACCGAGGTTCTCGAGTCGTGTCAAGTGAGTCTAGGTCACACGACATAGGATTACTTGTTACTTGAGAGTCTGCATTTAATTGAATTACTTGATTTATTTGAATTCTTGCATTATTTGAGCTATTTGATATTCTTTGAACATGTGCTTATTGACATTATGGAATTATATGCACACATTTGCATTTATTAATCAAACCATGCATGGGTAGTAATTTGATTTCAGGATGGATCGTGATAGACGTCATCGTGACCGATCTCCGAGACATCGACATCATCATCATCGCCACCACCATCATCATGAGAGATCACCTCCTCCTCCACCTGCTCAGGCACATCCCCAGGATTTTATGAACGCAGTAGTGGGGTTGATTGATCAGAGATTGCAAGAAAGGGTCCCTCCAACACCACCAGCACCCGTAGCACCTCAGGAGAACCCCATTTCGGCTATACTACGAGAGTTTCAGAATCAGCGCCCCCCGAAGTTTTATAAGGGCGATGATATACAGGCTGAGATGTGGTTGAAAGAGGTTGAAAGGATTTGGCAGCTCATACCTTGTGATACTCAGGAAAAAGCCCGTTGTACTCTTACTCTGATTCAGGGCGAGGCCTACTCCTGATGGGAGAGCACACAGATAGTATTGGAGGCTGCTGGCATAGATATCACGTGGGAGGTCTTTTTTCGGGAATTTAGAAACAAGTTTATTCCTCTAGCTTCCCGGACTCGCAGGTTGAGAGAGTTTACCGAGCTGAAGCAAGGAGGGAGGTCTGTTGGTCAATATATCACTGAGTTTGAGAGACTTTATCGCTATGCACCTAACATAGCGAATGATGACTTTCATAAGGCGATGCAGTTTGTGCAGGGACTCCGACCCGATATCCAGGACGCGTTGAAAACAGCTAACACGAGCACCTGGGCCAAAGCTACCGCCAAAGCTTTGAAGGTCGAGGATTCAGACATTGCCAGGAGGTCTATTCCCCGTACGGGACAGGCTTCAGGCTCGAGATCAGGACAGGGGTCGAGTGCAGGAAAGAGGCCTATGGTTTATTCTGCACCTCCAGCACCGAAGGATTCCGGGAAGAAATTTAAAGCTACGGGACCATCACAGAAGGCTCCACGAGCTCCAGCACCACCCCAGCCACCTCAGAAACCGGGTTGCAGATTTTGTGGGCTTACTACACATACCTATGATAACCGCAGATGACGGTTGGGTTTATGTTTGATCTGCGGGAGTGATGAGCATAGGGTTGATGGTTGTCCGGATCGCCAGGATTCGCCACCTGCAGGTCCGAGGCCACTTGTGAGAGCTCAGGCCTATGCATTAGCTGGAGAGGAACAGGATGCTGAGATTGACCCTGCAGCGGTAGTTGAAGGTACTATTTGCATCCATGGCACGAACGTCCATACATTATTTGATCCAGGAGCTACACACTCCTTTCTTGCGCACTCTATTGCTATTATATTATCTTTGCCTGCTATATGCTCTTCTGTGCGCTATTTAGTTAGCACTCCTTTCGGTAGTAGGTGAGAGACGGATTAGGTTTACAGGGATGTTCCAGTGGTGATTAAAGGCCGAGAGTTCTTGACAGATTTCATTGTTATACCTATGGAGGGATACGGGTTTATTTTGGGGACGGATTGCTTGTACAGGCACTGTGCTACAATAGATTGCCGGGCAAAGAAAGTGCAGTTGGGTTCAGAGATCATTACGGGTTGGACTTCGAAGACGGTACCTCTACTTTTATTCTCAGAGGCTCAGAAACTGGTTAGAGACGGGGCTACAGGGTTCATTGCCTACATTTTGAATAAGCCCAAGGATCAGGTGAAATTGGAAGATACAGAAGTGGTAAAGGAATTTCCTGAGGTCTTCCCAAAAAAATTAGATTCGTTGCCTCCTGAACGAGAAATTAAATTTGTGATTGATCTCTACCCGAATGCAGAGCCGTATTCAAAGACTCCATATCGGATGGCTCCAGCAGAATTAAAGGAGTTAAAGGTTCAGCTCGAGGCATTGTTGGAAGTTGGGTACATCAGGCCGAGTTCTTCACCCTGGGGAGCACCGGTGTTATTTGTGAAGAAAAAGGACAAAACTTTAAGAATGAGCATCGACTACCGGGAGTTGAATCGGATGACTATTAATAATAAATATCCCCTTCCACATATCGAAGAGTTATTTGATATACTTCAGGGTTCCAAGGTCTACTCGAAATTGGATTTAAGATAGGGGTATTACCAGCTGCGAATCCGAGCAGAGGATATTCCAAAGACGGGATTCAATACTCGGTACGGGTACTACGAGTTTGTGGTTATGCCATTTGGATTAACTAACGCCACTGCAGCTTTCATGGATATGATGCACCGGATTTTCAGGCCTTTCCTCGAACAGTTTGTTGTGATTTTCATCGATGATATTCTGGTATTCTCAAAATCTGCCGAGAAGCATGCAAGACACCTTAAGCTTGTTTTACAAACTTTAAAGTAACATCAGTTGTTCGCTAAATTCAGTAAATGTGAATTTTGGATCGATCGGGTTGCTTTCTTGGGGCATGTGATTTCAGGCAAGGGTTTGGAAGTTGATCCCTCGAAAATTGAGGCCGTACTTAAATGGGAGAAACCAAAAAATACCTCGGAAGTTAGGAGCTTCTTGGATTGGCCGGATATTACAGAAGGTTCGATCAGGATTTCTCCAAGATCGCTGCACCGTTAACCCAATTGACAAAGAAAGATGTCAAGTTCGTCTGGGACGAGAAGTGTGATCAAAGTTTTAACTTTTTGAAAGAAAAGTTAGTCTCAGCTCCGGTGTTAGCACTTCCCGAGGGTTCAGAGGAGTATGCCGTGTATACAGACGCTTCTAAAAAAGGCTTAGGTTGTGTATTGACTCAGAAGGGAAAAGTGATCGCTTATGCTTCCCGAAAGTTAAAAGAATATGAAAAGAATTATCCTACACACGACCTGGAGCTTGCAGCTGTGATCTTTGCTCTCGAGAAATGGAGACATTATCTGTACGGGATTTCTTTTGAGAATTTCACCGACTACAAGAGCCTTTAGTATTTATTCACGCAGAAGGACCTGAATATGAGACAACGACACTGGATGGAAAAGTTAGAAGATTATGATTGTACGATCAAGTATCATCCAGGAAAAACCAACGTGGTTGCCGATGCACTTAGCAGAAAGGCGAGTGTATCGAATTTGGAAGTAAAAGAAAGTGATGAAGTTGCTCCAATTGTGTTAAAGGCTCGGGTTTCCAATATTACAGTTCAACCGGAATTGAATTATCAGTTATTCGAGGCTCAGAATAATAATCCGGAGGTACAGAAATTGGTAAGTAGGGCTAGATCTGATCCGGAGAGTCCTTTTGGGTTTGATGAGACCGGTTTGCTTCGATTTAAGAACAGGGTAGTGATGCCTGAAGAGTTCAAACGGGTTCTACTTGAAGAAGCTCACAAGTCAGCCTATTCGATCCACCCGGGAGGAAATAAAATGTATAAGGATTTGAAACAATATTATTGGTGGAATGCAATGAAAAGAGACGTCGCCGAGTATGTGAAACATTGTCTGACTTGTCAGAGGGTGAAAGCTGAGCATCAGAAACCCGCGGGACTTCTACAACCGTTACCTATTCCCGAATGGAAGTGGGAACAAGTAACGATGGACTTTGTTTCCCGATTACCGAAGGTAAAAGGTAGATTTGATAGTATTTAGGTAATCGTGGATAGATTTATGAAGTCTGCTCACTTTCTACCGGTCCGGATGTCTTATAAGATTCCGAAATTAGCCGAGATTTATAACAGAGAGATTGTCCGACTTCATGGCATCCCGGTGAGCATAGTTTCAGACCGAGACCCGAGGTTCACATCTAAGTTGAGGCAAGAGTTACAGGCTATGTTGGGAACGAGGCTCAAGTTCAATACAACATTTCACCCACAAACAGAAAGATTAATAAGATATTTGGAAGATCTACTTCGGGCTTGCGCGATGGACTTCCAAAATTTGTGGCAAGAGCAGCTACATTTGATTGAATTTGCATATATAACAACAACTTTCAGGCTTCAATCGGGATGGCTCCTTATGAACTTCTTTATGGAAGGAAGTGCCGATCTCCGTTGTTTTTCGACTTGGAAGAGTTGAAATGGTCAAAACAGGAAGGGGTAAACAAAGGAGAAAAGTTTGAGAAACCTTCCAAAGTCGTTCAGGCTATGATAGAGAAAGTTCAAATGATACAACAACGGATGAAAGCCGCGCAAGATAGGCAAAAAAGCTATGTCGATACTCGCCGAAGAGATCTTAAATTTGAAGTTGGTGACCGGGTATTCTTGAAGGTGTCACCAAGGAAAGGTTTTACCCGGATCGGGAAAGGAGAAAAGCTTAATCCTCGCTACTTAGGTCCTTTCGAGATTCTTGAAAGAATAGGTAAACTAGCCCATCGACTGGACCTACCACCGAGTCTTACGGGGATTCACAACGTGTTTCACGTATCTCAATTAAGGAAATACTACCCCGATGAGACCACGATTCTCCCCGTGGAAGAAGTAGAGTTGAAACTGAATTTAACATTTGTTCAGAGGCCGGTTAAAATCTTGGATCGAAAATTTCAGGAATTGAGAAACCGGAGGATTCCCATGGTTAAAGTGTTGTGGAGAAGCGATAAAACTGAGGAAGCTACGTGGGAAACTGAGGATAAGATGAAACGGTTCCACCAGGAGTTGTTCACTCAGAACTAGGGAATTTGGGGACCAGATTCTTTTAAGGGGGGAGAGTTGTAACGCCCCGGTTCCGGATGAACAGGTAATCACGCCACGTGTGAGATTTTGAGCGCAGGATTTATTTAATTCTTTAAATTTCTATTTTCCTACGTGACATCTCATAATTTTATAAAATTCATGATACATTAATTATGTGAATTATATGATTTTATATCATTGGAAAATTATTTCATGTCATGGAAAAATATTTGTTACAAAAAATAATTACCGAGAGTGCTTTAATTACCGAATTGTCCCCAGACGTTTATTTCTTTAAATTTAGGGACTAAAGTGCATAGATTTTCAAGGACTTGATTGATTATATTTCAAAACCACATATCCTCAATTGCATGACTTGAATACTTGGAGGATTAAATGGCAATTTAAACATTTCACACATTTCAAAATCATGAATCACGGTATATGGCTTCTTCAAGCTTCCTTGATCACATTTCATCAAATTTCTCCAACATATCCATTCCTCTCATTCTCAATTCCTTCAAGCAAAAAGGGAGAAGTGATTTTATCAACTTTCACCGAGAATTTCAAGAAATATTTGAAGATTTGAAGCTTGATCATCATATTTATCTCCTTTCTTCATTTCTTTTCATTTCAAGGTGGGTATGTGCATGGTTGATGATTTTTGCTCAAGTATGTATTGACTAGGGTTTGTGAAGGATAGTATGAATGGATTACTTATTGATTGAAGCATGATTACATGGTTATATTTTAAAGTATTGCATGAGTTCTTGCCAAAATTTGAGATTTTGTGAAGATTGGAGCATGAATATGGAACTTGGAAATTTTGATGATATTTCATGATTTATGTGTCTAAGTAACATAATTTCATATCTTGAACATATATGCATCATATTTCCAGAAATTCTTGCACTTGGGGATCAAAAACTTAAGCTTAGTGGTTGTTTTGATGTTTCCCGTAGCCATCCCCTGTTTCTGCTCTGTTTTTCAGTTGCAGAAACTGGGAACGACCATTCCCGCTCAAGGCATTATGGGAACGGTCGTTCCCACTCTTTCAAATAAAAAGGGCTGGCGAACCTGGGAACGGCCGTTCCCATTTTGGCTTACGTGCCGGAAGGGCCGTTCCCAGCTTCAGCGCATTTTCAATATTAAAATCGTTGGCGCGCTTTCAGAAGGCCTAGGAAATGCCCTTCCCATTTTCAAAGGGAAGCCGGAACGGCCGTTCCCACCTCGTCTGGCAGAACAAAAGTTTCTGCATAAAATTAAAAATTTGACATGATGATGAAATGATTTCTTCGACCCCAAATTGCTATTATATGATTAAATATATGTCAAAACAAGATATTTTCATGCCGCATTGCGTATTGCTCGTCATCTCGTTGCATTTTCGTCGTTCGTCCTATTTGGTCCATTTTGAGTCATGTCTCATGTATACACGTCGTGTTTTCACAAGGTCGTGGACGAGGAGCAAGCTCCCTAGAGCATATCCTTGTTTAATTTTGTAAGCAAAGGTGAGGTTTTGTTCTAGGTATATAGAACCATTACACCCTTACGTGTTGATTTAATACATATAACGTTTTCTAAAATATAAACATTTTCAAGCAAGCAAGCCATGATTGTTCACGATTTCAAGTATGTTTGGCGAGTCATGATTGCATTTGGGCTTGAGGGTAGTTCTTGAGCCAACCGGGAAAGGACCGGCTGACGGGTAACTCTTGGACTATCCTCACCTCATCGGGATCACCCCCGAAGCCGCTAGGAGATTGGTGGTGGAAGGAGTTCCGTGCGTAGGGAGTTATGTTCCCTATGTACACCATGTCGTGGATAGTTGGGCCTTGCAAACCCACTATCACCCGGACGAAGGAGACTGGGGACGGATCCGGCACCACGGATTGTCCTCGGGTTATTGCATGTTTTCAAGTATGAATATGTCTAAATGAGCACTAAATGAAATGTATGATCACGTATTGAATTAATCATGCAAGTACGTATTGATCACGATTGGCGTAAAGGTTGGAGAATAGCCCTACTCGCCGGGGCCACATGTTTCATGAAATGATCAAGTAATTTAACATGTTAATTTGGACAGTTGTAATCTCGGGCAAAGAACAAGTTATTCTCGAACTAAACATATTAATTCATTTCCAAGTCTTCACCCGAGGCTACAACTTGTATGTGACGTGTGTTATATTTATGTATTTGCCCCTCACTCAGTCTTCGGTAGACTGATACTTCACTTTTCAGGTACTTTTGGTCGTGGTCATGCTAGGCGAGAGTCCGGTCAGGTCTTGCATTTTCTTGAGTCTAGCATTGTACTTTTCATGTATAGAACTTTTGATTATAGCTTGTTATGATCATTGTCATCACGTTTTGGATACTTGGATCTGTATATTATATAAGAGATGATAATGTATTGATAGTTAATGTTGGTACCTATTATGTATATACTTGGTAAATATGGGACCTATACGTATTAATTGAAATGCTTCCGCTTTTAATTTCATGTCTTGGTTGTTTATGTTGGGGAGTGTCCCGCCTAGCTCGTTATTTTGATTGTTACCCGTTCGCTATAGTTTTGGTTTATGTACGGATTGTCTATTTCGTATGTGGATCAAGGCTATAGTGCGGGGGATGTAGTGCCTTGGGGGTTAGGGTGCTACATTATCCAAAAGGGTTTGGATATTTTAGCTCTCTTAAAAGTTGATTTGAATTAGAATTCAAAGTCAAAGTTTAAAATTACTTGATGATCAAGTAATAAGAGAGAGGGACCAAATCCTTAGTCCATAAGCACTAGGATCGGCCGCCCCTCTCCTATATATAGGGGAGCTCGAGCTCCCCTTAGGGCTGATCGATTTTCTTTTGGTTCATGTGTTGAACACCATCCTTTCTCCAAGATCAAATAAACCCTTGGTCAAGCCTAAACACTAACTAGAGAACTAGCATCCTTACTAGTTAGATTGTAGTCAAGTTGGTGGACTATCTCTAGAGAGCTTCAAATTAGAAGTTTCTAAAGATTCGAGCTTTACCAAGGAGAGGGGATCAAACCGCGAGAAGAGCATTCTTAGGTGGCTTGAAACTCTTCAAGAAAGATTATTGAAAAGTAAGTTTCTAATCTCTACGAATTAGGATTCACGATTGCGAGTTTCGATTCTTTTTGTTGGAAATTTTTTTAATTTCTGCTGTTATCTGATTCTTGTTTTCCAACAGTAATAATCGTAATCGTGATCGTAATCATAATAATAATAATAATAGTTCCAACCTTCTTCCTCCGGGCCGGTGGAAGGGTTTGCAAGGCCCTACCACCTCGTTTGTTCGTTCTGAGTCGGGGGCTCATAACTCCCACCCGCTCCTTTGATGGGGTAACACCATCGGCTCAAGCATAACTCACCTTCCACACTACACGATCGCGTGAGAAATTCTCAAAGGGTTCTCTACGTGAATGGATGGTCCAACAGCCCGATGTCATATCGGGTTCCTGTTGGGAGTAGTGCCCTAGAAAGTTGTTATGCTTTGGGACTTTCCCTATATCACAGACAATCTATGAATAATATACGAATGATTGTAATCACAGGCGTACACTTCTTATGTTTCATTACTCGTTTTGAGTGTTTCCATTACGTGTGCATGTCGAGAACTCCCCTAATCCGATGAGGCCGTTAAGAACTTTGTCATTATGGGAATGACACATGAAATAAGTTCTTAACTCCATAGGCGAGGATTAGAAACTTCTCCAAGTCAATGAGGCTGACAGACAGCGGGAGTGTCGACTTTGCCTCTGATGATACTTGCTTGTGTAGTTGTGTCCTTAAGAAGGATCATCCTGTTTCATGGGGTGTAAAGTGCATAAGTTGATGCATACACAATACATAAGGGTGCTTGTTGTAAGAACAAGTTCACTGAGAGTGCCCCGTGTGAGAAGATTCCTAAATGGGAAAGGACATTACTAGAACTTCTAGATTAGGAAATTTCTCACATGTCAATAATGTGAGGGATTAATCCTTAGACTTGAGATTCCACATTGTCTTATATGAGCTAACTCTGTAATCTTTGATATACACAAGTGACATATGGGAATTGTTGGAATCAATAAAGGACCTACACTTGTTGTAGGCAAGATGATCTGTTATTACACAAGTCATTCATGTTCTATCCAAAAATCCTTGCTCAAGGTGGTTAGATCAAGATATCAAGAAAATGGGGTTTTCTTGGATTGAGATCAAATGGAATATGAAGGAAACTTTGTTTTAAGATTAAGATTAGTAGGGCTCTCTATATTCTCATGCCCTAGATCTTAATCGAGAGATAGGATGGTAGGAGGATCGTATCCCACATGATGTCATTGACTGAAAGGTTCTTTCGAATATACATTCATATTTCGGGTAGGGGTCACACACCTGTTGCTAGACTATGGTCGTGTGATCTGTGAGGTAATTAGTTAATGAAGAGTATTAATTAATTAGGCTCATTGCTAACTAAAAATTGAACCTAGAGGGTCACACACAAATGCCAGGTTCAAAGGGTATGATGGAAAGATCAAATAATTGATCGAAACGAGACCATAGTGTAAAGTACACGTGTGGGTTCGAGAGCATGTTTGGGACATGTGAGTCTATTTGAGAAATTGGATCATGTGTTAATTAATTGGAGAATTAATTATAAAGCCACAATATAATTAATTAGTGAATTAATTATATAGCCCAAAGGAAATTAATTAGGAATTAATTTTAGCCCGTTAGAATTAATTCTAAAGCCCTTCAAAGGATTAATTGGAGAATTAATTCTAAGTATTTAATTATTTGCTTGTTCTAATTTGATTAGAATAAATAAATAAATAAATATCTTCTATTTTATTATTCTAATAAAGTATTAATTCTAATATGATTAGAATGAATATTATTAGGATAAGATATTTGATTATTACTAGAATAATTAAATATTCCTAAATTAGTTAGGAGCTCTTTTTTTTATAAAATAAATATCTTATTTTAGATAAGACATTATTTACTTGGAGAGAAAGCAAGAATAGAAGACAAAGTTAAAGTAGGAGATAGACTTTAGGGTTCGAACCCCACCCTATGAAAGAGACTAAGGGTTCGAGTTTTAAGCTTACACGTGATTTTGGAAATCACGTCCAACCTTCATGAGATTTTGGGGATAATTCCCTTGCTCTCTTTTCTCGTTTTTGTTTCTTTAATACGCATGTTATAGTACCAACACACTCACTAACATGATTTGAATTTAGGTTGGTGTGGATTATTACTCTAGAGGATTTCTACTTTGGAATCTTGAAGAAAGAATTGATCAAGAAACAGGGATTCATACCGCATGAAGAACGTTTGAGGGCGGCTCAAAACGTTTCAAGAAAGCTTCAATTGTTGTAAGTTTCTTGTAACCCCATAAGTTTTGAAACAAACATTGCAAGATCACGATCCCTTTTGGAAAATTTTTTGAACTTCCGCTGCTTTAACTCTGCTGTTTTCTAACAGTTCCACGCAAACTTTTCCCCGGGCCCAATAATACTCAACATGATCGTGCGTGATCTCGCCAAAACGTTCAAGTCGTGAGAATATTAATAACATTCAATTCAAATCCTTGAGAAAAGATTTAGTCGATAAGAATTTACTCGATGACTTTGCTTTGAAATCAATATATATATATATATATATATATATATATATATATATATATATATATATATATATATATATATATATACATTAGGTTTTTGGCCAATACTTATCACCTAATTGTTGTAGGGTTTGGTACGTTACAAGGACGAAAACTGTAGCGCCCCTAACACTATAACCCCTCATCGTTTCACTTCCCGAGTGGATGTGAGGCTTAGCACTCGAGAAGTACTTCGGCGAATGGACAAGACTATACAATACCAGAGTATGAAATTGCAACAGAGAAATAAATTGACCAATTAAAAGGGAGTAATAGCTAAACGGAGCACATATTATTTAGCTGAGTAAGTATTTACATCGATAGATCTAACTTCACAGGGGAGCACTTATTGAAAATGTACATGCACTCTTGATAACCCTAAGTAACCGAAATGTTACACCTTAAAGCTTCAAGATACCTCTAAGGCGACGATGCGTGGATTCCTGAAATCATGAATTAAAAGAGTAGGAGGGTTAGTCAAAATGACTAAGTGACGAGTGATACGAACTCCACGTACTTGTCGTGAAACCCTATACCAATACTTGGAGTTCTTGATTTTCGATTGTCCACTTCAAGGTTAAAATAGAGGAGTGTGACCCATTTGCTATAATGAGCAAGGAACCAACACTATCAGATTTGAATTATAGGAGTGTGACCCGTTTGCTATAATGAGCAAGGAACCAACACTATCAGATTTGATAAGTAATGCACCCCGTCGACTATAATGAGTCGGGAAATGACATTATCCGGTGGAGGTTTGAAACTCCGGTGTCGTTCAACTAAGAACTTGTGAGTATAACTCACTTGAATCACAATTCATTCATTTTTTGACTGAATATTTCGAACTACAAGGATGGAATATAAAGATGCATGCATGGGAATTCTAAGAGACAATTCAGAATTCAAAGAGATAAGCTAATCCAGTCACTTTTCTTGTAGGCTGAATAAAATGGGCTTAACCTAATCTAAATGCATGCAAAATAAATAAAAAGATGGCCCAAAGTATAATATAATAGTTCAGGGCCAAATTACAATAAACTTAACACAATTTGGGCTTAAAATTCTATCACTAAGACTTGAAACAAGGTGGATTGGGTCCAGCTAAATACTTATCTTCTTGGAGCTAATCTTGAGGTATTTGGATCAAAAGAGATTGAACTTCTTCTTGCATTCTTTTGGACCGTGACCTTGTGATAGGTCCAACATAACTTGGTTCATCTTGAGTTGTGATCATATCATCATTTGGATCAAAGTGTGGCCTTGTTGGACCAAAATGTGGCCTTGTCTTATGATTCACATCATCCTGATTCCTATCAATGGGGGTTTGAGGTTTATGATTATAAGTAAGGTTTTTCTTTTGAAATCCTTTGACCAAGAAAATCTTGGTTTGAAAATATACTATATAGTCACAAATAATTATATGACAATAATATTCGGTTCATATTAGTTTGAAACAACAGAAGTAGGGGTAATATAGGTTATACTTTAGAAAATTTATGAACCGTTTTGAAGAAATGATTTTGATGCTCGCAAGCTAGGCTTCTCCAACCTTAACTCCTTAAAATTCGAGAAAATAGTAACGACACTGATCAAGGTGTCGGTACTTAATAAAACAAATACGACAATACCAGCCTTCACCCCTTAGTGTCACGTAGGGGAGCAAAACCTAGTGACAATGAACAATATTGTGGGAGGGACGTACCTTTTCCCGTCACTTGATATGGAATAACCAGCCTCCGGTTAAACCATCATCAAGATCTAGTTGGCGGTTGGTATAATAGTAGACCTCGGCCCGTGCCTCCCGGACTACTACTTCTACCAAGACCACCGGGCCCATAAGAAAATAATAATTTTACTTGCAAGACGAGAATATTTACCGGGAGAAAGTACTAAGTACTTTTTGGGTAAATATATGAATTTTGGACAACATTATAATTATTTTCCCATAAAACGGATAATAGTTTGAAAGGAAATTCAAGAAAATAAATTAAAATATTTTATCATGATTTCAGTTGAAAGGATTTCAAACCCTCACCGAGTACCGAGATCTAGGTGGAATTGCGAGGATTCCACTCTTCGATCCTATCGTCGCTTGAAAGTAATAACTACTATTGACTTAGCACTAGGTCCTTAGTCTCTAACTAATTAATTACACACCATATAATAATTAAATAATTATACAAGGTGCATGTTATATACTATGTCAAAGTTTTCCCGATAAACCTTAAATTCAATCGTTTAAGGGAATTTAATTAATAAATTAGGGTTTATGAGATCTTTAACTAACCAAATAGTTATTAACTATATTATAATTCTAATTCTAAGATTTGAAATGAAATTTAAGGTTTAATTTGACAATGTAAGTTATCTTTTGAAAATATTACACTATTTACCGATTTTTGGAAAATTCGGGGAAAATCTTTCTTTAAAAATTCCAAAACCTATTTTATAATTATTTTTAAATTAGTTTCGAAATTAATTGAATTTAAGTTGACCAAAAGTGAAAATTACTATTGAAAACATTTACTATTCAATTTCTTATGAATTAAACACCTTATAACATAAAATCAAACTCACACACACACACAGACTATTCACACACCACACACACATGTCCAAGAACACTAAAACATGTTCTTAAGTATATTTGAAGATTCAAAGAGGGCATGTAACATGCTTAATCATATTCATATTTATAACATAGAATTTGAAGCATAATATAGCAAAATATATAAATTCTCTATGAAAAATAATTCTAAATAAATTATTCTAGGCATGAATTTAATCAAAAAAGATCATAATCATTTAAATACATACTCACATTATATCATATCATAATTCATGCATTTAATTAAATAAAATTTCATAATGTACACACATTGTATTTAAAACTAACAATTATGCACATATTTCATAAAATAAAATTCCTAAAGCATAATTTAATTAAATCTAAGCATGCTGCTGTTATTATTATTATTATACTAAGAACATAATATAAAGCATAAAATAATAAAATAAAAACTCACCTTGTAGAGAGAGAGAGGGAATGCCGTGTGGTTAGGGGGAGAGAGAGTGATTTTTGTGTTGATTTTGTGAGTTATAAATGATGTTTGGGAGGGGTATTTATAGGTAGTCATGAGTGGCTTTTGTGCAATTCCTAAGAGTTTAGGGGAGATGTGGATGCTTCATAAACTAAACAAATGCTTGGTAGCTAAGTAGTAAATGTGGTTGTCTCATATTTTAAACAAATGCTTGGGAGCTATATAGGAAATGTGGTTGAATTATATTCATTTATTCAAAACCTTCTTTTTTTAGAAAGTCTAGTGTTGTCATGGATGATGTCATGTTGAATAAAAATAAATGTAAAATGGTATAAAATTTATTCAAGAATCGAGGGGTGAAAACTTGAAGTAATAAATTAATGAAAGAACGAGTGAAAAATAAGCTTCGTCATGATTATAAATGTGAGATATTTAGGTTTTTTGTTTATAAATCATGAACGTTAAAGATGATAAAAATTATGAGAAAATTATATAAACGAAGCTATGATGAAGTTTAAAGGTTGTAAAAATTATCATAGTTTAGGGGAAAATTCAAGAAATGTTTTAAGTAAATTTCGAATATTGAATGAAAGCTAATTGTTTAAAATAAAATGACAATTTTTAAAAAAGGAAAATATTTATAAAGTATGCTATGGGTGGAATCGAGTTTTGGTAAATGTATAAAAATTCCTAAAATAATTCAAGGGTCGTTTTGACTATAATATTGAATATCGAAAAGTAGATGAGTAAAGAGTTATCTACAGTTGAACTATAGGTAGGATTTTTGCCGATTTTTGGTACTACTAGAGTTAGGATGGGAATCATGGTTCACGGAGAGTGTCAAGATCCTTGAAATAATGTGAGGATTCTTTTGGTCACAATATTGGGTAGCAAAAGTACTTCGGGGAATGTAGGAAAATTCTAGGGCTATAGGGGTATTTTTGTAATTTCTAACCTAAATTTGTAGAAATGGGTTTTGAAGCATATGAAGGGATTTTAGGTGCTGGAAAGGGATAAATACTTCAGTTCTAAGATTCTATGAGAAAAGTTTCAAGATACATGCTTGATAGAAGAAATAATTAAATTACGAACTTTTAATTAAAACTATAGCACATAAGTCACATAGGAATGCAACGCATGAAAGAATAAATAGGGATCGAGATTATAAACGCTTCCTGAGTAACCCTTTACTTACCTCTCTCGACTTGGCCCTGAGTACGGCTGTTACAATCTTCCCCCCTTTAAAAGAATCTGTCCTCAGATTCTATTACGGTCCTTGAACAATTCTGGATAATGTTTCGACATCTTTTCTTTTGTTTCTCAAGTTTGTTCTTTAGTGCCATTTCTTTTCCATAGGATTCTAACGAGAGGAATCCTTCGGTTTCTCAATTCTTGGAATTTTCTATCCAAGATTCTGACTGGCTTTACTTTATATGTAATGTCGGGTTCTGGTGGTACTTCTTCAATTGGTAGAATGTGTGAATCATCAGCAAAGTACTTTCGGAGTTGGGATACATGGAATACGTTATGTATCCCAGTAAGATTTACTGGTAAGTCTAAGCGATGGGCTGTTGGACCGATACGTTCTAGTATCTCAAAAGGTCCAATATAGCGAGGGTTTAACTTTGCTCCTTTCCCAATTCATATAAATCCTTTTCTTGGAGATGCTTTCAAGAATACCTTCTCGCCTACTGCAAAATCTATGTCCCTTCTTCGATTATCAGCATAGCTTTTCTGCCTATCTTGGGCAGCTTTCATTCTTGGCTTGATGATTTCAACTTTTTCTGTTGCTTCTTCTACCCAACTCTTAGTAGCATTCCCTTGGGGTTTCTGCTTCCTAATTCCTTTGGTTTCATCCATATCCCAATATAATGGGTGTAACGCCCCGAATTTTCAGACGCAAAGGTACGACGTATGTGTTTACCAATTTGCGTGAATTAATTATTTTTACGTGTTTTATATTTAATTTTATTATAAATTGTTATTATTTTATTTTATTATATTTTATTTTAATTTAATATTATTTTAGAATATTTCGTTAATTTAAATATATATATATATATATATATATATATATATATATATATATATATATATATATATTTCTTTTATTATTATTAATTTAATGATTAATGCTAATTAAGTGTTATGTTAATTAATCATGCTTTAATTAATTAATCACGTTGACCTTAATTTATGTATATAATTTAATTTAATCTATTTAATTAATTTTTATTATGCATGAATTTTAATGAAATGTGCATGAATTGCATGAAAATGTGCATGGTTGTTTAATTTGTGCATCGTTCGTATATGAAATGATATCGAAATGTCGTGAAATTTTAGTATGTCGTAAATATGTGTATTATGAACATGGCTATATGCTCGGTTTATGTTTTCGAACTTGATTGATATGTTAACGAATTTAATTTGATTGTGGAATCAAATCGGGGGCTAACGAGCAATTAGCACACCCTTGGTTCCGTATGTGATATCTTGAGCTCGGGAATTCGGATTGGAGTTCCGTCAACTTCGTTGAACTCGTATCGAAGATTTGAGTTTAATAAACTAAGCCACATATTTTTCCGAAATCATTTGAACCTCCGAAATCCAACCGCAAAACAAAACAGCATCAATATGACCACCTTTCACTATATTGGCCATAACTTGATCAAAACTTAACCAAATTAACTATGGTTGGTGGCCTTTTAACCCTAGTTCAATCCTATATCATCCCATAACCACCCCTAACCGAGCATATCCTCCCACACACCAGAAATTTCAGCCAAACCCTTCAGCAGCCCAATTCTTCCCGTAACAGTGCAATCCTTGAGGTTTTGGAGCTCAAATCTCAATCAACTCTCATCTAATCAACAAAGTGAGTTAGGATTATGTTGTACATGCATCTATGGTTATTTTCATCTTTTCATCCCTGATTTTAATTCAGATTTCATATGGTTTTGGGATATTTGATTGAACAGTAAGGTTTTGATGTATTTTGATGATTTCTTGAACTCTCTTGATCTATGACTAGCTTTGATGTTATATATATGATTCTTTTACTTCATTTATTACAGAGTATGCTTGTATTCATTGATGGTTATGAGGTTGGTGAGATATCTTTAATGAATGAATATGTATTGAATGAGTTTCCAACTGGAATTTGCTCTCCTGCATGTACCCTTTTGCTGCTAGCCTTTGAGAGTTGTTTTGATGTCATATGTTGTCCCTTTTTATCCTATTTTGCAGCTGTGCTACTGATTGATTGATCTCGTTTAAGCTTGCTCTGTTCTTTTCAGCTTTGCCCTGTTTTTTTTCCACTCATGAACTGCTGTCTTTTCCAGTTTTGCTGCGTGTGATTCTTGCTGGAATTGTTGAGTTTTGTTGTCTTTAATTCCTTTTGTTGTTAGCTCGTTTTGGTTGCTTAGTTTGAGCTTGTTTTGGCCTGGATTAAACCTCCCTTTTTCCTCCCCTGTTTCGGCATTGTTGCTACGCTGCTTCTGTATTTGCTGCACACTCTCCCCGGCCGGGGAGAGTTTCTTCTTGGAAAGTGCCCGGCCGGGTACTTCTGTTGCAAAACCTTCTGTAACCCCTACCCGGCCGGGGAGATTGGAGAAGGCTTGCCTACCCGGGCGGGTAGCCACTGCAGTTTGCTTCTGCCTCTTTTTCTTCTTCTTTTCTTCTATTCTCTTCTTTCTTTCTTTCTCTTGCTGTGTTGCTGCTTCTCTTCCTTCTCGTTGTGCAGGGGTGTGTGTGTCTATTTTTCCCTTCATGTAAAACTGCTGCTGTTGCTGCTGTTCTTCGTTGTGCAGATTTGGTTGTGAAAGCTTAGAGGTTGCATGCATGGGTGTTGTATGAGGTTGCTGAACAGGGGTATCTGTGTGTGCATGACTGTTGTTGCTTATTAATGCATGCATGATTAAATAAAATACCTAGATATTTTGTATGCATGACCTTCTAATTAATAATTACATGCATGGCCTTGTGATATTACTTGCATGCATGTATGCTATATATATATATATCTGTGTGTGTGTGTGTGTGTGTGTGTGTGCGTGTGAGTATATATATATATATTATATATTTTAAATATTATTTGATTTAATTCAATTTTAGAAATTAATTGATAACTATTTCACGTATTTAATTTATCGATTATCGCTTGAACGTTTCAATTATCCTATTTTAATTATAAATATGAATGTTACGTGTTATGAATATTAAATGAAAATTTTAGATTAATTGATATGAATTATGAATTATGAATTTGAATGAAATGAATGAACGAATGGATTGATTATATGTCTTAAATTCCTTAATAGTGCACATGAACATTTTCATGACTTAATATTATCTTTTACGCATTCGTATCACATTCATCTCATTGCCGAGCGTCATATATGGTCCTTTTGAGTCTTATACCTTTCTTTTGCACAGATTCGGGTTTGGTCGGAGACGAGGGCGAGCATTGAGACGCTTGTGCCTTTCTTTTGCTTGTAAAAGGTGGGTTTCTCTTCTAATAGTTAAATCGACCTGATATATCCCTTATGTGAAAGGTTTTAAGCCAAAATAGTATATTTATATAAAATCGAGTCATTTCGTTTAAATGGTTTCAAACGTATGACCCCTTTTATTACGAAACCCTACCTTATGTTTTTGGTGAGACATGATTATGATTGCACGGGCCCCGGGACTTAGTATATATGGCTAACCGAGGAAGAAAGGGCTGACGGGGATCCCATATACTAGTCTCAACCAAACTACGGTGATACCAGCCCTCGCTAGGAGGTTTAGCGAGAAATGGGAGTTGAGTGCCCTTGGGGGATTCATGTACCCCCATTGGCCTATGTATGAACTGGTGGCCGGGTCTTGCAAGCCCGTCCACCACCCGGAGGAAGAAGGTGTATATGAATGATTATGATCATGATATGTATGAGCACAAAAGATATATGTATGATAATGAATGAATAAATAATTGATTATGAGTACACAAGGTGTTGGTTGGAGATAGTGCACGCCCCCTCGCCAGGGCCATGAATACCTTAATGATTAATATGATAGTAGTAATCCCGATGACGCCTTCATTTGTTTCACCCACTTGGGGAAAATCACTTTAAAACCTCATTCGGGATTATTACTTGCATGTATGTGATTAATTTCTGCAATATTATATCTTATGCCCCGTTTTATACCCACCAGTCTCTTTTAGACTGAACCCGGTTTTGTTTCAGTTGTTTTGTGCAGGTATAGGAGTGCTAGGCGGGAATACAAGTCATCTAGGTCTTGCATTTATGTTTAGCACTTCTTTTCAGCATTTCATGCCCTTATACTCTTATTTCTATTTTGTATATGATCATAGTTTGGAGTGTTATGATTTTGTAGGCCGTGTGGCCTTGGATACTTGAATGATTTTGTATATCTATTTTTGGAGCTTGGTGGCTCATTGTACATAATATATGTTGATCTTGCTTCCGCGTTTTATTATAAATCTGATTTTATATTGTCTCGAGTTTGATTGGTTTAAGGGTTAGTCCCGCCTAGCATAGCGTGTGTGTTGTGTCCCCGTTCGCCGTGGATTTGGCACGTGTATGGATTTCCATTTCATATACGGGGTCGGGTCTCGGTGCGGGGGATGTGGTACCTTACGCTCGGGTGCTACAATGGGGATCTGCATTTCCTTCCATATAAGGCCTCGTAAGGTGAAGCTTGGATAGAAGCTTGATAACTGTTGTTGTATGCGAACTCCACAAGGGGTAGGCAATCCTTCTGGTTACCTTGGAAGTCTAAGGCACAAGCCCTCAACATATCTTCCAGGTATCTGATGGTTCTTTCAGATTGTCCATCAGTTTGAGGATGTGCTGTTGTGCTGAAGTTCAGCTTAGTACCCATCATTTCTTGAATGTTCTACCAAAGTAGTGAGGTGAACTTTGGATCCCTGTCTGATACTATACTAATGGGTATTCCATGTAACCGAATAATTTCCTTTTGATAGAGCTTGGCTAGCGAGTTAACTTTGTCGGTTGCTTTGACAGGTAAGAAATGTGCCGATTTTGTTAATCTATCAATGATAACCCAAATACCATCAAATCCTCCTTTATCCTTGGGTAATCCATAAACAAAATCCATGGTTACCTGATCCCATTTCCAATTAGGGATAGGTAATGGTTGCAACAATCCTCCAGGTCTTTGATGTTCTGCTTTAACTCGTTGACAAGTTAGACATCTCTTGATGTAATTGGCTATGTCTCTTTTCATACCGTTCTACCAAAAATGCCTCTTGAGGTCTTGATACATCTTAGTCCCTCCAGGATGTATCGAATAACGAGTTTTGTGTGCCTCATCCAATATTTCTTTTCGAATTATACCAGGCACGCAAACCCGATCCTTGTATCTTAAAATCCCTTGATCATCGGTTTTGAATTTTTCCTCAGGATCCCTTTCTTTTGAGACATTTCTGAATCCACTCATCCTGAACTTGAGCTTCTTTTATCTTTTCCTTTAGTGGTGGTAATACCGCTAAGTTCGCTAATCGAGCTCTTGAGACTACTTTTATCGGTTTTTGTAGGTTACCTGAAGACTTTCCTGAAAGTGACGCCAAGCTTGATTTTCGACTTAAAGCGTCAGCCACTACATTAGCCTTTCCTGGATGGTACTGGATTTTACAGTCGTAATCCTCCAGAAATTCCATCCATCTTCTTTGCCTCATGTTTAACTCCTTTTGAGTAAAAAGGTACCGTAGGCTTTTGTGATCGGTGAAAACTTCAAAAATAACTCCGTAGAGATAGTGTCTCCACTTGGTAAGAGCAAACACAATTGCTGCTAATTCCAAGTCATGAGTAGGGTAATTTTCCTCATGAGGTTTGAGCTTTCTCGAGGCATAGGCTATAGCTTTCCCATGTTACATCAGTACACAACCTAGTCCTTCTTTAGAGGCATCGGTATAAACCGTATAACCTTCTTTTCCTTCTGGTAATGTTAGTACTGGTGCAGATGTCAACCGTTGCTTTAATTCTTGAAAACTTTGTTCGCACCGTTCAGTCCATTCAAATTTTCTTTCTTTCTTTGTTAACCTTGTGAGAGGTGCAACTATCTTGGAGAAGTCCTTTACAAACCTTTGATAATAGCCTGCAAGTCCTAAGAAGCTTCTCACTTCTGATGGATTTCTTGGTATTTTCCAGTTTGTAATTGCTTCAATCTTCGAAGGATCTACCTCAACACCTGATCCCAAGATTACATGTCCGAGGAATGCAACCTTTTCTATCCAGAACTCACACTTACTGAACTTAGCATATAGTTTATGCTCTCGCAAAGTGCTTAACACTATGCGAAGATGTTCAGCATGTTCCTCGGGCGTTTTTGAAAACACCAAAATGTCATCGATGAAAATGACCACAAATTTATCCAGACATGGTCGAAATGTTCGGTGCATCATATCCATGAATGCAGCGGGTGCATTCATATCCAAAAGGCATTACTATGAACTTAAAGTGTCCATAGCGGGTATTGAAAGCTGTTTTAGGGATATCCTCCTCCCTAATCTTTAATTGATAATACCCTTGCCTTAAATCTAACTTGGAATAGACTCGAGATCCTTGAAGGACATCAAATAACTCCTCTATGTGAGGTAGAGGGTATTTGTTCTTTATGGTCATTCGGTTAAGTTCTCGATAGTCGATGCACATCCGTAATGACCCATCTTTCTTCTTTACGGACAACACTGGTGCTCCCCAGGGTGATGTACTGGGACGAATATATCTTGATTCAATCAAATCATCAAGTTGTTTTCTCAACTCTTGAAGTACAGTTGGGGCCATCCGAAAAAGGGGTTTTAGAGAAAGGCTCTGCCCTCGAATTTGTATCGATTACGAATTCTAATTCGTGATCTGGAGGTAGTGAATTTAAATGTTCTGGAAATACGTCGAGAAATTCATTTACCATTTCTACCTCCTCAACCTTGGGTTGGTCTTTTGGCCTATTTAGGAGATAGGCAACGAATCCTGTAGCTCCCTTCTGAACCAACTTCTTAGCTTCTGTCATAGAAATTATTGCCACTAATCTTTTGTCTTCGGACATCCAACTTTGATCTTGTCCTAAGATGATTTCTTTCTTGAAACAATCCAATTTAGCATGATATTTGTAGAGCCAATCCATTCCTAGAATGATTTCGTATCTCGTCATCGGGAGTTCGATGAGGTCCATAGGGTAGTAATGGTTACGGATTTGTATAGGGCAGCATTTATATACTCGATCCGTTATGAAACAAGCTCCCAAAGGGGAACTTACTTCGAAATTATATAATGAACATTCAAGTGGAAAATTTAAACGCGCACATAAATTTAATGCAATGAATGAATGCGTGGCACCAGGGTCATATAAGACTTTAACTAGCGTGTTTAGAATGTGTACCGTACCTTCGAAACATCCGAAGTGTCTGGATCTACGTTTCCATCCAATGCATAGGCTCTACCTTTGACAAGTGGCTTTCCTGGTTTTCCCATAACTTTTCCCTTTTCCTTGGGTCCTGGTCTCTTTGGGTATGAATTAAACTGGTGATCAGGGTTTCCACACCATAAACATGTGCTAGCTTTCTTTCGACAGGTCTGGCTTGAGTCCACCAATGAAGCGCTTGGTCTTTCGCCGTTCATCATTCAAAATATGCGGAGCATACTAAATTAACCTTACAAATTTCGCCTCGTACTTTGCTACTGACATGTACCCTTGAATTAAACTCATGAACTCAGCCTCTCGAGTATCTCTTATCACTTGAGGGATATATTTATTCTGAAACTCCTTTACGAACTCCATCCAATTGTAATTAGTCTGGTCTTCCATCCAGGTCTGCTTGACGTGGTTCCACCAACTCAAAGCGGGGCCTTCTAAGAGGAAGGCCGCATATTGTACTCGTTCCCGTTCCTCGGGAAATATATCCACACCTTCATAAATTTTCTCTAAGCTGGCTATCCAGTTTTTAGCCTTCAGATCGTTAGGTTCTCCGAAGAATTTTGGGGGATTCATTCGAAGAAACCTTTCTAATGATCGTTCATTGGTAGGATTATGGCCAGGTGTATAGGTACGAACGAAATGTCTTAAGGCTTCTACAAGTTCTGGATGTCCTGGTGGGTCTTGTGGTGATGGTGAATTGTTTCGTGGAGTTCTTCGTAGAGGCATTTTAAAGCTGAAATCACAATCACATAGGGAATATAATACATGTGGGGTAAAAGTGTTTCAGAGATTATCACAGAACAATAATCTTAAAATAATATGAATCCTCAAACATAAAGTGCATAAGGAAATAACATGAGTACTCACGGTCCTACTGGTATGTTGAAGCGACTCTAAGACTCATGATGCAAGAAATGTAAAACAACATGAAATAACTGTGTAAAATGATCAAAATGTGTCATATATATATGGATCAAGATTAGTAAGCTTCAAGAGCTACAAAAGTAAAAGAAAAAAGAGGGGGTGCACCCGATCTACCTCGAGTTACACCCTACAAGTACTGTCACTACCGGTAAGTCAAAGCTGCTACCGTCTGGTGCTGCTACTATGTACTGCTGTAAAAAAATGGGGAGTGTCTCCACTGGCTGCTATATACATACCCCCAGGTAACTATCCTATCTACCGTATCCCATGATCAAACCTCAATCCTGATCGCTGGTGTCTGCCTCGAGATCAACTGTACCATCCGAATCCGGAACCCTAATAGGACTCCACTCCTCGTTGGGCTCAACACTATCCTCCTCCTCGAGAGCAACCTGCAATCCGTTAGAACCCTCGCCGATCTCACCAACCTGCTCGGGCTCCTCCTCGCCATCAAAATGATCTATGGCTACTGAAGCCTCATCCTCTCCGGGCTGAGCAGGTCTGGGCTGCATCTCCAGAATCTCCTCCATGATCTGTGTGTCATTCAGGTGAAATGCATCCTCTAGGCGACTCCTCATCTGAGCTCGATACTGGTCATGAATCACGATGGAAGCCTCTCGATCCAGGGTCAGACTGACTACATCTTCCTCAAGCTCAGCTATGCGTGAGGCCATCTGAGAAATAGCTATCTGAGATGCTACTAACTGATCTCGGGCATGATCACGATCTATTGCCATCTGTCTAGCCATCTCTCCATTCCTATTAGCTTCCAATCGGTACTCACCAGTCCGCTGATACTCATAAAAGTAAGCATCTCTCTAGGTCTCTAATAGATGGACTACTCGGTTCGGGTAAGCATACCTGGGAAAGGCCTCCTGATGTGGATCCTGACTAAACTGTCTAATCCTCTGCCAGGGCTAATACCTAGGGCCCCCACTACGAGAAACAATGTAATATCCCACATCGCTATATCCCACATCGCTCGGGTGGGAGAACGAAGTCCTCCTTATAAGGTGGATGGAAACCTATCCGTGTGGACGCGTTTTGAGTAGACTGGTACACAGTCCCTGCTCAGGAACAAAACCGTGAGGCTGCGGCCAAAGCGGACAATATCCACATACTGGGTCAAACCTTGGTCCTTTCATTTGAAATGGTATCAGAGCCGGTGCCAGGAAGGTGGTGTTCCAGCAAGGACACTGGTCCCCTCGGGGGGGGGGGGGTGGATGTAAGATGTAATATCCCGCATCGTTCGGGTAGGAGAACGAAGTCCTCCTTATAAGGTGGATGGAAACTTATCCGTGTGGACGCGTTTTGGGTAGACTGGTACATAGTCCCTGCTCAGGAACAAAACCGTGAGCCTGCGGCCAAAGCGGACAATATCCACATACTGGGTCGGTCCTTGGTCCTTTCATTTGAAATGGTATCAAAGCCGGTGCCAGGAAGGTGGTGTGCCAGCAAGGACGCTGGTCCCCTCTGAGGGGGGGTGGATGTAATATCCCACATCGCTCAGGTAGGAGAACGAAGTCCTCCTTATAAGGTGGATGGAAACCTATCCATGTGGACGCGTTTTCAATAGACTGGTACACAGTCCCTGCTCAGGAACAAAACCGTGAGGTTGCAGCCAAAGCGGAAAATATCCACATACTGGGTCGGTCCTTGGTCCTTTCATTTGAAATGGTATCAAAGCCGGTGCCAGGAAGGTGGTGTGCCAGCGAGGACGCTGGTCCGCTCTGAGGGGGGTGGATGTAATATCCCACATTGCTCGTGTGACACCCCGACTTTCAGACCGTACAGGTATGACGTATGTGTGCAATTTATATTATTTAAATTCATATTCTTTACTCTTTTAATTCTTATTTTAAATATTTCTTATGAATTCTATATGATTATGATTGCTATTTGTTAAGATTTGACTCGTTGATGCTTGATTTGATTTCGGAATTTCTCGTTGTTTGAATATGTTGGAGAATTACGTGTTATGAACTTGGATTATGCTCGTTATATGTTTTCGAATTTATTTGTTGATCTTTTGAATTAATTGTTACGTTCGGAACCTAAAGGAGGTTAAAACGCTTTTAGCGCACCTTGGGTTCCAATGTGTGTATTTTGAGCTCGATAATTCGGATTCGAATTCCGTCACCAACGTTGAACTCGTTTCGACGATTCGGGTTCGATGGACTAAGCCTCATGACCTTGTAAGCTCATTTGGTATTTCGAAATCCGACCGGAAAATTACCTCGCTCTTATATGACTACCTTTCAACGATTTGTATCTTAGTCCTTCAATTTTTGACATATTACCTTCAAGATTGGCCCCACTTTACACCCAAGACCCAGCATATCCATCTCTCTCACTCTCATTATCGGTACAAGCAAGGAAAAAGGAGAGAAAGTGCAGTAACTTGGAGCAAAACCCTTCAAACCCGTCACTATTCACCCTTGGGAGAATTTGAGCTCTAATCTCCATTTTCTTCCAACTTCTTCAAGAGGTAAGTTAGTATTTGCTATGTACATGATATTATGAGCATTTTGAGCTATTGAATCCATGCTTTGAGCTAGGTTTGATGTATTTATGGAGCTTGGCATGTATTTTGAGGGTTTGATGATCTTTCTTGTTTCTTGGACTTAAGCTTTGATTTGAATATATATATGTGATCTCTTATGCCCCTAACATGATAATTTGGTCTTGCCTTTAAATATGGATGAGTGTGGTGAGAGTTTCCATGGATGAAATTCAAATTCTTGCATAAGAATTCTTGTGATATATGATGATTCTTGAGGTTTTATGATGATTGGGTGATTATATGAGGAATATGAAGTGATTTGCTATGATTTGCATGAGTTTTGTGGCTTGGGATGTTGGCTTGTTGTTGCTGCGTGCTTGCTCTGCTCCTTGCCCTGTTTTTGGCGCTGAAACACTGTTGCTGCTGTTATTTTTTTTTCAGAGACGAAGGGCCAACATGGCCGTGTCAGCTTTGTGCATGTTTTGGACACGGCCGTGTCAGCCTCTCGACTTGGAGCAAATTATTTTTATAAAATCGGACATGACCGTGTCTATTTTGTACTACAACTCAACAGGGCTGTGTCAGCCCCTCGAATTAAGCTCCTGAATTAATTTTAATCGGACACGGCCGTGTCCATTTTGAACTAAAACCCAACACGACCGTGTCATTTGAAAATATGGCGGCGGCAATTGCTCGTTTTATCGCTTTGTTGTTTTTCTTTGGGATTTCTTTCTTCGTTTATGACGTGTATGTATTGTTAGCTTGTTATATTACGCGTTATGTGCTTTGTTTTGAACTTATGACTTTATTTTCTATAAATTGTGTCAATAAGAATTGGTAGGATTATTGGACACACAATTTCATTTCATTTGCATTCTTTGCATTCATAAGCATTACCGAGCGTCTATTTGGTTCATATTTGAGTTTAAGTCTTGGGTCTTGCTTTCTTTTGTGTTTCAGAGCCTCTTTCGGTCGCGTAAGAGCCCGAAGCTTAGGTGGTCGGTTGCCGTTTCGATCCTATCTTTTGTCTCTTTTGTTAAGGTGAGGTTAGGAATTAGTAGCTAAATACCCTATGGCCTATAATATGATGAATTTTCCCTTGAATGCGGATATGGTACATATATCTAGATACGAGTGCTTAATTTATGTTTATGATTTTATGGAATAACTTTGGTCTCTTGGAAACGATATATATACGAGTATATATAAGCTTGATTTTTAAATCTCTTTTAGTATGTTTTGTTATGTTGAGCGAGTGTGCCCTGAAAGATGGGATTTTTGGTTTGAATTGGTTCGTGGGCCCTGGAGACGTGGGTAAGGAAGGGCCGGGGCGATCGCTGGGTCGCCGGGTTTAACCCCTGTGCACGTTCTCATTTGAGATATTCACGTGCGACCTAGGGAGGTTGGGAAGGCGTGGTATCTTGAGCCTTCGGTGGATAACCGGAGAAGGCGTAACGTGGGTTAGCTACCCCGTATGTTTTTGGTAATGTAGGTGCTAGGGTTTGATTCCCGACAGACCATGGATGCAAGGGTGGATTTATGATTTGATACTTATGTTTAGAGGTGTAAGGGATAGTCCGTTCTCGCCGGGCTTTTTTTTTATGTTCTGACTGATGGATTATGAACCGAGATAAATGTTTTCTTACTATATATTAATTTCGGGAAATGGTTTTGGTGTGCAAAACTCTAGCCTCGATTCATGATTGTCACTTTTGATCTGTGCTGTGATCTATACGTATTTAAGGTGTGGGTGTGTTAAGCCCCTCACTCAGTCGAGCTGTGAGACTGACCCTCTCCTTTCCCTTTCAGTTGTGCCGAGCTAGGCGGGGAAGTGCGTCGAGTCGAGCCGTACTTAGCCGTTTAGGTCGAGTTGCATTCATTTTCTTGCCTTTTGTTTACACTTTCTATGTATTTGATTTTATCACTTGTCTTTTGGAGAATTTCAACCGATAAATGTGTATACTCGATCTTTTGGGCTGTGAAGCCATGTATATGATGTGTATGATTTTATGCTTATATGTCGAGCTCGTTTGGATCCTGTTTTTGCTTCCGCATATTTGTTTAGTGTTTGCGCACTCTGGTGTTGTTTAGCCCCGCTTAGCCTAGTGTGTGAGTGTAGGTCACCGTTCGCTTAGACTTGGGTTCATGTATGGAAACCCATTTCATATGTGGATTCGGGTTTAAGTGCGGGGGATGTGGTGGGCCACCGCTCCGGGCGTCATAGCTCGGGTAGAAGAACGAAGTCCTCCTTATAAATTGGATGGAAACCTATCCCTGTGGACGCGTTTTGAGTAGACTGGTACACAGTCCCTGCTCAGGAACAAAACCGTGAGGCTACGGCCAAAGAGGACAATTTCCACATACTGGGTCGGTCCTTGGTCCTTTCATTTGAAATGGTATCAGAGTCGGTGTCAGGAAGGTGGTGTGCCAGCGAGTACGCTGGTCCCGTCTGGGGGGGGGGGGGGGGGGGTGGATGTAATATCCCACATTGCTCGGGTAGGAGAACGAAGTCCTCCTTATAAGGTGGATAGAAACCTATCCGTGTGGACGCGTTTTGAGTGGACTGGTACACAGTCCCTGCTCAGGAAGAAAACCGTGAGGCTGTGGCCAAAGTGGACAATATCCACATACTGGGTCGGTCCTTGGTCCTTTCATTTAAATGAATTTTTGACAACATTATAATTATTTTCCCATAAAAGGGATAATAGTTTGAAAGGAAATTCAAGGAAATAAATTAAAATATTTTATCATGATTTCAGTTGAAAGGATTTCAAACCCTCACCGAGTACCGAGATTTAGGTGGAATTTCGAGGATTCCACTCTTCGATCCTATCGTCGCCTGAAAGTAATAACTACTATTGACTTAGCACTAGGTCCTTAGTCTCTAACTAATTAATACACACCATATAATAATTAAATAATTATACAAGGTGCATGTTATATACTATGTCAAAGATTTCCCGATAAACCTTAAATTCAGTCGTTTAAGGGAATTTAATTAATAAATTAGGGTTTATGAGATCTTTAACTAATCAAATAGTTATTAACTATATTATAATTCTAATTCTAAGATTTGAAATGAAATTGAAGGTTTAATTTGACAATGTAAGTTATCTTTTGAAAATATTACACAATTTACCGATTTTTGGAAAATTCGGGGAAAATCTTTCTTTAAAAATTCCAAAAACTATTTTATAATTATTTTTAAATTAGTTTCGAAATTAATTGAATTTAAGTCAAAATTACTATTGAAAACATTTACTATTCAATTTCTTATGAATTAAACACCTTATAACATAAAATCAAACTCACACACACACACACACACACACTATTCACACGCCACACACACACACACACACATGTCCAAGAACACTAAGAACATGTTCTTAAGTCTATTTGAAGATTCAAAGAGGGTGTGTAACATGCTTAATCATATTCATATTTATTACATAGAATTTGAAGCATAATATAGCAAAATATATAAATTCTCTATGAAAAATAATTCTAAATAAATTATTCTAGGCATGAATTTAATCAAACAAGATCATACTCATTTAAATACATACTCACATTATGTCATATCATAATTCATACATTTAATTAAATAAAATTTCGTAATGCACACACATTGTATTTAAAACTAACAATTATGCACATATTTCATAAAATAAAATTCCTAAAGCATAATTTAATTAAATCTAAGCATGCTACTATTATTATTATACTAAGAACATAATAGAAAGCATGAAAAAATAAAAGAAAAACTCACCTTGTAGAGAGAGAGTGGGAATGCCGTGTGGTTAGGGGGAGAGAGAGTGATTTTTGTGTTGATTTTGTGAGTTATAAATGATGTTTGGGAGGGGTATTTATAGGTAGTCATGAGGGGCTTTTGTGCAATTCCTAAGAGTTTAGGGGAGATGTGGATGCTTCATAACCTAAACATGTGCTTGGTAGCTATGTAGGAAATGTGGTTGTCTCATATTTTAAACAAATGCTTGGGAGCTATATAGGAAATGTGGTTGGATTATATTCATTTATTCAAAACCTTCTATTTTCAGAAAGTCTAGTGTTGTCATGGATGATGTCATGTTGAATAAAAATAAATGTAAAATGGTATAAAATTTATTCAAGAGTTGAGGGGTGAAAACTTGAAGTAGTAAATTAATGAAAGAACGAGGGAAAAATAAGATTCGTCATGATTATAAATGTGAGATATTTAGGTTTTTCGTTTACTAATCATGAACGTTAAAGATGATGAAAATTATGAGAAAATTATATAAACGAAGCTATGATGCAATTTAAAGGTTGTAAAGATTTTTATAGTTTAGGGAAAAATTCAAGGAATGTTTTATGTAAAATTTCGAATATTGAATGAAAGCTAATTGTTTATTTAAAATAAAATGATAATATTTAAAAAAGGAAAATATTTGTAAAATATGCTATGGGTGGAATCGAGTTTTGGTAAATGTATGAAAATTCATAAAATAATTCAAGGGTCGTTTTGACTATAATATTGAATATCGAAAAGTAGATGAGTAAAGAGTTATCTACGGTTGAACTATAGGTAGGATTTTTGCCGATTTTTTGTACTACTAGAGTTAGGATGGGAATCATGGTTCATGGAGAGTGTCAAGATCCTTGAAATAATGTGAGGATTCTTTTGGTCATAATATTGGATAGTAAAAGTACTTCGGGGAATGTAGGAAAATTCTAGGGCTATAGGGGTATTTTTGTAATTTCCTACCTAAAAGTGTAGAAATGGGTTTTGAAGCATATGAAGTGATTTTAGGTGCTAGAAAGGGATAAATACTAGAGTTCTAAGATTCTATGAGAAAAATTTCAAGATACATGCTTGATAGAAGAAATAATTAAATTAGGAACTTTTAATTAAAATTATAGCACATAAGTCACATAGGAATGCAATGCATGAAAGAATAAATAGGGATCGAGATTATATACGCTTCCTGAGTAACCCTTTACTTACCTCTCTCGACTTGGCGCTGAGTACGGCTGTTACAAAAACACCCTCACCTGGAATACCATGTGACAAGAAACATAAGCAATACGGGTGCCTATTCGATCTGGAAGTCTCCGCTTTGGAAACGAACTGTACAAGAGAAGGAACAATGTGTACTCGTGAGAAATGACTCAATATGGAACCAAATAGGATGCATGCCATTATTATGAGGTGTCGTGGAATGATATGAAATGATACGAGAATTATAAAATGACATGCTATGTTATGATAGTGTTGATGTGCACAATTAAGGTTCCACGTAACTAGCAATCAAACCATTTACGGAAGTCAAGGAGTGCAATTAACCAGATAATGATCAATTAGGCATTTATAAAATGCATGTAAGTCACATAAGAGGTCGAGGGAGTGAAAGGGAGGCGACAAAACGAGTTGTGGCAAAGTTGAGCAAAAGTTAGAAGTTTTCGAAAACACGCATAGTGTAGGAAATTGGAAATATCTCGAGATATAAAAGTTGGAATTGGGTTTTGTTTCTTAGATATGAAACTATACAAATAGGGCTTTACAAGGATATATGCTTTGAAACGTGGTTCAAAGCGAGGTGAAAATGGTGTAGGCCCGCAGTTGGATGAATGTAGATATTCAGTGAAGTGGCGACACCAAAATGGATTGATTAAATCTCACAAACGAGAAAGGATATTGAGGTGTTTCAAATTGGACTATACTCTAGACTTCAAAAGGTTTCTGTGGTTAAAATTTTAGGTCAATGGGGGTTCATTTGGGTAGGTAACGAAGAACAAAACATTGCACACGTGCTTGTAGGGGGGGGGGGACATGGACGTGTCACCCCTCAAGGCAAAAGATCGACACGACCGTGTCAGAGTACAGACGTGAAAAAGGGCTAGAGACACGGGCGTGTCTCATTTTCTTCATTAGGGAGACACGCTGTCATCCCCAAGCTCCAAAAGCTTAAAAATGGCAGAAAAAGGAGAAAAAACAAGGTAACAACACCACCTCAACCTCAAATCACACAAAAATGCATACATAAGTCCCAAATAACATGCTTAACAAATTAAATATGAAATATACTCAAGAATCGAAGCAAGAAACAAATTTCCATGGAAACTCATTCAATGTACAAAAATGGTGGTTCAGGAAATAAGCAAACAACGAACAAAAATTTCAATATTTGGTGTGCAAAACCCTACCCCGGTTCATAATCTTTCATTTAATACGTGCTATGCTCTATATTTATATAGCGTATGGGTGTGCGTTAGCCACCTCACTCAGTCGAGTTGTGATTGACCCCTCTCCTTTCCCTCCTTTAGTTGCAGGGTTGCTCGAGCTAAGCGGGAAAGTACGTGGTTGTGTTGTGCTAGCTAGTTTGGGCCGAGTCAGCATTTCATACTTGCATCTTTTGAATATTTTGATATGTATTTGAATTAAGCTATACTTTGGAGAACTTTGAATACTTTTTGCATTTTGGGCCGGAATGGCCATGTATATATTTTTGTATGCTTTTGGATCCTATTATTTGCCTCCACATATTAGTTTAATTGTTTTTCTTACGCGCTCTATTGCTGTCTTAGTCCCGCTTAGCCTAGTGTATGCGTGTAGGTCCTCGTTCGCTTAGACTTGGATTCATGTATGAACTCCCATTTCACATGTGGATTCGGGTCTAGGTACGGGGAATGTGGTAGCTCGTCGCTCCGGGCGTCACATATTCTGTATTTTAGTGAATTATGTGATTATGCATACTTTAAGTGTCAACGTGTAATTTATTTATGTTATTTGCGCCCTAGAATTTAACTAACTCGTTTGGGCTCGAATGTCCAATATTTTCAATTAGGGACCTAATCATAATTAGGGTGTTTGGGGCCATTCGTGGCTGACCTAAGCTCGGGAATTCGGATTCGAATTTCAGCCTTACTATTTAGGTTCATTTCGATGATTCGGACTCAATGGAATTAACCTTCTAATTTTCCAAAGTCAATTGATTGCCCACCTATTTTAAATCGGATCCGAGTGGACCGGATACCATTTGAACCCTCTATCGATTTTTAATTTCTAGCCGTTTGACCTGAACCCATCTTGGACCGAACCGAACCGGTTTTCCTCACCTGAAAATCGGACCAACCCTCTTCTTCTCCCTCATTTGCTTCATCACGTTATCCAGGAAGAGAGGGAGAGAAAGAAGAAGCTCCAAACCCCAACCCCTTTGAGCTCAATTTCCGGCTTCATCTCTCGCTCGATCAACGATCCAAGGTAAACAATATATTCCTCTATTCAAGTGCTTCGATTTCTCCCGATTGAATCTTGCTTTACGTGCTTGAATCTTTGGCTTTGTTGAAGATGATGAATAGTACCTAAATATGAAAACTGACTCCCAATGTGCTTATATGTGATTAATAACAAACTTATACATTTCATAATCAAAACAAAACGTACTAGAGTTAAAGGAAACTCCTATCCCGTTTCATAATCAATGAATCGTACAAAAGCTCGGCGAGTACGAGCACTTAACCCTTACTCCTCTATAACGTAAGAAAATCAAGAAAACTATAAATAGATAAACAATCCATCCCCAACAACAACGGTGTTTCGGGAATCAAACCCTCTCCACCTAATTACCAATGCACACGGGGTAGCTAACCCGCAATGTGCTTGAAGCACCACGCCTCCTCAACCTCCAAGAGTCGCGCGTAAGTACTCCAAATGGAGAACGTGCATAAGCTTAACCCGACGGCCCTTGCTATCCCTGGCGTCCTTACCCACGTCTCCGGGGTCCAGTAACAACCAATTATCCAATTAAACTTACTTAACTAGCTACATAATTAAACATAACTTACGTAACTTATCGAGCATACCTTACCTTGCAACTCGGCATATGCTATACGTGTACCTCTCTGTGTCTTCCTTAACATTAAGATGTTGAGATAGATCCTAGCTTGCTTGACAACACACGGTTTGGAGCATAGCCTCGTTGCAAAATATTTTCAAGCTTATATATGCTTATACTTATAGTTCAAAACGTTTAATCGTATAACAAGGTCATAAACATATCATATGATACACATCTAATATATAAGTTGTAGCACCCGAGTGCGAGGTGCCACATCCCCCGCACCGAGACCCGACCCGCATATGAAATGGAGAATCCATACACGAGCTAAATCACGGCGAACGGGGACAAACATACACTCTATGCTAGGCAGGACTAACCCTTAAACCAATTAATAACTTAGAGATAATTAAAAAAATCAGAGTAAAAGTCACAAAGCGGAAGCATTAACGGTATATATATCATGTACAATGACCATCCAAGCTCCAAAAGAGGACATTTACAATATTCACATGCCCTCACTGCTCAAAACATGTACGCTCCTGTAACACCCCGCATTTCAGAGCAAGATACGATGTCATTCTCGTGCGATTAGATTGTTATTTATTTGACTCTGCTTGTGCTTGAATTGCATTATTTATGTTTTAGTAGTTCAATTGACTCGATTGCAACCTTATGAAAATATGTGGACTTAATTGAAATATGTGTTTAGTGTCTAATTGCTCTTTAGATTAAATTATGTGGGCTAATTTGAAATTAATAAAATTTGGGGATCTATTTCTAATTATGAGAAATTCAATTTGGACTTATTTGAACACTACTCTAAATCTTGGGGGTACTTTTATAATTTCTTAAACTTTAATCGGACTTTATCTTTAATTCTGGGGGTGCTTTTATAATTATCGAAACTTTAATTGGGGCTTGATCTAAATTTTACTTAAATCTGAGGACTTTCGAGGGACTTAAGTGCAATTTCCGAATATAAGCCTTTAAGTACACCGAAACCCTAGCTGCTATTTCATTTTTGCCTTTTCCCCTTTGGTCTTCAACAGTAGCGCAACACCTTCCTCTCATTCTTCAGTTCTTCTTCTCCCCTTCACCTTCACAAGCAGCAACGACAACAACTTCTTCCCTATCGAACCACCGCCGCCGTGTCGTCTCCTCCGTCAGCCTCCATTCCAGATACGACCAACCACCACCTTTCTCACTCCTTTCGTTCACCATGCACCACCCACCGCCACTACGAGCCACCCCTGTAAACAAGGGAAAAATAGAGCAGCAACAGCAGTTCTGTCACCACCCATCACCACCATTTCTACTGCCCCAACGAGCTCTTTCGTCGTCGTGCGCCGATAGCCCAGATCCGATAGCTCCGCCCCCAGATCCGACAGCTCCACCACTAGACCGCAGCCGGTACATCTCTCTTCTTCTCCTCCATCTCAGCCCTTCACCACCATCTCAATCTTTTCTCCTTCGTTCCAGAGGTAAAGGGACAGAACCTAAGGCCGCCACCACTCCAACAGCGACAACCGAGAGCCACTGCCGCTTCCAGTCTTTCCTCTAAGAAAGGAACCCAGCAGCGCCGTCTTTGGTCGGATTCAGCCATGGTCCGCCAATCCTGACAATCGTCTCCTTCAGCGCCTGACCTTCTGTTCACCACGAGACTGCCAGAGTTCCCTTCCCGAAACCACCACCTCAGACTACTATCACTTTCCTTTTCTTTATTGTAAGCTTGATACCCCTTTTGTTCTGTTTGTATCTGTTAGGAATAGTGCCCTAAAAGCCGATTGTATATCCGCTTTGTGCTTTTCCTTATTGTAATCACAGACAATCTTTGAATAAAATAACGAATTGAGGCAACACTTCTTTATATGCTCTTGTTTGGTATGCGTTTACTTTAGCTGTGCATGTATGAGAACTCCCCTAATCCTGATGACTTTAGGACTCTACCATTTAGGTGAAATGGTTCATGAAACGAGCCCTATATCACATAAGTCATGATTAGTAAAATACTTCAAGCCGATGAGTCCTACAGACAGTGGGAGTGTCAACCTGACTCCTCTAAAGCTTGCTTGTGGGATCACGCCCTTAAGAAGGACCATCTTATTTCATGAAGGTGCAAAGTGTATAGTTGATACGTGCGTGATACATGATGGTGCTTACTTTAATAAGTAAGTTCACTGAGATGCCCCGTGTGAGAACATTCCTAAATGGGAAAGGAAGTTTCTATTTCAGGAAATGGAAACTTCCAGATTAGGAAATATCTCACGAGTCATTGATGTGATTAATTGATCCTTAGACTTGAGGTTCCTTGTCACTTTATGAGTTAACTCTGTAGTCTTAGGTATAAGCTTTAAAGGGTGTCGCTTTAGACAACTGATTCAAGGCTTATGCTGGGGCTGCACAAGTGATTCATGAAAGTGAATGAGAATCAAGAAAGGACCTACACTTGCATTTGCAAGGTGATCTCTTATTGTGTAAGTCATTCATATGCCATATGGAGTCCTTGGCCAAGGCAGTAGATCAAGACATCAAGAAAAGGGTTTCTTGGATTGAGATCAAATGGATATGAAATGCACTTAACTTTAAGACCGGATTATTAGGGTTCTGATTATTCCCTTACCCTAGATCTTGGTTGAGAGATAGTAAGTAGGAGGATTGTATCTCGCATGAATCAATGACTTAAAGGTTCTGTCGAATCCGAACATTCCAATTCAGCTAGGGGTTAAACACCTATTGCTAGACTATGGTCATTTAATCTGTGGACTGATTAATTAATTAGTGAATTAATTAATTAGGGTCACTGCTAATTGAATTGAGAACCTAGAGGGTCACACACAATAACTTGGTTACATAAGTTGAGGCTTTAAAATGATTAAACGAGTTAATCGGGCCAAGAGGGTTCCACACGTGTGAAATCACACGTGTGGCTCACGTGAGTGACACGTGTCACTGTGACACGTGTCACACATGTGTGAATATATTTATATATATTATATATATATGTATTAAATAATTAAACGTGTTAATTATTTAATAGACTTTGGTTTAATTTTGAATTAAAAAGAAAGTCTTATTTTGGAGAAAATAATCTAGTTAATTAATTACGAATTAATTAATTAGATAAAAATAAGTTATCTATTTTATAATAAATAAAGTATAAAATTATCCAAAAATAGTTTGGATATTTTTAGCTCTCTTAAAAGTTGACTTGAATTAGAATTCAAAGTCAAAGTTGGAAAATACTTGGTGATCAAGTAATAGGAGAGAGAGGAACCAAATCCTTGTCCAACAAGGAATAGGTTCGGCCGTCCCTCTCCCTTTCCTATATATAGGGGAGCTCATGCTCCCCTTTAGAGCTAATTGACAATTCTTTTGGTTCATGTGTTGAACACCTTCCTTTCTCCAAAATCAAATAAACCCTAGGTTAAGCCTAAACACTAACTAGAGAACTAGCATCCTTACTAGTTAGATTGTGATCAAGTTGGTGGACTTTCTCTAGAGAATTCAAGTTAGAAGTTTGAAGATTCGAGCTTTACCAAGGAGAGGGGATCAAGCCGCGAGAAGAGCGTTCTTGGGTGGCTTGAAACGCTTCAAGAAAGAACAAAAGAAAAGTAAGTTTTCTGTCTCTACGAATTTGGTTACACGATTGCGAGTCCAAGGTCCTTTTGTTGGGAAAATTTTTTTAAATTCCGCTGCTTTCTGATTCGTGTTTTCCAACAAGTGGTATCAGAGCCACCTCGTTATCGTGTTTCTGATTCGTCTCCATTATTCTGAATTTGGTAGAAATTCTTAGGGTTAGATGCGAATTAAGTATTCTTGAGTTCTTTTAGAAAGCCTGAAATACGAAACTGTAATTTTTCTTGAATTTCTGAAACTGTTTTCTTAAATTGTGTTTTCGGAAACCCGTTTTGATAGAAATTAATTTAATTCGTGTTTTTGAATTTTGGATTGTTTTGGTTTTTGAACTAAAAATACGAAACATGAAATCGCGTTACGAAAACGCGAGCTTCGACGTGCTAAGGCGTAGCACGCCAGGCCCGCGCGCTCGCGCGCCCAGCAGTCCCGCAAACGCGCGGGACTGCCCGCCACTGCCCTCCGCCAGCGCCTAGGCGAGCCCGCCTGCACCTCCTGCAACCGCGCGGGAGCCTCCCGGCCTCGGCCGCCCGCCTCGCCCAGCTGATGCGCGCGACGCGCGCAAGGATGCGCGCCATGCGCGCGATGCTGTGCGTCAGCCGGGCTTGGTCTCGGGCGGACGTGCAGTCCGTTTCGGGCACTTCGTTTCGCGATCTTGATTTTCGTGTTTAGTCTAATCCAATCCCAATTTAATTTTTCTGAAAATTTTATTATTAAATTTGAATTATTTTTGAAATAATTGATTAAATTGAGATTTTAGAAATTTAAGCGATTTGAACTTTGGAAAAATTACAAATTTTATTTTCTGAAAATTATGAAAGAATAAAATTATTGATTTTGGAAATTAATTGGAATTTTATTGGTTTATTGTTTTTTCGGGTTTTATTGAAAAGGCTCTTGAACAAGAATTGCATCTAAGTCGTGTTTTAAGTCATTAGGACTTGAAACGGGAATTTTAATTTATTGGCTAAATTTAAATTCTCGCAAAAGCATGTTAGGTGATCATGGGTTTAGATCTATGTATGGTTTTAATTTATGCACATGGATGGTTTAAATTGGGGTTGGAGCCCTATAGTTGAGTTTTTCAATTGAGTTTGGAGCCTCACTTATGTGCGTACTGTTATGTGATTTATTATGTGGCTTTCCATATTACTGTTTTTGAGGCCGGGGTATGCCCCGTGTAATTGTCTAAGGCCAATATGAAGATTGAGCCTTATTACTTTATGTCTTTTTCTTTTTATTGTAATTTGAGAGTAGAGATAGGTGGTGAGGTTTTATTTTCATTTTGGAGACAATGCACCCATGGAGTAAGATGGACCACATTCAAGTAACAAGGAGGCCATAAGTGAAGACAGGGAGGGGAATCTCAATTGTTAAATGTAATAGAGATAGGGCTCGTATTTTGTTACCGCTTTCCCTTATGTGATTTGAACTGTTTATGTGGCATGTATGTTAGAACTTGTGATTGTGGAGTGGCTCCCACATATCACGCATAAGATAGGTAGAACTCATGATCATTACATGTTAGTATCATGCTAGGACATATTATCTGTTTATGTACTTGTTTGAAATGCATTTAAGTGTACTTGCATTAATCAAGACTAATAAAATTGGATAACATATATGTTGGTGAGGTCGAACCGGACAACTCTCCGGTTGATTCGAAAATTCCCATTAAATATTTCATGATCGATTTTAGCTAGGGCGATGTCCGCGAGTCGTGGGTCGTTCGAACTAAGTTTTGGTCATGATCTTATGATTGATGGGTCTAGCTTAACGCCTAAGTAAATATGGATGTCGCACGAGTCGTGGGTCCATATTGAAAGATAGGTGATGCAAAAACAATTACTAAGAGTTCTAAAGGTGTTAGAATTGGTAAGTTGTACCTACCTAGGGTTCTTACTGAGAATGTCCGCGAGTCGTGGGTTCGAGGTAAAATGCCTAGGATCTTAGTACCCACTGGGAAACGTGTTCCTCTTAGATCTTTGGGAATTATAGATCTTTGAAAAACAGTGGGAGCTACAATAGATTAAAGACCTTATCTTTTGTATATCGTTATAATTCAGCATGCTCACTAGTTCTCTGTTTTACCATTTAAGTCGTAGATTCTGTGATTCTCTACGTGTTTTGAAATGGCAACCAAAAACCCTCTTGTATCGATCCTCGAGTCAAACAAGTTGACTGGTCCCAACTATTCTGATTGGCTGAGGAATCTAAAAATCATTTTAGATTCTGAGAAGAGAACTTATGTTCTCTTCGAAGGGGAGCCCAGTCCCGAAGGGGAGGCTCCGACTCGGGCCGAGCGGGATGCGATTCAGAAGTGGAAGGATGATAATCCCCAAGCCCGTAGCCTTATGTTGGCTAACATGTCTGCGGACTTGCAAAGGCAACATGAGGCCATGGAATTCGCTTGGGAGATTTACGACCACTTAGAGCAACTTTACCGCCCTCATGAACGTGTTACAAGGTATAACACTTCAAAGGAATTGTTCCACCCGAGAATGAGGGAAGGTTTAAGTGTCCATGAATATGGACTCAAGTTTCTTGCCCTTACTGAGAAACTCGCTTCCACGGACATGCCACTGAAAGATGAGCTTTCAGTGGATTTGTTGCTAGCTTCACTCCCACCATCATTCAACCCATTTGTCCTTAACTTCAACATGAATCATGCTGGTGCTACTGTAGTTGAGCTGATTAGTCAGCTTGTGACTGCTGAAAGCACGATCAAGAAGGACAATAAGGTTTTGATGGTGAATGCTCCATCTTCCTCTTCTGGGCCTTCTAAAGGTAAGGGCAAGAAAGCCCAAAAGAAGAAGAAGAAACCCCTTAGGCCCACTGGTGGCATTTCGAAGGGAAAGCCCCAAAAGAAGAAGCGTGATCAGAAAGAGGATGCTTGCTTCCACTGTGGCAAAGCGGGACATTGGAGGAGAAACTGCCCAGAGTACAAGACTACTCTAAAGAAAGGTATCTTTCTCGTTGAAATAAATCTTTCTATTAATTCTAGTTCTTGGGTACTTGATACCGGTTGTGGAACTCATATCTGTAATGATGTACAGATGCCAAGTGAAGTCCAACAACTCAAAGAAGGAGAATGTGTCTTGAAGATCGGCGATGGCTCAAACGTTGAAGCTCGAGCTTTAGGCATATTTAGATTAGATTTAGGTAGTTTTGAGTTAGTCTTAAATAAAGTCCTTTATGTACCAAGCATTATTCGTAATATAATTTCAGTTCCAATATTAGATTGTGAAGGTTATGAAACTTATATTAAGAATGGTAAATATTTTATCAAACGGAACAACTCTTCCGTTCACATCGGTACTCTAAGTAATGGACTTTACCTAACTCAAAATATCAATATTATGAATATACAACGAGAAACAAAGCGTAAGAGAGATGACAAAGTTTCAGCTCCCTTATGGCACGCTAGATTAGGACACATTTCCAAAAACAGAATTAGCAAGATAAACACTTTAGGATCATTCTCTGAAAATGATCTCAAAGAGTTAACTTCTTGCGAATCCTGTCTCAAAGGAAAAATGTCCAAAGTTCCTTTTAAAGGAACTGTGGAACGTGCCACTAAGGTTTTGGATTTGATCCATACTGATGTTTGTGGACCGCTTAGTGTAAGCACTAGAAACGATCATCAGTATTTCATAACCTTTACTGATGACTTTAGTCGGTATGGTTATGTATACTTAATGAAGTATAAATCTGAAGCTTTTGAGAAATTCTTAGAATTTCAAAAGGAGGTTGAGAACCAAACTGGTCACAAGATCAAAGCACTTCGATCTGATCGAGGAGGCGAATATCTTAGTGAAGAATTCCTTACTCATCTCAAAGATAATGGGATTATCTCTCAGTAGACTCCTCTGGGAATTCCTCAGCTTAATGGAGTTTCTGAGAGAAGGAATCGAACCTTACTTGATATGGTTCGTTCCATGATGAGTTTCACTGACTTACCACCTTCTTTCTGGGGTTATGCCCTAGAAAGTGCAGCAAAGATTTTGAATCTAGTTCCCTCTAAGTCAGTCCCTAAAACGCCCCATGAAATGTGGCATGGTAAAATCCCTAGCTATTCTTACTTAAGAATTTGGGGTTGTCCTGCTTACGTGAAGAGGACAGTGGGAGATAAGTTAGAATCTCGTTCTAACTTATGCTACTTTGTAGGTTATCCTAAGGAATCCATAGGATACTACTTCTATGATCAATCTGAGCAAAAGGTGTTTGTTTCCAGAAATGCCACTTTTCTTGAGGAACCGTTCCTTAAAGAAAAGAAAGGCAAGATCATAGAATTAGAAGAAGTATAAAGTAACCCCACGCCACCCACTGAAGAAACGTCCTCTACTGATCAACCACAACCAATCACGAATTTCGATACACATGTAAATCCTCCTCTAAGGCGTTCTGAACACACTCCTAGACAGCCGGAGAGATGGTATGGATTCTTCCATGAAATCTCTCAAAAGGATAATGATCCTTCAACATATGAGGAGGCACTTTCAGATTCTGACTCTGAACAGTGGATAGAAGCCATGAAATCCGAAATGGATTCCATGAACTCCAACCAAGTTTGGACCTTGGTAGATTTGCCTGATGGGGTCAAACCCATAGGTTGCAAATGGATCTTTAAGAGAAAGCTTGGAGTTGATGGAAGCATTGCAGCCTACAAAGCAAGACTGGTTGCAAAAGGATTCACTCAAAGACCCGGCGTGGACTTTGACGAAACCTTTTCACCAGTTGCAATGCAAAAGTCCATTCGAATCATGCTTGCCATTGCTGCATATTATGACTATGAGATATGGCAAATGGATGTGAAAACTGCCTTTCTCAATGGTGACATTGACAAAGACATTTATATGGAGCAACCCATAGGTTTCACATTCAGTGGGAGTGAGCAAAAGGTTTGCAAACTCCAAAGATCAATCTATGGATTGAAACAGGCTTCTAGGAATTGGAACATTCGATTTGATGAATCAGTCAAAGTGTTTGGCTTCATGCAAATCTCGAATGAATCATATGTGTATAGAAAGGAATTGGAGACCTCAGTGCAATTCTTAGTACTTTATGTTGATGACATCCTTCTTATTGGGAATTCAAAGGATGACATGAAAGTGACTAAGTTATGGTTATCGAACCAATTCGAGATGAAAGATCTTGGTGATGCGTCCTATATCCTTGGAATTAAAATCTATAGAGATAGATCTAGAAGGTTAATAGGACTATCACAGTCGATGTACATTGACAAAGTATTGAAGAGATTCAATATGGAGTCAGCAAAGGTTAAGAACCTTCCTATGAATGTAGGAACATGTCTTTCAAAGAAGATGTGTCCTAAGACTAACCTTGAGAAGGAGAGAATGACTCATACACCTTATGCGTCAGCAATAGGTAGCATAATGTATGCAATGTTATGTACTCGACCGGATGTGGCTTATGCACTTAGTGTGACGAGTCGTTTCCAATCTGACCCTGGAGATGGTCACTGGGCTGCCGTGAAGAATATTCTTAAGTACTTGAAAAGTACTAAAGATTTATTCTTAGTTTACGGAGGTCAGAAAGATCTTACTGTCGAAGGATACTGCGATGCAAGCTTTGCATCAGACTTAGATGATTTTAAGTCAATGTCAGTATACATTTTCTGCCTAAACGGCGGAGCAGTGAGTTGGAAGAGTTCCAAGCAAACAACCACTGCAGATTCGACCACTGAGGCCGAATACTTAGCTGCAAATGATGCAGCTAAGGAAGGTGTTTGGATTAGAAACTTCATTCAAGAGTTGAATGTTGTTCCTAGCATGAAAGACCCCATTATTGTGTTTTGTGACAACACTGGGGCGGTTGCTCAAGCAAGAGAACCAAGATCTCACCAACGGACCAAGCACATTATGAGGAAGTATCACCTAATCCGTGATATTATCAAAAGAGGAGATGTGCAAATTGAGAGGGTCACATCAGCAGAGAACGTGGCAGATCCACTTACTAAACCCCTTAGTCGAGAAGCTTTCCAAGGTCATCTTCAGAAGATGGGGCTTAGAGTAGCTTTAGAATGGCTTTGACGGGCAAGTGGGAGATTGTTAGGAATAGTGCCTAAAAGCCGATTGTATATCCGCTTTGTGCTTTTCCTTATTGTAATCACAGACAATCTTTGAATAAAATAACGAATTGAGGCAACACTTCTTTATATGCTCTTGTTTGGTATGCGTTTACTTTAGCTGTGCATGTATGAGAACTCCTCTAATCCTGATGACTTTAGGACTCTACCATTTAGGTGAAACGGTTCATGAAATGAGCCCTATATCACATAAGTCATGATTAGTAAAATACTACAAGCCGATGAGTCCTACAGACAGTGGGAGTGTCAACCTGACTCCTCTAAGGCTTGCTTGTGGGATCACGCACTTAAGAAGGACCACCTTGTTTCATGAAGGTGCAAAGTGTATAGTTGATACGTGCGTGATACATGAGGGTGCTTACTTTAATAAGTAAGTTCACTGAGGTGCCCCGTGTGAGAACATTCCTAAATGGGAAAGGAAGTTTCTATTTCAGGAAATGGAAACTTCCAGATTAGGAAATATCTCACGAGTCATTGATGTGATTAATTGATCCTTAGACTTGAGGTTCCTTGTCACTTTATGAGTTAACTCTGTAGTCTTAGGTATAAGCTTTAAAGGGTGTCGTCTTAGACAACTGATTCAAGGCTTATGCTGGGGCTGCACAAGTGATTCATGAAAGTGAATGAGAATCAAGAAAGGACCTACACTTGCATTTGCAAGGTGATCTCTTATTGTGTAAGTCATTCATATGCCATATGGAGTCCTTGGCCAAGGCAGTAGATCAAGACATCAAGAAAAGGGTTTCTTGGATTGAGATCAAATGGATATGAAACGCACTTAACTTTAAGACCGGATTATTAGGGTTCTGATTATTCCCTTACCCTAGATCTTGGTTGAGAGATAGTAAGTAGGAGGATTGTATCTCGCATGAATCAATGACTTAAAGGTTCTGTCGAATCCGAACATTCCAATTCAGCTAGGGGTTAAACACCTGTTGCTAGACTATGGTCGTTTAATCTGTGGACTGATTAATTAATTAGTGAATTAATTAATTAGGGTCACTGCTAATTGAATTGAGAACCTAGAGGGTCACACACAACAACTTGGTTACATGAGTTGAGGCTTTAAAATAATTAAACGAGTTAATCGGGCCAAGAGGGTTCCACACGTGTGAAATCACACGTGTGGCTCACGTGAGTGACACGTGTCACACACGTGTGAATATATATATATAGAATATATATATATGTATTAAATAATTAAATGTGTTAATTATTTAATAGACTTTGGTTTAATTTTGAATTAAAAAGAAAGTCTTATTTTGGAGAAAATAATCTAGTTAATTAATTACGAATTAATTAATTAGATAAAAATAAGTTATTTATTTTATAATAAATAAAGTATAAAATTATCCAAAAATAGTTTGGATATTTTTAGCTCTCTTAAAAGTTGACTTGAATTAGAATTCAAAGTCAAAGTTGGAAAATACTTGATGATCAAGTAATAGGAGAGAGAGGAACCAAATCCTTGTCTAACAAGGAACAGGTTCGGCCATCCCTCTCCCTTTCCTATATGAGCTCCCCTTTAGAGCTAATTGGCAATTCTTTTGGTTCATGTGTTGAACACCTTCCTTTCTCCAAAATCAAATAAACCCTAGGTTAAGCCTAAACACTAACTAGAGAACTAGCATCCTTACTAGTTAGATTGTGATCAAGTTGGTGGATTTTCTCTAGAGACTTCAAGTTAGAAGTTTGAAGATTCGAGCTTTACCAAGGAGAGGGGATCAAGCCGCGAGAAGAGCGTTCTTGGGTGGCTTGAAACGCTTCAAGAAAGAACAAAAGAAAAGTAAGTTTTCTGTCTCTACGAATTTGGTTACACGATTGCGAGTCCAAGCTCCTTTTGTTGAAAAAATTTTTTAAATTCCGCTGCTTTCTGATTCGTGTTTTCCAACAGTATCTATATTCTTATGAATTGTAAAATATTGGGTAGCATCAGATTGTTGAAATAAGTATATTCATATCCGGAATTTGGCTGTTTAATGTTATCATGAGATTATAATGTGAATATGTTGATATCATGTAAATTTAGTATAGCAAATCCGATTCATCATATAGTTCGTAATTCTGTTCATGGAGATATTGTTTGAGTGCAAGTGTTATATTTGAATCTATAATCATTTGGGTTCGTAATTGTGGATGCTCATTATCATTTCATTATAATTCGAATTAAGGTCTATAATTGCACACATTGAGAAATTGGTTTCAAGAATACAAATGGGTGTAAATTGGCTTACTTCATGTGTAATTCTTTGGGGTGTAAATATATTTTGAGCATGATGTCATGCGTGTGCGTGTATGTTGAGTATATGTTACAAACAAATTGAAATTTATACTAACCGTGCCTTGTAAGTGTGCGTGTGTGTAAATTTATGAAATCAATTAGTATAATAGACTTAAGCTTTAATTATGATAATGTTTATTGAATGCACGTGTGTAAATTATTAATGGAAGTGTTGTTGAATGTGTGTGTACGTGATGGGGTGTGTATATATATTTATATATATATATATATATATATATCTACATCATTATACATAAATGTGATAACTGATTATGCATGCTAAATATATATATATATATATATATTGATGTTTATGGTAGTTACTGGAAGTGTAATGATGAATTATAATTCTGAGGAATTAAGATAAGTGTTTATATATATATATATATATATATATATATATATATATATATATATATATATATATATATATATATATTTGTAATTTGCTATGGCTTGAGTTTTTGACAATATCAGTACATATTTTTGTAAATGGGGAATGTTAGACTTTATAATTGACGTTTGTTTGTACGTGAGAGTGATTGGTGCCTGTGTGATGTGTTATATAGTTGTAATTTTATAAACTAATTATGCGTATTTAAATTAGAGCATTTGGTTTTCCATTTAATTGAATCCTTATGCACATCTATAATTATTTTCAATTGAATTTCTATGGACTTGTATAATTTTGTTTGATATTGAATTATACAACAATTGTGCAATGGGTGTGCTTTAGAGATATCATTTAGTTGCTAAGTGTGTTCGTGGCTACTGTTACGCTTTGCACTTGTCTTTTCCGCGTTTGCTTGATACGTTTGAGTTGCTTTATGAATTATATGCTATGGTATGACTTTAATTGCATTTCTAAACTTTAAATATTAATTTCAGGATTTATATGAATACTTGAATTATGTTATGTGACCTACTTGATGCACATCGTTCCATAATGCATTCCACTCATGCTTATGTTTGTCGTGCGTCTATGTGGTTCATGTTTGAGTCTTGTCTCATGAGTACTTCGTGTTTCCTCTTCTGTCAGTGATCTCCAGGGTAGGGATAATGTGATCGAGTAGGCATCCGGCTTCTCAGTTCCTGTGTCTTGTCGCTTCTCAGGTGAGGTTTAGGATTTTATATAGTTATGCGACCTATGGCCTTTATATGCTGATTTCTACCCTTGCATGCGAGTATACCTTATTATAAATACGTATGTGTTGGATATGATATGTTTATGACCTTTGCGTGCGTCCTGCGTGGGTGGGAGCCTTCGTGGCTTAAATTCCACAGCGTGGGAATATATTTAAAAACCAGTTTTTGAGGCATATGTAAGCTATTTTGGAAAATTCAGTTGTGTTATGATTCTATAGCGAGTTGGCCATGATATATGGTATATGTTCTGTTCTGGGGCCCAGGAGCTACGGGTAATGGCTTGAATCGATTAAACGAGTTGATCGAACCATTAAGCGAATGGTGGGACTTAATGTGTTAATTATTTAATGGACTTTGATTTAATTTTGAATTACTATTAAAGTCCTAATTTGGAGAAATAAAGTCTGATAAATAATTAATTATGAATGAATTAATTATTAGTCTTCAAGTTATTTATTGTAAAATAAATAAAGTAAAATTAAATGTCTAAAAGAGTTAGACTAGATTCTTGCTTTCCAAGTTGATCAAGAGGAGACTTTTGGTCAAAGTAAGAGACTTGGTTTCCAAGCAAGATATCCCCTTCCAAAAGGAGTTTGGAATCCTTTTCCAAAAGGGATAAGGGGTTCGAACCCTAGCCTTATAAATAGAGGGGTTCGAACCCCATGGGAAGATGATACAAAATTTCTTCTTCTCCATAATTATACACTAACCCCTTAGAGCCTAAACACCGAATATAGAACTAGCATCCTCCCTATTCGGATCGTGGTCGCGGTTGGTGGACTATTTTCTCTAGAGGACTTCTATCGTGCAGTCTTGAAAGATTCGAAGGAACTTTTGGGGATCAAGCAAAAACGACCACAAGGGATGATGAAACGATTCTGAACCCAACAGAATAGGAGTGAAAAAATCGAACCAAAGAAGATGGCAAAAACCGTTCATCCATATCGTGAAGGATGAATTTTTTAACGAGGGTTTTATGGCGGGCAGATTTCTACTTTCGTAAAACTGGTTTTCGAAGGGAGTTTCAATCATGCTTTTCTCGTTTCATGTTTCTTTCTTTATGTTATATCGTTAAGCAACTTTCCCTAACATGATTTGAATCTAGGTCAGTGTGGATTGTTGTCCCTACAATGGATTCTGAAGTAGAAAGAGATTTTCGAGGGACGGGTTGCCATTACCGCATGAAGCACATTTGAGGGCGGCTCAAAACGTGTCAAGAAAGCTACTACCTAAGTGAGTTTCTTGATCTCTACGAATTTGGAAATAGGAATTGCAAGTTTTCGATTCTATCTTTTGGGAAAATTTTTAAATTTTCGCAGCGTTTCTGTCTCGTTTTCCCAACAGATGTGGCACATTCTGTTTGGGGTGCTACACGTTGGGTTTGTGACACCACTGTTTTTTGGCCGTCCAGGTACGCACTTACGAGAGAGCTAAATGTGCAATTTAAATTATTTTAATTTCATGTTTAATTGAATTATACTTTATTATTTGAAATTCTTATATGAATTGTTTGAATTTATATGAAATATTCGAATTATATGTCAAAATTTACCTAAGTGATTTATGATATGAATTTTATGATATGTGAATTTAATTTCCGAGCATGCTAATTTTTGTGAATTATGTGATTCATGTGTTAAGGGCTTAATTGTATGATTTATTTAATTTTGGACTTAATTGAAAATTTGAACTTGGACTTATTTGACACTTTTTGAAAGTTTTGGACCTAATTGGAAAATAGCCTTTTTAATAATATTTATTTATTTTAAACCTTTTAATTATTATTTTAAAATTTTATTTATTATTTCTTTGAAAATTTAATTTTTATTATTTGAATAATATGCTTATTTGTTGAAAATGTGTTGCATTTGTGTTCGATTTGAGATCAAAATTTCGTGTCGATTTAATATGCATGAATTATACGTGTTATGAATTTGATTATGTGCTTGTTTTAATTTTTCGGACTTGTTTGATATGGTAACGCACCATATTTTATTTGTTGGGGACTCGAGGCCTAACTACTTTAGCGCGCCTTGGGTTCCGGAGACCATATCTTGAGATCGGGAATTCGGATTCGAATTCTGGAAGTAACGTTGGACTCGTAACGAAGAATGGGAGCCTGATTTTGTATTTTTCTAAGCCCGTTTGAGCCTCTGAAATTTGTTCGAACCGAGCAGCTCGCGCAGATTTGCCACCTTGGAGTATTTTAGCTATATCGCTCTCATTCCTGAACCAAATGAGTTGATTCTTGAGCTCAATAAACCCTAGTTAAGCCCTCTATCTGATGTGAATCATGATGAACCGCGGCCATATCTTGTCCCAAATGAAGAGCTGGACCGATCCACAGCTCAAGAAGATAGCATACAAAAGGAACAAAGTTATGGTGGTCCAATTACAAGAGCTCGGGCCAAAATTATCCAAGAGAAAGTTGGAAATCTCTTAAACCAATTTGCTCAAACTGGACTCCAACCTTCAAGATGGGCTGCTAAACCAAATTCAGAATACTTCAATGTTTTTATGTCCAATTCCTAAAGTCCAAAGTGTGGAAATAATGTAATTCGGCCCTAAGCCTATTATAGTATTATTTGGGCCTTTATTTTATCATTATTTAGCTGCATATTAGTTTATTTAAGCCCACTTTTGTAAGCCTTCATGGCAAGTGGTGGGAATAGCTTGTGTCCTTTAGTATTCTAGTATCTCTTAGGTTTCCATGCATGCATCTTTATATTCAGCATTGTAACTTGTTTTTCTTTCAATCAAGAAGTAAAATTATTGAATTTTCATTCAAGTGAGATTTTTCTCTCAAGTTCTTTGCTGAACGACATTAGGGTTTCAAACCCCTTTCCCGGATAACGTTATTTCTCGACTCCTTATAGTCGACGGGGTGCGTTACATACAATCTGATAGTGTTGGTTCTTTGCTCAATATAGCAAACGGGTCACACTCCTCTTATTTTCAACCATGAATTGGACGATCAGATTCAAGAACTCCAAGTACTGATATAGGGTTTCACGGCAAGTACGTGGAGTTCGTATCATTTGGTATCTAGAGCTTAGGTTTCCATCCAAGGTTACGTATCCGTATCTTTTATCTTTTGTATAATTTCTTTTCATTATTGTTATATTGCTGCAAAAAATCTAAAAAGGCAAAAAACCGAAAAAAAAAAAAAAAAAAAGAGCAGCATTGTTTCAGTCATTTTCTTTGTAATCTCAAATCATAAGTCATGTGGATTTGTTTGTTTGTATCTTTTTAGTTGTAACAGTTCGTTTGTGATAATTTTAGCACCCTTATTGGTTCATTCATCTTAAGGATTATTTGGTTGAGGGATCTGAAATTTCTTGTGTCTTTCTTCAAGAGTTGAGAGAAAAGAGTGGTAAGAGGCTTGAGTTGTGAGTACAAAAGAGGGAAAAAGCCATATTTTTGAGTGATACACGAGCATGAGTGACTCTAAACGAGGGCAAATACGTGAGGGAGTGTTGTGAGGTAATTTTTACTAACGATTTTTCTTGCAGGTTTAAAACATGACGGAAGAACGAAATGAACAGCCTCCAATGGACGTTAACTTTGTCCTCCGTGCAATGCAACAACAATTTGATAGGTTGAACGTACAATTTGGTGAGATCCGGGTCGATTGGATCAAAATGATGAACGGGTGACTGAATTAAAACAAAATGATCTCCCGGCTAGGAGACCAAACCGACGACCAGCCGATTTGGGTATCAATCCTCGTGATGGATTTGATGATGAGGAAGATGACTTGGATGAGGCTGTATCAAATGCCTCTTCAAGGAGAGATCATAGAGTCCAAGATACCAACAATAATGAAGTGGAAGAGGGGTAATTGACAATAACCTCAGATCTATCAAGCTTTCTATTCCTTCCTTCAAAGGACAAAATGACCCGGAAGCTTACATTGAATGGGAACGAAAGGTGGAGTTAATTTATGACTGCCACAACTATTCGGAAGGGAAAAAGTAAAACTTGCAGCCGTATCCTTTACGGACTATGCTATTGTATGGTGGGATCAAGTGGTGATAAGTAGACGAAGAAGTGGTGAGTTCCCTATTGAAACGTGGGATGAGATGAAGGTGGTTATGAGGAAGAGGTTCGTACCTCCTCACTACTATCGGGACCTACACCTTAAGTTGCAAAGCTTGAGGCAAGGGTTCAAAACGGTAGACTACAAAGAAATGGAGATGGCAATGATTCGAGCAAATATTGAGGAGGATCGTGAGGCAACCATGGCTCGGTTCATATGTGGTCTCAACCGAGAGATCGCCAATGTAGTGGAACTTCATCACTATGTTGAACTTGAGGAAGTGGTTCATATGGTTATCAAGGTGGAGAGACAATTTAAGAAAGGACGGACTGTGGTTAAGCGCGATGATTCAAATACCTCTAAACCAAAGTGGAATTCTTCTCCAAAAACAGCCGAAAAGCCTTCAAAACCAAAGGAGGATCCACCTACAGCAAAGGGTTCGTTTGAGAAAGGTAACACCTCTACACATCGCAATCGTGATATTAAATGCTTTAAATGTCAAGGAGCAGGTCATATAATGTCTCAATGTCCAAACAAAAGAGCCATGATCTTGTTAGACATTGGAGAACTTGAAACCGAAAGTGAGGGTGATAATGGAGGCCTTGAAACATCGGATGAGGCAAGTGATGTTGAGCATGCAGTTGTGGGGCAAAGTTTGGTGGTTCTAAGAGCTTTGCACATCCAAGCTCTTGAGGACAAAGATGAACAACAAAGGGAAAACATCTTTTACACACGGTGTCATGTTAAGGAGCGAGTGTGTGGGCTGATCATTGACAGCGGGAGTTGCGTGAACGTGGCTAGTAAATTGATGGTGGAAAGGCTCGGCCTTAAAACCTTGAAGCACCCGAGACCTTATAAGCTCCAATGGTTGAATGAACATGGTGAAATGAAGGTAACAAAACAAGTTCTTATCTCCTTTTCAATTGGCAAATACATGGATGAGGTTCTTTGTGATGTCGTACCAATGCAAGCTGGCCATATATTGCTTGGAAGACCATCGCAATTTGATAGACGAACAGTTCATGATGGCTACAAGAATCGATATAGTTTTACCAAGGATGGGCGAAACATCACCTTGGCACCTTTACCACTAAGCCAAGTGTATGAAGGACAGTGCCAAATTAAGAAAACCATTTCAGCTTCTTCAAAACAAAGTGATTGTAATAGTGAGAAAGAATGTGAAAAAGAAAAAGAAAAAGAAAAAGAAAAAGAGCGTGAAAAAGAAAAAGAAAAAGAGTGTAATAGAAAAGAAGAGGGAGAAAAGAAACTAGTTGAAAAGAAAGAAAGAAAAAAAGTGAGTTTCTTTATAAAAGAAAAAGTGATTGAGGGGGTGATAAAAAAAGAAAAGCTTGTGATGATGATGATGTATAAAAATATATTTCATCTAATGAAACCCCTCCCTTTCCTGGTGTTGTTTCTTCTCTCTTGTAGGAGTTTGAGGATGTATTCCCGGAGGAAATACCACCCGGTTTACCTCCTATACGAGGAATAGAACACCAAATCGACCTCATCCCCGAGGCTGCCATCCCAAACCGACCAGCTTACCGAAGCACCCCTCAAGAGACAAAAGAGCTTCAAAAACAAGTTGAAGAGTTGCTTGCAAAGGGATATGTGCGTGAGAGCATGAGTCCATGTGCTGTTCCGGTTCTTTTGGTGCCTAAAAAGGATGGTACTTGGCGAATGTGCGTGGATTGTAGGGCTATCAACAAGATCACGGTAAAGTATCATTATCCCATACCTCGCCTTGATGATATGATTGATGAATTGCATGGTTCTACAATCTTCACTAAAATTGATTTGAAAAGTGGCTATCACCAAATAAGAATGCAAGAAGGTGATGAATGGAAAACAGCTTTTAAAACTAAGCATGGATTGTATGAGTGGTTAGTAATGCCTTTTGGCTTAACTAACGCACATAGTACCTTCATGAGATTGATGAATCATGTATTGCGTGCTTATATTGGTAAATTCGAAGTGGTTTACTTTGATGATATACTGATCTTTAGCCGTAATTTGCATGAACATATTGAGCATTTGAGGTTAGTACTTGAGGTACTAAGGCATGAAAAGTTATATGCTAATCTTAAGAAGTGTAGCTTTTACATGGATAGAGTCGTGTTCCTTGGATTTGTTGTGAGTGCAGGTGGTATAGAGGTAGATGAAGAAAAGGTTAAGGCAATCAAAGAGTGGCCTACACCTAAGACCATCACGGAAGTAAGGAGTTTTCATGGTTTGGTCGGGTTCTATAGGAGATTCGTGCCCAATTTCAGCACCATAGCTGCCCCCTTAACGAAAATCATCAAGAAAAGCGTGGGATTTAAGTGGGGAGAAGCTCAAGAAATGGCATTCCAAACATTGAAAACAAAGCTAAGTTCAGCTCCTCTTTTACTTTTACCGGATTTTTCTAAAGCCTTGCTTCGGGTGTTGGTATAGGTGTTGTGCTCATGCAAGAGAAGAAACCAATTGCATACTTTAGTGAGAAACTCAATGGGGCTGCATTGAACTACTCTACTTATGACAAGGAGCTCTATGCCTTAATTAGGGCCTTAGAGACGTGGCAGCATTACTTGTGGTCGAAAGAGTTCATCATTCATACGGATCATGAGTCATTAAAACATTTGAAGGGGCAAGGAAGTTTGAACCGAAGGCATGCTCGCTGGGTTGAATTTATAGAGATGTTTCCTTATGTGATTCGGTACAAGCAAGGTAAGGATAATGTGTTGTTGCTGATGCCTTATCACGAAGGTACATTCTTCTTTCTACCTTAAGTGCTAAATTCATGGGATTTGATCATATTAAGGAACTATACTTGAGTGATTCTGATTTTGCTGAAATATTTGCATCTTGTGAACAAAAGCCTTGTGATAAATTTTATGTTCAAGATGGTTATTTGTTTAGAGAAAACAAGTTATGCATTCCAAATTGTTCTTTGCGACAGTTGCTAATCCGTGAGTCTCATGGGGGAGGATTAATGGGACATTTTGGTGTTTTAAAAACTTTGAGCATACTTAAGGAACATTTCTTTTGGCCTCATATGAAACGGGATGTTGAACGGACTTGTCATAGATGCGTAACTTGTAGAAAGGCTAAATCACGAGTTAAACCTCACGGCCTTTACACACCCTTGCCTGTTCCAATGTATCCGTGGACTGATATTTCTATGGATTTTGTGCTAGGAATGCCAAGAACAAAAAATGGAAAGGATTCAATTTTTGTTGTTGTTGATCGATTTTCTAAAATGGCACATTTCATTCCTTGTAATAAAACTGATGATGCAACACATGTGGCTGGATTGTTCTTTCGGGAAGTAGTAAGACTTCATGGCATCCCAAAATCAATTGTAAGTGGTCGAGATGTGAAGTTTTTAAGTCACTTTTGGCGAGTATTGTGGGGAAAATTGGGAACAAAACTGTTATTTTCCACCACTTGTCATCCTCAAACGGATGGACAAACGGAAGTAGTGAATCGAACCTTGGGAACTCTTTTAAGAGTTGTGTTTAAAACATAATCAAAGAATTTGGTTGAGTGTATTCCATTTGTTGAATTTGCATATAACCGTTCAATACATTCTTCTACTTCTTTCTCACCCTTTAAGCTTGTTTATGGTTTTAATCCCTTAACTCCTTTAGATTTGCTTCCTTTACCTATGAATGAACTTGTAAGCTTAGATGGCAAGGAGAAAACTGAACTTGTGAAGAAAATGCATGAGGATGCTCGGCTTCACATTCTCAAAAGAAACAACCAAGCTATGATTCAAGCCAACAAGGGACGAAAGAAAGTTGTTTTCAAGGAAGGAGACTTGGTTTGGGTTCACTTTAGGAAAGAGAGATTTAATCATCAGCAGAAGTCCAAACTTGACCCACGGGGGGACGGACCATTCAAAGTGTTGAAAAGGATCAATGATTAATGCTTACAAAATTGATCTCCTGGATACGTATAGTGTAAGTTCCACCTTTAATGTTGCTGATTTATCTCCGTTTCATGCAGATTCAGATTCGGGGACGAATCCTTTTCAAGAAGGGGGGAATGATGTGAATCATGATGAACCGCGGCCATATCTTTTCCCAAATGAAGAGCTGGACCGATCCATAGCTCAAGAAGATAGCATACAAAAGTAACAAAGTTATGGTGGTCTAATTACAAGAGCTCGGGCCAAAATTATCCAAGAGGAAGTTGGAAATCTCTTAAACCAATTTGCTCAAACTGGACTCCAACCTTCAAGATGGGCTGCTGAACCAAATTCAGAATACTTCAATGTTTTTATGTCCAATTCCTAAAGTCCAAAGTGTTGAAATGATGTAATTCGGCCCTAAGCCTATTATAGTATTATTTGGGCCTTTATTTTATCATTATTTAGCTGCATATTAGTTTATTTAAGCCCACTTTTGTAAGCCTTCATAGCAAGTGGCGGGAATAGCTTGTGTCCTTTAGTATTCTAGTGTCTCTTAGGTTTCCATGCATGCATCTTTATATTCAGCATTGTAACTTGTTTTTCTTTCAATCAAGAAGTAAAATTATTGAATTTTCATTCAAGTGAGATTTTTCTCTCAAGTTCTTTGCTGAACGACATTAGGGTTTCAAACCCCTTTACCGGATAACGTTATTTCTCGACTCCTTATAGTCGACGGGGTGCGTTACTTACAATTTGATAGTGTTGGTTCTTTGCTCAATATAGCAAACGGGTCACACTCCTCTTATTTTCAACCTTGAATTGGACGATCAGATTCAAGAACTCCAAGTATTGATATAGGGTTTCACGGCAAGTACGTGGAGTTCGTATCGCTATCTCTATCCCTAACCCTCATTTCGAAAATATCAGCCAAGAGAAAGAAAGAAGCAGCTGAACCGAGAGAGGAGGAGAAAGGGATTTCTGCACTATTCACCTTTGCAATTCCAAGCTCAATACTTCTCCGATTCGCCTCAAATTCGAAAGGTAAGTCCATGATTTGATTCTCCATCTTCTCCTCTTTCTTTAGCATGTTTACTTTCTGAATTTCATGAAGTTTTGGATGGGATATGAATTTTTATGTGAATAGTTTGGTTTATATGGAATTTTGTTGAATTCTTGAGCATCCTTGTTTTGTTTCTCATTTGCAACTGGATATATAATGTTTCATTTATATGAATGATTTTCATGTTTCTTGAGTGTATGATGAATCACCATAGCTACACTTCCTGAAAAGCTTGGAGATATGAGGTTGAATTCCATCTTTTTGCCCCTTTGTAGCGTGCGAATTTGCTGTTGTTTTAGTGTTCTTTTGCTGCGTTTTTGGTGTGATTTTGGTACCTTGTTGCTGTTGTGTTGTTTCTGCTTCATGGCTTTGCTACTGCTGCGTGAAAAGAAGAGAGAACAAGGGATGTTACCTGCTGTTGCTGCGTCTGCATCATTCTCCCCGGCCGGGGAGAATCTGTTCGTGAGGAGTACCCGGCCGGGTAGTCTCCTTGCAGTAGCTTTCTACAGCTTTTCTTTCTTTCTTTGCTTATGTTTGATTTGTACTAAATGCATGTGTGTTAGCATGTAATGCGTATATATATATATATATATATATATATATATATATATATATATATATATATATATATAATATGTGGTGCATGCTACGTAAATGCATGAATATGTATTATATATATATATGTAATATATTTATATTGTGCATGGTTTGTGATTATGTATGCATGATTAGATGCATTTTGTATATATATATTTATATAATGTATTAAGAATATGCATGCATGAGTGTTAGTTTTGTAATTAATGTATGAAATCTTTAATTTGAAATTCCCATGCATGTCTTAATGTATATATACGTGGGTGTTGTGCGTGCATGTTGTGTATTATATTTATAAATACATATATATTTATAAGTGTGAAATGATTATATGAATCTTATTTGTTTAATTTTGAATATTTCTTTTAAGATATGATCTTTTGTGACATATATGAAATGAATTCGATGAATATATACATGTATGAAATAAGGATGTTCGTGGTATGATATTATATAAATTAAAAAGAATTTATTTGACGTAAGATGAGTTTGTTACTTGGATTAATTGTGTGATATTTGGTTATTTACTCCGTTATGCCTAAGTATGAACTTACATGAAGTGCATTGCATCATTTACATCCATATGCATTTGCCGAGCGTTTCTATGGTTCATGGGGTCTTAGCCTTGTTTCTTGTGTTTAGATTGTTCGAAGGGAGTTGCTCGTGGGGTGCTTTGGGCTGTTCATTTGGTTTGTTCGTCAAGGTGAGGTTTTAGGTTTGTTATAGTTAATGCGACCTACAACCCTATATGCCCGTTTTCAAGCCCGCATGCGATTATACTATTATATTTATATAATAGATATGTGTATATATGATATGTTTATGTCTTTGTTATAAGATTAAATGTTTTGAATTATATGTACAAGCATACGTAAGCTTGAAAATATTTTGCAACGAGGCTATGCTCCAAACCGTGTGTCTTCATGCTAGCTACGGATTAGGATGACATGGAGAGGTACGTCTATAGCATACGCTAAGTTGCAAGGTAAGGTATGCACTGATCAGGTACGTAAGTTTTGCATCGTATGAGCGAGAATGTAATGTAATGGTAACGGTAATGTTGGGCCCCGGAGGTGTGGGTAAGGAGACCCGGGACGACCATGGGGTCGCCGGTTATGACCCCTGTGCACATTCTCCTGTTGGATAGGATCAACCCGGAACCCACTAGGAGGTTTGGTGGGGGACGGAATCCTCGGGCGTGAGCGTCATGAAACTCACGACCCATACATAATGTAATGGATGGTTAGGGTCGCGCAAACCTTCCATCACCGGAGAAGGAGGTTTGTTCTTTAATGTTACTTTTGTTTGATTTGTAATGTTTGATTCGTATGAGGAGCCCAGGATGGGATTGGTGCTCGTACTCGCCGAGCTTTTTGTACGTTATGTTGATTATGAAACGGGATAGGACTTTTAAGTTATAGATACACTATGATTTTGTTAAGATATGTATAAGTTTGTTTTAAAATGGATTTTGGTGTGCAAAACCCTATTCCCGGTTCATAGTCTTTTGTTTTAGTACGTGCTATGCTGTATATTATGTATCGTGTGAGTGTGTTCAGCCCCTCACTCAGTCGAGTTGTAGATTGACCCCTCTCCTTTACCCCCCTTTAGTTGCGGGTGCAGGGTTCGGGTTGAGCTAGGCGACGGTCGTCTTTTGGGTCTTTTGAGTCAAGTTGTTCGAGTCTTTTTGCATTTTGCATCTTTGTCATTGTGCATTGGAATTTTAAATATGTATAAGCCTATGATTATGTATTTAATGTATCTTGTTGATTTGATATGATTCGGGACAGGCTTCTAGGGATAGAATGAACCCGTTTTCAATTTATGTTTTATGATTGATTTACGGGATTACGTATCTATGCTAGTTGAACCCGTCGCCTATTTTTATTTGAGATTTTGTATGATTATGAATGCATTTGCGATCCTGTTGCTTCCGCCTTTGATTTTATTTTGTTGCGTACTCTATATTAGGGTCTAGACCGCCTAGCCTAGGGGTGTGTTTTGTTTGTCTTCCGTTCGCCATTGCTTGGTGCGTGTGCGGAGTTTCCATTTCGTTACACGTGTCGGGCTATGGTGCGAGGGATGTGGTGTCTTTCGCTCCGGGGTGCTACAGGGTTGAACTACTTGAGGACTATGATTACAGAATTCAATACCACCCGGGTAGACCTAATGTGGTTGCGGATGCTTTGAGTAGGAAAACTAGTGTTTCAAGTTTGGAAGCGGGTTCAAGTAAGCAGAATTTGGTATTCTTGGTTTCAGAAGTTCGTTTGGTAAATATTTCTATTCAACCGGATTTGACACAACGGTTAATTGAAGCTCAATCTAATGATCCGAAAATTCAGAGATTAGTGGCAAAGACAAGAATTGATTCGGAAACTAAGTTTGGGTTTGATGATTCGGGTTTATTTTGGTTTAAGGCTCGGGTTTGTGTTCCAGAGGAGCTTAAACAGTTGGTTCTTGATGAAACACATCGATCAGCTTATACGGTACATCCCGGTACTACTAAGATGTACAAGGATTTAAGGACTTTATATTGGTGGAACGGCATGAAAAGAGATGTGGCCAATTTTGTAAGAAGGTGTCAAACATGCCAAGTGGTGAAGGTAGAGCACCAAAAACCGGGAGGAACTCTCCAACCACTTCCAATTCCCGAATGGAAGTGGGAGCAAGTGACGATGGACTTCGTGTCCGGCTTGCCAAGGACCAAAGGAGGTTTCAATGGAATTTGGGTCATAATTGATCGGTTTTGGAGGTCGGCCCACTTTCTCAAAGTCCGGATTTCTGATAAAGTGCCAAAGTTAGCAAGATTATATCGAAAGGAGATTGTGAGATTACATGGTGCACCGGTCAGTATTGTTTCAGATAGAGATCCCCGGTTTACCGCGAACTTTTGGCAAGAATTGCAAAAGTGTTTAGGTACAAAGCTCCAATTTAGTATCGCATCTCACCCACAAACGGATGGGCAATCCGAGATGTTAATAAAGTATCTTGAGGACATGCTTCTTGCTTGTGCCTTAGATTATCAAGACTCATGGGATGAGAATTTGGACTTGGTCGACTTTGCCTATAATAATAGCTTTCATGCTTTAATTGGTATGGCTCCGTATGAGGCGCTATAAGGAAGGAAGTGACGGTCACCTCTATTTTGGGATATTAATGAATGGAGGTGGACTAAAGATGGTAAGCTCGATAGAGCTAAGAAACCAAAGGAAATCCGAGATACCATCGAGAAAGTGAAAGTGATCTGACAAAGGCTAAAGCCGGCTCAGGACCGACAGAAAAGTTATGCGGACAAAAGAAGACGACCCTTAGAGTTTGGAGTGGGAGATAAGGTTTTTCTAAAAGCATCTCCTAGGGAAGGGTTTACTCGGATTGGTAAAGGCGGGAAGCTGAACCCACGCTACTTAGGCCCCTTTGAGATTCTTGAACGAGTTGGGGAAGTAGCCTACCGGCTTGATTTACCACCGAGCTTGCCCGAGATACATAATGTTTTCCATATCTCGCAACTCCGGAAATATTATCCCGATGAGTCTTCTATATTTCCAATTGAAGGGGTACCATTAGAGCCGGATTTGACAATTAAGAAGCACCCGTTTAAAGTTTTGGACCGGAAGATACAAGAATTAAGGAACCGGAAAATTCCCTTAGTAAAAGTCTTGTGGCATGATCAGAAATCCGAAGAAGCCACTTGGGAAACCAAGGAGAAGATGAAACAGTTGTACCCGGAGCTTTTTAAGACCTCGCTTCGGACCTGACGACAGGTCCATTTGAAGGAGGGAGGTTTGTAACATCCCGACCGATCGGACTTTTAGGTATACCTTAATGTACGCAATTTAATTTAATAATTACGTGATATTTAAATGTTAATGTGATTATTTGAATTTATTTGATTAAGTATGAATTCGATTTTGAACATTTATACTTTTAAGTTTTCGAATTTGCTCTATCTTATATCCGAATTTAATTCCGATTTTTGTGAATTTTTGATATGTGTGAATTACATGGGTTATGAACTTGTTCTTATGCTCGTTCTATGTTTTGGAACTTTTTTGTCTTGTCTTTTTATTTTATTTGGGAGACGGGACCTAAAGGGGGCTAAAGGGTATTTAGCGCACCTTGGGTTCCGGGAAGCATAACTTGAGCTCGGGAATTCGGATTCAAATTTTGTCACCTCCGTTGAACTCGTATTGGCTCTTTAGGTTCAATAAGCCTAGCCTCATATTTTTATAAGCTTATTTGGATCCTCAAACTTTGACCGAAACGAGCCTCCCGAGTAATTTCGACCTTAAACACTCTTTTATTCATAACTCAAGCTATACTTAACCAAATAAAGTGAAACTTCACCCAACACTCTCCCAACTTAATGCCCTTTCAGCTATTAGACCTCCACTTCATCCAAGCTTAAGGACAAAAAACCGAGATACAAGATGAAGCAAAATTTCACTATTCACCTATATCTTCATGTTTAGGCTTAGAAATTGCAAGAAATTGATGACTTCTTGGCATATTTTCACCCTAATATGTGTTAACTTGGATATAGCTTGGATTCATGTGAGTTTAGATAGAGTTTTTGGCTTAAAAATCAGTTTTTCCCCTGCTGTCGCAGGAGGTCGTAACCGTGATCAAATTAGTGTAATTTTGGTAGAGGCCGCAACCCGTTCTTGGCTGAGTTTTGAGTTGTGTAGGCTTCAGGTCGCGACCGCGACCTCCCCTACGTTGTTTTGAGGTAGTGGCCGCGACCATTTTTTGGCCCCGTTCTCGATTTTTGGTTGCAACCGCGACCAGACCATGAAGAGTTTGGGTAGCGGCCGCGACACCCCTGCATGTTTGTATGCTTGTTTTCTTCGTTTTGCTTGTGTTTGCTCGCCTTATGTGGTTCGTTTATGACTTATATATTATGTTAACATGTTATATTAATTGGTAAACTTTATGTTATGAATTTATAACTCGTTCTATGCCCTCGTTTATGAATTATGACCTAATATGCAAAATGTGACCTGTATGATTTAAATACGAAATTCATTTCATTTCATTTGCATCATATACTTGCATACACATTTGCCGAGCATCAATATGGTACATTTTGAGTCTAAGAATATCCCTTGTTGTTTGTTTTGTGTAGTTGACCCACCCGTTGACGACGAGGTTGTCCCTTAAGCGTCCGGTTTGCTTTCTTTTATCGCCGTTACACGTTCGGAAAGTGAGGTTTTATTCTTTTAGATATAATGACCTAAAACCCTAATTGATTTGAATCCCGCATGCGAGTTATGTATATTATATGTTACATACGTGTATGATATGTACTTTGGGGGCTCGTTCCATTTGTTATAAGACTTTGAAAACCGTTTGTATATGTATATAAGCTATTTTACGTTTAATTTGAAAACCTTTGATACGTGTGTGTGTGTAACCGAGCTTTGGCTTTGAAAGATAAGCTTTGTTAGAAAATATGATTTTTGAACTATAATTTGGGCCCGGGGAATGGTATGGTATCTCGGGACGGCCGAGTGGTCGCTGAGCTCTTCCATCAATATTTTTCTTTGAGAGTCTCGCCTAACCTTAGGAGGTTGAGGAAGGGCGTTTCTCTTGAGCTGCTGGAAGTAACCGCCGAAGGTTTCAAGGAAGTGATTAAACCGTATCTCGTGTGAATTTGATCGATAGTTAGGGCCGTCTACCCTTCTATCGCCCGGAGAAAGGATGGTTTATGAATTCGGTTTTGATTATGTCTTTGTTTGTGGGTGTTGGAGGATTGACTCGTACTCGCCGAGTCGTGTGAATTTGTACGATCTATAAAACGGGGATGGATTTCTAAATATCTAAAACTTGATATTTTGGCCTATGGCCTTAATTTTCTTTAAGTATATATATATATATATATATATATATATATGTTAGGAATAGTGCCCTAAAAGCCGATTGTATATCCGCTTTGTGCTTTTCCTTATTGTAATCACAGACAATCTTTGAATAAAATAACGAATTGAGGCAACACTTCTTTATATGCTCTTGTTTGGTATGCGTTTACTTTAGCTGTGCATGTATGAGAACTCCCCTAATCCTGATGACTTTAGGACTCCACCATTTAGGTGAAATGGTTCATGAAACGAGCCCTATATCACATAAGTCATGATTAGTAAAATACTCCAAGCCGATGAGTCCTACAGACAGTGGGAGTGTCAACCTGACTCCTCTAAGGCTTGCTTGTGGGATCACGCCCTTAAGAAGGACCACCTTGTTTCATGGAGGTGCAAAGTGTATAGTTGATACGTGCGTGATACATGAGGGTGCTTACTTTAATAAGTAAGTTCACTGAGGTGCCCCTTGTGAGAACATTCCTAAATGGGAAAGGAAGTTTCTATTTCAGGAAATGGAAACTTCCAGATTAGGAAATATCTCACGAGTCATTGATGTGATTAATTGATCCTTAGACTTGAGGTTCCTTGTCACTTTATGAGTTAACTCTGTAGTCTTAGGTATAAGCTTTAAAGGGTGTCGCCTTAGACAACTGATTCAAGGCTTATGCTGGGGCTGCACAAGTGATTCATGAAAGTGAATGAGAATCAAGAAAGGACCTACACTTGCATTTGCAAGGTGATCTCTTATTGTGTAAGTCATTCATATGCCATATGGAGTCCTTGGCCAAGGCAGTAGATCAAGACATCAAGAAAAGGGTTTCTTGGATTGAGATCAAATGGATATGAAATGCACTTAACTTTAAGACAGGATTATTAAGGTTCTGATTATTCCCTTACCCTAGATCTTGGTTGAGAGATAGTAAGTAGGAGGATTGTATCTCGCATGAATCAATGACTTAAAGGTTCTGTCGAATCCGAACATTCCACTTCAGCTAGGGGTTAAACACCTGTTGCTAGACTACGGTCGTTTAATCTGTGGACTGATTAATTAATTAGTGAATTAATTAATTAGGGTCACTGCTAATTGAATTGAGAACCTAGAGGGTCACACACAACAACTTGGTTACATGAGTTGAGGCTTTAAAATGATTAAACGAGTTAATCGGGCCAAGAGGGTTCCACACGTGTGAAATCACACGTGTGGCTCACGTGAGTGACACGTGTCACTGTAACACGTGTCACACACGTGTGAATATATATATATTATATATATATGTATTAAATAATTAAATGTGTTAATTATTTAATAGACTTTGGTTTAATTTTGAATTAAAAAGAAAGTCTTATTTTGGAGAAAATAATCTAGTTAATTAATTACGAATTAATTAATTAGATAAAAATATGTTATTTATTTTATAATAAATAAAGTATAAAATTAACCAAAAATAGTTTGGATGTTTTTAGCTCTCTTAAAAGTTGACTTGAATTAGAATTCAAAGTCAAAGTTAGAAAATACTTGATGATCAAGTAATAGGAGAGAGAGGAACCAAATCCTTGTCCAACCGGGAATAGGTTCGGCCGTCCCTCTCCCTTTCCTATATGAGCTCCCCTTTAGAGCTAATTGGCAATTCTTTTGGTTCATGTGTTGAACACCTTCCTTTCTCCAAGATCAAATAAACCCTAGGTTAAGCCTAAACACTAAATAGAGAACTAGCATCCTTACTAGTTAGAAGTTTCTCTAGAGACTTCAAGTTAGAAGTTTGAAGATTCGAGCTTTACCAAGGAGAGGGGATCAAGCCGCGAGAAGAGCGTTCTTGGGTGGCTTGAAACGCTTCAAGAAAGAACAAAAGAAAAGTAAGTTTTCTATCTCTACGAATTTGGTTACACGATTGCGAGTCCAAGGTCCTTTTGTTGGAAAAAATTTTTAAATTCCGCTGCTTTCTGATTCGTGTTTTCCAACAAGTGGTATCAGAGCCACCTCGTTAATCGTGTTTCTGATTCGTCTCCATTATTCTGAATTTGGTAGAAATTCTTAGGCTTAGATGCGAATTAAGTATTCTTGAGTTCTTTTAGAAAGCCTGAAATACGAAACTGTAATTTTTCTTGAATTTCTGAAACTGTTTTCTTAAATTGTGTTTTCGGAAACCCGTTTTGATAGAAATTAATTTAATTCGTGTTTTTGAATTTTGGATTGTTTTGGTTTTTGAACTAAAAATACGAAACACGAAATCGCGTTACGAAAACGCGAGCCTGGACATGCTAAGGCGTAGCATGCCAGGCCCGCGCGCCCGCTCGCTCAGCAGTCCCGCAACCGCGCGGGACTGCCCGCCACTGCCGTCCGCCAGCGCGCGCGCCTAGGTGAGCCCGCCTGCACCTCCCGCAACCGCGCGGGAGCCTCCCGGCCGCGGCCGCCCGCCTCGCCCAGCTGATGCGCGCACGCTGGCAGCTTACGCTGCCGGCTGTGCGCAGCGCTGGCGCGCGCGTCCGTGTGCGCGATGCTGTGCGTCAGCCGGGCTTGGTCTCGGGCGGACGTGCAGTCCGTTCCAGGCACTTCGTTTCGCGATCTTGATTTTTGTGTTTAGTCCAATCCAATCCCCGTTTAATTTTTCTGAAAATTTTATTTATTAAATTTGAATTGTTTTTGAAATAATTGATTAAATTGAGATTTTAGAAATTTAAGCGATTTGAACTTTGGAAAAATTACAAATTTTATTTTCTGAAAATAATGAAAGAATAAAATTATTGATTTTGGAAATTAATTGGAATTTTGTTGGTTTATTTTTTTTTCGGGTTTTATTGAAAAGGCTCTTGAACAAGAATTGCATCTAAGTCATGTTTTAAGTCATTAGGACTTGAAACGGGAATTTTAATTTATTGGCTAAATTTAAATTCTCGCAAAAGCATGTTAGGTGATCATGGGTTTAGATCTACGTATGGTTTTAATTTATGCACATGGATGGTTTAAATTGGGGTTGGAGCCCTATAGTTGCGTTTTTCAATTGAGGTTGGAGCCTCACTTATGTGCGTACTGTTATGTGATTTATTATGTGGTTTTCCATATTACTGTTTTTGAGGCCGGGGTATGCCCCGTGTAATTGTCTAAGGCCAATATGAAGATTGAGCCTTATTACTTTATGTCTTTTTCTTTTTATTGTAATTTGAGAGTAGAAATAAGTGGCGAGGTTTTATTTTCATTTTGGAGACATTGCACCCATGGAGTAAGATGGACCACATTCAAGTAACAAGGAGGCCATAAGTGAAGACCCCTCAAAATGTTAGGGAGGGGAATCTCAATTGTTAAATGTAATAGAGATAGGGCTCGTATTTTGTTACCGCTTTCCCTTATGTGATTTGAACTGTTTATGTGGCATGTATGTTAGAACTTGTGATTGTGGAGTGGCTCCCACATATCACGCATAAGATAGGTAGAACCCATGATCATTACATGTTAGTATCATGCTAGGACATGTTATCTGTTTATGTGCTTGTTTGAAATGCATTTAAGTGTACTTGCATTAATCAAGACTAATAAAATTGGATAACATATATGTTGGTGAGGTCGAACCGGACAACTCTCCGGTTGATTCGAAAATTCCCATTAAATATTAAGCTAATTTCGAACAAATAGGTATTTAATTCGACATGCAAATTTTGAATTAAATTCCTAGCATTCCATCAATAGGTTTTAAGTTTAGTAAGTAAAGCTAGTTATTGTCCGCGAGTCGTGGGATAGCTAGTGGACCTTATTAGTTCTTAGTTACCTAATTGATCATTTTAAATGATCAATATTTCATGATCGATTTTAGCAAGGGCGATGTCCGCGAGTCGTGGGTCGTTCGAACTAAGTTTTGGTCATGATCTTATGATTGATGGGTCTAGCTTAACGCCTAAGTAAATATGGATGTCGCACGAGTCGTGGGTCCATATTGAAAGATAGGTGATGCAAAAACAATTACTAAGAGTTCAAAAGGTGTTAGAATTGGTAAGTTGTACCTACCTAGGGTTCTTACTGAGAATGTCCGCGAGTCGTGGGTTCGAGGTAAAATGCCTAGGATCTTAGTACCCACTGGGAAACGTGTTCCTCTTAGATCTTTGGGAATTATTGATCTTTGAAAAACAGTGGGAGCTACAATAGATTAAAGACCTTATCTTTTGTATATCGTTATAATTCAGCATGCTCAATAGTTCTCTGTTTTACCATTTAGGTCGTAGATTCTGTGATTCTCTACGTGTTTTGAAATGGCAACCAAAAAGCCTCTTGTATCGATCCTCGAGTCAAACAAGTTGACTGGTCCCAACTATTCTGATTGGCTGAGGAATCTAAAATTCATTTTAGATTCTGAGAAGAGAACTTATGTTCTCTTCGAAGGGGAGCCCAGTCCCGAAGGGGAGGCTCCCACTTGGGCCGAGCGGGATACGATTCAGAAGTGGAAGGATGATAATCTCCAAGCCCGTTGCCTTATGTTGGCTAACATGTCTCCGGACTTGCAAAGGCAACATGAGGCCATGGAATTCGCTTGGGAGATTTACGACCACTTAGAGCAACTTTACCGCCCTCATGAACGTGTTAGAAGGTATAACACTTCAAAGGAATTGTTCCACTTGAGAATGAGGGAAGGTTCAAGTGTCCATGAATATGGACTCAAGTTTCTTGCCCTTACTGAGAAACTCGCTTCCATGGACATGCCACTGAAAGATGAGCTTTCAGTGGATTTGTTGCTAGCTTCGCTCCCACCATCATTCAACCCATTTGTCCTTAACTTCAACATGAATCATGCTGGTGCTACTGTAGCTGAGCTGATTAGTCAGCTTGTGACTGCTGAAAGCACGATCAAGAAGGACAATAAGGTTTTGATGGTGAATGCTCCATCTTCCTCTTCTGGGCCTTCTAAAGGTAAGGGCAAGAAAGCCCAAAAGAAGAAGAAGAAACCCCTTAGGCCCACTGGTGGCATTTCGAAGGGAAAGGCCCAAAAGAAGAAGCGTGATCAGAAAGAGGATGTTTGCTTCCATTGTGGCAAAGTGGGACATTGGAGGAGAAACTGCCCAGAGTACAAGGCTACTCTAAAGAAAGGTATTTTTCTCGTTGAAATAAATCTTTCTATTAATTCTAGTTCTTGGGTACTTGATACCGATTGTGGAACTCATATCTGTAATGATATACAGATGCTAAGTGAAGTCCAACAACTCAAAGAAGGAGAATGTGTCTTGAAGATCGGCGATGGCTCAAACGTTGTAGCTCGAGCTTTAGGCACAATTAGATTAGATTTAGGAAGTTTTGAGTTAGTCTAAAATAAAGTCCTTTATGTACCGAGCATTATTCGTAATATAATTCCAGTTCCAATATTAGATTGTGAAGGTTATGAAACTTATATTAAGAATGGTAAATATTTTATCAAACGGAACAACTCTTCCGTTCACATCGGTACTCTAAGTAATGGACTTTACCTAACTCAAAATATCAATATTATGAATATACAACGAGAAACCAAGCGTAAGAGAGATGACAAAGTTTCAGCTCCCTTATGGCACGCTAGATTAGGACACATTTCCAAAAACAGAATTAGCAAGATAAACACTTTAGGATCATTCTCTGAAAATGATCTCAAAGAGTTAACTTCTTGCGAATCCTGTCTCAAAGGAAAAATGTCCAAAGTTCCTTTTAAAGGAACTGTGGAACGTGCCACTAAGGTTTTGGATTTGATCCATACTGATGTTTGTGGACCGCTTAGTGTAAGCACTAGAAACGATCATCAGTATTTCATAACCTTTACTGATGACTTTAGTCGGTATGGTTATGTATACTTAATAAAGTATAAATCTGAAGCTTTTGAGAAATTCTTAGAATTTCAAAAGGAGGTTGAGAACCAAACTGGTCACAAGATCAAAGCACTTCGATCTGATCGAGGAGGCGAATATCTTAGTGAAGAATTCCTTAATCATCTCAAAGATAATGGGATTATCTCTCAGTGGACTCCTCCGGGAACTCCTCAGCTTAATGGAGTTTCTGAGAGAAGGAATCGAACCTTACTTGATATGGTTCGTTCCATGATGAGTTTCACTGACTTACCACCTTCTTTCTGGGGTTATGCCCTAGAAAGTGCAGCAAAGATTTTGAATCTAGTTCCCTCTAAGTTAGTCCCTAAAACGCCCCATGAAATGTGGCATGGTAAAATCCCTAGCTATTCTTACTTAAGAATTTGGGGTTGTCCTGCTTACGTGAAGAGGACAGTGGGAGATAAGTTAGAATCTCGTTCTAACTTATGCTACTTTGTAGGTTATCCTAAGGAATCCATAGGATACTACTTCTATGATCAATCTGAGCAAAAGGTGTTTGTTTCCAGAAATGCCACTTTTCCTGAGGAACTGTTCCTTAAAGAAAAGAAAGCCAAGATCATAGAATTAGAAGAAGTACAAAGTAACCCCACGCCACCCACTGAAGAAACGTCCCCTACTGATCAACCACAACCAATCACGAATTTCGATACACATGTAAATCCTCCTCTAAGGCGTTCTGAACGCACTCCTAGACAGCCGGAGAGATGGTATGGATTCTTCTATGAAATCTCTCAAAAGGATAATGATCCTTCAACATATGAGAAGGCACTTTCAGATTCTGACTCTGAACAGTGGATAGAAGCCATGAAATCCGAAATGGATTCCATGAACTCCAACCAAGTTTGGACCTTGGTAGATTTGCCTGATGGGGTCAAACCCATAGGTTGCAAATGGATCTTTAAGAGAAAGCTTGGAGTTGATGGAAGCATTGCAGCCTACAAAGCAAGACTGGTTGCAAAAGGATTCACTCAAAGACCCGGCGTGGACTTTGACGAAACCTTTTCACCAGTTGCAATGCAAAAGTCCATTCGAATCACGCTTGCCATTGCTGCATATTATGACTATGAGATATGGCAAATGGATGTGAAAACTGCCTTTCTCAATGGTAACATTGACAAAGACATTTATATGGAGCAACCTATAGGTTTCACATTCAGTGGGAGTGAGCAAAAGGTTTGCAAACTCCAAAGATCAATCTATGGATTGAAACAGGCTTCTAGGAATTGGAACATTCGATTTGATGAATCAGTCAAAGCGTTTGGCTTCATGCAAATCTCGAATGAATCATGTGTGTATAGAAAGGAATTGGAGACCTCAGTGCAATTCTTAGTACTTTATGTTGATGACATCCTTCTTATTGGGAATTCGAAGGATGACATGAAAGTGACTAAGTTATGGTTATCGAACCAATTCGAGATGAAAGATCTTGGTGATGCGTCCTATATCCTTGGAATTAAAATCTATAGAGATAGATCTAGAAGGTTAATAGGACTATCACAGTCGATGTACATTGACAAAGTATTGAAGAGATTCAATATGGAGTCAGCAAAGGTTAAGAACCTTCCTATGAGTGTAGGAACATGTCTTTCAAAGAAGATGTGTCCTAAGACTAACCTTGAGAAGGAGAGAATGACTCATACACCTTATGCGTCAGCAATAGGTAGCATAATGTATGCAATGTTATGTACTCGACCGGATGTGGCTTATGCACTTAGTGTGACGAGTCGTTTCCAATCTGACCCTGGAGATGGTCACTGGGCTGCCGTGAAGAATATTCTTAAGTACTTGAAAAGTACTAAAGATTTATTCTTAGTTTACGGAAGTCAGAAAGATCTTACTGTCGAAGGATACTGCGATGCAAGCTTTGCATCAGACTTAGATGATTTTAAGTCAATGTCAGGATACATTTTCTGCCTAAACGGCGGAGCAGTGAGTTGGAAGAGTTCCAAGCAAACAACCACTGCAGATTTGACCACTGAGGCCGAATACTTAGCTGCAAATGATGCAGCTAAGGAAGGTGTTTGGATTAGAAACTTCATTCAAGAGTTGAATGTTGTTCCTAGCATGAAAGACCCCATTACTGTGTTTTGTGACAACACTGGGGCGGTTGCTCAAGCAAGAGAACCAAGATCTCACCAACGGACCAAGCACATTATGAGGAAGTATCACCTAATCCGTGATATTATCAAAAGAGGAGATGTGCAAATTGAGAGGGTCATATCTGCAGAGAACGTGGCAGATCCACTTACTAAACCCCTTAGTCGAGAAGCTTTCCAAGGTCATCTTCAGAAGATGGGGCTTAGAGTAGCTTTAGAATGGCTTTGACGGGCAAGTGGGAGATTGTTAGGAATAGTGCCCTAAAAGCCGATTGTATATCCGCTTTGTGCTTTTTCTTATTGTAATCACAGACAATCTTTGAATAAAATAACGAATTGAGGCAACACTTCTTTATATGCTCTTGTTTGGTAAGCGTTTACTTTAGCTGTGCATATATGAGAACTCCCCTAATCCTGATGACTTTAGGACTCTACCATTTAGGTGAAATGGTTCATGAAACGAGCCCTATATCACATAAGTCATGATTAGTAAAATACTCCAAGCCGATGAGTCCTACAGACAGTAGGAGTGTCAACCTGACTCCTCTAAGGCTTGCTTGTGGGATCACGCCCTTAAGAAGGACCACCTTGTTTCATGGAGGTGCAAAGTGTATAGTTGATACGTGCGTGATACATGAGGGTGCTTACTTTAATAAGTAAGTTCACTGAGGTGCCCCGTGTGAGAACATTCCTAAATGGGAAAGGAAGTTTCTATTTCAGGAAATGGAAACTTCCAGATTAGGAAATATCTCACGAGTCATTGATGTGATTAATTGATCCTTAGACTTGAGGTTCCTTGTCACTTTGTGAGTTAACTCTGTAGTCTTAGGTATAAGCTTTAAAGGATGTCGCCTTAGATAACTGATTCAAGGCTTATGCTGGGGCTACACAAGTGATTCATGAAAGTGAATGAGAATCAAGAAAGGACCTACACTTGCATTTGCAAGGTGATCTCTTGTTGTGTAAGTCATTCATATGCCATATGGAGTCCTTGGCCAAGGCAGTAGATCAAGACATCAAGAAAAGGGTTTCTTGGATTGAGATCAAATGGATATGAAATGCACTTAACTTTAAGACCGGATTATTAGGGTTCTGATTATTCCCTTACCCTAGATCTTGGTTGAGAGATAGTAAGTAGGAGGATTGTATCTCGCATGAATCAATGACTTAAAGGTTCTGTCGAATCCGAACATTCCAATTCAGTTAGGGGTTAAACACTTGTTGCTAGACTATGGTCGTTTAATCTGTGGACTGATTAATTAATTAGTGAATTAATTAATTAGGGTCACTGCTAATTGAATTGAGAACCTAGAGGGTCACACACAACAACTTGGTTAAATGAGTTGAGGCTTTAAAATGATTAAACGAGTTAATCGGGCCAAGAGGGTTCCACACGTGTGAAATCACACATGTGGCTCACGTGAGTGACACGTGTCACTGTGACACGTGTCACACACGTGTGAATATATATATATTATATATATATGTATTAAATAATTAAATGTGTTAATTATTTAATAGACGTTGGTTTAATTTTGAATTAAAAAGAAAGTCTTATTTTGGAGAAAATAATCTAGTTAATTAATTACGAATTAATTAATTAGATAAAAATAAGTTATTTATTTTATAATAAATACAGTATAAAATTATCCAAAAATAGTTTGGATGTTTTTAGCTCTCTTAAAAGTTGACTTGAATTAGAATTCAAAGTCAAAGTTGGAAAATACTTGATGATCAAGTAATAGGAGAGAGAGGAACCAAATCCTTGTCCAACCAGGAATAGGTTCGGCCGTCCCTCTCCCTTTCCTATATATAGGGGAGCTCATGCTCCCCTTTAGAGCTAATTGGCAATTCTTTTGGTTCATGTGTTGAACACCTTCCTTTCTCCAAGATCAAATAAACCCTAGGTTAAGCCTAAACACTAACTAGAGAACTAGCATCCTTACTAGTTAGATTGTGATCAAGTTGGTGGACTTTCTCTAGAGACTTCAAGTTAGAAGTTTGAAGATTCGAGCTTTACCAAGGAGAGGGGATCAAGCCACGAGAAGAGCGTTCTTGGGTGGCTTGAAACGCTTCAAGAAAGAACAAAAGAAAAGTAAGTTTTCTATCCCTACGACTTTTGTTACACGATTGCGAGTCCAAGGTCCTTTTGTTGGAAAAATTTTTTAAATTCCGCTGCTTTCTGATTCGTGTTTTCCAACAAGTGGTATCAGAGCCACCTCGTTAATCGTGTTTCTGATTCGTCTCCATTATTCTGAATTTGGGAGAAATTCTTAGGCTTAGATGCGAATTAAGTATTCTTGAGTTCTTTTAGAAAGCCTGAAATACGAAACTGTAATTTTTCTTGAATTTCTGAAACTGTTTTCTTAAATTGTGTTTTCGGAAACCCGTTTTGATAGAAATTAATTTAATTCGTGTTTTTGAATTTTGGATTGTTTTGATTTTTGAACTAAAAAAAGGATGTAGCACCCCGCACGTGAGGCACCACATCCCCCGCACTAAGACTCAACACGAGTAACGAAACAGATAATCCGCACCCGTATCAAACCTTAGCGAACGGGAGACAACATAAAACCTTCTTAAGCTAGGCGGAACTTAGACCCTGCAATAACAACCAAAACTCAAAATATAGTGCCTCGAAATTTCTAAAACTCAAACATACAAACCATAAGCAAACTTGGGCTCTTCAGGCCTCTTTTAAACTCATAAATACAATCCAACAAAACAATTCCATAGCAATTATACAAGATTCAATTCCAAGATCTTACAATGTCGAATCAATCACAACATAAATACATGAGGTGAATGCAGAGACGCTTCTAAAGTAACTTGACCAACTCAAACTCAACATAACTCCGCCTAGCTCGAGACTCCAAAGCCAAGCCTGCATGCTAAAGTGTCGGGAAGGGAGAGGGTCAGTCTCTAGAAGACTGAGTGAGCAGGAGCAATACATATATACAAAACATGCACATGCAAGTCATAAATCCCGAGCAAGGTTTTGTTTGCGATTAGTTCCCAAAAAGGGCGAGAGAATGATTAATCAATGCTCGGATTTTATGACTTATTCATATTAAATTCATTACATTCATAAATCATACATAAATATAAGGCTCGGCGAGTGAGCGTGCACAACCTCCATCCAAACTCCGACCGTGTACGACAAATATCAATAATATCTTAAATAGGTGATCATGCGATATATCATAGTACACACAATTCATATATCAAATCCTAAATCATATTCGTTTGGGCAATCCGGTTCCCGGCCTTCCCGCACGGTGCCTATCAATCAATAATCAATCAGTCAATCAATCATTTCAATTATAAATAAATTCCAACCTTCTTCCTCCGGGTTGGTGGTGGGTTTGCAAGGCCCGACCACCCTGTCTTTGACCAAAAGGGGTTACATGACTCCCCAGATGGCACTCAGCTCCCTTTCCCCGCCAATCTCCTGACGAGGTCCGGTACCGCTGTAATTTGGTTGGGACTAGTATATGGGATCCCCGTCAGCCCTTGCTTCCTCGGTTAGCCACATATACTAAGTCCCGGGGCCCGTTCTGTAATAAGTAATAAATGTGTCTCGCCAAAACATATTAATACATACCTATGATACATACTATAAGAAATCATACCTTACCTTGTAACTCGGCATATGCTATATACGTACCTCTCCGTGTCATCCTAATCCATAGCTAGCATGACGACACACGGTTTGGAGCATAGCCTCATTACAAAACCATTTTTTTAAGCTTATGTACGCTCATACGTATAATTCAGAAGAATTTACTCGATAGCTTCGTTTGGAAATCATATATATATATAATCATAAGGTTTTTGGCCAAAGCTTTGCACATAAGGGTTATAGGGTTTGTTACATAGCTACAACGAAAACCACCCTCACCTGAACCGTGATGAAACAAGGATCGAGCACCAAGTGCCTGAACGATCAAAAGCTCTCCACCCTGGAGACAAACTGTACAAAAGACCACAAGACGTGTTCGTGAGACTCAAGACTCTAAATGAACCATATATGACGCACGGCAATGAAGTGAATATAATATGAATGCATAAATGATCATATTATATCAATAAAATGTTCATGTGCACGATTAAGAAATTAAAACATATAATCAACTCATTCATTCATACGTTTCATTCAATTCCATCAATTCATAAATTCATATAAATTTCATAAATTCATAACATTCATAATATTCATAAATTCATAAATTCATAATTCATAATGCATATCAATTAATCCATGAATTCATTTAATAATCAAACACATAATATTCAAATTCACACTTAGGAGTAATATAAATAGAACGTTAAATCAATAGTCGGTAAATTAAATACGCGAAATGGCAATCAATTAATTTTCAATAATTAAATTAAATCAAATAATATTTAAATATATATATATTAAATATATATATATAACATATATAACTATTACATAAATAACATAAGTATATACAATATGTATATATATATATATACATATACGTACACTTACAAACATACACATGCATGCACGTATATACATATTACATGCAATATATATAATATATACATATATATATTCACGTACACACACATTACCCATGCATGCATTAATCATATATACTCAATACATGCACAATATGTATACTCTATAATACACACATGCATGCATTAACAAACACAACACTTTGCACATTATCTATAGCAGCCATGGACAATTATAACAGCAGCAACAGACATCATGCAGGGAAGAAGAAGAAGACGCAGGAACAGCAGTCTAAACACAGCAGCAAATCCAGAAACGCAGGCCAAAAGAATTCTGAAAAACGGGGTGACACCCCGTGTCACCCTCCAAACTTATACCGAGACACCCCCGTGTCTCGGTACAGCAACTCCAGGCCACGCTGCACCCCCGTTCCTCGCTGAAACGGACAGAAAAGACACGCCCGTGACGTGCAGCGGCAGCAGCCCAGTTACAGACAGCAAGACGCACAGAAACAGGGCAGGACTTCATGCGCAGGAAAGCAAGCAACAAATGAAACATTACAAGGTACAAGTTGCTGCCAGAACTCAACAAGAATAATCCCTCAAAACCAAGAAAACTGACAGCAAAAAGGAAGAAGGAAACGCAGCAAATTAACAGCTGAAACTCACGCCAGAAACAGAGCAATAATGGAGGAAAACAGAGCAAGAACGAATCACTCCTACTCCAACTATACAACTCAGTTAAGGCCAACAATTAAGCAGCAAAACAACATGAATTCAACCTATAACTCAGTTCCAACGAAGCTCAACCAAGAGAAGAAAGGATACGTGACTTTCATGAAAATTTCTCAAAGTCTCATAAATAATAACTCATGAATACTCTTACTACCAAGAAATCAATGATCATAAATAATATGAGGATGTTAAAACAATCAATATCAAGTTTGGAATCAATCAAAACCATTGAGAATCGAAGAAGATCAATAATTGCCCAAAATCACCCCATTTCGGAAAAAGTCCAGAATATCTCGAATCCATGCTCAAAATCGTGGATGAAAGGATGACAATGACTCATATAGTATGTACATAACATATCCAAGCTTACCTTGTGGATTAATGGAGGTTTGGAAGGAGATTTGAGCTTGAATCTCATGGCCAAGCTTGAGTTACGGGAGAGACTGGGAAGCAGAAAGTGTTTGAGATATTTTCAGTAGGTGGGGAGGGTTATCTCGGTTTGGGGAGTTAAGGAATGAATAGAGGGTTGAGTTAGGGTTCCATATCATTCAACCATAGTTAATTTGGTCAAGGTTTGAGCAAGATATGGTCTTTTTAATGCAACAAGGTCATTTTGGTCGCCGCCTCGTTTTTCGGTTGAATTTCGGAAGTTCAAATGATTTAGGAAAAATATAAGGCTAGCTTTACTAAACTCGAATTTTCGTTACGAGTTCAGCGGAGGTGACGGAACTCGAATCCGAGTTCCCGAGCTCAAGATATTAAATCCGGAACCAAGGGTACGCTAAGTGCTCGTTAGCTCCCGTTTTGGTTCCTCAAATGAAATTAAATTCGTTAACCTATCAAATGAATTCGAAAACATAAATTGAGTATAAAATCATGTTCATAACACATGTATGTACAACATATTACAAATTCGTGCCAATTTGATATCATATCATGTAAGAACGAAGCACAAAATAAACGAATAACTTAAACATGCAATTCATGCATAATCCTATAAATTTCCATGCAAAATAATATAATCTCATGCATGAATATGATTTTCCATGCAAAAATACAATTTCATGCAATATGTTAAACCCATGCAAAAATATTTGATTTCATGCATATATGATTTCACGTATAAATATATATATATATATAAATAATTAGTGAATTAAAACATGATTAATTAATATAACATATAATTAGTATAATCATTAAATTAATAATAAATAATTAAACATATATTCATATATATATATATTACGAAATATATATAATTAATATTATTAGAATAAAATATTATAATATAATATAATAAAATAATAACAATTATAATAAAATTAAATATGAAAACACGTAAAAACAATTAATCACATAATTAAATAATTAAATAATTTAATTGCGCAATTTAGAAACAATTATGACATATTAATAAAATTGAAAAACTGGGGCGTTACAATCTCTCCCCCTTAAAAAGAATCCGTCCTCGGATTCAAAGCACGCTTGAAAACAACAATGAGAGATTCCCCGTCTCTCACAAGCAACAAGGAGAGAGCCCCGTCTCTCGAGCAACAATGAGAGAACCCCGTCTCTCCAACAACAATGAGGGAACCCCGTCTCTCGCAAGCAAAGAGAGTACCCCGACTCTCAAACAAAAATAAAAGAAGCAAGGAAGTCTCCAATACTCCCAAGCAACACACGCAAAACCAAATTCAAAATCACACAACCCACTCCAAGGCAAGTAACAGATATCATCCACGTTAATCATCAATTACCTCACGTAGTTTAACTTGATAAGAAAACAAAACACATAACAAAGAAATTATTAAATTGGATTTGCATGAATGTATGCTTCATGAATGCTATAAATACCGTTCACCGTGGTCACGAAGTTTTAACATTGTGAGTTGTCGTTGTTCAGTGCATCCTCTGTCCCGAAGATAGATTCCCTTCTGCCTGGTACTGTTCCCAGTCTCCATCCTTTCCCTTAATCTTCATTCAACCAACTCTTTGTAATTAACCGAGTTTGACCTCCCGAATACCCTTAGACCATCCGTTTCAAAGTTAGGTCCATAGCTACTATTTTACCCACATCGGAGTTTAAAATACCCTCAAGGATAACTACTCCTAACAACAATGACGATTCAATCCCTACCTTGAGGTATTCGTCATTAGGATCTACCTTAACACGAATACTTTTCCATCTTCTGTTCATGGTATCCATTCATTCCCTTTGACCCCTTAAGGTTATATTTGGCATCTAGCTCCACATTTCTTGAATCGAAGATAAAATGTTCTTGATGCGTTTTGAAGTTTGATGTAAATCCTCCAATGATCATCTTTTCCGGTTTGGTTTCTTCTTAGATTTCCTTCCGAAGTATCGTGGGACTAACCGAAGACTTGATATTATTGTCATTATTGAACCCCCTTTTTTACCCTGTTGGATTACTCGTGATCGCCATCATTCCATCATATGCCAACTTGATTCGACACTCTCTCCTTTGTCAATTCTGACTTAGGAGTTTCCAGAGGCTCCCTTATAATTCCGTTATCCCCAGATCCATGTTCTATACATAGGAATATTCTCCAAGCTATTTCCGTTGTACCTAATGAGGGACTCCAACCCGAATTGAGTAACTTAACTCTCCTCTTAACAACTTAACCCTTCAAGCCGTCTTGTTTATTTCCGATCATCACTAATAGGACTCCCAGGTCTTCCTTAATTACACTTTCATTATTCTCACTAAAATATTTCTTCGAGCACCCTTTTCAATCGTCAATTTGTTCCTCGGTCGTGCTCTCCCCCTTAAATTTCTGTTGTCCCGGTTGAACTCCATCGATTCCTCTTTTGTCGAAAGTCTTGATGAGTAATTCCCATTAAATGGAGTTTAACTGATATAGAAATCAAAGATTTAGCCTTTCACTCCTTCCCTAGTTCTCTTGATATCCGAAACTCCTTCCTTAATCTTGTCCGGAATTCTAGTCTCATCTCTCCTTCTGAATTCTTGTTTCCGTTAACCTATCCCTTAATAGAAGTTCTTATTTTCCTCAAATTCACCTTCCTTCTAATGTCATCCTATTATTTCTCTTCCTCATAACTCGGATGCGGTTCGGTTGAACTGATACTTGATAGTTGAGGCGAAAGGCTTCCTATCGAGTAAACACTAAAATGCATGTTGGGTTAAAATGACAATGCATGTGTCAGTTTACACCAAGCAGTTATACAACACATTAGTATAACAAAGCCAATTAGAAATGCACGGATAACCATAAGGTTAAAAGAATAAACAATTAATGCGAAATATGATGCACGTGCTATGAATGCTTTGGAACCTGTCACCGATGTGGGAAGTTATTAGCTCGGTAGCTTTTCCTCGTTCCTCCAATCCCGAGGTTACTTTGACTTGGTGGTTATCCCTTGTCTTTCCCACGGTCTTCAAATTTCCCATGAGTCTTTTTGCATCACCTGTATCTTCCACTATCCGGGATTGCAATTTCTTAATCCTTAATTTTTCCACGTCCACAGAATTAGTATCCAAACTTCTCCTCGAATTTCGACCTTTACTTCTAATCGTCACCTCAATCCAGAATTTCGCGTTTATCCTTTGTGGGTTTAATTCACCTCCAATTATTTCTACTTGAGCGCATGATTTCCTCTCTTTCTCGTTTCCATTTGTTGCTCCATATCTTCCAATTTAACCTCACAACATGACAATTCAGCTGGGATTTGGAAAAATGAACTCAAATCCTGTTCTCCATATCGCCACCTTCCCTCTATTCGTGTTTACCCAATTGCTTGCCTTCTAGAACCCGACTTCTAATCACTAGGCTTAGTTCGAAGTCCTTCTTTGTAGGCCCTTGATGCATAACCTCTACCGCACCCCTGTTATCTCTACTCCTCTTAGTTTCTAGTACCTCTTCCATGATCCAAATCCGGGACCAATATATCTTCAAGGTTTTGTTCCCTTCATTCCTTAGGTTGCAAGATCCTGTTGAATCCAATTAACACACTCCAGGTAGTGGATTCACATAAGTCGTTCTTTTGAGTCACAACCATCCCTTGATTATCCCCTATTCCTATACCACCAAATGTTCCTCTGCCATCGCATCGCCAAGGTCTAACCTCCCATTCTAAATCCTAACCGTTAATTGCAACTCAGTCCGTAAAGCTACGCGGTTAGCATTCTCCACATTCCTCCTGGGCATCCTTCCTATCTTTCATGCCTCCGAAGGAATTTGCAATAGGTTGTTGTGATCATAAGATTTGGCCGTGGTTTGATATCATCTTTATAACCTGGAAACCATAACTCATTTCAAGAATAGATGCATGCGATTAGTGCATGCTCATGGCACATATTCAATACGAAAGACAAGAACCCATATAAAAATGCAACAAATAATTCAACGAAATTCTTACGGAAACTAAATTCCATATTCAGGATCGATGCAATGCACACAATATCACATAGTCCCTATGCCGTTCGACTTAGACTGACTCCGACATGACTCAAGAACACCGGTTTTGCAACCGGGCTCTGATACCACTTAAGGATGTAGCACCCCGCACGTGAGGCACCACATCCCCCGCACTAAGACTCAACACGAGTAACGAAACAGATAATCCGCACCCGTATCAAACCTTAGCGAACGGGAGACAACATAAAACCTTCTTAAGCTAGGCGGAACTTAGACCCTGCAATAACAACCAAAACTCAAAATATAGTGCCTCGAAATTTCTAAAACTCAAACATACAAACCATAAGCAAACTTGGGCTCTTCAGGCCTCTTTTAAACTCATAAATACAATCCAACAAAACAATTCCATAGCAATTATACAAGATTCAATTCCAAGATCTTACAATGTCGAATCAATCACAACATAAATACATGAGGTGAATGCAGAGACGCTTCTAAAGTAACTTGACCAACTCAAACTCAACATAACTCCGCCTAGCTCGAGACTCCAAAGCCAAGCCTGCATGCTAAAGTGTCGGGAAGGGAGAGGGTCAGTCTCTAGAAGACTGAGTGAGCAGGAGCAATACATATATACAAAACATGCACATGCAAGTCATAAATCCCGAGCAAGGTTTTGTTTGCGATTAGTTCCCAAAAAGGGCGAGAGAATGATTAATCAATGCTCGGATTTTATGACTTATTCATATTAAATTCATTACATTCATAAATCATACATAAATATAAGGCTCGGCGAGTGAGCGTGCACAACCTCCATCCAAACTCCGACCGTGTACGACAAATATCAATAATATCTTAAATAGGTGATCATGCGATATATCATAGTACACACAATTCATATATCAAATCCTAAATCATATTCGTTTGGGCAATCCGGTTCCCGGCCTTCCCGCACGGTGCCTATCAATCAATAATCAATCAGTCAATCAATCATTTCAATTATAAATAAATTCCAACTTTCTTCCTCCGGGTTGGTGGTGGGTTTGCAAGGCCCGACCACCCTGTCTTTGACCAAAAGGGGTTACATGACTCCCCAGATGGCACTCAGCTCCCTTTCCCCGCCAATCTCCTGACGAGGTCCGGTACCGCTGTAATTTGGTTGGGACTAGTATATGGGATCCCCGTCAGCCCTTGCTTCCTCGGTTAGCCACATATACTAAGTCCCGGGGCCCGTTCTGTAATAAGTAATAAATGTGTCTCGCCAAAACATATTAATACATACCTATGATACATACTATAAGAAATCATACCTTACCTTGTAACTCGGCATATGCTATATACGTACCTCTCCGTGTCATCCTAATCCATAGCTAGCATGACGACACACGGTTTGGAGCATAGCCTCATTACAAAACCATTTTTTTAAGCTTATGTACGCTCATACGTATAATTCAGAAGAATTTACTCGATAGCTTCGTTTGGAAATCATATATATATATAATCATAAGGTTTTTGGCCAAAGCTTTGCACATAAGGGTTATAGGGTTTGTTACATAGCTACAACGAAAACCACCCTCACCTGAACCGTGATGAAACAAGGATCGAGCACCAAGTGCCTGAACGATCAAAAGCTCTCCACCCTGGAGACAAACTGTACAAAAGACCACAAGACGTGTTCGTGAGACTCAAGACTCTAAATGAACCATATATGACGCACGGCAATGAAGTGAATATAATATGAATGCATAAATGATCATATTATATCAATAAAATGTTCATGTGCACGATTAAGAAATTAAAACATATAATCAACTCATTCATTCATACGTTTCATTCAATTCCATCAATTCATAAATTCATATAAATTTCATAAATTCATAACATTCATAATATTCATAAATTCATAAATTCATAATTCATAATGCATATCAATTAATCCATGAATTCATTTAATAATCAAACACATAATATTCAAATTCACACTTAGGAGTAATATAAATAGAACGTTAAATCAATAGTCGGTAAATTAAATACGCGAAATGGCAATCAATTAATTTTCAATAATTAAATTAAATCAAATAATATTTAAATATATATATATTAAATATATATATATAACATATATAACTATTACATAAATAACATAAGTATATACAATATGTATATATATATATATACATATACGTACACTTACAAACATACACATGCATGCACGTATATACATATTACATGCAATATATATAATATATACATATATATATTCACGTACACACACATTACCCATGCATGCATTAATCATATATACTCAATACATGCACAATATGTATACTCTATAATACACACATGCATGCATTAACAAACACAACACTTTGCACATTATCTATAGCAGCCATGGACAATTATAACAGCAGCAACAGACATCATGCAGGGAAGAAGAAGAAGACGCAGGAATAGCAGTCTAAACACAGCAGCAAATCCAGAAACGCTGGCCAAAAGAATTCTGAAAAACGGGGTGACACCCCCGTGTCACCCTCCAAACTTATACCGAGACACCCCCGTGTCTCGGTACAGCAACTCCAGGCCACGTTGCACCCCCGTTCCTCGCTGAAACGGACAGAAAAGACACGCCCGTGACGTGCAGCGGCAGCAACCCAGTTACAGACAGCAAGACGCACAGAAACAGGGCAGGACTTCATGCGCAGGAAAGCAAGCAACAAATGAAACATTACAAGGTACAAGTTGCTGCCAGAACTCAACAAGAATAATCCCTCAAAACCAAGAAAACTGACAGCAAAAAGGAAGAAGGAAACGCAGCAAATTAACAGCTGAAACTCACGCCAGAAACAGAGCAACAATGGAGGAAAACAGAGCAAGAACGAATCACTCCTACTCCAACTATACAACTCAGTTAAGGCCAACAATTAAGCAGCAAAACAACATGAATTCAACCTATAACTCAGTTCCAACGAAGCTCAACCAAGAGAAGAAAGGATACGTGACTTTCATGAAAATTTCTCAAAGTCTCATAAATAATAACTCATGAATACTCTTACTACCAAGAAATCAATGATCATAAATAATATGAGGATGTTAAAACAATCAATATCAAGTTTGGAATCAATCAAAACCATTGAGAATCGAAGAAGATCAATAATTGCCCAAAATCACCCCATTTCGGAAAAAGTCCAGAATATCTCGAATCCATGCTCAAAATCGTGGATGAAAGGATGACAATGACTCATATAGTATGTACATAACATATCCAAGCTTACCTTGTGGATTAATGGAGGTTTGGAAGGAGATTTGAGCTTGAATCTCATGGCCAAGCTTGAGTTACGGGAGAGACTGGGAAGCAGAAAGTGTTTGAGATATTTTCAGTAGGTGGGGAGGGTTATCTCGGTTTGGGGAGTTAAGGAATGAATAGAGGGTTGAGTTAGGGTTCCATATCATTCAACCATAGTTAATTTGGTCAAGGTTTGAGCAAGATATGGTCTTTTTAATGCAACAAGGTCATTTTGGTCGCCGCCTCGTTTTTCGGTTGAATTTCGGAAGTTCAAATGATTTAGGAAAAATATAAGGCTAGCTTTACTAAACTCGCATTTTCGTTACGAGTTCAGCGGAGGTGACGGAACTCGAATCCGAGTTCCCGAGCTCAAGATATTAAATCCGGAACCAAGGGTACGCTAAGTGCTCGTTAGCTCCCGTTTTGGTTCCTCAAATGAAATTAAATTCGTTAACCTATCAAATGAATTCGAAAACATAAATTGAGTATAAAATCATGTTCATAACACATGTATGTACAACATATTACAAATTCGTGCCAATTTGATATCATATCATGTAAGAACGAAGCACAAAATAAACGAATAACTTAAACATGCAATTCATGCATAATCCTATAAATTTCCATGCAAAATAATATAATCTCATGCATGAATATGATTTTCCATGCAAAAATACAATTTCATGCAATATGTTAAACCCATGCAAAAATATTTGATTTCATGCATATATGATTTCACGTATAAATATATATATATATAAATAATTAGTGAATTAAAACATGATTAATTAATATAACATATAATTAGTATAATCATTAAATTAATAATAAATAATTAAACATATATTCATATATATATATATTACGAAATATATATAATTAATATTATTAGAATAAAATATTATAATATAATATAATAAAATAATAACAATTATAATAAAATTAAATATGAAAACACGTAAAAACAATTAATCACATAATTAAATAATTAAATAATTTAATTGCGCAATTTAGAAACAATTATGACATATTAATAAAATTGAAAAACTGGGGCGTTACATACGAAACACGAAATCGCGTTACGAAAACGCGAGCCTGGACGTGCTAAGGCATAGCATGCCAGGCCCGCGCGCTCAGCATTCCCGCAACCGCGCGGGACTGCCCGCCACTGCCGTCCGCCAGCGCGCGCGCCTAGGCGAGCCCGATTGCACCTCCCGCAACCGTGCTCGCCTAGGTGAGCCCGCCTGCACCTCCCGCAACCGCGCGGGAGCCTCCCGGCCGCGGCCACCCGCCTCGCCCAGCTGATGCGCGCCATGCGCGCGCACGCTGTGCGCACCTTACGCTGCCGGCTGTGCGCAGCGCTGGCGCGCGCGTCCGGGCGCGCGATGCTGTGCGTCAGACGGGCTTGGTCTCGGGCGGACGTGTAGTCCGTTCCGGGCACTTCGTTTCGCGATCTTGATTTTTGTGTTTAGTCCAATCCAATCCCCGTTTAATTTTTCTGAAAATTTTATTTATTAAATTTGAATTGTTTTTGAAATAATTGATTAAATTGAGATTTTAGAAATTTAAGCGATTTGAACTTTGGAAAAATTACAAATTTTATTTTCTGAAAATAATGAAAGAATAAAATTATTGATTTTGGAAATTAATTGGAATTTTGTTGGTTTATTTTTTTTTTCGGGTTTTATTGAAAAGGCTCTTGAACAAGAATTGCATCTAAGTCGTGTTTTAAGTCATTAGGACTTGAAACGGGAATTTTAATTTATTGGCTAAATTTAAATTCTCGCAAAAGCATGTTAGGTGATCATGGGTTTAGATCTATGTATGGTTTTAATTTATGCACATGGATGGTTTAAATTGGGGTTGGAGCCCTATAGTTGCGTTTTTCAATTGAGGTTGGAGCCTCACTTATGTGCGTACTGTTATGTGATTTATTATGTGGTTTTCCATATTACTGTTTTTGAGGCCGGGGTATGCCCCGTGTAATTGTCTAAGGCCAATATGAAGATTGAGTCTTATTACTTTATGTCTTTTTCTTTTTATTGTAATTTGAGAGTAGAGATAAGTGGTGAGGTTTTATTTTCATTTTGGAGACAATGCACCCATGGAGTAAGATGGACCACATTCAAGTAACAAGGAGGCCATAAGTGAAGACCCCTCAAAATGTTAGGGAGGGGAATCTCAATTGTTAAATGTAATAGAGATAGGGCTCGTATTTTGTTACCGCTTTCCCTTATGTGATTTGAACTGTTTATGTGGCATGTATGTTAGAACTTGTGATTGTGGAGTGGCTCCCACATATCACGCATAAGATAGGTAGAACCCATGATCATTACATGTTAGTATCATGCTAGGACATGTTATCTGTTTATGTGCTTGTTTGAAATGCATTTAAGTGTACTTGCATTAATCAAGACTAATAAAATTGGATAACATATATGTTGGTGAGGTCGAACCGGACAACTCTCCGGTTGATTCGAAAATTCCCATTAAATATTAAGCTAATTTCGAACAAATAGGTATTTAATTCGACATGCAAATTTTGAATTAAATTCCTAGCATTCCATCAATAGGTTTTAAGTTTAGTAAGTAAAGCTAGTTATTGTCCGCGAGTCGTGGGATAGCTAGTGGACCTTATTAGTTCTTAGTTACCTAATTGATCATTTTAAATGATCAATATTTCATGATCGATTTTAGCAAGGGCGATGTCCGCGAGTCGTGGGTCGTTCGAACTAAGTTTTGGTCATGATCTTATGATTGATGGGTCTAGCTTAACGCCTAAGTAAATATGGATGTCGCACGAGTCGTGGGTCCATATTAAAAGATAGGTGATGCAAAAACAATTACTAAGAGTTCTAAAGGTGTTAGAATTGGTAAGTTGTACCTACCTAGGATTCTTACTGAGAATGTCCGCGAGTCGTGGGTTCGAGGTAAAATGCCTAGGATCTTAGTACCCACTGGGAAACGTGTTCCTCTTAGATCTTTGGGAATTATAGATCTTTGAAAAACAGTGGGAGCTACAATAGATTAAAGACCTTATCTTTTGTATATCGTTATAATTCAGCATGCTCAATAGTTCTCTGTTTTACCATTTAGGTCGTAGATTCTGTGATTCTCTACGTGTTTTGAAATGGCAACCAAAAAGCCTCTTGTATCGATCCTCGAGTCAAACAAGTTGACTGGTTCCAACTATTCTGATTGGCTGAGGAATCTAAAAATCATTTTAGATTCTGAGAAGAGAACTTATGTTCTCTTCGAAGGGGAGCCCAGTCCCGAAGGGGAGGCTCCCACTCGGGCCGAGCGGGATGCGATTCAGAAGTGGAAGGATGATAATCTCCAAGCCCGTTGCCTTATGTTGGCTAACATGTCTCCGGACTTGCAAAGTTAACATGAGGCCATGGAATTCGCTTGGGAGATTTACGACCACTTAGAGCAACTTTACCTCCCTCATGAACGTGTTAGAAGGTATAACACTTCAAAGGAATTGTTCCACTTGAGAATGAGGGAAGGTTCAAGTGTCCATGAATATGGACTCAAGTTTCTTGCCCTTACTGAGAAACTCGCTTCCATGGACATGCCACTGAAAGATGAGCTTTCAGTGGATTTGTTGCTAGCTTCGCTCCCACCATCATTCAACCCATTTGTCCTTAACTTCAACATGAATCATGCTGGTGCTACTGTAGCTGAGCTGATTAGTCAGCTTGTGACTGCTGAAAGCACGATCAAGAAGGACAATAAGGTTTTGATGGTGAATGCTCCATCTTCCTCTTCTGGGCCTTCTAAAGGTAAGGGCAAGAAAGCCCAAAAGAAGAAGAAGAAACCCCTTAGGCCCACTGGTGGCATTTCGAAGGGAAAGGCCCAAAAGAAGAAGCGTGATCAGAAAGAGGATGTTTGCTTCCATTGTGGCAAAGTGGGACATTGGAGGAGAAACTGCCCAGAGTACAAGGCTACTCTAAAGAAAGGTATCTTTCTCGTTGAAATAAATCTTTCTATTAATTCTAGTTCTTGGATACTTGATACCGGTTGTGGAACTCATATCTGTAATGATATACAGATGCTAAGTGAAGTCCAACAACTCAAAGAAGGAGAATGTGTATTGAAGATCGGCGATGGCTCAAACGTTGTAGCTCGAGCTTTAGGCACAATTAGATTAGATTTAGGTAGTTTTGAGTTAGTCTAAAATAAAGTCCTTTATGTACCGAGCATTATTCGTAATATAATTCCAGTTCCAATATTAGATTGTGAAGTTTATGAAACTTATATTAAGAATGGTAAATATTTTATCAAACGGAACAACTCTTCCGTTCACATCGGTACTCTAAGTAATGGACTTTACCTAACTCAAAATATCAATATTATGAATATACAACGAGAAACAAAGCGTAAGAGAGATGATAAAGTTTCAGCTCCCTTATGGCACGCTAGATTAGGACACATTTCCAAAAACAGAATTAGCAAGATAAACACTTTAGGATCATTCTCTGAAAATGATCTCAAAGAGTTAACTTCTTGCGAATCCTGTCTCAAAGGAAAAATGTCCAAAGTTCCTTTTAAAGGAACTGTGGAACGTGCCACTAAGGTTTTGGTTTTGATCCATACTGATGTTTGTGGACCGCTTAGTGTAAGCACTAGAAACGATCATCAGTATTTCATAACCTTTACTGATGACTTTAGTCGGTATGGTTATGTATACTTAATAAAGTATAAATCTGAAGCTTTTGAGAAATTCTTAGAATTTCAAAAGGAGGTTGAGAACCAAACTGGTCACAAGATCAAAGCACTTCGATCTGGCGAATATCTTAGTGAAGAATTCCTTAATCATCTCAAAGATAATGGGATTATCTCTCAGTGGACTCCTCCGGGAACTCCTCAGCTTAATGGAGTTTCTGAGAGAAGGAATCGAACCTTACTTGATATGGTTCGTTCCATGATGAGTTTCACTGACTTACCACCTTCTTTCTGGGGTTATGCCCTAGAAAGTGCAGCAAAGATTTTGAATCTAGTTCCCTCTAAGTTAGTCCCTAAAACGCCCCATGAAATGTGGCATGGTAAAATCCCTAGCTATTCTTACTTAAGAATTTGGGGTTGTCCTGCTTACGTGAAGAGGACAGTGGGAGATAAGTTAGAATCTCGTTCTAACTTATGCTACTTTGTAGGTTATCCTAAGGAATCCATAGGATACTACTTCTATGATCAATCTGAGCAAAAGGTGTTTGTTTCCAGAAATGCCATTTTTCCTGAGGAACCGTTCCTTAAAGAAAAGAAAGGCAAGATCATAGAATTAGAAGAAGTACAAAGTAACCCCACGCCACCCACTGAAGAAACGTCCCCTACTGATCAACCACAACCAATCACGAATTTCGATACACATGTAAATCCTCCTCTAAGGCATTCTGAACGCACTCCTAGACAGCCGGAGAGATGGTATGGATTCTTCTATGAAATCTCTCAAAAGGATAATGTTCCTTCAACATATGAGGAGGCACTTTCAGATTCTGACTCTGAACAGTGGATAGAAGCCATGAAATCCGAAATGGATTCCATGAACTCCAACCAAGTTTGGACCTTGGTAGATTTGCCTGATGGGGTCAAACCCATAGGTTGCAAATGGATCTTTAAGAGAAAGCTTGGAGTTGATGGAAGCATTGCAGCCTACAAAGCAAGACTGGTTGCAAAAGGATTCACTCAAAGACCCGGCGTGGACTTTGACGAAACCTTTTTACCAGTTGCAATGCAAAAGTCCATTCGAATCATGCTTGCCATTACTGCATATTATGACTATGAGATATGGCAAATGGATGTGAAAACTGCCTTTCTCAATGGTGACATTGACAAAGACATTTATATGGAGCAACCCATAGGTTTCACATTCAGTGGGAGTGAGCAAAAGGTTTGCAAACTCCAAAGATCAATCTATGGATTGAAACAGGCTTCTAGGAATTGGAACATTCGATTTGATGAATCAGTCAAAGCGTTTGGCTTCATGCAAATCTCGAATGAATCATGTGTGTATAGAAAGGAATTGGAGACCTCAGTGTAATTCTTAGTACTTTATGTTGATGACATCCTTCTTATTGGGAATTCGAAGGATGACATGAAAGTGACTAAGTTATGGGTATCGAACCAATTCGAGATGAAAGATCTTGGTGATGCGTCCTATATCCTTGGAATTAAAATCTATAAAGATAGATCTAGAAGGTTAATAGGACTATCACAGTCGATGTACATTGACAAAGTATTGAAGAGATTCAATATGGAGTCAGCAAAGGTTAAGAACCTTCCTATGAGTGTAGGAACATGTCTTTCAAAGAAGATGTGTCCTAAGACTAACCTTGAGAAGAAGAGAATGACTCATACACCTTATGCGTCAGCAATAGGTAGCATAATGTATGCAATGTTATGTACTCGACCGGATGTGGCTTATGCAGTTAGTGTGACGAGTCGTTTCCAATCTGACCCTGGAGATGGTCACTGGGCTGCCGTGAAGAATATTCTTAAGTACTTGAAAAGTACTAAAGATTTATTCTTAGTTTACGGAAGTCAGAAAGATCTTACTGTCGAAGGATACTGCGATGCAAGCTTTGCATCAGACTTAGATGATTTTAAGTCAATGTCAGGATACATTTTCTGCCTAAACGGCGGAGCAGTGAGTTGGAAGAGTTCCAAGCAAACAACCACTGCAGATTCGACCACTGAGGCCGAATACTTAGCTGCAAATGATGCAGCTAAGGAAGGTGTTTGGATTAGAAACTTCATTCAAGAGTTGAATGATGTTCCTAGCATGAAAGACCCCATTACTGTGTTTTGTGACAACACTGGGGCGGTTGCTCAAGCAAGAGAACCAAGATCTCACCAACGGACCAAGCACATTATGAGGAAGTATCACCTAATCCGTGATATTATCAAAAGAGGAGATGTGCAAATTGAGAGGGTCACATCAGCAGAGAACGTGGCAGATCCACTTACTAAACCCCTTAGTCGAGAAGCTTTCCAAGATCATCTTCAGAAGATGGGGCTTAGAGTAGCTTTAGAATGGCTTTGACGGGCAAGTGGGAGATTGTTAGGAATAGTGCCCTAAAAGCCGATTGTATATCCGCTTTGTGCTTTTCCTTATTGTAATCACAGATAATCTTTGAATAAAATAACGAATTGAGGCAACACTTCTTTATATGCTCTTGTTTGGTATGCGTTTACTTTAGCTGTGCATGTATGAGAACTCCCTTAATCCTGATGACTTTAGGACTCTACCATTTAGGTGAAATGGTTCATGAAACGAGCCCTATATCACATAAGTCATGATTAGTAAAATACTCCAAGCCGATGAGTCCTACAGACAGTAGGAGTGTCAACCTGACTCCTCTAAGGCTTGCTTGTGGGATCACGCCCTTAAGAAGGACCACCTTGTTTCATGGAGGTGCAAAGTGTATAGTTGATACGTGTGTGATACATGAGGGTGCTTACTTTAATAACTAAGTTCACTGAGGTGCCCCGTGTGAGAATATTCCTAAATGGGAAAGGATGTTTCTATTTCAGGAAATGGAAACTTCCAGATTAGGAAATATCTCACGAGTCATTGATGTGATTAATTGATCCTTAGACTTGAGGTTCCTTGTCACTTTATGAGTTAACTCTGTAGTCTTAGGTATAAGCTTTAAAGGGTGTCGCCTTAGACAACTGATTCAAGGCTTATGCTGGGGCTGCACAAGTGATTCATGAAAGTGAATGAGAATCAAGAAAGGACCTACACTTGCATTTGCAAGGTGATCTCTTATTGTGTAAGTCATTCATATGCCATATGGAGTCCTTGGCCAAGGCAGTAGATCAAGACATCAAGAAAAGGGTTTCTTGGATTGAGATCAAATGGATATGAAATGCACTTAATTCTGATTATTCCCTTACCCTAGATCTTGGTTGAGAGATAGTAAGTAGGAGGATTGTATCTCGCATGAATCAATGACTTAAAGGTTCTGTCGAATCCGAACATTCCAATTCAGCTAGGGGTTAAACACCTGTTGCTAGACTATGGTCGTTTAATCTGTGGACTGATTAATTAATTAGTGAATTAATTAATTAGGGTCACTGCTAATTGAATTGAGAACCTAGAGGGTCACACACAACAACTTGGTTACATGAGTTGAGGCTTTAAAATGATTAAATGAGTTAATCGGGCCAAGAGGGTTCCACACGTGTGAAATCACACGTGTGGCTCACGTGAGTGACACGTGTCACTGTGACACGTGTCACACACGTGTGAATATATATATATTATATATATATGTATTGAATAATTAAATGTGTTAATTATTTAATAGACTTTGGTTTAATTTTGAATTTAAAAGAAAGTCTTATTTTGAAGAAAATAATCTAGTTAATTAATTACGAATTAATTAATTAGATAAAAATAAGTTATTTATTTTATAATAAATAAAGTATAAAATTATCCAAAAATAGTTTGGATATTTTTAGCTCTCTTAAAAGTTGACTTGAATTAGAATTCAAAGTCAAATTTGGAAAATACTTGATGATCAAGTAATAGGAGAGAGAGGAACCAAATCCTTGTCCAACCAGGAATAGGTTCGGCCGTCCCTCTCCCTTTCCTATATATAGGGGAGCTCATGCTCCCCTTTAGAGCTAATTGGCAATTCTTTTGGTTCATGTGTTGAACACCTTCCTTTCTCCAAGATCAAATAAACCCTAGGTTAAGCCTAAACACTAACTAGAGAACTAGCATCCTTACTAGTTAGATTGTGATCAAGTTGGTGGACTTTCTCTAGAGACTTCAAGTTAGAAGTTTGAAGATTCGAGCTTTACCAAGGAGAGGGGATCAAGCCGCGAGAAGAGCGTTCTTGGGTGGCTTGAAACGCTTCAACAAAGAACAAAAGAAAAGTAAGTTTTCTATCTCTACGAATTTGGTTACACGATTGCGAGTCCAAGGTCCTTTTGTTGGAAAAATTTTTTAAATTCCGCTGCTTTCTGATTCGTGTTTTCCAACAATATATATATATATTCTACCAAGGGAAAATGCTTTAGCTTGCAAGAACCAATCACGGTTTATGGATCTCTTTATGATTTGAGTATGTGCTTTGCTCTATACATATTATGGGTGTGTGTGTTAACCCCCTCACTAGTCACTAGGACTAACCCTCGTTGTTTTTCCCCTTTTTCCTGTTCTTTGAGTTGTAGGTACTGTTAGGAATAGTGCCCTAGAAAGCCGATTGTATATCCGCTTTGTGCTTTTTTCCTTATTGTAATCACAGACAATCTTTGAATGAAATAACGAATTGAGGCAACACTTCTTTATATGCTCTTGTTTGGTATGCGTTTACTTTATCTGTGCATGTATGAGAACTCCCCTAATCCTGATAACTTTAGGACTCTACCTTTTAGGTGAAATGGTTCATGAAACGAGCCCTATATCACATAAGTCATGATTAGTAAAATACTCCAAGCCGATGAGTCCTACAGACAGTGGGAGTGTCAACCTGACTCCTCTAAGGCTTGCTTGTGGGATCACGCCCTTAAGAAGGACCACCTTGTTTCATGCAAAGTGTATAGTTGATACGTGCGTGATACATGAGGGTGCTTACTTTAATAAGTAAGTTCACTGAGGTGCCCCGTGTGAGAAGATTTCTAAATGGGAAAGGAAGTTTCTATTTCAGGAAATGGAAACTTCCAGATTAGGAAATATCTCACTAGTCATTGATGTGATTAATTGATCCTTAAGACTTGAGGTTCCTTGTCACTTTATGAGTTGACTCTGTAGTCTTAGGTATAAGCTTTAAAGGGTGTCGCCTTAGACAACTGATTCAATACTTATGCTGGGGCTGCACAAGTGATTCATGAAAGTAAATGAGAATCAAGAAAGGACCTACACTTGCATTTGCAAGGTGATCTCTTATTGTGTAAGTCATTCATATGCCATATGGAGTCCTTGGCCAAGGCAGTAGATCAAGACATCAAGAAAAGGGTTTCTTGGATTGAGATCAAATGGATATGAAATGCACTTAGCTTTAAGACCGGATTATTAAGGTTCTGATTATTCCCTTACCCTAGATCTTGGTTGAGAGATAGTAAGTAGGAGGATCGTATCTCACATAAATCAATGACTTAAAGGTTCTGTCGAATCCGAACATTCCAATTCAGCTAGGGGTTAAACACCTATTGCTAGACTATGGTCGTCTAATCTGTGGACTGATTAATTAATTAGTGAATTAATTAATTAGGGTCACTGCTAATTGAATTGAGAACCTAGAGGGTCACACACAACAACTTGGTTACATGAGTTGAGGCTTGAAAATGATTAAACGAGTTAATCGGGCCAAGAGGGTTCCACACGTGTGAAACCACACGTGTGGCTCACGTGAATGACACGTGTCCCACACGTGTGAATATATATTGTATATATATATATATATATATATATATATATATTAAATAATTAAATTTGTTGATTATTTAATAGACTTTGGTTTAATTTTGAATTAAAAAGAAAGTCTAATTTTGAATTAAATAGATAAAATAAGTTATTTATTTTAAATAAATAAAGTATAAAATTATCCAAAAATAGTTTGGATATTTTAGCTCTCTTGAAAGTTGATTTGAATTAGAATTCAAAGTCAAAGTCAAAATACTTGATGATCAAGTAATAGGAGAGAGAGGGACCAAAACCCTAGTCCATAAGGACTAGGAATTTCGGCCACTCCCTTAATATAAATAGGGGAGCTCGAGCTTCCCTTAGAGCTAATTGGCATTTTTTTTGGTTCATGTGTTGAACACCATCCTTTCTCCAAGATAAACAAAACCCTAGGTTAAGCCTAAACACTAACTAGAGAACTAGCATCCTTACTAGTTAGATTGTAGTCAAGTTGGTGGACTATCTCTAGAGAGCTTCAAGTTAGAAGTTTGAAGATTCGAGCTTTACCAAGGAGAGGGGATCAAGCCGCGAGAAGAGCGTTCTTGGGTGGCTTGAAACGCTTCAAGAAAGAATAAAAGAAAAGTAAGTTTCTTAACTCTACAAATTTGGATACACAATTGCGAGTCCAAGATCCTTTGTTGGAAAGTTTTTTAAATTCCGCTGCTTTCTGATTCGTATTTTCCAACAGGTACCGTGGGAGTCGAGCTAGGCGGCAAGTTTGTCTTTTGAGTCTCACTTGTTTCATAGCTCGAGTCTTCATATCTACATTTGTAGTGGTTATGTTTAATATCTATGAATTCTGATGCTATGTATTTTGAATACTTTGATACTTAGACTTATTTTGGCCTGGGTTGGGCATTGTACATTTTATGAATCTATCATGTTAGTTGGATCTACTTTAAGGTATATATGTTGATCTTGGGAATTTGGAATGAATTATTTATTGCTTCCGCTATTATATGAATTAATTTGCACTCTGATCGAGGGTTAGGCCGCCTAGCTAGAGTGTGCGTTTTGTTTGTCACCCGTTCGCTATTGTTCAATACGTGTACGGATTCTCTATTCCTCTACACATGTTGGGCTCTAGTGCGGGGGATGTGGTGCCCTACGCTCGGGGGTGCTACACGTACCCACCGAGTTAGGTATGCTATGTTAAAGTTCGTGAAACGGGGATACTCTCTCATTAATAAGATAAAATAGGAACCTTTTGAAAGTAGAAGATAAGATATGGAATGATTTGATACGATAAGGTATGTTTGATATGTTCGATACATATGAGTTGGTTAAGTTGTGTTTGCTCTGTTTTGATAAGTAACCTCCTATACGTATGTATTACGGACAAAGGTTTTAGTGTGCAAAAACTGTCCCTGAGTTCATGAACATTATGATTTGAACGTGCTATGCTCTATATATATATGTAGTGTGTGTGGATAGCCCCTCACTCAGTCAGTGTGACTGACCCCTCTCCCTCCACTTTGTTTTTAGTGTGCAGGTGTAGCGTGGAGTTCGAGTTAGGCGGAGTGAGTCGTGTCCTGGAGTCAGTCGAGTCCTTTGTTAAGTTTGAGTCTTCTGCATTTCATATGATTCGGATTTTGTATAAGTATGAATGTATGTTTTGTACACATTGTTACTTTATGTATTTGATACTTTTGGGATAGGCTTCTAGGAAATAGTTTGAACCCGGTTGCATTTATGATTTATGTTTATTATTCGAGATTAGGTATCTATGCTAGTCGAACCCGTCACCTGCTGCTTGTGCTTTAAGTTTGAGTGTATGAGTTGCTTCTACATATGCATTTGTTTGAGTTTCAGGGTCTACGTTCCGCCTAGCTTACGTGTGAGTCTGTCAGTCTCCCGTTCGTATCTGCTTGGTTCATATACGAGTTTCCCATCTCGTATGTGGATTGGGCTTAGGTGCGGGGGGATGTGGTGACCCACCGTGTGGGGTGCTACACTATATATTTAAAATAAGAGATAAATATTTTGAACATTCTGTACTATCGTGATTTTTGGAGTTTCCATCCTGAACTATAAAAAGTCGACGTTTGCATCAACTATTGTTTTTTAACAAATTGTAACCTGATTCCAATTGATGTGTGACACGTACACAAAATTTCTTCCACTTGTCACATGATGAGTGGAATCAGGTTAGAATTTGTTAAAAAGAATAGTTAAGGATGCATTTGTCTACTTTTATTAATTAAGGATGGAAACTCCAAAAAACGCGATATATAGGATGTTCAAAATATTTATTCCTTAAAATAAATAGTGAAAAATTGATTATTGATATAATGATATCTATTGAAGTTTTAATTTTAATTACATTTATTAGTATTTTTCATTTATAAAATAAATAATTTAATAAAACATTAAATTGGAATTTTTAAAGGATTGAATTCCTCAATGTTATGCGCTGTATTTATTTTGGATAATCTATACTATCTATTAAGCCAGAGACTCAAGTTAGGTCTCTTGGACTCCAAAAATAATTTATTTTCTATTTATTTATTGGTTGATTTTATCCGGCTTTATCTCCTCCACGTTTTGTAAATTTTTCTGTCTAATCACTTCTCTTCTGAACTTCTTTTCTTTTTTTTTTCTTATCACTTTCTTTTTTTTTTATTATAATTTTCATCACTCTTCACTTATATTTTAATTTTTTATAATAATTCATGGGGATATTATTTTATGCTACTTACTTTTTTTAATCATAAATTAGTGATTATATTAAAAGTAACTATAGAATATATATTTAATGAAAATTTTTTAATTTTAATATATTTATATAATAATTATTTTTTTTATTTGCACATGCATGGAATGTGCAAAATGACTGGTATACGATAAAAATGTCATCAAATTCAGATTAAAAATGCGACCCGTGCGTTCTGGTCCATCCGCAAAAGGAATGCCGCAGTAGTCTCTCCGCAGACAAAACCTGAGATATGAGGAGATTCAATCTATACTGCGCTTTCTTTTTGGTCACATTCATCAAGCTTTTGTTCTTGGAGGCGTATGGTGAGTTGTATTATTAGGTCTAGAAATTTCCATACTCGATTCACTACCAGTTATGGAATTTGATTTGGTTGATTTTTTCAGAGAACTTTATAGGAGGGAAAAAAAAGGTTGTAGTCATCAGTTTAGGCAGATTGTACACTTTTATTGGATATTGATACTTGGAATATCGAATGTTTTCCGACTTAAGAAAGAAATATCTGATTTCAATAGTATCTAAAGAAGACGAATTCAGGGGGGGTGTTCGTTCTTCTTATTGTTTAATTAATTAATTAATGGTGCTGCTTTTTGTGTGATGTCTGCTTTGGTGGTGTTACATTGAGACAGAGGTGCGACTATGATCTTTTGACACTGCTATGATCACAAATTGAAGCTCCATAGTATTTGAACAGTAATATGAACTGTATAGTGAACCTTCTTTTCCATTAATTTAACTATAATAGAATTAGATATATTGTGATAGATGGATAAAACAATAGAGAATTTTGGGAAACAGATCCAACTATTTTCTCTATGTTCTCTCAAAAATAGGTTTTTGGCTAAACATATATGTGTAATGTCATCTACCAAATCCAATACCCTCAAATTTGTACTTACTGTCAACCTGAATGTCCTTATGCTGTTTCATACAACGGTTTAGTAAGTTGCATCAACTATTCTATTGGTCCTAAAGAGAGAGATGCTGCATTTTAAACTGAGGAGCCCCACTTAAGCATCTGAACCTAACTACTCTGTATAAAAAAGAAAGAGATTTAGCATATATAGCTTTATGTTTACTTTCTACTTATGTTAACAAAATAGTATAGATTTCATTTCATAGCATTATCATTTCTTTTCAGCAGAGAGACCCACGATGTACATGGGGTAGCCCAAAATTACTTTGCCTGTCTTCTTCACTAGTCATTTGGATCTAAATAAGCCCATTTCATTTATGCCCAAAATTTTGCCTACAATGTACTGCTGACTAGCTAATAAATATAAATAGCTTTTCCTGGGATATGTGTTTGCAATCCTCTGTTAACAGCAAAATGAGAGCCACTTCCTATGATGGTCCACTCCTAGACATTATATTTTAACTATTCTTTGCATTTTTTAAGGCAAGCTTGGATTGTGCACAGTTTTTTAATGTTTCCTGGGGCATGTAATCACCAAGAGTATTTTAGACTTAATTTCTGGAGCTAGAATGGATGAATTTGCATCTAATCAATAATGAATGATTTATATGGTATATGATGTCTTAATGTGAAATTTAGGAGCCCCTGACATAAGATACCTTTGTTAACAAGACTAGGCAACTTAATGATATAAATGTTGTATCATGATCTCTTTCACTTGAACATTGGCAAGGTTATGCACTCTGAATAAGAATTACGATAGAATAATAAATCCTTTTTCTTTCTTTTTTTTTTTTTTTTTTTTTTGGAGGAAGCGTGTGAATCTGTTAGAGTGGAATAGAAATGAATACTGGAATACTCGGAACCAATATGTCAAAAGTTCATTAATTTAGACATTTTAAATCATTGCAGGTAAAACTAGTGAAGTTTGCATTTCTCAGGGTGGGCGTTTCCCTCCATTTTCCAATGAAGGAAAACCTCCCAATAAAGCAAGCAAAGGCCCGAGAGATCTGACACTTTGTAGGGTTTATCGGAAAAGGACATGTTGTGATGTAACTCAGACACATCCTGCTCTTTTATCCATAAGGAGGCTTGCTTCATCTGGAGAAGCAAGCCAAGAGTGCTTGCAACTATGGGAACTCCTGGAATGTTCTGTCTGTGATCCAATGGTGGGCGTACAACGTGGTCCTCCTCGTATATGTGCCTCCTTTTGTGATAGAGTTTATGAAGCATGTTCTACAGCATACTTTTCTGTGGATGCAAAGACACAGGTTTTTGGTACTTATAATTCTTTAATTTTTCGAATTAGCTTATATTTGATTCATTATAAAAGGAGGATCAGCATGCTGTTAGTTGTGTTAGAAAGTTTTGTATTGCTGGATTGGAATAGAGAACATTGGTTTTCACATGCCTATTCCCTTCTTAATTTTGGGTAAATTTGGTGATTGGACAATCACTTTCAGGTTTTAGCACCGTGTGGACTAGCTGACTTTGTTTGTGGTAGAGCTTCTGAGTGGGTCTCCAATGGAACTGCACTCTGTCATGCTGCGGGTTTCTCTGTTATGTCATTTGAGGATCCTGAAGAAGCATTATGCTATGGCGGGAAGGTTAGCCTAGATTATATTGCCAATTCGTGGAGAACTTCACACTCTGAGATTGTACCTACAGAACAGAGTAATCCGGGCCTTGATGATTTTAGGCAGTGGATTATCGATATGCCCTTCAACAACAAAGTTTCCTGGGCTGTTGGAGGGATGGTTCTTACAGCTGGACTTCTATTTGTAAGGTCTGTAAAGTTGTTAACATAGGTTTTTATTCATTATGTTGTCTTTTATTTATTTTTGTTTTTCTATGTGGGAAGGATTGGAGTGGGTTAGACTAAGTGCTTGATGTGCCTCTACTGTTATCTATTCACCATATATCCTACTCATGTCTCTCCATCTTGATGCATGAACCTCAAATGTAGCTCAAGTAGTGACATCATAGAACATTATTCAGAAAGATTGAAATTTCTGCATACCATTGATGTGTGTACTGACCTTGTCAAAGAAGAGGTTAAAAAGCTTATAATTAGAAAATCATCTTAATAACTTCGCTAGACCGAATTTGAGTGCATTCATGTTGATTACGAACTGAAATGGGAGCTATCAAAGGATAGCAGATGGAAAAGGGTGGTGTCATTCCAGACAACTGAGCTGAAATCATCATGTAATGATATCGTGTTTGTATATAGTTTAATTTATTTTGTTGATATAACAAGTTATTTTAGAATTATTTGAGGAAATGATTCATCAAGTTTCATGGACTATGCAGTAAAAGGAAAACCCGCAATCAACGACAGAAGCAAGCAGCTATCCAGCGCACAGCCAGGAAAATAGGAACAAAGATAAATTCCTTATCCCCTGCTCGTGAAGGAGGCGGATGGAGGATTGGAGGATGACTGTATCTGTAAATAGCTTTCCTTTTTTATTTACAGGTAATACATGCAAAATCCTTCCTTCTCATTCCAAATTTAGGAAACTTGATATTAGTAGTTCACTTGCATGCCCAAATTTTGAGAAACTTTTAATTTGTGCATTCATATTGCCTCACATAAGTGATCCAAAACAAGCCGAACATGAGCTTTGAATGAACCTAGAAAAATGGTGATCGAGCATGGTTCATGCCTTAGTTCAATTTTGGCTAGTTTGACTTGAATTTGCGAAGAACTCATAGGGTCATGCTCATAATTGAATATGAAATATTTCAATTTCTTTTGTGTTCAAGCCACACGCATGAACTTGAATTAACACATTATAATTATGTTTAAAGATCAATAAGAAAAAAAAGGCTTGTAAACCTTAGTATAAGAACTATTTGATTCACGCTTGTTTTTTGAACTCAAGTTCTCATCTTTCTTGAGACAGCTCGGTTGTGTCCTTACCCCATAGGCATATTTTCATGAATTATTGGACCATATGTTGTTTTGGTTTTGTAATTTGAAATTTGAAACTATTCTTTCAATAATCAACTTGCATTTGTTCATACATGTGCAAGAACTCTGAGTTACTACTCACCTAATTGCACTTGCTGCATTTGTTCCTCTGAATATTGCACTTGCACTTTTTAATAAGCATCTTATTCTATGTTCAGTACGAAAAGGACTTGGATTTGAGAAATATCTGAATCAGTCATCCTGCTTATTGACTTGCTTACTTCTCCATGTTAACCTTTTGAGCAGTGACTGTTCTACCGACTGACATCATCAAGTTCTCTTGACACCTTCACCTTAGGCTACCAAGTATATGTATTTGGGTTAGTTTTTGGCACAGCATTGAGCTGTTTTGGCCTAGGAACAAAAATTTTCACTCGATTTGTACGACTTTTAAATTTCGAGGTGTAATCGTACGTTACTGTCTTCTGCTATCCATGTAGACGTTACATGTTAGATTGCTACATGTTAGAATCTCCTGTTCGATGTTTGCTTAGGATTTGATAGAAACACAGTCAAATTAGAAAAACAGTATTTTAGAACTTACATAGATGTATTTATTTTCCATGTCTCTACATTTATTACAATTTTCATGTTATAAGAAATATTTTGCAATTCATTTTGTTGCTTTGGGGTGGCAATGCAACCAACCAGCAAAAGGCACCGACATTGGAAAGATAAAGCACAGTTCACTAAGTCATCGGAAATGCTAGCCGAATCTGAAAGAAACCTCCGCAAGGACCTCTTATATTTTGCTTTGATGAACATGCATTTTGATAATTTTCCGGCATGGGTAGGGCTCGCGCCAACTCTCCTATAACAATAACTAGTAACTTTGGGGACCCGAAGTGTGTGAAAAAAAAAAAAATTTTAAAATTTTCATATTATTATTTGATGTATAATTATTTTTAATATAATTATAATTTTATGATGAATAAATTAAATAAGATAATTCAAATTGAGGAAAAAAAAACCTAAAGATAAATAAGTGATATAAATAAAAAAGAAAAGAATTTGAGAGTCAAATCGTAAAAGTACGTGGTTAGAATTTATATTAAAATAAATAAAGAAAAAAAAAGAGTCCATGGCACCACTTGCTTAATATAATAATAATAATAAGGGTTAATTATACCAAGCCCCCATATTAGATGGGATAATTACAAGTCGCCACCGTTTTTAGATTAAATTACAGACACTATCTATGAGGAAAATAATAATTACATTAAACCCTCATTCCGTTAGGGTTATGCTAGAAATTTAATTACGTCAGCAAAATTTTTAATAAAAACCGAAAAATACCCTTATTGATTAGGCCAAAAAAATTTATCCAAATTTACCCTTCGAGGGTTAATTGTAATATTATAATTTAAATTAAGGTTAAGCGTAATTTTTTAACAAAATTATAATTTTCATTTCTTGGCATGAATCTAGCCGTTACCAATGGTTATATGATTGAATAAAATAGTTGTTGCCATAACCACTTTATATATAAGAGCAGAATCCACTTCTAACATATCAATTATGGCTTCAAGAAATTCATGCTCTTATTTAAGAGTAATCTAATATTATGCTTAATAATACTTTGTCTGATTTATCATGCTTCATCTACAATGGACAACAAAGCTATGAATATAAGTCATTAAATAATAGCCATAATTCACTGTTCCATGCATAGGGCATAAAAAATCACCATTAACTGTTCCGTCAAAGCACTAGAATAAAAAAATACCAGATCACTTCAATGTTCCAACGCCCCTGTAAGACAACAAAAATCCATACATAATAGCAACAACCACTTCATAAATCTAGTTGTAAGGTGAAATAGTTAAATATCCTACACAGAAAAAAAAAATTTGGCCATCCGTACTTTGCCCATTTTTGCAGTTTACCATCTTGGTCAACTTTCATTGCAAACCGTCATCTGAACTTCTCGATTCATTGCATACCGCAATCCCAACTTTGGGGTTTTCACAAACAGCCTTCTCCAACGGATTTTAAGCGGTTTTGGTGGACTGAAAACAAATCACGTGAAACTTTTGTTGCATTTTGTCATCCCAACTTTGTAATTTTTACAAAAAAACCTTCCCCAATGGACATTTAACGGTTTTGTTGGCTTGAAAACAATTCACATACCTTTATTAAGGGACAAATTTTGTCTTTTAATATTATTCTTTTCACCTAAAACAATTAGGGTTTTTCGATACATTTAGTCCCCTCCTTTTCTTTTCTTTTTTTTCTAAGTCAGTCAATTTTTTTCCTTAAAAAATACAATAAAGATAAGGAACACTTTAGTTTAAAATTCAAGGGTTGACTTTTATAAGGGTGGCTATTCCTTTCCGTTTGTCAATGAATTACGTGATATAATTAGATAAAACAACCCTTAATTTCATGAAATAGGAAAATATAGATATATATGTACATACGTACGTACATATGTATGTATGTATGTGTGTGTATATCGACGGTGAAATTTTTATATTAGAAACATATCTCATTATCAATTATACTTTTATTTTCTTAATATAATAATAATTGTTCGTACGTAATTAATATTGAAGAAGGTTGTAACACCCCGGCCGTTCGGACGTACCGGTATGACGTCAAGGGTGTGATAATTGCGCATCAATTATTTATTTATGCAATTATATGTTTATTGGGATGATTATTTACTATTTTTGAATTATATGAAATATTTGTTTAGATTATGAATTGAATTTTGAACGTTTATGCCTCTCTGACTTAGAACTTGATCTGCATGCATCCGAATTCATTTTTTATTTTTGTGAAATTTTGATATGCATGAAATATGTGAGTTATGAACATGATTATATGCTTCTTACATGTTTTAGAGCTTGTTTGATTTGGTTTTTGAATCGTTTTTGTGAAACGGGACTTAAAAGGGCTAAAAAGCTTTTACCGCACCTTGGGTTCCGGACGACATAACTTGAGCTCGGGAATTCGGATTCAAATTTTGTTACCACCGTTGGACTCGTTTCGATGATTCGGGTGCAATGGAATAAGCCTCACAATTTTCTAAGCCCATTTGGACCTCTGAAATTCCACCGAACCGAGCACCTTGTACCAAAATGACTATCTTTGTCCATTCCTTGTATTTGTGGGCCCATATCAACCCCTTTAAGCCTCAAACCTTGACTTATACAATCAAGACTCATCTCTTTCTCTTCCTTTCCTCTCTCATCCAAACTCCATACACCCAAAAAGAAGAAAGAGCAGCTGCAACAAGAAGGGAAAAAGAAGAGAAAAAGGAGACTATTCATACCTTATGAAATTTCAGCTCATTTCACTCCCATACTTCATCATATGTTGAGGTAAGTATATGTTTGAGTCCCTCACTCATCTATGCTTCATTTGATCGATGAACTTTATGTTTTAGGCTTGGTTTGATATGATTTTGAAGAATTACATGAATAATGAGGGTTTGTTCATCTTGAAATTCATGACCTAGCATGAGTGTTGTGTTGTTTTGCTGCATATTTGTTGATCTTTTGAACTTCTTAACTTCAATTTATGACTCCTAATTCATGGTATATGTGAACTGCTCTCCATGACCTACTGCAACGTGAAATTTAGGGCTGATATGTGAGTTGTTTGAGCTGATTTCTCTGCATTCTTGGCATTATTATTAAGTGTACATATTGTCCTTCATGAATACCTAGCTATGTCATGAGTTATGCCCTGTTTTTTGCCCCAGTTCCGAGACTAAACTGCTTCCTGCACAGGGACACTCTTATGTCACTTTGGAGATACGGGCTGTGACGCCCCGTTTCTTCGGCACACCAGGTACGGCATCACGAGAGAGTTTAATTCTATAACTTCATGATTTATGTGTTATTCCCATGCTTAAGTGTCAACTTGTATTCTATTTTAATTATGCGTGCATTAGAATTTATTTATGTTTGGGCTCAAAAGTCCATTTATTTGAAGATTAGGGACCTAATCGGAGTTAGGGTTTATGAGCCGTTTCTTGTCTAACTGAGCTCGGAAATTCAAATTTAAATTCTGACCCCAACATTTGACTTATTTTGATGATTCGGGTTCAACGGGACTAGCCTCGCCTTTTTCTGAAACCGTTTGAACCCCCTACCAATTTAATTTCCAACCTTTTGAACCGAACTCGTCGTTGTAGCACCCCCAAGCGGTGGGTACCACATCCCCCGCACCAGAGCCCGACACGTGTAATGAAATGGAGAGTCTGTACACGCACCAAGCACTAGCGAACGAGTGACAAACAAAAACCACACCTAAGCTAGACGGTCTAGACCCTCAAACAGAGTGCGCATAAAATAAATCAAACAAGGGTGGAAGCAATTACAAACAAACATAGGCGTAAATTAAAATTATACAGTACTTAGAACAAAATAAATACAAACTTGTCACCACGGGCAAAACTTAACAAATACAAATTTCAAATTTCAAAGGTTCAAAGTATAGAATGCAGTACATGCTCTAGACAAAATGCAGACTCGAACAACCCAACCAAGGACTCAAAAGACAGCAAACCGCCTAGCCCGAACCATCAAATCGGTACCTGCAACTTAAAACATAAAAAGGGAAGGGTTAGTCACACTGACTGAGTGAGTGTAACAACCCGAAAACCCACCTGTCGATATTGTCCGCTTTGGGCAATCCGGTATAACCCGGCCTTCCCTCACGGTTTTGTTTCTCCCGGTGGAATTTAAACCCGAAGGTGCCCATCCAGGAAAAGGCCTCAACAAGGAAGAGGTATCCACCCCCTTATAAGGAAGGCTTCGTTCTCCTCCTCTTCCGATTTGGGACAAGCACTTTGAGCGGACAAGCACTTTGAGCCTTACAGTCAGACTGTAAGGCTTAAAGTGCTTGTCCCACATCGGAAGAGGAGGAGAATGAAGCCTTCCTTATAAGGGCGTGGATACCTCTTCCCTGTTGAGGCCTTTTCCTGGGTGGGCACCTTCGGGTTTAAATTCCACCGGGAGAAACAAAACCGTGAGGGAAGGCCGGGTTATATCGGATTGCCCAAAGTGGACAATATCGACAGGCGGGTTTTCTGGCTGTTACAAATGGTATCAGAGCTGGGACCCGGTCCGGTGTGCCAGCGAGGACACTGGGCCCTTATGGGGGGGTGGACTGTAAGGCTCAAAGTGCTTGTCCCACATCGGAAGAGGAGGAGAACGAAGCCATCCTTATAAGGGGGTGGATACCTCTTCCCTGTTGAGGCCTTTTCCTGGGTGGGCACTTTCGGGTTTAAATTCCACCGGGAGAAACAAAACCGTGAGGGAAGGCCGGGTTATACCGGATTGCCCAAAGCGGATAATATCGACAGGTGGGTTTTCGGGCTGTTACAGTGAGGGGCTACATACGCACGCGTACATACGTATACAAAGCACAACACATATCATAGAGGGGAGTTCATGAACCGGGGTGTGATTTTTGCATTCTAAAACATTTTCACACGTGATAATTGAGAACCAAATTTTAAGTAATTGAGAACCCACTCTCGTTTCACGAACAATTTGTTAACAAACTAACTTAACGGAATCGAACGTAAGCAAACTTTCACACAAAAAGGGAAATGTGCATAGGGTAGTATCCGACTTGGATTCCCTATCCCACATCCCGGTAATTATGCATAGGAGTAATGCCCAGCGTCCTCAATCTCCCTTACTCATAATTACCATATCCCACACACACGTATTCAGAATCAGAATCTTACCGTATTCAGAGACATACCTTATTCATATCCACATTCGTGTTCATATCCGCATCATATTCATACTCATAATCACAACATACCCTTATCATCTTCATAGCACATTCATTTAGATAGCATATTCGTATTCACAACATATCCATAGTTCTAACATACACCTACTCCTAGCATATCAGATCCTAGCATATTCATACCTTATTCCTAACATGTTCGCATTCATATTCCTATTCATATTCATAGCATAATCTTAATTCTAACATATTCGCAGCATATCCTTAACCCTATGTGTCAAATCATATTCGTACTTACTAGCAGGACCTAACATAGCGCGTAACATACCTAGCATAACATATTCTAACATGCTGCTTAACATACATATTCATATCTCGCACATATTACGTATACATAAGGCTTATTTCACATGTATACATATTGGGCACATATCATTAGGGTTTAACTATAACCTAACTCCATCTTACACCGACAAACCGGGCCCAAAGAACAAAACCAACTCCTATGGAGCGACCTCGTCACCAACGGGATACTCCTCTGAACAAGACAAACATTACAAAACAAACTTAGACTCAAAATAAACCATAGAGACGCTTGGCGAATGCCTATGAGTGCAAATGATGCACATGCAAATCATATATGTTTAACACTTAGACAAATAGAAACACTTAGAGCATATAAGTTCATATCTTGCACGTTTCACTTCAAATAAATTCATAAATTTCACACGACGAACATAACACATCATATAACAAGTTAATAATGTACATAAGTAAAAAAAAAGGCTAAGAAAAATCGCACAATGCAATAAACGAAGTCACGACGCATGCAAGCAAGCAAGGAAGCACTTAAGTCATATAAATTTATATCAAGCCATAACTCGTATAAAATCAACAAAATCACATAATAAAGTCACAACAAATCATGTAACATATCATACAACAAGTTACATATCATAAAATGAGCAAAGAAATATCAAACAAGGCCTATAAACGAAGTACTACTTCATACATGCATGTAGGAAGGCATAACAAACATATCTTGTCATGTATCACGTTAATGAGCACGGAAGTCACATAATAAATCCATAACAAAGCACATAACATGATATTTTACCAGTTAATAATAAATACTAAACATATACAAGCTAGGAAGGCTATGCAAAACACAAACAAAACAAAAATCAACTAATAACACCGCAACTCTCAAAAGTCTCCTCAAAGAAGGTCGCGGCCGCGATTGAAATTCAACACAAAACAGGTCGCTGCCGCCACCACATACAGTAGTTGCAGGTCAAAAGGGAGCCAAAATAAGGTCGCGGTCGCGACTAAAAAAGGCCTTGTTTCTGTCGCGGCCGCGACTGCATGTAGCAGTCGTGAAAACTCAGCAACAATCCCCTGTTTCTCCTTCATTCTTCAAGCAACAGTAGCAGGACATGAGAGGCAACAACAAAGACAACAAATACACATACGAACTAGCCTAAAACAAGCAAAACAACAACAACAAATTCACGCGGCAGCAAGGAGAGCAAATCAGGCCCATTTCTTCAAAAATTCATCTTCGACAATGGACGATCAAAGAGCAGATAATTTCAAAAATTCCATGCTTAGAAATGAAACATATAAGCTATCTAGATCACGTAAATGGCTTCATATTAAGAGTTTCATCAAAATTTCACAAGAATTCATCAAAATTCACATAAACCCTTACTATTCATGTATAAGCACATATCATGCTCAAATCTCCATCAAATTCAGCAAAATAGGACTTAAAAGAAAGGCAAGAAGATGGAGAGAAATAATTCATTCATACCTTTCGAATCGGAGAAGAATCAGAGAAGATAAGAGATTCAAATCTTCAATGAGGAATAGTGGAGGGTTCCCTTTCTCTCTCTTCACTTTTGCGACTTCTCTCTCTTCCTATACGCAGAGTCCAAAAATGAAGTGTTAAGGGGGTGAAATATTGGGTTAACTAGGGTTAATTAGGCTCAAGAATCAAGTCATTTGGTTAAGAAACAAATAAGTTATGGCCAAAACCGTAAAGGGTGGCAATCTACGCGAGGTTCAGGTTTCGGGTGAAATTCAGAGGCTCAAACAGGTTTAGAAAAATACAAAGGTAGGTTTGAAAACTCCATATTTTCATTACAAGTCCAGCGCCACTTCCAGAATTCGAATTCGAATTCCCGAGCCCAAGTTACGCCTTCCGGAACCCAAGGTTCGCTAAAACGCTTTAGGCCCTTGTGTCCCTAAAAAATATAACGGTTTTAAAAATCATGACAAACAAACTCTAAAACAAGAAGAGTGCATATAAATACTTTCATAAATCACATAATTCATGCATAGCAAGTTGTCACGAAAATAAGGCATATTACAATTATTCAAACGAATTAAACGAATTAAAAAGGGGCAAAACATTTAAAATTTTAAACATAAGGCATATTACAATTATTCAAATATTCAAATAGATCATATAATTGCATACTTAATTAATTACATGCGCATTTAGCACACCCGTGATGTTGTACCTGGAAGGCCGAAAAGTCGAGATGTTACAGTGGTGAACCTAGCCCAACTGGTTTTCTTGGCCTTAAAATCAGACTAGCCACTTCTTCTCCCTCATTTCCTTCATCTTGTTTCCAAGGAAGAGAGAGGAGGAACAAATTGACACTATTCACCTCGAACTTTGAGCTCAAGTTCCTACTTCTTCGCTCGCCCGATCAATGATCCAAGGTAAGTAGTGAATTTCTCTCATCGAGTGCTTTATTTCCTTCCGATTGAATGTAGCTTTTCTTGCTCCGTTTCATGGCTTTGATGAAGAAGATGAATAGTGTCGGGTTTGGGGTTTTATGTGTTTAAGCTCATTTCGCGAGCTCTTACTTGCGAACATGTGTTCTACGTGTGCTATTTGATGTTATATGTTGATTTTGTGCCTTTTCGTGGGATGTAGGTTCGATTTTGAGGAGGTTGGAACCTCCCTCATGCGTATCAGCCACCATGACTGTGCTGCTAAGAGCTCGGTCGCGCCCGCGACCGAATTATGTGTAAAAATGGTCACGCCCGCGCCCCTTTTTAAAGGAGTTTCGAGATTGGCTTCGCGGTCGTGACTAGTTTTTAGTGTAATTTTATCGCGGCCGCGACGACCTCATACGTGCTCGGATTTGGCTAAAATTTTAACTGTAAAAACTTCTTTGAGTGTAGAGTATTCTTCAATTGGAATCACCTCAAAATTCTTTGTGGTTAGCGAGTTATAATCGTTTGAAACTTGTTTCGCCATTTCACCGGAATTTTGCTCTTGTTCAACTTTGCACCTACGCCTTTTTCACCTCGCTTTGCATCATGTTTTGAGCCTTATATCATTGGAAATTCCTCTGTGTCTAGTTTCTTTTCCAACAAACAAAACTCAATTATGACTTCTCAATCTCAAGATATTCCCACTTTACTACAACTTGTGCATTTCCAAAAATTCCCAGTTTTTCCCAGTTTTGCTCGGAACCATTTCTTGTGTTCCTATTCAGATTTTCTAGCACCCCTTTCACCTTGGAACTTGCTTATAAGTGGTTATAACATGGTTATGTGTACTTTCTTGTTCTTATATGCAACTTGTGTCGCTAAGTCATGTGAATTGTTTGCACGAAGCATATATGCACCTTGTTATGCATCTAAATGTGGTAGTATGCATTAATTATGCACAGGAACGTCTCTTAACATGTTTTATAAATATGTTAAGCTATGTGATGTCTTATTTTGTATGACATTGATATGAATATGAACTATGCTCATGTGATTGCATCTCTTAAGTGCATAAACATAAGCAGTGCGTCTATGTGGTTCATTCTTGAGTCTAAGTCTTGCATTTTATCTTCAGTTTGTCCAGGTGCACCCCGGGGTGGTGTTTCGTGAGCCGTGTTGATTCCAGGGTGGATCATTTGTCTTGTTCTCGGCTATAGTTAAACCCTAATGAAAAGTGCTCGTTTTCTATGCATGCAAATTATAACCTTAAGTATAAGTAAATACGTGTGAGATATGTAATTTTATGAATTTATCATATGTTTGCAAGTATTATACACTATGTACAAGCCTATGTACGCTTGTTATGATTTGCAAAATTAAACCACGCTTCAAATCGTATGCTTCTTATGAGCCGGGAGATACGAGCTAAGGAATGTATTTGATACGGAGACGTATGAATAGCATAGTTGTTGCAAGGTAAGGTATGTCACTTAAGTTAAAGTTATGTAATGTTTAGTAGCGGGTTATGTTTTGCTCTGTAATGTAATGATTCGTATTGGTATAATGGGCCCTGGAGATTATGGGCCTTGGACGACATCGTGCCGTCGGGATTACCTTGGACATAGTCTCCAATTTGAAAGGATTACTCCTGAACCCGCCAGGAGGTTTGGTGGGGAATGGATATCCTGAGGGTTTGGAGTAGCTTGCACTCCCCTCACCTGAAATGGATGGTTAGAGCGTATACGCCCTTCCATCGCCAAAGAATAAGGTTTGTAATGTAAGTTTGATTTGTTTATTTTGTTTTAAATTTGAAATGATAAGTATGAGAAGTCCAGGATGGAATTAGTTACTCATACCTGCCGAGTTATGTATGAATGTTATGTTAGAATTCGTTAAATTGGGATAGACTCATTAATAAGATAAAATTTGGTTATTTTTAAAAGATATGATACGATTTGCTATGTTATGGAATGCACGTTATGTTTACCTAAGTTAAGTTTAGTTTTTCTCTTTTGCTAAGTAATCCTTATATATGTATCACGGGAATGATTTGGCGTGCAAAAGCTATCTCTAAGTTCACGTATGTTATGATTTGAATGTGCTAAGCTCTTATATATATATGTACCGTGCGTAGGTAGCCCCTCACTCAATCAGTGTGAGTGACCCCTCTCCCTCCCTATTATTTTTAGTATTCAGGTGTTGCTTGGAGTCCGAGCTAGGCGGCGTGAGTCGAGTCCCTCGAGTCTGTCAAGTCTTCGTTTTAGTTTGAGTCTTTGCATATGCATTTTGTATTCCGGTTAAGTATGTAAGATTTGAGTGTATGCACATCTGTAAGCTTTATTTGACTTGTTATATTTTCGGGACAGGCTTATTGGAACAAAATGAACCCGTTTGCATTTATGATTATGTTTATATTCGGGATTAGGTACCTATGCTAGTTGAACCTGTCACCTGGTGTTTGTATTTATGTTTAAGTGTTTCGATTGCTTCCGCATGCGTTTGTTTTCGTAAGTTCATTTCACGTTCATAGTCCACGTTCTGCCTAACTTAGGTGTGTGTCTGTCTGTCTGTCTCCCGTTCGCCGCTACTTGGTTCACATACGGGGTTCCCATCTCGTATGGGGATTGGGCTTAGGTGCGGGGGATATGGTGACCCACCGTGCGGGGTGCTACACGGGCGTGTCTCTCTTGGTTGATGCCACTGACCTCGGGCACGGGAGTGTCTCGTTTTGCCTTGGCATGAGACACCCCCATGTCTAAGGATCATTTTCGAGGGGTATGCTACTGCATTAGGACACGGGAGTGTCACCTTTTGGCCTCAAGAGGTGACACCCCGTGTCACACTACTTTCCTTACATACATGTCTTTGCTTTTCGTTTATTCATTTCGTATGTTATTTTCTCGCTTCTTTTACGACTTATATGTGTTGCTAACATGTTAAATTATGTGTTATGAGTGTTGTATTAAGTTTTTGAATTCATTTGACAGATTATGTGCAAGATATGAACTTAAATGCCCTACTTGCTACCTTGTTCATTTCATTCACATCATTTACATTCATATGCATTTGCCGAGCGTCTAATTAGTGCATATTGAGTCTAAGAGTGTCTTTTGATGTTAGTTTTGTTCAGAGGACCTTCCCGTTGACGACGAGGTTGCTCCATAGGCGTCCGTTTACTTCCATTTTGACTCCCTCTAAGATTTAAAGGTGAGGTTTTGTTCTTTTAGTTAAAATGACCTACAACCTTATGTGTTTTGAAGTCCGCATGCAAAATATGTATAGTATATGATAAATACGTGTATGATATGTACTTTGAGGGCTTGTCCCGTTTGTTATAAAACTTTGAAAATAGTTTGTATATGTATATACGCTATTTTCCATTTGATTTAAAATCTTTGATAAGTGTGAGTGTGTAGCGAGCTTTGAGCTTTGAAAGATAATGTTTGTGAGAAATAAGACTTTGAATTTGGATTTGATTTGGGCCCACAGATTGGTATGGTATCTCGGGGTGGCCGTATGGTCGCCGAGCTCTCCCATCAACACTTTCCTTTGAGAGCTCTCACCTAACCTTAGGAGGTTGAGGAAGGGTCGTTCTCTTGAGCCGATGGATGCAATCTGCCGAAGGTTTTACAGAAATAATTAAGCCTTGTCTCGTGTGAGTTTGACCGATAGTTAGGGCTTGCAACCCAAAGTGTGGTTGGTTTATGATTTCGATTTCGAATTTGAATATGTCTTTGAATATGAGAAGTTTGGAAGGAGAACTCGTACTCGTCGAGTTAGTGTGACTTTGAATGAATCTATGAAATGGGAATGGACTTCTAATTACTTAAAATTTGTTGTTTTGGCCTTCGGCCCTTAACTTCATTTAAGTATATATATCTATTATCACGGGAAATGTTTTAGCTTGCAAAAACCATCCCCAGTTCATGGATCACTTTGAACTTTGATAAGTGCTTTGCTATATGTGTATACGTGTGCGTGTGTTGTTGTGTCTTACTTGTGGTTTAGATCGAGTCTCATATTGCATCGTAGTGGCTTTATGGCTTTTGTACTTATGATCTTTTGAAGTTTGTATTATGATACTTTGATTATTTTTGTGACACCCTGAACGGAGGGCACCACATCCCCCGCACCATGAGCTCGGTCCACACATGAAATTAAATTCCATACATGAACCAACCTCATAGGGAACGGAGACAAAAATAAAACAACCCTGTGTTAGGCAGGACTAAACCCTGTACTAAAAAATTAACAGGAACAAGAATGCCGAAGCAAGACAATCACTCATTCAATATCATGGAACTAAATGCAATTCAAACGGGAAAGTAAATACGGGTTCAACTAGAGGCCCTAGAAACCTGTCCCGAATTCAATAAAGCGATAAAAATTACAATGTAGCCTACAAGGCCCAATATAAGCAGGAAAAGAATGTGTGGTACAATACAGTGTATACAGGACCAAGATTCGAACAAAGACCTCAACCAACTACCGCCTAACAACCACTGGACCTATAAGGCAACCACTAAAAACAACGAGAGGGTGGGGTCAGCTAACTGACTGAGTGAAGGGGTTACACACGTATATATATATATATATATATATATATATATATAAACAGGCAATCAAGCAGGCTTAATTCAACTGTACGTTATTTGTTAATAAAGCGAGTGTCAGGAATTAAGTATCAATCAATACGTACGGGTGGAATTACGTTCATTCATGCAATTAGGTAAGCAGGATATACAATGCATGTGTCGATATCCATACGTCCTCTGTTGATGCCCATTTTACCTTAATGATCTACGAACTCTGGTTGCTAAGCAGGGATTGGGGGCGTACCAGAGGTTATGGATATCTATGTATTATATTTTAGGGGACCCGGTGAGAACGGGTATTTATTCCATCCTGGACTCCACTTTCTATTTATTAAATAACAGGAACAGGACAAGTAGGAATCAGGAATCATTAAGTTATCAAAATCAAGAATACATGTATAAGATTAACCTCCTTCTCCGGTCATGGTACAGGTAGCTAACCGTCGCCATCCAGGCAGGATGATCTTCAGGTTCATGACTCCCCAGACCGGATCCCCATCTTTCACCAAACCTCCTGGTGGATATCCGGGTAGTCCAATAGGATGGGACTTATGCAAGAGGTCACCGTCGGCCCAATACCTCCCCTATTCGCTCCATACACAAGCGCCTGGGCCCAAGAACAGTTATAGGAATCCACACCAGCTAGCCCAGCGCTAGGAGAGTCAGGGGCAATAACAACATCTCGCAAAACAAGCTTAGGGTTAACACTACACAGTTTATAAAGCATTTTCGGTACATACCCGGTATAAAAGATATGGCTAGTTTAATATGAAAACCATTTGGCTAGCTTTAGAACATGCAAGGTTATAAGTCGAATATAAAAGAAAACCCTCACCTCCATGTGCAAGAAAGACCAAGAGAGAAACCACGAGTCTCGAATGTCTCCACCAAGGAGATCACTGTGCAAGAAAGGAAACACGGTGTACTTGTGAGACACAACTCAAAATGAAACCAAGTAGGACGCACAACAATGTTCATGAAGTGGTGTATCATGTCATGGAATGATTAAATATGCAATAAACTATAAAAATTTCATGAATTGGTATGATCGTGTTCATGTGCACAATTAATGCTCCCACGTAATAGACAATGATACAAATTCATTTCATATATATCACGAAGTCAAACAATCAAGTCTAAGCAAGCAAGGACTAAGGAGTGTCAAATATGAGCATAATTATCAATTAAACAAGTAAAAAATTCATATAAGTCACATACGGAAGTCAAGGAAGTGAAAGGAATGCAAGAAGAGAGGTTTTGGCAAAGTTTAGCAAAAGCTGACAGTTTTCGGAAACGCGTAAACTGTAGAAAAATGGGAATATCTTGAGTTCTAGGAGTTGAAATGGAGTTTTGTTTGTTATGTAAGAAAGTAGACATATATACCTTTCCAATGGTATATGGCTCGAATCCTGGTTCAATGCGAGGAGGAAATAGCGTAGGCTCGAAGTTGGAAGAAAGTAGATTTTCGGCGAAGTGCCGAAACAAAATTAAAACGGTTATGACTCGGTCCTCAGATATGATTTTAAAGTGATTCTAATTGTAGAATACTCTACACTCAAACAAGTTTTTTTGGTTAAAAATACAAGTTCAACGGAGCACGTTTGGGGGTGTAAACGGCCGTTTGAAAATGGGCTGAAAAGTAGAAACGACCTTTTCAAAGCTCTCGGGTCAAGACGCGCGGGGGAGGGGGGGAGAGAGGGGTCCAAACAGGTGTTTGGGATGCCGCTGGACAAAAAAAAAAAAAAAAAAGGGAAAAACAGGGGGTTTCGGAGCCATTCCCACACCAAACCAAAGCAACAAAACACTCCAAAAATGATCACACAACATGTATATAGCTCAAATATATCATTTAGGCCACATTTAATCCAAGGAAACATGCTTTAAATCCATATAAATCCATTCATGAAACCCTCAAAATATGAAAGTGATCACACATGCTCAACCCTTCACAAACTCATGTTATATATGCATATATCAACTCATATACTTCACAAATAATGCATCTTGGTCCATGGATTCATTACAAATCATAAAACCCTATCATCACTTCATGAATTCATCAAACATATATACATATATCTCACCTTAAATGAAAGAAAATAAGGGGAAGAAGAGATGAGGGTGTAAAGCTTAAATTCTTGATGATGATGGATGAAAAACTTGATCTCCTAACTTCCTTGTACAAACCGAGATAGAGAGGGAGAGATATGAAATGCTTGTGTTGTGTCTTGTGTGTGTAAGAAATGCAGAAAGGAATGTATGTACATATACATATATACATCGTGTAATGAGGGGAAAGAAGGAGGGAAATTGCACTCAAGTCCACAAGAGATTAAAGTTATGCAATTAGATACTTAATTTAAAAAAGTTACAATTTAGTCCTTACCAAATTATCAATTTAGTCCACAAGTTTAATAAAGTTTCAATTAAGGACAATTAGGTATCAAATGTCACAAATTCAAAGAAGTAAACACGTAATCAAACATAGGGATTAAATTTCATAGATCATAAAGTTCAAATTCAATTAATTCATAAAGAATGAGAAATTAAATAACTTAAATCTCAAAACTCACACGCGTGGCGGGCGTACTTGACTCATAGGGAAACGGGGTGTCACAACCTCTCCCCCTTAAGAGGACATGGTCCCCAGGTCCACTGCCTCGATTTCTGCACTCTTAAGTAGCTCTACCTCATTCATCCCACGCGGTTTAGCAACTCCCCATCAGGAATTAGTTCGAAAAAGGTCTTCAAGCAACAAGGGATCTTCAATGCTGTTAAGTCACGACTCTTAACTCACCGAAACCTAAACACTCGAAATTCTAAGCTACCGCCAGTGCCAAGCTTAATAGGTAACAAGTAGCGACGAGAGAACCCCGTCTCTCGGATAACAATGAGAGAACCCCGTCTCTCAAACAAATAATGAGAGAACCCCGTTCCTCGAACAAACAATGAGAGAACCCCATCTCTAAAAAATTGCGCCGATGGCGGCGCCGCCTGTACAGAAAATTGCACCGGGGAGTCTTCTTCCACATCCCAGGGCGCGTGTCGAACAACCACCACCGGAAGCCTCCGCGAAAGGGCGGTGAAACCTCCACCCCAAAACTGCCGCCCACCGTGACTGAAATTCTGCCATATCTCCGCCACTGCTCATCGGTTGGTCAAGATCTTGGTACGGTTGTGACCACGTCGTCGAGCTCTCCGAAATGGACTATTGGTTCGTCGAAATCCGTCAAGAAACGAGCAAGTTATAGTCAAGTGTGTGAAAACGGTGTAGTGTGTGAGAGAGAGAGAAAGAGCTGATCCGTTATGCTCGAAAAACGAGGGTCTGGGTGTTTTATCCTGGTTCCTCGCGCGTGAAACGAACAGTAGAAGGGGTAAATGATGTCAGAATTAGGCAAACTCAAAGTCTACGGACTAGTCTCGATGCCCCGAACCCGCCGAAGGGGTTCAAGAGGTCGAAATCTCGATCGAACGAGGAATGCCCGAAAAACCCCTAAAAAGAGAAAGTTATAAACAGGCCCCTAAACTCTAAAAGAGTTCAAAATAGGGCCACGAAAAATACAAAATCACATAATTAAACACATAAAAAGGTTGAAACGCGGCGTATCTTATAAGTCAGACGAGCAGGATGTTACAAACTCCCCTCCTTCAAAAGGACCTGTCCTCAGGTCCGGAAACAGGATCTTGAACGACTCTGAAACGAATTCCACTTCAAGCTTCCGCTGCGCAACTCTGATCTAGGCGAACTGTAAACTGCTCAGGATACTTCTCCTTTAGTTGGTATCAACTCCCTTCATAGTGTTTCGTTGTCGCTGAAGTCCTACTGAACACTTGACCGTTGGTCACTTCAAACTCATTTGATCACCACTAGGCCACTGCACCCAAAGTTCGATACTGTCGCATCCTCGTTGCTTGCAGACTATTGTCAGACCATGCGTAACTCAACTACGACAAACAAGAGAGAACCCCATCTCTCAACACGCAAGTGAGAGAACCCCGTCCCTCAGCACACACAAAAGAGAGAAACCCCATCTCTCAGGCACATAATTGAGAGAGCCCCGTCTATCAAAGACAGAATCGAGAGAACCCCGTCTCTCAACCTAAGTCTGGCAGATTCCGTATCTCCCAGACATTCTAGTTTGAGAAAATCCGGTATTTCTCAAACTCCTAAATCCAAGGGAATCCAGCATCCCTCGAATACCTAAGAACAAGAGAATCCAGCATCTCTCGCGCACAGAACTTATAAAGAATCCAGCATCTTTCTATCACGCAATATAGAGAGAATCCAGCATCTCTCTAACACACAAATAGGAAGAATCAACATCCCCCTAGAACATAAATAGAGAGAATCAAATATCCCTTCAATCAAGCACATAAGCAGAATCAGGAAATCACAACAGTTAACACATAGCATACTTAGCAAATATATCATGTAACAACAAGAATTAATTAAGTAAACGATGCATGTATGCTCGTGCCATGAATGCTTAGTGTACCGTTCACCGTGGTGTTTGAAATCTTGACCATAATGTTGAAATAAAGTCATGCAAGCTGGTTAAATTGTTGGTATTGCAACCCTGTAATTAAAACACTAAAGTTGGTACATGAGGGTTAGATGAGCAAATGAAATATAGCAGCTAAGTCAGATAAGTGCATCAATTAAATGTAATTAAAAGCACATTGATAAGATATTGCACAATCATTGCCGTAGCATGCACATAATCATATAATTCAATGCAATTCACTCCGAAGAAGCAAAGTTTCATGCCAAACGGATGCAATGCGCACACATTCCTATGTCGTACGACCTAGACAGACACGACACGACTCCAGAGCACCGATTCTGAACCTGGTAGCTCTGATACCACTTAAGATGTAGCACCCCAAGCGGTGGGGCACCACATCCCCGCACTATGACCCAGCACGTATACGAAATGGGAAGTCCGCACACGCACCAAGTCACAGCGAACGGGTGACAAACAAGAACACACGCACTAGCTAGGCGGTACCTAACCCTGTACAAATGAAAAGATGCAAAACATGACAGCGGAAGCAATGCAAAAAGCCAACTTTCAAAAACTTTCATACATTAAACATACAGTGCGGTATAAACATCAAAATCAACTGCGCGGGTTCAACTAATTCAGCAAACCTATCCTATCCTGTCCCGAATAATCATATAATCAAAACGAGTTCATCTAATCCGAGCACCTGTCCTAACCTGTCCCGAATTCTAAACATTTGAATGATAAATGCAAACGTTCACAAAACATAGCGTATACAAAATTTACAGACATAATTCAAAACAAAATGCTTAACAAACTTGAACGAACAGACACAGACATGACACACTGCCGCCTAACACGAACTCCAACGACCTCCAAAGCAAAGCCTGCAAACTAAAAACATAAAAGGGGAGGGGTCAGTCAAAAGACTGAGCGAGGGGTTTACACACGCACTCTTACATATATATATATGGAGCACAACACATAGTAGAAGCAACGTTCGTGAACCCGGGGTTAGTTTTTGCACGCTAAAACATTTTCCCGTGATAGGATAATATAGGGGGGGCTTAAAACCAAACAAACAAATCTTGACTCAACCGTTTCTTAAAGTGTAAACTCATCATGCAGACTTAGCACACATATCGGAGCATATTTTATTAGCTTTAAAAGTATATCAATTTTTATCTTAATTTAAGAATCTACCCCCGTTTCACGAACTTAACCGACAGACATAACATAACGAAACTCGGCGGGTACGAGCACACATCCAACCAACTCCTTCTTATCACACAAATGCATAGACAGACGAAATCAAAACGAACGTACCTCCTTCACACCGGGTGATGGAAGGGTTGAACATACCCTAACCATCCACACATATACATAATGAGACGGGGATCCACCCCGCTCCTTCGACGGGTCACGTAGCACGCCGTCGGCTCAAGAAGACCCGTCTTCCCCTCGACCTCCCGAGGATGAGCTAAGTCTCCCTTTGTGGAGAAGTGCACAGGGGTTGCAACCGACGACCCCAAGACCGTCTCGGGTCTCCTTTACCCACAACTCCGGGGCCCAACACGCATATAAACACACATATATCGGAAACTTAACCCGTCACAAACAGATAGACAGATATATCTCTCATGCGTATCGTACATATCATATCGTACGTACATATCACGCAGACTGACCTCGAAGTCATAACAAACCGAAACTAAGCATACATAGGCTCATACATAGCGTTTCTTACTTTCAAACTTATGACAAAACCATCAAAGTACATATTTAACACATATCTACGTATATACCAGGCTTATAAATCGCACACATTCGAAAACAGGCACATAACAATAGGGTATAACTATATCCTAACCTCACCTGGTACCAAACACAGCCGAAGACACAACAAATGGTCCATCCCGGAACCTGCACGACCCACTTGTCACCACCCCGGGTGCACCTGTACCGACTGAACACACAAAACAAACTACAAAGCTCAGACAGATTCAAACAACCACACAGAGAAGCACGGCACATGCTCAAACACTTAAGAAATGTAATCACATAAGCAGAGTTCAAATTCACATCAATTATATGCAAAATAAAACCTTAGGACATTTTCATGAATGCTCAAAACGAAATTCATATGATGCACATTTACAAAACAACAAACTAAATTCGCATAACGCCTTTTATATAAAAAACACTTATTACAAGACCAAATAAATCATATTATAGCATGCTACGAATTCATTTAGACCCACGGGGTTACATACCAAATTCCGATTAAGCCATTTAACCATTCAAAGTTCATACATTGCATAATAGATTTAAATTCAATTTAGGTAATTAAACTTTAATTGCGAAAGTCTCAAATTTAATCATCCAAGGCATGCTAATTCAACTTTTACTTAATCAAAATTAGCATAATCGTTTTCAAATGATAAGGTTCAATTAATTCAAATTATACAAATTTGTATTATTCTAAAATTACATAAACACCCCTTGTACAAGAATTATATCCAAATGGCATGAAACGAGACTAATCTCAACAATAAATCATGAATTCATATATTCCATAATTCATTACTTATTTTCAAATACCATGAAATGCATACTCATCAATTTATCGAACATGCAAGAACGAATTACATTTTAAACAATTAACAACTAATACAATTTCGGCATAACGGGGTTCAATTTACTCTTCAAAGCATCAATACATACATCGGAGTTCATATAAATCGATAAGTCAAGCAAATCGCAATTAAATTACATTTAGTATAATTAATCAAATAAATCACAAATGCACAAATAAATTGGCAGAAATTAAACCGAGTGTCCGATTGACAAACGGAAACTGGCATTGGACTCACCACGAAGAAAGGAACTTGCTATTTGAAAGGCGTCGGAACGCCGCCGCCGGAACCTGCCGGACCGCCACGTGCAGCCGCCGGACCACCACCTCCGGTGGTCGGAAAATTCCCCGAAAGCACCGAAATGTGCGCCTCGGCCTGCCCGACAAAAGCCCTCAACCAATTTCAGAAAATACCAAACACGTCGGACTTCGTTGATGAAAAACCGAACTAAATCTCAAGAACGAAAACTGAAATTAAACGCAAACCGTAAAATGAAAATGAAATCCGAACATACCGTTGGAAAGCCCGTAACGCCCTTCGAAGCCTCCTAGCCAAACGCCGGAAAAATCGCCGAAAAAATAGGCTGCTGGTTCACCACCGGTCCGCCGCCAACGGTCGGTTCTTGGGCCGCCACCTACATGGAAAATTCGGCCTCGTCGTGCTGAGTAATTCTTGTGAAGGGTCCGATGTCAAAAACTCGCTGAAAAAACCGAACCGCCGCCTTCTTCACCCGCGCAACCACCATGCCGGAAACCCTATCTCTGCTGCGAATCTGATGAAAAGGAGGTCGGAAATGGAACCAGGGCCTCGAAAAACCTTGGAAACCGTCAAAGTTCGCCGAAAAAGATAGTTGGAGGTGGCAGAATCGCGCCGCTACAGTAGCACCGCCACCCGCCGTCCCCTGTGGACGGCGCGTGCGGCCTCGCCGCAGCCCCGATGGCGGCGCCGCCTGTACAGAAAATTGCGCAGGGGAGTCTTCTTCCACATCCCAGGGCGCGTGTCGAACAACCACCACCGGAAGCCGCCGCGAAAGGGCGGCGAAACCTCCGCCCGTCGTGACTGAAATTCTGCCATATCTCTGCCACCGTTGGTCAGTTGGTCAAGATCTTGGTACAGTTGTGACCGCGTCATCGAGCTCTCCGAAATGGACTATTGGTTCATCGAAATCCGTCAAGAAACGAGCAAGTTATGGTCGAGTGTGTGAAAACGGTGTAGTGAGAGAGAGAGAGAGAAGAGAAACGGGTGAGAAGAGAGAGAAAGAGCTGATCCGTTATGCTCGAAAAATGAGGGTCTGGGTGTTTTATCCCGGTTCCTCGAGCGTGAAACGAACGGTAGAAGGGGCAAACGATGTCAGAATAAGGCAAACTCAAAGTCTACGGACTCGTCTCGATGCCCCGAACGCGCCGAAGGGGTTCAAGAGGTCAAAATCTCGATCGAACGAAGAATGACCGAAAAACCCCTAAAAGGAGAAAGTTACAAACATGCCCCTAAACTCTAAAAGAGTTCAAAATAGGGCCACGAAAAATACAAAATCACATAATTAAACACATAAAAAGGTTGAAACGTGGCGTACCTTATAAGTCAGACGAGCGGGATGTTACAAACTCGAAATAAAAGAACGCCGACTAGCACGAACTGAAGACCTGCACCTGCAACTTAAAGAGAAAAAGGGGAAAAAGAAAACAACGAGGAGGGGTCAGTCCTAAAGACTGGTGAGGGGGCTAACACATGCACACGTACATATACGTAAGAGCATAGCATATTCAAAATTAAAGAGTTCATGAACCGGGACGTGGTTTTTGCATTCTAAAATTATTTTAACCCGTGATACTAAATATAGAAAAGATCTAGGGCCAACAGCCCAAAATAACCAAAATTTTGAAATTATAAATCCACTCCCATTTCACAACCATAATCAAAATCAAAATAACTCGGTGAGAACGAGTTTCAAACCCACCTAACTCCTTTTATATCATAATCAAAACGAAATCATACAAAGAACATAATCAATCCACCTTTTCTGGTTGGGGATGAGGAAGCACTTCCTCAACCCCGTTCTCTCGTCATAATAGTTAAGTCGGGGGATCCTACACGCTCCGCAATGGGGGCTAATCGCCGATTCTCAAGAAACCGCTTCCCCTCAACCTCCCTGTAGCGCCCGGAGAGGCAAGCCACCACATCCCCCACAGCTAGCCCCAAACCCACATATGAAATAAAAATCCATACATGAGCCCAAGACTAAGCGAACGGGAACCTACACACACTCGCTGTCATGCCCCGGGTCCACGGGCCCGTTGGATGCGAGCGCAAGTCTCCAAATCATGGGTAGGATAATTTTGTTCATGTGGATGAAGTTTTCTTGAGGCGTAAGCAATTACTTTACCCCATTGCAGTAGAACACATCCCAGTCCTTCAAATGAGACGTCAGTCTACACCACTAGTCTGGTCCATCTAGTAGTGCTAGTACAGGTGCTGTAGTCAAACGTCTTTTTAACTCTTGAAAACTTACTTCGCACTTGTCGCTCCATAGGAAAGGAGTCTCCTTGGGTGTTAATCGATTCAATGGAGTGGCAATCTTTGAGAAATCTTTGACAAATCGTCTGTAGTAGCCTACTAGTCCTAGGAAACTTGTGACTTCGGTAGGTGACATTGGTTGCTTCTAGTTATTCACGGCTTCAATTTTGGATGGATTTACTCCAACGCATTGTTCGGATATAACGTTTCCCAAAAATACGACTCGATCTAACCAAAATTCACACTTGCTAAACTTTGCATAAAGTTTGTGTTCCTCGAGAGTCCGTAGCACAATACGCAAGTGATCAGCATGGTCTTCTAGAGTTCTTAAGTATATCAATATATCATCAATGAAAATTACCACAAACTGATCCAAATATGATGGGAAGATAATGTAACATCCCGCTCGTCCGGCCATACAGGTACGCTTTTACGAGAGTGTTATTTATGCTTTCTAATTCTTTATTTATGCAATTCTATGTTATTTTAATTGTTATGTGATTATTTGAAATTATATGAAATTAATTTGTTTATATTATGAACTGTGAGTTTTAACGTTTTTACTTAGTTGATCCATAATTTGCTCGTTATGTGCCGGAATTCAATTCCGATTTTTTGTAAAATTTTGATATGCATGATATATGTGAGTTATGATTGTGCTTGCATGCTCGTTTTAAGTTTTCGGGTTCGTTTGTTGAGGTTTTAAACCTTTAGTACTTGACGAGGGACACGAGGGCCTAACTAGTTTTAGCGCGCATCGTGTTCCGGAAGGCGTAACTTGAGCTCGGGAATTCGGATTCAAATTCCGGAAGAAGAGTCGGACTCGTAAAAAAGAAAGGAAACTTTGAACCTGATCTGGTTTTTTTTCTAAGCCCATTTGAACCCCCGTATCTCACCCGGAATGAGCAGCTTGCACCAAATGTACTTGTGGGCCCAATCTAACCATGCTCAAGCCTTAACCCTTGGTTTATATGACCATGATTCACCTCTCTATCTCCCTTATTAGCTTCTATTCGAACCACACACCCCAAGAGAAGGAAAAATCTGCTGAACCATGGAGAAAGAAGGAGAAAGAGAAACACTCATCCATGTCTTGTGATTTTGGAGCCAAAACTCTTCCATACTTCATCAACTCTTCAAGGTATGTATATTTTTGAAATATCCATGATTATATGATGATTTTGATCCATGAATTTCATGTTTTAATTGAGATTTAATATGAGTTTGGTAGATGGCATGAATAGGAAGGGTTAGAGTTCATTTCTTTCTTCTATGTCTTAGCTTGAGTTTGGGACTGAATTGATGCATGATTGTTGATTATATGAGCTTCTTTGCTTCCATTCTTGATTTATACTTCATGCTAGATGTGTTAGGGTTGATTCTTCATTGATAACTTGGATGAAACTTTGAGCTTTTGGGCATGATAACTGGAATTCGAACTGCGCTTCCCGGTAGGAACTGCTGTCAGGATTATTGGATTGGTTTGATGATCTCTAGCGCTTATTTTCATGTGAAATTGCATGGAAATGAAGTATTTTAGTTGCTTTACATGTTAGCTAAGTGTTCCCAAGCTTTTATCCCCTGTTTCAGCCCCAACTTTGGAGAATATGGCTTGCTTGCATTCTTGTCCTTCATTGCTTCGTTATCTTGCATGGTTGAGGGGATCCTTGTTGCTGCTTATTATAGCCTATAAATGTGATGATTTGATGATCAATTCATGCTTGTTTTATATGTCTTTGAGGCCTAAGAAATTCCCTAAGAGCTGCTGCGAAAAAGCCCTATTTTTCCCTTCCAAAACCGAACTGTTGCGTTTGTTTTGTTTTCAGCACGAGGAGAACTACACGGCCGTGTCTTAAGTGAACTGCAGCATGACACGGCCGTGTTAGAGGTTCGACTTGGGCAAATATTTTTTGAAAATTTGGACACGGCCGTGTTCGTTCCCTTTGCATTTTGGACATGGCCGTGTCATGTCTCACGGCGGTGCCCCGGGGGAGTTTCTTTTGTCGTTTTGTTGCTTTTAATTGCTGATACGAACTCCACGTACTTGCCGTGAAACCCTATATCATTACTTGGAGTTCTTGAATATGATCGTCCAATTCAAGGTTGAAAATAAGAGGAGTGTGACCCGTTTTCTATATTGAGCAAAGAACCAACACTATCAGATTGTAAGTAACGCACCCCGTCGACTATAAGGAGTCGAGAAATAACGTTATCCGGTGGGGGTTTGCCGGTGTCGTTCAACTAAGAACTCGTAACCATAACTCACTTGAATCACAATTCATTCATTTTTTGACTGAATATTTCGAACTACAAGGCTGGAATATAAAGATGCAGGCATGGGAATTCTAAGAGACAATTCAGAATTCAAAGAGACAAGATAATCCCGTCACTTTTCTTGTAGGCTGAATAAAATGGGCTTAACCTAATCTAAATGCATGCAAAATAAATAAAAAGAGGGCCCAAAGTAAAATATAATAGTTCAGGGCCAAATTACACTAAACTTAACACAATTTGGGCTTAAAATTCTATCACTAAGACATTGAAACAAGGTGGATTGGGTCCAGCTGAATACTTGTCTTCTTGGAGCTAATCTTGAGTTATTTGGATCAAAAGAGATTGAACTTCTTCTTGCATTCTTTTGGACCGTGAACTTGTGATAGGTCCAACATAACTTGGTTCATCTTGAGTTGTGATCATATCATCATTTGGATCAAAGTGTGGCCTTGTCTTATGATTCACATCATCCTGATTCCTATCATTCTCCCCTTCTTGAAAAAAAGATTCGTCCTCGAATCTGGATCAAGATAGTCATCTCACAAAACAAATAGCCCCTTTTATTTCTCAAAGTAGATCTAAAACCCAAAATGAAATACACCAAAGTTGTCTTCTTTCTCGTTTTTTCTTATTTTTTTTCTCCTTCTTTTTTCTTTCTTTTCAACTTCTCTTTTTTTTTTCCTCCCTTTTCACATTCTTTACTCTCAATTCTTGAAGAAAGACAAAAGAAATTTCAGATCCCTCAACCAAATAATCCTTAAGATGAATGAACCTTATAGGGTGCTAAAATTGTCACAAACGAACTGTTACAACTAAAAAGATACAAACAAACAAATCTACATGACTTATGATTTGAGATTACAAAGAAAATGACTGAAACAATGCTGCTCTCTTCTTTTTTTTTTTTTTTTTTTTTTTGCAGCAATATAACAATAATGAAAAGAAATTATACAAAAGATAAAAGATATGGATACGTAACCTTGGATGGAAACCTAAGCTCTAGATACCAAATGATACGAACTCCACGTACTTGCCGTGAAACCCTATATCAATACTTGGAGTTCTTGAATCTGATCGTCCAATTCACGGTTGAAAATAAGAGGAGTGTGACCCGTTTGCTATATTGAGCAAAGAACCAACACTATCAGATTGTAAGTAACGCACCCCGTAGACTATAAGGAGTCGAGAAATAACGTTATCCAGTGGAGGTTTGAAACTCCGGTGTTGTTCAACTAAGAACTTGTGAGCATAACTCACTTGAATCACAATTCATTCATTTTTTGACTGAATATTTCGAACTACAAGGCTAGAATATAAAGATGCATGCATGGGAATTCTAAGAGACAATTCAGAATTCAAAGAGACAAGCTAATCCCGTCACTTTTCTTGTAGGCTGAATAAAATGGGCTTAACCTAATCTAAATGCATGCAAAATAAATAAAAAGATGGCCCAAAGTATAATATAATAGTTCAGGGCCAAATTACACTAAACTTAACACAATTTGGGCTTAAAATTCTATCACTAAGACATTGAAACAAGGTGGATTGGGTCCAGCTGAATACTTGTCTTCTTGGAGCTAATCTTGAGTTATTTGGATCAAAAGAGATTGAACTTCTTCTTGCATTCTTTTGGACCGTGACCTTGTGAAAGGTCCAACATAACTTGGTTCATCTTGAGTTGTGATCATATCATCATTTGGATCAAAGTGTGGCCTTGTTGGACCAAAGTGTGGCCTTGTCTTATGATTCACATCATCCTGATTCCTATCATTCTCCCCTTCTTGAAAAAAAGATTCGTCCTCGAATCTGGATCAAGATAGTCATCTCACAAAACAAATAGCCCCTTTTATTTCTCAAAGTAGATCTAAAACCCAAAATGAAATACACCAAAGTTGTCTTCTTTCTCGTTTTTTCTTATTTTTTTTCTCCTTCTTTTTTCTTTCTTTTCAACTTCTCTGTTTTTTCCCCTCCCTTTTCACATTCTTTACTCTCAATTCTTGAAGAAAGACAAAAGAAATTTCAGATCCCTCAACCAAATAATCCTTAAGATGAATGAACCTTATAGGGTGCTAAAATTGTCACAAACGAACTGTTACAACTAAAAAGATACAAACAAACAAATCTACATGACTTATGATTTGAGATTACAAAGAAAATGACTGAAACAATGCTGCTCTCTTCTTTTTTTTTTTTTTTTTTTTTTTGCAGCAATATAACAATAATGAAAAGAAATTATACAAAAGATAAAAGATATGGATACGTAACCTTGGATGGAAACCTAAGCTCTAGATACCAAATGATACGAACTCCACGTACTTGCCGTGAAACCCTATATCAATACTTGGAGTTCTTGAATCTGATCGTCCAATTCACGGTTGAAAATAAGAGGAGTGTGACCCGTTTGCTATATTGAGCAAAGAACCAACACTATCAGATTGTAAGTAACGCACCCCGTAGACTATAAGGAGTCGAGAAATAACGTTATCCGGTGGAGGTTTGAAACTCCGGTGTTGTTCAACTAAGAACTTGTGAGCATAACTCACTTGAATCACAATTCATTCATTTTTTGACTGAATATTTCGAACTACAAGGCTAGAATATAAAGATGCATGCATGGGAATTCTAAGAGACAATTCAGAATTCAAAGAGACAAGCTAATCCCGTCACTTTTCTTGTAGGCTGAATAAAATGGGCTTAACCTAATCTAAATGCATGCAAAATAAATAAAAAGATGGCCCAAAGTATAATATAATAGTTCAGGGCCAAATTACACTAAACTTAACACAATTTGGGCTTAAAATTCTATCACTAAGACATTGAAACAAGGTGGATTGGGTCCAGCTGAATACTTGTCTTCTTGGAGCTAATCTTGAGTTATTTGGATCAAAAGAGATTGAACTTCTTCTTGCATTCTTTTGGACCGTGACCTTGTGATAGGTCCAACATAACTTGGTTCATCTTGAGTTGTGATCATATCATCATTTGGATCAAAGTGTGGCCTTGTCTTATGATTCACATCATCCTGATTCCTATCATTCTCCCCTTCTTGAAAAAAAGATTCGTCCTCGAATCTGGATCAAGATAGTCATCTCACAAAACAAATAGCCCCTTTTATTTCTCAAAGTAGATCTAAAACCCAAAATGAAATACACCAAAGTTGTCTTCTTTCTCGTTTTTTCTTATTTTTTTTCTCCTTCTTTTTTCTTTCTTTTCAACTTCTCTTTTTTTTTCCTCCCTTTTCACGTTCTTTACTCTCAATTCTTGAAGAAAGACAAAAGAAATTTCAGATCCCTCAACCAAATTATCCTTAAGATGAATGAACCTTATAGGGTGCTAAAATTGTCACAAACGAACTGTTACAACTAAAAAGATACAAACAAACAAATCCACATGACTTATGATTTGAGATTACAAAGAAAATGACTGAAACAATGCTGCTCTCTTTTTTTTTTTTTTTTTTTGCAGCAATATAACAATAATGAAAAGAAATTATACAAAAGATAAAAGATATGGATACGTAACCTTGGGTGGAAACCTAAGCTCTAGATACCAAATGATACGAACTCCACGTACTTGCCGTGAAACCCTATATCAATACTTGGAGTTCTTGAATCTGATCGTCCAATTCACGGTTGAAAATAAGAGGAGTGTGACCCGTTTGCTATATCGAGCAAAGAACCAACACTATCAGATTGTAAGTAACGCACCCCGTCGACTATAAGGAGTCGAGAAATAACGTTATCCGGTGGAGGTTTGAAACTCCGGTGTCGTTCAACTAAGAACTTGTGAGTATAACTCACTTGAATCACAATTCATTCATTTTTTGACTGAAAATTTCGAACTACAAGGCTGGAATATAAAGATGCATGCATGGGAATTCTAAGAGACAATTCAGAATTCAAAGAGAGAAGCTAATCCCGTCACTTTTCTTGTAGGCTGAATAAAATGGGCTTAACCTAATCTAAATGCATGCAAAATAAATAAAAAGATGGCCCAAATTATAATATAATAGTTAAGGGCCAAATTACACTAAACTTAACACAATTTGGGCTTAAAATTCTATCACTAAGACATTGAAACAAGGTGGATTGGGTCCAGCTGAATACTTGTCTTCTTGGAGCTAATCTTGAGTTATTTGGATCAAAAGAGATTGAACTTCTTCTTGTATTCTTTTGGACCGTGACCTTGTGATAGGTCCAACATAACTTGGTTCATCTTGAGTTGTGATCATATCATCATTTGGTGTGGCCTTGTTGGACCAAAGTGTGGCCTTGTCGTATGATTCACATCATCCTGATTCCTATCATTCTCCACTTCTTGAAAAAAAAGATTCGTCCTCGAATCTGGATCAAGATAGTCATCTCACAAAACAAATAGCCCCTTTTATTTCTCAAAGTAGATCTAAAACCCAAAATGAAACACACCAAAGATGTCTTCTTTCTCGTTTTATCTTATTTTTTTTCTCCTTCTTTTTTCTTTCTTTTCAACTTCTCTTTTTTTTTCCTCCCTTTTCACGTTCTTTACTCTCAATTCTTGAAGAAAGACAAAAGAAATTTCAGATCCCTCAACCAAATAATCCTTAAGATGAATGAACCTTATAGGGTGCTAAAATTGTCACAAACGAACTGTTACAACTAAAAAGATACAAACAAACAAATCCACATGACTTATGATTTGAGATTACAAAGAAAATGACTGAAACAATGCTGCTCTCTTTTTTTTTTTTTTTTTTGCAGCAATATAACAATAATGAAAAGAAATTATACAAAAGATAAAAGATATGGATACGTAACCTTGGATGGAAACCTAAGCTCTAGATACCAAATGACACGAACTCCACGTACTTGCCGTGAAACCCTATATCAATACTTGGAGTTCTTGAATCTGATCGTCCAATTCACGGTTGAAAATAAGAGGAGTGTGACCCGTTTGCTATATTGAGCAAAGAACCAACACTATCAGATTGTAAGTAACGCACCCCGTCGACTATAAGGAGTCGAGAAAAAACGTTATCCGGTGGAGGTTTGAAACTCCGGTGTCGTTCAACTAAGAACTTGTGAGTATAACTCACTTGAATCACAATTCATTCATTTTTTGACTGAATATTTCGAACTACAAGGCTGGAATATAAAGATGCATGCATGGGAATTCTAAGAGACAATTCAAAATTCAAAGAGACAAGCTAATCCCGTCACTTTTCTTGTAGGCTGAATACAATGGGCTTAACCTAATCTAAATGTATGCAAAATAAATAAAAAGATGGCCCAAAGTATAATATAATAGTTCAGGGCCAAATTACACTAAACTTAACATAATTTGGGCTTAAAATTCTATCACTAAGACATTGAAACAAGGTGGATTGGGTCCAGCTGAATACTTGTCTTCTTGGAGCTAATCTTGAGTTATTTGGATCAAAAGAGATTGAACTTCTTCTTGCATTCTTTTGGACCGTGACCTTGTGATAGGTCCAACATAACTTGGTTCATCTTGAGTTGTGATCATATCATCATTTGGATCAAAGTGTGGCCTTGTTGGACCAAAGTGTGGCCTTGTCTTATGATTCACATCATCCTGATTCCTATCAATTGCTTTCTCTCATCCCGTTTGTGCCTTGTATGCATTGTTAGCTTGATGTATGATGTGTTAACTTGTATATTATGAATTTATGTCTTGATTTATTTGCTCGTTTTCGAATTATGATCCCATATGTGAAGTATGCTACTTTAACGGGCGTTTATGACTTCACGTCTCGTTTATATACCTTGCATGATTATTTTTTGCTCCTCATATGATATGAATGCTTCGATAACATGTTGTATGATATGATATCCGTGTTATCTTAAAATTATGAATTCATTTAATGTGATTTATGGTTTAATATGAACTTGTATGCATTATATGTTAATTTATTAAGTTTCATACGCATCACTTGCATTCTTATGCACTTGCCAAGCGTTAATATGGTTCATTTTGAGTCTAAGTTTGTCTCTTATTCTTTGTTTTGCTCTTAGGTTCGTCCCTTGTTGGGGTGGAGGTTCTTTAATTTGCTTTTGGTCCGTTCTGTTCGGTTTGGTCGACAAGGTGAGGTTTTCTTTCCTTTTAGTTATTATGACCTACAACCCTATTTGTATTTTGAACCCGCATCGACCTATATATGTATATATATAGATATGTGTTTGATACGTATTTTGTGGGATTTGTCCCGTTTATTCGGAGGTTTTGAAAATGCTTTTATATGTACCTAAGCTCTATTTTCGTTTATTTTGCAAAGCTTCGGTAAGTGTGTGTATGTGTGAAAGCAGGAAGTGGTTTGCGAGATAAGATAAGCCTTGTGATATGTGTGATCTTTGCGTTATGTGTGTGGGCCCTGGAGAAGTGGTATGTGATCTCGGGTCGGCCATGGGGTAGCTGGGCTCTCACATCAACACGACTCCACCAAATGGGAGACTTAGCTCAACCTCGGGAGATCAAGGGGAAAGCAGGTTCTCTTATGCCGATGGTGCACTTCGTGGCCCGTCGAAGGAGCGGCGGGATCCCCGGACTCATGTTATGTATATGTGTGGTGGTTGGGAGGGGCACCTCTCTTCCCCAAACAGTGTGTAGGTGGGATTGATTTATGTTTTGTTTCGTTTTCGCTTTGCCTTGGCTTTTGGAGTAAATGTGTTGGAACTCGAGCTCGCCGGGTTGGTATGTTTATGCTTTTGTTTATGGTTGTGAAACGGGGGCGGATTTCAAAAGTCTAACTTGGTTGATTTTGGCGTTCGGCCTTAAACTTCTCGCTTTATATATCTATTACCACGGGCTAAAACGTTTTAGAATGCAAAAACCACGCCTGGTTCATAAACCCTTTCAACTTTGAATATGTTTTATTCTTATGTATATGTATGGGTGCGTGTGTTAGCCCCCAAACCAGTCTCTGGGACTGACCCTCGTTGTTTCTCTCTTTTTTCCCCTTTGATTTGAGTTTGCAGGTACCCCGTTTGAGAGTTGGAGCTAGGCGGTTATCTTTGAGTCGTGGTTAAGGATAGCTCGAGTCTCATGCATGGTACTTTGTTTTCTCTACGCATTTTGCTAAGTGTTGACATATGTATAAATTTGATACTTAGCTTTTGTCCTGGGATTTAGTTTTGTATAATTGCCTTGTACTTGTATGAAGAACAAGCTATGATATGTGCTAGCATGCCATGAGTTTTAATTGATTGCTTCCGTGAATTATGTTTCTTGTGCACTCTGAGTTAGGGTCTAGACCGCCTAGCTTAGGTTGGATTTTTGTTTGTCACCCGTTCGCCATGGCTTGATGCATGGACGGAGTTCCCATTTCGTTACAGGTGTTGGGCTATGGTGCGGGGGATGCGGTGCCCTTCGCTCTGGGGTGTTACATCCTTAAGTGGTATCAGAGATCTAGATTGTAAAACCGAAGCTCTCGTGTCGTGTCGATTTTGTCTAGGTCGCTCGGCTTAGGATTATGTGCTTGTTTGCATTCACTGTATCACTTATGTGAATTATTTGATATTATTTGCATTAATCGTTCACATGAACATGCACTAAAAACCCTGCATGCATCGATATTTTGGAAATTTTACTCTTATTTCAGGATATCGCTCTATTATCGACGAAGATCACCAGGAAAAGAACAAGAGAGACAGGTATATTTTGACTATAAGGGGCTTAGGGATTTTGATGTTTTGAAGCAATTTGAAATGAGGATATCAAGGTCAAGTTCTAGGTGATCAAGAGAATGGAGTTGAGATTTGAGGACTCCGAGAAGAATTCTTATGAGGGAGTTCTATTCGAGAACTTTGTACAAGTACCTCCCTTCCAAGTTTGATGATAGGAAGATTTAAATTAGAAGAATGAAAGAAGATGGATGATTTCCTATAAGGGTTTGAAAGATTGGGTACCTTTGAGAACTATCCTAGAGTTCGGAATTATTTGCGAGCAAGTAGGCATGGAATTTGATCAAACTTTTGGATTCCAAGAGTATGTGCATGATCCGAGGATGCAATACACAGGGGCTACGAAGGGATGGGTAATCAATGGATTGAGTCTCACACACTACTTATGTGAAGAAAAGACCGGTTTGGGGTTCGAAGATCAAGCCAGGAATCCAAACTTCAAGAATTCTCGAGAGGTTTCAAGATGACAACAATATCAGAAAAAGGAGATTTCAATGCCGAAGTGGAAAGATTAAATTAAGAGAAATTCCCGAAAATTTAATATTTCAATGATGCTAAGAAGATTCAATTATGAAAGATGGATTTTACATCTCCTCACCGGAAGCAATTTAATATTCACATTGTAGAGATTCGAATCACATGGAAGGAGGAAATTCAAGAATTTCATGAGGCCACCAATATCAAACAAGGAAGGATTCCAATATTGAGGGTGGGAGAATGATTCAAGTACCGAGAAATTTAAGGTATGATGAAAGTTAACCGAAGAACAAGAATTTGAGATCTTCAAAGAAATGCCATGTGTGACGCCCGAAGCGGTGGGCCACCACATCCCCCGCACTTAAACCCGAATCCACATATGAAATGGGTTTCCATACATGAACCCAAGTCTAAGCGAACGGTGACCTACACTCACACACTAGGCTAAGCGGGGCTAAACCACACCAGAGTACGCGAACACCCAACAAATAGGCGGAAGCCAAAAACAGGATCCAAAAGAGTTCGACAAATAAGCATAACCATACATATCATATACATGGCTTCACAGCCCAAAAAAAAAATAGATAAGAATTCATGTGCCAAGGTTATATTCCATACAAGATGCTAAAACAAAAGAGATGCAAAGCTACTCGACCTAAACGGCTAAGTACGACTCGACTCGACGCACTTCCCCGCCTAGCTCGGCACATCTGAAAGGGAAAGGAGAGGGTCAGTCTCACAACTCGACTGAGTGAGGGGCTTAACACACCCACACCTTAAATACGTATAGAGCAAAGCACAAATCAAACGTGATAGTCATGAATCGAGGCCAGAGTTTTGCACACCAAAACCATTTCCCGAAATTAATATATATAGTAAGAAAAACATCTATCCCGATTCATAATCCATCAGTCAAGACATAACTAAAAGCCCGGCGAGAACGGACTATCCCTTACTCCTCTAAGCATAAATATCAAATCACAAATCCACCCTTACATCCATGGTGTGTCGGGAATCAAACCCTAGCACCTACATTACCAAAAACATACGGAGTAGCTAACCCACGTTATGCCTTCTCCGGTTATCCACCGAAGGCTCAAGATACCACGCCTTCCCAACCTCCCAAGGTTGCACGTGAATATCTCAAATGAGAACGTGCACAGGGGTAAACCCGGCGACCCCGTGGTCGCCCCGGGCAGTCCTTACCCACGTCTCCAGGGCCCACAAACCAATTCAAACCAAAATCCCATCTTTCAGGGTACACTCGCTCAACACAACAAAACATACCAAAAGGGATTTAAAATCAAGTTTATATATACTCGTACATATATCATTTCCAAGAGACCAAAGTTATTCCATAAGATCATAAACATAATTTAAGCACGCATATCTAGATATATGTACCATATCCGCATTCAAGGGAAAATTCATCACATTATAGGCCATAGGGTATTTAGCTACTAATTCCTATCCTCACCTTAGCAAAAGAGACAAAAGGAAGATCAAAATGGCAACCAACCACCTAAGCTTCGGGCTCTTGTGTAAACGGAAGAGTCTCTGAAACACAAAAGAAAGCAAGACTCGAGACTTAGACTCAAATATGAACTAAATAGACGCTCGGCAATGCTTATGAATACAAATGGAATGTATGAATGTGCCAATTAAATCCTACCAATTCATACTCATAAAATTCATATCAAATAAGATCATAAATTCAAAACAATGTACATCATGCATAATATAACGAGCTAACAAGGCATACGAATTATAAACGAAGAAAGAGAATACAACGAAAAACAACGAAGCGATAACACGAGCAATTGCCGCCGCCAAATTTTCAAATGACACGGCCGTGTTGGGTTTTAGTTCAAAATGGACATGGTCGTGTCCGGTTAAAATAAATTCAGAGATTTAATTCGAGGACCTGACACGACCGTGTTAAGTTTTAGTTCAAAATGGACACGGCCGTGTCCGGTTTTATAAAAACAATTTGCTCCAAGTCGAGAGGCTGACACGGCCGTGTCCAAAACATGCACAAAGCTGACACGGCCGTGTTGGCCTGTCGTCTCCGAAAAAAAATACCAGCAGCAATAGTAACTCAGCGGGAAAAACAGGGGAGGGAGCAGGGCAAGCACGCAGCAACCACCAACAACCATCCCAAGCCACAAAACTCATGCAAATCATAGCAAATCACTCCATATTCAACATATAATCACCCAATCATCATAAAAGCTCAAGAATCAACCCATAACTCAAGTTCATCCAATCCAAAATTTGAATTTCACTAATGGTATCTTCCACCATGCTCAACCATAGTAACCAAGGAGATTATACAAGCATGTTAGACTCATATGGGATCATATACATATCTTCAAATCAAAGCCTAAGTCCAAGAACCAAGGAAGATCATCGAACCCTCAATAATCATGTTATGCACCATAACTATATCAAACCTAGCCCAAAGCATGGATTTAATAGCTCAAAATGACCATATATTCATGTACATATCAAATACTAACTTACCCCTTGAAGTTGTTGGAAGAAAATGGAGATTAGAGCTCAAAATCTCCCAAGGGTGAATAGTGACGGGTTCAAGGGTTTAAGCTCCAAAGTTGCTGCAGTTTCTCTCCTTTTTCCTTGCTTGTATCGATAATGAGAGGGAGAGAGATAGATATGCTGAGTTTTGGTGGAGTGTGGGGCCAATCTTGAAGGAAATATATCAAGAATTGAGGGACTAATAAGCAAATAGATGAAAGGTAGTCATATAAGAGCGAAGTAAGTTTCCGGTCGAATTTCGGAATACCAAATGAGCTTAAAAGATTATGAGGCTTAGCCCATCGAACCTGAATCGTCGAAACGAGTTCAATGGTGGTGACGGAATTCGAATCCGAATTCCCGAGCTCAAATTACACATATTGGAACCCAAGGTGCGCTAAAAGCGTTTTAACCTCCTTTAGGTTCCGAACGAACAATAAATTCAAAAGCTCAACAAACAAATTCGAAAACATATAACGAAGATAATCCAAGTTCATAAGAAATATATAAAATAAGAATTAAAAGAATAAAGAATATGAATTTAAATAATATAAATCGCGCACATACGTCATACCTGTACTGTCTGAAAGTCGGGGTGTCACACCATGGCTTCAAGATCCCGGTTCAAGTGGAAGATGACCCTCCCGAAAAGCAAGAAGTTGACATCGAACTCAGCACTACTACTATGGTGAACTACCATGAAGCATTCATGGTACTACATTTCATGTATATTTAATATCGGGGAAACCCATGTGTTGTTACCTTATTCCTTGTTCTTTGATGCCTCTGGGTTCTCGAAAGCAACTCGACCCTCACAACTCACCAGACACTCACGAACACTCCACACCACAAAACTCTCTCGAAAAGAGAGTTAACACAAAAGGAAAATAAAGCACACAACGAGCAAGAGCTAAGAAGGAAAAGAAATACACAACAAGCAAAACTAAGAAGGAAATGAAGCACACTACAAACAAGAATCAAGAAGGGTCTGTTTAGAGGAGTTTTGCTCTTGTTGAAGTTGGCGGTTGCTTCCAGGAGGTCCGTTCAGGGCTCAAAGGTGTCATCGTGTGCTAGATTGAAGGCTAATCCATTGATATTCCTCGTAGAAGAACCGAAGATTGACTCAGAGTAAGAGGTACGCTTTTGAGTGGGAAGAGGCGGTTGAATAGAGTTGCCCGTATTGGCTCTTGCCTAACCGGAGGTACGAAAGGCTACCTTGTTTCCAACCGAGGCACAAAGGAAGGCCTTTGTTGTTTGTTTCTTGTAGAAGAACGGTAGCCTACGCCTTAAGGAGTGCAAGGTCACGAGTTTATCCCGCTCTTGGTTTGAAGTTCGGGGGAAACCGGTTGTAATGGCATAAGAAAGATGTTGTGGACTTTGTGTAGTAATGTCTTTGTGCCAATGGTTGAGAATTCTCCCACTACTCCCGGATTTTATTAGGGAAGTGGGGGCAAACGACTAGGACTTTGTGTCCGGTTCGCTAATTAAGGAGATAGGGTCTCAAGAAGTCTGAGATCAGAGTGGCGCAGTGGAATTGTGGAGTTGGGTTGTCTTTGGAGCCGTTCAAGATTCTGCTTAGGACCTGAGGACAGGTCCTTTTGAAGGAGGGGAGTTTGTAACTGTTGGAAAACAGGAATCAGAAAGCAGCGGAAATTTAAAAAAATTTTCCAACAAAAGGATCTTAGACTCGCAATCGTGAATCCAAATTCGTAGAGATCAAGAAACTCACTTAGGTAGTAGCTTTCTTGACACGTTTTGAGCCGCCCTCAAACGCACTTCATGCGGTAATGGCAACCCGTCCCTCGAAATCTCTTTCTACTACATAATCCATTGTAGGGATAACAATCACACCAACCTGGATTCAAATCATGTTAGGGAACTTCTTAACGATATAACATAAAGAAAGAAACATGAAACGAGAAAGGCATGATTGAAACTCCCTTCAAAAAACTAGTTTTGCGAAAGTAGAAATCTGCCAGCCATAAAACCCTTGTGAAAAAATTCATCCTTCAGGATATAGACGAACGGTTTTCGCCATCTTCTTTGGTTCGATTTTTTCACTCGTTTTCTGTTAGGTTCAGAATCGTTTCATCATCCCTTCTGGTCGTTTTGCTTGATCCCCACTCCTTGGTAAAACTCGAATCTTTAAAACTTCTAACTTGAAGCTCTCTAGAGATAGTCCACCAACTTGGCTACAATCTAACTAGTAAGGATGCTAGTTCTCTAGTTAGTGTTTAGGCTTAACCTAAGGTTTATTTGATCTTGGAGAAGGGAAGGTGTTCAACACATGAACCAAAAGAATTGCCAATTAGCTCCAAGAGGAGCTCGAGCTCCCCTATTTATAGGAGGGGGAGGACCGAAAATCCTAGTCCTTATGGGCTAAGGATTTTGGTCCCTCTCTCCTATTACTTGATCATCAAGTAATTTTGACTTTGACTTTGAATTCAAATTCAAATCAACTTTCAAGAGAGCTAAAATATCCAAACTATTTTTGGATAATTTTATACTTTATTTATTTAAAATAAATGATGTGAATCATGATGAACCGCGGCCATATCTTGTCCCAAATGAAGAGCTGGACCGATCCACAACTCAAGAAGATAGCATACAAAAGGAACAAAGTTATGGTGGTCCAATTACAAGAGCTCGGGCCAAAATTATCAAAGAGGAAGTTGGAAATCTCTTAAACCAATTTGCTCTGTAACACCCAAGCGCAAGGTGCCACATCCCCCGCACCGAGACCCGACCCGCATATGAAATGAATAATCCACACACGAGCTAAGTCACGGCGAACGGGGACACACACACTCTCTCTAGGCTAGGCGGGACTAACCCTTAAACCATAAATCAGAGCAACAACAATAAAGCGGAAGCAATAACAATCATATATATATATATACCATGAGCATTCAAGCTCCAAAAATAGGATTCATATACAAATCCAACCGAGTATTTCAAGTTCTAACAACATAACGTTCCATAACCATGTTCCTATACAAAAGGAAATCATGAGGGCGAGTGTAACCAAAATTAGAGTGCTAAACACTAATGCAAGACCTAGACGACTTGTATTCTCGCCTAACACTTCTTAACCTGCACAAAAACCACTGAAAACAAACCGGGTTCAGTCCAAAAGGGACTGGTGGGTATAAAAACAGGCATAGTATATAAATATCGCAGAATTTAACATATACATGCAAGTTATGAACCCGTATGAAGTTTTTAGAAGGTTTCCCCAAGTGGGTAAAACAAAGAAGGACATCTACGGGTTTACAACGTTCATATTCATTCTTAATCTCATAGGGTTTCAAGCTCGGCGAGTGAGCGTGCATAATCTCCAACCAACACCTTGTGTATTCATATTCATAATTTCATTGGTTATCATACATAACATATTTGTGCACAATCATACGATTCATAATCATACATATACACCTTCTCCCTCCAAGTGGTGGACGGGTTTGCAGGACCCGACCACCGGTCCATACATAGGCCAGAGGGGGTACATGAATCCCCCAAAGGCACTCAGCTCCCATTCCCCGCTAATCTCCTAGCGAGGTCCGGTATCACCGTAGTTGGTGGGAACTAACACATGGGATCACCGTCGGCCCTTGCCTCCCCGGATAGCCACATGTATTAAGTTCCAGGGCCCGTGAATTCATAGCAATCATAACAATCATATCTCGCCAAAATATAAGGTAGGATTCATAAAAGAAAGGTTATACGTTTAAAATCATTTACCCGAAAATGACTCGATATATATATAAATAGATAATTATATCTTTGGCTAAAACTTGGCACATAAGGGTATATTGGGTCATTTTATCTAAATAGAAGAGAAACCCACCTTAAAACGACAAAAGAAGGGCACAAAAGCCTCACGGACCGGCCTCGTCTCCAACGGGATCAAAATCTGTGCAAGGAAGGTGAAGTGAGACTCAAAATGACCATATAAGACGCTCGGCAATGTGATGATCATGATATGAATGCATAAAAGAGTATATTATGTAATGAACACGTTCATGTGCACTATTAATGTCTTAAGGACATATAAACATTCATTTCATTCCTTCCATGAAGCGTTTAAATTGTTAAAGTTCAACATCTCCATAAACCATACTAAATTAGTCCAAGAAATTCAAATAACGATCATAACACGTAGTATAACATGTATACGTATCATACAAGTCATTAAATAAGAAATACATAACAATTAGGGTTCAAACTTAGGAGCAAAATCCATGCATACACACATTAGGAGCAAAGAAGACACGTTGAAGCATATCTCGGAAAATATTCCACGAAAAATCATAAAATTTCATAATACTCAAGATAATACATGTTAGCATAGCATAGAAGTCATAAAAGAGGTGGAGGAATATCAAACAAATGAAGAAAAAATGGAATCGGAGTAAAAAAACAGGCTGGACAAAATCCACCCCCATGGATTTTTCCAAAGGGAAAAATCCACCCCCATGGATTTGGTCCAGTCCCACTGCCTCAAATCCACCCCGGCGGATTTTTCCAAAGGGAAAAATCCACCCTCGCGGATTTACATCAGTGGCGAAAAAACATACAACAAGCAGGGCAAAACTCATGCCAAACCAAATAAACATCAAACTAACACATATAGGTAAGTTAAGGTAGCAAGAATTCATGCATTTCAAGCTAATTAATGGTCCAAAGTTGCAACAACTCATGCTAGGAAAGAAACTGGAACAAATAAATCCAATAGCATACCAAATCAACTCCAAATATTATGAAACTTGATATACAACCTATTTAGCATGTTAGGAGCATATTTCATTTAGAAAGCTAAGGCCAAATCAAACGTTAAGGGCACCAAAACCATGCAGCAAGTCTGGGGCGCCAAAATCGCACATATGGGCTCAATTGGTTAAATCATGCCTTGATCAAGTACTTAGGGCTTGAATTTGGATCTGAAACTTTGGGGAATGCATGCTAACATACTAAACTACTAAGGTAATTCATATATATGCAAAATGGTATAATTTAAAGCACATTAGAATGCCCAACAAGTTACAAAACGCAACAGCAACAAGTCTGTCATGAAGCATGCATAACAACAGGCCATGTCTTTCGGTTTTGAGGCTTAAAATGGATCCAAATACTTGAAACATGAATGTTAACATATAGAGTAATGAGTGTACATAAACTCCATGCAATTTCACACGAAATGGAGGCCATATGATCAAGCAACAACACATAATTTCACACAGCAGTCACAAAACAGGGGAAGTAGTTTGATCATCAAGTGTGGAGCTCCATATCTCAATATTTCATAAAAGGGTCAAGAGATAAAATCCTCCTAAAATCATATACTATCAGTTGCGAAAGAAATTGTCCAAGAAACAAGCTCATATACTCATGTATAAGCAAGAAAATCAGCCACACAAGCAAATAGGTCACTAGAACAAAAATCCCTAAAAGTTCATACCAAACTCATAATCCAAACCCTAATCAAATCTGATCCAAAACATGTTGTAAGTAGATGAAATCAAGTATAATAGAGTAGAGAAGACATAGATATTCATACCTTAAAGATTTGGTGAAGGAAGATGGTGATTTGAGCTCAAAATCACAAAAGGGCCAAGGTTTTCTTCTTCTTTCTCCTCTCTCTCTCTCTCGATCAGTTCCAGCTGAGAAGGGAAGTGTTTGGTTCGGTTTTCAGAGCTAAAAGGGTAGGAGAAAGGGTTTAACTCAAGTACACAAGCCATGGTTAAGGTATGGTTAGGTTTAAGAGGTGTTAAGGGTCCCACCATGAAGACTAGTCAACCAAAAGGAGCTCTTCTTGCACGAGTTGTCCGTTACGGTTGGATTTCGGAGGTCTTAATGATTTCAAAAAGGTATGAGGCTTGTTCCATTGTCTCCACATCGTCGATAGGAAGGCAACGGAGTTGACGGAATTCGAATCCGAATTCCCGAACTCAAGATAACAAATACGGAACCAAGGGTGCGCTAATTGCTCGTTAGCCCCCGATTTGGATTCCAAAAACAAAATAAATTCATAACTCATGCAAATGAACCCGAAATTATGAAACGATCATATATCCATATTCATAACACATATAAGTCCAACATATTAAATTTTCACAAAATTCCGAATTCATTTCACGTAGAAACGACAAGCAACAATTCATACAAGCGCAAATCGTTCAAAATTCATATAAATTCAAATTCAAACATTTTCAAATAATTCAATTATTTCATAATTTCATATAATATAAAATAAAACAATTAATAACGTAATTAAAATAAATTAAATGCGCACATAACTATCACATAATTCATACCTGAACGACTTGAAAAGTCGGGGCGTTACAATCTTCCCCCCTTAGAAGAATCCGTCCTCGGATTCACTGATTGTCCGGAAACAACTCAGGATGGAATCTTTTCATCTTATCCTCCGTCTCCCACGTAGCCTCTTCCGTTTTATCACTTCTCCATAAGACTTTAACTAGTGGGATTTGTCGGTTTCTTAATTCTTGCAATTTTCGATCCAAAATCTTAACCGGTTTCTGAACGAAGGTGAGATTAGGCTCGATTTCTACCTCTTCCTCGGGTAGGATTTCGGACTCATCCGGATAATACTTGCGAAGCTGGGAGACATGAAATACGTTGTGGATTCCCGTCAAACTCGGAGGTAGATTCAAACGATAAGCCGTATCTCCAATTTTCTCAAGAATTTCATACGGCCCCAGATAACGAGGATTCAACTTACCTCCTTTTCCAATCCTCGTAAACCCCTTTCGTGGCGAAGCTTTTAGAAATACTCTATCACCAACCTCAAACTTAAGATCCTTTCTTCGCCGATCCGCATAACTCTTCTGTCTATCTTGAGCTGCTTTCATTCTTTGTTGAATTATCTGAACCTTATCGATCGCCGCTTGTACGGCCTTAGAAGGCTTCTCTTTCTTTTCCCCTCGTTTCACTCCTTCTTGTTTTGTCCAATTCCAATCCTCAAGGTCGAAAAATAAGGGAGATCTACACTTTCATCCGTGGAGAGCTTCATAAGGCGCCATTCCTATCGAAGCTTGAAAACTGTTATTATAAGCGAATTCGATCAAAGGCAACTGTTCATTCCACGAACTCGAGAAATCCAATGCACATGCTCTCAACATATCCTCCAGATATTTGATTAACCTCTCCGACTGTCCATCTGTCTGAGGATGGAAAGCTGTGCTGAATTGAAGCCTTGTTCCCAGATTCCTTTGCAATTCTTGCCAAAACCTAGAAGTAAACCTCGGATCTCGATCTGATACAATACTGACCGGTACCCCGTGAAGTCGGACAATTTCATCAACATACTTCTTAGCTAACTTATTCACTTTATCCGACATCCGTATGGCCAGAAAATGTGCCGATTTCGTCAATCTATCCACGATTACCCAGATTCCATCAAAACCACCCTTCACTCTAGGAAGACCCGAAACAAAATCCATCGCCACTTGTTGCCATTTCCATTCCGGAATAGGTAGCGGTTGAAGTAACCCCGATGGCTTCTGATGCTCAGCTTTCACAGTTTGGCAAGTCAGACAATGTCTCACAAAATTTATTACATCCCTTTTAAGTCCATTCCACCAATAGAACTGCTTCAAATCCTTATACATTTTATTACCTCCGGGATGTATTGAATACCCTGATCTGTGAGCCTCTTCCAAAATAATCCTCTTCAATTCATTCGGAACCACAATCCTATTCTTAAACCTTAAGAGTCCCGTATCATCAAATCCAAACGGGCACTCAGGATCCACCCTAGCTTTCTCAGCTAACTTCTGAACCTCGGAATCCTTTCTCTGAGCCTCAAATAACCTTTGTTGAAGATCTGGTTGTACTGTAATATTCCGAATACTTGCTCTCAGCTTGAAAGACTCAGATTCGTCTCCAACTTCCACTTTCACATTAGACACACTAGCCTTCCTGCTAAGTGCATCTGCGACCACATTAGCTTTTCCGGGATGGTATCGGATTATACACTCATAATCCGCTAAAGTCTCCATCCACCGCCTTTGTCTCTTATTTAGCTCCTTCTGAGAAAACAAATACTGAAGACTCTTGTGGTCAGAAAAGATCTCGAAAGGAATTCCGTATAAGTAGTGTCTCCATTTCCCCAAAGCAAAGATCACTGCCGCTAGCTCGAGATCGTGAGTGGGATAATTCTGTTCATGATCCTTCAATTTCCTCGAGGCATAGGCTATCACCCTATCATTTTGCATTAAAACACACCCCAATCCTTCCTTCGAGGCGTCCGTATAAACCATGTATCCTTCAGTGCCTTCAGGAAGTGCTAATACCGGTGCAGTGGTCAACTTCTCCTTCAAGAGTCGAAAACTTGCCTCACATGCCTCGTCCCACTCAAACTTGACTTCCTTCTTCGTCAACCGCGTTAAAGGAGCTGCAATCTTAGAGAAATCCTTGACAAATCTTCTGTAATACCCAGCCAAACCCAAGAAACTTCTGACCTCAGAAGCATTCTTCGGACTCTGCCACTGAATAACCGTCTCGATCTTTGAAGGATCTACTTCCAAACCCTTACTTGAGACAATATGACCTAGAAAAGAAACCCGGTCGATCCAAAACTCACACTTACTAAACTTCGCATACAACCGGTGCTCTCTCAATGTCTCCAAGACCAATCTGAGGTGTCTGGCATGATCTTCCGGATTCCTCGAATAAACCAGAATATCATCGATGAAGATTACCACGAATTTATCCAAATAAGGTCGAAAAGTCCGATGCATCATATCCATAAATGCTGCAGGGGCATTAGTCAAACCGAAAGGCATTACTATGAACTCGTAATGTCCATACCGGGTATTAAATCCTGTCTTAGGTATATCCTCTTCCCGGATTTTCAATTGGTAGTAACCTTGCCTTAGGTCCAATTTCGAATAGACCCCCGAACCTTGAAGCATATCAAATAAATCCTCGATGTGGGGCAACGGATACTTATTCTTGATAGTCATCCGATTAAGCTCCCGGTAATCTATACACATTCTTAATGTCCCGTCTTTCTTTTTAACAAAGAGAACCGGAGCGCCCCACGGAGATGAACTCGGCCGAATGTATCCAATCTTAAGTAATTCCTCAAGTTGAATTTTCAATTCCTTCAACTCTGCCGGAGCCATTCTGTAAGGAGTCTTAGAGTACGGTTCTGATCCCGGATATAAGTCTATAACGAATTCTATCTCACGATCCGGTGGCAAAGAACCCAAATTCTCTGGAAACACGTCGGGAAAATCCTTAACCACGGCGGTCTCCTCAAATTTAATTTGATCCTTTGGCTTATTGAGAAGATAAGCAACAAATCCCATATCACCTTCTCTTATTAGCTTACGAGCTTCCATAAAAGACAAGAGAGGTACATTCTTCGATCCCATTTCTCCAATTAACTCTTTCCCCAACTTAATCTTCTTCTTAAAGCAATCAACCTCGGCCCGATGCCGGTATAACCAATCCATACCAAAGATTACCCCATATCTCTTCAGAGGCATCACGATGAAATCGACTGGATAATCTTTCCCTTCTATCAAAACTGAACAACCCCGAACCACTTGATCCGTCTGCAAATTTCCTCCAAGAGGAGAACTCACAAAATAACAAGAATTGGCACATAAAACAGGTAGGCACAGAGAAGCACATAGATCGCTAGATATGAAAGAATGGGTAGCACCCGGATCAAATAATGCATGAATGTTCGTGGTGTGAATGCATATGGTACCTTCCACCACGGCTGTCGGATCCACCTCAGCATCCTGCTCCTCGCCCTCAAGGGCATAAGCACGTGCCTGGATCATAGGTCTCGGAATACCTCCTCGAAACCCTGGAGCTTTATCGGGACAAGTGTCCGCCATATGGTCATTTTTCCCACAAATGAGGCACAATCCCAGCCTCCTTCGACAATTATTATAGGAATGAGTTGGTCCCCCGCAATGAGTACATGGAGGTACATCTCGACGATTTCCCGTAGGAGCTGGCAAAGCCTGAGGTGCTCGAGTAACCTGAGGAACATTCTGACCTCCAGTTCGTGGCTTCTTGAAGTATTCTTTTTGAGGAGGAACTACTGAAGTCATAGGCCTCTTACCCGGATTGTATCTCATACTTGATCCTGATGCCGAGCCTCTACCTTGTCCCATGGGTGCTTTGAAAATCGAATCCTTCTTCCTATATTCCTCTTCTTGCTCCAAAGCCCTTTGTACCGTATCTGAGAAAGATAAAAAATTATGCCCTGCCTGACCATGTCTCAAATCCTGTCTCAACCCAGCAATAAACTTTTTCGCCTTCCTCTTTTCATCCCGAGTAATATGTGGAGCATACTTCCCAAGTAATCTCCTCTTCATCAACCTCCAGTTTCTCCCTTGTTCTCTCCCACCAATCATACGCCTCACCGTCAAGCTGGAATATAGCAAACTGAGCCCTTTCTTGTGTAGTGAACTGTCGAACTCCATAGATTCTTTCCAAACGAGTCAACCACCCCTCTGAAACTGCATCATCAATAGAGCCTGAGAACCGAGGGGGATTATAGCTTAGAAATACCCCATGTGAATCCCTATTATTATTGTTGTTGTTGGGTACCGGATTCGGTTGATTTGCTTGTTGTGGTGGGGGAACTTGAGCCCGTCGATGTTCCACATAATTAAAGACCGCTTCCATAAAGTTTCCCATATCCATCGGAGGCGGTTGTGGTTGTTGTTCTTGTGGTGTAGGAGAATGATCATGATGTCGGCGTCGCCCCGGTGATCTCTCACGATGTCTACGCGGAGGCATTCTGTCAAAGAAATACTGAAATGCATGCTATCTTTAGTCCATGCATGAGAGTGCAATTAATTCAATCAAAATTCAAAATTTAGAGTACATAAACACATAGAGAATGCATATGCAATCACATTGTCACTTAGTTCCTAAGCCGAACGACCTAGACTGACTCACACGACACTAGAGCCCGGGTTTTGCAACCCGAAGCTCTGATACCACCAAAGGATGTAACACCCAAGCGCAAGGTGCCACATCCCCCGCACCGAGACCCGACCCGCATATGAAATGAATAATCCATACACGAGCTAAGTCACGGCGAACGGGGACACACACACACTCTCTAGGCTAGGCGGGACTAACCCTTAAACCATAAATCAGAGCAACAACAATAAAGCGGAAGCAATAACAATCATATATATATATATACCATGAGCATTCAAGCTCCAAAAATAGGATTCATATACAAATCCAACCGAGTATTTCAAGTTCTAACAACATAACGTTCCATAACCATGTTCCTATACAAAAGGAAATCATGAGGGCGAGTGTAACCAAAATTAGAGTGCTAAACACTAATGCAAGACCTAGACGACTTGTATTCCCGCCTAGCACTTCTTAACCTGCACAAAAACCACTGAAAACAAACCGGGTTCAGTCCAAAAGGGACTGGTGGGTATAAAAACAGGCATAGTATATAAATATCGCAGAATTTAACATATACATGCAAGTTATGAACCCGTATGAAGTTTTTAGAAGGTTTCCCCAAGTGGGTAAAACAAAGAAGGACATCTACGGGTTTACAACGTTCATATTCATTCTTAATCTCATAGGGTTTCAAGCTCGGCGAGTGAGCGTGCATAATCTCCAACCAACACCTTGTGTATTCATATTCATAATTTCATTGGTTATCATACATAACATATTTGTGCACAATCATACGATTCATAATCATACATATACACCTTCTCCCTCCAAGTGGTGGACGGGTTTGCAGGACCCGACCACCGGTCCATACATAGGCCAGAGGGGGTACATGAATCCCCCAAAGGCACTCAGCTCCCATTCCCCGCTAATCTCCTAGCGAGGTCCGGTATCACCGTAGTTGGTGGGAACTAACACATGGGATCACCGTCGGCCCTTGCCTCCCCGGATAGCCACATGTATTAAGCTCCAGGGCCCGTGAATTCATAGCAATCATAACAATCATATCTCGCCAAAATATGTGGTAGGATTCATAAAAGAAAGGTTATACGTTTAAAATCATTTACCCGAAAATGACTCGATATATATATAAATAGATAATTATATCTTTGGCTAAAACTTGGCACATAAGGGTATATTGGGTCATTTTATCTAAATAGAAGAGAAACCCACCTTAAAACGACAAAAGAAGGGCACAAAAGCCTCACGGACCGGCCTCGTCTCCAACGGGATCAAAATCTGTGCAAGGAAGGTGAAGTGAGACTCAAAATGACCATATAAGACGCTCGGCAATGTGATGATCATGATATGAATGCATAAAAGAGTATATTATGTAATGAACACGTTCATGTGCACTATTAATTTCTTAAGGACATATAAACATTCATTTCATTCCTTCCATGAAGCGTTTAAATTGTTAAAGTTCAACATCTCCATAAACCATACTAAATTAGTCCAAGAAATTCAAATAACGATCATAACACGTAGTATAACATGTATACGTATCATACAAGTCATTAAATAAGAAATACATAACAATTAGGGTTCAAACTTAAGAGCAAAATCCATGCATACACACATTAGGAGCAAAGAAGACACGTTGAAGCATATCTCGGAAAATATTCCACGAAAAATCATAAAATTTCATAATACTCAAGATAATACATGTTAGCATAGCATAGAAGTCATAAAAGAGGTGGAGGAATATCAAACAAATGAAGAAAAAATGGAATCGGAGTAAAAAAACAGGCTGGACAAAATCCACCCCCATGGATTTTTCCAAAGGGAAAAATCCACCCCCATGGATTTGGTCCAGTCCCACTGCCTCAAATCCACCCCGGCGGATTTTTCCAAAGGGAAAAATCCACCCTCGCGGATTTACATCAGTGGCGAAAAAACATACAACAAGCAGGGAAAAACTCATGCCAAACCAAATAAACATCAAACTAACACATATAGGTAAGTTAAGGTAGCAAGAATTCATGCATTTCAAGCTAATTAATGGTCCAAAGTTGCAACAACTCATGCTAGGAAAGAAACTGGAACAAATAAATCCAATAGCATACCAAATCAACTCCAAATCTTATGAAACTTGATATACAACCTATTTAGCATGTTAGGAGCATATTTCATTTAGAAAGCTAAGGCCAAATCAAACGTTAAGGGCACCAAAACCATGCAGCAAGTCTGGGGCGCCAAAATCGCACATATGGGCTCAATTGGTTAAATCATGCCTTGATCAAGTACTTAAGGCTTGAATTTGGATCTGAAACTTTGGGGAATGCATGCTAACATACTAAACTACTAAGGTAATTCATATATATGCAAAATGGTATAATTTAAAGCACATTAGAATGCCCAACAAGTTACAAAACGCAACAGCAACAAGTCTGTCATGAAGCATGCATAACAACAGGCCATGTCTTTCGGTTTTGAGGCTTAAAATGGATCCAAATACTTGAAACATGAATGTTAACATATAGAGTAATGAGTGTACATAAACTCCATGCAATTTCACACGAAATGGAGGCCATATGATCAAGCAACAACACATAATTTCACACAGCAGTCACAAAACAGGGGAAGTAGTTTGATCATCAAGTGTGGAGCTCCATATCTCAATATTTCATAAAAGGGTCAAGAGATAAAATCCTCCTAAAATCATATACTATCAGTTACGAAAGAAATTGTCCAAGAAACAAGCTCATATACTCATGTATAAGCAAGAAAATCAGCCACACAAGCAAATAGGTCACTAGAACAAAAATCCCTAAAAGTTCATACCAAACTCATAATCCAAACCCTAATCAAATCTGATCCAAAACATGTTGTAAGTAGATGAAATCAAGTATAATAGAGTAGAGAAGACATAGATATTCATACCTTAAAGATTTGGTGAAGGAAGATGGTGATTTGAGCTCAAAATCACAAAAGGGCCAAGGTTTTCTTCTTCTTTCTCCTCTCTCTCTCTCTCGATCAGTTCCAGCTGAGAAGGGAAGTGTTTGGTTCGGTTTTCAGAGCTAAAAGGGTAGGAGAAAGGGTTTAACTCAAGTACACAAGCCATGGTTAAGGTATGGTTAGGTTTAAGAGGTGTTAAGGGTCCCACCATGAAGACTAGTCAACCAAAAGGAGCTCTTCTTGCACGAGTTGTCCGTTACGGTTGGATTTCGGAGGTCTTAATGATTTCAAAAAGGTATGAGGCTTGTTCCATTGTCTCCACATCGTCGATAGGAAGGCAACGGAGTTGACGGAATTCGAATCCGAATTCCCGAGCTCAAGATAACAAATACGGAACCAAGGGTGCGCTAATTGCTCGTTAGCCCCCGATTTGGATTCCAAAAACAAAATAAATTCATAACTCATGCAAATGAACCCGAAATTATGAAACGATCATATATCCATATTCATAACACATATAAGTCCAACATATTAAATTTTCACAAAATTCCGAATTCATTTCACGTAGAAACGACAAGCAACAATTCATACAAGCGCAAATCGTTCAAAATTCATATAAATTCAAATTCAAACATTTTCAAATAATTCAATTATTTCATAATTTCATATAATATAAAATAAAACAATTAATAACGTAATTAAAATAAATTAAATGCGCACATAACTATCACATAATTCATACCTGAACGACTTGAAAAGTCGGGGCGTTACAATCTTCCCCCCTTAGAAGAATCCGTCCTCGGATTCACTGATTGTCCGGAAACAACTCAGGATGGAATCTTTTCATCTTATCCTCCGTCTCCCACGTAGCCTCTTCCGTTTTATCACTTCTCCATAAGACTTTAACTAGTGGGATTTGTCGGTTTCTTAATTCTTGCAATTTTCGATCCAAAATCTTAACCGGTTTCTGAACGAAGGTGAGATTAGGCTCGATTTCTACCTCTTCCTCGGGTAGGATTTCGGACTCATCCGGATAATACTTGCGAAGCTGGGAGACATGAAATACGTTGTGGATTCCCGTCAAACTCGGAGGTAGATTCAAACGATAAGCCGTATCTCCAATTTTCTCAAGAATTTCATACGGCCCCAGATAACGAGGATTCAACTTACCTCCTTTTCCAATCCTCGTAAACCCCTTTCGTGGCGAAGCTTTCAGAAATACTCTATCACCAACCTCAAACTTAAGATCCTTTCTTCGCCGATCCGCATAACTCTTCTGTCTATCTTGAGCTGCTTTCATTCTTTGTTGAATTATCTGAACCTTATCGATCGCCGCTTGTACGGCCTTAGAAGGCTTCTCTTTCTTTTCCCCTCGTTTCACTCCTTCTTGTTTTGTCCAATTCCAATCCTCAAGGTCGAAAAATAAGGGAGATCTACACTTTCATCCGTGGAGAGCTTCATAAGGCGCCATTCCTATCGAAGCTTGAAAACTGTTATTATAAGCGAATTCGATCAAAGGCAACTGTTCATTCCACGAACTCGAGAAATCCAATGCACATGCTCTCAACATATCCTCCAGATATTTGATTAACCTCTCCGACTGTCCATCTGTCTGAGGATGGAAAGCTGTGCTGAATTGAAGCCTTGTTCCCAGATTCCTTTGCAATTCTTGCCAAAACCTAGAAGTAAACCTCGGATCTCGATCTGATACAATACTGACCGGTACCCCGTGAAGTCGGACAATTTCATCAACATACTTCTTAGCTAACTTATTCACTTTATCCGACATCCGTATGGCCAGAAAATGTGCCGATTTCGTCAATCTATCCACGATTACCCAGATTCCATCAAAACCACCCTTCACTCTAGGAAGACCCGAAACAAAATCCATCGCCACTTGTTGCCATTTCCATTCCGGAATAGGTAGCGGTTGAAGTAACCCCGATGGCTTCTGATGCTCAGCTTTCACAGTTTGGCAAGTCAGACAATGTCTCACAAAATTTATTACATCCCTTTTAAGTCCATTCCACCAATAGAACTGCTTCAAATCCTTATACATTTTATTACCTCCGGGATGTATTGAATACCCTGATCTGTGAGCCTCTTCCAAAATAATCCTCTTCAATTCATTCGGAACCACAATCCTATTCTTAAACCTTAAGAGTCCCGTATCATCAAATCCAAACGGGCACTCAGGATCCACCCTAGCTTTCTCAGCTAACTTCTGAACCTCGGAATCCTTTCTCTGAGCCTCAAATAACCTTTGTTGAAGATCTGGTTGTACTGTAATATTCCGAATACTTGCTCTCAGCTTGAAAGACTCAGATTCGTCTCCAACTTCCACTTTCACATTAGACACACTAGCCTTCCTGCTAAGTGCATCTGCGACCACATTAGCTTTTCCGGGATGGTATCGGATTATACACTCATAATCCGCTAAAGTCTCCATCCACCGCCTTTGTCTCTTATTTAGCTCCTTCTGAGAAAACAAATACTGAAGACTCTTGTGGTCAGAAAAGATCTCGAAAGGAATTCCGTATAAGTAGTGTCTCCATTTCCCCAAAGCAAAGATCACTGCCGCTAGCTCGAGATCGTGAGTGGGATAATTCTGTTCATGATCCTTCAATTTCCTCGAGGCATAGGCTATCACCCTATCATTTTGCATTAAAACACACCCCAATCCTTCCTTCGAGGCGTCCGTATAAACCATGTATCCTTCAGTGCCTTCAGGAAGTGCTAATACCGGTGCAGTGGTCAACTTCTCCTTCAAGAGTCGAAAACTTGCCTCACATGCCTCGTCCCACTCAAACTTGACTTCCTTCTTCGTCAACCGCGTTAAAGGAGCTGCAATCTTAGAGAAATCCTTGACAAATCTTCTGTAATACCCAGCCAAACCCAAGAAACTTCTGACCTCAGAAGCATTCTTCGGACTCTGCCACTGAATAACCGTCTCGATCTTTGAAGGATCTACTTCCAAACCCTTACTTGAGACAATATGACCTAGAAAAGAAACCCGGTCGATCCAAAACTCACACTTACTAAACTTCGCATACAACCGGTGCTCTCTCAATGTCTCCAAGACCAATCTGAGGTGTCTGGCATGATCTTCCGGATTCCTCGAATAAACCAGAATATCATCGATGAAGATTACCACGAATTTATCCAAATAAGGTCGAAAAGTCCGATGCATCATATCCATAAATGCTGCAGGGGCATTAGTCAAACCGAAAGGCATTACTATGAACTCGTAATGTCCATACCGGGTATTAAATCCTGTCTTAGGTATATCCTCTTCCCGGATTTTCAATTGGTAGTAACCTTGCCTTAGGTCCAATTTCGAATAGACCCCCGAACCTTGAAGCATATCAAATAAATCCTCGATGTGGGGCAACGGATACTTATTCTTGATAGTCATCCGATTAAGCTCCCGGTAATCTATACACATTCTTAATGTCCCGTCTTTCTTTTTAACAAAGAGAACCGGAGCGCCCCACGGAGATGAACTCGGCCGAATGTATCCAATCTTAAGTAATTCCTCAAGTTGAATTTTCAATTCCTTCAACTCTGCCGGAGCCATTCTGTAAGGAGTCTTAGAGTACGGTTCTGATCCCGGATATAAGTCTATAACGAATTCTATCTCACGATCCGGTGGCAAAGAACCCAAATTCTCTGGAAACACGTCGGGAAAATCCTTAACCACGGCGGTCTCCTCAAATTTAATTTGATCCTTTGGCTTATTGAGAAGATAAGCAACAAATCCCATATCACCTTCTCTTATTAGCTTACGAGCTTCCATAAAAGACAAGAGAGGTACATTCTTCGATCCCATTTCTCCAATTAACTCTTTCCCCAACTTAATCTTCTTCTTAAAGCAATCAACCTCGGCCCGATGCCGGTATAACCAATCCATACCAAAGATTACCCCATATCTCTTCAGAGGCATCACGATGAAATCGACTGGATAATCTTTCCCTTCTATCAAAACTGAACAACCCCGAACCACTTGATCCGTCTGCAAATTTCCTCCAAGAGGAGAACTCACAAAATAACAAGAATTGGCACATAAAACAGGTAGGCACAGAGAAGCACATAGATCGCTAGATATGAAAGAATGGGTAGCACCCGGATCAAATAATGCATGAATGTTCGTGGTGTGAATGCATATGGTACCTTCCACCACGGCTGTCGGATCCACCTCAGCATCCTGCTCCTCGCCCTCAAGGGCATAAGCACGTGCCTGGATCATAGGTCTCGGAATACCTCCTCGAAACCCTGGAGCTTTATCGGGACAAGTGTCCGCCATATGGTCATTTTTCCCACAAATGAGGCACAATCCCAGCCTCCTTCGACAATTATTATAGGAATGAGTTGGTCCCCCGCAATGAGTACATGGAGGTACATCTCGACGATTTCCCGTAGGAGCTGGCAAAGCCTGAGGTGCTCGAGTAACCTGAGGAACATTCTGACCTCCAGTTCGTGGCTTCTTGAAGTATTCTTTTTGAGGAGGAACTACTGAAGTCATAGGCCTCTTACCCGGATTGTATCTCATACTTGATCCTGATGCCGAGCCTCTACCTTGTCCCATGGGTGCTTTGAAAATCGAATCCTTCTTCCTATATTCCTCTTCTTGCTCCAAAGCCCTTTGTACCGTATCTGAGAAAGATAAAAAATTATGCCCTGCCTGACCATGTCTCAAATCCTGTCTCAACCCAGCAATAAACTTTTTCGCCTTCCTCTTTTCATCCCGAGTAATATGTGGAGCATACTTCCCAAGTAATCTCCTCTTCATCAACCTCCAGTTTCTCCCTTGTTCTCTCCCACCAATCATACGCCTCACCGTCAAGCTGGAATATAGCAAACTGAGCCCTTTCTTGTGTAGTGAACTGTCGAACTCCATAGATTCTTTCCAAACGAGTCAACCACCCCTCTGAAACTGCATCATCAATAGAGCCTGAGAACCGAGGGGGATTATAGCTTAGAAATACCCCATGTGAATCCCTATTATTATTGTTGTTGTTGGGTACCGGATTCGGTTGATTTGCTTGTTGTGGTGGGGGAACTTGAGCCCGTCGATGTTCCACATAATTAAAGACCGCTTCCATAAAGTTTCCCATATCCATCGGAGGCGGTTGTGGTTGTTGTTCTTGTGGTGTAGGAGAACGATCATGATGTCGGCGTCGCCCCGGTGATCTCTCACGATGTCTACGCGGAGGCATTCTGTCAAAGAAATACTGAAATGCATGCTATCTTTAGTCCATGCATGAGAGTGCAATTAATTCAATCAAAATTCAAAATTTAGAGTACATAAACACATAGAGAATGCATATGCAATCACATTGTCACTTAGTTCCTAAGCCGAACGACCTAGACTGACTCACACGACACTAGAGCCCGGGTTTTGCAACCCGAAGCTCTGATACCACCAAAGGATGTAACACCCAAGCGCAAGGTGCCACATCCCCCGCACCGAGACCCGACCCGCATATGAAATGAATAATCCACACACGAGCTAAGTCACGGCGAACGGGGACACACACACACTCTCTAGGCTAGGCGGGACTAACCCTTAAACCATAAATCAGAGCAACAACAATAAAGCGGAAGCAATAACAATCATATATATATATATACCATGAGCATTCAAGCTCCAAAAATAGGATTCATATACAAATCCAACCGAGTATTTCAAGTTCTAACAACATAACGTTCCATAACCATGTTCCTATACAAAAGGAAATCATGAGGGCGAGTGTAACCAAAATTAGAGTGCTAAACACTAATGCAAGACCTAGACGACTTGTATTCCCGCCTAGCACTTCTTAACCTGCACAAAAACAACTGAAAACAAACCGGGTTCAGTCCAAAAGGGACTGGTGGGTATAAAAACAGGCATAGTATATAAATATCGCAGAATTTAACATATACATGCAAGTTATGAACCCGTATGAAGTTTTTAGAAGGTTTCCCCAAGTGGGTAAAACAAAGAAGGACATCTACGGGTTTACAACGTTCATATTCATTCTTAATCTCATAGGGTTTCAAGCTCGGCGAGTGAGCGTGCATAATCTCCAACCAACACCTTGTGTATTCATATTCATAATTTCATTGGTTATCATACATAACATATTTGTGCACAATCATACGATTCATAATCATACATATACACCTTCTCCCTCCAAGTGGTGGACGGGTTTGCAGGACCCGACCACCGGTCCATACATAGGCCAGAGGGGGTACATGAATCCCCCAAAGGCACTCAGCTCCCATTCCCCGCTAATCTCCTAGCGAGGTCCGGTATCACCGTAGTTGGTGGGAACTAACACATGGGATCACCGTCGGCCCTTGCCTCCCCGGATAGCCACATGTATTAAGTTCCAGGGCCCGTGAATTCATAGCAATCATAACAATCATATCTCGCCAAAATATAAGGTAGGATTCATAAAAGAAAGGTTATACGTTTAAAATCATTTACCCGAAAATGACTCGATATATATATAAATAGATAATTATATCTTTGGCTAAAACTTGGCACATAAGGGTATATTGGGTCATTTTATCTAAATAGAAGAGAAACCCACCTTAAAACGACAAAAGAAGGGCACAAAAGCCTCACGGACCGGCCTCGTCTCCAACGGGATCAAAATCTGTGCAAGGAAGGTGAAGTGAGACTCAAAATGACCATACAAGACGCTCGGCAATGTGATGATCATGATATGAATGCATAAAAGAGTATATTATGTAATGAACACGTTCATGTGCACTATTAATGTCTTAAGGACATATAAACATTCATTTCATTCCTTCCATGAAGCGTTTAAATTGTTAAAGTTCAACATCTCCATAAACCATACTAAATTAGTCCAAGAAATTCAAATAACGATCATAACACGTAGTATAACATGTATACGTATCATACAAGTCATTAAATAAGAAATACATAACAATTAGGGTTCAAACTTAAGAGCAAAATCCATGCATACACACATTAGGAGCAAAGAAGACACGTTGAAGCATATCTCGGAAAATATTCCACGAAAAATCATAAAATTTCATAATACTCAAGATAATACATGTTAGCATAGCATAGAAGTCATAAAAGAGGTGGAGGAATATCAAACAAATGTAGAAAAAATGGAATCGGAGTAAAAAAACAGGCTGGACAAAATCCACCACCATGGATTTTTCCAAAGGGAAAAATCCACCCCCATGGATTTGGTCCAGTCCCACTGCCTCAAATCCACCCCGACGGATTTTTCCAAAGGGAAAAATCCACCCTCGCGGATTTACATCAGTGACGAAAAAACATACAACAAGCAGGGCAAAACTCATGCCAAACCAAATAAACATCAAACTAACACATATAGGTAAGTTAAGGTAGCAAGAATTCATGCATTTCAAGCTAATTAATGGTCCAAAGTTGCAACAACTCATGCTAGGAAAGAAACTGGAACAAATAAATCCAATAGCATACCAAATCAACTCCAAATCTTATGAAACTTGATATACAACCTATTTAGCATGTTAGGAGCATATTTCATTTAGAAAGCTAAGGCCAAATCAAACGTTAAGGGCACCAAAACCATGCAGCAAGTCTGGGGCGCCAAAATCGCACATATGGGCTCAATTGGTTAAATCATGCCTTGATCAAGTACTTAGGGCTTGAATTTGGATCTGAAACTTTGGGGAATGCATGCTAACATACTAAACTACTACGGTAATTCATATATATGCAAAATGGTATAATTTAAAGCACATTAGAATGCCCAACAAGTTACAAAACGCAACAGCAACAAGTCTGTCATGAAGCATGCATAACAACAGGCCATGTCTTTCGGTTTTGAGGCTTAAAATGGATCCAAATACTTGAAACATGAATGTTAACATATAGAGTAATGAGTGTACATAAACTCCATGCAATTTCACATGAAATGGAGGCCATATGATCAAGCAACAACACATAATTTCACACAGCAGTCACAAAACAGGGGAAGTAGTTTGATCATCAAGTTTGGAGCTCCATATCTCAATATTTCATAAAAGGGTCAAGAGATAAAATCCTCCTAAAATCATATACTATCAGTTGGGAAAGAAATTGTCCAAGAAACAAGCTCATATACTCATGTATAAGCAAGAAAATCAGCCACACAAGCAAATAGGTCACTAGAACAAAAATCCCTAAAAGTTCATACCAAACTCATAATCCAAACCCTAATCAAATCTGATCCAAAACATGTTGTAAGTAGATGAAATCAAGTATAATAGAGTAGAGAAGATATAGATATTCATACCTTAAAGATTTGGTGAAGGAAGATGGTGATTTGAGCTCAAAATCACAAAAGGGCCAAGGTTTTCTTCTTCTTTCTCCTCTCTCTCTCTCTCGATCAGTTCCAGCTGAGAAGGGAAGTGTTTGGTTCGGTTTTCAGAGCTAAAAGGGTAGGAGAAAGGGTTTAACTCAAGTACACAAGCCATGGTTAAGGTATGGTTAGGTTTAAGAGGTGTTAAGGGTCCCACCATGAAGACTAGTCAACCAAAAGGAGCTCTTCTTGCACGAGTTGTCCGTTACGGTTGGATTTCGGAGGTCTTAATGATTTCAAAAAGGTATGAGGCTTGTTCCATTGTCTCCGCATCGTCGATAGGAAGGCAACGGAGTTGACGGAATTCGAATCCGAATTCCCGAGCTCAAGATAACAAATACGGAACCAAGGGTGCGCTAATTGCTCGTTAGCCCCCGATTTGGATTCCAAAAACAAAATAAATTCATAACTCATGCAAATGAACCCGAAATTATGAAACGATCATATATCCATATTCATAACACATATAAGTCCAACATATTAAATTTTCACAAAATTCCGAATTCATTTCACGTAGAAACGACAAGCAACAATTCATACAAGCGCAAATCGTTCAAAATTCATATAAATTCAAATTCAAACATTTTCAAATAATTCAATTATTTCATAATTTCATATAATATAAAATAAAACAATTAATAACGTAATTAAAATAAATTAAATGCGCACATAACTATCACATAATTCATACCTGAACGACTTGAAAAGTCGGGGCGTTACATGCTCAAACTGGACTCCAACCTTCAAAATGGGTTGCTGAACCAAATTCAGAATACTTCAATGTTTTTATGTCCAATTCCTAAAGTCCAAAGTGTGGAAATGATGTAATTCGGCCCTAAGCCTATTATAGTATTATTTGGGCCTTTATTTTATCATTATTTAGCTGCTATTAGTTTATTTAAGCCCACTTTTGTAAGCCTTCATGGCAAGTGGCGGGAATAGCTTGTGTACTTTAGTATTCTAGTGTCTCTTAGGTTTCCATGCATGCATCTTTATATTCAGCATTGTAACTTGTTTTTCTTGAATCAAGAAGTAAAATTATTGAATTTTCATTCAAGTGAGATTTTCTCTCAAGTTCTTTGCTGAACGACATTAGGGTTTCAAACCCCTTTCCCGGATAACGTTATTTCTCGACTCCTTATAGTCGACGGGGTGCGTTACTTACAATCTGATAGTGTTGGTTCTTTGCTCAATATAGCAAACGGGTCACACTCCTCTTATTTTCAACCTTGAATTGGACGATCAGATTCAAGAACTCCAAGTATTGATATAGGGTTTCACGGTAAGTACGTGGAGTTCGTATCATTTGGTATCTAGAGCTTAGGTTTCCATCCAAGGTTACGTATCCGTATCTTTTATCTTTTGTATAATTTATTTTCATTATTGTTATATTGCTATAAAAAAATCGAAAAGGCAAAAAAAAAAAACGAAAAAAAAAAAAAAAAAGAGAGCAGCATTGTTTCAGTCATTTTCTTTGTAATCTCAAATCATAAGTCATGTGGATTTCTTTGTTTGTATCTTTTTAGTTGTAACATTTCGTTTGTGACAATTTTAGCACCCTTATTGGTTCATTCATCTTAAGGATTATTTGGTTGAGGGATCTGAAATTTCTTGTGTCTTTCTTCAAGAATTGAGAGAAAAGAGTGGTAAAAGGCTTGAGTTGTGAGCACAAAAGAGGGAAAAAGCCATATTTTTGAGTGATACACGAGCGTGAGGGACTCTAAACGAGGGAAAACACGTGAGGTAATTTTTACTAATGATTTTTCTTGCAGGTTTAAAACATGACGGAAGAACGAAATGAACAGCCTCCAATGGATGTTAACTTTTTCCTCCGTGCAATGCAACAACAATTTGATAGGTTGAACGTACAATTTGGTGAGATCCGGGATCGATTGGATCAAAATGATGAACGGGTGACTGAATTACAACAAAATGCTCTCCCGGCTAGGAGACCAAACCGACGACCAGCCGATTTGGGTATCAATCCTCGTGATGGATTTGATGATGAGGAAGATGACTTGGATGAGGCTGCATCAAATGCCTCTTCAAGGAGAGATCATAGACGTCCAAGATACCAACAACAACGAAGAGGAAGAGGGGTAATTGACAATAACCTCGGATCTATCAAGCTTTCTATTCCTTCCTTCAAAGGACAAAATGACCCGGAAGCTTACATTGAATGGGAACGAAAGGTGGAGTTAATTTATGACTCCCACAACTATTTGGAAGGGAAAAAGGTAAAACTTGCAACCGTATCCTTTACAGACTATGCAATTGTATGGTGGGATCAAGTGGTGATAAGTAGACGAAGAAGTGGTGAGTTCCCTATTGAAACGTGGGATAAGATGAAGGTGGTTATGAGGAAGAGGTTCGTACCTCCTCACTACTATCGGGACCTACACCTTAAGTTGCAAAGTTTGAGGCAAGGGTTCAAGACGGTAGAGGAATACTACAAAGAAATGGAGATGGCAATGATTCGAGCAAATATTGAGGAGGATCGTGAGGCAACCATGGCTTGGTTCATATGTGGTCTCAACCGAGAGATCGCCAATGTAGTAGAACTTCATCACTATGATGAACTTGAGGAAGTGGTCCATATAGCTATCAAGGTGGAGAGACAATTTAAGAAAGGACGGACTGTGGTTAAGCGTGATGATTCAAATACCTCTAAACCAAAGTGGAATTCTTCTCCAAAAACAGCCGAAAAGCCTTCAAAACCAAAGGAGATTCCACCTACAACAAAGGGTTCGTTTGAGAAAGGTAACACCTCTACACATCACAATCGTGATATTAAATGCTTAAAATGTCAAGGAGCAGGCATCAAGTTGACAATTAATCTTAGAATAATTCGAATGAACACATATTAAATAGAATTTACATTAAATCACATAATTCAAGAACTCTTAAATTAAACACACACAAGTGTAGAGACTTACTTGTTAATGTCGTCAGGACGCCCTTCGAGAATACGGGGCGTCACAGTGAGGGAGAGAGGGTTTGAATCTTGTGTTTTAATGTAAGAATGGGTTTTGGGTGTTAAAATCTGATTTGGTATATTAGGTCAGCACTAAGGGTAGCGAATTGGGTCAATTGGAGAGGGTTAGAGGTGAAATTGGGTCTCAAATTCGGTTAAATTAAAAATTGGGTCGCGGTCAACTGCTTTGGGTTAAAATGGTTGACTTTTCAAAAAATGGCTATAACTTCTTCGTCCGAACTCCTATTTGAGCGATTCAAGTACCCACGAACTCGTAATAGAGTTATCTACCAAATTCCATTAAATTCTATCTAGTTCCAGGCTTCGAAAATAAATTTACCATTTAGTCCCTAAATTATACTTTAACGTCCAAATAAGCATGTTGGTTCGTTAAAAGCTAAAACATGCTTATCAAAGCATAAAGGTGATAATAGGAGCAAATAATCAACAAGTCATGAAGCCATGTATCTCATGCAATTCACGTATTTCACATAAGCTCCAAATGGTTATCAAATTAAGGCATAAATCCACATAAATCATGCATAGAAAGGTAAATCGTGCACTCTCGTGCCAAACCTTACCTTGACCGAGAAGTGGGGCATCACAACCTCCCTTCCTTAAACAAATCTGGTCCCCAGATTTACCATCGAAAAAAGACTCAGTGTGAAAACTCTGCATCTTCTCTTTCGTCTTCTAAGTTAGTTTTGAGGCTAGAGATCTCTCCACAGAACATTATCCAAAGGAGTTAGCTGAACCCTTAATCCATGGTTATTCCCATCCGAAATCTTCCCTAGTTGTTGCACAAGTGTCAAGTCCTGATCCAAGTGTATTATAGTCCCCATCTCCTCTCGGAAATACTTCTTCAATCCGTTCCACAGCTCCAAGCGGCTCGATAGATCTCGGGTTTAGGTTACCGCTCTTACGGATTTGTGAGAAACCCTTTCTTGGTGTTACCTTTATGAAGACTCAGTCACCCACTTTGAATTCAAAGTCTTTCCCCCTTCGTTTGGCATAACTCTATTGCCGGTCTTCTACCGCTTCCATATGTGGCTTAAACTTTCGCACTTATCGATGCAAAAGATCTTAGTTGGTGCATACACCTTTGGTTGTCTTGATCTTGCTTGCGCCCTTCAAAAGATCCCTTCTGATTGGAGCTACCTGAGCACGCTAGCCTACGAAACGAGACACACACAAGAGAACCGATCACTTAACAAGCAACGAGAGAACCTCGTCTCTCAACACGTAACGAGAGAACCCCGTCTCTCAACAAGAAATGAGAGAACCCCGTCTCTCATCCTAAGTTTGAAGGAATCTGGCATCCCCAAACATCGAAGTTTGAGAGATTTGACATCTCATAAACTCCTAAATTCGGGAGAACGTAACATTCCCAAAGGATTATAACCAAGAAAATCCAACATCCCTCGGACACGCAAAAGAGGGAGGATCCAACAACTCCCAAGCACAAAAGCACACGCACAACTACTCGAGTCTACCACATGCAAGGCATAATCAAGGTACACATCAAAGGACTGTTGTACGGTTGAGTCGTTCTCCATCGGTGAGGTAAAGGCGTTCGTCGTGTCAAAGGCGTCCCTCAAGGCTCACCGTAACAAAGTGCACAAAATCAAGCATGTACAACATCCAAGGTTACAAAGGTCACAAGAATTAACTCATACCTGTATCATACAGGTTCACCAAAGTATCCAAGACCATGCGATTCAATTACTAACTTCCTGCCTAGTAGTAACATGCATAGAAAGGCCATTCGGTTCAATTCCCATGCTCAAGCCTTGTATTAACATGTGTAGATGAAGTAAATTCCGACTTATATACATACATTGTAACATCCCGCTCGTCCGACTTATAAGGTACTCCACGTTTCAACCTTTTTATGTGTTTAATTATGTGATTTTGTATTTCTGGTGGCCCTATTTTGAACTCCTTTAGAGTTTAGGGGTCTGTTTGTAATTTTTCCTTTTTCGGGGTTTTTTGGTCATTCCATGTTCGATCGAGATTTCGACCTCTTGAACCCCTTCGCCGCGTTTGGGGCATTGAAACGAGTCCGTAGACTCTAAGTTTGCCCTATTCTGACGTCGTTAGCTTCTCCTACAGATCATTTTGTGTGCGAGGCATCGAAACGAGTCCGTAGACTCTAAGTTTGCCCGAATCCTCATTTAACGTGACCGAACATGCTCAGCTCTCTCTCCCCCTCTCTCTTTCTCCAGGCGAAACACATACACCCTAAGTGTGATTTCACACACATTTCAAACTTGGTCGTTTCTCGACGGAATTCGATGAACCAATAGTCCATTTCGAAGAGCTCGACGACGTGGTCACAACCATACCAAGATCTCGGCCCAACGACGACCGATGGCGGAGAAATCGCCGGATTTCAGTTGCGCCAGGCGAGTGGGGGCGGACAGCGCCTTCGCAGCCCTTTCGCGGGGGTTTCCAGCGAGACTTTGGTGACACGCACCCCAGACCCAGGTAAACGACTTCCCGATGCATCCTTTGCCGTTGACGGCGTAGCCAACGGACAGCAGCACACGTGCCGCCTGAAGTTGACGCGATGGTGGCGCGTCACTGTAGCGGCGTCTCCCGCCGTGCTCCGGCGGCTTTTTTCGATGACTCAGGATGGTTTCCAAGGTTTTTCGACCCCCCGGTCTCATTTCCAAACTTGGTTTGGCTCAATTCGCGGTGTAGGTGGTGGTTCCGGCTATTGGAGTGGCGGCAGAAACTTCAGAGGTTAACGGGGGCCCTTTTCGTCGATCTTTTGGCTACGGACTCTTCACGAAAGTTGTTCAGAACGACGAGAACTATCATCTACTGATCACGCGTTTCCAGATTTGGCAGTTTGATGGCGGATCACGGCGGCTCACGATGGAGGTCAGCTTCGGGGATATTTTTCGGCGACCACCGTAGGGGTTTTGAAGAGCTCGTTACGGGTAAGACGATGCTTCTTTCGGATTCGATTTTCGTTCACCAGTTTGGAAGTAATTTTGATTTGAAGATTTTAGGGTTTTCGTATTCTTGCATTTGAAATTGGAGACGATTGGCTTGGAATTTGTAGAAATTGGTTGAGGAATTGGAACGAGCACGAGTGAATTTTGGGGATTTTTCCGGCACGTTCCGGTGGCGGCCGAGCGGCTGCCTACCACTGTTCCGGTGGCGGCGTTCCGGCGGTCTTCGGACAGTTTGTCCGCCTCGTTGTGGTGAGTCCAACGCCACTTTCCGTTCGTCAATCGGATACCTGGTTGATTTGTTGTGATTTATTTTGTGTAATTTGAATATTTGAAATTAATTGTTTTAATTGCTAATTGCTTGATTTGTCGATCGAATTGTATTCCAATGTGTACGAAATCATGTATTAAATGAATTATGAGATGTATTAATGCTTTGATTTGCAATTTGAATTACGATATGTCGAATTTAAGCTATTTGTCTAACTTGAAGGGGGTGTATGTGTAATTTCCCTAAACATATAAATTGTATGACTTATCCTTGTCGATTGACAAACAAATATGCTAATTATGATTTCGATTAAGGGAAGTTATTATGCCTAAGCTTGAAGCTTTCTAATTAATCTAATCACCTAAATTGAATTGGAATTTATTGTATGATATAAGAATTTGTTATGCAATTTATGATTTAGCAAGAATTGAATTAGTATGTCTTGGATGATTTAATTTGAAACTTTGTAATTTAGGTTTAATTACTTAATTTAATATGAACGTATTATGTGATATATGAATTGTATGGAACTTATATGATTAAATTATAAACTTTTGCACGTAAGAAATAAGTTATTCGTATGAATATGAATTGGTTATTTGATATATGAATTTATATGAAATAATGTAACATGCATTGTCTTTCCATTTTGTTTGTCTGGATTAATTATTTACTTTGAATTACCCGATCCTTGTCCTTGGAATACGAGTATGCTATTCTTGATAACTTAGAAATAATTTACCGTGTTATGCATGATTTCATTGGCAACTCTTGGAAGTAAGAAATGATTTATCCGTAAATATGAATTTGGTTATGTAATGAATGAATATGTCCCAATATTTAATATGATTTGATTGAACTATGTAATGTTTTCTTTTGCATGTAATTATATGAATTTGAACTCTATTTATGTGACTGCAACTCTTGAGTGTTTGAGAATCTGTCGTGCGTCTCTGTGTGGTTGTCTGAGTCTGAGTCTGAGTTCTGTGTTGTGTTTTGCATCTTAGTTGGTTCAGGTGCACCCGGGGTGGTGACAAGTGGGTCGTGCAGGTTCCGGGGTGAACCATTTGCTGTGTCTTCAGCTTTGTCTGGTACCAGGTGAGGTTTTAGGATTTTTGTTTTAGTTAAAGCGACATATAACCCTCTGTGCTCGTTTTCAAGCCTGCATGCGAATATTCTATTATATTTATATAATACATTTATGATTTTGTCATATGGTTAAAGGTTTTCGAACTGTATATGTACGAGCATATGTAAGCTTGAAATGTTTTGCAACGAGGCTATGCTCCAAACCGTGTGTCTTCATACCAGCTGCGGATTATGATGACACGGAGAGGTACGTTTATAGCATATGCTAAGTTGCAAGGTATGGTATGTCTGATAAGGTACGTAAGTTATGTTTATTATTTGATAAGTATGATGTGTAGCGAGTTATGATCTGATATGCTTTGTTCTATTGTGTTCGGCCCCGAGACGTGGGTGAGGGAGACCCGGGAAGACCATGGGGTCGCCGGTTATGACCCCTGTGAACGTTCTCATTTGAGATATTCATGTGCGACCTATGGAGGTTGGGAAGGCATGGTATCTTAAGCCCTTGGTGGATAACCGAGGAAGACACAGCGTGGGTTAGCTACCCCGTGTGTGTTTGTATTGGTATGAGTAGTGAGGGTTTGCTCCCCGAACTAAATGGTGTTGGGGTTGGATTGTTTATAACATTTGTTGGTTTTCTGTTATGATACATATGATACGATATGGAAGTAAGGTGGGAGACCTGTAATTTCCGTGTATATGGATATGATCTGTTATGTTGATTATGAAAAGGGATAGGAGCTTTCTCTTTCGATATGTTTCGAGTTTGTTCAGTCTGATATGATTTGAATAAGTATAAGTATACGTTTGATTTGAAAATGGTTTTAGTATGCAAAACCCTACTCCCGGTTCATAATCTTTCTTTTGATATGTGCTCTGCTCCTTATTATGTATAGTGTGTGTGAGTTCAACCCCCTCACTCAGGCAGTGGACGAATCCTCGCCCCACCTATGTTTTTAGTTTGCAGCAGGTTGTTGGAGTTCGAGCTAAGCGGCTTTGAGTCAGGTTTGTCGAGTCTGTGTCGGTCTAATTGTGATACGAACTCCACGTACTTGCCGTGAAACCCTATAATGAGGAGTTCTTGATTTTCGATCGTCCACTTCAAGGTTAAAATTGAGGAGTGTGACCCGTTTGCTATAATGAGCAAGGAACCAAACACTATCAGATTTGAAAAGTAATGCACCCCGTCAACTATAATGAGTCGGGAAATGACATTATCCGGTGGAGGGCTTGAAACCCTAATGAAGTTCAGCCAAGAACTAGAGAGTTGAACTCACTTGAATCACAAATTCATTAAGAGTTGACTGAAAAAACGAAATACAAGGCTGAAATATAAAGATGCATGCATGGGAATTCTAAGAGACAATTCAGAATTCAAAGAGACAAGCTAATCCCATCACCTTCCTTGTAGGCTGAATAAAAATGGGCTTAACCTAATCTAAATGCATGGAAAATAAATAAAAAGATGGCCCAAAGTATAATATAATAGTTCAGGGCCAAATTACAATAAGCTTAACACAATTTGGGCTTAAAATTCGATCACTAAGACATTGAAACAAGGTGGATTGGATCCAGCTGAATACTTGTCTTCTTGGGGCTCTTCTTGAGTTATTTGGATCAAAAGAGATTGAACTTCCTCTTGCATTCTTTTGGACCGTGACCTTGTGATAGGTCCAACCTAACTTGGTTCATTTTGAGTTGTGATCATATCATCCATTTGGATCAAAGTGTGGCCTTGTTTTATGATTCACATCATCCTCCCCTTCTTGAAAAGGATTCGACCTCGAATCAAAATCTGCATCAAAAGGAGTTAAATCAGCCACATTAAAAGTTGCACTTACACTATACTTACCCGGAAGATCAATCTTGTACGCATTATCATTAATCCTTTCCAACACTTTGAACGGTCCATCTCCCCTTGGATCAAGCTTGGACTTCCGTTGGTTATTGAATCTCTCCTTCCTAAAATGTACCCAAACTAAATCACCTTTCTTGAAAACAACCTTCCTTCGTCCCTTGTTAGCATGGATCATAGCTTGATTGTTTCTCTTGAGGATATGAAGCCATGCATTTTCTTCACTCGTTCATCCTTCTCTTTTCCATCTAAACTCACAAGCTCATTTATAGGCAAAGGAAATAAATCGAGAGGGGTTAAAGGGTTAAATCCATACACAACTTCAAAAGGTGAAAAGGAAGTAGAAGAATGTATTGAACGATTATAAGCAAATTCAACAAACGGAATACATTCAACCCAATTCTTTGAATATGTTTTAAAAACAGCCCTTAAAAGAGTTCCCAAGGTTCTATTTACAACTTCCGTTTGTCCATCCGTTTGAGGATGACAAGTGGTTGAAAACAACAACTTAGTTCCCAATTTTCCCCACAAAACCCTCCAAAAATGACTTAAGAACTTCACATCTCGATCACTTACAATAGACTTTGGAATTCCATGAAGTCTTACCACTTCTTTAAAGAATAAACCTACCACATTTGTTGCATCATCCATTTTATTACAAGGGATAAAATGTGCCATTTTAGAGAAACGGTCAACAACAACAAAAATTGAATCCTTCCCGTTTTGTGTTTTTGGCATTCCTAACACAAAATCCATAGACAAATATACCCAAGGATGAGTTGGAACCGGCAAAGGTGTGTAAAGACCATGAGGTTTAACTCGTGATTTTGCCTTCCTACAAGTTATGTATTTGTTACAAAATCTTTCAACATCTCGTTTCATGTGAGGCCAAAAGAAGTGTTCTCTAATCATGTTCAAAGTTTTTAAAACACCAAAATGCCCCATCAAACCACCCCCATGAGACTCACGCACAAGTAATTGACGTAAGGAACAATTAGGTATACACAACTTGTTTTCTCAAAAGAGATAGCCATCTTGAACAAAATATTTATCACAAGGTTTCAATTCACAAGATGTAAACACTTCAGCAAAATAAGAATCACTCACATATAATTGCTTAATGTGATCAAATCCCATGAATTTAGCACCAAGGGTAGATAGAAGAGTGTACCTACGTGATGGTGCATCTACCACAACATTGTCCTTACCCTTTTTGTATTGAATCACATAAGGAAACATCTCTATGAACTCAACCAAACGAGCATGTAACGCCCGAGCGCGAGACGTCATATCCCCCGCACCATGACCCGACCCGTATACGAAATGGATTTCCATACACGTGCCGAATCATAGCGAACGGAGACATACACACGCGCTAAGCCAGGCGGGACTAGCCTAAAACTTAAACCCCAACAACAATCGAAGTAACAACAGAGCAATAGAAAAGCGGAAGCAATCATTCAAATACTATATACTGAGCTAGATGCTCTAGGTACCAACATGTATTCCTATATATATATTGAGCTATACGCTCTATGTACCAATATATCATGTAAAATACGTATAGGTACCAATTACAAGTACGCTCCATACATACAAAATCCAAAATGAACAAAATGTAATCATATGCATGTAAAGGAAAGGCTAGACACGATGCAAGACTCTCCGTGACTGGTATCCCGCCTAGCATCCCCCTTCCTGCAAAAACAACTGAAACAACTCCGGGTTCAGTCTTAGACAGACTGGTGGGTATAAAAAGATAGGCATAATAGCATAATATTGCGGAATTTAAACACGTACATGCAAGTTATAAATCTTACTCGAGGTTTAGAACCCTTTTTCCCCAAGTGGGTAAATAAGATACAACGAATAGGATTATAACCGTTCATTTCATTCATTAGGTCATTAATAGCCCGGCGAGAGGGCGTGCATTATCTCCAACCACCACCTCGTGTAATCCTTTAATCAATCATTCATTCGTTCATTCATTCATACATTCATTCTTTCGTGCACATACATTCGATCATTCATTCAATCGTTCATATACTCCTTTTTCCTCCGGGTAGGGAACGGGTTTGCAAGGCCCGAACTCTCATTCATTAATGCTAGAGGGGTACATGAATCCCCAAAAGCGCGGGACCCCTTTCATTCACTAATCTCCTAGTGAAATCCAGGTTGCCGAAATTGTTGGAACTAGTATAAATGGATTCCCGTCAGCCCAAGCTTCCCCGGTTCACCACTACACTAAGTCCCGGGCCCTCATTCATTGTGATCATTCATTTCTCGCCAAAACATTTGGTAGGACAATCAAGAAAAAACATTTGTTCGTTAAAAACTTGGTATAAATACCTATATAGGGTTTTGGCCAAAATCTTGCACATTAGGTGTTCGGGGTCATATTGTTAACTAATAGTAGAAAAACCCACCTGATAGACAAAAAGAACCCGACAAAGCTCTCACTGCCCGACCTCGTCACCCACTGGATCAAGATCTGTGTGACAAAGGTAGTGTGAGACTCAATTATGACCACATTTGACGCTCGGCTATGCAATATCATGTTAAGGAATGCTTAAAATGCAATAATATGTTCAAATATGGTCATGAATATCATAGAATTCAATTAAACACATAATTCACCAAGTTTCGTTCATTATACGGTAAAACCGTATTCATTCCCGTTCATATCGTTCATACTTTCATACTTTCATTCGTATGGTCATCAATATCATATATCAATCATAAAACATAACTTTAATATAATCACGTTACATATAATCGACCATTACGAGTCATAAACGTAAAACAAACAATAAAAGAGGTTCCCCAAAGCTGCCACTTCAAATGACACGGCCGTGTTGAGTTTTCAAAGGAATTGGACACGGCCGTGTCCGAGGTTTAAAATTAGAAAAATTCAGAGTCGAGGGCTTGACACGGCCGTGTTGAGTTTTCAAAGCATTTGGATACGGCCGTGTCCGAGGTTAAATTCAGAAAAAAAATCAAAGTCGAGAGCCCAACATGGCCGTGTCCATTTTCAGTTCAAAGCTGACACGGCCGTGTCAGCTCATCGTTTTCAAAGAGGAAACAGAGCATAAGCTCTGTTTCTCGAGGGAAAAGCTTTGCAAACCAGGGGCAGCCATAAGGAAGCTCTTATACACTCTTAGACATGATCTCAAGCCATATAATTCACATATATCATGCAATCCATTCATACTTACAATGTAACACCCCGGAGCGAAGGGCGCCACATCCCCCGCACCATAACCCAACACGTGAAGCGAAATGGGAACTCCGTCCACGTATCAAGCCACGGCGAACGGGTGACAAACAAAAATCCAACCTAAGCTAGGCGGTCTAGACCCTACTCAGAGCACGCAATAAAACAAATAACGAATGCGGAAGCACCAGAATCTCATAAAGCAAATAAACAAACTCAAGACATAACAAACTTTTGATTCAATTTATACAAACTTTACAATTCGAATTTAAAACATAACTTATACATATTTCAGATTTAGCCAAAATGCATAAAGAAAACGAAAATACAATGCATGAGACTCAAGCTATCCTCAAACCCGACTCAAAGACAACCGCCTAGCTCCAACACCTCAGAACGGGTACCTGCAACTCAAATCAAAGGGGGGAAAAGATAGAAATAACGAGGGTCAGTCCTAGAGACTGGTGAGGGGGCTAACACACGCACCCATACATATACGTAAGAGCAAAGCATATACAAAGCTGAAAGGGGTTCGTGAACCGGGCGTGGTTTTTGCATTCTAAAACATTTAACCCGTGGTAATATATATAAAGAAAGAAGTTTGGAGCCGAAGGCCAAATTCAGTCAAGTTTTAGAGTTTAGAAATCCACCCCCGTTTCACAACCATAATCGAAACATAACGAACTGAAAGCTTAAATCCAACTCACTTACTCCATACACCAAGGCGAAACGAAAACAAAACAAATCATATCTCAACTCCACCCCAACACCGTTTCAGGGAGAGAGGTGCCCCTCTCAACCCCTGCTGAAAGCTGAATGAGACGGGGGATCCACCCGCTCCTTCGACGGGTCACTAAGCACACCGCCGGCACAAGAAGACCCGCCTTCCCCTCGACCTCCCGAGGATGGGCGAAATCTCCCTTTTGTGGAGTCGTGTTGATGAGAGAGCCCGGCGACCCCATGGCCGACCCGGGATCACATACCACTTCTCCGGGGCCCAAACTTACACTTACACTTACACTTATACTTGCACTTATCACACTTACCAGGCGAAGCTTATTCACAGGTCATACCATGCTTATACTCACACACACTTATCAAAGCTCAACAAAGTAGACGAAAATAGATCTTAGATACATATAAAAGCGTTTTCAAAGCCTCTTGACAAACGGGACAAAACCCACAAAATACTTATCAAAACACATATCTACATATATACATATATAAGTCGCATGCGGGTTCGAAATTCAATTAGGGTCTTAGGTCATCATAACTAAAAGGAAAGAAAACCTCACCTGGACGAGCAAACCAACCAAAACGGACCAAAAGGAGTCAAGCGAACCACTTCCTCAACAACGGAACGAACCTAAGAGCAAAACAAAGAGCAAGAGGCAAACTTAGACTCAAATGAACCATATTGACGCTCGGCGAATGCGTACGAATACATAAGAGATGCTAATATGTCATGAACATGTTCATGTGCACTATTAAGGAATTTAAATCATATAATCAAGTCATTCAATCGTTCGCTCACTTTCATTCGAATTCATAATTTCACGTTTCCAATCAATTCAAGAAATTCAAGGCACAAGCTCCAACATTTAGGCAAATAAGAGCATTGAAGCAAATTAAGTTCGACACATATTCAAACGTATTCAATCTTACACAAAACTCTAATACAGACACCCTATTACCTCATATAACATATCTCCAAAGTTTGAAAGCAAGAACAAATCACAAGACAAGGGAAAAGGGTTAAGGAAATCATCAACGCCACCAAAACGCATATAAACGGCATTCAACAAAAGCATGTCTAAATCTCACCCAAATGTTATGAAATCGAACCACAATACTCCCAACACATAATAAAACAAGTTCATAGTTCATCACAAACGAAGATAAAGGCAACAAAGAGGTGAAACAAACCAAAACCCGAAAAGGAAAACCAAGGGCTGCGCAAGGGGAGGGACACGGGGGTGTCCCTCAACTTAACTAAGCTGAGCCACGCCCGTGTCTCAGTCCAGACATGCCCAGGAAGCATGACACGCCCGTGTCTCACATTTCAAGGCAAATGAGACACGGGGGTGTCTCGGTACAGCACCAAAAACACATACAAAGTTTGCCGGCAAAACTGACACTAAACAAAATCAGTCCAAAAGCATACCAAATCAACTCCAAATATTATGAAACTTGATATACAACATATTTAGAATGCTAGGAACATATTTCATTTAGAACTCAAAGGCTAAATCACGCGTTAAGGTCACCGAAATCATGCAGCAACTCAGGAGCGCCAAAAACGGATATATGAGCTCAATCATGCCATGATCAAGTACTTAGGGGCTGAAAATGAAGCTGAAACTCTAGGGAATGAATACTAACATGATAAGCAACTAATATACTCCATGTATATGCAAATTGACACGAATTGGAGCACATTAGAACCACCAAGAAATCACAAAATGCAACAGCAGCAGTTCGGTTCGTGCATAGCATACAAACAGGCCATCATGCTTCGATTAGGAGCTGAAAATGAATCTAAAAACTTGCAAGAGCAGGGCTAACATATAAACCAATTAGTATACAACATCTCCATGCAAATTCACACGAATTGGAAGTCATTAACTCAAGCAACAAAGCACAAAACGTCACAGCAGTCCCAAAACAGGGGAGCAGTTTTTAAGGTTCAAGAACTCAAGTTTGCAGCCATATTAAAGCATGAATTCCGGGCAAAACGAAGCACATTCATAGAACAACATGTATACTACATTACCAAGCATTAGCATACGAAATTGGAGGCAAGAATTCATCCATTTGATCTCAAAAACGTGACAGCAGTTTGGTGGAAATGAGCAGATTTGCAGCAGTTCGGTTTTCAAGTTTCATGGCCAAAAACTCAAGGTTTCAATCATGTTATCAAAGAGAAAACAACCCTAACACATCTATCATGAAGTAAGAATCAATAATGGAAGCAAAGGAGTTCATATAATCAACAAGGAAGCACCAAATCAGCCACAAATTCAAGCTAAGGCAAGGAAGCAACAAATGACCTCTAACCCTAACTATTCATGCAAGCTTCCATAAACTTATTAAATCTGATGCATATCATGAATTTAAAAGGATCAAATGAAGCATAGAAGAGAGGAGAATACATAAATATACTTACCTTTAAGGTATGAAGAAGTATGGAGAAGATTGGCTTCAAAATCACAAGACATGGGAGAGGGCTTCTTTCTTCTTCTTCTCTTCTCTTCTCTCTCGATCAGTTGCTGCTCAAAATGGGGGAGTTTGGATCGGTTTTCAGCTGATAAGGGAGAGGGGGAGACTTAACTCAAGTCAAGAAATCAAGGGTTAGGCTTGAGCATGGTTAAATTGGCCCCACAAGTACAAGACTAGTCAAAGAAGGTGGCTTAAGCACAAGCTGTTCGTTCCGGGCGAAAAACGAGGGTCTAAATGGGCTTAGAAAAATATCAAATCAGGTTCCTTGGCTTCATCTCTTCGTTACGAGTCCAACGCATCTTCCGGAATTCGAATCCGAATTCCCTAGCTCAAGTTATGGCCTCCGGAACAAGAGACGCGCTAAAACTAGTTAGGCTCTCATGTCCCTCGTCAAATACTTAAGGTTTAAAACCTCGACAAACGAACCCGAAAACATAAAACGAGCATGCAAACACCTTCATAACTCACATATATCACGCATATCGAAATCTCACAAAAATCGGAATTGAATTCCGGCACATAACGAGCAAATTACGAGCATGCAAACTTAAACGTTTAAAATCAAAGTTCAAGAATATAAACAATTAATTTCATATAAATTCAAATAATCATATAAGCATTAAAATAACATTCAAATACGTAATTAAATAATTTAAAGCACATAAAACCCTCTCGTTACGGCGTACCTGGAAATCCGAACGATCGGGATGCTACAAACTCCCCTCCTTCAAAAGGACCTGTCCTCAGGTCCTAAGGAGAATCTTGAACGGCTTCGAAGACAAGTCTAACTCCACACTTCCGCTGCGCCACTCTGATCACAACTCCTCTTGAGACCCTATCTCCTTAAATAGCAAACCGGACACAAAGTCCTAGGCGTTTGCCCCTACTTCCCAAATAAAGATTCGGGAGTAGTTGGAGAATTCTCAACCTTGGCAAGTAGACATTACTACACAAAGTTCATAACGTCTTTCTTATGCCAGAACATCCGGGTCCCAAAACTCCGAACAACCTCAACCCTGAGTGGGATAAACTCGTGACCTTGCACTCTTTAAGGCGTAGGCTACCGTTCTTCTACGAGCAACACACAACAAAGGCCTTCCTTTATGCCTCGGTTGGAAACAAGGTAGCCTTTTGTACCTTTGGTTAGGCGAGAGCCAATACCGTGGGTAACTCTCTTCAACCGCCTCTTCCCACTCAAAACCGTGCCTCTTACTCTTGAGACAATCCTCGGTTCTTCCACGGGAAATACCAACGGGTTAGCCTTCTACCTAATACCCGAAGATATCGTTGAGTCCCTGACGGACCTCCTAAAAGCATCAGCTAACGCCAACGAAAACAAGGCACCTTCAGACAAGCTGATCAAAAGCGGCTCGACCCTCACAACTCACCAAACACTCACGAACACTCCACACCACAAGCTCTCACCACAAGAAAGTACTAACGCAAAAGGGAAACAAACAAAGCACACAACGAACAAGAGCCAAGTAGGAAAAGAGATACGTAACAAGCAAAACTAGGGAATAAAGGAAGCACACTTCAAACAAGAACCAAGAAGAGAAAGAATCACACAATAGGCAAGAACCAAGGGTGAAAGCAATTACGCATCAAGCAAAACTGAAAAGGGAAGGAAACACATTACAAGTAAGAGCCACGAAGGGAAAGAAACACTTAACAAGCAAGAACAAGAAGAGGCATAATTACGCAACAAACATAATGAAGAATCACCTAAAAACAAGGAGTAAGACAATAAGCACATGGGTTTCCCCCGAACGTTAAAATATGCGTGAAATGTAATGCCATGAATGCTTCATGTACCGTTCACCATAGGAGTAGCGTTGAGTGTGGTGCCATCCTCTTGTTTTCCGGGAGGATCATCTTGTGCTTGAACCGGGATCTTGAAGTCATAGTATTTCCTTGAAGACCTCAACTTCTTGTTATTCGATTAACTTTCATCATGCCTTCGATTCCTCCACAATTGAGTCCTCCTACCACCTTTGGTATTGAAATCTCTCCTTGTTTGATATTGGTGACCTCATGAGATTCTTGAGTTTCTTCATTCCATGTAATTCGAGTCTCTACAATGTGTATATTAGATTGCTTCCGGTGAGGAGATGTAAAAATCTATCCATCTTCGGTATTTGAATCTTCTTATACTCGACAACTTTGGAGTCTTAAGTTTTCAAAATTTCTCTTGTCTCTTAGTTTCTCGCCTTGTCTCCCAATTGTTTCACCTTGAAATATTTTCCCAACTCGCGGCACTTGAAACAATTCCTAATTCCTCTTAATTTGATCCTTTTACTTCGATGTTGGAATCTTTCCTTTCTTAACATTGTTGATATCTTGAAGCTTCTCGAAATTTCTTGAAATTTAGATTCCTTGCTTGATCTTCGAACTCCAAACTGATCTTTTCTTCTCATAAGTGTTGGTAGGACTCCCTTCATTAATTACCCATTCCTTCATAGCTCCTTTTATCTTGTGTCCTCGGATCACGCACACATTCTTGAAATTTGAAGATTTGATCGAATTTCATACTTACTTGCTTGAAATCAATTCCGAACCTTAGAACAGTCCTCGAAGATACCCAATCTTTTAAACCTTTATTGGAAATCATCCATCTACTTCCATTCTTAAATTTGAAACTTTCCTATCACCAAACACGAAAGGAGGGTGCTTGTACAAAGTTCTCGAATAGAACTTCTTCACAGGAATTATTCTCGAACTCCTCAAATCTTTATTCAAATCTCTTGATCACCTAGAACTTGACCTTGATATCCCCATTTCAAACCGCTTCAAAAGATAAAAGTCTCTAAACCCCTTATAGCCCGAGTATACCTGTCTCCCTTGTCCTTTTCCCGGTAATGCTTGTTGATGTCGAAGGAGTGTCCTGAAATAAAATACAATTCCAAGAAAGTATCGATGCATGCGGGGTTTCTAGTGCATGTTCATGTAAACTATTAATACAAATAATATCAAATAATATCAAGTAAGTCACATAAATGATGTAGTGAATGCCAACAAACCCGTAATCCTAAGCCGAACGACCTAGACAAACCCGACACGACACGAGAGCTCCGGTTTTGCAACCTAGAGCTCTGATACCACCTAATGATGTAACACCCCGGAGCGAAGGGCGCCACATCCCCCGCACCATAACCCAACACGTGAAGCGAAATGGGAACTCCGTCCACGTATCAAGCCACGGCGAACGGGTGACAAACAAAAATCCAACCTAAGCTAGGCGGTCTAGACCCTACTCAGAGCACGCAATAAAACAAATAACGAATGCGGAAGCACCAGAATCTCATAAAGCAAATAAACAAACTCAAGACATAACAAACTTTTGATTCAATTTATACAAACTTTACAATTCGAATTTAAAACATAACTTATACATATTTCAGATTTAGCCAAAATGCATAAAGAAAACGAAAATACAATGCATGAGACTCAAGCTATCCTCAAACCCGACTCAAAGACAACCGCCTAGCTCCAACACCTCAGAACGGGTACCTGCAACTCAAATCAAAGGGGGGAAAAGATAGAAATAACGAGGGTCAGTCCTAGAGACTGGTGAGGGGGCTAACACACGCACCCATACATATACGTAAGAGCAAAGCATATACAAAGCTGAAAGGGGTTCGTGAACCGGGCGTGGTTTTTGCATTCTAAAACATTTAACCCGTGGTAATATATATAAAGAAAGAAGTTTGGAGCCGAAGGCCAAATTCAGTCAAGTTTTAGAGTTTAGAAATCCACCCCCGTTTCACAACCATAATCGAAACATAACGAACTGAAAGCTTAAATCCAACTCACTTACTCCATACACCAAGGCGAAACGAAAACAAAACAAATCATATCTCAACTCCACCCCAACACCGTTTCGGGGAGAGAGGTGCCCCTCTCAACCCCTGCTGAAAGCTGAATGAGACGGGGGATCCACCCGCTCCTTCGACGGGTCACTAAGCACACCGCCGGCACAAGAAGACCCGCCTTCCCCTCGACCTCCCGAGGATGGGCGAAATCTCCCTTTTGTGGAGTCGTGTTGATGAGAGAGCCCGGCGACCCCATGGCCGACCCGGGATCACATACCACTTCTCCGGGGCCCAAACTTACACTTACACTTACACTTATACTTGCACTTATCACACTTACCAGGCGAAGCTTATTCACAGGTCATACCATGCTTATACTCACACACACTTATCAAAGCTCAACAAAGTAGACGAAAATAGATCTTAGATACATATAAAAGCGTTTTCAAAGCCTCTTGACAAACGGGACAAAACCCACAAAATACTTATCAAAACACATATCTACATATATACATATATAAGTCGCATGCGGGTTCGAAATTCAATTAGGGTCTTAGGTCATCATAACTAAAAGGAAAGAAAACCTCACCTGGACGAGCAAACCAACCAAAACGGACCAAAAGGAGTCAAGCGAACCACTTCCTCAACAACGGAACGAACCTAAGAGCAAAACAAAGAGCAAGAGGCAAACTTAGACTCAAATGAACCATATTGACGCTCGGCGAATGCGTACGAATACATAAGAGATGCTAATATGTCATGAACACGTTCATGTGCACTATTAAGGAATTTAAATCATATAATCAAGTCATTCAATCGTTCGCTCACTTTCATTCGAATTCATAATTTCACGTTTCCAATCAATTCAAGAAATTCAAGGCACAAGCTCCAACATTTAGGCAAATAAGAGCATTGAAGCAAATTAAGTTCGACACATATTCAAACGTATTCAATCTTACACAAAACTCTAATACAGACACCCTATTACCTCATATAACATATCTCCAAAGTTTGAAAGCAAGAACAAATCACAAGACAAGGGAAAAGGGTTAAGGAAATCATCAACGCCACCAAAACGCATATAAACGGCATTCAACAAAAGCATGTCTAAATCTCACCCAAATGTTATGAAATCGAACCACAATACTCCCAACACATAATAAAACAAGTTCATAGTTCATCACAAACGAAGATAAAGGCAACAAAGAGGTGAAACAAACCAAAACCCGAAAAGGAAAACCAAGGGCTGCGCAAGGGGAGGGACACGGGGGTGTCCCTCAACTTAACTAAGCTGAGCCACGCCCGTGTCTCAGTCCAGACATGCCCAGGAAGCATGACACGCCCGTGTCTCACATTTCAAGGCAAATGAGACACGGGGGTGTCTCGGTACAGCACCAAAAACACATACAAAGTTTGCCGGCAAAACTGACACTAAACAAAATAGTCCAAAAGCATACCAAATCAACTCCAAATATTATGAAACTTGATATACAACATATTTAGAATGCTAGGAACATATTTCATTTAGAACTCAAAGGCTAAATCACGCGTTAAGGTCACCGAAATCATGCAGCAACTCAGGAGCGCCAAAAACGGATATATGAGCTCAATCATGCCATGATCAAGTACTTAGGGGCTGAAAATGAAGCTGAAACTCTAGGGAATGAATACTAACATGATAAGCAACTAATATACTCCATGTATATGCAAATTGACACGAATTGGAGCACATTAGAACCACCAAGAAATCACAAAATGCAACAGCAGCAGTTCGGTTCGTGCATAGCATACAAACAGGCCATCATGCTTCGATTAGGAGCTGAAAATGAATCTAAAAACTTGCAAGAGCAGGGCTAACATATAAACCAATTAGTATACAACATCTCCATGCAAATTCACACGAATTGGAAGTCATTAACTCAAGCAACAAAGCACAAAACGTCACAGCAGTCCCAAAACAGGGGAGCAGTTTTTAAGGTTCAAGAACTCAAGTTTGCAGCCATATTAAAGCATGAATTCCGGGCAAAACGAAGCACATTCATAGAACAACATGTATACTACATTACCAAGCATTAGCATACGAAATTGGAGGCAAGAATTCATCCATTTGATCTCAAAAACGTGACAGCAGTTTGGTGGAAATGAGCAGATTTGCAGCAGTTCGGTTTTCAAGTTTCATGGCCAAAAACTCAAGGTTTCAATCATGTTATCAAAGAGAAAACAACCCTAACACATCTATCATGAAGTAAGAATCAATAATGGAAGCAAAGGAGTTCATATAATCAACAAGGAAGCACCAAATCAGCCACAAATTCAAGCTAAGGCAAGGAAGCAACAAATGACCTCTAACCCTAACTATTCATGCAAGCTTCCATAAACTTATTAAATCTGATGCATATCATGAATTTAAAAGGATCAAATGAAGCATAGAAGAGAGGAGAATACATAAATATACTTACCTTTAAGGTATGAAGAAGTATGGAGAAGATTGGCTTCAAAATCACAAGATATGGGAGAGGGCTTCTTTCTTCTTCTTCTCTTCTCTTCTCTCTCGATCAGTTGCTGCTCAAAATGGGGGAGTTTGGATCGGTTTTCAGCTGATAAGGGAGAGGGGGAGACTTAACTCAAGTCAAGAAATCAAGGGTTAGGCTTGAGCATGGTTAAATTGGCCCCACAAGTACAAGACTAGTCAAAGAAGGTGGCTTAAGCACAAGCTGTTCGTTCCGGGCGAAAAACGAGGGTCTAAATGGGCTTAGAAAAATACCAAATCAGGTTCCTTGGCTTCATCTCTTCGTTACGAGTCCAACGCATCTTCCGGAATTCGAATCCGAATTCCCTAGCTCAAGTTATGGCCTCCGGAACAAGAGACGCGCTAAAACTAGTTAGGCTCTCATGTCCCTCGTCAAATACTTAAGGTTTAAAACCTCGACAAACGAACCCGAAAACATAAAACGAGCATGCAAACACCTTCATAACTCACATATATCACGCATATCGAAATCTCACAAAAATCGGAATTGAATTCCGGCACATAACTAGCAAATTACGAGCATGCAAACTTAAACGTTTAAAATCAAAGTTCAAGAATATAAACAATTAATTTCATATAAATTCAAATAATCATATAAGCATTAAAATAACATTCAAATACGTAATTAAATAATTTAAAGCACATAAAACCCTCTCGTTACGGCGTACCTGGAAATCCGAACGAACGGGATGCTACATACAAGAATTCATGCAAATGATTGGCAAAAGATCACTCAACAACAAGCTTTCATCCATTGAAGCTTCAAGCTCCATTAATGGCAAATCATGTAATACATAACCAACACAAAATCTTAGCATCTAGAAATGATAAGGAAGCTACAAGCAACACATTCCATGCATCAACTGTGACACCCCGACTTTCAGACCGTACAGGTATGACGTATGTGCGCGATTTATTTTATTTAAATTCATATTCTTTATTCTTTTCATTCTTGTTTCAATAATTTCTTATGGATTTGAATGAATTTTATATGATTATGAATGCTATTTGTTGAGATTTGATTCGTTGATGCTTGAATTGAATCCGGAATTTTCTGTTGTTTTAGTATGATAGAGAATTACGTGTTATGAACTTTGATATATGCTCGTTCTATGTTTTCGAATCTATTTGTTGAGCTTTTGAATTAATTGTTACGTTCGGAACCTAAAGGAGGTTAAAACGCTTTTAGCGCACCTTGGGTTCCAATATGTGTAATTTGAGCTCGGGGAATTCGGATTCGAATTCCGTCACCACCGTGGAACTCGTTTCGACGATTCGGGTTCGATGGACTAAGCCTTATAACCTTTTAAGCTCATTTGGTACTCCGAAAACCGACCGGAAACTTACCTCGCTCCTATATTACTACCTTTCGCCTAATTGCAATTTAACCCTTCAATTTTTTTAACCTTTTCACTTGAGACTTGGGCCCACACTCCACCAACATTATATACTATCATCCCTTTCCCTCTAAATGTCGGTATACACAAGGGAAAAGAGAGAAAGTGCAGCAACTTTGGAGTTTAAGCTCAAACCCGTCACTATTCACCCTAAGGAGATATTGAGCTCTAAGCTCCATTTTCTTCCAACATGTTCAAGGGGTAAGCTAGTATTTGATATGTACTTGAATATATGGTCATTTTGAGCTATTAATTCCATGCTTTAGGCTATGTTTGATGCACATATGGAACATGACATGAATTATAAGGGTTTGATGATCACCTTGGTTTCATGGAGTTATGCTTTGATTTGAAGATATATATGTGATCTCTTATGGCCCTAACATGTAAATATGGTCTTGGTTTTGAATATGGTTGAGCATGGTGGAAGTTGCCATTGATGGAATTCAATTTCTTGCATGAGAATTCTTGATATATATGTGGATTCTTGAGCTTTTGTGTTGATTGGAAGATTATATGTTGATTATGAAGTGCTTTGCTATGATTTACTTGAGTTTTGTGGCTTGAATTAGTTGTTGTTGTTGCTACGTGCTTGCTCTGCTTCCTTGCCCTGTTTTTGCTGCTGAAATGCTGTTGCTGCTGTTATTTTTTTTCGAAGACGATAGGCCAACACGGCCGTGTCAGCTTTGTGCATATTTTGGACACGGCCGTGTCAGCCTCTCCACTTGGAGCAAGTTATTTTTATAAAACCGGACACGACCGTGTCCATTTTGTACTGAAACTCAACACGGCCGTGTCAACCCCTCGTATTAAGCTCCTGAATTTATTTTAACCGGACACGGCCGTGCCCATTTTGAATTAAAACTCAACACGGTCGTGTCATTTGAAAATATGGCGGCGACAATTGCTCGTTTTATCGCTTCGTTGTTTTTCTTTGTGTTTTCTTTCTTCGTTTATGACGTGTGTGATGCCCCGAGTTTTCATACGTGCAGGTAAGTGTTACGTGCGTATTTATATTTAATTATATGACTTTATATTTTGAGTTGTTAGTTATAATTTGATTATTCGGTTAAAATTTCTTTTGACAATTTTAGCACCCTTATTGGTTCATTCATCTTAAGGATTATTTGGTTGAGGGATCTGAAATTTCTTGTGTCTTTCTTCAAGAATTGAGAGAAAAGAGTGGTAAAAGGCTTGAGTTGTGAGCACAAAAGAGGGAAAAAGCCATATTTTTGAGTGATACACGAGCGTGAGTGACTCTAAACGAGGGAAAACATGTGAGGGAGTGTTGTGAGGTAATTTTACTAACGATTTTTCTTGCAGGTTTAAAACATGACGAAAGAACGAAATGAACAGCCTCCAATGGACGTTAACTTTGTCCTCCGTGCAATGCAACAACAATTTGATATGTTGAACGTACAATTTGGTGAGATCCGGGATCGATTGGATCAAAATGATGAACGGGCGACTGAATTACAACAAAATGCTCTCCTGGCTAGGAGACCAAACCGACGACCAGCCGATTTGGGTATCAATCCTCGTGATGGATTTGATGATGAGGAAGATGACTTGGATGAGGCTGCATCAAATGCCTCTTCAAGGAGAGATCATAGACGTCCAAGATACCAGCAACAACGAAGAGGATGAGGGGTAATTGACAATAACCTCGGATCTATCAAGCTTTCTATTCCTTCCTTCAAAGGACAAAATGACCCGGAAGCTTACATTGAATGGGAACGAAAGGTGGAGTTAATTTATGACTGCCCCAACTATTCGGAAGGAAAAAAGGTAAAACTTGCAGCCGTATCCTTTACGGACTATGCTATTGTATGGTGGGATCAAGTGGTGATAAGTAGACGCAGAAGTGGTGAGTACCCTATTGAAACTTGGGATGAGATGAAGGTGGTTATGAGGAAGAGGTTCGTACCTCCTCACTACTATCGGGACCTACACCTTAAGTTGCAAAGTTTGAGGCAAGGGTTCAAAACGGTAGAGGAATACTACAAAGAAATGGAGATGCCAATGATTCGAGCAAATATTGAGGAGGATCGTGAGGTAACCATGGCTCGGTTCATATGTGGTCTCAACCGAGAGATCGCCAATGTAGTGGAACTTCATCACTATGTTGAACTTGAGGAAGTGGTCCATATGGCTATCAAGGTGGAGAGACAATTTAAGAAAGGACGGACTGTGGTTAGGCGTGATGATTCAAATACCTCTAAACCAAAGTGGAATTCTTCTCCAAAAATAGCCGAAAAGCCTTCAAAACCAAAGGAGGATCCACCTACAACAAAGGGTTCGTTTGAGAAAGGTAACACCTCTACACATCACAATTGTGATATTAAATGCTTTAAATGTCAAGGAGCAGGCCATATAATGTCTCAATGTCCAAACAAAAGAGCCATGATCTTGTTAGACAATGGAGAACTTGAAACCGAAAGTGAGGGTGAAAATGGAGGCCTTGAAACATCGGATGAGGCAAGTGATGTTGAGCATGCGGTTGTGGGGCAAAGTTTGGTGGTTCTAAGAGCTTTGCACATCCAAGCTCTTGAGGACAAAGATGAACAACAAAGGGAAAACATCTTTTACACACGGTGTCATGTTAAGGAGCGAGTGTGTGGGCTGATCATTGACAGCGGGAGTTACGTGAACGTGGCTAGTAAATTGATGGTGGAAAGGCTCGGCCTTAAAACCTTGAAGCACCCGAGACCTTATAAGCTCCAATGGCTAAATGAACATGGTGAAATGAAGGTAACAAAACAAGTTCTTATCTCCTTTTCAATTGGCAAATACATGGATGAGATTCTTTGTGATGTCGTACCAATGCAAGTTGGCCATATATTGCTTGGAAGACCATGGAAATTTGATAGACGAACATTTCATGATGGCTACAAGAATCGATATAGTTTTACCAAGGATGGGCGAAACATCACCTTGGCACCTTTACCACCAAGCCAAGTGTATGAAGAACAGTGCCAAATTAAGAAATCCATTTCAGCTTCTTCAAAACAAAGTAATTGTAATAGTGAGAAAGAATATGAAAAAGAAAAAGAAAAAGAGCATGAAAAAGAAAAGGAGAAGGAAAAAGAAAAAGAGTGTAACAGAAAAGAAGAGGGAGAAAAGAAACTAGTTGAAAAGAAAGAAAGAAAAAAAGTGAGTTTCTTTATAAAAGAAAAAGAGATTGAGGGGGTGATAAAAAAAGAAAAGCTTGTGATGATGATGATGTATAAAACCATATTTCTTTCATCTAATGAAACCCCTCCCTTGCCTAGTGTTGTTTCTTCTCTTTTGCAGGAGTTTGAGGATGTATTCCCGGAGGAAATACCACCCGGTTTACCTCCTATACGAGGAATAGAACACCAAATCGACCTCATCCCCGGGGATGCCATCCCAAACCGACCAGCTTACCGAAGCACCCCTCAAGAGACAAAAGAGCTTCAAAAACAAGTTGAAGAGTTGCTTGCAAAGGGATATGTGCGTGAGAGCATGAGTCCATGTGCTGTTCCAGTTCTTTTGGTGCCAAAAAAGGATGGTACATGGCGAATGTGCGTGGATTGTAGGGCTGTCAACAAGATCACGGTAAAGTATCGTTATCCCATACCTCGCCTTGGTGATATGATTGATGAATTGCATGGTTCTACAATCTTCACTAAAATTGATTTGAAAAGTGGCTATCACCAAATAAGAATGCAAGAAGGTGATGAATGGAAAACAACTTTTAAAACTAAGCATGGATTGTATGAGTGGTTAGTAATGCCTTTTGGCTTAACTAACGCACCTAGTACCTTCATGAGATTGATGAATCATGTATTGCGTGCTTATATTGGTAAATTCGTAGTGGTTTACTATGATGATATACTGATCTTTAGCCGTAATTTGCATGAACATATTGAGCATTTGAGGTTAGTACTTGAGGTACTAAGGCATGAAAAGTTATATGCTAATCTTAAGAAGTGTAGCTTTTGCATGGATAGAGTCGTGTTCCTTCGATTTGTTGTGAGTGCAGGTGGTATAGAGGTAGATGAAGAAAAGGTTAAGGCAATCAAAGAGTGGCCTACACCCAAGACCATCACGGAAGTAAGGAGTTTTCATGGTTTGGCCGGGTTCTATAGGAGATTCGTGCCCAATTTCAGCACCATAGCTGCCCCCTTAACGGAAATCATCAAGAAAAGCGTGGGATTTAAGTGGGGAGAAGCTCAAGAAATGGCATTCCAAACATTGAAAACAAAGCTAAGTTCAGCTCCTCTTTTACTTTTACCGGATTTTTCTAAAGCCTTTGAAATCGAATGTGATGCTTCGGGTGTTGGTATAGGTGTTGTGCTCGTGCAAGAGAAGAAACCAATTGCATACTTTAGTGAGAAACTCAATGGGGCTGCATTGAACTACTCTACTTATGACAAGGAGCTCTATTGCTTAATTAGGGCCTTAGAGACGTGGCAGCATTACTTGTGGTCGAAAGAGTTCATCATTCATACGGATCATGAGTCATTAAAACATTTGAAGGGGCAAGGAAGTTTGAACCGAAGGCATACTCGCTGGGTTGAATTTATAGAGATGTTTCCTTATGTGATTCGGTACAAGCAAGGTAAGGATAATGTTGTTGCTGATGCCTTATCACGAAGGTACATTCTTCTCTCTACCTTAAGTGCTAAATTCATGGGATTTGATCATATTAAGGAACTATACTTGAGTGATACTGATTCTGCTGAAATATTTGCATCTTGTGAACAAAAGCCTTGTGATAAATTTTATGTTCAAGATGGTTATTTGTTTAGAGAAAACAAGCTATGCATTCCAAATTGTTCTTTGCGTCAGTTGCTAATCCGTGAGTCTCATGGGGGAGGATTAATGGGACATTTTGGTGTTTTAAAAACTTTGAGCAAACTTAAGGAACATTTCTTTTGGCCTCATATGAAACGGGATGTTGAACGGACTTGTCATAGATGCGTAACTTGTAGAAAGGCTAAATCACGAGTTAAACCTCACGGCCTTTACACACCCTTACCTGTTCCAACGCATCCGTGGACCGATATTTCTATGGATTTTGTGCTAGGAATGCGAAGAACACAAAATGGAAAGGATTCAATTTTTGTTGTTGTTGATCGATTTTCTAAAATGACACATTTCAATCCTTGTAATAAAACTGATGACGCAACACATGTGGCTGGATTGTTCTTTCGGGAAGTAGTAAGACTTCATGGAATCCCAAAATCAATTGTAAGTGATCGAGATGTGAAGTTTTTAAGTCACTTTTGGCGAGTATTGTGGGGAAAATTGGGACCAAAACTGTTATTTTCCACCACTTGTCATCCTCAAACTGATGGACAAACGGAAGTAGTGAATCGAACCTTGGGAACTCTTTTAAGAGCTGTGTTTAAAACATATTCAAAGAATTGGGTTGAGTGTATTCCATTTGTTGAATTTGCATATAACCGTTCAATACATTCTTCTACTTCTTTCTCACCCTTTGAGCTTGTTTATGGTTTTAATCCTTTAACTCCTTTAGATTTGCTTCCTTTACCTATGAATGAACTTGTAAGCTTAGATGGCAAGGAGAAAGCTGAACTTGTGAAGAAAATGCATGAGGATGCTCAGCTTCACATTCTCAAAAGAAACAACCAAGCTATGATTCAAGCCAACAAGGGACGAAAGAAAGTTGTTTTCAAGGAAGGAGACTTGGTTTGGGTTCACTTTAGGAAAGAGAGATTCAATCATCAGCGAAAGTCCAAACTTGACCCATGGGGGGACGGACCATTCAAAGTGTTGAAAAGGATCTGTAACATCCCGATTCTCCGGCTTTCCAGGTACGAACGTCACGGGTGTGCTAAGTGCGCATTTAATTATTTAAGCATGCGAAAATATGAATTATTTGGAATATTTGAATAATTGAAATAAGTGTTAAGTTTGAAACCTTAAACGTTTAAATCCTTTTCTAATCGTTTTCGATTCGTTTAACTCCGTTTTCAATTCCGATTTTTGTGCCAACTTGGATACTTGAATTATGTGAGTTATGAATGCGTTTGCATGCTCGTTTTAAGTTTTCGTGTTCGTTTGTCGAGGTTTTAAACCTTATGTATTTGACGAGGGACATGAGGGCCTAACTAGTTTTAGCGCACCTCTTGTTCCGGAGGCCATAACTTGAGCTAGGGAATTCAGATTCGAATTCCGGAAGATGCGTCGGACTCGTAACGAAGAGATGAAGCCAAGGAACCTGATTTGATATTTTTCTAAGCCCATTTGGACCCTCGTTTTTCGCCCGGAACGAACAGCTTGTGCTTAAGCCACCTTCTTTGACTAGTCTTACACTTGTGGGGCCAATTTAACCATGCTCAAGCCTAACCCTTGATATCTTGACTTGAGTTAAGTCTCTCCCTCTCCCTTATCAGCTGAAAACCGATCCAAACTCCCCCATTTTGAGCAGCAACTGATCGAGACAAAGAGAGGAGAGGAGAAGAGAAGAGAACTTTGCCCCTTTTGTGGATTTTGAGCTCAAATCACCATCTTTCTTCTCCAAACCTTCAAGGTAGTATATTTATGTATTCTCCTCTCTTCTATGCTTCATTTGATCCTTGAAATTCATGATTTGCATCAGATTTAATAAGGTTATGGAGACTTGCATGAATAGTTAGGGTTAGAGGTCATTTGTTGCTTCCTTGCCTTAGATTGAGTTTGTGGCTGATTTGGTTCTTCCTTGTTGATTATATGAACTCCTTTGCTTCCATTCTTGATTCTTACTTCATGCTAGATGTGTTAGGGTTGTTTTCTCTTTGATAACATGATTGAAACCTTGAGTTTTTGGCCATGAAACTTAAAAACCGAACTGCTGCAAATCTGCTCTTTTTTCCCCAAACTGCTGTGACGTTTTGTGCTTCGTTGCTTGAGTTAATGACTTCCAATTCGTGTAAATTTGCATGGAGATGTTGCATACTAATTGGTTTATAAGTTATCCCTGCTCTTGCAAGTTTTTAGATTCATTTTCAGCCCCTAAGTACTTGATCATGGCATGATTGAGCTCATATGTCCGTTTTTGGCGCTCCTGAGTTACTGCATGATTTCGGTGACCTTAACGCGTGATTTAGCCTTTGAGTTCTAAATGAAATATGTTCCTAACATGCTAAATATGTTGTATATCAAGTTTCATAATATTTGGAGTTGATTTGGTATGCTTTTGGACTGATTTTGTTTAGTGTCAGTTTTGCCGGCAAATTTTGTATGCGTTTTTGGTGCTGTACCGAGACACCCCCGTGTCTCATTTGCCTTGAAAGGTGAGACACGGGCGTGTCAAGCTTCCTGGGCGTGTCTGTACTGAGCCACGGGCGTGGCTCAGCTTAGTTAAGTTGAGGGACACCCCCGTGTCCCTCCCCTTGCGCAGCCCTTGGTTTTCCTTTTCGGTTTTTGGTTTGTTTCACCTCTTTATTGTCTTTATCTTCGTTTGTGATGAACTATGAACTTGTTATACTATGTGTTGGGAGTATTGTGGTTCGATTTCATAACATTTGGATGAGATTTAGGCGTGCTTTTGCCGAATACCGTTTATGTGCGTTTTTGTATCATTTGTGATTTCCGTAACCCTTTTTCCCTATTATATGATTTCTTCTTGTTTTCACGCTTTGGTAATGTGTTATATCATGTACTATGATGTAAGTAGTAGAGTTTTGTGAAAGATCGAATACGTTTGAATGTAGGTTGAACTTAATTTGCTTTAATGCCTTTATTTGCCTAAATGACGGATCTTGTGCTTTGAATTTGCATCATATGCACCCATATGCATTAGCCGAGCGTCTCTATGGTCTATTTTGAGTCTAAGTTTGTTTGTCGTGTTTGTCTTGTTCAGAGGAGTCTCCCGTTCGTGACGTGGTTGCTCCATAGGCTTTGTTTTGGTCCCGTTTGCCCGGTTCGTCGGTGAAAGGTGAGGTTAGGTTATAGTTATACCCTAATGATATGTGCCCTATATGTTTGCATGTGAGATAAGCCTTTTTATATGTAATGCGTGTGAGTATGATTATGCGAGGTATGAATATAATATGAACATAAGACTAAGAATATGTTAGAATTATGATTAAGTTAAGCCTCATGCTAAGATATGTTATGTTAGGTTTTGATAGGATTATGTTAGGAACATATGGGGTTGTGATTAATTCAGGGTTATGCAATGTTTTATGAATACTTTATGTTTAAGTATATGCTTCCGCTTATGCTATGTCCTTGAGGCTCTGTACCTCCGGTATGATATGCTTTACGCTTATGCCTTTACTATGCTTTGCGATATGAGATAGGTCGCGGACCTAGTTATGCTCTGATTATGGTAAGATTCTGCTTCCGATATGTCTGTGTGCGTGATATGCTCCGGGACGGCTTATTTTAGGTCGACGGAGGTTCCGTTATGATAAGTTCTGATCTGTTCTGCATCCGGGACGGCTTATTTTAGGTCGACGGATGATGTGTGCGTGCGTTTGGGTTATGTCCGTTTTTCGTTATGTTTAGTCATTTAAGAAGTAGTTCGTGAAACGGGAGTGGATTCTTAATTAATAAAATTTGGTTGTTTTGGCCTTCGGCCTAACTCTTTTATTCCCTATACTTAGTATCACGTGTGAAAATGATATTGGATTGCAAAAGCCACGCCCCGGTTCATGGATTCCCACCTATGCTTTGTGCTGTGCTCCCTATACGTATATATGGGTGCGTGTGTAACCCCTCACTCAGTTTTTGGACTGACCCCTCCCTTATGTTTTTAGTTCGCAGGTTTTGGTCCGTTGGTTCGAGCTAGGCGGTTTTGGTTTGCTTTCCTTGGAGTCTTGTCGGTCTAGAGAAGTCTGCATTTTGTATTTAAATCCTGTTGCATCTGTACGTTTGAAGTTGTAATATGAGTGTTGAATGATATTTGTTATTCTGAGTCCTGCTTTGTAAAGTTCGTGTGTAATCTGAGTTAAGTGGTTTGTAACCTTTATACTTTGCTCTGTTTAGTTTGTCTTCTTATGCTTCCGCTTGGTTTGATTTTTTTTGTTTTGTGCACTCTGTTTGAGGGTTTAGGCCGCCTAGCTTAGGAGGATCTTTTGTTTGTCACCCGTTCGCTAGTGCTTGGTGCGTGTACGGATTTCCTGTTTCGTTACACGTGTCGGGTCCTAGTGCGGGGGATGTGGCGCCCTACGCTCGGGGTGTTACAGGATCAATGATAATGCTTACAAAATTGATCTCCCGGATACGTATAGTGTAAGTTCCACCTTTAATGTTGCTGATTTATCTCCCTTTCATGCAGATTCAGATTTGGGGACGAATCATTTTCAAGAAGGGGGGAATGATGTGAATCATGATGAACCGCGGCCATATCTTGTCCCAAATGAAGAGCTGGACCGATCCACAACTCAAGAAGATAGCATACAAAAGGAACAAAGTTATGGTGGTCCAATTACAAGAGCTCGGGCCAAAATTATCCAAGAGGAAGTTGGAAATCTCTTAAACCAATTTGCTCAAACTGGACTCCAACCTTCAAGATGGGCTGCTGAACCAAATTCAGAATACTTCAATGTTTTTATGTCCAATTCCTAAAGTCCAAAGTGTGGAAATGATGTAATTCGGCCCTAAGCCTATTATAGTATTATTTGGGCCTTTATTTTATCATTATTTAGCTGCATATTAGTTTCTTTAAGCCCACTTTTGTAACCCTTCATGGCAAGTGGCGGGAATAGCTTGTGTCCTTTAGTATTCTTGTGTCTCTTAGGTTTCCATGTATGCATCTTTATATTCAGCATTGTAACTTGTTTTTCTTTCAATCAAGAAGTAAAATTATTGAATTTTTATTCAAGTGAGATTTTCTTTCAAGTTCTTTGTTGAACGACATTAGGGTTTCAAACCCCTTTCCCGGATAACGTTATTTCTCGACTCCTTATAGTCGACCTGAAAGAGAAATTCTGGTGGAATGGCATGAAAAGGGATGTCGCGAATTTCGTGAAGCGATGTCTAACGTGTCAAAAGGTGAAGGCAGAGCACCAAAAGCCGGGAGGAACTCTCCAACCACTTCCTATTCCCGAGTGGAAGTGGGAGCAAGTGACGATGGACTTTGTGTCCGGCTTGCCTAGAGTTAAAGGAGGGTTTGATGGAATATGGGTAATTGTGGATAGATTGACTAAGTCTGCCCATTTCCTCGAGGTTCGGATGTCGGAGAAAGTTCCTAAGCTAGCCGAATTATATGTTCGGGAGATTGTAAGGTTACATGGAGTTCCAGCTAGTGTTGTGTCGGATCGGGATCCACGGTTTACTTCGATCTTTTGGCAGAATCTTCAGAAGTGTTTGGGCACTAAGCTCAAGTTTAGCACAGCTTCGCATCCTTAGACAGACGGCCAGTCTGAAAGGCTAATTCAATACTTAGAGGATATGCTTAGAGCATGTGCTTTGGACTTCCAAGATAAGTGGGATGAGCACCTACCTTTGGTTGAGTTTGCCTATAACAACAGCTATCAGGGTTCGATTAAGATGGCTCCGTACGAGGCACTTTATGGAAGAAAGTGCAGGTCTCCTCTATTTTGGGATATCGAGGATTGGAGGTGGACTGAAGAGAGCAAGCTCGAGAGGGCCTAGCCTAAAGAAAACATTGTTGCTACTATTGAGAAAGTTCATAAGATTCGACAAAGGATGAGAGCAGCTCAAGCCCGTCAAAAGAGTTACGCCGATAAAAGAAGAAGGCCCTTAGAGTTCGAAGTCGGAGATAGAGTCTTTTTGAAGGCATCTCCTAGAAAAGGCTTCACTCGTATAGGTAAAGGTGGAAAGCTTAGTCCTCGTTACCTTGGGCCGTTTAAGATATTGGAAAGAATCGGAGAAACAGCGTGTAGATTGGATTTACCGCCGAGTATGACCGGGATACACAATGTGTTTCATGTCTCTCAACTCCGTAAGTATTATCCCGATGAGTCAACGATTCTCCCTGTTCAAGAGGTTCCGTTAGAGCCGGATTTGACAATAGAAAAGCATCCGGTTGCAATTCAGGATAGGAAGATGCAAGATTTGAGAAACCGACAGATTCCTTTGGTCAGGGTACTTTGGAGGGATCAGAAATCCGAGGAATCGACTTGGGAAACCGAGGAGAAAATGAGAAGGTTATATCCGGAGCTGTTTGAGAACTCGGTTCGGACTTGAGGACAAGTCCTTTTTAAGGGGAAGGATTGTGACACCCCGACTTTCAGACCGTACAGGTATGACGTATGTGCGCGATTTATTTTATTTAAATTCATATTCTTTATTCTTTTCATTCTTGTTTCAAATATTTCTTATGGATTTGAATGAATTTTATATGATTATGAATGCTATTTGTTAAGATTTGATTCGTTGATGCTTGAATTGTATTCGGAATTTTCTGTTGTTTTAGTATGATAGAGAATTACGTGTTATGAACTTGGATATATGCTCGTTATATGTTTTCGAATCTATTTGTTGAGCTTTTGAATTAATTGTTACGTTCGGAACCTAAAGGAGGTTAAAACGCTTTTAGCGCACCTTGGGTTCCAATATGTGTAATTTGAGCTCGGGGAATTCGGATTCGAATTCCGTCACCACCGTGGAACTCGTTTCGACGATTCGGGTTCGATGGACTAAGCCTTATAACCTTTTAAGCTCATTTGGTACTCCGAAATCCGACCGGAAACTTACCTCGCTCCTATATTACTACCTTTCGCCTAATTGCAATTTAACCCTTCAATTTTTTTAACCTTTTCACTTGAGACTTGGGCCCACACTCCACCAACATTATATACTATCATCCCTTTCCCTCTAAATGTCGGTATACACAAGGGAAAAGAGAGAAAGTGCAGCAACTTTGGAGTTTAAGCTCAAACCCGTCACTATTCACCCTAAGGAGATATTGAGCTCTAAGCTCCATTTTCTTCCAACATCTTCAAGGGGTAAGCTAGTATTTGATATGTAATTGAATATATGGTCATTTTGAGCTATTAATTCCATGCTTTGGGCTACGTTTGATGCACATATGGAACATGACATGAATTATAGGGGTTTGATGATCACCTTGGTTTCATGGAGTTATGCTTTGATTAGAAGATATATATGTGATCTCTTATGGCCCTAACATGTAAATATGGTCTTGCTTTTGAATATGGTTGAGCATGGTGGAAGTTGCCATTGATGGAATTCAATTTCTTGCATGAGAATTCTTGATATATATGTGGATTCTTGAGCTTTTGTGTTGATTGGAAGATTATATGTTGATTATGAAGTGCTTTGCTATGATTTATTTGAGTTTTGTGGCTTGAATTAGTTGTTGTTGTTGCTGCGTGCTTGCTCTGCTTCCTTGCCCTGTTTTTGCTGCTGAAACGCTGTTGCTGCTGTTATTTTTTTCGAAGACGATAGGCCAACATGGCCGTGTCAGCTTTGTGTATGTTTTGGACACGGCCGTGTCAGCCTCTCGACTTGGAGCAAGTTATTTTTATAAAACCGGACACGGCTGTGTCTATTTTGTACTGAAACTCAAAACGGCCGTGTCAGCCCCTCGTATTAAGCTCCTGAATTTATTTTAACCGGACACGGCCATGTCCATTTTGAATTAAAACTCAACACGGTCGTGTCATTTGAAAATATGGTGGCGGCAATTGCTCGTTTTATCGTTTCGTTGTTTTTCTTTGTGTTTTATTTCTTCGTTTATGACGTGTATGCAATGTTAGCTTGTTATATTATGCATTATGTGCCTTGTTTTGAACTTATGATCTTATTTTCTATGAATTGTGTGAATATGATTTGGTAGGATTCGTTTGTCATGGTTATGCATTTCATTTGCCTTAATTGCATCCCTAAGCATTTCCGAGCGTCTAATTGGTGCATATTTGAGTCTAAGTCTCGGGTCTTGCGTTCTTTTGTTTCAGAGCCTCTTCACGAAGTTAAAGAGCCTGAGGTTTAGGTGTCCGGTTGCTTCTTTTGTCCGATTTTCACTCCGCTTCCACTTCAAGGTGAGGGTTAGCATCTTTTCTTGTAGATAAACGACCTATGGCCTTTATGTTATTGATTTCGTATCCCGCATGTGGCTATATATGTATTATATGGTTAAATACGAATGCTTATGATACGTTTATGATTTTATGAATCCCTTTTTTCGAATTTATGAAAATGGTATAAGTATGGGCGTATATGAGCTTATGATTTTGAATCCCTTATACGTTTCCTTTATGATCTAGCGAGTTGTGCCCTGAAAGATGGGATTATGGTTTGATTTCGAATTCTTGGGCCCTGGAGGTATGGGTAAGGGAGACCCGGTGTGGCCGTTGGGGTCACCGGTTATCACCCCTGTGCACACGCTCCTTTGAAGTTCCGACGTGCGACTCTGAGGGAGATGGAGAAGGCGTCGTTCTTGGAGCCCTCGGTGAATAACCGGGGAAGGCATATCGTGGGTTAGCTACCCCGTATGTTCTTGGAGAGGGTTTGATTCCCGATCACCAAGGCGTTGAGGAGTTATGAATTTATGAATTCTTATGTATTTATGATTTATATGAGGAGTTGAGGAGGTCCGTACTCGCCGGACGTTTATGTTTCGTTTATGCTTTGGTGGTTGTGAAATGGGTTAGGATTTCCTTTGTATTATATATATGTTTTAAAAATGATTTGGTATGAAAAACCCTAGCTCGGTTCATGATCGACCCCTTTGACTATATATGCTATGCTCTATATGTATTTATGGTGTGGGTGTGCGTTAGCCCCCTCACTCAGTCGAGTTTGACTGACCCCTTCCTCTTAACACTTTAGTTGCAGGTTTCTCGAGCTAGGCGGGGAAGTGCGTCGGTCGTGTCGTACTTTCGAGTTTAGGTCGAGTCGGCATTTTTACCTACTGCATTTTGATTACTTTTATGAATTGTACCCGAATTCTAATTATGTCTTATGGAGATTATGAACTTTTGATGTATATACTTGACCTATTTGTGGGCCGTCAGGCCGTTGTATATGATGTATATGTTAGTATAGAGCTCCTTTGCAATCCTTATGATTTTGCTTCCGCATTCTTCTCTGTTTGTTTTGCGCGCTCTGTTCGAGTTTTAGCCCCGCTTAGCCTAGTGGGTGTGTGTAGGTTCCCGTTCGCTTAGGCTTGGACTCATGTACGGAAATCCATTTCATATGTGGGTTCGGGTTTAAGTGCGGGGGATGTGGTAGCCACCGTTCCGGGCGCTACATCAACTATCATCTAAAACCATTAAAATTCCAAGTTCAAGATCAAACCCCAAATCATGCTTTCACTCAAACCATATCAATTCCCCAACTTCTGTCATGTTCACTTAGATGAACATATAGAGGACAAGATGGAGATTTCAAATCACTTATTACCTTCGAAGAAGATTGGAAGATTGGTTAATCTTGAGCTCAAAGTTGGTTGATCAAAACAAGGGTTTCTTGAAGCTTTCTCTCCTCTCCCTCTTGGAATGGTGATGATCGATGAATGAAGTGGAGCAAGAAGATAAGAATGCTGATATTTAGTGATTAAATGGGTAGAATACGGGTCGGTTCAAGTCTGGTTCGTTTAGTAAACGGTTCAAACAATTATAGGGTTGAGGTTGTGGAAAAGTTCGTTGTCGAAGGTTCAAACGGTATCGAAAAAGTATAAGGTCAAGTTTAATGGATAGGTAACGTCGAAACAAGTTCAACGCCGGTTACGGATCTCGATTTCGAGGTCCGGAGCTCAAGATATCGCGAAAACCGTTCAGGGTTGCCTATATACAAATAGGTCCCTAAACTTTCAAAAAGTGGCAATTAAGCCCAAACTCAATTTCCAATTGAGTCCAAAACATTCAAATAAGTTACAATCAAGTCCACGATTACACGAAACATATAATTTCATTCAATGATCACCGGATCCATGAAAGTCACAATCTCACAATTTCATTCATATGTTCATAACTCAAATTAGAATTCATATAAAATTTAAACAATTAAATCAAATTAGAAACAAATTCAATTAGTAAAACAAGATATAAACTCATATAATTAAATGTAATTGCGCACGTAACTCTTACTTGCACGTGTGAAAACAGGGGGCGTTACAGAGCATGCCTCCGGTTCAAGCTCCCTTGCCCCTTCAAGTGCTTCAAGGACTCATGATCCTAGTGAATGATGAATTCTTTTGACCACAAATAGTGCTGCCATGTTTCTAGGGCTCGAACCAAAGCATACAATTCCTTGTCATAGGTGGAATAGTTCAAGGCTGCTCCATTTAATTTCTCACTAAAGTAAGCGATTGGCCTCCTTTCTTGCATAAGCGTGGCCCTATACCAATACCGGAAGCATCACATTCGATTTCAAAGGTTTTAGAGAAATTCGGTAAAAGTAAAAGAGGAGCTGAACTTAGCTTTGGCTTCAATGTTTGAAATACCTTTTCTTGAGCTTCCCCCCACTTGAATCCAACACTCTTCTTGATAACTTCAGTCAAAGGATGTGCAATGGTGCTGAAATTGGGCACAAATCTCCTATAAAATCCGGCTAAGCCATGAAAGCTTCGAACTTCCGTAATGGACTTAGGTGTAGGCCACTCTTTAATTGCCTTCACCTTCTCTTCATCTACTTCAATACCACCTGCACTTACAACAAATCCAAGAAACACAATTCTATCCATGTAAAAATTACACTTTTTGAGGTTAGCATACAATTTCTCTTTTCTTAACACCTCAAGTACCATTTTCAAATGCTCAACATGTTCATGCAAGTTATGGCTGTAAATTAATATATCATCAAAACAAACGACTACAAACTTGCCAATATAAGCACGTAACACATGATTCATCAATCTCATGAATGTACTAGGTGCATTAGTTAAACCAAAGGGCATTACTAACCATTCATACAATCCATGCTTTGTTTTAAATGTCGTTATCCATTCATCACCTTCTTGCATACGTATTTGATGATATCCACTTTTCAAATCAATCTTAGAGAAAATTGTAGAACCATGTAATTCATCAATCATATCATCAAAGCGAGGTATAGGATAACGATACTTTACCGTGATCTTGTTGACAACCCTACAATCCACGCACATTCGCCAAGTACCATCCTTTTTAGGCACTAAAAGAACCGGAACAACACATGGACTCATACTCTCACGTATGTACCCTTTCTCAAGCAATTCCTCGACTTGTTTTTGGAGTTCCTTATCTTCTTGAGGGGTGCTTCTATAGGCTGGTCGATTTGGAATTGCAGCCCCTGGAATTAGGTCAATTTGGTGCTCTATCCCACGAATTGGAGGCAATCCGGGTGGAATTTCCTCCGGAAACACATCTTTGAACTCCTGCAAAAGAGAGGAAGCAATACTAGGTAGGGGAGGGGTGTCATTAGAAGATAAGATGGTCTTCTTATACATCATTATCATCACCAACTTTCCTTTTTAAAAACACTCTCAATTTCTTTTTCTTTTGTGAGGAAACTCATTTTCTTCTTTTCTTTCTTTTCAACTTCTTTTTTTCCTCCCTTCTCACATTCCTTCTTTTCAACTACTTTTTTTTCTCCTTCTTTTTCACATTCACTATTACAATCATTTCGTTTAGGAGAGGCTGAAATAGACTCTTTCAATTGACATTGTTCTTTGTACACTTGATTGGGTGGTAGAGGTGCCAAAATGATGTTTCGGCCGTCTTTGGTAAAACTATACCTGTTTTTGTATCCATCATGCAATGTCCTCCTATCAAATTGCCACGGCCTCCTAAGCAAAATATATCCGGCTTGCATAGGTACCACATCACAAAGTACTTCATCCGTGTATTTACCAATGGAAAAAGAAATGAGAACTTGTTTTGTTATCTTCAACTCACCAAGTTCATTGAGCCATTGGAGCTTATATGGTTTCGGATGCTTCAAGGTTTTGAGTCCGAGCCTCTCTACCAACAATTTGCTAGCAACATTCAAACAACTCCCTCCATCAATGATCAATCCACACACTCGTTCCCTAACATGGCACCGAGTGTAAAAGATGTTCTCTCGTTGCTGTTCATCCTTGTCCTCTAGGGTTTGCATGTGTAAAGCCCTAAGTATCACCAAACTTTGCCCTACAACCGCATGCTCAACATCACTCTCCTCATCCGGTGAATCATGGTCTACTTCATGGCCCTCACTTTCAGTTTCAATCTCTCTCCATTATCCAACATGATCATGGACTTCTTATTTGGACATTGTGACATAATATGACCTGATCCATGACACTTGAAACATTTAATATCACGAGAGCGTTGAGTAGAAGTATTACCTTTCTCAAATGATCCCTTAGCCACGGGTGGATCCTCCTTAGGGTTGGGCTGTTTTTCGGGTGCTTTTGAAGTAGAAATCCACTTAGCTTTAGAAGGGTTTTGTTCATCACGTTTAGTAACCGTACGCCCCTTCTTGAGTTGCCTTTCAACTTTGATAGCCATATGAACCATTTCATCAAGTTCAACATAGTGATGAAGCTCCACTATGTTTGTAATCTCTCGGTTGAGACCACATATGAACTGAGCCATAGTTGCCTCTCGATCTTCCTCCACATTTGCCCTAATCATGGCCATCTCCATTTCTTTGTGGTACTCCTCTACGGTCTTGAATCCTTGCCTTAAACTTTGTAATTTGAGGTGTAAGTCACGGTAGTAATGAGGAAGTACAAAACGTTTCCTTAAGGCCACTTTCATCTTATTCCAATTATCAATAGGATACTCACCACTTCTCCTCCTATTTAGCATCAATTGGTCCCACCATACAATAGCATATTCCGTTAAGGGCACGGCTGCAAGCTTAACCTTCTTTTCCTCCGAGTAGTTATGACACTCAAACACCATTTCCGTTTTTCTCTCCCATTCAATATAGGCCTCCGGATCAATTTGCCCTTTAAATGAAGGAATAGAGAGTTTAATAGAACCAAGATTGTTATCAATTCCCTCTCTTCCCCTACGTGGCTGGTGGTGCCTTGGTCGTCTACGGTCTCTTATTGAGGATGCACTTGAGGCTGCATCATCAAAGGAATCATCCTCAAATTCATTCTGTAGATTATGTTGCCTTTGATTTACCCTTCCGTTTTGAATTTGAGTCATCCTTTCATCATTTTGATCCAAACGTTCTCGGATCTCATTGAATTGCAAATTCATACGTTCAAATTGTTGTTGCATAGCTTGTAATGTAAAAGCTAGGTCCATTGGAGGTTGATTTTCGGCTATATTGTACCTGCAAAACAAAGGTTAGGAAAAACACCTCACAAACACTCCCTTACGTGTTTACACTCTTTTGATGTTCACTCCCCTCGTGTATCACTCAAATTATGGCTTTTTTCCCCTCTACTAGGCTCACAATCTCACGCCTTTTTCCACTCTTTACTCTCAATTCTTTGAAGAAAGTCACAAGAAGTTTCATATTCCTCAACCAAATAATCCCTTAAGATGAATTAAAAAGGGTGCGAAAAAATGACACAAATGAACCGTTTAAATGATGCATACAAACGTAACTATGTGATTTGAATATTACCGAAACAAAGCTGCCCTCTTTCTCTGTTTTTTTTTAAACGCGGCTTTTACTTCTCTTTTTGTTTATTTTGTATGCGTTTTTAAGCCTTTTTCGAAGATCTCTTTTTTTTTTTTTTTTTTTTTTTTGATCTTTTTGTAGCCAAAATAACAAGAGAAACGAAATTACACAAAAAATAAAGATAAGGATAAGTAACCTTGTATGGAAACCTAAGCTCTTGATACCAAATGATACGAACTCCACGTACTTGCCGTGAAACCCTATACCAATACTTGGAGTTCTTGATTTTCGATCGTCCACTTCAAGGTTAAAATTGAGGAGTGTGACCCGTTTGCTATAATGAGCAAGGAACCAAACACTATCAGATTTGAAAAGTAATGCACCCCGTCGACTATAATGAGTCAGGAAATGACATTATCCAGTGGAGGGCTTGAAACCCTAATGACGTTAGCCAAGAACTAGAGAGTTGAACTCACTTGAATGACAAATTCATTAAGAGTTGACTGAAAAAACGAAATACAAGGCTGAAATATAAAGATGCATGCATGGGAATTCTAAGTGACAATTCAGAATTCAAAGAGACAAGCTAATCCCGTCACCTTCCTTGTAGACTGAATAAAAATGGGCTTAACCTAATCTAAATACATGGAAAATAAATAAAAAGATGGCCCAAAGTATAATATAATAGTTCAGGGCCAAATTACAATAAGCTTAACACAATTTGGGCTTAAAAATTCGATCACTAAGATATTGAAACAAGGTGGATTGGATCCAGCTGAATACTTGTCTTCTTGGGGCTCTTCTTGAGTTATTTGGATAAAAAGAGATTGAACTTCCTCTTGCATTCTTTTGGACCGTGACCTTGTGATAGGTCCAACATAACTTGGTTCATTTTGAGTTGTGATCATATCATCATTTGGATCAAAGTGTGGCCTTGTTTTATGATTCACATCAAATTGGTTTGTTAAGTACTTTGTTTTGATTTGTGTAGGAAACTATGTATATACATATATTATGCAAGTTGGTACTTATGATTTGTATGTTTGAAATTCGAGACAGGTTAGGATAGGTTCGTGGATTTAGTTGAACCCGTTTAATTATGCTTGTTGATTAAAGTTTTTGATAGTTCATATTTTGCATCGCTTCCGCATTCAGGTTTTGCTTATTTTACTTGTACAGGGTTTAGGTACCGCCTAGCTTAGGTTTTTTTTTTTTTTGTTTGTCACCAGTTCACTATTACTTGGTGCGTGTGCGGACTTTCCATTTCGTACACGTGTCGGGTCATGGTGCGGGGGTGTGGTGCCCCACCGCTTGGGGTGCTACATCTTAAGTGGTATCAGAGCTACCTGGTTCAGAACCGGTGCTCTGGAGTCGTGTCGTGTCAGTTTAGGTCGTACGACGTAGGAATACTTGTGCATTGCATTTGTCTAATGTGAAATTTTGACTACTCTGCATGAATTTGTCTGAGCTTATGCGATTGTGTGGACACTATGATTACGATTTTTGCAAAATTATCATTGTTATGCTTTAAATTTTAGTAAATTACTTGTTGCATCTACATTAATTAGGTGCTCTTAATTACTTTTATTACTTGACATATCCACGTACTAACCTGCATGCATAGATATTTATTCAATTTGTGAATTACAGGGTGTTGCCTCGATGCCAAAAATTGAAGTTGATCGAGACAACACTTCCCACTTCTACAAATTTGTGAAGGAGGATTTGAAACTTCCATCTTCTGACTACTTGGATGAAAAGCAAATGAATCTCTACAAGAATTCAACAAAGGCTTCGATGCTAATATTATGGAAACAGGTATCCTGCATTCATAGCACGTGCATCATGCATTGGATTAAATTATAAATTAAATTTGAACCTTTGTCCTACGTGCTTGATTGTCTTCCTTGTTGATTAATGAGTGTATGCCATTCACATCCCTAACCCCACATGCATTAGACTAATGGTTGTAATTTAGGTGTTCATCCACCGAGTGCTGTTTAGTTGAAGCCACTTCGGAATCTGAATATGGGTTGACCAGAAATATGCAATCGAGCTAACATAGTCAGGGCATAGGGTGGATAAAAGAAGACATTTGTATACAAAGAAGATAAGAGATCTTTTAATTATCGAGGTGCCTTTGGGATATATACTTAACTACTTGGAGGTGCTCGGGAGTGACATACTTTATAAGAACCCCAAAATTTCTAAGTCTAGATAACATGCGGTAGCATTGAAGAAATCGAGGCACTTATATCATTTAGAGATTCTCTAGTGGAGGACAGATTATTATAAATACACCAACGATGGTAGCTATACTTGTACTAAAGGAAAAGGGTAAACTATATAAACTATAGAATTTTGGTGATGATGTTATTGAGGGCTAACTTTACCAAATATTAAGGATGGGGGACATCATTTAAAACAACGGTATCAAAGCAGGATTGTTTAATGATTCTTCATTGATAACTACACAGTTGTTTTGAGAGACCTTACTATTGGTAGAGATAGCCACTCCAGCTACGGATACATCTCCTGATCAGTTGATTTCAGTTATGGATACATCTCCTGATCAGTTGATTTCAGTTTCCTCTTCTCTTTCCCTTCCTCGTCACTCTACCAGCAAAATAGAAAACCTTGTAGAATACTCTACTATCCCAGAAAATGCCATTATAGAACAAACTATTCCACCTGTAGTCAGTCCCTACAATATATACAGAAAAAGAGGTTCTCCGAGAGGAATCAGATATTTGATCTCCTCCAACCGACCTTCACAAACAAAAGAGTTTGTCCAATCTTCCAAACTGGATAAGTGTGATCTACAATATTCCAAGCGAGAGCAATACGTTACTCTCTCCATCCCTTCAGAGTTCATATCTTCCTGGAGACAGGAACGATACACACACCTCCACTTCGGAGCCGTTCGTCTTATTCTCTCTTACCAAGGGAGAAAAGGTCTTCCAGTAACAGCCAGACTGGCCTTGCTGGATACCAGATACCTGAAGTATGAGGATGCCGTTATCGGGACAGTGGTCACCACTCTCAACAGCGGAAGTGCAGTCTTGACTTACTTCCCCAATTTTGCCATGTCCTTGGGAGATGCTAATCTTCCCAACGCCTTGAAAGTTCAAGTCCAAATCACTGGAGCAGAATAAGTAGCTACAGCAGTAACAACTACTCTCCATCACCAGCTTGTCTACAGGTTGCAGAACCATGGTCTAGATCTTCAAGGATCTGGATCCCCAGACGCTTTAATTATTCTAGCAAACTCTGGATCGGATACTCCAACTATCGTCCAGGTTCCTAGACAGATTCCCAGAAAGGAACTAGAAAGGTTGATGCCAACAGAATGGATCACAAACTATGAGTCACTTCAACAGACTCATGAGTCAGTTAGATCTACAACCTATGAGTTCCAGAAGATGTCAGATGGTAGAACCAAAACCATCTTCAAGCAACCTCAGGAAGATACTCCATCTTCCTCAAGTCCAATCTTCAAACAGCTGATGATTCAGCCAGTGGTACCGACAAGCAGAGAAACATACCCTATCCTAGGGTATCTGCCGGTAAACTCCTTCTTCCCCGATGGAAAGGAGTCTTACACAGACAAAGTTGATGGCCACTTCGTATGGGATGCCGACCCATCCATGTGTGACCCTAGATGTTCTTGCGATGAAGAATCAGACTCCGACGACGATGATGAAAGTGAGGCTAGTCGGAGAAAAAGACGAAGGAAAGCAAGAAAGAAAGGTCTTCCTTGTAGGACCTATAAACCAAAAGAACCAGATCCAGATCCACCGACAGGCGCACAACCCTTGTCTTGTTATGATGAGGCGTTAGCCATCCTAAAGGCAGAAGAGCAACAGCTGAAGCAGAAGAGCTGCAGACAGGAATTGCCTCAGTGCAATCCACCGCCATCACTACCATGCCAAACTTGCATGATGATACACAGTTTGGGCACCAGTTTTCCACCTGCAGAAAGAAGCACAGAAAATAAGGTTGCAATCCGACCTTATGTCCAGACTACCACAGTCAACCCTAATGGAGGAACAACTTCCTCTCTGTCCCAAGGAGAAGAAGTCTTGAACTGGCAAACCACAAATGCCAGAGCTCAGAATAAAGCCTTAATCCAACTTGATTCTAAAGTTGATAGGGTTTTATCTCATGTCCAAGATACCAACCAGAAAGTGAATACAATCTCTCAGGAGCTTGATCAGATGTACAAAAGGGTAGTTGCCAGAATAGAGCTTCTTGACAAAGAACTCAGACAGCTTATTTCCTTAAGAAGGACGGGTCCAGAATTTGATTATAAGGAGAGAGACATCAGACAACTCAAGAAGGATCTTGCTTACATGGAGCAAGATAGGAAGAGAAGTTCCATTCCTACACTTCCCTTTCTTCCTACACCCATTACACCTTCTCTCTATGACCCACCATCTTCTCCTGATTACTCAAAACAATTTTCCATGGTATCTGATATTCCCTTTGAGCCACCTCCTCCAAGGCCGAAGCCAATCAAAGTCACTCCTTCTTCCTACACCCATTACACCTTCTCTCTATGACCTACCATCTTCTCCTGATTACTCAAAACAATTTTTCATGGTATCTGATATTCCCTTTGAGCCACCTCCTCCAAGGCCGAAGCCAATCAAAGTCACTCCTTCTTCCTCAAAGGAGAAAAACAAAGAAAAGGTTGAAGAATATCCCTCTTCCACAATGAGGATTAGAAACCTTTCTAATCTTAATATCCGTGAAGAGCCTGAAAGAAATGAAGATGCCTCTTCAAAAGATTCCAGTTCTCAATACTCTGGAACAGAAGCCTCTTCAGAGAAATCCTTTTCACAACATAATGATTCTGAAGCTTCCTCAGAAAGATCCTTTTCCCAGACAACTGAAAGTGAAGATGAAGTTGCAGACATCTCTCAGATCCTCATGGCTGATGATCCTAACTCAGGATTCCATCAAGATCAACCTCATCAAGGATATGATGAACCAATAATGGAAGAACCTCCTCCAGAATCCTATCCAGTAGATTCCGGACCATCTAAACCAGCAAATGGCCCATGGTTCACTTTTGATGATATCCCAGTGGGAAAAAGGAAAGATAGGCTACAATCTTTTGCAGCATGGATCGATCTCCAAAGAATCAAAGAACCCCATCTCCCTACTGTCCTAAGCGAGTTTGTGTCACGATTCACGGGAACATTATGTGAATGGTTCCAATCATTGGGAGAATACTGACAGATCCAGTATGTGCAAGCAACCGCTCCCATGGCATTGCTAGCACTTCACCTTGAGTTCATAGGCGACAGCACTCTCTACCAAAAGATGATCCAACAAAGCTACTTCGCCATGAAGTGTTGTTCTTTGAACAAGCCAGATTTGAATTTCCATTTCAAAAGAATGTCAGAACTCTATTATGCTCTTAATGGGTATAATGATCCAAATCTAAAGCACGTGTACATTACATCTCTTCCTCAAGAGATCCAGCCTGAGCTACACAGAGCCATAACCACCTCAAGAAGAGAGATTCCACAACTCTCTCTTGGAGAAATCCACCAGATTGCCATCACCACAATTGACAAACTCTGTGAGCAACAAACCATGTTCAAATCCTTAATGAAGAACAAATCAGTCCTGAAGAAAGCTTGCAAGAAATCTCATCTTGAGATAAAATGCAAATCTGAAAAAGATTGCAATTGTTCTCATCCAAATCTGAACAAGAAAGGACCTACTGAAAGAAAGGTGAAAAAGAGAAAACGTCTCAGATTCTTCAGACGTAAACCTTTCAGAAACAGGTGAACTGATCGATGCTTTGTTTGCAAGAAGAAAGGACATTTTGCTAAGAATTATCCTCAAAACAGGGAGAAATCAGCCAGAATGGTTTCCCATGTTCAACAAAGCACAGAAGCTAATCTCAACGATGCAGAGGTTGAATCCTTGTTCTCAGAACAGGATGAACAAACCGAAGATACCATCTTCGCAATTCAAGATGAATTCACAGATGATGGTCCATCCTCCTCTGATTCTGATAATGATCAAGTTCTACCAATCCTACAGTCAGAATGCATCACTCAAGAGATTATCCCGTCTCCACATATCCAGATCCATATACTTCCCTCAAAGTATGACAAACCAATCAAAGCAATTGGATTTATGGATACAGGAGCCATGAAGTCCATGATGAATCCAGACATCCTACCAAAGGAAGCATGGACAACTCCCTACGAGTACTTCCAAGCAGCAGATGGCCAGCAGTTCAAAACATCGCTGATCACGAAATATCCTATAGGGATACAATTCTTCCCAGATTGTATAATCTGGATGAAGGTCATTGGAAGCAAGCTGCATGGAAAAGATCTTCTCATTGGGTTTGATCTTTATCACAGAGCTCAAAAGCTCACCATTCTCCCCAATGGAATTAAGTATAAAAGGTACTTTCAGCCTTATACTACAATCCAGAAGATCTATGCATTGACAGAAGCATCCAAGGAATTCTATGATCTTGCCTCAAGACTCAAAGGATGCTGTACTGAGTCTCACTCGGAATTCTCTCATCCACATCCCTTGTGGAAGAATTCTGCATTCTTCATTCAACTCTCATTCAAAAAGAATGAAGACATCAATCCTACAAAAGCTACACATCCAGGAATGACTCCTGATGATGAAAAGCTTGCAACAGCTGAATGTGCTCAACTGAAGAAACTCGGATTAATTGAATCCACCACATCCAATTGGGCGTGCCAGGCATTCTATGTCAACAAAAGGGCTGAACAAGTCAGAGGTAAAAAGAGGCTTGTAATTGATTATAAGCCACTCAACCATTTCCTTGCAGAGGATAAATTCCCAATACCTCGAGCCCAAATGCTTTTCTCACATTTGGCCCAAGCCCAAATATTCTCAAAGTTTGATCTCAAAGCAGGATTTTGGCAACTTGGTATTAATCCAAAAGATAGGTACAAAACAGCCTTTTGTATACCTAATGCCCAATACCAATGGACTGTCATGCCTTTTGGTCTCAAGACCGCTCCATCACTATTCCAAAAAGCCATGACCCGAATCCTTGAACCCATCCTGCATAGTGCCTTAGTCTACATTGACGATATTCTCCTCTTCTCTGAAAATGAGAAATCTCACAGGGCACTCCTCTCACAGTTCCATGAAATTGTCCAAGCGTATGGAATCATGCCCTCAGAAAGAAAGAGTCTCATTGGACAATCCTCCATCGAGTTTCTTGGAATGAAATTCTCAGAAGGAAAATACAAGCCAGGTCCTCACATTGCACAGGAGCTTCTCAGTTTTCCAGATGATAATCTGACTACAAAAGAAATCCAACAGTTTCTTGGAATAGTCAATTACATCAAAGACTTCCTTCCACAATGCTCCAAATACACGAGTCAGCTTTCCAAGATGCTCAGAAAAGCAGCCCCTCCTTGGGAAAAAGAACAGACGGCAGCTGTCAAACAATTGAAGCAAATCTGCCAGATCACTCCACCTTCAAAGATTCCTGGAAAAGGTGAGAAATCGTTTCAATCAAGAATGGCTATAAAAGGAGCCATCTTTGCAGGACTCGGCAACAAGAATCCCAATCTAAAGTTCAGAAACAGAAAAATGGAGTCCTTCACTACTGTCCCTTCTGGTGAAAAGCTCAAAGCTATCGCCTCCTCAACTGTTCATCTCTTGCAGCACCAGATTGATCTTATGAGCAAAAACCTTGACCTTGCAAATCTGAAGATCAAGCTTCTCCAAAAGAAAGTCCAGAAGCTGGAAGAAGAAAAAAGATTAATTCTTTTTGGTTACCGTTTGGAAAGACTATTCCTCTACTCTGAGAAAAAGAATTTCCTTACAGGTCTCCCTCCTGAGCTCCAATAGAAAATTCTCGATATTTCTGATAAAAAATTCTATGTTAATATCATGGAATTACAGGAATACATCTTCCAGAAAAAAAGAGTTGAAACCATCCACCAAATTATGGATAATATCCATACTCCTACAGGTTTTAAATGTTTTCAACCACAAAATGAACCGTTAAGGGTTATCCTAGTCCTCCATATGGTTCAAGACATGGATTTCATTGCAGATATCTACCACAACGGGTTAATCAAAGGAATCTCCCTTCCATTCTACCATGATAAAGTAGTCTTCCCAATACCAGGGTTCTTTGGTCCGACTACTATTGCAGCAATCCAATCCTTCCGAAGAGGATTGCCTGTATTCATCTCCGTCCTGAGCAATTTCCCTCAGCAGCATAATGGGAAACACCAGCCATGCCAAAGACATTTGCTCCTAAATCATAAGAGACCAATGTATTTTGATTTTGAGAGCTCAAATATCAACCCCAATACTTTTGGAGTTGATAAGATCAAAAAATGCATATCAGTCCAAGAGCATGCACCAGAGCACATGACTTTGTTCGATAAAACTCAGACCACTCATGTTTGGGTTGAGCACTGCCAAGATGTGTACATAAGAAGCATCCATCATATCTTTGCTAATGAGATTGGAGATCCACGAGCCAGCCACCCTCCTGATGAAGAATGGAATTCTCTATAATACACGATCTGACGCATGGACGAAAATGACTAAAGAAGAAAGTGACATAAAGAGAATCTTATCTCCTTTATGTCTTTATCAGCCATTTATGTCATCTTCAGCCATTAAAGTCTTTGTAGGTCCTACCATGAAGACTTTTGTATCTTTACTTTTTGTCGTGTCGGCCATTGTTTAGGCCTGCTTTAGCGCGTGCTGTAAAGTGGCTGATGAGTCAGGGCCAGTTGTCTTTTAGCCCTTGCTTTTTGTTTGTGGTCCGCGTACCACTTTCCTTTGTCGGCCAGTATGTTTTGGCCTTTAGTGTGCATTATTGCACTTAGTGGAGGAAAAGAATCTCAATTATATGAGGCGATGGGGCCCAGAAGTGTAACCTGTAGCACCCCGAAGTATAGGGTCACCACATCCCCCGCACTCTGACCCGACACATATACGAAACGGGAAATCCGTATACATGCACAAGTCAAAGCAAACGGGAGACAGACAAACACTCCTATGCTAGGCGGATTCTAACCCTTATGAAATGTACATTCAAATATCAAAAGTTCATACACATGCGGAAGCGTTATATTTCAAAACAACTCACATACGAGCCCATCACAGGCCACAACTGAGCAACTATATATCATTCACAAAAACTATTCCAAAAGTTCAAGTCCGTCAGGGGCAATTTAAAACTTAACATCTAAATTGGCAAGATCACAGTATAAACATGAACAAAATGTATAGTGTATGCAAGTATAACCCAAGGACTCGACTTAGACGAACATGAACTTGACCCGACTCAATGCTCCGCCTAGCTCGACCAAAGCATACCTGTACCTGCGAAACTAAAAGATAGAAAAGCGAGGAATCAGTCCACGACTGAGTGAGGGGTTAACCCACGCACGCTATAGATATAACAGAGCAGAGCACGTATCAAAATTCGAATGTTCATGAATCCAAGGATGGTTTTTGCACACAAATACATTTTCTAGAAGCAAAAGGATACATACGTATACAAAAGAAATCAAGATCCTATTCAGTCCATCCTTGTTTCACAAACTCAAAATAGAACGGAGCTCGGCGAGTACGAGCTTTCAAACCACATCCGTCAACAAGCCTCAGAAATACAGGAAAACAGAAATCAAAATACAATCCCGCCATCACGCCATGGAAAGGAAGGGAGTGCACCCCAATCCTTTCAGAAACACGTATACACATCGAGACGGGGGCTCATGACTCCTACACGCTCCTTCGATGGGGTTACCACCGGCTCAAGATAACTGACATGTACCAAACCTCCTGGAAACAAGCAAGTAATCTCAAATGAAGACTATGCACAGGGCACGGTCCTGACGGCCCAATACCGTTCCAGGCTCCCTTACCCATAGCCTCCGGGCCCAATGCACGAATTATACACAAGTATCAGGAACGCACTTGCCATATCTTTCAATGGCTTATCTCGCAATAGTACAGATATCACATTTTATCACTTTCAAGAGTTACCACTTCTCAAGATCAAGGCATACCTAGGCCCAAAATTATACACGTATCAAATAAAACCTTCAAGAGTGCAAATATCAGAAGTATACGTACATATATAACCTTAATACCTAGCTATTCAGGCCGGAAACAATCATATAAGGGTATTAGGGCATAACTAAAACACACCTAACCTCACCTTTGACAAAAGAGTTCCAAAGAACAATACCGGGCACGGAAATGAGCCTAACCCTCCGGCTCGAACTCTCCTGGGATCACCTCTGAACAAACAATGAACAAAACATGACAAAGACTCGATCATGACCCACTTAGACGCACGGAAATGAAAAATGAATGCAATGGAATGCAAGAATTGAACTGCACTTGAGCAAGGGTTTCATTTAGGCATGCCGGGCTACGAGGAAGCAAATCACAGAGCATATTTTCTCCTCATATCATAGCACCATAATCTGAACAGTTCATAATTACATAATTTAACATGTTAGGAACAAGTTCGGTATGGAAAAATCACGAAAGAAACGGAAGAGAAGCTCAAACGAGGCTTCGGTTTCAAATCTAGTAAAAGCTGGCAGTTTTCTGAAAATGACCAGGCTGTAGGAAAATTAGAATATCTTAAAATTTAGAAGTCCAAATTCAGTTTCGTTTTTTGGAAATGAAACTAGACACACACATCTTTCTGAAAATATATGGCTCAATTTTTTATTCCAAGTGGATCAAAACAGTTTATTATTTAAAGTTGGCTGAACGCAGGACTTCGGCAGACTGGCGACACCATTTTGTATTGGGCATATCTCACTCTCCAGAAGGAATTTTGACAAGCCGTAAAAAGGAGAGTGTCCTAGACTCAACGAAGTTTCAGTGGTTACAAATTCAGGCAATTCTAAGATGTTTTGCTTGGGTAACAGATGCGAGAAAGTCACTGCAGAAACTATGAAACAGGGCAGAACAGGGGATTCTCTTGTAGGTTCGGTTTCTTCTTGTTCTAGGCCTCAAAACTTGAATATCAGGTCCATAACTCACACATAAAGCATCTATGATATCAAATAAGGTAACATGCTGCAAATTTAACTTCAGTTTATGCAAGAACTATGCAGTTTATGCACTTGAAGTCACACAACGGTGATCAACTTTCAGCAAATACACAAGAATCTCCAATATCTCACATAACTCTACATGTATCTGAAATCCTAAGCTCCATATCCAAATCTTAGAAGCTAAACCTTGCTGATATGGAGGGGGAAACATGATGAGAAACTTACTCCTTACCTCCCTTAACTGAATACCGAAGATGGAAGGAGATGGAGGATTGCTTCTTCACTTGCCTTCAATTATGTTCTTCAAATTTTTGCAAGAAGAAAAGGGGCTGTCCGTGAGGGGAAAAGAAGAAAATAGGGGTGTATGGCTGCTGCTCTTTCCTTTAACGTGAGGAGAAAAGAAGAAAAATAGGTATAGAATGGCTGCTGCTTTATGTTTTAACATGAGAAGGGTGAGAAGGAAAGGAAGCAAGGAGGTGATGATGCCTTTGAAGTTAGGAGCTGCTGCCACTTGCTCAAACGTGGAAGGAAAATGCAAGCAAGTAGGTGATGAGGCTGAAATTAAGGCTGCTATGTCTTGCTTAAATGTGAAGGAAAGAGTGGAAGCAAGTAGGTGAATAATCTAGACTCAATTCCAAGAGATAACCGGTCGAAGTGGACCGGTTTTAGGGCGTCGGGATAGCAAACGCTTTTCGAAAATTATGAAATTAACGTCATTCATCTCAAGACGTCAAAATGAATTAAATGGCGAAGACGATCTCACATAGCTCATCCCGAACTTAGGTTAATTCAAAGAAACTTCAAGGCGATCTATTGATGTTGTTATCCCGAAACAAGCTTGCTAGGGTTACATTCATTCTATCGGATTCTTCGTTTGAACTTCCCACGACCCTAACACTTGTTAACCTAATCCTTTAGATGAACGGGACGTCACAACCTCCCCCCTTAAAAGAACCTGGTCCCCAGGTTCACTGGTCTGACCTGAATAATTCCGGATACAACTTCCTTATCTTTTCTTCAGTTTCCCAAGTGGCTTCTTCAGACTTCTGATCTTTCCATAACACTTTAACCATTGGGATTTGCCGACTTCTTAACTCTTGCATTTTTCGATCCATGATTCTCACTAGTTTCTTCTTGATGGTTAGGTCCGATTCAAGCTGTACATCTTCAATTGGGAGAATAGTTGATTCATCGGGATAATATTTCCGGAGTTGTGAAACATGGAATACATTATGAATCCCAGTCATGTTCGGAGGTAAGTTCAATCTGTATGCAGTTTCTCCAACCCGTTCGAGGATTTCAAAAGGTCCAAGATAACGGGGATTGAGCTTTCCACCTTTACCAATACGGCTGAATCCTTTCCTTGGAGATGCTTTCAAGAAAACCTTATCTCCGACTTCGAATTCCAGGGGTCTTCTCCGGCGATCGGCGTAACTCTTTTGACGATCTTGGGCCGCTTTCATACGTTGTTGAATTATTTGGATTTTCTCAATGGCTTCTTCAATAACCTTTGGAGATCTAGCTCGTTTAACACCACCTTCTTTGGTCCAACGCCAATCCTCCAGATCCCAAAAGAGAGGCGATCTACACTTTCTTCCGTACAATGCCTCGTATGGGGCCATGCCAATTGATGCTTGATAACTATTGTTATAGGCAAATTCCACTAAGGATAAGTGCTCGTCCCAAGATTCTTGAAAGTCCAAAGCACAGGCTCTGAGCAAGTCCTCAAGATACTTGATAAGTCTCTCTGATTGGCCATCCGTTTGGGGATGCGATGCAGTGCTGAAATTGAGTTTAGTCCCCAAACATCTTTATAGATCTTGCCATAAACTAGCTGTAAAGCGCGGATCTCGGTCTGATATGATACTAACCGGCACACCGTGAAGTCTCATGATCTCTTTACAATACAACTTGGCTAACTTTTCTACTTTGTCGGACATTCTAACCTTGAGAAAGTGAGCTGATTTGGTTAAGCGATCCACAACTACCCAAATCCCGTCAAATCCTCCTTTGACCCTCGGTAAACCAGATATAAAATCCATAGTCACCTGTTCCCATTTCCACACTGGTATAGGAAGTGGTTGTAAAGTTCCTCCTGGCTTTTGGTGCTCAGCTTTCACCTTTTGGCAAGTGAGGCAACTCCTTACAAAGTTAGCAACATCTCTCTTCATACCGTTCCACCAATAGTACTGCTTCAAATCTCTGTACATTTTAGTTCCTCCCGGATGAATAGAATAGGCTGAACGGTGTGCCTCTTCAAGAACGAGACGTCTAAGTGCTTCTGGAACACAAACTCTGGCCTTAAACCGAAATAATCCCATATCATCGACCCTAAATTTCGATTCTGGATGATCTCTTGCCCGTAAAATTTGCCTCTGAATCCACGGATCTCTGGCTTGAGTATCTAATAGCATTTGTTTCAACTCTGGTTGCACGGTAATGTTTGCTAATCGGACTTCTGAAATCAAAATCTCGGAACCCTGACTTTTTGGACTAGCCTCGATGCTCGATATATTCACTTTCCTACTCAATGCATCAGCGACCACGTTAGCTTTGCCTGGATGGTACTGAATGGTACAATCATAGTCCTCAAGAAATTCCATCCAACGTCTTTGCCTCATGTTAAGTTCCTTTTGTGTGAAGAGAAACTTGAGACTTTTATGGTCAGTGAAGACTTCAAACGTAGCGCCATAAAGATAGTGACGCCACTTTGCCAAAGCAAACACAACAGCCGCAAGCTCAAGATCATGAGTAGGGTAATTCTTCTCATGCTCTTTTAGTTTCCTCGAAGCATAAGCCACTACTCGACCATTTTGCATTAGAACGCATCCAAGCCCTTCTTTAGAAGCATCCGAATACACCGCATAACCTTTGGTACCCTCGGGTAAAGTAAGAACAGGTGCTGAAGTTAATTTTTCTTTCAGGGTTTGGAAGCTCCCATCACATGCATCACTCCACTCAAACCGGGTCTCTTTCTTTGTTAATCGGGTCAATGGGGCTGCGATCTTCGAAAAATCCTTCACAAATCGCCTATAGTATCCTGCTAATCCGAGAAAACTTCGAATTTCGGAGGCATTTCGCGGTTTCTCCCACTGCATAATGGATTCCACCTTTGATGGGTCAACTTCCACTCCATTACCTGAAATGATATGACCCAGGAATGCAACCCTGTCGATCCAAAACTCGCATTTACTGAACTTTGCAAACAACCGATGCTCTCTGAGGGTTTCCAGTACTCTTCTTAAATGTTGCGAATGCTCTTCTGTGGACTTTGAATACACTAATATGTCATCAATGAAAATAACCACAAACTTATCAAGAAACGACCTGAATACTCGGTGCATCATGTCCATGAATACCGCTGGAGCATTCGTCAATCCAAAAGGCATGACTATGAACTCATAATGTCCATAACGGGTGTTAAATCCCGTCTTAGGTATGTCTTCCTCCCGGATACGCAACTGATAGTAACCTTGCCTCAGATCAAGCTTTGAATAGACCTTAGACCCTTGCAAGAGATCAAACAGCTCCTCAATGTGTGGTAGTGGATACTTGTTCTTGATAGTCATCCGATTCAGCTTACGATAATCGATACACATACGCAATGACCAGTCCTTCTTTTTCACAAACAACACTGGGGCACCCCATGGGGATATGCTCGGTCGAATGTAACCACAAGCTAAGAGCTCATCCAGCTGCGTTTTCAACTCCTTCAATTCTGCAGGAGCCATTCTATATAGAGTCTTCGCAAACGGTTCTGCACCGGGATGCAAATCGATAACAAACTCAATATCTCTTTTGGGCGGTAGCGAACCTAACTGCTCAGGGAACACATCGGGAAACTCTTTCACAACCTCTGTTTCTTCTAGTTTATCCTGATCCTTCGGTTTGTTGAGAAGATAGGCCACATAACCTCTTGCTCCATCCCGTATTAACTTATTTGCCTCCATGAAGGAAATGAATGGACCGGACTTCATTCTTTCACCCAAAAATACCATCGAACCCAAAGAAATCCTCTTCTCATGACAATCTATGAGGGCTCTATGACGATGTAACCAATCCATTCCTAAAATTAAACCATACCTTTTCATCGGCATCTCGATCAAATCCGCCAGATAGGTTTTACCTTCAATACTCACCGGGCACTCACGAAAAACTCTATCGGTCACTAAGCTTCCTCCAAGAGGAGAGCTAACCACATACATATGCTCGACACATAAAGCAGACAAGGATAATGAAGCAGCTATATCCAGGGCAATGAATGAATTAGTTGCCCCGGGATCAAACAATGCATGTAATGTGATGCCGTGTATGCAAATCGTACCTTCCACAACAGCAGTAGGATCAGGGTCGGCGGCGTCCTCTTCACTTCCCAATGCATATGCCCGTGCATGAATTGTAGCCTTTTGATTCCCAGAGGGTCTGGACTCTAAGCTCTTATGAGGGCACTGATTCAACATATGGTCCGACGAGCTACATTTAAAACATTTCTTAAGTCTTTTCCTACATCCTCTGCTGTGTGATTCGGAACATGGCAATATGAACATTCCGGTGGAGCTGGGGTAGACACTGGAATAGGCCCTGGGGGTCTAGGTTTCTTGCCCTGGGGTCTCGGTGCTGGAGCTGACTGATACACTGGCCTCTTTCCAAACTTCAGAATGTGACCCGAACTCGATGCCGGTCCCGAATGATATGCCCTTCTTCTACTCACAACTCTTTCTTCAAACTTTAAAGCTTTCTCAGTCACCTTGATCCAGGTGCTTGTATTTGCAGCCTCAAGAACATCCTTCATATCTTCCCGAAGGCCCTGATAAAACTGGATTGCCTTATGTCGATCATCACTAGCAATGTTCGGAGCATATCGGGCCAACCTGTCAAACTCATTAATATATTCTGTCACAGTCCGGTTGCCTTGCTTTAGGTCCATGAACACTCTCAACCTTCGGTCCCGAGCCACCAGTGGAATGTATTTATTTTTGAACTCCCGGATGAACACCTCCCAATTGATTTCTTCGCCCGAGGCCTCCAACCTGGTTTTTATGTTCAACCACCAACTATAGGCTTGCCCTTGAATGAGTGAAATAGTACACCGGGCTTTTTCCTGGGAACTGCAAGGAATGAGTTCCCAAATCCTTTCTATTTGAGTAAGCCACTCCTCCGCTTGCATATCATTCCCTTCTTCAAACCGGGGAGGATTCTGGTTTCGAAACTCCCAATAGATGGCAGTGATGTGCCCCACTTCATTAGCTATGAGAGGAGGAGGATGTAACACCCCAAACGGAGGATGCCACATCCCCCGCACTATGACCCAGACCCAGAACATGAAATGAAAATCCATGCCCGAATCCGAATCAGAGCGAACGGGAGACCAACTCACACACTAGGCTAGGCGGATCTAACTTGACCAAAACTCAGAGTGCGGAAGCAATTAAAACCAACAACAATAGATAGCGGAAGCATTTAAAACAAAACATGCAAAGCAGATGACGGGTTCAACTAGCATAGATACCTAATCCCGAATAATAGATCAACAAACATAACAAGTGACGGGTTCAACTAGCATAAATCCCTAGTCCCTATATCAACATAAATTAATAATCATCAAGTGCCACAAGGGGCCGAATGAGAGTGCCACGCAGGGCTACCGAATAGTAAAATATAATCTCAAGTCTACAAGACAAAGCATAAGTAAAGTGTATGAAAAGACAAATGCAAATAGAAAGACTAAACCGACGAAGTGCAACTCAAAGGACTCACTTCCGCCTAGCAAACGCCAACAATCCTGCAACTAAAAGTGTAAAATGAGGTGTCAGTCAACTGACTGAGTGAGGGGGCTAACGCACACCCACTGTATATATATAGAGCATAGCACATATCAGAAGGGTGGACTCATGAACCGGAGATAGGTGTTGCATACCAAAACATTTCCAAAAGTACCCAAAAGATAGTTATAAGTATAAGCTTTAGAAAACATTTTAGAAACTCTATCTCGATTCATGATTCCCAGACAGAACAGAACACATGCTCGGCAAGTACGAGCTTCCAACCTTTACTCCTCAGAATCATATCATAAAATACAAAATCAATCCAACCGTCACACCAATGATGGAGGAGATGTACCGTCCCCAAACCATCCATAACAGACATACCCTCAAGGGGTAGCGAACCCACAAGAGTCCTCCCCGGCCTTAGCCGAAGGCTAAAGATACCACACCTTCCCTACAGCACGGGTCGCGTGAAGATATCTCAAATGGAACTACGCACAGGTATATCCCCGACGGCCCTAACCGTCCCAGGGGCTCCTTACCCATAGCTCCTCGGATCCACATACATACATACATACATATAGATGCCAATATTTCATGGCCAACTCGCTACATAATCACAACACACTGTTTTTCCCAAAATAGCTTACATATGCTTCAAAAACTGGTTTTTATATATATTCCTACGCTGCAGGGATAGCCCGCCCACGCAAGACTCACACACTTACATTCCCACGCTGCAGGGATAGCCCGCCCACGGAGAAGTGCAAGCATAAGGTCATAAAAATATCATATTCAACACATACATAACTATTATAAGGTATACTCGCATGCAGGGGTAGAAATCAACATGTAAAGGCCATAGGTCGCATAACTATACAAAATCCTAAACCTCACCTCGTGAAAGTAGAGTCTGAGAGTGTGAAGGGCCAAACACTCTAAACCTCGGGCCCACCGGCACCACCAAACTCTGTGACAAGACATACAGAAGCCCAGACTTAGACTCTATATGAACCAAACAAGACGCACGGCATTGCTCAACATGATCGTGGTTATGCATAAGTGTTCATGTTGTGCTTGGATAAGGTGTCGTGGTCATTCAAGGCATATCAATGCTCAACAAGGTCATATTTACAAGCAACCATCAAGCAATTCCATATCCAAAGATGCAAGATCAATTTAGGAAGTCAATGTATTCACGAAATGCATATTAAATCATCCAATGTCACAGGGTTCAATTATAATATTAGAATTAAGCATCAAGTTCATGTCGAGTTATAAAGTGCATAAGTAAGAGCAACTTGATCATATAAACATACAAAGTCGTTGTACGTAGATGGCATGCTTGATACAAATAAAGAGTGCATTTAATTCACTTGAGATCGTACTTTACAACTTCACAACATGTTTGGTACACAAGCTCAAGTCACATACATAGTTTCATAAATATTACACTTACATCCCCTAAGTTGATTACTAAGCATAATTGTTCATTTAAAGTGTTTATACAATTATTCAACTAGGAATTAATTACTTACAAGCATTACAATTATCAATTTATCGTAATTCATAATATACCATTTTCAAGTAGTAAGAGTAAATCAAGATATTACAATTCTAACTCCTATCATGCATCAAGTCTCAAGTTGTTCAAACATCTTTCATGTATCTAAATTTACATTTGAAACACAATTTACAATAAACATAACATTGAGAACGTCTCAAATTCATATAGAGAAATCACAACATTTTTGTTCTTCTAAAATACAATTCAAGTTCATTTAGTCATCACATCGGGATTCATATCTAAATATTACACTAACACCCCTTCATATCTAAACACATAGCACAAATTCATCACATCGGGATTCAAATTGTAAATCGAAACATTCATGCATGTCACAATCCATTCAATACATGTTTTCGAATATGATTGGAAGACATCTCGATCAACAAACCAACAATAACCAATTTATTTGCACTTAAAACAATTAATTCAACTAATCACAATTACGCAAAATAATTCATAATAAATAGATCGAGTGTTCGATTAACGAATGGAAAGTGGCGTTGAACTCACCACAACGAGACGAACATTCTGTCCGAAAGTCGCCGGAGTGCCGCCACCGGAGCTGCCGGAAAGTCACCTGGCCGCCACCGGACCGCCGTCAAAAGTCACCGGAAAAATCCCAAAAAATCAGTCCTGAATGAAGTCTCCGTGCCCGTTCCGAATCCTCGATCAATTTCTGGAAATTCCAAGCCGATTGTCCTAGATCTGAAATCTAAGAGCACGAAAACCCTAAATCTTCAAACTCAAATTACTTCCAAACCGGTGAACCAAAATGCGATCCGAAAGAGGTGTTGTCTTACCCATGACGAGCTCTTCGAAAGCCCTAAGGTAGCTTTCCGGAAAAATCCTCGGAGCTAGTGCCGCCGTTGCACCGCCACTTTGCCGCCGCCGATCCGCCGCCAAACCACCGAATCTGGAGTCGCCTGATCACAGGTCACTAGTTCTCGTCGTTCCGAACAACTTTTGTGAAGAGCCCGAGACCAAAAGATGGCCGGAAAAGGCCCCCGTTGGCCGTCGAAGTTTCTGTCGCCGCCGCAACAGTAACTCACTCCGCCGCCGCGAGCTTTGGGCGGCGCGTGCGGAGCAGTCGCTGATCCGATGGCCTCTCCGCTGACGTCAAACGAAGCGCCTGGAAGTCCTCTGTGTGGGTATGGGGCGCGTGCATCAAGGAGGTGGCCGGAAAACGCCGCGAAATGCCGGCGAAGTGGCGGCGGTCTGACAGCTCCGCTGCTGCTACTGAAATCCGGCCATAACTCCGCCACCGTTCGTCGTTAGGCCATGAAATTAGTACTCTTACGTCGGTCTCGCCGAGATAATCGAAATGGACTATTCGTTTGTTGAATTCCGTCGAGAAACGATCGAGTTATGGGCTCGTAACCGAAGCCGCGATAGTAACCCGCGGGAGAGAGAAAGTGGGAGAGGGGAGAGAGAGAGAGAAAAAGGGATTGGGAGAAATGTGTCTTGTGCACAAGCTATATACAACCGGGTATCCTTATCGCGTAACAAGTAATAGCGCGTACAAATAGTACAAATAATCGTAAATAAAATTGGTAAAGTTACGAATAAACATTTAAGCTCCGAATTAATTTTACAAATTAAAATGAAAGAGATAGATTTACCAATTAGAGTTTAATTCAATTTAATTTTAGAAACCTTTCGTACAATTTAACGACATTTCGTAAACACATGATTGACAATTAATCTCAAGGAATTCAAGTAAACCGAAATTAAACAAGTTAAGCAACATGATGGATTTAAAATCAACTTGACAATTATTTCATGGAATAAATTTGAATTAAATCAAATTAAAAGGTTAGGGTTAAATATACGCGTAATTAATCAAGTTGGCAATTAATCTTAGAATAATTCGAATGAACACATATTAAATTGGATTTACATTAAATCACATAATTCAAGAACTCTTAAATTAAACACGCACAAGTGTAGAGACTTACTTGTAAATGTCATCAGGATGCCTTCCGAGAATACGGGGCATCACAACCTTCCCCCCTTAAGAGAACCTGGTCCCCAGGTTCCACTGTAAAAATGTAGATCCTCGTGTAGTAGTGCTCCAACTCTTCTCCGGAACTCACATAAGAACATAACTCTAATGGTGAGGCTTACTCCTGTCATCTACACCGAACCTCCTTTAGGATGTCTTGTTATCGTCGAGGTCCGTGCGAGTACTTGATCCGCTAGTTGTTCGAACTCGATCGGTCATTCCCATGATCGGATAGCTGCAATTGCACCCAACCTCGATGTCATCTCAGATGCACCACTTGCTACCCGTAGTCAGATCAGCGCGTAACGCAACCACAACAAACAAGAGAGAATCCCATCTCCCAGTACGTAAGTGAGAGAGCCCCGTCCCTCAGCACCCACAAGAGAGAGAACCCCGTCTCTCGAGCACACACAAAAGAGAGAACCCCGTCTCTCAAGCACATAATTGAGAGAACCCCGTCTCTCAACCTAAGTCGGACAGATTCCAGCATCTGCCAACATTCTAGTTTGAGAAAATCCAGCATTCCTCAAACTCTTAGATTCAAGAGAATCCAGCATCTCCGAATATCTAAATACAAGAGAATCCAACATCTCTTGCGCACAAAACTTAGAAAGATTCCAACATCTTTCTACCACATAAATAGAGAGTATCCTACATCTCTCCAACACGTAAAAAGAGGGAACCTAAGGTCTCTCTTGCACATAAATCCACTGATCAGTTATTCATACATACACACATCATAGTAACACTTGACGAAAAGTATGCGATGCATGTTTGGTGTACCTTATACAACTGATATCGGTGTCCCTTGAGTATAGATTCAACGCTCATACCTCAACTCAAGGGGGATATCGCGATGGAATCCCTATAAAACAAGGTTACAGTATGTATGTATGTTGTATGGGAAGTTAGTGAGCAATCAAGAGAGTTTTAAATCACATAGGCATGAATGGTTCACATAAATACATAACTCATTCATTCCAGCACGGTTCATAACAAGTAGAAATTTCAAGTTACAATTACTAGATCAGGTATCCAAGTTATCACAATTAAAATAGCAATAGTCATCACCCACATCAAGCAAAACAAGGTAAGAGTATTTAAACGATGCATGTATGCAAATGCCATGAATGCTTGGCGTACCGTTAACCAAAGTGTAAAAATCTTGACAAGAAAGTCGAGATGAAGCAGTAGGAGTTGATTAAGCCGGTAATGATGCAACCTTCGTCATCTGAACTTCTTTGTCTTGAGTCTTCTCATAAAGTGGTAACTCAGCAAAGCTCGTTTATCACCAAACCCCTTACTAGACCGTAATCGTTGCTCAACTAGAATCATCCTCAGTTTCTCCCAAGAATTCTCATTTATGTGTTAAATCTTAGTCTGCTCATCTTCAAGGAGTTGTCCATGATTCATTTGTCAATTAGATATTTACCTCAGAGTTTCGTTGGATGGTGGTGCTAAGTACTTCCCAAAGCAATCCATGGTATATAATTCTAAAACTTGAATAAAGTCTTTCAGCATCTAAGTGTTATATTCCTGCATCAACAATGTCTTCCATCTCATCTTAGAGAAACACCCAAAGAGCTAACAACCAATCTTGTCTTGTCGTTCGTTAACTCTAAATGGCACCAAAACCTTCAACACTCACCGATGGTTTGTAGCTCGTTGCTTAAGTAACATGGTTACCTATCCACATCCCTTGAACTTGATCGGATCGTATTTGATCGGATTCTTCTACATTAACTCGTTTCCATCAACAAGGTGACTATTTCCAAATAAACGAATCATCAAGGTGAAAATTCATCAAACTCCATCTTTCAATTGACTTTAAGATAGTAAGTCAACATAGCAAATCTCAGTCCTTCAACTCTGAACCTTTTCATGACCATTGATCTTGGTAAAGAATCCTTTCATCTTCGAATTATGGCGTGTTTCCGTTGTAGTACCAATAGGTAGTGTTGACGGAGGGAAATCTTAGTGTTGACTCATAGGGTACCCTGAAATTCGAACACTAAATTCGATGCATGGGAGTTAAAGTGCAAATGAAATGTAACACGTATATCACGTAAATGCAACAATTAGTTGTAATTTATAAAGCACATAAAATAAGATGTGGCATAATCAAAGTCACAATGTGCACACAATCATATAATCACAAAACAATTCATGCTGAAGGGTCAAAATATCAAGTCAAATAAATGCAATGCGCAGTTATTCCTATGCCGTACGACCTAGACAGACTCAACACGACTCAAGAGCTCGGTTTTGCAACCTAGAGCTCTGATACCACTTAAGGATGTAACACCCCAAACGGAGGATGCCACATCCCCCGCACTATGACCCAGACCCAGAACATGAAATGAAAATCCATGCCCGAATCCGAATCAGAGCGAACGGGAGACCAACTCACACACTAGGCTAGGCGGATCTAACTTGACCAAAACTCAGAGTGCGGAAGCAATTAAAACCAACAACAATAGATAGCGGAAGCATTTAAAACAAAACATGCAAAACAGATGACGGGTTCAACTAGCATAGATACCTAATCCCGAATAATAGATCAACAAACATAACAAGTGACGGGTTCAACTAGCATAAATCCCTAGTCCCTATATCAACATAAATTAATAATCATCAAGTGCCACAAGGGGCCGAATGAGAGTGCCACGCAGGGCTACCGAATAGTAAAATATAATCTCAAGTCTACAAGACAAAGCATAAGTAAAGTGTATGAAAAGACAAATGCAAATAGAAAGACTAAACCGACGAAGTGCAACTCAAAGGACTCACTTCCGCCTAGCAAACGCCAACAATCCTGCAACTAAAAGTGTAAAATGAGGTGTCAGTCAACTGACTGAGTGAGGGGGCTAACGCACACCCACTGTATATATATAGAGCATAGCACATATCAGAAGGGTGGACTCATGAACCGGAGATAGGTGTTGCATACCAAAACATTTCCAAAAGTACCCAAAAGATAGTTATAAGTATAAGCTTTAGAAAACATTTTAGAAACTCTATCTCGATTCATGATTCCCAGACAGAACAGAACACATGCTCGGCAAGTACGAGCTTTCAACCTTTACTCCTCAGAATCATATCATAAAATACAAAATCAATCCAACCGTCACACCAATGATGGAGGAGAGGTACCGTCCCCAAACCATCCATAACAGACATACCCTCAAGGGGTAGCGAACCCACAAGAGTCCTCCCCGGCCTTAGCCGAAGGCTCAAGATACCACACCTTCCCTACAGCACGGGTCGCGTGAAGATATCTCAAATGGAACTACGCACAGGTATATCCCCGACGGCCCTAACCGTCCCGGGGGCTCCTTACCCATAGCTCCTCGGATCCACATACATACATACATACATACAGATGCCAATATTTCATGGCCAACTCGCTACATAATCACAACACACTGTTTTTCCCAAAATAGCTTACATATGCTTCAAAAACTGGTTTTTATATATATTCCTACGCTGCAGGGATAGCCCGCCCACGCAAGACTCACACACTTACATTCCCACGCTGCAGGGATAGCCCGCCCACGGAGAAGTGCAAGCATAAGGTCATAAAAATATCATATTCAACACATACATAACTATTATAAGGTATACTCGCATGCAGGGGTAGAAATCAACATGTAAAGGCCATAGGTCGCATAACTATACAAAATCCTAAACCTCACCTCGTGAAAGTGGAGTCTGAGAGTGTGAAGGGCCAAACACTCTAAACCTCGGGCCCACCAGCACCACCAAACTCTGTGACAAGACATACAGAAGCCCAGACTTAGACTCTATATGAACCAAACAAGACGCACGGCATTGCTCAACATGATCGTGGTTATGCATAAGTGTTCATGTTGTGCTTGGATAAGGTGTCGTGGTCATTCAAGGCATATCAATGCTTAACAAGGTCATATTTATAAGCAACCATCATGCAATTCCATATCCAAAGATGCAAGATCAATTTAGGAAGTCAATGTATTCACGAAATGCATATTAAATCATCCAATGTCACAGGGTTCAATTATAATATTAGAATTAAGCATCAAGTTCATGTCGAGTTATAAAGTGCATAAGTAAGAGCAACTTGATCATATAAACATACAAAGTCGTTGTACGTAGATGGCATGCTTGATACAAATAAAGAGTGCATTTAATTCACTTGAGATCGTACTTTACAACTTCACAACATGTTTGGTACACAAGCTCAAGTCACATACATAGTTTCATAAATATTACACTTACATCCCCTAAGTTGATTACTAAGCATAATTGTTCATTTAAAGTGTTTATACAATTATTCAACTAGGAATTAATTACTTACAAGCATTACAATTATCAATTTATCGTAATTCATAATATACCATTTTCAAGTAGTAAGAGTAAATCAAGATATTACAATTCTAACTCCTATCATACATCAAGTCTCAAGTTGTTCAAGCATCTTTCATGTATCTAAATTTACATTTGAAACACAATTTACAATAAACATAACATTGAGAACGTCTCAAATTCATATAGAGAAATCACAACATTTTTGTTCTTCTAAAATACCATTTAAGTTCATTTAGTCACATAAAAGATTAGTTTCTAAATATTACACTAACACCCCTTCATATCTAAACACATAGCACAAATTCATCACATCGGGATTCAAATTGTAAATCGAAACATTCATGCATGTCACAATCCATTCAATACATGTTTTCAAATATGATTGGAAGACATCTCGATCAACAAACCAACAATAACCAATTTATTTGCACTTAAAACAATTAATTCAAATAATCACAATTACGCAAAATAATTCATAATAAATAGATCGAGTGTCCGATTAATGAACGGAAAGTGGCGTTGAACTCACCACAACGAGACGAACATTCTGTCCGAAAGTCGCCGGAGTGCCGCCACCGGAGCCGTCGGAAAGTCACCGGGCCGCTACCGGACCGCCGTCAAAAGTCACCGGAAAAATCCCAAAAAATCAGTCCTGAATGAAGTCTCCGTGCCCGTTCCGAATCCTCGATCAATTTCTGGAAATTCCAAGCCGATTGTCCTAGATCTGAAATCTAAGAGCACGAAAACCCTAAATCTTCAAACTCAAATTACTTCCAAACCGGTGAACCAAAATGCGATCCGAAAGAGGTGTTGTCTTACCCATGACGAGCTCTTCGAAAGCCCTAAGGTAGCTTTCCGGAAAAATCCTCGGAGCTAGTGCCGCCGTTGCACCGCCACTTTGCCGCCGCCGATCCGCCGCCAAACCACCGAATCTGGAGTCGCCTGATCACAGGTCACTAGTTCTCGTCGTTCCGAACAACTTTCGTGAAGATCCCGAGACCAAAAGATGGCCGGAAAAGGCCCCCGTTGGCCGTCGAAGTTTCTGCCGCCGCCGCTACAGTAACTCACGCCGCCGCGAGCTTTGGGCGGCGCGTGCGGAGCCGTCGCTGATCCGATGGCCTCGCCGCTGATGTCAAACGAAGCGCCTGGAAGTCCTCTGTGTGGGCATGGGACGCGTGCATCAAGGAGGTGGCCGGAAAACGCCGCGAAATGCCAGCGAAGTGGCGGCGGTCTGACAGCTCCGCTGCTGCTACTGAAATCCGGCCATAACTCCGCCACCATTCGTCGTTAGACCGTGAAATTGGTACTCTTACGTCGGTCTCGCCGAGATAATCGAAATGGACTATTCGTTTGTTGAATTCCGTCGAGAAACGATCGAGTTATGGGCTCGTAACCGAAGCCGCGATAGTAACCAGCGGGAGAGAGAAAGTGGGAGAGGAGAGAGAGAGAGAGAAAAAGGGATTGGGAGAAATGTGTCTTGTGCACAAGCTATATACAACCGGGTATCCTTATCGCGTAACAAGTAATAGCGCGTACAAATAGTACAAATAATCGTAAATAAAATTGGTAAAGTTACGAATAAACATTTAAGCTCCGAATTAATTTTACAAATTAAAATGAAAGAGATAGATTTACCAATTAGAGTTTAATTCAATTTAATTTTAGAAACCTTTCGTACAATTTAACGACATTTCGTAAACACATGATTGACAATTAATCTCAAGGAATTCAAGTAAACCGAAATTAAACAAGTTAAGCAACATGATGGATTTAAAATCAACTTGACAATTATTTCATGGAATAAATTTGAATTAAATCAAATTAAAAGGTTAGGGTTAAATATGCGCGTAATTAATCAAGTTGGCAATTAATCTTAGAATAATTCGAATGAACACATATTAAATTGGATTTTCATTAAATCACATAATTCAAGAACTCTTAAATTAAACACGCACAAGTGTAGAGACTTACTTGTAAATGTCATCAGGATGCCTTTCGAGAATACGGGGCATCACAAGGAGCAGGAGGATCTTGCTGACGAGGCGAACGATCCCGATGATTCCTACGGCCTGGCGACCTGTCACGATGATGTCTACGGTCTGGCAACCTGTTACGATGATGTCTATGGTCTGGTGATCTGTCACGATGATGTCTACGGTCTGACATATCTGGAATGCACAAATGAGAAAAGAAATAGATGCATGTTCGTTAGTGTATGTTTATGAATGCTAGTAAATAAGAAATTAAATAGCTAAGAAATAAAATAACATCAAAGAATGGCACAGAGGCACATAATCCAAAGCCGTACGACCTAGACGAACTCGACACGACACTAGAGCTCTGGTTTTGCAACCTTGAGCTCTGATACCACGCAAGGATGTAGCACCCCGAAGTATAGGGTCACCACATCCCCCGCACTCTGACCCGACACATATACGAAACGGGAAATCCGTATACATGCACAAGTCAAAGCGAACGGGAGACAGACAAACACTCCTATGCTAGGCGGATTCTAACCCTTATGAAATGTACATTCAAATATCAAAAGTTTATACACATGCGGAAGCGTTATATTTCAAAACAACTCACATACGAGCCCATCACAGGCCACAACTGAGCAACTATATATCATTCACAAAAACTATTCCAAAAGTTCAAGTCCGTCAGGGGCAATTTAAAACTTAACATCTAAACTGGCAAGATCACAGTATAAACATGAACAAAATGTATAGTGTATGCAAGTATAACCCAAGGACTCGACTTAGACGAACATGAACTTGACCCGACTCAATGCTCCGCCTAGCTCGACCAAAGCATACCTGTACCTGCGAAACTAAAAGATAGAAAAGCGAGGAATCAGTCCACGACTGAGTGAAGGGTTAACCCACGCACGCTATAGATATAACAGAGCAGAGCACGTATCAAAATTCGAATGTTCATGAACCCAAGGATGGTTTTTGCACACAAATACATTTTCTAAAAGCAAAAGGATACATACGTATACAAAAGAAATCAAGATCCTATTCAGTCCATCCTTGTTTCACAAACTCAAAATAGAACGGAGCTCGGCGAGTACGAGCTTTCAAACCACATCCGTCAACAAGCCTCAGAAATACAGGAAAACAGAAATCAAAATACAATCCCGCCATCATGCCATGGAAAGGAAGGGAGTGCACTCCAATCCTTTCAGAAACACGTATACACATCGAGACGGGGGCTCATGACTCCTACCCGCTCCTTCGATGGGGTTACCACCGGCTCAAGATAACTGACATGTACCAAACCTCCTGGAAACAAGCAAGTAATATCAAATGAAGACTATGCACAGGGCACGGTCCTGACGGCCCAATACCGTTCCAGGCTCCCTTACCCATAGCCTCCGGGCCCAATGCACGAATTATACACAAGTATCAGGAACGCACTTGCCATATCTTTCAATGGCTTATCTCGCAATAGTACAGATATCACATTTTATCACTTTCAAGAGTTACCACTTCTCAAGATCAAGGCATACCTAGGCCCAAAATTATACACGTATCAAATAAAACCTTCAAGAGTGCAAATATCAGAAGTATACGTACATATATAACCTTAATACCTAGCTATTCAGGCCGGAAACAATCATATAAGGGTATTAGGGCATAACTAAAACACACCTAACCTCACCTTTGACAAAAGAGTTCCAAAGAACAATACCGGGCACGGAAATGAGCCTAACCCTCCGGCTCGAACTCTCCTAGGATCACCTCTGAACAAACAATGAACAAAACATGACAAAGACTCGATCATGACCCACTTAGACGCACGGAAATGAAAAATGAATGCAATGGAATGCAAGAATTGAACTGCACTTGAGCAAGGGTTTCATTTAGGCATGCCGGGCTACGAGGAAGCAAATCACAGAGCATATTTTCTCCTCATATCATAGCACCATAATCTGAACAGTTCATAATTACATAATTTAACATGTTAGGAACAAGTTCGGTATGGAAAAATCACGAAAGAAACGGAAGAGAAGCTCAAACGAGGCTTCGGTTTCAAATCTAGTAAAAGCTGGCAGTTTTCTGAAAATGACCAGGCTGTAGGAAAATTAGAATATCTTAAAATTTAGAAGTCCAAATTCAGTTTCGTTTTTTGGAAATGAAACTAGACACACACATCTTTCTGAAAATATATGGCTCAATTTTTTATTCCAAGTGGATCAAAACAGTTTATTATTTAAAGTTGGCTGAACGCAGGACTTCGGCAGACTGGCGACACCATTTTGTATTGGGCATATCTCACTCTCCAGAAGGAATTTTGACAAGCCGTAAAAAGGAGAGTGTCCTAGACTCAACGAAGTTTCAGTGGTTACAAATTCAGGCAATTCTAAGATGTTTTGCTTGGGTAACAGATGCGAGAAAGTCACTGCAGAAACTATGAAACAGGGCAGAACAGGGGATTCTCTTGTAGGTTCGGTTTCTTCTTGTTCCAGGCCTCAAAACTTGAATATCAGGTCCATAACTCACACATAAAGCATCTATGATATCAAATAAGGTAACATGCTGCAAATTTAACTTCAGTTTATGCAAGAACTATGCAGTTTATGCACTTGAAGTCACACAACGGTGATCAACTTTCAGCAAATACACAAGAATCTCCAATATCTCACATAACTCTACATGTATCTGAAATCCTAAGCTCCATATCCAAATCTTAGAAGCTAAACCTTGCTGATATGGAGGGGGAAACATGATGAGAAACTTACTCCTTAGCTCCCTTAACTGAATACCGAAGATGGAAGGAGATGGAGGATTGCTTCTTCACTTGCCTTCAATTATGTTCTTCAAATTTTTGCAAGAAGAAAAGGGGCTGTCCGTGAGGGGAAAAGAAGAAAATAGGGGTGTATGGCTGCTGCTCTTTCCTTTAACGTGAGGAGAAAAGAAGAAAAATAGGTATAGAATGGCTGCTGCTCTATGTTTTAACGTGAGAAGGGTGAGAAGGAAAGGAAGCAAGGAGGTGATGATGCCTTTGAAGTTAGGAGCTGCTGCCACTTGCTCAAACGTGGAAGGAAAATGCAAGCAAGTAGGTGATGAGGCTGAAATTAAGGCTGCTATGTCTTGCTTAAATGTGAAGGAAAGAGTGGAAGCAAGTAGGTGAATAATCTAGACTCAATTCCAAGAGATAACCGGTCGAAGTGGACCGGTTTTAGGGCGTCGGGATAGCAAACGGTTTTCGAAAATTATGAAATTAACGTCATTCATCTCAAGACGTCAAAATGAATTAAATGGCGAAGACGGATCTCACATAGCTCATCCCGAACTTAGGTTAATTCAAAGAAACTTCAAGGCGATCTATTGACGTTGTTATCCCGAAACAAGCTTGCTAGGGTTACATTCATTCTATCGGATTCTTCGTTTGAACTTCCCACGACCCTAACACTTGTTAACCTAAACCTTTAGATGAACGGGGCGTCACATAACCGCCATATAATTTGAGTTTAATTCCGCGTCTGAAATCCTCAAGTTTGCCCATATAAGGTAGGCTTCGGTTTTCATTTTACTCAGACTGGATTAGAGTTTGAGTCCCTTGTATAGAGTTTGGAAATAAAATCAAGTTTCTTTTCTCTGATGTCTTCCCTTCTAGCTTAAAGCCTTTTTTCTAGTTCTTCCATACCCTCAAAGGGTCTACTATGATATACTCCTAATTATCTTAAAAGTATGTTCTGTACTTGCCTCTTATGAGGATCCTGTACATCAGAAATTAGATAATTTCCATGGAATGGTCTATTGCTACGGTCCCAGTATCTCTGTGTAAGTGAGTATCTTGAGTAACTTGTTGAATCTATAATGGGGAATATTTGGAGTAACTTGTAAGTCCTGCCGAGGCAGGAGGCCGTTAGGGAAGTTATGTTACGAGAGATATATTCCCAGAAAAAGATTCATATAGTGAAACAGAGATTGGTTCTCTACACTATACGATGCATAGAGATACAGGGCTCCCGGCGTGTGATGGTATCAGAGCCATGTTAAAATCTTTTCGAAAAACGGGGCATCAACTGAGTATATCGTGATAGATTCCGACGAGTTGGTAGAAGAAGAGCTAGAAAACCCTCCAGCTATGGATACATCTCCTGATCAGTTGATTTCAGTTTCCTCTTCTCTTTCCCTTCCTCGTCACTCTACCAGCAAAATAGAAAACCTTGTAGAATACTCTACTATCCCAGAAAATGCCATTATAGAACAAATTGTTCCACCTGTAGTCAGTCCCTACAATATATACAGAAAAAGAGGTTCTCTGAGAGGAATCAGATCTTTGATCTCCTCCAACCGACCTTCACAAACAAAAGAGTTTGTCCAGTCTTCCAAACTGGATAAGTGTGATCTACAATATTCCAAGCGAGAGCAATACGTTACTCTCTCCTTCCCTTCAGAGTTCATATCTTCCTGGAGACAGGAAGGATACACACACCTCCACTTCGGAGCCGTTCGTTTTTTGATAACCTAAACTGACCTGGAATTGTGGAGATGAAGAGGATCATTCTATGCCCTGTTTTCGCGTGAGTTTTGCCCTGTTTTTCGGCCTGAAAGTTGCTGTCAAAACTGCTGCGTTTCCTCCTTGCTTTTGCTGTCAATTTTGTACATTGTTAAGGCTGATTTGTTGCTGCATTTCGTGCCTTGTATTGCTGCATCTCCTGCTTGTTTGTGGCTTTAGTTGTTGCGGCGTTTTATGCCTAGAAAACAGGGGAAAGTCTGCGTTTGTTGCTGCTGCTGAACGGGTTGACACGGGTGTGTCGTTCTTGTTTGTTCCAGCGTGAAACGGGGGTGTTTATGTGGTCTGAATTTCTGTACTGAGACACGGGGGTGTCTCGGTTTGTTCTTTAGGGGTGACACGGGGGTGTCACCTTGAAATTTCCATGCTTGTTTTGTAGGTTGCCGTGAAGTTGCTGCTGCTGTTTCCTTTTTCTTTCTTGCATGGTTGGGTGTTAATTGTAGTAGTAATGCATGAAGTTTGGTTGGGTTAATGATTTGCATGCATGAAATTTTATTAAAGTTATAATTGCATGCATATTGTGTGTGTACGTTGCATGCATGACCTTGAATGTTAATTGCATGCATTTTATGAAATTAGCCTAATGCATGAAGTTGCATGCATGTATAAATGCTGCATGCATTTTAAGAAATTGCATGGATTGTTGTTGCATGTGTGGTACGTAGCATGAATGTATATATATATATATATATATATATATATATATATATGTATATATATATTATATTTATATATATATTTATATATGTTTATTAAATATTAAATGCTATTTGATTTAATTGAATTATAGAATTTAATTGTTACCTATTTCATGTTTTATTTAATTTTCGATATTTAATGGAATGTATTTAATTGTTTAATTTCTAATTGTAAATGCGATTGAATATGTTTAATTGTTTATGTTCTAAACTTAAATGTGATTTAACTTGTACTATGATTATATTTGAATTTCTTGAATTAATTTGATTGAAAATGTGGAATTATGAAAGTGAATGACTTGATTATATGTTTTAAATGTATTAATAGTGCACATGAACATTTTCATAACATAATCTTATCTTTTATACATTCATATCATAATCATTTCATTGCCGAGCGTCTTATTTGGTCATATTGAGTCTCACCTCACCTCTCTTGCACAGATTTTGAGTCCGTTGGAGACGAGGCTGGTCTGTGAGGCTCGTGTGTTCTCCTTGTTGCCGTTCAAGGTGGGTTTCTCTTCTACTTAGATAAAGCGACCCGATATATCTCCCTATGTGAAAGGTTTTAAGCCAAAGTAATACGATTATATATATATTGAGTCTTTTCTCGAGTAATTGATTGCAAACGTAAAGCCCTTATTTAATGAATCCTACCTAATGTTTTGGCGAGAATGATTGAATGTTCACAATGAATGGGGCCCAGGGACTTGGTGTGAGTGGGGACCCGAGGAGGCATGGGCTGACGGGAAACCCTCACACTAGTCCCACTAATTAACGGCGTAACCGGACCTCGTTAGGAGGTAGCGAGGAATGGACGCTGAGTGCCATCTGGGGAGTCATCTTTCCCCTTTGGTCAATGAATGGGTGGATGGGCCTTGTAAACCCGCCACCAACCCGGAGGAAGAAGGTGGAATGTTATTGAATGCGCAGGAAAGATTGAAATGCATGAAAAGAATGAATGAATGAATGTTAATGAATTACACGAGGTGTTGGTTGGAGATAATGCACGCCCACTCGCCGGGCCAATAATGACCTAATGTTAATGAATTGTTATAATCCCTTTTGATGATTTCTATTCACCCACTTGGGAAATTCTTCAAAACCTCACTTGGGATTATAGATTGCATGTGAATGTTTAAATACTGTCGTATATTATTATACCCTGCTTTTATACCCACCAGTCCCTTTTGGACTGAACCCGTTTGGCTTTCAGTTGTTTGTGCAGGTGTCAAGGGAGCTAGGCGGGAATTCGAGTCATAGGTCTTGCATTTGCTTTTTAACACTTATAGTTTGGTCTTACACTCACATATTGCACTTTTGATCATTGTATATGAATGTTGTTATGGAGCGTACTTGTTTTGAGCCGTGACGGCAATTATTGATGTATATGACTTACTTTTGGAGCTGTGTTGCTGCTTATTGTACATGTATATGATGTATGTTCGTTCATGGCTTCTGCTTTAATGTTTATTTCTGATTTTATGGTTCAAGGGTTAGTCCCGCCTAGTGTAGAGGATGTGTATGTCCCCGTTCGCCGTGATTTAGCTCGGGTATGGATCGTTCATTTCATATTCGGGTCGCGTCTCGGTGAGGGGGGATGTGACACCTTGCGCTCGGGTGTTACATCCTTAAGTGGTATCAGAGCTACGGGTTGCAAAACTCGGGCTCTCGTGTCGTGTGGGTCAGTCTAGGTCGTTCTGCATAGGAGCTACGTGATAATGTGCGCATTGCATCGATTTTGAACATGAAATTGTCTTTCTTTTAATCTTATCGACTTACCTGTTGCATTTTATACTGGATTTGTGTCTTTTGTGTTGAATATGTGCCATATGCATGTATTAATCGCATGCATATACCTCCGAAATGAGTTATGATTTACAGGTTATAAAGATAATATCAAACCACGACCAAGTTCCACGATAAAGACGATCTATTGCTAGTTCTTCCTGAGGCATGGAAGCTAGGAGGGATACACCCGGGAGGAATGTAGAGAATTTGAGATGTGAGGTTTTCTAGATGGAGTAAGAGTTCAAGGATTAGGATTCGGAATGGGAGGTTCGAATTTAGAGATGCGGTGGTAGAAGGACACTTGGTGAAATAAGGATTGATGGTGAGATGGTTACGACTGAGAAGATTGACCTGTACAGCTCTGCACATAAGGTGCCTTTGATTGGATGCAACGCGATCTTTCAACCCAATGAATGAAGTGAACAAACCTTGAAGGTATTTTGATTCCGGATTTGGATCGTTGAAGAGGTATCACTAATTAAGAGGAGTTAAGATAAAATGGGTCCGGTAGGAGCTGTGCACCAAGGGTCGACAAAGAAGGATTTCTGACTCAGCCTAGTGATTTGAAATCAAGTTTGTTGAAGTTAAGACCGGGAAGAGTCGGATTTGGGTGCTTGGATTTCGATTAAGATGGGAAACGAGTCTGGAAGGGAGTAGAGAGAGGCAAGTACCTGGGTAAATACAAATATAGGGATGGTGGCGATATTGAGAAAGGGATTTGAGTTCGTTTTTCCAAATCCAAGCTGAATTGTCATGCTGAGAAGTTGAATTGGAAGATATGGAGTAACAAAGGGGAACGATAAAGAAAGGCAAAGACTGGTTGAAGGATTATTCTCGGGGAGAGACTCTTTGCAAGGAAATCCTGCGCTCAAGTATAAGCAATTGGAGGTGAATTATGTGACACCCCGACTTTCAGACCGTACAGGTGTGACGTATGTGAGCGATTTATATTATTTAAATTCATATTCTTTATTCTTTTAATTCTTATTTTAAATATTTCTTATGAATTCTATATGATTATGAATGCTATTTGTTAAGATTTGATTCGTTGATGTTTGATTTGATTTCGGAATTTCTCATTGTTTGAATATGTTGGAGAATTACGTGTTATGAACTTTGATTATGCTCGTTATATGTTTTCGAATTTATTTGTTGAGCTTTTGAATTAATTGTTCGTTCGGAACCTAAAGGAGGTTAAAACGCTTTTAGCGCACCTTGGGTTCCAATGTGTGTATTTTGAGCTCGGGAATTCGAATTCGAATTCCGTCACCACCATTGAACTCGTTTCGATGATTCGGGTTTGATGGACTAAGCCTCATAATCTTTTAAGCTCATTTGGTAATCCGAAATCCGACCGGAAACTTACCTCGCTCTTATATGACTACCTTTCACCTATTTGCATGTTAGACCCTCAATTCTTGACATATTACCCTCAAGCTTGGGCCCACACTCCACCAAAACTCAGCATATTCATCTCTCCCTCTCTCATTCTCGGTTAAGCAAGGAAAAGGGAAAGAAAGTGCAGCAATTTTGGAGCAAAACCCTTCAAACCCGTCACTATTCACCCTTGGGAGAATTTGAGCTCTAATCTCCATTTTCTTCCATCTTCTTCAAGAGGTAAGTTAGTATTTAATATGTACATGATATTATGAGCATTTTGAGCTAATAATTCCATGCTTTGAGCTATGTTTGGGGTATTTATGGAGCATGGCATGTACATTAAGGGTTTGATGATCTTTCTTGTACCTTGGAGTTAAACTTTGATTTGAATATATATATGTGATCTCTTATGCCCCTAACATGATAATTTGGTCTTGTTTAAATATGGATGAGTGTGGTGTAAGTTGCCATTAATGGAATTCAAATTCTAGCATGAGAATTCTTGTGATATATGATGATTCTTGAACTTTTGTGTTAGTTGGGAGATTATATGATGATTATGAAGCGATTTGCCATGGTTTGCTTGAGTTTTGGGGCATGAGGTTGTTGCTTGTTGTTGCTGCGTGCTTGCTCTGCTCCTTGCCCTATTTTTGGCGCTGAAACATTGTTGCTGCTGTTATTTTTTTTCCGGAGACGAAGGGCCAACACGGCCGTGTCAGCTTTGTGCATGTTTTGGACACGACCGTGTCAGCCTCTCGACTTGGGGCAAATTATTTTTCTAAAATCGGACACGGTCGTGTCCATTTTGTACTAAAACCCAACACGGCCGTGTCAGCCTCTCGAATTAAGCTCCTGAATTAATTTTAATCGGACACGGCCGTGTCCATTTTGAGCTAAAACCCAACACGGTCGTGTCATTTGAAAATATGGCGGCGGCAATTGCTCGTTTTATTGCTTCGTTGTTTTCTTTGTGTTTTCTTTCTTCATTTATGACGTGTGTACAATGTTAGCTTGTTATATTACGCGTTACGTGCTTTGTTTTGAACTTATGACCTTATTTTCTATGAATTGTGTGAATTAGATTTGGTAGGTTTTATTTGACGTGTTATGCATTTCATTTACATTCTTTGCATTCCTAAGAATTGCCGAGCGTCTATTTGGTTCATATTTGAGTCTAAGTCTCGGGTCTTGCTTTCTTTTGTGTTTCAGAGCCTCTTCCGGTCGCGCAAGAGCCCGAAGCTTAGGTGGTCGGTTGTCGTTTCGATCCTATCTTTTGTCTCTTTTGTTAAGGTGAGGTTAGGAATTAGTAGCTAAATACCCTATGGCCTATAATATGATGAATTTTTCCCTTGAATGCGGATATGGTACATATATCTAGATACGAGTGCTTAATTTACGTTTATGATTTTATGGAATAACTTTGGTCTTTTGGGAACGATATATGTACGAGTATATATAAGCTTGATTTTTAAATCTCTTTTAGTATGTTTTGTTATGTTGAGCGAGTGTGCCCTGAAAGATGGGATTTTTGGTTTGAATTGGTTCGTGGGCCCTGGAGACGTGGGTAAGGAAGGCTCGGGGCGATCACGGGGTCTCCGAGTTTAACCCCTGTGCACGTTCTCATTTGAGATATTCACGTGCGACCTAGGGAGGTTGGGAAGGCGTGGTATCTTGAGCCTTCGGTGGATAACCGGAGAAGGCATAACGTGGGTTAGCTACCCCGTATGTTTTTGGTAATGTAGGTGCTAGGGTTTGATTCCCGACACACCATGGATGCAAGGGTGGATTTATGATTTGATATTTATGTTTAGAGGAGTAAGGGATAGTCCGTTCTCGCCGGGCTTTTAATTATGTTTTGACTGATGGATTATGAATCGAGATAGATGCTTTTCTTACTAAATATTAATTTCGGGAAATGGTCTTGGTGTGCAAAACTCTAGCCTCGATTCATGACTATCACTTTTGATTTGTGTTGTGCTCTATATGTATTTAAAGTGTGGGTGTGTCAAGCCCCTCACTCAGTCGAGTTGTGAGACTGACCCTCTCCTTTCCCTTTCAGGTGTGCCGAGCTAGGCGGGGAATTGCGTCGAGTCGAGTCGTACTTAGCTGTTTAGGTCGAGTTGCATTCATTTTCTTGCCTTTTGATTACACTTTCTATGTATTTGATTTTATAACTTGTCTTTTGGAGAATTTCAACCGATAAATGTGTATACTCGATCTTTTGGGCTGTGAAGCCATGTATATGATGTGTATGATTTTATGCTTATATGTCGAGCTCGTTTGGATCCTGTTTTTGCTTCTACGTATTTGTTTAGTGTTTGCGCACTCTGGTGTGGTTTAGCCCCGCTTAGCCTAGGGTGTGAGTGTAGGTCACCGTTCGCTTAGACTTGGGTTCATGTATGAAAACCTATTTCATATGTGGATTCGGGTTTAAGTGCGGGGGATGTGGTGGCCCACCGCTCCGGGCATCACAAATTAAACTCATAAAGGATAAGCACGGGAGTCTTGATCACGGTGATGGCGAGAAGTAGGGTTCAGAATTATATTGGGGTTCATTTTTGTAAGAGAATTTGAGCAAGGTTGAAGGGTGATTCTCAGGGTAAATGCAGAGGCTAATTCAGTGGATGTCGAAGAAATCAGGGATCGTGAAATTTCAATTCCGAATAGTGGAAGATACAAGTGATGCAAAAAGATTCATGAAAAACTTGAAGACCGTGGGAAAGGCAAGGAATAATCACCAAGTCAAAGTAACCTCGGGATTGGAGGAACGAAGAAAAGCTACTAAGCTAACAACTTACGACATTGGTGACAGGTTCCAAAACATTCATAGCACGTGCATCATATTTCGCATTAATTATTTACTCTTCTGGCCTTATGATTATCCGTGCATTTCTATTTGGTTTCGTTGCACCAATGTGTTGCATGATTGCTTGATGTAAGAGTGATACATGCATCGTCAATCTTAACCCGACATGCATTTTAGTATTTATTCGATAGGAAGTTCCTTCATCTCACCCATCAAATATCATTAACACAGATCGTTCAAGCATTATATCAAACACTTATCATGCATTCATCATCACTCCCCTAGCCTTAGGGATTTAGCTACTCATAATTAAATCAAAACTCATAAAAATAAAGTAAATTGCATTAAAGAAATTCATGTTCATCAAATCAAAACAAAGTCTCAAAACCCAAACTCTAAACATTCATAAATTCGGGAAAACAAATCTAACATGAAAATGAGTTATAACAAAACTTAGAGGAATTAGTTTGATAATTAAAGCAATAAATAAAACCGGAAAAGATTGAAATTGTTTTAAGAACTCGATCCTTTTCGTCTTCTCAAAATTCTCTGAACAACTCTCAAGAAGCTCTGTATATCCTCTCCAAGCTAGGTCAATAATACAAGAAGAGTCCCTCAAAATACTCCAAAACGCGCTATAAATAGCCATCCAAAAATCTGCCTCGCCGCCCTAGGTAACGGGCGTTACCATTCCATGAGCAATTCTAATTAACGCCCGTTACAGGCCCTAAATCGTGTTTGTGCTTTTATAAGTGCTAACATGCGTTACCACTTTCCTTTTGCCCAAGGGTAATGGGCGCTACCCTTATACTTTGTCGAAAGTGAAGCTCCTGGGTCTGTTAACGGGGTTAACACTTTTGCTCTTCCAAGGAGTAATGGGGGTTACTCCTAATTCTTTAAAAAATACGTGAATTCGCCTCGTTTTGCCGTTTCTTAACTCCAACCTCTACAACACCTAAATGGAGCAAAATAAATAAATAAACGCATCAAATGGCACAAAAATATACTCTAGTTAACGCCCAAATCCATGCGAATTCTACACTCAACACTTTGGTGTGTGTTTTGTTTGTCACCCATTCGCTATTGTTTGATGCGTGTGCGGACTCTCTATTTCGTTACATATATCGGACTCTAGTGCAGGGGATGTGGTGCCCTTCACTCGGGGTGCTACACGCATGAAGCGCGTTTGAGGGTGGCTCAAAATGTGTCAAGAAAGCGTCGATTCTTGTAAGTTCTTGAATCACTAAGATTTGGAAATAGAAATTATAAGTTCACCATCTTACTTTTGGGAAAAAAATTTAAATTCCGCTGCATTTTCTTTCGTGTTTTTCCCAACATATTTGATAGGTAAAAGTGTCCTAGAAAATTTCTACATTAAGAAGTGAATAGTAACTAGGTACCTAATGTGTAACGCCCCCACCTGTACTGGAACATGAGGAGAGCGGCGTCTCAACCCCCGCACTGAAGCACCTCTCAAGTAATGGTGTGAGCCATCACTCAAGAAATACTCCAGCGAACAGCTGTCTATCTCAGAACTATACATGTATAACGATGTGGCAATGCAGCGGAAAATCAGAGTATTTTAAAACCTTTCAAAACATGTGCGTGATGGCATGTAACAAGAAAGAACATATTGATCGTGTAAGAGAGACTCAGCATATCAGAACATATAACATATTCACATATCGATACCAATATAACAGAGTTCAAGGTATCGGTAGCAGAGTAGCAAAAAGAGTATAACGAAGATACTCAAGTATTCAGAAACATAAAGTGATGCAGCCATATAACATATGCAGGACACAAAAGAAAGTCATAGTAAGTCCTGACTGAAACAAAAGTGACAATCTAGAGCTTCACGATACCTCTAGACTGTGGCTGCAAGACATGAAACCATGAGGCAAGAAAACGGGAGAGGTATCAGTCAAACGGACTAAGTGAGGGAATACTTTAAAGAAAGTACTGGAAACTGTTAATAAAATACTTTAAAGAAGAACTGGAAACAAGTTCGATTGATAAAACTCTTTGAATGCAATGCTGTAAAAGAATGCACGTTTTAAAACACTTTTATGAATGCTATCACACGCGCACACATATGCTGTAGATGGTTCATAGCTCTTTCATAAAACGGGATAAGGGTAAAGTGGATTTTTCCAAATATGAACCATCCTTTATGAAACAGAATTTTGCCCGCAAGCTAGGCTCCTCCAACCTTACTCCAGAAAACATGATGAAGTAGAGTATCGGACCAGGATCAACAATAGCTCCACACATACCTCTTCCTTCTGCCTTTTCCTGGGTGGGCGACTTTTGGCTTAAATTCCACCGGGAAGAACAAAACCGTGAGGCTATGCCGACTTAAGGATAGCAAAGCGGACAATATCTACAGGTGGGTTTTCGGGCTGTTACAATCCTCCACCGATTGTCATCTCGGGTAGCTAGCCCTAGGCGACCTATAAACATGTAATGGGAATAGATTTACGGCCGATATTAGTGATGTCATTGGCGCACACCTCCCGAACATCACCTCTACACATAACCGCCGGGCCCAAACTGTAAATTGTATGCTTGCATTTCAGAATTAGCAGTGACCCTCTACCACTCTGGGTGCTAACTATTAACATGTGAAACTGTAACTGTAACATGTGATGCTGTCTGTAAAACATGTGATGCTATCTTGTAAAACTTGTGAACATGTGAAACTGTACTTTGAAAACATATGCAGAACAAGTAACTGTCTTTGAACAAGAATGCAGAACTTTGGAAAACATGTGCTTTAGATCAAGGTATACTATTAAAGTACGAATGATCCTTTCAAGAGAATGTCCCGATAAAAGGGATAGTTCAAAACGAGGTTTAGCTTTGAATTTCAAAACATATGATACTAAAGTAGAATCATGGTTCCAATTTCAAAACGTTTTAACTTCACCTCACCTAATAGTAACAAAAGGTAGGTAGACAGATTATGCGATGCCCTGGGGACCCCAGTGCTCAACTTTAACTCCTGTAGGTGGTGTACTAGAGTGAGCTTAAGAACTAAGACCCACTACTAACGAAGTTACATATGAAATGCATGAAACAAATGAACAAGGAACATGTAAGACAAGAGAGTAATACCATTTAAGGTATTCAAGAAAGGTAACACATAAAGGAATACGTTAAAGTGAGTTACTCTTAACGTGGGACTATGATCTTACTATAATCGAGTAAGCTTTAGTCAAATTATGAATCCTATCGCAAACCTTAGGTTATGAAAGAAGTCCTCGAAAGAACACACATTTTGAAAACACATTTTAGACCCTGGATATGGAAACCCTAGGTGCAAATGTCTATTAAGAAAGCACAAGTTTTATTTCACTTTTACTATTCAAAAGCACTATTTAAAAGGACTATTCAGGATTACTATTCATAGGTTACTATTCACATATCGGGTCAAAGGGTCAGGTCAAACCCTTACTATACACACACACACACTTGGCACACACACACACACCATGCACGTACACACACACACACACACGGCATACACACACACACACACCCTAATTAAATTATGATCTTGATTATAACCTATAGTTTCAATTTCATATTATTATAATCAAGTGTGATCTAGGTTAAAGGTATAACCTATAGTTAAGAGGTCCAATTAAAGTGTATAACATATGATCAAGGCTCTATTCCATTAATTCATATCATATCATAAGCTCAATTCATAATTCATGAATCATATAACCATATAACAACATGTCTCAACATATACCATATCATATCATGAACCTTATGTATGTAACATGTAACAAGTTAAATTCAATACCAATATGTAACAGGTTGTGACATAATTAATTGTAAATCACTATTCCATTAGCTAGCATGCATGAACATAATTCAAAATGCATCAATTCTCATAATATGACAACCATATCACATGATCATAGCATATACTAGAGCATTTCATAACATATTCAAGCATATACTAAACAATTAAAACATATAAACATATATTCAAACATATCATGAAAACTATATAATAAATGCATAAAATAAAATCCTATATGGCTTAGGGAAGACCCTAATACCCAACCTAAACATAAAATAAACATACCGTAACATAAAAACATAAACTAAACTAAAACATAACATAAAACAAAACAAACTAACCTAAGAGAGAGGGGGGTGGCCGACGGCAAGAGGGGGAGAGAGGGAGAAGAAAGGGTATTGTTAACACAACTTTGAGCAAGGAATGAAATGCCTTTTGCCCTATATTTATAGTTGGAGATAAGCCCCTCACATTGGAAATAAACTTGAGGTAAGGGTATGAGAGCAAAAGTGGAGTAGCTTCTCTTGGAAGCTTTAGGCATCTTGAAGCTAAAAGGGGACTGCTGGGGGTTATTTCGGTGATTTCATTGCCAAAATGTGAAGGTAAGTGGCTGGAAGTATAACCATTCCATCCGGGCAAAAATTAGCCTCGAAACGCATATTTATACGTCGAAATCGGATTTACCGTTTAAAAGATACATTAGTTTTAGTGAATAAAAGTTTTGAGCTCAAAACCCAACACGAGTGAAAAATGACTTTCGAGAATGATTTTCAAGTCTGGATTGTTTCCAAAATTCAAAAATAAATCGAGAAGCGTTTTGAGTCCAAAATCGACTATAAAACATTTTACCGTTAAAAAGTTGAAAACATAGAATGAATAGTTCTTACGTACGAACGTATGCTTTAAAATTTCAAGCTAGGGTTTGAATCAAGATTTGTAAAACATCTCAAAAATCTTGAAATAGCTCAAGTAGGGTGAATCCGAAGAGAAAACATTTTTCGAATGAAAACTGTTCGTAGAAGGAATAGTGAACTAGGGTTTTCGTAAACATTTTTAATAAAACGGAGCTCAGAATAGATTTCCAAGTCAAGAATGATTTCAAAAGACTCATCTCGACTCAAGGATCGATTTGACTGTAAACTTGGGTAGGAAAAGATATCGGAATCAGAAGCTCATTTTTAGATGAATAGTAACTTTAGTCGGTAAGTTCCAAAAATACCCTTATGGTTCAAGAAGGACTCTCTGAGCTTGGGAAACAAGTTCAAATGATTGGGAAACATGTGTGGTGAACCTCTAGGGTTTGAGTAACAATATGAACAAGGTAGGCTCCGGTTATGAATAGTAAACTGTATCAAAGATCAAGAATTCCCCCTTAAAACATGTCAGATCATATACGAGCACAAAGTTCGTGTAAGAATGCAATGCATGATGGTTCAAAAAGTTTGATCACGGTCTATAAACGCTTTACCAATGCCCTTAACTTATTGTTTTCGTCCAGGCCCTGTCTTGGGCTGTTACAATCACCCCTCCTTAAAAAGAATCTGTCCTCAGATTCTTCCGCTGTAATCGCAAACAATTCAGGGTGATGCTTCTGCATTTTCTCTTCTGTCTCCCAGGTTGCCTCTTCTGTCCCATGTGCCTTCCAAAGGACTTTAACCAAAGGAATCTTCCTATTCCTTAACTCTTGAAACTTCCTATCTAGAATTTTAGCGGGCTTCAAAACGTAAGTCAAATCTGGTTCCAACGGTATCTCCTCTACCGGCACAACCTCTATCTCATCCGAGAAACACTTGCCAAGCTGAGATACATGGAATACATTGTGGATTCCTGTAAGACTTATAGGCAAATCCTGTCTATAAGCGGTCGGTCCGACTCTCTCCATATCTCATACGGTCCAACATATCTCGGGTTTAACTTTCCACCTTTCCCAATTCGTAAAAATCGTTGCCTTGACGATGCCTTTAGAAATACCTTTTCGCCCACTGCGAATTCCAAATCCCTTCTTCGTCGATCAGCGTGACTCTTCTGCCTGTCCTAGGCAGCTTTCATTCTCTGGTAAATGATCTGAATCTTTTCTGTTGCTTCTCTTATCCACTTAGCAGAGTGCACTCTGATTGGTCCCTCCTCAGTACATCTTCTTTCATCCAAATCCCAGTATAACGGGGACCTCCATTTCCTTCCATAAAGGGCTTCGTATGGAGCAACTTTAATAGAAGTTTGATAACTATTGTTGTATGCAAACTCCACAAGAGGTAGACACTCTTTCCAACTTTCCTGGAAGTCCAAAGCGCAAGCTCTTAGCATATCTTCCAAGTATTTGATCAACCTTTTTGATTGTCCATCAGTCTGAGGATGCGCTGCAGTAATGAAGTTCAACTTTGTTCTCATCAAAGTCTGAATCTCTTTCCACAATTGCGACGTGAATTTCGGATCTCTGTCCGACACTATGCTGTTTGGAACTCCATGTAGTCTAACGATCTCTTGTTGGTGCAGCTTTGCCAACGTGCTGACCTTATCCGTTGTCTTTACTGGAAAAAAATGTGTACTCTCTTTGTCAATCGATCAATGATCACCCAGATACTATCTTGTCCTCCTCTGACATTGGGTAATCCAGTAACAAGATCCATCGTGATTTGCTCCCATTTCCATGTCGGAATCGGTAATGGTTGCAACTTCCCACTCGGCTTCTGGTGCTCCACTTTAACTTTCTGACAAGTTAAGCACTTCTTGACATAGTTGGCTATGAGCTTCATCTAGAATCTCTTTCCTCAAAACAGTTGGTACGCATACTCGACCTTTGTTCCTCAATATTCCATGTTCATCAATCTTGAACTTAGTCTCATCATCTTTCTCCTTAGATTCGAGACATTTCTTGATTCACTCATCGTTCTTCTGAGCTTCCAATACTTGTTCTTTCAAAGGTGATATTATTACACGTTCGCGATTCGAGCTCTAGTTATCACCTCAATTCTCTCTCTTCTATCAGTCTCAGGGTTAGCAGAAATCTGTGCCAAACGAACTTTCCAGCTTAGAGTATCGGCTACAACATTTGCCTTTCCTGGATGGTACTGAATAATGCAATCGTAGTCCTCCAGATATTCCATCCATCTCCTCTGTCGCATAATCAACTCTTTCTGAGTGAATAGATATCGCAGGCTCTTATGATCAGTAAAGATCTCAAACGTAACCCCATACAGGTAATGTCTCCACTTTCCCCGAGCGAAGATTATCGCGGCTAACTCCAAATCATGTGCCGGGTAGTTAACTTCATGCGTTTTGAGCTTCCTTGATGCATACACAATCACCTTTCCATTCTGCATCAAAACTCCTCCTAGTCCTTCTTTCTAAGCATTGGTGTAAACAGTATAACCTTCTTTTCCTTCTGGTAACGCTAACACGGATGCAGTTGTTAGCATCTCCTTCTATCTTTGAAAACTTTGCTCACACTTCTCAGTCCATTAGAATTTTCCTTTCTTCTTTGTCAACTTAGTGAGAGGTGTAGCTATCTTCGAGAAATCTTTAACAAACCTTCGGTAGTAACCAACTAACCCCAGAAAACTCCTCACTTCTGAAGGATTCTTCGGTGACTTCCAATCCATAATCGTTTTGATCTTCGAGGGATCTACTTCGATTCCAGATCCTGATATGATGTGTCCGAGAAACGTAACTCTCTCAAGCCAGAAGTCACACTTGCTGAACTTTGCATATAGCTTGTGATCCAGCAAAGTGCGTAGCACGATTCGAAGATGTTCAGCATGCTCCTCCGGTGTCTTTGAAAACACCAAGATATCGTCGATGAAGATTACTACAAACTTATCGAGAAACGGCTTGAATATACGGTGCATCATATCCATGAATGCAGCTGGTGCGTTCCTCAAACCAAACGGCATTACTACAAACTCATAATGTTTATCAGCTGTTGAAAGCAGTCTTCGGAATATCTGCTTCCCTGATCTTCAATTGATAATACCCTTGTCTAAGATCTAACTTGGAGTAGACCTTCGATCCTTGTAGTATATCGAACAGCTCTTCGATATGAGGGAGAGGATACTTAATCTTGATCGTCATCCTATTCAGCTCCCGATAGTCAATGCATAAACGCAATGATCCATCCTTCTTCTTAACGAAAAGCACAGGCGCTCCCCACGGCGATGTGCTCGGTCGAACATATCCAGACTCTATCAGTTCGTCCAATTGCTTCCTCAGTTCTTTCAATTCAGTTGGAGCCATTCTGTAAGGTGTCTTTGAGTACGGTTCAACTCTCGATATCGTCTCGATTGTAAACTCCAACTCTCGGTCAGGAGGTAACGAATTCAAATGTTCAGGAAACACATCTAAGAATTCGTTCACCACTTCCACTTCTTCGATCTTAAGTTGATCTTTCGGTTTATTCAAAAGATAAGCGACAAATCCACTAGCTCCTTTCTGAATCAACTTCTTAGCTTCCATCGAAGAAACAACTGATAACTTCTCAACTTTCCCTTCTGATTTCCCACTTTCATCTTCTTCCAAGATGATCTCTTTCTTGTAACAATCCAACTTAGCTCGGTACTTAAACAACCAATCCATAACAAGTATAACATCGTGTCTTGTCATCGGCAACTCAATAAGATCCGTCGGGTAACAACGGTTACCAATACATATAGGGCAGCGTTTATATACTTGATCCGTAACAAGGCAAGTTCCTAAGGAGAACTCACTTCAAATTTATATGGCAAGTATTAAAGTGGAAACTGTAAATGTGCACATAATTTAGATACAACAAATGAATGCGTAGCACCAGGGTCTTACAAAAGCTTAACTGGCGTGTTAAGAATGAGCACAATACCTTCCACAACATACGAAGGATCAACCTCCTCATTACCATCCAAAGCATAAGCTCTGCCTTTGACCACCGGTTTGTTCGTCGTACCCACCACCGCATTTCCTTTATCCTGGACCCCAAATCTCTGATCTTGTTCGAGCAGTTCTCCATCTGGTGCTCAGGGGAACCACACACGAAACACTGTCTAGCATTCTTGCGACAGTTCTCCTAAGTGTGTCCCCGTTCGGCGATAATACCAGCAAACAATTCCCTCTGGACCTGGCTGAGGTGCTCTTTGCTGCTGTGGCGCCCTCTGGTACTGCTGTGGCGCTTTCTGCTTCTGTGTTTACTGTTTCTGTGGAGCCTTCTGCTACTGATGTTGTGGTGCTACCATTGGCTTCTTTCCGGTTCCTTGGGGAAAAGATCCGGAAGGTCGCTTGTTCCCTTGATAAGGCTTAGGGTTAGAAGGTCCTTGACGTGCAGTAGTTATCTTTATCTCCTTTTGGGCTGCTTCAACCTTTAGTTCCTTGTCAACGGCCCAGTCGTAGTTCTCAATATCCAAAGAAGCAAGTGTCCACCGAATTTCGGGCTTCAGTCCATCGATAAACCTCTTCGTCTTGCGACGCTCATCATTCAGAATATGAGGTGCATACTTGATCAACCTCACAAACCTAGCCTCATACTCCATCACGTTCATAGTTCCTTGAACCAGACTCATAAACTCAGCCTCTCGTGCATCACGAGTCACTTGAGGCGTGTACTTCTGCTGAAACTCTCTGATAAACTCATCCCAACTTCCTTCAACGTTATCTCAATCCACATATACTAAACATGCCTCCACCAATTGTATGCAGCTCCTTCCATAAGAAAAGTAGCATACCGAAGTCGTTCACGATCCTCTGGGTAGATCTCCATAGCCTCGAAAATCTTCTCAAAACTAGTAATCCAATTCTCAGCCTTTAGGTCGTTCGGTTCTCCATAGAACTTAGGTGGATTCATCCTCAGAAACTTTTCCAGTGACGCGTGCACGGTAGTACTGGTGACGCTCCATAGAGGTGTCACGATCAATAGTCATCTGCATAAGATCTGCCTCCAGCTCAGCAATACGAGCAGCCCTCTGCTCAGCAATATGAGTCATCTCTACAACATGCTCACGAGCAATGTCCCTATCAATCTGGTGCTGCAGTGACTGATCCTGATGGCGCATGGACTCCAACCTGACCTCACGGGTCCTCTGATACTCCTGAAAGTAACCATCTCTCTCAGACTCGAGATAGTGCACAACTCTGTTAGGATAGGAATACCTAGGTCTGCCATTATCCTTAGACCTGCGCCAGGTGTAGAAACGAGTGCCTCCACGGCGAGAAACTGCCACAATACGCGGGGCCTCAAACTGCACAAAGAAAGCCTCATCCATCTGCTGATGATTAGGATCACGGTGCGGCTGAACTGCCATAGCTCTACAGAAGATACCATAGATATGAAATCTAGATAACATAACCATTTAATCTCCAAATATCCTGTCTCGATGCAATATGAGAATGATCCTGGATGCAATGCGTGAACAATCCATGATGCAACATGAGAGCAATCTAGGTTAAGTCTGTTCTTACTTAACCCGATGCTCTGATACCACCTTGTTAGGAATAGTGCCCTAGAAAGCCGATTGTATATCCGCTTTGTGCTTTTCCTTATTGTAATCACAGACAATCTTTGAATAAAATAACGAATTGAGGCAACACTTCTTTATATGCTCTTGTTTGGTATGCGTTTACTTTAGCTGTGCATGTATGAGAACTCCCCTAATCCTGATGACTTTAGGACTCTACCATTTAGGTGAAATGGTTCATGAAACGAGCCCTATATCACATAAGTCATGATTAGTAAAATACTCCAAGCCGATGAGTCCTACAGACAGTGGGAGTGTCAACCTGACTCCTCTAAGGCTTGCTTGTGGGATCACGCCCTTAAGAAGGACCACCTTGTTTCATGGAGGTGCAAAGTGTATAGTTGATACGTGCGTGATACATAAGGGTGCTTACTTTGATAAGTAAGTTCACTGAGGTGCCCCGTGTGAGAACATTCCTAAATGGGAAAGGAAGTTTCTATTTCAGGAAATGGAAACTTCCAGATTAGGAAATATCTCACGAGTCATTGATGTGATTAATTGATCCTTAGACTTGAGGTTCCTTCTCACTTTATGAGTTAACTCTGTAGTCTTAGGTATAAGCTTTAAAGGGTGTCGCCTTAGACAACTGATTCAAGGCTTATGCTGGGGCTGCACAAGTGATTCATGAAAGTGAATGAGAATCAAGAAAGGACCTACACTTGCATATGCAAGGTGATCTCTTATTGTGTAAGTCATTCATATGCCATATGGAGTCCTTGGCCAAGGCAGTAGATCAAGACATCAAGAAAAGGGTTTCTTGGATTGAGATCAAATGGATATAAAATGCACTTAGCTTTAAGACCGGATTATTAGGGTTCTGATTATTCCCTTGCCCTAGATCTTGGTTGAGAGATAGTAAGTAGGAGGATTGTATCTCACATGAATCAATGACTTAAAGGTTCTGTCGAATCCGAACATTCCAATTCAGCTAGGGGTTAAACACCTGTTGCTAGACTATGGTCGTTTAATCTGTGGACTGATTAATTAATTAGTGAATTAATTAATTAGGGTCACTGCTAATTGAATTGAGAACCTAGAGGGTCACACACAACAACTTGGTTACATGAGTTGAGGCTTGAAAATGATTAAACGAGTTAATCGGGCCAAGAGGGTTCCACACGTGTGAAATCACACGTGTGGCTCACGTGAGTGACACGTGTCACTGTGACACGTGTCACACACGTGTGTATATATATATATATTAAATAATTAATTAGTTAATTATTTAATAGACTTTGGTTTAATTTTGAATTAAAAAGAAAGTCTAATTTTGGAGAAAATAATCTAGTTAATTAATTACGAATTAATTAATTAGATAAAAATAAGTTATTTATTTTATAATAAATAAAGTATAAAATTATCCAAAAATAGTTTGGATATTTTTAGCTCTCTTAAAAGTTGACTAGAATTAGAATTCAAAGTCAAAGTTGGAAAATACTTGATAATCAAGTAATAGGAGAGAGAGGAACCAAATCCTTGTCCAACAAGGATTTGGATCGGTACTCCCTCCTATATATAGGGGAGCTCGAGCTCCCCTTTAGAGCTAATTGACAATTCTTGGTTCATGTGTTGAACACCTTCCTTTTCTCCAAGATTATATTAAACCCTAGGTTAAGCCTAAACACTAACTAGAGAACTAGCATCCTTACTAGTTAGATTGTGATCAAGTTGGTGGACTTTCTCTAGAGACTTCAAGTTAGAAGTTTGAAGATTCGAGCTTTACCAAGGAGAGGGGATCAAGCCGCGAGAAGAGCGTTCTTGGGTGGCTTGAAACGCTTCAAGAAAGAATAAAAGAAAAGTAAGTTTTCTATCTTTACGAATTTGGTTACACGATTCCGAGTTCAAGGTCCTTTTGTTGGGAAAATTTTTTAAATTCCGCTGCTTTCTGATTCGTGTTTTCCAACAAGTGGTATCAGAGCCACCTCGTTAATCGTGTTTCTGATTCGTCTCAATTATACTGAATTTGGTAGAAATTCTTAGGCTTGATGCGATTGAGTATTTGTAATTGTTTTAGAAAGCCTGAATTACGAAACTGTATTTTTTCCTGAAAGTTTCTGAAAATTGGTTTTTGCAAAAAATTAATTTTTGAAAACAATTTTAGATTTGAAACTGTATAAACTGTTTTTGGATTTCTTGGATTGGTTTTGCTTTTGAACGAAAACACGAAACGAAAACCCGGATCACGACGAACACGCGAAACCCCGCGCGCGAAGGCGTCGCGCGCGCGGGCTTCGCGCGCCACCCTCCCGCAACCGCGCGGGAGGCCCTCCCGGGCGTGCCGCCGTCGCCGCCCAGGCCTGGCCGGGACAGACCGGCCAGTCGCCCAGCACCTCCCGCACGCCTGTGCGGGAGCCTTCCGCCCAGGGCGGCCGAGACTGGCCGCCAACCCCGCCCGCATGCTTGCGGGAAAGCCGCGCGCAGCTTGCGCGCGCAACGCGCGCACTCGCGCGGCCTTGGCCGCGCGCGCGCACCGCGTGCGTGCGGTCTTCTCCGTGTACGGGTCCCGTTTTCACGATCCGGCCTTTTCGTGTTTCGTGCAATCCAGTCCCAATTTTATTTTAATTTTAAAATTTTATTTTTGAATATTTATTTTAATTTTTGAATAAAACTTAAAATTGGGATTTTTTGAGAAATTGAAACGGTTTATATTTTGGGAAAATACATCTTGATAAAATTATTAATTTTCAGAAATTAATTGGAATTTTATTTGTTTTAGTAATTTGGGATTTATTGAAAACTTTTATAAATAAGACTCGCATCAAGTCGTGTTTTAAGCTATTAGAGCTTAAAGCGAGAATTTTAATTTATTGGTTAAATTTAAATTTTTGCAAAAGCATGTTAGGTGATCATGGGTTTAGATCTATGTATGGTTTTAATTTATGCACATGGATGGTTTAAATTGGGGTTGGAGCCCTATAGTTGCGTTTTTCAATTGAGGTTGGAGCCTCACTTATGTGCGTAGTGTTATGTGATTTATTATGTGGCTTTCCATATTACTGTTTTTGAGGCCGGGGTATGCCCCGTGTAATTGTCTAAGGCCAATATGAAGATTGAGCCTTATTACTTTATGTCTTTTTCTTTTTTATTGTAATTTGAGAGTAGAGATAGGTGGTGAGGTTTTATTTTCATTTTGGAGACAATGCACCCATGGAGTAAGATGGACCACATTCAAGTAACAAGGAGGCCATAAGTGAAGACCCCTCAAAATGTTAGGGAGGGGAATCTCAATTGTTAAATGTAATAGAGATAGGGCTCGTATTTTGTTACCGCTTTCCCTTATGTGATTTAAACTGTTTATGTGGCATGTATGTTAGAACTTGTGATTGTGGAGTGGCTCCCACATATCACACATAAGATAGGTAGAACCCATGATCATTACATGTTAGTATCATGCTAGGTCATGTTATCTGTTTATGTGTGTAGCGCCCGAGCGTGAGGCACCACATCCCCCGCACCAAGACCCGACCCGTATATGAAATGGGAAATCCATACACGTGCCAAATCACGGCGAACGGGGACACAACACACACGCTAAGCTAGGCGGGAGCTAACCCTTAAACCAAGCATAACCAAAACATAATTAAATCAGAGTGACCATAACAATAGCGGAAGCAATTCAACATAAGTAGTTATAGGTACCAACACATAGCAATACATATCGTATTTACATATAGGTACCAACACTTACAACCTGTGCAAAAGCCATCACGGCACAAAATAACTTAATATACGCTCCATACATAATCATAATACAAAAGTAATAAGAACAAGTATATATGAGTGTAAAAGGAAATGCTAGACACTAATGCGAGACCTAGACGACTCGTATTCCCGCCTAGCACCTCCAAACCTGCACAAAACAACTGAAAACAAACCGGGTTCAGTCTAAAAGAGACCGGTGGGTATAAAAAACGGGGCATAATATATAATACAACGGAATTTAAACATATACATACAAGCCCTTATTCCATTTGAAGTTTGATAAGAATTTCCCAAGCGGGCAAAACAAAGAAAACATCAATGGAATTACGACTATCATATTCATTCATAAATAATTATTGGGTTTCATGGCCCGGCGAGTGGGCGTGCATTATCTCCAACCATCACCTCGTGTAATCATATTCATAATTCATTTATTTTCATGCATATTAATCTTATGTGCACATTCATACGATTCATAATCATACATATACACCTTCTTCCTCCGGTGGTGGACGGGTTTGCAAGGCCCGACCACCTCATACATTGACCCAGGGGGGGTACATGAATCCCCCAAGGGCACTCAGCTACCATTCCACGCTAATCTCCTAGCGAGTTCAGGTCTCTGTTAAATGGTTGGGACTAGCACATGGGATCACCGTCGGCCCTAGCCTCCCCGGATAGCCACATGTGCTAGGTCCCGGGCCTGTGCATCATTAACAATCATTTATGCACAATATTATAGGTATATTATTTACTCAAGAAAAGAAAGGCTTACGTTTGAAATTATTTACTCGAGAAAAGACTCTATATAGGTATATTATACATTTGGTTTAAAACTTTGCACATTAGGTTTATATAGGGTCATTTTAGCTAGTAGAAGAGAAACCCACCTTGAAGCAATAAGAGGATAAGAGTAGAGCCTCAAACGACGCCCTCGTCTCCAACTAAACCCGAATCTGTGCAAAAGAGGTAGTGTGAGACTCAAAATGACCATATACGACGCACGGCAATGCAATGTGGATGATATGAGATGCATAAGAAAATGTTCTCAAGTCATGGAAGTATTCTTATGCACAATTAACACAATAAAGTCACATAAACGTTCAAAATCGTTAATTGCATTCAATAAGTGGAAGTACCAAGTTCAATCGTTCATAAATCATAACAAAACAAACCATAAACTTGATACATTAATCACATAATAATACATATTAACATAGCATAGAAGTCATAAAAGAGGTGGAGGAAGATCAAACAAGCGGAGAAAAAGAAGAAAAACGGAACCGGAATAACAAAAAAAACGCAGGAGAAAATCCACCCCCTTTGGAAAAATCCACCCCCATGGATTTTCAGAAACTGACTGACCTAAATCCACCCTCGCGGATTTTTCCAAAGGGAAAAATCCACCCCCATGGATTTCCAGAAACTGACTGACCTAAATCCACCCTCGCGGATTTTTTTCAAAGAAAAAATCCACCCCCGTGGATTTAAGTCAGCGGCCAAAAAAACACAAAAACAAGGCAAAAACCGAAATGGAAGCTAAAAGGCACAAAACCAACTCACAAATCTCAACCCAAAATCATGTAAAATCAGGTCATTAACTCATTATTCAAGCTATATCACATTAAACAACAAGAACTCCAATTAAAGCATCAAGGAATTAACCTCCAAATTATAACTCCAAGATCCATCAATGGAAAATCCAAAAATAGTCCACAACCATGCAAAACAAGTTCATAACCATCTAATTACATACCTAAGGAACACATATTACTCATGCAACTCAAAGGAAATCCAAGGGATTCAAGTTAATCAACAAAATTGCAAGAAATCTACTATTCATCATCTTCTTCATTCCTAATTCATAAATGGATGAAACCATGCAAGACTTAGCATAAAATAATCACAATGAGCTATACTACTCAAAAATAAGCTTACCTTCAAGAAAAAGTGAGGAAAGATAGGGAGATGAGCCCAAATTCTCCAAGGTTTTGCAATGAGGTTTTTCTCTTTTTCTTCTTTCTCCTTTCTTGCACTTAGTGGCTGAATGAGGGGGTTGTGAGTGAGGGATGGCTCGGTTGGGGCAAGTGGGAAGGAAGAGAGAGTGATGCAAGTGGGAGTAGGTCATGGTTTTAGGGTCTAGGGTCGTTGATTAGGGCCGTAGGTTAGAGAAAAGTCAAAGGTTTGTCGTTTTAAGCACGAGGTGCTCGTTTCGGTTGAAATTTGAGAATCTAAATGATCTTAAAAAGGCATGAGACTTGTCCCATTATCTCCGAATCGTCGATACGGATTCAATGGAGGTGACGGAACTCGAATCCGAGTTCCCGAGCTCAAGATATCACATATGGAACCAAGGGTGTGCTAATTGTCCGTTAGCCCCCGTTTTGGTTCCAAGAATCCAAATAAATTCAAAACTCATGCAACCAAGAACAAAATCATGAAACGAACACATAGATGGGATCATAATACACATAACTCAATTATACCAAGTTATCACGAAAAACGGAAATCGAATCGGAATCAAACAAGGCATAATCATACACATATAAGCAAATACGTTAAAAATGCAAATAAAATTCAAATGCAACAAGAAATAAATTCAAGTATGGAAATAATGAAATAAATAACAAAATTTAAAGAAATTAAGAAATTAAATCGCGCAAATTAGTAAACACATACGTCATACCTGTACGACCAAAAAAAGTCGGGGCGTTACAATCTCTCCCCCTTAAAGAATCCGTCCTCGGATTCATTGCTCGCCCGAAAACAATTCAGGGTGGAACTTCTTCATCTTTTCTTCCGTTTCCCACGTAGCCTCTTCGGTTTTATCACTTCTCCAAAGAACCTTGACTAGTGGAATACGCCGATTTCTAAGTTCTTGAAACTTCCGGTCCACAATCTTAATCGGCTTTTGAACAAAGGTCAGATTCGGTTCTAATTCCACTTCTTCGACCGAAATGATTTCGGATTCATCTTGATAATACTTCCGGAGTTGTGAAACATGAAATACATTGTGAATTCCGGTTAAATTAGGAGGTAAATCCAAACGATACGCCGTATCTCCAATTCTTTCCAAGATCTCAAACGGACCCAAATATCGAGGATTCAACTTCCCTCCTTTCCCGATCCTTGAAAATCCTTTCCTTGGAGAAGCTTTCAAAAAGACTCTATCTCCTAACTCGAACTCAAGATCTTTTCTTCGTTTATCTGCATAACTTTTTTGTCGGTCTTGAGCCGCTTTCATCCGTTGTCTAACAATTTGGACCTTATCAATAGCATCTTGAACAGCCTTAGAGGGTTTTTCCTTCTTTTCCTTCCTCTTCACACCCTCTTGTTTGGTCCAATTCCACTCTTCTAAATCGAAAAACAACGGAGACCTACACTTCCGTCCGTAGAGAGCTTCATAAGGTGCCATCTCTATCGAGGCTTGAAAGCTATTATTATAAGCGAACTCGATTAATGGCAATTGCTCGTTCCAAGAGCTCTGAAAATCCAATGCACATGCTCTCAACATATCCTCTAGATACTTGATCAACCTCTCCGACTGTCCGTCTGTCTGAGGATGGAAAGCTGTGCTAAATTGAAGCCTTGTTCCCAAATTCTTTTGAAGCTCTTGCCAAAACCTTGAAGTAAACCTAGGATCCCGATCTGACACGATGCTAACCGGTACTCCATGGAGTCGTACAATCTCATCACAATATCTCTTGGCTAGCTTACTTACTTTGTCGGACATTCTGACGGCAAGAAAATGAGCAGACTTCGTTAATCGATCCACGATCACCCAAACTCCATCAAACCCACCTTTCACTCTGGGTAACCCGGAAACGAAATCCATAGCTATCTGCTCCCACTTCCATTCCGGAATAGGTAAAGGTTGAAGTAATCCCGATGGCTTTTGATGTTCAGCTTTTACCACTTGGCACGTCATACAATGCCTTACAAAATTAACCACATCCCGTTTCAAACCATTCCACCAATAGAATTGTTTCAAATCCTTATACATCTTGTTTCCTCCCGGATGGATCGAATATCCTGATCGATGAGCTTCCTCAAGAATAATCCTTTTCAATTCTCCCGGTACCACAACTCTATTCTTGAATCTTAGAAGTCCCGTATCATCGAAACCAAATGGACATTCTGGATCATCTCGAGCCTTTTCTACCAATTTCTGAACTTCAGGATCAATTCTTTGAGCCTCAAACAATTTCTGTCGAAGATCCGGTTGAACCGTGATACTCCGAATACTAGCTCTTAACTTGAATGATTCCTCATCAACTCCCGTTTCCAATTTCACATTGGATACACTAGCCTTCCTACTAAGTGCATCCGCGACCATGTTGGCTTTTCCGGGATGGTATCGGATTGTACACTCATAATCCGCCAACATTTCCATCCAACGTCTTTGTCTCTTGTTTAACTCTTTCTGAGAGAATAGATACTGGAGACTTTTGTGGTCGGAAAAGATCTCGAATGATATTCCATACAGATAGTGTCTCCACTTTCCCAAAGCGAAGATCACAGCCGCTAGCTCGAGATCATGAGTGGGGTAATTCTGTTCGTGATCCTTCAATTTCCTTGAGGCGTAGGCAATCACCTTTCCATTTTGCATCAAGACACAACCCAAGCCTTCCTTTGAGGCGTCCGTATAAACCGTATATCCTTCAATACCTTCGGGAAGTGCTAATATTGGTGCAGTTGTCAACTTTTCCTTCAAAAGTTGAAAGCTCGCCTCGCATGCTTCACCCCACTCAAATTTAGCCTCTTTCTTAGTTAGCCGGGTCAAAGGGGCAGCAATCTTTGAAAAATCCTTCACGAATCTCCGATAATAGCCAGCCAAACCCAAGAAACTTCTTACCTCTGAGGCATTCTTTGGACTCTGCCACTGTAAAACCGTCTCGATCTTTGAAGGGTCTACTTCCAAACCTTTCCTCGAGACAATGTGGCCTAGAAAAGCTACCCGATCAATCCAAAACTCGCATTTGCTGAACTTAGCATATAACCGGTGCTCTCTCAAGGTATCCAAAACCACTTTGAGATGTCGAGCATGATCTTCCGGTGTCCTTGAATACACGAGTATGTCATCAATGAAGATAACCACAAACTTGTCCAAGTAAGGCCGAAAAATTCGGTGCATCATGTCCATAAATGCAGCCGGAGCATTAGTCAATCCAAAAGGCATCACCACGAACTCATAATGCCCATACCGGGTGTTAAATCCTGTCTTTGGAATATCCTCTTCCCGGATTTTCAATTGATAGTACCCTTGTCTTAAGTCCAACTTCGAATATACCCCCGAACCTTGTAACATATCAAATAAGTCCTCAATGTGGGGTAAAGGATACTTGTTCTTAATTGTCATCCGATTCAATTCCCGGTAATCTATGCACATTCTTAAAGTTCCATCCTTTTTCTTGACGAAAAGAACCGGTGCGCCCCATGGTGAAGAACTTGGCCGAATATATCCAATATTAAGTAACTCCTCAAGTTGAATCTTTAATTCCTTCAACTCGGCCGGTGCCATTCTATAAGGAGTCTTAGAATACGGTTCGGATCCCGGATGTAAATCTATCACAAACTCTATCTCCCGATCTGGTGGCAAAGAACCCAAATTTTCCGGAAAAACATCGGGATATTCTTTAACAACGGTGGTGTCCTCGAACTTTAATTGATCTTTCGGCTTGTTAAGGAGATAAGCTATAAATCCCATAGCTCCATCCCTAATCAATTTATGAGCTTCCATGAAAGACACTAGAGGAACAGCTTTCGCACCAATACCAACAATTTCTTCTTCACCCAACTTAATCTTCTTAGCGAAACAATCAACCGTAGCCCGATGCCGAGATAACCAATCCATTCCCAGAATAACCCCATATCTCTTCATAGGCATGACAATAAAATCCGCCGAATACTCTTTCCCTTCCAGCAACACTGAGCAGTCTCGTATCAATTGATCCGTCCGCAAACTCCCTCCTAGAGGAGAACTCACCAAATAACAAGAAGATATACAGATAACAGGCAAGCACAAAGAAGCAGCTAGATCACAAGAAATAAAGGAATGCGTGGCACCCGGATCAAAGAGTGCATGAATGCTCATGTCATGAATGTGTATGGTACCTTCCACCACGGCGGTAGGATCAATCTCAGCGTCATGCTCCTCACCCTCAAGGGCATAAGCACGGGCTTGGATCATGGGCCTTTGAGCTCCTCTTTGAAAGCCTGGAGTTTTGTCGGGACACACATCTGCCCTATGGTCAGCTTTCCCACATATAAGACATAAGTTCAACCTCTTCCGGCAGTTATTGTAGGCATGAGTCGGACCTCCACAATAAAGACATGGGGGTACTTCTCGGCGCTGTGCTATAGATGCTGGTGCCACTGGTAAAGTTTTCGGGGCTTGCGGGGCTTGTCCTCCAAACCGAGGCTTCTTGAAGGGACCTTTAGGTGGAACCGCCTGTACCATAGGTCTCTTACCCGATCCCGAGCCATATCCCGATCCTTGTCCCACGGGAGCCCTAAAAACTGGATCTTTCTTCTTGAATTCCTCCTCTTGCTCCAAAGCTCGTTGCACAGTATCAGCAAAAGACAAATAATTGTGTCCAGCTTGGCCATGCCTCAGATCCTGTCTTAGTCCGGCGATGAACTTCTTGGATTTTCTCTTCTCATCCCGAGTTATGTGAGGAGCATATTTCCCAAGTCTATTGAAAGTTGCAATATATTGGCCCACGGAACGATTGCCCTGCTTCAAATCCATGAACTCTTGCTCCTTTCGTTCTCTTACAACCTCAGGCACGAAACACTCCCGGAATTCGCTTTTGAACACTTCCCATGTAACCTCTTCTCTATCAACTTCTAACTTTTCCCTTGTTCTCTCCCACCAATCATATGCCTCGCCATCTAATTGAAAAATGGCGAATTGAGCCTTCTCTTGGGTAGTGAACTGTCGAACCCCATAGATCCTTTCCAATCTTGTTAGCCAACCCTCAGAAACCGCATCATCAATAGAACCGGAGAACCGAGGAGGATTGTAGCTTAAAAATACTCCATGAGAATCCCTATTGTTGTTCGCTGGAGGGGCTTGTTGCTCGGCTTGTTGTGGTGGAGGAGCTTGAGCCCTTCGGTGCTCAACATAATTGAAGACCGCTTCCATAAAGTTTCCCATATCCATTGGAGGCGGTTGTTGTTGTTCAGGTGTAGGAATTCGGTCTCGGCGATGTCGTCGCTCTGGAGATCTATCTCTATCTCTTCTTGGAGGCATTCTGTCAATATAACACTGAAATGCATGCCTTCTTTAGTCCATGCATGTGCATGCAATTAATTTAAGCAAAAGTCAAAGAATAGAGAACATAATCATATAAGAAATGCATATGCAACACGTTGACAAGTTATTCCTAGAAAGCCGTACGACTTAGACTGACTCACACAACACAAAAGCCGGGGTTTTGCAACCCTTGGCTCTGATACCACTTAAGGATGTAGCGCCCGAGCGTGAGGCACCACATCCCCTGCACCAAGACCCGACCCGTATATGAAATGGGAAATCCATACACGTGCCAAATCACGGCGAACGGGGACACAACACACACGCTAAGCTAGGCGGGAGCTAACCCTTAAACCAAGCATAACCAAAACATAATTAAATCAGAGTGACCATAACAATAGCGGAAGCAATTCAACATAAGTACTTATAGGTACCAACACATAGCAATACATATCGTATTTACATATAGGTACCAACACTTACAACCTGTGCAAAAGCCATCACGGAACAAAATAACTTAATATACGCTCCATACATAATCATAATACAAAAGTAATAAGAACAAGTATATATGAGTGTAAAAGGAAATGCTAGACACTAATGCGAGACCTAGACGACTCGTATTCCCGCCTAGCACCTCCAAACCTGCACAAAACAACTGAAAACAAACCGGGTTCAGTCTAAAAGAGACCGGTGGGTATAAAAAACGGGGCATAATATATAATACAACGGAATTTAAACATATACATACAAGCCCTTATTCCATTTGAAGTTTGATAAGAATTTCCCAAGCGGGCAAAACAAAGAAAACATCAATGGAATTACGACTATCATATTCATTCATAAATAATTATTGGGTTTCATGGCCCGGCGAGTGGGCGTGCATTATCTCCAACCATCACCTCGTGTAATCATATTCATAATTCATTTATTTTCATGCATATTAATCTTATGTGCACATTCATACGATTCATAATCATACATATACACCTTCTTCCTCCGGTGGTGGACGGGTTTGCAAGGCCCGACCACCTCATACATTGACCCAGGGGGGGTACATGAATCCCCCAAGGGCACTCAGCTACCATTCCACGCTAATCTCCTAGCGAGTTCAGGTCTCTGTTAAATGGTTGGGACTAGCACATGGGATCACCGTCGGCCCTAGCCTCCCCGGATAGCCACATGTGCTAGGTCCCGGGCCCGTGCATCATTAACAATCATGTCTCGCCAAAACATAAGGTAGGATTCATAAAAGAAAGGCTTACGTTTGAAATTATTTACTCGAGAAAAGACTCTATATAGGTATATTATACATTTGGTTTAAAACTTTGCACATTAGGTTTATATAGGGTCATTTTAGCTAGTAGAAGAGAAACCCACCTTGAAGCAATAAGAGGATAAGAGTAGAGCCTCAAACGACGCCCTCGTCTCCAACTAAACCCGAATCTGTGCAAAAGAGGTAGTGTGAGACTCAAAATGACCATATACGACGCACGGCAATGCAATGTGGATGATATGAGATGCATAAGAAAATGTTCTCAAGTCATGGAAGTATTCTTATGCACAATTAACACAATAAAGTCACATAAACGTTCAAAATCGTTAATTGCATTCAATAAGTGGAAGTACCAAGTTCAATCGTTCATAAATCATAACAAAACAAACCATAAACTTGATACATTAATCACATAATAATACATATTAACATAGCATAGAAGTCATAAAAGAGGTGGAGGAAGATCAAACAAGCGGAGAAAAAGAAGAAAAACGGAACCGGAATAACAAAAAAAACGCAGGAGAAAATCCACCCCCTTTGGAAAAATCCACCCCCATGGATTTTCAGAAACTGACTGACCTAAATCCACCCTCGCGGATTTTTCCAAAGGGAAAAATCCACCCCCATGGATTTCTAGAAACTGACTGACCTAAATCCACCCTCGCGGATTTTTTTCAAAGAAAAAATCCACCCCCGTGGATTTAAGTCAGCGGCCAAAAAAACACAAAAACAAGGCAAAAACCGAAATGGAAGCTAAAAGGCACAAAACCAACTCACAAATCTCAACCCAAAATCATGTAAAATCAGGTCATTAACTCATTATTCAAGCTATATCACATTAAACAACAAGAACTCCAATTAAAGCATCAAGGAATTAACCTCCAAATTATAACTCCAAGATCCATCAATGGAAAATCCAAAAATAGTCCACAACCATGCAAAACAAGTTCATAACCATCTAATTACATACCTAAGGAACACATATTACTCATGCAACTCAAAGGAAATCCAAGGGATTCAAGTTAATCAACAAAATTGCAAGAAATCTACTATTCATCATCTTCTTCATTCCTAATTCATAAATGGATGAAACCATGCAAGACTTAGCATAAAATAATCACAATGAGCTATACTACTCAAAAATAAGCTTACCTTCAAGAAAAAGTGAGGAAAGATAGGGAGATGAGCCCAAATTCTCCAAGGTTTTGCAATGAGGTTTTTCTCTTTTTCTTCTTTCTCCTTTCTTGCACTTAGTGGCTGAATGAGGGGGTTGTGAGTGAGGGATGGCTCGGTTGGGGCAAGTGGGAAGGAAGAGAGAGTGATGCAAGTGGGAGTAGGTCATGGTTTTAGGGTCTAGGGTCGTTGATTAGGGCCGTAGGTTAGAGAAAAGTCAAAGGTTTGTCGTTTTAAGCACGAGGTGCTCGTTTCGGTTGAAATTTGAGAATCTAAATGATCTTAAAAAGGCATGAGACTTGTCCCATTGCCTCCGAATCGTCGATACGGATTCAATGGAGGTGACGGAACTCGAATCCGAGTTCCCGAGCTCAAGATATCACATATGGAACCAAGGGTGCGCTAATTGTCCGTTAGCCCCCGTTTTGGTTCCAAGAATCCAAATAAATTCAAAACTCATGCAACCAAGAACAAAATCATGAAACGAACACATAGATGGGATCATAATACACATAACTCAATTATACCAAGTTATCACGAAAAACAGAAATCGAATCGGAATCAAACAAGGCATAATCATACACATATAAGCAAATACGTTAAAAATGCAAATAAAATTCAAATGCAACAAGAAATAAATTCAAGTATGGAAATAATGAAATAAATAACAAAATTTAAAGAAATTAAGAAATTAAATCGCGCAAATTAGTAAACACATACGTCATACCTGTACGACCAAAAAAAGTCGGGGCGTTACAATGTGCTTGTTTGAAATGCATTTAAGTGTACTTGCATTAATCAAGACTAATAAAATTGGATAACATATATGTTGGTGAGGTCGAACCGGACAACTCTCCGGTTGATTCGAAAATTCCCATTAAATATTAAGCTAATTTCGAACAAATAGGTGTTTAATTCGAGATGCAAGTTTTGAATTAAATTCCTAGCATTCCATCAATAGGTTTTAAGTTTAGTAAGTAAAGCTAGTTATTGTCCGCGAGTCGTGGGATAGGTAGTGGAGCTTATTAGTTCTTAGTTACCTAATTGATCATTTTAAATGATCAATATTTCGTGGTCAATTTTAGCAAGGGCGATGTCCGCGAGTCGTGGGTCGTTCGAACTAAGTTTTGGTCATGATCTTATGATTGATGGGTCTAGCTTAACGCCTAAGTAAATATGGATGTCGCACGAGTCGTGGGTCCATATTGAAAGATAGGTGATGCAAAAACAATTACTAAGAGTTCTAAAGGTGTTAGAATTGGTAAGCTGTACCTACCTAGGGTTCTTACTTAGAATGTCCGCGAGTCGTGGGTTCGAGGTAAAATGCCTAGGATCTTAGTACCTATTGGGAAACGCGTTCCTCTTAGATCTTTGGGAATTCTAGATCTTTGAAAAACAGTGGGAGCTACAATAGATTAAAGACCTTATCTTTTCTATATCGTTATAATTCAGCATGCTCACTAGTTCTCTGTTTTACCATTTAGGTCGTAGATTCTGTGATTCTCTACGTGTTTTGAAATGGCAACCAAAAAATCTCTTGTATCGATCCTCGAGTCAAACAAGTTGACTGGTCCCAACTATTCTGATTGGCTGAGGAATCTAAAAATCATTTTAGATTCTGAGAAGAGAACTTATGTTCTCTTCGAAGGGGAGCCTAGTCCCGAAGGGGAGGCTCCCACTCGGGCCGAGCGGGATGCGATTCAGAAGTGAAAGGATGATAATCTCCAAGCCCGTTGCCTTATGTTGGCTAACATGTCTCCGGACTTGCAAAGGCAACATGAGGCCATGGAATTTGCTTGGGAGATTTACGACCACTTAGAGCAACTTTACCGCCCTCATGAACGTGTTACAAGGTATAACACTTCAAAGGAATTATTCCACTTGAGAATGAGGGAAGGTTCAAGTGTCCATGAATATGGACTCAAGTTTCTTGCCCTTACTGAGAAACTTGCTTCCATGGACATGCCGCTGAAAGATGAGCTTTCAGTGGATTTGTTGCTGGCTTCGCTCCCACCATCATTCAACCCATTTGTCCTTAACTTCAACATGAATCATGCTGGTGCTACTGTAGCTGAGCTGATTAGTCAGCTCGTAACTGCTGAAAGCACGATCAAGAAGGACAATAAGGTTTTGATGGTGAATGCTCCATCTTCCTCTTCTGGGCCTTCTAAAGGTAAGGGCAAGAAAGCCCATAAGAAGAAGAAGAAACCCCTTAGGCCCACTGGTGGCATTTCAAAGGGGAAGGCCCAAAAGAAGAAGCGTGATCAGAAAGAGGATGTTTGCTTCCATTGTGGCAAAGCGGGACATTGGAGGAGAAACTGCCCAGAGTACAAGGCTACTCTAAAGAAAGGTATCTTTCTCGTTGAAGTAAATCTTTCTATTAATTCTAGTTCTTGGGTACTTGATACCGGTTGTAGAACTCATATCTGTAATGATGTACAGATGCTAAGTGATGTTCAACAACTAAAAGAAGGAGAATGTGTCTTGAAGATCGGCGATGGCTCAAACGTTGAAGCTCGAGCTTTAGGCACAATTAGATTAGATTTAGGTAGTTTTGAGTTAGTATTAAATAAAGTCCTTTATGTACCGAGCATTATTCGTAATATAATTTCAGTTCCAATATTAGATTGTGAAGGTTATGAAACTTATATTAAGAATGGTAAATATTTTATCAAACGGAACAACTCTTCCGTTCACATTGGTACTCTAAGTAATGGGCTTTATCTAACTCAGAATATCAATATTATGAATATACAACGAGAAACGAAGCGTAAGAGAGATGACAAAGTTTCAGCTCCCTTATGGCACGCTAGATTAGGACACATTTCTAAGAACAGAATTAGCAAGATAAACACTTTAGGATCATTCTCTGAAAATGATCTCAAAGAGTTAACTTCTTGCGAATCCTGTCTCAAAGGAAAGATGTCCAAAGTTCCTTTTAAAGGAACTGTGGAACGTGCCACTGAGGTTTTGGATTTGATCCATACTGATGTTTGTGGACCGCTTAGTGTAAGCACTAGAAACAATCATCAGTACTTCATAACCTTTACTGATGACTTTAGTCGGTATGGTTATGTATACTTAATGAAGTATAAATCTGAAGCTTTTGAGAAATTCTTAGAATTTCAAAAGGAAGTTGAGAACCAAACTGGTCACAAGATCAAAGCACTTCGATCTGATCGAGGAGGCGAATATCTTAGTGAAGAATTCCTTAATCATCTCAAAGATAATGGGATTATCTCTCAGTGGACCCCTCCGGGAACTCCTCAGCTTAATGGAGTTTCTGAGAGAAGGAATCGAACCCTACTTGATATGGTTCGTTCCATGATGAGCTTCACTGACTTACCACCTTCTTTCTGGGGTTTTGCCCTAGAAAGTGCAGCAAAGATTTTGAATCTAGTTCCCTCTAAGTCAATCCCTAAAACGCCCTATGAAATGTGGCATGGTAAAATCCCTAGTTATTCTTACTTAAGAATTTGGGGTTGTCCTGCTTACGTGAAGAGGACAGTGGGAGACAAGTTAGAATCTCGTTCTAACTTATGCTACTTTGTAGGTTATCCTAAGGAATCCATAGGATACTATTTCTATGATCAATCTGAACAAAAGGTGTTTGTGTCCAGAAATGCTACTTTTCTGTAGGAACCGTTCCTTAAAGAAAAGAAAGGAAAGATCATAGAATTAGAAGAAGTACAAAGTAACCCCACGCCACCTACTGAAGAAACGTCCCCTACTGATCAACCGAAACCAATCATGAATTTCGATACACATGTAAATCCTCCTCTAAGGCATTCTGAACGTACTCCTAGACAGCCGGAGAGATGGTATGGATTCTTCCATGAAATCTCTCAAAAGGATAATGATCCTTCAACATATGAGGAGGCACTTTCAGATTCTGACTCTGAACAGTGGATAGAAGCCATGAAATCCGAAATGGATTCCATGAACTCCAACCAAGTTTGGACCTTGGTAGATTTGCCTGATGGGGTCAAACCCATAGGTTGCAAATGGATCTTTAAGAGAAAGCTTGGAGTTGATGGAAGCATTGCAGCCTACAAAGCAAGACTGGTTGCAAAAGGATTCACTCAAAGACCCGGCGTGGATTTTGACGAAACCTTTTCACCAGCTGCAATGCAAAAGTCCATTCGAATCATGCTTGCCATTGCTGCATATTATGACTATGAGATATGGCAAATGGATGTGAAAACTGCCTTTCTCAATGGTGACATTGACAAAGACATTTATATGGAGCAACCCATAGGTTTCACATTTAGTGGGAGTGAGCAAAAGGTTTGCAAACTCCAAAGATCAATCTATGGATTGAAACAGGCTTCTAGGAATTGGAACATTCGATTTGATGAATCAGTCAAAGCGTTTGGCTTCATCCAAATTTCGAATGAATCATGTGTGTATAGAAAGGAATTGGAGACCTCAGTGCAATTCTTAGTACTTTATGTTGATGACATCCTTCTTATGGGAATTCGAAGGATGACATGAAAGTGACTAAGTTATGGTTATCGAACCAATTCGAGATGAAAGATCTTGGTGATGCGTCCTATATCCTTGGAATCAAAATCTATAGAGATAGATCTAGAAGGTTAATAGGACTATCACAGTCGATGTACATTGACAAAGTATTGAAGAGATTCAATATGGAGTCAGCAAAGGTTAAGAACCTTCCTATGAGTGTAGGAACATGTCTTTCAAAGAAGATGTGTCCTAAGACTAACCTTGAGAAGGAAAGAATGACTCATACACCTTATGCATCAGCAATAGGTAGCATAATATATGCAATGTTATGTACTCGACCGGATGTGGCTTATGCACTTAGTGTAACAAGTCTTTTCCAATCTGACCCTGGAGATGGTCACTGGGCTGCCGTGAAGAATATTCTTAAGTACTTGAAGAGTACTAAAGATTTATTCTTAGTTTACGGAGGTCAGAAAGATCTTACTGTCGAAGGATACTGCGATGCAAGCTTTGTATCTGACTTAGATGATTTTAAGTCAATGTCAGGATACATTTTCTGCCTAAACGGCGGAGCAGTGAGTTGGAAGAGTTCCAAGCAGACTACCACTGCAGATTCGACCACTGAGGCCGAATACTTAGCTGCAAATGATGCAGCTAAGGAAGGTGTTTGGATTAGAAACTTCATTCAAGAGTTGAATGTTGTTCCTAGCATGAAAGACCCCATTACTGTGTTTTGTGACAACACTGGGGCGGTTGCTCAAGCAAGAGAACCAAGATCTCACCAACGGACCAAGCACATTATGAGGAAGTATCACCTAATCCGTGATATTATCAAAAGAGGAGATGTGCTAATTGAGAGGGTCACATCAGCAGAGAACGTGGCAGATCCACTTACTAAACCCCTTAGTCGAGAAGCTTTCCAAGGTCATCTTTAGAAGATGGGACTTAGAGTAGCTTTAGAATGGCTTTGACGGGCAAGTGGGAGATTGTTAGGAATAGTGCCCTAGAAAGCCAATTGTATATCCGCTTTGTGCTTTTCCTTATTGTAATCACAGACAATCTTTGAATAAAATAACGAATTGAGGCAACACTTCTTTATATGCTCTTGTTTGGTATGCGTTTACTTTAGCTGTGCATGTATGAGAACTCCCCTAATCCTGATGACTTTAGGACTCTACCATTTAGGTGAAATGGTTCATGAAACGAGCCCTATATCACATAAGTCATGATTAGTAAAATACTCCAAGCCGATGAGTCCTACAGACAGTGGGAGTGTCAACCTGACTCCTCTAAGGCTTGCTTGTGGGATCACGCCCTTAAGAAGGACCACCTTGTTTCATGGAGGTGCAAAGTGTATAGTTGATACGTGCGTGATACATAAGGGTGCTTACTTTGATAAGTAAGTTCACTGAGGTGCCCCGTGTGAGAACATTCCTAAATGGGAAAGGAAGTTTCTATTTCAGGAAATGGAAACTTCCAGATTAGGAAATATCTCACGAGTCATTGATGTGATTAATTGATCCTTAGACTTGAGGTTCCTTCTCACTTTATGAGTTAACTCTGTAGTCTTAGGTATAAGCTTTAAAGGGTGTCGCCTTAGACAACTGATTCAAGGCTTATGCTGGGGCTGCACAAGTGATTCATGAAAGTGAATGAGAATCAAGAAAGGACCTACACTTGCATATGCAAGGTGATCTCTTATTGTGTAAGTCATTCATATGCCATATGGAGTCCTTGGCCAAGGCAGTAGATCAAGACATCAAGAAAAGGGTTTCTTGGATTGAGATCAAATGGATATGAAATGCACTTAGCTTTAAGACCGGATTATTAGGGTTTTGATTATTCCCTTGCCCTAGATCTTGGTTGAGAGATAGTAAGTAGGAGGATTGTATCTCACATGAATCAATGACTTAAAGGTTCTGTCGAATCCGAACATTCCAATTCAGCTAGGGGTTAAACACCTGTTGCTAGACTATGGTCGTTTAATCTGTGGACTGATTAATTAATTAGTGAATTAATTAATTAGGGTCACTGCTAATTGAATTGAGAACCTAGAGGGTCACACACAACAACTTGGTTACATGAGTTGAGGCTTGAAAATGATTAAACGAGTTAATCGGGCCAAGAGGGTTCCACACGTGTGAAATCACACGTGTGGCTCACGTGAGTGACACGTGTCACTGTGACACGTGTCACACACGTGTGTATATATATATATATATTAAATAATTAATTAGTTAATTATTTAATAGACTTTGGTTTAATTTTGAATTAAAAAGAAAGTCTAATTTTGGAGAAAATAATCTAGTTAATTAATTACGAATTAATTAATTAAATAAAAATAAGTTATTTATTTTATAATAAATAAAGTATAAAATTATCCAAAAATAGTTTGGATATTTTTAGCTCTCTTAAAAGTTGACTAGAATTAGAATTCAAAGTCAATGTTGGAAAATACTTGATAATCAAGTAATAGGAGAGAGAGGAACCAAATCCTTATCCAACAAGGATTTGGATCGGCACTCCCTCCTATATATAGGGGAGCTCGAGCTCCCCTTTAGAGCTAATTGACAATTCTTGGTTCATGTGTTGAACACCTTCCTTTTCTCCAAGATTATATTAAACCCTAGGTTAAGCCTAAACACTAACTAGAGAACTAGCATCCTTACTAGTTAGATTGTGATCAAGTTGGTGGACTTTCTCTAGAGACTTCAAGTTAGAAGTTTGAAGATTCGAGCTTTACCAAGGAGAGGGGATCAAGCCGCGAGAAGAGCGTTCTTGGGTGGCTTGAAACGCTTCAAGAAAGAATAAAAGAAAAGTAAGTTTTCTATCTTTACGAATTTGGTTACACGATTCCGAGTTCAAGGTCCTTTTGTTGGGAAAATTTTTTAAATTCCACTGCTTTCTGATTCGTGTTTTCCAACACACCTCAGGCTGTAACGTCCCCACCCGTACTAGAACATGAGGAGAGCGGCGTCTCAACCCCCGCACTAAAGCACCTCTCAAGTAATGGTGTGAGCCATCACTCAAGAAATACTCCAGCGAATGGTTGTCTATCTCAGAACTATACATGTACAACGATGTGGCTATGCAGCGAAAAATCAGAGTATTTTAAAACTTTTCAAAACATGTGCGTGATGGCATGTAACAAGAAAGAACATATTGATCGTGTAAGAGAGACTCGGCATATCAGAACATATAACATATTCACATATCAATACCAATATAATAGAGTTCAAGGTATCGGTAGAGAGTAGCAGAAAGAGTATAATGAAGACACTCAAGTATTCAGAAATATAAAGTGATGCAGCCATATAACACATGCATGACACAAAAGAAAGTAATACTAAGTCCTGACTGAAACAAAAGTGACAATCTAAAGCTTCAAGATACCTCTAGACTGTGGCTGCAAGACCTGAAACCATGAGGCAAGAAAACGGGAGTGCCTTTAGTCAAAAGGGCTAAGTGAGGGAATACTTTAAAGAAAGTACTGAGTGATAAGGAACTTGTAGTAAAGTTCGGAACTGTTAATGAAATACTTTAAAGAAGAACTTGAAACAAGTTCGATTGATAAAACTCTTTGAATGCAATGCTGTAAAAGAATGCACGTTTTAAAACACTTTTATGAATGCTATCACACGCGCACACATATGTTGTAGATGGTTCATAGCTCTTTCATAAAACGGGATAAGGGTAAAGTGGATTTTTCCAAGTATGAACCATCTTTCATGAAACAGAATTTTGCTCGAAAGCTAGGCTCCTCCAACCTTACTCCAGAAAATATGATGAAGTAGAGTATCGGACCAGGATCAACAATAGCTCCACACATAGTAGAGTATCGGACCAAGGTCAACAATACCCTACCAACACATACAAACATGCACCATCCTCCACCGGTTGTCACTTCGGGTAGCTAGCCCTAGGCGACCTGTAACATAATATAAACATACCATAACATAAAAACATAAACTAAACTAAAACATAACATAAAACAAAACAAACTAACCTAAGAGAGAGGGGGGTGGCCGACGGCAAGAGGGGGAGAGAGGGAGAAGAAATGGTGTTGTTAACACAACTTTGAGTAAGGAATGAAATGCCTCTTGCCCTCTATTTATAGTTGGAGATAAGCCCCCTCACATTGGAAGTAAACTTGAGGTAAGGGTATGAGAGCAAAAGTGGAGTAGCTTCTCTTGGAAGCTTTAGGCATCTTGAAGCTAAAATGGGACTGCTGGGGGTTATTTCGGTAATTTTACTGCCAAAACATGAAGGTAAGTGGCTGGAAGTATAACCATTCCGTCCGGGCAAAAATTAGCTTCGAAAAGCATATTTATACGTCGAAATCGGATTTACCATTTAAAAGATACATTAGTTTTAGTGAATAAAAGTTTTGAGCTCGTATATGATCTGACATGTTTTAAGGGGTAATTCTTAACCTTTGATACAATTTACTATTCATAACCCGAGCCTACCTTGTTCATATTGTTACTCGAACCCTAGAGGGTCACCACACATGTTTCCCAATCATTTGAACTTGTTTCCCAAGCTCAGAGAGTCCTTCTTGAACAATAAGGGTATTTTTGGAACTTACAGACCAAAGTTACTATTCATCTAAAAATGAGCTTTTGATTCCGATATCTTTTCCTACCCAAGTTTACAGTCAAATCGATCCTTGAGTGGAGATGAGTCTTTTGAAATCATTCTTGACTTGGAAATCTATTCTTAGCTCCATTTTATTGAAAATGTTTACGAAAACCCTAGTTCACTATTCCTTCTACGAACGGTTTTCATTCGGAAAATGTTTTCCCTTCAGATTTACACTACTTGATCTATTTCAAGATTTTTGAGATGTTTTACAACTCTTGATTCAAACCCTAGCTTGAAATTTTGAAGCGTACGCTCGTACGTAAGAATTTACTATTCATTCTACGTATTCAACTTTTTAACGGTAAAATGTTTTATAGTCAATTTTGGACTCGAACTGCTTCTAGATTTATTTCTTGAATTTTGGAAACAATCCGGACTTCAAAATCATTCTCGAAAGTCGTTTTTCACTCGTGTTGAATTATTGTACACTGTCGGAGAAAGGTTGGAGATTTGCCCTCAGTCGCCGGGCCACTGATTGATTGTATCGAATTGTATTGAAATAATTGAATTGAAAATGGAATTGTTGTAATCTCGGGCGAGCACTATATTATTTTAGAATTAATATCGTTTTATGAAAAATCTTACCTGTGATTACAATTTGCATGGTATTTGCGCTTTTAAATTATAACCCCTCACTCAGTCTTTTATAGACTGACACCTCACATTTTCAGGTATTGCAGGTTGAGTGCTAGGCGGGATTGAGTCAAGCTTACTTCTTTTGGGTCTAGCATTGTCTTTCTCATGTTTATGTACATTATAAATACATTATAGCTCTTAAGAATTGTTTTGGTACCTATGTATATATTATGATTTATACTTGAAACTTTGAGCATGTAAATGAAAATATTGATTTGGAACATGTTAGTATGAAACGGAAAATAAGATCATGAAGTGGATGTATATTGTTATGCTTCCATTTGTTATGCATTGTTGTAAAAATTGAGGGTTAGCCCGCCTAGCTAGTGTTCATTTTTTTTTATTGTCTCCCGTTCGCTATAGTTTAGTTCATGTATGGGTCGTCCATCTCATATGTGAATTGAGCTATAGTGCGGGGATGTGGCATCTTTGCGCTTCAGGTGCTACATCTTAGGTGGTATCAGAGCCCGGTTGCAAAACCGAGGTTCTAGCGTCAAGTCTAGGTCGAACGACATAGGATTAATTGATAATTTACAAGTCTTGCATCTTATGTGGAGCTACTTGAACTTATTTGAATTTACTTGAACTTACTTGAACATCCTTGAGCTACTTGATGACTTGTATATGACATTAATTTATGTTACTACGTGGTGATTAGTTGACCTTCTATGGCTTGGAAATTTATATGTTTAATGTGTTTTGCTTTAATTTAGTTGAATTAATTGTTGCATTTTGCATCAAAAATGTGTTTAAATGCTAATTATGTGTCATATGCAATCACTGACCCCATGCATCTATAATTGAGATAAGTTGTGATTATAGGCTATAAAGATCATGTCAACCCATGGCCAATTTCTAACACAACTTCAACCTATCGCAAGCTCCCTTCTCTAGCTTTAAAGTTGTGAAGAAGGCACCGGAGGTTAAGAGAAATTCGGGAAATTGGTAGTTCTATGGCAAGACTATAGGTTGGGAATTTAATTTCGGTTTGAAGGATAAATCATGCGCGAAGAAGTGGTATGTAGGAGAAAACGGTATGAATGTGTGATGTTTCGGTTAACATACGCTTCTATACTGTGAGCAAAGTTGATCAGCCGGATTCAGGAGTTTCGGTTAACTCAAGGAAAAGAGTGAAGACCTTGAAAGTATTAAGGATCTAATGTCCGAATTAGAATAAAGAAGAAGAAATGATGAATTTAGAAACTTCGGAATTTGGAAAAGAAATTGGAAGGATGGGAGGAAGTTAAAAGCACTAATGGTTTCAAGGTCATGGAAAATTCAGATGTTAAAAGTTTTATATTCAGACGGGTTGGAGTTCATTTTCTAGGTTCAAGCCGAATTGTTATGTTGAGAGCTCGAAGTGGGAGATATGGACCAACAAACAGAAACGTTAAAGAAAAACAAAGATCTACTTGGAGAAATTTGGCGCTCAAGTGTAATTCTCATAAGGAATAAACCGAGGACTTCAACTGAAGTGATGACTGGGTGAAGATTTAAGACAACATCGAAAGAAGGCAGGGTATCAATTTCAGGGAGGTGGAAGCATTTGAGTTCAAGAATCACAATTTCGGATTTTAAAGTCATGCAAGTCGATACAAGGAAACTTTAATAAAGAAGATATGTAGAGTAAAGGATTGAGCGACACGTAAGAATCAATACTTCAGAAGGAATAATGAGGGGAAGGAATAAAGTTCAAGAAATTTCAACTCTCAAGCGATGGAAATGTACAAGTTGATGTCTGAGAATTCTAAAGATTTAGAAGACTGTGGGTAACAAGAAATGACTAACAAATGCAAGGCGAGCTTGTAATTCAACAAACATGGAACGAGTGCCAAGTTAAAGGATGTAACTACGGTGACAGGTTCAATGCATCCATAAGCACATGCATCATACGCTACTTTAAATTGTTTAAATTTCTTTAATTATATGTGCTTTCCTAATTGAGCTTAATCATTTCAATGTGTTGAATTTTAGTATTTACTAGTGTGTTACGTGCATTGGCATATTAATTCAACATGCATATTCAGTGACTTGATTTCAGGATGCCTCGAGGTCGTCCTCGTCATGAGCACTCTCCAGGTCATAGGACACATCGTCGTGACCGATCTCCTAGGGCTCCTCCACACCCGCCCCCTCTGGCTCAACCTCAAGATTTTCTTGATTCTATGGTTCGACTTGTTGATCAGAGAATAAGAAATTATAATCCTCCAGCACCACCGGTGCCACCACCACAACCAACACAGATTTCTGCCATGCTTAGAGAGTTCCAAAATCAGCAGCCTCCAAAGTTTTACAAAGGAAATGATATTCAGGCAGAGCAGTGGCTTAAGGAGGTTGAGAGGATTTGGGAGTTGATTCCGTGTGAATCACAAGAGAAAGCCCGGTGCACTATCTCACTAATACAGGGCGAAGCTTATTCTTGGTGGGAAAGTACCAAGATTATTTTAGATGCCACAGGAGGGGTAGTGACATGGCAGGTGTTTGTAAGGGAATTCAAGAACAAGTTCATTCCTCCAGCTTCTCGCACTCGGAGACTTAAGGAATTCACTGAACTCAAGCAAGGAGGAAGATCAGTTGCCGAGTATATAGCTGAGTTTGAGAGATTGTCTCGGTATACACCCAACATTGCAAGTGATGACTTCCACAAAGCCATGCAATTTGTGCAAGGATTGAGGCCGGACATACAAGCAGCAATTGAAGCTGTCAATACTAGTACTTGGAGGAAGGCCACCTCAAAAGCAAGGTTGAGGACTTGGTGAATGCAAGGAGGCCTATTGCTTACCCCGTACAGGCTGCAAGTTTAGAATTAGAACAGGACCTTAACAATGGAAAGGGGTCTATCCAATATCATGCTCCGTTACATCAAGAAGGGTCTCATAAGAAGAAGAAGAATCGAGCCATTGGAACAGGTTTGAGAGTTTCACGTACCTCGTCCTCAATATTACTTTCGGGGAAGCCTCTATGCACCTATTGTGGACGCAATACACATAATTACGACAATTGTAGATGGCGCTTGGGCTTATGCTTGTGGTGTGGGAGTGATGAGCATCAAGTGGATATGTGCTCGAAGCGACGAAAAATACCTACTAGAAATAAACGGTGAACGGTACACCTAACCATGCATATCACGTGCATCATAGATCTTAATGTTGTTGTATTTAATTTCTTGTTAGTTGCAAATTGGTTGTTTATGAGTGATATTTATGTGATTAATATGATTCTACTTGCCTATGTGACATTTTATATGAGTGTTTTACAATTTGTTCCCTTGAATTGCTTTCGTGTGTGTTTGAGAGACTGGGTTCTCTCATTTCTTGTTGAGAGACGGGGTTCTCTCATTTCTTGTTGAAAGATGGGGTTCTTTCATTTCGTGTTTAAGAGACGGGGTTCTCTTTTGGCTTGTGCATCATTTTAAAACTCGGCAGTGGACCTGGGGACCAGGTCCTTTTAAAGGGGGGAGAATTGTAACGCCCCATTTTTCATTTATACATTATGTTACATTATATTAAATTTTATAACATTATATTTATTATGTTTTCATAAACTTATATGAAATTAGTGTTAATGTGAAATTGATATGAATTAATTGATAATGTGATTAATTGCTCATATATGACTTTAATTGTTCTTTATCTAAATATGAGGACTTAATTGCATAAATCCTTTGGAGTGACTTGATCATATTCCATGAGACAATACTTGATTGCATACACTCATATATTCGAAGGACTTATTTGCAAAGATTGATGACTCATGCATATAGTTGCAAGACTTTGGATATATCACTTTATCTCTTCCATTTCATTCCATTTTATTCCAAGAGCAAAATCACACACACACCCACACACTAAAAACCGACATTTACACCAAGAAGAAGAAGGAAAGATTTCTTCATAATTCAAGCTAGAGTTGAAGAATTGAGAAGCTAGGATCATCAACATCATCATATCTCCATTTCATCCATTTTCTTGGATTCAAGGTAGAACTTGGGGATTTTGTGAAATTCTTGAATATGTGATTAAGGAGGGTTTAGGGATTTGATGATGAATTCATGCATGTTGGGAGCTAGATGCATGCTTAGGAGTGAAAAGGAATGGAAATTGCATAAATATATTGAATTTCATGGAAGTTGGAAGCATGTTCATATATGGGGTTTTCATAGTGAATTCTTGAGACTTTGACGTATATTCCAAGGTTAGTTTGATGAATAAATGAAGTATAATGTGTATTGGATGTGTTAAATTGATTGTTATGGATTGAACTTGACTTTGGTTGTGGTTTTGTGGTGTTTTGGCTCGAAACTGCCCTGTTTTCCCCTGTTTTGTTGCTGCTGCGTATATGGTCGCGCCCGCGACCTGTTTATGTGTAAAAATGGTCGCGCCCGCGACCCCATTTTGGCCAACTTTTGACTTTTGGAAAAATTGCATGAAAATTTCGGAAAAGGCCGCGACCATTTTGTGAAGGATTTTGGTCGCGCCCCCGACCCCTCCAGAAACTGCATTTCGTCTAACTTCGAACCAACGCCATTTTCACCTCGGTTAGAATTAGAAAACGTGCCATATACCGTTGGAAAGGTATCTGTGTCTAGTTTCATATCCAATAAACAAAACTTAATTCCCACTTCTATAATTAAAGATATTCCAGTTTTCCCTCAACATGTACATTTTCTAAAATTGTCCGTTTTTGCTAAACTTCACCAAAACCTTTCATATTGCATTCTTTTCACTTCTTTGGCTCTCGTATGTGACCTATATGAGTTATAAACTTGGTTTAGTGATAATTATTCTCATAATTAACATTGCTTGATTGCTATTGCGTGACATATTGATTAGGACACTGTCGTGTGTCTTAAGTGGTTCATTTGAGTCGTGTCTCACGAACCCTTGTCCTTATTGCACAGATTTCCTTCCCGTTGTCGAGGAGCACGCATCGTAGTTATATCCTTGTTTTGGTCGTCACAGGTGAGGTTATTTCTATTTGTAAAAGAACCCTACAACCCTATGTGATTTTGGACCAAAACAAATAATTATATCTATAGTTTTCCGAAAATTAAATTGTTACTTCATTGATCGATTGATATTGTACCGAGTAATTGTTATTGATATTGAATTGATTGATTGATTGTTTTGGTGCGTAAAGCATGTTCACTTTGGGCCCGAGGGTAGTGTATTGAGTAATCCGGGGAGGCATCGGGCCGACGGTGATCTCTTGCACTATCCTCACTTATTGTTGGGGTCACCCCTGAATCCACCAGGAGGTTTGGTGGAGGAAGGAGGTGGAGGTTTGGTGGAGGAAGGAGCCCGCCGGGCGTAGGGACTCATGAACCCTATGCCCAGATTGATTGGGTGGTGGGGCCTTGCAATCCCACCATCACCCGGAAGAAGAAGGATGGATTGATTGAATTTGTCTAATTGTGCACCGAATTGATTGCTTGATCACCTAATTTATAAAATTGAATTATTGTACACTGTCGGAGAAAGGTTGGAGATTTGCCCTCACTCGCCGGGCCACTGATTGATTGTATCGAATTGTATTGAAATAATTAAATTGAAAATGGAATTGTTGTAATCTCGGGCGAGCACAATATTATTTTAGAATTAATATCGTTTTATGAAAAATCTTACCTGAGATTACAATTTGCATGGTATTTGCGCTTTTAAATTATAACCCCTCACTCAGTCTTTTATAGACTGACACCTCACATTTTCAGGTATTGCAGGTTGAGTGCTAGGCGGGATTGAGTCAAGTTTACTTCTTTTGGGTCTAGCATTGTCTTTCTCATGTTTATGCACATTATAAATACATTATAGCTCTTAAGAACTGTTTTGGTACCTATGTATATATTATGATTTATACTTGAAACTTTGAGCATGTAAATGGAAATATTGATTTGGAACATGTTAGTATGATAAGGAAAATAAGATCATGAAGTGGATGTATATTGTTATGCTTCCGTTTGTTATGCATTGTTGTAAAAATTGAGGGTTAGCCCGCCTAGCTAGTGTTCATTTTTTTTTATTGTCTCCCTTTCGCTATAGTTTAGTTCATGTATGGGTCGTCCATCTCATTTGTGAATTGAGCTATAGTGCGGGGATGTGGCATCTTTGTGCTTCGGGTGCTACAGTATTAACTAAAAGAAAACAAATCTAAATCTCACCTTTTACCAAAAGTGCTCACGGACGAGCGTGACGACCAAGAAGAAGCTAAATGATGGATCCGACACCTCTCGAACTCAAGTCTGAGACAAACAAACACATGCTCAAGACTTAAACTCGATCATGAACTAATTAGATGCACGGCTATGCATACGAATACAAGTGGATGCAATGCATGTTATATAAATTCATACTTAGCCATATCGGAGCAAATAACCTAATATCACATAAAGAATTAAAGAATTAAACTCATAATATATTAAATAATCTCATGATGCATCATATTATTGCATAACATAAGAGTACATAAGTTTAAAATACATAAAGGAGGCAAACGATACAAGAAAAGATTACACGTATCATTTATACGGTTAGGAATTCAAGTCACAGTTAGACCTAACAAACGAGGCCCTAAACTTAGAATAATTAACGAAACATAATATATTACAACATATTAACACGTTAGGATCATAATGAAGGTGGGAGAAATTAAATACAATCGAAAATGAAACAAGAAAACAAGTAAATAAACAACACCGAAAGAACAACCACAAAACAGCCCCAAAACATACCGAAAGGGGAGGGGTAACGGAGTTAATCCCTCCAAGCACAAAGGGGTATCCCCCGTTAAGGGACACAACAGCTCCAAGTGAAGGAGTAACGAGAGTTACTCCTTCCACCCTAAACACCTTAATGGGCTTTACTCGTACCCGGCTACTTCTTCCTCGTGAAGAGCAGACCTGTTCACCCCTGCATGTGACGCCCCGTATTCTCGAAGGGCGTCCTGACGATATTAACAAGCAAGTCTCTACACTTGTGTGTGTTTAATTTAAGAGTTCTTGAATTATGTGATTTAATGTAAATCCAATTTAATATGTGATCATTTGGATTATTCTAAAATTAATGGTTAAGTTGATTTTAAATCCATCAGGTTACTTAACTTGTTTAATTTCAGTTTACTTGAATTTCTTGAGATTAATTATCAATCATGTGTTTAAGAAGTGTCGTTAAATTGTAAGAAAGGTTTCTAAAATTAAATTGAATTAAACTCTAATTAGTAAATCTATCTCTTTCATTTTAATTTATAAAATTAATTTGGAGCTTGAATGTTTATTCGTAACTTTACCAATTTTACTTACGATTATTTGTACGCGATATTTCACTTTGCTACGCGATAAGGATACCCGGTTCTATATAGCTTGTGCACAAGACACATTTCTCTCAATCTCTTTTCTCTCTCTCTCTCTCATGTCCCACTATCTCTCCCGCGGGTACTATGCGCGGCTTTGGTTACGAGCCCATAACTCGATCGTTTCTCGACGGAATTCAACAAACAAATAGTCCATTTCGATTATCTCGGCGAGACCGACGTAAGAGTACCAATTTCATAGCCTAAGAACAAACATTGGTGGAGTTATCGCCGGAATTCAGAAGCAGCGGCGGAGGTGTCGGACCACCGCCACTTCACCGGCGTCCCGCGGTGGTCTCCGGCCACCATTTGAGGCACGCGTCCCGGATCCAGAAACTAGATCTCCCGGTGCACTATTTGACGTCGGCGGCGCGGCCATCCGGGCCGCGACGGCACCGCACGCGCCCCCTGAAGCTCGCGGTGGCGGAGCGAGTTATTGTAGCGGCACGATTTCGCCGCTTCCGGCGGCGTTTTTCGACAGGGCTTGATGGTTTCCAAGGTTTTTCGACCCCCTGAGTTCATTTCCGGCATCAATTTCACCAGATCTTGGCCGTAGGTGGTGGTTCCGGCGATGTGGGCGGCGGCAGAAACTTCAGCGGCCAACGGGGCCCTTTTTCGGCCATCTTTTGGCCTCAGGCTCTTCACGAAAGTTGTTCGGAACGGTGAGAACTAGTAGCCTGTGATCACGCGACTCCAGATTCGGCGGTTTGGCTGTGGATCGCGGCTGTGCAACGGCGGCGCAACGGCGACGCTAGCTCCGAGGATTTTTCTGACTAGCCACCTTAGGGCTTTCGAAGAGGTCGTCATGGGTAAGACAACGCTTCTTTCGGATCACATTTTGGTTCACCGGTTTGGAAGTAATTTGAGTTTGAAGATTTTATGGTTTTCGTGTTCTTAGATCTGAAATTGGAGGAGATTGACTTGGAATTTCCAGAAATTGATCGAGGATTCGGAACGGGCATGAAGATTTCATTCAGGACTGATTTTTTAGGATTTTTCCGGCGACTTTCGACGGCGGCCCGGTGGCGGCCCGATGACTTTCCGGCGGCTCCGGTGGCGGCACTCCGACGACTATCGGACAGAATGTTCGTCTCGTTGTGGTGAGTTCAATGCCACTTTCCGTTCGATAATCGGACACTCGATCTATTTATTACGAATTATTTTTGCGTAATTGTGATTATTTGAATTAATTGTTTTAAGTGCAAATAAATTGTTTATTGTTTGTTTGTTGATCGAGATGTATTCCAATCATATTCAAAAACATGTATTGAATGGATTGTGATATGTATGAATGTTTCGATTTACAATTTGAATCCCGATGTGATGAATTTATACTATGTGTTTAGATACGAAGGGGTGTTAGTTTATTTAGAAACTAATTTCTTATGTGACTAAATGAACTTGAATGATATTTTAGAAGAACGAACATGTTGTGATTTCTCTATATGAATTTGAGACGTTTTCAATTATAAGATTGTTGTAAATTGTGTTTCAAATATAAAATCGAGATACATGAAGGATGCTTGAACAACTTGAGACTTGATGCATGATAAGAGTTAGAATTGTAATATCTTGATTTACTCTTACTACTTGAAAATGGTATATTATGAATTACGATAAATTGATAATTGTCATGCTTGTAAGTAATTAATTCCTAGTTGAATAATTGTATAAACACTTTAAATAAACAAGTATGCTTAGCAATCGACTAAGGGGATGTATGTGTAATAATTCTAAACTTTTATAAATGACTTAGGGGATGTAAGTGTAATATTCATGAAACCATGGATGTGACTTAAGCTTGTGTACCAAACATGTTGTGAAGTTGTAAAGTATGATCTTAAGTGAATTAGATGCACTCTTTAATTGTATCAAGCATGCCATCTACGTACAACAACCTTGTATGTTTATATGATCAAGTTGCTCTTACTTATGCACTTTATAACTTGACATGAACTTGATGCTTAATTATAATATTATAATTGAACCCTGTAACATTGGATGATTTAATATGCATTTTATGAATACATTGACTTCATAAATTGATCTTGCATCTTTGGATATGGAATTACGTGTCGGTTGCTTGTAAATATGACCTTGTTGAGCATTGATATGCCTTGAATGACCACGACACCTTATCCAAGCACAAAATGAACACTTATGCTTCACGACCATGTTGAGCAATGCCGTGCTTCTTGTTTGGTTCATATAGAGTCTAAGTCTGGGTTTCTGTATGTCTTGTCACAGAGTTTGGTGGTGCCGGTGGGCCCGAGGTTTAGAGTGTTTGGCCCTTCACACTCGCAGACTCTACTACTACGAGGTGAGGTTTAGGATTTTGTATAGTTATGTGACCTATGGCCTTTACATGCTGATTTCTACCCTTGTATGCGAGTATACCTTACTATAAATACGTATGTGTTGGATATGATATGTTTATGACCTTGCGTGCGTTCTGCGTGGATGGGTGTTTACGGGCTTAAATTCCATAGCGTGGGTTCTGCGTGGATGGGTGCTTACGGGCTTAAATTCCATCGCGTGGGTTCTGCGTGGGTGGGTGTCTACGGGCTTAAATTGTAACGCCCCAGTTTTTCAGTGGTTTGAGCATGACGTATTCGTTTACCAATGTGCGCAATTTAATTAATGATATATGCTTCATTATTGATTTTATTAATTGATCGTGAATTCTTGAGACGTTTGGGCATGTGTGTTTATGTTTGATGCCGTTGCTATTTGGTTTGATTTCTGTTTTTCGTGGAAACTTAGCATGAGTGAATTATGTGACTTATGATTATGTTTATATGCTCGTTGCATGATTTTATTCTCGTATGTGTGAGTTTTGGATTCTTTTGTGTGATCGGAACCGAAAAGGGGGCTAAAGAGCATTTAGCGCACCTTGTGTTCCGGGTGGCATATCTTGAGCTCTGGGACTCGGAATCGAGTTCCGTCACCTCCATTGGTTCTGGATCAACGAATCGGAGACAATGGGATAAGCCTCATATTTTTATAAGATTAATTGGATTGCTAAATCTTAACCAAAACAAGCCCCTTGCGCGAAAAATAACAAATATTAGCTATTTCACGTTCACGGACCTATCCTAACGTACCTAGACCCTAACCATTGACCTATACCCACTTGAACACTCTCTCTCTCCCCCATATCAGCCCCCCCCACCGAACCAAACCCCCTCTCAACCACCAAACTCAGCCAAAATGGAGAGAGAAAGAAGAAGAAAGAAGGAAAGAAGAAGGAAGAAGGAGAACTATTCAACCCTTGGGTATTTGAGCTCATACCCCCTCCATTTCTCCTCCAAATTGAAAGGTAAGACCATATTTGTGATGTACATCTCCTCATAGTCATTTTGAGTTAAGGTTTGCATGATTTCTCCAAGTGATGAGCATGTATTGGCATATGGGGTGAATAGTGAGGGTTTGGGAAGAATTTATGAATTCTAGCTTGCTTCCTTGTGGATTCTTTTGGTATGAAGTATGTATGTTGCTCCTAAGACATCATTTTTGATATGTATGAACTTTATTTGGTTTTTGGATTACGATTCATGATTTTACCAATTATGAAATTGAAGTAGTGCTTGAGCTTGCTCCATATTCATTCCTTGCATGAGTTGTTGCAACTTTGGACCATTAATTGGCCTGAAATGCATGAATTCTTGCTACCTTAACTTACCTATGTGTGTTAATTTGATGTTTATATGGTTTAGCATGAGTTTTACCCTGTTTTTTGTGTGTTTTTCGCCACTGACCTAAATCCGGGAGGGTGGATTTTTCCAAAAGGAAAAATCCACGGGGGTGGATTTGAGGCAGAAACTTTGGATCCTCCCCTGTTTTATGACTGAGATTGTTTTGTCCCGTTTACCCTCATACGAACTCGGATTGACCTGATTTTTGAACCCGCGGAAACATCTTGAAGTCTAGAACATCCTCCAATTGGAATCAACTCAATATCTTTTCTCAATTGTGAGTTATAATTGTTTGAAAATTGTGTCGCCACTTCGCCGAACTTCTACATTGGCCCAAACTTCAAACCTACGCCATTTTCACCTTGCTTTGAACCGTGATTCGTGCCACATATCCTTGAAAACATCTATGTGTCTAGTTTCACCTCAAACAAGAAAAACATAATTCCAATTTATCAAACTCAAGATATACCCATTTTTCTATAGCTTGCGCATTTCCGAATTGTCAACTTTTCCTAACTTTTGCTAAACTTTGCCAAAACTCGTTCTATCGCCTTCCTTGCACTTCCTCGACCCCTTATGTGACTTATATACTATACTACTAACATGCTTTATGAGGTGTTTTGATTATTGTATGAAGTTTATGACTTGAATTGCTATGAAATATGAAAGTTATGAACGAAGGAACTTGATAACTCTATGTATTGAATGTACTTGAATGAATTATGTGATAAGGTGCTTTCATGACATGATTTTTACTTCATATACATTTATAACATGTATTATCTTGGGTATTAAGAAATTTTATGATTTTTCATGGAATATTTTACGAGTTATGCCTCAAAGTGACTTAATTGCTCCTAATATGCGCATATATGGATCTTGACTCTCAATGTACACCCTAATTGCTTATGTAACTCTTAGTTATCACTTTTATGATATGTATACATGTTATATCACGTGTTATGATTATTATTTGAATTTCTCGGATTTATTGCGTATGAAATATGGAAGTTATGAACTCGAACGGATATGAACGTCTCTTGGAATGAATGAATGACTTGTTTACATGACTTTAAATAATGAATTGTGCATATGAATGTTTCCATGATACCATATCATCTCTTATGCATTCATATCATATTCATAACATTGTCGTGCGTCGTATTTGGTTCATCTGGAGTCTTGAGTCTTACGTGTACCCTCTATTGTCCTTGGTATAGTTTTCTCCAGGGCGGAGACTTGCCGGGTTCATAGGACACTTTCAAGTCCTCTTGTTTTCTTCTTGGTTTTGGTTGATAAGGTGTAAAGGTGGGTTTCTCTTCTATTAGTTAACTTACCCTATATACTCCCAATGTGTAAAGATTTCGGTCAAAACTATTATACGTATATAGAGTCACTTTTCAAGAGTAAATATTTGCAATGTAAAGCCCTTATTTTATGAACCCTACCAAATGTTTTGGCGAGAATGAAAGAATGAATGTTATGCACAGAATGGGGCCCAGGGACTTGGTGTGAGTGGTGACCCGAGGAGGCATGGGCTGACGGTGAACCCTCACACTAGTCCCACCAATGAACGGCGTAACCGGACCTCGTTAGGAGTTAGCGAGTAATGGACGCTGAGTGCCATCTGGGGAGTCATGTTCCCCTTTTGGTCAATGAATGGATGGTTCGGGCCGATCACCCGGCCATCACCCGGAGGAAGAAGGTGTAAATGTTCATGAATGTGCACAAAAGAATGTTATGCATGAATGAAAGAAAGAAAGAATGTTTAATAAACTACACGAGGTGTTGGTTGGAGATAATGCACGCCTACTCGCCAGGCTACAAAAGACCTAAAGAATGAAAATGAACGTTATAATCCCTTTTGGTGACTTCTTTATCTTACCCACTTGGGAAAATGCTCAAAAACCTCATTTGGGATTATAACTTGCATGTGAATGTTAAATATTATTGTATATGCTATTTATGCCTCATTTTATACCCACCAGTCTCCTATAGACTGAACCCGGTTTGTTTTCAGTTTTCTTGCAGGTTTGGGGTGCTAGGCGGGAAGTCGAGTTTGTTAAGTCTTTCGGTCAAGTCAAAGTCTGTTCTTATGCATAGTGTATCATGAATTGTTTAAATTATAAAGAATATATGATTTGTATTGATTATTGCTACCATCATGATTTCTGAATAAGCTTATAGGAACAGAAAGAATCCGTAATTGATGTTTTGTGATCTTATTAAATTTCGGGATTAGGTACCTATGTTAGTTGAACCCGTTTCTCTTTGCTTACTTTGCTAATTATCAATGTACTTTGCTTCCATACTGGTATTATTTCTATTGTAATGTTTCTTTGGTTGCGAAAGTTAGTTCCCGCCTAGCTTAGCGAGTGTGTGTCTCCCCGTTCGCCGTGATTTAGCTCGGGTATGGATTGTCCATTTCATATTCGGGTCGGGTCTCGGTGCGGGGGATGTGATACCTTGCGCTAGGGTGCTACATAAATTCCATCGCGTAGGAATATGTATAAAAACCAGTTTTTGAAGCATATGTAAGCTATTTTGGAAAAACCATTGTGTTGTGTTTATGTAGCGAGATTGCCTTGTAAGATTGGCGTATGTGATCCGTTGTGATCTGTTCTGTTGTGATCCGTAGTGATCTGTTCTGTTGTGATCCGTTGTGATCTGTGTGTGGATCTGATCCTGGTGAGCTGCGGGAATGGGAACCCCCGGGACGGTTAGGGCCGTCGGGGCATTTATCCATTCCGTAGTTCCATTTGAGATATCTTCACGCGACCCGTGCTGTAGGGAAGGTGTGGTGTCTTGAGCCTTCGGCTAAGGCCGGGGAGGACTCTTGTGGGTTCGCTACCCCTTGAGGGTGAGTCTATTTTTAGACGGTTTTATAGATGGTTTGGGGATGGTACATCTCCTCCATCACTAGTGTAGCGGTTGGATTGTTTTTGATTTATGATTCTGAGGAGTAAAGGTTGGAAGCTCGTACTCGCCGAGCATGTGTTCTTTTATGTTATGGAATTATGAATCGGGATAGAGTCCTCCTGGAAAATGGTTTCTAAACTTATATCTATATTTATTTGGGTTATTTCGAAATGTTTTGGTATGCAACACCTATCCCCGGTTCATGAGTCCATCCTTTGATTCTGTGCTATGCTCTATATATATATATATATTGTGGGTGTGCGTTAGCCCCCTCACTCGGTCAAGTTGACTGACCCCTCATTTAAACTTTTAGTTGCAAGTCTGTTGGCGTTTGCTAGGCGGGAGTGAGTCATTTGAGTTACACTTCGTCGGTCTAGCCTTTCTAGTTGAAATGTCTTTCATACATTTTACTTATATCATGATTTGTAGACTTGAGATTATACTTTACCTTTCTGTAGCCCTGTGTGGCATTCGTATTCGGCCCTGTGTGGTACTTGATGATTATTGCGTTATGTTGATCGGACATTCGGGACTAGGTATCTATGCTAGTTGAACCCGTCACTTGTTTTTAATGTTGATTTAAATGCTTCCGCTATCTTGTTTGATTGTTTAAATTGTTTCCGAGCTCTGAGTCTGTCGAGTTAGATCCGCCTAGCCTAGTGTGTGAGTTGGTCTCCCGTTCGCTTTGATTCGGATTCGGGCATGGACTTTCCATTTCGTGACCGTTCTGGGTTTTAGTGCGGGGGATGTGGCATCCTCCGTTTGGGGTGTTACACTGCAACTCAAGCTCAACAACAAAAGTGATGAGGTAGCAAGAAAACAGCAACAAATAAACAAAAAATTGTCGAAGAAACAACATGAAAACGAGCTCCAAACTCACAAAAACTAAACTCAAGGCATGGATTCAAATTGAAGAGAAAACCTAACTATTCACATCAAGCTTCAAATCTCTATCAAGACTAACTCAAATACTGAATTCCAAGGATGAAAATGATCACATAAGGGTGGAGAAAACAATCATATACTTACCTTTCAAATTGGAGAAGAGATGGAGAAGTATGGAGCTCAATTCTTCTCTTGGTGAATAGTGGAGGGAATGAGATGAATCCCAAAGTTTTCTGCACCTTTTCTCTTTTTTATTGTGTATTCAGATTATGAGAGTTAGGGGAGAGAAAATAGTTTTAAATAGGGTTAATTAGGATCAATTTTCAAGTCATTTGGTTAAGAAATGAAGGAGTTATGGCCAAAATACTCCAAGGTAGCAAATCTACACGTGTGGCTCGGTTCGGACAAATTTCGAAGGCTCAAATGGGCTTAGAAAAATACAAAGTTAGGTTCCTTAGTTCTGTATCATTGTTATAAGTCCAGCGCCACTTCCAAAATTTGAATCCGAGTTCCCGATCTCAAGTTATGGCCTCCGGAACACAAGGTGCGCTAAAACTTCGTTAGGCCCTCGAGTCCCCAAAACAACTAAATGGTCAAGGACCACAAAAAACGAGTTCTAAAACATAAAATGAGCATGCAAACAAGTTCATAAAACATATAATTCAAGTATATTACGTAATCACGAAGTTCGAAAAATAAATTCAATTAATATAAATGAACTACGATAGTTAAAACGTGCAACTTAAACAATTAGGGCATAAAGATCACTTAAACAATTAAATCAATGTATAAATTAAATCAAAAGAGAAATCAAAATATCGAAAAAGCCTCTCGTGGTGTCATACCTGTCTTGCCGAAGAAATAGTGTAACATCCCGCTCGTCCGACCGCACAGGTACACCGTCTCGAGAGTGCTACTTGCGCATTTAAATTATTTAACTATGCAATTATTTAACTAATATGTTTTTTAATTTCTATTCTTCAAAATATTTAAATTATTTGCTAAGTATGTGTATAGAATTTTGAATGTTTTTGCCTCTTTTCGCCTCGTTCTTGACCCGTTTGAGTTCAGACTTGATTCTGATTTTTGTGATTATGTGATATGCATGAGTTATATATGTTATGAATGTATTTAATTGCTCGTTACATGATTTTGAGTTCGTTTGATATGGTTTTCAAACCGTTTTATTTGTTAGGGACTTAAGGGCCTAACTAGTTTTAGCTCGCCTTCGGTTCCGGGAGGCGTAACTGGAGCTCGGGAATTTGGATTCAAATTCCGAAAGAGAAGTTGAACTCCTAACGAAGAAAGGAAGACAAGAAACTCATATTTTTCTAAGCCCATTTGATCCTTCAAATTTTGCCTGAATCGAGCCCCGTATGACAGATCTGCCACCTTTGACTAAAATAGCCATAACTCTTTCCTTATTCAACCTTTTTGACCAATTCTTGGGCCCACTTTCCACTAACTCACTCCCCTATCTATCTCTCTCAGCCCCACTTCGAAATCACACCAAAAAGAAGAGAAAAATAGCTGCTAAAGTCTGATCCAAGGAAGAAGAAAGGAGAAGGAAGAGCAACTATTCATCTCTCCAAAATTTGAGCTCAAGCCTTGATTGAATCTCTCCTAATTCAAGAGGTAAGTTAATAGTTGTTCTCTACATCCCTTTGTGATCATTTTAACTCAATGTTTTCAAGATTTCATCCATTTTTGAGCATTCTATGGCATATAACATGAATAGTGAGGGTTTAGAGCTTTTTGATGATTTCTTGCTCCTTCTTGTTGTATTTCTTTATTTGAATCTAGTTATATGTTGCTAAGACCTTCCTCTTTTTAATTATGAGCATGAATTTGGTGATATTTGGCGGCGTATCAAACCACCATTAATGGATTTTTCTTTAACTTGAAGAACATGAAGTTGTGTATGCATCTCTTCCTTTCTCATGAGTTTAGCTTCGGTTTTTGCATGTTTTAGGGCATAAATCTTTGAATCTTTGCTGCTTAAACCTTATAAAATGTGTTGGATTGGGTTTCTTTGGTGTTTCAGGGCTGCTTAAACCTTATATGATGTGTTGGATTGGGTTTCTTTGGTGTTTCAGGGCTGGACCAGGGGCTGGAATTCCAGCCCTGCACGGGCTAACACCCGTTAGGGGCTTTTGTGTTGTTGGGGCTGTAACGGCCGTTAGTTAGTAGCTGGGGCTGCTGTACTGAGTAACGTTCGTTACCCAGGTTGTGAAGGGGTGGGAACAACGGTCGTTAGTCCCCCAGTCCAACCGTTTGTTTGTTTTCGATGTTTGTTTGTTCATTTCGCTCGTTTCCCTCCCCGATCTTGATCCTAATGTGATGTATGCTTGTTTATATATATGAAATGTTGTGCTATGACTTGTTGATGCATGAATTTGGTATGTTTTATGTTTGAATAATGTGTTATGATTCTTATATTAAATTTATAGGTTCCTTTGATGTGGAATGTACATCATATGACCTAATATGCTCTCTTACGTGCATGCATGACTTCATACCCTGCTTGTTTTCCTTGCATGTAATTTCCTTGTTCTTTTTATGAAGTGTTTGCATTGCCAACATGTTGTATGATTCCTTATGTTCGTTGTATGAACTTATGAACTTGTTTAATGTGAAATATGTGAGCTATGATTCAATATGATTTAATATGGCTTAATGTGATCTAAGTGCTACCTTGTTGCATTCTTTATGCATCATTTGCATTTATATGCAATAGCCGAGCGTCTAATTAGTTCATATTGAGTCTAAGTTTGTCTCTCGTTCTTTTTTTTTTTTGGTTCTTAGGTTTGTCCCGTTGTTGAGGAAGTGGTACTTTTGGTGTTTTTCGGTTCATTTCGTTCGGTTTGGTCGACAAGGTGATGTTTTCTTTCTTTTAGCTATTATGACCTAGAACCCTATATGAGTTTTTAAGCCTGCATGCGACTTATATATATATATATATATATATAGGTATATAGATACGTGTTTGATACTTATTTTGTGGGAATTGGCCCGTTTGCTATGAAATCTTTTCAAAACGTTTATATATATATAAGCTATGTTTTTGTTTGTTTTCTTTCGAAAGGCTTGGTGTGTGTTTTACACTTGCGAGCTTTACCTTTCAAAGATAAGTTTATGTATATGCACTTTTGCACTTTGCCTTGGGCACCCGAGAAGTGGTATGTGATCTCGGGTCGGCCCTGGGGTCGCCGAGCTCTCTCATCAAACAACTCCACCAATGGGTAACTTACCCTAACCTCGGGAGGTCGAGGGAAAGGCGGGTCTTCTTGAGCCGGCATGGAATATCGTCGAAGGGGCGGGTAGGATCTCCTGCTCATATATGTTTTGCCAAGAGCCAGGGTTGAGGGGTCACGCCTCTCATCCCGAAATGGAGAATTGACATTGCACTTTGCTTTGCCTTTAGATTTTGCTTATGTTTATGAAAGGAGGTTTGGTTGGAAACTCGTACTCGACGAGAGCGTGTTTTTGCTTCCAATTATGGTTCGTGAAATGCGAGTGGACTTCTAACTTCTAAAATTTGTTGATTTTGGCCTACGGCCTTAAACTTTTTTTTCTTTATATATATTACCACCGGTTAAAATGTTTTAGAATGCAAAAACCACGCCTCGGTTCATAGACACTTTAGTTTTGAATATGCTATGCTCTTACGCATATGTAAGCGTGCGTGTGTTAGCCCCCTCACCAATCTTTAGGACTGACCCCTCTTCATTATTTTGTTTTCCCCCTTGTTTCTTTAAGTTTCAGGTGTAGGTTTTTGGGAGGTCGAGCTAGGCGGCGGTCTTTCTTTTGAGTCGTCAGAGTTTTATAGTAGAGTCATTGCATACCTTGCATCTTTACGTTCCAGTTTTGGTACTATGTATAAATATGTATACGATTATGCTTCTGAATTCGATTATTGAGGATTTGTATGATTTATTTGGCTCGGGATGGGCAAGGCATGTATTAGTTGATCTATTATATTCTTGGTATAGATGCATGTATATTAATATGTTTGTGATCCTGTTGCTTCTGCATGTGATTTTGATTTTTATGCGCACTCTGTAATAGGGTCTAGACCGTCTAGCCTAGGAGGGATTTTGTTTGTCTCCCGTTCGCTGTAGCTTGGTGCGTGTGTGGAGTTTCCATTTTGTTACACGTGTCTGGCTATGGTGCGAGGGGTGTGGTGCCCCTCGCTCCGGGGTGCTACAAACAGAGTGTCACAATCCTTCCCCCTTAAAAGAACCTAGTCCCCAGGTTCACCGCTTTCAAGCTCAAGCAACTTACCATATTCATCCCATGTTCTAGGTTCTTGACATCCCGATAAGGATTAGCCCGGTAAGGTCTTCATGCACAAGGGGTTTGATCACCTCTTGAAATCTTGATGGAGTATTCCTCACCGCTTGATCCGGGCTAGGAGCAACTAAAATGTTTCGCACGATAGGAGGGTCCAAGTTTGATTCATCACCCATAGTGTCACGCCCCGGGTCCGCGGGCCCGTTAGACGCGAGTGCAAGTCTCCAAGCCCACCAAGTATAACCTGAAATTGGGCCTAAACCACTGCCCAAAAGGGATATCCATTGTACTTGGACTCTTTAACTTATATACTGAACTTAATCCTTATACTTTCCCGATGTGGGAAAGGGGTGTCACACATAGTTTGATTCATTCCAACTACTCAAGAGCTCGGTGTTACACGAATGGCGTGTTGGAAAACACGAAAGAGTTGAGCAGCGGAAGTTTAAAATTTTCCAAAAGTTTAATCGTTGTCTTGCAATTTTCGTACTGTAATGTAGGGAATAATAAGAAACTCACTTTAACTGAAGCTTTGTTGTGATGTTGTTACCGCCTAACAAACACCCTTCAAGCGGAAAGTCCCTCGAACGGTCCTTCGATTTAGACTCCAAAGTAGAAGGCCTTTAAAGCGTATCCACACCAGTCCTAGAACACGATCAAGCAAGTGAGAATGCTAGTTCTATAACTTGTGTTAATGGCTAGGATAATTTTTGCTTTGAAAACTTTTCTTTTAATTTTTCTCAAAAACTTAACACTTCGTGAGTGTTGGTCTAAAGTATAAGAGAAGCACCCACCCTTGTATTTATACAAGGGGGTTCGAAAACCCTAAGGTTCTCCTAACCCTAGTGGGCTTCTTTTCTTGCTCACTAATTAACCCATTTAATTATTTAATTTAATTGGAATAATAAGGTCTTAACTTATTCTCCAAGTCTAGCAAGAGATGACTTCTCTTTCCTACAATAGGAAGTTGGACTTTTCAACTTTCCTAAAGTTGAAAGCCAATATTCAATAAATAAATTAATCCCAATTAATTATTTATTGGGTTATGTTTATTTGAGAATAGTCTTAACAATTAATTCAATAATTAATTAAAAGACCAAAATTAATTAATTACAATTTAATTAATTAATTCTAGAAAAGAATTCAAGTGTAATATAATTACACATCAGAGCCACGCCTCAGCCACATGTACGTGACAAATGGCAGCCACGCAGGCATGCGTGACACGTAGCAGTCACGTGTCTTTGACACGTGGCAATGCCCACGTGTTCCAGCCCCGTTTTCGATCAACTATTTTGATCCTTCGATAATCATATTAACATCCTACCATAACCCTCGTGTCCTGGCATTTGTGTGTGACCCTTTAGGTTCATTATTCGATTAGCAGCGATAACAATTAATTAATTCCCTAATTAATTAATCACTTCACAGATCACACTACCGTAATCTAGAAATGGGTGTGTGACCCCTAGCCGAATAACGAAATGAATCGAAGAACCTTTCAGTCAATGACATTCAGTGAAATACGATCCTCCTACAACTCCATCTCTCAATCAAGAACAAAGGCATGGGAATATTCTCAGAGCCCAAATATTCTTGATCTTTAAAGTTAAGTTCGTTTCATATCCATTTCGATCTCAATCCTAGAAAACCCTATTTTCTAGATGTCTTGATCTTTATCCACCTTGGCCAAGGGTGTAATGTCTAATGGACTACTAACAACTCAATCAGTAAGAGATCATTTTTGTTCTTAACCAGTGTAGGCCCTTTGTTGATTCTACTAATTCTAGATATGCCACTTATGTAATCCCAACATAGGCCGTGGTTCAGGCGTCAGTATGTCGACACCCTTTTGAGCCTATATCAAAGATTACAGAGTTAGCTCATATAAGACATTACAGAATCTCAAGTCTAAGGATTAATAAATCACGTCATTGACCTGTGAGATATTTCCTAATCTGGAAGTTTCAGGAAACTTCCTTTCCCATTTAAGAATGTTCTCACGCGGGACATCTCAGTGATGAAGTTCTAGTAACAATCACCCTTATGTATTATGAACGCATCAACGTATGCACTTATCACTCCATTAAACTGAGTGATCCTTCAAAAGGACATAATCACACAAGCAAGTCTCAGCAGAGTCAAGGTCGATACTCCCACTGTCTGTCGGACTCATCGACTTGGAAAAGTTTCTAATCCTCACCTATGGAGTTAAGAACTTGTTTCATGTGTCGTTCTCATAACGCAAAGTTCTTAACGGCCTCATCGGATTATGGGAGTTCAATACATGCAAAATACAGTCAACCCAAACAGAAATAAGTAAGCACATAAAGAAGTGATTGCCTATGAGCAAAATCATTCCGTATATTATTCAAAGATTGTTTGTGATTTCACAAGGAAATAGTAAAGCAAACATCTGCTTTAAGGGCACTATTCCTAACAATCTCCCACTTTCCCATCAAAGCCACTCAGATGCTAATCTAAGACCCATCTTCTGAAGATGTCCTTCGAAAGCCTGTTGACTAAGGGCTTTAGTAAGTGGATCTGTCATGTTCTCTGCCGATGTGACCCTTTCAATTTGCACATCTCCTCTTTTGATGATATCACGGATTAAGTGATACTTCCTCAAAATGTGCTTGGTCCTTTGGTGAGATCTTGGTTCTCTTGTTTGAGCAACCGCCCCGGTGTTGTCACAAAACAGTGTAACGAGTTCTTTAATGCTAGGAACTACACCCACCTCGTGGATGAAGTTTCTTACCCAAACACCTTCCTTAACTGTGTCGTTTGTAGCTAAGTATTCAGCCTCAGTGGTCGAATCTGCAGTGGTCGCTTGCTTGGAACTTTTCCAACTCACTGGTCCGCCGTTTAGGCAAAATATATATCCTGACATGGATTTAAAATCATCCATATCTGATGCAAAGCTTGCATCACAGTATCCTCTAATGACAAGATCTTGCTGGCCTCCGTAAACCAAGAACAAATCCTTAGTTCTTCGTAAGTACTTAAGGATGTTCTTTACAGCAGTCCGGTGACCTTCACCAGGGTCAGATTGGAATCGGCTAGTCATGCTAAGTGTATAAGCCACATCCGGTCGAGTACATAGTGTAACGCCCCGGTTCCGGATGAACAGGTAAGCACGCCACGTGTGAGTTTTTGAGAGTAGGAATTTATTTTAATTCTTTAATTTCACCAAAATCTTACGTGACATCTCATATTTTTATAAAATTCATGAAATATTATTTATAAGAATTATGTGAATTCATATCATTGGAAAATTTTTATTACGAAAAACAACTACCGAGAGTGTTTTAATTACGAAATTGTCCCTAAATATTCATTTCTTTAACTTTAGGGACTTAATTGCATAAGCTTGTAAGGGCTTAATTGATCATGTTTCAAAAGTTATATCCTCAATTGCATGACTTGAGTTCTTGGAGGATTAATTAGCAAATGTTGGCATTTCACACATTTCCAAGACATGAATCACGGTATATTGCTTCCATGATCTTCCTTGATCATTTATCATCAAAAATTCCATCAACATAATTTCCCTTCAAGCTCTCGGTTCCAAGAAGCAAAAGGAAAGAAGAGATTTCTTCCATTTCATCAAGATTTCAAGAATTAAATTCAAGCTTTGGGGCTTAACCATCAACTTCATTTATTTTCTTCATTTCTTGTTCTTCAAAGGTGATTGTTGCATGATTTGATGATTCATAATCACATATAGGTTAGCTAGGGTTTGAGGAATTATGAAAGTTATGAATTAATTGTTGCTTGTTACATGAACCATGATTTCTCTTTGAATTATAGCATGATTGGAGCATGAATTCTTGAATATTTAGCTTGAGTGATCAAGTTTGAGCATGAACTTAGAGGCTTGAAATCTTGATGATATTTCATGTTTAGGTGTTTAAAGTGATATATTACCAAATACTTGAACATGTACACATGCATAATTCCAGAAATAATAGCATTTGGGGATCAAAACTTGGGATTTTGTGGCTTTGTTAATGTTTCCCGTAGCCATCCCCTGTTTCTGCTCTGCTTTTCAATTGTAGAAACTGGGAACGACCGTTCCCAGCCTCAAGGCATTGTGGGAACAGGCGTTCCCACTCTTTTAAACAAAATAGGCGGCCGAGCCTGGGAACGGCCGTTCCCATTTTGGCTTGTGTGCCGGAAGGGCCGTTCCCAGCTAAAGGCGCGCTTTTAAATTTAAAATCATTGGCACGTTTTGAAGGGCCATGGGAACGACCCTTCCCAATTACAAAGGGAAGCCGGAACGGCCATTCGCGTGCGTCTGACAGAACAAAACTTCTGTTTAAAATTAAATTTTTAGGTCCATGATCCGATGATTTCTTTGACCCCGAATTGCTATTATATGATACAATATGTGCCAAAACAAGATGTTTTCATGCCACATTGCATATTGCTCGTCGTCTCGTTGTATTTTCGCCGTTCGTCATATTTGGTCCATTTTGAGGCATGTCTCATGTATACACGTCGTGTTTGCACAGGTCACGAGGTCGTAGACGAGGAGCAGGCTCCATAGAGCATATCCTTGTTGTGTTTTGTAAGAAAAGGTGAGGTTTTGTTCTAGGTACATAGAACCCTACAACCTTTATGTGCTATTTTCGGCCAAAACGTATGATATCTATGAACGTTTTCAAAACTATAAACATTTCAAGCAAGCAAGCCATGATTATCATGATTTTCAAGCATGTTTGGCGAGTACATGACTGCACGTGGGCCCGAGGATAGTTCTTGAGCCAACCGGGAAAGCAAGGGCTGACGGGTAACTCTTGAGCTATTCTCACCTCATTGGGATCACCCCCGAAGCTACTAGGACATTAGTGGTGGAAGGAGTTCCGTGCTTAGGGAGTCATGTTCCCTATGCACACCATGTCGTGGATAGTTGCGTCTTGCAAACCCACTATCACCCGGAGGAAGAAGGAGACTGGGGATAGATCCGGCATGTAGGATTATCCTCGGGTTATTGCACGTTTCAAGCATGAAATTGTCTAATTGAGCACTAAATTGAAATGTATGATCATGTATTGAATTAATAATGCAAGCACGTATTGTTCACGTTTGGTGTAAAGGTTGGAGAATTGCCCTTACTCGCCGGGGCCACATGTTCATGAAATGATCAAGTTAATGTATTAAAGTGATTATTTGTACTCTCGGGCAAAGAACAAGTTTTCTTGAACTATATATTTATTTTATTTCCAAGTCTTCACCCGAGGCTACAACTTGCATGTGACGTGTGTTATCTATAATTATTGCCCCTCACTCAGTCTTCGGTTGACTGATACTTCACTTTTTAGGTACTTGTGAGCGTGGTCGTGCTAGGCGGGAGTCCGGTCAAGTCTTGCATTTTCACGGGTCTAGCATTACTCCTTTCATGTATAGCCTTTTTATAAATCATGTATAGACCTTTTGGGAAGACATGTCATGATAATTGTTAGTCTATTTTGGATACTTGGACATGTATATCATATAAGTGATGATAATGTATTGATAGTTAGTTTGGTATCTATAATGTATCTATTCGGTAAACATGGTACCTATATGTATGATTGGCTTATTGCTTCCGCTTTTAAATTCATGTTTTGGTTTAATTATGTTGGGGAGTGTCCCGCTTAGCTCGTTTATTTTAATTGTCACCCGTTCGCTATAGTTTTGGTTTATGTACGGATTTTCCATTTCGTATGTGGATCGATGTAACACCCCTCATTTTCGGAGCAAGATACGATGTCGTTTTCGTGCTATTAGATTGTTAATTATTTAACTCTGCTCGTGCTTGAATTGTTTTATTCACTTCTTAATTGTTTATTTGAGTCAATTGCATACTTATGAAAATATGTGAACTTAACTGAAGTATGTGTTTGGTGCCTAATTGCTCTTTAATTTAAATTATGTGGGCTAATTTGAGATTATTGAAAGTTGGGGATCTATTTCTAATTATGAGAAATTCAGTTGGACTTGTTTGGATACCACTTTAAATCTCTGGAGTACTTTCATAATTTCTAAAATCCGAATTTGGACTTGCCAATACTTTCTTTAAAACCTTGGGGATGCTTTTATAATTACACAATCTCTAATTGGATCTATTTGAACCCTAATTGAACTATGTGAACTCAATCGCATCACCTAAGTTCTCGAGGGACTTATTTGTAAATTTGAAAACCGAGATCCCTTATTTTACTTGAAACCCTAGCAGCCTTCTTCATTATTCTCCTCTCCCCTTTTCGGTTTCTAGCAGAGAGCAGCAGCAACTCTGCCTCTTCTCCTCCCCTTCACGCTGAACCATCCCAGTAGCCGATCATCTTCCCCGGCGACACGCCATCGCCGTTAGCTATCATCGCGGGCCACCTTTGCTCGCCAACAAGCAGCAGCAGCGGCGCCAGCTTCTCCACCTGTGAAGCCGCTGCCAACCACCATTCTCGCCGGCGACTTCACCTCCGAACCACCACAAGCACCGAAAGCTTCTCCTCTCTTCATCCCCTTGCAAACTCAGCAACAACGACATAGCTCCTCCATTCTGCCATCGACCACCTGACAGCCACCTTCACCGATTCAGCGCCACCATCATAGGTCAGATCCGGCCTTACCTCGCGACAGGCAGCTTCTCTTTCTTCTCCCCTTCCGTCGCTCTCTCTCTCTGTGTTCAGAATCGGCCACTGACCGACTTCTCCACTAGCAGCGCCGGTTCGCCGCCTCACCACCGCCACCCAACATTGTTGCTTACTCTACCAGCCAAGGTCTGCTGGCGATTCAGCCACCGATTCCAGCAACACCGCATCAGCTCCGGTAACCACCCCATTTCTTCCCTTTCCTTCTTCGCCCAGATCTGAGCATAACCGGGAATTCCGCTCCCGCCGGTAGCAGCCTCCATTGGAGACGCCATCAGTTTTCTCAGCACCACAGACGTCGCTAATACCAGTTGCTTCTCTTTGATTGTAATTTCCCTTTTTCCATATCAATTATTACAATTAGTGTTTAATTAATTTAGTTTTAATTAGATTTGGTATTTTGTAACTAGCGGTAACCGATAATTTGTTCTTTCGTTTCAAACGTTGATGCCAGTGAGTTTTATGTAAAGCCGGATTTCAGATTCATATAAGAAGTGCATTCATACTTGTAACTCTTGAATTTTGATTAATCTTATATCTTTAGATATGTCTGCAAATCGTGTGTAGATAGCTTGAGCTGTTGCAAAATTTTAAACTTAATTTGGGATGACAACTAGAATTATGTTCGAAATAAATGTGGTGGAATATGTGCTTGGATTCTAGATTTAATTGTGTTAGTGTAAGTGCAGTGTTAAAGTGTATTTAGTAATTATTTGGTTGGACTTAATTGGTGAATCTTGTGTAAATTAATTTAGTGTGTGAGTTGTGTCCGTATATATATGTATATGAAAATATACACCAAGTATGCTAAATATGTTAGTTAAGATGGGACGTATGTATGTATAGTAGGTATATTGATTGTTTAATTATTTTGGTGCATGAGTGAATTGGTATCTTGGCTTAGTTTTAATTAAATTTACTCGGTATTTGAGTAGTAGGTATACTGTTAGTCACTTTGGTATGTTAACTGTGACATGGCTGCTGCAAGTGTATATATAAATATTAGCCTATTAATTGGTCTTTATTTGAATGATAATTGTATGTAGTGATTAGTATGTATTATAATGTTCCACTCTTGAGAAATTGGTCAACATATATGTATTAATCTAAATTAAACCGAGTGTTTGAGCTTGAGCTTACTTAATGTAATATGCTTGATTGATCATTAAATTTGCTACAACATTTTATTACCTTCGAACATGTATTTATGCCTCGTACGTGATCTCGTTACTTGTATGTTTATTGTGGAATACTAATTGTGTGCATGAATACTTTCATGGCATCCTTGTAATTTCTATGTACATATCATATCATTCCATGTCACCTCATATTTGTCGCCGTGCGTCTTGATTGGTTCATATAGAGTCTAAGTCTGGGCTTCTGTATGTCTTGTCACAGAGTTTGGTGGTGCCGGTGGGCCCGAGGTTAGAGTGTTTGGCCCTTCACACTCTCAGACTCTACTTTCACGAGGTGAGGTTTAGGATTTTGTATAGTTATGCGACCTATGGCCTTAATATGCTGATTTCAACCCTTGCATGCGAGTATATCTATTATAGATACGCATGTGTTGGATATGATATGTTTATGACCTTGTGAATCAGCTCTGTTTTGGAAAATTAGATATGAAAGCATATGTAAGCTGTTTTGAAAAGTTATGTTATAAAAACCAGTTTTTGAGACATATATAAGTCATTTTGGAAAAATCAGTTATGTTATGATTATGTAGCGAGAATTGCCATGAAAGTTGGTATATGTTATGTTCTGTTCTGTTATGGGGCCCAGGAGCTACGGGTAAGGAGCCCCCGGGATGGTATCGGGCCGTCGGGGATATACCTGTGCGTAGTCTCCATCTGTATGAAAAGGATCTACCGGGACCCACCAGGAGGTTTGGTTGGGAAACGGAGTCCTGAGGGTATGAGTAGCAATCAGCACTCCCCTCGACCGTATGGATGGTTAGGTCGCGCAACCCTACCATCACCCGGAGTTGAGGTTGGTATGTTATTTCTGTTTTGTTATGATATGAGGAGTTGAGGTTGGAAGCTCGTACTCGCCGAGCATATGGTATGATATGTTATGGGAATCATGAATCGGAATAGAGTTTCTGAAAATGTTTTCTAAGTATATATATGTATATATATTTGGGTTTTGCTTGAAACGCTTTGGTATGCAACACCTATTCCCGGTTCATGAGTCCACCCTTTTGATATGTGCTGTGCTCTGTATATATATACTGTGGGTGTGCGTTAGCCCCTTCACTCAGTCAGTTGACTGACACCTCATTTATCTTTTAGTTTGCAGGTTTCCTTTTGGCTTGAGCTAGGCGGAAGTGAGTCTCCTGAGTCACACTTGTCAGTCTAGTTGGTATTAGGATACATTTGTCGCATACTTTATTTATGTTATGTATTTATGTTTCATACTTGAAGGCTATGTTTATGTTCTGCTTAGACTTAAACCCATGTGGGGTTAGTAAGCTAGTATTTGGATGTTAGTAGATATTATGATGATGCTTATGATGTTTATTATGTTGGGTTATGAATTGATTCGGGACTAGGTATTTATGCTAGTTGAACCCGTCACCTGCTTTGCATGTTTTGTTTTAAATGCGTCCGCTATCTATTGTTGTTGGTTTTAATTGCTTCCGCACTCTGAGTTTGTCAAGTTAGATCCGCCTAGCCTAGTGTGTGAGTTGGTCTCCCGTTCGCTATGATTCGGATTCGGGCATGGACTTTCTATTTCGTGATCGGGTCCGGGTCTTAGTGCGGGGGATGTGGCATCCTCCGTTTGGGATGTTACATCCTTAAGTGGTATCAGAGCTCTAGGTTGCAAAACCGAGCTCTTGAGTCGTGTTGAGTCTGTCTACGTCGTACGGCATAGGAATAACTATGCATTGCATTGTTTGACTTGATATTTTGACCTTTCGACATGAATTGTTTTGTGATTATTGGATTGTATGCACACTATGACTTTGATTATGCAACACCTTATTTTATGAGCTTTATAAATTGCAATTAATTGTTGCATTTACGTGATATATGTGTTACATTTCATGTGCATCCTTAACCGGCATGCATCGAATTTAGTGTTTGAATTTCAGGGTGTCCTATGAGTCAACATTGAGAATTCCCTCCATCAACACTACTTATTGGCACTACAACGGAAACACACCACAATTTGAAGATGAAAGGAGTCATCACCAAGATCAATGGTCGCAAAAAGGGTTCAGAGTTGAAGGAATGAGATTTACTATATAGACTTACTATCTTAAAGTCAATTGAAAGATGAAGTTTGACGAATTTTCGCCTTGAGGATTCGTTCATTTGGAAGTAGTCACCTTGTTGATGGAAACGAGTTAATGTAGAAGAATTTGATCAAGTTCGATCCGATCAAGTCCAAGGGATGCGGATAAGTAACCATGTTGGTGCTAACTTAAGCAACGAGCTACAAACCAACGGTGAGTGTTGAAGGTTTTGGTGTCGTTTAGAGTTAACAAACGACAAGACAAGATTTGGTTGTTAGCTCTCTGGGTGTATTCTTTCTGCTGAGATGGAAGATTCTGCTGAGATGTAAGATTCTACTGAGATGGGAATACATCACATACATGCTAAAAGATTTTATTCAACTTTTAGAATTATATACCATGGATTGCTTTGGGAAATGACTAATACCACTAGCGCCGAGCTTAGCTCTGAGATAGATTTCTGATTGACGACCGATTTATGGGTAATTTCTCAAAGATAAACAGGTTAAGGTTTCATACATGAATTAGGATTCTTGGTGGGAACCGAAGATGATTCTGGTTGAACAAGGGCTACGGTCTGGTAAAGGGTTGGATTATAAGCATGCTGGCTGGGTTACCTCTTCACACAAAAAGATTCATGATCTTATTCACATTTCAGAATCGTGTGCCATGACTTACCGTGGGGAAATGCTTAACATCATGATCGTCCAGCATAGCTCAAAGATAAATTTTGGATTGGCAATCGAATTGTGGAATTCCTTGGGGATGAGCAGACTAAGGTTTAACATATAAGTCAGAGTTTCTGAAGGAGACTGTGGATGATTCTGGGTAAGCAAGGATTATGGTTTAGTAGAGAGTTGGATGATGGACATAATTGCTGAATTGCCTCTTCACATGAAAAGATTTAAGACAAGAAGTCTAGATGATGTAGAGTGCATCATTATCGGCTTAATCAACTTCTACCAATTCGTCTCCACTTCCTGCCAAGAGTTTGATACTACGGTGATCGGTATGCCAAGCATTCATAGCATTTGCATACATGCAACGCTTAAGTGTTCTTATCTTGTTTTGTTCGATGTGTGTGATGATTGTCGTTGTTCTGACTGTGATAACGTGGCTACCTGATCTAGCATTGATAACCTGGAATATCTGTTTTTGGTGAACTATTGCTGAAATGAATAAGTTACGTGTTTATGTGGATTAAGCATGTCTATGTGATTTAAAACTCCCTTGATTGCTCACTAACCTCACATGTAACATACATACATACTGTAATCTGGTTTTACAGGGATTCCATCGCGATATCCCCCTTGAGTTGAGGTATGAGCGTGGAATCTATACCCAAGGGATACCGATATCAGTTGTGTAAGGTACACCAAACATGCACCGCATACTTTTCATCAAGTGTTACTCTGATTTGTGTATGTATGAGTGTTGATCTGTGGATTTAATTGCAAGAGAGACCTTAGGCCCCTCTTTTTACTTGTTGGAGAGATATAGGATTCTCTCTATTTATGTGATAGAAAGATGTTGGATTCTTTCTAAGTTTCGTGCACGAGAGATGTTGGATTCTCTCGTACTTAGGTATTCGGAGATGCGGGATTCTCTTGAATCTAAGGGTTTGAGAAATGTTGGATTTTCTCAAACTAGAATGTTTGGGAGATATGGAAATCTATCAGACTTAGGTTGAGAGACGGGGTTCTCTCATTATGTGTTTGAGAGACGGGGCTCTCTCAACTGTGTGCTTGAGAGACGGGGTTCTCTCAATTATGTGCGCGAGAGACGGGGTTCTCTCTTCTCTGTGTGCCGAGGGACGGGGCTCTCTCACTTTACGTGCCGAGAGATGGGATTCTCTCTTGTCTGCTGTAGTTGCGTTGCGCGTTGTCCTGACAACGGTCTGCAAGTGACGAGTTTACGACACCATCGAAGTTGAGTACAGTGACAATTATTCGTTTTACGGCAAGGGTCGAACAACTTGATGAAAGCAACCGTCCAGTGCTCAAACGGATCCCAATGATAACGAGACATCGCGAGAAAGGTTCAGTAAAGACAATGAGAGTAAACTTCATAACGGAGGCTATGTTTTACGCAACTCCTCAAGAAGGGTTAAGACACTATCAACTTGAAGCTTTTCCAGCTCAGCAGTGGAACCTGGGGACCAGGTTCTCTTAAGGGGGGAAGGTTGTAACACCCCTCATTTTCGGAGCAAGATACGATGTCGTTTTCGTGCTATTAGATTGTTAATTATTTAACTCTGCTCGTGCTTGAATTGTTTTATTCACTTCTTAATTGTTTATTTGAGTCAGTTGCATACTTATGAAAATATGTGAACTTAACTGAAGTATGTGTTTGGTGCCTAATTGCTCTTTAATTTAAATTATGTGGGCTAATTTGAGATTATTGAAAGTTGGGGATCTATTTCTAATTATGAGAAATTCAGTTGGACTTGTTTGGATACCACTTTAAATCTCTGGAGTACTTTCATAATTTCTAAAATCCGAATTTGGACTTGCCAATACTTTCTTTAAAACCTTGGGGATGCTTTTATAATTACACAATCTCTAATTGGATCTATTTGAACCCTAATTGAACTATGTGAACTCAATCGCATCACCTAAGTTCTCGAGGGACTTATTTGTAAATTTGAAAACCGAGATCCCTTATTTTACTTGAAACCCTAGCAGCCTTCTTCATTATTCTCCTCTCCCCTTTTCGGTTTCTAGCAGAGAGCAGCAGCAACTCTGCCTCTTCTCCTCCCCTTCACGCTGAACCATCCCAGTAGCCGATCATCTTCCCCGGCGACACGCCATCGCCGTTAGCCATCATCGCGGGCCACCTTTGCTCGCCAACAAGCAGCAGCAGCGGCGCCAGCTTCTCCACCTGTGAAGCCGCTGCCAACCACCATTCTCGCCGGCGACTTCACCTCCGAACCACCACAAGCACCGAAAGCTTCTCCTCTCTTCATCCCCTTGCAAACTCAGCAACAACGACATAGCTCCTCCATTCTGCCGTCGACCACCTGACAGCCACCTTCACCGATTCAGCGCCACCATCATAGGTCAGATCCGGCCTTACCTCGCGACAGGCAGCTTCTCTTTCTTCTCCCCTTCCGTCGCTCTCTCTCTCTGTGTTCAGAATCGGCCACTGACCGACTTCTCCACTAGCAGCGCCGGTTCGCCGCCTCACCACCGCCACCCAACATTGTTGCTTACTCTACCAGCCAAGGTCTGCTGGCGATTCAGCCACCGATTCCAGCAACACCGCATCAGCTCCGGTAACCACCCCATTTCTTCCCTTTCCTTCTTCGCCCAGATCTGAGCATAACCGGGAATTCCGCTCCCGCCGGTAGCAGCCTCCATTGGAGACGCCATCAGTTTTCTCAGCACCACAGACGTCGCTAATACCAGTTGCTTCTCTTTGATTGTAATTTCCCTTTTTCCATATCAATTATTACAATTAGTGTTTAATTAATTTAGTTTTAATTAGATTTGGTATTTTGTAACTAGCGGTAACCGATAATTTGTTCTTTCGTTTCAAACGTTGATGCCAGTGAGTTTTATGTAAAGCCGGATTTCAGATTCATATAAGAAGTGCATTCATACTTGTAACTCTTGAATTTTGATTAATCTTATATCTTTAGATATGTCTGCAAATCGTGTGTAGATAGCTTGAGCTGTTGCAAAATTTTAAACTTAATTTGGGATGACAACTAGAATTATGTTCGAAATAAATGTGGTGGAATATGTGCTTGGATTCTAGATTTAATTGTGTTAGTGTAAGTGCAGTGTTAAAGTGTATTTAGTAATTATTTGGTTGGACTTAATTGGTGAATCTTGTGTAAATTAATTTAGTGTGTGAGTTGTGTCCGTATATATATGTATATGAAAATATACACCAAGTATGCTAAATATGTTAGTTAAGATGGGACGTATGTATGTATAGTAGGTATATTGATTGTTTAATTATTTTGGTGCATGAGTGAATTGGTATCTTGGCTTAGTTTTAATTAAATTTACTCGGTATTTGAGTAGTAGGTATACTGTTAGTCACTTTGGTATGTTAACTGTGACATGGCTGCTGCAAGTGTATATATAAATATTAGCCTATTAATTGGTCTTTATTTGAATGATAATTGTATGTAGTGATTAGTATGTATTATAATGTTCCACTCTTGAGAAATTGGTCAACATATATGTATTAATCTAAATTAAACCGAGTGTTTGAGCTTGAGCTTACTTAATGTAATATGCTTGATTGATCATTAAATTTGCTACAACATTTTATTACCTTCGAACATGTATTTATGCCTCGTACGTGATCTCGTTACTTGTATGTTTATTGTGGAATACTAATTGTGTGCATGAATACTTTCATGGCATCCTTGTAATTTCTATGTACATATCATATCATTCCATGTCACCTCATATTTGTCGCCGTGCGTCTTGATTGGTTCATATAGAGTCTAAGTCTGGGCTTCTGTATGTCTTGTCACAGAGTTTGGTGGTGCCGGTGGGCCCGAGGTTAGAGTGTTTGGCCCTTCACACTCTCAGACTCTACTTTCACGAGGTGAGGTTTAGGATTTTGTATAGTTATGCGACCTATGGCCTTAATATGCTGATTTCAACCCTTGCATGCGAGTATATCTATTATAGATACGTATGTGTTGGATATGATATGTTTATGACCTTGTGAATCAGCTCTGTTTTGGAAAATTAGATATGAAAGCATATGTAAGCTGTTTTGAAAAGTTATGTTATAAAAACCAGTTTTTGAGACATATATAAGTCATTTTGGAAAAATCAGTTATGTTATGATTATGTAGCGAGAATTGCCATGAAAGTTGGTATATGTTATGTTCTGTTCTGTTATGGGGCCCAGGAGCTACGGGTAAGGAGCCCCCGGGATGGTATCGGGCCGTCGGGGATATACCTGTGCGTAGTCTCCATCTGTATGAAAAGGATCTACCGGGACCCACCAGGAGGTTTGGTTGGGAAACGGAGTCCTGAGGGTATGAGTAGCAATCAGCACTCCCCTCGACCGTATGGATGGTTAGGGTCGCGCAACCCTACCATCACCCGGAGTTGAGGTTGGTATGTTATTTCTGTTTTGTTATGATATGAGGAGTTGAGGTTGGAAGCTCGTACTCGCCGAGCATATGGTATGATATGTTATGGGAATCATGAATCGGAATAGAGTTTCTGAAAATGTTTTCTAAGTATATATATGTATATATATTTGGGTTTTGCTTGAAACGCTTTGGTATGCAACACCTATTCCCGGTTCATGAGTCCACCCTTTTGATATGTGCTGTGCTCTGTATATATATACTGTGGGTGTGCGTTAGCCCCTTCACTCAGTCAGTTGACTGACACCTCATTTATCTTTTAGTTTGCAGGTTTCCTTTTGGCTTGAGCTAGGCGGAAGTGAGTCTCCTGAGTCACACTTGTCAGTCTAGTTGGTATTAGGATACATTTGTCGCATACTTTATTTATGTTATGTATTTATGTTTCATACTTGAAGGCTATGTTTATGTTCTACTTAGACTTAAACCCATGTGGGGTTAGTAAGCTAGTATTTGGATGTTAGTAGATATTATGATGATGCTTATGATGTTTATTATGTTGGGTTATGAATTGATTCGGGACTAGGTATTTATGCTAGTTGAACCCGTCACCTGCTTTGCATGTTTTGTTTTAAATGCTTCCGCTATCTATTGTTGTTGGTTTTAATTGCTTCCGCACTCTGAGTTTGTCAAGTTAGATCCGCCTAGCCTAGTGTGTGAGTTGGTCTCCCGTTCGCTATGATTCGGATTCGGGCATGGACTTTCTATTTCGTGATCGGGTCCGGGTCTTAGTGCGGGGGATGTGGCATCCTCCGTTTGGGATGTTACAATCGAGGCTATAGTGCGGGGGATGTAGTGCCTTGGGGGTTAGGGTGCTACACATAGCGTCGCATACATTATGGTTCCTATAGCTAATGCATAAGGAATTTTGGACATCCTGGACTTTTCAAGTTTAGTCTTGGGACACAGCTTCTTCGAAAGAACTATTCCCAAGCCCATTGGAAGTTTTCCACGTTTTGATTCTTCCATACTAAATCTCTTTAGTATTTTATCTATGTAAACTGACTGTGATAATCCTAACAATCTCCTTGATCTATCCCAGTAAATCTTTATCCCGAGAATGTAGGAGGCATCACCAAGATCCTTCATCTCAAATAGGTTCGGTAACCAAGACTTTATTACTTTCATGTCATCCTTCGCATTCCCAATGAGGAGGATGTCAACTACATAAAGTATCAAAAATTGAACCGAGGTTTCCAATTCTTTCTTGTACACGCAGGACTCATTCGGATTTTGAATAAAGCCAAACGATTTGACTACGTCATCAAATCGAATGTTCCAATTCCTAGAAGCTTGTTTCAATCCGTAGAATGAGCATTGGAGCTTACAAACCTTTTGTTCGCTCCCACTGAATGTGAAACCTATGGGTTGCTCCATGTAAATGTCTTTGTCAACGTCTCCATTGAGAAAGGAAGTTTTCACATCCATTTGCCATATCTCATAGTCATAATATGCAGCAATGGCAAGCAAGATCCGAATGGATTTCTGCATTGCAACCGGGGAGAAGGTTTCATCAAAGTCTACACCTAGTCTTTGAGTAAAACCCTTAGCAACTAATCTTGCTTTAAAGGCTGCCATGCTTCCATCTACTCCAAGCTTGCGCTTATATATCCATTTACACCCTATGGGCCAGATCCCATCAGGTGGATCAACCAAGGTCCAAACTTGGTTAGAGTACATGAAATCCATTTCGGATTTCATTGCTTCTTTCCACTGTTCAGAGTCCGAATCTAACAGTGCCTCCACATAAGTTAATGGATCATTATCCATTTGAGATGTTTGGTGGAGAAAACCATGCTATCTCTCTGGTTGTCTAGGAATACGTTCAAAACGTCTTATTTGAGGAGGACTTTCGCGTGTATCACTCTCTGTGATTGGCTGAGGGACGTTAGTGTTGGAAAATACGAATCAGAAAGCAGCGGAAATTTAAAAAATTTTCCAACAAAAGGACCTTGGACTCGCAATCGTGTATCCAAATTTGTAGAGTTAAGAAACTTACTTTTCTTTTATTCTTTCTTGAAGCGTTTCAAGCCACCCAAGAATGCTCTTCTCGCGACTTGATCCCCTCTCCTTGGTAAAGCTCGAATCTTCAAACTTTTAACTTGAAGCTCTCTAGAGATAGTCCACCAACTTGATCACAATCTAACTAGTAAGGATGCTAGTTCTCTAGTTAGTGTTTAGGCTTAACCTAGGGTTTCGTTTATCTTGGAGAAAGGACAGTGTTCAACACATGAACCAAAAGAATTTCCAATTCCCTCTAAGGGGAGCTCGAGCTCCCCTATTTATAAGAGGGGAGTGGCCGAAATTCCTAGTCCTTATGGACTAGGATTTTGGTCCCTCTCTCTCCTATTACTTGATCATCAAGTAATTTTGACTTTGACTTTGAATTCAAATTCAAATCAACTTTCAAGAGAGCTAAAAATATCCAAACTATTTTTGGATAATTTTATACTTTATTTATTTAAAATAAATAACTTATTTTATCTAATTAATTAATTCATAATTAATTAACAAGATTATTTTCTCCAAAATTAGACTTTCTTTTTAATTCAAAATTAAACCAAAGTCTATTAAATAATTAACACATTAATTATTTAATCACCAAATAAATATTCACGCACATGCACACGTGTCCATGAAGGACACGTGTCACGCACGTGACCCACACGTGTGGTGTCACACGTGTGGAACCCTTTAGCCCGATTAACTCGTTTAATCATTTTAAAGCCTCAACTCATGTAACCAAGTTGTTGTGTGTGACCCTCTAGGTTCTCAATTCAATTAGCAGTGACCCTAATTAATTAATCAGTCCACAGATTAAACGACCATACTCTAGCAACAGGTGTTTAACCCCTAGCTGAATTGGAATGTTAAGATTCGACAGAACCTTTAAGTCATTGATTCATGTGAGACACAATCCTCTTACTTACTATCTCTCAACCAAGATCTAGGGCACGGGAATAATCAGAACCCTAATAATCTGGTCTTAAAGCTAAGTGCATTTCATATCCATTTGATCTCAATCCAAGAAACCTTTTTCTTGATGTCTTGATCTACTGCCTTGGCCAAGGACTCCATATGGTATATGAATGACTTACACAATAAGAGATCACCTAGCATATGCAAGTGTAGGTCCTTTCTTGATTCTCATTCACCTTCATGAATCACTTGTGCAGCCCCAGCATAAGCCTTGAATCAGTTGTCTAGGGCGACACCCTTTAAAGCTTATACCTAAGACTACAGAGTTAACTCATAAAGTGACAAGGAACCTCAAGTCTTAAGGATCAATTAATCACATCAATGACTCGTGAGATATTTCCTAATCTGGAAGTTTCCATTTCCTGAAATAGAAACTTCCTTTCCCATTTCGGAATCTTCTCACACGGGGCACCTCAATTGTGGCGCCCTTGCCACATCCCGCACTGAGAAGTACCCCGAGTGTTAGCTTTGGGCCTTCACTCGTGATCTTTCCAAGCGAACGGTGACGAACAAACAAACACAAGCCCAGTCAACATCAAACTTCAAAGATAATTATAAGGTCGACGACAAACGACAACTGTATTAGGTATAAGTGCGTAAACTGTACATAGTGAGTTTCCCACGAAGGAGAAATTCTAAAACTCATAACTTCAAAACAAACTGTCTAAACCGCTCCTGACGACCTAGACCAACATGCCGCTTATTCGCACATGCCTGAAGCCAAAACTAGAATAAAGGGGACTTTAGTCAAAGTGACTAAGTGAGGGGGTTATACATATATATAAACGAAATCACAAGCTTGGTTCACATTTTCCTTATTTTCGAAAACGAGATCTAAACGTATAAGAACTGATAGCTTTTAGTTTGTACGAAAACACACTTGTGAACCAATAATCAAAACAGTAACCCGGCGAGTACGGGCGAGTTCTCCAACCTTTCACACCTTGAACACAAGAAACACAAAACAGAAACCAGTCTTCTCCCTCCAATTGTTAGTCGAGGTGCCCCCCAACCAACCACACGATCACACAGATAGGGGCAGTATGCCCTGGTACCAATGACCTCACTCTATACGTAACGCAATCAACCTCCGACTATGCACTTATAGAGCTTCACAGAAGTACGTAGTAAAGATCAGCCTTTGGTGCACACCTCCGGGCTTCACCCACTAGCTACTTCGGGCCCATATTCCCCAAGGGCGTCCCCAAGGGTTCTATCAGATCAGTACTCGCTTTTCAAAACAGATTCATACTTTCAAACACTTTCTTTCTCTTAACCGTTTCACATTTCAAAAAATCAAACTTTTCGTTCACTCACACGTACATATATAATATAACAAGAACCCATTTTTATAAGGAAATCCGATTTTTCAACAAAATACTAAGATATTATAAAACAACTAATACTATATATAGTATCAACGGGTCAAAATCAAACTCAATAAATAAGGGTTGAGTTTTAAGAATATATATATTTACATAATATATGTTTTAGCCCCAGTTGAAAATATTTTAATCCCTCACCGGAAAAGTTTCCAAATTGCAAAGGAAAGACACGAGCAACACGATCAGGGCTCCTCCCTAGGAACACCTGTGCTACACATATGACTTCAAATTATAACTCGACTGACAATCAGATAACGCGACTGACTCGTACGGCTATCAAGGTACACATACCAATTTAAGCAATCACCTAATCTCACATGGCTTAATTAAACAGAAGCACTAAATTTGAGAAATTCCATAATTATTTCAATAATACAACTTATAGCATTTTCAGAAAAATTAAAATTTGACCAATTTGGTTTTTCTTTTTTTTTTTTTTTTTTTTAATTTTTCGATTACGTAAAATATATCATGGAATCCAATTTAGTCTATTTGATATTTTACCGTATAATTATCATCATATTTCAATACAAAATTTACCAAAGTTTCAAAGTACAAGTATATTCCCATGATTCAGGTAAAAGAAAACCGGCAGAGGCAAACATATAAATTATAAAATTAAACTAATCACGTCTATAAGGCTCATATACTTAAATACTTTATTAAGTCAGACAAATTTTGAAGTCTACTATCCATATTAAATTTCGAACGATTACTTAGATTAAAGAACTTGCAAAAGTGAGATGCAAAAATCTTGGAATTTCGTCCGACCCCAAACTGAGGAATTTAATTTTCGAAATTTTCATGAGAAACTATCTATTTACACAGATGTGATGCTGTTCATAATTTTTGCCGACTAAGGAAGCAAGAGTTGTCTTTGAAAAACTTGTAAATTTAGAAAACAAACAATTTTATCAAATTAACTAATTCGATATTTATCCCAAAACATTCCCATCACATATTGGTACATAAAATAGTTTAAGAGAATTCTATTAAGGGTTCATTTTAATGATCTAAATAAAAAAAACGAATATAATATTCTCAAGCAAATATATAAATTCAAAAAATTAAACCAAGTATATGTAATTAAGGATCCGTCGTCACGTTCTATATCCAGCTTAAATCAATAGTAGAAGAAAAGATGTAAGATAATATTTAGACTAAAAGAATTTTAACGAGTAAAATGAGGTATAGATACTTACACGGAAAATTATGTTATCCTTTTAAATTGTCAAAGCACAACTCAACCTAAACTTTGAGAGCCGAAGGTTCACTCTATTTTTCAAATCTGAACAATGGTATATTAAGCAACATTGCATATAGCAATGGAGTCGGCGGACACAAAATAAAATACAATTTAATGCTTAAAGCTAGTTGGAGATATTTAAAAAAATTTAGTTAATATCATTGGTTAAAAATATGCGGTGGGTTACACGTAAAATGCATTCTTGGCTTACAAAGAAATGAAAGTTTTGATAAGATGAACACATTTATACCACTTGTCCTCTTCAGGTTTGGGTCATTAATTTTATCTATTTGCAAAACTTACAGGTACACAGAAAAATCACAAAAGAAGCTTTGTGATTAAGTTTTCTAATTGTATACATCATTGTGCACGTTATCACATATTCACATGCATATTACACACATTATACACACATATACAACAAAAGTACAATTCAAAATAAGATTTAGTATTAAATAAATAATTAAGTCATAATTCATACATTCCATAAAATTTCAATCACATTTGAAACACGTATCAAGTAACTTACGTTAAAATTGAATATTTTAAATGAAGAACTATAAAGTCTAATCAAATTTGCTATATATATATATATATATATATTACGTAAATTAATGATGTTATTATTAGCAAATATAGCATTTAGTATCAAATGAGGAATTAAAATTTAATTAAATGAATGTTGTAATGCAAATTGTTCAATTTATTTTAGTCATAGAATAACGCTTAAACATATGAGGCACTCAGTCAAATTCGTGGACGTGTCCCGATATTTTAGTTAACTTACTCGTTTTGATTCGGTTCAAAATCTCGGCTGTTACACTCTCCCCCCCTTAAATGAATCTGGTCCCCAGATTCCACTTCTGATCCTTCAATCAATTCGGGATAGTACTTTTTCATTTTCTCTTCTGTTTCCCATGTAGTCTCTTCGGTTGTCTGATTCCTCCACAACACCTTTACTAATGGAATCCTTATATTTCTGGGTTCCTGATATTTATGATCCAATACTTGTACTGGTTTCATTGTGAAGGTTAGATTTGGCTCCAGTTGTGCTTCCTCCACGGGGGGAATATGAGATTCATCAGGATAATACTTTCGAAGCTGGGAAACATGAAAGACGTTATAAATTCCTGTGAGACTTGGTGGTAAATCCAATCGATAGGCTGTTTTCCCGATTCGCTCTAGAATTTCAAATGGACCAATGTATCTTGGATTCAGCTTTCCACCTTTTCTGATTCTTGTGAACCCTTTTCTTGGTGAGGCTTTCAAAAATACACGATCACCCACTTCAAATTCTAGATCTCGTCGTCTCCTGTCCGCATAGCTCTTTTGCCTGTCTTGGGCAGCTTTCATCCTTTGTTGGATGATCTGTACTTTCTCAATCGCGTCTTGAATCAGATCTGGAGGTGTAGCTCGATGAATACCATCTTTAGTCCATCTCCAATCCTCCAAATCCCAATACAGTGGGGATCTGCATTTTCTACCATACAGAGCTTCATACGGTGCCATCCCAATTGAGGCTTGATAACTGTTGTTGTAAGCGAACTCGATCAGGGTCAATTGTTTGTTCCAACTCTCATGGAAATCTAACGCGCAAGCCCTTAACATATCTTCTAGGTATTTGATTAACCTTTCTGATTGACCATCAGTTTGTGGGTGAGCTGCAGTGCTAAACTTCAACTTAGTTCCCAAATAGCTCTGCAAGTCCTGCCATAACTTTGAAGTGAATTTAGGATCCCTATCCGAAACGATGCTTATTGGAATTCCGTGCAGCCTGACAATCTCCTGATGATACAGTTCTGCCAGTTTTTCTACCTTATCAGTTGATTTTACTGAGAGAAAGTGAGATGATTTGGTCAATCTGTCGATTATAACCTAGATACTATCATAACCGCCTCTAACTTTAGGAAGTCCTGTTAGGAAATCCATAGTCACTTGTTCCCATTTCCACGTTGGTATTGGTAATGGTTGCAATGTTCCACCCGGTTTCTGATGTTCAGCTTTCACTTGTTGGCACGTAAGACATCTTTTTACGAAATCTGCCACATCTCGTTTCATTCCATTCCACCAGTAGTGCGCCTTGAGATCCTTGTACATCTTGTTTCCTCCAGGATGAATTGTGTAAGCAGACTTATGAGCTTCTTCAAGAATTTCTCTTCTCAATGTGGTTAGAATGTAGACCCTATTCTTGTATCTGAAGATGTCTGTATCATCAAAGCCAAACTTTGAATCTGGGGTCTCCTTGATCCGTTCTGCCTGTCTCTGAACCCAGTCATCAGTCGTCTGTGCTTCTTTAACTCGTACACCCAAATCCGACTTAATGGTGATATTCGTCACTCGCGGTTCAGATGTAATACGAACTTTTTTCGGTGCATTTTCACTTGAAGTTGAAGCTCCTTTTAAGCAAGCTATGCTCGTTTTTCTGCTTAAAGCATCAGCTACCACGTTTGCCTTTCCTGGATGGTATTGAATTCTACAATCATACTCTTCTAGAAACTCCATTCATCTTCTTTGTCTCATGTTTAGCTCCTTCTGGGTAAATAGGTGTTTCAAGCTCTTATGATCGGTAAAAATGTCAAATGAAACACCATACAAGTAATGTCGCCACTTAGCCAATGCGAAGATGACCGCTGCCAACTCCAAATCATGGGTAGGGTAGTTTTACTCATGGGAACGCAACTTTCTTGATGCATACGCAATAACCTTTCTTTTCTGCATCAATACGCATCCCAAACCTTCTTTTGAAGCATCTGTGTATACCGCATACCCTTCTGATCCTTCTGGTAATGCTAGTATGGGTGTTGTGGTCAATCTCTTCTCTAACTCCTGAAAGCTGGTTTCACATTTGTCATCCCACTGAAACTTCAGGTTCTTTTTGGTTAACTGAGTAAGTGGGGATGCAATCTTGGAAAAATCTCGAACAAACCTCCGGTAGTACCCAGCTAATCCCAAGAAACTCCTTACTTCTGAAGGTGTCTTAGGTTGTTCCCAATTCATAACTGCTTCGATCTTGGATGGATCAAGTTCCATACCATTCCCTGAGATGATATGTCCAAGAAATGCAACTCAATCTATCCAAAACTCGCATTTACTGAACTTGGCAAATAACTGGTGTCGTCGCAGGGTTTCCAACACAATGCGAAGGTGTTCTGCGTGTTCTTCTTCCGATTTTGAGAATACTAGAATATCATCAATAAAGATGACAACGAACTTGTCAAGATATGATCTGAAAATTCTATGCATCATATCCATGAAAGCTGCTGGGGCATTGGTTAAACCAAACGGCATCACGACGAATTGAAAATGCCCATACCGCGTGTTAAATCTAGTCTTGGGAATGTCCTCCTTTTTTATACGAAGTTGATAATACCCTTGCCTAAGGTCGAGTTTGGAGTAAACTCTTGATCCTTGCAATAAGTCGAACAACTCCTCAATGTGAGGTAGAGGATACTTGTTCTTTATTGTCATTCTGTTCAGCTCTCTGTAGTCGATGCACATTCTGAGGGATCCGTCTTTCTTCTTTACAAACAAAACTGGAGCACCCCAAGGTGAGGTACTCGGACTGATGTATCCACTGGCCAACAAATCATCCAATTGAGTCTTTAATTCCTTTAGTTCTGCCGGGGCCATTCTATAGGGTGTCTTTGAATATGATTCTGCTCCTGGAATAAGGTCAATCACAAACTCAATCTCTCGTTCTGGTGGTAGTGAGTTTAAACTCTCTGGAAATATATCAGGAAACTCCTTGACCACATCCATCTCCTCTAATTTCACTTGATCCTTCAGTCGGTTGAGCAAGTAGGCAACATATCCAGTAGCCCCAACTCTGATAAGTTGTCTCGCCTCCATTACTGATATGATAGGCACCTTCATTACTTTGTCGTCTTTAACTTCCTTCTTAGTTAATTTTTCAGCTTCCAAGATGACTTTCTTCTCATAGCAGTTCACTTGTGCCCGATGTCGGAACAACTAATCCATACCCAAAATAACCCCATACCTTTCCATCGGTATCTCGATTAGGTCAGCCAGATAGATCTTAATATTAATCTTTACGGGACAACGTCTATAAATTCGATCGGTTGTAAAGCTAGATCCCAGAGGGGAACTAACCTCATACACGTAAGGTAAGCACTCAACATATACAGATAATTTCAAAGCAACATCATGCGCAATAAATGAGTATGTCGCACCCGGATCTTATAATACGCTAACTGGGATGTCTAAGATATTTAGCGTACCTTCTACAACTGCAGTTGGATCCACTGGTTCCTCTTCTCCCCCCAATGCATATGCCCGAGCGCGAACAATTGGTCTCCCTGCTCCCCCAGCCGGTTGAACATTTCCCATTGGTGCTCTTGGACCTTGTTGTGGTTGTGCCTTTGGGCAGTTTCTAATGATGTGTTCGTCACTGCCGCACCGTATACAACGGCCTAACTTCCTCCAGCAATTGTTTTCCTCATGATTTGGTCCACCACAAAATCCACACTTATGTTCTGGAGCATGGGCCCCCATTGGGCGTTGAGCTGTATTAGGCTTGTAGCCTATAGGTCCATTCCCAAATTTACGAGGCTTTTTGTATGTAGGTTGGTTTGTTCTTATGAATGGCCTCTTAGATCCAGAAGATTGATTCATTGTGTTCATTGGCACAGGAACCGATCGCGTATCTCGTATCTCAGACTCCACTTCCATTGCCCTCGACACTGCATCAGTGTACTCGGTGACTTTAGAAGCCATCAAGGCATATCTTATTTCATGCTTAAGCCCTTGGATGAATCTCTTAGTTCTCCTCCTTTGATACGGCATGATATGAGGCGCATAATTGATTAGACGAGCAAATCGTGCCTCATATTCCGCAACACTAGCATTTCCTTGAACCAACTCCATAAACTCTTTCTCCCTACGATCACGAATCACTTGGGGAATATATTTGTCTCTAAATTCAGTTAGGAATCGGCCCCAAGTAATTGCACCTCCAGTAAATTGCCATCCTTGTCGTATGAGTTTCCACCAATCTTGTGCAGGACCCTTTAGCAAGAAAACTGCAAATTCTACTCGATCAGGATCTCCAATTCGAGTAACTTGGAAAATTTGTTCCATTTCAGATATCCATTCTTCAGCCTTCAGATCATCAGTCTGGCCAAAGAACTTAGGTGGATTATACTTGAGGAACTTATCTAGCGCTTTCTCGTCTACCTGCACTGGTCCTTGACACTGTTGTTGAGCCTGCTGGGTTGCTTGTTGTACACAGGCTTGTGCAAAATGACGTGCAAATTCATTAACATTAACATTTTCAGCTGGGGCTTGTTCTGGAACATGTGGCGGGATCTTAGCGCGAGGGGGTCTTCCACGTGGCATTGCTGCAATCACAACTTACTGACAATATGATGCATGATTAATTAGAGCATAATCATCTAAAGCACTGGAATATCACATACGCACGTACCACAGGTACACATAAAAGCACATAATGACTCAAATCTTATAGCCGTACAACCTAGACTCACTCAAATACCCAACCTAGACTTATTTTACACACGACAAGAGCTCCGATTTTCAACCGGGCTCTGATACCACCCAAATGTGGCGCCCTTGCAACATCCCGCACTGAGAAGTACCCCGAGTGTTAGCTTTGGGCCTTCACTTGTGATCTTTCCCAGCGAACGGTGATGAACAAACAAACACAAGCATAGCGGAAGCATAAAATAATGCCAGTCAACATCAAACTTCAAAGATAATTATAAGGTCGACGACAAACGACAACTGTATTAGGTATAAGTGCGTAAACTGTACATACTGAGTTTCCCACGAAGGAGAAATTCTAAAACTCATAACTTCAAAACAAACTATCTAAACGGCTCCTGACGACCTAGACCAACATGCCGCTTATTCGCACATGCCTAAAGCCAAAACCAGAATAAAGGGGACGTTAGTCAAAGTGACTAAGTGAGGGGGTTATACATATATATAAACGAAATCACAAGCTTGGTTCACATTTTCCTTATTTTCAAAAACGAGATGTAAACATATAAGAAGTGATAGCTTTTAGTTTGTACGAAAACACACTTGTGAACCAATAGTCAAAACAGTAACCCGGCGAGTACGGGCGAGTTCTCCAACCTTTCACACCTTGAACACAAGAAACACAAAATAGAAACCAGCCTTCTCCCTCCAATTGTTAGTCGAGGTGCCCCCCAACCAACCACACGATCACACAGATAGGGCCAGTATGCCCTGGTACCAATAACCTCACTCTATACGTAACGCAGTCAACCTCCGACTACGCCCCGTATAGAGCTCCACAGAAGTACGTAGTAAAGATCAGCCTTTGGTGCACACCTCCGGGCTTCACCCACTAGATACTTCGGGCCCATATTCCCCAAGGGCGTCCCCAAGGGTTCTCTAAGATCAGTACTCGCTTTTCAAAACAGATTCATACTTTCAAAGACTTTCTTTCTCTTAACCGTTTCACATTTCAAAAAATCAAACTTTTCGTTCACTCACACATACATATATAATATAACAAGAACCCATTTTTATAAGGAAATCCGATTTTTCAACAAAATACTAAAATATTATGAAACAACTAATACTATATATAGTATCAACTGGTCAAAATCAAACTCAATAAATAAGGGTTGAGTTTTAAGAATATATATATTTACATAATATATGTTTTAGCCCCAGTTGAAAATATTTTAATCCCTCACCTGAAAAGTTTCCAAATTGCAAAGGAAAGACACGAGCAACACGATCAGGGCTCCTCCCTAGGAACACCTGTGATACACATATGACTTCAAATTATAACTCGACAGACAATCAGATAACGCGACTGACTCGTACGGCTATCGAGGTACACATACCAATTTAAGCAATCATCTAATCTCACATGGCTTAATTAAACAGAAGCACTAAATTTGAGAAATTCCATAATTATTTCAATAATACAACTTATAGCATTTTCAGAAAAATTAAAATTTGACCAATTTGGTTTTTCTTTTTTTTTTTTTTTTTTTTTTAATTTCTCGATTACGTAAAATATATCATGGAATCCAATTTAGTCTATTTGATATTTTACCGTATAATTATCATCATATTTCAATACAAAATTTACCAAAGTTTCAAAGTACAAGTATATTCCCATGATTCAGGTAAAAGAAAACCGGCAGAGGCAAACATATAAATTATAAAATTAAACTAATCACGTCTATAAGGCTCATATACTTAAATACTTTATTAAGTCAGACAAATTTTGAAGTCTACTATCCATATTAAATTTCGAACGATTACTTAGATTAAAGAACTTGCAAAAGTGAGATGCAAAAATCTTGGAATTTCGTCCGACCCCAAACTGAGGAATTTAATTTTCGAAATTTTCATGAGAAACTATCTATTTACACAGATGTGATGCTGTTCATAATTTTTGCCGACTAAGGAAGCAAGAGTTATCTTTGAAAAACTTGTAAATTTAGAAAACAAACAATTTTATCAAATTAACTGATTCGATATTTATCCCAAAACATTCCCATCACATATTGGTACATAAAATAGTTTAAGAGAATTCTATTAAGGGTTCATTTTAATGATCTAAATAAAAAAAACGAATATAATATTCTCAAGCAAATATATAAATTCAAAAAATTAAACCAAGTATATGTAATTAAGGATCCGTCGTCACGTTCTATATCCAGCTTAAATCAATAGTAGAAGAAAAGATGTAAGATAATATTTAGACTAAAAGAATTTTAACGAGTAAAATGAGGTATAGATACTTACATGGAAAATTATGTTATCCTTTTAAATTGTAAAAGCACAACTCAACCTAAACTTTGAGAGCCGAAGGTTCACTCTATTTTTCAAATCTGAACAATGGTATATTAAGCAACATTGCATATAACAATGGAGTCGGCGGACACAAAATAAAATACAATTTAATGCTTAAAGCTAGTTGGAGATATTTAAAAAAATTTAGTTAATATCATTGGTTAAAAAAATGCGGTGGGTTACACGTAAAATGCATTCTTGGCTTACAAAGAAATGAAAGTTTTGATAAGATGAACACATTTATACCACTTGTCCTCTTCAGGTTTGGGTCATTAATTTTATCTATTTGCAAAACTTATAGGTACACAGAAAAATCACAAAAGAAGCTTTGTGATTAAGTTTTCTAATTGCATACATCATTGTGCACGTTATCACATATTCACATGCATATTACACACATTACACACACGTATACAACAAAAGTACAATTCAAAATAAGATTTAGTATTGAATAAATAATTAATTCATAATTCATACATTCCATAAAATTTCAATCACATTTGAAACACGTATCAAGTAACTTACGTTAAAATTGAATATTTTAAATGAAGAACTATAAAGTCTAATCAAATTTGCTATATATATATATATATATATATATATATATATATATATATATATATATTACGTAAATTAATGATGTTATTATTAGCAAATATAGCATTTAGTATCAAATGAGGAATTAAAATTTAATTAAATGAATGTTGTAATGCAAATTGTTCAATTTATTTTAGTAATAGAATAACGCTTAAACATATGAGGCACTCAGTCAAATTCGTAGACGTGTCCCGATATTTTAGTTAACTTACTCGTTTTGATTCGGTTCAAAATCTCGGCTGTTACATCAGTGAACTTACTTATTGAGGTAAGCACCCTCATATATCACGCACGTATCAACTATACACTTTGCACCTCCATGAAACAAGGTGGTCCTTCTTAAGGGCGTGATCCCACAAGCAAGCCTTAGAGGAGTCAGGTTGACACTCCCACTGTCTGTAGGACTCATCGGCTTGGAGTATTTTACTAATCATGACTTATGTGATATAGGGCTCATTTCATGAACCATTTCACCTAAATGGTAGAGTCCTAAAGTCATCAGGATTAGGGGAGTTCTCATACATGCATAGATAAAGTAAACGCATACCAAACAAGAGCATATAAAGAAGTGTTGCCTCAATTCGTTATTTCATTCAAAGATTGTCTGTGATTACAATAAGGAAAAGCACAAAGCGGATATACAATCGGCTTTCTAGGACACTATTCCTAACAGTTAGTCTCCAAACTTGGCGTGGGACCTTGGTCTCAAACCTCTTCGAGTTCTGCAATCTTGTCTTTCTTTTCTTTAAGGAACGAGTCCTCAAGAAAAGTAGCATTTTTTGACATAAAGACCTTTTGTTCAAGAGGATCGTAAAAATAATATCCTATTGACTCTTTAGTATATATCCTACGAAGTTACTTAAGTTTGATCTAGCTTCAATCTTAACTCCCACTGTCCTCTTCACGTAAGCAGGACAACCCCAAATTCTTAAATACGAGTAATTAGGGTTTGCCAAACCACATCTCAAGTCATAAATCATAAATTTGATCTAAAATTTTCGGAAATGATTTTAGGACAAAAGATGTGAATTTTGATATTTAAGAGATACAATTTGAGTCTTTAGGATTCTATTGAGGGAATGAAGGCACGGAAATGAATAGTAATGTGGGGTTTTAGATGAGATCTCTCCCAAAGTTACACAATAGCACGTAAGAACAAATTAAAACACATAGAAATGTGATGCATGAAGAACATTTGACGGATCAAAGTTTATAAGCGCTTTCACTTTCTTTCAAGGTTTACCAATTCCAACTAGGTCCTGTTTAGGGCTGTTACAATCTGTAGCGCCCCCAAATACGCTACAACCCCGCACCGTCGTACTTCTCAGGCGGATGTGAGACCTCGCACCCGAGTGGCACACCGGCGAACGGACGATGCTATACGAGATCATAGTAAGAAAACATGGCAGCGGAATTTGAAACTTTGAAACAACAGCTTATGTTTGGGGCAGTACATAGAGGAATTGGAATAATTTAAAACTCATGAAAACTTAGAAGCAATATTATAGGTGTAACGCCCCGGTTTTTATTTATTAACATCTTATGTCTAAAATAATTTTATAAATTATATTTTACAATACTTTCATGAGATTTTATCAATTTATATCAAATTGAGAATTCCTTTCAAGACTTGAAAATATTTATTTCGTAAAATAATTACCAAAAATGATTTAATTGTCAAACTTGGCCTATAGGTTCATTCTTTTAAATTTCGGGACCAAATTGCATTACATTTTCAAGGACTCAATTGATCAATTCCCAAAGCTTTCCATCCTTAGTTGCATGACTTAAATATTTGAGGGACGAAATTGTAAATTGATTATTTCATCAATTTCAAGGATGATGAATCACGTAAGAGTGCATCTCCAAGCTTCCTAGTCCATTTCATCCCAAAATTCACCAACATATCCATCTTTCTTGCTTTCGGTTATTCAAGTAGAAAGGGGGAGAAGAGATTTTATCATCACCATCAAGTTTGCTCAAGAAGCTCCAAGCTTTTAAGCTCCAAATCATCCATCTTCATCTTCTTCATCCATTTCTTTTATTCCAAGGTTGGTTGTGCATGAATTGATGATCTTGAGCATATTTGATTGAGCTAGGGTTTAGGAATTATATGCTAGATGAGTTAGTTGAAGTTGGAAGCATGATTATGTGATCATGATCATGAATTATGGCATGATTTGTGCATGAATTTAATGGAAAATCAAGCTTGAATGATCAATATGAACTTGAGCTAGAAACCTTGGAAATCTTGATGATATTTCATGCTTTGAGTGTTTAAGTGTTAGGATATCATTTCTTGAGCACATATGCATCATGTTTCCAGAAAATCATGACTTGGTTGATTCAAAATGGAATTTTGGTTGCCTTATTGATCATTCCCGTAGCCATGCTCTGTTTCCCCTGTTTTTCCAGTTCCTGAAACTGGGAACGACCGTTCCCAGCCTCAAGGCATTGTGGGAACAGGCGTTTCTACCTTTTTAAATGATTTGGGCGGCCGAGCATGGGAACGGCCGTTCCCATTTTGGCCTTGTGCCGGAAGGGCCGTTCCCAGCTTCAGCGCATTTTTAAACTGGAAATCATTGGCGCGCTTTTGGGGATTACGGGAACGACCGTTCCCATTTTACAAAGGGGTCCGGAACGGCCATTCCCACCTGGATTACAGAACAAAATATTCTGCATAAAATTACATTTTTAGCCCCTCGATCCAACGACTTCCTCGACCCCGAATTGCTTTTATATGATCTCATATGTACTGAAACAACATGTTTTCATGCCACATTGTGATTTGCACGTCATCTCGATACATTTTCGTCGTTCGTCATATTTGGTTCATTTTAGAGTCAAGTCTCACGTGTACACGTCTGTTTTGCACAAACCAGCTTTGTAGCGACGAGGAGCAAGCCCCGTAGGCCGTGCCTACTTGTCTTTTGTCGGTAAAGGTGAGGTTTAATTGTTAGGTATATAGAACCCATATATCCCTTATGTGCTATTTCGGCCAAAAAGGTAATTATAATTATAATCTCTATAAATCACTGATCATTTCAAGTCGTGTTCAAGCAAGCAAGCAGGCCATGTATTGTTTCGTGCATGTTTAGGCGAGTAGCATGACGGTTACGTTTGGGCCCGAGGGTAGTGACTAGAGCAAACCGGGAAAGCAAGGGCTGACGGGTAACTCTAGCGCTATCCTCACCATGTTTGGGGTCACCCCTGAATCCACTAGGAGGTTAGTGGAGGAAGGAGCTCCGGCCTTAGGGATTCATGTACCCTCTGCTCAATGAGACTGGATGTTGGGGCCTTGCAATCCCATCATCAAACCGGAGGAAGAAGGAGACTGGAGACGAGTCCGGCACCACGGATGCGCCTCGGGTTATTGCATGATTTCCATTTCATGAACGTGTTATATGATTACAATTTCGCACGATTGCACGATAAGTGAATTGCATGATCACCTATTTATTAATAATCAAGCAAGCATGTACATGTTCATTTGGAGTTCGGTTGGAGACCGCCCTCACTCGCCGGGGCCATGTATTGATTGATTGCATGAAAATGAACAAGTAAGTAATATTGACAGTTGTATTCTCGGGCGAAGGGTACTTTATTCTCGAACTTATGTCTATCTTTTATAAACCTTTACCCGAGAGTATAGCTTGCATGTTAACTGCGCAAATATATATATTGCCCCTCACTCAGTCTTCGGTAGACTGATACTTCACTTTTCAGGTACTTGAGAGCCGGTCGTGCTAGGCGGGAGTCTGGTCTAGTCTTGCATTGTCACGAGTCTAGCGGTGTACCATCATGTATATATTTTGCTACTTCTCATGTTATGTCCGTTATTATCACATTCTGAATACTTGATCATGTATAGGTATATAAGAGATGATAATGTATTGATAGGTAGTTTGGTATCTATACGTATCTATCCAATAAATATGGTACCTATATGTATTTATGAAATAATGCTTCCGCTTTTAACTTTTGTGTATTAATATTGTATTGCTTTGGGGTTTAGTCCCGCCTAGCTCGTCCTTTCTTTTATTGTCACCCGTTCGCTATAGGTTAGTTCATGTACGGATTGTCCATTTCGTATGTGGATCGGCCTATAGTGCGGGGGTGTGGTACCTCCACGTGTCAAGGGGTGCTACATCTAAGGTGGTATCAGAGCCCGGTTGCAAAACCGAGGTTCTAGTGTCGTGTTGTGTCATGTCTAGGTCGAACGGCATAGGATTAATTGTTGATTGAGAGTCTCGCACATTATTTGAATTATTTGAAGTCTCTGAATTATTTAGATTACTTGATAACCTGTGCCCTGCATTGATTTTTGCAATTTATTGTTAATTATCTGATCTTGAATTCTTTGAAATTATGTGATTAACGTGCTCTATTTTAAACATTGATACACTACTTGTTGCATTTATATTAAATTTTTGTCGTGAGCATTAAGTATGTGATCATTATGTGACATGGGCACGCCTTACCCACATGCATTTATTTCAAAGAAAGTTGTGAGTTGCAGGTTGTGGAAAGAATATCAGACCATGGCCACTTGCTGGATGATTTTGAGCTACTACGGGTTTTGAGAAGGGTGTACCAGTTGGGAACTACATTTGGGTTCAAATCAATTGGATTCAAATTTCTAACACGACAGCTAGAAAGAATCAAACAATCAGTTATGGAAAGCCAATGGGTTTGGGATTCTACATTTAGGTAAGACGAGTTTATTTTTCTGATTCAAGAAAAATCGTCATGTTGAGGGAATACATCGACATATAGGGAACGGTAAAGGAAAGTACTCAAGAGAGGCAAAGTATTAATTAGAGGGAGAATACCAGGATTGCCGTTGGAGATTAATTCCAGAGGTTGAAAAAAAAAAAGAGATAAAAAGAAGAGGATTGTCGACTATGAAGTGGTTGAATTGGAAGATATGGAGCAACGAGTAGAAGCATCTCAAATTTAAGAATTTTCAACTTGGATCATCAATTCACAGAAAGTGCTACCAAGGAATTTTAGACTAAGGATCAAATATGGAAAAGTTCGAAGACGAGTTCATTAAGTTATGACTCAAAGGATGAGATCCGGTATAAAAGGATCAACGGTGGACGTTCATATTTTATTTGAAAGCCAGGTGAAGGGAGATTGGGATACTAATTATTCAAGATTCAGGGTGTTGTTAAATTGAGACTTAGTTAATTGGAAAGCAAATTCAAGTAGGAAAAGAAGATCATTTCAATCGAGCTAGTAGCTGTGGATGATTTATTCATGAAAGGTAAAGCTCCTAGGACTCTATAATCGGGTGGAATGAGTTTATTTTCCGGACTCAATTTGTATGGCCGTGCAAGACTACGAATTGGGAGATTTGGAGTAACAAATGAAAATGGCAACGGATGATAAAGAATTTTGGAAGGAAAATTACATGCTTAAAAATAGGTAAGGAAGGGAGTTTATAACCTATTAAAATTGAAAGAGTAAACTTGAAGGACTTCAATCACGGTGGCAACTTGGTGAATCAGGATAATAGCTGGAGACTTATGGTTCGAGAGGGGTCAGGAAATCAATTCCATAAGTGGGACAGACATTGAATTCAAGAGTTCTTGTTTGGGGATCATATAGTTACCCAAGTTAACGCAAGGACAATTTTGGGATTTCAATCAAGAAAGGGATAAAGGAAGCTCAGCACTCCAGTGGATATGAAGTTGAAAGACAATCATGTTAAAGATTTCGGTCTAGTTGGGTATTTCCAGATCCAAGCTGAATTGTCGTGTTGCGAGGTTACGTTAAAAGATATGAAGCAACAAATGAAAACAAAAAGAAAGGCAATGAATTACTAGGTAAAGGTGGGGTGATCGAGTGCAAACAATGGAAAAGAGAATTCATTCAATTATTCAAACTCTTAAAGAGTAAACAAGGGAGTTGGATCAAAGTGGCAACCATGAAGAGGATTCGGGTAACCATCGGGGATTAACTATTAAAAAGAAAGCTAGATGTTAACTCCGTGAGCATAGAAGACTTCGGGGTTCAGAAATTATAATACTGAGCCGTGGGAATGTTCAAGTGAAGGTTAGATAAATTTGAAGAATAGAAGACCGTGGGAAAACAAGAAATGATTACCAGTTCAAGACAAGCCTATGATTCAACAAATAAGGAATTTCATGTCGAGATAAATTTTTCCATCACCTCGGTGACAGGTTCAATGCATCCATAAGCACGTGCATCATACGCCATTTAAAATTTTAAATTTCTATTCGTATACATGTTTTCTTGTTGAGCTTAATTATTCCAATATGTTGAACTTTATCATTTCCAAGTGTGCTACCTGCATTGGCATATTGATTCAACATGCATATCTAGTGTTTGAATTACAGGATGCCTCAAGGCCACCCTCCTCAGGAACAGGCACCTAGAGTTTCTTCACATTTACCCCCTCCGGCTCAGCCTCAGGAGTTTTTCGAGTCTTTGGTTCGTTTAGTGGATCAGAAGATAAAAGAGTATGTTTCCTCAGCGCCACAAGTCTTATCAAGACCCTTTGAAGGAAACAAGGATTCCGCCGGGTCACAACTCAAGAAAATCAAAAGAGTGTGGAAACTAACTCCAAGTGGCTCCCAAGAAAAGGTCCGAGGCACCACCTCGTTGGAGGCAAGAAGGTCTAATCCTCACCCCAGGCAGGCTTCAGGTTCAAAATCGGGACAACTTTCTAGCAAAGGAAAGCGGCCTATCTCTTACCATACCCCGGCACCTCAGGAAAGATCTCGCAAGAAAAAGAAGCAATCACTTGGACCGAGTTCGGGAACTTCGCGTAACCCAGTTTCAACAACATCTTCTGGGAAACTTCTTTGCAGTTATTGTGGATGTGATAACCACCCCTATGATGGCTATAGGAAACGGTTGGGATTATGTCTCTACTGTGGGAGTGACGAGCATCACATCGACACTTGCTCAAGGCTACGAGGGAAATCTCCCGGGGGTGGAAGATTACCAGTGCGAGCACGGGAAGGTGTTCATGAGAGGGGAGTGCAAAATGTAAATGTGAATCAGGTCCGGGAAGAAGAAGGTACCAATTATATGCATAGTACAACCATCGGTGAACGGTACATTTAACCATGCATACCATGTACATCACTGATCTTATTGTTATTGTATTTAATTTCTTATGCATTGCAAACTAATTATTTATGAGTGATAAATATGTGATTAAAGTGATTTTAATTGTCTGTATGATATTTATGGAATTAATATGATTCTAGTTGTCTATGTAACATTCATGCCATTATTTTCGCTATCTACTCCTTGAACTACTTCAGTGCTTGTGAGAGACGGGGCTCTCTCCTTTCCTGTTGAGAGACGGGGCTCTCTCACTCCTTGTTGAGAAACAGGGTTTTCTCACTTCTTGTGAAAGACGGGGTTCTTTCATTCTTGTTCAAGAGACGGGGTTCTCTTATGACTTGTGCATTATTTTAAAGCTTGACAGTGGACCTAGGGACCAAGTCCTTTTAAGGGGGGGAGAGTTGTAATGCCTCGGTTTTTATTTATTAATATCTTATGTCTAAAATAATTTTATAAATTATATTTTACAATACTTTCATGAGATTTTATCAATTTATATCAAATTGAGAATTCCTTTCAAGACTTGAAAATATTTATTTCGTAAAATAATTACCAAAAATGATTTAATTGTCAAACTTGGCCTATATGTTCATTCTTTTAAATTTCGGGACCAAATTGCATAACATTTTCAAGGACTCAATTGATCAATTCCCAAAGCTTTCCATCCTTAGTTGCATGACTTAAATATTTGAGGGACTAAATTGTAAATTGATTATTTCATCAATTTCAAGGATGATGAATCACGTAAGAGTGCATCTCCAAGCTTCCTAGTCCATTTCATCCCAAAATTCACCAACATATCCATCTTTCTTGCTTTCGGTTCTTCAAATAGAAAGGGGGAGAAGAGATTTTATCATCACCATCAAGTTTGCTCAAGAAGCTCCAAGCTTTTAAGCTCCAAATCATCCATCTTCATCTTCTTCATCCATTTCTTTTATTCCAAGGTTGGTTGTGCATGAATTGATGATCTTGAGCATATTTGATTGAGCTAGGGTTTAGGAATTATATGCTAGATGACTTAGTTGAAGTTGGAAGCATGATTATGTGATCATGATCATGAATTATGGCATGATTTGTGCATGAATTTAATGGAAAATCAAGCTTGAATGATCAATATGAACTTGAGCTAGAAACCTTGGAAATCTTGATGATATTTCATGCTTTGAGTGTTTAAGTGTTAGGATATCATTTCTTGAGCACATATGCATCATGTTTCCAGAAAATCATGACTTAGTTGATTGAAAATGGAATTTTGGTTGCCTTATTGATCATTCCCGTAGCCATGCGCTGTTTCCCCTGTTTTTCCAGTTCCAGAAACTGGGAACGACCGTTCCCAGCCTCAAGGCATTGTGGGAACGGGCGTTCCCACCTTTTTAAATGATTTGGGCGGCCGAGCATGGGAACGGCCGTTCCCATTTTGGCCTTGTGCCCGAAGGGCCGTTCCCAGCTTCAGCGCATTTTTAAACTGGAAATCGTTGGCGCGCTTTTGGGGATTACGGGAACGACCGTTCCCATTTTACAAAGGGGTCCGGAATGGCCGTTCCCATCTGGATTACAGAACAAAATATTCTGCATAAAATTACATTTTTAGCCCCTCGATCCAACGACTTCCTCGACCCCGAATTGCTTTTATATGATCTCATATGTACTGAAACAACATGTTTTCATGCCACATTGTGATTTGCACGTCATCTCGATACATTTCCGCCGTTCGTCATATTTGGTTCATTTTAGAGTCAAGTCTCACGTGTACACGTCTGTTTTGCACAGACCAGCTTCGTAGCGACGAGGAGCAAGCCCCGTAGGCCGTGCCTACTTGTCTTTTGTCGGTAAAGGTGAGGTTTAATTGTTAGGTATATAGAACCCATATATCCCTTATGTGCTATTTCGGCCAAAAAGGTATTTATAATTATAATCTCTATAAATCACTGATCATTTCAAGTCGTGTTCAAGCAAGCAAGCAAGCCATGTATTGTTTCGTGCATGTTTAGGCGAGTAGCATGACGGTTACGTTTGGGCCCGAGGGTAGTGACTAGAGCCAACCGGGAAAGCAAGGGCTGACGGGTAACTCTGGCGCTATCCTCACCATGTTTGGGGTCACCCCTGAATCCACTAGGAGGTTAGTGGAGGAAGGAGCTCCGGGCTTAGGGATTCATGTACCCTCTGCTCAATGAGACTGGATGTTGGGGCCTTGCAATCCCATCATCAAACCGGAGGAAGAAGGAGACTGGGGACGAGTCCGGCACCACGGATGCGCCTCGGGTTATTGCATGATTTCCATTTCATGAACGTGTTATATGATCACACTTTCGCACGATTGCACGATAAGTGAATTGCATGATCACCTATTTATTAATAATCAAGCAAGCATGTACATGTTCATTTGGAGTTCGGTTGGAGACCGTCCTCACTCACCGGGGCCATGTATTGATTGATTGCATGAAAATGAACGAGTAAGTAATATTGACAGTTGTATTCTCGGGCGAAGGGTACTTTATTCTCGAACTTATGTCTATCTTTTATAGACCTTTACCCGAGAGTATAGCTTGCATGTTAACTGCGCAAATATATATATATTGCCCCTCACTCAGTCTTCGGTAGACTGATACTTCACTTTTCAGGTACTTGAGAACCGGTCGTGCTAGGCGGGAGTCTGGTCCAGTCTTGCATTGTCACGAGTCTAGCGGTGTACCATCATGTATATATTTTGCTACTTCTCATGTTATGTCCGTTATTATCACATTCTGAATACTTGATCATGTATAGGTATATAAGAGATGATAATGTATTGATAGGTAGTTTGGTATCTATACGTATCTATCCAATAAATATGGTACCTATATGTATTTATGAAATAATGCTTCCGCTTTTAACTTTTATGTATTAATATTGTATTGCTTTGGGGTTTAGTCCCGCCTAGCTCGTCCTTTCTTTTATTGTCACCCGTTCGCTATAGGTTAGTTCATGTACGGATTGTCCATTTCGTATGTGGATCGGCCTATAGTGCGGGGGTGTGGTACCTCCACGTGTCAAGGGGTGCTACAATAGGGGTAAAGTCGTTCACAATCTAAGAGTATGATACTAGAGTAATATAATAACTATACGAGATTATAGTCTAACTTGGCCAAGTTGAGAACCTGATCTAACATGCACAAGATAATGGACTCTCTATGCTTCAAGATACCAGCTAATGAGCGATGGAAATACCTGAAATCATGAATTTGAAAGGAGCGAGGGGTTAGTCAAAGTGACTAAGTGAGGGGTGGTTGAGTGAGACTATAAAACTTCAGGATTTTTACCAAGAAACTTTTATTTGGAAGGATCTTTAATAGTAATTGAATAAGAATGAAGTAATAATTTTGAGAGTAACGAGAAATCATTATACATAGCCGGACTAACCAAGAAACTCCTTGGTCAGTATCCGATAATAGGAAAATACTACAACAATATCAATATTGGGTTCATATTTATTTGAAGATAAAGGGGTAGGGGATTATATACTATACTATTTAAGAAACTATGAACCCCTTTTGTTGAAACAATATGGTGCCCGCAAGCTAAGCGTTCTCCAACCTTTACACCTTAAAAACCAAGAATATTCGTAACAACATTGATCAAGATATCCTTACGTAATAAAACAAAAACAATGATACCATCCTTCTTCCTCCGGTGTCAACTCAGGGAGCTACAGTAACCAGGTATTATGTAATAATACCGGAGCCCTAGTCCGTCCAGATCTTCACCTATAAGTGGTGACCAACTATAAGTTTCTATTTCGTAACCAAAACTATTCACATAGACAAGTTATCATAAAACATGCCATTATCATGGAATGAGATCACATAATAATATTCTGATAAAATACAAATTTAACATTCAAACAAGACTTATAAAACAAGCGGTTATTAAATTATGAATCTTAGCAAACTTTTATATTATAAAATAAATTCATAAATTTTAATATGGAAATCTTATTTTGGAAATGATATTTGAAAATATCCGATTTGAAAATCCTAAATGAATATCTTTATTTGAAATTCAAAACCTGGATAAAAATCCTAATTCTTTAATGTTTGAAACCTTGAACGTTTTGGATCTCAAAACGATATATGAAACATTTAAATGATTCTTGAAACTTTAATTAATTAGGTTTTATGAAATCTTTAACTAATTAAATATTTATTAATCACCATGATTTTAATTATAAGATCGGAAATGAAATTAGGGTTTAACTTGACAATGTAGGTCACATTTTAGAAAAGGTTTACAAGATTGCCGATTTTCGAAAAATTCGGTTAAAATCTTCCTTTAAAAATTCCAAAACCTATTTTATAATTATTTTAATATTAATTTCGAAATTATCATCGTAAGTGTTGACCAAAATGTCAAAGTTACTATTGAAAACATTTACTATTCAAATTCTTATGAATTAATCATTTTATAACATAAAATTGAAAACATACACTCACACACTATAACACGTGCACTTAAAATCATTCAAGAACAATATGAACATGTTCTTAGACTTATGAATATGTTCATACTAGTTCATGATCATATTTAATAAATTCTAGGCTCATAACATATGATTAAAGGTAAAATGTGGCACTTTATGCAACATGATTCATGAAATTAATTCTAAATAAATTGTTCTTGACATGAATTTAATTAAACAAGATCATGAATACTTAAACATATGAATATACCATATCATATCATAATTCATGCAATCAATTAAATATAATTCATGAAAATGTAACATATTATATCTAACCATGAAATATTAATTCATAAAGCATAAATTCACATTAGAGCATAAATTAACTAAGCATGAATTAAAACATGTTAACTACTAAGCACGAACTAAAGCAAGAATTTAAAGCATAAAATGAAAACTTACCTTGGGAGAGGGAGAGAGTGGCGTGAGGGAGAGAGAGGGAAATTGAGGGATTTTGATGTATGAGGGGGTATTTATAGGTATTAAATTGGGACCTAGAGGGAGTTATAATTTTGTGTAGGAAATGTGGACAATTCTTGATCATAAAATTGTAGAAATTTTATGGTAAAAATGTGGAGAAATTAGGATCTCAAAAGTGTAACAATTTTGTAGGAAAAATGTGGACAATTCTTGTCCCTACACCTAGCTTTCTATGATGTCATCCATGAAGTCATGGATGATGTCATGTTGAATAAAAATAAATGTAAAATAGTATAAAATTTATTCAAGAGTGTAGAGGTGAAAACTTGAAGTAGTAAATTAATGAAAGAACAATTGAAAAATAAGCTTCGTCGTGATTATAAATGTGGAATATTTAGATTTTTCGTTTATAAATTATGAACGTTAAAGATGATGAGAATCATGAGAAAATTATATAGACGAAGCTATGATGAAGTTTAAAGGTTGTAAAATTTATCATAGTTTAGAGAAAAATTCAAGAAACGTTTTAAGTAAAATTTCGAATATTGAATGAAAGCTAATTATTTAAAATAAAATGATAATTTTTTAAAAAGGAAAATATTTATAAGATATGCTACGGTTGGAATCAAGTTTTGATAAATGTTTGAAAATTCATAAAATTATCCAAGCATCAACAAGGTGCAAAAAGACAACAATTGACAGCAAATATATATCCAAGACGCAACAGCAGCAGATCAGTACGTGAGGAAGAAAAGAAGATGATCATTTCATGCAATTTTTCAAAGTGCCATTAATGCATCTCATCAATCCTTTAACTACCACATAATCAATGATCATAAGTGAAAAGAGGGAGTTAAGACAACCATTTTCATGCTTTAAATCAACCAAAAGCATCAAGGAATGCATGAGATCACTATATGGCTCAAAAACCTACTATTCAATCATCTTCTCCAAAATCCCATGAAAACATGCTCAAAATTGGGGATGCATAGCTTAAAATGACACATATTGAATGCATATCACAACCCTAAACTCTCCTTGTGGATTGGATGGAAGATGGAAGGGATTTGAGCTTGAATCTCCAAGGTGCACAAGGGTTACGGGATTTTCTGGAGAGCAGGGGATGTTTAGCTGATTTCTCTAAGTGAGGAGGGTTAACTCCATTTGGGATGATTAAGGCCAGTTATAGGGTTGAGTTAGGGTTCCAAAGAATCAAACCATGGTTAATTTGGTCAAGGTTTCAGAAAGTTATGGCCATTTTATTGAGCTGTGGCAGTTTTGACGAACGTAGCATCAGAGGTTCAAATAACTTTGGAAAAATATAAGGCTAAGTTCATTAAACTTTAAATTTTGTTGCGAGTTGAGCGAAGTTGACGAAACTCGAATCCGAGTTTCCTAGCTCAAGATATCACATACGGAACCAAGGGTGCGCTAATTGCTCATTAGCCCCCGATTTGGATTCAAAGAACAAAATAAATTCGAAACTAATGCAAATGAATCCGAAAACATGAAACGAGCATGTATTCATATTCATAACACGTATATCTCCAACATATTAAATTTTCACGAAATTTCGATATCAAATCATATAAGAACGAAGCACGTTTATAACACTCATGAGCAATGCATAAATAAATTCATAACATTCCATAATAATTAACAAAATTTAAATTCATTTACAAATAATTAAATCAAAAGTGCACAAATTTAAATATAAAATAAATCAAGTGCACGAATTAATGAAATAAATTTAACATGAATGAAATGGAGATATAATGTCAACAATTCTCATCAATTTAATATTAATAAATTTAAATTTTAAATGTCAACGATTTAATACAATTTTAATATTAATTAACTTAAGGTATGAATAATTAACATTTAATCATTTAAGATATAAAATTAAATATACAAAACACTTATAAATAATTAATTCGCGCAATTTGGTAAACACATACGTCATGTTATACGACTGAAAAACTGGGGCGTTACACTCTTGTCTTGCTATTTGGATTTATGGATGTTGATGTTGGTTTGATATTTTTGCGCTTGCCTACTTTATCTATTATGTAGCTAGGATGTCCGTCCGTCACCGCTTGCTTCGTGTACGGCGTATATGGAAGACCATTTTATATACTAGTCGAACTCATAGCACGGGATAGGATGTGATAGCCCTCTTTTGGGGCGTTACAGTTAATAATTGGGGAGTTGGAGTAAGACCCGTACTCGCAGGATATAAGAATTCGTTAAGATATGTTGATTATGAAACGAGATAGGACCTTTCTTCTAAGCTATGTTCGATTATGATATAAATATGTACAAGTTGATTCGAAAATGCTTTTTGGCATGCAAAACTCTATCCCAGTTCATGGTCTTTTATTTAATACGTGTTTTGCTCTATATGTATATGTGTGTGGGTGTGCGTTAGCCCCCTCACTCAGTCAGTGGACTGACCCTCTCCTTTCAACTTTTCAGTTTGCAGGTTGTGGTTCGTGCTAGGCAGAGTCGTGAGTCGGTCAAGTTTTGTCACCTAGTTCGAGTTGCATTTCATTAGCTTTCGGTCACATTTGTTTATGATTTAAATTTGATAATCGAATTGTGTATGCATTTTGGAATTTGATTTATGTATGTTTCTTGGAATTCTAATTATATATTTTCGGAATAGGCTTCTAGGGATAGTTGAACCCGTTTTTGTGGATTTATCTTCTTGAATTTTGATGAATGCTTTCGCTTGTTTGTTGCTTTGGGTGCTTTGGTCCTCTCTTAGCTCCGCCTGGCTTAGCGAGCGTGTGTAGTTTCCCGTTCGCTTAGTCTTGGGCTCATGTATGGATTTCTATTTCATATATGGGTTCAGGGGTAGGTGCGGGGGATGTGGTGGCTCGCCGCTGTGAGTGCTACAATTAAACCCTCTCGTGACGTCATACCTGGGTTGCCAAAGAAACAAGGTGTCACAAAGCCCTTGGGAATCGCTAGCCAAGATCCACGGCCGTGGATCGGCCATGGATTCTGTCCAGCGGCTCCTGTTGCTCCGAATTCTGTTTTCTTGTTTCTCTTCTCTTGTTTGATCTTCTCCCACCTCTTTTATGATTCCTATGCTTTATTAACATGTATTATTATGTGTTATGATTATCGTACGATGTTTATGGATTGATTTGATATGATATGTACAAGATATGAACATGAATGAACACGATCTATTCTTGTATGGAATGGATCACTTGTTTATGTGTCTAATTGACATTAATTCTGCACATTTATCTCTTATGCATTTCATATCATGTTTATTACATTTTTGTGCATCGTTTGTTGTCATTTTGAGTCTTACATCACTTCTTTCACACAGATTTTGGTCCGGACGGAGACGTGGTCGGTTAGTGAGGTTCTTATACCATTTTTTTTCTTTACAGGCGGGTTTCTCTTCTATTAGATAAAATTGACTCGATATACCCTATGTGCAAGTTTTAACCCAACTTATCATTTTGAGTCTCATATCACTTCTTTTACACAGATTTTGGTCCGGACGGAGACGTGGCCGGTGAGTGAGGTTCTTGTACCGTTCTTTTTCTTTACAGGTGGGTTTCTCTTCTATTAGATAAAATTGACTCGATATACCTTATGTCCAAGTTTTAACCCAACTTATTATACATATATATATATATATATATCGAATCTTTTCAAAGAGTTAATGATTTAACGTAAAGCGCTTTCTTTAATGTATCACTACCTAATGTTTTGGAGAATTGATTGTAATGTACTGAATGGGGGCCCTGGGACTACGTATATGTGGCTATCTGGGAAAACACGAGCTGACGGTGAACCCGTACGCTAGTTCCACCAACTACGGCGATACCGGCCCTCGCTAGGAGATTAGCGAGGAATGGGAACCGGGCTTTTGGTGATTCATGTACCCCACTAGCTATAATGATTGGGTGGCCGGGTTTTGCAAGCCCATCCACTAACTGGAGAAAAAAGGTGTATTTAAACGATTGAATGAGTGATCTATTGGACGTGCACGAAAGGTTATGTGTGCGATAACTAATGATTAAATGTTAATGAATACACGTGGTGAAGGTTGGAGACTTAGCCCTTTCGCCGAGCTCACGAATGACCTAATGAATGAAAATAATTGTTATAATCCCTCTCGATATTGTTCTTTGTTTTACCCGCTTGGGAAACATTTTAAAAACCTCGTACGGGGATTATAGCTTGCATGTATATGTTTAAATTCTGCACTATTATTATATTATGCCCTGTTTTTATACCTACCTGTAGCACCCCGCATGGTGGGTCACGACATCGCCCGCACCTAAGCCCAATCCACACACGAGATGGAAACCCGTACATGAACCAAGCAGAGGCTAACGGGAGACCGACCGACATACACCTAAACTAGGCGGAATGTAGACTCTACGAAAAGAACAAACCACCAAACACAATGCGTATGCGAAAGCAAATCATAAAATCACAATTTAAAACACAAGCAGCAGGTGACGGGTACAACTAGCATAGATACCTAATCTCGAAAATTAACATAAATCATAAATGCAAACGGGTTCAAACTGTTTCCTAGAAACCTGTCCCGAAATGTCAAATTCATAAAATATCAACATATACATAATCAAAAGTTCATACTTATACAAATCCAAAATATGCTAAATGCAAAAGACTCGAAAAAAACAAGGACTCGACACGCCGCCTAGCTCAACTCCACGCGACACCTGCACACTAAAACAAAAAGGGAGAGGGGTCAGTCACATGGACTGAGTGAGGGGCTACCCACACACACTACATAGTATAGAGAGCAAAGCACATACAAGACGTAATGTTCGTGAACTCAGGGATAGTTTTTGCACACTAAAATAGTTACCCGTGATACATATATATATAGGGATTCTTATCAAAACGGACAAAACTTAACTTAACAAATTCTTACGAATCTTAAATATCAAATCTTAACAAAACTTAACAAATTCATAACATATCTTAGCTTATAAATCCAAAAGACTAATATTTTATCTTGATTATAAGTCTATCCTCGTTTCACGAACTTTAGCAGAGTAAAACATGCATAACTCGGCAGGTACGAGTACCTAATCCCATCCTGGGCTCCTCCGACTAATCAAACAAGCAAAGACAAATAAACAAATAACACACTTACCGAATAACCTCCTTCTCCGGTGATGGAAGGGTTGTGCGACCCTAACCATCCGTACAGAAAAGGAGAGCGCGCACACTCAACCCTCGGGTTCCCTGTAACGCCCCGTCTTTTCAGTCGTATAGTATGACATATGTGTTTATGTAATTGCGCATCTAAATTATTTAATTATGAAATTAATTGTTTATTATAATTATAATTTTTTTTTTTTACTAATCATTGTAATTATGTTTATTATGAATTATGAAATTTAAATGAATTCTTGAATGTTATTATACACTTATATGTTTTGATCGCGTGCCGTTCCTACTTAATTTGATTTCGAAATTTTTTGAAAATTTAGTATGTGGTAGATTTATGTTTTATGAACATATTTGTATGCTCGTTTCATGTTTTCGAACTCGTTTGGTGTTGTAACGAATTTATTTTGAGTTGTGGAACCAAATCGGAGGTTAATGGGCAATTAGCGCAGCCTTGGTTCCGTATGTGATATCTTGAGCTCGGGAACTCGGAATTGAGTTCCGTCAACTTCGTTGGACTTGTATCGACGATTCGAGTCTAAGGAACCCAGCCTCATATTTTTCTAAGCCTATTTGGACCCCCGAAATTCAACCGAAAAACGTATCGGCCACAAAACTGCCACGCTTTACCATTTAAATCATAACTCTCATCATACTTAACCAAATTAACCATGGTTAGACTTTTTGGAAACCTAACTAAACCTATTATTAGCCTCTACCCACTCCCATTTGAACCATAACTGATACAAGCGAGAAAAACTCATCCAAACTCCAGCTTTCCAGTCTCATTCTCGCCACTTTGCAAACCTTAGAGATTTTGAGCTCAAATCTCTTCCAATATTCAACCAATTCAAGAGGTAATTATAGGATTGTTATATACAATCATTTATGATCATTTTGGACCATGTATCCCTAATTTTGAGCTTGTATTCATGGAGATTAGAGGGCATGAATGAATGGTTAGGTTAAATGCATTTTGATGAGTTCTTGCAAATCCTTGATCCATCTCTTAGTTTTAAGTTATATACATGATCTAGGTAGCTTATTTATTTCATTTCTAAGCTTTAAATTCATGTGAAATCGCTACTTCATGATCCTTCGCGACTACAACACCCAGTCGCGGGCGCGACCGCGGGAAGGCCATTTTGGATCACGCCCGCGACCCTATTTTTCCCCTAGTTTCAACTTGTTGCTGCCTATTTTGTTTCTGGGGAGTGTGGTAGCGGTCGCGACCTGTTTTGAACTGAATTGTAGTCGCGGTCGTGACCTTTATTTGGTGTTGTTTTCGGGAAGTGTTGTCTGCTGCTACGTGATTTACTTCTTTCTTTGTTTTAATCTTGCAACCTTGCTGATATATGTTTAGTATATTGTCCTAATTTACTGAATTCCGAGGGAAATCCCGTCGGCTTTATTAAAATAAAAAATATAAGAATATAAATTAAATATTTCTGACGAAATTTCCCTCGGAATTCCGTCGGTTTTTTAAATATAAAATTTTAAAAATAATAATAAATAATTCCGACGGATTTCCGAGGGGAATCCCGTCGGATTTTTTAAATATAAACTTAAAAAGTAATAGGAAATAGTTCTGACGGATTTCCGAGGGAAATCCCGTCGGTTTTTTAAAATATAAAATTTTAAAATAAAAATAAAAATAAATTCTAAATAATATAATTTTCAGTTAAATATAAATATAAAATCTAAAAAATAAAAATTAAATAATTCCGAAGAAATTATGAGGGGAATCCCGTCGGAATTTAAAAAATAAAATTTAAAAAAAGAAAATCGACGTTGTATAGCCGTTGATTTTCCCTCGGTTTACTTAACAGCAATAAAAATAAAATAGGGTTCAAACGCGTGACTTCCCCGAATTCTTTTTCCCCCTTCTCATTTTCAGGCGCTCGAAGTTTCCCGGCTCAATACTCTTGGCATCTTCGTTGATTAAGGAGAAGAGGTATATTTCCGACAGCCCCATCGGGCATTTGGGGCTCCCACGGTCCTGATTTATTCGATTGAGCAAACCCTGAGGCGGTGGGACTATGGTGGCACCGCGGCCGTCGAAGAAGGCGAAATCGACAGGGAAATGGGGGTCAGCGTAGAGGCTGAGGAATGGGTAGATGTTGATTGTGAGTGTGGCGCCGTTGTCGTAGAGGAATTTGACTATGGTGACCATGAGAGTGCGGATGTCGGTTCTGAAATTTCCGCCGAAGGGGAGGCCAGAATCCAAATGGTAAACATCAGCGTTGAGAAGGATGGTGGCTTTGAGAATGCAAACAACTAAAGAATAAGCTACAGATAATGCAATTCTTGATCAATTAGTACGAAGTATTTCTTTTCTTGTTTCTTGAGATTTTCATGAATTTTAGCCCGTTTGTCTTTATTTTTGGAGTTGAAGTTCCTCAATCTTTGTTCGAGGAGCAAGGAAGGCATCTCTATGGAGCACAACTCCTGCAAATTCAGGTAAGATTTAGATTAGACAGTGATTGGCTGAATTTTTGGGGCTAATCGATTGTTTCATGTTTAAATTCTTCTATCTGGTACCTTTTGACTGTCTGTAATATGACTGCAACTAACATTCTGATGTTTCTCTTGATAATTCGTGATTGTGAATTGGCAACTAAAGGCAGCAAAGCTGGAGGATGATTAGCTTCTAGTTCTCTTTAAAGTTAATCGCCCTCTTGTTTCATTTCCGTTGATGTTTTGAATCTGAGAACTCAAGTAGGATATTTCCTTGCTCTGTAACTAAGTTCTGACATCGTTATTCGTTGTTTGATGCAATCCAGAGGTTTAGGAAAGAAAACGTGTAACTATCGGGTCCAGAGGCGTATATGAGGAGATCTGATTCTTTGAAAAGGGTTAGTAAATATTCTTTCTTATGACTTCTTGTTTATTTTCAACTTGTTGTAACAATTGTAGAGGTAAGAGTTTCAGCGAGGGTAGATATAGTGTTAATTAGCATATGCTAAAATTAGCGCACAAGGTATCTTGGTGTTTATACTATGAAACTATAAGCGTGCTTTGATATTCGTTAAACTTGATAAATTTATAATTGGATAGGGCAAATGTGCAATTGATTGTCATTGCCATATAAGGTATTCTATTTTGTGCTGGGTTCATTTCCCTTAGTTTGCTCCATTATAATTGGATGCTGACTATTTACCTATGATTCCTTTGCAAGTTATTTTTAATTTTGGTCCCAAGTGTCCATATTCACAATTTTATTGACATCAAGATAAGTATCCGTTTATGTGCAGAATGTTAAAGCAGCTTAAAGACCACAAACTCCTGCTTTCTGTTTGGTTTATCTAGGGAAAATCCTTATAATTATGTTTATAACTTCTTTTATTCTTTTGCTTGTCTATGTTCTAGGACGAAAGCAGAGCCACCGATTTATTATACATTCGCCAAGCCCCTGGATCAAGAAAAAGCTACTTTGATGGAGGAGAAGAAAGAATAGGTGAATTTTTTTCAAGAACAGGTGTATATTATACTTCGTGATTGTTTGTTAGCTTTCTGCAAATTAAACTGGAATTGATGTCAAATGAAACTTTGTGCTCCAAGTTACCATGAATCTTGCTAGATAGTTGAGTTTGATTGAATGTTGGGCTCTTTGCAAAGACTAGTTTAGCATTGATAATTTAAGTGTTGTTAAATTGCTATTGTATGCTATGTTGTAATTAAACAGTTTAGTTAGTAAGTCTGATAGTTTGTTGTTTAATTGAAGGTTTGAAGTGTTGGGAATTTATATTAAATGGATGATTTTGCTATTATGATGGTGTTAGATGGCTAAGCATGAAACTTCAGGCTACTTGACTGTTTTAATTGATGGAGATGAAGCTTAGATATACTAGGCATGTTTTAGAATTGTCCCTTGCATGAGTTTTGACATTTTAGTTGGAAATTTGGTACTTAAAACTGATCCAAACCATGTTAGCAAACCAATTATATGAAACTTTAAGCGTGATTTAGTTTTAAAACAGAGCATGATGTTTTGCTTGATTTCGATGACTCTTGATGGATTAAATCATGAACTATTGAATGTGTCTTTAATTTTAAAGGTTAGGGAATGCTATAGGTATGTTTTTACATGAGGTTTTACGGTTTTGGCTGAGTTATTGCATGCTTATAGTTGGGGAATGTATACCACAAAAACTGACAGCTTGTATGCAGCAACTTCAGAAGCAAATTCCGCGTTCATACGAAATCGATTTTAAAAACTGTTTTAACTGTGTATTTCTATAATATCAAGGTTTATGTCTGCCAAACATCATGTTCATCCGTGTCCGTTTGATACCCGAAAAAATTCCAAAACGATACAGCTTTTCACTATTTCTAATCTGCACTAACAGCTCGTGCAGAGGGGGCAAACTATCGAATTTTATAAAACTGTTTTATAGAGTTATTCCTACATGTATTTAGAGTATGTCTGTAAAATTTCAACCTAATCCGAGTTCGTTTGATATGGTAAAATTATTTCTCTTTGAAATGTGTGCTACATTGATATTCCTGTTTTTCTTCAACTTCATACTAAAATATGTATTTCCTCTGGAAGATCTAATATTTGAGACTTATGCCATTTGAAAGATATGTTTGTCTAGATTATTAGGAATTTTACGGTTCATTAAAATTCATTATGAGCAAAGAGTTATGGTCATTTTTCTACAATGTGGCAGTTTAAAATGCTTCGGCACAACTATGCCTATGTGAATACTTGGTGAAACTTTAATTTGTTTTTTAGGCCAGACAAAGTATAAGCTACTGGTTTTGTGAATAGTGGAACCGCTGTAGAAAAAACTATCCAGTAAATTTGGGTTACTGCTTATTTCCACTTAAGATTAAACTGACATTATATATTTGTTAATATTTTCTTATGCTTGCTTAGTTTCTAGTATTGAAAATGTGCTAGATGTAAATCTCTCTTGCTACTAATTTTTTGTCGTAGCTCTTCTCATGCAAGGAGCAACCGAAAGCAGAAGTGATCTCATAGTTTGTCAAAATACCATTTTGTAATAGATATTTTTATATGAATTAGTGTTTGTAATGTTATTTGATGAATTGGTTTAGAATAAATATTTTGAATGGTTGTAAAAAAAAAAATTTTAATAATTCCGACGGAATTCCGAGGGGAATCCTGTCGGAAATGTTTAATTTGTTTTTTAGTTTTAACAAATCCGACGGTATCCCGAGGGAATTCCCGTCGGAATTGTTTAATTTTATTTTTTTATTCTAAAAAATCCGACAGGATTTTTTAAAAATAATCAAAGTAAAAAAAATAAATTACAGTATTCTGACGGGAATTCCCTCTGAATCTCGTCGGAAATATTTTATTTTATTTAAAAATTTTAATTTTATTTTCCCTCGGAATTCCATCGATTTTCCCTTGGGATTTTGATTCCCAGGAAGGGTTTTCCTACGGACTCATTCCCGTCGGAATTCCCTCGGAAATCCATCGAAATTCTTAAAATCCGACGGGATTTCGAGGGAATTCCGACGGGCCTGTCCGTCGAAATTTGCAGGATTTCTTGTAGTGTTTTCCTCTTGGTATTGTTCGGTAAGAGGTGGACAAGTGGGTTTCTCTTCTATTAGCTAATACGATCCTATATACATCCAATGTGCAAAGTTTTAGGCCAAAATTTATATTATACGTATATCGAGTCGTTTCAAATGAGTAAATGATTCCAAACGTAAGTCTTTTTTTTATGAACCCTACCTAATGATTTGGCGAGATCAGTGAACACGATGAATGGGGGCTCGGGGCTAGTGTACGTGGCTATCCGGGGAAGCTCGAGATGACGGGGATCTCCGTACATTAGTCCCACGAAAAATCACAGAGTCTGGAACTCGCTAGGAGATTAGTGAGGGAAGGGAGTTGAGCGCCTTTGGGGAACTCATGAACCCCTTTTGGTCAATGAATGAGGTGGCCGGGTCTTGCTAACCCGTCCATCGTGCGGAGGAAAAAGGTGTAAGTGTAATGAATGATCGTATGAATGATTAAATGAATGAACAATTGAATGAATGAATGATTGTGTGATCACTAATGAACTAATAAATGAATAAATGCACACACGAGGTGGAGGTTGGAGAATTCGCCCTCTCACCGGGCTCACGTATTGACCGCATGATTTTATGAATAAATAAGATTGATTGTTGTTATCCCGAGCGTTGTTTTCTTTGTTTTCACCCACTTGGGAAAATGTTTCAAAACCTCGCACGGGATTATGAATTGCATATGAGGGTGTTTAATTTAGCACTATTTATTATATTAAACCATGTTTTATACCCACCAGTCTCCTATAGACTGAACTCGGTTTTGTTTTAAGTTTTCTCTTGCAGGTGTTGGAGTGCTAGGCGGGATCACGAGTCTGTTGTGTCGTGTGGTCGAGTTGGGTCACTCCATGCATATTGTAAATTGTATAAGTTATAGATTTATGTATGAACTGTCATGTTTATATTTTTATGATTTCGGGGCAGGCTTCTTGTAGCATCCCAAAAGGGCCACAACCCCGCACCGTCGTACCTCTCAAGTGGCTAGGAGACCTAGCACCCAAGAAGCACGCCGGCGAACGGACAAAACATTACAAGATCAGAGTACTTGAATGGAATATTGCAGTGGAAATATGACAAATTTAAAACTTTCAAAACATAAATCAGGAGACACAAGAGGCTAGTAACCAAGTATAAGGACTATACAGGAATTGAGTATTGAAAGAGATATTTCGATAGAGTGTCAAGGGATAATATAACTAGTGTAAACAAGTAACAAAGGACACCGGAGCCTAGATCGATAAATACATAATTGGACATTACATTAACATCCAAGGGGTGGTGTCCCAGATGGTTCAGAAGAACCTGACCATAAGAGCACAACAAAGGATTTCCTATACTTCAAGATACCAGCCAACAAGCAATCATTGAACCTGAAACCATGATGTCAGAAAACAGGGTAGAGGTATTAGTCAAAAGGACTAAGTGAGGCATGACTTTTGAAACAATATAAGTACTTGAAAGCTTTAGGACTTTCAGAAGAGGTTTACTTCAAATTGCACTTTAAAACTGAATTTCAAAGCTTTTTCTTTAAAACTTTAATTCAGAACCGTACTTCAAAGCATTACTTTGAAACAAGATTTCCTAGCAAGCACACAAATGCACACACATCAGAGGTTCTGGTTCATATATGCTTTATAAATGGGGAAACAGGGTACGGGATATTTCCAAAAATATGAACCAGACTTTAAAATCAAAGTTGCCCGCAAGCTAGGCCATATCCATCCTTTACTCCTCAAAAACATTTACAAAGTTGGTATCGAGATCCATTAGGACCCCAACACCCATATACACATACACCACCCCTTCTCCCCTTATTGTCGCGCCCAGGGAGCTACCCCGCGGTGACGTAAACAAAACAGGAGGAATTTACCACCTCTCCCGACCTTCGATGTGGAGTAACCAACCTCCGATTAAACCATCACCAAGGTCAGTACGGCGGCCAGTGTCATAGTAGCCATTGGCGTACGCCTCCCGGTCTACTACTTAACCATACCGCCAGGGCCCAACATAACAGAATTTCGAAAGCTTGCATTCAGAATAACAAAAGTGCATAAGCACACAGAGTTCAGGAGACTGAACCTTTATTCAAGACAGTGTAGCAGTGTACAGGATATATATCAAAGATCATTAACTTTAAACTTGAAGCATTGTACCAAAATGGGAAAATGTTTAACTAGGATGATAGAATTTTTGAACTCGAATAGTTGATTTTGAAATCATTTGAATACATAAGAATATTCATGGTTCCAGTTGAAATAGTTTAAACCTCACCTACAGAAATGGTATTATGCAATAATACCAGAGTCACAGTAAATCCGAAGTTCACCTGTGAGTAGTGAATGATTAAGTTTCTATCAATAAACCATATAGTCACGTAAACAAGTAGGGAAGACCTCAAGTCATTCAATAGCACATAACGATATCATATGTACAGGACAAAACATTATCAAAGCATATCATGTCATGTGGCGATATTTCATGATAATTGTTCAATAATCTGTTAAGAATAGTGCCCTAGAAAGCCAATTAGTCATAATCCGTTTTGGGACTTTCCTAGTATCACAGACAATGTAGCACCCGGAACGCCGAGATGCCACACCCCCGCACCATAAGTCTAGCTCACACATGAAATGGGTAGTCCATATATGAACCGGACTCATGGCGAACGGGTGACAATAAAAAAACTCAAGAGCTAGGCGGGTACCCTCGAATACTACCAATAAACAATTCAGAACAATAAAAGCGGAAGCAATAGCAATCAATACTTATAGGTACCATATTTACATATTTACTTATAGATACCAACATTTATATAATAGTAGGTACCAACACTTATCAATACATTATACATGTATAAATAACCCAAAACCACTAACATGATGAGCCGAAAATACCAAGAACATGAAAATGCAATGCTAGACTCAACTCGGCAACTGGACACGACTCGGACTCCCGCCTAGCACGCCACTGACAGGACCTGAAAAGTGTGAGGTGTCAGTCTACCACAGACTGAGTGAGGGGTTTATAATTTAAAAGCGCAAATACCATGCAAATTGTAAACTCGGGTAAGATTTTCATAAACAATATTAGTTTAATAAATAAACAAGGCTCGCCCGAGGTTACAATCATTCCATTTTCAATTCAGTTATTTCAATACAATTCAATAATCAGTGGCCCGGCGAGTGAGGGCAAATCTCCAACCAATCTCCGACAGTGTACATTAATTCCATTTTATCAATTAAGTGATCAGGCAACCAATTCAGTGCACAAATAGACAGTTTCAATCAATCCATCCTTCTCCCTCCGGGTGATGGGGGATTGCAAGGCCCCGCCATCCAATCTCATTGAGTATAGGGTTCATGATTCCCTATACCCGGAACTCCTTCCTCCACTAATCTCCTAGTGGATTCAGGGGTCATCCCGCAATTTGGTGAGGATAGTGCAAGAGTTACCCGTCGGCCCTTGCCTTCCCGGTTGGCTCAATACACTACCCTCGGGCCCTCTGTGAACATGATTTACTCGCCAAAACATTCAATCAATTCAATTCAATAGTCAGTGACAATTACTCGGTATAATATCAATCGATCAATAAAGGAACAATTCAATTTTCGGAAAACTATAGATATAATTATTTGTTTTGGTCCAAAGCCACATAGGGTCGTAGGGTTCTTTTACAAATAGAAATAACCTCACCTGACGAGCGACGGAACAGGACAAGGATACAAGAAAGTGCCCAAACGATCAATGATCTCCTCCCTGGAGAAACTGAACAAGAAAGGAAATGTGGGAACTCGTGAGACATGACTCAATAATGAGACCAAGTATGACGCACTGCAACGCTCGTGTAAATAAATAACCATCCCAACACTTTAATAACCAAACATATTAACAATTAAGTGGCACTTAATCATATATGAGAACCAATTAACACTTAAAAGATGAAATAAATCTCAAGGAGTCACATATTCAATCATTTCAAGTTCAATTCATATAGTGCATGGAATTACACAATCAAGTTTGAGCAATTACGTACCAAGAAGTGTCAAGTAAGAGCATGCTTGTCAATTAATCAAGTATATACAACATAGAATTCACATATAGGAGCCAAGAGAGTGAAAGGAAAGCAATAAGAAAGGTTTTGGTGAAGTTTGGCCAAAACCGACAATTTTTGGAAATGTACATGTTGTGGGAAAACTGAAATATCTTAAATTCTAGAAGTGGGAATCGAGTTTTGTTTATTGGGTATGAAAGTAGACACATAGACCTTTCCAACGCTATATGGCACGCTTTCTAATTCAAATCGATGTGAAAATGGCGTTCGTCCGAAGTTGGGCAAAATGCAGGAAAGTGACACGCCCGTGTCGTCAATATAAGGCAAACCGTGACACCCCCGTGTCACGGTACAGAAAATCAAACCAACGTGCACCCCCGTGTCGCCAGCACAAAGCAAAGTTGACACCCCCGTGTCAACTGTGCGTGACCGAAAAAACAGGGGAGAAACAGGGGTTTCCATGCAAAACCAACCCCAAACCAAAATATACCAAACTCCAACCATAACTTATGCTTCAAACACCTCATATATGCATCATACTTCCAATATTCATCAATTCAACCAAGAAATAAACATCCCAACATCAAGAATTTCTCATGAAAACCCCATATTAAACATATACTTCCAACCTTCCATGAAATTCCATATATTCATGCAAACTTCCATTCTAATCATCCTAATCATGCTCCTAACTCACATATTGCAAGAATTTATCAAATGATCCATGAACCCTACTTCTATGTAAATCAAGAAATTTATCCAAGTTTATATTATACCTTAAATTCAAAGAAGAAATGAGATGAAGTGATGATGTTGATGCTCCAAAATATGAAATTTCCCCTTGAAATTTAACTTGGAAATGATGAAATCTCCTTTGGTGCTTGAACCGTGAGAATGGAGCAAAATATGTGTCTTTGTTTGTATGATAATTGATGAATGAATGGAATATAGGAGATGACTTAGATATTTTACTAGTCTTCCACTAATATACATGAGTCATCTCATCTTGCATCTAAGTCCCCAAGTTTCTCAAGTCATGCAATCAAGTTTCATTCCTAACTAATTAGTCACTTTGGTCCAAGAATATATCATGCAATTTAATCCTTGAATTTAGAAGAATGATCACTTAAGGACAATTAGGCAATTAAATCACATTCGACCCTTATTTCACACACCGATTAAATGCAATTCACGTAATAATTCACATATTGACAAGTATTTCAATTAAACATGTAGAAATATAATTCATATAAGTTTATATAGACATAATGTATATAATGTTATAAAATTATAAAGTAACATATAATATCACATAATGATTGAATGAAAAAATCGGGGCGTTACAATTCTCCCCCCCTTAAAAGGACCTGGTCCCCAGGTCCACTGCCGAGTTTCAAAAATGATGCACAAGCCAAAAGAGAACCCCGTCTCTTAAACATGAAATGAAAGAACCCCGTCTTTCAACAAGAAATGACTCTCTCAACAAGAAATGAGAGAACCCCGTCTCTCAACAAGAAATGAGAGAACCCCGTCTCTCAACAAGCAGTGAGAGAGCCCCGTCTCTCAAACACACACGAAAGCAATTCAAGGAAACAAATTGTAAAAACATTCATATAAATGTCACATAGACAAGTAAAGTCATATTGATCATATAAGTATCATTCATCAATAACCAATTTGGATTGACGAGAAATTAAGTACAGCAATAATAAGATTCATGATGCACGTGATATGCATGGTTAGATGTACCGTTCACCGTTGGTCTTAGAAAACTTCAATGGCAGTGGCTTGATTTAATACTTGATTCTTTGATCGGAATCCCTTCTAACCAAAATGTCATTCCTCGAGTGTCAAATATAGTGGACTTCCTCCGATACCTGGGCTAGTTATTTGGTAACTCGAAGTCTAGCTTTAATCCTTCATAATATTCCCGGTTCAAGTAATTCTCATGTGATCCTTTGCGATAGAGAATGTTCCCATCAAGTTGTTATTATCTAGCACCATAGTAGTAGTGTCGCCCTTCTTTGGTCACTTCGTGCAAATCTTGAATGACATTCGCTTTCCTCGTAAAATTCTAGCTTTTGATCAAAGTATGCTCAATCAACTTATAGAAGTCATTGTCTCTCCCTTTCCTTATCAGATTTTTCTTAATTTCAACTTTGCTCAAGATAAGCCTCCTTATAGCTTTAGAAATCTCCATTTGAGAACTTTAGGTGCATGAGCTTTGAGATATTGAAGACGTCGTCCACATAGTTCTGATAGAGGGAAAGAAGAACCACCTTTCTTGAAGTTTCCCGGTCAACTCTCCCCCCTTAAGAAAAGAAAACACATACATATATTTTCCGTCTCAATTCTTGAACTTGTACTATCATTTCTCAAATCAAAGAATCCCTTCTTCATAATTCTCTTGTAGTACCTATGACCTCCGATCTTGTTCCCGAAAATTCCTACATCCCGGTGGGAAATCGAAACAAACTAGTTCGAGCCCATCCATAATTTTGAGATCATTTCAATTCCCCGGTCGACTCTCCCCCTTAAGAATACCTATTCCTACCCGTTAGCTCGCAACATCACTCTTTAAATGGAAAATCTCAATTCCTTAAATTTAGCTTCCTTGGTATAAGTGATTCTAACCACACCACTTAGCCGAAATTTTCCTCACATTACTTTTGCAACAATCGGTAGGAACAACAACCCACTTCTACCAATCTAACTCTCGCCTATTTCTCCAACCTTTAAATTGCTCTTCCTCTTTTATTCTTTTCCAACCCCATTATTTCCTTGTCATAATTCGGCTATGTCTCGGTTGAAGTAATACTTGATACGTGAGGTGGGGAGAGTTCCTATCAAGTAGACACTTAACAATGCATGTCGGGTTAATATGCTAATGCATGCGCCACACTTGTGAGTAATAAAGTATACACGTTGGAGTAATTAGGCTCAATTAAGAATTCCTATATATATTAAGGAAATTTAAATAATTTAAACAATATATGATGCACGTGTTCATGAATGCATTGAACCTGTCACCGTAATAATGATAGACTTTGATACGGCACTCATTCCTTGTTGGTTGAATTCCAAGCTTGTCTTGATCTGTTGATCATCTCCAGTTTTCCCACGGTTCTCTACTTTCTTCAAAATCCTAGATTCAGCTGGTCCCTTTTCTGTGACTCGATATTGAAATCTCTTGAACCCCATTCCTTCCCAATTATCGATTTCTAATTGTTTGCCCTTCACTATAGTTATCTCCTTAATCACAATTTCCTTATATCAACCGGTATAACTTTAGGATCTAAGATTGTGACTGTTGGATTCGTATTCTTCTAAACCCCTGAAGTTGATATCTTAGCTTCTTCTCAAAATTAATTTCCAAGTATCGTCCGACTCCTCCCCATAATTAACACCTTAATCAAGGTTCCCTCGGTTTAATCTTTATGAGTTGAATAAATAAATGAACTCACCCTCCAAGGACTTACACTTGAGCACCTAATTTGCTTCCAACAGCTCTTTTCTTTTCTTTACCATTTCCATTTGTTGCCCCATATCTTCCAATTCAACTTCTTCCTTATTCGAAATCTGTAGTGACTTCAACTCCCATTTTCTTAGCCTCTTCGTTCTTCTTCATCAATCTAACCCCTCAATCCGAATTGCTTAATACCCTTTTGAGAACGTCTACCCGAATTTCTTGAACTCCTCCTATCTTACCCGAGGATCCGATATATTTCAACCCAAGTCGTTATCGTTCATCCTTTACTCTACCTGATCATTTCAATTCCCAAACACTTCTTGAATACTCACCTCCCACTCTTGAAGCACTTACCTCTTCCGTTATTATTTCGGAAATTTTACCCTGTCTTATCCATTAACTTTTCAACACTCTTTGAATCCATATCTTCATCTCTCGACGCACTCGTCTTTTCCATCATTATTCCTGAAGTCTTTCTTACCTTGATCTTGAAATTTCACCGAGTTCTAATTCTCCTACCATTTCTTGAATACCCATTTTCGGTTCTTGAAGTGTTTCTCCTTCTTGAAATTATTCTCAAGATTTCCTTCATCACTCCCTTGATAATGAGTCTCTTGATCCCGGTTGGTCACATTCTTTCATAATGTGAGTTCACATTTTTATTTTGCGAGTTATAACATCCCTCCTTGTTGATGAAAACCTTGAACCTAAACATCTTCATGACTTTAGTTACTTTACTCCGAAATGAATGTTCCAGTAGAATCCGGTTGAAAAGTCTTCATAGCGTGGCATATGTGTTGATCCTGTGAATTAAAGTCTTCACCCCCCCAACTTCCCATTGTATTTCGCCATTGGTACCATAGCTTGCAACTTTCCTCTTTCATTCTCTAACTTCCTATAGTTTGTAAATTACTCCCCCAATTACCTCTCAATTTCAGATTTGATCACTTGAATCTTAACCCGATTAGAAAAAAAAAAATCATGGCTCTTGAATCCTTGTGTGAAATTCCCCGGTGCATTCCTCACAATTCCAAAGCTAGAGAGAGAAACTTGCTGTAGATTGAGATTATCATATAATTTGGCCGTGGTTTGATATGACCTTTATAACCTATAAGTCAGAAATCAATTCAAAGCTAAATGCATGCGATTAGTGCATGCTCATGTCACATAATTAGCATTTAAACACATATTTGATGTAAAATGCAATAATTAATTCAATTAAATTAAAGAAGATACATTAAATATATAAATTCCCAAACCATAGAAGGTCGATGAATCCTCAAGTAGTAACACAAATTAATGTCATGTACAAGTCATCAAGTAATTTAAAGATGTTCAGGTAAGTTCAAATAATTTCAAATAAGTCCAAGTAGTTCCCAATAAGATACAAGACTCGCAAATTATCAATTAATCCTATGCCGTTCGACCTAGACTCACGAGACACGACACTAGAACCGCGGTTTTGAAACCGGGCTCTGATACCACCTTAGATGTAGCACCCGGAACGCCGAGATGCCACACCCCCGCACCATAAGTCTAGCTCACACATGAAATGGGTAGTCCATATATGAACCGGACTCATGGCGAACGGGTGACAATAAAAAAACTCAAGAGCTAGGCGGGTACCCTCGAATACTACCAATAAACAATTCAGAACAATAAAAGCGGAAGCAATAGCAATCAATACTTATAGGTACCATATTTACATATTTACTTATAGATACCAACATTTATATAATAGTAGGTACCAACACTTATCAATACATTATACATGTATAAATAACCCAAAACCACTAACATGATGAGCCGAAAATACCAAGAACATGAAAATACAATGCTAGACTCAACTCGGCAACTGGACACGACTCGGACTCCCGCCTAGCACGCCACTGACAGGACCTGAAAAGTGTGAGGTGTCAGTCTACCACAGACTGAGTGAGGGGTTTATAATTTAAAAGCGCAAATACCATGCAAATTGTAAACTCGGGTAAGATTTTCATAAACAATATTAGTTTAATAAATAAACAAGGCTCGCCCGAGGTTACAATCATTCCATTTTCAATTCAGTTATTTCAATACAATTCAATAATCAGTGGCCCGGTGAGTGAGGGCAAATCTCCAACCAATCTCCGACAGTGTACATTAATTCCATTTTATCAATTAAGTGATCAGGCAACCAATTCAGTGCACAAATAGACAGTTTCAATCAATCCATCCTTCTCCCTCCGGGTGATGGGGGATTGCAAGGCCCCGCCATCCAATCTCATTGAGTATAGGGTTCATGATTCCCTATACCCGGAACTCCTTCCTCCACTAATCTCCTAGTGGATTCAGGGGTCATCCCGCAATTTGGTGAGGATAGTGCAAGAGTTACCCGTCGGCCCTTGCCTTCCCGGTTGGCTCAATACACTACCCTCGGGCCCTCTGTGAACATGATTTACTCGCCAAAACATTCAATCAATTCAATTCAATAGTCAGTGACAATTACTCGGTATAATATCAATCGATCAATAAAGGAACAATTCAATTTTCGGAAAACTATAGATATAATTATTTGTTTTGGTCCAAAGCCACATAGGGTCGTAGGGTTCTTTTACAAATAGAAATAACCTCACCTGACGAGCGACGGAACAGGACAAGGATACAAGAAAGTGCCCAAACGATCAATGATCTCCTCCCTGGAGAAACTGAACAAGAAAGGAAATGTGGGAACTCGTGAGACATGACTCAATAATGAGACCAAGTATGACGCACTGCAACGCTCGTGTAAATAAATAACCATCCCAACACTTTAATAACCAAACATATTAACAATTAAGTGGCACTTAATCATATATGAGAACCAATTAACACTTAAAAGATGAAATAAATCTCAAGGAGTCACATATTCAATCATTTCAAGTTCAATTCATATAGTGCATGGAATTACACAATCAAGTTTGAGCAATTACGTACCAAGAAGTGTCAAGTAAGAGCATGCTTGTCAATTAATCAAGTATATACAACATAGAATTCACATATAGGAGCCAAGAGAGTGAAAGGAAAGCAATAAGAAAGGTTTTGGTGAAGTTTGGCCAAAACCGACAATTTTTGGAAATGTACATGTTGTGGGAAAACTGAAATATCTTAAATTCTAGAAGTGGGAATCGAGTTTTGTTTATTGGGTATGAAAGTAGACACATAGACCTTTCCAACGCTATATGGCACGCTTTCTAATTCAAACCGATGTGAAAATGGCGTTCGTCCGAAGTTGGGCAAAATGCAGGAAAGTGACACGCCCGTGTCGTCAATATAAGGCAAACCGTGACACCCCCGTGTCACGGTACAGAAAATCAAACCAACGTGCACCCCCGTGTCGCCAGCACAAAGCAAAGTTGACACCCCCGTGTCAACTGTGCGTGACCGAAAAAACAGGGGAGAAACAGGGGTTTCCATGCAAAACCAACCCCAAACCAAAATATACCAAACTCCAACCATAACTTATGCTTCAAACACCTCATATATGCATCATACTTCCAATATTCATCAATTCAACCAAGAAATAAACATCCCAACATCAAGAATTTCTCATGAAAACCCCATATTAAACATATACTTCCAACCTTCCATGAAATTCCATATATTCATGCAAACTTCCATTCTAATCATCCTAATCATGCTCCTAACTCACATATTGCAAGAATTTATCAAATGATCCATGAACCCTACTTCTATGTAAATCAAGAAATTTATCCAAGTTTATATTATACCTTAAATTCAAAGAAGAAATGAGATGAAGTGATGATGTTGATGCTCCAAAATATGAAATTTCCCCTTGAAATTTAACTTGGAAATGATGAAATCTCCTTTGGTGCTTGAACCGTGAGAATGGAGCAAAATATGTGTCTTTGTTTGTATGATAATTGATGAATGAATGGAATATAGGAGATGACTTAGATATTTTACTAGTCTTCCACTAATATACATGAGTCATCTCATCTTGCATCTAAGTCCCCAAGTTTCTCAAGTCATGCAATCAAGTTTCATTCCTAACTAATTAGTCACTTTGGTCCAAGAATATATCATGCAATTTAATCCTTGAATTTAGAAGAATGATCACTTAAGGACAATTAGGCAATTAAATCACATTCGACCCTTATTTCACACACCGATTAAATGCAATTCACGTAATAATTCACATATTGACAAGTATTTCAATTAAACATGTAGAAATATAATTCATATAAGTTTATATAGACATAATGTATATAATGTTATAAAATTATAAAGTAACATATAATATCACATAATGATTGAATGAAAAAATCGGGGCGTTACAGACAATCTTTGAATAATATACGATTGATTAATATCATAGGCAAACACTTCTTTATATGCTCTTGTTTGGTATGCGTTTACTTTAGTTGTGCATGTATGAGAACTCCCCTAATCCTGATGACTTTAGGACTCTACCATTTAGGTGAAATGGTTCATGAAACGAGCCCTATATCACGTAAGTCATGATTAGTAAAATACTCCAAGCCGATGAGTCCTACAGACAGTGGGAGTGTCAACCTGACTCCTCTAAGGCTTGCTTGTGGGATCACGCCCTTAAGAAGGACCACCTTGTTTCATGGAGGTGCAAAGTGTATAGTTGATATGTGCGTGATACATGAGGGTGCTTACTTTAATAAGTAAGTTCACTGAGGTGCCCCGTGTGAGAACATTCCTAAATGGGAAAGGAAGTTTCTATTTCAGGAAATGGAAACTTCCAGATTAGGAAATATCTCACGAGTCATTGATGTGATTAATTGATCCTTAGACTTGAGGTTCCTTGTCACTTTATGAATTAACTCTGTAGTCTTTGGTATAAGCTTTAAAGGGTGTCGCCTTAGACAACTGATTCAAGGCTTATGCTGGGGCTGCACAAGTGATTCATGAAAGTGAATGAGAATCAAGAAAGGACCTGCACTTGCATATGCAAGGTGATCTCTTATTGTGTAAGTCATTCATATACCATATGGAGTCCTTGGCCAAGGCAGTAGATCAAGACATCAAGAAAAGGGTTTCTTGGATTGAGATCAAATGGATATGAAATGCACTTAGCTTTAAGACCAGATTATTAGGGTTCTGATTATTCCCTTACTCTAGATCTTGGTTGAGAGATAGTAAGTAGGAGGATTGTATCTCACATGAATCAATGACTTAAAGGTTCTGTCGAATCCGAACATTCCAATTCAGCTAGGGGTTAAACACCTGTTGCTAGACTATGGTTGTTTAATCTGTGGACTGATTAATTAATTAGGGTCACTGCTAATTGAATTGAGAACCTAGAGGGTCACACACAACAACTTGGTTACATGAGTTGAGGCTTTAAAATGATTAAACGAGTTAATCAAGCCAAGAGGGTTCCACACGTGTGAAACCACACGTGTGGCTCACGTGAGTGACACGTGTATAAATATATGTGTATATTTATTTATGTATTAAATAATTAATGTGATTAATTATTTAATAGACTTTGGTTTAATTTTGAATTAAAAAGAAAGTCTTATTTTGGAGAAAAATAATCTAGTTAATTAATTATGAATTAATTAATTAGATAAAATAAGTTATTTATTTTAAATAAATAAAGTATAAAATTATCCAAAAATAGTTTGGATATTTTTTAGCTCTCTTGAAAGTTGATTTGAATTAGAATTCAAAGTCAAAGTCAAAATTACTTGATGATCAAGTAATAGGAGAGAGAGAGACAAAAATCCTAGCCCATTAAGGACTAGGAATTTCGTCCTTCCCCTTTCTTATATATAGGGGAGCTCATGCTCCCCTTTAGGGCTAATCGAGTTCTTTTGGTTCATGTGTTGAACACCATCCTTTCTCCAAGATAAAACGAAACCCTAGGTTAAGCCTAAACACTAACTAGAGAACTAGCATCCTTACTAGTTAGATTGTAGCCAAGTTGGTGGACTATCTCTAGAGAGCTTCAAGTTAGAAGTTTTGAAGATTCGAGCTTTACCAAAAAGTGGGGATCAAGCAAAACGATCAGAAGGGATGATGCAACGATTCTGAACCCGACGTGAAGCGAATGAAAAAATCGAACCAAAGAAGATGGCGAAAACCGTTCGTCCATATCCTGAAGGATGAATTTTTTCACGAGGGTTTTGTGACTGGCAGTTTTCTACTTTCGCAAAACTGGTTTTCGAAGGGAGTTTCAATCCTGCTTTTCTCGTTTCATGTTTCTTTCTTTATGTTATATTGTTAAGAACATCTCTAACATGAATTGAATCTAGGTTGGTGTGGATTGCTATCCCGACAATGGATTCTGAAGTAGAAAGAGACTTTCGAGGGACGGGTTGTCAAGCCGCGAGAAGAGCGTTCTTGGGTGGCTTGAAACGCTTCAAGAAAGAATAAAAGAAAAGTAAGTTTTCTATCTCTACGAATTTGGTTACACGATTGCGAGTCCAAGATCCTTTTGTTGAAAAAATTTTTAAATTCCGCTGCTTTCTGATTCGTGTTTTCCAACAAGTGGTATCAGAGCCACCTCGTTAATCGTGTTTCTGATTCGTCTCAATTATTCCGAATTTGGTAGAAATTCTTAGGCTTAGATGCGAATTAGGTATTCATGAGTTCTTTTAGAAAGCCTGAAATACGAAACTGTAATTTTTCCTGAATTTCTGAAACTGTTTTCTTAAATTGTGATTTTGAAAACCGTTTTGATTGAAATATGTTTAAATCGAATTTTTTTAATTTTGGATTGAACCGGGTTTTGGAGAAACCCAAAAATGCCAAACGGGACACGAAAAGAACGGGGCTGGGCGTGCTAGCACGTCGCACGCCCAAGCCCCAACACCGCCGCCCAGCCCTCCCGTATCCGCGCGGGAGGCCTCCCGCCCGCCTAGGCGCCTTGCTCGCCTGTCCCGCAACCGTGCGGGACAGCCGCCTGCTCCTCCCGCAACCGCGCGGGAGCGCCTGCCCAGGGATGGGCGGGACTGCCTGCCCGCGCCGCACGTCTGCGCGCAAGGGCACGCGCACGCTGGCGGCAATCGCTGCCGGCTGTGTGCAGCGCTGGCGCGCGCCTAGCGCGTGTTCCTGCGCGGCGGGCGGGCGATCCCGCGTCGTCCCGGGCCCATGTTTTCGTGGTTTCGTATTTCGTGTTTTTCGGTCCGAAAAATCCCGATTTAATTTTATTTTAATTTTATCTTTTAAAATCAGTTTTGTTGAAATAAAATTATTTTAAAATTTTGATTAAATTGGGATTTTTGAGAAATTAAAGCGATTTGGATTTTGGAAAAATTATGAATTTTATTTTCTGAAAATAATGAAAGAATAAAATTATTAATTTTGGAAATTAATTGGAATTTTATTGGTTTATTGTTTTTCGGGTTTTATTGAAAAGGCTCTTGAACAAGAATTGCATCTAAGTCGTGTTTTAAGTCATTAGGACTTGAAACGAGAATTTTAATTTATTGGCTAAATTTAAATTCTTGCAAAAGCATGTTAGGTGATCATGGGTTTAGATCTATGTATGGTTTTAATTTATGCACATGGATGGTTTAAATTGGGGTTGGAGCCCTATAGTTGCGTTTTTCAATTGAGGTTGGAGCCTCACTTATGTGCGTACTGTTATGTGATTTATTATGTGGCTTTCCATATTACTGTTTTTGAGGCCGGGGTATGCCCCGTGTATTTGTCTAAGGCCAATATGAAGATTTAGCCTTATTACTTTATGTCTTTTTCTTTTTATTGTAATTTGAGAGTAGAGATAGGTGGTGAGGTTTTATTTTCATTTTGGAGACAATGCACCCATGGAGTAAGATGGACCACATTCAAGTAACAAGGAGGCCATAAGTGAAGACCCCTCAAAATGTTAGGGAGGGGAATCTCAATTGTTAAATGTAATAGAGATAGGGCTCGTATTTTGTTACCGTTTTCCCTTATGTGATTTAAACTGTTTATGTGACATGTATGTTAGAACTTGTGATTGTGGAGTGGCTCCCACATATCACGCATAAGATAGGTAGAACCCATGATCATTACATGTTAGTGTCATGCTAGGACATGTTATCTGTTTATGTGCTTGTTTGAAATGCATTTAAGTGTACTTGCATTAATCAAGACTAATAAAATTGGATAACATATATGTTGGTGAGGTCGAACCGAACAACTCTTCGGTTGATTCGAAAATTCCCATTAAATATTAAGCTCATTTCGAATAATAGGTATTTAATTCGAGATGCAAATTTTGAATTAAATTCCTAGCATTCCATCAATAGGTTTTAAGTTTAGTAAGTAAAGCTAGTTATTGTCCGCGAGTCGTGGGATAGCTAGTGGAGCTTATTAGTTCTTAGTTACCTAAATGATCATTTTAAATGATCAGTATTTCGTGGTTAATTTTGGCAAGGGCGATGTCCGCGAGTCGTGGGTCGTTCGAACTAAGTTTTGATCATGATCTTATGATTGATGGGTCTAGCTTAACGCCTAAGTAAATATGGATGTCGCACGAGTCGTGGGTCCATATTGAAAGCTAAGTGATGCAAAAATAATTACTAAGAGTTCTAAAGGTGTTAGAATTGGTAGGTTGTACCTACCTAGGGTTCTTACTTAGAATGTCCGCGAGTCGTGGGTTCGAGGTAAAATGCCTAGGATCTTAGTACCCATTGGGAAACGTGTTCCTCTTAGATCTTTGGGAATTATAGATCTTTGAAAAACAGTGGGAGCTACATTAGATTAAAGACCTTATCTTATGTATATCGTTATTATTCAGCATGCCCACATTTTCTCTGCTTAGCATTTAGGTTGTAGTTCTGTGATTCTCTATAATATGAAATGCAAACCCATTTGTATCCATCCTTAAGTCAAAAGAGTTGACTAAGTCCTAACTAACTCTGATTGGCTTCGGACCCTAAAATTCGTTTTAGATTCCGACTAGAGAAAGGCGTTCTCTAAAGGGCGAAGTTTTCAATTGTGAAAAGTCGACCCGGGCCAAAAGGGAAGCAATCTGAGGTGAATGGATTTTTCCAAACCACTTAAAAGCAATTGAACCACCTCATAAAAATGTTACAAGGTATAACATTATGGAATTATTCAATATTCCAAATGAGGAAACAAGTGCACACGAACAAGGTCTAAAGATCTTATTTGAAGATCTTATGGTCTCGATCATCAACTGAGAAAAGAGTTCTCAATGCACTGATTGCTTACATTGCTTCGACTATCAATCAAACCCTTTATGCTCAACTAGAATGATGCTAATGTAGCATAGTTAATCATTTAAGTTGATAAAGGTTGAGGGCATCCTTAAGAAGGAATAAAAGGTTGAGATGGTTAATTCTTCTTCTAAAACTCCCTAAGTTAAAGGCTTGAAGGCCTAAAGAAGAAGAAACCCTTAAGAGCCCAATGGAGGGGCATGTAAGGGGTACGCCCAAAAGACACTAGAGATCAAATAGGACGTTTGCTTCTATGGTAGCAAATAAGGACTTTGAAAGGGAACTGCAAAGAGTATGAGTACTTTGAAATGTTACCTCGTTTAGTAATTCTACTAGGAATAGAATTTACTAGTCTTAAGTCAATTCTGCATAAGCCGTTGTGCAAAGACTCAAGGCACTAATGTTCTGAACATACAACGAGATAACAAAAGTAAGTGAGATGACAAAGCTTCGAATTACTTTGGAACGTTGAGATATAAAAGGATTAGCAAGTCAGACACCTTAGGATCATTCTATGAAAATGAACCTATAGTGTTGACTTCCTGTGAATCCTGTCATGAGGGAAGCGTTCCTGAATCCCGTTTATAAGAAACGTGGAACGTTCCAAAATTATAGTGGATTTCGATCCATGCTGATGAGTGTAAGATGCTTAATGTAAGCACTAGATACAATCGTCAGTTTAATCATTATGAATGAATATACTTATTGAAGTACAAATTCAAAACTTATATGAAATTCTTAGAATTTCGAAAGGAGGTTAGGAACCGAAGTAGTCGTAAGTTATAGGTAAATCGATATGATCGAGATAGCCAATATCTTAGCAACTAATTCCTTAGTCATCTTAGAGATAATAGGATTATCTCTCAGTAAACTAATTCGAGAACACATTAATGTTTCCGAATGATGGAATGAAACCTAATAGGATGTGGTCGATTCCATAGTAAGCTTTACTGACTTATAATCATTCTAGGAATAAACTCCCAGAATATGTAGTTAGAGATTTTGAATTTTGCACATTCCAAAAAATCAGTCCTTTAGTTGCACTATGCAATGTGGCATACTAAATTCCCTAATTGTTCTTATCCAAGAATTTAATGGAATCCTCTTAAGTGAAGAGGATAGTGGGAGATAAGCTTGAAATGAGTTCAAGTTTATACAATGATATTGGATATCAGTTTTGCGATTCCCTTGCACAAAGGTTGTTTGTCTCAAAGGAATGTACCTTTCTTAAGGAATCGTTCCTATAGAAGAAGAAAGGCAAGTAAGCAGACCTCAAAGAAATTTGAGGAAAAATATCCATGCCACATATAGAAGAAACGAGCCCATCTGATAAAACTTAGCCAAATTTTAGTGTATGTACACGTGTGAAACCCTTCTCTTAAGATGCGTTTAGAACGCTTTCCTAGATAGCCAAGGAATTACTTGAAGAGGAGACACTGTCAGATTTGGAATCTGAGTAGTGTAAGCAAGCCTTGAAATCCAATATGGAATCCATATACTTAAACCGAGTTTTGACCTTGGTTGATCCACCTGATAGGATCAAGCTCCTAGAGCTTCGAGTAAATGAAAAGCATTACAACCTTCTTGACGGTTGAAATGCAAAAGTCCATTTGGATTGTGTTTACCATATCCTCATATTCTGACTATGAGATATGATAAATGAATATGAGAACTATCTTGTTCAATATGAGATTGAAAGAGATTGAAATAAGGTATTTCTATAAATCTCATATTCAGTGGGAGTATGCATAAGGTATGCAAATCCCTAAAGTCAATCTGTGGATTGATAAAGGCTTCTAGGATTAGACAATTCGATTCCATAGGATAGTCAAATCGTTTGACACAGTTGGAAGTCGAATAAGTCTCAAAAGTGTACATAGGAAAGTTAGTGATGTAAGAGTCAATTTTTGGTTCTTTAGAAAACGACATCGTTCTCATTAGGAATGTCAAGGATGACGTGAAAGTTACCGATTCTTGTTTAAGAAACAATTTGACATGAAAGATCTTAGTGATTATCCTATATTCTCGACATTCAGATCTATAGAAGATAGATCTAAGAGAATAAAAGGATTATCACAAAATGAGTACATAACCACGGTACTAAAAGGAGTTTAGTATGGACAATGGAACATCCCTTTTGAAGAGTATGTGTCCTAAGATAACTTTGAGAAAGTTAAAATGTCCAAAATCCCTTTAAGTGAAAGGGTGCATAATGTATGAAAAGTTATGTACTAAATTAGATATGGCACAACACTAAGCGCAGTAGGCCGAATCTAATATGACCTCAGAGAAGGTCATTAGATCTCTGTAAAGGATGTCCTCAGAGTACTTGAGAAGAAATGAGGATATGTATTAGTTTACAGAGCCCAAAAGATCTTGTTGTTAGAAGGATATTTGATGTAACCGTTCATCAAACATAGATGATTATGAAATCATTGAAAGGATACAGCTTCTACCAGAATGGTAATGCAATGTGTTGGAAAGGGGGTTCCAAGGACGGACATTGCAAAACTCGACTGTCGTAGTTGAGAACTTAGTCGTATTATATAACTCTAAGTTAAGTGTTTGGGTAAGAAACTCCATCTAACTAGTTAGATGAAGTTCCTAGCATGAAACAACTCCTTTATCATATTGTATGATAAAATGGATGGTTGCTCAAGTAAGAGAACCAAGACCTCACCAAGAGACTGAACACGTGATTACGAATCACTTTATAAGGAAAAGGTGTTTCCTAAGAGATGTGTAAACAAGAGGGTCACATCAGCAGAGAATATAGCAGATCCACTTTGGAAACGCCCAAAGTCAATAGGCTCTCAAAGTGCATCTTGAGAAGATGGGACTTAGAATACCTAAATGGCTTTTACGGGCAAGTGGGAGATTGTTAGGAATAGTGCCCTAGAAAGCCAATTAGTCATAATCCGTTTTGGGACTTTCCTAGTATCACAGACAATCTTTGAATAATATACGATTGATTAATATCATAGGCAAACACTTTTTTATATGCTCTTGTTTGGTATGCGTTTACTTTAGTTGTGCATGTATGAGAACTCCCCTAATCCTGATGACTTTAGGACTCTACCATTTAGGTGAAATGGTTCATGAAACGAGCCCTATATCACATAAGTCATGATTAGTAAAGTACTCCAAGCCGATGAGTCCTACAGACAGTGGGAGTGTCAACCTGACTCCTCTAAGGCTTGCTTGTGGGATCACGCCCTTAAGAAGGACCACCTTGTTTCATGGAGGTGCAAAGTGTATAGTTGATACGTGCGTGATACATGAGGGTGCTTACTTTAATAAGTAAGTTCATTGAGGTGCCCCGTGTGAGAACATTCCTAAATGGGAAAGGAAGTTTCTATTTCAGGAAATGGAAACTTCCAGATTTGAAAATATCTCACGAGTCATTGATGTGATTAATTGATCCTTAGACTTGAGGTTCCTTGTCACTTTATGAATTAACTCTGTAGTCTTTGGTATAAGCTTTAAAGGGTGTCGCCTTAGACAACTGATTCAAGGCTTATGTTGGGGCTGCACAAGTGATTCATGAAAGTGAATGAGAATCAAGAAAGGACCTGCACTTGCATATGCAAGGTGATCTCTTATTGTGTAAGTCATTCATATACCATATGGAGTCCTTGGCCAAGACAGTAGATCAAGACATCAAGAAAAGGGTTTCTTGGATTGAGATCAAATGGATATGAAATGCACTTAGCTTTAAGACCAGATTATTAGGGTTCTGATTATTCCCTTACCCTAGATCTTGGTTGAGAGATAGTAAGTAGGAGGATTGTATCTCACATGAATCAATGACTTAAAGGTTCTGTCGAATCCGAACATTCCAATTCAGCTAGGGGTTAAACACCTGTTGCTAGACTATGGTTGTTTAATCTGTGGACTGATTAATTAATTAGTGAATTAATTAATTAGGGTCACTGCTAATTGAATTGAGAACCTAGAGGGTCACACACAACAACTTGGTTACATGAGTTGAGGCTTTAAAATGATTAAACGAGTTAATCAAGCCAAGAGGGTTCCACACGTGTGAAACCACACGTGTGGCTCACGTGAGTGACACGTGTATAAATATATGTGTATATTTATTTATGTATTAAATAATTAATGTGATTAATTATTTAATAGACTTTGGTTTAATTTTGAATTAAAAAGAAAGTCTTATTTTGGAGAAAAATAATCTAGTTAATTAATTATGAATTAATTAATTAGATAAAATAAGTTATTTATTTTAAATAAATAAAGTATAAAATTATCCAAAAATAGTTTGGATATTTTTTAGCTCTCTTGAAAGTTGATTTGAATTAGAATTCAAAGTCAAAGACAAAATTACTTGATGATCAAGTAATAGGAGATAGAGAGACAAAAATCCTAGCCCATTAAGGACTAGGAATTTCGTCCCTCCCCTTTCTTATATATAGGGGAGCTCATGCTCCCCTTTAGGGCTAATCGAGTTCTTTTGGTTCATGTGTTGAACACCATCCTTTCTCCAAGATAAAACGAAACCCTAGGTTAAGCCTAAACACTAACTAGAGAACTAGCATCCTTACTAGTTAGATTGTAGCCAAGTTGGTGGACTATCTCTAGAGAGCTTCAAGTTAGAAGTTTTGAAGATTCGAGCTTTACCAAAAAGTGGGGATCAAGCAAAACGATCAGAAGGGATGATGCAACGATTCTGAACCCGACGTGAAGCGAATGAAAAAATCGAACCAAAGAAGATGGCGAAAACCGTTCGTCCATATCCTGAAGGATGAATTTTTTCACGAGGGTTTTGTGACTGGCAGTTTTCTACTTTCGGAAAACTGGTTTTCGAAGGGAGTTTCAATCCTGCTTTTCTCGTTTCATGTTTCTTTCTTTATGTTATATTGTTAAGAACATCTCTAACATGAATTGAATCTAGGTTGGTGTGGATTGCTATCCCGACAATGGATTCTGAAGTAGAAAGAGACTTTCGAGGGACGGGTTGTCAAGCCGCGAGAAGAGCGTTCTTGGGTGGCTTGAAACGCTTCAAGAAAGAATAAAAGAAAAGTAAGTTTTCTATCTCTACGAATTTGGTTACACGATTGCGAGTCCAAGATCCTTTTGTTGTAAGAATTTTTAAATTCCGCTGCTTTCTGATTCGTGTTTTCCAACATAATCATCAAAGCATGAGGGCATAATTGGATTCATGTAACGCAGTACATAGGAGAGTAATACCATTTAATGTAGGAGAATCATTTAACTATGAATGGAACATTGATTGTGAGTTATCCTTAATCTTATCGAACAATTTTTAATCAATTTATGATCATAGATATGAGCCTTAAGGAACTAAGTTCCAAACTATATTAATGATTCATGATTGAGTGAGGATATCCAAGTATTGAAGTATAAGTTCAACAAGAATGCGGAACACTTAAACAAGGAATAATCTTTACGAATAAAGGATTCAAGTAAACGATTAGTCTCAATTGAAAGCTTGTGTCAAGAACTTAAGGATATATTCTTAGACTCTTAAAACAATCTCATTTAGAAAAAGAATGTGAACTTTGAAACCTACTTTGATCCCCTGCTTTTTGAGAATTTTCGAAAAAGGCTTTGATCGTTGAATTCGTCTCTTCGAAATGATCATTTAGGTTAAAAGTCAAAATTCTTGGTCAAAGTCAAAGTCAATGGTCAAAGTCAAAGGTCAAGGGTCAAAGGTCGAGATCAATGGTCAAAAGTCACTATTCAAGTATACGGTATATATACAGTATGTATACATGTATTTATACTGTATGTATACGGTATTTATATGGGGATACCTATCGTATTTATACAGTATTTATATAGGGTACATACGGTATTTATACTAGAATACATACTGTAACAGCCCAAAAACCCGCCTGTCGATATTGTCCGCTTTGGTGGGCTAAGCGGCACCACCCTCACGGTTTTGTTTCTCCCGCTGGAATTTAAACTCGAAGGTGCCCAGCCAGGAAAAGGCCTCAACAGGGAAGAGGTATCCACCCCCTTATAAGGCAGGCTTCGTTCTCCTCTTCTTTCGATGTGGGACAAGCACTTTGAGCCTTACACATACAGTATTTATACTAGAATACATACGGTATTTATACAAAAGTACATACGTATTTATTATGAAAATACAAATAGTATTTATACGAAAGTATACACGTATTTATACATATTGGAGTAAAATACGTATACGTATATTATACATGTATACCATAGCATATATCAATTGGTCAAGTATAAACATGTAACAATTAATTAAACATGTAACATTTAAAACTATAGGTTATACTTTAATTATGTAACATGCAACATTAAATTAAATCATGTACTAAATTAAATTACCTAATTATGATCATAAAATAATTAAAATGTAACGTATAACATTCTAGAATAATTGTCACATAATTAAATTGTAACATAATTAGATTATGTAACACATTTCATAATAAACTATACTATAAGAAACATAATTCATAAATATTTAAAGCATAAATTAAATCACATAATTCATGCACAAAATAAAACATATGTTAAAACCTAAACCTAGCATAATTAATAAATGAATTAAAACATAAAATAAAACATAAATTAAACTAATTAAAACATAAAAAAAATAAGAAAACATACCTAGAGGGGAGGGGGGGGGGGGGGGTTCGGACTCAAGGGGGAGAGGGCGAGAATGGAGTGAGCAAAAATGAGAACCTTGGCCACTTATTTATAGTAGTAGCTAGGGACCTTTGTGCAAATAATATTTATTCTAGGGACTTAGGGGTACATTATGAAATTTTCAAAAATAGGTTTGCTCTTTAGTATAATTGTTACAGCAGGGGTAATCTGGTAATTTTACCTTTCTCCTGAGTATTTTCAGAGCTGAAACAGTGTCCAAGAGCTAGGAAATAAAATTAGCTTCGAAACGGTTACTCAAGGGTCAAAATCGGACGTACGGTTTAAAAGTTATAAGCTTCGGAAGGTAGGATTTTCTGAATTTCGAAAATTGATTTAATTATGAAATAAATACTAGGATAAACTTTGAAGGTCCAAAAGGCTTTCGAAAAATGTAGAAAAAATCGAGGAACATTATGGCGATGATCACATGGGTTAAATCATTCTATCGAAGGAAATATATTCTACCGACGGAAATATTTATTTGAAAATAAATTCTTAAATTGACCTGGACACATAAACGAAACCTCAAAGCATTGGAAAGGGAACTGAAAAGTTCTAAGAAAATACGTATCTGTTCTCTAGGGTTTCTCGAATAAAACGGCGTAGTGCTGGTTTGAAAATAATTAGGGTTTGTAGGGTTTGGTGCCATTATCCCCCTAAACATCACATAATATCACATAAGAACACTTAGTTCATGTAAAGATGCAATGCATGAAGTATCTTAAGGATGGATCAAGATATATAAATGCATTCCGATCAGGATATGGGTTGTCACACTTCTAGGGATAGTTTGAGCCCGTACACTATGATTTATGATTTGTGTTTGAATTTCGGGACTAGGAATCTTTGCTAGTTGAACCCTTCAATTGGTAATTGTATTTAGAATTGATTATATATTTTGCTTCCGCACATGCATTTTATTCTCTTGAATTACTTATTTGGTTTTGAAGTTAGTTCTCGCCTAGCTTAGCTGAGTAGTCCCCGTTCATCGTGACTTGGCAGGTGTATGGACTTCCCATTTCATATGCGGGTCGGGTCTCGGTGCGGGGGATGTAATGTCTTTCGTTCGGGGCGCTACATCCTTAAGTGGTATCAGAGCCCCAGGTTGCAAAACCGGGGTTCGCGTGTCGTGATTGAGTCAATTTAGGTCGTACGCATAGGAATAACTTGTCAACGTGTGCACTGCATTGATTACGAGCATTGTTATTTAAATTTGATAGGGAAATACATGATTAAATGCTTTTAACTTAGATTTTGTTGACTTATATGTTGCATTTTCATTAAATACGTGTTTTTGGTGCTAACTATATGTCATATGCACTTACTAACCGGCATGCAGATAATTTTAGATGAGTTGTGATTGTAGGATACTCTTACAAAATCAAACCACGGCCAATTCTCATGATCACGACAACTCGTCATGAGCTCTTCTTTCAGGTGTGGGTGACTTAAAGAGGATTCTGGAGATTAGAGAGATTCGGACAATTGGTGATTCTTACAACAAGGATAGAGGATGGGGGTTCAGGATATAGGTGATAACTAAATTATGGATGAAGACTCGGTATGGATGAGAAATCGGGTCCATCAAGAAAATGAAGTGATTGGAGAAATTGTGGAAAAGTCAACGCAGAAACCACAAGGGAGGAGGTTTACTCAGGTTGAAAGCCGTGAATTGCCAACTACTAAGCTTAAAGTTAGTAAGGGAGATCTCTTCGCTTGGAATGGAAGGTAGGGATCGAATCAGAAAGAAGCAAGAAAATCAATCCACCCGGTGAATACAAACTTATGTAAGATAAAGAGGCTAGAAGTTCCATCTTCGAACGGATTAGAGTTAATTTCCCAATCCAAGCTGATTTGTTGTGTGGCGAGGTCGAATTAAGAAATATGGAAATGATAAAGAAAGGCAAAGAGCTTTTGGAGAAAGTCGTGTGATCAAGTGTGAACCATTGGAAAACGAGTTCTTCAACTAGCTTAAACTCGCAAGAGTAATTGAAAGAACTTCGATGAAAGTGACAACAATGGTAAAGATGCAAACGATATATAGAAGCCGATACTTGGAAAGAAGTCAACGTCGATCCCAGGGTCGTAGAAGAATTTGGGTTCAAGGAATCACAATCTCGGACTATGGAGATAACAAGTCGATACAAGAAAACTATGAAGAAAACTTTAAAGATTTTGAAGGTCGTGGTAAAACAAGAAATGAACGAAAAGTCGAGGCAAGTGTACTTAGGGAAATGAAGAACCAGTTATCAAGCTAAAGCTTACCACTACGGTGCCAGGTGCAATACATTCATGGCACATGCATCATACGTTGCTTCAAATTATTAAAATTCCCTTATTTATATGTGTATTTCTTATTGATATAATTGCCCAATATGTTACATATTTAATCGTTTATAATTGTATCACGTGCATTGGCATCTTAACCCGATATACATTTTAGCGTTTACTCGATAGGAAGCTCTTCCACCTCACTTACTTAGCGTCATTCCGACCGAGTCATGTTCAAATCAAGATGAAGAAAATAATTAGGTTGCACATTGTGAATCAAAAAGGAAAGAGGAATACCGAAGCTCGAAAAAATAGAGCTGGAGGATGATTACAGGAAGTAGGTTATTTCAGAGTGAATGAAGGGGAAGCTAATATTAAGGAATTGAGGATAGAACATTTAAGGGGGAGAGCTCAATTATGAAGTAAATTGAAATCACGGTTGTGCTTGAATGAGTCACTTTTTGAAGGAACGGTGAAAGGTAAGAATTAAACAGGTAACGAGAATTCTACGAAAGTGGTAAGGGATGAAATAACAAACCTAGCACTTGATGCAATTCAAAACCGTTGTGGATGAAGCTTCGAGAATAATATCGAAGATATAGGTACTTCAAGAGATGAGGATATGGATTCAAGGAACGCTTGGGAATTGAAACGATAGGATTAGGTAATTTGGGTTGAAGATTGCTACGGGGTATTTATAGTATGGGATTCGGATTTTTGAAGACAATGGAATTATGAGGGAGCTTTTACTGGACTTCTATGTCAATTTCGGGAAAAGGAAGTTGGATCAGATTATCATGTTTCATGATGGTGTCCATGGAAGTTAATTCAACTCTTGAGGGATTTAAGAAGAAAGGAATCAAAATGGGTGATTATTAGAGGAATTGGATCAAACCTCAAGAGTTATCAATGAGGATTTATCTTCGATTATAGAATTGATTGGGCCGGAACTGAATACGCGCTTAAAGGATGGAAAAGGATGAAGGGACAATCTAAATCAAAGATGGGAAAGGATTTACAAAACGATTGATTTAAACTTTGGGCGCCAATGGTCTCAACTTGTTTTGGAAGAATTCGTGAAGAAGTAAACCGTGGTCATGACTATCCTAAAATTGGAATCGAATTTTAAAGGTTACCAATAGTAGTTACCTTTGAGGAGGTAGATTCGGGTACGGGCAGAGATAGAGGACTTGGACTCTAAGAACTTCACCAAATAGAAGAAGAAGACTTAAACTCTAAAGAATACCGACTTAAATTTTGGAAACTTTGGATACGTCTCGTTTTGGAAAGGCGAGTCTATTAGATTAAAGTTAAACGCATAACCAAGAACCAAAGAAGATAATCGGGGGTAAGGGTTAGAATAGAGATCGAAAATTGAATCAACAAAGGGTCTTTCTCCTTCTTAACCAAACATACTTTAGAGATATTAAAGATAAATTAAGAACCGAACCAACTTTTGAGTCAAACCCTACATTGGGCAATGAAGCTATCAACTCCAAATCTCCTTACCACGGTGAACGGTACATCAAACATTCATGGTATATGCATACATACAATTTAAATTTAAATAATTTCTTAATGCTAGATGATTTGCTAAGTGACTATTTTTGTTGTTCCTTGATATGGTTGTAATCGATATTTATTACCTGCCTTGCGAAACCTAAGTGATTAGTAATTGTCGTAATTGGGGTCTTGATATCTTGTTCTTGGCGTTTACTTTTTTATGTAATTGCTTTAGTGTTTTGGTGTAACGTCCCGTTTTCTCGACAAGTCAGGTACGCGCCACTCGTGTGAGTTTTGAGATTTAGGGCTATCTAATTTTATTTTCATTATTTTATTTGCGCAATTTAATTTATTTACTTGTAATCTTTTGTGAATTATATGATTTAAATTGCTAATCTTCGTGAATTCAATTACATGAGTGTGTATTCATTTTGAACGTGATTTATGTGTTTAATTATTTCTAATTGTGAGAATTACATATTTAATTGTCCTTAATTGCAACCTTGTGTAATTCTTGAACTTAATTGATAAATTGATAGGGAATAAATTGTCACATTCACATATTTGATACTTGATTGCAATCATTTAAATTCCTTGAGGACTTGATTGCAATTTCCCTATCCTCTCTCCCTCATTCTCACGATATAACCTATACATACACACATATATCTTTATCTTCATTTCATCTCCTGAGAACAAACCCAAGACAACTCCATCTCTTTCTCTCTTCCATTTCAGTCCAAGCAAGCAAGGAGAAGCCAAGGTTTTATTCCATTTCTCTCCAAGAAATCAAGCTTCATACCATCATCTCTCTTTTCCACTTCATCTCCTTTCTTCTCCAAGGTAAGATCATGCATATATTTGATGAATTCATGGAGCTTTGCTAGGGTTTTATGATTCTTTGAATTCCATGACTTAATGGAAGCATGTATTGTAACGCCCCGATTTTTCATTTATACAAATATGCCATATGTGTTTATAAATTGCGCAATTAAATTATTTAATTATGTGACTAATTATTTATGAGTGTTTTAAATATTAAATTTTAACATAAATTGTTATTAGTTTAGTTTATTTTATTTTATTTTTATTTCATTAAATTGGAATTTCTTTAAATTGATAATTAAGAATTAATGTTAATTAATCATGTTTTAATTATACTAATTAATTCATTTTATTAATCGTTGACTTTAGTTTTAATTTAAAAATGAAATATAAATATGTTTATTTAATTTGGAAATGATATGAAATTGTTAACGTTTGCACATGAGTGTTTTAATCGCGTTACGTTCTTATATGATTTGATATCGAAAATTCGTGAAAATTCAGTATGTCGTAGATTTATGTGTTATGTTCATGTCTATATGCTCATTTTATATTTTCGATCTCGTTTGGCGTGGTAACGAATTTATTTTGATTTGTGGAACCAAATCGGTGGCTAACGGGCAATTAGCGCACCCTTGGTTCCGTATGTGATATCTTGAGCTCGGGAACTCGGATTCGAGTTTCGTCAACTTCATTGAACTCGTATCGAAGATTCGGGTTTAATGAACTTACCCTCATATTTTTCTGAACTCATTTGGACTTCCGAAATTCAATCGAAAAACGAATCGGCCGCAAAACTGCCACACTTAACCATTTGAATCATAACTCTTACAATCCTCGACCAAATTAACTATGGTTAGACTCTTTAGAACCTTAGTTCAGCCCACTATCAGCCCTCATTCTCCTCACAATCTAATCAAGCAAGAAAGAAGGGGAAAAGTTCAGCCAAACTTGAGAAAACCACTATTATCGTTACTATTCACCTTGAGAGATTTTGAGCTACAATCTCTTCCAAACTCAACCAAGTTCAAGGGGTAAGTTTATGATTGTTTTCTCCACTCAATTTTAGTCATTTTGATCCAAGAAACTCTGAGTTTGAACCATGATTGATTGAGATATGATTATATGAATGAATAGTTAGGTTAAACTTGGAAATTCTTGAATATATGTTGTCATGTACGTATGGGGCTGAATTTGTATGGAATCTTGCATGTTTCTCATGGATTAATTGTTGTGTTTGTGGCCTTTGCTCCCTACCTAGCTGCTGCTATGTTTAATGGTGAAAACAGGGGGATTTTGCAAGCTTAAAGGCATGAGATGTGTTATGTTTTCCTTCCCTAACTGCTGTCACAGCTGCGTTGTGGTTCGTTTTGCTGCATTTTGTGATTGTTGCTGCTGCTATTTGTTGCCTTAATTCATGGTTGAAGTGGCTGCTTGTTGCCTGCTCTTGTATTCCTGCGTTGTACCCTGTTTTTCCCTTGCCAAAGATCTGCTGCTACTGTTGTCCGTTTCTGGCTGTCACAGTCTCCCCGGGTGGGGAGATCTTGTATTGAAATGTCCCCGGGCGGGGAAGGTCCTTGTTGGATTTTACCCGGGCGGGGAGCTTCCTGTTGCTTCGTTGCTGCCAGTGTTGTTGTGTGCGAGCTGCTACTTTTGTTTGGTTGCCTGGACTTGTTTTGTGTGCATGCATGTGTTTTTATTTTGTGCTTTGTGCATGATATATATTTTAGATATTGATTTGATTATATATTATTTAAATGCATGATTAATTATAAATATTAAGTATTATTTAATTTATTTAATTATAGAATTCAATTGTTTAATGTTTTCATGCATGTAGTTAATATTTTATGCATGTTTATAAATATATGTTAGCCCATGCATGGTAGGTGCGTAGATATATATATGTATATTTACATGTTTAATGTTTGCATGCATGAATTGATTTAAATTGATTTGTAAATGCATGCATGTTGTACGTATATTTATATATATGTTTATTATATATTAAATATTACTTGATTTAATTGAATTATGGAAATTAAATTGTTACCTATTTTATATTTCTATCTAATTTCCGATCTTGATTTGAATGTATTTATTTGTCTATTCTTTAATTGTAAACGTGTTGTAGTACGTGTTATGACCATTACATGAATTTTTGGATTCATTTGATATAAATGTGAAGATATGAATTTGAAATGAATTTATGTGTGACCTTTAAATTATGGATTTAAATTATGGAATAACTTGATACGTTTTATATGAACTATGAAAAGAATGAACGATATGGAATGAACGAATGATAATGAAAGATATGAAATGTTTGGGCTTGAAACCTTTATGGTATGAATGTATTTGAATGAATTACTTGAATTATGTGGCTTCATGACATCATCTTACTTCTTTGACATCTCATACCATGTGCATTACGTTGTCGTACGTCGTATATGGTTCATATGAGTCACGCCCCGGGTTTGCGGGCCCGTTGGACGCGAGCATAAGTCTCCAAGCCCACCGAGTATAACCTGAAATTGGGTATAAACTACTGGCCAAAAGGGATATCCATTGGTTATACTTGGACTCTTTAACTTATAAACTGAACTTAACTCTCATACTTTCCCGATGTGGGACAGGGGTATCACAATCACCCCTCCTTCAGAATCGCGACGTCCTCATCGCGGCATGACATATAGCCCATGACCGACTCGTCTGCGTTGGGACTCTAGAGGTGGCTCCTACGGAGGTGGCTCCCACACATGTAGCACTTTGCCCCGTATAGCACTTAGCTCCTGCGGCTGACGAGCGGCTCTGATACCATTAGTCACGCCCCGGGTTTGCGGGCCCGTTGGACGCGAGCATAAGTCTCCCAGCCCACCGAGTATAACCTGAAATTGGGTCTAAACTACTGCCCAAAAGGGATAACAATTGGTTATACTTGGACTCTTTAACTTATAAACTGAACTTAACTCTCATACTTTCCCGATGTGGGACAGGGGTATCACAATATGGAGTCTTGAGTCTCACGTATACACTATGTTGTCCTTTGTACAGTTTATCTCCAGGGTGGAGAAAGCTTGATCAACTAGGCACTCTGTAACTCGTATCCTTGTATCGCCATGTTCCAGGTGAGGGTGTTTTTGTTTTAGCTATGTAATAAACCCTACAACCCTTATGTGAAAAGCTTTGGCCAAAACCTTATGAATATATATATGATATTTTCAAAGTAGAGTCCTCGAGTAATTTATGATCGAGTAAACCCTTTTCTAATGAATTATGAATTATGTTATGTTTCTTATGAAATATGATACGTTCTTATGAATCAAATGTTTTGGCGAGAATATGATTATGAGCACGGGCCCAGGGACTTAGTGCAAGTGGCTATCCGGGGAGGCAAGAGCCAACGGGGATCCCTTGTACTAGTCCCACCACATTTACGGTGATATCGGCCCTCGCTAGGAGGTTTAGCGGGGAATGGGAGTTGAGTGCCCTTGGGGGATTCATGTACCCCCATTGGCCTATGTATAGACCGGTGGTCGGGTCTTGCTAACCCGTCCACCACCCGGAGGAAGAAGGTTGGAACTTATTTTATGATTATGATTATGTTATAATTGCTATGCACCGTACGGGAAGGCCGGGACACGGATTGGCCAAACGACTATGTCTTATGATATGATATACGATCTGTGTGCATTATGATATATTGCATGATCACCTATTTAATGTATTAATGATATTTTTCGTACACGGTAGGAGTTTGGTTGGAGATAATGCATGCTCACTCGCCGAACCTTTATATTTATGTATGAATTATGAACTTAATGAATTTAATATGATCAGTCGTAAAGTCCGAGCATTGCTTACTTATTCTCTTGCCCTTTTGGGAACTAGTTTTAAATAAAACCTTGCTCGGGGTTTATGACTTGCATGTGCATGTTTTTATATATACATATATCGCTCCTGCTCACTCAGTCTTCTAGAGACTGACCCTCTCCCTCCCCAACCTTTTAGTGCGTAAGTTTGCCTTTGGAGTTTCGAGCTAGGCGGAGTTGTGTTGAGTCTTGAGTCGATCAAGTTAAGTTATGAGAGTCTCTGCACTCGCATATGTATTTAAATTGTGTATGATTCGACTCTGTAAGATTATGAATTTGAATCTTTATGTATGTGTTATTGAATTGCCTTGCCGGGCTTTGTTATGAATTAAAAGAGGCCTGAGGAGCCAAGTCTGCTTGTGGTTCATGTGTTTAATTTCTGCAGGCCCATGGCCAATACATGTGTTTGGATTTTAGTTTTACGATGCATTAAGATTTGTCGATTGGTTACATTTGCAGGGTCTAAGTTCCGCCTAGCTTAGGAGAGTTGTTTTGTTTGTCTCCCGTTCGCTATGGTTTGATACGGGTGCGGACTTCCCATTTCATTAGTCGTGTTGAGCCATAGTGCGGGGGATATGGTGCCTCACGTGCGGGGTGCTACATGTGTGTTGATCTTAAGTCGGTTTTATATATTTCTAACTTGAATTCATGAAGCTTAAAGCATGATTGATCACTTAACTTCATAAGGGTTCTTGATATAATTTTGATGAATTTATACATGTTTCCATGGATTAAATGTTGCTTAATTGATATATATGATCATATACATGTTATATGCTAGTTTGGGGTTGAATTCTTACATTGGTTTGGTGTGAAAGTGGATTGGGAGCCAAATTTCGAGCTTGCCCTGTTTTCCCGAGTCTTTTTGCTACTGCTGGAATTCAGGTAGTGCCCGCGACCATTTTTGTGACCATTTTGGTCGCGGCCGCGACCAACAACCCGAGAGCTTTTTGTTTTTCCATCGCGGCCGCGACTACTTTTCAATATAATTTTTTCACGGCTACGACACCTTCAAAAGAGCTTTGTTTGACCTGATTTTTAAACTGTTGGAAACCTCTTGAAGTTTAGAATAACCTCCAATTGGAATCATCTCAATATTTTTTGTCAATTGTGAGATATAATCAATTCTTTTTGGTGTCGCCACTTCACCTACCATTTGCATTTATCCAACTTCGGGCTTACGCTATTTTCACCTCGCTTTGAACCAGAAAATGAGCCATATATCATCGGGAAGTTCTTTTTGTCTAGTTTCATTCCCAATAAGAAAAACTCAATTCCAAATTCTAGAACTCAAGATATGTTCAATTCTTTACAGCTTGTGCATTCCAGAAACTGCCAGCTCTCACCTAAACTTGCTCAAATCCGTATTCTTACTTTCCTTCCACTCTCTCAGACTCCGTATGTGACTTGAATGAATTGTATGCTTGATTAATTGATAATATGTGATCTATTTTGTTATGATTATGGATTTTATATTGTGAATTCAATGTGTTAACGTGAAAGATAATGTGAACATTTACATCATACAATATGACCTTCTTTGCAACTATTACATTCCCTATGTGTCAAATGAATTCCTTGCACCTCAAAATGTTTCATATGCATTATAAACATGTTATAACATATGTTATGAATATTGTATAAAGCTTATGGCTCGATTGATACAAAATATGAAAGATATGAAATGCATGATTATGAAACCACCATTTATTGAACATTTTGAATGAATTACTTGATTATATGACCTCGTAACATGATTCATGCTTTTTATGCATCTCGTATCATGTGTATAACATGCCGTGCGTCATATATGGTTCACTTAGATTCTTGAGTCTCACGATTCCACTACCTTGTCCTTTGTACAGTTTCTCTAGGGCGGAGACTTGCCAGGTTCTTAAGCTACCTTCTTGTCTTTTTTTCCTTTTGGTATCGTGCGGTAAGGTGTAACAGGTGGGTTTCTCTACTATTGGTTAAGAAATGACCCGATATACCCTAATATGCATGATTTCGGCCAAAAGTATATCTATATCTATATCGAGTCTTTCATAGAGTTAATGATTTCGAATGTTAAACCCTTTTTAATGATTACCCTACCAATGTTTTGGTGAGAATTGATTGATCACATTGAATGGGGGCCCTGGGACTTGGTGCACATGGCGAACCGGGGAAGCAAGGGCTGACGGGGATCCCGTGTGCTAGTCCCAACCAAATTACAGATTCCGGAACTCGCTAGGAGGTTAGCGAGGAAAGGGGGCTGAGCGCCTTTGGGGAACTCATGAAACCCCACCGGTCAATGATTGAGGTGGCCGGGTCTTGCTAACCCGTCCACCGCCCGGAGGAAAAAGGTGTAAGGGTAATGAATGATGGCATGAATGATTGATTGAACGAACGATTGAATGAACGAATGATTGTGACTGAATGAATGATTGTATGATCACTAATTAACGAATAAATGAATAAATGCACACACGAGGTGGAGGTTGGAGATTTTGCCCTCTCGCCGGGCTTACATAATGACCGTATGATTGTAATGATTGAATTAAATTGATTGTTGTAATCCTGAGCGTTGTTTTATTTCATTTTCACCCACTTGGGAAATATTTCAAAAACCTCGTACGGGATTATAGCTTGCATGCGTGGGTGTATTCTTGTAATATTATAATATTAAACTATGTTTTATACCCACCAGTCTCCTATAGACTGAACCGGGCCTTGTTTTTAGTTCTTTTGCAGGTTTTGGAGTGCTAGGCGGGATTGTGGGTCTGTCAAGTCCTGTGGTTAAGTCAGAGTCAAACCACACGCATATTGTAATTTGAATCAGTTTATATGTAGCACCCCCTACATGTAGGGATGCCACACCCCCACACTATAGGTCGATCCACACACGAAATGGATAGTCCGTACATGAACCAACCTATAGCGAACGGGTGACAATAAAATAAACCAACTAGCTAGGCGGGACTAAGCTCCAAACCACAACAGTCACTGTATGCTAATATAAATAAAACATATGTAAATGTGTCACTAATCACGTAGTATCAATAACAAAAGTATATAATTCTTCCACGACTAACATCAATACACTTTCTCAAAATATAATAAAGACAATAATTCATGGTACTTCTTATGTAACAACAACTAAAATGCACCGTGATAGACTCGAATGTAAGAGATCGGACTCAACTCACTTGCCGCCTAGCATGCACCTGCAACACCTGAAAGGTGGAGGCGTCAGTCTATGGAAGACTGAGTGAGGGGCATAGATATATATATTAGAGCAGATAACATGCAAGTTATAACCTCGGGTAAGGTTTTATAACTGAAAGCACTATAAGTTCAAAATACAATACACATTGCCCGAGATTACAACTATCAAGTTTAACACGTTAATCACTTTCAATCAATCAATCAGTGGCCCTGGCGAGGGACGTGCACGATCTCCAACCAACCTCCGATAGTGTACAATAATTATGTTTCCAATTGATTAAGTTATCACATAAATATTTATAGTGCACACGATTAATAACACGAACTTCTTCTTCCTCCAAAGATGGTGGGTTTGCAAGGCCCGAACCATCCACCGTCACACGGTGTACGTCGGGAACATGACTCCCACGCACGGGACTCCTTCCTCCACCAAACCTCCTGGTGGATTCAGGGTTCATCCCCACGGTAAGAGAGGAGTGTAAGAGTTACCCGTCAGCCCATACTTTCCCGGTTGGCTCAAACACTAGGTCTCTGGCCCACAGTGCACGATACACGATAATTCGACAAAACACGGTCACGATTCAATCACGGTAACACGGTACAAGGCTTGCTTTCAATAAACACTACTTATTTTAATGAACACGGCTTTCTTGCAAATCACTTGAGAGTTTAGAATTGTTTATAGATATATGTATATTCATTAGGTCAAAATCCAAGTAAACGTTATACGGGGTTCTAATTAACTAGCAATTAAACCTCACCTGACAGGCGACACAACGACTCATGGATGCATAAACATGATCATTGATCTGTAATCTCCGCCCTGGAGAAGAACTGGACAAGAAACAGGACATTGTGCATTCATGAGATAATAACTCAATAATTATACCAAAATGTGAGGCACGGCGTAATCATAAGCAATATGTCATGCAATAACACTTATGGAATGTCAATTAAGAGCCTAATTATCACTAATCCTAGTTTATAACTCATATAGTCACATACAGGAGCCAAGGAAGTGAAAAGAATGCAATAAGAGAGGTTTTGACAAAGTTTGGGAAAAGTCGGCAATTTTCGAAAATGCGCACACTGTAGACAACCCGGAATAACTTGAGTTCTAGACGTTAGAATTGAGTTTTGTTTATTGGGTTTAAAACTAGACACATGGACCTTTCCAACACTATATGACACATTCTCTAGTTCAAAGCGAGGTGAAAATGGCGTAGGTCCGAAGTTGGACAAAATGTAGATTCGGAAGGGGTCGGGGGCGTGACCATTTTTACTCTATTTTTTTTCGCGGCCGCGACTTAATTTTTCATGAATTTTCATGCAATTTTTTAAAACTTGAAACTTGGCCAAATTTTGGTAGCGGCCGCGACCTGATTTATGTGTATTTCAGGTCACGGGCACGACCTATTGTTCTGCCAATTTTGTGAGTGGGTCGCGGGCGCGACCATTTTTGTTATGTTTTTGGTCGCGACCGCGATCTTCAAATTCTACAGAATAAAAACAGAGCAGAACAGGGGAAACACTTCGGCCAACACCCAAAACCACCCAAAACACCAATTTTCATGCTCCAAAATATAAGATTTCTGGAAATTTATATGCATACATGATTATAACACAATAAAGTTCCATAAAAACACTTAAAACACTCATGATCTTCAAGAATCATCAAATTCAAACTCATATAAAATTTCGTGATATAACTTCAATTCCTTCAAGAATTCATGCATCAAATCATGTTACGATCATGTATTCACGTAGTAAACAACATATAATCCACATATCTCATAAATTACTAACCCTAGCTTCCCAAGAAAATCATCAAAGATCATATATATGAACCTTCACACACCTTAAATGATAAGAAATGGTAGAAGATGATGAAGATGGATGATTAAGCTCCAAACCACGAAATTCTCTTGAAAAACTTGGTTGAATTCAATGAAATCTCTTCTCCCTTTCTTGGTGTTTTTGGTTCGGTAATGAAGGAAGCAAATGTATAACTTATTTGAATGAAAAATGATCATGGAAGATGAAGGAAAAATCTATTTTCATGAATCATCATTTTGAATTTGATGATAAGCCATAAATTGCAATTAAGCCCTTCAATTGTATAAGTTATGCAATCAAGTTTCATCTCTAAAGAATTAATCACTTTAGTCCAAGAAATATTTATGCAATTTAATCCTTAGATTTAAAAGAATGATCATATAAGGACAATTTGGCAATTAAATTAATTCCGGCAATTATTTCACGTAACAAGTATTTTCAAGTCATGCAATAATTCTCACATTGTCATGAATTTCATATATTTTCACGTGAACACATTGAAATATAATCCATTTTCATGAAATGTAAGAATTTAATAAACGAAAGGATTAAAGTAAATCCTAACTCTCAAAATCACACGTGTGACACGCGTACCTGAACGTCTGGAAAATTGGGGCGTTACATTATATGTAGAAATGTATGAATGATTATGATTGTATTACATTGATTCGGGATAGGCTTCTAGGGATAGATTGAACCCGTGTAGTATGATTTTGATTTATGATTTATATTTGAATTTTCAGGACTAGGAATCTATGCTAGTGGAATCCGTCATTATTGCTTGTATTTGTGATTGATTACATGTTCGCTTCCGCACTTGCCTTTATTCTATCGAATTGTTTTTTTTTTTTTGGTTTCGATAGTTAGCTCCCGCCTAGCATAGCGAGTGAGTGAGTCCCCGTTCGCCGTGACTTGGCACGTGTATGGACTTTTCATTTCATATACGGGTCGGGTCTCGGTGCGGGGGATGTAGCTACCTAGCGTTCCGGGTGCTACAAGTGGGCCCTTTTTTATATTATTGTTCGAGAGACGGGGTTCTCTCATTGGTGCTCGAGAGACGGGGTTCTCTCATTGTTGTTCAAGAGACGGGGTTCTCTCATTGTTGCTTGTGAGAGACGGGGTGCTCTCATTAATTGTTTTCGGGCGAACAGTGAATCCGAGGACTGATTCTTTTAAGGGGGAGAGATTGTAACGCCCCGTCTTTTCAGTCGTATAATATGATGTATGTGTTTACGTAGTTGTGCATCTAAATTATTTAATTATGAAATTAATTGTTTATTATAATTATAATTTATTTTTTTTTACTAATCATTTTAATTATGTTTATTTATTTCGTTATAGTTAATGAATGTTTGAAATGGAAAATTAACTTTATATTTGAATTATGAAATTTAAATGAATTCTTGAATGTTATGTACTTATATGTTTTGATCGCGTGTCGTCCCTACTTAATTTGATTTCGAAATTTTGTGAAAATTTAGTATGTGGTAGATTTATGTGTTATGAACATGTCTATATGCTCGTTTCATGCTTTTGAACTCGTTTGGCATGGTAATGAATTTATTTTGAGTTGTGGAACCAAATCGGGGGTTAATGGGCAATTAGCGCACCCTTGGTTCCGTATGTGATATTTTGAGCTCGGGAACTCAGAATCGAGTTTCGTCAACTTCGTTGGACTCGTATCGATGATTTGAGTCTAAGGAACCTAGCCTCATATTTTTCTAAGCCTATTTGGACCCCCGAAATTCAATCGAAAAACGTATCGGCCGCAAAACTGTCACACTTTACCATTTAAATCATAACTCTCATCATACTTAACCAAATTAACCATGGTTAGACTTTTTGGAAACCTAACTAAACCCATTATCAGCCCCTACCCATTCCCATTCGAACCATACCTGATACAAGGGAGAAAAACTCATCCAAAGTCCAGCTTTCCAGTCTCATTCTCGCCACTTTGCAAACCTTAGAGATTTTCAGCTCAAATCTCTTCCAATCTTCAACCAATTCAAGAGGTAATTATAGGATTGTTATATACATTCATTTATGATCATTTTGAACCATGTATCCCTAATTTTGAGCTTGTATTCATGGAGATTAGAGGGCATGAATGAATAGTTAGGTTAAATGCACTTTGATGAGTTCTTGCAAATCCTTGATCCATCTCTTAGTTTTAAGCTATATACATGATCTAGGTAGCTTATTTATTTCATTTCTAAGCTTGGAATTAGTGTGAAATCACAGCTTCTTGATCCTTCACGACTGCAACACGCAGTCGCGGGCACCACCGCGGGAAGGCCGTTTTGGTTCACGCCCTCGACCCTATTTTTTCCCTAGTTTTGACTTGTTGCTGCCTGTGTTGTTTCTAGGGAGTGTGGTAGCGGCCGCGACCTGTTTTGAACTGAATTGTAGTCGTGGCCGTGACCTTTATTTGGTGTTGTTTCGGGAAGTGTTGTCTGCTGCTACGTGATTTACTTCTTTCTTTGTTTTAATCATGCAACCTTGCTCATATATGTTTAGTATATTGTCCTAATTTACTGAATATCATGTATATATATATATATGTGTGTGTGTGTGTGTGTGTAATAAGTAGTGTGTGTGTGTGCATGTAATGAGTATATATTATATATATAGAATGCATGTAGCTTAGGTACGTGTATATGTATTAATAATGCTTGCATGTAGTTGTGTACGTAATATAGATATTGTAGAATGCATGCATGAATTATTAGAATGAAGTATGATTTTAATGCATGTATTTATATTTTGTGAATGCTAGTGTGTATATATATATATATTAGTGCAGGCATAGTGTTGTGTTGTACATATATATATTATATAAATATAAAGTGTGTAATGCATGTTGTATATATATATATATATATATATACATATATATATATATATATATATGCAATGTATTATTTGTTATATATTTATATATTGAATTAATTGATATAAATTTTAATTGTTTTGATTTTAAATATTTTAAATAATATGATATACATTATATATTGTTTGGTCTATTTGAAATTAATTTGGTACCTATGTAATTGATTCGAATGCCTTTGTTTGTTTATCCTCTAATTGTAAAATTGTTATATGAAATTCATGACTTGAATTGCTATGAATTATGAAAGTAATGGAAACGAATGAATATGAAACCACCCGTATTGAACATTTTGAATGAGTTACTTGATTATATGACCTCATGACATGAATTATATTTCTTATGCATCTCATATCATGTTCAATGTATTGTCGTGTGTCATATATGGTTCATTTGGAGTCTTGAGTCTCACGAGTACATTACATTTTCCTTTGTACAGTTTTCTCTAGGGCGAAGATGTCGGGTTCATAAGACACTTCAGAATCTCCTTTTCTTCTTGGTATTGTTCGGTAAGAGGTGTACAGGTGGGTTTCTCTTCTATTAGCTAATACGACCCTATATACATCCAATGTGCAAAGTTTTAGGCCAAAATTTATATTATACGTATATCGAGTCATTTCAAATGAGTAAATGATTTCAAACGTAAGCCTTTCTTTTATGAACCCTACCTAATGATTTGGTGAGATCAGTGAACACAATGAATGGGGGCCCGGGGCTAGTGTAAGTGGCTATCGGGGGAAGCTCTGGCTGACGGGGATCTCCGTACATTAGTCCCACCTGTAGCACCCCAGACGGAGGATACCACATCCCCCGCACTAAGACTCAGACTCGGTCATGAAATTGGAAGTCCATGCCCGAATCCGAATCATAGCGAACGGGAGACCAACTCACACACTAGGCTAGGCGGATCGAACTTGATAAACTCAGAGTGCAGAAGCAATTAAAATCAACAACAAAAGATAGCGGAAGCATTTAAAACAAAACATGCAAAGCAGGTGACGGGTTCAACTAGCATAAATACCTAGTCCCGAATATCACATACATAACATGTGACGGGTTCAACTAGCATAGATACCTAATCCCGAATATCAATTCATAATCCAATATAATAATCAGCATAAGTATCATCAATATCTATTAGCATCCAAATACTAGCTTACTAACCCCACACGGGTTTAAGTCTAAGTAGAGCATGTAACATAACCTTTAAGTGTGAAACATAAATACATAACATAAGCAAAGTATGCGACAAATGCATCCTAACACCAACTAGACTGACAAGTGTGACTCCGAAGACTCACTTCTGCCTAGCTCAAGCTAAAAGATCCTGCAACTAAAAGATAAAATGAGGTGCCAGTCAACTGACTGAGTGAGGGGGCTAACGCACACCCACAATATATATATAAGGAGCATATCACAGAATAAAAGGATGGACTCATGAACCGAGGATAGGTGTTGCATACCAAAAAATTTCAAAATAACCCAAAATAGTTATAGATATAAGTTTAGAAACCATTTTTAGAAAGACTCTATCCCAATTCATAATTCCCAGACAGAACAGAACATATGATCGGCGAGTACGAGCTTCCAACCTCAACTCCTGAAATAACATACCAACCTCAACTCTGGGTGATGGTAGGGTTGCGCGACCCTAACCATCAAGACAGGCGAGGGGAGTGCTAATGCTACTCCAACCCTCAGGACTCCATTTCCCAACCAAACCTCCTGGTGGGTCCCGGTACATCCTCTTCATATAGATGGAGACTACGCACAGGCTTAACCCCGACGGCCCGATATCATCCCGGGGGCTCCTTACCCGTAGCTCCTGGGCCCCATAACAGAACAGAACATAACATATGCCAACTTCCATGGCAATCTCGCTACATAATCATAATATAACTTAACTTTCCGAAATAGCTTACATATGCCTTCATACTTAATTTCCAAAACTGAAGTTGTATCATAAGGTCATAATCATATCATATCCAACACATATTTAATCGTATATATAGTATATAATCGCATGCGGGGAATGAAATCATCATATTGGGGTCATAGGTCGTTTAACTATACAAAATCCTAAACCTCACTTGAGAGACGACGAGATACAAGAACTGACAAGACGGTTGCATACTCGATCGGATTGTCTCCACCCTGGAGATCACTGACAGAAAAGAAAACACAAGGTATTTATGAGACACGACTCAGACATGAACCACATAGACGCACGGCGATATTCATGAAGTGATATGAGGTGATCTGAATTGTTAGGACAAGTATATGATATCATGAAATTGCATTATATGTCGTGAATGTGTTCATGTACACAATTAATGCTACATAGAGTAAACAAACAAGCATCAAGTTCATATATACGACAGAAATATATGATCGAAGACGATAAAGAGTATTCGGACAAGTTAGAGAATTAAATAGGAATTATATTATGCCAAGTAAGTTTGTAACGCCCCGGTTTTTCATTCGTTAGAATATGTCGTATGTGTTTATAAATTGCGCAAATTAAATCATTTAACTATGTGATTAATTGTTTATAAGTGTTTTAAATATTTAATTTTAATATAAATTGTTATTAGTTTATTTTATTTTATTTTATAATTTTATTTCGTTAATTAATTCGTTTAATTGATAATTAAGAATTAATGTTAATTAATCATGTTTTAATTATATTAATTAACTTCCACACTTAAAACCGTGACATTCAGTTTTAAATTAAAAATAGAATTTGAATTTTATGATTTAAATTGAAATTGTTACGTTTGCGCATTAGTGTTTTAATCGTGCGTCGTTCTTATATGATTTGGTATCAAAAATTCATGAAAATTTAGTATGTTGTAGGTTTATGTGTTATGAACATGTTTATATGCTCGTTTTATGTTTTTGACTTCGTTTGACGTGGTAACGAATTTATTTTGTATTGTGGAACCAAATCGGGGGCTAACGAGCAATTAGCGTACCCTTAGTTCCGTATTTGATATCTTGAGCTAGGAAACTCGGATTCGAGTTTCGTCAACTTCGCTGAACTCATAATGAAAATTCGAGTTTAATGAACTTAGCCTCATATTTTTCTAAGACCATTTGGACCTCCGAAATTCAACCGAAAAGGGCTACGTTCGTCAAAACTGCCACATTTTACTAAAATGACCATAACTAACTCAAACCTTGACCAAATTAACCATGGTTAGAGGCATTGGAACCCTAACTCAGCCCTTTAACTGACCCTTATCTCCTTGAACCGAACCAACCCTCACACATGAGGAAAAATCAGCCAAAGTTCTCCTGTTCCAGAAAATCCCGTAGCTCTTGCCACCCTTGGAGATTCAAGCTCAAATCTCTTCCATCTTCCATCCAATCAACAAGGTGAGTTTAGGGTTGTGTTATACATTCATTTAGAGTCAGTTTGATCTATTCACCCCCAATTTTGAGCATGCTTTCATGGGTTTTTGGCTGAAGAGAAGAAATGGTTAGGTTATGGGTACATATGTTGATCTCTCTCATTCCTTGATGTTTTTAGTTGATTCAAAGCATGAATATGATGGTCTTGATTCCCTCTTTGCATCTATAGTAATGTATTTCGTGGTATTTGAGTATTAAGTGTGATATCATTGATGGAACTTGAAGGAATTGGGTGAAATTTGAATTCTTTTCCTCCTCTATAACTTGATCCGCTGCTGCTGCGTTTTAGGATAGTAATTGCTGTCAATTGTTGATCATTTTTGCCTTGTTTGTTGCATATACATACCTGATCATGTTGCCTATGGAATGGATTGGTTGTGGCTCTGTTTTCTTCCCGTTTATCCCCTGTTTTGGCCTGAAATGTTGCTGTTAGCTGCAGCCCTTCTCCTTGCTTCATTGCTGTTTTTTTTCCAGTTGTTGTGGGAGTAATTGGATTGTTTTGTTGCTGAGTTTGTTCCCTTCGATGCCTGCTACCTGCTGCTGTGATTTATTGCCTTTAAAACAGAGGTTTAAGCTGGGAGCTGCTGCTGTCTCGCATCTGTACTACAACTCCCGGCCGGGGAGATTTTTATGCACAAAAAGGCCCAGCCGGGTAGCTCTGGTACAGAAGCTGCTGATCAGTGTTGCTGCTTCCTCCTTCTTTCCTTGCTTGTGCAGTTGCGTTAATGCATGCATGCCGGTGTGTGTCTGTACGTCAATATAAGTATATGTTCTTGGGGATGTTAGTGCATGGTTTAATTATTCTAATGCATGCAAATGGTGGTATATACATGGTGTTACAGTGTGAAATTGTTTGAATGCATGCATGTTTAAGTAGTAAGGTTTGCATGCATGAAATGTTTGGATGAAATTGTCTATGCATGGCTACGTACGTGTGAGTTTATATTTGCATGCATACATGTTATAATTTAATTTGTTTTGTTGAATTTGCATGCATGCATGTGATGCTAAATTTATTTTGTTCCTTAATGTATGCATGCATGGTGCGTAGGAAATATATATATATATATATATTTAATGCATGTTTAATGTTATATAAATATTTAAGTATTGCTTAATTTATTTAAATTTTAGAAATTAAATTATTATTTATTTCATATTCCTATCTAATTTTCGATCTTGAATTGAATGTACTTAAATGTTTATTCTCTAAGTGTTAATGTGTCATTGTACGTGATATAATCGTTATTTGAATTCTTGGATTGAATTGTTATAAAATGTGAAAGTTATGATTTGAATTGCTATAACGTGGCTTGAATGCTTCTATATGAAATGTTAAGAAACTTCTTACATTCTTTTGATGTCTCAAGTGATGCCTTTGGCCTTTATACTTATTATATTCAATGCAAACATGTTGAATGGTATAATGTGATTATAGTTCAAAGGTTTTGGCTCGATATCACTATGAATTACGAAAGATATGAAAAGATTGGACTTGAAACCTCCATGTATTGAATGTTTTAATGAGTTGCTTGATTATATGACCTCATCACATGAATTATAATTCTTTTACATCTCATATCACGATCAATGCATTGACGTGCGTCATATATGGTTCATTTAGAGTCTTGAGTCTCACGAATGCATTGTTATCCTTGTACAGTTTCTCCAGGACGGAGATACCGGGTTCTTAGGCTTCTTCGAGTCTTCTTTTCTTCTTGGTATTGTTCGGTAAGAGGTGTACAGGTGGGTTTCTCTTCTATGTAGATATATAACCCTATATATACCTTCATTGTGAAAAGTTTTCGACCAAAAATTAATATACGTATATAGAGTCGTTTAAAGAGTAAATGTTTTCAACGTAAAGCCTTATTTTATGAACCTACCTAATGTTTTGGCGAGGATGAATGAATGAATGCACAGAATAGGGCCCAGGGACTTGGTGTGTGGTGACCCGAGGAGGCAAGAGCACGGTGATCCCTCATACTAGTTCCACCAATGAACGGCGTAACCGGACCTCGTTAGGAGTTAGCGAGGAATGGACGCTGAGTGCCATCTGGGGAGTCATGTTCCCCTTTTGGTCAATGAATGGATGGTTCGGGCCGATCACCCGGCCATCACCCAGAGGAAAAAGGTGTAAATGATCATGAATGTGCACAAAAGAATGTTATGCATGAAAGAAAGAAAGAAAGAAAGAATGTTTTAATGAACTACACAGGGTGTTGGTTGGAGATAATGCACGCCCACTCGCCGGGCCACAAACGACCTAATGAAAATGAACGTTATAATCCTTTATGATGACTTATTTATTTTACCCACTTGGGAAATGCTCTAAAACCTCATTTGGGATTAAAACTTGCATGTGAATGTTTAAATATTGTTGTATATGTTAACTATGCCTCGTTTTATACCCACCAGTCTCGTCGTATAGACTAACCCGGTTTGTTTTCAGCTTCTTTGCAGGTTTGGAGTGCTAGGCGGGAGGTCGAGTCTGTCAAGTCTATAGGTTAAGTTTAGGTCACTTCATATGCACTTGTATTTTGATTAAATGTTCAAGAATGGACAAATGTTATGACTATGATATTAATCATGCTATTATGTTTATGTATGAATTTTCGGGAATAGGTCTTTCGGTTAGTTGAACCTTTTATGTGGCTTGAATTGATACTGATTAGTATACTATGCTTCCGCATTTGTCTTTATCTTTGTTCTTTTGACTTGGTTGTGAAGATTTAGTTTCCCGCCTAGCCTTATGAGTGAGTGAGTCCCCGTTCGCTGTGGGCTGGATTCACGTATGGATTTTCCCGTTTCATGGGTGGATCGGACTCATAGTGCGGGGGATGTGGCGCATTTCCGGTCGGGGTGCTACAAAGTTCATGCTCAATCAACCCATTTAATTAATTACACTTATTTGTACAAATTCAAGGATTGGTCATGTTGTAAACATTAATTCATTGAACAATTAATAAAGTTCCCTTTTTATGGTAGTTTAAAAATCAAATAATATGAACCAAGACCACTAAATCATAATTGGCTCACCTTAAATTTTATTGTCCAAATATAAAACCATGCCTTATTAAAGAAATGTTAAATGCATAGTTCACACTTGACACTCAAATCCCAATTCATATACATAAACATGTTGATCGCAATTTTCCAATTATCAATCCTAATCAATTTTCAAGTTAACCATGTAACAACTCAAACGATAAATTCCAGGTTAATATCTAAGCTTAAATTTTGAACCTCAATTCACAAATTATCAAACAATTGAACATGTATTTAGAGAAAATATATACACACATCCATATAATACATTTATGGTACAACATTTAATTGCCCAATACACAGTTAAATTGAACATCTATGGAATAACACTTACACTTCTGAATAGATCCAACACTTACTGAAATTCCATTTTCAGACACAAATCAGAAATTCAACTAACTACCCTAGTTCAAATTGTTATTACATCATGATTCGAAATCAAAGAAACCAATTAGACATTTAATATGCAAAACTTATACCATCCTCCTAATTCAAAAACCAACTCATCCATAAATCACAATTAACATACTAATTACAGTGGCCTAAAATGGAGAACTTAATTTCATCAATAATTAGTAAATAACAGGTATAAAGAATACAACTACAATCTATTTAATAATTGAAATCAAATAAAATAAAATCATAAAATGCTCAAGAGTTCGGGAATATGGATTTACAAGCTACTAGAATAGTTGTTTCCTGGACTGAGAGTGGAGGAGATGGTGGCATGACAATGATAAGAGGGATGGAGACTGGTGGCTGCAAAATTGGCCGACGATTGGAGCTGTCATCTGCGCTGTTGGCTCACGGCTGAAGAGTGAGGAATGGACAGGGGAGAGGCACCGTGAGGTGGTGGCGACGGCATTAGGGTCTATCCCTTTACCTCTAGAACGGAAGAGAGAAGATTGAGGGTCGTGGTGAAGGCTGAGATGGAGGAGAAACAGAGAGATATATCGGCTGCGATTCAATGGTGGAGCTGTCGGATCTGGGGATGAAGAAGTGTGATGGTGGTTGTCGGCGCACGGTAATGAAAGAGCTCATTGGGGCCGCGGTACTTGGCGGTGAAGGGTGGTGGATAGATCCGCTTCTCTATCTCTGACGGAGGGGGACAAGAGGGGTTGCGCTGCGGTTTCTTGTCTTCTGAAATGGGAGAAGAAGAGATGGGAGTTTGTTAATGGTCCTTCCCTTCTCAGATCTGGAACGAGAGAGGAAGATGGAGGGAGGTGGTTCTTCGCCGAAATCGTGTTCAGATCTATGGCCAGATGGCGGTGGTGGTGGTCTCCTGGAATGGAAGCCAACGGCGGAGACGGCACGGCGGCGGTGGCGTGGGAGGTGGTTGTTGTTGCGCCGCTGCTGGGACAGCGATGGTGGTGAAATGGTGGGATCAGGTGGACTTCTTCTACCCCTGTCCAGGTCTGAGCGAGGTGGTGGTTCGCTGGCGATGATGGCGGCACGGAGAACGCCGAAAAAGAAGGCGTTGCCGGCGGATGGTGGTTGGCACAGCAACTGCTGCGCTGCTCCTTATCGGAAGAGGGAGAGAGAGAGAGAGAGGATGCTGCTGCTCAAAGCCAAAAAGGGAAGAAGAATGAAATGGGGCTGTGCTAGGGTTTTCAGCGTATAAAGAGACCCCTTTTCCCAAAATTACAATTAAGTCCCTGAAGAACTTACGCGATGCGATTGAGTGCTCCAATTTCCAAATAAGATCAATTAAGTCTAATTAAAGATTATAAAATTATAAAAGTACCCCCAAGATTAGAGTAGTGTCCTGTAACACCCCAAACGGAGGATGCCACATCCCCAGCACTAAGACCCAGACCCAGACCCGGTCACGAAATGGAAAGTCCATGCCCGAATCCGAATCAAAGCGAACGGGGAGACCAACTCACACACTAGGCTAGGCGGATCTAACTCAACAGACTCAGAGCGCGGAAGCAATTTAAACAATTATCATCAGAGAGCGGAAGCAATTAAATTAACGTACAAAATAAGTGACGGGTTCGACTAGCATAGATACCTAGTCCCGAATATCAGCATACATAACAGGTGATGGGTTCAACTAGTATAGGTACCTAGTCCCGAATCTCAAATCATTGCAACATAATAAACCAACATAAGTATCAGCAGAATAGCTAATTACATCAAAATGCTAACATACTAACCCCACACGGGTTTAAGTCTAAGTAAAGCATAAAACATAATCTCCAAAAGCGAAATAAGAATACATAACATAAATAGAGTATGTGACAAATGCATCTTAACACCAACTAAACCGACAAGTGTGACCCAGAAGACTCACATCCGCCTAGCTCAAGCCAAAAGGAAACCTGCAACTAAAAGATAAAATGAGGTGTCAGTCAACTGACTGAGTGAGGGGGTTAACGCACACCCACTGTATATATATATAGAGCACAACACATAACAGAAGGGTGGACTCATGAACCGGAGATAGGTGTTGCATACCAAAACATTTCGAAATAACCCAAATAGATATAGATATAAGTTTAGAAAACATTTCAGAACTCTATCTCGATTCATGATTCCCAGACAGAACAGATCACATGCTCGACGAGTACGAGCTTCCAACCTTTACTCCTCAGAACATATCAAAACATAAAATACCAAATCAATCCAACCGTCACACCAAAAATGGAGGAGATGTACCGTCCCCAAACCATCCATAACAGAAATACCCTCAAGGGGTAGCGAACCCACAAGAGTCCTCCCCGGCCTTAGCCGAAGGCTCAAGATACCACACCTTCCCCATAGCACGGGTCGCGTGAAGATATCTCAAATGGAACTACGCACAGGTATATCCCCGACGGCCCTAACCGTCCCGGGGGCTCCTTACCCACAGCTCCTCGGATCCACATACATACATACATACATACAGATGCCAATATTTCATGGCTAACTCGCTACATAATCACAACACAACTGTTTTTCCAAAATAGCTTACATATGCTTCAAAAACTGGTTTTTATATATATTCCTACGCTGTAGGGATAGCCCGCCCACGCTGGACTCACACACTTACATTCCCACGCTGCAGGGATAGCCCGCCTACACAGGACTCACACACTTACATTCCCACGCTGCAGGGATAGCCCGCCCACGGAGAAGTGCAAGCATAAGATCATAAAAATATCATATTCAACACATACATAACTATTGTAAGGTATACTCGCATGCAGGGGTAGAAATCAGCATGTAAAGGCCATAGGTCGTATAACTATACAAAATCCTAAACCTCACCTCATGAAAGTAGAGTCTGAGAGTGTGAAGGGCCAAACACGCTAAACCTCGGGCCCACCGGCACCACCAAACTTTGTGACAAGACATACAGAAGCCCAGACTTAGACTCTATATGAACCAAACAAGACGCACGGCGTTGCTCAACATGATCGTGGTTATGCATAAGTGTTCATGTTGTGCTTGGATAAGGTGTCGTGGTCATTCAAGGCATATCAATGCTCAACAAGGTCATATTTACAAGCAACCGACACGCAATTCCATATCCAAAGATGCAAGATCAATTTAGGAAGTCAATGTATTCACAAAATGCATATTAAATCATCCAATGTCACAGGGTTCAATTATAATATTAGAATTAAGCATCGAGTTCATGACGAGTTATAAAGTGCATAAGTAAGAGCAACTTGATCATATAAACATGCAAGGTTGTTGTACGTAGATGGCATGCTTGATACAACTAAAGAGTGCATCTAATTCACTTAAGATCATACTTTACAACTTCACAACATGTTTGGTACACAAGCTCAAGTCACATACATAGTTTCATAAATATTACACTTACATCCCCTAAGTTATTTATAAAAGTTTAGAATTATTACACATACATCCCCTTAGTTATTTATAAAAGTTTAGAATTATTACACATACATCCCCTTAGTTGATTATTAAGCATAATTGTTCGTTTAAAGTGTTTATACAATTATTCAACTAGGAATTAATTACTTACAAACATGACAATTATCAATTTATCGTAATTCATAATATACCATTTTTTAGTAGTAAGAGTAAATCAAGATATTACAATTCTAACTCCTATCATGCATCAAGTCTTAAGTTATTCAAGCATCTTTCATGTATCTCAATTTTATATTTGAAACACAATTTACAACAAACATAACATTGAGAACGTCTCAAATTCATATAGAGAAATCACAACATTTTCGTTCTTCTAAAATATCATTCAAGTTCATTTAGTCACATAAAAGATTAGTTTCTAGATATTACACTAACACCCCTTCATATCTAAACACATAGTATAAATTCATCACATCGGCATTCAAATTGTAAATCGAAACATTCATGCATATCACAATCCATTCAACACATGTTTTCATATACGATTAGAATACATCTCGATCAACAAACCAACAATAACCAATTTATTTGCACTTAAAACAATTCATTCAAATAATCACAATTACGCGAAATAATTCGTAATAAATAGATCGAGTGTCCAATTAACGAACAGAAAGTGGCGTTGAACTCACCACTACGAGACGAATATTCTGACCAGACGCCGCTGGAAGGACACCACTGTAGCTGTAGGAATTTGGCCGGGCCACCACCGGGCCGCCGCCGAAGGTCGTCGGAAAAATCCCGAAAAATCAGTCCTGAATGAAGTCTTCGTGCCCGTTCCGAATCCTCGATCAATTTCTGGAAATTCCAAGCCGATTGTCCTAGATCTGAAATCTAAGAGCACGAAAACCCTAAATCTTCAAACTCAAATTACTTCCAAACCGGTGAACCAAAATGCGATCCGTAAAAGGCATTGTCTTACCCATGACGAGCTCTTCGAAAGTCCTAAGGTAGCTCACCGGAAAAATCCTCGGAGCTAGCGCCGCCGTTGTACCAAAACTTATCACATAAGGGTTGTAGCGATTGATATGTAACTAGAACGAAAACACCCTCACCTGGAATACCACGGGACAAGAAACAAGAGCAATACGGGTGCCTATTCAATTTGGAAGTCTCCGCCCTGGAAACAAACTGTACAAGAGAAGGAACAATGCGTACTTGTGAGAATTGACTCAATATGAAACCACATAGACGCACGGTAATGCTAAACACATGATATGAGAGGTATAAGAAGTAAAATGATGTTACGGAGTTACATAATCAAATAATTCGTTCAAGTACATTCCATACATGAGGGTTTCAAGCCCAATCATTTCATATCTTTCATAATTCCTTGCAATCAAGTCATGAACTTCATATAACATTTATAACTCAAATATATCAAGTTTACAATTATAAAATAGACAAAATAGAGAAATTTAAATCACTTAAATCTCACAAAGTCACATATCAATTCCAACTATATCAATTTTATATAATCCACACTTGGCATACTCAATTCATGTATCATTAAACGGATTCAATTACAAGGTTACCTAATTAAATCAAACAATATTCATATTGTTTACAAAATTACACATACACCCCTTCAAGTTAGACAAATAGCTCAAATACGGCATATCGGAGTTCAAATTGCAAATCAAAGCATCAACATATATCATAGTTCCTTTAATACATGCTTCGTACACATTGGAATTCATATTGATCGACAAATCAAGCAATTGACAATTCATTGCAATTAAAACAATTAATTTCAAATAAATAGAAATACACAAAATAAATCACAACAAATCAACCGGGCATCCGATTGACGAACGGAAAGTGGCGTTGGACTCACCACAACGAAAGGGACCTTCTGTCCGAAGGTCACCGGAATGCCGCTACCGTAGCCGGCCTAACAGCCACCGGCCGCCACCGGAACACCTTCTCCGGTGGTCAGAAAAATCCCCGGAAGGACAGAAACGTGCGTCTCGGCCTGCTCAACAAAAGCCCTCAATCAATTTCAGAAAATGCCAAACACGCCGGACTTCATTGACGAAAAACCGAACTTAAATCCTAGTACGAAAACTGAAATTAAACGTAAACCGTAAAACGAAAATGAAATCCGAGCATACCGTTGGAAAGCTTGTAACAAGCCCTACAAAAGCCCCCAGTCAAAACCCGGAAAAAGTTGCCGGAAAATCGGACCGCCGGTCCGCCACCGGTCCGCCGCCGCTGGCCGGTTCTCCGGCCGCCACCACCACGAACAGCTCAAACTCGTAGTCAGGAATAACTTTTGTGAAGGGAGCACCACCGAAATCGGCCGAAAAATGGCCGAACCGCCGCCTCCAAGTTGTGCCGCTGCTGCCTCGCCGGAACCACCGCTTGCATTAGTTTTCGTGCTGAACGGAGGCCGGAAATGGAACGGGAAGGGTCGAAAATGTAGGGTAGGGTAACGGTTGGCCGGCGAAAGTCGCCGGATCGTCGGCGGCGAAGTGGTAGCGCCACCCGCCACCTTCAGGCCGCTGATGCGCCACCGTCGGTCTTCGGTTGGCCACAATCTTGGTATATTTGTTTTAGGCTTGTCGAGCTGATAAATTTCCACTATTGATTCGTCGAATTCCATCGAGAAACGAGGGAGAACGGGTATGTGTGTGTTTTCACACCTTCACTGTGTGTGAACAGTACTGATCGCTGGAGGAAGACGATGCAGGAAGCTGATCTGATTTTGGCACGCAAAACGAGGATTCGGGGTATATATCTCGGATCCTCGTACGCAAAAATGGTCGGTAGAACGGGCTAACGAAGTCAGAGTTGGGCAAACTTAGAGTCTACGGACTCGTTTCGTTGCCCCGAACGCGTTAAAGGGATCAAAGAAGTCAAAATCTCTACCGAACGAGAAGTGACCGGAAAAACCCCCTAAAAGAAGAAAATTACAAAAAGGGCCCTAACTCTAAAAGAGTCCAAAAGAGGGCCACACAACGCACCAATCACATAATTAAACACATAAAAAGGTTGGAAGGTGATGTACCTTATTTATCGGATGAGCGGGGCGTTACAATCTTCCCTCCTTCAAAAGGACCTGTCCTCAGGTCCTACTGTTGGACCGAAGAGTTTCAAACTGAAATGTATTGATCTATTTCCCAAAATTGCTTAGCATCTTAGCCCTGGTTGTGAAGTTTACTCCCCTTATTTGTATCAACCCCTTCAGAGTCTGGTAGTCACAAAGATCTACTCGAACACTTGGCCGTTAGTCACTTCAAAACTCGTTCGACCGCTACTAGTCCATTGCCTCATCACTTGATATCCTTAGTCTATCCAGGCGTAACGCAAACACGACAAACAAGAGAGAATCCCATCTCTCAACACACAAGTGAGGAAACCCCGTCCCTCAGCACACACAAAAGAGAGAACCCCGTCTCCCAGCCTAAGTCTGTTAGATTCCACATCTTTCCAGACATTCTAGTTTGAGAAAATCCAGCATTTCTCAAACTCCTAAATCCAAGAGAATCCAACATCCCTCGAATACCGAAGTACAAGAGAATCCAGCATCTCTCGTGCACAGAAAACAGAAAGAATCCAGCATCTTTCTATCACATAGACAGGGAGAATCCACATCTTCCTGGCACGTAATCAGAGAGAATCAAATCTCCCTTTCACTCAAGCACACAAGCAGAAGCAAGGTTCACAATAATCAACACACACCCCACTGGCCAGGGTATCACATAATAACAAAAATTTAAATATGTAAACAATGCATGTATGCTCGTGCGATGGATGCTTAGTATACCGTTCACAGTAGTAATGGAATTGATGTTGTGACTTTACTTCTACGATTGGATAGTCTGATCTCTAGCTGGCTTGATTCCCAACTTGTCTTTCATATCTTTAGTGTATGTTTGACTGAGAAAGTCAGACCCTTGATTGATCCTATTCTCGATTCCATTCGGATCCTTACTCACAGTTATCTTCTGCAATTAACCGAGCACTAGTTTATTCCGCCTACGATCAGAACATTTATCTTTGTACCAAGTTCATTATTATCTTTGGCCGTACAAGAATCTTAAACTTTAACTCCCACTTCATACATTGTCACTAACTGGTTTAATTCTTTGTTGAAGATTTGGTCATCTGGAACTAGTGGACATCCTTCTTAAAGGTGATAAATTTGACCAATTTTCCTTTCTTGAAACTAATTTAGGAATCCATCAGAAGTTCCCTGATAGTATCATCATCCTCACTGTCTGACTCACGTACTTATAAATTTCCAAACAAACCACTCTCTTCGATGCCTTATGAAGATCTTCATCCCAGGTATATTAACTTAACTCAACTTTGAAGGTTTAAACTGATAACGCCGCCTTATTCTTTTCCTGTTACTATCATTGGGTCATTCATGTCCGTGAGAAGTATCTTCCTCGAGCACAACTGTGAATTTAAGTTTCATGTCTAGTCGTGCTCTCCCCCAAGAAATTTTATCTCAACTCCTTAGACTTTTTCTACCACTTCTCGGATCAAAACACCTCAATTTCCTCAACTTAACTTCCTCGGTATAAGTGGTTCTAATCACGCCACTTGTCTAGTGATAGTCCTCACATTTCCTTTGAAGCAAGCAGTAGGAATGACAACCTGCTTCTTTCGTTCCCACTTTCGATTCTATTTTCCCAAACCTTAGAATTTTCCATTTCCTTTTTAACCAACCAGTGCAACCCAAAATTTCTTCTTTTCTTGATTCCAGCAAGAATCAGTCGGAGTATCACTTGATAAATAAGATGTGGGGAATTCCTATCAAGTAAACACTAAAATGCATGTCGGGTTAGGGTGCCAATGCAGTATCACACTTGTAAACAATTAAAGATGCAACACATTAGAACAATTATACAAATTAGAGATGCGCATATAAATAGAGAAATTTAAGCAATTAAAGCGATGTATGATGCACGTGCTTATGAATGCATAGAACCTGTCACCGTAGTTGTAAACTTTAACTTGGCATATTTCTTTGTTTCTCAAATTGTAGGTTTGTCTTGAATTAATTGTTCCCCTCTTCTTTACCCATGGTCTTTCAAATCTTCAAAGTTCCCCGTGTATCAACTTATGGATCTCCCAAGTCCGAGATTGAAATCTCTTGAACCCAAATTCTTCAACACCCATGAAGTTGGTATCTTGACTTCTCTTGAAGAATCAATCTCCAATTGTTGTCCTAGTCCTTACCATAGTTGTTCCTTTGATTAAAGCACCTCGGGTTTATTCCTTATGAGTTCGAATAGTTGTATGAGCTCAACCCCCAATTGTTTACATTTGGAATACATAATTTCCCTCCAATAGTTCTTTGTCTTTCTTTATCGTTTCCATTTGTTGCTCCAAAGCTCTTAATTCAATCTCACAACTCGACACTTCATCTTGAATTTGGAAGATGAACTCATATCCGGCCGAAGATAAAATCCTTAGCATTGTCATTTTCCATGAACTTATACTTACCACGTCGACTAATTTTCTTTAATTCTTCTCAATTCAACTCCTATCTCATCTCAATTCTGAAGTATGTGAATTCCCTTTCCGTAGTCTCTTCATCCTTTTTCATCGATCTAAATTCCAAGCTATATTATTCTTCATATTTTCTCTCGCCTCTTTCTAAAGTTAGATGGTCTTTACTGCTTCTCCACCACGAACCTACTTTACTTTAATTCTCTTGAAGGTCATCGCCTCCATGTGGATAGAAACCTCGAATCTAAAACATCTTCGAGATTTCTCTTCTTTGGAATCTGGTTGACAAATCTTCGTAGTGTAAACAAACATGTTGATCTCGTGAAACCAAATCATTACACACCACAAATCCCGTCTCATCATGGATTCACCATCGGTAATAGAGCTTGCAAACTTCTCCTTCGAACTGACCTCTTATTCTGGACTTTGTTACTCGAGCCCTAACCTCATTTTAGAAAAGGTTTGACTCTTAAATTTCTATAGAAATTCCCAAGGCATTCCTTACAACTTCCGTGCTAGAGAGAAGAGCTTGTGGTAACCTGTGGTTGTCGTAAAGATTGGCCGTGGTTTGATATTGTCTTCATATCCTATGAATCACAGCTCATTTTGAAAATAAATGCATGCGATTAGTATATGCTCATGCCACATAATTAACACCAAAAGAATGGATTCAATGCAAAATGCAACGAATAATCTAATAAAGTTTGAAAACATCACAATTCAGTGTTCAATGATGATGCAATGGACACATTGACAATTAGTTCCTATGTCGTGCGACCTATACTCGAGACAACACAACCCAGAGCACCGGTTCTGAACCTGGTAGCTCTGATACCACCTAAAGATGTAGCACCCGGGACGATAGGCACCACATCCCCCGCACTATGAGTCTAATCCACATATGAAATAGGCAGTCCACACATGAATTGGACTCACAGCGAACGGGTGACAAACAAAAGATCAGTCCTGACTAGGCGGAAGCTAACCCTGGGACAAACAACAATAACCAAAATGCGGAAGCAAGGAAATCATTTATGTAATATCCATGAAATAAATGAAATCCAATACGAATATAAATACGGGTTCCACTAATCAGTACACCTGTCCTAACTTGTCCCGAATCAATACAAGGAAACAACATAACAACGGGTTCAACTGGCTCCAGAACCTGTCCTAACCTGTCCCGAATCAATATCAATTCAATAAGGGCACACCGGCCAACAATAATAAATCAATACGGTACTTAGAGACAATATAGTATGCAGTGAGTGTAAATGAGTGAGACTAGAACAATGACTCGACAATTCTAACTCCGCCTAGTAACCAACACCTGCAAAAGAAATTGGAAAGGGGGAAGGAGGGGTCAGTCTCTAGAAGACTGAGTGAGCAGGAGCGATACATATCATATAGAAACATGCACATGCAAGTCATAAATCCCGAGCAAGGTTTTATTTAAAGTTAGTTCCCAAAAAGGGCAAAAGAATAACTAAGCAATGCTCAGACTTTACGACTATTCATATTAAATTCATTAAGTTCATATATCATACTTAATCAATAAGGCTCGACGAGTGAGTGTGCACAATCTCCAACCAAACTCCGACCGTATACGATAAATATCATTAATACATTAAATAGTTGATCATACAATATATCATAATACACACAGATCACATATCATGTCCTGAACATATTCGTTTGGGCAATCCGTTTCCCGGCCTTCCCGCACGGTGCATAACAATCATAATACAATCATATTCACAAAACAAGTTCCAACCTTCTTCCTCCGGGTTGGTGGTGGGTTTGCAAGGCCAGACCACCCATTCATTGACCAAAAGGGGAACATGACTCCCCAGATGGCACTCAGTGTCCATTCCTCGCTAACTCCTAACGAGGTCCGGTTACGCCATTCATTGGTGGGACTAGTGTGAGGGTTTACCGTCAGCCCTTGCCTCCTCGGGTCCCCACTCACACCAAGCCCCTGGGCCCCATTCAGTGCAAAACATTCATTCTTTCTTTTCTCGCCAAAACATTTGATTCATGAGAAACATAACATATCCATCATTTATTAGAAAAGGGTTACTCGATAATAATTTACTCGATGACTCCACTTTGAAAATGGTATATGTATATATATATATATAAGGTTTTTGGCCCAAAACTTATGACATAAGGGTTGTAGGGATTGATATGTAACTAGAACGAAAACACCCTCACCTGGAATACCACGGGACAAGAAACAAGAGCAATACGGGTGCCTATTCAATTTGGAAGTCTCCGCCCTGGAAACAAACTGTACAAGAGAAGGAACAATGCGTACTTGTGAGAATTGACTCAATATGAAACCACATAGACGCACGACAATGCTAAACACATGATATGAGAGATATAAGAAGTAAAATGATGTTACGGAGTTACATAATCAAATAATTCGTTCAAGTACATTCCATACATGAGGGTTTCAAGCCCAATCATTTCATATCTTTCATAATTCCTTGCAATCAAGTCATGAACTTCATATAACATTTATAACTCAAATATATCAAGTTTACAATTATAAAATAGACAAAATAGAGACATTCAAATCACTTAAATCTCACAAAGTCACATATCAATTCCAACTATATCAATTTTATATAATCCACACTTGGCATACTCAATTCATGTATCACTAAACGGATTCAATTACAAGGTTACCTAATTAAATCAAACAATATTCATATTGTTTACAAAATTACACATACACCCCATCAAGTTAGACAAATAGCTCAAATACGGCATATCGGAGTTCAAATTGCAAATCAAAGCATCAACATATATCATAGTTCATTTAATACATGCTTTCGTACACATTGGAATTCATATTGATCGACAAATCAAGCAATTGACAATTCATTGCAATTAAAACAATTAATTTCAAATAAATAGAAATACACAAAATAAATCACAACAAATCAACCGGGCATCCGATTGACGAACGGAAAGTGGCGTTGGACTCACCACAACGAAAGGGACCTTCTGTTCGAAAGTCACCGGAATGCCGCTACCATAGCCGGCCGAACAGCCATCGGCCGCCACCGGAACACCGTCTCCGGTGGTCAGAAAAATCCCTGGAAGGACAGAAACGTGCGTCTCGGCCTGCTCAACAAAAGCCCTCAATCAATTTCAGAAAATGCCAAACACGTCGGACTTCGTTGACGAAAAATCGAACTTAAATCCTAGTACGAAAACTGAAATTAAACGTAAACCGTAAAACGAAAATGAAATCCGAGCATACCGTTGGAAAGCTTGTAACGAGCCCTACAAAAGCCCCCAGTCAAAACCCGGAAAAAGTCGCTGGAAAATCGGACAGCCGGTCCACCGGCGCTGGCCGGTTCTCCGGTCGCCACCACCACGAACAGCTCAAACTCGTCGTCAGGAATAACTTTTGTGAAGGGAGCACCACCGAAATCGGTCGGAAAATGGCCGAACCGCCGCCTCCAAGTTGCGCCGCTGCTGCCTCGCCAGAACCACCGCTTGCGGTAGTTTTCTTGCTGAACGGAGGCCGGAAATGGAACGGGAAGGGTCCAAAACGTAGGGTAGGGTAGCGGTTGGCCGGCGAAAGTCGCCGGATCGCCGGCGGCGAAGTGGTGGCGCAACCCGCCAACTTCAGGCCACCGATGCGCCGCCGTCAGTCTTCGGTTGGCCACGATCTTGGTATGGTTGTGACGAGCTCGTCGAGCTGATAAATTTCCACAATTGATTCGTCGAGAAACGAGGGAGAACGGGCATGTGTGTGTTTTCACACCTTCACTGTGTGTGAACAGTACTAATAGCTGGAGGAAGACGATACAGGAAGCTGATCTGATTTTGGCATGCAAAACGAGGATTCGGGGTATATATCTCGGGTCCTCATACGCAAAAATGGTCGGGAGAACGGGCTAACGAAGTCAGAATTGGGCAAACTTAGAGTCTACGGACTCGTTTCGTTGCCCCGAAAGGGTTAAAGGGATCAAAGAAGTCAAAATCTCTACCGAACGAGAAGTGACCGGAAAAACCCCCTAAAAGAAGAAAATTACAAAAAGGGCCCTAACTCTAAAAGAGTCCAAAAGAGGGCCACACAACACACCATTCACATAATTAAACACATAAAAAGGTCGGAAGGTGACGTACCTTATTTATCGGATGAGCGGGGCGTTACACGGGGCGTCACATGTCCAATTAAGTCCAAATTAAACTTCTCATAATTAGAAATAGATCCCCAATTTTAATAAATTTCAGATTAGCCCACATAATTTAAATAAAAGGGCAATTAAGCACTAAACACATATTTCAGTTAAGTCCACATCTTTCCATAGGATTACAATTGGGTCAATTAAACAATTAAAACATAAATAAAGCAATTCAAACACAAGAAGAGTTAAATAAATAACAATCTAATTGCACGAAAACGACATCGTATCTAGCTCCGAAAATGCGGGGTGTTACACCCTTCCCCCCTTAAGAGAACCTGATCCCCACGTTTCACTCCTGAGCTAGAAAAGCTTCGAGTTGATAGTGTCTTAACCCTTCTCAAGGAGTTGCGTAAAATATAGCATCCGTTGTGAAGTTTACTCTCATTGTCTTTACTGAACCTTTCTCGCGATGTCTCATTGTCATTGGGATCCATTTGAGTACTGGACCATTGCTTTCATCAAGTTGTTCGACCATTCTCATGAGACGAATAGTTATCACTGGACTTAACTTCGATGGTGTCGCAAACTCGTCACTTGCAGACCGTTGTCAGGACAACGCGTAATGCAACCGCAACAAACAAGAGAGAATCCCATCTCTCGGCACGTAAAGTGAGAGAGCCCCGTCCCTCGGCATACACAAGAGAGAGAACCCCGTCTCTCGCGCACATAATTGAGAAAACCCCATCTCTCAAACACATAATAAGAGAACCCCGTCTCTCAAACACATAATTGAGAGAACCCCGTCCCTCAAACACATAATTGAGAGAACCCCGTCTCTCAACATAAGTCTGATAGATTTCCACATCTCCCAAACATTCTAGTTGAGAAAATCCAGCATTTCTCAAACCCCTAAATTCCAGAGAATCCAGCATGTCCGAATATCTAAGTACAAGAGAATCCAACATCTCTCATGTACAAAACTTAGAAAGAATCCAACATCTTTCTACCACATAAATAGAGAGAATCCTACATCTCTCCAACAAGTAAAAAGAGGGAACCTAAGGTCTCTCTTGCACTTAAATCCACTGATCAATTATTCATACATACACACATCAGAGTAACACTTGACAAAAAGTATGTAATGCATGTTGGTTGTACCTTATACAACTGATATCGGTGTCCCTTGAGTATAGATTCAATGCTCATACCTCAACTCAAGGGGGATATCGCGATGGAATCCCTATAAAACAAGGTTACAGTATGTATGTGTGTTATATGAGAAGTTAGTGAGCAATCAAGAGAGTTTTAATTCACATAGGCATGAATAGTTCACATAAGTACATAACTCATTCATTTCAGCAACGGTTCATAACAAGTAGAAATTTCAAGTTACAAATACTAGATCAAGTATCCAAGTTATCACAATTAAAACAACAATAGTCGTCACCCACATCAAGCAAAACAAGGTAAGAGTATTTAAGCGATGCATGTATGCAAATGCCATGAATGCTAATACCTCAATGTTCGGGTTCATCTTGATCTCCAACTTGAATTCGTTGATCTCGTAATCGTTGTTTGTTAGCTCTCGATCGATCACAATCGGAAACCTTGTGCTCCTTTGACCCGCAAGCATAACACCTCTTCAATTGATCCCGACACGCGTCGTAAGCATGGTTGGTTCCTCCACAATGGGTACACGGTTGGATTTCTTTCTTCGGCTTTGGAGGGTTCTTGTTCTTATGCTTCTTTCCACGAATCTTCTTGGTTCGAGTTCCTTGTTGATAGGATTCCCCTCTCACGTATAAATTTGAGCATAAACCCAGCTCAGGTCTAGGCTCTGACACATCTTCTTCCTTACTCTTTGTCAACCACCTATTTTCAACTCGTAATGCTTTCTCCATGGTTTTATCCCATGTGCTTGTATTCTCCGCAATTAAGGCTTCCTTAAACTCGTCCCGAAGACCCTCTATGAAGTATCTAGCCTTCATCTGATCGTTACCAGTAATGTGAGGTACATACACGCCCCACCTCTCGAATTCCCCTATGTAGTCCACAACGGTTCTTTCTCCTTGTTTTAAAGTGAGAAATTCTTCAACTCTTCGGTCGTGCAAAATGACCCGTGCAAACCTCTTTCGGAATTCTCGAACAAACACATCCCACGTCAACTCTTCGCCCGTTTTCTCTAACTGTTGGGCACCTGTTTTCCACCATTGCCTTGCTTAACCTTATAGAAGATACGTAGCAAGGCGAGCCATATCTCGAGAGTTGCATGGCCATATCTAAGAAAGGCCCTCTATTTCCGAAAGCCACTCTTTGGCCCTTATATCATTCCCTTCCCGAAATTGAGGAGGATTAAGTGTCCTAAATTCTCGGTACATCATCGTCGTCAAATTCATTGGTGGTACTCCAGTCGAAGATTGTCCCCGGCCGCTCAGATTTGGATGAGACGGTTGACTGTGGTATTGTTGACGCGGTGGCATCCTGAAAATCTCACAACTTCAATGTCGAAATATGCTTATCGATTAGTAAATGATCATGCCACGTAATAAATCAATCAAGAACTACCAAGAAATGCAATGCCTCAAGTAGTATAAATTAAGCAAAGTGATGAAAATTCGAATGCATAGCTCTTCAAATAATAATGCAGGTGCGCACATAACCAAATTGTCCTACGCCGTTTGACCTAGACAGACTCATCACGACTCAAGAGCTCGGTTTTGCAACCTAGAGCTCCGATACCACTTAAGGATGTAGCACCCCAGACAGAGGATACCACGTCCCCCGCACTAAGACTCAGACTCGGTCATGAAATAGGAAGTCCAAGCCCGAATCCGAATCATAGCGAATGGGAGACCAACGCACACACTAGGCTAGGCGGATCTAACTTGACAAACTCAGAGTGCGGAAGCAATTAAAATCAACAACAAAAGATAGCGGAAGCATTTAAAACAAAACATACAAAGCAGGTCACGGGTTCAACTAGCATAAATACCTAGTCCCGAGTATCACATACATAACATGTGACGGGTTCAACTAGCATAGATACCTAATCCCGAATATCAATTCATAATCCAATATAATAATCAGCATAAGTATCATCAATATCTATTAGCATCCAAATACTAGCTTACTAACCCCACACGGGTTTAAGTCTAAGTAGAGCATGTAACATAACCTTCAAGTGTGAAACATAAATACATAACATAAGCAAAGTATGCGACAAATGCATCCTAACACCAACTAGACTGACAAGTGTGACTCCAAAGACTCACTTCCGCCTAGCTCAAGCCAAAAGATCCTGCAACTAAAAGATAAAATGAGGTGTCAGTCAACTGACTGAGTGAGGGGGCTAATGCACACCCACAATATATATACAAGGAGCATATCATAGAATAAAAGGATGGACTCATGAACCGAGGATAGGTGTTGCATACCAAAACATTTCAAAACAACCCAAAATAGTTATAGATATAAGTTTAGAAACCATTTTCAGAAAGACTCTATCCCAATTCATAATTCCCAGGTAGAACAGAACATATACTCGGCGAGTACGAGCTTCCAACCTCAACTCCTCATAAAATAGAAATAACATACCAACCTCAACTCCGGGTGATGGTAGGGTTGCGCGACCCTAACCATCAAGATAGGCGAGGGGAGTGCTAATGCTACTCCAACCCTCAGGACTCCATTTCCCAACCAAACCTCCTGGTGGGTCCCGGTACATCCTCTTCATACAGATGGAGACTACGCACAGGCTTAACCCCGACGGCCCGATACCGTCCTGGGGGCTCCTTACCCGTAGCTCCTGGGCCCCATAACAGAACAGAACATAACATATGCCAACTTTCATGGCAATCTCGCTACATAATCATAATATAACTTAACTTTCCGAAATAGCTTACATATGCCTTCATACTTAATTTCCAAAACTGAAGTTGTATCATAAGGTCATAATCATATCATATCCAACACATATTTAATCGTATATATAGTATATAATCGCATGCGGGGATTGAAATCATCATATTGGGGTCATAGGTCGTTTAACTATACAAAATCCTAAACCTCACTTGAGAGACGACGAGATACAAGAACTGACAAGACGGTTGCATAATCGATCGGATTGTCTCCACCCTGGAGATCACTGACAGAAAAGGAAACACAAGGTATTTATGAGACACGACTCAGACATGAACCACATAGACGCACTCATGAAGTGATATGAGGTGATCTGAATTGTTAGGACAAGTATATGATATCATGAAATTGCATTACATGTCGTGAATGTGTTCATGTGCACAATTAATGCTCCACAGAGTAAATAAACAAGCATCAAGTTCATATACACGGCATAAATATATGATCGAAGACGATAAAGAGTATTCGGACAAGTTAGAGAATTAAATAGGAATTATATTATGCCAAATAAGTTCATGCTCAATCAACCCATTTAATTAATTACCCTTATTTGCACAAATTCAAGGATTGGTCATGTTGTAAACATTTATTCATTGAACAATTAATAAAGTTCCCTTTTTATGGTAGTTTAAGAATCAAATAATACGAACCACGACCACTAAATCATAATTGCCTCACCTTAAATTTTATTGTCCAAATATAAAACCATGCCTTATTAAAGAAATGTTAAATGCATAGTTCACACTTGACACTCAAATCCTAATTCATATACGTAAACATGTTGATCCCGTAATTTTCCAATTATCAAGCCTAATCAGTTTTCAAGTTAACCATGTAATAACTCAAACGATAAATTCCAGGTTAATTTCTAAGCTTAAATTTTGAACCTCAATTCACAAATTATCAAACAATTGAACATGTATTTAGAGAAAATATATACACACATCCATATAATACATTTATGGTACAACATTTAATTGCCCAATACACAGTTAAATTGAACATCTATGGAATAACACTTACACTTCTGAATAGATCCAACACGTACTGAAATTCCATTTTCAGACACAAATCAGAAATTTAACTAACTACCCTAGTTCAAATTGTTATTACATCACGATTCAAAATCAAAGAAACCAATTAGACATTTAATATGCAAAACTTATACCGTCCTCCTAATTCAACAACCAACTCATCCATAAATCACAATTAACATACTAATTACAGTGGCCTAAAATGGAGAATTTAATTCCATCAATAATTAGCAAATAACAGGTATAAAGAATACAACTACAATCCATTTAATAATTGAAATAAAATAAAATAAAATCATAAAATGCTCTAGAGTTTGGGAATATGGATTTACAAGCTACTACAATCGCTGTTTCCTGGACTGAGAGTGGAGGAGATGGTGGCACGACAGTGATAAGAGGGATGGAGACTGGTGGCTGCAAAATTGACCGACGATTGGAGCTATCATCTGCGCTATTGGCTCACGGCTGAAGAGTGAGGAATGGACAGAGGAGAGGCACCTGGAGATGGTGGCGTCCCGATGGTAGTTGGGGGTTGTCAGATCCGTGAGGTGGTGGTGACGGCCTTAGGGTCTATCCCTTTACCTCTAGAACGGAAGAGAGAAGATTGAGGGTGGTGGTGAAGGCTAAGATGGAGGAGAAACAGAGAGATGTACCGTCTGCAATTCAATGGTGGAGCTGTCGGATCTGGGGACAGAGATGCGTGATGGTGGTTGTCGGCGCACGGCGATGAAAGAGCTCATTAGGGCCGCGGAACTTGGCGGTGAAGGGTGGCAGATAGATCCGCTGCTCTATCTCTGACGGAGGGGGAAAAGAGGGGTTACGCTGCGGTTTCTTGTCTTCTGAAATGGGAGAAGAAGAGATTGGAGTTTGTTGCTGGTCCTTCCCTTCTCATATCTGGAACGAGAGAGGAAGATGGAGGGCGGTGGTTCTTCACCGAAATCGTGGTCAGATCTATGGCCAGATGGCGGTGGTGGTGGTCACCTAGAATGGAAGCCAACAGCGGAGACGACACGACAGCGGTGGCGTGGGAGGTAGTTGTTGTTGCGGCGCTGCTGGGACAGCGATGGTGGTGAAATGGTGGGATCAGGTGGAGTTCTTCTACCCCTGTCCAGGTCTGAGCAAGGTGGTGGTTCGCTGGCGATGATGGCGGCACGGAGAACGCCGAAGAAGAAGGCGTTGCCGGCGGATGGTGGTTGGCACAGCAACTGCTGCGCTGCTGCTTATCGGAAGAGGGAGAGAGAGAGAGGCTGCTGCTGCTCAAAGCCGAAAAGGGAAGAAGAATGAAATGGGGTTGCGCTAGGGTTTTCGGCGTATAAAGAGACCCCTTTTCCTAAAATTACAATTAAGTCCCTGAAGAACTTACGCGATGCGATTGAGTGCTCCGATTTTCAAATAAGATCAATTAAGTCTAATTAAAGATTATAAAATTATAAAAGTACCCCCAAGATTGGAGTAGTGTCCAATTAAGTCCAAATTAAATTTCTCATAATTAGAAATAGATCCCCAATTTTAATAAATTTCAGATTAGCCCACATAATTTAAATAAAAGGGCAATTAAGCACTAAACACATATTTTAGTTAAGTGCACATCTTTCCATAAGATTACAATTGGGTCAATTAAACAATTAAAACATAAATAAAGCAATTCAAACACAAGAAGAATTAAATAAATAACAATCTAATTGCACGAAAACGACATCGTATCTAGCTCCAAAAATGCGGGGTGTTACACCACCAAAAATCACAGAGTCCGGAACTCGCTAGGAGATTAGTGAGGAAAGGGAGTTGAGCGCCTTTGGGGAACTCATGAACCTCTTTTGGTCAATGAATGAGGTGGTCGGGTCTTGCTAACCCGTCCATCGCCTGGAGGAAAATGGTGTAAGTGTAATGAATGATCGTATGAACGATTAAATGAATGAACGATTGAATGAATGAATGATTGTGACTGAATGAATGATTGTGTGATCACTAATGAACTAATAAATGAATAAATGCACACACGAGGTGGAGGTTGGAGAATTCGCCCTCTCGCGGAGCTCACTTATTGACCGCGTGATTTTATGAATAAATAAGATTGATTGTTGTAATCGCGAGCGTTGTTTTCTTTGTTTTCACCCACTTGGGAAAATGTTTCAAAACCTCGCATGAGATTATGACTTGCATTTGAGGGTGTTTAATTCTGTACTATTTATTATATTAAACCCTGTTTTATACCCACCAGTCTCCTATAGACTGAACCCGGCTTTGTTTTCAAATTTCTCTTGCAGGTGTTGGAGTGCTAGGCGGGATCTCGAGTCGGTTGTGTCATGTGGTCGAGTTGGTTCACTCCATGCATATTGTAAACTGTATAAGTTATAGATTTATTTTTGAACTGTTATGTTTATATATTTATGATTTCGGGGCAGGCTTCTACGGATAGTTTGACCCCCGTACACTATGATTTATGATTTGTGTTTGATTTGTGTTTGTATTTATAATTGATTATATGTTTTGCTTCCGCACTTGCATTTTATTCTCTTGAATTGCTTATTTGGTTTTGAAGTTAGTTCCCGCCTAGCTTACCGAGTGAGTGGTCCCCGTTCGCTGTGACTTGGCACGTGTATGGACTTCCAATTTCATATGCGGGTCGGGTCTCGGTGTGGGGGACGTGGTGCCTTTCGTTCGGGGCGCTACATTTCCATCCCCTACCAAACCTCCTGGCTGGGTTCCGGATTAGTCCTATCAAGGTGGAGACTACGCTCAGGCTTAACCCGACAGCCCACTACCGTACCGGGCATCCTGACTCGCAGGCTCTGGGGCCCATCAAAAACCAATACAAATACCAATACGAATACAGATCAATACATAACCCGCTACTGAACATAACAATACGTAATGATCTTGCCTTGCAACAACTATGCTATACATACCTCTCCGTGCCAACTCCTTAGCATATCCATAGCTCGTAGATCCCGGCTCATAAGAGGCGCACGGTTTGAAGCATAGTTTAATGTTGCAACACGAACAAATAAATAACAAATCAAAACAAGTGTACATAGGCTTGTATATAGCGTATCATACTTGAAAAGGCTTAACACATTCCTAAACGTACTTATTTCGCACATATTTACTTATACTTAAGGTTATAGTTCGCATGCATAGAAAACGAACACATTTCATAGGGTTTAACTATAACCTAACCTCACCTTACACCAACGGAACCAAGAACGGAATCAACATAGCTCGCGTAACACCAGCCCGGGTGTACCTGAACAAACTGAAGACAAAACACGAAACTTAGACTCAATGGTTCCGAGCAAAAAAGGGCAAAAGCCAAAAATTTTCTGAAACGGACAAGATGTAGGAAAATGATCATAACTTGAGTTTGAGAAATAGGAATTAAGTTTCGTTTCTTAGAAATGAAACTAGACACATAGATCTTTCAAATGGTATATGGCTCAAATTGTGGTTCAAATCGAGGCGAAAATAGTGTAGGTTTGAAGTTGGACAAAAGCTGAATTCCGGCAAAGTGGCAACACAAAATTCAAACAGTTACATCTCATAATCTAGAACGAATTTTGGGGAGATTCAAATTGGAGAATGTTATAGACTCAAAAAGGTTGATTGTATCCAAAATTCAACTCAATCTGAGCTCGGATGAAGGGTCAACGCAACAAAAAAAACTCAAATAGAAAACTGGGGAGGATCCACGGCCGTGGATCCCATCCGTAGTCCTTGCCTCAAATCCTCGACCGTAGATTTCTTCAAGGCCAAAATCCACGACCGTGGATTTAATACAGGCCCAAAATATGCAGCAAAAATAGGGGGTATGAAGGAGGCAACCCAAAAATCAACACAACTCTAAGAATACTCAACTAAATCACCTCAAATTCAAGATATTAGTTCATATATACATGCTCTAACATATAACTGAAGTTCAAGGCATGAAATCAAGTAATTAACAAGAAGCTATTAAAGCACTTCCCAGCTCCATTGTGGAGTTTCGAACCATATTCAACCAACCCACCAAATTTCAACAAATATGGAACAAGGAAGCTTGAAAGAGTAACATATATCAATCTTGAAGCATTTGATTCAAAGATGGAGACAAGAGAGCAAATTTTCACATACAAGCACTATTCATCATCTTCAACAAAGGCATGGATTCAAGCAAGAACAGAGAGATACAATCAGAAGGAAACGAAATACTCGAAGAGTAGAATTCAAAACTTACCTCGGATCGTTGATCGGGTGAGAAATGGAGACGAAATCATGAGCTCAAGGTATGGGGTGGGAAAACCCTTCTTTTCTCTTTCTTTCCCTCCTTGGATCGGTGCAAGCAAGAATGAGGGAGGAGAGGGGTGGTTCGGTTTATTAAGGCCAAGAAAACCGGTTTGGTTCGGTCTATGGCGGGTTCGATTCAATCGGTTAGAAATTAAATCGGTAGGAAGGTCAAACGGCTTTAGAAAAAGGCAAGGCTCATCCCGTTGGACCCGAATCATCGAAATGAATCTAAAAGTGAAGTCAGAATTCGAATTCAAATTCCCGAGCTAAAGGAGCCACGAAGGCTCAAACACCCTAATTACAATTAGGTCCAAGTACATTAATTAAATTCTAACGCGCGCATACTTAAAATAAAACACAAATTAACATGTAAGACATGCGAATAACACATAAGTCACGAAAATACATAATTAAACTCTCTCGTAACTCCATACCTAGATTACCGAGAAGACGGGGTGTCACAATTTCCCCCCCCCCCCTTAAGAGAACCTGGTCCCCAGGTTCACCTGCTCGAGTTTCAAGCTCAAACAACTTTCCGTATTCACCCAAGTTCGAGGTTCATGACGTCTCGACGTGGGTTAGCTCAAGAAAGGTCTTCAAGCACAAGGGGTTTGAATCTTCAAATCAATCCGGTAATTTGAATTACTCGATCGACTCGCACGATAAGAGGGTCTAAGATAGATTCAACTCTCACCGTTTGAGTTCATTTAAGTTAACTCTCGATCTCGGTATTCCCTCGAAGGGTATAGCTACAACTCACGCCGCTTACATAACCGAGCTCAAACTGAATCTCCTTCTGGGCCACGATCTAAGATCCAAAGTGTAGAACATCGGAACCCTCTTCATACATCACCGATTCTTCGGAGGAGCTTGTTGAATTATTGCAAAGCACGACCCTCACCTCACCGAAGCAACACTCTCGATCACTCAAAACACAAAACAAAACTAAAATGCATGATGCATGTGATATGTATGTTTAATGTACCATTCACCGATGTGGGAGATCTTATTTGTGATGATTTGATCAAAGCCGAGGTCTCCTTACCCATATTTATCCCTGAAATTCCCAATATATCTCGTGTGGCGAATATCATTCCGGTCTTCATCCTGTAGTTGTTGCCCATCCTCGGGATTCTTCTAACCCAATCTTCATTCTACGGTTGATGTTTAATTTTTGATAGTTCTTCAAATTCTATCTCTCTCTTAAACGTTCTCTTGGTTTTCTTCACAATATCCAAGAACGTGAAATCTTCGGACTTCCGTTAATCACTATGATTCCTCATACAATTTGTGAGTCCAATACTCCATCATCACTCCCATAGCCCGAAACCCTTCGCCCGTATGTCTCTCATAGGAACTTCCAAGAATTGGCCTCTCTCCGAAATTATAATCATTCCCCACGAAAATTCCTTCGGGTGTGGAAATTATTTTCCCCACGGCTAGCACTCTTCTTCTTTAGAAATTCTAGAGCCCCACGAAATCCAAACAAGGCCTCCTAACAATCTACTCTCAATTCTCTTCTCCAGAGGCACGGTTAAGTAAAAAGGCATTCCCCATGCCACCGAAATTTTAGTTGATTAGGTTTATCTCCAAGTCCTGAATTGAACCCATGTTGGGTTTGTTTAATATATACCGTTAGTGGAACTCCTTGATACTTCTCCTCTTTTGTTTATCATGGGTTAATTCCGGCACCTTTGTTATCTCTAGAACCCGGATTTTCAATAAATCGCGTCCTATGCCCGGGAGAATAATCTTCCTTAGGAATTAACCTTTCTTCAAGGTGTACCCCAATTCCGAATCTTCAACCTCATTTAGGCTTTCCAAACCAAACTTCCTCGACCCCTTCTTCGAGTCACCCTACAATCTTCAACCCACTCTCAAAAGAGAGTCCTTAATTCCAACCCTTACTCTAACCATCTATTCCAACTTTATTGAACACAAAACTTGGAGGTAAAGTGACATCCTATCATATAACCACTAAATATGCATGTAGGGTTATATATGCCGATGTTATGCCTCATATAATTTCACTTAATCACATTGAAATGTTACAAGTAACAATTTCGATACAAAGAGTAAGTAAGCGTAAAATTAAAGATGCCATGGATGCACGTGCCATGAATGCAAATACCTCCATCTTAGAATTCATGTTGGTTTCCAAATTGAAGCCTTTGTTCTCGCTCCCATTGTTTGTTAGCCTTAGATTGATCACATTCGGCAACCATATGTTCCTTTGATCCGCACGCATAACACTTCTTCAGCCTATCCCAACACGAGTTGTAGGCTTGATTACTTCCTCCACAGTAAGCACACGGTTGAGGTTCTGTCCTTGGTCTCGAAGGATCCCCGTATTTATATTTCTTTCCCCGAATCCTTTTCTTGTAGCACCCCAGACGGAGGATACCACATTCCCCGCACTAGGACTCAGACTCGGTCATGAAATAGGAAGTCCATGCCCGGATCCGAAACATAGAGAACGGGAGACCAACTCACACACTAGGCTAGGCGGATCTAACTTGACAAACTCAGAGTGCGGAAGCAATTAAAACCAACAACATTAGATAGCGGAAGCATTTAAAACAAAACATGCAAAGCAGGTGACGGGTTCAACTAGCATAGATACCTAATCCCGAATCAAATCATAATCCAACATAATAAACAGCATAAGTATCCTCATAATATCTATTAACATCCAAATACTAGCTTATTAACCCCACACGGGTTTAAGTCTAAGTAGAACATAATGATAACCTTCAAGTGTAACCTAAATACATAACATAAATAAGGTATGCGACAAATGCATCCTAATACCAACTAGACTGACAAGTGTGACTCAGGAGACTCACTTCCGCCTAGCTCAAGCCAAAAGGAAACCTGCAAACTAAAAGATAAAATGAGGTGTCAGTCAACTGACTGAGTGAGGGGGCTAACGCACACCCATAATATATATATAAAGAGCACATCACATATCAAAAGGGTGGACTCATGAACCGGAGATAGGTGTTGCATACCAAAGCGTTTCAAAGCAAAACCCAAATATATATATATATATATACTTAGAAAACATTTTCAGAAACTCTATTCCGATTCATGATTCCCATAACATATCATACCATATGCTCGGCGAGTACGAGCTTCCAACCTCAACTCCTCATATCATAATAAAACAGAAATAACATACCAACCTCAACTCCGGGTGATGGTAGGGTTGCGCGACCCTAACCATCCATACGGTCGAGGGGAGTGCTGATTGCTACTCATACCCTCAGGACTCCGTTTCCCAACCAAACCTCCTGGTGGGTCCCGGTAGATCCTTTTCATACAGATGGAGACTACGCACAGGTATATCCCCGACGGCCCTAACCGTCCCGGGGGCTCCTTACCCGTAGCTCCTGGGCCCCATAACAGAACAGAACATAACATATACCAACTTTCATGGCAATCTCGCTACATAATCATAACATAACTGGTTTTCCAAACTGGCTTATATATATGCCTCAAAAACTGGTTTCTATAGCATAACTTTTCAAAACAGCTTACATATGCTTTCATATCTAATTTTCCAAAACAGATCTGATTCACAAGGTCATAAACATATCATATCCAACACATACGTATCTATAATAGATATACTCGCATGCAAGGTTTGAAATCAGCATATTAAGGCCATAGGTCGCATAACTATACAAAATCCTAAACCTCACCTGAGAAGCGACGAGAAACGAGAACTGACATGACGAATGCCAACTTGATCGAGTTGTCTCTGCCGTGGAGATTACTGAACAGAAAGGAAATACAGTGTACTCGTGAGACAAGACTCAATCATGAACCACATAGACGCACGGCGTTGTTCATCATGATAGCGGCATGCATAAGTGTCCATGTTGTGCTTCTAACGTGGTGTCGTGGTCAATTAAAGCATACCAATGCATAACAAGGTCATAATTACCAGAAGTAATTCTAAATACAAGTATAAGAGTAATTCAAATATTAAACAACATTTAATGTTCCAAACATGAATCAAATTCATATTATATCAAATAAATTCATATTTAGACAAGTACAATTAATGCATTACGTAGAAACAAGTTTATAAATCAATTAACGCTTAGCACAATTAGAATTTAACATATACTTCAATTACCACAACACACATACTCAACACGCTTACAGAAATTGATGTACTAAATTTATTTACATATTGAACTCTCTTAATTACTTAGTTCGTGTAAGTATATATATATATAACCGTATTCACGCACACACACATCCCCCACACAATACGTTAGTTGGCACTTGAATCAGAGATCAAATTCTTAGTCGGAATTTAAATGAATTCATATTTTCAAAACCCATTAGTCATTACAACCTTCATTTCGACACGAAATAGGAAGAGTTCACCAGCAATAGTGCCAACTGCATTCAATATATTCACATGTCATAACAATTAAATTTGAGAATAGCATATAATTATTTTCATGAAGTAAACAGAAGATCCATATTAATCTCTAAAACTAGTTTAGTTCGAGCAATACACATTAACAAACTTACAGACCGTTGAATTTCACCTTTAATCAATTAATCGCATTTAGATTAATAAATACAAGTTAGACATAAATTGAAACGCTTATTCCAAATCGACATAAACCTCACAGTACCATGTTCCTTCAATCAATTGAGTTATCAGCACATAATTCACTTCAATTTATAAACAGATACTTCCATTTCTTACATAGGCAACATCTACAACACAGTCTCAAATTAAATCATTTCATATCACTTAAAGAAATTTAAGACAGGATATACATATACCAACACTCATGCAGAACACACGACACCACACACAATATATATATATACACCCCAAAGAATTAGACATGAGGTAAGCTAATTCACACCCATTTGTATTCTTGAAACCAATTTCTCATTGTCTGCAATCATAGACCCCAATTCGAATTATAATGAAATGATATTAAGCGTCCATAATTACGAATCCAATGATTATAGGTTCAAATATAACACCTGCACTCATAACAATATCCCTCTGAACAGAATTACAAACTATATGATGAGTCGGATTTGCTATACTAAATTTACATGATATCAACATATTCACACACACTACATTCTCATGATAACATTAAACAGCCAAACTCCGGATATGAATATACTTATTTCATTAGAGTTTCCAAGAATCAACATACAAATATACAGCTGGGTTAAAATTGGAATACATCTAAATAAAAAGTAAAAGATTGGTAGCTCACACTTGCAGGAAAAAGAAAGAAGAGTAATCGGCTGGAATTGGGGCACCGGCACTCGCGTGGTGAACAGATGCCACTGTAATTTCTCTGTACCTCAGCAGCGGAAAGGAGAGAGCGGTATCTGAAGCTGGACGGCACTTATCAGAGATGGTTGTAGTCAGAACTAGCGATGATGGAAGCAGATCTGCGGTGGCGGCGTGAAGTGAACCCGCTGAAGGAGATCTGGGGTTAATCGAAGGTGGCGGCTCACGATGGTGAGGTTCCTGGATATGGTGGTGGTGGTGAACGAAAGAAGGGCTGGTCGTCTGTTTGCTGGAGCTGGACAAAGGCGAGGGTTGCTCTCGATGTCTCTTCTCTCCGATCTGAAAGAGAATAGATCGAAGGTGGCTGCCTGGTGGTGCTGCAAGTTCCGCCTTCTTTCCAAATTTGGGTGGAAAGAGGAGGCGGCGGTGACGCAGTGTCGCCGGGGCAGAGCTGTTGCCGGTGACGAAGGAGAGAGATCTCCTAATCTGCTCGGATTTGGGTAAAGAAAGGGAAAAAGGAAACAAGGTAGCTGTCGGAGAAGGTGATCGAGACTGAGAGTGGCGCTGCTCAGCGATTGGTGATTCTGCCGAAATCCATGGCTGTCCGAAGAATTTTTCGGCAAGGAAACGGCAACTGCTCTTCTGTGTTGAGGGAGAGAGAGAGAGAGAGATACGGGAGAGGAAAGTAGAAAGAGAGGCTGGCGGTTGCAGCGGTGGTCGGCGGTGGAGCTCGCCGGAGAAGGAGGTGTCGCAGGTGGTGGTGGTTGGCACAGCAATTGCTGCGTTGCTGCTCAAGCCGAAAGGGAGACGAAAGGAAATGAAAGAATGAGATGTCTGCTAGGGTTTCACGGTATAAAATGCGTCTCAAGTTCCGAAATTGCGAACAGGCCCCTCAAAAGTATGAGTTATGCGATTGAGTCCCCACATTTCCAATAAGATCAATTAAGTCCAAATTGAATTTCTCATGATTAGAAATAGATCCCCAGTTTTAATTAATTTCAAATCAGCCATATAATTTAATCTAAAGAGCAATTAGACACTAAACACATATTTCAATTAAGTTCACATATTTCCATAAGATTACAATTGAGTCAATTAAACAATTAAAACATGATTAAAGCCATTCAAACACAAGCAGAGTTAAATAAATAACAATCTAATCGCACGAAAACGACATCGTATCTTGCTCCGAAAATACGGGGTGTTACAACCTTTCCCCCTTAAGAGAACCTGGCCCCCAGGTTCCACTGCTGAGCTGGAAAAGCTTCGAGTGATATTGTCTTAACCTTCCTTGAGATGTCTCGTTGCCATTGGGATCCATTCGAGTACTGAAACGTTGCTTTCATCGAGTTGTTCATCATTCCCACAAGACAAATAATTGTTACTGCACTCAACTTTGATGGCGTCGCAAACTCGTCACTGCAGACCGTAGCCAGGACAACGTAACGCAACATCAACAAACAAGAGAGAATCCCATCTCTCAGCACAAAAGGTGAGAGAACCCCGTCTCTCGAACACAGAAAGCGAGAGAACCCCGTCTCTCGATCACATAAGAGAGAGCCCCGTCTCTCGAGCAGACAATTGAGAGAACCCCGTCTTTCAGCCTAAGTCGGACAGATTCCAGCATCTTCCAACATTCTAGTTCAAGAAACTCCAACATTTCTCAAACCCCTAAATTCCAGAGAATCCAGCATCTCCCGAATACCGAAGTACAAGAGAATCCAACATCTCTCGTGCACAAAACTTAGAAAGAATCCAGCATCTTTCTATCACATAAGTAGAGAATCCTGCGACTCTCTAACCCATAAATTGAGAGAATGAACATCTCCCAAGCATATAAAAGAGGGAACCTAAGGTCTCTCTGGCGCACAAATCCACTGATCAATTATTAATACATACACACATCAGAATAACACTTGACGAAAAGTATGCGATGCATGTTTGGTGTACCTTATACAACTGATATCGGTATCCTTTGAGTATAGATTCAATGCTCATACCTCATCTCAAGGGGGATATCGCGATGGAATCTCTGTAAAACAAGGTTACAGTACGTATGTATGCTATATGAGAAGTCAGTGAGCAATCAAGAGAGTTTTAAATCACAAAGATATGAATAGTTCACATAAGTACATAATTCATTCATTTTAGTAATGGTCCAAAACAAGTAGAAGTTTCAAGTTACAAATACTAGGTCAGGTATCCAAGTTATCACAATTAAAACAACAATAGTCATCACCTACATCAAGCAAAACAAGGTAAGAGTATTTAAGCGATGCATGTATGCAAATGCCATGAATGCTAATACCTCAATGTTCGGGTTCATCTTAATCTGCAATTTGAAGTCGTTGATCTCGTATTCGTTGTTTGTTAGCTCTCGATCGATCACAATCGAAAACCTTGTGCTCCTTTGACCCGCAAGCATAACACCTCTGCAATCGATCCCGACACGCGTCATAAGCATGGTTGGTTCCTCCACAATGGGTACACGGTTGGATTTCTTTCCTCGGCTTTGGAGGGTTTCTGTTCTTATGCTTCTTTCCACGAATCTTCTTGGTTCGAGTTCCCCGTTGATCGGATCTCTCTCTCACATATAAATTTGAGCATAGACCCAGCTCAGGTCTAGGCCCCGACACATTTCTTTCCTTACTTTTTGTCAACCACCTATTTTCCACTCGTAATGCTACCTCTGTGGCTTTATCCCACGTACTTGTATCCTCTGAAATCAAAGCTTCCTTGAATTCATTTCGGAGGCCTTTCATGAAATACCAAGCCTTCACCCAATCGTTACCCGTAATGTGGGGCACATACACGCCCAACCTCTCGAATTCCCTTATGTAGTCCACAACGGTTCTTTCTCCTTGTTTCAAAGTGAGAAATTCTTCGAATCTTCTGTCTTGCAAAATGACCCGTGCAAACCTCTTTCGGAATTCTCGAACAAACACATCCCACGTCAACTCATCGCCCGTTGTCTCTAACTGTTGGGCAAATCCTTTCCACCATTGCCTTGCTTGACCTTGTAGGAGGAATGTAGCAAGGCGAGCCATATCTTGAGAGTTGCATGGCCATATCTCAAAGATGCCCTCTATTTCTGAAAGCCACTCTTCGGCCCTTATATCATCCCCTTCTCGAAATTGGGGAGGATTAAATGTTCTAAATTCTCGGTACATCATCGCAATCAAATTCGTTGGTGGAACTTCAGCCGAAGAATGTCCCCGATCGTTCAAATTTGGATGAGAAGGTTGACCGTGGTATTGTTGACGCGGTGACATCCTGAAAGTCTCAACAACTTCAATATCGAAATATGCATGTTGATTAGTAAATGCTCATGCCACGCAATAAATCAATCAAGAACTACCAAGAAATGCAATGCATCAAGTAGTATAAATTCAGTAAGGTGATGAAAATTCGAATGCATAGCTCTACAAATCATAATGCAGGTGTGCACATAACCAAATTGTCCTACGCCGTTCGACCTAGACAGACACAACACGACACTAGAGCTCGGTTTTGCAACCTAGAGCTCTGATACCACTTAAGGATGTAGCACCCCAGACGGAAGATACCACATCCCCCGCACTAGGACTCAGACTCGGTCATGAAATAGGAAGTCCATGCCCGGATCCGAAACATAGAGAACGGGAGACCAACTCACACACTAGGCTAGGCGGATCTAACTTGACAAACTCAGAGTGCGGAAGCAATTAAAACCAACAACATTAGATAGCGGAAGCATTTAAAACAAAACATGCAAAGCAGGTGACGGGTTCAACTAGCATAGATACCTAATCCCGAATCAAATCATAATCCAACATAATAAACAGCATAAGTATCCTCATAATATCTATTAACATCCAAATACTAGCTTATTAACCCCACACGGGTTTAAGTCTAAGTAGAACATAATGATAACCTTCAAGTGTAACCTAAATACATAACATAAATAAGGTATGCGACAAATGCATCCTAATACCAACTAGACTGACAAGTGTGACTCAGGAGACTCACTTCCGCCTAGCTCAAGCCAAAAGGAAACCTGCAAACTAAAAGATAAAATGAGGTGTCAGTCAACTGACTGAGTGAGGGGGCTAACGCACACCCATAATATATATATAAAGAGCACATCACATATCAAAAGGGTGGACTCATGAACCGGAGATAGGTGTTGCATACCAAAGCGTTTCAAAGCAAAACCCAAATATATATATATATATACTTAGAAAACATTTTCAGAAACTCTATTCCGATTCATGATTCCCATAACATATCATACCATATGCTCGGCGAGTACGAGCTTCCAACCTCAACTCCTCATATCATAATAAAACAGAAATAACATACCAACCTCAACTCCGGGTGATGGTAGGGTTGCGCGACCCTAACCATCCATACGGTCGAGGGGAGTGCTGATTGCTACTCATACCCTCAGGACTCCGTTTCCCAACCAAACCTCCTGGTGGGTCCCGGTAGATCCTTTTCATACAGATGGAGACTACGCACAGGTATATCCCCGACGGCCCTAACCGTCCCGGGGGCTCCTTACCCGTAGCTCCTGGGCCCCATAACAGAACAGAACATAACATATACCAACTTTCATGGCAATCTCGCTACATAATCATAACATAACTGGTTTTCCAAACTGGCTTATATATATGCCTCAAAAACTGGTTTCTATAGCATAACTTTTCAAAACAGCTTACATATGCTTTCATATCTAATTTTCCAAAACAGATCTGATTCACAAGGTCATAAACATATCATATCCAACACATACGTATCTATAATAGATATACTCGCATGCAAGGGTTGAAATCAGCATATTAAGGCCATAGGTCGCATAACTATACAAAATCCTAAACCTCACCTGAGAAGCGACGAGAAACGAGAACTGACAAGACGAATGCCAACTTGATCGAGTTGTCTCTGCCGTGGAGATTACTGAACAGAAAGGAAATACAGTGTACTCGTGAGACAAGACTCAATCATGAACCACATAGACGCACGGCGTTGTTCATCATGATAGCGGCATGCATAAGTGTCCATGTTGTGCTTCTAACGTGGTGTCGTGGTCAATTAAAGCATACCAATGCATAACAAGGTCATAATTACCAGAAGTAATTCTAAATACAAGTATAAGAGTAATTCAAATATTAAACAACATTTAATGTTCCAAACATGAATCAAATTCATATTATATCAAATAAATTCATATTTAGACAAGTACAATTAATGCATTACGTAGAAACAAGTTTATAAATCAATTAACGCTTAGCACAATTAGAATTTAACATATACTTCAATTACCACAACACACATACTCAACACGCTTACAGAAATTGATGTACTAAATTTATTTACATATTGAACTCTCTTAATTACTTAGTTCGTGTAAGTATATATATATATATAACCGTATTCACGCACACACACATCCCCCACACAATACGTTAGTTGGCACTTGAATCAGAGATCAAATTCTTAGTCGGAATTTAAATGAATTCATATTTTCAAAACCCATTAGTCATTACAACCTTCATTTCGACACGAAATAGGAAGAGTTCACCAGCAATAGTGCCAACTGCATTCAATATATTCACATGTCATAACAATTAAATTTGAGAATAGCATATAATTATTTTCATGTAGTAAACAGAAGATCCATATTAATCTCTAAAACTAGTTTAGTTCGAGCAATACACATTAACAAACTTACAGACCATTGAATTTCACCTTTAATCAATTAATCGCATTTAGATTAATAAATACAAGTTAGACATAAATTGAAACGCTTATTCCAAATCGATATAAACCTCACAGTACCATGTTCCTTCAATCAATTGAGTTATCAGCACATAATTCACTTCAATTTATAAACAGATACTTCCATTTCTTACATAGGCAACATCTACAACACAGTCTCAAATTAAATCATTTCACATCACTTAAAGAAATTTAAGACAGGATATACATATACCAACACTCATGCAGAACACACGACACCACGCACAATATATATATATACACCCCAAAGAATTAGACATGAGGTAAGCTAATTCACACCCATTTGTATTCTTGAAACCAATTTCTCATTGTCTGCAATCATAGACCCCAATTCGAATTATAATGAAATGATATTAAGCGTCCATAATTACGAATCCAATGATTATAGGTTCAAATATAACACCTGCACTCATAACAATATCCCTCTGAACAGAATTACAAACTATATGATGAGTCGGATTTGCTATACTAAATCTACATGATATCAACATATTCACACACACTACATTCTCATGATAACATTAAACAGCCAAACTCCGGATATGAATATACTTATTTCATTAGAGTTTCCAAGAATCAACATACAAATATACAGCTGGGTTAAAATTGGAATACATCTAAATAAAAAGTAAAAGATTGGTAGCTCACACTTGCAGGAAAAAGAAAGAAGAGTAATCGGCTGGAATTGGGGCACCGGCAGTCACGTGGTGAACAGATGCCACTGTAATTTCTCTGTACCTCAGCAGCGGAAAGGAGAGAGCGGTATCTGAAGCTGGACGGCACTTATCAGAGATGGTTGTAGTCAGAACTAGCGATGATGGAAGCAGATCTGCGGTGGCGGCGTGAAGTGAACCCGTTGAAGGAGATCTGGGGTTAATCGAAGGTGACGGCTCACGATGGTGAGGTTCCTGGATATGGTGGTGGTGGTGAACGAAAGAAGGGCTGGTCGTCTGTTTGCTGGAGCTGGACAAAGGCGAGGGTTGCTCTCGATGTCTCTTCTCTCCGATCTGAAAGAGAATAGATCGAAGGTGGCTGCCTGGTGGTGCTGCAAGTTCCGCCTTCTTTCCAAATTTGGGTGGAAGGAGGAGGCGGCGGTGATGCAGTGTCGCCGGGGCAGAGCTGTTGCCGGTGACGAAGGAGAGAGATCTCCTAATCTGCTCGGATTTGGGTAAAGAAAGGGAAAAAGGAAACAAGGTAGCTGTCGGAGAAGGTGATCGAGACTGAGAGTGGCGCTGCTCAGCGATTGGTGATTCTGCCGAAATCCATGGCTGTCCGAAGAATTTTTCGGCAAGGAAACGGCAACTGCTCTTCTGTGTTGAGGGAGAGAGAGAGAGAGAGATACGGGAGAGGAAAGTAGAAAGAGAGGCTGGCGGTTGCAGCGGTGGTCGGCGGTGGAGCTCGCCGGAGAAGGAGGTGTCGCAGGTGGTGGTGGTTGGCACAGCAATTGCTGCGTTGCTGCTCAAGCCGAAAGGGAGACGAAAGGAAATGAAAGAATGAGATGTCTGCTAGGGTTTCACGGTATAAAATGCGTCTCAAGTTCCGAAATTGCGAACAGGCCCCTCAAAAGTATGAGTTATGCGATTGAGTCCCCACATTTCCAATAAGATCAATTAAGTCCAAATTGAATTTCTCATGATTAGAAATAGATCCCCAGTTTTAATTAATTTCAAATCAGCCATATAATTTAATCTAAAGAGCAATTAGACACTAAACACATATTTCAATTAAGTTCACATATTTCCATAAGATTACAATTGAGTCAATTAAACAATTAAAACATGATTAAAGCCATTCAAACACAAGCAGAGTTAAATAAATAACAATCTAATCGCACGAAAACGACATCGTATCTTGCTCCGAAAATACGGGGTGTTACATTTCTTCTTAGCTTGGATACCGGGAGATTGGAATCTTTCTTCCATTTGTAGGTTCGAGTAAAATCCTAATTCACCTCTCGGTCCCAAATTCTCTTCTTCTTTACCTCTAGTTAATCTTCGATTCTCATCCCTTAAAGCTCTCGTTGTAGCTTTATCCCATGTGCTCGTATCATCCGCAATTAAGGCCTCCTTAAACTCATCACGGAGTCCTTCCATGAAGTGCCAAATCTTCATCTCCTCGTTGTGCATATTATAAGGCACGTAAGTGCCTAGCCTCTCGAATTCTTCAATGTACTCCATGACTATTTCATTTTCTTACTTTAGGGTATGAAACTCTTCAAATCTTCAGTCTCGTAAAATGGTCGGAGTATACCGTTTTCTAAATTCCCAAATGAAGGTATCCCATGTCAATCCTTTGCTCGTTGCTTCAATTTGTGGGGCAAATCTTTTCCACCATTATCTCACTTGTCCTTATAGGAGTAGAATGGCTAGACAGGCTTTATCGTGGGAGCTGCATAGCTATACTTCAAAGATACTTCGGTTGGTGGTCGCTCTCGGTTATAAGGATGTAGATGGGATGGTTGACCGAAATCTTGCTGACGTGGTGGCATCCTGAAAATTCCAACAACTACAATATAGATATATGCATGTCGGTTAGTACGTGGGAATACCAAATAGATAAGTCAAGTAAGGGCAACTAGGAAAAATGCAATGCATCACGTAAGATGTATCAACAAGAAAGTGAATATCAAGTGTATATTATAGCAAATCATAACGCAAATGCAAACATATAATCATGTTATCCTATGCCGTTCGACTTAGACCGACACAACACGACTCTGAGCCTGGGTTTTGTAACCCAGAGCTCTGATACCACTTTAGGATGTAGCACCCCGCAAGGTGGGTCACCACATCCCCGCACCTAAGCCCAATCCACATACGAGATGGAAACCCGTACATGAACTAAGAAGAGGCAAACGGGAGACCGACAGACACACACCTAAGCTAGACAGAACGTAGACCCTGCCAAAAGAACAAACTACCAAACAAAATGCGTATGCGGAAGCGAATCATAAAATCACAATTTAAAACACAAGCAGCAGGTAACGGGTTCAACTAACATAGATACCTAATCCCGAAAATTAACATAAATCATAAATGCAAACGGGTTCAAACTGTTTCCTAGAAGCCTGCCCTGAAATGTCAAATTCATAAAATATCAACATATACATAATCAAAAGTTCATACTTATACAAATCCAAAATATGCTAAAATACAACAAACTCGAATGAAACAAGGACTTGACAGACTCCAAGGACTCGACATGTAGCACCCGGAACACTAGGTAGCCACATCCCCCGCACTATAGTTCAATCCACATATGCAACGAGCACCCATATATGAATCAATCCTATAGCGAACGGGAGACAATGAAAAAAACGACTCTCTAGCTAGGCTGGACTAACCCTCAATTAAATACAACCATGTATAATCAATAAACGGAAGCATAATATACCTACATTTCATTAACATATTCATGTCCATCGTTCCCATATATACAATCTCAAACTTTCAAGAACAATCCATAATATACATAGGCATAAAAAATGTGCATGAAAAAGAAACTGATAAGTGCTAGACTCAAAATAAAGACCAACTCGATCCCGCCAAGCACTCAACCTGCAAAACCTGAAAATGTGAGGTGTCAGTCTATGAAAGACTGAGTGAGGGGTTTATAAATATAAGCGCGATTACCATGCAAGCTATAATCTCGGGTAAGATTTTATAAAAGAAACAATATAAGTTCAAAAATATAATAATTCCTCGCCCGAGATTACGACTATTCCAATTTAACAATACAAACAATCAGTGGCCCGGCGAGTGAGGGCAAATCTCCAACCTTTCTCCGACTGTGTACAATAATTCAATTATTAATTGATTAGGTGATCACAAAGACAGTTTCAATGCACAAGTAGTAGTTTCAATAACCCTTTTTCCTCCGGGTGATAGCGGGATTGCAAGGCCCCACCATCCAATCAATCTGGGCATAGGGTACATGAATCCCTATACCCGGAACTCCTCCCCCCACTAATCTCCTATTGGGTTCAGGGGTCATCCCAAGATTGTGAGGATAGTGCAAGAGTTACTCGTCAGCCCAATCTTTCCCGGTTGGCTCAATACACTACCCTCGGGTCCCCCAGTGCAATACAATAACTCACCAAAACAACCAATCAATCAATACAATATGGTTTGGTAATTCCTTTGAAAACCAATAACGTTTGAAAACTGTAGATATATAAATACATTTTGGCTTAAAACATCACATAAGGTTATATGGGTTCTATAGATCTAGAATTAAACCTCACCTGACGAGCGACGAAACAAAACAAGGATACAAGAAAGTTTCCATAAGACCAATGATCTCTGCCCTGGAGAATAACTGGACAAGAAAGGAAACAACGGGAACTCGTGAGACGAGAGTCAATATGAGACCAAGTATGACACACGGCAATGCTCATGTAACACCTTAATAACCAAAAAAATTAGCAATCAAGTGACACTTATATATGTATGAGAACCAATTAGCATCTAAGAGATGAAATCAATCTCAAGGAGTCATATATTCATATCATTCAATCATTTCAAGTTCATTTCGTATAGGGGATGGAGTCACACAATCACGTTTGAGCAATTAAGTACTAAGAAGTATCTAATAGGAGCATAATTATCAATACACCAAGTACATAACTCATATAGGTGACATACAGGAGCTAAGGAAGTGAAAGGAATACAATAAGAGAGGTTTTGGTAAAGTTTGGCAAAACAGGACAATTTTTGGAAACGCACATGCTGTAGGAAAACTGGAATATCTTGAGTTTTAGAAGATGGAATTGAGTTTTGCTTGTTGGGTATGAAACTAGACACAAAGACCTTTTCAAGAATATATGGCTCGTATACTAGGTCAAAGCGAGGTGAAAATGGTGTAAGCCCGAAGTTGGATGAATGCAGATTGTCAGTGAAGTGGCGACACCAAAAAGAATTGATTATATCTCACAAATGACAAAATATATTGGGATAATTCCAATTGAAGGTTGTTCTAGACTTCAAGAGGTTTCCAACAGTTCAAAAATCGGACTTCGTTTGAGGGCTAAACGTCCGTGTGAAAAATGTACTGGAAGCAGACACGGGCGTGTGGAAAGTGTCTGTCACGAAAATGGGTACCCACACGGGCGTGTGGGAAATCAACTGGGCAGCCACACGGGCGTGTGGAGTGCGACTGGATGAAAAAACAGGGTAAGGCTCGAAAAATGGCTCCCAAGCCATTCCATCACAAAACCACAACAAATAAACACATCAAACTATCATATAACATGCATATAACTCATATATATCAATTAGGCATCATATAATCCATGGAAACATGCATAGATCATCAAGAATTAATCAAACAAACCCCAAATAATTTCATGCCATAAACTTTCATATAAACTCAAGAAATCATGCAAGCTACTAAGTGTAAAGATCCTAGGCATGCTTCTAACCATGAATGAACAAGAAATCACATCATATTTATCAAACCCTACTTCATATAATCTCAAGAGATTCAATCAAATTCTCATTCTTCCTTGAAATGGAAGAAAGAAAGGTTGAAATGATGATATGGTGATGATTCTCCAACTTTTGCAAATTCCTCCTTAAGATTGAGCTTGAAATGATGAAATTTACTTCCTTCCTCTCTTGGTGTTTCCAACATGATTTAGTGTGTGTGAGTGTGTGAGATTCTTGGTGAAAAATAATGAATGAAATGGAAGAGATGAGATGCACAAGATATTTTACAAAGTCTTCTACTAAACGAGATGACTCACCCAAATTTGCACTTAAGCCCTTGCTTCTTATCAATTTACAAGTTATAGATGCATCAACTTGACATGCATGATAGATGATTATATACATATATATATATATATAAGGCTCTAAAGGAATATGATGAAATGAAGTGGAATATATATATGTTATGCTAAATCACTTAAATCATGCTCGGAGAATTAAATACGCACTCACATAATTGAATTCACGAAGTTATAATTTAAATCGTAATTGCAAGTATTCAAATCAAGGAAATTAAATAGCGCTAATCAAATGAATATGAATCATGACATAAATTACAAGTTGATAAAGTTTCATGTACACACTTAGTAATATAGTTCACAAATATCATGAAATACATAATTTGAAAACTGGGGCGTTACAATTCTCTCCCCCTTAAGAGGACCTGGTCCCCAGGTCCATTCTCGAGTTTTGAACTTTAAAACAAGCAATGAGAGGGCCCCGTCTCGCAAACAAGTAATGAGAGAACCCTGTCTCTCAAACAAGCAATGAGAGAACCCCGTATCCCAAACAAGCAATGAGAGAACCCCGTCTCTATACAAACAACCCAAAAGGACACTTAAGTAAACTCGCACACACACCATCACGTAAGGAACAGATAGGAAATATCGAAGACATCGATTATCTATTACACTAAAGCAACTAATACAACAAGCGAGCCAAGCACTTAGCATCACGAAATTGTTTGAGTTATAGTTGCATGTACGCATATGCCATGGATACTTGATGTACCGTTCACCATTGTTCGAGAATCTTCCACGGTAGTGATTCGTTTCACCCCTTGATTTGATGTTGAAGATTCCTCTTCCCAAAGAGTCGGATATTACAATCCTCAATATCCAATACTTAAATGACAATTCAATCCTGCTTCCACGATCTATCTTCTAAACATACTGTCATGCCCCGAAATGTTCGATGTGGATATAAATATCTTCGTGATTACTCGGCGTTCAACCCGTGATCAAATCCTTTACCTTATCTAACACCATGGTCCGAAAATTTAATTCTTGAAGGTGTGCTTTTCTCCCTAAATCCTACACTTCGAACGCTCAATTGAACGAACTCTCACCTTCATCCCAATTATGATGACCCGATCAAGTTTCCTTATCCAATATTCTCCTCTCCAATTCTTAGAATTTCTTAAGGCTTGAAACATGTTGCACAACAATATCCTTGCCACCTTGAAAATTTGAATTTGTATGGATCCCGGAAGAAGACTAACGGTGCTCATCCAGCAACCGAAGTTACTATCAATTATCCTTTACCACGTCTTGTTGTGTCTATTCCCAAGCATTTCCTGATTCCATCCTTACCTCTTGAAATACCTATCCCTTCCGTTATTATTCTCAGAACTTCATTCACCCTCGGTTTGAAATTATTCGAGTACCAAATCTTCTATTATTCCTTGAATACTCATTTTCGGCTATTGAAGCTCTTACTCTTTCCGAAATTATTCCTACAATTTCCAACCTAATCTGAAAGTCATCAACCGTTAGATTCTTCTAATTCTTCCCCTTTTTACCATCTTCAAGAAATCCTGTTGTTGGTGATCCTTGCAACTTTGTTACTTTGAGTGGAAGTAATCCATTTGAGCTAATCCATAACTTTGAAGTCATTTTCCAGTCGACTCTCTCCCTTAAGAATGCCTATTCTTATCTGTTGGCTCATAACATCGCTTCTTACTTTAAAGATTCTCCACTTCTTCAACACAGCTTCCTTGATATAAATGGTCCTTGCTCTTCCACGTGTTCAGTGGCCTTGCTCCCATTCACTTTGAATTTGGTTAGGGATAAAACCCACTTTTTCTTTTGTTCCAAACCTTCAGCTCTATTCTCAACCTCTTCGGCTTAGCTGTTGGAAAACAAGAGCAGAAACACAGCGGAAATTAAAAATTTTTCCAAACGATTGATCATGGACTTGCAATTCTCGTATTGTATCTTAGGGTGTTTAGAAACTTACGTTGATTGAAGCTTTCAAGTGATGTCAGTACCGCCTACTGAACACCCTTCAAGCGGAATATCCCTCGAACGGTTCTCGATAGATCCCAAAGCAGCGATCCTCTAAAGCGTATCCACGCCAGTCCTAGAACACGATCAAGCAAGTGAGAATGCTAGTTCTATAACTTGTGCTAATGGCTAGAGTTTTTCTTTGAAAACTTTTCTTTTATTTTTCTCAAAAGCTTAACACTTCGTGAGTGTTGGTCTGAAGAATAAGAGAAGCCCCACCCTTGTATTTATACAAGGGGGGTTCGAACTCCCTAGGGTTTTTCTACACCTAGTGGACTTCTTTTTTTGCTCACTAATTAACTAATTTAATTATTTATTTAATTGGAGAAAATAAGTTCCTAGCTTATTCTCCAAGTCTAGCAAGAATAATCTTCTATCTCCTACAATAGGAAGTTAGACTTTTCAACTTTCCTAAAGCTAAAAGTCAAGATTCAATAAATTAATTAATTCTCAATTAATTATTTATTGGGTTAAGCTTGAGAAATAAAATCTTAACAATTAATTCAAAATTAATTAAAAGACTTAAATGAATTAATTATAATTTAATTAATTAATTCTAGAAAAGAAATCGAGTGTAATAAAATTACACGCCGAAACCACGTTACTACACGTGTACATGACACGTGCAGGCCACGTGTACATGACACGTGGCAGTTACATTCCAAGCGTGACACGTGGCAGGGCGTGACTCGTCTCGCCCTCTTCGATCAACATTTTGATCCTTCGTTAATCATATTAACATCCTACCATAACCCTCGTGTCCTGGAATTTGTGTGTGACCCTATAAGTTCATTATTCGATTAGCAGTTACAGTAATTAATTAATTCACTAATTAATTAATCACTTCACAGATCACACTATCGTAATCTAGCAATGGATGTGTGACCCCTAGCCGAATAACGAAATTAATCGAAGAACCTTTCAGTCAATAACATACAGTGAAATACGATCCTCCTACAACTCCATCTCTCAATCAAGAACTAAGGCATGAGAATATTCTCAGAGCCTAAATATTCTTGATCTTTAAAGTTAAGTTCGTTTCATATCCATTTGGACCTCAATCCAACAAAACCCCGTTTTCTTGATGTCTTGATCTTGTATCCACCTTGGCCAAGGGTTTAAGTTAATGGACTACGAATAACTGAATCAGTAAGAGAACATTCTTGTTCTTGCAACAAGTGTAGGTCCTTTATAGATTCTACAAATTCTACATATGCCACTTGTGTAATCCCAACATAGGCCGTGGTTCAGGTGTCTATATGGCGACACCCTTTTGAGCCTATATCAAAGATTACAGAGTTAGCTCATATGAGACATTACAGAATCTCAAGTCTAAGGATTAATGAATCACGTTATTGACCTGTGAGATATTTCCTAATCTGGAAGTTTCTAGGAGACTTCCTTTCCCATTTAGGAATATTCTCACGCGGGACATCTCAGTGATGAAGTTCTAGTAACAATCACCCTCATGTATTATGAACGCATCATCGTATGCACTTATCACCCCATGAAACTGAGTGATCCTTCAAAAGGACATAATCACATAAGCAAGTCTCAATAGAGTCATCAAGGTCGACACTCCCACTGTCTGTCGGACTCTCGACTTGGAGGAGTTTCTAATCCTCGCCTATGGAGTTAAGAACTTGTTTCATGTGTCGTTCCCATAACAACAAAGTTCTTAATGGCCTCATCGGATTAGAGGAGTTCAATACATGCAAAAACATAGTCAACCCAAACAGACATAAATAAGCACATAAAGAAGTGAATGCCTATTAACCAAATCATCTCGTTTATTATTCAAAGACTGTTTGTGATATTACAAGGAAATAGTAAAGCCAAAAGCTGATTTAAGGGCACTATTCCTAACAATCTCCCACTTGCCCGTCAAAGCCATTCAGGAGCTAATCTAAGACCCATCTTATGAAGATGTCCTTCGAAAGCCTGTTGACTAAGGGCTTTAGTAAGTGGATTTGCCATGTTCTCTGCCGATGTGACCCTTTCAATTTACACATCTCCTCTCTTGATGATATCACGGATTAAGTGATACTTCCTCAAAATGTGTTTGGTCCTTTGGTGAGATCTTCGTTCTCTTGCTTGAGCAACCGCCCCGGTGTTGTCACAAAACACTATAACGGGGTTATTAATACTAGGAACTACACCCAGCTCTGGATGAAGTTTCTTACCCAAACACCTTCCTTAGCTGCATTGTTTGCAGCTAAGTATTCGGTCTCAGTGGTCGAATCAACAGTGGTCGCTTGCTTGGAACTTTTCCAACTCACTGCTCCACCATTCAGGCAGAATATGTATCCTGGCATGGATTTAAAGTCATCCATGTCTGATGCAAAGCTTGCATCACAGTATCCTCTAATGACAAGATCTTGCTGGCCCCCGTAAACTAGGAATAAATCCTTAGTTCTTCGTAAGTACTTAAGGATATTCTTTATAGCAGTCCAGTGACCTTCACCAGGGTCATATTGGAATCGGAAAGTCACACAAGTGCATAAGCCACATCTGGTCGAGTACATAGCATCGCATACATTATGCTTCCTATAGCTGATGCATAAGGAATTTTGGATATCCTGGACTTCTCAAGTTCAGTCTTGGGACACAACTTCTTCGAAAGAACTGTTCCCGGGCCCATTGGAAGTTTTCCACGTTTGGATTCTTCCGTACTAAATGTCTTTAGTACTTTGTCTATGTAAACCGACTGTGATAACCCTAATAATCTCTTAGATCTATCCCGATAGATCTTTATACCGAGAATGCAGGATGCATCACCAACATCCTTCATCTCAAATTGGTTCGATAACCAAGACTTTGTTACTTTCATGTCATCCTTCGCATTCCCAGTGAGGAGGATGTCATCTACATAAAGTACCAGAAATTGAATCGAGGTTTCCAATTCTTTCTTGTATACGCAGGACTTATTCGAATTTTGAATAAAGCCAAACGATTTAATTGCTTCATCAAATCGAATGTTCCAATTCCTAGAAGCTTGTTTCAATCCGCAGATTGAACGTTGAAGCTTACAAACCTTTTGCTCGCTCCCACTGAATTTGAAACCCATGGGTTGCTCCATGTAAATGTCTTTGTCAATGTCTCCATTGAGAAAGGCAGTTTTCACATCCATTTGCCATATCTCATAGTCATAATATGCCGCAATGGCAAGTAGGATCCTAATGGATTTTTGTATTGCAACCGGGGAGAAGGTTTCATCAAAGTCTACACCTGGTCTTTGAGTAAACCCCTTAGCAACTAATCTTGCTTTAAAGGTTGCCACGCTTCCATCTACTCCAAGCTTGCGCTTATATATCCATTTACACCCTATGGGCCTGATCCCATCAGGTGGATCAACCAAGGTCCAAACTTGGTTAGAGTACATGGAATCCATTTCGGATTTCATTGCTTATTTCCACTGTTCAGAGTCCGAATCCAACAGTGCCTCCTCTTAAGTTAATGGATCATTATCCATTTGAGATGTTTGGTGGAGAAAACCATACCATCTCTCTGGTTGTCTAGGAATGCGTTCAGAAAGTTTTATTTGAGGAGGATTTTCGCGTGTATCACTGGGTAGGGATAGGGACTTCATTCTCCAAGCTAGGCGTGGGACCTTAGTCTAGAACCTCTTCGAGTTCTGTGATCTTGCCTTTCTTTTCTTTAAGGAACGAGTCCTCAAGAAAAGTGGCGTTTCTTGACACAAAGACCTTTTGTTCAAGAGGATCGTAGAAATGATATCCTATTGACTCTTTAGGATATCCTACGAAGTTATATAAGCTTGATCTACCTTCAAGCTTATCTCCCACTGTCCTCTTCACGTAAGCAGGACAACCCCAAATTCTTAAGTAAGAATAGTTAGGGATTTTGCCAAACCACATCTCATATGGGGTTTAGGGTACAGATTTGGAGGGAACAAGATTTAGAATCTTAACTGCTGATTCTAGGGTATAGCCCCAAAATGATGGTGGTAATTCAGTGAAACTCATCATGGAACGAACCATATCAAGTAGGGTTCTGTTCCTTCTTTCCGAGACTCCATTTAATTAAGGAGTTCCCGGAGGGGTCCACTGAGAGATTATTCCATTATCTCTGAGATGATTAAGGAATTCATCACTTAGATACTCGCCTCCTCGATCAAATCAAAGTGTCTTAATCTTGTGACCGGTTTGGTTCTCAACCTCCTTCTGAAATTCCAAGAATTTCTCTAAGGCTTCGGATTAAGTACACATAACCAAAACGAATAAAGTCATCTATGAAGGTTATGAAATACTGATGATTGTTTCTAGTACTTACACTAAGTGATCCACAAACATCAGTATGGATTAAATCCAACACTTTAGTGGCACGTTCCACTTTACCATTAAAGGGAGTCTTGGCCATTTTTCCTTTAAGACATGATTCATAATGAGTCAACTCTTTATGTTCTAATATTATCATAGAATGATCCTAAATTAGTTAACTTAGCAATCCTATCTTTAGAAATATGGCCTAAACGTGCGTGCCATAAAGAAGCCGAGATCTTGTCATCTCTTTTGCGTTTGTTTGATTGTTGTATATTCAAAATATTGGTGTCTTTAGTTGTATAAAGTCCATTAGATAATGTACCAAGTAAAACGGAAGCTTTATTCTTTTTAAGATAAAATTTTCAATCTCGGGAGAAAGTCTCATACCCTTCACAATCTAATATTGGAATGGAAATTATATTACCAATAATAGAAGGTACATAAAGGACTTTATTCAAAACTAAAGTAATGATCCATTAACTAATAGAAGGTACATAAAGGACTCTACACGTCCCAAAGGCTTGAGCTTGAACGCTTGATCCATTCCCAACCTTCAAGACGCATTCTCCTTCTTTAAGCTGCCGAACCTCATTTAGCATCTGTACATCATTACAGATATGAGCTCCACAGCCGGTATCAAGTACCCAAGAATTAGAATCAATAGATAGATTTATTTCAACAATAAACACACCTTTCTTTAGAGTATCCATATACTCTTGGCAGTTCCTCTTCCAATGCCCTTTCTTGCCACAGTGGTGGCAAACGTCCTCTCTCTAATCCCTTTTCTTCTTGGCCTTTCTCTTTTTAACCGCTCTATCGGGTTTAAGAGATCCCTTCTTCTTGGGGACTTTCTTCCCTTTGCCTTTAGAAGGCTTAGAAGAGGATGTGACCATCATTACTTTGTTATCCTTCTTTATCGTGACTTCAGCAGTCACAAGTGACTAATCAGCTCAGCGACAGTAGCATGAGCATGATTCAGGTTGAAGTTCAGTACAAAAGGATTGAATGATGGTGGAAGCGATGCGAGCAACAAGTCCACGGTGAGGTCCTCGCTTAGAGGCATCTCCATGGAAGTAAGCTTCTCGTTCAAAGCGAGGAACTTAAGCCCATGTTCATAAATATCCCAAGCATATTCCATAAACTCTTGTTGCGTTTGCATGTCCGGAGACATGTTAGCCAACATGAGGCAACGGGCTTGAAGATTGACTTCAGACCATTTCACAATCGCGTCTCTTTTGGCCCGAGTCTGAGCCTCACCCTCAGGGGTAGGCTCTCCTTCGAAGAGAAAATATCTTATATTCTCATAATCTAAAACTATCTTTAGATTCTGAAGCCAATCAGAGTAATTTGGCCCCTTCAACTTGTTTGATTCGAGGATAGATACCAAAGGGTTTTTGGTTGACATTTCAGTTTGTAGAGAATCACAGAACTACAACCTAAATGGAAAAACAGAGAAATCATGAGCATGCTGAATAATAACGATTATACATATTATCGAGGTCTTTAAAAATATGTTCTCCCACTGTTTTTAGAAAGTCCAGAAATCCCAACGACTTTAGAAGAAACTTATTTTCTCAGTGCGTACCAGGATCCCAAGCAATCTTAGAAACCTACGACTCGTGAGACATCCAAAGGTGTAAGATTCTTAGGTAGGTACTATTTACCAATTCGATCTCTCATTGAATTCCTAGTAATGTTTTGCATCACTGATCTTTTGACTATGGACCCCCGACTCGTAAGACATCCATATCTACTTCAGTGTTAAGCTAGACCCATCAATCATAAGATCTCAACCAAACTTAGTCCGGAACGACCCATGACTCGTGAGACATCGCCCATTCTAAAATGGTTAAGAAATATTAATTACTTAAAATAATTAATCAGGAAACTAGGAGTTAATAAGATACACTAATTACCCCATGACTCGTGAGACAACAACTAGGTTCACTTATTAAGTCCTAAATCCTATTGATGGAATGCTAGGAATTTTATTACCGTGATAAAATGCCTATTTATTCGAATTTAGCTCAATAATTAAAAGGGATTTTCGAATGACCTCACCAACATATAATGTTATCCAAATTTTAATTGTCTTGTTTAATGCAATTTCACGTAAAGTGCATCACAGAAGCAATTAGCAGATAACATGTCCTAGCATGATACTAATTATGAGATGATCATGGGTATCCTATCTTATATGTGATTTCAGGAGCCACTCCAAAATCACTAGTTCTAACATTCATGCCACATAAGACAGTTCATATCACATAGGGGTACAGAATTTAATGGAAAAACAACCCTATCTATTACATTAATAGAAACCCTCCTAAACATTTTGAGGGGTCTTCTTATGGCCACCGTTCTTCAAGTGCTCCTTGTAGATCCTTCGTATTCCATGGGTGCTTGTCTCCAAAATGAAAATAAAAACCTCACTTCCTAAGTTCTACTCTCTTTACAAAAAGTAATATGGCTCAGTCTTCATATTAGCCATAGACAAGTACACGGGGCATACCCCGGCCCAAAAACAATAATAAGGAAAGCCACATAATAAACACATAACAGTACGCACATAAGTAGGGCTCCAACCCCAATTGAAAACGCGCAACTATGGGGCTCCGACCCTAGTTAAAATCATCCATGTGAAGAATTTAAAACATACATAAGACTAACCCATGATCACCTAAACTAGCATGATTTCGCTTTTATTTAAATTTACCAACTAAATTTAAAATTCCTTTGACTTCAAGTTACAATTAACTTAAGCAATTTTAATATAGTTCATTATTCACGAATTTATTCAAAATCAAATTCACTGGATTATGACAAAACAACAATTAATTCAAAATTAAATTTTTGTCTAATAAATCATTCAAAGTGATTTTCATAATTTTCTCAAAAAATAAGAACTTGACTTTAGTTTATGAAATCCCAAATTTTATAATTATTTCAAATAAATAATTTTATAATTTTAAAATCAAATTTTAAAATAAAAATAAATTTTCGTAATTCGGGATTTTCGAAACTTGGAAAACACCAAACGAAAAGGCCGTCCCGTGACAGCCTGCGCGAGGCGCGCGGGATCGCCCGCAAGCGCGTGCACAAGGCGCGCGTGAGCAGGCCTCCCGCGCCCACGGCCCGCAAGGCCAGCCTAGGACAAAGGCGAGCACCGCCCGCCTGCCAGCGTGCTGCCTGCGCACAATTACGGGCGGATGGCCGGGACGCCTGGGCATTACGCACGAATGGACGTGCGCGATCCCGGCATTCTTGGCCGCGCCGACTGCGAGAGTGCGGACTGGGTGGGGCGGTGGCGCTTGATGCGCTAAGACCGCGCGCGATGCGCGTGGCTACGCACTCATTTCATTTCCATTCTGTAATTTCGATAAATTCATCAATTCCAATTCCGAATTAAAATAGTTCAAACAAATCTGAGTCTAACCAGCTTAAAATTAGATTTAAACAGAAAACGATTTTCACAAATTTTTCAAGGAACAGTTTTGATCCGGTAATTTTGTATTTCAAAATAAAATCATGAATACACAACATATACTCAAATTCAAGAATTTTCAATCAAAATTCGTAAAGCTGTAACGATACAATACGAGCGTTGCAAGGTGGCTCTGATACCACTTGTTGGAAAACAAGAGCAGAAACGCAGCGAAAATTTAAAATTTTTCCAAAAGATTGATCGTGGACTTGCAATTCTCGTATCGTATCTTAGGGTGTTTAGAAACTTACGTTGATTGAAGCTTTCTAGTGATGTCAGTACCGCCTACTGAACACCCTTCAAGCGGAATGTCCCTCGAACGGTTCTCGATAGATCCCAAAGCAGCGATCCTCTAAAGCGTATCCACACCAGTCCTAGAACACGATCAAGCAAGTGAGAATGCTAGTTCTATAACTTGTGTTAATGGCTAGGGTTTTGCTTTTGAAAACTTTTCTTTTATTTTTCTCAAAAACTTAACACTTCATGAGTGTTGGTCTAAAGAATAAGAGAAGCCCCACCCTTGTATTTATACAAGGGGGGTTCGAACTCCCTAGGGTTTTCCTAAACCTAGTAGACTTCTTTTCTTGCTCACTAATTAACTAATTTAATTATTTATTTAATTGGAGAAAATAAGTTCCTAACTTATTCTCCAAGTCTAGCAAGAATAATCTTCTCTCTCCTAAAATAGGAAGTTAGACTTTTCAGCTTTCCTAAAGTTAAAAGTCAAGTTTCAATAAATTAATTAATTCTCAATTAATAAATAGGGTTAAGCTTGAGAAATAAAATCTTAATAATTAATTCAAAATTAATTAAAAGACTTAAATTAATTAATTAATTCTAGAAAAGAATTCGCGTGTAATAAAATTACATGCCGAAACCACGTTACTACACGTGTACATTACACGTGCAGGCCACGTGTGCATGACACGTGGCAGTCACGTTCCAAGCGTGACACGTGGCGGGGCGTGACTCATCTCGCCCTCTTCGATCAACATTTTGATCCTTCGTTAATCATATTAACATCCTACCATAACCCTCATGTCCTGGCATTTGTGTGTGACCCTATAGGTTCATTATTCGATTAGCAGTTACAGTAATTAATTAATCACTTCACAGATCACACTATCGTAATCTGGCAATGGATGTGTGACCCCTAGCCGAATAACGAAATTAATCGAAGAACCTTTCAGTCAATAACATACAGTGAAATACGATCCTCCTACAACTCCATCTCTCAATCAAGAACTAAGGCATGGGAATATTCTCAGAGCCTAAATATTCTTGATCTTTAAAGTTAAGTTCGTTTCATATCCATTTAGACCTCAATCCAAGAAAACCCCATTTTCTCGATGTCTTGATTTGTTATCCACCTTGGCCAAGGGTTTAATTTAATGGACTACGAACAACTCAATCAGTAAGAGATCATTCTTGTTCTTGCAACAAGTGTAGGTCCTTTGTAGATTCTACTAATTCTACATATGCCACTTGTGTAATCCCAACATAGGTCGTGGTTCAGGTGTCTATATGGTGACACCCTTTTGAGCCTATATCAAAGATTACAGAGTTAGCTCATATGAGACATTACAAAATCTCAAGTCTAAGGATTAATGAATCACTTTATTGACCTGTGAGATATTTCCTAATCTGGAAGTTTCTAGGAGACTTCCTTTCCCATTTAAGAATATTCTCACGCGGGATATCTCAGTGATGAAGTTCTAGTAACAATCACCCTCATGTATTAATAATGCATCATCGTACGCACTTATCACCCGATGAAACTGAGTGATCCTTCAAAAGGACATAATCACATAAGCAAGTCTCAATAGAGTCAAGGTCGACACTCCCACTGTCTGTCGGACTCTCGACTTGGAGAAGTTTCTAATCCTCGCCTATGGAGTTAAGAACTTGTTTCATGTGTCGTTCCCATAACAACAAAGTTCTTAACGGCCTCATCGGATTAGAGGAGTTCAATACATGCAAAAACACAGTCAACCCAAACAGACATAAATAAGCAAATAAAGAAGTGAATGCCTATGAACAAAATCATCTCGTTTACTATTCAAAGACTGTTTGTGATATTACAAGGAAATAGTAAACCCAAAAGCTGCTTTATGGGCACTATTCCTAACATTAGCTTCATCTGAATATGCAATTCTAGTCATACCACGTCTGATGATCACCCTCACATTCACTTTGGAGGGACCGGTAAGAATAGCAATCCACTCCTTTCATTCCTAATTCCAGCTCTACCTTTCCTAAACCTCGGAATTCCTATTTTCCCTTCTCATCAACCAGTGCAACCCCAAAAGTTCTCCTTTTCTTGATTCTCATATGGCTCGGTTGAACACAACTTGATGAGTGAGATGAAGGAAACTTCATATCAAGTAAACACTTAACAATACATGTTGGATTATTATGCCAATGCACATAGCACTCTTTTAAACACTTAATTGCGACACGTTGGACAAATTATATCAATTAAAGATACGCATATAAATAAAGAAATTTAAATAATTTAAAACAATGTACGATGCACGTGCTTATGAATGCATTGAACCTGTCACCGTAGTTGCATCTTTGAGCTTAGCACTTGTTCCTTGTTTGTTGAATTACAAGCTTGCCCCGACTTTGTTAGTCATTTCTTGTTACCCACGGTCTTCCAACTTTTCAAAATCCCTAGCATCAACTTGTACATTTCCTTCACTCAAGAATTGAAATTTCTTGAACTCGATTCCTTCCCCAAGTATTCCTTCTGAAGTATTGATTTCTAAGTGTTGGTCAAACCTTCACCATACATATCTTCTTCATCAAAGTTTCCTTGTATCGACTTACATAATTTTATAATCCAAAATTGTGATTCTTGAACTCAAATGTTTCAACTTCCATGAAATTGATACCTTGCCTTCTTTTGATGATGTCTTAAATCTTCACCTAGCCATCACTTGGATTGAAGTCCTCGGTTTATTCCTAATGAGTTCAAATAGCCGAATGAACTCACCCTCCAATTGCTTACACTTGAGCGCCTAATTTCCCTCTATAAGCTCATGGCCTTTCTTTACTGTTTCCATTTGTTGCTCCATATCTCCCAATTTAACTCCATAACATGACAATTTAGCTTGGATCAGGAGTTTAGACTCAATCTGACTGAAGATAGAATCTTTAGTGTCTTAGCTATCCATGAACTTGAAACCACTATAACAATCGATCCTTTTTACTCCTTCCGAAATATCTCAATTCCCTATAAATCTACATCAACTACCTCATTACTCGATTCGTCTACTTGATGTATTTACGAACCCAAAATTGGTTGATTCCTTAAATTTCCCAATCGATCCAAACCCTATTCCAAAGCATGAAGTGTATTGATCCCTCTCGAACTTAATTCCCAAGGTTCAACTTCGATCTGGATTACTTGAATTACTTTCCTCCTGGAACTTGGTTTTAGCTCCAATTAGTGGAAAAATCCTCAACTTGCTTGCAAATCCGAACTTTGGATCTTTGGTACCCGCAAAGCTTCCTTCTCTCTATTAAGTTAAATGAACCTCTTGTCCCCGGTTAATCAAGTTCTTTAATAATAAAATCCCACGTGTTTATCTTGTAAACTATAAGCCTCACTTCTTAGGACTTTCTCTTCGAGTATCCCCTAACCGCACTAGATCTTGTAAGTTACTCCCTCAATGGGTCCTTCTATTCTGAATCTTATCACTTGAATTATAATCCGATTAGAGAAAACCATGGCCCTTGAATTCTTGGGTGAAGTTCCCCGGTGCATTCCTTATAACCTCAAAGATAGAGAAAGAAGCTTGCGATAGATTGAGGTTATCGTAGAAATTGGCCGTGGTTTGATATGATCTTTATAGCCCGTAATCACAACTTACCTCAAATATAAATGCATGGGGTTAGTGATTGCATATGACACATAATTAGCATTTAAACACCTATTTGATACAAAATGCAACAACTAGTTCAACAAAGTTTGAAAGAAACACATGTCAAGGTTCAAGAACGAAGAAAAAACAACATACAAATCAACAAAGTTTAAAAAAAAAAAAAACATATTTAACAATATTTTCCATGTCAAGTAGCAATAATAATGCCCATGTTCAATGCGGTGCACACATTAACACATTGTTCCTAAGCCGTACGACCTAGACTTGACACGACACGACACTAGAACCTCGGTTTTCCAACCGGGCTCTGATACCACCGTGGGATGTAGCACCCCGAGCGCTAGGTAGCCACATCCCCCACACTTTAGTTCAATCCACATATGGAACGAGCACCCATACATGAATCAAGATTATAGCGAATGGGAGACAATTAAAAAAATGACTCTCTAGCTAGGCGGGACTAACCCTCAATTAAATACAACTATGCATAATCAATAAACGGAAGCATAATGTACCTACATTTCATTAACATATTCATGTCCATCATTCCCATATATGCAATCCCAAACTTTCAAGAACAATCCATAATATACATAGGCATCAAAAATGTGCATGACAAAGAAACTGACAAGTGCTAGACTCAAAATAAAGACCAACTCGATCCCACCTAGCACTCAACCTATAAAACCTGAAAATGTGAGGTGTCAGTCTATAAAAGACTGAGTGAGGGGTTTATAAATATAAGCGCGATTACCATGCAAGCTATAATCTCGGGTAAGATTTTATAAAAGAAATAATATAAGTTCAAAAATACAATAATTCCTCGCCCGAGATTAGGACTATTCCAATTTAACAATACAATCAATTCAATTCAATCAATCAGTGGCCCGGCGAGTGAGGGAAAATCTTCAACCTTTCTCCGACTGTGTACAATAATTCAATTATTAATTGATTAGGTGATCACACAGACAGTTTCAGTGCACAAGTAGCAGTTTCAATAACCTTTTTTCCTCCGGGTGATGGTGGGATTGCAAGGCCCCACCATCTAATCAATCTGGGCATAGGGTACATGAATCCCTATACCCAGAACTCCTTCCCCCACTAATCTCCTAGTGGGTTCAGGGGTCATCCAAAGATTGTGAGGATCGTGTAAGAGTTACCCGTCAGCCCAAGCTTTCCCGGTTGGCTCAATACACTACCCTCGGGCCCACAGTGCAATACAATAACTCACCAAAACAATCAATCAATCAATACAATATCGTTTGGTAATTCCTTTGAAAACCAATAACGTATGAAAACTATAGATATATAAATACATTTTGGCTTAAAACATCACATAGGGTTATATGGGTTCTATATATCTAGAATTAAACCTCACCTAACGAGCGACGAAACAAAATAAGGATACAAGAAAGTGTCCATACGACCAATGATCTCTGCCCTGGAGAAGAATTGGATAATAAAGGAAATAATGGGAACTCGTGAGACGAGACTCAATATGAGACCAAGTATGACGCACGGCAATGCTCATGTAACACCTTAATAACCAAAAAAATTAGCAATCAAGTGACACTTAAATATGTATGAGAACCAATTAGCATCTAAGAGATGAAATCAATCTCAAGGAGTCATATATTCATATCATTCAATCATTTCAAGTTCATTTCGTATAGGGCATGGAGTCACACAATCACGTTTGAGCAATTAAGTACTAAGAAGTATCTAATAGGAGCATAATTATCAATACACCAAGTACATAACTCATATAGGTGACATACAGGAGCTAAGGAAGTGAAAGGAATACAATAAGAGAGGTTTTGGTAAAGTTTGGCAAAAAAGGACAATTTTTGGAAACGCACATGCTGTAGGAAAACTGGAATATCTTGAGTTTTAGAAGATGGAATTGAGTTTTGCTTGTTGGGTATGAAACTAGACACAAAGACCTTTTCAAGAATATATGGCTCGTATTCTAGGTCAAAGCGAGGTGAAAATGATGTAAGCCCGAAGTTGGATGAATACAGATTGTCAGTGAAGTGGTGACACCAAAAATAATTGATTATATCTCACAAATGACAAAACATATTGAGATGATTCCAATTGAAGGTTGTTCTAGACTTCAAGAGGTTTCCAACGGTTCAAAAATCAGGTCAATCGGAGTTCGTTTGAGGGTTAAACGGCCGTGTGAAAAATGCACTGGAAGCAGACACGGGCGTGTGGAAACTGTCTGTCATGAAAATGGGTACCCACACGTGCGTGTGGGAAATGAACTGGGCAGCCACACGGGCATGTGGAGTGCGACTGGATGAAAAAACAGGGAAAAAACGGGCAAGTCTTGAAAAATGGCTCCCAAGCCATTCCATCACAAAACCACAACAAATAAACACCTCAAACTATCATATAACATGCATATAACTCAAATATATCAATTAGGCGTCATATAATCCATGGAAACATGCATAGATCATCAAGAATTAATCAAACAATCCCTAAATAATTTCATGCCATAAACTTTTATGTAAACTCAAGAAATCATGCAAACTACTAATTGTAAAGATCCTAGGCATGCTTCTAACCATGAATGAACAAGAAATCGCATCATAATTATCAAACCCTACTTCATATAATCTCAAGAGATTCAATCAAATTCTCATTCTACCTTGAAATGGAAGAAAGAAAGGATGAAATGATGATATGGTGATGATGCTCCAACGTATGCAAATTCCTCCTTAAGATTGAGCTTGAAATGATGAAATTTACTTCCTTTCTTTCTTGGTGTTTCCAACGCGATTTAGTGTGTGTGAGTGTGTAAGATTCTTGGGTGAAAAATGATGAATGAAATGGAAGAGATGAGATGCACAAGATATTTTACAAAGTCTTCCACTAAATGAGATGACTCACCTAAATTTGCACTTAAGCCCTAGCTTCTTATTAATTTACAAGTTAGAGATGCATCAACATGGCATGCATGATACATGATTATATATATATATATATATATATATATTGTTAGGAATAGTGCCCTAGAAAGCCCATTGTATATCCGCTTTGTGCTTTTCCTTATTGTAATCACAGACAATCTTTGAATAAAATAACGAATTGAGGCAACACTTCTTTATATGCTCTTGTTTGGTATGCGTTTACTTTAGCTGTGCATGTATGAGAACTCCCCTAATCCTGATGACTTTAGGACTCTACCATTTAGGTGAAATGGTTCATGAAACGAGCCCTATATCACATAAGTCATGATTAGTAAAATACTCCAAGCCGATGAGTCCTACAGACAGTAGGAGTGTCAACCTGACTCCTCTAAGGCTTGCTTGTGGGATCACGCCCTTAAGAAGGACCACCTTGTTTCATGGAGGTGCAAAGTGTATAGTTGATACGTGCGTGATACATGAGGGTGCTTACTTTAATAAGTAAGTTCACTGAGGTGCCCCGTGTGAGAACATTCCTAAATGGGAAAGGAAGTTTCTATTTCAGGAAATGGAAACTTCCAGATTAGGAAATATCTCACGAGTCATTGATGTGATTAATTGATCCTTAGACTTGAGGTTCCTTGTCACTTTATGAGTTAACTCTGTAGTCTTAGGTATAAGCTTTAAAGGGTGTCGCCTTAGACAGCTGATTCAAGGCTTATGCTGGGGCTGCACAAGTGACTCATGAAAGTGAATGAGAATCAAGAAAGGACCTACACTTGCATTTGCAAGGTGATCTCTTATTGTGTAAGTCATTCATATGCCATATGGAGTCCTTGGCCAAGGCAGTAGATCAAGACATCAAGAAAAGGGTTTCTTGGATTGAGATCAAATGGATATGAAATGCACTTAGCTTTAAGACCGGATTATTAGGGTTCTGATTATTCCCTTGCCCTAGATCTTGGTTGAGAGATAGTAAGTAGGAGGATTGTATCTCACATGAATCAATGACTTAAAGGTTCTGTCAAATCCGAACATTCCAATTCAGCTAGGGGTTAAACACCTGTTGCTAGACTATGGTCGTTTAATCTGTGGACTGATTAATTAATTAGTGAATTAATTAATTAGGGTCACTGCTAATTGAATTGAGAGCCTAGAGGGTCACACACAACAACTTGGTTACATGAGTTGAGGCTTGAAAATGATTAAACGAGTTAATCGGGCCAAGAGGGTTCCACACGTGTGAAGTCACACGTGTGGCTCACGTGAGTGACACGTGTCACACACGTGTGTGTATATATATATTATATACATATTAAATAATTAATTAGTTAATTATTTAATAGACTTTGGTTTAATTTTGAATTAAAAAGAAAGTCTAATTTTAGAGAAAATAATCTAGTTAATTAATTACGAATTAATTAATTAGATAAAAATAAGTTATTTATTTTATAATAAATAAAGTATAAAATTATCCAAAAATAGTTTGGATATTTTTTTAGCTCTCTTAAAAGTTGACTTGAATTAGAATTCAAAGTCAAAGTTGGAAAATACTTGATGATCAAGTAATAGGAGAGAGGGGGACCAAATCCTTTGTCCATTAGGACTAGGTTCGGCCGCCCCTCCCCTTTCCTATATATAGGGGAGCTCATGCTCCCCTTTAGAGCTAACTGACAATTCTTGGTTCATGTGTTGAACACCTTCCTTTCTCCAAGATTAAATTAAACCCTAGGTTAAGCCTAAACACTAACTAGAGAACTAGCATCCTTACTAGTTAGATTGTGATCAAGTTGGTGGACTTTCTCTAGAGACTTCAAGTTAGAAGTTTGAAGATTCGAGCTTTACCAAGGAGAGGGGATCAAGCCGCGAGAAGAGCGTTCTTAGGTGGCTTGAAACGCTTCAAGAAAGAATAAAAGAAAAGTAAGTTTTCTATCTTTACGGATTTGGTTACACGATTGCGAGTCCTAGATCCTTCTGTTGGGAAAATTTTTTAATTCCGCTGCTTTCTGATTCGTGTTTTCCAACATATATATGTTATGCTAAATCACTTAAAGCATGCTCTGAGAATTAAATACACACTCACATAATTGAATTCACAAAGTTATAATTTAAATCGTAATTGCAAGTATTCAAATCCAGGAAATTAAATAGCACTAATTAAATGAATATGAATCATGCCATAAATTACAAGTTGATAAAATTTCATGTAGACACTTAGTAATATAGTTCACAACTATCATGAAATACGTAATTTGAAAACTGGGGCGATACACGACACGCCGCCTAGCTCAACTCCACGCGACACCTGCACACTAAAACAAAAGGGGAGAGGGGTCAGTCACATGGACTGAGTGAGGGGCTATCCACACACACTACAAACGTATAGAGAGCAAAGCACTTACAACACGTAATGTTCGTGAACTCAGGGATTGTTTTTGCACACTAAAACATTTGCCCGTGATACATATATATAGGGATTCTTATCAAAACGGACAAAACTTAACTTAACAAATTCTTACGAATCTTAAATATCAAATCTTAATAAAACTTAACAAATTCATAACATATCTTAGCTTATAAATCCAAAAGACTCATATTTTATCTTAATTATAAGTCTATCCTCGTTTCACGAACTTTAGCAGAGTAAAACATGCATAACTCGGCGGGTACGAGTACCTAATCCCATCTTGGGTTCCTTCGACAAATCAAACAAGAAAAGACAAATAAACAAATAACATACTTACCGAATAACCTCCTTCTCCGGTGATGAAAGGGTTATGCGACCCTAACCATCCGTACAGAAGAGGAGAGCGCGCACACTCAACCCTCGGGTTCCCATCTCCCAACCAAACCTCCTGGCTGGGTTCCGGGTTAGTCCTATCAAGGTGGAGACTACGCTCAGGCTTAACCTGACAGCCCACGACAGTACCGGGCGTCTTTACTCGCAGGCTCCAGGACAAATAAAAAACCAATACAAATACCAATACGAATACACAACAATACATAACCCGCTACTGAACATAACAATACGTAATGATCTTACCTTGCAACAACTATGCTATACATACATCTCCGTGCCAACTCCTTAGCATATCCATAGCTCGTAGCTCCCGGCTCATAAGAGGTCTACGGTTTGAAGTATAGTTTAATGTTGCAACCCGAACAAATAAATAACAAATCAAACAAGCAAATATAGGCTTGTACATAGCGTATTAAACTTGTAAAGGCTTAACACATTCCTAAACATACATATTTCGCACATATTTACTTATACTTAAGGTTATAGTTAGCATACATAGAAAACGAGCACATTTCATAGGGTTTAACTATAACCTAACTTCACCTTAGACCAACGGAACCAAGAACAAGACGATTGATCCCACGGGTGCACTTGAACAAACTGAAGACAAAACACGGAACTTAGACTCAAGGATAAACCACATAGACACACTGCGTATGCATAGGCACTTAAGAGATGCAATTACATAGGCAAAGTTCATGTATGCACACATATCACATTACAAAAGCAACGTAAAATGCATATTAGAATAAATATATACACATATATATGTTACAAGAAGTTAGGATCAAGTTCTGATAAGGCGTATAATTGACGGATTATGGAGTTTGAATTGTTATAATTAGCTGCTTGATTTGGTTTAATTGTGGATTATTAATTGAAACCTATGGTTTTGTGTAGGAAAATACAAGTTGTGAGGAAGTTGTGCAAATTGAGGAAAATACAATCTGCGTGATTTGTGCAATATAATCTATGGGGTGCCTTTGGCATAAATCAACAGCCACACATGTGTGAGAGTCCAGGCCCGCTACTAGACGTGGTTTTGGAGAAAACTTGATTCAAGCCCACATAAGCATGAAAAGTCCATAAAGCCCAAGCCCTAATTCTAACTAGGAGTTACATACGTTAAAATAGAGCAGCACGTTGTTGGGGGGGATTAATGGCATTACTTTCTAGAGTTAGTGGGCTGTTATTGAGGAGAGACTGTGGAAAAATATTGAAGAAGCTTACCTGAGGTCACGGTCAGGAACCCTGACCCGTTTTTCATGCAGCAACTTGGGCGCACTCATTGAGAACGTGGGAGTTAGTGGTCATCAATTCCGGCCGAACGTGGAAGGAGGAGTGGGAGAGGAATTCATGCCTATTTCACTATAAATACAAGAAGAACCGAGAATGAGCAGAGACGCTTGGAGGAAGAGAAAAGACGCAGCAACACGGGAGCTTTCGTTCTTCCTTCTCTTTATTTTAGACTTTGTTAATTTCCTTTGTTGGTGAATTTCTAGTTTTGTTTTTGTTAGGATTTTCCTAGTATGCATTAGGTTTTGTGAGACTACTTCTTTTGTTGATTAATTCAAGTTATCCGTTTTATTTTCGATTTCATGTCATTGACTGTTGTTCAATTCTTTGAGTTAGTGCACGAGTCTTAGAATTATCAATACGCATATAGCTAGTTAATCTATTTGGTAGAGTTAGCCGGATAATTGACAAAGTGGCAGTCAACACTAGGTTGTTAAGTTCAGCTGAATTTTGTGTTGTGGAATAATTTGGTCTAATTAGACGAAGTACGAGTTCTTACTAAGTCAGTTAGGGTTAGTGTTTCTTTAGCTTGTAAAGCAACTAGTTAATTGAATCTTTGAAGGAGTTTCTGATAGGGTTATTAGCTAGTTAGGGAATAGTCTATAGGAGTTTCTCTAGATTATTCTAAAAATACGAAGGAACGAGGGAGCCTCAGGTAATTGGTAACTATAACTAGCCTAACGTGGAATTAATCACCCAGTCAATGATCATAGCCTACTGCATGCATAGGAAAATCCCAGCTATTTTTCGTCTACTAAATTAATCCAAGTGTTAGCTCAGTTTTTAATCGGTTGTTTACTTAGTTAATTTCAGTTTGCTTATTTAGTTAATTTCATTATTAGTTGAGTCGTATATCTAAAAAAACCCCTATTTTAATTGTTTGTTTCATTTTCTTTGCATAAGAAAGATCACAAACTCATCTAGTCCTCATAGATCGACCCCTCTAACCGCTATTTACAATTTATTTGTATTCGGTACTTGGGAATTTTTGGCGCCGTCGCTGGGGATTGGTTGCTATTGGTTGTTAATTGATTTTGTTTCTTTTTCTTATGCCTAGGAACCTTCATACGAGCAGTTGGTGCAGGTTCGAAATTGTTTGAGCTGGATTCTGATATTGATTCTGAACAAGAGTTTACAGTTGCGCAGCAAACTGACAGGAAACCTGATCAAGTTCGAAGGTGAAAAGGTGCAAGAAAAGTGGAAGAAAAGCATAAGAAATGGTTCCGAGCAAAAACGGGCAAAAGCCGAAAATTTTCTGAAACGGACAAGCTACAGGAAAGTGATCATAACTTGAGTTTGAGAAATGGGAATTAAGTTTTGTTTCTTGGAAATGAAACCAGACACATAAATCTTTCAAATGGTATATGGCTCAAATAGTGGTTCAAAGAGAGGCGAAAATAGCATAGGTTTGAAGTTGGACAAAAGCAGAATTTCGACGAAGTGGCGACACAAAATTCAAACGGTTATATCTCATAATCTAGAACGAATTTTGGGGTGATTCCAAATTAAAGAATGTTGTAGACTCAAAAAGGTTGATTATGTCAAAATTTCAGGTCAATCGGAGCTCGGATGAAGGGTCAACGCAACAAAACAAAATCAAACAGAAAACAGGGGAGGATCCAAGGCCGTGGATCCCATCTGGAGTCCCTGCCTCAAATCCACGACCATGGATTTCTTCAAGGTCAAAATCCATGACCGTCGATTCAATACAAGCCCAAAATACGCAGCAGAAACAGGGGGTACGAAGGAGGCAGCCCAAAAATCAACATAACTCCAAGAATACTTAACTAAATCACCTCAAATTCAAGATATAAGTTCATATATACATGCTCTAACATATAACTCAAGTTCAAGGCATGAAATCAAGTAATTAACAAGAAACCGCAAAAGTACCTCCAAGGTCCATTAATGGAGTTTCAAACCATATTCAACCACCCACCAAATTTCAACAAATATGGAACAAGAAAGCTTGAAAGAGTAACATATATCAATCTTGAAGCATTTGATTCAAAGATGGAGACCAGAGAGGAAATTTTCAGATATGAGCACTATTCATCATCTTCAACAGAGGCATGGATTCAAGGAAGAAATGAGAGATACAATCGGAAGGAAACGAAGCACTCGAAGAGTAGAATTCAAAACTTATCTCGGATCGTTGATCGGGGGGGAAATGGAGATGAAATCTTGAGCTCAAGGTATGGGGTGGGAAAACCCTTCTTTTCTCTTTGTTTCCCTCCTTGGATCGGTGCAAGCAAGAATGAGGGAGGAGAGGGGTGGTTCGGTTTATTAAGGCCAAGAAAACCAGTTCAGTTCGGTTTAAGATAGGTTCGGTTCAATCGGTAAGAAATTAAATCGGTAGGGAGGTCAAACGGCTTTAAAAAAAGGCAAGGCTAGTCCTGTTGAACCCGAATCGTCGAAATGAATCCAAAAGTGAAGTCGAAATTCGAATTTGAACTCCCGAGCTCAAGGAGCCACGAAGGCTCAAACACCCTAATTACAATTAGGTCCCTAACTTGCAAATATTGGACGACTGAGTCCAAGTACATTAATTAAATTCTAACATGCACATACTTAAAATAAAACACAAATTAACATGTAAGACATGCGAATAACACATAAGTCATGAAAATAAAGAATTAAACTCTCTTGTAATGCCATACCTGGATTGCCGAGAAGAAGGGGTGTCACACCACCAGTCTTTAAAGACTGAACCCGCCTTTGTTTTCAGTGGTCTTTTGTAGGTTGGAAGTGCTAGGTGGGAACGCGAGTCTTCATGTTATTAGTTATTATTTTGTTTATGAACGATTGAGCGCATTTTGAATATGTTAGGCCGTGTGGGCCATTTATACTTGAACTCGCAATTCGTTTTGTTGAAGTTAGAGCCTGTGTGCTCTTTGTAAATGTTATGGTTATATGAAAGGCTTTCGCTTTTGTGCATTGCTCTGTTATTGTTTTATCTTGTTACTTAATTGGTTCAAGGGTTAGCTCCCGCCTAGCATAGCGAGTGTGTTGTGTCCCCGTTCATCTTGATTTGGTATGGATTTTCCATTTCATATACAGGTCGGGTCTTGGTGCAAGGGATGTGGCCTCACGCGCTGGGGCGCTACATGCATCACGTAATAACAATTAATTTGCGCAATTAAGAAAGTAAACATATAATTAATACACCAGTCATGATTAGAACACATAAAACTCGGCTTAAACCTACTCGTAACGTCATACCTGGCCGGTCTAAAAACTCGGGTTGTCACACGGCTATTGCGTGGGAATAATCTCAATCACCAGCCATTGATGGTCGGCAGTGCAGTTGGCCGTAAGTGGTGGCCAAAAACCCACATCCGACGATGGCGACAAGGCCACGCTCATGACGTAGAAAACGGCATGAAAGTTGAGAGAATTTGGAGAGAGTACTTGCAAGGGTTTTCTGAAAGTGTATATATTAATTAGGAGATAATTGAAAGGAAAAACCTATGAAATATCGAAAATGAAAGATAAACTCTATTTTTCAAAAATTAGCATAAAAACCCCTGTCTTTTATAAAACTGAACATAAAAACCCTCACATGTTGTTTGAGCCACACACGTTGCCTTTTTTTATGAAAATAAAAGAAAATATTAGACAAAAAATATTTATAAATAAAAAATTGCAAAAAAATATAATAGAATATAACAGAAAAAATTGAAAAGAATATATAAAAGAAATAAATGAAGAATATAAATACCATAACAATTCTTATTGGAAAGTAAAAAATGAAAGTAAAGACATAAATCAAAAGTTGGTAGAAAAAAGTACATTAAAGAGAAATTAATGGATTAAAAATTACATATGAAAATAAATTATTTGAGGACATATTTGAGAAATTTTATAAATATTGAGGTAAAAATTGAAATCATAGAAACTAAGAGGTCATACATATAAATACAAAAACAACATTTTTCTAACGAAAATTCGCACAACCCGATTATATAATGAATTACTGACCATAAGATTTTTTATGCAAAATTTTAAAAATATAAAGTTTTTTATGAGATTTTGTATAACACGGAATATTTTTACGTTCATTTCAAATAATACAAGGGGAGTTGAATGGTTATATCTCTGTCAATTAGTAAAAAGAAAGGAGAAATTCACTGGTTGGCAAGAGAAACCGCCAAATTGACTCCTTCTCACATAGTCACTCATATTGCATTGGTATGCAGGTGGGGTTTCACTGCTGAAAGGGTCTATTGCCCAAATCAACTAAACGCATATACTCCCTCATGCAAGGGTATTCTTGTTTTTTAAGAAGTCATTTACTTTCACTTAATCTGGCAGATAAAATTAATTAAATCTCAAAATCTGTCATTTACTTTTCAAGTTGACTTTTCTGCCAAAATCTCTTCGGCCCGTAGGATTGAGAAGTTTTTGTTAGTTTTCTTTCACATGGCAAAATGCCGTGTTTGAGAAATCATGATTTTTATCGGCATGGGTAATTTACTCATTTGCCTAAATCTTTGATTTATTTACAAAAATTTGCCATTATTATTTATTAAAAATAAAATAAAATAACTGTTATTATCTATAATCTATACTATTATATTAAGCGTTTCTTTTCTTTTTATTTATTTATTTTTTCCATCCATTTTTTATCTCTTACATTCTTTTCTTTTCTTATTATTTGTTTATTTGATTACCACTCCAACATCTTCATAACTCCTCTTTTCTCTTACCCACTTCAATTCCTTTTCTTTTCTTTGATGTATAAATTTTAAATTTGGTCTTTTTCTTCTCATATTTTATGTTTTTTTTATTTATCATAATTTAATAATTATATTAAAATCGATTATAAAATATATATTAAAATAAAAATTAATTTTAATATATTTTAAATAATAATAATTTTTTTATTACGTGTGCAGAAGTTACTAGTTTTTTATTAACTGATAAGCATCATTAATTACTTTTATCTATAATTTTTTAGAAATTGATAAGCATCATTAATTGCTATTATTTATAAAAATTAACTTAAAAACTGACACTCAATTAATATAATGTGATTTTAAATTTGTTTAATAATATTATTATCGAGAAAAAAATTACTTTTATGTTAAAAAAATTATTTAAAAATGTAGCGCCGAGATGCCACACCCCCGCACTATAGCTCAGTCCACATACGAAATGGATAATCCGTACATGAACCAAAACTATAGCGAACGGGTGACAAAAGAAAATAAATCTCTAGCTAGGCGGGACTAACCCTCATTTAATACCAACATGCATAAATAATAAAACGGAAGCATAAGTTACATTCACTTCATTAACAAAATCTTTCCCAACATTTACATAAATCCAATTCCCCAAAGATATCAAAATAAGTCAAACTTAATACATAGATACCAAGAGTAGTAACAATTTATATATGCATCATTAATGTACAAGAAAATGAGAAAGACAAGTGCTAGACCCAAAGAACAAAAGACCTGACTCGATCCCGCCTAGCATGCAACCCGCAGAACCTGAAAATGTGAGGTGTCAGTCTATGAAAGACTGAGTGAGGGGTTTAAATAAATATTAGCGCACATATCATGCAAGTTATAGTCTCGGGTAAGGTTTTAAAAAAATAAAGCAAAATACGTTTAATAATAAGATAGATCTCGCCCAAGACTACAACTATCCAATTTAACAATATCAATCAATCAATTCACTTTAATTCAATCAGTGGCCCGACGAGTTAGGGCAATTCTCCAACCTTACACCAATAGTGAACATTACCATGATTAAGTTATAAACGGTTAAGTGATCATGCAATCAATTACAGTGCACAAGTAGCAATTTCAATCCCTTTTTCCTCCGGTGATGGTGGGATTGCAAGGCCCCACCACCCAATCACTATGTACGTTAGGAGCATGACTCCTACGTACGGGATTTCTTCCTCCACCAAACCTCCCGTTGGATTCAGAGTTGATCCCAAAAGAGTGAGGGTAGTGCAAGAGTTACCCATCAGCCCTTGCCTCCTCGGTTGGCTCAATACACTACCCTCGGGCCCAAGTGAACACGACATGCTTATCGGCAAAACACGATCAATCACGATAAGTTCAATATCACGAAAACCATTTACAATCCATAAGGTTTTGAGAAAGATATATGTAGATCTATGTTTATAGTTTGGCCGAAAGCATCTCGTCGGAGTTGTACGGGTTCTATATATCTAGTAATTAAACCTCACCTGTGCCGATAATACAACAAGTTATGAATCTTGCTCCTTGTCAACGGGAAGATAATCTGTGTAAAAAGGGACAAGTGTTTGTGAGACACGACTCTAATGAACCAATTACGGCGCACGGTAAAGTCATTGATCAATATATCATGCAATAACAATCAAGGGATGTCAATTAAGAGCATAATTATCAATAAAACAAGTATATAACTCATATAATCACATACGGGAGCCAAGGAAGTGAAAGGAATGCAATAAGAGAGGTTTTGGGGAAGTTTGGCAAAAACGGCCAATTTTAGGAAACGTACATGCTGAGGGAAAACTGGAATATCTTTAATTATAGAAGTGGGAATTGAGTTTTGTTTGTTGGGAATGAAACTAGACTCAAAGACCTTTCCAATTATATATAGAACGTTTTCTAGTTCAAAACGAAGAGAAACTGGCGTAAGCTTGAAGTTAGGCCAGTGTAGTTTTCCGGAAAAGTGGCGAAACCTAAAAGAATTGATTATATCTCACAATTCACAAAATATATTGAGATTATTCCAATTGGAGGTTGTTCTAGACTTCAAGAGGTTTCTAACGGTTCCAAAATCAGGTCATTTGGAGTTCGGATGAGGGAGAAACGCCCGTTTGAAAAATGAATTGAAAGCAGAAACGGGCATTTGGAAGCTCTCGGGGTAAGGCAGACACATCTCACACGGGCGTTTGGTAAAATAACTAAGGGACCAAACGCCCGTTTGGGAACAATCTAGGTGGAAAACAGGGGATAGGCTCGGAAATGGCTCCCAAACCCTTCCAACACCAAATCAATGCAAGAATTCAACTCAAAACCATCATATAACATGCATATAACTTATATATATCAATTAGGCATGATATAAACCATAAAAGATGCATCAATCATCAAGAATTCATCATTCAAAACCCCAAATAATATCATGTTATCCAACTCTCAATTAATGCAAGAATTCAAGCAAGCTTTGAAGTATAAAGGTCCTAAACATGCTTCCAACTATAAACACTCAAGAATTCATCACCTCCACATCAAACCCTAAACAAATATAATTCAAGGAATCCATACACTTCATAATATACCTTGAAAACAAGAAAGAAAGAATGAAAGGATGAGATGATGTTGATGTTCCAAAGTTATGCAATATTCCTCTTGAACTCAAGCTTGAAATATGAGATGAAATCCTCTTTCTTCTCTTGGTGCCTTGGAACGAGATATGTGTGTGTAGGTGTGTGTGATTTTTGGATGAAATTGATGAATGATATTTTGAGAGATAGATGTATATGATATAATATAAAGTCCTCCACTAACTCTCATAAATCACCATTAATTTGCACTTAAGTCCTTAGGAGATATGAATGCATACAATCAAGTTCCATTCCATGTCAAAAGATCACTTAAATCCATTTATGTTAATGCAATTAAGTTCACAAATTTATGAAATGATCAAGTAAGAACATTTAATCACATTAATAAATAATTCACGTAAATTTCACGTTAACGCTAATTCATGTAAATTTCATGAAAATATATTACATATAATGTTGTGAAATTTAATGTAAAGTAACATAATGCATGAGTGAAAAACGGGGCGTTACAAAAAATAATAATTAGTCATCATTTATTACTATTATTTGAAAAGGAATATTTAAAAATTTAAACTACCTCCCCTCGTATTTAGAAGAAGGAAAAATGTATAATATGTATACAAGTGGTCTTTAAAAGAAAGAAAAATAAAAGAAATTATATATTAAATGAGATTAGTATATGGCTATTTTGGTAAAATTACTATTTAAATTAATTATCTTCACATTTAAAGTAAATAACTAATTCAAGAAAATATGATATTTATCTTTAAAAGTAAATAATAGATAATGACTAATTAATCTATTGAACAAATCTCCATTATTCTTGTGACACCCCGGTTTTTCGGCCGTCCAGGTACGCACTTACGAGAGAGCTAAGTGGGCAAATTAAATTATTTTAATTTCATATTTAATTGAATTATACTTTTGTTGTAACGCCCCGTGTTTTCACACGTGCCGTTAAGTGTTACGTGCGCAATTACATTTAATTATATGATTTCATATCTTGTTTTACTAATTGAATTTGTTTCTAATTCGATTTATTTGTTTAAATCTTATATGAATTCTATTGTGAGATTCGAATATATGAATGAATTTGTGAGAATGTGAATTTCGTGAATTCGGTGTTAATTGAATGAAATTACGTGTTTCGTGTAATACGTGGGCTTGATTGTAACTTATTTGAATGTTTTGGACTCAATTGGAAATTGGGTTTGGGCTTAATTGCCACTTTTTGAAAGTTTAGCGACCTATTTGTATATAGGCAACCCTGAACGGTTTTCGCGATATCTTGAGCTCCGGACCTCGAAATCGAGATCCGTAACCGGCGTTGAACTTGTTTCGACGATACCTATTCATTAAACTTGACCTTGTATTGTTTTGATACCGTTTGAACCCTCGACAACGAATCTTTTCACAGCCTCGACTTTATAACTTGTTTTAACCGTTTCCTAATCGAACCGGACTAGAACCGACCCGTATTCTACCCATTTAGCACTAAATATCAGCATTCCCTTTGTCCTTGCTCCATCACATTCATCGATCAATTCATCCCAAGAGAGAAGCAAGAGAAGCTCCAAGAAAACCCTTGTTTGATCAAATTAACTTTGAGCTCAAGATCAACCAATCTTCCATCTTCTTCCAAGGTATGATATGGATTGTTTTTCCCTTTTTCTCCTCTATCTTTTCATCTATGAATAGCTTGGCATGAGTGAAGGATTCTTGTGTTTTGAGTATGAGCATAAATAGAGGGTTTGATCTTGAACCTTGGTGTCTCATGGTTTAATTGGGTATTGATGCATGAAATATGAACCTTATAACTTCCTCATCATATCTATATCATTGAATCTTATGTTGGTTGTGTATAGCATGATGTGCCATTAATGAAGCTTGAAGCTTCCATGAATGAAAGCTTGTGTTTGGGTGATCTTTTACCAATTTTATGTATGAATTCTTGCATATATGAATGGATTGCATGATATATATGAGTTTTATGAATTATAAGCATGTCTAAGTGTGTATAAGAGCTTCCTTAGAGCTGCCCCTGTTTTGCAAAGCTTTTCCCTCGAGAAACAGAGCATTGCTCTGTTTTCTCTTTGAAAACGATGAGCTGACAAGGCCGTGTCAGCTTTGAACTGAAAATGGACACGGCCGTGTTGGGCTCTCGACTTTGATTTTTCTGAATTTAAATCTCGGACACGGCCGTGTCCAAATGCTTTGAAAACACAACACGGCCGTGTCAAGCCCTCGACTTTGAATTTTTCTGATTTTAAACCTCGGACACGGTCGTGTCTGTTTCCTTTGAAAACTTAACACGGCCGTGTCATTTTAAATGGCAACTTTGAGGGAACTCTTTTATTGCTTGTTTTGCGTTTATTATTCGTAGTTATGAATTATATGTAACGTGATTGTATTAAAGCTTTGGTTTATGATAGGTATATGATATGGATAACTTATGAATGCAAAGTATGAAAGTATGAACGATATGAACGGGAATGAATACGGTTTTACCATATAATGAACGAAACTTGGTGCAGTATGTGTTTCAATGAATTCTATGATATTCATGACCATAATTGAACATATTATTGCATTTTAAGCATTCCATAGCATGATATTGCATAGCCGAGCGTCTAATGTGGTCATGATTGAGTCTCACACTACCTTTGTCACACAGATCTTGACCCGGTGGGTGACGAGGTCGGGCAGTGAGAGCTTGTCGGGTTCTTTTTGTCTACCAGGTGGGTTTTTCTTCTATTAGATAAAAATATGACCCGAACACCTAATGTGCAAGATTTTGGCCAAAACCCTATATAGGTATTTATGCCAAGTTTTTAACGAGCAAATGTTTTTGAACGAAAGCCTTTATTATGAATGTCCTACCAAAATGTTTTGGCGAGAAATGTATGAATGATCACAATGAATGAGGGCCCGGAACTTAGTGTAATGGTGAACCGGGGAAGCATGGGCTGACGGGAATCCATCTATACTAGGTCCAACAATTTCGGCAACCTGGATTTCACTAGGAGATTAGTGAATGAAAGGGGTCCCGCGCTTTTGGGGATTCATGTACCCCTCTAGCATTAATGAATGAGGGCTCGGGCCTTGCAAACCCGTTCCCTACCCGGAGGAAAAAGGAGTATATGAACGATTGAATGAACGATCGAATGTATGTGCACGAAAGAATGTAATGTATGAATGAATGAACGAATGAATGAATGATTAATGGATTACACGTGGTGGTGGTTGGAGATAATGCACGCCCTCTCGCCGGGCTACTAATGTAGCACCCCAAACGGTGGGGCACCACACCCCCGCACTATGACTCGACACGTGGTACGAAATGGAAAGCCCGCACACGCATCAAGTCACAGCGAACGGGTGACAAATGAAAAATCCAACCTACGCTAGGCGGTACCTAAACCTGTACAAGTAAAACGTGCAAAACCAGAATGCGGAAGCGATGCAAAATATGAACTAACAAAAACTTTAATCAACAAACATAAGTAAACGGGTTCAACTAATTCCACGAACCTGTCCTAACCTATCCCGAATTCAAACATACAACAAAGACGGGTTCAACTAATCTCGGCCCTGTCCTAACCTGTCCCGAAAATTCATGTAATCAAAGCATAAGTATCATCTTGTACAGAACATACTATATACATAATTTTTATAAATAAATCAGAACAAAATACTTAGCAAAGTCAAACGGACCGACACAGACTCGACAGACCAGACTCAAAGCCGCCTAGCTCCAACTCCAACAACTGGTACCTGCAACTAAAAACATAGGTGGGGCGAGGGTCAGTCCACTGACTGAGCGAGGGGGCTGAACTCACACACACTATACATAATAAGGAGCAGAGCACGTATCAAAAGAAAGATTATGAACCGGGAATAGGGTTTTACATACCAAAACCATTTTCAAATCAAACTTACACAATTTTCAAACCAAACTTATACATATCTTAACTTATCTCCTCTTATTCAAAACTTAACCAACTGAGCATACTCATACCAAATTTTATACTTAATCAAATCATATCAGACTGAACAAACTCGTAATGTAACGCCCCCGTTTTTCAGTTTAAATAATGTGACGTATTTGTTTATAAGTTGCGCGATTCAATTATTTAATTATATGATTACTTGTTCATAAACGTTTATATTTGATTCAAACTATAAACTATTTCTATTCTAATTTAATTCATTCTATTCTACTTTGATATCTAGTGTTAATTTCTCAATTAGGGTTTCATGTTACCTTAACTATTTCAGTAATTTCTTTAATTAATTACAACATGTTATTAGTTTGTTTAATTTATTTAAAATGGAATTTAAGTTTTAGTAATTCATTTATAACAATATGAATTCGTTCTTGCGCGTGAGTGTTTTACTTGTGCTCCATTCTTATATGTAATGATATCAGATTGGCGTGAAAATTTAGTATGTCGTATATATGTGAGTTATGAACATGCCTATATGCTCGGTTTATGTTTTCGGATTCATTTGGCGTGTTTATGAATTTATTTTGATTTTTGGAACCAAGTCGGGGGCTAACGAGCAATTAGCCCACCCTTGGTTCCGTGCGTGATATCTTGAGCTCGGGAATTCGGATTCGAATTCCGTCAACTCCGTTGCCTTCGTATCGACGATTCGGAGACAATGGAACAAGCCTCATACCTTTTTGAAATCATTAAGACCTCCGAAATCCAACCGTAACGGACAACTCGTGCAAGAAGAGCTCCTTTGGTTGACTAGTCTTCATGGTGGGACCCCATAACACTCCTTAACCTAACCAAACCTTAACCTTGACTCTTGTACCTTGAGTTAACCCTTTCTCTTCCCCTTAAGCTGCAAAAACCGAACCATATACCTCCATTTCCAGCTGGAACTGATCGAGAGAAGGGAGAAGATGAGAAAGGAAGAAACCCTAGGCCATTCTTTGTGATTTTGAGCTCAAATCACCATTTTTCTTCACCAAAACTTCAAGGTATGAATATTTATGTCTTCTCTACTCAATTATGCTTGATTTCATCTATTTAAAACATGATTTGGATCAGATTTGATTAGGGTTTGAATTATGAGATTAGTATGAACTTTTAGGGATTTTTGTCCTAGTGACCTATTTACTTGTGTGGCTGAATTCCTTGCTTAAACATGATCATATGAACTTGGTTCTTGGCTTATTTCTTTCCTAACTGATAGTATATGATGTTAGGAGGATTTCTTCTCTTGCTCCTTTTATAAAATTTTGAGTTATGGAGCTCCAAACTTGGTGATCAAACTATTTTCCCCTGTTTTCGAACTGCTGTGTGAAACTTGGTGTTGTTGCATGATCATATGGCCTCCATTTCGTGTGTAAATGCATGGAGTTGATGTACACTTATTGTTATATATGTTAGCATTCATGTTTCAAGTATTTGGATCCATTTGAAGCCTCAAAACCGAAATACATGGCCTGTTTCTATGCATGCACCATGACAGATTTGTTGCGGTTGTGTTTGGTAAGTTGTTGGTCATCCTAATGTGCTTTAAATTGTACCATTTTGCATATATATGATGTATATTAGTTGTTTGGTATGTTAGCATGCATTCCCCAAAGTTTCAGATCCAAATTCAAGCCCTAAGTACTCGATCAAGGCATAATAGAATCATTAGGGCTCATATGTCCGATTGTAGCGACCCAGTTTTGTTTCACGGTTTCGATGATCTTAACGTGTGATTTAGCTTTTGCACTCTAAATGAAAAATGTTCATAACATGCCAAATATGTTGTATATGAAGTTTCAGAGCATTTGGAGTTCATTTGGTATGCCTTTGGATTGAGTTTGTTTGAGTTCAGTTTTGTCGGAAAAATTTCAAAGGGGATTAAGTTCTGTACCGTGACACCCCCGTGTCTCATTTACTCATAAGAGGGAGACACGGGCGTGTCACACTCTCTGGGCAGCTCTGTACTGAGCCACGCCCGTGGCTCAGTTGGGCAAGGGTTGGTGACACCCCCGTGTCACTTCCCATGCGCAGTCTTCGTTACTTCCTCTTCGGTTTTTGATTTGTTTCCCCTCCTTAATGACTTTATATCCCTTTATGTTGAACTATGAACTTGTTGTACTATGTGTTAGGAGTATTTTGGTTTAATTTCGTGGCATTTGATTGAGTTATAGGTATGCTTTTGCTTATTGCCGTTTATGTATGCTTATATGTCGTTTATGAATCGCATCACTTATTTTCTATATCATATGACTTCTTCTTGTTGTCAAACCTTGGATATATGCTATGTTATGTAATACGAAGTATGTGGTAGCATTATGGAAGAGCTTGAACATGTTTTATGCTCCTATTTGAATTCTTGAAATAAATTGATTGGGAATATGAATTGAATGATAATGAATGACTTGAACATATGAGTTAAATGTCTTCATATCATGCTTGAGCATTGCCGTGCGTCATATATGGTTCATTTAGGGTCTTGAGTCTCACGAACACGTCTTTTGGTCTTTTGTACAGTTTGTCTCCAGGGTGGAGAGCTTTTGATCGTTCAGGCACTTGGTGCTCGATCCTTGTAACTTCACGGTTAAGGTGAGGGTGGTTTTCGTTTTAGCTACGTATTAAACCCTACAACCCTTATATGAAAAGCTTTGGCCAAAACCTTATGATTATTTATATATGGTTTTCAAATGAGCTATCGAGTAAATTCTTTTGAATTATACGTATGAGCATATATAAGCTTAAAAATGGTTTTGTAATGAGGCTATGCTCCAAACCGTGTGTCTTCATGCTAGCTATGGATTAGGATGACACGGAGAGGTACGTATATAGCATATGCCGAGTTACACGGTAAGGTATGATTTCTTATAGTATGTATCATATGTATGTATTGATATGTTTTGGCGAGATTATGCTAAGCTGTTATGTTCACGGGCCCCGGGACTTAGTATATGTGGCTAACCGAGGAAGCAAGGGCTGACGGGGATCCCATATACTAGTCCCAACCAAACTACGGTGATACCGGCCCTCGCTAGGAGATTTAGCGGGGAATGGGAGCTGCGTGCCCTTGGGGGATTCATGTACCCCCATTGGCCTATGTATTTATCGGTGGGCAGGTCTAGCTAACTTGTCCACCACCCGGAGGAAGAAGGTTGGTTAAGAATTAGGCTTTTCTTATGTATATGTTATGATATGATTATGCACCGTGCGGGAATGCCGGGATCCGGATCGCCCAAACGAATATGTTTTATGATATGATTTATGGTCTGTGTGTATTATAATATATTGTATGATCGCCTAATCAATATATTATTGATATTTGTCGTACACGGTCGGAGTTTGGATGGAGGTTGTGCACGCTCACTCGCCGAGCCTTATATTTATGTATGATTTATGAATGGAATAAATTTAATATGAATTAGTCATAAAATCCGAGCATTGATTAATCATTCTCTTGCCCTTTTAGGGAACTAATTGCAAACAAAACCTTGTTCGGAATTTATGACTTGCATGTGCATGTTTTATATATATATGTATCGCTCCTGCTCACTCAGTCTTCTAGAGACTGACCCTCTCCCTCCCCAACACTTTAGTGTGCAGGTTTGGCTTTGGAATTTCGGGCTAGGCGGAGGTTTGGAGTTCTAAGTGGGTCGAGTTAGGTTAGGGAGTCTCTGCACTCATATTGGTTTTGGAGTTATGTATGATTCGTTCTACTATACCTTGAACTCGAACAAGTTATGAAATTTGATACCTATGTATTTATGATGAAATTGGCTTTACTGGATTTTACTATGTTTTAAAAGAGGCCTGAGGAGCCCGAATTCCGTTTATGGCTTGTATACTTGAATTTTGGCTTCGTTATGCATTATATTTTGTGGATTGGTAAACCTTACAGGGTCTAGCTCCGCCTGGCTTAGGAAAGTTTTTATGTTTGTCTCCCGTTCGCTAGGGTTTGATACGGGTGCGGATTTACTATTTCGTTACTCGTGTTGAGCCTTAGTGCGGGGGATGTGGTGCCTCACGTGCGGGGTGCTACATCCTTAAGTGGTATCAGAGCCCGGTTGCAAAACCGGTGTTCTTGAGTCGTGTCGGAGTCAGTTTAAGTCGAACGGCATAGGGACTATGTGATATTATGTGCATTGCATCGATCTTGAATATGGAATTTGGTTTCCTTAAGAATTTCGTTGAATTACTTGTTGCATTTTATATGGATTCTTGTCTTTCGTATTGAATATGTGTCATGAGCATGCACTAATCGCATGCATCTACTCTTGAAGTAAGTTATGATTTCCAGGTTATAAAGATGATATCAAACCACGGCCAAGTTCTATGATCCCAACAATCTATTACAATTCCTTCGGAAGCACGGAAGATAGGAAGGATGCCTGGGGAGGAATGTGAAGAATGCTAGTTGTGTGGCTTTGTAGACTGAGTTGCAATTAACGGTTGGGATTCAGAATGGGAGGTTCGACCTTGGCGAAGCGATAGCAGAGGAACATTTGGGGGGAAATGGAATAGGAGTTAATCAAGGGATGGTTGTGACTCAGAAGAACAACTTATGTGAATCCACTACTTGAAGTGCATCAATTGGATTCAACAGGATCGTGCAACCTAAGGAATGAAGGGAACAAAACCTTGAAGACATTTTGGTCCCGGATTTGGATCATGGAAGAGGTACTAATAATTAAGAGGAGGCGAGGTAAGATCGGAAACAAGTCCAGAAGGGGTTAGAGAAAGATAAGTAATAGGATAACTACAATTCATGGAGGGTGATAATGCTAAGGACAGGACTTGAGTTCAATTTTCCAAATCCAAGCTGAATTGTCATGTTGTGAGGTTAAATTGGAAGATATGGAGCAACAAATGGAAATGGTAAAGAAAGGAAATCATGCGCTCAAATGTAAGCAATTGGGGGTGAATTGAATTCACAAAGGATAGGCACGGGATTTTTGATTAAGGTGACGATTAGAAGTAAAGGTCGAATTTCAAAGAGAAGTTGGATGCTAACTCAGTGGACGTGAAAGAATTAGGGATCAAGAAATTGCAATCTCGGACAGTGGAGGATACACGTTGATTTACAAAGATGCATGGGAATCTCGAAGACCGTGGGAAAGGCAAGGGATCATCACCAAGTCAAAGTAACCTTGGGATTGGAGGAACGAGGAAAAGCTACCGAGCTAATAGCTTACCACCTTGGTGACAGGTTCCAAAACATTCATAGCACTTGCATCATATTTTGCATTAATTACTTATTCTTTTGACCTTATGTTTATCCGTGCATTTCTAATTAGTTTCGTTGCGCTAATGTATGGTATAATTGCTTGATGTAAACGTGACCCATGCATTGTCAATTTAACCCACCATGCATTTTAGTGTTTACTTGATAGGAAGCCTTTTGCCTCAACTATCAAGTATCAGTTCAACCGAGCCGCATCTGAGTTATGAGGAGGAGAAGTGAGACTAGAGTTCTGGACAAGATTAAGAAAGGAGTTCGGACATCAAGAGAACTAGGGAAGGAGTTGAAGGGCCACATTTTTGATTTCTACATCAGTTAAATTCCACCTCATGGGATTTACCCATCAAGAGTTCGATAAAAGAAGAATCAATGGAGTTCAACCCGGGACAACAGAAATTTAAGGGGGAGAGCACAACCGAAGAACAAATTGGACGATTGAAAAGGTGCTCGAAGAAATGCTTTAGTGGGAATGACGAAATTACAAATTTAGGAAGACCTGGAAGTCCTATTAGTGATGATCAGAAATAAATAAGACGACGTGAATGGTTAAACCGTGAAGAGGAGAGTTAAGTTACTCAATTCGGGTTAGAGTCCCTCATTAGGTATAAGGGAAATGTCTTGGAGAATATTCCTATGTATGGAACATGGATCTAGGGATAATAGAATTATAAAGGAGCGTCTGGAAACTCCTAAGTCAGAATTGACAAGAGAGAGTGTCGAATCAAGTTGGCATATGATGGAATGATGGCGATCACGAGTAATCCCATAGGGTACAAAGACGAGGTTCAAGACAAGTGGGGCACCGAGTTACATTTGGGACAGATCATACCGTGGACCATGACAACTCACCAATCTGAATTTTACTACTACGGTGAACGGTACTTATAGCATTCATCATACATGCATCCATGCAAATTTAACTTATATATTTTTCTTATGTTAAGTGTTTTGATCTGCACGGTGTTAAAATTTACTTGGATTAATTGGTAACCAATATGGGTGACATTTATTACTTGCTTTGGATGCCTTACGTGATTTTAAATTTGGTTTTGCGTGAGTTGCTTGGGAGTATTGGAGACTTCCTTGCTTTATTTTCGGTTAAGAGACGGGGATTCTCTTATTTCTGTTTGAGAGACGGGGTACTCTCTTTGCTTGCGAGAGACGGGGTTCTCTCATTGTTGTTGGAGAGACGGGGTTCTCTCATTGTTGCTCGAGAGACGGGGCTCTCTCCTTGTTGTTTGTGAGAGACGGGGAATCTCTCATTGTTTGATTTCAAGCGTGTTTTGAATCCGAGGACGGATTCTTTTTAAGGGGGAGAGATTGTAACGCCCCCGTTTTTCAGTTTAAATAATGTGACGTATTTGTTTATAAGTTGCGCGATTCAATTATTTAATTATATGATTACTTGTTCATAAACGTTTATATTTGATTCAAACTATAAACTATTTCTATTCTAATTTAATTCATTCTATTCTACTTTGATATCTAGTGTTAATTTCTCAATTAGGGTTTCATGTTACCTTAACTATTTCAGTAATTTCTTTAATTAATTACAACATGTTATTAGTTTGTTTAATTTATTTAAAATGGAATTTAAGTTTTAGTAATTCATTTATAACAATATGAATTCGTTCTTGCGCGTGAGTGTTTTACTTGTGCTCCATTCTTATATGTAATGATATCAGATTGGCGTGAAAATTTAGTATGTCGTATATATGTGAGTTATGAACATGCCTATATGCTCGGTTTATGTTTTCGGATTCATTTGGCGTGTTTATGAATTTATTTTGATTTTTGGAACCAAGTCGGGGGCTAACGAGCAATTAGCCCACCCTTGGTTCCGTGCGTGATATCTTGAGCTCGGGAATTCGGATTCGAATTCCGTCAACTCCGTTGCCTTCGTATCGACGATTCGGAGACAATGGAACAAGCCTCATACCTTTTTGAAATCATTAAGACCTCCGAAATCCAACCGTAACGGACAACTCGTGCAAGAAGAGCTCCTTTGGTTGACTAGTCTTCATGGTGGGACCCCATAACACTCCTTAACCTAACCAAACCTTAACCTTGACTCTTGTACCTTGAGTTAACCCTTTCTCTTCCCCTTAAGCTGCAAAAACCGAACCATATACCTCCATTTCCAGCTGGAACTGATCGAGAGAAGGGAGAAGAGGAGAAAGGAAGAAACCCTAGGCCATTCTTTGTGATTTTGAGCACAAATCACCATTTTTCTTCACCAAAACTTCAAGGTATGAATATTTATGTCTTCTCTACTCAATTATGCTTGATTTCATCTATTTAAAACATGATTTGGATCAGATTTGATTAGGGTTTGAATTATGAGATTAGTATGAACTTTTAGGGATTTTTGTCCTAGTGACCTATTTACTTGTGTGGCTGAATTCCTTGCTTAAACATGATCATATGAACTTGGTTCTTGGCTTATTTCTTTCCTAACTGATAGTATATGATGTTAGGAGGATTTCTTCTCTTGCTCCTTTTATAAAATTTTGAGTTATGGAGCTCCAAACTTGGTGATCAAACTATTTTCCCCTGTTTTCGAACTGCTGTGTGAAACTTGGTGTTGTTGCATGATCATATGGCCTCCATTTCGTGTGTAAATGCATGGAGTTGATGTACACTTATTGTTATATATGTTAGCATTCATGTTTCAAGTATTTGGATCCATTTGAAGCCTCAAAACCGAAATACATGGCCTGTTTCTATGCATGCACCATGACAGATTTGTTGCTGTTGTGTTTGGTAAGTTGTTGGTCATCCTAATGTGCTTTAAATTGTACCATTTTGCATATATATGATTTATATTAGTTGTTTGGTATGTTAGCATGCATTCCCCAAAGTTTCAGATCCAAATTCAAGCCCTAAGTACTCGATCAAGGCATAATAGAATCATTAGGGCTCATATGTCCGATTGTAGCGACCCAGTTTTGTTTCACGGTTTCGATGATCTTAACGTGTGATTTAGCTTTTTCACTCTAAATTAAAAATGTTCATAACATGCCAAATATGTTGTATATGAAGTTTCAGAGCATTTGGAGTTCATTTGGTATGCCTTTGGATTGAGTTTGTTTGAGTTCAGTTTTGTCGGAAAAATTTCAAAGGGGATTAAGTTCTGTACCGTGACACCCCCGTGTCTCATTTACTCATAAGAGGGAGACACGGGCGTGTCACACTCTCTGGGCAGCTCTGTACTGAGCCACGCCCGTGGCTCAGTTGGGCAAGGGTTGGTGACACCCCCGTGTCACTTCCCATGCGCAGTCTTCGTTACTTCCTCTTCGGTTTTTGATTTGTTTCCCCTCCTTAATGACTTTATATCCCTTTATGTTGAACTATGAACTTGTTGTACTATGTGTTAGGAGTATTTTGGTTTAATTTCGTGGCATTTGATTGAGTTATAGGTATGCTTTTGCTTATTGCCGTTTATGTATGCTTATATGTCGTTTATGAATCGCATCACTTATTTTCTATATCATATGACTTCTTCTTGTTGTCAAACCTTGGATATATGCTATGTTATGTAATACGAAGTATGTGGTAGCATTATGGAAGAGCTTGAACATGTTTTATGCTCCTATTTGAATTCTTGAAATAAATTGATTGGGAATATGAATTGAATGATAATGAATGACTTGAACATATGAGTTAAATGTCTTCATATCATGCTTGAGCATTGCCGTGCGTCATATATGGTTCATTTAGGGTCTTGAGTCTCACGAACACGTCTTTTGGTCTTTTGTACAGTTTGTCTCCAGGGTGGAGAGCTTTTGATCGTTCAGGCACTTGGTGCTCGATCCTTGTAACTTCACGGTTAAGGTGAGGGTGGTTTTCGTTTTAGCTACGTATTAAACCCTACAACCCTTATATGAAAAGCTTTGGCCAAAACCTTATGATTATTTATATATGGTTTTCAAATGAGCTATCGAGTAAATTCTTTTGAATTATACGTATGAGCATATATAAGCTTAAAAATGGTTTTGTAATGAGGCTATGCTCCAAACCGTGTGTCTTCATGCTAACTATGGATTAGGATGACACGGAGAGGTACGTATATAGCATATGCCGAGTTACACGGTAAGGTATGATTTCTTATAGTATGTATCATATGTATGTATTGATATGTTTTGGCGAGATTATGCTAAGCTGTTATGTTCACGGGCCCCGGGACTTAGTATATGTGGCTAACCGAGGAAGCAAGGGCTGACGGGGATCCCATATACTAGTCCCAACCAAACTACGGTGATACCGGCCCTCGCTAGGAGATTTAGCGGGGAATGGGAGCTGCGTGCCCTTGGGGGATTCATGTACCCCCATTGGCCTATGTATTTATCGGTGGGCAGGTCTAGCTAACTTGTCCACCACCCGGAGGAAGAAGGTTGGTTAAGAATTAGGCTTTTCTTATGTATATGTTATGATATGATTATGCACCGTGCGGGAATGCCGGGATCCGGATCGCCCAAACGAATATGTTTTATGATATGATTTATGGTCTGTGTGTATTATAATATATTGTATGATCGCCTAATCAATATATTATTGATATTTGTCGTACACGGTCGGAGTTTGGATGGAGGTTGTGCACGCTCACTCGCCGAGCCTTATATTTATGTATGATTTATGAATGGAATAAATTTAATATGAATTAGTCATAAAATCCGAGCATTGATTAATCATTCTCTTGCCCTTTTAGGGAACTAATTGCAAACAAAACCTTGTTCGGAATTTATGACTTGCATGTGCATGTTTTATATATATATGTATCGCTCCTGCTCACTCAGTCTTCTAGAGACTGACCCTCTCCCTCCCCAACACTTTAGTGTGCAGGTTTGGCTTTGGAATTTCGGGCTAGGCGGAGGTTTGGAGTTCTAAGTGGGTCGAGTTAGGTTAGGGAGTCTCTGCACTCATATTGGTATTGGAGTTATGTATGATTCGTTCTACTATACCTTGAACTCGAACAAGTTATGAAATTTGATACCTATGTATTTATGATGAAATTGGCTTTACTGGATTTTACTATGTTTTAAAAGAGGCCTGAGGAGCCCGAATTCCGTTTATGGCTTGTATACTTGAATTTTGGCTTCGTTATGCATTATATTTTGTGGATTGGTAAACCTTACAGGGTCTAGCTCCGCCTGGCTTAGGAAAGTTTTTATGTTTGTCTCCCGTTCGCTAGGGTTTGATACGGGTGCGGATTTACTATTTCGTTACTCGTGTTGAGCCTTAGTGCGGGGGATGTGGTGCCTCACGTGCGGGGTGCTACACGTAACATATCGAAAGAGAAAGCTCCTATCCCGTTTCATAATCAACATAACATATCATATTCATATACCCGGCGAGTACGGGTCTCCAACCTTACTTCCAAATCATATTTATCAAAACAGAAAACATACCATAACATAACATCCTCAACTCCGTGTGATGGAAGGGGTGTATACGCCCCTAACCATCCATATCATATACATACCTCGAGGGGTAATGATCCCCTACGAGTCCTCGGCAGGTTTTACGCCACCGGCTCAAGAATATCTCGCCTCCCCTATCTCCCTGAGTCGCACGAGATACCTCAAATGGAGACTATGCACAGGCTTAACCCGACGGCCCGTTACCCTCCCGGGGTTCCTTACCCACAATCTCCGGGGCCCAACATATCAGAACATAACATAACAGATCATAACTCGCTACATATCATACTTATCAAATCATAATCATAACGTACGTACCTTATCGGAGCATACCATACCTTGCAACTTAGCATATGCTATAAACGTACCTCTCCGTGTCATCCTAATCCACAGCTGGTATGAAGACACACGGTTTGGAGCTTAGCCTCATTGCAAAACATTTCAAGCTTACATATGCTCGTACATATACAGTTCAAAACCTTTAATCGTATGATAAATTCATAAACATATCATATAAACACATATCTATTATATAAATATAATAGAATAATCGCATGCAGGCTTGAAAACGAACACAGAGGGTTGTAGGTCGCTGTAACTAAAACAAAATCCTAAAACCTCACCTTACACCGACGAGAACGGAAAACACAAGCCACGAAGTCCCACTGGAACCCAAACAGCTGACAGACACTCCCTGGAAAAACCCTTATCGACTGAACACACAGAACACAAGACTCAGACTCGAATCACAACCACAAAGACACACGGCCATGCTCACGAATACAAATGATGCAACATATAATCCATATCAAAAGATGCATAACTTATAAAATTCATAACATTAATTACATAAAATAAAGTAGGACATTAAGAATTCAAATCATATCATGCACCAAGTCTCACGAAATTAACATGAATTACATAACAATAAATATATAAATTACACATTGGCATATTTCACGATATAATAACAATTGGCATACTTGATCAATTTATTCAAATTAAATACAACGTATCTTTTCATAATTCATTTCTTATGTTTTTATAAAATTTCATAATCAATTTAGTTTCCAAAATTACACTAACACCCCTTCAAACAATAATTATTCTCAAATAGATGGGCGTAAAACGAGACAAATAAATTCGATAAATCACGAATCGAATATTCATACATCATAGCATACTTCCACGTACCATACAACTCATAATTTCAATTTATAGCACATACGGGATCGAATTGCACAATTAAAATCAATTAACGAATAAAATACAATAGCTTCAAAAATTCATATAAAATCAACAGGACATCCGATTGACGAACGGGAAGTGGCGTTGGACTCACCACGACGAAAGGAACCTACTGTCCGAAAGTCGCCGAAATGCCGCCACCGTAGCCGGCCGAACAGCCACCGGCCCCCACCGGAACACCGCCTCCGGTGGTCGGAAAAATCCCCGGAAGGACAGAAACGAGCGCCTCGGCCTACTAGACAAAAGCCCTCAAACAATTTCAGAAAATAACAAACACACAGGACTTCGTTGATGAAAAACCGAACCAAATCCCAACGACGAAAACTAAAATTAAATGCAAACCGTAAAACAAAAATGAAATCCGAGCATACCGTTGGAAAGCTTGTAACGAGCCCTACGAAAGCCCCTAGCCAAAACCTAGAAAAAGTCACCGGAAAAATCGGACCGCCGGTTCACCACCGGTCCGCCGCCAACGGCCGGTTCCTGGAACGCCGCCGATGCCATCCGCTATGTTTCGTCATTCCAAGCAACTTTCGTGAAGCGACCACCACCAAAACCGGCCCGGAAAAGGGCCCAAATCGCTGCCGAAGTTTCTGCCGCTACATCACCGCCGGAACCACCACCTACAGTCACCGGTTGCTTGATTTGAGGTCAAAAATGGACTCAGGAGGTCAAAAGAGGTCGGATAGGGCCAAGCTCCGCCCGCGAAACTCGCCGGAACACCGCTGAGCCGCCGTGCTACAGTAACGGGCGTCAGCCACCGCCACTTCGGGCGGCGAGTGCACCGCTGGCCACGCCGCTTGAACTGGGGTTGCCTCGAGATGTCTCCTAACTGATGGGGTGGCGCATGTCGAAGAAAGGTCGCCGGAGACCGCCGCGAAGAGGCGGCGAAGTGGAGGGGGTTCCACCTAGCCGCCGCTGTGTCTGAAATTCGCCGATTCCGTCGCCGTCGGTCGTCGGTTGGCCGAGATTCTTCTACCATCGTGATGGGCTCGTCGAGCTGATAAATTTCCACTAATGGTTCGTCGAATTCCGTCGAGAAACGAGGGAGAACGAGCATGTGTGTGTAAACACACCTCGAGTGTGTGTGGGCAGTAACGGGAACGGGTTTGATTGTTGGAGGAAGAAGCTGGATTGGAAATGGCACGGATTACGAGGATTCGGGGTATATATCTCGGGTCCTCGTACGTAAAAACGGACGGAAGAAGGGGTTAACGAAGTCAGAATTGGGCAAACTTAGAGTCTACGGACTCGTCTCGATGCCCCGAACGCAAAGAAGGGGTTAAAGAGGTCGAACTCTCTACCGAACGAGAAATGACCGAATAACCCCTTAAAAGAGAAAATTGCAAACAAGCCCCTAAACTCTAAAAGAGTTCAAAATAGGGCCACGAAAAATATAAAATCACACAATTAAACACATTAAAAGGTTGAAACGTAGCGTACCTTACAAATTGGACGAGCGGGATGTCACAAACTCCCCTCCTTCAAAAGGACCTGTCCTCAGGTACTCTTACTGAGTCGTAAAGCTTTGAACTGGAATACTTCAATCCATCTCCTGAAATCGTGTAGAGTCATAGCCCTGGCTGTGAAGTTTACTCCCACTGATTGCATTAACTCCCTGCAGAGTTCCGTAGCCACAGAGGTTTATCCAAACACTTGACCGTTGGTCGCTTCAACTCGTTCGATCCGCCCACTAGGCCACTGCACCCAAGGCTCGATACCGATGCTTCCTCGTCGACTGCAAACCAGCACCAGGCCACACTCAACTCAGCCGCGACAAACAAGAGAGAATCCCATCTCTCAGCACGCAAGAGAGAGAGAGCCCCGTCTCCCGGCACGTCAAAAGAGAGAACCCCGTCCCTCAGCCACAGAATTGAGAGAATCCCATCTCTCAACCACGTAATCGAGAGAACCCCGTCTCTCATCCTAAGTCTGGAAGACTTCCACATCTTCCAAACATCCTAGTTTGAGAAAATCCAGCATTTCTCAAACCCTAGATTCGAGAGAATCCAGCATCTCTCAAACATCTAACTCCAAGAGAATCCAACATCTTTCTATCACATAAATAGGGAGAATCCCACATCTCCCTAACACGTAAATAGAGAGATCTCAACAACTCTCTAGCACACAAGTTCACTTACACAGCATTCATACATACACACATTAAAGTTGCACCGAATGCAAAATATGGGATGCATGTATAGTGTACCTTTACCCGACTGATATCGGTGTCCCTAGAGTATAGACTCATCATCCATGCTTAACTCAAGGGGGATATCGCGATGGGATTACTGTAAAATAAAATCACAATATGCTTGTAGGTGCATGAAGGGTTAGTGAGTAACCAAAGAAATTATAAGCACTGAAGCACGGATAGTTCACGCAAGCAGGTAATCCATTTAGTTTACAAGAATTCACAACAACTATAAATTTCAAGTTATGGAAATTAAATCAATTAGTCACGTTATTACAATCAAGGCAGCATCACGTAATACACGTCGTCGCTCACGTCAAGCAAAATTAAATATAATTACTTATGAAATGCATGAGTGCAAATGCCATGGATGCTCAATGTACCGTTCACCGTAGTAGTGGAGTCGAGGTTGGCAATTTCTTTAACTTGAAAGGTTAATCAACTCCTTAACTGGCCATAGTTCCAACTTCCCGTTCAAACTTGCATTCTTTAGTATTCCTTCTGATTCTCGGGTACTCAACTGATCTTGGATCGTCTCACTTGATTCTCGGAGTATAGTGATCCGTGTAATCTCTTGAAATCTCAATAGAATCCTCGGTAATCGAAAATCACCATTCTTTCACGGTAAAATCTCTCAAGACAATCGTGGAGAGATAAATGAAGAATCTTTACACAACCTTTCTTAGTACACCGTCGTCGTGACTGATATTCTTATCCTCAATATTTGGTGAAGTTGCTCTTCAATGACCTCGGCACAAAATTCCACAGCTTGCACAACTTTCCCCTTTTTCCTCTGTGTAGTGCAACTACTCTAGTAGGTGTCTTTATAACAGTAACCTGATTTCCTGCTTGGAATTCACTGAATGGTACAATTGCCTTGATCTCTTCATTGTCACTTCACGCCATCCAGACTTAGAAATTCTGGCTTTCTTATAAAACATGTACTCCCGAGCACCTCCAAATAATAAGTACCTACCCTGAGGGCACCCTGATAGTTAAAGGATCTCTTGTCTCTCTCATATTCGAGTATCTTCTTTTATCCACTCACTACCCTGACTGCGTTAGCTTGATCATACATCATCTGGTCAACCCCTGTTCGAATCCCAATGTTGCTTCCACTAAAATCGATCCTCGTTGGAACAGGTAAGGAAGTCACCTAAATATAACCACAGAGCTAATGCATGTGGGGTTAGGGATGTGAATGGCGCGCACTCATATCCAGCAAAGAAAGCAGTCGAGCACGTAGAACAAATGTCTAAAATATTTAAAATTTACTCCATTGCATGATGCACGTGCCATGTATGCATAATACCCGTTTCCATAGCAGTAGCATTGATTCCTTGTTATAAATTCTTGTAAAGGTCCATTTACTTCTCATCCAAGTAGTCAGAAAATGGAAGTTTCAAATCTTCCTTCATAATTTTGTAGAAGCGGGGAGTGTTGTCATGATCAATTGCAATTCGGCGCCGAGATGTCACCCTACAATTCACAAATTGGACAATTATCTATGCATGAGGGTTAGTACGTGGGTATGTCAGTTAATGAAAGCAATTAAGAGCACCTAATTAATGCAGATGCAACAAGTAATTTACTAAAATTTAAAGCATAACAATGATAATTTTTGCAAAAATCGTAATCATAGTGTGCACACAATCACACAAGCTCAGACAAATTCATACAGGGAAGTCAAATTTTCACGTCTGACAAATGCAATGCACAAGTATTCCTATGCCGTATTACCTAAGCTGACACGACACGACTCCAGAGCACCGGTTCTGAACCTGGTGGCTCTGATACCACTTGAGATGTAGCACCCCAAACGGTGGGGCACCACACCCCCGCACTATGACTCGACACGTGGTACGAAATGGAAAGCCTGCACACGCATCAAGTCACAGCGAACGGGTGACAAACGAAAAATCCAACCTAAGCTAGGCGGTACCTAAACCTGTACAAGTAAAACGTGCAAAACCAGAATGCGGAAGCGATGCAAAATATGAACTAACAAACACTTTAATCAACAAACATAAGTAAACGGGTTCAACTAATTCCACGAACCTGTCCTAATCTGTCCCGAATTCAAACATACAACAAAGACGGGTTCAACTAATCTCAGCCCTATCCTAACCTGTCCCGAAAATTCATGTAATCAAAGCATAAGTATCATCTTGTACAGAACATACTATATACATAATTTTCGTAAATAAATCAGAACAAAATACTTAGCAAAGTCAAACGGACCGACACAGACTCGACAGACCAGACTCAAAGCCGCCTAGCCCCAACTCCAACAACTGGTACCTGCAACTAAAAACATAGGTGGGGCGAGGGTCAGTCCACTGACTGAGCGAGGGGGCTGAACTCACACACACTATACATAATAAGGAGCAGAGCACGTATCAAAAGAAAGATTATGAACCGGGAATAGGGTTTTACATACCAAAACCATTTTCAAATCAAACTTACACAATTTTCAAACCAAACTTATACATATCTTAACTTATCTCCTCTTATTCAAAACTTAACCAACTGAGCATACTCATACCAAATTTTATACTTAATCAAATCATATCAGACTGAACAAACTCGTAACATATCGAAAGAGAAAGCTCCTATCCCGTTTCATAATCAACATAACATATCATATTCATATACCCGGCGAGTACGGGTCTCCAACCTTACTTCCAAATCATATTTATCAAAACAGAAAACATACCATAACATAACATCCTCAACTCCGTGTGATGGAAGGGGTGTATACGCCCCTAACCATCCATATCATATATATACCTCGAGGGGTAATGATCCCCTACGAGTCCTCGGCAGGTTTTACGCCACCGGCTCAAGAATATCTCGCCTCCCCTATCTCCCTGTGTCGCACGAGATACCTCAAATGGAGACTATGCACAGGCTTAACCCGACGGCCCGTTACCCTCCCGGGGTTCCTTACCCACAGTCTCCGGGGCCCAACATATCAGAACATAACATAACAGATCATAACTCGCTACATATCATACTTATCAAAATATAATCGTAACGTACGTACCTTATCGGAGCATACCATACCTTGCAACTTAGCATATGCTATAAACGTACCTCTCCGTGTCATCCTAATCCGCAGCTGGTATGAAGACACACGGTTTGCAGCATAGCCTCATTGCAAAACATTTCAAGCTTACATATGCTCGTACATATACAGTTCAAAACCTTTAATCGTATGACAAATTCATAAACATATCATATAAACACATACCTATTATATAAATAAAATAGAATAATCGCATGCAGGCTTGAAAACGAGCACAGAGGGTTGTAGGTCGCTGTAACTAAAACAAAATCCTAAAACCTCACCTTACACCGACGAGAACGGAAAACACAAGCCACGAAGTCCCACTGGAACCCAAACAGCTGACAGACACTCCCTGGAAAAACCCTGATCGACTGAACACACAGAACACAAGACTCAGACTCGAATCACAACCACAAAGACGCACGGCCATGCTCACGAATACAAATGATGCAACATATAATCCATATCAAAAGATGCATAACTTATAAAATTCATAACATTAATTACATAAAATAAAGTAGGACATTAAGAATTCAAATCATATCATGCACCAAGTCTCACGAAATTAACATGAATTACATAACAATAAATATATAAATTACACATTGGCATATTTCACGATATAATAACAATTGGCATACTTGATCAATTTATTCAAATCAAATACAACGTATCTTTTCATAATTCATTTCTTATGTTTTTATAAAATTTCATAATCAATTTAGTTTCCAAAATTACACTAACACCCCTTCAAACAATAATTATTCTCAAATAGATGGGCGTAAAATGAGACAAATAAATTCAATAAATCACGAATCGAATATTCATACATCATAGCATACTTCCACGTATCATACAACTCATAATTTCAATTTATAGCACATACGGGATCGAATTGCACAATTAAAATCAATTAACGAATAAAATACAATAGCTTCAAAAATTCATATAAAATCAACCGGACATCCGATTGACGAACGGGAAGTGGCGTTGGACTCACCACGACGAAAGGAACCTACTGTCCGAAAGTCGTCGAAATGCCGCCACCGTAGCCGGCCGAACAGCCACCGGCCGCCACCGGAACACCGTCTCCGTTGATCGGAAAAATCCCCGGAAGGACAGAAATGAGCGCCTCGGCCTACTAGACAAAAGCCCTCAAACAATTTTAGAAAATAACAAACACACAGGACTTCGTTGATGAAAAACCGAACCAAATCCCAACGACAAAAACTGAAATTAAATGCAAACCGTAAAACGAAAATGAAATCCGAGCATACCGTTGGAAAGCTTGTAACGAGCCCTACGAAAGCCCCTAGCCAAAACCTAAAAAAAGTCACCGGAAAAATCGGACCGCCGGTTCACCATCGGTCCACCGCCAACGGCCGGTTCCTGGAACGCCGCCGATGCCATCCGCTATGTTTCGTCATTCCAAGCAACTTTCGTGAAGCGACCACCACAAAAACCGGCCCGGAAAAGGGCCCAAATCGCTGCCGAAGTTTCTGCCGCTGCGTCACCGCCGGAACCACCACTTACAGTCACCGGTTGCTTGATTTGAGGTCAGAAATGGACTCAGGAGGTCAAAAGAGGTCGGATAGGGTCAAGCTCCGCCCGCGAAACTCGCCGGAACACCGCGGAGCCGTCGTGCTACAGTAACAGGCGTCCGCCACTGCCACTTCGGGCGGCGCGTGCACCGCTGGCCACGCCGCTTGAACTGGGGTTGCGTCGAGATGTCTCCTAACTGATGGGGTGGCGCGTGTCGAAGAAAGGTCGCCGGAGATCGCCGCGAAGAGACGGCGAAGTGGCGGGGGTTCCACCTAGCCGCCGCTGTGTATGAAATTCACCGATTTCGTCGCCATCGGTCGTCGGTTGGCCGAGATTCTTCTACCATCGTGACGGGCTCGTCGATCTGATAAATTTCCACTAATGGTTCGTCGAATTCCGTCGAGAAACGAGGGAGAACGAGCATGTGTGTGTAAACATACCTCGAGTGTGTGTGAACAGTAACGGGGAACGGGTTTGATTGCTAGAGGAAGAAGCTGGATTGGAAATGGCACGGATTACGAGGATTCGGGGTATATATCTCGGGTCCTCGTACTCAAAAACGGACGGAAGAAGGGGTTAACGAAGTCAGAATTGGGTAAACTTAGAGTCTACGGACTCGTCTCGATGCCCCGAACGCGAAGAAGGGGTTAAAGAGGTCGAACTCTCGACCGAACGAGAAATGACCGAATAACCCCTTAAAAGAGAAAATTTCAAACAAGCCCTAAACTCTAAAAGAGTTCAAAATAGGGCCACGAAAAATATAAAATCACACAATTAAACACATTAAAAGGTTGAAACGTAGCGTACCTTACAAATTGGACGAGCGGGATGTCACAAACTCCCCTCCTTCAAAAGGACCTGTCCTCAGGTCCTCTTACTGAGTCGTAAAGCTTCGAACTGGAATACTTCAATCCATCTCCTGAAATCGTGTAGAGTCATAGCCCTGGCTGTGAAGTTTACTCCCACTGATTGCATTAACTCCCTGCAGAGTTCCGTAGCCACAGAGGTTTATCCAAACACTTGACCGTTGGTCGCTTCAACTCGTTCGATCCGCCCACTAGGCCACTGCACCTGAGGCTCGATACCGACGCTTCCTCGTCGACTGTAAACCAGTACCAGGCCACACTCAACTCAGCCGCGACAAACAAGAGAGAATCCCATCTCTCAGCACGCAAGAGAGAGAGAGCCCCGTCTCCCGGCACGTCAAAAGAGAGAACCCCGTCCCTCAGGCACAGAATTGAGAGAACCCCGTCTCTCAACCACGTAATCGAGAGAACCCCGTCTCTCATCCTAAGTCTGGCAGACTTCCACATCTTCCAAACATCCTAGTTTGAGAAAATCCAGCATTTCTCAAACCCTCGATTCGAGAGAATCCAGCATCTCTCAAACATCTAACTCCAAGAGAATCCAACATCTCTTGCTCACATAATTTAGAAAGAATCCAACATCTTTCTATCACATAAATAGGGAGAATCCCACATCTCCCTAACACGTAAATAGAGAGATCTCAATAACTCTCTAGCACACAAGTTCACTTACACAGCATTCATACATACACACATTAAAGTAGCACCGAATGCAAAACATGGGATGCATGTATAGTGTACCTTTACCCGACTGATATCGGTGTCCCTAGAGTATAGACTCATTATCCATGCTTAACTCAAGGGGGATATCGAGATGGGATCACTGTAAAATAAAATCACTATATGCTTGTAGGTGCATGAAGGGTTAGTGAGTAACCAAAGAAATTATAAGCACTGAAGCACGGATAGTTCACGCAAGCAGGTAATCCATTTAGTTTACAAGAATTCACAACAACTATAAATTTCAAGTTATGGAAATTAAATCAATTAGTCACGTTATTACAATCAAGGCAGCATCACGTACTACACGTCGTCGCGCACGTCAAGCAAAATTAAATATAATTACTTATGAAATGCATGAGTGCAAATGCCATGGATGCTCAATGTACCGTTCACCGTAGTAGTGGAGTCGAGGTTGGCAATTTCTTTAACTTGAAAGGTTAATCAACTCCTTAACTGGCCATAGTTCCAACTTCCCGTTCAAACTTGCATTCTTTAGTATTCCTTCAGATTCTCGGGTACTCAACTGATCTTGGATCGTCTCACTTGATTCTCGGAGTATAGTGATCCGTGTAATCTTTTGAAATCCCAATAGAATCCTCGGTAATCGAAAATCACCATTCTTTCACAGTAAAATCTCTCAAGACAATCGTGGAGAGATAAATGAAGAATCTTTACACAACCTTGCTTAGTACACCGTCGTCGTGACTGATATTCTTATCCTCAATATTTGGTGAAGTTGCTCTTCAATGACCTCGGCACAAAATTCCACAGCTTGCACAACTTTCCCCTTTTTCCTTTGTGTAGTGCAACTACTCTAGTAGGTGTCTTTATAACAGTAACCTGATTTCCAGCTTGGAATTCTCTGAATGGTACAATTGCCTTGATCTCTTCATTGTCACTTCACGCCATCCAGAGTTAGAAATTCTGGCTTTCTTATAAAACATGTACTCCCGAGCACCTCCAAATAATAAGTACCTACCCTGAGGGAACCAAATAGTTAAAGGATCTCTTGTCTCTCTCATATTCGAGTATCTTCTTTTATCCACTCACTACACTGACTGCGTTAGCTTGATCATACATCATCTGGTCAACCCCTGTTCGAATCCCAATGTTGCTTCCACTAAAATCGATCCTCGTTGGAACAGGTAAGGAAGTCACCTAAATATAACCACAGAGCTAATGCATGTGGGGTTAGGGATGTGAATGGCGCGCACTCATATCCAGCAAAGAAAGCAGTCGAGCACGTAGAACAAATGTCCAAAATATTTAAAATTTACTCCAATGCATGATGCACGTGCCATGTATGCATAATACCCGTTTCCATAGCAGTAGCATTGATTCCTTGTTATAAATTCTTGTAAAGGTCCATTTGCTTCTCATCCAAGTAGTCAGAAAACGGAAGTTTCAAATCTTCCTTCATAATTTTGTAGAAGCGGGGAGTGTTGTCATGATCAATTGCAATTCGGCGCCGAGATGTCACCCTACAATTCACAAATTGGACAATTATCTATGCATGAGGGTTAGTACGTGGGTATGTCAGTTAATGAAAGCAATTAAGAGCACCAAATGAATGCAGATGCAACAAGTAATTTACTAAAATTTAAAGCATAACAATGATAATTTTTGCAAAAATCGTAATCATAGTGTGCACACAATCACACAAGCTCAGACAAATTCATACAGGGAAGTCAAATTTTCACGTCTGACAAATGCAATGCACAAGTATTCCTATGCCGTACGACCTAAACTGACACGACACGACTCCAGAGCACCGGTTCTGAACCTGGTAGCTCTGATACCACTTAAGATGTAGCACCCCAAACGGTGGGGCACCACACCCCCGCACTATGACTCGACACGTGGTATGAAATGGAAAGCCCGCACACGCATCAAGTCACAGCGAACGGGTGACAAACGAAAAATCCAACCCAAGCTAGGCGGTACCTAAACCTGTACAAGTAAAACGTGCAAAACCAGAATGCGGAAGCGATGCAAAATATGAACTAACAAAAACTTTAATCAACAAACATAAGTAAACGGGTTCAACTAATTCCACGAACCTGTCCTAACCTGTCCCAAATTCAAACATACAACAAAGACGGGTTCAACTAATCTCAGCCCTGTCCTAACCTGTCCCGAAAATTCATGTAATCAAAGCATAAGTATCATCTTGTACAGAACATACTATATACATAATTTTCATAAATAAATCAGAACAAAATACTTAGCAAAGTCAAACGGACCGACACAGACTCGACAGACCAGACTCAAAGCCCCCTAGCTCGAACTCCAACAACTGGTACCTGCAACTAAAAACATAGGTGGGGCGAAGGTCAGTCCACTGACTGAGCGAGGGGGCTGAACTCACACACACTATACATAATAAGGAGCAGAGCAAGTATCAAAAGAAAGATTATGAACCGGGAATAGGGTTTTACATACCAAAACCATTTTCAAATCAAACTTACACAATTTTCAAACCAAACTTATACATATCTTAACTTATCTCCCCTTATTCAAAACTTAACCAACTGAGCATACTCATACCAAATTTTATACTTAATCAAATCATATCAGACTGAACAAACTCGTAACATATCGAAAGAGAAAGCTCCTATCCCGTTTCATAATCAACATAACATATCATATTCATATACCCGGCGAGTACGGGTCTCCAACCTTACTTCCAAATCATATTTTTCAAAACAGAAAACATACCATAACATAACATCCTCAACTCCGTGTGATGGAAAGGGTGTATACGCCCCTAACCATCCATATCATATACATACCTCGAGGGGTAATGATCCCCTACGAGTCCTCGGCAGGTTTTACGCCACCGGCTCAAGAATATCTCGCCTCCCCTATCTCCCTGAGTCGTACGAGATACCTCTAATGGAGACTATGCACAGGCTTAACCCGACGGCCCGTTACCCTCCCGGGGTTCCTTACCCACAGTCTCCGGGGCCCAACATATCAGAACATAACATAACAGATCATAACTCGCTACATATCATACTTATCAAATCATAATCGTAACGTACGTACCTTATCGGAGCATACCATACCTTACAACTTAGCATATGCTATAAACGTACCTCTCCGTGTCATCCTAATCCGCAGCTGGTATGAAGACACACGGTTTGGAGCATAGCCTCATTGCAAAACATTTCAAGCTTACATATGCTCGTACATATACAATTCAAAACCTTTAATCGTATGACAAATTCATAAACATATCATATAAACACATATCTATTATATAAATATAATAGAATAATCGCATGCAGGCTTGAAAATGAGCACAGAGGGTTGTAGGTCGCTGTAACTAAAACAAAATCCTAAAACCTCACCTTACACCGACGAGAATGGAAAACACAAGCCACGAAGTCCCACTGGAACCCAAACAGCTGACAGACACTCCCTGGAAAAACCCTGATCGATTGAACACACAGAACACAAGACTCAGACTCGAATCACAACCACAAAGACGCACGGCCATGCTCACGAATACAAATGATGCAACATATAATCCATATCAAAAGATGCATAACTTATAAAATTCATAACATTAATTACATAAAATAAAGTAGGACATTAAGAATTCAAATCATATCATGCACCAAGTCTCACGAAATTAACATGAATTACATAACAATAAATATATAAATTACACATTGGCATATTTCACGATATAATAACAATTGGCATACTTGATCAATTTATTCAAATTAAATACAACGTATCTTTTCATAATTCATTTCTTATGTTTTTATAAAATTTCATAATCAATTTAGTTTCCAAAATTACACTAACACCCCTTCAAACAATAATTATTCTCAAATAGATGGGCGTAAAACGAGACAAATAAATTCGATAAATCACGAATCGAATATTCATACATCATAGCATACTTCCACGTATCATACAACTCATAATTTCAATTTATAGCACATACGGGATCGAATTGCACAATTAAAATCAATTAACGAATAAAATACAATAGCTTCAAAAATTCATATAAAATCAACCGAACATCCGATTGACGAACGGGAAGTGGCGTTGGACTCACCACGACGAAAGGAACCTACTGTCCGAAAGTCACCAAAATGCTGCCACCGTAGCCGGCCGAACAGCCTCCGGCCACCACCGGAACACCGTCTCCGGTGGTCGGAAAAATCCCCGGAAGGACAGAAACGAGCGCCTCGGCCTACTAGACAAAAGGCCTCAAACAATTTCAGAAAGTAACAAACACACAGGACTTCGTTGATGAAAAACCGAACCAAATCCCAACGACGAAAACTGAAATTAAATGCAAACCGTAAAACGAAAATGAAATCCGAGCATACCGTTGGAAAGCTTGTAACGAGCCCTACGAAAGCCCCTAGCCAAAACCTGGAAAAAGTCACCGGAAAAATCGGACCGCCGGTTCACCACCGGTCCGCCGCCAACGGCCGGTTCCTGGAACGCCGCCGATGCCATCCGCTATGTTTCGTCATTCCAAGCGACTTTTGTGAAGCGACCACCACCAAAACTGGCCCGAAAAAGGGCCCAAATCGCTGCCGAAGTTTCTGCCGCTGCGTCACCGCCGGAACCACCACCTATAGTCACCGGTTGCTTGATTTGAGGTCAAAAATGGACTCAGGAGGTCAAAAGAGGTTGGATAGGGTCAAGCTCCGCCCGCGAAACTCACCGGAACACCGCGGAGCCGCCGTGCTACAGTCACGGGCGTCCGCCACCGCCACTTCGGGCGGCGCGTGCACCGCCGTCCGGCCACTGCTGGCCACGCCGCTTGAACTGGGGTTGCGTCGAGATGTCTCCTAACTGATGGGGTGGCGCGTGTCGAAGAAAGGTCGACGGAGACCGCCGCGAAGAGGCGGCGAAGTGGCGGGGGTTCCACCCAGCCGCCGCTGTGTCTGAAATTCACCGATTCCGTCGCCGTCGGTCGTCGGTTGGCCGAGATTCTTCTACCATCGTGACGGGCTCGTCGAGCTGATAAATTTCCACTAATGGTTCGTCGAATTTCGTCGAGAAACGAGGGAGAACGAGCATGTGTGTGTAAACACACCTCGAGTGTATGTGAACACTAACGGGAACGGGTTTGATCGCTGGAGGAAGAAGCTGGATTGGAAATGGCACGGATTACGAGGATTCGAGGTATATATCTCGGGTCCTCGTACGCAAAAACGGACGGAAGAAGGGGTTAACGAAGTCAGAATTGGGCAAACTTAGAGTCTACGGACTCGTCTCGATGCCCCAAACGCGAAGAAGGGGTCAAAGAGGTCGAACTCTCGACCGAACGAGAAATGACCGAATAACCCCTTAAAAGAGAAAATTGCAAACAAGCCCCTAAACTCTAAAAGAGTTCAAAATAGGGCCACGAAAAATATAAAATCACACAATTAAACACATTAAAAGGTTGAAACGTAGCGTACCTTACAAATTGGACGAGCGGGATGTCACAAACTCCCCTCCTTCAAAAGGACCTGTCCTCAGGTCCTCTTAATGACCTAATGAATGAAATGAATTGTTATAATCCTATTCGTTGTATTTTATGTTCCCACTTGGGAGAAATGCTTCTAAACCTCGAATAAGGATTATAACTCGCATGTATGTGTTTCAATTCCGCGATATTATGATATTATGCCTATCTTTTTATACCCACCAATCTGTCTAAGACTGAACCCGGAGTTGTTTCAGTTGTTTTTGCAGGAAGGGGGATGCTAGGCGGGATACCAGTCAGGGAGAGTCTTGCTTCGTGTCTAGCCTTTCCTTTACACTCACTTCTGATTACTTTTGTTACATTTGGATTTTGTATATGTATGGAGCGTACAGGATATGGTACCTATATGTATCGTACATGAAATATTGGTACATAGAGCGTATAGCTCAATATATGAATTACATGTTGGTACCTAGAGCATTTAGCTCAATATATAATATATGAATGATTGCTTCCGCATTTCTGTTACTCTGATTGTTGTGGTTGTTGTTGGGGTTTAAGTTATAGGTTAGTCCCGCCTGGCTTAGCGAGTGTGTATGTCTCCGTTCGCTATGATTTGGCTCGTGTGTGGAAATCCATTTCATATACGGGTCGGGTCATGGTGCGGGGGATGTGACGTCTCGTGCTCGGGCGTTACATTTGTTATTTGAAATTCTTATATGAATTATTTGAATTTATATGAAATATTCGAATTATATGTCAAAATTGCCTAAGTGATTGATGATACAAATTTTTATGAATTTTATGATATGTGGATTTAATTTCCGAGCATGCTAATTTTTGTGAATTATGTGATTGAAGGCTTAATTGTAACACCCGGAACGCAAAGGTGCCACATCCCCCGCACTATAGCTCAGTCCACATATGAAATGGGCAATCCATACATGAACTGAGCCATAGCGAACGGGTGATAAGAAAATAAAGACTTAACTAGCTAGGAGGGACTAACCCCAAACCAATTACCACAGTGCAAAAAGGAATAAACCTAAGCCTGCCATTCACGAGCATTTATCAAGTAATCTAAAACCGAGCATTACATATCAATACATCATCATCTCTCAAATACATACCATTTCATATAAACCAAAAATAACAATACATATGCAACAAAGTAGGATGGACACGTGCTAGACCCGAAAAGAAAGATTTGACTCGACACCAATCCCGCCTAGCTCACAACCTGCAAAACTGAAAGGTCAGGTGTCAGTCTACCACAGACTGAGCGAGGGGTATAATAGTTATAAGCGCAGATAACATGCAAATCATAACCTCGGGTAAGGTTTTATAACCGAAATCAATCTAAGTTCAATAACAATATAGAGCTCGCCCGAGATTACAACTATCAGATTTAACAATTTAATCAATTTCAATCAATCAATCGGTGGCCCGGCCAGTGAGGGCAATTCTCCAACCTTACTCCCAACAGTGTACAATCACGATACTTTTAGTTAATTAATTAAGTGATCACACATTCAATTACAGTGCACACGTAGCAGTTTCAATGACTCCTTCTTCCTCCAATGATGGTGGGTTTGCAAGGCCCGATCCATCCACGGTAAACATGGTGTACGTCGGGAACATGACTCCCACGCACGGGACTCCTTCCTCCACCAAACCTCCTGGTGGATTCAGGGTTCATCCCCACGGTTGAGAGGAGTGTAAGAGTTACCCGTCAGCCCATGCTTTCCCGATTGGCTCAAACACTCACTCTCGGGCCCACAGTGCACGATACTATATACTCGCCCAAAACACGATCAATCAATTCAATACAATTCAGTAAATCAGTTGCAAATCAATAGAGTTTGGAAAACTATAGATATATAGATACCTTTTGGCTTAAACATCACATAGGGTTGTAATGGTCCTATATATCTAGAAATTAAACCTCACCTGTACCGACAAAATAAAGAGAAAGACACGGTCTAAGAAGTCCACTCCACGTCACTGGTGTGCTGGGTTGTGCAACAAAGACAAGTGTACATAAGACACGACTCAAATGAACCAATTAGGACGGATGACGTAACATGACGTGCAATAACGAGAATGGACAATTATCAAATGTCATGATCATATTTAAGCATAAAACACGCATATAATAATACGTACAGTAGCATGCAACCAAAATATGCATGAAAACAGGATGTGACACGCCCGTGTCACCATTACACACTAAGCCGTGACACCCCCGTGTCACAGTACAGCGTACAATATGCATGAAAATAGAAGGTGACACGCCCGTGTCACCAATACAAGCAATCCGTGACACCCCCGTGTCACGGTACAGAGAAATCAAACCATCAAGCACCCCCGTGTCACGCTGAAAGAGGAAAATGTGACACGCCCGTGTCACGTACGCAGGAGAGAAAAACAAAGTAGTTATGCAGGGGAAGAACGAAATAAACCACAAATGATCACATAACAATCTCCAAATGCATATAATTCATGAAATAACCATGCTAACATACTTATAGTTCAATAATAACTCATAAAAACACATATTTTCACATTAGATCATCAAGAATTCATCATTTGAAACCCATAAATGAACTCATGCTCCAAGCTTATAAACTTCATAATATGTACATTAAATTCAAGCTATAACCAAGTATTCATGCTCCTACCAAGTAAAACATAACCAAATAAGCTTAAACCATAATCTCTAGTTACTACTCAAGATTCAAGAATTCATATAAATCTCCAAGGTTACCTTAAATGGAAAAAATAGAAGAAATGATGAAGATATGATGATGATGATGATGCTCCTAACCCAAACTTCCTTCACAAATATAGCTTGAATGGTTGAAATCCCTTCTCTTCTTGGTAGGGTTTTTGAATCGAGATGAGGGAGAGAGGGAAGGGATCAAGTGTGTATATGTTTGATGCAATCAATGATATATGCTAGATATAATAAAACTAGACACAATTTGCAATTTAATCCCTCCAATTCATAAGTCATGCAATTAAGTTCAATCTCAAGGAAAATGATCAATTAAGTCCAAGACTATTTCATGCAATTAAGTCCCTAAGCTTATGAAGTGATCAATTAGGGACAATTAAGTAATTAAACAATTAAGTCATAATTGGCAATTATTTCACATTAAATCACATATTGCATAATTGAAAGATTGGGGCGTTACATTAATTGTATGATTTATTTAGTTTTGGACTTAATCGAAAATTTGAACTTGGACTTATTTGAAACTTTTTGAAAGTTTTGGACCTAATTGAAAAATATCCTTTTTAATAAAATTTTATATATTTTAATTCGTCTAATTAATTTTTTTTTAAATTTAATTTATCATTTCTTTGAAATTTTAATTTTTATTATTTGAATAATGTGCTTATTTGTTGAAAATGTGTTGCGTTTGTGCTCGATTTGAGATCAAATTTTCGTGCCGATTTAATATGCATGAATTATACGTGTTATGAATTCGTTTATATGCTCGTTTTAATTTTTCGGACTTGTTTGATATGGTAACGAACCATATTTTAATTGTTGGGGATTAGAGGGCCTAACTAGTTTTAGCGCGCCTTGGATTCCGGAGACCGTAACTTAAGCTAGGGAATTATGATTTGAATTCCGGAAGTATCGTCGGACTCGTAACGAAATTTGGAAGCTACAGAACTTGACCTCACATTTTTCTAAGCCCGTTTGATCCCCCGTATTTAGTCCGAAACGAACTGTTCGAGCAGATTCGCCACCTTGGAGTATTTTGGCCATAACTCTCTCATTCCTTATCCAAATCACTTGATTCTTGAGCCAAACTAACCCTAGTTAAACCCTCTATCCATCCCTTATCCCCTCATTTCGAACTCATGCCTGGAGAGAGAGAAAGAAGCAGCTGATCGAGAGAGAGAATGGGGAAAAGAAATCTGCACAGTTCATCTTGCTTTTCCAAGATCAATACTCCATCATTTCGCCTCAAATTTGAAAGGTAAGCCCGGATTCTTGTTCTATATCTTCTCCTCTTTCTTTTAAGTGTTTATTTGCTGAATTTGATGTGGTTTTGGGTATGGTTTGGGGCTGCTATGTGAATAGTAAGGGTTTTGTGAAATTTGGATGAATTCTTGTGAAATCTTGATGCATATCTTGATATGAAGCTATATATATGATCTATATGACTTAATTGATTCAATTCTAATCATGAAATACATGGAAATTCGCTGCATCATGATCCACCATTGATAAGCATGAGTTTTGATGGTTTTGTGCCTGAGTTACCTCCCTTGTTGCTGAGTGAACCTTGCTGCTGCTGTTGTGTTATTTTGCTGTCACTTTTTCCTTCGTTTTGTCGTTGCTTCGCTGCTGTGATTGCTGTTTTTTTTATTCCGCTGCTGCTGCTGCTATTTGGCCTGTTGTTGCTGCACGAAATGGAGGAAAAACAGAGGTTCAGCTGCTGCTGTTCGTGCGCCTGTTTCATCTCCCCGGGCGGGGAGATTGTTTGATGGTTGTGTCCCCGGGCAGGGACACCTTGAGGCAGTAGCTACTGCATCTTCTTCTACCCGGCCGGGGAGCTCCTTTTGCTGCTGCGTTCTTTTTAATACTTTGTGCATGTGTTTATGTTTGTGTATTTATATATGTGTTTGTGTTTGAATGCATGTATTTACGTAAGTGCATGTGTGTGTGTTAAATATGTTGTGCATGCAGGTTATAAATGTATATATACATATATATATATATATATATATATATATATATATGTACGTGGTAATTATATATATAATATATGCATGCATGCTGTGTATATATATATGCAATGTATAATTATTTCACGCATTTGTTGATTTGTGTGTGTGTGTGTGCATTATACATGAAATTATATTTTTGTGCATGTGTGCATGTTGTTGGAAAACACGAATCAGAAAGCAGCGGAATTTAAAAATTTTTCCAACAAAAGGATCTTGGACTCGCAATCGTGTAACCAAATTCGTAGAGATAGAAAACTTACTTTTCTTTTATTCTTTCTTGAAGCGTTTCAAGCCACCCAAGAACGCTCTTCTCGCGGCTTGACAACCCGTCCCTTGAAAGTCTCTTTCTACTTCAGAATCCATTGTCGGGATAGCAATCCACACCAACCTAGATTCAATTCATGTTAGAGATGTTCTTAACAATATAACATAAAGAAAGAAACATGAAACGAGAAAAGCAGGATTGAAACTCCCTTCGAAAACAGTTTTGCGAAAGTAGAAAACTGTCAGTCACAAAACCCTCGTGAAAAAATTCATCCTTCAGGATATGGACGAACGGTTTTCGCCATCTTCTTTGGTTCGATTTTTTCATTCGCTTCACGTCGGGTTCAGAATCGTTTCATCATCCCTTCTGATCGTTTTTGCTTAATCCCCACTTTTGGTAAAGCTCGAATCTTCAAAACTTCTAACTTGAAGTCTCTAGAGATAGTCCACCAACTTGGCTACAATCTAACTAGTAAGGATGCTAGTTCTCTAGTTAGTGTTTAGGCTTAACCTAGGGTTTTATTTTATCTTGGAGAAAGGAAGGTGTTCAACACATGAACCAAGAATTGTCTATTAGCTCTAAAGGGGAGCATGAGCTCCCCTATATATAAGAAAGGGGAGGGACGAAATTCCTAGTCCTTAATGGGCTAGGATTTTGGTCTCTCTCTCTCCTATTACTTGATCATCAAGTAACTTTGACTTTGACTTTGAATTCTAATTCAAATCAACTTTCAAGAGAGCTAAAAATATCCAAACTATTTTTGGATAATTTTATACTTTATTTATTTAAAATAAATAACTTATTTTATCTAATTAATTAATTCATAATTAATTAACTAGATTATTTTTCTCCAAAATAAGACTTTCTTTTTAATTCAAAATTAAACCAAAGTCTATTAAATAATTAATCACATTAATTATTTACTACATAAATAAATATACACATATATTTATACACGTGTGTGACATGTGTCACAATGACACGTGTCACTCAAGTGAGCCACACGTGTGGTTTCACACGTGTGGAACCCTCTTGGCTTGATTAACTCGTTTAATCATTTTAAAGCCTCAACTCATGTAACCAAGTTGTTGTGTGTGACCCTCTAGGTTCTCAATTCAATTAGCAGTGACCCTAATTAATTAATTCACTAATTAATTAATCAGTCCACAGATTAAACGACCATAGTCTAGCAACAGGTGTTTAACCCCTAGCTGAATTGGAATGTTCGGATTCGACAGAACCTTTAAGTCATTGATTCATGTGAGATACAATCCTCCTACTTACTATCTCTCAACCATGATCTAGGGTAAGGGAATAATTAGAACCCTAATAATCTGGTCTTAAAGCTAAGTGCATTTCATATCCATTTGATCTCAATCCAAGAAACCCTTTTCTTGATGTCTTGATCTACTGCCTTGGCCAAGGACTCCATATGGCATATGAATGACTTACACAATAAGAGATCACCTTGCAAATGCAAGTGTAGGTCCTTTCTTGATTCTCATTCACTTTCATGAGTCACTTGTGCAGCCCCAGCATAAGCCTTGAATCAGTTGTCTAAGGTGACACCCTTTAAAGCTTATACCAAAGACTACAGAGTTAACTCATAAAGTAACATGGAACCTCAAGTCTAAGGATCAATTAATCACATCAATGACTCGTGAGATATTTCCTAATCTGGAAGTTTCCATTTCCTGAAATAGAAACTTCCTTTCCCATTTAGGAATGTTCTCACACGGGGCACCTCAGTGAACTTACTTATTAAAGTAAGCACCCTCATGTATCACGCACGTATCAACTATACACTTTGCACCTCCATGAAACAAGGTGGTCCTTCTTAAGGGCGTGATCCCACAAGCAAGCCTTAGAGGAGTCAGGTTGACACTCCCACTGTCTGTAGGACTCATCGGCTTGGAGTATTTTACTAATCATGACTTATGTGATATAGGGCTCGTTTCATGAACCATTTCACCTAAATGGTAGAGTCCTAAAGTCATCAGGATTAGGGGAGTTCTCATACATGCACACATAATGGAAACACTCAAAACACGTATTGGCATATAAAGAAGTGTTTGCCTATGATCAATCGTATATTATTCAAAGATTGTCTGTGATACAAGAAAAGTCCCAAAGCAGATTACGTCGAATCGGCTTTCTAGGGCACTATTCCTAACAATCTCCCACTTGCCCGTAAAAGCCATTTAGGTACTCTAAGTCCCATCTTCTCAAGATGCACTTAGAGACCCTATTGACTTTGGGCGTTTCCAAAGTGGATCTGCTATATTCTCTGCTGATGTGACCCTCTTGTTTACACATCTCTTAGGAAACACCTTTTCCTTATAAAGTGATTCGTAATCACGTGTTCAGTCTCTTGGTGAGGTCTTGGTTCTCTTACTTGAGCAACCATCCATTTTATCATACAATATGATAAAGGAGTTGTTTCATGCTAGGAACTTCATCTAACTGGTTAGATGGAGTTTCTTACCCAAACACTTAACTTAGCGTTATATAATACGACTAAGTTCTCAACTACGACAGTCGAGTTTTGCAATGTCCGTCCTTGGAACCCTTTCCAACACATTGCATTACCATTCTGGTAGAAGTTGTACCCTTGCAATGATTTCATAATCATCCATGTTTGATGAACGGTTACATCAAATATCCTTCTAACAACAAGATCTTTTGGGCTCTGTAAACTAATACATATCCTCATTTCTTCTCAAGTACTCTGAGGACATCCTTTACAGAGATCTAATGACCTTCTCTGAGGTCATATTAGATTCGGCCTACTACGCTTAGTGTTGTGCCATATTTAATTTAGTACATAACTTTTCATACATTGTGCACCCTTTCACTTAAAGGGATTTTGGACATTCTAACTTTCTCAAAGTTTATCTTAGGACACATACTCTTCAAAAGAGACGTTCCATTGTCCATACTAAACTCCTTTTAGTACCGTGGTTATGTACTCATTTTGTGATAATCCTTTTATTCTCTTAGATCTATCTTCTATAGATCTGAATGTCGAGAATATAGGATAATCACCAAGATCTTTCATGTCAAATTGTTTCTTAAACAAGAATTGGTAACTTTCACGTCATCCTTGACATTCCTAATGAGAAGGACATCGTCTTCTAAAGAACCAAAATTGACTCTTACATCACTAACTTTCATATGTACACTCTGAGACTTATTCGACTTCTATCTGTGTCAAACGATTTGACTGTGGAATCGAATTGTCTAACTCCTAGAAGCCTTTATCAATCCACAGATTGACTTTAGGGATTTGCATACCTTATGCATACTCCCACTGAATATGAGATTTATAGAAATACCTTATTTCAGTCTCTTTCAATCTCATATTGAACAAGATAGTTCTCATATTCATTTATCATATCTCATAGTCAGAATATGAGGATATGGTAAACACAACCCAAATGGACTTTTGCATTTCAACCGTCAAGAAGGTTGTAATGCTTTCCATTTACTCGAAGCTCTAGGAGCTTGATCCTATCAGGTGGATCAACCAAGGTCAAAACTCGGTTTAACTATATGGAATCCATATTGGATTTCAAGGCTTGCTTACACTACTCAGATTCCAAATCTGACAGTGTCTCCTCTTCAAGTAATTCCTTGGCTATCTAGGAACGCGTTCTAAACGCATCTTAAGAGAAGGGTTTCACACGTGTACATACTCCAAAATTTGGCTAAGTTTTATCAGATGGGCTCGTTTCTTCTATATGTGGCATGAATATTTTTCCTCAAATTTCTTTGAGGTCTGCTTGCTTGCCTTTCTTCTTCTATAGGAACGATTCCTTAAGAAAGGTACATTCCTTTGAAACAAACAACCTTTGTACAAGGGAATCGCAAAACTGATATCCAATATCATTGTATAAACTTGAACTCATTTCAAGCTTATCTCCCACTATCCTCTTCAAGTAAGAGGATTCCATTGAATTCTTGGATAAGAATAATTAGGGAATTTAGTATGCCACTTTGCATAGTGCAACTGAAGGACTGATTTTGGAAGGTACTAAATTCAAAATCTCTAACTGCATATTCTAGGAGTTTATTCCTAGAATGATTATAAGTCAGTAAAGCTTGCTATGGAATGGACCATATCCTATAAGGTTTCATTCCCTCATTCAGAAACACTAAGGTGTTCTCGAATTGGTTTACTGAGAGATAATCCTATTATCTCTAAGATGAGTAAGGAATTAGTTGCTAAGATATTGGCTATCTCGATCATATCGATTTACCTATAACTTATGACTACTTCGGTTCCTAACCTCCTTTCGAAATTCTAAGAATTTCATATAAGTTTCGAATTTGTACTTTAACAAGTACATTCATTTATAATGATTAAACTGACGATTGTATCTAGTGCTTACATTAAGCATCTTACACTCATCAGCACGGATCGAAATCCACTATAATTTTGGAACGTTCCACGTTTCTTATAAACGGGATTCAGGAACGCTTCCCTCATGACAGGATTCACAGGAAGTCAACACTATAGGTTCATTTTCATAGAATGATCCTAAGGTGTCTGACTTGCTAATCCTTTTATATCTCAACGTTCCAAAGTAATTCGAAGCTTTGCTGTAGCACCCTCACACGTGAGGCACCACATCCCCCGCACTAAGGCTCAACACGAGTAACGAAATGGTAAATCCGTACCCGTATCAAACCCTAGCGAACGGGAGACAAACATAAACCTTCCTAAGCCAGGCAGAACTAGACCCTGCAATGAAAACCAATCAACCAAAGTATAATGCATTGCACAGCCAACTTCAAACATACAAACCATAAGCCGAAATTGGGCTCTTCAGGCCTCTTTTAAACTCATAAATACAGTCCAACAAACAATTTCAATAACAATTACATAATTATTCAAGTTCCATGATACTGTAGAATCGAATCAAACATAAATTCAATACATTAGTGAGTGCAGAGACTCTCCTAACCTAACTCGACCCACCTAAAGACTCCAAACACCTCCGCCTAGCTCGAACTCCAAAATCAAACCTGCACACTAAAGTGTTGGGGAGGGGAGAAGGTCAGTCTCTAGAAGACTGAGTGAGCAGGAGTGATATACATATATAAAACATGCACATGCAAGTCATAATTTCCGAACAAGGTTTTGTTTGCGATTAGTTCCCTAAAAGGCAAGAGAATGATTAATCAGTGCTCGGATTTTATGACTATTCATATTAATTCATTACATTCATAAATCATACATAAATATAAGGCTCGGCGAGTGAGCGTGCACAATCTCCAACCAAACTCCGACCGTGTACGACAAATATCATATATATATATTGATTAGGTGTTCACGCGATATATCATAATACATGCAGACTATATATCATAAATCATATTCGTTTGGGCAATCCGTGTTCAGGCCTTCCCGCATGGTGCATAATCATAACATAACATATATATAAGAAAAGGCGTAAATCATAACCAACCTTCTTCCTCCGGGTGGTGGACGGGCTTGCAAGACCCGACCACCTCAATCATAGGCCAATGGGGTTTCATGACTCCCCCAAGGGCACTCAGCTCCCATTCCTCGCTAAATCTCCTAGCGAGGGCCGGTATCACCGTAGTTTGGTTGGGACTAGTATATGGGATCCCCGTCAGCCCATGCTTCCCCGGTTAGCCACATATACTAAGTCCCGGGGCCCGTACAATAATAAGTAATAAATGTGTCTCGCCAAAACATAACAATCATAAGTACATAACATAATTCATAAATACCTTACCGTGTAATTCGGCATATGCTATATACGTACCTCTCCGTGTCATCCTATTCCGTAGCTATCATGAAGACACACGGTTTGGAGCATAGCCTCATTACAAAACCATTTTTAAGCTCATATACTCTCATACGTATAATTCAGAAGAATTTACTCGATAACTTCATTTGAAAACCATATATATATATAATCATAAGGTTTTGGCCAAAGCTTTTCACATAAGGGTTGTAGGGTTTGTTACATAGCTAAAACAAAACCACCCTCACCTAAACCGTGACGAAACAAGGAACGGGTTAACAAGTGCTCGAAGGATCAAGATCTCTCCACCCTGGAGATAAACTGTACAAAGACAACAAGACGTGTTCGTGAGACTCAAGACTCTTAATGAACCATATATGACGCACGACAATGAAGTGAATATGATATGAATGCATAAATGATCATATTATATTAATAAAATGTTCATGTGCACGATTAAGAAATTTAAAACATATAATCAAATCATTCATTCATAGGTTTCATTCAATTTCATAAGTTCATAAATTCATATAAATTTCATAAATTCATAAATTCATACTATTCATAATTTCATAATTTCATATATTCATAATGTATATCAATTAATCCATGAATTCATTTAATAATCATAACACATAATATTCATATTCACATTTCGGAATAAAATAAATAGAACGTTAAATCAATAGTCGATAATTTAAATACGTGAAATAGTGATTAATTAATCTAAGAATTCATTCAATAATCATTACACGTAGTATATCGCATTTATAATTAGAGAATAGGCAATTAATCACTTTCATTTGAAGATCGACATTAAATAAAACAAGAAACAATAACAATTAAATTCTATACAAATAATCATTTAATACTTAAATTATATAATAAACATATATATATATAATATATACATATATATATACGTTGGTCACCATGCATGCATATATATATACCTACATACGTAGTAATACATGCATAAATAATAATATGCATGCAAATGTAAAACATACATATATATATATATCCTTAACATGCATGCAAATGTAAACTTACATATATATATATATATTTTACGTAATACCTGCATATAAATATAAATCATATATATAAATATATAATACGTAATACATGCATGCAAATTACATAGAATAATCATACTAATGAAATATAAACTATACACATGCACAAAGAAATTCAAAGTAGGCTTCACCCATAATTACACAAACACCCCCTGCATGTCACCCATAATTACACAAACACCCCCTGCATGCTTGACCCATATATATATATCCACACATTCTAATTGTTATAGTCCAAGAGAAAGAAGTAGCAGCAATATATATATATATACACACACACAGACTGTAACTTATACATATTATGCATGCACGCAAACCATATATATATATATATATATATATATATATATATATATATATACATACAGCAACACACATGCATGTAAAGCACCCCATGCACACACACAATCGGCATATATATATATATTGTACAATACTAAACAAAATTGGAGAATAGCAGCAGCAGCTGGGAAAGGAAAAGAACAGAGAAGCAGAGCAGTAGCTACAACCATATGCAAGGAATTAAAAGGGTGACACCCCCGTGTCACCAAAATAGAACACACCGAGACACCCCCGTGTCTCGGTACAGTGAGAATTGGACAAGCAGCACTCCCGTTCCTAGCTGGAACGAACAAAACGACACCCCCGTGTCTCGCCTGGAACCGTTACAGAAGCTGCGCAAGAAGAACGAAACAGGGGAGGAAAAAAAACAAGAAAAGGAGCAGGCCAAACAATTACACAATTTGCAAACAATTCAAGCCAACAACTAAGGTGAGATGAGGTTCCAATTGCACAAGAACAGACCTGGAATTAACCTCAAACATGCAACAAAATTGAGAAGGAAAGCGCAGCAGTTTTATGCGTGAAAAACAGGGGATAGCGGGAAAAGAACAGGGCAACCAATTCATGATCAACCAACCATCAACACAGCTGAAACTAAGATGAAAATGAATAACATTTAACACCAATACGAGTTCCAAAAGCTAGCAGCAACCCGGTACGTGAAGGGAGTGAAGATCGGTTCAAAATTCATTCAAATGCTAAAAACCTAACTGTTCAAGCACATGTTCCAAAACCCCATGAAATCTGAATCAAAATCAGGGATGAGAGGATGAAAATAATCATAGATGCATGTACAACATAATCCTAACTCACCTCGTTGATTGGATGAAAGATGATTGAGATTTGAGCTCTAAAATCCCAAAACTGCACAGTCGCGGGAAAAACTGGATTGCAGAAGCTTTGGATAAGTTTTCTGGTTTGTGGGAGGATCAGATCGAGATGGGGCAGGTAAGGTCTGATAGAGGGTTGAACTAGGGTTAAAAGGCCACCAACCATAGTTAATTTGGTCAAGGTTTGAGCAAGATATGGTCATTTTAGTGCAACAAGGTCATTTTGGTCGCCGCCTCGTTTTTCGGTTGAATTTCGGAGGTTCAAATGACTTAGGAAAAATATAGGGCTAAGTTTACTAAACTCGAATTTTCGTTACGAGTTCAGCGGAGTTGACGGAACTCGAATCCGAGTTCCCGAGCTCAAGATATTAAATACGGAACCAAGGGTACGCTAAGTGCTCATTAGCCCCCGACTTGGATTCCAAAATTCAATTTAAATCCGTTAACATATCAAATGAATTCGAAAATACGAAACGAACATATATTCATAAACAAGACACGTATACGTTCAACATATTAAATTTGCACGAAATTCTGGTATCAATTTAAATAGAAACGAGGCACGTAGATGTCATTCATACGTAAAGAAACAATAAAATTCATAATATTAACAAATAATAAACAATTAAATGCATAAATAATATATTATAATTAATAATGCATGTATATATATATATACTTATATTTTATATAACATGCATGCATAAATTCATGCACACGTACACCAATATATACATATTTATGTTATATAAATATACAATATTAGCTTCAACGAAATAATATATGCGTAAATATATATATGTATTTATTATTCATATTATTAAAATAAAATAATTAACATTTAATACATTTAAAATAAAATTAAATATAAAACACATAAAAACAATTAATCACATAATTAAATAATTAAATTGTGCAATTTAGAAACAAATAAAGCATATTAATAAAATTGAAAAACCGGGGCGTTACAATCTCTCCCCCTTAAAAGAATCCGTCCTCGGATTCAAAACACGCTTGAAATTAAACAATGAGAGATTCCCCGTCTCTCGCAACAACAAGGAGAGAGTCCCGTCTCTCGAGCAACAATGAGAGAACCCCGTCTCTCGCAAACAAAGAGAGTACCCCGTCTCTCAAACAAAAATAAGAGAAACCCCGTCTCTTAGAAACAACGAGAGCACCCCGTCTCTCAAACAAAATAAATAAAGCAAGGAAGTCTCCCATACTCCCAAGCAGCACACGCAAAACCAAATTCAAAATCATACAAGCCACCTCAAGGTAATTATCAGATATCATCCACGTTACTCATCAATTACTTCACGTAATTTAACTTGTTAAGAAAACAAAGCACATAACAAAGAAATTATTAAATTGAATCTGCATGAATGTATGCTTCATGAATGCTATAAATACCGTTCACCGTAGTCACGAAGTTTTAAAATTGTGAGTTGTCGTGGTTCAGTGTATCATCTGTCCCGAAGATAGATTCAGTGCTCAGTTTGTCTTTAACCTCTTCAGGGTACCTCGATGAAACAATTAATGAATCCTTCAGGGATTATACTTCTTGGATCCCTTCTGCCTGGTACTGCTCCCAGTCTCCACCATTCCTCTTAATCCACATTCAGCCAACTCTTTTTACTTATCCAAGCTTGACCTCCCGAATACCCTTAGATCATCCGTTTCGAAGTTAGGTCCCTAGCTACTATCCTACCCATATCGGATTTTGGAATACCCTCGAGAATAACTACTCCTGACAACCCTAACGATTCAATCCCAACCTTGAGGTATTCTTCATTAGGATCTACCTTAACACGAATCCTTTTCTATCTTCCGTTCATATTATCCATTCATTCTTTTTAACCCCTTTTAGGTTGTATTCTGCATCTGACCTTTGGTTCCTTCTTAGATTTCCTTCCGAAGTAACGTGGGACTAACCGAAGATAATATTGTCATTATTGAACCCCCCCTTCATACCCTATTGGATTACTCGTGATCGCCATCATTCCATCATATGCCAACTTGATTCGATACTCTCTCTTGTCAATTCTGACTTAGGAGTTTCCAGAAGCTCCCTTATAATTCTGTTATCCCCAGATCCATGTTCTATACATAGGAATATTCTCCAAGCCATTTCCGTTATACCTAATGAGAGACTCCAACCCTATTTGAATAACTTAACTCTCCACTTAACAATTTAACTATTCAAGCCGTCTTGTTTATTTCTGATCATCACTAATAGGACTCCCAGGTCTTCCTTAATTTGCAATTTCGTTATTCTTACTGAAATATTTCTTCGAGCACCCTTTCAATCATCCAATTTGTTCCTCGGTCGTGCTCTCCCCCTTAAATTGCTGTTGTCCCGGGTTGAACTCCATCGATTCTTCTCCTATCAAAACTCTTGATGAGTAAATCCCATTAGGTGGAGTTTTAACTGATATAGAAATCAAAGGTTTAGCCTTTCAACTCCTTCCCTAGTTCTCTTGATGTCCGAAACTCCTTTCTTAATCTTGTCCGGAACTCTAGTCTCACTTCTCCTTCTGAATTCTTGTTTCCGTTAACCTATCCCTTAATAGAAGTTCTTATTTCTCAAATTCACCTTCCTTCTAACGTCATCCTATTATTTCTCCTCCTCATAACTCAGATGCGATTCAGTTGAACTGATACTTGATAGTTGAGGCGAAAGGGCTTCCTATCAAGTAAACACTAAAATGCATGTTGGGTTAAAATGACAATGCATGGGTCACATGTACATCAAGCAATTAAACAACACATTAGCGCAACGAAACCAATTAGAAATGTACGGATAACATAAGGTCAAAAGAATAAATAAATAATGCAAAATATGATGCACGTGCTATGAATGTTTTGGAACCTGTCACCAAGGTGGTAAGTAGTTAGCTCCGTAGCTTTTCCTCGTTCCTCCAATCCCAAGGTTACTTTGACTTGGTGGTTATCCCTTGCCTTTCCCACGGTCTTCAAGTTTCCCATGAGTCTTTTGGCATCACTTGTATCTTCCACTATCCGAGATTGCAATTTCTTAATCCTTAATTCCTCCACGTCCACAGAGTTAGTATCCAAACTTCTCCTCGAAATTCGACCTTTACTTCTAATCGTCACCTCGATCAAGGATTCCGCGCTTATCCTTTGTGAATTTAATTCACCTCCAATTGCTTATACTTGAGCGCATGATTTCCTTTCTTTCCCATTTCCATTGGTTGCTCCATATCTTCCAATTTAACCTCACAACATGACAATTCAGCTGGGATTTGGAAAAATGAACTCAAATCCTGTTCTCCATATCGCCACCTTCCCTCTATTTGCGTTTACCCCAAATGCTTATCTTCTAGAACCCGGCTTCTAATCACTAGGTTTAGTTCGAAGTCCTTCTTTGTAGACCCTTGATGCATAACCTCGACCGGACCCCTGTTATCTCTACTCCTCTTAATTATTAGTACTTCTTCCATGATCCAAATCCGGGACCAATATATCTTCAAGGTTTTGTTCCCTTCATTCCTTAGGTTGCAAGATTCTGTTGAATCCAATTAATGCACTTCAGTTAGTGGATTCACATAAGTTGTTCTTTTGAGTCACAACCATCCCTGGATTAACCCCTATTCCTATACCACCAAATGTTCCTCTGCCATCGCATCGCCAAGGTCGAACCTCCCATTCTGAATCCCAACGGTTAATTGCAACTCAGTCCACAAAGCCACACAACTAGCATTCTCGACACTCCTCCCCGGGTATCCTTCCTATCTTCCTTGCCTCCGAAGGAATTGTAATAGATTGTTGTGATCATAGAACTTGGTCGTGGTTTGATATCATCTTTATAACCTGGAAATCATAACTCATTTCAAGAATGGATGCATGCGATTAGTGCATGCTCATGGCACATATTCAATACGAAAGACAAGAATCCATATAAAATGCAACAAGTGCTTCAACAAAATTCTTAAGGAAACCAAATTCCATATTCGAGATCGATGCAATGCACATAATATCACATAGTCCCTATGCCGTTCGACTTAGACTGACTCCGACACGACTCAAGAACACCGGTTTCGCAACCGGGCTCTGATACCACTTAAGGATGTAGCACCCTCACACGTGAGGCACCACATCCCCCGCACTAAGGCTCAACACGAGTAACGAAATGGTAAATCCGTACCCGTATCAAACCCTAGCGAACGGGAGACAAACATAAACCTTCCTAAGCCAGGCGGAACTAGACCCTGCAATGAAAACCAATCAACCAAAGTATAATGCATTGCACAGCCAACTTCAAACATACAAACCATAAGCCGAAATTGGGCTCTTCAGGCCTCTTTTAAACTCATAAATACAGTCCAACAAACAATTTCAATAACAATTACATAATTATTCAAGTTCCATGATACTGTAGAATCGAATCAAACATAAATTCAATACATTAGTGAGTGCAGAGACTCTCCTAACCTAACTCGACCCACCTAAAGACTCCAAACACCTCCGCCTAGCTCGAACTCCAAAATCAAACCTGCACACTAAAGTGTTGGGGAGGGGAGAAGGTCAGTCTCTAGAAGACTGAGTGAGCAGGAGTGATATACATATATAAAACATGCACATGCAAGTCATAATTTCCGAACAAGGTTTTGTTTGCGATTAGTTCCCTAAAAGGCAAGAGAATGATTAATCAGTGCTCGGATTTTATGACTATTCATATTAATTCATTACATTCATAAATCATACATAAATATAAGGCTCGGCGAGTGAGCGTGCACAATCTCCAACCAAACTCCGACCGTGTACGACAAATATCATATATATATATTGATTAGGTGTTCACGCGATATATCATAATACATGCAGACTATATATCATAAATCATATTCGTTTGGGCAATCCGTGTTCAGGCCTTCCCGCACGGTGCATAATCATAACATAACATATATATAAGAAAAGGCGTAAATCATAACCAACCTTCTTCCTCCGGGTGGTGGACGGGCTTGCAAGACCCGACCACCTCAATCATAGGCCAATGGGGTTTCATGACTCCCCCAAGGGCACTCAGCTCCCATTCCTCGCTAAATCTCCTAGCGAGGGCCGGTATCACCGTAGTTTGGTTGGGACTAGTATATGGGATCCCCGTCAGCCCATGCTTCCCCGGTTAGCCACATATACTAAGTCCCGGGGCCCGTACAATAATAAGTAATAAATGTGTCTCGCCAAAACATAACAATCATAAGTACATAACATAATTCATAAATACCTTACCGTGTAATTCGGCATATGCTATATACGTACCTCTCCGTGTCATCCTATTCTGTAGCTATCATGAAGACACACGGTTTGGAGCATAGCCTCATTACAAAACCATTTTTAAGCTCATATACTCTCATACGTATAATTCAAAAGAATTTACTCGATAACTTCATTTGAAAACCATATATATATATAATCATAAGGTTTTGGCCAAAGCTTTTCACATAAGGGTTGTAGGGTTTGTTACATAGCTAAAACAAAACCACCCTCACCTAAACCGTGACGAAACAAGGAACGGGTTAACAAGTGCTCGAAGGATCAAGATCTCTCCACCCTGGAGATAAACTGTACAAAAGACAACAAGACGTGTTCGTGAGACTCAAGACTCTTAATGAACCATATATGACGCACGGCAATGAAGTGAATATGATATGAATGCATAAATGATCATATTATATTAATAAAATGTTCATGTGCACGATTAAGAAATTTAAAACATATAATCAAATCATTCATTCATAGGTTTCATTCAATTTCATAAGTTCATAAATTCATATAAATTTCATAAATTCATAAATTCATACTATTCATAATTTCATAATTTCATATATTCATAATGTATATCAATTAATCCATGAATTCATTTAATAATCATAACACATAATATTCATATTCACATTTCGGAATAAAATAAATAGAACGTTAAATCAATAGTCGATAATTTAAATACGTGAAATAGTGATTAATTAATCTAAGAATTCATTCAATAATCATTACACGTAGTATATCGCATTTATAATTAGAGAATAGGCAATTAATCACTTTCAATTGAAGATCGACATTAAATAAAACAAGAAACAATAACAATTAAATTCTATACAAATAATCATTTAATACTTAAATTATATAATAAACATATATATATATATAATATATACATATATATATACGTTGGTCACCATGCATGCATATATATATACCTACATACGTAGTAATACATGCATAAATAATAATATGCATGCAAATCTAAAACATACATATATATATATATATCCTTAACATGCATGCAAATGTAAACTTACATATATATATATATATATTTTACGTAATACCTGCATATAAATATAAATCATATATATAAATATATAATACGTAATACATGCATGCAAATTACATAGAATAATCATACTAATGAAATATAAACTATACACATGCACAAAGAAATTCAAAGTAGGCTTCACCCATAATTACACAAACACCCCCTGCATGTCACCCATAATTACACAAACACCCCCTGCATGCTTGACCCATATATATATATCCACACATTCTAATTGTTATAGTCCAAGAGAAAGAAGTAGCAGCAATATATATATATATACACACACACAGACTGTAACTTATACATATTATGCATGCACGCAAACCATATATATATATATATATATATATATATATATATATATATATATACATACAGCAACACACATGCATGTAAAGCACCCCATGCACACACACAATCGGCATATATATATATATTGTACAATACTAAACAAAATTGGAGAATAGCAGCAGCAGCTGGGAAAGGAAAAGAACAGAGAAGCAGAGCAGTAGCTACAACCATATGCAAGGAATTAAAAGGGTGACACCCCCGTATCACCAAAATAGAACACACCGAGACACCCCCGTGTCTCGGTACAGTGAGAATTGGACAAGCAGCACTCCCGTTCCTAGCTGGAACGAACAAAATGACACCCCCGTGTCTCGCCTGGAACCGTTACAGAAGCTGCGCAAGAAGAACGAAACAGGGGAGGAAAAAAAACAAGAAAAGGAGCAGGCCAAACAATTACACAATTTGCAAACAATTCAAGCCAACAACTAAGGTGAGATGAGGTTCCAATTGCACAAGAACAGACCTGGAATTAACCTCAAACATGCAACAAAATTGAGAAGGAAAGCGCAGCAGTTTTATGCGGGAAAAACAGGGGATAGCGGGAAAAGAACAGGGCAACCAATTCATGATCAACCAACCATCAACACAGCTGAAACTAAGATGAAAATGAATAACATTTAACACCAATACGAGTTCCAAAAGCTAGCAGCAACCCGGTACGTGAAGGGAGTGAAGATCGGTTCAAAATTCATTCAAATGCTAAAAACCTAACTGTTCAAGCACATGTTCCAAAACCCCATGAAATCTGAATCAAAATCAGGGATGAGAGGATGAAAATAATCATAGATGCATGTACAACATAATCCTAACTCACCTCGTTGATTGGATGAAAGATGATTGAGATTTGAGCTCTAAAATCCCAAAACTGCACAGTCGCGGGAAAAACTGGATTGCAGAAGCTTTGGATAAGTTTTTTGGTTTGTGGAAGGATCAGATGGAGATGGGGCAGGTAAGGTCTGATAGAGGGTTGAACTAGGGTTAAAAGGCCACCAACCATAGTTAATTTGGTCAAGGTTTGAGCAAGATATGGTCATTTTAGTGCAACAAGGTCATTTTGGTCGCCGCCTCGTTTTTCGGTTGAATTTCGGAGGTTCAAATGACTTAGGAAAAATATAGGGCTAAGTTTACTAAACTCGAATTTTCGTTACGAGTTCAGCGGAGTTGACGGAACTCGAATCCGAGTTCCCGAGCTCAAGATATTAAATACGGAACCAAGGGTACGCTAAGTGCTCGTTAGCCCCCGACTTGGATTCCAAAATTCAATTTAAATCCGTTAACATATCAAATGAATTCGAAAATACGAAACGAACATATATTCATAAACAAGACACGTATACGTTCAACATATTAAATTTGCACGAAATTCTGGTATCAATTTAAATAGAAACGAGGCACGTAGATGTCATTCATACGTAAAGAAACAATAAAATTCATAATATTAACAAATAATAAACAATTAAATGCATAAATAATATATTATAATTAATAATGCATGTATATATATATATACTTATATTTTATATAACATGCATGCATAAATTCATGCACACGTACACCAATATATACATATTTATGTTATACAAATATACAATATTAGCTTCAACGAAATAATATATGCGTAAATATATATATGTATTTATTATTCATATTATTAAAATAAAATAATTAACATTTAATACATTTAAAATAAAATTAAATATAAAACACATAAAAACAATTAATCACATAATTAAATAATTAAATTGTGCAATTTAGAAACAAATAAAGCATATTAATAAAATTGAAAAACCGGGGCGTTACATTTGCCATCTCACTTACTTTTGTTATCTCGTTGTATGTTCAGAACATTAGTGCCTTGAGTCTTTGCACAACGGCTTATGCAGAATTGACTTAAGACTAGTAAATTCTATTCCTAGTAGAATTACTAAACGAGGTAACATTTCAAAGTACTCATACTCTTTGCAGTTCCCTTTCAAAGTCCTTATTTGCTACCATAGAAGCAAACGTCCTATTTGATCTCTAGTGTCTTTTGGGCGTACCCCTTACATGCCCCTCCATTGGCCTCTTAAGGGTTTCTTCTTCTTTAAGCCTTCAAGCCTTTAACTTAGGGAGTTTTAGAAGAAGAATTAACCATCTCAACCTTTTATTCCTTCTTAAGGATGCTCTCAACCATTATCAACTTAAATGATTAACTATGCTACATTAGCATCATTCTAGTTGAGCATAAAGGGTTTGATTGATAGTCGAAGCAATGTAAGCAATCAGTGCATTGAGAACTCTTTTCTCAGTTGATGACCGAGACCATAAGATCTTCAAATAAGATCTTTAGACCTTGTTCGTGAGCACTTGTTTCCTCATTTGGAATATTGAATAATTCCATAATGTTATACCTTGTAACGTTTTTTATGAGGTGGTTCAATTGCTTTTAAGTGGTTTGGAAAAATCCATTCACCTCAGATTGCTTCTCTTTTGGCCCGGGTCGACTTTTCACAATTGAAAACTTCGCCCTTTAGAGAACGCCTTTCTCTAGTCGGGTTCTAAAATGGATTTTAGGATCCGAAGCCATTTAGAGTTAGTCAGGACTTAGTCAACTTATTTGACTTAAGGATGGATACGAATGGGTTTGCATTTCATATTGTAGAGAATCACAGAACTACAACCTAAATGCTAAGCAGAGAAAATGTGGGCATGCTGAATTATAACGATATACAAAAGATAAGGTCTTTAATCTAATGCAGCTCCCACTGTTTTTCAAAGATCTATAATTCCCAAAGATCTAAGAGGAACACATTTCCTAATGGGTACTAAGATCCTAAGCATTTTACCTCGAACCCACGACTCGCGGACATTCTAAGCAAAATCCTAGGTAGGTACAACTTACCAATTCTAACACCTTTAGAACTCTTAGTAATTGTTTTTGCATCACCTATCTTTCAATATGGACCCACGACTCGTGCGACATCCATATTTACTTAGGCGTTAAGCTAGACCCATCAATCATAAGATCATGACCAAAACTTAGTTCGAACGACCCACGACTCGCGGACATCGCCCTTGCTAAAATTGACCACGAAATATTGACCATTTAAAATGATTAATTAGGTAACTAAGAACTAATAAGCTCCACTAGCTATCCCACGACTCGCGGACAATAACTAGCTTTACTTACTAAACTTAAAACCTATTGATGGAATGCTAGGAATTTAATTCAAAATTTGCATCTCGAATTAAACACCTATTTGTTCGAAATTAGCTTAATATTTAATGGGAATTTTCGAATCAACCGGAGAGTTGTCCGGTTCGACCTCACCAACATATATGTTATCCAATTTTATTAGTCTTGATTAATGCAAGTACACTTAAATGCATTTCAAACAAGCACATAAACAGATAACATGTCCTAGCATGATACTAACATGTAATGATCATGGGTTCTACCTATCTTATGCGTGATATGTGGGAGCCACTCCACAATCACAAGTTCTAACATACATGCCACATAAACAGTGTAAATCACATAAGGGAAAGCGGTAACAAAATACGAGCCCTATCTCTATTACATTTAACAATTGAGATTCCCCTCCCTAACATTTTGAGGGGTCTTCACTTATGGCCTCCTTGTTACTTGAATGTGGTCCATCTTACTCCATGGGTGCATTGTCTCCAAAATGAAAATAAAACCTCACCACCTATCTCTACTCTCAAATTACAATAAAAAGAAAAAGACATAAAGTAATAAGGCTCAATCTTCATATTGGCCTTAGACAATTACACGGGGCATACCCCGGCCTCAAAAACAGTAATATGGAAAGCCACATAATAAATCACATAACAGTACGCACATAAGTGAGGCTCCAACCTCAATTGAAAAACGCAACTATAGGGCTTCAACCCCAATTTAAACCATCCATGTGCATAAATTAAAACCATACATAGATCTAAACCCATGATCACCTAACATGCTTTTGCGAGAATTTAAATTTAGCCAATAAATTAAAATTCTCGTTTCAAGTCCTAATGACTTAAAACACGACTTAGATGCAATTCTTGTTCAAGAGCCTTTTCAATAAAACCCGAAAAACAACAAACCAATAAAATTCCAATTAATTTCCAAAATTAATAATTTTATTCTTTCATTATTTTCAGAAAATAAAGATTGTAATTTTTCCAAAATTTAAATCGCTTAATTTCTCAAAAATCCCAATTTAATCAAAATTTTAAAATAATTTTATTTTAGCAAAACTGATTTTAAAAGATAAAATTAAAATAAAATTTAAATCAGGATTTTACGGACCGAAAACACAAAAACACGAAACACGAAAACGGGCCCGAAAAGGGGCCTAGCCGCGCGAGGCACTTTCGCGCAGCAGCGCCCGCCGCGACTAGGCGGGCTGGGCAGGCGTCCCGCGCGGTTGCGGGACGGGCTGGGCGGGCGCGCCGGGACGGCTCCCGCGCGGTTGCGGGAGGAGCTGGGCGGCAGCGGCGGGCCTGGGCGTGCGACGTGCTAGCACGCCTAGGCTCGTCCTTTTCGTGTTCCGTTTCGTGTCCAGGTTTCTCAAAACCAATTCAATCCAAAATTAAAAATTCGATTTAAACATATTTCAATCAAAACGGTTTTCAAAAACACAATTTAAGAAAACAGTTTCAGAAATTCAGGAAAAATTACAGTTTCGTATTTCAGGCTTTCTAAAAGAACTCATGAATACCTAATTCGCATCTAAGCCTAAGAATTTCTACCAAATTCAGAATAATTGAGACGAATCAGAAACACGATTAACGAGGTGGCTTTGATACCACTTGTTGGAAAACACGAATCAGAAAGCAGCGGAATTTAAAAATTTTTCCAACAAAAGGATCTTGGACTCGCAATCGTGTAACCAAATTCGTAGAGATAGAAAACTTACTTTTCTTTTATTCTTTCTTGAAGCGTTTCAAGCCACCCAAGAACGCTCTTCTCGCGGCTTGACAACCCGTCCCTTGAAAGTCTCTTTCTACTTCAGAATCCATTGTCGGGATAGCAATCCACACCAACCTAGATTCAATTCATGTTAGAGATGTTCTTAACAATATAACATAAAGAAAGAAACATGAAACGAGAAAAGCAGGATTGAAACTCCCTTCGAAAACAGTTTTGCGAAAGTAGAAAACTGTCAGTCACAAAACCCTCGTGAAAAATTTCATCCTTCAGGATATGGACGAACGGTTTTCGCCATCTTCTTTGGTTCGATTTTTTCATTCGCTTCACGTCGGGTTCAGAATCGTTTCATCATCCCTTCTGATCGTTTTTGCTTAATCCCCACTTTTGGTAAAGCTCGAATCTTCAAAACTTCTAACTTGAAGTCTCTAGAGATAGTCCACCAACTTGGCTACAATCTAACTAGTAAGGATGCTAGTTCTCTAGTTAGTGTTTAGGCTTAACCTAGGGTTTTATTTTATCTTGGAGAAAGGAAGGTGTTCAACACATGAACCAAGAATTGTCTATTAGCTCTAAAGGGGAGCATGAGCTCCCCTATATATAAGAAAGGGGAGGGACGAAATTCCTAGTCCTTAATGGGCTAGGATTTTGGTCTCTCTCTCTCCTATTACTTGATCATCAAGTAACTTTGACTTTGACTTTGAATTCTAATTCAAATCAACTTTCAAGAGAGCTAAAAATATCCAAACTATTTTTGGATAATTTTATACTTTATTTATTTAAAATAAATAAATTATTTTATCTAATTAATTAATTCATAATTAATTAACTAGATTATTTTTCTCCAAAATAAGACTTTCTTTTTAATTCAAAATTAAACCAAAGTCTATTAAATAATTAATCACATTAATTATTTACTACATAAATAAATATACACATATATTTATACACGTGTGTGACACGTGTCACAATGACACGTGTCACTCACGTGAGCCACACGTGTGGTTTCACACGTGTGGAACCACACGTGTGGAACCCTCTTGGCTTGATTAACTCGTTTAATCATTTTAAAGCCTCAACTCATGTAACCAAGTTGTTGTGTGTGACCCTCTAGGTTCTCAATTCAATTAGCAGTGACCCTAATTAATTAATTCACTAATTAATTAATCAGTCCACAGATTAAACGACCATAGTCTAGCAACAGGTGTTTAACCCCTAGCTGAATTGGAATGTTCGGATTCGATAGAACCTTTAAGTCATTGATTCATGTGAGATACAATCCTCCTACTTACTATCTCTCAACCATGATCTAGGGTAAGGGAATAATTAGAACCCTAATAATCTGGTCTTAAAGCTAAGTGCATTTCATATCCATTTGATCTCAATCCAAGAAACCCTTTTCTTGATGTCTTGATCTACTGCCTTGGCCAAGGACTCCATATGGCATATGAATGACTTACACAATAAGAGATCACCTTGCAAATGCAAGTGTAGGTCCTTTCTTGATTCTCATTCACTTTCATGAGTCACTTGTGCAGCCCCAACATAAGCCTTGAATCAGTTGTCTAAGGTGACACCCTTTAAAGCTTATACCAAAGACTACAGAGTTAACTCATAAAGTAACATGGAACCTCAAGTCTAAGGATCAATTAATCACATCAATGACTCGTGAGATATTTCCTAATCTGGAAGTTTCCATTTCCTGAAATAGAAACTTCCTTTCCCATTTAGGAATGTTCTCACACGGGGCACCTCAGTGAACTTACTTATTAAAGTAAGCACCCTCATGTATCACGCACGTATCAACTATACACTTTGCACCTCCATGAAACAAGGTGGTCCTTCTTAAGGGCGTGATCCCACAAGCAAGCCTTAGAGGAGTCAGGTTGACACTCCCACTGTCTGTAGGACTCATCGGCTTGGAGTATTTTACTAATCATGACTTATGTGATATAGGGCTCGTTTCATGAACCATTTCACCTAAATGGTAGAGTCCTAAAGTCATCAGGATTAGGGGAGTTCTCATACATGCACACATAATGGAAACACTCAAAACACGTATTGGCATATAAAGAAGTGTTTGCCTATGATCAATCGTATATTATTCAAAGATTGTCTGTGACACAAGAAAAGTCCCAAAGCAGATTACGTTGAATCGGCTTTCTAGGGCACTATTCCTAACACATGTGTGCATGTGCATGAAATTGCTACAATTAGATTAATGCATACATGTGTGTAGTACGTATATATTATGTATATATACAAGATTGTGATGTTTGTATTAAAGTATAATCTGTGTGTGTATATATGAATATATATGAAGTATAATATATTATATATTATGTATTTAAGTATTAAATTAATTATGTGATTTTCATTTTGTTTAATCTTGAATATTTCTTTGAAAATCATGATCTTAAGTGACATGTATGATATGACTTTGATGAATATATACGTGTAGGAATTATGGATGCTCGTGGTATGACATTAAATGACTTAATATGAATTTATTTGACGTAAAATGAATTTTGTTTCTTGGATTATTTATGTGATATTTTGATATTTGCTTTGATACGTCTAAATATGAAATTATATGAAGTGCATTGCATCATATGCATTCATATGCATTTGCCGAGCGTTTCCTTGGTTCATATTGAGTCTAAGTGTTGTTCCCTTGTTTAGATTGTTTGAGTGGAGTAGCTCGTTGGCGTGGAGCCACTCCGTGGGTGTGTTTTGAACCTGTTCGTTCGGTTTGTTCGTCGAGGTGAGGTTTCTTTCTTTTAGTTAGTATGACCTACAACCCTAACTGTGTTTTAAGCCCGCATGTGACCTACGTATATATATATTTATATCTAGATACGTGTTTGTTATGTATTTTGTGGGAATTGGCCCTTTTGTTATGAGCCCTTTTGAAAACGCTTTGTATATATATACGTAGATATGTTTTCGGTTATTTGTTTTGTAAACGGGTTGGTGTGTGTAATTTGAATTTGGATATGTATCGAGGTTTGACTTTGAAAGATAAGTCTTTTATATGAATCCCTGTGTTTGAGTTTGAATCTGGGCCCCGGAGATGTGGGTAAGGGAGACCCGGGACGACCATGGGGTCGCCGGTTATGACCCCTGTACACATTCTCCTGTTGGATAGGATCAACCCGGAACCCACTGGGAGGTTTGGTGGGGGATGGAATCCTCGGGCGCGAGCTTCATGAAACTCACGACCCATACATAAAGTTCGGATAGTTAGGGTGTGCACAACCCTTCTATCACCCGGTGTTGGGGAAGGTACGTTTGATTTGGTTTTCGTTTGAATTTGAATATAAGTTTGAATCTATATGAAGGAGGTTGGTTTGAAAACTCGTGCTCGCCGAGTTAGTTTGAATTTGATTATGAATTCTATAGCACCCGGAACAAGAGACGCCACATCCCCCGCACTATGAGCCCGATCCACACATGAAATGGAAAATCCATACATGAACCAAGCTCACAGCGAACGGGGACTCACTCACTCGCTATGCTAGGCGGGAGCTAAACTTAAAACCAAAAGAACAAGACTGAAATACATGAAATTTCAAAAAACAAATCATACCATTCATAATAAACATAAGAAGTAATGACGGGTTCAACTAGCATAAATACCTAGTCCCGAAATTCAAACATAAATGTAAACATAATTCATAATCACAATCATAACCGTGTTTCATATATACATTCTTTCATCCCTTAATCAAAATACAAAGATGCATGCAAAGTGACTCAAACTAAGACATAGAACTTGACCGACTCGAAACCCCGCCTAGCACACCAAAACCTGCAAAACTGAAAACAAAGCCGGGTTCAGTCTATAGGAGACTGGTGGCTATAAAACAGGGCATAATATAATATAAGACAGTATTTAAACATTCACATGCAAGTTATAATCCCCAAATGAGGTTTTCAAAGCATTTCCCAAGTGGGTGAGATAAAGAAATCATCAAAAGGGATTATAACCATCAAATTCCATTAATTAGGTCATTTGTGGCCTGGCGAGTGGGCGTGCATTATCTCCAACCAACACCTTGTGTAATCCCTTAGTCATTCATACATTCGTTCATTCATTCATTCATACATATCATTCTTTTGTGCACAATCATAAACATTTACACCTTTTTCCTCCGGGTGATGGCCGGGTGATCGGCCCGAACCATCCATGCATGGACCAAAAGGGTTTCATGACTCCCTAGATGGCACTCAGCGTCCATTCCCCGCTAACTCCTAACGGGGTCCGGTTACGCCGTTCTGTAAATGGAACTGGTAGAAAGGGATCACCGTCGGCCCATGCCTCCCCGGATAGCCTCTAACACCAAGTTCCTGGGCCCCATTGTGCATTCATTCATTCATACATTTCTCGCCAAAACATTCGGTAGGTATTCATAAAAGAAAGGCTATACGTTTAAAATCATAGACTCGATAAATGACTCTATATGTATATAATAATTTTGGCCGAAATCTTTACATGTTAGGATTATATAGGGTCATTAACTAGTAGAAGAGAAACCCACCTGTTACACCTTACCGACAATACCAAAAGAAGGAAGACTCATGGTGCCTTATGAACCCAGCAAGTCTCCACCCTGGAGAAACTGAACAGAAGATAATGTAGTGTACTTTGTGAGACTTAAGACTCCAAATGAACCATATAAGACGCACGACAATGCATTAACGTGGTATGAGATGCATAAGAAGTAATACAATGTCATGGAGACATATAATCAAGCACTCAACCCATGTACATTCAATACATGAAGGTTTCACGTTCAATCGTATTGTATCTTTCATAATTCAAATCAAAATGAGCCAAAAATTCCATACAATAATCATAAGATAAATATCAACATGTTTACAATGCACATGAATCATTTAGATGTGAAAGGAATCCATTGAACACATAAGGGATGCGTTAGTTACAAGAAGAGTCGCATTATCACGAAATTCATTCAAGTACATTCAATACATGGAGTTATCAAGTTCATTCGTTCATAACTTCCATATAGTATTCATAGAAGCTACATAAACAAATTTACAATGTATATAATAAATATAGAAGCAAAAGAAATCATTTAAGATATCAAAATATTATAAGAAGGTACTTAACATTTCACGCATTAGCACTTAAGTCATATAATATCATAGTAGTTTGTTGCTCGACCAAAACATATCAATTCAAGTCATGAATTCCATTTCATAATCATAACACATAATAATACATGTTAGCATAGTGTAGAAGTCATAAAAGAGGTGGAGGAAGATCAAACAAACGAAGAAAAATGGAATCGGAGTAACAAAAACAGGCTGGATAAAATCCACCCCCCATGGGGAAAAAATCCACCCCCATGGATCTGGTCCAGTCCCACTGCCTCAAATCCACCCCCGCGGATTTTTTCCAAAGGCAAAATCCACCCTCGTGGATTCAGGCCAGTGGCGAAAAAACACCCAACAAGCAGAGCAAAACTCATGCTAAACCATATAAACATCAAATTAACACACATAGGTAAGTTAGGGTAGCAAATATTCATGCATTTCAATCCATTAAGACAACCAAAGATGCAACAAATCAAGCAAGGAAAGAATATGGAACAAGTTCATGCAAACTCTTCACTTTTCACAAATGGCAAAGTCATGGATCCTAATCCACTACCCAAACTAAGTTCATACCTATCACATATGATGTGTTAGGAATAAAATACATGCTTCATACCAAAACAATTCACAAGAAAGCAAGCTAGAATCATCCATTTCTCCCAACCCCTTACTATTCATGCCATATGCCCAAACATGCTCAAATCTTGGAGAAATCATGAAATATGGAACTTAAAATGATTACCAAGTGATACACAACACAAATATGAGTTTAACTTTCAATTTGGAGAAGAAAAGGTGGGGAGATGAGCTCAAAACTCCCATGGCCAAAAAGGGTTTCTTCTTCTTCTTCTTTTCTTCCTTCTTCTCCTTCTCTCCCCATAAAACTGAAAATATCTAAGTGGGGGGGGGGGGGGGGTTAGGGTGTCGGTTTGGGCCAGAAAAGGGTGAGGGAGAGAGTGTGCAAGTGGGCTAGGGTCAATGGATAGGGTCTAGGTGCGTAATAATAGGTCCGTGACTTAGGTATAGTCTTGATCGGTCAATTTAAGCGCGAGTTGCTCGTTCCGGTTGAAATTTGAGGATCCAATTGGTCTTAGAAAAATATGAGGCTTATCCCATTGTCTCCGATTCGTTGATTTGGATCCAATGGAGGTGACGGAACTCGATTCTGAGTTCCCGAGCTCAAGATATGCCGCCCGGAACACAAGGTACGCTAAATGCTCTTTAGCCCCCTTTTCGGTTCCGATCACACAAACGAACACAAAACTCAAACATGCAAGAACAAAATCATGCAAGGAGCAAATAAACATGATCTTAAAGCACATAATTCACTCATGCCAAGAATCCACGAAAAACAGAAATCAAATCGAATAAGAACGACACTCAAACAAGAGCATATACGCAAATACGATCAAGTATTCATAATTAAACAATAAAACTTAACAAAAGAATCCATAATTAAAAATCATATATAATTAATTAAATTGCGCACTTTAGTAACCACATACGTCAAGCTTAAATCACAGAACTGGGGCGTTACAAATTCGATTCATGAAACGGGAGTGGACTTCTAATTATTAAAATTTCGTAGATTTTGGCCTTTGGCCTAACTTTTCTTCTATATATAGTATCACGGGATCAAAATGCTTTGGATTGCAAAAACCACGCCCCGGTTCATGAATAATATGACTTTGAATGTGCTTTGCTCTTACGTATATGTACGTGTGCGTGGGTTAGCCCCTCACCAGTCTTTAGGACTGACCCTCGGTGTCGTTTCCCCTTTTTCCCTTTGTTTTTGAGTTGCAGGTGCAGGGTTCGGTTTGAGCTAGGTGGCAGTTTCTTTTGGGTCATTTGAGTCGAGTCACTCGAGTCTTGCATACCGCATCTTTATATATTGCTTTGGTATTTTGGAGATATGTATAAGATTATGTTTATGATTCAAATTTGGGATTTGTAAGCTTTTATTTGGCCCTGGAGCGGCATCGCATGTATATCTTTTATTCTCTGGAGCATGTATGACGTTAGTATTTGTTGATCCTGTTGCTTCCGCGTATGTTTTATTTTGTTGCGTACTCTGTTTTAGGGTCTAGACCGCCTAACTTAGGTGAGAGTTTTTGCTTGTTTTCCGTTCGCTATAGCTTGGTGCGTGTGCGAATTTTCCATTTCGTTATACATATCGGGCTATGGTGCGGGGGATATGGTGCCCTTCGCTCCGGGGTGCTACAATTCTATCTGCCCAAAATCTTTTATAGGAAAGTAAACGACTTCTAAAGGTTATAGGTTTGCAACCGAACCTATGAAGTTAACAACACACAAGTGGATGGGATAATTAGAAAGTCCAAACAAATCTCCATTATCCTTTTTTTTTTTTTTCAGAAAAGATGAAATTTATCAACTTCTATAATTAACGGCGAACAGGGGTTGGTCAAGTGGTTTGATGGTTGATTCCCGAATGCAATGATCCGGGTTCAAATCCCTTTGACCACTTTGGGGGTGTGTGTTAAAAAAAAAAAAAAAAAAAAATTCTATAATTAACCGCCATTAATTACCTTCGATCCATTCGCCGATAACATCACTCTATTACCTGCCTTTGGACAGCAGTTAAACCGCCTCGCAAAAACCGTGTCCTTTCCGGACAGTATAAAATATAGAAAAAAAAGGAGAAAAACAACAAATTCGAAATAAAAAGTGGAAAACTCCCAAATTCAACGGGAGAAGAATTAGGAAAATTGGAAGAAAAAAGAGAAAAAGTGGTTCACAGTTTTTCCTCATCTTTATCTCTCTTCTCTGAGCAGTTCCCCTGAAGTCCTCTCTTAAGCTCCACTTAATTTTCATCTAAATTCATCTAATAATTGAACTCGAGCTCTATTTGATTTTATTCTTTTCTTCCGAAGCAAATAATTGATATAACGTTATCCATTTGGAGGGTTTCTTGGAATATCGGAAATTTTATATTGAATTATGGGTTTCGGGGATGCGGATCTTCTCGACGACGGTGACGGAGGCGGAGGAGGCAAGGCGCTGGCGGCGGCGGTGTCGTGCTCTATTTGCTTGGATGTCGTGATGGATAACGGGGATAGATCTTGGGCTAAGCTTCAATGCGGCCATCAATTCCATCTGGGTGAGTGATGAATTTTACAATTCTTTTTGTGATGATTACGATCTAGTCGGTTCTGTCTGCCTGATTCTCTTCCAACTCCTGAGATTTGTTTGGAGCTAATGGAACTTGCAGGAAGGGCATAGTTGATTTGTAAATTAATTTGGCTAGAAATACGCGTTTTATTGTGGCATTATTTAGTTAAAAATCTCTGTTCAACCAATTTTTTTTTTTTCCTTTGTTTTTGTGGATTATAGGGTAACTTTATCTTGCTAATGATCTGGGTGAGAAGTGTTGGTCTAAATATCGAATTAGTGAGGATATACTCAAAATTGACAGCAAAAATGATCCATTGGCTTGGAAAGCATAGTTTATTTGATAACCGGAGTGCATTTGAAGGTCATTTGCCTGTAGAATCACTCTATACTGAGGGATTTAGCTATGTGATATCTTTGTAAACATTACAATCGTGAGAGTCCTTTATTCTGTATATTCAAAGTTTCCTGATGAAAACGAAAAACTGCTAACTGTTTCGAGTGGGAGGAGGGAAGGCACCATGTGCACAAAAATTTCAGTGTCAAATCATACTATATGCCATCAGCTTTGGTAAGCTTTGAATTAGGTTTATGATAATGGTCAATGATGATTAGTTTGTATGCCACATTCATTAATAGCATGGGAAGGCGAGTGATAGGTAGGAGGAGGTATTGGTTCGAGTTGGGGTAAAAATTGGTTGATATTGTCTTCTTAGCCCAAATCTTTCCCTAGATCTGGTGTAATGAGGCGTGAAGAGTGTGGAGGGTGGTGGCAATTGGGTTGTTTAATGTCAAAAATTGGAAAATTATTTATGTTTTAGGTTCTATCAATTATTTCTCTGATTTTCAATTTTCGGGTTCTGTTTACTCGTAAGCAAACAAGACTTGCTATATAATTAGAATATCACGATTTTTATTGGTCTACCTGTTGTGCCACTTTTTTCAAGATGAAAATGTTCAGAAAACTAGTTTTTAGTTACCAAATTAATCAAGCTCTACTAGAAAGGATCCTTATTACATTGAGAAGTAACCCTGAAGCTGGTCTGCATGTGGAATAGTATAAAATCTATTTTTCTTGCCCCTGATTAGCATATATATTTCAAGTAGTCCACCTTAAAATTTGCCAAATGAATGTTCTCATATGCTTATGAGGAATGATTAACCTTTCTGCAAATTTTTCAACAAACTTGGTCTGAGGTGAAGTTTGTTGCTCACCTACTAGTTTGCTAAGTGTGAAGGACCTTTATTTTTACATTAGTTGTTCTTTAGGTCAATGGTTCTTCATCTGAAATGTTAAGAAGCTTAGTTTCAAAACGAACAGAAACACGATTACTTTATAGCAAGTTAGCTACAGCATTTTGCTGCATTGTTACGTGAAAAGTATTTTCTGACCATGAGTGTCTTTACAGTTGTTCGTGATTTGTCTGTTATAGGGCATAAAGGAATGTGTTAGTGTCTTATAAGTTGTAAGCATCTAAATTGCAGTGTGAATAAGAAAACTACCTCTAGAAGCAGAACACTTGTACTGGGTGTTCATGTGCACATTGGCTTTATTATGGTTGACTTTATTATGTGTGATGTGACAGATTGCATAGGTTCGGCATTCAATATTAAAGGAGCAATGCAGTGTCCCAACTGTCGGAAAATTGAGAAAGGACAATGGCTATATGCCAATGGTAGTCGTCCACTGCCTGAGTTTAGCATGGATGATTGGGCCCATGATGAGGATCTGTACGATCTAAGTTATTCTGAAATGGTAATTTGTTGAGTCTAGGTTTCAAGTATCACACAACATACATATAGTTAGGAAACTTTGCTGCAGGGCTGCAGTTATTTTATTTTATGCTTGTTGGCGTATGTTAATGAAGCAACATTTTACCCGTTCTTACTGTTAAGTTAGTCCTTGCAGGTAAATCTTACTGGACTATCTTGATCTTGTAAACAGACACTCTCCATTGACTGAATTGTTTTAATTTTTATATTCCCCCCCCAGCACCTATATGTTTCCACTTTATGGTTTATTATTACTCCTAAAAAGCACTTAAAGCAGGAATGAGAACCTTTTGTGAACACTAATTTACTTCATCTGTTGAGTCTGTCCTTCAATGTAACACTGCTTCCCTATCTCTGTTCAAATTCCCTCCATTAAATATGTACACATAAATTTCACTGAGAAGCCCCCTTTTAATATACTTTATAGAGCCTATATTTTGGCCCTATGTTACTGACATGTGAGCAACTGAGCATATAGGAGCTAGCTGGCTGAATCTTGCAGGTGGAGTGTGACATAAAAAAAGATTAGATGAAGGAACTGGAATATAATCAGAGAAGACCATAGTAGCATATATTACTTTCTTCCGGGATTTGTTATATATCAACTATACAATACGTACATACTTAATATACTCCAGAATCACATCTTTTTTGGGTGGTTCTATATCCCATTTAATTGGGTTCGAGCCTGGCGACAAGTAAAGCTCTCCCCAATGGCCTCTTTTAACAAGTAGGTTTCGAACAGCAGACCTCTTAGAGAATTAGGTAAAGTTCGCCTCTTGTGATCTAGCCAGTCACCACTAGATCAAGAATCCTTGGGTGGAATCATATCTTCTTTTGTTGTATAACTCTTCTGTTTGAATCCCCTTGTACTTCTTAAGCTGCTCTATTAACTCAGTTCCTTTTTTTGGATAATTATTTTGTTATCCCTTTTGTGCTTTTATACATGAGCAATAGGATTGTGGATGTCTTAAGCTCCATGAAATATTTATCATAATATTCTTTTTCAGTGGATGCTTGTTTGGAACAATATGGTGCTCTTTCTGTTGAGGCGACCATTACATATAATCAGTCTCTTACCTGCCAGTTCCAAACAGTTTAATTATTAGTTGCAATCTTTCGTTTGCTTTAAAAGAAATATATACTTCTATTCATGAAGGGAGGGGAACTGATGCTTGATGAAGTTTGGAAAATATGACCACCATGGAAACATGAGTTGTGTGCTTCATTCAAAATGTTTTGGCAATAACTGTTGATATTTATTTTAAGTAAGTTCTGTAATTGCATTTGATCCCTGTCATGTGTTCACTTCTATATTTGGATTTGCGAAAGGCATATAATATCTTGGAATCGGGAATTGACCAAGTTTTACTGATTGACTTTTGTTTGCTTGTGAATGGATTTTGCAGTCATTTGGAGTTCATTGGTGTCCTTTCAGTGGTTTAACCAGGCTGCCATCATCTTTTGAGTAAGCACCAACTAACCTTAAACATTGTTGACTACTAATTTTCATGTACAATATTGTTTCATTGGTCCGATCTCATCTTGAGACACTCTGTCTGTAATGACTTAATAAAGCTTTAGCTTTGCCCTTTCAAGTTGTATGTCTTCTTTGTTGGCATATTAAAAATATTTGGTCTTTTAACTTACTGCTGGACAAGTATCCCAGGAAGAAAGCTTGGCTTATCAAGAAAAGCACTTTCAATTGCCAGTCATTTCTTGACATGTATTTAATTAGGGTTTGTTGATGGAAGAGCTTGGGGCTGACGCCATCCTTGTTTAACACCTTATTTTCTTGGTATTCACATGTACCAAATAATATGGATAAGATTTTATTGCTTAAGTTGGGCTTTGTGGTGCGAATAGTTTACTTTACAGCCTGGTGCTGATTAGTTTGAATATGTGATGTATTGGAACAGACATGGGTAACTATTAATACCGTTCTAAATTTTTGTTCAGTGTAATAAATTTGATGGAGTCTGGAACTATGTTGTTGTTACTGAAGCTTGACATTAGTTGTGCATGGCGGAAAAGGAAACTTAGCTTTAGCACTTTCTTTTCATTAGTACCATACCTGTAGCACCTTTTTATGAAGCCTCTAATGAACATCAATTACTTTAATTGGGTTATTATTTGGACAAACTGGTACGTTGTATCCTGAATTTAAGTTCTCTCTGAAGTGGAATGGTATGCGTTTCACTTTTATGCAATAACTTCTTTTCATTAGTACCATACCTGTAGCACCTTTCTATGAAGCCTCTAATGGACATCAATTACTTTAATTGAGTTATTATTTGGACAAACTGGTACGTTGTATCCTGAATTTAAGTTCTCTCTGAAGTGGAATGGTATGCGTTTCACTTTTATGCAATATCAGAAGTTCTTTAATGAAGTTTGGTAAACTCAAATACAGATGGTGTCTTCGATCCCACATCTGATGCATTTCTATGTTTTCTTTTTAATTTGGGCCCTGTCATATATCAATGCAAAGGTTCTTATGGATGCAGCTAGATGTATATTCCTTCGGTTAAAGAAAGGAATTCATCTTGTTTGTTGACTTGAAAACTATTGGATTTGCTTTAGGAATTTTTGTATTATATTGTTAATGTACCTCTGCAAGCTTGGTTGTTCGTATTACAGATTTAAATAATTTTATTAGGAAAGTACTCTCAACATTTTGGTATTCGTAATATCCCAAATAATTTCTATAGTTCTATCATGCCAATTGGAGATGCTGAACTATAATGTTGCGATTAATGTTCTTTTTAGTCCTCTATTTTTCTGCACATAACGAACATTCTGTTAGTTGCTTGGTATTGTGCAGTAGGTTGCCTTGTTCCCTGTAAAAAAAAATATTTGTTAATGTTTTACTTTGTGCTTTTTGTGCATCAGTGTTTTCTCTGAGTTTTTGTTGTGGCGTTCATATAAATGCTATTCAGCTGATAATGCTTTGGTTTTTATTTGTGCTTTGTAGTGAAGGAGAATTTCCATCAAGTGCATGTAAGATTTCATACCTCTATGAAACTACAACGATTTAACACTAAGTGTTCTATAATAATAGTTGCATATTTTGTATCATAGATCATGATCTTCTTGGGCATCATGCTCTCTTTGCTGAACACACACCTGTGTCATCTACATCTCATCCTTGTCCATATATTGCATATTTTGGGCCAATTCCTCCGTCTTCAACATCAAGCGGGAATATCTCAGAAGGATCTAGTTTCAATAATCACTGGAGTGGCCCCTCTGTTCCAAGTGAAGTTCCCAGCTCCTATGCTTTTCCTTCCATGGATGTCCATTATCATAGTTGGGACCATTCTTCTCCATTCTCTGCAAGTAGCCGGATTGGTAATGCAGATCAAGCTTCCATACCATCTATGACTCAGAGAACAGCTAGGAACAATTCTGATATCCCAAGACCTGGAATGCATCCTTTCGTTGTTGGTCACAGGTTAGTTCATTGGTCAATAACTTATTGTACATGCAGATGAGTTTTAGGCTATGTTTTGAAACTCGGACCGGACGTCGAACCGGGAAGCCTTACTGGTTGTCGGACCGGTATGACGTCATAAATATGTAATAATTATATTTAATTATATATATTATATAATATTATAAATATGAATTAAAAATAATCAAATTAGTTAAATTATATAAAAAGGAGAGATGATTTTAAATCACTTTTAATTTTCAAATAACATATGTAATAATAAAATTTCAAATCATAAATCTACAAGCATAATAAAATATATTTAATTAAATAGAAAAATAATCAATATCTTACAAATTAACAATATAAATAAAAGATTGATTCAACAATATCATACTTTTATTATAGAAAAATAAATAAAAAGAATATCATCCATAATTTATATTTTTATAAATATATATTATAAAAAATAGAATAAATATTAAACACTATTTTCTTGATTTGTTAAATGAATTCAATTATCTTGGCAAATGAAAGGAATTATATTTTAGTTTGAATTTAATGAACCAACAATTGAAGTAGCACACTTGGTTTGAGTGCTCTCCTTCTATTCAAAGGGTGTTGGGTTCAAATCCCAGCATTCCCAATCCAAATACATGTTTTTGGCAAAAAAAAAAAATTGAAAAATCCGGGCCATCCGGCCCGCTTACCGGTCCAGTCCGGTCTCAACACCGGTTTTTGACCGGTTCTTAGCGGGCCAAACTGGTCCAGGAACCAACTGGTTTTGGGGGGTTAACCGGACCGGATTGGCGGCCGGCCACCGGTCGAACCGGTCCGACAGGCCGGCCCGGTCCGGGTTTCAAAACACAGGTTTTAGGCTATTTTGGTGGAATTTAACAGTAGGTGGATTCTTTAAAAATTTCCACAATGACAATTAATGTCTATCAGCCTTTTGGTCACCCAAAAATTATTGATGATGAAAGATTGATAAGAGCAGTTGAGGGAAGTCTGAAGAGCTAATTTGATGTTTTGCATTAAGTGGAACCAGATTTTGGTATCATCCAGGTTTTAATGTCAATGAAACATCTAGTCACACATTCCCCTAAGTCGATCCTGTGACATAGCTCACCATCGTCACTAATGAATATTTGTTGAACCAAGTAATAAGAAAGTATAGATAATGAAGCCCATAATTACAGTTAAAACTCCTTAACTTGTGTCGGTACCTTATCTCACCACATGACCATTAAGTTCTTTATTTACGTCATATTTATGCATAATGACAGCTCTGCCAGCAGAGCCCCCAGCTCTGTGACATCATCAGTTCTGCCACCTTACCCCGGTACTGTTGCCCGGTCCCGTGACCGTCCTCCTCCTCTTCAAGGCTATTTTCCGCAGTCAAGTGGTGGCCCCATTGCACGTACCTCTCTTACATCCACTGGAAGAAGATCCAGCAGCCATAGGGGTTTGGCCCAAGTTGCGCCTATCGCCTCATCATCAGATCAATCCAGTAGCCTTTACTTCTTCTCGTCAAATTCAGCTGGAAGAGCCTTTCAAGATGCTGAAAACCCTATTCGTGACCGTTTTCATGCATGGGAACGTGACCACCACCATCAGCCTTCCTACCCTTTGAGCCAGGTTGATAGGGAGTCAATATGGGGTCCATTCCACCCACCGGCTGGTGGATCTGATACTGGAATCAGATCCAGCAGTATTCGCCAAAGGCATGGCTCTGAAAGGTTGCCATCTCAAAATCGGTCATAGGTGTATGTATGTGTGGGTTCAGTTATGTTGAAAACTTAAAAGAGGACTCTGACTGAAAAAACCCAGGCTATATAAATATATATCTGTATTTGAGGTACAATCTACAATGTTTAAAAGTCGTGTCATTGTCGGCAGGCATGAAACTACTGGGTGGCATTGAAATTATCGATGTTCAGTTGCCGTAAATTGTGTGGGACTTTGGCTTCCTCTTGTTTTCTGTGCCCTTGGGGTAATAAAATGGTATGTTTAAATTAAAAAGGGTTAAGCTGCATTTCTGTATATCCCCTTTTGAACGCTCTCTTTGTTGTCTTATTTTGAACTACAGGGGGGTTGTAAGTAAATATTTGTTGGCTCTTTCATGTTTGTGAATTATGTCTGTGTGTTTTGTATTCGTTTAGTAAGCTAGTTTCAAGCAATAGTATTTGAGCTGTGAATTCTTGGATTATGTAGAATTCATGCTCCTCTTTGAAGTAACCTAATATTTTGAGCCGTCATTGAACTACTTTGGATATATCTCTGCTTTCTATTTTGATTAAAAAAAATAAAAAAAATGCTCTGTCTCTCTCTTCGTCTCCCCTCTCTTTTCATGGGTTTGCATCTTACGGAATTTGATAATAATATGGTATAATACTACTATGGCTCAGCATCTAAAAGCATCTCCACATCCAGTACCGAAACCAAATTCCAAAAAGCTCTCTAGGCTTATTTAGCAGTAGCAACTAGTAAGCAAACAAAAAAGTTTGGTTAGAATGAATAAGATCTCGTCAGTTTCATGAAAATACATATTAAGTATTGTTTCGTACTCGTGTTAAGAAAGAGTATTATTTTGTAATCGCATACTCACGACGATATGAGCTTTAAAATGGCATGAATTAGGTGTATCCCGCTTCAAATCAAGTATCCGTTGGAATAATTAAAGACATCCTAGATGAATGGGTGATACTTCTTGGCCACCCCTCCTACAGTCGTCAGACTTGCCTCGAATCTATGAAGCCGCCACAGCTGGGACAATGGCTTTGTGAACGACGGCACCACCAATGACTGGTACAATTCCGGCGAGTTCTTCCACTGACATGGGGGCTTCTACTACTCCAACTTCCTGACGATATGGTACGTTTTCAATTAAACGAAGGTTAAAAAAATTTTCATTCACAGATTTAGAGATTGAAGAACCTTGTCGTCCATTCAAGTATGCCTTATGAAAATTTTCGCATGCTTATCCTTCGTTGTCTAAGTTGCATACATACTTATTGTATTTAAAGCTCATGGTCTGCTCCAATTTTGCCATGTTTAAATTCATTTAGACCTGGAAGAGAATTTTAATCGAATGTGGATGGAGGGAATTTATCATTTTGATTCTTTTTCGATGAGAATATTTAAATGGTCACCAACATTCAACCCGAGGGAAGAATGCCCTATTGCTCTTTTATGGGTTCGTTTACCTGGTCTGCTGGCAATGTTCATGATAAAGTTTCACTACTAGATGTTGTATCATTAATTGGATGTCCTTTGTGTGTTGACAACGATTACAAAAAATCATACTGTGCAAGGGTTTGTATAGAAGTCAATCGCACGCAACCTAGAGATCACGCCATCAGCCTCTCGTATAAGGGAGGTACATTTATTCAACCATTGGAGTTTGAGAGAGTGCCCAGGTTCTATTTTCAGTGTTGGCATGTTGGCCATAGTGACGAAGAGTGCCATGCAACTGATGGAGGCATCTGTTGGAATTCGTCAACCCTAACGCAGCGGAAGTTAAAATTTTTAGGGATTATAAAACAAGTTTTATCGGAATTCCAATTATGACCAGTCTTTGATTCAAGATTCACGATTTAGACAAAAGAAGAATCAAATACCCCTTTTGCTTCCGATTGATGACGATGGTGTGAAGGTTTTCCAAAACCTATCCGGTTCTCTTCTATTCGATCTTCTTCCAAGAATCCCACGCGGAATTCCTCTAAGGTAGTCCACAACTCGTAATTGAATAACTAATCAATTAGCACACTGGAACACTAATTAGATATTGATTATCTAATAGTATTCTCAATACCGTATTGAGAAAAGAGAGAGAAGAGAGACTTGGAGAGAAAACAGAAAAAGAAGAAAAACAACGATCGATTTCTTTCTTCTCACAAATCTGTTTTAATACATAACCCTAGGTCAAAAAACCCTACGGGCTGGTCATGGGCCTTAATTTAATTACTGCTAATTAATTAAAGACCCAATATTGATTTTAATTAATGGACTTAATTTAATTACATTAATTAAATCACAAGTCCAATCTAATTAAATTGGTGGACTTAAAAAATTAATTACTCTTAATTAAATTTCAAGTCCAATTAATTTAAATACACTTATTTAAATTAATGTTAATTCTTTAACATCTATTCTCAATAGCTTAACAATTAAGCATAAATTAATTAATACAATTATTAATTAATTACTCTCTCATGAATTAAACTCTTTTAATTCATCAATCAATCTCCATTGATCTTTAGATAATCATGTTGTTCAATCCGAGTCATTGTGTGACCCCTTAGGTTCACCAATGAATAGTAGTAGGCCCACATTCTTAACGTGGTATTTTAGATAACAATTTATCTTATTGATTCAATTAAACCCTTTCAATTAATCACTGTTTAATTAAAACTCCTTTTAATTAATCAGTACCTACTGATCATGATCGATGTCTAGTGACAAGCTCATGACCACCCATCCAACAGGTGAAGTTTATGTTGTAAACCTTTCAGTCTCATGGATACCGTGAGATAAGATCCTTCTATCGTCCAATCCCCGATTAAGACCTAGGGCATGGGAATAATAGAACCCTATTAGTCCTAATGCTATGAATTAATTCTAATAGCAATTCCATTTGATCTAACACTCTAGGAAACTCATTTCCTAATTTAGATCTCACTACCTTGCGCAAGGATTTAAGTGGAATGTACTACAATAGAATTCATAGGTGATTCACTCGTTCTTCTAGACGAGCGATAGATTCTATGTTGGCATCCCATATGCCCCCATACATGATTCGAGCAATACCAACATACAACCATAACGAGATTCATGGAACCCATGAATCTCTAGGAGCATATCAAACATTGCCCTTGTCATGCACAGAACATCAATGGAGCCTCAAGTCTAAGGACCATTTAGGCACTACCATAACCAGGGAACCAACCTCATCATTAAGGCATAAAAGCCTTACCCCATTGAGGTGTTCCTGTCGGGATCCTCAGTGTACTTGTTCCCTAACAAGCACCCTCATACGCATGTGAATGTCCCTACATTCAATACTTATGAAACAAAGTAACCTTTCTAAAAGGCACGTCATATGAGCAAGTCTCAAACGAGCCAAGTCAACATCCCCGTGCTTATTAGACTCTTCGACTTGGAGTTGGTTTAGATCACGCCATAGAGACTTATTTCATAACCTCCATCCCTATGCGAGGTCAAGTCCCGTAGCTTAACGTGACCTTGGGGTTTCATCCATACACAAACAGTTATAATATGCAATTAACAAACTTGAATGAGATATGATGAATTGGCCACATAGAAATAAACGACTATGAAACGTTACATTTATTATTTCATTAATGTCACAAATTGCTGCTAATAAGAGTAGTTTACAAAAAGAGGCCTAAACTATTTGGCTCTTCTAGGGCACTACTCTAACAATCTCCCACTCGCCCTCAGAGCCAATTTCCCATAGCCTTAAGACCCATCTCCTGGAGATGTCCTTCAAAGACCTTTTGGCTAAGAGGTTTAGTAAGGGGGTCTGCTACGTTTTCTGCCGAGGGTACACGTTCCACGATAACGTCGCCTCTTTCTACGATTTCTCTAATTAGATGAAATCTTCTTAGGATGTGCTTTGACCGTTGATGAGCTCTTGGTTCTTTTGATTGTGCAATCGCTCCGTTATTGTCGCAGAAGACAACGACCGGGTCAGCAATGCTAGGCACTACATCCAACTCTTGGATGAAGTTTTTCATCCACACACCTTCTTTCGCTGCCTCTGATGCAGCTATATACTCCGCTTCACAAGTGGAGTCAGCAGTAGTTTCTTGTTTGGAACTTTTCCAACTTACTGCACCACCATTTAACCGAAATATAAATCCGGAAGTGGATTTAAAGTCGTCTACATCCGACTGGAAGCTTGAGTCGATGTATCCTTCTAATTTCAGTTCTCCCTTTCCGCCGTATACAAGAAATAAATCCTTAGTCCTTTTCAAGTACTTAAGGATGGATTTCACGGCAGACCAGTGACTCTCACCAAAGTTTGACTGAAATCAACTTGTAACGCTCAAAGCGTACGCGACATCAGGTCTAGTACATAACATAGCATACATTATGCTCCCTATTGCAGATGCATAGGGTATACGAGACATCCTATCCTTCTCTTCTGCAGTGTTCGGACACATTGATTTAGAGAGGATCAACCCATGTCTTATTGGCAGGAATCCTCTCTTAGATTCCTCTATACTGAACCGTTTTAGTACTTTGTCTATGTACTGAACTTGGGACATACCTATTAATCTCTGTGATCTATCTCTATAGATTTTTATACCGAGAATAAAGGAAGCTTCTCCCAAGTCCTTCATGGAAAACTGAGTGGACAACCAAGTCTTTGTTGTTTGCAGCACATCTTTCTCATTTCCAATGAGTAAGATATCATCTACATACAACACCAAAAATTGTACGACTCGCCCACTGATTTTCTTGTAAACACATGGTTCATACTCGTTCTTGATAAAGCCAAACGATTTGACTGTCTCATCAAAATGGATGTTCCAACTTCTAGACGCCTGTTTAAGTCCATATATGGATCTCTGGAGTTTGCAGACTTTCTATTCGCTCCCACTGGATATGAAACCTTCCGGTTGTTCCATATAAATGTCTTTATCTAAATCTCCATTCAGAAAAGCCGTTTTCACATCCATTTGCCATATTTCGTAATCATAGTACGCAGCTATGGCTAAAAGTATCCGAATGGATTTAGGCATTGCTACAGGGGAATACGTTTCCTCAAAGTCAAGACCTGGCCTTTGAGTGTATCCCTTTGCAACCAACCTAGCCTTGTAGGTTGCCACTTCTCCATCAGCTCCAAGCTTTCGCTTGTAGATCCATTTACATCCTATAGCTTTCTCGCCTTTAGGAAGATCTACCAAGGTCCATACCTTGTTGGAGTAAATGGAGTCCATTTCGGAGTTCATGGCTTGCTGCCATTTTATCGAATCTCTATCCGATATTGCATCATCATATGATCTCGGATCGCTATCCGATTGACCGGTTTCAGTTAGTAAATTGAGTCGGTCTGGCGGTCTAATTGTTCTCACAGATCTGCGAGGGCTTGTGTTTACTTCTTGTTGTGGGAAATAGGAAGGTTCCATTGCTTGATCATTTGTAGGTTCTTGTTGAACTTCAGTAAGTTCTGCAATCTTGCCTGACTTTTCAACTAGAAACTCTTTTTCTAGAAAAGTGGCATTCCTCGAAACAAACACCTTTTGTTCCGAGGGATCATAAAAATAGTAACCCACAGACTCTCTAGGGTATCCTACAAATTTGCACAAACTGGATCTGGAATCCAATTTGTCTCCCACTAGTCTCTTGACGTATGCAGGACATCCCCAAACTCTAAGGTATGAATAAGTGGGGGGTTTTGAAAACCACATCTTATATGGTATTTCGGGCACAGATTTGGAAGGAACTAAATTAATTATCTTCGCAGCCGTTTCAAGAGCATAACCCCAAAACGATATTGGAAGATCCGTGAAACTCATCATGGATCGGACCATATCCAATAAAGTCCGATTTCGTCGCTCGGACACCCCATTTAACTGAGGAGTCCCGGGCGGAGTCCATTGTGAGATAATCCCATTATCTTTCAAATAACCAATAAAGAGATCACTTAAATACTCGCCACCTCGATCTGATCGAAGAGCCTTAATTTTGCGATCTGTCTGGTTCTCAACCTCTGTTTTATACTCTATGAACTTTTCAAAGGCCTCAGACTTATGTTTCATCAGGTACACATACCCATATCTACTGAAATCATCAGTAAATGTGATGAAGTAATTACAGCCGTTTCGGGTACTAACATTTAGTGGTCCGCAAACATCTGTATGGATCAAATCCAAAAGATTTTGGCTTCGCTCTACATGCCCTTTAAAAGGGGACTTAGTCATCTTTCCCTTTAAACAGGATTCACAAGTGGTTAACTCGTTTAGATCATTCGTACTGAATGATCCTAAGTTAGCCATCTTTAGAAGCCTATTCTTGGAGATATGTCCAAGTCTAGCATGCCAAATCTTTGCTGAAGTTTGGTCATTTGATTTTCGTTTGTTTTCTCGTTCGACATTTAGGAGATTTAAATTAGTATTAGTTAAATACAAACCATTTTGTAAAGACCCTAATGCATGTGAAGAACCATTCTTCAAAATGTAAAACCTAGCATTAGTAATAGAGAAGGAAAAACCTTCCAAGTCTAGTACAGGAATGGAAATAATGTTTTTAACTAACTCAGGAACAAATAAAACATTGTTCAATACTAAAATAAAACCATCTCCTAACATTAACCTAACATGTCCTATGGCCTTTGCTGCAACTCTTGCTCCATTGCCCACTCGAAGAACATGTTCTCTTTCATCAACCTCACGGACGTTGCTCATTCCCTGTAACGTATTACAGATGTGAGAAGCGCATCCAGAGTCTAATACCCAATTATTAGAATTGAATGAAAGGTTAATTTCGATGAGATTTGTACCTTTTATAAGGGTAGCTAAGTACTCCTTACAGTTCCTTTTCCAATGCCCTGGTTTCTTGCAATGGAAGCACTGATCCTCAGTTTGATTGGCCTTCTTCTTAGTGTTCGTTTTCTTAACCCCACCGGTGGGCTTAAGAGTCTTTTTCTTCTTTTGGAAACCCTTTCCCTTACCCTTCTTTGGCTTTGCAGCCTTAGTCTGGGATGAAGATGAACCTACTAAGAAAACAGTCTTATCCTTCTTCATAGTTCGCTCGGCAGTTACGAGCATGTTCATCAGTTCCTCAACTGAGACTTTAACTCCATTCATATTGAAGTTTATTATGAACTGTTTGAATGAAGGTGGCAGAGAGGTTAAGATCAAATCTACGTAAAGCTCATTATCCATGATCCCCTCGAGACTTGCAAGCTTTTCAATAAGGCCTAAAGCCTTAATACAGTGTTCATGAACACTTGATCCCTCAGCCATCTTGAGTGAGAATAACTCGTTAGATGCCGCGAATCGATCAATCCTATTGATGGGCTTGTAAATCTGTTCCAAGTGAAGATGGATCTCTGCCGAGTGGCGCATCTCAGCATGCTGCCTCTGCAACTCGGGAGACATAGTGGCAAGCATTAGACATCTAGCCTGTAGATCATCTTCTTGCCAGTCAATTTATTGGCCTCAAGGATAGCACTAAGTGGATTTTTAGACATCACGATTTTAGCAGAAAATCTACATGTAAGCAGAAAACGTAGTATGAGTGACGGATATGAAATAATAACAATTACAAATGATATGGACTTTTATCAAATGTAGTCTCCCACTATTTTAATCAAACTCCTTTGACCCCCTAATAATTTTAGAAAAATCATGTTTCTCAATTAGTGGTTATTAAGACCCTCAAGCACTTATCATCGGACCCACGACTCGTGAGACATCCGACTTTAAGCCTTAAGGTAGACGATCTTATCATCAATTGTATCTCTATACAACTCCTAATATTATTTTGCATTACCTTTCATATAGACCCACGACTCGTGCGACATCTATACTAATCAGTATTTAAATCCGACCTGTCAATCCCTAAGTTTTCTCCATCGCCATTATGAATATCCCACGCCTCGTGGCCAATACCATAATTTTGACTTTGAAAAATTGCATCTTTTATGCAAAGAATTATTTTAGTTCAATTAATCTAGTCATTTCGTATCCCACGCCTCGTGGCCAATACTTAATGATTTGATTAATTCTAAAACAAATAATTCTATTGACGGAATGCTTTGAAATTTATAAAATCGAATTTTATCCTTCAATTTCCATTTGGATTTAATATTTATATTGTCTGAGACTATCTAAGACGGTTCGGGGTATAAGAATTTCAAAAATTCTACCAAGACTCATCAATTGTAATAATTATCTTATTTTATCTTAATTAATGCATGAAGACATTTATGCACATAAAGATAACATTCATAACAAGATAATATAAACCTAGCATGCTCCTATAAAATATGGATAATCATGGGCTTCCTATGCATGGTCCATAATAGCCATTTTATGGACCATGGTTCTATTCATGCATCAAGCGGAATTAAACATGCAAAGAGCACTCAAATAGAATCCTATTCTATTACATCAAAATAGATGCACCCAAACACTTTTGGGGCCTTGATGGACTTCTTATTCCGTTGCTTGCTCCGTCTTGTTTCTCCATCTCCTAATCTAATTAGAGATCTCACCCTAAAACTACTCTCTTTACAAAATAAAGGGGGATTACATTTTAAGGGGGAGAAAATAAAAACAATGCTTACAATAATTGAATAAGAGGCTCGCAGGCTCTCCTTTAAAACCAATATAAAAAATGCATAAATAAAATAAAACCATACATAGCGCAAATAAAGCCCATGATTGATCCAAACATACATCCAATGCATTGCATAAAATAAATTTACCAAGTAAATAATCATTATGCGATTTAAAGTCTTTAAATAATTTCTAAAATTATTTATTGACCAAGGATTATCTTTTAATTCACTAATTAAATTAATCCTTCAATTTTAATTAAATTGAATTCTCTAATCCAATTTAATTCCAATTAGATCTCTATCTAATATATCATGCTTCTATTTTAACAATTCTATTTTGGGCAAAAATAATTAATTTTCAAGTAAAATAATTTTACAAAATTAATTATATATATAAAAAAAAAAAAAATTTGATTTTAAAACTGCTGCACAGTAAGGTAAAGTCAAATTTACCAAAATTAACTTAACAAGTTGGGTTAGCCCAATCGGTGGCAGTGCTGGGTGTCGCGGGTTCGACACCCAGCCATTCCAATTTTATCGATAGTTTTGTTGGTTGAAATTGTGCTGCTGCCTAGCAGCAGCCTGGGGTCCACGCCACACACTGTTCACGCGGAACTGTACAGTGCATCACGCACTGTGCAGTTCAAATTTTTTTTTTTAATTTTATTTTAAAACTATTTTAAAATAGAACACAAATAAAAATTATAATTTTACGAAACTAAGAAAAACAGTTTTTCGATTTTCACAAAATCTCATAATTCTTTTACAAGTTTTAAAACAAGAACTTTTCTTCAAATTTTAAAACTTTGCCCAAACGAATCTCAAATTAAAACAAGCACGACACGCATCAACATATTAATCAAATTAATACAAGGAACTAAAATCGTAAATCAATCAAAGTATGGCTCTGATACCACTGTTGGAATTCGTCACCCCTAACGCAGCGGAAGTTAAAATTTTTAGGGATTATAAAACAAGTTTTATCGGAATTCCAATTATGATCAGTCTTTGATTCAAGATTCACGATTTAAACAAAAGAAGAATCAAATACCGCTTTTGCTTCCGATTGATGACGATGATGTGAAGGTTTTCCAAAACCTATCCGGTTCTCTTCTATTCGATCTTCTTCCAAGAATCCCACGCGGAATTCCTCTAAGGTAGTCCACAACTCGTAATTGAATAACTAATCAATTAGCACACTAGAACACTAATTAGATATTGATTATCTAATAGTATTCTCAATACTGTATTGAGAAAAGAGAGAGAAGAGAGACTTGGAGAGAAAGCAGAAAAAGAAGAAAAACAACGATCGATTTCTTTCTTCTCACAAATCTGTTTTAATACATAACCCTAGGTCAAAAAACCCTACGGGCTGGTCATGGGCCTTAATTTAATTACTGCTAATTAATTAAAGACCCAATATTGATTTTAATTAATGGACTTAATTTAATTACATTAATTAAATCATAAGTCCAATCTAATTAAATTGGTGGACTTAAAATATTAATTACTCTTAATTAAATTTCAAGTCCAATTAATTTAAATATACTTATTTAAATTAATGTTAACTCTTTAACATCTATTCTCAATAGCTTAACAATTAAGCATAAATTAATTAATACAGTTATTAATTAATTACTCTCTCATGAATTAAACTCTTTTAATTCATCAATCAATCTCCATTGATCTTTAGATAATCATGTTGTTCAATCCGAGTCATTGTGTGACCCCTTAGGTTCACCAATGAATAGTAGTAGGCCCACATTCTTAACGTGGTATTTTAGATAACAATTTATCTTATTGATTCAATTAAACCCTTTCAATTAATCACTGTTTAATTAAAACTCCTTTTAATTAATCAGTACCTACAGATCATGATCGATGTCTAGTGACAAGCTCATGACCACCCATCCAACAGGTGAAGTTTATGTTGTGAACCTTTCAGTCTCATGGATACCGTGAGATAAGATCCTTCTAATGTCCAATCACCGATTAAGACCTAGGGCATGGGAATAATAGAACCCTATTAGTCCTAATGCTATGAATTAATTCTAATAGCAATTCCATTTGATCTAACACTCTAGGAAACTCATTTCCTAATTTAGATCTCACTACCTTGCGCAAGGATTTAAGTGGAATGTACTACAATAGAATTCATAGGTGATTCACTCGTTCTTCTAGACGAGCGATAGATTCTATGTTGGCATCCCATATGCCCCCATACATGATTCGAGCAATACCAACATACAACCATAACGAGATTCATGGGGTTCCTGAATCTCTAGGCGCATATCAAACATTGCCCTTGTCATGCACAGAACATCAATGGAGCCTCAAGTCTAAGGACCATTTAGACACTACCATAACCAGGGAACCAACCTCATCATTAAGGCATAAAAGCCTTACCCCATTGAGGTGTTCCTGTCGGGATCCTCAGTGTACTTGTTCCCTAACAAGCACCCTCATACGCATGTGAATGTCCCTACATTCAATACTTATGAAACAAAGTAACCTTTCTAAAAGGCACGTCATATGATCAAGTCTCAAACGAGCCAAGTCAACGTCCCCGTGCTTATTAGACTCTTCGACTTGGAGTTGGTTTAGATCACGCCATAGAGACTTATTTCATAACTTCCATCCCTATGCGAGGTCAAGTCCCGTAGCTTAACGTGACCTTGGGGTTTCATCCATACACAAACAGTTATAATATGCAATTAACAAACTTGAATGAGATATGATGAATTGGCCACATAGAAATAAACGACTATGAAACGTTACATTTATTATTTCATTAATGTCACAAATTGCTGCTAATAAGAGTAGTTTAAAAAAAGAGGCCTAAACTATTTGGCTCTTCTAGGGCACTACTCTAACAGCATCAATGGCAAACATGGTGGGGACGATGATGGGGAAGAGCTGCATAAGGCAAAGAAGCGTGGGAAAAGGCCTCTCGAACCTCCCCAAGAACACGTCCATGTCAATGGGCTCTCAAAATGGGTAGCACGTGAAACTGTGAGAAGCGGGACTTTAGGGAAAAACGTGCAAGCAACAGCATGTTGAAATAACGGGTTCGAAACGCAGCGAAAATTTAAAAATTTTTCCTACAAGGATCGTTGGCTTGCAATTTTTATTTTAAAACTCAAGAGAAAGTTTCTCAGCAACTTATTTTGCTAAAAGTTTTCTTGAAGTGTATTGAGCCGCCCTCAAGCACTCTTCATGCGTTAATGAATTTTCCCAATTCTCGAATCAGTTCTTTCCTTCGAGACTCCAAAATAGAAGTACTCTAGAATGTATCTACACCAATCCGAGGCACAAATCAGATTAGTGAGTATGCTAATACTATAATTTGTCTATTGAAAGAAACACGAAATGAGAAATAGAGAGCAAGAAATTTGTCCCGTCATTGATGTATGAAATAATTCACACATGATCTTCAAAGTAAAAACTCCATCTTTTCCGAGTTGAGAGAGTTTTTCTTTTCTTTTCTTTTGGAATAAAGAATGACACTTCACGAATGCCGGTCTAAAGACTCTTCTATTTTAATTTGATGAGAAAAGTAACTTGGAGAGAGAGAAAAAAATGTTTCTTTTTCTTCCCTAACTCTATTTTACGTAATGAGATAATTAAAATATAATTAATTAATAATTAAATTATTTATCAATATCTTTATCCTAACAACTTTTAGGATATTATCTCTTAATTATTTATTCATAAATAAATAATTTATGACTTTATCTTTATTTATTTAATAAATAAATATTTTATGGTATTATCTTTATATTTATTTCATAAATAAATACTTATGATTTTTATTTCATAAATAAATACTTATGATAATAACAACTTGATATTATCTTTGTATTTATTTCATAAATAAATAAGTTTTGATATTATCCACTTATTTCTCAAATAACATAAGATAATATTTTCTCCTTTGTTTCTCAAATAAGGATAATAATATCCTTTATTTTTTTCTTAAATAAATAAAGTAGGTTAAAGTTATATTTATTTCATAGATAAATAATGTCAATTTCAATTAATTATTAATTATTAATTGGATTTCTCCTGATAGGGTCTTAGAATTAATTCTCTAATTAATTGTACTTGGGTTTTATAATTAGTTCTTCAATTAATTATATTTGAACTTTATAATTAATTAACACATAGTCTAATTTCTCAATTAACCATGTGCCCAAACTTGCTCACGTGCCACACGTGTACTTTATACTTGTGGTCTCGTTTCGATCAATTTGATCTTTCTAACAATACCCTTTGAGCCTGATATTTGTGTGTGACCCTCTAGGTTCATTATTCAGTCAGCAGTGAGCCTAATTAATTAATACATTTATTAATTATTAGCTCATAGATCAAACGACAGTCTAGCAACAAGTGTGTGACATCTACCCGAATAACGAATTAAATCGAAAGAATCTTTTAGTCAATGACATCCATGAGATACGATCATCCTACCATTCCATCTCCCGATTAAGACCTAGGGCATGGAAATAATGAGTGCCCCATTAATCTCAACCTTAAAGCTAAGTTCGTTTCATATCCATTTGATCTCAATCCAAGAATCACTTTTCTTGATGTTTTGATCCACTACCTCGGTCGAGGGTTTCAGGATGATGTGAACGACTTATACAATAAGAGATCTTCTTGCCTTAAGCAAGTGTAGGTCCTTTATTGATTCTCACATATCCCCATATGCCACTTTTGTAACCCTGACATAAGTTATAAGTCAAATGTCTCGAGCAACACCCTTTTAGACCTATATGTAAGGCTACCTAGTTTGCTCACACGAGACATCAATGAAATCTCAAGTCAAAGGATTAATTACTCACTCCATTGACATGTGAGATGTTTCCTAATCTGGAAATTTCCTCTTCTAGAAGTGTAAACTTCCTTTCCCATCTAGGAATCATCTCACGCGGGATAACTCAGTGTACTCGTTGTGATAACAAGCACCCTCGCGTATTGTATACGCATCAACTTATGCACTTTACACCCCATGAAATTGGGTGATCCTTCTTAAGGACACAATCCCACAAGCAAGTCTCAATCGAGCCTAGTTGACACTCCCACTGTTCGTTGGGCTCATCGACTTGGAGTAGTTTCTAATCCGACTTGAGTTAGGTTTGTTTCATGTGTCATTCACCTAATGACAGAGTCCCTAACAGCCTAATGGATTAGGGGAGTTCTAATACATGCGCACGTAATAGGAAACATACATAACACGTAATTACACATAACGAAGTGCTTGCCTATGATCAATATCATACGTCTATTATTCAAAGATTGTCTGTGATATAACGAAAGTCCCAAAACGGATTACGTCGAATCGGCTTTCTAGGGCACTATTCCCAACAGTGGTGGCTCAGCGTTTCGGGCGCTGACTTGTTCCCACTTTCACTCGGGTATTGGTATCGGTTGCAACTTACCCGCCGGTAATTGATGTTCGGCCTTAACTTGTTAACAAACTCGACATCTCTTAACAAAATTAGCCACATCCTTTTTCATTTCGTGCCACCAAAAGTACTTCTTAAGATCCCTGTACATCTTGTTGCCACCCGGATGCATCGTATAAACGGTCCTATGTGCTTCTTCAAGCACTAACCTTTGCAACCCATCCGGTATACACACTCGGCCCTTGTACCGAAAGATCCCCAAATCATCAAATCCAAACATAGACCTTATTGGGAATAGTGCCCTGAAAATTCAATTTATTGAATTAATAAAACTGAATTTGCAACAAGTTATGAGTATTTCACATATTAATAATTAATGACGTGTGATGATATTCTTATATGAAATGTGTTTCATAGGAAAAGACTTTGAATACCGAAATCACGTGTCATTAAAGTTCTAGTCGGTAAGATAAGAATATGTTCATATCAAGACTATAACGTGGTTATATAAGATGATTAGTCTTTCGTCATAGGGAATGGTGATTCCAATTATAACACGTTGATGATTTTCAATAGGATTGGAAACATCGATCTGGACCACTGAGATAATTCATTTTATACTGCTATCTAAAATGAATAAAATCTCAGGAAGCAATGTACTCTTAATCCTGATAATATTTCGGCTTTAGGCATGTAGTGTTAGTCACTGTAACATACTTGAAGTGAGGTCTCGGTAACGGGTGGCCAAAATACTTTGTATGATTCGGTGATAACATGAAATGTGCTAAAGAGTTATATTGATCGAGGAATCTATGGCCTTGCTGGAAGGTAAAAGATATCCTTGAAATAAATTTGCAAAAGTTCGAATTAAGACTTTGGCCAAAGCACTTCGCGTGATACGTCACCGAAGTTGTATGTTGAATGTGTTTCACATACAGAGAATTTGAACTTGAAGCGAATCAATAAATTTCAAATTAGAAATGAAAAATAAATGATAGTAGTTGCAATTTATTTTTCATGGATATCAACACGGAGGAGTAAAATGCAAAATTATTCTAGCTCGAGAAATTCGTGAATAATTTAATTAATTTTAGAGTGCAACAATATTCATTTAGTGGAATTAAATATTGTTAAACGGTAATTAATTATTGTCATGAGATGATAACATATTAATCCATTTGGAGCTAAAATTAATTAGTCCTGCAGGCCCCCCTGCAAGCCCCAATTGAAAACCCAAAGAGAAAATATTAAAAGGAGAAAGAGAAATGAATTTTCAAAGTGTTTGAAAATAAGCCAAGTGATTTATTTTAAGAAAATAAATCAAGTTCCAAAGAGTTGGAAATGCCCGGAATTTTATTTTGGAGAAAATAAAATTTTAATTAAAAAAAAAAAAAGGCTGACGTGGCGGTCCACGTGGCATGCCACGTCAGCAGAACGGGTCCTAGTTGGCGCTGACAGGGCGCCGCATGGCATGCCATGTGGATGGCCGAGATTTTGACACGTCACCGCTAACGGATGACCCAGATTCGTTCTGGGCGGGTCAATCAACGGGTCGGAAATCCGGTCAATCGGGTCGGATAATGGGTCAACGGACGGGTCAAAAAATAGGGTCAAAGGGTAGGGCCGGGTCAAACCGGACACGTGGCGGAACCAGGATATGCCACGTGTCGAACTGGGCCGGTCCAAGCACCTCAAGCCCTAGCCGCGAGTGTGGGCACCTGCCAACTCCGATTGGCGCGTGGCCGGCGGCGTTGGATTCGTGGCGAAGAGAGCTTTAACGTGGTGCTCTCATATTCCGTCAATTTTGCAAGTGGCAGTGTGAAATGACCAAAATACCCTTCCACTTATGCTTAAAATGACCGTTTTGCCCTCAAGTTTTTGCCTATAAAAAGGCTGACCCCCTCCCTCATTTCTCATAACATTTTGGGAGAGGTTTTGGCTAGAGCTTAGCTTTGAAACCATATCCCATTTCTCCTAGTTAATTCCGATTTATTTTGGAATTAATTTTAATTAGGTGTTTGTATAAAACGCCTAATTTCGGGAGAATAAACCCTGAAAAGGGTTTTCTAGTTTAAAGTTTATTTTCTCTAAGTATTTAGAGAAATACTTTCGGAGCCCACACTCCGAGGGTGTCCCTGGGGTTATTGTAGGGAAGCTCTGCCGGTTTCACGAGGAGCTCAAGTATCGGATTCTCGGGGAGGTGAATTCGGGAGCTGGAAAAATGCAGTTAGATAGCCATGTTTGCAGTACGGTAATATTTTACAGTTGTTTTATTTTAAGCATGATAAATTATGTGCTCTTAAGTGTTAATTGCATGTTAGATATTTATCTGCTTAAGTGATTTAAAATTTATTATCAATTGCATGTATATACTTGAGTAGATCCAGCTAGTCTTCCGCTATTGTATTAAAATGTTTTAGAAATATTTTAATACTTGTATTATATTAAAAAATTTTAAAATGTGGTCACGAACCGCTACTGTTCTGGGCCCGCCTCCCAGCAGACCTCGGATTACCTCTTGCTCGAATCACTTGTCTTTGAATCCACTCATCCCTTGATTGAGCATCTAGGATTTGTTGCCTCAAATTCGGCCTTATAGTGATGTTAGCCAACCTCGATTGCGAAACTAGGATCTCGGCTTCACTTTTCTCGGAATCGACCTCAAGATTAGCAATCTTTGCTTTCCGACTCAGGGCGTCCGCTACTACATTCGCTTTCCCCGGATGATATTGTATGACACAATCGTAGTCTTCCAAGAATTCCATCCACCGTCGTTGCCTCATGTTCAATTCCTTTTGTGTGAACAAGTAACGAAGACTCTTGTGATCGGTGAACACTTCAAACTTAATCCCATAAAGATAGTGTCGCCATTTCGCTAAGGCAAATATCACTGCGGCCAACTCAATATCGTGTGTTGGGTAATTCTGCTCGTGCTCCTTCAATTTCCTCGAAGCGTAAGCAATCTGTTGGAAAACACGAATCAGAAAGCAGCGAAAATTTAAAAATTTTCCAACAAAAGGACCTTGGACTCGCAATCGTGTATCCAAATTCGTAGAGATAAGAAACTTACTTTTCTTTTATTCTTTCTTGAAGCGTTTCAAGCCACCCAAGAACGCTCTTCTCGCGGCTTGATCCCCTCTCCTTGGTAAAGCTCGAATCTTCAAACTTCTAACTTGAAGCTCTCTAGAGATCGTCCACCAACTTGATCACAATCTAACTAGTAAGGATCCTAGTTCTCTAGTTAGTGTTTAGGCTTAACCTAGGGTTTCGTTTATCTTGGAGAAAGGATGGTGTTCAACACATGAACCAAAAGAATTGCCAATTAGCTCTAAGGGGAGCTCGAGCTCCCCTATTTATAATAAGGGAGTGGCCGAAAATCCCTAGTCCTTATGGGCTAAGGAAAGGTCCCTCTCTCCTATTACTTGATCATCAAGTAATTTTGACTTTGACTTTGAATTCAAATTCAAATCAACTTTCAAAAGAGCTAAAATATCCAAACTATTTTTGGATAATTTTATACTTTATTTATTTAAAATAAATAAATAACTTATTTTATCTCATTAATTAATTCATAATTAATTAACTAGATTATTTTCTCCAAAATAAGGCTTTCTTTTTAATTCAAAATTAAACCAAAGTCTATTAAATAATTAATAAATTAAATATTTAATATTCAATCAAATGAACACGTGTGGCACACGTGTCCCAATGACACGTGTCCAGTCATGTGACCCACACGTGTGGTTTCACACGTGTGGAACCTTCTAGGCTCGATTAACTCGTTTAATCATTTTAAAGCCTTAACTCATGTAACCAAGTTGTTGTGTGTGACCCTCTAGGTTCTCAATTCAATTAGCAGTGACCCTAATTAATTAATTAATTCACTAATTAATTAATCAGCCTACAGATTAAACGACCATAGTCTAGCAACAGGTGTTTAACCCCTAGCTGAATTGGAATGTTCGGATTTGACAGAACCTTTAAGTCATTGATTCATGTGAGATACAATCCTCCTACTTACTATCTCTCAACCAAGATCTAGCGCACGGGAGTAATCAGAACCCTAATAATCTGGTCTTAAAGCTAAGTGCATTTCATATCCATTTGATCTCAATCCAAGAAACCCTTTTATTGATGTCTTGATCTACTGCCTTGGCCAAGGACTCCATATGGCATATGAATGACTTACACAATAAGAGATCACCTTGCATATGCAAGTGTAGGTCCTATCTTGATTCTCATTCACTTTCATGAATCACTTGTGCAGCCCCAGCATAAGCCTTGAATCAGTTGTCTAAGGCGACACCCTTTAAAGCTTATAGCTAAGACTACAGAGTTAACTCATAAAGTGACAATGAACCTCAAGTCTTAAGGATCAATTAATCACATCAATGACTCGTGAGATATTTCCTAATCTGGAAGTTTCCATTTCCTGAAATAGAAACTTCCTTTCCCATTTAGGAATCTTCTCACACGGGGCACCTCAGTGAACTTACTTATTGAAGTAAGCACCCTCATGTATCACGCACGTATCAACTATACACTTTGCACCTCCATGAAACAAGGTGGTCCTTCTTAAGGGCGTGATCCCACAAGCAAGCCTTAGAGGAGTCAGGTTGACACTCCCACTGTCTGTAGGACTCATCGGCTTGGAGAATTTTACTAATCATGACTAATATGATATAGGGCTTGTTTCATGAACCATTTCACCTAAATGGTAGAGTCCTAAAGTCATCAGGATTAGGGGAGTTCTCATACATGCACAGATAAAGTAAACGCATACCAAACAAGAGCATATAAAGAAGTGTTGCCTCAATTCGTTATTTCATTCAAATATTGTCTGTGATTACAATAAGGAAAAGCACAAAGCGGATATACAATCGGCTTTCTAGGGCACTATTCCTAACAATCTCCCACTTGCCCGTCAAAGCCATTCTAAAGCTACTCTAAGTCCCATCTTCTGAAGATGACCTTGGAAAGCTTCTCGACTAAGGGGTTTAGTAAGTGGATCTGCCACGTTCTCTGCTGATGTGACCCTCTCAATTTGCACATCTCCTCTTTTGATAATATCACGGATTAGGTGATACTTCATCATAATATGCTTGGTCCGTTGGTGAGATCTTGGTTCTCTTGCTTGAGCAACCGCCCCAGTGTTGTCACAAAACACAGTAATAGGGTCTTTCATGCTAGGAACAACATTCAACTCTTGAATGAAGTTTCTAATCCAAACACCTTCCTTAGCTGCATTATTTGCAGCTAAGTATTCGGCCTCAGTTGTCGAATCTGCAGTGGTAGTTTGCTTGGAACTCTTCCAATTCACTGCTCTGCCGTTTAGGCAGAAAATGTATCCTGACATTGACTTAAAATCATCTACGTCAGATGCAAAGCTTGCATCGCAGTATCCTTCGACAGTAAGATCTTTCTGACCTCCGTAAAGTAAGAATGAATCTTTAGTACTTTTCAAGTATTTAAGAATATTCTTCACGGCAGCCTTGTGAGCATCTCCAGGGTCAGATTGGAAACAACTTGTAACACTAAGTGCATAAGCTATATCCGGTCGAGTATATAACATTGCATATATTATGCTACCTATTGCTGACGCATAAGGTGTATGAGTCATTCTATCCTTCTCAAGGTTAGTCTTAGGACACATCTTCTTTGAAAGACATGTTCCTACACTCATAGGAAGGTTCTTAACCTTTGCTGACTCCATATTGAATCTCTTCAATACTTTGTCAACATCGACGGTGATAGTCCTATCAACCTTTTAGATCTATCTCGATAGCTTTTTATTCCAAGGATATAGGACCCATCACCAAGATCTTTCATCTCGAATTGGTTCGATAACCATAACTTAGTCACTTTCATGTCATCCTTCGAATTCCCAATAAGAAGGATGTCATCAACATAAAGTACTAAGAATTGCACTGAGGTCTCCAATTCCTTTCTATACACACATGATTCATTCGAAATTTGAATAAAGCCAAACGCTTTGACTGATTCATTAAATCGAATATTCCAATTCCAAGAAGCCTGTTTCAATCCATAGATTGATCTTTGGAGTTTGCAAACCTTTTGCTCACTCCCACTGAATGTGAAACCTATGGGTTGCTCCATATAAATGTCTTTATCAATGTCACCATTGAGAAAGGCAGTTTTCACATCCATTTGCCATATCTCGTAGTCATAATACGCAACAATGGCAAGCATGATCTGAATAGACTTTTGCATTGCAACTGGTGAAAAGGTTTCATCAAAGTCCACGCCGGGTCTTTGAGTGAATCCTTTTGCAACCAGTCTTACTTTGTAGGCTGCAATGCTTCCATCAACTCCAAGCTTTCTCTTAAAGATCCATTGCAACCTATGGGTTTGACCCCATAAGGCAAATCTACCAAGGTCCAAACTTGGTTGGAGTTCATGGAATCCATTTCGGATTTCATGGCTTCTATCCACTGTTCAGAGTCAGAATCTGAAAGTGCCTTCTGATATGTTAAAGGATCATTATCCTTTTGAGAGATTTCATGGAAAAATCCATACCATCTCTCCGGCTGTTTAGGAGGGCGTTCAGAATGCCTTAGAGGAGGATTTTCGTGTGTATCGAAATTCGTGATTGGTTGTGGTTGATCAGAAGGGTACGTTTCTTCAGTGGGTGGTGTGGGATCACTTTGTACTTCTTCTAATTCTATGATCTTGCCTTTCTTTTCTTTAAGGAACGGTTCCTCAAGAAAAGTGACATTTCTGGAAATAAACACCTTTTGCTCAGATTGATCATAGAAGTAGTATCCTATGGATTCCTTAGGATAACCTACAAAGTAGCATAAGTTAGAACGAGATTCTAACTTATCTCCCACTGTCCTCTTCTCGTAAGCAGGACAACCCCAAATTTTTAAGTAAGAATAACAAGGGATTTTACCATGCCACATTTCATAGGGCGTTTTAGGGACTGACTTAGAGGGAACTAGATTCAAAATCTTTGCTGCACTTTCTAGGGCATAACCCCAGAAAGAAGGTGGTAAGTCAGTGAAACTCATCATGGAACGAACCATGTCAAGTAGGGTTCGATTCCTTCTCTCAGAAACTCCATTAAGCTGAGGAGTTCCCGGAGGAGTCCACTGAGAGATAATCCCATTATCTTTGAGATGATTAAGGAATTCTTCACTAAGATACTTGCCTCCTCGATCAGATCGAAGTGCTTTGATCTTGTGACCAGTTTGGTTCTCAACCTCCTTTTGAAATTCTAAGAATTTCTCAAAAGCTTCAGATTTATACTTCATTAAGTATACATAACCATATCGACTAAAGTCATCGGTAAAGGTTATGAAATACTGATGATTGTTTCTAGTGCTTACACTGAGCGGTCCACAAATATCAGAATGGATCAAATCCAAGACCTTAGTGGCACGTTCCACAGTCCCTTTAAAAGGAACTTTGGACATCTTTCCTTTGAGATAGGATTCGCAAGAAGTTAACTCCTTAAGATCATTTTCAGAGAAAGATCCTAAAGTTTTTATCTTGCTAATTCTGTTCTTGGAAATGTGTCCTAATCTAGCGTGCCATAAGGGAGCTGAAACTTTGTCATCTCTCTTACGCTTCGTTTCTAGTTGTATATTCATAATATTGATATTCTGAGTTAGATAAAGAACATTACTTAGAGTACCGATGTGAACAGAAGAGTTGTTCCGTTTGATAAAGTATTTACCATTCTTAATATAAGTTTCATAACCTTCACAATCTAATATTGGAACTGAAATTAAATTACGAATAATGTTCGGTATATAAAGGACTTAATTTAAGATTGTTTAATTCTGACGTCGTTTGCCCCTTCTACCGTTCGTTTTTCATGCGAGGACCCGGGATAAAACACCCGGATCCTCGTTTAACGTGACATAACTCAGCAGCTCTCCCTCTCTCCCGTGATTTTCACTGTTCACACACACTCACGGTGTATTTTCATGCATAACCCGGAACTCGCTCGTTTCTCGACGGATTTCGATGAACCACTAGTCCTTTTCGACGAGCTCGACGACGCGGTCACAACCGTACCAAGATCTCGACCAAACGACGACCGACGACGGAGATATCGGCCATTTTCAGGCGCGACTGGAGAGGGGTGGCGGAGCCGCCACTTCGCCGCCCGTTCGCGGCGGCTTCCGGCCGCTTTCCGACGACACGTGCCCCAGTCCCAGTGAGGGGACGTCCCGGCACAGCGAGGGACGTTGGCGGTGTGGCCATCCGGCCCGCGACGACGCCGCACGCGTCGACTGAAGCTGCGGTGGCGCGTGGGTGAACAGTAACTACGCGGCGGTCCGGTGACTTTTTTCGACGAAGGTGGTGGTTCCGGGGAGGCGCGGCGGCAGAAACTTCGGAGGTCAACGGGGGCCTTTTCCGGTTATCTTTTGGCCTCGGGCCTTCACGAAAGTTGTTCGGAGCGACGAGAACTAGTGGCTGTAGATCACACGACTCCTGATTTGGCCGATCGGCGGTGGATAGCGGCTGCACAGTGGCGGTGCAACGGCGGCGCCACCTCCGGGGATTTTTCCGGCGAGAAAGCTTAGGGCTTTCGTAAAGCTCTTCACGGAAATTGATCGAGGAATTGGATTGAGCACGAGGAATCCTTGCACGGGTGAATTTTCGGGATTTTTCCGGCATGTTCCGGCGGCGGCGCTCCGGCGACCTTCGGACAGCTTGTCCGCTTCGTCGTGTTGGTTCAAGAGCACCCGGGGTGGTGATAGGTGAGTTATGCAGGTTCCGGGGTGAACCATCTGATGTGTCTTCAGCTGTGTTTGGTGCCAGGTGAGGTTAGGATATAGTTATACCCTATTGCAATGTGCCCGTTTTTGAATGTGTACGGTTTATAAGCCTTGTATATACGTAGGAATGTGTGAAATATGTACTTTGATGGTTTTGTCATAAGTTTGAAAGTAAGAAACGCTATGTACGAGCCTATGTATGCTTAGCTTTGATATGTTATGATTTCGAGGTCGGTCAGTCTGCGTGATATGTACATACGATATGATAAGTACGATATGCATTAGATAAGTCTATATGTCTATGTGTGTGGCGGGTTAAGTTTCTGATATATGTCTGTTTGTCTGTGTGTTTGGGCCCCGGAGAATGGTATGGTAATCTCGGGTCGGCCGTGGGGTCGCCGAGCTCTTCCATCAACATTTTCCTTTTGAGAGTCTCACCTAACCTCGGGAGGTTTGGGGAAGGGTGTTTCTCTTGAGCCGGCGGAAGCAACCGTCGAAGGTTTCAAGGCCGTAATTAAGCCTTGTATCGTGTGATTTTTGGATAGTTAGGGCCGTCAACCCTTCTATCACCTGGTGTGCAGGTTGGAACTTGTTTTGTTTTGCTTTGTTTTGTCCCTTTGTTTCTGGAAGTTTGGAGATGTGATTCGTCCCCGCCGAGTTTCGTTATGTCTATCGGTTATAAGTTCGTGAAACGGGGGTAGACTCTTAAGTCAAGATAAAATTGGATTTTGTTATTAAACTAATAAGTTATGTTTTGATATGTGTGCTAAGTCTACATGAGTTGAATGTATGTTTTGAGATATACTTAAGCTAAGTTTTGTTCGTTACGTTTTGATAAGTCACCCTATATATTTACTATCACGGGAAACTGTTTTGGCGTGCAAAAACTAACCCCCGGGTTCACGAACGTTGCTTCTTCTACGTGCTGTGCTCTATATATATGTAGGTGTGTGTGGGTAGCCCCTCGCTCAGTCTTTGGACTGACCCCTCCCCGTTTATGTTTTTAGTTGCAGGTTCAAGTCGTTGGAGCTCGTGCTAGGCGGCGGTGTGTCGTGTCTTTTGAGTCTGTGTCTGTTCGTTTAAGTTTGTTAAGTATTTTATTCTGATTTATGATTTGTAACTTCTGTATAAGATATGTTCTGTGCAGGTTGGAATCTATGATTTGAATGTTTGGAATTCGGGACAGGTTAGGACCGGTGCTTGGATTAGTTGAACCCGTTTTGTGTGTGATTGTTTGGGACAGGATAGGACAGGTTGGCTGGATTAGTTGAACCTGTGTAATGATTTTTAAGCCTGTTCTACATTGTATGTTTAATGTTTGAAAAGTTTTTAAAAAGTTGGTTTTGGTAATGCTTCCGCTGTCATGTTTTGCATATTTTCTTTTGTATAGGGTTAGATACCGCCTAGCTAGTGCGTGTGTTTTTGTTGGTCACCCGTTCGCTGCCAATTATTTTTGGTGTCGCCACTTTACCGATAATCTGCTTTCGCCCAACTTCGAGCTTAAGCCATTTTCACCTCGCTTTGAACCATGATCCGTGCCACATATCATTGGAAAGCCCTGTGTGTCTAATTTCATTTCCAACAAGCAAAACTCAATTCCAACTTCTAGAACTCAAGATATATTTGATTCTTTACAGCTTACGTATTCCCGGAAATTGTCAGCTTTTCCTAGACTTTGCCAAAACCCGTTTTATCGCTTTCCTTTCACCTCGTCGGCCTCTTATTTGACTTACATGCTTATGTATTTTTTCTCATATGCATTATAGGTTCCTCAAGTAATGTGAATTGTTTGCACGAAATATATTTGCACCTCGTTATGTATCCCTATCTCGTGTTATGCCTTAATTGCGCCCATGAACATGATATATGGTTATAAATGATTATGATGGGTTATGTAATGTCTTGAATTGCATGGATTGGGTTTGAAAATGAGATTTTCCTATGTATTTGCATCCTTTGAGTACATGCACATATGTCTTGCGTCTATGTGGTTCATTCCGAGTCTAAGCCTTGTGTCTTGTCTTCAGTTTGTTCAGGTACACCCGGGGTGGTGTTTCGTAATCTGTTTTGATTCCGGGGTGAATCACGTGTTTGGTTCTTGGCTTCGTCGGTGTAAGGTGAGGTTAGGTGATAGTTAAACCCTATGAATGTGGCCATTTTCAAAATATGCGAACTATGACCTTTATTATACTTAAATATGTGCGAGATATGAAATTTGTAAATGGTAATGCGTTTCCAAGTATGATGAGCAATGTACAAGCCTACGTATGCTTGATTTAATTTGATTTGATTCATTATGAATGGTAATGCTAAACCACGCTCCAAACCGTGTACCTCGTATGAGCCGGGAGCTACGAGAAAAGGAATATGCTAAGGATTTGACACGGAGAGGTATGTAAAGCATGGTTGTGGCAAGGTAAAGTATGTATCTTTCATGTTACGTTTCTGATTAGTAGCAGGTTAGGAATGAATGAATGAATGATGGCCCAGGAGGTGTGGGCCAGGGGGACCTGGGACGACCATAGGGGTCGTCGGTTCACCCTGTGCTCACTCTCCACATGATTGTTAGGACTAACACGGAACCCACCAGGAGGTTTGGTTGGGTGATGGGAACCTGAGGGTTGAGTGTTCGCGCTCCCCTCGTCTGATTGGATGGTTTGGGTCGCGCAACCCTTCCATCACCGGAGAAGGAGGTATATGATTGTTATGCATGATTGATTGATATGTTTGATTGCACGATTCGTATAAGGAGCCCAGGATGGGAATTGTTACTCGTACCCGCCGAGTTTTGCATGTTTGCTTTGTCAAGGTTCGTGAGACCGGGATAGATTCTTAACTATGATAAAATCTGGATCTTTTGAATGTGAAAGATAGGAATTGATATGAATTGACATGAATGGTTATGATTTGATATGATATGGGTCCTTGAAGCTTCAGTTCGTTTGGTTTTGGGTTAAGAATTCCTATATGTATGTATCACAGGCAAAACTTTGGTGTGCCAAAACTATCCCCGAGTTCACGAACTGTGTGTGATTGAAATATGCTTTGCTCTTATATATATATATATATATAGCGTGTGTGGGTAACCCCTCACTCAGTCGAGTTGTAGACTGACCCTCTCCTTCCCCAACCTTTAGTGTGCAGGTTTGGCGTTGGAGTTTCGAGCTAGGCGGAGTTGTGTTGAGTCTTTGGGTCGGTCAAGTTATGTTAGTAGAGTCTCTGCACTAGCATATGTATTTAAATTACGTATGTTTCGACTTTGTAAGTTTTGAATTTGGATCTTTATGCATTGGTTATTGAATTGCCCTTGTCGGGATTTGTTATGAGGTAAAAAGAGGCGTGAGGAGCCCAAGTTTGCTTGTGGTTCGTGTGTTTAATTTCTACAGGCCCGTGGCCAATGCATGTGTTTGGATTGTAATTTTTTCCGCTGCATTCTCTTTCGTTGGTTGATTATATTTGCAGGGTCTAAGTTCCGCCTAGCTTAGGAGGTTTATTTTGTTTGTTTCCCGTTCGCTATGGTTTGATACGGGTGCGGACTTCTCATTTCGTTACTCGTGTTGAGCCATAGTGCGGGGGATGTGGTACCTCACGTGCGGGGTGCTACAGTGGCCTAGTGGTGATCAAATGAGCTTGAAGTGACCAACGGTCAAGTGCTCAGTGGGACCTCTATGACAACGAATCAATACGAAGGGAGTTGATGCCAATTAAGGGAGAAGTATCCTGCAGAGATTGCAGTTCGCCTAGATCAGAGTTGCGCAGTGGAAGCTTGAAGTGGAATTCGTTTCAGCGTCATTCAAGATCCGACCTTAGGGCCTGAGGACAGGTCCTTTACGCAGGAGGGGAGTTTGTAACATCCCGTTCGTCCGACTTATAAGGTACGCCACGTTTCAACCTTTTTATGTGTTTAAGTATGTGATTTTATTTTTTTCGTGGCCCTATTTTGAACTCTTTTAGAGTTTAGGGGCCCCTTTGTAATTTTCTCTTTTTAGGGGGTTTTCGGTCATTTCTCGTTCGATCGAGTTGTCGACCTTTTTGACCCCTTCAATGCATTCGGGGCATCGAAACAAGTTCGTAGACTCTGAGTTTGTTTAATTCTGACGTCGTTTGCCCCTTCTACCATTCGTTTTTCGCGCGTGGACCCGGGATAAAACACCCGGATCCTCGTTTAAGGTGACATAACTCAGCAGCTCTCCCTCTCTCCCGCGATTTTCACTGTTCAGACACACTCAAGGTGCATTTTCATGCACAACCAGGAACTCGCTCGTTTCTCGATGGATTTCGACGAACCACTAGTCTTTTTCGACGAGCTCGACGATGCAGTCACAACCGTACCAAGATCTCGACCAAATGACGGCCGACGACGGAGATATCAGCCATTTTCAGGCGCGGCTGGAGAGGGGTGGCGGAGCCGCCACTTCGCCGCGGCTTCAGGCCGCTTTCTGGCGACACGCGCCCCAGTCCCAGTGAGGGGACGTCCCGGCGCAGCGAGGGACGTTGGCGGCGCGGCCATCCGTGCCGCGGCTGCGCCGCACGCGCTACCTGTAGCCGCGGTGGCGTGGGTGAACAGTAACTAAGCTGCGGTCCGGTGACTTTTTCCGACGAAGGTGGTGGTTCCGGGGAGACGCGTGCGGCAGAAACTTAGGAGGCCAACAGGGGCCTTTTTTGGTCATCTTTTGGCCTCGGGCCCTTCACGAAAGTTGTTCGGAACGATGAGAACTAGTGGCCTTTGATCACACGGCTCCTGATTTGGCCGATTCGCTGCGGATCGTGGCGGCACAGTGGCGGTGCAACGGCGGCACCACCTTCGGGGATTTTTCCGGCGAGAAAGCTTAGGGCTTTCGTAATGCTCGTCACGGAAATTGATCGAGGAATCCTTGCAGGGGTGAATTTTTGGGATTTTTTTGGCACGTTCCGGCGGCGGCCGAACGGCGGCCGACCACTGTTCCGGCAGCTCCGGTGGCGGCGCTCGGGCGACCTTCGGACAACTTGTCCGCTTCGTCGTGTTGCTTCAGGCGCACCCGGGGTGGTGACAGGTGAGTCGTGCAGGTTCCGGGGTGCCATCTACTGTGTCTTCGGCTGTGTTTGGTGCCAGGTGAGGTTAGGATATAGTTATACCCTATTGCAATGTGCCCGTTTTCGAATGTGTGCGGTTTATAAGCCTTGTATATACGTAGATATGTGTGAAATATGTACTTTGATGGTTTTTTCATAAGTTTGAAAGTAAGAAACACTATGTACGAGCCTATGTATGCGTAGCTTTGATATGTTATGATTTCGAGGTCGGTCAGTCTGCGTGATATGTACGTACGATATGATAAGTACGATATGCATGAGATAAGTCTGTCTGTTTGTGTGTGTGGCGGGTTAAGTTTCTGATATATGTCTGTTTGTCTGTGTGTTTGGGCCCTGGAGAATGGTATGGTAATGTCAGGTTGGTCGTGGGGTCGCCGAGCTCTTCCATCAACATTTTCCTTTTGAGAGTCTCACCTAACCTCGGGAGGTTTGGGGAAGGGTGTTTCTCTTGAGCCGGCGGAAGCAACCGTTAAAGGTTTCAAGGCCGTAATTAAGCCTTCTCTCGTGGGATTTTTGGATAGTTAGGGCCGTCAACCCTTCTATCACCCGGTGTGCAGGTTGGAACTTGTTTTGTTTTGCTTTGTTTTGTCCCTTTGTTTCTGGAAGTTTGGAGATGTGATTCGTACCCGCCGAGTTTCGTTATGTCTATCGGTTATAAGTTCGTGAAACGGGGGTAGACTCTTAAGTCAAGATAAAATTGGATTTTGTTATTAAACTAATAAGTTATGTTTTGATACGTGTGCTAAGTCTGCATGAGTTGAACGTATGTTTTGAGATATGCTTAAGCTAAGTTTTGTTCGTTACGTTTTGATAAGTCACCCTATATATTTACTATCACGGGAAACTGTTTTGGTGTGCAAAAACTAACCCCCGAGTTCACGAACGTTGCTTCTTCTACGTGCTGTGCTCTATATATATGTAGGTGTGTGTGGGTAGCCCCTCGCTCAGTCTTTGGACTGACCCCTCCCCGTTTATGTTTTTAGTTGCAGGATCAGGTCGTTGGAGTTCGTGCTAGGCGGCGGTGTGTCGTGTCTTTTGAGTCCGTGTCTGTTCGTTTAAGTTTGTTAAGTATTTTATTCTGATTTATGATTCGTAACTTCTGTATAAGATATGTTCTGTGCAGGTTGGAATCTATGATTTGAATGTTTGGAATTCGGGATAGGTTAGGACAGGTGCTTGGATTAGTTGAACCCGTTTTGTGTATGATTGTTCGGGACAGGATAGGACAGGTTGGCTGGATTAGTTGAACTCGTGTAATGATTTTTAAGCCTGTTCTACATTGTATGTTTAATGTTTGAAAAGTTTTTAAAAAGTTGGTTTTGGTAATGCTTTCGCTGTCATGTTTTGCATATTTTCTTTTGTACAGGGTTAGATACCGCCTAGCTAGTGCGTGTGTTTTTGTTGGTCACCCGTTCGCCGCCAATTATTTTTGGTGTCGCCACTTTACCGATAATCTGCTTTCGCCCAACTTCGAGCCTAAGCCATTTTCACCTCGCTTTGAACCATGATCCGTGCCACATATCATTGGAAAGCCCTGTGTGTCTAATTTCATTTCCAACAAGCAAAACTCAATTCCAACTTCTAGAACTCAAGATATATTTGATTCTTTACAGCTTACGCATTCCCGGAAATTGTCAGCTTTTCCTAGACTTTGCCAAAACCCGTTTTATCGCTTTCCTTTCACCTCGTCGGCCTCTTATTTGACTTACATGCTTATGTATTTTTTCTCATATGCATTATAGGTTCCTCAAGTAATGTGAATTGTTTGCACGAAATATATTTGCACCTCGTTATGTATCCCTATCTCGTGTTATGCCTTAATTGCGCCCATGAACGTGATATATGGTTATAAATGATTATGATGGGTTATGTAATGTCTTGAATTGCATGGATTGGGTTTGAAAATGAGATTTTCCTATGTATTTGCATCCTTTGAGTACATGCACATATGCCTTGCGTCTATGTGGTTCATTCCGAGTCTAAGCCTTGTGTCTTGTCTTCAGTTTGTTCAGGTGCACCCGGGGTGGTGTTTCGTAATCTGTTTTGATTCCGGGGTGAATCACGTGTTTGGTTCTTGGCTTCGTCGGTGTAAGGTGAGGTTAGGTGATAGTTAAACCCTATGAATGTGGCCATTTTCAAAATATGCGAACTATGACCTTTATTATACGTAAATATGTGCAAGATATGAAATTTGTAAATGGTAATGCATTTCCAAGTATGATGAGCAATGTACAAGCCTACGTATGCTTGATTTAATTTGATTTGATTCATTATGAATGGTAATGCTAAACCACGCTCCAAACTGTGTACCTCGTATGAGCCGGGAGCTACGAGCAAAGAAATATGCTAAGGATTTGACACGGAGAGGTATGTAAAACATGGTTGTAGCAAGGTAAAGTATGTATCTTTCATGTTACGTTTCTGATTAGTAGCAGGTTAGGAATGAATGAATAAATGATGGCCCAGGAGGTGTGGGCCAGGGGGACCCGGGACGACCATAGGGGTCGTCGGTTCACCCTGTTCTCACTCTCCACATGATTGTTAGGACTAACCCGGAACCCACCAGGAGGTTTGGTTGGGTGATGGGAACCTGAGGGTTGAGTGTTCGCGCTCCCCTCGTCTGATTGGATGGTTTGGGTCGCGCAACCCTTCCATCACCGGAGAAGGAGGTATATGATTGTTATGCATGATTGATTTATATGTTTGATTGCACGATTCGTATAAGGAGCCCAGGATGGGAATTGTTACTCGTACCCACCGAGTTTTGCATGTTTGCTTTGTCAAGGTTCGTGAGACGGGGATAGATTCTTAACTATGATAAAATATGGATCTTTTGAATATGAAACATAGGAATTGATATGAATTGACATGAATGGTTATGATTTGATATGATATGGGTCCTTGAAGCTTCAGTTCGTTTGGTTTTGGGTTAAGAATTCCTATATGTATGTATCACAGGCAAAACTTTGGTGTGCAAAAACTATCCCCGAGTTTACGAACTGTGTGTGATTGAAATATGCTTTGCTCTTATATATATATATATATATATAGCGTGTGTGGGTAACCCCTCACTCAGTCGAGTTGTAGACTGACCCTCTCCCTCCCCAACCTTTAGTGTGCAGGTTTGGCGTTGGAGTTTCGAGCTAGGCGGAGTTGTGTTGAGTCTTTGGGTCGGTCAAGTTATGTTAGTAGAGTCTCTGCACTAGCATATGTATTTAAATTACGTATGTTTCGACTTTGTAAGTTTTGAATTAGGATCTTTATGCATTGGTTATTGAATTGCCCTTGTCGGGATTTGTTATGAGTTAAAAAGAGGCCTGAGGAGCCCAAGTCTGCTTGTGGTTCGTGTGTTTAATTTCTACAGGCCCGTGGCCAATGGATGTGTTTGGATTGTAATTTTTTCCGCTACATTCTGTTTCGTTGGTTGATTATATTTGCAAGGTCTAAGTTCCGCCTAGCTTAGGAGGTTTGTTTTGTTTGTTTCCCTTTCGATATGGTTTGATACGGGTGCGGACTTCTCATTTCGTTACTCGTGTTGAGCCATAGTGCGGGGGATGTGGTACCTCACGTGCGGGGTGCTACAGTGGCCTAGTGGTGATCAAATGAGCTTGAAGTGACCAACGGTCAAGTGCTCAGTGGGACCTCTATGACAACGAATCAATACGAAGGGAGTTGATGCCAATTAAGGGAGAAGTATCCTGCAGAGATTGCAGTTCGCCTAGATCAGAGTTGCGCAGCGGAAGCTTGAAGTGGAATTCGTTTCAGCGTCGTTCAAGATCCGACCTTAGGACCTGAGGACAGGTCCTTTATGCAGGAGGGGAGTTTGTAACATCCCGTTCGTCCGACTTATAAGGTACGCCACGTTTCAACCTTTTTATGTGTTTAATTATGTGATTTTATTTTTTTCGTGGCCCTATTTTGAACACTTTTAGAGTTTAGGGGCCCCTTTGTAATTTTCTCTTTTTAGGGGGTTTTCGGTCATTTCTCGTTCGATCGAGTTGTCGACCTTTTTGACCCCTTCAATGCGTTCGGGGCATCGAAACAAGTCCGTAGACTCTGAGGTTGTTTAATTCTGACGTCGTTTGCCCCTTCTACCGTTCGTTTTTCGCGCGTGGACCGGGGATAAAACACCCGGATCCTCGTTTAAGGTGACATAACTCAACAGCTCTCCCTCTCTCCCGTGATTTTCACTGTTCACACACACTCACGGTGCATTTTCATGCACAACCCGGAACTCGCTCGTTTCTCGACGGATTTCGACGAACCACTAGTCGTTTTCGACGAGCTCGACGACGCGGTCACAACCGTACCAAGATCTCGACCAAATGATAGCCGACGATGGAGATATCAGCCATTTTCAGGCGCGGCTGGAGAGGGGTGGCGGAGCTGCCACTTCGCCGCGGCTTCCGGCAGCTTTCCGGCGACACGCGCCCCAGTCCCAGTGAGGGGACGTCCCGGCGCAGCGAGGGACGTTGGCGGCGCGGCCATCCGTACCGTGACGGCACCGCACGCGCTACCTGTAGCCGCGGTGGCGCGGGTGAACAGTAACTACGCGGCGGTCCGGTGACTTTTTCCGACGAAGGTGGTGGTTCCGGGGAGACGCGCGGCTGCAGAAACTTAGGAGGCCAACGGGGGCCTTTTCTGGTCATCTTTTGGCCTTGGGCCCTTCACGAAAGTTGTTCAGAACGACGAGAACTAGTGGCCTTTGATCACACGGCTCCTGATTTGGCCGATTGGCAGCGGATCGTGGTGGCACAGTGGCGGTGCAACGGCGGCGCCACCTTCGGGGATTTTTCCGGCGAGAAAGCTTAGGGCTTTCGTAAAGCTCATCACGGAAATTGATCGAGGAATCCTTGTAGGGGTAAATTTTTGGGATTTTTTCGGCACGTTCCGGCGGCGACCGAACGGCGGTCGGCCACTGTTCTGGCAGCTCCGGTGGCGGCGCTCGGACGACCTTCGGACAACTTGTGCGCTTCGTCGTGTTGGTTCAGGCGCACCCGGGGTGGTGACAGGTGAGTCGTGCAGGTTCCGGGGTGAACCATCTACTGTGTCTTCGGCTGTGTTTGGTGCCAGGTGAGGTTAGGATATAGTTATACCCTATTGCAATGTGCCCGTTTTCGAATGTGTGCGGTTTATAAGCCTTGTATATACGTAGACATGTGTGAAATATGTACTTTGATGGTTTTTTCATAAGTTTGAAAGTAAGAAACACTATGTACGAGCCTATGTATGCGTAGCTTTGATATGTTATGATTTCGAGGTCGGTCAGTCTGCGTGATATGTACGTACGATATCATAAGTACGATATGCATGAGATAAGTCTGTCTGTCTGTGTGTGTGGCGGGTTAAGTTTCTGATATATGTCTGTTTGTCTGTGTGTTTGGGCCCCGGAGAATGGTATGGTAATGTCGGGTTGGTCGTGGGGTCGCCGAGCTCTTCCATCAACATTTTCCTTTTGAGAGTCTCACCTAACCTCGGGATGTTTGGGGAAGGGTGTTTCTCTTGAGCCGGCGGAAGCAACCGTCGAAGGTTTCAAGGCCGTAAGTAAGCCTTGTCTCATGTGATTTTTGGATAGTTAGGGCCGTCAACCCTTCTATCACCCGGTGTGCAGGTTGGAACTTGTTTTGTTTTGCTTTGTTTTGTCCCTTTGTTTCTGGAAGTTTGGAGATGTGATTCGTAACCGCCGTGTTTCGTTATGTCTGTCGGTTATAAGTTCGTGAAACGGGGGTAGACTCTTAAGTTAAGATAAAATTGGATTTTGTTATTAAACTAATAAGTTATGTTTTGATACGTGTGCTAAGTCTGCATGAGTTGAACATATGTTTTGAGATATGCTTAAGCTAAGTTTTGTTCGTTACGTTTTGATAAGTCACCCTATATATTTACTATCACGGGAAACTGTTTTGGTGTGCAAAAACTAACCCTCGGGTTCACGAACGTTGCTTCTTCTACGTGCTGTGCTCTATATATATGTAGGTGTGTATGGGTAGCCCCTCGCTCAGTCTTTGGACTGACCCCTCCCCGTTTATGTTTTTAGTTGCAGGATCAGGTTGTTGGAGTTCGTGCTAGGCGGCGGTGTGTCGTGTCTTTTGAGTCTGTGTCTGTTCGTTTAAGTTTGTTAAGTATTTTATTCTGATTTATGATTCGTAACTTCTGTATAAGATATGTTCTGTGCAGGTTGGAATCTATGATTTGAATGTTTGGAATTCGGGATAGGTTAGGACAGGTGCTTGGATTAGTTGAACCCGTTTTGTGTATGATTGTTCGGGACAGGATAGGACAGGTTGGCTGGATTAGTTGAACTCGTGTAATGATTTTTAAGCCTGTTCTACATTGTATGTTTAATGTTTGAAAAGTTTTTAAAAAGTTGGTTTTGGTAATGCTTTCGCTGTCATGTTTTGCATATTTTCTTTTGTACAGGGTTAGATACCGCCTAGCTAGTGCGTGTGTTTTTGTTGGTCACCCGTTCGCTGTGACTTGGTGCGTGTGCACCTTCCATTTCGTACGCGTGTCGGGTCATAGTGCGGGGGATGTGGCGCCTCACGTGCGAGGTGTTATACGCCTCCCCAACACTACAACCCCGCACAGCAATACTCCCTGAGTGGAGGTTAGACCCAACACTCAGGAAATACTACGGCGAACGGTCAGGATAATATATGAATGGAGTATATGTCACAGTGCAGCGAAAGATAAAGAGATTCAACTTTACCAATGAACGTGGAGGATAACGTACAACGAGCAAGGATTATCATTATTGATCAAAGTAGTCCGCAAAAGTGTACTACAGGTTAACATGCAAGGACAAAGTATGAGATAGTTTGTTTCTACAGAGAGTAAGCTCAAGACAGTGTACTCTTAGGATCGGATCCAACCTACTGTTGTAAGGCTTCAAGATACCTCTAGTTGTCGTTCATTGATTCCTGAAATCATGCATTTTAAAATAGGCGAGAGGGCTAGTCAAAGTGACTAAGTGAAGGGGGTATGAGGGTTTATAGATATGTATATATATTTATATGATCAAGAAGATCTTGATCTACAATATTAACAATAGGATATAGCAAATATGGAACGGTTCATGATATGTGTAAAAAAGGGATAGGGGTAGTTTGGAATATTTGTAGAAATATGAACCGTTTGTAACAAGAACATTAATGCCCGCAAGCTAGGCCTCTCCATCCATTACTCCTTAAATAATTGGTAAAATAGTATCGGGCTGATGAAGGCACCGATACTTCAATAAAACCAAGAATATTAACTCCACTACTTCTTGATGTCAATAGGGAATCAAACCCTAGAGACCACGAACACGATTCGGGAGGCAGCTATCTCTCCCTTATCCCTGGGCGTGGAGTAACTAACCTCCAATTAAACCACTAACAAGAGGTGGTGGCAGTCCGCAGCACCAACAATACCCTCGGCCCGATACCTTCGGGGTAATTGCTCGCTACGGATACAGCCGGGGCCCATAACATGAATCAAGAATAATATTTTGCTTGCATAACCTAGAATCAATGTTTGATAAAGTGGACTTAGTATATAATGTCCTGGTAAAACGTTGATTCCGGCATGAAAGTATTTTTCCCTTAAGAGGGATAGTGTAGTAAAGTAATATGTATATAGGGTAATAAATCAAAATAGTAGGTAGGCTTGAAAATAGTTTTTATATAGATATGTATGTATAGGCATCATTCCAGTTGAAAATATTTTAACCCTCACGTATACCGGTAGTCAGACATTGTAATGTGGATTCCAGTGCGCCTGAAATTATTAACTACTGTAGGCTTAGAACTAGGTTCCTTATTTTGATCAATTAAGCACATAAAACACATAATGTTCATGCATAAAAGGATTACACATTATTCCAATCAAGTAAACACACAAACTATATCATGTTAGAGAATTCCCGGTAAACTCTAATTTTAACAGTTTAAGGGAAATTAAGTAATTAATTAGGTTTCATGAATTCTTTAACCACTTAAATATTTATTAACCACATTATAATCCTAATTAGAACATTAGAGATGAAATTTAGAATTTAATTTGACAATGTAGGTTATATTTTGAAAATAATTCACAATTTACCGATTTTTGGAAAATTCGGATAAAATCTTTATTTAGAATTTCCAAAACTAATTTTATAATTATTTTATTAATATTTTCGAAATATTCAGCTTATGGGTTGACCAAAATGTCAAAATTACTATTTAAAACATTTACTATTCAAATTCATAAGAATTAAACATCTTATAACATAAAATCAATCTCACACGCACACACACTAGCACACGGTCCACACATTGATCCAAGAACATCAAGAACATATTCTTAAGTCTATTTGAATATTCAAAGGAGGTGTGTAACATACTTGATCATATTCATATTTGTAACATAGAATTTGAAGCATAATATAGCAAAATATATAAATTCTCTATGAAAATTAATTCATAATTAAATTCTCTAAACATGCATTTGTTCTAACATTCAAGAACATGATTATGAATATTCAAACACATAGTTAAATAAATTCATATAATAAACATGCATTTCTTAATTTAAATTTCCTAACTCTATTTCATGAAAATAAATTCCTAATGCATAATTCTCTAACATAATTTAAAACATATAAAATATAAATTAAATTGCATAATTTAAATATAAAATAAAGCATAAATTAAAACATAATTTAAAGCATAAAATAAACTAACCTTGAGGGATTTGGCGGGGGGGGGGGGGGGGGGGGGGGAGGGGGGGATTTCATGAGGCTTAGGGGGAGAGAGGAGAGTGATTTTTGTGTGTTGATTTATGAGTTAGAAATGGCACCTATGGGGGGTATTTATAGGTGGTAAGGAGGGGTCTTAGTGCAATTTCTAAGAGTTAGCAAGAGATGTGGAAGATTTCTAACCCACATATTTGTATGGTATTTTAGTAAGAAATGTGGAATATTTCTAATTCATACAAATATATGGTATTTGATACGAACTCCACGTACTTGCCGTGAAACCCTATATCAATACTTGGAGTTCTTGAATCTGATCGTCCAATTCAAGGTTGAAAATAAGAGGAGTGTGACCCGTTTGCTATATTGAGCAAAGAACCAACACTATCAGATTGTAAGTAACGCACCCCGTCGACTATAAGGAGTCGAGAAATAACGTTATCCGGGAAAGGGGTTTGAAACCCTAATGTCGTCCAGCAAAGAACTTGAGAGAAAATCTCACTTGAATGAAAATTCAATAATTTTACTTCTTGATTGAAAGAAAAACAAGTTACAATACTGAATATAAAGATGCATGCATGGAAACCTAAGAGACACTAGAATACTAAAGGACACAAGCTATTCCCGCCACTTGCCATGAAGGCTTACAAAAGTGGGCTTAAATAAACTAATATGCAGCTAAATAATGATAAAATAAAGGCCCAAATAATACTATAATAGGCTTAGGGCCGAATTACATCATTTCCACACTTTGGACTTTAGGAATTGGACATAAAAACATTGAAGTATTCTGAATTTGGTTCAGCAGCCCATCTTGAAGGTTGGAGTCCAGTTTGAGCAAATTGGTTTAAGAGATTTCCAACTTCCTCTTGGATAATTTTGGCCCGAGCTCTTGTAATTGGACCACCATAACTTTGTTCCTTTTGTATGCTATCTTCTTGAGTTGTGGATCGGTCCAGCTCTTCATTTGGGACAAGATACGACCACGGTTCATCATGATTCACATCAGTATTCTTGTAGGAAATGTGGAAAAACCCTAACTTGCACAATTGTATGGAATTCTTGTAAGAGATGTGGAAGAATTAAATTCACATCTCTAAAATTTCTATTTTTAGAAATGCTACTTTAGGAAAGTTATGTCATGGATGATGTCGTAGTAAATAAAAATAAATATAAAATAATATAAAATTTATTCAAGAGTCGAGAGACGAGAACTTGAAGTGGCAAAAATAATAAAAGAATGAGTAAAAAATAAGCTTTGCTATGATTGTAAATGTGTGACGTTCAAGTTTCTTGTTTGAAAATTATATACGTTAGAGATGATGAAAATAATGGTAAATTATATAAACGAAGCTATGATAAAGTTTATAGATTGGGAAAATTATCATAGTTAGAGAAAAATTCAAGAAACGTTTTAAGTATAATTTTGAATATTAAATGAAAGCTGACTGTTTATGATAAAATGTTAACTTTTAAAAGGGAAAAATATTTATAAAATATGCTACGGTTGGAATCAAGTTTCGGTAAATTCATGAAAATTTATAAAATAATTCAAGGATCGTTTTGACTATAATATTGATTTAGAAAATGTTGGAATTCGGAAATCTCTAATTTTAGGGTTAAAGTAGGGTTTTTGGCTGGTTTTGGTTATTACGGGAGTTAAAATGAGAATTAGGGTTTGGAAATGATGTCATAATTCATAAAATTTTGTAAGGATTTATTTAAACCCAATATTGAATAGGTAACGATGTCCCGAAAAATTTTTACATTTGGGGATGAATAGTAACTAGGGACTTTAAAAGGAATTTTTCTTGGCCCCGAAATCTGGGATGTTACATACTCGGTGCCCCGAGGCTCCTTACCCATAATCACCGTGCCCCCAAGCAAAGCAGAGTCGAAAATATACCAGAATCCGAGGCATAACAAGGTCCAGGACCAAGTGAAAATCAAATCCGAAGGCATATCAGAGGCATATCATATCAAACATAATCATATCAGTAATCATAGCATAGGCGTAACCATAGCATATTCATAATTCTATCATATCAGATCCTAGCATAATCAGATTCTAGAACATAAATCGTATCAGGCGTATCCATAGGGCTTATATTCACATACATATCGGCACATATCATTAGGGTTTAACTATAACCTAACCTCACCTGGTAGTAAACAAAGCCGAACACAAAGTGAATGGTCCACCCCGGAACTAGCACAACCACAAGTCACCACCCCGGGTGCACCTGTACCAACTGAGCACACAAAACACAACACAGAGCTCAGACTTAGACTCAAACAACCAAACAGAGACGCACGACAATGCTCATGAATGCACAAAACAAAATACATATGGTACACCTTAGCAAAATAACGATTTATAGTCATATACCATGCTTCATACGAAATTCACACATTACAGGGTCAAATGGGCCATGTACTTAACCAATTATCCCAAGAAATCAAGCTATATCTCACAACATTTCCCAAGAGATGAAATTAGTCAACGAAACATGTAACGAATCTCATTCAAGTCATGAAATGCATAAACAAAGGATAGCGTAATCATTCAACCCTACAAAGTTCCATATAATTCATATAATGCATAACCAATTCATATTTATACGAATAAATCATTTCTTACTTCCAAGAGTGGCCAATTAATTCATACATAGCACAGTAAATTATTTCTAAGTTATCAAGAATAACATGCTCGTTTTCAAAGGACAAGGATCGGGTAAATCAAAGCAAACAATTTCATATAATTCATACATCGCACAATAGACTCACTTAATTAAGTAATTAAACTTTAAATTACAAAAGTTTCAAGTTTAATTATCTACGGCATATTACTCATTTCTACGTAGTTATGAATAGCATATTTGTTTATCAAGTAGTGAGGTTTAATTAATTCAAGTCATATAAATTTCATATTATTTAAAAATTGCACTAACACCCCTTCAAAGTTAATCAAGTAGCATGAATTCAACAAACCGGGACTCAAATCGCAAACCAAAGCATCAATTCATATCACAATTTATTTAGTACATGATTTCATAGACATCGGGATACAATTCGATCGACAATTCAAGCATATGGCAATTAATTTACATTTAGAACAATTAAATCAAATATTCTCAATTATAAAAATAAATTCATAACATTAAACCGAGTGTCTAATTGACGAACGAAAAGTGGCATTGGACTCACCACAACGAGATGGACAAACTGTCCAAAGCCCGCCGGAACACCGCCGTCGGAACAGCGGCGCCACCATCGGAGCGTGCTGGAAAAATCCTGAAAAATCACCCGTGCAAGTACTCCTCGTGCTCGTTCCAATTCCCCGAATAATTTCTGAAAATTCCAAGCCAACCGTTTCCAATTTCAGATCTAAGAACACGAAAACCCTCAAATCATCAAATCCAAATTACTTCCAAACCGGTGAACGAAAATGAGATCCGTAAAAGGCATTGTCTTACCGGTGATGAGCTTTTCGAAACCCCTATAGTGGTCGTCGAAAAAAATCCCCGGAGCTGTCTCCGCCTTTGAACCGCCGCCACAATCCGCTACCAAACGGCCAAATCTGGAGTCACGTGAATGGGGATTGATAGTTCTCGTCATTCCGAATAACTTTCGTGAAGAGCCCGTAGCCAAAAGATCGACGAAAAGGGACCTCGATGTCCTCCAAAGTTTCTGCCGCTGCTCAAGTTACCAGAACCACCACCTTCATTGGAAAAAGCCACCGGAGCGGCGAAAACGAAGCCGCTACAGTAAGACGCGCCGCTGCCTCCAACATGGCCCCGCTGGCCGCGCCACAAGTCCAGAAATGACCGCCACTGGAAGACCTATTCAATCGTACGAACACCGCCGCGAACCGTCGTCGGAATCGGCCGGAAATGGCAGGCGAAGTCGCGGCTCGCCGCCACCCGCCTGCGCGTCTGAAAATCAGCAATATCTCTGCCATCGATCATTGTCGGGTCAAGATCTTGTTACGGTTGTGTTCGTGTCGTCACATAATATCGGACTACTCGTTCGTCGAATTTCGTCGAGAAACGGTCGAGTTTGGATTAGTGTGTGTTTTCACACCTCAAGTGTATGTGAACAGTGGAGGGATCGATTTGAATCGCTCGAGAAGAGAGAGAGAGAGCTGGAGTCTGCTGCGTTTGGCACGAATTACGAGGATCCGGGTATTATATCTCGGGTCCTCGTACGTGAAAACGGTCGGAAGAAGGGGTTAACGACGTCAGAATTGGGCAAACTTAGAGTCTACGTGTAACGCCCCGTTTTCAATTATACATTACATGATATTATGTGATATTATATTACTAATTGTTTCCATGAAATTATTGTTAACGTGAGAATTTATGCGAATTAATTGCCGAACATGTTTTATTTGATTAATTGTCTTTACTTGATCTTTTTCCCTAACTTGAGAATTATTTAATTATTATTTATAACTTTCATGATATTATATGCATTATATACGTTTATGTATTTGTACGAATTGGCACTAACGTGGTAAGTACGTGAATTAATTGATAAGTGATTAAATTCTTCTATATGACTTTACTTGCTCATTTCATAAATATATGGACTTAATTGCATTTCATAATTAGGGACTTTAATGATCATATTCCATGGAATGGAACTTATTTGCATTAATTCATTAATTAAGGGACTTAAGTGCAAAACGTGATGAGTCACATGTGTTAGTGGAAGACTTTTGCATATATCTTCATCCCTTTCATTCATTCATCATTTTCATTAAAAATCCCACACATATACACACACTATATCACGGTTTTCACACCAAGGGAAGGGAAGGAAGAGATTTCATCACTTCAAGCTAGATTGTTGGAGGAATTTCATGCTTGGAAGCATCATCATCATCATACCATCATTTCTTCCCTTCTTTCTATCATTTTAAGGTATAGATGGATTATTTAATTGAATCTCTTGAATATATATGATTAGGGTTTATTGGTTATTGATGATTTCTTGTGTATAAGTGATTAGAAGCATGCTTAGGATCATTAATCTTGAAATCTTGCATGATTTCTTGAATAATATGGAAGTTGGAGTTCATGATTTTATATGGGTTTTTGATTGATGATTCCTTGATGATTTGAGCAAGGTTTAATGGATTATATGAAGCCCAATTGATATATATGAGTTATATGCATGTTATAAGTTTGTTTTGGAGCATTTTGGTTGAGTTTGCTTTGGGTTTTCATTCCTTTTCTTTCTTCCCCGAAGCTACCCCTGTTTTGCCCCTTTTTCCAGCCCTGGAACAGTACCCGGCCGGGTACTTTTTGTGCATGAAAAGTACCCGGGCGGGTAGTTTTATGCCGAAAGCTTCTGGACAGCTTTACCCGGTCGGGGAACTTTTCCCTTCAATTTTACCCGGCCGGGTACTCCCTCATCCGAACTCCAAATGACCTGATTTTTGAACCGTTGGAAATCTCTTGAAGTCTAGAACAACATCCAATTGGAATAATCTCAATATCTTTTCTATTTTGTGAGATATTATCAATTCTTTTTGGTGTCGCTGCTTTCCCGACAAACTGCAATCATCCAACTTCAAGCCTACGCCATTTTCTCCTTGCTTTGAACTAGAAAACATGCCATATAGCGTTGGAAAGTTCTTTGTGTCTAGTTTCATATCCGATAAACAAAACTCAATTCCCATTTCTAGAATTAAAGATATTCCAGTTTTCCCTCAACATGTACATTTTCTAAAATTATCCATTTTTGCTAAACTTCACCAAAACCTTTCATATTGCATTCTTTTCACTTCTTTGGCTCTCGTATGTGACCTATATGAGTTATAAACTTGATTTAGTGATAATTATTCTCATAATTAACATTGCTTGATTGTTATTGCGTGACATATTGATTAGGACATTGTCGTGCGTCTTAAGTGGTTCATTTGAGTCGTGTCTCACGAACCCTTGTCCTTATTGCACAGATTTCCTTCCCGTTGACGAGGAGCACGCATCGTAGTTATATCCTTGTTTTGGTCGTCACAGGTGAGGTTATTTCTATTTGTAAAAGAACCCTACAACCCTATGTGATTTTGGACCAAAACAAATAATTATATCTATAGTTTTCCGAAAATTGAATTGTTACTTCATTGATCGATTGATATTGTACCGAGTAATTGTTATTGATATTGAATTGATTGATTGATTGTTTTGGCGAGTAAAGCATGTTCACTTTGGGCCCGAGGGTAGTGTATTAAGTAATCCGGGGAGGCATCGGGCCGACGGTGATCTCTTGCACTATCTTCACTTATTGTTGGGGTCACCCCTGAATCCACCAGGAGGTTTGGTGGAGGAAGGAGCCCGCCGGGTGTAGGGACTGATGAACCCTATGCCCAGATTGATTGGGTGGTGGGGCCTTGCAATCCCACCATCACCCAGAGGAAGAAGGATGGATTGATTGAAATTGTCTAATTGTGCACCGAATTGATTGATTGATCACCCAATTGATAAAATTGAATTATTGTACACTGTCGGAGAAAGGTTGGAGATTTACCCTCACTCGCCGGGCCATTGATTGATTGTATCGAATTGTATTGAAATAATTGAATTGAAAATGGAATTGTTGTAATCTCGGGCGAGCACTATACTATTTTAGAATTAATATCGTTTTATGAAAAATCTTACCTGAGATTACAATTTGCATGGTATTTGCGCTTTTAAATTATAACCCCTCACTCAGTCTTTCATAGACTGACACCTCACATTTTCAATGTAACACCCCAAACGGAGGATGCCACATCCCCCGCACTAAGACCCAGACCCGGTCACGAAATGGAAAGTCCATGCCCGAATCCGAATCAAAGCGAACGGGAGACCAACTCACACACTAGGCTAGGCGGATCTAACTTGACAAACTCAGAGTGCGGAAGTAATTAAAACCAACAACAATAGATAGCGGAAGCATTTAAAAAAAAAAACAAAACATGCAAAGCAGGTGACGGGTTCAACTAGCTTAAATACCTAATCCCGAATATCAACATAAAGTAATAATCATCAAGTGCCACAAGGGGACGAATGAGAGTGCCACGCAGGGCTACCGAATAGTAAAGTATAATCTCAAGTCTACGAGTCAAAGCATAAGTAAAGTGTATGTAAAGACAAATGCAAATGGAAAGACTAGACCGATGAAGGGCAACTCAAAGGACTCACTTCCGCCTAGCAAACGCCAACAACCTGCAACTAAAAGTGTAAATGAGGGGGGGTCAGTCAACTTGACCGAGTGAGGGGGCTAACACACACCCACATTATATATATATAAGGAGCATAGCACAGAATAAAAAGGATGGACTCATGAACCGGGGATAGGTGTTACATACCAAAACGTTTTGAAAGAACCCGAATAAGATATAGATATAAGTTTAGAAACCATTTTCCAGAAAGACTATATCCCGATTCATAATCCCATAACATAACATAATCAACTGCTCGGCGAGTACGAGCTTCCAACCTTTACTCCTCAGAATCATAAATCAAAAACAATCCAAACCGCTACACCAGTGATGGAGGAGATGTACAGTCCCCAAACATCTAATAATAAACCGTCTAAAAATAGACTCACCCTCAAGGGGTAGCGAACCCACAAGAGTCCTCCCCGGCCTTAGCCGAAGGCTTAAGATACCACACCTTCCCTACAGCACGGGTCGCGTGAAGATATCTCAAATGGAACTACGCAATGGATAAATGCCCCGACGGCCCTAACCGTCCCGGGGGTACCCATTCCCGCAGCTCACCAGGATCAGATCCACACACAGATCACAACGGATCACAACAGAACAGATCACAACGGATCACATATGCCAATCTTTCATGGCAATCTCGCTACATAATCACAACACAACTGTTTTTCCAAAATAGCTTACATATACTTCAAAAACTGGTTTTATATTTACACCCTTCCTACGCGATGGAACTTTAAGCCTCATGATCTCCATCCACGCAGGACTCACACAAGATCATCAACATATCATATTCAGCACATACATATCTATAATAGAGTATACTCGCATGCAAGGGTAGAAATCAACATGTAAAGGTCATAGGTCACGTAACTATACAAAATCCTAAACCTCACCTCGTGAAAGTAGAGTCTGAGAGTGTGAAGGGCCAAACACTCTAAACCTCAGGCCCACCGGCACCACCAAACTCTATGACAAGACATACAGAAGCCCAGACTTAGACTCTATATAAACCAAACAAGATGCACGGCGTTGCTCAACATGATCTTGGTTATGCATAAGTGTTCATGTTGTGCTTGGATAAGGTGTCGTGGTCATTCAAGGCATATCAATGCTCAACAAGGTCATATTTACAAGCAACCAACACGCAATTCCATATCCAAAGATGCAAGATCAATTTAGGAAGTCAATGTATTCACAAAATGCATATTAAATCATCCAATGTCACAGGGTTCAATTATAATATTAGAATTAAGCATCAAGTTCATGTCAAGTTATAAAGTGCATAAGTAAGAGCAACTTGATCATATAAACATACAGTTGGTGTACGTAGATGGCATGCTTGATACAAATAAAGAGTGCATCTAATTCACTTAAGATCATACTTTACAACTTCACAACATGTTTGGTACACAAGCTCAAGTCACATTCATAGTTTCATAAATATTACACTTACATCCCCTAAGTTATTTATAAAAGTTTAGAATTATTACACATACATCCCCTTAGTTGATTACTAAGCATAATTGTTCGTTTAAAGTGTTTATACAATTATTCAATTAGGAATTAATTACTTACAAAAATGATAATTATCAATTTATCGTAATTCATAATATACCATTTTCGAGTAGTAAGAGTAAATCAAGATATTACAATTCTAACTCCTATCATGCATCAAGTCTCAAGTTGTTCAAGCATCTTTCATGTATCTAAATTATATTTGAAACACAATTTACAACAAACATAACATTGAGAACGTCTCAAATTCATATAGAGAAATCACAACATGTTCGTTCTTCTAAAATATCATTCAAGTTCATTTAGTCACATAAAAGATTAGTTTCTAGATATTACACTAACACCCCTTCGTACTTAACAAATAGCGTAAATTTATCACATCGGGATTTAAATTGTAAATCGAAACATTCATACATATCACAATCCATTCAATACATGTTTTCGTATATGATTGGAATACATCTCGATCAACAAACCAACAATAACCAATTTATTTGCACTTAAAACAATTAATTCAAATAATCACAATTACGCAAAATAATTCGTAATAAATAGATCGAGTGTCCGATTAACGAACGGAAAGTGGCGTTGAACTCACCACAACGAGATAAACATTCTGACCAAACGCTGGCGGAACGCAACCACTGTAGCTGCCGGAATTTGGCCTGACCGCCGCCAAAGGTCGCCGAAAAAATCCCGAAAAATCAGTCCTGAATGAAGTCTTCGTGCCCGTTCCGAATCCTCGATCAATTTCTGGAAATTCCAAGCCGATTGTCCTAGATCTGAAATCTAAGAACACGAAAACCCTAAATCTTCAAACTCAAATTACTTCCAAACCAGTGAACCAAAATGCGATCTGAAAGAGGCGTTGTCTTACCCATGACGAGCTCTTCGAAAGCCCTAAGGTAGCTCGCCGGAAAATCCTCGGAGCTAGTGCCACCATTGCACCACGATCCACCGCTAAACCACCGAATCTGGAGTCGCCTGATCACAGGCCACTAGTTCTCGTCGTTCCGAACAACTTTCGTGAAGAGCCCGAGACCAAAAGATGGCCGGAAAAGGCCCCCGTTGACAGCCGAAGTTTCTGCCGCCGCCGCTACAGTAAATCGCGCCGCCGCCACGAGCTTTGGGCGGCGCGTGCGGCGCCGTCTCTGCTCCGATGGCCGCCCCGCCGACGTCAACCTCTGTGCCGGGAAGTCCTCTTGCTGGGTCTTCGGCGCGTGTACCAAGGAAGTGGCCGAAAAACGCCGCGAAACGCCGGCGAAGTGGCGGCGGTCTGACAGCTCCGCCGCTGCTGCTGAAATCCGGCCATAACTCTTCCACCGTTCGTCGTTAGGCCGTGAAATTGGTACTCTTGCTTCGGTCTCACCGAGATAATCAAAATGGACTATTTGTTTGTTGAATTCCATCGAGAAACGATCGAGTTATGGGCTCGTAACCGAAGCCGCGCATAATACCCGCGGGAGAGAGAGTGGGAGAAGAGAGAGAGAGAGAAAAAGGGGATTGGGAGAAATGTGTCTTGTGCACAAGCTATATACAACCGAGTATCCTTATCGCGTAGCAAAGAGACATATCGCGTACAAATAATCATAAATAAAATTGGTAAAGTTACGAATGAACATTCAGGAATTTTATAAATTAAAATGAAATAGAGATTTACCAATTAGAGTTTAATTCAATTTAATTTTAGAAACCTTTCGTACAATTTAATGACACTCGTAAACACATGATTGACAATTAATCTCAAGGAATTCAAGTAAACCGAAATTAAACAAGTTAAGCAACATGACGGATTTAAAATCAACTTGACAATTATTTCGTGGAATAAATTTGAATTAAATCAAATTAGATAGTTAGGGTTAAATATGCACGTAATTAATCAAGTTGGCAATTAATCTTAGAATAATTCGAATGAACACATATTAAATTGGATTCACATTAAATCACATAATTCAAGAACTCTTAAATTAAACACACATAAGTGTAGAGACTTACTTGTTGATGTCGTATGGACGCCCTTCGAGAAAATGGGACGTCACATTCAGGTATTGCAGGTTGAGTGCTAGGCGGGATTGAGTCAAGTTTTAATTTGTAGCACCCGGGACGATAGGCACCACATCCCCCGCACTATGAGTCTAATCCACATATGAAATAGGCAGTCCACACATGAATCGGACTCACAGCGAACGGGTGACAATCAAAAGTACAATCCTGACTAGGCGGAAGCTAACCCTGGAACCAACAACAAAACCCAAAATGCGGAAGCAAGGAAATCATGTATGTAATATCCATGAAATAATGGAAATCCAAAACGAGTATAAATACGGGTTCCACTAATCAGTACACCTGTCCTAACCTGTCCCGAATCAATATCAATTCAATAAGGGCACACTGGCCAACAATAATAAATCAATAATTAATCAATACAGTATTTAAAGACAATATAATATGCAGTGAGTGGAAATAAGTGAGACTAGAACAAAGACTCGACACTCTAACTCCGCCTAGTAACCAACACCTGCAAAAGAAACTGGAAAAGGGGGAAAGAGGGGTCAGTCTCTAGAAGACTGAGTGAGCAGGGGCGATACATAACATATAGAAACATGCACATGCAAGTCATAAATCCCGAGCAAGGTTTTATTTAAAGTTAGTTCCCAAAAAGGGCAAAAGAATGACTCAGCAATGCTCAGACTTTACGACTATTCATATTAAATTCATTAAGTTCATAAATCATATTCAATCAATAAGGCTCGGCGAGTGAGCGTGCACAATCTCCAACCAAACGCCGACCGTGTACGACAAATATCATTAATACCTTAAATAGGTGATCATGCAATATATCATAATACACACAAATCATATATCATATCCTAAACATATTCGGTTGGGCAATCCGTGTCCCGGCCTTCCCGCACGGTGCCTATCAATCATAAACATAATCATAGTCATAATCATAAATAAGTTCCAACCTTCTTCCTCCGGGTGGTGGACAGGTTAGCAAGACCCGACCACCTCATACATAGGCCAATGGGGTTTCATGACTCCCCCAAGGGCACTCAGCTCCCATTCCCCGCTAATCCTCCTAGCGAGGGCCGGTATCACCGTACATAAGGTGGGACTAGTGCAAGGGATCACCGTCGGCCCTTGCCTCCCCGGATAGCCACTTGCACTAAGCCCCTGGGCCCGTGAACATATCATAAATGCATAATCTCGCCGAAACATTTCAATTCATAAGAACATAACATACTTCATAATTTTGGAGAAAAGGTTACTCGATAATAATTTACTCGATGACTCCACTTTGAAAATAACATATAGATATATACATAAGGTTTTGGCCAAAACTTGTCACATAAAGGTTGTAGGGTTTAATATATAACTAGAACGAAAACACCCTCACCTGGAATTCCACGAGACAAGAAACAAGAGCAATACGGGTGCCTATTCAATTTGGAAGTCTCCGCCTCCGAAACAAACTGTACAAGAGAAGGAACAATGTGTACTTGTGAGAATTGACTCAATATGAAACCACATAGACGCACGGCAATGCTAAACACATGATATGAGTGGTATAAGAAGTAAAATGATGTTATGGAGTTACACAATCAAGTAATTCGTTCAAGTACATTCCAAACATGAGGGTTTTAAGCCCAATCATTTCATAATTCATAGCAAATCAAGTCATGAACTTCATATAACATTTATAATTCAAGTTTACAATTGTAAAATAAACAAATAGAGACATTCAAATCATTTAAATCTCACGAAATCACATACAAATTCTAACTATATCAATTTTATATAATTCACACATGGCATACTCAATCCATATATCACTAAGCGGATTCAATTAACAAGGTTACCTAATTAAATCAAATAAATTTATATTATTTACAAAATTACACATATACCCCTCCAAGTTAGACAAATAGCTCAAATACGGCATATCAGAGTTCAAATTGCAAATCAAAGCATCAACATATATCATAGATCATTTAATACATGCTTTCGTACACATTGGAATTCATATTGATCGACAAATCAAGCAATTGACAATTTATTGCAATTAAAACAATTAATTCCAAATAAATAGAAATACACAAAATAAATCACAATAAATCAACCGGGCATCCGATTGACAAACGGAAAGTGGCGTTGGACTCACCACAACGAAAGGAACCTTCTGTCAGAAGGTCACCGGAATGCCGCTACCGGAGCCGCCGGAACAGTCCCCGGCCGCCACCGGAATACCGTCTCCGGTGGTCGGAAAAATCCCCGGAAGGACAGAAACGTGCGTCTCGGCCTGCTCAACAAAAGCCCTCAATCAATTTCAGAAAATACCAAACACACCGGACTTCGTTGACGAAAAACCGAACTAAATCCTAGTACGAAAACTGAAATTAAACGTAAACCGTAAAACCAAACTGAAATCCGAGCATACCGTTGGAAAGCTTGTAACAAGCCCTACGAAAGCCCCAAGTGAAATCGCCGGAAAAACCGCCGGAAAATCGAACCGCCGGTCCAGGCCCGGTCCGCCACCGGTCCGCCGCCGCCGGCCGGTTCTCGGAACGCCACCTACACGGAAAGCTTGGCCTCATCATCCCTAACAAGTTCTCTGAAGAAACCGTCGCCAAAGGACTGCCGAAAAAGGCCCAAAACCGCGGCCGAAATCCCGCCACTGCTTCTCGCCGGAACCACCACCTGCGGTGGTTTTCGCGTCGAACCGAGGCCGGAAATGGAACGGGAAGGTCCAAAAACATAGGGTAGGGTAGCGGTTGGCCGGCGAAAGTCGCCGGAACGCCGCCGGCGTGGAGGTGGCGCAACCCGCCACCGTCGGACCACCACTGCGCCGCCGCTGGTCACTTTCAGGCCACGAAACTAGTACGGTTGTGACGGGCTCGTCGAGCTGATAAATTTGCACTATTGATTCGTCGAATTCCGTCGAGAAACGAGGGAGAACGAGCTAGTGTGTGTTTTCACACCTCCACTGTGTGTGAACAGTGTCGGATCGCTGGAGAAGACGATGGCTGGAGCTGATCTGATTTGGCACGCAAAACGAGGAAACCCGAGTATATATCTCGGATCCTCGTACTCAAAAACGATCGGAAGAACAAGCTAACGAAGTCAGAATGGGGCAAACTTAGAGTCTACGGACTCGTCTCGATGCCCCGGACGCAAAGGAGGGGTCAAAGAAGTCAAAATCTCTACCGAACGAGAAGTGACTGGAAAACCCCCCTAAAAGAAGAAAATTACAAAAAGGGCCCTAACTCTAAAAGAGTCCAAAAGAGGGCCACACAACGCACCAATCACCTAATTAAACACATAAAAAGGTTAGAAGGTGACGTACCTTATTTATCGGATGAGCGGGGCGTTACATAATTCTTTTGGGTCTAGCATTGTCTTTCTCATGTTTATGTACATTATAAATACATTATAGCTCTTAAGAACTGTTTTGGTACCTATGTATATATTATGATTTATACTTGAAACGTTGAGAATGTAAATAGAAATATTGATTTGGAACATGTTAGTATCAAACGGAAATGGGATCATGAAGTGGATGTACATTGTTATGCTTTCGTTTGTTATGCATTGTTGTAAAATTTGAGGGTTAGCCCGCCTAGCTAGTGTTTTTTTTTATTGTCTCCCATTCGCTATAGTTTAGTTCATGTATAGGTCGTCCATCTCATATGTGAATTGAGCTATAGTGCGGGGATGTGGCATCGTTGCGCTTCGGGTGCTACACTACGGACTCGTTTCGATGCCCCGAACGCTTTAACGGGGTCAAAAAGGTCGAAAACTCGATCGAATGAGAAATGATCGAAAAACCCCTAAAAAAAGAAAATTACAAAAAGGTTCCTAAACTCTAAAAGAGTTCAAAATAGGGCCACGTAAAGCACAAAATCACATAATTAAACACATAAAAAGGTTGAAATGTGGCATACCTTATATGTCGAACGAACGGGATGTTACATGGCATAACATCACATGCATTGGTCGATCCCGAGAACATTTATGCATTTATTTTCGGGATGCGTTGTTGTGATTGTTGTTGTTTTACTCTCTTGTATGCCATTTACTTGCGCATACCTTCGTTGTAAGTTTCTTTTGAGAGTTCTTGGTGAGATTTCTTTGACGAGAGTGTTTGGTAAGCTTGAGGGTCGAGTTCTCCTTGTCAACATGTTAGAGCCATCGAGAAGAGATAAGATTTGAGGTGCAAGATCAAAGAAGGTGAGAAAAAAAATCGAAGAGTCCACTCATGAGACTGATGAGATGATGAGAAGTTGTATTCGGAGTGGTTCGAGGTTCCGAGCCGGACCGGAGGACAGGTCCTTTTTAAGGGGGAGAGTTTGTGACACCCCGCTCGTTCGCACGTACAGGTTTGTACCATGTGTGAGTTTATTTTCCATAATTGTATTTATTTTCATTTTTATTTGATGCATTCATATTTATTTCTAATTGTTTCTTATATGAATTATTTGAAATTTTATGAAATATGTGATTTAAATGTCAAGAAAATTTCCTAAGTGAAAACTATCATTTGAATTCGTGTGAATTACGATTTTATGGTACGTGAATTTTATTCCCGAGCATGCTAATTTTGTGAAATATGTGAAATACGTGATTTAAGGATGTAATTGCATGTTTTTAAATTATTGGATTAACTGAAATTTCGTTTTTGGACCTAATTGTAACTTTTTGAAAGTTTTGGACTCTTTTGGAAAATGAGTCATTTTAGTACACTTGTGTACATTTTAATTTATATCTTGAGCTAATCTTGGGTGCCGTCTTCGGCGTTCAACTCCTTTCGACCACCCGGACACAATGGAACAAGTTTCGTAATTTTTCGATGTTGTTTCGACCCCCGACGGAGTAGATTTAAGCCACTCGTGCCCTATTACGCCCATATAGGCTATTTTGCACCTTGAGACCTAATCCTTGTACTTTCTTTGACTTAATCATAACCAAAACCAACCCTTGTCCCCTTTTTTTTTTGCTGAGGATCGAGCCATATCAGCCGAAGAAGGAAGAAAGAGCTCCAAGAAGAAGAAGAAAGGGGAAATCTCCATTTTTGGCCATTCTTTGAACTCAAACCCTCCGATTCTTTGCTCCTTCTTCAAGATCAAGGTATGATACTTAATCTCCATGTTCTTGTGATCATTTTTCCCTACTTGAATCATATTTTGTGTTAAAGGATCCATGTATATGCCATATTTGTTGAATAGTTAGGTTAAACTTGGAAATTCTTGAATATATGCTATCCTGTACGTTTGTGACTGAAATTTCCATGAAATCTTGCATGTTTCTCTTGGATTAATTATTGGGTTTGTGTCCTTTGCCCCCTACTTTGTGCTGCGCTGTTTAAGAAGGAAAACAGGGGATATTTACAAGTTTTAAAGCATGAAAATGTTGAGATTTTGTTGCCTTATTGCTGTCAGTTACGTGTGTGGTGAGTTTGCGATTGTTTTACCATGTTTTATTGCTTGTTCTTGCTGTGTAATTGTTGCACCATGCCCACCCTATGTTGCTGCTATTGCCCCTGCTTTCTCCCCTGCTCGAATTGAGCTGTTGATGCGTCTGAATTCAAGAAGAAAGCAGTGGCGAGGCCGCGAAGCTTTTGAGCTGATTCTGAGCCGCGGCTGCGCTGGTTGTCCAGTGGCGATTCTGGATTCGCGTGAGCATCATGAAACTCATGACCTATACTTAACGTAATAGATGGTTAAGGGGTCGGTCGGCCCTTCCATCACTAAAGTAGGGGATTGAATGTGATTTCTATTTTATAATGTAATGAATGAGAAGTAGCGGTGGATGCTCGTACTCGCCGAGCTTAATGAAATGGTTGGATTATGGAACGGTTAATAATGTAATGTGTACGTATATGATATGTAATGCCCTTTGAAAATGCTTTGGTATGCAAACCCTATTCCTGGTTTATAACCTTTATCTTTTACGTGCTTTGCTCTATTTATGTATAGTGTGTGGGTATGCATTAGCCCCCTCACTCAGTCGAGATATGACTGACATCTCTCTTTTACCAGTTTTAGTTTGCAGGTCTTTTGAGCACGAGCTAGGCTGAGAAGTGGGTCGTTCGAGTCTCACTTTTGGGTATATGTCGTGCTAGGTGCATTGCATTCATTTTGTCTTGTATTTAATGAATTAATCATGTTATGGATTTGTGTTTTGGAGATATGAATTGTTATGGTTATGTATATTTGATCTTTAGATGTATATGTAAATCTTGAAATTTTATATTACTAGAACTCCTTTGCTTCCGCTATTTGTCCATTTGTTGCCCGCTCTGAGTACGTTTTAGCTCCGCCTAACCTAGTGAGTGTGTGGTCTCCCGTTCGCTTAGACTTGGGCTCGTGTATGGACTTTCCATTTCATATCCGTGTTCGGGTTTAGGTGCGGGGGATGTGGTGGCCCACGCTCCGGGTGTTACATCCAAAAGTGGTATCAGAGCTCCGGGTTGCAAAACTGGAGTTCTAGTGTCGTGTTGAGTCTGTCTAGGTCGAACGGCGTAAGACAACGTGGATATGTGACTTCATGTGCTGATTTGTTTATCTCTTTGTTAATTGTGCACATGAACATGTATTGACCCGCATGCATACATATTAGAAATTCTTGAATTTTTGGAGAAATATACCTCCAAGAAGATATCATCGTCGAGATAGATCCTGTTGGAAAACAGGAATCAGAAAGCAGCAGAAATTTAAAAATTTTCCAACAAAAAGGATCGAAACTCGCAATCGTGAATCCGAATTCATAAAGATTAGAAACTTACTTTCCAATAATCTTTCTTGAAGCGTTTCAAGCCACCTAAGAACACTCTTCTCGCGGCTTGATCCCCTCTCCTTGGTAAAGCTCGAATCTTTATAAACTTCTAAATTGAAGCCCTCTAGAGATAGTCCACCAACTTGACTACAATCTAACTAGTAAGGATGCTAGTTCTCTAGTTAGTGTTTAGGCTTGACCTAGGGTTTATTTGATCTTGGAGAAAGGATGGTGTTCAACACATGAACCAAAAGAAAATCGATCAGCCCTAAGGGGAGCTCGAGCTCCCCTATATATAGGAAAGGGGCGGCCGATCCTAGTCCTTATGGACTAAGGATTTGGTCCCTCTCTCTTATTACTTGATCATCAAGTAATTTTAAACTTTGACTTTGAATTCTAATTCAAATCAACTTTTAAGAGAGCTAAAATATCCAAACCCTTTTGGATAATATTATACTTTATTTATAAATAAATAAATAGCTTATTTATCTAATTAATTAATTCACAATTAATTAAATAGATTAATTTCTCCAAAATAAGACTTTCATTTTAATCCAAAATTAAACCAAAGTCTATTAAATAATTAACACATTAATTATTTAATACATAAATAAATATACACGCACATTGCACATGTGTCACGCACGTGACGTCCCCACACGTGTGCTTCACACGTGCGGAACCCCTTTGGCCCGATTAACTCGTTTAATCATTTTAAAGCCTTAACTCATATAACCAAGTTGTTGTGTGTGACCCTCTAGGTTCTCAATTCAATTAGCAGTGACCCTAATTAGTTAATTCACTAATTAATTAATCAGTCCACAGATTAAATGACCATAGTCTAGCAAAACCCCTAGCTGAATTGGAATGTATCGATTCGATAGAACCTTTAAGTCATTGATTCATGTGAGATACAATCCTCCTACTTACTATCTCTCAACCAAGATCTAGGGTAAGGGAATAATCAGAACCCTAATAATCTGGTCTTCAAGCTAAGTGCATTTCATATCCATTTGATCTCAATCCAAGAAACCCTTTTCTTGATATCTTGATCTACTGCCTTGGCCAAGGACTCCATATCGCATATGAATGACTTACACAATAAGAGATCACCTTGCAAATGCAAGTGTAGGTCCTTTCTTGATTCTCATTCACTTTTATGAATCACTTGTGCAGCCCCAGCATAAGCCTTGAATCAGTTGTCTAAGGCGACACCCTTTAAAGCTTATACCTAAGACTACAGAGTTAACTCATAAAGTGACATGGAACCTCAAGTCTAAGGATCAATTAATCACATCAATGACTAGTGAGATATTTCCTAATCTGGAAGTTTCCATTTTCTGAAATAGAAACTTCCTTTCCCATTTAGGAATCTTCTCACACGGGGCACCTCAGTGAACTTACTTATGGAAGTAAGCACCCCTATGTATCACGCACGTATCAACTATACACTTTGCACCTCCATGAAAAAAGGTGGTCCTTCTTAAGGGTGTGATCCCACAAGCAAGCCTTAGAGGAGTCAGGTTGAGACTCCCACTGTCTGTAGGACTCATCGGCTTGGAGTATTTTACTAATCATGACTTATGTGATATAGGGCTCGTTTCATGAACCATTTCACCTAAATGGTAGAGTCCTAAAGTCATCAGGATTAGGGGAGTTCTCATACATGCACAGCTAAAGTAAACACATACCAAACAAGAGCATATAAAGAAGTGTTGCCTCAATTTGTTATTTCATTCAAAGATTTTCTGTGATCACAATAAGGAAAAGTACAAAACGGATATACAATCGGCTTTCTAGGGCACTATTCCTAACAATTCCCCAGAGCGTCGTCATCATCGGGTCACTCTCCTCAACAAGAGAATAACAATCCACCACCACCACCGCAAATGGATCCGGGAAACTTTATGGAAAGGCTCGCTGTATTCTTGGAACAACGTAACCAAGAAAGAAACAATGCCCTTCCGACCGGTAATCATGATGGAGTCCCCATTATAGCCACCCTTTGGGACTTTAAAAGTCAAAACCCACTGGTACTCATTGGTGGAAATGACATTCAAGCCGAGGAATGGTTGGTCCAAACAAATCGAGTATGGAACCTTATACCTTGTGGACCTGACGAGAAACTTCAATGCACCCTTGCCATGGTACAAGGACAAGCGTATAATTGGTGGTCGAGTGTTCAAGGGAAATTAGGGGCCTCCGGGGAAGAAATTACTTGGGAAGTGTTCATCCGAGAGTTCAAAAACAAGTATATCCCGAAAGCTACCCGGAAAAGACGCTTGAGAGAGTTTATGGATCTCAAGCAAGGAGGGATGTCGGTGACGGATTACATAAACGAGTGTGAGAGACTTTCTCGCTACGACCCAAGTATTGCCAATGATGATGAGAGTAAGGCCTTGCAATTCCTTCAAGGACTTCGGAAAGATATGAAAGATGCATTAGGAGCTTCCAATACTAGCACGTGGACTAAGGTGACGGACAAGGCTTTGAGAGTTAAGGATCGGGTAGTTATGAGAAGGAAGAACTCGCATATCGACCAAGGTTCTAGTTCGGGTTCTCAAGCAATTCTTGGAAAGAGACCGGTGTATGAAGTTCATCCCCTTCCGAATCCTCAAAACAACCAACCTAAACCGGTGAATCCAAATCCTCCTTTGGCTATCAAAGGTCCCGAGTGTATGAATTGTCGACGAACAAATCACTTGTCGAAGGATTGTTGGAAACTTCACAGGAGGTGCTTCGGATGTGGGTCACCGGAGCATATGATAGACCAATGTCCACACAAGAGGCCGGATTATGTGCCAAAAAGAAATCAAAGGCCCTCGATTCAAGCTCGGGCATATGCTTTTGGTGGAGGAGGAGAAACAGCGGCCGAGTTTAATCAAAATGCCTTGGTGGAAGGTACGTTTGCATACATGGCATAACATCACATGCATTGGTCGATCCCGAAATCATTTATGCATTTATTTTCGGGATGCATTGTTGGGATTCTTGTTATTATTGTTGTTTTACTCTCTTGTATGCCCTTCACTTGTGCATGCCTTCGTTGTAAGTTTCTTTTGAGAGTTCTTGGTGAGATTTCTTTGACGGGAGTGTTCGGTAAGCTTGAGGGTCGAGTTCTCCTTGTCAACTTGTTAGAGCCATCGAGAAGAGGTAAGATTTGAGGTGCAAGATCAAAGAAGGTGAGAAAAAAAATCGAAAAGTCCACTCGTGAGACCAATGAGATGATGAGAAGTTGCATTCCGAGTGGTTCGAGGTCCCGAGCCGGACCTGAGGACAGGTCCTTTTTAAGGGGGAGAGTTTCTGACACCCCGCTCATTCGCACGTACAGGTTTATACCACGTGTGAGTTCATTTTGCGTAATTGTATTTAGGGATAAATACAGTTACCCCCCCATCCTTTGGGGGCAATTGCACTTTCCCCCCTATGCTTCAAATCGGTGCACATTGCCCCCTCACCTTTTCAAAATGGAACACTTCACCCCTTTCAACAAACTTTAACAAAGTAAATCTGTACAAATCCGATTTCAAATGTGTTGATATTATATATCAAATTGAAGCTCTCGACGCAAGGAACACAACAATGATCTCGAAATCAAAATCCGACAACCGACGAAGCAGAAATCATCAGTTAAAGACGACGCACGATGAACTAAGCTTGTAGCGGCTAATAGAGTCAAGCGGGGTATGAGTTTTGTTCTCCTTGGAGAGACGAACACGATGGCGGTGGTCTTGAAGCTTGGGTCTCCGTGACGAAAAAGAAATCGACGGTCAAAGTGTGTTCAAAGGGGTGAAGTGTTCCATTTTGCAAAGGTGAGGGGGCAATGTGCACCGATTTGAAGCATAGGGGGGAAAGTGCGCATGCCCCCAAAGGATAGGGGGTGACTGTATTTATCCCTTGTATTTATTTTCATTTTTATTTGATGCATTGATATTTATTTCTAATTATTTCTTATATGAATTATTTGAAATTTTATGAAATATGTGATTTAAATGTCAAGAAAATGTCCTAAGTGAAAACTATGATGTGAATTCGTGTGAATTACGATTTTATGGTATGTGAATTTTATTCCTGAGCATGCCAATTTTGTGAATTATGTGAAATACGTGATTTAAGGATGTAATTGCATGTTTTTAAAATTATTGGATTAATTGAAATTTCGTTTTTGGACCTAATTGTAACTTTTTAAAAGTTTTGGACTCTTTTGGAAAATGAGTCATTTTATTTTAGTACACTTATGTACATTTTAATTTATATCTTGAGCTCCGGCACTCGGATTCGAGTGCCGGAGTCGGCGTTCAACTTCTTTCGACGACCCGGACACAATGGAACAAGTTTCGTAATTTTTTGATGTCGTTTCGACCCCCGATGGAGCATATTTCAGCCACTCGTGCCCTATTACGCCCCTATAGCCTATTTTGCACCTTGAGACCTAATCCTTGTACTTTCTTTGAATCAATCATAACCAAAACCAACCCTCGTCTCCTTTTTTTTGCTGAGGATCGAACCATATCAGCCAAAGAAGGAAGAAAGAGGCTCCAAGAAGAAGAAGAAAGGGGTAACCTCTATTTTTTGCCATTCTTTGAACTCAAACCCTCCGATTCTTTGCTCCTTCTTAAAGATGAAGGTACGATTCTTAATCTCCTTGTTCTTGTGATATTTTGCACTACTTGAATCATATTTTGTGTTAAAGGATCCATGTATATGCCATATTTGTTGAATAGTTAGGTCAAACTTGGAAATTCTTGAATATATGCTATCATGTACGTTTGTAACTGAAAATTGCATGAAATCTTGCATGTTTCTCATGGATTAATTGTTGTATTTGTGCTCTTTGCCCCCTACTACGTTGCTGCTCTGTTTAAGAAAGAAAACAGGGGATTTTTACAAGTTTTAAAGCATGAAAATGTTGATATTTTGTTGCCTTGTTGCTGTCAGTTGCGTGTGTGTGAGTTTGTGATTGTTTTACCATGTTTTGTTGCTTGTTCTTGCTATGTAATTGTTAGACTATGCTGACCCTGTGTTGCTGCTATTGCCTCTACTTTCTCCCCTACCCGAACTGAGTTGTTGCTGCGTCTGAATTCAAGAAGAAAGCAGCGCCGCGGCCATGCAGATTTTGAGCTGATTCTGCGTCGCAGCTGCGCTGGTTGTCCAGTGGCGATTTTGGATTCGCGTGAGCGTCATGAAACTCACGACCCATACTTAACGTTATGGATGGTTAAGGTGTCGGCCGACCCTTCCATCACCGAAGAAGGGGATTGAATGTGATTTCTGTTTTATAATGTAATGAATGAGAAGTAGCGGTGGATGCTCGTACTTGCCGAGCTTAATGAAATGGTTGGATTATGGAACGGGAGTAGAGTCTTAAATAATGTAATGTGTACGAATATGATATGTAATGCCCTTTGAAAATGCTTTGGTATGCAAACCCTATACCCGGTTCATAACCTTTATCTTTTACGTGCTTTACTCTATTTATGTATAGTGTGTGGGTATGCTTTAGCCCCCTCACTCAGTCGAGATATGACTGACATCTCTCTTTTACCACTTTTAGTTTGCAAGTCTTTTGAGCACGAGCTAGGCGGACAAGTGGGTCGTTCGAGTCTCACTTTTGGGTATAGGTCGTGCTAGGTGCATTGTATTCATTTTGTCTTGTATTTAATGAATTAATCATGTTATGGATTTGTGTTTTGGAGATATGAATTGTTATGGTTATGTATATTTGATCTTTAGATGTATATGTAAATCTTGAAATTTTTATATTACTAGAACTCCTTTGCTTCCGCTATTTGTCCATTTGTTATTCCGCCTAGCCTAGTGAGTGTGTGGTCTCCCGTTCACTTAGACTTGGGCTCGTGTATGGACTTCCCATTTGATATGCGTGTTCAGGTTTAGGTGCGGGGGATGTGGTGGCCCGTGCTCCGGGTTGCTATATCCTAAATTGGTATCAGAGCTCCGGGTTGCAAAACTAGAGTTCTAGTGTCATGTTGAGTTTGTCTAGGTCGAACGGCGTAAGATAACGTGGATATGTGACTTCATGTGCTTATTTGTTTATCTCTTTGTTAATTGTGCACATGAACATGTATTGGCCCGCATGCATATCTATTAGAAATTCGTGAATTTTTGCAGAAATGTACCTCCAAGAAGATATCATTGTCGAGATGGATCCCCCGAGTGTTGTCATCATCGGGATCACTCTCCTCAATAAGAGAATAACAATCCTCCACCACCACCCCCGCAAATGGATCCGGGAAACTTTATGGAAAGCCTCGCGGTATTCTTAGAGCAACGTAACCAAGAAAGGAACAATGCCCTTCCCACCGATAATCATGATGGAGTCCCCATTATAGCCACTTTTCGGGAGTTTAAAAGTCAAAACCCACTGGTACTCGTTGGTGGAAATGACATTCAAGCCGAGGAATGGTTGTGTAACACCCCGGTTCCGAATGAACAGGTAAGCACGCCGCGTAAGAGTTTGTGAGCGTAGGATTTATTTTAATTCTTTAATTTTACATTATTCTTACATGACATTACATATTTTATAAAATTCATGATACGTTATTTACGTGAATTTTATGTAATCACATCATTGGAAAATTATTTCATGTCATGGAAAAATATTTATTACGTGAAATAATTATCGGGAGTGATTCAATTACGAAATGGTCCCTACTTGATCATTTTTCTAACTTTAGGGACTTAATTACATAAACTTTCAAGGATTTAATTGATTATATTTCAAAACTATATATCCTCAATTGCATAGCTTGAACTCTTGAAGGGTTAAATGGCAAATTGAAACATTTCACACAAATAAAAAAGATGAATTACGTGATATAGCTTCCTCAAGCTTCTTTGATCCATTTTCAACCAAAAATTTACCCAACATATTTGCTCCTTTCATTCTCGGTTCATTCAAGCAAAAAGGGAGAAGAGATTTTCTTCACTTTCATCAAGAATTTCAAGAAATATCTCAAGATTTGAAGCATAATCATCATCATCATCTTCCTTCTTCATTTCTTTAACCTCCAAGGTGGGTATGTGGTTGAATTCAGGATTCTTGATCAATTATGTGTAAGTTAAGGTTTGAAAATTATGGCAAAAATGAGTTATTTGTGGATTGAAGCATGAATATGTGATTATGGCATGATTTGTTCCTTGAATTCTTGAGAGAATTGAGTTTGAATGATCAAGAGATGCATGAACATGAATTTGTGTGTTTAAGTAATATATTATCATATCTCGAACTTGTATGCCTGTATATTACTAGAAATTATTAGTTTTATTGATCAACTTGGAACTTTGTAGCTTAATTTGTTGTTGCCGCAGATACTGCCCTGTTCTGCTCTGTTTTTCTCAGTTACAGAAACGGGGAACGGCCCTTCCCGCCTCAAGGCCTTTTGGGAATGGTCGTTCCCACGCTTCAGATTTAAAATAGGCAGCCAAATCTGGGAACGGCCGTTCCCATTTTCGCTTGCGTGCCGGAAGGGCCGTTCCCAACTAAGGTGTACTTTTAAAATTTAAAACGTTGGCACATTTTCGGAAAGCATGGGAACGGCCCTTCCCATTTTCAAAGGGAAGCCGGAACGGCCGTTCCCATCCGTCTGACAGAAGAAAAGCTACTGCATAAATTTCGATTTTTGGGGTTTCGACCCAATGGCTTCTTTGATCCCAAATTGCTATTATATGATAGAATACATGTCAAAACAAGATATTTTCATGCTACATTGTTCATTGCTCGTCACCTCGTTGCATTTTCACCGTTCGTCCTATTTGGTTCATTTTAAGTCATGTCTCACGTATACACGTCGTGGTTACACATGTCACGAGGTCGTGGACGAGGAGCAGGCTCCCTAGAGCATATCCTTGTTTTATTTTGTAGCAAAGGTGAGGTTTTGTTCTAGGTACTTAGAACCTTACAATCTTTGTGTGACATTTTCGGCCAAAACCATTATATCTATAAACGTTTTCAAACTATAAACCTTTTCAAGCGAGCAAGCCATGATTGTTCATGATTTCAAGCATGTTTTGGCGAGTTCATGATTGCACTTGGGCCCCAGGGTAGTTTCTTGAGCCAACCGGGAAAGCAAGGGCTGACGGGTAACTCTTCAACTATCCTCACCTCATTGGGATCACCCCCAAAGCCACTAGGAGATTAGTAGTGGAAGGAGTTCCGTGCGTAGGGAGTCATGTTCCCGACGTACACCATGTCGTGGATAGTTGGGCCTTGCAAACCCACTATCACCCGGAGGAAGAAGGAGACTGGGGACGGATCCGACACCACGGATTGTCCTCGGGTTATTGCATGTTTTAATCATGATTATGTCTAATTGTGCACTAAATGAAATGTATGATCACGTATTGAATCAATCATGCAAGCACGTATTGTTCACAATTGGTGTAAAGGTTGGAGAATTGACCTACTCGCTGGGCTACATGTTTCATGAAATGATCAAGTTAGCATGTTAAATTGGATAGTTGTAATCTCGGGCAAAGAACAATCTATTCTCGAACTTTATATTGATTTCATTTCCAAGTCTTCACCCGAGGCTATAACTTGCATGTGACGTGTGCTATATATATATTTATTGCCCTTCACTCAGTCTTCGGTAGACTGATACTTCACTTTTCAGGTACTCGGTCGTGCTAGGCGGGAGTCGAGTCAGGTCTTGCATTTTCCCGAGTCTAGCATTGTATCTTTCATGTATAAAACTCTTGGGGTATCATGTTATGGCCATTATTATTATATTTTGGATACTTGGACATGTATAACATATAAGAGATGATAATGTATTGATAGTTAATGTTGGTACCTACTATGTATATACTTTGGTAAATATGGTACCTATACGTATTAATTGAAATGATTCCGCTTTTAATTTCATATCTTGATTTGTGTATGTTGGGGAGTGTCCCGCCTAGCTTGTTATTTTCTTGATTGTCACCCGTTCGCTACATGTTCGGTTTATGTATGGATTGTCCATTTCGTATGTGGATCGGGCTTTAGTGCGGGGGATGTAGTGCCTTGGGGTTTAGGGTGCTACATCTACAGGTGGTATCAGAGCCCGGTTGCAAAACCGAGGTTCTCGAGTCGTGTCAAGTGAGTCTAGGTCACACGGCGTAGGATTACTTGCTACTTGAGAGTCTGCATTTAAGTGAATTACGTGATTTACTTGAAACTTTTGAATTACTTGAGCTATTTGATCTCTTTAAGTGTATGCTTTATTGATATTATGGAATTATATGCACACATTTGCATTTATTAATCAAACCACGCATGTGTAGTGATTTGATTTCAGGATGGATCGTGATAGACATCACCGTGATCAATACCCAAGACATCGGCATCATCATCGTCGCCATCATCGCCGCCATAGATCACCTCCTCCTCCAACTCCTCAGGCTCAGCCCCAGGATTTCATGAACGCCGTGGTATGGCTGATTGATCAGAGACTTCAGGAAAGGGTTCCTCCAGCACCACCAGCACCTGTAGCACCCCAGGAGAACCCCCGAAGTTCTATAAGGGCAATGATATTCAGGCTGAAATGTGGTTGATAGAAGTTGAAAGAATCTGGCAGCTCATTCCTTGTGATTCTCAGGAGAAGGCCCGCCGCACCCTTACCTTGATCCAGGGCGAGGCTTACTCTTGATGGGAGAGCACTCAGATAGTCTTGGAGGCTGCCGGGACAGCTATCACATGGGAGGTGTTTGTACGGGAGTTCAGAAACAAGTTCATTCCTCCAGCTTCCCGTACTCGTAGGCTGAGGGAGTTTACCGAGTTGAAGCAAGGAGGGAGATCTGTTGGCCAGTACATCACTGAGTTTGAGAGACTTTCTCGCTATGCACCCAACATAGCCAATGATGACTTCCATAAGGCGATGCAGTTCGTACAGGGACTCCAACCCGATATACAGAACGCGTTGAAAGCAGCTAACACGAGCACTTGGGAAACATTTCCAGGAGGCCTATAGCCAGCACAGGACAGGCTTCAGGCTCGAGGTCAGGACAGGGGTCGAGTTTAGGAAAGAGGCCTATGGTTTATTCTGCATCTCCAGCACCGAAGGACTCCGGGAAGAAATTTAATTATACAGGACCACCTCAGAAGGCTCCACGAGCTCCAACACCACCACAGCCACCTCAGAGACCGGGTTACAGATTTTGTGGACTCCTTACTCATAGTTATGATAATTGCAGGCGACGGTTGGGTTTGTGTTTGATCTGTGGGAGTGATGAGCACCGGGTTGACGGATGTCCGGATCGTCAGGATCCGCCACATGCAGGTCAGAGGCCACTAGTGAGAGCTCGAGCTTACGCATTAGCTGGAGAGGAGCAGGGTGCTGAGATCGACCCCGCTGCAGTTATTGAAGGTACTATATGCATCCATGGCACGAATATCTATACATTATTTGATCCTGGAGCTACACACTCCTTTCTTGCGCATTCTATTGCTATTACTTTATCTTTGCCTGCTATGTGCTCTTCTGTGCGCTATTTAGTTAGCACTCCTTTCGGTAGTAGACGAGAGACGGATCAGGTTTACAGGGATGTTCCAGTGGTGATTGAGGGTCGAGAGTTCTTGACAGATTTCATTGTTATGCCGATGGAGAGATACGGATCTATTCTGGGGATGGATTGGTTGTACAGGCACTGTGCTACAATAGATTGCCGGACCAAGAAAGTACAGTTGGGTTCAGAGGTTACTACGAGTTGGACCTCGAAGACAATACCTCTACTTTCCTTCTCAGAGGTTCAGAAATTGGTTAAAGACGGGGCTACAGGGTTCATTGCCTACATTCTGAATAAGCCCAAGGATCAGATGAAATTGGAAGACACGGAAGTGGTAAAGGAATTTCCTGAAGTTTTCCCAGAGAAATTAGATTCTTTGCCTCCCGAGCGAGAGATTGAGTTCGTAATTGATTTATATCCGAATGCAGAGCCGTATTCGAAGACTCCTTATCGGATGGCTCCAGCAGAATTGAAAGAATTAAAGGTTCAGCTCGAGGCGTTATTGGAAGTTGGGTACATCAGGCCGAGTTCTTCACCCTGGGGAGCAGCGGTGTTATTTGTAAAGAAAAAGGATGGAACTTTAAGGATGTGCATCGATTACCGGGAGTTAAACCGAATGACTATCAAGAACAAGTATCCCCTTCCACATATCGAGGAATTATTTGATATACTTCAGGGTTCCAAGGTCTACTGGAAATTGGATTTGAGGCAGGGGTATTACCAGCTGCGAATCCAAGCAGAGGATATTCCAAAGACGGGATTCAATACTCGGTACGGGCATTACGAGTTTGTGGTTATGCCATTTGGGTTAACTAATGGCCCAGCAGCTTTCATGGATATGATGCACCGGATTTTCAGGCCTTTCCTCGACAAGTTTGTGGTAATTTTTATTGATGACATTTTGGTATTTTCCAAATCTGCCGAGGAGCGTGCGAGGCATCTTAAGCTTGTTCTATAGACTTTAAAGGAGCATCAGTTATTAGCTAAATTCAGTAAGTGTGAATTTTGGATTGATCGGGTCGCTTTCTTGGGACATGTGGTTTCAGGCAAGGGTTTGGAAGTCGATCCCTCGAAAATTGAGGCCGTGCTTAAATGAGAGAAACCAAAGAATGCCTCAGAAGTTAGGAGCTTCTTGGGATTGACCGGATATTACAGGAGGTTTGTTCAGGATTTTTCTAAGATTGCTGTACCGTTAACCCGATTGACAAAGAAAGATGTCAAGTTTGCTTGGGACGAGAAGTGTGATCAAAGTTTCAATTTCTTGAAAGAAAAGTTAGTCTCAGCTCCGGTATTAGCACTTCCAGAGGGTTCAGAGGAGTATGCCGTGTATACTGATGCTTCTAAGGAAGGCTTAGGTTGTGTATTGACTCAGAAAGGAAAGGTGATCGCTTATGCCTCCCGAAAGTTAAAGGAATATGAAAAGAATTATCCTACACACGACCTGGAGCTTGCAGTCGGACTTTTGTTCTCGGGAAATGGAGATATTATCTCTACGGGACTTCTTTTGAGATTTTCACCGACCACAAGAGCCTCCAGTATTTATTCACGCAGAAGGACTTGAATATAAGGTAATGGCGTTGGATGGAAAAGTTGGAAGATTATAATTGCACGATCAAGTATCATCCAGGAAAAGCCAACGTGGTCGCCGATGCACTTAGCAGGAAGGCGAGTGTATCGAATTTGGAAATAAAGGAAAGTGATGAAGTTGCTCCGATCGTGTTAAAGGCTCGGGTTTCCAATATCACAATTCAGCCGGAATTGAAATATCGATTGTTTGAAGCTCAGAATAATGATCCGGAGGTACAGAAATTAGTAAGTAAGGCAAGAGCTGATCCGGAAAGTTCTTTTGGGTTAGACGAGACCGGTTTGCTTCGATTCAAAAACAGAGTAGTAGTGCCTGAAAAGTTGAAACGGGTTCTACTTGAAGAAGCTCACAAGTCAGCATATTCGATCCACCAGGGAGGAAATAAAATGTATAAAGATTTGAAGCAATATTATTGGTGGAATGGAATGAAAAGAGACGTTGCCGAGTATGTAAAGCATTGCTTGACTTGTCAAAGAGTGAAAGCTGAGCACCAAAAACCCGCGGGACTTTTACAACCGTTACCTATTCCCGAATGGAAGTGGGAACAAGTAACGATGGACTTTGTCTCTGGATTACCGAAGGTGAAAGGTGGATTTGATGGTATTTGGGTAATTGTAGACCGATTCACGAAGTCTGCTCACTTTCTACCGGTCCAGATGTCCTATAAGATTCCAAAGTTAGCCGAGATCTATAGTAAGGAAATTATCTGACTTCATAGCATTCCGATGAGCATAGTTTCTGATCGAGACCCGAGGTTCACATCGAAGTTGTGGCAAGAGTTACAGGCTCTGTTGGGAACGAAGCTTAAGTTCAGTACAACATTTCACCCGCAAACAGATGGCCAGACAGAGAGATTGATAAAGTATTTGGAAGATCTACTTTGGGCTTGCGCGATAGATTTTCAGAATTCGCGGCAAGAGCAGCTACCTTTGATTGAATTTTCTTACAATAACAGCTTCTAGGCTTCGATCGGGATGGCTCCTTATGAACTTCTTTATGGAAGGAAGGGCCGATCTCCGTTGTTCTTCGACTTGGAAGAGTGGAAATGGTCGAAACAGGAAGGAGTAAAGAAAGGTGAGAAATTTGAGAAACCTTCCAAGTTCGTTCAGGCTATGATTGAGAAAGTTCAAATGATACAACAACAGATGAAAGCCGCACAAGATAGGCAAAAGAGCTATGCCGATACACACCGAAGAGATCTTGAATTTGAAGTTGGTGACCGGGTATTCTTGAAGGTGTCACCAAGAAAAGGATTCACTCGGAACGGGAAAGGAGGAAAGCTTAATCCTCGCTACTTAGGTCCTTTCGAGATTCTTGAAAGAATAGGCGAAGTAGCCTATAGATTGGACCTACCACCGAGTCTCATGGGGATTCACAACGTGTTCCATGTTTCTCAACTAAGAAAATATTACCCCGATGAGACCACAATTCTCCCCGTTGAAGAAGTTGAATTGAAACCGAATTTGACATTTGTTCAGAGGCCGGTTAAAATCTTAGACAGGAAGTTTCAGGAATTGAGAAACTGGATGATTCCCAAGGTTAAAGTGTTGTGGAGAAGCGACAAAACCGAAGAAGCTATGTGGGAAACCGAGGATAAGATGAAACGGTTCCACCCGGAGTTGTTTTCGCAAGACTAGAGAATCTGGGGACCAAATTCTTTTAAGGGGGGGAGAGTTGTAAAGCCCCGGTTCCAAATGAACAGGTAAGCACGCCACGTGTGAGTTTGTGAGCGTAGGATTTATTTTAATTCTTTAATTTTACATTATTCTTACATGACATTACATATTTTATAAAATTCATGATACGTTATTTACGTGAATTATATGAAATCACATCATTGGAAAATTATTTCATGTCATGGAAAAATATTTATTACGTGAACTAATTACCGGGACTGATGCAATTACGAAATGGTCCCTACTTGATCATTTTTCTAACTTTAGGGACTTAATTGCATAAACTTTCAAGGATTTAATTGATTATATTTCAAAACTATATATCCTCAATTGCATGGCTTGAACTCTTGGAGGGTTAAATGGCAAATTGAACATTTCACACAAATCAAAAAGATGAATTACGTGATATAGCTTCCTCAAGCTTCTTTGATCCATTTTCAACCAAAAATTTACCCAACATATTTGCTCCTTTCATTCTCGGTTCATTCAAGCAAAAAGGGAGAAGAGATTTTATTCACTTTCATCAAGAATTTCAAGAAATATCTCAAGATTTGAAGCATAATAATCATCATCATCTTCCTTCTTCATTTCTTTAACCTCCAAGGTGGGTATGTGGTTGAATTCATGATTCTTGATCAATTACGTGTAAGTTAGGGTTTGAGAATTATGGCATAAATGAGTTATTTGTGGATTGAAGCATGAATATGTGATTATGGCATGATTTATTCCTTAAATTCTTGAGAGAATTGAGCTTGAATGATCAAGAGATGCATGAACATGAAACTTGGAAATTTGATGATATTTCATGATTTGTGTGTTTAAGTAATATATTATCATATCTCGAACTTGTATGCCTGCATATTACCAGAAATTATTGGTTTTATTGATCAAACTTGGAACTTTGTGGCTTGATTTGTTATTACCGCAGCTACTGCCCTGTTCTGCTCTGTTTTTCTCAGTTGCAGAAACGGGGAACGGCCCTTCCCGCCTTAAGGCCTTTTGGGAACGGTCGTTCCCACGCTTCAGATTTAAAATAGGCGGCCGAACCCCTGCGTGCGGGAAGGGCCGTTCCCAGCAAAGGCGTACTTTTAAAATTTAAAACGTTGGCTCGTTTTCGGAAGGCATGGGAACGGCCCTTCCCATTTTCAAAGGGAAGCCGGAACGGCCGTTCCCATCTGTCTGACAGAAGAAAAGCTACTGCATAAATTTTGATTTTTGGGGTTTCAACCCAATGGCTTCTTTGATCCCAAATTGCTATTATATGATAGAATACATGTCAAAACAAGATATTTTCATGCTATATTGTTCATTGCTCGTCATCTCGTTGCATTTTCGCCGTTCATCCTATTTGGTCCATTTTGAGTCATGTCTCACGTATACACGTCGTGTTTACACAGGTCACGAGGTCGTGGATGAGGAGCAGGCTCCCTAGAGTATATCCTTGTTTTATTTTGTAGCAAAGGTGAGGTTTTGTTCGAACCTTACAACCTTTGTGTGACATTTTCGGCCAAAACTATTATATCTTTAAACGTTTTCAAACTATAAACCTTTTCAAGCGAGCAAGCCATGATTGTTCATGATTTCAAGCATGTTTTGGCGAGTTCATGATTGTACTTGGGCCCGAGGGTAGTTTCTTGAGCCAACCGGGAAAGCAAGGGCTGACGGGTAACTCTTGAACTATCCCCACCTCATTGGGATCACCCCCGAAGCCACTAGGAGATTAGTGGTGGAAGGAGTTCCGTGCGTAGGGAGTCATGTTCCCGATGTACACCATGTCGTGGATAGTTGGGCCTTGCAAACCCACTATCACCCGGAGGAAGAAGGAGACTGGGGACGGATCCGGCACCACGGATTGTCCTCGGGTTATTGCATGTTTTAATCATGATTATGTCTAATTGTGCACTAAATGAAATGTATGATCATGTATTGAATTAATCATGCAAGCACGTATTGTTCACGATTGGTGTAAAGGTTGGAGAATTTCCCTACTCGTCGGGCCACATATTTCATGAAATGATCAAGTTAACATGTTAAATTGGATAGTTGTAATCTCGGGCAAAGAACAATCTATTCTCGAACTTTATATTGATTTCATTTCCAAGTCTTCACCTGAGGCTATAACTTGCATGTGACGTGTGCTATATATATATTTATTGCCCCTGACTCAGTCTTCGGTAGACTGATACTTCACTTTTCAGGTACTCGGTCGTGCTAGGCGGGAGTCGAGTCAGGTCTTGCATTTTCCCGAGTCTAGCATTACATATAAAACTCTTGGGGTATCATGTTGGCCATTATTATTACATTTTGGATACTTGGACATGTATAACATATAGGAGATGATAATGTATTGATAGTTAATGTTGGTACCTACTATGTATATACTTTGGTAAATATGGTACCTATACGTATTAATTGAAATGCTTCCGCTTTTAATTTCATGTCTTGATTTGTGTATGTTGGGGAGTGTCCCGCCTAGCTCGTTATTTTCTTGATTATCACCCGTTCGCTACATGTTCGGTTTATGTACGGATTGTCCATTTTGTATGTGGATCGGGCTTTAGTGCGGGGGATGTAGTGCCTTGGGGTTTAGGGTGCTACACAGGTTGGTCCAAACAAATCGAGTATGGAACCTTATACCTTGTGGACCAGACGAGAAACTTCAATGCACCCTTGCCATGGTACAAGGACAAGCGTATAATTGGTGGTTGAGTGTTCAAAGGAAATTACTTGGGAAGTGTTCGTCCGAGAGTTCAAAAACAAGTATATCCCGAAAGCTACCCGGAATAGACGCTTGAGAGAGTTTATGGATCTCAAGCAAGGAGGGATGTCGGTGACGGATTACATAAACGAGTTTGAGAGACTTTCTCGCTACGCCCCAAGTATTGCCAATGATGATGAGAGTAAGGCCTCGCAATTCCTTCAAGGACTTCGGGAAGATATGAAAGATGCATTAGAAGCTTCCAATACTAGCACATGCACTAAGGTGGCGGACAAGGGTTTGAGAGTTGAGGATCGGGTAGTTATGAGAAGGAAGAACTCGCATATCAGCCAAGGTTCTAGTTCGGGTTCTCAAGCAATTCTTGGAAAGAGACCGATGTATGAAGTTCATCCCCTTCCGAATCCTCAAAACAGGTAACCTAAACCAGCGAATCCAAATCCTGCTTTGGCTATCAAGGGTCCCGAGTGTGTGCATTGCCGACGAACAAATCACTTGTTGGAGGATTGTTGGAAACTTCACAGGAGGTGCTTCGGATGTGGGTCATCGGAGCATATGATAGACCAATGTCCGCACAAGAGGCCAGATTATGTGCCGGAAAGAAATCAAAGGCCCTCGATTCAAGCTCGGGCGTATGCTTTGGGTGGATAAGGAGAAAGAGCGGCCGAAGTTAATCAAAATTCCGCGGTGGAAGGTACGCTTGCATACATGGCATAACATCACATGCATTGGTCGATCCCGAGACCATTTATGCATTTATTTTCGGGATGCATTGTTGTGATTCTTGTTATTGTTGTTGTTTTACTCTCTTGTATGCCCTTTACTTGCACATGCCTTCGTTGTAAGTTTCTTTTGAGAGTTCTTGGTGAGATTTCTTTGATGGGAGTGTTCGGTTAAGCTTGAGGGTCGAGTTCTCCTTATCAACTTGTTAGAGCCATCGAGAAGAGGTAAGATTTGAGGTGCAAGATCAAAGAAGGTGAGAAAAAAAAATCGAAGAGTCCACTCGTGAGATCGATGAGATGATGAGAAGTTGTATTCGGAGTGGTTCGAGGTCCCGAGCCGGACCTGAGGACAGGTCCTTTTTAAGGGGGAGAGTTTGTGACATCCCGCTCGTTCGCACGTACAGGTTTGTACCACGTGTGAGTTTATTTTCCGTAATTGTATTTTTTTTCATTTTTATTTGATGCATTCATATTTATTTCTAATTGTTTCTTATATGAATTATTTGAAATTTTATGAAATATGTGATTTAAATGTCAAGAAAATGTCCTAAGTGAAACTATGATGTGAATTCGTGTGAATTACGATTTTATGATATGTGAATTTTATTCCCGAGCATGCTAATTTTGTGAATTATGTGAATACGTGATTTGAGGATGTAATTGCATGTTTTTAAAATTATTGGACTTAATTTAAATATCGTTTTTGGACCTAATTGTAACTTTTTGAAAGTTTTGGACTCATTTGGAAAATGAGTCATCTTAGTACACTTGTGTACATTTTAATTTATATCTTGAGCTCCGGCACTCGGATTCGAGTGCCGTCTTTGGCGTTCAACTCCTTTCGAAGACCTGGATGGAACAAGTTTCGTAATTTTTCGATGTCGTTTCGACCCCCCGACGAAGCAAATTTCAACCACTCGTGCCCTATTACGCCCCTATTGTTGGAAAACACGAATCAGAAAGCAGCGGAATTTAAAAAATTTTTCCAACAAAAGGACCTTGAACTCGCAATCGTGTAACCAAATTCATAAAGATAGAAAACTTACTTTTCTTTTAATTCTTTCTTGAAGCGTTTCAAGCCACCCAAGAACGCTCTTCTTGCGGCTTGATCCCCTCTCCTTGGTAAAGCTCGAATCTTCAAACTTCTAACTTGAAGTCTCTAGAGAAAGTCCACCAACTTGATCACAATCTAACTAGTAAGGATGCTAGTTCTCTAGTTAGTGTTTAGGCTTAACCTAGGGTTTAATTTAATCTTGGAGAAAGGAAGGTGTTCAACACATGAACCAAGAATTGTCAATTAGCTCTAAAGGGGAGCTCGAGCTCCCCTATATATAGGAGGGAGTGCCGATCCAAATCCTTGTTGGACAAGGATTTGGTTCCTCTCTCTCCTATTACTTGATTATCAAGTATTTTCCAACTTTGACTTTGAATTCTAATTCTAGTCAACTTTTAAGAGAGCTAAAAATATCCAAACTATTTTTGGATAATTTTATACTTTATTTATTATAAAATAAATAACTTATTTTTATCTAATTAATTAATTCGTAATTAATTAACTAGATTATTTTCTCCAAAATTAGACTTTCTTTTTAATTCAAAATTAAACCAAAGTCTATTAAATAATTAACACATTAATTATTTAACATCACATAATCAAGTGTGGCATACGTGTCTTAATGACACGTGTCCAATCACGTGAGCCACACGTGTGATTTCACACGTGTGGAACCCCTTAGGCTCGATTAACTCGTTTAATCATTTTTAAGCCTCAACTCATGTAACCAAGTTGTTGTGTGTGACCCTCTAGGTTCTCAATTCAATTAGCAGTGACCCCAATTAATTAATTCACTAATTAATTAATCAGTCCACAGATTAAACGACCATAGTCTAGCAACAGGTGTTTAACCCCTAGCTGAATTGGAATGTTCGGATTCGACAGAACCTTTAAGTCATTGATTCATGTGAGATACAATCCTCCTACTTACTATCTCTCAACCAAGATCTAGGGCAAGGGAATAATCAGAACCCTAATAATCCGGTCTTAAAGCTAAGTGCATTTCATATCCATTTGATCTCAATCCAAGAAACCCTTTTCTTGATGTCTTGATCTACTGCCTTGGCCAAGGACTCCATATGGCATATGAACGACTTACACAATAAGAGATCACCTTGCAAATGCAAGTGTAGGTCCTTTCTTGATTCTCATTCACTTTCATGAGTCACTTGTGCAGCCCCAGCATAAGCCTTGAATCAGTTGTCTAAGGCGACACCCTTTAAAGCTTATACCTAAGACTACAGAGTTAACTCATAAATTGACAAGGAACCTCAAGTCTAAGGATCAATTAATCACATCAATGACTCGTGAGATATTTCCTAATCTGGAAGTTTCCATTTCCTGAAATAGAAACTTCCTTTCCCATTTAGGAATGTTCTCACACGGGGCACCTCAGTGAACTTACTTATTAAAGTAAGCACCCTCATGTATCACGCACGTATCAACTATACACTTTGCACCTCCATGAAACAAGGTGGTCCTTCTTAAGGGCGTGATCCCATAAGCAAGCCTTAGAGGAGTCAGGTTGACACTCCCACTGTCTGTAGGACTCATCGGCTTGGAGTATTTTACTAATCATGACTTATGTGATACAGGGCTCGTTTCATGAACCATTTCACCTATATGGTAGAGTCCTAAAGTCATCAGGATTAGGGGAGTTCTCATACATGCACAGCTAAAGTAAACGCATACCAAACAAGAGCATATAAAGAAGTGTTGCCTCAATTCGTTATTTTATTCAAAGATTGTCTATGATTACAATAAGGAAAAGCACAAAGCGGATATACAATCGACTTTCTAGGGCACTATTCCTAACAATCTCCCACTTGCCCGTCAAAGCCATTCTAAAGCTACTCTAAGTCCCATCTTCTGAAGATGACCTTGGAAAGCTTCTCGACTAAGGGGTTTAGTAAGTGGATCTGCCACGTTCTCTGCTGATGTGACCCTCTCAATTCACATCTTCTCTTTTGATAATATCACGGATTAGGTGATACTTCCTCATAATGTGCTTGGTCCGTTGGTGAGATCTTGGTTCTCTTGCTTGAGCAACCGCCCCAGTGTTGTCACAAAACACAGTAATGGGGTCTATCATGCTAGGAACAACATTCAACTCTTGAATGAAGTTTCTAATCCAAACACCTTCCTTAGCTGCATCATTTGCAGCTAAGTATTCGGCCTCAGTGGTCGAATCTGCAGTGGTAGTCTGCTTGGAACTCTTCCAACTCACTGCTCCGCCGTTTAGGCAGAAAATGTATCCTGACATTGACTTAAAATCATCTAACTCAGATGCAAAGCTTGCATCGCAGTATCCTTCGACAGTAAGATCTTTCTGACCTCCGTAAACGAAGAATAAATCTTTAGTACTCTTCAAGTACTTAAGAATATTCTTCACGGCAGCCCAGTGACCATCTCCAGGGTCAGATTGGAAACGACTTGTTACACTAAGTGCATAAGCCACATCCGGTCGAGTACATAACATTGCATACATTATGCTACCTATTACTGATGCATAAGGTGTATGAGTCATTCTTTCCTTCTCAAGGTTAGTCTTAGGACACATCTTCTTTGAAAGACATGTTCCTACACTCATAGGAAGGTTCTTAACCTTTGCTGACTCCATATTGAATCTCTTCAATACTTTGTCAATGTACATCGACTGTGATAGTCCTATTAACCTTCTAGATCTATCTCTATAGATTTTGATTCCAAGGATATAGGACGCATCACCAAGATCTTCCATCTCGAATTGGTTCGATAACCATAACTTAGTCACTTTCATGTCATCCTTCGAATTCCCAATAAGAAGGATGTCATCAACATAAAGTACTAAGAATTGCACTGAGGTCTCCAATTCCTTTCTATATACACATGATTCATTCGAAATTTGGATGAAGCCAAATGCTTTGACCGATTCATCAAATCGAATGTTCCAATTCCTAAAAGCCTGTTTCAATCCATAGATTGATCTTTGGAGTTTGCAAACCTTTTGCTCACTCCCACTGAATGTGAAACCTACGGGTTGCTCCATATAAATGTCTTTGTCAATGTCACCATTGAGAAAGGAAGTTTTCACATCCATTTGCCATATCTCATAGTCATAATATGCAGCAATGGCAAGCATGATTCGAATGGACTTTTGCATTGCAACTGGTGAAAAGGTTTCGTCAAAGTCCACGCCGGGTCTTTGAGTGAATCCTTTTGCAACCAGTCTTGCTTTGTAGGCCGCAATGCTTCCATCAACTCCAAGCTTTCTCTTAAAGATCCATTTGCAACCTATGGGTTTGACCCCATCAGGCAAATCTACCAAGGTCCAAACTTGGTTGGAGTTCATGGAGTCCATTTCGGATTTCATGGCTTCTATCCACTGTTCAGAGTCAGAATCTGAAAGTGCCTCCTCATATGTTAAAGGATCATTATCCTTTTGAGAGGTTTCATGGAAGAATCCATACCATCTCTCCGGCTGTCTAGGAGTGCGTTCAGAACGCCTTAGAGGAGGATTTTCATGTGTATCGAAATTCGTGATTGGTTGTGGTTGATCAGAGTGGGACGTTTCTTCAGTGGGTGGTGTGGGGTCACTTTGTACTTCTTCTAATTCTATGATCTTGCCTTTCTTTTCTTTAAGGAACGGTTCCTCAAGAAAAGTGGCATTTCTGGAAACAAACACCTTTTGCTCAGATTGATCATAGAAATAGTATCCTATGGATTCCTTAGGATAACCTACAAAGTAGCATAAGTTAGAACGAGATTCTAACTTATCTCCCACTGTCCTCTTCACGTAAGCAGAACAACCCCAAATTCTTAAATAAGAATAACTAGGGATTTTACCATGCCACATTTCATAGGGCGTCTTGGGGACTGACTTAGAGGGAACTAGATTCAGAATCTTTGCTGCACTTTCTAGGGCATAACCCCAGAAAGAAGGTGGTAAGTCAGTGAAACTCATCATGGAACGAACCATATCAAGTAGGGTTCGATTCCTTCTCTCAGAAACTCCATTAAGCTGAGGAGTTCCCGGAGGAGTCCACTGAGAGATAATCCCATTATCCTTGAGATGATTAAGGAATTCTTCACTAAGATATTCGCCTTCTCGATCAGATCGAAGTGCTTTGATCTTGTGACCAGTTTGGTTCTCAACCTCCTTTTGAAATTCTAAGAATTTCTCAAAAGCTTCAGATTTATACTTCATTAAGTATACATAACCATACCGACTAAAGTCATCAGTAAAGGTTATGAAGTACTGATGATTGTTTCTAGTGCTTACACTAAGCGGTCCACAAACATCAGTATGGATCAAATCCAAAACCTTAGTGGCACGTTCCACAGTTCCTTTAAAAGGGACTTTGGACATTTTTCCTTTGAGACAGGATTCGCAAGAAGTTAACTCTTTGAGATCATTTTCAGAGAATGATCCTAAAGTGTTTATCTTGCTAATTCTGTTCTTGGAAATGTGTCCTAATCTAGCGTGCCATAAGGGAGCTGAAACTTTGTCATCTCTCTTACGCTTTGTTTCTCGTTGTATATTCATAATATTGATGTTTTGAGTTAGGTAAAGTCCATTACTTAGAGTACCGATATGAACGGAAGAGTTGTTCCGTTTGATAAAGTATTTACCATTCTTAATATAAGTTTCATAACCTTCACAATCTAATATTGGAACTGAAATTATATTACGAATAATGTTCGGTACATAAAGGACTTTATTTAATACTAACTCAAAACTACTTAAATCTAATCTAATTGTGCCTAAAGCTCGAGCTTCAACGTTTGAGCCATCGCCGATCTTCAAGACACATTCTCCTTCTTTGAGTTGTTGGACTTCACTTAGCATCTGTACATCGTTACAGATATGAGTTCCACAACCGGTATCAAGTACCCAAGAACTAGAATTAATAGAAAGATTTACTTCAACGAGAAAGATACCTTTCTTCAGAGTAGCCTTGTACTCTGGGCAGTTTCTCCTCCAATGTCCCGCTTTGCCACAATGGAAGCAAACATCCTCTTTCTGATCACGCTTCTTCTTTTGGGCCTTCCCCTTCGAAATGCCACCAGTGGGCCTAAGGGGTTTCTTCTTCTTCTTTTGGGGGCTTTCTTGCCCTTACCTTTAGAAGGCCCAGAAGAGGAAGATGGAGCATTCACCATCAAAACCTTATTGTCCTTCTTGATCGTGCTTTCAGCAGTCACAAGCTGACTAATCAGCTCAGCTACAGTAGCACCAGCATGATTCATGTTGAAGTTAAGGACAAATGGGTTGAATGATGGTGGGAGCGAAGCTAGCAACAAATCCACTAAAAGCTCATCTTTCAGTGGCATGTCCATGGAAGCAAGTTTCTCAGTAAGGGCAAGAAACTTGAGTCCATATTCATGGACACTTGAACCTTCCCTCATTCTCAAGTGGAACAATTCCTTTGAAGTGTTATACCTTGTAACACGTTCATGAGGGCGGTAAAGTTGCTCTAGGTGGTCGTAAATCTCCCAAGCAAATTCCATGGCCTCATGTTGCCTTTGCAAGTCCGGAGACATGTTAGCCAACATAAGGCAACGGGCTTGGAGATTATCATCCTTCCACTTCTGAATCGCATCCCGCTCGGCCCGAGTGGGAGCCTCCCCTTCGGGACTAGGCTCCCCTTCGAAGAGAACATAAGTTCTCTTCTCAGAATCTAAAATGATTTTTAGATTCCTCAGCCAATCAGAATAGTTGGGACCAGTCAACTTGTTTGACTCGAGGATCGATACAAGAGGGTTTTTGGTTGCCATTTCAAAACACGTAGAGAATCACAGAATCTACGACCTAAATGGTAAAACAGAGAACTAGTGAGCATGCTGAATTATAACGATATACAAAAGATAAGGTCTTTAATCTATTGTAGCTCCCACTGTTTTTCAAAGATCTAGAATTCCCAAAGATCTAAGAGGAACACGTTTCCCAATGGGTACTAAGATCCTAGGCATTTTACCTCGAACCCACGACTCGCGGACATTCTAAGTAAGAACCCTAGGTAGGTACAACTTACCAATTCTAACACCTTTAGAACTCTTAGTAATTGTTTTTGCATCACCTATCTTTCAATATGGACCCACGACTCGTGCGACATCCATATTTACTTAGGCGTTAAGCTAGACCCATCAATCATAAGATCATGACCAAAACTTAGTTCGAACGACCCACGACTCGCGGACATCGCCCTTGCTAAAATTGACCACGAAATATTGATCATTTAAAATGATTAATTAGGTAACTAAGAACTAATAAGCTCCACTAGCTATCCCACGACTCGCGGACAATAACTAGCTTTACTTACTAAACTTAAAACCTATTGATGGAATGCTAGGAATTTAATTCAAAATTTGCATCTCGAATTAAACACCTATTTGTTCGAAATTAGCTTAATATTTAATGGGAATTTTCGAATCAACCGGAGAGTTGTCCGGTTCGACCTCACCAACATATATGTTATCCAATTTTATTAGTCTTGATTAATGCAAGTACACTTAAATGCATTTCAAACAAGCACATAAACAGATAACATGTCCTAGCATGATACTAACATGTAATGATCATGGGTTCTACCTATGTTATGCGTGATATGTGGGAGCCACTCCACAATCACAAGTTCTAACATACATGCCACATAAACAGTTCAAATCAGATAAGGGAAAGCGGTAACAAAATACGAGCCCTATCTCTATTACATTTAAACAATTGAGATTCCCCTCCCTAACATTTTAAGGGGTCTTCACTTATGGCCTCCTTGTTACTTGAATGTGGTCCATCTTACTCCATGGGTGCATTGTCTCCAAAATGAAAATGAAAACCTCACCACCTATCTCTACTCTCAAATTACAATAAAAAGGAAAAAGACATAAAGTAATAAAGCTCAATCTTCATATTGGCCTTAGACAATTACACGGGGCATACCCCGGCCTCAAAAACAGTAATATGGAAAGCCACATAATAAATCACATAACAGTACGCACATAAGTGAGGCTTCAACCTCAATTGAAAAACGCAACTATAGGGCTCCAACCCCAATTTAAACCATCCATGTGCATAAATTAAAACCATACATAGATCTAAACCCATGATCACCTAACATGCTTTTGCAAGAATTTAAATTTAACCAATAAATTAAAATTCTCGCTTTAAGCTCTAATAGCTTAAAACATGACTTGATGCGAGTCTTATTTATAAAAGTTTTCAATAAATCCCAAATTACCAAAACAAATAAAATTCCAATTAATTTCTGAAAATTAATAATTTTATCAAGATGTATTTTCCCAAAATATAAACCGTTTCAATTTCTCAAAAAATCCCAATTTTAAGTTTTATTCAAAAATTAAAATAAATATTCAAAAATAAAATTTTAAAATTAAAATAAAATTGGGACTGGATTGCACGAAACACGAAAAGGCCGGATCGCGAAAACGGGACCCGTACGCAGAGAAGACAGCACGCACGCACCGCGCGCGCGCGCGCGACAGGCGCGCACAGCTCTCGGCCAAGGCCGCGCGAGTCTGCGCACTGCTGGGCGCGGCTTTCCCGCAAGCATGCGGGCGGGGTGGGCGGCCAGTCTCGGCCGCCCTGGGCGGGCGCGGCAGGCGCGCCTAGCTCCCGCACAGGCGTGCGGGAGGTGCTGGGCGACTGGCCGGTCTGTCCCGGCCAGGCCTGGGCGGCGACGGGCGGCGCGCCCGGGAGGGCCTCCCGCGCGGTTGCGGGAGGGTGGCGCACGAAGCCCGCGCGCGCGACGCCTTCGCGCGCGGGGTTTCGCGTGTTCGTCGTGATCCGGGTTTTCGTTTCGTGTTTTCGTTCAAAAGCAAAACCAATCCAAGAAATCCAAAAACAGTTTATACAGTTTCAAATCTAAAATTGTTTTCAAAAATTAATTTTTTGCAAAAACCAATTTTCAGAAACTTTCAGGAAAAAATACAGTTTCGTAATTCAGGCTTTCTAAAACAATTACAAATACTCAATCGCATCAAGCCTAAGAATTTCTACCAAATTCAGTATAATTGAGACGAATCAGAAACACGATTAACGAGGTGGCTCTGATACCACTTGTTGGAAAACACAAATCAGAAAGCAGCGGAGTTTAAAAAATTTTCCCAACAAAAGGACCTTGAACTCGCAATCGTGTAACCCAATTCGTAAAGATAGAAAACTTACTTTTCTTTTAATTCTTTCTTGAAGCGTTTCAAGCCAACCAAGAACGCTCTTCTCGCGGCTTGATCCCCTCTCCTTGGTAAAGCTCGAATCTTCAAACTTCTAACTTGAAGTCTCTAGAGAAAGTCCACCAACTTGATCACAATCTAACTAGTAAGGATGCTAGTTCTCTAGTTAGTGTTTAGGCTTAACCTAGGGTTTAATTTAATCTTGGAGAAAGGAAGGTGTTCAACACATGAACCAAGAATTGTCAATTAGCTCTAAAGGGGAGCTCGAGCTCCCCTATATATAGGAGGGAGTGCCGATCCAAATCCTTGTTGGACAAGGATTTGGTTCCTCTCTCTCCTATTACTTGATTATCAAGTATTTTCCAACTTTGACTTTGAATTCTAATTCTAGTCAACTTTTAAGAGAGCTAAAAATATCCAAACTATTTTTGGATAATTTTATACTTTATTTATTATAAAATAAATAACTTATTTTTATCTAATTAATTAATTCGTAATTAATTAACTAGGTTATTTTCTCCAAAATTAGACTTTCTTTTTAATTCAAAATTAAACCAAAGTCTATTAAATAATTAACACATTAATTATTTAACATCACATAATCACGTGTGGCACACGTGTCTTAATGACACGTGTCCAATCACGTGAGCCACACGTGTGATTTCACACGTGTGGAACCCCTTAGGCTCGATTAACTCGTTTAATCATTTTTAAGCCTCAACTCATGTAACCAAGTTGTTGTGTGTGACCCTCTAGGTTCTCAATTCAATTAGCAGTGACCCCAATTAATTAATTCACTAATTAATTAATCAGTCCACAGATTAAACGACCATAGTCTAGCAACAGGTGTTTAACCCCTAGCTGAATTGGAATGTTCGGATTCGACAGAGCCTTTAAGTCATTGATTCATGTGAGATACAATCCTCCTACTTAGTATCTCTCAACCAAGATCTAGGGCAAGGGAATAATCAGAACCCTAATAATCCGGTCTTAAAGCTAAGTGCATTTCATATCCATTTGATCTCAATCCAAGAAACCCTTTTCTTGATGTCTTGATCTACTGCCTTGGCCAAGGACTCCATATGGCATATGAACGACTTACACAATAAGAGATCACCTTGCAAATGCAAGTGTAGGTCCTTTCTTGATTCTCATTCACTTTCATGAGTCACTTGTGCAGCCCCAGCATAAGCCTTGAATCAGTTGTCTAAGGCGACACCCTTTAAAGCTTATACCTAAGACTACAGAGTTAACTCATAAAGTGACAAGGAACCTCAAGTCTAAGGATCAATTAATCACATCAATGACTCGTGAGATATTTCCTAATCTGGAAGTTTCCATTTCCTGAAATAGAAACTTCCTTTCCCATTTAGGAATGTTCTCACACGGGGCACCTCAGTGAACTTACTTATTAAAGTAAGCACCCTCATGTATCACGCACGTATCAACTATACACTTTGCACCTCCATGAAACAAGGTGGTCCTTCTTAAGGGCGTGATCCCATAAGCAAGCCTTAGAGGAGTCAGGTTGACACTCCCACTGTCTGTAGGACTCATCGGCTTGGATTATTTTACTAATCATGACTTATGTGATATAGGGCTCGTTTCATGAACCATTTCACCTAAATGGTAGAGTCCTAAAGTCATCAGGATTAGGGGAGTTCTCATACATGCACAGCTAAAGTAAACGCATACCAAACAAGAGCATATAAAGAAGTGTTGTTCAATTCGTTATTTTATTCAAAGATTGTCTGTGATTACAATAAGGAAAAGCACAAAGCGGATATACAATCGGCTTTCTAGGGCACTATTCCTAACACCTATAGCCTATTTTGCACCTTAAGACCTAATCCTTGTACTTTCTTTGACTTAATCATAACTAAAACCAACCCTCGTCTCCTTTTTATTGCTAAGGATTGAACCATATCAGCTAAAGAAGGAAGAACGAGGCTCCAAGAAGAAGAAGAAATGGGAAACCTCCATTTTTTGCCATTCTTTGAACTCAAACCCTCCGATTCTTTGTTCCTTCTTCAAGATCAAGGTATGATTCTTAATCTCCATGTTCTTGTGGTCATTTTGCCCTACTTGAATTATATTTTGTGTTAAAGAATCCATGTATATGCCATATTTGTTGAATAGTTAGGTTAAACTTGGAAATTCTTGAATATATGCTATCATGTACGTTTGTGACTGAAATTTGCATGAAATCTTGCATGTTTCTCATGGATTAATTGTTGTGTTTGTGTTCTTTGCCCCCTACTTCGTTGCTGCTCTGTTGAAGAAGGAAAACAGGGGATTTTTACAAGTCTTAAAGCATGAAAATGTTGAGATTTTGTTGCCTTGTTGCTGTCAGTTGCATGTGTGTGAGTTTGTGATTGTTTTACCATGTTTTATTGCTTGTTCTTGCTGTGTAATTGTTGCACCATGCCGGCCCTGTGTTGCTGTTGTTGCCCCTGCTTTCTCCCTTGCCTGAACTGAGCTGCTGCTGCGTCTGAATTCCAGAAGAAAGCAGCAGCGCGGCCGCGCAGCTTTTGAGCTGATTCTGCTTCGCGGCCACGCTGCTTGTCCAGTGCCGATTCTGGATTCGCGTCGCGGCCGCACCGTTTTTTTGCATGTTTGGTGTCGCGGCTGCTCTTGACTGAAGTTCATGCAAACGTTGTTGCTCCAGTTTTTTTTTTTCCCAGGCATTTTCATTTCTTTTGTTGATCTGTTATGAACTGCTGCATGCCTTTTTTTTAATTGTTAATCTAACGCCCCGTGCCTTCGTTTCAGGTACGCTCGCCACACGCATGAGTTTGAGTGTTAGAATTATTGGCATGTTTTAGGAATTATGTGTCTAATTGAAATTATGTGGATTAATTGTCTAATTGCCTAAGTGCTTATTTTAATTTTAATTTCATTTCATTTTATTTCATTTCATTTCATATTCTAACATATGCATAATTCATACATTCATTTCATACCATGGTTATATATATATATATATACTTAAACTAATTTCATAAGAATAACATTCCATACACTTCATGCATTTATATATATATATATATATATATATATATATATATATATTTTTACACTTATATATATTACCTACACTAATATACTCACATGCATTATATATGTATATATTAATAAGCACTATGATCAATTATATATATATAACATAACTAATATCTCTACTTTATAACTTTATACATATATATTATATATCTATACATATATTACTCATATACATTGTATATGCATTTGCAAGACACACACACCAAATCTCTACAACACACACATAAACCCTTTCTCTCATTTTCATCACAGTCATCTTTGATCAAGAAAGAAGAAGAAAGAGTAGAGATTCAAGAAAGGATCATCAAGTCATCTTTGATCAAGAAAGAAGAAGAAAGAGTAGAGATTCAAGAAAGGATCATCATCTTCATCATCTCATCATTTCCATTTCATCCTTTTCTTCGAAGGTTGGTTCATGTGTTGGTATATATATATATATATATGTAGGTGTGTGTATGTATGAGGGTTCGTTAGAGATTTGGATTTTGGACTTTAACCTTGATGGTCAAGCATGACTTCTTGAGCAATATATGTGAATTCATGAATTCCTAGCCTTGTTTCTTTGTTATTTGGATGATTGGTACATATATGAATTTTGGAGGAGTATATGTGATTGTTTGGATTGATCCTTGCCTCAAACTTGTGTTTTATGTGTTGTAATTGAAGTATTAGATGTATGTTGGTGTTATATGTTAGTTTTGAGGTGTGTACTTGTTGTAGATTGGTGTTGGGAAGGTTTGGGAGCCAATTTCCAAGAACTACCCTGTTTTTCCCCTATTTTTTTGGCCAGCGAAACACCACACGGCCGTGTGGGACCTTAGTTCATTTCCTACACGCCCGTGTGGGATTCGTCTGTTGGTACAGGAGGTTTTCACATGCCCGTGTGGGATTCGTCTGTTGTTACAGGAGGTTTTCACACGGGCGTTTCCCACTCAAAAAAACTCTGATTGACCTAATTTTTTAACCGTTAGAAACCTCTTGAAGTCTAGAACACTCTTAAATTGGAATCACCACATTATCCTTTATAAATTGTGAGATATGATCAATCCTTTTTGGTGTCACCATTTCACCCAAAATCTGCGTTAACCCAACTTTGGGCCTAAGCCATTTTCATTCCGTTTTGAACTAGAATTTGAGCCATATATGTTTGAAAAGCTCTATTTGTCTACTTTCATATCCAATATCATGAGCATACCGTTAGTCGATTACTTGGTTCATTTATCCAGAGTTTAATCCGGTTGAAGAGCAGGGTCATTAGGCTTCTCATATCCTTTCTCTTTTGGTTAAGGTGAGGTTTTAATTTAGTTAAACTAGAACCCTATTATCTTGTGTGATTAGTTCAAGCTAAAATGTATCAAGTATATGTATACTTTTGAAAATGGTTTATGCACGAAAGGTTTTCAAATGTTTTCATGAAAATGTTTTGGTGAGAATCACGCACATGTTATTGGGCCCTGGGGAAACGTGGGCTTAGACACCGGTACGATATCGGGCCGTCGGGCAACCCCTTAGCACGTAGTACCCTTTGAGAATATCCTCACTCGACTTAGGTGGCAGGAAGGCGGGATATTCTTGAGCCGGTGGTTAACCCACTGAAGGAGCGGGAAGGAATCATGATCCCCCGTCTCAATATGTATCATGAGGTGGCTAGGGCCTTGCAAACCCTTCCACCGCCCCGGAGGAAGAAGGATGGAAAACTTATGTTTCTCAAGTCATGATTACGAATATGATTATGTTAATGATATGGTTATGAATGCATGAACGCCCAATAATGTTTTCAAGCACGCACTATGGGAGTAAGGTTTGAGAATTGCCCACTCGCCGGGCCACGTTAATTATGTTTATTCAAGTAATAATATGATATCGGTAATTCCGAGTAATGCCTTTCTCAAACTATCCGCTTGGGATTTTCTAACCCTTTACTCGGGATTATGGATTGCATGCGCATGTGATTTATGTATATTGCCCCTCACTCAGTCTTAGGATTGACACCCCACGTTTTTAGTCTTTTTGCAGGTTGAGCTAGGCGGGGATTGAGGTCGTTGTAGTCTTTCCTTTTGGAGTCCAAGCTTGTAATTACTTCTTAGCTTTTCATACTCATGTTTTAAATTATGTATTATCGTTTTGGAGAATTATTGTATATCTTATGTGGTGGCCGGGATGGCCTATGATTGTATAACTTAGTTTTGTGTTAATTGTGTATATATGCTTCCGCTTTGTGTTATTGCTTCGTTGGTTTTAATTGGTTTAAGGGTTAGCCCCGCTTACCTAGTAAGTTGTTTTTATTTTGTCACCCGTTCGCCACGTGTTTAGTTTATGTATGGAAATTAATTTCGTGCATGAATTGGACTAGTGGTACGGGGGATGTGACGCCTTCCAATGCGGGTGTTACAGTTAAGGTGTGTGTATATATATTATATTGCATGTTCATTTGTTTGTTTGTAAACAAGATATGCAGGTATATGTATATATGTAATATACATAGTATGCAAGTGCGTACGTAAGAGTGCATGAATAATATATGGTGTATATATGTTGTAATGTATTGTTATATATATATATATACATGCACACGTACAAAACACATCACACAACTGATACTATAATCTACATAAATATGTATATAAACACTCACGTACACAATCATGCATAAATTATATATATTTATTTATATATATATATATAATATAATTTGTGCATGTGTGATTGCGTGAAGGTATATATATGTATATAGATGTTATATTATATGTTATAAATGTAATATAATACATGATATTTTATGATTTTAATTATGGAAATGATTTTATTAAGTTTATATATTTTATGATCTTAAATTTTTTGATCTCGCGTGCATGATTTTCATATTTAATTTCATGCTCTTTGATGTCTTCCCTCTAATTGTTTATGACTTATACGCTATGTGAATGTGTTGAATTATATGTTAAATATCTTGAATTAATTTTATGGATTCATTTGATACGAATTTTACGTGATATGAATTTAAATACTTTAAATGAGACCTTCGTGCACTTTATTTGCATGCATCGCATTCATTGCATCGCCATGCGTCTATATGGTACATGTTTGAGTCTAAGTCTTTAGTGTTACGTTTGTTTGTCTCAGGGGTGCTTCCGGGAGGTGTCGTACCCAAAGTTTAAGTTGTTTGGGATCGTTTTCTTGCACCACGACACTCTTTTGGTCAAAGGTGAGGTTTAGGTTCTTTTCTTTTTAGTTAAGCGACCTGAGCCCCCTATGTGCTCTTTTTCAAGCCCGCATGCGAATATACTATTATATTTACCTAATAGATATGTGCTTATACGATATGTTTATGACTTTGTCATATGATTAAAGGTTTTTGAACTATATATACGAGCGTATGTAAGCTTGAAAATGTTTTGCAATGAGGCTATGCTCCAAACCGTGTGTCTTCATGCTAGCTACGGATTAGGATGACACGGAGAGGTACGTCTATAGCATAAGGAGTTTCAAGGTAAGGTATGCTCTTATAAGCTTTTGAAAGGGCTATATCTATGAGCATATATGAGCTCATGGTTTTAATGAAAGTTTAACGCTAATGTTCATAATGTTAATGATTTGTAATGTGCGAGAATGTAATGGTAATGTAATGTAACGCTAATGTTAGGCCCCGGAGATGTGAGTAAGGGGGACCCGGGACGGCCATGGGGTCGCCGGTTATGACCCCTGTGCGCATTCTCCAACTTTAAAGGATCAACCCGGAACCCACTAGAAGGTTTGGTGGGGGATGGAATCCCCGGGCGTGAGCGTCATGAAACTCACGACCCATACTTAACTTAATGGATGGTTAAGGGTCGGCCGGCCCTTCCATCACCGAAGAAGGGGATTAAATGTGATTTCTATTTTATAATGTAATGAATGAGAAGTAGCGGTGGATGCTCAAACTCGCCGAGCTTAATGAAATGGTTGGATTATGGAACGGGAATAGAGTCTTTAATAATGTAATGTATACGTATATGATATGTAATGCCCTTTGAAAATGCTTTGGTATGCAAAACCTATTCCCGGTTCATAACCTTTATCTTTTACGTGCTTTGCTCTATTTATGTATAGTGTGTGGGTATGCGTTAGCCCTCTCACTCAGTCAAGATATGACTGACACCTCTCTTTTACCACTTTTAGTTTGTAGGTCTTTTGAGCACGATAGGCGGAGAAGTGGGTCGTTCGAGTCTCACTTTTGGTTATAGGTCGTGCTAGGTGCATTGCATTTATTTTGTCTTGTATTTAATGAATTAATCATGTTATGGATTTGTGTTTTGGAGATATGAATTGTTATGGTTATGTATATTTGATCTTTTGATGTATATGTAAATCTTGAAATTTTTATATTACTAGAACTCCTTTGCTTCCGCTATTTGTCCATTTGTTGCGCGCTCTAAGTATGTTTTAGCTCCGCCTAGTCTAGTGAGTGTGTGGTCTCCCGTTCGCTTAGACTTGGGCTCGTGTATGGACTTCCCATTTCATATGCGGGTTCGGGTTCGGGTTTAGGTGCGGGGGATGTGGTGGCCCGCGCTCCGAGTGCTACACTTTAGACCAACACTCACGAAGTGTTAAGTTTTTTAGAGAAATAAAAGAAAAGTTTTCAAAGCAAAAATCCTAGCCTTAACACAAGTCAAAGAACTAGCATTCTCACTCGCTTGATCGTGTTCTAGGACTGGTGTTGATACGCTTTGGAGGATCGCTGCTTTGGGATCTAATCGAAGGCCGTTCGAGGCATTTCTCTTGAAGGGTGTTCGTTAGGCGGTAATGACATCACTAGAAAGCTTCTAACTTAGTAAGTTTCTAAACACCCAACGTTACAGTACGAAAATTGCAAGAAAATGATTAAACTTTTGGAAAAATTTTAAACTTCTGCTGCTCAACACTTTCGTGTTTTCCAACACTTTTTGGAGTCTTGAGCTAGGCGGCAAGTTGTCTAGAGTCGTACTTGTGGGTAGCTCAGGTCTCATGCATATAGTGGTTTTGATTATGCACATTATGATTATATTTTGGACATGTATTTATGAATACACTTGTTAGATCTCGGGTATGTGTATATGTATTAAGACTTTATATGATAATTATGGATATGTTATGATGTTTACTGGCTTGTTATAATATGATCTTAAATCTCTTCCACTATTACTTGTTTGTTTGCTCACTTCGATTTGAGGGTCTAGACCGCCTAGCTAGGGAAATTTTTGTTTTGTCACCCATTCACTATGATTTGACACGTGTGCAGACTTCCATTTTGTTACACGTGTTAAGCTCTAATGCGGGGGATGTGGTGCCCATCGCTCAGGATGCTACAAGTTATGGTAAGAAATTTTTTTCTACAGCTACGAATACAGGGATCCTTCACAAGCTAAAGACACCAACCAGCAACTCGAAAACAACTAGAGGACAAACGAAGAGCAAATGGTGGGAAAGTGCTCAATGACAAAGCCCCAAAACAAGGAGAAAGAAATCCGAAGGCCTCTCAAGCACCTTCTTCATGCAAATCAACTGTGACTGTTAGGAATAGTGCCCTAAAAGCCGATTGTATATCCGCTTTGTGCTTTTCCTTATTGTAATCACAGACAATCTTTGAATAAAATAACGAATTGAGGCAACACTTCTTTATATGCTCTTGTTTGGTATGCGTTTACTTTAGCTGTGCATGTATGAGAACTCCCCTAATCCTGATGACTTTAGGACTCTACCATTTAGGTGAAATGGTTCATGAAACGAGCCCTATATCACATAAGTCATGATTAGTAAAATACTCCAAGCCGATGAGTCCTACAGACAGTGGGAGTGTCAACCTGACTCCTCTAAGGCTTGCTTGTGGGATCACGCCCTTAAGAAGGACCACCTTGTTTCATGGAGGTGCAAAGTGTATAGTTGATACGTGCGTGATACATGAGGGTGCTTACTTTAATAAGTAAGTTCACTGAGGTGCCCCGTGTGAGAACATTCCTAAATGGGAAAGGAAGTTTCTATTTCAGGAAATGGAAACTTCCAGATTAGGAAATATCTCACGAGTCATTGATGTGATTAATTGATCCTTAGACTTGAGGTTCCTTGTCACTTTATGAGTTAACTCTGTAGTCTTAGGTATAAGCTTTAAAGGGTGTCGCCTTAGACAGCTGATTCAAGGCTTATGCTGGGGCTGCACAAGTGACTCATGAAAGTGAATGAGAATCAAGAAAGGACCTACACTTGCATTTGCAAGGTGATCTCTTATTGTGTAAGTCATTCATATGCCATATGGAGTCCTTGGCCAAGGCAGTAGATCAAGACATCAAGAAAAGGGTTTCTTGGATTGAGATCAAATGGATATGAAATGCACTTAGCTTTAAGACCGGATTATTAGGGTTCTGATTATTCCCTTGCCCTAGATCTTGGTTGAGAGATAGTAAGTAGGAGGATTGTATCTCACATGAATCAATGACTTAAAGGTTCTGTCGAATCCGAACATTCCAATTCAGCTAGGGGTTAAACACCTGTTGCTAGACTATGGTCGTTTAATCTGTGGACTGATTAATTAATTAGTGAATTAATTAATTGGGGTCACTGCTAATTGAATTGAGAACCTAGAGGGTCACACACAACAACTTGGTTACATGAGTTGAGGCTTGAAAATGATTAAACGAGTTAATCGGGCCAAGAGGGTTCCACACGTGTGAAATCACACGTGTGGCTCACGTGAGTGACACGTGTCACTGTGACACGTGTCACACACGTGTGTATATATATATTATATATATTAAATAATTAATTAGTTAATTATTTAATAGACTTTGGTTTAATTTTGAATTAAAAAGAAAGTCTAATTTTGGAGAAAATAATCTAGTTAATTAATTATGAATTAATTAATTAGATAAAAAAAATAAGTTATTTATTTTATAATAAATAAAGTATAAAATTATCCAAAAATAGTTTGGATATTTTTAGCTCTCTTAAAAGTTGACTAGAATTAGAATTCAAAGTCAAAGTTGGAAAATACTTGATGATCAAGTAATAGGAGAGAGAGGAACCAAATCCTTTCCCAACAAAGATTTGGATCGGCACCCTCTCCCTATAAATAGGGGAGCTCGAGCTCCTTATGAAGGAATTCGACAATTCTTGGTTCATGTGTTGAACACCTTCCTTTCTCCAAGATTAAATAAAACCCTAGGTTAAGCCTAAACACTAACTAGAGAACTAGCATCCTTACTAGTTAGATTGTGATCAAGTTGGTGGACTTTCTCTAGAGACTTCAAGTTAGAAGTTTGAAGATTCGAGCTTTACCAAGGAGAGGGGATCAAGCCGCGAGAAGAGCGTTCTTGGGTGGCTTGAAACGCTTCAAGAAAGAACAAAAGAAAAGTAAGTTTTCTGTCTTTACGAATTTGGTTACACGATTGCGAGTTCAAGGTCCTTTTGTTGGAAAAATTTTTTAAATTCCGCTGCTTTCTGATTCGTATTTTCCAACAAGTGGTATCAGAGCCACCTCGTTAATCGTGTTTCTGATTCGTCTCAATTATACTGAATTTGGTAGAAATTCTTAGGCTTGATGCGATTGAGTATTTGTAATTGTTTTAGAAAGCCTGAATTACGAAACTGTATTTTTTCCTGAAAGTTTCTGAAAATTGGTTTTTATAAAATTTAATTTTGAAAAACAATTTTAGATTTGAAACTGTATAAACTGTTTTTGGATTTCTTGGATTGGTTTTGCTTTTGAACGAAAACACGAAACGAAAGCCAGGATCGCGATGAACACACGAAACCCCGCGCGCGAAGGAGTCGCGCGCGCGGGCTTCGCTCGCCACCCTCCCGCAACCGCGAGGGAGGTCCTCCCGGGCGCGCCGCCCATCATCGCCCAGGGCTGGCCGGAACAGACCGGCCAGTCGCCCGCACGCCGTCCGCCCGTCGCCGCCCAGGCCTGGCCGAGACAGACCGGCCAGTCGCCCAGCACCTCCCGCACGCCTGTGCGGGAACCTTGGCGCGCCCGCCCAGGGCGGCCGAGACTGGCCGCCCAATGCCCGGCAGGAGCTGCGCGCTCCAGCGCGCACAGCGCGCGGCCAAGCTGTGCGCACACGCCGCACTTGGGGCGGGCAACCCCGTTTTCGTGATCCGGCCTTTTCGTGTTTCGTGAAATCCAGTCCCAATTTTTTATTTTAATTTTAAAATTTTATTTTTGAAAATTTATTTTAATTTTTTGAATAAAACTTAAAATTGGGATTTTTGAGAAATTGAAACGGTTTATATTTTGGGAAAATACATCTTGATAAAATTATTAATTTTCAGAAATTAATTGGAATTTTATTTGTTTTGGTAATTTGGGATTTATTGAAAACTTTTATAAATAAGACTCGCATCAAGTCGTGTTTTAAGCTATTAGAGCTTAAAGCGAGAATTTTAATTTATTGGTTAAATTTAAATTCTTGCAAAAGCATGTTAGGTGATCATGGGTTTAGATCTATGTATGGTTTTAATTTATGCACATGGATGGTTTAAATTGGGGTTGGAGCCCTATAGTTGCGTTTTTCAATTGAGGTTGGAGCCTCACTTATGTGCGTACTGTTATGTGATTTATTATGTGGCTTTCCATATTACTGTTTTTGAGGCCGGGGTATGCCCCGTGTAATTGTCTAAGGCCAATATGAAGATTGAGCCTTATTACTTTATGTCTTTTTCCTTTTTATTGTAATTTGAGAGTAGAGATAGGTGGTGAGGTTTTATTTTCATTTTGGAGACAATGCACCCATGGAGTAAGATGGACCACATTCAAGTAACAAGGAGGCCATAAGTGAAGACCCCTCAAAATGTTAGGGAGGGGAATCTCAATTGTTAAATGTAATAGAGATAGGGCTCGTATTTTGTTACCGCTTTCCCTTATGTGATTTGAACTGTTTATGTGGCATGTATGTTAGAACTTGTGATTGTGGAGTGGCTCCCACATATCACGCATAAGATAGGTAGAACCCATGATCATTACATGTTAGTATCATGCTAGGACATGTTATCTGTTTATGAGCTTGTTTGAAATGCATTTAAGTGTACTTGCATTAATCAAGACTAATAAAATTAGATAACATATATGTTGGTGAGGTCGAACCGGACAACTCTCCGGTTGATTCGAAAATTCCCATTAAATATTAAGCTAATTTCGAACAAATAGGTGTTTAATTCGAGATGCAAATTTTGAATTAAATTCCTAGCATTCCATCAATAGGTTTTAAGTTTAGTAAGTAAAGCTAGTTATTGTCCGCGAGTCGTGGGATAGCTAGTGGAGCTTATTAGTTCTTAGTTACCTAATTAATCATTTTAAATGGTCAATATTTCGTGGTCAATTTTAGCAAGGGCGATGTCCGCGAGTCGTGGGTCGTTCGAACTAAGTTTTGGTCATGATCTTATGATTGATGGGTCTAGCTTAACGCCTAAGTAAATATGGATGTCGCACGAGTCGTGGGTCCATATTGAAAGATAGGTGATGCAAAAACAATTACTAAGAGTTCTAAAGGTGTTAGAATTGGTAAGTTGTACCTACCTAGGGTTCTTACTTAGAATGTCCGCGAGTCGTGGGTTCGAGGTAAAATGCCTAGGATCTTAGTACCCATTGGGAAACGTGTTCCTCTTAGATCTTTGGGAATTCTAGATCTTTGAAAAACAGTGGGAGCTACAATAGATTAAAGACCTTATCTTTTGTATATCGTTATAATTCAGCATGCTCACTAGTTCTCTGTTTTACCATTTAGGTCGTAGATTCTATGATTCTCTACGTGTTTTGAAATGGCAACCAAAAACCCTCTTGTATCGATCCTCGAGTCAAACAAGTTGACTGGTCCCAACTATTCTGATTGGCTGAGGAATCTAAAAATCATTTTAGATTCTGAGAAGAGGACTTATGTTCTCTTCGAAGGGGAGCCTAGTCCCGAAGGGGAGGCTCCCACTCGGGCTGAGCGGGATGCGATTCAGAAGTGGAAGGATGATAATCTCCAAGCCCGTTGTCTTATGTTGGCTAACATGTCTCCGGACTTGCAAAGGCAACATGAGGCCATGGAATTTTCTTGGGAGATTTACGACCACTTAGAGCAACTTTACCGCCCTCATGAACGTGTTACAAGGTATAACACTTCAAAGGAATTGTTCCACTTGAGAATGAGGGAAGGTTCAAGTGTCCATGAATATGGACTCAAGTTTCTTGCCCTTACTGAGAAACTTGCTTCCATGGACATGCCACTGAAAGATGAGCTTTCAGTGGATTTGTTGCTAGCTTCGCTCCCACCATCATTCAACCCATTTGTCCTTAACTTCAACACGAATCATGCTGGTGCTACTGTAGCTGAGCTGATTAGTCAACTTGTGACTGCTGAAAGCACAATCAAGGAGGACAATAAGGTTTTGATGGTGAATGCTCCATCTTCCTCTTCTGGGCCTTCTAAAGGTAAGGGCAAGAAAGCCCAAAAGAAGAAGAAGAAACCCCTTAGGCCCACTGGTGGCATTTCGAAGGGGAAGGCCCAAAAGAAGAAGCGTGATCAGAAAGAGGATGTTTGCTTCCATTGTGGCAAAGCGGGACATTGGAGGAGAAACTGCCCAGAGTACAAGGCTACTCTGAAGAAAGGTATCTTTCTCGTTGAAGTAAATCTTTCTATTAATTCTAGTTCTTGGGTACTTGATACCGGTTGTGGAACTCATATCTGTAATGATGTACAGATGCTAAGTGAAGTCCAACAACTCAAAGAAGGAGAATGTGTCTTGAAGATCGGCGATGGCTCAAACGTTGAAGCTCGAGCTTTAGGCACAATTAGATTAGATTTAGGTAGTTTTGAGTTAGTATTAAATAAAGTCCTTTATGTACCGAGCATTATTCGTAATATAATTTCAGTTCCAATATTAGATTGTGAAGGTTATGAAACTTATATTAAGAATGGTAAATACTTTATCAAACGGAACAACTCTTCCGTTCATATCGGTACTCTAAGTAATGGACTTTACCTAACTCAAAATATCAATATTATGAATATACAACGAGAAACAAAGCGTAAGAGAGATGACAAAGTTTTAGCTCCCTTATGGCACGCTAGATTAGGACACATTTCCAAGAACAGAATTAGCAAGATAAACATTTTAGGATCATTCTCTGAAAATGATCTCAAAGAGTTAACTTCTTGCGAATCCTGTCTTAAAGGAAAAATGTCCAAAGTCCATTTTAAAGGAACTGTGGAACGTGCCACTAAGGTTTTGGATTTGATCCATACTGATGTTTGTGGACCGCTTAGTGTAAGCACTAGAAACAATCATCAGTACTTCATAACCTTTACTGATGACTTTAGTCGGTATGGTTATGTATACTTAATGAAGTATAAATCTGAAGCTTTTGAGAAATTCTTAGAATTTCAAAAGGAGGTTGAGAACCAAACTGGTCACAAGATCAAAGCACTTCGATCTGATCGAGGAGGCGAATATCTTAGTGAAGAATTCCTTAATCATCTCAAGGATAATGGGATTATCTCTCAGTGGACTCCTCCGGGAACTCCTCAGCTTAATGGAGTTTCTGAGAGAAGGAATCGAACCCTACTTGATATGGTTCGTTCCATGATGAGTTTCACTGACTTACCACCTTCTTTCTGGGGTTATGCCCTAGAAAGTGCAGCAAAGATTCTGAATCTAGTTCCCTCTAAGTCAGTCCCCAAGACGCCCTATGAAATGTGGCATGGTAAAATCCCTAGTTATTCTTATTTAAGAATTTGGGGTTGTCCTGTTTACGTGAAGAGGACAGTGGGAGATAAGTTAGAATCTCGTTCTAACTTATGCTACTTTGTAGGTTATCCTAAGGAATCCATAGGATACTGTTTCTATGATCTATCTGAGCAAAAGGTGTTTGTTTCCAGAAATACCACTTTTCTTGAGGAACCGTTCCTTAAAGAAAAGAAAGGCAAGATCATAGAATTAGAAGAAGTACAAAGTGACCCCACACCACCCACTGAAGAAACGTCCCACTCTGATCAACCACAACCAATCACGAATTTCGATACACATGAAAATCCTCCTCTAAGGCGTTCTGAACGCACTCCTAGACAGCCGGAGAGATGGTATGGATTCTTCCATGAAATCTCTCAAAAGGATAATGATCCTTTAACATATGAGGAGGCACTTTCAGATTCTGACTCTGAACAGTGGATAGAAGCCATGAAATCCGAAATGGACTCCATGAACTCCAACCAAGTTTGGACCTTGGTAGATTTGCCTGATGGGGTCAAACCCATAGGTTGCAAATGGATCTTTAAGAGAAAGCTTGGAGTTGATGGTAGCATTGCGGCCTACAAAGCAAGACTGGTTGCAAAAGGATTCACTCAAAGACCCGGCGTGGACTTTGACGAAACCTTTTCACCAGTTGCAATACAAAAGTCCATTCGAATCATGCTTGCCATTGCTGCATATTAGACTATGAGATATGGCAAATGGATGTGAAAACTGCCTTTCTCAATGGTGACATTAACAAAGACATTTATATGGAGCAACCCATAGGTTTCACATTCAGTGGGAGTGAGTAAAAGGTTTGCAAACTCCAAAGATCAATCTATGGATTGAAACAGGCTTCTAGGAATTGGAACATTCGATTTGATGAATCGGTCAAAGTGTTTGGCTTCACCCAAATTTCGAATGAATCATGTGTGTATAGAAAGGAATTGGAGACCTCAGTGCAATTCTTAGTACTTTATGTTAATGACATCCTTCTTATTGGGAATTCGAAGGATGACATGAAAGTGACTAAGTTATGGTTATCGAACCAATTCGAGATGAAAGATCTTGGTGATGTGTCCTATATCCTTGGAATTAAAATCTATAGAGATAGATCTAGAAGGTTAATAGGACTATCACAGTTGATGTACATTGACAAAGTATTGAAAAGATTCAATATGGAGTCAGCAAAGGTTAAGAACCTTCCTATGAGTGGAGGAACATGTCTTTCAAAGAAGATGTGTCCTAAGACTAACCTTGAAAAGGAAAGAATGACTCATACACCTTATGCATCAGCAATAGGTAGCATAATGTATGCAATGTTATGTACTCGACCGGATGTGGCTTATGCACTTAGTGTAATGAGTCGTTTCCAATCTGACCCTGGAGATGGTCACTGGGCTGCCGTGAAGAATATTCTTAAGTACTTGAAAAGTACTAAAGATTTATTCTTAGTTTACGGAGGTCAGAAAGATCTTACTGTCGAAGGATACTGTGATGCAAGCTTTGCATCTGACTTAGATGATTTTAAGTCAATGTCAGGATACATTTTCTGCCTAAACGGCGGAGCAGTGAGTTGGAAGAGATCCAAGCAGACTACCACTGCAGATTCGACCACTGAGGCCGAATACTTAGCTGCAAATAATGCAGCTAAGAAAGGTGTTTGGATTAGAAACTTCATTCAAGAATTGAATGTTGTTCCTAGCATGAAAGACCCCACTACTGTGTTTTGTGACAACACTGGGGCGGTTGCTCAAGCAAGAGAACCAAGATCTCACCAACGGACCAAGCACATTATGAGGAAGTATCACCTAATCCGTGATATTATCAAAAGAGGAGATGTGCTAATTGAGAGGGTCACATCAGCAGAGAACGTGGCAGATCCACTTACTAAACCCCTTAGTCGAAAAGCTTTCCAAGGTCATCTTTAGAAGTTGGGACTTAGAGTAGCTTTAGAATGGCTTTGACGGGCAAGTGGAAGATTGTTAGGAATAGTGCCGTAGAAAGCCGATTGTATATCCGCTTTGTGCTTTTCCTTATTGTAATAACAAACAATCTTTGAATGAAATAACGAATTGAGGCAACACTTCTTTATATGCTCTTGTTTGGTATGCGTTTACTTTAGCTGTGCATGTATGAGAACTCCCCTAATCCTGATGACTTTAGGACTCTACCATTTAGGTGAAATGGTTCATGAAACGAGCCCTATATCACATAAGTCATGATTAGTAAAATACTCCAAGCCGATGAGTCCTACAGACAGTGGGAGTGTCAACCTGACTCCTCTAAGGCTTGCTTGTGGGATCACGCCCTTAAGAAGGACCACCTTGTTTCATGGAGGTGCAAAGTGTATAGTTGATACGTGCGTGATACATGAGGGTGCTTACTTTAATAAGTAAGTTCACTGAGGTGCCCCGTGTGAGAACATTCCTAAATGGGAAAGGAAGTTTCTATTTCAGGAAATGGAAACTTCCAGATTAGGAAATATCTCACGAGTCATTGATGTGATTAATTGATCCTTAGACTTGAGGTTCCTTGTCACTTTATGAGTTAACTCTGTAGTCTTAGGTATAAGCTTTAAAGGGTGTCGCCTTAGACAGCTGATTCAAGGCTTATGCTGGGGCTGCACAAGTGACTCATGAAAGTGAATGAGAATCAAGAAAGGACCTACACTTGCATTTGCAAGGTGATCTCTTATTGTGTAAGTCATTCATATGCCATATGGAGTCCTTGGCCAAGGCAGTAGATCAAGACATCAAGAAAAGGGTTTCTTGGATTGAGATCAAATGGATATGAAATGCACTTAGCTTTAAGACCGGATTATTAGGGTTCTGATTATTCCCTTGCCCTAGATCTTGGTTGAGAGATAGTAAGTAGGAGGATTGTATCTCACATGAATCAATGACTTAAAGGTTATGTCGAATCCGAACATTCCAATTCAGCTAGGGGTTAAACACCTGTTGCTAGACTATGGTCGTTTAATCTGTGGACTGATTAATTAATTAGTGAATTAATTAATTGAGGTCACTGCTAATTGAATTGAGAACCTAGAGGGTCACACACAACAACTTGGTTACATGAGTTGAGGCTTGAAAATGATTAAACGAGTTAATCGGGCCAAGAGGGTTCCACACGTGTGAAATCACACGTGTGGCTCACGTGAGTGACACGTGTCACTGTGACACGTGTCACACACGTGTGTATATATATATTATATATATTAAATAATTAATTAGTTAATTATTTAATAGACTTTGGTTTAATTTTGAATTAAAAAGAAAGTCTAATTTTGGAGAAAATAATCTAGTTAATTAATTATGAATTAATTAATTAGATAAAAAAAAATAAGTTATTTATTTTATAATAAATAAAGTATAAAATTATCCAAAAATAGTTTGGAAATTTTTAGCTCTCTTAAAAGTTGACTAGAATTAGAATTCAAAGTCAAAGTTGGAAAATACTTGATGATCAAGTAATAGGAGAGAGAGGAACCAAATCCTTTCCCAACAAGGATTTGGATCGGCACCCTCTCCCTATAAATAAGGGAGCTCGAGCTCCTTATGAAGGAATTCGACAATTCTTGGTTCATGTGTTGAACACCTTCCTTTCTCCAAGATTAAATAAAACCCTAGGTTAAGCCTAAACACTAACTAGAGAACTAGCATCCTTACTAGTTAGATTGTGATCAAGTTGGTGGACTTTCTCTAGAGACTTCAAGTTAGAAGTTTGAAGATTCGAGCTTTACCAAGGAGAGGGGATCAAGCCGCGAGAAGAGCGTTCTTGGGTGGCTTGAAACGCTTCAAGAAAGAACAAAAGAAAAGTAAGTTTTCTGTCTTTACGAATTTGGTTACACGATTGCGAGTTCAAGGTCCTTTTGTTGGAAAAATTTTTTAAATTCCGCTGCTTTCTGATTCGTATTTTCCAACAGTGACACCCCGAATCTTCGGCATTCCAGGTACGGCATCACGGGTGAGTTAAATTCTATAATTTACGTGAATTATGTGATTAGCATGCTTATATGTCGATGTGAGATTTATTTTAATACGTGTGCATTAGAATTTAATTAATTGTTCTTGAGCTCAATCGCTCAATATTTGCCGAATTTGGGACCTAATTATATTTAGGGTGTTTTACCCTTTGTGGCTACCTTGAGCTAGGGATTCGAATTCGAATTCGAATTCTAACCCTATCATTAAATTCGTTTCGATGATTCGGATTCAATGTATTAACCTTTTATTTTCTAAAGCCATTTGATAGCTCAATCATTTTAAAATCCGATCCGAATGGACCGGATACCGTTTGACTCTACCCGTTTACCCGAACCGTATCAGCCCTTAAAGGCTGATAATATCCTCTCTCTCCATTTGATCGATCAAAGCAAGGGAGAAGAAAAGAGAAGGAAGCCCCTTTGGCCATTCCAAGCTTTGGGTCGAGCTTGCCTCATCCGACCTTCTAACCGAAGAAACAAGGTAACAATTGTATTCCTCTCGTTACGTGCTTCAATTCTACGTGCATTTCGTGGTATGATTCCTTGTCTAAGTGGCTATTTGGGAGTGATGATGAATAGTGTAGATTTCGTGTTTTGGGTGTTCGGGCTCATTTCAAAGTCTAATTTGTGTTCTAATGTGTTATATATATGTGATATACCTTGAACTTTAGTGTTTTTGGGTTGAATATTGATTGGTATGTGATTTGGGGTGGTTTGGGAACCACCCCCGTCGACCCCTTGCTTTCCTGATCTTTTTTTTCGGAGAAGACGACCCAACACGGCCGTGTCAGCCCCTAGTTCATTTCCGACACGGCCGTGTCAAGCCCTCGAGTTGGAATTTTTTTTATTCGGATACGGCCGTGTCAGCTTCCAGGCCAATTTTGACACGGCCGTGCTGACCTCGTTTGAACTCGGATTGGCCTGATTTTTGAACCAACGGAAACCTCTTGAAGTCTAAAACATCCTCCAATTGGAATCACCTCATTATCTTTTGTCATTTGTGATATATAATCGTTTGAAATTTATGTCGCCACTTCGACAAAATTCTGCATTCGTTCAACTTCGGACCTACGCCATTTTCGGCTCGCTTTGAACCACAATTCGAGCCACCTAAAATTTGAAACATCTATGTGTCTAGTTTTATTTCCAAGAAACAAAAATTAATTTCCATTTCTCAAAATCAAGTTATGATCGTTTTCCTACAGCTTGTCCGTTTCGGAAAACTTCCAACTTTTGCCCGTTTTGTTCGGAACCGTTTCCTATGCTTTTCTTCCGCTTTTCTTGCACTTTTTCAACTTAAAACCATTCCTAACTTGTTATATCATATGTAGGTGTATGTGTTTTGCTCTTATATCCATTTTATGTTGCTTTACTAATATGATATGTGTTCATACATGAATAAGTGCCACCATATGCCTTTCGTTTACTCTTGGTTGCATTAATTGTGCACACGAATATGCCCTAAAGTGTTCTAAGCATATGATAAGCTATGAAATGCATTCCCTTGTATGAAATAAGTTTGGATATAAATTTTTCTTAGGTAGTTGAATCTCTTATGTGCCTATGCATACGCCGTGCGTCTATGTGGTTCTTCTTTGGGTCTAAGTCCTGTTTCTTATCTCCAGTTTGTCCAGGTGCACCCGGGGTGGTGTTTCGGGAGCCATTTTGATTTCGGGGTGGATCACTTGTGTTGTTCTTGGCTTCCTTTGGTATAAGGTGAGGTTAGGTTATAGTTAAACCCTATAAAATGTGTTCGTTTTCTATGCATGCGAACTATAACCATAAAAATAAGTAAATAGGTGTGAAATATGTAATGTGACAAGTCTTTCCAAGTTTGATACGCTATGTACAAGACTATGTACGCTTGTTTTGGGTATATTATGATTTACTTTGGTTGCAACATCAAACTATACTTCAAACCGTGTGCCTCTTACGAGCCGAGAGCTATGAGCTATGGATATGCTGTGGATTTGACACGGAGAGGTATGTAGAGTATAGTTGTTTCAAGGTAAGATTGTTATGTCAGTTTGTTATGTTAATTTTGTTATGTAGCGGGTTACGCTATGGTATGCGTCTTATGATTTGTTTGGTATGATTGGGCCCCGGAGTTATGGGTAAGGTGGACCCGGGTCGGCCATGGGATCACTGGTTTATGACCTCGTGCACATCTCCACAGTTTGATAGGAATAACCCTGAACCCTCCAGGAGGTTTGGTAGGGGGATGGGAACCTAAGGGTTTGAGTGTTCGCGCTCCCCTCATATGATTTGGATGGTTTGGGTCGCGCAACCCTTCCATCACCGGAGAAGGAGGTATGTATGATATGTTTGCTATGTTATGTTTTGATTTGTTATGTATGTTTAGTTTGAGGAGCCCAGGATGTTAGAGTAGTGCCCTAGAATAGCCAAATAGTTTAGGCCTCTTTTTGAAAACTACTCTTATTAGCAGCAATTTGTGACATTAATGAAATAATAAATGTAATGTTTCATAGTCGTTTAATTCTATGTGGCCAATTCATCATGCCTCATTCAAGTTTATTAATTGCATATTATAACTGTTTGTGTATGGATGAAACCCCAAGGTCATACTGAGCTACGGGACTTGACCTCGCATAGGGATGGAGGTTATGGAACAAGTCTCTATTGCATGACCTAAACCAACTCCAAGTCGAAGAGTCTAATAAGCACGGGGATATTGACTTAACTCGTTTGAGACTTGCTCATATGACGTGCCTTTTAGAAAGGTTACTTTGTTTCATAAGTATTGAATGTAGGGACATTCACATGCGTATGGGGGTGCTTGTTAGGGAACAAGTACACTGAGGATCCCGACAGGAACACCTCAATGGGGTAAGGCTTTTATGCCTTAATGATGAGGTTGGTTCCCTGGTTATGGTAGTGTCTAAATGGTCCTTAGACTTGAGGCTCCATTGATGCTCTGTGCATGACAAGGGCAATGTTTGATATGCGCCTAGAGATTCATGGGTTCCATGAATCTCGTTATGGTTGTATGTTGGTATTGTTCGAATCATGTATGGGGGCATATGAGAAGCCAACATAGAATCTATCGCTCGTCTAGAAGAACGAGTGAATCACCCATGAATTCTATTGTAGTACATTCCACTTAAATCCTTGCGCAAGGTAGTGTGATCTAAATTAGGAAATGAGTTTCCTAGAGTGGTAGATCAAATGGAATTGCTATTAGAATTAATTCATAGCATTAGGACTAATAGGGTTCTATTATTCCCATGCCCTAGGTCCTAATCGGGGATTGGACGATAGAAGGATCTTATCTCACGGTATCCATGAGACTGAAAGGTTCACAACATAAACTTCACCTATTGGATGGGTGGTCATGAGCTTGTCACTAGACATCGATCATGATCTGTAGGTACTGATTAATTAAAAGGAGTTTTAATTAAACAATGATTAATTGAAAGGGTTTAATTGAATCAATAAGAAAAATTGTTATCTAAAATACCACGTTAAGAATGTGGGCCTACTACTATTCATTGGTGAACTTAAGGGGTCACACAATGACTCGAATTGAACAACAAGATTATCTAAAGATCAATAGAGATTGATTGATGAATTAAAAGAGTTTAATTTATGAGAGAGTAATTAATTAATAATTGTATTAATTAATTTATGCTTAATTGTTAAGCTATTGAGAATAGATGTTAAAGAGTTAACATTAATTTAAATAAGTGTATTTAAATTAATTGGACTTGAAATTTAATTAGGAGTAATTAATTTTTAAGTCCACAAATTTAATTAGATATTGGACTTGTGATTTAATTAATGTAATTAAATTAAGTCCACTAATTAAAATGAATATTGGGTTTTTAATTTAATTAAGTAGTAATTAAATATAAGCCCAAGACTATAGGGTTTTTGACCTAGGGCTAAGTATTTAAGAAAGATAAGGGAGAGAAATCAAACATCGTTGTTTTTCTTCTTTTTCTGCTTTCTCTCCAAGTCTTTCTTCTCTCTCTTTTCTCAATACAGTATTGAGAATACTATTAGATAATCAATATCTAATTAGTGTTCTAGTGTGCTAATTGATTAGTTATTCAATTACGAGTTGTGGACTACCTTAGAGGAATTCCGCGTGGGATTCTTGGAAGAAGATCGAATAGGAGAGAATCGGATAGGTTTTGGAAAACCTTCACATCATCGTCATCAACCGGAAGCAAAAGAGGTATTTGGTTCGTCTTTTGTTTAAATCGTAAATCTTGAATCAAAGGTGATCTTGTTTGGAATTCCGATAAAATGGTTTTTATAATCCCTAAAATTTTAATTTCCGCTGCGTTAGGGTTGACAAATTCCAACAGTGGTATCAGAGCCATACTTTGATTGATTTACGATTTTAGTTCCTTGTATTAATTTGATTAATATGTTGATGCGTGTAGTGCTTGTTTTAATTTGAGATTCGTTTGGACAAAGTTTTAAAATTTGAAGAAAAGTTCTTGTTTTAAAACTTGTAAAAGAATTATGTGATTTGTGAAAATCGAAAAACTGTTTTTCGTAGTTTCTTAAAATTATAATTTTTATTTGTGTTTTATTTTTAAATAGTTTTAAAATAAAATTAAAAAAAAAAAAAAAAAAAAGGGGGACTGCACTGTGCAGTCCCGTGCGCAGTGTGCATGTGGTGGGCAGCGGCTGCTGCCTAGGGCAACAGCAATTTTTCAGAAAAAAAAAAGAAGGGGTTTTATAAAATTGGTGTTGTAGGGTTTCGAACTCGCAACCGCGTGAATGGGGAAGCTTTCCCTACCAGTTAAGCTAACGCACCTGTTGAGTTCTTGATGGTACTATTTTATTTTGTTTAAACCGACGGACTACTTTGGGAAGTAGCCCAGGGTCTAGGCCCCCATTATTTCTGCAAAAATGGAAGGAATGGGGTTTGAACCCATGACCTCCATTAAGTAATGGGAGCTGCCTTACCACTTTACCTGAAGTTAATTGTTGGTCTAAGTTCGGTAAAATTTATTCTTACTTCACTGACCACAGTTTTAAAATTGTTTTAAAACTTGATCTTTACGATTAATTTTGTAAAATCGTTTTACTTGAAAATTAATTAATTTTGCCCAAATATGAATTATTAAAATAGAAGCATGATTTTATTAGATAGAGATCTAATGGGAATTAAATTGGATTAGAGAATTCAATTTAATTAAAATTGAAGGATTAATTTAATTTGTGAATTAAAAGATAATCCTTGGTCAATAAATAATTTTAGAAATTATTTAAAGACTTTAAATCGCATAATGACTATTTACTTGGTAAATTTATTTTATGCTATGCATTGGATGTATGTTTGGATCAATCATGGGCTTTATTTGCGTTATGTATGGTTTTATTTCATTTATGCATTATGATATTGGTTTTAAACGAGAGCCTGCGAGCCTCTTATTCAATTGTTGTAAGCATTGTTTTTTATTTTCTCCCCCTTAAAATGTAATCCCCCTTTATTTTGTAAAGAGAGTAGTTTTAGGGTGAGATCTCTAATTAGATTAGGAGATGGAGAAACAAGACGGAGCAAGCAACGGAATAAGAAACCCATCAAGGCCCCAAAAGTGTTTGGGTGCAATTATTTTAATGTAATAGAATAGGATTCTATTTGAGTGCTCTCTTTGTGTGTGTAATTCCGTTTGATGCATGAATAGAACCATGGTCCCTAAAATGGCTATTATGGACCATGCATAGGAAGCCCATGATTATCAATATTATAGGAGAATGCTAGGATTTATTATCTTGTTATGAATGTTATCTTTAGGTGCATAAATGTGTTCATGCATTAATTAAGATAAAAGAAGATAATAATTACAATTGATGAGTCTTGGTAGAATTTTTTAAATTCTTATACCCCGAACTGTCTTAGATAGTCTCAGACAATATAAATATTAAATCCAAATGGAAATTGAAGGATAAAATTCGATTTTATAAATTTCCAAGCATTCCGTCAATAGAATTATTTGTTTTAGAATTAATCAAATCATTAAGTATTGGCCACGAGGCGTGGGATACGAAATGACGAGATTAATTGAACTAAAATAATTCTTTGCATAAAAGATGCAATTTTTCAAAGTCAAAATTATGGTATTGGCCACGAGGCGTGGGATATTCATAATGGCGATGGAGAAATCTTAGGGATTGACGGGTCGGATTTAAATACTAATTAGTATAGATGTCGCACGAGTCGTGGGTCTATATGAAAGGTAATGCAAAATAGTATTAAGAGTTGTATAGAGATACAATTGATGATAAGATCGTCTACCTTGAGGCTTAAAGTCGGATGTCTCACGAGTCGTGGGTTCGGTGATAAGTGCTTGGGGGTCTTAATACCCACTATTTGAAAAACATGATTTTTCTAAAATTACAAGGGGGTCAAAGGAGTTTGATTAAAATAGTGGGAGACTACATTTGATAAAAGTCCATATCATTTGTAATTGTTATTATTTCATATCCGTCACTCATGCTACGTTTTCTGCTTACATGTAGATTTTCTGCTAAAATCGTGATGTCTAAAAATCCACTTAGTGCTATCCTTGAGGCCAATAAATTGACTGGCTCGAATTATGCTGATTGGCTTCGCAATCTCAAGATTGTCTTGGATTCTGAAAGGAGGACCTATGTGTTGACACAGTCTCCTCCCGATGTCATACCTGATGACATGGCAGCAGACGAGAGGGAAACAGATCTCCAGTGGCAAAAAGATGATCTACAGGCTAGATATCTCATGCTTGCCACTATGTCTCCCGAGTTGCAGAGGCAGCATGCTGAGATGCGTCACTCGGCTGAGATCCATCTTCACTTGGAACAGATTTACAAGCCGATCAATTGGATTGATCGATTCACGACATCTAATGAGTTATTCTCACTTAAGATGACTGAGGGGTCGAGTGTTCATGAACACTGCATTAAGGCTTTAGGCCTTATTGAAAAGCTTGCAAGTCTCGAGGTGATTATGGATAATGAGCTTTATGTAGATTTGATCTTAACCTCTCTGCCACCTTCGTTCAAACAGTTCATAATAAACTTCAATATGAATGGAGCTAAAGTTTCAGTTGAGGAACTGATGAACTTGCTCGTAACTGCCGAGCGAACTATGAAGAAGGACAAGGCTGTTTTCTTAGTAGGTTCATCTTCATCCCAGACTAAGGCTGCAAAGCCAAAGAAGGGTAAGGGAAAGGGTTTCCAAAAGAAGAAAAAGACTCTTAAGCCCACCGGTGGGGTTAAGAAAACGAATACTAAGAAGAAGGCCAATCAAGCTGAGGATCAGTGCTTCCATTGCAAGAAACAAGGGCATTGGAAAAGGAACTGTAAGGAGTACTTAGCTACCCTTACAAAAGGTATAAATCTCATCGAAATTAACCTTTCATTCAATTCTAATGATTGGGTATTAGACTCTGGATGCGCTTCTCACATCTGTAAAACGATACAGGGAATGAGCAACGTCCGTGAGGTTGATGAAAGAGAACATGTTCTTCGAGTGGGCAATGGAGCAAGAGTTGCAGCAAATACCATAGGACATGTTAGGTTAATGTTAGGAGATGGTTTTATTTTAGTATTGAACAATGTTTTATTTGTTCCTGAGTTAGTTAAAAACATTATTTCCATTCCTGTACTAGACTTGGAAGGTTTTTCCTTCTCTATTACTAATGCCATGTTTTACATTTTGAAGAATGGTTCTTCACATGCATTAGGGTCTTTACAAAATGGTTTGTATTTAACTAATACTAATTTAAATCTCCTAAATATCGAACGAGATAACAAACGAAAATCAAATGACCAAACTTCAGCAAAGATTTGGCATGCTAGACTTGGACATATCTCCAAGAATAGGCTTCTACAAATGGGTAACTTAGGATCATTCAGTACGAATGATCTAAATGAGTTAACCACTTGTGAATCCTGTTTAAAGGGAAAGATGACCAAGTCCCCTTTTAAAGGGCATGTAGAGCGAAGCCAAAATCTTTTAGATTTGATCCATACAAACGTTTGCGGACCACTAAATGTTAGTACCCGAAATGACTGTAATTACTTCATCACATTTACTGATGATCTCAGTAGATATGGGTATGTGTACCTGATGAAGCATAAGTCTGAGGCCTTAGAAAAGTTCATAGAGTATAAAACAGAGGTTGAGAACCAAACAGATCGCAAAATTAAGGCTCTTTGATCAGATCGAGGTGGCGAGTATTTAAGCGATCTCTTTATTGGTTATTTGAAAGATAATGGGATTATATCACAATGGACTCCGCCCGGGACTCCTCAGTTAAATGGGGTGTCCGAGCGACGAAATCGGACTTTATTGGATATGGTCCGATCCATGATGAGTTTCACGGATCTTCCAATATCGTTTTGGGGTTATGCCCTTGAAACGGCTGCGAAGATAATTAATTTAGTTCCTTCCAAATCTGTGCCCGAAATACCATATAAGATGTGGTTTTCAAAACCCCCTACTTATTCATACCTTAGAGTTTGGGGATGTCCTGCATACGTCAAAAGACTAGTGGGAGATAAATTGGATTCAAAATCCAGTTTGTGTAAATTTGTAGGATACCCTAGAGAGTCTGTGGGTTACTATTTTTATGATCCCTCGGAACAAAAGGTGTTTGTTTCGAGGAATGCCACTTTTCTAGAAAAAGAGTTTCTAGTTGAAAAGTTAGGCAAGATTGCAGAACTTACTGAAGATCAACAAGAACCTACAAATGATCAAGCAATGGAACCTTCCTCTTTCCCACAACAAGAAGTAAACACAAGCCCTCGCAGATCTGCGAGAACAATTAGACCGCCAGACCGACTCAATTTACTAACTGAAACCGGTCAATCGGATAGCGATCCGAGATCATATGATGATGCAATATCGGATAGAGATTCGATAAAATGGCAGCAAGCCATGAATTCCGAAATAGACTCTATGTACTCCAACAAGGTATGGACCTTGGTAGATCTTCCTGAAGGCGAGAAAGCTATAGGATGTAAATGGATCTACAAGCGAAAGCTTGGAGCTGATGGAGAAGTGGCAACCTATAAGGCTAGGTTGGTTGCAAAGGGATACACTCAAAGGCCAGGTGTTGACTTTGAGGAAACTTATTCCCCTGTAGCAATGCCTAAATCCATTCGGATACTTCTAGCCATAGCTGCATACTATGATTACGAAATATGGCAAATGGATGTGAAAACGGCTTTTCTAAATGGAGATTTGGATAAAGACATTTATATGGAACAACCGGAAGGTTTCATATCCAGTGGGAGCGAACATAAAGTCTGCAAACTCCAGAGATCCATATATGGACTCAAACAGGCGTCTAGAAGTTGGAACATCCGTTTTGATGAGACAGTCAAATCGTTTGGCTTTATCAAGAACGAGTATGAACCATGTGTTTACAAGAAAATCAATGGGCGAGTCGTACAATTTTTGGTGTTGTATGTAGATGATATCTTACTCATTGGGAATGAGAAAGATGTGCTGCAAACAACAAAGACTTGGTTGTCTACTCAGTTTTCCATGAAGGACTTGGGAGAAGCTTCCTTTATTCTCGGTATAAAAATCTATAGAGATAGATCACAGAGATTAATAGGTATGTCCCAAGTTCAGTACATAGACAAAGTACTGAAACGGTTCAGTATGGAGGGATCTAAGAGAGGATTCCTGCCAATAAGACATGGGTTGATCCTCTCTAAATCAATGTGTCCTAACACTGAAGAAGAGAAGGATAGGATGTCTCGTATACCCTATGCATCTGCAATAGGGAGCATAATGTATGCTATGTTATGTACTAGACCTGATGTCGCGTACGCTTTGAGCGTTACAAGTCGATTTCAGTCAAACTTTGGTGAGAGTCACTGGTCTGTCGTGAAATCCATCCTTAAGTACTTGAAAAGGACTAAGGATTTATTTCTTGTATACGGCGGAAAGGGAGAACTGAAATTAGAAGGATACACCGACTCAAGCTTTCAGTCGGATGTAGACGACTTTAAATCCACTTCCGGATTCATATTTCGGTTAAATGGTGGTGCAGTAAGTTGGAAAAGTTTCAAACAGGAAACTGCTGCCGACTCCACTTGTGAAGCGGAGTACATAGCTGCATCAGAGGCAGCGAAAGAAGGTGTGCGGATGAAAAACTTCATCCAAGAGTTGGATGTAGTGCCTAGCATTGCTGACCCGGTCGTTGTCTTCTGCGACAATAACGGAGCGATTGTACAATCAAAAGAACCAAGAGCTCATCAACGGTCAAAGCACATCCTAAGAAGATTTCATCTAATTAGAGAAATCGTAGAAAGAGGTGACGTTATCGTGGAACGTGTACCCTCGGCAGAAAACGAAACAGACCCGCTTACTAAACCTCTTAGCTAAAAGGTCTTTGAAGGACATCTCCAGGAGGTGGGTCTTAAGGCTATGGGCAATTGGCTCTGAGGGCAAGTGGGAGATTGTTAGAGTAGTGCCCTAGAAGAGCCAAATAGTTTAGGCCTCTTTTTGAAAACTACTCTTATTAGCAGCAATTTGTGACATTAATGAAATAATAAATGTAACGTTTCATAGTCGTTTAATTCTATGTGGCCAATTCATCATGCCTCATTCAAGTTTATTAATTGCATATTATAACTGTTTGTGTATGGATGAAACCCCAAGGTCATACTGAGCTACGGGACTTGACCTCGCATAGGGATGGAGGTTATGGAACAAATCTCTATGGCATGACCTAAACCAACTCCAAGTCGAAGAGTCTAATAAGCACGGGGATGTTGACTTGACTCGTTTGAGACTTGCTCATACGACGTGCCTTTTAGAAAGGTTACTTTGTTTCATAAGTATTGAATGTAGGGACATTCACATGCGTATGGGGGTGCTTGTTAGGGAACAAGTACACTGAGGATCCCGACAGGAACACCTCAATGGGGTAAGGCTTTTATGCCTTAATGATGAGGTTGGTTCCCTGGTTATGGTAGTGTCTAAATGGTCCTTAGACTTGAGGCTCCATTGATGCTCTGTGCATGACAAGGGCAATGTTTGATATGCGCCTAGAGATTCATGGGTTCCATGAATCTCGTTATGGTTGTATGTTGGTATTGTTCGAATCATGTATGGGGGCATATGAGAAGCCAACATAGAATCTATCGCTCGTCTAGAAGAACGAGTGAATCACCCATGAATTCTATTGTAGTACATTCCACTTAAATCCTTGCGCAAGGTAGTGTGATCTAAATGCGGAAATGAGTTTCCTAGAGTGGTAGATCAAATGGAATTGCTATTAGAATTAATTCATAGCATTAGGACTAATAGGGTTCTATCATTCCCATGCCCTAGGTCCTAATCGGGGATTGGACGATAGAAGGATCTTATCTCACGGTATCCATGAGACTGAAAGGTTCACAACATAAACTTCACCTATTGGATGGGTGGTCATGAGCTTGTCACTAGACATCGATCATGATCTGTAGGTACTGATTAATTAAAAGGAGTTTTAATTAAACAATGATTAATTGAAAGGGTTTAATTGAATCAATAAGATAAATTGTTATCTAAAATACCACGTTAAGAATGTGGGCCTACTACTATTCATTGGTGAACCTAAGGGGTCACACAATGACTCGAATTGAACAACAAGATTATCTAAAGATCAATAGAGATTGATTGATGAATTAAAAGAGTTTAATTTATGAGAGAGTAATTAATTAATAATTGTATTAATTAATTTATGCTTAATTGTTAAGCTATTGAGAATAGATGTTAAAGAGTTAACATTAATTTAAATAAGTGTATTTAAATTAATTGGACTTGAAATTTAATTAGGAGTAATTAATTTTTAAGTCCACAAATTTAATTAGATATTGGACTTATGATTTAATTAATGTAATTAAATTAAGTCCACTAATTAAAATGAATATTGGGTTTTTAATATAATGAAGTAGTAATTAAATATAAGCCTAAGACTGGCCCTTAGGGTTTTTGACCTAGGGCTAAGTATTTAAGAAAGATAAGGGAGAGAAATCAAACACATAGTTGTTTTTCTTCTTTTTCTGCTTTCTCTCCAAGTCTTTCTTCTCTCTCTTTTCTCAATACAGTATTGAGAATACTATTAGATAATCAATATCTAATTAGTGTTCTAGTGTGCTAATTGATTAGTTATTCAATTACGAGTTGTGGACTACCTTAGAGGAATTCCTCGTGGGATTCTTGGAAGAAGATCGAATAGAAGAGAATCGGATAGGTTTTGGAAAACCTTCACATCATCGTCATCAACCGGAAGCAAAAGAGGTATTTGGTTCTTCTTTTGTTTAAATCGTAAATCTTGAATCAAAGGTGATCTTGTTTGGAGTTCCGATAAAATGGTTTTTATAATCCCTAAAATTTTAATTTCCGCTGCGTTAGGGTTGACAAATTCCAACACAGGATGGGATTAGGTGCTCGTACCCGCCGAGTTGTATGTATGCTTTAGTAAAGTTCGTGAAACGGGGATAGACTCTTAAATTAAAATAAAATATGAACCTTTTGAATATGTAAGCTAAGATATGATTTGATTCGATACGATTTGCTATGAATTAAGGATCTGGTTTTATGTGAAATCCTTTAAGCTTTGGTTTGCTTTGTTTCTATTAGAATCCCTGTATATATGTATCACGGGTTAAACTTTGGTATGCAAAAACTATCCCTGAGTTCACGCACTATGTGATTGTTATGTGCTTTGCTCTTATACATATAGCGTGTGTGGGTAGCCCCTCACTCAGTCTGTGTGACTGACCCATCTCCCCTTTCGTTTTAGTTGCAGGTTCAGGTTGTGGAGTTCGAGCTAGGCGGTTTTGAGTCGGGTCTGTCGAGTCCGTGTCTGTCTATTTGTTTCGTTAAGTGCTTAGCTCGTTATTGTGTAAGAAGATATGTATACGTTTATGTTATATTTTATGCAGGTTTGTATTGATTTGAATGTATGAATTTCGGGACAGGTTAGGACAGGTTCGTGGATTTAGATGAGCCCGTTTGTATTTTAATTTATGTTATATTCGGGATTAGGGATCTATGTTAGTTGAACCCGTCAACTGTTGCTTTTAATTTAAGTTTGTTTGTGTGATTGCTTCCGCATACGCTTTCGTTTTTGTTGGTTGGTTTAATTTACAGGGTCTACGTCCCGACTAGCTTAGGTGTGTGTCTGTCTATCTCCCGTTCGCCTCTGCTTGGTTCATGTACGGGTTTTCCATCTCGTATGTGGATTAGGCTTAGGTGCGGGGGATGTGGTGACCCACCGTGCGGGGTGCTACATCAACAAATCGAAGCTTCACATCAATCAAAGCAAGATCCAAGACGTTCTCCACATGAATCAACTAATTGAAACGTTTAACCCGCAACAAGGCTCAAACCCATGAATTCTATGGTTTCTTCAAATGAAATTCAAGTCCAAAAGTGTTCAAAGCGCAATGCTCAACATTCATCGAGATCAAAACGTTTAATTCATAATTAAGGCAAAAGACACGCGAACCAACATTTTTAAATACAATCAAATTCAAAACAAGATTGAAACTCCAAAATTAATGAAAATATTCCAAACTCCCAAATTCCACCGAAGGAGCCAATAGGAAGTGGGAGGAGGAACGGATTTAAAACTACCGAGTCTCTAGCACCGTTGAACTAGGGTTTGTTCTTATTATTTTCTGAACATTAACTGAACCATTACTAGATTCAACTAGTGTAGCCTTTCCTATTGACAAGATCAAGCCAAAAACAAGCAAATATAACAGGAGAATCCAGAAGGCAAAAAAACTAGAAACCGGAACTAATCAATAGAATCCATTTTTTATTTATTTATTTTTATTTGATTATTCATTTAACACGAAATCTTCATTACAATTGTTATTAAAAAATTGCAACTACGACATTAGCAAAATATTACAATATCATAAATTATTTAATATTTTTTATTTATATTCATGTCATATATGTTAAATTATAATCATTAATAAACGGTTACTTATATTCACATTAAAATAAAAAACGCTAACATGCTTAAATTGATCGAGTTATAATCAAATTAGTTTACCGTGTAAAGTTTCAAGGGCTATCCGACACAAGTAAAAATTTAACACATAAATCACTTGAGATAAAGATAGTATCATGATCCAGTATAAATCCATAGATCTCATATATAAATTCACAGATCTCACACGTGGTACCAATCTATACTAGAGAACTACTGGTATCAATTGTAATCCACCTTAAATCAGCTAAAACACTGCTTCACAGGCTGAATGTCAAGAATCAAGATGGAATCCTGCCTGTCTAAAAGTCAACATTACCTCCGCAGCAGGTTTGATCTGCAAATCCGTCTCAGCCTGATGATACCTGTCAAACAAAACGTTAAGATAAGTTGCAGGATTAAGAAAAAATTAAGAATATAATTCAGAGGTCAATAGAACTTCGTCATAAGAGAATTTTGGATACCGATCTGGATCTGCTCCTGCTGCTTACAGGACTAACACTCTTATCACTCCGCTGAGGACGCAGCAGTTCAAAAAATTCAGCATATTCAATACATTACAATTATTTACCAGAGAATATTCAGTAGTTGACTTGCACTTACCGGTGATGCAGTTCGAGATTTTGATGGAGATCTGCAATGTTACCATAAAGATAAATTCAGAACTAAAATTCCACTTTGATTACTTACCCAAGCAGAAAAAGGGCAATTACAGCATTAAAGATAAAAGTCAACATAAATTACATTTTTGGCACTGACTGAGTTTGCACCAGTAGGTTATCTTAACTTTAATCAGACTTGAAAGAGCCCAAGGAATAAGTACACCATACACAAAAACTGGGAAAATAGTCCTACCCATAATCTACATCGGCAAGGGAAGAGTTTAAGTAATGCCTCAACATAATTACTTCTGCACTATGCACCTTTCCACTCTTTCACATATACTAGGGGATTCCTACCCATAATCAACATCGGCAAGGGAAGAGTTTAAGTGATGCCTCAACATAATTACTTTTGCACATTAGTGCAGTTCAACACATCAAAATCCCAACTATATTACTGTGAGAACAAGAAAATCACACAAAGAAATCATAAAATGGAATGAGTGAAGCATGAACATTGTTGCAAGAAATCCAGATTTCATTTGTTCACTATCTTGCTCGAGACCTTTCATTAAGTGGGCATGGACAACACACAACATACTTGAATGAAATTTACCATGTGGGTTTTACCGCAAGTGCTCATCAACTTAAACAGCAAATATCCACAATGAAATGTGAGCACCGCAAGCCATCAAGTCCCTAACATGCAATCCTCAGATCACCACGAAAAGCCACATCTAGAAAAGAGAAAATTGCATCTTCACAACTTTAGAATACTTGTACGTCCTTTTCAACAAAACCATCCTCCTCTAGGTAAAAGATGAATTGGTGCACATACAGCCTCAACTGCTAAAATAATATTAACTAATAATATTCTTTAATTTCAAATAATATAAAAAATAACGAATAAGATTCTTTGAAAAACATCCTAAGGTTGAGCTGGATTAGAAAACATCCTCAAAATTGGACTCAACTCACTATACAGTTTGTATTTTTATTCAGACTTGTGATAGACATTGGTCGTGTTCTTGTTTGACCAACATGCAAATGCTCCAATTAGATTTGAACCTGTTGAACTGGACTAGATAACATCCTAAAATTGTAATCAATTCACTATACAGTTTGTAATTTTATAAAGAGTGGCAATAGACATTGGTCATGCTCTTGTTTGACCTACATGCATATACTCTGACTAGATTTGATCCTGTTTGTCACCAGAAGTTGCTATATTTTCTTGACCCGTTCAGAAAGGCATACGTACTTACAATCTAAATACAAAACAAAATAAAAAATAAAGAATCTCAGCACTGTGAATGGATTCAAGAAACTGCAAACAAACAGTACAGCGTGTAAAACAAAATAAAAGTCAACAAACAATCTACACTAACATCTAAAATTCCAAAAGTGCTCATGTGACACATCGAGAAAATCATACCTTGAAACGGAGCCAGGAGACATAGATCTTGATCGTGATGAAACGGACCTTGAACGAGATCTATATGAATAATGACGAGACGGTTTCACTCTGGGAGAAACACTGCACAATATAATCAGCCATTAGTTAGTTTTTAAGGAGAATAACGGTTTACTGGAGGAAGCAGATATAATTTATAGAAGAGTGCCTTCTACTCCTGTCCCTGTCATCATAGCTCGGACTTCTTGAATAATATGGACTTCTGCTTCTTGAATAATATGGACTCCGACTAGGGCTCCTTGAATAGCTATGTCTCCTGTCATACTCCTCCACCTATAGGTTTCAGACATGCATCAGTAACTTATAACTTCAACACACAGTACCACTCTTCAGCCTAACATACCCGTATATAAGCCCGAGAATATTGATTTCGGAAGAGAGAATCATCAAGCTTCCTTATCTGCAAAATAAAACAAAGAAGAAGGCCATGCATATATATGCACTTGATATCAATCACCACCGCGAAAATTTTTTTAACTTCAAACCAAGATGAAAACTAGAAGCAATGAAATGTCTAAATTGGTAATTTAGTTTCTTAATTCTAAGTAAGCTCACCGCATATTTCATATCATCATAGTTTGTGTAATCAACAATTCCTCGCATGCCTGAAATCAAACTCTACCACTATTAATAACATGGAAACCCAGGCAATAGCAAGAAATGCAACTCATGCAGATGCAAGAACACCATAAATTGGTACTAAATTAGAAAGTTTGTGTGCTCAAAAACACACTCAACTACGAGAAAGATTCCCATAACAAAGCCGAAAACAAATAAACCCAAAGATTAGGCAATCTGATTTTGGTTCTCAATTTTAGCAAATGCATAGCAAGACAACCAAAACAGCACCAAACAATTTAACATGGACAACTGGAAAAGACTGTTCAGCTCAGCACTAATGATAATCTTCTCTCGACCAACGGCCCAGCTAGACAGTGGGAAGTGGTTTTGAGAAGTAAATGATGCGCAAAGCAAACAGCTTTGGATTTCCAAAGAAAGTGAATACTAAACAAAATTATCCACAAAAATATTATGAGGGAGAGAGGATTCATGTAACAGATAAAACCATAATTCGAAAACTCTGAAGTTCCTTGTCTTGCATTAACGATGTAAGACGGTTTCAAGCAGATCAACTCTTTTACTATCCGGAATTATCAACTCGAGGAGCTTGTCAATAACTCCAAATCAGTACGGATTCGTATCTCCACAAGGATTCAGGAGGAACCAAATACTCAGGATTTTCTATTTAATATATGAGAACACCGGTAGTGCACCACCTCATTCTAATTCATCAAGTCACATGTGTTTGCCCCATTCAATTTTACTGATCTTGGTGAACTAAAAGCTATTATCTTTGGAGTTATCCGAGTTTCATTAACAACCAAGCTACTGTCATATGAAACCACTAGAGACCCCAAAATTTCTGTTCTGTGCTTCCATCATCTGTCACACACTATCCCAGCAGAGATCTCATGCATGAAACAGCACTCCAGTGTTGCCTATCTTAGAAACGCAACATCATGTATGATACTTGATCAAAGATCAAAACTGAGGGACCTCAAACAAAAAAAAATATGTAGATCAAATACAAAGAGTTTAGAACAGATTATCTCCTCACCATCACGATCGCGGTAAACTTGAGAGAAACAGACATCTCCAGCCCGACGCATGTGATCCTATAAATATGACCAGCACAAGAGGGATTGGTATTACCCAAATAATAAAATTTTAATAATCGAATGAAGAAAACACTGGACTTTTCATCACTAGACACTCCCTCATTTCCAGCTAACGGATGCACCAATCCCAACTGGGTCCACAAGTGTAGAAACCATATACACAACGAATATGAAAGAAGCCACTACCTTCAAGTCTTGCCAGGAAGCTGAAGAAGGAAGTCCAGTCACCAGTACTGCAAATACAAATGTGATCAATGATTCTTGCATCAGGCTAGTAACTCCAACAAAACATTGAATATAATTTATTTAGAGATTCATACAACTGTTAACAAAGATATCATACAAACACCCCTTACCCCGATAGTCAGAACGCCTTGAAACTCCACCCCGACTACTTCCACTGCTGTAACTACTGTGTCGATCGTATGCTGACGGTCGTCGCCCTCCATGTGCAAGTTCAACCTGCATTGACACAACGAATGCACAAAATATGATGATACAGATTCAAGTTAATTTTATTATTTCCGAAAAAGCAACATATATCCAACCCGTAATCGGCAGCCATCAAAATTATAACCATCTCGACAACGGATGGCAACATCAGCATCACGAGAGTCTTCAAACTGCAACAAAAGAGCATTTACAAGCCTTTGTTAGATAGACACATCAAGAAGTAAGAAAACGGATTATATTTTCCCCATCAGATAGATTCTCAACAGTACAATCTGTCAACAACCATCTAGTAGTGCCATGACATACAGAATTCTTTAGTTCTTCCAAACAGTCGACTGAGTTAGGATTTAAAAATTCCTCACCTCAACAAACGCATAACCAGGGGGTCTTGGGGGAATCTTCAAATCAATATCAACGATAGGTCCATACTGCAGCAAAATCAAGAACCAAAAACAGTAAGGATAAATAAATCCTTGAATGTAGTTTCATTTAATAAAACGAACCACACATAATACTCTGGTCAAAACCTGAACCAATATTCAATCAACCAAGTTGAGAAACCATGAATAGAATTTTGAATAGTAAATCTCAACAAAATTTTCGCATGCCAATGCAAACAACCCATTCATACATGGATGAAGATAAGACCTGGACGACATATGAATCTGATTGGTTGAAACTAAAAATAGTGAAAATCATTTTCCCCTAAGGATATGACTGTTTCATTATGAAACAAACCTTGTAAAACAAATCCTCAACTTCACTCTCACGAACATCCCCAGGAAGATTACCCACATAGATAGTTCTGCTTGAGCGGCCCATCTTGCCTGAAAACATGACAAAATTCATGCTTCAGAACACATCACAGCACTTGCAAATGCATATACCTCAACTTATTAAATAAATTACATGTTCTGGGTACAAGAAAAGTTACAAAACACTAAAGCCTACACACATAAGAAGAAGCAACAGCAAAACCATAAAATTAAACTTATGTGCTATCCATCATACAATAACTGCCACGCAAGTTAAATATAGAATTCTTCAGAAACACAGAGCTATTGCAAAGTAAATCTCAGGACACACGGCACCTCTATTCTTCGCTCATCTTTTTCTCACGTAAGTGAACTATGAGTAATGAAACCAGACATCTTCAGCCCAAATTCACGGAAAAAGAACAAATTTCGAACCGAAAAACCTAACGCTAATGTAATTCATAAATAATTAAGAACGCCAATTCTCGAAAATTGACTCAGCTGAATTCAGCCACAAAAATTGAGAGCAACTGAAATCAATACTTCAACAATTAATTAATCCATATCAAAATAAAAAATATTCTGTAAAAACTGCAAACAGGAAAAAAAAAAAAAAAAAAAAAAGCAATTAACAATCAATTTCCGGATGGAGATAACCAAATAAAAATTACTGACATTTGTTTTTTCATTCAATGCCCAAGAAATTGAGGGAGAGAGAGAGAGGGAAAAAAGCACCTTTTCCGATTAGCAAAGGTTTCGTCACCGGAAAATGAGTTCGAGCAAGAACGTTCGAGAGAATGGCGAATGGATTGACAGATAAACACGTGGGGTTCGACTGAGGGATTAGAATATATAGTTCAAGAAAACGTAAAATAAAAATTAAGAAAAATCCAAAAAAAATACAATATATGTGCAACGTGGCTTCATTCAGTTGCGTGGCGACATGATGTCATTTGTTATACATGATGCACATTTCTGGAAAATTAGCTAATCCGTACATTTGACATGTGTGTAAAAAATTTTTTTATTGTTTGATGCGCGTTTAAAATCAACATTCTAGACAAATAACCGATAAAATATATGAATAGTATTATGAGTTTGACATTGGTTAGTATTGTATATGGAGTGAGTTTTTTTTTTTTTTTTATAAATCAAATAAAATAATGGAGAATTAATACTTACTTCCTAAACTCCTAGTTTGAAGTTGATCTATTTTAAATCTCCAATACACAACTAATTTTTCATAAACCCTTCAAAATGCGTAGAAATACTTTAATGTCCTTAATGAATTGAAAATTGAATCCCACATGTAGTGTGACACCCAAAGCGGTGGACCACTACATCCCCCGCACCTAAAACCCACATAGGAAATGGTTTTCCATACATGAGCCCAAGTCTAAGCGAACGGGAACCTACATACACACTTTGGGCTAAGTGGGGCTAAGACAACGACAGAGTGCGCAAAAACAAACAAACATCAAATACATAACAAAAGTATCCAAAAGCAGGAAATATGAAATGCAACTCGACCTAGACTCGAAAGTACAACCAAAAGACGACTTACTCCCTGTAGCGCCCCCTAACACTACAACCCTGCACCGTAGCACTTCCCGAGTGGACGTGAGTCCTAGCACTCGAGAAATACTTCGGCGAATGGACAAGACTATGTAATACCAAAACATGGAATTTAAAGTGCAGCAGAAGATAGACAATTTAAAACAGAAGAATGTGATATCTCAAGTCAACCAAAATTTATATTACTAGGTTAAGAAGTAAGATATTTACAGTGATAAGTCTAGAGCCAACACGAGAGTGCTTATTGAAAGATGTACGTGTACTCTTAAAGCTTCAAGATATGACACCTTAAAGCTTCAAGATACCTCTAAGGTGTCGTTCCGTGGATTCCTGAAATCATGCATTTGAAACCAGGCGAGAGGTTAGTCAAAATGACTAATTGAAGGAGGATAATATCTTATAGATAAACATATAAGCAATCATAATCCGGTTCATAATAGGTTTAAAAACAGGGATAGGGGGAATTTGGAATATTTGTAGAAAAATGAACCGATCAATAAAAGAGTTTTATTGCCCGCAAGGGAGGCCTCTCCATCCGTAACTCCTTAAATATTTGGTAAAACAGTCACGGCACTGTACATGGTACTGATACTTTAATAAAACCAATATGATAATACCTCCGCTACTCCTTGGTGTCAATAGGGGAGCAAACCCTAGAGACGGCAAACAATAATCGGGAAGTAGTGTTCCCTTATCTCTTGGCGTGGAATAACTAACCTCCAGCTAAACCACTACCAAGAGTTGGTGGCAGTCCACATCACCAACAATACCCTCGGCCCGATACCTTCCGGGTAATTGCTCGATACGGATACAGCCAGGGCCCATAACATGAATCAAGAACAATATTTTGCTTACATAACCCAGAATCAACGTTTGATAAAGTGGACTTAATATATAACGTCCTAGTAAAACGTTGATTCTGGCATGAAAGTATTTTCCCTTTAAAAGGGATATGATAATATGATATTATATATATAGGATGATAAATCATGAATAATAGGTAGGCTTGAAAGTAATTTTTATATAGATATATATGTATAAGCCTGATTCCAGTTGAAAATATTTTAATCCTCACCGAGTGTCTGTTGGAAAAACGGAACCAGAAAGCAGCGAAAATTTAAAAAATTTTCAACAAAAGGATCGAAACTCGCAATCATGAATCCAAATTCGTAGAGATTAGAAACTTACTTTTCAATAATCTTTCTTGAAGCGTTTCCAGCCACCCAAGAACGCTCTTCTCGCGGCTTGATCCCTTCTCCTTGGTAAAGCTCGAATCTTTAAAAACTTCTAACTTGAAGCTCTCTAGAGATAGTCCACCAACTTGATCACAATCTAACTAGTAAGGACGCTAGTTCTCTAGTTAGTGTTTAGGCTTAACCTAGGGTTTATATGATCTTGGACTAAGGATTTGGTCCCTCTCTCTCTCTTATTACTTGATCATCAAGTAATTCCAAACTTTGACTTTGAATTCTAATTAAAATCAACTTTTAAGAGAGCTAAAAGTATCCAAACTCCTTTTGGATAATATTTTACTTTATTTATTAATAAATAACTTATTTATCTAATTAATTAATTCATAATTAATTAAATAGAATAATTTCTCCAAAATAAGACTTTCATTTTAATTCAAAATTAAACAAAAGTTTATTAAATAATTAACACATTATTATTTAATACGTAAATAAATATACACGCACGGTGCACACGTGTCCATGTATGACACGTGTCACTCACGTGACCCACACGTGTGCTTCACACGTGTGGAACCCTTTTGGCTCGATTAACTCGTTTAATCATTTCAAAGCCTCAACTCATGTAACCAAGTTGTTATGTGTGACCCTCTAGGTTCTCAATTCAATTAGCAGTGACCATAATTAAATAATTAATCAGTCCACAGATTAAACGACCATAGTCTAGCAACAGGTGTTTAACCCCTAGCTGAATTGGAATGCCTCGATTCGACAGAACCTTTAAGTCATTGATTCATGTGAGATACAATCCTCCTACTTACTATCTCTCAACCAAGATCTAGGGTAAGGGAATAATCAGAACCCTAATAATCTGGTCTTAAAGCTAAGTGCATTTCATATCCATTTGATCTCAATCCAAGAAACCCTTTTCTTGATGTCTTGATCTACTGCCTTAGCCAAGGACTCCATATGACATATGAATGACTTACACAATAAGAGATCACCTTGCAAATGCAAGTGTAGGTCCTTTCTTGATTCTCATTCACTTTCATGAATCACTTGTGCAGCCCTAACATAAGCTTTAAATCAGTTGTCTAAGGCGACACCCTTTAAAGCTTATACTTAAGACTACAAAATTAACTCATAAAGCGACATGGAACCTCAAGTCTAAGGATCAATTAATCACATCAATGACTCGTGAGATATTTCCTAATCTGGAAGTTTCCATTTCCTGAAATAGAAACTTCCTTTCCCATTTAGGAATCTTCCAAAAGGGGCACCTCAGTGAACTTACTTATGGAAGTAAGCACCCTCATGTATCACGCACGTATCAACTATACACTTTGCACCTCCATGAAACAAGGTGGTCCTTCTTAAGGGCGTGATCCCACAAGCAAGCCTCAGAGGAGTCAGATTGACACTCCCACTGTCTGTAGGACTCATCGGCTTAGAGTATTTTACTAATCATGACTTATGTGATATAGGGCTCGTTTCATGAACCATTTCACCTAAATGGTAGAGTCCTAAAGTCATCAGGATTAGGGGAGTTCTCATACATGCACAACTAAAGTAAACGCATACCAAACAAGAGCATATAAAGAAGTGTTACCTCAATTCGTTATTTTATTCAAAGATTGTCTGTGATCACAATAAGGAAAAGTACAAAGCGGATATACAATCGGCTTTTTAGGGCACTATTCCTAACAATCTCCCACTTGCCCGTCAAAGCCATTCTAAAGCTACTCTAAGTCCCATCTTCTAAAGATGAACTTGGAGAGCTTCTCGACTAAGGGGTTTAGTAAGTGGATCTGCCATGTTCTCTGCTGATGCGACCCTCTCAATTTGCACATCTCCTCTTTTGATAATATCACGGATTAGGTGATACTTTCTCATAACGTGCTTGGTCCGTTGGTGAGATCTTGGTTCTCTTGTTTGAGCAACCGCCCTAGTGTTGTCACAAAACACAGTAATGGGGTCTTTCATGCTAGGAACAACATTCAACTCTTGAATGAAGTTTCTAATCCAAACACCTTCCTTAGTTGCATCATATGCAGCTACGTATTCGGCCTCAGTGGTCAAATCTGCAGTGGTCGTTTGCTTGGAACTCTTCCAACTCACTGCTCCACCGTTTAGGTAGAAAATGTATCCTGACATTGACTTAAAATCATCTAAGTCAGATGCAAAGCTTGCATCGCAGTATCCTTCGATAGTAAGTTCTTCCTAACCTCCGTAAACTAGGAATAACTCTTTAGTACTTTTCAAGTACTTAAGAATATTCTTCACGGCAACCCAGTGACCATCTCCAGGGTCAGATTGGAAACGACTTGTTACACTAAGTGCATAAGCCACATCCGGTCGAGTACATAACATTGCATACATTATGCTACCTATTGCTGATGCATAAGGTGTATGAGTCATTCTTTCCTTCTCAAGGTTAGTCTTAGGACACATCTTCTTAGAAAGACATGTTTCTACACTCATAGGAAGGTTCTTAACCTTTGATGACTCCATATTGAATCTCTTCAATACCTTGTCAATGTACATCGACTGTGATAATCCTATTAACCTTCTAGATCTATCTCGATAGATTTTAATTCCAAGGATATAGGATGTATCACCAAGATCTTTCATCTCGAATTGGTTCGATAACCATAACTTAGTTACTTTCATATCATCCTTCGAATTCCCAATAAGAAGGATGTCATCAACATAAAGTATTAAGAATTGCACTGAGGTCTCCAATTCCTTTCTATACACACATGATTCATTCGAAATTTGAATGAATCCAAACGCTTTGACTGATTCATCAAATTGAATGTTCCAATTCCTAGAAGCCTGCTTCAATCCATAGATTGATCTTTGGAGTTTGCAAACCTTTTGCTCACTCCCACTGAATGTGAAAGCTATGGGTTGCTCCATATAAATGTCTTTATCAATGTCACCATTGAGAAAGACAGTTTTCACATCCATTTGCCATATCTCATAGTCATAATATGCAGCAATGGCAAGCATGATCCGAATAGACTTTTGCATTGCAACTGGTGAAAAGGTTTCATCAAAGTCCACGCCGGGTCCTTGAGTGTAACGCCCCAATTTTTCAGTTTTAATAATATGGCGTATTTGTTTATAAATTGCGCAATTTAATTATTTAATTATATGATTAATCGTTTATAAATGTTTATATTTGATTTAAACTATAAACTATTGTTACTTTAATTTAATTCATTTTATTTTACTTTGATATTTAGTGTTTAATTTCTTAATTAAGGTTTCATGTTACCTTAACTATTTCGGTAATTCTGTTAATTAATTTCAACATGTTATTAGTTGGCTTTAAATTCATTTAATATGGAATTTAAGTTTTAGTAATTCATTTATAACAATATGAATTCGTTCATGCGCATGAGTGTTCTATTTGTGCTTTGTTCATATATGTATTGATACCGAAATGTCGTGAAAATTTAATATGTTGTAAATATGTGTGTTATGAACATGTCTCTATGCTTGGTTTATGTTTTCGGATTCATTTGACGTGTTTACGAATTTAATTTGATTTGTGGAACCAAGTCGGGGGCTAACGAGCAATTAGCGCACCCTTAGTTCCGTACGTGATATCTTGAGCTCGGGAATTCGGATTCGAATTCCGACACCTCCGTTGCCTTCGTATCGACAATTCGGAGACAATGGAACAAGCCTCATACCTTTTTGAAATCATTAAGACCTCCGAAATCCAACCGTAACGGACAACTCGTGCAAGAAGAGCTCCTTTTGGTTGACTAGTCTTCATGGTGGGACCCCATAACACCTCTTAACCTAACCATACCTTAACCATGACTTTTATACCTTGGGTTAAGCCTTTCTCCTACCCTTTTAGCAGCAAAACCGAACCAAACATCTCCCATTTCTGCTGGAGCTGATCGAGAGAGAGGGAGAGAAGAAAGGAGAGAAAACCCTAGGCCATTCTTGTGATTTTGGAGCTCAAATCACCTCCCTTCTTCTTCAAATCTTTAAGGTATGAATATTTATGTCTTCTCTACTCTATTATACTTGATTTAATCTTCTTACAACATGATTTGGATCAGATTTGATTAGGGTTTGGGTGATGAGTTTGGTATGAACTTTTAGGGATTTTGTTCTTGTGACCTATTTGCTTGTGTAGCTGATTTTCTTGCTTATACATGATCATATGAGCTTGTTTCTTGACCCATTTCTTTCCTAAATGATAGTATATGATATTAGGAGGATTTTATCTCTTGACCCTTTGGTGAAATTATGAGATATGGAGCTCCAAACTTGATGATCAAACTACTTCCCCTGTTTTGTGACTGTTGTGTGAAATTATGTGTTGTTGCTTCATCATTTGGCCTCCATTTTGTGTGAAATTGCATGGAGTTGATGTACACTCATTGTTCTATATGTTAGCATTCATGTTTCAAGTATTTGGATCCATCTTAAGTCCCAAAACCGAAATACATGACCTGTTTTTATGCATGCTTCATGACAGACTTGTTGCTGTTGCGTTTTGTAACGTGTTGGTCATTCTAATGTGCTTTAAATTGTACCATTTTGCATATATATGAAGTATATTAGTTGTTTAGTATGTTAGCATGCATTCCCCAAAGTTTCAGATCCAAATTCAACCCCTAAGTACTTGATCATGGCTGATTGAATCAATAGGGCTTATATGTGCGATTTTAGCGACCCAGTTTTGCTGCATGATTTATATGCTCTTAACGTGTGAATTAGCCTTTTCACTCTAAATGAAATATGTTCCCAACATGCCAAATGTGTTGTATATTAAGTTTCATAGCATTTGGAGTTGATTTGGTATGCTTTTGGATTGATTTGGTATGGGTTCAGTTTTGCCGGTAAAACTTTGTGTGCAGTTAAGTTCTATACCGTGACACCCCCGTGTCTCATTTACACATAAGTGTGAGACACGGGCGTGTCACACCTTCTGGGCAGCTATGTACTGAGCCACGGCCGTGGCTCAGTTTGGCTAAGGAGGGTGACACCCCTGTGTCCCTTCCCTTGCGCAGTCTTTGTTGCTTCCTTTTCGGTTTTCGGTTTATTTCACCTCCTTAATGACTTTATCTCCTTTCGTGTTGAACTATGAACTTATTTTGCTATGTGTTAGGAGTATTTTGGTTTAATTTCATAGCATTTGGATGAGGTTTAAAGCATGCTTTTGGTGAATTGCTATGACGTGGCTTGAATGCTTCTATATGAAATATTAAGTACATTCTTGCATTCTTTTGATGTCTTAAGTGATGTTCTTTACCTTTTTGTGTATCATACTCAATGTAAACATGTTTGAAGGTATAATGTGATTATGGTTCCAAGATTTTGTAAGATATTGCTATGAATTATGAAGGATATGAAATAAATGAGTATGATACCTTCATTTCTTGAAGGTATTTGAATGAATGGCTTGTTTATATGCCTTAATTGCATTAATAGTGCACATGAACGTTTTTGTGATATAACATGATCATATATGCATTCAGGTCATATTCACTTCATTGCCGTGCGTCATATATGGTTCATTAAGAATCTTGAGTCTCACGAACACGTCTTGTGGTCTTTTGTACAGTTTGTCTCCAGGGTGGAGAGATCTTGTTCAGGCACTTGGTACTCGTTCCTTGTTTCGTCACGGTTCAGGTGAGGGTGTTTTTGTTTTAGCTATGTAACAAACCCTACAACCTTTATGTGAAAAGCTTTGGCCGAAACCTTATGATTATACATATATGTTACTTTTCAAGTAAAGTTATCGAGTAAATATTGATCGAGTAAACCCTTTTTAATGATTTATGAATTATGATATGTACTTATGAATTGAAATGTTTGGCGAGACACATTTATATTTATGCCTGTTCGGGCCCCGGGACTTAGTATATGTGGCTAACCGAGGAAGCAAGGGCTGACGGGGATCCCATATACTAGTCCCAACCAAACTAAGGTGATACCGGCCCTCGCTAGGAGTTTTAGCGGGGAATGGGAGCTGAGTGCCCTTGGGGGATTCATGTACCCCCATTGGCCCATGTATGAACCGGTGGTCGGGTCTTGCAAGCCCGTCTACCACCCGGAGGAAGAAGGTTGGTTATGATTTATGCCTTTTCTTATATATATGTTATGTTATGATTATGCACCGTGCGGGAAGGCCGGGATCCGGATCGCCCAAACGAACATGTTTATGATATGATTTATGGTCTGCATGTATTATGATATATTGCATGATCGCCTAATCAATGTATTAATGATATTTGTCGTACACGGTCGGAGTTTGGTTGGAGATTGTGCACGCTCACTCGCCGAGCCTTATATTTATGTATGATTTAAGAATGTAATGAATTTAATATGAATTAGTCATAAAATCCGAGCATTGATTAATCATTCTCTTGCCCTTTTTGGGAACTAATCGCAACCAAAACCTTGTTCGGAATTTATGACTCGCATGTGCATGTTTTTATTTATGTATATCGCTCCTGCTCACTCAGTCTTCTACAGACTGACCCCTCTCCCTCCCCAATCTTTTAGTGTGCAGGTTTGACTTTGGAGTTTCGAGCTAGGCGGAGGTGTCTGGAGTCTTTAAGTGAGTCGAGTTAGATTAGGAGAGTCTCTTCACTCATTCATGTATTGGAATTATGTATGATTTGTTTCGGTTATATCATGAACTTGAATATTCATGTAATTGGTATTGAATTGCTTTTACTGGGTTTTGTTATGATGTAAAAGAGGCCTGAAGAGCCCAATTCTGGTTATGGTTGATATGATTGAACTTTGGCTTGGCTATGCATATTACTTTGTGATTTGGTATTCTTTGCAGGGTCTAGCTCCGCCTGGCTTAGGAAGGTTTTTATGTTTGTCTCCCGTTCGCTATGGTTTGATAGGGGTGCGGAGTACTGTTTCGATACTCGTGTTGAGCCATAGTGCGGGGGATGTGGTGCCTCACGTGCGGGGTGCTACATTGAGTGAATCCATTTGCAACCAGTCTTGCTTTGTAGGCTGCAATGCTTCCATCAACTCCAAGTTTCTCTTAAAGATCCATTTGCAACCTATGGGTTTGACCCCATCAGGTAAATCTACCAAGGTCCAAACTTGGTTGGAGTTCATGGAATCCATTTCGGATTTCATGGCTTCTATCCACTGTTCAGAGTCAGAATCTGAAAGTGCCTCCTCATATGTTAAAGGAGCATTATCCTTTTGAGAGATTTCATGGAAGAATCCATATCTTCTCTCCGGCTGTCTAGGAGTACGTTCAGAACGCCTTAGAGGAGGATTTGCATGTGTATCGAAATTTGTGATTGGTTGTGGTTGGTCAGAAGGGGACGTTGCTTCAGTGGGTGGCGTGGGGTCACTTTGTACTTCCTCTAATTCTATGATCTTGCCTTTCTTTTCTTTAAGGAACGGTTCCTCAAGAAAAGTGGCATTTCTGGAAACAAACACCTTTTGCTCAGATTGATCATAGAAGTAGTATCCTATGGATTCCTTAGGATAACCTACAAAGTAGCATAAGTTAGAACGAGATTCTAACTTATCTCCCACTGTCCTCTTCACGTAAGCAGGACAACCCCAAATTTTTAAGTAAGAACAACTAGGGATTTTACCATGCCACATTTCATTGGGCTTTTTAGGGACTGACTTAGATGGAACTAGATTCAAAATCTTTGCTGCAGTTTCTAGGGCATAACCCCAGAAAGAAGGTGGTAAGTCAGTGAAACTCATCATGGAACGAACCATATCGAGTAGAGTTCGATTCCTTCTCTCAGAAACTCCATTGAGTTGAGGAGTTCCCCGGAGGTGTCCATTGAGAGATAATCCCATTATCTTTGAGATGATTAAGGAATTCTTCACTAAGATACTCGCCTCCTCGATCAGATTGAAGTGCTTTGATCTTGTGACCAGTTTGGTTCTCAACCTCCTTTTGAAATTCTAGGAATTTCTCAAGAGTTTCAGATTTATACTTCATTAAGTATACATAACCATACCTTACTAAAGTCATCGGTAAAGGACTGATGATTGTTTCTTGTGCTTACACTAAGCGGTCCACAAACATCAGAATGGATCAAATCCAAGACCTTAGTGGCACGTTCCACAGTTCCTCTAAAAGGAACTTTGGACATCTTTCCTTTGAGACAGGATTTGCAAGAAGTTAACTCTTTGAGATCATTTTCAAAGAATGATCCTAAAGTGTTTATCTTGCTAATTCTATTCTTGGAGATGTGTCCTAATCTAGTGTGCCATAAGGGAGCTGAAACTTTGTCATCTCTCTTACGTTTAGTTTCTCGTTGTATATTCATAATATTGATATTTTGAGTTAGATAAAGTCCATTACTTAGAGTACCGATGTGAACGGAAGAGTTGTCCCGTTGGATAAAATATTTACCATTCTTAATATAAGTTTCATAACCTTCACAATCTAAAATTGGAACTGAAATTATATTACGAATAATGTTCGGTACATAAAGGACTTTGTTTAAAACTAACTCAAAACTACCTAAATCTAATCTAATTGTGCCTAAAGCTCGAGCTTCAACATTTGAGCCATCGCCGATCTTCAAGACACATTCTCCTTCTCTGAGTTGTTGGACTTCATTTAGCATCTGTACATCATTACATATATGAGCTCCACAACCGGTATCAAGTACCCAAGAACTAGAATTAATAGAAAGATTTACTTCAACAAGAAACATACCTTTCTTTAGAGTAGCCTTGTACTCTAGGCAGTTTCTCCTCCAATGTCCCGCTTTGCCACAATGGAAGCAAACATCCTCTTTCTGATCACGCTTCTTCTTTTGGGCCTTCCCCTTCGAAATGCCACCAGTAGGCCTAAGGGGTTTCTTCTTCTTCTTTTGGGCTTTCTTGCCCTTACCTTTAGAAGGCCCAGAAGAGGAAGATGGAGCATTCACCATCAGAACCTTATTGTCCTTCTTGATCGGGCTTTCAGCAGTCACAAGCTGACTAATCAGCTCAGCTACAGTAGTTGAGCTGATGGTGGGAGCGAGGCTAGCAACAAGTCCACTGAAAGCTCATCTTTCAGTGGCATGTCCATGGAACCAAGTTTCTCAGTAAGGGCGAAAAACTTGAGTCCATATTCATGGACACTTGAACCTTCCCTCATTCTCAAGTGGAACAATTCCTTTGAAGTGTTATACCTTGTAACATGTTCATGAGGGCGGTAAAGTTGCTCTAAGTGGTCGTAAATCTCCCAAGCAAATTCCATGGCCTCATGTTGCCTTTGCAAGTTCGGAGACATGTTAGCCAACATAGGGTAAAATGGGCTTGGAGATTATCATCCTTCCACTTCTGGATCGCATCCCGCTCGGCCCGAGTGGGAGCCTCCCCTTCGGGACTAGGCTCCCCTTCAAAGAGAACATAAGTTATCTTCTCAGAATCTAAAAATGATTTTTAGATTCCTCAGCCAATCAGAATAGTTGGGACCAGTCAACTTGTTGACCCGAGGATCGATACAAGAGGGTTTTTGGTTGCCATTCCAAAAAACGTAGAGAATCACAGAATCTACGACCTAAATGGTAAAACAGAGAACTAGTGAGCATGCTGAATTATAACGATATACAAAAGATAAGGTCTTTAATCTAATGTAGCTCCCACTGTTTTTCAAAGATCTATAATTCCCAAAGATCTAAGAGGAACACGTTTCCCAATGGGTACTAAGATCCTAAGCATTTTACCTCGAACCCACGACTCGCGGACATTCTAAGTAAAACCCTAGGTAGGTACAACTTACCAATTCTAACACCTTTAGAACTCTTATTAATTGTTTTTGCATCACCTGTCTTTCAATATGGACCCACGACTCGTGTGACATCCATATTTACTTAGGCGTTAAGCTAGACCCATCAATCATAAGATCATGATCAAAACTTAGTTCGAACGACCTACGACTCGCGGACATCGCCCTTGCCAAAATTGACCACGAAATATTGATCATTTAAAATGATCGATTAGGTAACTAAGAACTAATAAGCTCCACTAGCTATCCCACGACTCGCGGACAATAACTAGCTTCACTTACTAAACTTAAAACCTATTGATGGAATGCTAGGAATTTAATTCAAAATTTGCATCTCGAATTAAACACCTAATATTCGAAATGAGCTTAATATTTAATGGGAATTTTCGAATCAACCGGAGAATTGTCCGGTTCGACCTCACCAACATATATGTTATCCAATTTTAATTAGTCTTTATTAATGCAAGTACAACTTAAATGCATTTCACACAAGCACTTAGCAGATAATATGTCCTAGCATGATACTAACATGTGATGATCATGGGTTCTACCTATCCTATGCGTGATATGTGGGAGCCACTCCACAATCACAAGTTCTAACATACATGCCACATAAACAGTTTAAATCACATAAGGGAAAGCAGTAACAAAATATGAGCCCTATCGCTATTACATTTTCAATTGAGATTCCCCTCCCTAACATTTTGAGGGGTCTTCACTTATGGCCTCCCTGTTACTTGAATGTGGTCCATCTTACTCCATGGGTGCATTGTCTCGAAAATGAAAATAAAACCTCACCACCTATTCTACTCTCAAAAAATGAAAAAATACTGAAAAGTAATAAGGCTCAATCTTCATATTGGCCTTAGACAAATACACGGGGCATACCCCGGCCTCAAAACAGTAATATGGAAAGCCACATAATAAATCACATAATAGTACGCACATAAGTGAGGCTCCAACCTCAATTGAAAAACGCAACTATAGGGCTCCAACCCCAATTTAAACCATCCATGTGCATAAATTAAAACCATACATAAGTCTAAACCTATGATCACCTAACATGCATAAATTGCAAGAATTTAAATTTAACCAATAAATTAAAATTCTCGCATTAAGCTCTAATAGCTTAAGACACGACTTAGATGCAATTCATGTTCAAGAGCCTTTTCTATGAAACCCGAAACACTATAAACTAATAAAATTCCAATTAATTTCTGAAAATTAACAATTTTATTCTTTCAATATTTTCATAAAATAAAGTTTGCAATTTTTCCAAAATTTAAATCGCTTAATTTTTCAAAATCCCAATTTAAACAATTATTTAAAAAATAATTCAAATTTAATAAAACAAAATATTTCAGAAAATTAAATTAGGATTGGATTGGACTAAACACAAAAAACGAGAAGGTTGTCGGGCTGTGGTGCGGGACGCTCCCGCGCGGTTGCGGGAGGGGCTGGCGGGCCAGTCCGGGCGCGCCTAGGACAGGTCCCTCTCTCTCTTATAATATAGAGAGGGGCGGCTGAACCTAGTCCTATGGGACTAAGGATTTGGTCCCTCTCTCTCTTATTACTTGATCATCAAGTAATTCCAAACTTTGACTTTGAATTCTAATTCAAATCAACTTTTAAGAGAGCTAAAAATATCCAAACTCCTATTGGATAATATTATACTTTATTTATTAATAAATAACTTATTTATCTAATTAATTTATTCATAATTAATTAAATAGATTAATTTCTCCAAAATAAGACTTTCATTTTAATTCAAAATTAAACCAAAGTCTATTAAATAATTAACACATTAATTATTTAATACATAAATAAATATACACGCACGGTGCACACGTGTCCATGTATGACACGTGTCACTCACGTGACCCACACGTGTGCTTCACACTTGTGGAACCCTTTTGGCTCGATTAACTCGTTTAATCATTTCAAAGTCTCAACTCATGTAACCAAGTTGTTATGTGTAACCCTCTAGGTTCTCAATTCAATTAGCAGTGACCATAATTAATTAATTCACTAATTAATTAATCAGTCCACAGATTAAACGACCATAGTCTAGCAACAGGTGTTTAACCCCTAGCTGAATTGGAATGCCTCGATTCGACAGAACCTTTAAGTCATTGATTCATGTGAGATACAATCCTCCTACTTACTATCTCTAAACCAAGATCTAGGGTAAGGGAATAATCAGAACCCTAATAATATGGTCTTAAAGCTAAGTGCATTTCACATCCATTTGATCTCAATCCAAGAAACCCTTTTCTTGATGTCTTGATCTACTGCCTTGACCAAGGACTCCATATGGCATATGAATGACTTACATGATAAGAGATTACCTTGCAAATGCAAGTGTAGGTCCTTTCTTGATTCTCATTCACTTTCATGAATCACTTGTGCAGCCTCAACATAAGCCTTGAATCAGTTGTCTAAGGCGACACCCTTTAAAGCTTATACCTAAGACTACAGAGTTAACTTATAAAGCGACATGGAACCTCAAGTCTAAGGATCAATTAATCACATCAATGACTCGTGAGATATTTCCTAATCTGGAAGTTTCCATTTCCTGAAATAGAAACTTCCTTTCCCATTTAGGAATCTTCTCACACGGGGCACCTCAGTGAACTTACTTATGGAAGTAAGCACCCTCATGTATCACGCACGTATCAACTATACACTTTGCACCTCCATGAAACAAGGTGGTCCTTCTTAAGGGCGTGATCCCACAAGCAAGCCTTAGAGGAGTCAGATTGACACTCCCACTGTCTGTAGGACTCATCGGCTTGGAGTATTTTACTAATCATGACTTCTGTGACATAGGGCTCGTTTCATGAACCATTTCACCTAAATGGTAGAGTCCTAAAGTCATCAGGATTAGGGGAGTTCTCATACATGCACAACTAAAGTAAACGCATACCAAACAAGAGCATATAAAGAAGTATTACCTCAATTCGTTATTTTATTCAAAGATTATCTGTGATCACAATAAGGAAAAGTACAAAGCGGATATACAATCAGCTTTCTAGGGCACTATTCCTAACAGTGTCTTGAGGAATTAGGAGAAATCCTTAGGGTTCCACTCTTCAATTATATCTGTGACACCCCGCTCGCTCACACGTACAGGTACGCGTCACGTGTGAGTTTATTTTCCATAATCTATATGATTCCTTATTTAAATTGTGACCTTATGTTAATTACGTTCCCTCATTTTATTTTCCTATGTGAACAACTTGAATTATTTGATAAGAACTTGCCTTATTTGAACATATAATGTGATACATGCAATTTGTGAAATTTACGAGTTATGAATTGGAATCCCGAGCATGCCAACTTTATGAATTACGTAAATTATATGATTTTAGGACTTAATTGTATGATTTGAATTTGTTTTGGACTTGATTGATTTTAGTTGGGACTCAGTTGCACTTTATTTGAATTTTTGGGCCTTTTTGCAAATTGGCCACTTTTGAGTCTTTAATTCGTATCTTGAGTTAGGGAACTCGGATTCGAGTTCCGTCACCTCCATTGGACTCGAGTCGATGATTTGGATCCAATGGGACAAGCCTCATAACTTTTTGACTTCGGTTCGACCCATGTTCACGCAGATTTCACCTTACGCACATAATATGTGCCTAAGACCTAGTTGGAGCTAGGCTAATCATTTCTTGTCCTTTTATTGACTTAATCTCGGCCATAAGCCATCTCTTTCTTCCCTTTTAGCCCTAAATTTTGAACCTACCTCCAAGAGAAAGAAGGAAGGAGAAGTAACAAGAACCTTACCTACATTGTGGCCATTTTGAGCTCAAGACAAGCTTATCTTGCTCCAATCTTTTAAGGTAAGTTAGGAATCTTGATCTCCTTGTTCTTGTGATTTTTTTACACCTCATTAATCATGTTTTATGATCAGAGATTCATGGTTATGCCTTGCTTGATGAATAGTTAGGTTATGTTGAGATTTTAGGAATATGTGCATCTCTTTCCTTTTTATGGGTTGGAGCTATATATGTTGATCAACATGACTCATTTATTACTTATACATGCTCTTATTTGATGTAAGTTGATTGGGTATGATGTGCCTTTAATGATCTTTGAAGTTCTTGGAAGTTATAAATGAAACCCATGCCTATTCTTGATCTCCTTCCATTTTCAGTTGTTGCTGCGTTTTTGGAGCTGTTTTGATGCCTTTCTCTTGCTTGTTTTTATGGTTTTCTTACTCCTTTGATTTTATTTTATTGCTACTTGAGTGGTGATTCAAAAACAAGGGTGTTGGTTGCTTTTTCCATGGTGAAACCGAAGCTTTTTGGCCTTTGACCCAAATCCGCCGGGGTGGATTTTGCTTTGAAAATAATCCACCGGGGTGGATTTGAGGTAGGCCCTTGTAGAACTGTCTGCCTTGAATCCACGCGGGTGGATTTCCCCTTTGAGAAAAATCCACCGAGGTGGATTTAGGGCAGCGGTCCATTTGCTCCCAACTTTGTTTTCTTGTTTCTCTTCACTTGTATTTAACTTCTCCCACCCCGGTTATGATCCTAACATGCTAAGGTGTTGTAATATGTTATGTTTCATTAATTATTTTAAGTTTATGGCCTCATTTGTTAGGTATAATTGTGACTTGAATTCATGACCGTTATATGAAACGTTTAACGCTTTCTTACATCTCTTGCTATTTCCTTGAAATTCAAGCTTATGAATGCATATGGTATGCTAATATATGATACATTATGAGTTTATTTGATATGATATGAGTTTAATTCTTGAATTCCTTATGTGATATTTGGTTATTTGCTCCAATATGCCTAAATATGAATCTCTATGATATGCATTACATCCACTTGCAATTGTATACGTCGCCGTGTGTCTAATTGGTTCATGATCGAGTCTAAATCTTGAGTATGTGTTTGTTTGTCTCAGTTTTGAGTTCGAGAGGTGTCGGATCCACCATTTAGCTTCTTCTTGGTCATCAACGCTCCTCCGTGAGCACTTTTGGTAAAAGGTAAAGTTTAGGTTTGTTTCTTTTTAGTTAATACGACCTACAAGTTTTCGAGGCCGCATGTGACTATACTATTATACTTATATAATAGATATGTGTTTATAAGATACGTTTATGATTGTGTTATAAGCTTAAATGGTTTTGAACTATATGTACGAGCATATGTGAGCTTGAAAATGTTTTGCAACAGGCTATGCTCCAAACCGTGTGCCTTCGTGCAAGCTTTGCTCTTCTTCAACTTGATATGATTTAGGATGACACGAAGAGGTACGTTAAAAACATAGACCGAGTTGCAAGGTAAGGTATGCTAAGGTATGTAAGTTTGCTCCTCAACCTCCATGAGTCGCACGTTAGTACTTCAAATGGGAATCCTGCACAGGCTTAACCCGATGGCCCTTGCCGTCCCAGGCGTCCTTACCCACAATTTCCTGGGCCCGGCAAATTTGAACAAGACTTAACATACCATAACTCGCACAATGTGGGTTAGCTACCCCTTGTGCATTGGTAAGAGTAGTGAGGGTTTGCTCCCCGAACTACATGTTGTTGGGGTTGGATTGGTTTATGATTTGTGTTTTCTGTTTTAATACGTATGTTACTAATTTGGGGAGTTAGAGTAAGACCCATACTCGCCGGGTATAAGAATTCGTTAAGATATGTTGATTATGAAACGGGGATAGGACCTATCTTGTAAGCTATGTCCGATTATGATATGAATATGTATAAGTTTGATTCGAAAATGGTTTTTGGTATGCAAAATCCTATCCCGGTTCATAGTCTTTTATTTAATACGTGCTTTGCTCTATATGTATACGCGTGTGGGTGTGCGTTATCCCCCTCACTCAGTCGGTGGACTGACCCTCTCCTTTCAATTTTTGTTAGTTTGCAGATAGGTTCGTGTTAGGCGGAGTCGTGAGTCGGTCGGGTTCTAATCTCCTAGTTGGAGTTGTATTTCTTTAGCTTTCGGTCACATTTGTATATGTTTTAGATTTGTTAATCGATTTGTATATGCATCTCTGGGATTTGATTTATGTATGCTCTTTGAATTATATTTATATATTTTTGGGACAGGCTTCTAGGGCTAGTTGAACCCGTTTTTGTGGATTATCTTCTTGGATTTTGATGTATGCTTTCGCTTTCTTAATGTTATGCGCGCTCTGGTCTTGTCTTAGCTCCGCCTAGCTTAGCAAGTGTGTGCAGGTTCCCGTTCGCTTAGTCTTGGGCTCATTTATGGATTTTCATTTCATATGTGGGTTCGGGGCTAGGTGCGGGGGATGTGGTGGCTCGCCGCTCCGGGCGCTACATCTTAAAGTGGTATCAGAGCTCCGGGTTGCAAAATCGGAGTTCTAGTGTCGTGTTGTGTCAAGTATAGGTCGTACGGCGTAGGAATAACGTGCTAATGTGTGCATTGCATCAAGATATGTGAATTCTCTTGAATTATGTGTTTTAAAATTGTTACTTGCTTTTCATTAATTGTTGTTGTTGTATACTTTATGTGCGCTCATTGTTCCATTTACGTGCCATAATCACTCACTATCCGCATGCATCGTACTTTTGCCTCCTTTGTGTATTATAGGTTAATATCTACAACGATTAACCATTCATCTCGACGGCCATGGCCTCTAAGTTGAAATTGGGATCAAGTAGAGATGAAGGCTCTTCATGACCACCGAATCATCGAATAGATAACCAATTCACCAAGATGAAAGTCAAAACGGCTCGGTTTATTGGAAAGGATCTTTTGTTCTTACCGAGCACATCGTTTTTCGAAGAACAAGGCCCATGCACTCATTGTGGAGGACACAACCATACTCATAAGAAATGTTGGAAAAGATTAGGCAGGTGTACTAGGTATGGCTCCTCGGAACATAAGATCCATGTATGTAACAACTCGGATTTCGGGGCCAAGAAGAATTCCTTCTAAAGTCCGTAATCACTATTCATTCCTAAACGTAGAAATTTTCCAAGCCACCTTTACCTATCCAATATTAGGTACAAATGAATCCTTGTAAAATTTTATGATTATGGTATCATTCCCGAACCCTAATTCTCATTATAACTCCCGTAGTAACCAAAACAAGCCAAAAACACTACTTTAACCCTATATTTTGAAATTTCTGAATTTCAACGTTTTCCCTATTCAATATTATAGTCAAAACGATCCTTGAATTATTTTGTGAATTTTCATGAATTTACCAAAACTTGATTCCAACTGTAGCATATTTTATAAATATTCTCCCTTTTAAAAATTATTATTTTATTTTAAACAATTAGCTTTCATTCAATATTCGAAATTTTACTTAAAACGTTTCTTGAATTTTTCCATAAACTATGATAATTTTTACAATCTTTAAACTTTACCATACCTTCGTTTATATAATTTTCTCATGATTTTCATCATCTTTAACGTTCATAATTTATAAACGAAAACTCTAAATATTCCCCATTTATAATCATAACGAAGCTTATTTTTCACTCGTTCTTTCATTAATTTACTACTTCAAGTTTTCACCTCTCGACTCTTGAATAAATTTTATATCATTTTACATTTATTTTTATTCAACATGACATCATCCGTGACAACATAGGCTTCTAGAAAGTTTAAATAAGTGAATATAATTTCTCCATAATTCCTATATAATTACCAAGCATATGTTTAAATTGAGAGACAACCACATTTCTTATATAGCTACCAAGCATTTGTTTGAATTAGGAGACATCCACATCTCCCCTAAACTCTTATAAATTGCTCTAAGGCCCTTAATTCCTACCTATAAATACCCCCCTAAACCTCACATTTCAAGAACACATAAAATCCTCTAATTTCTCTCTCATTTTCGGCCCCAAGCTCTCTCCCTACATAAGGTGTGCTTTTCTTTTATTATTTCATGCTTTATATTATGTTCTGAATATATTATGAATTATAGCATGCTTAGATTTAATTAAATTATGCTTTAGGAATTTATTTTATGAAATATATGCTATTTATGCTAGTTTAGAAAATATGATAATATATGTGAATTTTATTTAGTTAAATGCATGAATTATGATATGATATAGTATATTCATATGTTTAAGTAGTCATGATCTAGTTTGATTAAATTCATGTCAAGAATAATTTATTTAGAATTATTTTTCATAGAGAATTAATATATTTTGCTATATTATGCTTCAAATTCTATGTTATAAATATGAATATGATCAAGTGTGTTACATACCCTCTTTGAATATTCAAATAGACATAAGAACATGTTCTTAGTGTTCTTGGACATGTGTGTGTGTGTGTGTGAGGCGTGTGAATAGTGTGTGTGTGTGTGAGTTTGATTTTATGTTATAAGGTGTTTAATTCATAAGAAATTGAATAGTAAATGTTTTCAATAGTAACTTTGACTTTTTGGTCAACATTTATCATGATAATTTCGAAAATTAATATTAAAATAATTATAAAATTAGTTTTGGAATTTTTAAATAAAGATTTTATCCGAAATTTCCAAAAATCGGTAAATTGTGAATTATTTCAAAATTTATCCTACATTGTCAAATTAAATTCTAAATTTCATTTCTAATGTTATAATTAAGATTATAATGTGATTAATAAATATTTAAGTGGTTAAAGAATTCACGAAACCTGATTAATTACTAAATTTCCCTTAAATGGTTAAAATTAGAGTCTACCGGGAATTCTCTAACATGATATAGTTTATGTGTTTACTTGATTAAAATAATGTGTAATCCTTTTATGCATGAACATTATGTGTTTTATGTGCTTATTTGATTAATATAAGGAACCTAGTTCTAAGCCTATAGTAGTTAATACTTTCAGGCGCACTGGAATCCACATTACAATGTCTGACTACCGGTATAGGTGAGGGTTAAAATGTTTTCAGCTGGAATCATGTTATACTTACGTATCTATATAAAAACTATTTCCAAGCCTACCTATCATTTTGATTTACTACCTTATATACATATTATTGTACTACAATGTCCCTCTTAAGGTAAAATACTTTCATGTTCATGTTATAGTATCCCTTTCAAAGGGAAAATACTTTCATGCCGGAATCAACGTTTTACTAGGACGATATATATCTTAAGTCCACTTTATCAAAACGTTGACTCCGGGTTATGCAAGCAAAATATTATTCTTGATTCATGTTATGGGCCCCGGCTGTATCCGTAGCGAGCAATTACCCGGAAGGTATCGGGCCGAGGGTATTATTGGTGCTGCGGACTGCCACCACCTCTTGGTAGTGGTTTAACTGGAGGTTAGTTACTCCACGCCAAGGGATGAGGGAGAGATAGATGCCTCCCGAATTGTGTTCGTGGTCTCTAGGGTTTGATTCCCTATTGACATCAAGGAGTAGTGGGGTTAATATTATTCTTGGTTTTATTGAATTATCGGTGCCTTGATCAGCCCGATACTATTTTACTAATTATTTAAGGAGTTATGGATGGAGAGGCCTAGCTTGCGGGCATTAAAGTTATTATTACAAACGGTTCATATTTCTACAAATATTCCAAACTACCCCTACCCCTGGTTTACACATATCATGAACCGTTCCATATTTGCTATATCCTATTGTTAATATTGTAGATCAAGATCTTCTTGATCATATAAATATATAAATATATACATATATCTATAAACCCTCATACCCCCTTCACTTAGTCACTTTGACTAACCCTCTCACCTATTTTAAAATGCATGATTTCAGGATTCAATGAACAACAACTAGAGGTATCTTGAAGCATTACAACCGTAGGTTGGATCCGATCCTAAGAGTACACTGTCTTCTACTCTCTGCAGAAACAAATTATCTCATACTTTGTCCTTGCATGTTAACCTGTTGTACTCTTTTGTGAACTACTTTGAACAATAACGATAATCCTTGTTCATTGTACGTTATCCTCCCCGTTCATTGGTAAAGTTGAATCTCTTTATCTTCCGCTGGACTATGACATATACTCCATTCATATATTATCCTAACCGTTCGCCGTAGTATTTCCTGAGTGTTGGGTCTAACCTCCACTCAGGGAGTATTGCGGTGCGGGGTTGTAGTGCTGGGGAGGCACTACAATGTATGCCCTCGTATCTATCTAAGGAGACCGAACGAGTCCGAAAGAATAGCCTAATTTATGGATAGGATTAGGGAAGACCTTCGGGAAATGAAAATTGGGATCGAGTCTACAGCTTGGATCGAGAGTACCCGAGAAGCTCTTTGAGTCGAATCCAAGAAATTGAAGGAAAAGAGCCGAGTAGGAAGAATTGAATCAGGAAGCGGCTCGGGATCGGGATCAAAGAGAAACCGGGAGGACTAACAAGAGGGGTCGAAAGGAAAGAAGAAAATGAAAGAACTTCCATCCATGGAGCAACCACCGTGCACTCATTGTAGAAGAAACTCTCATAGTTATGATAATTATTGGAAGAGATTGGGGCGATGCTTTGGATGTGGATCGCCAAATCACAAGTTGGAAGAATGTGAATGGAGATGGCCAATGAAACACCCGGGAGGTAATTGCATCCATTGCATAAGCATCCATCCCGCATTGTATTTTACACTTACTTGGGAATGTGTGTTACATATTGCTATTTCTTGTTGCTTTCTTGCCTGAGTTGGTGATAACGTGATGCATAACATATGCAAATCTAACCCGATACACATGAGTTTAATGTTTTCATGATAGCTTGTAATTGAGAGAAGTCCCCCTTCGTGATGGTGAAAACCGGGTAAGAAGAAAGTGGTGATTTTAAAGATTCGGTTGAAGTTATATCAAGAAGTTGAGGGCTTAATCAAAGGGAGAAGATCGGTACATGTGAATCTCCTCCTTATCTACTTGATGTAGCGGTTTGAATTTTAAGAAGGGAGGCCTTTTCCAACGGTGAATAATCAAGAAAGTATCAAAATAAGAAGTGGAACCGGGAATAAGTATTTAAACCCAATTCCTAGGAGGGAAACGAATAACTCTCGATTCTCAAGGAACTTGAATCGGATTCCACAGGATTGTCTAACCTAAGAAAAGAGCGAAGGAAAGATCTTGGAAATGCTTTAATTCGAGATCTGGATAAATGATGGGGTGATGTTCTTCAAGAGGACCCAAGGTAAAGTAGGTTCTTAAGGGGATGGGTAACGAAGATCGGCAGAGAAGGTTCGAATATCATATGGTTAGTGGATAACAAGCAATGCGGGCCATCAAGGAAGAGTTTCCAATTAAGCCAATCCATTAGAAGTCAAGCTCGGGTAAGAAGAAGAAGAAGAAAGAATTGAAACACCTCGGATTTCGGGAAAGGAAGAAGTTGTATTGGGAGGAGTTAAAAAGAATCGATCATTATAGTGATTCCGAGTCTATGGAAAAACCAAGATGCGAGAAGTTCTATCTTCAGGATGGATTAGAGTTTACTTTTCAAATCCAAGCTAAATTGTCATGCTGTGAAGTCGAATTGAGAGATATGAAGCAACAAATGGAAACGATAAAGAAAGGCAAAGAGTTTTGGAAGGAAATCATGTATTTAAGTGTAAGCCATTAGAGGACGAGTCATACAACCAATTTGAATTCATAAAGAGTGGGTTGAGAGACTTCAAGACCACCGGAGACCTTGATGTGATGATTGTCGATCGAGTTTAGAATGGTTCAAGATTTAATGGGATATGGAAGATTTCGGGGGGAAAAGAATTGAAACAATCCCTTAAGACAATTAGGGGATTGTATAAAGGAAAAGAAAATGGCTCGAAGGTTAAGCATCGTCAATTAGAGATGAAGTTGGGAAGAAGGAATGAAATTACCAAGCTAGGATCTGTTCAAGAAAGCCAAGGTCAAGGAATTAGGGTCATGAGCTCTACGACGTCAACTTTGACTCCTCACTCCATCTCCTTATGTGAATGACTACGAAAAATGGTGAACGGTACATACATTACTCATGGCAAGTGCATCATGTATTTTAATCGTTATATTTGACATGTGTTTTACTTATACGTGTGCATGTTGTTGTGTGTTTTGCTCGTGTGTGTGAGTGGTTTTCTTGTGGTAAGTTGAGGGTCGTGTTTTCAACGGACTTCCAGAGCGAGCAAGCAATGGTGGTTTAGCTCTCTAACAAAGGGACTTCCTAAGTTAGAAGGTGCGAATGGTGGTGGCTCGGTAACCACGCCATTCGTGTAACACTGAGCTCTTGAGTAGTTGGAATGGATCAAACGATGGGTGATGAACCAACTTGGATCCTCCTATCGTGCGAAACATTTTAGTTGCTCATAGCCTGGATCAAGCGATGAGGAATTAATCCAGCTAGATGTCAAGAAGTGATCAAACCCCTTGTGCATGAAGACCTTGTCGGGACGTTATGAACCTCAAACTTGGGTGAATACGGAAAGTTGTTCGAGCTTGAAACTCGAGCAGTAGAACTTAGGGACCAGGTTCTCTTGGGGGGGGGGGGGGGGGGGGAGATTGTGACACCCATCTCGCTCACACGTACAGGTACGCGTCACGTGTTAGTTTATTTTCCGTAATCTATATGATTCCTTATTTAATTTGTGACCTTATGTGAATTATGTTCCCTCATTTTATTTTCCTATGTGAACAACTTGAATTATTTGATAAGAACTTGCCCTATTTGAACATATAATGTGAATACATGCAATTTGTGAAATTTACGAGTTATGAATTGGAATCCCGAGCATGCCAACTTTATGAATTACGTAAATTATATGATTTTAGGACTTAATTGTATGGTTTAAATTTGTTTTGGACTTGATTGATTTTAGTTGGGACTCAGTTGCACTTTATTTGAATTTTTGGGCCTTTTTGCAAATTGGCCACTTTTGAGTCTTTAATTCGTATCTTGAGCTAGGGAACTCGGATTCGAGTTCCGTCACCTCCATTGGACTCGAGTCGACGATTGGATCCAATGGGACAAGCCTCATAACTTTTTGACTTCATTTCGACCCCCGTTCAAGCAGATTTCACCTTACGCACATAATACGTGCCTAAGACCTAGTTGGAGCTAGGCTAATCATTTCTTGTCCTTTTATTGACTTAATCTCAGCCATAAGCCATCACTTTCTTCCCTTTTAGCCCTGAATTTCGAACCTACCTGTAAGAGAAAGAAGGAAGGAGAAGTAACAAGAACCTTACCTCCATTGTGGCTATTTTGAGCTCAAGATAAGTATATTACTCCAATCTTTTAAGGTAAGTTAGGAATCTTGATCTCCTTCTTCTTGTGATCTTTTTACACCTCATTAATCATGTTTTATGATCAGAGATTCATGGTTATGCCTTGCTTGATGAATAGTTAGGTAATGTGGAGATTTTAGGAATATGTGCATCTCTTGCCTTTTTATGGGTTGGAGCTATATATGTTGATCAACATGACTTATTTATTGCTTATACATGCTCTTATTTGATGTAATTTGATTGGGTATGATGTGCCTTTAATGATCTTTGAAGTTCTTGGAAGTTATGAATGAAACCCATGCCTATTCTTGATCTCCTTCCATTTTCGGTTGTTGTTGCGTTTTTGGAGCTGTTTTGATGCCTTTCTCTTGCTTGTTTTTACGGTTTTCTTGCTCCTTTGATTTTATTTTGTTGCTACTTGAGTGGTGATTGAAAAACAAGGGTGTTGGTTGCTTTTTCCATGGTGAAACCGAAGCTTTTTGGCCTTTGACCCAAATCCGCCGGGGTGGATTTTGCTTTGAAAATAGTCCACCGGGGTGGATTTGAGGCTGGCCCTTGCAGAAATGTCTGCCTTGAATCTACGGGGGTGGATTTCCCCTTTGAGAAAAATCCATCGGGGTGGATTTAGGGCAGTGGTCCATTTTGCTCCCAGCTTTGTTTTCTTGTTTCTCTTCACTTGTATTTAACTTCTCCCACCCCGATTATGATCCTAACATGCTAAGGTGTTGTAATATGTTATGTTTCATTAATTATTTTAAGTTTATGGCCTCGTTTGTTAGGTATAATTGTGACTTGAATTCATGACCGTTATATGAAACGTTTAACGCTTTCTTACATCTCTTGCTATTTCCTTGAACTTCAAGCTTATGAATGCATATGGTATGCTAATATATGATACATTATGAGTTTATTTGATATGATATGAGTTTAATTCTTGAATTCCTTATGTGATATTTGGTTATTTGCTCCAATATGCCTAAATATGAATCTCTATGATATGCATTACATCCACTTGCAATTGTATGCGTCCCCGTGCGTCTAATTGGTCATGATCGAGCCTAAATCTTGAGTATGTGTTTGTTTGTCTCTGTTTTGAGTTCCAGAGGTGTCGGATCCACCATTTAGCTTCTTCTTGGTCATCAACGCTCCTCCGTGAGCACTTTTGGTAAAATGTGAGGTTTAGGTTTGTTTCTTTTTAGTTAATACGACCTACAACCCTACGTACTCGTTTTCGAGCCCGCACGTGACTATATTATTATACTTATATAATAGATATGTGTTTATAAGATACATTTATGATCTTGTTATAATCTTAAATGGTTTTGAACTATATGTACGAGCATATGTGAGCTTGAAAATGTTTTGCAACAAGGCTATGCTCCAAACTGTGTGTCTTCGTGCAAGCTTTGCTCTTCTTCAAATTGATATGATTTAGGATGACACCGAGAGGTACGTTAAAAACATAGACCGAGTTGCAAGGTAAGGTATGCTAAGGTATGCAAGTTTTCTCCTTAGCCTCCAAGAGTCGCGCATTAGTACTTCAAATGGGAATCGTGCACAGGCTTAACCCGACGGCCCTTGCCGTCCCGGGCGTCCTTACCCACAATTCCCTGGGCCCGGCAAATCTGAACAAGACTTAACATACCATAACTCGCACAATGTGGGTTAGCTACCCTTGTGCATTGGTAAGAGTAGTGAGGGTTTGCTCCCCGAACTACATGTTGTTGGGGTTGGATTAGTTTATGATTTGTGTTTTCTGTTTTAATACGTATGTTAATAATTTGGGAAGTTAGAGTAAGACCCGTACTCGCCGGGTATAAGAATTTGTTAAGATATGTTGATTATGAAACGGGATAGGACCTTTCTTCTAAGCTATGTCCGATTATGATATGAATATGTATAAGTTTGATTCGAAAATGGTTATTGGTATGCAAAATCCTATCCCGGTTCATAGTCTTTTATTTAATACGTGCTTTGCTCTATATGTATATGTGTGTGGGTGTGTGCATTAGCCCCCTTAGTCAGTCGGTGGACTGACCCTCTCCTTTTAATTTCTTTCAGTTTGTAGGTTGGTTCGTGCTAGGCGAAGTCGTGAGTCGGTCGGGTTCTAGTCTCCTAGTTCGAGTTGCATTTTATTAGCTTTCGGTCACATTTGTATATGTTTTAGATTTGTTAATCGATTTGTATATGCATCTCTAGGATTTGATTTATGTATACTCTTTGAATTATATTTATATATTTTCGGGACAGGCTTGTAGGGCTAGTTGAACCCGTTTTTTTGGATTATCTTCTTGGATTTTGATGTATGCTTTCGCTTTCTTAATGTTATTCGCGCTCTGGTCTTGTCTTAGCTCCGCCTGGCTTAGCGAGTGTGTGTAGGTTCCCGTTTGCTTAGTCTTGGGCTCATGTATGGATTTTCATTTCATAGGTGGGTTCGGGGCTAGGTGCGGGGGATGTGGTGGCTCGCCGCTCCGGGCGCTACAATATCCTTGCCTGAAAGTACTATTATCAACTTAGGACTAAGTCTTACTACTCAAATAAACAATGTACGATAAATTCTAAAAAGCTAGAGTTATATTTTGGAAATTGTTATTTAATCCCCGATTTTTGGAAATTTTAGATAAAATCTCTTTCTAAAAATCCAAAATATTATTTTATATTAATATTTGAATCTCTACAAGATTTTATGAGTCAAAGTCTTCATTTGAAATTAAAAGTCAAAGTTACCATTGAAAAACGGTTACTATTTAATCTTAGGGGATTAAACACTTTTAAACATAAAATCGAACACATATTTACACACACTAGGCACACGGTACACACACACACTTCAAGAACATCAAGAACATGTTCTTAAGTCTATTTGAATATTCATAGGACATATTAAACATGCTAGATCATATTCATATCCATAACATAAGATTTGAGACATAATGTAGCAAAATATATAAATTTCTCATGAAAAATAATTTCTAATTAAATTTCCTAAGCGTGCATTCATTCTAATATTCAAGAACATATTCATGAGCTTATGAACACATATTTAAATAAATTCCTATAATAAACATGCATTTTTATAATTTAAATTCCTAACTTTAATTCATGAAATATAAATTCCCAAAATGTAATTTCCTATCATGAATTTCTAAACATAATATAAAGCATATAAAATATAAATTAAATTGCATAATAAAACATAAATTAAAGCATAAAAACTAACCTTGATGTCTCTTGAAGAGAGGGGGATGGCGAGAGGGTTTGGAAGAGAAGGAGAGTGATTTATGTGTTGGAAATGAGGGAATCTGTGAGTTTAGAATGAATCTCTAAAGGGGTATTTATAGGTAGAAATGAGGGACCTTAGAGCAATTTCTAAGAATTTATAAGAGATGTGGAAGATCTCTAACCCACACATTTGTATGGAATTTTTGTAGGAAATGTGGAAATCTCTAAATCACACAATTGTATTGAATTTTTGTAGGAAATGTGGAAGACTTTAATTCACATATTTAGACTTTCTATTTTTAGAAAGGTGATGTCATGAATATGTCATAGTGAATAAAAATAAATATAAAATAATGTAAAATTTATTCGAGAGTCGAGAGACAAGAACTTGAAGTGGTAAAAATAATGAAAGAATGAGTGAAAAATAAGCTTCGTTATGATTATAAATGTGGAATGTTTAGGTTTTTCGTTTGAAAGTTATAAACCTTAGAGATGATGAAAACCATGATAAAATTATATAAACGACGCTATGATGAAGTTTAAAGGTTGGGAAAATTATCATAGTTGGAGAAAAATTCAAGAAACGTTTTGTAACGCCCCCATTTCTGGCTTTCCAGGTACGTACGACACGTGTGAGATTTTTGAGAATTAGGATTATTTTAATTCTTTCATTTATTAAATTCCTACATTTTATGATAAATTATATAAATTATATTCCAATGTGACTATGTGAAATATGTACCAAATTGAGGGTTATTCTATGAATTGGATTCCTTTGTGTTACGTGAATTAATTCCCGAATGCACCTTAATTGCTATATGTCCTTAATTGATATTTGATTAAATGTGAGGACCAAATTGTATAATTATTCCTTGGGCTTAATTGATCAATTTGCATAACTTTCATCCTTAATTGCATGATTTACCAACCTTGGAGGATTTAATTGCAATTCCATGGATTTCATCAAAATCAAGGAATGAAATTACGTGATGGATATTTCTTGCTTCTTCCATATCATTCCATTTTCATCATACACAACCCCATATTTTCTTCCTTCTACCGAGCCAAAACCATCAAAGGAGGAGATTTCATCCATTTCAAGCTAATATCTTGGAGGAATTAGGAACCTTGAAGCATCACCATCATCATCTCAACTTCATCTTCATCTTCTAATTTCTTCAAAGGTAGAGTTGGAAGCATACATGATTTCTTGAAATTTATATATAAAGCTAGGGTTGTGAATTGAATTAGATATTATGTGTTTTAATTGCTAGAAGTATGATTTTAAGTTCTTGAATTGAATTGATGCATGAAATCTTGAGAATTACGAGATTATATGGTGAATTCATAGGTGAGCTAAAGTTGGTGATTATGATGATCAAGGCATGATTTATGAGTTTATATTGGTTTTTATTATACCTTAAGCATGAATATATGTTATTTTCATGAATTCTTGTATTTGGAGTTGAAGTTATAAGTGTTTTGTGGGGTTTTGTTGAAGATCCGAGCTTCCACTGTTCTTCTGCTCTGTTTCTGTATCTTCTGTGAAATGGGAACGGCCCTTCCCCTTCCCTTTGTAATTGGGGAACGACCGTTCCCATATATTTGAATAATGTGTAGGACGGGAACGACCCTTCCCGTTTTGGCTTACAGCCGGAACGGCCGTTCCCATCTTCAGGGAGTGACTTCGGGGAGCTGGGAACGGCCCTTCCCGTTTTGAACTAAAGTTCGGAACGGCCGTTCCCATGTAACGCCCCGTTTTCAATTTATGCATTATGTGATAATTTATCTACATTTCATAATATTATATGTATTATATTTCTATGCATTTATGTGAACTATCCTTAACGTGAAATTTACATGAAATAATTGATAATGTGCTTAATTGATATTATGTGATATTATATGCATTATATACGTTTATGTATTTGCACGAATTGGCACTAACGTGGTAAGTACGTGAATTAATTGATAAGTGACTAAATGCTTCTATATGACTTTACTTGATCATTTCATCAATATATGGACTTAATTACAATTCATAATTTGGGACTTTGATGATCATATTCCATGGAATGGAACTTATTTGCATTAATTCATTAATTAAGGGACTTAAGTGCAAAATGTGATGAGTCATGCATATATGTGGAAGACTTTTGTAAATATCTCATTCATCTCTTCCATTTCATTTCATTCTCATCAAAAAACCTCACACACACACACACTAAATACCAATTTTTACACCATGGAAGAGAAGGAGGAGATTTCATCATTCCAAGTTAATTTCAAGGGGGAATTGCATGAGTTTGAGGCATCATCATCATCTCCATAGTTCCTTTCATCTTTCCATTCATTCTTTCAAGCTATATGTATGAATTGCTTGAGATTTTGATTATTTGGTTGAGTAGGGTTTGATGATTGATTGATGCTTTCATGCTTATTCATGATTTGAAGCATGTTTAGGTCCTTGTTTCTTCAATTCTTGCATGAAACTTGAAGTTATGTTGAAGTTGGGAATATATGATTTTATATGGGTCTTTGATGGATGATTCCTTGATGATTTGAGCATGGTTTAATGGATTATATGAAGCCTAATTGATATATATGAGTTATATGCATGTTATATGTTTGTTTTGGGTGTTTTGGTTGAGCTTTCTTGGGAGTATGCTACCCTTTTCTTCCCTCCACGAACTAGCCCTGTTTTTTTGCTACGCACTGTTGACACGGGCGTGTCAGCTTTCCCTTCTTCAGCGTGACACGGGGGTGCTTGATGGCCTGGTTTTTCTGTACCGTGTCACGGATTGCTTTGTACTGGTGACACGGGCGTGTCACCTTCTGTTCGCATGCTTGTTGTCCGCTGTACTGTGACATGGGGGTGTCACGGCTTGTCTTTTACATATTCATATCATGATCATTGCATCGCCGTTCGTCCTATTTGGTACATTTCGAGTCGTGTCTCACGGACAATTGTCTTTCTTGCACAGACCAGCTTCCTGGTGACGAGGAGCAGGCCCCGTGAGCTATTCCTTGTTTATTTTGGGTCGTTCAGGTGAGGTTTAATTCTAGATACATAGAACCCGTATAACCCTATGTGAAGTTTTAAGCCAAAACTTATCTATATATTATAGTTTTCAAATGAGATTGGGTTTCCAATGATTTTTCAAGCTATTGACGGAATTGATTGATTGATCGATTGATTGGGCGTATATTGTATTGTACTGTGGGCGCGAGGATAGTGGCTCGAGCCAACCGGGAAAGCATGGGCTGACGGGTAACTCGAGTGCTATCCTCACCAAATTGGGATGACCCTTGAACCCCCTAGGAGATTAGGGGAGGAAGGAGTTCCGGGCTTAGGGATTCATATACCCTCTGCCCAGACTGATTGGATGGTGGGGCATTGCAATCCCACCATCACCCGGAGGAAGAAGGATGGACTGAAACTGCTAATTGTGCACCGTAATGAATTGTATGATCACCTAACTATTGAACAATTGATTGATTGATTGTACACAGTCGGAGTAAGGTTGGAGAATTGCCCTCACTAGCCGGGCCACAATTGATTGTATTGAATTGTTAAATTAATAAACTGAATTAGTTGTAACCTCGGGCGATTGTATCTTTTGCTTTATTAAATTGTATTGTTTATTTCCCCAAAATTATTACCCGAGATTATAACTTGCATGTATGTGCGCTTATATTTATTTATAACCCCTCGCTCAGTCCGTGTTGGACTGACACCTCAACTTTTCAGTTGTTTTGCAGGGCGTGCTAGGAGGGAATTAGAGTCTAGAGTGTCTTTATTTGGGTCTAGCACACTTCATCTCAAATTTTGTTCCTGTACAGATATTTTATATATTTTGTAGCATGCCTTGTCACTTGTATTAGAGATGATATTGTATTGATATGGAATGTTGGTATCTATTAGTAAATAAATAAATATGGTACCTATAAGTATTGAATGATGTATTGCTTCCGCTTTTATCTACTCTGAATTGTTGGTTTGGTTTTAATTGAGGGTACCCGCCTAGCCTTGTGTAGTGTTTTTTTTTTATTATCTCCCGTTCGCCATAGATTTGGTTCATGTATGGATTGACCATTTCATATGTGGATTGAGGCTATGGTGCGGGGGATGTGGCGCCTAGCGTTCCGGGTGCTACATTCCCAGGCCTCTGGAAGGTCAGAAACTTTCTGCATAAATATGGAAATTCCAATTCCTTCTCTAATCATTTAATTAACCCTAACATGCTATTATATGATCAATTACATGTAATAACATGATATTTATATGCTACATTCGTGAATGCATGTCATCTCGTGATATAGTTAAGCCGTGCATCCTATTTGGTAACATTGATGAGTTATTGTCTCACAAGTACACCATGTCCTGTTTCTTGTCCAGTTACTCTCCCGAGGAGGAGATTATGATCAACTGAGCACATTCACGCATCCATGAGTCATCATGTCGCCTGTCAGGTGAGGTTTAATTGTTAGTTACTTAGAACCGTATAACCTTATGTGACTTTTGGGCCAAATGGTATAAATATATATATTTATAAGTGTTTCTAAACTCTCAAATCGTGTTCTTTAAAAGTAAACCATGTTCATTGAAAGCAAGTTATGCTCCTGAAAGCAAGTCGTGTATCGTGTTACAAGCAAGTCGTGCATCGTGTTACAAGCAAGCCATGTACCGTGTTATCGTGATTGAACCGTGATCGTGTTGGCGAATTATCGTGTATCGTGTATTATGGGCTCGAGGGTGAGTGTTTGAGCCAACCGGGAAAGCATAGGGCTGACGGGTAACTCACACACCTCCCTCAAACCGTGGGGATACCCCCTGAATCCACCAGGAGGTTTGGTGGAGGAAGGAGTCCCGTAGGTGGGAGTCATGTTCCCGACGTGCAACGTGATATCATGGGTGGTTCGGGCCTTGCAAACCCACCACCATTAGAGAAAGGAGAATTTCGTGTTATTGATGTGTGCACTATAATGACTCGTGTGGTAACCTATTTAAATGAAAATGTAATTCTTGTTCACTGTCAAGGTTGGTTGGAGATCGTGCATGCCCCTCGCCAGGGCCACTGATTGTTATAATAAATGTGATTATCGTGTTAAACTTTATAGTTGTAATCTCGTGCGAGTTTTATGTTATTCTTGCAATTATATTATTTTAGTTATAAAACCTTACCCGATGTTTTAACTTGCATATTACTTGCGCTAATATATATTTATGCCCCCTCACTCAGTCTTCCATAGACTGACGCCTCCACCTTTCAGGTTCTTGCAGGTGCACGCTAGGCGGGAGTCGAGTCGTGTCAAGTCCAGTCCGTGTAGTCGAGTCAATCACGGTGCATATTGTTTATCGTTGTTTAGAACTGTTATTATAGTTACTTGTTATTTATATTCGGAGATGATAATGTATTGATATGTAAAGCTAGAACATATTTTGTTTTACTTGGCAACCGAGAAATGTCCTGACCTGTTTAATAATTATATTTGATAGTGAAGAGTTTATGCTTCCGTTTTCACTCGTTGCAGGTATAATCCTGCCTAGCTTGTAGTTTATTGCATTGTCACCCATTCGCTATAGGTTAGTTCATGTACGGATTGCCCGTTTCGTATGTGGATTGACCTATAGTGCGGGGGTGTGGCACCTCCACGTGTAAGGGGTGCTACACGTTTCAAGTAAAATTTTGAATATTAAATGAAAGCTAATCGTTTATAATAAAATGATAATTTTTAAAAAGGGAAAATATTTATAAAATATGCTAAGGTTGGAATCGAGTTTTGGTATGAGTATGAAAATTCATAAAATAATTCAAGGATCGTTTTGACTATAATATTGATTAGGAAAAATGTTGAAATTCGAAAATCGATAAAGTTAGGGTTAAAGTAGGGTTTTTGGCCGGTTTTGGTTACTACGGGAGTTATAATGAGAATTAGGGTTTGGAAATAATGTCATAATTCATAAAATTTCATAAGGATTCATTTAAACCCAATATTCGATAGGTAAAAGTGTCTTGGAAAATCCCTACATTTAGGAATGAATAATAACTAACTATAAGTACTTCATTCCTAACCTTTTTCTTAACTATTTCTTCTTGGAAGGGTCAGTCTAAACTCGACTGAGTGAGGAGGCTAAACGTACACTCACACCTAAATACTTATAGAGCATAACAAGTATCAAAGGTGATGTCTATAATTGAGCTATGGTTTTGCATACCATAACGTTTTCCAAAAGCTAACATATAATACGTAAAGAAATCATAGCTCAATTCCCGATTCATCAAACAAAACATAAACATATGTAGCACCCTAGACCCCGAGGCGCCACATCCCCCGCACTGTAGCCCCGATCCACGTATGAAATGGACAGTTCATACATAAACCAAGACCACAGCGAACGGGTGACAACAAAACGACGCTCTAGGCGGGACACTCTCCCCAACATAATCAAACAAACATGAATAGCAAAGCGGAAGCAATAAAGTCAATTATATATATAGGTACCGTATTTATTACATAGATACATATAGGTACCATTTACTATCACTACATTAGGGTCTATTAACAATATACACAACCATGAATTCAAAATACTAATATCGATCCATCACATGAAATGTTCCAAAAGTAATATACATGGAGGTATGAAACTAGACCCGTGGAAATGCGAGACTCGACCAACTCCCGCCTAGCACAACCACGCTCAAAAGGTACCTGAAAAGTGGAGTATCAGTCTACCGAAGACTGAGTGAGGGGCAATATTTAAATATAACACACGTCACATGCAAGTTGTAGCCTCGGGTAAAGACTTTTAGAAAATAATACTTATACAGTTCAAGAAATCTCATCTTTTGCCCGAGATTACAACTATCCATTTTAACACGTTTAATTAATCATGCTTGCCAATATCATGAACATGTGGCCCCGGCGAGTAAGGGCAATCTCCAACCGAACTCCCAATCGTGAACAATACGTGGTCATGCTTGCTTGCTTGATAAATACGTGATCATGCAATATATTTTAGTGCTCACATAGACAATTTCATTCTTGAAAACATGCAATAACCCGAGGATAACCCGACATGCCGGATTAATCCCCAGTCTCCTTCTTCCTCCGGGTGATAGCGAGTTTGCAAGGCTCGACTATCCACGACATGGTGTGTGTAGAGGACATGACCCTCTAGACACGGAACTCCTTCCACCACTAATCTCCTAGTGGCTTCGGGGGTGATCCCAACAATGTGAGGATAATTCAGGAGTTACCCGTCAGCCCTTGCTTTCCCGGTTGGCTCAAGAATTACCCTCGGGCCCACGTGCAATCATGTACTCGCCAACATGCTTGAAAATCATGACAATCGATACATTCTTGCTTGAAATGTTTATAGCTTTGAAAACGTTTATAATTATAATAGGTTTTGGCCGAAAACTTGCACATAAGGGTTGTAGGGTTCGTTTTACCAAAACAAAACCTCACCTTTCTTGCAAAATATAATAAATAAGCGTTCTACGGAGCTTGCTCCCCGTCCACGCCCTCGTGACCTGTGTAAATACGACATACATTCATGAGACATGACCTAATATGACCAAAATATGACGAACGGCGAAAACGTGTCGAGACGACCATGAAAATGCAATGTGGTATTATAACTTTTGGTTTCACATCATATTAACACATATTATAGCAATTCGGGGTCAAAGAAGTCGTTGGATCGAGGGGCTAATTTCGTAATTTTATGCAGTGAATTTTACACTGCAATTCAGGTGGGAACGGCCGTTCCGTTCCCCTTTGTAAAATGGGAACGGCCGTTCCCAAGAGTTCCCCAAAACGTGCCAGCGCTTTTCCCCTTTTAAAACCGCGCCTTTGAGCTGGGAACGGCCCTTCCGGCGCAAGGCCAAAATGGGAACGGCCGTTCCCATGCTCGGCCGCCCCTATTTTGAAAAGAGGTGGGAACGCCCGTTCCCACAAAGCCTTGAGGCTGGGAACGGTCGTTCCCAGTTCCTGCAACTGAAAAACAGAGCAGAAACAGGGGAAGCTCTCGGCCAATTTTCACAAAGCAACAACAATTTTGATTTTGATCCCAAATACCATAATTTCTGGAAATATGATGCATATAAGTTCAATAGACACTAATATAACATTTAAACACATAAAACATGCTATATCAACAAGATTTCAAGGTTTCATGTACATGATCAAACTTGATCACTCATGCCAAATTTCCAAGAATTCAAGTCATAAGTGATGCCATAATTCATGAAATGATCACATATTCATGCTTTCATCTATCAATAATCCATCTAACATCACAAACATAAACCCTAGTCAAGGAAAATATGATCAAGAACCATGGCTTTCATGCAAACCAACCTTAAAATGAAGAGATGGATGAAGAAGATGATGAACTCTCAATTTCTTGCAATATTTCTTGATGATTCTTAAGATGGATGATGAAAATCACTTCTTCCCCTTTTGTTTTCTTGATACCGAGAGAGAGCAAATGTGTTTGGTAAATTTTTGGATGAAAAATGAGCTCATGGAAGCTCATGGAAGTGATATAACGTGATTCATCCCTTGATTTGTGTGAAATATGCCAATTTGCCAATTAATCCTTGAATTGTTTAAGTTGTGCAATCGAGTATACGAGGTTTTAGAATATGATCAATTTGATCCTAAAAGTTCATGCAATTAAGTCCCCAAAATTTTAGAAAGTATTTAACTAGGGACAATTTGGAAATTTTATCACTCTCGGTAATTGATTTCATGCAATAAATATTTTCTGTATCATGAAATAATATTTTCAATGATATGATATCAAAGAATTGATATGAATAATGTTTCATGAATTTTATAAAAATATGAATGCCACGTAAAACATATTATGAACTAAAAGAAATAAATATACCTACGCTCAAAACGCACACGTGGCGTGCTTACCTGTTCATCCGGAAACCGGGGCGTTACAACTCTCCCCCCCTTAGAAGAATCTGGTCCCCAGATTCTCTAGTCCTGATCGAACAACTCCGGGTGGAACCGTTTCATTTTATCCTCTGTTTCCCATGTGGCTTCCTCGGTTTTGTCACTTCTCCACAACACCTTAACCATGGGAATCCTCCGGTTTCTTAATTCCTGAAATTTCCGATCCATGATCTTAACCGGCCTCTGAACAAATGTCAAATTCGGTTCCAACTCAACTTCTTCCACGGGGAGAATCGTAGTCTCATCGGGGTAATATTTCCTTAGTTGTGAAACATGAAATACGTTGTGAATCCCCGTAAGACTCGGTGGTAGGTCCAGTCGATAGGCTACCTCGCCTATTCTTTCCAAAATCTCAAACGGACCTAGGTAGCGAGGATTAAGCTTTCCTCCTTTCCCGATCCGGGTGAAACCTTTCCTTGGTGACACCTTCAAGAATACCCGGTCACCAACTTCAAATTCTAGATCCCTTCGGCGCTTATCAGCATAGCTCTTCTGTCTATCTTGCGCGGCTTTCATCCGTTGTTGAATCATTTGAACCTTTTCAATCATAGCCTGAACGACTCTGGAAGGTCTTTCAAATCTTTCACCTCTCTTTACCCCTTCCTGCTTTGACCACCTCCATTCTTCCAAGTCGAAAAACAACGGAGATCGGCACTTTCTTCCATAAAGTAGCTCGTAAGGAGCCATCCCGATCGAAGCCTGGAAGCTGTTATTATAAGCAAACTCGATCAAGGGAAGCTGTTCTGACCACGAGCTCTGAAAATCCATCGCGCAAGCCCGAAGAAGATCCTCCAAATACTGATTAGTCTTTCCGTTTGACCGTCTGTTTGCGGGTGAAATGCTGTACTGAACTTAAGTTTCGTTCCCAAAACGGCCTGCAATTCCTGCCACAACTTAGAAGTGAACCTCGGGTCTCGGTCAGAAACTATACTCACCGGAATGCCATGAAGCCGAATAATCTCTCTGTTATAGATCTCGGCCAACTTCGGGATCTTATAGGACATCCGGACCGGTAGAAAGTGAGCAGACTTTGTAAATCTATCCACGATCACCCAAATTCCATCAAACCCGCCTTTAACCTTTGGTAATCCAGAAACAAAGTCCATCGTTACTTGTTCCCACTTCCACTCGGGAATAGGTAACGGTTGTAGAAGTCCCGCGGGTTTCTGGTGCTCAGCTTTCACCTTTTGACAAGTCAAGCAATGTTTCACGTACTCTGCCACGTCTCTCTTCATCCCGTTCCACCAGTAATATTGCTTCAAATCCTTATACATTTTATTTCCTCCTGGGTGGATCGAGTATGCTGACTTGTGAGCTTCTTCGAGTAGGACCCGTCTCAATTCTTCAGGTACGACCACTCTGCTCTTAAACCGAAGCAACCCGGTCTCATCAAACCCAAACGGACTCTCCGGGTCATCCTTAGCCTTACTTGCAAGCTTCTGTACTTCCGGATCCCTATTCTGAGCCTCAAATAACTGATTCTTCAATTCCGGCTGAACTGTGATGTTAGAAATCCGAGCCTTTAACACGATCGGGGCAACTTCCTTACTTTCTTTTATTTCCAAACTCGATACACTCGCCTTCCTGCTAAGTGCATCGGCGACCACATTGGCTTTCCCGGGATGGTATTTAATTGTGCAATCATAGTCTTCCAACTTTTCCATCCATCGCCGTTGCCTCATATTCAAATCCTTCTGTGTGAATAAATACTGGAGGCTCTTATGGTCGGTAAAAATCTCAAAGGAAGTCCCGTAAAGATAATGTCTCCATTTCCCGAGCGCAAAGATCACGGCTGCAAGCTCTAGGTCGTGTGTCGGATAATTCCTTTCATACTCCTTTAGCTTCTGGGAAGCATAAGCGATCACTTTTCCTTTCTGCGTCAGAACACAACCTAAGCCTTCTTTAGAAGCATCTGTATACACTGCATACTCTTCTGAACCCTCGGGAAGTGTTAACACCGGAGCTGAGACTAACTTTTCTTTCAGAAAGTTGAAACTTTGATCACACTTCTCATCCCAAACAAACTTAACATCCTTCTTTGTCAACCGGGTTAACGGTGCAGCAATCTTGGAGAAATCCTGAACAAACCTTCTATAATAACCGGCCAATCCCAAGAAGCTTCTAATCTCAGAGGCGTTCTTTGGTTTCTCCCACTTAAGCACGGCCTCAATTTTCGAGGGATCGACTTCCAATCCTTTTCCTGAAATTACGTGCCCCAAGAAGGAAACCCGATCTATCCAAAATTCACACTTACTGAACTTAGCAAATAACTGATGCTCTTTCAAGGTCTGTAGGACGAGTCGAAGATGTCTCGCGTGCTCCTCGGCTGATTTCGAGAAAACCAGAATATCATCAATGAAAATCACCACGAACTTGTCGAGGAAAGGCCTGAAGATCCGGTGCATCATATCCATAAAAGCTGCAGGGGCGTTAGTTAATCCAAACGGCATAACCACGAACTCGTAGTGCCCGTACCGAGTATTGAATCCCGTCTTTGGAATATCCTCTGCTCGGATTCGCAGCTGATAGTATCCCTGTCTTAAATCCAATTTTGAATACACCTTGGAACCCTGGAGTATATCAAACAACTCCTCGATATGTGGAAGGGGATACTTGTTCTTAATAGTCATCCTGTTCAGCTCCCTGTAATCGATGCACATTCTTAAAGTCCTGTCCTTTTTCTTAACAAACAATACCGGTGCTCCCCACGGCGAAGAACTTGGCCGAATGTACCCAACTTCCAATAAAGCCTCAAGCTGAACTTTTAACTCTTTTAATTCAGCTGGAGCCATCCGGTAAGGAGTCTTCGAATACGGCTCGGCGTTCGGGAAAAGATCAATCACAAATTCAATCTCCCGCTCAGGAGGCAAAGAATCCAGCTTCTCTGGAAATACCTCGGGAAATTCCTTTACCACTTCTGTATCCTCTAACTTCACCTGATCTTTGGGCTTGTTCAAAATGTAGGCAATGAACCCTGTAGCCCCGTCTCTGACTAATCTCTGAGCCTCTGAAAACGAGAGTAGGGGTACCGTCTTCGAAGTACAGCCCGTGACAACCTCTGAACCCAACTGAACCTTCTTGGCCCGACAATCAATTGTAGCACGGTGTCTGTAAAGCCAATCCATCCCCAGAATAGCCCCGTATCTCTCCATTGGCATAACAATGAAATCTGTCAGAAACTCCCGGCCTTCAATCACAACTGGAACATCCTTGTAAACCTGATCCGTCTCTCGCCTACTACCGAATGGAGTACTAACTAAATAGCGCACAGAAGTACACATAGCAGGCAAAGACAAGGTAATAGCAATAGAATGCGCAAGAAAGGAGTGTGTAGCTCCTGGATCAAATAATGTATGGATGTTCGTGCCATGAATGCAAATAATACCTTCAACTACTGCAGCGGGATCAATATCAGCATCATGCTCCTCTCCAGCAAGTGCATAAGCTCGAGCTCTCACCAATGGCCTCGGTCCTGCAGGTGGTGGATCCTGACGATCCGGACAACCGTCAACTAGGTGCTCGTTACTCCCGCAGATCAAACATAAGCCCAACCGGCGCCTGCAGTTATCATAGGTGTGCGTAGGATGTCCACACCATGTACATCTCGGTCTCTGAGGTGGCTGGGGTGGTGCTGGAGCTCTTGGACCTTTCAGTAACGGCCCTGCACCCTTCTGTGATGGCCCGGTATACTTAGGTTTCTTCCCGGTATCCCTCTGAGCTGGAGGTGTAGGGTAAATCATCGGCCTTTTTCCTGAACTCGAACCCTGGCCTGATCTCGAGCCTGAAGCCTGTCCTGCTCGCTGAGTAGCCCTCCTTACACTATCAGAATCTTCAACTTTTAGGGCTTTTGCAGTAGCTTTTGCCCAAGTACTGGTATTGGCTGCTTTCAGTGCATCCTGGATATCTGGCCTCAACCCCTGAACGAACTGCATCGCCTTGTGAAAGTCATCGTTCGCTATGTTAGGTGCATAGCGAGAAAGCCTCTCGAACTCGGCGATATACTGGCCGACTGACCTGCTTCCCTGCTTTAATTCTGTAAACTCCCTCAATCTGCGGGTACGGGAAGCTGGAGGAATGAACTTGTTTCTGAACTCCCGTACGAAGACCTCCCAGGTAATCTCGGTCCCGGCTGCCTCCAAGACAATCTGTGTGCTCTCCCACCAGGAGTAAGCCTCGCCCTGAATAAGAGTGAGGGTGCAACGAGCCTTCTCCTGACTATCACAAGGGATAAGCTGCCAAATCCTCTCAATCTCCTTCAACCACATCTCTGCCTGTATGTCGTCTCCCTTATAGAACTTCGGGGGACGCTGATTCTGAAACTCCCGTAAAATAGCAGAAATGGGATTCTCTGGAGGTGCTACCTGCGCTAGAGGTGGTGGAGGAACCCGTTCCTGTAACCTCTGATCGATTAGCCCCACTACTGCATTCATGAAATCCTGGGGCTGTGCCTGAGCAGGTGGAGGAGGCTGTGACCTCTCACGGCGATGATGGTGGCGGCGATGATGATGCCTGTGCCTCGGGGATCGGTCACGGGAATGTCTATCACGCTCCATCCTGAAAGTAGATCACTAAACATGCGTGGCTTGATCAACAAATGCAAATGCGTGCACACAATCTCCATAATATCAAGTAACATAGGTTCAAGGAAGATCAATTAGCTCAATAAATGCAAAGAAATAAGTAAACCAGGCAAGTCAACCAAATGCAGACTCCCAATTACCACATAATCCTATGCCGTGCGACCTAGACTGACCCGACACGACTCGAGAACCTCGGTTTTGCAACCGGGCTCTGATACCACCTGTAGATGTAGCACCCTAGACCCCGAGGCGCCACATCCCCCGCACTGTAGCCCCGATCCACGTATGAAATGGACAGTTCATACATAAACCAAGACCACAGCGAACGGGTGACAACAAAACGACGCTCTAGGCGGGACACTCTCCCCAACATAATCAAACAAACATGAATAGCAAAGCGGAAGCAATAAAGTCAATTATATATATAGGTACCGTATTTATTACATAGATACATATAGGTACCATTTACTATCACTACATTAGGGTCTATTAACAATATACACAACCATGAATTCAAAATACTAATATCGATCCATCACATGAAATGTTCCAAAAGTAATATACATGGAGGTATGAAACTAGACCCGTGGAAATGCGAGACTCGACCAACTCCCGCCTAGCACAACCACGCTCAAAAGGTACCTGAAAAGTGGAGTATCAGTCTACCGAAGACTGAGTGAGGGGCAATATTTAAATATAACACACGTCACATGCAAGTTGTAGCCTCGGGTAAAGACTTTTAGAAAATAATACTTATACAGTTCAAGAAATCTCATCTTTTGCCCGAGATTACAACTATCCATTTTAACACGTTTAATTAATCATGCTTGCCAATATCATGAACATGTGGCCCCGGCGAGTAAGGGCAATCTCCAACCGAACTCCCAATCGTGAACAATACGTGGTCATGCTTGCTTGCTTGATAAATACGTGATCATGCAATATATTTTAGTGCTCACATAGACAATTTCATTCTTGAAAACATGCAATAACCCGAGGATAACCCGACATGCCGGATTAATCCCCAGTCTCCTTCTTCCTCCGGGTGATAGCGAGTTTGCAAGGCTCGACTATCCACGACATGGTGTGTGTAGAGGACATGACCCTCTAGACACGGAACTCCTTCCACCACTAATCTCCTAGTGGCTTCGGGGGTGATCCCAACAATGTGAGGATAATTCAGGAGTTACCCGTCAGCCCTTGCTTTCCCGGTTGGCTCAAGAATTACCCTCGGGCCCACGTGCAATCATGTACTCGCCAACATGCTTGAAAATCATGACAATCGATACATTCTTGCTTGAAATGTTTATAGCTTTGAAAACGTTTATAATTATAATAGGTTTTGGCCGAAAACTTGCACATAAGGGTTGTAGGGTTCGTTTTACCAAAACAAAACCTCACCTTTCTTGCAAAATATAATAAATAAGCGTTCTACGGAGCTTGCTCCCCGTCCACGCCCTCGTGACCTGTGTAAATACGACATACATTCATGAGACATGACCTAATATGACCAAAATATGACGAACGGCGAAAACGTGTCGAGACGACCATGAAAATGCAATGTGGTATTATAACTTTTGGTTTCACATCATATTAACACATATTATAGCAATTCGGGGTCAAAGAAGTCGTTGGATCGAGGGGCTAATTTCGTAATTTTATGCAGTGAATTTTACACTGCAATTCAGGTGGGAACGGCCGTTCCGTTCCCCTTTGTAAAATGGGAACGGCCGTTCCCAAGAGTTCCCCAAAACGTGCCAGCGCTTTTCCCCTTTTAAAACCGCGCCTTTGAGCTGGGAACGGCCCTTCCGGCGCAAGGCCAAAATGGGAACGGCCGTTCCCATGCTCGGCCGCCCCTATTTTGAAAAGAGGTGGGAACGCCCGTTCCCACAAAGCCTTGAGGCTGGGAACGGTCGTTCCCAGTTCCTGCAACTGAAAAACAGAGCAGAAACAGGGGAAGCTCTCGGCCAATTTTCACAAAGCAACAACAATTTTGATTTTGATCCCAAATACCATAATTTCTGGAAATATGATGCATATAAGTTCAATAGACACTAATATAACATTTAAACACATAAAACATGCTATATCAACAAGATTTCAAGGTTTCATGTACATGATCAAACTTGATCACTCATGCCAAATTTCCAAGAATTCAAGTCATAAGTGATGCCATAATTCATGAAATGATCACATATTCATGCTTTCATCTATCAATAATCCATCTAACATCACAAACATAAACCCTAGTCAAGGAAAATATGATCAAGAACCATGGCTTTCATGCAAACCAACCTTAAAATGAAGAGATGGATGAAGAAGATGATGAACTCTCAATTTCTTGCAATATTTCTTGATGATTCTTAAGATGGATGATGAAAATCACTTCTTCCCCTTTTGTTTTCTTGATACCGAGAGAGAGCAAATGTGTTTGGTAAATTTTTGGATGAAAAATGAGCTCATGGAAGCTCATGGAAGTGATATAACGTGATTCATCCCTTGATTTGTGTGAAATATGCCAATTTGCCAATTAATCCTTGAATTGTTTAAGTTGTGCAATCGAGTATACGAGGTTTTAGAATATGATCAATTTGATCCTAAAAGTTCATGCAATTAAGTCCCCAAAATTTTAGAAAGTATTTAACTAGGGACAATTTGGAAATTTTATCACTCTCGGTAATTGATTTCATGCAATAAATATTTTCTGTATCATGAAATAATATTTTCAATGATATGATATCAAAGAATTGATATGAATAATGTTTCATGAATTTTATAAAAATATGAATGCCACGTAAAACATATTATGAACTAAAAGAAATAAATATACCTACGCTCAAAACGCACACGTGGCGTGCTTACCTGTTCATCCGGAAACCGGGGCGTTACAACATATGTCCGGCGAGAACGGACCTCCCCTAACTTCTCATAACATACCATAAAACAGAAATCATAAATCAAATCCAACCCCAACAACCGTGGTTGTTTCAGGAATCAAACCCTCTCCACCTACATAACCAATACACACGGGGTAGCAAACCTACTATGTGCCTTCCCCGGCTATCCACCGAGGGCTCAAAGTACTGTTGGGAAAATAGATACAGTAACGCAGCGAAATTTAAAAATTTTCCCAAAAGAAAATGAAATCTTTAAATTCTTATTGCCAAATTCGTAGGGTTCTAAGAAACTCTCTTAGATAGAAGCTTTCTTGACATGTTTGAGCCGCCTACAAACGCTCTTCAAGCGGTAAGTCCCCAAGCTCCTTCGAATCTATCAAGACTCCACGAAAGCAGCCCATTATAGAATTAGTCCACCAACCTTGATCACAATCCAAACAGGGAGGATGTTGTGGGGAAAACGAGACAGAAACGCAGTGGAAATTTAAAAAATTTTCCCACTAAGTTAGGATCAAATCTTGCAATTCCTATTCCCAAATTCGTAGAGATCAAGAAACTCACTTAGATAGTAGCTTTCTTGACACATTCTAACCGCCCAAGAATGCTCTTCACACTGCTTGATCCCCAAAAGCTCCTTCGAATCTTTCAGGACTTCACAATAGTAGCCCTCTAGAGAATTAGTCCACCAACCGCGACCACGATCCGAATAGGGAGGATGCTAGTTCTATATTCGGTGTTTAGACTCTAGGGATTAGTGTATAATATTTGGAGAAGGAGAAATTGTGTATCATCATTCCATGGGGTTCAAACACCTATTGTGTTCAAGTGAACAAATACGAATTAAGGCAACCACTTCACCTAAATGGTTGAGTCTTGTAAGTCACATTGATTAGGGGAGTTCTTCATGCGCAGTTAAAGTAAACATACAATCAAACAAGAGCATATAAAGAAGTGTTGCCTTAATTCGTATTTGTTCACACGATTTTTTTATTGTCTGCAAAATAATTACAAGACAAGAAATAATATGAACAACAAATATAAAAATTTAAATGAATTAAGAAACTTGAAGGAATAAATCCTATGAAGTCTATTCCTCTGATTCTCCCCTTCAATTTTGCATTCGAGGTCGTGAAGCTTATTCCCGAATACGTGAATTTGATCTTTTCTGAATTTGACGGATGGAGACTACTTGGCGAAGATCTCAATCTCTTGATACTTTGATGAAATTGAGAACCTTTGTAGTTGGATTTGAAGATCACATTTGAAGAATAGTTGAAGACGAATTTGTAGCCTTGGAGACCGACGTGAAGATTTGATGTCGATAAGTTGAAGAACGGCGAGAAAATTTGAAGATTTGAAAACGAGGAGAAGAAAACTTAGCAGACTTGATGACGGAAGACTCACGCACGTATGTAGACTTGGCGGCGTGAAGAATCCTGTGACGTCGTTCTCTTCTTCTTCTTCTTCTTCTTCTTCTTCTTCTTCTTCTTCTTCTTCTTCTTCTTCATGTGTCTCTATGTCGACATCGAAGTGTTGATCGATGTCGTCCTTGGTGTTTGAAGTGTTACCCATGACCCCTATTTATAGTTGTAGGGTTGAATTTCTTGATAATTTTATCTTTTTATTTATTTATTAAAAGGATAATATCAAATGTATTTATTTATTTACCACTTTAATATGAATTTATATTAAAGAATAAATAAATGACACATGTTTTGACTTGATTGGTCCACGTGTAGAGGCATGCCACGTGTCGTCATTTGATTGGTCATAACCAACTGAGCTACAAGGCTTGACTTGATTCGCCGCAACACTTCAATTTTGACACGTGTTAATACTTAATTTGTTGACAAAAATAAATATTAAAATTATCAATTAAATCAATCTATTTAAATATTTTATGGATATTGATTTAATAATTATCCAAAAAATATAAAAATAGAAAGAATTAAATTTGATAATTAATATTTAATTTTACCCGTGTCACATTTTAATTAGACGAAAATTAATTCGTCTACAAATGCCCCTACTTCAAAGCTCGGCGAAAGACATGCTAAGCATTCGTGTTGGCGAAATTTGAAGTACTTGACTTGATCTCTCAAACTTAGAATTACCGTGGCACGCACCATTACTTTTAAACTTGGACTTGAAAATCACATAATTTAATATGAAACTTGGAAATTAAATAGCCATCTTATTGGGGTAATACTCATGGCCCAACAGAAACTTGCTTGCATTTGGAAGGCGATTCCTTTTTTTTTTTATATCCAATTCGTTTGAAGAAATCCATGGCCCGACAAAGCAGTCACATACCCACTTTGTGGACTTAAACAATTTTCATATTTCTTCCAATGGATAACAACTCAACTTATTGAAACAAATAGACCAACCCTTTAAATTGATAGAATTTGGACGCCTTCATTTCCTTTTCATTGGAGTAGGCCCAATTCTACTAACAGCAAGTTAGCACCTCTGTGTATCTTCAGTGTTTTTTCCATTGCCTACATCTCGCGCCCCGTTTTTTTTTAATAATTTTTTCAGCAATTTAAGAGTTCAAGTTGGACTCTACATCTAAAGATCAGACTTCCGTGACATTAGAGATAACTTGCAGAATCCTAATAGAATAGGGACTCGCGCGATCTTCATACCTATAAATAATCCGTTCGCCTTGGAGCACAAACAGATTTCGACGACTGATCGTGGTGGATTATATCTTCATCAAAGCGTAATACGTCTGCTTCTTCTGCATAATACGTCTCCTTCTTCTGCGTGATTCGTCCACTTCTTCCGTCGAGTTCAATCTTCATGCGAAATATGTTACGCCTCTTTTGCTCAGACTCACGCTTACAAACTATTTGATGAATTTTCTCTGAGAACTGCGAGAGGCGACCTTCCTTTGCTGACGGCATCCATCAGAATCAACCCAGCTTCGTTCTTTATTCTGTTCTTAGGTTTCTTGGGGTAAATTTGTGCATGTGTATTCCTTTTCTCTCCGTGATACAAGAAGAAGTTTTAAGATTAGAGAAAGCATTTTTTCTTTTTTTTCTTTTGAATTTGGGGTAACCTACTTGCTGCACTCAATCTTTGAAAGAAAAGGGTATCTTATTGCTGCACTATCATCGTGAGACACATGCAGAGCATCAATACTTTTGTTTTGAATTTTGCGACAATCGGCACTTGAAGTCAACTTTGCAAAATGCTCGGTCTTTTAAGATCAATTAGCCTGCTTTGAGTTTTGAGTTATTACCTCTTTCGCGCTTATGGCTTGCTTCTGTTTAACTAATCCTTTCTCTGTTTTTTTTTTTGTTTGACAGGAGGTCAAGACTTCGGATTTTGGCAGCAATCAGCATTCTTGTCCTGTAAAACTTCAATTATTTGACTGCTGCTTTGGAACCTCTTTAACGACACTACAGTGAAGTATTCCCCTCTTTTTTTTCACTTATTTTATAGAGATGACTTGTTGATCCTAAATCCCTTCTATTTTTTGTTAATTCCTCGCAGGTAATTCAAATCTCTCAAGATGTTTATTGAGTATCATGCCGAACCTTCTTCACACATCGTCATCAGCCACGACGCGGACAACGTTAAAGTTAAACCTACTTCCTTGCCCATCTACAAGTCTGCCATCGATTTCCACTCTCCTGAGCCTATTGATTCATCACTGCACATCGCCGACTGGTCAGAGGAGAGCACGATAGAACTATATGATGATCACATCGACGACTTCTTTCGTTCGATAGCTATCTTATTGAAATCTTCTCTACATGACGATGACAACTTGACATCGAGCTTTCGTTCGTCGCACATCGTCACTCATAACGGCTGTTCAGAATTTTCTTTGGTCGCATACGACTCATTCTTTTACCTTTGGCCCTTCAAGTCGCGCATCGTCAATTGTAAAGGCTTCTCCAATCGATTTTCTTTCTTCAACCATCGATGAAAAGTGGTTGTTGCATATCGCGTGATCCGCATAAAAGCAATTATCAAAGAAAAGTGTCCCTCTCTTTGTGTCACTTTTTTTCTTTTTGCATTTGTTCGTTATTCTTTGTTTTGATGTTTATCTTGAATGACTCCATGTATGCTCCCAGTGTTAGAATTTCATGAACTTGTTGAAATTCATCACCAAATTAAGTGGTTTTAGGGGGAAAAAAATTAAATTTGTTTAAGGAATTTGACTGAACTTGAAAATTTAGTAATCAAGTTGCCTACGTACCCCTAAAAAGAGGATCAAGTCATCACATAGTTCAAAGTTTTTTTTTTTTTGTTTTTATTTTTGTTTTAATATTTTTTTTTTTATTTTTTGTCATAGTTTTTACTCATGTGAACAAGGAGTAACATGCAGTTTAGGCTCGTGCGTTAAAGAGCACTCTACTTCATTTAGGATGGTCTTTTTCGAAATTTGACTTTCAGATGTTGACACGTAACTTGGCTTTATCCGTTAACTTGTTCATGCTATCTGAGAACACAATGTCGGACTTTCCAAGAAATGCAGGTGGAAAGAAATCCCCAAGAGGTGCAGGATTTAGCTTACATACCTTTTCTAATTTCTTCCGAGTTACTCGAGAATTCTTCGAACTTCTTGGTGGCTTTCGCCTATGGATCTTTGTTTGCTTTGACTTTTTCTTTGGTGTTGGTGGATGAGCTTGATCAACATGTTGTTTTGGACTTTATCGGTGAGTGACAAGAATCCATCTACCACCGTCAGAGGTTTTGTTGGGAGGAGTAGCTATTTGCTTGGTTCTATTATCAGCAACTTCACGGAGAAGATTTTCCATCCACTTGATTTTTTGGTCAGCACACAAGGCCTTTGCGAAATCTAGATTTAAACTTCCTAATCGAAACATCGTGGATGTCCCAATGAGTGTAGAGTGAGGAAGGATCACATTCTTGTTTTGAGAATTGCACAAAGGGTTCCTAGTTGCAATCAAACTGGCGTGATGTACCTCAGCAATATCTTCATCTTCCCCGTCATCATTGTCATCATTTTCGAGAATTATTTTCCCTTCACTGGCCAATGACATTATCTTTTCCTTGACCATGAAACACTTTTCGATAGGATGACTGATAATTCGATGATATTTACAATATTTGAGATGGGTCACTTTGCTACTTTCTTTAGGACGTTTTGGCTCGGGCAATTTGATCAACCCTCTTTGAACGAGTTCATCGAAAATACGTGGGGCATCGGCGTCAGCGAAAGGGGATTCCTTTTGTTGTCTTTCTATGAGAGTAAGCCGATGATTGTCCTTTGAGTTGTGTTGGTCTCCAAAATTTATGTTCTTCTCAATACTTGGAGGCACTTTTGTAGCAACTGAAAAGGCCATGGGCTCTTCGGTAGAGGCTTTGGCAAACTTCTCATTCTTCCAGCGATCTTCTCTTTCTCTTTCTCTTTCTTTTTCTCCTAGAGAAAATGAAGATCGGTGATTTGCAATACTCAGTTCCATATCATGGGCACGAGTAGCAAGGCCCTCAAATATACTTGGTTTGATGCCTTGAAGAATGTAGAGAAGCCCCCAATGCATTCCTTGAGTACACATCTCCACTGCGGATATTTTGGAGAGTCTATCTTTGCAGTTTAGACTTAGTGCTCGCCAACGGTTGATGTAATATACGGCCGGTTCATTATTCCATTATTTCGTGTTAGTCAGCTCAATCATGCTTACCGTGCGGCGAGTGCTATAGAACCGATTGACAAATTCCCTCTCCATCTGATCCCAACTGTCGATTAATTCGGGCTCTAAGTCGACGTACCAGTCAAACGTGTTCCCTTTAAGTGATCGCACGAACTACTTGACCAAATGATCTCCATATGTCCCCGCATTATTGCAAGTTTCTACGAAGTGGGCGACATGTTGCTTCGCGTTGCCTTTACCCTCGAACTGCTAAAAATTCGGCGGTTGATAACCCGTTACCATTCTTAGGGATTCGATGCGCCTAGTGTACGATTTTGCATATGATGGAGAATTCTGATATGAAGCGCCATACTGAGCTCGTATTGTGTTGGTGTTAGGAATAGTACCCTAAAAGCCAATTGTATATCCGCTTTGTACTTTTCCTTATCGTAATCATAGACAATCTTTGAATAAAATAACGAATTAAGGCAACAATTCTTTATATGCTCTTGTTTGGTATGCGTTTACTTTAGTTGTGCATGTATGAGAACTCCCCTAATCCTGATGACTTTAGGACTCTACCATTTAGGTGAAATGGTTCATGAAACGAGCCCTATATCACATAAGTCATTATTAGTAAAATGCTCCAAGCCGATGAGTCCTACAGATAGTGGGAGTGTCAACCTGACTCCTCTAAGGCTTGCTTGTGGGATCATGCCCTTAAGAAGGACCACCTTGTTTCATGGAGGTGCAAAGTGTATAGTTGATACGTGCGTGATACATGAGGGTGCTTACTTCAATAAGTAAGTTCACTGAGGTGCCCCGTGTGAGAAGATTCCTAAATGGGAAAGGAAGTTTCTATTTCAGGAAATGGAAACTTCCAGATTAGGAAATATCTCACGAGTCATTGATGTGATTAATTGATCCTTAGACTTGAGGTTCCATGTCACTTTATGAGTTAACTCTGTAGTCTTAGGTATAAGCTTTAAAGGGACAGCCTTAGACAACTGATTCAAGGCTTATGCTGGGGCTGCACAAGTGACTCATGAAGGTGAATGAGAATCAAGAAAGGACCTACACTTGCGTTTGCGAGGTGATCTCTTATTGTGTAAGTCATTCATATGCCATATGGAGTCCTTGACTAAGGCACTAGATCAAGACATCAAGAGAAGGGTTTCTTGGATTGAGATCAAATGGATATGAAATGCACTTAGCTTTAAGACCAGATTATTAGGGTTCTGATTATTCCCTTACCCTAGATCTTGGTTGAGAGATAGTAAGTAGGAGTATTGTATCTCACATGAATCAATGACTTAAAGGTTCTGTCGAATCGAGACATTCCAATTCAGCTAGGGGTTAAACACCTGTTGCTAGACTATGGTCGTTTAATCTGTGGATTGATTAATTAATTAGTGAATTAATTAATTAGCGTTGGAAAACACGAATCAGAAAGCAGCGAAAATTTAAAATTTTTCCAACAAAAGCATCTGGGACTTGCAATCGTGTAACCAAATTCGTAGGGATTATAAACTTACTTTCTTAATTAACTTTCTTGAAGCGTTTCAAGCCACCCAAGAACGCTCTTCTCGCGGCTTGATCCCCTCTCCTTGGTAAAGCTCGAATCTTCAAACTTCTAACTTGAAGCTCTCTAGAGATAGTCCACCAACTTGACTACAATCTAACTAGTAAGGATGCTAGTTCTCTAGTTAGTGTTTAAGCTTAACCTAGGGTTTCGTTTATCTTGGAGAAAGGATGGTGTTCAACACATGAACCAAAAGAATTGTCGATTAGCTCTAAGGGGAGCTCGAGCTCCCCTATATATAGGAAGGGGAGGACCGAAAATCCTAGTCCTTATGGGCTAAGGATTTTGGTCTCTCTCTCCTATTACTTGATCATCAAGTAATTTTGACTTTGACTTCGAATTCAAATTCAAATCAACTTTCAAGAGAGCTAAAAATATCCAAACTATTTTTGGATAGTTTTATACTTTATTTATTTAAAATAAATAACTTATTTTATCTAATTAATTAATTCGTAATTAATTAACTAGATTATTTTTCTCCAAAATTAGACTTTCTTTTTAATTCAAAATTAAACCAAAGTCTATTAAATAATTAACACATTAATTATTTAATCACCAAATTAAATATTCACGCACATGCACACGTGTCCATGAAGGACACGTGTCACGCACGTAACCCACACATGTCGTTTCACACGTGTGGAACCCTTTAGGCCCAATTAACTCGTTTAATCATTTTTAAGCCTTAACTCATGTAACCAAGTTGTTGTGTGTGACCCTCTAGGTTCTCAATTCAATTAGCAGTGACCCTAATTAATTAATTCACTAATTAATTAATCAGTCCACATATTAAACGACCATAGTCTAGCAACAGGTGTTTAACCCCTAGCTGAATTGGAATGTTCGGATTCGACAGAACCTTTAAGTCATTGATTCATGTGAGATACAATCCTCCTACTTACTATCTCTCAACCAAGATCTAGGGTAAGGGAATAATTAGAACCCTAATAATCCGGTCTTAAAGCTAAGTGCATTTCATATCCATTCGATCTCAATCCAAGAAACCCTTTTCTTGATGTCTTGATCTACTGCCTTGGTCAAGGACTCCATATGGCATATGAATGACTTACACAATAAGAGATCACCTTGCAAATTCAAGTGTAGGTCCTTTCTTGATTCTCATTCACTTTCATGAATCACTTGTGCAGCCCCAGCATAAGCCTTGAATCAGTTGTCTAAGGCGACACCCTTTAAAACTTATACCTAAGACTACAGAGTTAACTCATAAAGTGACAAGGAACCTCAAGTCTAAGGATCAATTAATCACATCAATGACTCGTGAGATATTTCCTAATCTGGAAGTTTTCATTTCCTGAAATAGAAACTTCCTTTCCCATTTAGGAATGTTCTCATGTAACGCCCCTGTTTTTCATTCGTTCGAATATATCATATGTGTTTATAAATTGTGCAAATTAAATTATTTAATTATGTGATTAAATGTTTATAAATGTTTTATATTTAATTTTGTTATAAATGGTTATTATTTTAATTTATTTCATTTTATTTTAATTCATTATTTTAGTATTTTCAATTGTTAGTCAAGGTTTAATGTTAATTAAGTATATCGTAATTAATGTTAATAAATTTCAAAATTTTAACCGCTGACCTTTAAATTAATTTTTTTAAATGGATTCAAATTTTATTATTTATTTTGAAATGTTATAAATTTTAAATGTTTTGCGCATGGGTGTTTTAATCGTGCGTCGTTCTTATATGATTTGAAATCGAAAATTCATGAAAATTTAATATGTTGTAAATTTATGTGTTATGAACATGATTATATGCTCGTTTTTTGTTTTCCACTTCATTTGACGTGGTAACGAATTTATTTTGAATTGTGGAACCAAGTCGGGGCCTAACGAGCAATTAGCTCACCCTTGGTTCCGTATGTGATATCTTGAGCTAGGGAACTAGGAATCGAGTTCCGTCAACTCCGTTGAACTCGTAACGAAAATTCGGGATCAATAAACTTAACCTCATATTTTTCTAAGATCTTTTGGACCCTCGAAAATTAACCGAAACTTGCAACGGGAGTCAAAACAGCCACAACTTACCAAATGAGCCATAACTTCCTCATATCTTGACCAAATTAACCATGGTTTGAACCTATGTGACCCTAGTTAACCCCACTATCTCCCATACCACTCCCATACCGAGCCAACCCTCACACAAAGCAAAAACTCAGCCAAAAAGCTCTGCACTCCAGAAAATCCCGTAGCTATTGTCAACCTTGAGATTCAAAGCTCAAATCTCTTCCATCTTCCATCCATTCAACAAGGTGAGTTTAGGGTTGTGATATACCTTCAATATGTGTCATTTTAAGCTATGTATCCCCAATTTTGAGCATGTGAGTGTAACGCCCCAGTTCTGTGATTTAAGCTTGACGTATGTGGTTACTAAAGTGCGCAATTTAATTAATTATATATGATTTTTAATTATGGATCCTTTTGTTAAGTTTTATTGTTTAATTATGAATACTTGATCGTATTTGCGTATATACTCTTGTTTGAGTGTCGTTCTTATTCGATTTGATTTCTGTTTTTCGTGGATTCTTGGCATGAGTGAATTATGTGCTTTAAGATCATGTTTATTTGCTCGTTGCATGATTTTGTTCTTGCATGTTTGAGTTTTGTGTTCGTTTGTGTGATCGGAATCGAAAAGGGGGCTAAAGAGCATTTAGCGTACCTTGTGTTCCGGGCGACATATCTTGAGCTCGGGAACTCGGAATCGAGTTCCGTCACCTCCATTGGATCCGAATCGACGAATCGAAGACAATGGGATAAGCCTCATATTTTTCTAAGACCAATTGGATCCTCAAATTTCAACCGGAACGAGCAACTCGTGCTTAAATTGACCGATCAAGACTACCTAAGTCACAGACCTATTACTATGCACCTAGACCCTATCCATTGACCCAAGCCCACTTGCACACTCTCTCCCTCACCCTTTTCTGCCCCAAACCGACACCCTAACCCCCCACACTTAGATATTTTCAGTTTTATGGGGAGAGAAGGAGAAGAAGGAAGAAAAGAAGAAGAAGAAGAAGAAGAAACCCTTTTTGGCCATGGGAGTTTTGAGCTCATCTCCCCACCTTTTCTTCTCCAAATTGAAAGGTAAACTCATATTTGTGTTGTGTATCACTTGGTAATCATTTCAAGTTCCATATTTCATGATTTCTCCAAGACTTGAGCATGTTTGGGCATATGGCATGAATAGTGACGGGTTGGGAGAAATGGATCATTCTAGCTTGCTTTCTTGTGAATTCTTTTGGTATGAAGCATGTATTTTATTCCTAACACATCATATGTGATAGGTATGAACTTAGTTTGGGTAGTGGATTAGGATCCATGACTTTGCCATTTGTGAAAAGTGAAGAGTTTGCATGAACTTGTTCCATATTCTTTCCTTGCTTGATTTGTTGCATCTTTGGTTGTCTTAATGGATTGAAATGCATGAATATTTGCTACCCTAACTTACCTATGTGTGTTAATTTGATGTTTATATGGTTTAGCATGAGTTTTGCCCTGCTTGTTGGGTGTTTTTTCGCCACTGACCTGAATCCACGAGGGTGGATTTTGCCTTTGGAAAAAATCCGCGGGGGTGGATTTGAGGCAGTGGGACTGGACCAGATCCATGGGGGTGGATTTTTTCCCCATTGGGGTGGATTTTGTCCAGCCTGTATTTGTTACTCCGATTCCATTTTTCTTCGTTTGTTTGATCTTCCTCCACCTCTTTTATGACTTCTACACTATGTTAACATGTATTATTATGTGTTATGATTATGAAATGGAATTCATGACTTGAATTGATATGTTTTGGTCGAGCAACAAACTACTATGATATTATATGACTTAAGTGCTAATGCGTGAAATGTTAAGTACCTTCTTATAATATTTTGATATCTTAAATGATTTCTTTTGCTTCTATATTTATTATATACATTGTAAACTTGTTTATGTAGCTTCTACGAATACTATATGGAAGTTATGAACGAATGAACTTGATAACTCCATGTATTGAATGTACTTGAATGAATTACGTGATAATGCGACTCTTCTTGTAACTAACACATCCCTTATGTGTTCAATGGATTCCTTTCATATCTAAACGATTCATGTGCATTGCAAACATGTTGATATTTATCTTATGATTATTGTACGGAATTTTTGGCTCGTTTTGATTTGAATTATGAAAGATACGATACGATTGAACGTGAAACCTTCATGTATTGAATGTACATGGGTTGAGTGCTTGATTATATGTCTCCATGACATTGTATTACTTCTTATGCATCTCACACCACGTTAATGCATTGCCGTGCGTCTTATATGGTTCATTTGGAGTCTTGAGTCTCACAAAGTACACTACATTGTCTTCTGTTCAGTTTCTCCAGGGTGGAGACTTGCTGGGTTCATAAGGCACCATGAGTCTTCCTTCTTTTGGTATTGTCGGTAAGGTGTAACAGGTGGGTTTCTCTTCTACTAGTTAATGACCCTATATAATCCTAACAAGTAAAGATTTCGGCCAAAATTATTATATACATATAGAGTCATTTATCGAGTCTATGATTTTGAACGTATAGACTTTCTTTTATGAATACCTACCGAATGTTTTGGCGAGAAATGTATGAATGAATGAATGCACAATGGGGCCCAGGGACTTGGTGTTAGAGGCTATCCGGGGAGGCATGGGCCGACGGTGATCCCTTTCTACCAGTTCCATTTACAGAACGGCGTAACCGGACCCCGTTAGGAGTTAGCGGGGAATGGACGCTGAGTACCATCTGGGGAGTCATTAAACCCTTTTGGTCCATGCATGGATGGTTCGGGCCGATCACCCGGAGGAAAAAAGGTGTAAATGTTTATGATTGTGCACAAAAGAATGATATGTATGAATGAATGAATGAACGAATATATGAATGACTAAGGGATTACATAAGGTGTTGGTTGGAGATAATGCACGCCCACTCGCCGGGCCACAAATGACCTAATTAATGGAATTTGATGGTTATAATCCCTTTTGATGATTTCTTTATCTCACCCACTTGGGAAATGCTTTGAAAACTTCATTTGGGGATTATAACTTGCATGTGAATGTTTAAATACTGTCTTATATTATATTATGCCCTGTTTTATACCTACCAGTCTCCTATAGACTGAACCCGACTTTGTTTTCAGTTTTGCAGGTTTTGGTGTGCTAGGCGGGGTTTCGAGTCGGTCAAGTTCTATGTCTTAGTTTGAGTCACTTTGCACGCATCTTTGTGTAACATCCCGATCGTTCGAATTATAAGGTATGTCACCTTTTAACTTTTATGTGTTTAATTAAGTGATTTTATATTTTTCGTGGCCCTATTTTAAACTCTTTTAGAGTTTAGGGCCATTTTTGTAATTTTCTCCTTTTAGGGGGTTTTTCCGGTCACTTCTCGTTCGGTTGAGATTTTGACTTCTTTGACCCCTTCAACGCGTCCGGGGCGGCGAAACGAGTCCGTAGACTCTAAGTTTGCCCAATTCGGATGTCGTTAGCTCGTTCGTTCGATCGTTTTTGCGTACGAGGACCCGAGATATATACTCGGATTCCCTCGTTTTGCGTGCCATTTCAGCAGCTCCAGCCGCATCGTCTTCTTCCTCGCGCAGAGCACTATTCACGCAGTGAAGGTGCAATTTCACACACATGCTCGTTCTCCCTCGTTTCTCGACGGAATTCGACGAATCAATAGTGGAAATTCATCAGCTCGACGAGCCCGTCACAACCGTACCAAGATCGTGGCCAACCAAAGACCGACGGCGGCGCATCGGCGGCCTGAAGGTGGCGGGTGGCGCCACCACTTCGCCGCCGGCGTTCCGGCGAGTTTCGCGAGCGGAGCTTGACCCTACCCTACGTTTTTGGACCTTCCCGTTCCATTTCCGGCCTCCGTTCAGCACGAAAACCACCGCAAGTGGTGGTTCCAGCGAGGCAACAGCGGCAGAAACTTCGGCAGCAATTTCTGCCCTTTTCCCGACCGGTTTTGGTGGTGGTCGCTTCACGAAAGTTGCTTGGAATGACGAAACGTAGTGGATGGCATCGGTGGCGTTCCAAGAACCGGCCGTTGGCGGCGGACCGGTGGGTCTGAACCGGTTACTGTTCCGATGAATTTTCCGGCGATTTGACTTGGGGCTTTCGTAGGGCTCGTTACAAGCTTTCCAACGGTATGCCCGGATTTCATTTTCGTTTTACGGTTTGCAGTTATTTTCAGTTTCCGTCGTTGGGATTTGGTTCGGTTTTTCTTCAACGAAGTCCCGTGTGTTTAGCTTTTTCTGAAATTGGTGGGGGGCTTTTATTGAGTAGGCCGAGGCGTACGTTTCTGTCCTTCCGGGGATTTTTCCGACCACCGGAGGCGGTGTTCCGGTGACAGCCGGTGGCTGTTCGGCCGGCTACGCTGGCGGCATTCCGGCGACTTTCGGACAGTAGGTCCGTTTCGTTGTGGTGAGTCCAACGCCACTTTCCGTTCGTCAATCGGATGTCCGGTTGATTTTATATGAATTTTTTTGAAGTGGTTGTATTTCCTTTTGTTAATTGTTTGTAATTATCAATTAATTACTGTAAGCGTGAATTACTGATTTGAAATGTGCTCCAATGTGTATGAAAACTTGTATGAATTATAATTTGATATATTTGGATAATTTGATTTGTAAATTGAACCCCCGACTTGTTGATTTTGCTACTTGGTTAGTCTAGAGGGGGTGTTTGCGTAATTTTTGAAAAAGTGGGAATTTGTTTGATTTGAATTAATAGACCTTAGTAATGAAATCTAAAATATAATGTATGAATTGAATATGTAACGTATGAATTTAATGAACTTAGTTTGATTAGAATTTGACTTATATGAAATATGAACCTTGAATGATTAAATAACTTGCTTTGAATTTGTATAAGACTTCGTGAGGTTTAAATAAATTAGAAGCATGCTACAGTGATTGCTTGACTTATTAATACTTGGAAATTTGTATGAAATGCGATATGAATTGTCTGAACTTTGTTAATTGAATTTGTTAGGTATTAAATAAATTGATATGAAGTGCTTTGCCTTTAATTTTGTTATTTGCATTAATTATGCACATGAACATGCCTTAATGTTTTGTTTCGCATATAATTTATATAAATTTGAACCTTGCTGATGTGATTGCATTTATTAAGTGTTTGAGCATATGCCGTGCGTCCCTATGTGGTTGTCTGCTTGAGTCTGAGTTCCGTGCTGTGTTTGTGTGTTCAGTTGGTACAGGTGCACCCGGGGTGGTGACTTGAGGTCGTGCAGGTTCCGGGGTGGACCTTCTGCTTTGTATTTGGCTCCGTTTGGTGTAAGGTGAGGTTTTAGGATTTTTGTTTTAGTTACAGCGACCTACAACATTCTGTGCTCGTTTTCAAGCCTGCATGCGATTATTCTATTATATTTATATAATAGATACGTGTTTATATGATATGTTTATGAATTTGTCATACGATTAAAGGTTTTCGAACTGTATATGTACGAGCATATGTAAGCTTGAAATGTTTTGCAACGAAGCTATGCTCCAAACCGTGTGTCTTCATACCAGCTGCGGATTAGGATGACACGGAGAGGTACGTTTATAGCATATGCTAAGTTGCAAGGTATGGTATGCTCCGATAAGGTATGTAAGTATGATTTTGATTCGATATGATAAGTTTGATATGTAGCGAGTTATGATATGATCTGTCTGATATGCTCTGTTTTGATATGTTGGGCCCCGAAACGTGGGTAAGGGGGACCCGGGACGACCATGGGGCCGCCGGTTATGACCCCTGTGCACGTTCTCATTTGAGATATTCACGTGCGACCTAGGGAGGTTGGGAAGGCGTGGTATCTTGAGCCCTCGGTGGATAACCGGGGAAGGCACAGTGTGGGTTCGCTACCCCGTGTGTGTTTGTATCTGTATGAGTAGTGAGGGTTTGCTCCCCGAACTACATGGTGTTGGGGTTGGATTGTTTATGATATTTGTTTGTTTTCTGTTATGATACGTTTGATTCGATATGGAAGTAAGGTGGGAGACCCGTACTCGCCGGGTATATGATTATGATCTGTTATGTTGATTATGAAACGGGATAGGAGCTTTCTCTTTTAATAAAACGTGAGTTTGCTCAGTTTGTTAAGTTATGAATAAGATACCTATAAGTTTGATAAGTTAAGATATGTATAAGTTTGATTTGATAGGATATGTGTAAGTTCGATTTGAAAATGGTTTTGGTATGCAAAACCCTACTCCCGATTCATAATCTCTCTTTTGATACGTGCTCTGCTCCTTATTATGTATATTGTGTGTGAGTTCAGCCCCCTCGCTCAGTCAGTGGACTGACCCTCGCCCCACCTATGTTTTTAGTTTGCAGGTGCAAGTTGTTGGAGTTCGAGCTAGGCGGCTTTGAGTCGGGTCTGTCGAGTCTGTGTCTGTCCGTTTGATTTTGTTAATTACTTTGTTCCGATTTATGTATGAAAATTATGTATATAGTATGTTCTGTACAAGTTGACGTTTATGCTTTGATCATATGAATTTTCGGGACAGGTTAGGACAGGGTGTGGATTACTTGAACCCGTTTATTTATGTTCGTTGATTAAAGTTTTTGTTAGTTCATATTTTGCATCGCTTCCGCATTCGGGTTTTGCTTATTTTACTTGTACAGGGTTTAGTTACCGCCTAGCTTTGGTTGGTTTTTCGTTTGTCACCCGTTCGCTGTGACTTGGTGCGTGTGCGGACTTTCCATTTCGTACCACGTGTCGGGTCATAGTGCGGGGGTGTGGTGCCCCACCGCTTGGGGTGCTACATCTTTGTATTTTGATTAAGGGATGAAAGAATGTATGTATGAAACACGGTTATGATTGTGATTATGAATTATGTTTACATTTATGTTTGAATTTCGGGACTAGGTATTTATGCTAGTTGAACCCGTCAATACTTCTTATGTTTATTATGAATGGTATGATTTGTTTTTGAAATTTCATGTATTTTAGTCTTGTTCTTTTGGTTTTAAGTTTAGCTCCCGCCTAGCATAGCGAGTGAGTGAGTCCCCGTTCGCTGTGAGCTTGGTTCATGTATGGATTTTCCATTTCATGTGTGGATCGGGCTCATAGTGCGGGGGATGTGGCGCCTCTTGTTCCGGGTGCTACATCCTTAAGTGGTATCAGAGCCGGTTGCAAAACCGGTGTTCTAGTGTCGTGATTGAGTCAGTTAGGTCGCACGGCATAGGAACAACTTGTTAATGAGTGCATTGCATCGATTTGGCATAAATATTTGATACTAATTGTTGGAAATTGCTTAATACATGTATACAATCTATTCTCTTATTTAGTTGCTTTAAATGTTGCATTTTGCATTCTATGTGCATTGATTAACTTAACTACGTGCCATAAGCATACACTAATCTTCATGCATCTATATTTGAGTTGATTTTTCTTATATAGGCTACTATCATGCAAACAAAGCTACAATTCACACCTACAATTGACAAAGTAACTTTAAGGCCGAGTGTTCAAATTCCGCGGCTTGCACAATGGAACTACCTATCATGGTTCGTATCATTGGAGGAAGCTTGGATCACGGGAAGGTTCATCAATCATGCCCTACCTACAAACCTTGAAGGTTCTCAACATACAAGAATTGTAAAGACTCAAGTTCTAACTTGAGGGATGCGTGAGACAACGAGAGGGGTGTGGAACTTTTCACCAAGCCGATTTTGAAGACATTTAATACAAGATTAAATGCTCCAAGGTTCACCGTTGAAGCTCCGAGTTTAGAATGGTTGGGCGATTGGAAGACCAAATTGGGAAGCTTCAAGGGATCGGATGCAAGATGTGTTAAAAAGGTTCGACTCAACTCAGATGCAAGGATTGGGAGCCGTTAATCATAAAGCTCACTATGAGGTCAAATATGGAAGCTCACTTGATACGAATACAAGCGTGGGACAAAAAATGGATGCAAGGCAAAGAGACTTAAGAGCATCGAGGAATTCAAATCGCGTTGTCATCTTGGAACCTTGGAACATGGAGACATCAAGAAGCAAACAAGAATGGAAAGCGTTATCACGGATAAATTATGCGCATAGATCGGAAACAAAGGATAAGCTAAGGGAACTTCAACCGGAGAGGACATCAAGATGAAGATTCGGACGACCTTTGGAGGTCGATGCTTGGAACTACGTTGAGGTGTAAACTCCATGGACAAAGAAGACCTTGGGTTCAAGAATAGCACGTTCGGGCCGTGGGATATACAAATGGATGCAAGAAGATTATGGAGATTCGAAAACCATGGAAAAGCTAAGGAATTATCAATGTCTCCAAAGAAAGCTACAATTATGGGAATGAGGAACACGTCATCAAGCTAAAAGCTTACCACCTCGGTGACAGGTTCTGCATATTCATGGCACGAGCATCATTCATCGATTTAACTTAATTACTTTCTTTATCTATATGTACGTTTATGTTTAATTAATATAATTGCTCCAACGTGTTGCGTCGTTGCATCTTTAATTGTTTACTATGTGCATTGGCATGTTAATCCAACATGCATGGCTTAGTGTTTAATTGATAGGGAATGGCTCCACCTTGTTCATCAAGCGATTCTTTGATCAAGGCTTACTCGAATCAAGACGAGAAGAATAGTTGGGTTATATCTTGGGAGTTAAAAAAAAAAAAAAAAAAAAAAAAAAAAGGAAAAAGGAATTTGGAGGCTTGGAAATTAGAACCGGAGTAGAGTAAAAACGGATGCTTAACCCTATCAATCATGTCGGATTGAGTGAAAGCAAGAGTTCCGGGCGTATAGCTTAGCTAGCACAATCTACACCGAAGAAACTAAGTTGAAGAGTTTTGGGGAAACCTTAATCTCAGAGGCGAAGTACCGAATTCAACTAAAATTTCCAAATAAGGGAGCACTGATTAGGAAATAATGTAAATCCTTTTCGATCCTTGAAGGGATTACCTTTAGTTGAAAGAATGGAAATACAAGAGACAACAAGTAACGAAAACTTCATATGAGTGATAAAGGACAAATGGAGCTGGAATCTTAGGGAGCGAGAAAGTTTTGGGTTAACCTCGGGGATTATAGGAAGAACAAGACTAGAGAATAGTATTCCAAGAATTAAAAGAATTAGGTGAGAAATTGGTGGGGCAACGAATTTGGGTTTATGGCGATAACCTCTCTACCAGAAACGGCTTATCAAGAATTTTGATATAAGAGGGGATTAAATTAGTCCAGATTTCAAGAAGAGCAAGAAAGAGAAAAGTTGGGGAATCAGAAGGAAGTAATTATTGAAGGGTTTGAATTGAACCTTAGGAGTAAATTAAAGAAACAAAAGTGAAGTGCACGTATAAAGGTCGAAGATGAAATAAATTTGGAGATTAGCAAAGGACGCCACTAAATATTGAAGGGATGTGGTTAATGTACGACACACCAACTTTACCTAGTGGCCGATCATCCCTTCACGAAGGCTTCATGGAAAGGTTTAGCACTTGCTATCATTTCAAGATTCAATTAGATGAAGTCATGGAAGTAATAGCGGAAGGGATAAATACCTTTACGAACTCAACTTCTCAAGAGAAAAAGGAAACTTCAAGAATTGATCGGGAGTCAAATAGGATCCTCCAACTACTTTATAAATTATCAACCTTCAACCTCATTACTACGGTGAACGATATCACAAACATTCATGGCATATACATACATGCAATTTAATTCAATAATTTTGTTGTTGTGTGCCTTGGTCTCTTTTCATGATAATTGCCTTTTATAATTGATGAATAATGTGCTTGCCATATATATATATATATATATTACTTGGCCCTACGTGTCTTATTTGATGTTAATTGTTGTAATTGCCATTGTTACCTCCTCCTTGTTATTTGCTCTTTGTTGTTGTTGTAGCTTATGTTTGGGTTGTGTCGCTCGGGAGTATTGGAGACTCCCTTGTCTCCTTGTTGTTTGAGAGACGGGGTTCTCTCTCCTTGTTGTTTGAGAGACGGGGTTCTCTCTCCTAGTTGTTTGAGAGATGGGGTTCTCTCTTCTTGTTGTTTGAGAGATGGGGTTCTCTCTTTGTTGCTTTCGAGGGACGGGGCTCTCTCCTTGTTTGATTTAGTTTTAGTGAATCCGAGGACGGATTCTTTTTAAGGGGGTGAGTTTGTAACGCCCCAGTTCTGTGATTTAAGCTTGACGTATGTGGTTACTAAAGTGCGCAATTTAATTAATTATATATTATTTTTAATTATGGATTCTTTTGTTAAGTTTTATTGTTTAATTATGAATACTTGATCGTATTTGCGTATATGCTCTTGTTTGAGTGTTGTTCTTATTCGATTTGATTTCTGTTTTTCGTGGATTCTTGGCATGAGTGAATTATGTGCTTTAAGATCATGTTTATTTGCTCGTTGCATGATTTTGTTCTTGCATGTTTGAGTTTTGTGTTCGTTTGTGTGATCGGAACCGAAAAGGGGGCTAAAGAGCATTTAGCGTACCTTGTGTTCCGGGCGGCATATCTTGAGCTCGGGAACTCGGAATCGAGTTCCGTCACCTCCATTGGATCCGAATCGAAGAATCGGAGACAATGGGATAAGCCTCATATTTTTATAAGACCAATTGGATCCTCAAATTTCAACCGGAACGAGCAACTCGCGCTTAAATTGACCGATCAAGACTACACCTAAGTCACGGACCTATTACTATGCACCTAGACCCTATCCATTGACCCTAGCCCACTTGCACACTCTCTCCCTCACCCTTTTCTGCCCCAAACCGACACCCTAACCCCCCACACTTAGATATTTTCAGTTTTATGGGGAGAGAAGGAGAAGAAGGAAGAAAAGAAGAAGAAGAAGAAACCCTTTTTGGCCATGGGAGTTTTGAGCTCATCTCCCCACCTTTTCTTCTCCAAATTGAAAGGTAAACTCATATTTGTGTTGTGTATCACTTGGTAATCATTTTAAGTTCCATATTTCATGATTTCTCCAAGACTTGAGCATGTTTAGGCATATGGCATGAATAGTGACGGGTTGGGAGAAATGGATGATTCTAGCTTGCTTTCTTGTGAATTCTTTTGGTATGAAGCATGTATTTTATTCCTAACACATCATATGTGATAGGTATGAACTTAGTTTGGGTAGTGGATTAGGATCCATGACTTTGCCATTTGTGAAAAGTGAAGAGTTTGCATGAACTTGTTCCATATTCTTTCCTTGCTTGATTTGTTGCATCTTTGGTTGTCTTAATGGATTGAAATGCATGAATATTTGCTACCCTAACTTACCTATGTGTGTTAATTTGATGTTTATATGGTTTAACATGAGTTTTGCCCTGCTTGTTGGGTGTTTTTTCGCCACTGACCTGAATCCACGAGGGTGGATTTTGCCTTTGGAAAAAATCCGCGGGGGTGGATTTGAGGCAGTGGGACTGGACCAGATCCATGGGGGTGGATTTTTTCCCCATAGGGGTGGATTTTGTCCAGCCTGTTTTTGTTACTTCGATTCTATTTTTCTTCCTTTGTTTGATCTTCCTCCACCTCTTTTATGACTTCTACACTATGCTAACATGTATTATTATGTGTTATGATTATGAAATGGAATTCATGACTTGAATTGATATGTTTTGGTCGAGCAACAAACTACTATGATATTATATGAATTAAGTGCTAATGCGTGAAATGTTAAGTACCTTCTTATAATATTTTGATATCTTAAATGATTTCTTTTGCTTCTATATTTATTATATACATTGTAAACTTATTTATGTAGCTTCTATGAATACTATATGGAAGTTATGAACGAATGAACTTGATAACTCCATGTATTGAATGTACTTGAATGAATTACGTGATAATGCGACTCTTCTTGTAACTAACGCATCCCTTATGTGTTCAATGGATTCCTTTCACATCTAAATGATTCATGTGCATGGCAAACATGTTGATATTTATCTTATGATTATTGTATGGAATTTTTGGCTCGTTTTGATTTGAATTATGAAAGATACGATACGATTGAACGTGAAACCTTCATGTATTGAATGTACATGCGTTGAGTGCTTGATTATATGTCTCCATGACATTGTATTACTTCTTATGCATCTCACACCACGTTAATGCATTGCCGTGCGTCTTATATGGTTCATTTGGATTCTTGAGTCTCACAAAGTACACTACATTGTCTTCTATTCAGTTTCTCCAGGGTGGAGACTTGCTGGGTTCATAAGGCACCATGAGTCTTCCTTCTTTTGGTATTGTCGGTAAGGTGTAACAGGTGGGTTTCTCTTCTACTAGTTAATGACCCTATATAATCCTAACATGTAAAGATTTCGGCCAAAATTATTATATACATATAGAGTCATTTATCGAGTCTATGATTTTGAACGTGTAGCCTTTCTTTTATGAATACCTACCGAATGTTTTGGCGAGAAATGTATAAATGAATGAATGCACAATGGGGCCCAGGGACTTGGTTTTAGAGGCTATCCGGGGAGGCATGGGCCGATGGTGATCCCTTTCTACCAGTTCCATTTACAGAACGGCGTAACCGGACCCCATTAGGAGTTAGCGGGGAATGGACGCTGAGTGCCATCTGAGGAGTCATGAAACCCTTTTGGTCCATGCATGGATCGTTCGGGCCAATCACCCGGCCATCACCCGGAGGAAAAAGGTGTAAATGTTTATGATTGTGCACAAAAGAAAGATATGTATGAATGAACGAATGTATGAATGACTAAGGGATTACACAAGGTGTTGGTTGGAGATAATGCACGCCCACTCGCCGGGCCACAAATGACCTAATTAATGGAATTTGATGGTGATAATCCCTTTTGATGATTTCTTTATCTCACCCACTTGGGAAATGCTTTGAAAACTTCATTTGGGGATTATAACTTGCATGTGAATGTTTAAATACTGTCTTATATTATATTATGCCCTGTTTTATACCCACCAGTCTCCTATAGACTGAACCCGGCTTTGTTTTCAGTTTTGCAGGTTTTGGTGTGTTAGGCGGGGTTTCGAGTCGGTCAAGTTCTATGTCTTAGTTTGAGTCACTTTGCACGCATCTTTGTATTTTGATTAAGGGATGAAAGAATGTATGTATGAAACACGGTTATGATTGTGATTATGATTATGTTTACATTTATGTTTGAATTTCGGGACTAGGTATTTATGCTAGTTGAACCCGTTAATACTCCTTATGTTTATTATGAATGGTATGATTTGTTTTTGAAATTTCATGTATTTCAGTCTTGTTCTTTTGGTTTTAAGTTTAGCTCCCGCCTAGCATAGCGAGTGAGTGAGTCCCCGTTCGCTGTGAGCTTGGTTCATGTATGGATTTTCCATTTCATGTGTGGATCGGGCTCATAGTGCGGGGGATGTGGGGCCTCTTATTCCGGGTGCTACAGTGAGCATGGGATTTTGATGAGAGGATGAATAGTTAGGTCTTCTTGAAATTCTTGAATCTTTGTCTCCTTGAAGTAACTGATGAACTGGGACTTGCTAAATGATCTCTTGAACTCCATTAATACATATTTGGAGCTTATTTACTTGGTAGTTGAGTGTTAAGGATTGTACCATTAATGAACTTGTTTTGGAAGGCATCAAATGGGACTGAATTTTTTCCTCTCTCTCGAATATACTGCTGCTGCTTTGGGCCTCTTTTTGCTGTCATTTACTACTCCTTTTTGTCATGTTTGATGCACATACATACTTGATTATGTTGAGTAAGAGATGGGTTGATTGTTGCCCTGTTTTGCTCCAGATACCCCCTATTTTTGGCGTGAATCTTTGCTGTCAGCTGCTGCTCTTTCTCCTTGCTGTTTGGTGGTGCAATTCCAGTTAAATGGTAGGATACTTGAGCTATTTTGCTTTTGAGTTATGCCCTTGGTTACCTATTACCTGTTACTCTGTTTTCTTAGTTCTGAAATGGGGGGGAATCGTGCATGCCTGTTGCTGTTTTTGCGTCTGTAGTCCATCTCCCTGGGCGGGGAGATTTGTGTGGGAGGTTTACCCGACCGGGGACCTTGCCTTGGAGCTTCTGTAACAGCTTTCTTTCTTTAACCGGCCGGGTAGTATGCTGTGTGTTAAGTACCCGAGCGGGGAGACTGTTTGGGCCGTGGTGCGTGGCTGCCTTCTCCTTCTTCCTCGCTTGTATGTTGTGTGTATATATATATTAAGTATGCATGCAGGGGTGTGTTTGTTTGTGTAATGGTGTAAAGGCATGCATGCAGGGTGTGTGTGTACGTAGTATATATATATATATTTAAGTATAATATGATCTCATGCATAATTGTCCATTTGTTGTAAATGTTACATGCATGGTATGAAATATGCACGCGTAATATATATAACTTAATTGCATGCATATTTTGATTATTACCTTTTTGCATGCATGTGCATTAGAGTTTTAATTATTGTGCCCATGCATGATAATGTACGTGTATATATTTATATATATTTGTTTAATAGATATTAAATATTATTTGATTTAATTGAATTATGGAAATTAAATTGTTACCTATTTCATGTTTTATTTAATTTCCGATCTTGATTTGAATGTAATTATTTGTCTAATTTCTAATTTTAAATTGAATACATTTATTTGTCTCTTTTCTAATTATAAAAGTGTTATAGTATGTGTTATGACCTTTATTTGAATTCGTGGATTGAATTGTTATGAAATGTGTAAGGATTGGACTTAATGAATATGAACGCCTCTTTGAATGAATGAATGACTCGTTTATATGATTTAAATACGTTAATAGTGCACATGAACGTGTTCATTACATAATATCATCTCTTATGCATTCCTATCATGTTCATTGCATTGCCGTGCGTCATAAATGGTTCATTTAGAGTCTTGAGCCTCACGAATGCATTGTTATCCTTGTACAGTTTCTCCAGGGCGGAGATGTCGGGTTCTTAGGCTTCTTCGAGTCTTCTTTTCTTCTTGGTATTGTTGGTAAGAGGTGTACAGGTGGGTTTCTCTTCTATTTAGTTAAACGGCCCTATATACTCCCAATGTGTAAAGATTTTAGCCAAAAATATATATGTATATAGAGTCATTTTCAAGGGTCAATGATTTTAAAAGTAAAGCCTTTCTTTATGAACCTACCAAATGTTTTGGCGAGAAAAGAATGAATGTTATGCACAGAATGGGGCCCAGGGGCTTGGTGTGAGTGGTGACCCGAGGAGGCATGGGCTGACGGTGAACCCTCACACTAGTCCCACCAATGAATGGCGTAACCGGACCTCGTTAGGAGTTAGCGAGGAATGGACACTGAGTGCCATCTGGGGAGTCATGTTCCCCTTTTGGTCAATGAATGGATGGTTCAGGCCGATCACCCGGCCATCACCCGGAGGAAGAAGGTGTACATGTTCATGAATGCGCACAAAAGAATGTTATGCATGAATGAAAGAAAGAAAGAAAGAATGTTTAATGAACTACACGAGGTGTTGGTTTGAGATAATGCACGCCTACTCGCCGGGCCACAAAAGACCTAAAGAATGAAAATGAACGTTATAATCCCTTTTGATGACTTCTTTATTTTACCCACTTGGGAAAATGCTCAAAAACCTCATTTTGGATTATAACTTGCATGTGAATGTTAAATATTGTTGTATATGATATTTATGCCTCATTTTATACCCACCAGTCTCGTATAGACTGAACCCGGATTGTTTTCAGTGTTCTTGCAGGTTTGGAGTGCTGGGCGGGAAGTCTTGTTTGTTCTGACGTTTATATAGGTTAGAGTCGGTCCATGTGCATAACGAATCATGATTTGTTTAAGCTATGGAGAACGTATGATTTGTATCGATCATTAGTATTGTCGTGAATTCAGGATAAGCTTATTGGAATAGAAAGATTTAGAATTAATGTTGTATGATTTTATTGAATTTCGGGATTAGGTATCTATGATAGTTGAACCCGTTGCTCTTAGCTTATCTTGTTATATATGTATGTACATTGCTTCCGCATTCGTGATATTTCCGTTTTACTGTCTCTTTGGTTGCGAAAGTTAGTTCCCGCCTAGCTTAGCGAGTGTGTATGTCTCCGTTCGCTGTGATCTAGCTCGGGTATGGATTGTCCATTTCATATTCGGGTCGGGTCTCGGTGCGGGGGATGTGGTACCTTGCACTCGGGTACTACATCTAACACGGGGCACCTCAGTGAACTTACTTATTGAAGTAAGCACCCTCATGTATCACGCACGTATCAACTATACACTTTGCACCTCCATGAAACAAGGTGGTCCTTCTTAAGGGCGTGATCCCACAAGCAAGCCTTAGAGGAGTCAGGTTGACACTCCCACTGTCTGTAGGACTCATCGGCTTGGAGCATTTTACTAATCATGACTTACGTGATATAGGGCTCGTTTCATGAACCATTTCACCTAAATCGTAGAGTCCTAAAGTCATCAGGATTAGGGGAGTTCTCATACATGCACAGCTAAAGTAAACGCATACCAAACAAGAGCATATAAAGAAGTGTTGCCTCAATACGTTATTTCATTCAAAAATTGTTTGTGATTACAATAAGGAAAAGCACAAAGCGGATATACAATCGGCTTTCTAGGGCACTATTCCTAACAATCTCCCAATTGCCCGTCAAAGCCATTCTAAAGCTATTCTAAGTCCCATCTTCTGAAGATGACCTTGGAAAGCTTCTCGACTAAGGGGTTTAGTAAGTGGATCTGCCACGTTCTCTGCTGATGTGACCCTCTCAATTTGCACATCTCCTCTTTTGATAATATCACGGATTAGGTGATACTTCCTCATAATGTGCTTGGTCCGTTGGTGAGATCTTGGTTCTCTTGCTTGAGCAACCGCCCCAGTGTTGTCACAAAACACAGAAATGGGGTCTTTCATGCTAGGAACAACATTCAACTCTTGAATGAAGTTTCTTATCCAAACACCTTCCTTAGCTGCATCATTTGCAGCTAAGTATTCGGCCTCAATGGTCAAATCTGCAGTGGTAGTTTGCTTGGAACTCTTCCAACTCACTGCTCCACAGTTTAGGCAGAAAATGTATCCTGACATTGAATTAAAATCATCTAAGTCAGATACAAAGCTTGCATCGTAGTATCCTTCGACAGTAAGATCTTTCTAACCTCCGTAAACTAAGAATAAATCTTTAGTATTTTTCAAGTACTTAAGAATATTCTTCACGGCAGCCCAGTGACCATCTCCAGGGTCAGATTGGAAACGACTTGTTACACTAAGTACATAAGCCACATCCGATCGAGTACATAACATTGCATACATTATGCTACCTATTCCTGATGCATAAGGTGTATGAGTCATTCTCTCCTTCTCAAGGTTAGTCTTAGGACACATCTTCTTTGAAAGACATGTTCCTACACTCATAGGAAGGTTCTTAACCTTTGCTGACTCCATATTGAATCTCTTCAATACTTTATCAATGTATATTGACTGTGATAGTCCTATTAAACTTCTAGATCTATCTCGATAGATTTTAATTCCAAGGATATAGGATGCATCACCAAGATCTTTCATCTCGAATTGGTTTGATAACCATAACTTAGTCACTTTCATGTCATCCTTCGAATTCCCCTTCGAATTCCCAATAAGAAGGATGTCATCAACATAAAGTACTAAGAATTGCATTGAGGTCTCCAATTCCTTTCTATACACACATGATTCATTCGAAATTTGAATGAAGCCAAACGCTTTGACTGATTCATCAAATCGAATGTTCCAATTCCTAGAAGCCTGTTTCAATCCATAGATTGATCTTTGGAGTTTGCAAACCTTTTGCTCACTCCCACTAAATGTGAAACCTATGGGTTACTCCATATAAATGTCTTTATCAATGTCACCATTGAGAAAGGCAGTTTTCACATCCATTTGCCATATCTCATAGTCAAAATATGCAGCAATGGCAATCATGATCCGAATAGACTTTTGCATTGCAACTGGTGAAAAGGTTTCATCAAAGTCCACGCCGGGTCCTTGAGTGAATCCTTTTGCAACCAGTCTTGCTTTGTAGGCTGCAATGCTTCCATCAACTCCAAGTTTCTCCTAAAGATCCATTTGCAACCTATGGGTTTGACCCCATCAGGCAAATCTACCAAGGTCCAAACTTGGTCGGAGTTCATGGAATCCATTTCGGATTTCATAGCTTCTATCCATTGTCCAGAGTCAGAATCTGAAAGTGCCTCCTCATATGTTAAAGGATCATTATCGTTTTGAGAGATTTCATGGAAGAATCCATATCTTCTCTCCGGCTGTCTAGGAGTGCGTTCAGAACGCCTTAGAGGAGGATTTGCATGTGTATCGAAATTTGTGATTGGTTGTGGTTGGTCAGAAGGGGACGTTTCTTCAGTGGGTGGCGTGGGGTCACTTTGTACTTCCTCTAATTCTATGATCTTGCCTTTCTTTTCTTTAAGGAACGGTTCCTCAAGAAAAGTGACATTTCTGGAAACAAACACCTTTTGCTCAGATTGATCATAGAAGTAGTATCCTATGGATTCCTTAGGATAACGTACGAAGTAGTATAAGTTAGAACGAGATTCTAACTTATCTCCCACTGTCCTCTTCACGTAAGTAGGACAACCCCAAATTCTTAAGCAAGAACAACTAGGGATTTTACCATGCCACATTTCATTGGGCTTTTTAGGGACTGACTTAGATGGAACTAGATTCAAAATCTTTGCTGCAGTTTCTAGGGCATAACCCCAGAAAGAAGGTGGTAAGTCAGTGAAACTCATCATGGAACGAACCATATCGAGTAGAGTTCGATTCCTTCTCTCAGAAACTCCATTGAGTTGAGGAGTTCCCCGGAGGTGTCCACTGAGAGATAATCCCATATCTTTGAGATGATTAAGGAATTCTTCACTAAGATACTCGCCTCCTCGATCAGATCGAAGTGCTTTGATCTTGTGACCAGTTTGGTTCTCAACCTCCTTTTGAAATTCTAAGAATTTCTCAAAAGCTTCAGATTTATACTTCATCAAGTATTTATAACCATATCGACTAAAGTCGTCGGTAAAGGTTATGAAATACTGATGATTGTTTCTAGTGCTTACACTAAGTGGTCCACAAACATCAGTATGGATCAAATCCAAGACCTTAATGGCACGTTCCACAGTTCCTTTAAAAGGAACTTTGGACATTTTTCCTTTGAGACAGGATTCGCAAGAAGTTAGCTCTTTGAGATCATATTCAGAGAATGATCCTAAAGTATTTATCTTGCTAATTCTGTTCTTGGAAATGTGTCCTAATCTAGCGTGTCATAAGGGAGCTGAAACTTTGTCATCTCTCTTACGTTTAGTTTCTCGTTGTATATTCATAATATTGATATTCTGAGTTAGATAAAGTCCATTAATCAGAGTACCGATGTGAACGGAAGAGTTGTTCCGTTTGATAAAGTATTTACCATTCTTAATATAAGTTTCATAACCTTCACAATCTAAAATTGGAACTGAAATTATATTACGAATAATGCTCGGTACATAAAGGACTTTATTTAAGACTAACTCAAAACTACCTAAATCTAATCTAATTGTGCCTAAAGCTCGAGCTCCAATGTTTGAGCCATCGTCGATCTTCAAGACACATTCTCCTTCTTTGAGTTGTTGGACTTCACTTAGCATCTGTACATCATTACAAATATGAGTTCCACAACCGGTATCAAGTACCCAAGAACTAGAATTAATAGAAAGATTTATTTCAACGAGAAACATACCTTTCTTTAGAGTAGCCTTGTACTCTGGGCAGTTTCTCCTCCAATGTCCCGCTTTGCCACAATGGAAGCAAACATCCTCTTTCTGATCACGCTTCTTCTTTTGGGCCTTCCCCTTCGAAACGCCACCAGTGGGCCTAAGGGGTTTCTTCTTCTTCTTTTGGGCTTTCTTGCCCTTACCTTTAGCAGGTCCAGAAGAGGAAGATGGAGCATTCACCATCAAAACCTTATTGTCCTTCTTGATCGTGCTTTCAGCAGTCACAATCTGACTAATCAGCTCAGCTACAGTAGCACCAGCATGATTCATATTGAAGTTAAGAACAAATGGGTTGAATGATGGTGGGAGCGAAGCTAGCAACAAGTCCACTGAAAGCTCATCTTTCAGTGGCATGTCCATGGAAGCAAGTTTCTCAGTAAGGGCGAGAAACTTGAGTCCATATTCATGGACACTTGAACCTTCCCTCATTCTTAAGTTGAACAATTCCTTTGAAGTGTTTTACCTTGTAACACGTTCATGAGGGCAGTAAAGTTGCTCTAAGTGGTCGTAAATCTCGCAAGCGAATTCCATGGCCTCATGTTGCCTTTGCAAGTCCGGAAACATGTTAGCCAACATAAGGCAACGGGCTTGGAGATTATCATCCTTCCACTTCTGAATCGCGTCCCGCTCGGACCGAGTGGGAGCCTCCCCTTCGGGACTAGGCTCCCCTTCGAAGAGAACATAAGTTCTCTTCTCAGAATCTAAAATGATTTTTAGATTCCTCAGCCAATCAGAATAGTTGGGACCAATCAACTTGTTTGACTCGAGGATCGATACAAGAGGGTTTTTGGTTGCCATTTCAAAACACGTAGAGAATCACAGAATCTAAGACCTAAATGGTAAAACAGAGAACTAAGTGAGCATGCTGAATTATAACGATATACAAAAGATAAGGTCTTTAATCTAATGTAACTCCCACTGTTTTTCAAAGATATATAATTCCCAAAGATCTAAGAGGAACACGTTTCCCAATGGTACTAAGATCTATAATGTACCTCGAACCCACGACTAGCGGACATTCTAAGTAAGAACCCCAGGTAGGTACAACTTACCAATTCTAACACCTTTAGAACTCTTAGTAATTGTTTTTTGCATCACCTATCTTTCAATATGGACCCACGACTCGTGCGACATCCATATTTACTTAGGCGTTAAGCTAGACCCATCAATCATCGGATCATGATCAAAACTTAGTTCGAACGACCCACGACTCGCGGACATCGCCCTTGCCAAAATTGATCACGAAATATTGATCATTTAAAATGATCAATTAGGTAACCAAGAACTAATAAGCTCTGCTAGCTATCCCACGACTCGCTGACAATAACTAGCTTCACTTACTAAACTTAAAACCTATTGATTGAATGCTAGGAATTTAATTCAAAATTTGCATCTCGAATTAAACACCTATTTGTTCGACATTAGCTTGATATTTAATGGGAATTTTTGAATCAACCGGAGAGTTGTCCGGTTCGACCTCACCAACATATATGTTATCCAATTTTATTAGTCTTGATTAATGCAAGTACACTTAACTGCATTTCAAACAAGCACATAAACAGATAACATGTCCTAGCATGATACTAACATGTAATGATCATGGGTTCTACCAATCTTATGCGTGATATGTGGGAGCCACTCCACAATCACTAGTTCTAACATACATGCCACATAAACGGTTTAAATCACATAAGGGAAAGCTGTAACAAAATACGAGCCCTATCTCTATTACATTTTTACAATTGAGATTCCCCTCTCCTAACATTTTGAGGGGTCTTCACTTATGGCCTCCTTGTTACTTGAATGTGGTCCATCTTACTCCATGGGTGCATTGTCTCCAAAATGAAAATAAAAGCTCACCACCTATCTCTACTCTCAAATTACAATAAAAAGAAAAAGACATAAAGTAATAAGGCTCAATCTTCATATTGGCCTTAGAGAATTACACGGGGCGTACCCCGGCCTAAAAAACAGTAATATGGAAAGCCACATAATAAATCACATAACAGTACGCACATAAGTGAGGCTCCAACCTCAATTGAAAAACACAACTATAGGGCTCCAACCCCAATTTAAACCATCCGTGTGCATAAATTAAAAACCATACATAAGTTTAAACCCATGATCCTAACATGCTTTTGCAAGAATTTAAATTTAACCAATAAATTAAAATTCTCGCTTTAAGCTCTAATAGCTTAAAACATGACTTAGATGCAATTCTTGTTCAAGAGCCTTTTCAATAAAACCCGAATAACTATAAACCAATAAAATTCTAATTAATTTCTGAAAAATTAATAATATTATTCTTTCAATATTTTCATAAAATAAAGTTTGTAATTTTTTTCCAAAATTTAAATCGCTTAAAATTTTCAAAATCCCAATTTAAACAATTATTTCAAAAATAATTCAAATTTAATAAAACAAAATTTTACAGAAAAATTAAATCGGGATTTCAAGGACCGAAAACACGAAAAACACGAAAACCGGGCCCGGAACCGCCCTGAACGAGCAACTGCTCACCGCGCAGCGTCGCGCGCCCTGCGCGCAGCTTGCTGCTGCTCGCGTGCGGATGATCCCGGGCGGGTGCTCCCGCGCCGTGCGGGCGGCTGTCCCGCGCGGTTGCGGGACAGGCGAGCGGGCGCGCCTAGGCGCGGGCGGGAGGGCCTCCCGCGCGGTTGCGACGGGCCTGGGCGTGCGACGTGCTAGCACGCCTAGGCTCGTCCTTCTCGTGTTCCGTTTCGTATTTTGGGTTTCTCCAAAACCCGGTTCTATCCAAAAATTAGAAAAATACGATTTAAATAGACTTTAATCAAAACGGTTTTCAAAAACACAATTTAAGAAAACAGTTTCAGAAATTCAAGAAAAATTACAGTTTCGTAATTCTGGCTTTCTAAAAGAACTCATGAATACCTAATTCGCATCTAAGCCTAAGAATTTCTACCAAATTCAGAATAATTGAGACGAATCAGAAACACGATTAACGAGTTGGCTCTGATACCACTTGTTGGAAAACACGAATCAGAAAGTAGCGGAAATTTAAAATTTTTCCAACAAAAGGATCTGGGACTCGTAATCATGTAACCAAATTCGTAGGGATTAGAAACTTACTTTCTTAATTAACTTTCTTGAAGCGTTTCAAGCCACCCAAGAACTCTCTTCTCGCGGCTTGGTCCCCTCTCCTTGGTAAAGCTCGAATCTTCAAACTTCTAACTTGAAGCTCTCTAGAGATAGTCCACCAACTTGACTACAATCTAACTAGTAAGGATGCTAGTTCTCTAGTTAGTGTTTAGGCTTAACCTAGGGTTTCGTTTATCTTGGAGAAAGGATGGTGTTCAACACGTGAACCAAAAGAATTGTCGATTAGCTCTAAGGAGAGCTCGAGCTCCCCTATATATAGGAAGAGGAGGACCGAAAATCCTAGTCCTTATGGGCTAAGGATTTTGGTCCCTCTCTCCTATTACTTGATCATCAAGTAATTTTGACTTTGAATTCAAATTCAAATCAACTTTCAATAGAGCTAAAAATATTCAAACTATTTTTGGATAATTTTATACTTTATTTATTTAAAATAAATAACTTATTTTATCTAATTAATTAATTAACTAGATTATTTTTCTCCAAAATTAGACTTTCTTTTTAATTCAAAATTAAACCAAAGTCTATTAAATAATTAACACATTAATTATTTGATCACCAAATTAAATATTCAGGCACATGCACATGTGTCCATGAAGGACAGTGTCATGCACGTGACCCACACGTGTGGTTTCACACGTGTGGAACCCTTTAGGCCCGATTAACTCGTTTAATCATTTTTAAGCCTTAACTCATGTAACCAAGTTGTTGTGTGTGACCCTCTAGGTTCCCAATTCAATTAACAATGACCCTAATTAATTAATTCACTAATTAATTAATCAGTCCACAGATTAAACGACCATAGTCTAGCAACAGGTGTTTAACCCCTAGCTGAATTGGAATGTTCGGATTCGACATAACCTTTAAGTCATTGATTCATGTGAGATACAGTCCTCCTACTTACTATCTCTCAACCAACATCTAGGGTAAGGGAATAATTAGAACCCTAATAATCCGGTCTTAAAGCTAAGTGCATTTCATATCCATTTGATCTCAATCCAAGAAACCCTTTTCTTGATGTCTTGATCTACTGCCTTTGCCAAGGACTCCATATGGCATATGAATGACTTACACAATAAGAGATCACCTTGTTGGAAAACACGAATCAGAAAGCAGCGGAATTTAAAAATTTTTCCAACAAAAGGATCTTGAACTCGCAATCGTGTATCCAAATTCGTAAAGATAGAAAACTTACTTTTCTTTTATTCTTTCTTGAAGCGTTTCAAGCCACCCAAGAACGCTCTTCTCGCGGCTTGACAACCCGTCCCTCGAAAGTCTCTTTCTACTTCAGAATCCATTGTCGGGATAGCAATCCACACCAACCTAGATTCAATTCATGTGTGAGATGTTCTTAACAATATAACATAAAGAAAGAAACATGAAACGAGAAAAGCAGGATTGAAACTCCCTTTGAAAACCAGTTTTGCGAAAGTAGAAAACTGCCAGTCACAAAACCCTCGTGAAAAAATTCATCCTTTAGGATATGGACGAACGGTTTTCGCCATCTTCTTTGGTTCGATTTTTTCATTCGCTTCACGTCGGGTTCAGAATCGTTTCATCATCCCTTATGATCGTTTTGCTTAATCCCCACTTTTGGTAAAGCTCGAATCTTCAAAACTTCTAACTTGAAGTCTCTAGAGATAGTCCACCAACTTGGCTACAATCTAACTAGTAAGGATGCTAGTTCTCTAGTTAGTGTTTAGGCTTAACCTAGGGTTTCGTTTGTCTTGGAGAAAGGATGGTGTTCAACGCATGAACCAAGAATTGTCAATTAGCTCCATAAGGAGCTCGAGCTCCCCTATTTATAGGGAGGGGGGTGCCGAAATTCCTAGACCTATATGGGCTAGGATTTTGGTCCCTCTCTCCTATTACTTGATCATCAAGTATTTTCCAACTTTGACTTTGAATTCTAATTCAAGTCAACTTTTAAGAGAGCTAAAAATATCCAAATTATTTTTGGATAATTTTATACTTTATTTATTTAAAATAAATAACTTATTTTATCTAATTAATTAATTCATAATTAATTAAGTAGATTATTTTCTCCAAAATAAGACTTTCTTTTTAATTCAAAATTAAACCAGAGTCTATTAGATAATTAATCACATTAATTATTTAATACATAAATAAATATACACATATATTTATACACGTGTGTGACACGTGTCACAATGACACGTGTCACTCAGGTGAGCCACACGTGTGGTTTCACACGTGTGGAACCCTTTTGGCTTGATTAACTCGTTTAATCATTTTAAAGCCTCAACTCATGTAACCAAGTTGTTGTGTGTGACCCTCTAGGTTCTCAATTCAATTAGCAGTGACCCAAATTAATTAATTCACTAATTAATTAATCAGTCCACAGATTAAACAACCATAGTCTAGCAACAGGTGTTTAACCCCTAGCTGAATTGGAATGTTCGGATTCGACAGAACCTTTAAGTCATTGATTCATGTGAGATACAATCCTCCTACTTACTATCTCTCAACCAAGATCTAGGGCAAGGGAATAATCAGAACCCTAATAATCCGGTCTTAAAGCTAAGTGCATTTCATATCCATTTGATCTCAATCCAAGAAACCCTTTTCTTGATGTCTTGATCTACTGCCTTGGCCAAGGACTCCATATGGCATATGAATGACTTACACAATAAGAGATCACCTTGCATATGCAAGTGTAGGTCCTTTCTTGATTCTCATTCACTTTCATGAATCACTTGTGCAGCCCCAGCATAAGCCTTGAATCAGTTGTCTAAGGCGACACCCTTTAAAGCTTATACCAAAGACTACAGAGTTAATTCATAAAGTGACAAGGAACCTCAAGTCTAAGGATCAATTAATCACATCAATGACTCGTGAGATATTTCCTAATCTGGAAGTTTCCATTTCCTGAAATAGAAACTTCCTTTCCCATTTAGGAATGTTCTCACACGGGGCACCTCAGTGAACTTACTTATTAAAGTAAGCACCCTCATGTATCACGCACGTATCAACTATACACTTTGCACCTCCATGAAACAAGGTGGTCCTTCTTAAGGGCGTGATCCCACAAGCAAGCCTTAGAGGAGTCAGGTTGACACTCCCACTGTCTGTAGGACTCATCGGCTTGGAGTATTTTACTAATCATGACTTATGTGATATAGGGCTCGTTTCATGAACCATTTCACCTAAATGGTAGAGTCCTAAAGTCATCAGGATTAGGGGAGTTCTCATACATGCACACATAATGGAAACACTCAAAACACGTATTGGCATATAAAGAAGTGTTTGCCTATGATCAATCGTATATTATTCAAAGATTGTCTGTGATACAAGAAAAGTCCCAAAGCAGATTACGTCGAATCGGCTTTCTAGGGCACTATTCCTAACAATCTCCCACTTGCCCGTAAAAGCCATTTAGGCACTCTAAGTCCCATCTTCTCAAGATGCACTTAGAGACCCTATTGACTTTGGGCGTTTCCAAAGTGGATCTGCTATATTCTCTGCTGATGCGACCCTCTTGTTTACACATCTCTTAGGAAACACCTTTTCCTTATAAAGTGATTCGTAATCACGTGTTCAGTCTCTTGGTGAGGTCTTGGTTCTCTTACTTGAGCAACCATCCATTTTATCATACAATATGATAAAGGAGTTGTTTCATGCTAGGAACTTCATCTAACCAGTTAGATGGAGTCTCTTACCCAAACACTTAACTTAGCGTTATATAATACGACTAAGTTCTCAACTACGATAGTCGAGTTTTGCAATGTCCGTCCTTGGAACCCCTTTCCAACACATTGCATTACCATTCTGGTAGAAGTTGTACCCTTTCAATGATTTCATAATCATCTATGTTTGATGCAACAATTACATCAAAATATCCTTTCAACGATAAGATCTTTTGGGCTCTGTAAACTAATACATATCCTCATTTCTTCTCAAGTACTCTGAGAACATCCTTTACAGAGATCTAATGACCTTCTCTGAGGTCATATTAGATTCGGCCTACTACGCTTAGAGTTGCGCCATATCTAATTTAGTACATAACTTTTCATACATTATGCACCCTTTCACTTAAAGGGATTTTGGACATTCTAACTTTCTCAAAGTTATCTTAGGACACATACTCTTCAAAAGAGATGTTCCATTGTCCATACTAAACTCCTTTTAGTACCATGGTTATGTACTCGTTTTGTGATAATCCATCTATTCTCTTAGATCTATCTTCTATAGATCTTAATGTCGAGAATTTAGGATAATCACTAAGACCTTTCATGCCAAATTGTTTCTTAAACAAGAATTGGTAACCTTCACGTCATCCTTGACATTCCTAATGAGAAGGATATCGTCTTCTAAAGAACCAAAATTGACTCTTACATCACTAACTATCATATGTACACTTTTGAGACTTATTCGACTTCTATCTGTGTCAAACGATTTGACTGTGGAATCGAATTGTCCAACTCCTAGAAGCCTTTATCAATCCACAGATTGACTTAGGGATTTGCATACCTTATGCATACTCCCACTGAATATGAGATTTATAGAAATACCTTATTTCAGTCTCTTTCAATCTCATATTGAACAAAATAGTTCTCATATTCATATCTCATAGTCAGAATATGAGGATGCGGTAAACACAATCCAAATGGACTTTTGCATTTCAACCGTCAAGAAGGTTGTAATGCTTTCCATTTACTCGAAGCTCTAGGAGCTTGATCCTATCAGGTGGATCAATCAAGGTCAAAACCCGGTTTAAGTATATGGAATCCATATTGGATTTCAAGGCTTGCTTACACTACTCAGATTCCAAATCTGACAGTGTCTCCTCTTCAAGTAATTCCTTGGCTATCTAGGAACGCGTTCTAAACACGTCTTAAGAGAAGGGTTTCACACGTGTACATGCTCTAAAATTTGGCTAAGTTTTATCAGATGGGCTCGTTTCTTCTATATGTGGCGTGGATATTTATTCTCAAATTTCTTTGAGGTCTGCTTGCTTGTCTTTCTTCTTCTATAGGAACGATTCCTTAAGAAAGATACATTCCTTGAGACAAACAACCTTTGTCTAAGGGAATCGCAGAAATGATATCCAATATTGTTTGTATAAACTTGAACTCATTTCAAGCCTATCTCCCACTATCCTCTTTACTTAAGAGGATTCCACTAAATTCTTGGACAAGAATAATTAGGGAATTTAGTGTGCCACATTGCATAGTGCATCTAAAGGACTGATTTTGGAAGGTGCAAAATTCAAAATCTCTAACTGCATATTCTGGGAGTTTATTCCTAGAATGATTATAAGTCAGTAAAGTTTGCTATGGAATGGACCATATCCTGTAAGGTTTCATTCCCTCATTCGGAAACACTAAGGTGTTCTCGAATTAGTTTACTGAGAGATAATCCTATTATTTCTAAGATGACTAAGGAATTAGTTGATAAGATATTGGCTATCTCGATCATATCGATTTGCCTATAACTTATGACTACTTCGGTTCCTAACCTCCTTTTGAAATTCTAAGAATTTCATATAAGTTTCGAATTTGTACTTTAACAAGTACATTCATTCATAATGATTAAACTGACGATTGTATCTAATGCTTACATTAAGCATCTTACACTCATCAGCATGGATCGAAATCCACTATAATTTTGGAACGTTCCATGTTTCACCTAAACAATGTTCCGGGAACGTTTTCCCTTTGAGATAGGATTCACAGGAAGTCAACTCTATAGGTTCATTTTCATAGAATGATCCTAAGGTGTCTGACTTGCTAATCCTTTTATATCTCAACGTTCCAAAGTAATTCGAAGCTTTGTCATCTCACTGACTTTTGTTATCTCGTTGTATGTTCAGAACATTAGTGCCTTGAGTCTTTGCACAATGGATTATGCTGAATTGACCTAAGACTAGTGAATTATATTCCTAGTAGAATTACTAAACGAGGTAACATTTCAGAGTACTCATACTCTTCGCAGTTCCCTTTCAAAGTCCTTATTTGCTACCATAGAAGCAAACGTCCTATTTGATCTCTAGTGTCTTTTGGGCGCACCCCTTACATGCCCCTCCGTTGGGCTCTTAAGGGTTTCTTCTTCTTTAGGCCTTCAGGCCTTTAACTCAGTGAGTTTAGAAGAAGAATTAACCATCTCAACCTTTTATTCCTTCTTAAGGATGCTCTCAACCATTATTAACTAAATGATTAACTATGCTACATTAACATCATTCTAGTTGAGCATAAAGGGTTTGAATGATGGTGGAAGCAATGTAAGCAATCAGTGCATAGAGAACTCTTTTCTCGGTTGATGATCGAGACCATAAGATCTTCAAATAAAATCTTTAGATCTTGTTCGTGTGCACTTGTTTCCTCATTTGGAATATTGAATAATTCCATAATGTTACACCTTGTAACATTTTTATGAGGTGGTTCAATTGCTCTTAAGTGGTTTGGAAAAATCCATTCACCTCAGATTGCTTCTCTTTTGGCCCGGGTCGAATTTTCACAATTGAAAACTTCGCCCTTTAGAGAACGCCTTTCTCTAGTCGGATTCTAAAATGAATTTTAGGATCCGAAGCCATTTAGAGTTAGTCAGGACTTGGTCAACTTATTTGACTTAAGGATGGATACGAATGGGTTTGCATTTCATATTGTAGAGAATCACAGAACTACAACCTAAATGCTAAGCAGAGAACTAGGTGAGCATGCTGAATAATAACGATATACATAAGATAAGGTCTTTAATCTAATGTAGCTCCCACTGTTTTTCAAAGATCTATAATTCCCAAAGATCTAAGAGGAACACGTTTCCCAATGGGTACTAAGATGCTAAGCATTTTACCTCGAACCCACGACTCGCGGACATTCTAAGCAAAATCCTAGGTAGGCACAACTTACCAATTCTAACACCTTTAGAACTGTTAGTAATTGTTTTTGCATCACCTATCTTTCAATATGGACCCACGACTCGTGCGACATCCATATTTACTTAGGCGTTTAAGCTAGACCCATCAATCATAAGATCATGATCAAAACTTAGTTCGAACGACCCACGACTCGCGGACATCGCCCTTGCCAAAATTAACCACGAAATATTGATCATTTAAAATGATCAATTAGGTAACTAAGAACTAATAAGCTCCACTAGCTATCCCACGACTCGCGGACAATAACTAGCTTTACTTACTAAACTTAAAACCTATTGATGGAATGCTAGGAATTTACTTCAAAATTTGCATCTCGAATTAAATACCTATTATTCGAAATGAGCTTAATATTTAATGGGAATTTTCGAATCAACCGAAGAGTTGTTCGGTTCGACCTCACCAACATATATGTTATCCAATTTTATTAGTCTTGATTAATGCAAGTACACTTAAATGCATTTCAAACAAGCACATAAACAGATAACATGTCCTAGCATGATACTAACATGTAATGATCATGGGTTCTACCTATCTTATGCGTGATATGTGGGAGCCACTCCACAATCACAAGTTCTAACATACATGCCACATAAACAGTTTAAATCACATAAGGGAAAGCGGTAACAAAATACGAGCCCTATCTCTATTACATTTAACAATTGAGATTCCCCTCCCTAACATTTTGAGGGGTCTTCACTTATGGCCTCCTTGTTACTTGAATGTGGTCCATCTTACTCCATGGGTGCATTGTCTCCAAAATGAAAATAAAACCTCACCACCTATCTCTACTCTCAAATTACAATAAAAAGAAAAAGACATAAAGTAATAAGGCTCAATCTTCATATTGGCCTTAGACAATTACACGGGGCATACCCCGGCCTCAAAAACAGTAATATGGAAAGCCACATAATAAATCACATAACAGTACGCACATAAGTGAGGCTCCAACCTCAATTAAAAAACGCAACTATAGGGCTCCAACCCCAATTTAAACCATCCATGTGCATAAATTAAAACCATACATAGATCTAAACCCATGATCACCTAACATGCTTTAGCGAGAATTTAAATTTAGCCAATAAATTAAAATTCTCGTTTCAAGTCCTAATGACTTAAAACACGACTTGATGCGAGTCTTATTTATAAAAGTTTTCAATAAATCCCAAATTACCAAAACAAATAAAATTCCAATTAATTTCTGAAAATTAATAATTTTACCAAAGATTGTATTTTCCCAAAATATAAACCATTTCAATTTCTCAAAAATCCCAATTTTAAGTTTTATTCAAAAATTAAAAATAAATATTCAAAAATAAAATTTTTAAAATTAAAGTAAAAATTGGGACTGGATTGCACGAAACACGAAAAAGCCGGATCACGAAAACGGGGCCCGTACGCGAAAAAAAAGTCACGCCAGTTGCAAGCGCGCGCGCGACAGGCGCGCACAGCGCGCGGCCAAGGCCGCGCTAGTGCGCGCACTGCACGCGCATGCTTGCGCGCCTGCTGGGCGTGTCCCTTCCGGGCGTGTGCGGGCGGGCTGGGCGACTGATCCCGCACGCCTTGCGGGATCGTTGCCCAGCCTGGGCGGGACGGCATCGGCAGTCCTGGGCGGGGCGCCTAGGCGCTCCCGGAACACCTCCCGCGCGGTTGCGGGAGGGAGTAGGCGCACGGCCTGCGCGTGCCTAGGACAGGCGGGCGGGGCTGCGCGAAGCCCGCGCGCGCGACTCCTTCGCGTGCGGGGTTTCGCGTGTTCGTCGTATTCCGTATTTTCGTTTCGAGTTTTCGTTCAAAAGCAAAACCAATCCAAGAAATCCAAAAACAGTTTATACAGTTTCAAATCTAAAATGGTTTTCAAAAATTAAATTTTGCAAAAACCAATTTTCAGAAACTTTCAGGAAAAAATACAGTTCCGTAATTCAGGCTTTCTAAAACAATTACAAATACTCAATCGCATCAAGCCTAAGAATTTCTACCAAATTCAGAATAATTGAGACGAATCAGAAACACGATTAACGAGGTGGCTCTGATACCACTTGTTGGAAAACACGAATCAGAAAGCAGCGGAATTTAAAAATTTTTCCAACAAAAGGATCTTGAACTCGCAATCGTGTATCCAAATTCGTAAAGATAGAAAACTTACTTTTCTTTTATTCTTTCTTGAAGCGTTTCAAGCCACCCAAGAACGCTCTTCTCGCGGCTTGACAACCCGTCCCTCGAAAGTCTCTTTCTACTTCAGAATCCATTGTCGGGATAGCAATCCACACCAACCTAGATTCAATTCATGTTAGAGATGTTCTTAACAATATAACATAAAGAAAGAAACATGAAACGAGAAAAGCAGGATTGAAACTCCCTTTGAAAACCAGTTTTGCGAAAGTAGAAAACTGCCAGTCACAAAACCCTCGTGAAAAAATTCATCCTTTAGGATATGGACGAACGGTTTTCGCCATCTTCTTTGGTTCGATTTTTTCATTCGCTTCACGTCGGGTTCAGAATCGTTTCATCATCCCTTCTGATCGTTTTGCTTAATCCCCACTTTTGGTAAAGCTCGAATCTTCAAAACTTCTAACTTGAAGTCTCTAGAGATAGTCCACCAACTTGGCTACAATCTAACTAGTAAGGATGCTAGTTCTCTAGTTAGTGTTTAGGCTTAACCTAGGGTTTCGTTTGTCTTGGAGAAAGGATGGTGTTCAACGCATGAACCAAGAATTGTCAATTAGCTCCATAAGGAGCTCGAGCTCCCCTATTTATAGGGAGGGGGGTGCCGAAATTCCTAGACCTATATGGGCTAGGATTTTGGTCCCTCTCTCCTATTACTTGATCATCAAGTATTTTCCAACTTTGACTTTGAATTCTAATTCAAGTCAACTTTTAAGAGAGCTAAAAATATCCAAACTATTTTTGGATAATTTTATACTTTATTTATCTAAAATAAATAACTTATTTTATCTAATTAATTAATTCATAATTAATTAACTAGATTATTTTCTCCAAAATAAGACTTTCTTTTTAATTCAAAATTAAACCAGAGTCTATTAAATAATTAATCACATTAATTATTTAATACATAAATAAATATACACATATATTTATACACGTGTGTGACACGTGTCACAATGACACGTGTCACTCACGTGTATAAATATATGTGTATATTTATTTATGACACGTGTCACTCACGTGAGCCACACGTGTGGTTTCACACGTGTGGAACCCTCTTGGCTTGATTAACTCGTTTAATCATTTTAAAGCCTCAACTCATGTAACCAAGTTGTTGTGTGTGACCCTCTAGGTTCTCAATTCAATTAGCAGTGACCCAAATTAATTAATTCACTAATTAATTAATCAGTCCACAGATTAAACAACCATAGTCTAGCAACAGGTGTTTAACCCCTAGCTGAATTGGAATGTTCGGATTCGACAGAACCTTTAAGTCATTGATTCATGTGAGATACAATCCTCCTACTTACTATCTCTCAACCAAGATCTAGGGCAAGGGAATAATCAGAACCCTAATAATCCGGTCTTAAAGCTAAGTGCATTTCATATCCATTTGATCTCAATCCAAGAAACCCTTTTCTTGATGTCTTGATCTACTGCCTTGGCCAAGGACTCCATATGGCATATGAATGACTTACACAATAAGAGATCACCTTGCATATGCAAGTGTAGGTCCTTTCTTGATTCTCATTCACTTTCATGAATCACTTGTGCAGCCCCAGCATAAGCCTTGAATCAGTTGTCTAAGGCGACACCCTTTAAAGCTTATACCAAAGACTACAGAGTTAATTCATAAAGTGACAAGGAACCTCAAGTCTAAGGATCAATTAATCACATCAATGACTCGTGAGATATTTCCTAATCTGGAAGTTTCCATTTCCTGAAATAGAAACTTCCTTTCCCATTTAGGAATGTTCTCACACGGGGCACCTCAATGAACTTACTTATTAAAGTAAGCACCCTCATGTATCACGCACGTATCAACTATACACTTTGCACCTCCATGAAACAAGGTGGTCCTTCTTAAGGGCGTGATCCCACAAGCAAGCCTTAGAGGAGTCAGGTTGACACTCCCACTGTCTGTAGGACTCATCGGCTTGGAGTATTTTACTAATCATGACTTATGTGATATAGGGCTCGTTTCATGAACCATTTCACCTAAATGGTAGAGTCCTAAAGTCATCAGGATTAGGGGAGTTCTCATACATGCACACATAATGGAAACACTCAAAACACGTATTGGCATATAAAGAAGTGTTTGCCTATGATCAATCGTATATTATTCAAAGATTGTCTGTGATACAAGAAAAGTCCCAAAGCAGATTACGTCGAATCGGCTTTCTAAGGCACTATTCCTAACACACCTTGCAAATGCAAGTGTAGGTCCTTTCTTGATTCTCTTTCACTTTCATGAATCACTTGTGCAGCCCCAGCTTAAGCCTTAAATCAGTTGTCTAAGGCGACACCCTTTAAAGCTTATACCTAAGACTACAGAGTTAACTAATAAAGTGACAAGGAACCTCAACTCTAAGGATCAATTAATCACATTAATGACTCGTGAGATATTTCCTAATCTGGAAGTTTTCATTTCCTGAAATAGAAACTTCCTTTCCCATTTAGGAATGTTCTCGCACGGGGCACCTCAGTGAACTTACTTATTGAAGTAAGCACCCTCATGTATCACGCACGTATCAACTACATACTTTGCACCTCCATGAAACAAGGTGGTCCTTCTTAAGGGCGTAATCCCACAAGCAAGCCTTAGAGGAGTCAGGTTGACACTCCCACTGTCTGTAGGACTCATCGGCTTGGAGCATTTTACTAATCATGACTTATGTGATATAGGGCTCGTTTCATGAACCATTTCACCTAAATGGTAGAGTCCTAAAGTCATCAGGATTAGGGGAGCTCTCATATATGCACAGCTAAAGTAAACGCATACCAAATAAGAGCATATAAAGAAGTGTTGCCTCGATACGTTATTTCATTCAAAGATTGTCTGTGATTACACTAAGGAAAAGCACAAAGCGGATATACAATCCGCTTTCTAGGGCACTATTCCTAACAATTAGGTTCACTGCTAATTGAATTGAGAACCTAGAGGGTCACACACAACAACTTGGTTACATGAGTTAAGGCTTTAAAATGATTAAACGAGTTAATCGAGCCAAGAGGGTTCCACACGTGTGGGTCTCGTGACTGGACACGTGTCCTTGGGACACGTGTGCCACACGTGTATAATTATTTGTACATTAAATAATTAATGTGTTAATTATTTAATAGACTTTGGTTTAATTTTGAATTAAAAGAAAGTCTTATTTTGGAGAAAAATAATCTATTTGATTAATTACGAAATAATTAATTAGATAAAATAAGTTATTTATTTATTAATAAATAAAGTATAATATCCAAAAGGGTTTGGATATTTTAGCTCTCTTAAAAGTTGATTTGAATTAGAATTCAAAGTCAAAAGTTTGGAATTACTTGGTAATCAAGTAATTAGAGAGAGGGACCAAATCCTTGCCCCAAAAGGACTAGGGTTCGGCCGCCCCTCCCTTTCCTATATATAGGGGATCTCGAGCTCCCCTTAGAGGTTGATTGAATTCTTTTGGTTCATGTGTTGAACACCATCCATTCTCCAAGATAAAAGAAACCTTAAGTTAAGCCTAAACACTAACTAGAGAACTAGCATCCTTACTAGTTAGATTGTGATCAAGTTAGTGGACTATCTCTAGAGAGCTTCAAGTTAAGAGTTTTAAAGATTCGAGCTTTACCTAGGAAAGGGGATCAAGTCGCGAGAAGAGCGTTCTTGGGTGGCTTGAAGCGCTTCAAGAATGATTATTGAAAAGTAAGTTTCTAATCTCTAAGAATTTGGATTCACGATTGCGAGTATTCGATCCTTTTGTTGGAAAAATTTTAAATTTCCCCTGCTTTCTGATTCCTATTTTCCAACAGTTGGTTATCATGTCCTGTAGTTCTTGAATAGATAAAGCGGCGACAGAGTGATTTGTCCTCGCAGAATCGTGTTTTTGAGGAGGAAAATTCACTTGCTTTCCATTGGTGTTTTGAACTGAAGGAGTCCGAGGATTGCGACTAGACTGGGCAGTATTGTCGTTATCTAGTTTGCTCATGAGTTGGGCGATCTAGAAGTCCTTGTGTTCCAATGTTTTCTACAGATGAGCTATCACCTGAGCTATTTGTGCGACTTGCTCTTCAACGGTCATTTTTTCAGTTTCTTTAGCCTTCTTTGCAAAGGGAGTTTCCGTTAGGTTGGTTTCCCTAGGAGTCGAGCCATCAAATGACTTTGAGTCGTCGAGGTGACCATCTGTAGAAGACTTTGAATTTGGATTGACTTCCTTATTTTTCAGCGCGAGTTGATCCTTCTTAGGAGCCATGAAGAACTCGTGGAAGTAGAAATTCAATTCGGAAGAGAAGAGATGAGAGGTAGGATCTGTCCCACCGGGCGTGCCAAAATTTGTTCACACGATTTTTTTATTGTCTGCAAAATTATTATAAGAAAAGAAATAATATGAACAATAAATATAAAAATTTAAATGAATTAGGAAACTTGAAGGAATAAATCCTATGAAGTCTATTCCTCTGATTCTCCCCTTCAATTTTGCATTCGAGGGCGTGAAGCTTATTCCCGAGTATGTGAATTTGATCTTTTCTGAATTTGACGGATGGAGACTACTTGGCGAAGATCTCAATCTCTTGATACTTTGATGAAATTGAAGAACCTTTGTAGTCGGATTTGAAGATCACAATTGAAGAATAGTTGAAGACGAATTTGCAGCGTTGGAGACCGACGTGAAGATTTGATGTCGATGACTTGAAGAACGGCGAAAAGATTTTAAGCCGAAGATTTGAAGATTTGAAAACGAGGAGAAGAAAACTTAGCAGACTTGACGATGGAAGACTCGCGCACGTATGTAGACTTGACGGCGCGAAGAATCCTGTGACGTCGTTCTCTTCTTCTTCTCCTTCGTGTGTCTCTATGTCGATGTCGATGTCGAAGTGTTGATCGATGTCGTCCTTGGTGTTTGAAGTGTTACCCATGACCCCCTATTTATAGGTGTAGGGTTGAATTTCTTGATAATTATCTTTTTATTTATTTATTAAAAGAATAACATCAAATGTATTTATTTATTTACCACTTTAATATGAATTTATATTAAAGAATAAATAAATAACACATGTTTTGACTTGATTAGTCCACGTGTAGGGCATGCCACGTGTCGTCGTTTGATTGGTCATAACCAACTGAGCTGCAAGGCTTGATTTGATTCGCCGGAACACTTCAATTTTGACACGTGTCGATACTTGATTTGTTGACAAAAATAAATATTAAAATTATCAATTAAATCAATCTATTTAAATATTTTATGGATATTGATTTAATAATTATCCAAAAAATATAAAAATAGAAAGAATTAAATTTGATAATTAATATTTAATTTTACACGTGCCATATTTTAATTAGACGAAAATTAATTTGTCTACATTATTATTCAAAGATTGTCTGTAATTTAGATAGGGAAAGTACTATTACATCGGCTTTGAGGGAACAATTCGTAACAATCTCCCACTTGCCCGTCAAAGCTATTCAGGAGCTAATCTAAGTCCCATCTTCGTAAGATAACCTTAGAAAGCTTCTCGACTAAGGGGTTTATTACGAGGGTCTGTCACGTTCTCTGCTGATGTGGCCCTCTCAATTTGCACATCACCACTTTTGCTGATATCACGGATTAGGTGATACTTCCTCATAATGTGCTTGGTTCGTTGGTTCTCTTGCTTGAGCAACCGCACCAGTGTTGTCACAAAATACAGTAATAGGGTCTTTCATGCGTGGAACGACATTCAAATCTTGAATGAAGTTTCTAATCCAGAAACCTTCCTTAGCTGCATCAATTGTAACTAAGCATTCGGCCTCAGTAGTCGAATCTGCAGTGGTCGTTTGCTTGGAACATTTCCAACTCGCCATTCAGTTGTTAAGGCAGAAAATATATCCTGACATTGACTTAAAATCATCTAAGTCAGATGCAAAGCTTGCATCGTAGTATCCTCCGATTACTAGATCTTTCTGTCCTCCGTATACTAAGAATATATCCTTAGTTCTTCGTAAGTACTTTAGGATATTCTTCACGGCAGTCCAGTTACCTTCTCCACGGTATGATTGGAAAGGGCTTGTTACACTAAGTGCATATGCCACATCCGGTCGAGTACACAACATTGCATACGTTATGCTACCTATTGCTGAGGCATAAGGCATATGAGTCATTCTTTCCTTCTCAAGGTTAGTCTTAGGGCACATCTTCTTCGAAAGAATGTTCCTACACTCATGGGAAGAACTTTCTGTTAAGAATAGTGCCATAAAAGCCGATTGTGTATCCGCTTTGTCCTTTTCCATATCGTAATCATAGACAATCTTTGAATAAAATAACGAATTAAGGCAACACTTCTTTATATGCTCTTGTTTGGTATGAGTTTACTTTAGTTGTGCATGTATGAGAACTCCCCTAATCCTAATGACTTTAGGACTCTACCATTTAGGTGAAATGGTTCATGAAACGAGCCCTAAATCACATAAGTCATGATTAGTAAAATACTCCAAGCCGATGAGTCCTACAGACAGTGGGAGTGTCAACCTGACTCCTCTAAGGCTTGCTTGTGGGATCACACCCTTAAGAAGGACCACCTTGTTTCATGGAGGTGCAAAGTGTATAGTTGATACGTGCATGAGACATGAGGGTGCTTACTTCCATAAGTAAGTTCACTGAGGTGCCCCTGTTGGAAAATACGAATCAGAAAGCAGCGGAAATTTAAAAATTTTCCAACAAAAGGACCTTGGACTCGCAATCGTGTATCCAAATTCGTAGAGTTAAGAAACTTACTTTTCTTTTATTCTTTCTTGAAGCGTTTCAAGCCACCCAAGAACGCTCTTCTCACGGCTTGATCCCCTCTCCTTGGCAAAGGTCGAATCTTCAAACTTCTAACTTGAAACTTCTAACCCAGTGAACTTACTTATTGAAGTAAGCACCCTCATGTATCACGCACGTATCAACTATACACTTTGCACCTCCATGAAACAAGGTGGTCCTTCTTAAGGGCGTGATCCCACAAGCAAGCCTTAGAGGAGTCATATTGACACTCCCACTGTCGGTAGGACTCATCGGCTTGGAGTATTTTACTAATCATGACTTATGTGATATAGGGCTCGTTTCATGAACCATTTCACCTAAATGGTAGAGTCCTAAAGTCATCAGGATTAGGGGAGTTCTCATACATGCACAACTAAAGTAAACGTATACCAAACAAGAGCATATAAAGAAGTGTTGCCTCAATTCGTTATTTCATTCAAAGATTGTCTGTGATTACAATAAGGAAAAGCACAAAGCGGATATTCAATCGGCTTTCTAGGGCACTATTCCTAACAGCCCCGTGTGAGAAGATTCCTAAATGGGCAAGGAAGATTCTATTTCAGGAAATGGAAACTTCCAGATTAGGAAATATCTCACGAGTCATTGATGTGATTAATTGATCCTTAGACTTGAGGTTCCATGTCACTTTATGACTTAACTCTGTAGTCTCTGGTATAAGCTTTAAAGGGTGTCGCCTTAGACAACTGATTCAAGGCTTGTGCTGGGGCTGCACAAGTGACTCATGAAAGTGAATGAGAATCAAGAAAGGGCCTACACTTGCGTTTGCAAGGTGATCTCTTATTGTGTAAGTCATTCATATGCCATATGGAGTCCTTGGCCAAGGCAGTAGATCAAGACATCTAGAAAAGGGTTTCTTGGATTGAGATCAAATGGATATGAAATGCACTTAGCTTTAAGACCATATTTCTAGGGTTCTGATTATTCCCTTACCCTAGATCTTGGTTGAGAGATAGTAAGTAGGAGGATTGTATCTCACATGAATCAATGACTTAAAGGTTCTGTCGAATCTGAACATTCCAATTCAGCTAGGGGTTAAACACCTGTTGCTAGACTATAGTCGTTTAATCTGTGGACCGATTAATTAATTAGTGAATTAATTAATTGGGGTCACTGCTAATTGAATTGAGAACCTAGAGGGTCACACACAACAACTTGGTTACATGAGTTGAGGCTTTAAAATGATTAAACGAGTTAATCGGGCCAAAGGGTTCCACACGTGTGAAACCACACGTGTGGGTCACTGCGTGACACGTGTCCTTCATGGACACGTGTGCATGTGCGTGAATATTTATTTGGTGATTAAATAATTAATGTGTTAATTATTTAATAGACTTTGGTTTAATTTTGAATTAAAAAGAAAGTCTTATTTTGGAGAAAAATAATCTAGTTAATTAATTATGAATTAATTAATTAGATAAAATAAGTTATTTATTTTAAATAAATAAAGTATAAAATTATCCAAAAATAGTTTGGATATTTTTAGCTCTCTTGAAAGTTGATTTGAATTAGAATTCAAAGTCAAAGTCAAAATTACATGGTGATCAAGTAATAGGAGAGAGGGACCAAATCCTTGCCCCATGAGGACTAGGTTCGGCGTCCCTCTCCCACTCCTATATATAGGGGAGCTCAAGCTCCCCTTAGACCTAATTGGCAATTCTTTTGGTTCATGTGTTGAACACCATCCTTTCTCCAAGATAAACGAAACCCTAGGTTAAGCCTAAACACTTACTAGAGAACTAGCATCCTTACTAGTTAGATTGTAGTCAAGTTGGTGGACTATCTCTAGAGAGCTTCAAGTTAGAAGTTTGAAGATTCGAGCTTGACCAAGGAGAGGGGATTAAGCCGCGAGAAGAGCGTTCTTGGGTGGCTTGAAACGCTTCAAGAAAGAATAAAAGAAAAGTAAGTTTCTTAACTCTACGAATTTGGATACACGATTGCGAGTCCAAGGTCCTTTTGTTGGAAAATTTTTAAATTTCTGCTGCTTTCTGATTCGCATTTTCCAACAAGGTCATCTTCAGAAGATGGGACTTAGAATAGCTTTAGAATGGCCTTGACGAGCAAGTGGGAGATTGTTAGGAATAGTGCCCTAAAAGCCGATTGTATATCCGCTTTGTACTTTTCCTTATCGTAATCACAGACAATCTTTGAATAAAATAACTAATTAAGGCAACACTTCTTTATATGCTCTTGTTTGGTATGCGTTTACTTTAGTTGTGCTTGTATTAGAACTCCCCTAATCCTGATGACTTTAGGACTCTACCATTCAGGTGAAATGGTTCATGAAATGAGCCCTATATCACATAAGTCATGATTAGTAAAATACTCCAAGCCGATGAGTCCTACAGACAGTGGGAGTGTCAACCTGACTCCTCTAAGGCTTGCTAGTGGGATCACGCCCTTAAGAAAGACGACCTTGTTTCATGTAGGTGCAAAGTGTATAGTTAATACGTGCGTGATACATGAGGGTGCTTACTTCAATAAGTAAGTTCACTGAGGGGCCCCGTGTGAGAAGATTCCTAAATGGGAAAGGAAGTTTCTATTTCACGAAATGGAAACTTCCAGATTAGGAAATATCTCACGAGTCATTGATGTGATTAATTGATCCTTAGACTTGAGGTTCCATGTCACTTTATGAGTTAACTCTGTAGTCTTAGGAATAAGCTTTAAAGGGTGTCGCCTTAGACAACTGATTCAAGGCTTATGCTGGGGCTGCACAAGTGACTCATGAAAGTGAATGAGAATCAAGAAAGGACCTACACTTGCGTTTGCAAGGTGATCTCTTATTGTGTAAGTCATTCATATGCCATATGGAGTCCTTGACCAAGGCACTAGATCAAGACATCAAGAGAAGGGTTTCTTGGATTGAGATCAAATGGATATGAAATGCACTTAGCTTTAAGACCAGATTATTAGGGTTCTGATTATTCCCTTACCCTAGATCTTGGTTGAGAGATAGTAAGTAGGAGGATTGTATCTCACATGAATCAATGACTTAAAGGTTCTATCGAATCGAGACATTCCAATTCATCTAGGGGTTAAACACCTGTTGCTAGACTATGGTCGTTTAATTTGTGGACTGATTAATTAATTAGTGAATTAATTAATTAGGGTCACTGCTAATTGAATTGAGAACCTAGAGGGTCACACACAACAACTTGGTTACATGAGTTAAGGCTTTAAAATGATTAAACGAGTTAATCGAGCCAAGAGGGTTCCACACGTGTGAAACCACACGTGTGGGTTATTTTGGAGAAAAATAACCTATTTGATTAATTATGAATTAATTAATTAGATAAAATAAGTTATTTATTTATTAATAAATAAAGTATAATATCCAAAAGGGTTTGGATATTTTAGCTCTCTTAAAAGTTGATTTGAATTAGAATTCAAAGTCAAAAGTTTGGTAGTACTTGGTAATCAAGTAATTAGAGAGAGGGACCAAATCCTTGCCCCAAAAGGACTAGGGTTCAGCCGCCCCTCCCTTTCCTATATATAGGGGAGCTCGAGCTCACCTTAGAGGGTGATTGAATTCTTTTGGTTCATGTGTTGAACACCATCCTTTCTCCAAGATAAAATAAACCCTAAGTTAAGCCTAAACACTAACTAGAGAACTAGCATCCTTACTAGTTAGATTGTGATCAAGTTGGTGGACTATCTCTAGAGAGCTTCAAGTTAGAAGTTTTAAAGATTCGAGCTTTACCAAGGAGATGGGATCAAGCCGCGAGAAGAGCGTTCTTGGGTGGCTTGAAACGCTTCAAGAAAGATTATTGAAAAGTAAGTTTCTAATCTCTACGAATTTGGATTCACGATTGCGAGTATTCGATCCTTTTGTTTGAAAATTTTTAAATTTCCACTGCTTTCTGATTCCTGTTTTCCAACACTTTATTCTTCGCATTCTCCATATTGAACCGTTTCAGTACTTTGTCTATGTACATTAATTGTGACAGTCCTATCAATCTCTTAGATCTATCCCTATAGATCTTAATACCGAGAAGGTAGGACGCATCACCAAGATCTTTCATCTCGAATTGGTTCGATAACCATGACTTGGTAACTTTCATGTCATCCTTCGAATTCCCAATTAGAAGGATGTCATCAACAAAAAGCACCAAGAATTGCATTGAAGTCTCTAATTCATTTCTATACACGCATGACTCATTCAAATTTTGAACGAAGCCAAACGCTTTGACCGTTTCATCAAAACGAATGTTCCAATTCCTAGAAGCCTGTTTCAATCCGTAGATTGATCTTTGGAGTTTGCAAACCTTTTGCTCACTCCCACTGAATGTGAAACCTATGGGTTGATCCACATAAATGTCCTTATCAATGTCTCCATTGAGAAAGGCAGTTTTCACATCCATTCGCCATATCTCATAGTCATAATATGCAACTATGGCCAGCATGATCCGAATGGACTTTTGTATTGCAACCGGTGAGAAGGTTTCATCAAAGTCCACACCGGGCCTTTGAGTGAAGCCTTTGGCAACGAGCCTTGCCTTATAGGCTGTAATGTTTCCATCTACTCCGAGCTTTCTCTTAAAGATCCATTTGCAACCTATGGGTTTTTCCCCATCAGGCAAATCAACCAAGGTCCAAACTTGGTTGGAGTACATGGAATCCATTTCGGACTTCATGGCTTGTTTCCACTTATCAGAATCCGAGTCTGACAGTACCTCCTCGTATGTTAGGGGATCATTATCCTCTTGAGAGATTTTATGGAGAAAACCATACCATCTCTCAGGCTGTCTAGGAGTGCGTTCAGAACTCCTTAGAGGAGGATTTTCACGTGTATCAAAGTTCGTGATTGGTTGTGGGGTATTAGATTGAGGCGTCTCTTGTGTGGGTGGCATGGGATCATCTCGAATTTCTTCAAGTTCCGTGATCTTGCCTTTCTTTTCTTCTAGGAACGGTTCCTTAAGAAAAGTTTCATTTCTTGAAACAAACACCTTTTGTTTAGTTTGATCATAGAAGTAGTATCCTATGGATTCCTTAGGATTACCAACAACATAGCATAAGTTAGAACGAGCTTCTAACTTATCTCCTACTGTCCTCTTCACCTAAGCAGGACAACCCCAAATTCTTAAGTAAGAATAACTAGGGATTTTACCATACCACATTTCATAGGGAGTTTTAGGGACTGACTTAGAAGGAACAAGATTCAAAATCTTGGCTGCGCTTTCTAGGGCATGACCCCAGAAAGAAAGTGGTAAGTCAGTAAAACTCATCATGGAATGAACCATATCATGTAGGGTTCGATTTCTTCTCTTAGAAACTCCATTAAGCTGAGGAGTTCCCGGAGGAGTCCACTGAGATCTCTCAGATACTCGCCGAAGTGTCTTGATCTTGTGACCAGTTTGGTTCTCAACCTCCTTTTGAAATTGTAAGAATTTCTCAAAAGCCTCAGATTTGTACTTCATTAAGTACACATAACCATAACGACTAAAGTCATCAGTAAAGGTTATGAAGTACTGATGATTATTTCGAGTGCTTACAATAAGCGGTCTACAAACATCAGAATGGATCAAATCCAAGGTCTTTGTGGCTCGTTCCACACTCCCTTTGAAAGGAGTTTTGGACATCTTTCCTTTGAGACAGGATTCGCAGGAAGTTAACTGTTTAAGGGCATCTTCAGAGAATGTCCCTAAGGTAGTTAATTTGCTAATTCTGTTCTTAGAAATATGTCCTAATCTAGAGTGCCATAAAGATGCTGAAACTTCATCATCTCTCTTACGTTTTGTTTCTCGTTGTATATTCAAAATATTACTGTTTTTAGTTAGATAAAGTCCATTGTTTAATGTACCAAGATATATTGAAGAATTATTCTTTTTAAGGAAAAAGTTACTATTCTTAATATTAATTTCATAACCTTCGCAATCAAGTATTGGAACTGAAATAATATTACGAATAATGTCCGGTACATAAAGGACTTTATTTAAAACTAAAACAGAATGACCTAAATCTAATATAATTGTGCCTAAAGCTTGAGCTTCGACCGTTAAGCCGTCCCGAATCTTCAAGACACATTCTCCTCCCTTCAGCTGCCGGACCTCACTTAGCATCTGTACATCATTACAGATATGAGATCCACAACCGGTATGAAGTACCCAAGAATTAGAATTAATAGAAAGATTTACTTCAACGAGAAACATACCTTTCTTTAGAGTAGCCTTGTACTCTTGGCAGTTTCTCCTCCAATGCCTTAGTTTGCCACAATGGAAGCAAACGTCCTCTTTCTGATCACGTTTCTTCTTTTAGACTTTTCCCTTCTTGATGCCTGCATTGGGTTGAATGATTCATGTTGCATTTGCATGATTCATGTTGAAGTTAAGGACAAAAGGGTTGAATGATGGTGGGAGCAAGGCTAGCAATAGATCCACTGGAAGCTCATCTCTCTATAGCATGTCCATGGAGGCAAGTTTCTCAGTAAGAGCAAGAAACTTGAGTCCATATTCATGGACACTTGTACCTTCCTTCATTCTCAAATGGACCAATTTCTTTGAGGTGTTATACCTTTTAATACGCTTAAGAGGACGGTTAAGTTGCTCTAAGTGATCTTCCAAGCGAATTCCATGGACTCATGCTGTCTTTGCATGTCCGGAGACATGTTAGCAAGCATGAGACAACGGGCTTGGAGATTATCATCCTTCCACCTTTGGATCACGTCCCGCTCAACCAGGGTCGGAGCTTCCCCTTCGAGAACGGGCTCCGCCTCGTAGAGAACATAAGTTCTCTTCTCGGAATCTAGACGATTTTTAGATTCCTAAGTCAATCAGAATAGTTTGGACCAATCAACTTGTTTGACTCGATGATTGATACTAGAGGGTTTTTGGTTGCCATTTCAAAACACGTAGAGAATCACAGAATCTACGACCTAAACGGAAAAACAGAGAACTAAGTGAGCATACTGAATAATAACGATATACATGAGATTAGGTCTTTAATCTATGTAACTCCCACTGTTTTTAGAAGATCTATGATTCCCAAAGATCTTAGAGGATACTTGTTATCCCAATGGGTACTAAGATCCTAAGCACTTTATCTCGAACCCACGACTTGCGGACATTCTTAATAAAGCCTAAGGTAGGTAAAACTTACCAATTCCAACACTGTGTAATTCTTAGTAATGTTTTTGCATCACCTATCTTTCAATATGGACCCACGACTCGTGTGACATCCATATTTACTTAGGCGTTAAGCTAGACCCATCAATCATAAGATCAAGATCAAAACTTAGTTCGAACGACCCACGACTCGTGACATCGCCCTCCCCAAAATTGACCTCGAAATATTTAATGGGAATTTTCGATTTAACCGGAGAGTTGTCCGGTTCAACCTCACCAACATATATGTTATCCATTTTAATTAGTCTTGATTAATGCAAGTACAACTTAAATGCATTTCACACAAGCACATAGCAGATAACATGTCCTAGCATGATACTAACATGTGATGATCATGGGTTCTACCTATCTTATGCGTGATATGTGGGAGCCACTCCACAATCACAAGTTCTAACATACATGCCACATAAAACAGTTTAAATCACATAAGGGAATTGGAAATAAAACGATGCCCTATCTATTACAATAATAGAAATCCTCTCTAACACTTCGAGAGGTCTTCACTCATGGCCTCCTTCTTGTTACTTGTTGTGTGGATCCATCTTACTCCATGGGTGTATTGTCTCCAAAATGAAAGAAAAAGACCTCACCACCTATCTCTACTTTCAAATTACAATAAAAAGAAAAAGACATAAAGTAATAAGGCTCAATCTTCATATTGGCCTTAGACAATTACACGTCGTATACCCCGGCCTGAAAAACAGTAATATGGAAAGCCACATAATAAACACATAACAGTACGCATATAAGTGAGGCACCGACCCCAATTGAAAAACGCAACTATGGGGCTCCAACCCTAATTTAAACCATTCATGTGCATAAATTAAAACCTTTCATAAGACTAAACCTATGATCACCTAACATGCATAAGTTGCAAGAATTTAAATTTAACCAATAAATTAAAATTCTCGCTTTAAGCCCTAATGACTTAAAACACGATTTAGATGCAATTCTTGTTCAAGAGCCTTTTCTATAAAACCTGAAAAATAATAAACTAATAAAATTTCAATTAATTTCTGAAAATTAATAATTTTATTCTTTCAGTATTTTCAGAAAATAAAGTTCGTAATTTTTCCAAAATTTAAATCGTCTTTATTTTTCAAAATTCCAGTTTAAACAATTATTTCATAAATAATTCTAATTTAATAAAACAAAATTTTTAGAAAAATTAAATCTGGATTTCGAGGACCGAAAATACGAAATACGAAAACGCGAAGAATCGAGCCCAGAAACGCCCTGGACTCGAGCAGCATCGCCGTGCGCCAGCATCGCAGACAGCGCGCGACAATTGCCATACGCGTACGTGCGTTGGGCTTGGATTGGGGGGGTGCTCCCACGCGGTTGCGGAAGCGTGCGGGTGGCTGTCCTGCGTGGTTGCGAGACAGGAGAGTAGGCGCGCCTAAGATCCATCGCACGTGGCTGCGCGACGGTAGGCGGGCATCCCACGTGGTTGTAGGACGGTGCATGCGGGCCTGGGCGTGCGATACCTTAGCACGCCTAGGATCGCGTTTTCGTATCACAGGTTTCTCCAAAACCCGTGTAGCACCCGGAATGCCAGGCACCACATCCCCCGCACTATAGCTCCAATCCACATATGAAATGGACAATCCATACATGAATCAAAGCTATAGCGAACGGGAGACAATAAAATGACTCAAGGCTAGGCGGGTACCCTCAATATAAAACCAACCAACAATCAAGTCAGAGTATTAAAAAGCGGAAGCAATAATATTCATTCGATATGTATAGGTACCGTATTTATTTATTTACTTATAGGTACCAACATTCACACTGTCAATACAATATCATCTCCCAACAATATAGATAACAAGGCGATATACAGAATATCCCAAAGGGCTATACATAACAAAATGTGGGAATGAAGTGTGCTAGACCCAAATTTAAAGACCACGAGACTCTAAATTCCCGCCTAGCACGCCCTGCAAAACACTGAAAAGTTGAGGTGTCAGTCCAAAACAGACTGAGCGAGGGGTATAAATAAATATAAGCGCACAGACATGTAAGTCATAACCTCGGGTAATAATTTTGGAAAAACAATACAATTTGGTAAAAGAAGAGAGTTTATCGCCCGAGATTATAACTAATTCAATTTCAATTTAATCAATTCAATACAATCAATTCGTGGCCCGACGAGTGGGGCAATTCTCCAACCTTACACCGACTGTGTACAATCAATCAATCAATCAATTATTAGATGATTAGGTGATCAAGCAATTCATTAATATGCGCAATTAGCAGTTTCAATAACGCCTTCTTCCTCCGGGTGATGGTGGGATTGCAAGGCCCCACCATCCAATCAATCTGGGCAGAGGGTACGTGAATCCCTAAGCCCGGAACTCCTTCCTCCCCTAATCTCCTAGAGGGTTCAGGGTTCATCCCAGTTTGGTGAGGATAGCCCTCGAGTTACCTGTCAGCCCATGCTTTCCCGGTTGGCTCGAGTCACTACCCTCGGGCCCACAGTGCAATACAATACTCGCCAAAACAATCAATTTCTTCAATGGTTCGATAAAACATTTGAAAACCAATCTCTTTTAAAAACTATAAGTTATATAGATAGGTTTTAGCTTAAAATTCACATAGGGTTGTACGGGTCCTATGTATCTAAAATTAAACCTCACCTGAACGACCCAAAAATAATCCAAGGAAACAGCTCACGGGGCCTGCTCCTCGTCACCGGGAAGCTGGTCTGTGCAAGAAAGACAATTGTCCGTGAAACACGACTCAAAATGTACCAACTATGACGAAAGCCGGGAATGCAACGAGACGACGAGAAAAATACAATGTACCATAAAAATATTGCGTTTCAACATGTAATCAGTCATATAATAGCAATTAGGGGTCAAAGAAGCCGTCGGATCGAGGTGCGAAAAATGCAATTTTATGCAGTGAATTTTGGGCACTTTCTGGACTACGGGAACGGCCGTTCCGGCTTCCCTTTGAAAATGGGAAGGGCCGTTCCCATGGCTACAGAAAACGCGCCAGCATTTTAAAGTATAAAACATGTTTTGGGCTGGGAAGGGCCGTTCCGGCACACAGGCCAAAGTGGGAACGGCCGTTCCCAGTCTCGCTGGCCTAGTATCTCAGCATCATGGGAACGGCCGTTCCAGTTTTGAACTGGGGTTGGGAAGGGCCGTTCCCAAAATACGTGAGCTACTGAATATGCAGAACAGAACAGAGCAACACGAAGCAACAACAATCAACCACCAAAAATGGATCAAACTCAAGATGTAATGCACATATTTGATGCAATAAACATACTAGCTTACATATAATCAATAACAATTCATTTAAACACTCATTTCAATGCTAGATCAACAATAATCCATCAATCCAAACCCATATCAACACTAATGCTCCAAGTCCATAAATCATAATTTATATGCATCCAACTCAAGCTTAAAGTTCACAATTAAATTTCCAACAATGAATACACAATTTACTCAAACCATTACAAAGCCCCATATATCATATATTTTCAATAAAATTAATCAAACTCCATAGTTACCTCAAAGGAGAGAAATGAGAGACAAGAAAGAAGAAAGGATGATGATGATGCTACTATGATCACAAATCCCACAAATATTGATGCTTGAATGATGAAGTCTCCCACTCCTCCAAGTAGGGTTTGGTTCGGTTGAGCAAGGAAAGCAAATGGAGCAAAGATGGAATGTTTGTATGAATGAGAAGCCAAAGGTACGTGAATGCTGCTATGAAAAAGAGAAGAGATGGCCACTTTGCAATTAAATCCTTCCACTTGTTAAGTTATGCAATCAAGTCCAATTCCATTATTAAATGATCAATGTGGTCCAATGCAATTAGATCCCATATTCATGAAAATGAGCAATTAAGGACATAAAAGAAATAAATCACATTCGGGAAAATAATTCACATAGCAATCACGTTCAATATATCCAATAAATATGATATGATATGAATTTTCAATAAAATATCAAAAATATAATTTTATAAAATTATGTCATGATAGGAAAATTAAAGAAATAAACAATTAATAGTTAAAACTGACTCTCAAACGCACACGTGTCGATCATACCTGAAATGCCGAAAGCTGGGGCGTTACAACTTGATTCAATCCAAAATTAAAAATACGATTTAAACTTATTTCAACTAAAATAGTTTTTCAAAAACACGATTTAAGAAAACAGTTTTCCGAAACTTTTAGGAAAAATACTGTTTCGTATTTCAGGCTTTCTAAAAGAACTCAAGAATACTCAATTCGCATCTAAGCCTAAGAATTTCTACCAAATTCAGAATAATTGAGACGAATCAGAAATAGGCCTCACAAGGTGGCCGTGATACCACTTGTTGGGAAAACGAGACAGAAACGCAGCGAAAATTTAAAAAAATTTCCCAATAAGTTTGTATCGAATCTTGCAATTCCTATTCGCAAAATCATAGAGATCAAGAAACTCACTTAGATAGTAGCTTTCTTGACACGTTCTATCCGCCGAAGAATGCTCTTCACGCGGCTTGATCCCCAAAAGCTCCTTCAAATCTTTCAATACTTCACGATAGTAGCCCTCTAGAGAATTAGTCTGCCAACCGCGACCACGATCCAAATAGGGAGGATGCTAGTTCTATATTCGGTGTTTAGGCTCTAGGGTTTAGTGTATAATATTTGCAGAAGGAGAAATTGTGTATCATAATCCCATGGGGTTTGAACCCTATGTATTAGGCAAGGGGTTCGAACCCCTGTGCTTGTTAAGCAAGGGTTTCCTAAACCCTTTTGGTAAGGGATTTCTTGCTTGAAGACTAAGTCATTTACTTTGACCAAAAGTCTCCTTTTGACCAACTTGTCAAGCAAGAATAATATCTAACTCTCTTAGTGTGACACCCTGTCCCACATCGGGAATGTATAAGGATTAAGTTCAATATATAAGTTAAAGAGTCCAAGTATAACCAATGGATATCCCTTTTGGGCAGTGGTTTAGGCCCAATTTCAGGTTATACTCGGTGAGCTTGGAGACTTGCACTCGCGTCCAACTGGCCCGTGGACCCGGGGCGTGACATTTAATGGTATCAGAGCTGCTCGTCAGCCGCAGGAGCTAAGTGCTATACGGGGCAAAGTGCTACGCACATGGGGGCCACCTCTTGAGCCTGCGGGGCAAAGTGCTACATGTGTGGGAGCCACCTCTTGAGCCGGTAGGAGCCACGTCTAGAGTCCCAACGCAGACTAGTCGGTCATGGGCTATATGTCATGTCGCGACAAGGACGTCGCGATTCTGAAGGAGGGGTGATTGTGACACCCTGTCCCACATCGGGAAAGTATAAGGATTAAGTTCAATATATAAGTTAAAGAGTCCAAGTATAACCAATGGATATCCCTTTTGGGCAGTGGTTTAGGCCCAATTTCAGGTTATACTCGGTGAGCTTGGAGACTTACACTCGCGTCCAACGGGCCCGCGGACCCGGGGCGTAACATTTAAGACTGTAATAGCCTAAGGTGCTTGTCCCACATCGGATTGGAGAGTAATTTGAAGTTTCTTTATAAGTAGTGGATCCCTCTCCCCTGAGTAGAGGCCTTTTGGTGCACTGGGTTATACCAGTGGCTCGAAACGTAAAACCGTGAGGCGCTTGGGGTCTACCCGTAGCCAAAGCGGACAATATCGAACGACAGGTCTTTGGGCTGTTACAAATGGTATCAGAGCTAGGGACCCGGATTCGGTGTGCCATCGAGGACGCTGGGCCCTTATGGGGGGGGGGGGGGTGGACTGTAATAGCCTAAGGTGCTTGTCCCACATCGGATTGGAGAGTGGTTTGAAGCTGCTTTATAAGTAGTGGATCCCTCTCCCCTGAGTAGAGGCCTTTTGGGTGCACTGGGTTATACCAGTGGCTCGAAAGGTAAAACCGTGAGGCGCTTGGGGTCTACCCTTGGCCAAAGCGGACAATATCGAACAGCGGGTCTTTGGGCTGTTACACTTAGATATTTTATTTTACTTTATTTATTGAACAATAACTCGAAGACTATTAATTAATTAATTCATAATTAATTATTTGGTAGACTTTATTTCTCCAAATTAGGACTTTAATATTAATTCAAAATTAAATCAAAGCCCATTAAATAATTAACACATTAATTATTTAATATATACACATACACACACGTGACTACTCGTGTCATCACGTGTGCTTCACACGTGTGGACCCCACCATTCTCCTAATGGTTCGATCAACTCATTTAATCGATTAAAGCCTTAACCCACGTGATCGGGTTTTTGTGTGTGACCTATTAGCAGTGACCCTAATTAATTAATTACCTAATTAATTAATCAGTCCACAGATCAAACAACCATGGTCTAGGAACAGGTGTTTGACCTCTAGCTGAATAAGAATGTCTCGATTCGACATAACTTTTAAGTCATTGATTCATGTGAGAACCCTAATAATCCTCTTACATCCAATCTCTCATCCAAGATCTAGGGTAATTAGAACCCTAATAATCTCGATCTTAATGTTAAGTGCATTTCATATCCATTTGATCTCAGTCCAAGAAACTCTTTTCTTGATGTCTTGATCCACTACCTTGGCCAAGGACTCCTAAATGGCATATGAACGACTTACACAATAAGAGATCAACTTGCTCATGCAAGTGTAGGTCCTTTATTGATTCTCATATACTTTCATGTGCCACTTGTGCAGCCCTAACATAAGCCTTGAACCAGTTGTCTAAGGCGACACCCTTTAGAATAAGTAAGCACCCCCATGTATCACACACGTATCAACATTACTTTTGCACCCCATGAAACAAGGTTGTCTTTCTTAAGGGCGTGATCACACGAGCAAGCCTCGAATGAGTCAGGTTGACACTCCTATTGTTGTAAGACTCATCGGCTTGGAGTAACTTCTAATCATGACTTATGTTATATAGGGCTCGTCTCATGAACCACTTCACCTAAATGGTTAAGTCCTATAAGCCACATTGATTAGGGGAGTTCTTATACATGCGCAGTTAAAGTAAACATATAATCAAACAAGAGCATATAAAGAAGTGTTGCCTTAATTCGTATTATTCAAAGATTGTCTGTGATTTTCATAAGGAAAGTACTAAAGCAGACTATTACATTGGCTTTCAGGGCACTATTCCTAACAAATGCTAGTTCTATATTTGGTGTTTAGGCTCTAGGGTTTAGTGTGTAGTAATTTGGAGAAGGAGATTGTCTATCATCCCTTATGGGACCAGACGCTTGATTATGAATCACGCAAATAAGAAAATCATGTTTCCTTAATGATGTGCAAATTAGAAATATTCACATCAGCAGAGAATATAGCAGATCCACTTTGGAAACGCCCAAAGTCAATAAGGCTCTAAAAGTACATCTTGGGAAGATGAAACCTAGAATAGACCTAAAAGGCTTTTATGGGCAAGTGGGAGATTGTTAGGAATAGTGCCCTAGAAAGATGTTATGCTTTGGGACTTTCCCTATATCACAGACAATCTTTGGATAATACACGAATGATTTTAATCGTAGGCGAACACTTCTTATGTGCCATTATGTGTTTTGAGTGTTTCCATTATGTGTGCATATCCAGAACTCCCCTAATCCGATGAGGCCGTTAAGAACTTTGTCATTATGGGAATAAGACATGAAACAAGTTCTTAACTCCATAGGCGAGGATTAGAAACTTCTCCAAGTCAATGAGGCCGACAGACAGTGGGAGTGTCGACTTTACCTCTGTTGAGACTTGCTTATGTAGTTGTGTCCTTAAGAAGGATCATCCAGTTTCATGGGGTGTAAAGTGCATAAGTTGATGCGTACACAATATACAAGGGTGCTTGTTGTAAGAACAAGTTCACTGAGAGTGCCCCACGTGAGAACATTCCTAAATTGGAAAGGACGTTACAAGAACTTCTAGATTAGGAAATATCTCACATGTCAATGACGTGAGGAATTAATCCTTACACTTGAGATTCCACATTGTCTCTTATGACCTAACTTCGTAATCTTTGATATAAGCTCAAAAGGGTATCGCCATATAGATACCTGAACCACAGCCGATGTTGGGATTACACAAGTGGCATATGAGAATTGTTGGAATCAATAAAGGACCTACACTTGCTGTAGGCAAGATAATCTCTTATTACAAAGTCATTCATGTTCCATCCAAAAATCCTTGCGCAAGGTGGTTAGATCAAGACTTCAAGAAAATGGGGTTTTCTTGGATTGAGATCAAATGGAATATGAAGGGAACTTTGTTTTAAGATTAAGATTAGAAGGGCTCTCTATATTCCCATGCCCTAGATCTTAATCGAGAGATAGGATGGTTGGTGGATCGTATCCCACATGATCTCATTGACTAGAAGGTTCTTTCGAATATACATTCATATTTCGGGTAGGGGTTACACACCTATTGCTAGACTATGGTTGTAGCACCCGAGCGCAAGGTACCACATCCCCCGTACCGAGACCCGACCCGTACATGAAATAGAAGTCCATACACGTGCCAAATCCACGGCGAACGGGGACACAACACACACGCTATGCTAGGCGGGACTAACCCTTAAACCAATCAACTCAAGACAATATAAAATCAGGGTTATAATGAAACGCGGAAGCAAGAACAAAATATAATATATACAATGAGCCACCAAGCTCCTAAATAGATATACAAAATTATTCAGGTATTCAATGGCCACACGGCCTACAAAAATCATAACGCTCCATACAATGATCATATACAAAAGAACAATAAGGGTACGAGATGCTGAAAAGAAGTGCTAAACTTAAATGCAAGACCTAGACAACTCGTATTCCCGCCTAGCACTCCTATACCTGCACAAAACAACTGAAAACAAACCGGGTTCAGTCTATACGAGACTGGTGGGTATAAAACGGGGCATAAGATATATTATTGCAGAAATTAAGCACATACATGCAAGCCCTAATCCCGTGTGAAGTTTGATAAGAATTTTCCAAGTGGTTAAAACAAAAGAAAACATCAACGGGATTACGACGTTCTTATTCATTCACAATTGTTCATAAGGGTTTATGGCCCGGCGAGTGGGCGTGCAGAATCTCCAACCTACACCTCGTGTAATCATAATCAATTATTCATTCATTATCATACATATCTTTTGTGCTCATACATATCATGATCATAATCATTCATATACACCTTCTTCCTCCGGGTGGTGGACGGGTTTGCAAGGCCCGACCACCTAATCATATCAATGTGGCTATGAGGTTCATGAGTCCTCAAAGCCCGGTTAGCGTTTCCTCGTCAAAAACTCCTTGACGAGGTCCGTTTCGCCGTAATTGGTTGGAACTAGTACATGGGATCCCCGTCAGCCCTTGCTTCCTCGGTTAGCCACATGCACTAAGTCCCGGGGCCCGTGCAATCATAATCATGTCTCGCCAAAACATAAGGTAGGGTTTCATAGTTAAAAAGGGGTCATACGTTTGAAATCATTTACACGAAATGACGCGATTTATATAATATACTAATTTGGTTTAATGCACATAAGGGATATATAGGGTTGTTTTAACTAGTAGAAGAAAAACCCACCTTTTCAAAGCAAAAGAAAGGCACAAGCGTCTCAATGCTCGCCCTCGTCTCCGACCAAACCCGAATCTGTGCAAAAGAAAATGCATGAGACTCAATGACCACATATGACGCTCGACAATGAAGTGAATATGACATGAATGCATAAATGATCATCTTATATCATGAAAATATTCATGTGCACTATTAAGGAATTTAAAACATATAATCAAACCATTCGTTCATTCATATCATTCAATTTCATCAATTCATAAATTCATAATGCATATCAATTAGTCTAAAATTTCATTTAATATCCATAACACATAATATTCATATTCACAATTAGAAATAGAATAAATAAAACGTTCTATCAATAATTAATAGTTTAAATACACGAAATAGAAATCATTTAATTCTAAAATTGAATTAAATCAAATATTATTTAAATATATAATAGATATATAATAATCATATAATAACTATATAATAAACAATTATATAAAGAAATATATATATATATATGGATATATTATATTATATTATATATATATATATATATATAAGATACATGCATACGTACACAACCATGCATGCAAACATAAGTGTAATTATATATATATATATTATACATGCATGTAATTCATTAAATTTAACTAAATCATGCATGAAACATATACTTATACATCTATGCATGCAATTAAGATAACAAACCATGCACACACAAACACATAGCCATGCATGCACAACAACACACACACAACACATATATATATATATATATATACAGCAGCACACACACACAGACCTGAATCTAATAAAGAATCGCAGCAGCAGTTTTACAGGTTTGCAAAACAAACACACACACACACACTGACCCAAGGAAGAACAACAGCAACAAACAAGCTCCCATAACCAACGCTGCACAAACTCACGCACAGACTTGGAATCAAATGAAGAACAACAGCAGCAACAGTTTAAGTTTGGAGTAAATAAGGTGACACCCCCGTGTCACCAACCTAGGACAAACCGAGACACCCCCGTGTCTCGGTACAGAGAGGACTGGAGAATTTATCACCCCCGTTTCAAGCTGGAAGGACCAAGAACGACACACCCGTGTCTCGCCTGCAACAGTTACAGAAGCTGCGCAAGAATGAACGAAACAGGGGAGGAAAACGATGAACAAGAGCAATCCAAACCACACACATAGTTTACAATCAATTCATGCCAACACTCAGGGTAAGAAGAGGTTTCAAATGCACAACAATCAGCCCTGGAAACAACCCCAACATACGCAGCAAAAGAAAAGAAAAAGATAGCAGTTCCAGCGGGGAAAAAAACAGGGGAAGGGAAGGAAAGAATAGAACAACCCAAAACATGATCAATCAACCAACAACACAGCTGAAAATAGGATAAAAAGGAACAACATTTGACATCAAAATAGCTCCCAAAAACTAGCAGCAGTTCAATACATGGAGAAGGGCAAAATCCAGTTTGGAGTTCAAGGAATACATATCCATATCATTGATGATATCTTACCAACCTCTTAACCAACAATTAATACAAGTATACTCAGTCATAAATGAAGGAAAAGGATCATATATATATCACCGAGATATGTCAGAGATCAAAGAGATTCAAGAAATCAACAAAACACTCAAAACCTAACTGTTCAAACACATGCTCCAAAACCCCATGAAATCTGAACCAAAATCAGGGATGAAAGGATGAAAATAACCATAGATTCATGTACAACATAATCCTAACTCACCTTGTTGATTGGATGAAGGTTGATCGAGATTTGAGCTCAAAACCTCAAGGATTTGCACAGTGACGAGAAAACTGGGCTGCTGAAGGGTTTGGCCGAAATTTCTGGTGTGTGGGAGGATATGATCGGTTAGGGGTGGTTATGGGATGATAGAGGATTGAACTAGGGTTAAAAGGCTACCAACCATAGTAAATTTGGTTAAGTTTTGATCAAGTTATGGTCATTTTAGTGAAAGGTGGTCCAAATTGATGCCGTTTCGTTTTTCGGTTGGATTTCGAAGGTTCAAATGATTTCGGGAAAGTATATGGCTTAGTTTAATAAACCCAAATTTTGATTACGAGTTCAGCGGAGTTGACGGAACTCAAATCCGAGTTTCCGAGCTCAAGATATTAAATACGGAACCAAGGGTACGCTAAGTGCTAGTTAGCCCCCGATTTGGTTCCACGAATCAAATTAAATTCGTTAACATATCAAATGAATTCGAAAACATAAACCGAGCATATAGGCATGTTCATAACACATATATTTACGACATACTACAATTTCACGACATTTCGATATCATTTCATATAAGAACGATGCACAAAATACACAACCATGCACATTTCATGAAATTCCATGCATAAATAAAATTAAACCAAATAAATTAGATTAAATTCAAACATAAATTAAGGTCAACGATTATATTTGAATAAATTAATTAATATGGTTAAACATGATTAATTAGCGTAACCCACTTAATTAACATTAATCATTAAATTAGTAATAATTTAAGATAATTACTTAAAATAACGTAATATGTATAATAATATTAATTTGAAATAAAATATAATAAAATAAAATAATAACAATTTATGACATAATTAAATAATTAAATTGCGCAATTTAGAAACAAATATGACATATTAATATAAATGAAAAACCGGGGGGTTACAATCTCTCCCCCTTAAAAAGAATCCGTCCTCGGATTCACTGCACGCTTAAAACAACCAATGAGAGATTCCCCGTCTCTCGCAAGCAACAAGGAGAGAGCCCCATTTCTCGAGCAACAATGAGAGAACCCCGTCTCTCGCAAGCAAAGAGAGTACCCCGTCTCTCAAACAAAAATAAGAGAATCCCCGTCTCTTAGAAACAACGAGAGCACCCCGTCTCTCTAACAAAAATAAGAGAATCCCCGTCTCTTAGAAACAACGAGAGCACCCCATCTCTCAAACAAAATTAAATAAATCAAGGAAGTCTCCAATACTCCCAAGCAACACACGCAAAACCAAATTCAAAATCACACAAGCCACCCCAAGGCAAGTAACGGATATCATCCACGTTAATCATCAATTACTTCACGTAGTTTAACTTGATAAGAAAACAAAGCACATAACAAAGAAATTATTAAATTAAATTTGCATGAATTTATGTATCATGGATCCTATAAGTACCGTTCACCGTAGTCGCGAAGTTTTAAAATTGTGAGTTGTCGTTGTTCAGTGTATGATCTATCTCGAAGATAGATTCAGTGCTCAGTTTGTCTTTAACCTCTTCAGGATACCCCGATGAAACAATTGATGGATCCTTTAAGGATTATACTCCTAGATCCCTTCTGCATGGTACTGCTTCCAGTCTTCATCATTTCCCTTAATCCTCATTCGACCAACCAACTCTTTTTAATCAACCGAGCTTGACCTCCCGAATACCCTTAGACCATCCGTCTCGAAGTTAGGTCCATAGCTACTATCTTACCCATATCGGAGTTTAAAATACCCTCGAGGATAACTACTCCTGACAACCTTGATGCTTCAATCCCTACCTTGAAGTATTTGTCATTAGGATCTACCTTAACACGAATCCTTTTCCATCTTCCGTTCATGTTATCCATTCATTCTCTTTAACCCCTTAAGGTTATATTCGGTATCTGGCCCCACATTTCTTGAATCGAAGATAGAATGTTCTTGATGATTCTTGAAGTTTGATGTAATCCTCCAATGATCATCTTTTTCGGTTTGGTTTCTTCTAAAATTTCCTTCCGAATTATCGTGGGAATAACCGATGACTTGATAATATTGTCATTATTGAACCCCCTTTTTACTCTATTGGATTACTCTCGATCGCCATCATTCCATTACATGCTAACTTGATTCGACTCTCTCTTGTGTCAATTCTGACTTAGGGGTTCACTGAAGCTCCCTTATAATTTTGTTATCCCCATATCCATATTCTATACATAAGAATATTCTCGAAGCCATTTCCTTTATACCTAGTGAGGGACTTCAACCCGGATTTAGTAACTTAGCTCCCCTCTTAACAACTTAACCATTCAAGCCGCCTTATTTATCTCTGATCATCACTAATAGGACTTCCAGGTCTTCCTTAATCTGCAATTTCGTTATTCCTACTAAAATATTTCTTCGAGTACCCCTTCAATCGTCCAATTTGTTCCTCGGTCGTGCTCTCCCCCTTAAATTTCTATTGTCACATGTTGAACTCCATTAATTCTCATTTTGTCGAAATTCTTGATGAATTATTTCTATTAGGGTGGATTTTGATCAAAAGGCAACCCCAAGGTTTTGCATTTCAACTTCCCTTCTAATTCGCTTAATGTCCGAAACCCCTTTCCTATTCTTGTTCGATCCAAACACCCCACAATCAATTCTAATCTCGCTTCTTCTTATGAATTCCCGTTTCCATTAACCTATCCCTTACTTGAAATTCTTTGTTTCCCCGAAGTCATCATTATTGAATTCGAAAGTGGCTCGGTCAAGTAATACTTGATAGTTGAGGCGAAAGGACTTCCTATCAATTAAACACTAAAATGCATGTCGGGTTAAAATGACGATGCATGTGTCACGTTTACATCAAGCAATTATACAACACATTAGCACAACGAAACCAATTAGAAATGCACGGATAACATAAGCTCAAAAGAATAAATAATTAATGCAAAATATGATGCACGTGCTATGAATGTTTTGGAACCTGTCACCAATGTGGTAAGTTATTAGCTCAGTAGCTTTTCTCCGTTCCTCCAATCCCGAGGTTACTTTGACTTGGTGATTATTCTTTGTCTTTCCCACGGTCTTCAAGTTTTCCATGAATCTTTTTGCATCACTTGTATCTCCCACTATTCGGAATTGAAATTTCACAATCCCTGATTTCTTCGACATCCACTGAATTAGCCTCTGCATTTACCCCTGAGAATCGCCCTTCAACCTTGTTCAAATTCTCTTACAAAAAGGAACCCCAATGTCCTTTTGAACCCTACTTCTCGCCATCACCGTGATCAAGGCTCCCGTGTTTGTAACGCCCCGATTTTCAGACAGTCAGGTACGCTCGACACATGTGGGTTTCGAGCGTTAGGATTTTATTTTATTAATTTCGTTTAATTGATTTAAACGTGTTACATTAATTTTTATAAATTGCGCGCAACATGAATATGTGGAAATATATGCAATATGTGTCAACTTGAGAATTATTGTATCATCGGAATTTAATTATTACATGAACTAATTGTCCAATTTGATTTAATTGCCAATTGTCCTTAATTGCTCAATTCGTTCTCTTTGAGGGACTAAATTGCATGAGAATTCTTTGGACCTAATTGATCACTTTCCAAACCTTTTATACTCAATTGATGACTTATAAAACTTGGGGGATTGGATCATAATTATTACATATTTCCCCAAAAATATCGATATATGCATCTCTTTCACAATCATCATTTTCATTCATCAAGAATCATCATCCATTTTGCTCCTTTCTACCGAGCCAAACCCCAAGGAGGAAAAGGGAGATTTCATCCTTTCAAGTCATGATCATGAAGGAATTAGGAGCTTTGAAGCATCATCATCTCATCTCATCTCTTTCTTTCTTCCTTTCAAGGTATATGATTGATATTTCATGATTCTTGAATTTATGTATGAAGCTAGGGTTTAGGATTCAAGCTTGATAATTTATGTGTTTGGTGTTAGAAACTTGATTAGGAGCCTTAGACTTGAAAACATGTATGAATTCTTGAGAATTATGAGATTATATAATGAATTTGTATATATGCTAAAGTTGATGATTCTTGAGAATCAAAGGATGAATTAAGTGTTTATGTTAGTTTTTATTGTACTTTAAGTATATAAGTATGTTTCTTACTTGATTTAATGCATTTGGTGGAAGTTTTGATGATGTTTTGATGATTTTGAATGTGATCCGAGAGCTCCCCTGTTTTCTGCTCTGTTTTGAGCTTTCTGCTCAGCGGGAACGGCCCTTCCCGTCCCCTTTGATTTCCCGGAACGGCCGTTCCCATCCTTTGAATGTTTTGGCCAGCGAGGCTGGGAACGGCCCTTCCCATTTTGGCCTAAAGCCGGAACGGCCGTTCCCGTCTTCAGCACTGTTACAGAAGATCACACAGCCAATTCTGCATTTATGTCATTTGTTCTAAATGACCGTTTACCCCTCAAACGTACTCGGATTGACCTGAATTTCGAACTGTAGAAACTACATTGAGTCTAAAGTATTCTCCAATTGGAATCACCTCAATATCATTTCTGGTTTGTGAGATATATCCATTTTAATTTGGTGTCGCCACTCTACCGAAAATCTGCATTCACTCAACTTCGAGCTTACGCCATTTTCTCCTCACTTTGAATTAGGATACGAGCCATATATCTTCGGAAAGGTGTATTTGTCTAGTTTTCTATCCAACAAACAAAACCCAATTCCAAATTCTATAACTCAAGATATTCCAGTTTTCCTACAGCTTGTACATTTCCGAAAACTGTCAACTTTTGCCAAACTTTGCCAAAACCTCTTTTCTCGCATCCCTTTCACTCTCTCGGCTCCCGTATGTGATTTATATGATTGGAATACTTGAATATTTGATGATTATATGGTTATTTGACATTTTATGGTCTTTGCTTACTTAAACTTAATTGTTAACTCCATGCTTTATGTAAAACGAATTGGTATGATTGCATGCCTTAAATACGTGATCTCCGTGAAATTACTTGTCTTCTTGTAAATTATCCCATTCCATTTATAAGTATCTATATGATCGGTATGTGCAAGTATACGTTTATTTCATACAAGAATATGTTCATGGTTACGCCGTGCGTCATATTTGGTACCATTGTCGAGTATGGTCTCACGAATGCATGTATGTTCCCATTTCTTGTCCAGTTATTCTCCAGGGTGGAGATTGTGGATCATGAGCACGCTCACGCATTCACGAGTCATGTGTCGCCTGTCAGGTGAGGTTTAATTTCTAGTTATTTAGAACCCGTATAACCTTTACGTGGTTTTTGGCCAAAGGTATTTATATTTATAATTTCCTGAAAACTCTTATTATTCCAAGCATGTTATTGTTCATGAATCAAGCAAGTAGGTCATGTGAGTGTGCACCCAATCAAGCATGTCATGTCATGAAAGCATGTACCTGTGTTCTCCTGGCCAGGTTCTCCTTAGGGAGGGCGCTGGGCTGGTCTTCGGGCTGGTGGTTGTCCGTCCAACCACAGGAAGAACAATACCCTACCGTGTACCTGTGTTCTCCTGGCCAGGTTCTCCTTAGGGAGGGCGCTGGGCTGGTCTTCGGGCTGGTGATTGTCCGTCCAATCACAGGAAGAACAATACCGTATCGTGATCGTGTGTTCTCTTGGCCAGGTTCTCCCTAGTGAGGGCGCTGGGCTGGTCTTCGGGCTGGTGGTTGTCCGTCCAACCACAAGAAGAACAAAGACCTATCGTGTACCCGTATTCTCCTGGCCAGGTTCTCCTTAGGGAGGGCGCTGGGCTGGTTTTTAGAGCTGGTGGTTGTCCGTCCAACCACAGGAGAAATAACCCTACCATGTTACAAGCCAGCCATGTAGTGATTGCATGCACTCCATTCCATGAACGTGTTATATGATTACACTACTGCATGATTGCACGATAATTGAATTGTGTGGTCACCTAATGATTAACAAACAAGTAAGCATGTTTATTGATTGCATGAAAAGGAACAAGTAATTAATATTGACCGTTGTATTCTCGGGCGAAGCTATATTGATATTGAACTCCTATATTTATCTTTTATAAATCTTTACCCGAGAATATGACGTGCATGTATCTGCGCTAATATGTATTTAAACCCCTCACTCGGTCTTCACAGACTGACACCTCCACCTTTCAGGTTACTACAGGCGCATGCTAGGCGGGAGTGGGTCGAGTCGAGTCCAGTTCATGTAGTCGTGTCATCCGTGGTTCGTGCATTTAATTATTATTGTTATTGTTTAGTTGAAGATGATAATGTGTAGATATGTAATTTTAGAACATATTTATTGGAAAAATGGAAATGGTTGGTAATAATAGTTTATGCTTCCGCTTTATTTTGTTACATTTAGTAGTAATCCCGCCTAGCCTATTGAATTATCGTATTGTCACCCGTTCGCTGTAGGTTGGTTCATGCACGGATCGCCCATTTCGTGTGTGGATTGGCCTATAGTGCGGGGGTGTGGCACCTCCACGTGTCCGGGGTGCTACATCTGAGGTGGTATCAGAGCCCGGTTGCAAAACCGAGGTTCTAGTGTCGTGTCATGTCGAGTCTAGGTCGTACGGCATAGGAATTACTTGACAATTTGAGAGTCTTTCATTTTATTTGAACTTGTTGACTTACCTGAACTCCGTGAAGTACTTGAATTATGTTATAATTTAAGTGAATTGTTTGATAACTTGTGTACTGCATTGATTTGTATTATTAATCGCCAATTAATTGATCTTGAATTGCTTGAAATTTAGTGATTAATGTGTTCTATTTCAAACATGGATGAATTACCTGTTGTATTCTATATTAAATTCTTGTTACCGGCATCAAGTATGTGACCACTATGTGACGTGAGCACGCCTTATCCACATGTATTTAGTTCAAATGAGTTGTGAGTAACAGGTTTTGAGAATATATGAATCAAGACCGGGGGACTTTGAAGATTTACGAAACGGATCAGCCGTGCGAACCAAGTTGCAATTGGGCCAACCAGGAACGGACACCAGAATCGAGCTCAACATTTCTACGGTGACAGGTTCTTCAATGCATTCATAAGCACGTGCATCAAAGCTATTAATTAATTACTTCTCATTTGTAAATGTTGTTTTAATTGTATTTAAAACTTCCTACTCGATGTCTTGAGTGGCTATTCAAATTATTCGCATCACTTATATTCTTTTATTTATATGTATACTTTCAAAGTGATGTAATTGCTCTAATATGTTGCATTTTAAATTAAGGGCAATATGCGCATTAACACTTTAATCATCATGCATTATTTAGTGTTTATTGTCAATAGGCTCTATCTATGCTCTACACAGTTCTTGCTCCTATTTTACCGACTTAATTGAAAGAAGAGGTTTCGGAATTATTGGGTATCATGGTGGTAACCGGGTCGTCTGAGTTAACTTGAAGTTTAATAAGGTTTGGAGACTGTGAGAATTTGTTGATTCAGGATTCCGTAGAAGCATGCACAATATAGAGATTTGGAAATTTTGGAAAATGGGGAAATGACGATAAGTTCAAGCAGATAAATGTTCAGTGGGCCTTTCAACCTTCTGAAACTAATTAGCATTTCGGGAATTCAGTAAGGGCAGGAGAAAGAACTTTTCTTGCTGTGGGTTAGGGTGCTAGCTTGACAGATATCAACTTTAGAAGCAGTAGAAGGTAAATACAGGACATGGCATTTTCATGAATAGCAGAAGGGGTATAGGATATTGAAGAATTTTAATATCAAATCAAAGTGGTGATAGTCAGGGAATTTCAAGCTGGGTATGTCTTTAACAGAAAGATTAGAAAGGAACCACTAATCCCAAAATCTTGATCAACGACAAGTAAGACGAGGAAAAGGTTACGGGAATTAAATCAACAGAGAAGCTTGCAAGTGGGAAAAGACGGGACACATTTGAAGGATAAGAAAATCTCTATTTTCTTAAGGGGGAGAGTCGGTCTGGGAATAATTTAAAGCCGAAGTTAGATAGCACTCAAGGAAGTTGGGAATTTGAGAGAATCAATTCTTCCTGGAAACCTCTATCAGAACCATGTGAAAGAAGTTTTTCAATAAGTTAAGCTTCCTCTCTCTTACACAAAGAAAAGTCCCATCATTGACAGTACCTTTGTTTTATCATCATTTTCAGAAAAGTGGGTACACTGTCTGCAATTCTCCGACAACCTCAAGATATCATTTGACACGGTAAATAGAAAAGGATTCAGTTTGGGTGATATCCGGAATCAATCTCAAGTTTGGATAGGTTAACTCCGACAAGAGTTTTCTTACAAAGTTGTTACTTGTACCCTAGAGATGTTTGGGAATGCTCATCGTGCTTTCATTCGTGTGGTTGCCGTCGTCCCCATGAATACACCAGTTTACTATGAACCCTTCAGAGAAATGGAAACCCGAGTGGTCCTCTCTTTCAGGATATTCCGTGGAATTGTGGGGTATGTTTTTGAATTTCAGGGGCCAAAGGAAGACGTTTCACTAGGACCTGATTCTTTCGGTTCCTATGCAAGTGTGCTCGTTGAATTACTCTCACAGGATGACAACCTTGATTCCTTATTGCAAATATCCGCCGTATTGTTAACTAAGGGAGTAAGAGCTCAACTTTCAGATTGCAAACAAGAAGTTAGGAATGTTACTTCGGGAAAAGGTTTACTTTAATTACTGAGATAGGAGAAATGGTAACACCTGTTTTCTCTGCTCATTGGACAAGAGCTTGCTTGGAACGCGAAGTCAGTCTTTCAAGCTTGAACGGGCAATTACACTCTAACAAGAATATCAGGGTGTTCTCAATTCTGGAATCGGAAGGTAAATGTGAGAACCAGTGCAGGAATGGTTCAACCGGCAAATCTGTAATTCAAATGGGTCTGAAGATGTGGTGATTAATGATGATTTACGGATTATGTTAGAAAATAGTACAATGGCAGAAATGGCTATCAAGAAGGAGAATATCAAACCGGGGTGGTGCAAAGCGGGAAAATCTCAACTAAAGAATCAAGTATTCAACCGAATTCATTCAGTCCCAGAATTTCAATCCTCGGTGAACGGTACACCTAATCACGCATATCACGTGCATTATTCATTTCTTATTATCCTTATCTTGCTATCTTATACCTGAATCCTTATTTGTATTAATTGGCGATTATTATTAATTGTAATGTGAACAATTATTTGCATAAATGATAATTTTACTTGATCCTTGTGTGATAAGTGTTAATATTTGTCTATGTACTTGCTTGAATCTTATTCGTGTGCGTGAGAGACGGGGATTCTCTCAGGGTTGTCAAGAGACGGGGTTCTCTTGTTACTTGCTCAAGAGATGGGGTTCTCTCGGTAATTGTTTGAGAGACGGGGCACTCTCAGTATGTTCTACTACTTGTCAATTTGTTTTAGTGGAAGGATAGATTTTCTTACAAGTGTTTAGGCTCCGGAAAGTTGAGGGTCGTGATTTCACATCTTGGTGGATCTTGTGGATCAAAGACCTCTTTCAAACTAATCCCTGACGGGGAGTAGCTAACCCGCGTGGGATGAACATGTAAGAGCCAATTAAAATTCCAGGAATTCAGGACATGGAATCCGAGGACGGATTCTCTTAAGGGGGAGAGAGTTGTAACGCCCCGATTTTCAGACAGTCAGGTACGCTCGACACGTGTGGGTTTCGAGCGTTAGGATTTTATTTTATTAATTTCGTTTAATTGATTTAAACGTGTTACATTAATTTTTATAAATTGCGCGCAACATGAATATGTGGAAATATATGCAATATGTGTCAACTTGAGAATTATTGTATCATCGGAATTTAATTATTACATGAACTAATTGTCCAATTTGATTTAATTGCCAATTGTCCTTAATTGCTCAATTCGTTCTCTTTGAGGGACTAAATTGCATGAGAATTCTTTGGACCTAATTGATCACTTTCCAAACCTTTTATACTCAATTGATGACTTATAAAACTTGGGGGATTGGATCATAATTATTACATATTTCCCCAAAAATATCGATATATGCATCTCTTTCACAATCATCATTTTCATTCATCAAGAATCATCATCCATTTTGCTCCTTTCTACCGAGCCAAACCCCAAGGAGGAAAAGGGAGATTTCATCCTTTCAAGTCATGATCATGAAGGAATTAGGAGCTTTGAAGCATCATCATCTCATCTCATCTCTTTCTTTCTTCCTTTCAAGGTATATGATTGATATTTCATGATTCTTGAATTTATGTATGAAGCTAGGGTTTAGGATTCAAGCTTGATAATTTATGTGTTTGGTGTTAGAAACTTGATTAGGAGCCTTAGACTTGAAAACATGTATGAATTCTTGAGAATTATGAGATTATATAATGAATTTGTATATATGCTAAAGTTGATGATTCTTGAGAATCAAAGGATGAATTAAGTGTTTATGTTAGTTTTTATTGTACTTTAAGTATATAAGTATGTTTCTTACTTGATTTAATGCATTTGGTGGAAGTTTTGATGATGTTTTGATGATTTTGAATGTGATCCGAGAGCTCCCCTGTTTTCTGCTCTGTTTTGAGCTTTCTGCTCAGCGGGAACGGCCCTTCCCGTCCCCTTTGATTTCCCGGAACGGCCGTTCCCATCCTTTGAATGTTTTGGCCAGCGAGGCTGGGAACGGCCCTTCCCATTTTGGCCTAAAGCCGGAACGGCCGTTCCCGTCTTCAGCACTGTTACAGAAGATCACACAGCCAATTCTGCATTTATGTCATTTGTTCTAAATGACCGTTTACCCCTCAAACGTACTCGGATTGACCTGAATTTCGAACTGTAGAAACTACATTGAGTCTAAAGTATTCTCCAATTGGAATCACCTCAATATCATTTCTGGTTTGTGAGATATATCCATTTTAATTTGGTGTCGCCACTCTACCGAAAATCTGCATTCACTCAACTTCGAGCTTACGCCATTTTCTCCTCACTTTGAATTAGGATACGAGCCATATATCTTCGGAAAGGTGTATTTGTCTAGTTTTCTATCCAACAAACAAAACCCAATTCCAAATTCTATAACTCAAGATATTCCAGTTTTCCTACAGCTTGTACATTTCCGAAAACTGTCAACTTTTGCCAAACTTTGCCAAAACCTCTTTTCTCGCATCCCTTTCACTCTCTCGGCTCCCGTATGTGATTTATATGATTGGAATACTTGAATATTTGATGATTATATGGTTATTTGACATTTTATGGTCTTTGCTTACTTAAACTTAATTGTTAACTCCATGCTTTATGTAAAACGAATTGGTATGATTGCATGCCTTAAATACGTGATCTCCGTGAAATTACTTGTCTTCTTGTAAATTATCCCATTCCATTTATAAGTATCTATATGATCGGTATGTGCAAGTATACGTTTATTTCATACAAGAATATGTTCATGGTTACGCCGTGCGTCATATTTGGTACCATTGTCGAGTATGGTCTCACGAATGCATGTATGTTCCCATTTCTTGTCCAGTTATTCTCCAGGGTGGAGATTGTGGATCATGAGCACGCTCACGCATTCACGAGTCATGTGTCGCCTGTCAGGTGAGGTTTAATTTCTAGTTATTTAGAACCCGTATAACCTTTACGTGGTTTTTGGCCAAAGGTATTTATATTTATAATTTCCTGAAAACTCTTATTATTCCAAGCATGTTATTGTTCATGAATCAAGCAAGTAGGTCATGTGAGTGTGCACCCAATCAAGCATGTCATGTCATGAAAGCATGTACCTGTGTTCTCCTGGCCAGGTTCTCCTTAGGGAGGGCGCTGGGCTGGTCTTCGGGCTGGTGGTTGTCCGTCCAACCACAGGAAGAACAATACCCTACCGTGTACCTGTGTTCTCCTGGCCAGGTTCTCCTTAGGGAGGGCGCTGGGCTGGTCTTCGGGCTGGTGATTGTCCGTCCAATCACAGGAAGAACAATACCGTATCGTGATCGTGTGTTCTCTTGGCCAGGTTCTCCCTAGTGAGGGCGCTGGGCTGGTCTTCGGGCTGGTGGTTGTCCGTCCAACCACAAGAAGAACAAAGACCTATCGTGTACCCGTATTCTCCTGGCCAGGTTCTCCTTAGGGAGGGCGCTGGGCTGGTTTTTAGAGCTGGTGGTTGTCCGTCCAACCACAGGAGAAATAACCCTACCATGTTACAAGCCAGCCATGTAGTGATTGCATGCACTCCATTCCATGAACGTGTTATATGATTACACTACTGCATGATTGCACGATAATTGAATTGTGTGGTCACCTAATGATTAACAAACAAGTAAGCATGTTTATTGATTGCATGAAAAGGAACAAGTAATTAATATTGACCGTTGTATTCTCGGGCGAAGCTATATTGATATTGAACTCCTATATTTATCTTTTATAAATCTTTACCCGAGAATATGACGTGCATGTATCTGCGCTAATATGTATTTAAACCCCTCACTCGGTCTTCACAGACTGACACCTCCACCTTTCAGGTTACTACAGGCGCATGCTAGGCGGGAGTGGGTCGAGTCGAGTCCAGTTCATGTAGTCGTGTCATCCGTGGTTCGTGCATTTAATTATTATTGTTATTGTTTAGTTGAAGATGATAATGTGTAGATATGTAATTTTAGAACATATTTATTGGAAAAATGGAAATGGTTGGTAATAATAGTTTATGCTTCCGCTTTATTTTGTTACATTTAGTAGTAATCCCGCCTAGCCTATTGAATTATCGTATTGTCACCCGTTCGCTGTAGGTTGGTTCATGCACGGATCGCCCATTTCGTGTGTGGATTGGCCTATAGTGCGGGGGTGTGGCACCTCCACGTGTCCGGGGTGCTACATCTGAGGTGGTATCAGAGCCCGGTTGCAAAACCGAGGTTCTAGTGTCGTGTCATGTCGAGTCTAGGTCGTACGGCATAGGAATTACTTGACAATTTGAGAGTCTTTCATTTTATTTGAACTTGTTGACTTACCTGAACTCCGTGAAGGACTTGAATTATGTTATAATTTAAGTGAATTGTTTGATAACTTGTGTACTGCATTGATTTGTATTATTAATCGCCAATTAATTGATCTTGAATTGCTTGAAATTTAGTGATTAATGTGTTCTATTTCAAACATGGATGAATTACCTGTTGTATTCTATATTAAATTCTTGTTACCGGCATCAAGTATGTGACCACTATGTGACGTGAGCACGCCTTATCCACATGTATTTAGTTCAAATGAGTTGTGAGTAACAGGTTTTGAGAATATATGAATCAAGACCGGGGGACTTTGAAGATTTACGAAACGGATCAGCCGTGCGAACCAAGTTGCAATTGGGCCAACCAGGAACGGACACCAGAATCGAGCTCAACATTTCTACGGTGACAGGTTCTTCAATGCATTCATAAGCACGTGCATCAAAGCTATTAATTAATTACTTCTCATTTGTAAATGTTGTTTTAATTGTATTTAAAACTTCCTACTCGATGTCTTGAGTGGCTATTCAAATTATTCGCATCACTTATATTCTTTTATTTATATGTATACTTTCAAAGTGATGTAATTGCTCTAATATGTTGCATTTTAAATTAAGGGCAATATGCGCATTAACACTTTAATCATCATGCATTATTTAGTGTTTATTGTCAATAGGCTCTATCTATGCTCTACACAGTTCTTGCTCCTATTTTACCGACTTAATTGAAAGAAGAGGTTTCGGAATTATTGGGTATCATGGTGGTAACCGGGTCGTCTGAGTTAACTTGAAGTTTAATAAGGTTTGGAGACTGTGAGAATTTGTTGATTCAGGATTCCGTAGAAGCATGCACAATATAGAGATTTGGAAATTTTGGAAAATGGGGAAATGACGATAAGTTCAAGCAGATAAATGTTCAGTGGGCCTTTCAACCTTCTGAAACTAATTAGCATTTCGGGAATTCAGTAAGGGCAGGAGAAAGAACTTTTCTTGCTGTGGGTTAGGGTGCTAGCTTGACAGATATCAACTTTAGAAGCAGTAGAAGGTAAATACAGGACATGGCATTTTCATGAATAGCAGAAGGGGTATAGGATATTGAAGAATTTTAATATCAAATCAAAGTGGTGATAGTCAGGGAATTTCAAGCTGGGTATGTCTTTAACAGAAAGATTAGAAAGGAACCACTAATCCCAAAATCTTGATCAACGACAAGTAAGACGAGGAAAAGGTTACGGGAATTAAATCAACAGAGAAGCTTGCAAGTGGGAAAAGACGGGACACATTTGAAGGATAAGAAAATCTCTATTTTCTTAAGGGGGAGAGTCGGTCTGGGAATAATTTAAAGCCGAAGTTAGATAGCACTCAAGGAAGTTGGGAATTTGAGAGAATCAATTCTTCCTGGAAACCTCTATCAGAACCATGTGAAAGAAGTTTTTCAATAAGTTAAGCTTCCTCTCTCTTACACAAAGAAAAGTCCCATCATTGACAGTACCTTTGTTTTATCATCATTTTCAGAAAAGTGGGTACACTGTCTGCAATTCTCCGACAACCTCAAGATATCATTTGACACGGTAAATAGAAAAGGATTCAGTTTGGGTGATATCCGGAATCAATCTCAAGTTTGGATAGGTTAACTCCGACAAGAGTTTTCTTACAAAGTTGTTACTTGTACCCTAGAGATGTTTGGGAATGCTCATCGTGCTTTCATTCGTGTGGTTGCCGTCGTCCCCATGAATACACCAGTTTACTATGAACCCTTCAGAGAAATGGAAACCCGAGTGGTCCTCTCTTTCAGGATATTCCGTGGAATTGTGGGGTATGTTTTTGAATTTCAGGGGCCAAAGGAAGACGTTTCACTAGGACCTGATTCTTTCGGTTCCTATGCAAGTGTGCTCGTTGAATTACTCTCACAGGATGACAACCTTGATTCCTTATTGCAAATATCCGCCGTATTGTTAACTAAGGGAGTAAGAGCTCAACTTTCAGATTGCAAACAAGAAGTTAGGAATGTTACTTCGGGAAAAGGTTTACTTTAATTACTGAGATAGGAGAAATGGTAACACCTGTTTTCTCTGCTCATTGGACAAGAGCTTGCTTGGAACGCGAAGTCAGTCTTTCAAGCTTGAACGGGCAATTACACTCTAACAAGAATATCAGGGTGTTCTCAATTCTGGAATCGGAAGGTAAATGAGAGAACCAGTGCAGGAATGGTTCAACCGGCAAATCTGTAATTCAAACGGGTCTGAAGATGTGGTGATTAATGATGATTTACGGATTATGTTAGAAAATAGTACAATGGCAGAAATGGCTATCAAGAAGGAGAATATCAAACCGGGGTGGTGCAAAGCGGGAAAATCTCAACTAAAGAATCAAGTATTCAACCGAATTCATTCAGTCCCAGAATTTCAATCCTCGGTGAACGGTACACCTAATCACGCATATCACGTGCATTATTCATTTCTTATTATCCTTATCTTGCTATCTTATACCTGAATCCTTATTTGTATTAATTGGCGATTATTATTAATTGTAATGTGAACAATTATTTGCATAAATGATAATTTTACTTGATCCTTGTGTGATAAGTGTTAATATTTGTCTATGTACTTGCTTGAATCTTATTCGTGTGCGTGAGAGACGGGGATTCTCTCAGGGTTGTCAAGAGACGGGGTTCTCTTGTTACTTGCTCAAGAGATGGGGTTCTCTCGGTAATTGTTTGAGAGACGGGGCACTCTCAGTATGTTCTACTACTTGTCAATTTGTTTTAGTGGAAGGATAGATTTTCTTACAAGTGTTTAGGCTCCGGAAAGTTGAGGGTCGTGATTTCACATCTTGGTGGATCTTGTGGATCAAAGACCTCTTTCAAACTAATCCCTGACGGGGAGTAGCTAACCCGCGTGGGATGAACATGTAAGAGCCAATTAAAATTCCAGGAATTCAGGACATGGAATCCGAGGACGGATTCTCTTAAGGGGGAGAGAGTTGTAACGCCCCGATTTTCAGACAGTCAGGTACGCTCGACACGTGTGGGTTTCGAGCGTTAGGATTTTATTTTATTAATTTCGTTTAATTGATTTAAACGTGTTACATTAATTTTTATAAATTGCGCGCAACATGAATATGTGGAAATATATGCAATACGTGTCAACTTGAGAATTATTGTATCATCGGAATTTAATTATTACATGAACTAATTGTCCAATTTGATTTAATTGCCAATTGTCCTTAATTGCTCAATTCGTTCTCTTTGAGGGACTAAATTGCATGAGAATTCTTTGGACCTAATTGATCACTTTCCAAACCTTTTATACTCAATTGATGACTTATAAAACTTGGGGGATTGGATCATAATTATTACATATTTCCCCAAAAATATCGATATATGCATCTCTTTCACAATCATCATTTTCATTCATCAAGAATCATCATCCATTTTGCTCCTTTCTACCGAGCCAAACCCCAAGGAGGAAAAGGGAGATTTCATCCTTTCAAGTCATGATCATGAAGGAATTAGGAGCTTTGAAGCATCATCATCTCATCTCATCTCTTTCTTTCTTCCTTTCAAGGTATATGATTGATATTTCATGATTCTTGAATTTATGTATGAAGCTAGGGTTTAGGATTCAAGCTTGATAATTTATGTGTTTGGTGTTAGAAACTTGATTAGGAGCCTTAGACTTGAAAACATGTATGAATTCTTGAGAATTATGAGATTATATAATGAATTTGTATATATGCTAAAGTTGATGATTCTTGAGAATCAAAGGATGAATTAAGTGTTTATGTTAGTTTTTATTGTACTTTAAGTATATAAGTATGTTTCTTACTTGATTTAATGCATTTGGTGGAAGTTTTGATGATGTTTTGATGATTTTGAATGTGATCCGAGAGCTCCCCTGTTTTCTGCTCTGTTTTGAGCTTTCTGCTCAGCGGGAACGGCCCTTCCCGTCCCCTTTGATTTCCCGGAACGGCCGTTCCCATCCTTTGAATGTTTTGGCCAGCGAGGCTGGGAACGGCCCTTCCCATTTTGGCCTAAAGCCGGAACGGCCGTTCCCGTCTTCAGCACTGTTACAGAAGATCACACAGCCAATTCTGCATTTATGTCATTTGTTCTAAATGACCGTTTACCCCTCAAACGTACTCGGATTGACCTGAATTTCGAACTGTAGAAACTATATTGAGTCTAAAGTATTCTCCAATTGGAATCACCTCAATATCATTTCTGGTTTGTGAGATATATCCATTTTAATTTGGTGTCGCCACTCTACCGAAAATCTGCATTCACTCAACTTCGAGCTTACGCCATTTTCTCCTCACTTTGAATTAGGATACGAGCCATATATCTTCGGAAAGGTGTATTTGTCTAGTTTTCTATCCAACAAACAAAACCCAATTCCAAATTCTATAACTCAAGATATTCCAGTTTTCCTACAGCTTGTACATTTCCGAAAACTGTCAACTTTTGCCAAACTTTGCCAAAACCTCTTTTCTCGCATCCCTTTCACTCTCTCGGCTCCCGTATGTGATTTATATGATTGGAATACTTGAATATTTGATGATTATATGGTTATTTGACATTTTATGGTCTTTGCTTACTTAAACTTAATTGTTAACTCCATGCTTTATGTAAAACGAATTGGTATGATTGCATGCCTTAAATACGTGATCTCCGTGAAATTACTTGTCTTCTTGTAAATTATCCCATTCCATTTATAAGTATCTATATGATCGGTATGTGCAAGTATACGTTTATTTCATACAAGAATATGTTCATGGTTACGCCGTGCGTCATATTTGGTACCATTGTCGAGTATGGTCTCACGAATGCATGTATGTTCCCATTTCTTGTCCAGTTATTCTCCAGGGTGGAGATTGTGGATCATGAGCACGCTCACGCATTCACGAGTCATGTGTCGCCTGTCAGGTGAGGTTTAATTTCTAGTTATTTAGAACCCGTATAACCTTTACGTGGTTTTTGGCCAAAGGTATTTATATTTATAATTTCCTGAAAACTCTTATTATTCCAAGCATGTTATTGTTCATGAATCAAGCAAGTAGGTCATGTGAGTGTGCACCCAATCAAGCATGTCATGTCATGAAAGCATGTACCTGTGTTCTCCTGGCCAGGTTCTCCTTAGGGAGGGCGCTGGGCTGGTCTTCGGGCTGGTGGTTGTCCGTCCAACCACAGGAAGAACAATACCCTACCGTGTACCTGTGTTCTCCTGGCCAGGTTCTCCTTAGGGAGGGCGCTGGGCTGGTCTTCGGGCTGGTGATTGTCCGTCCAATCACAGGAAGAACAATACCGTATCGTGATCGTGTGTTCTCTTGGCCAGGTTCTCCCTAGTGAGGGCGCTGGGCTGGTCTTCGGGCTGGTGGTTGTCCGTCCAACCACAAGAAGAACAAAGACCTATCGTGTACCCGTATTCTCCTGGCCAGGTTCTCCTTAGGGAGGGCGCTGGGCTGGTTTTTAGAGCTGGTGGTTGTCCGTCCAACCACAGGAGAAATAACCCTACCATGTTACAAGCCAGCCATGTAGTGATTGCATGCACTCCATTCCATGAACGTGTTATATGATTACACTACTGCATGATTGCACGATAATTGAATTGTGTGGTCACCTAATGATTAACAAACAAGTAAGCATGTTTATTGATTGCATGAAAAGGAACAAGTAATTAATATTGACCGTTGTATTCTCGGGCGAAGCTATATTGATATTGAACTCCTATATTTATCTTTTATAAATCTTTACCCGAGAATATGACGTGCATGTATCTGCGCTAATATGTATTTAAACCCCTCACTCGGTCTTCACAGACTGACACCTCCACCTTTCAGGTTACTACAGGCGCATGCTAGGCGGGAGTGGGTCGAGTCGAGTCCAGTTCATGTAGTCGTGTCATCCGTGGTTCGTGCATTTAATTATTATTGTTATTGTTTAGTTGAAGATGATAATGTGTAGATATGTAATTTTAGAACATATTTATTGGAAAAATGGAAATGGTTGGTAATAATAGTTTATGCTTCCGCTTTATTTTGTTACATTTAGTAGTAATCCCGCCTAGCCTATTGAATTATCGTATTGTCACCCGTTCGCTGTAGGTTGGTTCATGCACGGATCGCCCATTTCGTGTGTGGATTGGCCTATAGTGCGGGGGTGTGGCACCTCCACGTGTCCGGGGTGCTACAGTGTTTATCCTTTATAAGTTTAATTCACCTCTAATTGCTTATACTCGGGCGCCGGATTCCCTTGCAAAGAGTCTCTCCCCAAGAATAATTCTTCAACCAGTCTTTGCCTTTCTTCATAGTTACCATTTGTTGCTCCATATATTCCAATTCAACTTCACAACATGACGATTCAGTTTGGATTTGGAAGAACAACTCAAATCCCATCCTCAATATCGCCACCTTCCCTACATTTGTATTCACACAATTACTTGCCTCTCTCTACTCCCTTCCAGACTCGTTTCTATCTTAGTAGCAATCCAGAGCACCTAAATTTAAACCCTTCTTTGACAACTCTTGGTGCTCAATTTCCATCGAATTGATTTTACCTTGACTCCTCCCAATCCTCGGTACCTCTTCAATGGTCTGAACCCTGAACCAAAATACCTTCAAGGTTCATTTACTTCATTCCTTAGGTTGAACGATCCCCGTTGGCTCCAATTATGGCTTCTTATGTAAGAGAGCCGCATATGTCAACCTTTGGAGTCATAAATATTTCCCGATCAATTCCTATTTCTACGAATATCCCTCTATAGTTGCATCTTCTTAAGTCAAACTTCCATTTCAGCTCCTATCCCTTGAATTCTAACTCTAACTATGAGGACTACGCCTCTCGAATTCTCTATATCTTTCCCCCGATACGTCATTCCTATCCTCCATGCCTCAAAAGGAGCTAGTAGTAAGGCGTTTTTAGCATGATACTTGGCCGTGGTTTGATAGTACCTTCATATCCTGTAATTCATAACTTATTTCAAGGATATATGCGTGCGATTAGTACATGCTCATGGCACATATTTAACACAAAAGCACGGATCCAATATAAAATGCAACAGGTAATTCGACAAGATTAAAAGAAAGACAATTTCATGTTCAAGATCGATGCAATGCACACATTAACACGTAGTTCCTATGCCGAACGACCTAGACTGACCCACACGACACAAGAACCCGAGTTTTGCAACCCGAGGCTCTGATACCACATAAGGATGTAGCACCCGAGCGCAAGGTACCACATCCCCCGCACCGAGACCCGACCCGTATATGAAATAGAAGTCCATACACGTGCCAAATCCACAGCGAACGGGGACACAACACACACGCTATGCTAGGCGGGACTAACCCTTAAACCAATCAACTCAAGACAATATAAAATCAGGGTTATAATGAAACGCGGAAGCAAGAACAACATATAATATATACAATGAGCCACCAAGCTCCTAAATAGATATACAAAATTATTCAGGTATTCAATGGCCACACGGCCTACAAAAATCATAACGCTCCATACAATGATCATATACAAAAGAACAATAAGGGTACGAGATGCTGAAAAGAAGTGCTAAACTTAAATGCAAGACCTAGACAACTCGTATTCCCGCCTAGCACTCCTATACCTGCACAAAACAACTGAAAACAAACCGGGTTCAGTCTATACGAGACTGGTGGGTATAAAACGGGGCATAAGATATATTATTGCAGAAATTAAGCACATACATGCAAGCCCTAATCCCGTGTGAAGTTTGATAAGAATTTTCCAAGTGGTTAAAACAAAAGAAAACATCAACGGGATTACGACGTTCATATTCATTCACAATTGTTCATAAGGGTTTATGACCCGGCGAGTGGGCGTGCACAATCTCCAACCTACACCTCGTGTAATCATAATCAATTATTCATTCATTATCATATATATCTTTTGTGCTCATACATATCATGATCATAATCATTTATATACACCTTCTTCCTCCGGGTGGTGGACGGGTTTGCAAGGCCCGACCACCTAATCATATCAATGTGGCTATGAGGTTCATGAGTCCTCAAAGCCCGGTTAGCGTTTCCTCGTCAAAAACTCCTTGACGAGGTCCGTTTCGCCGTAATTGGTTGGAACTAGTACATGGGATCCCCGTCAGCCCTTGCTTCCTCGGTTAGCCACATGTACTAAGTCCCGGGGCCCGTGCAATCATAATCATGTCTCGCCAAAACATAAGGTAGGGTTTCATAGTTAAAAAGGGGTCATACGTTTGAAATCATTTACACGAAATGACTCGATTTATATAATATACTAATTTGGTTTAAATCTTGCACATAAGGGATATATAGGGTTGTTTTAACTAGTAGAAGAAAAACCCACCTTTTCAAAGCAAAAGAAAGGCACAAGCGTCTCAATGCTCGCCCTCGTCTCCGACCAAACCCGAATCTGTGCAAAAGAAAATGCATGAGACTCAATGACCACATATGACGCTCGACAATGAAGTGAATATGACATGAATGCATAAATGATCATATTATATCATGAAAATGTTCATGTGCACTATTAAGGAATTTAAAACATATAATCAAACCATTCGTTCATTCATATCATTCAATTTCATAAATTCATAAATTCATAATGCATATCAATTAATCTAAAATTTCATTTAATATCCATAACACATAATATTCATATTCACAATTAGAAATAGAATAAATAAAACGTTCTATCAATAATCGATAGTTTAAATACACGAAATAGAAATCATTTAATTCTAAAATTGAATTAAATCAAATAATATTTAAATATGTAATAGATATATAATAATCATATAATAACTATATAATAAACAATTATACAAATATATATATATATATATATATATATGCATATATTATATTATATTATATATATATATAAGATACATGCATACGTACACAACCATGCATGCAAACATAAGTGTAATTATATATATATATATGCATATATTATATTATATTATATATATATATAAGATACATGCATACGTACACAACCATGCATGCAAACATAAGTGTAATTATATATATATATATATATATATATATATATATATATATATATATATTATACATGCATGTAATTCATTAAATTTAACTAAACCATGCATGAAACATATACTTATACATATATACATGCAATTAAGATAACAAACCATGCACACACAAACACATAACCATGCATGCACAACAACACACACACATCACATATATATATATGTATACAGCAGCACACACACACAGACCTGAATCTAATAAAGAATCGCAGCAGCAGTTTTACAGGTTTGCAAAACAAACACACACACACACACTGACCCAAGGAAGAACAACAGCAACAAACAAGCTCCCATAACCAACGCTGCACAAACTCACGCACAGACTTGGAATCAAATGAAGAACAACAGCAGCAACAGTTTAAGTTTGGAGTAAATAAGGTGACACCCCCGTGTCACCAACCTAGGACAAACCGAGACACCCCCGTGTCTCGGTACAGAGAGGACTGGACAATTTAGCACCCCCGTTTCAAGCTGGAAGGACCAAGAACGACACACCCGTGTCTCGCCTGCAACAGTTACAGAAGCTGCGCAAGAATGAACGAAACATGGGAGGAAAACGATGAACAAGAGCAAGCCAAACCACGCACATAGTTTACAATCAATTCATGCCAACACTCAGGGTAAGAAGAGGTTTCAAATGCACAACAATCAGCCCTGGAAACAACCCCAACATACGCAGCAAAAGAAAAGAAAAAGATAGCAGTTCCAGCGGGAAAAAAACAGGGGAAGGGAAGGAAAGAATAGAACAACCCAAAACATGATCAATCAACCAACAACACAGCTGCAAATAGGATAAAAAGGAACAACATTTGACATCAAAATAGCTCCCAAAAACTTGCAGCAGTTCAATACATGGAGAAGGGCAAAATCCAGTTTGGAGTTCAAGGAATACATATCCATATCATTGATGATATCTTACCAACCTCTTAACCAACAATTAATACAAGTATACTCAGTCATAAATGAAGGAAAAGGATCATATATATATCACCGAGATACGTCAAAGATCAAAGAGATTCAAGAAATCAACAAAACACTCAAAACCTAACTGTTCAAACAAATGCTCCAAAACCCCATGAAATCTGAACCAAAATCAAGGATGAAAGGATGAAAATAACCATAGATGCATGTACAACATAATCCTAACTCACCTTGTTGATTGGATGAAGTTTGATCGAGATTTGAGCTCAAAACCTCAAGGATTTGCACAGTGACGGGAAAACTGGGCTGCTGAAGGGTTTGGCTGAAATTTCTGGTGTGTGGGAGGATATGCTCGGTTAGGGGTGGTTATGGGATGATAGAGGATTGAACTAGGGTTAAAAGGCTACCAACCATAGTTAATTTGGTTAATTTTTGATCAAGTTATGGTCATTTTAGTGAAAGGTGGTCCAAATTGATGCCGTTTCGTCTTTCGGTTGGATTTCGGAGGTTCAAATGATTTCGGGAAAATATATGGCTTAGTTTAATAAACCCGATTTTTCGTTATGAGTTCAGCGGAGTTGACGGAACTCGAATCCGAGTTCCGTAGCTCAAGATATTAAATACGGAACCAAGGGTAGCTAAGTGCTCGTTAGCCCCCGATTTGGTTCCACGAATCAAATTAAATTCGTTAACATATCAAATGAATTTGAAAACATAAACCGACCATATAGGCATGTTCATAACACATATATTTACTACATAGTACAATTTCACAGCATTTTGATGTAGCACCCCAAGCGGTGGGGCACCACACCCCCGCACTATGACCCGACACGGGGTACGGAATGGAAAGTCCGCACACGCACCAAGTCACAGCGAACGGGTGACAAACGAAAAACCAACCAAAGCTAGGCGGTACCTAAACCCTGTACAAGTAAAATAAGCAAAACTCGAATGCGGAAGCGATGCAAAATATGAACTAACAAAAACTTTAATCAATGAACATAAATAAACGGGTTCAACTAATCCACACCCTGTCCTAACCTGTCCCGAAAATTCATATGATCAAAGCATAAATATCATCTTGTACAGAACGTACTATATACATAATTTTCATAAATAAATCAGAACAAAATACTTAGCAAAATCAAACAGACCGACACAGACTCGACAGACCAGACTCAAAGCCGCCTAGCTCGAACTCCAACAATTGGTACCTGCAACTAAAAACATAGATGGGGCGAGGGTCAGTCCACTGACTGAGCGAGGGGGCTGAACTCACACACACTATACATAATAAGGAGCAGAGCACGTATCAAAAGAAAGATTATGAACCGGGAGTAGGGTTTTGCATACCAAAACAATTTTCAAATCGAACTTATACATATCATATCAAATCAAACTTATACATATCATATCAAATCAAACTTATACATATCTTATCTTATTCATAACTTAACAAACTGAGCATACTCATATTTTATTAAGAGAGAAAGCTCCTATCCCGTTTCATAATCAACATAACATATCATAATCATATACCCGGCGAGTACGGGTCTCCCACCTTACTTCCATATCGAATCATACGTATCATATCAGAAACCAACAAATATCATAAACAATCCAACCCCAACACCATGTAGTTCGGGGAGCAAACCCTCACTACTCATACAGATACAAACACACACGGGGTAGCGAACCCACACTGTGCCTTCCCCGGTTATCCACCGAGGGCTCAAGATACCACGCCTTCCCAACCTCCCTAGGTCGCACGTGAATATCTCAAATGAGAACGTGCACAGGGGTCATAACCGGCGGCCCCATGGTCGTCCCGGGTCCCCCTTACCAACGTCTCGGGGCCCAACATATCAAAACAGAGCATATCAGACAGATCATATCATAACTCGCTACATATCAAACTTATCATATCGAATCAGAATCATACTTACGTACCTTATCGGAGCATACCATACCTTGCAACTTAGCATATGCTATAAACGTACCTCTCCGTGTCATCCTAATCCGCAGCTGGTATGAAGACACACGGTTTGGAGCATAGCCTCGTTGCAAAACATTTCAAGCTTACATATGCTCGTACATATACAGTTCGAAAACCTTTAATCGTATGACAAATTCATAAACATATCATATAAACACGTATCTATTATATAAATATAATAGAATAATCGCATGCAGGCTTGAAAACGAGCACAGAATGTTGTAGGTTGCTGTAACTAAAACAAAAATCCTAAAACCTCACCTTACACCAAACAGAGCCAAATACAAAGCAGAAGGTCCACCCCGGAACCTGCACGACCTCAAGTCACCACTCCGGGTGCACCTGTACCAACGGAACACACAAACACAGCACGGAACTCAGACTCAAGCAGACAACCACATAGGGACGCACGGCATATGCTCAAACACTTAATAAATGCAATCACATCAGCAAGGTTCAAATTTATATAATTTATATGCGAAACAAAACATTAAGGCATGTTCATGTGCATAATTAATGCAAATAACAAAATTAAAGGCAAATCACTTCATATCATTTCATATCAATTCATTTAATACCTAACAAATTCAATTAGTAATTCACGCTTAGAGTAATTAATTGACAATTACAAACAATTAACAAAAGTAAATACAACCACTTCAAAAATTCATATAAAATCAACCGGACATCCGATTGACGAACGGAAAGTGGCGTTGGACTCACCACAAGGAAAGAAACCTTCTGTCCGAAGGTCACCGGAATGCCGCTACCGGAGCCGCCGGGACAGTCACCGGCCGCCACCGGAATACCGTCTCCGGTGGTCGGAAAAATCCCCGGAAGGACAGAAACGTACGTCTCGGCCTGCTCAACAAAAGCCCTCAATCAATTTCAGAAAATACCAAACACACCGGACTTCGTTGACGAAAAACCGAACTAAATTCCAACGACGAAAACTGAAATTAAATACAAACCGCTAAACGAAAATAAAATCCGGATATACCGTTGGAAAGCTTGTAACGAGCCCTTCGAAACCCATAACTCAATTGCCGGAAAAAGTCGCCGGAACAGTAACCGGTTCGGACCCGCCGGTTCACCACCGGTTCACCGCCGGTCCGCCGCCAACGGCCGGTTCTCGGGACGCCACTGATGCCATCCACTACGTTTCGTCATTCTAAGCAACTTTTGTAAAGGCTCCACCACCAAAACCGGCCGGGAAAAGGCCCGAAATCGCTGCCGAAGTTTCTGCTGGTGCGTCATCGCCGGAACCACCACTTGCGGTGGTTTTCGTGCTGAACGGAGGCCGGAAATGGAACGAGAAGGTCCAAAAACGTAGGGTAGGGTCAAGCTCCGCTCGCGAAACTCGCCGGAACGCCGCCGGCGAAGTGGTGGCGCCACCCGCCACTTTCAGGCCGCCGATGCGCCGCCGTCGGTCTTCGGTTGGCCACGATATTGGTACGGTTGTGACCGGCTCGTCAAGCTGATAAATTTGCACTATTGATTCGTCGAATTCCGTCGAGAAACGAGGGAGAACGGCAAGTGTGTGTTTTCACACCTTCACTGTGTGAACAGTGATGGGTCGCGGGGAAGAAGACGATGGCTGGAGCTGCTGTGATATGGCACGCAAAACGAGGAAATCCGGGTATATATCTCGGGTCCTCGTACGTAAAAACGATCGGAAGAACAGGCTAACGAAGTCAGAATTGAGCAAACTTAGAGTCTACGGACTCGTTTCGCTGGCCCGGACGCGTTAAAGGGATCAAAGAAGTCAAAATCTCTACCGAACGAGAAGTGACCAGAAAACCCCTAAAAAGAGAAAATTACAAAGGGCCCCTAAACTCTAAAATAGTTTAAAATAGGGCCACGAAAAATATAAAATCACATAATTAAACACATTAAAAGGTTGAAAAGTAACGTACCTAATACGTCGGGCGAGCGTGGTGTCACATTTGATATCATTTCATATAAGAACGATGCACAAAATACACAACCATGCACATTTCATGAAATTCCATGCATAAAATTAAACCAAATAAATTAGATTAAATTCAAACATAAATTAAGGTCAACGATTATATTTGAATAAATTAATTAATATGGTTAAACATGATTAATTAGCATAACCCACTTAATTAACATTAATCATTAAATTAATAATAATTTAAGATAATTACTTAAAATAACGTAATATGTATAATAATATTAATTTGAAATAAAATATAATAAAATAAAATAATAACAATTTATCACATAATTAAATAATTAAATTGCGTAATTTAGAAACAAATATGACATATTAATATAAATGAAAAACCGGGGCGTTACAATCTCTCCCCCTTAAAAAGAATTCGTCCTCGGATTCACTGCATGCTTAAAACAACCAATGAGAGATTCCCCGTCTCTCGCAAGCAACAAGGAGAGAGCCCCGTCTCTCGAGAAACAATGAGAGAACCCCGTCTCTCGCAAGCAAAGAGAGTACCCCGTCTCTCAAACAAAAATAAGAGAATCCCCGTCTCTTAGAAACAACGAGAGCACCCCGTCTCTCTAACAAAAATAAGAGAATCCCCGTCTCTTAGAAACAACGAGAGCACCCCGTCTCTCAAACAAAATTAAATAAATCAAGGAAGTCTCCAATACTCCTAATTTGATATTTAAGATATTTAATTATTTAATTTTTCTAATTTGATTAGAATAAGATATTATTAAGACAAGATATTTAATTATTATTGGAATAATCAAATATTCCTAATTTGATTAGAAGGAGCTCTTTCTAGAAGAATAATATCTTCTTTAGATAAGATGTTATTGCTTGGAGAGAAAGAAAAATAGAAGAAAAGTTAAATAAGGAATCATGTTCCAAAACTGACTTAGGGTTTAAGAAACCCCATAAATACATGAAGGGCGCGTGGGACGAGGTGAAGCCTAAAATAATCCGATTGAAAAAATATCAGTTTCTTGAAAAAACGTGATCAGTTTGTGTGTTTGAGGATTGGACGAATTTTTTCAAAGGGGATTAGGCGTGGCAGATTCAATCTTTGTCAAATAGGAGTTTTTGAAGAGAGATTTAATCTTGCTCTTAATTTAATCTTGTTTCTTATTTCTTTAATACACATGTTATAGTACTAGCATACTCACTAACATGATTTGAATCTAGGTTGGTGTGGATTATTACTCTAACGGATTTCTACTTTGGAATCACGAAGAAAGAATCAAGAAACGGGGACATTCATGCCGTATGAAGAACATTTGAGGGTGACTCAATACATTTCAAGAAAGCTTCAATTCCTGTAAGTTTCTTGAATCCCAAAAGTTTTGAAACGAACATTTCAAGATCACTATCCGTTTTGGAAAAAATTTTAAACTTCCGCTGCTTTTAAATCTATGTTTTCCAACAAGCGGTATCAGAGCCACCTTGCAACTTTCATTTCGAAAGATTACTGTATTGAATTTTGATAGAAAATTCTTGAATTTGGATTATTGGCTATGTATTCTTGGTTTTTGTTTAAAAACGAATCTATCGGATCAAAACTCTTTCTTGAAAATCTTGAAAAACTGTTTTCGTTTAAATACGATTTTAAACTATTTGAATCTAGATTATTTAGAACTGTTTGAATTCGAAACTGGATTGTTTGAATCTTGGAAATTACGAAATAAGAATTCGGAACGATCGCGTGTGGCCATCACGCGCATGGGGTGGCTCATGTCGCCCCATATGTCTGCACTCGCCTAGGCGGTGGCGTGCTCGCACATGCCTGCGCCTCATCGCCACCAGCCTACCCGGTTCCCCCCATGCCCGGCACCACTGCTTGAGTAGGTCGCGAAGCCGCCTGGAAGCCTCGCGTGAAGCCACGCGGGAGATGCCGACGTCTCCTAGGACGGATGTGCGAGCCGTGTGCGTGGGATGACCTGCTCGAGCGTGCCTTGTGCGCGCGCTTACGGGCAGTCCCGAGCACCTCGTGCGGGCTATCCCTGGACCCCATTTTCGTTTCGTGTTTTCAGTTTTATAAAATCCTGTTTTGTAAAATCTGATTTTATTTTAAAATTTGATTTCAATTTTAAAATTATTTATTTTGAAATAATTATAAAATTTGGGTTTTATGAATTAAAGTCAAGTTCTTAATTTTCAAGAAAATATTAAATATCACTTTGAATGGTATTTTGACAAAAATTTTTGATTTTGAATTAATTGTGGCTTTGTCAAATTGATCCGAGTTCGATTTTGAATAAATTCTTGAATAACGAACTAATATTCAAATTGCTTAAGTTAGTTGTAACTAAAAGTCAAGGGAATTTTAAATTTAAATTTCAAGCCGATTATGCTAGTGTAGGTGATCATGGGTTAGTCTTGTGAATGTTTTAATTAATGCACATGGATGATCTCAATTGGGGTCGGAGCCCCATAGATGAGTTATTTCAATTGGGTTTGGAGCCCTACTTATGTGCGCGCTTTGCTTGATTTATTATGTGGCTTTCATAATTATTGTTTTTGGGTCGGGGTATGCCTCTTGTATTTGTCTATGGTCAATATGATGATTGAGCATATTAATTTATGTAAAGAGAGTATAACTTAGGAAGTGAGGTTTTCTTTTCATTTTGGAGACAAGCACCCATGGAGCAAGATGGATCCACAAATCAAGGAGAAAGGCGCCATAAATGAAGACCCCTCAGAATGTTAGGGAGGGTTATTTTTATTAATGTAATAGAATAGGGTTTCCAATAAATTCTGCACCCTTATGTGTTATCTGTTTATGTGGCATGTATGTTAGAACTAGCAATTATGGAGTGGCTCCCATAATTGCACATAAGATAGGATACCCATGATCATTTCATATTAGTATCATGCTAGGACATGTTATCTACTAATTGCTTGTATGAATGCATTTTATGTGAAACTGCATTAAACAAGATTAATTAAAAATGAATAACTATACATGTTGGTGAGGTCATACGGGACAACTCTCCGGTTAATTTGAAAATCCCTAATTAAAATATTGAGCAACTTTCGAATAAATAGGTATTCTATTACGGTAATAAAATTCCTAGCATTCCATCAATAGGATTTAAGAGTTAGTAGGTAAGCTAATTGCTGTCCAATAAGTCGTGGGGTAATTAGTGCAACCTATTAAATTTTAGTTTCTTGATTGATCACCATAGGTGATCGATATTTCTTGATCATTTTGGAATGGACGATGTCTCACGAGTCGTGGGTGGTTCCATACTAAGTTTGATTGAGATCTTATAATTGATGGGTCCTGCTCAACACTGAAGTAGATATGGATGTCTTACGAGTCGTGGATCCATGATTGAAAGATCAGTGATGCAAAACCATTACTAGGAATTCCATGGAGGTGGAATTGGCAATTTCGTACCTACCTAAAGATTTTTAGACCTTTGGATATCTCATGAGTCGTGGGTCCAAAACTAAGAATGCTTGGGATCCTAGTACCTACTGAGAAACCAAGTTTCTTCTAAGGTCGTTTGGGATTTATAGACCTTCTGAAAACAGTGGGAGCCTAACTAAAGTCCTAACCACTCTGATTGGCTTCGAATCTAAAAATCCGTTTTAAGATTCCAAAGGAGAAAATTGTTCTCTATAAGACGAATTTTTTCCACCTATCCTGAAAATTCGACCTAAGCCGAAAGAGAAACAATTTAAAAGTAAGAGGAAATTCTCCGAACACTTAAGAGAAATTGTACTCCCTTATAAATGTGTTACAAAGTATAACACATTATAGGAACACTGAAGAGCAATTGTACTCTCTTACGAACGTGTTACAAAGTATAACACATCGAAGGAATTGTTCCTCGTGAAGGAATACACGTGTAATGTAGGCTGAAAGTCCTCATTGAGGAGGACCTTACAACCACGCAATACACTAAGAAATGAGTTCTCAGATCACTAATTGCTTGAATTGCTTCTATTGTCATTTTAGACCTATAACACCCGGAACGCGGGCCACCACATCCCCCCACTTAAACCCGAACCTGCATATGAAATGGAAAGTCCATACACGAGCCCAAGTCTAAGCGAATGGGAGACCACACACTCACTAGGCTAGGCGGAGCTAAAACTAAACCAGAGGGCGCAACAAATAATTAAATAGCAGAAGCAAGGAGTTCTAATAATATAAAATTCCAAAATCGACATATACCTCAAGTGATCAAATATACATAGCCATAAAAATTTATATCTCAAAAACAAAATTGATAACATGATCGATTCATTAAATACAAGTCCAAAATGAAATGCAGTGCACCTAGCACGACCTATACCCAAAAGTGAGACTCAAACGACCCACTTCTCCGCCTAGCTCATGCTCAAAAGACCTACAAACTAAAACTGGTAAATGAGAAGTGTCAATCATATCTAGAGCAAAGCACGTAAAAGATAAAGGTTATGAACCGGGAATAGGTTTTGCATACCAAAACATTTTCATAAAAAATTACATATCATATACGTATACATTACATTAGTAAAGTCTCTATTCCCGTTCCATAATCCGACCATTTCATTAAGCTCGACGAGTACGAGCATCCACCATTACTTCTCAGTACATTACATTACATAAAACAAATCACATTCAATCCCCGACTTTGGTGATGGAAGGGTCGGCCAACCCTTAACCATCCATTAGTAAATTCCTCGAGGGGTGATTAACCCACACGAGTGCCATTATAAATTCCTCAAGGGGTAGCTAGCCCACACGAGTCCTCCCCGGCTTCATACCGAAGGCATCAAGTGTTAGGAATAGTGCCCTGAAAGCCGATGTGATAGTCTGCTTTAGTACTTTCCTTTTGTAAATCACAGACAATCTTTGAATAATACTAATTAAGGCAACACTTCTTTATATGCTCTTGTTTGATTGTGTGTTTACTTTTGACTGCGTATGTATAGGAACTCCCCTAATCAAAATGACTTATAGGACTCAACCATTTACGCAAAATGGTTCATGAAACGAGCCCTGTATCACATAAGTCATGAATAGAAATCACTCCAAGCCAATGAGTCCAAAAGAAAGTGGGAGTGCCAACCTGACTCGTTCGAGGCTTGCTCGTGTGATCATGCCCTTAAGAAGGACCGCCTTGTTTCATGGGGTGCAAAGTGTATAGTTGATACGTGCGTGATACATGGGGGTGCTTACTTATTCTAAGTAGGTATACTGAGGTGTCCCGTGTAGGAAGATTCCTAAATAGGAAAGGAAGTTTCTATATCTAGAAATAGAAACTTCTAGATTAGGAAATATCTCATGAGTCATTGATGTGATTAAGTGATCCTTAAACTTGAGGTTCCATTGATACTTTACGAGCTAACTCTATAGTCTTAGGTGTAAACTTTAATGGGTGTCGCCTTAGATAACAGATTCAAGGTTTATGTTGTGGCTGCACAAGTGGCACATGAAAGTATATGAGAATCGATAAAGGATATCTCGCTTGCATTAGCGAGATGATGATCTCTTATTGTGTAAGTTATTTATATGCCATCTAGGAGTCCTTGGCAAAGGTACTGGATCAAGACATAAAGAAAAGAGTTTCTTGGATTGAGATGAAATGGATATGAAATGCACTTAGCATTAAGATCAAGATTATTAGGGTTCTAATTATTCCCTTGCCCTAGATCTTGATAGAGAGATGGGACATAGGAGGATTGTATCTCACATACGTCAATGACTTAAAGGTTCTGTCGAATCGAGACACTCTTATTCAGCTAGGGGTCAAACACCTGTTGCTAGACTATGGTCGTTTGATCTGTGGACTGATTAATTAATTAGGGAATTAATTAATTAGGGTCACTGCTAATTGAATTGAGAACCTAGAGGGTCACACACAACAACCCGGTCACGTGGGTTAAGGCTTGAATTATCGAACCATTAGGAGAATGGTGGGGTCCACACATGTGAAGAATACGTGTGGAACACGTGTATGACACGTGTCCTTGGGGACACGTGTAGTCACGTGTATATATGTGTATATATTAAATAATTAATGTGTTAATTATTTAATGGACTTTGATTTAATTTTGAATTAGTATTGAAGTTCTAATTTGGAGAAATAAAGTCTAATAAATAATTAATTATAAATTAATTATTTATTAGTCTTCAAGTTATTTATTATTAGATAACTAAAGTAAAATTAAATATCTAAAAGAGTTAGATATTATTCTTGCCCAATAAGTTGGTCAAAAGGTAGACTTTTGGTCAAAGTAAGAGACTTAGTCTCTGACCAAGAGATCTCTTTCCAAAAGGAGTTTGGAATCCCTTTCCAGAAAGGATTAGGGGTTCGAACCCAAGCCTTATAAATTATACACTAAACCCTAGAGCCTTAACACCGAATATAGAACTAGCATCCTCCCTATTCGGATCGTGGTCGCGGTTGGAGGACTATTTCTCTAGAGGGCTACTATCGTGAAGTCTTGAAAGATTCGAAGGAGCTTTTGGGGATTAAGCCGCGTGAAGAGCGTTCTTGGGCGGCTAGAGCATGTCAAGAAAGCTACTGACTAAGTGAGTTTCTTGATCTCTACGAATTTGGGAATAGCAATTGCCAGATTCGATCCTTGCTTAGTTGGGAAAATTTTTATATTTTCGCTGCGTTTCTCTTCGTTTTCCGAACAAGTGGTATCAGAGCCACCTTGCAAGACCTATTTCTGATTCGTCTTCACTATTCTGAATTTGGTAGAAATTCTTAGGCTTAGATACGAATTGAGTGTTCTTGAGTTCTTTTAGAAAGCCTGAAATACGAAACTGTATTTTTCCTAAAAGTTTTTGAAAACTGTTTTCTTAAATCGTGTTTTTGAAAATCTGTTTTAGTTGAAATATAATTAAATCGCGTTTTTAATTTTTGCATTGATTTGGTTTTGAACTAAAAGTACGAAACACAAAATCGCGATACAAGAAAGCGAGCCCGCCATCGCCGCTCGCCTGTCTTAGGCGCTCCCGGACTGGCCCGCCAGCCCCTCCTACAAATGTGCGGGAGACTCCCGCACCACAGCCCCGCAACTGCGCGGGGCCCTCTGCCATTGCCTCCCTCATCCGCGCGGGAGGGTATCTGCGCAGTGCCGGCCTGATGGCCTAGGCGCCTACGCGCGATGCGCGTGAGAAGGCGTGCGCTACGCGTGCACGTACCGACAGTGCTGCTGCTGGCATGTACGTGCGCACTCGTGAGCAACGCGTGCGGGCGGCCTGGGCCGTTGGGCAGGCATGACGGGCTCTCTAATCCGTGGGGTCTCGTTTTTCCTGTTTAGTCCAATCCAATCCCGATTTGATTTCTTCAAAACCTATTTTATTAAATTAGAATTATTTTAAAATAATTGTTTAAATTGAGATTTTGAGAAATTAGGACGATTTAAATTTTGGGAAAACTACAAACTTTATTTTATGATAATATTGAAAGAATAAAATTGTTAATTTTCAGAAATTAATTGGAATTTTATTAGTTTATTGTTTTTCAGGTTTTATAGAAAAGACTCTTCAACGAGAATTACATCTAAGTCCTGTTTTAAGCTATTAGAGCTTAAAGCGAGAATTTTAATTTATTGGTTAAATTTAAATTCTTGCAATTTATGCATGTTAGGTGATCATGGGTTTTAGTCTGATGTATGGTTTTAATTTATGCACATGGATGGTTTAAATTGGGGTTGGAGCCCCATAGTTGGTTTTTCCAATTGGGGTCGGTGCCCCTCTTATGTGCGTACTGTTATGTGTTTATTATGTGGCTTTCCATATTACTATTTTGAGGCAGGGGTATACTCCGTGTAATTTTCTAAGGCCAATATGAAGATTGAGCCTTATTACTTTATGTCTTTTTCTTTTTATTGTAATTTGAGGGTAGAGATAGGTGGTGAGGTCTTTTTCTTTCATTTTGGAGACAATGTACCCATGGAGTAAGATGGATCCACACAACAAGTAACAAGAAGGAGGCCATAAGTGAAGACCTCTCGAAGTGTTAGAGAGGATTTCTATTATTGTAATAGATAGGGCATCGTTTTATTTCCAATTCCATTGTGTGATTTAAACTGTTTTATGTGGCATGTATGTTAGAAGTTGTGATTGTGGAGTGGCTCCTACATAGCACGCATAAGATAGGTAGAACCCATGATCATCACATGTTAGTATCATACTAGGACATGTTATCTGCTAAGTGCTTGTGTGAAATGCATTTAAGTTGTACTTGCATTAATCAAGAATAATTAAATTGGATAACATATATATGTTGGTGAGGTCAAACCGGACAACTCTCCGGTTACATAAAAAATTCCCATTAAATATTAAGGTAATTTTCGAAAATAGGTGTTTAATTCGAGGTGCAAGCTTTGAATTAAATCTCTAGCATTCCATTAATAGGATTTAAGTTTAATAGGGGAAGCTAGATGTTGGCCACGAGTCGTGGGGTGTCTATGTGAAACCTATCAGTTCTTAGTTTCTTAATTGATCTTAAATGATCAATATTTCTTGATCAATTTTAGCAAGGGCGATGGCCGCGAGTCGTGGGTCGTTTGAATTAAGTATTGATCATGATCTTATGATTGATGGGTCTAGCTTAACGCCTAAGTAAATATGGATGTCGCATGAGTCGTGGGTCCATATTGAAAGATAGGTGATGCAAAAACATTACTAAGAATTCCACAGTGTTGGAATTTGTAAGTTGTACCTACCTTAGGCTTAATTGAGAATGGCCAGGAGTCGTGGGTTCAAGGTTAAGTGCTTAGAATCTTAGTACCCATTAAGATAACAAGTATCCTCTAAGATCTTTGGGAATTATAGATCTTTGAAAACCAGTGGGAGCTACATAGATTAAAGAACTAATCTCATGTGTATCATTATTATTCAGCATGCTCACTAGTTCTCTGTTTTTCCATTTAGGTCGTAGATTCTGTGATTCTCTACGTGTTTTGAAATGGCAACCAAAATCCCTCTAGTATCGATCCTTGAGTCAAACAAGTTGACTGGTCCCAACTATTCTGATTGGCGTGAGAATCTAAAAATTGTTCTAGATTCTGAGAAGAGAACTTATGTTCTCTACGAGGCGGAGCCCATTCCCGAAGGAGACGCTCCGACCCGGACTGAGCGGGATGCGATCCAGAAGTGGAAGGATGATAATCTCCAAGCCCGTTATCTCATGCTTGCTAACATGTCTTCGGACATGCAAAGAAAGCATGAGTCCATGGAATTCGCTTGGGAGATTTACGACCACTTAGAGCAACTTTACCGCCCTCATGAGCATGTTAATAAGGTATAACACCTCAAAGGATTTGTTCCATTTGAAGGTACAAGTGTCCATGAATATGGACTCAAGTTTCTTTCTCTCACTGAGAAACGTGCTTCCATGGACATGCCACTGAGAGACGAGCTTTCAGTGGATCTGTTGCTAGCCTCGCTCCCACCATCATTCAACCCTTTTATCCTTAACTTCAATATGAATCATGCAAATGCTAGTGTAGCTGAGCTGACTAGTCAGCCATTGACTGCAGAAATCACGATCAAGAAGGGCAACAACTTTACGATGGTCATTGCTCCATCTTCTTCTAAGCCTTCTAAAGGCAAGGGCAAGAAAGCCCAAAAGAAGAAGAAGTCCCTTAGGCCCAATGGAGGCATCATGAAGGGAAAAGCCCAAAAGGAGAAACGTGATCAGAAAGAGGACGTTTGCTTCCATTGTGGCAAACCGGGGCATTTGAATAGAAACTACCAAGAGTTCAAGGCTACTCTGAAGAAAGGTATGTTTCTCAATGAAATAAATCTTTCTATTAATTCTAACCCTTGGGTACTTGATACCGGTTGTGGATCTCATATCTGTAATGATGTACAGATGCTAAGTGAGGTCCGGCAGCTGAAGGGAGGAGAATGTGTCTTGAAGATTGGGGACTGCTCAACGGTCGAAGCTCAAGCTTTAGGCACTATTAGATTAGAGATTTAGGTCATTCTGTTTTAGTTTTAAATAAAGTCCTTTATGTACCAGACATTATTTGTAATAGTATTTCAGTTCCAATACTTGATTGCGAAGGTTATGAAATTAATATTAAGAATGGTAACTTTTTCCTCAAATAGAATAATTTTTCAATACATCTTGGTACATTAAACAATGGACTTTATCTAACTCAAAACAGTAATATTTTGAATATACAACGAGAAACAAAACGTAGTAGAGATGACGAAGTCTCAGCTTCTTTGTGGCACGCTAGATTAAGACACATTTCTAAGAACAGAATTAGCAAGTTAACTATCTTAGGGACATTCTCTGAAAATGACCTTAAATAGTTAACTTCCTGCGAATCCTGTCTCAAAGGAAAGATGTCCAAAACTTCTTTCAAAGGAAGTGTGGAAGGAGCCACAAAGACCTTGGATTTGATCCATTCTGATGTTTGTGGACCGCTTAGTGTAAGCACTCGAAACAATCATCAATACTTCATAACCTTCACTGACGACTTTAGTCGTTTTGGTTATGTGTACTTAATGAAGTACAAATCTGAGGCTTTTGAGAAATTCTTAGAATTACAAAAGGAGGTTAATCATCTGCGAGATAATGGAATTATCTCTCAATGGACTCCTCCGGGAACTCCTCAGCTTAATGGAGTTTCTGAGAGAAGGAATCGAACCCTACTTGATATGGTTCGTTCCCTGATGAGTTTCACTGACTTACCACCTTCTTTCTGGGGTTATGCTCTAGAAAATGCAGCAAAGATTTTGAATCTTGTTCCTTCCAAGCCAGTCCCTAAAACGCCCTGTGAAATGTGGCATGGTAAAATCCCTAGTTATTCTTACTTAAGAATTTGGGGTTGTCCTTCTTATGTGAAGAGGACAGTGGGAGATAAGTTAGAAGCTCGTTCTAACTTATGCTACTTTCTTGGCTATCCTAAGGAATCCATAGGATACTACTTCTATGATCAAACTTAACAAAAGGTGTTTGTTTCAAGAAATGCAACTTTTCTTGTGGAATCGTTCCTATAAGAAAAGAAAGGCAAGATCACAGAACTCGAAGAAATTCGAGATATCCCCACGCCACATTTAGAGGACACGTCCAATCCTGATATCCCACAACCAATCACGAACTTCGATACACGTGAAAATCCTCCTCTAAGGCGTTCTGAACGCACTCCTAGACAGCCTGAGAGATGGTATGGTTTTCTCCATGAAATCTCTCCAGAGAATAATGATCCTCTAACATATGAGGAGGCACTGTCAGACTTGGATTCTGAAAAGTGAAAACAAGCCATAAAATCCGAAATGGATTCCGTGTTCTCCAACCAAGCTTGGACCTTGGTAGATTTCCTTATGGGGTTAAACCCATAGGTTGCAAATGGATCTTTACGAGAAAGCTTGGAGTAGATGGAAGCATTGCAGCCTATAAGGCAAGTCTGGTTGCAAAAGGATTCACTCAGAGTCCCGGTGTGGACTTTGATGAAACCTTCTCATCGGTTGCAATGCAAAAGTCCATTCGAATCATGCTTGCCATTACTGCATATTACCACTATGAGATATGGCAAATGGATGTGAAAACTGCCTTTCTCAATGGAGACATTGATAAATACATTTATATGGATCAACCTATAGGTTTCACATTCAGTGGGAGTGAGCAAAAGGTTTGTAAACTCCAAAGATCAATCTACGGATTGAAACAGGCTTCTAGGAATTGGAACATTCGTTTTGATGAAGCAGTCAAAGCGTTTGGCTTCGTTCAAAATCCGAATGAATCCTGCGTGTATAGAAAGGAATTGGAGACTTCAGTGCAATTCTTGGTGCTTTATGTCGATGACATCCTCCTAATTGGCCTTCACCTTCTCTTCATCAACTTCTATACCTGCTGCACTTACCACAAAACCAAGAAACACAACTCTATCTATGCAAAACGTGCACTTCTTGAAGTTAGCATAGAGTTTGTTCTCACGCAAGGTTTCAAGTACCACTTTCAAATGCTTAACATGCTCTTCTAAGCTTGCACTATAGATCAGAATGTCATCAAAATAAACCACTACAAACTTTCCAATAAAGGCACGTAAAACATGATTCATCAAACGCATAAAGATACTAGGTGCAAAAGTTAAACCAAATGGCATAACTAACCATTCATACAATCCATCTTTGGTTTTGAAAGCCGTTTTCCATTCATCACCCTCATGCATTCTTATTTGGTGATAACCACTTTTCAAATCAATTTTAGAGAATATTGAACTACCATGCAATTCATCTAACATTTCATCAAGTCTAGGAATAGGGTACCTATACTTGATTGTGATTTTGTTGACGGCACGACAATCAACACACATCCTCCACGTTCCATCCTTCTTAGGCACCAAAAGCAAGGGAACCGCACATGGGCTCATGCTTTCACGGATGTAACCTTTTTCCAACAGCTCCCCTACTTGCTTTTGAAGCTCCTTAGCTTCTTGAGATGTGCAACGGTAGGCTGGACGGTTTGGAATTTGGACTCCCAGGATTAGTTCAATTGGATGTTCTATGCCTCGTTTTGGTGGTAATCCGGGTGGAATCTCTTCCGGAAACACATCTTCATAATCCTGCAAAAGAAATTGAACTAAAGAAGGTAGGGGTGGGAGTTCGTTAAGATTAAACAAGCTTTGCTTGTACATTAATATCAACACCATCCTTTCTTTTTTTACTATCTCATCAATCTCTCTTTCTTTTACCACCAAATTCATGAATCTTTTCTCCTCCTTTTCTTTTACTTTTTTTTCAACTAACTTCTTTTCTCCTTTTTCCTTTTCTTTTTTTTTTTCAACTATCTTTTTTTCTCCCTTTTCAATCTCCCTATCACTATTATAATCAATTTCTTTCGAAGAAGCTGAAATGGACTTTTTCAAACGATCCTGCTCTTCATAGACTTGATTCGGTTTTAAAGGGGCAAGGGTAATGTTTCGGCCATCCTTAACAAAAAGTAGGGTCACTTTGTACTTCCTCTAATTCTATGATCTTGCCTTTCTTTTCTTTAAGGAACGGTTCCTCCGGAAAAGTGGCATTTCTAGAAACAAACACCTTTTGCTCAGATTGATCATAAAAGTAGTATCCTATGGATTCCTCAGGATAACCTACAAAGTAGCATAAATTAGAATGAGATTCTAACTTATCTCCCACTGTCCTCTTCATGTAAGCAGGCCAACCCCAAATTCTTAAGTAAGAATAACTAGGGATTTTATCATGCCACATTTCATAGGGCGTTTTAGGGACTGACTTAGAGGGAACTAGATTCAAAATCTTTGCTGCACTTTATAGGGCATAACCCCAGAAAGAAGGTGGTGAGTCAGTGAAACTCATCATGGAATGAACCATATCGAGTAGGGTTCGGTTCCTTCTCTCAGAAACTCCATTGAGTTGAGGAGTTCCTGGAGGAGTCCATTGAGAGATAATCCCATTATCTTTGAGATGATTAAGGAATTCTTCACTGAGATACTCGCCTCCTCGATCAGATCGAAGTGTTTTGATCTTGTGAACAGTTTGGTTCTCAACCTCCTTTTGAAATTCTAGGAATTTCTCAAAAGCTTCAGATTTTTACTTCATTAAGTATACATAACCATACCGACTAAAGTCATCGGTAAAGGTTATGAAATATCGATGACCGTTCCTTGTGCTTACACTAAGCGGTCCACAAATATCAGAATGGATCAAATCCAAGACCTTAGTGGCACGTTCCACAGTTCCTTTAAAAGAAACTTTGGACATCTTTCCTTTGAGACAAGACTCGCAAAAAGTTAATTCTTTGAGATCATTTTCAGAGAATGATCCTAAAGTGTTTATCTTGCTAATTCTGTTCTTGGAAATGTGTCCTAATCTAGCGTGCCATAAGGGAGCTGAAACTTTGTCATCTCTCTTACGTTTAGCTTTTCTTTGTATATTCATAATATTGATATTCTGAGTTAGATAAAGTACATTACATAGAGTACCGATGTGAACGGAACAGTTGTCCCGTTTGATAAAATATTTACCATTCTTAATATAAGTTTCATAACCTTCACAATCTAAAATTGGAACTGAAATTATATTACGAATAATGCCCGGTACATAAAGGATTTTATTTAAAACTAACTCAAAACTACCTAAATCTAATCTAATTGTGCCTAAAGCTCGAGCTTCAACATTTGAGCCATAGTCGATCTTCAAGATACATTCTCCTTCTCTTAGTTGTTGGACTTCATTTAGCATCTGTACATCATTACAGATATGAGCTTCACAACCAGTATCAAGTACCCAAGAACTAGAATTAATAGAAAGATTTACTTCAACGAGAAACACACCTTTCTTTAGAGTAGCCTTGTACTCTGGGCAGTTTCTCCTCCAATGTCTCGCTTTGCCACAATGGAAGCAAGCATCCTCTTTCTGATCATGCTTCTTCTTTTGGGCTTTCACTTTCGAAACGCCACCAGTGGGCCTAAGGGGTTTCTTCTTCTTCTTTTGGGCTTTCTTGCCCTTACCTTTAGAAGGCCCAGAAGAGGAAGATGGAGCTTTCACTATCAGAACCTTATTGTCCTTCTTGATCATACTTTCAGTAGTCACAAGCTGACTAATCAACTCCGCTACACTAGCACCAGCATGATTCATATTGAAGTTAAGGATAAATGGGTTGAGTGATGGTGGGAGCGAGGCTAGCAACAATTCCACTGAGTCCAAATTCATGGAAGCAAGTTTCTCAGTAAGGGCGAGAAACTTGAGTCCAAATTCATGGACACTTGAAGCTTCCCTCATTCTTAAATGGAACAATTCCTTTGAAGTGTTATACCTTGTAACACGTTCATGAGGGCGGTAAAGTTTCTCTAAGTGGTCGTAAATCTCCCAAGCAAATTCCATGGCCTCATGTTGCCTTTGCAAGTCTGGAGACATGTTAGCCAACATAAGGCAACGGGCTTGGAGATTATCATCCTTCCACTTCTGGATCGCGTCCCGCTCGGTCCGAGTGGGAGTGTCCCCTTCGAAGAGAACATAAGTTCTCTTCTCAAAATCTAAAATAATTTTCAGATTCCTCAGCCAATCAGAATAGTTGGGACCAATCAACTTGTTTGGCTCGAGGATGGATACAATAGGGTTTTTGGTTGCCATTTCAAAACACGTAGAGAATCACATAATCTACGACCTAAATAGTAAAACAGAGAACTAGCGAGCATGCTGAATTATAACGATATACAAAAGATAAGGTCTTTAATCTAATGTAGCTCCCACTGTTTTTCAAAGATCTATAATCCCCAAAGATCTAAGAGGAACACGTTTCCCATGACCTATCTTAGTAATTGTTTTTGCATCACCTATCTTTCAATATGGACCCATGACTCGTGCGACATCCTTATTTACTTCGGCGTTAAGCTAGACCCATCAATTATAAGATCATGACCAAAACTTAGTTCGAACGACCTACGACTTGCGGACATCACCCTTGCCAAAATTGACCACGAAATATTGATCATTTAAAATGATCAATTAGGTAACTAAGAACTAATAAGCTCCACTAGCTATCCCACGACTCGCGGACAATAACTAGCTTCACTTACTAAACTTAAAACCTATTGATGGAATGCTAGGAATTTAATTCGAAATTTGCATCTCGAATCAAACACCTATTTATTCGAAATTAGCTTAATATTTAATGGGAATTTTCGAATCAACCGGAGAGTTATCCGGTTCGACCTCACCAACATATATGTTATCCAATTTTATTAGTCTTGATTAATGCAAGTACAACTTAAATGCATTTCACACAAGCACTTAGCAGATAACATGTCCTAGCATGATACTAACAAGAGATGATCATGGGTTCTACCTATCTTATGCGTGATATGTGGGAGCCACTCCACAATCACAAGTTCTAACATACATGCCTCATAAACAGTTTAAATCACATAAGAGAAAGCAGTAACAAAATACGAGCCCTATCTCTATTACATTTTCAACTGAGATTCCCCTCCCTAACATTTTGAGGGGTCTTCACTTATGGCCTCCTTGTTACTTGAATGTGGTCCATCTTACTCCATGGGTGCATTGTCTCCAAAATGAAAATAAAACCTCACCACCTATTCTACTCTCAAAAAATGAAAAAGTACTGAAAAGTAATAAGGCTCAATTTTCATATTGGCCTTAGACAAATACATGGGGCATACCCCGACCTCAAAACAGTAATATGGAAAGCCATATAATAAATCACATAACGATACGCACATGAGTGAGGCTCAAACCTCAATTGAAAAATGCAACTATAGGGCTCCAACCCCAATTTATACCATCCATGTGCATAAATTAAAACCATACATAAGTCTAAACCCATGATCACCTAACATGCATAAATTGCAAGAATTTAAATTTAACCAATAAATTAAAATTCTCGCGTTAAGCTCTAATAGCTTAAAACACGACTTAGATGCAATTCTTGTTCAAGAGCCTTTCCTATAAAACCCGAAAAACAATAAACTAATAAAATTCCAATTAATTTCTGAAAATTAACAATTTTATTCTTTCAATATTTTCATAAAATAAAGTTTGCAATTTTCCCAAAATTTAAATCGCTTAATTTTTCAAAATCCCAATTTAAACAATTATTTCAAAAATAATTCAAATTTAATAAAACAAAATTTTACAGAAAAATTAAATCGGGATTTCAAGGATCGAAAATACAAAAACACGAAAACACGAAACATGGGCCCGGGACGATGCGGGATTGGCCGCCCGTTACGCAGCAACGCGCGCTAGGCGCGCGTACCAGCGCTATGCATAGCTGGCAGAGATGGGGCGCGCCTCGTGGGTGGGCAGTCCCGCACGTCCCGGGGCGGACGCTCCGGCGCTGTTGCGGGAGCGGCTAGGCGGGACGTCCCACGCGGTTACGGGACGTATGGGCGGTGACTCCCGCGAGGTTGCGGGAGCCTCGTGCGGACAGTCCCGCACGGTCGTGGGACTGGTGGGCGGTGGCGATTGGCGAGGCCTCGCGTGCTACGCCTTAGCACGAGCGAGCCTTGCCTCTTTCATTCGTAGCGCGATTTCGTGTTTCGTATCTCAGGTTTCTCAAAACTAATTCAATCCAAAATTAAAATTACTAATTCAAAAACACAATTTAAGAAAACAGTTTAAGAAATTCAAGAAAATTACAGCTTCGTAATTCAGGCTTTCTAAAAGAACTCATGAATACCTAATTCACATCTAAGCCTAAGAATTTCTACCAAATTCAGTTAAGTGGAGACGAATCAGAAACACGATTAACGAGGTGGCTCTGATACCACTTATTGGAAAAACGGAATCAAAAAGCAGCGAAAATTTAAAATTTTCCAACAAAAAGGATCGAAACTCGCAATCGTGAACCGAATTCGTAGTGATTAGAAACTTACTTTACAATAATCTTTCTTGAAGCGTTTCAAGACACCCAAGAACACTCTTCTCGCGGCTTGATCCCCTCTCCTTGGTAAAGCTCGAATCTTCAAAACTTCTAACTTGAAGCTCTCTAGAGATAGTCCACCAACTTGACTACAATCTAACTATTAAGGATGCTAGTTCCCTAGTTAGTGTTTAGGCTTGACCTAGGGTTTATTAGATCTTGGAGAAAGGATGGTGTTCAACACATGAACCAAAAGAATTGTCAATTAGCCCTAAGGGGAACTCGAGCTCCCCTATATATAAGAAAAGGGGAACGCCAAACCTAGTCCTATTGGACTAAGGATTTGGTCCCTCTCTTTTATTACTTGATCATCAAGTAATTCTAAACCTTGACTTTGAATTCTAATTCAAATCAACTTTTAAGAGAGCTAAAAATATCCAAACTCCTTTTGGATAATATTATACTTTATTTATTAATAAATAAATAACTTATTTATCTAATTAATTAATTCATAATTAATTAAATAGATTAATTTCTCCAAAATAAGACTTTCATTTTAATTCAAAATTAAACCAAAGTCTATTAAATAATTAACACATTAATTATTTAATACATAAAATATATATACACGTGTGAGCACGTCAAGGAATGTTATATTATTTATAATGTTATGAAATTTTATTGTTACATTGAAGGCACGAGAAAAAGCTACCGAGCCAACAACTTGCTATATTGGTGACAGGTTCCAAAACATTCATGGCACGTGCATCATATTTCGCATCACATTATTATTTTCCTTACTTATATTTGTGCACGCATTCCTATCTGATTTTGTTGCTTTAAGGTGCGGCATATTTAATTGTTTCAAGTATGCCACGTGCATTATCATTTTAACCCGACACGCATTCTAGTGTTTATTTGATAGGAAGTTCTTTCATCCCACTTATCAAGTATTTCTTCGATCGGGTGACATCTTAGTTAAGAAGAAAAGGAGTAATGGGATGGTAAGATACAAGGAAGGTGATGTGGGGAAAATAGAGAATTTCAAGTAAAGGATAGGTTAATGGAAACGGGAATTCATAAGGAGAAGCGAGATTAGAGTTGATTGCGGGGTGTGTGGATTGGACAAGAATAGGAAAGGGGTTTCGGACATCAAGCGTAGTAGAAGGGAAGCTGAAAGGCAAAACGTTAGGGTGTTCTTTTATTAAAATCCTCTCTAATGGAAACCATTCATCCAGAGTTTCGATAAAAGAAGAATTGATGGAGTTCAACACGCGACAGTAGAAATTTAAGGGGAAGAGAACGACCAAGAAACAGATTGGAAGATTGAAGTGGTGCTCGAAGAGATATTTTCGTAGGAATAACGGAATTTCAAATTAAGGAAGACCTGGAAGCTCTAATGGTGGTGATCGAAAATAAATAAAAGAGCCTTAACGGTTAAACCGCCAAAGTGGGCATTAAGTATTAAGTTAGTGTTGAAGGCCACCACGGGATATTGAGGAGATGGTTTGTCGAGCATTTCTATACATGGGATTTAGATTTTGGGAAATAATGGAATTATGGAAGAGCTTCTGCGAGACTACTAAATCGCCTCAGGGAACAGAGATTAAATCAAATTAATGCGTTCGTGATGGCAACCATAGAGGGTAATCTGGCTAAGTATTGGAGGAGTTCGGACATCAAGTAACAAAATAAAACCCTACAGCATCGCTAGTCGTTTTTCCATAACAAGTTAGAAGGAATTTGAGCAGAAAGGAATCAGAAAGAAATAACTATGGAAGGACTTGAATTGAATCTTAAGAAGTATCAAGGAAGTTTCCCCTCGATTAGAAATTTGTGGTGGACCAAAATCTAATAAATGCTTAATGGCTTTAAGAGGATGAAGGGATGAGGAAACGATCCACGAAGAGATTAGTCCAAATTTTGGGAACCGATGATCACAATCCTGTTTGGAAAGAACTCGTCAAGAAGGCTGTGTTTATTAATCAAAAAGGTTTTTTGAATTTCAGAGGTTCCACCAACTTATAGAAGGAGACGCGAACCGTGAAGAAGACCGATCCGAAATCTTAAGATGTAGGGTAAAACTCGCCTGGAAAAACAGGTTGATTGGATCAGGGTTAAAGTATAACCGAGAAATGGAAGAAGGTGGACACATTGAAGATATTAAAGACATGCCAAGAGTCGAGCTAGCTTTTGGGTTCAGACCATACCTAGGGACCAAGAAGGCTTTGGGTTTCAAATTCATTTCCACGGTGGTACCTCAGACATCCATAGCATACGCATACACGCATTGTTAATTTAAATAATTTTGCTAATCTGTGCTTTGACTCTTTGATGTGTTAATTATGGTTGTACAATCGATACTGGATGTAAGTAGGTGATGATTGTTCTCTGGCTTTATGTGATTGTTTTGATTAAGTTGTCGTAATTAAATATTTTGATGTTTCTCCTTGGTGTTTGCTCTTTGTTGTTTTTGAGAGACGGGGTTCTCTCTTTGTTGTTTTTGAGAGACGGGGTTCTCTCTTTGTTGCTCTTGAGAGAGGGGGTTCTCTTATTGTTGTTTGAGAGACGGGGATTCTCTCCTTGTTGTTTGTGAGGAACGGGGTTCCTTCATTAATTGTTTTCAGACAGATAGTGAATCCGAGGACGGATTCTTTTAAGGGGGAGAGGTTGTAACGCCCCAGTTTTTTTTTTATTAATACAGCATGACGTATGTGTTTACCAAATTGCACGAAATAATTAATTATACGTGTTTTACATATTTAATTTTATTTTTTTAAAATGTATTAAATGTTAATTATTTTATTTTAATAATATTAATATTAAATATATTTATATAATATATATATATATATATATATATATATATATATATATATGTTAAATGTGCACGATTTGTTTAATTTATTTGCATGAAAGCATGCAATCCATTTTAATTAATAATTATGCATGCATTTCTGATTTTATTAGTGCATGCATGCATTTTATATTTATAATTATATACGTATTAATTTGTTATATTATTTATATTGTTATGAAATTTTATTGTTACATTGCGTATGAGTGACATTTAGGTGCTTCGTTTCTATTTAAATTGATACCGAAATTTAGTGCAAATTTAATATGTGGAACTTATACGTGTCTTGTATATGAATATTTGCTGGTTTCGTATTTTCGGACTCATTTGCTTGTGTTTCGGATTTAATTTGAATTTTGGAATCCAAGTCGAGGGTTGACGAGCAATTAGCGTACCCTTGGTTCCGTATTTAATATCTTGAGCTCGGGAACTCGGATTCGAGTTCCGTTAACTCTGCTGAACTCGTAACGAAAATTCGAGTTTAGTGAACTTAGCCTTATATTTTTCTAACGTCAATTGAACCTCCGAAATCCAACCGAAAAATGAAACGGAGACCAAACTGACCTTGTTGCACTAAAATGACCATATCTTGTTCAAACCTTGACCAAATTAACCATGGTTAGACTCTATGGAGCCCTAACTCAACCCTTTATTCAGCCATTAGCCCCCCAAACCGAGATAACCCTTCCCACTTGGAGTAAATTGGCCATACATCATCTGCTTCCCAGTTTTTCCCGTAGCTCAAGCCCTACCAATAGATTCAAGCTCAAATCTCTTTCCAAACCTCCATTAATCCACAAGGTAAGCTTGGATATGTTATGTACATTCAATATGAGTCATTTTCATTCATTCATCCCCAAATTTGATCATGGTTTCATGAGGTTTTTAGCTGAATTAGAAATTAATAGGTTTTGAGCATTCATGATGGTTTTTTTCTTTCTTGATGGTTTTGATTGATTCCAAGCCTGAAAATGATTGTTGCGACATCCTCTTCTCATTTATGATCATTGATTACATGGTAGTTGAGGTATTTATGAGATATCACTTGTGGCTCTTTGAGAAAATTTCATGAATGGTCACGTGTGCCTTCGTTTCTTGGTTGAGCTATTTTGGAACTGATTTTTATGTTGAATTTGTGTTGTTTTGCTGCATTTTGGTTAGCCTAAACTGACCTGAATTTGATGAGTTGAAGGAGTTCAGTCATGCCCTGTTTTTCGTGGAATTGGTACCCTGTTTTGATCGATTTTCTGCTGCTGCCTTCCTGCTGCGACTTCTTGTTCTTTTGCTATCAATTTCAGTGTCTTGTTAGAGCTATTTGTGCTGCATTTCATGCCTTCTTATTGCTGCAATTCATGCTTTGGTTGCTGCCTTCTTTCTGCCCTGTGTTACGCCCAAAAACAGGGGATAAGCCTACATATATGTTGAGCTGCTGCGTTCCGACACGAGGGTGTCAATTTATTCCTTTTCAGCTTGTAACGGGGGTGCTTGTTGGTCTGAAACCTCTGTACCGAGACACGGGGGTGTCTCGGTTTGTTCTATGTGGGTGACACGGGGGTGTCACCTTGTAATTTCCATGCATGTTTTGTGTTGTCGTGAAGCTGCTTGTTTCCTTTTCTTTCCTGCATGATTGGTTGCTAATTGTTGTAGTATGCATGGAATGTGAATGCATGGAGTTGCTGTACTTGAGAATTGCATGCATGTTAGCTTTGTGCATGTTAATTGTAATTGATGCATGAATTGCATGCATTAGTACGTAATATATATATATATATATATATATACTGCATGCATGTTCTACATTTATGATTAGATATAAATTATATGCTTGCATTGTTGTTGCTGTACGTGCATGGAATATATATATATATATATATATATATATATATATATATATATGTATATTATATATTTATATATATTTATTAAATATTAAATGTTATTTGATTGAATTGAATTATAGAATTTAATTGTCACCTATTTCATGTTTGATTTAATTCCCAATTTTAAATTGAATGTATTTAATTGTCTAATTTCTAATTTTTAAATGTGATTCAACTTGGGTTATGATTATATTTGAATTTCTTGAATTGAATTGATTGAAAATATGGAATTATGAATTCAAATGAAAGTGAATGAAAGATCGAATGACTTGATTATATGATTTAAATACCTTAATAGTGCACATGAACATTTTCATAACATAATCTTATCTTTTATATATTCATAGCACAATCATTTCATTGCCGAGCGTCTTATTTGGTCATATTGAGTCTCACTTCACCTCTCTTGCACAGATTTTGATTCCGTTGGAGACGAGGCCGGTCCGAGAGGCTCTTGTGTTCTCCTTTTTGCGGTTTAAGGTGGGTTTCTCTACTATTTAGTTAAATGGCCCTATATACTCCCAATGTGAAAAGATTTCGGCCAAAAATATATATATGTATATAGAGTCGTTTTCAAGAGTAAATGTTTTCAACGTAAAGCCTTTCTTTCATGAACCTACCAAATGTTTTGGCGAGAATGATTGAATGTTCACAATGAATGGGGCCCAGGGACTTGGCGTGAGTGGTGACCCGAGGACGCAAGGGCTGACGGCGATCCCTCACACTAGTTCCACTAATGAACGGAGTAACCGGACCTCGTTAGGAGTTAGCGAGGAATGGCCGCTGAGTGCCATCTGGGGAGTCATGTTCCCCTTTTGGTCAATGAATGGGTGGATGGGCCTTGCAAACCCGCCATCAACCCGGAGGAAGAAGGTGTAAATGTTATTGAATGCGCACGAAAGAATGATATGCATGAACAGAATGAATGAATGAATGTTAATGAATGTTAATGAATTACACGAGGTGTTGGTTGGAGATAATGCACGCCCACTGGCCGGGCCAATAATGACCTAATGTAAATGAATCGTTATAATCCCTTTTGATGATTTCTATACGCCCACTTGGGAAATTATTTAAAAACCTCACTTGGGATTATAGCTTGCATGTGATTGTTAAATACCGTTGTATATTATATTTATGCCCTGTTTTTATACCCACCAGTCCCTTTTGGACTGAACCCATTTGGCTTTCAGTTGTGTTGTGCAGGTGTCAAGGGAGCTAGGCGGGAATTCGAGTCATAGGTCTTTCTTTCATTTCTAGCCCTTTGTATATTGGTCTTACACTTGCATATTGCACTTTTGATCATTGTATATGAATGTTGTTATGGAGCGTACTTGTTTTTAGCCGTGACGGCAATTAGTAATGTATATGACTTACTTTTGGAGCTGTGATGCTCATTGTACGTATATATGATGTATGTTCGTTTATTGTTCCGCTTTAATGTTTAACTCTGATTTTATGGTTCAAGGGTTAGTCCCGCCTAGCATAGAGTGTGTGTTTGTCCCTGTTCGCCGTGATTTGGCTCGGGTATGGATCGTCCATTTCATATTCGGGTCGGGTCTCGGTGCGGGGGATGTGACACCTTGCGCTCGGGTGTTACATTAACTAAAAGAAAACAAACCTAAACCTCACCTTTACCGAAAGAGCTCATGGACGAGCATTGACGACCGAGAAGAAGCTAAACGGCGGAACCGACGCCTCTCGAACTCAAAACTGAGACAAACAAATACAACTTATAACTTAGACTCGATCGTGAACCAATTAGACGCACGGCGATGCATATGAATGCAAATGAATGAAATGAATACAAACAGAATGCAAGAAGGCATCAATTAAGCCATTTAAGTTCAAAACTCCTACTAAGTGTTTCATATCACCTCCTAAACGTAATTCATAAAATGTAACAAATAATTAAATGACAAAATTACAATTAGAGCATATGTTTCATGCATAAGATTTCAAATAAAACCACAAGACCACATTCATAGTTTAAACCATATTATACAAAACTAAATTAAATAAATTAAGGAATGAAAATAACACAATTCTCACATATATATATATACATATTATACTACACGTACAACAACCCCTAGCACTCCTAAGGTCATGATTAGTGTATAAAAATCCAAACAAAGTTCAAACTATCAGCCATCTCACTTCCATTAATTTACGTAGGATTCATGCAAAAGAGGAAAAAAAATCTGATCAATGCATGCAAGGAAACAAGTTACACAAATGAAATGAAGCAGTCACCGTTTCCCCGCCCGGGGAGACTTTTGTTCACCATTCTCCCCGCCCGGGGAGATAAATTGCAGGCGACAGCAGCAGCAGTTTTGCATCGTTCTCCCCTGTTCCAAGGTTAGCAACAACAGCAGCAAATAACGAGCAACGAAGCAACAACTCAAGGCAGCAAATGGCAGGTAATGACACAGCAAATAACATTTTCAAAACCATGAAATCAATCAGCCGCAAAGCAACAAGGCATCAACGAAGAAGAAAGGGAAAAACTTGGGGAACAACCCATACTCCATTAATGGGATCTTTACATACACTCAACCAACACTTAATAAAAGATCACACAATCATAAATGAGGCACAAGGAGTTCATATATAGCTTCATATCATGATTATATCCAAAGAAATTCAAGAAATCACCAAAAATCATTTATGCCCTAACTATTCACTTCATGGAGCAAAAACCATATCAAACATGGATGAAATTAAGATTTTCTTGGATGCAAATGATCACTTAAGCATGTACATATCAAATATAATCTTACCCCTTGAAGAAGGTGGAAGAAAATGAAGATTGAAGCTCAAAAATCCCCTTGGGTGAATAGTTACGGGAATGGGCTGCTGCCGCTGCTCAAAAATCTGATTTTTCCTCCTTTCTCTTGTATATGGATCGATATTAGGGAAGCAAAAGTGATAAAGGAATGAGTTGGTGAGAAGTGGGTCCTGGTTTCATGTGAAAAGCTCAAAAAATGAGGGACTTATGTGCAAATTAGTGAAAGGTAGTCATAATGAGTGCGAGTCAGTTTCTGGGCAAATTTCGGAGTACCAAATGCGCTTAGAAAAATATGAGGATAGGTTTCTTAACTTGAAAATCTCGTTACGAGTCTGGCGCCACTTCCAGAATTCGAATCCGAATTCCCGAGCTCAAGTTATAAATTCCGGAACACAAGGTGCGCTAAAACTAGTTCGGCCATCGAGTCCCCAAAACAAATAAAATGGTGCGTTACCATTTCAAACAAGTCCAAAAATGTAAAACGAGCACGTAAACAAATTCATAACTCACATTTCAACAAATAAACAAAGCACGAAATTTCGATCTCAAATCAAATACAAATGCTACACATTTCAACAAATAAACATATTATTCAAATAATAAAAATTAAATTTCAAGAAATAATACATAAAATTAAATTAAACGAATTAAAAATATAAATAAAATTTTATTAAAAAGGCTATTTTTCAATTAGGTCCAAAACTTTCAAAAAGTTACAATTAAGTCCAAATCCAAGTTTTCAATTAAGTCCACTAATTTTAAAGTCATACAATTACATACTTAAATCATGTATATCACATAAATTCACGAAATTAGCATACTCGGGAATTAAATTCAAAATAGAAAAATTAAATACAAAAGTTAAGACGTGAAAATTAAACAATTAGAGCATATAAATCACTTAAACAATTAATTCAACGAATAAATTAAATCAAAAGAAGAATTAAACGTCGGAAAAACCTCTCGTGACGTCATACCTGGCTCGACAGACAGACTGGGTGTCACAATCCTCCCCCCTTAAGAGAACCTGGTCCCCAGGTTCACCTGCTCGAGTTTCAAGCTCAAGCAACTTTCCGTATTCACCCAAGTTCGAGGTTCATGACGTCCCGACGAGGGTTAGCCCGGCAAGGTCTTCATGCACCAGGGGTTTTATCACTTCTTGAGATCTTGATGGAGAAATTCCTCGCCGCTTGATTCGTGCTAGGAGCAACTAAAATGTTTCGCACGATAGGAGGGTCCAAGTTTGATTCATCACCATCGTTTGATTCATTTCAACTACTTAAAAGCTCGGCATTACACAAATGGCGTGGTTACCGAACCTCTACCACTCACACCTTCTAATTCAAGAAGTCCCATTGCTGAAGTGCTATATCACCACTTTTTGCTCGCTCCGGAAGACCGTCGTAACCACGACCCTCAACTCACCGAGAAAACCCACGTACTCGAGAAAAACACACAACAAGCACGCACGCACACACGACAAATCCATAATAATCAAATATGCATGATGCACGTGCCATGAATGATGTATGTACCGTTCACCATTTCTCGAAGCCCTTTACGTCGATGAGATGGAGTGGAGAATCAAGGTTGATTTCTTAGAATTCGTGACCCGGATTCCTCGACCTCGGTTTTATGGAATGGATCCTTTGCTTGTTGATTCCATTCCATTTTCCTAGTTGCCATGAGGGATTATTTAAGTTCTTTTCCCCTCAGAAATCTTTCAAATCTCGTTTAACCTTGATTCACTTTAATTCAGTCGACCATCACCATATCATGATATCTGGTTGTCTTGAAGCCTCTCAACCGAGTTCCTTTAGGATATCCCCATACCTTGTCTAATTTAAATCCCAGTTTCTCGACATCTGTCTTTTGTATTATAGGGTCCGGTGAAGAGGTACTCCTCAAAGTCATCAAGTGGCACGCCCTAGTGCTCGCTCCTTCACAATTCTCTATCTCTCGTAATTCTTTTAGAGCACAAAATCCCAATTCTTTGATGTTCACATAATCAATATCTGGGCCTCTTTTTGATAATCGATCTACCGTCGTGGTTCTGAATCTTCGCCTAATTATCAACTTGATTGAAATCCTCTGATTCCCCTCTTTACTAATTTAAATTGGTTATATGACTTGCCCTCTACTGGTTATACTTGGGTATATGATCCCCTTCCAAAACACTTTGCCTTTCTTTATCGTTTCCCTTTGTTGCTTCATCCCTCCCAATTCGTCCTCACAACACGACAATTCATCTTGGATCTGGAAAGTAAACTCCAATCCCTATGAAGATAAAACTTCTCGTCTCTTGGCATCCACGGACTTCGAATCACGATGTCAATTGGTTCTCTTTGACTCCTCACAATATGACTTCTTACTTACCCGAAATCTAAAGTGTCTCAATCTTCTCTTCTTCTCCCTATTGCCCTAGCTTGACTTCTAATGGATTAGTTTAATTGAAAACTCTTCCGTGATGATCCCGTACTACTCATTATCCATTAACCATATGATATTCAAACCTTCTCTAACGACCTTTGCTACCCATCCCTTAAAGAACCTATTTTACCTTTTAGGAATTGAGTCTGAATACTTGTTCTTAGATCGTAGGTTCCATTCTTCCCTTTAACACTTCCTGGATTACTCATCATTAGAGAATCCTTCCCATTTCATAGGGTCCTTAACTTCTTGTTATAACTTTAACCAAATCCTCTGAGTCACCATTTCCTTTACCCCGATTTTCATCATCGCGAAGGAAGACTTCTCTCAATTGAAAGCTATCATGGAAACATTAAACTCATGCATGTTGGGTTAGGTTTGCTTATGATATGCGTCACGTTGGTCAACAATTCAAACAAAGAAACAACAAGTAATGGCAATACATAACGCACATTACAAGTAAGTATAAAGATACAATGTGGAATGGATGCTCGTGCAATGAATGCAATTACCCCCCGGGTACTTCTTTGCCCTTAGTCGTTCCCATCTTTCCTACTTGTGTTTCGGCGATCCACATCCAAAGCATCACCCCCAACCTTTTCCAACGACTCTCATAAGTATTAGAATTTCTTCTACAATGAGCGCACGGGGTTTACTCCATGAATGAAAGTCCCTTTCATTTTCGTCTTTCCTTTCGGTCCCGTTTAAGAACCTCTCGATTCCTCTTTGATCCCAATCCCAAGCTAGTTCCCGATTCCATTCTTCTTACTAATGCTCCTTTCTTTCAATTTCTTGAATTCAACTTGAAGAGCTTTCCGGTTACTCTTGATCCAAGCTTTAGACTCGATCCCAATTTCCATTTCTCGAAAATCTTCTCTAATTTCCTCCTAGATTTGAACTAATCTCTTGGACTCCTTTAATTCCTTTCGAGTATTGTAAGGATATGAATCGCCCTTGTGTTCGGATGCACCGCACCAAACAAGCTCCTCATTTCTTTCTACAAGTGTCGCAGGGGTGATTTGGTCCTCCACAATTAGTGCCCGAGCTTGTTCTTTAGAAAACGACACGTTTAACATGAACAGAAGATCCCTTCCAATAACTCGAGCCATTTTTGCCCTTTATCTTGGTGGATTGGTTCTCTTTGTGATAACATCAACGGTTGTATAAGGCCTTTACCTCTACTTGATTCCAATTTTAACTCAGGGGCCATGGTAACTGAGAAGAGTGATTGACCGTTGTAGGATATTAACCTACAATACACAAGGGAGGTGAAACTATGATGCATGCGGTTAGTGAGTGATTATGGCACGTAAAAGGAACAATTAACGCACGTAAAGTATGCAACAACAACAATTAGCAAAAAGAAATAACAATTTTTACAACATGTAATGTAAGAAAATTCACATATCTTGATGCAATGCACACATTAGCACGTTGTTCCTACGCCGTACAACTTACACTTGACATAACACGACACCAGAACTCCGGTTTTGCAACCCGGAGCTCTGATACCACTTTAAGATGTAGCGCCCGGAGCGGCAAGCCACTACATCCCCCGCACCTAGCCTGAACCCACATATGAAATAGAAATCCGTACATGAGCCCAAGGATAAGCGAACGGGAACCAACACACACACGCTAAGCCAGGCGGAGCTAAGACAAGACCAGAGCGCACAAAATAAAATCAAAGCGGAAGCAAATAATCAAATCCAAGAAGATAAATCCACAAAACGGGTTCAACTATTCCTAGAAGCCTGTCCCTAAATATACAAAATAGAAATTCGTACATAATTCAATAACAAATGCATAAAATATACATATTTCAATTACCACAATCGAATCATATACGAAAGTATAACTGCATGCAAATGAAAATGCAACTCGAACTAGGTGACTCAACCCGACCGACTCAAGACTCCGCCTAGCACGCACCAACCTGCAAACTGAAAAGTTGATAGGAGAGGGTAAGTCCACCGACTGAGTGAGGGGGGCTAACGCACACCAACACATATATACATATAGAGCTAAGCACGTATTAAACAAAAAGACTATGAACAGGGAATAGGGTTTTCCATACCAAAGCCATTTTCGAAAAAGAACTCATACTTATTCATATATATTCGCATATTCTTAAGTTTGAAAACTCGTAAGGATTCATAGATTCAGAAACGCATATGGATGCATATTAAAACTCATAAGGATTCATATTAAAATTCATGAAGATTCAAACCTTGACATAAAATCTCTTATTGAAATCGAAAGATCCTATCCCGTTTCATAATCAAAACAACAAAAGAATTCAAATACCCGGCGAGTACGGGTCTCCAACCTTACTCCTTAATCAAAAGACTCAAAATATTCAAAAGGAAGCATAAACTCATAAATTCATAAGATTCATAGATTCATAGATTCGTATTCCCGTATTCCAACCTTTCTCCAGAAGTCTGCACACGGGTTACGGGCCCACATCGTGTAACTCAATATAGGTGGGGTCACGAACCCACAATGTACCTTCTCCGGCCTCAGTCGAAGGCTCAAAGCACCACGCCTTCTCCATCTCCTTCAGAGTGGCGCGTAGGTACTTCAAAGGAGCGTGTGCACAGTGGTGATAACTGGCGTCCCCAACAGCCGCACCAGGTCTCCCTTACCCACACCTCCGGGGCCCAGGGATGCATAAGATTCGTAAGGACTCATAAGATTCATAAGAAACCTACCTAACTCGCGAAACCTAGAAACATACGATTCATACTTAAGAAACATACCATACCGTGCAACTCGGCATATGCTATACACGTTCCTCTCCGTGTCTTCCAAATTCATAATATGCTGAAGGAGATCCATAATTGGTTCGACAATACACGGTTTGGAGCATAGCCTCGTTGCAAAACCATTTAAGCTTATATACGCCCATACATATAATTTTCGAAGAATTCATATTAAATCGAATTAACAACATTCATAACATAATATAAGGCACATATTTAATATACATATAGTATATTCGCATGTGGGCTTGAAAATGAGCATATAGGGTCGTAGGTCGCATTAACTAAAAGAAAACAAACCTAAACCTGACCTTTACCGAAAGACCTCATAGACGAGCATTGACGATCGAGAAGAAGCTAAACGGCGGAACCGACGCCTCTTGAACTCAAAACTGAGTGATAAGTCTGGATTTTCATGTTTTATTCGTGATATTAATAGGACTTATATTGTATTTTCTAACTCTTTAGTGCTGTAATTGTAGCTTAATAAATCAATTGGTTCGATTGTAGGGAAGAGGAGAAAATGCACCTAAAGACTCAAAGAAGTGCTGAATTCGATCTTTATATGAAGAATTTTGGGAAGTTACTGAAGAGGCGAAATTGAAGAATCCCCTGTACTTTTGAGTATCTGCTCAAGGAAATTGGAGAACCTACTCAGAAGAAAGGAGTGTGTAGAAACTTCCCTAAAATCCCTGTACTTTTGAGTACCTGCGCAAATAATTTCGAGTACCTACTCAACTGACGGTTTCAATTAAAAAGAGAAGTTACGTGTGCGGTTTTTAAAAAGGGGATTACATGTTTTTAAGGGGAGAACTCAGATCTGATAGGACATCATCACTTTTATTCGTTTCTTAGGCTAGTTCTGTAGTTTTCAACATCACAATTTGGGAGAATCATTGGACCAAGAATTTTGGATGAAGATCAAGGATTAATTTGGAAGCGTCACGCGTCGAAGAGTTTTTCTTATCCTCTTCTCTCTATTTATCTTTTGTGAAGATGAATTCTATCATGTTGTTGGCTTTTAGTATGTTTAGTATGTTTAGTTAAGTTTTCTTTTGGATTACAATGGATCTTGACTCGTAATTTGAATTTCAATTGTCGTATTTATGAATCGTGTTGTTTTGATCGTTTAATTTGGGTTTGTTGTTATAATTGATTGGCAATCGATTATTTTTGAGAGATAATTGACTGAGTATTGATGAAGAAAGGTTAATGTCGGATGAGAATTAAACGATACATGCTCAATTAACTAGGAATAGCTTAATTGATTCGTTAGTAAGATAGACATATACTTGCTAGCCTTGTATTGACGTAGGAGCGGTAATTGAATGCATAATTGGTTAATTGGTTACCATAGATATATAGGAATCATTAGCTAATTATAGGTTTATATGACTTCGACAGAAGCTTATAGATAATATTGTTCTCTAGACTTTCAAAACCCAACACGAGGTTTGAATACGGTGAACGAGAGTCAAATGCGAGTTGAGTGAAGTTGTGATCCAATTAGCTCATAATTGTTGTATTTTCGTTGTTATTGCATTGTTAAGTTAGTGTTGTTATCACTACTCATTTAATTGTTCGGTTAGAATTCAATTAGAAGAATTATGTTGGTGTTTAGCGCTGTAATTTAGTAGTCTCTGTGGATACGACACTTGCTTGCCTGATCTACAATTGTCACACATGCACTTGCGTGTTGTTGTTTATTATTTTAGCGAACAAGTTTTTGGCGCAATTGCCGGGGACTATTTTAAATTATATTTGTGCTAAAATTAACGCTATTTTATCTAGTTGTAGATCTAACTTTTGTTTTTGGTTGTTTGTTGTAGGTTAATTGGTATTTGTGCATGCCAAGGAAGCGTGAAGACAAGCTAGTACCAATTGATCCTGAAATTGAAAGGACTTTTCGTATTCGTCGTGAAGTAGCATGAATTAATAGATTGGTTGCAAGAATGGAGGATAATCAGAATCTACCACTTAATGTTCATGGGGATGGACATGGTGAAGAGCCGGAGTATCGCTCCATACAAGATTATGCTATGCCGGTTTTGAATGAGCTACATTCAAGTATTCGGAGGCCGAGAGTACAAGCTAATAACTTTGAGCTTAAACCATCAATGATTCAAATGTTGCAATCAATGGGATAATTCTCCGGATCACCAACAGAGGACCCAAATTTGCATATCTCAAACTTCCTAGAGATATGTGATACGTTTAAGCAAGCCGGAGTAACAACTGATGCTATTCGGTTAAGGTTGTTCCCATTTTCTCTAGGAGATCGAGCAAAGTTGTGGCTTAACTGTCTGCAGGCGCAGTCAATTACAACATGGCAAGAGCTCGCTCAAAAGTTCTTATCTCGGTATTTTCCTCCTGCAAAGTCCGCTGAGCTAAGGAATAACATCTTCACGTTCCGGCAAGGAGATGGAGAATCAGTTTGTGAAGCTTGGGAACGGTTTAAAGAGCTGTTGAGAAGGTGTCCACCCCACGGTCTTCCAAAATGGATGGAAGTGTAGACATTCTACAATGGGTTGATTGATCAAACTCGGATGACAATTGATGCTGCAGCAGGTGGAGCTTTGATGATAAAGTCGGTTGAGGAAGGATATGAATTACTTGACAAAATGGCTTCCAACAATTGTCAATGGCCCGTTGAGAGAGCAAAGACTAAGAAGGTTGCCGGGGTACATGAAGTGGATGCAATTACAGCCTTATCAGCACAAATTACAGCTCTTACAAAGAAAGTTGACACCATGGGAGTGCAATAATGTGCAAACATTGATAGTGCACTAATCATTTGTGAAAGTTGTGGTGGAAATGGCCATTCAGGTAATCAATGCCCTTCTAATCCGGAGTCAGTAAATTATTTGGGAAATAGCAACCGGAATGTGAATAATCTATATTCGAACACGTATAATCCCGGTTGGCGTAATCATCCCGGTTTCTCATGGAGCAATCAACAAGCTTCAACTTCTGCTCCTAGACCAACTCATCCTCTCGGATTTCAGCAACAACAAGGATTCCAAAATCAGCCAAGAGTGCAAGCTCCGGAGAAAAAGCCGTCTTTGGAGGATGTTTTGACTCAATTTATTGGAAAAACGGATTCTATTATTCAGAGTCAGGCTGTAACATTGAGGAATTTAGAAACACAAGTGGGGCAATTGGCAAGTGCATTGAACAATAGACCTCTTGGTACCTTACCAAGTGATACCGAGCCAAACCCGAGAAGAAATGGAAAGGAGCATTGCAATGCTGTCACATTGAGGAATGGGAGAGATTTAGATGATGAGATTGAGGCGAAGAAGAAAAAAACTAATGAAGTTCAAGTGGAGAAAGAAGCCAAAAAGCAAGAAGAAGTTGTGGAAAAGCCTTCATTGTGACCTCCACCCCCTTACCCACAAAGACTTCAGAAGTACAAGCAAGATAAGCAATTCTCCAAGATTTTTGATGTTTTGAAGAAAGTTCACATCAATATCCCGTTGGTGGAAGCTTTGGAGCAAATGCCCAATTATGCAAAATTCTTAAAGGAAATGTTCTCCAAGAAGAGAAGGTTGCACGAGTTCCTGACCGTTGCACTCTCCGAAGAGTGTAGTGCTATCTTGCAAAATAAGCTACCCCCAAAGTTAAAGGATCCTGGAAGCTTCAACATTCCGTGCACCATAGGTAACAAATGTTTTGGTAAGGCGCTTTGTGATTTAGGTGCGAGCATAAATTTAATACCTTATTCTGTTTTCAAGAAACTTGGTTTAGGGGAAGCTAGGCCTACTACTGTGACGTTACAACTTGCTGATAGGTCTATAACTCATCCTAGGGGTATTATTGAAGATGTACTAGTTAAAGTTGACAAGTTTATATTCCCTGCTGATTTCATTTTGTTAGATTATGAGGAAGATAGGGATATGCCTATTATTCTTGGGAAACCGTTTCTTGCTATAGGTAGAACTCTAATTGATGTGGAGAAAGGAAAATTAACTATGAGAGTTCAAAATGAGCAGGTAACATTTAAGGTTTTTAAATCTATGAACTTTTTTGATGATTCTGAACAATGTTTTGCAGTAAATGGTGTGGATGATTTTGTTATTCAGCATGATGCAGCAAAATATCCTAATGATCCATTTGAAGCTATCACATCATCTAAATTAAATAGAGATAATAATGGATTTCGTCTACAAGATCATGAGAATGCAAAGTTTACAAGAAAAAGATGGAATTATGGGATGATGAAAGAATCTTTGAAAGGCAATTTGAGTCAGGCCAACAAGTCCTTCTTTCAATTCGAGATTGAAGCTATTTCCATGTAGGCTCAAGTCTCGTTGGTCTGGGCCATTCATCATAAGGAAGGTTCTTTCTCATGGAGCTGTTGAGTTGATTGATAACAAGACAAATGGATCGTTTATGGTTAACGGGCAGCGATTGAAGCATTATTGGGGTGGTAACATTGATCGAGAGCACACCTCAATTCCATTGAGCAACCCTGGATCCATTTTCCATAGTCCGGCTGATGACTATAAATGAAGCGCTTTTTGGGAGGCAACCCAAAGATTTATTGCTTTCGTCATTTGTGTTTTGTTGTGTTTAGTGATGAATGGTGACGTTCTTGAGTAATTGGCCTTATTTGTTGTTTGGTTGTTTGTGCAGATGGAGATCAGGCTTGGATGGAGGATATAATGGTCTGAGAGTTTGAGTATTAGGCGGAAATGATTTGAGTACTTACCCAAAGGAAGAGACTAAGGGAGGAAATTCTCGAGATAAATCCCTGTACTTTCAAGTATTAGATTTTGAGCATTTGGAGTACCTACTCAAAGTTTCGAAAAAGAAAAAAATAAATAAATAAAATTTGGGCTCTTAATTAAAAGCCAAACCCTAGCCCCAAATTTCACTCCCCCAAACACACGAACAGAACCCACTCCGGCACTCCCTTTCCAATCTCTCACCGCTCGATAATAACCACCAAAACCACCTCCCACCGCCGTTACCCACCGCACTGCCACCATACAATCAGATCTACCGTCGTCTCCTCCACCAACAAACACCAACAACCCCCGTATGCCAGCCCCTTTCGACCCCAACCTAAACCGCCGCTGTCAACTTTTAGATCTCGGACTCGCCACCGCCACCTAAAGCCATCTTCCACCCTTTTGAGGACAGAAAACCGCCGGTAGAAGTGGAGCAGAAAGAGAACGATGACCAACAAAAATTACGGGTGTTTTCTTTTCCTTTATCTCTTTATTTCCTGCTCTACATTCATCCCTCTTGATGCTTAGATTGATCTAGTTGAATTATTTTCCTCTTGTAAATGATGTTGAAAGCATATTATGTGGATGTGCGTTATTTTGAGGACAAAATAGAAATTAAGTTTGGGGGGAATTTCTGAATTCATGATCTTTATGTGAAGTGAAGTTGAGTTAGGTGAAAGTGTTGGGAAAATTGTGTGTCTACCCAAATTGATAGAATATGCCTTTGTGGAATAAGTATGCTTGAGCTAAATCTTGATTCTATGATGATATTATGCTTGAAGTGATGAAACTAATTGGGAATTTGTTCATGCATGATCATTAGTTGTGCTTTTGAGGCATTGTTGTTGTTATTTGTGTTCTCAAAAATTTGAGCACAAAGTATGAGTAATAAGTGTTGATGATTTGGAAAAACTTGGTGCATGCAGAGGTTCATTCGAAATACTAGAAGTGGTTTGATCCCTTATTGAAGTGAACTATAGATAATGTTAAATTAAGAGAATGACGTAGGCCATCTTTTGATTTTTCTTTGAGCCTTATATGCCTTTTTGTTGTAAATCATACCCATTGGCCCCCTGTTTAGCCACATTGTGCTTGTTCTTTCCATTAGCCATATAAACAAGCCCAAGGCACAATGTTTTGAAATCCCACCAATTATGCACCCTAGAGCTTGTGTTATGATTCATATTATCAATTTGGTGGAGATGGGACATTCATGACAAATTTGGAGCGGTATGATGAAAGAAAAAGAGAAAAAGAAGTAAAAGAAAAAAAATATATATAGAAAAGAAAAGAAAAGGCAAGAAAAGAAAAGAACAGAAGAAGAAAAAAAATGATTGCAAGGCTCATGAAAAAGCAAGAAAAAAAAAAGTATTGGGCTGAATAAGTTTGGGGGAAGTTGTATCAAGTTATCTCTATGTTCGAATTCTCCAACTTGATCTAACACAAGTAAATCTTGGGTATGTGAGCTACTGTTTACCAAAAATATCCTACCCTCACCCAAGCCTTACATTACAAGCCTAGAAAAGCCCTACCGACTCGGAGTTTGACATTTGCTTATAATAGTGGAGATAGGGGAGAAAAACCAACTGATAGAATGCTTGAATGCACCTTGTGTATGTTGCTGAGTTGATCTGAATTATCATCAATTGTTACTCATACTTCATCCACACACAACAAGAGAATACGGTAATGGCAATATATGTTTTGAATTGTGCATGAGATGTGATTGTATGTGCATTGAACCAATTTGTGACTTCATGAATTGCAAGCTGCGAATCGGAAAAGGATTGAACTTAAGTATATTCTATTTCAAGGCATATATGTTGGGTAGTGGTTGCTCCCCTTGGTTGTTCTTTCGTGATGTTGATTAATTCTTGCTCGAGGGCGAGCAAATATCAAGTTTGGGGGAGTTGACAAGTCCGGATTTTCATGTTTTATTCGTGATATTAATATGACTTATATTGTATTTTCTAACTCTTTAGTGCTGAAATTGTAGCTTAATAAATCAATTGGTTCGATTGTAGGGAAGAGGAGAAAATGCACCTAAAGACTCAAAGAAGTGTTGAATTCGATCTTTACATGAAGAATTTTGGGAAGTTAGTGAAGAGGAGAAATTGAAGAATCCCCTGTACTTTTGAGTATCTGCTCAAGGAAATTGAAGTACCTACTCAGAAGAAAGGAGCGTGTAGAAACTTCCCTAAAATCCCTGTACTTTTGAGTACCTGCGCAAATAATTTCGAGTACCTACTCAACTGACGGTTTCAATTAAAAAGAGAAGTTACGTGTGCGGTTTTTAAAAGGGGGATTACACGTTTTTAAGGGGGAGAACTCAGATCTGATAGGACATCATCACTTTTATTCATTTCTTAGGCTAGTTCTGTAGTTTTGAACATCACAATTTGGGAGAATCATCGGAGGAAGAATTTTGGATGAAGATCAACGATTAATTTGGAAGCGTCAGCGTCGAAGAGTTTTTCTTATCCTCTTCTCTCTATTTATCTTTTGTGAAGATGAATTCTATCATGTTGTTGGCTTTTAGTATGTTTAGTATGTTTAGTTAAGTTTTCTTTTGGATTACAATGGATCTTGACTCGTAATTTGAATTTCAATTGCCGTATTTATGAATCGTGTTGTTTTGATCGTTTAATTTGGGTTTGTTGTTATAATTGACTGGCCATCGATTATTTTTGAGAGATAATTGACTGAGTATTGACGAAGAAAGGTTAATGTCGGATGAGAATTAAACGATACATGCTCAATTAACTAGGAATAGCTTAATTGATTGGTTAGTAAGATAGACATATACTTGCTAGCCTTGTATTGACGTAGGAACGGTAATTGAATGCATAATTGGTTAATTGGTTACCATAGACATATAGGAATCATTAGCTAATTATAGGTTTATATGACTTCGACAGAAGCTTATAGATAATATTGTTCTCTAGTCTTTCAAAACCCAACACGAGGATTGAATACAGTGAACGAGAGTCAAATGCGAGTTGAGTGAAGTTGTGATCCAATTAGCTCATAATTGTTGTATTTTCGTTGTTATTGCATTGTTAAGTTAGCATTGTTATCACTACTCATTTAATTGTTCGGTTAGAATTCAATTAGAAGAAATATGTTGGTGTTTAGCGCTGTAATTTAGTAGTCTCTGTGGATACGACACTTGCTTGCCTGATCTACAATTGTCACACGTGCACTTGCGTGTTGTTGTCTATTATTTTAGCGAACACTAAGACAAACATATACAACTTATAACTTAGACTCGATCGTGAACCAATTAGACGCATGGCGATGCATATGAATGCAAATGAATGAAATGAATACAAATAGAATGCAAGAAGGCATCAATTAAGCCATTTAAGTTCAAAACTCCTACTAAGTGTTTCATATCACCTCCTAAACGTAATTCATAAAATGTAAAAAATAATTAAATCACAAAATTGCACTTAGAGCATATGTTTCTGTTGGAAGACACGAATCAGAAAAGCAGCGGAAATTTAAAAATTTTCCAACAAAAGGATCTAGGACTCGCAATCGTCTAACCATTATCGTAGAGATAAGAAACTTACTTTTCTTTTATTCTTTCTTGAAGCGTTTCAAGCCACCCAAGAACGCACTTCTCACGGCTTGATCCCCTCACCTTGGTAAAGCTCGAATCTTCAAACTTCTAACTTGAAGCTCTCTAGAGATAGTCCACCAACTTGACTACAATCTAACTAGTAAGGATGCTAGTTCTCTAGTTAGTGTTTAGGCTTAACCTAGGGTTTTGTTTATCTTGGAGAAAGGATGGTGTTCAACACATGAACCAAAAGAATTGCCAATTAGCTCTAAGGGGAGCTCGAGCTCCCCTATTTATAATAAGGGAGGACCGAACATCCTAGTCCTTATGGGCTAGGGTTTTGGTCTCTCTCTCTCTCTCCTATTACTTGATCATGAAGTAATTTTGACTTTGACTTTGACTTTGAATTCAAATTCAAATCAACTTTCAAGAGAGCTAAAATATCCAAACTATTTTTGGATAATTTTATACTTTATTTATTTAAAATAAATAACTTATTTTATCTAATTAATTAATTCATAATTAATTAGCTAGATTATTTTCTCCAAAATTAGACTTTCTTTTTGATTCAAAATTAAACCAAAGTCTATTAAATAATTAACACATTTAATTATTTAATATATATATATACAATATATATATTTACACGTGTGGGACACGTGTCACTCACGTGACCCACACGTGTGGTTTCACACTTGTGGAACACTCTTGGCCCGATTAACTCGTTTAATCATTTTAAAGCCTCAACTCATGTAACCAAGTTGTTGTGTGTGACCCTCTGGGTTCTCAATTCAATTAGCAGTGACCCTAACTAATTAATTCACTAATTAATTAATCAGTCCACAGATTAAACGACCATAGTCTAGCAACAGGTGTTTAACCCCTAGCTGAATTGGAATGTTCGAATTCGACAGAACCTTTAAGTCATTGATTCATGTGAGATACAATCCTCCTACTTACTATCTCTCAACCAAGACCTAGGGTAAGGGAATAATCAGAACCCTAATAATCCGGTCTTAAAGCTAAGTGCATTTCATTTCCATTTGATCTCAATCCAAGAAACCCTTTTCTTGATGTCTTGATCTACTGCCTTGGCCAAGGACTCCATATGGCATATGAATTACTTACACAATAAGAGATCACCTTGCAAATGCAAGTGCAGGTCCTTTCTTGATTCTCATTCACTTTCTTGAATCAATTGTGCAGCCCCAGCATAAGCCTTGAATCAGTTGTCTAAGGCGACACCCTTTAAAGCTTATACCTAAGACTACAGAGTTAACTCATAAAGCGACAAGGAACCTGAAGTCTAAGGATCAATTAATCACATCAATGACTCGTGAGATATTTCCCAATCTGGAAGTTTCCATTTCCTGAAATAGAAACTTCCTTTCCCATTTAGGAATCTTCTCACACGGGGCACCTCAGTGAACTTACTTATTAAAGTAAGCACCCTCATATATAACGCACGTATCTCATATACACTTTGAACCTCCATGAAACAAGGTGGTCCTTCTTAATGGCGTGATCCCACAAGCAAGCCTTAGAGGAGTCAGGTTGACACTCCCACTGTCGGTAGGACTCATCGGCTTGGAGTATTTTACTAATCATGACTTATGTGATATAGGGCTCGTTTCATGAACCATTTCACCTAAATGGTAGAGTCCTAAAGTCATCGGGATTAGGGGAGTTCTCATACATGCACAGCTAAAGTAAACGCATACCAAACAAGAGCATATAAAGAAGTGTTGCCTCAATTTGTTATTTCGTTCAAAGATTATTTATGATTACAATAAGGAAAAGCACAAAGCGGATATACAATCGGCTTTCTAGGGCACTATTCCTAACAATCTCCCACTTGCCCGTCAAAGCCATTCTAAAGCTACTCTAAGTCCCATCTTCTGAAGATGTCCTTGGAAAGCTTCTCGACTAAGGGGTTTAGTAAGTGGATCTGCCATGTTCTCTGCTGATGCGACCCTCTCAATTTGTACATCTCCTCTTTTGATAATATCACGGATTAGGTGATACTTTCTCATAATGTGCTTGGTCCGTTGGTGAGATCTTGGTTCTCTTGCTAGAGCAACCACCCCAGTGTTGTCACAAAACACAATAATGGGGTCTTTCATGCTAGGAACAACATTCAACTCTTGAATGAAGTTTCTAATCTAAACACCTTCCTTAGTTGCATCATTTGCAGCTAAGTATTCGGCCTCAGTGGTCGAATCTGCAATGGTCGTTTGCTTGGAACTTTTCCAACTCACTGCTCCGCCGTTTAGGCAGAAAATGTATCCTGACATTGACTTAAAATCATCTAAGTCAGATGCAAAACTTGCATCGCAGTATCCTTCGATAGTAAGATCTTTCTGACCTCCGTAAACTAAGAACAAATCGTTAGTACTTTTCAAGTACTTAAGAATATTCTTCACGTCAGCCCAGTGACCATCTCCCGGGTCAGATTGGAAATGACTTGTTACACTAAGTGCATAAGCCACATCCGGTCGAGTACATAACATTGCATACATTATGCTACCTATTGCTAATGCATAAGGTGTATGAGTCATTCTTTCCTTCTCAAGGTTAGTCTTAGGGCACATCTTCTTGGAAAGACATGTTCCTATACTCATAGGAAGGTTCTTAACCTTTGCTGACACCATATTGAATCTCTTCAATACTTTGTCAATGTACATCGACTGTGATAGTCCTATTAACCTTCTAGATCTATCTCGATAGATTTTAATTCCAAGGAAATAGGACGCATCACCAAGATCTTTCATCTCGGATTGGTTCGATAACCATAACTTAGTCACTTTCATGTCATCCTTCGAATTCCCAATAAGAAGGATGTCATCAACATAAAGTACTAAGAATTGTACTGAAGTCTCCAATTCCTTTCTATACACACATGATTCATTCAAAATTTGAATGAAGCCAAACACTTTGACTGATTCATCAAATCGAATATTCCTACTCCTAGAAGCCTGTTTCAATCCATAGATTGATCTTTGGAGTTTGCAAACCTTTTGCTTGCTCCCACTGAATGTGAAACCTATGGGTTGCTCCATATAAATGTCTTTATCAATGTCACCATTGAGAAAGGCAGTTTTCACATCCATTTGCCATATCTCATAGTCATAATATGCAGCAATGGCAAGCATGATTCGAATAGACTTTTGCATTGCAAGTGGCGAAAAGGTTTCATCGAAGTCCACACCGGGTCTTTGAGTGAATCCTTTTGCAACCACTCTTGCTTTGTAGGCTGCAATGCTTCCATCAACTCCAAGCTTTCTCTTAAATATCCATTTGTACCCTATGGGTTTGACCCCATTAGGCAAATCTACCAAGGTCCAAACTTGGTTGGAGTTCATGGAATCCATTTCGGATTTCATGGCTTCTATCCACTGTTCAGAGTCAGAATCTGAAAGTGCCTCCTCATATGTTAAAGGATCATTATCCTTTTGAGAGATTTCATGGAAGAATCCACACCATCTCTCCGGTTGTCTAGGAGTGCGTTCAGAACGCCTTAGAGGAGGATTTACATGTGTATCGAAATTCGTGATTGGCTGTGGTTTATCAGAATGAGACGTTTCTTCAGTAGGTGGTGTGGGGTCACTTTGTACTTCTTCTAATTCTATGATCTTGCCTTTCTTTTCTTTAAGGAACGGTTCCTCCAGAAAAGTAGCATTTCTGGAAACAAACACCTTTTGCTCAGATTGATCATAGAAGTAGTATCCTATGGATTCCTTAGGATAACCTACAAAGTAGCATAAGTTAGAACGAGATTCTAACTTATCTCCCACTGTCCTCTTCACGTAAGCAGGACAACCCCAAATTCTTAAGTAAGAATAACTAGGGATTTTACCATGCCACATTTCATATGGCGTCTTAGGGACTGACTTAGAGGGAACTAGATTCAAAATCTTTGCTGCACTATCTAGGGCATAACCCCAGAAAGAAGGTGGTAAGTCATTGAAACTAATCATGGAATGAACCATATCAAGTAGGGTTCGATTCCTTCTCTCAGAAACTCCATTAAGCTGAGGAGTTCCCGGAGGAGTCCACTGAGAGATAATCCCATTATCTTTGAGATGATTAAGGAATTCTTCACTAAGATACTCTCCTCCTCGATCAGATCGAAGTACTTTGATCTTGTGACCAGTTTGGTTCTCAACCTCCTTTTGAAATTCTAAGAATTTCTCAAAAGCTTCAGATTTGTACTTCATTAAGTATACATAACCATATCGACTAAAGTCATCGGTAAAGGTTATGAAATACTGATGATTGTTTCTTGTGCTTACACTAAGCGGTCCGCGAACATCAGTATGGATCAAATCCAAAACCTCAGTGGCACATTCCACAGTTCCTTTAAAAGGGATTTTGGACATTTTTCCTTCGAGACAGGATTCGCAAGAAGTTAACTCCTTAAGATCATTTTCAGAGAATGATCCTAAAGTGTTTATCTTGCTAATTCTATTCTTGGAAATGTGTCCTAATCTAGCGTGCCATAAGGGAGCTGAAACTTTGTCATCTCTCTTACGCTTCGTTTCTCGTTGTATATTCATAATATAGATATTTTGAGTTAGATAAAGTCCATTACTTAGAGTACCGATGTGAACGGAAGAGTTGTTCCGTTTGATAAAGTATTTACCATTCTTAATATAAGTTTCATAACCTTCACAATCTAATATTGGAACTGAAATTATATTACGAATAATGCTCGGTACATAAAGGACTTTATATAAGACTAACTCAAAACTACCTAAACCTAATCTAATTGTGTCTAAAGCTCGAGCTTCAACATTTGAGCCATCGCCGATCTTCAAGACACATTCTCCTTCTTTGAGTTGTTGGACATGAGTTCCACAACCAGTATCAAGTACCCAAGAACTAGAATTAATAGAAAGATTTATTTCAACGAGAAAGATACCTTTCTTTAGAGTAGCCTTGTACTCTGGGCAGTTTCTCCTCCAATGTCCCGCTTTGCCACAATGGAAGCAAACATCCTCTTTCTGATCACGCTTCTTCTTTTGGGCCTTCCCTTTCGAAACGCCACCAGTGGGCCTAAGGGGTTTCTTCTTCTTCTTTTGGGCTTTCTTGCCCTTACCTTTAGAAGGCCCAGAAGAGGAAGATGTAGCATTCACCATCAAAACCTTATTGTCCTTCTTGATCGTCCTATCAGCAGTCACAAGCTGACTAATCAGCTCAGCTACAGTAGCATGAGCTGTTGGAAAATATGAATCAGAAAGCAGCGAAAATTTAATAAATTTTCCAACAAAAGAACCTTGGACTCGCAATCGTGTATCCAAATTCGTAGAGCTAAGAAACTTACTTTTCTTTTATTCTTTCTTGAAGCGTTTCAAGCCACCCAAGAACGCTCTTCTCGCGGCTTGATCCCCTCTCCTTGGTAAAGTTTAAATCTTCAAACTTCTAACTTGAAGCTCTCTAGAGATAGTCCACCAACTTGACTACAATCTAACTAGTAAGGATGCTAGTTCTCTAGTTAGTGTTGAGGCTTAACCTAGGGTTTCGTTTATCTTGGAGAAAGGATGGTGTTCAACACATGAACCAAAAGAATTGCCAATTAGCTCTAAGGGGAGCTCGAGCTCCCCTATTTATAATAAAGGGAGGACCGAAAATCCTAGTCCTTATGGGTTAGGGTTTTGGTCTCTCTCTCCTATTACTTGATCATCAAGTAATTTTAACTTTGACTTTGAATTCAAATTCAAATCAACTTTCAAGAGAGCTAAAAATATCCAAACTATTTTTGGATAATTTTATACTTTATTTATTTAAAATAATTAACTTATTTTATCTAATTGATTAATTCATAATTAATTAACTAGATTATTTTTCTCCAAAATAAGACTTTCTTTTCAATTCAAAAATTAAACCAAAGTCTATTAAATAATTAACACATTTAATTATTTAATATATATATACAATATATGTATACACATGTGTGGGACACGTGTCACAAGGACACGTGTCACTCACGTGACCCACACGTGTGGTTTCACACGTGTGGAACCCTCTTGACCCGATTAACTCGTTTAATCATTTTCAAGCCTCAACTCATGTAACCAAGCTGTTGTGTGTGACCCTCTAGGTTCTCAATTCAATTAGCAGTGACCTTAATTAATTAATTCACTAATTAATTAATCAGTCTACAGATTAAACGGCAATAGTCTAGCAACAGGTGTTTAACCCCTAGCTGAATTGGAATGTTCGGATTCGACAGAACCTTTAAGTCATTGATTCATGTGAGATACAATCCTCCTACTTTCTATCTCTCAACCAAGATCTAGGGTAAGGGAATAATCAGAACCCTAATAATCCGGTCTTAAAGCTAAGTGCATTTCATATCCATTTGATCTCAATCCAAGAAACCCTTTTCTTGATGTCTTGATCTACTGCCTTGGCCAAGGACTCCATATGGCATATGAATGACTTACACAATAAGAGATCACCTTGCAAATGCAAGTGTAGGTCCTTTCTTGATTCTCATTCACTTTCATGAATCACTTGTGCAGCCCCAACATAAGCCTTGAATCAGTTGTCTAAGGTGACACCCTTTCTAAAGCTTATACCTAAGACTACAGAGTTAACTCGTAAAGTGACAAGGAACCCCAAGTCTTAAGGATTAATTAATCACATCAATGACTCGTGAGATATTTCCTAATCTGGAAGTTTCTATTTCCTGAAATAGAAACTTCCTTTCCCATTTAGGAATGTTCTCACACGGGGCACCTCAGTGAACTTACTTATTAAAGTAAGCACCCTCATATATCATGTAGCACCCGGAACGCTAGGCGCCACATCCCCCGCACTATAGGCTCAATCCACATATGAAACGGGTAATTCATACATGAACCGAAACTATAGCGAACGGGAGACAATAAAAGAAACGACAGCACTAGGCGGGTACCCTCAAGTAAAACTAACAACTCAGAGCAATAAAATAGCGGAAGCAAAAGCGTTCAATACCTATAGATACCATATTTACATATTTACTTATAGGTACCGATAACACATACCATTACAATATCCATCCAAGTAAAATTCAAGATTTACTATAAAACAACAAGTATCAACACAAGTATAATGTATGAAGGTGCAGTGCTAGACCCGAATAAAAGACACGAGACCCTAATTCCCGCCTAGCACGAACCTGCAAAACTGAGAAATTGAGGTGTCAGTCCAAACGGACTGAGCGAGGGGTATAAATAAATATATGCGCACATACATGCAAGTTGTAATCTCGGGTAATAGTTTTTAGAAAAACAATACAATCTAATAGGTTAAAAGAGATACTATCGCCCGAGGTTACAACTAATTCCATTTACCAATTACTTCAGTTCAATACAATCAATATGTGGCCCGGCGAGTGAGGGCAATTCTCCAACCTTGCTCCGACCGTGTACAATCAATCAATTTATTAGGTGATTAGGTGATCAAGCAATTATCTATTGTGCACAATTAGCAGTTTCAGTCCATCCTTCTTCCTCCGGGTGATGGTGGGATTGCAAGGCCCCACCATCCAATCAGTCTGGGCAGAGGGTACATGAATCCCTAAGCCCGGAACTCCTTCCTCCCCTAATCTCCTAGGGGGTTCAGGGGTCATCCCATTTGGTGAGGATAGCACTCGAGTTACCCGTCAGCCCATGCTTTCCCGGTTGGCTCGAGCCACTATCCTCGGGCCCACAGTGTCATTCAATACTCGCCCAATACAATCAATCCGTCAATCAATCAGTCCATTTTATCAAATCATTTGAAAGTCATAAGGTTCGCAAACTATAGATATATATATATACATTTTGGCCGAAATAGTCACATAGGGGTTGTAAGGGTTCTATTTATATAGAATTTAAACCTCACCTGACCAGACGACCAAAAGAAAGCAAGAGAGCACCCTACTGAGCGGGCTCCTCAAAACCGGGACCGTGATCTGTGCAACAAGGACAAGTGTGAAGTAAGACTCGACTCGAATGAACCAAGTATGACGAACGGCAAAATCATGCACCAATATGTTATGCAATAATTATTTAATGAATGTCAAATACGAGCATGATGTCAATAACCCAAGTATATAACACATACACGTACATCCAAGCATGCAAAACAATATGCAAGAAAACAGGGAGTGACACGCCCGTGTCACAAAATTACACTAAGCCGTGACACCCCCGTGTCACGGTACAGCGGACCAAAAGCTTGCAAAACAAGGTGACACGCCCGTGTCACCAAAACAAAGCAAACCATGACACCCCCGTGTCACGGTATAGAAAAATCGCCCCAGCCAACCCGCACACCCGTGTCACGCAAAACAAAGCAAAGGTGACACGCCGTGTCACCTTTGCGTGACAGAAAAACAGGGGAGAAAACAGGGGTTTCCAAGCAAAACCAACTCCAAACCAAATAAATCCCAAACACCAACCAAAACAATTGTTAAAACACCTCATACATGCATCATACTTCAAGTATTCAACAATCAAACCAATAAATATGCATCAAATCTCCAAGAATCAAGCCCCAAAACCCCATAATTAATCATATACACCAACCATCACATAACCTCATGTATTATGCAAGAATGAAGGGAAAAAGGACCTAAACATGCTTCTATACAAGAATAACCAAGAAAGCATCAAGCTAACCTCAAACCCTACCCATGTAGCCAATCAAGAAATTCAATCCATTCTCATTTTATACCTTGAAATGAAAGAAGAATGAGATGAGATGAAGAGATGGAGATGTTGATGCTTCTAGCTCCAAAGTTCTTCAAAGTAGCTTGGGATTATGAGATGAATTCTTCTCTTCCTTTCTAGAAGGTGTTTTGATCGATCCTTAGTGTGTGTATATGTGAGGTTCTTGTGTGTATGTAATGTATGAGAGTGTTGGAAGAGATGCATATACTAGATATATATTATATCATCCACTATCTAAACATATGTCCCCAATTTGCAAACAAGTCCCTAGGTTATTTAAATGAATGCAATCAAGTATTATCCCTACCTAAAAGATCCATTAGCTCCAAACCAAGTTATGCAATTAAGTCCATAAATTTCATGAAATGATCAATTAAGGTCACATAATACAATTAAGCACATTATCACTTAATTCATGAATTTCACATTAAAATTAATTCATATAAATATAGAGAATTGTATAATGCACACAATATTATAATGAAATCGTAATAAGCAAGTAAATGTATAAACTTAAACTCCCAACTCCTGAAGACCCGCACGTGGCGTGCTTACCTGAACTTCCGAAATTTGGGGCGTTACAACTCTCCCCTCCTTAGAAGAATCTGGTCCCCAGATTCATTGATCGGATGAAAATAACTCCGGGTGAAATTTCTTCATCTTCTCTTCCGGTTCCCAAGTCATCTCCTCCGATTTGTCACTTCGCCATAACACCTTCACCATAGAAATATTCCGATTCCTCAACTCTTGATACTTTCTGTCCAATATTCTGACCGGCTTCTGCACAAAAGATAAATTCGGTTCCAACTCCACTTCTTCCACAGGGAGAATTTCGGTTTCATCTGGGTAATACTTCCTGAGTTGAGATACATGAAAAACATTGTGAATTCCGGTAAGATTAGGAGGTAGGTCCACTCGATAAGCTACTTCTCCGATTCTCTCAATAACTTCAAACGGACCTAGGTAACGGGGATTCAACTTCCCTCCCTTTCCAATTCTAGAAAATCCCTTTCGAGGAGATACCTTCAAGGAAAACCCAGTCCCCCACTTCAAATTTAAGATCCCTCCGGCGAATATCGGCATAACTCTTTTGTCTATCTTGTGCAGCTTTCATCCGTTGTTGTATAATTCGAACTTTCTCAATCATGGCTTCCACAGCCTTCGAAGATTTCTCCAGCTTTTTCCCTTTCTTGACTCCTTCCTGTTTTGACCATTTCCACTCTTCCAAATCAAAGAATAATGGCGATCTACATTTCCGCCCATATAACAATTCATACGGAGCCATATCAATCGTTGCCTGAAAGCTATTATTGTAAGCGAACTCTACCAAAGGAAGTTGATCGTGCCACGAGGTTTGGAAATCCAAGGCACAAGCTCGAAGTAGATCTTCCAAATACCGAATAACCCTCTCCGATTGCCCATCAGTTTGTGGATGAAACGCCGTACTGAACTGAAGCTTTGTACCCAACAACTCTTGTAACTCTTGCCATAACTTCGAAGTGAAACGGGGATCTCGATCCGAAACAATACTCACCGGAATACCATGAAGTCGTACAATCTCCCGGTTGTAAATCTCAGCCAACTTCCGAATCTTGAAAGACATTCTGACCGGTAGAAAATGAGCAGATTTTGTCAGACGATCCACAATCACCCAAATACCATCGAATCCACCCTTCACTCTAGGTAACCCGGATATAAAATCCATCGTCACCTGTTCCCACTTCCACTCAGGAATAGGTAACGGCTGAAGAAGACCTCCCGGTTTCTGGTGCTCGGCTTTTACTTTCTGACAAGTGAGGCAGTGCTTCACAAACTCTGCTACATCCTTTTTCAATCCACGCCACCAGTAAAACTGGTTGAGATCTCTGTACATCTTATTCCCTCCAGGGTGAATTGAATAAGCCGACTTGTGAGCTTCCTCGAGCAATACCCTTTTCAAATCATCGGGTACCACTACTCGGTTCTTGAAATGAAGAAGACCGGTTTCATCGAACCCAAATGGACTCTCCGGATCCTCTCTAACCTTAGAGACCAAACTCTGAACTCCCGGATCCTTTCCTTGAGCCTCGAACATTCTGTATTTCAAATCCGGATAAATGGAGATATTGGAAACTCGAGCTCTAATCACAATAGGCTCAACTACCTTACTTGTACCTATTTCCAAGTTCGAAACATCCACTTTCCTACTTAAAGCGTCGGCAACTACATTAGCTTTCCCGGGATGATATTTGATAACACAATCATAATCTTCTAGTCGCTCCATCGATCTCCGTTGCCTCATATTGAGTTCCTTTTGGGTGAAAAGATATTGGAGACTCTTATGATCGGTGAAAATCTCAAACGACACTCCATACAAGTAATGTCTCCACTTCCCGAGTGCGAAAATCACGGCAGCAAGCTCTAGATCATGTGTCGGGTAGTTCTTCTCATGATCCTTCAACTTCCGTGAGGCATAAGCGACAACCTTGCCCTTCTGGGTTAATACACTTCCCAAACCCTCCTTCGACGCGTCAGTGTACACAGCATATCCCTCTGAGCCCTCTGGAAGAGTTAACACTGGAGCAGAAACTAATCTCTCTCTGAAAACATTGAAGCTTCTCTCACATATCTCATCCCAACCAAATTTCACATCCTTCTTAGTTAACCGAGTCAAAGGAGCAGCGATCTTAGAGAAATCTTGCACGAATCTTCTATAATAACCCACCAGTCCCAAGAAACTTCTGATCTCGGAGGCGTTCTTTGGCTTCTCCCACTTCAACACCGCTTCAATCTTCGATGGGTCAACCTCTGATCCATTCCCCGAAATAATATGACCCAAGAATGAAACCCGATCGATCCAAAACTCACACTTGCTAAACTTCGCAAATAATTGATGCTCTTTCAACGTCCTTAAAACCAATCTGAGATGTCTTGCATGTTCCTCGGCTGATTTAGAGAAAACCAGTATATCATCAATGAAGATTACAACGAACTGGTCAAGAAACGGCTGGAAAATTCTATGCATCTTGTCCATAAAAGCTGCGGGAGCATTTGTCAATCCAAAAGGCATGACCACGAATTCATAATGCCCATATCTGGTGTTAAAACCCGTCTTTGGAATATCCTCGGCTCGGATCCGTAGTTGATAATACCCTTGTCTTAAATCAAGCTTCGAATATACCTTAGACCCTTGGAGTATATCAAACAGCTCTTCAATATGTGGAAGAGGATATTTATTCTTAACGGTCATCCGATTAAGCTCCCGATAATCAATACACATTCTTAAAGTACCGTCCTTCTTCTTCACGAATAAAACTGGAGCACCCCATGGTGACGAGCTCGGTCTCACATACCCAACTTCCAAAAGACCATCCAGTTGTACTTTTAATTCCTTCAATTCCGCCGGTGCCATCCTATATGGAGTCTTAGAATAAGGTTCGGCATCCGGATACAAATCAATCATAAACTCTATCTCCCTTTCTGGCGGTAACGAATCCAACCTCTCGGGAAACACTTCGGGAAACTCTTTAACTACCTCGGTTTCCTCTAACTTCACTTGATCCTTTGGTTGATTAAGAATATAGGCTATAAACCCTGTAGCCCCATCACGAACCAATCTCTGAGCTTCTGAAAAAGATAATAAAGGCACCGTCTTCGAACTTTGACCCGTAACCAATTCAGAACCCAAACTAACTCTCTTGGTCCGACAATCAACAGTGGCGTAGTGCTTGTACAACCAATCCATACCCAAGATAGAACCATACCGAGACATAGGCAACTCAATGAAATCCGTTGAGAAAACTCGACCCTCAATACTCACCGGCACCTCTCGAAAAACCCGGTTAGTTTCTATACTACCACCAAAAGGAGTACTAACCACATAGCATGCATCAGAATAATTAACACACAAGGGCAATTTAATAGAAACATCACAAGAAATGAAGGAGTGAGTGGCTCCCGGATCAAATAAAGTGTGTATGTTGATGCCATGAATGCAAATGATACCTTCAACAACGGCAGCCGGGTCCACGTCTGCATCATGTTCCTCGCATTCCAAGGCATAAGCACGGGCCCGAATCATCGGCCTCTGCCCTCCAGGCGGCGGATTACGTCGATCCGGATAAGTATCCACCAGGTGATCGGCAGCCCCACAAATTAGGCATAACCCTAGACGCCTTCTACAATTATCATAATGATGTGTAGGTTACCCGCAAAAGGTGCACTTAGGCTTCTCCGGTGGTGGCGGCATAACTGTTGGCTGAGGAGCCTTCTGGGCTGGCCCTTGTGGTTTAAACTTCTTCATAGGGCCCTTAAACTGAGGAGGAGCGGTATCATAAACCATCGGCCTCTTGCCGGCATTGTAACCCGATCTTGACCCGGAACCTGAACCCTGTCCCGTCCTAAAGGAAGACCTCCGTGCAACAACCGAGTCTTCAACCTTAAGAGCTTTGGTAGTGGCCTTCTTCCAAGTGCTTGTGTTAACCGCTTCAATCGCCGCTTGAATATCCGGCCTCAAACCTTGTACGAATTGCACAGCCTTGTGGAAGTCGTCGCTAGCAATGTTAGGGGCGTATTTGGACAACCTCTCGAACTCGGCTATATACTCTGAAACTGATCTTCCTCCTTGTTTAAGCTCAGTAAACTCCTTAAGTCTTCTAGTGCGCGAAGATGGCGGAATAAACTTATTCTTGAATTCTCTTTCGAATACCTCCCATGTAATTTGCTCATCGGTGGCATCCAAGACAATTTTGGTACTCTCCCACCATGAATATGCTTCTCCCTGGATGAGGGTAAGAGTACACCGGGCCTTTTCCCGAGACTCACATGGAATAAGTTCCCACACCCGTTCAACTTCTTTAAGCCATTGCTCGGCTTGAATATCGTTCCCCTTTTGGAATCTCGGCGGATGTTGATTCTGGAATTCCCTTAAAATAACGGAAATAGGGGCTTGTTGTGGCGGTGGAGGAGCTGGCGGTGCTGGAGGCACATAATCCCTTAGCCTCTGATCCATGAGTTGCACCATTGAATTTAAGAAATCTTGGGGTTGAGCTGGAGGTGGAGGAGGAGGGGTTCGATCACGCCGGTGACGACGTCGATGTCGAGGAGATCGATCCCGGTGATGTCGGTCACGAGCCATCCTGAAACTCGAACACTTTACATGCATGTTTGATTAACAAGTGCAATGAGTGTAATTACAACACACAATGTAATCCAACCACATAGTCACATAATCCAAGCCCTTCAAATAGAATCAAATAAGTTCAAATAGGTTGCAAGACTCTCAAATAATCAATTAATCCTATGCCGTGCGACTTAGACTCACCAGACACGACACTAGAGCCGCGGTTTTGCAACCGGGCTCTGATACCACCTTGGGATGTAGCACCCGGAACGCTAGGCGCCACATCCCCCGCACTATAGGCTCAATCCACATATGAAACGGGTAATTCATACATGAACCGAAACTATAGCGAACGGGAGACAATAAAAGAAACGACAGCACTAGGCGGGTACCCTCAAGTAAAACTAACAACTCAGAGCAATAAAATAGCAGAAGCAAAAGCGTTCAATACCTATAGATACCATATTTACATATTTACTTATAGGTACCGATAACACATACCATTACAATATCCATCCAAGTAAAATTCAAGATTTACTACAAAACAACAAGTATCAACACAAGTATAATGTATGAAGGTGCAGTGCTAGACCCGAATAAAAGACACGAGACCCTAATTCCCGCCTAGCACGAACCTGCAAAACTGAGAAATTGAGGTGTCAGTCCAAACGGACTGAGCGAGGGGTATAAATAAATATATGCGCACATACATGCAAGTTGTAATCTCGGGTAATAGTTTTTAGAAAAACAATACAATCTAATAGGTTAAAAGAGATACTATCGCCCGAGGTTACAACTAATTCCATTTACCAATTACTTCAGTTCAATACAATCAATATGTGGCCCGGCGAGTGAGGGCAATTCTCCAACCTTGCTCCGACCGTGTACAATCAATCAATTTATTAGGTGATTAGGTGATCAAGCAATTATCTATTGTGCACAATTAGCAGTTTCAGTCCATCCTTCTTCCTCCGGGTGATGGTGGGATTGCAAGGCCCCACCATCCAATCAGTCTGGGCAGAGGGTACATGAATCCCTAAGCCCGGAACTCCTTCCTCCCCTAATCTCCTAGGGGGTTCAGGGGTCATCCCATTTGGTGAGGATAGCACTCGAGTTACCCGTCAGCCCATGCTTTCCCGGTTGGCTCGAGCCACTATCCTCGGGCCCACAGTGTCATTCAATACTCGCCCAATACAATCAATCCGTCAATCAATCAGTCCATTTTATCAAATCATTTGAAAGTCATAAGGTTCGCAAACTATAGATATATATATATACATTTTGGCCGAAATAGTCACATAGGGGTTGTAAGGGTTCTATTTATTTAGAATTTAAACCTCACCTGACCAGACGACCAAAAGAAAGCAAGAGAGCACCCTACTGAGCGGGCTCCTCAAAACCGGGACCGTGATCTGTGCAACAAGGACAAGTGTGAAGTAAGACTCGACTCGAATAAACCAAGTATGACGAACGGCAAAATCATGCACCAATATGTTATGCAATAATTATTTAATGAATGTCAAATACGAGCATGATGTCAATAACCCAAGTATATAACACATACACGTACATCCAAGCATGCAAAACAATAAGCAAGAAAACAGGGAGTGACACGCCCGTGTCACAAAATTACACTAAGCCGTGACACCCCCGTGTCACGGTACAGCGGACCAAAAGCTTGCAAAACAAGGTGACACGCCCGTGTCACCAAAACAAAGCAAACCGTGACACCCCCGTGTCACGGTACAGAAAAATCGCCCCAGCCAACCCGTACCCCCGTGTCACGCAAAACAAAGCAAAGGTGACACGCCCGTGTCACCTGTGCGTGACAGAAAAACAGGGGAGAAAACAGGGGTTTCCAAGCAAAACCAACTCCAAACCAAATAAATCCCAAACACCAACCAAAACAATTGTTAAAACACCTCATACATGCATCATACTTCAAGTATTCAACAATCAAACCAATAAATATGCATCAAATCTCCAAGAATCAAGCCCCAAAACCCCATAATTAATCATATACACCAACCATCACATAACCTCATGTATTATGCAAGAATGAAGGGAAAAAGGACCTAAACATGCTTCTATACAAGAATAACCAAGAAAGCATCAAGCTAACCTCAAACCCTACCCATGTAGCCAATCAAGAAATTCAATCCATTCTCATTTTATACCTTGAAATGAAAGAAGAATGAGATGAGATGAAGAGATGAAGATGTTGATGCTTCTAGCTCCAAAGTTCTTCAAAGTAGCTTGGGATTATGAGATGAATTCTTCTCTTCCTTTCTAGAAGGTGTTTTGATCGATCCTTATTGTGTGTATATGTGAGGTTCTTGTGTGTATGTAATGTATGAGAGTGTTGGAAGAGATGCATATACTAGATATATATTATATCATCCACTATCTAAACATATGTCCCCAATTTGCAAACAAGTCCCTAGGTTATTTAAATGAATGCAATCAAGTATTATCCCTACCTAAAAGATCCATTAGCTCCAAACCAAGTTATGCAATTAAGTCCATAAATTTCATGAAATGATCAATTAAGGTCACATAATACAATTAAGCACACTATCACTTAATTCATGAATTTCACATTAAAATTAATTCATATAAATATAGAGAATTGTATAATACACACAATATTATAATGAAATCATAATAAGCAAGTAAATGTATAAACTTAAACTCCCAACTCCCGAAGACCCGCACGTGGCGTGCTTACCTGAACTTCCGGAATTTGGGGCGTTACATATCACGCACGTATCAACTATACACTTTGCACCTCCATGAAACAAGGTGGTCCTTCTTAAAGGCGTGATCCCACAAGCAAGCCTTAGAGGAGTCAGGTTGACACTCCCACTGTCTGTAGGACTCATCGGCTTGGAGTATTTTACTAATCATGACTTATGTGATATAGGGCTCGTTTCATGAACCATTTCACCTAAATGGTAGAGTCCTAAAGTCATCAGGATTAGGGGAGTTCTCATACATGCATAGCTAAAGTAAACGCATACCAAACAAGAGCATATAAAGAAGTGTTGCCTCAATTCGTTATTTCATTCAAAGATTGTCTGTGATTACAATAAGGAAAAGCACAAAGCGGATATACAATCGGCTTTCTAGGGCACTATTCCTAACAATCTCCCACTTGCCCATCAAAGCCATTCTAAAGCTACTCTAAGTCCCATCTTCTGAAGATGACCTTGGAAAACTTCTCGACTAAGGGGTTTAGTAAGTGGATCTGCCACGTTCTCTACTGATGTGACCCTCTCAATTTGCACATCTCCTCTTTTGATAATATCACGGATTAGGTGATACTTCCTCATAATGTGCTTGGTCTGTTGGTGAGATCTTGGTTCTCTTGCTTGAGCAACAGCCCCAGTGTTGTCACAAAACACAGAAATGGGGTCTTTCATGCTAGGTACAACATTCAACTCTTGAATGAAGTTTCTAATCCAAACACCTTCCTTAGCTGCATCATTTGCAGCTAAGTATTCGGCATCAGTGGTCGAATCTGCAGTGGTCGTTTGCTTGGAACTCTTCCAACTCACTGCTCCGCTGTTTAGGCAGAAAATATATCCTGACATTGACTTAAAATCATCTAAGTCAGATGCAAAGCTTGCATCGCAGTATCCTTCGACAGTAAGATCTTTCTGACCTCCGTAGACTAAGAATAAATCTTTAGTACTTTTCAAGTACTTGAGCATATTCTTCACGGCAGCCCAGTGACCATCTCCAGGGTCAGATTAGAAACGACTTGTTACACTAAGTGCATAAGCCACATCCGGTCGAGTACATAACATTGCATACATTATGCTACCTATTGCTGATGCATAAGGTGTATGAGTCATTCTTTCCTTCTCAAGGTTAGTCTTAGGACACATCTTCTTTGAAAGACATGTTCCTATACTCATAGGAAGGTTCTTAACCTTTGCTGACTCCATATTGAATCTCTTCAACACTTTGTCAATGTACATCGATTGTGATAGTCCTATTAACCTTCTAGATCAATCTCGATAGATTTTAATTCCAAGGATATAGGACGCATCACCAAGATCTTTCATCTCGAATTGGTTCGATAACCATAACTTAGTCACTTTCATGTCATCCTTCGAATTCCCAATAAGAAGGATGTCATCAACATAAAGTACTAAGAATTGAACTGAGGTCTCCAATTCCTTCCTATACACACATGATTCATTCAAAATTTGAATGAAGCCAAACGCTTTGACTGATTCATCAAATCGAATGTTCCAATTCCTAGAAGCCTGTTTCAATCCGTAGATTGATCTTTGGAGTTTGCAAACCTTTTGCTCACTCCCACTTAATGTGAAACCTCTAAGTTGCTCCATATAAATGTCTTTATCAATGTCACCATTGAGAAAGGCAGTTTTAACATCCATTTGCCATATCTCGTAGTCATAATACGTAGCAATGGCAAGCATGATCCGAATAGACTTTTGCATTGCAACTGGTGAAAATGTTTCATCAAAGTCCACGCCGGGTCTTTGAGTGAATCCTTTTGCAACCACTCTTGCTTTGTAGGCTGCAATGCTTCCATCAACTCCAAGCTTTCCCTTAAATATCCATTTGCAACCTATGGGTTTGACCCCATCAGGCAAATCTACCAAGGTCCAAACTTGGTTGGAGTTCATGGAATCCATTTCGGATTTCATGGCTTCTATCCACTGTTCAGAGTCAGAATCTGAAAGTGCCTCCTCATATGTTAAAGGATCATTATCCTTTTGAGAGATTTCATGGAAAAATCCATACCATCTCTCCGGCTGTCTAGAAGTGCGTTCAGAACGCCTTAGAGGAGAATTTTCGTGTGTATCGAAATTCATGATTGGTTGTGGTTGGCCAGAAGGGGACGTTTCTTCAGTGGGTGGTGTGGGATCACTTTTTACTTCTTCCAATTCTATGATCTTGCCTTTCTTTTCTTTAAGGAACGGTTCCTCTAAAAAAGTGGTATTTCTGGAAACAAACACTTTTTGCTCAGATTGATCATAGAAGTAGTATCCTATGGATTCCTTAGGATAACCTACCAAGTAGCATAAGTTAGAATGAGATTCTAACTTATCTCCCACTGTCCTCTTCACGTAAGCTAGACAACCCCAAATTCTTAAGTAAGAATAACTAGGGATTTTACCATGCCACATTTCATAGGGCGTTTTAGATACTGACTTAGAGGGAACTAGATTCAAGATCTTTGCTGCACTTTCTACGGCATAACCCCAGAAAGAAGGTGGTAAGTCAGTGAAACTCATCATGGAACTAACCATATCTAGTAGGGTTCGATTCCTTCTCTCAGAAACTCCATTAAGCTGAGGAGTTCCCGGAGGAGTCCACTGAGAGATAATCCAATTATCTTTGAGATGATTGAGGAATTCTTCACTAAGATACTCGCCTCCTCGATCAGATCGAAGTGCTTTGATATTATGACCAGTTTGGTTCTCAACCTCCTTTTGAAATTCTAAGAATTTCTCAAAAGCTTCAGATTTATACTTCATTAAGTATACATAACCATATCGACTAAAGTCATCGGTAAAGGTTATGAAATACTGATGATTGTTTCTTGTGCTTACACTAAGCAGTCCGCAAACATTAGTATGGATCAAATCCAAAACCTCAGTGGCACGTTCCACAGTTCCTTTAAAAGGGATTTTGGACATTTTTCCTTCGAGACAGGATTCGCAAGAAGTTAACTCCTTAAGATCATTTTCAGAGAATGATCCTAAAGTGTTTATCTAGCTAATTCTATTCTTGGAAATGTGTCCTAATCTAGCGTGCCATAAGGGAGCTGAAACTTTTTCATCTCTCTTACACTTCGTTTCTCATTGTATTTTCATAATATTGATATTTTGAGTTAGATAAAGTCCATTACTTAGAGTACCGATGTGAACGGAAGAGTTGTTCCGTTTGATAAAGTATTTACCATTCTTAATGTAAGTTTCATAACCTTCACAATCTAAGATTGGAACATAAATTTTATTACGAATAATGCTCGGTACATAAAGGACTTTATTTAAGACTAACTCAAAACTACCTAAATCTAATCTAATTGTGCCTAAAGCTCGAGCTTCAACGATTGAGCCATCGCCGATCTTCAAGACACATTCTCATTCTTTGAGTTGTTGGACTTCACTTAGCATCTGTACATCATTACAGATATGAGTTCCACAACCGGTATCAAGTACCCAAGAACTAGAATTAATAGAAAGATTTATTTCAACGGGAAAAATACCTTTCTTTAGAGTAGCCTTGTACTCTGGGCAGTTTCTCCTCCAATATCCCGCTTTGGTACAATGGAAGCAAACATCCTCTTTCTGATCTCGCTTCTTCTTTTGGGCCTTCCCCTTCGAAACGCCACCAGTGGGCCTAAGGGGTTTCTTCTTCTTCTTTTGGGCTCTCTTGCCCTTACCTTTAGAAGGCCCAGAAGAGGAAGATGGAGCATGCACCATCAAAACCTTATTGTCCTTCTTGATCGTGCTTTCAGCAGTCACAAGCTGACTAATCAGCTCAGCTACAGTAGCACCAGCATGATTCATATTGAAGTTAAGGACAAATGGGTTCAATGATGGTGGGAGCGAAGCTAGCAACAAATCCACTGAAAGCTCATCTTTCAGTGGCATGTCCATGGAAGCAAGTTTCTCAGTAAGGGCGAGAAACTTGAGTCCATATTCATGGACACTTGATCCTTCCCTCATTCTTAAGTGGAACAATTCCTTTGAAGTGTTATACCTTGTAACACGTTCATGAGGGCGGTAAAGTTGCTCTAAGTGGTCGTAAACCTCCCAAGCGAATTCCATGGCCTCATGTTGCCTTTGCAAGTCCGGAGATATGTTACCTAACATAAGGCAACGGGCTTGGAGATTATCATCCTTCCACTTCTGAATCGCGTCCCGCTCGGCCCGAGTGGGAGCCTCCCCTTCGGGACTGGGCTCCCCTTCGAAGAGAACATAAGTTCTCTTCTCAGAATCTAAAATGATTTTTAGATTCCTCAGCCAATCAGAATAGTTGGGACTAGTCAACTTGTTTGACTCGAGGATCGATACAAGAGGGTTTTTGGTTTCCATTTCAAAACACGTAGAGAATCACAGAATCTACGACCTAAATGGTAAAACAGAGAACTAGTGAGCATGCTGAATTATAACGATATACAAAAGATAAGGTCTTCTAATGTAGCTCCCACTGTTTTTCAAAGATCTATAATTCCCAAAGATCTAAGAGGAACACGTTTCCCAATGGGTACTTAGATCCTAGGCATTTTACCTCGAACCCACGACTCGCGGACATTCTAAGTAAGCACCCTATGTAGGTACAACTTACCAATTCTAACACCTTTAGAACTCTTAGTAATTGTTTTTGCATCACCTATCTTTCAATATGGACACACGACTCGTGCGACATCCATATTTACTTAGTTGTTAAGCTAGACCCATCAATCATAAGATCATGACCAAAACTTAGTTCGAACGACCCACGACTCGCGGACATCGCCCTGGCTAAAATTGATCATGAAATATTGATCATTTAAAATGATCAATTAGGTAACTAAGAACTAATAAGCTCCACTAGCTATCCCACGACTCGCGGACAATAACTAGTTTCACTTTCTAAACTTAAAACCTATTGATGGAATGCTAGGAATTTAATTCAAAATTTGCATCTCGAATTAAATACCTATTTGTTCGAAATTAGCTTAATATTTAATGGGAATTTTCGAATCAACCGGAGAGTTGTCCGGTTCGACCTCACCAACATATATGTTATCCAATTTTATTAGTCTTGATTAATGCAAGTACACTTAAATGCATTTCAAACAAGCACATAAACAGATAACATGTCCTAGCATGATACTAACATGTAATGATCATGGGTTCTACCTATCTTATGTGTGATATGTGGGAGCCACTCCACAATCACAAGTTCTAACATACATGCCACATAAACAGTTTAAATCACATAAGGGAAAGCGGTAACAAAATACGAGCCCTATCTCTATTACATTTTTACAATTGAGATTCCCCTCCCTAACATTTTGAGAGGTCTTCACTTATGGCCTCCTTGTTACTTGAATGTGGTCCATCTTACTCCATGGGTGCATTGTCTTCAAAATGAAAATAAAACCTCACCACCTATCTCTACTCTCAAATTACAATAAAAAGAAAAAGACATAAAGTAATAAGGCTCAATCTTCATATTGGCCTAAGACAATTACACGGGGCATACCCCGGCCTCAAAAACAGTAATATGGAAAGTCACATAATAAATCACATAACAGTACGCACATAAGTGAGGCTCCAACCTCAATTGAAAAATGCAACTATAGGGCTCCAACCCCAATTTAAACCATACATGTGCATAAATTAAAACCATACATAGATCTAAACCCATGATCACCTAACATGCTTTCCCGAGAATTTAAATTTAGCCAATAAATTAAATTTCCCGTTTCAAGTCCTAATGACTTAAACCACGACTTGATGCGAGTCTTGTTTATAAAAGTTTTCAATAAATCCCAAATTAACAAAACAAATAAAATTCCAATTAATTTCTGAAAATTAATAATTTTATCAAAGATGTATTTTCCCAAAATATAAACCGTTTCAATTTCTCAAAAATCCCAATTTTAAGTTTTATTCAAAAATTAAAATAAATATTCAAAAATAAAATTTTAAAATTAAAAATAAAAATTGGGACTGGATTGCACGACATAGGAAAACGGATTACGAAGGAAAAACGGGGCCCGTACGCGAAGAGGGTCACACGTCGCAGGAGCGCACAGCGCGCGCTCCTGCGCGCGGCCCATCTCGTCCTTGTGCGGGCGACGTGCGGCCAGTCTCGGCCGGCGCGCCGACTTGCTGGATGTGCTGGGCGGGATGCCCTGCGCGCGCCTGGGCAGGCGGGCGGTGCGCACGAAGCCCGCACGCGGGGTTTTGCGTGTTCGTCGTATTCCGTGTTTTCGTTTCGTGTTTTCGTTCAAAAGCAAAACTAATCCAAGAAATCCAAAAACAGTTTATACAGTTTCAAATCTAAAATAGTTTTTAAAAATTAAATTTTGCAAAAACCAATTTTCAGAAACTTTCAGGAAAAATACAGTTTCGTAATTCAGGCTTTCTAAAACAATTACTAATACTCAATCGCATCAAGCCTAAGAATTTCTACCAAATTCAGAATAATTGAGACGAATCAGAAACACGGTTAACGACGTGGCTCTGATACCACTTGTTGGAAAATACGAATCAGAAAGCTGCGGAAATTTAAAAAATTTTCCAACAAAAGGACCTTGAACTCGCAATCGTGTATCCAAATTCGTAGAGTTAAGAAACTTACTTTTCTTTTATTCTTTCTTGAAGCGTTTCAAGCCACCCAAGAACGCTCTTCTCGCGGCTTGATCCCCTCTCCTTAGTAAAGTTCGAATCTTCAAACTTCTAACTTGAAGCTCTCTAGAGATAGTCCACCAACTTGACTACAATCTAACTAGTAAGGATGCTATTTCTCTAGTTAGTGTTGAGGCTTAACCTAGGGTTTCGTTTATCTTGGAGAAAGGATGGTGTTCAACACATAAACCAAAAGAATTGTCAATTAGCTCTAAGGGGAGCTCGAGCTCCCCTATTTATAATAAAGGGAGGACCGAAAATCCTAGTCCTTATGGGCTAGGGTTTTGGTCTCTGTCTCCTATTACTTGATCATCAAGTAATTTTGACTTTGACTTTGACTTTGAATTCAAATTCAAATCAACTTTCAAGAGAGTTAAAAATATCCAAACTATTTTTGGATCATTTTATACTTTATTTATTTAAAATAAATAACTTATTTTATCTAATTAATTAATTTATAATTAATTAACTAGATTATTTTTCTCCAAAATAAGACTTTCTTTTTAATTCAAAAATTAATCCAAAGTCTATTAAATAATTAACACATTTAATTATTTAATATATATATACAATATATGTATACACACGTGTGGGACACGTGTCACAAGAACACGTGTCACTCACGTGACCCACATGTGTGGTTTCACACGTGTGGAACCCTCTTGGCCCGATTAACTCGTTTAATCATTTTAAAGCCTCAACTCATGTAACCAAGTTGTTGTGTGTGACACTCTAGGTTCTCAATTCAGTTAGCAGTGACCCTAATTAATTAATCAGTCCACAGATTAAACGACCATAGTCTAGCAACAGGTGTTTAGCCCCTAGCTGAATTGGAATGGTTGAATTCGACAGAACCTTTAAGTCATTGATTCATGTGAGATACAATCCTCCTACTTACTATCTCTCATCCAAGATCTAGGGTAAGGGAATAATCAGAACCCTAATAATCCGGTCTTAAAGCTAAGTGCATTTCATATCCATTTGATCTCAATCCAAGAAACCCTTTTCTTGATGTCTTGATCTACTGCCTTGGCCAAGGACTCCATATGGCATATGAATGACTTACACAATAAGAGATCACCTTGCAAATGCAAGAGTAGGTCCTTTCTTGATTCTCATTCACTTTCATGAATCACTTGTGCAGCCCCAGCATAAGCCTTGAATCAGTTGTCTAAGGCGACACCCTTTAAAGCTTATACCTAAGAATACAGAGTTAACTCATAAAGCGACAAGGAACCTCAAGTCTAAGGATCAATTAATGACATCAATGACTCGTGAGATATTTCCATATCTGGAAGTTTCCATTTCCTGAAATAGAAACTTCCTTTCCCATTTAGGAATCTTCTCACACGGGGCACCTCAGTGAACTTACTTATTAAAGTAAGCACCCTCATGTATCACGCACGTATCACATATACACTTTGCACCTCCATGAAACAAGGTGGTCCTTCTTAAGGGTGTGATCCCACAAGCAAGCCTTAGAGGAGTCAGGTTGAAACTCCCACTGTCTGTAGGACTCATCGGCTTGGAGTATTTTACTAATCATGACTTATGTGATATAGGGCTCGTTTCATGAACCATTTCACCTAAATGGTAGAGTCCTAAAGTCATCAGGATTAGGGGAGTTCTCATACATGCACAGCTAAAGTAAACGCATACCAAACAGAGCGTATAAAGAAGTGTTGCCTCAATTCGTTATTTCATTCAAAGATTGTCTGTGATTACAATAAGGAAAAGCACAAAGCGGATATACAATCGGCTTTCTAGGGCACTATTCCTAACAGTTTCATGCATAAGAATTCAAATAAAAACACAAGACCACATTCATAGTTTAAACCATATTATACAAAACTAAATTAAATAAATTAAGGAATGAAAATAACACAATTCTCACATATATATATATATACATATTATACTACACGTACAGCAGCCCCTAGCACTCCTAAGGTCATGATTAGTGTATAAAAATCCAAACAAAGTTCAAACTATCAGCCATCTCACTTCCATTAATTTACGTAGGATTCATGCAAAAGAGTAAAAAAATCTGATCAATGCATGCAAGGAAACAAGTTACACAAATGAAATGAAGCAGCCACGGTTTCCTCGCCCGGGGAGACTTTTGTTCACCATTCTCCCCGCCCGGGGAGATAAATTGCAGGCGACAGCAGCAACAGTTTTGCATCGTTCTCCCCTATTCAAAGGTTAATAACAACAGCAGCAAATAACGAGCAACGAAGCAACAACTTAAGGCAGCAAATGACAGGTAATGACACAACAAATAACATCTTCAAAACCATGAAATCAATCAGCCGCAAAGCAACAAGGCATCAACGAAGAAGAAAGGGAAAAACTTGGGGAACAACCCATACTCCATTAATAGGATCTTTACATACACTCAACCAACACTTAATAAAAGATCACACAATCATAAACGAGGCACAAGGAGTTCATATATAGCTTCATATCAAGATTATATCCAAAGAAATTCAAGAAATCACCAAAAATCATTTATGCCCTAACTATTCACTTCATGGAGCAAAAACCATATCAAACATGGATGAAATTCAGATTTTCTTGGATGCAAATGATCACTTAAGCATGTACATATCAAATATAAGCTTACCCCTTGAAGAAGGTGGAAGAAAATGAAGATTGAAGCTCAAAAATCCCCTTGGGTGAATAGTTACGGGAATGGGCTGCTGCTGCTCAAAAATCTGATTTTTCCTCCTTTCTCTTGTATATGGATCGATATTAGGGAAGCAAAAGTGATAAAGGAATGAGTTGGTGAGAAGTGGGTCCTAGTTTCATGTGAAAAGCCCAAAAGATGAGGGACTTATGTGCAAATTAGTGAAAGGTGGTCATAATGAGTGCGAGTCAGTTTCCGGGCAAATTTTGGAGTATCAAATGCGCTTAGAAAAATATGACGATAGGTTTCTTAACTTGAAAATCTCGTTACGAGTCCAGCGCCACTTCCGGAATTCGAATCCGAATTCCCGAGCTCAAGTTATAAATTCCGGAACACAAGGTGCGCTAAAACTAGTTAGGCCCTCGAGTCCCCAAAACAAATAAAATGGTCCGTTACCATTTCAAACAAGTCCAAAAATGTAAAACGAGCACATAAACAAATTCATAACCCACATTTCAACAAATAAACAAAGCACGAAATTTCCATCTCAAATCGAATACAAACGCAACACATTTCAACAAATAAACATATTATTCAAATAATAAAAATTAAATTTCAAGAAATAATACATAAAATTAAATTAAACGAATTAAAAAAATAAATAAAATTTTATTAAAAAGGCTATTTTTCAATTAGGTCCAAAACTTTCAAAAAGTTACAATTAAGTCCAAATCCAAGTTTTCAATTAAGTCCACTAATTTTAAAGTCATACAATTACATACTTAAATCATGTATATCACATAAATTCACGAAATTAGCATACTCGGGAATTAAATTCAAAATAGAAAAATTAAATACAAAAGTTAAGACGTGAAAATTAAACAATTAGAGCATATAAATCACTTAAACAATTAATTCAACGAATAAATTAAATCAAAAGAAGAATTAAACGTCGGAAAAACCTCTCGTGACATCATACCTGGCTCGACAGAGAGACGGGGTGTCACAGATATAGGGCTCGTTTCATGAACCATTTCACCTAAATGGTAGAGTCCTAAAGTCATCAGGATTAGGGGAGTTCTCATACATGCACAACTAAAGTAAACGCATACCAAACAAGAGCATATAAAGAAGTATTGCATCAATTCGTTATTTTATTCAAAGATTGTCTGTGATTACAATAAGGAAAAGTACAAAGCAGATATACAATCGGCTTTCTAGGGTACTATTCTTAACACGAAGTTCCAATCTTGAGTGTGCAATTGATCTTAATCCAATAAATCCATCCTGTACTATGGATTATATTTAGTTTTCCTGGATGCTCGAGCTAATCTTTAGTAGCCTGAGTTATGGTCTTCAACTCTAGTAGCACCTCCGGTTCATCATGGAAAAACGATTGACAAACCGGTAACCCATCTTATTCATGTTGCGGTCTCTTCTAGATATTCCACTTCGAAAGCCCGGTTGAATTGACTCTCACTTTGATATTTACGAAACACTATGATTTGCTCGAGTTTCCTTACCGAATACCTTTCTCACCAACTCTTTGAAATTATCTCACGATTCATCATCTTCAAGATAAGAGGCACATTATTAGTAACACAATACTTTCAATCTTGGGAGATTGAGTTCGTACATCTCTCGTAGTAAGAAATCAACGGCGTTGATTCTACTTCCAAAGTTATCATTGATATTCCTTTACCCTGTTTTGTCGTTTAAATTCCCAAGCATTCCTCGAATACCCATCTTCACCTCTTGAAGCACTTGTCTCTCCTTCCATCCTCGACATTTATCTTCAATGCCACATTTCCATATGACCCGCTTGATCAATTCTTAATCTGCTTTGGTGGACATTGTTGTGAATCAATTCTTAATCCCTTCTCATATACCTGCTTGATCTTCCCATATGACCCGCTTGGGTTAAATTCCACCCCTTGCCACTTGTAGAATCTAGTTACTTATCGTTTCTTGCATTTCCATTGTTCCTGCTAGAAGTAATCCAATCAATAACAACTATAAATTTAAGTCATCTCCCGGTCGGCTCTCCCCCTTAAGAATTTTTTTCCTAACTCCTTGAACCTGTTCCACCGCCTCTCGGATCAAAGATTCTCGACCTCTCCAACTTAGCTTCCTCGGTAAGGCGGTTCTAGCCAAGTTACATGTCCATTGATCTCGCTCTCATTCACTTTGAAGCGATTGACAGGGATAACCACCTATTTCTTTCGTTCCAACGTCGTCTCTACTTTCCCGAGCCTCTGAATTCCTCTTTCTTTTCATTCTACACTTTGCAACCCCAAAATTCTTCTTATCTCGAACCGAATGTGGTTCGGTTGAATTAACATTCGATGAGCAAGGTGGAGAAAAGTTCCTAACAAGTAAACACTAAACAATGCATGTCGGGTTAGGATGCCCATGCACATAGTAAACAAATAAAGATGCGACACATTAGAGCAATCATATTAAGTAAATATGCACGCACATATATAAAGGAGGGTAAATAATTAGATAGGACGTACGATGTACATGTCATGAATGTATTAAACTTGTCACCGTGGTGGTAAGCTTTTAGCTAGGCAACTTTTTAGCTAGGCAACTTGTTCTTCATTTCCTTAATTACAGGTTTACTTTGAACTTGTTGATCATCTTTTGTTTACCCATGTTTCCATGGCCCGAGATTATGATTATTGAACCCAAAGTCTTCTACATCAATGGAATTGGTATCTCGATTTATTCCCAAGTATCGGTCTACAAAGTTTATCCGAATCTTCGCCTTAGCTATCACCTCGATCAAAGTTCACTTGACTTATCTCCTATGAGCTCAAATTGGTGGGATGAACTCGTCCTCCAATTGCTTACACTTGAGCACGTAATTTCCTTCCAAAAGCTCTTTGCATTTCTTTATCGTTTCCATTTGTTGCTCCATATCTCCCAATTCAACCTCTCAACACTACAACTCAGCTTGGATCTATAAATTAAACTCTAATCCGTCCGAAGATGGAACCTTTAGCATCTTGGCTTTCCATGAATTTGAAATCACTATATTGATCGGTCCTCTTTAACGCCTCCCAATCCGACTTCTTCCTTACCCGAAATTCGGAGTGTCTCAATTCATCTCTTCTTCTCCCTCTTGCCCGAACTTAGCTTTAAATAGCTTGAATTAGGTTATTACATCAACCGGTTAGATGATCTTTCTTACTTATCAACCACGAGCTTACCTTACCTTAAATTCTCTTGAAGGTCATCGCCTCCTCCTCGAGAGAAACCTCGAATCTGAAACACCTTTGAGATTTTCTTCACTTCTCTCTTGAATGAATGATTCTATGGAATCCGGTTGGGAAGTCTTCGTAGCATAGGCATACATGTTGATCTCGTGAATCAAGATCATCACACACCCCAAATCCCATCTCAACGAGGATTCACCGTCAACAATAGAGCTTGCAAACTTTCCCTATAAACCGGCCTCCTATTCCGGGTTTTAACCCTCGAACCATAGCCCCATTTAGAGAAGGCCATGACTCTCGAATCCTAGTAAGTAATTCCCGATGCCTTCTTTACATCATTTGGCTTTAAGGTAGAACTCGTGGTGACTAGTTGTAGTTGTAGAAATTAGCCGTGGTTGGATATTATCTTCGTATCCTATTGTAGCACCCCTACACGTGGAGATGCCACCCCTCCCCCCCCCCCCCCCGGCACTATAGGTCGATCCACATACGAAACGGGTAACCCGTACATGAACTAACCTATAGCGAATGGGTGACAATGCAAATAAAGCGATAAGCTAGGCGGGATTGACTCGTATATGCAACAGAATAAAGCGGAAGCATAATTCACTCTGTATCAAATACAGCTATTAAACATGCTATGATATTACTTATTCATCCAATAATTCATATACTAGTTCCCAAATATCAATACATTATCATCTCCAAATATAAATAACAAGTAATTATAATGATAATTCTAAGGCAACAATAAACAATATGCAGCGTGATTGACTCGATTACATGGACTGGACTCGACTCGACTCCCGCCTAGCGTGCACCTACAATAGCCTAAAAGGTGGAGGCGTCAGTCTGTGAAGACCGAGTGAGGGGTTTAAATAAATATTAGCGTAGATAACATGCAAGCTATATTCTCGGGTAAAGACTTAGAAAAGATAAATGTATAAATTCAATAATGAGGTACTCTTCGCCCGAGAATACAACTATCAATATTAAGTACTTGTTCATTTTCATGCAATCAATACATGGCCCCGGCGAGTGAGGGCGGTCTCCAATCTTACTCCAAATGTACATGAAACATGCTTGCTTGATTGTTAATCAATAGGTGATCATGCAAATCAATGACCGTGTAATCGTACGATAGTGTAATCAAGTAACACGTTCAAGGAATGAAAATCATGCAATAACCCGAGGAGAATCCGTGGTGTCGGACCCGTCCCCAGTCTCCTTCTCCCTCCAATGATGGGAAGGTAGCTAGCCTTCACCATCCACGACGTGTTGAACAGAGGGTACATGAATCCCTAAGCCCGAAACTCCTTACTCCACTAATCTCCTAGCGGATTCAGGGGTCATCCCAATGTGGTGAGGATAGCGCGAGAGTTACCCGTCAACCCTTGCTTTCCCGGTTGGCTCAAGCCACTACCCTCGGGCCCAACGTGAACAATCCTGTTTACTCGCCTAAAACATGCACGATTCATGACAATAACATGGCTTGCTTGCTTGGTTTTCATGAACATAACTTGCTTGAAATGATAAGTGATTTCATTCAAAATTATAGATATAATTACCTTTTGGCCGAAAGATCACATAAGGGGTATACGGGTTCTATATAACTAGCAATTAAACCTCACCTGACAGGCGACATGACGACTCATGGATGCATGAACGTGCTTATGATCAACAATCTCCGCCCTGGAGAAGAACTGGACAAGAAATGGAAACATACCTGCATTCGTGAGACAATACTCGACAATGGTACCAAACACGACGCACGGCATGATCACATACGAGATAACGTGTAATGAACAATGTAGCATGTAAATATCATATTTTGGCATGTATTTAATCATAAAATAACAATTTGGGGTCAAATAAATCATTGGAATTAAATCCCAAACTTTCATTTTTATGCAGAATGTTTCTGCCTCTCCAGAGGCCTGGGAACGGCCGTTCCGGTCCTTAGTTCAAAATGGGAAGGGCCGTTCCCAGTTCCCCGAAGTTGCTCCCCGAAGATGGGAACGGTCTTTCCCGTCTGTGAGGCAAAGTGGGAACGGTCGTTCCCGTGCTCGCCGCCAAGCACACATTTCAAACATGGGAACGACCGTTCCCCAAAACAAATGGGAACGGGAAGGGTCATTCCCATTACGAGGGCATTGCAGAAACAGAGCATGAAGAACAGGGGATGCTCGAAACTATACAAATTCTCACCAAACCATCATAATTCACTGCCAACCATTGTAATTCATGAAGAGAAACATACTTGCATGCTTTAGGTACCAAAAGACCCAATATAAACACTCATATCATACCTTAATCATCATAATCATCAACTTGATACCTTATATGTTCATATCATTTAAATTCATGATCTTCAAGAATTCTTGCACAAATTCAAGTGAAAAGCCTAGAATCATGCTTCTAATAATTAATCACAAGTTATTTCATAGAATCATTACCCTAGCTCAATCAAACCCCATCAAGAAATCACATAATCAAGCTTACATGCACCTTGAATGAAAAAAGATTGAAGAAGAAGGTGATGATGGATGATTAAGCTCCAAACTCTTCCATTTCTTGGAAATCTTTGGTGAGAATCAACAAAATCCTATTTTCCTTTCTTGGTGTTGTGGCTCGATGAGCAAAGGAGCAAAGATGGTGTATGTATGAAATGAAAAATGATCATGGAATATGGAAGAGAGGAGATAACGTGATTCATTGCTTTGATTTTGATGAAATACATGAAATTGTAATTTAATCCCTCAAGCTTGTAAGTTATGCAATCAAGGATAAAAGGTTTGGATGTGATCAATTAAATCCAATAATGTTTTCATGCAATTTCGTCCTTTAATTTGAATAAATGCCAATTAAAGGCAATCAAGCAATTAAATCATGTTAGGCAATTAATTCATGTACCAAAAAAATTCCATATGTACAATGATTCTCACGTTCACATTTATTTCATATATTTTCACGTAATCATGTTCAAACATAATTTTGTTCAAGTAATAGAGCACATATATAAATTGAATAAATAAAAGTAATAAATAAAATTCCTAACGCTAGAAACTCACACGTGTCGAGCATACCTGACTGTCTGGAAATCGGGGCGTTATAACTCTCTTCCCCTTAAGAGAATCCGTCCTCGGATTCATTGTCTTGAATTCCTAGAATTTAATTGGCTCTTACGTGTTCATCCCAAGCAGGTTAGCTACTCCCCGTCAGGGATTAGTTCGAAAGAGGTCTTCAATCCATAAGGTCCTTCAATGTGTGAAATCACAACCCTCGACTTTCTGGAGCCTAAACACTCGAAAGAAAATCTAACCTTCCACTACAACAAGTTGACAAGTCACTGGAAATAATGAGAGTGCCCCGTCTCTCAAACAACCAACGAGAGAACCCCGTCTCTCGAGCAAGTAACAAGAGCACCCCGTCTCTTGATAACCCTGAGAGAATCCCCGTCTCTCACGCACACAAAATAAAACTCAAGCGAGAAATTAAATAAACATTTAACAATTATCACATGAGGAGCAGAGAAAAGAGATCAGTTATATCAAGTTATTTTTCACATAAAACAGTCAACAATAAACAAGGAATCATATGGAGTAATAATAAAATACATGATACTCGTGATATGCATGATTAAGTGTACCGTTCACCGTGCATGAAAGTTCTCATTTTGGGGTAGTTGGTTGAGTGCTTGATCCTTTAGTTAATGCTTCTCGTTTTGTACCACCACGGTTTGGTATTTCCATTCTTGATACTCACCTCAGCCCTAGTGCTCTATTCTAACATAATCCATAAATCACCATTAATCACCACATCTGCATACCCATTTAACCTCAGATTTACCAGTTGAACCCGTCTTAACTGATGCCCCTCTTCACTTTTTGGTTTTGGAAATAAAATAAAAATCCTAGGATTCTGGTTGGGGGGATGGTTGTGTATCCAAGCTTAAAAGACTGGCTTTGTGCTCCAAGCAAGCTTTTATCCGACAACCAGAGAGAATAGGTTTTACCATCTCCTCAACCTCCTTAATCAGAGTAAAACATTTCCCCGAAGCAAAGATCTTAATCTTTCTATTTTGAAATCCGAAAGTTGAGTTCCTATTCCATTAGAAAATAGCACGGCGTAATCATTAATGTCGTTAGTATCTTTGGTCCCACGACTATTTTTAGTCGAGTTGTCTACCCTGCCCATTTCATGAAGGCTTCCATTTAAGATGGATGTTTGATGTGGAAAAGAAACAAGGTCGTCATCCCTTGAGAGCAACTCAACAAATACACTTGCATAGAAATCGAAGGAATCAGGTCCTAGTGAAACGTCTTCCATTTGATCCCTGAAATTTGATGATATACCCAACAACCTCACAAAAGATCTTGAAAGAGATGATCGATTAGCTTCAATTTTCTCAAACATGGTCACGGCAACTAATACAATTACGGAAGCGATGCCGGCAGCACGAATGAAGGAGTGATGCGCAGTTAAAGGCATCTCTAGGGTATAAATAACAACTTCGTAAGAAAACTCTTGTTGGAGTTAACCTATTAAAACTTGGGATTGATTCCGAATATTAACCAAGTTGAATCCTTTCTATTTACTGAGTCAACTGATACCCTGACACACACCCTTCAACGACATCTATATTCTGAAAACAGTAATAAAGTGAAGGTACTGTCGATGATAGGACTTTTCTTTGTGTAAGAGGGAGGAAAATTTCTTTTACATGATTCTGATAGAGAACTCTGGAAGGAATCGGTTTTCTTGGAACTCCAACTCTCTCGAGTGAGGTTTAAGTTCTGGTTTTAGTTTATTCCCCGACTGTCTCTCCCCCTTAAAAAAAATAAAACTGTCTATTTCCTTGAGCTCGTTTACCACTCCTTAATTTCCAACTATATCACCCATCTGATCTGGTATCTGTAATTTTTCCAACATCCCAATAATCCTCCTAATAATACTCGAACATAATTTCTTCCAATCTCTTGATTCAATATAATCTTAATTGAGGCGGTGGTTAAAGTAGAATGGGAGAGAGAACCTATTACAATGAACACTAAATAATGCATGCCGGTTAAAATGTTACTGCACATAGTACACTTACAATCAATTTAAAATGCATCATGTTGGAATAAGTACATTAATCTAAAGGTATGCATATAATAAAAAAACTTGATTAATTTGAGTAAGGGACTTAACAAGTTACTCATGCAATTTCAACAACAATAATTATAGTAATAAATATAAATAAGTAGCAAGTTAAATTAACACAATATATGATACACGTGTTTATGAATGCATTGAAGAACCTGTCACCGTAGAAATGCTAGGCTTGAATCCGGTATCCATTCATTGTTGATTGACTTCGAAGCTTGTCTCGAATGTTTGATCATTCTCTAATTTTCCTCATGGTCTTCTAAATTTTCAATTTTCTCCGGCTTCAATTCGGACCTTTCCTTGGTTTGATTTGAAAGTTCCTTGAACCTGACACTTTCCGATTATAAATTTCTAAATGATTCCCGAACCTCCCATGATTGATTCCTTGATTAAAACCTTCCTAATAACCCCTTGTGTAGCGCCTCCCCAACACTACAACCCCGCACCGCAATACTCCCTGAGTGGAGGTTAGACCCAACACCCAGGAAATACTACGGCGAACGGTCAGGATAATATGAATGGAGTATGTGACACAGTGCAGCGGAAGATAAAGAGATTTAACTTTACCAATGAACGGGGAGGATAACGTACAATGAGCAAGGATTATCATTATTGGTCAAAGTAGTTTGCAGAAGAGTACAACAGGTTGACATGCAAGGACAAAGTATGAGATGGTTTATTTCTGCAGAGAGTAGGCTCAAGACAATGTACTCTTAGAATCGGATCCAACCTACGGTTGTAGTGCTTCAAGATACCTCTAGTTGTCGTTCATTGATTCCTGAAATCATGCATTTTAAAAATAGGCGAGAGGGTTAGTCAAAGTGACTAAGTGAAGGGGGTATGAGGGTTTATAGATATATGTATATGTATATATATATATATATATATATATATTTATATTTATATGATCAAGAAGATCTTGATCTATAATATTAACAATAGGATATAGCAAATAGGAAACGGTTCATAATAATTGTAAAACAGGGATGGGGTAGTTTGGAATCTTTATAGAAATATGAAACGTTTGTAACAAGAACATTAATGCCCGCAAGCTAGGCCTCTCCACCCATAACTCCTTAAATAATTAGTAAAATAGTATCGGGCTGATCAGGCTCCGATACTTCAATAAAATCAAGAATATTAACTCCGCTACTCCTTGATGTCAATAGGGAATCAAACCCTAGAGACCACGAACTAGATTCGGGAGGCAGCTATCTCTCCCTCATCCCTTGGCGTGGAGTAACTAACCTCCAGTTAAACCACTACCAAGAGGTGGTGGCAGTCCGCAGCACCAACAATACCCTCGGCCCGATACCTTCCGGGTAATTGCTCGCTACGGATACAGCCGGGGCCCATAACAGGAATCGAGAACAATATTTTGCTTGCATAACCCGGAATCAATGTTTTGATAAAATGGACTTGAAATGTATAATGTTCTAGAAAAACGTTGATTCCGGCAAGAAAGTATTTTTTCCTTAAAAGGGATAATGTAGTAAAGTAATATATATATATATATGGCAGTAAATCAATATGATGGGTAGGCTTGAAAATAGTTTTTATATAGATACGTATGTATAGGCATGATTCCAGTTGAAAACATTTTAACCCTCACCTATACCGGTAGTCAGATATTGTAATGTGGATTCCAGTGCGCCTGAAAGTAATAACTACTATAGGCTTAGAACTAGGTTCCTAATTTTAATCAAATAAGCACATAAAACACATAATTTTCATGCATAAAAGGATTACATCAAGTAAACACATAAACTATATCATGTTAGAGAATTCCCGGTAAACTCTAATTTTAACCATTTAAGGGAAATTAAGTAATTAATCAGGTTTCATGAATTCTTTAACCACTTAAATATTTATTAATCACATTATAATCTTAATTATAACATTAGAAATGAAATTTAGAATTTAATTTGACAATGTAGGTTATATTTCGAAAATAATCCATAATTTACCGATTTTTGGAAATTTCGGATAAAATCTTTATTTAAAAATTCCAAAACTAATTTTATAATTATTTTAATAATATTTTCGAAATTATCAGCTTATGGGTTGACCAAAAAGTCAAATTTACTATTGAAAAGATTTACTATTCAATTTCTTGTGAATTAAACACTTTATAACACAAAATCGAACACACATACTCACACACTATCACAAGTGCACTTAAAATTATTCAAGAACAACATGAACATGTTCTTGAGCCTATTTGAATATTCAAAGAAGGTATGTAACACACTTGATCATATTCATATTTATAACATAGAATTTGAAGCATAATATAGCAAAATATATTAATTCTCTATGAAAAATAATTCTAAATAAATTATTCTTGACATGAATTTAATTAAACAAGATCATAATTATTTAAACACATATTCATATCATATCATATCATAACTCATGCATTTAATTAAATAAAATGCATATATGTTATCACATTTTTCCTAAACTAGCATAAATAGCATATATTTCATAAAATAAATTCCTAAAGTATAATTTAATTAATCCTAGGCATGCTACTATTATTTTTATACTAAGAAAATTATATAAAGCATGAAATAATAAAAGAAAAACATACCTTAGAGAGAGAGAGAGGGAGAATGGCGTGAGAAATGGAGAGAAGAGAGTGATTTTGTGTGTTGATTTGTGAGGTATAAATGAGGCTTGAGGGGGGTATTTATAGGTAGTCATGAGGGGTTTCTAAGCAATAAATGAGAGTTTATGGGAGATGTGGTTGCTTATGATTTCAACAAATGCTTGGTAATAAATTAGGAGATGTGGTTAAATTACATGTTAAACAAATACTAGGTAATTAACTAAGTAATGTGGAGAAATTACATTCATTTAATTAAATCTTCTAGAAGCTCATGTAGTCATGAATGATGTCATCTTGAATAAAAATAAATATAAAAATAATACAAAATTTATTCAAGAGTCGAGAGGTAAAAGATTGAAGTAGTGAATTAATGAAAGAATGGGTGAAAAATGAGCTTTGTTTTGATTATAAATGTTGAAATATTTAGAGCTTTCGTTTATAAATTATGAATATTAAAGATGATGAAAATCATAGGAAAATTATATAAACGAAGCTATGATAAAGTTTAGAGTTTGGAAAAATCATTATAATGTAGAGGAAAATTCAAGGATCGTTTCAAGTATAATTTCGACTATTGAATAAGAGCTAATTTGTTCAAAATAAAATGTTGATTTTTAGAAAGGAAAATATTTATAAAATATGCTATGGTGAGATCGAGTTTTTGGTAAATGTATGAAAATTCATAAAATAATTTACGGGTCGTTTTGGTTATAATTTTGAATATCAAAAAGTAGATGAGTAGGGATTTATTGATGATCGAATCATAAGCTAGGGTTTTTGCCGGTTTTTGATACTACGAGAGTTAGGATGGGAATTATGGTTTACGGAGAGTATCACGATCCTCGAAATAATGTGAGGATTCTTTTGATTAAAATATTAGGTAATGAAAGTATTTCGGGAAATGTAGGAATATTTTTGAGCTATAGGGGTATTTTCGTAATTTCCAACTTACCCCTGTTTCGGGCTGTTACAATCCTTCCCCCTTAAAAAGAATCTGTCCTCAGATTCTCCTCATGTTTCATAATAACTTTAAGTAATATTGATATCCTCCATTTATGATGAGACAGGTTTCCAAAGGAGGGCTTATTTTAAACACATAAGGTAATTGTTCAAGTAAGAAATTTGAATGCGCACATAAATGATGCAATGAATGCATGGCTCCAGGATTAGTAACTGGCGTGTTTAGAATGCATACCTTTAACAACTTTGGGGATGACAATTTTAAACTGCAACCACCCTTATAGAAATAATATAATGCATGGTAGTTGAGAATGATGTGCAGATGATCACAAAATTAAAATTTCCAAGTAATAGCAATTAACAGACACAACATCCTTAGCGAAGATAAAGCATATATAGAGGCATAGGAAATTAATAAGTTAGTTTTCGGTCCTACTGGTATCTTGAAGCAATTCTAATAACTTAGGATTTGAACGAATTAGAAAGTATAAGTGAAGTGTTTCCATGAGTTAGGAATACTAGTATGATGAAGGAGATGTAGATCTTGTAACCGAATCTACCAAGAATTTGATAATTGAAGGATTTGATAGAACTCGTGATTTTGGTGTGGATTAAGACTGTATACTTGACTTGATCGAGGAAAGGTTTAGTACTACAATTGTAACAAATCACATGCTGGTCGGCCGCCCCAACAGTGATTGATCACAATTTAAGCACTAAAGACACGAGAGTACATATGAGACTCTATGAATGATGAACCGCAAATTTCCGCAACCTGGGGCTCTGATACCACTTTAATTGTAGCGCCTCCCCAACACTACAACCCCGCACCGCAATACTCCCTGAGTGGAGGTTAGACCCAACACCCAGGAAATACTACGGCGAACGGTCAGGATAATATGAATGGAGTATGTGACACAGTGCAGCGGAAGATAAAGAGATTCTACTTTACCAATGAACGGGGAGGATAACGTACAATGAGCAAGGATTATCTTTATTGATCAAAGTAGTTTGCAGAAGAGTACAACAGGTTGACATGCAAGGACAAAGTATGAGATGGTTTGTTTCTGCAGAGAGTAGGCTCAAGACAATGTACTCTTAGAATCGGATCCAACCTATGGTTGTAGTGCTTCAAGATACCTCTAGTTGTCGTTCATTGATTCCTGAAATCATGCATTTTAAAAATAGGCGAGAGGGTTAGTCAAAGTGACTAAGTGAAGGGGGTATGAGGGTTTATAGATATATGTATATATATATATATATTTATATTTATATGATCAAGAAGATCTTGATCTATAATATTAACAATAGGATATAGCAAATAGGAAACGGTTCATAATAATTGTAAAACAGGGATGGGGTAGTTTGGAATCTTTATAGAAATATGAACCGTTTGTAACAAGAACATTAATGCCCCGCAAGCTAGGTCTCTCCACCCATAACTCCTTAAATAATTGGTAAAATAGTATCGGGCTGATCAGGCTCCGATACTTCAATAAAATCAAGAATATTAACTCCGCTACTCCTTGATGTCAATAGGGAATCAAACCCTAGAGACCACGAACTAGATTCGGGAGGCAGCTATCTCTCCCTCATCCCTTGGCGTGGAGTAACTAACCTCCAGTTAAACCACTACCAAGAGGTGGTGGCAGTCCGCAGCACCAACAATACCCTCGGCCCGATACCTTCCGGGTAATTGCTCGCTACGGATACAGCCGGGGCCCATAACAGGAATCGAGAACAATATTTTGCTTGCATAACCCGGAATCAATGTTTTGATAAAATGGACTTGAAATGTATAATGTTCTAGAAAAACGTTAATTCCGGCAAGAAAGTATTTTTCCCTTAAAAGGGATAATGTAGTAAAGTAATATATCTATATATATGGCAGTAAATCAATATGATGGGTAGGCTTGAAAATAGTTTTTATATAGATACGTATGTATAGGCATGATTCCAGTTGAAAACATTTTAACCCTCACCTATACCGGCAGTCAGATATTGTAATGTGGATTCCAGTGCGCCTGAAAGTAATAACTACTATAGGCTTAGAACTAGGTTCCTAATTTTAATCAAATAAGCACATAAAACACATAATGTTCATGCATAAAAGGATTACATCAAGTAAACACATAAACTATATCATGTTAGAGAATTCCCGGTAAACTCTAATTTTAACCATTTAAGGGAAATTAAGTAATTAATCAGGTTTCATGAATTCTTTAACCACTTAAATATTTATTAATCACATTATAATCTTAATTATAACATTAGAAATGAAATTTAGAATTTAATTTGACAATGTAGGTTATATTTCGAAAATAATCCATAATTTACCGATTTTTGGAAAATTCGGATAAAATCTTTATTTAAAAATTCCAAAACTAATTTTATAATTATTTTAATAATATTTTCGAAATTATCAGCTTATGGGTTGACTAAAAACTCAAAGTTACTATTGAAAACATTTACTATTCAATTTCTTGTGAATTAAACACTTTATAACACAAAATCGAACACACATACTCACACACTATCACAAGTGCACTTAAAATTATTCAAGAACAACATGAACATGTTCTTGAGCCTATTTGAATATTCAAAGAAGGTATGTAACACACTTGATCATATTCATATTTATAACATAGAATTTGAAGCATAATATAGCAAAATATATTAATTCTCTATGAAAAACAATTCTAAATAAATTATTCTTGACATGAATTTAATTAAACAAGATCATAATTATTTAAACACATATTCATATCATATCATATCATAACTCATGCATTTAATTAAATAAAATGCATATATGTTATCACATTTTTCCTAAACTAGCATAAATAGCATATATTTCATAAAATAAATTCCTAAAGTATAATTTAATTAATCCTAGGCATGATACTATTATTTTTATACTAAGAACATTATATAAAGCATGAAATAATAAAAGAAAAACATACCTTAGAGAGAGAGAGGGAGAATGGCGTGAGAAATGGAGAGAAGAGAGTGATTTTGTGTGTTGATTTGTGAGGTATAAATGAGGCTTGAGGGGGGTACTTATAGGTAGTCATGAGGGGTTTCTAAGCAATAAATGAGAGTTTATGGGAGATGTTGTTGCTTATGATTTCAACAGATGCTTGGTAATAAATTAGGAGATGTGGCTAAATTACATGTTAAACAAATGCTAGGTAATTAACTAAGTAATGTGGAGAAATTACATTCATTTAATTAAATCTTCTAGAAGCTCATGTGGTCATGAATGATGTCATCTTGAATAAAAATAAATGTAAAAATAATATAAAATTTATTCAAGAGTCGAGAGGTAAAAGATTGAAGTAGTGAATTAATGAAAGAATGGGTGAAAAATGAGCTTTGTTTTGATTATAAATGTTGAAATATTTAGAGCTTTCGTTTATAAATTATGAATATTAAAGATGATGAAAATCATAGGAAAATTATATAAACGAAGCTATGATAAAGTTTAGAGTTTGGAAAAATCATTATAATGTAGAGGAAAATTCAAGGATCGTTTCAAGTATAATTTCGACTATTGAATAAGAGCTAATTTGTTCAAAATAAAATGATGATTTTTAGAAAGGAAAATATTTATAAAATATGCTATGGTGAGATCGAGTTTTTGGTAAATGTATGAAAATTCATAAAATAATTTAAGGGTCGTTTTGGTTATAATTTTGAATATCAAAAAGTAGATGAGTAGGGATTTATTGATGATCGAATCATAAGCTAGGGTTTTTGCCGGTTTTTGATACTACGGGAGTTAGGATGGGAATTATGGTTTACGGAGAGTATCACGATCCTCGAAATAATGTGAGGATTCTTTTGATTAAAATATTGGGTAATGAAAGTATTTCGGGAAATGTAGGAATATTTTTGAGCTATAGGGGTATTTTCGTAATTTCCAACTTGCCCCTGTTTCGGGCTGTTACACCTTGTGTAACTTGATACCCCGAGATTAGAATTCTTGAATTCAAATACTTCTCAAGGAATTAATCTCCAACAATGCTCCCGCTATTTCCATAATTGTCACCTCGCCTTTCTTTATTATTTCCATTTGTTGCTCCATCTCATCCAATTCAACCATATCATAGTTGGTAATCTTTGAAGCCACTTCCTCATCAACTCCTCAAGAATACCTCTTCTTTGTTGCAAGAATTCCCGGCCTAAGCTTCTTCGAATTTTTTTTTTTTCCAACCTTTCGAATCTTATAAATGATTCCCACGCTTGATTCTTCTTTTCCGGATCCCATCACTTAAATTTTCAACCCAATAGTAAAGGATGATGACTCCCGAATTCTTATATGAATTTTCGACAAGCTTTCTTACCCTTCCCAAGTTAGAGAGGTAGTCTTGTAATAAACTGAAATCATCGAACAATTGGCCGTGGGCTGATATCATTTCCATAGCCTGCCACTCACAGCTTATTTTGAAAATAAATGCATGTGGATAAGGCATGCTCATGTCACATAATCACTACCAAGAACATGAATTTGATGCATAAGGCAACAATGACTTCAATAAAACTAGCAATTAAACACCTTGGACATGTAAATCTTTAAGAAAATAGAATCAAGTACTCGACAATTATAAACAAGAATCAATGCAAGGCTCAAGTTATTTACGAATTCAAGTATTTCAAGGAATTCAAATAGGTCAGGAAATTCAAAAAGAATGCAAGACTCTCAAATTGACAATTAATTCCTATGTCGTACAACCTAGACTTGACTCGACACGACACTAGAACCTCGGTTTTCCAATCGGGCTCTGATACCACCTAAGATGTAGCACCCCTACACGTGGAGATGCCACACCCCCGCACTATAGGTCGATCCACATACGAAACGGGTAACCCGTACATGAACTAACCTATAGCGAACGGGTGACAATGCAAATAAAGCGATAAGCTAGGCGGGATTGACTCGCACATGCAACAGAATAAAGCGGAAGCATAATTCACTTTGTATCAAATACAACTATTAAACATGCTATGATATTACTTATTCATCCAATAATTCGTATACTAGTTCCCAAATATCAATACATTATCATCTCCAAATATAAATAACAAGTAATTATAATGATAATTCTAAGGCAACAATAAACAATATGCACCGTGATTGACCCGATTACATGGACTGGACTCGACTTGACTCCCGCCTAGCGTGCACCTGCAATAGCCTGAAAGGTGGAGGCGTCAGTCTGTGAAGATCGAGTGAGGGGTTTAAATAAATATTAGCGCAGAAAACATGCAAGTTATATTCTTGGGTAAAGACTTAGAAAAGATAAATTTATAATTTCAATAATGAGGTACTCTTCGCCCGAGAATACAACTATCAATATTAAGTACTTGTTCATTTTCATGCAATCAATACATGGCCCGGCGAGTGAGGGCGGTCTCCAACCTTACTCCAAATGTACATGAAACATGTTTGCTTGATTGTTAATCAATAGGTGATCATGCAAATCAATTATCATGCAATCGTGTGATAGTGTAATCAAGTAACACGTTCAAGGAATGAAAATCATGCAATAACCCGAGAACAATCCGTGATGTCGGACCCGTCCCCAGTTTCCTTCTCCCTCCAATGATGGGAAGGTAGCTAGCATTCACCATCCACGATGTGTTGAGCAGAGGGTACATGAATCCCTAAGCCCGGAACTCCTTCCTCCACTAATCTCCTAGCGGATTCAGGGGTCATCCCAATGTGGTGAGGATAGCGCGAGAGTTACCCCGTCAACCCTTGCTTTCCCGATTGGCTCAAGCCACTACCCTCGGGCCCAACGTGAACAATCCTGTTTACTCGCCTAAAACATGCACGATTCATGACAATAACATGGCTTGCTTGCTTGCTTGGTTTTCATGAACATGACTTGCTTGAAATGATAAGTGATTTCATTCAAAATTATAGATATAATTACCTTTTGGCCGAAAGATCACATAAGGGGTATACGGGTTCTATATAACTAGCAATTAAACCTCACCTGACAGGCGACACGACGACTCATGGATGCGTGAACGTGTTCATGATCAACAATCTCCGCCCTGGAGAAGAACTGGACAAGAAATGGAAACATACGTGCATTCGTGAGACAATACTCAACAATGGTACCAAACACGACGCATGGCATGATCACATACGAGATAACGTGCAATTAACAATGTAGCATGTAAAATATCATATTTTGGCATGTAATTAATCATATAATAACAATTTGGGGTCAAATAAATCATTGAAATTAAATCCCAAACTTTCATTTTTATGCAGAATGTTTCTGCCTCTCCAGAGGCCTGGGAACGACCATTCCGGTCCTTAGTTCAAAATGGGAAGGGCCGTTCCCAGCTCCCTGAAGTTGCTCCCCAAAGATGGGAACGGTCGTTCCCGTCTTTGAGGCAAAGTGGGAACGGTCGTTCCCGTCCTCGCCGCCAAGCACACATTTCAAACATGGGAACGGCCGTTCCCCAAAACAACTGGGAACGGGAAGGGTCGTTCCCATTACGCAGGCATTGCAGAAACAGAGCATGAAGAACAAGGGATGCTCGAACCTATACCAATTCTCACCAAACCAACATAATTCACTGCCAACCATTGTATTTCAAGAAGAGAGACATACTTGCATGCTTTAGGTACCAAAAGACCCAATATAAACACTCATATCATACCTTAATCATCATAATCATCAACTTGATACCTTATATGTTCATATCATATAACTTCATGATCTTCAAGAATTCTTGCACAAATTCAAATGAAAAGCCTTGAATCATGCTTCTAATAATTAATCACAAGTTATTTCATAGAATCATAACCCTGGCTCAATCAAACCCCATCAAGAAATCACATAATCAAGCTTACATGCACCTTGAATGAAAAGAGATTGAAGAAGAAGATGATGATGGATGATTAAGCTCCAAACTCTTCAATTTCTTGGAAATCTTTGGTGAGAATCAACAAAATCCCATTTTCCTTTCTTGGTGTTGTGGCTCGGTGAGCAAATGAGCAAAGATGGTGTATGTATGAAATGAAAAATGATCATGGAATATGGAAGAAAGGAGATAACGTGATTCATTGCTTTGATTTTGATGAAATACATGAAATTGTAATTTAGTCCCTCAAGCTTGTAAGTTATGCAATCAAGGATAAAAGGTTTGGAAATGATCAATTAAATCCAATAATGTTTTCATGCAATTTCGTCATTTAATTTGAATAAATGCCAATTAAGGGCAATCAAGCAATTAAATCATGTTAGGCAATTAATTCATGTACCAAAAAAATTCCATATGTACAATGATTCTCACGTTCACATTTATTTCATATATTTTCACGTAATCATGTTGAAACACAATTTTGTTCAATTAATAGAGCACATATATATATTGAATAAATAAAAGTAATAAATAAAATTCCTAACGCTCGAAACTCGCACGTGTCGAGCATACCTGACTGTCTAGAAATCGGGCGTTACACCTATAAATCACAACTCATTTCAAATCTACATACATGTGGTTAGTGCATGCTCATGGCACCTATTCAACATCAAAGCACGGATTCAATGCGAAATGCAATATATAATTCAACGAGGTTTGAAAGAAGCACGTTTCAAGGTTCAAAAATAATGCAATACACACGTTGACAAGTAGGTTCCTAAGCCGTACGACCTACACTCGACACGACACGACACTAGAACTTCGGTTTTGCAACCTGGAGCTCCGAGACCACTTTAGGATGTGACACCCTAAATGGAGGGCACCACATCCCCCGCACTATGAACCTGGTCCACCCATAAAATGGAAAGTCCATGCATGAACCAAGCTCACAGCGAACGGAGACAGAACAAAAACAAACCCTCCTGTGTTATGCGGGACTAGACCCTGTACTAACAAATCAACGAAGTAGGAGTGTGGAAGCATGTAATAAACATTCACAGTCAACGAGGCAATGCGATCCGAACATGGAAGTAAATACGGGTTCCACTAAACCAAAAAATCTGTCCTAACCTGTCACGAAATAATACGATGCAATACCATATAAACGGGGTTCGACTAGGGCCCTAGAAACCTGTCCCAAGTTCAAAAAAACAATAAAGATACAAGTGGCCGATAAGACCCAGTACAATACAGGAAGAATGTATGTAGTGCAATACAGTGGACAAGACCGGGACACGAACAAAGACCTTAACAGACTCCCGTCTAACAACCACTGCACCTACAAGACAGAACTAAAAACAACGAGAGGGAAGGGTCAGCCAACTGACTGAGTGAAGGGGTTACACACACATATATATATAAACAGGCAAGCAAGCAGGCGTAATTCCACTATACTTTATTTGTCCAGGAAACAGTTGTCAAGAAATCAGGAGTTAGGTAATACGTATGGGTGGAATTAAATCAATACATGCAATCAGGTAACAGGATATATAATGTCTGTATAGAAATCCATAGGACCTATGTTGATGCCCATTTTACCTTAACGATCCACGGGCTCGGGTGTTGAAGAGGGACTGGGGGTATGCCAGAGGTTATGGATATCTATGTATTACATTTTAGGGGACCTGACGAGAACGGGTATTTATTTCATCCTGGACTCCACTTATCAGTTATTACATGACAAGAACAGGGCAGGTAAACAGTTAAGCAAGTAGGAATAAAAGTTTATTATAATTAAAAGCAGGAAAAAATGTACAATTTAACCTCCAGGTAGCTAGCCCTCGCCATCTAGGATAAGGTGATCTAGCGGGTTCATGACTCGCCCAGACCGGAATCCTATCTTCTACCAAATCTCCTGGCAGATATCCGGGCTACTCCAATAAGGTGGGACTTGTGCAAGAGGTCACAGTCGGCCCGATAACTCCCCGGATCACTCAATACACAAGCCCCTGGGCCCCAGGAACAGGTACAGGATCCACACTAGCTAGCCCAATGCTAGGAGAGCCTGGGTCAATAGCAGTATCTCGCAAAACAGGCTTAGGGTTACACTACACAGTTTATAAAGCATTTCCGGTACGTGGCCGGTATACAAGATATGGTTGGTTTAATACGAAAACCATTTGGCTTATTTAGAGCATGCAAGGTATAGGTCGTTTTATAAAAGAAAACCCTCACCTCCAAGTGCAAGAAAGACCTAGAGTAGGACCACGAGGCTCGAAAGTGTCCATCGAGGAGAACACTATACAAGAGAGAAGACAAAGTATAACTGTGAGACTCGACTCAAAATGATACCAAGTAAGACGCATGGCAATGTCAATGAAGTGGTGCAACGTGTTATGATATGACTTAATATGGATTAAATCGCAAGAATGCCATGAATTAATGTGATCATGACCATGTGCATCATTCACGTTCCCATAAGTAGGCAATCATATAATTCACATGTAATCTAGGCTTGTGCATTCATATCATAACGAATAAAAGTAATACATAGCGTATACTAAACATAAATCAAGTTGGGAACAAGCTAGGAACGGGAAAGAACGAATAAAAGCGGAGAAAACGAGACAAAACACACAACACGAACGTAGTAGTGAGTCGCAGTCGCGCCGCACCAACAGAATCAAAACAGGGCAGGCATCACGGCCGCGACAAAAACCGTCGCGCCCGCGACCCCCTTCCAGGAGGGTTACTGACCCTACATCGTGGCCATGACGAAAAACATCACGCCAGTGACACACCTCTAGAAGCCAGCAAAACAGGGCATCGAGGCCGCGCCTCAAAATGTATGCATTTCGGTCGCGGCCGCCACCGAGGTCTTTGCAGAATAGACATGGCAACGAAGCAACACCAAAACTCACAAACATAATCCCACACAACACCATAATGCACGAAAAACATACCACAACACATATATAAAATTTAGATCACATATTTGCGCATTAGTGCTCGCGAAACGAGCCCGAACACATAAATCTCCCAAACCGACAGTATTTTTTATCTTCCCCAATTGGCACATAAGCACAAATCCAAGGCACGAAAGGCATATTAAATCGAAGCACGTAAAGAATAGAGCATAAATCTTACCTTGGGTTGTTGATCGGACGGTTCGATCTCGCTTGCTTGAGCTCGAGAGTCATGGGGCCAAAAAAGGGTGTGCTCTTCTTCTTTTCTTCTTGCCTTGTGGCTGATCGTGGAAAATGAGAGGAGAAAGGGAGAGAATAGCCCTTTTTAGGGCCGGGCGAATGGGTCGATTGAAACGGGCAGGGTCAAACGGTATCCGATCCGACTGGATCGGATTTTAAAACGGTAGGGCGATCAAATGGCTTTAGAGAATAAAAGGTAAATCCATTAAATCCGAATCATCGAAACAAACCCAATGGGAAGGTTAGAATTCGAATCCGAATTCTCGAGCTCAAGATAGCCATGAAGGCCCCAAACACCCTAATTAAAATTAGATCCCTAACTTGCAAATATTGGACAATTGAGTCCAAGTATAATTTAAATAAATTCTAAGGTGCTCGTAAATAAAATAAACTTCACGTTGATACATATAGCATGTGACGTCACATAAATCACATATTACAGAATTAAACCCTCTCGTGACGTCTTACCTGGCTTGTCAGAAAAAAGGGGTGTCACACGTTGTGCCCCTTAGCAATACCATAGACGGCTATTGCCAGGACTGTTGGCGCCTTTAGTAAGTTGAAGTGATCCTGAAAGGTGCGGAGTGAGATTCTCATATCTTCGAGTGGAGTTCGCGGACAAACGCTTATACTAATCCTACGCTATCCCTTTGAAGGGGGTCATGAATACTTTGGCCCTATAATAGCTTTAAGTAGTCATACAAGTGCATCAAATGGTGGAAGTGGTCAAGGTGTTCTCCTGAATCAGTTGTTCGCTCATACCTCTTGATGGAGGTGAGAATCTTGCCATCTCCAGCCTAAGGCATCAAAACTTCTTTAACCAGCCGCGATCCTGGGAGCTAAGGTTGGTATTGAACCTCTCTCCTCAGACAATCGCATTCGCCACGATGTCTTTCTCTCTCGTAAGATCTTTCTCGCTCCTCAGGACTCACCTACTCTCTTTCTCTGTCTCTTTTATTTCATCTATTTCCTTTTCGTTTATCTCTCTTGGCAGTCCACCTGTGCCACTAACTGGCTAAGTATCTCAACAAGTTTTCTCCTTGAGGGTTCTCTATCTCCCATCAATTTCCAGGGGAGTCTTGCCTCTTCAGGCCATCTCAATCTTGTAGCACCTCGCACAGTGGGTTACCACATCCCCCACACCTAAGCCCAATCCACATAAGTGACGGGAAACCCGCACATGAATCAAGCAGAGGCGAACGGGAGACCGACAAACACACACCTAAGTTAGGCGGAACGTAGACCCTGCCAAATAAAACAAAACACCAAACAAAATGCATACACATGAACATGCTATAAAAAGTTAGGAACAAGTTTGGAGGTGGGAAAATATGAGAAAAATGGAATGAAAACACAAAATAGGGCTCCGAGTGAAAATAGGCCAAAGCTGACAGTTTTACTGAAACGGATAAGCTGTACGAAATTGGGAATATCTTGAGTTTCAGGAATGTGAATTGAGTTTTTTTGTTCCTCGGAAATGAAACTAGACACATATAGCTTTCAAATGGTATATGGCACAAATCATGGTTCAAAAGGATCCAAAAATGGCGGAGGTTTGAAGTTGAACGAGTGCAGAATCTTGGTGAAGTGGCGACACAAAAATAAAACGGTTGTATCTCACAATCTAGAATGAATTTTAAGGTGATTCCAATTGGAGAGTGTTCTAACCTCAAAGAGGTTGATCGTGTTTGAAATTCAGGTCAAACGGAGTTTGTATGAGGGGGTACCCGGCCGGGGAAAATACAAGGTAAAAGTTACCCGCCCGGGAAAAAACAGTCCAGAAAATTTCTGCACTCAAGGTCCCCACCCGGGGACCATTTCAAGCAAAAAGTTCCCCGCCCGAGGAAGTTGTTCAGACAAGAAAAAGGCTCAGTAGCAGGGGGTACTCGTGGAAGAAGCCATCAAACACAAAAACTCCAAGAAAACTCAACCGAAAACTCTCAAATTCGAGGAACAACATCATATATACAAACTCTAACATATATCCCAACTTCAAGGCACCAAAACAATGATTAAACGAGTTGCCATGCATGCTCAAGCAAGATGCAAAGATGGTGTTTCAAGTTCGGGGCTAGAAAGGGGTACTAATCCAACAAATAAACGATAAGTACACGCACGTGAACAACATACTACAATTCTAGCTCAATTTGATCACATTTAAGCACATTGGGATCAAATTCTCATATATAATCACTAGATATAGGGAGTAAAAGGGTTAGGCCGAAAGCCAAAACAACCAAATTTGATTAATTAAGAATCCACTCCCGTTTCACGAACTATTTCTTAACAAACTAACATAACGAAAATCAAACATAACACACACACACACACCATCCGTCGACCTAAAATGAGCCGTCCAGGATTCAGAACACACGCACATGTCCGTCAACCTAAAATGAGCCATCCCGGATTCAGAACACACACACACATCCAGACATAGTCGAAATCAGAATCAGAATCATACCTTATTCAGAAACATACCTCATTCGAACCCACACTCGTAATCACAACCGTATCATATATACACACCATATATACGCACATACATACATATCATACATACGTATCATATATACACACATAGGGATGGCAACGAGCCGAGCCTTGGCCTTTTTTCAAGGCTCGGGCTCGGCTCGACCAAGGCTCGAACCTGGCTCGGCTCGGCTCGGCTCGAGGCTGGCCCTTAATATTATTTTTATTTAAAAAATTAATTTTTTTAATAATTTAATATATTTTCATATATAATAATATATATTAAATGAATATATATAATAAATATATTATTTTTTTATTTATTTTGTATTAAATTTAATGAATATATATATAATATTATATATTAATAAAATATTTATATACATAAAAATTAAAAATATTATTTTTTTAATTAAATATATGGGTTCGCGAGCCACGAGCCAAGAAATAAAGGGTTCGGGTTCGGGTTCGGGCTCACCTCGTTGCCATCCCTATACACACATACACACATATCACACAAACACACATACCTACGTATCATACATACACACATACACACGTATCATACAAACACACATACCTACGTATCACACAAACACACATACATACGTATCATATATACACACATACGCACGTATCACACAAACACACATACATACGTATCATATATACACACATACGCACGTATCACACAAACACACATACATACGTATCATATTTCAAACGTAACCTTGTCACACACATTCATAATTCACACAATTTGCATATACTAAGGGCTTATTTATCCTTCATACACATTGGCCACATATCTTTAGGGTATAACTATAACCTAACCTCACCTGGCACCAAACAAAGCCAAACCCAAAGCAAACGGTCCACCCCGGAACCTGTACGACCCACTTGTCACCACCCCGGGTGCACCTGTACCAACTGAACGCACAAAATACAACACGGTACTCAGACTCAGACAACCACACAGAGATGCACGGCAATGGCCAAACACTTAAAAAAATGCAATCACGTAGGCAGGGTTCAAATTCATGTCAAATACAAACAAAACTAATCATTATATAGTTCAGTGAAATCATATTACATATTAGGACATGTTCATGTGTACAATTAATGCAAACTAGAGAAATAGAAAGACAAAGCAATTCAAATTATTTCATATTAATTCATATAGCACATACTAAATTCATATTCGCACAATTAAACTATTCTTATGTGCAAAAGTTCCTAATTAAATCCTATAAGTTCCATTCAAGTCATATGTCACATTTCATACAAAATTCACACAATAGCATTTTTCGAATTTCCTTTAAACCTATGAAGTCACATATCAAATTCTAATTATGTCATTCAACGGTACAAAGTTCATACAATTCATGTATTGAATAATAGATTTAAATTCAACTTAAATAGTTAGACTTTAATTAAGAAAATTTCAAATTGAATTGCTCAAGATATAATAATTCATTTTTATGTGACTAAAATTATCATGTTCGTTTATTGCATGCCAAAATTTGATTAATTCAAGTTATACTAATTTTTCATATTTTAGGAAAATTACACATACACCCCCTTAAAGTTAAACAAATAGCGAAATTCAACACATCGGGATTCAATTTGCAAATCAAAGCATCCATACATATCACATTTCATTCAATACATGATTTCATATACGTTGGAATACATATTGATCGACAATTACAACAATACACAATTTATTGCAATTAAAACAATTAATTTCAAATAATCAAATTACACAAAATAAATCACAACAAATCAACCGGACATCCGATTGACGAACGGAAAGTGGTGTTGGACTCACCACGACGAGGCGAACAACCTACCGGAAGAACGCTGGAACGCCGCCACCGGAGCCGCCGGAACAGTGGTCGGCCGCCACTCAGCCGCCACCAGAACGTGCCGGAAAAATCCCCAAAATTCACCCGTGCAAGAATTCCTCGTGCTCATTCAAAATCCTCGATGAATTTCTGAAAATTCCATGCCAATCGGCTCCAATTTCAGATTTAAGAACACGAAAACCCCCAAATCTTCAAAATCCAATTACTTCCAAACCGGTGAACGAAAATCGAATCCGTAAAAGGCATTGTCTTACCCTTGACGAGCTCTTCGAAACCCCTATAGTGGTCGCCGAAAAATATCCCCGGAGTGGACCTCTGTCGTTGAACCGCCGCTGTGACTCGCTGGAACCACCACCTACGCCGTGAATTGGGTCAATCCGATGCCAGAAATGAGACCGGGGGGTCGGAAAAGAGTAGGAACCACCTGCACTTGTCGAAATGGCCGCGGGAACACGAAGGAACGCGGCTCTACAGTAACGCGACGCTGCGTGAAGTTCAGGCGGCGCGTGCGCCACCACCGCCGCGCCGTCAATGTGAAAAGGACCGCCGGGGAGTCGCCTTCAAGGTCGTGGTGGTCGTATCTCGAAATGGTGGTCGGAAACCACAGCGGGATACCGGCGAAGTGGCGGCGCGACTGCTGCTCGTCGTATCTTCTTCGCCAGCCATTGTTGAGTCATGATTTTGGTGTCATCGTGTCGTGCTCATCGAGCTGATTAATTTCCACTACTCGTACGTCGAATTCCGTCGAGAAACGACCAAGTTTCGAGTTGTGTGTGTGTTTACATCGTGAGTGTGTGTGAACAGTGACTGAATCGCGGGAGAGAGAGAGAGAGCGCTGAGGTCTGATGTTCTGGCACGTGAAATGAGGATTTGGGTCTTATCCTTGGTCCTCGCACGTAAAACGATCGGGAGAAAAGGCTAACAACATCAGAATTGGGCAAACTTAGAGTCTATGGACTCGTTTCGATGCCCGGAACGCGTTAGAGGGGTCCAAGTGGTCAAAAACCGGATCGAACGAGAAATGATCGAAAAACCCCTAAAAGGAAAAAAATTACAAACAGGCCCCTAAACTTTAAAAGAGTTCAAAATAGGGTCGTGCAAAACACAAAATCACATAATTAAACACATAAAAAGGTTGAAACGTGGCATACCTTACACGTCGAACGAACGGAATGTTACAATTGCAAATTTTACCTTTAATCTTCGATCGGGTGGTCGGATGATTCAAACTCGAGCTCCAAGTTTGAGGGCCAAATGGGGAAGGGTTTCTTCTTCTTCTCCTCTCCCTCTCTTGTCACGATATGCAGCAAAAAAAATGGGGAAGAAAGAGAGCTGGTCCGGTTTTAAGGTAAGAAAAACCGGTTCGGTTTGGTTCACGTAGGGTTCAGTTCAATCGGTTGGAAATTAAATCGGTAGAAAGGTCAAACAGATTCAGAAAAGGGCAATGCTAGATCCATTAGACCTGAATCGTCGAAACAAATGCAATGGCGAAGTTGGAATTCGAATTCGAATTCGAATTCCCGAGCTCAAAGTAGCCACGAAGGCTCAAACACCCTAATTTACAATTAGATCCTTAAATGGCAAATATTGGACAATTAAGTCCAAGAACATTAATTAAGTTCTAATGCGCACGTAATTAAATAAATTACAAATTGACACATAAGGCATACGAATTACAAATAAGTCACGAAATTACGGAATTAAACTTTCCCGTAATGTCGTACCTGGATTGCCGAGAAGACGGGGTGTCACAATTCTAGCTTGTTTCTCCTACGCACTCTTCATCAATGATGGGCAACCGAGTGGCTGCTCCATCACTCGAGCCCCCCTCCCCTACGGGGTGTTGACTTGCGTTGACTGGGGAGTGTTGGTTGCATTTTCCCCAACCTTATACTAGGCTTTGAAGACCTCCCAGGCTTGTTGAATGGCATAAGGGAGGCACTAGACATAGACGGCTAGGAATTGCTCTGAGTATGACTCGCCGTTCTGATTAAGTATATGGGTCAGGCCTGTTGGAACTTGGAAGAATTGGAGATGCATTACGTTGGCAAAGCTAGACTGGCTGAAATTGGTGGTGTTACGTATGATAACTATGCAAGTCTGGGAAATGACAAGCAGCTCCCCCAGCATTGAATATATATTACACATACGTCCCCTTACTCTAGAGAGTTGCTTATTTTCATATGTTGAGATGGATCTTCAGAAGCTAATTTGTGGGCAGCAGATTAGGCACAAATTATATGGATCATGAGAAAATGAATAATTGATATTTTAATATTGTTACATAAGGCTTGTGAGTTGTGACAATTCAATTTTAAATCTTAGGCTCCCTAATGGTCCTCGTATGGACTCCAACTTGTATACCCTTCTAATTCTTTTATTCTCTTGTATATGTATTTCTGTAACATCCCCTAATGACAATGATGAATAAACGAGGGGTACTCGTTATGAACCTTACCGGTCACGTTGAGTCTATTTGAACTGAAAAGTAAAAATAATTCGCACTTTCTACATTAAGTGCCATACTAAGGACGTTTGTTGTCATATTTTAGCATTACTATATTTTTATTTTTTTTTCTTGACCTTTTTAATCTTTAAGATGCGTACATAAATTTGAAGCTTGAAATGAAATACCAAAGTTGAGTGAGTGAACTCAGAAAAATATCAGCCAAAGAAAGACTATGATTCGATTAATTGATTAACACAAGAAAAACAACCCCAACCACAACAACAATACATGATACAACGTAATTGAAACAATACAACATGAGCATATGAATTTATAAACGGAAGATTGAAAAAGTTCTACACTTTAGAGTTCAATGTGTAGCTTTACACCATTTTATTTGGGCTTCTTCACTATCAGAATTGGACACTTAACGTTCTGTGCACAATGATTGCTCACACTGCCAAGAAATGCCCTGTCATCACCACATGAAAAGGAAATTAGCCAAATCCACAGGTAGACCAAAAAATGTTTCTATCAAATCTAAATAGGATAACGTTAGCCTATTTATAGCTTTATATTTTCTTAGATTCGAGAAAATACCTAAGTTTCTTGTAACATATTTTATTTTTATTTTTACAGTTTACTATCTCAATTAACTTTCATTACACACCGTCATTCTAACTTCGTGATCTATCGTATATCCCCCTCTCAATTTTACAATTTCATAAACAACCTTATCCGACTGATTTTAAGCAGTTTCGATAGCCTTAAAAAAAAAAAAAAAAAAAAAACACGTGAAAATTTCATTTCATTTTATCATCTCAACTTTACGATTTTTACAAATAACTTCTCCTTAGGAGATTTAGCATTTTCTATGGCTCGAAAACAATTCACGTGAGTTTCAAATACCTTCATTAAGGACAAATTTATCTTCTTAAATTCACCTAAAACAATTTGAATTTTTCGGTAAATTAGTCCCTGCCCCCTTTTTCCTTTTTTTTTTCTTTTTGTCTAAGTCACTCAATTTTTTTCCTCAAAAAATACAATAAAGATAAAGAACACTTTACTTTAAAAACCAAGTGTGCAATTGACTTCTATAAGGGTGGTTGTTCCTCTCCGTTTATCAATAAATTCCATGATATAACCAAATAAAACAACCCTTAGTTCCATGAAACAAGAAAATTGATATAATAATAATTGTTCATACGTAATTAATATTGGTATAATTATTTTAGGTGAAGAGAATAATTCTAAAACGACAAATTTATCCTTAGTAAAGGAATGTGAAACTCATGTGAATTGTCTTCAGGCAACCAAAACCCTTAAATTCCCATCGGAGAAGATTATCTGTGAAAATCGCAAAAATTGAGACAGCAACACACTAACGAAAGTTTCATGTGAGCAGTTTTCAAGAACCGAAACTATTAAAAACCCATCGGAAAAAGTTATTTGTGAACAACGCAAAGTTCGATTTACAATGAAAATTAACCGGAACGATAAACTGCAAAAATGGGTACATTACGGATAACAAATTTTTTTTCCCCCTATTTTACAAGGTTTGGACGTTTACAGGTATTGTCATGAATTTAAAATTAGATAGTACTGAATTTAAAGATATTAATCAATAGATTGATAAATATTAAGGATAAACTAAGATATTCAAGAACAATTAGATGAAAAATTAAAATGAAATGTAAATTCTTTGCAAGAAAACGTTTGTAATTTTGCACATCTGGTAAAAGTCTATTTATATAAAGTTGTGCAATTATATGCTATCTGTAATTACCTTATCTAAAATAAACGAAGATTCAAAAATTAACTTAAAATTTAATATTTTTTGCCAATAGGATTGATTCACCTATTGATTCAAGTGATTAATTGGTTCATTTTTCAAGATAATATCTTGAATTCGAATCCCACCTAGGTGTGTATTAAAAAATAAAAAACCCTTAAAATTCAACATACTAGGAGTGTTAGTTGCATAAGATTGGTTTTTTAGGACAAAGCTCGATCGAACTTATTAGCTCAGATTAAATTAAATTATAGACAGTCATTTGTTGATACTTTGATAATTAAAATTGTGAAATAATTTAACAATCATTTGTTTGATATTTAAAATTGTAAAAACGAAGTCAATGAAGATGTAATTAATATTATATTAAATATTGTTTTCATTTCTTTTATGTTTTTTGTTTGATATTTAAGATCTTGAAAAAGAATTCAGTAAAATTATAATTAATATTATATTTGATATGTTAGATTTCTTTAATATATACTGAAATAACAAGAGAAATTTAAATTCAAAATCATTTTTTACAAAAAGAACTTTTAACCACTTGTATATCATTGCCTTAGAAGAAAACTTTTAATTACTTGAACTTATTTTCAATGTATTATAGTCTGATATAATTAATAACTCCACTTAATAACATCCTTCCTTTCCTCCTTTAATTTTTTTTACTTTTTTAATACACATCCTGAAATGACAAGCAAAATTCAAACTCAATGTTGAAGAAAAAACTCTTTAACAACTTGGGAATTATTGCCTCAAAGAAAAAACTTTTAACTACTTTTAATGAATTATAGTCTCATATAACTATAATCTTACCTAATTATACCCTCCGTCCATCCTCTAATTTCTTATTTTCAATTCATAATAGAGATTATTTCACGAATAACAGTAGGTTTAATACGAGTCAGAGATTAAGTGTCCAAACCCAAAAACATGATCGCAACTAATACTAGATTAAGTAAAAGTAATTAAATAAAAAAGTTTAATCAATCGTATCTACTACTTTCTCCGCATGACGGCTCAACCAAGAATTTTCCCGCACAAGGATTACCTTTTAATGGCACCATAGCCATGACTTCCCACGACCAAAAGGTCAACCTTCAATCTGTCGGCCACTTGACAGATCACATCTCTCGGATCACCATGCTCGACCATCGTCTCCACCTTAACCTACATACACGCCACCACACCTTAATAAACCTCGAATGCAAACAAAAGAAAGAAAACCATTTTACCCTCGCAAAGGCCCCCAATTTTCAAAATGAATCATCGTACCTCTGTATTCAAGTTTTTGCAGAGTCCGATAGACTTGTCCATGACGCCCTCCGCCACCTCCTTAGCGTACTTCTCCATGGTCGCAACTACACTACTCGAAAATATGTATCCTAAATTGAAATAGCAAAATACAAACACAAATTAGATTTTTGGAAAGATCACAAATTATAAGAAGAAAAAACTAAAAATTTGAAGTAGAGTATATTTGCAGTTACTTACCAGTTGAATCCATGGCTGAGTAGACGGGTATAGGCGTTTTCGCGTGGACGAGGATAAGTATATCGTTGAAATTATTGCCGGAAATCAGATTGTTGAGACACCATGTGAGTGCGTAGGCACTCTCCTCGCCTTGATCAACCGCAACCAAAATCCTGCGTCCTTTTTCTGCTGCCATTTCTATTAATAGAAAGATATAACTTGTTTTTTGGAGATCTAAAATCTGTATGGATATGGATAGTTGGATACTCAAGGCTGACATATATGTCCATATATATAGAGAGAGAAATGAGTTGTTAATTCGGGGTGGGGGCGAGGAAGATTGGTTCAGATGGCGGTGCGTGGGATTTTGCGTTTTTCCTTTGCTGGTTTTGTTGGTGGTGGGCTTAAACGGTATTTAGACAGAGTTTATCCATATATCTTTTGTTTTAATTTATTTGTTTATTAAATATTTGTTCTCTTTCTTTCTTTTTTTAAAAAATATAACGGAGAATTAATGAAAGGTCCTAATATACCACAACACTTTTCCTAAACCCCCAATTGGTTTTTTACATATTTTAAGGATCAAATATTCATAAAAGTTTTCCCAAACCCCCTATTTCGTGTAAAAAGACTAAGATACCCTTAATAAAATTTGAAAAATTACCCCCAATACCCTTTTTTTTTCTTCCCTTTTTGCTTTTTCTTTTTCCTTTGTTTCTCCCTTTCTTCTTCCTATTTTTTTTATTGAACCCGCAGGTTCACCTGCGGCGGCGCCGCCACCATCTTCGGCCACTTTCCGGAGACGGGACTACGTGTTTTAACTAATTTCGATGTCGCGACTTCATTGGTATCAACCACGTCTATTGAAAATGGCCGGAGAAGGCGCCGGGAGGCCCACCGGAAACCTGCAAATTTCAATAGAAAATGGGTTTTTCGTCCGGCGATTTTTTCCTGTGAAAATGGTATGGATCTTGAAGTTCTCGACATGATAAACATATTGCACGGAACGAATTCGATTTTCGTCAAGCGGTTTGTGAGTTATCGTCATTTCTTTTTTAGATCTAAAATTTTTAAATTTGAAATTTGGGACAAATGAATTCGAATTTTGAAAAACTAACCGAATATATGGAACGAGGACGAGAAGTACGTACCCGGTGAATTTTTTGGGAATTTTTGGACCACCTCCGACGGTGGTCCGGCGGTGGTGGCGGCGGAGCTCTGGCGAATGTCTTGAGGAAGAAGATGATGGTGTGGAAGAAGTGAAAATGGAGTGGAAAAAGTACAAAAATAGGGTAAAGTGAACTTTTTAGATGATTGGGGGGTTTAGAAAAAATGTTTTGTGTATTGGGGATTGTAAATGTATAAAAATTGAATTGGGGGTTTTTGAATAAGTATTAGGGATATTTGGTCCTTTTAAAAAATTGGCCCAAAATATAATCATCAAATGTTATTTCACTTTTCTTTTTTATTCACTTGAACCGACTCTTAGCTGTATTTCTATTTTAGTTCTTGTAATTATATATAATAAATTACAATTTAATTTAGTTAAGGAATATATATTTATTTATAAATTAAAAAAGTAAATATTTTTTTAAATATATTGTATAAATTTACATGTTTGATTTTTTCAAATAATTACCACATTATGGTTTTTTTTATCATTTCTTAAATAGTGTTTTCCTTTCTTTGGGCTACCGTTGAAAAATTCTTTGGGACACAGTACATGTGACACCCAATTTTTGGGGCAAGTCAAGTATGACGCCACGAAAGAGTTTATTTATGTATTTATATTCTTTTTAATTTAACATATGTGCTAATTAATTTGTTTAAGTGATTAATTTGCCCTATGTGTTTAAATTAATACGTAATTTCTCGTTCTAATTGTTTTTATGTGAATGCGATGCCGAACATGTCAATTATGTGAAACTAAATGAATTACGTGATTTATGAATGTATTTATATAATATTAGAATGTTTTATGATTGATTTAAATTAGGGTTGGACCTAATTGCACTTTTTATAAGTTTTGAGGGCCTATTTGCAAATAGCCCAATCTTAAGCCCTTTTAGGCTAACTTGAACTCGGGGATTCAGATCAGAATTCCGACACCACCATTGGATTCGTTTCGTCGATCCGTGTTTAACAGAATAAGTCCTATATTTTTCTGAAGCCGTTTAAACCCCTTAAGCCTTATCCGATTGAACCAAACCGCCCTAGGATCGAAACGCCTTTGAACCAAACCGAACCGACCCGAATTTCTCCTCTTATTTCAGCTGAAAACCAGCCCTTTCCCTCCTGATTTCCTAACCTCATGCAGCAGCTAGGTCCAAGAAAGAAGGAAGAAGGAAAGCTTTGCCATTTTAACTTCAAAGCTCAAGTTTAGGTCTGTTTCTTCACCGATTTTCGATTCGAGGTTAGTTCCATGTTCCTCACGACTTAAGTTTCGTTTTAACTGCTCTTTTGGGTCCCGATCTTGTGCCTAAGCATGTGTTTGAATTGAAGCATGAATAGTTAGGTTTAATGCTATAGCACTCGGAGCGGTGGGCCACCATCCCCCGCACCTAAACCCGAACCCACATATGAAATGGAAGTCCATACATGAGTCCATGTCTAAGCGAATGGGGACCTAAACTCACACACTAGGCTAAGCGGGGCTAAAGATAAATCAGAGCGCGTAAAAACAAATAATCAAAATGCGGAAGTAACAAACAAGATCCATATAAAAGCTCAACATGAGCCTACAAACATATATACATGGCCCACACGACCCAAAAATACATCAAGTATCAATCATAATCTCTAAGATCCAAATCCATACCATATACAAGTCCAAGAGTCCAAAAAGAAGTAAATATAAATGCAGACTCGACCTAAACAAACTAGTACGACTCGACGACGCACTTCTCCTCCTAGCTCGAGCAACCTGCAACTAAAGGTGGAAAAAGAGAGGGGTCAGTCTTAACTCGACTAAGTGAGGGGACTAACACACACCCACACACGTATAAGTATAGAGCATAGCACATATAAAAGGGATAGTTACGAATCGAAGCTAGGGTTTTGCATACCAAATCATTTTCAAAAGCATAACATAATATACTTAAAAGAAAGCCTAACTCGATTTATAATCCATCAAACATAAACATAAACATATGGCCTGCGAGTATGGGCCTCCAACTTCACACCTCTTAACATATCATAAAAACCGAAATCATAAACATATATCCTCCATCACTCCAATGGTGATTCGAAATCAAACCCTGTCCACCTACATTACTTTTGTACAAGGGGTAGTGAGCCCACATCGTACCTTCTCCGGAATTCACTGAAGGCATAAAGCACTATGCCTTCTCAACCTCCAAGAGTCGCACGTAAGAACTTCGTGTGGAAATAATGCATAGGCTTAATCCCGATGGCCCTTGCCGTCCCGGGTGTCCTTACCTTATTCCCATGTTTTAGGGCTTATCTCGCACATACCATAACATATATGTATATAAGGCGTTGAAAACGTAAGCTTACACATGATCATACTTATACCATTTTCATAAATTTGAAATGTATTCATAAGATCATAAACATAGCCTATAAACACGTATTTAACTATATAATAAGTATATAGTCGCATGCGGGGTGAGAAATAGCCTAAGGTCGCTTAACTAAAAGAAAGAATCCTAAACCTCACCTTATAGTAAAAGCGGCAGCAAACAGAGACCCAAATGGGCAAACCGAGACGTATGCCTCGGGTTCGATGACGTCTGGAAGTGGCTCTGTAACATACAAACTGTAACACCCGAAGCGCAAAGGTGCCACATCCCCCGCACTATAGCTCAGTCCACATGTGAAACGGTCAATCCATACATGAACTGAGCCATAGCGAACGGGTGACAAGAAAAATGAACGCTATCTAGCTAGGCGGGACTAACCCCAAACCAATTATCATAACCGAAAATAAACGGAAATGCATTACTATCAAGTCTTTAACAAGCAAACCATTTCTAAACTTCTATCAATACATCATCATCTCTCAAAAACATAACATTATCTACAACCGAAGATAACAATATATGTGCAAAGAAAAATGGACACGTGCCAGACCCAAAATGAAAGACTTGACTCGACACCAATCCCGCCTAGCACACAACCTGCAAAACTGAAAGGTGAGGTGTCAGTCTCCACAAGACTGAGCGAGGGGCATAATAAATATAAGCGCAGATAACATGCAAATCATAACCTCGGGTAAGGTTTTATAAACGAAAACAATATAAGTTCAATAATAACATAAAGCTCGCCCGAGATTACAATTATCAGATTTAACAATCAATGCTTTCAATCAATCAATCAATCAGTGGCCCGGCGAGTGAGGGCATTCTCCAACCTTACTCCGACAGTGTACAATCACGATACTTTTCATTAATTAATTAAGTGGTCATGCAATCAATTACAGTGCACACGTAGCAGTTTCAATGACTCCTTCTTCCTCCAATGATGGTGGGTTTGCAAAGCCCGATCCATCCACGGTAAACACGGTGTACGTCGGGAACATGACTCCCACGCACGGGATTCCTTCCTCCACCAAACCTCCTGGTGGATTCAGGGTTCATCCCCACGGTAGAGAGGAGTGTAAGAGTTACCCGTCAGCCCATGCTTTCCCGGTTGGCTCAAACACTAACTCTCGGGCCCACAGTGCACGGTACAATATACTCGCCCAAAACACGGTCAATCAATACAATACAATACAATTCGGTAAATCATTTGTAATTCAATAGCGTTTGGAAAACTATAGATATATATATACCTTTTGGCTTAAAACATCACATAGGGTTGTAACGGTTCTAGATATCTAGCAATTAAACCTCACCTGAACCGACAAAACAAAGAGAAAGGCACGGCCTAAGAAGCCCACTCCACGTCACTGGCGTGCCGGTCTGTGCAACAAAGACAAGTGTACATAAGACACGACTCAAATGAACCACTTAAGACGCACGACAATATCATGCACCAATATGTTATGCAGTAATTATTTAATGAATACCAAATACGAGCATGATATCAATAACCCAAGCATGCAAAACAATATGCAAGAAAACAGGGAGTGACACGCCCGTGTCACGAATTTACACTAAGCCGTGACACGCCCGTGTCAAGGTACAGCGGACTAAAAGCTTGCAAAACAAGGTGACACGCCCGTGTCACCAAAACAAGGCACACCGTGACACGCCCGTGTCACGGTACAGAAAAACCGCCCCAGCCAACCTGCACCCCCGTGTCACCCAAAAGCAAGCAAAGGTGACACGCCCGTGTCACCTGTGCGTGACAGAAAAACAGGGGAGAAAACAGGGGTTTCCATGCAAAACCAACTCCAAACCAAATAAATCCCAAACACCAACCAAAACAATTGTTAAAACACCTCATACATGCATCATACTTCAAGTAATCAACAATCAAACCAATAAATATGCATCAAATCTCCAAGAATCAAACCCCAAAACCCCATAATGAACTCATGCTCCAAGCTTATAACCTTCACAATATATGCATCAAATCCAAGCTAGAATCATGTGATCATGCTTTCACCAAGTAAAACACATTTAGGCAAGCTCAAACCATAAACCTAATTCTCATATATATGCAAGAATTCATATAATCTCCAAGGTTACCTTAAATGAAAGAAATAGAAGAAAAGAGATGGAGATATGATGATGATGCTTCAACTTGAATGCCAACTCCTTGAATTCTAGCTTGAAATGAGATGAAGTCTTTCTTCTCTTCTATGGTGTTTTGGATCGGTATGAGGGAGAGAGAGAAGGGATCAAGTGTGGTTATGTTTGTATGCAACAATTGATGTAAGCTAGATATTATATGGTTAAGCAATAATTGCAATTTAATCCCTCCACTTCCATTAGTAATGCCATTAAGTTCACACTCACGGATAATGATCAACTAAGTCTAAAACTATTTCATGCAATTAGGTCCTCAAATTAAGATAAGTGATCACTTAAGGTCAATTAGGCAATTAAACAATTAAGTCATAAATGGCAATTATTTCACATTAAGTCACATATTGCATAATCGAAAGATTGGGGCGTTACAATCACCCCTCCTTAAAAGGACCTGGTCCCCAGGTCCACTACCCTAACTACAAATTAAAACACAAGACGAGAGAACCCCGTCTCCCCAAACAATTAATGAGAAAGCCCCGTTTCTCAACAAACAAGAGAGCACCCCGTCTCTCACACAGAAGAGAGAACCCCGTCTCTCACACAGAAGAGAGAACCCCGTCTCTCACACAGAAGAGAGCACCCCGTCTCTCACACGAACACACCACGCACAACTTAAATGATCACATCCATCAAATAAGAAGTAAGTAGGAAGAACAACACTTCAATTATTCACATAAAAGCAAATAGCAAAGACAAGGAATACAATATATAAAATAAGAAAGCGTATGATGCCCGTGATATGCATGTTTAGATGTACCGTTCACCGTTGTTCTTGCCTGTTAAACGGTCTCTGACCCCCGGAGGATAGTTCTTGTCGTTCCGGACATGTATCTAACTGATGCTCAGCACTCCCACAACGGAAACATAGACGCAACCGCTTCCTACAACCCTCATAAGTGTGGGTGTCGCGTCCACAATAAGTGCAGAGAGGTTTTTCTGGAGGTGGTGACAAAGCTGGTTTAAGTGGAGTCTTCTGAATCGATCCCGCTCGTGAGGTAGAACTCCTAGCATTTACGGCATCCTCAACTTTCAAAGCTTTGCTAGTAGCTTTGGCCCACGTGCTTGTATTGACCGCTTCTAATGCCTCCTGTATGTCCGGTCGAAGTCCGTGCACAAACTGCATTGCTTTATGAAAATCGTCACTCGCTATATTAGGTGCATAGCGAGACAGCCTCTCATACTCGGATATATACTCCGAAACTGACATCCTTCCTTGCCTTAACTCGGTAAACTCCTTCAATCTCCTAGTACGCGCTGAGGGAGGAATGAACTTATTCCTAAACTCTCGAGTAAAGACCTCCCAATTAATCTCCTCCTCGGCAGCCTCCAATACTATCTTAGTACTTTCCCACCAAGAATAAGTCTCTCCTTGGATCAACGTAAGGGTGCAACGAGCTTTCTCTCGAGACTCACATGGTATAAGCTCCCAAATTCTCTCTACTTCCTTTAACCACATCTCCGACTCGGTATCATTGCCATGAAAGAATTTAGGAGGGTGTTGATTCTGGAATTCCCGAAGTATAGTTGAGATAGGTGCTTTAATTGAACCGGTGGAGCAGGCGGTGCAATAGGAACATGCTCTCTCATCCTCTGATCTATAAGGCCAACCACAGCATTCATGAAGTCCTGTGGTTGAGCTGGAGGGGGTGGTGATCTCTCTTGACGATGACGCCTACGCGGTCGATGATCCTGAGAACGATCACGATGATGACGACCTCGGTGCATCCTGTATTCAAGTCACTAAGGATGCATGTGGCATTAGTAGATGCTAATGGTTGCAAATAAGTCTCAAGTCACAATTAATTCACATAATTCAAAGACTTCAAGTAAGTCAAATAATTTCAGTTAAAGATGCAAGACTCTCAAGTTGACAATTAATTCCTATGCCGCACGACCTAAACTCGACTCGACACGACACTAGAGACCCGGTTTTGCAACCGGGCTCTGATACCACCAAAGGATGTAACACCCGAAGCGCAAAGGTGCCACATCCCCCGCACTATAGCTCAGTCCACATGTGAAACGGTCAATCCATACATGAACTGAGCCATAGCGAACGGGTGACAAGAAAAATGAACGCTATCTAGCTAGGCGGGACTAACCCCAAACCAATTATCATAACCGAAAATAAACGGAAATGCATTACTATCAAGTCTTTAACAAGCAAACCATTTCTAAACTTCTATCAATACATCATCATCTCTCAAAAACATAACATTATCTACAACCGAAGATAACAATATATGTGCAAAGAAAAATGGACACGTGCCAGACCCAAAATGAAAGACTTGACTCGACACCAATCCCGCCTAGCACACAACCTGCAAAACTGAAAGGTGAGGTGTCAGTCTCCACAAGACTGAGCGAGGGGCATAATAAATATAAGCGCAGATAACATGCAAATCATAACCTCGGGTAAGGTTTTATAAACGAAAACAATATAAGTTCAATAATAACATAAAGCTCGCCCGAGATTACAATTATCAGATTTAACAATCAATGCTTTCAATCAATCAATCAATCAGTGGCCCGGCGAGTGAGGGCATTCTCCAACCTTACTCCGACAGTGTACAATCACGATACTTTTCATTAATTAATTAAGTGGTCATGCAATCAATTACAGTGCACACGTAGCAGTTTCAATGACTCCTTCTTCCTCCAATGATGGTGGGTTTGCAAAGCCCGATCCATCCACGGTAAACACGGTGTACGTCGGGAACATGACTCCCACGCACGGGATTCCTTCCTCCACCAAACCTCCTGGTGGATTCAGGGTTCATCCCCACGGTAGAGAGGAGTGTAAGAGTTACCCGTCAGCCCATGCTTTCCCGGTTGGCTCAAACACTAACTCTCGGGCCCACAGTGCACGGTACAATATACTCGCCCAAAACACGGTCAATCAATACAATACAATACAATTCGGTAAATCATTTGCAATTCAATAGCGTTTGGAAAACTATAGATATATATATACCTTTTGGCTTAAAACATCACATAGGGTTGTAACGGTTCTAGATATCTAGCAATTAAACTTCACCTGAACCGACAAAACAAAGAGAAAGGCACGGCCTAAGAAGCCCACTCCACGTCACTGGCGTGCCGGTCTGTGCAACAAAGACAAGTGTACATAAGACACGACTCAAATGAACCACTTAAGACGCACGGCAATATCATGCACCAATATGTTATGCAGTAATTATTTAATGAATACCAAATACGAGCATGATATCAATAACCCAAGCATGCAAAACAATATGCAAGAAAACAGGGAGTGACACGCCCGTGTCACGAATTTACACTAAGCCGTGACACGCCCGTGTCACGGTACAGCGGACTAAAAGCTTGCAAAACAAGGTGACACGCCCGTGTCACCAAAACAAGGCACACCGTGACACGCCCGTGTCACGGTACAGAAAAACCGCCCCAGCCAACCTGCACCCCCGTGTCACCCAAAAGCAAGCAAAGGTGACACGCCCGTGTCACCTGTGCGTGACAGAAAAACAGGGGAGAAAACAGGGGTTTCCATGCAAAACCAACTCCAAACCAAATAAATCCCAAACACCAACCAAAACAATTGTTAAAACACCTCATACATGCATCATACTTCAAGTAATCAACAATCAAACCAATAAATATGCATCAAATCTCCAAGAATCAAACCCCAAAACCCCATAATGAACTCATGCTCCAAGCTTATAACCTTCACAATATATGCATCAAATCCAAGCTAGAATCATGTGATCATGCTTTCACCAAGTAAAACACATTTAGGCAAGCTCAAACCATAAACCTAATTCTCATATATATGCAAGAATTCATATAATCTCCAAGGTTACCTTAAATGAAAGAAATAGAAGAAAAGAGATGGAGATATGATGATGATGCTTCAACTTGAATGCCAACTCCTTGAATTCTAGCTTGAAATGAGATGAAGTCTTTCTTCTCTTCTATGGTGTTTTGGATCGGTATGAGGGAGAGAGAGAAGGGATCAAGTGTGGTTATGTTTGTATGCAACAATTGATGTAAGCTAGATATTATATGGTTAAGCAATAATTGCAATTTAATCCCTCCACTTCCATTAGTAATGCCATTAAGTTCACACTCACGGATAATGATCAACTAAGTCTAAAACTATTTCATGCAATTAGGTCCTCAAATTAAGATAAGTGATCACTTAAGGTCAATTAGGCAATTAAACAATTAAGTCATAAATGGCAATTATTTCACATTAAGTCACATATTGCATAATCGAAAGATTGGGGCGTTACACAAACACAATACCCGAGACTTGGACTCAATATGTACGATTTAGACGCACGACGATGCAAATGAATGTAATAAATGCAAGTAAGTGGCATAATGTAGCACCCAAGCGAGGGGACCACATCCCCCGCACCAAGATCTAAACCCGGTTATGAAATAGAAAGTCCATACCTGTGACACCCCGCCTCTTCAGCATTCCAGGTACGGCGTCACGAGTGAGTTTAATTCTATAATTTATGTGAATTATGTGATTAGCATGCTTACGTGTCAACGTGAGATTTATTTTAATATGCGTGCATTAGAATTTAATTAAATGTCTTGGACTCAAGTGTCCAATAATTGTAAATTAGGATACCTAATTTTAATTAGGACGTTTGAGCCTTCGTGGCTATTTGAGCTCGGGAATTCGAATTCGAATTCTGACCCCACCATTTGATTCGTTTCGATGATTCGGATTTAACGGATTTAACATTTTAATTTTCTAAAACCATTTCATAAGCCAACCATTTTAAAATCCGATCCGTTCGGACTGGATACCGCTTGGCCGATCCGTTTGCCTGCCCCATTTTTAGCCTTAAAGGCTGAAATTATTCCCCTTTCCCTCACTTTGAACGATCAGCCAAGGTAAGAAAGAGAGAAGAGAAGGAGAAAGCTCCATTTTTTGCCCCAAGCTTTGAGCTCAAGCTTCCGAAGATCCAATCGTCCGATCAACGACCTAAGGTAAGATTTGTGACCCTTTCATTACGTGTTTCGATTTAATATCCCTTTCGTGCCTTGGATTCGTGTTATGTGGCTAGTTGGAGAAGATGATGAATAGTGCCAGGTTTGGGATTTATGTGTTCGGGTTTGTTTCGGGAGCTTTTATATACAAATATGTGACCTACGTGTTATATATGCTTCGTTGTATGACTTTCGTGCGTTCCGGTGTTGATTGGATTCGTGTGAGCTTGGGGTTGGGTTCCATTTCCACCATTTTTACTGTTCCACCATTTTTCTGGCAGACGATACCCAAACGCCCGTTTCATGACTCAGTGTAATTCCCAAACGCCCGTTTGGGCACCTTCTGTTTTCACCCGAGAGCTTTCACACGCCCGTTTTTGCTTTCTGTTCAATTTTCAAACGCCTGTTTCTCCCTCGTATGAGCTCCAAATGACCTGATTTTTGATTATTTGGAAACCTCTTGAAGTGTAATACAACCTCCAATTGGAATAAACCTCAATATATTTTCTAGATTGTGAGATATAATCATTTTAATTTGGTGTCGCTATTTTTCTGAAACTCTGCGATCACCCAACTTTGATCCTACGCCATTTCCTCCTCACTTTTAACTAGAATTTAAGCCTTATATCATTTTAAAGGTATATTTGTCTAGTTTCATACCCAAGAAGCAAAACTCAATTCCCACTTGTCAAACTCAAGATATTTCAGCTTTCCTACGACCTACGCATTTTGGAAAATTTCCAGTTTTGCCCGATTTCACTCAAAACCACGTTTGGTGTCTTTCTTCCACTTTTCTTGTACCTTTCTAACCCCGAGCTTGTTCTTAACATGTTATAACATGTTTATGTGTTGATATTTGTTCTATTTATGCATGTTATTTATGAGTTTTGCATTCCGTATTCGTTTGTATGCCTTCCTTTATGCATGAATTGGTTAGTATGCGATCATGCGCATCTTGTTTGCTCTTAATTAGATTAATTGGATACATGAGTGTTTCCTAAGCATGATTATGAATTCATTACACTATGAGACACATAAGTTTGCATGAATTTGATTTGTATATGAACTTTGCCTACATACTTGCATTCTTTAAATACTTAAACATAAGCCGTGCGTCAATGTGGTTCATTTGGAGTCTAAGCTTTGTGTTTTGTCTTCAGTTGGTTCAGGTGCACCGGGGTGGTGTTTCGTGGTCCGTTCTGATTCCGGGGTGAATCATTTGTCCGATTTTGGTTTCTTCGGTGTAAGGTGAGGTTTTAGGATTTTTGTTTTAGTTAAAGCGACCTATAACCCTCTGTGCTCGTTTTCAAGCCTGCATGCGATTATTCTATTATATTTATATAATAGATATGTGTTTATATGATATGTTTATGAATTTGTTATACGGTTAAAGGTTTTTGAACTATACGTACGAGCATATGTGAGCTTGAAATGTTTTGCAACGAGGCTATACTCCAAACCGTGTGTCTTCAAGCTAGCTATGGATTAGGATGACACGGAGAGGTACGTCTATAGCATATGCTTAGTTGCAAGGTAAGGTATGCTCTAATAAGGTACGTACATTACGATTATGTTTTGATAAGTATGATATGTAGCGAGTTATGATTTGATATGTTCCGTTCTGATTTGTTGGGCCCCGGAGAGGTGGGTAAGGACGATCGGGATGGCAAGGGCCGTCGGGTTAAGCCTGTGCACGAACTCCATTTGAGGTATCTCGCGCGACTCAGGGAGTTAGGGGAGGCGAGATATTCTTGAGTCGGTAGCGTAAAACCCGCCGAGGACTCGTAGGGGATCATTACCCCTCGAGGTATGTATATGGTATGAATAGTTAGGGGCATATACACCCCTTCCATCACACGGAGTTGAGGATGTTATGTTATGTTATGTTTTTCTATTTTGATATTATGATATGGAAGTAAGGTGGGAGACCCGTACTCGCCGGGTATATGAATATGATCTGTTATGTTGATTATGAAATGGGATAGGAGAGTTTGTATTCAATATGAGATTTCTACGCTAAGTTATGAATCGGTATGAATCCCTATGAGTTTAATATGAATCCTTATGAGTTTTCAAACTTAAGAATATGCGAATGTATGTATATGTATGAGTTCTTTTGGAAAATGGCTTTGGTATGAAAAACCCTATTCGCGATTCATAGTCTTTTGTTTGGTACGTGCTTTGCTCTATATGTGTAACGCCCCGCTTTTCCAGTGTTCGGATTTTGCCACGTGTCGACTTTCTAATGTGCTTGATTATGTAATTATATGATTTATGTGGCCTTATTTGCAGCTCGTTTTAAGTTTAGGGGCTTGTTTGTAATTTTCTCTTTCAAGGGTTTTTTGGTCATTTCTCACCCGATCGAGATTTTGACCTCTTTGATCCCTTCAACGCGTTCGGGGCATCGAGTCGAATCTGTAGACTCTAAGTTTGCCCAATTCTGACATCGTTAACCCGTTGTTTCGACCGTTTCCGCGTACGAGGACCCGAGATATAATACCCGGATCCTCATTTTGCGTGCCATAATTTTAGCTTCAGCCCTCATCGTCTTCTCCCGCGATCGATACTATTCACACACAGTGAAGGTGTGATTTCACACACTTATCCGTTCTAGCTCGTTTCTCGACGGAATTCGACGTTTGAGTAGTGGAAATTTATCAGCTCGACGAGGCCATCACGATGATACAAGAATCAGGACCTGAAAATCAATGGTGGTGGCGCGGCGGTTTCCGGCGACAGTCTTGGAGCACGCACCCCTGACCCATGACGAGGACTTCCCGACGCAACCGATGGCGTTGGCGGCTCGGCCATCCGGGCAGCGACGACGCCACACGCGCCGCCTGAAGTCACGACAGGCGGCGATGGCACTCTAGCGCCGTCTTGTTCGACGTTTCGGCACCCTTTTCCGATGAGCAAGGCCGGTTCCCGACATCTTCCAGGCCGCTGGTTCCATTTCCATCGTCGTTTCCGGCCAACAATGACCGTAGACGGCTGAACCGGCAGCAGCAGCAGCGGCGGACTTTGGTGGCTTTCGAGGACCCTTTTCCGGTCGGTTTTGGGGTGGGGCCTTCGGAGGAATTGCTCAGGGCATCGACGGTGAGCTGCTAGTGGTGGTGGCCGCCCGTGAACCGGCCGGCGGTGGCGGACAGCGGCCGTGAACCGGCGGGCCAAACCGGCCACTGTTCCGGTGACTTTTTCCGGCAATTGAGATATGGGTTTCGAAGGGCTCGTTATGGGCTTTCCAACGGTATGTCCGGATTTTGTTTTCGTTTAGCGGTTTGTATTTAATTTCAGTTTTCGTACTAGGATTTTAGTTCGGTTTTTCGTCAACGAAATCCGGTGTGTTTGGCTTTTTCTGAAATTATTTGAGGGCTTTTGTCAAGTAGGCCGAGGCTCACGTTCCTGTCCTTCCGGGAATTTTTTCGGCCACCCGAGGTGGTGGTTTGACGGCTGTCAGTGGCGGTCCGGTGGGCTCCGGTGGCGGAATTCCGATACCTTCCGGACAGTGTGTTCCTTTCGTCGTGGTGAGTCTATCACCGCTTTCCGTTCATCAATCGGACACTTGGTTGATTTTATATGAATTTCTGAATTTATTATATATTATACGTTAATTGTTTTAAATTGTAATTTGATCTTGTATGCTCAATTAATTGATGATTATGAATTGTATAATGTATGATAATATGATATGATATATGAAAACTTGAATTCTTAACTCATTGATTTTATTGGCCTCGTTTCATGTTGATTACTTGTCTTAATTGATTTAATTGTGAATTGTTTGAATATATATGAGTTGGCATAATTATTCCAAAGGCTTAATTAATTTGAAATACGAACTTAACGTTCATGAATCATACATGTAGCTTTAATGGTATGTTTAATTGTTATTGAATCCTGTAAATTGATATATGATTTGATAATTGATTATTGTTTAAACCTCATTGTTTGATTTTCTAAATAATAATAAATGGATGGGCTTCATGATTTAAAATAAATTGAAGTCATTTAATTGGTTTACTTGTTTATATAAATTATTTGAGTGTATTATGTGACTAATTGCAACGTGAGGCATTAATTGAGCATATGAGCACCTTCACAGCACATCATAATTATTATTAATTTCTTATGCATGCCATAATATGTCATTCTACCTCATGTCATCTCATTTCGTGCCGTGCGTCCTATTTGGTTCATATTGAGTCTCCTCTCACTGGTACACATTGTTCATTCTGTTGTACAGTTCGTTTCCAGGGCGGAGACTTCCGAATTAAATAGGCACCCGTATTGCTCATGCTTTATGTCTCGTGGTATTCCAGGTGAGGGTGTTTTCATTCTAGTTATATATTAAACCCTACAACCCTTATGTGACAAGTTTTGGCCAAAACCTTATATATATATATATGTTATTTTCAAAGTGGAATCATCGAGTAAATTATTATCTAGTATCCTTTTCTCCAAAATTATGAAATATGTTATGTTTCTTATGAACTGAAATGTTTTGGCAAGATTGCTTGTATGTTATGTTCACGGGCCCAGGAATTTAGTACATGTGGCTATCCGGGGAGGCAAGGGCCGACGGTGATCCCATGTGCTGATTCCATTGATGTTCTACGTCGAAACGGATCTCGTCAGGAGTTTTGACGAGAAAACGCTAGTCGGGCTTTTGAGGATTCATGTACCTCACTAGCCATTATGTATGAGGTGGACGGGTCTTGCTAACCCTTCCACCACCTGGAGGAAGAAGGTTGGAACTTATTTTATGATTATGATTATGATTATGATTATGTTATGATTGATAGGCACCGTGCGGGAAGGCCAGGACACGGATTGCCCAAACGAATATGTTTTAGGATATGATATATGATCTGCGTGTATTATGATATATTGCATGATCACCTATTTAATGTATTAATGATATTTGTCGTACACGGTCGGAGTTTGGTTGGAGATAATGCACGCTCACTCGCCGAGCCTTAATGTTTATGTATGATTTGTGAACTTAATAAATTTAATATGATTAGTCGTAAAGTACGAGCATTGCTTAGTTATTCTCTTGCCCACTTGGGAATTAATTTTATATAAAACTTTGCTCGGGATTTATGACTTTCATGCGCATGTTTCTATATATGTATCGCTCCTACTCACTCAGTCTTCTAGAGACTGACCCCTCTTTCCCGCTTTTCCAGTTTCTTTTGCAGGTGTTGGTTACTAGGCGGAGTTAGAGTGTCGAGTCATTGTTCTAGTCTCACTCATTTACACTCACTGCATACTATATGGTTTCTAAGTATTGTATTGACCTTTTATTGTTGGCCGTTGTGCCCTTATTGAACTGATATTATTTCGGGGCAGGTTAGGACAGGTTCTGGAGCTAGTTGAACCCGTTGTTATGTTGTTTCCTTGTATTGATTCGGGATAGGTTAGGACAGGTGTACTGATTAGTGGAACCCGTATTTATATTCGTATTGGATTTCATTTATTTCATGGATATTACATAAATGATTTCCTTGCTTCCGCATTTTGGTTATTGTTGATTGTCCTAGGGTTAGCTTCCGCCTAGTCAGGACTGTTCTTTTGTTTGTCACCCGTTCGCTGTGAGTCCGATTCATGTATGGACTGCCTATTTCATATGTGGATTAGACTCATGGTGCGGGGGATGTGGTGCCTATCGTCCCGGGTGCTACAATATGTATATATGTGTGGGTGTACGTTAACCCCCTCACTCAGTCGAGTTGTAGACTGACCCTCTCCCTTTTCCAATCTTTTAGTGTGCAGGTCCGCTTTGGAGTTTGGAGCTAGGCGGAGTTGAGTCAAGTCTTTTGAGTTGGTCGATCTGAGTTGGTTTAGTCTGCATTTGCATTTGTATTATTTGATTTCGAATTGGTATGTAACATACGTATATGGATGTTTATGCATTCGTTATTTTGAATTGCCTTGATGGGTTTTGTAATTTGTTGAAAAGAGGCCTGACGAGCCCAAGTCTGTTTGTGAACCGTGTGTTTAATTTCTGTAGGCCTGTGGCCAATGCATGTGTTTGATCATTTGTCTTTCGTTGCTATCTGCTTTGTTGGTTGGTTTTGCTTGACAGGGTCTACGTTCCGCCTAGCTTAGGTGTTTGTTTTGTTTGTCTCCAGTTCGCTACGGTTTGATCCGGGTGCGGACTCTTCGTTGCTCGGGTTGGACCGTAGTGCGGAGGATGTGGTGCCTCACGTGCGGGGTGCTATAATATCCGAATCTGAATCTTAGCAAACGGGAGACCAACTCACTCACTAATCCAGGCGAAGCTAACTAAACTAACTCAGAGTGTACTGAAGCTAAACAAATAAAATCCAACAAGTAAAATAGATGCATATCATATATACTTATAGGTACCAACATATATATGTCATGTATAATGGTCCTCACGGCCTCAACAAGCAAAAGTAATCAAGTCCCCAAATATGCAAGTCATAACTACAAAACAATATGAAGTGTATGTAGACATATGCAAGTCATAACTACAAAACAATATGAAGTGTATGTAGACATATGCAACGACAAGACCTAGACCGACAAGTGTAACGTGCAGACACACTTCTCAGCCTAGCTCGAGGCCAAAAGAAGCACCTGAAACTGAAATACAAACGAGGGGTCAACCAACTGACTGGGTGGGGGGGCTAACGCACACCCACACACTACATATATAAAGCAAAGCATATAACAAAGGTGGACTTATAAACCGGAATAGGTTTTACAAACTAAAACATTTCAAAACAAACACATATATAGAGAAACCATTTTCAAAGACTCTATTCTAATTCATAATTCTCATAACAAAACATATCACATGCTTGGCGAGAACGAGCTTCCAACCTTCCTCATATCAAAATAAAACATAAATCATAAACATATCCAACCCCTACTCCAATGATGGAAGAGCCACCGGCGGCCCTAACCATCCATAACTTTAACAAACTCACTAGGGGTAGCTAACCTACAACGTGCCCTCCCCGGCTTTCACACCGAAGGTATTAAAATATCACGCTTTCCCTAGCTCCCGGGGTCACGCGTGATACCTTGGATGGAGACTATACACAGGCCTTGCCCCGACGGCCCAATACTATCCCGGGGAATCCTTACTCACAGCTCCTTGGATCCACATTCACATACACGTAACATATACCAATCTTTCATGGAAAAACTCGCTACATAACTTGAACATAAAAGACTTTGCTAAAATAGCTCACATATGCCTTCATAAATACTTTTCCAAATCAAACTTGTTCCATAAGGTCACAAACATATTATATTCCACACTTATTTATATATATATAATCACATACGAGGCTTGAAAACGTCACATAAAGGCTTTAGGTCATAACTATACAAAATCCTAAACCTCACCTTGTGCTTGAGAGGGTGAAAAGAGTGGAAGTGAGCAAAGCTAGGTCTCGGGCTCGTCACCGGCTACCTCTTCTGAAAAGAAACATGAGAACCCAAGACTTAGACTCTAAATGGACCAAAAACGATACACGACAAATGTAAAGTATGCATGAAATGTAATGTAAGTCACTTATCAATTAAAATGCATTCATTTAGCCAAACAAATACATAAAATCCCAAGCTCATGCATAAACAATTCATACAGCAAGTTACAAGCACAAAAGTAGCAAATTATCGAACATATAATGTAGCACCCTGCAAGGTGGGTCACCACATCCCCCGTACCTAAGTCCAATCCACATACGAGATGGAAAACCCGTAAATGAACCAAGCATAGGCGAACGGGAGACAGACAGACACACACCTAAGCTAGGCGGAACATAGACCTTGCAAATTAGACAAACCAACAAAAATGAATGCGTATGCGGAAGCGATTCACACAATCAAACTTAAAGTACATAGATCCCTAATCCTGAATATAACATAAATCGTAAATGTAAACGGGTTCAAACTGTTTCCTAGAAGCCTGTCCCGAAATATAGCATATCAAAATAAAATCATAAGATATACATACAAACATTCAGATTCATACAAATACAAAAGTACGTATGCAAGGACTTAAACGACTCGATAGACTCCGCCTAGCTCGAACTTCAAGCAAACCTACACACTAAAAACAAAAGGGGAGAGGGGTCAGTCACACAGCCTGAGGGAGGGGCTACCACACATGCTACGTACTTATAAGGAGCAAAGAACATTCAATCACACATGGTTCGTGAACTCAGGGATAGTTTTTGCATTTCATAACATAACATATGCTTAAAACACATCAAGGCATGTTCATGTGCACAATTAATGCAAACAAAGGTAAACGAAAGGCAAAATGGTGGCACTTATTCATGTATGAACACAAAACACATTACTAAAGCGACATAAAATACATATAAGAACAAATACATACACATAGCATATGATACATCAAGTTAGGATCGATTTCGGTGGTGAAAAGGTTAAACAAAAGTGGAAGAAAAGCATAAAAAATAGTTCCGAGCGAAAACGGGCAAAAGCTGGAAATTTCTGAAATGGACAAGCTATAGGAAAACGATCACAACTTGAGTTTGAGAAATGTGAATTAAGTTTTGTTTCTTGGAAATGAAACTAGACACAAATATCTTTCTAATGGTGGGTGGCTTGAATTGTGGTTCAAAGCGAGACGAAAATGGCGTAGGTTTGAAGTTGGACCATTGCAGAATTTCGGCGAAGTGGCGACACAAATTTAAAACGATTATATCTCCCAAATCACAACGAATTTTGAGGTGAATTCAATTGGAGAATGTTCTAGACTCAAAAACGTTTCTACAACCTCTAATTCAGCCAAAACGGAGCATGAACGAAGGCTGCAACGTGACTAATTGCAACGTGAGGCATTAATTGAGCATATGAGCACCTTCACGGCACATCATAATTATTATTAATTTCGTATGCATGCCATAATATGTCATTCTACCTCATGTCATCTCATTTCGTGCCGTGCGTCCTATTTGGTTCATATTGAGTCTCCTCTCACTGGTACACATTGTTCATTCTCTTGTACAGTTCGTTTCCAGGGCGGAGACTTCCTAATTGAATAGGCACCCGTATTGCTCATGCTTTATGTCTTGTGGTATTCCAGGTGAGGGTGTTTTCGTTCTAGTTATATATTAAACCCTACAACCCTTATGTGACAAGTTTTGGCCAAAACCTTATATATATATATATATATATATATATATATATATATATGTTATTTTCAAAGTGGAGTCATCGAGTAAATTATTATCGAAAAAACCTTTTCTCCAAAATTATGAAATATGTTATGTTTCTTATGAACTGAAATGTTTTGGCGAGATTGCATGTATGTTATGTTCACGGGCCCAGGAATTTAGTACATGTGGCTATCCGGGGAGGCAAGGACCGACGGTGATCCCATGTGCTGATTCCATTTATGTTCTACGTCGAAACGGATCTCGTCAGGAGTTTTGATGAGAAAACGCTAGTCGGGCTTTTGAGGATTCATGTACCTCACTAGCCATTATGTATGAGGTGGGCGGGTCTTGCTAACCCTTCCACCACCCGGAGGAAGAAGGTTGGAACTTATTTTATGATTATGATTATGATTATGATTATGTTATGATTGATAGGCACCGTGCTGGAAGGCCGGGACACAGATTGCCCAAACGAATATGTTTTAGGATATGATATATGATCTACGTGTATTATGATATATTGCATGATCACCTATTTAATGTATTAATGATATTTGTCGTACACGGTTGGAGTTTGGTTGGAGATAATGCACGCTCACTCGCTGAGCCTTAATGTTTATGTATGATTTGTGAACTTAATAAATTTAATATGATTAGTCGTAAAGTACGAGCATTGCTTAGTTATTCTCTTGCCCACTTGGGAATTAATTTTAAATAAAACTTTGCTCGGGATTTATGACTTGCATGCGCATGTTTCTATATATGTATCGCTCTTGCTCACTCAGTCTTCTAGAGACTGACCCCTCTTTCCCGCTTTTCCAGTTTCTTTTGGAGGTGTTGGTAACTATGCGGAGTTAGAGTGTCGAGTCATTGTTCTAGTCTCACTCATTTACACTCACTGCATACTATATGGTTTCTAAGTATTGTATTGACCTTTTATTGTTGGCCGTTGTGCCCTTATTGAACTGATATTATTTCGGGAGAGGTTAGGACAGGTTCTGGAGCTAGTTGAACCCATTGTTATGTTGTTTCCTTGTATTGATTCGGGACAGGTTCTGGAGCTAGTTGAACCCATTGTTAAGTTGTTTCCTTGTATTGATTCGGGACAGGTTAGGACAGGTGTACTGATTAGTGGAACCCGTATTTATATTCGTATTGGATTTCATTTATTTCATGGATATTACATAAATGATTTCCTTACTTTCGCATTTTGGTTATTGTTGATTGTCCCCCAGGGTTAGCTTCCGCCTAGTCAGGACTGTTCTTTTGTTTGTCACCCGTTCGCTGTGAGTCCGATTCATGTATGGACTGCCTATTTCATATGTGGATTAGACTCATGGTGCGGGGGATGTGGTGCCTATCGTCCCGGGTGCTACATCTATAAGTGGTATCAGAGCCCCAGGTTGTAAAACCGGAGTTCTAGTGTCGTGTCATGTCAAGTCGAGGTCGCACGGCTTAGGAACTACTTGTCAACGTGTGCATTGCATCGTTTTTAACCTTGAAATGTGATTATTTCAAAACTTTGTTGATTTATATTTTGCATTTTGCATCGATTCTATGCTTTTGTTGCTAATTACATGGCATGAGCATGTACTAATTGCATGCATATATTTCAAAATAAGTTGTGAATTACAGGTTACGAAGATAATGTCAAACCACGGCCAATCTCAGACTACAATTCAAGAGCAACTCATAGATGTGAGTGAAGTTGGTGGATGCTTGATAAAGAAGAGTAATAGGGTAGGACGTCTACAATTTGCAAGATAAACCTTCACCCATCTGCATTGCAAACTTCTTTCAACTGGATTTCATTGAATGTCTCAATTAAGGGAAGAGTGAAGTAAAGGAAAATATGGAAAATGGTATGGCTTAAGATTTCGTACACGAAAGGAATAAAGGAAGTCAAGCGATCCGGTGGATATAAATTTTGGAAGACAATCATGCTAAAGGTTTTATTTAGTTGGGGTATTTTCTAGATCCAAGCTAAATTGTCGTGTTGTGGGGTCACGTTGAAAGACATGAAACAATAAATGAGAACGATAAAGAAAGGCAAAGAATTTCTGGGTGGATTTCAGGCGATCAAGTATAAACAATTGGAAAAGGGAGTTCAATTAATCATTCGAACTCCTAAAGAGTAAACCAAGGAAGTTTTGATCAAAATGATAATCATGAAGAAGACTCGGACAACAATTGGAGGATGATTATTAAAGAAAAGGCAAATGCTAATTTCATGAGCGTAGAAGGCTTCAGGTTCAAGAAATCGTACTTCCAAGCCGTGGAAATGTTCAAGTAGATGTTAGATAATTCTGAAGATTAGAAGACCTTGGGAAAAACAAGAAATGATCAACAGTTGAGACAAGCTTATAATTCAACAAACAAGGAATGAGGTGCCGAGATAGAGCTTCTCATTGCTACGGTGACAGGTTCAATGCATTCATAAGCACGTGCATCATTCACCGTTTTACATTATTTAAAATTTTCTATTTATATACGCTTCTTCAATTGACTTACTTGCTCAAATGTGCTGCATTATTAATTATTTGAAAACATACTATGTGCACTGGCATTCTTAACTGGCATGCATTATTTAGTGTTTATTTGATAGGAATCACCTTTGTTTCCCCCTCAAGCATTACTCTGACTGAGTCTCATTTGAGTCATGAAGAGAAGAAATATTTGGGTTACAAATTGTGAATCGAAAGGGGAAAGAAATATCGAGAATTGAGAGGTGGAACCAGAGAATGGAACGAGAGAAGGAACTTGGGATGGATGCCTTTGTTAGCTATGGTAAGAGGAATTTTAATCAAGCTAACCTCCTTGAAGACGGTGTCAACTACTCCTAGTTAATCAAGTCCTCAACAAGAATTAAAACCAGTTGAAGCCAATGAATGGAGTTGGATTAGGAACTGAAGATTGGGTCGAAATTGGATTTTTCCAACTATTAAGAAAAGAAGGATAAACTAGTACTCGGTTAACTGAAGAAGATAACGGTGGCTAAGGGTCCGAATGGAATCGAGAATAGGGTCAACCAAGGGTCTGACTTTCTCATTCGAGTATATACTAAAGATATGAAAGATAAGTTGGAAGTCAAGCCAGCTAGAGATCAGACTATCCAAACCATGGAACTAAGTCACAACATCATTCCATTACTACGGTGAACGGTACACTAATCATTCATGACATAAGCATACATGCATTGTCTATTTAATTAATTCTTGCTATTATTTGATATACTTGCTAAACTGTAATCAGTGATGATTGATGTAATTTCTTAATTGGGTTATTTTGATATATATGTATGAATGTTTTAGTAATTGTATTTGTTGGAAAATACGAATCAGAAAGCAGCGGAATTTTAAAAAATTTTCCCAACAAAAGGACCTTGGACTCGCAATCGTGTTTCCAAATTCGTATAGTTAAGAAACTTACTTTTCTTTTATTCTTTCTTGAAGCGTTTCAAGCCACCCAAGAACGCTCTTCTCGCGGCTTGATCCCCTCTCCTTGGTAAAGCTCGAATCTTCAAACTTCTAACTTGAAGCTCTCTAGAGATAGACCACCAACTTGATCACAATCTAACTAGTAAGGATGCTAGTTCTCTAGTTAGTGTTTAGGCTTAACCTAGGGTTTCGTTTATCTTGCAGAAAGGATGGTGTTCAACACATGAACCAAAAGAATTGCCAATTAGCTCTAAGGGGAGCTCATATATAGGAGTGGGAGAGGGACACCGAACCTAGTCCTTATGGGGTAAGGATTTGGTCCCTCTCTCCTATTACTTGATCATCAAGTAATTTTGACTTTGACTTTGAATTCTAATTCAAATCAACTTTCAAGAGAGCTAAAAATATCCAAACTATTTTTGGATAATTTTATACTTTATTTATTTAAAATAAATAACTTATTTATATCTAATTAATTAATTCATAATTAATTAACTAGATTATTTTTCTCCAAAATAAGACTTTCTTTTTAATTCAAAATTAAACCAAAGTCTATTAAGTAATTAACACATTTAATTATTTAATATATATATAAATATATGTATACACACGTGTCACAAGGACACGTGTCACTCACGTGACCCACACGTGTGGTTTCACACGTGTGGAACCCTCTTGGCCCGATTAACTCGTTTAATCATTTTCAAGCCTCAACTCATGTAACCAAGTTGTTGTGTGTGACCCTCTAGGTTCTCAATTCAATTAGCACTGACCACAATTAATTAATCGGTCCACAGATTAAACGACCATAGTCTAGCAACAGGTGTTTAACCCCTAGCTAAATTGGAATGTTCAAATTCGACAGAACCTTTAAGTCATTGATTCATGTGAGATACAATCCTCCTACTTACTATCTCTCAACCAAGATCTAGGGCACGGGAATAATCAGAACCCTAATAATCCGGTCTTAAAGCTAAGTGCATTTCATATCCATTTGATCACAATCCAAGAAACCCTTTTCTTGATGTCTTGATCTACTGCCTTGGCCAAGGACTCCATATGGCATATGAATGACTTATACAATAAGAGATCACCTTGCAAATGCAAGTGTAGGTCCTTTCTTGATTCTCATTCACTTTCATGAATCACTTGTGCAGCCCCAGCATAAGCCTTGAATCAGTTGTCTAAGGCGACACCCTTTAAAGCTTATACCTAAGACTACAGAGTTAACTCATAAAGTGACAAGGAACCTCAAGTCTTAAGGATCAATTAATCACATCAATGACTCGTGAGATATTTCCTAATCTGGAAGTTTCCATTTCCTGAAATAGAAACTTCATTTCCCATTTAGGAATGTTCTCACACGGGGCACCTCAGTGAACTTACTTATTAAAGTAAGCACCCTCATTTGTCACGCACGTATCAACTATACACTTTGCACCTCCATGAAACAAGGTGGTCCTTCTTAAAGGCGTGATCCCACAAGCAAGCCTTAGAGGAGTCAGGTTGACACTCCCACTGTCTGTAGGACTCATCGGCTTGGAGTATTTTACTAATCATGACTTATGTGATATAGGGCTCGTTTCATGAACCATTTCACCTAAATGGTAGAGTCCTAAAGTCATCAGGATTAGGGGAGTTCTCATACATGCACAGCTAAAGTAAATGCATACCAAACAAGAGCATATAAAGAAGTGTTGCCTCAATTCGTTATTTCATTCAAAGATTGTCTGTGATTACAATAAGGAAAAGCACAAAGCGGATATACAATCGGCTTTCTAGGGCACTATTCCTAACAGTATTTACGTGCTAGAGGGATGTTACATTCCTTCTGTCTAAGTGGAGGGGAGATTTAAATTCTCTCTAATTTTGTGAAAGAAAGATGATGGATTCTTTCTAACTTTTATGCACGAGAGATGTTGGATTCTCTTGTACTTAGATATTCGAGAGATGCTGGATTCCCTCGGATTTAGGGGTTTGGGAAATGCTGGTGTAGCACCCCAAGCGGTGGGGCACCACACCCCCGCACTATGACTTGACACGTGGTACGAAATGTAAAGTCCGCACACGCACCAAGTCACAGCGAACGGGTGACGAACGAAAAATCTTACCTAAGCTAGGCGGAACCTAAACCCTGTACAAATAAAATATGCAAAAACTTGTATGCGGAAGCAAATCAAAATATGAACTAACAAAAACTGTAATCAACAAACATAAGTAAACGGGTTCCACTAATTCCACGAACCTGTCCTAACCTGCCCCGAATTCAAACATGTAACAAAGACGGGTTCAACTAATCCAAGCCCTGTCCTAACCTGTCCCGGAAATTCATATAATCAAAGCATAAACATCATCTTGTACAGAACATACTAAATACATAATTCGGAACAAAGTACTTAACCAAAAAATCAAACGGACTGACACAGACTCGACAGACCCGACTCAAAGCTGCCTAGCTCGAACTCCAACAACTTGTACCTGCAAACTAAAAACATAGGTGGGGCGAGGGTCAGTCCACTGACTGAGCGAGGGGGCTGAACTCACACACACTATACATAATAAGGAGCAGAGCACGTATCAAAAGAAAGATTATGAACCGGGAGTAGGGTTTTGCATACCAAAACCATTTCCAAATCAAACTTATACATATCTTTTCAAATCAAACTTATACTTATCTTAACTTATTCATAACTTAACAAACTGAGCATACTCATATCATAATAAAAGAGAAAGCTCCTATCCCGTTTCATAATCAACATAACAGATCATAATCATATACCCAGCGAGTACGGGTCTCCCACCTTACTTCCATACCGAATCAAACGTATCATAACAGAAAACAAACAAATATCATAAACAATCCAACCCCAACACCATGTAGTTCGGGGAGCAAACCCTCACTACTCATACAGATACAAACACACACGGGGTAGCGAACCCACACTGTGCCTTCCTCGGTTATCCACCGAGGGCTCAAGATACCACGCCTTCCCAACCTCCCTAGGTCGCCCGTGAATATCTCAAATGAGAACGTGCACAGGGGTCATAACCGGAAACCCCATGGTCGTCCCAGGTCTCCCTTACCCACGTCTCAGGGCCCAACACAACAGAACAGAGCATATCAGAACAGATCATACCATAACTCGCTACATATCAAACTTATCATATCGTATCAAAATCATACTTACATACCTTATCGGAGCATACCATACCTTGCAACTTAGCATATGCTATAAACGTACCTCTCCGTGTCATCCTAATCCGCAGCTGGTATGAAGACACATGGTTTGGAGCATAGCCTTGTTGCAAAACATTTCAAGCTTACATATGCTCGTACATATACAATTCGAAAACCTTTAATCGTATGACAAATTCATAAACATATCATATAAACACATATCTATTATATAAATATAATAGAATAATCGCATGCAGGCTTGAAAACGAGCACAGAGGGTTGTAGGTCGCTGTAACTAAAACAAAAATCCTAAAACCTCACCTTACACCAAACGGAGCCAAATACAAAGCAGAAGGTCCACCCCGGAACCTGCACGACCTCAAGTCAACACCCCGGGTGCACCTGTACCAACTGAACACACAAACACAGCACGGAACTCAGACTCAAGCATACAACCACATAGGGACGCACGACATATGCTCAAACACTTAATAAATGCAATCACATCAGGAAAGTTCAAATTCATATAAATTATATGCGAAACAAAACATTAAGGCATGTTCATGTGCATAATTAATGCAAATAACAAAATTAAAGGCAAAGGACTTCATATCATTTCATATCAATTCATTTAATACCTAACAAATTCAATTAACAAAGTTCAGACAATTCATATCGCATTTCATACAAATTTCCAAGTATTAATAAGTCAAGCAAATCACTGTAGCATGCTTCTAATTTATTTAAACCTCACGAAGTCTTATACAAATTCAAAGCAAGTTATTTAATCATTCAAGGTTCATATAATTCATTTCATGCAAATTCACGCAATGCATTTCATATTATTTCATTCCTCACACAAAACAATTCATACAAATTCACGTAGCACACAAATCAAATAAATCATAATAGCATGTTTCATATTTCATATAAGTCAAATTCTAATCAAACTAAGTTCATTAAATTCATACGTTACATATTCAATTCATACATTACATTTTAGATTTCATTACTAAGGTCTATTAATTCAAATTAAACAAATTCCTACTTTTTCAAAAATTACACAAACACCCCCTCTAGACTAACCAAGTAGCAAAATCGACAAGTCGGGGGTTCAATTTACAAATCAAATTATCCAAATATTTCAAATTATAATTCATACAAGTTTTCATACACATTGGAGCACAATTCAATCAGTAATTCAAGCTTACAGTAATTAATTGACAATTAAAAACAATTAACAAAAGTAAATACAACCACATCAAAAATTCATATAAAATCAACCGGACATCCGATTGACGAACGGAAAATGGCGTTGGACTCACCACAACGAAACGGACCTACTGTCCGAAAGTCGTCGAAATGCCACCACCGCAGCTGGCCAAACAGCCACCGGCCGCCACCGGAACACCACCTCCGGTGGTCGGAAAAATCCCCGGAAGGACAGAAATGTACGCCTCGGCCTGCTTGACAAAATCCCTCAACCAATTTCAGAAAATACCAAACACACCGGACTTCGTTGACGAAAAACCGAACTAAAATCCTAGTACGAAAACTGAAATTAAATACAAACCGCTAAACGAAAATAAAATCCGGACATACCACTGGAAAGCCCGTAACGAGCCCTACGAAAGCCCCTAACCAAACTGCCGGAAAAGTCGCCGACAAATCGGACCGCCGGTCCAGAGCTGGTCCGCCACCGGTTCACCGCCGCCGGCCGGTTCTCGAGTCGGGGCCAACGCCATCCGCTAGTTTCCGTCGTTCTAAGCAACCACCACCAAAACCGGCGGGAAAAGGGCCCTACGCCGCCGCCGTCGAAGGACTGCCGCCGCGCCACCGCCGATTCCGCCATCTCCGCCGCGATTCGCTCAAAAAGGAGGCCGAAAATGGAACGGGAAGGGTAAAAACGTAGGGTAAGGTGGTGGTTGGTCGGCGAAAGTCGCCGGATCGCCGGCGACGAAGTGGTCGCGCCACCCTCCACTTTCAGGCCGCCGTTGCGCCGCTGTGGGTCATCGGTTGGCCACGATCTTGGTACGGTTGTGACGGGCTCGTCGACCTGATGAATTTCGACTAAAGGTTCGTCGAATTCCGTCGAGAAACGATCAAGTTTGGTGTTGTGTGTGAAATCACACCTTCACTGTGTGTGAATAGTGTCGATCGCGGGAGAAGACGATGAAGGCTGAGGTCTTTTCTTTGGCAAGATTTACGAGGATCCGGGGTATTATATCTCGGGTCCTCGTACGCAAAAACGGACGGAAGAAGGGGTTAACGAAGTCAGAATTGGGCAAACTCAGAGTCTACGGACTCGTCTCGATGCCCCGAACGCAAAGCAAAGGTCAAAAAGGTCGAACTCTCGACCGAACGAGAAATGACCGAATAACCCCCAAAAGAGAAATTGCAAACAAGCCCCTAAACTCTAAAAGAGTTCAAAATAGGGCCACGTAAAATATAAAATCACATAATTAAACACATTAAAAGGTTGAAACGTGGCGTACCTTATAAATCGGACGAGCGGGATGTCACAAACTCCCCTCCTTCAAAAGGACCTATCCTCAGGTCCTATTACTGAGTCGTAAAGCTTCGAACTGGAATACTTCAATCCATCTCCTGAAATCGTGTATAGTCATAGCCCTGGCTGTGAAGTTTACTCCCACTGATTGCATTAACTCCCTGCAGAGTTCCGTAGCCACAGAGGTTTATCCAAACACTTGACCGTTGGTCGCTTCAACTCGTTCGATCCTTACTAGGCCACTGCACCCAAAGCTCAATACCGACGCTTCCTCGTCGACTGCAAACCAGCACCAGGCCACACTCAACTCAGCCGCGACAAACAAGAGAGAATCCCATCTCTCAGCACGCAAGAGAGAGAGCCCCGTCTCCCAGCACATCAAAAGAGAGAACCCCGTCCCTCAAGCACAGAATTGAGAGAACCCCGTCTCTCAACCACGTAATCGAGAGAGCCCCGTCTCTCAACCTAAGTCTGGTAGACTTCCACATCTTCCAAACATTCTAGTTTGAGAAAATCCAGCATTTCTCAAACCCTAGATTCGAGAGAATCCAACATCTCCCAAACATCTAACTCCAAGAGAATCCAGCATCTCTTGCTCACATAACTAGAAAGAATCCAACATCTTTCTATCACATAAATAGGGAGAATCCCACATCCCCCTAACACGTAAATAGAGAGATCTCAAAACTCTCTAACACACAAGTTCACTTACTCAGCATTCAAACATACGCACATCAAAATAACCTTGGTATGCAAAACATGGGATGCATGTGAAGTGTACCTTTACACGACTGATATCGGTGTCCCTAGAATATAGACTCCTCATCCATGCTCAACTCAAGGGGGATATCGCGATGGAATCTCTGTAAAATAAGATGGCAATGTACTTGTTTGTGCATGAAGGGTTAGTGAGCAATTAGGAAATTTTAAACACATAGGCATGTAATCCATTCAGTTTACAAGAATTCACAACAACAATAAATCTCAAGTTATGGAAATTAAATCAGTTAGCCACGTTATTACAATCAAGGCAGCATCACGTATTACACGTCGTCGTGCACGTCAAGCAAAATTAAAATATAATTACTTATGAAATGCATGTGTGCAAATGCCATGATTGCTCAATGTACCGTTCACCGTAGTAGTGGAGTCGAGGTGGAAAATCTCTTTAACTTGAAAGGATAGTCGATTCCTTGACTGGCAGTGGTTCCAACCCTTCGTTCCAACTTGCATTCTTTAGTATTCCCTCAGATTCTCAGGTACCCAGGTGGTCTTATACCGTCTCACTTGATTCTCGGAGTATAGTGATCCGTGGGACCTCTTGAAGTCCCAATAAAATCCTCAATAATCGGGAGTTGCTATATCTTCCAACGATGGAATCTCTCAGAACAATCAAGGAAAGATAAGCGGAGAATCTTCAAACAATCTTGCTTCACACACCGTCATTGTAAATGATGTCCTTATCCTCAATATTTGGTGGAGTTGATCTTCAATGACCTCGGCGCAAAATTCCATAACTTGCACAATTTTCCCCTTTTTTTTTTTTTTTTTTTTTTTTCTCTCTCTGGTGGGTGTCTTTAAAATAGTAACTCGATTTCCTGCTTGGAATTCTCTGAATGGTATAAGTGCCTTAATCTCTTCATTGTCACCTCACGCCATCCAGTATTAGAAATTCTGACTTTCTTATAAAATTTGCTGCCCCCGAGTACCTCCAAGTAATTAAGTATATATCCTGAAGGCACCTCATTAGTTAAAAGGTCTCTTGTTTCTCTCACATTCGAGTATCTTCTTTTATCCGCCCAATACCCTGACTGTGTTAGCTCGATCATATATCTTGTGGTCAACCCCTGTTCGAATTCCAATGTTGCTTCGACCAAGACAGCACTTAGTTGATCAGGTAAGGAAATCCCTAAATATAACCACGAAACTAATGCATGCGAGATTAGGGATGTAAATGGCATGTACTCGTGTCCAGCAAAGAAAACAGTCAAGCATGTAGAACAAATGTTCGGAATATTTAAAATTTACTCCAATGCATGATGCACGTGCCATGAATGCATAATACCCGTTTTCATAACGATAGCATTGATTCCTTGTTTTGAATTCTTGTAGAGGTCCATTGTCTCTCATTAGAGCATGGCTGCTTTGGAATCTCCTGTCAAAGATTGATAGAAGTGGAAAGAATTGTCACGATCATTTACAATTTGATGTCGAAGTAACGTCCTGCAATTCACAAATGGAATAAATATCTATGCATGCGGGTTAGTACGTGAATATGTCAAGTAATAAAAGCAATTAAGATCACTTAAGTAATGCAGATGCAATACGTAATTTAATAAAATTTAAAGCATAACAGTGATAATTTTGCAAAAATCGTAATCGTAGTGTGCACTCAATCACATAAGCTCAGACAAATTCATACAGAGAAGTCAAAATTTCACATCAGACGAATGCAATGCACAAGTATTCCTATGCCGTACGACCTAAACTGACACGACACGACTCCAGAGCACCGGTTCTGAACCTGGTAGCTCTGATACCATTTAAGATGTAGCACCCCAAGTGGTGGGGCACCACACCCCCGCACTATGACCCGACACGTGGTACGAAATGTAAAGTCCGCACACGCACCAAGTCACAGCGAACGGGTGACGAACGAAAAATCCAACCTAAGCTAGGCGGTACCTAAACCCTGTACAAATAAAATATGCAAAAACTTGTATGCGGAAGCAAATCAAAATATAAACTAACAAAAACTTTAATCAACAAACATAAGTAAACGGGTTCCACTAATTCCACGAACCTGTCCTAACCTGCCCCGAATTCAAACATGCAACAAAGACGGGTTCAACTAATCCAAGCCCTGTCCTAACCTGTCCCGAAAATTCATATAATCAAAGCATAAACATCATCTTGTACAGAACATACTAAATACATAATTCGGAACAAAGTACTTAACCAAAAAATCAAACGGACTGACACAGACTCGACAGACCCGACTCAAAGCCGCCTAGCTCGAACTCCAACAACTTGCACCTGCAAACTAAAAACATAGGTAGGGCGAGGGTCAGTCCACTGACTGAGCGAGGGGGCTGAACTCACACACACTATACATAATAAGGAGCAGAGCACGTATAAAGAGAAAGATTATGAACCGGGAGTAGGGTTTTGCATACCAAAACCATTTCCAAATCAAACTTATACATATATTTTCAAATCAAACTTATACTTATCTTAACTTATTCATAACTTAACAAACTGAGCATACTCATATCATAATAAAAGAGAAAGCTCCTATCCCGTTTCATAATCAACATAACAGATCATAATCATATACCCGGCGAGTACGGGTCTCCCACCTTACTTCCATATCGAATCAAACGTATCATAACAGAAAACAAACAAATATCATAAACAATCCAACCCCAACACCATGTAGTTCGGGTAGCAAACCCTCACTACTCATACCGATACAAACACACACAGGGTAGCGAACCCACACTGTACCTTCCCCGGTTATCCACCGAGGGCTCAAGATACCACGCCTTCCCAACCTCCCTAGGTCGCCCGTGAATATCTCAAATGAGAACGTGCACAGGGGTCATAACCGGCGACCCCATGGTCGTCCCGGGTCTCCCTTACCCACGTCTCAGGGCCCAACACAACAGAACAGAGCATTTCAGAACAGATCATACCATAACTCGCTACATATCAAACTTATCATATCGTATCAAAATCATACTTACGTACCTTATCGGAGCATACCATACCTTGCAACTTAGCATATGCTATAAACGTACCTCTCCGTGCCATCCTAATTCGCAGCTGGTATGAAGACACACGGTTTGGAGCATAGCCTTGTTGCAAAACATTTCAAGCTTACATATGCTCGTACATATACAGTTCGAAAACCTTTAATCGTATGACAAATTCATAAACATATCATATAAACACATATCTATTATATAAATATAATAGAATAATCGCATGCAGGCTTGAAAACGAGCACAGAGGGTTGTAGGTCACTGTAACTAAAACAAAAATCCTAAAACCTCACCTTACACCAAACGGAGCCAAATATAAAACAGAAGGTCCACCCCGGAACCTGCACGACCTCAAGTCACCACCCCGGGTGCACCTGTACCAACTGAACACACAAACACAGCACGGAACTCAGACTCAAGCAGACAACCACATAGGGATGCACGACATATACTCGAACACTTAATAAATGCAATCACATCAGCAAAGTTCAAATTCATATAATTTATATGCGAAACAAAACATTAAGGCATGTTCATGTGCATAATTAATGCAAATAACAAAATTAAAGGCAAAGGACTTCATATCATTTCATATCAATTCATTTAATACCTAACAAATTCAATTAACAAAGTTCAGACAATTCATATCGCATTTCATACAAATTTCCAAGTATTAATAAGTAAAGCAAATCACTGTAGCATGCTTCTAATTTATTTAAACCTCACGAAGTCTTATACAAATTCAAAGCAAGTTATTTAATCATTCAAGGTTCATATAATTCATTTCATGCAAATTCACGCAATGCATTTCATATTATTTCATTCCTCACACAAAATAATTCATACAAATTCACGTAGCACACAAATCAAATAAATCATAATAGCATGTTTCATATTTCATATAAGTCAAATTCTAATGAAACTAAGTTCATTAAATTCATACGTTACATATTCAATTCATACATTACATTTTAGATTTCATTACTAAGGTCTATTAATTCAAATTAAACAAATTCCTACTTTTTCAAAAATTACACAAACACCCCCTCTAGACTAACCAAGTAGCAAAATCAACAAGTCGGGGGTTCAATTTACAAATCAAATTATCCAAATATTTCAAATTATAATTCATACAAGTTTTCATACACATTGGAGCACAATTCAATCAGTAATTCAAGCTTACAATAATTAATTGACAATTAAAAACAATTTACAAAAGTAAATACAACCACTTCAAAAATTCATATAAAATCAACCGGACATCCGATTGACGAACAGAAAATGGCGTTGGACTCACCACAACGAAACAGACCTACTGTCCGAAAGTCGCCGGAATGCCGCCACCGCAGCCGGCCGAACAGCCACCGGCCGCCACCGGAACACCGCCTGCGGTGGTCGGAAAAATCCCCTAAAGGACAGAAACGTACGCCTCGGCCTGCTTGACAAAATCCCTCAAGCAATTTCAGAAAATACCAAACACACCGGACTTCGTTGACGAAAAACCGAACTAAAATCCTAGTACAAAAACTGAAATTAAATACAAACCGCTAAACGAAAATAAAATCCGGACATACCGCTGGAAAGACCGTAACGAGCCCTACGAAAGCCCCTAACCAAACTGCCAGAAAAGTCGCCGGAAAATCGGACCGCCGGTCCAGAGCCGGTCCGCCACCGGTTCGCTGCCGCCGGCCCGTTCTCGAGTCGGGGCCAACGCCATCCGCTAGTTTCCGTCGTTCTAAGCAACCACCACCAAAACCGACCGGAAAAGGGCCCTACGCCGCCGCCGCCGAAGGATTGCCGCTACCGCCACCGCCGATTCCGCCATCTCCACCGTGATTCGCTAAAAAAAGAGGCCGGAAATGGAACGGAAAGGATAAAAAAAGTAGGGTAAGGTGGTGGTTGGCCGGCGAAAGTCGCCGGATCGCCGGCGACGAAGTGGTGGCGCCACCCTCCACTTTCAGGCCGCCGTGGGTCATCGGTTGGCCACGATCTTGGTACGGTTGTGATGGGCTCGTCGAGCTGATGAATTTCGACTAAAGGTTCATCGAATTCCGTCGAGAAACGATCAAGTTTGGTGATGTTTGTGAAATCACACCCTCACTGTGTGTGAATAGTGTCGATCGCGGGAGAAGACGATGAAGGATGAGGTCTGAACTTTGGGATGAATTACGAGGATCCGGGGTATTATATCTCGGGTCCTCGTATGCAAAAAAGGACGAAAGAAGGGGTTAACGAAGTCAGAATTGGGCAAACTCAGAGTCTACGGACTCGTCTTGATGCCCCGAACGCAAAGCAAGGGTAAAAAAGGTCAAACTCTTGACCGAACGAGAAATTACCGAATAACCCCCAAAAGAGAAATTGTAAACAAGCCCCTAAACTCTAAAAGAGTTCAAAATAGGGCCACGTAAAATATAAAATCACATAATTAAACACAATAAAAGGTTGAAATATGGCGTACCTTATGAATCGAACGAGCGGGACACAACTGGATTTTCTCAAACTAGAATGTTTGGGAGATTTTGGGATCTGTCAAACTTAGGTTGAGAGACGGGGTTCCCTCAATTATGTGCTCGAGAGACGGGGTTCTCTCCTTTCTGTGTGCCGAGGGACGGGGTTCTCTCGCTTGCGTGTTGAGAGATGGGATTCTCTCTTGTTTGTCTTGGTTGCTTCACGCTGGACCTGGCAACGACTTTCAAGTAACGAGTATGCAACGTGGTCGAGCTTTGGGGACAGTAACAACTATTGTATCCTGGCAGTGGTTGAAAGTGTTAAGGCAATCCACAGTCAAGTGTTCAGATGAACCTCAGCCACAACGAGACACCACGAAGAGAACTGATGTACACAAAGCGAGCAAACTTCACGATGAGGAATCTACACGACTCCTGGATGAATAGAATTACTACAACTCGAGGCTTTCACTCAGTGTTTGGATCTGGGGACCAGATCCTCTTAAGGGGGAGAGGTTGTAACGCCCCGCTTTTCCAGTGTTCGGATTTTGCCACGTGTTGACTTTCTCGTGTGCTTGATAATGTAATTATATGATTTATGTAGCCTTATTTGTAGCTGCTTTTAAGTTTAGGGGCTTGTTTGTAATTTTCTCTTTCAAGGGTTTTCCGGTCATTTCTCACCCGATCGAGATTTTGACATCTTTGATCCCTTCAACGCGTTCGGGGCATCGAGATGAGTCCGTAGACTCTAAGTTTGCCCAATTCTGACATCGTTAACCCCTTCTTCCGACCGTTTTCGCGTACGAGGACCCAAGATATAATACCCGGATCCTCGTTTTGCGTGCCATAATTTCAGCTTCAGCCCTCATCGTCTTCTCCCGCGATCGATACTATTCACATACATTGAAGGTGTGATTTCACACACTTATCTGTTCTAGCTCATTTCTCGACGGAATTCGACGTTTGAGTAGTGGAAATTTTTCAGCTCGACGAGCGCGTCACGATGATACAAGAATCGGGACCTGAAAATCAATGGTGGTGGCGCTACGGCGAGCAGCAGGCGGCGAGGCTTAGAGCCACCCATTCGCGGTGGTTTCCGGCGACAATCTTGGAGAACGCACCCCTGACCCATGACGAGGACTTCCCGACGCAACCGATGGCGTTGGCGGCGCGGCCATCCGGGCCGCGACGATGCCGCACGCGCCGCCTGAAGTCACGACAGGCGGCGACACCTTCCGGACAGTGTGTTCCTTTAGTTGTGGTGAGTCTATCACCGCTTTCCGTTCATCAATCGGACACTTGGTTGATTTTATATGAATTTCTGAATTTATTGTATATTATACGTTAATTGTTTTAAATTGTAATTTGATCTTGTACGCTCAATTAATCGATGATTATGAATTGTATAATGTATGATAATATGATATGATATATGAAAACTTGAATTCTTAACTCATTGATTTTATTGGCCTCGTTTCATGTTGATTACTTGTCTTAATTGATTTAATTGTGAATTGTTTGAATATATATGAGTTGGCATAATTATTCCAAAGGCTTAATTAATTTGAAATACGAACTTAACGTTCATGAATCATACATGTAGCTTTAATGGTATGTTTAATTGTTATTGAATCCTGTAAATTGATATTTGACTTGATAATTGATTATTGTTTAAACCTCATTGTTTGATTTTCTAAATAATAATAAATGGACGGGCTTCATGATTTAAAATAAATTGAAGTCATTTAATTGGTTTACTTGTTTATATAAATTATTTGAGTGTATTATGTGACTAATTGCAACGTGAGGCATTAATTGAGCATATGAGCACCTTCACAGCACATCATAATTATTATTAATTTCATATGCATGCCATAATATGTCATTCTACCTCATGTCTTCTCATTTCGTGCCGGGCGTCCTATTTGGTTTATATTGAGTCTCCTCTCACTGGTACACATTGTTCATTCTCTTGTACAGTTCGTTTCCAGGGCGGAGACTTCCGAATTGAATAGGCACCCGTATCGCTCATGCTTTATGTCTCGTGGTATTCCAGGTGAGGGTGTTTTCGTTCTAGTTATATATTAAACCCTACAACCCTTATGTGACAAGTTTTGGCCAAAACCTTATATATATATATATATATATATATATATGTTATTTTCAAAGTGGAGTCATCGAGTAAATTATTATCTAGTATCCTTTTCTCCAAACTTATGAAATATATTATGTTTCTTATGAACTGAAATGTTTTGGCGAGATTGCATGTATGTTATGTTCACGGGCCCAGGAATTTAGTACATGTGGCTATCCGGGGAGGCAAGGGCCGACGGTTATCCCATGTGCTGATTCCATTTATGTTCTACGTCGAAACGGATCTCGTCAGGAGTTTTGACGAGAAAACGTTAGTCGGGCTTTTGAGGATTCATGTACCTCACTAGCCATTATGTATGAGGTGGACGGGTCTTGCTAACCCTTCCACCACCCGGAGGAAGAAGGTTGGAACTTATTTTATGATTATGATTATGATTATGTTATGATTGATAGGCACCGTGCGGGAAGGCCGGGACACGGATTGCCCAAACGAATATGTTTTAGGATATGATATATGATCTGAGTGTATTATGATATATTTCATGATCACCTATTTAATGTATTAATGATATTTGTCGTACACGGTTGGAGTTTGGTTGGAGATACTGCACGCTCACTCGCCGAGCCTTAATGTTTATGTATGATTTGTGAACTTAATAAATTTAATATGATTAGTCGTAAAGTACGAGCATTGCTTAGTTATTCTCTTGCCCTCTTGGGAATTAATTTTAAATAAAACTTTGCTTGGGATTTATGACTTACATGCGCATGTTTCTATATATGTATCGCTCCTGCTCACTCAGTCTTCTAGAGACTGACCCCTCTTTCCCGCCTTTCCAGTTTCTTTTGCAGGTGTTGGTTACTAGGCGGAGTTAGAGTGTCGAGTCATTGTTCTAGTCTCACTCATTTACACTCACTGCATACTATATGGTTTCTAAGTATTGTATTGACCTTTTATTGTTGGCCGTTGTGCCCTTATTGAACTGATATTATTTCGGGGCAGGTTAGGACAGGTTCTGGAGCTAGTTGAACCCGTTGTTATGTTGTTTCCTTGTATTGATTCGGGACAGGTTAGGACAGGTGTACTGATTAGTGGAACCCGTATTTATATTCGTATTGGATTTCATTTATTTCATGGATATTACATAAATGATTTCCTTGCTTCCGCATTTTGGTTATTGTTGATTGTCCCCCAGGGTTAGCTTCCGCCTAGTCAGGACTGTTCTTTTGTTTGTCACCCGTTCGCTGTGAGTCCGATTCATGTATGGACTGCCTATTTCATATGTGGATTAGACTCATGGTGCGGGGGATGTGGTGCCTATCGTCCCGGGTGCTACATCTATAAGTGGTATCAGAGCCCCAGGTTGCAAAACCGGAGTTCTAGTGTCGTGTCGTGTCAAGTCTAGGTCGCACGGCTTAGGAACTACTTGTCAACGTGTGCATTGCATCGCTTTTAACCTTGAAATGTGATTATTTCAAAACTTTGTTGATTTATATTTTGCATTTTGCACGGCTTAGGAACTATACACTTTGCACCTCCATGAAACAAGATGGTCTTTCTTAAGGGCGTGATCCCACAAGCAAGCCTTAGAGGAGTCAGGTTGACACTCCCACTGTCTGTAGGACTCATCGGCTTGGAGTATTTTACTAATCATGACTTATGTGATATAGGGCTCGTTTCATGAACCATTTCACCTAAATGGTAGAGTCCTAAAGTCATCAGGATGAGGGGAGTTCTCATACATGCACAACTAAAGTAAACGCATACCAAACAAGAGCATATAAAGAAGTGTTGCCTGAATTCGTTATTTCATTCAAAGATTGTCTGTGATTACAATAAGTAAAATCACAAAGCGGATATACAATCGACTTTCTAGGGCACTATTCCTAACAGTATTTATGTGCTAGAGGGATGTTACATTCCTTCTGTCTAAGTGGAGGGGAGATTTAAATTCTCTCTAATTTTGTGATAGAAAGATGATGGATTCTTTCTAACTTTTATGCACGAGAGATGTTGGATTCTCTTGTACTTAGATATTCGAGAGATGCTGGATTCCCTCAGATTTAGGGGTTTGGGAAATGCTGGATTTTCTCAAACTAGAATGTTTGGGAGATTTTGGGATCTGTCAGACTTAGGTTGAGAGACGGGGTTCCCTCAATTATGTGCTCGAGAGACGGGGTTCTCTCCTTTCTGTGTGCCGAGGGACGGGGTTCTCTCGCTTGCGTGTTGAGAGATGGGATTCTCTCTTTTTTGTCTTGGTTGCTTCACGCTGGACCTGGCAATGACTTTCAAGTAACGAGTATGCAACGTGGTCGAGCTTTGGGGACAGTAACAACTATTGTATCCTGGCAGTGGTTGAAAGAGTTAAGGCAATCCACAGTCAAGTGTTCAGATGAACCTCAGCCACAACGAGACACCACGAAGAGAACTGATGCACACAAAGCGAGCAAACTTCACGATGAGGAATCTACACGACTCCGGGATGAATAGAATTACTACAACTCGAGGCTTTCACTCAGTGTTTGGATCTGGGGACCAGATCCTCTTAAGAGGGAGAGGTTGTAACGCCCCGCTTTTCCAGTGTTCGGATTTTACCACGTGTCGACTTTCTCGTGTGCTTGATAATGTAATTATATGATTTATGTGGCCTTATTTGTAGCTGCTTTTAAGTTTAGGGGCTTATTTGTAATTTTCTCTTTCAAGGGTTTTTCGGTCATTTCTCACCCGATCGAGATTTTGACCTCTTTGATCCCTTCAACGCGTTCGGGGCATCGAGACGAGTCCGTAGACTCTAAGTTTGCCCAATTCTGACATCGTTAACCCCTTCTTCCGACCGTTTTCGCGTACGAGGACCCAATATATAATACCCGGATCCTCGTTTTGCGTGCCATAATTTCAGCTTCAGCCCTCATCGTCTTCTCCCGCGATCGATACTATTCATATACATTGAAGGTGTGATTTCACACACTTATCTGTTCTAGCTCGTTTCTCGACGGAATTCGACGTTTGAGTAGTGGAAATTTATCAGCTCGACGAGCGCATCACGATGATACAAGAATCGGGACCTGAAAATCAATGGTGGTGGCGCTACGGCGAGCAGCAGGCGGCGAGGCTTAGAGCCGCCCATTCGCGGCGGTTTTCGGCGACAGTCTTGGAGCACGCACCCCTGACCCATGATGAGGACTTCCCGACGTAACCGATGGCGTTGGCGGCGCGGCCATCCGGGCTGCGACGATGCCGCACGCGCCGCCTGAAGTCACGACAGGCGGCGACGGCGCTGTAGCGCCGTCGTGTTCGACGTTCCGGCACCCTTTTCCGACGAGCAAGGCCGGTTCCCGACATCTTCCAGGCCGCTGGTTCCATTTCCGGCGTCGTTTCCGGCCAACAACGACCGTAGACGGCTGAACCGGCAGCAACAGCAGCAGCGGCGGACTTTGGTGGCTTTCGAGGACCCTTTTACGGCCGGTTTTGGTGGTGGGGCCTTCGGAGGAATTGCTCAGGGCATCGACGGTGAGCTGCTAGTGGTGGTGGCCGGCCGTGAACCGGCCGGCGGTAGCGGACAGCGGCAGTGAACCGGCGGGCCACACCGGTCACTGTTCCGGTGACTTTTTCCGGCAATTGAGATATGGGTTTCGAAGGGCTCGTTATGGGCTTTCCAACGGTATGTCCGGAATTTGTTTTCGTTTAGCGGTTTGTATTTAATTTCAGTTTTCATACTATAATTTTAGTTCGGTTTTTCGTCAATGAAATCCAGTGTGTTTGGCTTTTTCTGAAATTGTTTGAGGGCTTTTGTCAAGTAGGCCGACGCGCACGTTCCTGTCCTTCCGGGGATTTTTCCGGCTACCGGAGGTGGTGGTTTGACGGCTGTCAGTGGTGGTCCGGCGGGCTCCGGTGGCGGCATTCCGATACCTTCCGGACAGTGTGCTCCTTTCGTTGTGGTGAGTCTATCACCGCTTTCCGTTCATCAACCGGACACTTGGTTGATTTTATATGAATTTCTGAATTTATTGTATATTATACGTTAATTGTTTCAAATTGTAATTTGATCTTGTACGCTCAATTAATCGATGATTATGAATTGTATAATGTATGATAATATGATGTGATATATGAAAACTTGAATTCTTAACTCATTGATTTTATTGGTCTCGTTTTATGTTGATTACTTGTCTTAATTGATTTAATTGTGAATTGTTTGAATATATATGAGTTGGCATAATTATTCCAAAGGCTTAATTAATTTGAAATACGAACTTAACGTTCATGAATCATACATGTAGCTTTAATGGTATGTTTAATTGTTATTGAATCCTGTAAATTGATATTTGACTTGATAATTGATTATTGTTTAAACCTCATTGTTTGATTTTCTAAATAATAATAAATGGATGGGCTTCATGATTTAAAATAAATTGAAGTCATTTAATTGGTTTACTTGTTTATATAAATTATTTGAGTGTATTATGTGACTAATTGCAACGTGAGGCATTAATTGAGCATATGAGCACCTTCACAGCACATCATAATTATTATTAATTTCATATGCATGCCATAATATGTCATTCTACCTCATGTTTTCTCATTTCGTGCCGGGCGTCCTATTTGGTTTATATTGAGTCTCCTCTCACTGGTACACATTGTTCATTCTCTTGTACAGTTCGTTTCCAGGGCGGAGACTTCCGAATTGAATAGGCACCCGTATCGCTCATGCTTTATGTCTCGTGGTATTCCAGGTGAGGGTGTTTTCGTTCTAGTTATATATTAAACCCTACAACCCTTATGTGACAAGTTTTGGCCAAAACCTTATATATATATATATATATATATATATATATATATATATGTTATTTTCAAAGTGGAGTCATCGAGTAAATTATTATCTAGTATCCTTTTCTCCAAACTTATGAAATATGTTATGTTTCTTATGAACTGAAATGTTTTGGCGAGATTGCATGTATGTTATGTTCACGGGCCCAGGAATTTAGTACATGTGGCTATCCGGGGAGGCAAGGGCCGACGGTTATCCCATGTGCTGATTCCATTTATGTTCTACGTCGAAACGGATCTCGTCAGGAGTTTTGACGAGAAAACGCTAGTCGGGCTTTTGAGGATTCATGTACCTCACTAGCCATTATGTATGAGGTGGACGGGTCTTGCTAACCCTTCCACCACCCGGAGGAAGAAGGTTGGAACTTATTTTATGATTATGATTATGATTATGATTATGTTATGAATGATAGGCACCGTGCGGGAAGGCCGGGACACGGATTGCCCAAACGAATATGTTTTAGGATATGATATATGATCTGCGTGTATTATGATATATTTCATGATCACCTATTTAATGTATTAATGATATTTGTCGTACACGGTTGGAGTTTGGTTGGAGATACTGCACGCTCACTCGCCGAGCCTTAATGTTTATGTATGATTTGTGAACTTAATAAATTTAATATGATTAGTCGTAAAGTACGAGCATTGCTTAGTTATTCTCTTGCCCTCTTGGGAATTAATTTTAAATAAAACTTTGCTTGGGATTTATGACTTACATGCGCATGTTTCTATATATGTATCGCTCCTGCTCACTCAGTCTTCTAGAGACTGACCCCTCTTTCCCACTTTTCCAGTTTCTTTTGCAGGTGTTGGTTACTAGGCGGAGTTAGAGTGTCGAGTCATTGTTCTAGTATCACTCATTTACACTCACTGCATACTATATGGTTTCTAAGTATTGTATTGACCTTTTATTGTTGGCCGTTGTGCCCTTATTGAACTGATATTATTTCGGGGCAGGTTAGGACAGGTTCTGGAGCTAGTTGAACCCGTTGTTATGTGGTTTCCTTGTATTGATTCGGGACAGGTTAGGACAGGTGTACTGATTAGTGGAACCCGTATTTATATTCGTATTGGATTTCATTTATTTCATGGATATTACATAAATGATTTCCTTGCTTCCGCATTTTGGTTATTGTTGATTGTCCCCCAGGGTTAGCTTCCGCCTAGTCAGGACTGTTCTTTTGTTTGTCACCCGTTCGCTGTGAGTCCGATTCATGTATGGACTGCCTATTTCATATGTGGATTAGACTCATGGTGCGGGGGATGTGGTGCCTATCGTCCCGGGTGCTACAATATGTATATATGTGTGGGTGTACGTTAGCCCCCTCACTGAGTCGAGTTGTAGACTGACCCTCTCCCTTTTCCAATCTGTTAGTGTGCAGGTCCGCTTTGGAGTTTGGAGCTAGGCGGAGTTGAGTCAAGTCTTTTGAGTTGGTCGATCTGAGTTGGTTTAGTCTGCATTTGCATTTGTATTATTTGATTTCGAATCGGTATGTAAGATACGTATATGGATGTTTATGCATTCGTTATTTTGAATTGCCTTGATGGGTTTTGTAATTTGTTGAAAAGAGGCCTGAGGGGCCCAAGTCTGTTTGTGAACCGTGTGTTTAATTTCTGTAGGGCTGTGGCCAATACATGTGTTTGATAATATGTCTTTCGTTGCTATCTACTTTGTTGGTTGGTTTTGCTTGACAGGGTCTACGTTCTGCCTAGCTTAGGTGTTTGTTTTGTTTGTCTCCAGTTCGCTACGGTTTGATCCGGGTGCGGACTCTCCATTTCGTTGCTCGGGTTGGACCGTAGTGCAGAGGATGTGGTGCCTCACGTGCGGGGTGCTACAATACCCGAATCTGAACCTTAGCAAACGGGAGACCAACTCACTCACTAATCCAGGCGAAGCTAACTAAACTAACTCAGAGTGTACGGAAGCTAAACAAATAAAATCCAACAAGTAAAATAGATGCATATCATATATACTTATAGGTACCAACATATATATGTCATGTACAATGGTCCTCATGGCCTCAACAAGCAAAAGTAATCAAGTCCCCAAATATGCAAGTCATAACTACAAAACAATATGAAGTGTATGTAGACATATGCAAGTCATAACTACAAAACAATATGAAGTGTATGTAGACATATGCAACGACAAGACCTAGACCGACAAGTGTAACGTGCAGACACACTTCTCCGCCTAGCTCGAGGCCAAAAGAAGCACCTGAAACTGAAATACAAATGAGGGGTCAACCAACTAACTGGGTGAGGGGGCTAACGCACACCCACACACTACATATATAAAGCAAAGCATATAACAAAGGTGGACTTATGAACCGGAATAGGTTTTACAAACTAAAACATTTCAAAACAAACACATATATAGAGAAACCATTTTCAAAGACTCTATTCTAATTCATAATTCTCATAACAAAACATATCACATGCTTGGCGAGAACGAGCTTCCAACCTTCCTCATATCAAAATAAAACATAAATCATAAACATATCCAACCCCTACTCCAATGATGGAAGAGCCACCGGCAGCCCTAACCATCCATAACTTTAACAAACTCACTAGGGGTAGCTAACCTACAACGTGCCCTCCCCGGTTTTCACACCGAAGGTATTAAAATATCACACTTTCCCTAGCTCCCGGGGTCGCGCGTGATACCTTGGATGGAGACTATACACAGGCCTTGCCCCGACGGCCCAATACTATCCCGGGGAATCCTTACTTACAGCTCCTTGGATCCACATTCACATACACGTAACATATACCAATCTTTCATGGAAAAACTCGCTACATAACTTGAACATAAAAGACTTTGCTAAAATAGCTCACATATGCCTTCATAAATACTTTTCCAAATCAAACTTGTTCCATAAGGTCACAAACATATTATATTCCACACTTATTTATATATATATAATCACATACGAGGCTTGAAAACGTCACATAAAGGCTTTAGGTCATAACTATACAAAATCCTAAACCTTACCTTGTACTTGAGAGGGTGAAAAGAGTGGAAGTGAGCAAAGCTAGGTCTCGGGCTCGTCACCGGCTACCTCTTCTGAAAAGAAACATGAGAACCCAAGACTTAGACTCTAAATGGACCAAAAACGATACACGACAAATGTTAAGTATGCATGAAATGTAATGTAAGTCACTTATCAATTAAAATGCATTCATTTAGCCAAACAAATACATAAAATCCCAAGCTCATGCATAAACAATTCATACAGCAAGTTACAAGCATAAAAGTAGCAAATTATCGAACATATAATGTAGTACCCTGCAAGGTGGGTCACCACATCCCCCGCACCTAAGCCCAATCCACATACGAGATGGAAAACCCGTAAATGAACCAAGCAGAGGCAAACGGGAGACAGACAGACACACACCTAAGCTAGGTGGAACATAGACCTTGCAAATTAAACAAACCAACAAAAATGAATGCGTATGCGGAAGCGATTCACACAATCAAACTTAAAGTACATAGATCCCTAATCCCGAATATAACATAAATCGTAAATGTAAACGGGTTCAAACTGTTTCCTAGAAGCCTGTCCTGAAATATAGCATATCAAAATAAAATCATAAGATATACATACAAACGTTCAGATTCATACAAATACAAAAGTACGTATGCAAGGACTCAAACGACTCTATAGACTCCGCCTAGCTCGAACTTCAAGCAAACCTACACACTAAAAACAAAAGGGGAGAGGGGTCAGTCACACAGCCTGAGGGAGGGGCTACCACACATGCTACGTACTTATAAGGAGCAAAGAACATTCAATCACACACGGTTCGTGAACTCAGGGATAGTTTTTGCATTTCATAAATTAACATATGCTTGAAACACATCAAGGCATGTTCATGTGCACAATTAATGCAAACAAAGGTAAACGAAAGGCAAAATGGTGGCACTTATTCATGTATGAACACAAAACACATTACTAAAGCGACATAAAATACATATAAGAACAAATACATACACATAGCATATGATATATCAAGTTAGGATCAATTTCGGATGTGAAAAGGTTAAAGAAAAGTGGAAGAAAAGCATAAAAAATAGTTCCGAGCAAAAACGGGCAAAAGCTAGAAATTTCTGAAATGGACAAGCTATAGGAAAACGATCACAACTTGAGTTTGAGAAATGTGAATTAAGTTTTGTTTCTTGGAAATGAAACTAGACACAAATATCTTTCCAATGGTAGGTGGCTTGAATTATGGTTCAAAGCGAAACGAAAATGGCGTAGGTTTGAAGTTGGACCATTGCAGAATTTCGACGAAGTGGCGACACAAATTTAAAACGATTATATCTCCCAAATCACAACGAATTTTGAGGTGAATTCAATTGTAGAATGTTCTAGACTCAAAAATGTTTCTACAGCCTCTAATTCAGCCAAAACGGAGCACGAACGAAGGCTGCACAGCCGTGTGAAAACTGGCCTGAAAAGCTACACGGCCACGCTGAAGCAGAATCTCCACCTCGAGAATTATGCATGGCCGTACGACCAATAAACTGAAGTTTTGCACGGCCGTGCAGGGTCATCTTCTCAAAAAAACTGTAGCAACATAGCAGGGGATCAACGGGGGTGTTAGGAATAGTGCCCTAGAAAGTCGATTGTATATCCGCTTTGTACTTTTCCTTATTGTAATCACAGACAATCTTTGAATAAAATAACGAATTGAGTTAACACTTCTTTATATGCTCTTGTTTGGTATGCGTTTACTTTAGTTGTGCATGTATGAGAACTCCCCTAATCCTGATGACTTTAGGACTCTACCATTTAGGTGAAATGGTTCATGAAACGAGCCCTATATCACATAAGTCATGATTAGTAAAATACTCCAAGCCGATGAGTCCTACAGACAGTGGGAGTGTCAACCTGACTCCTCTAAGGCTTGCTTGTGGGATCACGCCCTTAAGAAGGACCACCTTGTTTCATGGAGGTGAAAAGTGTGTAGTTGATACGTGCGTGATACATGAGGGTGCTTACTTCAATAAGTAAGTTCACTGAGGTGCCCCGTGTGAGAAGATTCCTAATTGGGAAATGAAGTTTCTATTTCAAAAAATGGAAACTTCCAGATTAGGAAATATCTCATGAGTCATTGATGTGATTAATTGATCCTTAGACTTGAGGTTCCATGTCACTTTATGAGTTAACTCTGTAGTCTTAGGTATAAACTTTAAAGGGTGTCGCCATAGACAACTGATTCAAGGCTTATGCTGGGGCTGCACAAGTGACTCATGAAAGTGAATGAGAATTAAGAAAGGACCTACACTTGCATTTGCAAGGTGATCTCTTATTGTGTAAGTCATTCATATGCCATATGGAGTCCTTGGCCAAGGCAGTAGATCAAGACATCAAGAAAAGGGTTTCTTGGATTGAGATCAAATAGATATGAAATGCACTTAGCTTTAAGACCAGATTATTAGGGTTCTGATTATTCCCTTACCCTAGATCATGGTTGAGAGATAGTAAGTATGAGGATTGTATCTCACATGAATCAATGACTTAAAGGTTCTGTCGAATCGAGACATTCCAATTCAGCTAGGGGTTAAACACCTGTTGCCAGACTATAGTCGTTTAATCTGTGGACTGATTAATTAATTAGTGAATTAATTAATTAGGGTCACTACTAACTGAATTGAGAACCTAGAGAGTCACATACAACAACTTGGTTACATGAGTTAAGGCTTGAAAATGATTAAACGAGTTAATCGGGCCAAGAGGGTTCCACACGTGTGGCTCACAAAGGGCACGTATCTCACACGTGTGTAAATATACGTGTATATTTATTTATGTGTTAGATAATTAATGTGATTAATTATTTAATAGACTTTGGTTTAATTTTGAATTAAAAAGAAAGTCCTATTTTGGAGAAATTAATTAATTGTGAATTAATTAATTAGATAAAATAAGTTATTTATTTATTAATAAATAAAGTATAATATCCAAAAGGGTTTTGGATATTTTAGCTCTCTTAAAAGTTGATTTCAATTAGAATTCAAAGTCAAAGTTTGGAATTACTTGGTAATCAAGTAATTAGAGAGAGGGACCAAATCCTTACCCCAAAAGGACTAGGGTTCGGCGTCCCCCTCCCTTTCTTATATATAGGGGAGCTCATGCTCCCCTTAAAGGGTGATTGAATTCTTTTGGTTCATGTGTTGAACACCATCCTTTCTCCAAGATAAAATAAACCCTAGGTTAAGCCTAAACACTAACTAGAGAACAAGCATCCTTACTAGTTAGATTGTAGTCAAGTTGGTGGACTATCTCTAGAGAGCTTCAAGTTAGAACTTTTAAAGATTCGAGCTTTACCAAGGAGAAGGGATCAAGCTGCGAGAAGAGCGTTCTTGGGTGGCTTGAAACGCTTCAAGAAAGATTATTGAAAAGTAAGTTTCTAATCTCTATGAATTTGGATTCACGATTTCGAGTCTAAGATCCTTTTGTTGGAAAATTATTAAATTTCCGCTGCTTTCTGATTCCTGTTTTCCAACAAGTGGTATCAGAGCCACCTCGTTAATCGTGTTTCTAATTCGTCTCCATTTTTCTGAATTTGGTAGAAATTCTTAGGCTTAGATGCGAATTAGGTATTCATGAGTTCTTTTAGAAAGCCTGAATTACGAAACTGTAATTTTTCTTGAATTTTTGAAACTGTTTTCTTAAATTGTGTTTTTGAAAACCGTTTTGATTGAAATCTATTTAAATCGTATTTTTCTTTTCTGTTTTTTTTTTTGATTGAACTGGGTTTTGGAGAAACCCAAAATATAAAACGGAACACGAAAAGGACGAGCCTAGGCGTGCTAGCACGTCGCACGCCCATGCCTCGTCGCCGCCGCCCAAGCCTCCCGCATCCGCACGGGAGGCTGCCCGCTTGCGCCTAGGCACGCCCGCTCGCCTGTCCCGCAACCACGCGGGACAGCCGCCCGCACCGTCCCTCAACAGAGCGGGACGCCCAGGCCAAGATCGGCCGCCCATGCGGTTGCGCGCAGCAGCGCGCGCGCACGTGGGCGGAATTTGCCGCACGCTGTGCGTAGAGCTGGCGCGCGCGTGAGCGCATGCTGTCACGCTGCGGTACCCCTTGGGCGGATGGTCTCAGGCCAATCTTCGTGTTTTCGTGTTTCGTGTTTTCGGTCCTTAAAAATCCCGATTTAATTTTATTTTAATTTTATCTTTTGAAATCAGTTTTATTAAAATAAAATTAATTTTAAAATTTTGATTAAATTGGGATTTTGAGAAATTAAAATCGATTTAAATTTTTGGAAAATTGCAAGCTTTATTTTATGAAAATATTGAAAGAATAAAATTATTAATTTTCAGAAATTAATTGGAATTTTATTTGTTTATAGTTTTTTTTTTTTTTGGTTTTATAGAAAAGTCTCTTGAACAAGAATTGCATCTAAGTCGTGTTTTAAGCTATTAAAGCTTAAAGCGGGAATTTTAATTTATTAGCTAAATTTAAATTCTCGCAGGTTTCATGTTAGGTGATCATGGGTTTAGACCTATGTATGGTTTTAATTTATGCACATGGATGGTTTAAATTGGGGTTGGAGCCGTATAGTTGCATTTTTCAATTGAAGTTGGAGCCTCACTTATGTGCGTACTGTTATGTCATTTATTATGTGGCTTTCCATATTAATGTTTTGAGGCCGGGGTATGCACCATGTATTTGTCTAAGGCCATATGAAGATTGAGCCTTATTACTTTTCAGTATTTTTTATTTTTATTTTTATTTTTTAGAGTAGAATAGGTGGTGACGTTTTATTTTCATTTTGGAGACAATGCACCCATGGAGTAAGATGGACCACATTCAAGTAACAAGGAGGCCATAAGTGAAGACCCTCAAAATGTTTGGGAGGGGAATCTCAATTGAAAATATAATAGAGATAGGGCTCGTATTTTCTTATAGCTTTCCCTTATGTGATTTAAAATGTTTATGTGGCATGTATGTTAGAACTTGTGATTGTGGAGTGGCTCCCACATATCACACATAAGATAGGTAGAACCCATGATCATCACATGTTATCATGCTAGGACATGTTATCTGCTAAGTGCTTGTGTGAAATGTATTTAAGTTGTACTTACATTAATCAAGACTAATTAAAATTGGATAACATATATGTTGGTGAGGTCGAACCGGACAATTCTCCGGTTGATTCGAAAATTCCCATTAAATATTAAGTTAATTTCGAACAATAGGTGTTTAATTCGAGATGCTAATTTTGAATTAAATTCCTAGCATTCCATCAATAGGTTTTAAGTTTAATAAGTGAAGCTAGTTATTGTCCGCAAGTCGTGGGATAGCTAGTAGAACTTATTAGTTCTTAGTTACCTAATTGATCATTTTGAATGATTAATATTTTTGTAACGCCCTGGTTTTTCATTCGTACAATTATGCCATATGTCTTTATAAATTGTGCGAATTAATTATTTTTACGTGTTTTATATTTAATCTTATTATAAATTGTTATTATATTATTTTAATTTGTTTTATTTCAAATTAATATTAATTTATATATATATTACGTTACCTTAAGTGATTATTTTAAATTATTATTAATTTAATGATTAATGTTAATTAAGTGAGTTATGGTAATTAATCATGTTTAACCATATTAATTAATTTATTCAAATATATATATACGTTGACTTTAATTTTATTTAATATTAGAATGTAATTTACTTGGTTTAATTTGAATTGTGGAACCAAATCAGGGGCTTACGAGCACTTAGCGTACCCTTGGTTCCGAATTTAATATCTTGAGCTCGGGAACTCGGATTCGAGTTCCGTCAACTCCGCTGAACTCGTAACGAAAGTTCGAGTTTAGTAAACATAACCTTATATTTTTCCAAAGTCATTTGAACCTCTGAAATCCAACCGAAAAACGAAACGATGACCAAACTGACCTTGCTGCACAAAAATGGCCATATCTCATCCAAACTTTAACCAAATTAACCATGGTTTGATTCTATTGATCCCTAACTCAACCACCTAACCTGATATATCATGCCCTAACCAAACCAACCCTCACATAATCCCCAAATCTCAGCCAAAGTCTCTGCAATTCCAATCAGTCCCGTAATTGTGCAAATCCTTGAGGTTTTGGAGCTCAAATCTCAATCTACTTTCATCCAATCAACAAGGTGAGTTAGGATTATGATGTACATGCATCTCTGGTTATTTTCATCCATTTTTCACTAATTTTAACTCAGATTTCATGGGGATTTTAAAGATGGGAATGAGCAGTTAGGTTTTGAGTTTTTGTTGATTTCTTGAAGTTCTTTTATCCCTGATGTGTTTCGGTGATATATATGATCCTTTTTCCTTCATTTATGACTGAGTATACTTGTATTAATTGTTGGTTAAGAGGTAGGTGAGATATCATCAATGAAATGGATATGTATTGATTTAACTTCAAACTGGAATTTCTGTTGGAAAACACGAATCAGAAAGCAGCGGAATTTAAAAAATTTTCCCAACAAAAGGACCTTGGACTAGCAATCGTGTAACCAAATTCGTAGAGACAAAAAACTTACTTTTCTTTTGTTCTTTCTTGAAGCGTTTCAAGCCACCCAAGAATGCTCTTCTCGTGGCTTGATCCCCTCTCCTTGGTAAAGCTCGAATCTTCAAACTTCTAACTTGAAGTCTCTAGAGAAAGTCCACCAACTTGATCACAATCTAACTAGTAAGGATGCTAGTTCTCTAGTTAGTGTTTAGGCTTAACCTAGGGTTTATTTGATCTTGGAGAAAGGAAGGTGTTCAACACATGAATCAAAAGAATTGCCAATTCGCTCTAAAGGGGAGCATGAGCTCCCCTATATATAGGAAAGGGAGAGGGACGGCCGAACCTATTCCTTGTTGGACAAAGATTTGGTTCCTCTCTCTCCTATTACTTGATCATCAAGTATTTTCCAACTTTGACTTTGAATTCTAATTCAAGTCAACTTTTAAGAGAGCTAAAAATATCCAAACTATTTTTGGATAATTTTATACTTTATTTATTATAAAATAAATAACTTATTTTTATCTAATTAATTAATTCGTAATTAATTAACTAGATTATTTTCTCCAAAATAAGACTTTCTTTTTAATTCAAAATTAAACCAAAGTCTATTAAATAATTAACACATTTAATTATTTAATACATACATATATAATATATATATATATATATTCACACGTGTGTGACACGTGTCACTCACGTGAGCCACACGTGTGATTTCACACGTGTGGAACCCTCTTGGCCCGATTAACTCGTTTAATCATTTTAAAGCCTCAACTCATGTAACCAAGTTGTTGTGTGTGACCCTCTAGGTTCTCAATTCAATTAGCAGTGACCCTAATTAATTAATTCACTAATTAATTAATCAGTCCACAGATTAAACGACCATGGTCTAGCAACAGGTGTTTAACCCCTAGCTGAATTGGAATGTTCGGATTCGACAGAACCTTTAAGTCATTGATTCATGCGAGATACAATCCTCCTACTTACTATCTCTCAACCAAGATCTAGGGTAAGGGAATAATCAGAACCCTAATAATCCGGTCTTAAAGTTAAGTGCATTTCATATCCATTTGATCTCAATCCAAGAAACCCTTTTCTTGATGTCTTGATCTACTGCCTTGGCCAAGGACACCATATGGCATATGAATGACTTACACAATAAGAGATCACCTTGCAAATGCAAGTGTAGGTCCTTTCTTGATTCTCATTCACTTTCATGAATCACTTGTGCAGCCCCAGCATAAGCCTTAAATCAGTTGTCTAAGGCGACACCCTTTAAAGCTTATACCTAAGACTACAGAGTTAACTCATAAAGTGACAAGGAACCTCAAGTCTAAGGATCAATTAATCACATCAATGACTCGTGAGATGTTTCCTAATCTGGAAGTTTTCATTTCCTGAAATAGAAACTTCCTTTCCCATTTAGGAATGTTCTCACACGGGGCACCTCAGTGAACTTACTTATTAAAGTAAGCACCCTCATGTATCACGCACATATCAACTATACACTTTGCACCTCCATGAAACAAGGTGGTCCTTCTTAAGGGTGTGATCCCACAAGCAAGCCTTAGAGGAGTCAGGTTGACACTCCCACTGTCTGTAGGACTCATCGGCTTGGAGTATTTTACTAATCATGAATTATGTGATATAGGGCTCGTTTCATGAACCATTTCACCTAAATGGTAGAGTCTTAAAGTCATCAGGATTAGGGGAGTTCTCATACATGCACAGCTAAAGTAAACGCATACCAAACAAGAGCATATAAAGAAGTGTTCCCTCAATTCGTTATTTTATTCAAAGATTGTCTGTGATTACAATAAGGAAAAGCACAAAGCGGATATACAATCGGCTTTTAGGGCACTATTCCTAACAATTTCTTCTTCCTTCACGTACCATTCTGCTGCCAGCTTTTGGGGTTTGTTTTGATGTTAATTGTTGTCTCTTTTTACCTCTTTTGTTGAAGGAAAAATCAGTTGATTGATTACGTTAAGCTTGCTCTGTTCTTTTTCAGTCTTCCCCTGTTTTTCTCTCGCGCGAACTGCTTCTGTTTCTTGTGTTTTGCTGCATGCTTTGAGGTTAATTCCAGGCTTGATTGTTGTGCATTCGAAACCTCTCCTTACCCTGAGTGTTGGCATGAATTGATTGTAAACTATATGCATGGTTTGGCTTGCTCTTGTTCATCGTTTTTCCTCCCCTGTTTTTGTTCATTCTTGCGCTGCTTCTGTAACTGCTGCATGCTTTTGACACAGGGGTGTCATTCCTTGTCTCTCCAGCGTGAAATGGGGGTGCGGGTTTGATAGGAATCAGGATGATGTGAATCATAAGACAAGGCCACACTTTGGTCCAACAAGGCCACACTTTGGTCCAAATGATGATATGATCACAACTCAAGATGAACCAAGTTATGTTGGACCTATCACAAGGTCACGGTCCAAAAGAATGCAAGAAGAAGTTCAATCTCTTTTGATCCAAATAACTCAAGATTAGCTCCAAGAAGACAAGTATTCAGCTGGACCCAATCCACCTTGTTTCAATGTCTTAGTGATAGAATTTTAAGCCCAAATTATGTTAAGTTTATTGTAATTTGGCCCAGAACTATTATATTATACTTTGGGCCATCTTTTTATTTATTTTGCATGCATTTAGATTAGGTTAAGCCCATTTTATTCAACCTACAAGAAAAGTGACAGGATTAGCTTGTCTCTTTGAATTCTGAATTGTCTCTTAGAATTCCCATGCATGCATCTTTATATTCCAGTCTTGTAGTTCGAAATATTCAGTCAAAAAAATGAATGAATTGTGATTCAAGTGAGTTATACTCACAAGTTCTTAGTTGAACGACACCGGAGTTTCAAACCTCCACCGGATAACGTTATTTCTCGACTCCTTATAGTCGACGGGGTGCGTTACTTACAATCTGATAGTGTTGGTTCTTTGCTCAATATAGCAAACGGGTCACACTCCTATAATTCAAATCTGATAGTGTTGGTTCCTTGCTCATTATAGCAAACGGGTCACACTCCTATAATTCAAATCTGATAGTGCTGGTTCCTTGCTCATTATAGCAAACGGGTCACACTCCTATAATTCAAATCTGATAGTGTTGGTTCCTTGCTCATTATAGCAAACGGGTCACACTCCTCTATTTTAACCTTGAAGCGGACGATCGAACATCAAGAACTCCAAGTATTGGTATAGGGTTTCACGGCAAGTACATGGAGTTCGTATCACATATACCTTGGAATAGAGAGGAGAAGAGAAGAAGGAAGATGGTAAGCTTGAAGCTTGAACTTGAGGGAGAAGAAAGGAGCTTGGAATCTTGCTTTCTTGCTTCATGGTTGGATCAAATTGGAGAGGGAGAGGATGGAGGGTTTCTTGCTCTTGTTTAAGAAAAATGAAGAAGAAAAGAGGGCGTGTATGTATATACATACATATCGTGCAATAAGGAAGGAAAAGGGAGAAAAATTGCCAAAAAATCCCTCAACAATTTAAGTGTTCCAGCAGGGTCCCGAGATTTAATAAGGGAACAATTAAGGTCCAAATCAAAATTCGATTGAGTTTAAGGATTTCATATAATATCAAGTAAGTACATAATCAAAATAAAACATTCAATTAACAAGAAAACAAATTAAAAACAAGTTTAAGTAACATAATCACTTAAGTCATATAGGTCACATAATAGCAATTACTTCAAGAAATTATTTAATTAAATAATCACTTAGCAATTAAAACATAATTAAACGACATAACACTCAGTCTAAACGTACTCGTGACGTCATACCTGTATGGCTGAAAAGTCGGAAACGTTACAACCTCTCCCCCTTAAGAGGACCTGGTCCCCAGGTCTACTGTCTCGAGTTCTAGACTCTGTGTAAACTTTCCCATCTTCATCCCATGCGGGTTAGTAACTCCCCGACAGGAATTAGTTTGGAAAAGGTCTTCAAGCAACAAGGGGGTCTTCAGTTGTCGTTAAGTCACGACCCTTAACTCCCCGAAACCGAAGCACCCGAAAGTCTAAACAGGTAGCAGGCAACGAAAGAAACCCGTCTTTCGAACAACAAAGAGAAAACCCCGTCTCTCAATAACAATGAGAGAGCCCCATCTCTCAACAACGACACAACAAACCAAGTGAAAAGATAAATAAACAAACATGTATATAACACAAGAGACAGGTACGAAATATCAAGTAAATCAAGTATCATTCATATAAGAGCAGCTAACGCACAAGCGATCAAAGCACACATAGTATCATGAAATTGTTCAAATTAAGGTTTCATGTATGTATATGCTATGAATGTTTGGTGTATCGTTCACCGTAGTAATAAAATTGATGATGATCCTCTCTTTCCCGCGTCAATGCATTAACCCACGGTTGACTTGTTTCCTAACTCCCTATTTTCTATCCTCAAGCACACGCCCGGTCCTCAATCCATACCATCTTTCAACTAACTCGGTCTCGATTCCTTTTTTCTTCTCTTCTACTTTGCCCCTTCCAATTCTTAAGTGTTCTCTTGGCCTCAATCCAATCAACTCGTTTTCCTAACGAGTCACATTTGGTATCCTCGGTTGTTTGAGTCATTCTTCCATGAGTTCGAATTATGATGTCCAACTCTTACGGTGTCCTCATTTTATCACGGAAAACGGTTGACATATCCGTAAGTAATCTCATCTTAAAGGCTCGGTTGAACTGACTCTCACTTTTTCATCGCGAAATATGATGATCTGATTGACCTTTCCTTTACCCGATATCCTCTTGACCATTTCTTCTAGTTCCTTCACAGCTCCGTCATCGTAGGTATCTAAGACACGTCATGTAAAACTCTATCTTTAAAATCCTTGGAAGATTGAGTTCATCCTTGTCCCACAACAAGAAATTAATGGTATTGTTTCTCTAACCATCGATCATTCTTCGGCCGGTCTTAACGATTTAAGTCTTAAACATCTCTTATCGCTTGGAGCATAACTTTTCCTCTTCATGCTTTGGGTTCTAATGTCCTCGATCTTAAAATTCATCGAATGCTAAAGTTTTCCGACTTATTCCGTATTGCTTTTTGTAAAATCCCGTAACTTGTTAAAACTTGCATCTCCGTTGTTCCTGCTAGAAGTAATTCTCTTGACACAATTAGAAGCTTGAGTTTATTTCTTGATCGTACTCTCCCCCTTAGTTTCCACCTTGGCTCGTTGAACTTGGTCCATCATTTCTTTAACCCTAATTCCCAACATCTTCAAAACTTCCATTGCACCCTAGTCTACTTTGCAACCCAAGATTCCTTTCCTTTCTTGATCAAAATTGGACTCGTTTTGGAATGGTATGCGATGAGCGGAGTAGAGAAGGCTCCTATTAAGAAAACACTAAGCTATGCATGTTGGGTAAGAATGCTCGATGCATGTCACATATTTTCAACAATTAAAGTATGTAACACCCTTAGGAAATTATTTCAATTAAATGTACACAACGAAATTAAAATAATTTAGTACGATGGATGATGCACGTGCTATGAATGGAAGTACCGTTCACCGAAGAAGGAAGCTTTTATCTTGATAATTTGATCCTTTAACCTCGAGTTCATCGACCAGTTCTTGCTTACCCACGGTCTTCTAACATCCTTAATTCTTCTTGCATCCATCCATACTTCCAAGATCCGTGTTTGTTGTTTAATTCAAATCTTCTATACCCGATCATTTTGATACCCCAATCCTCCTAAATACTAATTTCCAAGTTCCTTTCTATTTCCTTGCACCTCTTGTGAGACCCCAAAATCCAAAATTGTCATTAAACCCCAATCCTTTCACATTCACGAAATCGGACTCTCTAGTCTCCCTAAATTTTGATCCTAACTTGTAGGATTTCCACCATAGTCGTCACCTTGATTGTAGTCTGCTCATTTCCTTCTTCGTGAGTTCATAAGGGTTAATGAATTCGGCTTCCATGATTACATGATCTCACTTGTTCCGCTTCGATCTGATTATCAAATTTGAATGTCAATTTGAGTACCTTGACTTCCCATATATTTATGTGGATTACATCATTGCTTGGTTCCTCTACTTGTCACCTTCATGAATCCAAAATTGGTCGATCTCCAACCTAATTCGAGTTTTGTTTTAATATCCAAAGTATCCCAACTCATCTCTTTCTTCATGATTTCTTATTCTAACTTTAAGATATTCTACCTCGAGCTTAGCTTCCGATCTTAACTCGACCCTAACCATTTTGGTTTAGCCATTCAATTCTGGTAATGTAGTTCCCTTGAAGACTTCCTTTTTTTATTTTTTTTTTCCGATCATCACCCTAGCTCGCTTGCTTCTCAAACCTCGACTTTAACACCTTCGAGATTCTTTTTCCCTAATCATTCATACCTAATGATCCTTCGTACTACTAACTCGATCCCAAATGAACATCTTGTAATTTCCCCACTTGCTCGTACATTAAAGCCTTGAATCTTGATGTCTTCAGGATTTCCTTCTCTTTCCCCTCGAATTAAATGAGCCTCTTGGTCCCGGTTGATCAACTCCGTTTGTGGTGTAGGTACGTGTTTTTATCTAGTGAGTTATAGACATCACACACTACACCATTATTTTATCCATACCCGACATCACTCATGATTTAATCCCTATCTCGATCTTGAACTCCCAACACATAGCTTTGTCATACACCTAAGTTTCTCTAAATCTCCGGGGCCTTCTTCCATTCATCAGTACCCGAAAGAAGAGCCCTTGACAAGTTGTTGTAATCTTAGAAACTGACCATGGTTTGATGTTGTAGCAATATCCTACAATTCACAACTCAACTCAAATATAATGTGTAGAGCCCCCTAACACTACAACTCCCGCACCGTACTACCCTCGAGTGGATGTGAGACCTAGCACCCGAGAAATACTACGGCGAACGGTATAGATAGTACTTAAGCAGAGTGTAGGGTAAAATGCAGCGGAAAATGAAATAATTTAAAATTTGCAACAAGCAACGTGATAACACACACAGAAAAGTGCATGATATTGTAAGGGGGTAATAAAATAGTGTAGTGTACGGAGTTAATGTATAAGAGCAATTTATCAGTAATATATACATGATCAGGATTAAATGCTCTTAATCTAAGCCTGATCTAATAAATATGACACCTATAGCTTCAAGATACCTCTAGGTGTCGTTATCCTCGCTCCCTGAAATCATGTATTTAAAAACAGGCGAGGTATTAGTCAAAGTGACTAAGTGAAGGAAGTATTAGATTTAGATATATATATGGTTATATATAGATATATATGTATATATAAAATCATGGCAATAGGATATAGCAAATATGATACGGTTCATAAGTTAGAAACCGGGATAGGGGTATTTGGAGTTTATTTATAAATGATGAACCGTTTAATAAAAGATTTGTACCGCCTGCAAGTAAGGCGTCTCCCTCCAATCTCCTTAAAATATTTGTAAAACAGTACCGGGCTGATCAAGGCACCAGTACTTTAATAAAACTAAATATGATAATAACTCCGCAACACCGTAGTGTCAGTAGGGGAGCAAACCCTACCGACGATATGTATATATGTGGGAGGAAGCTATCTCTCCCAGGGAGGTTGTCTCCCTTGTAAGTCTCTTGGCGTGGAGTAACTAACCTCCAGCTAAACCACTACCAAGAGTTGGTGGCGGTCTGTGGCACCAACATTACTCTTGACCCGTTACCTTCCGAGTATTGCTCGACACAGCTGCACGCCGGGGCCATTTTGATAAATAATAATGATTTACTTGCTTAGTCGGGAATCAGTTCTTAGTATTAATAGGACTGAAATATACAATGTCCGTATAAGATCCTGATTCCGACTTATTGGTATTTTCCTCATAAAGAGGAGTATGTATAATATTGATATATATATATAGATAGGAAATCGAATAATAGATAGGTTTAGAAATCCTTTTATAATTAGATATAGATATAAACATGATTCCAGTTGAAAATGTTTTAACTGTAGCACCCCGGACACGTGGAGGTACCACACCCCCGCACTATAGGCCGATCCACATACGAAATGGACAATCCGTATATGAACTAACCTATAGCGAACGGGTGACAAAGAAAAGAAAAGACGAGCTAGGCGGGACTAAACCCCAAGGCAATACAAAATCAAGACATAACAGTTAAAAGTGGAAGCATTAACTTATAAATACATATAGGTACCATATTTATCAGATAGATACGTATAGATACCAAACTAACTATCAATACATTATCATCTCTCATACATGATCAAGTATTCAAAATGTGATAACAATAGACATGACATGAGAAGTAGTAAAATATATACATGATGGTACACTGATAGACTCGTGACAATGCAAGACTGGACCAGACTCCCGCCTAGCACGACCGGCTCTCAAGTACCTGAAAAGTGAAGTATCAGTCTACCGAAGACTGAGTGAGGGGCATAAATATATATAGCGCAATCACATGCAAGTTATAACCTCGGGTAAGGTTTTATAATTAAAAGTAATATAAGTTCACAATAACATACACTCGCCCGAGATTACAACTACCAGTGTTAAGTACTTGTTCGTTTTCATGCAATCAATCAATACATGGCCCCGGCGAGTAAGGGCGGTCTCCAACCGATCTCCCAATGAACATGAACATGCTTGCTTGTTTAATAGTCAATAGGTAATCATGCAATTCACTTATCGTGCAATCGTGCGATAGTGTACTCATATAACACGTTCATGAAATGGCAATCATGCAATAACCCGAGGCGCATCCGTGGTGCCGGACTCGTCCCCAGTCTCCTTTTTCCTCCGGTTTGATGAAGGGATTGCAAGGCCCCAACATCCAATCTCATTGAGCAGAGGGTACATGAATCCCTAAGCCCGGAGCTCCTTCCTCCACTAATCTCCTAGTGGATTCAGGGGTGACCCCGAACATGGTGAGGATAGCGCCAGAGTTACCCGTCAGCCCTTGCTTTCCCGGTTGGCTCTAGTCACTACCCTCGGGCCCAAACGTAACCGTCATGCTACTCGCCTAAACATGCATGAAACAATACCTGACTTGCTTGCTTGCTTGAACCTGGCTTGAAATGATCAATGATTTATAGAAAGTATAACCATAAATACTATTTTGGCCAAAATATCACATAAGGGTATACGGGTTCTATGTAACTAACAATTAAACCTCACCTATACCGACAAAGGACAAGTAGGCACGACCTACGGGGCTTGCTCCTCGTCCCTACCCTCGTGACCTGTGCAAACACGACACTTATACATGAGACATGACCTAAAATGCACAAAATGTGACGAACGGCGGAAAAGTATCGAGATGACCACGAAAATGCAATGGGGTATGATAACATGTTGTTTCACATCATATTAGCACATATTACAGCAATTCGGCGTCAAAGAAGTCGTGGGATCGAGGGGCTAAAAATGTAATTTTATGCAGTCATATTTGTTCTGTCAGCGAGGTGGGAACGGCCGTTCCGGTTTGCCTTTGTAAATGGGAACGGTCGTTCCCATTCCTCCCAAAAACGCACCCACGTTTTCCCCCTTTAAAACGCGCGGAAGCTGGGAACGACCCTTCCGGCACAAGGCCAAAATGGGAACGGCCGTTCCCATGCTCGGCCGCCTAAATCATTTGAAAAGGTGGGAACGTCCGTTCCCATAATGCCTTGAGGCTGGGAACGGCCGTTCCCTGTTTCTGCAAACATGAAGAACAGAGGAAAACAGAGGAGGGCTACGGGAATGCAAACAAAGCCACCCAAAATCCATTTTGATCATCACAAGCATATATTTTCTGGAAATATAATGCATATAGGTTCAAGAAATGATATTCTAGCACTTAAACACTCAAAGCACACAAGATCATCACGAATTCATGATTCCACACTCATGATCACACTTGGTTATCCAAGCTAAATATTCAAGAATTCAAGCTATAACTCATGCCATAATTCATGAAATAATCACATAATCATGTTTCCAACTTCAACTAACTCATCTAGCATATAATCCTCAAACCCTAGCTAAACCATACTTGAACAAGAATCAACAAACCAAGCATATACCCACCTTGAATGAAGGAAATGGATGAAGAAGATGAAAATGGAAGATTTGGAGCTTAAAAGCTTGGAGTTTCTTGAATAACTTGGATGATTTGATGAAATCTCCTCTCCCCCCTTTCTACATGAAGAACCGAGAGCAAGAAGGATGGATATGTTGGTGAATTTGGAAGCAAATGATCATGAGAAGCTTGGAGATGCAATATACCGTGATATTTGGGAAATATGTAATATTTGCAATTAAACCCTCCGAGTTATTTAAGTTAATCAATTAAGGATATCAAGTTTGGAAAGTGATCACTTTAGTCCTCAAAGGTTTTCAATCAATTTGGTCCCTAAGTTTAAAAGAATGGACATATAGGGCCAAGTTGACAATTAAATCATTTTCGGTAATGAATGCACGAAATAAACATTTTCCAAGTTATGAGACAAATTATAAGTTTAATATGAATTCCATGAAGGTATTATAAAAATATAATTTATAAAATTATTTTGGACATAAGATATTAATAAATAAAAACCGGGGCGTTACAACTCTCCCCCCCTTAAAAGGACCTGGTCCCCAGGTCCACTGTCACGTTTTAAAACGATGCACAATTCATAAGAGAACCCCATCTCTTGAACAAGAATGAAAGAACCCCGTCTTTCACAAGAAGTGAGAAACCCCGTTTCTCAGCAAGGAGTGAGAGAGCCCCGTCTCTCACAAAAAAGGAGAGAGCCCCGTCTCTCATATGCACTGAAGTAGTTCAAGGAGTAGATAGCGAAAACAATGGCATGAATGTTACATAGACAATTAGAATCATAATACTTTCACAAATATCATATAGACAATTAAACCATTTACTCACATACTCATCATGCATAATTAACTAGTTTGCAATGCACAAGAAATTAAATACAATAATAATAAGATAAGTGATGCACGTGGTATGCATGACTAAATGTACCGTTCACCGCTGGTTGTACCATGCTTATAACCGGTACCTTCTTCTTCCCGGACCCGATTCGCATTTACATTTTGCACTCCCCTCTCGCGAACGCCTTCCCGCGCTCGCACTGGTAATCTTTCACCCCCAATAGATCTCCCTCGTAGCCTTGAGCAAGTGTCTATGTGATGCTCGTCACTCCCGCAGTAGAGACATAATCCCAACCATTTCCTACAGCCGTCATAGGTGTGGTTATCACGTCCACAATAACTGCAAAGAAGTTTCCCGGAAGATGTTGCTGAAACTGGGTTACGCGAAGTTCCCGAACTTGATCCAAGTGGTTGCTTCTTTTTCTTGCGAGACCTTTCCTGAGGTGCCGGGGTATGATAAGAGATAGGCCGCTTTCCTTTACTAGAAAGCTGTCCCGACTTCGAACCTGAAGCCTGTCCGGGGTGAGGATTAGACCTTCTTGCCTCCAACAAGGTGGTGCCTCGGACCTTTTCTTGGGAGTCACTCGGAGTTAGTTCCCACACTCTTTTGATTTTCTTGAGCTGTGATCCGGTGGAATCCTTGTTTCCTTCAAAGGGTCTTGAGAATGGTTGGTTTTGAAATTCCCTAAATGCCATCGAAATTTGGCCCGGCTGTGATGCTAAGTCCCGCGACTCGGAGGAAACATACTCTTTTATCTTCTGATCTACTAAACGAACCAAAGACTCGAAAAACTCCTGAGGCGGAGCCGGAGGGGGTAATTGTGAAGAAACCGTAGGTGCCTGTTCCTGAGGAGGGTGGCCTTGAGACATCCTGTAATCAAGACACTGAACATGCATGTTGAATTAATATGCCAATGCACGTAATACACTCAGAAGTAATAACTCAGCACAGTGGAGCAATTAAGTTCAATCGAGGGAATCACATATATGTAAAGAAATTTAAAATTAACGTAGCGTATGATGCACGTGCTTATGTATGCATTGAACCTGTCACCGGAGTAATGGAAAAATTTATCTCGACATGAAATTCCTTGTTTGTTGAATCCTAAGCTTGTCTTGAACTTGGTGATCATTCCTTGTTTTCCCACGGTCTTCTATTCCTCAAATTTATCTAACCTTCACTTGAACATTCCCACGGCTCAGTATTATGATTTCTGAAACCCGAAGTCTTTTATACTCACGGAATTAACATCTAGCTTATTCTTTAATAGTTACTCCCCAAATCATTGCCCGAATCCTCTTCATGGTTGTCACTTTGATCCAAACTCCCTTGTTTATTCAGTATGAGGTCGATTAGTTAACCGACTCCCCCTCCACTAGTCTATACTTGATCGTTCGACAACCTCCCAGCAACTCTTTGCCTTTCTTTACCGTTTCCATTTGTTGCTTCATTTCTTTTAACGTAACCTCGCAACACGACAATTCAGCTTGGATCTGAATTACCCAATTACCGAAATCTTCAACATGATTGTCTTTCAGTTTCACATTCACTGAAGTGCTGAGCTTCCTTTATCCCTTCCTTAATTGAAATCCCAAAATTATCCTTGCGTTAACTGGGGTAACTATATGATCCCTAAACAAGAACTCTTGAATTCCATTTCTGTTCCAATTATGGAATTAATTCCCTGACCCCTCTCGAACCAAAAGTCTCCAGTTATTCTTCTAATTCACCAAGTTGCCACCATGACTGAAACCCTTCAAGTCTACTCTTTCGATTTGAATCGGTTATAGAACTCTTCTTCTTGCTTACCTACTTCTGAGCATATAATTTCCTTCCAAAATTCCTTATCATCCGTTGTCATTTTCATTTGGTACTCCAATCTTCCAATTCTCACTCTTGCACGACCCTCCAAATTGAATCCGGAAAATAAACTCATTCCACCCGGTTATAGAGTCCTAGGAGCTTTACCTTTCGTGAATCCAAATCTACCAGCTCGATTGAAATGATCTTCCTCTCCTACTCGAATTTGCTTCCCAGTTACCCAAGTCTCAATTTAACAACACACCTGAATCTTGAGTAATTAGTACCCCAATCTCCTTCACCTTATCCTCGGATGAAATAGCCTTCCTAACCCGGTAGACGCGTCATCTTTGATAGCACAAATTTCCTTCAGTGAATTCTTTTATTCCGGATCTCATCCTTTGAATAATAACTTAATGAACTTGTCTTCGAACTTCTCATATTTGATCCTTAGTCTAAAATTCCCCGGGGTAGCATTTTCTGTGAATTGTTGATCCACGGTGGTAGTCCCGAGATTTGAATGCTTCAACTTCTTGCTCCATATCTTCCAATTCAACCCCATCCTAGTTGATAATCTTTAGAGCCATTACCCCGAGAATATCTCTTCCTTATTTTAGAACTTCCTAATTTAAGCCTCTTCGAAACTTCTTTTCCTTCCAACCCCTTGAATCACTTGCTAACGGCAATCCGGTTATTCTCTCTCTAATTAGTACTTTACCTTTCTTGAGTGCTTTCATTTACCACTCCCTATCCTTCAGTGTATTCTCTCAACACGATAATTTTTTCTTGAATCAGAAAATAAACTCGCCTTACCCGAATGTAGTTTCCAAACTAGTACTTCGATCGGAAATAAGTAATTGACTTTCCTTCCACGCCCTAATTTTAGCCTCAACTTGCACACCCTTCCCAAATTCTGTGGTAGCCCAAAATTATCGAGCAACTGGCCGTGCTTTGATATTCTTTCTACAACCTGTAACTCACAACTTTCATTGAAATAAATGCATGCAGGTGAGGCATGCTCATGTCACATAATAGTCACATAATTAATGCTCGCGATGAAAATTTAATATAAATGCAACAAGTAGTATATTAATGTTTAAATAAAACACATTAAGCACATAATTGCAAAGAATTCCAGATCAATTAATTAGCACGAAATATCAGAAATCAATGCAAAGCACAAATTGTCAAGTAATCTAATTAATTCAAAGAATTCAAATAGATTCAAATAATATGCAAGACTCTCAATCAACAATTAATCCTATGCCGTTCGACCTAGACTTGACACGACACGACACGAGAACCTCGGTTTTGCAACCGGGCTCTGATACCACCTCAGATGTAGCACCCCGGACACGTGGAGGTACCACACCCCCGCACTATAGGCCGATCCACATACGAAATGGACAATCCGTACATGAACTAACCTATAGCGAACGGGTGACAAAGAAAAGAAAAGACGAGCTAGGCGGGACTAAACCCCAAGGCAATACAAAATCAAGACATAACAGTTAAAAGCGGAAGCATTAACTCATAAATACATATAGGTACCATATTTATCAGATAGATACGTATAGATACCAAACTAACTATCAATACATTATCATCTCTTATACATGATCAAGTATTCAAAATGTGATAACAACAGACATGACATGAGAAGTAGTAAAATATATACATGATGGTACACTGATAGACTCGTGACAATGCAAGACTGGACCAGACTCCCGCCTAGCACGACCGGCTCTCAAGTACCTGAAAAGTGAAGTATCAGTCTACCGAAGACTGAGTGAGGGGCATAAATATATATAGCGCAATCACATGCAAGTTATAACCTCGGGTAAGGTTTTATAATTAAAAGTAATATAAGTTCACAATAACATACACTCGCCCGAGATTACAACTACCAGTGTTAAGTACTTGTTCGTTTTCATGCAATCAATCAATACATGGGCGAGTAAGGGCGGTCTCCAACCGATCTCCCAATGAACATGAACATGCTTGCTTGTTTAATAGTCAATAGGTGATCATGCAATTCACTTATCGTGCAATCGTGCGATAGTGTACTCATATAACACGTTCATGAAATGGCAATCATGCAATAACCCGAGGCGCATCCGTGGTGCCGGACTCGTCCCCAGTCTCCTTTTTCCTCCGGTTTGATGAAGGGATTGCAAGGCCCCAACATCCAATCTCATTGAGCAGAGGGTACATGAATCCCTAAGCCCGGAGCTCCTTCCTCCACTAATCTCCTAGTGGATTCAGGGGTGACCCCGAACATGGTGAGGATAGCGCCAGAGTTACCCGTCAGCCCTTGCTTTCCAGGTTGGCTCTAGTCACTACCCTCGGGCCCAAACGTAACCGTCATGCTACTCGCCTAAACATGCATGAAACAATACCTGACTTGCTTGCTTGCTTGCTTGCTTGAACCTGGCTTGAAATGATCAATGATTTATAGAAAGTATAACCATAAATATTATTTTGGCCAAAATATCACATAAGGGTATACGGGTTCTATGTAACTAACAATTAAACCTCACCTATACCGACAAAGGACAAGTAGGCACGACCTACGGGGCTTGCTCCTCGTCCCTACCCTCGTGACCTGTGCAAACACGACACATATACATGAGACATGACCTAAAATGCACAAAATGTGACGAACGGCGGAAAAGTATCGAGATGACCACGAAAATGCAATGGGGTATGATAACATGTTGTTTCACATCATATTAGCACATATTACAGCAATTCGGCGTCAAAGAAGTCGTGGGATCGAGGGGCTAAAAATGTAATTTTATGCAGTCATATTTGTTCTGTCAGCGAGGTGGGAACGGCCGTTCCGGTTTGCCTTTGTAAATGGGAACGGTCGTTCCCATTCCTCCCAAAAACGCACCCACGTTTTCCCCCTTTAAAACGCGCGGAAGCTGGGAACGACCCTTCCGGCACAAGGCCAAAATGGGAACGGCCGTTCCCATGCTCGGCCGCCTAAATCATTTGAAAAGGTGGGAACGTCCGTTCCCATAATGCCTTGAGGCTGGGAACGGCCGTTCCCTGTTTCTGCAAACATGAAGAACAGAGGAAAACCGAGGAGGGCTACGGGAATGCAAACAAAGCCACCCAAAATCCATTTTGATCATCACAAGCATATATTTTCTGGAAATATAATGCATATAGGTTCAAGAAATGATATTCTAGCACTTAAACACTCAAAGCACACAAGATCATCACGAATTCATGATTCCACACTCATGATCACACTTGGTTATCCAAGCTAAATATTCAAGAATTCAAGCTATAACTCATGCCATAATTCATGAAATAATCACATAATCATGTTTCCAACTTCAACTAACTCATCTAGCATATAATCCTCAAACCCTAGCTAAACCATACTTGAACAAGAATCAACAAACCAAGCATATACCCACCTTGAATGAAGGAAATGGATGAAGAAGATGAAAATGGAAGATTTGGAGCTTAAAAGCTTGGAGTTTCTTGAATAACTTGGATGATTTGATGAAATCTCCTCTCCCCCCTTTCTACATGAAGAACCGAGAGCAAGAAGGATGGATATGTTGGTGAATTTGGAAGCAAATGATCATGAGAAGCTTGGAGATGCAATATACCGTGATATTTGGGAAATATGTAATATTTGCAATTAAACCCTCCGAGTTATTTAAGTTAATCAATTAAGGATATCAAGTTTGGAAAGTGATCACTTTAGTCCTCAAAGGTTTTCAATCAATTTGGTCCCTAAGTTTAAAAGAATGGACATATAGGGCCAAGTTGACAATTAAATCATTTTCGGTAATGAATGCACGAAATAAACATTTTCCAAGTTATGAGACAAATTATAAGTTTAATATGAATTCCATGAAGGTATTATAAAAATATAATTTATAAAATTATTTTGGACATAAGATATTAATAAATAAAAACCGGGGCGTTACAACTCTCCCCCCCTTAAAAGGACCTGGTCCCCAGGTCCACTGTCACGTTTTAAAACGATGCACAATTCATAAGAGAACCCCATCTCTTGAACAAGAATGAAAGAACCCCGTCTTTCACAAGAAGTGAGAAACCCCGTTTCTCAGCAAGGAGTGAGAGAGCCCCGTCTCTCACAAAAAAGGAGAGAGCCCCGTCTCTCATATGCACTGAAGTAGTTCAAGGAGTAGATAGCGAAAACAATGGCATGAATGTTACATAGACAATTAGAATCATAATACTTTCACAAATATCATATAGACAATTAAACCATTTACTCACATACTCATCACGCATAATTAACTAGTTTGCAATGCACAAGAAATTAAATACAATAATAATAAGATAAGTGATGCACGTGGTATGCATGACTAAATGTACCGTTCACCGCTGGTTGTACTATGCTTATAACCGGTACCTTCTTCTTCCCGGACCCGATTCGCATTTACATTTTGCACTCCCCTCTCGCGAACGCCTTCCCGCGCTCGCACTGGTAATCTTTCACCCCCAATAGATCTCCCTCGTAGCCTTGAGCAAGTGTCTATGTGATGCTCGTCACTCCCGCAGTAGAGACATAATCCCAACCATTTCCTACAGCCGTCATAGGTGTGGTTATCACGTCCACAATAACTGCAAAGAAGTTTCCCGGAAGATGTTGCTGAAACTGGGTTACGCGAAGTTCCCGAACTTGATCCAAGTGGTTGCTTCTTTTTCTTGCGAGACCTTTCCTGAGGTGCCGGGGTATGATAAGAGATAGGCCGCTTTCCTTTGCTAGAAAGCTGTCCCGACTTCGAACCTGAAGCCTGTCCGGGGTGAGGATTAGACCTTCTTGCCTCCAACAAGGTGGTGCCTCGGACCTTTTCTTGGGAGTCACTCGGAGTTAGTTCCCACACTCTTTTGATTTTCTTGAGCTGTGATCCGGTGGAATCCTTGTTTCCTTCAAAGGGTCTTGAGAATGGTTGGTTTTGAAATTCCCTAAATGCCATCGAAATTTGGCCCGGCTGTGATGCTAAGTCCCGCGACTCGGAGGAAACATACTCTTTTATCTTCTGATCTACTAAACGAACCAAAGACTCGAAAAACTCCTGAGGCGGAGCCGGAGGGGGTAATTGTGAAGAAACCGTAGGTGCCTGTTCCTGAGGAGGGTGGCCTTGAGACATCCTGTAATCAAGACACTGAACATGCATGTTGAATTAATATGCCAATGCACGTAATACACTCAGAAGTAATAACTCAGCACAGTGGAGCAATTAAGTTCAATCGAGGGAATCACATATATGTAAAGAAATTTAAAATTAACGTAGCGTATGATGCACGTGCTTATGTATGCATTGAACCTGTCACCGGAGTAATGGAAAAATTTATCTCGACATGAAATTCCTTGTTTGTTGAATCCTAAGCTTGTCTTGAACTTGGTGATCATTCCTTGTTTTCCCACGGTCTTCTATTCCTCAAATTTATCTAACCTTCACTTGAACATTCCCACGGCTCAGTATTATGATTTCTGAAACCCGAAGTCTTTTATACTCACGGAATTAACATCTAGCTTATTCTTTAATAGTTACTCCCCAAATCATTGCCCGAATCCTCTTCATGGTTGTCACTTTGATCCAAACTCCCTTGTTTATTCACTATGAGGTCGATTAGTTAACCGACTCCCCCTCCACTAGTCTATACTTGATCGTTCGACAACCTCCCAGCAACTCTTTGCCTTTCTTTACCGTTTTCATTTGTTGCTTCATTTCTTTTAATGTAACCTCGCAACACGACAATTCAGCTTGGATCTGAATTACCCAATTAACGAAATCTTCAACATGATTGTCTTTCAGTTTCACATTCACTGAAGTGCTGAGCTTCCTTTATCCCTTCCTTAATTGAAATCCCAAAATTATCCTTGCGTTAACTGGGGTAACTATATGATCCCTAAACAAGAACTCTTGAATTCCATTTCTGTTCCAATTATGGAATTAACTCCCTGACCCCTCTCGAACCAAAAGTCTCCAGTTATTCTTCTAATTCACCAAGTTGCCACCATGACTGAAACCCTTCAAGTCTACTCTTTCGATTTGAATCGGTTATAGAACTCTTCTTCTTGCTTACCTACTTCTGAGCATATAATTTCCTTCCAAAATTCCTTATCATCCGTTGTCATTTTCATTTGGTACTCCAATCTTCCAATTCTCACTCTTGCACGACCCTCCAAATTGAATCCGGAAAATAAACTCATTCCACCCGGTTATAGAGTCCTAGGAGCTTTACCTTTCGTGAATCCAAATCTACCAGCTCGATTGAAATGATCTTCCTCTCCTACTCGAATTTGCTTCCCAGTTACCCAAGTCTCAATTTAACAACACACCTGAATCTTGAGTAATTAGTACCCCAATCTCCTTCACCTTATCCTCGGATGAAATAGCATTCCTAACCTGGTAGACGCGTCATCTTTGATAGCACAAATTTCCTTCAGTGAATTCTTTTATTCCGGATCTCATCCTTTGAATAATAACTTAATGAACTTGTCTTCGAACTTCTCATATTTGATCCTTAGTCTAAAATTCCCCGGGGTAGCATTTTCTGTGAATTGTTGATCCACGGTGGTAGTCCCGAGATTTGAATGCTTCAACTTCTTGCTCCGTATCTTCCAATTCAACCCCATCCTAGTTGATAATCTATAGAGCCATTACCCCGAGAATATCTCTTCCTTATTTTAGAACTTCCTAATTTAAGCCTCTTCGAAACTTCTTTTCCTTCCAACCCCTTGAATCACTTGCTAACGGCAATCCGGTTATTCTCTCTCTAATTAGTACTTTACCTTTCTTGAGTGCTTTCATTTACCACTCCCTATCCTTCAGTGTATTCTCTCAACACGATAATTTTTTCTTGAATCAGAAAATAAACTCGCCTTACCCGAATGTAGTTTCCAAACTAGTACTTCGATCGGAAATAAGTAATTGACTTTCCTTCCACGCCCTAATTTTAGCCTCAACTTGCACACCCTTCCCAAATTCTGTGGTAGCCCAAAATTATCGAGCAACTGGCCGTGGTTTGATATTCTTTCTACAACCTGTAACTCACAACTTTCATTGAAATAAATGCATGCAGGTGAGGCATGCTCATGTCACATAATAGTCACATAATTAATGCTCGCGATGAAAATTTAATATAAATGCAACAAGTAGTATATTAATGTTTAAATAAAACACATTAAGCACATAATTGCAAAGAATTCCAGATCAATTAATTAGCACGAAATATCAGAAATCAATGCAAAACACAAATTGTCAAGTAATCTAATTAATTCAAAGAATTCAAATAGATTCAAATAATATGCAAGACTCTCAATCAACAATTAATCCTATGCCGTTCGACCTAGACTTGACACGACACGACACGAGAACCTCGGTTTTGCAACCGGGCTCTGATACCACCTCAGAAGTAGCACCCCGGACACGTGGAGGTACCACACCCCCGCACTATAGGCCGATCCACATACGAAATGGACAATCCGTACATGAACTAACCTATAGCGAACGGGTGACAAAGAAAAGAAAAGACGAGCTAGGCGGGACTAAACCCCAAGGCAATACAAAATCAAGACATAACAGTTAAAAGCGGAAGCATTAACTCATAAATACATATAGGTACCATATTTATCAGATAGATACGTATAGATACCAAACTAACTATCAATACATTATCATCTCTTATACATGATCAAGTATTCAAAATGTGATAACAACAGACATGACATGAGAAGTAGTAAAATATATACATGATGGTACACTGATAGACTCGTGACAATGCAAGACTGGACCAGACTCCCGCCTAGCACGACCGGCTCTCAAGTACCTGAAAAGTGAAGTATCAGTCTACCGAAGACTGAGTGAGGGGCATAAATATATATAGCGCAATCACATGCAAGTTATAACCTCGGGTAAGGTTTTATAATTAAAAGTAATATAAGTTCACAATAACATACACTCGCCCGAGATTACAACTACCAGTGTTAAGTACTTGTTCGTTTTCATGCAATCAATCAATACATGGGCGAGTAAGGGCGGTCTCCAACCGATCTCCCAATGAACATGAACATGCTTGCTTGTTTAATAGTCAATAGGTGATCATGCAATTCACTTATCGTGCAATCGTGCGATAGTGTACTCATATAACACGTTCATGAAATGGCAATCATGCAATAACCCGAGGCGCATCCGTGGTGCCGGACTCGTCCCCAGTCTCCTTTTTCCTCCGGTTTGATGAAGGGATTGCAAGGCCCCAACATCCAATCTCATTGAGCAGAGGGTATATGAATCCCTAAGCCCGGAGCTCCTTCCTCCACTAATCTCCTAGTGGATTCAGGGGTGACCCCTAACATGGTGAGGATAGCGCCAGAGTTACCCGTCAGCCCTTGCTTTCCCGGTTGGCTCTAGTCACTACCCTCGGGCCCAAACGTAACCGTCATGCTACTCGCCTAAACATGCATGAAACAATACCTGACTTGCTTGCTTGCTTGCTTGCTTGAACCTGGCTTGAAATGATCAATGATTTATAGAAAGTATAACCATAAATACTATTTTGGCCAAAATATCACGTAAGGGTATACGGGGTCTATGTAACTAACAATTAAACCTCACCTATACCGACAAAGGACAAGTAGGCACGACCTACGGGGCTTGCTCCTCGTCCCTACCCTCGTGACCTGTGCAAACACGACACTTATACATGAGACATGACCTAAAATGCACAAAATGTGACGAACGACGGAAAAGTATCGAGATGACCACGAAAATGCAATGGGGTATGATAACATGTTGTTTCACATCATATTAGCACATATTACAACAATTCGGGGTCAAAGAAGTCGTGGGATCGAGGGGCTAAAAATGTAATTTTATGCAGTCATATTTGTTCTGTCAGCGAGGTGGGAGCGGCCGTTCCGGTTTGCCTTTGTAAATGGGAACGGTCGTTCCCATTCCTCCCAAAAACGCACCCACGTTTTCCCCCTTTAAAACGAGCGGTAGCTGGGAACGGCCCTTCCGGCACAAGGCCAAAATGGGAACGGCCGTTCCCATGCTCGGCCGCCTAAATCATTTGAAAAGGTGGGAACGTCCGTTCCCACAATGCCTTGAGGCTGGGAACGGCCGTTCCCTGTTTCTGCAAACATGAAGAACAGAGGAAAACAGAGGAGGGCTACGGGAATGCAAACAAAGCCACCCAAAATCCATTTTGATCATCACAAGCATATATTTTCTGGAAATATAATGCATATAGGTTCAAGAAATGATATTCTAGCACTTAAACACTCAAAGCACACAAGATCATCACGAATTCATGATTCCACACTCATGATCACACTTGGTTATCCAAGCTAAATATTCAAGAATTCAAGCTATAACTCATGCCATAATTCATGAAATAATCACATAATCATGTTTCCAACTTCAACTAACTCATCTAGCATATAATCCTCAAACCCTAGCTAAACCATACTTGAACAAGAATCAACAAACCAAGCATATACCCACCTTGAATGAAGGAAATGGATGAAGAAGATGAAAATGGAAGATTTGGAGCTTAAAAGCTTGGAGTTTCTTGAATAACTTGGATGATTTGATGAAATCTCCTCTCCCCCCTTTCTACATGAAGAACCGAGAGCAAGAAGGATGGATATGTTGGTGAATTTGGAAGCAAATGATCATGAGAAGCTTGGAGATGCAATATACCGTGATATTTGGGAAATATGTAATATTTGCAATTAAACCCTCCGAGTTATTTAAGTTAATCAATTAAGGATATCAAGTTTGGAAAGTGATCACTTTAGTCCTCAAAGGTTTTCAATCAATTTGGTCCCTAAGTTTAAAAGAATGGACATATAGGGCCAAGTTGACAATTAAATCATTTTCGGTAATGAATGCACGAAATAAACATTTTCCAAGTTATGAGATAAATTATAAGTTTAATATGAATTCCATGAAGGTATTATAAAAATATAATTTATAAAATTATTTTGGAGATAAGATATTAATAAATAAAAATCGGGGCGTTACATTAACCCTCACGTAGTACAGAAATTCAAATAGGTTGGAACGGATCCCACTGTTCAGTGCAATTGTTGCCTGAAAGTAATTACTATTGACTTAGAACTAGGTTCTTATGATTCTAATCACATAATCACATAAGGTTTAAGAAATATAACATATTAGAGAATTCTCAAATTATTTAGAATTTATTTTCCCGTGTAAAATTTAATTTCATTTGTTTAAGGGAAAATAATTAATTTATTAGGTTTCATAAATTCTTTAACCACTTAAATATTTATTAATCATGTCATAACCTTAAATAGAGTATTAGGAATTAAATTTGGAATTTAATTCAACAATGTAAGTTGATTTTGAAATTATTTTATAGTTTTATAAAATTTTGAATTAATTTGGAAAAATAATTATTTAAATTCCAAAATCATATTTTATAATTAAAATTAAATTAATTTCGAAATTATTAAGTAAAGGTTGACCAAAAAGTCAAAATTACTATTAAAAACATTTACTATTCAATTTCTTATGAATTAAACACTTTATAACACAAAATTAAACACATACATACACACACTATCACACGAGCACATGAATTTGGTTCAAGAACATTATGAATGTGTTCTTGAGCTCATGAAGATGTTCATACTAGTTCATGATCATATTCAACAAATTTTTGAATTCATACCATATAATTAAATTCAAATGTAACACTTTAATAATAAATTAAATTCAATTAAATTATTCTAAGCATAAATTTAATCAAACAAGAACATAATTATTTAAATATACATTCATATTATATCATATCACATTTCATGCATTTAATTAAATAAAATTTCATAATGTAGGCACATTACACATAAAACTAACAATTATGCATATATATTATAAAAATAAATTCCTAAAGCCTAATTTTATTATTCCTAAGCATGCTACTAATATTATAATATTAAAAACATAACATAAAGCATGAAATAATAAAAGAAAATTGCACCTTAGAGAGAAGAGAGAGAGGGTCACGAGAGAGAGAGAGATTTGAGAGGTTTTGGTGTGATTTTTGTGTTATGCTTCTAAGGGTATTTATAGGTATGTCTTGGGGGCTTATGTTGCAATTTTAGAGACTTAATTAGATGAATCATATAGTGAGTAAGCTAGGTTCATTTATTAGGGGGGTTTAGTTGTCTACTTATGTGTATAACTAAAATATAATTAATTAATCTAATAATCATGACAAAATAAAAATAATTCTAAAATAGGATGAAGATGGTAATAAATTCGTAGAAGAACATCTAGGGTTTAGTTTGGAATGAGAGAAATTGCAAAAGAAAGAGAATCGAAAGAGCTTTCTAATGGTTATAAATACTTAACATTTGAACGTCTACATTTAAAGTAGTAGTCGTTCGGGAATTTTGAAAAATACAATAAAATTCATAAACGAAGCTAGAATGTGAATTGATTTCCGAGAAAGTGTCCATGATTCTTGAAATAATTCAAGGATCATTTTGACTGTAATATTGTATACCAAATGTTGGACGGTTTGAGAATTAGTTTTTACGGTAGAAATAGTACTTTGGGAAAAATAAAGAAAAATTTATAAATCGAGTTAGGATTTGAACTAGAGTTTGGAAAAGGTCCTAAAATTCATAAAATAATCCAAGGATCGTAATGGTTATAATATTGTATAGGAAAAACATTGAAATTCAGAAATTTCTAATTTAGGGCAAAACTAGGGTTTTTCGGCCGGTTTTGATTTCTACGGAAGCTACGTTAAGAATTAGGGTTTGGAAATCATACCAAAATTCATAAAATTTTGCAAGGATTCTATCGAGCCCAATATTGAATAGGTAAAAGTGTTTCGAAAATTCCTACAATTAAAAATGAATAGTATCTAGGGACCTAAATGGAATTTTCAACAAACAATTTTAAAAATATATTTTGGAACAATGAAAGCTATGATATGAGTTTGGAAAATATAAAAATCAGCTTTCTAAGGTTTTTCAAGGTTTAGGTAAAGGTTTAGGGTTCGATGGATGAATAGTGATGTGATTCTCTCAAAAAGGCACAAATCAAAAATCAGAACATAAATGCACATAATTCACATAAAATAGAATGTGTAATGGACTAAGGCTATAAACGCTTTCCTCTTAACCCTTTACTTACCCGTACTATCCTGATCTCAAAAATCCGGGCTGTTACAATCTTCCCCCCTTAAAGAGAATCTGTCCTCAGATTCTATTCCTGTTTCGGAACAACTCTGGGTAATGTTTCTGCATCTTTTCCTCAGTTTCCCAGGTTTGTTCTTCTGTCCCATGTCCTTTCCATAACACTTTAACAAGGGGGATTTTCCGATTCCTTAGTTCTTGGAATTTCCTATCCAAGATTTCGGTTGGTCTTACTGTATAAGTCAAGTCGGGCTTTAGAGGAACTTCTTCTATTGGCAAGATGTGGGATTCATCCGCAAAATATTTACGGAGCTGTGACACATGGAATACGTTATGTATTCCAGTAAGGTTTGCTGGTAAATCTTAGCGATATGCTGTTGGTCCAACACGTTCTATGATCTCAAAAGGTCCTATGTATTTGGGATTTAGTTTTCCACCTTTCCCAATACGGGTGAAACCTTTTCTTGGTGATGCCTTTAAAAACACTTTGTCGCCCACTGCAAATTCTATATCCTTTCTTCGGGTATCGGCATAACTCTTTTGCCTATCTTGAGCTGCTTTCATTCTCTGGCGGATAATTTCAATCTTTTCTGTAGACTCTACTATCCATTTTCTAATGGTTTTCCTTGTATCTCCTCTCTCGGTTGCTTTAGTCTCTTCTATGTCCCAGTATAACGGAGACCTACATTTCCTTCCATATAAGGCTTCATAAGGTGCTGCCTTGATCGATGCTTGATAACTATTGTTGTATGCAAATCCCACAAGAGGTAAACATTCTTTCCAGTTCTTTTGAAAATCCAAGGCACAAGCTCGCAACATATCCTCTAGATATTTGATCGTCCTTTCTGATTGACCATCGGTCTGAGGATGTGCGGCTGAACTGAAATGCAGCTTAGTCCCCATTGTTTCTTGAAGACTTTACCATAACTGTGAAGTAAATTTCGGATCTCTATCGGAGATTATACTAATGGGTACACCATGTAACCTTATAATCTCTTTCTGGTACAACTTTGCTAGAGAACCGACCTTGTCAGTAGTCTTGACCAATAAGAAATGTGCCGACTTAGTTAACCGATCAATAATAACCCATATACTATCATATCCTCCTTTAACTTTTGGCAAGCCCATGATGAAGTCCATGGTGATTTGTTCCCATTTCCAAGTAGGAACTGGTAGCGTCTGTAACTTTCCTCCGGGTTTCTGGTGGTCCACTTTGACTTGCTAGCATGTCAAGCATCTTTTGACATAGCTAGCAACATCTCGTTTCATTCCATTCCACCAGAAATGTGTCTTGAGATCATGATACATTTTTGTTCCTCCTGGATGTATCGTATATCGGGTCTTATGCGCCTCATCCAGTATTTCTTTTCGAGTTGTAGGAGGTACACAGACTCGACCTTTATATCTCAAGATCCCATGGTTATCTGTTGTAAATTTTGTCTCAATATTCTTTTCCTTGGAATTGAGACACTTCTTGATCCATTCATCTTGTGCTTGGGCTTCCCTAAGTTTTTCTTTTAATGGCGAGGATATCACTATATTGGCCAGTCGGGATTTCGAAAGGACAGTTATGGGTTTGCTTTTTCCGTCTAATGCTGATAGACTTGATTTTCGACTCAAAGCGTCTGCCACTACGTTGGCTTTTCCTGGATGGTACTGTATTTTACAGTCGTAGTCTTCCAGAAATTCCATCCATCTTCTCTGCCTCATATTCAACTCCTTTTGAGTGAATAAATATCTCAAACTTTTATGATCAGTAAAGACTTCAAAAGTTACCCCGTACAGATAATGCCTCCATTTAGCTAAAGCGAATACAATCGCAGCTAATTCTAAATCATGTGTGGGGTAATTCTGTTCATAAGGTTTAAGTTTCCTTGAGGCATAGGCTATAACCTTACCATTTTGCATTAGGACACACCCTAATCCTTCTTTGGATGCATCTGTATAAACTACATAACCTTCTTTTCCTTCTGGTAAGGTTAATACTGGGGCAGACGTTAATCTTTGCTTCAATTCTTGAAAACTCCGTTCACACTTTTCTGTCCATTCAAATTTTCCTTGTTTCTTGGTTAACTGAGTAAGAGGCGCTGCTACCTTGGAGAAATCTTTTACAAACCTCCTGTAATATCCGGCAAGTCCTAGAAAACTTCTCACTTCTGATGGGTTCTTTGGCGCTTGCCAATTCATTACTGTTTCAACCTTTGAAGGGTCTACTTCTATGCCAGAACCGGATATTATATGTCCAAGGAAGGACACTCTTTCTAACCAAAATTCACACTTGCTGAACTTCACGTATAACTTATGATCCTTTAAAGCTCTTAACACTTTACGAAGGTGTTCAACATGTTCTTCTGGGGTTTTTGAGAACACCAGAATGTCATCAATAAAGATGACCACGAACTGATCCAAATATGGTCGGAATGTTCGGTGCATTAAATCCATGAATGCAGTCGGGGCATTGGTTAACCCAAAAGGCATTACTACGAATTCAAAATGGCCGTAGCGGGTATTAAAAGCAGTCTTTGGAATATCCTCCTTTTTAATCCTCAGCTGATAATACCCTTGCCTTAAATCCAATTTGGAATACACTCGTGATCCTTGAAGAATGTCGAACAGTTTTTCAATATGGGGAAGAGGGTATTTGTTCTTGATAGTCATACGATTGAGTTCTTGATAATCGATACACAATCGCAATGATCCGTCTTTCTTTTTGACAAATAACACAGGCGCTCCCCATGGGGATGTGCTAGGACGGATGTATCCTGAAGCTAACAACTCGTCAAGTTGTTTCCTCAATTCTTGGAGCTCGGCTGGAGCCATTTGATAAGGTGTTTTAGAGAATGGCTCAGCTCCAGGGACTAAATCAATTACAAATTCGAGTTCCCTGTCAGGAGGTAATGAATTCAGATGCTCAGGAAAGACATCAGTGAATTCTTTTACTACCTCTACTTCGTCAATTTTCATCTGATCTTTCGGCCTATTTAACAAATAGGCAATGAATCCAGTAGCTCCATTATCCACTAACTTCTTAGCTTCGGCAGCTGTAACCAATGATACCGACTCAGATTTTCCTTTCAACCCAGAGCTATCACCTTTCCCTAAGGTGACTTCTTTCTTGAAGCAATCCAACTTAGCACGGTACTTGCTAAGCCAATCCATTCCCAGAATAATCCCATATCTTGACATCGGTAATTCTATAAGATCTATGGGGTAGTATTGGGTACCAATTCTTATAGGACAGCGTTTATATCCTCTATCCGTAGTAAAACAAGTTCCCAAAGGAGAACTTATTTCGAGCATATAAGATAATGATTCAAGTGAAAAATTCAAATGCACACATAATTCAGATGCAATAAATGAATGCGTGGTGCCAAGGTCATATAAAGCAATAACTGGCGTGTTTAGAATGTGTACCGTACCATCAACAACCTTGGTAGGATCGGGATCCTCACTGCCCTCTATAGCATATGCACGTCCCTTAATTACTGGTATTCCAGGAGTCTTAGCTGGAACCTTTCCTTTATTTCACTGTTGTGGTCTCTTTGGGCATTCTGAATACTGATGTTCAGGGCTTCCACACCACGTACAGACTCCAGCTTTCTTACGACAATCCTTCTCAGTATGTCCGCGTTTCTGACAATATTCACAGACAATCTCTTCTTGAGGTTTTGGGAATGTCGGTTGAGGTCGGGACCATGATTGCATCGATTTCTTTCCTGGATTTGGCTTTGCTGGTCCAGCAGGTCGTTTAGATCCCTGAGTTGGCTTGTTGAAGGATCCAGGACGGCTATTAGCTATACGAACCTCTTTATGTGTAGCCTCTGTTTTCATAGCCGTTTCCACAGCCTTAGTATAAATTTCCAACTCGAATGGAGCCAAAGCCCACCTAAGATCCGACTTAAGTCCCTTAATGAATCGCTGAGTTTTCCGACGTTCATCATGGAGGATGTGTGGGGCATATTGGATCAATCGGATGAACTTAGCTTCGTACTCAGCTACCGACATATTGCCTTGTACTAATTCCATGAATTCTGCCTCTCGCGCATCCCTAACTATCTGAGGGATGTATTTGTTTTGAAATACTTTGACAAAGTCTACCCACCTATAATTAACTTGATCTTCTGCCCAAACACGCTTGATATAATTCCACCAACTTAATGCTGCTCCTTCTAACATAAAAACTGCAAACTGGATTCTTTTAGGTTCTCCAGGAGAAATACCCATAGCCTCAAAGATCTTTTCGATACTAGCTATCCAATTTTCAGCTTTTACATCACTGGGTTCTCCAAAGAACTTTGGCGGGTTCATTCGTAGAAATTTCTCCAGAGTCTTTTCATTATTTCCCTTTGTTCCATTAGCACAAGTTTGCACTATCTCTTTCAAAGCATCTACTAATTCAGAGTTTCCTCCTGCCGAGGATGCACCTTCTAGTGGGGGGGTGTTGTCTTGGGTAGCTCTTCGAGGAGACATATTGATTTGCAGTTGCTTTATAAAGAATATGATGCATGATGGTTAAGAATGTGTTGCATATAATCACATAAATACATGTTTCAGACAATATCAAGCAGTAGATATCATATCACACAGATTTGGTAAAGTAAAGCACAAAATTAAACAGAATAGCATTTAAAAGAGTGCAAAAGTAAAGCACAAACATAACAAGTAAAGGTGCAGGAAAATAAAATACTCACTCACGGTCCTGCTGGTATCTTGGAGCAATTCTAACTCGTAATGCAATAAGTATGAAAGCAGTAAATATAGAACAAGAATGTAACTGCAAAAGTGGGTTATATATATGCATCAAGTTTGAGAGCTATAGCTACAACTACAAAAAGGCAAAATGGGGTGGACCTGATCTATGTCAAGTTACACCCTACAAAGCTCTCAACTCTCTCATCTCCGTCAGGCTAGCTGCGTCAGCTGCTACGTCAAAAGGGGAAGGTCCTCTACTGACTGATCTGTACAACCTCCCACTGATACTACTCCTAGATATATACGAAGCTCCAGAATAATCTCTGCCTAATCATGCTGATCACTATCCACAACCTCACCTCGAATAGGGCTCCAACCGTCGCCCTGCTGCTCCTCCTCTGAACCCTGCTCATCCTCCTCAGGCTCCTGCTCAGCCTCTGCCTCACCTCCGGGCTCCTCCTCCTCAGGCTCAGCTGCTGTATCCTCTCCCTGATCCATCATCTCCTCAACAGCCTGTACACCAGACAGATGATAGGCACCGGCCAGTCGGCTCCGAATACAAGAACGGTAACGCTGATATAAAGTCCGAGAGGCATTCCTAGAAAGAGTCATAGAGGCTAAGTCCTGCTGTAAAGTCGTCACCTGTGCCACCAGATCGGCGTTCTCCTGCTCCAAGGTAGAGGTCTGCTGCTGAGCAAAATTCCTACTCACAGCATTCTGTAAGGCTAAATCAAGATATCTAGCAGACTCCAGCTGATACTCACGAGCCATCTGAGCCTCCATATAATACGCATCTCTCTCTGACTCAAGTATATGCACTAAACGGTTCGGATAAGCATGCCCAACTCTACCTGCTCTACCTCCCCGAACTATATGTCTTGCCCTCTGCCAAGTGTAATAACGTATAGGACTCTCACGACGAGATACCGCTATAGTGTGTGGGGCCTCGTACTCCTCAAGCTAGGTATGATGTGCGTTCCCTTGTTCCTGATTCTCCATTGCTATATAAAGAAACACTTAAAGTGAATTCTAAAGTTCAAGTACAAAATGAGCATTCTCCCAGCATTTATAGGTTAAGTCTCTTCTTAACCAAACCTGATGCTCTGATACCACCTTAAGCTGTAGCGCCCCCTAACACTACAACTCCCGCACCGTACTACCCTCGAGTGGATGTGAGACCTAGCACCCGAGAAATACTACGACGAACGGTATAGATAGTACTTAAGCAGAGTGTAGGGTAAAATGCAGCGGAAAATGAAAGAATTTAAAATTTGCAACAAGCAACGTGATAACACACAGAAAAGTGCATGATATTGTAAGGGGGTAATAAAATAGTGTAGTGTACGGAGTTAATGTATAAGAGCAATTTATCAGTAATATATACATGATCAAGATTAAATGCTCTTAATCTAAGCCTGATCTAATAAATATGACACCTATAGCTTCAAGATACCTCTAGGTGTCGTTATCCTCGCTCCCTGAAATCATGTATTTAAAAACAGGCGAGGTATTAGTCAAAGTGACGAAGTGAAGGAAGTATTAGATTTAGATATATATATGGTTATATATAGATATATATGTATATATAAAATCATGGCAATAGGATATAGCAAATATGATACGGTTCATAAGTTAGAAACCGGGATAGGGGTATTTGGAGTTTATTTATAAATGATGAACCGTTTAATAAAAGATTTGTACCGCCTGCAAGTAAGGCGTCTCCCTCCAATCTCCTTAAAATATTTGTAAAACAGTACCGGGCTTATCAAGGCACCAGTACTTTAATAAAACTAAATATGATAATAACTCCGCAACACCGTAGTGTCAGTAGGGGAGCAAACCTTACCGACGATATGTATATATGTGGGAGGAAGCTATCTCTCCCAGGGAGGTTGTCTCCCTTGTAAGTCTCTTGGCGTGGAGTAACTAACCTCCAGCTAAACCACTACCAAGAGTTGGTGGCGGTCTGTGGCACCAACAATACTCTTGGCCCGTTACCTTCCGAGTATTGCTTGACACAGCTGCACGCCGGGCCCATTTTGATAAATAATAATGATTTACTTGCTTAGTCGGGAATCAGTTCTTAGTATTAATAGGACTGAAATATATAATGTCCGTATAAGATCCTGATTCCAACTTATTGGTATTTTCCTCATAAAGAGGAGTATGTATAATATTGATATATATATATAGATAGGAAATCAAATAATAGATAGGTTTAGAAATCCTTTTATAATTAGATATAGATATAAACATGATTCCAGTTGAAAATGTTTTAACCCTCACCTAGTACATAAATTCAAATAGGTTGGAACGGATCCCACTGTTCAATACAATTGTCGCCTGAAAGTAATTACTATTGACTTAGAACTAGGTTCTTATGATTCTAATCACATAATCACATAAGGTTTAAGAAATATAACATATTAGAGAATTCTCAAATTATTTAGAATTTATTTTCCCGGGTAAAATTTAATTTCATTTGTTTAAGGGAAAATAATTAATTTATTAGGTTTCATAAATTCTTTAACCACTTAAATATTTATTAATCATGTCATAACCTTAAATAGAGTATTAGGAATTAAATTTGGAATTTAATTCAACAATGTAAGTTGATTTTGAAATTATTTTATAATTTTATAAATTTTTGAATTAATTTGGAAAAATAATTATTTAAAATTCCAAAATCATATTTTATAATTAAAATTAAATTAATTTCGAAATTATTAAGTAAAGGTTGACCAAAAAGTCAAAATTACTATTAAAAACATTTACTATTCAATTTCTTATGAATTAAACACTTTATAACACAAAATTAAACACATACATACACACACTATCATACGAGCACATGAATTTGGTTCAAGAACATTATGAATGTGTTCTTGAGCTCATGAAGATGTTCATACTAGTTCATGATCATATTCAACAAATTTTTGAATTCATATCATATAATTAAATTCAAATGTAACACTTTAATAATAAATTAAATTCAATTAAATTATTCTAAGCATAAATTTAATCAAACAAGAACATAATTATTTAAATATACATTCATAGTATATCATATCACATTTCATGCATTTAATTAAATAAAATTTCATAATGTAGGCACATTACACATAAAACTAACAATTATGCATATATATTATAAAAATAAATTTCTAAAGCCTAATTTTATTATTCCTAAGCATGCTACTAATATTATAATATTAAAAACATAACATAAAGCATGAAATAATAAAAGAAAATTGCACCTTAGAGAGAAGAGAGAGAGGGTCACGAGAGAGAGAGAGATTTGGGAGGTTTTGGTGTGATTTTTGTGTTATGCTTCTAAGGGTATTTATAGGTATGTCTTGGGGGCTTATGTTGCAATTTTAGAGACTTAATTAGATGAATCATATAGTGAGTAAGCTAGGTTCATTTATTAGGGGGGTTTAGTTGTCTACTTATGTGTATAACTAAGATATAATTAATTAATCTAATAATCATGACAAAATAAAAATAATTCTAAAATAGGATGAAGATGGTAATAAATTCGTAGAAGAATGTCTAGGGTTTAGTTTGGAATGAGAGAAATTGCAAAAGAAAGAGAATCGAAAGAGCTTTCTAATGGTTATAAATACTTAACATTTGAACGTCTACATTTAAAGTAGTAGTCGTTCGGGAATTTTGAAAAATACAATAAAATTCATAAACGAAGCTAGAATGTGAATTGATTTCCGAGAAAGTGTCCATGATTCTAGAAATAATTCAAGGATCATTTTGACTGTAATATTGTATACCAAATGTTGGACGGTTTGAGAATTAGTTTTTACGGTAGAAATAGTACTTTGGGAAAAATAAAGAAAAATTTATAAATCGAGTTAGGATTTGAACTAGAGTTTGGAAAAGGTCCTAAAATTCATAAAATAATCCAAGGATCGTAATGGTTATAATATTGTATAGGAAAAACGTTGAAATTCAGAAATTTCTAATTTAGGGCAAAACTAGGGTTTTTCGGCCGGTTTTGATTTCTACGGAAGCTACGTTAAGAATTAGGGTTTGGAAATCATACCAAAATTCATAAAATTTTGCAAGGATTCTATCGAGCCCAATATTGAATAGGTAAAAGTGTTTCGAAAATTCCTACAATTAAAAATGAATAGTATCTAGGGACCTAAATGGAATTTTCAACAAACAATTTTAAAAATATATTTTGGAACAATGAAAGCTATGATATGAGTTTGGAAAATATAAAAATCAGCTTTCTAAGGTTTTTCAAGGTTTAGGTAAAGGTTTAGGGTTCGATGGATGAATAGTGATGTGATTCTCTCAAAAAGGCACAAATCAAAAATCAGAACATAAATGCACATAATTCACATAAAATAGAATGTGTAATGGACTAAGGCTATAAACGCTTTCCTCTCAACCCTTTACCTACCCGTGCTGTCTTGATCTCAAAAATCCGGGCTGTTACATAATGCATGCCAGTCAGCAAATGCATATGGCACATACTGTATCACCCCGGAGAGAAATGCACTACACCCCACGCACCATATCCGGACTCGTGTAACGAATTGGAAACTCCGTAGACGCACCAAGCTACGGCGAACGGGTGACAAACAAAATCACACCTAGGCTAGGTGGTCTAGACCCTAAATCAGAGTGCTCGAAATAAAAAAATTCACATGCGGAAGCACCAGGATTTCAAATATTCAAACATACATGCTTTCATAACAAGAATAAAATAAATCAGATTATACATGCCAAGTCTAAAACAATCAAATTAATTCATACAAAATTCAAAGCTTCAAAATTAAACCATGATTTACACATATTTCCAAATTTCATGAATAAAATGAAAAGTATGCAAAAGAATATACTAACTACTCGAACACTTGAAAATGAAAGACCCCCGACTAGCTCGAACCGACAACCTGCACTTGCAACTCAAAGGAACAAAACGGGGAAAAAAGAAATTAACGAAGAGGGGTCAGTCCTAATGACTGGTGAGTAGGCTAACACACTCACACGTACCTATAAATAAGAGCAGAGCATAATCAAATATCAAAGTTCACGAAACGGGGCATGGTTTTTGTAATCTAAAACAATTTAGCACGTGCCAATAAATATAGAAAAGATTTAGAGGGGAAAGCCCAAAATAACCAAGTTTTAAGCAATTATAAGTCCACTCCCGTTTTACGAACAACAAACATAATCAAAATCAAAAGACTCGGCGAGAACGAGTTCAAACCCCACCTAACTCTTTTCAAAACATAAACGGAATCAAAATAAAGCAAAGTTCATAAACAATCCCACCTTTCTCTGTTTGGGGATGAGTTGACGTCCACTCAACCCCGTTCTCCCGTCAAAATGTGAGTCGGGGGATCCTACCCGCTCCCCAACGGGTTTGAACCGCCGGTTCTCGAGAAACCACCTTCCCCTCGAACTCCCGAGGACGGGCGAATTTCCTTACATCAAATTGGGGTTGTGTTGATGAGAGAGCTCGGCCACCCCTTGGCCGACCCGAGAATCACATACCACTTCCCCGGGGCCATTTCTTAATTCAAGATTTATAATCTTAATAATTTCAAAATTTCTGAATTTTCTGACATCATATTCAAAGTCATAGTCTCGCTAGTTTCAAAACGTTCACACACACCAACCCCTTTTTAAAATCAAATAAACATAAAATAGGTTACACATATATATAAAAGCGTTTTTCCAATAATATATAACAAAAGGGACAAATCCCATAAAATACTAATCAAACATGTATGTACATAATTATATATATACGTATATCGCATGCCGGCTTAAAATACATGTAGGGTTGTAGGTCACTTAACTAAAAAAGAAGAAAACCTCACCTTTCCAACGTAGTGGACAAAAAGGATAAGAAACGGACGCTATAGGACCTCCTTGCTACCAACGGAACCAAACTCTGAACAAAGGAAACAACGTAGGATACTCAATACTCTTAGACTCAAAATGTAGAAACTAGACGCTCGGCGAATGCATATGATGCTTATAATGCAAATGGAATGCAACATTCAAGGCATATGAGTTCATATTTCATGTTAAATGGATCCATAAATCAAATACTTTCAAGTTAACACATAAATCAATGTGTTATCATATCACTCAAGTCATAATATATACAAGAGATCAACAAATTAAATGAACAAACAAAGTACTAGCTCAACGATGCATATCGAGAAGCACTTAGGTCACTTAAGAGCACATGAGAGTATAAATCAAGAACGAGCAACTAAATTGGATCAAAACTTCCTATTATACAAGATAACACTTAATACACATGTCATCAATGTGTACATATCATAAGAGTAGCAAGAAGAGGTCATACTAAGTGAATAAATGGAGCATCAATTCAAGTATGCACATAGGGTAGCATGTAGGACATATAAAATCATATCTTGCACGTTTCATATCAAATGAATCCATAAACTTAATGCAATACTCATAACACATAATGCAACATGTTAGCAAAGTATGGGGATCAAATTAGGGGTGGGAGAAACAAGAAACAAGCGAAAAGAAACAAGAAAACGAAGTTCGGAGCAAAAAGAGTTGCTGTCCCAAATCCACCGCGGTGGATTTTTACAAAGGAAAAATCCACCCCCGTGGATCTAGATCAAAAACAAAACAAGAGGGCCTGCCCTAAATCCACCACGGTGGAATTTTTTCAAAGAGAAAATCCACCCCCTAAATTTGGGTCAGGGGCCGAATTTTCGAAATTTTGCTCCCTAACTCACCAAAAACTCAAAGCCAACCAAATTAAACATCAATATAACATACAAAGGAAGATTTAATCAGCAAGAACTCATATAATCCAAATCAAGAAATGATCCAAAGAGGTAACAACACAAGCTAGAGAAGAAAAGAGATCAATTCATAGCAATCTTCAAAATCATTATTGGAAAACTCAAGAATTCTCAACCAACATTTGAAGAAAGCTCATATAACGCATAAATGATGTCTTAGGAACATAAATCATGCTTCATACTCAAAGAATTCACAAGAGAACAAGCTAGAGATCACAAAACTCATCAAACCCTTACTATTCACTACATAAGCTATAACTCATACAAATCATGGTGAAATCTTGCAAAATAGAAGTTAAAATGACCACATAGACATGGAGAGATCAAATTCTTTGATTGGGACAGAATTGATGGAGCTTTGATCTCAAAATGTCAAGAACTTGAATAGTGGCCCTTCTTCTTTCCTCTTTTCTCTTGGAGCAGATTTGGAGCACCTTTATCTCTTCCTTTTTGGTGGAATTTTGAAATGAGGCTGATAGGGGAGAGTAGGCGCTTAACTCAAGTCGTTTAGTCAAGGTTTGGGGTTAAATGGGGCCTGCAATTGGAAGACTAGTCAACAAAGGTGTCTCTTGGCGCAAAATGCTCGTTTCGGTTGATTTTCGAAGGTCGAAATGGTATTGGAAAAATAAATCTAGGTTCCTTGATCTCCTTTCTTCGTTACGAGTCCAACGCATCTTATAGAATTCGAATCCGAATTCCCGATCTCAAGTTACACCTTCCGGAACACAAGGTGCGCTAGCGCTAGTTAGGCTCTCATGTCCCTAACAAATTAAACGGTTCGAAAACCGTAACAAGCGAACTCAAAACCATGCAATGGACGTAAAACACATTCATAACACACATAATTCAGGCATAGCACATAGTCACAAAAATCAAAAACAAAAACGGAAGTAAACGGTACAAGAACGAAGCAAAAACAGCAAATACGTTCAAATAGGTCATATAAGGCATTAAATAAACATTTAAAGGCATAAATAAATAATTAAATAGGCACACAACAATCTCGATACGGCATACCTATACGGCTAGGCGAGCGGCATGTTACAAACTCCCCTCCTTCAAAAGGACCTGTCCTCAGGTTCGCAACAAGATCTTGAACGACTCTGGAACGAACTCTACTCCACACTTCCACTCTCGAAGTCTTCTCTCCAAACCACGTAACTCTCGAACCCTTTTCGAACATCCGCGCTGAGAGAAAATAAGTCAACTCATTTCAAATGAGCAACCCCTCGAATCTCTTCAGTTCTCCTAAAATTAGCAAACCGGACACGAAGTCCTTAGTCGTTTGCACCCACTTCCAAGTAGAATTTAGAAGTAGTTGGAGAATCCTTCCGGTAATCGATGCTCGGTCTTCCACTAATGGCACATTAGACATTGATACACTAAGTTTGCAACATCTCTTCTTATGCCAATACATCATGACCGGATCTTCAAGTCTCGAATCATGAGTAGACTTAGTCTAGTGACCGAACACTTCTAGAGACATAGGCTCCAACCATCCGGAAGCATGCACAACTGAAGTCTTCCTTAGTACCTCGATTGCAACTGAGGAGTTTCGAGTACCCTTGGGTAAGAAAAGCTAGTTCCGAAGGCAACTCTCTTCAAAAGACTTATCTACTCAAACCGTACCTCTTCTATGTCTTTCATGTCACGGGCTTACCGCCCAAAGAAAGACGAATCGCCTGTTGATTCCCGATAACATTAGAGACTTATCCTCTGAGGTAATTCTCAGTTCTTCTACCCGTACACGTAGTCGACAATACCCTTGTAGAATCCACACTTGGACCCACCCTCGAAACTCTGAAGAAGCACGAACCTCCAACTCCTCGAGGCAAGAAAAAGGGTATTCTCCTTCCTCGGTTAACCCGTGTAGCTCACGGTAGTTTATACTCATCTTAAAGTCCTGTCTTCTTCTTAGATAGAACTAAGTACTCCACGGAGAAATGCTCGAGTTGATGAAAACTACCTTCTAAGAGCCTATCGACCACATTAAGAACTCCAACACCCAAGCTAGAGCCCACGGGTAGGGAATCTTCTGAAAAGGGTCCAACTCCGGGATAAAGACCATGACCGTCTCAATGTTCCTATCAAGTGGTGATAAATCCCGACTTTCAAGGAATCATTAAGAAGGTCTTACTCCGATCTTCATCTCTTCAAGCTTGGCTCGACCCTTCGGTTACCCAAAAGGTAAGCCACGAAGCTTGTCGCATCGTCCCGGAATAACCAACAACTCCACGAAAGATACTAACGGGGTAGCCTTCAATCTAGTACCCAAAAATGTCTTTGAGCCCCAAAAAGGACCTCCAAAAGCAACCACCAATGCCTATGGTAACTCCGTACCTTAACTAGGATAAGGCGCCTTTGAAAAACCACCGGGCAAACTCGGCCCTCACAACTCACCAACACTCCCGGGCACTCACCTTACCAAACTCTCTCCAAGAAGAGAGCCTACACAAAAGAAAAGGCCACAAACGAACAACAAATAAGAACACTCAAGCACTAAGGAACAACGAAGAAAGGAAAATAACGCAAAAATTAAAATAAGAGATGCATGTATGAAGTGCCATGAATGTTTTAGTGTACCTTTCATCGTAATGGGAATGTCGAACTCCGCATCAAATTCTTCATCTTCACTTGAATCAACTCGGACTTGACTCGAAACCTTGGAACTACGGCTCTTTGTCGGCTTCAAATTCTTATTGTTTGGGCACCCGTTTGCTAGATGTCCCAAATCTCCACACTTATAGCACCTTCCCAATTTCTTCCTACAAACCTTTTCCGTATGATTCGGGCCTTGACAATATGAGCATTGAATTGTCTCCATGGGTAAAGGCAACGATTCCCTCTTCGACAATTGAAACTTCTTTTTCTTTTTGATGTCCTTACTCACTTGAAGTCCTTGAGATTTCTCTTGTGGTACGGCTCTCTTGCTCGAACTCGAACTCGGTCCTTGTTCCATATGGGGGATGAGAGACTTCACTTGTTGGTTACTTAGTTCCACTTGAACCGATTTTCTTACTTCTTCGGACCATTCATGCACCGGTGAGGCTTGAAAATTTTGGTGAACATCATCTCTATGCCCTTGAATATAGCTACGGACTTTAGGACAAGAATTGCCGCTCCCGAACTTTCAAGTTCCACTATAAGTTCATCCAACATCTTCAATTCTTGTTCAAAATCCAAAAATTCCTGAAGTCTTTTAACCATCACCCTTGGAGGAATATATTCGTAGCAAAATTCCCGGATGAATTTCTCTCACCTAAATTCTTCTTCGGATTCTTCCAATTTTGCTCTAATTTCTTTAAGCCACTTTGAAGCTTGGCCTCAGAGTAAACGGCAAGTACAAATCATCTTCTCTTGAGATGCCCCCGAAAGTATACCCCAAATCAAATTAATCTCGGACAACTATTCCTCGGCCTTGACATCATCGCGTCCAAGCCATTTCGGTGGCTCAAACTCCTTGAATCTCTTGTAGATCAAAGAAACTTGCTTCTCTTGTCTTTCTCCCAATAATTCATGTCGATATGAAGATGCCATCCTGAAATAAGAGAAATAATTCCAAAATGTCGATGCGTGCGGCGTTTAGTGCATGTTCATGTGAACAATTAATGCAAATAAGTCAAATAATTCACATAAAAGTAAGAATGAATGCAAACAAGCACATAACCCTAAGCGGAACGAGCTAGACAGACCCGACACGATGCTAGAGCTCCGGTTTTGCAACCGACAGCTCTGATACCACTTTAGGTTATAGAACCCCGGAGCCAAAGGCACTACACCCCCCGCACCATAGCCTGACACATGTAACGAAATGGAAACTCCGCACTCGCACCAAAGTACGGCGAACTGGTGACAAACAAAATCACACCTAGGCTAGGCGGTCTACACCCTAAATCATAGTGCACGAAATAAAAAAATTCACATGCGGAAGCACCAGTATTTCAAATATTCAAACATACATGCTTTCATAACAGGAATAAAATAAATCAGATTATACATGCCAAGTCTAAAACGATCAAATTAATTCATACATAATTCAAAGCTTCAAAATTAAACCATAATTTACACATACTTCCAAATTTCATGAATAAAATGCAAGTATGCAAAAGACTCTACTAACTACTCGAACACTTGAAAATAAAAGACCGTCGCCTAGCTCGAACCGATAACCTGCAACTGCAACTCAAAGGAACAAAAAAGGGAAAAAAGAAAACAACGAAGAGGGGTCAGTCCTAATAACTGGTGAGGGGTGTAACAGCCCAACAGCCCGCCTGTTGATATTGTCCGCTTTGGTGCCTAAAATCGACACCCTCACGGTTTTGTTCCTCCCAATAGCTAAGATCACCATCCGGAAAAAGGCCACAACAAGGGAAAGGTATCCAGTACGTTATAAAGGAGGTTTTATTCACCTCTCCAACTGATGTGGGACAAGCACTTTAAGCTATTACAGTTCACCCCCCTAAGAGGGCCCAGCGTCCTCGCTAGCACACCGACCCGGGCCCTGTCTCTGATACCATTTGTAACAGCCCAGCAGCCCGCCTGTTGATATTGTCCGCTTTGGTACCTAAAATCGACACCCTCACGGTTTTGTTCCTCCCAATGGGTAGAATCACCATCGGGAAAAAGGCCTCAACAAGGGAAAGGTATCCACCCCATTATAAAGGAGGTTTCGTTCACCTCTCCAACAGATGTGGGACAAGCACTTTAAGCTATTACAAGGGGGATAACACACTCACACGTACCTATAAATAAGAGCAGAGCATAATCAAATATCAAAGTTCATGAAACGGGGCATGGTTTTTGCAATCTAAAACAATTTAGCACCTAACAATAAATTTAGAAAAGATTTAGAGCGGAAAGCCCAAAATAACCAATTTTTAAGCAATTATAAGTCCACTCCCGTTTTACGAACAACAAACATAATCAAAATCAAAAGACTCGGGGAGAACGAGTTCAAACCCACCTAACTCTTTTCAAAACATAAACGAAATAAAAATAAAGAAAAGTTCATAAACATTCCAACCTTTCACCGTTTGGCGATAAGTTGACGTCCACTCAACCCCGTTCTCCTGTCAAAATGTGTGAGTCGGGGGATCATACCCGCTCCCCGATGGGTTTCAACGGCCGGTTCTCGAGAAACCACCTTTCCCTCAAACTCCCGAGGATGGGCGAATTTCCCTACATGAAATTGGGGTTGTGTTAATGAGAGAGCTCGGCGACCCCTTGGTCGACCAGAGAATCACTTACCACTTCCCCAATTCCATTTCTTAATACATAATTCAAAATCTTAATAATTTCAAAATTTTTGAATTTTTCGACTTCATATTCAAAGTCGTAGTCTCGCTATTTTCAAAACGTTCACACACACCAACCCCTTTTAAAATCAAATAAACATAAAATAGCTTACATATATATAAAAGCGTTTTTCCAATAATATATAACAAATGGGACAAATCCCGTAAAATACTAATCAAACATGTATTTACATAATTATATATATACGTATATCGCATGCGGGCTTAAAATACATGTAGTGTTGTAGATCACTTAACTAAAAAGGAAGAAAACCTCATCTTTCCAACGTAATGGGCAAAAAGGATAAGAAACGGACGCTACGGGACCTCCTTTCTACCAACCGAACCAAACTCTGAACAAAGAAAACAACGAAGGATACTCAATACTCTTAGACATAAAATGTACAAAATAGACGCTCGGCGAATGCGTATGATGCTTATAATGCAAATGGAATGCAACATTCAAGGCATATGAGTTCATATTTCATGTTAAATGGATCCATAAATCAAATACTTTAAAGTTAACACATAAATCAATGTGTTATCATATCACTCAAGTAGTAATATATACAATAGACTAGGAAATTAAACGAACAAACGAAGTACTAGCTCATCCATGCATATCGAGAAGTACTTAGGTCACTTAAGAGCACATGAGAGTATAAATAAAATATGAGTAACTAAATTCGATCAAAACTTCCTATTGTACAAGGTAACACTTATTAAACATGTCATCAATGTGTACATACCATAAAAGTAGCAAGAAGAGGTCATACAAAGTGAATAAATGGAGCATCAATTCAATTATGCACATAGGGTAGCATGTAGGACATATAAAATCATATCTTGCACGTTTCATATCAAATGATTCCATAAACTTAATGCAATACTCATAACACATAATGCAACATGTTAGCAAAGCATGGGGATCAAATTAGGGGTGGGAGAAATAAGAAACAAGCGAAAAAAAACAAGAAAACGAAGTTCGGAGCAAAAAGAGTTGCTGTCCCAAATCCACCGCGGTGGATTTTTACAAAGGAAACATCCACCCCAGTGGATCTAGATCAGAAACAAAACAAGAGGGCCTGCTCCAAATCCACCCCGGTGGATTTTTTTCAAAGAGAAAATTCACCCCCGTGGATTTGGGTCAGGGGCCAAATTTTAGAAATTTTGTTCCCTAACTCACCAAAAACTCAAGGCCAACCAAATTAACATCAACATAACATACAAAGGAAGTTTAATCAGCAAGAACTCATGCAATCCAAATCGAGAAATGATCCAAAGAGGCAACAACATAAGCTAGAGAAGAAAAGAGATCAATTCATACCAATCTTCAAACTCATTAATAACAAACTCAAGAATTCTGAACCAACACTTGAAGAATGGTCATATAACTCATAAATGATGTCTTAGGAACATTAATCATGCTTCATACTCAAAGAATTCACTAGAGAACAAGCTAGAGATCACAAAACTCATCAAACCCTTACTATTCACTACATAAGCTATAACTCATGCAAATCATGGTGAAATCTTGCAAAATGGAAGTTAAAATGACCACAAAGACATGGAGAGATCAAATATGGACTTACCTCTTTGATTGGGAGAGAATTGATGGAGCTTCGATCTCAAAATGTAAAGAACTTGAATAGTGGCCCTTCTTCTTTCCTTTTTTCTCTTGGATCAAATTTGGAGCACCTTTTTCTCTTTCTTTTTTGGTGGAATTTCGAAATGAGGCTGATAGGGGAGAGTAGGGGCTTAACTCAAGTCGTTTAGTCAAGGTTTGGGGTTAATTTGGGTTTAAATGGGGCCTACTATTGGAAGACTAGTCAACAAAGGTGTCTCTTAGCGCAAAATGCTCGTTTCGGTTGATTTTCGAAGGTCGAAATGGGATTGAAAAAATATAAATCTAGGTTCCTTAACTTCCTTTCTCTTAGAAGCTTATCCCGAATTTATAAAATGAAATCATAACAATTCATACATTAATTGTAAAACTTAATTAATATACAAAATGCGAGTGGTGTGACTTGGACTTAATCACAGGACTCGATAGACCCGAAATCCCGCCTAGCACTCCAAAACCTACAAAAGAACTGTAAAAAAGCCGGGTTCAATCTATAAGAGACTGGTGTGTAGCGCACCAACGGTGGGCACCACACCCCCGCACCATAGCTCAACACGTGTAACGAAACAAGGACTCTGTACATATGCCAAACCATAGAGAACGGAGACAAACAAAACAAAACCAACCCTAACCTAGGGGGGACGTAGACCCTGCACACACAATACTTAACGAATATATGGAAGCGTGATCATGTCAAACAAAAATCAAAACCATGCAAACAGTTGACGGGTTCAATCTAGCATAATTCCTAATCCCGAAATTAAATCATAACATAAATCATAAATACAAACGGGTTCAATTCTGTCCCCAGAAGCCTATCTCGAATTCAAATCATAAATGAACAAATCATACTTATACATATCCGTACATAGGATCATAATACAAAACTAAAACTAAATTCAAAATGCAAATGCAAAGACCCAACTAATACAAGACTCGACTCCAAGATAGACTAGCTCTGTCTTGCTCGGACTCCAAAGCCAAAACCTGCAAAGCTAAAAACATAAAGAGGGAGGGGTCAGTCACACTTGACTGAGCGAGGGCTTAACACACGCACACTATACATAATATACATAGCAGAGCACGTAAAAAGAAGATGTTCGTGAAGCCTGGGATTAGTTTTTACACGCCAAAACATTTACCCGTCATAATATATATATAGGGTGATTTAGCAAAGTAGAACGAACGAAACTTAACTTATTTAATGCGTACGTTCAAAACATGCAGACTGAGCACACATATCAACCCATATTTTATTAGGTTAAAAGTGTATCAAATTTTATCTTAATATGAGAATCTACCCCCATTTTACGAGACTCGGCGGGTACATTTTCGAATACATAGGCTCGACGGGCACGAGTGAAAACCTCACAAGATAAACCAAAACGAACACATACCAGGCTAATACATAGGGTGATGGACGGGTTGCGCGACCCTAGCCATCCATAAGCGGATGAGGGGAGTGTTGGAAAACAGAATCAGAAAGCAGCGGAATTTAAAAATTTTTTCTAACAAAAGGACCTTGAACTCGCAATCGTGTAACCAAATTCGTAAAGATAGAAAACTTACTTTTCTTTTATTCTTTCTTGAAGCGTTTCAAGCCACCCAAGAACGCTCTTCTCGCGGCTTGATCCCCTCTCCTTGGTAAAGCTCGAATCTTCAAACTTCTAACTTGAAGTCTCTAGAGAAAGTCCACCAACTTGATCACAATCTAATTAGTAAGGATGCTAGTTCTCTAATTAGTGTTTAGGCTTAACCTAGGGTTTAATTTAATCTTGGAGAAAGGAAGGTGTTCAACACATGAACCAAGAATTGTCAATTAGCTCTAAAGGGGAGCATGAGCTCCCCTATATATAGGAAAGGGGAGGGACGGCCGAAACTAGTCCATATTGGACTAGGATTTGGTTCCTCTCTCTCCTATTACTTGATCATCAAGTATTTTCCAACTTTGACTTTGAATTCTATTTCTAGTCAACTTTTAAGAGAGCTCAAAAATATCCAAACTATTTTTGGATAATTTTATACTTTATTTATTATAAAATAAATAACTTATTTTTATCTAATTAATTAATTCGTAATTAATTAACTAGATCATTTTCTCCAAAATTAGACTTTCCTTTTAATTCAAAATTAAACCAAAGTCTATTAAATAATTAACTAATTAATTATTTAACACATATATATATTATCACACGTGTGTGACACGTGTCACTCACGCGAGCCACACGTGTGAATTCACACGTGTGGAACCCTCTTGGTCCGATTAACTCGTTTAATCATTTTCAAGCCTCAACTCATGTAACCAAGTTGTTGTGTGTGACCCTCTAGGTTCTCAATTCAATTAGCAGTGACCCTAATTAATTAATTCACTAATTAATTAATCAGTCCACAGATTAAACGACCATAGTCTAGCAACAGGTGTTTAACCCCTAGCTGAATTGGAATGTTCGGATTCGACAGAACCTTTAAGTCATTGATTCATGTGAGATACAATCCTCCTACTTGCTATCTCTCAACCAAGATCCAGGGCAAGGGAATAATCAGAACCCTAATAATCTGGTCTTAAAGCTAAGTGCATTTCATATCCATTTGATCTCAATCCAAGAAACCCTTTTCTTGATGTCTTGATCTACTGCCTTGGCCAAGGACTCCATATGGCATATGAATGACTTACACAATAAGAGATCACCTTGCAAATGCAAGTGTAGGTCCTTTCTTGATTCTCATTCACTTTCATGAATCACTTGTGCAGCCCCAGCATAAGCCTTGAATCAGTTGTCTAAGGCGACACCCTTTAAAGCTTATACCTAAGACTACAGAGTTAACTCATAAAGTAACATGGAACCTCAAGTCTAAGGATCAATTAATCACATCAATGACTCGTGAGATATTTCCTAATCTGGAAGTTTCCATTTCCTGAAATAGAAACTTCCTTTCCCATTTAGGAATGTTCTCACACGGGGCACCTCAGTGAACTTACTTATTAAAGTAAGCACCCTCATGTATCACGCACGTATCAACTATACACTTTGCACCTCCATGAAACAAGGTGGTCCTTCTTAAGGGCGTGATCCCACAAGCAAGCCTTAGAGGAGTCAGGTTGACACTCCCACTGTCTGTAGGACTCATCGGCTTGGAGTATTTTACTAATCATGACTTATGTGATATAGGGCTCGTTTCATGAACCATTTCACCTAAATGGTAGAGTCCTAAAGTCATCTGGATTAGGGGAGTTCTCATACATGCACAGCTAAAGTAAACACATACCAAACAAGAGCATATAAAGAAGTGTTGCCTCAATTCGTTATTTTATTCAAAGATCGTCTGTGATTACAATAAGGAAAAGTACAAAGCGGATATACAATCGGCTTTCTAGGGCACTATTCCTAACAATCTCCCACTTGCCCGTCAAAGCCATTCTAAAGCTATTCTAAGTCCCATCTTCTGAAGATGACCTTGGAAAGCTTCTCGACTAAGGGGCTTAGTAAGTGGATCTACCACGTTCTCTGCTGATGTGACCCTCTCAATTTGCACATCTCCTCTCTTGATAATATCACGGATTAGGTGATACTTCCTCATTATGTGCTTGGTCCGTTGGTGAGATCTTGGTTCTCTTGCTTGAGCAACCGCCCCAGTGTTGTCACAAAACACAGTAATGGGGTCTTTCATGCTAGGAACAACATTCAAATCTTGAATGAAGTTTCTAATCCAAACACCTTCCTTAGCTGCATCATTTGCAGCTAAGTATTCGGCCTCAGTGGTCGAATCTGCAGTGGTTGTTTGCTTGGAACTCTTCCAACTCACTGCTCCGCCGTTTAGGCAGAAAATGTATCCTGACATTGACTTAAAATCATCTAAGTCAGATGCAAAGCTTGCATCGCAGTATCCTTCGACAGTAAGATCTTTCTGACCTCCGTAAACTAAGAACAAATCTTTAGTATTTTTCAAGTACTTAAGAATATTCTTCACGGCAGCCCAGTGACCATCTCCAGGGTCAGATTGGAAACGACTTGTTACACTAAGTGCATAAGCCACATCCGGTCGAGTACATAACATTGCATACATTATGCTACCTATTGCTGATGCATAAGGTGTATGAGTCATTCTTTCCTTCTCAAGGTTAGTCTTAGGACACATCTTCTTTGAAAGACATGTTCCTACACTCATAGGAAGGTTCTTAACCTTTGCTGACTCCATATTGAATCTCTTCAATACTTTGTCAATGTACATCGACTGTGATAGTCCTATTAACCTTCTAGATCTATCTCTATAGATTTTAATTCCAAGGATATAGGACGCATCACCAAGATCTTTCATCTCGAATTGGTTCGATAACCATAACTTAGTCACTTTCATGTCATCTTTCGAATTCCCAATAAGAAGGATGTCATCAACATAAAGCACTAAGAATTGCACTGAGGTCTCCAATTCCTTTCTATACACACATGATTCATTCGAAATTTGGATGAAGCCAAACGCTTTGACTGATTCATCAAATCGAATGTTCCAATTCCTAGAAGCCTGTTTCAATCCATAGATTGATCTTTGGAGTTTGCAAACCTTTTTCTCACTCCCACTGAATGTGAAACCTATGGGTTGCTCCATATAAATGTCTTTGTCAATGTCACCATTGAGAAAGGCAGTTTTCACATCCATTTGCCATATCTCATAGTCATAATATGCAGCAATGGCAAGCATGATTCGAATGGACTTTTGCATTGCAACTGGTGAAAAGGTTTCGTCAAAGTCCACGCCGGGTCTTTGAGTGAATCCTTTTGCAACCAATCTTGCTTTGTAGGCTGCAATGCTTCCATCAACTCCAAGCTTTCTCTTAAAGATCCATTTGCAACCTATGGGTTTGACCCCATCAGGCAAATCTACCAAGGTCCAAACTTGGTTGGAGTTCATGGAATCCATTTCGGATTTCATGGCTTCTATCCACTGTTCAGAGTCAGAATCTGAAAGTGCCTCCTCATATGTTAAAGGATCATTATCCTTTTGAGAGATTTCATGGAGGAATCCATACCATCTCTCCGGCTGTCTAGGAGTACGTTCAGAACGCCTTAGAGGAGGATTTTCGTGTGTATCGAAATTCGTGATTGGTTGTAGTTGATCAGAGTGGGACATTTCTTCAGTGGGTGGTGTGGGGTCACTTTGTACTTCTTCTAATTCTATGATCTTGCCCTTCTTTTCTTTAAGGAACGGTTCCTCAAGAAAAGTGGCATTTCTAGAAACAAACACCTTTTGTTCAGATTGATCATAGAAGTAGTATCCTATGGATTCCTTAGGATAACCTACAAAGTAGCACAAGTTAGAACGAGATTCTAACTTATCTCCCACTGTCCTCTTCACGTAAGCATGACAACCCCAAATTCTTAAGTAAGAATAACTAGGGATTTTACCATGCCACATTTCATAGGGCGTCTTGGGGACTGACTTAGAGGGAACAAGATTCAAAATCTTTGCTGCACTTTCTAGGGCATAACCCCAGAAAGAAGGTGGTAAGTCAGTGAAACTCATCATGGAACGAACCATATCAAGTAGGGTTCTATTCCTTCTCTCAGAAACTCCATTAAGCTGAGGAGTTCCCGGAGGAGTCCATTGAGAGATAATCCCATTATCTTTGAGATGATTAAGGAATTCTTCACTAAGATATTCGCCTCCTCGATCAGATCGAAGTGCTTTGATCTTGTGACCAGTTTGGTTCTCAACCTCCTTTTGAAATTCTAAGAATTTCTCAAAAGCTTCAGATTTATACTTCATTAAGTATACATAACCGTACCGACTAAAGTCATCAGTAAAGGTTATGAAATACTGATGATTGTTTCTTGTGCTTACACTAAGCGGTCCACAAACATCAGTATGGATCAAATCCAGAACCTTAGTGGCACGTTCCACGGTTCCTTTAAAAGGAACTTTGGACATTTTTCCTTTGAGACAGGATTCGCAAGAAGTTAACTCTTTGAGATCATTTTTCAGAGAATGATCCTAAAGTGTTTATCTTGCTAATTCTGTTCTTGGAAATGTGTCCTAATCTAGCGTGCCATAAGGGAGCTGAAACTTTGTCATCTCTCTTACGCTTTGTTTCTCGTTGTATATTCATAATATTGATATTTTGAGTTAGGTAAAGTCCATTACTTAGAGTACCGATATGAACGGAAGAGTTGTTCCGTTTGATAAAGTATTTACCATTCTTAATATAAGTTTCATAACCTTCACAATCTAATATTTGAAATTATATTACGAATAATGTTCGGTACATAAAGGACTTTGTTTAATACTAACTCAAAACTACCTAAATCTAATCTAATTGTGCCTAAAGCTCGAGCTTCAACGTTTGAGCCATCGCCGATCCTCAAGACACATTCTCCTTCTTTTAGTTGTTGAACTTCACTTAGCATTTGTACATCATTACAGATATGAGTTCCACAACCGGTATCAAGTACCCAAGAACTAGAATTAATAGAAAGATTTACTTCAACGAGAAAGATACCTTTCTTTAGAGTAGCCTTGTACTCTGGGCAGTTTCTCCTCCAATGTCCCGCTTTGCCACAATGGAAGCAAACATCCTCTTTCTGATCACGCTTCTTCTTTTGGACCTTCCCCTTCGAAATGCCACCAGTGGGCCTAAGGGGTTTCTTCTTCTTCTTTTGGGCTTTCTTGCCCTTACCTTTAGAAGGCCCAGAAGAGGAAGATGGAGCATTCACCATCAAAACCTTATTGTCCTTCTTGATCGTGCTTTCAGCAGTCACAAGCTGACTAATCAGCTCAGCTACAGTAGCACCAGCATGATTCATGTTGAAGTTAAGGACAAATGGGTTGAATGATGGTGGGAGCGAAGCTAGCAACAAATCCACTGAAAGCTCATCTTTCAGTGGCATGTCCATGGAAGCAAGTTTCTCAGTAAGGGCAAGAAACTTGAGTCCATATTCATGGACACTTGTACCTTCCCTCATTCTCAAGTGGAATAATTCCTTTGAAGTGTTATACCTTGTAACACGTTCATGAGGGCGGTAAAGTTGCTCTAAGTGGTCGTAAATCTCCCAAGCAAATTCCATGGCCTCATGTTGTCTTTGCAAGTCCGGAGACATGTTAGCCAACATAAGGCAACGGGCTTGGAGATTACCATCCTTCCACTTCTGAATCGCATCCCGCTCGGCCCGAGTGGGAGCCTCCCCTTCAGGAGTAGGCTCCCCTTCGAAGAGAACATAAGTTCTCTTCTCAGAATCTAAAATGATTTTTAGATTCCTCAGCCAATCAGAATAGTTGGGACCAGTCAACTTGTTTGACTCGAGGATCGATACAAGAGGGTTTTTGGTTGCCATTTCAAAACACGTAGAGAATCACAGAATCTACGACCTAAATGGTAAAACAGAGAACTAGTGAGCATGCTGAATTATAACGATATACAAAAGATAAGGTCTTTAATCTAATGTAGCTCCCACTGTTTTTCAAAGATCTATAATTCCAAAAAAAGATCTAAGAGGAACACGTTTCCCAATGGGTACTAAGATCCTAGGCATTTTACCTCGAACCCACGACTCGCGGACATTCTTAGTAAGAACCCTAGGTAGGTACAACTTACCAATTCTAACACCTTTAGAACTCTTAGTAATTGTTTTTGCATCACCTATCTTTCAATGTGGACCCACGACTCGTGCGACATCCATATTTACTTAGGCGTTAAGCTAGACCCATCAATCATAAGATCATGACCAAAACTTAGTTCGAACGACCCACGACTCGCGGACATCGCCCTTGCTAAAATTGACCACGAAATATTGATCATTTAAAATGATTAATTAGGTAACTAAGAACTAATAAGCTCCACTAGCTATCCCACGACTCGCGGACAATAACTAGCTTTACTTACTAAACTTAAAACCTATTGATGGAATGCTAGGAATTTAATTCAAAACTTGCATCTCGAATTAAACACCTATTTGTTCGAAATTAGCTTAATATTTAATGGGAATTTTCGAATCAACCGGAGAGTTGTCCGGTTCGACCTCACCAACATATATGTTATCCAATTTTATTAGTCTTGATTAATGCAAGTACACTTAAATGCATTTCAAACAAGCACATAAACAGATAACATGTCCTAGCATGATACTAACATGTAATGATCATGGGTTCTACCTATCTTATGCGTGATATGTGGGAGCCACTCCACAATCACAAGTTCTAACATACATGCCACATAATCAGTTCAAATCACATAAGGGAAAGCAGTAACAAAATACGAGCCCTATCTCTATTACATTTAACAATTGAGATTCCCCTCCCTAACATTTTGAGGGGTCTTCACTTATGGCCTCCTTGTTACTTGAATGTGGTCCATCTTACTCCATGGGTGCATTGTCTCCAAAATGAAAATAAAACCTCACCACCTATCTCTACTCTCAAATTACAATAAAAAGAAAAAGACATAAAGTAATAAGGCTCAATCTTCATATTGGCCTTAGACAATTACACGGGGCATACCCCGGCCTCAAAAACAGTAATATGGAAAGCCACATAATAAATCACATAATAGTACGCACATAAGTGAGGCTCCAACCTCAATTGAAAAAACGCAACTATAGGGCTCCAACCCCAATTTAAACCATTCATGTGCATAAATTAAAACCATACAAAGATCTAAACCCATGATCACCTAACATGCTTTTTGCAAGAATTTAAATTTAACCAATAAATTAAATTCTCGCTTTAAGCTCTAATAGCTTAAAACACGACTTGATGCGAGTCTTATTTATAAAAGTTTTCAATAAATCCCAAATTACCAAAACAAATAAAATTCCAATTAATTTCTGAAAATTAATAATTTTATTAAGATGTACTTTCCCAAAATATAAACCGTTTCAATTTCTCAAAAAATCCCAATTTTAAGTTTTATTCAAAATTAAAATAAATATTCAAAAATAGAATTTTAAAATTAAAATAAAATTGGGACTGGATTGCACGAAACACGAAAAGGCCGGATCACGAAAACGGGGCCCGTGCGCGAAAAGGGGCACAGCGTCGCAAGCGCGCGCGGACGCGCACGGCAGGCGCGCACAGCGCCCGGCCAAGGCCGGGCGAGTGCGCGCACTGCGCGCGCATACCGCGCGCCTCGCGCGCGCGTGCCCTGCTGGGCGGTGGGCGGCCAGTCTCGGCCGCCCTCGCTAGGCGCGCCCGGGAAGCTCCCGCACAGGCGTGCGGGAGGAGCTGAGAGGCTGGCCGGTCTGTCCCGGCCAGGCCTGGGCGGCGACGGGCGGACGGCGTGCGGGAGGGCCTCCCGCGCGGTTGCGGGAGGGTGGCGCGCGAAGCCCGCGAGCGCGACTCCTTCGCGCGCGGGGTTTCGCGTGTTCATCGTGTTCCGGGCTTTCGTTTCGTGTTTTCGTTCAAAAGCAAAACCAATCCAAGAAATCCAAAAACAGTTTATACAGTTTCAAATCTAAAATTGTTTTTTCAAAATCAAATTTTATAAAAACCAATTTTCAGAAACTTTCAGGAAAAAAAATACAGTTTCGTAATTCAGGCTTTCTAAAACAATTACAAATACTCAATCACATCAAGCCCAAGAATTTCTACCAAATTCAGTATAATTGAGACGAATTAGAAACACGATTAACGAGGTGGCTCTGATACCACTTGTTGGAAAACAGAATCAGAAAGCAGCGGAATTTAAAAATTTTTTCCAACAAAAGGACCTTGAACTCGCAATCGTGTAACCAAATTCGTAAAGATAGAAAACTTACTTTTCTTTTATTCTTTCTTGAAGCGTTTCAAGCCACCCAAGAACGCTCTTCTCGCGGCTTGATCCCCTCTCCTTGGTAAAGCTCGAATCTTCAAACTTCTAACTTGAAGTCTCTAGAGAAAGTCCACCAACTTGATCACAATCTAATTAGTAAGGATGCTAGTTCTCTAATTAGTGTTTAGGCTTAACCTAGGGTTTAATTTAATCTTGGAGAAAGGAAGGTGTTCAACACATGAACCAAGAATTGTCAATTAGCTCTAAAGGGGAGCATGAGCTCCCCTATATATAGGAAAGGGGAGGGACGGCCGAAACTAGTCCATATTGGACTAGGATTTGGTTCCTCTCTCTCCTATTACTTGATCATCAAGTATTTTCCAACTTTGACTTTGAATTCTATTTCTAGTCAACTTTTAAGAGAGCTCAAAAATATCCAAACTATTTTTGGATAATTTTATACTTTATTTATTATAAAATAAATAACTTATTTTTATCTAATTAATTAATTCGTAATTAATTAACTAGATCATTTTCTCCAAAATTAGACTTTCCTTTTAATTCAAAATTAAACCAAAGTCTATTAAATAATTAACTAATTAATTATTTAACACATATATATATTATCACACGTGTGTGACACGTGTCACAGTGACACGAGTCACTCACGCGAGCCACACGTGTGAATTCACACGTGTGGAACCCTCTTGGTCCGATTAACTCGTTTAATCATTTTCAAGCCTCAACTCATGTAACCAAGTTGTTGTGTGTGACCCTCTAGGTTCTCAATTCAATTAGCAGTGACCCTAATTAATTAATTCACTAATTAATTAATCAGTCCACAGATTAAACGACCATAGTCTAGCAACAGGTGTTTAACCCCTAGCTGAATTGGAATGTTCGGATTCGACAGAACCTTTAAGTCATTGATTCATGTGAGATACAATCCTCCTACTTACTATCTCTCAACCAAGATCTAGGGCAAGGGAAAAATCAGAACCCTAATAATCTGGTCTTAAAGCTAAGTGCATTTCATATCCATTTGATCTCAATCCAAGAAACCCTTTTCTTGATGTCTTGATCTACTGCCTTGGCCAAGGACTCCATATGGCATATGAATGACTTACACAATAAGAGATCACCTTGCAAATGCAAGTGTAGGTCCTTTCTTGATTCTCATTCACTTTCATGAATCACTTGTGCAGCCCCAGCATAAGCCTTGAATCAGTTGTCTAAGGCGACACCCTTTAAAGCTTATACCTAAGACTACAGAGTTAACTCATAAAGTAACATGGAACCTCAAGTCTAAGGATCAATTAATCACATCAATGACTCGTGAGATATTTCCTAATCTGGAAGTTTCCATTTCCTGAAATAGAAACTTCCTTTCCCATTTAGGAATGTTCTCACACGGGGCACCTCAGTGAACTTACTTATTAAAGTAAGCACCCTCATGTATCACGCACGTATCAACTATACACTTTGCACCTCCATGAAACAAGGTGGTCCTTCTTAAGGGCGTGATCCCACAAGCAAGCCTTAGAGGAGTCAGGTTGACACTCCCACTGTCTGTAGGACTCATCGGCTTGGAGTATTTTACTAATCATGACTTATGTGATATAGGGCTCGTTTCATGAACCATTTCACCTAAATGGTAGAGTCCTAAAGTCATCAGGATTAGGGGAGTTCTCATACATGCACAGCTAAAGTAAACACATACCAAACAAGAGCATATAAAGAAGTGTTGCCTCAATTCGTTATTTTATTCAAAGATCGTCTGTGATTACAATAAGGAAAAGTACAAAGCGGATATACAATCGGCTTTCTAGGGCACTATTCCTAACAGGGAGTGCTCAATGCTTCTCAAACCCTCGGACTCCATCCCCCAACCGATGCTCAGGTGGGTTCCGGTACATCCCTTACACAGAAGTCGGGGCTCCATTAAGCAGAACATATCACACACAAAGCATAACAAAACTTAAGCCCGCTACAGACATATATACATAATTCATGCATATCGTACTTAGCATATCGGACGTACATATCAAGTAGACTGACTTCAAAATCATATCAAACCAAACTAAGCATACATAGGCTCATGCATAGCGTTTCGTACTGTCAAACTTATGACAAAACCATCAAAGTACGTATTTCACACATATCTACGTATATATAAGGCTTATAAATCGAACACATTTGAAAACGAGCACATTGCGTTAGGGTATAACTATATCCTCACCTCACCTTGCACCAAAAGAAACGAAAGACAAAGCACTTGATTCACCCCGGAATCAACTGGATGAGCAAAACACCAACCCGGGTGCACCTGGACAAATTGAAGGCAAAAGACAAGACTTAGACTCAAGAATGAACCACATAGACGCACGGCGTATGTTCATGAATATAGGAGATGCAATCAAGTAAGCATAACACATATTTGCTCCAATTCAATGCGAAGAGAGATATTAGAAAGCTTAACATATGCATTTATAATCATATTACACGTTCAAGTGCACAATTAATGCATATTACAAGGTGGAGATACATAACAAGGTGCATAGGTGCTTCGTGCAAATAATTCATATTACTCAAGCAACATAAAACACATATAGAAACAAGTACATATACATACACAAGATAAAACAAGTTAGGAATGAGTTTGTATGTGGTAAGGTGCACGAAGAACGGAAGAAAAGCACAAGAGATTGTTCCGAGCAAAAACGGGCAAAAGCTAGAAATTTTCCGAAACGGACAACTTGTAGAAAAACGGTTATAACTTGAGTTTGAGAAATGGGAATTTAGTTTCGTTTCTTGGAACTGAAACTAGACACGAATATCTTTAAAATGATATGTGGCTCATAACCTGGTTCAAAACGAGACGAAAATGGCGTACCAATTGTAGAATGTTCTAGACTGAGAAATGGTTCTACCGTCCGAAATTCAGGCCAAACGGATCACAAACTAAGGCTACACGGCCGTGTCAAAATTGGCCTAAAGCCTGACACAGCCGTGTCGGAATTAAAAAAATTCAAAGTCGAGGGCTTAACAAGGCCGTGTTGGAAATGAACTAAAGTCCGACACGGCCGTGTTGGGTCGTCTTCTCCGAAAAACCACAGCAAAGAAGTAGGGGATCGATGGGGGTGCTTCCCAAACCACCCCAAACCACATTCTAATCACATAATACACCAAAAACACTCAAAATACACATATATTATCATCCAAGATCATCAAAGAAGCATGTATTGAAGCATATCAATTTCTACCATTAAAAAATCAAGCTCCATTAATGGAGTTTCAAGAAATACTCAACCAACGATCAAAATTTCGATAAATATACGGCAAGGAAGTTCACGGGAATAAAATATATATCAATCTTAGAGCATTTAATTCAAGTATGGAGACATTGGGAGCAAAATTTCACATTCACATACTATTCAACATCATCTCCTAAAGCATGGATACAAGAAAGAGAAACGGAATTTAATCGGACGAAAAAGAAGCACACGAAGAGAGAAATTCATAGCTTACCTTGGATCGTTGATCGAGCGAGAAATGGAGTCGAAACTTGAGCTCTAAAGGGTGAGGGCTTGGCTTTCTTCTCTTCTCTCCTCTCTTCCCTTCTTGTTACGTGAAACAAATGTGAGGAATGGCTGATGTTTTCAGCTCTTTTTAGAGCTAAAAATGGGTAGGGTCAAGTGAAAACGGGTCGGGTCAAAAGATCCGCTCCATTCGGATCGGATTTTCAAACGGTAGGGCTATCAAACGGTTTTAGAAAACTACAAATTTAATTTCATTGAATCCGAATGATCGAAACGAACTCAATCACAAGGTTGGAATTCGAATTCGAATTCCCGAGCTCAAGATTACCACGAAGGCTAAAACACCCTAAATACAATTGGGTCCCTAAACTTTCAAATATTGGACATTCGAGCCCAAACAATTACTTAAATTCTAAAGGCGCATAAAACTTAAATAAATTACATGTTGATATTTAAAGCATGCGAATCACATAAATACAGAATTAAATTCTCTCGTGACGCGTACCTGAAAATGCCAAAGTAACGGGATGCTATAAACTCTCACCCTTAAAGAGGACCTGTCCTCAGGTCCTAACGCTCGAGTAAGAGCTACGAGTAACTCTCCCGTATTCACCAAAGTTCGAGGTTCATGACGCCCCGACGAGGGTTAGCTCGAGAAAGGTCTTCAAGTGCCAAGGGGTTTGAATCCACTTCAAGCTTCACACGAGCAAGATCTCGGCATGGAATAGCTCGAACGTTTTCGCATGATAGGAGGGTCCAAAGTGATTCAACTCCCACCGTTTTAATCCATCCAAACCACTTACAACTCGGAATCACGAATGGGGTTGTTAAAGAACTTCCACCACTCATTCTCCATCCCAAACGAGTCTTCTAACACCAATCTAACCCGTGATTCGAAGTTAACATTCGAACCGTTGCTTGCCTCTAACTGAAGACTCTTGGAAGTTCGTTGAGTAGGCCCTTGCAAAGCACGACCCTCAACTTACCCAAATCAAAAGTACCTGTCAGCTCAAACTACCCCGTAGGGTGACTAAGAACTCACACAACACACAAAACAAGGCTAAAAGATGCATGATGCACGTGATATGCATGTTTAAGTGTACCGTTTACCGATATATGAATGTTCGTGATGATTTGAACCAAATCCAAGGCCATGATTGTAGCTTTCTCGTTCTTGAGGTCATGGCTTGAGCCCTCGAGGTGCACTAATACTCCGATTCCCATTCGTCCTTCAATCTCGAACTTGATTTCGGCTTTGACCAACACTATGATTCGAAACCCCATTCCCATGTATGCACTTGATCTCATTTTCTTTCGAAAATCCGAATCCTTTAAATTTCTTGCCTCCATGAATTTCATTGGTAGATCTTCTTCTCCTATTTAAGAAAAATCCCCTATTCGATGGAGTCTTGGATCCCAATAATTTTTTCCGATCTCCTTCCTTCCAAGATTTAAATAAATCCTCTGGCCCCGGGTTTGCGGTTGGTTACACTTGCTCTCAATGTCGTACACTTCAATTTGAAATCTCCAACTCAACGTATAGATTCTTCAAATTCAATCTTCTCTTCGATTCATTTTTTATGTCACCCTATCTTCTGCATTCTTAATCCCAAAAAAAAAAATCCTCAATTCGATCCTTGTCCTACTCGTTTCTTCCAATATCATCGTGGAATTCCTTTCATAATTGAGTTCTGTCTTTAGCCAATCGCCCTAGCCCTAGATTCCTTGATTAAGTGTTCTTGGTTCATTAACATGACTTCTTGTACAAATTCTAGAACCCGATGGTTCCTCGACGACCTCTATGTCCAAGTTCTTCACCGATATGATTTATTGTAGAAAATGCCATAATGCCTTCTTCGAAAGACGAACTTTAACTTTTCCTTCGAAGCACTCTCGGATCCCATTTCTTTAACCTGGTATGTAGGTTTCTCGAGCCTACTTCCTTGACATATCCTCGTATCACCCCATAGTCGGCAACCAAATCTCGAGGAAGACCTTTAATTCAACCCTCACTTCAACCATCTCTTCCCACTAGATAAGACTCGAACTCGGCCGTATAAGTGAATGAACATTCTACAAATAAACACTAAATATGTATGTCGGATTATATGTATAGATGAAATGCATCATAGAGTCACTCGAGCACGTAGAAAATGCTACACATTGCGATTATAACACGTAGAGCAATTTAATTACAAAATTTAATATGTTATGAATGCACGTGCTATGAATGCAAATACCTCAATTCCTAGGTTGACGTAAGCCTTCAATTTGAAGTCGTTGACCTTACATTCGGTGCCTACTAGCTTTCGACCGATCACACTCGGAGACCTTGTGCTCGGTTGATCCACAAGCGTAGTATCTCTTCAACCTATCCCAACACACATCGTAGGCATGATTGGTTCCTCCACAATGGGTACACGGTTGAAGCTCTTTCTTTGTCTTTGAAGAATTCCCGACCTTATACTTCTTCCCATGAATCTTCTTAGTTTGATTCCCGAATTAGTAAGATTTTCCTCCTACTTGTAGATTGGAGCATAGACCCAGTTCAAGTCTAGACTCCGATTCATCCTTCTCTTTACTTCTTGTTATAATCCACGTTTCGACCATTAAAGCTCTCTTTGTGGTCTTATCCCACGTACTCGTGTTCTTCGTAATTAAAACTTCCTTGATTTCATCCCGAAGACCTTCCATAAAGTTCCTAGCCTTCATTTCATCGTTGCTCGTAATGTGGGGTACATAAGCACTCAATTTCTCGCGAGGAATTCTTCGAGTCTTCGTTCTTGTAAAACGGCCGGTGCGAACTTTTTCCTAAACTCCCGAACAAACACATCCCATGTCATCTCTAAGCTCGATGCCTCTAATTGTTGGGGAAATCCTTTCCACCGTTGTCTTGCTTGTCCTTATAGAAGTTCTATCGCAACGCGAGCTATGTTCGGGGAATCACACGACCATATCTCAACCATGCTCTATATCTCCGAGAGCCATTCCTCGGCCTTTATATCGTCTCCTTCTCGGAATTGAGGAGGATCAAATGTCCTGAACTCCCGGTACTTCATTACCATCGAATTCATATGTGGTTCTCCGGTTGAAGACTGCGATTGTACGGATGTTGATAAGAAGGTGGACCGTAGTGTCTACGTTGTGGCATCCTGAAAATCTCAACAACTACAATAGAAGTACATGCGTGTCGATTAGTAAGTGCATATGTCACGTAACCAAATCAATCAAGAGCAATTAAGATATGCAATGCATCACGCAATATAAAGATAACCAAATAATAGGAAATTTTCACACGCAAAGAAAATCGAATCATGATGCAAACGTGCATATAGCCAAATTACCCTATGTTGTACGACCTAGACAGACATGACACAACACGACACTGAACCCCGGTTTTGCAACCTGGGGCTCTGATACCACTTACAAATGTAGCGCCCCAACAATGGGCACCACACCCCCGCACCATAGTTCAACACGTGTAAACAAGGACTCCGCACACATACCAAACCATAGCGAACGGAGACAAACAAAACAAAACCAACCCTAAGCTAGGCGGGACGCAGACCCTGCACACACAATACTTAACGAATATATGGAAGCGTGATCATGCCAAACAAAAATCAAAACCATGCAAACAGTTGACGGGTTCAATCTAGCATAATTCCTAATACCGAAATTGAATCATAACATAAATCATAAATATAAATGGGTTCAATTCTGTCCCTAGAAGCCTATCTCGAATTCAAATCATAAATGAACAAATCATACTTATACATATCCGTACATAGGATCATAATACAAAACTAAAACTGAATTCAAAATGCAAATGCAAAGACCCAACTAATACAAGACTCGACTCCAAAGTAGACTCACTCTGCCCAGCTCAGACTCCAAAGCCAAAACCTACAAAGCTAAAAAAATAAAGAGGGAGGGGTCAGTCACTCTTGACTAAGCCAGCGGTTAACACACGCACGCTATATGTAATATACAGAGCAGAGCACGTAAAAAGAAGATGTTCGTGAAGCCGGGATTAGTTTTTGCACGCCAAAACATTTGCCCGTGATAATATATATATAGGGTGATTTAGCAAAGTAGAACAAATGAAACTTAACTTATTTAATGCGTACGTTCAAATATGCAGACTGAGCACACATATCCACACATATTTTATTAGGTTAAAAGTGTATCAAATTTTATCTTAATTTGAGAATCCACCCCCGTTTCACGAACTTAAGACCAACATAACATGACTCGGCGGGCACGAGTGCAAACCTCACAAGAGAAACCAAAACGAATACATACCAGGCAAATACATAGGGTGATGGAAGGGTTGCGCGACCCTAGCCATCCATAAGCGGATGAGGGGAGTACTCAATGCTTCTCAAAACCTCGGACTCCATCCCCCAACCAATGCTCAGGTGGGTTTCGGTACATCCCTTACACGGAAGTTGGGGCCCCATTAAGCAAAACATATCACACACAAAGCATAACAAAACTTAAGCCCGCTACAGACACATACCACGTACTTAGCATATCGGACGTACATATCACGCAGACTAACTTCAAAATCATATCAAAACAAACGCAGACTAACTTCAAAATCATATCAAAACAAACTAAGCATACATAGACTCATACATAGCATTTCGTACTTTCAAACATAAGATAAAACCATCAAAGTACGTATTTCACACATATCTACGTATATAAAAGGCTTATAAATCGAACACATTCGAAAACGAGCACATTGCGCTAGGGTATAACTATATCCTAACCTCACCTTGTACCAAAAGAAGCCAAGACAAAGCACTTGATTCACGCCGGAATCAACTGGATGAACAAAACACCACCCCGGGTGCACCTGGACAAACTGAAGGTAAAAGACAAGTCTTAGACTCAAGAATAAACCACATAGACGCACGGTGTCTTTTCATGAATATAGGAGATGCAATCACGTAAGCATAACACATATTTGCTCCAATTCAATGCAAAGAGAGATATTACAAAGCTCAACATATGCATTTATAATCATATTACACGTTCAAGTGCACAATTAATGAATATTACAAGGTGGAGATACATAACAAGGTGCATAGGTCCTTCGTGCAAATAATTCATATTACTCAACCAACGTAAAACACATATAGAAGCAAGTACATATACATAAACAAGATAAAATAAGTTAGGAATGAGTTTGTAGGTGGAAAGGTGTAAGAAGAATAGAAGAAAAGCACAAGAGATTGTTCCGAGCAAAAACGAGCAAAAGCTGAAAATTTTCCGAAACGGACAAGTTGTAGAAAAAACGGTTATAACTTGAGTTTGAGGAACGGGAATTGAGTTTTGTTTCTTGGAACTGAAACTAGACACGAAGATCTTTAAAATGATATGTGGCTCAAAACATGGTTCAAAACGAGGCGAAAATGGTATACATTTGAATTTGAACGAGAACAGAATTCCGGCGAAGTGGCGACACAAAATTCAAACGGTTATATCTCACATTCTAGAATGAATTTTGAGGTGATTCCAATTGGAGAATGTTCTAGACTCAAAAAGGTTTCTACCATCCAAAATTCAGGCCAAATGGATCACAAACGAAGACTGCACGGCCGTGTGAAAATTGGCCTGGAAGCTGACAAGGTCGTGTCGGAATTAAAAAAATTCAAAGTCGAGGGCTTGACACGGCCGTGTTGGAAATGAATTAAAGTCCGACACTGCCGTGTTGGATTGTCTTCTCCGAAAAAACACAGTAAAGAAGCAGGGGATCGACGGAGGTGCTTCCCAAACCACCCCAAACCACATTCTAATCACATAATACACCAAAAACACTCAAAATACACATATATTATCATCCAAGGTCATCAAAGAAGCATGTATTGAAGCATATCAATTTCTACCATTCAAAAATCAAGCTCCATTAATGGATTTTCAAGAAATACTCAACCAACGATCAAAATTTCGATAAATATACGACAAGGAAGTTCACGGGAATAATATATATCAATCATAGAGCATTTAATTCAAGTATAGAGACATTGGGAGCAAAATTTCACATTCTCATAATATTCAACATCATCTCCTAAAGCATGGATACAAGCAAGAGAAACGGAATTTAATCGGAAGAAAAAGAAGCACACGAAGAGAGAAATTCATAGCTTACCTTGGATCGTTTATCGGGCGAGAAATGGAGTCGAAACTTGAGCTCTAAAGGGTGAGGGCTTGGCTTTCTTCTCTTCTTTCCTCTCTTCCCTTCTTATTACGTGAAACAAATGTGAGGAATGGCTGATATTTTCAGCTCTTTTTAGAGCTAAAAATGGGTAGGGTCAAGTGAAAACTGTTCGGGTTAAAAGTTCCGGTCCTTCGGATCGGATTTTCAAATGGCAGGGCTATCAAACGGCTTTAGAAAAATACAAAGTCAATTTCATTGAATCCGAATGATCGAAACGAACTCAATGACAAGGTTTGAATTCGAATTCAAATTCCCGAGCTCAAGATTACCACGAAGGCTAAAACACCCTAATTACAATTAAGTCCCTAAACTTTCAAATATTGGACATTCGAGCCCAAACAATTACTTAAATTCTAAGGCGCATAAAACTTAAATAAATTATACGTTGACAGTTAAAGCATGTGAATCACATAAATACGGATTAAATTCTCTCGTGACGCGTACCTGAAAATGCCGAAGTAGCAGGATGCTACAAGGTGGGTATAAAACAGTGCATATCATAATTTTATTTCAGAATTTAAACACCCCCACACGCAAGCTATAATCTCGTACGAGGTTTTTAAGATATTTCCCAAGTGGGTTAAAACAAAGAAAACAACGCTCGGGATTACGATAATAAATTTCATTCATAATCATAATCGTTCATGCGGTCAATACGCGAGCCCTGGCGGGTGGGCAAATATCTGCAACCTACTCCTCGTGTGTGCATGTAACACCCCGGAGCGAAGGACACCACATCCCCCGCACCATAGCCCGACACGTGTAACGAAATGGGAGCTCCGCCCATGCATCAAGCCATGGTGAACGGGTGGCAAACAAAAATCCAACCTAAGCTAGGCGGTCTAGACCCTAACTCAGAGTGCGCAAGAAACATAATTCGCGGAAGCAATCAATTAAAACTCATGGCATGCTAGCACATATCATAGCTTGTTCTTTGTATATTGCGTACACATCCTTAGGTACAAGGCAATGATAAAAAACTAAATCCCAGGACAGAAGCTAAGTATCAAATTTATACATATCTCAACACTTAGAAAAATGCGTAAAGAAAACAAAGTACGATGCATGAGACTCGAGCTATCCTCAACCACGACTCAAAGACAACCGCCTAGCTCCAACTCTCAAACGGGTACCTGTAAACTCAAACTAAAGGGGGAAAAAGAGAGAAACAACGAGGGTGTAACACCCCAAGCAGTAGGGCATCACACCCACGCACTATGACCCGACACGTGTGCGAAATTGAAGGTCCGCACACGCACCAAGTCACAACGAACGGGTGACAAACGAAAAACAACCTAAGCTAGGCGGTACCTAAACCCTGCACAGAAACAGATATGGAGAACCTGAATGCTGAAGCAATCCAAAAATACGAATTTTCAAAAACTTAAATCAGCGATCATAAATTCATATATCCAGAAAGTAAAACAGCATCAACCCAAACGGGTTCAACTAAACAAGGCAACCTGTCCTAGCCTGTCCCGAATAACTAAACAACAAAACGGGTTCAACTGGCCCTAGAAACCTGTCCCGATCAAACATATAATCAAACGGGTTCGACTAATCCGAGCACCTGTCCTAACCTGTCCCGAATTCTATACATTCAAATCATAAGTACGAACCTGCATAAAATATATCATAGCTTGTACAAAATTAACAAACGTGATTCGAATAAAGCACTTATCAAACTCAGACAAACTGACACCGACTCGACAGACACTAACAACCGCGTAGCTCCAACGAACTCCAAGGCAAAACCTGCAAACTAAAACATAAAAGGGGAGGGGTCAGTCCAAAACTGAGCGAGGGGTTAACACACGCACGCTATACATATATATAGAGCACAGCACAAAGTAGAAGTAATATTCATGAACCCGGGGTTAGTTTTTGCACGCCAAAACATTTTCCCGTGATAATATACACATAGGGAGACTTGTCAAAACATAACGAACAAAACTTAGCTTATGCATATCTCAAAACATACGTTCAACTCATGCAGACTTAGCACACGTATCAAAAGATAACTTATTAGTTTAATAGCAAAAATCCAATTTTTATCTTAATTTAAGAATCTACCCTCGTTTCACGAATTTATGACAGACGGACAGACAGAACACTTGGCGGGTACGAATTTAATCCAACCAAACTCCTCAGATCACACACAGGCATAAACAAACGGAATCAAATCAAACGTACCTTCCTTCACGCCGTTTGGGGAAGAGAGGTGCCCCTCTCAACCCCCACATAGAAATGTAATGAGACGGGGGATCCACCCGCTCCTTCAACGGGTCACGTAGCACGCCGCCGGCTCAAGAAGACCCGCTTTCCCCTCGACCTCCCGAGGATGAGCTAAGTCTCCCTTTTGTGGAGAAGTGCACAGGGGTTGTAACCGGCGACCCCATCGTCGTCCCGGGTCTCCCTTACGCACAACTCCGGGGCCCATCACACAGATAACAAATATATATTGGAAACTTAACCCGCCACACACAGACAGACAGATTTATCTCATGCATATCGTACTTATCTTATCGTACGTACATATCATGCAGACTGACCTCGAAGTCATAACAAACCGACAGTAAGCATACATAGGCTCATACATAGCGTTCTTTACTTTCAAACTTATGACAAAACCATCAAAGTGTATATTTCACACATATCTACGTATATACCAGGCTTATAAATCGTACACATTCGAAAACGGGCACATAGCGATAGGGTATAACTATATCCTAACCTCAACTGGAACCAAACACAGCCGAAGACACAGCAAATGGTCCACCCCGGAACCTGCACGACCACTTGTCACCACCCCGGGTGCACCTGAACCAATGAACACACAAAATACCACACAGAGCTCAGACTTGGACTCAGACAACCACACAGAGACGCACGACAATGCTCAAACACTCAAGGAATGCAATCACATAAGCAGAGTTCAAAGTTATATTAATTACATTCAACATGCACAATTAATGCAAATAAGAGAGCTGAAAGGCAAGGCAAATCATATCATTTCATTTATCACACAAACAATTCATTTATTACATAACAAATTCAATTAACGGGGTTTAATTAATTCAATCACGCAAATTTTACACATTTCCGAAAAATTACACTAACCTCCCCTCTAGGCTAAACAATTAACAAATTTAACATGCTGGGCTTCACATTGCAAATCAAAACATATCACATTTCATATAGAAGCACGTCGTACAAGAACAATAAAATCACATAATAGCATGCTTCGAGTTTTCATATAAATCACATGAGCTTACCTATCAACTCCCAACCATAACAAGTTCATATATATCATAATTCATTTCATACATGATTTCGTATACATTGAAGTACAATTCGATCGACAAATCAAGCAATTAGCAATTAAAACAATTAATTTCAAATATTTAAGTTATACAAAATAAATCACAACCAATCAACCGGACATCCGATTGACAAACGGAAAGTGGCATTGGACTCACCACGACGAGAGGAACTTGCTGCCCGAAGGGCGTCGAAATGCCGCCCGCGGAACCATTGTAACCGCCACGTGCAGCCGCCGGACCACCACCTCCGATGGTCGGAAAATTCCCCGGAAGGACAGGAACGTAAGCCTCGGCCTACTTGACAAAAGCCCTCAACCAATTTCAGAAAATACCAAGCACACCGGATTTCGTTGACGAAAAACCGAACTAAATCCCAACGACGAAAACTGAAATTAAATACAAACCGTAACACGAAAACAAAATCCGGACATACCGTTGGAAAGCCCGTAGCAAGGCCTTCGAAAGCCCCTAACCAATTTGCCGGAAAAGTCGCTGGAAAATCGGACCGCCGGTCCGTCGCCACCGGCCGGTTCTCGAGTCGGGGCTAACGCCATCCGCTAAGTTTCGTCATGTAACGCCCCAGGTTTTTTTTAGTAAGTAGTACAGCATGCCGCATGTGTTTACCCAATTACGCGAAATAATTATTATACGTGTTTTATATATTTAATTTAATTTTAATTATAATTAATGTTAATTATTTTATTTTAAGTTTTATTAATATTAATTTATATAATATTAATATGTTAATGCGCTAATTGAACTTAATTAGTGAATTTGTTATTAATTCATAATTGATGCATGCATGTATTTATAAATTAAATACGCATTTAATTTTTATATTATTTATAATGTTATGAATTTTATTGTTACATTGTTTATGAGCCACATTTACGTGCTTCGTTTTTATATAAATCGATACCGAAATTTCATGCAAATTTAATATGTTGGACTTATACGTGTCTTGTATATGAATATATGTTAGTTTCGTATTTTTGGGTTCATTTGCATGTGTTTCTGATTTATTTTATTTTTGGAATCCATGTCAGGGGCTAACGAGCAATTAGCGCACCCTTGGTTCCGTATTTAATATCTTGAGCTCGGGAACTCGGATTCGAGTTCCGTCAACTTCGTTGAACTCGTATCGAAGATTCGGGTTTAATAAACTTAGCCTTATATTTTTCCAAAATCATTTGAACCTCCGAAATTCAACCGAAAAACGAAACGGCGATGAAACTAACCTTGCTGCACTAAAATGACCATATCTTGTTCAAACATTGACCAAATTAACCATGGTTAGACTCTATAGAACCCTAACTCAACCCTCTAACCTTCCATAAATCCCCCAAACCGAACCAACCCTTCCCACTTGCTGAAATTTCCCAAACATCATCTGCTTCCCAGTTTTTCCCGTAGCTCAAGCCCTACCAAGAGATTCAAGCTCAAATCTCTTCCCAACCTCCATTAATCCACAAGGTAAGCTTAGATATGTTATGTACATTCAATATAAGTCATTTTCATCTATTCATCCCTAAATTTAAGCATGGTTTTATGAGGTATTGGCAGAGATGAATATATATTAGGTTTTATACAATTTTGTGGATCTCTTTCATCTCTTGAGCTTTTTGATTGATTCAAAGCATGAAAATGATTGTTTTGATCTCTTCTTTGCATTTATGGTGATGTATTAGCTGGTAGTTGAGAATTGGTTGAGTTACCATTAATGAATTTTGAATAAAAATGGAGTTTTCCTCCTTTCTTCATTCGTGTTGCCGCTGCTGCGTTTGAGCTTTCTTGGAGTTGTTATATAGGTTGAATTTGTGTTGTTTTGCTGCATTTTGGATAACCTAAACTGACCTGAATTTGTTGAGTTAAAGGAGTTCAGTCATGCCCTGTTTTTTTGCGGAATTGGTACCCTGTTTTTGGACTGAATCTTCTACTGTCAGCTGCTGCGTCTTCTTATTCTTGTTGTTGTCAGTTTTGTGAATTGTTAGGGCTGGTTTGCTGTTGCATTTCACGCCATTTGTTGCTGCATATCTTGCCTAAATGTTGCTTTAGTTGCTGCTGCGTTTTAAGCCATGAAACAGGGGTTATATGTTGAGCTGCTGCATGCATTTGACACAGGCGTGTTAACCTTTTCCTTTTCAGCATGACACGGGGGTGCAAGACTGTCTGATATCACTGTACCGAGACGCGGGGGTGTCCCGGTTTGCTCTATATTGGTGACACGGGCGTGTCACCTTCTGAATTTTATACATGTGTTGTTGTTGCATGCGTACATATACCTATATATATACATATGTCAATGCACGAGATTTACATGCATGATTTAGGGATTTGCATGCATTGTTATATGTTGCTGTACGTATGCACATATACATATATATATACACTTAAATAATTTGCATGCATGTTGTGTACGTGTGCATGTATATATATATATATATATTTATATATATGTTTATTAAATATTAAATGTTATTTGATTTAATCGAATTATAGAATTTAATTGTTATCTATTTCATGTTTTATTTAATTTCTGATTTTAAATTGAATGTATGTAATTATTTCATTTCTAATTAGAAATGTGATTTAACTTGTGCTATGATTATATTTGAATTTCTTGAATTGAAATGATTGGAAACGTGAAATTATGAATTCGAATGAAGGTGAACGAATGATTGAATGACTTGATTATATGATTTAAATTCCTTAATAGTGCACATGAACATTTTCATAACATACTCTTATCTTTTATATATTCATATCATAATCATTTCATTGTCGAGTGTCTTATTTAGTCATATTGAGTCTCACTTCACCTCTATTGCACAGATTTTGATTCCGTTGGAGACGAGGCCGGTCTGTGAGGCTCTTGTGTTCTCCTTTTGCCGTTTAAGGTGGGTTTCTCTACTATTAGATAAATGACCCTATATACTCTCAACGTGTAAAGATTTCAGCTAAAAACTATTATATGTATATAGAGTCATTTTCAAGAGCAAATGATTTCAACGTAAAGCCCTTATTTCATGAACATACCTATTGTTTTGGCGAGAATGAATGAATGAATGCACAGAATGGGGCCCAGGGACTTGGTGTGAGTGGTGACCCAAGGAGGCAAGGGCTGACGGTGATCCCTCACACTAGTTCCACCAATGAACTGCGTAACCGGACCTCATTAGGAGTTAGCGAGGAATGGACGCTGAGTGCCATCTGGGGAGTCATGTTCCCCTTTTGGTCAATGAATGGGTGGATGAGCCTTGCAAACCCGCCACCAACCCGGAGGAAGAAGGTTGAATGTTAATGATTGTGCAGGAAAGAATTGATATGCATGAAAAGAAAGAATGAATGAATGTTTAAATGAATTACACAAGGTGTTGGTTGGAGAGAATGCACGCCCACTCGCCGGGCCAATAATGACCTAATGTTAATGAACCGTTATAATCCCTTTTGATGATTTCTATTCACCCACTTGGGAAACTCTTTAAAAACCTCACTTGGGATTATAGCTTGCATGTGAATGTTTAATTACCGTCGTATATTATATTTATGCCCTGTTTTATACCCACCAGTCCCTTTTGGACTGAACCTGTTTGGCTTTCAGCTGTGTCGTGCAGGTGTCAAGGGAGTTAGGCGGGAATACGAGTCATAGGTCTAGCATTCGTCTCTAGCTCAGTATTTTGGGTTTTACACTTGCATACACTAATTATGATTTGGTATATGAGTACTCTACTTTTCATCCTTGTATATGAATGTTAATATGGAGTGTACTTGTTTTGAGCCGTGACGGCAATTGATGATGTATATGACTTGTTTTTGGAGCTGTGATGCTCATTGTATATATATATGATGTATGTTCGTTTATTGATTCCACTTTAATGTTTATTCTGATTTTATGGTTCAAGGGTTAGTCCCGCCTAGCATAAAGTGTGTGTATGTCCCCGTTCACCGTGATATAGCTCGGGTATGGATCGTCCATTTCATATTCGGGTTGAGTCTCGGTGCGGGGGATGTGACACCTTGCGCTCGGGTGTTACAAGTCATTCTAAGCAACTTCCGTGAAGGAGCCACCACCAAAACCGGCCGAAAAAAGGTCCCAAATCGCCGCCGAAAGTCCGCCGGTGCGCCACTCGCCGGTTCAACGACATCCGACCTTACTTGGCCCAAAATGATGCCGAAAATGGAATGAGGAGGCCAAAATACTTCGGAAACCACCAAAGCTCGACCGCGAATCTCACCGGAAAGCGTTGGAGCGGGGTGCTACAGTACACACGCCACCGCCGCCGATCTTCAGTTGGCGTGTGCGCCGCCGTCCGTCCACCATTGGCCACGCCGCTGGAACTGGAGCTGCGCCGGGAGGTTGTCTAACAGCTGGGGTGGCGCGTGACGGAGAAAAAATGCCGGAGACCGCCGGGAAGTGGCGGTTGTCCATTCCGTCGCCACTGCTTTGTCGTAGCGCCACCACCGCTGAGTTTCAGGCTATGATTCTTGTACCATTGTGTTAGGCTCGTCGAGTTGATAAATTTCCAATACTCAAACGTCGAATTCCTTCGAGAAACAAGCGAGAACGGACGTTTGTGTGTTTTCACTACTCCAATGTGTGAATAGTGCCAATCAGGGGAGGAAGACGATGAGTCTGGAGCTGAAATTTTGGCACGCAAAACGAGGATCCGGGGTATATATCTCAGGTCCTCGTACACAAAAACGGTTGGAAGAACGGACTAACGAAGTCAGAATGGGGCAAACTTAGAGTCTACGGACTCGTCTCGATGCCCCGAACACGTTGAAGGGGTCAAAAAGGTCAAAAACTCGATCGAACGAGAAATGATAGAAAAACCCCTAAAAAGTGAAAATTACAAAGGGGCCCCTAAACTCTAAAAGAGTTCAAAGTAGGGCCACAAAAAATATAAAATCACATAATTAAACACATTAAAAGGTTGAAACGTGGCGTACCTTATAAATCGGACGAGCGGGATGTTACAGAGGGTCAGTCCTAGAGACTAGTGAGGGGGCTAACACACGCACCCATACGTATACATAAGAATAAAACATATTCAAAGCTGAAAGGGGTTCATGAACCGGGCGTGGGTTTTGCATTCTAAAACGTTTAAGCCATGGTAATAGATATATAAAGAGAGAAGTTTAAGGCCGAAGGCCAAAATCAACCAAGTTTTAGAATATAGAAATCTGCCCTCGTTTCACAACCATAAACAAAGGCATAAACATACCAACACACTTACTCCATAAGCAAAGACAAAGCGAAAACAAAACAAGGCATAAATCAATCCCACCTATACACCATTTGGGAAAGAGAGGTGTGTAGCACCCCGAAGAGGGCACAACCCCGCACCGTCGTACCTCTCAAGTGGCTAGGAGACCTAGCCCCCAAGAAGCGCGCCGGTGAACGGACAAAACAATACAAGATCAAAGTACTACGAGGGAATATTGCAGCGGAAATATAAGAAATTTAAAACTTTCGAAACATAAATCATGAGCACAAGAGGCTAGTAACCAAGTACAAGGACTATACAGGAATTGAGTATTGAAAGAGGTATTTCGATAGAGTGTCAAGGAAAATATAACAAGTAACAAAGGACACCGGAGGCTAGATCGATAAGTACCTAATCGAACGCTACATTATCATCAAGAGGGTGGAGACCAAGATGGTTCAAAAGAACCTGACCACAAGAGCACAACAAAAGATTTCCTATACTTCAAGATACCAGCCAACAAGCAATCACTGAACCTGAAACCATGAGGTCAGAAAACAGGGTGGAGGTATTAGTCAAAAGGACTAAGTGAGGCATGACTTTTGAAACAATATAAGTACTTAAACTTTAGGTTTTCAGAAAAGGATTTACTTCAAAGCTGTACTTTAAAACTGAATTTTGGAATCTTTATTTCAGAATCGTATTCCAAAACATTACTTTGAAACGAGATTTCCAATCAAGCACACACATGCACACACATCAGAGGTTCTGGTTTATATATACTTTATAAACGGGGAACAGGGTACGGGATATTTTCCAAAAGTATGAACCAGACTTTAAAACCAAAGTTGCCCGCAAGCTAGGCCATATCCATCCTTTACACCTCAAAAACATTTACAAAGTTGGTATCGAGATCCATTAGGATCCCAACACCCATAATCACATGCACCACCCCTTCTCCCCTTATTGTCGCGCCCAGGGAGCTACCCCGCGGTGACGTGCAAAATGGGAGGAATTTACCACCTCTCCCGACCTTCGATGTGGAGTAACCAACCTCCGATTAAACCATCACCAAGGTCATTACGGCGGCCAGTCTCATAGTAGCCATTGGCGCACGCCTCCCGGTCTACTACTTAACCATACCGCCAGGGCCCAACATAGCAAAATTTCCAAAGCTTGCTTTCAGAATATCAAACGTGCATAAGCACACAGAGTTCAGAAGACTGAACCTTTAATCAAAGTGGCATAACAGTGAACAGAAAATGTATCAGAGATCATTGCTTTAAACTTGAAGTATTGTCCCAAAACGGGAAAATGTTAAACTTTGAAAGATAGGAATCTTTGCACCCGAAGGCGTTGATTTTGAAATCAATTGAAAACGAAGGAATATTCATGGTTCCAGTTGAAATAGTTTAAACCTCACCTACAGATACGGTATTATGCAATAATACCAGAGCCACAGTAAATCCGGACTTCACCTGTGAGTGGTGAATGATTAAGTTTCTATCCAAAAACCATATAGTCACATAAGCAAGTAGGGACGACCTTAAGACATTCAATAACACATAACGATATCACATGTACAGGACAAAGCGTTATCAAAGTATATCATATCATGTGGCGAGATTTCATGATAATTATTCAATAACCATCAAAGCATGAAGGCATAATAGGATTCATGTAATGCAGTACATAAGATAGTAATACCATTTAATGAAGGAGAATCATTTAACTAAGAATGAAACATTGATTGTGAGTTGTCCTTAAACTTGAGTTAATAGATCAATGCAATCGAACAATCTTTAATCAATTCATGATCATAGACATGAGCCTTAAGGAACTGAGTTCCAAACTATATAAATGATTCATGATTGAGTGAGGATATCCATGTATTGAAGTATAAGATCAACAAGAATGCGGAACACTTAAACAAGGAATAATCTTTTCGAAGAAAGGATTCAAGCAAACGATTAGTCTCAGTTGAAAGCTCGTGTCAAGAACTCAAGGGTATATATTCTTAGGGTCTTAAAATAATCTCATTTAGAAAAGAAATGTGAACTTTGAAACCTACTTTGATCCCCTGTTTTTGAGAATTTTTGAAAAAGGCTTTGACCGTTGAATTCGTCTCTTTGAAACGATCATTTAGGTTAAAAGTCAAAATTCTTGGTCAAGGTCAAAGTCAATGGTTAAAGTCAAAGGTCAAGGGTCAAAAGTCAAGGTCAAAGGTCACTATTCAAGTATACGGTATATATACTGTATGTATACGGTACTTATACTGTATGTATACGTGTATTTATATCGTATGTATATGGTATTTATACTGTATGTATACGGTATTTACACGGGGATACCTACCTTATTTATACAGTATTTATACAGGGTACATGCGGTATTTATACTAGAATACATACGGTATTTATACAAAAGTACATACGTATTTGTTATGGAAATACACATAGTATTTATATGAAAGTATACACGTATTTATACATGTTGGAATCAAATACGTATACGTATATTATACATGTATACCATAACATATATCAATTGGTCAAGTATAAATATGTAACAATTAATTAAACATGTAACATGTTAAACTATAGGTTATACTTTAATTATGTAACATTAAATAACATGTAACATTTACTTAAATTAGGTAACAAATTAAATTACCTAAGTATGATCATAAAATAAATAAAATGTAACATGTAACATGTCATAATAATTGTCACATAATTAAATTGTAACATAATTAAATTATGTAACACATTTCATAATAAACTATACTATAAGAAACATAATTCATAAATTCATGAATATTTAAAAACATAAATTAAATCACATATTTCATGCATAAAATAAAACATAAATTAAATCCTAAACCTAGCATAATTAATAAATAAATTAAAACATAAAATAAAACATAAATTAAAACATAAATTAAACTAATTAAAACATAAAAAAAAATAAGAAAACATACCTATTCTTCAAGGGGGGAAGACGTGAGTTTGGAGGTGTGAGGGAGAGAATGAGACCCCAACACACTTATTTATAGTTGTTGGGAAGGACTAGGGTGCAAATAATATTTATTCTAGGGACTTGAGGTGGGGCATTTTATGAAATTTCCAAAAATAGGTTTGCTCTTTAGTATAATTGTTACAGCAGGGGTAATCTGGTAATTTCACCTTCCTCCTGCGCATTTTTGAAGCTGGAAAAGTGCCCAAGAGCTAGGAAATAAAATTAGCTTCGAAACGGTTACTCACGGATCAAAATCGGACGTACGGTTCAAAAGTTATAAGCTTCGGAAGATTTGATTTTCTTGAATTTCGAAAATTAATTTAATTATGAAATAAATACTAGGATGAAATTTGAAAGTCCGAAAGGCTTTCCAAAAATATAGAAAAAATCGAGGAACGTTATGGCGATGATCTCAAGGGCTAAATCATTCTAACGAAGGAAATATATTCAACCGACGGAAAATTTTATTTGAAAATAAATTCTTAAATTGCTCTGGACACATAAACGAAACCTCAAACCATTGAAAAGAGAGTTGAAAAATTCTAAGAAAGTACGTATAGGTTCTTTGAGGTCTCTCGCATAAAATGGCGTAGTGCTGGTGTTAGGAATAGTGCCCTAAAAGCCGATTGTATATCCGCTTTGTGCTTTTCCTTATTGTAATCACAGACAATCTTTGAATGAAATAACGAATTGAGGCAACACTTCTTTATATGCTCTTGTTTGGTATGCGTTTACTTTAGCTGTGCATGTATGAGAACTCCCCTAATCCTGATGACTTTAGGACTCTACCATTTAGGCGAAATGGTTCATGAAACGAGCCCAATATCGCATAAGTCATGATTAGTAAAATAATCCAAGCCGATGAGTCCTACAGACAGTGGGAGTGTCAACCTGACTCCTCTAAGGCTTGCTTGTGGGATCACGCCCTTAAGAAGGACCACCTTGTTTCATGGAGGTGGAAAGTGTATAGTTGATACGTGCATGATACATGAGGGTGCTTGCTTTAATAAGTAAGTTCACTGAGGTGCCCCGTGTGAGAACATTCCTAAATGGGAAAGGAAGTTTCTATTTCAGGAAATGGAAACTTCCAGATTAGGAAATATCTCACGAGTCATTGATGTGATTAATTGATCCTTAGACTTGAGGTTCCATGTTACTTTATGAGTTAACTCTGTAGTCTTTGGTATAAGCTTTAAAGGGTGTCGCCTTAGACAACTGATTCAAGGCTTATGCTGGGGCTGCACAAGTGACTCATGAAAGTGAATGAGAATCAAGAAAGGACCTACACTTGCATTTGCAAGGTGATCTCTTATTGTGTAAGTCATTCATATGCCATATGGAGTCCTTGGCCAAGGCAGTAGATCAAGACATCAAGAAAAGGGTTTCTTGGATTGAGATCAAATGGATATGAAATGCACTTAGCTTTAAGACCGGATTATTAGGGTTCTGATTATTCCCTTGCCCTAGATCTTGGTAGAGAGATAGTAAGTAGGAGGATTGTATCTCACATGAATCAATGACTTAAAGGTTCTGTCGAATCCGAACATTCCAATTCAGCTAGGGGTTAAACACCCGTTGCTAGACTATGGTCGTTTAATCTGTGGACTGATTAATTAATTAGTGAATTAATTAATTAGGGTCACTGCTAATTGAATTGAGAACCTAGAGGGTCACACACAATAACTTGGTTACATGAGTTGAGGCTTTAAAATGATTAAACGAGTTAATCGGGCCAAGAGGGTTCCACACGTGTGAAGTCACACGTGTGGCTCACGTGAGTGACACGTGTCACTGTGACACGTGTCACACACGTGTGTATATATATATATTATATATATATTAAATAATTAATTAGTTAATTATTTAATAGACTTTGGTTTAATTTTGAATTAAAAAGAAAGTCTAATTTTGGAGAAAATAATCTAGTTAATTAATTACGAATTAATTAATTAGATAAAAATAAGTTATTTATTTTATAATAAATAAAGTATAAAATTATCCAAAAATAGTTTGGATATTTTTAGCTCTCTTAGAAGTTGAATTGAATTAGAATTCAAAGTCAAAGTTGGAAAATACTTGATGATCAAGTAATAGGAGAGAGGTACCAAAATCCTAGCCCATAAAGGACTAGGAATTTCGGCAACCCCCTCCCTATAAATAGGGGAGCTTGAGCTCCTTATGGAGCTAATTGACAATTCTTGGTTCATGTGTTGAACACCATCCTTTCTCCAAGATTAAATTAAACCCTAGGTTAAGCCTAAACACTAACTAGAGAACTAGCATCCTTACTAGTTAGATTGTGATCAAGTTGGTGGACTTTCTCTAGAGACTTCAAGTTAGAAGTTTGAAGATTCGAGCTTTACTAAGGAGAGGGGATCAAGCCGCGAGAAGAGCGTTCTTGGGTGGCTTGAAACGCTTCAAGAAAGAATAAAAGAAAAGTAAGTTTTCTATCTTTACGAATTTGGTTACACGATTGCGAGTTCAAGGTCCTTTTGTTGGGAAAATTTTTTAAATTACGCTGCTTTCTGATTCGTGTTTTCCAACAAGTGGTATCAGAGCCACCACGTTAATCGTGTTTCTGATTCGTCTCAATTATTCTGAATTTGGTAGAAATTCTTAGGCTTAGATGCGAATTAGGTATTCATGAGTTCTTTTAGAAAGCCTGAAATACGAAACTGTAATTTTTCCTGAATTTCTGAAACTGTTTTCTCAAATTGTGATTTTGAAAACCGTTTTGATTGAAATATGTTTAAATCGAATTTTTAATTTTTGGATTGAACCGGGTTTTCGAGAAACCCAGAAATACGAAACGAACACGAAAAGCAACGAGCCTAGGCGTGCTAGCACGTCGCACGCCCAGGCCCGTCGCCGCCGCCCAGCTCCTCCCGCAACCGCGCGGGACCCGTCCAGCGCGCCCGCCCAGCCCGTCCCGCAACAGCGCGGGATGCCTGCCCAGCCCGTCTAGCCGTGGCGGGCGCTGCTGCGCGCGGCGCACGCATGATGCGCGGCCAGCGCGCGCGTCTGCGCGTACTGCTGCGCGACGGCGCCTCGCGCGGATAGGCCCCTTTCGGGCTCGCTTTCGTGTTTCGTGTTTTTCGTGTTTTCGGTCCGTAAAATCCCGATTTAATTTTATTTTAATTTTATCTTTTAAAATCAGTTTTGTTAAAATAAAATTATTTTAAAATTTTGATTAAATTGGGATTTTTGGGAAATTAAAGCGATTTGGATTTTGGGAAAATTATGAATTTTATTTTCTGAAAATAATGAAAGAATAAAATTATTAATTTTGGAAATTAATTGGAATTTTATTGGTTTGTTGTTTTTCGGGTTTTATTGAAAAGGCTCTTGAACAAGAATTGCATCTAAGTCGTGTTTTAAGTCATTAGGACTTGAAACGAGAATTTTAATTTATTGGCTAAATTTAAATTCTCGCAAAAGCATGTTAGGTGATCATGGGTTTAGATCTATGTATGGTTTTAATTTATGCACATGGATGGTTTAAATTGGGGTTGGAGCCCTATAGTTGCGTTTTTTCAATTGAGGTTGGAGCCTCACTTATGTGCGTACTGTTATGTGATTTATTATGTGGCTTTCCATATTACTGTTTTTGAGGCCGGGGTATGCCCCGTGTAATTGTCTAAGGCCAATATGAAGATTGAGCCTTATTACTTTATGTCTTTTTCTTTTTATTGTAATTTGAGAGTAGAGATAGGTGGTGAGGTTTTATTTTCATTTTGGAGACAATGCACCCATGGAGTAAGATGGACCACATTCAAGTAACAAGGAGGCCATAAGTGAAGACCCCTCAAAATGTTAGGGAGGGGAATCTCAATTGTTAAATGTAATAGAGATAGGGCTCGTATTTTGTTACCGCTTTCCCTTATGTGATTTAAACTGTTTATGTGGCATGTATGTTAGAACTTGTGATTGTGGAGTGGCTCCCACATATCACGCGTAAGATAGGTAGAACCCATGATCATTACATGTTAGTATCATGCTAGGACATGTTATCTGTTTATGTGCTTGTTTGATATGCATTTAAGTGTACTTGCATTAATCAAGACTAATAAAATTGGATAACATATATGTTGGTGAGGTCGAACCGGACAACTCTCCGGTTGATTCGACAATTCCCATTAAATATTAAGCTAATTTCGAACAAATAGGTGTTTAATTCGAGATGCAAATTTTGAATTAAATTCCTAGCATTCCATCAATAGGTTTTAAGTTTAGTAAGTGAAGCTAGTTATTGTCCGCGAGTCGTGGGATAGCTAGTGGAGCTTATTAGTTCTTAGTTACCTAATTAATCATTTTTAAATGGTCAATATTTCGTGGTCAATTTTAGCAAGGGCGATGTCCGCGAGTCGTGGGTCGTTCGAACTAAGTTTTGGTCATGATCTTATGATTGATGGGTCTAGCTTAACGCCTAAGTAAATATGGATGTCGCACGAGTCGTGGGTCCATATTGAAAGATAGGTGATGCAAAAACAATTACTAAGAATTCTAATGGTGTTAGAATTGGTAAGTTGTACCTACCTAGGGTTCTTACTTAGAATGTCCGCGAGTCGTTGGTTCGAGGTAAAATACCTAGGATCTTAGTACCCATTGGGAAACGTGTTCCTCTTAGATCTTTGGGAATTCTAGATCTTTGAAAAACAGTGGGAGCTACAATAGATTAAAGACCTTATCTTTTGTATATCGTTATAATTCAGCATGCTCACTAGTTCTCTGTTTTACCATTTAGGTCGTAGATTCTGTGATTCTCTACGTGTTTTGAAATGGCAACCAAAAACCCTCTTGTATCGATCCTCGAGTCAAACAAGTTGATTGGTCCCAACTATTTTGATTGGCTGAGGAATCTAAAAATCATTTTAGATTCTAAGAAGAGAACTTATGTTCTCTTCGAAGGGGAGCCTAGTCCCGAAGGGGAGGCTCCCACTCGGGCCGAGCGGGACGCGATTCAGAAGTGGAAGGATGATAATCTCCAAGCCCGTTGCCTTATGTTGGCTAACATGTCTCCGGACTTGCAAAGGCAACATGAGGCCATGGAATTCGCTTGGGAGATTTACGACCACTTAGAGCAACTTTACCGCCCTCATGAATGTGTTACAAGGTATAACACTTCAAAGGAATTGTTCCACTTGAGAATGAGGGAAGGTTCAAGTGTCCATCAATATGGACTCAAGTTTCTTGCCCTTACTGAGAAACTTGCTTCCATGGACATGCCACTGAAAGATGAGCTTTCAGTGGATTTGTTGCTAGCTTCGCTCCCACCATCATTCAACCCATTTGTCCTTAACTTCAACATGAATCATGCTGGTGCTACTGTAGCTGAGCTGATTAGTCAGCTGTTGGAAAACACGAATCAGAAAGCAGCGGAATTTAAAAAAATTTCCCAACAAAAGGACCTTGAACTCGCAATCGTGTAACCAAACTCGTAAAGATAGAAAACTTACTTTTCTTTTGTTCTTTCTTGAAGCGTTTCAAGCCACCCAAGAACGCTCTTCTCGCGGCTTGATCCCCTCTCCTTGGTAAAGCTCGAATCTTCAAACTTCTAACTTGAAGTCTCTAGAGAAAGTCCACCAACTTGATCACAATCTAACTAGTAAGGATGCTAGTTCTCTAGTTAGTGTTTAGGCTTAACCTAGGGTTTAATTTAATCTTGGAGAAAGGAAGGTGTTCAACACATGAACCAAGAATTGTCTATTAGCTCCATAAGGAGCTCGAGCTCCCCTATTTATAGGGAGGGGTGCCGAAATTCCTAGTCGTTTATGGGCTAGGATTTTGGTCCCTCTCTCCTATTACTTAATCATCAAGTATTTTCCAACTTTGACTTTGAATTCTAATTCAAGTCAACTTCTAAGAGAGCTAAAAATATCCAAACTATTTTTGGATAATTTTATACTTTATTTATTATAAAATAAATAACTTATTTTTATCTAATTAATTAATTCGTAATTAATTAACTAGATTATTTTCTCCAAAGTTAGACTTTCTTTTTAATTCAAAATTAAACCAAAGTCTATTAAATAATTAACTAATTAATTATTTAATATATATATAATATATATATATACACACGTGTGTGACACGTGTCACAGTGACACGTGTCACTCACGTGAGCCACACGTGTGACTTCACACGTGTGGAACCCTCTTGGCCCGATTAATTCGTTTAATCATTTTAAAGCCTCAACTCATGTAACCAAGTTGTTGTGTGTGACCCTCTAGGTTCTCAATTCAATTAGCAGTGACCCTGATTAATTAATTCACTGATTAATTAATCAGTCCACAGATTAAATGACCATAGTCTAGCAACAGGTGTTTAACCCCTAGCTGAATTGGAATGTTCGGATTCGACAGAACCTTTAAGTCATTGATTCATGTGAGATACAATCCTCCTACTTACTATCTCTCAACCAAGATCTAGGCCAAGGGAATAATCAGAACCCTAATAATTAGGTCTTAAAGCTAAGTGCATTTCATATCCATTTGATCTCAATCCAAGAAACCCTTTTCTTGATGTCTGGATCTACTGCCTTGGCCAAGGACTCCATATGGCATATGAATGACTTGCACAATAAGAGATCACCTTGCATATGCAAGTGTAGGTCCTTTCTTGATTCTCATTCACTTTCATGAATCACTTGTGCAGCCCCAGCATAAGCCTTGAATCAGTTGTCTAAGGCGACACCCTTTAAAGCTTATACCAAAGACTACCGAGTTAACTCATAAAGTAACATGGAACCTCAAGTCTAAGGATCAATTAATCACATCAATGACTCGTGAGATATTTCCTAATCTGGAAGTTTCCATTTCCTGAAATAGAAACTTCCTTTCCCATTTAGGAATCTTCTCACACGGGGCACCTCAGTGAACTTACTTATTAAAGCAAGCACCCTCATGTATCACACACGTATCAACTATACACTTTCCACCTCCATGAAACAAGGTGGTCCTTCTTAAGGGCGTGATCCCACAAGCAAGCCTTAGAGGAGTCAGGTTGACACTCCCACTGTCTGTAGGACTCATCGGCTTGGAGTATTTTACTAATCATGACTTATGTGATATAGGGCTCGTTTCATGAACCATTTCACCTAAATGGTAGAGTCCTAAAGTCATCAGGATTAGGGGAGTTCTCATACATGCACAGCTAAAGTAAACGCATACCAAACAAGAGCATATAAAGAAGTGTTGCCTCAATTCGTTATTTCATTCAAAGATTGTCTGTGATTACAATAAGGAAAAGCACAAAGCGGATATACAATCGGCTTTTAGGGCACTATTCCTAACATCAGCTTGTGACTGCTGAAAGCACGATCAAGAAGGACAATAAGGTTTTGATGGTGAATGCTTCATCTTCCTCTTCTGGGCCTTCTAAAGGTAAGGGCAAGAAAGCCCAAAAGAAGAAGAAGAAACCCCTTAGGCCCACTGGTGGCATTTCGAATGGGAAGGCCCAAAAGAAGAAGCGTGATCAGAAAGAGGATGTTTGCTTCCATTGTGGCAAAGCGGGACATTGGATGAGAAATTGCCCAGAGTACAAGGCTACTCTAAAGAAAGGTATCTTTCTCGTTGAAGTAAATCTTTCTATTAATTCTAGTTCTTGGGTACTTGATACCGGTTGTGGAACTCATATATGTAATGATGTACAGATGCTAAGTGAGGTCCAACAACTCAAAGAAGGAGAATGTGTCTTGAAGATCGGCGATGGCTCAAACGTTGAAGCTCGAGCTTTAGGCACAATTAGATTAGATTTAGGTAGTTTTGAGTTAGTATTAAACAAAGTCCTTCATGTACCGAGCATTATTCGTAATATAATTTCAGTTCCAATATTAGATTGTGAAGGTTATGAAACTTATATTAAGAATGGTAAATACTTTATCAAACGGAACAACTCTTCCGTTCATATCGGTACTCTGAGTAATTGACTTTACCTAACTCAAAATATCAATATTATGAATATACAACGAGAAACAAAGCGTAAGAGAGATAACAAAGTTTCAGCTCCCTTATGGCACGCTAGATTAGGACACATTTCCAAGAACAGAATTAGCAAAATAAACACTTTAGGATCATTCTCTGAAAATGATCTCAAAGAGTTGACCTCTTGCGAATCCTGTCTCAAAGGAAAGATGTCCAAAGTTCCTTTTAAAGGAACTGTGGAACGTGCCACTGAGGTTTTGGATTTGATCCATACTGATGTTTGTGGACCGCTTAGTGTAAGCACTAGAAACAATCATCAGTACTTCATAACCTTTACTGATGACTTTAGTCGGTATGGTTATGTATACTTAATAAAGTATAAATCTGAAGCTTTTGAGAAATTCTTAGAATTTCAAAAGGAGGTTGAGAACCAAACTGGTCACAAGATCAAAGCACTTCGATCTGATCGAGGAGGCGAGTATCTCAGTGAAGAATTCCTTAATCATCTCAAAGATAATGGGATTATCTCTCAGTGGACTCCTCCGGGAACTCCTCAGCTTAATGGAGTTTCTGAGAGAAGGAATAGAACCCTACTTGATATGGTTCGTTCCATGATGAGTTTCACTGACTTACCACCTTCTTTCTGGGGTTATGCCCTAGAAAGTGCAGCAAAGATTCTGAATCTAGTTCCCTCTAAGTCAGTCCCCAAGACGCCCTATGAAATGTGGTATGGTAAAATCCCTAGTTATTCTTACTTAAGAATTTGGGGTTGTCCTGCTTACGTGAAGAGGACAGTGGGAGATAAGTTAGAATCTCGTTCTAACTTATGCTACTTTGTAGGTTATCCTAGGGAATCCATAGGATACTACTTCTATGATCAATTTGAGCAAAAGGTGTTTGTTTCCAGAAATGCCACTTTTCTTGAGGAACCGTTCCTTAAAGAAAAGAAAGGAAAGATCATAGAATTAGAAGAAGTACAAAGTAACCCCACGCCACCCACTGAAGAAACGTCCCACTCTGATCAACTACAACCAATCACGAATTTCGATACACATGAAAATCCTCCTCTAAGGCGTTCTGAACGCACTCCTAGACAGCCGGAGAGATGGTATGGATTCTTCCATGAAATCTCTCAAAAGGATAATGATCCTTTAACATATGAGGAGGCACTTTCAGATTCTGACTCTGAACAATGGATAGAAGCCATGAAATCCGAAATGGATTCCATGAACTCCAACCAAGTTTGGACCTTGGTAGATTTGCCTGATGGGGTCAAACCCATAGGTTGCAAATGGATCTTTAAGAGAAAGCTTGGAGTTGATGGAAGCATTGCAGCCTACAAGGCAAGACTGGTTGCAAAAGGATTCACTCAAAGACCCGGCGTAGACTTTGACGAAACCTTTTCACCAGTTGCAATGCAAAAGTCCATTCGAATCATGCTTGCCATTGCTGCATATTATGACTATGAGATATGGCAAATGGATGTGAAAACTGCCTTTCTCAATGGTGACATTGACAAAGACATTTATATGGAGCAACCCATAGGTTTCACATTCAGTGGGAGTGAGCAAAAGGTTTGCAAGCTCCAAAGATCAATCTATGGATTGAAACAGGCTTCTAGGAATTGGAACATTCGATTTGATGAATCGGTCAAAGCGTTTGGCTTCATCCAAATTACGAATGAATCATGTGTGTATAGAAAGGAATTGGAGACCTCAGTGCAATACTTAGTACTTTATGTTGATGACGTCCTTCTTATTGGGAATTCGAAGGATGACATGAAAGTGACTAAGTTATGGTTATCGAACCAATTCGAGATGAAAGATCTTGGTGATGCGTCCTATATCCTTGGAATTAAAATCTATAGAGATAGATCTAGAAGGTTAATAGGACTATCACAGTCGATGTACATTGAAAAAGTATTGAAGAGATTCAATATGGAGTCAGCAAAGGTTAAGAACCTTCCTATGAGTGTAGGAACATGTCTTTCAAAGAAGATGTGTCCTAAGACTAACCTTGAGAAGGAGAGAATGACTCATACACCTTATGCGTCAGCAATAGGTAGCATAATGTATGCAATGTTATGTACTCGACCGGATGTGGCTTATGCACTTAGTGTAACGAGTCGTTTCCAATCTGACCCTGGAGATGGTCACTGGGCTGCCGTGAAGAATATTCTTAAGTACTTGAAAAGTACTAAAGATTTATTCTTAGTTTACGGAGGTCAGAAAGATCTTACTGTCGAAGGATACTACGATGCAAGCTTTGCATCTGACTTAGATGATTTTAAGTCAATGTCAGGATACATTTTCTGCCTAAACGGCGGAGCAATGAGTTGGAAGAGTTCCAAGCAAACTACCACGGCAGATTCGACCACTGAGGCCGAATACTTAGCTGCAAATGATGCAGCTAAGGAAGGTGATTGGATTAGAAACTTCATTCAGGAGTTGAATGTTGTTCCTAGCATGAAAGACCCCATTACTGTGTTTTGTGACAACACTGCGGCGGTTGCTCAAGCAAGAGAACCAAGATCTCACCAACGGACCAAGCACATTATGAGGAAGTATCACCTAATCCGTGATATTATCAAAAGAGGTGATGTGCAAATTGAGAGGGTCACATCAGCAGAGAACGTGGCAGATCCACTTACTAAACCCCTTAGTCGAGAAGCTTTCCAAGGTCATCTTCAGAAGATGGGACTTAGAGTAGCTTTAGAATGGCTTTGACGGGCAAGTGGGAGATTGTTAGGAATAGTGCCCTAAAAGCCGATTGTATATCCGCTTTGTGCTTTTCCTTATTGTAATCACAGGCAATCTTTGAATGAAATAACGAATTGAGGCAACACTTCTTTATATGCTCTTGTTTGGTATGCGTTTACTTTAGCTGTGCATGTATGAGAACTCCCCTAATCCTGATGACTTTGGGACTCTACCATTTAGGCGAAATGGTTCATGAAACGAGCCCTATATCACATAAGTCATGATTAGTAAAATACTCCAAGCCGATGAGTCCTACAGACAGTGGGAGTGTCAACCTGACTCCTCTAAGGCTTGCTTGTGGGATCACGCCCTTAAGAAGGACCACCTTGTTTCATGGAGGTGGAAAGTGTATAGTTGATACGTGCGTGATACATGAGGGTGCTTGCTTTAATAAGTAAGTTCACTGAGGTGCCCCGTGTGAGAACATTCCTAAATGGGAAAGGAAGTTTCTATTTCAGGAAATGGAAACTTCCAGATTAGGAAATATCTCACGAGTCATTGATGTGATTAATTGATCCTTAGACTTGAGGTTCCATGTTACTTTATGAGTTAACTCTGTAGTCTTTGGTATAAGCTTTAAAGGGTGTCGCCTTAGACAACTGATTCAAGGCTTATGCTGGGGCTGCACAAGTGACTCATGAAAGTGAATGAGAATCAAGAAAGGACCTACACTTGCATTTGCAAGGTGATCTCTTATTGTGTAAGTCATTCATATGCCATATGGAGTCCTTGGCCAAGGCAGTAGATCAAGACATCAACAAAAGGGTTTCTTGGATTGAGATCAAATGGATATGAAATGCACTTAGCTTTAAGACCGGATTATTAGGGTTCTGATTATTCCCTTGCCCTAGATCTTGGTTGAGAGATAGTAAGTAGGAGGATTGTATCTCACATGAATCAATGACTTAAAGGTTCTGTCGAATCCGAACATTCCAATTCAGCTAGGGGTTAAACACCTGTTGCTAGACTATGGTCGTTTAATCTGTAGACTGATTAATTAATTAGTGAATTAATTAATTAGGGTCACTGCTAATTGAATTGAGAACCTAGAGGGTCACACACAACAACTTGGTTACATGAGTTGAGGCTTTAAAATGATTAAACGAGTTAATCGGGCCAAGAGGGTTCCACACGTGTGAAGTCACACGTGTGGCTCACGTGAGTGACACGTGTCACTGTGACACGTGTCACACACGTGTGTATATATATATATTATATATATATTAAATAATTAATTAGTTAATTATTTAATAGACTTTGGTTTAATTTTGAATTAAAAAGAAAGTCTAATTTTGGAGAAAATAATCTAGTTAATTAATTACGAATTAATTAATTAGATAAAAATAAGTTATTTATTTTATAATAAATAAAGTATAAAATTATCCAAAAATAGTTTGGATATTTTTAGCTCTCTTAGAAGTTGACTTGAATTAGAATTCAAAGTCAAAGTTGGAAAATACTTGATGATCAAGTAATAGGAGAGAGGGACCAAAATCCTAGCCCATAAAGGACTAGGAATTTCGGCAACCCCCTCCCTATAAATAGGGGAGCTCGAGCTCCTTATGGAGCTAATTGACAATTCTTGGTTCATGTGTTGAACACCATCCTTTCTCCAAGATTAAATTAAACCCTAGGTTAAGCCTAAACACTAACTAGAGAACTAGCATCCTTACTAGTTAGATTGTGATCAAGTTGGTGGACTTTCTGTAGAGACTTCAAGTTAGAAGTTTGAAGATTCGAGCTTTACCAAGGAGAGGGGATCAAGCCGCGAGAAGAGCGTTCTTGGGTGGCTTGAAACGCTTCAAGAAAGAATAAAAGAAAAGTAAGTTTTCTATCTTTACGAATTTGGTTACACGATTGCGAGTTCAAGGTCCTTTTGTTGGGAAAATTTTTTAAATTCCGCTGCTTTCTGATTCGTGTTTTCCAACAGCTGGTTCGGAAAATGAATAGTACTTTTAACAAAATTTCCCAAAATACCCCTAATAATCAGGAAAGGATTTCGAAGCTTCGAAAACATGTTCATATGACTGGGAAGCATGAGTTATGAACCTCTAGGGTTCCAATGAGATGCTAGGGCAAGGTAGGCTCGGGAAATGAATAGTGAATTTGGTTCGTGGTAAGGAAATCCCCCTTTGAACATAATACGACTAGTGAATGCACATAGTTCACATAAGAATGCAATGCATGAACATTTGTAAAGGTGAACCAAGGTATATAAACGCATTCTTGTCCTATTTGATTTACTGTTTTCAGCTAGCTCCTAATACGGGCTGTTACAAGGTGCCCCTCTCAACCCCCACACATAAACATAACATGGGTCGGGGGATCCCGCCCGCTCCTTCGACGGGCCACAAAGCGCACCATTGGCATCAGAGAACCTGCTTTTCCCTCGATCTCCCGAGGTTGAGCTAAGTCTCCCATTTGGTAGAGTCGTGTTGATGTGAGAGCCCGGCAACCCTGTAACACCCCGGAGCAAAGGGTGCCACATCCCCCGCACTAAGGTCTAACACGAGTAACGAAATAGAGAATCCGTACCCGTATCAAACCATAGCGAATGGGACACATACAAAACACACACCCTCGCTAGGCGGCCTAGACCCTAAAAAACTACACAAATTAAAATCAGAGCAGCGGAAGCAATTCACATAACAAACATAATTCCCAAGATCACATATATACACATCCAAAAGAAAGGAGGATCAAGTATTCACGCTAACCATACTAGATCATATACAAACTATACAAGGCCTATCGAGGCCAAAATAATAACATAAGTATTCACAATACATAATCCAAGAGTGCAGAAATAAAACCACTACGATACATGACGACTCAAGCTACACCACAAGTAAGACCCAACCGACACTTGCCGCCTAGCTTGACTCTGAAGTACCTGCAAACTCAAAAGAAAGAAAAAGGGGAAAACAACAACGAGGGTTAGTCCTAAAGACTAGGGAGGGGGCTAACTCACACACCTGATATATATATAGACAGAGCAAAGCAATTAATCAAATCGAAAGATCCTTAAATCAAGAGTGGTTTTTGCAAGCTAAAGTAATCCCCATGATATACATATATACATAGGTTTAAAAAAGAAAAACTAGGGCCAAAGGCCAAACATCAAGTTTTAAGTGTTTATAAGTCCACTCTCGTTTCCTAGATCATACAACCTTAACCAACTCGGCGAGTACGAGTCACACTTCCTAACTTCCATACACAAAGGGCATATCAAAGCAAAAGAAAATCATAATCCATCCCCAACACCGAGTGATAGAAGGGTTGACGACCCTATCTATCCATACACACCTACGAGATAAGGTTTAATCACGACCTTGAAACCTTCGACGGTTAACTCCGCCGGCTCAAGAGAAACACCCTTCCTCGATCCTCCCAAGGTTGGATGAGACTCTCAAATGGAGGTGTTGATGGAAGAGCTCGGCGACCCCTTGGCTATCCCGAGATTGCTATACCACACTCCGGGGCTCAAAACTTATCACAAAAATCACACGCATAACATAAAGCTTATCTTTCAAAGCCACATCTCGCTTACACACACACACTTGCACAAAGCTAAAGTTTTCCAAACAAAAGCAAAATAGCTTATATACTTATATAAAACGTTTTCAAAATCTTATAACAAATGGGGCAATCCTTCAACATACGTATCATACTCTTATTTAATTTATATTATACATAATCACATGCGAGGCTTCAAATCAAGTAGGGTTATAGGTCAAATAGCTAAAAGAACAAAACCTCACCTTATCAACACGCGTAGTGGAGACAAAAAGGAAAACCGGACACCTAAGGAGCAAACTCGTCCACATTGACGAGAGACGCTCTTAGACTCAATATGAACAACATTGACACTCGGTAATTGCATATGTATGCTTATGATGCAAATGATATGAAATGAATCCACATTTAGGTCATACAAGAGCATTCAACGCATCTACTGGCATATCTAAAAAATGAGGGCGTAAAACAAATCATAAATTCACAACATGAAGCTTAACATATAATATAACAAGTTAATCATGCATACAGGTCATAAACAAGATAAGAAGAGCCAACAAAAAGCAACGAAATGGCGAAAGAACCTCCCCGGGCGCCACCATGATGGACACGGCCGTGTCCAAAATGCAAAGGGAATGGACTAGGCCGTGTCCGATTTAATTAAAATCAGGGGGCATAAGTCAAACCCTCAACACGTCCGTGTCCATTTCCAGTTGTTTCATGACACGGCCTTGTCATGCATTCGGCCCCGAAAAAAAAAAACACAGCAGTTTCGTTTTTCAAAAGGAAAAGCAGAGCATTTCGGTTTCAAGCCTTAGGGAGTCTCTTAGGCCATCAAAAGCACATACAACATGCATGAAAATAACCCCAATTCAGCATATATTAATGCCACAACAAGAAGCAACAAGTTCAGCTAAAAAAATGAAAGAAAACAAGGCAAGAAAGGAGAGGAATACATCAAGTTATATCATCCAATTCTCAAGAGTTCATTAATGGAAATCATTTATATCTCAACTACCATGAAAGAACATGAAATAAATACTTAGAATTATGTCTTAGGAGCAACATATCATCATCATGGCTCAAGAATTCAAGAATGGAAGCAAGAATCATCAAATTCCTCCAATTTCTACTATTCATCGTACTAGCTATATCTCTTCAATCCACCATGGAAATAAGCTCAAAAGCACATAAAAGAAAGAGGGAAGAGTGAAGATTAACAATATAAACTTACCTTTCAAATTTGGGAAGAAATGGATGTGATTTGAGCTCAAAATCACAAAAATGGACAAAGGAGTTTCTTTCTTCTCTTCCTTCTCTTCTTGGAGCTGATCGTGGTTTGTGGGAGAGAGGAATGGCTCGGTTTTGGGGGGTTAAGGGCTGAGGGAGAGTTTTAACCGAAGTTTAAGAGACATGGTTAGGGTTTGGTTGGGTTTAAGAGGGACCCACAAAGCAAGGTTAGTTCAAAAGATGTCTCTTAGGCGAAAAGGGGTCGTTTCGGTTAAATTTCGAGGGTCTTATTGAACTTAGAAAAATGTGAGATTTATCCCATTAAACCTGAATCATCGAAAAGAGTTCAACGGAGGTGACGAAATTCGAATCCGAGTTCCCGAGCTCGAGATATGCCGCTCGGAACCCAAGGTGTGCTAAATGCTCCTTAGCCTCCTTTAGGTCCCGTCTCCAAAACGAACCAAAAAGGAAACCTAAACAAGTTCCAAAACACAAAACAAGCACATATACAAGTCCATAACTCACATAATTAGCACATATCAAGAATTCACAAAAATCAGAATTAAATTCGGATCCAAAACGAGCAAAATACGAAGCAAGAAAATTAAACGTTCTAAAATCATCAAATTCATATTAAAACAATTAAATGAAATTTAACTTCAAATATTCACATTAGAATTTAAATATCACATAATCACATAAAAAATATAATTAGATCGAGCACATAATAGATTACCTGAAGGTCTGATCAGTCGGGATGTTACAAACCTCCCTCCTTCAAAAGGACCTGTCCTCAGGTCCGAAACGAGGTCTTGAAAAGTTCCGGATACAACTGTTTCATCTTATCCTTGGTCTCCCAAGTGGCTTCCTCGGATTTCTGATCACGCCACAAGACCTTTACCAAAGGGATTTACCGATTTCTCAACTCTTGCATCTTCCGGTCTAACACTTTAACCGGGTACTTCTTAAAGGTTAAATCCGGCTCTAACTGCACCTTCTCAACTGGTAGAATAGAAGACTCATCGGGATAATGTTTCCGGAGTTGCGAAACATGAAAAACATTGTGAATCCCGGACAAGCTCGGTGGTACTTCAAGTCTATAAGCTGCTTCCCCAACTCGATCAAGGATCTCGAAAGGGCCTAAGTAGCGTGGGTTAAGCTTCCCACCTTTACCAATCCGAGCATACCATTTTCTAGGTGATGCCTTTAAAAAGACCTTATCTCCAATCTCAAACTCCAAGGGTCCTCTTCTCTTATCTGCGTAGCTTTTCTGTAGGTTTTGCGCCGCTTTCAAACTCTGTCGAATTATCTTCACCCTCTAAATGGTATCTTGAATTTCCCTAGGTTTCTTAGCTCTTTCGAGCTTTCCATCCCTAGTCCATCTCCACTCGTCGATATCCCAAAAGAGAGGGGATCGACATTTCCTTCCATATAAAGCCTCATACGGTGCCATACCAATTGAAGACTGAAAACTATTATTGTAGGCATACTCAATCAAATCCAACTGCTCATCCCACGAATCCGTATAATCCAAGGCAAAAGCACGAAGCTTGTCCTCGAGATACCTTATTAACCTCTCGGATTGACCATCCGTCTGTGGGTGAAAAACAGTACTAAACTGAAGCTTTGTCCCAAACACTTCTGCAATTCTTGCTAAAAGCTTGATGTGAACCGAGGATCCCTATCTGAAACAATACTGACCGGGCCACCATGTAACCTAACAATGTCTTTCCGATACAACCGAGCCAACTTAGGTACTTTATCGGATATCCTTACCTTGAGAAAATGAGCTGATTTCGTCAACCGATCGATAATAACCCAAATCCCATCGAAACCTCCTTTGGTCCTTGGCAAGCCGGACACGAAGTCCATTGTCACTTACTCCCACTTCCATTCGGGAATTGGAAGTGGTTGGAGAGTTCCTCCCGATTTTTGGTGTTCTGCTTTCACCACTTGGCATGTTTGAAACCTCCTTACAAAATTAGCAACGTCCCTTTTCATGCCATTCCACCAATACAAAGTCCTTAAATCCTTATACATCTTGGTGGTACTGGGGTCTACCGAATAAGCTGATCTAAGTGCCTCATCAAGTACCAACTGTTTAAGTTCTTCCGGAACAGAAACTCTAGCCTTAAACCGAAATAACCCTAAATCATAAAACCTGAACTTGGTTTCAGGATCAATCCTTGACTTAGCCACCAATTTCTGAATTTCTGGATCTTTAGATTGAGCTTCTATCAATCTTTGCTTCAAATCCGCCTGAACCGAAATATTATCCAAACGAGTTTCCAAAACCAAAACCAAAACCACTGAACTCTGTCTACTAGAACCTGCTTCCATACTCAGAACACTAGCTTTCCTGCTCAAAGCATTCGCCACTACATTAGCTTTACCCGGATAGTACTGAATCTTGCAATCATATTCCTCGAGTAGCTCCATCCAGCGCCTCTGTCTCCCATTCAAATCCTTCTGGGTAAACAAATACTTAAGACTCCGATGGTCGGTAAACACTTCAAAAGTAACTCCATAAAGATAATGTCGCCATTTCATCAAAGCGAACACCACCGCGGCGAGTTCCAAATCATGAGTGGGATAGTTTTTTTCGCGATCCTTTAACTTCGTTAAGACGTAGGCCACTACTTTGTCATTCTGCACTAGCACACAACCGAGACCTTCCTTCGATGCATCGGTGTAAGCTGAGTAGCGTTCCGAACCCTCGGGTAGGGTTAAAACCGGTGCAGTAGTCAATCTCTCCTTAAGAGTTTGAAAACTTTTCTCACACGCCTCATCCCACTCGAATTTAACCTCGTTCTTTGTTAACCGGGTCACTGGGGAGGCAATCTTCGAGAAATCTTTCACGAAGCACCTGTAATACCCTGCCAACCCGAGAAAACATCTCAACTCTGAGGCATTCCTTGGTTGCTTCGAAAACATCACCATCTCAATCTTTGCCGGATCCACTTCTTTACCATTCCCTGGAATGAAGTGACCCAAAAGGGAAACTCGATCGAACCAGAACTCACACTTACTGAACGTAGCAAACAATCGATGCTCCCAAAGTGTAGATAAAACTATACTCAAATGCCGCGCATGCTCTTCCTCAGACCTCGAATACACCAGAATATCATCTATAAAGATGACCACGAATTTATCGAGGTAAGGCCGAAATATTTAGTGCATCATATCCACAAATGCGGCTGGGGCATTAGTAATACCAAAAGGCATGACCACGAACTCGAAATGCCCATATCTCGTGTTGAAACCCGTCTTTGGTATATCCTCCTCCCGGATACGCAACTGATAATACCCTTATCTTAAATCAAATTTAGAATAAACACTTGGACCCAGAAGGAGATCGAACAACTCTTCAATGTGAGGGAGTGGGTATTTGTTCTTAACCGTTAACCGGTTCAGCTCACGGTAGTCAATACACATTTGCAAAGTCCCGTCTTTCTTCTTTACAAACAGGACCAGAGCACCCCACGGAGAAGTGCTCGGGCGAATGTAACCACACTCTAAGAGCTCGTCAAGATGCGTCTTTAGCTCCTTCAACTCGGCAGGAGCCATCCTACAGGGAGACTTTGCAAAAGGTTCTGCTCCGGGATAGAGATCTATCACAAACTCCACATCCCGATCCGGGGGTAAAGATCCCAAATTCTCTGGGAACACATCGGGGTATTCCTTCACGATCTCCGTCTCCTCGAGCTTGGCCTGATCCTTCGGCTTATTCAAAAGATATGCCACATAGCCCGTCGCACAGTCCCAGAACAATCTACTTGCTTCCACAAAGGAAATAAATGGACAGGTCTTTAACCTCTGACCCAAAAATACCGTAGAGCCAAAAGTTACCTTCTTGGCAAAACAATCCATTTCCGCTCAATGTCGAGACAACCAGTCCATGCCCAAAATTACCCCATTCTTCTTGATAGGCATCTTAATCAAATTTTCCGGATACTCTTGATCTTCCACAACCACCGAACAACCACGGTAGACACAGTTCGTCACCAAATTAACACCAAGAGAAGAAGTAACAACAAAGGAATCATCAAAGCAAGCAATAGGCAAGGAAAGAGTAGCAACAAGCCGGGAAGCAATAAATGAATATGTTGCGCCCGGATCAAACAATGCATGCAATGAATGCCATGTATGTGGATAGTACCTTCTACGGCGGCATTGGCATCCACTTCCACATCTTCCTCTTCTCCCTCCAAAGCATAAGCCCTTGCTTGGATAGGTGCTCTCGGAGGCATCACATTGAACGGTTGAGGATCTCGAGCTTGAGGGACTCTCAATTGAGGACAACTACCAATCAAATCGTCGGGTTCCCCACATTTATAGCACCACTTCAACTTCTTCCGGCATGTCTCCTCTGTGTGGTTGGGACCCTTGCAATAAACATATTGTATCGGCGCAGGTAAGGCAGGTGATGCCGGGATCGGAGGTCGAGCTCTCTTGATAGAAGTATTAGGACCTTGGGGTTTGAAGACCGGAGGCCCACTTTGTGATGCAGGCCTCTTCCCCAAATTAGAACCCGAACCTTGCCCTGAAGAATAAGGTGGGGGCCTCAACTTTAACCTATTAGCTTCCACCTTAATGGCCTTCCTCGTGGCTTTCTCCCAAGTATCCACAGTTGCAGCTTGTAGACCATTCTGAATCTCATATCTCAAACCATGGACAAAATTCTGGGCTTTCTGGGTGTCATCATTGGTAATGTGTGGAGAATACGGAGCAAGCCTCTCAAATTCCAAAATGTAATTCTCAACCGTTCGATTCCCTTGTCTCAACTCCATGAATTCCTGGAGCCTTCTTTCCCGCGCACTACATGGAATATACTTGTGGCGAAATTCCGCAACAAAGCTTTCCTAGTTAAATTCTTCACCTATTCTTTCCAATCAGGCTCTCATAGCCTTTAACCAATTAGATGCAGGACTTTGAACAAACCGAGCTGTACAAACGGCTTTCTCATGAGAAGGAGCGAGGCAGATTTCCCAAATTCCCGAAATCTCTGATAACCACTCTTCCGCTTGAATGTCGTCACCTCCATACCATTTAGGTGGGTTGTTATTTCTAAACTCCTTGAAGGCCGGAGTAACTTGTCCACCTTGCCCTTCACCCTGATGGTTATCTCTCTGATTCTGTTGGAGTTGATTAACAAGATCATGTACAATATTCTCGGCATTCATTGTTGGAGGTGGTGGTGCTTGTGGAGGTGGTTGATTAAGATCCAGAGTTTGCTCCGCATCCCCTCTCCTTCTTGGAGGCATCCTGAAAAATCACAATTCAAGAAAATATTGATGCATGGGGTTCAGTTCATGATCATGAAATCAATCATCATGAAATTAAAACAAATAAGTTACATAATTATGTAAATGAATGCAAATAATCACGAAATCCTAAACCGAACGACCTAGATAAACTCAACACGACTCCAGAGCTTCGGTTTTGCAACCGAGTGCTCTGATACCACGCAAGGATGTAACACCCCGGAGTGAAGGGTGCCACATCCCCCTCACTAAGGTCTAACATGACTAACGAAATGGAGAATCCGCACCCGTATCGAACCATAGCGAACGGGACACACACAAAACGCACAACCTCGCTAGGCGGACTAGGCCCTCAAAAACTGCGCAAATTAAAATCAGAGTAGCGGAAGCAATTCACGTAACAAACATAATTCCCAAGATCACATATATACACATCCAAAAGAAAGGAGGGTCAAGTATTCAAGCTAACCGTACTAGATCATATACACACTATACAATGCCTATCGAGGCCAAAATAGTAACATAAGTATTCATAATACATAATCCCAAGAGTGCAGAAATAAAACCACTACGATGCATAACGACTCAAGCTACACCACAAGTAAGACCTAACCGACACTTGCCGCCTAGCTTGACTCAGAAGTACCTGCAAACTCAAAAGAAACAAAAAGGGGAAAACAACAACGAGGGTTAGTCCTAAAGACTAGTTAGGGGGCTAACTTACACACCCAATATACATATAGATAGAGCAAAACAATTAATCAAATCGAAAGATCCTTGAATCAAGAGTGGTTTTTGCAAGCTAAACTAATCCCCGTGATATATATATATACACAGGTTTAAAAGAGAAAAACTAGGGCCAAAGGTCAAACATCAAGTTTTGAGTGTTTATAAGTTCACTCTCGTTTCCCAGATCATATAAACATAACCAATTCGGCGAGTACGAGTCACACTTCCCAACTTCCATACACAAAGGGCATATCAAAGCAAAACAAAATCATAATCCATCCCCAACACCGAGTGTTAGAAGGGTTGACGGCCCTAACTATCCATATACACCAACGAGACAAGGTTTAATCACGACCTTGAAACCTTCGACGGTTAACTCCGCCGGCTCAAGAGAAACACCCTTCCTCAATCCTCCCAAGGTTGGATGAGACTCTCAAATGGAGGTGTTGATGGAAGAGCTCGGCGACCCCTCGTCCGTCCCGAGATTGCCATACCACACTCTGGGGCCCAAAACTTATCACAAAAATCACACGCATAACAAAAAGCTTATCTTTCAAAGCCACAACACTCTTACACACAGACACTTGCACAAAGATAAACCTTCCAAACAAAAGCAAAATAGCTTATATGCTTATATAAAACGTTTTCAAAATCTTATAACAATCGGGGCAAGCCCTCAACATACGTACCATACACTTATTTAATGTATATTATACATAATCGCATGCGAGGCTTCAAATCAAGTAGCGTTATAGGTCAAATAGCTAAAAGAACAAAACCTCACCTTATCAACGCGCGTAGTGGAGACAAAAAGGAAAACCGGACACCTAAGGAGCAAGCTCGTCCACAACGGGAAGGTCCTCTGAACAAAGGAAACAATAGGAGACACTCTTAGACTCAATATGAACCACATTGACGCTCGTTAATTGCATATGTATGCTTATGATGCATTTCAAAATTTGTAAAATGCATAAATAAAGCAAAATACAATGCATGTGACTCGAGCTATCCACAACCATGACACAAGACAACCGTCTAGCTCCAACTCCCAAACGAAAACCTGCAAACTCAAATCAAAGGGGGAAAAAGATAGAAATAACGAGGGTCAGTCGTAGAGACTGGTGAGGGGGCTAACACACGCACCCATACATATACATAAGAGCAAAACAAGTACAAAGCTGAAAGGGTTCATGAACCGGGGGCGGTGTTTGCATTCTAAAACATTTAACCCATGGTAATATATATAAAGAAAGAAGTTTGGGGCCGAAGGCCAAATTCAGTCAAGTTTTAGAGGTTAGAAATTCACCCCCGTTTCCCAACCATAAACGAAACATAACATACCGAAAGCTTGAAATTCCAACCCACTTACTCCATAAGCAAAAGCAAAGCGAAAACAAACCGAATCACAAATCAATCCCACCCCTACACCGTTTGGGGAAGAGTGGTGCCCCTCTCAACCCCCACACTTACACTTATAATGAGTCGGGAGATCCCGCTCGTTCCTTCGACGGGCCATGACACATGCACCCACCGGCATAAGAGAACTCTCTTTCCCCTCGACCACCCGAGGTTGAGCCAAGCCTCCCCCGTTAGTGGAGTCATGTTGATGAGAGAGCCCGACGACCCCATGGCCGACCCGGGATCACATACCACTTCTCCGGGGCCCAAACTTACACTTACACTTATCACGCTTATCACACGAAGCTTATACAAAAATCTGGTCACGTTTAAACACACACACCTATCAAAGCTTGTCAAAGTAAACAAAAATAGAGCTTAGATACATATAAAAATGGTTTTCAAAGCCTCTTGACAAACGGGACAAAACTAACAAAATACATATCAGAACACATATCTATATACATACATATGTAAGTCGCATGCAGGTTCGAAATACAAATAGGGTCTTAGGTTATAATAACTAAAAGGAAAGAAAACCTCACCTTGTCGACCTAACCGTATAAAATGGACCAAAATGAGTCAAACGAACCACTTCCTCAACAACGGAACGAGCCTAAGAGCAAAACAAAGAACAAGAGACAAACTTAGACTCAAATTGAACCATATTGACGCTCTGCGAGTGTGTGTGAATGCGAGTGATGCATATGAGTATAATATGTTAGCATATAACGCATACAATTTCATATTAGACCTTAAGTCTCATAAATCATATTAAACGAAATCATAATTTTCATACAACAAACATATCATATCATAAAACATGTTACCAACTTATTCATACCATGCAAGGAGCAAGAATTAATCATGCAAGGCATATAAACGAAACATCAAATCACACACACATGTTAAAGAAGCATATCGTACATATGAAGCCATAATTCGGAAGCGAGCAGAAGAAAAGCATATAGGTCACCGTGACACATGACACGGCCATGTCCAAACGGGAAGAGAGATGGGACGAGAGAAGGCAAAGAAAAGCAACGAAACGATGAAAGAAACTTCCCCGGGCCGCCACCGTGACACATAACACGGCCATGCCCAAAATACAAAGGAAATGGACACGGCCGTGTCCGAATTTATTAAAATCAAATGCCCAACTCGAGAACACAACAAGACCGTGTCATGTTCCAGTTGATTATGGACACGGCCATGTCATGATCCTCGGCAAGAAGAGAAACAAAGCACAACAATTCGGTTTTTGGAAGGAAAAGTAGGGCATTTCGTGCAGCAGCTTAGGGAGGATTTCTTAGGCCTCAAACATACATACAACATGCATGAAATCAACACCAAAACACCACCAAATTATCACATTTTCAGGCCATAAACAACAGCAACAAAGATCTACTTAATCAAGCAAGAAAAAGAAGCAAGGGAATACATGAGTGCAAACAGGCCCTTCTCTTTAAGTTTGAAGCTAAAACAGGGAGTAAAAGCTTGGAAGCACTTAGCTAACATGTAGAGAAACTAAAATACTTCATGTTCATGCAATTTCATACGAATTGGAGCACAAGAAATCAAGAAACCAATCCAAAAATCATGACAGCAGTTCGGTTGAAGGAGGAGCAGATTCGCAGCAGTTTTTCAAGCTCAAAACTCATCAATTCATCAAAGGGTTTCAAAGGCAATTCATTAATAACACATCTACCAAGTATCATGTATCAAAAAGGAAGCAAAAAAAGTTCATAATATCAGTTTTTGAGCACCAAAACAGCCACACAAAACCATAGCAAGGAAGGAAAGAAAATAGGTCATGTTCTAACTCATATAACACATATATACAGCTGAAATGAGGCATGAAATCAAGGCAAAACAGATTATATTCATAGACCAACATGTATATTACATTACCATGCATTAACACATGAAATTGGAGGCAAGAATTCAATTATTTGATCTCCAAAACGGGACAGCAGTTCATACCGGGAGAGCAGATTATAATTTTCAGTTTTCATGCCCAAAAGCTCAAAGTTTCAACCAAGCTATCAAAGAAGAAATAACCCTAACACATCTAGCATGAAGTATAAATCAAGAATGGAAGCAAAGAAGTCCATATAATCACCAAAGATGCTTGAAACCAGCCCTAAACCCAAGCTAAGACATGGAAGCAAGATTTGACCTCTAACCCTTCCTATTCATGCCATCTCCCAAACTCATATTAAAACTCAAGTAAAACATGAAATTCATGGATCGAAATCATCATAGAATCAAGGAGAATTCGAAAATCTACTTACCTTCAAGAGTTCATGAAGTATGGAAGAGATCAAGCTTCAAAATCACAAACCATGGAGGAGGATTTCTTCTTTCTCTTCTTATTCTCCATTGCAGCAGCTTTTCCTCTCACTTGGGGCTGTGTGGCTCGAAATTCTGCTGATAAGGGGGAGAGAGAGATGAATCAAGGTCATGTAAACCAAGGTTAAGGCTTAGGTATGGTTAGTTTGGGCCCACAAGTGTAAGACTTGTCAAGTTGTTCATTCCGGGCAAAAAACGGGGTTCAAATGGGCTTAGAAACCAAACCTGGTTCAAAAGTTTCCATTCTTCATTGCGAGAAGGACACTTCTTCCGGAATTTGAATCCGAATTCCCGAGCTCAAGTTATGGTCTCCGGGACACGAGGCGTGCTAAAGCTAGTTACGCCCTCAAGGCCCTCATCTCGTAATAAAGGTTTAAAACCTCGACAAACGAACCCAAAAACATAAAACGAGCATGTAAACATATTTATGACACACATATATCACGTATATCAAAATTTCACAAAAATCAGAATTAAATTCCGGCACATAACGAGCAAATTACGAGCATACAAACTTAAACGTTTAAAATTCAAAGTTCATAAATATAAACAATTAAATTCATATAAATTCAAATAATCATAAAAGCATTAAAATAACACTCAAATACATAATTAAATAATTTAAAACGCATAAAACCCTCTCGTTACGGCGTACCTGGAAATATGAGAGATCGGGATGTTACAGATCGTGGTTTGTGGGAGAGAGGAATGGCTCGGTTTTGGGGGGCTAAGGGCTAAGGGAAAGTGTTAACCCAAGGTTAAGAGTCATGGTTAGGGTTTGGTTGGGTTTAAGAGGGACCCACAAAGCAAGGTTAGTTCAAAAGATGTCTCTTAGGCGAAAAGGGCTCGTTTCGGTTGAATTTCGAGGGTCTTATTGAACTTAGAAAAATGTAAGGTTTATCCCATTGAACCCGAATCATCGAAACGAGTTCAACGGAGGTGACGAAATTCAAATCCGAAATCCTGAGCTCGAGATATGCCGCCGGGAACCCAAGGTGCGCTAAATGTTCTTTAGCCTCCTTTAGGTCCCGTCTCCAAAACGAACAACCCAAACAAGTTCCAAAACACAAAACGAGCACATATACGAGTCCATAACTCACATAATTAGCACATATCAAGAATTCACAAAAATCAGAATTAAATTCGGATCCAAAACGAGCAAAATACGAAGCAAGAAAATTAAACGTTCTAAAATCATCAATATCATATCAAAACAATTAAATGAAATTTAACTTCAAATATTAACGTTAGCATTTAAATATCACATAATCACATAAGAGAAATAATTAGATCGCGCACATAAAAGATTACCTGAAGGTCTGACGAGTCGGGATGTTATAGACCCCATGGCCTATCCGAGATCACATAGCACTTCTCCAGGGCCCATACACATAACGCAAAGATTACACATATCACAAGGCTTATCTTATCTCGCAAACCAATTCCTGCTTACACACACAGACTCTTATCGAAGCTTTTCAATGTAGACGAAAATAGAGCTTAGTTAGAAATAAAAGCCTTTTCAAACCCACCGAACAAACGGGATAAATCCCACAAAATACGTATGAAACACGTATCTATATATATACATATATAAGTCGCATGCGGGATCCAAATACAAGTAGGGTTTTAGATCACTTAACTAAAAGAAAGAAAACCTCACCTTGTTGACCAAACCGAAAAAACGGACCAAGAGAGAATTAAAAAACCACCTCCTCGACAACGGGACGAACCTAAGACCAAAACAAAGAACAAGAGACAACTTAGACTCAAAATGAACCAATTAGATGCTCGACAATTCGTAGGAATGCAAGTGATCCGTATGAAGCTTAACAAGTCAACATCTAATACGTACAAGTTCATATTAAACCATAAGTCTCATAAATCACATTAAACGAATTCATAATTTTCAGATAACACACATATCATATCAGACAAAATGTTATTGAAGCATTCATATCATATAAGGAGCAATAAATAATCATGCAAGGTATATAAACGAGATAGGAAGTTATAAACATACGTTAAAGTAGTATACTTCACATATGGGATCATAATTCAAAAACGAGCAAATAAATCAAGCCAAAAATTCATAATATACAAGTTAACACATCATACATCAAGCTAACAATGCGTACAAGTCACAAACGGGATGAGAGAAAGCATTCAAAAGCAACAAAATGATGAAAGAAACTCCTCCGGAATGGCAACGTGAGACACGACACGGCCAGGTCCAAAATGCAAAGGAAACGAACATGGCCGTGTCCGAATTTTCAGAAAATATTTGCCCAATTCGAACCTCTGACTCGGCCGTGTCATGCTGGAGTTCATTAAGGACACGGCGGTGTCATGCTCCTCGTTCTGAAAATAAAACAAACGCAGCAGTTCGGTTTTGGAAGGGAAAAACAGGTAATTTTCGCAGCAGCTCTTAGGGAATTTCTTAGGCCTCAAAGACAAATAAAACATGCATGAATTGATCACCAAATCATCAGATTAACAGGCCATAATAAGCAGCAACAAGGATCCCTTCAACCATGCAAGAAAACTAAGCAATGAAGGATATGAATGCAAGCAGGCCATATTCTCCAAAGTTGGGGTTGAAACAGGGGATAAAAGCTTGGGAACAGTTATCTAACATGTAGAGAAACTAAAATACTTCATTTCCCTTCAATTTAACACGGAATGGAGCTCGAGAAGTCATCAAACCAAGCATAAATTCTGACAGTTGTTTGGTTGAAAGGGGAGTAGATTTGCAACAGTTTTCCAAGCTCAAAATTCAACAATTCATCAAAAGGTTTCAAAGGAAATTCATCCATAACTCATCTACGAAGTATCATGTATCAAAAAGGAAGCAAAACAAGCTCATGTAATCTGCTTTTGAGCACCAAAACAGCCATAAACTCAAGCTAAGGCATAGAAGCAAGAAATGACCTCTAACACTTCCTATTCATGCCATATATCAAACTCATATTAAATCTCAATTAAAACATGAAATTCATGGATCAAAATCATCATATAATCACGGAGATTTCGAAAATATACATACCTTGAAGAGTTTATGAAATATGGAAGAGTTTTGGCTCCAAAATCAAAAGACATGGATGAGGGTTTCTGTTTCTCCTTCTTTCTCCATGGTTTAGCAGCTTTTCTTTCTTCTTGGGAGTGTGTGGGTAGAATGAGGGGCTGAGGGATGGGATAGAGATGAGTCTTGGGTACAAAAGTCATGGTTTAAGGCTTAATCATGGTTAGATTGGGCCCACACACTCAAGACTAGTCAAAAGGGGTCATTTTGGTGTAAGCTGCTCATTCCGGGTCAAATACGGGGGTCCAAATGGGCTTAGAAAAATACAAAATTAGGTTCAAAAGTTTCCTTTCCTCGTTACGAGTCCGAAGCTTCTTCCAGAATTCGAATCTGAATTCCCGAGCTCAATTTACGCCTTCCGGAACCCGAGGCGCGCTAAAACTATTTAGGCCCTCATGTCCCTCGCCAAGTACTAAACATTTAAAACCTAAACAAACGAACCCGAAAACTTAAAACGAGCACACAAACACATTCATAACTCACATAAATCATGCATATCAAGAGTCCATAAAAATCGGTATTAAATTCCGACACATAACGAGCAAATGACGGGTCATGCAAGTATTAATGTTAAAACACAAAGTTTATAATATAAACAAATTAATTTCTTATAATTTCAAATAATTACATAACAATTAAAATAACAAGGAATTGCATAAATAAAGAATTAGAAAGCACAAATAACACTCTCATTAAAGTGTACCGGTACGGCCGGACGAGCGGGATGTTACAAACTCCCCTCCTTCAAAAGGACCTGTCCTCAGGTCCTAAGCAGAATCTTGAACGGCTCCAAAGATAAACCAACTCCACACTTCCACTGCGCCACTTTGATCTTAGACTTCTCAAGACCCTATCTCCTTAAATAGCGAACCGGACACAAAGTCCTAGTCTTTTACCCCCACTCCCCAAATAAAAATTCGGGAGTAGTTGAAGGATTCTCAACCATTGGCACATAGACATTACTACACAAAGTCCATAACGTCTTTCTTATGCAATTACAACCGGTTTCCCCCGAACTTCAAACAACTTCTAACCAAGAGCGGGATAAACTCGTGACCTTGCACTCCTTAAGGCGTAGGCTACCGTTCTTCTACAAGAAACAAACAACAAAGGCTTTTCTTTGTGCCTCGGTTGGAAACAAGGTAGCCTTTCGTATCTCCGGTTAGGCAAGAGCCAATACCGTGCGAAACTCTCTTCAACCGCCTCTTCCCACTCAGAAGCGTACCTTTTAGTCTGAGGTAATCCTTTGTTCTTTTATGAGGAATATCAATAGGTTAGCCTTCAATCTAGTACCCGATGACACCTTTGAGCCCTGAACGGACCTCCTGAAAGCAACCGCCAACCTCAACAAGAGCAAAACTCCTCTAAACAGACCCACCGAAAGCAACTCGACCCTCACAACTCACCAAACACTTACGAACAGTCCACACCACAAAAATCTCTCCAAAAGAAAGTTAACACAAAAGGAAAAAAAAACACACACACACACACACACACACACAACGAGCAAGAGCTAAGAAGGAAAAGAAATACACAACAAACAAAACTAAGAAGGAAAGGAAGCACACTACAAATAAGAACCAAGAAGGGAAAGAAACACACAATAAACAAGAACCAAGAGGAATCAAAGAACAAGGAATAAGGTAACAACACGTGGGTTTCCTCGATATTAAAATATGCATGAAATGTAATGTCATGAATGCTTCATGTATCGTTCACCATATATAGTAGTAGTTCTGAGTTCGATGTCAACTTCTTGCTTTTCGGAAGGTCATCTTGTGCTTGAACCGGGATCTTGAAGTCATGGCATTTCTTTGAAGATCTCAAATTCTTGTTCTTTGGTTAACTTTCATCATACCTTAAATTTCTGGGTACTTGAATCATTCTCCCACCTTCAGTATTGGTATCCTTCCTTGTTTGATATTGGTGCCCTCATTAAAATCTTCAATTTCCTCCTTTTATATGATTCAAATCTCTACAATGTGAATATTAAATTGCTTCCGCTAAGGAGATGTAAAATCCATCTTTGATAATTGAATCTTCTTATACTCGACATCATTGAAATCTTGAATTTTCGGGAATTTCTCTTAATTTAATCTTTCCACTTCGGCATTGAAATCTCTTTTTTCTGACATTGTTGAAATCTTGAAACCTCTCGAGAAATCTTGAAATTTGGATTCCTTGCTGGATCTTCGAACCCCAAATTGGTCTTTTCTTCACATAAGTAGGGTGTGAGACTCAATCCATTGACTACCTATTCCTTCACAACCCCTGTGTATTGCATCCTCGGATCATGCACATACTCTTGGAATCCCAAAGTTTGATCGAATTCCATGCCTACTCACTTGCAAATAATTTCGAACTCTAGGATAGTCCTCGATGGTACCCAATCTTTCAAACCCTTATAAGAAATCATCCATCTTCTTTCATTCTTCTAGTTGAAATATTCCTATCATCAAACTCGGAAGGGAGGTACTTATACAAAGTTCTCGAATAGAACTCCCTCATAAGAATTCTTCTCGGACTCCTCAAATCTCAACTCCATTCTCTTGATCACCTAGAACTTGGCCTTCATATCCTCATTTCAAATTGCTTCAAAAGATCAAAATCCCTAAGACCCCTTATAGTCCAAATATACCTGTCTCTCTTGTTCTTTTCCCGGTGATCTTCGTCGATAATAGAGCGATATCCTGACATAAGAGTAAAATTTCCAAAATATCGATGCATGCAGGGTTTTGGTGCATGTTCGAGTGAGCTATTAACACAAGTAATATCACATAATTCACTTAAGTGATGTAGTGAATGCGAAGAAACACGTAATCCTAAGCCGAACGACCTAGACAAACTCGACATGACACGAGAGCTCCAGTTTCGCAACCTAGAGCTCTGATACCACTTAAGGATGTAACACCCTGGAGCGAAGGCCACCACATCCCCCGCACCATAGCTCGACACGTGTAACGAAAGGAGAACTCCGCCCATGCATCAAGACATGGCAAACAGGTGACAAACAAAAATCCAACCTAAGCTAGACGGTCTAGACCCTAAGTCAGAGTGCGCAAGAAACATAATTCGCGAAAGCAATTAATTAAAACTCTTAGCATGCTAGCACATGTCATAGCTTGTTCTTCGTATATTACTTATACAACCTTAGGTATAAGGCAATTATACAAAACTAAATCCCAGGACAAAAGCTAAGTATCAAATTTATACATATCTCAACACTTAGCAAAATGCGTAAAGAAAACAAAGTACGATGCATGAGACTCGAGCTATCCTCAACCACGACTCAAAGACAACCGCCTAGCTCCAACTCTCAAACGGGTACCTGCAAACTAAAATCAAAGGGGGGAAAAGAGAGAAACAATGAGGGTCAGTCCTAGAGACTGGTGAGGGGGCTAACACACGCACTCATATATATACATAAGAATAAAGCATATTCAAAGCTGAAAGGGGTTCATGAACCGGCCGTGGTTTTTGCATTCTACAACGTTCAACCCGTGGTAATAGATATATAAAGAGAGAAGTTTAAGGCCGAAGGCCAAAATCAACCAAGTTTTAGAGTTTAGAAATCCACCCCCATTTCACAACGATAAATAAAGGCTTAAACATACCAACCCGGTGAGCTCGAGTTCCAACACACTTACTCCATAAGCAAAGGCAAAGCGAAAACAAAACAAGGTATAAATCAATCCCTCCTATACACCGTTTGGGGAAGACAGGTGCCCCTCTCAACCCCCACACGTAAACATAACATGAGTCGGGGGATCCCGCCCGCTCCTTCGACGGACCACGAAGCGCACCGTCGGTATAAGAGAACCTGTTTTCCCCTCGATCTCCCGAGGTTGAGCTACGTCTCCCGTTTGGTGGAGTCGCGTTGATGTGAGAGCTCGATGACCCCATGGCCGACCCGAGATCACGTACCACTTCTCCAGGACCCACACACATAACGCAAAGATTACACAAATCACAAGGCTTATCTGATCTAGTAAACCACTTCCTGCTTACACACACACACACTTATCGAAGCTTTACAAAGTAAATGAAAATAGAGCTTAGGTACATATAAAAGTGTTTTCAAAACCTCCGAATAAACGGGATAAATCCCACAAAATACGTATCAAACACATATCTATAAACATACATATATAAGTTAGATGCGGCTCGAAATACAAGTAGGGTCGTAGGTCACATAACTAAAAGAAAGAAAACCTCACCTTGTCGACCAAACCGAACAAAACGGACCAAAAGAGAATTATAGAACCACCTCCTCGACAACGGGACGAACCTAAGAGCAAAACAATGAACAAGAGACAACTTAGACTTAAAATGAACCAATTAGATGCTCGAAAATTCCTAGGAATGCAAGTGATGCGTATGAAGCTTAACAAGTCAACATCTAATGCATACAAGTTCATATTAAACCATAAGTCTCATAAATCACATTAAACGGATTCATAATTTTCAGATAACACGCATATCATATCATACAACATGTTATCGAAGTATTCATATCATATAAGGAGCAAAAAATAATCATGCAAGGCATATAAACGAGACATGAAGTCATAAACGCAAGTTAAAGTAGCATGCTTCACATATGGGATCAGAATTCAAAAACGAGCAAATAAATCAAGCCATAAATTCGTAATATACAACTTAACAAATCATACATCAAGCTAACAATGCGTACAAGTCACAAACGGGATGAGAGAAAGTAATTAAAAGCAACAAAATGACGAAAGAAACTCCTCCGGTGCGCCGCCGTGAGACACGACACGACCATGTCCAAAATGCAAAGGAAACGGACACGGCCGTGTCTGAATTTTTTGAAAATATTTGCCCAAGTCGAACCTCTGACATGGCCGTGTCATACTGCAGTACATTAAGGACACGGCCGTGTCATGCTCCTCATTCTGAAAATAAAACAAACGCAGCAGTTCTGTTTTGGAATGGAAAAACAGGCAATTTTCGCAGCAGCTCTTAGGGAATTTCTTAGGCCTCAAAAATACATAAAACATGCATGAATTGATCACCAAATCATCACATTAATAGGCCATAATAAGCAGCAACAAGGATCCCTTCAACCATTCAAGAAAACGAAGCATTGAAGGACATGAATTCAAGTAGGCCATATTCTCCAAAGTTGGGACTGAAACGTGGGATAAAAGCTTGGGAACACTTAGCTAACTAGTAGAGAAACTAAAATACTTCATGTCCCTTAAATTTAACATGGAATGGAGCTCAAGAAGTCATCAAACCAAGCATAAATTCTTACAGCAGTTCGGTTGAAAGGGGAGCAGATTGCAGCAGTTTTCCAAGCTCAAAATTCAACAATTCATCAAAGGGTTTCAAAGGCAATTCATCCATAACTCATCTACCAAGTATCATGTATCAAAAAGGAAGCAAACAAGTTCATATAATCAGCTTTTGAGCACCAAAGCAACCACAAACTCAAGCTAAGGCATAGAAGCAAGAAATGACCTCTAACACTTCCTATTCATGCCATCTACCAAACTCATATTAAATCTCAATTAAAACATCAAATTCATGGATCAAAATCATCATATAATCATGGAGATTTCGAAAATATACATACCTTGAAGAGTTGATGAAGTATGGAAGAGTTTTGGCTCCAACTTCACAACACATGGATGAGCGTTTCTCTTTCTCCTTCTTTCTCCATGGTTCAGCAGCTTTTCTTTCTTCTTGGGAGTGTGTGGTTGGAATGAGGGGCTGAGAGAAGGGATAGATATGAGTCTTGGGTACAAAAGTCATGGTTTAAGGCTTAATCATGGTTAGATTGGGCCAAACACTCAAGACTAGTCAAAAGGGGTCATTTTGGTGGAAGCTGCTCATTCCGGCTGAAATACGGGGGTTCAAATGGGCTTAGAAAAATATCAAATCAGGCTCAAAAGTTTCCTTTCTTTGTTATGAGTCTGACACTTCTTCCAGAATTCGAATCCGAATTCCAGAGCTCATGTTACAACTTCTGGAACACGAGGCGCGCTAAAACTTGGTAAGCCCTCATCTCCCTCGTCAAGTACTAAAGGTTTAAAACCTCAACAAACGAACCCGAAAACTTAAAACGATCATGCAAACACATTCATAACTCACATATATCACGTATATCAAGATTCCACAAAAATCAAAATTAAATTCCGGCACATAACAAGCAAATTACCGGTCATGCAAGTATTAACGTTAAAACTCAAAGTGCATAATATAAACAAATTAATTTCTTATAATTTCAAATAATTACATAACAATTAAAATAACAAGGAATTGCATAAATAAAGAATTAGAAAGCATAAATAACCCTCTTGTTAAACATACCTGTACGGCCGGACGAGCAGGATGTTACAGTGCATATCAATTCAATCTTTACATTAGCGATCATACACATTCATACATATTCGTTCATATTCATTCATAATCAATATCATACATTTCAAACTATAATCATATTACACATTTCAACATGCTACAATGTATATAATAAGTAAAAAGGCGAGACGAATCACTTGAGACATCAAAAGAATTCAAGAAAGCACTTAATGTTTTATATAAAAGCACTTAAGCCACGTTATATCATATTAGTTCGTTACCCGACAAAGTCATATCAAAACACTCCACAAATTTAATACAACAATTATACCACATAACACAACATATTAAAACATTTCATGAGCATTCATGAGTTTTAAATACATAAGAGAGGCGAAGGATACAAGAAAGCTTCAAACATGTCATTTAACGTTCATGCATTCAAGTCACGTTTACACTTATCCAATGAAACCATAAAATTAAAATAAATAACCAAAAATATCATATATTATCAATTAATCAAGCATACATTTCATTCAAAACACATATGGAGTCCGAGGACGTGGAGGGAAAACAAGAAAACGGATTTAGGCGCGATTTGGTGAGAGCTGACAGTTTTTAAAATGCACAAGCTGTAAAGAATTGAACATATCTTGAGTTGTAGAAGTTGGAATTGGGTTATGTTTATTGGATATCAAACTAGAAAACAGGGCTTTCCGATAATATGTGGCTCGAATATTTTTTCAAAGTGAGGTGGAAATGGTGTAGGCCCGAAGTTGGATGAATGCAGATTTTCGATAAGGTGGCGACACCAAAAACAAATGATTATATCTCAAAAATTAGAAAGGATAATGAGGTTATTCTAATTGGATAATATTATAGACTTCAAGAGGTTTCCATAGGTTCAAAATTGAGGTCAATCGGAGCTCGTTTGAATTGGGCGCGACTGCAAAAAAGTTGCACTGAAAAACGGTCCCTGCCGCGAAGGCAATACAGTTGCTCCAAAAGGGAATGGTCGTTGCCGTGACACTTTTAAGGGTAAAACGGGCACGACCGTGACCCTATACTAGGCGAGAAAGTTCACAATCGAAGGAAGAATGCAGGGGAGCTCATCTCGGGCTCCCGTGTGGACCGACAACACCACAAATCACACAAAACAACCAAATACAACATATATATACACATAACACTCATCAATTCATGAATTAATCCATGAAATTAAATAAATCCAAATTTATATATATACACATATAGCTTGGAATAGAGAGGAGAAGAGAAGAAGAAAGATGGTAAGCTTGAAGCTTGAACTTGAGGGAGAAGAATGGAGCTTGGAATCTTGCCTTCTTGCTTCTTGGTTGGATCAAATTGGAGAGGGAGAGGATAAAGGTTGTGTATGTATATACATACATAACGTGCAACAAGGAAGCAAAAGGGAGAAAAATTGCCAACAAATCCCTTAACAATTTAAGTGTTCCATTAGGCTCCCGAGATTTAATAAGGGAATAATTAAGGTCCAAATCAAAATTCGATTGAGTCCAAGGATTTCATATAATATCAAGTAAGTACATAATCAAAATAAACATTCAATTAACAAGTAAAAAAATTAAAAACGAGTTTAAGTAACATAATCACTTAAGTTATATAGGTCACATAATAGTAATTAGTTCAAGAAATTATTAAATTAAATAATCACTTAGTAATTGAAACATAATTAAACCACATAACACTAGGTCTAAACCCACTCGTGACGTCATACTTGTACGGCTGAAAAGTCGGGGCGTTACATTTCACCCTTGGACCAAGTAGTTTTCTTGGACTCGGTACTTTGATATTTGCTTGCAGTGTAGTTCGATCTCATCCATATAGCTTGGAAACACTGTACGCCCCTTGTAACCTCCTACTAACTTAACATCTCCAATTTTGTGGTTTAAGTTTTCCCGGTATATCTTCATCGATCATCCTCTAATGATTGTGAAGTTTATAAACTCTCAGCGGGGTCTTCTATCACAAACACTGGTAGGCGAACTATAACATCATTGCGGTAGACCATGAAATTCCAACACTTTTCATAACCCCGGTATCTTATTTACCATCCACGGTTGAGAAGAAACTTGTAGTAGATTGTCGTTGTTGTTCGTGGTTTGGTAACGTGGTAGTATCCTATAAATCACAAACCAACTCAAATATATATATGCGTGTGGTTAGTGAATGCATATGCCATATAGTTAACACCAAGAGCATGTATTGGGTGTAGGATGCAACGCATAACTCAGCAAACACCATGTTGGTGCAATTAAAGCACATAGTTACAACAATTAACGAGATTAATAAAGTCTTTATAGTAAAATTCGATGCACAAACACAATCAAAATGCACAAACAAGCATATATACTCCTAAGTTGTTCGAGCTAGACAGACCAGACTCAAGACTAGAACCCTGGTTTTGCAACATGGGCCTCTGATACCACTTAAAGATGTAGCATCCCGCACGGTGGGTCACCACATCCCCTGCACCTAAGGCCAATCCACATACGAGAAAGCAAGCCCGTACATCAACTAAGCAGAGGCGAACAAGAGACAGACAAACTCACACCTAAGCTAAGCGGGACTTAGACCCTGACTTCACAAATCCAACAAAATAAATACGAGTACAGAAGTGTAAACGTGTCATACAAAATTCAAACATAAGCAAGTGACGGGTTCAATTAGCATAAATCCCTAATCCCAAAATGAAATATAAATCACAAGTCATAACATAATCATAATTACAAACGGGTTCATACTATCCCTAGAAGCCTGTCCCGAATCAAAATACAAAATTAGACAGTGCATTCTTATACAAATGTGCGATCATATCAAACAAACTTATGCAAATTACAAATGTAAATGTAAGGTCCCGGACTTAACAAGGGACTTGACTCAAAACGAACTCCAGTTCGAACTCTAGAGCAAAACCTGCAAAGTTAAAAACAAGGAGAGGGGAGGAGTTAGTCACACTGACTGAGTAAGGGGTTAACACATGCAAACTATACATATATACGGAGCAAAGAACATTAAAAAAATAAAATTATTCGTGAATCTGGGATTAGTTTATATATCTATATTGGTTTCAAAGAATCATCGAGTAAATGTTTTAAACAAAATGAACCGTTTATAATGAATCGATTGAATTGCTCCACCGTAACCTTATTAATTTGTCCAGTATTACACTGCACTCTATTGTGGGCCCGGGAAAATGTGGGATTCGTGACCGGAATGTCGTCGGGCCATCGGCTATAACCTTTGCACGTAGTACCCATTGAGAATCTCTCATGCGACCGAGGAGCCCGGGAGGTGAGTTATTCTTAAGTCAGTTGTAACCCCATCGAAGGAGCGGGTAGGTGTCATGAGTCCCCATCTCAAATTGTACTGATTGGATGGATCGGGTCTGCAGTCCTGACCATCATCCCGTGGGAAAAAGGATGGACTGATTAACTGCTATTGACTGTTAATGAATGTTGTAGCGCCCGGAGCGATGGGCCACCTATGTCACCCCGTTTCTTCAGCAAGCTAGGTATAATGTCACAAGAGGGTTTACCGATGCTTTGATTTCTCTTTTGATTTAACTTATACCTTGAGTTAATTGTTTAAGTGATTTATATGCCCTAATTGTTTAAATTTAACATTTTAACTCTCGTATTTAATTTTTATAACTTGAAGTTATTTTCCTAACTTCGTGAACATGTGATATATTTGAAATTTATATTTTATGAAATTGTTTACGTGTTTATTTTACTCGTTTATACTTGTTCGTGGAAGTTATAGACCATTTCTTTTAATTTTGGGATTTAAGGGCCAAACGAGTTTTACCGTGCCTTGGATTCCGGAAGGCTTAACTCGAGCTCAGGAATTCAGATTCAAATTTTAGAAGTGGCGTTGGACTGTAACGAGATTTGGAAGCTAAGAAACTTAGCCTTCTATTTTTCTATGCCCATTCGATACTCCGAAATTTGACCATAACAAGCTTCTCGTGCCTAAATGACCACCTTATACTATATTGCACATAACTCCCTCATTTTTCAGCCTTTTCACTTGATTCTTGGCCCGAAAATTCACCAACTCAATGCTTTATCATCTCCTACTCCTAGATTCTTGGTTAGGGTAAGAGAAGGAAGAGAAATTGGAGCAAACTGGGAGATTTCATCTCATTCCCGCCACTATTCACCTTGTAGAGATTTTGAGCTCAAATCTCAACTAAACTCCACCATATTCAAGAGGTAAGTGTATGATTTTATTCTCCACCCTTATGTGGTCATTTTCATCCATGGAATTCAGATTTTAAGCTAGTCTTGATAGAGGTTTGAAGCATAAAGTGAATAGTTAGGGATTATGGAACTTTGGTGATTTTCTTGCCGATTGATGTGTGATTTTTGGGGCTGATCTTTGCTGCGTTTTTATGGGTTATATTGGCTTGTTGTTGCTACCTCTGTCTCTACTGTGTTGTTTTTGTGGAGAGTGAGGGAGAGCAGCCATGGCTGCTCTTGTTTTGGGATGAAGAACGGGGTAACGCTCGTTAAGGCTTTAGGGCGGGGAAGGTGTAACCTCCGGGCGTGATTGGTGTGTATGTTAATGGGGGTTACTCCCCTAACTCTTGTGGGAGTTAACCACTGTGTCTAGCAGCTTTGGGGCCCACTATGAGTGGTAACGGAGGGTGCAAGTTTTGGTGATTGCACCTTATCATCCCCTTGATAACCCCTACGTATGTTTGTGTGTGTTTTCTTATTCTGTTTTCAATTGTATTCGATTCTTCCTACCCCGATTATAATCCTAATATGTTAATAAGTTGTAATATGTTATGTTTTGTTGGTTATTTTAATTTTATGGCCTCGTATGTTAAGTGTTTAAGCGTTGTGAATACATGATCGTTTATATGAAATGTTTATGCATCTCGTGGTTTCTTATCATGCTTGAACCTTATGAATGTATATATGCTATGCTGTTATATGATATGATATGAGTTTAATTGATATGTTATGAGTTTGATTCCTGAATTTATTATGTGATATTTTGTTATTTGCTCCGATATGTCTAAGTATGAATTTATACGACGTGCATCGTATCCACTTGCATTCTTATGCGACACCGTGCATCTAATTAGTTCATGATCAAGTCTAAGTCTTAAGTATGTGTTTGTTTGTTTCGGAGTTGAGTTCGGAAGGTGTCAGATACACCATTTAAGTTCTTCTTGATCGTCAATGTAGCACCCCGAGCGTAGGGCACCACATCCCCCGTACTAGAGCCCGACACGTGTAGTGGAATGGAGAATCCGTACACGCATCGAACAATAGCGAACGGGAGACAAACAAAACTCACTCTCTATGTAACGCCCCAGTTTTCAGTAATAATAATGTGATGTAATTGTTTATAAATTGCGCAATTTAATTATTTAATTATATGATTAATTGTTTATAAATGCTTATATTTGATTCAAACTATAAACTATTTCTATTTTAATTTAATTCATTTTATTTCACTTTGATATTTAGTGTTTAATTTCTTAAATTAAGGTTTTGTGTTACCTTAACTATTTCGGTAATTTCGATAATTAATTTGCACATGTTATAAGTTGGCTTTAAAATTATTTAATATGGAATTTAAGTTTTAGTAAATTATTTATAACAATATGAATTCGTTCATGCGCATGAGTGTGCTATTTGTGCTTCGTTCATATATGTAATGGTATCTGATTGGCGTGAAACTTTAATATGTCGTAAATATGTGTGTTATGAACATGTATATATGCTCGGTTTATGTTTTCGGATTCACTTGACGTGTTTATGAATTTAATTTTGATTGAGGAACCAAATCGGGGGCTAACGAGCAATTAGCGCACCCTTGGTTCCGTGCGTGATATCTTGAGCTCGGGAATTCGGATTCGAATTCCGTCAACTCCGTTGCCTTCGTATCGACGATCCGGAGACAATGGAACCAGCCTCATACCTTTTTGAGATCATTAAGACCTCCGAAATCCAACCGTAACGAGCAACTCGTGCAAGAAGAACTACTTTCGTTGACTAGTCTTCATGGTGGGACCCCATAACACCCCTTAACTTAACCATACCTTAACCATGACTTACCTACCTTGAGTTAAGCCCTTTCTCTCCTCTTTAGCTCTGAAAACCGAACCATATGCCTCCATTTCCAGCTGCAACTGATCGAGAGAAGGGAGAAGAGAAGAAAGGAAGAAAACCCTTGGCCCTTTGTGATTTTGGAGCTCAAATCACCATCTTCCTTCACCAAAACTTCAAGGTATGAATATTTATGTCTTCTCTACTCAATTATGCTTGATTTCATCTATTTAAAACATGATTTGGATCAGATTTGATTAGGGTTTGAATTATGAGATTGGTATGAACTTTTAGGGATTTTTATTCTTGTGACCTATATGTTTGTGTGGCTGAATTTCTTGCTTATATGTGATCATATGAACTTTTTTCTTGGCTTATTTCTTTCCTAACTGATAGTATATGATGTTAGGAGGATTTCATCTCTTGCTCCTTTTATGAAATTTTGAGATATGGAGCTCCAAACTTGATGATCTAATTGATTCCCCTGTTTTTGAACTGCTGTGTGAATTTATGTGTTGTAGCTTGATCATATGGCCTTCAATTCGTGTGAAAATGCATGGAGTTGATGTACACTTATTGCTCTACATGTTAACATTCATGCTTTAATTATTTGGTTCCATTTGAAGCCTCAAAACCGAAATACATGGCCTGTTTTATGCATGCTCCATGACAGATTGGTTGCTGTTGCAATTGTGTGGTTGTTGGTCACCCTAATGTGCTTTAAATTGTACCATTTTGCATATATATGATGTATATTAGTTGTTTAGTATGTTAGCATGCATTCCCCAAAGTTTCAGATCCAAATTCAAGCCCTAAGTACTTGATCAAGGCATGATAGAATCATTAGGGTTCATATGTCCGATTGTAGCGACCCAGTTTTGTTGCATGGATTCGATGATCTTAACGTGTGATTTAGCCTTTGCACTCTAAATGAAAAATGTTCATAACATGCCAAATATGTTGTATATTAAGTTTCAGAGAATTTGGAGTTCATTTGGTATGCCTTTGGATTGATTTTGTATGAGTTCAGTTTTGCCGGTAAAATTGTTCGAGTGGTTTGGTTCTGTACCGTGACACCCCCGTGTCTCATTTACTCATAAGAGGGAGACACGGGCGTGTCACACCTTCTGGGCATCTCTGTACTGAGCCACGCCCGTGGCTCAGTTGGGCTAGGGTTGGTGACACCCCCGTGTCACTTCCCATGTGCAGTCTTTGTTGCTTCCTTTTCGGTTTTGGATTTATTTCACCTCCTTAATGGCTTTATCTCCTTTTGTGTTGAACTATGGACTTGTTTTACTATGTGTTAGGAGTATTTTGGTTTAATTTCATGGCTTTTGGATGTGTTATAGGCATGCTTTTACTTGATGCCGTTTATGTGTGTTTGTATATCGCTTATGAATCGCATCACTTATTTTCTATATCATAAGACTTCTTCTTGTTGTCAAACCTTGGATATATGCTATGTTATGTAATATGAAGTATGTGGTAGCATTATGGAAGAGCTTGAATATGTCTATGCTCCTATTTGAGTTCTTGAATAAATTGAATGGAGTTATGAATTGAATGATCTATGATTGAATAAGTGAATGAATGGGTTATATGATTTTCATGACTTAATATGATCTTTATGTCTTCATATCATGTGTGAGCATTGCCGTGCGTCATATATGGTTCATTTAGAGTCTTGAGTCTCACGAGCACGTCTTGTGGTCTTTTGTACAGTTTATCTCCAGGGTGGAGAGCTTTTGATCGTTCAGGCACTTGGTGCTCGATCCTTGTAACTTCACGGTTCAGGTGAGGGTGGTTTTCGTTTTAGCTATGTAACAAACCCTACAACCTTTATGTGAAAAGCTTTGGCCAAAACCTTATGATTATATATATACGGTTTTCAAATGAAGTTATCGAGTAAATTCTTCTGAATTATACGTACGAGCATATATAAGCTTAAAAATGATTTTGTAATGAGGCTATGCTCCAAACCGTGTGTCTTCATGCTAGCTACGGATTCGGATGACACGGAGAGGTACGTATATAGCATATGCCGAATTACACGGTAAGGTATGATTTCTTATAGTATGTATTGATCGAGTAAACCCTTTTCAAATGATTTATGAATTATGATATGTACTTATGATTGTTATGTTTTGGCGAGACACATTTATTACTTATTACTTAACGGGCCCCGGGACTTAGTATATGTGGCTAACCGAGGAAGCAAGGGCTGACGGGGATCCCATATACTAGTCCCAACTTATATACGGTGATACCGGCCCTCGCTAGGAGTTTTAGCGGGGAATGGGAGCTGAGTGCCAATTGGGGAATTCATGTAACCCCATTGGTCATTGATTGGGTGGCCGGGTCTTGCTAACCCGTCCACCACCCGGAGGAAGAAGGTTGATTATGATATGATTTATACTTATGATTATGAATATGTTATGATTGATAGGCACCGTGCGGGAAGGCCGGGAAACGGATTGCCCAAACGAATATGATTTAGGATTTGATATATGAATTGTGTGTATTATGATATATCGCATGAACACCTAATCAACTTATTACTGATATTTGTCGTACACGGTCGGAGTTTGGTTGGAGATTGTGCACGCTCACTCGCCGAGCCTTATATTTATGTATGATTTATGAATGTAATGAATTTAATATGAATTAGTCGTAAAAGTCGAGCATTGTTTATCTATTTTCTTGCCCTTTTTGGGAACTAATTTCAAATAAAACCTTGCTCGGGATTTATGACTTGCATGTGCCTGTTTTATATATATATGTATCGCTCCTGCTCACTCAGTCTTCTAGAGACTGACCCTCTCCCTCCCCAACACTTTAGTGTGCAGGTTTGGCTTTGGAGATTCGAGCTAGGCGGAGGTATTCGGAGTCTTTATGTGGTCGAGTTAGTTAGAAGAGTCTCTGCACTCATTCATGTATTAGATTTATGTATGATTCGATTCCTTAGTATCCCGAACTTGAATATTTATGAAATTATTATTGAATTGATTTTATTGGGATTTGCTATGTTTTAAAAAGAGGCCTGAAGAGCCCAAATTCTATTTATGGTTTGTATGATTGAAATTGGTTTTCTATGCAATATATTTTGTTGATTGGTTTCTTTACAGGGTCTAGCTCCGCCTGGCTTAGGAAGGTTTTTATGTTTGTCTCCCGTTCGCTATGGTTTGATACGGGTGCGGATTTACTGTTTCGTTACTCGTGTTGGGCCATAGTGCGGGGGATGTGGTGCCTCACGTGCGGGGTGCTACATCCTTAAGTGGTATCAGAGCCCGGTTGCAAAACCGGTGTTCTCGTGTCATGTCTGAGTCAGTTAGGTCGCACGGCATAGGAACAACTTGTGAATGTGTGCATTGCATCGATCTTGAATATGGAATTTGGTTTCCTTAAGAATTTTGTTGAATCACTTGTTGCATTTTATATGGATTCTTGTCTTTCGTATTGAATATGTGTCATGAGCATGCACTAATCGCATGCATCTACTCTTGAAGTAAGCTGTGATTTATAGATTATAAAGATGATATCAAACCACGGCCAAGTTCTATGATTCCAACAATCTATTACAATTCCTTCGGAAGCACGGAAGATAGGAAGGATGCCCGGGGAGGAATGTGAAGAATGCTAGTTGTGTGGCTTTGTAGACTGAGTTGCAATTGACGGTTGGGATTCAGAATGGGAGGTTCGACCTTGGCGATGCAATAGCAGAGGAACATTTGGGGGAATAGGAATAGGAGTTAATCAAGGGATGGTTGTGACTCAGAAGAATAACTTATGTGAATCCACTAATTGAAGTGCATTAAATGGATCCAACAGGATCTTGCAACCTAAGGAATGAAGGGAACAAAATCTTGAAGATATATTGGTCCCGGATTTGGATCATGGAAGAGGTACTAGTAATTAAGAGGAGTAGAGATAACAGGGGTCCGGTAGAGGTTATGCATCAAGGGTCTACAAAGAAGGACTTCGAACTAAACCTAGTGATTAGAAGTCGGGTTCTAGAAGATAAGCATTTGGGTAAACGCAAATAGAGGGAAGGTGGCGATATGGAGAACAGGATTTGAGTTCATTTTTCCAAATCCAAGCTGAATTGTCATGTTGTGAGGTTAAATCGGAAGATATGGAGCAACAAATGGAAACGGAAAGAAAGGAAATCATGCGCTCAAGTATAAGCAATTGGAGGTGAATTGAATCCACAAAGGATAAGCGCGGAATTCTTGACTGAGGTGATGATTAGAAGTAAAGGTCGAATTTCGAGAAGAAGTTTGGATATTAACTCGGGGACGTGGAAGAATTAAGGATTAAGGAATTGCAATCTCGGATAGTGGAAGATACAAGTGATGGACTCATGGAAAACTTGAAGACCGTGGGAAAGGCAAGGGATAATCACCAAGTCAAAGTGACCTTGGGATCGGAAGAACAAGGAAAGCTACCGAGCTAATAACTTCCCACATCGGTGACAGGTTCCAAAACATTCATAGCATGTGCATCATATTTTGCATTAATTGTTTATTCTTTTCACCTTATGTTTATCCGTGCATTTCTAATTGGTTTTGTTATGCTAAGGTGTTGTATAACTACGTGATGTAAACGTGACCCATGCATTGTCATTTTAACCCAACATGCATTTTAGTATTTACTCGATAGGAAGTCCTTTCGTCTCAACTATCAAGTATCAGTTCAATCGAGCTGCATCTGAGTTATGAGGAAGAGGAATAATAGGATGACATTAGAAGGAAGGTGAATTTGGGAAATAAGAACTCCCATTAAGGGATAGGTTCACGGAAACGAGAATTCAGAAGGAGAAGTGAAACCAGAGTTCCAGACAAGATTAAGAAAGGAGTTTCGGACATCAAGAGAACTAGGGAAGGAGTTGAAAGGCCACATCTTTGATTTCTACATCAGTAAAACTCCACCTAATGGGATTTACTCATCAAGAGTTTGGGTAAGAGAAGAATCGATGGAGTCAACCCGGGACAACAGAAATTTAAGGGGGAGAGCACGACCGAGGAACAAATTGACGATTGAAAGGATGCTTGAAGAAATATTTTAGTGAGAATAATGAAATTGTAAATTAAGGAAGACCTGGGAATCCTATTAGTGATGATCAGAGATAACTAAGGTGGCTTGAAGGGTTAAGTTGTTAAGAGGAGAGTTAAGTTACTCTATTCGGGTTGGAGTCCCTCAGTAGGTATGACGGAAATGGCTTCGAGAATATCCCTATGTATAGAACATGGATCTGGGGATAACAGAATTATAAGGGAGCTTCTGGATACTCCTAAGTCAGAATTGACAAGGATGAACATTAGGAAGATTCAAATCAAACTTCAAAAATCATCAAGAACATCTTCTCTTCGGTCAAGGAATTTTAGGGACCAAATACTAAACTTCACCCTAAGGAGTTAAAGGGAGTGAAAAGGGGTCAATCGAATGGAAGAAAGAAAGAAATTTGTATAGCATGCATCTTAAGGTCGGGATTGAATCATCAAGGTTGTTTAGAGTGGTTATCCTCGGGGATATGTTGGACTTCGATATGGTAAAGGTAATAACTACAGACCTGAGTTCGGGACGGACGATCAAGGGGATCCAGGGAGGTCAAGCTCAGTTAATTATTAAGAGTTGGTTTGATTGAAAGAAGATTATGGGAAATGACGAAAGATCGAAGAAGATTGGAAGCAGGACAAGTTAGAAGGGAATAAAGAATGAAATCCTTAGAGGATCTATCAATTGCTTGGTTGGGGTACCTTGAAGCGCTTAAAGACGAGTCGCGCATTGAATTCACTTTCGGGGCAGACCACGCTTTGGACAACGAAACTTACCGTTCTGAATTATGCAACTACGGTGAACGGTACCTATAGCATTCATGATACATGCATCCATGCAAAAATTAACTTTTATAAATTTTATGTTAAGTGCTTTGTTCTGCACTGTGTTAAATTACTTGGAGTAATTGAATATCAATGTGGGCGACATTTATTACTTGCTTTGGGTGCCTTACGTGATTTTAAATTTGGTTTTGCGTGAGTTGCTTGGAAGTATTGGAGACTTCCTTGCTTTATTTTCGGTTAAGAGACGGGGATTCTCTTATCTTTGTTTGGGAGACGGGGTACTCTCTTTGCTTGCGAGAGACGGGGTTCTCTCATTGTTGTTGGAGAGACGGGGTTCTCTCATTGCTGTTCGAGAGACGGGGCTCTCTCCTTGTTGCTTGTGAGAGACGGGGAATCTCTCATTGTTTGTTTTCAAGCGTACTTTGAATCCGAGGACGGATTCTTTTTAAGGGGGAGAGATTGTAACGCCCCAGTTTTCAGTAATAATAATGTGATGTAATTGTTTATAAATTGCGCAATTTAATTATTTAATTATATGATTAATTGTTTATAAATGCTTATATTTGATTCAAACTATAAACTATTTCTATTTTAATTTAATTCATTTTATTTCACTTTGATATTTAGTGTTTAATTTCTTAAATTAAGGTTTTGTGTTACCTTAACTATTTCGGTAATTTCGATAATTAATTTGCACATGTTATAAGTTGGCTTTAAAATTATTTAATATGGAATTTAAGTTTTAGTAAATTATTTATAACAATATGAATTCGTTCATGCGCATGAGTGTGCTATTTGTGCTTCGTTCATATATGTAATGGTATCTGATTGGCGTGAAACTTTAATATGTCGTAAATATGTGTGTTATGAACATGTATATATGCTCGGTTTATGTTTTCGGATTCACTTGACGTGTTTATGAATTTAATTTTGATTGAGGAACCAAATCGGGGGCTAACGAGCAATTAGCGCACCCTTGGTTCCGTGCGTGATATCTTGAGCTCGGGAATTCGGATTCGAATTCCGTCAACTCCGTTGCCTTCGTATCGACGATCCGGAGACAATGGAACCAGCCTCATACCTTTTTGAGATCATTAAGACCTCCGAAATCCAACCGTAACGAGCAACTCGTGCAAGAAGAACTACTTTCGTTGACTAGTCTTCATGGTGGGACCCCATAACACCCCTTAACTTAACCATACCTTAACCATGACTTACCTACCTTGAGTTAAGCCCTTTCTCTCCTCTTTAGCTCTGAAAACCGAACCATATGCCTCCATTTCCAGCTGCAACTGATCGAGAGAAGGGAGAAGAGAAGAAAGGAAGAAAACCCTTGGCCCTTTGTGATTTTGGAGCTCAAATCACCATCTTCCTTCACCAAAACTTCAAGGTATGAATATTTATGTCTTCTCTACTCAATTATGCTTGATTTCATCTATTTAAAACATGATTTGGATCAGATTTGATTAGGGTTTGAATTATGAGATTGGTATGAACTTTTAGGGATTTTTGTTCTTGTGACCTATATGTTTGTGTGGCTGAATTTCTTGCTTATATGTGATCATATGAACTTGTTTCTTGGCTTATTTCTTTCCTAACTGATAGTATATGATGTTAGGAGGATTTCATCTCTTGCTCCTTTTATGAAATTTTGAGATATGGAGCTCCAAACTTGATGATCTAATTGATTCCCCTGTTTTTGAACTGCTGTGTGAATTTATGTGTTGTAGCTTGATCATATGGCCTTCAATTCGTGTGAAAATGCATGGAGTTGATGTACACTTATTGCTCTACATGTTAACATTCATGCTTTAATTATTTGGTTCCATTTGAAGCCTCAAAACCGAAATACATGGCCTGTTTTATGCATGCTCCATGACAGATTGGTTGCTGTTGCAATTGTGTGGTTGTTGGTCACCCTAATGTGCTTTAAATTGTACCATTTTGCATATATATGATGTATATTAGTTTTTTAGTATGTTAGCATGCATTCCCCAAAGTTTCAGATCCAAATTCAAGCCCTAAGTACTTGATCAAGGCATGATAGAATCATTAGGGTTCATATGTCCGATTGTAGCGACCCAGTTTTGTTGCATGGATTCGATGATCTTAACGTGTGATTTAGCCTTTACACTCTAAATGAAAAATGTTCATAACATGCCAAATATGTTGTATATTAAGTTTCAGAGCATTTGGAGTTCATTTGGTATGCCTTTGGATTGATTTTGTATGAGTTCAGTTTTGCCGGTAAAATTGTTCGAGTGGTTTGGTTCTGTACCGTGACACCCCCGTGTCTCATTTACTCATAAGAGGGAGACACGGGCGTGTCACACCTTCTGGGCATCTCTGTACTGAGCCACGCCCGTGGCTCAGTTGGGCTAGGGTTGGTGACACCCCCGTGTCACTTCCCATGTGCAGTCTTTGTTGCTTCCTTTTCGGTTTTGGATTTATTTCACCTCCTTAATGGCTTTATCTCCTTTTGTGTTGAACTATGGACTTGTTTTACTATGTGTTAGGAGTATTGTGGTTTAATTTCATGGCTTTTGGATGTGTTATAGGCATGCTTTTACTTGATGCCGTTTATGTTTGTTTGTATATCGCTTATGAATCGCATCACTTATTTTCTATATATAAGACTTCTTCTTGTTGTCAAACCTTGGATATATGCTATGTTATGTAATATGAAGTATGTGGTAGCATTATGGAAGAGCTTGAATATGTCTATGCTCCTATTTGAGTTCTTGAATAAATTGAATGGAGTTATGAATTGAATGATCTATGATTGAATAAGTGAATGAATGGGTTATATGATTTTCATGACTTAATATGATCTTTATGTCTTCATATCATGTGTGAGCATTGCCGTGCGTCATATATGGTTCATTTAGAGTCTTGAGTCTCACGAGCACGTCTTGTGGTCTTTTGTACAGTTTATCTCCAGGGTGGAGAGCTTTTGATCGTTCAGGCACTTGGTGCTCGATCCTTGTAACTTCACGGTTCAGGTGAGGGTGGTTTTCGTTTTAGCTATGTAACAAACCCTACAACCCTTATGTGAAAAGCTTTGGCCAAAACCTTATGATTATATATATACGGTTTTCAAATGAAGTTATCGAGTAAATTCTTCTGAATTATACGTACGAGCATATATAAGCTTAAAAATGATTTTGTAATGAGGCTATGCTCCAAACCGTGTGTCTTCATGCTAGCTACGGATTCGGATGACACGGAGAGGTACGTATATAGCATATGCCGAATTACACGGTAAGGTATGATTTCTTATAGTATGTATTGATCGAGTAAACCCTTTTCAAATGATTTATGAATTATGATATGTACTTATGATTGTTATGTTTTGGCGAGACACATTTATTACTTATTACTTAACGGGCCCCGGGACTTAGTATATGTGGCTAACCGAGGAAGCAAGGGCTGACGGGGATCCCATATACTAGTCCCAACTTATATACGGTGATACCGGCCCTCGCTAGGAGTTTTAGCGGGGAATGGGAGCTGAGTGCCAATTGGGGAATTCATGTAACCCCATTGGTCATTGATTGGGTGGCCGGGTCTTGCTAACCCGTCCACCACCCGGAGGAAGAAGGTTGATTATGATATGATTTATACTTATGATTATGAATATGTTATGATTGATAGGCACCGTGCGGGAAGGCCGGGAAACGGATTGCCCAAACGAATATGATTTAGGATTTGATATATGAATTGTGTGTATTATGATATATCGCATGAACACCTAATCAACTTATTACTGATATTTGTCGTACACGGTCGGAGTTTGGTTGGAGATTGTGCACGCTCACTCGCCGAGCCTTATATTTATGTATGATTTATGAATGTAATGAATTTAATATGAATTAGTCGTAAAAGTCGAGCATTGTTTATCTATTTTCTTGCCCTTTTTGGGAACTAATTTCAAATAAAACCTTGCTCGGGATTTATGACTTGCATGTGCCTGTTTTATATATATATGTATCGCTCCTGCTCACTCAGTCTTCTAGAGACTGACCCTCTCCCTCCCCAACACTTTAGTGTGCAGGTTTGGCTTTGGAGATTCGAGCTAGGCGGAGGTAATCGGAGTCTTTATGTGGTCGAGTTAGTTAGAAGAGTCTCTGCACTCATTCATGTATTAGATTTATGTATGATTCGATTCCTTAGTATCCCGAACTTGAATATTTATGAAATTATTATTGAATTGATTTTATTGGGATTTGCTATGTTTTAAAAAGAGGCCTGAAGAGCCCAAATTCTATTTATGGTTTGTATGATTGAAATTGGTTTTCTATGCAATATATTTTGTTGATTGGTTTCTTTACAGGGTCTAGCTCCGCCTGGCTTAGGAAGGTTTTTATGTTTGTCTCCCGTTCGCTATGGTTTGATACGGGTGCGGATTTACTGTTTCGTTACTCGTGTTGGGCCATAGTGCGGGGGATGTGGTGCCTCACGTGCGGGGTGCTACACTCTAGCTAGGCGGCCTAACCCTCATTCAGAGCACAAAACAGTTCATGGTATAGCGGAAGCGATAAAAGCAATTCATACCAAAATTCCCCAAGATCATATATATACATATCACATAGTCATAAGAGCATAATATTTCCAACTACAAATTTACAATGCCCTTCCCGGGCCAAAATATTTCAAGTATCAAAGTATTCGGAAAATAAATTTCATAAACATAAGACATAAACCACTACGAATGTAATAAAGATGACTCGAGCTATGAAACAAGTAAGACAAGAAGACAACTTGCCGCCTAACTCGACTCCCACGGTACCTGCAACTCAAAGATAGGAAAAAAAAAGGGAAAACCACGAGGGTTAGTCCTAACAACCAGTGAGGGGGCTACACACACACTCATAATACATATATAGCAAAGCATTTAATCAAAATCATAAAAGGATCCATGAACCGGGGATGGTTTTTGCAAACTAAATCATTTCCCGTGATAATAACTATATATAATGAAAAGAAGTAAGGGCCATAGGCCAAAATCACAAATTTTAAGTATTTAAGAATCCATTCCCGTTTCATAAATCATACGAATTCAAACAACTCGGCGAGTACGAGTTATACTTCCAACTCCTACAAACAAAGACATAATCAAAGCAAAATTCATAAACCATCTTTCTCCGGGTGACAGAAGGGTTGACAGCCCTAACTATCAGTCAAATTCACACGAAACAAGGTTAATTACTTCCATGAAACCTTCGGCGGTTGAATCCACCGGCTCAAGAGAAACGCCCTTCCTCAACCTCCTAAGGTTAGGCGAGACTCTCAAAGGAAAGTGTTGATGGAAGAGCCCGGTGACCCTTCGGCCGTCTCGAGATACCATGCCACTCTCCGGGCCCAAATCATAATTCAAAATTCATAATTTTCGTAAACTTCTCTTTCAAAGTTCAAAGCTCGCTTACACACTCACACTTAACGAAAGGATTTCAAAACAAATGTAAAATAGTTTATATACTTATACAAATCGTTTTCAAAAACTTATAACAAAGAGAACAAGTCTTCAAAGTACATACCATACATATATTTAACATATAGTATACATAAATCGCATGCGGGATTAAAAATATTTAGGGTTTTAGGTCATAATATCTAAAAGAATAAAACCTCACCTTCCGAACGCGTAGCGGTGACAAAAGAAAGCGAACCGGACGCCTAAGGGACAACCTCGTCATTAACGGGAGGGTCAACTACACAAAACAAATAACAAGGGATAATCTTAGACTCAAAATGTACCACATAAACGCTCGGCAAATGCACATGCGTGTAAATGATGCAAATGAAATGAGATGAATTCATGTTTAGGTCATATAAGGTCACACATTGCATATGAACTCACATATCATAAACAAGGATGTAAAACGAACTATAAATTCATAACATAAATCTTAACGCACAATATAACATGTTATAAGAAGCATGGGGATCAAATTAGGGTTGGGAAAGCGAAAAGAAAGCAAAACAAAACAAGAAAACCAAAGTTTGGGGCAAAAGGAGCCACTGACCTAAATCCACCCCGGTGGATTTTTTTCAAAGGGAAAATCCACCCCCATGGATTTTCCAGGAGTTTCTGACTCAAATCCACCCCGGCGGATTTTTTTCAAAGGGAAAATCCACCCCCGTGGATTTGAGTCGGAAGCCAAAAAAACTCGAATTTTCAGCCCCAAAACTCTCCAAAACTCATCCAAATTCATACAAACTCAAGATAGAACATATTAGGATCATAATATGTCATATATTCACTCAATCCATGTCAAAATCGAAGCTAAACATCAAGATTCAAGTGAAGGAATGTAAGAGATATACATATCTTCAAGTTTATGCCAAAAACCCAAATTGAAACCTAAAGATTCCTAGATTCTCATGCAAAATCAGACCATACACTTATATTATAATGTCATAAGATCAATTAGGATGCAAAAACTCCAACAAAACACCAAGAGATCAAGCTATAATTTCAAAATTGGCAAAACCCTTACTATTCATAGAAATATTCATATCTTGATCAAATCACCACCAAATTGAGCAAATAAGGTATCTAAACAAAGAAGAGAAGATGGAGAAACAAATTCCAAGCTTACCTTTTGAAAATGGAAGGATTTGATGAGGATTTGAGATCAAAAGGTTGGAAGGTGAATAGTATAATTTTGCTTCCTTCTTGGTCTCGGTTTTGAGCAGCTATTTCTCTCTTCTCTCCAAGGTTGGAATTAAATGAGGGGCTTATGGCTGATAGAGGAGTATGTTAGGAGTATGTGGGGCCAAGGTTTATTTAATTTGGTCAAATATATCAAAAGTTATGAATAAAAGAGTGGGCAAAGGTCTAAAATGGCATACGAGGCTTGTTTCGGTTAAATTTCGGAGGTCTAAATGAGCTTAGAAAAATATGAGGCTATGTTTATTGAACCCGAATCAAGGATACAAGTTCAACGGAGGTGACGGAATTCGAATCCGAATTCCCGAGCTCAATTTGTGCTTCCCGGAACCCAAGGGGCGCTAAATGCTCTTTAGCCTCCTTTAGGTTCCGTCTCCAAAATTAAAATGAAAAGACAAACCAAACAAATTACAAAATATAAAATGAACATATAGTCAAGTTCATAACTCAAGTAATTCACGCATATCAAAAATTCGCAAGAAACAGAATTGAAATCGGACACGAATAGGGCAAAATTTCAAGCGTAGAGGGTTTAAACGTTCAAAACGAATTCATTCTTAAATCAAATAATTATCAAATTTCCACATAAGAATTTAATAAACATCAAATATTCACGTAAGTACTTAATTAAATCGTGCACATAGTAGTATACCTGAAAGTCTGAACAATCGGGATGTTACAAACCTCCCTCCTTCAAAAGGACCTGTCCTCAGGTCCGAAACGAGGTCTTGAAAAGTTCCGGGTACAACTGTCACATTTTCTCCTCGGTTTCCCAAGTGGCTTCTTCGGATTTCTGATCACGCCACAAGACTTTTACCAAGGGGATTTGCCGGTTTCTCAATTCTTGCATCTTCCGGTCCAAAACTTTAACCGGGTACTTCTTGATTGTCAAATCCGACTCTAGTTGCACCTCTTTGATTGGAATTATAGAAGACTCATCGGGATAGTGTTTCCGGAGTTGAGAGACATAGAAAACATTGTGTATCCCGGTCAAACTCGGTGGTAGATCAGGCCGGTAGGCTACTTCCCCAACTCGCTCAAGAATCACAAAGGGGCCTAAGTAACGTGGGTTAAGTTTCCCGCCTTTACCAATCCGAGCAAACCCTTTTCTAGGAGATGCTTTTAGAAAAACCTTATCTCCCGCTTCAAACTCCAAGGGTCATCTTCTTTTGTCCGCATAACTTTTCTGTCGGTCCTGAGCCGCCTTTAGCCTTTGTCGAATCACTTTCACTTTCTCGATGGTATCTTGGATCTCCTTTGGTTTCTTAGCTCTGTCGAGCTTACCATCCTTTGTCCATCTCCATTCATCAATATCCCAAAATAAAGGTGATCGACATTTCCTTCCATATAATGCCTCATACGGAGCCATACCAATCGAAGTCTGACAACTGTTATTATAGGCGAACTCGACCAAATCCAAATACTCATCCCACGAGTCTTGATAGTCTAAAGCACAAGAACGAAGCATGTCCTCAAGATATTTAATTAACCTCTCGGATTGTCCATCCGTTTGTGGGTGAGATGCAGTACTAAACTGAAGTTTCATTCCCATACACTTCTGTAATTCCTGCCAGAAACTCTCTGTAAACCGTGGATCCCTATCTGAAACAATACTGACAGGTGCACCATGCAATCTCACAATTTCTTTCCGGTACAACTTGGCCAACTTAGGTACTTTATCGGACATCCGGACCTTGAGAAAGTGAGCCGACTTCGAAAACCGATCAATTATGACCCAAATTCCATCGAAACCTCCTTTGGTCCTTGGCAAGCCGGACACGAAGTCCATCGTCAGTTGCTCCCACTTCCATTCAGGAATTGGAAGTGGTTGGAGAGTTCCCCCCGGTTTCTGATGTTCATCTTTCACCACTTGGCATGTTTGGCACCTTCTTACATAATTGGCCACATCTCTTTTCATACCGTTCCACCAATACAAACTTCTTAAATCTCTATACTTCTTAGTAGTATCGGGATGTACCGTATAAGCCGACTTATGCGCCTCATCCAACACCAACTGCTTAAGTTCATCTGGAACACACACCCGAGCCTTAAACCGGAATAATCCCGAATCATCAAACCTGAATTTTATCTCTGGATCAATCCTTGCCTTAGCTACTAATCTTTGAATTTCCAAATCATTAGATTGAGCTTCAATCAATCTTTGCCTCAAATCCGGTTGTACTGATATATTTGCCAAACGGGCCTCTGAAACCAAGGATACCGAACTCTGTTTACTTGAACCTGCTCCCAAACTCGAGATACTAACCTTTCTGCCCAAAGCATCCGCAACCACATTAGCCTTACCCGGATGGTATTGAATTCTACAATCATAGTCCTCAAGTAGCTCAACCCAACGTCTTTGCCTTACATTTAAATCCTTCTGTGTAAACAAATACTTAAGGCTTTGGTGGTCGCTAAAAACTTCAAAAGTAACCCCATAGAGATAATGACGCCATTTCATCAAAGCAAAAACAACCGAAGCTAATTCCAAATCATGAGTGGGATAATTTTTCTCGTGATCTTTTAACTTCCTCGAGGAGTATGCTACTACTTTACCATTTTGCATCAGGACACAACCGAGCCCTTCCTTCGATGCATCGGTATAAACCGAGTAACCTTCAGAACCCTCGGGTAGGGTTAAAACCGGTGCAGAAGTCAATCTCTCCTTAAGAGTTTGAAAACTCTTCTCACACGCCTCGTCCCACTCGAACTTAACCTCTTTCTTTGTTAACCGAGTCAACGGGGAAGCAATCTTCGAGAAGTCTTTCACAAAGCGCCTATAATACCCCGCTAACCCTAGAAAACTTCTCACTTCAGATGCATTCTTCGGCTGTTTCCATAACATAACCGTTTCTATCTTTGCTGGATCCACTTCAACACCATTCCCTGAGATAAAGTGACCCAAAAATGAAACCCGTTCAATCTAGAACTCACACTTACTGAACTTGGCGAACAATCTATGTTCTCGAAGTGTTGACAATACCATTCTCAAATGCCGCACATGATCTTCAACGGACCTCGAATACACTAGAATATCATCTATAAAGATGACCACGAATTTATCGAGGTAGGGCCGGAATATTCGGTGCAACATATCCATGAACGCGGCTGGGGCATTAGTAAGACCAAAAGTGTAACGCCCCGACTTTTCAGACGTAAATGTATGACGTTTGTGTTTATAAAATTGCGCAAAATAATTGTCTTTACGTGTTTTATATTTAATTTTATTATAAATTATTATTATTTTATTTTATTATAATTCATTTTAATTCAATAATTCTTTTTAAAATAAATTATATTTTAAATATATATATATATATATATATATATATATATATATATATATATATATATATATATTATAATTCGTTAATGGCTGATTAATTAATGATTAATGCTAATTAAGTATTATGTTAATTAATCATGTTTAATCATATTAATTAATTTATTCTAATTGCATCATTGACTAGGTTATATAGGTTTGAATTTAATTTCATTTATTTGATTAATTCATGAATTCGTTGAAAATGTGCATCGTTCTTATTTGAATTGATATCGAAATATCGTGCAATTGTAATACGACGTAAATATGTGTGTTACGAACATGCTTATATTCTCGGTTTATGTTTTCGAATTCATTTGATATGTTAACGAATTTAATTTGAATCGTGGAACCAAATCGGGGGCTAACGAGCACTTAGCACACCCTTGGTTCCGAATTTAATATCTTGAGCTAGGAAACTCGGATTCGAGTTTCGTCAATTTCGCTGAACTCGCAACGAAAATTCGAGTTTAGTAAACTTAGCCACATATTTTTCCCAACTCACTTCAACCTCCGAAATTTAACCGAAAAACCTACACGGCGCCAAAACTGTCACATTTCACCAAAATAGCCATATCTCTTACCATACTTAACCAAATTAACCATGGTTTGAACCTATGAGACCCTAACTCAACCATCTATCTGATCATTATCCTCCCCAACCGAAATAGTCTCTCATACTTAGAGAAAATCAGCCCTCTTTCCTCTGTTTTCCAGAAATCCCGTAGCCAAGCCAACCTCTTGAGATTCAAGCTCAAATCTCTTCCAAACCTCCATTAATCCACAAGGTAAGCTTGGTTATGTTATGTACATCCATCATGAGTCATTTTCATTCATTCATCCCTAAATTTGAGCATGAATTCGTGAGCTTTTGACAGAAATAAACATATAGAGATTTAGGTTTGAAATTGGTTGATCTTCTTCCATACTTGAGCTTTTTGGATGATTCCAAGCTTGAAAATGATTGTCTTGATCTCTTCTTGGCATTTATGGTAATGTTTTAGCTGGTAGTTGAAGCTTTTATAAGCTATCATTCATGAGATATTGAAGGTTGTTGTGATGCTCTGTTTTCCGCTGCTACGTACTGCGTCAATTTGCTGCTGCGTTTGAGGAGGTGTGAGGCTTGTTTGTGCTGAGTTTTATTGTTCTTTTCATGTCCATACTTACCTGATATTGTTGGGAGAAGATTGATTTTGGTTATGCTCTGTTTCTTCATGTCTGCTGCGTGAAAATTGCTGTTGTCGCAAGGTTGCGCCCGCGACCATTATTGCTCGTAATTCAGTCGCGCCCGCGACTGAACAGTACAGCTGCTCTCGTATTCTGAAAATGGGGAAAAATGCTGGAAATTATGGGTAGCGGCCGCTACCATTTCATGAAGAAAATGGGTCGCGGCTGTTTTTCTGGAATTTCAGTTCGTGCTTGTTGGTGTGTGTTTAAACTGTAATTCAAATCTTTCCTTACCTGCATGCATGAGTTTGGACGTGAATATATATGTATAGGTATAGCATTTCAGGCATCATAAGTTAATTGATGAAGTGCATGCATGCATAAATTTTGAAGTTTCATTTTAAAATATGCATGCATGATTTACATGCATACGTGCATTATATATATATATATATATATATATATATATATATATATATATATATATATATAACTATATAAATATTAATATTAAGTTTAAATAATTGTATATATATATATATATATATAACTATATAAATATTAATATTAAGTTTAAATAATTGTATATATATATATATATATTAATTGTGATTTAATTTGTTTAAATTTTAGAATTTAAATTGTTATCTAATTCATGTTTTATTTAATTTCCTAAATTTAATTGAATGTATTTACTTGTTTATTTTCTAATTGTAAATGTGATTGAATGTATTTAATTATCGAATTTCTAATTTTATATGTGATTTACTTTATGCTAAAATTTAATTGAAATTCTTGAATTAAGTTGATTGAAAATGTGAATTATGATTTGAACGAACGTGAACGAATGATGGAATGACTTGATTATATGAATTAAATTTCTTAATCGTGCACATGAACATTTCATAACATAATTTTATCTTTTATACGCTCATGTCATAATCATCTCATTGCCGAGCGTCCTATTTGGTCATATTGAGTCAATTCTCACCAGTACACACTGTTCCTTCTCTTGTACAGTTTGTTTCCAGGGCGGAGACTTCCAAATTGAATAGGCACCCGTATTGCTCCTATTTCTGGTCTCGTGGTTCCAGGTGAGGGTGGTTTTTGTTTTAGCTATGTAACAAACCCTACAACCCTTATGTGAAAAGCTTTGGCCAAAACCTTATGATTATATATATATGGTTTTCAAATGACTTTATCGAGTAAATTATGATCATGAAACCTTTTCCAAAGGAATTATGAATATGTTATGATTCTTACGAATTGATATGTTTTGGCGAGATCATGTTATGTATGTTATGATTGCACGGGCCCAGGGACTTAGTGTATGTGGCTATCCGGGGAGGCATCATGCCGACGGTGATCCCGTACATTAGTCCCACTATGTTACGGCGAAACGGTCTTCGTCAAGGGAGGTTCTTGACGGGGAAACGCTAACCGGGCTTTGAGGCCTCATGAACCTCATAGCCATATTGATATGTTTCGGTGGTCGGGCCTTGCAAACCCGTCCACTACCCGGAGGAAGAAGGTTGGAAATGATTTACGATTATGCTTATGATTATGTTATGTTATGTTATGATTATGCACCGTGCAGGAAGGCCGGGACACGGATCGCCCAAACGAATATGTTTTATAATATGATTTATGGTCTGTGTGTATTAGGATATATTGCATGATCGCCTAATCAACATATTATTGATATTTGTCGTACACGGACGGAGTTTGGTTGGAGATTGTGCACGCTCACTCGCTGAGCCTTATGTTTATGTATGAATTATGAACGTAATGAATTTAATATGAATAGTCGTAAAGTCCGAGCATTGCTTAGTCATTCTTTTGCCCTTTTTGGGAACTAACTTTAAATAAAACCTTGCTCGGGACTTATGACTTGCATGTGCATGTTTCTATATTATATGTATTGCTCCGGCTCACTCAGTCTTCTAGAGACTGACCTCTCCTTCCCCCTTTTTCCAGTTTCTTTTACAGGCGTTGGTTACTAGGCAGAGTTAGAGTGTCGAGTCATGGTTCTAGTCTCACTCATTTATACTCACTGCATATCATATTGTCTTTAAATACTGTATTGAATAATTATTTATTTATTATTGATGACCGGTGTTCTCTTATTGAATTGTTATTGATTCGGGACAGGTTAGGACAGGTTTACTAATTAGTGGAACCCGTATTTATATTCGTATTGGATTTCATTTGTTTCATGAATACTACATAAATGATTTCCTTGCTTCCGCATTTTGGGTTTCGTTGATGGTTCCAGGGTTAGCTTCCGCCTGGTCAGGACTGTACTTTTGATTGTCACCCGTTCGCTGTGAGTCCGATTCATGTGTGGACTGCCTATTTCATATGTGGATTAGACTCATAGTGCGGGGGATGTGGTGTCTATCGTCCCGGGTGCTACAAAAAGGTATAACCACGAACTCGAAATGCCCATAACGAGTGTTGAAACCCGTCTTCGGTATGTCTTCCTCCTAGATACGCAACTGATAGTACCCTTGTCTTAAATCCAACTTAGAATAAATACGCGAACCTTAAAGAAGATCGAACAACTCTTCAATGTGAGGAAGTGGGTACTTATTTTTAACCGTTAACCGGTTCAGCTCATGGTAGTCAATACACATCCGCAATGTCCCGTCTTTCTTCTTTACAAACAGGACAGGAGCACCCCACGGAGAAGTGCTCGGGCGAATGTAGCCACACTCTAAGGGTAGCACCCGAGCGTAAGGTACCACATCCCCCGCACCGAGACCTGACCCGTATATGAAATGGAAGTCCATACACGTGCCAAATCCACGGCGAACGGGGACACAACACACACGCTATGCTAGGCGGGACTAACCCTTGAACCATTCAACTCAAGAAACATAAAATCAGAGTAAAATAGAATGCGGAAGCAAGAATTACATAGTATAGATACAGTGAGCCACCAAGCTCCAAAAATCGATACACAAAAGCATTCTAATATGCAACGGCACTCACGGCCTACAAAATCATAACGCTCCAATCTATACTAGGATCAAATACCAAAGTAGCAACAAGAGTATGAACGTGAAACTGAAAAGAAGTGCTAAACATAAATGCAAGACCTAGACGACTTGTATTCCCGCCTAGCACTCCTATACCTGCACAAAACAACTGAAAACAACCGGGTTCAGTCTAAAAGAGACTGGTGGGTAAAAAAACGGGGCATAAGATATATATAATATCGCATAAATTGAACACATACATGCAAGCCCTAATCCCGTGTGAAGTTTGAAAGGATTTTACCAAGTGGTTAAAACAATAGAAAACATCAACGGGATTACGACGTTCATATTCATTCATAATTGTTCATAAGGGTTTAAGCTCGGCGAGTGAGCGTGCACAATCTCCAACCTTCTCCTCGTGTAATCATATCATAATTAGTGGTTATCACACATATCTTTCGTGCACATACATAAATGATCATAATCATACATATACACCTTCTTCCTCCGGGTGGTGGACAAGTTAGCTAGACCTGACCACCGGTTAAATCCTAGGCCAATGGGGGTACATGAATCCCCCAAGGGCACTCAGCTCCCATTCCTCGCTAAACCTCCTAGCGAGGGCCGGTATCACCGTAGTTTGGTTGGAACTAGTATATGGGATCCCCGTCAGCCCTTGCTTCCTCGGTTAGCCACATATACTAAGTCCCGGGGCCCGTTCAATAATAAGTAATAAATGTGTCTCGCCAAAACATAAGGTAGGGTTTCATAATTAAAAGAAAGGGGTCAAACATTTGAAATCATTTACCCAAAATGACTCGATTGATATAAATATATTATTTTGGCTTAAAACTTTGCACATAAGGGATTTATAGGGTTGTTTTAACTATTAGAAGAAAAACCCACCTTTACCAAAGCAAAATAAAGGCACAAGCGCGTCTCAATGCTCGCCCTCGTCTCCGACTAAACCCGAATCTGTGCAAAAGAAAAGGTATGAGACTCAATGACCACATATGACGCTCGGCAATGAAGTGCATATGATATGAATGCGTAAATGATCAAGTTATATCATAAAAATGTTCATGTGCACGATTAAATAATTTAAAACATATAATCATTCATTCGTTCACATATTTCATTCAATTTCATAATTTCATAAATTCATAAATTCATAAATTCATATAATTTTCATAAATTTACAATATTCATAATATTCATAAATTCGTAAATTCATAACATTCAAAACATTTATAATGCATATCGATTAATCTAAATTCATTTAATAATCATAACATATATTACTCAAATTCACATTTAGGAATAAAATAAATAAAACGTTCAAGCAAAAGCCGATAATTAAATACGTGAAATTGAAATCAATTAATTTCAAGAATTAAATTAAATCAAATAATATGTAAAATATATAATAAATATATATATAACATATATAAATAGCCATATATAATAATATACAATATATATATAATATATACTTATATACACATACACACTCACACACACATGCATGCATATATATACTACATGCATGCAAATATATATTTATATATATAATAACAATATCATATAATACATTTAATTTACATAAGTACATATATATTATATATATATATATACGCACACACACGAACGAACCCATGCATGCATGCACACTAACACACAATACACAATCATGCATGCATTCATTCACACAATTACACAAGCAATGCATGCACACAACATATATATATATACATTACACACACAGAAGACGCAGCAAAAACCATGGAATAACAGCAGCAACAAAATTCACGCGAGGAAGAAGAAGAAAAAAATTCAGGAACAGTTCGGAGAAAATGGGGTGACACCCCCGTGTCACCCTTAAAGCCTGGACCGAGACACCCCCGTGTCTCGGTACAGAAACCCAGCCCTCACAGCACCCCCGTTCCTCGCTGGAACGGGTAGAACAGCACGCCCGTGACGTGCAGCAGCAGCAGCCTCTAATCGCAGCAAAAATGTGCAGAAACAGAGCATCCAATTCCAAGAAGAAAGAAGGCAACAAAAGCAATATTACAAGGCACAAAGTGCTGCAAGAACTCAACAAGGTTACATGCTAAAAGGCCACTAAAAAGGACAGCAAAAGAAGGAAGGAAATGACAGCAAACCAGCGTGAAAAAAACAGGGCACCGTTGCGGGAAAAACAGGGCAAGAACAATTCAATCCTTCTCCATCCAATCAACTCAGTTAAGGCCAACAATAAGCAGCAAAATATCATATATTCAACAAGTAAATCAGTTCCAAAAGTGATCAATCAAAGCTTGGAAGCATACGTGACCTTCCCGTGAAAATTTTCTGAAACTTTCATAAATGATCTCTCATATATTTCTCAACAAACATGAAAGCAATGATCATAATTGATATGAAGATGTTAAAACAATTAATCTCAGGCTTGGAATTAGTTTAAATCATTGAGAAATGAAGAAGATCAAGAATTTGCCCAAACTTTCTTACTTTCGGGAATTTGCCCAGAAATGGTGAAACCATGCTCAAAATCATGAATGGAAGGATGAAAATGCTCAGAATTAATCATACAATATAACCCTTAACTTACCTTGATGATTGGTTGAAGTTTGGAGGAGATTTGAGCTCCAAAATCTCCAAGGTTGAAGGGTTACGGGACTGGCAGTAGATGCAATAGCTTTGGCTGAGTTTTGGGGATGGTGTGAGGGTTATCTCGGTTAGGGCTTGAAATATCTAGATAGATGGTTGAGTTAGGGTTTAAAGGAATCAAACCATGGTTAGTTTGGTTATGGTTTGAGCAAGATATGGCTGAATTAGTGCAACAAGGTCAAGTTGGTCTCCGTTTCGTTTTTCGGTTGGATTTCGGAGTTTCAAATGAATTAGGAAAAATATAAGGTTAAGTTTACTAAACTCGAATTTCCGTTACGAGTTCAGCGGAGTTGACGGAACTCGAATCCGAGTTCCCGAGCTCAAGATATTAAATTCGGAACCAAGGGTGCGCTAAGTGCTCGTTAGCTCCCGTTTTGGTTCCTCAATTAAAATTTAATTCGTTAACATAACAAATGAATTCAAAAACATAATTTGAGCATAAAATCATGTCCATAACACATATATGTACAACATATCACAAATTCGTGACAATTTGATATCATATCATATAAGAACGGAGCACAAAATGAACAACATGCATATTCCAAACAATTCATGCATAAATATATAAAATTCATGCAATTCATGCAATCCCCATGCAAAATGAAATAAGTTCATGCAGCAAAATATCCCATGCAAAAATTATGATTCCATGCATAATTAGAATAAAATTCATGCAAAATTAATTCCCATGCAAAGAATATGATTTCTCATGCATAAATATATTAATTTGTATGCATAAATAAAATCTTCATGCAATATTTATATATTGTACGTATAAATATATTTATAAATATGAATAATCAATTAATTAATTAAAACATGATTAACATATAATTAGTATAATCAATAAATTAATAATAATAATTAAACATATATATATATATATATAAATATAATACGAAATACATATATATATTAGAATTGATAATATATTAAAATAGAATATAATATAATAATATAATAATGATTTATAATAAAATTAAATATAAAACACGTAAAACAATTAATTCGCGCAAATAGGTAATCACATACGCCCTACCTTTACGTCCGAGAAATCGGGGCGTTACAATCTCTCCCCCTTAAAAGAATCCGTCCTCGGATTCACTGTTCGCTCGGAAACATCTCGGGATGAAACCTTTACATCTTGTCCTCCGTCTCCCACGTAGCCTCTTCGGTTTTATCACTTCTCCAAAGAACCTTGACTAGTGGAATACGCCGATTCCGAAGTTCCTGAAATTTTCGATCCACTATCTTAATCGGCTTCTGAACGACGGTGAGATCCGGTTCTAATTCCACTTCTTCAACTGGTAGAACCTCGGACTCATCTCGATAATACTTTCGGAGCTGTGAAACATGAAACACGTTATGAATTCCAGTCAAATTCGGAGGCAAGTCCAATCGATAAACCGTATCCCCAATCTTTTCCAAAATTTCATATGGTCCCATATACCAAGTGTTTAATTTTTCCTTCTCGTTCAATCCTTGAGAATCCTTTTCGTGGGGAATGCCTTTAAGAAAACCTTATCTCCAATCTCAACCTCCAATTTCTTCTTCCGTAGACCTGCATAAATCTTTTGTCTATCCTGAGCAGCCTTCATCCGTGGTCTAATTATCTGGACCTTATCAATAGTCTCTTGTACCGTCTTAAAGGGTTTTTCCTTCTTTTCCCTTCTTTCAATCCCTTCTTGCTTGGTTCAATTCCATTCCTCCAAGTCAAAGAACAACGGTAATCGATATTTACGTCCATAAGGAGCTTCATAAGGGCCATTTCAATCGAGGCTTGATAGCTGTTGTAGTAAGCAAACTCACTTATCTGTAACTGCTCATTCCACGAACTTTGAAAGTCCAATGCACATGCTCTCAACAAATTCTCCAGATACTTAATTAACCTTTCTGATTGTCCGTCGGTCTGAGGATGGAAAACTGTGCTGAATTGAAGCCTTGTTCCCAATCACTTCTGTAATTCTTGACATAACCTAGAAGTAAATCTGGGATCCCGATCCGAGACAATGCTAACAGGTACACCAGGAATCCTAACAATCTCATCATTGTATCTTTTGACCAACTTACTCATTTATCGGACATTCTGTTTGCAAGAAAATGAGCTGATTTCGTCAACCTGTCCACAATAACCCAAATTCCCTCGAAACCTCCTCTCACTCTTGGTAATCCCGAAACACAATCCATAGAATGTTCCCACTTCCCATCCGGGATAGGCAATGATCGAAGTAGCCCTGATGGCGTTTGATGTTCTGTTTTAATCACTTGACAAGTCATGCAGTGTTTCACAAAGTTGATAACATCCCGTTTTCATCCATTCCACCAACAAAATTCGCTTAAGATCCTTATACCTCTTGTTCCCTCCGGGATGTATCGAATACCCTGACCGATGGCTTCCTCAAGAATAATCCTGTTTAATTCTTCCGGGACAACAACTCTATTCTTAAATCTTAGAAGTCCCGTATCATCAAACCCAAACTGACATTCTGAATCAGCTCGAGCTTTCCAGCTAATTTCTGAACCTCGGGATCAATCCTCTGAGTATCGAATAACCTCTGTTTAAGATCTGGTCGAACTGCAATATTCCGAACCCTAGCCCTCAGTCTGAACAACTCATTCTCATCTCCAATTTCCACTTTCACATTGGACACACTAGTTTTTCTACTAAGTGCATCCGCGACCAGATTAGCTTTGTCGGGATGGTATCGGATTGTACCCTCATAATCCGCCAAAAGTTCCATTCAATGTCGTTGTCTCTTGTTCCATTCCTTATGTGAGAATAAGTATTGGAGACTCTTGTAATCAGAAAAGACCTCGAACGAAATTCCATAAAGATAGTGTCTCCGCTTACCCAAAGCAAAGATCACTGCCACTAATTCCAAATCATGAGTGAGGTAATTCTGTTCATGCTCTTCCCTTTTTGCATCGACACATATCCCAAACCTTCCTTTTTAGGCGTCCATATAAACCGTATATCTTTCTGTACCTTCGGAAATTGCTAATACAGGAGCGGTGGTCAACTTTTCCTTTAAAAGTTGGAAGCGAGCCTCACATGCCTCGTCCCACTCAACTTAACCGCTTTCTTAGTCAATCGGGTTAAAGGAGTTGTAATCTTCGAAAGTCCTGTACAAATCTTCGATAGTAATCTGCCAAACTCCAGAAACTCCTTACTTCTGAAATATTTTTCGGGCTTTGCCATGGAATAACCGTCTCAATCTTAGAAGGGTCTACCTCCAAACCTTTCCTTGAAATAATATGACCCAGAAATGCTACCTGATCCATCCAAAACTCGCCTTTGCTAAACTTAGCGTACAATCCGATGCTCTCTTAAAGTATCCAAAAAAATCCTGAGATGCCTGGCCTAATCCTCCGGAGTTCTCGAGTAACCTAAGATGTCATCGATGAAGATTACCACCACTTATCCAAATACCATAAAACAGCCGGAGCACCCCAATGGGACAAACTTGGCCGTATATATCCAACTTTGAGTAATACCTCTAATTGAACCTTTAATTCTTCCAAATCAGCCGGATTTTCTTTCCCCTTCAATCAAAACTGAACACTCCCGAATCAACGGATCTGTCTGAAGACTACCACCCAGTGGCGAACTCACCAAACCACAAGAAGAAAAACAAATAACAGACAAGCACAGAATAGCAACTAATTCACAAGAAATAAAGAATGCGTGACACCCGAATCAAAGAGTGTATGAATGCTCATGTTATGTATGCATAGGGTACCTTCTACCACAGCTGTGGGATTAATCTCTGCATCTTGCTCTTCACCTTCGAGAGCGTAAGCACGAGCCGGGATCATTGGCCTTTGAACTCGTCTTTGATATCCGGGGTCTTTGTAGGGGCAAGTATCCGCCATATGGTCACCTTTTCCACATATAAAGCACAAATTCAACCTCCTCCGACAGTTATAGTAATTATGAGTTGGTCCTCCACAATGTGTACAAGGAGCTTGAGCCAATCTCGCCTCACTCGGACCTTGTCGATCCCTCGTTGGTGCAGGCAAAGCTTTTGAGACCGGTGGAGTTGGTCTTCCCATTCTTGGCTTCTTAAACGGAACCTTAGGAGGGGGACTAGCTTGAACCATAGGTCGCTTTCCCGAGCTTGTTCCAGAACCTCGCCCCATCAGTGGCCTCTTTCCCGAATTCGACCCGGAACCTCTTTCCATAGGAGCTCTAAAAATCGGATCCTTCTTTTTGATTTCCTTCCCTTGCGTAGTAGACTGTCGAACTCCAGATATCCTCTCTACTCGAATCAACCAACCCTCCGAGACCCCATCATCGATAGGACCGGAAAATCGAGGGGGGTTATAACTCAGAAATACCCCATGAGGGTCTCTATTGTTATGGTTTAGTGGAGGAGCTTGTTGTTCTGCCTGTTGCGTTGGGTGAGCTTGAGCCCTCCTATGCTCTACATAGTTGAAAACCGCTTCCATAAAATTCCCCATATCCATCGGTGGTGCTTGTGGTTGGGGTGGAGGTGTAGGAGATCGATCATGATGACGACGATGTCCGGGAGATCTCTCACTATGTTTACGTGGAGGCATCCTGTTCAAGAAACACTAAAATGCATGCTATTTTTAGTCCATGCATGCAAGTGCAATTATTTCGATCAAAATTCAGGATTTAGAGCACACAAGCACGTAAACAATGCATATGCAACACATTGACAAGTTGTTCCTAAAGCCGAACGACCTAACTGACTCAACACGACACTAGAGCCCGGGTTTTGCAACCCTAAGCTCTGATACCACTTAAGGATGTAGCACCCGAGCGTAAGGTACCACATCCCCCGCACCGAGACCTGACCCGTATATGAAATGGAAGTCCATACACGTGCCAAATCCACGGCGAACGGGGACACAACACACACGCTATGCTAGGCGGGACTAACCCTTGAACCATTCAACTCAAGAAACATAAAATCAGAGTAAAATAGAATGCGGAAGCAAGAATTACATAGTATAGATACAGTGAGCCACCAAGCTCCAAAAATCGATACACAAAAGCATTCTAATATGCAACGGCACTCACGGCCTACAAAATCATAACGCTCCAATCTATACTAGGATCAAATACCAAAGTAGCAACAAGAGTATGAACGTGAAACTGAAAAGAAGTGCTAAACATAAATGCAAGACCTAGACGACTTGTATTCCCGCCTAGCACTCCTATACCTGCACAAAACAACTGAAAACAACCGGGTTCAGTCTAAAAGAGACTGGTGGGTATAAAAACGGGGCATAAGATATATATAATATCGCATAAATTGAACACATACATGCAAGCCCTAATCCCGTGTGAAGTTTGAAAGGATTTTACCAAGTGGTTAAAACAATAGAAAACATCAACGGGATTACGACGTTCATATTCATTCATAATTGTTCATAAGGGTTTAAGCTCGGCGAGTGAGCGTGCACAATCTCCAACCTTCTCCTCGTGTAATCATATCATAATTAGTGGTTATCACACATATCTTTCGTGCACATACATAAATGATCATAATCATACATATACACCTTCTTCCTCCGGGTGGTGGACAAGTTAGCTAGACCTGACCACCGGTTAAATCCTAGGCCAATGGGGGTACATGAATCCCCCAAGGGCACTCAGCTCCCATTCCTCGCTAAACCTCATAGCGAGGGCCGGTATCACCGTAGTTTAGTTGGAACTAGTATATGGGATCCCCGTCAGCCCTTGCTTCCTCGGTTACCCACATATACTAAGTCCCGGGGCCCGTTCAATAATAAGTAATAAATGTGTCTCGCCAAAACATAAGGTAGGGTTTCATAATTAAAAGAAAGGGGTCAAACATTTGAAATCATTTACCCAAAATGACTCGATTGATATAAATATATTATTTTGGCTTAAAACTTTGCACATAAGGGATTTATAGGGTTGTTTTAACTATTAGAAGAAAAACCCACCTTTACCAAAGCAAAATAAAGGCACAAGCGCGTCTCAATGCTCGCCCTCGTCTCCGACTAAACCCGAATCTGTGCAAAAGAAAAGGTATGAGACTCAATGACCACATATGACGCTCGGCAATGAAGTGCATATGATATGAATGCGTAAATGATCAAGTTATATCATAAAAATGTTCATGTGCACGATTAAATAATTTAAAACATATAATCATTCATTCGTTCACATATTTCATTCAATTTCATAATTTCATAAATTCATAAATTCATAAATTCATATAATTTTCATAAATTTACAATATTCATAATATTCATAAATTCGTAAATTCATAACATTCAAAACATTTATAATGCATATCGATTAATCTAAATTCAATTAATAATCATAACATATATTACTCAAATTCACATTTAGGAATAAAATAAATAAAACGTTCAAGCAAAAGCCGATAATTAAATACGTGAAATTGAAATCAATTAATTTCAAGAATTAAATTAAATCAAATAATATGTAAAATATATAATAAATATATATATAACATATATAAATAGCCATATATAATAATATACAATATATATATAATATATACTTATATACACATACACACTCACACACACATGCATGCATATATATACTACATGCATGCAAATATATATTTATATATATAATAACAATATCATATAATACATTTAATTTACATAAGTACATATATATTATATATATATATATACGCACACACACGAACGAACCCATGCATGCATGCACACTAACACACAATACACAATCATGCATGCATTCATTCACACAATTACACAAGCAATGCATGCACACAACATATATATATATACATTACACACACAGAAGACGCAGCAAAAACCATGGAATAACAGCAGCAACAAAATTCACGCGAGGAAGAAGAAGAAAAAAATTCAGGAACAGTTCGGAGAAAATGGGGTGACACCCCCGTGTCACCCTTAAAGCCTGGACCGAGACACCCCCGTGTCTCGGTACAGAAACCCAGCCCTCACAGCACCCCCGTTCCTCGCTGGAACGGGTAGAACAGCACGCCCGTGACGTGCAGCAGCAGCAGCCTCTAATCGCAGCAAAAATGTGCAGAAACAGAGCATCCAATTCCAAGAAGAAAGAAGGCAACAAAAGCAATATTACAAGGCACAAAGTGCTGCAAGAACTCAACAAGGTTACATGCTAAAAGGCCACTAAAAAGGACAGCAAAAGAAGGAAGGAAATGACAGCAAACCAGCGTGAAAAAAACAGGGCACCGTTGCGGGAAAAACAGGGCAAGAACAATTCAATCCTTCTCCATCCAATCAACTCAGTTAAGGCCAACAATAAGCAGCAAAATATCATATATTCAACAAGTAAATCAGTTCCAAAAGTGATCAATCAAAGCTTGGAAGCATACGTGACCTTCCCGTGAAAATTTTCTGAAACTTTCATAAATGATCTCTCATATATTTCTCAACAAACATGAAAGCAATGATCATAATTGATATGAGGATGTTAAAACAATTAATCTCAGGCTTGGAATTAGTTTAAATCATTGAGAAATGAAGAAGATCAAGAATTTGCCCAAACTTTCTTACTTTCGGGAATTTGCCCAGAAATGGTGAAACCATGCTCAAAATCATGAATGGAAGGATGAAAATGCTCAGAATTAATCATATAATATAACCCTTAACTTACCTTGATGATTGGTTGAAGTTTGGAGGAGATTTGAGCTCCAAAATCTCCAAGGTTGAAGGGTTACGGGACTGGCAGTAGATGCAGTAGCTTTGGCTGAGTTTTGGGGATGGTGTGAGGGTTATCTCGGTTAGGGCTTGAAATATCTAGATAGATGGTTGAGTTAGGGTTTAAAGGAATCAAACCATGGTTAGTTTGGTTATGGTTTGAGCAAGATATGGCTGAATTAGTGCAACAAGGTCAAGTTGGTCTCCGTTTCGTTTTTCGGTTGGATTTCGGAGTTTCAAATGAATTAGGAAAAATATAAGGTTAAGTTTACTAAACTCGAATTTCCGTTACGAGTTCAGCGGAGTTGACGGAACTCGAATCCGAGTTCCCGAGCTCAAGATATTAAATTCGGAACCAAGGGTGCGCTAAGTGCTCGTTAGCTCCCGTTTTGGTTCCTCAATTAAAATTTAATTCGTTAACATAACAAATGAATTCAAAAACATAATTTGAGCATAAAATCATGTCCATAAGACATATATGTACAACATATCACAAATTCGTGGCAATTTGATATCATATCATATAAGAACGGAGCACAAAATGAACAACATGCATATTCCAAACAATTCATGCATAAATATATAAAATTCATGCAATTCATGCAATCCCCATGCAAAATGAAATAAGTTCATGCAGCAAAATATCCCATGCAAAAATTATGATTCCATGCATAATTAGAATAAAATTCATGCAAAATTAATTCCCATGCAAAGAATATGATTTCTCATGCATAAATATATTAATTTGTATGCATAAATAAAATCTTCATGCAATATTTATATATTGTACGTATAAATATATATATAAATATGAATAATCAATTAATTAATTAAAACATGATTAACATATAATTAGTATAATCAATAAATTAATAATAATAATTAAACATATATATATATATATATATAAATATAATACGAAATACATATATATATTAGAATTGATAATATATTAAAATAGAATATAATATAATAATATAATAATGATTTATAATAAAATTAAATATAAAACACGTAAAACAATTAATTCGCGCAAATAGGTAATCACATACGCCCTACCTTTACGTCCGAGAAATCGGGGCGTTACACTAAGAGCTCATCAAGTTGCGCCTTCAGCTCCTTCAACTCCGCTGGAGCCATCCTGTAGGGAGATTTCGCATAAGGTTCTGCTCCGGGATAGAGATCTATTACAAATTCGACATCCCGATCCGGAGGCAAAGACCCCAAATTCTCCGGAAAAACATCGGGGAACGCCTTCACGATCTCTGTCTCCTCGAGCTTGGCCTGATCTTTCGGTTTATTCAAAAGATAGGCCACGTAGCCCGTTGCACCGTCCCGGAACAATTTACTTGCTTCCATAAAGGATATAAACGGGCAGGCCTTCAATCTCTGACCCGCAAATACCGTAGAACCCAATGTCACCTTCTTAGCGAAGCAATCCATCATGACTCGGTGTCGAAACAACCAGTCCATCCCTAAAATTACCCCATATCTCTTGATAGGCATCTCAATGAAATCTGCCAGATACTCTTGATCTTCAACAACAACAGGGCACCCACGAAACACACGGTCCGCTACAAAAGTGCCCCCGAGTGGGGAACTCACAACAAAGGAATCATCAAAGCAAGAAACAGGCAAAGAAAGTGCAGGAACACACCGGGAAGCAATAAAAGAATGCGTTGCTCCCGGATCAAATAATGCATGTAATGGAATGCCATGAATGCTAATAGTACCTTCAACGGCGGCATTTGCATCCACCTCGGCATCCTCTTCTTCACCTTCAAGTGCATAGGCTCTGGCTCAGATAGGAGCTCTCGGAGGCCTAGTATTCATGGGTTGAGGATCCTTCTTCTTAGGACAAGCGTTGATCATGTGACCGGGCTCCCCACAACCATAGCACCTTCCCAATTTCTTTCGACACGTGTCCTCGGTATGATTGGGCCCCCCGCAATAAGAACACTCAATTGGGGCCGGTAGAGCGGGTACCACAGCTTGTCCTTGGGGTCGGGGCTTCTTATTAAAAAGATTAGAACTTTTGGGCTTGAAGACCGGAGGCCCACGTTGAGGGATAGGCCTCTTACCCAAATTTGATCCGGTGCTCGAACCTTGCCCCGAAGAGTAAGCCGGAGGTTTCATCCTCAAATTATGATCTTCTACTTTCAGTGCCTTCCTTATAGCCTTCTCCCAAGTGTCCACAGTAGCGGCCTTTAGAGCATTCTGAACGTCATACCTCAGCCCATGAATAAAATTCCGGGCTTTCTAAGTATCATCGTTAGTGATGTGAGGGGCATACGGGGCGAGTCTTTCAAATTCCGAAATATAATCTTCAATAGAACGATTCCCTTGTTTTAACTCCATGAATTCCTGGAGTCTTCTTTCACGGGCACTTGGTGGGATATACTTGTGGCGAAATTCTCTTATGAAGCTTTCCCAGTTAAACTCTTCACCCATTCTTTCTAACCGAGCTCTCATAGCCTTCAACCAATTAGAGGCGGGACCCTAAACAAAACGAGCCGTGCAAACTGCCTTCTCATAAGATGGTGCAGGGCATATTTCCCAAATCCCCGAAATTTCTGACAACCATTCCTCTGCTTTAATATCATCACCGTCGTACCACTTTGGAGGGTTGTTGTTCCGAAATTCCCTAAAAGTCGGGGTAACTTGACCCTCTTGAGCCTCCCCATAAGGATTATTCCTTTGATTCTGTTGCAACTGGTTTAAGAGAGCCTGAACAATATTTTCTGCATTCAATGGAGGAGGTGGTGGTGCTTGTGGAGGAGGTTGATTAAGATCCGGGGTTTGTTCCCTATCATTTCTCCTTCGTGGAGGCATCCTGAAAATTCACAAATCAAGAAAATATTGATGCATGGGGTTCAATGTATGTTCATGGAAGCAATTAATTAAAATTTTAAACAATTAATTCACATAAATGTATAGATGAATGCAAATAATCACATAACCCTAAGCCGAACGACCTAGACAAACCCGACACGACTCTAGAGCTCCAGTTTTGCAACCGAGAGCTCTGATACCACCTAAGGATGTAGCACCCCGAGCGTAGGGCACCACATCCCCCGTACTAGAGCCCGACACGTGTAGTGGAATGGAGAATCCGTACACGCATCGAACAATAGCGAATGGGAGACAAACAAAACTCACTCTCTAGCTAGGCGGCCTAACCCTCATTCAGAGCACAAAACAGTTCATGGTATAGCAGAAGCGATAAAAGCAATTCATACCAAAATTCCCCAAGATCACATATATACATATCACATAGTCATAAGAGCATAATATTTCCAACTACAAATTTACAATGCCCTTCCCGGGCCAAAATATTTCAAGTATCAAAGTATTCGGAAAATAAATTTCATAAACATAAGACATAAACCACTACGAATGTAATAAAGATGACTCGAGCTATGAAACAAGTAAGACTAGAAGACAACTTGCCGCCTAGCTCGACTCCTACGGTACCTGCAACTCAAAGATAGGAAAAAAAAAGGGAAAACCACGAGGGTTAGTCCTAATGACTAGTGAGGGGGCTACACACACACTCATAATACATATATAGCAAAGCATTTAATCAAAATCATAAAAGGATCCATGAACCGGGGATGGTTTTTGCAAACTAAATCATTTCCCGTGATAATAACTATATATAATGAAAAGAAGTAAGGGCCATAGGCCAAAATCACAAATTTTAAGTATTTAAGAATCCATTCCCGTTTTATAAATCATACGAATTCAAACAACTCGGCGAGTACGAGTTATACTTCCAACTCCTACAAACAAAGACATAATCAAAGCAAAATTCATAAACCATCCTTCTCCGGGTGATAGAAGGGTTGACGGCCCTAACTATCAGTCAAATTCACACGAAACAAGGTTAATTACTTCCTTGAAACCTTCGGCGGTTGAATCCACCGGCTCAAGAGAAACGCCCTTCCTCAACCTCCTAAGGTTAGGCGAGACTCTCAAAGGAAAGTGTTGATGGAAGAGCCCGGCGACCCTTCGGCCGTCCCGAGATACCATGCCACTCTCCGGGCCCAAATCATAATTCAAAATTCATAATTTTCGTAAACTTCTCTGTCAAAGTTCAAAGCTCGCTTACACACTCACACTTAACAAAAGGATTTCAAAACAAATGTAAAATAGTTTATATACTTATACAAATCGTTTTCAAAAACTTATAACAAAGAGAACAAGTCTTCAAAGTACATACCATACATATATTTAACATATAGTATACATAAATCGCATGCGGGATTAAAAACATTTAGGGTTTTAGGTCATAATATCTAAAAGAATAAAACCTCACCTTCCGAACGCGTAGCGGTGACAAAAGAAAGCGAACCGGACGCCTAAGGGACAACCTCGTCGTCAACGGGAGGGTCAACTACACAAAACAAATAACAAGGGATAATCTTAGACTCAAAATGTACCACATAAACGCTCGGCAAATGCACATGCGTGTAAATGATGCAAATGAAATGAGATGAATTCATGTTTAGGTCATATAAGGTCACACATTGCATATGAACTCACATATCATAAACAAGGATGTAAAACGAACTATAAATTCATAACAAAAATCTTAACACACAATATAACATGTTATAAGAAGCATGGGGGTCAAATTAGGGTTGGGAAAGCGAAAAGAAAGCGAAACAAGACAAGAAAACCAAAGTTTGGGGCAAAAGGAGCCACTGACCTAAATCCACCCCGGTGGATTTTTTTCAAAGGGAAAATCCACCCCCATGGATTTTCCAGGAGTTTCTGACTCAAATCCACCCCGGCGGATTTTTTTCAAAGGGAAAATCCACCCCCGTGGATTTGAGTCGGAAGCCAAAAAAAACTCGAATTTTCAGCCCCAAAACTCTCCAAAACTCATCCAAATTCATACAAACTCAAGATAGAACATATTAGGATCATAATATGTCATATATTCACTCAATCCATGTCAAAATCGAAGCTAAACATCAAGATTCAAGTGAAGGAATGTAAGAGATATACATATCTTCAAGTTTATGCCAAAAACCCAAATTGAAACCTAAAGATTCCTAGATTCTCATGCAAAATCAGACCATACACTTATATTATAATGTCATAAGATCAATTAGGATGCAAAAACTCCAACAAAACACCAAGAGATCAAGCTATAATTTCAAAATTGGCAAAACCCTTACTATTCATAGAAATATTCATATCTTGATCAAATCACCACCAAATTGAGCAAATAAGGTATCTAAACAAATAAGAGAAGATGGAGAAACAAATTCCAAGCTTACCTTTCGAAAATGGAAGGATTTGATGAGGATTTGAGCTCAAAAGGTTGGAAGGTGAATAGTATAATTTTGCTTCCTTCTTGGTCTCGGTTTTGAGCAGCTATTTCTCTCTTCTCTCCAAGGTTGGAACGAAATGAGGGGCTTATGGATGATAGAGGAGTATGTTAGGAGTATTTGGGGCCAAGGTTTATTTAATTTGGTCAAATATATCAAAAGTTATGAATAAAAGAGTGGGCAAAGGTCTAAAATGGCATACAAGGCTTGTTTCGGTTAAATTTCGGAGGTCTAAATGAGCTTAGAAAAATATGAGGCTATGTTTATTGAACCCGAATCAAGGATACGAGTTCAACGGAGGTGACGGAATTCGAATCCGAATTCCCGAGCTCAATTTGTGCTTCCCGGAACCCAAGGGGCGCTAAATGCTTTTTAGCCTCCTTTAGGTTCCGTCTCCAAAATTAAAATGAAAAGACAAACCAAACAAATTACAAAATATAAAATGAACATATAGTCAAGTTCATAACTCAAGTAATTCACGCATATCAAAAATTCGCAAGAAACAGAATTGAAATCGGACACGAATAGGGCAAAATTTCAAGCGTAGAGGGTTTAAACGTTCAAAACGAATTCATTCTTAAATCAAATAATTATCAAATTTCCACATAAGAATTTAATAAACATCAAATATTCACGTAAGTACTTAATTAAATCGCGCACATAGTAGTATACCTGAAAGTCCGAACAATCGGGATGTTACAGTCAACGCTCGTCCATGAATACTTTTCGTAAAATGTGAAGCTTAGGTTCGTTTTCTTTTAGTTAATGCAATCTACAACCCTATATGCTTGTTTTCAAGCCCGCATGCGAATATATTATTATATTTATATATAATAGATACATGTGTAACATCCCGCTCGTCCGGCCGTACAGGTACGCACATTCGAGAGTATTTCCTACGCGTTTTATTTATTTATTTATGCCTTGACGTCATTATTAAATTGTTTATATGCCTAATTGATGATTTGAATAATTATTTGTTTCATTTTGTTAAGTAATTTGTTCGTTTTGATCCCGTTTGATCCCCCGTTCGATCCGTGTGACCGCGTATTTGTTCCTAAGTATGTGACTATATGCTATGCCTAAAATATATTTATTATGCATTTGTCTACGTGTTCGATTTATGTTTTTGAGTTTGTTTGGTACGGTTTTGAACCGTTTTATTTGTTAGGGACATGAGGGCCTAACTCGTTTTAGCGCACCTTGTGTTCCGGAATTCGTAACTTGGGCTCGTGAATTCGGATTGGAATTCCGGAAGAAGCGTCGGACTCGTAACGAAGAAAAGAAGCTTTGGAATCAGACTTTGTGATTTTCTAAGCCCGTTTGATCTTCCGAATTTCATCCGAAACTTGACCCGTGTTATGGATTTGCCATGTTCCCCCCGTTTTAGCCATAACCAACCCGTTTCTTATCCGAATCGCCCCATACATGAACCCATTTAACCCTAACTTAACCCTCTTTTAACCCATTTGCTCCTCATTTTAGAATCAAGCCAAGACAAAGGAAGAAAGCAACAGTTCATACTGAGTGAGAAGAAAAGGGGGGAGAAACACTATTCCTTTGGTCAGAATGTTCGTCTCGTTGTGGTGAGTTCAACGCCATTTTCCGTTCGTTAATCGGACACTCGGTTTATTTATTACGAATTATTTTGCGTAATTGTGATTATTTAAATTAATTGTTTTAAGTGCAAATAAATTGGTTATTGTTGGTTTGTTGATCGAGATGTACTCTAATCGTATATGAAAACATGTGTTGAATGGATTGTGATATGCATGAATGTTTCGGTTTACAATTTGAATCCCGATGTGATGAATTTATACTGTGTTTAGATATGAAGGGGTGTTAGTATAATATTTAGGAACTAATCTCTTATGTGACTAAATGAACTTGAATAATATTTTAAAAGAACGAACATGCTGTGATTTCTCTATATGAATTTGAGACGTTCTCAATGTTATGTTTGTTGTAAATTGTGTTTCCAATATTAAATTGAGATACATGAAAGATGGTTGAACAACTTGAGACTTGATACATGATAGGAGTTAGAATTGTAATATCTTGATTTACTCTTACTACTCGAAAATGGTATATTATGAATTACGATAAATTGATAATTGTCATCCTTTGTAAATAATTAATTCCTAGTTGAATAATTGTATAAACACTTTAAATGAACAATTATGCTTAGTAATCAACTAAGGGGATATATGTGTAATGATTCTAAACTTTTATAAATGACTTAGGGGATGTAAGTGTAATATTATGAAACTATGAATGTGACTTGAGCTTGTGTACCAAACATGTTGTGAAGTTGTAAAGTATGATCTTAAGTGAATTAGATGCACTCTTTAATTGTATCAAGCATGCCATCTACGTACAACGACTTTGTATGTTTATATGATCAAGTTGCTCTTACTTATGCACTATATAACTCGTCATGAACTTGATGCTTAATTCTAATATTATAATTGAACCCTGTGATATTGGATGATTTAATATGCATTTTCTGAATACATTGACTTCCTAAATTGATCTTGCATCTTTGGATATGGAATTGCATGACGGTTGCTTGTAAATATGACCTTGTTGAGCATTGATTTGCCTTGAATGACCACGACACCTCATCCAAGCACAACATGAACACTTATGCATAACCACGATCATGTTGAGCAACGCCGTGCGTCTTGTTTGGTTCATATAGAGTCTAAGTCTGAGCTTCTGTATGTCTTGTCACAGAGTTTGGTGGTGCCGATGGGTCCGAGGTTTAGAGTGTTTGGCCCTTCACACTCTCAGACTCTACTACTACGAGGTGAGGTTTAGGATTTTGTATAGTTACGTGACCTATGGCCTTTACATGTTGATTTCTAACCTTGCATGCGAGTATACTCTATTATAGATATGTATGTGCTGAATATGATATGTTGATGATCTTGTGTGAGTCCTGCGTGGATGGAGGTCATGAGGCTTAAAGTTCCATCGCATAGGAAGGGTGTAAATATAAAACCAGTTTTTGAGGCATATGTAAGCTATTTTGGAAAATTCAGTGGTGTTATGATTCTGTAGCGAGTTAGCCATGATATATGTTATCTGTTCTATTCTGTACTGCTTTGTATGTGGATCCAGGAGCTGGTACGAGTGGAGACCGGTACGGCACGGATAAGCCACTGTGCTAGTTTCCATTTGAGATATCATTGCGCGACCTTAGGGTGATGAGGGAGGCGTGATATCTTGAGCCTTCGGTGTTTTATCCGGGGATGACTCTTGTGGGTTCGTTACCGTCTTGAGATCGAGTCTATTTTAGACGGTGTTATTATAGATGGTTTTGGGGACTGTACATCCCCTCCATCATTGGTGTAACGGTTGGATTGATTGTGATTTATGTTCTGAGGAGTAAAGGTGGGAAGCTCGTACTCGCCGAGCAGTTGATTATGTTATGTTATGGAATTATGAATCGGGATAAAGTCTTTCTGGAAAATGGTTCCTAAATTTATATCTATATCTTATTCGGGTTCTTTCAAAACGTTTTGGTATATAACACCTATCCCCGGTTCATGAGTCCATCCTTTTTATTCTGTGCTATGCTCCTTATATATATATATATATAATGTGGGTGTGTGTTAGCCCCCTCACTCGGTCAAGTTGACTGACCCCTCATTTACACTTTTAGTTGCAGGTTGTTGGCGTTTGCTAGGCGGAAGTGAGTCCTTTGAGTTGCACTTCGTCGGTCTAGTCTTTCTATTTGCATTTGTCTTTTCATACACTTTACTTATGCTTTGACTCGTAGACTTGAGATTATACTTTACTATTCGGTAACCCTGCGTGGCACTCTCATTCGGCCCCTTGTAGCACTTGATGATTATTACTTTATGTTGATATTCGGGACTAGGGATTTATGCTAGTTGAACCCGTCACCGGCTTTGCATATTTTGTTTTAAATGCTTCCGCTATCTATTGTTGTTGGTTTTAATATCTTCCGCACTCTGAGTTTTGGTCAAGTTAGATCCGCCTAGCCTAGTGTGTGAGTTGGTCTCCCGTTCGCTCTGATTCGGATTCGGGCATGGACTTTCATTTCATGTTCCGGGTCTGGGTCATAGTGCGGGGGATGTGGCATCCTCCGTTTGGGGAGTTACAATAGAAGTTCGAAATGAGCTACTTTTGAAACCTTTTTCTTTTCTGGTTCTTCACCCAATCTTTTTGGGGAATCGGGTCTTACAGTTAACCAAATGTGTTTTCTTATACTTGATACTTTTTGCAATATCTTTAGGAACTCAAAGAAGATTAATTCCATGATGATGTGATTTTTGAGATACTTCATGTTTTTAACAAGGGTAAATGGACTGATAAATAATGAGGTTTGACCTAATTACAAAAACTTCCCTTGAGATTTGGGAATTACGAAAAGTTCTAGGTATCTTCTATAATGAATACGTCCATAACTTCTTTATTAGATTGGTTTTACCAAATTCTATTCGAACTAAAATAACGGGAAAATATATTACTCTATACAAATTTATCATTAAAAAGATGTTACATGGATTATTTTGACTTCCAAAAAGTCATCCGCGCTAATCTTTTAAAATTGAAATTGTTTAAGTTCAAAGATCGGAAAATTTTAATGATAGATAATGAACTATAAGATCTTGAAATTCCTTCTCTGCGGTTTTAATTATTTTTAAGAGACTAACCGCTTTGATCTATTATATATTTTTATTTTTTTTCATATTTTCTAATTTCTATTTTGTATTAGTTTTTAAACTTTAATCATATTAAAAACAAATATAAAATAAATATGAACATAAAAATTTTCATTTAATATATATTTAAATAATTATAATTTTGTTATTTGCACATGCACAGAGTGTGCCAGAATTGCTAGTATATATTAACACACATGCGCACGCACACCTTATCTCGAAATTTTATGATTAGAGTGTACCGGAAAATTTGTTATTTGCACATGCATAGAGTGTGCCAGAATTGCTAGTAAGTAATTAGATATGTGTTTGATATGTACTTTGTGGGATTTTGGCCCTTTTGTTATGAATATTTGAAAACGCTTTTATGTATATATAAGCAATATTTTCGTTTGCTTGTCTCGAAAAAGAGTTAGTATATGTGTTTCGAATCCGCGAGTTATGTTTTGAAAATTATGTTGGATTTTGAAATTTCTGAACTTTTGAACAATTTGATTGGCCCCCGAAGATTTGTGTGAAGGAGACCCGGGAGGGTGTGGGCCGTCGGATAGTCCCTAGTACGATCTCCCACTTAAGGATTAACCCTGAACCCACTAGGAGGCTTGGTGGGGGAAGGAGTCCTCGGGCGTGAGCATCATGAAACTCACGACCCATACTGTATGACCGATGGTTAGGGGAGTATACAACCTTTCATCACCCGGAGAAGATGTAACATCCCGCTCGTCCGATTTATAAGGTATGCCACGTTTCAACCTTTTTACGTGTTTAATTGTGTGATTTTATGTTTTGCGTGTAACATCCCGCTACTTCGGTAATTCTAGGTACGCATTACGAGAGAGTTTAATTCCGTATTTATGTGATTCGTATGCCTTAAATGTCAACGTGTAATTTATTTAAACTACATGCGCCTTAGATTAAATTAATTGTTTGGGCTCGAATGTGCAATATCTGAAAGATTAGGGACCTAATTATAATTAGGGTGTTTTGTCCTCCGTAGCAATTTTGAGCTCGGGGATTCGAATTCGAATTCCGACCCCTTCATTGAGTTTGTTTCGATGATTCGGATTCAATGAATTAATCTTTTATTCTCTAAAGCCGTTTGATCACCCTATCGTTTTAAAATCTGATCCGAATGGACCGGATCTTTTGACCCGACCCGTTTTGTTAACCCGACCCGTTTCTTGGCCTTAAGAGGAACCGGATCCCCTTTCTTCCTCATTTTGGTTCGGTCCAAGCAAGAAGAGGGAGAGAAGAGATGGAAATAACCCCTTTGGCCATTAAGCTTTGAGCTCAAGTTTCGACTCCAACCTTCGCCCAATCAACGAGCCAAGGTAAGCAATGTGATCCTCTCGTTACGTACTTCATTTCTACCGATTGAATTTCTTTGTTCTTGCTTGATTTCTTGGATTGGTGATTTGATGAATAGTGCCTAAACACGATAACTTGCTCCCAACGTGCTTATTTGCGATTTAATTTGATGCTAATACGTTATATATGTGTATTTTGATGCATTTTGGTGTATTAATTGATCGGAACGTGGTTTGGGGTGGTTTGGGAACCACCCCCGTCGAGCCCTTACTTTGCTGCTATGTTTTTTTTGAAGAAGACGACCCAGCACGGCCGTGTCAGCCCCTAGTTCATTTCCGACACGGCCATGTCAAGCCCTCGACTTTGAATTTTTTTTATTCGGACACGGCGTGTCAGCTTCCAGGCCAATTTTGACACGGCCGTGCTGACCTCGTTTGAACTCGGATTGGCCTAATTTTTGAATCCACGGAAACCTCTTGAAGTCTAGAACATCCTCCAATTGGAATCAACTCAAAATTCATTCTATACTATGAGATATAACCGTTTTAAATTTGTGTCGCCATCTCGCCGAAATTCTGCTTTCGTCCAACTTCAAACATACGCCATTTTCGTCTCAATTTGAACCATGTTTTGAGCCACCTACCATTTGAAAGGTCTGTGTGTCTAGTTTCATTTCCAAGAAACAAAACTCAATTCTAATTTCTCAAACTTGAGTTATGATCGTTTTTCTACAGCTTGTCCGTTTTGGAAAATTTCCAGCTTTTGCCCCTTTTTGCTCGGAACAATCTCTTGTGCTTTTCTTCCGCTTTTCTTGCACCTTGCCACCTCCGAACCCATTTCCAACTTGTTTTCACTTGCTTATGTGTATGAGTGTGTTGTTATATATGTTTTATGTTGCTCAAGTAATCTGAATCATTTGCACAAAACACCTATGCACCTTGATATGGACCTCCACCTTGTAATATGCATTAATTGTGTACTTGAATGTGTTATATGATTATAAATGAATATGTTAAGCTATTTAATGTCTTGGATTGCATGTAATTGATTCGAATAAGTGTTGTACTTACGTGTTTCCATCTCCTACATGCTTGATCATACGCCGTGCGTCTATGTGGTTCATTCTTGAGTCTAAGTCCTGTCTTTTGCCTTCAGTTTGTTCAGGTGCACCCAGGGTGGTGTTTTGTTTGTCAAGTTGATTCCGGGGTGAATCAAGTGCGTTGTCTCCGGCTTCGTTTAGTGTCAGGTGAGGTTTTCTTTGTTTTAGTTATATCGACCTACAACCCTCTCTGTGTTTTGAGCCCTGCATGCGACTATGTTTATATATGTATTTAAATATATGCTTGATACGTATTTTGTGGGATTTGTCCCGTTTGCTATAAGATCTTGAAAAACGTTTTGTACATGTATATAAGCTATTTTACGTTTGTTTGGAAAAGCTTCGATAAGTGTTAGTGTGTGTAAGTGTGTGTGAGTATAAGCAGGACATGATTTGCGGATAAGTTTCGTCTGGTAAGTGTGTTAAGTTTAACCTTTGTTTCGCTTGTATCGGATTCAAGCAAGTCTCCGATTTTCTATTGGTTTCGATCTGTTTGGGCCCCGGAGTTGTGGGTAAGGGAGACCCGGGACGACCATCGGGGTCGCCGGTTACGACCCCTGTGCACTTCTCCACCAACGGGAGACTTAGTTCTCCTATGCCGACGGAGCGCATTTTGGCTGGCCGTCGAAGGAACCGGGGGGATCCTCCGGTTCACATGTTTCATTCTGTGGAGGGTCGAGAGGGGCACCTCTCTTCCCCAATGGTCTGGCGGTGGGATTGTTTATGAGTTTTGCTTCTGTTTATGCTTTGAGCAAGTGTGTGTTAAGCGTGAACTCTCCGAGTTGGTAAGTTTATGCTTTAGTTTATGGTTATGAAACGGGAGTGGCTTTTAAATTGTAAAACTTGGATAATTTTGGGCTCTTGGCCTTAAACTACTTTCCTTATATATAGTATCACGTGAAAAAAATGCCTTAGATTGCAAAAACCACGCCCCGATTCATGATCTTTTAAAATGTGATATATGCTTTGCTCCTACGTATATATATGGGTGCGTGAGTTAGCCTCCTCGCCAGTCGTTAGGACTGATCCCTCTTCGTTGTTTCTTTTTCCCCCTTCTTTTGTTTGAGTTGCAGGTTTGCTTTGGAGTTTGTTCGAGCTAGGCGGTTGAGTCGAGTCTTCCGTTTTGTTTGGGTTGAGTTCAGTCTTTGTATTTGTGTAGGTTTGCATTCGTTTGAGTTTGATTTCAGTTGTTTAATTTATATATTTAATCTATTCGTTGTGTTATGTTGTTCTGAACAAATTTATGTTATGTCTCTAATGTATGGAATTCGGGACAGGTTAGGACAGGTGCTTGGATTAGTTGAACCCGTTTTGTTGTGTAATTATTCGGGACAGGATAGGACAGGTTGCTGAACTAGTTGAACCCGTGTATTTGATTCTGATGTATGTACTGCGTTGTATGCTTGATGTGTTAAGTTTTTGAAAATTGGCATTTAGTACTACTTCCGCTGTGATGGTTTTGCATTCTTTCATTCGTACAGGGTTAGGTACCGCCTAGCTAGTGGGTGTGTTTTTGTCAGTCACCCATTCGCTATGGCTTGGTGCGTGTGCGGACTCTCCATTTTGTACACGTGTTGGGTCATAGTGCGGGGGGTGTGATGCCCCACCGTTTGGGGTGTTACATCTTGAGTGGTATCAGAGCCCCAGGTTGTAAAATCGGGGTTCGGTGTCGTGTCGTGTCTGCCTAGGTAGTACGGCATAGGGTAATTTGGTTATGTGCACGTTTGCATCATGATTTGATTTGCTTTGCATGTGAAAAATTCTATTACTTGTTTTTTTTTTATATATTGAGCAATGCATTGCATCTCTTAATTGCTCTTGATTGGTTTAATTATGTGACATATGCACATACTAATCGACACGCATATACCTCTATTGTAGTTGTTGAGATTTGCAGGATACACCACGTCGTTAGCACTACGATTAACTTCCTCACCAACACCCGTATATTCAAGAGCTTTGAAAGTCAAAATGTGGATTATGACAAGAGGTACAGAAAAGGATGAATCGGGGCTTAGACTTGAATGGGGTCTATGCTCCATTGTACAAGTAGAAGAAAGATCTTTCCAATCCGAGAATCGAACCAAGAAGATTTGTGGGAAGAAGCAGAAGATCAGGAATTCTTCAAAACCGAAGAAAGAGTTTCAACCGTGTACCCATTGTGGAGGAAGCAACCATGCCTACGAAGCGTGTTGGGATAGGTTGAGAAGATACTATGCTTGTAGATCAATTGAGCACAAGGTCTCCAAGTGTGATAGATCGAAAGCTAATAGGCACCTAATACGGGGACAAAGGCTTTAAATTGAAGACTCACTTGAACCTGGGAATTAAGGTATTTGCATTCATGGCACGAGCATCTATAATATATTCAATTTTGCACCTATTTACTCCTTATATTGAAATTGTTGCTTGTAACATTTCTAGGTGTCTAAGTGAAATTATGTGATGCATAGCATCGGCATATGTAACCCATCATGCATATTTGGTGATTGCTTTATAGATGATGTTTCCCTATAAGCGAGGATGATCAACAACATTAGAAGATATTGCAAGGAAGGGGTTGAGTTGGATAATTTCTTTGGGAGCCACGAACACAACAAGAATGGATTGGGCTGAAGAACCTATAAATTGGAATTGAAGATTTTGACTCGGGAAAATAGAGCATTAAGAAGTATTTTAATAGTGGCGTAATTTCTGGGAAACTACCACCGACGATAGAACAAGGATTCGACCTAAAACTTGGAAGGCGATTGAAACTCACTTTGAAGGAAAAATCAAATTTTCTTGATGAGGTATCGTGATGGAAGTGCCAAAAATTAAATGATTAATCCACGACCGACATTAGGAAGAATTCTATTTTCGGGCACAAAATTTGGGCTAACCAACAGACGGTTGGAGGTTCCTTACGTGGAAGTATCTCATGGCATGGAGAGTGATTCTCTATTCAATTGTGCCTTTAAAGAAGGAGTTCGAAGAGAATTAAAAGAAGGTTGTGGTCGGGCTTTTGAGGGACTTCAATGGGTTGAGATAAAGGTCTTAAATAAAGTCGTGGGCTAACGGCGAAATAACAAGAGGTAAAATTTGGCAATGAAGAAGGGTACTCAGACGAGAAGAAATTAGGGAACGTACTGGTGTGCAAGTTTGGGGACTTCGGGATTTCCTAACAGCAAGGATAACACAAGAAGATGTCTCTGGGTTGGAAGAGGAGTTTAATGAGAATTACTAAGAAGTTCTAGATGCACTTCTCTTACTTTCCAAAGAAAGAGTGGTGCTAAATATGAGAATCGACGCGGTACTTTGAAGGACTTTAGTGAAGAGAAACTATGATTACAAGTCAATACCTCTTCTTTAGGATTTCTGTGAGCAAGCATTTGAATGGAGGAAATTGTTCAAAAATTTGATCGAGCCTCTATTAGACTTTGAATTTCGAAAGAAGCAGAGTATTAACAAGAACCTTTCTTGGAACTCCTACGAAGAAAACCATTGAGCAAAGAAATTCAAGTCGTAAAGTTGACAATGATTACCAGACTCTTGAGTCATATGGAGCATCATAGCGATTAATCGGAATCCGAGGAGTCCAAGCTCTTAAGAAATGGAAACAAGACCTAGAGAACACTCAAGAAGGAAAGGTCGGGTTTGGGAAAGAATTCAAGAGTAGACAATGATCGTGGATTAAGGATAATAGAAATTATTGAAGTGTCAAGGCATCAAGGATTTCAAGACTTGTTGGTGGGCAAAAGATTTTTGATGATGATTAAATCACCACGAACATTCATACATTGGTGAACGGTACACTTAAACATACATGTCATGTGCATCATGAATCTTTAGTTTTGTCTTGTGTTTTGAGTGTTCGAGAGTGTTGTTTTAGTAAGATGAGGGTCGAGCTTTGCAACAATCCACCCAGTCTCTTTGAAGAGTCGGTGAAGTGAAGAGGGCTCGGATGTTAGGCATTTCGGACCTCAAATCGTGTTCAAGGAGGAGATTAGGTTTGAGCTTGGTCGTGGAGTGGTGTGGCTCAGTTCAAGAGTTGACTCAAATGAACTCAAACGGTGAGAGCTGAATCTATTTAGACATTCTTTATCGTGCGAGTTGATCGAGCAATTCGAATGATCGGATCGATTTGAAGTGAAGAATCAAACCCCTTGGCGCATGAAGACTTTTCTTGAGCTAACCCTCGTCGGGACGTCATGAACCTCGAACTTGGGTGAATACGAGAGAGTTGCTCGTAGTTTTTACTAGAGTGGTAGGACCTGAGGACAGGTCCTCTTTAAGGGGGAGAGTTTGTAACATCCCGCTACTTCGGGAATTCTAGGTACGCATTACGAGAGAGTTTAATTCCGTATTTATGTGATTCGTATGCCTTAAATGTCAACGTGTAATTTATTTAAATTACATGCGCCTTAGATTAAATTAATTGTTTGGGCTCGAATGTCCAATATCTGAAAGATTAGGGACCTAATTATAATTAGGGTATTTTGTCCTCCGTGGCAATTTTGAGCTCGGGGATTCGAATTCGAATTTCGACCCCTTCATTGAGTTTGTTTCGATGATTCGGATTCAATGAATTAACCTTTTATTCTCTAAAGCCGTTTGATCGCCCTATCGTTTTAAAATCTGATCCGAATGGACCGGATCTTTTGACCCGACCCGTTTTGTTAACCCGACCCTTTTCTTGGCCTTAAGAGGAACCGGATCCCCTTTCTTCCTCATTTTGGTTCGGTCCAAGCAAGAAGAGGGAGAGAAGAGATGGAAATAACCCCTTTGGCCATTAAGCTTTGAGCTCAAGTTTCGACTCCAACTTTCGCCCAATCAACGAACCAAGGTAAGCAATGCGATCCTCTCGTTACGTACTTCATTTCTACCGATTGAATTTCTTTGTTCTTGCTTGATTTCTTGGATTGGTGATTTGATGAATAGTGCCTAAACACGATAACTTGCTCCCAACGTGCTTATTTGCGATTTAATTTGATGCTAATACATTATATATGTGTATTTTGATGCATTTTGGTGTATTAATTGATCGGAACGTGGTTTGGGGTGGTTTGGGAACCACCCCCTTCGAGCCCTTGCTTTGCTGCTATGTTTTTTTTTGAAGAAGACGACCCAACACGGCCGTGTCAGCCCCTAGTTCATTTCCGACACGGCCGTGTCAAGCCCTCGATTTTGAATTTTTTTTATTCGGACACGGCCGTGTCAGATTCCAGGCTAATTTTGACACGGACGTGCTGACCTCGTTTGAACTCGGATTGGCCTGATTTTTGAACCCACGGAAACCTCTTGAAGCCTAGAACATCCTCCAATTGGAATCAACTCAAAATTCATTCTATACTATGAGATATAACCGTTTTAAATTTGTGTCGCCATCTCGCCGAAATTCTGCTTTCGTCCAACTTCAAACGTACGCCATTTTCGCCTCAATTTGAACCACGTTTTGAGCCACCTACCATTTTAAAGGTCTGTGTGTCTAGTTTCATTTCCAAGAAACAAAAATAAATTCTAATTTCTCAAACTTAAGTTATGATTGTTTTTCTACAGCTTGTCCGTTTTGGAAAATTTCCAGCTTTTGCCCCTTTTTGCTCGGAACAATCTCTTGTGCTTTTCTTCCGCTTTTCTTGCACCTTGCCACCTCCGAACCCATTCCCAACTTGTTTTCACTTGCTTATGTGTATGAGTGTGTTGTTATATATGTTTTATGTTGCTCGAGTAATATGAATCATTTGCACAAAACACCTATGCACCTTGATATGGACCTCCACCTTGTAATATGCATTAATTGTGCACTTGAATGTGTTATATGATTATAAATGAATATGTTAAGCTATGTAATGTCTTGGATTGCATGTAATTGATTCGAATATGTGTTGTACTTACGTGTTTGCATCTCCTACATGCTTAATCATACGTCGTGCGTCTATGTGGTTCATTCTTGAGTCTAAGTCCTGTCTTTTGCCTTCAGTTTGTTCAGGTGCACCCGGGGTGGTGTTTTGTTTGTCAAGTTGATTCCGGGGTGAATCAAGTGCGTTGTCTCCGGCTTCGTTTAGTGTCAGGTGAGGTTTTTTTTGTTTTAGTTATATCGACCTACAACCCTCTCTGTGTTTTGAGCCCTGCATGCGACTATGTATATATATGTATTTAAATATATGCTTGATACGTATTTTGTGGGATTTGTCCCGTTTGCTATAAGATCTTGAAAAACGTTTTGTATATGTATATAAGCTATTTTACGTTTGTTTGGAAAAGCTTCGATAAGTGTGAGTGTGTCTAAGTGTGTGTGAGTATAAGCAGGACATGATTTGCGGATAAGTTTCGTCTGGTAAGTGTGTTAAGTTTAACCTTTGTTTCGTTTGTATCGGATTCAAGCAAGTCTCCGATTTTCTGTTGGTTTCGATCTATTTGGGCCCCGGAGTTGTGGGTAAGAGAGACCCGGGACGACCATCGGGGTCGCCGGTTACGACCCCTGTGCACTTCTCCACCAACGGGAGACTTAGTTCTCCTATGCCGACGGAGCGCATTTTGGCTGGCCGTCGAAGGAACCGGGCGGGATCCTCCGGTTCACATGTTTCGTTCTGTGGAGGGTCGAGAGGGGCACCTCTCTTCCCCAATGGTGTGGCGGTGGGATTGTTTATGAGTTTTGCTTCTGTTTATGCTTTGAGCAAGTGTGTGTTAAGCGTGAACTCTCCGAGTTGGTAAGTTTATGCTTTAGTTTATGGTTATGAAACGGGAGTGGCTTTTAAATTGTAAAACTTGGATAATTTTGGGCTCTTGGCCTTAAACTACTTTCCTTATATATAGTATCACGTGAAAAAAATGCCTTAGATTGCAAAAACCATGCCCCGATTCATGATCTTTTAAAATGTGATAAATGCTTTGCTCCTACGTATATGTATGGGTGCGTGAGTTAGCCTCCTCGCCAGTCGTTAGGACTGACCCCTCTTCGTTGTTTCTTTTGCCCCCTTCTTTTGTTTAAGTTGCAAGTTTGCTTTGGAGTTTGTTCGAGCTAGGCGGTTTAGTCGAGTCTTCCGTTTTGTTTAGGTTGAGTTCAGTCTTTGTATTTGTGTAGGTTTGCATTCATTTGAGTTTGATTTCAGTTGTTTAATTTATAAATTTAATCTATTCGTTGTGTTATGTGTTCTGAACAAATTTATGTTATGTCTGTCATGTAGGGAATTCGGGACAGGTTAGGACAGGAGCTTGGATTAGTTGAACCTGTTTTGTTGTGTAATTATTCGGGACAGGATAGGACAGGTTGCTGAACTAGTTGAACCCGTGTATTTGATTCTGATGTATGTACTGCGTTGTATGCTTGATGTGTTAAGTTTTTGAAAATTGGCATTTAGTACTACTTCCGCTGTGATGGTTTTGCATTCTTTCATTCGTACAGGGTTAGGTACCGCCTAGCTAGTCGGTGTGTTTTTGTCAGTCACCCGTTCGCTATGGCTTGGTGCGTGTGCGGACTCTCCATTTTGTACACATGTTGGGTCATAGTGCGGGGGGTGTGATGCCCCACCGTTTGGGGTGTTACATTGCGCGGCCATATTTTGAACACTTTTAGAGTTTAGGGGCCCCTTTGTAATTTTCTCTTTTTAGGGGTTTTTCGGTCACTACTCGTTCGATTGAGATTTTGACCTCCTTGACCCCTCCAATGCATTCGGAGCATCGAAACGAGTCCTCAGACTCTGAGTTTGCTTAATTCTGATGTCGTTTGCCCCTTCTACCTTTCATTTTTCGCTCGAGGGCCCGGGATAAAACACCCTGACCCTCGTTTTTCGAGCAAACGGATCAGCTGCTCTCTCTCTCTCTTCTCCAGCTCTCTCGCTCCACAACATTCACACACACCCAAGGTATGGTTTCATGCACTACCCAGAACTCACTCGTTTCTCGACGAAATTCGACGAACCAATAGTCTATTTCGGAGAGCTCGACGACGCGGTCACAACCGTACCAAGATCTTGACCAACCGACGAGCGGAGGAGGCCCGTTTTAGTGATTTTTAGTCGCGGCAGAAAAGGGGGCGGACCACCGCCACTTCGCCGCCCCTTGCGGCGGTTTCCGGTGGGATTCCAGCGACACGCTCCCAGACCCATGAAGAGGACATCCTGGCGCAGCCTTATACGTTGGCGGCGTGGCCATCTGGGCCGCGGTTGAGCCTCACGCGTCGCTTCAAGCTCGCGGCCGCGGTGCGACACTGTAGCGTCGGTGATTCCGCCGCTCAGGCGGTCTTTTTCGATGAAGGTTAGTGTTTTCCAAGGTTTTCAACTATCCCGAGTCCATTTCCGGCATTGATTTAATCTAATTTTGGCCGTAGGTGGTGGTTCAGGCGATGGAAGTGGCGACATAAACTTCGACGGCCAACGGGGGCCTTTTTTATCGATCTTTTGGCCTTGGGCTCTTCACGAAAGTTGTTCGGAACGGTGAGAACTATCATCCTTTGATCACGCGACTCCAGATTTGGCCGGTGGGCGACGGTTCACGGCGGCACAGTGGTGGCGCAATGGCGGAGGTAGCTCCGGGGATTTTTCCCGACGATTAGCTTGGGTCTTTTGAAGAGCTCGTCACGGGTAAGACAATGCTTCTTTCGGATTTGATTTTGGTTCACCGGTTGGGAAGTAATTTGAGTTTGAAAATTTTAGGGTTTTCGTATTCTTGGATTTGAAATTGGAGACAATTGGCTTGGAATTTGCAAAAATTGGTTGAGGAATTGGAACGAGCACGAGGAGTACTATGTATGAATTAATTGGCCACTCTTGGAAGTAAGAAATGATTTATTCTCATAAATATGAATTGGTTATGCATTGTATGAATTATATGGGCCTTCGTAGGGTTGATTGATTATGCTATCCTTTGTTTATGCATTTCATGACTTGAATGAGATTCGTCACATGTTCCGTTGACTAATTTCATCTATTGGGAAATGTTGTAAGATATAGCTTGGTTTCTTGGGATAATTGGTTAAGTACATGATTTGACCTTTTAATGTGTGAATTTCGTATGAAGCATGGTATATGATTATAAATCGTTGTTTTGCTAATGTGTACCATGTGTATTTTGTTCTGTGCATTGATGAGCATTGTCATGCCTCTCTGTGTGGTTGTTTGAGTCTAAGTCTGAGTTTTGTGTTATGTTTTGTGTGCTCAGTTAGTACAGGTGCACCCGGGGTGGTGACAAGTGAGTCGTGCAGGTTCCGGGGTGAACTATTTGTTGTGTCTTCGGCTGTGTTTGGTTCCAGGTGAGGTTAGGATATAGTTATACCCTATTTTGTTGGATTTGTCGTAAGTTTGAAAGTATGAACGCTATGTATGGGCCTATGTATGCTTAAGCTCCGTTTTGATTATGATTTTGAGGTAAGAGTATGTGTGGTATATATGTACGATATGATAAGTACGATATGCATGAGATATGTCTGTCTGTCTGTGTGTGGCTAGTTAAGTTTCCGAGATATGTGTGTTTATATACGTGTTGTGTAGCGCCCCTTAACACTACAACCCCGCACCGTTGTACTTCCCGAATGGATGTGAGACCTAGCACTCGAGAAATACTCCGGCGAACGGACAAGACTATACAATACCAGAGTATGAAATTTAAATGCAACTGAAAAAAAAAATAAACTTAAGCAATAAAAGGGGACAATATATATAACGAGACACATGTTATTAAGTTGGATAAGTAATTACAACAATGGGTTTATCTTCACAGAAGAGTGCTTATTAGAAGAGGTACACGCACTCGTCATCACTCTAGATAGCTGAAATGTGACACCTTAAAGCTTCAAGATACCTCTAAGGCGTCGCTGTGTAGATTCCTGAAATCATCAATTAAAAGAGTAGGAGGGTTAGTCAAAATGACTAAGTGATGGGGGGTTTGAGATTTAGGATTATAAGTAAGATTTTGAAAATGTTTTGACTAAGAAAGTCTTGGTTTGAAATATATATAATATATAATAACAAATAAATATATGACAATAATATCCGGTTCATATTTGTTTGGAATAGGAGTAGGGGGAATATAGGCTATACTTTAGAAAACTTATGAACCGTTTTGGGAAAATGACTTTGATGCCTGCAAGCTAGGCTTCTCCAACCTTAACTCCTTAAAATCCAGGAAAAATAGTAACGACACTGATCAAGGTGTCGGTACTTAATAAAACAGATACGAGAATACCATCCTTCTTCCTCCTGTGTCACGTAGGGTTGCAAGCCCTAGTGACGATGAACAAGATTGTGGGAGGGACGTACCTTTTCCCGTCACCTGATGTGGAATAACTAACCTCCAGTTAGACCATCATCAAGATCTACTTGGCGGCTGGTATAATAGTAGACCTCGTCCCGTTCCTCCCGGACTACTACTTCTACCAAGACCACCGGGCCCATAGGAAAACAATAATTTTACTTGCAAGACGAGAATATTTACCGGTAAGAAAGTATTAAGTACTTTCGGGTAAATATATGTTTTGGAATAATTAACAAGAATTATTTTCCCATAAAGGGAAGAATAACTTGAAAGGAAATTCAAGAAAATAAAGTAAAGTATTTTCTAATGATTTCAGTTCAAAAGATTTAAAACCCTCACCGAGTACCAAGGTTTAAGTGGAATTGTGACGATTCCACTCTTCGATCCTATTGTCGCCTGTAAGTAGTAACTACTACTGACTTAGAACTAGATTCTTAGTTCCTAACTAACCAATTGCACATAATATCATAATGAAATAATTAGAGAAGGTACACATTATGTAATGTGTTAAAGATTTCCCGGTAAACCCTAAATTTACCCGTTTAATTAATAAATTCAGGGTTTATGGGATCTTTAACTAAATCAAATATTTATTAACCATATTATAATTCTAATTTGTAGGATTTGGAATGAAATTCAAGGTTTAATTTGACAATGTAGGTTATCTTTTGAAAATATTACATAGTTTATCGATTTTTTGGAAAATTCGGGAAAAATCTTTCTTTAAAAATTTCAAAACCTATTTTATAATTATTTTTAAAATAATTTCGAAATTAATTGATTAATTTTGGACCAAAAAGTCAAAATTACTATTGAAAACATTTACTATTCAATTTTCATATGAATTAAAAACTTTATGACACAAAATCAAATTCATACACACACACACATTGATCACGACACACACATGCACACACACACATCTAAGAACATTATGAACATGTTCTTGAGCTTATTTGAATATTCAAAGAGGGTGTGTAACATGTTCTATCACATTCATATTCATAACATAAGATTAAAGCATAATATAGCAAAATATATGAACTTTCTATGAAAAATAATTCTAAATAAATTACTCTAGGCATGAACAAGATCATAAACATTCAAATACATAACCACATTATATCATATCATAATTCATGTATTTAATTAAATAGAATTCCATAATGTACACACATTGTATTTAAATTAACAACTATGTACATATTTCATAAAATAAATTCCTAAAGCATAATTTAATTAATCCTAGACATGCTACTATCATTATTATACTAAGAACATTATATAAAGCTTGAAATAATAAAAGAAAAACATACCTTAGAGAGAGAGAGTGGGAGTGGCGTGAGAATGAGAGGGAAAAGAGTGATTTTTGTGAGTTGATTTGTGAGGAATAAATGAGGCTTGAGGGGGGTATTTATAGGTAGTCATGAGGGGTCTTTAAGCAATTTATGAGAGTTTATGGGAGATGTGGTTGTTTATGATTTCAACAAATGCTTTGTAATTAATTAGGAGATGTGGTTAAATTACATGTTAAACAAATGCTAGGTAATTAACTAAGTAATTTGGAGAAATTACATTCATTTAATTAATCCTTCTAGAAGAATATGTGGTCATGGATGATGTCATTTTGAATAAAAATAAATGTAAAAATATTATAAAATTTATTCAAGAGTCGAGAGGTAAAAGCTTGAAGTAGTGAATTAATGAAAGAACGAGTGAAAAATGAGCTTCGTTTTGGTTATAAATGTGGAATATTTAGAGTTTTTTTTTATAAATTATGAACACTAAAGTTGATGAAAATCATGAGAAAATTATATAAACGAAGCTATGATAAAGTTTAGAGTTTAGAAAAATTATTATTGTTTAGAGACAAATTCAAGAATCGTTTTAAGTATAATTTCGAATATTGAATAAAAGCTAATTGTTTAAAATAAAATGATGATTTTTAAATGGGAAAATATTTATAAGTATGCTATGGGTGAAATCGAGTTTTTGGTAAATGCATGAAAATTCATAAAATAATTCAATGATCGTTTTGGTTATAATATTGAATATCAAAAAGTAAGCGAGTAAAGATTTATTTATGATCGAATCATAAGCTAGGGTTTTCACTGGTTTTTGATACTACTGGAGTTAGGATGGGAATTATGGTTCACGGAGAGTATCACGATCCTTGAAATAATGTGAGGATTCTTTTGGTTATAATATTGGATAGTGAAAGTACTTCGGGAGATGTAGGAATATTTTTGAGCTGTAGGGGTATTTTCGTAATTTTTAACCTAAAACTGTAGAAATGGGTTTTGAAGCACATGAAAGGGTTTTAGGTGCTAGAAGAGAATGAATACTAGAATTCTAGGATTTTATGAGAAGAGTTTCAAGTTACAAGTAAATAGAGAAAAGAATTAAATATACGAACATCTAATTAAAGTATAACACATAAAAACACATAAGTCCAATAAGATGCAATGCATGAAGAGAATTAATAAGGATCGAGATTATAAACTCTTCCTGAGTTACCCGTTACTTACCTTTCTCGACTTGGCCCTGAGTAGGGCTGTTACAATCTTCCCCCATTTAAAAGAATCTGTCCTCAGATTCTATTACTGTCTTTGAACAATCCTGGATAATGTTTCAACATCTTTTCCTCTGTTTCCCAAGTTTGTTCTTATGTACCATTTCTTTTCCATAGGACTCTCACGAGAGGAATTCTTCGGTTTCTCAATTCTTGGAATTTCCTATCCAAGATTCTGACTGGTTTTACTTCATAAGTAAGGTCAGGTTCTAGCGGTACTTCCTCAATTGGTAGAATGTGGGAATCATCAGCAAAGTATTTTCGGAGTTGGGACACATGGAATACGTTATGTATTCTAGTAAGATTTGCTGGCAAGTCTAGGCGATAGGCTGTTGGGCCGATACATTCTAGAATCTCAAAAGGTCCAATTTATCGAGGACTTAACTTTCCTCATTTTCCAATTCGTATAAATCCTTTCCTTGGAGACGCTTTTAGGAATACCTTTTCGCCTACTGCAAATTCTATGTCCCTTCTTCGATTGTCAGCATAGCTTTTCTGCCTATCTTGGGCAGCTTTCATTTTTTGCCTGATGATTTCAACTTTTTCTGTCGCTTCTTCTATCCAACTTTTAGCAGTATTCCCTTGGGTTTTCCTTTTAACTCCTTTGGTTTCGTCCATATCCCAGTATAATGGGGATCTGCATTTCCTTCCATATAAAGCCTCGTAAGGTGCAGCTTGGATAGAAGCTTAATAGCTATTGTTGTATGCAAACTCCACAAGGGGTAAGCAATCTTTCCAATTATCTTGGAAATCTAAGGCACAAGCCCTTAACATATCTTCCAGGTATCGGATGGTTCTTTCAGATTGTCCATCGGTTTGAGGATGTGCTGCTGTGCTAAAGTTCAGCTTGGTACCCATCATTTCTTGAATGCTCTGCCAAAGTTGTGAGGTGAACTTTGGGTCCCTGTCTGAAACTATTCCAATAGGTACTCCATGCAACCGAATAATTTCCTTTTGATAAAGCTTAGCTAGCGAGTTAACTTTATCAGTTGCTTTGACAGGTAAGAAATGTGCGGATTTTGTTAATCTATCTATGATCACCCAAATACCATCAAATCCTCCTTTAACCTTGGGCAATCCGTAAACAAAATCCATGGTTAACTGATCCCATTTCCAGGTAGGGATAGGTAGTGGTTGCAACAATCCTCCAGGTCTCTGATGTTCTGCTTTAACTCGTTGACAAGTTAGACATTTCTTGATGTAATTGGCTATGTCTCTTTTCGTACCGTTCCACCAGAAATGTTTCTTGAGGTGTTGATACATCTTAGTTCCTCCAGGATGTATCGAATAACGAGTTTTGTGTGCCTTGTCCAATATTTCTTTTCGAATAACAGTAGGCACGCAGACCCGATCCTTGTATCTCAAAATCCCTTGATCATCGGTTTTGAATTTTTCCTCAAGATTCCTTTCTTTGGATTTGAGGCATTTCTGAATCCACTCATCCTGAACTTGGGTTTCTTTTATCTTCTCCTTTACTGGTGGTAGTACCACTAAGTTTGCTAATCGAGCTTTGGAGACTACTTTCACAGATTTTCGTAGGTTACCTGAAGGTTTTCATGAGAGTGATGTTAAGCTTAGCCTTTCTTGGATGGTATTGGATTACACAGTCGTAATCTTCCAGAAATTCCATCCATCTTCTTTGCCTCATATTCAACTCCTTTTGAGTAAAAAGGTACCGTAAGCTCTTGTGATCAGTGAAAACTTCAAAAGTAACCCCGTAGAGATAATGCCTCCACTTGGTGAGAGCAAACACAATTGCTGCTAATTCCAAGTCATGAGTAGGATAATTCTCTTCGTGAGGTTTGAGCTTTCTCGAGGCATAAGCTATAACTTTTCCTTGTTGCAACAATACACAACCTAGCCCTTCCTTAGAGGCATCAGTATAAACCGTATAACCTTCTTTTCCTTCAGGTAAGGTTAGTACTGGAGCAGATGTTAATCATTGCTTTAATTCTTGGAAACTTTGTTCACATTGTTCAGTCCATTCAAACTTTCTTTCCTTCTTTGTTAATTTTGTGAGAGGTGCAGCTATCTTGGAGAAGTCATTTACAAACCTCCGATAATAGCCTGCAAGTCCTAGGAAACTTCTCACCTCTGAGGGATTCCTTGGTATTTTCCAGTTTGTAATTGCTTCAATCTTTGAAGGATCTACTTCAACACCTGATCCCGAAATTATATGTCCGAGGAATGCAACCTTTTCTATCTAGAACTCACATTTACTGAACTTAGCATATAGCTTATGATCTCGCAAAGTACTTAGCACTATGCGAAGATGTTCAGCATGTTCCTCGGGCGTTTTTGAAAATACCAGTATGTCATCGATGAAAATGACCACGAATTTATCCAAACATGGTCGGAATATCCGATGCATCATGTCCATGAATGCAGTAGGTGCATTAGTCAATCCAAAAGGGATTATTATGAACTCAAAATGTCCATAGCGGGTATTGAAAGCTGTTTTAGGGACATCCTCCTCCCTAATCTTTAATTGATAATACCCTTGCCTTAAATCTAACTTGGAGTAGACTCGAGATCCTTGAAGGACATCAAATAACTCCTCTATATGGGGTAGAGGGTATTTGTTCTTTATGGTCATTCGGTTAAGTTCTCGGTAGTCGATGCACATTCGTAATGACCCATCATTCTTCTTTACAAACAACACTACTACTCCCCAAGGTGATGTACTGGGACGGATATATCTTGATTCAATCAAGTCATCAAGTTGTTTTCTCAACTCCTGAAGTTCGGCTGGGGCCATTCGATAAGGGGTCTTAGAGAAAGGCTCTACCCCAGGAATTGTATCGATTACAAATTCTAACTCGCGGTCTGGAGGTAGCGAATCTAAATGTTCTGGGAATACGTCGAGAAACTCATTTACCAATTCTACCTCCTCAACCCTGAGTTGGTCCTTTAGCCTATTTAGGAGATAGGCAACGAACCCTGTAGCTCCCTTCTGAATCAACTTCTTAGCTTCTGTCATAGGAATCATTGCCACCGATCTTTTATCATCAGAAATCCAACTTTCATCTTGTCCTAAGATGATTTCTTTCTTGAAACAATCCAGCTTAGCATGGTACTTGTAGAGCCAATCCATTCCCAGAATGATTCCATATCTTGTTATTGGAAGTTCGATGAGGTCCATTGGGTAGTAATGATCACCGATTTGTACAGGGCAACGTTTATATACTCGATCCGTTATTAAACAAGCTCCCAAAGGGGAACTTACTTCAAAATTATATGATGAACATTCAAGCGGAAAATTTAAGCGCGCACATAAATTTGATGCAATGAATGAATGCGTGGCACCAGGGTCATATAAGACCTTAACTGGCGTGTTTAGAATATGTAACGTACCTTCGACAACATCCAAAGGGTCTGGATCCTCGTTTCCTCCCAATGCATAAGCTTTTCCTTTGACAAGTGGCTTTCCCGATTTTCCCGTAACCTTCTCCTTTCCCTTAGGTCTCGGTCTCTTTGGGCATGAAGTAAACTGGTGATTAGGGTCTCCACACCATAAACACGTGCCAGCTTTCTTTCGACAATCTTGTTTAGTATGTCCCGATTTGTGACAATATTCACAGGTGATCTCTTCTTGTGAATTGGACGGGACTGACATAGGCTTTTGCTGGGCTGGTGTGGGTTTCTACCCAAATTTCTGGCTGGATGGTCCAGCGGGATGTTTCATTCCTTGAGAAGGTTTATTTTGAGGGGGACCAGGGCGATTAGCTGCCTGACAAATATTCTTGTGAGCTGCTTCGGTTTTCAGGGCTTTATCTATTGCCTTGTTATAAGTTTCAATATCCAATGAAGCTAAAGACCATCGCAGATCTGGCTTGAGTCCATCAATGAATCGCTTGGTCTTTCGTCGCTCATCATTCAAAACGTGTGGAGCATACTGAATTAATCTCACAAACTTTGCCTCGTATTCAGCCACTGACATATAACCCTGAGTTAAGTTCATGAATTCAGCCTCTCGGGTATCCCTTATAACTTGAGGAATATATTTGTTCTGAAACTTCTTTACAAATTCTACCCAACTGTAATCAGTCCGGTCTTCTATCCAGGTTAGCTTGACGTGCTTCCACCAACTCAAAGCAGGTCCTTCTAAAAGAAAGGCTGCATACTGTACTCGTTCCCGTTCCTCGGGAAATTTATCCATGGCCTCATAAATCTTTTCTAAACTGGCTATCCAGTTCTCAGCCTTCAGGTTATTAGGTTCTCCAAAGAATTTTGGGGGATTCATTCGGAGAAACCTTTCTAAGGATCGCTCGTTGGTAGGATTATTTCCAGGTGTACATGTTCGAACGAACTGCCTTAAGGCTTCTACGAGTTCTGGGTGTCTTGGTGGATCTTGTGGCGATGGAGAGTTGTTTCGTAGTATCTTTCGTAGAGGCATGATGAATGCTGAAATCACAATCACATAGGAAATATAATGCATGTGGGGTTAAGAATGCTTCAAAGATTATCACAGAACAATAATCACCAAGTAACATCAATCATCAACGAAATAACATTAGTTCTCACGGCCCTGCTGGTATCTTGAAGCGACTCTAAGACTCATGATGCAGAAATGTAAAGTAACATGAAATAACAGTGTAAAATGATCAAAATGTGTCGTATATATATATATGCATCAAGGTTAGTATGCTTCTCTCTAACTAAACCCGATGCTCTGATACCACCTTAGCTGTAGCGCCCCTTAACACTACAACCCCGCACCGTTGTACTTCCCGAGTGGATGTGAGACCTAGCACTAGAGAAATACTCCGACGAACGGACAAGACTATACATTACCAGAGTATGAAATTTAAATGCAACGGAAAAAAAAAAAATAAACTTGAGCAATAAAAGGGGACAATATATATAACGAGACACATGTTATTAAGTTGGATAAGTAATTACAACAATAGGTTTATCTTCACAGAAGAGTGCTTATTAAAAGAGGTACATGCACTCGTGATCACTCTAGATAGCTGAAATGTGACACCTTAAAGCTTCAAGATACCTCTAATGCGTCGCTGTGTAGATTCCTGAAGTCATGAATTAAAAGAGTAGGAGGGTTAGTCAAAATGACTAAGTGACGGGGGGTTTGAGATTTAGGATTATAAGTAAGATTTTGAAAATGTTTTGACCAAGAAAGTCTTGGTTTGAAATATATATACTATATAATAACAAATAAATGTATGACAATAATATCCGGTTCTTATTTGTTTGGAATAGGAGTAGGGGGAATACAGGCTATACTTTAGAAAACTTATGAACCGTTTTGGGAAAATGATTTTGATGCCCGCAAGCTAGGCTTCTCCAACCTTAACTCCTTAAAATCCAGGAAAAATAGTAACGACACTGATCAAGGTGTCGGTACTTAATAAAACAGATACGAGAATACCATCGTTCTTCCTCCGGTGTCACGTAGGGTTGCAAGCCCTAGTGACGATGAACAAGATTGTGGGAGGGACGTACCTTTTCCCGTCACTTGATGTGGAATAACTAACCTCTAGTTAGACCATCGTCAAGATCTAGTTGGCGGTTGGTATAATAGTAGACCTCGGCCCGTGCCTCCCGGACTACTACTTCTACCAAGACCACCGGGCCCATAGGAAAACAATAATTTTACTTGCAAGACGAGAATATTTACCGGTAAGAAAGTATTAAGTACTTTCGGGTAAATATATGTTTTGGAATAATTAACAAGAATTATTTTCCCATAAAGGGAAGAATAACTTGAAAGGAAATTCAAGAAGATAAAGTAAAGTATTTTATCATGATTTCAGTTGAAAAGATTTAAAACCCTCACCGAGTACCAAGGTTTAAGTGGAATTGTGAGGATTCCACTCTTCGATCCTATTGTCGCCTGTAAGTAGTAACTACTACTGACTTAGAACTAGATTCTTAGTTCCTAACTAACCAATTGCACATAATATCATAATGAAATAATTAGAGAAGGTACACATTATGTAATGTGTTAAAGATTTCCTGGTAAACCCTAAATTTACCCCGTTTAATTAATAAATTCAGGGTTTATGGGATCTTTAACTAATCAAATATTTATTAACCATATTATAATTCTAATTTGTAAGATTTGGAATGAAATTCAAGGTTTAATTTGACATTGTAGGTTATCTTTTGAAAATATTACATAGTTTATCGATTTTTTGGAAAATTCGGGAAAAATCTTTCTTTAAAAATTTCAAAACCTATTTTATAATTATTTTTAAAATAATTTCGAAATTAATTGATTAATTTTGGACCAAAAAGTCAAAATTACTATTGAAAACATTTACTATTCAATTTTCATATGAATTAAAAACTTTATGACACAAAATCAAATTCATACACACACACACATTGATCACGACACACACAGGCACACACACACATCTAAGAACATTATGAACATGTTCTTGAGCTTATTTGAATATTCAAAGAGGGTGTGTAACATGTTCTATCACATTCATATTCATAACATAAGATTAAAGCATAATATAGCAAAATATATGAACTTTCTATGAAAAATAATTCTAAATAAATTACTCTAGGCATGAACAAGATCATAAACATTCAAATACATAACCACATTATATCATATCATAATTCATGTATTTAATTAAATAGAATTCCATAATGTACACACATTGTATTTAAATTAACAACTATGCACATATTTCAGAAAATAAATTCCTAAAGCATAATTTAATTAATCCTAGACATGCTACTATCATTATTATACTAAGAACATTATATAAAGCATGAAATAATAAAAGAAAAATATACCTTAGAGAGAGAGAGTGGGAGTGGCGTGAGAATGAGAGGGAAAAGAGTGATTTTTGTGAGTTGATTTGTGAGGAATAAATGAGGCTTGAGGGGGGTATTTATAGGTAGTCATGAGGGGTCTTTAAGCAATTTATGAGATTTTATGGGAGATGTGGTTGTTTATGATTTCAACAAATGCTTGGTAATTAATTAGGAGATGTGGTTAAATTACATGTTAAACAAATGCTAGGTAATTAACTAAGTAATGTGGAGAAATTACATTCATTTAATTAATCCTTCTAGAAGAGTATGTGGTCATGGATGATGTCATTTTGAATAAAAATAAATGTAAAATTATTATAAAATTTATTCAAGAGTCGAGAGGTAAAAGCTTGAAGTAGTGAATTATTGAAAGAACGAGTGAAAAATGAGCTTCGTTTTGGTTATAAATGTGGAATATTTAGAGTTTTTGTTTATAAATTATGAACACTAAAGTTGATGAAAATCATGAGAAAATTATATAAACGAAACTATGATAAAGTTTAGAGTTTAGAAAAATCATTATTGTTTAGAGACAAATTCAAGGATCGTTTTAAGTATAATTTCGAATATTGAATAAAAGCTAATTGTTTAAAATAAGATGATGATTTTTAAATGGGAAAATATTTATAAATATGCTATGGGTGAAATCGAGTTTTTGGTAAATGCATGAAAATTCATAAAATAATTCAAGGATCATTTTGGTTATAATATTGAATATCAAAAAGTAAGCGAGTAAAGATTTATTTATGATCGAATCATAAGCAAGGGTTTGCACTGGTTTTTGATACTGCTGGAGTTAGGATGGGAATTATGGTTCACGGAGAGTATCACGATCCTCGAAATAATGTGATGATTCTTTTGGTTATAATATTGCATAGTGAAAGTACTTCGGGATATGTAGGAATATTTTTGAGCTGTAGGGGTATTTTCGTAATTTTTAACCTAAAACTGTAGAAATGGGTTTTGAAGCATATGAAAGGGTTTTAGGTGCTAGAAGAGAATGAATACTAGAATTCTAGGATTTTATGAGAAGAGTTTCAAGTTACAAGTAAATAGAGAAGAGAATTAAATCTACGAACATCTAATTAAAGTATAACACATAAAAACACATAAGTCACATAAGATGCAATGCATGAAAAGAATTAATAAGGATCGAGAATATAAACGCTTCCTGAGTTACCCTTTACTTACCTTTCTCGACTTGGCCCTGAGTAGGGCTGTTACATGTTGGGCCCCGGAGTTGTGGGTAAGGGAGACCCGGGACGGCCATGGGGTCGCCGATTGCAACCCCTGTGCACTTCTCCACAAAGGGAGACTTAGCTTATCCTCGGGAGGTCGAGGGGAAGGCGGGTCTTCTTGAGCCGAAGGCGTGCCACTTGACCCGTCGAAGGAGCGGGTGGATCCCCCGTCTCGTTATGTATATGTGTGGATGGTTAGGGTATGTGCAACCCTTCCATCACCCGGTGTGAAGGAGGTACGTTTGTTTTTATTTCGTCTGTCTATGCATTTGTGTGATAAGAAGGAGTTAGTTGGATGTGTGCTCGTACCCGCCGAGTTTCGTTATGTTATGTCTATCGGTTAAGTTCGTGAAACGGGGGTAGATTCTTAAATTACGATAAAATTTGATATGCTTTTAAGCTAATAAAATATGCTCCGATATGTGTGCTAAGTCTGCATGAATCTGAATTTACACATGAAATAACGTTTGAGTTAAGAGTTGTCAGTTTGGTTTTAAGCCCCCTATATGTTTACTATCACGGGAAAATGTTTTGGCATGCAAAAACTAACCCCGGGTTCACGAACGTTGCTTCTACTATGTGTTGTGCTCTATATATATATATATAAGAGTGTGTGTGTAAATCCCTCGCTCAGTCTTTGGACTGACCCCTCCCCTTTTTATGTTTTTAGTTTGCAGGCTTTGCTTTGGAGGTCGTTGGAGTTCGTTCTAGGCGGCAGTGTGTCATGTCTGTATCTGTTCGTTCAAGTTTGTTACGCATTTTGTTTTGAATTATGTCTGTAAATTTTGTATACGCTATGTTTTGTGCAGGTTAGCATTTATCATTTAAATGTTTAGAATTCGGGACAAGTTAGGACAGGTGCTCGGGTTAGATGAACCCGTTTTGATTATATGATTATTCGGGACAGAATAGGACAGGTTTGCTGAATTAGTTGAACCCGTATAGTTGATTTTGATGTCTATATCGCACTGTATGTTTAATGTATGAAGGTTTTTGAAAGTTGGCTTTTCGCATTGCTTCCGCTGTCATGTTTTGCATCTTTTCATTTGTACAAGGTTAGGTACCGCCTAGATAGTGCGTGTGTTCTTGTTTGTCACCCGTTCGCTGTGACTTGGTGCGTGTGCGGACTTTCCATTTCGTATACGTGCTGGGTCATAGTGCGGGGGTGTGGTGCCCCACCGCTCGGGGTGCTACAGAAGAGGTATGTTTGTCTGATTCTGAATTGTGTTTGCTTTTAATTTATATGTTGGATTTATGAGCGGAGTTCGGTAGGTCTAAGGCTCGTACTCGCCGAGTCGTGTGTGTGAGTTTGAACTTGTTTGTCAAACAGGAGTGAATTCATAAGTATTAAAATTTGGTTGATTTTGGCCTTCGGCTTTAAACCCGTTTTCTATATCTAATATCAGGTGTTAAATATTTTGGTTTGCAAAAACCACGCCCCGATTCATGAACTTTCTAATTTTGAATATGCTCTGCTCTATGTATATATATGTGTGAGTGTGTTAGCCCCCTCACCAGTCTTTAGGACTGACCCCTCCTTGTTGTTTTCTTTTTCCCCTTCGATTTTGTTGAGTTTGCAGGTGCAGGTTGGCACGTGCTAGGCAACAGTCTTTTGTTTCGTTTTGTTCGAGTCGGTCGGTCGGTCTTTGCATCTTTATATTTTCGTATTTGTTTTACGTTTAGATATGTATAAAATTTATATAAGTTAAGATTCCGATTTTGAGCTTAGCACCTTGTATGATTTATTTGGCCTTGGATGGGCATTTTATGTATAATTTTGTGTTAATTCGAGCATGTACGTTTGTATATGTGATTCCTGGTGCTTTCGCATTTGATTTTGTTTTTATGCGCGCTCTGTATTAGGGTCTAGACCGCCTAGCTAGTGTGTGAGTTTTTATTTGTAACCCGTTCGCTGTGGCTTTGTGCGTGTGTGGAGTCTCCATTTCATTACACGTGTCGGGCTACAGTGCGGGGGTGTAGTGCCCTGGGCTCCGGGGTGCTACAACGTGTTTATACGATATGTTTATGACCTTGTCAAATGATTAAGGGTTTTGAAAACTATAAACATATATAAGCTTAATGTTTTGCAACGAGGTTATGCTCTAAACTGTGTGTCTTCATGCTAGCTACGGATTAGGATGACACGGGAAGGTACATTTATGGCATATGCTGAGTTACAAGGTAAGGTATGCTCTGATAAGGTACGTACGTTATGATTACGATAATATATGATAAGTATGATTGTAGCTAGTTAAGTTTTGAGATGAATTGGTTCTGTTTGGATTCTTAGGCCCCGGAGACGTGGGTAAGGACACCTGGGACGATGTTGGGCTAAGCCTGTGCATGATGTCCATTTGAAGTACCTTCGTGCGACTCTTGGAGGTTGAGGAGGTGTGGTGCTTTGAGCCATCGATTGATGCCGGAGAACGTACGACGTGGACTTGCTACCCCGTGTACGTAGAGTTTCACGATGTGGGCCCGTACCCTGCGTGCAGACTTCCAGGTTGTGCGGATGGATACGAGATTTGAATGATATGATTTGATTTATGATTACTTCGATTTTGCTTACGTATAAGTACGATTTGGAAGTAAGGTTGGAAACCCGTACTCGCCGGGTATAAGTTATTTTCTGTTATGTTGATTATGAAACGGGGATAGGATCTTTCTTTTAAGCTTTGATTTGTTATGATTATGAATACGTATAAGTTTGATTTGAAAATGGCTTTGGTATGCAAAACCCTACCCCTGTTCATAGTCTTTTGTTTAATACATGTTTTGCTCTAAATGTATATGTATGTGTGGGTGTGCGTTAGCCCCCTCACTCAGTCGGTGGACTGACCCTCTCCTTTCAACTTTACTGTAACACCCGAGCGCAAGGTGTCACATCCCCCGCACCGTGACCCGACCCGCATAGGAAATAGACAATCCCTACACGTGCTAAATCATGGCGAACGAGGACACAACACACATGCTAAGCTAGGCGGGCTAACCCTTGAACCAAACGAATCAAAGCTCAACAAACATGCATCAGTACAGCTCATAAAGCAAGCAACATCATGGATTTAAGAAATGAAGCTTAACCTAACTATTCATCCATCAACTTCAAAACTCATGAAAACATGCTCAAAATTGGGGATGAATGGATCAAAATGACTCATAATGAATGTATATTACAACCCTAAGCTTACCTTGTGGATTGGATGAAGGTTGGAGGAGATTTGAGCTTGAATCTCCAAGAAGGGCTTGAGTTACGGGATTTTCTGGAATGCAGAGGATGAGGAGCTGATTTTCTCCAAATGAGAGGGTGTGGTTCGGTTAAGGATAGTATGATCAGCTAGATGGTTGAGTTAGGGTTCCATAGGCTCAGACCATGGTTAATTTGGTCAAGATTTGAATAAGTTATGGCTATTTTCAAAAAACATGGCAGTTTAGGCGTCCGTTGTGTGTTTCGGTTGAATTTCGGAGGTTCAAATAACTTTGTAAAAATATAAGCCTAAGTTCATCAAACTAAAATTTTCGATACGAGTTCAACGAAGTTGACGAAACTCGAATCCGAGTTTCCTAGCTCAAGGTATCAAATAAGGAACCAATGGTGCGCTAATTGCTCATTAGCACCCGTTTTGGATTCCGAACCAAAGTAAATTCCAAAACTCAATCAAATGGATCCAAAAATATAAAACGATCATATAACCATATTCGTAACATATATAAGTCCAACATATTAATTCATTTCACGTACAAACGGCAAGCAAATAATTCATTCAAGCGCAAATGGTTCAAAGAAAATTCATATAAATTCAAATTCAAATATTTTCAAATAACTAAATATTTCAATAATTAAATATAAAATGAAATAAAACAATTAACGAACATAATTACAATCATTTAAATGCGCACGTAATTATCACACAATTCATACCTGAACGATTCTGAAAATCGGGGCGTTACATTTACAGTTTGCAGGTTTTCGTTCGGGCTACGCGGAGTCGTGAGTCGGTCAAGTTTCTAATCACCTAGTTCGAGTTACATCTCTTGTTGCTTTCGGTTACCTTTTATATATGATTTATATATGCTAAACGAATTATGTATGAACCTTTGTATTCTTGTTATATATATTTCGGGATAGGCTACTAAGGATAGTTGAACCCGTATTTGTTAATTTATATTTCTTGAAATTTCGAATGTATGCTTTCACATTGTTCTTATTTTCGTGCTCTCTGGTCCTATCTTAGCTCCGCCTGGCTTAGCCTGTCCGTAGGTTCCCGTTCTCTTAGTCTTAGGCTCATGTATGGATTTCTATTTTATATGTACGTTCGGGTCTAGGTACGGGGGATGTGGTGGCTTGCCGCTCTGGGCGCTACACCACCACATTCCCCGCACCTATATTCGAACCCACATATGAAATAGAAGTCCGTACATTAGCCCAACTCTAAGCGAATGGGGAGCTACAGTCACACACTTAGCTAAGCGGGGCTAGAGACGAACCAGAGCGCGCAAAATAAACATCAAAATACGGAAGCAATAACCAAGATCAACATATAAGTTCAACATTAGCATACCAACAAATATACAAGTCCAACACGGCCCAAAATAATAAACATCAAGTCCCCAAGAAGTAACAAAATACAAATCTTATACGATCCATATCAAATACATAACATAGTATCCAAAAGATGCAACATATGTATGGAGACTCGACCTAAACGAACTATTGCGACACCATGACACACTTCCCCGCCTAGCTCGAACCAACCTGCAACTAAATGTGGAAAAAGAGAGGGGTCAGTCTTAACTCGACTGAGTGAGGGGGCTAACGCATGCCCTCACACGTATATGTATAAAGCATAACATATATTAGGGATGGTTATGGATCAAAGCTAGGATTTTTGTAGCGCCCGGAGCGGCGAGCCACGACATTTCCCGCAGCTAGCCCTGAACCCACATATGAAACAGAAATCTACATGAGCCCAAGACTAGGTGAACGCGAACCTACACACACTCGCTAGGCCAGGCGGAGCTAAGACAGAACCAAAGTGCGCAAAATAATAAGTAGGCGGAAGCATGTATTAAAATTCAAAAAGATAAATCCACAAAAATGGGTTCAATTATCCCTAGAAGCCTATCCCAAATAATTAAAACATGAATTTATAAGGTTCATACATAATCCAATAAAGTATGCAAATCATATACAAAAGTGTATCCGAATGCAAATGAAAATGCAACTCGAGCTAGGTGACTCGAACCCGACCGACACACGACTCCGCCTAGCACGAACCAAAACCTGCAAACTAAAAAGTTGAAAGGAGAGCGAGGGGGCTAACTGTGTGTGACGCCCCGTTTCTCGGTCAAGGTAAGGTTTGGTACGAGAGTGCACGATTTATGTGATACCCCTCTCCCACATCGGGAAAATATTAGAATTAAGTTTAGTATATAAGTTAAAGAGTCCAAGTATAACCAATGTATATCCCTTTTGGGTAGTGGTTTAGACCCAATTTCAGGTTATACTCGGTGGGCTTGGAGACTTGCACTCGCGTCCAACGGTTCCCGCGGACCCGGGGCGTGACAAATGGTATCAGAGCCACGCGTCAGCCGCAGGAGCTAAGTGCTATACGGGGCAAAGTGCTACGCACATGGGAGCCACCTCTTGAGCCTGCGGGACAAAGTGCTACATGTGTGGGAGCTACCTCTTGAGCCCCTAGGAGCCACCTCTACAGTCCCAACGCAGACGAGTCGGTCATGGGCTATATGTCTTACCGCGACGAGGACCTCGCGATTCTGAAGGAGGGGTGATTGTGATACCCCTATCCCATATCGGGAAAGTATGAGAGTTAAGTTAAGTATATAAATTAAAGAGTCCAAGTATAACTAATGATATCCCTTTTGGGCAGTGGTTTAGGCCCAATTTCAGGTTATACTCGGTGGGCTTGGAGATTTGCGCTCACGTCTAATGGTCCCGCGGACCCGGGGTGTGACCCTTTAACTTATATACTGAACATAACTCTCATACTTTCCCGATGTGGGACGGGGGTGTCACAATCACCCTTCCTTCAGAATCGCGATGTCCTCGTCGCGGCATGACATATAGCCCATGACCGACTCATCTGCGTTGGGACTCTAGAGAAGGCTCCTACGGGCTCAAGAGATGGCTCCCACACATGTAGCACTTTGACACTTAGGCTCAAGAGGTGGCCCCCATGTGTGTAGCACTTTGCCCCGTATAGCACTTAGCTCCTGCGGCTGACGAGCGGCTCTGATACCATTTGTCACTCCCGGGTCCGCTGGCTCGTTGGATGCAAGCGCAAGCCTCCAAGCCCACCGAGTATAACCAGAAATTGGGCCTAAACCACTACCCAAAAGGGATATCCATTGGTTATACTTGGACTCTTTAACTTATATACTGAACTTAACTCTCATACTTTCCCGATGTGGGACAGGGGTGTCACAATTTACCTTTCCTTGCATGATTTATATGGAATTATGCCTTAATTTGATAATGGATTTGTGCATAAGTGAAATATATTAAGTGTGCGATATATGTAGCTTTATGACATATTAATTATATACTTGTATTGCTATTTGTGAGCGTTGATAGCATGTTTTATAATTTAAAGAAATAATGTGCTTATGTGGACATTAAAGCATAATTTAGGGACTAAATGGTAAATTTATTTTCCAAGCCTGGAACTGGTTAGAACTTAATAAGATTGAGTAGATAATTTGACTACGAGTTCGTGGGTTCTTGAATCGCTCGAGTTGGAGTTCGGACGAAGAAGTTATGGCCATTTTACGAAAAGTCAACCTTTTAAGCCTTTAATTGTTGTCCTGCGACCCAATTTCGAATTAAGCCCAATTTGAGCCCCAATTTCACCTAAATCCGACCTGTATGACCCGCTCCATGACCCTATATGGCTGACCCAATTTACAAAATCAGATTAAACACACCAAAACCCATTCTTACGTTATTTCAAGATTAAAACACACTCTCTCCCTCATTTTCTTTCAAACTCTTCATATTCTCCCAAGAACACTTCAGGCCATCTTCAAGAGTTAAGAGAGAAGATCAAAGCTGGGAATTCGAGATTAGAGGACAAGATTCCCTCTTCGATTTCCAGCTCCCAAGGTAAGATTTGTGTGCTCTTTTCATGGGTTTGTGTTCTTGAAGGTTTTGAACTTGAATGTGAATCTAGGGTTCATGCTAGTTGGATTAAATCTGAATTTGATGATGGAAATATGTTTCTTATGATGCTAGGAACTATTTGATGAAAGAATTTCATGTTTTGATGCCCTTATGTGAAATCCACCGTTGTTGACCTTTGAAGCTCTCATGAAGAATTCTTGCATGTCTATGTTCTCGCATGTTGTAGCTTGATATGATGATGGATTCTTGTTCCTTATGTTTTTTTATGGAGAATGTGATAGATTTCCTACAATTTTTTGCAATGATTGTTGATTTCACCATTGTTATGCTTGAAGCTTTTATGAAACTTGTAGAAGATGAAGTTCTTGTATGAATTGCTAGGTTTCTTGATGTTTATATGTTCCTAAGTGCTTTATTATGTAACTTGAAGATTTATGATGCTTATTTGTGGTTTTGGAAGCTTAATTTCATGTTTTGAGGTGTTTTGAACTCTTTCCCGTCGAGTTTGAAGTTGCTGTTGTTAGGAATAGTGCCCTAAAAGCCGATTGTATATCCGCTTTGTGCTTTTCATTATTGTAATCACAGACAATCTTTGAATGAAATAACGAATTGAGGCAACACCTCTTTATATGCTCTTGTTTGGTATGCGTTTACTTTAGCTGTGCATGTATGAGAACTCCCCTAATCCTGATGACTTTAGGACTCTACCATTTAGGCGAAATGGTTCATGAAACGAGCCCTATATCACATAAGTCATGATTAGTAAAATACTCCAAGCCGATGAGTCCTACAGACAGTGGGAGTGTCAACCTGACTCCTCTAAGGCTTGCTTGTGGGATCACGCCCTTAAGAAGGACCACCTTGTTTCATGGAGGTGGAAAGTGTATAGTTGATACGTGCGTGATACATGAGGGTGCTTGCTTTAATAAGTAAGTTCACTGAGGTGCCCCGTGTGAGAACATTCCTAAATGGGAAAGGAAGTTTCTATTTCAGGAAATGGAAACTTCCAGATTAGGAAATATCTCACGAGTCATTGATGTGATTAATTGATCCTTAGACTTGAGGTTCCATGTTACTTTATGAGTTAACTCTGTAGTCTTGGGTATAAGCTTTAAAGGGTGTCGCATTAGACAACTGATTCAAAGCTTATGCTGGGGCTGCACAAGTGACTCATGAAAGTGAATGAGAATCAAGAAAGGACCTACACTTGCATTTGCAAGGTGATCTCTTATTGTGTAAGTCATTCATATGCCATATGGAGTCCTTGGCCAAGGCAGTAGATCAAGACATCAAGAAAAGGGTTTCTTGGATTGAGATCAAATGGATATGAAATGCACTTAGCTTTAAGACCGGATTATTAGAGTTCTGATTATTCCCTTGCCCTAGATCTTGGTTGAGAGATAGTAAGTAGGAGGATTGTATCTCACATGAATCAATGACTTAAAGGTTCTGTCGAATCCGAACATTCCAATTCAGCTAGGGGTTAAACACCTGTTGCTAGACTATGGTCGTTTAATCTGTGGACTGATTAATTGATTAGTGAATTAATTAATTAGGGTCACTGCTAATTGAATTGAGAACCTAGAAGGTCACACACAACAACTTGGTTACATGAGTTGAGGCTTTAAAATGATTAAACGAGTTAATCGGGCCAAGAGGGTTCCACACGTGTGAAGTCACACGTGTGGCTCACGTGAGTGACACGTGTCACTATGACACGTGTCACACACGTGTGTATATGTATATATATATTATATATATATTAAATAATTAATTAGTTAATTATTTAATAGACTTTGGTTTAATTTTGAATTAAAAAGAAAGTCTAATTTTGGAGAAAATAATCTAGTTAATTAATTAGATAAAAATAAGTTATTTATTTTATAATAAATAAAGTATAAAATTATCCAAAAATAGTTTGGATATTTTTAGCTCTCTTAGAAGTTGACTTGAATTAGAATTCAAAGTCAAAGTTGGAAAATACTTGATGATCAAGTAATAGGAGAGAGGGACCAAAATCCTAGCCCATAAAGGACTAGGAATTTCGGCAACCCCCTCCCTATAAATAGGGGAGCTCGAGCTCCTTATGGAGCTAATTGACAATTCTTGGTTCATGTGTTGAACACCTTCCTTTATCCAAGATTAAATTAAACCCTAGGTTAAGCCTAAACACTAACTAGAGAACTAGCATCCTTACTATTTAGATTGTGATCAAGTTGGTGGACTTTCTCTAGAGACTTCAAGTTAGAAGTTTGAAGATTCGAGCTTTACCAAGGAGAGGGGATCAAGCCGCGAGAAGAGCGTTCTTGGGTGGCTTGAAACGCTTCAAGAAAGAATAAAAGAAAAGTAAGTTTTCTATCTTTACGAATTTGGTTACACGATTGCGAGTTCAAGGTCCTTTTGTTGGGAAAATTTTTTAAATTCCGCTGCTTTCTGATTCGTGTTTTCCAACAAGTGGTATCAGAGCCACCTCGTTAATCGTGTTTCTGATTCGTCTCAATTATTCTGAATTTGGTAGAAATTCTTAGGCTTAGATGCGAATTAGGTATTCATGAGTTCTTTTAGAAAGCCTGAAATACGAAACGGTAATTTTTCCTGAATTTCTGAAACTGTTTTCTTAAATTGTGATTTTGAAAACCGTTTTGATTGAAATATGTTTAAATCGAATTTTTAATTTTTGGATTGAACCGGGTTTTCGACAAACCCAGAAATACGAAACGAACACGAAAAGCAACGAGCCTAGGCGTGCTAGCACGTCGCACGCCCAGGCCCGTCGCCGCCGCCCAGCTCCTCCCGCAACCGCGCGGGAGCCGTCCCGGGCACGCCTAGGCGCGCCCGCCCAGCCCGTCCCGCAACAGCGCGGGACGCCTGCCCAGCCCGCCTAGCCGTGGCGGGCGCTGCTGCGCGCGGCGCACGCATGATGCGCGCGCGACGGCGCCTCGCGCGGATAGGCCCCTTTCGGGCTCGCTTTCGTGTTTCGTGTTTTTCGTGTTTTCGGTCCGTAAAATCCCGATTTAATTTTATTTTAATTTTATCTTTTAAAATCAGTTTTGTTAAAATAAAATTATTTTAAAATTTTGATTAAATTGGGATTTTTGAGAAATTAAAGCGATTTGGATTTTGAGAAAATTATGAATTTTATTTTCTGAAAATAATGAAAGAATAAAATTATTAATTTTGGAAATTAATTGGAATTTTATTGGCTTGTTGTTTTTCGGGTTTTATTGAAAATACTCTTGAACAAGAATTGCATCTAAGTCGTGTTTTAAGTCATTAGGACTTGAAACGAGAATTTTAATTTATTGGCTAAATTTAAATTCTCGCAAAAGCATGTTAGGTGATCATGGGTTTAGATCTATGTATGGTTTTAATTTATGCACATGGATGGTTTAAATTGGGGTTGGAGCCCTATAGTTGCGTTTTTCAATTGAGGTTGGAGCCTCACTTATGTGCGTACTGTTATGTGATTTATTGTGTGGCTTTCCATATTACTGTTTTTGAGGCCGGGGTATGCCCCGTGTAATTGTCTAAGGCCAATATGAAGATTGAGCCTTATTACTTTATGTCTTTTTCTTTTTATTGTAATTTGAGAGTAGAGATAGGTGGTGAGGTTTTATTTTCATTTTGGAGACAATGCACCCATGGAGTAAGATGGACCACATTCAAGTAACAAGGAGGCCATAAGTAAAGACCCCTCAAAATGTTAGGGAGGGGAATCTCAATTGTTAAATGTAATAGAGATAGGGCTCGTATTTTGTTACCACTTTCCCTTATGTGATTTAAACTGTTTATGTGGCATGTATGTTAGAACTTGTGATTGTGGAGTGGCTCCCACATATCACGCATAAGATAGGTAGAACCCATGATCATTACATGTTAGTATCATGCTAGGACATGTTATCTGTTTATGTGCTTGTTTGATATGCATTTAAGTGTACTTGCATTAATGAAGACTAATAAAATTGGATAACATATATGTTGGTGAGGTCGAACCGGACAACTCTCCGGTTGATTCGAAAATTCCCATTAAATATTAAGCTAATTTCGAACAAATAGGTGTTTAATTCGAGATGCAAATTTTGAATTAAATTCCTAGCATTCCATCAATAGGTTTTAAGTTTAGTAAGTGAAGCTAGTTATTGTCCGCGAGTCGTGGGATACCTAGTGGAGCTTATTAGTTCTTAGTTACCTAATTGATCATTTTAAATGGTCAATATTTCGTGGTCAATTTTAGCAAGGGCGATGTCCGCGAGTCGTGGGTCGTTCGAACTAAGTTTTGGTCATGATCTTATGATTGATGGGTCTAGCTTAACGCCTAAGTAAATATGGATGTCGCACGAGTCGTGGGTTCATATTGAAAGATAGGTGATGCAAAAACAATTACTAAGAATTCTAAAGGTGTTAGAATTGGTAAGTTGTACCTACGTAGGGTTCTTACTTAGAATGTCCGCGAGTCGTGGGTTCGAGGTAAAATGCCTAGGATCTTAGTACCCATTGGGAAACGTGTTCCTCTTAGATCTTTGGGAATTCTAGATCTTTGAAAAACAGTGGGAGCTACAATAGATTAAAGACCTTATCTTTTGTATATCGTTATAATTCAGCATGCTCACTAGTTCTCTGTTTTACCATTTAGGTCGTAGATTCTGTGATTCTCTACGTGTTTTGAAATGGCAACCAAAAACCCTCTTGTATCGATCCTCGAGTCAAACAAGTTGACTGGTCCCAACTATTCTGATTGGCTGAGGAATCTAAAAATCATTTTAGATTCTGAGAAGAGAACTTATGTTCTCTTCGAAGGGGAGCCTAGTCCCGAAGGGGAGGCTCCCACTCGGGCCAAGCGGGACGCGATTCAGAAGTGGAAGGATGATAATCTCCAAGCCCATTGCCTTATGTTGGCTAACATGTCTCCGGACTTGCAAAGGTAACATGAGGCCATGGAATACGCTTGGGAGATTTACGACCACTTAGAGCAACTTTACCGCCCTCATGAACGTGTTACAAGGTATAACACTTCAAAGGAATTGTTCCACTTGAGAATGAGGGAAGGTTCAAGTGTCCATGAATATGGACTCAAGTTTCTTGCCCTTACTGAGAAACTTGCTTCCATGGACATGCCACTGAAAGATGAGCTTTCAGTGGATTTGTTGCTAGCTTCGCTCCCACTATCATTCAACCCATTTGTCCTTAACTTCAACATGAATCATGCTGGTGCTACTGTAGCTGAGCTGATTAGTCAGCTTGTGACTGCTGAAAGCACGATCAAGAAGGACAATAAGGTTTTGATGGTGAATGCTCCATCTTCCTCTTCTGGGCCTTCTAAAGGTAAGGGCAAGAAAGCCCAAAAGAAGAAGAAGAAACCCCTTAGGCCCACTGGTGGCATTTCGAAGGGGAAGGCCCAAAAGAAGAAGCGTGATCAGAAAGTGGATGTTTGCTTCCATTGTGGCAAAGCGGGACATTGGAGGAGAAACTGCCCAGAGTACAAGGCTACTCTAAAGAAAGGTATCGTTCTCGTTGAAGTAAATCTTTCTATTAATTCTAGTTCTTGGGTACTTGATACCGGTTGTGGAACTCATATCTGTAATGATGTACAGATGCTAAGTGAGGTGCAACAACTCAAAGAAGGAGAATGTGTCTTGAAGATCGGCGATGGCTCAAACGTTGAAGCTCGAGCTTTAGGCACAATTAGATTAGATTTAGGTAGTTTTGAGTTAGTATTAAACAAAGTACTTTATGTACCGAGCATTATTCGTAATATAATTTCAGTTCCAATATTAGATTGTGAAGGTTATGAAACTTATATTAAGAATGGTAAATACTTTATCAAACGGAACAACTCTTCCGTTCATATCGGTACTCTGAGTAATGGACTTTAACTAACTCAAAATATCAATATTATGATTATACAACGAGAAACAAAGCGTAAGAGAGATGACAAAGTTTCAGCTCCCTTATGGTACGCTAGATTAGGACACATTTCCAAAAACAGAATTAGCAAGATAAACACTTTAGGATCATTCTCTGAAAATGATCTCAAAGAGTTGACTTCTTGCGAATCCTGTCTCAAAGGAAAGATGTCCAAAGTTCCTTTTAAAGGAACTGTGGAACGTGCCACTGAGGTTTTGGATTTGATCCATACTGATGTTTGTGGACCGCTTAGTGTAAGCACTAGAAACAATCATCAGTATTTCATAACCTTTACTGATGACTTTAGTCGGTATGGTTATGTATACTTAATGAAGTATAAATCTGAAGCTTTTGAGAAATTCTTAGAATTTCAAAAGGAGGTTGAGAACCAAACTGGTCACAAGATCAAAGCACTTCGATCTGATCGAGGAGGCGAGTATCTTAGTGAAGAATTCCTTAATCATCTCAATGATAATGGGATTATCTCTCAGTGGACTCCTCCGGGAACTCCTCAGCTTAATGGAGTTTCTGAGAGAAGGAATAGAACCCTACTTGATATGGTTCGTTCCATGATGAGTTTCACTGACTTACCACCTTCTTTCTGGGGTTATGCCCTAGAAAGTGCAGCAAAGATTCTGAATCTAGTTCCCTCTAAGTCAGTCCCCAAGACGCCCTATGAAATGTGGCATGGTAAAATCCCTAGTTATTCTTACTTAAGAATTTGGGGTTGTCCTGCTTACGTGAAGAGGACAGTGGGAGATAAGTTAGAGTCTCGTTCTAACTTATGCTACTTTGTAGGTTATCCTAAGGAATCCATAGGATACTACTTCTATGATCAATTTGAGCAAAAGGTGTTTGTTTCCAGAAATGCCACTTTTCTTGAGGAACCTTTCCTTAAAGAAAAGAAAGGAAAGATCATAGAATTAGAAGAAGTACAAAGTGACCCCACACCACCCACTGAAGAAACGTCCCACTCTGATCAACCACAACCAATCACGAATTTCGATACACATGAAAATCCTCCTCTAAGGCGTTCTGAACGCACTCCTAGACAGCCGGAGAGATGGTATGGATTCTTCCATGAAATCTCTCAAAAGGATAATGATCCTTTAACATATGAGGAGGCACTTTCAGATTCTGACTCTGAACAGTGGATAGAAGCCATGAAATCTGAAATGGATTCCAAGAACTCCAACCAAGTTTGGACCTTGGTAGATTTGCCTGATGGGGTCAAACCCATAGGTTGCAAATGGATCTTTAAGAGAAAGCTTGGAGTTGATGGAAGCATTGCAGCCTACAAGGCAACACTGGTTGCAAAAGGATTCACTCAAAGACCCGGCGTAGACTTTGACGAAACCTTTTCACCAGTTGCAATGCAAAAGTCCATTCGAATCATGCTTGCCATTGCTGCATATTATGACTATGAGATATGGCAAATGGATGTGAAAACTGCCTTCCTCAATGGTGAAATTGACAAAGACATTTATATGGAGCAACCCATAGGTTTCACATTCAGTGGGAGTGAGCAAAAGGTTTGCAAACTCCAAAGATCAATCTATGGATTGAAACAGGCTTCTAGGAATTGGAACATTCGATTTGATGAATCAGTCAAAGCGTTTGGCTTCATGCAAATTTCGAATGAATCATGTGTGTATAGAAAGGAATTGAAGACCTCAGTGCAATTCTTAGTACTTTATGTTGATGACATCCTTCTTATTGGGAATTCGAAGGATGACATGAAAGTGACTAAGTTATGGTTATCGAACAAATTCGAGATGAAATATCTAGGTGATGCGTCCTATATCCTTGGAATTAAAATCTATAGAGATAGATCTAGAAGGTTAATAGGACTATCACAGTCGATGTACATTGACAAAGTATTGAAGAGATTCAATATGGAGTCAGCAAAGGTTAAGAACCTTCCTATGAGTGTAGGAACATGTCTTTCAAAGAAGATGTGTCCTAAGACTAACCTTGAGAAGGAGAGAATGACTCATACACCTTATGCGTCAGCAATAGGTAGCATAATGTATGCAATGTTATGTACTCGACCGGATGTGGCTTATGCACTTAGTGTAAGGAGTCGTTTCCAATCTGACCCTGGAGATGGTCACTGGGCTGCCGTGAAGAATATTCTTAAGTACTTGAAAAGTACTAAAGATTTATTCTTAGTTTACGAAGGTCAGAAAGATCTTACTGTCGAAGGATACTGCGATGCAAGCTTTGCATCTGACTTAGATGATTTTAAGTCAATGTCAGGATACATTTTCTGCCTAAACGGCGGAGCAGTGAGTTGGAAGAGTTCCAAGCAAACTACCACTGCAGATTCGACCACTGAGGCCGAATACTTAGCTGCAAATGATGCAGCTAAGGAACGTATTTGGATTAGAAACTTCATTCAAGAGTTGAATGTTGTTCCTAGCATAAAAGACCCCATTACTGTGTTTTGTGACAACACTGGGGCGGTTGCTCAAGCAAGAGAACCAAGATCTCACCAACGGACCAAGCACATTATGAGGAAGTATCACCTAATCCGTGATATTATCAAAAGAGGTGATGTGCAAATTGAGAGGGTCACATCAGCAGAGAACGTGGCAGATCCACTTACTAAACCCCTTAGTCGAGAAGCTTTCCAAGGTCATCTTCAGAAGATGGGACTTAGAGTAGCTTTAGAATGGCTTTGAAGGGCAAGTGGGAGATTGTTAGGAATAATGCCCTAAAAGCCGATTGTATATCCGCTTTATGCTTTTCCTTATTGTAATCACAGACAATCTTTGAATGAAATAACGAATTGAGGCAACACTCCTTTATATGCTCTTGTTTGGTATGCGTTTACTTTAGCTGTGCATGTATGAGAACTCCCCTAATCCTGATGACTTTAGGACTCTACCATTTAGGCGAAATGGTACATGAAACGAGCCCTATATCACATAAGTCATGATTAGTAAAATACTCCAAGCCGATGAGTCCTACAGACAGTGGGAGTGTCAACCTGACTCCTCTAAGGCTTGCTTTTGGGATCACGCCCTTAAGAAGGACCACCTTGTTTCATGGAAGTGGAAAGTGTATAGTTGATACGTGCGTGATACATGAGGGTGCTTGCTTTAATAAGTAAGTTCACTGAGGTGCCCCGTGTGAGAACATTCCTAAATGGGAAAGGAAGTTTCTATTTCAGGAAATGGAAACTTCCAGATTAGGAAATATCTCACGAGTCATTGATGTGATTAATTGATCCTTAGACTTGAGGTTCCATGTTACTTTATGAGTTAACTCTGTAGTCTTTGGTATAAGCTTTAAAGGGTGTCGCCTTAGACAACTGATTCAAGGCTTATGCTGGGGCTGCACAAGTGACTCATGAAAGTGAATGAGAATCAAGAAAGGACCTACACTTGCATTTGCAAGGTGATCTCTTATTGTGTAAGTCATTCATATGCCATATGGAGTCCTTGGCCAAGGCAGTAGATCAAGACATCAAGAAAAGGGTTTCTTGGATTGAGATCAAATGGATATGAAATGCACTTAGCTTTAAGACCGGATTATTAGGGTTCTGATTATTCCCTTGCCCTAGATCTTGGTTGAGGATAGTAAGTAGGAGGATTGTATCTCACATGAATCAATGACTTAAAGGTTCTGTCGAATCCGATCATTCCAATTCAGCTAGGGGTTAAACACCTGTTGCTAGGCTATGGTTGTTTAATCTGTGGACTGATTAATTGATTAGTGAATTAATTAATTAGGGTCACTGCTAATTGAATTGAGAACCTAGAGGGTCACACACAACAACTTGGTTACATGAGTTGAGGCTTTAAAATGATTAAACGAGTTAATCGGGCCAAGAGGGTTCCACACGTGTGAAGTCACACGTGTGGCTCACGTGAGTGACACGTGTCACTGTGACACGTGTCACACACGTGTGTATATATATATATTATATATATATTAAATAATTAATTAGTTAATTATTTAATAGACTTTGGTTTAATTTTGAATTAAAAAGAAAGTCTAATTTTGGAGAAAATAATCTAGTTAATTAATTACGAATTAATTAATTAGATAAAAATAAGTTATTTATTTTATAATAAATAAAGTATAAAACTATCCAAAAATAGTTTGGATATTTTTAGCTCTCTTAGAAGTTGACTTGAATTAGAATTCAAAGTCAAAGTTGGAAAATACTTGATGATCAAGTAATAGGAGAGAGGGACCAAAATCCTAGCCCATAAAGGACTAGGAATTTCGGCAACCCCCTCCCTATAAATAGGGGAGCTCGAGCTCCTTATGGAGCTAAATGACAATTCATAGTTCATGTGTTGAACACCTTCCTTTCTCCAAGATTAAATTAAACCCTAGGTTAAGCGTAAACACTAACTAGAGAACTAGCATCCTTACTAGTTAGATTGTGATCAAGTTGGTGGACTTTCTCTAGAGACTTCAAGTTAGAAGTTTGAAGATTCAAGCTTTACCAAGGAGAGGGGATCAAGCCGCGAGAAGAGCGTTCTTGGGTGGCTTGAAACGCTTCAAGAAAGAATAAAAGAAAAGTAAGTTTTCTATCTTTACGAATTTGGTTACACGATTGCGAGTTCAAGGTCCTTTTGTTGGGAAAATTTTTTAAATTCCGCTGCTTTCTGCTTCGTGTTTTCCAACAGCTGTCACGTTTTTTTTAAGTTCTGGGCAGAATCCAATAGGGTGGATTTTTGCTGTGTAAAAATCCATGGGGGTGGATTTCAGGAAGTAGTTTCGGGACCAAATCCGTGAGGGTGGATTTTTTGTGAAGGAAACTCTACGGTCATGGATTATCCCCAGCCTTGTTTTCTTGATTCGTTTCACTTGTTTTGCCTCTCGTTTGTTCCTTACTTATTTATTTTATGTCTCTAATGTATTGTGACCTCGTTATATGTTGTGACATCTCATGCATACCTTATATTATGATCTTTATACCTCCATCATGCTTAAGTTATCTTAATTGACTAAGTTATGCGTTTAATTAAATTGTGTTAAGTATGACTCATAGGTCGCTTATTACATATGACTTGAGAACTTGATACATGACTTATATGATGCAATGTGATCATAATTGCCAATATATACCATCGTCGAACATTCCTCGCACATCATTAGCATATTCGCATTCATGTCAAAGTCGTGCGTCATCTTGTTGGGTTTCGAGTCGAGTCTCACCTTTCATAGTACGTTTGTCTTGTTAGGTTGTGAGCCTCCGGTTGAGTAGTAGTTGCTTGTTGTTGGCCTTCGAAGTTCTTGGTAAAGGTGAGGAGTTATATATTTGTAAATTGTTTTCAAAACTGTGGACACCTATAGCCTTTCATATTTATTGGTTTTAAACTCCCGTTTTCAAACGTATATATATGTAGGCTTAATAAGCCAAGTTTTGTGAGCTATGCTCGTATATTGGATATTCGCTTATGGTAATGGTTTACAAGTAGAACTTTATTTTTCGTATATGGGATAAGTACCCAAAATGCCTTTGGAACTTTTATTTGGATATTATGTATGTGTGAGTTGTGTAGTGAGGTTACGATGTACCTCGCAAGGACGCTTGCTTGGGGAAATTGAATTTGAGCTCGGGGATGGAGGTGAGAGATATTCTGGGAAGGCAAGGGCCGACGGATGTCCTTATCCAAAGTTCCCACTGTGGACGAGAGTACTAAGACTCCGAGGAGGTTTCGGGGTTGAAGTTTTCTTGGAGAGAGCTAGGTTGTCCGTTTGTCACCGCTTGCTTCGGTCTCGGCGGGTATATAGATAGCAATTCTATATACAAGCTAGGCCCGTATCGCGGGATAGGCGTGGATGCCCTCGTAGGGGCGTTACACCCTTATTTGGTTGGTGTCAGAGCCGAAGGTTCAAAATCGGGCTCTTGAGTCGTCTAGGTCGTACGGCAATAGGAGCAACTTGCTTATGTGCTTTAAAGTGACTCGGTTGGCATATGCTACGTTGTTGATTAACATAATTGTTCTTGCATTACATGAGCATCTTGGATGGAATATGTTGTTTCTATTGAGGCTTTTCGTTAACTACCTTCTTATATCACCTAACTTGTAACTACTTTGTTGTACCTAAATTAACTACGTGCTTATTGTTAGGAATAGTGCCCTAAAAGCCGATTGTATATCCGCTTTGTGCTTTTCCTTATTGTAATCACAGACAATCTTTGAATAAAATAACGAATTGAGGTAACACTTCTTTATATGCTCTTGTTTGGTATGCGTTTACTTTAGCTGTGCATATATGAGAACTCCCCTAATCCTGATGACTTTAGGACTCTACCATTTAGGTGAAATGGTTCATGAAACGAGCCCTATATCACATAAGTCATGATTAGTAAAATACTCCAAGCCGATGAGTCCTACAGACAGTGGGAGTGTCAACCTGACTCCTCTAAGGCTTGCTTGTGGGATCACGCCCTTAAGAAGGACCACCTTGTTTCATGTAGGTGCAAAGTGTATAGTTGATACGTGCGTGATACATGAGGGTGCTTACTTTAATAAGTAAGTTCACTGAGGTGCCCCGTGTGAGAACATTCCTAAATGGGAAAGGAAGTTTCTATTTCAGGAAATGGAAACTTCCAGATTAGGAAACATCTCACGAGTCATTGATGTGATTAATTGATCCTTAGACTTGAGGTTCCTTGTCACTTTATGAGTTAACTCAGTAGTCTTAGGTATAAGCTTTAAAGGGTGTCGCCTTAGACAACTGATTCAAGGCTTGTGCTGGGGCTGTACAAGTGATTCATGAAAGTGAATGAGAATCAAGAAAGGACCTACACTTGCATTTGCAAGGTGATCTCTTATTGTGTAAGTCATTCATATGCCATATGGAGTCCTTGGCCAAGGCAGTAGATCAAGACATCAAGAAAAGGGTTTCTTGGATTGAGATCAAATGGATATGAAATGCACTTAACTTTAAGACCGGATTATTAGGGTTCTGATTATTCCCTTACCCTAGATCTTGGTTGAGAGATAGTAAGTAGGAGGATTGTATCTCGCATGAATCAATGACTTAAAGGTTCTGTCGAATCCGAACATTCCAATTCAGCTAGGGGTTAAACACCTGTTGCTAGACCATGGTCGTTTAATCTGTGGACTGATTAATTAATTAGTGAATTAATTAATTAGGGTCACAGCTAATTGAATTGAGAACCTAGAGGGTCACACACAACAACTTGGTTACATGAGTTGAGGCTTTAAAATGATTAAACGAGTTAATCGGGCCAAGAGGGTTCCACACTTGTGAAATCACACGTGTGGCTCACGTGAGTGACACGTGTCACTGTGACACGTGTCACACACGTGTGAATATATATATATATATTATATATATATATGTATTAAATAATTAAATGTGTTAATTATTTAATAGACTTTGGTTTAATTTTGAATTAAAAAGAAAGTCTTATTTTGGAGAAAATAATCTAGTTAATTAATTACGAATTAATTAATTAGATAAAAATAAGTTATTTATTTTATAATAAATAAAGTATAAAATTATCCAAAAATAGTTTGGATATTTTTAGCTCTCTTAAAAGTTGACTTGAATTAGAATTCAAAGTCAAAGTTGGAAAATACTTGATGATCAAGTAATAGGAGAGAGAAGAACCAAATTCTTGTCCAACAAGGAATAGGTTCGGCCGTCCCTCTCCCTTTCCTATATGTAGAGGAGCTCATGCTCCCCTTTAGAGCGAATTGGCAATTCTTTTGGTTCATGTGTTGAACACCTTCCTTTCTCCAAGATCAAATAAACCCTAGGTTAAGCCTAAACACTAACTACAGAACTAGCATCCTTACTAGTTAGATTGTGATCAAGGTGGTGGACTTTCTCTAGAGACTTCAAGTTAGAAGTTTGAAGATTCGAGCTTTACCAAGGAGAGGGGATCAAGCCGCGAGAAGAGCGTTCTTGGGTGGCTTGAAACGCTTCAAGAAAGAACAAAAGAAAAGTAAGTTTTCTGTCTCTACGAATTTGGTTACACGATTGCGAGTCCAAGGTCCTTTTGTTGGGAAAATTTTTTAAATTCCGCTGCTTTCTGATTCGTGTTTTCCAACAAGTGGTATCAGAGCCACCTCGTTAATCGTGTTTCTGATTCGTCTCCATTATTCTGAATTTGGTAGAAATTCTTAGGCTTAGATGCGAATTAAGTATTCTTGAGTTCTTTTACAAAGCCTGAAATACGAAACTGTAATTTTTCTTGAATTTCTGAAACTGTTTTCTTAAATTGTGTTTTCGGAAACCCGTTTTGATAGAAATTAATTTAATTCGTGTTTTTGAATTTTGGATTGTTTTGGTTTTTGAACTAAAAAAATACGAAACACGAAATCGCGTTACGAAAACGCGAGCCTGGACGTGCTAAGGCGTAGCACGCCAGGCCCATGCGTCCTCCCGCCCAGTAGTCCCGCAACCGCGCGGGACTGCCCGCCACTGCCGTCCGCCAGCGCCTATGTGCGCGCCTAGGCGAGCCCGCCTGCACCTCCCGCAACCGCGCGGGAGCCTCCCGGCCGCGGCCGCCCACCTCGCCCAGCTGATGCGCGCCATGCACGCGCACGCTGGCAGCTTACGCTGCCGGCTGTGCGCAGCGCTGGCGCGCGTGTCCCTGTGCGCGATGATGTGTGTCAGCCGGGCTTGGTCTCGGGCGGACGTGCAGTCCGTTCCAGGCACTTCGTTTCGCGATCTTGATTTTCGTGTTTAGTCCAATTCAATCCCGATTTAATTTTTCTGAAAATTTTATTTATTAAATTTGAATTATTTTTGAAATAATTGATTAAATTGAGATTTTAGAAATTTAAGCGATTTGAACTTTGGAAAAATTACAAATTTTATTTTCTGAAAATAATGAAAGAATAAAATTATTGATTTTGGAAATTAATTGGAATTTTATTGGTTTATTGTTTTTTCGGGTTTTATTGAAAAGGCTCTTGAACAAGAATTGCATCTAAGTCGTGTTTTAAGTCATTAGGACTTGAAACGGGAATTTTAATTTATTGGCTAAATTTAAATTCTCGCAAAAGCATGTTAGGTGATCATGGGTTGAGATCTATGTATGGTTTTAATTTATGCACATGGATGGTTTAAATTGGGGTTGGAGCCCTATAGTTACGTTTTTCAATTGAGGTTGGAGCCTCACTTATGTGCGTACTGTTATGTGATTTATTATGTGGCTTTCCATATTACTGTTTTTGAGGCCGGGGTATGCCCCGTGTAATTGTCTAAGGCCAATATGAAGATTGAGCCTTATTACTTTATGTCTTTTTCTTTTTATTGTAATTTGAGAGTAGAGATAGGTGGTGAGGTTTTATTTTCATTTTGGAGACAATGCACCCATGGAGTAAGATGGACCACATTCAAGTAACAAGGAGGCCATAAGTGAAGACCCCTCAAAATGTTAGGGAGGGGAATCTCAATTGTTAAATGTAATAGAGATAGGGCTCGTATTTTGTTACCGCTTTCCCTTATATGATTTGAACTGTTTATGTGGCATGTATGTTAGAACTTGTGATTGTGGAGTGGCTCCCACATATCACGCATAAGATAGGTAGAACCCATGATCATTACATGTCAGTATCATGCTAGGACATGTTATCTGTTTATGTGCTTGTTTGAAATGCATTTAAGTGTACTTGCATTAATCAAGACTAATAAAATTGGATAACATATATGTTGGTGAGGTCGAACCGGACAACTCTCCGGTTGATTCGAAAATTCCCATTAAATATTAAGCTAATTTCGAACAAATAGGTATTTAATTCGAGATGCAAATTTTGAATTAAATTCCTAGCATTCCATCAATAGGTTTTAAGTTTAGTAAGTAAAGCTAGTTATTGTCCGCGAGTCGTGGGATAGCTAGTGGACCTTATTAGTTCTTAGTTACCTAATTGATCATTTTAAATGATCAATATTTCACGATCGATTTTAGCAAGGGCGATGTCCGCGAGTCGTGGGTCGTTCGAACTAAGTTTTGTTCATGATCTTATGATTAATGGGTCTAGCTTAACGCCTAAGTAAATATGGATGTCGCACGAGTCGTGGGTCCATATTGAAAGATAGGTGATGCAAAAACAATTACTAAGAGTTCTAAAGGTGTTAGAATTGGTAAGTTGTACCTACCTAGGGTTCTTACTGAGAATGTCCGCGAGTCGTGGGTTCGAGGTAAAATGCCTAGGATCTTAGTACCCACTGGGAAACGTGTTCCTCTTAGATCTTTGGGAATTATAGATCTTTGAAAAACAGTGGGAGCTACAATAGATTAAAGACCTTATCTTTTGTATATCGTTATAATTCAGCATGCTCACTAGTTCTCTGTTTTACCATTTAAGTCGTAGATTCTGTGATTCTCTACGTGTTTTGAAATGGCAACCAAAAACCCTCTTGTATCCATCCTCGAGTCATACAAGTTGACTGGTCCCAACTATTCTGATTGGCTGAGGAATCTAAAAATCATTTTAGATTCTGAGAAGAGAACTTATGTTCTCTTCGAAGGGGAGCCCAGTCCCGAAGGAGAGGCTCCCACTCGGGCCGAGCGGGATGCGATTCAGAAGTGGAAGGATGATAATCTTGAAGCCCGTTGCCTTATGTTGGCTAACATGTCTCCGGACTTGCAAAGGCAACATGAGGCCATGGAATTCGCTTGGGAGATTTACGACCACTTACAGCAACTTTACCGCCCTCAGGAACGTGTTACAAGGTATAACACTTCAAAGGAATTGTTCCACTTGAGAATGAGGGAAGGTTCAAGTGTCTATGAATATGGACTCAAGTTTCTTGCCCTTACTGAGAAACTCGCTTCCATGGACATGCCACTGAAAGATGAGCTTTCAGTGGATTTGTTGCTAGCTTCGCTCCCACCATCATTCAACCCATTTGTCCTTAACTTCAACATGAATCATGCTGGTGCTACTGTAACGCCCCGGTTTTTCAATTTTATTAATATGTCATATTTGCTTCTAAATTGCGCAATTAAATTATTTAATTATGTGATTAATTGTTTTTATGTGTTTTATATTTAATTTTATTATAATTGTTATTATTTTATTTTATTATATATTATTTTTAATTTATTATTAATTCTAATATATATATATCGTATTATATATATATATATATATATATATATATATATATATATTTATATTTCTTTAAGTATATATATGTATACGTTTATTTACATTATTATTAATTTAATGATTATGCTAATTATATGTTATGCTAATTAATCATGTTTAGTTAATTAATTACGTGACCTAATATAATTTATTTAATATTAGAATTAATTTATTATTTATAATAATTATGCATGGGAAATTATATTTTGCATGGGAATTATAATATTCATGCATGGATTTTATTTGAATATGCATGAATTGCATGAATGAGTTTGTTTGTTAATTTTGAGCTTCGTTCTTATATGAAATGATTTCGGATTGCCACGAATATTTAGTATGTCGTAAATATATGTGTTATGAATATGATTTTATGCTCGATTTATATTTTTCAATTCATTTGATATGTTAACGGATTTAATTTGTATTGAGGAACCAAATCGGGGGCTAACGAGCACTTAGCGTACCCTTGGTTTCGAATTTAATATCTTGAGCTCGGGAACTCGGATTCGAGTTCCGTCAACTCCGCTGAACTCGTAACGAAAATGCGAGTTTAGTAAACTTAGCCTTATATTTTTCCTAAATCATTGGACCTCCGAAATCCAACCGAAAAACGAAACGACATCCATTTGACCTTGCTGTACAAAATGAGCCATATCTTATCCAAACCATAACCAAATTAACCATGGTTTGATTCTTTAAAACCCTAACTCAACCATCTATCATGACATATCAAGCCTTAACCGAGATAACCCTCACACAATCCCCAAAAACTCAGCCAAAGCTTCTGCAGTCATTCCAATCTCGTAACCCTTCCATCCTTGGAGATTTTGGAGCTCAAATCTCATCCAAACTTCAACCAATCAACAAGGTAAGCTTAGGGTTGTATTATATGTTCATTTATGATCATTTCCACCCTTTCATTCATGAAGTTGAGCATGGTTTCATCATTTCTGGGCATTTTTCCGAAAAAAAGAAAATTGGGGCAATTTCTTGATCTCCTTCGATTCTCAATGGTTTTGATTGATTCCAAGCTTGATATTGATTATTTTAACATCCTCATATCATTTATGATCATTGATTTCTTGGTGGGTGAAGTATTAATGAGATATTAATTATGGTACTTTGAGAAAACCTTCAATGAATGTCACGTACGGTTGTTTTCTTGTTTGAGCTTGTTAGGGACTGATTTACTTGTTGAATTCATGATGTTTTGCTACTTTTTTGTTGGCCTTAACTGAGGTGTATAGATGGAGAAGGAGTGATTTGTTCTTGCCCTGTTTTTCCGCGTTGGTTGCTCTGTTTTCTGGCATGATTTTCAGCTGTCAAAGCTGCTGTGTTTCCTTCATGTTTTGCTGTCAATTTTCTTGGCTTTGAGGGATCATTCTTGTTGAGTTCTTGCAGCAATTTGTACCTTGTAATGTTGCTTTGGTTGCCTGTTTTCTTGCTGGTTTGCTGCTCTGTTTCTGCGTGTTGCTGTCTGTAGCAGAGGCTGCTGCTGCTGCACGTCACGGGCGTGCCACTTCTGTCCGTTCCATCGAGGAACGGGGGTGCAGCGTGGCCTGGAGTTGCTGTACCGAGGCACGGGGGTGTCTCGGTATAGGTTTGGAGGGTGACACGGGGGTGTCACCCTGTTTTTCAAAAATATTCCTGCGTCTTCTTCTTCTTCCCTGCGTGATGTATGTTGTTGCTGCTACTGTAATTGCGTGCTTGGCTGCTGTTGTTGTTCTTTGTAGGTGGTTGTGTTAGTAATTTGCTGTGTGTGTTGTATGCGTGCATGGGTGTTTGATTGTGTGAATGCATGCATGTGTGTAATATATAGTATATATATTATGTATTGAGTATATATCTATATGCATGCATGGATATGTAATGTGTGTGTACGTGTATATATATATATATGTTATATACATTATATGTTATTACATATTATATATAATGATTATATATATATTTATTATATATTTCAATTATTATTTGATTTAATTCAATTTTGAAAATTAGTTGATTTCTATTTCGCGTATTTAATTTACCGACTATTGATTTAACGTTCTATTTATTTTATTCCTAAATGTGAATATGAATATTATGTGTTTTGATTATTAAATGAATTCATGGATTAATTGATATGCATTATGAATATTATGAATGTTATGAATTTATGAAATTATGAAATATGAATTTATGAATTTATGAAATTGAACGAAACATATGAATGAATGATTTGATTATATGTTTTAAATTTCTTAATCGTGCACATGAACATTTTATTGATATAATATGATCATTTATGCATTCATGTCATATTCACTTCATTGCCGAGCGTCATATATGGTTCATTGGAGTCTCACAAACACGTCATGTTGTCTTTTGTACAGTTTATCTCCAGGGTGGAGAGATCTTGATCGTTCAGGCACTTGGTATTCGTATCCTTGTATCGTCACGGTTCAGGTGAGGGTGTATTCGTTTTAGCTACGTATTAAACCCTACAACACTTATGTGAAAAGCTTTGGCCAAAACCTTATGATTATATATATATGGTTTTCAAATGAAGTTATCGAGTAAATTCTTCTGAAATATTACGTATGAGCGTATATAAGCTTAAAAATGGTTTTGTATTGAGGCTATGCTCCAAACCGTGTGTATTCATGCTAGCTACGGATTAGGATGACATGGAGAGGTACGTATATAGCATATGCCGAATTACACGGTAAGGTATGATTCCTTATAGTATGTATCATATGTATGTATTGATATGTTTTGGCGAGATTTCATATATGTTATATTCACGGGCCCAGGGACTTGGTATATGTGGCTAACCGAGGAAGCAAGGGCTAACGGGGATCCCATATACTAGTCCCAACCAAAGTACGGTGATACCGGCCCTCGCTAGGAGGTTTAGCGGGGAATGGGAGCTGAGTGCCCTTGGGGGATTCATGTACCCCCATTGGCCTATGTATGAACCGGTGGCCGGGTCTTGCAAGCCCGTCCACCACCCGGAGGAAGAAGGTTGGTTATGATTTCTGATTATGCTTATGAATATGTTTATGTTATGGTTATGCACCGTGCGGGAATGCCGGGATCCGGATCGCCCAAACGAATATGTTTATGATATGATTTATGGTCTGTGTGTATTATGACGTATTGCATGACCACCTATTTAAAATATTATTGATAATTGTCGTACACGGTCGGAGTTTGGTTGGAGATGATGCACGCTCACTCGCCGAGCCTTATATTTATGTATGATTTATGAATGTAATTAATTAATATGATTAGTCATAAAATCCGAGCATTGATTAATCATTCTCTTGCCCTTTTTGGGAACTAATCGCAACCAAAACCTTGTTCGGAATTTATGACTCGCATGTGCATGTTTTTATATATGTATATCGCTCCTGCTCACTCAGTCTTCTAGAGACTGACCCTCTCCCTACCCCAACTTTTTAGTGTGCAGGTTTGATTTTGGAGTTTCGAGCTAGGCGGAGGTGTTTGGAGTCTTTAGGTGGGTCGAGTTAGGTTAGGAGAGTCTCTGCACTCACTCTTGTATTGGATTTAGGTTTGATTCGATTCTGCAGTATCATAAACTTGAATAATTATGTAATTATTATTGAATTGGCTTGTTGGACTGTAATTATGAGTTAAAAAGAGGCCTGAAGAGCCCAAATTCTACTTATGGTTTGTATGTTTGAATTTTGGCTTTGCAATGCATTATATTTTGGTTGATTGGTTATCATTGCAGGGTCTAGTTCCGCCTGGCCTAGGAAGGTTTGTATGTTTGTCTCCCGTTCGCTATGGTTTGATATGGGTGTGGATTAGCTGTTTCGTTACTCGTGTTGAGCCATAGTGCGGGGGATGTGGTGCCTCACGTGCGGGGTGCTACAGCTACTGTAGCTGAGCTGATTAGTCAGCTTGTGACCGCTCAAAGCACGATCAAGAAGGACAATAAGGTTTTGATGGTGAATGCTCCATCTTCCTCTTCTGGGCCTTCGAAAGGTAAGGGCAAGAAAGCCCAAAAGAAGAAGAAGAAACCCCTTAGGCCCACTGGTGGCATTTCGAAGGGAAAGGCCCAAAAGAAGAAGCGTGATCAGAAAGAGGATGTTTGCTTCCATTGTGGCAAAGCGGGACATTGGAGGAGAAACTGCCCAGAGTACAAGGCTACTCTAAAGAAAGGTATTTTTCTCGTTGAAATAAATCTTTCTATTAATTCCAGTTCTTGGGTACTTGATACCGGTTATGGAACTCATATCTGTAATGATGTATAGATGCTAAGTGAAGTCCAACAACTCAAAGAAGGAGAATGTGTCTTGAAGATCGGCGATGGCTCAAACGTTGAAGCTCAAGCTTTAGGCACAATTAGATTAGATTTAGGTAGTTTTGAGTTAGTCTTAAATAAAGTCCTTTATGTACCGAGCATTATTCGTAATATAATTTCAGTTCCAATATTAGATTGTGAAGGTTATGAAACTTATATTAAGAATGGTAAATATTTTATCAAACGGAGCAACTCTTCCGTTCACATCGGTACTCTAAGTAATGGACTTTACCTAACTCGAAATATCAATATTATGAATATACAACGAGAAACAAAGCGTAAGAGAGATGACAAAGTTTCAGCTCCCTTATGGTACGCTAGATTATGACACATTTCCAAAAACAGAATTAGCAAGATAAACACATTAGGATCATTCTCTAAAAATGATCTCAAAGAGTTAACTTCTTGCGAATCCTGTCTCAAAGGAAAAATGTCCAAAGTTCCTTTTAAATGAACTGTGGAACGTGCCACTAAGGTTTTGGATTTGATCCATACTGATGTTTGTGGACCGCTTAGTGTAAGCACTAGAAACAATCATCAGTATTTCATAACCTTTACTGATGACTTTAGTCGGTATGGTTATGTATACTTAATGAAGTATAAATCTGAAGCTTTTGAGAAATTCTTAGAATTTCAAAAGGAGGTTGAGAACCAAACTGGTCACAAGATCAAAGCACTTCGATCTGATCGAGGAGGCGAATATCTTAGTGAAGAATTCCTTAATCATCTCAAAGATAATGGGATTATCTCTCAGTGGACTCCTCCGGGAACTCCTCAGCTTAATGGAGTTTCTGAGAGAAGGAATCGAACCTTACTTGATATGGTTCGTTCCATGATGAGTTTCACTGACTTACCACCTTCTTTCTGGGGTTATGGCCTAGAAAGTGCAGCAAAGATTTTGAATGTAGTTCCCTCTAAGTCAGTCCCTAAAACGCCCCATGAAATGTGGCATGGTAAAATCCCTAGCTATTTTTACTTAAGAATTTGGGGTTGTCCTGCTTACGTGAAGAGGACAGTGGGAGATAAGTTAGAATCTCGTTCTAACTTATGCTACTTTGTAGGTTATCCTAAGGAATCCATAAGATACTACTTCTATGATCAATCTGAGCAAAAGGTGTTTGTTTCCAGAAATGCCACTTTTCTTGAGGAACCGTTCCTTAAAGAAAAGAAAGGCAAGATCATAGAATTAGAAGAAGTACAAAGTAACCCCACGCCACCCACTGAAGAAACGTCCCCTACTGATCAACCACAACCAATCACGAATTTCGATACACATGTAAATCCTCCTCTAAGGCGTTCTGAACGCACTCCTAGACAGCCGGAGAGATGGTATGGATTCTTCCATGAAATCTCTCAAAAGGATAATGATCCTTCAACATATGAGGAGGCACTTTCAGATTCTGACTCTGAACAGTGGATAGAAGCCATGAAATCCGAAATGGATTCCATGAACTCCAACCAAGTTTGGACCTTGGTAGATTTGCCTGATGGGGTCAAACCCATAGGTTGCAAATGGATCTTTAAGAGAAAGCTTGGAGTTGATGGAAGCATTGCAGCCTACAAAGCAAAACTGGTTGCAAAAGGATTCACTCAAAGACCCGGCGTGGACTTTGACAAAACCTTTTCACCAGTTGCAATGCAAAAGTCCATTCGAATCATGCTTGCCATTGCTGCATATTATGACTATGAGATATGGCAAATGGATGTGAAAACTGCCTTCCTCAATGGTGAAATTGACAAAGACATTTATATGGAGCAACCCATAGGTTTCACATTCAGTGGGAGTGAGCAAAAGGTTTGCAAACTCCAAAGATCAATCTATGGATTGAAACAGGCTTCTAGGAATTGGAACATTCGATTTGATGAATCAGTCAAAACGTTTGGCTTCATGCAAATTTCGAATGAATCATGTGTGTATAGAAAGGAATTGGAAACCTCAGTGCAATTCTTAGTACTTTATGTTGATGACATCCTTCTTATTGGGAATTCGAAGGATGACATGAAAGTGACTAAGTTATGGTTATCGAACCAATTCGAGATGAAAGATCTAGGTGATGCGTCCTATATCCTTGGAATTAAAATCTATAGAGATAGATCTAGAAGGTTAATAGGACTATCACTGTCGATGTACATTGATAAAGTATTGAAGAGATTCAATATGGAGTCAGCAAAGGTTAAGAACCTTCCTATGAGTGTAGGAACATGTCTTTCAAAGAAGATGTGTCCTAAGACTAACCTTGAGAAGGAGTGAATGACTCATACACCTTATGCGTCAGCAATAGGTAGCATAATGTATGCAATGTTATGTACTCGACCGGATGTGGCTTATGCAATTAGTATGTGACAAGTCGTTTCCAATCTGACCCTGGAGATGGTCACTGGGCTGCCGTGAAGAATATTCTTAAGTACTTGAAAAGTACTAAAGATTTATTCTTAGTTTACGGAGGTCAGAAAGATCTTACTGTCGAAGGATACTGCGATGCAAGCTTTGCATCAGACTTAGATGGTTTTAAGTCAATGTCAGGATACATTTTCTGCCTAAACGGCGGAGCAGTGAGTTGGAAGAGTTCTAAGCAAACAACCACTACAGATTCGACCACTAAGGCCGAATACTTAGCTACAAATGATGCAGCTAAGGAAGGTGTTTGGATTAGAAACTTCATTCAAGAGTTGAATGTTGTTCCTAGCATGAAAGACCCCATTACTGTGTTTTGTGACAACACTGGGGCAGTTGCTCAACCAAGAGAACCAAGATCTCACCAACGGACCAAGCACATTATGAGGAAGTATCACCTAATCCGTGATATTATCAAAAGAGGAGATGTGCAAATTGAGAGGGTCACATCAGCAGAGAACGTGGCAGATCCACTTACTAAACCCCTTAGTCGAGAAGCTTTCCAAGGTCATCTTCAGAAGATGGGGCTTAAAGTAGCTTTAGAATGGCTTCGACGGGCAAGTGGGAGATTGTTAGGAATAGTGCCCTAAAAGCCGATTGTATATCCGCTTTGTGCTTTTCCTTATTGTAATCACAGACAATCTTTGAATAAAATAACGAATTGAGGGAACACTTCTTTATATGCTCTTGTTTGGTATGCGTTTACTTTAGCTGTGCATGTATGAGAACTCCCCTAATCCTGATGACTTTAAGACTCTACCATTTAGGTGAAATGGTTCATGAAATGAGCCCTATATCACATAATTCATGATTAGTAAAATACTCCAAGCCGATGAGTCCTACAGACAGTGGGAGTGTCAACCTGACTCCTCTAAGGCTTGCTTGTGGGATCACACCCTTAAGAAGGACCACCTTGTTTCATGGAGGTGCAAAGTGTATAGTTCATACGTGCATGATACATGAGGGTGCTTACTTTAATAAGTAAGTTCACTGAGGTGCCCCGTGTGAGAACATTCCTAAATGGGAAAGGAAGTTTCTATTCCAGGAAATGGAAACTTCCAGATTAGGAAACATCTCACGAGTCATTGATGTGATTAATTGATCCTTAAACTTGAGGTTCCTTGTCACTTTATGAGTTAACTCTGTAGTCTTAGGTATAAGCTTTAAAGGGTGTCGCCTTAGACAACTGATTTAAGGCTTATGCTGGGGCTGCACAAGTGATTCATGAAAGTGAATGAGAATCAAGAAAGGACCTACACTTGCATTTGCAAGGTGATCTCTTATTGTGTAAGTCATTCATATGCCATATGGTGTCCTTGGCCAAGGCAGTAGATCAAGACATCAAGAAAAGGGTTTCTTGGATTGAGATCAAATGGATATGAAATGCACTTAACTTTAAGACCGGATTATTAGGGTTCTGATTATTCCCTTACCCTAGATCTTGGTTGAGAGATAGTAAGTAGGAGGATTGTATCTCGCATGAATCAATGACTTAAAGGTTCTGTCGAATCCGAACATTCCAATTCAGCTAGGGGTTAAACACCTGTTGCTAGACCATGGTCGTTTAATCTGTGGACTGATTAATTAATTAGTGAATTAATTAATTAGGATCACTGCTAATTGAATTGAGAACCTAGAGGGTCACACACAACAACTTGGTTACATGAGTTGAGGCTTTAAAATGATTAAACGAGTTAATCGGGCCAAGAGGGTTCCACACGTGTGAAATCACACGTGTGGCTCACGTGAGTGACACGTGTCACACACGTGTGAATATATATATATATATATTATATATGTATGTATTAAATAATTAAATGTGTTAATTATTTAATAGACTTTGGTTTAATTTTGAATTAAAAAGAAAGTCTTATTTTGGAGAAAATAATCTAGTTAATTAATTACGAATTAATTAATTAGATAAAAATAAGTTATTTATTTTATAATAAATAAAGTATAAAATTATCCAAAAATAGTTTGGATATTTTTAGCTCTCTTAAAAGTTGACTTGAATTAGAATTCAAAGTCAAAGTTGGAAAATACTTGATGATCAAGTAATAGGAGAGAGAGGAACCAAATCTTTGTCCAACAAGGAATAGGTTCGGCCGTCCCTCTCCCTTTCCTATATATAGGGGAGCTCATGCTCCCCTTTAGAGCGAATTGGCAATTCTTTTGGTTCATGTGTTGAACACCTTCCTTTCTCCAAGATCAAATAAACCCTAGGTTAAGCCTAAACACTAACTAGAGAACTAGCATCCTTACTAGTTAGATTGTGATCAAGTTGGTGGACTTTCTCTAGAGACTTCAAGTTAGAAGTTTGAAGATTCGAGCTTTACCAAGGAGAGGGGATCAAGCCACGAGAAGAGCATTCTTGGGTGGCTTGAAACGCTTCAAGAAAGAACAAAAGAAAAGTAAGTTTTTTGTCTCTACGAATTTGGTTACACGATTGCGAGTCCAAGGTCCTTTTGTTGGGAAAATTTTTTAAATTCCGCTGCTTTCTGATTCGTGTTTTCCAACACTTATGTGTTGGTTTGTTTCCATATATGAACGTCATCATGATACGTATATCTTGTTAACTATTGCTTCTAAATTATGCAATTGCATTGCTTACTTGACAATATGTGACATGAGCATATGACTAATCGACATGCATACATGATAAGATTACGTGTAGGATGCCTCCTCGTACAAGTGATCGCTCTCTGGCATGCCAAAATGTGTAAGACCCTCCGGCAGAAAATCAAAATGCACCACCAATGCCGCCTCTGAATGTCAATGATTTGCTCACTATTATGATTCAGATTTTGCAAGTCCTACAGGCACCGCAAACCTTATTGGAACCTCCGGCGTTGATACCTACGCCCACCGTCAATGAACAAGGGTTTCGAACTAAAAGAGTAGTTTCCGGGTTGGGGTTTGAGAGGTTACCATCTTTGATGGCACCTTCGACTCCCTGAGTACCACATAAGGAGTCAGGAGGTAAGAAGGCTAAAACTTTTGCATCTGGATCACCGACCTCTTCGGCTATTAAGGGCCGAAACTCGTACAAGCATGGTGGGAGCGCCAATCACTTCGGGGTTAGCTATCGGAAAAGACACGGGAAGTGTTATACATGCTGTGGCAACCCAAAACGTAAAGCTAAGGATTGCGATCGAAGGAGCGACCACCACACGGATGAGAAGGGCAAGGCTAGGATTTTTACATCTCAAGTACCGGCCCCTCAAGCTTCTAAGGGCCATGATCCATGTGAGCATTGTGGTCGTACTACACACCTTGGGGAAGATTGTTGGTGGAAACAAGGCAAATGTTTCAAATGCGGCAGCACTAAACACTGGGTAAAGAATTGTGACAAACCGGGAACTAGAGGTTCGTATGAACATCATAGTTACATTAGCCATAAGGGAGATGAATGTTGGGGAAAGCATGGGAAATGCTTTACTTATGGAAATTCAGCACTTTGGGTAAGGGATTGTAATCAGAGGATGGACCGACAGAATTTGGAAGGGCTTCGTCGGAAGTTAGCAAGGACCTTGACTCAGGTAGAGACCAAAGATTGGGGCACCGCTACCGTGCTAGCTATTGAAGTTGAAGCGGAGGAACAAAGACTTGGAACTAGGAAGAATGTTGTTAATCCTTGTTTCAGTTTGGGTCTTAAGAGAGTTGTCCCCAGTTCTTTCTCTCAACCTCCACCGCCGAAGAAGGGCCACGTGATGGTTAAGAAAGGGAAAGGAAATGAGATTCTATCAACTACACAAGGGCGTAAACCTTGTGATCATTGTGGTAGCATCACCCATCGTGAGGGAAATTGTTGGAAGAAGCTTGGTAAATGTTTCAATTGTGGGAGCCTTAAACACATCGCAAGGAATTGTGACAAGCTAAAAACTCAAGGTTCAGGTGGTGTGGCAAGGCCCGTGGCACATGCACGTGCCTATGCATTGAACGGAGAACAAGAGGATGATGAGCATGACTTTATTACTCCGGTAAAAGGCACGAACTGCATTCATGGCATTGCACTCATACATTTGGTTCGGATATCATTACCTGTTGATAATATATGTTGGGATGTACTTATACGATATGCATGTGATTTGCGATGCTAATTGCTTTAAGTGCTAACATGAATACGATAAGTTAGAAACTGATTGTTCTTTACCGGGTGGTATATTTTATAGTTGATATATGTGTTTCACCTAAACTTGATTTATTTTATGGCCTCTCTTATGTTATGTCGGTAACGATTGACAGTAGATGTTACATTTGCATTTAGCTTGTCTCCTACTTATGCAAGTTGCATAAATGCTTTCTTGGATCAATTGTGCTACCATGTGATAACTCTAGTAACCCTTGCATTAATGCAACCTTGAGATTTATGAACTATGTTGAATGGATATAAAGCATGAATAAGTACTTGTGAGACCATGTTGTTTACTTGTTTTCGAGATGCATGATTAATGTTGAAATTATGTCGAAATTTATTTATGGGAAAACTTTCATGTAATCGGAGAATCATGGCTAATTAATTAACAACGGGGTGGTTTATGATAAGTTGTTAGAAACCATAGAGGATATTTTTGTATTAATTCCAAACTTATGTGAATCGCCTAGGGGATTTATTTGTAATATCTCTAAACCATGCATGTGTGTAAAACTTGAGTTTGTGCTCCAATACATGTTATGAATTGTAAGGCGTGATTAAATGAACTCAAATTGTCGTTTACGTTTGAAACATGACTTTATTCGCTTAAGCGGTACCACCCATTTTGAGCCTGACACATATGCGATAACTATGCATGCGAGTATAAGACTTGAGTTGATTGTTAGAGTGTGATATAAAGGAATCAAGAATATGTCATTTACACTGAAAGCATGATCTTACGTGATTAAATGTATGCCTTATATGTATTGAGCATGACGTATGTATGCATGAGTGTTGCATAGACTTATACATGACTAAGATTACGATTTCTTGATTAGTGTTACTCGAATTAATTGTTAAAGTATGACTTGTAATTGCTATGTTTAGATACTTACAACTTAATGTACGTTAAATGCTCAAATTGACTTATCTACGCATGTTAATACAAGACTTGAGCTTGGAAATTGAACCGAATGACCTTCCTGTGCAAGTTACTACTAGGTATAAAATTAGTAATCGAATCGCATGATCTTGGATACTTTGGTGAACTTATATGATGTAAGTATGAGTTAATTCTTGTAACTTTCGTAACCTTGGATGTCGTACATGCTCGATTTTGTGCACTTTGTTGCGGTGAGCTTTGAGGGACGCTCTTGACGCGACGAAGCTTTTACCCCACGGATGGAGAAAGACTCGACCGTTCAGCAGCCCTTTGTTGTGTGTCTTGTTTGTGCTTTGCATGTTTTGGATTCGAGTAGTTGGGCGTGTGCTTTTGTGCTCGGGTGTTGTAGGGTTCTCCCTCTTTTGTGTTCGGGGGATGTTGGGTCCCCTCGGTTATAGTGATTTGGGAATGTTACATTCTCCTGAATTTAGGAGTTTGTGAGATGTTAACTCTTTCAAACTTAGATGTTTGAGGGATGCGGGATTCCTTCGAACATAGGACGAGAGACGGGGTTCTCTTGTTGTGTGTTGAGAGCTGGGGTTCTCTTGTTGGGTGTCTCGTCTCGTGGGCTAGTGCGATCAGGTGGCTCCGATCAAAAGGGATCTTTTCAAGAGGTTAAGCGAGATCAAGATGGACCGAAGTTGTATACACCAACTAAGATCTTTTGCAACAACAAGTTTGAAAGGTTAAAACCATATAGGGAAGGTGTACACGAATGGCAACACAGTTATGCCAAACAAAGGAGGAAAAACTTTGAATTCGAAGACGGTGACCAAGTCTTCTTAGAGGCAACAATAAGAAGGAGTTTCCCACAAATCATTAAGGGCGGTGACCTTAACCCGAGATCTATCGAGCTTCTTGGAGCTGTGAACGGATTGAGGAAGTATTTCGGAGAGCAGATGGAGACTAATCCGACGAGAGAGGCACAATTGGATCTGGAATTAACAATTGGGCAACCGGGGAAGATTTTTGATAGGAACATCTAGGGAATAAGGAACCAGCTAACTCCTTTGGTTAAGGTTCTTTGGGGGAGATATCGAGCTGAAGAAGCATTTTGGGAGACGAAAGAGAAGATGCGCAGTTTTCACCCAGAGTTATTTTCCGATGGTAAATCTGGGGACCATATTTCTTTAAGGGGGGGAGGTTGTGGTGCCCCGCATCTCGGTCAAGGTAAGGTTTGGTACGAGAGTACACGATTTACCTTTCCTTGCATGATTTATGTGGAATTATGCCTTAATTTGATAATGGATTAGTGCATAAGTGAAATATATTAAGTGTACGATATATGTGGCTTTATGACATAATAATTATATGCCTGTATTGCTATTTTTGAGCGTTGAGATCATGTTTTATAGTTTAACGAAATAATGTGCTTATGTGGACATTAAAGCATAATTTAGGGACTAAATGGTAAATTTATTTTCCAAGCCTGGAACTGGTTAGAACATAATGAGATTGACTAGATAATTTTATTACGAGTTCGTGGGTTCTTGAATCGCTCGATTTGGAGTTCGGACGAAGAAGTTATGGCCATTTTACGAAAAGTCAACCTTTTAAGCCTTTAATTGTTGACCTGCGACCCAATTTCGAATTAAGCCCAATTTGAGCCCCAATTTCACCTAAACCCGACCCGTATGACCCGCTCCAAGACCCTATATGGCTGACCCAATTTACAAAATCAGATTTAACACTCCAAAACCCATTCTTACGTTATTTCAAGATTAAACTCTTCATATTCTCCCAAGAACACTTCATGCCATCTTCAAGAGTCAAGAGAGAAGATCAAAGCTGGGAGTTCGAGATTAGAGGACAAGATTCCCTCTTCGATTTCCAGCTCCCAAGGTAAGATTTGTGTGCTCTTTTCATGGGTTTGTGTTCTTGAAGGTTTTGAACTTGAATGTGAATCTAGGGTTCATGTTAGTTGGATTAAATCCGAATTTTATGATGGAAATATGTTTCTTATGATGCTAGGAATGATTTGATGAAAGAATTTCATGTTTTTATGCCCTTATGTGAAATCCACCGTTGTTGACCTTTGAAGCTCTCATGAAGAATTCTTGCATGTCTATGTTCTCGCATGTTTTAGCTTGATATGATGATGGATTCTTGTTCCTTATGTGTTTTTATGGAGAATGTGATAGATTTCCTACAATTTCTTGCAATGATTGTTGATTTCACCATTTTTATGCTTGAAGCTTTCATGAAACTTGTAGAAGATGAAGTTCTTGTATGAATTGCTAGGTTTCTTGATGTTTATATGTTCGTAAGTGCTTTATTATGTAACTTCATGATTTATGATGCTTATTTGTAGTTTTGGAAGCTTAATTTCATGTTTTGAGGTGTTTTGAACTCTTTCCCGTCGAGTTAAGTTGTTGTCACGTTTTTTTTAAGTTCTGGGCAGAATCCACTATGGTGGATTTTTGCTGTGTAAAAATCCATGGGGGTGGATTTCAGGCAGTAGCTTCTGGACCCAAACCGCGAGTGTGGATTTTTTGTGAAGGAAAATCCATGGTCATGGATTGTCCCCAGCCTTGTTTTCTTGATTCGTTTCACTTGTTTTGCCTCTCGTTTGTTCCATACTTATTTATATTACGTCTATAATGAATTGTGAGCTCGTTATATGTTGTGACATCTCATGCATACCTTATATTATGATCTTTATACCTCAACCATGCTTAAGTTATCTTAATTGACTAAGTTATGCGTTTAATTAATTTGTGTTAAGTATGACGCATAGGTCGCTTATTACTGACTTGAGAACTTGATACATGACTTATATGATGCAATGTGATCATAATTGCCAATATATACCATTGTCGAACATTCCTTGCACATCATTAGCATATTCGCATTCATGTCAAAGCCGTGCGTCGTCTTGTTGGGTTTCGAGTCGAGTCTCACCTTTCATAGTACGTTTGTCTTGTTAGGTGGTGAGCCTCCGGTTGAGTAGTTGTCGTGGTTGGCCTTCGAAGTTCTTGGTAAAGGTGAGGAGTTATATATATGTAAAATGTTTTCAAAAATGTGGACACCTATAGCCTTTCATATTTTTTTTGTTTTAAACTCCCGTTTTCAAAAGTATTTATATATAGGCTTAATAAGCCAAGTTTTGTGAGCTATGCTCATATATTGGATATTCGCTTATGGTGATGGTTTACAAGTAGAACTTGAGTTTTCGTATACAGGATAAGTACCCAAAATGCCTTTGGAACTTTTATTTGGATATTATGTATGCGTGAGTTGTGTAGCGAGGTTATGATGTACCTTGCAAGGACGCTTGCTTGGGGCAATCGAATTTGACCTCGGGGATGGAGGTGAGAGATATTTTGGGAAGGCAAGGTCCGACGGATGTCCTTATCCAAAGTTCCCACTATGGACAATACTACTAAGACTCCAAGAAGGTTTCGGGGTTGAAGTTTTCTTGGAGAGAGATAGGTTGTCCGTTTGTCACCGCTTGCTTCAGTCTCGGTGGGTATATGGATAGCAATTCTATAGACAAGCTAGGTCCGTAGCGCGGGATAGGCATGGATGCCCTCGTCGGGGCGTTACACTAACGCACACCCACACACGTATACATATAATGCAAAGCACGTATTAAACAAAAGACTATCAACCGAGATGGGGTTTTGCATACTAAAACTATTTTCGGATCAAAGTTGTACATATTCATATCAAAATCGAACATAGCTTAAAAGAAAGGTCCTATCCCATTTCATAATCAACATATGTTATCGAATTCTTATACCCGGCGAGTATGGGTCTTACACAATCTCCCCAATTCTTAACATAAATACAAAACGGAAAGCAGAAATCATAAACAATCCATCCCCAACATCCATGTAGCTCGGGGAGCAAACCCTCACTACACATTTCCATTGCAAAAAACACATAGGGTAGCTAATCCACGTTGTGCCTTCCCCGGTTATCCACCGAGGGCTCAAAGCACCACGCCTCCTCAACCTCCACGAGTTGCACGTGAGTACTTCAAATGAGAGCGTGCACAGGGGTCATAACCGGCGACCCCATGGTCATCCCGGGTCTCCCTTACCCACGTCTTGGGGGGCCCCAAATGCAAACCATTACAAATATAACATACCATAATTCGCTACACACTAACTTATCAAAATCATAACTTATGTACCTCATCGGAGCATACCTTACCTTGCAACTTAGCATATGCTATAGACGTACCTCTGTATGTTATCCTAATCCATAACTAGCATGAACACACACGGTTTCGAGCATAGCCTCGTTGCAAAACATAAGCTCCCATAGGCATATACTTATAGTTTTCAAAACCCGTAATTATTTGACATGGTCATAAACATATTATATAAACATTTATCTATTATATAAATATAATAGTATATTCGCATGCGGGCTTGAAAGCGAGCACATGGGGTTGTAGGTCGCATTAACTAAAAGAAAGAAAAAACCTCACCTTTTACCAAAAGTGCTCATGGAGGAGCGTTGACGACCAAGAAGAAACTAAATGGTGGATGCGACACCTCCCGAACTCAAATCTGAGACAAAAAAACATATAAAGACTTAGATTTGATCATGAACAAATTAGATGAACGAGGAGGCATAGGGATGCAAATGGATGCAATGCATATGATATAGATTCATATTTAGACATATTGGAACAAGATATCACATAACGAATTCAAGAATTAAACTCATAACATATTAAATAAACTCATAACGTGTTATATTATAGCATACAATATGCATTCATAATCTTAAAGTGCAACAAGAAAGCAAGAGTTGAAAGAAAACGTTAAACATTCATATATCTATCATGAATTCACGTCAAAATTACACTTAGCAAACAAGGTCATAAACTTAAAATAATTAATGAAACATAACATATTACAATATATTAACATATTAGGATCACAATTGGGATGAGAATATACGGGAAAAACAGAATAGAAATGCAAAATAGGGCTCCGAGTGAAAATAGGCCAAAGCTGACAGTTTTACTGAAACGAACAAGCTGTAGGAAATCAGGCATAACTTCTGTTTGAGAACTGGGAATTACGTTTTGTTTCCTGGAAATCAAACTAGACACATAGGGATTTCCAATGATATATGGAACAAATCACGGTTCAAAGGGATCCAAAAATGGCGGAGGTCTGAAGTTGAACGAGTACAGAATTTAGGCGAAGTGGCGACACCAAAATACAACAGTTATATCTCCCAAACCAAAATGAATTTTAAGGTGATTCCAATTGGAAAGTTTTCTAGACTCAAACAAGTTGATCGTGTCTGAAAATCAGGTCAAACGCAGCTCGGATAAAGGGCTACCCGGCCGGGGAAATCACATGGCAAAAGTTCCCCACTCGGGGAAAACAGTCCAGAAAGTTTTTGCAGAGAGTATCCCCGCCCGGGGACACTTTCTTCTCAAAATATCCCCGCCCGGGGAGAGGCTGACAGTGGGAAAAAGAGCAGGAATAGGGCTGCTCAAGGAGGAAGAGGAAGGGGCAACAAAGCAGCACATATAGGCATGAAATGAAGCACAAAACAACAACAAATTTTTCACACAAAAGCATACAACAACCGGCCAAGAAATCGGATGAAATGGAGCAACATATATGCATCTCAAACTTCAAGAAATGTAAGGTTCACTCATGGTAACTCAACAACCATGTAACCACCAACTAATTTCTGTTCATATAACCATTATTGAGGCTCATATGATCATGTATCTAGCTTGAATTCAACAAATAACACAAGAGTTGGCATATAATTTCATATGTACATGTAAACCCTTACTATTCATATCGTGCCTCAAAACCATATAAAACTTCGATTAAAATCTGAAATTTATGGATGAAAAAAGACCACATAAGCATAGAGATAACGATCATACACTTACCCTTTGAATTTGGTTGAGATAAATGAAGATTTGAGCTCCAAACTCTTTATTGGTGAATAGTGACAGGAATGGACATGAGGGTTCAAGTTTGCTGAACAAAATAGAGAGAGAGTGGAGTGATAGAGTTCAGAGTTGGGGTTAAGTGGGGCTAAGAATCAAGTCAAATGGTTGAATATTGAAAGAGTTATGCGCCAAAATACTCCAAGGTGGCGAATCTGCACATGTGGCTCGGTTCGGAAACATTTCGAAGGCCTGAACGGGCTCTGAAAAATACAAGTCTTGGTTCCGCAGCTCTCAAACCTCATTACAAGTCCAACGCCACTTCTAGAATTTGAATTTGAATTCTCGATCTCAAGTTGTGGCCTCCGAAACACAAGGTGCGGTAAAGCTCCGTTAGGCCCTCGAGTCCCCCAAAACAAGAAATAATCTTCGACCAAAACGAACAAGTAAAACGAAAAAAATAAACACGTAAATGAGTTCATAGACATATAATTCAAATATATCACACAATAACGTAGTTCGGGAATTAAATTCAAGTTAAAGAAATTAAATACGGAAGTTAAACGTGAAATTTAAAAAGTTAGGGTATATAAATCACTTAAACGAATAAATCAACATATAAATTAAATCTAAAGAGAAAATAAAACATCGAAAACCCTCTCTTAACATCATACTTGGATTGTCAGAGAAACGGGGTGTCACGAAATCCGTCCTTAAAAGAACCTGGTCCCCAGGTTCGTCTGCTCGAGTTTCAAGCTCGAACAACTTCCCTGTATTCGCCTAAGTTCGAGGTTCATGACGTCCCGACAAGGATTAGCCCGGTAAGGTCTTCTTGCATAAGGGGTTTGATCACTTCTTAAAATCTTATTGGAGAAAATCCTCACTGCTTGACCCGTGCTAGGAGCAACTAAAATGTTTCGCACGATAGGAGGGTCCAAGTCGATTCATCACCCATTGTTTGATTCATTCCAACTACTCAAGAGCTCGGTGTTACACGAATGGCATAGTTACTAAAGTTCCACCATTTGTACCTTCTAACTAAAGAAGTCCCTTTGCTAAAGTGCTGACCACCACTTCTTGCTCGCTCCGGAAAACCGTTATAAAGACGACCCTCAACTTACCGTGAAAACCATACACTCGAGCAAAACACACAACAAACACACACGAACAGAACACACAACAATTATATAATGATCAAAGATGAATGATGCACGTGCCATGAATGATTTATGTACCGTTCACCATTTCTCGGACTCCTTCACATTAATAAGATAGAGTAAGGAGTCAAGGTTGATGTCTTATAAAGTTCGTGACTCGAATTCCTCGACTTCCGTTTTCTTGAACAAATCCCTAGCTTGATAATTCCACACTTCTCCCAACTCCATCTCTAATTGGTGATACTTAACCCTGAGAAATTTTCTTTTCTCGTTTACAAATCCCCTAATCAGCATGAGGGATTAATTAAATTCTTTTCCCAGAAGTCCCAAGGTCTCTTAAACCTTATCAAATTCGAATCTCAGCCTCGCGGCATCTTCTCTTGCATTTTGTGGTTCGGTAAAGAGATACTCTTCGGCATTATCGAGTAATATGCCCTAGTGGATACATCTTCATACTCTCCATGATTCTTCAAGCCCTTAAAGCTCTTCCATTTCCCTTTGACATTTTCATAGACTATTCACCCTGAGTTCCCATACTCTACCTCATCCCTCTTTTCTTTTTGACATCCTTAAATAATGAGTCAACCATCTTGCTCCATCGGTAAATTAAAACTTTCAACTTCCTAGCTCCTCATCAATTCCCATTCCCTACATCTGCTAACGATATCCATCATAAATTCTTCGTTGAGGAGAAAGGCTCTCGCCATGCTAACTTTGGATTCATCAAGAAGAGAACGTTCAATAATATTCCTCTTCAATTATTCCGATTAAGTTTCCCCGCTAAAGTTCACCTCCATCGGACATTTGTATACTCAAGAAAGAAAGAGCCATTGAGCTCTTCTAGTGCATCACTCTTTTCTCTTCCTTGGTATTCACGTTAAATGGTGAATCATTCATTTTCCCCTCCTAGGAATTGAGTTCAGGTACTTGTTCCTTGTTCCGCTTCTCACTTCAATATTCTCTTGATTATCCATCGTTGAAAAGGCCTTCCTTCTTGAATTCCAAACCGATACATCAAGTAGGTAAGGAGGAGATTCACGTAATATGATACCAATCTTCTTCTTTCGATTATGCCCTTAACATCTTGTTATAACTTCAAAGGAATCTTCAAAGTCACCATCACGAAGGAAAACTTCTCTCAATTGCAAGCTATCATGAAAACATTAAACTCATGCACATCGGGTTAGGTTTGCTTATGATATGCTTCACGTTGGTCAACAATTCAAACAAGAAAACAACAAGTAATGGCAATGCATAACGCACATCACAAATAAGCATAAAGATACAATGTGGGATGGATGCTCGTGCGACGAATGTAATTACCTCTCGGGTGCTTCTTGGCCTTTACCCTTCACATTCTTCCAACTTATGTTTCGGCGATCCACATCCGTAGCATCGGCCCGATCTCTTCCAATAATTCTCATAAGTATGAGAATTTTTCCTACAATGAGCACACGGTGGTTGCTCTATAGATGGAAGTTCTTTCATTTTCTTCTTTCCTTTTGGCCCCGCTTATGAGTTTTCTCGGCCCCTCTTAGATTCCGATCCCGAGTTACTTCCCGATCCAATTCTCCCTACTCGACCCCTTTCTTTTAATTTCTTGGATTCAACTCGGAGGGCTTCTCGGGTACTCTTAATCCAAGTTTTAGACCCGATCTCGGTTTCCATTTCCCGAAAGTCTTCCCTAATTCCCTCCAAGAGTTGAACTAATTTCTTGGACTCCTTCAATTTCTTTTGGGTATTATAAGGGCATGAGTCGACCTTGTGATCGAAAGCAACGCACCAAAACAAGTTCCCAATCACTTTCTACAAGTCTCGTAGGTGTGATTTGGTCCTCCACAATGAGTGCACGAGCCTTGTTCTTTAAAAAATGACACACTCGGTACGAACAAAAGATCCCTTCCAATAAATCGAGCCATTTTGCCCTTCATCTTGGTGGATTGGTTACCTTTGTGATAACTCAACGGTTTTGAAGAGCCTTTACATCTACTTGACCCCAATTTCAACTTAGGGGCCACGGTCGTTGAGATGAGTGGTTGACCATTGTAAGATATTAACCTACAATACACAAGGGGGGTGAAAATATGATGCATGTAGTTAGCGAGTGATTATAGCATGTAAATGGAACAATTAGCGCACGTAAAGTATGTAACAACAACAATTTGTGAAAAGACCTACGCTATACAATGCACACATTAGCACGTTGTTCCTACGCCATACGACCTATACTTGACACAACACGATACTAGAACTCTGGTTTTGTAACCCAGAGCTCTGATACCACTTCAAGATGTAGCGCCCGGAGCGGCGAGACTTCACATCCCCCGTACCTAGCCCCAAACCCATATATGAAATAGAACTCCATATATGAGCCCAAGACTAGGAGAGCGGGAACCTACACATAATCGCTAGGCCATTCGGAGCTAGGACAGAACTAGAGTGCGCAAAACAATAAGTAGGTGGAAGCATGTATTAAAATTCAAGAAGATAAATCCAAAAAAATGGGTTCAACTATCCCTAGAAGCATGTCCCTAATAATTAAAACATGAATTCATAAGGTTCATACATAATCCAATAAAGTATAAAAATTATATACAAAAGTGTATCCGGATGCAAATGAAAATGCAACTCGAACTAGGTGACTCGAACCCAACCGAATCACCACTCCACCGAGCACGAACAGAAATCTGCAAATTGAAAAGTTGAAAGGAGAGGGTCAGTCCACCGACTGAGTGAGTGGGCTAACGTACACCCACACACGTACATAAATAAAGCAAAGCACGTATTAAACAAAAGACTATGAACCGGGATAGGGTTTTGCATACTAAAACTATTTTCGAATCAAACTTGTACATATTCATATCAAAATTGAACATAGCTTAAAAGAAAGGTCCTATCCCATTTCATAATCAACATATCTTATCGAATTCTTATACCCGGTGGGTACGGGTCTTACGCAATCTCCCCAATTCTTAACATAAATACAAAATGGAAAGCATAAATCATAAACAATCCATCCCTAACATCCACGTAGTTCGGGGAACAAACCCTCACTACACATTACCATTACCAAAAACACACAGGGTAGCTAATCCCGTTGTGCCTTCCCCGGTAATCCACCGAGGACTCAAAGCACCATGCCTCCTCAACCTCCACGAGTCGCACATGAGTAATTCAAATGAGAGCGTGCACAGGGGTCATAACCAGCGATCCCATGGTCATCCCGGGTCTCCCTTACCCATATCATGGGGGACCCCAAACACAAACCATTACAAACATAGCATACCATAACTCGCTACATACTAACTTATCAAAATCATAACTTACGTACCTGATCGAAGCATACCCGACCTTGCAACTTAGCATACACTATAGACGTACCTCTCCGTGTCATCCTAATCCATAGTTAGCATGAAGAGACACGGTTTAGAGCATAGCCTTGCTGCAAAACATAAGCTCACATACGCTTATACTTATAGTTTTCAAAACCAATAATTATTTGACAAGGTCATAACATATTGTATTAACACTTATCTATTATATAAATATAATAGTATATTTGCATGCGGGCTTGAAAATGAGTACATAGGGTTATAGGTCGCATTAACTAAAAGAAACAAACTTAAAACCTCACCTTTTACCAAAAGTGCTCACGGAGGAGCGTTGATGACTATGAAGAAGCTAAATGGTGGATCCGACACCTCCCAAACTCAAATCTGAGACACACAAACACATACTCAAGACTTAGACTCGATCATGAACCAATTAGATGGCGATGCATAGGAATGTAAATGGATGCAATTTCAAGATCATGGAAAGCTAAGGTGCCAAAGGTTCTATCTTCGGTCGGAATGAAGTTTGTTTTCCAGGCTCAAGCTGAATTGTCGTGCTATGAGTTCGAATTGGGAGATATGGAGCAACAAATGGAAATGGTAAAGAAAGACAAAGAGTTATTAGCGGAAATTATGTACTCAAGTGTAAGCAATTGGAAGATGAGTTCATCCTACCATTGAACTCATAAAGAATAGTCGAGGGAACTTTGAGCAGAGTGACAACTAAGAGGAGGGCTTGGAACATCATCTGGGATCAATCCTTGAAGGGAGTCAAGATGCCGATTCCATGGGCATAGAAGAACTTGGGTTCAAGGGAGTTCATTTTCAGATCGTGGCAACATATAAGTGGATAAAAGGAACTTTGAAGATCTAGAAGAATATGGGTTCAAGAGATCGTGATCTCGGGCCATGGAGGTTGAGGACTATGGGGAAGCAAGTCAGGAATTGGGAAGCATCATCAACAATCGAACAATATTCAGCCTTACGACTTATGCTCAGAACATCGAGATCAAAGGACAAGATGTCGTGCTAAAGACACCACTACGGTGACAAGTTCAATGCGTTCATAACACATGCACCATGCATCGCAAATTAGTTATTTAAATTCTTATTATATGCGTTTTAATACTCTAATTGTTAAATTATTGTTGCATACTTATTTGCTGAATTATGTGCCTTGATGTTGCATTTCCTTTATTTAAAATATCTACTACATGCTTTTATCATCTTAACCCAACAGACATCATTTGAGTGTTTACTTGTTTGGACTTCGCCCGTCTAATACTTTCGCTATTACTCCGATTAAAGCCCTATTGAACAAAGTGAAGAAGAAACATTTTGGGTTGATAGAGTGCGACAAAGACGGAAGTGGATGGTTTCAGGGCATATAAATTGGATGAGACAAGTTAGGGAATTTAATGCAGTTAAACAGGAGTTTGGGAAGCAAAGGAAAAAGGGTCGTTACTCCAATCAAGCACTTTAAAGTGAATGTGAGCTAGGCCATAGAACACATTTTTCATTTAGAGTTGTTCATCCCAAGGAAATAAGTTTGGGGAGATCAGGAATTCTTGTTAAGGGGGAGAGCACGACCAAGAGCCGTACTCAAGATTTAGGGTTGTGCTCGGAGAGTATTCTAGTAGGAACAACGGCAAATGCAAACCTCAAACGATGTGGAAGTTCAAGTGATGGTGATAGGAAAAGAATAAAATGGTTTTAACGATGGAGCCATCAAAATGAAAGTTAAATCACTATACTCAGCTTGAAGATTGCTAGGGGATATTCATAGTACGGGGTTGAATTTATGAAGATGATGGAATTATAAGGGAACTTCTGTGAACTCCTATCAGTGTTGGTAAAAGGAAACTGAATCAAGCTACCATATTATAGGAGGGTGTCAATAAAGGTTTATCCTATTTAGGTGTAAAAACGGGTTTGTATGACACATAACAAAGCGAATAATATATAATCACCTGTCGTTTTCTATGATAACCTGAGAGGAATCAAAAGGGTGATCATTGAAGGACTTGGATCAAACTTCAAGAATTATAAGGAATGTTTTACATTTAAGTAGGGAATTGAGTGGGCCAAAACCAAAATGCTTGTCTACAGGCTTGAAGAGAATAAAGGGATAACTTGAATAAGAGTTGAGAAAGAATCCCCTAGAAGATTGATCGGACTCTAGGAATTGATGGTTTAACTTGATTGAGGAAGAATTTATGAAGGAGAAAACCGTGGTGGGAATGATCATGAGATGGAAATCGAACCTAGGGCCTTGGAAGTAGTTGATCTTGAATATGGTAAATTTGGGCATTGACAAGGATAGAAGATTCAAACATGAATCATGGAAGGAACGTTCTGATGACATGTAGGATAAAGCAGAGTTCGACGGGTTGAAAGAGTGAGTCATGTCAAGGGAAGATGTAGAGGTTAAGGGTGAGGAGTTAGAGAAGGAAGTGAGCACTATTCTAAGACTTAATTGAATTCCAAGGAATCCGCCAAATTGAAGAAGGTAATCAAGGTGTAAGAGTCAAAATAGGACCAGCCGAGAGTTGTCTTCTCTTCAGCCAGACACTCATATGAAAGGCATTAAATATAAGTCAAGAGCCAAGCCAGCTTTTGGGTCACACTATACAATTGGACCATGAATTAGTCAACCTCGAATTTCTTCGCTATGGTGAACGGTACATAAAACATTCATGGCATATCCATACATGCAATTTAACTTAATTGATTTCTTAATGCTATATATACCTTGCTAATTGATTATTTTTGTTGTTCGTTGTTATGTTGTAATTGCTGTTTGAGAGAACGGGTTCTCTCTTTGCTACTTTTGAGAGATGGGGTTCTCTCTTTGCTGCTTTTGGGAGACGGGGTTCTCTCATTGTTGTTCGAGAGATGGGGTTCTCTCCTTGTTGCTTGCGAGGGACGGGGTTCTCTCATTAATTTTTTTTTTTTTAGGCGAACGGTGAATCCGAGGACGGATTCTTTTAAGAGGGGAGAGATTGTAACGCCCCAACTTTTCAGTCGTACAAGTGTGACGTATGTGTTTACCAATTTGCGTGAATTAATTGTTTATAAGTGTTTCAAATATTTAATATTATTATAAATTGTTATTATTTTATTTTATTTTATTTTATTATATTTTATTTCGTTAATTAGTATATTTAAATTGATAATTAAGAGTTAATGTTAATTAATTGTGTCTTTAATTATAATTACAACATTAATCGTTGACATTGATTTTAATTTAAAAATAAAATTTAAATGTGTTTATTTAATTTGGAAATGTTATGAAATTGTTAAAGCTTACGGAAGAGTGTTTTAATCGTGCGTCGTTCTTATATGATTTAATATCGAAATTTCGTGAAAATTTAGTATATCATAGATTTATGTGTTATGAACATGTCAATATGCTCATTTTATGTTTTCGATCTCGTTTGACGTGGTAACGAATTTATTTTGAGTTGTGGAACCAAATCGGGGGCTAACGGGCAATTAGCGCACCCTTGGTTCCGTATGTGATATCTTCAGCTCGGGAACTCGGGTTCGAGTTCCGTCACCTCCACTGAACTCGTATCGAAGATTCAGGTTTAATGGAACAAGCCTCATATTTTTTCCAAGCTTGTAGCACCCCGAACGTGAGGCACCACATCCCCCGCACTACGGTCCAACCCGAGCAACGAAATGGAGAGTCCGCACCCGGATCAAACCGTAGCGAACGAGAGACAAACAAAACTAACACCTAAGCTAGGCGGAACCTAGACCCTGTCAAGAGAAACGAACCATCAAAGAAGATAGCAGCGGAAGACAAAAGATCAAACACATGCATTGGCCACGGGCTTGCAGAAATGAAACACACGGTTCACATGTAGACTTGGGCTCCTCACGCCTCTTTTCAACAATTTACAAAATCCACCAAGGGAAATTCCAAATAACAATGCATAAGCATACGCATACAAATCTTACATATCTATTCTAAATCAAATAATACAAATGCAAATGCAACTGATCTGACTCAGACCGACCGACTCAAAGACTTGACTGAACTCCGCCTAGCTCCAAACTCCAAAGCAAACCTGCACACTAAAAGGTTGGGGAGGGAGAGGGTCAGTCTACAACTCGATTGAGTGAGGGGCCTAACACACACCAACATATATATAGATATAGAGCAAAGCACGTATTAAACAAAAGACTACGAATCGGGATAGGGGTTTGCATACCAAAACCATTTTTAAATCAAACTTATACATATACTTATCAAAACATCTCAAACTTAACATATTCGTATTATAACATGAAGGAAAGCTCCTATCCCGTTTCATAATCAACATATCTTAACGAATTCTTATACCCGGCGAGTACGGGTCTTACTCCTCTATAACGTAAGAAAATCAAGAAAAACCTCCAAGAGTCGCACGTGAATATCTCAAATGGAATTACGCCCAGGTCAAACCCGACGAGCCCATAATTCCGAGGGGCCAATAAACCAAAACAAACCAAAATCCCATCTTTCAGGGATAAACTCGCTACAAAACACACTTAACAAAACATAACCAAAACTTACGTACCTTATCAGAGCATACCTTATGTAACACCCGGAACGCCGAGATGCCACACCCCCGCACCATGAGTCTAGCTCACTCATGAAATGGGTAGTCCATATATGAACCGGACTCATGGCGAACGGGTGACAATAAAAAAACTCAAAAGCTAGGCGGGTACCCTCAAATACTACCAATAAACAATTCAGAACAATAAAAGCGGAAGCAATAGCAATCAATACTTATAGGTACCATATTTACGTATTTACTTATAGATACCAACATTTATATAATAGTAGGTACCAACACTTATCAATACATTATCATCTCCTATACATCGTACATGTATAAATAACCCAAAACCACTAACATGATAAGCCAAAAATACCAAGAACATGAAAATGCAATGCTAGACTCAACTCGACAACTGGACACGACTCGGACTCCCGCCTAGCACGCCACTGACAGTACCTGAAAAGTGTGAGGTGTCAGTCTACCACAGACTGAGTGAGGGGTTTATAAATAAATATTCACGCAAGTAACATGCAAGCCATAATCTCGGGTAAGGGTTCATAAAATAGAAACAACATAAGTTTAATAGTAAAAGATAACTCGCCCGAGATTACAACTAATCAATTTAACAATACACTCAATTTAATTCAATTCAATCAGTGGCCCGGCGAGTGAGGGCAAATCTCCAACCTTTCTCCGACAGTGTACAATAATTCAGTCGTAATTAATTAAGTGATCAAGCAATAGAACTTAGTGCACAATTAGCAATTTCAATCAATAACTCCTTCTTCCTCCGGGTGATGGCGGGCTTGCAAGACCCAGCCATCCAATCATGGTGTACGTCGGGAACATGACTCCCACGCACGGGATTTCTTCCTCCACCAAACCTCCTGGTGGATTCAGAGGTGATCCCACAATGGTGAGGATAGTGCAAGAGTTACCCGTCAGCCCTTGCTTTCCCGGTTGGCTCAATACACTACCCTCGGGCCCAACGTGAACAATAGTTACTCGCCAAAACAATCAATGCGTTAATCAATCAATCAATCAATCAATCCAATTCCGTGAAATCAATTGAAAATCATAAGGTTCGAAAACTATAGATATATAGATACGTTTTGGCCGAAAATCACATGAGGGTTGTAAGGTTCTATATATCTAGAATTTAAACCTCACCTGACGAGCGACGGAACAAGACAAGGATACTAGAAAGTGCCCAACGATCAATGATCTCTGCCCTGGAGAAAAACTGGACAAGAAAGGAAATAACGTGAACTCGTGGGACAAGACTCAATATGAGACCAAGTATGACGCACGGCAATGCTCATGTAAATAAATAACCATCCCAACACTTTAATAACCATACATATTAACAATTAAGTGGCACTTAATCATATATGAGAACCAACTAACACTTAAAAGATGAAATAAATCTCAAGGAGTCACATATTTAAAGCATTCAATCATTTCAAGTTCAATTCATATAGGGCATGGAGTCACACAATACATTTGAGCAATTAAGTACCAAGAAGTATCAAGTAGGAGCATACTTATCAATTAAACAAGTATATAACTCATATAATTCACATATGGGAGCCAAGAGAGTGAAAGGAATGCAATAAGAAAGGTTTTGGTGAAGTTTGGCCAAAACCGACAATTTTTGGAAATGTACATGTTGTGGGAAAACTGGAATATCTTAAATTCTAGAAGTGGTAATTGAGTTTTGCTTGTTGGGAATGAAAGTAGACACATAGACCTTTCCAACGCTATATGGCACGTTTTCTAATTCAAACCGAGGTGAAAATGGCGTTGGTTCGAAGTTGGACAAAATGCAGGAAAAGGTGACACGCCCGTGTCACCAAAATACACTAAGCCGTGACACCCCCGTGTCACGGTACAGAAACTCAACCCAAAGAACACCCCCGTGTCATGCTGAAGAGGGGAAAAGCGACACCCCCGTGTCACTGCTCGTAACCGAAAAACAGGGCAAGAAAACAGGGGAGGTCGCGGGAAAAGGCTCCCAAACCACTCAATCACCAAACTACATCAAATAAACACTTGAAAACCAACATATAACATGTATATGATCATATATATCCATTAATCATCATATAACCCAAGGAAACATGCATCAAATCATCAAGAATTCATCATTAAAATCCCATATAAAATCATATATTCCCAACTTCAACATAACTTCAAGTTTCATGCAAGAAATGAAGAAACAAGGACCTAAACATGCTTCTAATCATGAATAAGCATGAAAGCATCAATCAATCATCAAACCCTACTCAACCAAATAATCAAAAGCTCAAGCAATTCATACATATACCTTGAAAGAATGAATGGAAAGATGAAAGGAACTATGGAGATGATGGTGATGCCTCATACTCATGCAATTTCTCCTTGAAATTAACTTGGAATGATGAAATCTCCTCCTTCTCTTCCATGGTGTAAAAATCGGTATTTAGTGTGTGTGTGTGTGTGAGGTTAATTTGATGAGAATGAAATGAAATGGAAGAGATGAATGAGATATTTACAAAAGTCTTCCACATATATGCATGACTCATCACTTTTTGCACAAAAGTGCCTTCATTATATGAATGCATGCAATTAAGTTTCAATCCATGTAAAATGAGCATCTAACTCTATTTAAGTCATGCAATTAAATCCACACATTTACATATATGAGCATTTAGTCACGTTAACAATTAATTCATAAAAGCTCATGGAAATATTATGCATCTAATGTTATGAAAAATATATAAAGTATCGCATAATATCAATTAAGCACATTATCAATTATCGCATAATGCATAAATTGAAAACGGGGCGTTACAACTCTCTCCCCCTTAAGAGGACCTGGTCCCCAGGTCCACTGCCGAGGTTAAAATGATACACAAGCAACAAGAGAGCCCCGTCTCTTAGACAAGTAACGAGAGAGCCCCGTTTCTCCACAAGAAATGAGAGAACCCTGTCTCTCAAACAAGAAATGAGAGAACCCCGTCTCTCTAACAACTAAGGAGAGTACCCCGACTCTCACACAAGCAAGAATTTCAAGAGAACGCTTAATTAAACATTCACACAGAACTTCACGAAATGATCAAGTAGGAGAAGTCAAATACCAACTAGTCTTACAAAAGCAATTAACAAATACAAAGAACCATACGTGGTGATAATAAAATATACATTGCACATGATATGCATGTTTTGGTGTACCGTTCACCATGGTCTTAGAAAACTTCAGTGGCAGTAACTTGATTCAATACTTGATTCTTTGATCAGAATCCCTTCTAACCAAAATGCCATTCCTCGGATGCCTGATGTCAGTATGTACCCCCAATAACTACTCAATCTCCATCCCGCGATCAAATTTCTAACCTTTCTACAACCACAGTTCGAAGATTCAATTCTTGAATATGCACTTGGTAGTAATCCAACCACCCATTCTTCTTACCAATTATAGTTGACCTCCTCCGATGCCCGGACTAATTATTTGATGACTCGAGGTCTACCTTTTATCCTTCAAAATATTCCCGGTTCAAGTAACTCTCAGGTGATCCCTTGCGATAGAGAATGTTCCCGTCGAGTTGTTTTTATCTTGTAATATGGTAATAGTGTCGCACCTCTTTTGTCACTTCGTGCAAATCTTGAATGACAGTCGCTTTCCTTGAAAAATTCTTACCTTTGATCAAAGTAAACTTACTCAACTTATAAAAATCATGATCTCTCCCATTTCTCCTCAGATTTGTTTCAATTTCAACTCGGCTCAAGATATGCCTCCTTATGGCTTTTAAAAATCTCCATTTGAGAACTCTAGGTGCACGAGATTTAAACTATTGAAGACTTCATTCACCTAGTTCCGATAGAGAGTTTCCGAAAGAACCATTTTCCTTGAAGTTTCAACTCTCCCAAGTGAGATCCAAACATCGATTTTAAGTTGTTCCCCGACCGGCTCTCCCCCTTAAGAAAATAGGAATATTTTCTGTCTAACTTCTAGAACTAGTTCTACCCTTTCTCAAATCCAAGCTTCTCTTCTTTCTAATTCTCTTGAAGTACCTCTAACTCTCGATCTCATTCTCGAAGTATTTCTCTATCTCAATTGGAAATCCAACGAACACTGAATCTTTCCTCAGTTCTTGAATATCCATTCCATTTCTTGAAGCTCTCACCCTTTCCAAAATCATTTCCTAAATATCCTCATCCTGACCTTGGAGGTCATCAAGCATCTCAATCTCCTAATTCATCCCTTGTTGTTGCTTCTAACAAATGTAATTCCTTTGAGCACAACCACAAATTTGAAGTCATTTCCCCAGTCGACTCAACTTCCTTGATATCAGCAATCTTAAATCTCGCCACTTGTTCGGACTTTCATCTCACGTTTATTTTTGAAGTGACAACTTCTTCCATCCAACTCCTAACTACTTTTCCCGGCCTTTCAATTGTTCTTTCTCCCTTTTGTTCCTCACTTTGCAACCCAATTCTTTCCATATCATACTTCGGTTGTGTCTCGGTTGAAGTAATGCTTGATAGATGAGGTGGAGAGATTTTCTATCAAGAAAACACTTAAAGTGCATGTTGGGTTAAGATGTCGATGCACGTATTACACTTATAAATAATAAATACACAAGTTGGAAAATTTACGCTCAAGTAGGAATGCATATATAGTTAAAGAAATTTAAATAATTTAAACAATGTATGATGCACGTGCCATGAATGCTTTGAACCTGTCACCATAGCTGCATCCTTTAACTTAGCACTTGTTCTTTGTTTTGTTGAATTACAAGCCTGCCTCGAATTTGTTGGTTATTCCTGGTTACCCACAGTCTTCCAATTTTCTTCAAAATCCCCAGCATCAACCCGTACGTTTCCATCACTCGAGGATTGAAATTTCTTGAACTCAATTCTGTCCCCAAGTATTCCTTCCAATTTATAGATTCTAAGTGTGGTTCGAGCCTTCACCTTAAATATTTTCTTGTTCAAAGCTTCCTTATCTCGACTCGTATAACTTGGTAATCAAGTTATGATTCTTGAACTCCAATGCTTCTACTTCCGTGAAATTGATAACTAGCCCTCTTTCAAAAAGTAGTCTCTAATTGTTATCCGAAGTCTTCACCTAGTTATTACCTCAATCGAAATCCTCGATTTAATTTGTATAAGTTTAAATAGTCGAACGAACTCACCCTCCAATTGGTTACCCTCAAGCATATAGTTTCCTTCTATAAGCTCGTTACCTTCTTTCACCGTTTCCATTTTTGCTCCATATCTCCCAATTCAACTTCTTCCTTACTCAAAATCCGTAGTGACTTCAATTCCCCTTTTTCTTAATCTCTTCATTCTTCTTCATCGATCTAACCTCCTCCAAGATTCCCTTCGTTCCATCCCTTGGTTTGCACAACCCCGTTGAGTTTGGTTGACTAACTTAACTTTTGATGTAGCATGGTATATGTATTAATCTTATGATGACTTAGCATCATCTACCCCAACTCCACCTCTTTGAACTTCTTCCACTTACCTAAAGCTCGTAGGTCATCCCACAACTTGATTTTCAATTCTAATAGTGGAAAATCCTCAACTTGCTTTCAACTCCGAACCCTAAGTCCCTAGTACCCTCGAGGCCTCCTCGGTGATTGAGACCTTGAACCTTAAAACACTCTAGAGGTTTTCTTCAGTTTTGCTCTTGAATGAAATGATCCTACGGATTCCCGTTAAAAAGACTTTTGCAATATAGGCGTGTGAGTGTTAATCTTGCAAGTTGTAGGCATCACGCCCTACCACTATCCCGTTAAATATCTACCAACTTCATTAGAGCTTGAAAGTTACTCCCACCTTTGGCCCTTCAATACCCGAATCTTAACACTTGAAGTATAACCCAACTAGAGCAATCCATGACTCTTGATTTTCTTGAATGAAGTTCCCCGGTGCATTCCTTACAACTTCAAAGCAAAAGAAAAGAACTTGGGGTAGATTGAAGTTGTTGTAGAAATTGGTCGTGGTTTGATATAATCTTCATAACCTATAACTCCAAATTAGTTCAAAGCTAAATGCATGCGGTTAGTACATGCTCATGTCACCTAATTAGCATTTAACCACATATTTGATGCAGAACGCAATAATTAATTCAACTAAATTAAAGAAAACACATCAAACATATAAATTCCAAGTCATAGAAGATCAATTAATCATCAAGTAGTAACATAAATCAATGCCATACACAAGTCATCAAGTAGCTCAAAGATGTTCAGGTAAGTTCAAATAAATTCAAATAAGTTCAAGTAGTTCCAAATAAGATGCAAGACTCGCAATTATCAAATAATCCTATGCCGTTCGACCTAGACATGACACGACTCGACGCTAGAACCGCGGTTTTGCAACCGGGCTCTGATACCACCTAAGATGTAACACCCGGAACACCGAGATGCCACACCCCCGCACCATGAGTCTAGCTCACTCATGAAATGGGTAGTCCATATATGAACCGGACTCATGGCGAACGGGTGACAATAAAAAAACTCAAAAGCTAGGCGGGTACCCTCAAATACTACCAATAAACAATTCAGAACAATAAAAGCGGAAACAATAGCAATCAATACTTATAGGTACCATATTTACGTATTTACTTATAGATACCAACATTTATATAATAGTAGGTACCAACACTTATCAATACATTATCATCTCCTATACATCGTACATGTATAAATAACCCAAAACCACTAACATGATAAGCCAAAAATACCAAGAACATGAAAATGCAATGCTAGACTCAACTCGACAACTGGACACGACTCGGACTCGCGCCTAGCACGCCACTGACAGTACCTGAAAAGTGTGAGGTGTCAGTCTACCACAGACTGAGTGAGGGGTTTATAAATAAATATTCGCGCAAGTAACATGCAAGCCATAATCTCGGGTAAGGGTTCATAAAATAGAAACAACATAAGTTTAATAGTAAAAGATAACTCGCCCGAGATTATAACTAATCAATTTAACAATACACTCAATTTAATTCAATTCAATCAGTGGCCCGGCGAGTGAGGGCAAATCTCCAACCTTTCTCCGACAGTGTACAATAATTCAGTCGTAATTAATTAAGTGATCAAACAATAGAACTTAGTGCACAATTAGCAATTTCAATCAATAACTCCTTCTTCTTCCGGGTGATGGCGGGCTTGCAAGACCCAGCCATCCAATCATGGTGTACGTCGGGAACATGACTCCCACGCACGGGATTTCTTCCTCCACCAAACCTCCTGGTGGATTCAGAGGTGATCCCACAATGGTGAGGATAGTGCAAGATTTACCCGTCAGCCCTTGCTTTCCCGGTTGGCTCAATACACTACCCTCGGGCCCAACGTGAACAATAGTTACTCGCCAAAACAATCAATGTGTTAATCAATCAATCAATCAATCAATCCAATTCCGTGAAATCAATTGAAAATCATAAGGTTCGAAAACTATAGATATATAGATACGTTTTGGCCGAAAATCACATGAGGGTTGTAAGGTTCTATATATCTAGAATTTAAACCTCACCTGACGAGCGACGGAACAAGACAAGGATACTAGAAAGTGCCCAATTATCAATGATCTCTGCCCTGGAGAAAAACTGGACAAGAAAGGAAATAACGTGAACTCGTGGGACAAGACTCAATATGAGACCAAGTATGACACACGGCAATGCTCATGTAAATAAATAACCATCCCAACACTTTAATAACCATACATATTAACAATTAAGTGGCACTTAATCATATATGAGAACCAACTAACACTTAAAAGATGAATTAAATCTCAAGGAGTCACATATTTAAAGCATTCAATCATTTCAAGTTCAATTCATATAGGGCATGGAGTCACACAATACATTTGAGCAATTAAGTACCAAGAAGTATCAAGTAGGAGCATACTTATCAATTAAACAAGTATATAACTCATATAATTCACATATGGGAGCCAAGAGAGTGAAAGGAATGCAATAAGAAAGGTTTTGGTGAAGTTTGGCCAAAACCGACAATTTTTGGAAATGTACATGTTGTGGGAAAACTGGAATATCTTAAATTCTAGAAGTGGGAATTGAGTTTTGCTCGTTGGGAATGAAAGTAGACACATAGACCTTTCCAACACTATATGGAACGTTTTCTAATTCAAACCGAGGTGAAAATGGCGTTGGTTCGAAGTTGGACAAAATGCAGGAAAAGGTGACACGCCCGTGTCACCAAAATACACTAAGCCGTGACACCCCCGTGTCACGGTACAGAAACTCAACCCAAAGAACACCCCCGTGTCACGCTGAAGAGGGGAAAAGCGACACCCCCGTGTCACTGCTCGTAACCGAAAAACAGGGTAAGAAAACAGGGGAGGTCGCGGGAAAAGGCTCCCAAACCACTCAATCACCAAACTACATCAAATAAACACTTGAAAACCAACATATAGCATGTATATGATCATATATATCCATTAATCATCATATAACCCAAGGAAACATGCATCAAATCATCAAGAATTCATCATTAAAATCCCATATAAAATCATATATTCCCAACTTCAACATAACTTCAAGTTTCATGCAAGAAATGAAGAAACAAGGACCTAAACATGCTTCTAATCATGAATAAGCATGAAAGCATCAATCAATCATCAAACCCTACTCAACCAAATAATCAAAAGCTCAAGCAATTCATACATATACCTTGAAAGAATGAATGGAAAGATGAAAGGAACTATGGAGATGATGGTGATGCCTCATACTCATGCAATTCCTCCTTGAAATTAACTTGGAATGATGAAATCTCCTCCTTCTCTTCCATGGTGTAAAAATCGGTATTTAGTGTGTGTGTGTGTGTGAGGTTAATTTGATGAGAATGAAATGAAATGGAAGAGATGGATGAGATATTTACAAAAGTCTTCCACATATATGCATGACTCATCACTTTTTGCACATAAGTCCCTTCATTATATGAATGCATGCAATTAAGTTTCAATCCATGTAAAATGAGCATCTAACTCTATTTAAGTCATGCAATTAAATCCACACATTTACATATATGAGCATTTAGTCACGTTAACAATTAATTCATAAAAGCTCATGGAAATATTATGCATCTAATGTTATGAAAAATATATAAAGTATCGCATAATATCAATTAAGCACATTATCAATTATCGCATAATGCATAAATTGAAAACGGGGCGTTACACCTTACCTTGCAACTTACCATATGCTATAGACGTACCTCTCCGTGTCATCCTAATCCATAGCTAGCTTGAATACACACGGTTTGTAACGCCCCGACTTTTCGGCTGTACAGGTATGACGACATGAGTGAGTTTAGCCCGAGAGTTATGTGACTTATATGTGTTTTATTTACTAAGTGAATGTTTAATTTAATAATTCGTGAACTAATTGCTATTATGTGACTTAGAAGACTCAAGTGATTATGTTAATTAAACTTGTTTTAATACATTTGCTTGTAATATGGATGTTTTATTTTGAATGTATACGTATTTGATATTATATGAAATCCTTGGACTTAATCGAAATTTGTGTCGGACCCCAATTACTTACCAATCAAACCTTGGGGCCTTAAGTGATACACCTAAATTGTTGAGGGACTAAAGTGCAATTTTCCCTCCTTTTCTTCCTTGTTTACACGATATGTATGTATATGTACAACCCTCATTTGTTCTTCATTTCTTTCCCAACAAAAAGAGGAAAACCCTCCATTCCCTTCCTCTTCCAATCGAGCCACTCTCCAAGACCAAGGAAAACAAGGATTTGAAGCTCATTTTCTTTATTCAAGAAAAGAGTTCAAGCTTCCATCATCTTCTTCTGCTCCATTTTTTTTCCAAGGTATAATGTGTATAAATGAATATAGATATATATATGTATGAATTATGATGAATTTGTGTAAATTTTGGTGTTTTGTATGAAACTTGGATTGATTGGTGAAATAAGTGTTGTGGGTGTAATCTAGAGCCCTAATCTTTCTTTTCCCCCATCTTTTACAAAGTTTGTGTGCATATATGTATATATGTGTATATGTGTATATATATGTATATAGATGTAATATTGATTTGTTGGATAAATGAGGATTTGATGACAATATATGCATATATGTATGAATTATGGTGTATTTTGATGTATATTAGTGCTTGATTTGGTCCGGATATGTCTTGGGGTGGTTTTGGAACATTTCTATTCGAACCCTTGCTTCTTTGCCATGGATTTTCGGAGAAGATGACCCAACACGGCCATGTCCAACTTCAATTCATTTCCAACACGGCCGTGTCAGGGCCTCGAGTTGGAATTTTCATTTCCGACACTACCGTGTCAGCTTCCAGGACAAAATTGACACGCCCGTGCTGACTTCGTTTAAAGTCGGATTGACCTGATTTTTGAACCCATGGAAACCTCTTGAATTCCAAAACATCCTCCAATTGGAATCACCTCATTGTCTTTTTCCATTTGTGAGATATGATCATTTGAAAATGGTGTCGCTACTTCGTCGAAAGTTTGTATTGGTCCAACTTCAAACCTACGCCATTTTCACCTCGCTTTGAATCATGATTCGTGCCATATACCATTGAAAACATCTGTGTCTAGTTTAATTTCCAATCAACATAACGCAATTCAAACTTCTATAACTTAGGATATGATCAATTCTTTACAGCTTGTTCACTTCCGAAAAACTGTTAACTTTCGCCAAAATCCATTTTCTTGCATTCCTTTCACCCCCTTGACATCCGTATGTGTTTTAATTGATCTCTTGTGCTTCAAACTTGTATTTATGATATTAATGGATTATTTGATGATGCTTATGAGTGTTATGGCTTGATTTTCATTGGAGAGACGTGGTATATATGCATGAACGTTTAAGTGATATAATGTGATTCTTCTTGAAGACCATGCACTCCCTATATGTTTAGTGAATTCCTTGCTCTTCTAAATGATGCATAGGCATTGTAGACATGTGTAAGAATGTATTATGAATTGGATATTGAACGAATGAATGCTATTGAACGAACAATAATGAACGAACACGATTTACTCGTGTAATGAATGAAAGGCTTGTTTATGTGAATAAGTGACATTAATGGTGACATGAATATCTTATTAGCACATTGTTATTGATCATGCATGTCATCACATGTTAATGCATTGCCGTGCGTCTTATATGGTTCAATTTAAGTCTCGAGTCTCATGAGTACACGGTGTTATCTTTTTTGTACAGTTTTCTCCGGGGCGGAGACGTGCCGGGTTCATTGGCTACCTCAAGCCTTCTTTTCCTTTTGGTTCGGTTGGTAAGGTGTAAAGGTGGGTTTTTCTTCTATTAGCTAAAGATATGACCCAAAACACCTAATGTGCAAGATTTTGGCCAAAACTATATAAAGATATATATCGAGTTTTCAACGAGTCAATGTTTTAATGTAAAGCCTTTAATTTGAATATCCTACCAAAAGTTTTGGCGAGATTAGTGAAAGAAGGGGAACCGAGCTTTTGGGGATTCATGCACCCCTCTAGCACCAATGAATGAGGGTTCGGGCCTTGCAAACCCGTCCCTAACCGGAGGAAGAAGGAGTATATGAATGATCGAATGAATGATCTAATGAATGTGCATGAAAGAATGAATGCATGAGTGAACGATTAATGAATTACACGAGGTGTTGGTTGGAGATAAGGCACGCCCTCCTGTCGGGCCACAAAGGACCTAATGAATGAAATGAATTGTTATAATCCTATTCGTTGTATTTTACTTCCCGCTTGGGCTAATTATTCTAAAACCTCCAACAAGGATTATAGCTTGCATGTATATGCTTAAATTCCGCTATATCATGATATTAAGCCTGTTTTATACCCACCAGTCTGTCTAAGACTGAACCCGAAGTTGTTTCAGTTCTTTTTGCAGGAAGGGATGCTAGGCGGGATATAAGTCTGAGAGAGCCTTGCATAGTGTCTAGCCTTTCTTTCTTTACACTCATATGCTTATTTTATGGTATTTTGGATATTGTATATGAATTCGAGCATACATGTATTTGGTATTGGTATTGATCTTCCTTGAACTTAAATGCTGGTACCTAGAGCATATAGCTCAATATATGGATTATGAATGATTGCTTCCGCTATTCTGTTACCTTGTTGCTGTTGGGGTTTAAGTGATAGGTTAGTCCCGTCTGGCTTTAGCTAGTGTGTTTGTCCCCGTTCGCTATGATTTGGCACGTGTGTGGAAATCCATTTCATATACGGGTCGGGTCATGTTGCGGGGGATGTGACGTCTCGCGCTCGGGCGTTACATCCTTAAGTGGTATCAGAGCCTTTAGGTTGCAAAACCGGAGCTCGCGTGTCGTAATTGAGTCAGTTTAGGTTGTACGGCATAGGAACCAATTGTCACCGTGTGCATTGTATTGATTCTTGACTTTACTTGATGGTGTTTGATGCAAAATGTTGAAGAATTATATGTTAAACTTGTATTACTTTAAATTTTTCTATTATGTATTGCATTTTGCATTAAATACGTGATCTTTATGCTAATTACGTGTCATGATCATATACTAACCCTCATGCATATATATTTGAGATGGATTATGATTTTAGGTTGTCACTACGATGTTGACACTACGGCTAACCTGGAGAACAAGCGTCCTTTCCTTAGTTGTTGGGTGGTTCGCGAATACAGTGAGGTTTAAAAAGGAAGTTAGGATCTTCAAGGCCTTCTTCTTGAAAAGGTTATTTTATTTGCTCAAGGTCCGTAATAGAAGGGTAGGCTCATAAAGAAGTTCCACCAACTTCATCATTTGTACAAGTCTTAACGATTATGAGTGAGTGTACATTGTGGAAACACAAACTACAAGTTTGAAGAAAATAATAGACAATGGGGATTATGGAAGTACCGGGATTTACAAAAAAAAAATAATAATAATATGTCGGTTGTTGAATCTTTATAGCCCCACAAAATAGAATTACATTTCATGGCTCAACACTGAGACAGAAAGCTTTGATCATGGAGAAGTTTATAAATTTCATTTTCTCTACGAATTTTGAAGATTATCAACATAGGTACATCGTGGGGACGCAAACTACTAACCTAAAGGATACGCGAGGCAATGTGATAGGCGTGGAATTCTTAGTCATCGAATTATGACGATATTTGATGCAAGATCAAATTATTCTGAGTTCATCATTGAGACTTTCAAGGTTGCAGTAAGTGATCAAAGTAGAAGGCCAAATCGGGAAGTTCCAAGGATAATATCAGATTCACAATGGGGCTAAGCAAGAAAGCTTAATTGATACGACGATTATCATGAACCAAGGAGTGGATTTGGAACAAGGATACAGAAGGAGAGTTGAAAGAATTCAAGTTCCATCATTCTCTCGGACGGTGACACGAGAAGGCGAACAAGGACTGGAAAGCATCGCCAAAGACCGAATGATGTTCAACCTCACAATCTATGCTTACAACATCGATATCAAAGGACAGGATGTCTTGCTAAATCACTATTATGGTGCCAGGTTCATTGCATTCATGACACGTGCAACATACATTGTACTGAATTATTTAAATTCTTATTTTATGCACTTCAACATTGTAATTATTAAACTATTGATTTGGTGTTACATACTTTGATGTGTACTATGCGCTCCATACATTTTCCATCTTCACCCAGCATGCATCGTTTTACTGTTTAATTGTTAGGATGCTTCCCCGTATGACACTTCAACTACTACCTCAAACAAAGTTTTTTTTTTTCTGAATCAAGGTAAACAAGGGTGTTTTGGGTGATAGAATTCAAACAGAAACAAAGATAGGAATGGGATTTCAGAAATTAAAGGTTGGAGCGAATTTCGGGATGTTCAGATGGGATCAGAAAAGAAAATTTGATTCCAGATTTCTAGAGGATTAAAAGAGAAACCTTGAAGAATAAAGAATTCGGGATGCTGTCCAAATCAACCCCTTCAAAGTGAATGTGAGTAATACACCTAACACCATCGCTAACAAGGATTGTTCATTACTAGGAGATCAAGAATTTTGATTAGAAAATGGTAGATAAAGCTCGACTTGAGAAGGAGAAAATTTTTAAGGGGGAGAGCATAACCGAGAAACGAATTTAAATTCAAGGTTGTGCTCGAAGAAGGAATGAAACGGTCCTATTGATTAAATCCTCAAAGTAGAAGTTAAGCTACTAAATTCGGGTTGAAGATTGCTATGGGGCAATGGAAAGATTGGTTCGATCGACATTTATACGAACAAAATTCAGAACTTGAAGATGATGGAATTAAGAAGAAGCTTCAGTTGAAATTTTAAGTTAGATACGAAGAAGAAAAACCTGATCAAAGTATTTTATTACGGGATGGAAATAGCGAAGGTAAATTATACTTCTTGGAAGGGTTCAGACGACACAACAAAATAGAATCCTTAATAAGTCATCAGTTGTTTTTCCATGATGACTTGGGAGCTTTGAAATGAGAAGAATCGAAAAAGTGTAATGGTTAAAGGGCTTAGGTCAAACCTCAAGAATCATCGACGAGGTTTTGTCTTCGATTAAAGAATTAAATGGGTTGGAACTGAAGGCACACTTAAAGCCTCGAAGATGATGAAGGAACCATTTAAATAAAAGAAGGGAAAGGCTCCATGAAAAGATAGATTTAAAATTCGGGAACCGATGATCTTAACTCAAATGGGAAAGAATTAGTGAAAAAGGAAACCATGGTGGTGACTATCTTAATGTTGGAATGAAACTTAAAGGTTATCGAGAGTGGTTACTTTTGATTATTGTAGATTCAAGCATTGGCAAAGATAGAAGATTTGAACTTTACCTAAAGGATAAAGGTTCCGAAGGTATATGGAATAATTAAGAGCTCGGGCAATTAAAGAGTTGGTCATACTACGAGAAATTTACAGGTTGATGGAGAGAGATCAAAGAAGATCATGACCATTATTTCTAATGGTTTATTTGTATTTCAAGGACTTCACCAAATTGAAGAAAGTAATCAAGGGGTAAGCTTCAGAATGAAATCAAGAATAGGATCAACTGGTGTATCTTTTTCTCAACCGGATGCACACTGAGGATATCAAAGACAAGTCAAGAACCGAGCCAACTTTTGAGTCAAACCATGCACAGGGCAATAAAGTTACCAACTTCAAGTTTCCTTACCACGGTGAACGGTACATAAAGCATTCATGGAATATGCATACGTGCAGTTTTAGTTCAAATGAATTTTGTTACTATGTACTTTGATTCCTAACTGTATTATTTGCTTCTGCATGAGTGATGAATGATGTGATTGATATTATTTTTGGTTCTTGTGTAACTTTGTACTTGACTCTTTGCTATTTCTTACTTGGGTGTTGTTCTTGGTTGTGTTGTGGCTCTTGGGAGTATTGGAGACTCCCTTGCCTTGGTTTTTTTTCTTTGCGAGAGACGGGGTTCTCTCCTTGTTGTTTGTGAGAGACGGGGTTCTCTCCTTGTTGCTCAAAAGACGGGGTTCTTTCATTGTTGCTTGTTACATGCTTAGATTTTTGAGTGGTTAGGCCTTGGTAAGCCGAGGGTCGTGACTAGCAACGATCTCCATGACCTGCCTATGAAGACTCTTGACTTCTTGAAGAAGGTTTGAGTATCCCAACATTGAATCGTGATCGTGATGCATTGAAGAGTCCGGTTAGGTTCGAGGTTGTGAGTTAGTGGAAGTCTTTGACTCCCAACTCATTTTAAGCCGAACTCCAAGAGTAAGTTCATAATGGATTCAAGCGGTGAGGGTTGAATCTCCTTTAGACCCCCTTATTGCACGAGTCCACACGAGCTACTTGCTTAACACTGGATTCCTTTCGAGGATGAGTTTACTCCTACAATAATTGAAGACCCCTTGTTGCTTGAAGTCCTTTTCTGAACTAATTCCTGACAGGGGGTTGCTAACCCGCGTGGGATGAACACATAGAAGGTTGCTTAGAGTCCAGAACTCCAGGCAGTGGACCTGGGACCAGGTCCTCTTAAGGGGGAGAGGTTGTAACGCCCCGACTTTTCGGCCGTACAGGTATGACGACACGAGTTAGTTTAGCCCGAGAGTTATGTGACTTATATGTGTTTTATTTGCTAAGTGAATGTTTAATTTAAAAATTCGTGAACTAATTGCTATTATGTGACTTAGAAGACTGAAGCGATTAAGTTAATTAAACTTGTTTTAATACATTTATTTGTAATATGGATGTTTTATTTTGAATGTGTGCGTATTTGATATTATATGAAATCCTTGGACTTAATCGAATTTTGTAATGCCCCAATTTTCGGCTTTCCAGGTATGTACGACACGTGTGAGATTTTCGAGAGTTAGGATTTATTTAATTCTTTTACTTATTAAATTCCTACGTTTTATTATAAATTGTGGTAATTCCACTCAATATGTTTACTTGGAAATAAGTGAAATATGTATCAATTGGAGAATTATTGTATAAACTAAATTTAATTGTTATGTGAATTAATTTTCAAACATGACTTGGTGGCTTATTTGTCCTTAATTGATTATTATTCTAAATGTGTGGACCAAATTGCATGAACATTCCTTGGACTAAATTGATCATTCTTTAATCCTTTCATCCTTAATTGCATGATTCATTACTCTTGGAGGATTTAATTGCAATTTCATGGATTTCATCAAAATCAAGAAATGAATTACGTGATATAATTGCTTCCTTGTCTCATTCATTTCATTCTTCATCAAAACACATATATGTTTGCTTCCTTGCTCCACCGAACCTAAACGTCCATGGAAGGGAGAGGAATTTCATCATTTCAAGCTAGTTTTCTAGAGAAATTGATAAGCTTCGAAGCTCTTTCATCATCATCATCATCTCTTCTCATCTCATCTCTCTCTTTCAAGGTAGCCATGGATATAAATATGATTTCTTGAAATTTATATATGGAACTAGGGTTAGTATTTACATTTGTTAACTTGATTACTTGATGCTAGAAGCATGATTCTAAGGTTTTAACTTGAATTGAGGCATGAATTCTTGAGAATTACGGAGTTGATGATATATTTGTTCATGAGGTTTAATCTTGAAATCTTGATGATCCATGAGTTATAGAAGTGATTATATTGGTTTTATTGTATTATAAGCGTGCATACGTATTCCTTTTCATGAATTATAGCAGTTGGAAGGAAATTATAAGTGTTTTGAAGTGATTTGAATGTATTTCATGCCTCCCCTGTTCTTTTGCTCTGCTCTCTGTTCTTCCTGCGTAACGGGAACGACCCTTCCCATTCCCTTTGTAAATAGGGAACGGCCGTTCCCATAGTTTGAATAATATATATGGCGGAGAGGTCGGGAACGACCGTTCCCATTTTGGCTTACAAGCTGGAACGGCCGTTCCCATCTTCGGGAGCAGTTTCGGGAGAGGGGGAACGGCCCTTCCCACTTTGTACTAAAACCTGGAACGGCCGTTCCCAGGCTCCTGGAAGTGCAGAAACTTTCTGCATAAAAATGTGATTTTGGAATTTAATTCCAATGCCTTAATTGATCCCAACATGCTATTATATGATCATTTACATGTCATAATATGAATATATCATGCTACATTCGTGAATGCATATCATCTTGTCGTATAGTCATGCCATGCGTCCTATTTGGTAACATTGATGAGTTATTGTCTCACAAGTACACCATGTCCTGTTTCTTGTCCAGTTACTCTCCCGAGGCGGAGATTGTGATCAATAGAGCACGTCCACGTATCCATGAGTCATTGTGTCGCCTGTCAGGTGAGGTTTACTTGCTAATTACTTAGAACCCGTCTAACCTTATGTGACTTTTGGGCCAAACGGTAAATATATAGTTACAAGTGTTTTTAAACTCTCAAGTCATGTTCATGAAAAGCAAGTCATGTATCGTATTACAAGCAAGCCATGTATCGTGTTACAAGTTGTGTTCTTTGAAAGTAAATCATGTGTCTTGAAACTAATCGTGTTCATGACAAGCAAACCGTGTATCGTGTTATCTTGTTACCGTGATCGTGTTTGGCGAATTATCGTGTATCGTGTATCGTGTATTATGGGCCCGAGGGTGAGTGTTTGAGCCAACCGGGAATGCATAGGGCTGACGGGTAACTCACACACCTCTCTCAAACCGTGGGGATGCCCCCTGAATCCACCAGGACGTTTGGTGGAGGAAGGAGTCCCGTACGTGGGAGTCATGTTCCCGACATGCAACGTGATATCGTGGGTGGTTCGGGCCTTGCAAACCCATTACCATTGGAGAAAAGAGAATTTCGTGTTATTGATCGTGTGCACTATAATGACTTGTGTGATAACCTAATTCAATGAAAGAGTAATTCTTGTTCACTGTCAAGGTTGGTTGGAGATCGTACACGCGGCTCGCCAGGGCCACTGATAGTTAAAATAACCATGATTATCGTGTTAAACCTGATAGTTGTAATCTCGGGCGAGTCCTTGATATTCTTGCACTTATATTATTGTTATTATTACTTTAGTTACAAAACCTTACCCGAGATTATCACTTGCATGTTATTTGAGCTTATATATATCTATGCCCCTCACTCAGTCTTCCATAGACTGACGCCTCCACCTTTCAGGTTCTTGCAGGTGCACGCTAGGCGGGAGTCGAGTCGTGTCAAGTCCAGTCCATGTAGTTGACTCAATCACGGTGCATATTGTTTATTGTCTCTTTAGAACTGTTATTATAGTTACTTGTTATTTATGTTCGGAGATTATAATGTATTGATATGAAAAGCTGGAACATTTTTGACTTGGTAAATGTAACACCCCAAACGGAGGATGCCACATCCCCCGCACTAAGACCAAGATCCGGTCACGAAATGGAAAGTCCATGCCCGAATCCGAATCGAAGCGAACGGGAGACCAACTCACACACTAGGCTAGGCGGATCTAACTCGACAGACTCAGAGCGCGGAAGCAATTTAAACAATTATCATCAGATAGCGGAAGCAATTAAATCAACGTACAAAATAAGTGACGGGTTCAACTAGCATAGATACCTAGTCCCGAATATCAGCATACATAACAGTTGACGGGTTCGACTAGCATAGATACGTAGTCCCAAATCTCAAATCATCGCAACATAATAAACCAATATAAGTATCAGCAGAATAGCTAATTACATCCAAATGCTAGCATACTAACCCCACACGGGTTTAAAAATATAATCTTCAAAAGCAGATAAGAATACGTAACATAGATAGAGTATGTGACAAATACATCTTAACACCAACTAAACTGACAAGTGTGACCCAGAAGACTCACATCCGCCTAGCTCAAGCCAAAAGAAACCTACAACTAAAAGATAAAATGAGGTGTCAGTCAACTGACTGAGTGAGGGGGCTAACACACACCCACTGTATATATATAGAGCATAGCACATATCAGAAGGGTGGACTCATGAGCCGGAGATAGGTGTTGAATACCAAAGACATTTCCAAAAGTACCCAAAAGATAGTTATAAGTACAAGTTTTTGAAAACATTTTAGAAACTCTATCTCGATTCATGATTCCCAGACAGAACAGATCACATGCTCGGCGAGTACGAGCTTCCAACCTTTACTCCTCAGAACATATCAGAACATAAAATACAAAATCAATCCAACCTTTACACCAATAATGGAGGGGATGTGCCGTCCCCAAACCATCTAGAACATACACACCCTCAAGGGGTAGCGAACCCACAAGAGTCCTCCCCGGCCTTAGCCGAAGGCTCAAGATACCACGTCTCCCTCATCACCCTAAGGTCACGCAATGATATCTCAAATGGAACTACGCACAGGTATATCCCCGATGGCCTTAACAGTCTCGGGGGCTCCTTACCCATAGCTCCATGGAACTACGCACAGGTATATCCCCGACGGCCCTAACCGTCCCGGGGGCTCCTTACCCATAGCTCCTCGGATCCACATACAAACATACATACATACAGATGCCAATATTTCATGGCCAACTCGCTACAGAACATAACGTAACATACTTTTCAAAACAGCTTACATATGCTTTCATATCTAATTTTCCAAAACATAGTTGTTTCACAAGGTCATAAACATATCATAGCCAACACGTACGTATATAATAGATATACTCGCATGCAGGGGTTGAAATCAGCATATTAAGGCCATAGGTCGCATAAACTATACAAAATCCTAAACCTCACCTCGTGAAAGTAGAGTCTGAGAGTGTGAAGGGCCAAACACTGTAAACCTCGGGCCCACCGGTACCACCAAACTCTGTGACAAGACATACAGAAGCCCATACTTAGACTCTATATGAACCAAACAAGATGCACGACATTGCTCAACATGATCGTGGTTATGTATAAGTGTTCATGTTGTGCTTGGATAAGGTGTCGTGGTCATTCAAGGTATATCAATGCTCAACAAGGTTATATTTACAAGCAACCATCATGCAATTCCATATCCAAAGATTCAAGATCAATTTAGGAAGTCAATGTATTCACAAAATGCATATTAAATCATCCAATGTCACAGGGTTCAATTATAATATTAGAATTAGGCATCAAGTTCATGTCGAGTTATAAAGTGCATATTTAAGAGCAACTTGATCATATAAACATACAAAGTTGTTGTACGTAGATGGCATGCTTAATACAAATAAAGAGTGCATCTAATTCACTTAAGATCATACTTTACAACTTCACAACATGTTTGGTACACAAGCTCAAGTCACATTCATAGTTTCATAAATATTACAGTTACATCCCCTAAGTTATTTATAAAAGTTTAGAATTATTACACATACATCCCCTTAGTCGATTGCTAAACATAATTGTTCATTTAAAGTGTTTATAAAATTATTCAACTAGGAATTAATTACTTACAAGCATGACAATTATCAATTTATCGTAATTCATAATGTAGCACCCGAACGCAAGGTACCACATCCCCCGCACCGAGACCCGACCCGAATATGAAATGGACAATCCATACCCGAGCTAAATCACGGCGAACGAGGACACACACACTCGCTAAGCTAGGCGGGAACTAACTTTCGCAACCAAAGAAATATTACAAAAGAAATAATACCAGTACGGAAACAAAGTACATTGATAAATAGCAAAGTAAGCAAAGAGTAACGGGCTCAACTAACATAGATACCTAATCCCAAAATTTAATAAAATCACAAAACATCAATTACGGATTCTTTCTGTTCCTTTAAGCTTATTCAGAAATCATGATGGTAGCAATGATCAATACAAATCATATATTCTTTATAATTTAAACAATTCATGATACACTATGCATAAGAACAGACTTTGACTTGACCGAAAGACTTAAGAAACTCGACTTCCCGCCTAGCACCCCAAACCTGCAAGAAAACTGAAAACAAACCGGGTTCAGTCTATAGGAGACTGGTGGGTATAAAATAAGGCATAAATAGCATATACAACAATATTTAACATTCACATGCAAGTTATAATTCCAAATGAGGTTTTTGAGCATTTTCCCAAGTGGGTAAGATAAAGAAGTCATCAAAAGGGATTATAACGTTCATTTTCATTCTTTAGGTCTTTTGTGGCCTAGTGAGTAGGCGTGCATTATCTCCAACCAACACCTCGTGTAGTTTATTAAACATTCTTTCTTTCTTTCATTCATGCATAACATTCTTTTGTGCACATTCATGAACATTTACACCTTCTTCCTCCGGGTGATGGCCGGGTGATCGGCCCGAACCATCCATTCATTGACCAAAAGGGGAACATGACTCCCCAGATGGCACTCAGCGTCCATTACTCGCTAACTCCTAACGAGGTCCGGTTACGCTGTTCATTGGTGGGGCTAGTGTGAGGGTTCATCGTCAGCCCATGCCTCCTCGGGTCACCACTCACACCAAGTCCCTGGGCCCCATTCTGTGCATAACATTCATTCTTTCATTCGCGCCAAAACATTTGGTAGGGTTCATAAAATAAGGGCTTTACGTTGCAAATATTTGCTCTTGAAAAGTGACTCTATATACGTATAATAGTTTTGGCCGAAATCTTTACACATTGGGAGTATATAGGGTCAGTTAACTAATAGAAGAGAAACCCACCTTTACAACTTACCGACCAAACCCAAGAAGAAAACAAGAGGACTTGAAAGTGTCCTATCAACCCGGCAAGTCTCCGCCCTGGAGAAAACTGTACAAAGGACAATAGAGGGTACACGTAAGACTCAAGACTCCAAATGAACCAAATACGACGCACGACGATGTTATGAATATGATATGAATGCATAAGAGATGATATGGTATCATGGAAACATTCATATGCACAATTCATTACTTAAAGTCATGTAAACAAGTCATTCATTCATTCGAAGAGACGTTCATATCCGCTCGAGTTCATAACTTCCATATTTCATACCCAATAAATCCGAGAAATTCTAATAATAATCATAACACGTGATATAACATGTATACATATCATACAAGTGATAAACTAAGAGTTACATAAGCAATTAGGGTGTACATTGAGATTCAAGATCCATGCATGTGCATATTAGGAGCAATTAAGTCACGTTGAGGCATAACTCGTAAAATATTCCATGAAAAATCATAAAATTTCATAATACCCAAGATAATACATGTTACAAATGTATATGAAGTAAAAATCATGTCATGAAGGCACTTTATCACATAATTCATTCAAGTACATTCAATACATGGAGTTATCAAGTTCCTTCGTTCATAACTTTCATATTTCATAGCAATTCAAGTCATAAACTTCATACACTAATCAAAACACCTCATAAAGCATGCTAGTATAGTATATAAGTCACATAAGGGGACGAGGAAGTGCAACGAAGGCGATAGAACGAGTTTTGGCAAAGTTTAGCAAAAGTTAGGAAAAGTTGACAATTCAGAAATGCGCAAGCTGTAGAAAATTGGGTATATCTTGAGTTTGACATATTGAAATTATGTTTTGCTTGTTGGATGTGAAACTAGACACATAGATGCTTTCAAGGATATATGGCACGAATCACGGTTCAAAGCAAGGTGAAAATGGCGTAGGTTTGAAGTTTGGGCCAATGTAGAAGTTCGGTAAAGTGGTGACACACTTTTCAAACAATCATAACTCATAATTGAGAAAATATATCGAGTTGATTCCAATTGGAGCATGTTCTAGACTTCAAGAGGTTTCCGTGGGTTCAAAAATCAGGTCAATCCGAGTTCGTATGAGGGTAAACGGGACAAAACAATCTCAGTCAGAAAATAGGGGAGGATCCAAAGTTTCTGCCTCAAATCCACCTTTGGAAAAATTCACCCTCGCGGATTTAGGTCAGTGGCGAAAAACACACAACAAAAAGGGCAAAAATCATGCTAAACCATACAAACATCAAATTAACACACATAGGTAAGTTAAGGTAGCAAGAATTCGTGCATTTCAAGCCAATTAATGGTCCAAAGTTGCAAGAACTCATGCAAGGAATGAATATGGAGCAAGCTCAAGCAATACTTCAATTTCATAATTGGCAAAATCATGAATCCTAATCCAACAACCAAAGCAAGTTCATACATATAAAAAATGATGTCTTAGGAGCAATATACATACTTCATACCAAAAGAATCCACAAGGAAGCATGCTAGAATTCATCAATTCTTCCCAAACCCTCACTATTCACCCCATATGCCAATACATGCTCATCACTTGGAGAAATCATGCAAACCTTAACTCAAAATGACTATGAGGAGATGTACATCACAAATATGGTCTTACCTTTCAATCTGGAGGAGAAATGGAGGGGGTATTAGCTCAAATACCCAAGGGTTGAGTAGTTCTCCTTCTTCCTTCTTCTTTCCTTCTTTCTTCTTCTTTCTCTCTCCATTTTGGCTGAGTTTGGTGAGTGAGAGGGGGTTTGGTTCGGTGGGGGGGCTGATATGGGGGAGAGAGAGAGTGTGCAAGTGGGTATAGGTCAATGGTTAGGGTCTAGGTACATTAGGATAGCTCCGTAAACGTGAAATAACTATTATTTGTCATTTTTGGCGCAAGGGGCTTGTTTCGGTTAAGATTTGGCAATCCAATTAATCTTATAAAAATATGAGACTTGTCCCATTGTCTCCGATTCGTTGATCCGGTGTAACGCCCCGGTTTTTCATTTTACTAATATGATGTAATTGTTCATAAATTGCGCAATTAAATTATTTAATTATGTGATTAATTGTTTATAAGTGTTTTAAATATCTAATTTTAATATAAATTGTTATTGGTTTATTTTATATCATTTTATTATTTTATTTTATTATGTCAATTATATTAATTATTGTAACCTAAGTTGGTTAATATTAAATATTTCATTATTGCGTCCATTTAAGTTAATTGAATTTAATTAAGGAAATTGTTATTAAAACCATAAGTTATGCATGCATGTATTTATAAAGTATTTACGTATTTAATTTGATATTATTTTTAATATTATGGATTTCTTTGTTCCATTGCTCATGAGTCACATTTACGTGCTCCGTTTCTATATAAATTGATACCAAAATTTCGTGCAAATTTAATATGTTGGATTTATATGTGTCTTGTATGTGAATATATGTTCGTTTCGTATTTTTGGGTTCAGTTGCATGTGTTTCGGATTTAATTTTATTTTGGAATCCAATTCGGGGGCTAACGAGCAATTAGCGCACCCTTGGTTCCGTATTTAATATCTTGAGCTCGGGAACTCGGATTCGAGTTTCGTCAACTTCCCTGAACTTGTAACGAAGATTCGAGTTTAGTGAACTTAGCCTTATAATTTTCCAAAGTCATTTGAACCACCGAAACTCAACCGAAAAACGAAACGGCATCAAAATGACCACCTTTCACTATATTGGCCATAACTTGATCAAAACTTAACCAAATTAACTATGGTTGGTGGCATTTTAACCCTAGTTCAACCCTTTACCATTCCTTACCTGCCCCATCTCGATCTAACCCTCACACAAACCAGAAAGTTCAGCCAAAGCTTCTGCATTCCCGTTCCTCCCGTAACTGTGCAACCCTTGAGAATTAGGAGCTCAAATCTCTTCCCAACCTTCATTAATCTACAAGGTAAGCTTAGATATGTTATGTACATTCAATATGAGTCATTTTCTTTCATTCATCCCTAATTTTGATCACGATTTCATGGATATATAGCTGCTTTGAGTAGATGTTAGGTTTTATGCAATTTTGTGGATCTCTTTCAATTCTTGAGCTTTTAGAATGATTCCAAGCATGAAAGTGATTGTTTTGATCTCCTCTTCTCATTTCTGATCTTTGATTACATGGTAGTTGAAGTATTCATGAGTTATCATTAATGGAGTTTTGGGAAAAATAGCATGAAATGATCTCTAACATCTCTCGTTCACGTTGATGACCTTGGCTGCGAATTTTGGAGTATAATGGAGACTGAAATATTGCTCTTTTTTGCATATTAACATCTGATCTTGTGGGTTAAAGATGGGATTTGTTGCTGCTCTATTTTTTCGTTGTTGTTGCCCTATTTTTCATCCATTTTGCTGCGTTTAATTGTTGTTAGCAGCTGCTGCTTTTTCCCTTGCCTTACTGTTGTTTTTGGTCAGTCAATTGTGAGAAGTTTTGATCCTTTTTCTGCTGCATATCATGGATGTTGTTGCTGCTAGTTGTTGCTATAAATTCATGGCGTGTAGCAGGGGAAACTTGTTGAGCTGCTGCTGCGATGGTTTCTGGAATACATCTCCCTGGCCGTGGAGATTTTGAACATGAAAGTACCCGGCCGGGGAGCCCCTTTACAGAACCTCCAATGCTTGGAGTCCCCGGGCAGGGACTTTTGACGTAGGAAATCTCCTCGGGCGGGGAGATGGTCTGGGACTTGTGTACTACTGCTGCTACTGCTTGCTTTCCTTTCCATCCTTGCTTTGCTGCGTCTGCTTCTCCTTGATAGCTTTATGTATGTGTTGCGGTGCATGTAATATGGTTTTAACTGTTAGTCTGCATGAAGTTAATTATGCTTTAATGAAATTGAATGAATGTTATTATGATTGCATGCATATATATGTATACATATGTAATTTATTTGCATGCATGTACGTATGCTTATTATATATATATATACATGTAATTAGTTGCATGCATGAATTGTGATTGTTGTACGTGCATGACGTATATATATATATATATATATATATATATATATAATATAATTTAATATAGGCATGTATATTTATATATATATATATATATATATTTATATATGTTTATTAAATGTTAAATGTTATTTGATTTAATTGAATTTAGAATTTAATTGTTACCTATTTCATGTTTGATTTAATTTCCAATTTTATAATGAATGTATTTAATTGTTTATATTCTAATTAGAAATGTGATTTAATTTGTGCTTTGATTCTATTTGAAATTCTTGAATTAAATTGATTGGAAACGTGATAATATGAATTCGAATGATAGTGAACGAATGATTGAATGACTTGATTATGTGATTTAAATTCCTTAATAGTGCACATGAACATTTTCATGATATAATCGTATCTCTTATACATTCATATCATGATCATTGCATTGTCGAGCGTCTTATATGGTACATTTGAAGTCTTGAGTCTCACAAACACGTTACGTTGTCCTTTATACAGTTTATCTCCAGGGCGGAGAAATCTTGGTCAACTAGACACTCGGTAACTCGTATCCTTGTATCGACTTGTTCCAGGCGAGGGTGTTTTCGTTTTAGTTACATATGAAACCCTACAACCCTTATGTGATAAGTTTTGGCCTAAAACCTTATGTATATATATATATATTATCTTTACAAAGTGGGGTCATTGAGTAAATTTTTCTGAAATTATAGGTATGGGCGTATATAAGATTAAAATGGTTTTGCAATGAGGCTGTGCTCCAAACCGTATGTCTTTATGCTAGCTACGGATTAGGATGACACGGAGAGGTACGTGTATAGCATATGCTGAGTTGCACGGTAAGGTATGTTTTCTTATAGTATGTATCCTATGTATGAAGCAAATGTTTGGTGAGACATATTTATAATTTATGATTGCACGGGCCCCGGGACTTAGTATATGTGGCTAACCGAGGAAGCAAGGGCTGACGGGGATCCCATATACTAGTCCCAACCAAACTACGGTGATACCGGCCCTAGCTAGGAGGTTTAGCGGGGAATGGGAGCTGAGTGCCCTTGGGGGAGTCATGAAACCCCATTGGCCTATGTATGAGGTGGTCGGGTCTTGCTAACCCGTCCACTACCCGGAGGAAGAAGGTTGGAACTGATTTATGATTATGATTATGTTATGATTGTTATGCACCGTGCGGGAAGGCCGGGACACGGATTGCCCAAACGAATATGTTTTATGATATGATTTATGAGATGCGTGTATTATGTTATATTGCATGATCGCCTAATCAACATATTAATGATATTTGTCGTACACGGTCAGAGTTTGGTTGGAGATTGTGCACGCTCACTCGCCGAGCCTTATGTTTATGTATGATTTATGAACGTAATGAATTAATATGATTAGTCATAAAATCCGAGCATTGATTAATCATTCTCTTGCCCTTTTGGGAACTAATTTCAAATAAAACCTTGTTCGGAGTTTATGACCTGCATGTGCATGTTTTTATATATGTATATCGCTCCTGCTCACTCAGGCTTTTAGAGACTGACCCTCTCTCTCCCCAACCTTTTAGTGTGCAGGTTTGACTTTGGAGTTTCGAGCTAGGCGGAAGTGTTTGGAGTCTTTAAGTTGGTCAAGTTAGGTTAGGAGAGTCTCTGCACTCACATATGTAATGGAATTATGTATGATTTGATTCTATAGTATCATGAACTTGAATATTTATGTAATTATTATTGAATTGCTTTCACTAGGTTTTGCTATGGTTTAAAAGAGGCCTGAAAAGCCCAATTTTGATTATGGTTTGTATGTTTGAACTTTGGTTTTGCGTTGCATTATATTTTGTTGATTGGTTATCATTGCAGGGTCTAGTTCCGCCTAGCTTAGGAAGGTTTTTATGTTTGTCTCCCGTTCTCTATGGTTTGATACGGGTGCGGATTTACTATTTTGTTACTCGTGTTGAGCCATAGTGCGGGGGATGTGGTGCCTCACGTGCGGGGTGCTACATCCGGAACCAATGGAGTTGACGGAACTCGATTCCGAGTCCCCGAGACTCACACATACGAGAATAAAATCATGAAACGAGCATATAAACATAATCATAAGTCACATAATTCACTCATGCTAAGTTTCCACGAAAAACAGAAATCAAACCAAATAGCAACGGCATCAAACATAAACACACATGCCCAAACGTCTCAAGAATTCACGATCAATTAATAAAATCAATAATGAAGCATATGTCATTAATTAAATTGCGCACATTGGTAAACGAATACGTCATGCTCAAACCTCTTAAAAACTGGGCCGTTACAACCTCACCCCCTTAAAAAGAATCCGTCCTCGGATTCACTACAACCTATGCAAACAAAGAGAGAACCCCGCCTCTCAAACAACAAAGTGAGAGAACCCCGTCTCTTGAGAGCAACAGAGAGAGAGAGCCCCGTCTCTGAAACAACAAAGAGAGAACCCCGTCTCTCAAACAACAAAGAGAGAGAACCCCGTCTCTCAAAAACATCAAAGAGAGAGAATCCCGTCTCTCAAAAGCAACAAAGCAAGGAAGTCTCCAATACTCCCGAGCAACACAACCCAAACATACAAGAAAGAGCTAACAACAAGAAGGGCAACAAATACAAATACAACAGTTAACATTTATAAAATCACACAAGGTCAAGTATTAAGTACATATTGAGCAAATTGATCAACCACATGTAAAACAGTTAACACAATAGGAAAACAAAGAATATTGTAATCAAATCATTTGAATTACATTTGCATGTATGCATATGCCATGAATGCTTCTTGTACCGTTCACCGTAGTAGGGAATTTTGAAGATGAAAATCTCATGTCAGAATATATAGTCGAATCCAGAAGCTAACTCAATTCTTGACTTATCTTTAGTATCCCTGATGTGTATCCGGTTAAAGTAAAGATGATAAATCCGTGGTTGTATTCTTTAATTCAAAACCGTGCTCCTTCATTTAATTCGATTAACCCATTTCCCGGAATGCGATGGAGATATCGGTTCTCCGAGGGAAATTCAATCTTCCAAGAAATTCTCTTGTCATTCCTCATTTGAATTCACCTTTAGTATTTACAACCCCTATATGCGCACTTCATCTCGGTTCTGTTAATTCATTTTTCTTGAGTACTTTGTTGAGGACCTGGTTAACTAAGTGTAATTACTATCATCTTCAAGCATGACGATTCGATCAAGTTTTCCTTTCTCCATAGTTATTTTCAAATCCATCAGAAGTTCCCTGATAATATCACCATCTTCGGTATCTGAATTCCATATATTCGACTGGCCCAAGAATCTATTTGTAAAGATGTGTTCGGTTCCGGCTCCTTCAATTCCCTAAGGTCCAATTCAAGTCCTTCCATAATTGCTCCCTACTATTCCTTTCTCCTTAACTTCTTTTGAGTCATCATGGAAAATCAACCAGTACATAGTTGGATCTTAATTTGTTGGGTGTCATCCGAGCTCCTCCAACCCTCAATCAAAATCAACCTTTATAGTTGCCATCACGAATTGTGTCAATCTGATTCGGTTCCTTTTCTTTTGAGCTAACATAACAGTCCCACAGAAGCTCCTCCATAATTCCACCATCTTCAGAGTATGATACCCGATTCTATGGAAAACCCCCTATTTCGAACTCTATCCATATCCTTTTCGCCGAAAATCCTAATCTCCTTCTACTGAGTAACTCTAGCTAAGAAATGGTTCAGTGAGTTACTCACATCAAATCAAGACGTTTGAATTGGAATAACATCCATGTTCCTTTACCCCCTGACCTCCCTCTTTCCAATTTTTCTTACAATCCGAAGTCTTCTTCTCTTTTCTTATTTGATCCAAATAATTCTAAGTCCATTCCAACCCTAAATCTCCCAAAATTTAACTTTCACTTCCGGCATATCCCTGTCGCCCAAAAATTTCCCTTTTAACCCGCTTCGGTAGAGCTTCGGTAAGGATTCGGTTGAATTAGTAGTTGAGGCATTAAACTGAGAAAGTATCCTAACAAGTATACACTCAAACAGTGCATGTTGGGTTAGAATGTTCAATGCGTGCAGCACATATTTGAACCAAGGAGATGCAACATCCCATCATTGATTACAATATTAAAACACATAGGAAGGAATTTAATTAAGTAAATTACAACGTATGATGCACGTGCTATGAATGCATTGAACCTGTCACCGTAGTGGTGGCTTTAGCTCGATATCTTGTCCTTTGATTCCATTATCATGAGCATAGTTTGCAAGGTTGAACATTGTTCAATCGTTGGTGATGCTTTCCCATCCTTGCTTGCTTCTTGATATCATCGTGTTCCAAAATTCCAAGGAGTTGATGCGATTTGAATTCTTCGAGACTCCTGGCTATCTTTGCTTTGCATCCATTTGTTAATCCTCAATTACAACCGTTCTCCCATGCTTCTTGACTTGACTCCTTTTTGTAAAATCCTACAATTAACGGCTCTCCACTCTTTTCATCTTAGTTGAGTCGAAGCCTCCAACACATCTTGCATTTGCTCCTTTGAAGTTTCCCAACTTGACCTTCCAATTGCTCAACCATCTCGAACTCGGAGGTCTCAACGGTGGACCTTGGAGAGTTTGATCTCGTATTGAACGCCTTTATAATTGGGTGGTAAGAAGTTCCACATCCATCTTGTTGTCTCACAACTCCCTTAAATTAGAAATTTTAAGTCTCCTATATACTTGTACTTTGATAATCTTCAAGGTTTGTAAAAAGGATGAAATTGATGACCCTTCCCATGATCCAAGCTTCCTATTAGCTTCCTCTCATGATATCGAGCCATGATATGAAATTCCATTTGGCAAGCCACGAAAATTGAACACCTAGCCTTCAATTCCCTTTTTGCTCCCACAATCCCTCTGTCGATCTAGTAGAAGTAACTTGTAGTTGAAATAGGTTGTAGCTTGATTGACATGATTACAATCTATAATCAAAATTCAACTCAAATATATATGTATGTCGGTTAGGATATGCTTATGGCACATAGTTGAATCAATGAAAGCACACTAAATGCAAAATGCAATACCAAAATAATGAGATTAAAATTAAGTTATGTATATCGAACAATCTCAACAATTAGCAGTAAATAACATTAAAAGCTAATGCAATGCATACGTTGACAAGTTGTTCCTATGCCGCACGACCTAAACTGACTCAATCACGACACTAGAACACCGGTTTTGCAACCGGGCTCTGATACCACTTAAGGATGTAGCACCCGAGCGCAAGGTACCACATCCCCCGCACCGAGACCCGACCAGAATATGAAATGGACAATCCATACCCGAGCTAAATCAAGGCGAACGGGGACACACACACTCGCTAAGCTAGGCGGGAACTAACTTTCGCAACCAAAGAAACATTACAATAGAAATAATACCAGTACGGAAGCAAAGTACATTGATAAATAGCAAAGTAAGCAAAGAGTAACGGGTTCAACTAACATAGATAACTAATCCCGAAATTTAATAAAATCACAAAACTTCAATTACGGATTCTTTCTGTTCCTTTAAGCTTATTCAGAAATCATGATGGTAGCAATAATCAATACAAATCATATATTCTTTATAATTTAAACAATTCATGATACACTATGTAAAAAAACAGACTTTGACTTGACCGAAAGACTTAACAAACTCGACTTCCCGCCTAGCACCCCAAACCTGCAAGAAAACTGAAAACAAACCGGGTTCAGTCTATAGGAGACTGGTGGGTATAAAATGAGGCATAAATAGCATATACAACAATATTTAACATTCACATGCAAGTTATAATTCCAAATGAGGTTTTTGAGCATTTTCCCAAGTGGGTAAGATAAAGAAGTCATCAAAAGGGATTATAACGTTCACTTTCACTCTTTAGGTCTTTTGTGGCCTGTGGAGTAGGCCTGCATTATCTCCAACCAACACCTCGGGCAGTTTATTAAACATTCTTTCTTTTTTTCATTTATGCATAACATTCATTTGTGCACATTCATGAACATTTACACCTTCTTCCTCCGGGTGATGGCCGGGTGATCGGCCCGAACCATCCATTCATTGACCAAAAGGGGAACATGACTCCCCAGATGGCACTCAGCGTCCATTACTTGCTAACTCCTAACGAGGTCCGGTTACGCCGTTCATTGGTGGGACTAGTGTGAGGGTTCATCGTCAGCCCATGCCTCATCGGGTCACCACTCACACCAAGTCCCTGGGCCCCATTCTGTGCATAATATTCATTCTTTCATTCGCGCTAAAACATTTGGTAGGGTTCATAAAATAAGGGCTTTACGTTGCAAATATTTACTCTTGAAAAGTGACTCTATATACGTATATCTTTACAACTAATAAGGCCGAAATCTTTACACATTGGGAGTATATAGGGTTAGTTAACTAATAGAAGAGAAACCCACCTTTACAACTTACCGACCAAAACCAAGAAGAAAACAAGAGGACTTGAAAGTGTCCTATGAACCCGGCAAGTCTCCGCCCTGGAGAAAACTGTACAAAGGACAATAGAGGGTACACGTAAGACTCAAGACTCCAAATGAACCAAATACGATGCACGACGATGTTATGAATATGATATGAATGCATAAGAGATGATATGGTATCATGGAAACATTCATATGCACAATTCATTACTTAAAGCCATGTAAACAAGTCATTCATTCATTCCAAGAGACGTTCATATCCGTTCGAGTTCATAACTTCCATATTTCATACCCGAAAAACCCGAGAAATTCAAATAATAATCATAACACGTGATATAACATGTATACATATCATACAAGTGATAAACTAAGAGTTACATAAGCAATTAGGGTGTACATTGAGAGTCAAGATCCATGCATGCGCATATTAGGAGCAATTAAGTCACGTTGAGGCATAACTAGTAAAATATTCCATGAAAAATCATAAAATTTCATAATACCCAAGATAATACATGTTAGAAATGTATATGAAGTAAAAATCATGTCATGAAGGAACTTTATCACATAATTCATTCAAGTACATTCAATACATGGAGTTATCAAGTTCCTTCGTTCATAACTTTCATATTTCATAGGAATTCAAGTCATAAACTTCATACACTAATCAAAACACCTCATAAAGCATTCTAGTATAGTATATAAGTCACATAAGGGGACGAGGAAGTGCAAGGAAGGCGATAGAACGAGTTTTGGCAAAGTTTAGCAAAAGTTAGGAAAAGTTGACAATTCGGAAATGCGCAATCTGTAGAAAAATGGGTATATCTTGAGTTTGAGCTATTGGAATTATGTTTTTCTTGTTGGATGTGAAACTAGACACATAGATTCTTTCAAGGATATATGGCACGAATCACGGTTCAAAGCAAGGTGAAAATGACGTAGGTTTGAAGTTTGGGCCAATGTAGAAGTTCGGTGAAGTGGCGACACAATTTTCAAACAATCATAACTCACAATGGAGAAAAGATATCGAGTTGATTCCAATTGGAGGATGTTCTAGACTTCAAGAGTTTTCCGTGGGTTCAAAAATCAGGTCAATCCGAGTTCGTATGAGTGTCAACGGGAGAAAACAATCTCAGTCAGAAAACAGGGGAGGATCCAAAGTTTCTGCCTCAAATCCACCTTTGGAAAAATCCACCCTCGCGGATTTAGGTCAGTGGCGAAAAACACACAACAAATAGGGCAAAACTCATGCTAAACCATACAAACATCAAATTAACACACATAGGTAAGTTAAGCTAGCAAGAATTCATGCATTTCAAGCCAATTAATGGTCCAAAGTTGCAAGAACTCATGCAAGGAATGAATATGGAGCAAGCTCAAGCAATACTTCAATTTCATAATTGGCAAAATCATGAATCCTAATCCAACAACCAAAGCAAGTTCATACATATAAAAAATGATGTCTTAGGAGCAATATACATACTTCATACCAAAAGAATCCACAAGGAAGCAAGCTAGAATTCATCAATTCTTCCCAAACCCTCACTATTCACCCCATATGCCAATACATGCTCATCACTTGGAGAAATCATGCAAACCTTAACTCAAAATGACTATGAGGAGATGTACATCACAAATATGGTCTTACCTTTCAATTTGGAGGAGAAATGGAGGGGGTATGAGCTCAAATACCCAAGGTTTGAATAGTTCTCCTTCTTCCTTCTTCTTTCCTTCTTTCTTCTTCTTTCTCTCTCCATTTTGGCTGAGTTTGGTGAGTGAGAGGGGGTTTGGTTCGGTGGGGGGGCTGATATGGGGGAGAGAGAGAGTGTGCAAGTGGGTATAGGTCAATGGTTAGGGTCTAGGTACGTTACGATAGGTCCGTGAACGTGAAATAACTATTATTTGTCATTTTTGGCGCAAGGGGCTTGTTTCAGTTAAGATTTGGCAATCCAATTAATCTTATAAAAATATGAGGCTTGTCCCATTGTCTCCGATTCGTTGATCCGGAACCAATGGAGGTGACAGAACTCGATTCCGAGTCCCCGAGCTCAAGATATGCCGCCCGGAACACAAGGTGCGCTAAATGCTCTTTAGCCTCTTTTTCGGTTCAGATCACACAAAAGAATCCAAAACTCACACTACGAGAATAAAATCATGAAAGGAGCATATAAACATAATCATAAGTCACATAATTCACTCATGCAAAGTTTCCACGACAAACAAAATCAAACCAAATAGCAACGGCATCAAACATAAACACACATGCCCAAACGTCTCATGAATTCACGATCAATTAATAAAATCAATAATGAAGCATATATCATTAATTAAATTGCGCACATTTGTAAACGAATACGTCATGCTCAAACCTCGGAAAAACTGGGGTGTTACACATAATATACCATTTTCAAGTAATAAGAGTAAATCAAGATATTACAATTCTAACTCCTATCATGCATAAAGTCTCAAGTTGTTCAAGCATCTTTCATGTATCTAAATTTAATATTGGAAACACAATTTACAACAAACATAGCATTGAGAACGTCTCAAATCCATATAGATAAATCACAACATGTTCGTTCCTCTAAAATATCATTCAAGTTCAATTAGTCACATAAAAGATTAGTTTCTAAATATTACACTAACACCACTTCATATCTAAACGCATAGCATAAATTCATCACATTGGGATTCAAATTGTAAATCGAAACATTCATACATACCACAATCCATTCAATACATATTTTCATATACGATTGGAATACATCTCGATCAACAAACCAACAATAACCAATTTATTTGCACTTAAAACAATTAATTCAAATAATCACAATTACGCAAAATAATTCGTAATAAATAGATCGGGTGTCCGATTAATGAACGGAAAGTGGCGTTGAACTCACCACAACGAGACGAACATTCTGACCAGACGCCGACGGAACGCCACCACTGTAGCTGCCGAAATTTGGCCGGACCGCCGCCGGGCCGCCGCCGAAGGTCGCCGGAAAAATCCCGAAAAATCATTCCTGAATGAAGTCTTCGTCCCCGTTCCGAATCCTCGATCAATTTCTGGAAATTACAAGTCAATCTCCTCCAATTTCAGATCTACGAACACGAAAACCCTAAATCTTCAAACTCAAATTACTTCCAAACCGGTGAACCAAAATGCGATCCGTAAAAGCCATTGTCTTACCCATGACGAGCTCTTCGAAAGCCCAAAGGTAGCTCGCCGGAAAAATCCTCGGAGCTAGTGTCGCCGTTGCACCGCCACTTTGCCACCGCGATCCTCCACCAAACCACCGAATCTGGAGTCGCCTGATCGCAGGCCGCTAGTTCTCGTCGTTCCGAACAACTTTCGTGAAGAGCCCGAGACCAAAAGATGGCCGGAAAAGGCCCCCGTTGGCCGCCGAAGTTTCTGACGGCGTCCACATCGCCGGAACCACCACCTACGGCCAAGATCTGGTGAAATTGATGCCGGAAATGAACTCAGGGGATCGAAAAACCTTGGAAACCATCAATCCCCATCGAAAACCACCACCGGAAGGCGACAGAATCGCGAGGTGCGGCCCCGTCGCTACTCCGATGGCCGCGCCGCCGACGTCAACCGATACACCAGGATGTCCTCTTTCTGGGTCTCCAGCACATGTAACATGGAGGTGGCCGGAAAACGCCGTGAAACGCCGGCGAAGTGGCGGCGGTCTGATAGCTCCACCGCTGCTACTGAAATCCGGCCATAACTCCGCCACTGTTCGTCGTTAGGCCGTGAAATTGGTACTCTTGCGTACGTCTCGCCGAGATAATCGAAATGGACTATTCGTTTGTTGAATTCCATCGAGAAACGATCGAGTTATGGGCTCGTAACCGAAGCCGCATAGTACCCGCGGGAAAGAGAGAGTGGGAGAGGAGAGAGAGAGAGAAAAAATGGATTGGGAGAAATGTGTCTTGTGCACAAGCTATAAACAACCGGGTATCCTTATCGCGTAGCAAGAAGAAATATCGCGTACAAATAATCGTAAATAAAATTGGTAAAGTTACGAATAAACATTCAAGCTACGAATTAATTTTATAAATTACAATGAAAGAGAGAGATTTACCAATTAGAGTTTAATTCAATTTAATTTTAGAAACCTTTCGTACAATTTAACGACACTTCGTAAACACATGATTGACATTTAATCTCAACGAATTTAAGTAAACCAAAATTAAACAAGTTAAGTAACATGGTGGATTTAAAATCAACTTGATAATTATTTCATGGAATAAATTTGAATTAAATCAAATTAGACAGGTAGGGTTAAATATGCGTAATTAATCAAGTTGGCAATTATTCTTAGAATAATTCGAATGAACACATATTAAATTGAATTTACATTAAATCACATAATTCAAGAACTCTTAAATTAAACGCGCATAGGTATAGAGACTTACTTGTTAATGTCGTAGGGACGTCCTTCGAGAAAACGGGGACGCCACAACCTTCCCCCCTTAAGAGAACCTGGTCCCCAGGTTCCACTGCAAAAATGTAGATCCTCGAGTAGTAATGCTCCAACCCTTCTCCGGAACTCACGTAAGATCATAACTTTAATGGTGAGGCTTACTCCTGCCATCTACACCGAACCTCCTTTAGGATATCTTGTTATCGTCGAGGTCCGTGCGAGTACTTGATTCATTAGTTGTTTCGAACTCGGTCGGTTGTTCCTATGATCTGATAGCTGCAACTGCACCCAACCTCGATGTCATCTCAGACTCGCCACTTGCAACCCGTAGTCAGAACAACGCGTAACAAAACCACAACAAACAAGAGATAATACCATCTCTCAATACGTAAGTGAGAGAACCCCGTCCCTCAGCACCCACAAGAGAGAGAACCCCGTCTCTCGAGCACGTAATTGAGAGAACCCCGTCTCTCAAGCACATAATTGAGAGAACCCCGTCTCTCAACCTAGGTCGGGCAGATTCCAACATCTCCCAACATTCTAGTTTGAGAAAATCCAGCATTCCTCAAACCCCTAGATTCAAGAGAATCCAGCATCCCTGAATATCTGAGTACAAGAGAATCCAACATCTCTCGCGCACAAAACTTAGAAAGATTCCAACATCTTTCTACCACATAAATAGAGAGAATCCTACATCTCTCCAACACGTAAAAAGAGGGAACCTAAGGTCTCTCTTACACATAAATCCACTGATCAGTTGTTCATACATACACACATCATAGTAACACTTGACGAAAATAAGCGATGCATGTTTGGTGTACCTTATACAACTGATATCGGTGTCCCTTGAGTATAGATTCAACACTCATACCTCAACTCAAGGGGGATATCGCGATGGAATCCCTATAAAACAAGGTTACAGTATGTATGTATGTTATATGGGAAGTTAGTGAGCAATCAAGAGAGTTTTAAATCACATAAGCATGAATAGTTCACATAAGTACATAACCCATTCATTTCAGCAACAGTTCAAAACAGGTAGAAATTTCAATTTATAAATGCTAGATCACGTATCCAAGTTATCACAATTAAAATAGCAATAGTCATCACCCACATCAAGCAAAACAAGGTGAGAGTATTTAAACGATGCATGTATGCAAATGCCATGAATGCTTGGCGTACCGTTAACCAAAGTGTAAAAGTCTTGACAAGAAAGTCAAGATTAAGCAGTAGGAGTTGGTTAAGCTCTGAACTTCTTTATCTTGAGTCTTTTCATAAAATGGTAACTCAACAATGCTCGTTTATCACCAAACCCCTTACTAGACCGTAATCCTTGCTCAACTAGAATCATCCGCAATCTCCTTCACGAACTCTGACTTATGTGTTAACCCTTGATCTGCACATCCTCAATGAATTGCCCATAAATCGGTCGTCAATCAGAAATCTATCTCAGAGCTAAGTTCGGCGCTAGTGGTATTAATCATTTCCCAAAGCAATCCATGGTATATGGTTCTGAAACTTGGATAAAGTCTTTCGGCATCTAACTGTTCTATTCCCACATCAACAGTGTCTTCCATCTCATCTTGAAGAAACACCCAAAGAGCTAACAACCAATCTTGCCTTGTCGTTCGTTAACTCTAAACGGCACCAAAACCTTCAACACTCACCGATGGCTTGTAGCTAGTTGCTTAAGTAACATGGTTACCTATCCACATCCCTTGAACTTGATCGAATCTTATTTGATCGGATTCTTCTACCTTAACTCGTTTCCATCGACAAGGTGACTACTCCCAAATAAACGAATCGTCAAGGCGAAAGTTCTTCAAACTCCTTCAAAATGGTTCTACTTGATCATACTCTCCTCCATTGACTCATTTCCTCAACAAGGTGACTACTTCCAAATGAACGAATCCTCAAGGTTAGAATTCATCAAACTTCATCTTTCAATTGACTTTAAGGTAGTAAGTCAATATAGCAAATCTTATTCCTTCAACTCTGAACCTTTTCATAAACATTGTTCTTGGTAAAGAATCCTTTCATCTTCGAATCATGGCGTGTTTTTGTTGTAGTGCTAATAGGTAGTGTTGACGAAGGGAAATCTCAATGTTGACTCGTAGGGCACCCTGAAATTCAAACACTAAATTCGATGCATGCGGATTAGAGATGCAAATGAAATGTAACACGTATATCACGTAAATGCAACAATTAGTTGCAATTTATAAAGCACATAAAATAAGATGTTGCATAATCAAAGTCACAATGTGCACACAATCATATAATCACGAAATAATTCATGCCGAAGGGTAAAAGTATCAAGTCAACCAAATGCAATGCGCAGTTACTCTTATGTCTTACGACCTAGACAGACTGAACACGACTCAAGAGCTCGGTTTTACAACCTAGAGCTCTGATACCACTTAAGGATGTAACACCCCAAACGGAGGATGCCACATCCCCTGCACTAAGACCCAGATCCGGTCACGAAATGGAAAGTCCATGCCCGAATCCGAATCGAACCGAACGGGAGACCAACCCACACACTAGGCTAGGCGGATCTAACTCGACAGACTCAGAGCGCGGAAGCAATTTAAACAATTATCATCACATAGCGGAAGCAATTAAATCAACGTAGAAAATAAGTGACGGGTTCAACTAGCATAGATACCTAGTCCCGAATATCAGCATACATAACAGGTGACGGGTTCGACTAGCATAGATACCTAGTCCCAACATAATAAACCAATATAAGTATCAGCAGAATAGCTAATTACATCCAAATGCTAGCATACTAACCCCACACGGGTTTAAAAACATAATCTCCAAAACCAGATAAGAATACGTAACATAGATAGAGTATGTGACAAATACATCTTAACACCAACTAAACTGACAAGTGTGACCCAGAAGACTCACATCCGCCTAGCTCAAGCCAAAAGAAACCTGCAACTAAAAGATAAAATGAGCTGTCAGTCAACTGACTGAGTGAGGGGGCTAACGCACACCCACTGTATATATATAAAGTATAGCACATATCAGAAGGGTGGACTCATGAACCAGAGATAGGTGTTGCATACCAAAGACATTTCCAAAAGTACCCAAAAGATAGTTATAAGTATAAGTTTTTGAAAACATTTTAGAAACTCTATCTCGATTCATGATTCCCAGACAGAACAGATCACATGCTCGGCGAGTACGAGCTTCCAACCTTTACTCCTCAGAACATATCAGAACATAAAATACAAAATCAATCCAACCTTTACACCAATAATGGAGGGGATGTGCCCCAAACCATCTAGAACATACACACCCTAAAGGGGTAGCGAACCCACAAGAGTCCTCCCCGGCCTTAGCCGAAGGCTCAAGATACCACGTCTCCCTCATCACCCTAAGGTCGCGCAATGATATCTTAAATGGAACTACGCACAGGTATATCCCCGATGGCCTTAACAGTCTAGGGGGCTCCTTACCCATAGCTCCATGGAACTACGCACAGGTATATCCCCGACGGCCCTAACCGTCCCGGGGGCTCCTTACCCATAGCTCCTCGGATCCACATACAAACATACATACATATAGATGCCAATATTTCATGGCCAACTCTCTACAGAACATAACGTAACATACTTTTCAAAACAGCTTACATATGTCTTCATATCTAATTTTCCAAAACAGAGTTGTTTCACAAGGTCATAAACATATCATAGCCAACGCGTACGTATATACTTGATATACTCGCATGCAGGGGTTGAAATCAGCATATTAAGGCCATAGGTCGCATAACTATACAATATCCTAAACCTCACCTCGTGAAAGTAGAGTCTGAGAGTGTGAAGGGCCAAACACTCTAAACCTCGGGCCCACCGGTAACACCAAAATCTGTGACAAGACATACAGAAGCCCATACTTAGACTCTATATGAACCAAACAAGACGCACGGCGTGGCTCAACATGATCGTGGTTATGTATAAGTGTTCATGTTGTGCTTGGATAAGGTGTCGTGGTCATTCAAGGCATATCAATGCTCAACAAGGTCATATTTACAAGCAACCATCATGCAATTCCATATCAAAAGATTCAAGATCAATTTAGGAAGTCAATGTATTCACAAAATGCATATTAAATCATCCAATGTCACAGGGTTCAATTATAATATTATAATTAAGCATCAAGTTCATGTCGAGTTATAAAGTGCATAATTAAGAGCAACTTGATCATATAAACATACAAAGTTGTTGTACGTAGATGCCATGCTTGATACAAATAAAGAGTGCATCTAATTCACTTAAGATCATACTTTACAACTTCACAACATGTTTGGTACACAAGCTCAAGTCACATTCATAGTTTCATAAATATTACAGTTACATCCCCTAAGTTATTTATAAAAGTTTAGAATTATTACACATACATCCCCTTAGTCGATTGCTAAACATAATTGTTCATTTAAAGTGTTTGTACAATTATTCAACTAGGAATTAATTACTTACAAACAAGACAATTATCAATTTATCGTAATTCATAATATACCATTTTCAAGTAATAAGAGTAAATCAAGATATTACAATTCTAACTCCTATCAGGCATAAAGTCTCAAGTTGTTCAAGCATCTTTCATGTATCTAAATTTAATATTGGAAACACAATTTACAACAAACATAACATTGAGAACGTCTCAAATCCATATAGAGAAATCACAACATGTTCGTTCTTCTGAAATATCATTCAAGTTCATTTAGTCACATAAAAGATTAGTTTCTAACTATTACACTAACACCCCTTCATATCTAAAGACTTAGCATAAATTCATCACATCGGGATTCAAATTGTAAATCGAAACATTCATACATATCACAATCCATTCAATACATGTTTTCATATACGATTGGAATACATCTCGATCAACAAACCAACAATAACCAATTTATTTGCACTTAAAACAATTAATTCAAATAATCACAATTACGCAAAATAATTCGTAATAAATAGATCGAGTGTCCGATTAACGAACGGAAAGTGGCGTTGAACTCACCACAACGAGACGAACATTCTGACCAGACGCCGCCAGAACGCCACCACTGTAGCTGCCGGAATTTGGCCGGGCTGCCGCCGAAGGTCGCCGGAAAAATCCTGAAAAATCATTCCTGAATGAAGTCTTCATGCCCGTTCCGAATCCTCGACCAATTTCTATAAATTCCAAGTCAATCTCCTCCAATTTCAGATCTACGAACACGAAAACCCTAAATCTTCAAACTCAAATTACTTCCAAACCGGCGAACCAAAATGCGATACGTAAAAGCCATTGTCTTACCCATGGCGAGCTCTTCGAAAGCCCTAAGGTAGCTCGCCGGAAAAATCCTCGGAGCTAGCGCCGCCGTTGCACCGCCACTTTACCGCCATGATCCGCCACTAAACCACCGAATCTGGAGTCGCCTGATCACAAGCCACTAGTTCTCGTCGTTCCGAACAACTTTCGTGAAGAGCCCGAGACCAAAAGATGGCAGGAAAAGGCCCCCGTTGGCCGCCGAAGTTTCTTCCGCCGCCCACATCGCCGGAACCACCACCTACGGCCAAGATCTGGTGAAATTGATGCCGGAAATGAACTCAGGGGGTCGAAAAACCTTGGAAACCATCAAGCCCCGTCGAAAACCACCGCCGGAAGGCGGCGGAATCGAGCCGCAACAGGAACCGCCGCCACCGCCGCGAGCTTCAGGCGGCGCGTGCGGCGCCGTCGCTGCTCCGATGGCCGCACCACCGATGTCAACCGATGTGCCAGGATGTCCTCTTTCTGGGTCTCCGGCGCGTGTAACAAGGAGGTGGCCGGAAAACGCCTCGAAACGCCGGCGAAGTGGCGGCGGTCTGACAGCTCCGGCGCTGCTACTGAAATCCGGCCATAACTCCACCACCTTTCATCGTTAGCCCGTGAAATTGGTGCTCTTGTGTACGTCTCGCCGAGATAATCGAAATGGACTATTTGTTTGTTGAATTCCGTCGAGAAACGATAGAGTTATGGGCTCGTAACCGAAGCCGCACATAGTACCCGCGGGAAAGAGAGAGTGGGAGAGGAGAGAGAGAGAGAGAGAAAAGGGATTGGGAGAAATGTGTCTTGTACACAAGCTATAAACAATCGGATATCCTTATCGCGTAGCAAGAAGAAATATCGCGTACAAATAATCGTAAATAAAATTGGTAAAGTTACGAATAAAGATTCAAGCTACGAATTAATTTTATAAATTACAATGAAAGAGAGAGATTTACCAATTAGAGTTTAATTCAATTTAATTTTAGAAACCTTTCATACAATTTAACGACACTTCGTAAACACATGATTGACATTTAATCTCAAGGAATTTAAGTAAACCGAAATTAAACAAGTTAAGTAACATGGTGGATTTAAAATCAACTTGACAATTATTTCATGGAATAAATTTGAATTAAATCAAATTAGACAGTTAGGGTTAAATATAGGCGTAATTAATCAAGTTGGCAATTAATCTTAGAATAATTCGAATGAACACATATTAAATTGAACTTACATTAAATCACATAATTCAAGAACTCTTAAATTAAACACACATAAGTATAGAGACTTACTTGTTAATGTCGTAGGGACGTCCTTCGAGAAAACGGGGCGTCACAGTAAATGAGAAATGTCGTGACATGTTTAATAATTATATTTGATAGTGAACAGTTTATGCTTCCGCTTTCACTCGTTGCATGTATACATTAATCCCGCCTAGCTTGTCGTTTATTGCATTGTCACCCGTTCGCTATAGAACGTTCATGTACGAATTGCCCGTTTCGTATGTGAATTGACCTATAGTGCGGGGGTGTGGCATCTTCAAGTGTAAGGTGTAACGGCCCAATTTCCGAAAGTTCAGGTAAGCACTCCACGAGCGGGTCTTCGGGAGTTGGGAAGTTAAATTACTTGTTTGTTCATTTAATTACAAGTATCATCATATTACTTGCCATATGTTTCCACACATTTATGTGAAATGCTATTTATATGAATTATATGAAATAAGTGAAATAAGTGACATACTTGTATTATATGATCCTTAATTGTTTCCTTATGTGAAATTGTGTAATTAAATGTATATCATGACTTGAAGTTAATTGCATCAATAGTTAGAGATTATACTTATGTGCATCAATTTAAATAAATAAGGGACTTTTATGCAAATTGGGATGAATCACATATTTTCACACATGACTTTAGGATATATCATGAATTATCTCTCATTTCTTCCATTATGTTCCATATCATTCAAAGAGCAAAAACCTCACACACACATACACCTAGCAAAAACCGACATTTACACCTTGAGGGAGGAAGGAAATTTCATCTTATAACTCAAGCTAATTTTGAGGAATTGAAGAACTAGGAGCATCATCAACTTCATCTCATCATCTCATCACCATCTCTTTGATTCAAGGTAGGAATTGGAAAATTTTCATGAAATTCTTGAATATGTGATCAAGTATGAATTTTTGGATTTGTTGATGAATTCTTGCATGATTGAAGTTGAGAGCATGATCTTGATCACAAGGAGTAAGGATTGCATGAAAATCTTCAAATTATTGAAGGTTGGAAGCATGATTATACATATGGGGTTTTAATAATGAAATCTTGATGTCTTGATGTGTATTTCTTGGTTGTTTGAGTGAATAAGTTTAGTATAATGTATATTTGATGTGTTTTGATATTTTTTATGAAGTGATCATGAATTTGTGGATGTTTTGGTGATTTTTGGCATGAAAATGCCATGTTTTCCCCTGTTTTGTTGCTGCTGCGTATATGGTCGCGCCCGCGACCTGTTTTAGTGTAAAAATGGTCACGCCCTCAACCCCATTTTAGCCAACTTTCGACTTTTGAAAAAATTGGACAAAAATTCGGAAAAATACTTGGTCGCGGCCGCGACCATTTTGTGAAGGATTTTGGTCGCGCCCGCGACCACCCTCCAGAAACTACATTTTGTCCAACTTCGAACCTACGCCATTTTCACCTCGGTTTGAATTAGAAAACGTGTCATATAGCATTAGAAAAGTCTATGTGTCTACTTTCATTTCCAATAAGCAAAACTCAATTCCCAATTCTATAATTTAAGATATTACAGTTTTCCCACAACATGTGCATTTTTCCAAAATTGTAAAGTGTTCCTAAACTTCACCAAAATCTTTCATATTGCATTCCTTTCACTTTCTTGGCTCCCATATGTGAATTATATGACTTTTATGCCCTATTTGATCATTGTTATCTTAAATTGATAAATTGAACATGTCATGATCGTTATTGATTGAAATTGTATAAGTGACATTATTGGATCATGTCGTTCGTCTTCGTTGGTTCATAAGGGTAGAGTCTTATGTACACTTGTCCCTTTGTTACACAGATCACGGTCTGGGAAACGAGGAACACGCTCCATAAGGTGTATCCTTTCTTCTTGTATTGGTAAAGGTGAGGTTATTTCTATTTGTAAAAGAACCCTACGACCCTATGTGATTTTGGACCAAAACAAATAATTGTATCTATAGTTTTCCGAAAATTGAATTGTTACTTTATTGATCGATTGATATTGTACCGAGTAATTGTCATTGATATTGAATTGAATTGATTGAATGTTTTGGTGAGTATATTGTTCACTATGGGCCCGAGGGTAGTGTATTGAGCCAACCGGGAAAGCATGGGCTGACGGGCAACTCTTGCACTATCCTCACATTGTAGGGATGACCCCTAAATCCACTAGGAGATTAGTGGAGGAAGGAGTTCCGGGTATAGGGAATCATGAACCCTATACTCAATGAGACTGGATGGCGGGGCCTTGCAATCCGCCATCACCCGGAGGAAGAAGGATGGTTTATTGAAATTGTCTAATTGTGCACTGAATCGATTGCATGATGACCTAAACTATTAATATCGAATTATTGTACACAGTCGGAGAAAGGTTGGAGAATTGCCCTCACTCGCCGGGCCACGGATTGATTGTACTAATTGTATTGAAAAGATTGAAATGTATATTGATTCATTATAATCTCGGGCGAGCTTTGTATTATTATAGAATCTATATTGCTCCTTCATAAAACCTTACCCGAGGTTATAGCTTGCATGGTAATTGCGCTTTTACATTATAACCCCTCACTCAGTCTTTCATAGACTGACACCTCACAATTTTCAGGTCATGAAGATCGAGTGCTAGGCGGGATTTGAGTCAGTTTTACAGCTTTTAGGGTCTAGCATGGTCTTTCATCTTTTGGTGTATATTATGGGTATTTATGATTTTGGAATGTGACTTGGTACTTATGTGCATATTATAGTATAGTATACTTGAAAGTTGGATACTTGATGATGTAAATATTGTTTTGAAGCTTGGAAGTGAGTAGTGGAATGAATGTACTTAGTTATGCTTCTGCTTTTGTTATACATTGATATATTATTTGAGGATTAGCCCGCCTAGCTAGGGTAGTGTTTTATTGTCTCCCGTGCGCTATAGGTTTGATTCATGTATGGGTGCCCGTTCCATATGTGGATTGAACTATAGTGCGGGGGATGTAGTGCCTTTAAATTGAGGCATGAATTCTTGAGAATTATGGAGTTGATGATATATTTGTTCATGAGGTTTAATCTTGAAATCTTGATGATCCATGAGTTATAGAAGTGATTATATTGGTTTTATTGTATTATAAGCGTGCATACATATTCCTTTTCATGAATTATAGCAGTTGGAAGGAAATTATAAGTGGTTTGAAGTGATTTGAATGTATATCGTGCTTCCCCTGTTCTTCTGCTCTGCTCTCTGTTCTTCCTGCGTAACGGGAACGGCCCTTCCCGTTCCCTTTGTAAATAGGGAACGGCCGTTCCCATAGTTTGAATAATATACATGGCGGCGAGGACGGGAACGACCGTTCCCATTTTGGCTTACAAGCCGGAACGGCCGTTCCCATCTTCGGGAGCAGTTTCGGGAGAGGGGGAACGGCCCTTCCCACTTTGTACTAAAACCTGGAACGGCCGTTCCCAGGCTCCTAGAAGTGCAGAAACTTTCTGCATAAAAATGTGATTTTGGAATTTAATTCCAATGCCTTAATTGATCCCAACATGCTATTATATGATCAATTACATGTCATAATATGAATATATCATGCTACATTCGTGAATGCATATCATCTCGTTGTATAGTTGTAACACCGCAAACGAAGGAGTGCCACATCCCCCGCACTATGACCCAGACCCGGTCATGAAATGGGAACCCATGCCCGAATCCGAATCAGAGCGAACGGGAGACAAACGGACACGCTATGCTAGGCGGATCTAACTTGACAAACTCAGAGTGCGGAAGCAAAACAAACATTCAAACTAGATAGCGGAAGCATTTAAATCAACATTCAAAACAGGTGACGGGTTCAACTAGCATAGATACCTAGTCCCGAATGATAACATGAAGTAATAATCATCAAGTGCCACAAGGGGCCGAATACGAGTGCCACGCAGGGCTACAGAATAGTAAAGTAATCTCAAGTCTACATGTCAAGACATAAGTAAAGTGTGTAAAAGACAATGCAACTAGAAAGACTAGACCGACGAAGTGCAACCCCAAAAGACTCACTCCCGCCTAGCAAACGCCAACATACCTGCAACTAAAAGTGCGAATGAGGGGTCAGTCAACTTGACCGAGTGAGGGGGCTAACGCACACCCACTATATATATATATATAGAGCATAGCACATATCAGAAGGGTGGACTCATGAACCGGAGATAGGTGTTGCATACCAAACACATTTCCAAAAGTTCCCAAAAGATAGTTATATAAGCTTTGGAAATCATTTCAGAAACACTATCTCGGTTCATGATTCCTGGATAGAACAAAACACATGCTCGACTAGTACGAGCTTCCAACCTTTACTCCTCAGAACATAACAAAAACATAAAATACAGAATCAAATCCAACCTTTACACCAATGATGGAGGGGATGTGTCGTCCCCAAACCATCTAGAACATACACACCCTCAAGGGGTAGCGAACCCACAAGAGTCCTCCCCGGCCTTAGCCGAAGGCCCAAGATACCACGTCTTCCTCATCACCCTAAGGTCGCGCAATGATATCTCAAATGGAACTACGCACAGGTATATCCCCGATGGCCTTATCAGTCTTGGGGGCTCCTTACCCATAGCTCCTTGGAACTACGCACAGGTATATCCCCGACGGCCCTAACCGTCCCGGGGGCTCCTTACCCATAGCTCCTTGGATCCACATACAAACATACAAACATACAAACATACAGATGCCAATGTTTCATGGCCAACTCGCTACAGAACATAATGTAACATACTTTTCAAAACAGCTTACATATGCTTTCATATCTAATTTTCCAAAACAGAGTTGTTTCACAAGGTCATAAACATATCATATCCAACACATACGTATATAATAGATATACTCGCATGCAGGGGTTGAAATCAGCATAATAAGGCCATAGGTCGCATAAATATACAAAATCCTAAACCTCACCTCGTGAAAGTAGAGTCTGAGTGTGTGAAGGGCCAAACACTCTAAACCTCGAGCCCACTGGCACCACCAAACTCTGTGACAAGACATACAGAAATCCAGACTTAGACTCTATATGAACCAACTAAGACGCACGGCGAGCATAAGCATGAGTGGTATGCATTATGGAATGATGACTATCAAGTAGGTCACATAGCATAATCCAAGTATTCGTTCAAATCATACAATTTAAATGACGTATTTAAAGTTTGGAAATACAATTAGTCATATCATAGCATATAACTCATAAGACAACTCAAACGGATTAAGCAAACACGGAAATGACAAGTATTCCCATGAATTCATTCAATTAAATGTAGTACTATCATCAAAGATTGCAAGTGAAGTCATAACATAACATATAATTCAATTATCAATGAGTTAAATTAAATTGCAAGAATCACACGAGGCATTTAAATTAAAACCGCTAACTTTCATTTAAAACTAGTGCTTCCCAAAGATATAAAGTAAATACATGTACTTTAAAGAGTCAAACACCAATGGCATACTTACCTAATATATACACTATATACATAACACAAGAGCGCATATAAGTATATATATATATATATATATATATATATATACAAGCACACTCGCATCCTGACGATTAATAAGCTAAATTAATTAATTCTAAACAACAAGAGTTGTCAAGCTGTATAGTCAACCAATTATTTTATAAACTAACGAAAAGATTTATAATTGAACCTATCGCATCACCTACCCATCACATTAATTAACTTAAAGACTCAGTTTAGTTAAAACTAATCTAGTACATATATATATATGGGTATACATATAAAACATTTATATGTTCATAAACTACATGCACACACACAGATCACAATTATCATATCATCTTAATTAATGCAATAGCTCAACAGTAATCTAACTTGTAGATTTATTAGAATTAGAACTAAACCAACCATGATAACTGATTTTAAGTGTAAACAAGTTCAGGTGACCAAATTTTACTTCAATTGTCAAAATTGAACGTATTAGAAATAAATCTCATATTTAGGTAATTAAAACATATATACTCTAAACCCAAAAAAATAATTTAACAGTTTTAATTATCAAACTCTAATTTAAACTAACTAGCCAAATTCAGTTGTACAAAGAAAAATATTATAACAAGGTATAAGCAGACATATCAATACACATTTAACAATTAACACATATAATTTCATATCATAAAACTTCGATTCAACACTATAACAACAAATTCGAGAGCCCAACAACCAAATTTGCAATTCAGCATCAACCAGCTCAAGCATTTTACAGCAGTTCAACTAATATCCTTAACAACCCCATTTGTTCAGAAATTAAATAAACTTATAACTACATGATTAACAACCATTAACATAAACATCTAATTAGGTTCAAATTACTGAAATAATTAAACTAATATATTGATTACAATTAAACATGAAATAATTTGTTCAGAGATTGGAAATTACAATTCAAAAAGAGCAGCTGGAGCGTTGGTTGGTGATGGTGATAACCAGATACGGTGAATGGTGACTGGAGCTGCAACACTGGTCCGACGTGGTAACACAGCTAGAAAGAGAAGGACAAGCTGATGATGGTTGCTGCTGGGTTTCTCTCTTCAGGCAGATGGCGTAGCGCTGGCGGTCGGTGGTGGGTATGGTCGCCGGAATCTATGGGGCTCGGAGCTGGTAAAGTAAACAGCGATGTTGGGTGGCGGTGGTTGCCAGATCTAGAAGAACCAGCGGTAAGGAAGATGACCGGATGGCGGCAGATGGGGAAGCTATGGCATACGAATGGTGGCGGCGCCGTGTCGCCAGCGATGGTGGCGGCGCTGCGTGCAGCTGTTGCCTTTGCTGCTATCTACTGAAACCGAAAGGGGAAGGAAGGAATAGCGTGGTGCTGTGGCGGCGTTGCTGAGAATGGCAGAGGGTGGCAAGATGATGGCGGAGAGTACAACGCCGCTGCTTGACGAGAGTGGGAGAGAGGGTGGTGGCTTCGCCGGTGGGGAGTGGTGGCGTCGCTGTTGAAGATCGAGAGGAGGAAGAAGAAGACCTGCGCAGCAGCTGCTGCTGAAGACGAAAGGGAAATGGATGGAAGAGGAATGAAAATAGCTGCTAGGGTTTCGGGATAAAAAGGGGCCAAATTTTCCAAAAGTACGATTAAGTCCCTCAAGAACTTAGTTAATGCGATTGAGTTCACATAGTTCAATTAGGGTTCAAATAGATCCAATTAGGGATTTAGAAATTATAAAAGTACCCCAAAGATTTAAAGTGGTGTTCAATTAAGCCCAAATTGAATTTCTCATAATTAGAAATAGATCCCCAACTTTTAATAATTATAAATTAGCCCACATATTTTAAGTTAAAGAGCAATTAGGCATAAAACACATATTTCAATTAAGTCCACATGTTTTCATAAAGTTGAAATCGAGTCAATTAAACTATTAAAACGTGAATTAAATCAATTCAAGCACATGCAAAGTTAAATAAATAACAATCTAATCGCACGGAAACGACATTGTAACTTGCTCCGAGAATGCGGGGTGTTACAATAGTCATGCCGTGCGTCCTATTTGGTAACATTGATGAGTTATTGTCTCACAAGTACACCATGTCCTGTTTCTTGTCCAGTTACTCTCCCGGGGCGGAGATTCTGATCAATAGAGCACGTCCACGCATCCATGAGTCATCGTGTCGCCTGTCAGGTGAGGTTTACTTGCTAGTTACTTAGAACCCGTATAACCTTATGTGACTTTTGGGCCAAACGGTAAATATATATTTACAAGTGTTTTTAAACTCTCAAGTCATGTTCATGAAAAGCAAGTCATGTATCGTGTTACAAGTCGTGTTCTTTGAAAGTAAATCATGTTTCTTGAAACTAATCGTGTTCATGACAAGCAAACCGTGTATCGTGTTATCTTGTTACCGTGATCGTGTTTGGTGAATTATCGTGTATCGTGTATCGTGTATTACGGGCCCGAGGGTGAGTGTTTGAGCCAACCGGGAAAGCATAGGGCTGACGGGTAACTCACACACCTCTCTCAAACCGTGGGGATGCCCCCTGAATCCACCAGGACATTTGGTGGAAGAAGGAGTCCCGTACGTGGGAGTCATGTTCCCGACGTGCAACGTGATATCGTGGGTAGTTCGGACCTTGCAAACCCACTACCATTGGAGAAAGGAGAATTTCGTGTTATTGATCATGTGCACTATAATGACTTGTGTGATAACCTAATTAAATGAAAGAGTAATTCTTGTTCACTGTCAAGGTTGGTTGGAGATCGTGCACGCGGCTCGCCAGGGCCACTGATAGTTAAAATAACCGTGATTATCGTATTAAACCTGATAGTTGTAATCTCGGGCGAGTCCTTGATATTCTTGCACTTATATTATTGTTATTATTACTTTACTTACAAAACCTTACCCGAGATTATCACTTGCATGTTATTTGAGCTTATATATATCTATGCCCCCCACTCAGTCTTCCATAGACTGACGCCTCCATCTTTTAGGTTCTTGCAGGTGCACACTAGGCAGGGGTCGAGTCGTGTCAAGTCCAGTCCATGTACTCGACTCAATCACGGTGCATATTGTTTATTGTCGCTTTAGAACTATTATTATAGTTACTTGTTATTTATGTTCGGAGATGATAATGTATTGATATGTAAAGCTGGAACATATTTGACTTGGTAAATCAGAAATGTCGTGACATGTTTAATAATTATATTTGATAGTGAACAGTTTATGCTTCCGCTTTCACTCGTTGCATGTATACATTAATCCCACCTAGCTTGTCGTTTATTTCATTGTCACCCGTTCGCTATAGGTTAGTTCATGTACGGATTGCCAGTTTCGTATGTGAATTAACCTATAGTGCGGGGGTGTGGCATCTCCACGTGTAAGGGGTGCTACAAATTTTTTGTCGGACCCCAATTACTTACCAATCAAACCTTGGGGCCTGAAGTGATACACCTAAATTGTTGAGGGACTAAAGTGCAATTTTCCCTCTTTTTCTTCCTTGTTTACACGATATGTATGTATATGTACAACCCTCATTTGTTCTTCATTTCTTTCCCAACAAAAAGAGGAGAACCCTCCATTCCATTCCTCTTCCAATCGAGCCACTCTCGAAGACCAAGGAAGACAAGGGTTTCAAGCTCATTTTCTTTATTCAAGACAAGAGTTCAAGCTTCCATCATCTTCTTCTCCTCCTTTTTTTTTCCAAGGTATAATGTGTATAAATGAATATAGATATATATATGTATGAATTATGATGAATTTGTGTAAATTTTGGTGTTTTGTATGAAACTTGGATTGATTGGTGAAATAAGTGTTGTGGGTGTAATCTTGAGCCCTAATCTTTCTTTTCCCCCCATCTTTTCCAAAGTTTATGTGCATATATGTATATATGTGTATATGTGTATATATATGTATATAGATATAATATTGATTTGTTGGATAATTGAGGATTTGATGACAATATATGCATATATGTATGAATTATGGTGTATTTTGATGTATATTAGTCCTTGATTTGGTCCGGATATGTCTTGGGGTGGTTTTGGAACATTTCTATTCGAACCCTTGCTTCTTTGCCATGGATTTTCGCAGAAGATGACCCAACACGGCCGTCTCCAACTTCAGTTCATTTCCAACACAGCCGTGTCAGGGCCTCGCGTTGGAATTTTTATTTCCGACACTGCCGTGTCAGCTTCCAGACCAAACTTGACTCGCCCGTGCTGACTTTGTTTGAAGTCGGATTCACCTGATTTTTTAACCCACGGAAACCTATTGATTTCTAGAACATCCTCCAATTCGAATCAATTCATTATCGTTTTCCATTTGTGAGATATGATCGTTTGAAAATGGTGTCGCTACTTCGACGAAAGTCTGCATTGGTCCAACTTCAAACCTACGCCATTTTCACCTCGCTTTGAATCATGATTCGTGCCATATACCATTGAAAAGATATATGTGTCTAGTTTAATTTCCAATCAACAAAACTCAATTCCAACTTCTATAACTTAGGAAATGATCAATTCTTTACAGCTTGTCCACTTCCGAAAAACTGTTAACTTTCGCCAAAATCCATTTTCTTGCGTTCCTTTCACCCCCTTGACATCCGTATGTGTTTTAATTGATCTCTTGTGCTTCAAACTTGTATTTATGATATTAATGGATTATTTGATGATGCTGATGAGTGTTATGGCTTGATTTTCATTGGACAAACGTCGCATAAATGCATGAACTTTTAAGTGATATAATGTGATTCTTCTTGAAGACCATGGACTCCCTATATGTTTAGTTAATTCCTTGCTCTTCTAAATGACGCATAGGCATTGTAGACATGTGTAAGAATGTATTATGAATTGGATATTGAAGGAATGAATGCTATTGAACGAACAATAATGAACGAACACGATTTACTCGTGTAATGAATGAAAGGCTTGCTTATGTGAATAAGTGACATTAATGGTGACATGAATATCTTATTAGCACATCGTTATTGATCCTGCATGTCATCACATGTTAATGCATTGTCGTGCATCTTATATGGTTCAATTTGAGTCTCGAGTCTCATGAGTACACGGTGTTGTCTTTTTTGTACAGTTTTCTCTAGGGCAGAGAGGTGCCGGGTTCATTGGCTACCTCAAGTCTTCTTTTCCTTTTGGTTCGGTTGGTAAGGTGTAAAGGTGGGTTTTTCTTCTATTAGCTAAAGATATGACCCAAAACACCTAATGTGCAAGATTTTGGCCAAAACTATATAAAGATATATATCGAGTTTTCAATGAGTCAATGTTTTAATGTAAAGCCTTTAATTTGAATATCCTACCAAAAGTTTTGGCGAGAAATGAATGTCCACAATGAATGGGGGCCCGGGACTTAGTGTATTTGGTGAACCGGGGAAGCTTGGGCTTACAGGAATCCACATATACTAGTTCCATCAATTACGGTAACCTAGACTTCACTAGGAGATTAGTGAAAGAAGGGAAAGAGAGCTTTTGGGGATTCATGTATCCCTCTAGCACCAATGAATGAGGGTTCGGGCCTTGCAAACCCATCCCTAACCGGAGGAAGAAGGAGTATATGAATGATCGAATGAATGTGCACGAAAGAATGAATGCATGAATGAACGATTAATGAATTACACGAGGTGTTGGTCGGAGATAATGTACACCCTCTCGCCGGGGCCACGAAGGACCTAATGAATGAAATGAATTGTTATAATCCTATTCGTTGTATTTTACTTCCCGCTTGGGGTAATTATTCTAAAACCTCGAATAAGGATTATAGCTTGCATGTATGTGCTTAAATTCCGCTATATTATGATATTAAGCTTGTTTTATACCCACCAGTCTGTCTAAGACTGAACCCGGAGTTGTTTCAATTCTTTTTGCAGGAAGGGATGCTAGGCGGGATACAAGTCTGAGAGAGCTTTGCATAGTGTCTAGCCTTTCTTTCTTTACACTCATATGCTCATTTTATGGTATTTTGGATATTGTATATGAATTCGAGTGTACATGTATTTGGTATTGGTATTGATCTTCCTTGAACTTAAATGTTGGTACCTAGAGCATATAGCTCAATATATGGAATATGAATGATTGCTTCCGTTATTCTGTTACCTTGTTGTTGTTGGGGTTTAAGTGATAGGTTAGTCCCGTCTCGCTTAGCAAGTGTGTATGTCCCCGTTCACTATGATTTGGCATGTGTGTGGAAATCCATTTCTTATACGGGTCGGGTCATGGTGCGGGGGATGTGAAGTCTCGCGCTCGGGCGTTACACGGTTTGGAGCATAGCCTCATTGCAAAACATTTTCAAGCTCACATATGCTCATACGTATAGATCAAAATAGCTTACATAGGCCTCAGAAAACTTAATTTATATATATATATATATATATATATATTCCATCGTGTCCACACAAATCTCACGCGATAGAATTTAAGCCCGTAAGCTCCCATCCACGCAAAACCCACGCGATGGAATTTAAGCCCATAAGCTCCCGTCCACGCAGAACCCACGTAATGGAATTTAAGCCCTTAAGCTCCCATCCACGCAGAACACACGCTGAAGATCATAAACGTATCTTATAAGCACATATCTATTATATAAGTATAATAGTATAGTCACATGTGGGCTTTGAAAACGAGCACAGAGGGTTATAGGTCGCTTTAACTAAAACAGAAATCCTAAAACCTCACCTTACACCGAAGAAACCAAAACAGGACAAATGATTCACCCCGGAATCAGAACGGACCACGAAACACCACCCCGTGTGCACCTGAACCAACTGAAGACAAAACACAAAGTTTAGACTCCACATGAACAACATTGACGCACAGCTTATGTTTACGCATATGAAGAATGCAAGTATGTATGCAAAGTTCATATACAAATCAAATTCATGCAAACTTAGGCGTCTCACAATGTAATGGAGTCATAATCATGCTTAGGAAACACTCAAGTATCCAATTAATCCAATTAAGAGCAAACAAAGTGTGCACGAAAGCGTATTAACCAATTCATGCATAATTAGAACAAATATCAACACATAAACATGTTACAATAATCTAAGAACAAGCTCGACTATGTTCATGAATGCAATGGATGCAAATGAGATGCGTAAACACATCACTCAAACCATATTGATTCATATTGTTCAAGCAAAGGCAAAGAAATTCAAGTTCATGTATAAACAAAGAACACGGCAAGAACGAAACATGAAAGTAGCAAATTGACACTCAAAAGGACATACAAAGGTATTTCGGAAGCAAAGGAATCGAACTACAAAAGTTGGAAAATCACATTTTATGCAGTAGCTTCCGAAACGCCCGTGTCCTGACCTTAAGGTACGGTAAAACGCCCGTGTCGTACCCTTCTGTAACGATTTTTGCATGCCAAACGGGCGTTTAGAAAATGAACTGAGGCATGAAACGGGCGTTTGGCCACATTCTGCGAGAAAATGCGTGAACAGTAACAATGGCGGAAATGGGAACAAACCCCAAGCTCAATCGAACCAGTGCAACACCAAATCACACGAAATTCATACCACGAAGCATATATAACATGTAGGTCACATATTTGCATATAAGAGCCCCCGAAACGAACTCGAACACATAAGTCCCAAACCCGGTACTATTCATCATCTTCCCCAACTAGGACTTAGGCAACGAATCAAGATACGAAAGATGTATAGAACTAAAGCACGTAATGAAAGAGTCACAAATGTTACCTTAAGTCGTCGATCGAATGGTCGGATCGTCGTAAGCTTGAGCTCAAAGCCATGGTTGCCAAAAGGGGAAATTTCTTCTTCTCTTCTCTCTTCCCTTGCTTGAACGTGAAAAGTGAGGGAGAGGGGGATATTTTTAGCCTTTAAGGCTAAAACGGGTCGGGCAAACGGGTCGGGTCGGATAGTAACGGTTAGGGTCAACACTCCGGTCTAAACGGATCAGATTCTAAAACGGTTGGGCTATGAAATAGCTTTAGAAAATTAAAAGATTGAATCCATTAAATCCGAATCATCGAAACGAATCAAATGGCAGGGTCGGAATTCGAATTCGAATTCCCGAGCTCAAATAGCCACGAAGGCTCAAACGTCCTAATTAAAATTAGGTATCCTAATTTACAAATATTGGACAATTGAGTGCAAGACATTTAATTAAATTCTAATGCACACGTATTAAAATAAATCTCACGTTGACACGTAAGCATGCTAATCACATCATTCACATAAATTACAGAATTAAACTCACTCGTGACGCCGTACCTGGAATGCCGAAGAGGCGGGGTGTCACAATCTCCCCCCCTAAGGAGAACCTGGTCCCCAGGTTCGCCTGCTCGAGTTTCAAGCTCGAACAACTTTCTGTATTCACCCAAGTTCGAGGTTCATGACGTCCCGACGAGGGTTAGCCCAAGAAAGGTCTTCAAGCACAAGGGGTTTGAATCCTGAAATCGATCCGGTTATGAATTGCTCGACTCGCACGGTAAAGACGGTCTAAGGTAGATTCAACTCTCAACGTTTGAGTACAACCGAGTCAACTCTAACGATCGGTATTCAAAGATTGGCATAGTTATCGAACTCACGCGCGCTATACCAAGCTCTAACCGAATCTACTTCGTCACGATCTAAAGTCCAAAGTGTCACACATCCGGACTTCCTTCACACCACTAAAGTCGTCAAAAAGGTTGTTGATCCGGTGGCAAAGCTCGACCATCATCACACCGAAGAACAACAACTCTCAAACTCTCAAAACCTCTCACAAAGCAAAAGAAAAACAACAAAACAAGTATAAACAAACTTGAATACGCATGATGCACGTGATATGTATGTTTGAGGTACCATTCACCGATGCTTTGTAAAGCTTGTCTTTAAGGAACTTGATTGTTGTCGATGCTCTTTGTTCACACTTGAGCTATTAACTTTGTAGTTCACTTACCGCTTCAATCACCATTCCGGACTTCATCCCATAGTTGTTGGTTAGCCTTTACACTTCCTCAATCTCTAATTCCGCTCTTGAGTGTTCTCTTGGCCTTGTTCTTGTTTTCCCCCAAAATGGAGCTCTTTGGACTTTCATTAATGACTAGAACCTTTTCACCCGATCCTCGAAGTCAACGAAACATCAACATATTTGTAGCTCCATTTCCTAGCCTCATACACATCTTGTAAAATTTCCAAAGAATCGACCTCGTTCCCTTGTGATAATTCCTCTTCCTCAGTATTCCTTTGATGTATGAAATTATTTCCCCTGGTATTCTCTTCCCCTTTTGAGTGCAAGACCAACCTCGTAATCTTTATCTTTCCTCTTCGAAGTTCTAAAGTCCTTGGAAAACCCGAAAGGAACCTTCAAAATTTACCTCATGGAATCCCCTTCTTCCAAAGCCACGGTTACACAGAGGTCGCCTTCATGCTTCGGAATTTCTAATGATCTCTTTAGATAACTCATTGCATGATCGTATGTTATATGATACGGAACATTAGCTTCTTCGTGGATCCTTTCGACACTCTTTGCACTTCTACCATCTCGAATGCATTATCTTTCTTCTTTGAATCTCTAGAGCCCTTATTGGACCATTCGAATGGACCTTCAATTGTCTTTCCTCGGATCCATCTCTTCAAAGTCGTGGTTAAATAGAGGTTATCTTCATGCTCCTAAATCGAGTTGACCTTCTTTGTTTCGGAAGCATTATACAATAACTTCTTGTACTTTTTAATAACCTCGTCTACTACACCGTTCCGTGATTCATCACCAGATTTAAGGGCTTCCGTTATATCCTTGCGATAGTCTTCTTCTAATTTCATATCAATTCCCTAGCCTACGCCCGTTCAAGAGAATTCCCGAATCACCTCTTTCATCTTCAACCTACTCTTCTCAATTTTCAACAACCATCCCTCGTATCATGTGCGGAGTATCAAGCTAAAATCAAACACCAACTTATACATGCCGAGTTAAAGTACAAATGGAGTATAACACATATTCGGCACTTAGACACGTAGAATGTTTCAAGGAATACATATAATCAAAATCAAGTAATAAGACAATAATTAAATATGTCGTGTATGCACGGGCCATGAATGCATATACCTCGATCCTCAAATTCTTGTTGATGTCCAAATTGAAGTCTTTGGTTTTATTCCCCTCTTTTGTGATTCCTTAATCGATCCAATTCCGTTACCAAATGATTCTTTGATCCGCATGCATGACACTTCTTCAAGCGGTCCCAACAGATGTTGTAGGCGTGATTAGTTCCTCCACAATAGCACACGGTTGAGGCTTCTTTCGTGTTCTAGAAGAATTCCCATCTTTATACTTTTTCCCACGGATCTTCCTTTTGGCTTGAATACCCTAATGTTGAGATTTTCCTCTATTCGTAGATTCAAGCGAAACCCCAACTCATTTCTCGACTCCAAATCCTCACCTTCTTTTCCACCTGTCAATTTCCGATTTCAACCCTTAAAGCTTTAGTAATCGCCTTGTCCTAAGTGCTCGTATTCTTTGCCATTAAAGCTTCCTTGAGCTCCTCCCGAAGACCTTCCATAAAACACCTTACTTTCATCTCTCCGTTGCCCTTAATGTGAGGTACATATTTGCCTAGTTTCTCGAACTCATTGGTATACTTCGGAACCATTCCATTTCCTTGTTTGAGGCTAAGAAACTCCTCAAACCTTTAACTTTGTAAAAAAGTTGGTGTGTACCCTTTCCTAAATTCATGAACGAAGGTATCGCAAGTTAACCCTTCGCTCGTAGCTCCAATTTGGAGGGCAACTCTTTTCCACCATTACCTTGCTCATCCTTGTAGTAGTAGAGTTACAAGGTGTGCCTTATCTTGTGGGTTGCGCTGCCCCACTTCGAAGTTACTTTAAACCTCGAATATCCATTCTTCTGCTTGTATATCATTACCTTCACAGAATTTGGGAGAATTAAATGCCCAGAAGTCCCGGTATAATGTCGCCATCGGATTCATGGGTTGTACTTCAACGTGATGTTCTTGATTGTAGAAATGTGGAGGTGGTGGTTGATTAAGACCTTGTCATTGCGATGGCATCCTGAAAATCTCACAACTGACAATATAGATATATGTATGTCGGTTAGTATATAAGTATGCCACGTAATCAAGTTAGGTAATTGCAATTAAGAACTGTAAAGCATTGCACGTAATAAAAATCAACAAATTTTAAGGGATTCAAAGGCATATCATATCAAATCGGATGCAAATCCACACACTTAATTACATTGTCCTATGCCGTACGACCTAGACAGAAGCAAAACGACACCGATCCCCGGTTTTCCAACCTGGGGCTCTAATACCACATTAGGATGTAGCACCCCGCACGTGAGGCACCACATCCCCCGCACTACGGTCCAACCCGAGCAACGAAATGGAGATTCCACACCCGGATCAAACCGTAGCGAACGGGAGACAAACAAAACAAACACCTAAGATAGGCGGAACCTAGACCCTGTCAAGCGAAACCAACCATCAAAGCAGATAGCAGCGGAAGACAAAAGATCAAACACATGCATTGGCCACGGGCCTACAGAAATTAAACACACGGTTCACATGTAGACTTGGGCTCCTCAGGCATCTTTTCAACAATTTACAAAATCCATCAAGGGCAATTCCAAATAACAATGCATAAGCATACACATACAAATCTTACATATCTATTCTAAATCAAATAATATAAATGCAAATTCAACTAATCTGACTTAGACCGACCGACTCAAAGACTTGACTCAACTCCGCCTAGCTCCAAACTCCAAAGCAAACCTGCACACAAAAAGATTGGGGAGGGAGAGGGTCGGTCTACAACTCGACTGAGTGAGGGGGAAAACGCACACCAACAGATATATACATATAGAGCAAAGCACGTATTAAACAAAAGACTATGAACCGGGATAGGGTTTTGCATACCAAAACCATTTTTAAATCAAACTTATACATATACTTATCAAAACATCTCAAACTTAACATATTCGTATTATAACATAAAGGAAAGCTCCTATCCCGTTTCATAATCAACATATCTTAACGAATTCTTATACCCGGCGAGTACGTGTCTTACTCCTCTAGAACGTAAGAAAATAAAGAAAAACCTCCAAGAGTCGCACGTGAATATCTCAAATGGAATTACGCCCAGGTCAACCCCGACGACCCTTGTCATACCGGGGCTCCCAGCCCATAATTCCGAGGGGCCAATAAACCAAAACAAACCAAACTCCCATCTTTCAGGGATAAACTCGCTACAAAACACACTTAACAAAACATAACCAAAACTTACGTACCTTATCGGAGCATACCTTACCTTGTAACTTAGCATATGCTATAGACGTACCTCTCCGTGTCATCCTAATCCATAGCTAGCTTGAATACACACGGTTTGGAGCATAGACTGGTTGCAAAACATTTTCAAGCTCACATATGCTCATACATATAGATCAAAATAGCTTACATAGACCTCAGAAAACTTAATTTATATATATATATATATATATATATTCCCACGCGATGGAATTTAAGCCCTTAGACACCCATCCACGCAAATCTCACGCGATGGAATTTAAAACCGTAAGCTCCCATCCACGCAGAACCCACGCGATGGAATTTGAGCCCGTAAGCTCCCATCCACGCAGAACACACGCTCAAGATCATAAACGTATCTTATAAGCACATATCTATTATATATGTATAATAGTATACTCACATGCGGGCTTTGAAAATGAGCACAGAGGGTTATAGGTCGCTTTAACTAAAACAGATACACCGAAGAAACCAAAACCGGACAAGTGATTCACCCCGGAATCAGAACGGACCACGAAACACCACCTCGGGTGCACCTGAACCAACTGAAGACAAAACACAAAGCTTAGAATCCACATGAACCACATTGACGCACGACTTATGTTTACGCATATAAAGAATGCAAGTATGTAGGCAAAGTTCATATACAAATCAAATTCATGCAAACTTATACGTCTCACAATGTAATGCAGTCATAATCATGCTTAGGAAACACTCAAATATCCAATTAATCCAATTAAGAGCAAACAAAGTGTGCACGAACGCATATTAACCAATTCATGCATAATTAGAACAAATATCAACACATAAACATGTTACAACAATCTAAGAACAAGCTGGACAATATTCATGAATGCAATGGATGCAAATGAGATGCGTAAACACATCACTCAAACCATATTGATTCATAATGTTCAAGCAAAGGCATAGAAATTCAAGTTCATGCATAAACAAAGCACACGGCAAGAACGAAACATGAAAGTAGCCGATTGACACTCAAAAGGACATACAAAGGTATTTCGGAAGCAAAGGAATCGAACTACAAAAGATGGAAAATCACATTTGATGCAGTAGCTTCCGAAACGCCCGTGTTGTGACCTTAAGGTACGGTCAAACGCCATTGTCGTACCCTACTGTAACGATTTTTGCATGCCAAACGGGCTTTTAGAAAATGAACTGAGGCATGAAATGGGCGTTTGGTTACGTTCTGCGAGAAAAAGCGTGAACAGTAACAATGGCCGAAATGGGAACAAACCCCAATCTCAATCGAACCCATGCAACACCAAATCACACGAAATTCATACCACGAAGCATATATAACATGTAGGTCACATATTTGCATATAAGAGCCCCCGAAACGAACTCGAACACATAAGTCCCAAACCCGGTACTATTCAGCATCTTCCCCAACTAGCACTTAGGCAACGAATCAAGATACGAAAGAGGTATAGAACTAAAGCACGTAATGAAAGAGTCACAAATCTTACCTTAAGTCGTCGATCAAACGGTCGGATCGTCGTAAGCTTGAGCTCAAAGCCATGGTTGCCAAAAGGGGAAATTTCTTCTTCTCTTCTCTCTTCCCTTGCTTGAACGTGAAAAGTGAGGGAGAGGGGGATATTTTCAGCCTTTAAGGCTAAAACGGGTCGGGTCGGATAGTAACGGTTAGGGTCAACACTCCGGTCCAAACGGATCGGATTCTAAAATGGTTGGGCTATGAAATGGCTTTACAAAATTAAAAGGTTGAATCCATTAAATCCGAATCATCGAAACGAATCAAATGGCAGGGTCGGAATTCGAATTCGAATTCCCGAGCTAAAATAGCCACGAGGGCTCACACGTCCTAATTAAAATTAGGTATCCTAATTTACAATTATTGGACAATTCAGTCCAAGACATTTAATTAAATTCTAATGCACACGTATTAAAATAAATCTCACGTTGACAAGTAAGCATGCTAATCACATAATTCACATAAATTATAGAATTAAACTCACTCGTGACGCCGTACCTGGAATGCCGAAGAGGCGGGGTGTGACAATGTCCTCCCCTTAAGAGAACCTGGTCCCCAGGTTCGCCTACTCGAGTTTCAAGCTCGAACAACTTTCTGTATTAACCCAAGTTCGAGGTTCATGACGTCCCGACGAGGGTTAGCCCAAGAAAGGTCTTCAAGCACAAGGGGTTTGAATCCTCAAATCGATCCGGTCATGAATTGCTCTACTCGCACGGTAAAGACGGTCTAAGGTAGATTCAACTCTCACCGTTTGAGTACAACCGAGTCAACTCTAAGGCTCGGTATTCAACGATTGGTATAGTTATCGAACTCACGCCGCTCTATTCCAAGCTCTAACCGAATCTACTTCATCACGATCTAAAGTCCAAAGTGTCACACATCCGGACTTCCTTCACACAGGTTGTTGATCCGGTGGCAAAGCTCGACCCTCATCTCACCGAAGAACGACAACTCTCGAACTCTCAAAACCTCTCACAAAGCAAAAAGAAAAGAACAAAACAAGTATAAACAAACTTGAATACGCATGATACACGTGATATGTATGTTTGAGGTACCGTTCACCGATGCTTTGTAAAGCTTGTCTTTAAGGAACTTGATTGTTGTCGATGCTCTTTGTTCACACTTGAGCTATGAACTTTGTAGTTCACTTACCGCTTCAATCACCATTCCGGACTTCATCCTATAGTTGTTGGTTAGCCTTTACACTTCCTCAATCTCTAATTCCGCTCTTGAGTGTTCTCTTGGCCTTGTTCTTGTTTTTCCCCAAAATGGAGCTCTTTGGACTTTCATTAATGACTAGAACCTTTTCACCCGATCCTCGAAGTCAACGAAACATTAACATATTTGTAGCTCCATTTCCTAGCCTCATACACATCTTGTAAAATTTCCAAAGAATCGACCTCGTTCCCTTGTGATAATTCCTCTTCCTCAGTATTCCTTTGATGTATGAAATTATTTCCCCTGGTATTCTCTTCCCCTTTTGAGTGCAAGACCAACCTCGTAATCTTTATCTTTCCTCTTCGAAGTTCTAAAGTCCTTGGAAAACCCGAAAGGAACCTTCAAAATTTCCCTCATGGAATCCCCTTCTTCCAAAGCCACGGTTACACAGAGGTCGCCTTCATGCTTCGGAATTTCTAATGATCTCTTTAGATAACTCATTGCATGATCGTATGTTATATGATACGGAACATTAGCTTCTTCGTGGATCCTTTCGACACTCTTTACACTTCTACCATCTCGAATGCATTATCTTTCTTCTTTGAATCTCTAGAGCCCTTATTGGACCATTCGAATGGACCTTCAATTGTCTTTCCTCGGATCCATCTCTTCAAAGTCGTGGTTAAATAGAGGTTATCTTCATGCTCCTAAATCGAGTTGACCTTCTTTGTTTCGGAAGCATTATACAATAACTTCTTGTACTTTTTAATAACCTCGTCTACTACATCGTTCCGTGATTCATCACCAGATTTAAGGGCTTCCGTTATATCCTTGCGATAGTCTTCTTCTAATTTCATATCAATTCCCTAGCCTACGCCCGTTCAAGAGAATTCCCGAATCACCTCTTTCATCTTCAACCTACTCTTCTCAATTTTCAACAACCATCCCTCGTATCATGTGCGGAGTATCAAGCTAAAATCAAACACCAACTTATGCATGCCGAGTTAAAGTACAAATGGAGTATAACACATATTCGGCACTTAGACACGTAGAATGTTTCAAGGAATACATATAATCAAAATCAAGTAATAAGACAATAATTAAATATGTCGTGTATGCACATGCCATGAATGCATATACCTCGATCCTCAAATTTTTGTTGATGTCCAAATTGAAGCATTTGGTTTCGTTCCCCTCATTTGTGATTCCTTAGTCGATCCCATTCTGTGACCAAATGATTCTTTGATCCGCACGCATGACACTTCTTCAACAGGTCCCAACACATGTTGTAGGCGTGATTAGTTCCTCCACAATAACACAAGGTTGAGGCTTCTTTCGTGTTCTAGAAGAATTCCCATCTTTATACTTTTTCCCACGGATCTTCCTTTTAGCTTGAATACCCTAATGTTGAGATTTTCCTTTATTCGTAGATTGAAGCGAAACCCCAACTCATTTCTCGACTCTGAATCCTCACCTTCTTTTCCACCTGTCAATTTCCGATTTCAACCCTTAAAGCTTTAGTAATCGTCGTGTCCTAAGTGCTCGTATTCTTTGCCATTAAAGCTTCCTTGAGCTCCTCCCGAAGACCTTCCATAAAACACCTTACTTTCATCTCTCCGTTGCCCATAATGTGAGGTACATATTTGCCTAGTTTCTCGAACTCATTGGTATACTTCGCAACCGTTCCATTTCCTTGTTTGAGGCTAAGAAACTCCTCAAACCTTTAACTTTGTAAAATAGTCGGTGTGTACCCTTTCCTATATTCATGAATGAAGGCATCGCAAGTTAACCCTTCGCTCGTAGCTCCAATTTGGAGGGTAACTTTTTTCCACCATTACCTTGCTCATCCTTCTAGTAGTAGAGTTACAAGGTGTGCCTTGTCTTGTGGGTTGTGCTGGCCCACTTCGAAGATACTTTAAACCTCGAATATCCATTCTTTTGCTTGTATATCATCAACTTCACAGAATTGGGGAGAATTAAATGCTCTGAAGTCCCGGTATAATGTCGCCATCGGATTCATGGGTTGTACTTCAATGTGATGTTGTTCTTGATTGTAGAAATGTGGAGGTGGTGGTTGATTAAGACCTTGTCATTGCGATGGCATCCTGAAAATCTCACAATTTAGAATATAGATGTATGTATGTCGGTTAGTATATGAGTATGCCACGTAATCAAGTTAGGTAATTGCAATTAAGAAATGCAATACATTGCACGTAATAAAAATCAACAAGTGTTAAGAGATTCGAAGGCATATCATATCAAATCGGATGCAAATGCACACACTTAATCACATTGTCCTATGCCGTATGACCTAGACAGACGCAAAAAGACACTGAACGCCGGTTTTGCAACCTGGGGCTCTGATACCACCTTAGGAAGTAGCACCCCGCACGTGAGGCACCACATCCACCGCACTACGGTCCAACCCGAGCAACGAAATGGAGAGTCCACATCCGGATCCAACCGTAGCGAACGGGAGACAAACAAAACAAACACCTAAGCTAGGCGAAACCTAGACCCTATCAAGCGAAACCAACCATCAAAGCAGACAGCACCGGAAGACAAAAGATCAAACACATGCATTGGGTACGGGCCTGCAGAAATTAAACACACGGTTCACATATAGACTTGGGCTCCTCAGGCCTCTTTTCAACAATTTACAAAATCCATCAAGGGCAATTCCAAATAACAATGCATAAGCATACGCATACAAATCTTACATATCTATTCTAAATCAAATAATACAAATGTAAATTCAACTAATCTGACTTAGACCGGCCGACTCAAAGACTTGACTCAACTCCGTATAGCTCCAAACTCCAAAGCAAACCTGCACACTAAAAGATTGGGGAGGGAGAGGGTCAGTCTACAACTCGACTGAGTGAGGGGGCTAACGCACACAAACACATATATACATATAGAGCAAAGCATGTATTAAACAAAAGACTACGAACCAGGATAGGGTTTTGCATACCAAAACCATTTTTAAATCAAACTTATATATATACTTATCAAAACATCTCAAACTTAACATATTCGTATTATAACATAAAGGAAAGCTCCTATCCCGTTTCATAATGAACATATCTTAACGAATTCTTATACCCGGCGGGTACGGGTCTTACTCCTCTATAACGTAAGAAAATCAAGAAAAACCTCCAAGAGTCGCACGTGAATATCTCAAATGGAATTACGCCCAGGTCAAACCCGACGACCCTTGTCGTACAGGGGCTTCCAGCCCATAATTCCGAGGGGCCAATAAACCAAAACAAACCAAACTCCCATCTTTCAGCGATAAACTCGCTACAAAACACACTTAACAAAACATAACCAAAACTTACGTACCTTATCGGAGCATACCTTACCTTGCAACTTAGCATATGCTATAGATGTACCTCTCCTTGTCATGCTAATCCATAGCTAGCTTGAATACACACGGTTTGGAGCATAGCCTCGTTGCAAAACATTTTCAAGCTCACATATGCTCGTACATATAGAGCAAAATAGCTTACATAGGCCTCAGAAAACTTAATTTATATATATATATATATATATATATATATATATATATATATATATATATATTCCCACGCGATGGAATTTAAGCCCTTAGACACCCATCCACGCAAATCTCACGCGATGGAATTTAAACACGTAAGCTCCCATCCACGCAGAACCCACGCGATGGAATTTAAGCCCGTAAGCTACTATCCACGCAGAACACATGCTCAAGATCATAAACGTATCTTATAAGCACATATCTATTATATAAGTATAATAGTATAGTCATATGCGGGCTTTGAAAACGAGCACAGAGGGTTATAGGTCACTTTAACTAAAACAGAAATCCTAAAACCTCACCTTACAACGAAGAAACCAAAACAGGACAAATGATTCACCCCGGAATCAGAACGGACCACGAAACACCACCCCGGGTGCACCTGAACCAACTGAAGATAAAACACAAAGCTTAGACTCCACATAAACCACATTGACGCACGACTTATGTTTAGGCATATAAAGAATGCAAGTATGTAGGCAAAGTTCATATACAAATCAAATTCATGCAAACTTATGTGTCTCACAATGTAATGGAGTCATAATCATGCTTAGGAAACACTTAAGTATCCAATTAATCCAATTAAGAGCAAACAAAGTGTGCACGAACGCATATTAACCAATTCATGCATAATTAGAACAAATATCAACACATAAACATGTTACAACAATCTAAGAACAAGCTCGACAATGTGCATGAATGCAATGGATGCAAATGAGATGCGTAAACACATCACTCAAACCATATTGATTCATAATGTTCAAGCAAAGGCATAGAAATTCGAGTTCATGCATAAACAAAGCACACGGCAAGAACGAAACATGAAAGTAGCAAATTGACACTCAAAAGGACATACAAAGGTATTTCGGAAGCAAAGGAATCGAACTACAAAAGTTGGAAAATCACATTTTATGCAGTAGCTTCCGAAACGCTCGTGTCGTGACCTTAAGGTATGGTCAAACGACCGTGTCGTACCCTTCTGTAACGATTTTTGCATGCCAAACGGGCGTTTAGAAAATGAACTAAGGCATGAAACGGGCGTTTGGCTACGTTCTGCGAGGAAAAGCGTGAACAGTAACAATGGCGGAAATGGGAACAAACCCCAAGCTCAATCGAACCCATGCAACACCAAATCACACGAAATTCATACCACGAAGCATATATAACATGTAGGTCACATATTTGCATATAAGAGCCCCCGAAACGAACTCGAACACATAAGTCCCAAACCCAGTACTATTCATCATCTTCCCCAACTAGGACTTAGGCAATGAATCAAGATACGAAAAAGGTATAGAACTAAAACACGTAATGAAAGAGTCACATATCTTACCTTAAGTCATCGATCGAACGGTCGGATCGTCGTAAGCTTGAGCACAAAGCCATGGTTGCCAAAAGGGGAAATTTCTTCTTCTCTTCTCTCTTCCCTTGCTTGAACGTGAAAAGTGAGGGAGAGGGGGATATTTTCAGCCTTTAAGGCTAAAACGGGTCTTGCAAACGGGTCGGGTCGGATAGAAACGGTTAGGGTCAAAACTTCGGTCCAAACAGATCGGATTCTAAAACGGTTGGGCTATGAAATGGCTTTAGAAAATTAAAAGGTTGAATCCATTAAATCCGAATCATCGAAACAAATCAAATGGCGGGGTCGGAATTCGAATTCGAATTCCCGAGCCCAATTAGCCACGAAGGCTCAAACGTCCTAATTAAAATTAGGTATCCTAATTTACAATTATTGGACACTTGAGTCCAAGACATTTAATTAAATTCTAATGCACACGTATGAAAATAAATCTCACGTTGACACGTAAGCATGCTAATCACATAATTCACATAAATTATAGAATTAAACTCACTCGTGATGTCGTACTTGGAATGCCGAAGAGGCGGGGTGTCACAAAGCTCGTTTGGACCTCCGAAATTCAACCGAAAAACGAATCGGCCGCAAAACTGCCACACATAGCCATTTTAACCATAACTCTGTCAATACTTAACCAAATTAACCAAGGTTTGGCCTCAATTAACCCTAGTAAAACCCTTTACCTGATGCTCCTAATCTCGTTTCGTCCAAGGCCAGGGAAAGAGAGGAAGTAGCTGCAAACTTGGGGATCAAATTACTATTCCCACCACTATTCATTTTATGAGATTTTGAGCTCCAATCTCAATCAAACTCAACCAGATTCATGGGGTAAGTTTATGATTGTTTTCTCCACTCAATTTTATTCATTTTGATCCAAGAATCTCTGAGTTTGAACCATGATTGATCGTGATATGATTATGTGAATTAATAGTTAGGTTTAATTTTCACTCCTTGAATCCATGACTTTATTTTCGAATTCTTTGAGAATTAATGCATGATATATGACCATCCTATCTTTCTTTACTTGTTCTTGGACAAGAATTTCATTTATATGAAGTGTATATGGAACCACCATGATTGAAATGTGAGTTTGAAGCTTTTGAGAATAAATTCTCTTCCATGTCTGCTATTGTGTGTTGCTGCTGTTGCGTGCCTACTGCCGTGTGTTGCTGCATTTATTTCCTTGCCTTTGGTTGTTGGTTTATTTTTGTTTTGTTGCTTGAAGAGGTCCCCTGCTATTGCTGCGTGAGAAGGAAAAGAACAGGGCAGCAGTTGCTGCTGTTCGTCGCGCTGTTGTGATCTCCCGTGGGGGGCCGGGGGGGAGATCTTGTGTTGTTATGTCCCCAGGCGGGGACAATTCAGGCAGTAGCTACTGCCTTCCCCATGCCCGGCCGGGGACTTTTGATTGCATTTATTTCCCTGGGCGGGTAGTGCACGTCCTGCTGCTGCTTCTTTCTTTCTTTTGCTGCTTGTTTCCCCGTTAACAACAACCTTGAAATGGCTGATATTGTAGCCCTTTTTTGCATGAATAGCAACCATTAATGGCTGAATTTAGAGCCCATTTCTGCATGTATTTAAGGTTGTGCATGAGTTACATGCATGAGGAGGGATTAGCTGCATATGTGTGTGTGTGTGTGTGATTTTGTATTTGTGCATGGTATATATATATATATATATATATATATATATATATATATATATATATATATATATATATTGTGGTGTGTGTGCATGGTGTTTATATATGTATATTACGTGATATATATATACATATATATGCATGTACACTCATGCATGCATAATACATTATGTGTGCATGTATTTATATATAATATATTATGCATGCATGAGTGTACGTATATATATATGTATATATATATATATATATATATTAATATTATATATTATAAAATGCATGATGAATATTTGTATTATATTATAATATTATAAAGTATATTATATATAGTAAGTGTTATTTGATTTATTTCAATTTTAGAATTTAATTGTTAATTATTTTCTATTATTTAATTATCGATCATGACTTGAATGTTTTTATTTGCCTATTTTCTAATTGTAAACGTGAGATAGTACGTGTTATGATTTTTATATGAAATTCTTGAATTGAATTGACATGGAATGTGAAATTATGAACTTGATTGAGTTTGAACATTTACTTGAATGAATGAATAACTTGTTCATATTCCTTAAATGTAGTAATAGTGCACATGAAAGTGTTCATGACATAATATCATCTTTTATGCATTCATATCATGTGCATAATATTGTCGTGCATCATATGTGGTTCATATGGAGTCTTGAGTCTCACGTTTGTACCGTGTCAATTCTTTTACAGTTTCCTCCAGGGCGGAGACGTGCCGGGTTCATAGGTTACTTTCAAGCCTTTTTTTCTTCTTGGTATTGTTCGGTAAGAGGTGTACAGGTGGGTTTCTCTTCTATTAGTTACAATGACCCAATATATCCCTTATTTGAATGTTTCAAGCCAAAATATTATATATATGTATATATATATCGAGTTTTTTTAAAAGAGTCTATGATTTTCCAACGTAAAACCCTTCTTTTATGTATCCACACCTCATGATTTTTGGCGTGGTCATGATTGTTATTGCATGTGTAACACCCCGGAGCGAAGGGCGCCACATCCCCCGCACCATAACCCAACTCGTGAAGCGAAATGGGAACTTCGTCCACGTATCAAGCCACGGCGAACGGGTGAAAAACAAAAATCTAACCTAAGCTAGGCGGTCTAGACCCTACTCAGAGCGCGCAAAATAAATTCGCGGATGCCAACAACTAAAAAAATAACTTATAGCATGCAAGCATAAATCACGTCATGTTCTCCACATAACACTCATACAACCTCAGATACAAAATAATTATACAAAACTGAGTAGCAAAATTAATACATATTTCAAAACTAACAAATTGCGTAAAATAAACGAAATACAATGCATGAGACTCAAGCTCTCCAAAACAAAGATTCAAGAGAACTGCCTAGCTCCAACTCCCACAAAACGAGAACCTGCAAACTCGAGACAAAGGGGAAAAAGATAGAAATAGCGAGGGTCAGTCCTAGAGACTGGTGAGGGGGTTAACACACGCACCCATACATATACGTAATAACAAAGCATAAACAAAGCTGAAAGGATTCATGAACGGGGCACGATTTTTGCATTCTAAAACATTTAACCCGTGATAATATATATAAAGAAAGAAGTTTAGGGCCGAAGGCCAAATCAAATCAAGTTTTAGAGTTTAGAAATTCGCCCCCGTTTCACAGCCATAACGGATACAGAAGCATAAGCATAAACATAACAACACGGCGAGAACGAGTTCTCACACACTCGCTCATACCAAAGCAAAACTCATAAAACAATCCCACCTTTACACCATTAGGGAAGAGAGGTGCCCCTCTCAACCCACCACAGAACGAAACTTGTGCACCAGAGGATCCCGCCCGGTTCCTTCGATGGCCAGCCAAAATGCGCTCCGTCGGCATAGGAGAACTAAGTCTCCCGTTGGTGGAGAAGTCCACAGGGTCGTAAGCGGCGACCCCATGGTCGTCCCGGGTCTCCCTTACCTACAACTCCGGGGCCCATCACACATACACAGATACTTTCGCTGATCATACTTATCAAACTTACCATACGAAACTTATCCACAAGTCATATCACGCTTACAAACACACACTCTTATCAAAGCTTGTCAAAATAAACGAAAATAGAGCTTATATACTTATAAAAGCGTTTTCAAAGTCTCTAGACAAACGGGACAAATCCCACAAAATACGTATCCAAACACATATCTATATAAATATACTTATATAAGTCGCATGCGGGTTCGAAATACAAATAAGGTTTTAGATCATAATAACTAAAAGGAAAGAAAACCTCACCTTGTCGACCAAACCGAATAAAAACAGATGGAAAGCAAACCAAAGGACCTCCTCCTCAACAACGGAACGATCCTAAGAGAAAAACAAAGAGAAAGTGGCAAACTTAGGCTCAAAATGAACCATATTGATGCTCGGCAAATGCATATGAATGTGAGTGATGCTTATAAAGCTTAACAAATCGACAAATAATGCCTACGAGTTCATATTTATTCAAAAGTCTAATAAATCATGTCAAACGAATCCCTAAGTTTCATATAGTAATCTTATCATATAATACAACATGTTACCAACGTATTCATACCATGCAAGGAGCAAGGATTGATCATGCAAGGCATATAAACGGAATATGAAGTCACACACACACGTTAGAGGAGCATATCGCACATATGAAGCCATAATTCGCAAACGAGCACATAAATCAAATCATAAATTCATATAACATAAGTTAACATACAATACGTTAAGCTAACAATGCATATAGGTCACAAAAGGGACACGAGAAAGTAATTAAAAGCAACAAAATGACGAAAGAAACTCCCCCGAGGCACCACCGTGACACATGACACGACCATGTCCAAAACACAAAGGAAACGGACACGGCCGTGTCCGAATTTAAATAAATCAGATGCCCAAGTCGAGTCCTTGACATGGCCGTGTCAATAATCAACACAAACTGGACACGGCCGTGTCCAATTCAAATTTCTGAAAAACGGTTTTTGGTGCAGCAACATTTTCAAAGGCAAAATCAAGGCATTTTCGTAGAAGCTCTTAGGGAATTTCTTAGGCCTCAAGCACACACATAACATGCATGAAGCCAACACCAAAGCATCACCAAATCATGCCTTAAAACGCAGCAACAAGCAGCTCAACATTCGTGCACCAAATCTGTCACAAAGAAGGAAGGAACACAGCAGGCCATATACCTGAAGTCTGGGACTAAAACAGGGAATAAAAGCTTGTAAACACATAGCTAACATGTAAATCAATTCATATACTTCATGTACATGCAATTTCACATGAAATGGAGTTCAAAAAGTCATCAAACTGACCAAAATTCTGACAGCAATTCAAACCGGGAAGAGCAGAATATATTCTCAAATATATAGCTGAAATGAAGCATGAAATCAAGCTAAAACCGAGCATATTCATAGAGCAACATGTGTAACACATAACCATGCATTAATGCACAAAATTGGATGCAAGAATCCATCAAGCAAACCTCAAAACATGACAGCAACTTAGTGAAAATGAGCAGATTTGCAGCAGCAGTTTCTAAGGTGCAAGAACTCAAGTTTGTGGACAAAATAAAGCATGAAATCAGGGAAAAACGAACACATTCATAGAAAAACATGTATATTATATAACCAAGCACTAGCACACGAAATTGGAGGCAAGAATTCAATAAGTGGGAGTGTCAACCTGACTCCTCTAATGCTTGCTTGTGGGATCACACCCTTAAGAAGGACCACCTTGTTTCATGGAGGTTCAAAGTGTATAGTTGACACGTGTGTGATACATGAGGGTGCTTACTTCAATAAGTAAGTTCACTGGGGTGCCCCGTGTGAGAACATTCCTAAATGGGAAAGGAAGTTTCTATTTTAGGAAATAGAAACTTCTAGATTAGGAAATATCTCACGAGTCATTGATGTGATTAATTGATCCTTAAGACTTGACGTTCCTTGTCACTTTATGAGTTAACTCTGTAGTCTTAGGTATAAGCTTTAAAGGGTGTCGCCTTAGACAACTGATTCAAGGCTTATGCTGGGGCTGCACAAGTGATTCATGAAAGTGAATGAGAATCAAGAAAGGACCTACACTTCCATTTGCATGGTGATCTCTTATTGTGTAAGTCATTCATATGCCATATGGAGTCCTTGGCCAAGGCAGTAGATCAAGACATCAAGAAAAGGGTTTCTTGGATTGAGATCAAATGGATATGAAATGCACTTAGCTTTAAGACCGGATTATTAGGGTTCTAATTATTCCCTTACCCTAGATCTTGGTTGAGAGATAGTAAGTAGGAGGATTGTATCTCACATGAATCAATGACTTAAAGGTTCTGTCGAATCTGAACATTCCAATTCAGCTAGGGGTTAAACACCTGTTGCTAGACTATGGTCATCGAATCTGTTTACTGATTAATTAATTAGTGAATTAATTAATTAGGGTCACTGCTAATTGAATTGAGAACCTAGAGGGTCACACACAACAACTTGGTTACATGAGTTAAGGCTTAAAAAGGATTAAACGAGTTAATCGGGCCTAGAGGGTTCCACACGTGTGGGTCACGTGACTGGACACGTGTCATTGTCACACGTGTGCCACACGTGATTATTTAATTATATATTAAATAATTAATTTGTTAATTATTTAATAGACTTTGGTTAATTTTGAATTAAAAAGAAAGTCTTATTTTGGAGAAAAATAATCTAGTTAATTAATTGTGAATTAATTAATTAGTTAAAATAAGTTATTTATTTTAAATAAATAAAGTATAAAATTATCCAAAAATAGTTTAGATATTTTTAGCTCTCTTGAAAGTTGATTTGAATTTGAATTCAAAGTCAAAGTCAAAATTACTTGATGATCAAGTAATAGGAGAGAGGGACCAAAACCCTTAGCCCATAAGGGCTAGGGAATTTCGGCCAATCCCTTAATATAAATAGGGGAGCTCGAGCTCCCCTTAGAGCTAATTGGCAATTCTTTTGGTTCATGTGTTGAACACCATCCTTTCTCTAAGATAAACGAAACCCTAGGTTAAGCCTAAACATTAACTAGAGAACTAGCATCCTTACTAGTTAGATTGTAGTGAAGTTGGTGGACTATCTCTAGAGAGCTTCAAGTTAGAAGTTTGAAGATTCGAGCTTTACCAAGGAGAGGGGATCAAGCCGCGAGAAGAACGTTCTTGGGTGGCTTGAAACGCTTCAAGAAAGTTAATTAAGAAAGTAAGTTTCTAATCCCTATGAATTTGGTTACACGATTGCGAGTCCCAGATCCTTTTGTTGGAAAAATTTTAAATTTCCGCTGCTTTCTGATTCGTGTTTTCCAACAAGTGGTATCAGAGTCACCTCGTTAATCGTGTTTCTGATTCGTCTCAATTATTCCGAATTTGGTAGAAATGCTTAGGCTTAGATGCGAATTAGGTATTCATGAGTTCTTTTAGAAACCCTGAATTATGAAACTGTAATTTTTCTTGAATTTCTGAAACTGTTTTCTTAAATTGTGTTTTTGAAAAACGTTTTGATTAAAGTCTTTTTAAATCGTATTTTTCCCAATTTTTGGATTAAACCGGGTTTTGGAGAAACCCAAAATACGAAATGGAACACGAAAAGGACTAGCCTAGGCTTGCTAGCACGTCGCACGCCCAGGCTCGTCGACGCCGCCCAGCCCTCCTGCAACCGCATGGGAGGCCTTCCGGCCCGCCGCCCAGCCCTCCCGCAACCGCTCTGGAGCACCCTCCCCGGATCGCCCGCACGCGAGCAGCAGCAAGCTGCGTACGTTGCGCGCAGGGGCTGGCGCGCGTGCCTAGCGTGCGACGCTGCTCGGTGAGCAGTTGCTCGGTGAGCAGTTGCTCGTTCCGGGCGGTTCCGAGCCCGGTTTTCGTGTTTTCGTGTTTTTCGTATTTTCTGTCCTTGAAATCCCGATTTAATTTTTCTGTAAAATTTTGTTTTATTAAATTTGAATTATTTTTGAAATAATTGTTTAAATTGGGATTTTGAAAATTTTAAGCGATTTAAATTTTGAAAAAAATTACAAACTTTATTTTATGAAAATATTGAAAGGATAAAATTATTAATTTTTCAGAAATTAATTAGAATTTTATTGGTTTATGGTTATTCGGGTTTTATTAAAAAGGCTCTTGAACAAGAAATGCATCTAAGTCGTGTTTTAAGCTATTAGAGCTTAAAGCGAGAATTTTAATTTATTGGTTAAATTTAAATTCTTGCAAAAGCATGTTAGGTGATCATGGGTTTAGACTTATGTATGGTTTTAATTTATGCACATGGATGGTTTAAATTGGGGTTGGAGCCCTATAGTTGCGTTTTTCAATTGAGGTTGGAGCCTCACTTATGTGCGTACTGTTATGTGATTTATTATGTGGCTTTCCATATTACTGTTTTTGAGACCGGGGTATGCTCCATGTAATTATCTAAGGCCAATATGAAGATTGAGCCTTATTATTTTATGTCTTTTTCTTTTTATTGTAATTTGAGATTAGAGATAGGTGGTGAGGTTTTATTTTCATTTTGGAGACAATGCACCCATGGAGTAAGATGGACCACATTCAAGTAACAAGGAGGCCATAAGCGAAGACCCCTCAAAATGTTAGGGAGGGGAATCTCAATTGTAAAAATGTAATAGAGATAGGGCTCGTATTTTGTTACCGCTTTCCCTTATGTGATTTAAACTGTTTATGTGGCATGTATGTTAGAACTTGTGATTGTGGAGTGGCTCCCACTTATCACGCATAAGATAGGTAGAACCCATGATCATGACATGTTAGTATCATGCTAGGACATGTTATCTGTTTATGTGCTTCTTCGAAATGCATTTAAGTGTACTTGCATTAATCAAGACTAATAAAATTGGATAACATATATGTTGGTGAGGTCGAACAGGACAACTCTCCGGTTGATTCGAAAATTCCCATTAAATATTAAGCTAATGTCGAGCAAATAGGTGTTTAATTCGAGATGCAAATTTTGAATTAAATTCCTAGCATTCCATCAATAGGTTTTAAGTTTAGTAAGTGAAGCTAGTTATTGTCCGCGAGTCGTGCGATAGCTAGTGGAGCTTATTAGTTCTTAGTTACCTAATTGATCATTTTAAATGATCAATATTTCGTGATCAATTTTGGCAAGGGCGATGTCCGCGAGTCGTGGGTCGTTCGAACTAAGTTTTGATCATGATCTTATGATTGATGGGTCTAGCTTAACACCTAAGTAAATATGGATGTCGCACGAGTCGTGGGTCCATATTGAAAGATAGGTGATGCAAAAAACAATTACTAAGAGTTCTAAAGGTGTTAGAATTTGTAAATTGTACCTACCTGGGGTTCTTACTTAGAATGTCCGCGAGTCGTGGGTTCGAGGTAAAATGCCTAGGATCTTAGTACCCATTAGGAAACGTGTTCCTCTTAGATCTTTGAGAATTATAGATCTTTGAAAAACAGTGGGAGTTACATTAGATTAAAGACCTTATCTTTTGTATATCGTTATAATTCAGCATGCTCACTAAGTTCTCTGTTTTACCATTTAGGTCATAGATTCTGTGATTCTCTACGTGTTTGGAAATGGCAACCAAAAACCCTCTTGTATCGATCCTCGAGTCAAACAAGTTGACTGGTCCCAACTATTCTGATTGGCTGAGGAATCTAAAAATCATTTTAGATTCTGAGAAGAGAACTTATGTTCTCTTCGAAGGGGAGCCTAGTCCCGAAGGGGAGGCTCCCACTCGGGCCGAGCGGGACGCGATTCAGAAGTGGAAGGATGATAATCTCCAAGCCCGTTGCCTTATGTTGGCTAACATTTCTCCGGACTTGCAAAGGCAACATGAGGCCATGGAATTCACTTGGGAGATTTACGACCACTTAGAGCAACTTTACCGCCCTCATGAACGTGTTATAAGGTATAACACTTCAAAGGAATTGTTCCACTTAAGAATGAGGGAAGGTTTAAGTGTCCATGAATATGGAATCAAGTTTTTCTCCCTTACTGAGAAACTTGCTTCCATGGACATGCCACTGAAAGATGAGCTTTCAATGGATTTGTTGCTAGCTTCACTCCCACCATCATTCAACCCATTTGTCCTTAACTTCAATATGAATCATGTTGGTGCTACTGTAGCTGAGCTGATTAGTCAGCTTGTGACTGCTTAAAGCACGATCAAGAACGACAATAAGGTTTTGATGGTAAATGCTCCATCTTCCTATTCTGGGCCTGCTAAAGGTAAGGGCAAGAAAACCCAAAAAGAAGAAGAAGAAACCCCTTAGGCCCACTGGTGGCGTTTAAAAGGGGAAGGCCCAAAAGAAGAAGCGTGATCAGAAAGAGGATGTTTGCTTCCATTGTGGCAAAGCGGGACATTGGAGGAGAAACTGCCCAGAGTACAAGGCTACTCTAAATAAAGGTATGTTTCTCGTTGAAATAAATCTTTCTATTAATTCTAGTTCTTGGGTACTTGATACCGGTTGTGGAACCCATATCTGTAATGATGTACAGATGCTAAGTGAAGTTCAACAACTCAAAGAAGGAGAATGTGTGATGAAGATCGGCGATGGCTCAAACGTTAAAGCTCGAGCTTTAGGCACAATTAGATTAGATTTAGGTAGTTTTGAGTTAGTCTTAATTAAAGTCCTTTATGTACCGAGCATTATTCGTAATATAATTTCAGTTCCAATTTTAGATTGTGAAGGTTATGAAACTTATATTAAGAATGGTAAATACTTTATCAAACGGAGCAACTCTTCCGTTCACATCGGTACTCTAAGTAATGGACTTTATCTAACTCAGAATATCAATATCATGAATATACAATGAGGAACTAAATGTAAGAGAGATGATAAAGTTTCAGCTCTCTTATGGCACGCTAGATTAGGACACATTTCCAAGAACAGAATTAGCAAGATAAACACTTTAGGATCATTCTCTGAAAATGATCTCAAAGAGCTAACTTCTTGCGAATCTTGTCTCAAAGGAAAAATGTCCAAAGTTCCTTTTAAAGGAACTGTGGAACGTGCCACTAAGGTCTTGGATTTGATCCATACTGATGTTTGTGGACCGCTTAGTGTAAGCACTAGAAACAATCATCAGTATTTCATAACCTTTACCGACGACTTTAGTCGATATGGTTATATATACTTGATGAAGTATAAATCTGAAGCTTTTGAGAAATTCTTAGAATTTCAAAAGGAGGTTGAGAACCAAACTGTTCACAAGATCAAAGCACTTCGATCTGATCGAGGAGGCGACTATCTTAGTGAAGAATTCCTTAATGATCTCAAAGATAATGGGATTATCTCTCAGCAGACTCCTCCGAGAACTCCTCAGCTTAATGGAGTTTCTGAGAGAAGGAATCGAGCCCTACTTGATATGGTTCGTTCCATGATGAGTTTCACTGACTTACCACCTTCTTTCTGGGGTTATGCCCTCGAAAGTGCAGCAAATATTCTGAATTTAGTTCCCTCTAAGTCAGTCCCTAAAACGCCCTATGAAATGTGGCATGGTAAAATCCCTAGTTATTCCTACTTAAGAATTTGGGGTTGTCCTGCTTACGTGAAGAGGACAGTGAGAGATAAGTTAGAATCTCGTTCTAACTTATGCTACTTTGTAGGTTATCCTAAGGAATCCATAGGATACTACTTCTATGATCAATCTGAGCAAAAGGTGTTTGTTTGCAGAAATGCCACTTTTCTGGAGGAACCGTTCCTTAAAGAAAAGAAAGGCAATATCATAGAATTAGATGAAGTACAAAGTGACCCCACGCCACCCACTGAAGAGACGTCCCCTACTGCTCAACCACAGCCAATCACGAATTTTGATACACATGAAAATCCCCCTCTAAGGCGTTCTGAACGCACTCCTAGACAGCCGGAGAGATGGTATGGATTCTTCCATGAAATCTCTCGAAAGGATAATGATCCTTTAACATATGAGGAGGCACTTTCAGATTCTGACTCTGAACAGTGGATAGAAGCCATGAAATCCGAAATGGACTCCATGAACTCCAACCAAGTTTGGACATTGGTAGATTTGCCTGATGGGGTCAAACCCATAGGTTGCAAATGGATCTTTAAGAGAATGCTTGGAGTTGATGGAAGCATTGCAGCCTACAAAGCAAGACTGGTTGCAAAAGGATTCACTCAAAGACCCGGCGTGGACTTTGATGAAACCTTTTCACTAGTTGCAGTGCAAAAGTCTATTCAGATCATGCTTGCCATTGCTGCGTATTATGACTACGAGATATAGCAAATGGATGTGAAAACTGCCTTTCTCAATGGTGACATTGATAAAGACATTTATATGGAGCAACCCATAGGTTTCACATTCAGTGGGAGTGAGCAAAAGGTTTGCAAACTCCAAAGATCAATCTATGGATTGAAACAGGCTTCTAGGAATTGGAACATTCGATTTGATGAATTAGTCAAAGCGTTTGGCTTCATTCAAATTTTGAATGAATCATGTGTGTATAGAAAGGAATTGGAGACCTCAGTGTAATTCTTAGTACTTTATGTTGATGACATCCTTCTTATTGGGAATTCGAAGGATGACATGAAAGTGACTAAGTTATGGTTATCAAACCAATTCGAGATGAAAGATCTTGCTGATGCGTCCTGTATCCTTGGAATTAAAATCTATCTAGATAGATATAGAAGGTTAATAGGACTATCACAGTCGATGTACATTGACAAAGTATTGAAGAGATTCAATATGGATTCAGCAAAGGTTAAGAAACTTCCTATAACTGTAGGAACATGTCTTTCAAAGAAGATGTGTCCTAAGACTAACCTTGAGAAGGAGAGAATGACTCATGCACCTTATGCATCAGCAATAGGTAGCATAATGTATGCAATGTTATGTGCTTAACCGGATGTGGCTTATGCACTTAGTGTAACAAGTCGTTTCCAATCTGACCCTGGAGATGGTCACTGGGTTGCCGTGAAGAATATTCTTAAGTACTTGAAAAATACTAAAGATTTATTCTTAGTTTACGGAGGTCAGAAAGATCTTATTGTCGAAGGATACTGCGATGCAAGCTTTGCATCTGACTTAGATTATTTTAAGTCAATGTCAGGATACATTTGCTGTCTTAACGGCGGAGCAGTGAGCTGGAAGAGTTCCAAGCAAACTACCCCTACAGATTCGATCACTGAGGCCGAATACTTGGCTTCAAATGATGTAGCTAAGGAAGGTGTTTGGATAAGAAACTTCATTGAAGAGTTGAATGTTGTTCCTAGCATGAAAGACCCAATTTCTGTGTTTTGTGACAACACTGGGGCGGTTGCTCAAGCAAGAGAACCAAGATCTCACCAATGGACCAAGCACATTATGAGGAAGTATCACCTAATCCGTGATATTATCAAAAGAGGAGATGTACAAATTGAAAGGGTCACATCAGTAGAGAACGTGGCAGATCCACTTACTAAACCCCTTAGTCGAGAAGCTTTCCAAGGTCATCTTTAGAGGATGGGACTTAGAGTAGCTTTAGAATGGCTTTGACGGGCAAGTGGGAGATTGTTAGGAATAGTGCCCTAGAAAGCCGATTGTATATCCGCTTTGTGCTTTTCCTTATTGTAATCACAGACAATCTTTGAATGAAATAACGTATTGAGGCAACACTTCTTTATATGATCCTGTTTGGTATGCGTTTACTTTAGCTGTGCATGTATGAGAACTCCCCTAATCCTGATGACTTTAGGACTTTACCATTTAGGTGAAATGGTTCATGAAACGAGCCCCATACCACATAAGTCATGATTAGTAAAATACTTCAAGACGATGAGTCCTACCGACAGTGGGAGTGTCAACCTGACTCCTCTAAGGCTTGCTTGTGGGATCACACCCTTAAAAAGAACCACCTTGTTTCATGGAGGTGCAAAGTGTATAGTTGATACTTGCGTGATATATGAGGGTGCTTACTTCAAGAAGTAAGTTCACTGAGGTGCCCCGTGTGAGAACATTCCTAAATGGGAAGGAAGTTTCTATTTCAGGAAATAGAAACTTCCAGATTAGGAAATATCTCACGAGTCATTGATGTGATTAATTGATCCTTAAGACTTGAGGTTCCTTGTCACTTTATGAGTTAACTCTGTAGTCTTAGGTATAAGCTTTAAAGGGTGTCGGCTTAGACAACTGATTCAAGGCTTATGCCAGGGCTGCACAAGTGATTCATGAAAGTGAAGGAGAATCAAGAAAGGACCTACACTTGCATTTGCAAGGTGATCTCTTATTGTGTAAGTCATTCATATGCCATATGGAGTCCTTGGCCAAGGCAGTAGATCAAGACATCAAGAAAAGGGTTTCTTGGATTGAGATCAAATGGATATGAAATGCACTTAGCTTTAAGACCGGATTATTAGGGTTCTAATTATTCCCTTACCCTAGATCTTGGTTGAGAGATAGTAAGTAGGAGGATTGCATCTCACATGAATCAATGACTTAAAGGTTCTGTCGAATCTGAACATTCCAATTCAGCTAGGGGTTAAACACCTGTTGCTAGACTATGGTCATCGAATCTGTTTACTGATTAATTAATTAGTGAATTAATTAATTAGGGTCACTGCTAATTGAATTGAGAACCTAGAGGGTCACACACAACAACTTGGTTACATGAGTTAAGGCTTAAAAAGGATTAAACGAGTTAATCGGGCCTAGAGGGTTCCACACGTGTGGGTCACGTGACTGGACACGTGTCATTATGATACGTGTGCCACACGTGATTATTTAATTATATATTAAATAATTAATTTGTTAATTATTTAATAGACTTTGGTTAATTTTGAATTAAAAAGAAAGTCTTATTTTGGAGAAAAATAATCTAGTTAATTAATTGTGAATTAATTAATTAGATAAAATAAGTTATTTATTTTAAATAAATAAAGTATAAAATTATCCAAAAATAGTTTGGATATTTTTAGCTCTCTTGAAAGTTGATTTGAATTTGAATTCAAAGTCAAAGTCAAAATTACTTGATGATCAAGTAATAGGAGTGAGGGACCAAAATCCTTAGCCCATAAGCACTAGGGATTTTCGGTCACTACCTTAATACAAATAGGGGAGCTCGAGCTCCCCTTACAGCTAATTGACAATTCTTTTGGTTCATGTGTTGAACACCATCCTTTCTCCAAGATAAACAAAACCCTAGGTTAAGCCTAAACACTAACTAGAGAAGTAGCATCCTTACTAGTTAGATTGTAGTCAAGTTGGTGGACTATCTCTAGAGAGCTTCAAGTTAGAAGTTTGAAGATTTGAGTTTTACCAAGGATAGGGGATCAAGCCGCGAGAAGAGCGTTCTTGGGTGGCTTGAAACCCTTCAAGAAAGTTAATTAAGAAAGTAAATTTCTAATCCCTATGAATTTGGTTACACGATTGCGAGTCCCAGATCCTTTTGTTGGAAAATTTTTAAATTTCCGCTGCTTTCTGATTCGTGTTTTCCAACAATTTGAACCTCCGAAATTCAACCGAAATGTGCAAAGGAAACCAAATCTGCCACAGTTTACTAAAATGACCATAACTTTATCAAACCTTGACCAAATTAACTATGGTTTGATGATTTGGAACCCTAACTCAACCCTCTAACCACCCTTAATCACCCCAAACTGAGATAAGCTTCACCACTTAGAGAAAACTCAGCCAAAACCTTCTGCTCTCCAGTTTTCCCGTAGCTCTTGTCACCCTTCGAGATTCAAAGCTCAAATCTCCTTCAAACTTCATCCAATCCAAAAGGTAAGCTTAGGGTTGTAATATACATTCATTATTAGTCATTTTGATCCTTTCATCCACAATTTTGAGCATGTTTTCATGGATTGTTTTTGGCTGACTTAGTGAATAGTTAGGTTGTGAGCATATATGTTGATCTCTTTCATTTCTTGAGGAATTTGGTTGATTCCAAGCATGAATATGATTGTCTTGACTCCCTCTTCTCATTTATGATCATTGATTATGTGGTAGTTGAAGCATTCATGAGATTTCATAATGGCACTTTGAGTAGAATTCATGAAATGATCACATATACCTTCTTATCACGTTTGAGCATCCTTGGGGTTGATTTGTATGTTGATTTGGAGTTGTTTTGCTGCATATTTGCTGGCCTCACTTACCTGAATATGTTGGGACGAATTGGAACAGCTGCCGCTCTGTTTTTTCATTGTTTTGCCCTGTTTTGGCTCGATTTTCTTGCTGTCAACAACTGCTGCATTGTCCTTGCTTAACTGTTGTATATGATCGGTCATTTGTGAGAGTTGTAGTGCCATTTTTGCTACTGAATCCATTGCCTCATTTGTGTGATATCTACTGCTGTTAATTCTTGAATTAGAATAGGGGAATTACTTGCTTTGGGGTCTGCTGCTATGTACTGGAATGGATCTCCCCGGGCGGGGACTTTTGCTGCACAAAATCTCCCCGGGCGAGGATATCGATTCTGGACTACCATTGTGCTGTTGCTTCTTTTTTTTTTCCTTTCTTTACTTGTTATGGTTGTTTGCATGTGCATGTGTAATGGTTTAAGGCATGCATACGATTATTTTTAATTGTTTGCATGCATGTTATTAGGAGCATATAGATTTATGTATATATATATATATATATATATATATATATATATATATATATAAGTATGTTTGCATGCACATTATGTTTTGTTAAATTGCATGCATGTTTAATAAATTAGGTTTCCATGCATGGGCTTATTACTTTAGCATGCATGTCTACGTATATATATATATATATATATATATATATATATGTTTATTATATATTAAATATTATTTGATTTAATTGAATTATAGAATTTAATTGTTACCTATTTCATGTTATTATTTAATTTCCGATCTTGATTTGAATGTATTTATTTGTCTAATTTCTAATTGTAAATGCGATTTAATACGTGCTATGATCATATTTGAAATTCTTGGATCAATTTGATTTAAATGTGAAGATTGATCTTGAATGGATTTAAACGATTCATGAAATGAATGTTTATATGTCTTTAAATGCATTATAGTGTACATGAACGTGTTCATTCCATAATATCATCTTTTAGGCATTCATATCTTGTTCATTGCACGCAGTGCGTCATATATGGTTCATTTGGAGTCTTGAGTCTCATGAATACGTTACGTTGTCTTTTGCACAATTTTCTCCAGGGTGGAGATGCTGGGTTCATAGGACACTTTCGAGTCTCCTTTTCTTCTTGGTATTGTTCGGTAAGAGGCGTACAGGTGGGTTTCTCTACTATTTAGATAAATGACCGTATATACTCCCAATGTGTAAAGATTTCGGCCAAAAGTATATATATATATATATATAGTCGTTTTTAAGAGTCAATGATTTTTCAAGTAAAGCCCTTCTTTTATGAACCTACCAAATGTTTTGGCGAGAAAGAATGAATGAATACACAGAATGGGGCCCAGGGACTTGGTGTGAGTGGTGACCCGAGGAGGCATGGGCTGATGGTTAACCCTCACACTAGTCCCCCCAATGAACGGCGTAACCGGACCTCGTTAGGAGTTAGCTAGGAATGGACGCTGAGTGCCATCTGGGGAGTCATGTTCCCCTTTTGGTCAATGAATGGATGGTTCGGGTTGATCACCCGGCCATCCCCCAGAGGAAGAAGGTGTAAATGTTCATGAATGTGCACAAAAGAATGTTATGCATGAATGAAAGAAAGAAAGAAAGAATGTTTAATGAACTACACGAGGTGTTGGTTGGAGATAATGCACGCCAACTCGCCGGGCCACGAACGACCTAATGAAAAATGAATGTTATAATCCCTTTTGATGACTTATTTATTTCGCCCACTTGGGAAATGCTCTAAAAACCTCATTTGGGATTATAACTTGCATGTGAATGTTTAAAGATTGTTGTATATGTTACTTATACCCACCAGTCCCGTGTAGACTGAACCTGGATTGTTTACAGTGTTCTTGCAGGTTTGGAGTGCTAGGCGGGAAGTCACGTCTATTTAGTCTTTCGGTTAAGTCAGAGTCTGTTCATCTGCATATTGAATCATGATTTGTTTAAGTTGGAGGATGTAAGATATGTATTGATTGTTACCACTATCATGAATTATGAATGAGTTTATAAGAAACCGTAATTGAAGTGCTATGATTTTATCGATTTTCGGGATTAGGTATCTACGCTAGTTGAACCCGTTGTTATTTGCTTATCTTGTTATTTATGTATGTACTTCGCTTCCGCATTGGTATTCTTTCTATTTTATTGTCTCTTTGGTTGCGAATGTTAGCTCCCACCTAGCTTAGCGAGTGTGTATGTCCCCGTTCGCCGTGATCTAGCTCGGGTATGGATTATCCTTTTCATATTGGGGTCGGGTCTTGGTGCGGGAGATGTGGTACCTTGCGCTCGGGTGCTACATCCTTAAGTGGTATCAGAGCCCGGTTGCAAAACCGGTGTTCTTGTAATAGCCCGAAACAGGGGCAAGTTGAAAATTACGAAAATACCCCTACAGCTCAAAAATATTCCAACATTTCCCGAAACACTTTCACTACCCAATATTTTAACCAAAAGAATCCTCACATTATTTCGAGGATCGTGATACTCTCCGTAAATCATAATTCCCATCCTAATTCCCATAGTATCAAAAACCGGCAAAAACCCTAGCTTATGATTCGATCATCAATAAATCCCTACTCATCTACCTTTTGATATCCAAAATTATAACTAAAACGATCCTTAAATTATTTTATGAATTTTCATGCATTTGCCAAAAACTCGATCTCACCATAGCATATTTTATAAATATTTTCCTTTCTAAAAATCATCATTTTATTTTGAACATATTAGCTTTTATTCAATAGTCAAATTATACTTGAAACGATCCTTGAAGTTTTCTCTACATTAAAGTGATTTTCCCAACTTTAAACTCTATCATAGCTTCGTTTATATAATTTTCCTATGATTTTCATCATCTTTAATATTTATAATTGATAAACAAAAGCTCTAAATATTTCACATTTATAATCAAAACAAAGCTCATTTTTCACCCATTCTTTCATTAATTCACTACTTCAATCTTTTACCTCTCGACTCCTGAATAAATTTTATATTATTTTTACATTTATTTTTATTCAAAATGACATCATCCATGACCACATGATCTTCTAGAAGGATTAAACAAATGAGCATAATTTCTCCACATTACCTAGTTAATTACCAAGCATTTGTTCATAATGTAATTTAACCACATCTCCTAATTTATTACCAAGCATTTGTTGAAATCATAAGCAACCACATCTCCCATAAACTCTCATTTATTGCTTAGAAACCCCTCATGACTACCTATAAATACCCCCCTTAAGTCTCATTTATACATCACAAATCAACACACAAAATCACTCTCTTCTCTCCATTTCTCACGCCATTCTCCCTCTCTCTCTCTAAGGTATGTTTTTCTTTTATTATTTCATGCTTTATATTATGTTCTTAGTATAATATAGTCATAGCATACTTAGATTTAATTAAATTATGCTTTAGGAATTTATTTTATGGAATACATGCTATTTATGCTAGTTTAGGAAAAATGTGATAAGATATATGCATTTTATTTAATTAAATGCATGAGTTATGATATGATATGATATGAATATGTGTTTAAATAATTATGATCTTGTTTGATTAAATTCATGCCTATAATAATTTATTTAGAATTATTCTCATAGAGAATTCATATATTTTGCTATATTATGCTTTAATCTTATGTTATGAATATGAATGTGATAGAACATGTTACACACCCTCTTTGAATATTCAAATATGCTCAAGAACATGTTCATGTTGTTCTTGAATAATTTTAAGTGCACATGTGATAGTGTGTGAGTATGTGTGTTCGATTTTGTGTTATAAAGTGTTTAATTCATAAGAAATTAAATAGTAAATGTTTTGAATAGTAACTTTGACTTTTTGGTCAACCCATAAGCTGATAATTTCGAAAATATTATTAAAATAATTATAAAATTAGTTTTGGAATTTTTAAATAAAGATTTTATCCGAATTTTCCAAAAATCGGTAAATTATGGATTATTTTCGAAATATAACCTACATTGTCAAATTAAATTCTAAGTTCCATTTCTAATGTTATAATTAAGATTATAATGTGATTAATAAATATTTAAGTGGTTAAAGAATTCATGAAACCTGATTAATTACTTAATTTCCCTTAAACGGTTGAAATTAGAGTCTACCGGAAATTCTCTAACATGATATAGTTTATGTGTTTACTTGATGTAACCCTTTTATGCATGAACATTATGTGTTTTATGTGATTATTTGATTAATATAAGGAACCTAGTTCTAAGTCTATAGTAGTTAATACTTTCAGGTGCACTGGAATCCACGTTACAATGTCTGACTACCGGTATAGGTGAGGGTTAAAATGTTTTCAACTGGAATCATGCCATACATATGTATCTACATAAAAACTATTTCCAAGCCTACCTATCATTTTGATTTACTACCCTACATACATATTATTGTACTACAATGTCCCTCTTAAGGGAAAAATACTTTCATGCCGGAATCAACGTCTTACTAAGACATTATATATTTCAGGTCCACTTTATCAAAACATTGATTCCGGGTTATGCAAGCAAAATATTGTTCTTGATTCATGTTATGGGCCCCGGCTGTAGCCGTAGCGAGCAATTACCCGGAAGGTATCGGGCCGAGGGTATTGTTGGTGCTGCGGACTGCCACCACCTCTTGGTAGTGGTTTAACTGGAGGTTAGTTACTCCACGCCAAGGGATGAGGGAGAGATATCTGCCTCCCGAATCTAGTTCGTGGTCTCTAGGGTTTGAATCCCTATTGACATCAAGGAGTAGAGGAGTTAATATTCTTGGTTTTATTGAAGTATCGGAGCCTGATCAGCCCGATACTATTTTACCAACTATTCGAGGAGTTATGGGTGGAAAGACCAAGCTTGCGGGCAATAATGTTCTTGTTACAAACGGTTCATATTTCTACAAATATTCCAAACTACCCCTATCCCTGTTTTACAATTATTATGAACCATTTCCTATTTGCTATATCCTATTGCTATTATTTCAGATCAAGATCTTCTTGATCATATACATATATATATATACACATATACATATAAGTTATTATACCCCCCTTCACTTAGTCACTTTGACTAACCCTCTCGCCTATTTTTAAAATGCATGATTTCAGGAATCAATGAATGACAACTAGAGGTATCTTCAAGTACTACAACCATAGGTTGGATCCGATCCTACGAGTACACTGTCTTGAACCTACTCTCTGTAGAAACAAACCATCTCATACTTTGTCCTTGCATGTCAACCTGTTGTACTCTTCTGCAAACTACTTTGATCAATAATGATAATCCTTGCTCATTGTACGTTATCCTCCCCGTTCATTGGTAAAGTTGAATCTCTTTATCTTCCGCTGCACTATGTCACATACTCCATTCATATTATCCTGACCGTTCGCCGTAGTATTTCCTGGGTGTTGGGTCTAACCTCCACTCAGGGAGTATTACGGTGCGGGGTTGTAGTGCTGGGGAGGCGCTACAATTAAAGTGATATCAGAGCCCCAGGTTGCGGAAATCTGGGGTTCATCATTCATAGAATCTCATATGTACTCTCGTGTCTTTATTGCTTAAATTGTGATCAATCACTGTTGGGGCGGCCGACCAGCATGTGATTTGTTACAATTGTAGTACTAAACCCTTCTTCGATCAAGTCAAGTATACAGTCTTAATCCATACCAAAATCTCAAGTTCTATCAAATCCTCCAATTATCAAATTCTTGGTAGGTTCGGTTACAAGATCTACATCTCCTTCATCATACTAATATTCCTAAGTCATGAAACACTTCACTTATTCGTTCAAATCCTAAGTTATTAGAATTGCTTCAAGATACCAGTAGGACCGAAAACTAACTTATTATTTTCCTGTGCCTTTATATTGCTTTATCTTCGCTAAGGATGTTTTGTCTGTTAATTGCTATTACTTGCAAATTTTAATGTTGCGATCATCTGCACATCATTCTCAACTACCATGCATTATATTATCTCTATAAGGGTGGTTGCAGCTTAAAATTGTCATCCCCAAAGTTGCTAAAGGTATGCATTCTAAACACTCCAGTTACTGATCCTGGCGCCAAGCATTCATTGCATCACTTATGTGCGCATTCAAATTTCTTACTTGAACAATTGCCTTATGTGTTTAAAAGTAAGTTCTCTTTTGGAAACCTGCTTATCATGGATAGCGGATACAAACATTACTTTAAGTTATTATGAAACATGAAGAGAATCTGAGGACAAATTCTTTTTAAGGGGGAAGGATTGTAATAGCCCGAAACAGGGGCAAGTTGAAAATTACGAAAATACCCGTACAGCTCAAAAATATTCCTACATTTCCCGAAACACTTTCACTACCCAATATTTTAACCAAAAGAATCCTCACATTATTTCGAGGATCGTGATACTCTCCGTAATCCATAATTCCCATCCTAACTCCCGTAGTATCAAAAACCGGCAAAAACCCTAGCTTATGATTCGATCATCAATAAATCCCTACTCATCTACCTTTTGATATCCAAAATTATAACTAAAACGATCCTTAAATTATTTTATGAATTTTCATGCATTTGCCAAAAACTCGATCTCACCATAGCATATTTTATAAATATTTTCCTTTCTAAAAATCATCATTTTATTTTGAACAAATTAGCTTTTATTCAATAGTCAAATTATACTTGAAACGATCCTTGAAGTTTTCTCTACATTAAAGTGATTTTCCCAACTTTAAACTCTATCATAGCTTCGTTTTTATAATTTTCCTATGATTTTCATCATCTTTAATATTTATAATTGATAAACAAAAGCTCTAAATATTTCACATTTATAATCAAAACAAAGCTCATTTTTCACCCATTCTTTCATTAATTCACTACTTCAATCTTTTACCTCTCGACTCCTGAATAAATTTTATATTATTTTTACATTTATTTTTATTCAAAATGACATCATCCATGACCACATGATCTTCTAGAAGGATTAAACAAATGAGCATAATTTCTCCACATTACCTAGTTAATTACCAAGCATTTGTTCATAATGTAATTTAACCACATCTCCTAATTTATTACCAAGCATTTGTTGAAATCATAAGCAACCACATCTCCCATAAACTCTCATTTATTGCTTAGAAACCCCTCATGACTACCTATAAATACCCCCCTTAAGTCTCATTTATACCTCACAAATCAACACACAAAATCACTCTCTTCTCTCCATTTCTCACGCCATTCTCCCTCTCTCTCTCTAAGGTATGTTTTTCTTTTATTATTTCATGCTTTATATTGTTCTTAGTATAATATAGTCATAGCATACTTAGATTTAATTAAATTATGCTTTAGGAATTTATTTTATGGAATACATGCTATTTATGCTAGTTTAGGAAAAATGTGATAAGATATATGCATTTTATTTAATTAAATGCATGAGTTATGATATGATATGATATGAATATGTGTTTAAATAATTATGATCTTGTTTGATTAAATTCATGCCTATAATAATTTATTTAGAATTATTCTCATAGAGAATTCATATATTTTGCTATATTATGCTTTAATCTTATGTTATGAATATGAATGTGATAGAACATGTTACACACCCTCTTTGAATATTCAAATATGCTCAAGAACATGTTCATGTTGTTCTTGAATAATTTTAAGTGCACATGTGATAGTGTGTGAGTATGTGTGTTCGATTTTGTGTTATAAAGTTTTTAATTCATAAGAAATTGAATAGTAAATGTTTTGAATAGTAACTTTGACTTTTTGGTCAACCCATAAGCTGATAATTTCGAAAATATTATTAAAATAATTATAAAATTAGTTTTGGAATTTTTAAATAAAGATTTTATCCGAATTTTCCAAAAATCGGTAAATTATGGATTATTTTCGAAATATAACCTACATTGTCAAATTAAATTCTAAGTTCCATTTCTAATGTTATAATTAAGATTATAATGTGATTAATAAATATTTAAGTGGTTAAAGAATTCATGAAACCTGATTAATTACTTAATTTCCCTTAAACGGTTGAAATTAGAGTCTACCGGAAATTCTCTAACATGATATAGTTTATGTGTTTACTTGATGTAACCCTTTTATGCATGAACATTATGTGTTTTATGTGATTATTTGATTAATATAAGGAACCTAGTTCTAAGTCTATAGTAGTTAATACTTTCAGGTGCACTGGAATCCACGTTACAATGTCTGACTACCGGTATAGGTGAGGGTTAAAATGTTTTCAACTGGAATCATGCTATACATATGTATCTATATAAAAACTATTTCCAAGCCTACCTATCATTTTGATTTACTACCCTACATACATATTATTGTACTACAATGTCCCTCTTAAGGGAAAAATACTTTCATGCCGGAATCAACGTCTTACTAAGACATTATATATTTCAAGTCCACTTTATCAAAACATTGATTCCGGGTTATGCAAGAAAAATATTGTTCTTGATTCATGTTATGGGCCCCGGCTGTAGCCGTAGCGAGCAATTACCCGGAAGGTATCGGGCCGAGGGTATTGTTAGTGCTGCGGACTGCCACCACCTCTTGGTAGTGGTTTAACTGGAGGTTAGTTACTCCACGCCAAGGGATGAGGGAGAGATATCTGCCTCCCGAATCTAGTTCGTGGTCTCTAGGGTTTGAATCCCTATTGACATCAAGGAGTAGAGGAGTTAATATTCTTGGTTTTATTGAAGTATCGGAGCCTGATCAGCCCGATACTATTTTACCAACTATTCGAGGAGCTATGGGTGGAAAGACCTAGCTTGCGGGCAATAATGTTCTTGTTACAAACGGTTCATATTTCTACAAATATTCCAAACTACCCCTATCCCTGTTTTACAATTATTATGAACCGTTTCCTGTTTGCTATATCCTATTGCTATTATTTCAGATCAAGATCTTCTTGATCATATACATATATATATATACACATATACATATAAGTTATTATACCCCCCTTCACTTAGTCACTTTGACTATCCCTCTCGCCTATTTTTAAAATGCATGATTTCAGGAATCAATGAATGACAACTAGAGGTATCTTGAAGTACTACAACCATAGGTTGGATCCGATCCTACGAGTACACTGTCTTGAACCTACTCTCTGTAGAAACAAACCATCTCATACTTTGTCCTTGCATGTCAACCTGTTGTACTCTTCTGCAAACTACTTTGATCAATAATGATAATCCTTGCTCATTGTACGTTATCCTCCCCGTTCATTGGTAAAGTTGAATCTCTTTATCTTCCGCTGCACTGTGTCACATACTCCATTCATATTATCCTGACCGTTCGCCGTAGTATTTCCTGGGTGTTGGGTCTAACCTCCACTCAGGGAGTATTACGGTGCGGGGTTGTAGTGCTGGGGAGGCGCTACAATTAAAGTGATATCAGAGCCCCAGGTTGCGGAAATCTGGGGTTCATCATTCATAGAATCTCATATGTACTCTCATGTCTTTATTGCTTAAATTGTGATCAATCACTGTTGGGGCGGCCGACCAGCATGTGATTTGTTACAATTGTAGTACTAAACCCTTCTTCGATCAAGTCAAGTATACAGTCTTAATCCATACCAAAATCTCAAGTTCTATCAAATCCTCCAATTATCAAATTCTTGGTAGGTTCGGTTACAAGATCTACACCTCCTTCATCATACTAGTATTCCTAAGTCATGGAAACACTTCACTTATTCGTTCAAATCCTAAGTTATTAGAATTGCTTCAAGATACCAGTAGGACCGAAAACTAACTTATTATTTTCCTGTGCCTTTATATTGCTTTATCTTCGCTAAGGATGTTTTGTCTGTTAATTGCTATTACTTGCAAATTTTAATTTTGCGATCATCTGCACATCATTCTCAACTACCATGCATTATATTATCTCTATAAGGGTGGTTGCAGCTTAAAATTGTCATCCCCAAAGTTGCTAAAGGTATGCATTCTAAACACGCCAGTTACTGATCCTGGCGCCAAGCATTCATTGCATCACTTATGTGCGCATTCAAATTTCTTACTTGAACAATTGCCTTATGTGTTTAAAAGTAAGTTCTCTTTTGGAAACCTGCTTATCATGGATAGCGGATACAAACATTACTTTAAGTTATTATGAAACATGAAGAGAATCTGAGGACAGATTCTTTTTAAGGGGGAAGGATTGTAATAGCCCGAAACAGGGGCAAGTTGAAAATTACGAAAATACCCCTACAGCTCAAAAATATTCCTACATTTCCCGAAACACTTTCACTACCCAATATTTTAACCAAAAGAATCCTCACATTATTTCGAGGATCGTGATACTCTCCGTAATCCATAATTCCCATCCTAACTCCCGTAGTATCAAAAACCGGCAAAAACCCTAGCTTATGATTCGATCATCAATAAATCCCTACTCATCTACCTTTTGATATCCAAAATTATAACTAAAACGATCCTTAAATTATTTTATGAATTTTCATGCATTTGCCAAAAACTCGATCTCACCATAGCATATTTTATAAATATTTTCCTTTCTAAAAATCATCATTTTATTTTGAACAAATTAGCTTTTATTCAATAGTCAAATTATACTTGAAACGATCCTTGAAGTTTTCTCTACATTAAAGTGATTTTCCCAACTTTAAACTCTATCATAGCTTCGTTTATATAATTTTCCTATGATTTTCATCATCTTTAATATTTATAATTGATAAACAAAAGCTCTAAATATTTCACATTTATAATCAAAACAAAGCTCATTTTTCACCCATTCTTTCATTAATTCACTACTTCAATCTTTTACCTCTCGACTCCTGAATAAATTTTATATTATTTTTACATTTATTTTTATTCAAAATGACATCATCCATGACCACATGATCTTCTAGAAGGATTAAACAAATGAGCATAATTTCTCCACATTACCTAGTTAATTACCAAGCATTTGTTCATAATGTAATTTAACCACATCTCCTAATTTATTACCAAGCATTTGTTGAAATCATAAGCAACCACATCTCCCATAAACTCTCATTTATTGCTTAGAAACCCCTCATGACTACCTATAAATACCCCCCTTAAGTCTCATTTATACCTCACAAATCAACACACAAAATCACTCTCTTCTCTCCATTTCTCACGCCATTCTCCCTCTCTCTCTCTAAGGTATGTTTTTCTTTTATTATTTCATGCTTTATATTATGTTCTTAGTATAATATAGTCATAGCATACTTAGATTTAATTAAATTATGCTTTAGGAATTTATTTTATGGAATACATGCTATTTATGCTAGTTTAGGAAAAATGTGATAAGATATATGCATTTTATTTAATTAAATGCATGAGTTATGATATGATATGATATGAATATGTGTTTAAATAATTATGATCTTGTTTGATTAAATTCATGCCTATAATAATTTATTTAGAATTATTCTCATAGAGAATTCATATATTTTGCTATATTATGCTTTAATCTTATGTTATGAATATGAATGTGATAGAACATGTTACACACCCTCTTTGAATATTCAAATATGCTCAAGAACATGTTCATGTTGTTCTTGAATAATTTTAATTGCACATGTGATAGTGTGTGAGTATGTGTGTTCGATTTTGTGTTATAAAGTGTTTAATTCATAAGAAATTGAATAGTAAATGTTTTGAATAGTAACTTTGACTTTTTGGTCAACCCATAAGCTGATAATTTCGAAAATATTATTAAAATAATTATAAAATTAGTTTTGGAATTTTTAAATAAAGATTTTATCCGAATTTTCCAAAAATCGGTAAATTATGGATTATTTTCGAAATATAACCTACATTGTCAAATTAAATTCTAAGTTCCATTTCTAATGTTATAATTAAGATTATAATGTGATTAATAAATATTTAAGTGGTTAAAGAATTCATGAAACCTGATTAATTACTTAATTTCCCTTAAACGGTTGAAATTAGAGTCTACCGGAAATTCTCTAACATGATATAGTTTATGTGTTTACTTGATGTAACCCTTTTATGCATGAACATTATGTGTTTTATGTGATTATTTGATTAATATAAGGAACCTAGTTCTAAGTCTAGAGTAGTTAATACTTTAAGGTGCACTGGAATCCACATTACAATGTCTGACTACCGGTATAGGTGAGGGTTAAAATGTTTTCAACTGGAATCATGCTATACATATGTATCTATATAAAAACTATTTCCAAGCCTACCTATCATTTTGATTTACTACCCTACATACATATTATTGTACTACAATGTCCCTCTTAAGGGAAAAATACTTTCATGCCGGAATCAACGTCTTACTAAGACATTATATATTTCAGGTCCACTTTATCAAAACATTGATTCCGGGTTATGCAAGCAAAATATTGTTCTTGATTCATGTTATGGGCCCCGGCTGTAGCCGTAGCGAGCAATTACCCGGAAGGTATCGGGCCGAGGGTATTGTTGGTGCTGCTGACTGCCACCACCTCTTGGTAGTGGTTTAACTGGAGGTTAGTTACTCCACGCCAAGGGATGAGGGAGAGATATCTGCCTCCCGAATCTAGTTCGTGGTCTCTAGGGTTTGAATCCCTATTGACATCAAGGAGTAGAGGAGTTAATATTCTTGGTTTTATTGAAGTATCGGAGCCTGATCAGCCCGATACTATTTTACCAACTATTCGAGGAGCTATGGGTGGAAAGACCTAGCTTGCGGGCAATAATGTTCTTGTTACAAACGGTTCATATTTCCACAAATATTCCAAACTACCCCTATCCCTGTTTTACAATTATTATGAACCGTTTCCTATTTGCTATATCCTATTGCTATTATTTCAGATCAAGATCTTCTTGATCATATACATATATATATATACACATATACATATAAGTTATTATACCCCCCTTCACTTAGTCACTTTGACTAACCCTCTCGCCTATTTTTAAAATGCATGATTTCAGGAATCAATGAATGACAACTAGAGGTATCTTGAAGTACTACAACCATAGGTTGGATCCGATCCTACGAGTACACTGTCTTGAACCTACTCTCTGTAGAAACAAACCATCTCATACTTTGTCCTTGCATGTCAACCTGTTGTACTCTTCTGCAAACTACTTTGATCAATAATGATAATCCTTGCTCATTGTACGTTATCCTCCCCGTTCATTGGTAAAGTTGAATCTCTTTATCTTCCGCTGCACTGTGTCACATACTCCATTCATATTATCCTGACCGTTCGCTGTAGTATTTCCTGGGTGTTGGGTCTAACCTCCACTCAGGGAGTATTGCGGTGCGGGGTTGTAGTGCTGGGGAGGCGCTACAATTAAAGTGATATCAGAGCCCCAGGTTGCGGAAATCTGGGGTTCATCATTCATAGAATCTCATATGTACTCTCGTGTCTTTAGTGCTTAAATTGTGATCAATCACTGTTGGGGCGGCCGACCAGCATGTGATTTGTTACAATTGTAGTACTAAACCCTTCTTCGATCAAGTCAAGTATACAGTCTTAATCCATACCAAAATCTCAAGTTCTATCAAATCCTCCAATTATCAAATTCTTGGTAGGTTCGGTTACAAGATCTACATCTCCTTCATCATACTAGTATTCCTAAGTCATGGAAACACTTCACTTATTCGTTCAAATCCTAAGTTATTAGAATTGCTTCAAGATACCAGTAGGACCGAAAACTAACTTATTATTTTCCTGTGCCTTTATATTGCTTTATCTTCGCTAAGGATGTTTTGTCTGTTAATTGCTATTACTTGCAAATTTTAATGTTGCGATGATCTGCACATCATTCTCAACTACCATGCATTATATTATCTCTATAAGGGTGGTTGCAGCTTAAAATTGTCATCCCCAAAGTTGCTAAAGGTATGCATTCTAAACACGCCAGTTACTGATCCTGGCGCCAAGCATTCATTGCATCACTTATGTGCGCATTCAAATTTCTTACTTGAACAATTGCCTTATGTGTTTAAAAGTAAGTTCTCTTTTGGAAACCTGCTTATCATGGATAGCGGATACAAACATTACTTTAAGTTATTATGAAACATGAAGAGAATCTGAGGACAGATTCTTTTTAAGGGGGAAGGATTGTAATAGCCCGAAACAGGGGCAAGTTGAAAATTACGAAAATACCCCTACAGCTCAAAAATATTCCTACATTTCCCGAAACACTTTCACTACCCAATATTTTAACCAAAAGAATCCTCACATTATTTCGAGGATCGTGATACTCTCCGTAATCCATAATTCCCATCCTAACTCCCGTAGTATCAAAAACCGGCAAAAACCCTAGCTTATGATTCGATCATCAATAAATCCCTACTCATCTACCTTTTGATATCCAAAATTATAACTAAAACGATCCTTAAATTATTTTATGAATTTTCATGCATTTGCCAAAAACTCGATCTCACCATAGCATATTTTATAAATATTTTCCTTTCTAAAAATCATCATTTTATTTTGAACAAATTAGCTTTTATTCAATAGTCAAATTATACTTGAAACGATCCTTGAAGTTTTCTCTACATTAAAGTGATTTTCCCAACTTTAAACTCTATCATAGCTTCGTTTATATAATTTTCCTATGATTTTCATCATCTTTAATATTTATAATTGATAAACAAAAGCTCTAAATATTTCACATTTATAATCAAAACAAAGCTCATTTTTCACCCATTCTTTCATTAATTCACTACTTCAATCTTTTACCTCTCGACTCCTGAATAAATTTTATATTATTTTTACATTTATTTTTATTCAAAATGACATCATCCATGACCACATGATCTTCTAGAAGGATTAAACAAATGAGCATAATTTCTCCACATTACCTAGTTAATTACCAAGCATTTGTTCATAATGTAATTTAACCACATCTCCTAATTTATTACCAAGCATTTGTTGAAATCATAAGCAACCACATCTCCCATAAACTCTCATTTATTGCTTAGAAACCCCTCATGACTACCTATAAATACCCCCCTTAAGTCTCATTTATACCTCACAAATCAACACACAAAATCACTCTCTTCTCTCCATTTCTCACGCCATTCTCCCTCTCTCTCTCTAAGGTATGTTTTTCTTTTATTATTTCATGCTTTATATTATGTTCTTAGTATAATATAGTCATAGCATACTTAGATTTAATTAAATTATGCTTTAGGAATTTATTTTATGGAATACATGCTATTTATGCTAGTTTAGGAAAAATGTGATAAGATATATGCATTTTATTTAATTAAATGCATAAGTTATGATATGATATGATATGAATATGTGTTTAAATAATTATGATCTTGTTTGATTAAATTCATGCCTATAATAATTTATTTAGAATTATTCTCATAGAGAATTCATATATTTTGCTATATTATGCTTTAATCTTATGTTATGAATATGAATGTGATAGAACATGTTACACACCCTCTTTGAATATTCAAATATGCTCAAGAACATGTTCATGTTGTTCTTGAATAATTTTAAGTGCACATGTGATAGTGTGTGAGTATGTGTGTTCGATTTTGTGTTATAAAGTGTTTAATTCATAAGAAATTGAATAGTAAATGTTTTGAATAGTAACTTTGACTTTTTGGTCAACCCATAAGCTGATAATTTCGAAAATATTATTAAAATAATTATAAAATTAGTTTTGGAATTTTTAAATAAAGATTTTATCCGAATTTTCCAAAAATCGGTAAATTATGGATTATTTTCGAAATATAACCTACATTGTCAAATTAAATTCTAAGTTCCATTTCTAATGTTATAATTAAGATTATAATGTGATTAATAAATATTTAAGTGGTTAAAGAATTCATGAAACCTGATTAATTACTTAATTTCCCTTAAACGGTTGAAATTAGAGTCTACCGGAAATTCTCTAACATGATATAGTTTATGTGTTTACTTGATGTAACCCTTTTATGCATGAACATTATGTGTTTTATGTGATTATTTGATTAATATAAGGAACCTAGTTCTAAGTCTATAGTAGTTAATACTTTCAGGTGCACTGGAATCCACGTTACAATGTCTGACTACCGGTATAGGTGAGGGTTAAAATGTTTTCAACTGGAATCATGCTATACATATGTATCTATATAAAAACTATTTCCAAGCCTACCTATCATTTTGATTTACTACCCTACATACATATTATTGTACTACAATGTCCCTCTTAAGGGAAAAATACTTTCATGCCGGAATCAACGTCTTACTAAGACATTATATATTTCAAGTCCACTTTATCAAAACATTGATTCCGGGTTATGCAAGCAAAATATTGTTCTTGATTCATGTTATGGGCCCCGGCTGTAGTCGTAGCGAGCAATTACCCGGAAGGTATCGGGCCGAGGGTATTGTTGGTGCTGCTGACTGCCACCACCTCTTGGTAGTGGTTTAACTGGAGGTTAGTTACTCCACGCCAAGGGATGAGGGAGAGATATCTGCCTCCCGAATCTAGTTCGTGGTCTCTAGGGTTTGAATCCCTGTTGACATCAAGGAGTAGAGGAGTTAATATTCTTGGTTTTATTGAAGTATCGGAGCCTGATCAGCCCGATACTATTTTACCAACTATTCGAGGAGCTATGGGTGGAAAGACCTAGCTTGCGGGCAATAATGTTCTTGTTACAAACGGTTCATATTTCTACAAATATTCCAAACTACCCCTATCCCTGTTTTACAATTATTATGAACCGTTTCCTATTTGCTATATCCTATTGCTATTATTTCAGATCAAGATCTTCTTGATCATATACATATATATATATACACATATACATATAAGTTATTATACCCCCCTTCACTTAGTCACTTTGACTAACCCTCTCGCCTATTTTTAAAATGCATGATTTCAGGAATCAATGAATGACAACTAGAGGTATCTTGAAGTACTACAACCATAGGTTGGATCCGATCCTACGAGTACACTGTCTTGAACCTACTCTCTGTAGAAACAAACCATCTCATACTTTGTCCTTGCATGTCAACCTGTTGTACTCTTCTGCAAACTACTTTGATCAATAACGATAATCCTTGCTCATTGTACGTTATCCTCCCCGTTCATTGGTAAAGTTGAATCTCTTTATCTTCCGCTGCACTGTGTCACATACTCCATTCATATTATCCTGACCGTTCGCCGTAGTATTTCCTGGGTGTTGGGTCTAACCTCCACTCAGGGAGTATTGCGGTGCGGGGTTGTAGTGCTGGGGAGGCGCTACAATTAAAGTGATATCAGAGCCCCAGGTTGCGGAAATCTGGGGTTCATCATTCATAGAATCTCATATGTACTCTCGTGTCTTTAGTGCTTAAATTGTGATCAATCACTGTTGGGGCGGCCGACCAGCATGTGATTTGTTACAATTGTAGTACTAAACCCTTCTTCGATCAAGTCAAGTATACAGTCTTAATCCATACCAAAATCTCAAGTTCTATCAAATCCTCCAATTATCAAATTCTTGGTAGGTTCGGTTACAAGATCTACATCTCCTTCATCATACTAGTATTCCTAAGTCATGGAAACACTTCACTTATTCGTTCAAATCCTAAGTTATTAGAATTGCTTCAAGATACCAGTAGGACCGAAAACTAACTTATTATTTTCATGTGCCTTTATATTGCTTTATCTTCGCTAAGGATGTTTTGTCTGTTAATTGCTATTACTTGCAAATTTTAATTTTGCGATCATCTGCACATCATTCTCAACTACCATGCATTATATTATCTCTATAAGGGTGGTTGCAGCTTAAAATTGTCATCCCCAAAGTTGCTAAAGGTATGCATTCTAAACACGCCAGTTACTGATCCTGGCGCCAAGCATTCATTGCATCACTTATGTGCGCATTCAAATTTCTTACTTGAACAATTGCCTTATGTGTTTAAAAGTAAGTTCTCTTTTGGAAACCTGCTTATCATGGATAGCGGATACAAACATTACTTTAAGTTATTATGAAACATGAAGAGAATCTGAGGACAGATTCTTTTTAAGGGGGAAGGATTGTAATAGCCCGAAACAGGGGCAAGTTGAAAATTACGAAAATACCACTACAACTCAAAAATATTCCTACATTTCCCGAAACACTTTCACTACCCAATATTTTAACCAAAAGAATCCTCACATTATTTCGAGGATCGTGATACTCTCCGTAATCCATAATTCCCATCCTAACTCCCGTAGTATCAAAAACCGGCAAAAACCCTAGCTTATGATTCGATCATCAATAAATCCCTACTCATCTACCTTTTGATATCCAAAATTATAACTAAAACGATCCTTAAATTATTTTATGAATTTTCATGCATTTGCCAAAAACTCGATCTCACCATAGCATATTTTATAAATATTTTCCTTTCTAAAAATCATCATTTTATTTTGAACAAATTAGCTTTTATTCAATAGTCGAAATTATACTTGAAACGATCCTTGAAGTTTTCTCTACATTAAAGTGATTTTCCCAACTTTAAACTCTATCATAGCTTCGTTTATATAATTTTCCTATGATTTTCATCATCTTTAATATTTATAATTGATAAACAAAAGCTCTAAATATTTCACATTTATAATCAAAACAAAGCTCATTTTTCACCCATTCTTTCATTAATTCACCACTTCAATCTTTTACCTCTCGACTCCTGAATAAATTTTATATTATTTTTACATTTATTTTTATTCAAAATGACATCATCCATGACCACATGATCTTCTAGAAGGATTAAACAAATGAGCATAATTTCTCCACATTACCTAGTTAATTACCAAGCATTTGTTCATAATGTAATTTAACCACATCTCCTAATTTATTACCAAGCATTTGTTGAAATCATAAGCAACCACATCTCCCATAAACTCTCATTTATTGCTTAGAAACCCCTCATGACTACCTATAAATACCCCCCTTAAGTCTCATTTATACCTCACAAATCAACACACAAAATCACTCTCTTCTCTCCATTTCTCACGACATTCTCCCTCTCTCTCTCTAAGGTATGTTTTTCTTTTATTATTTCATGCTTTATATTATGTTCTTAGTATAATATAGTCATAGCATACTTAGATTTAATTAAATTATGCTTTAGGAATTTATTTTATGGAATACATGTTATTTATGCTAGTTTAGGAAAATGTGATAAGATATATGCATTTTATTTAATTAAATGCATGAGTTATGATATGATATGATATGAATATGTGTTTAAATAATTATGATCTTGTTTTATTAAATTCATGCCTATAATAATTTATTTAGAATTATTCTCATAGAGAATTCATATATTTTGCTATATTATGCTTTAATCTTATGTTATGAATATGAATGTGATAGAACATGTTACACACCCTCTTTGAATATTCAATGTAGCACCCGGAACGCCAGGCACCACATCCCCAGCACTATCGCTCCAATCCACATATGAAATGGGCAATCCATACATGAATCAAAGCGATAGCGAACGGGAGACAATAAAACGACTCAAGGCTAGGCGGGTACCCTCAATTTAAAACCGACCAACAATCAAGTCAGAGTATTAAAAAGCGGAAGCAATAACATTTATTCGATAGGTATAGGTACCATATTCACACTATCCATACATTATCATCACCCAACAATATATATAACAAGGCATGATACAAAATATCCCAAGTAGCTATACATACAAAATGTGGGAATGAAGTGTGCTAGACCCAAATTTAAAGACCACAAGACTCTAAATTCCCGCCTAGCACGCCCTGCAAAACACTGAAAAGTTGAGGTGTCAGCCCAACACGGACTGAGCGAGGGGTATAAATAAATATAAGCGCACATACATGCAAGTTATAACCTCGGGTAATAATTTTGGAAAACAATACGATCTAATAGGTTAAAAGAGATACTATCACCCGAGATTACAACTATTCCAATTTCAATTCAATCATTTCAATTCAATCAATAGTGGCCCGGCGAGTGGGGCAATTCTCCAACCTTACACCGACTGTGTACAATCAATCAATCAATTATTAGGTGATTAGGTGATCAAGCAATTCATTAATGTGCACAATTAGCAGTTTCAATGACGCCTTCTTCCTCCGGGTGATGGTGGGATTGCAAGGCCCCACCATCCAATCAATCTGGGCAGAGGGTACATGAATCCCTAAGCCCGGAACTCCTTCCCCGCCCTAATCTCCTAGGGGGTTCAGGGGTCATCCCAATTTGGTGAGGATAGCTCTCGAGTTACCCGTCAGCCCGTGCTTTCCCGGTTGGCTCGAGTCACTACCCTCGGGCCCACAGTGCAATACAATACTCGCCCAATCAATCAATCAATCAATCAATTTCTTTAATATTTCGATAAAACATTTGAAAACCAATCTCATTTGAAAACTATAAGTATAAATATAGGTTTTGGCTTAAACCATCACATAGGGTTGTACGGGTCCTATGTATCTAAAATTAAACCTCACCTGACGACCCAAAAATAATCCAAAGAAACAGTTCACGGGGCCTGCTCCTCGTCACCAGGAAGCTGGTCTGTGCAAGAAAGACAATTGTCCGTGAAACACGACTCAACATGTACCAAATAGGACGAACGGCGAAAATGCAACGAGACGACGAGAAAAATGCAATGTACCATAAAAATATTTCGTTTCAACATGTAAACATTCATATAATAGCAGTTAGGGGTCAAGGAAGCCGTCGGATCGAGGTGCGAAAATCGTAATTTTATGCAGTGAATTTTGGGCACTTTCTGGACTACGGGAACGGCCGTTCCGGCTTCCCTTTGAAAATGGGAAGGGCCGTTCCCATGGCTCGAAGAAAACGCGCCAGCGTTTTTAAAAAGGGAAAACGTTTTAGCCGGGAACGGCCCTTCCGGCTCAAAGGCCAAAATGGGAACGACCGTTCCCAATCTCGCTGGCCTAGTCTCAGCATCATGGGAACGGCCGTTCCAGTTTTGAACTGGAGCTGGGAAGGGCCGTTCCCAGAATACATGAGCTGCTGTAAATGCAGAACAGAACAGAGCAGCCATGGCAATCACTCCAAACAACCACAAAATGGCTTCAAGCCAAGTTCAAATGAAGATATTACATGCAATAAATATGCTAACATGCATTTTGATCAATAACAATCCATAAAAACACTTGACTCCATGTTAGATCATCAATAATCCATCATTTGAAACCCCCACACTCATTCATGCTCCAAGTTCATAAAACACAAGTTATATGCATCAAACTCAAGCTTATAGTTCACAAATAATTTTCCAACAACCAATACACAATTCATTCAATGTATAACAAAGCCCTAGATATCATACTTATTCAATAAAATCAACCAATCTCCATAATTACCTCAAATGGGAGAAATGGAAGAAGAGATGATGATGATGAAGCTTCTATGTCCCCAAAACCCACAATTATGAAGCTTAAATGGTGAAATCTCCCTCCTAACTTGGTAGGGTTTGGTTCGGTTGAGTAAGGGAAGCAAATGGAGCAAGGATGATATGTTGTATGAAGAAAGAAGCAAATGAACGTGGTGTTGCTGCTATGAAACAAGAAGGATTGGCCAATTTGAAATTAAATCCCTTCATTTAATAAGTTATGCAATTAAGTCCAAATCCCATTTTAAATGATCAATTAGGTCCAATGCAATTAGATCCCATATTCATGCAAATGAACAATTAAGGACATAAAAGAAATAAATCACGTTCGAGAAAATATTTCACATTGCAATCACGTTCAAGAATTCCGAAAAATATGATATGGTATGAATTTTCAATAAAATATTAAGAATATAATTTTTATAAAATTATGTCATGATAGGACAATGATTTAAATGATCAATTACTAATTAAATTACAACTCTCAAACGCACACGTGTCGTTCATACCTGAATTGCCGAAAGCTGGGGCGTTACAATCCTCCCTCCTTATAAGAATCTGGTCCCCAGATTCACTGATCGGAAGGGAACAACTCTGGATGGAACCGTCTCATTTTGTCTTCGGTCTCCCACGTGGCTTCTTCGGTCTTATCACTTCTACAAAGAACCTTAACCATGGGAATCCTCCGGTTTCTTAATTCCTGAAACTTCTTATCCAAAATCTTAACCGGTTTCTGAACAAAGGTAAGACTCGGTTCCAATTCCACTTCTTCAACAGGAATGATCTCGGTTTCATCAGGGTAGTATTTCCTCAGCTGAGACACGTGAAATACATTATGAATCCCCGTGAGGCTCGGTGGTAGGTCCAATCTGTAAGCAACTTCTCCAATTCTTTCCAAGATCTCATACGGACCTAAATAACGAGGTTTAAGTTTACCTCCTTTCCCAATCCGAGCAAATCCTTTACGTGGAGACGCCTTCAAGAATACCCGGTCTCCAACCTCAAACTCGAGATCCCTTCTGCGACGATCGGCGTAGCTCTTCTGTCTGTCCTGAGCTGATTTCATCCGTTGTTTTATTAATTGGACTTTCTCAATCATAGCCTCAACGGCCTTGGAAGGTTTTTCCAATTTCTCACCTTTCTTAACACCTTCCTGCTTAGTCCATTTCCACTCTTCCAAGTCAAAGAAAAACGGAGAACGACACTTCCGTCCATAAAGTAGTTCATACGGTGCCATTCCAATCGAAGCCTGAAAACTGTTGTTGTACGCGAACTCAATCAAAGGTAGTTTATCATGCCAAGAAGACTGGAAATCCAAAGAACAAGCTCGAAGTAAATCCTCGAGATACCTTATTAATCTCTCGGACTGACCATCCGTCTGCGGATGAAAAGCTGTACTAAACTGAAGCTTCATACCCAAAACCTCTTGCAATTCACGCCACAACCTCGAAGTGAACCGTGGATCTCTATCTGAAACGATACTAATCGGAATCCCGTGAAGTCTAACAATCTCCCGGTTATAAAGCTCAGCTAGCTTGCGAATCTTATACGACATCCGAACCGGTAGAAAATGTGCAGACTTCGTCAAACGGTCCACAATCACCCAAATCCCATCAAATCCACCTTTCACTTTAGGTAATCCGGACACGAAATCCATCGTCACCTGTTCCCACTTCCACTCAGGAATAGGTAACGGCTGAAGAAGACCTCCCGGTTTCTGATGCTCAGCTTTCACTTTCTGACAAGTGAGACAATGCTTCACAAACTCGGCCACATCTTTCTTCAATCCACGCCACCAATAATATTGCCTTAAGTCCTTATACATCTTGTTTCCTCCGGGGTGGATAGAATAAGCCGATCTGTGAGCTTCCTCGAGCAATACCCGTTTCAACTCTTCGGGTACAACCACTCGGTTCTTGAAACGAAGAAGACCGGTTTCATCGAACCCGAATGGACACTCTGGATCAGCTCTTGCCTTAGCTACCAATCTCTGAACTTCCAAATCTGTACTCTGAGCCTCAAACAACTTGTGCTTCAATTCTGGCTGGACCAAAATGCTAGAAACTCGAGCCTTTAAAACAATTGGCTCGATTCCACTGCTTTCACCCACTTCCAAGCTCGACACACTAGCCTTCCTACTAAGTGCATCGGCGACCACATTGGCTTTGCCGGGATGGTACTTGATCGTGCAATCATAATCTTCCAACCTTTCCATCCAACGCCGTTGCCTCATATTCAAATCCTTCTGAGTGAATAAATACTGGAGGCTTTTGTGGTCGGTGAAAATCTCGAAAGACACTCCATACAAATAATGTCTCCACTTTCCAAGTGCAAAGACTACGGCAGCAAGCTCAAGATCATGTGTCGGATAATTCTTCTCATGCTCTTTCAACTTTCGGGATGCATAAGCAATTACTTTACCCTTCTGAGTCAACACACATCCCAAGCCTTCCTTAGAAGCATCAGTATAAACAGCATATCCTTCAGAACCTTCCGGAAGGGCTAACACTGGAGCAGACACTAACTTCTCCTTCAACAAAGTGAAACTCTTCTCACAATCTTCATTCCAATCAAATTTCACATTATTCTTCGTCAACCGGGTTAAAGGAGCTGCTAACTTGGAGAAATCCTTAACAAACCTCCGGTAATAACCTGCCAATCCCAAGAAACTCCTAATCTCAGAAGCATTTCTAGGTTTCTCCCACTTCAACACCGACTCAATCTTGGAAGGATCGACTTCCAACCCGTTGCCCGAAATCACGTGACCCAAGAATGACACCCTGTCAATCCAGAACTCACACTTGCTGAACTTGGCAAACAACTGATGCTCCTTCAAAGTTCTCAATACCAGCTGGAGGTGTCTTACATGCTCCTCGGCAGACTTCGAGAAAACCAGGATATCATCAATAAAGATGACTACGAACTTATCCAGAAAAGGCCTGAAAATCCTGTGCATCATATCCATAAAAGCTGCTGGGGCATTAGTCAAACCAAACGGCATCACAACAAAATCATAATGCCCGTACCGAGTGTTAAATCCTGTCTTAGAAATATCCCCTGCTCGGATACGCAGCTGGTAGTATCCTTGTCTCAAGTCCAGTTTCGAATAGACTTTCGATCCTTGAAGTATGTCAAACAACTCCTCGATGTGTGGAAGAGGATACTTGTTCTTGATCGTCATCCGGTTCAACTCTCTATAGTCTATACACATTCTCAAGGTTCCGTCCTTCTTCTTTACAAACAAAACCGGTGCACCCCAAGGAGAAGAACTCGGTCTGATATACCCAATCTCCAACAACGCATCAAGTTGAGTCTTCAACTCTTTCAACTCGGCCGGAGCCATACGATACGGAGTCTTGGAGTACGGCTCTGCGTTAGGGTACAAATCGATCACGAACTCAATTTCCCGTTCTGGAGGTAAAGAATCCAATTCCTCAGGAAAAACCTCGGGAAATTCCTTCACTACTTCCGTCTCTTCCAGCTTACTTTGATCCTTGGGTTTATTGACAATATAAGCAATGAAACCCGTGGCTCCCTCTCGAACCAACTTATGAGCTTCAGAAAAAGAAAGTAGCAGTACAGTCTTGGAACTCCAACCTACTACCAAATCTGATCCCAACTGAACCTTCTTCGCTCTACAATCAACTGTGGCAGAATGTCTGTACAACCAATCCATGCCCAAAATAGATCCATAGCAAGTCATCGGCAGCTCAATGAAGTCTGACAAGAAAACTCGACCCTCGATGCTCACCGGAACCTCTCTGAACACCCGATCAGATTCTAAACTACCACCAAAAGGAGTACTAACCACATAACATGCAGAAGAACGAGAAACAGGCAAAGGCAAAGAAACAGATATAGCACTCGAAAGAAAGGAGTGAGTAGCTCCCGGATCAAACAACGTATGAATGTTCGTGCCATGTATGCAAATGGTACCTTCGACTACCGCAGCTGGATCAACATCAGCATCCGGCTGCTCTCCGTCCAAAGCATAAGCATGAGCCCTGATCAGTGGTCTCGGTGCTCTCGGCGGTGGCATCCTGTTATCCGGACATCCGTCTACCATATGCTCGTCGCTCCCACAAAGTAGGCATAAACCCAGACGCCTCCTGCAGTTATCATAAGTATGCGTCCTCCGACCACAGAAGGTACAAGCAGGCCTCTCGGGTGGTGGTAAAGCTGGAGCAACTGGAGCCCTAATCACTGGCCCTGCTGGTCGGGGCTTCTTCCCTGGGCCCTGTGGAGCTGGTGGTGGAGAAGAATAAACCATCGGCCTCTTGCCTGAAGTAGAACCCGAGCCAGAACCCTTATACCCTGACCCGGCACCTCTGAAACCTGATCTAGAACCTCTGAATCCCGATCCTGACCCTGAGCCCGAACCTGAACCTGAACGGTAGGTAGACCGCCTCGCATTCACTGAATCCTCAACCAATAGAGCCTTCTTGGTAGCCTTCACCCAGGTGCTCGTGTTGACTTCCTCAATCGCTACCTGAATATCCGGTCTAAGGCCCTGAACAAACTGCATCGCCTTATGGAAATCGTCACTCGCTATATTAGGGGCATAGCGAGACAACCTCTCAAACTCGACGATGTAATCTGAGACCGACCTGTTTCCTTGCTTCAACTCTGTAAATTCCTTCAATCTCCTAGTGCGAGAAGATGGAGGAATGAACTTGTTTCTGAATTCTCTGACAAACACTTCCCAATTCACTTCCTCACCTGCTGCCTCTAACACTATCCGGGCACTCTCCCACCAGGAATAGGCCTCACCCTGAATCAAAGAAAGCGTACAACGGGCCTTCTCCTGATACTCACAAGGAATGAGCTCCCAATCCCTCTCGATCTCCCTGAGCCACTGCTCGGCCTGAATATCATTACCTTTATAAAACTTGGGAGGATGCTGGTTCTGGAACTCCCTAAAGACAGCTGAAATTTGTGCCCCTGGCTGTGGTGGTGCAACTGGTGGTGCTGGAGGAACATGATCCCGGACTCTCTGATCAATAAGACCCACCACTGCATTCATAAAGTCCTGTGGCTGAGCCTGAGGAGGTGGAGGAGGAGGTGGTGATCTCTCCCTGCGATGATGTCGATGTCTAGGAGAACGATCACGGTGATGTCTATCACGAGCCATCCTGAAATCAAGTCACTATTATGCATGTTCGATTAGTCAATGCCAATGTGTGCAATTAATTCCAAATTGCACCTAAGTTTAGAATTCCAACAATTCACCAATTTCAAGTAGGTCAAATAGGTTCAAGTATCAAATAACGATGCAAGACTCTCAAATTGACAATTAGTTCCTATGCCGTGCGACCTAGACTCACAAGACACGACCCTAGAGACCCGGTTTTGCAACCGAGCTCTGATACCACCGTAGGATGTAGCACCCGGAACGCCAGGCACCACATCCCCCGCACTATCGCTCCAATCCACATATGAAATGGGCAATCCATACATGAATCAAAGCGATAGCGAACGGGAGACAATAAAAAGACTCAAGGCTAGGCGGGTACCCTCAATTTAAAACCGACCAACAATCAAGTCAGAGTATTAAAAAGCGGAAGCAATAACATTTATTCGATAGGTATAGGTACCATATTCACACTATCCATACATTATCATCACCCAACAATATATATAACAAGGCATGATACAAAATATCCCAAGTAGCTATACATACAAAATGTGGGAATGAAGTGTGCTAGACCCAAATTTAAAGACCACAAGACTCTAAATTCCCGCCTAGCACGCCCTGCAAAACACTGAAAAGTTGAGGTGTCAGTCCAACACGGACTGAGCGAGGGGTATAAATAAATATAAGCGCACATACATGCAAGTTATAACCTCGGGTAATAATTTTGGAAAACAATACGATCTAATAGGTTAAAAGAGATACTATCACCCGAGATTACAACTATTCCAATTTCAATTCAATCAATTCAATTCAATCAATAGTGGCCCGGCAAGTGGGGCAATTCTCCAACCTTACACCGACTGTGTACAATCAATCAATCAATTATTAGGTGATTAGGTGATCAAGCAATTCATTAATGTGCACAATTAGCAGTTTCAATGACGCCTTCTTCCTCCGGGTGATGGTGGGATTACAAGGCCCCACCATCCAATCAATCTGGGCAGAGGGTACATGAATCCCTAAGCCCGGAACTCCTTCCCCGCCCTAATCTCCTAGGGGGTTCAGGGGTCATCCCAATTTGGTGAGGATAGCTCTCGAGTTACCCGTCAGCCCGTGCTTTCCCGGTTGGCTCGAGTCACTACCCTCGGGCCCACAGTGCAATACAATACTCGCCCAATCAATCAATCAATCAATCAATTTCTTCAATATTTCAATAAAACATTTGAAAACCAATCTCATTTGAAAACTATAAGTATAAATATAGGTTTTGGCTTAAAACATCACATAGGGTTGTACGGGTCCTATGTATCTAAAATTAAACCTCACCTGACGACCCAAAAATAATCCAAAGAAACAGCTCACGGGGCCTACTCCTCGTCACCAGAAGCTGGTCTGTGCAAGAAAGATAATTGTCCGTGAAACACGACTCAACATGTACCAAATAGGACGAACGGCGAAAATGCAACGAGACGACGAGAAAAATGCAATGTACCATAAAAATATTTTGTTTCAACATGTAATCATTCATATAATAGCAATTAGGGGTCAAGAAAGCCGTCGGATCGAGGTGCGAAAATCGTAATTTTATGCAGTGAATTTTGGGCACTTTCTGGACTACGGGAACGGCCGTTCCGGCTTCCCTTTGAAAATGGGAAGGGCCGTTCCCATGGCTCAAAGAAAACGCGCCAGCGTTTTTAAAAAGGGAAAACGTTTTAGCCGGGAACGGCCCTTCCGGCTCAAAGGCCAAAATGGGAACGGCCGTTCCCAATCTCGCTGGCCTAGTCTCAGCATCATGGGAACGGCCATTCCAGTTTTGAACTGGAGCTGGGAAGGGTCGTTCCCAGAATACGTGAGCTGCTGTAAATGCAGAACAGAACAGAGCAGCCATGGCAATCACTCCAAACAACCACAAAATGGCTTCAAGCCAAGTTCAAATGAAGATATTACATGCAATAAATATGCTAACATGCATTTTGATCAATAACAATCCATAAAAACACTTGACTCCATGTTAGATCATCAATAATCCATCATTTGAAACCCCCACACTCATTCATGCTCCACGTTCATAAAACACAAGTTATATGCATCAAACTCAAGCTTATAGTTCACAAATAATTTTCCAACAACCAATACACAATTCATTCAATGTATAACAAAGCCCTAGATATCATACATATTCAATAAAATCAACCAATCTCCATAATTACCTCAAATGGGAGAAATGGAAGAAGAGATGATGATGATGAAGCTTCTATGTCCCCAAAACCCACAATTATGAAGCTTAAATGGTGAAATCTCCCTCCTAACTTGGTAGGGTTTGGTTCGGTTGAGTAAGGGAAGCAAATGGAGCAAGGATGATATGTTGTATGAAGAAAGAAGCAAATGAACGTGGTGTTGCTGCTATGAAACAAGAAGGATTGGCCAATTTGAAATTAAATCCCTTCATTTAATAAGTTATGCAATTAAGTCCAAATCCCATTTTAAATGATCAATTAGGTCCAATGCAATTAGATCCCATATTCATGCAAATGAACAATTAAGGACATAAAAGAAATAAATCACGTTCGAGAAAATATTTCACATTGCAATCACGTTCAAGAATTCCGAAAAATATGATATGGTATGAATTTTCAATAAAATATTAAGAATATAATTTTTATAAAATTATGTCATGATAGGACAATGATTTAAATGATCAATTACTAATTAAATTACAACTCTCAAACGCACACGTGTCGTTCATACCTGAATTGCCGAAAGCTGGGGCGTTACATTCAAATAGGCTCAAGAACATGTTCATGTTGTTCTTGAATAATTTTAAGTGCACATGTGATAGTGTGTGAGTATGTGTGTTCGATTTTGTGTTATAAAGTGTTTAATTTATCAGAAATTGAATAGTAAATGTTTTCAATAGTAACTTTGACTTTTTGGTCAACCCATAAGCTGATAATTTCGAAAATATTATTAAAATAATTATAAAATTAGTTTTGGAATTTTTAAATAAAGATTTTATCCGAATTTTCCAAAAATCGGTAAATTATGGATTATTTTCGAAATATAACCTACATTGTCGAATTAAATTCTAAGTTCCATTTCTAATGTTATAATTAAGATTATAATGTGATTAATAAATATTTAAGTGGTTAAAGAATTCATGAAACCTGAATAATTACTTAATTTCCCTTAAACCGTTGAAATTAGAGTCTACCGGAAATTCTCTAACATGATATAGTTTATGTGTTTACTTGATGTAACCCTTTTATACATGAACATTATGTGTTTTATGTGCTTATTTGATTAATATAAGGAACCTAGTTCTAAGTCTATAGTAGTTAATACTTTCAGGCGCACTGGAATCCACGTTACAATGTCTGACTACCGGTATAGGTGAGGGTTAAAATGTTTTCAACTGGAATCATGCTATACATATGTATCTATATAAAAACTATTTCCAAGCCTACCTATCATTTTGATTTACTAACCAACATACATATTATTGTACTACAATGTCCCTCTTAAGGGAAAAATACTTTCATGCCAGAATCAACGTCTTACTAAGACATTATATATTTCAAGTCCACTTTATCAAAACATTGATTCCGGGTTATGCAAGCAAAATATTGTTCTTGATTCATGTTATGGGCCCCGGCTGTAGCCTTAGCGAGCAATTACCCGAAAGGTATCGGGCCGAGGGTATTGTTGGTGCTGCGGACTGCCACCACCTCTTGGTAGTGGTTTAACTGGAGGTTAGTTACTCCACGCCAAGGGGTGAGGGAGAGATAGCTACCTCCCGAATCTAGTTCGTGGTCTCTAGGGTTTGAATCCCTATTGACATCAAGGAGTAGTGAAGTTAATATTCTTGGTTTTATTGAAGTATCGGAGCCTGATCAGCCCGATACTATTTTACCAACTATTCAAGGAGTTATGGGTGGAAAGGCCTAGCTTGCGGGCAATAATGTTCTTGTTACAAACGGTTCATATTTCTACAAATATTCCAAACTACCCCTATCCCTGTTTTACAATTATTATGAACCGTTTCCTATTTGCTATATCCTATTGCTATTATTTCAGATCAAGATCTTCTTGATCATATACATATATATATATACACATATACATATAAATTATTATACCCCCCTTCACTTAGTCACTTTGACTAACCCTCTCGCCTATTTTTAAAATGCATGATTTCAGGAATCAATGAATGACAACTAGAGGTATCTTGAAGTACTACAACCGTAGGTTGGATCCGATCCTACGAGTACACTGTCTTGAACCTACTCTCTGTAGAAACAAACCATCTCATACTTTGTCCTTGCATGTCAACCTGTTGTACTCTTCTGCAAACTACTTTGATCAATAATGATAATCCTTGCTCATTGTACGTTATCCTCCCCGTTCATTGGTAAAGTTGAATCTCTTTATCTTCCGCTGCACTGTGTCACATACTCCATTCATATTATCCTGACCGTTCGCCGTAGTATTTCCTGGGTGTTGGGTCTAACCTCCACTCAGGGAGTATTGCGGTGCGGGGTTGTAGTGCTGGGGAGGCGCTACAGTTCTCGTGTCGTGATCGAGTCAGTTTAGGTCGTACGGGTTAGGAACTACATGATAATGTGTGCATTGCATCGATTTTGAACGTGAAATTATCTTTCTTTTTGAATCTTCTCGAATTACCTGTTGCATTTTGATATTGGATATGTGCCTCTCGTGTTGAATATGTGCCATCGACATGCACTAATCGCATGCGTATATCTTTGAATTGAGTTATGGTTTATAGGTTATGAAGATAATATCAAACCACGGCCAAGTTCTACGATAAAGATGATCTATTGGAAGTTCTTACTGAGGTATGGAAGATAGGAATGGTACACCGGGGAAGAATGTAGAGAATTCAAGATGCGTGGTCTTCATAGATAGAGCTAGAGCTCAAGGGTTAGGAGCTAGAACTGAAGTTCGACTTTAGAGTTGCAAGTATAGAGGGATACTTGATGAAATAGGAATTGATCAGGGAATGCTTATGACTCCGAAGATTGAGATATGCGGCTCTTTTACATTGGATGTCATAATTGGATTCAACGGGGTCATTTAACTTAAGGAATGGAGTGAATGAACCTTGAGGGTAATTTAACTCAGGGTTCGGATTATGGAAGAGATAGCGAGGATTGTGAAGAATCAAGCTAAAACATATTCGGTGGGAATTAAGCATCCATAGGCGTCAAAGAGGAATTTCTAACTAAACCTAATGGATAGAAAAGAGGGTTTTAGAGGCCAAGATCGTGAAGAAGTGAGTTCGGGAGCCCTAACTTTCAACTAAGATGGAAAACGAGTCGGAAAAGGATTGGAAGGAGTCAAGTAACGTGGGAAATACAAATTCATGGAAGGTGACGATACTACGGACAAGATTTGAGTTCGTTTTCCAAATCCAAGCTGAATTGTCATGTTGTACGGGTGAATTGGGAAATATGGAGCAACGAATGGAAACGGTAAAGAAAGGCAAAGATGTTTTGGAAGGAAATCATGCGCACAAATGGGAACCATTGGAAAGCAAGTTCTATTCCCAATCTAAACTTGTAAAGGATAAACAAGGGAATCTTGATCAGGGTGATGACTCGAAGTAGGATTCAGAAACACAGTCGGGGTAATTTTATAAGAGAGTTGGGCATTATTGAAGGGCGATTTTCGGGGAGAAATTTGGATGCCAATTCCGAGGATGCAGAAGAAGTTAGGGATTGAGAAATTTCAATCCCGAACCGTGGGTACGACGTTACGGATGTGCTAAGTGTGCATTTAATTATTAAGCATGCGATAATTTGAATTATTTGGAATAAGTGAATAACCATATTAAGTTTAGGTTTGAAGGTTTAAATGTTTAAATCCTTTTCGAACCGTTTTTTATTTGTTTAATTCCGTTTCCAATTCCGATTTTTGTGCCAACTTGGTATATTTGAATTATGTGAGTTAATAACGTGTTTACATGCTTACGTTGTAATTTTAAGCTCGGTTGATTTAATTTTGATTTCGGTTTTTGGAGATGAAACTTATAGGGCTTAAAACGCTTTTAAGCGCGCCCTGGGTTCCGGACATCATATCTTGAGCTCGGAAATTCGGATTCGAATTCCGTTACCTCCGTTGCCTTCGTGTCGACGATTCGGAGACAATGGAACAATCCTCATACCTTTTTGATATCATTAAGACCTCCGAAATCCAACCGTAACAAGCAACTCGTGTAAGAAGAACCCCTTTTGTTGACTAGTCTTCATGGTGGGACCCCTTAACACCTCTCTAACCTAACCATACTTTAACCATGACTGGTGTTCTAGATTTAACCCTTTCTTCCCCATTTTGTTCAGCAAAAACCAAGCCAAACCCCCTCATTTTCTGCTGCAACAAATCGAGAGAGAGGGAGAGAAGAGAAGAGGAGAACCTTAGCTACCTTTTTGATTTTGAGCTCAAATCACTTCATTTCTTCACCAAATCTTCAAGGTATGAATATTTATGTATCCTATACTCTTTTATACATGATTTAATCAATTTATTTCTTATTTTGGATCAGATTTGGTTAGGTTTTGAGTTATGAGCTTGATATGAAATTTTAGGGATTTTTGCTCTAATGACTTATCTAGTTGTGTAGCTGATTTCCTTGCTTATACATGATGATATGAGCTTGATATGATGTTAGGATGATTTGCTCTTTAGACCCTTTGATGAAATTATGTGATTTAGAGCCCCAAACTTGATGATCAAAACTGCCTCCCCTGTTTCGGGACTGCTGTGTGGAATTATGCATTGTTGCTTGATCAAATAGCCTTCTTTGCGTGTGAATTTGCATGGAGATGATGTAAACTCATTTTTTTATATGTTAGGATTCATATTACAAGCCTTTGGATCCATTTTAAGCCCCAAAACCGAAATACATGACCTGTTTTTATGAATAATCCATGACAGACCTGTTGCTGTTACATTTTGTGGTTCGTTGGTCATTCTAATGTGCTTCAATTCGTGCCATTTTGCATATATATGATCTATATTAGTTTTTTAGTATTTTAGCATGCATTCCCCAAGGTTTTAGATCCAAATTCAGCCCCTAAGTACTCGATCATGGCATGATGTAACTAATCGGGCTCATATGTGCGATTTTGGTGCTCCAGACTTGCTGCTCGGTTTCGGTGCTCTTAACATGTGATTTGAACTTTTCACTCTAAATAAAATATGCTCCTAACATGCTAAATATGTTTTATATTAAGTTTCATAATATTTGGAGTTGATTTGGTATGCTTTTGGACTGATTTTGTATAAGGCTTGTTTTGTCGGTAAAACCTTGTTTTCACTTTTGGGTCTGTACCGAGACACCCCCATGTCTCATTTGCCTTGTATTGTGTGACACCCCCATGTCACACCCTTTTTGCCTGTCTGTACTGAGACACCCCCGTGTCTCAGTAAACTTAAGTTGAGGGACACGGGCGTGTCCCTCCCCCTGCGCATTTCTTGTCTTTTCCTTTTCGGTTTTTGATTGTTTCACCTATTTAATGCCTTTATCTTCATTTGTGATGAACTATGAACTTGTTTACTATGTGCTGGGAGTATTGTGGTTTAATTTCTTAACCTTTGGGTGAGATTTAGGCATGCTTTTGATGAATGCCGTTTATATGCGTTTTGTGCCGTTTATGATTTCCGTAATCTATTTCCCTTATCATATGATTTCTTCTTGTTTTCAAACTTTGGAACTACGTTACATTATGTAATATGATGTATGTAGTAGAGTTTTTTGAAAGGTTGAATACGTTTGAATGTGTGTTAAACTTAATTTACTTCAATGCTCTTATTTACCTAAATGTTGGATCTTGTGCTTTGAATTTCTTGAATTGAATTGATTGAAAACGTGAAATGTGAAGGATATGAACTTGTTTGAATACGAATGTTTCATTGAATGAATGAATTGAATGTTTATATGTCTTTAACAATTTAATAGTGCACATGAACGTGTTCATTACATTATAGCATCTTCTCTTCATTCATATCATGATCATTACATTGTCGAGCGTCCTATTTGGTCATTATGAGTCTCACTTCACCTTTCTTGCACAAATTTTGATTCCGTTGGAGACGAGGCCGATCCGAGAGGCTCTTGTGTTCTCCTCTTTGCGGTTTAAGGTGGGTTTCTCTTGTATGTAGATAGATGACCCTACATACTCCCAATGTGAAAAGTTTTCGGCCAAAAGCATATATATGTATATAGAGTCATTTTAATGAGTAAATGTTTTTAACGTAAAGCCTTTCTTTCATGAACCTACCAAATGTTTTGGCGAGAATGAATGAATGTTCACAATGAATGGGGCCCAGGGACTTGGTGTGAGTGGGGACCCGAGGAGGCATGGGTTGACGGGAAACCCTCACACTAGTCCCACTAATGAACGGCGTAACTGGACCTCGTTAGGAGTTAGCGAGGAATGGACGCTGAGTGCCATCTGGGGAGTCATGTTCCCCTTTTGGTCAATGAATGGGTGGATGGGCCTTGCAAACCCGCCACCAACCCGGAGGAAGAAGGTGGAATGTTATTGAATGCGCATGAAAGAATGAAATGCATGAAAAGAATGAATGTTAATGAATGTTAATGAACGTTAATGAATTCCTCGAGGTGTTGGTTGGAGATAATGCACGCCCACTCGCCGGGCCAATAATGACCTAATGTTAATGAATTGTTATAATCCCTTTTGATGATTTCTATTCGCCCACTTGGGAAATTCTTCAAAACCTCACTTGGGATTATAGCTTGCATGTGATTGTTTAAATACTGTCGTATATTATATTATGCCCTGCTTTTACGCCCACCAGTCCCTTTTGGACTGAACCCGTTTGGCTTTCAGTTGTGTGGTGCAGGTGTCAAGGGAGCTAGGCGGGATTTCGAGTCATAGGTCTTACTTTCGTCTTTTAGCCCTTGTATTTTGGTCTTACACTCACATAATGCACGTTGGATCATTTTATTGATTAATAATGGAGCGTATTGGTTGTTTGAGCCTTCACGGCATTTGATAATGTATATGGACTATTTTTGGAGTTTGATTGCTCATTGTTTATATTATGGCCAGTTATTGCTTCCGCATTTGTAATCACTCTGATTTTTTGGTTTAAGGGTTAGCCTGCCTAGCATAGCGTGTGTGTTTGTCCCCGCTCGCCGTGACTTCGCTCGAGTATGGATCGTCCATTTCATATTCGGGTCGGGTCGGGTCTCGGTGCGGGGGATGTGGTACCTTGCGCTCGGGTGCTGCAAAGACGAAGGATAACATCCCGCTCATCCAATTTATAAGGTACGCCACGTTTCAACCTTTTTATGTGTTTAATTATGTGATTTTATATTTTTCGTGGCCTTGTTTTGAACTCTTTTAGAGTTTAGGGGCCCCTTTGTAATTTTCTCTTTTAGGGTTCCAGTCATTTCTCGTTTGATCGGGTTTTTGACCTTTTTGACACCTTCAACGCGTTCGGGGCATCGAAACGAGTCCGTAGTGTAACAGCCCAAAACAGGGCCTGGATGAAAATGGTAAACTAAGGGCATTGGTAAAGCGTTTATAGACCGTGATCCAACTTTATAAACCTTCATGCATTGCATTCTTACATGAACTTTGTGCTCATATGTGATCTAACATGTTTTAAGGGGGAATTCTTGACCTTCGACACGGTTTATATTCATTTTCCAAGCCTATATTACCAATGCTTCAATGGAACCCTATAGGTTCATATCACATGTTTTCCTATCCTTTGAACTTGTTTTCCAAGTTCCGGAAACCTTCCTTGAACCATAAGGGCATTTTGGGAACTTACCGACCAAAGTTACTATTTATCTGAAAATGAGCTTTTGATTCTGATATCTTTCCTACCCAAGTTTACAGTCAAATCGATCCTTGAGTCGAAACGAGTCTATTGAAATCATTCTTGACTTGAAAATCTATTCCGAGCTTTGTTTTATTTGAAAACGTTTACGAAAACCCTAGTTCACTATTCCTTCTACGAACGGTTTTCATTCGAAAAATGTTTTCTCTCTGGATTTGCATTACTCGAGCTATTTCAAGATTTTTAAAATGTTTTACAACTCTTGATTCAAACCCTAGCTTGAAATTTTGAAGCGTATGTTCGTATGTAAGAATTCACTATTCACTCTACGTTTTCAACTTTTTAACGGTAAAACGTTTTATAGTCGATTTTGGACTCAAAATACTTCTCGATTTCTTGAATTTTGGAAACAATCCGGACTTGAAAATCATTCTCGAAAGTCGTTTTTCACTCGTGTTGAGTTTCGGGCTCAAAACTTTTATTCACTAAAACTAATGTATCTTTCAAACGGTAAATCCGATTTCGACGAATGAATATGCGTTTCGAAGCTAATTTTCTTGCCGTCGGAATGGTTATACTTCCAGACACTTACCTCCACGTTTTGTCAGTGAAAATACCGAAATACCCCCCAGCAGTCCCATTTTAGCTTCAAGAACAAAGTTAGCTTCCAAGAGAAGTTTTACCATTTTGCTCTCCTACCCTTCCTTACATTTTATTTCCAAGGTGAGGGGCTTCCCAACACCTATAAATACCCCCCTAATGCCATTGAATTCCTTGCTCATATGTTGTGTTAACAACTCCCTTTCTTCCTCCCTCTCTCCCCCTCTTGCCGTGAGGCACTTCCCCCCTTTGCTAGGTTAGTTGTTTTTATTTTATGTTATGTTCTAGTTTAGTTTATGTTTTTATGTTATGGTATGTTTATATTGTGTTTAGGTTGGGTCTTAGGGTCTTCCCTAAGCCATATAGGATTTTATTTCATGCATTTATTATATAGTTTTTATGATATGTTTGTTAGTAGTGAATTATGATTTAATTGTTTAGTATATGCTACGAAATGTTATGAATTGCTTTAGTATATGGTATGATCATGTTATGGAGCTATTATATGATGATAATTGATGCATGATTATGATATTTAATTTATGTTCAAGCATGTTATGCAATGGAATAGTAACCTATGATCAATTATATCATAACTTGTTACATATTACTATATTGTCTCAATTGATGAATGCTACATGATTAATGGTCTTGATATGCTATGACTTATGTCTATGATATGTTATTACATTGTTACAATGTTACATGACTCATATGTTATGACTTGAGCTTATGATATTATGTGGATTAATGGAATAGAACTTGATCACATGTTATACACTTTGATAGTGTCACATGCTATAACCTAAGATAGAATAGTGTTTCATTGTAGCACCCCGCACGTGAGGCACCACATCCCCCGCACTAAGGCTCAACACGAGTAACGAAATAATAAATCCGCACCCATATCAAACCCTAGCGAACGGGAGACAAACATAAAACCTTCCTAAGCCAGGCGGAACTAGACCCTGCAATGAAAACCAATTAACCAAAGTATAATGCATTGCACAGCCAACTTCAAACATACAAACTAAAAGCCGAATTTGGGCTCTTCAGGCCTCTTTTAAACTCATAAATACAGTCCAACAAACAATTTCAATAACAATTACATAATTATTCAAGTGCCAAGATACTGCAGAATCGAAACAAACATAAATTCAATACAAGAGTGAGTGTAGAGACTCCCCTAACCTAACTCGACCCAACTAAAGACTCCAAACACCTCCGCCTAGCCCGAAACTCCACAATCAAACCTGCACACTAAAAAGATTGGAGAGGGAGAGGGTCAGTCTCTAGAAGACTGAGTGAGCAGGAGCGATATATATATATAAAACATGCACATGCAAGTCATAAATCCCGAGCAAGGTTTTATTTGAAATTAGTTCCCACTAAGGGTAAGAAAATAGATAAACAATGCTCGAACTTTACGACTAGGTCATATTAAATTCATTACATTCATAAATCATACATAAATATAAGGCTCGGCGAGTGAGCGTGCACAACCTCCATCCAAACTCCGACCGTGTACATAAATATCAGTAATATATTGATTTAGGCGATCAGGCAATATATCATAATACACACAGACCATAAATCATATCATAAATATATGCGTTTGGGCAGTCCGTGTCCCGGCCTTCCCGCACGGTGCATAATTCTATCAAAACGTATATATAAGAAGAGGCGGAAATCCTAATCAACCTTCTTCCTCCGGGTGGTGGACGGGTTAGCAAGACCCGACCACCTCTGTCAATGGCCAATGGGGTTAGATGAATCCCCCAAGGGCACTCAGCTCCCATTCCCCGCTAAATCTCCTAGCGAGGGCCGGTATCACCGTAGTAAGTTGGGACTAGTATATCGGATCCCCGTCAGCCCTTGCTTCCTCGGTTAGCCACATATACTAAGTCCCGGGGCCCGATAAGTAATAAGTGATAAATGTGTCTCGCCAAAACATAGCAATCATAAGTACATAACATAATTCATAGATTATGTGAAAAAGGTTTACTCGATCAATATATACCATAAGAATTCATACCTTACCGTGTAATTCGGCATATTCTATCTACGTACCTCTCCGTGTTATCCCAATCCGTAGCTAGCATGAAGACACACGGTTTGGAGCATAGCCTCATTACAAAACCATTTTAAAGCTTATGTACTCTCATACATATAACTCAGAAGAATTTACTCGATAACTTCATTTGAAAACCATATATATACAATCATAAGATTTTTGGCGAAAGCTTTTCAGATAAGGGTTGTAGGGTTTGTTACATAGCTAAAACGAAAACAACCCTCACCTGAACCGTGAAGTTACAAGGATCGAGCACCAAGTGCTTGAACGATCAAAAGCTCTCCACCCTGGAGACAAACTGTACAAAAGACCACAAGACGTGTTGGTGAGACTCAAGACTCGTAATGAACCATATATGACGCACGGCAATGAAGTGAATATGATATGAATGCATAAATGATCATATTGTAACAATAAAATGTTCATGTGCACGATTAAGAAATTTAAAACATATAATCAACTCATTCATTCATATGTTTCATTTAATTTCATAAGTTCATAAATTCATATAAATTTCATAAATTCATAAATTCATAATTCATAATTCATATCAATTAATCTAACATTCAATTAATAAACATATCACATATAACATTCATATTTACATCTAGGAATAAAATAAATAAAACGTTCAATCAAAAGTCAGTAGAATAAATACGCGAAATAGAAATCAATTAATTTCAATAATTAAATTAAATCAATTAATATTAAAAACATATAATAAATATATAATATAATCATAAACATATATAATATATAATATAATAATATATATATATATATGCATTATATATATATATAATCACGTACACACACACACCATGCATGCATAAATAAAATTCTCCATGCATATATTTATATATATAGTACGTATAAATATATATATATTAATAATCAATTAATTAAGTAAAACATGATCAATTAACATAATATATAATTAGCATAGTCATTAAATTAATAATATAATAATTAAACATATCTATATATATATATACGAAATATATATGTAAAATTTATAATATTAAAATAAGATAATATAATATAATATAATATAATAACTAATAACAATTATAATAAAGTTAAATATAAAACACGTAAAAACAATTAATCACATAATTAAATAATTAAATTGCGCAATTTAGAAGCAATTAAGGCATATTAATAAAATTGAAAAACCGGGGCGTTACATTCATAACTTGATGTTATGCTTTAATTAGACCTCTTAACCATAGGTTATGCCTTTAACCTAGATCACACTTGCTTATAATAACATGAACTTGAAACTATAGGTTATAATCGAGATCATAATTGAATTAGGGTGTGTGTGTGTGTGTGCATGCCGTGTGTGTGTGAGTGTGCTCGTGTGTGTGCATGAGTGTGTGTTTAGTGTGTGGGTTTGACCCGACCCTTTGACCCGACAAGTGAATAGTAACATGTGAATAGTAATTCGTGAATAGTAATCTGGAATAGAAACTATGAATAGTACTTTTGAATAGTAAAAGTGAATTAAAACTTGTGCTTTCTTAATAGACATTTGCACTTAGGGTTTTCAAATCCGGTGTCTAAAATGTGATTTCAAAATGTGTTTTCTTTCGAGGACTTATTTTATAACCTAAGGTTTTGCGATAGGATTCATAATTTGATTAATTCCTAATCGATTATAGTAAGATCATAGTCCCACGTTAATGATAACTCACTTTAAGGATTCTTTTGTCTGTTATCCTTCTCTAATACCTTAAATGGTATTACTCTCTTGTCATTACATGTTCTGTACTTGTTTTATATGTTTATGTGCATCGTGATAGAAGTGTGTCTTAGCTCACCTTAGTACACACTTACAGGAGTTAAGGTTGAGCACTGGAATCCCCAGGGCACTGCATAATCTATCCTACCTACTGTTACTAATAGGTGAGGTTATAAATGTTTTCAACTGGAACCATGAATACTTAATGATTCAATCGTTTTGAAAATCTAAGCCTAGTGTTTTACATTCTTGTTTGGAAACACCCTTTATAAGGGATGATTCTTCAAAGAACCCAGACCTATCCATATTTCTTGATCAAAGGCACATGTTTTGAAAGTACAGCATCAATGGTTCATGTTTTCAAAGTAATGCATCAATGGTTCATGTTTTCAAAGTAATGCATCAATGGTTTATGTTTTCAAAGTATTGCATCAATGGTTCAATGGTTCAATGCATATGTTCAATGGTTCATACATTCGGATTTATTCTGGATGTCATCAATGGTGTAAGCAATCAATGGTTAATGGTATGGGCCCGGCGGTTATGTGTAGAGCTGATGCTCGGGAGGTGAGCGCCAACGACATCACTAATACCGGCCGCCACACTAGGCGATTGATACCGACTTTAATCAGGAGGTTTGGTTAAGTCAGGACAATTGTCGGGAATGGACCGCAAATCTATTCCCAAATCAATGGTTAATGGTCACCTAGGGGTCGCTCCCCGAACTGAAACTTGGTGGAGGATGGTGCATGTGTGTATGTGTCAGGGTGTTGTTCATCTCGGTCCGACACCCTATTAATGGTCATGTTTTCTGGAGTAAGGATGGAGAAGCCTAGCTTGCGGGCATCAATGTTTTCATAAAGTTGGTTCGTATCTTGCAAAGTTGTTCCCTACCCTTATCCCGTTTTATGAAAATCATATGAACCAAATCATAGCATATGTGTGCGAGTGTGACAGCATTCATGAAAGTGTTTTGAAAACTCTCATTACTTTATATCATTGCATCAAAGGGTTTTATCACTTGAAATTATTCTTAAGTTCTTCTCCAAAGCTTTGCATTAAAGGTTTTACCTTATGAACTTCACTTCAAACGTTTACTTTAAGTACTTTCTTTTAAAGATATCCCTCACTTAGTCACTTTGACTAACACCTCTACCTGTTTTCTGGCCTCATGGTTTCAGGTCTTGCAGCCGCAGTCTAGAGGTATCTTGAAGCTCTAGAGTGTTCATTTTGTTTGAGTCAGGACTTTACTTTATTAATCTATTTTGTGTCCTGCATATGTTATATGGCTGCATTGATACTTTACCTTATGCTTTTGTAATAATCCTTCTGCTACTTGGATATTGCTACAATTGCTATCTTATGCTCTCGTGACAACGTTCAATTGATACACTAATGTTAATAGTCTCTTCTGCTTAACGATCAGTACTTGCTTGTTTATATGCCATCACGCACATGTTTTGAAAAGTTTTAAAATACTCTGATTTTCCGCTGCATAAGCCACATAGTTAAACACTATTTGTTAATCGTTAATGGATATGCCGTTTGCTGGGTATTTCTTGAGTGATGGCTCACACCATTACTTGAGGGGTGCTTCAGTGCGGGGGTTGGGGCGCCGCCCTCTACCAGCAAAGTGGGGGCACTACAGCCTGAAGTGGTATCAGAGCGCCAGGTTAAGTAAGAAGAGACTTGACCTGGATTGCTCACATCATGGAAGCTTGTTTGACGTTACATGGTTCTATCTTCTGGCATTCATATCCGTGGTTCTCTGTATGGCCATGGCAGTTTAGCCACATCTCGATCCTAACCAGCAGCAGATAGACGAGGCCTTTTTCAAGCAGTTCGAGGCTTCACGTACTGTGGTTGTTTCTCACCGAGGAGGTACTCACTTCTATACTTGGCGTCAACCAAAGAACAGAGGCAGGACTAGGAGCAGCCTAATGGAGGTAATGATGGATCTGATAATGATGAGGCTGATCTAGCAGGGCATGGACAGGATTGTTTGGCGAAGGGGATGTATAGCTTTGGTAGAAGATCCTCGAATTTTGGCACCACAGATGATGGATTTCAGACAACATGGAAGCACAAGAGGTATTTTGCACTTGGTTTGGATGTGGTAAGGCCTGAATGGGAGTCGACTCGATGGTATCGGGTCCTCCTTATTTTAAATTTTGTTTAAAAATGAGGCCTAATGTAGAAATTTTTTCCAAAACTTACACGTTTATGACACATTCGGCTTTATGTTGGATATCTGTTTACTGCTTTGCATAACTGTCATTGCATGAGTATTAGAGTTGCTTAAAGATACCATTAGGGCCATTATAGGATCATGCCATTTCATTTATTGTTATCATACTTGATATGTTATACATGTTCATGAGTTGTCAATGGTAATGGATAATGGAATAATGAATCAATGTTGATATGTTGTTCATGCTTATAAGTTGCTCTTGCCTATGTGGTAATGTGATAATGGATTATCGTTGATATTTTGCTGTGGGAATGTGTTATTCTCATGATTATATGTGACTACGTGGAAATGTGAATACGTGGTTACCAATTATGTGGATCATCTTTAATGTCATGCATTATACACATGTCTAAATGCTTGAAACTTCAGTATCATCATGCCACCAAGAAGAGCACCACGTAAACGCGTACCGCCACCGCCACCCCAAAGAGAAGTCACGCCACAACGGGATCTTACACCGCCAAGGAATGTTACGCCACCACCTCCTAGAAGGGAGGAAGTTCCTGATTTAGCTGATGTGTTGCGACAATTCGTGAGGGCTTGCAATTCTCCTAGTGGGAAAACGCTAGAAAAGTTTCTAAGAATGAACCCGCCTAAGTTTTATGGTGAACCCAACGACTTGAAGGCTGAAAATTGGTTAACTAGTCTCGAAAAGATCTTTGAAGCTATGGATATCAACCCTGAAGATCGTGAACGAGTTCAGTATGCTGCATTTCTGATGGAAGGAGCGGCGTTTAACTGGTGGAGGCATACTCAACACATGTGGACAGAGAACAACGTTGATGGAAATTGGACTGAGTTTGTGAAGGAGTTTCAGCTGAAATACACTCCTCAGGAAACACGTGATGCAAGAGAAGCTGAATTTATGAATTTGGTCCAAGGATCTATGAACGTGATGGAGTACGAAGCTAAGTTTGTTAGGCTGATCAACTATGCACCCCACATTGTGAGTGATGAATGTCGTAAGACTAAAAGGTTCATTGATGGTCTGAAACCTGAACTCCGTTGGGAACTAGCTTCTTTGGATGACGAGACCTACACTAGAGCAGTTGATAGAGCATTGAAGGTCGAGGCAACCCATAAGATATCCGGATGACCGTTAGTCGTCAAGAGCCTTCTAGCCCTAAGACTTTTTAAGGAACAAAGCGACCTACCGGATCCTCCTTTCAAGGAACCGGGAAGAAACCAATGATGGCACCGCAACAACAACAAAGGGCACCCCAATAGTATGAAACAACTCAGCCCACTCAAGTGGAGATAGTCTGTGACTACTGTAGCCGTAAAGGACACACTGAGGAAAATTGTCATAAGAAGAATGGTCAGTGCTATTGGTGTGGTTCCCCTGAGCATATAAGGGAACACTGTCCTACTAGGATTAAAAGATTTGGGGTTCAAGACAAGGGTAAAGCGGTGGTGGGTACGACGAGCACACCAGTGGTTAAAGGCAGAGCATATGCAATAGATGGTAATGAGGAGGTTGATCCTTCGTCTGATGTGGAAGGTACTGTGCACATTCTTAACACGCCAGTTAAGGTCTTATATGACCCTGGTGCCATGCATTTATTAATTGCATCTAATTTATGTGCGCAATTATAATTTCCACTTGAATAACTGTCATATGAAATTTGAAGTAAGTTCTCCTTTGGGGACTTACCTCATTACGGATCAAGTATATAAACGCTGCCCTATATGCACTGGTAATCGCTACTACCCGTCAGATTTCATTGAGTTGCCTATGACAAGATATGGAATCATCCTTGGAATAGATTGGTTGTTTAAGTACCGTGTTACTCTGGAATTGTTACAAGAAGGAAGTCATCTTGGAAGAGTTGAGAAAACAATTGGATGACATTTTGGTGTTCTTAAAGACACCAGAGGAGCACGCCGAGCATATCCGAATTGTGCTGAGCACTTTGCTGGATCACAAGCAATATGCCAAGTTCAGCAAATGCGAGTTTTGGCTAGAAAAAGTTACTTTTCTCGGACACATCATTTTCAGAACCAGAGTTAAAGTAGATCCATCAAAGTCGAAATAGTGATGGAGTGGAAGATACCGAAGAAAGGGCTTACTTGAATTGGTAAAGGTGGTAAATTAAACCCAAGATATGTTGGATCCTTCCAGATAAGGGAACGAGTTGGAGAAACTACTTATAGATTGGATTTACCTGCAAGTCATACAACGATCCACAATGTATCCTATATATCTAAGATTCGCAAGTGGTTTTGGATGGAAAAGAGATAGTACCAGTGGAAGAATTACCGACATAACCAAACTTGACTTATATGTTGAAACCGGTAAAGATCTTCGATAGAAGGTTCCAGGAGTTAAGGAATAAGAAGATTCCTTTGGTAAAAGTCCTTTGGAAGGGACATGGTACAGAAGAGGCAACGTGGGAAACTGAGGATAAGATGCAGAAACATTACCCCGAACTGTTTGCAGAAGAATCTGAGGACAGATTCTCTTTAAGGAGGGGTGATTGTAACAGTCCAAAACAGGGCCTGGATGAAAATGGTAAACTAAGGGCATTGGTAAAGCGTTTATAGACCGTGATCCAACTTTATAAACCTTCATGCATTGCATTCTTACATGAACATTGTGCTCATATGTGATCTAACATGTTTTAAGGGGGAATTCTTGACCTTCGACACAGTTTACTATTCATTTTCAAAGCCTATATTACCCAATGCTTCAATGGAACCCTATAGGTTCATATCACATGTTTTCCTATCCTTTGAACTTGTTTTCCAAGTTCCGGAAACATTCCTTGAACCATAAGGGCATTTTGGGAACTTACCGACCAAAGTTACTATTCATCTGGAAATGAGCTTTTGATTCTGATATCTTTCCTACCCAAGTTTATAGTCAAATCGATCCTTGAGTCGAAACGAGTCTATTGAAATCATTCTTGACTTGAAAATCTATTCCGAGCTTTGTTTTATTTGAAAACGTTTACGAAAACCCTAGTTCACTATTCCTTCTACGAACGGTTTTCATTCGGAAAATGTTTTCTCTCTGGATTTGCATTACTCGAGCTATTTCAAGATTTTTGAATTGTTTTACAACTCTTGATTCAAACCCTAGCTTGAAATTTTGAAGCGTATGTTCGTACGTAAGAATTCACTATTCACTCTACGTTTTCAACTTTTTAACGGTAAAACGTTTTATAGTCGATTTTGGACTCAAAATGCTTCTCGATTTATTTCTTGAATTTTGGAAACAATCGGGACTTGAAAATCATTCTCGAAAGTCGTTTTTTACTCGTGTTGAGTTTCGGGCTCAAAACTTTTATTCACTAAAACTAATGTATCTTTCAAACGGTAAATCCGATTTCGACGAATGAATATGCGTTTCGAAGCTAGTTTTCTTGCCATCGGAATGATTATACTTCCAGACACTTACCTCCACGTTTTGGCAGTGAAAATACCGAAATACCCCCCAGCAGTCCCATTTTAGCTTCAAGAACAAAGTTAGCTTCCCAGAGAAGTTTTACCATGTTGCTCTCCTACCCTTCCTTACATTTTATTTCCAAGGTGAGGGGCTTCCCAACACCTATAAATACCCCCTCATGCCATTGAATTCCTTGCTCATATGTTGTGTTAACAACTCCCTTTCTTCCTCCCTCTCTCCCCCTCTTGCCGTGAGGCACTTCCCCCATTTGCTAGGTTAGTTGTTTTTATTTTATGTTATGTTCTAGTTTAGCTTATGTTTTTATGTTATGGTATGTTTATATTGTGTTTAGGTTGGGTCTTAGGGTCTTCCCTAAGCCATATAGGATTTTATTTTATGCATTTATTATATAGTTTTTATGATATGTTTGTTAGTAGTGAATTATGATTTAATTGTTTAGTATATGCTATGAAATGTTATGAATTGCTTTAGTATATGGTATGATCATGTTATGGAGCTATTATATGATGATAATTGATGCATGATTATGATATTTAATTTATGTTCAAGCATGTTATGCAATGGAATAGTAACCTATGATCAATTATATCATAACTTGTTACATATTACTATATTGTCTCAATTGATGAATGCTACATGATTAATGGTCTTGATATGCTATGACTTATGTCTATGATATGTTATTACAATGTTACAATGTTACATGACTCATATGTTATGACTTGAGCTTATGATATGATGTGGATTAATGGAATAGAACTTGATCACATGTTATACACTTTGATAGTGTCACATGTTATAACCTAAGATAGAATAGTGTTTCATAACTTGATGTTATGCTTTAATTAGACCTCTTAACCATAGGTTATGCCTTTAACCTAGATCACACTTGCTTATAATAACATGAACTTGAAACTATAGGTTATAATCGAGATCATAATTGAATTAGGGTGTGTGTGTGTGTGTGTGCATGCCGTGTGTGTGTGAGTGTGCTCGTGTGTGTGCATGAGTGTGTGTTTAGTGTGTGGGTTTGACCCGACCCTTTGACCCGACAAGTGAATAGTAACATGTGAATAGTAATTCGTGAATAGTAACCTGGAATAGTAACTATGAATAGTACTTTTGAATAGTAAAAGTGAATTAAAACTTGTGCTTTCTTAATAGACATTTGCACTTAGGGTTTTCAAATCCGGTGTCTAAAATGTGATTTCAAAATGTGTTTTCTTTCGAGGACTTATTTTATAACCTAAGGTTTTGCGATAGGATTCATAATTTGATTAATTCCTAATCGATTATAGTAAGATCATAGTCCCACGTTAATGATAACTCACTTTAAGGATTCTTTTGTCTGTTATCCTTCTCTAATACCTTAAATGGTATTACTCTCTTGTCATTACATGTTCTGTACTTGTTTTGTATGTTTATGTGCATCGTGATAGAAGTGTGTCTTAGCTCACCTTAGTACACACTTACAGGAGTTAAGGTTGAGCACTGGAATCCCCAGGGCACTGCATAATCTATCCTACCTATTGTTACTAATAGGTGAGGTTATAAATGTTTTCAACTGGAACCATGAATACTTAATGATTCAATCGTTTTGAAAATCTAAGCCTAGTGTTTTACATTCTTGTTTGGAAATACCCTTTATAAGGGATGATTCTTCAAAGAACCCAGACCTATCCATATTTCTTGATCAAAGGCACATGTTTTGAAAGTACAGCATCAATGGTTCATGTTTTCAAAGTAATGCATCAATGGTTCATGTTTTCAAAGTAATGCATCAATGGTTTATGTTTTCAAAGTATTGCATCAATGGGTCAATGGTTCAATGCATATGTTCAATGGTTCATACATTCGGATTTATTCTGGATGTCATCAATGGTGCAAGCAATCAATGGTTAATGGTATGGGCCCGGCGGTTATGTGTAGAGGTGATGCTCGGGAGGTGAGCGCCAACGACATCACTAATACCGGCCGCCACACTAGGCGATTGATACCGACTTTAATCAGGAGGTTTGGTTAAGTCAGGACAATTGTCGGGAATGGACCGCAAATCTATTCCCAAATCAATGGTTAATGGTCACCTAGGGGTCGCTCCCCGAACTGAAACTTGGTGGAGGATGGTGCATGTGTGTATGTGTCAGGGTGTTGTTCATCTCGGTCCGACACCCTATTAATGGTCATGTTTTCTGGAGTAAGGATGGAGAAGCCTAGCTTGCGGGCATCAATGTTTTCATAAAGTTGGTTCATATCTTGCAAAGTTGTTCCCTACCCTTATCCCGTTTTATGAAAATCATATGAACCAAATCATAGCATATGTGTGCGCGTGTGACAGCATTCATGAAAGTGTTTTGAAAACTCTCATTACTTATAGCATTGCATCAAAGGGTTTTATCACTTGAAATTATTCTTAAGTTCTTCTTAAAAGCTTTGCATTAAAGGTTTTACCTTATGAACTTCACTTCAAACGTTTACTTTAAGTACTTTCTTTTCAAGATATCCCTCACTTAGTCACTTTGACTAACTCCTCTACCTGTTTTCTGGCCTCATGGTTTCAGGTCTTGCAGCCGCAGTCTAGAGGTATCTTGAAGCTCTAGAGTGTTCATTTTGTTTGAGTCAGGACTTTACTTTATTAATCTATTTTGTGTCCTGCATATGTTATATGGCTGCAATGATACTTTACCTTATGCTTTTGTAATAATCCTTCTGCTACTTGGATACTGCTACGATTGCTATCTTATGCTCTCGTGACAACGTTCAATTGATACAGTAATGTTAATAGTCTCTTCTGCTTAACGATCAGTACTTGCTTGTTTATATGCCATCACGCACATATTTTGAAAAGTTTTAAAATACTCTGATTTTCCGCTGCATAAGCCACATAGTTAAACACTATTTGTCAATCGTTAATGGATATGCCGTTCGCTGGGGTATTTCTTGAGTGATGGCTCACACCATTACTTGAGGGGTGCTTCAGTGCAGGGGTTGGGGCGCCGCCCTCTACCAGCAAAGTGGGGGCGCTACACGTAGACTCTAAGTTTACCCTACTCTGACGTCGTTTGCCCCTTCTACCATTCGTTTTTCGCGCGAGGACCCAGGATAAAACACACGGATCCTTGTTTAACGTGACATAACTCAGCAGCCTCTCTCTCTCTCTCTCCCCCAGCGAAACACGACATACGTACACACCGGAGGTGTATTTTCACACACAACTCAAACTTGCCCGTTTCTCGATGGAATTCGACGATCCAATAGTCCATTTCGATGACGCGGTCACAACCGTACCAAGAACTCGACCAACCGACGACCGATAGCGAAGATATTGGGGATTTTCAAGCGCGGCTGGAGAGGAACGGACCACCGCCACTTCGCCGCCCCTCGTGGCGGTTTCCGGTGGGGTTCCGGTGACACGCGCCCCAGACCCATGGAGAAGGCTTCCCGGCGTTTCTTCTGACGTAGGCGGTGCCGCCATCGGGGCGACGGTTGGGCCGCACGCGCCGGTCGAAGCTCGCGTCGGCGATGGCGTGGCACTGTAGCGGCCGGCGGCTTTTTCGGACCAAGGTTGGTGTTTTCAACCCTTTTCCGACCCCCCGAGTCCATTTCCGGCATCGTTTTCACCGAATTTTGCCCGTAGGTGGTGGTTCAGGCGACATGTGCGGTGGCAGAATATTCGGTGGCCAACGGGGGCCTTTTCCGGCCATCTTTTGGCCTCGGACTCTTCATAAAAGTTGTTCGGAACGACGAGAAGTAGTGGCCTTTGATCACACGACTTCTGATTTGGCCAATTGACGACGGATCACGGCGGCACAGTGGCGGTGCAACGGCGGCGCTACCTCCGAGGATTTTTCCGGCTAGCTACCTTAGGGCTTTCGAAGAGCTCGTCACGGGTAAGACAATGCCTTTTACGGATCGCATTTTGGTTCACCGGTTTGGAAGTAATTTGGATTTGAAGATTTTAGGATTTTCGTATTGTTGGATCTGAAATTGGTGATGATTGGCTTGGATTTTGCAGAAATTGATCGAGGATTTGGAATGGGCACGAGGAATCCTTGCACGGGTGATTTTTCAGGATTTTTCCGGCGAGTTCCAATGGCGGCCGACCACTGTTCCGGTAGCTCCGACGGGGGCGCTCCGGCGACCCTCGGACAGCTTGTCCGTTTCGTCGTGGTGAGTCCAACACCACTTTTCGTTCGTCAATCGGACACTCGGTTTATTTTCTACGAATTTATTTGTGTATTTGGGACATATTTGAATTAAATGTTTAAATGCAAATTAATTGTCGTATGCTTGAATTGTTGATCGAAATGAATTCCATTATGTATGAAATCATGTATGATATGAAATATGATAAGCTTGGACTTGTAATTTGTAAATTGAATCCCGATTTATTGAATTTATGCTAATTGATTAGATTAGAGGGGGTGTTTGTGTGAAACAAGATGAATTTGTTTGATTTAATCAGTTCAACCTTGCTGAATGGAATTTGATATGTTGCCTCGTGAGATTTATATAAAAATTCGACGCATGCTATTACGATTTGTTTAGCTTTGTAATACGTGCAAAATTGTATGAAATGTAATATGTAAATTTACGTGATTTGAATTAATTAAACTTTAACTTGTCACTTGGTGAATGAATATGTTAATCACGAATATGTTAAAGAAATTATTATGTCTAAAATTGAAACTTTGAGTTAAGGTTTAATCACATAAATTGGAATTTAATCTATTATGTAATATTTGTGAATTTGTTATGCATAGGAAAATTATATGAGGACTTGAATGATTATGTGACTTAGTTGTAAGTTGCTTAGGACCCCGTGGATTTAAATGAATTCGTAGCATGTTATTATGTGATTTATTTGTCTTGGTAATATGTACAATTTTATGAAATGTTTATGTGAATTTAATTTGATTGCTTTGTAAATGTGTAATATATGAATTTGAATCCTGTTTATGTGATTGCATTTGCCGTGCGTCCCTGTGTGGTTGTCTGTCTGAGTCTGAGCGTTTTGGTCTGTTTTGTGTGTTCAGTTGGTTCAGGTGCACCCGGGGTGGTGACAAGTGAGTCGTGCAGGTTCCGGGGTGAACCATCTGCTGTGTTTGGTGCCAGGTGAGGTTAGGATATAGTTATACCCTATTGGAACGTGCTCGTTTTTGAATGCATGCAGTTTATAAGCCTTATGTATATGTAGTTATGTGCGAAGTACGTATTTTGTTGGTTTTGTCATATGATTTGATTTGAAAAGTACAAAATGCTATGTACGAGCCTATGTATGCTTAGCTTTTATATGTTATGATTTCGAGGTCAGTCTGCGTGATATGTACATACGATATGATAAGTACGATATGCATGAGATATATATGTCTGTCTGTTTGTGGCGGGTTAAGTTTCCGATATATGCCTGTTTATCTGTGTGATGGGCCCCGGAGTTGTGTGTAAGGGAGACCCGGGACGACCATGGGGTTGCCGATTATGACCCCTGTACACTTCTCCACCAACGGGAGACTTAGTTCTCCTATGCCGACGGAGCGCATTTTGGCTGGCCGTCGAAGGAACTGGGCGGGATCCTCCGGTTCACAAGTTTCATTCTGTGGAGGGTTGAGAGGGGCACCTCTCTTCCCCAATGGTGTGAAGGTGGGATTATTTTATGAGTTTTGCTTTGCTTTGAGTAAGAGTGCTCTATCTATCCGTCTGTCATAAGTTCGTGAAACGGGGGTAGATTCTTAAATTAAGATAAAAATTGGTATACCTTTATACTGTTGAGTTACGTTTCGGTATGTGTGCTAAGTTTGCATGAATCTGAGTTGTGCCTTAAGTAACCTTTAATTTAGGATTTGTTTGGTCTGTTTGATAAGTCTCCATATATGTATGTTATCACGGGAAAATGTTTGGGCTTGCAAAAACAAACCCCGGGTTCACGAATATTAGTTCTACTTTGTGCTGTGCTCTATATATGTAGGTGTGTGTGGGTATCCCCGTGCTCAGTCTTTGGACTGACCCCTCCCGTTTATGTTTTTAGTGTGCAGGTTTCGGTTTTGGTTAACAATGGAGTTCTTGCTAGGCGGCGGTGTGTCGTGGCTTTTGAGTCTGTGTCTGCACGTTTCAGTTTGTTAAGTATTTTGTTCTGATTTATGATTTGTAAATTTCATATATGATATGTTTTGTACAGGTTTAAAATTATGATTTGAATGTTTCATTATTCGGGACAGGTTAGGACAGGTTTGCTGAACTAGTTGAACCCGTATATTTAATTCTGTTGTATGTATTGTGTTGTATGCTTTGTGTGTAAAAGTTTTCAAAATTTGGCATTTCGTACTACTTCCGCTGTCATGCTTCGCATATTTTCTTTTGTACAGGGTTAGGTACCGCCTAGCTAGTGTGTGCATTTTCGTTTGTCACCGTTCGCTGTGACTTGATGCGTGTGCGGACTCTCCATTTTGTAGCACCCTAAACCCCAAGGCGCCACATCCCCCGCACTATAGCCTCGATCCACGTATGAAATGGACAGTTCATACATAAACCAAGACTACAGCGAACGGGTGACAATAAAAATGACGAGCTAGGCGTGACACTCTTCCCAACATAATCAAAGCAAACATGATTGGAAAAGCGGAAGCAATAAAATCATTCATATATATAGGTACCATATTTATTACACAGATACATATAGGTACCAATTAACTATCAATACATTATCATCTTTTAATAATATACATAACCATGTATTCAAAATACTAATCTCGATCAATAACATGGAATATCTCAAAGGTAATATACATGAAGGTACGGTGCTAGACTCATGAAAATGCAAAACTCGAATGACCGGACACCCGCCTAGCACGACCACGCTCAAAAGGGTACCTGAAAAGTGAAGTATCAGTCTACCGAAGACTGAGTGAGGGGCAATAAATATATATACACAAATCACATGCAAGGTGTAGCCTCGGGTGAAGACTTTGGAAATCAAAGGAATATATATATATAATTCAAGAACTTAATCTTAGCCCGAGAGTACAACCAATCATTTTAACACGTTTAATTAATCATGCTTGTCAATGTCATGAACATGTGGCCCCGGCGAGCAAGGGCAATCTCCAACCGAACTCCCAATCGTGAACAATACGTGATCATGCTTGCTTGCTTGATGAATACGTGATCATGCAATTTAATTAGTGCTCACATAAACAATTTCATGCTTGAAATCATGCAATAACCCGAGGATAACCCGACATGCCGGATTAATCCCCAGTCTCCTTCTTCCTCCGGGTGATAGCGAGTTTGCAAGGCTCGACTATCCACGACATGGTGTGTGTAGAGGACATCACCCTCTAGACACGGAACTCCTTCCACCACTAATCTCCTAGTGGCTTCGGGGGTGATCCCAACAATGTGAGGATAATTCAGGAGTTACCCGTCAGCCCTTGCTTTCCCGGTTGGCTCAAGAACTACCCTCGGGCCCACGTGCAATCATGTACTCGCCAAACATGCTTGAAATCATGAATTGCTTGCTTGAAATGTTCATGGTTATGAAATCATTCATAAGTATAATATGTTTTGGCCGAAAACTAGCACATAAGGGTTATAGGGTTCGTTTTACCAAAACAAAACCTCACCTTTCTTGCAAAATAAAATAATGAAGTGTTCTAAGGAGCTTGCTCCCCGTCCACGCCCTCGTGACCTGTGCAAATACAACGTATGAACATGAGACAAGACCTAAAATGACCAAAATATGACGAACGGCGGAAACGTATCGAGACGACCATGAAAATGCAATGTGGTATGATAACATGTTATTTCACATCATATTAGTACATATTATAGCAATTCGGGGTCAAAGAAGTCGTTGGATCGAGGGGCTAATTTCGTAATTTTATGCAGAAACTTTTGTTCTGCAATACAGGTGGGAACGGCCGTTTCGGGTTCCTTTGAAAAATGGGAACGGTCGTTCCCGTTGCCCAGAAAACGCGGCAACGTTTTTCCCCATTTAAAATGCGCCTTTGAGCTGGGAACGGCCCTTCCGGCGCAAGGCCAAAATGGGAACGGCCGTTCCCATGCTCGGCCGTCTAAATTTTGAAAAGGAATGGGAATGCCCGTTCCCACAAAGCCTTGAGGCTGGGAACGGTCGTTCCCAGTTTCTGCAACTGAAAAAACAGAGCAGAAACAGGGGAAGGCTACGGGAATGGCACAAGACAACCACAACATTCCATTTTTGATCCCCAATTGCAATAATTTCTGGAAGCATGATGTAAACACACTTATAGCATAATAATATCACACTTAAACACATAAAACATGCAATATCATCAAAGTTTCAAGGTTTCATGTACATGATCATTTTGATCATCCAAGCTTAAGTTTTCCAACAAACCATGAAAGAATCATGCCATAATTCCTAATATGATCATAGAATCATGCTTTCATATTCAATTAATCCATCTAGTCTATAAATCCCAAACCCTAACTTGTACATATGTGATCAAGAATCATCATTCATGCTCAACCAACCTTAAAGATGAAAGAAATGAAGAAGTATGATGATGGTGATGATCACTCCCAAATTTCTTGAAAGATTTCTTGAAATCTTGATGATTGATTGAAAACTACTTCTTCCCTTTTCCTTGAAGAACCGAGAGAGAGAGAGCAATTTTGTTGGGGAATATTTTGGTGTGATATGAGATCATGGAAGCTAGGAGATGAAATAACGTGATTCATCCTCCTTGATTTTTGTGAAATGTGTTAATTGCAATTTAATCCCTTAATTTATGAATTTATGAAATCAAGTAGGCAACCATTTGAATTAGGCACAATCAAGCCCTTGAAATTTATGCAATTAAGTCCCTAGAGTTTCAAGAATTGCTCAACTAGGGACAATTTGGCCATTTGAAATACTCTCGGCAATTATTTCATGCAGTAAATATTTTTCGTGCCATGAAATAATATTTTCAATGATATGAATTCAAAGAATTGATATAAATAATGTTTCATGAATTTTATAAAAATATGAAATGCCACGTAATATATTATGAAATTAAAAGAATTATAAATAAAACGTACGCTCAAACTCACACGTGGCGTGCTTACCTGTTTATCCGGAAACCGGGGCGTTACAACTCTCCCCCCCTTAGAAGAATCTGGTCCCCAGATTCTCTAGTCTTGCTCGAACAACTCCGGGTGGAACCGTTTCATTTTATCTTCTGTTTCCCACGTCGCTTCCTCGGTCTTGTCACTTCTCCACAACACCTTAACCATGGGAATTCTCCGGTTTCTCAATTCTTGGAATTTTCGATCCATGATTTTAACCGGTCTCTGCACAAATGTTAGATTCGGTTCCAGTTCAACTTCTTCCATGGGGAGAATCGTAGTCTCATCGGGGTAGTATTTCCTTAATTGTGAAACATGAAACACGTTGTGAATCCCCGTAAGACTCGGTGGTAGGTCCAGTCGATAGGCTACCTCGCCTATTCTTTCAAGAATCTCAAACGGACCTAAGTAGCGAGGATTAAGCTTTCCTCCTTTCCCGATCCGGGTGAAACCTTTCCTTGGTGACACCTTTAAGAATACCCGGTCACCTACTTCAAATTCTAGATCTCTTCGGCGCTTATCAGCATAGCTCTTCTGCCTATCTTGCGCAGCTTTCATCCGTTGTTGAATCATTTGAACCTTTTCAATCATAGCTTGAACGACTTTGGAAGGCCTTTCGAATCTTTCACCTCTCTTTACCCCTTCCTGTTTCGACCATTTCCATTCTTCCAAGTCGAAGAACAACGGAGATCGGCACTTTCTTCCATAAAGTAACTCGTAAGGAGCCATCCCGATCGAAGCCTGAAAGCTATTATTATAAGCAAACTCGATCAAGGGAAGCTGTTCTGACCACGAGTTCTGAAAATCCATCGCGCAAGCCCGAAGAAGATCTTCCAAATACCTGATTAACCTTTCAGTTTGACCGTCTGTTTGCGGGTGGAATGCTGTACTGAACTTCAGTTTCGTACTCAAGACAGCCTGTAATTCTTGCCACAACTTAGAAGTAAATCTCGGGTCTCGGTCTGAAACTATGCTCACCGGAATGCCATGAAGGCGAATAATCTCTCTGTTATAGATCTCAGCCAACTTCGGAATCTTATAGGACATCCGGACCGGTAGAAAGTGAGCAGATTTTGTAAATCTATCCACGATTACCCAAATTCCATCAAACCCGCCTTTCACCTTCGGTAATCCGGAAACAAAGTCCATCGTTACCTGTTCCCACTTCCACTCGGGAATAGGTAACGGTTGTAGAAGTCCCGCGGGTTTTTGGTGCTCAGCTTTCACTTTCTGACAAGTCAAGCAATGTTTCACGTACTCTGCCACGTCTCTCTTCATCCCGTTCCACCAATAATATTGTTTCAAATCCTTATACATTTTATTTCCTCCTGGGTGGATCGAGTAGGCTGACTTGTGAGCTTCTTCAAGTAGAACCCGTCTCAAATCTTCAGGTACTACTACTCTGTTCTTAAACCGAAGCAACCCGGTCTCATCAAACCCAAACGGACTCTCCCGGTCGTCCTTAGCTTTACTTACAAGCTTCTGCACTTCCGGATCCTTATTCTGAGCCTCAAATAACTGATACTTTAATTCCGGCTGAATTGTGATATTAGAAACCCGAGCCTTTAACACAATCGGGAAAACTTTCTTACTTTCCTTTATTTCCAAACTCGATACACTCGCCTTTCTGCTAAGTGCATCGGCGACCACATTGGCTTTCCCGGGATGGTATTTAATTGTACAATCATAATCTTCCAACTTTTCCATCCAACGCCGTTGCCTCATATTCAAGTCCTTCTGAGTGAATAAATACTGGAGGCTCTTATGGTCGGTAAAAATCTCAAAGGAAGTCCCGTAAAGATAATGCCTCCATTTCCCGAGAGCAAAGATCACGGCTGCAAGCTCTAGATCGTGTGTTGGATAATTCCTTTCATATTCCTTTAGCTTCCGATAAGCATAGGCGATAACTTTTCCTTTCTGAGTCAAAACACAACCTAAGCCTTCTTTAGAAGCATCTGTGTATACTGCATACTCTTCTGAACCCTCGGGTAAAGTTAACACCGGAGCTGAGACTAACTTTTCTTTCAAAAAGTTAAAACTTTGATCACACTTTTCGTCCCAGACAAACTTAACATCCTTCTTTGTCAACCGGGTTAACGGTGTAGCAATCTTGGAGAAGTCCTGAACAAATCTTCTGTAGTAACCGGCCAATCCCAAGAAGCTTCTAATTTCCGAGGCATTCTTAGGTTTCTCCCACTTGAGCACGGCCTCGATTTTCGCGGGATCGACTTCCAACCCTTTTCCTGAAATCACATGCCCCAAGAAGGAAACCCGATCGATCCAAAATTCACACTTACTGAACTTAGCAAACAACTGATGCTCTTTTAGAGTCTGAAGAACGAGCCTGAAATGTCTCGCGTGCTCCTCGGCTGATTTTGAGAAAACCAGAATGTCGTCAATAAAAATCACCACGAACTTGTCAAGGAAAGGCCTGAATATCCGATGCATCATATCCATAAAAGCTACTGGGGCGTTAGTTAATCCAAATGGCATAACCACGAACTCGTAGTGCCCGTACCGAGTATTGAATCCCGTCTTTGGAATGTCCTCTACTCGGATTCGCAGCTGATAGTATCCCTGTCTTAAATCCAATTTCGAATACACCTTAGAACCCTGAAGTATATCGAATAACTCCTCGATGTGTGGGAGGGGATACTTGTTCTTAATAGTCATCCTGTTCAACTCCCTGTAATCGATGCAGATTCTTAAAGTCCCGTCCTTTTTCTTTACAAACGAAACTGGTGCTCCCCACGGCGAAGAACTCGGTCGAATGTACCCAACTTCCAACAATGCTTCTGCTGGACTTTTAATTCTTTTAATTCAGCTGGAGCCATCCAGTAAGGAGTCTTTGAATACGGCTCAGCATTCGGGAAAAGATCAATCACAAATTCAATCTCTCGTTCAGGAGGCAAGGAATCCAATTTTTCTGGGAATACCTCGGGGAATTCCTTTACCACTTCGGTGTCCTCTAACTTCACCTGATCTTTTGGCTTGTTCAGAATATAGGCAATGAACCCTGTAGCCCCGTCTCTGACTAACTTCTGAGCCTCTGAAAACGAAAGTAGGGGCACGGTCTTTGAAGTACAACCCGTAACAACCTCTGAACCCAACTGAACCTTTTTAGCCCGACAATCCACGGCAGCACAATGCCTGTATAACCATTCCATCCCCAATATAGCTCCGTATCTCTCCATCGGCATAACAATGAAGTCTGTCAGAAACTCCCGGCCTTCAATTACTACTGGAACATCCCTGTAAACCTGATCCGTCTCTCGCCTACTACCGAAAGGAGTACTAACTATATAGCGCACAGAAGTACACATAGCAGGCAAAGACAAAGTAATAGCAATAGAGTGCGCAAGAAAGGAGTGTGTAGCTCCTGGATCAAATAATGTATGGATGTTCGTGCCATGAATGCAAATAATACCTTCAACTACTGCGGCGGGGTCAATCTCGGCATCCTGCTCCTCTCCAGCAAGTGCATAAGCTCAGGCCCTCACAAGTGGCCTCGGTCGTGCGGGTGGTGGATCCTGACGATCCGGACAACCGTCAACTCTGTGCTCGTCACTCCCACAAATCAAACACAAACCCAACCGACGTCTGCAATTATCGTAGGTATGTGTAGAAAGTCCACACCATCTGCATCCCGGTCTCTGAGGTGGCTGGGGTGGTGCTGGAGCTCTCGGACCTCTCGGTGGTGGCCCGGTGTACTTAGGTTTCTTCCCGGTATCCCTCTGAGCTGGAGGTGTACAGTAAATCATCGGCCTCTTCCCTGAACTCGAACCCTGGCCTGATCTCGAGCCTGAAGCCTGTCCTGCTCGCTGAGTAGCCCTCCTAGCACTATCAGAATCTTCAACCTTCAGGGCCTTTGCAGTAGCTTTTTCCCAGGTACTGGTATTAGCTGCTTTCAGCGCATCCTGAATATCTGGCCTGAGTCCCTGGACGAACTGCATCGCCTTGTGAAAATCATCATTCGCTATGTTGGGTGCATAGCGAGAAAGTCTCTCGAACTCGGCGATATACTGACCCACAGACTTGCCTCCCTGCTTTAATTCGGTGAACTCTCTCAACCTGCGAGTACGGGAAGCTGGAGGAATAAACTTATTTCTGAACTCCCGTACGAATACCTCCCAAGTAATCTCGGTCCCGGCTGCCTCCAGAACAATCTGTGTGCTCTCCCACCAGGAGTAGGCCTCGCCCTGAATAAGAGTGAGGGTGCAACGAGCCTTCTCCTGACTGTCACAAGGGATAAGCTGCCATATCCTCTCGATCTCTTTTAGCCACGTCTCTACCTGTATATCGTCTCCCTTATAGAACTTCGGGGGACGCTGATTCTGAAACTCACGCAAAATGGCAGAAATGGGGTTCTCCGGAGGTGTTACTGGTGCTGGAGGTGGTGGAGGAACCCTTTCCTGTAGCCTCTGATCAATTAGCCCCACTACTGCATTCATAAAATCCTGGGGTTGTGCCTGAGCAGGCGGAGGAGGTGGTGATCTCTCATGGCGATGATGTCGGCGGTGATGACGCCTGTGCCTCGAGGATCGGTCACTGGAATGTCTGTCGTGCTCCATCCTGAAATTAGATCACTAAACATGCATGGCTTGATCAATAAATGCAAATGTGTGCATAGAATTTCCATGATATCAAATAGTACATGTTCAAGGAAGATCAAGTAGCTCAATTAATGCAAAGGAATGAGTAAATCAGGTAATTCAACCAAATGCAGACTCCCAATTACCACATAATCCTATGCCGTGCGACCTAGACTGACTCAACACGACTCGAGAACCTCGGTTTTGCAATCGGGCTCTGATACCACCTGTAGATGTAGCACCCTAAAACCCAAGGCGCCACATCCCCCGCATTATAGCCTCGATCCACGTATGAAATGGACAGTTCATACATAAACCAAGACCACAGCGAACGGGTGACAATAAAAATGACGAGCTAGGTGGGACACTCTTCCCAACATAATCAAAGCAAACATGATTGGAAAAGCGGAAGCAATAAAATCATTCATATATATAGGTACCATAATTATTACACAGATACATATAGGTACCAATTAACTATCAATACATTATCATCTTTTAATAATATACATAACCATGTATTCAAAATACTAATCTCGATCAATAACATGGAATATCTCAAAGGTAATATACATGAAGGTACGGTGCTAGACTCATGAAAATGCAAAACTCGAACGACCGGACACCCGCCTAGTACGACCACGCTCAAAAGGGTACCTGAAAAGTGAAGTATCAGTCTACCGAAGACTGAGTGAGGGGCAATAAATATATATACACAAATCACATGCAAGGTGTAGCCTCGGGTGAAGACTTTGGAAATCAAAGGAATATATATATATAATTCAAGAACTTAATCTTAGCCCGAGAGTACAACCAATCATTTTAACACGTTTAATTAATCATGCTTGTCAATGTCATGAACATGTGGCCCCGGCGAGCAAGGGCAATCTCCAACCGAACTCCCAATCGTGAACAATACGTGATCATGCTTGCTTGCTTGATGAATACGTGATCATGCAATTTAATTAGTGCTCACATAAACAATTTCATGCTTGAAATCATGCAATAACCCGAGGATAACCCGACATGCCGGATTAATCCCCAGTCTCCTTCTTCCTCCGGGTGATAGCGAGTTTGCAAGGCTCGACTATCCACGACATGGTGTGTGTAGAGGACATGACCCTCTAGACACGGAACTCCTTCCACCACTAATCTCCTAGTGGCTTCGGGGGTGATCCCAACAATGTGAGGATAATTCAGGAGTTACCCGTCAGCCCTTGCTTTCCCGGTTGGCTCAAGAACTACCCTCGGGCCCACGTGCAATCATGTACTCGCCAAACATGCTTGAAATCAAGAATTGCTTGCTTGAAATGTTCGTGGTTTTGAAATCATTCATAAGTATAATATGTTTTGGCCGAAAACTAGCACATAAGGGTTATAGGGTTCGTTTTACCAAAACAAAACCTCACCTTTCTTGCAAAATAAAATAATGAAGTGTTCTAAGGAGCTTGCTCCCCGTCCACGCCCTCGTGACCTGTGCAAATACAACGTATGAACATGAGACAAGACCTAAAATGACCAAAATATGACGAACGGCGGAAACGTATCGAGACGACCATGAAAATGCAATGTGGTATGATAACATGTTATTTCACATCATATTAGTACATATTATAGCAATTCGGGGTCAAAGAAGTCGTTGGATCGAGGGGCTAATTTCGTAATTTTATGCAGAAACTTTTGTTCTGCACTACAGGTGGGAACGGCCGTTCCGGGTTCCTTTGAAAAATGGGAACGGTCATTCCCGTTGCCCAGAAAACGCGGCAACGTTTTTCCCCATTTAAAATGCGCCTTTGAGCTGGGAACGGCCCTTCCGGCGCAAGGCCAAAATGGGAACGGCCGTTCCCGTGCTCGGCCGTCTAAATTTTGAAATGGAATGGGAACGCCCGTTCCCACAAAGCCTTGAGGCTGGAAACGGTCGTTCCCAGTTTCTGCAACTGAAAAAACAGAGCAGAAACAGGGGAAGGCTACGGGAATGGCACAAGACAACCACAACATTCCATTTTTGATCCCCAATTGCAATAATTTCTGGAAGCATGATGTAAACACACTTATAGCATAATAATATCACACTTAAACACATAAAACATGCAATATCATCAAAGTTTCAAGGTTTCATTTACATGATCATTTTGATCATCCAAGCTTAAGTTTTCCAACAAACCATGAAAGAATCATGCCATAATTCCTAATATGATCATAGAATCATGCTTTCATATTCAATTAATCCATCTAGTCTATAAATCCCAAACCCTAACTTGTACATATATGATCAAGAATCATCATTCATGCTCAACCAACCTTAAAGATGAAAGAAATGAAGAAGTATGATGATGGTGATGATCACTCCCAAATTTCTTGAAAGATTTCTTGAAATCTTGATGATTGATTGAAAACTACTTCTTCCCTTTTCCTTGAAGAACCGAGAGAGAGAGAGCAATTTTGTTGGGGAATATTTTGGTGTGATATGAGATCATGGAAGCTAGGAGATGAAATAACGTGATTCATCCTCCTTGATTTTTGTGAAATGTGTTAATTGCAATTTAATCCCTTAATTTATGAATTTATGAAATCAAGTAGGCAACCATTTGAATTAGGCACAATCAAGCCCTTGAAATTTATGCAATTAAGTCCCTAGAGTTTCAAGAATTGCTCAACTAGGGACAATTTGGCCATTTGAAATACTCTCGGCAATTATTTCATGCAGTAAATATTTTTCGTGCCATGAAATAATATTTTCAATGATATGAATTCAAAGAATTGATATAAATAATGTTTCATGAATTTTATAAAAATATGAAATGCCACGTAATATATTATGAAATTAAAAGACTTATAAATAAAACCTACGCTCAAACTCACACGTGGCGTGCTTACCTGTTTATCCGGAAACCGGGGCGTTACACATTTCGTACACGTGTCGGGTCATAGCGCGGGGATGTGGCGCCTCACGTGCTGGGTGTTACACGAAGCATGATCAGCAAGTCAAAGTAACCTCATGATTGGAGGAACGAGTAAAAGCTACCGAGGTAACAACTTACCACATTGGTGACAGGTTCCAAAACATTCATAGCACGTGCATCATACTTCGCATCAATTATTTATTCTTCTTTATATATGTTCGTGCGTGTATTTCTATTTGATTTCGTTGCTCTAAGGTGCTTCATATTTCATTGTCGCAAGTGTGCCACATGCATCATCATTTTAACCCAACATGCATTCTAGTGTTTATTTGATAGGAAGTTCTTTCATCTCACTTATCAAGTATTCCGTCGATCGGGACACATCTGAGTTAAGAGGAAAAGAAATAATGGGATGGTATGTTACCAGGAAGGTGACGTCAGGAAAAATAAAGAATTTCAAGTAAGGGATAGGTTGATGAAAACGGGAATTCATAAAGAGAAGCGAGATTAGAGTTGACTATGGGGTGTTTTGATTGGACAAGAGTAGGAAATGGGTTGCGGATATCAAGAGAATAAGAAGAGGAATTAAAAGGCAAAACCTTGGGGTTGCCATTTTGATTAAAATCCTCCCTAATGGAAATTATTCATCAAGAATTTCGATAAAACAAGGATTGATGGAATTCGACATGTAAGGAAAGAAAATTTAAGGGGGAGAGCATGACTAAGAGATAAATTGGAAGGTTGAAATTGAGCCTGAAGAAATAATTTAGTAGGAACAATGAAATTGCAATTTAAGGAAGACCTAGAAGCCCTAATGGTGGTGATCAGAAGTGAATAAGACGGCTTGAATGGTTAAGTTGTTAAGAGGAGAGCTAAGTTACTAAATCCGGGTTGAAGTTTATCACTAGGTATAAAGGAAATGGCTTGGGGAATATTTTCATGTATGGAATTTTGATATGGGGATGACAAAATTATAAGGAAGCTTCTGTGAACTCCTAAGTCAGAATTGACAAGAGAAAATCGAATCAAGTTAGCATATAAAGGGATGATGTCAATCAAGATTAATCCAATGAAGTATAAAGGGGTCCAATAAGGATAATATTGTTAAATCATCGGCTATTTCAATGGGAATTTGGAAGGAAACTTAAGCAGCGACCAAACCAAAAAGGATGATCATTGGAGGATTTACATCAAACTTCAAGAATCATCAAGAACATTCTATCTTCGATTCAAGAAATGTGGGGCCAGATACCGAATATAACCTTAAGGGGTTAAAGATAATGAATGGATAGCATGAACGGAAGATGGGAAAGGATTCGTGTCAAGATAGATCATAATGATAAATATTTCAAGGTCGGGATTGAATCGTCAAGGTTGTCAAGAGTAGTTATCCTCGAGGATATGTTAGACTCCGATATGGGTAAAGATAGTAACTATGGATCTGATTTCGGGACGGACGATTTAAGGGTATTCGGGGAGGTCAATCTCGGTTAATTAAAAAGAGTTGGTTGGTCGAATGAAGATTATGGGAGTGGTGAAGAATCGGAAAAGAATAGAAACAATAAAAGTTAGAAGGAAATCAAGAATAAGAATTTTAAAAAATCTATCACCGCGTCTGTAGCACCCCGTACATGTGGAGGTGCCACACCCCCGCACTATAGGTCAATCCACACACGAAACGGCCAATCCGTACATGAACTAACCTATAGCAAACGGGTGACCATGCAATAATTGACAAGCTAGGCGGGATTAACTCATGCATGCAACATAATTAAGCAGAAGCATAATTCAAACAAATTAATTACCAACAATACATGAACCGTATTCTAACTTTGCATATCAATGCATTACCATCTCTAAATATAAAACAATAACATTAACATAATTTCATAGGTAACAATAAATAACCCAAATACACGAACCATGGTTGACTCGACTACATGAACTGGACTCGACTCGACTCAACTCCCGCCTAGCGTGCACTTGCAATAACCTGAAAGGTGGAGGCGTCAGTCTGTGAAGACCGAGTGAGGGGTTTAAATACATATTAGCGCAGATAACATGCAAGTTATATTCTCGGGTAAAGGTTTATACAAGATAATGTAAAAGTTCAAGAATGTACTCTTTGCCCAAGAATACAACTATCAGTGTTAAATACTTGTTCATTTTCATGCAATCAATACATGGCCCCGGCGAGTGAGGGCAGTCTCCAACCGTACTCCAAATGAACATGAAACATGCTTGCTTGATTGTTAATTAATAGGTGATCATGCAATTGAATTTACCGTGCAATCGTGCGATAGTGTATTCATGTAACACATTCATGGAACGAAAATCATACAATAACACCCGAGGACAATCCGTGGTGCCGGACCCGTCCCCAGTCTCCTTCTTCCTCCGGTTGATGATAGGATTGCAAGGCCCTGTCATCCATGCTCATTGAGCAGAGGGTACATGAATCCCTAAGCCCGGAACTCCTTCCTCCACTAATCTCCTAGCGGATTCAGGGGCCATCCCAAATGTGATGAGGATAGTGCCAGAGTAACCCGTCAGCCCTTGCTTTCCCAGTTGGCTCTAGTCACTACCCTCGGGCCCAACGTGAACGGTCATGCTACTCGCCAAAAACATGCACGAAACATGGCTTGCTTGCTTTTCATGATCATGACTTGAAATGATAAGTGATTTCATGAAATTTATAGATATAATTACCTTTTTGGCCGAAATATCACATAAGGGATATACGGGTTTTATATAACTAACAATTAAACGTCACCTGACAGGCGACACAACGACTCGTAGACACGTGAATGTGCTCACGCTCGACAATCTCCTCCCTGGAGAGTAACTGAACAAGAAACGGGACAATGTACGTACATCAGACCACAATTCAAGCATATTACTCCATGGAAGACGCACGGCGTGATCAAGTACGAAACATCGTGCAATAAACAATGTAGCATATAAATATCATGTTTTGGCATGTCATCATTCATATAATCACAAATTGGGGTCAATTAATCCATTGGAATTGGATTCCAAAATTACAATTTTATGCAGAAAGTTTATGCACTTCCAGAAGCCTGGGAACGGCCGTTCCAGGTTTTAGTACAAAATGGGAAGGGCCGTTCCCCCACTCCCGAAACTACTCCCCGAAGATGGGAACGGCCGTTCCCGTCTGTGAGACAAAGTGGGAACGGTCGTTCCCATCCTCGCTGCCAGGAACACTATTCAAAATATGGGAACGACCGTTCCCCAATTACAAAGGGAACGGGAAGGGTCGTTCCCGTTATACAGAAGATACAGAAAACAGGGGAGAAGAACAGAGCATACACGAACCACAATCAAGGTTGATCATACTTATCATAATCTAACTTCTAACATTATAATTCATGGAAAAGAACATATATGCATGCCTTAGCTACAATAATATTCAATATAAACACTTATTTCATGCTTGATCAGGCCAAATTCATCAATTAAGTCTATAATCCTACCACATGCAATCAAGCTCCAATCTTCATAATTTCAAGTGATAAATGCATAAAATCAACCCAACATCATCATTTATATATCATATAATCCCATGGAATGAAAATAACCATAACCCTAGCTTTGTATATAAATTTCAAGAAATCATGTATGCTTCCATCTCTACCTTGAATGAAAGAAGAAGAAGAAAGGATGAAGAGATGATGAAGATGAGGCCCCAAGAGTCCCAATTCCTCAAAGATTTTAGCTTGAAATGATGAAATTCCCTTTTCTTTTCCTTCGAGGTTTGGCTTAGTGAAGGAGGAAGCAAATGGTATGTTTTTGATGAAAATGAAAATGAAGATTGGGAAGAGATGTATATAACGACATATTTGGGAAAAATGTAATATTTGTGATTAAATCCTCCAAGTTCTATAAGTTATCCAATTGAGTATCAAAGGTTTGGAAATGGTCAATTAGGTCCAAAAGGTTTTTATGCAATTTAGTCCTTAAATTAAAAGGAATGAGCATTTAAGGGCAATGAAGCAATTAAAATGCACCCGACAATTAGCTCACATAATAATGAATCCAATATGTACAATAATTCTCTAATTGGCACGTGTTTCATATATTTTCACGTAAATATTTTGAAATACAATTCATAAAATTAATATAGCATGTATAAATCAAATAAACGAAAATAATAAAATAAAATCCTAAGGCTCGAAACTCACACGTGTCGAGCGTACCTGACTGTCTGAAAATTGGGGCATTACAATTCTCTTCCCCTTAAGAGAATCCGTCCTCGGATTCCATGTCCTGAATTCCTGGAATTTACTTGGCTCTTACGTGTTCATCCCACGCGGGTTAGCTACTCCCCGTCAGGGGTTAGTTCGAAAGATGTCTTCCAATATGTGAAATCACGACCCTCAACTTTTCGGAGCCTAAACACTTGTAATAAAATCTAACCTTCCACTAGAACAAATTGACAAGTAGCTGAAAATAGTGAGAGTGCCCTGCTTCTCCAATAATTAACTAGAGAACCCCGTCTCTCGAGCAAATAACAAGAGAACCCCATCTCTTGACAACCCTGAGAGAATCCCCGTCTCTCACGCACACAGAATAAAATTCAGGTGAGCACTTAGACAATTATTTACAATTAACACATAAGGAGTATGTAGAAATTATCAATTTGTGCAACTTATTGCTCATATAAACAATTAATAATAAACAAGGAATCATGTACAAGAATAAAAAAAGAATGATGAACAAATAATAATAAAATATTGGTGTACGTGGTATGCATGATTAAGTGTACCGTTCACCGAGGACTGAAGTTCTTCTATTGTTGCAATTCGGTGGGATACTTGATTCCTTAGTTGAAGTTTCTTCTTATCTTGTACCACTATGGTTCGAAATTCCCATTCTTGATAGCCTCCTCAACTCTAGTGTTATCTTCTAACATAATCCGTAAATCATCATTAATCACCACATCTTCATACCCGTTTTAATCCCAAATTTTTCCGGTTGAAACTTTCTTGCACTGATTCTCACATTCACTTTTTGGTTTCGGCATTGAAAATAACTATGGTTTTCTTGTTAGGGAGTGATAGTACATTCAAACTTAAAAGACTGGCTTTGTGCTCCAAGCAAGCTCTTAGCCGACCAACAGAGAAAACAAGCTTTACCTTCTCCTCAACCTCGTTAGACAAGTAACATATCACCCGAAGTAAAGATTTCAAACTCTTTATTTGAAATACGAAGGCTGAACTCCAATTCCCTTAGCAAATAACACGGCGAATGTTTGGTGCAGAACGAAATGAAGGTCGTCATCCCGTGAGAGTACCTCAACAAGCTTTCTTACATAAAAGTCGTAGAAATCAGGTCCTAGGGAAACGTCTTCCATTTGATCCCTAAAACTTGGTAACATACCCAACAATTCTGCAAAATATCTTGAAAGAAAGGATCGATTACTCTTTAGTCTTCTTTGAAGTGTTCATGGCAAATTGGTACCATTATGGAGGCGACGGAGGCAGCACGCGAGGAGGGACGGTTCGCATAGAGTTCTAGATCCTCACGGTCGCTCTATGTATAACTGAAACAATCTTTACCTTGGAGGGACTCCAACATAAACCAAGTTGAACCCTTTTCTATTTACTGAGTCAACTGATATCCCGAGATCACACATACTTCTCAAAACCATCCACACTCTGAGGACAGTAATAAATCAAATGTACTGTCGATGATGGGACTTTCTTTAGGTAAGAGGGAGAAAAGATTTAAATTATTGAAGACTTCTTTCACATGGTTCTGATATAGGACTCCAGGAAGAATCAGCTTCCTTAAATTTCCAACTCTCTCGAGCGCTATCTAGCTTCAGACTTAAATTTATTCCCAGGCCGACTCTCCCCCTTAAGAAAATAGAAATATTCTAATCCTTTAAATTTGTTCTGTCCTTTCCCCACTTGCAAGCTTCTTTGCTGGTTCAAATCCCGTAAATTTTCCCTGTCCTACATGCTGTTATTCCAGATTTTGATTAATGGTGCTTTTCTAATCCTTTCTGTTATTAACATACTCAAATTGAAGCTCACCAACGGTCACCCCTTTAATCTGCTACTAGAATTCTTCAACATCCTACAATTACCTAATGCTTTCCAGAGAGTCGACATTTACAAGATCCACACCATAATCTGAAGCAAGAAGAGTTCATGCTCTCGCTTCCATTGCGCCTCCGGAATACTGATTAATTTCTGAAAGTTGAAGAACCCTTGAACATTTATCTACTTGAACTTATCATCATTTCCTAGTTCCCAAAATTTTTCCCAATACATATATCATACTTGCTCTTACTAAATCCTGGATCAATAAATTCTCACAACCCCCAAACATTGCTAAACTTCAAGCAGAATCGGATGACCCGGTTACAAACATGGTACCCAATGATTCAGAGATCTTTTCCTTAAATTCAAGTTGGTAGGAATAGAGGCGAAGAGTGTATGGAGTATAGGAAGAACCTATACACAATAAACACTAGATAATGCATGATGGTTAAAGTGGCAATGCACATAATATACCTACCACTAATTTAAAACGCAACACGTTGAGACAATTATATCAGTTTAAAGATATACTTATAAATAAAGCAATTTAAATACTTCAACTAATTTGAGCATGTACTTTTAATACATCAAGTAAACGATTTCACTAACATCTATAACAACATTTATAATTGAGAAGCAATTTAATTAACAATTATGATGCACATGTTTATGAATGCATTGAAGAACATGTCACCGTAGAAACGCTAGGTTTAAGTCTGGTATCCATTCCTTGTTGACCAATTTACAAATTTAGTTTGAACGGTTGACCAGTCCCCAGTTTCCTACAACATCTTAATCTTCAAAATCCTCTGGCCTTAATTAATACATTTCCAAAACCTGTCACTAACAGCTCATTTGAAACTAAATGCATATGGATAAGACGTGCTCATGTCACATAGTTGCCACATTGTAACGCCCCGACTTTTGGGTCAAACAGGTACGACGTATGTGTTTACCAATTTGTGGAAATTACTTGTTTTAATTTCTTATTTACTTCTTTAATTTCATACTTTATACTTAGTTGATGTTTATTTCGAATTCTTCTTTATTTGAATTTCACTTGAGATTGTGAAAGTAATTGTTTACGTGACCTTGTTTGAGCTTGATTTGTTTCCGTTTTTCATGATAATTTGGTATGATTGATATAAGTGCTCTATGTTCATGTTTATATGCTCGTTGATTGATTTTTTTCTTGTTTGTTTGAGTTTTGGGTTCGTGTGTGTGATCAGAACCGAAAAGGGAGCTAAAGGGCATTTAACATACCTTGTGTTCCGAGTGTTGTAACTTGAGCTCGCGAACTCGGAATCGAGTTTCGTCACCTCCGTTGGATCCGTATTGACGATTCGGATGCAATGGGACAAAACACATACCTTTTTAAGATCATTTGGATTCCCAAAATTCAACCGAAATGAGCACATTACACCCAAAACGGCCAATTATGACTCCACACAAGCTACGGATCTACTTAAACGTACCTAAGACATATCCTTTGACCCTAACCACTTGCCAACCACCCCATTACCGTCTCTCAGCCCCCCATACCGAGCCATTCCCTTCCCACACACCCCAAACTCAGCCAAAAAGAAGAAAAGAAGGAGAAGAAGAAAGGAAGAAGAGGAATAGTGCCGACCAAAGAGATTTGAGCTCATCTCTCATCCATTCCTCACCATTTCTTAAAGGTAACTCCATTTTTGATATGTATATCTCCTTGTGGTTCTTTTAAGTTCAAGTTTGCTTGTTTTGACCATGATTTGATCAAGTTTGAAAGAAATGATTGAATAGTAAGGGTTTCATGTAAAATTATGATTCTAGGATTCTTCCTTAGAATTTCTTTGAGTTTCTTGAGTTATATATGATCCTAAGGCTTGAATTTATGATTTTATGGACTTATATTGCATGGTGGTTGAGGGATTTAATATGTTCCATTAATGAACTTGAAGGTTTTGGAAGATATGAATTGGTTGATGATCTCTTGATGTTTTTTTTCTTGAAGTTCTTGTTGTCTAATGTGTTATAGCTTGAATACATGAGTTAATGACCTGATTTAGTGTGCTTTTAGGTTGAGTTTTGTGTTGGCTTTGTGATTTACGCCTTCCATTTCGGTTTTTCCTTGTTTGTGTGTGTTTTTTTTTTTTTTTGCTGTAGATTTAAATCCATGGGGGTGGATTTTTCCTTTGGAAAAATCCGCGAGGGTGGATTTGAGTCAGTACGCTTCTGGACAGAATCCATGGGGGTGGATTTTTCCCTTTGGAGAAATCCATGGTGGTGGATTTTGTCCTGCGTTTTTTTTCGTCACTCCGGTTCTGTTTTTCTTCTTTTTCTCCATTGGTTTGATCTTCCTCCTACTCTTTTATGACTTCTATGCTATATTAATATGTATTATTATGTGTTATGATTAATGTATCAAGTTTATGGCTTGTTTTGTTATGATTTATGAACGAATGAACTTGGTACTTCCACTTATTGAATGCAATGAATGATTTTGAACGTTTATGTGACTTTATTGTTTTAACTGTGCATAAGAATACTTCCATGACTTCAGAATATTTTCTTATGCATCTCATATCATCCACATTGCATTGCCGTGCGTCGTATGGTGCCTCACGCTCGGGCGCTACATCCTTAAGTGGTATCAAAGCCAAGGGTTGCAAAACCCTGGCTTTTGTGTCGTGTGAGTCAGTCTTAGTAATACGGCTTCCAGGAATAACTTGTCAATGTGTTGCATATGAATCTCTTATGTGATAATGTGCTCTATTTCTTAACTTTTGCTTAAATTAATTGCATACCCATGCATGAACTAATAATGGCATGCATTTTAGTGTATTATTGACAGAATGCCTCCACGTAGAGACCGAGAGAGATCTCCGAATCGACGCCGTCACCGTTATCGATGACCATCTCCACATCACCAAGAACCACAACCACCTCCAATGGATATGGGAAACTTTATGGAAGCGGTCTTCAATTATGTTGAGCACCGAATGGCTCAAGCTCCTCCACCACAACAAGCCGAGCAACAAGCCCCTCCACCGAACAACAATAGGGATTCTCATGGAGTATTTTTAAGCTACAATCCTCGTCGGTTCTCCGGTTCTATTGATAATGCGGTTTCGGAGGGTTGGCTAACAAGATTGGAAAGGATCTATGGGGTTCGACAGTTCACTACCCAAGAGAAGGCTCAATTCGCCAGTTTTCAATTAGATGGCGAGGCATATGATTGGTGGGAAAGAACAAGGGAAAAGATAGAAGTTGATGGAGAAGAGGTTACATGGGAAATGTTCAAAAGGGAATTCCGGGAGTGTTTCGTGCCCGAGGTTGTAAGAGAACGAAAGGAGCAAGAGTTCATGGATTTGAAGCAGGGCAATCGTTCCGTGGCCCAATATATTGCAACTTTCAATAGACTTGGGAAATATGCTCCTCACATTACATAGGATGAGAAGAGGAAGTCTAAGAAATTCATTGCAGGACTAAGGCAGGACTTGACACATGGCCAGGATGGGCACAACTATTTGTCCTTCTCAGACACGGTGCAGCGGGCAATGGAACAAGAAGAGGAATTGAAAAAGAAAGATCCGGTTTTTAGAGCTCCAATGGGACAAGGCTCCGGCTCAAGCTTGGGAAAGAGGCCTATGGTTCAAGCTACTCCACCATCTAAAGGACCCTTCAAGAAGCCTTGGTTTGGAGGACAAGCCCCGCAAGCCCCGAAAACTTTACCAGTGGCACCGAAATCTATAGTACAGCGCCGAGAAGTACCCCCATGTCTTTATTGTGGAGGTCCGACTCATGCCTATAATAACTGCCGGAAGAGGTTGAACTTATGCCTTATATGTGGGAAAGCTGACCATAGGGCAGATGTGTGTCCCGACAAAACTCTAGGCTTTCAAAGAGGAGCTCCAAGGCCCATGATCCAAGCCCGTGCATATGCCCTTGAGGGTGAGGAGCAAGATGCAGATGTTGATCCTACGGTTGTGGTGGAAGGTACCATACACATTCATGACATGAGCATTCATGCACTCTTTGATCCGGGTGCCACGCATTCCTTTATTTCTTATGATCTAGATGCTTCTCTATGCTTGCCTGTTATCTTTATATCTTCTTGTTATTTGGTGAGTTCTCCTGTAGGAGGGAGTTTGCAGACGGATCAATTGATACGAGACTGCTCAGTGTTGTTGGAAGGGAAAGAGTATTCGGCAGATTTCATTGTCATGCCTATGAAGAGATATGGGGTTATTCTGGGAATGGATTGGTCGTCTCGGCATCGGGCTACGGTTGATTGTTTCGCTAAGAAGATTAAGTTGGGTGAAGAAGAAATTGTTGGTATTGGTGCGAAAGCGGTTCCTCTAGTGTCTTTCATGGAAGCTCAAAAATTGATTAGAGATGGAGCAATGGGATTTATAGCTTATCTCCTTAACAAGCCGAAAGATCAAGTAAAGTTCGAGGACACCACCGTTGTTAAAGAATATCCCGATGTTTTTCCGGAGAATTTAGGTTCTTTGCCACCAGATCGGGAGATAGAGTTTGTGATAGATTTGCATCCGGGATCCGAACCGTATTCTAAGACTCCTTATGGAATGGCGCCGGTCGAGTTGAAGGAATTAAAGATTCAACTTGAGGAGTTACTTAATATTGGATATATTCGGCCAAGTTCTTCACCATGGGGCGCACCGGTTCTTTTCGTTAAGAAGAAAGATGGAACTTTAAGAATGTGCATAGATTACCGGGAGCTTAACCGGATGACGATAAAGAACAAGTATCCTTTACCCCACATTGAGGATTTATTTGACATGTTGCAAGGTTCGGGGGTGTATTCAAAGTTTGATTTAAGGCAAGGATACTACCAATTGAAAATCCGGGAAGAGGACATTCCGAAGATGGGATTTAACACCCGGTATGGGCACTATGAATTCGTAGTGATGCCTTTTGGATTAACTAATGCTCCGGCTGCATTTATGGATATGATGCACCGAATTTTTCGGCCCTACTTGGACAAGTTTGTGGTTATCTTCATTGATGACATACTCGTGTATTCAAGGAGACCGGAAGATCATGCTCGACATCTCAAAGTGGTTTTGGATACCTTGATAGAGCATCGGTTATATGCTAAGTTCAGCAAATGCGAGTTTTGGATTGATCGGATAGCTTTTCTCGGCCATGTAATCTCGAGGAAAGGTTTGGAAGTAGATCCTTCGAAGATTGAGACGGTTTTACAGTGGCAGAGTCCAAAGAATACCTCAGAGGTAAGAAGTTTCTTGGGTTTGGCTGGCTATTATCGGATATTCGCGAAGGATTTTTCAAAGATTGCTGCCCCTTTGACCCGACTAACTAAGAAAGAGGCTAAATTTGAGGGGGATGAAGCATGCGAGGCGAGTTTTCAACTCTTGAAGGAAAAGTTGACAACTACACCAATATTAGCACTTCCCGAAGGTATTGAAGGATATACGGTTTATATGGACGCCTCTAAGGAAGGCTTGGGTTGTGTCTTGATACAAAATGGAAAGGTGACTACCTACGCCTCAAGGAAATTAAAGGATCACGAACAGAATTACCCCACTCATGATCTCGAGTTAGCGGCTGTGATCTTTGCTTTGGGAAAGTGGAGACACTATCTCTATGGAATATCATTCGAGATCTTTTCCGACCATAAAAGTCTCCAGTATTTATTCTCTCAGAAGGAGTTGAACAACAGACAAAGGCGTTGGATGGAAATGTTGGCAGATTTTGAGTGTACAATCCGATACCATCCCGACAAAGCCAACGTGGTCGAGAATGAACTTAGTAGGAAGGCTAGTGTATCCAATGTGAAATTGGAAATGGGAGTTGATGAGGAATCATTCAAGTTAAGAGCTAGTATTCGGAGTATCACGGTTCAACCGGATCTTCAACAGAAATTATTTGAGGCTCAAAGAATTGATCCTGAAGTTCAGTAATTGGTAGAGAAGGCTCGAGCTGATCCAGAAAGTCCATTTGGTTTCGATGATATGGGATTTCTAAGATTCAAGAATAGAGTTGTGGTACCGGGAGAATTGAAAAGGATTATTCTTGAGGAAGGTCATCGGTCAGGATATTCGATCTATCCCGGAGGAAATAAGATGTATAAAGATTTAAAGCAGTTTTATTGGTGGAATGGATTAAAACGGGATGTGGTTAATTTTGTAAGGCATTGTATGACTTGCCAAGTGGTGAAGGCTGAACATCAATTATCCATCGGGATTACTTCAACCTTTACCTATTCCAGAATGGAAGTGGGAGCAGATAGCTATAGATTTCGTTTCCGGGTTACCCAGAGTGAAAGGTGGGTTTGATGGAATTTGGGTGATCGTGGATCGATTAACGAAATCTACTCATTTTCTTGCCATTAGGATGTCCGACAAGGTAAGTAGGCTAGCTAAGAAGTATAAGGATGAGATTGTCCGACTTCATGGAGTACCGGTCAGCATCGTGTCGGATCGGGATCGAAGGTTCACTTCAACATTTTGGTAAGAATTACATAAGTGTTTGGGAACGAGGCTTCAATTTAGCACAACTTTTCATCCTCAAACTGATGGACAATCAGAAAGGTTAATTCGGTATTTGGAAGATATGTTGAGAGCGTGTGCATTGGATTTTCAAGGCTCGTGGAATGAGCAGTTGCCATTAATCGAGTTTGCTTACAACAATAGCTATCAAGCCTCGATAGAGATGGCACCTTATGAAGCTCTCTACAGATGGAAGTGCAGGTCTCCGTTGTTTTTCGATTTAGAAGAGTGGAATTGGACTAAACAAGAGGGTGTGAAGAGGAAGGAAAAGAAGGAAAAACCCTCTAAGGTTGTTCAAGATGCTATTGATAAGGTCCAAATTATTAGACAACGGATGAAAGTGGCTCAAGACCGACAAAAAAGTAATGCAGATAAACGAAGAAAGGATCTTGAGTTCGAGGTAGGAGATAGAGTCTTTTTGAAAGCTTCTCCAAGGAAAGGATTTTCAAGGATCGGGAAAGAAGGGAAGTTGAATCCTCAATATTTGGGTCCGTTTGAGATCTTGGAAAGAATTGGAGATACGGCCTATCATTTGGATTTACCTCCTAATTTAACCGGAATTCAAAATGTATTTCACGTTTCTCAACTCCGAAAGTATTATCAAGATGAATCCGAGGTCTTACCGGTTGAAAAAGTGGAATTAGAGCCGAATCTCACCTTCGTGCAAAAGCCGATAAAGATATTGGATCGAAAGTTTCAAGAACTTCAGAAGCGGCGTATTCCTTTGGTTAAGGTTCTATGGAGGAGTGATAAGACCGAAGAGGTCACTTGGGAAACGGAAGAGAAAATGAGGAAGTTCCACCCCGAGCTGTTTCCGGGCGAGCAATGAATCCGAGGACGGATTCTTTTAAGGGGGAGAGATTGTAACGCCCCGACTTTTCGGTCAAATAGGTACGATGTATGTGTTTACCAATTTGTGCAAATTATTTGTTTTAATTTCTTATTTATTTCTTTAATTTCATACTTTATACTTAGTTGATGTTTATTTCGAATTCTTATTTATTTGAATTTCACTTGAGATTGTGAAAGTAATTGTTTACGTGACCATGTTCGAGCTTGATTTGATTTCCGTTTTTTGTAATAATTTGGTATGATTGATCTAAGTGCTCTATGTTCATGTTTATATGCTCATTGATTGATTTTGTTCTTGTTTGCTTAAGTTTTGGGTTCGTGTGTGTGATCGGAACCGAAAAGGGAGCTAAAGGGCATTTAGCATACCTTGTGTTCCGAGTGTTGTAACTTGAGGTCGGGAACTCGGAATCAAGTTTCGTCACCTCCGTTGGATCCATATCGATAATTCGGATACAATGGGACAAATGACATACCTTTTTAAGATCATTTGGATTCACAAAATTTAACCGAAATGAGCACATTACACCAAAAATGGCCAATTATGACTCCACACAAGCTACGAACATACTTAAACGTACCTAAGACCTATCCTTTGACCCTAAACACTTGCCAAACACCCCATTACCCTCTCTCAGCCCCCCATACCAAGCCATTCCCTTCCCACACACCCCAAACTCAGCCAAAAAGAAGAAAAGAAGGAGAAGAAGAAAGGAAGAAGAGGAATAGTGCCAACCAAAGAGATTTGAGCTCATCTCTTATCCATTCCTCACCATTTCTTAAAGGTAACTCCATTTTTTATATGTACATCTCCTTGTGGTTCTTTTAAGTCCAAGTTTGCATGTTTTCACCATGATTTGATCAAGTTTGGAAGAAATGATTGAATAGTAAGGGTTTCATGTAAAATTATGATTCTAGCATGCTTCCTTAGAATTTCTTTGAGTTTCTTGAGTTATATATGATCCTAAGACATGCGTTTATGATTTTATGGACTTATATTGCATGGTGGTGGAGGGATTTAATATGTTCCGTTAATGAACTTGAAGGTTTTGGAAGATATGAATTGGTTGATGATCTCTTGGTGTTTTTTTTCTTGAAGTTCTTGTTGTCTAATTTGTTATAGCTTGAATACATGAGTTAATGACCTGATTTAGTGTGCTTTTAGGTAGAGTTTTGTGTTGGCTTGGTGATTTATGGCTTCCATTTCGGTTTTTCCTTGTTTGTGTGTTTTTTTTTTTGGCTATAGAGTTAAATCCACGGGGGTGGATTTTTCCTTTGGAAAAATCCGCGAGGGTGGATTTGAGTCAGTAGGCTTCTGGGCAGAATCCATGGGGGTGGATTTTTCCCTTTGGAAAAATCCATGTGGGTGGATTTTGTCCTGCGTTTTTTTTCGTCACTCCGGTTCTGTTTTTCTTCTTTTTCTCCGCTTGTTTGATCTTCCTCCACCTCTTTTATGACTTCTATGCTATGTTAATATGTATTATTATGTTTTATGATTAATGTATCAAGTTTATGGATTGTTTTGTTATGATTTATGAACGAATGAACTTGGTACTTCCACTTATTGAATGCAATGAATGATTTTTAACGTTTATGTGACTTTATTGTGTTAACTGTGCATAAGAATACATCCATGACTTCAGAACATTTTCTTATGCATCTCATATCATCCACATTACATTGCCGTGCGTCGTATATGGTCATTTTGAGTCTCACACTACCTCTTTTCCATAGATTCGGGTTTAGTTGGAAACGAGGGCGTCGTTTGAGGCTCTACTCTTATCCTTTTGCCGCTTCAAGGTGGGTTTCTCTTCTACTAGCTAAAATGACCATATATAAACCCAATGTGCAAAGTTTTAAACCAAATGTATAATATACGTATATAGAGTCTTTCTCGATTAAATGATTTCAAACGTAAGCCTTTCTTTTATGAATCCTACCATATGTTTTGGCTAAACATGAGATTGTTAATGATGCACGGGCCCGGGACCTAGCACATGTGGCTATCCGGGGAGGAAAGGGCCGACGGTGATCCCATGTGCTAGTCCCAACCATTTAACAGAGACCTAAATTCGCTAGGAGATTAGCGTGGAATGGTAGCTGAGCGCCCTTGGGGGATTCATGTACCCCCCTGTTTCAATGTATGAGGTGGTCGGGCCTTGCAAACCCGTCCACCACCGGAGGAAGAGGTGTATATGTATGATTATGAATCGTATGAATGTGCACATAAGATTGTTATGCATGATAATAAATGAATTATGAATATGATTACACGAGGTGATGGTTGGAGATAATGCACGCCCACTCGTCGGGACATAAAACCCTATAATGATTTATGAATGAATATGATAGTCATAATTCCATTGATGTTCTCTTTGTTTTGCCCGCTTGGGAAATTCTAATCAAACTTCGAATGGAATTAGGGCTTTCATGTATATGTTTAAATTCCGTTGTATTATATATTATGCCGTGTTTTTTTTTATACCCACCAGTCTCTTTTAGACTGAACCCGTTCATTTTCAGTTGTTTTGTGCAGGTTTGGAGGTTCTAGGCAGGAATACGAGTCGTCTAGGTCTTGCATTAGTGTCTAGCATTTCCTTTGACACTCATATCTACTTGTTCTTATTACTCTTGTATTATGATTATGTATGGAGCGTATATTATGTTATTTTGTGCCGTGATGGCTTTTGTACAGGTTGTAAGTGTTGGTACCTATATGTAAATACGATATGTATTGCTATGTGTTGGTACCTATAAGTACTTATGTTGAATTGCTTCCGCTATTGTTATGGTCACTCTGATTTAATTATGTTTTGGTTATGCTTCGTTTAAGGGTTAGCTCCCGCCTAGCTTAGCGTGTGTGTTGTGTCCCCGTTCGCCGTGATTTGGCACGTGTATGGATTTCCCATTTCATATATGGGTCGGGTCTCGGTGCGGGGGATTGTTAGGAATAGTACCCTAAAAGCCGATTGTATATCCGCTTTGTGCTTTTCCTTATTGTAATCACATACAATCTTTGAATGAAATAACGAATTGAGGCAACACTTCTTTATATGCTCTTGTTTGGTATGCGTTTACTTTAGCTGTGCATGTATGAGAACTCCCCTAATCCTGATGACTTTAGGACTCTACCATTTAGGTGAAATGGTTCATGAAACGAGCCCTATATCACATAAGTCGTGATTAGTAAAATACTCCAAGCCGATGAGTCCTACAGACAGTGGGAGTGTCAACCTGACTCCTCTAAGGCTGAACTCCCCTAATCCTGATGACTTTAGGACTCTACCATTTAGGTGAAATGGTTCATGAAACGAGCCCTATATCACATAAGTCGTGATTAGTAAAATACTCCAAGCCGATGAGTCCTACAGACAGTGGGAGTGTCAACCTGACTCCTCTAAGGCTTGCTTGTGGGATCTGACTCCTCTAAGGCTTGCTTGTGGGATCACGCCCTTAAGAAGGACCACCTTGTTTCATGGAGGTGGAAAGTGTATAGTTGATACGTGCGTGATACATGAGGGTGCTTGCTTTAATAAGTAAGTTCACTGAGGTACCCCGTGTGAGAACATTCCTAAATGGGAAAGGAAGTTTCTATTTCAGGAAATGGAAACTTCCAGATTAGGAAATATCTCACGAGTCATTGATGTGATTAATTGATCCTTAGACTTGAGGTTCCATGTTACTTTATGAGTTAACTCTGTAGTCTTTGGTATAAGCTTTAAAGGGTGTCGCCTTAGACAACTGATTCAAGGCTTATGCTGGGGCTGCACAAGTGATTCATGAAAGTGAATGAGAATCAAGAAAGGACCTACACTTGCATATGCAAGGTGATATCTTATTGTGTAAGTCATTCATATGCCATATGGAGTCCTTGGCCAAGGCAGTAGATCAAGACATCAAGAAAAGGGTTTCTTGGATTGAGATCAAATGGATATGAAATGCACTTAGCTTTAGGACCGGATTATTAGGGTTCTGATTATTCCCTTGCCCTAGATCTTGGTTGAGAGATAGTAAGTAGGAGGATTGTATCTCACATGAATCAATGACTTAAATGTTCTGTCGAATCCGAACATTCCAATTCAGCTAGGGGTTAAACACCTGTTGCTAGACTATGGTCGTTTAATATGTGGACTGATTAATTAATTAGTGAATTAATTAATCAGGGTCACTGCTAATTGAATTGAGAACCTAGAGGGTCACACACAACAACTTGGTTACATGAGTTGAGGCTTTAAAATGATTAAACGAGTTAATCGGGCCAAGAGGGTTCCACACGTGTGAAGTCACACGTGTGGCTCACGTGAGTGACACGTGTCACACACGTGTGTAAATATATATATTATATATATATTAAATAATTAATTAGTTAATTATTTAATAGACTTTGGTTTAATTTCGAATTAAAAAGAAAGTCTAATTTTGGAGAAAATAATCTAGTTAATTAATTATGAATTAATTAATTAGATAAAAATAAGTTATTTATTTTTAATAAATAAAGTATAAAATTATCCAAAAATAGTTTGGATATTTTTAGCTCTCTTAGAAGTTGACTTGAATTAGAATTCAAAGTCAAAGTTGGAAAATACTTGATGATCAAGTAATAGGAGAGAGGGACCAAAATCCTAGCCCATAAAGGACTAGGAATTTCGGCACCCCCCTCCCTATAAATAGGGGAGCTCGAGCTCCTTATGGAGCTAATAGACAATTCTTGGTTCATGTATTGAACACCTTCTTTTCTCCAAGATTAAATTAAACCCTAGGTTAAGCCTAAACACTAACTAGAGAACTAACATCCTTACTAGTTAGATTGTGATCAAGTTGGTGGACTTTCTCTAGAGACTTCAAGTTAGAAGTTTGAAGATTCGAGCTTTACCAAGGAGAGGGGATCAAGCCGCGAGAAGAGCGTTCTTGGGTGGCTTGAAACGCTTCAACAAAGAACAAAAGAAAAGTAAGTTTTCTATCTTTACGAATTTGGTTACACGATTGCGAGTTCAAGGTCCTTTTGTTGGGAAAATTATTTTAAATTCCGCTGCTTTCTGATTCGTGTTTTCCAACAAGTGGTATCAGAGCCACCTCGTTAATCGTGCTGATTCGTCTCAATTATTCTGAATTTGGTAGAAATTCTTAGGCTTAGATGCGAATTAGGTATTCATGAGTTCTTTTAGAAACCCAGAAATACGAAACGAACACGAAAAGCAATGAGCCTAGGCGTGCTAGCACGTCGCACGCCCAGGCCCGTCGCCGCCGCCCAGCTCCTCCCGCAACAGCGTGGGAGCCGTCCCGGGCGCGCCGCCCAGTCCGTCCTACAACCGTGGGGGACGCCTGCTCAGCCCGCCTAGTCGCGGCGGGCGCTGCTGCGCGCGGCGCGCGCATGATGCACGCCCAGCGTGCGCACGCGAGCGGCAACTGTGCGCGCGCTGCGCGGCGGTGCCTCACGCGGCTGGGCACTTTTTTTGGGTTCGTTTTTCGTGTTTCGTGTTTTTTGTGTTTTCGGTCCGTAAAATCCCGATTTAATTTTATTTTAATTTTATCTTTTAAAATCAGTTTTGTTAAAATAAAATTATTTTAAAATTTTGATTAAATTGGGATTTTTGAGAAATTGAAGCGATTTGGATTTTGGGAAAATTATGAATTTTATTTTCTGAAAATAATGAAAGAATAAAATTATTAATTTTGGAAATTAATTGAAATTTTATTGGTTTATTGTTTTTCGGGTTTTATTGAAAAGGCTCTTGAACAAGAATTGCATCTAAGTCGTGTTTTAAGTCATTAGGACTTGAAACGAGAATTTTAATTTATTGGCTAAATTTAAATTCTCGCAAAAGCATGTTAGGTGATCATGGGTTTAGATCTATGTATGGTTTTAATTTATGCACATGGATGGTTTAAATTGGGGTTGGAGCCCTATAGTTGCGTTTTTCAATTGAGGTTGGAGCCTCACTTATGTGCGTACTGTTATGTGATTTATTATGTGGCTTTTTATATTACTGTTTTTGAGGCCGGGGTATGCCCCGTGTAATTGTCTAAGGCCAATATGAAGATTGAGCCTTATTACTTTATGTCTTTTTCTTTTTATTGTAATTTGAGAGTGGAGATAGGTGGTGAGGTTTTATTTTCATTTTGGAGACAATGCACCCATGGAGTAAGATGGACCACATTCAAGTAACAAGGAGGCCATAAGTGAAGACCCCTCAAAATGTTAGGGAGGGGAATCTCAATTGTTAAATGTAATAGAGATAGGGCTCGTATTTTGTTACCGCTTTCCCTTATGTGATTTAAACTGTTTATGTGGCATGTATGTTAGAACTTGTGATTGTGGAGTGGCTCCCGCATATCACGCATAAGATAGGTAGAACCCATGATCATTACATGTTAGTATCATGCTAGGACATGTTATCTGTTTATGTGCTTGTTTGAAATGCATTTAAGTGTACTTGCATTAATCAAGACTAATAAAATTGGATAACATATATGTTGGTGAGGTCGAACCGGACAACTCTCCGGTTGATTCGAAAATTCCCATTAAATATTAAGCTAATTTCGAACAAATAGGTGTTTAATTCGAGATGCAAATTTTGAATTAAATTCCTAGCATTCCATCAATAGGTTTTAAGTTTAGTAAGTAAAGCTAGTTATTGTCCGCGAGTCGTGGGATAGCTAGTGGAGCTTATTAGTTCTTAGTTACCTAATTAATCATTTTTAAATGGTCAATATTTCGGGGTCAATTTTAGCAAGGGCGATGTCCGCGAGTCGTGGGTCGTTCGAACTAAGTTTTGGTCATGATCTTATGATTGATGGGTCTAGCTTAACGCCTAAGTAAATATGGATGTCGCACGAGTCGTGGGTCCATATTGAAAGATAGGTGATGCAAAAACAATTACTAAGAATTCTAAAGGTGTTAGAATTGGTAAGTTGTACCTACCTAGGGTTCCTACTTAGAATGTCCGCGAGTCGTGGGTTCGAGGTAAAATGCCTAAGATCTTAGTACCCATTGGGAAACATGTTCCTCTTAGATCTTTGGGAATTCTAGATCTTTGAAAAACAGTGGGAGCTACAATGGATTAAAGACCTTATCTTTTGTATGTCGTTATAATTCAGCATGCTCACTAGTTCTCTGTTTTACCATTTAGGTCGTAGATTCTGTGATTCTCTACGTGTTTTGAAATGGCAACCAAAAACCCTCTTGTATCGATCCTCGAGTCAAACAAGTTGACTGGTCCCAACTATTCTGATTGGCTGAGGAATCTAAAAATCATTTTAGATTCTGAGAAGAGAACTTATGTTCTCTTCGAAGGGGAGCCTAGTCCCGAAGGGGAGGCTCCCACTCGGCCCGAGCGGGACGCGATTCAGAAGTGGAAGGATGATAATCTCCAAGCCCGTTGCCTTGTGTTGGCTAACATGACTCCGGACTTGCAAAGGCAACATGAGGCCATGGAATTTACTTGGGAGATTTACGACCACTTAGAGCAACTTTACCGCCCTCATGAACGTGTTACAAGGTATAACACTTCAAAGGAATTGTTCCACTTGAGAATGAGGGAAGGTTCAAGTGTCCATGAATATGGACTCAAGTTTCTTGCCCTTACTGAGAAACTTGCTTCCATGGACATGCCACTGAAAGATGAGCTTTCAGTGGATTTGTTGCTAGCTTAGCTCCGACCATCATTCAACCCATTTGTCCTTAACTTCAACATGAATCATGCTGGTGCTACTGTAGCTGAGCTGATTAGTCAGCTTGTGACTGCTGAAAGCACGATCAAGAAGGACAATAAGGTTTTGATGGTGAATGCTCCCTCTTCCTCTTCTGGGCCTTCTAAAGGTAAGGGCAAGAAAGCTCAAAAGAAGAAGAAGAAACCCCCCGCTGGTGGCATTTCGAAGGGGGAGGCCCAAAAGAAGAAGCGTGATCAGAAAGAGGATGTTTGCTTCCATTGTGGCAAAGCGGGACATTGGAGGAGAAACTGCCCAGAGTACAAGGCTACTCTAAAGAAAGGTATCTTTCTCGTTGAAGTAAATCTTTCTATTAATTCTAGTTCTTGGGTACTTGATACCGGTTGTGGAACTCATATCTGTAATGATGTACAGATGCTAAGTGAGGTCCAACAACTCAAAGAAGGAGAATGTGTCTTGAAGATCGGCGATGGCTCAAACGTTGAAGCTCGAGCTTTAGGCACAATTAGATTAGATTTAGGTAGTTTTGAGTTAGTATTAAACAAAGTCCTTTATGTACCGAGCATTATTCGTAATATAATTTCAGTTCCAATATTAGATTGTGAAGGTTATGAAACTTATATTAAGAATGGTAAATATTTTATCAAACGGAACAACTCTTCCGTTCACATTGGTACTCTAAGTAATGGACTTTACCTAACTCAAAATATCAATATTATGAATATACAACGAGAAACAAAGCGTAAGAGAGATGACAAAGTTTCAGCTCCCTTATGGCACGCTAGATTAGGACACATTTCCAAGAACAGAATTAGCAAGATAAACACTTTAGGATCATTCTCTGAAAATGATCTCAAAGAGTTGACCTCTTGCGAATCCTGTCTCAAAGGAAAGATGTCCAATGTTCCTTTTAAAGGAACTGTGGAACGTGCCACTGAGGTTTTGGATTTGATCCATACTGATGTTTGTGGACCGCTTAGTGTAAGCACTAGAAACAATCATCAGTACTTCATAACCTTTACTGATGACTTTAGTCATATGGTTATGTATACTTAATGAAGTATAAATCTGAAGCTTTTGAGAAATTCTTAGAATTTCAAAAGGAGGTTGAGAACCAAACTGGTCACAAGATCAAAGCACTTCGATCTGATCGAGGAGGCGAGTATCTTAGTGAAGAATTTCTTAATCATCTCAAAGATAATGGGATTATCTCTCAGTGGACTCCTCCGAGAACTCCTCAGCTTAATGGAGTTTCTGAGAGAAGGAATCGAACCCTACTTGATATGGTTCGTTCCATGATGAGTTTCACTGACTTACCACCTTCTTTCTGGGGTTATGCCCTAGAAAGTGCAGCAAAGATTCTGAATCTAGTTCCCTCTAAGTCAGTCCCCAAGACGCCCTATGAAATGTGGCATGGTAAAATCCCTAGTTATTCTTACTTAAGAATTTGGGGTTGTCCTGCTTACGTGAAGAGGACAGTGGGAGATAAGTTAGAATCTTGTTCTAACTTATGCTACTGTGTAGGTTATCCTAAGGAATCCATAGGATACTATTTCTATGATCAATCTGAGCAAAAGGTGTTTGTTTCCAGAAATGCCACTTTTCTTGAGGAACCGTTCCTTAAAGAAAAGTAAGGCAAGATCATAGAATTAGAAGAAGTACAAAGTGACCCCACACCACCCACTGAAGAAACGTCCCACTCTGATCAACCACAACCAATCACGAATTTCGATACACATGAAAATCCTCCTCTAAGGCGTTCTGAACGCATTCCTAGACAGCCGGAGAGATGGTATGGATTCTTCCATGAAATCTCTCAAAAGGATAATGATCCTTTAACATATGAGGAGGCACTTTCAGATTCTGACTCTGAATAGTGGATAGAAGCCATGAAATCCGAAATGGATTCCATGAACTCCAACCAAGTTTGGACCTTGGTAGATTTGCCTGATGGGGTCAAACCCATAGGTTGCAAATGGATCTTTAAGAGAAAGCTTGGAGTTGATGGAAGCATTGTAGCCTACAAAGCAAGACTAGTTGCGAAAGGATTCACTCAAAGACCCGGCGTGGATTTTGATGAAACCTTTTCACCAGTTGCAATGCAAAAGTCTATTCGGATCATGCTTGCCATTGCTGTGTTTTGTGACAACACTGGGGCGGTTGCTCAAGCAAGAGAACCAAGATCTCACCAACGGACCAAGCACATTATGAGGAAGTATCACCTAATCCGTGATGTGCTAATTGAGAGGGTCACATCAGCATAGAACGTCGCAGATCCACTTACTAAACCCCTTAGTCGAGAAGCTTTCCAAGGTCATCTTCAGAAGATGGGACTTAGAGTAGCTTTAGAATGGCTTTAACGGGCAAGTGGGAGATTGTTAGGAATAGTGCCCTAAAAGCCGATTGGTGAAATGGTTCATGAAACGAGCCCTATATCACATAAGTCGTGATTAGTAAAATACTCCAAGCCGATGAGTCCTACAGACAGTGGGAGTGTCAACCTGACTCCTCTAAGGCTTGCTTGTGGGATCACGCCCTTAAGAAGGACCACCTTGTTTCATGGAGGTGGAAAGTGTATAGTTGATACGTGCGTGATACATGAGGGTGCTTGCTTTAATAAGTAAGTTCACTGAGGTGCCCCGTGTGAGAACATTCCTAAATGGGAAAGGAAGTTTCTATTTCAGGAAATTGAAACTTCCAGATTAGGAAATATCTCACGAGTCATTGATGTGATTAATTGATCCTTAGACTTGAGGTTCCATGTTACTTTATGAGTTAACTCTGTAGTCTTTGGTATAAGCTTTAAAGGGTGTCGCCTTAGACAACTGATTCAAGGCTTATGCTGGGGCTGCACAAGTGATTCATGAAAGTGAATGAGAATCAAGAAAGGACCTACACTTGCATATGCAAGGTGATCTCTTATTGTGTAAGTCATTCATATGCCATATGGAGTCCTTGGCCAAGGCAGTAGATCAAGACATCAAGAAAAGGGTTTCTTGGATTGAGATCAAATGGATATGGAATGCACTTAGCTTTAAGACCGGATTATTAGGGTTCTGATTATTCCCTTGCCCTAGATCTTGGTTGAGAGATAGTAAGTAGGAGGATTGTATCTCACATGAATCAATGACTTAAAGGTTCTGTCGAATCCGAACATTCCAATTCAGCTAGGGGTTAAACACCTGTTGCTAGACTATGGTCGTTTAATCTGTGGACTGATTAATTAATTAGTGAATTAATTAATCAGGGTCACTGCTAATTGAATTGAGAACCTAGAGGGTCACACACAACAACTTGGTTACATAAGTTGAGGCTTTAAAATGATTAAACGAGTTAATCGGGCCAAGAGGTTCCACACGTGTGAAGTCACACGTGTGGCTCACGTGAGTGACACGTGTCACTGTGACACGTGTCACACACGTGTGTATATATATATATTATATATATATTAAATAATTTATTAGTTAATTATTTAATAGACTTTGGTTTAATTTTGAATCAAAAAGAAAGTCTAATTTTGGGGAAAATAATCTAGTTAATTAATTACGAATTAATGAATTAGATAAAAATAAGTTATTTATTTTTAATAAATAAAGTATAAAATTATCCAAAAATAGTTTGGATATTTTTAGCTCTCTTAGAAGTTGACTTGAATTAGAATTCAAAGTCAAAGTTGGAAAATACTTGATGATCAAGTAATAGGAGAGAGGGACCAAAATCCTAGCCCATAAAGGACTAGGAATTTCGGCACCCCCTTCCCTATAAATAGGGGAGCTCGAGCTCCTTATGGAGCTAATAGACAATTCTTGGTTCATGTGTTGAACACCTTCCTTTCTCCAAGATTAAATTAAACCCTAGGTCAAGCCTAAACACTAACTAGAGAACTAGCATCCTTACTAGTTAGATTGTGATCAAGTTGGTGGACTTTCTCTAGAGACTTCAAGTTAGAAGTTTGAAGATTCGAGCTTTACCAAGGAGAGGGGATCAAGCCGCGAGAAGAGCGTTCTTGGGTGGCTTGAAACGCTTCAAGAAAGAACAAAAGAAAAGTAAGTTTTCTATCTTTACGAATTTGGTTACACGATTGCGAGTTCAAGGTCCTTTTGTTGGGAAAATTATTTTAAATTCCGCTGCTTTCTGATTCGTGTTTTCCAACAGGGATGTGGTGCCTCACGCTCGGGCGCTACACACATAGTTAATGCCGGTAACGAGAATTTAATATAAAATGCAACAATAATTCATCAATGTTTAAAATAAGACACATTGATCACATAATTTCAAGCAATTGAAGATCAATTAATTGACAATTAATAGCGTAAATCAATGCAAGACACAAGTTAACAAGTATTTCAATTAATTCAAGGAATTCAAGTAGATCAAAACATTCAAATAATATGCAAGACTCTCAATTTATCAAGTAATTCCTATGTCGTACCTAAATATGGTGATGATAGTGCCAGAGTTACCCGTCAGCACTTGCTTTCCGGGTTGGCTCTAGTCACTACCCTCGGGCCCAACGTGAACGGTCCTGCTACTCGCCTAAAACATGCACGAAACATGGCTTGCTTGCTTGATTGCTTTTCAGGATCATGACTTGAAATGATAACTGATTTCATGAAATTTCTAGATATAATTACCTTTTTGGCCGAAATGTCACATAAGGGATATACGGGTTCTATATAACTAACAATTACACCTCAGCTGACAGGCGACACAACGACTCGTGGACACGTGAATTTGCTCATGTTCGACAATCTCCTTCCTGGAGAGTAACTGAACAAGAAACAGGACAATGTACGTACATGAGACCACAATTCAAGCATATTACTCCATAGAAGACGCACGGCGTGATCATGTACGAAACATCATGCAATAAACAATGTAGCATATAAATATCATGTTTTGGCATGTAGTCATTCATATAATCACAAATTGGGGTCAATTAATCCATTGGAATTGGATTCCAAAATTACAATTTTATGCAGAAAGTTTCTGCACTTGCAGAAGCCTGGGAACGGCCGTTCCAAGTTTTAGTAAAAAATGGGAAGGGCCGTTCCCCCACTCCCAAAACTGCTCCCCGAAGATGGGAACGACCGTTCCCGTCTGTGAGACAAAGTGGGAACGGTCGTTCCCGTCCTCGCCGCCAGACACACTATTCAAAATATGGGAACGGCCATTCCCCAATTACAAAGGGAACGGGAAGGGCCGTTCCCGTTATGCAGATGATACAGAAAACAGGGGAGAAGAACAGAGCATACACGAACCACAATCAAAGTTCATCATACTTATCATAATCTAACTTCTAACATTATAATTCATGGAAAAGAACATATATGCATGCCTTAGGTACAATAATATTCAATATAAACACTTATTTCATGCTTGATCTTGCCAAATTCATCAATTAAGTCTATAATCCTACCAGAAGCAATCAAGCTCCAATCTTCATAATTTCAAGTGATAAATGCATAAAATCAACCCAACATCATCATCTATATATCATATAATCCCATGGAATGAAAATAACCATAACCCTAGCTTTGTATATAAATTTCAAGAAATCATGTATGCTTCCATCTCTACCTTGAATGAAAGAATGAGAAGAAAGGATGAAGAGATGATGAAGATGATGGCCCAAGACTCCCAATTCCTCAAAGATTTTAGCTTGAAATGATGAAATTCCCTTTTCTTTTCCTTGGAGGTTTGGCTCGGTGAAGGAGGAAGCAAATGGTATGTTTTTTATGAAAATGAAAATGAAGATTGGGAAGAGATGTATATAACAATATATTTGGGAAAAATGTAATATTTGTGATTAAATCCTCCAAGTTCTATAAGTTATGCAATTGAGTATAAAAGGTTTGGAAATGGTCAATTAAGTCCAAAAGGTTTTCATACAATTTAGTCCTTAAATTAAAAAGAATGAGCATTTAAGGGAAATTAAGCAATTAAAATGCACTCGGCAATTAGCTCACATAATAATGAATCCAATATATACAATAATTCTCTAATTGGCACTTGTTTCAAATATTTTCATGTAAACATTTTGAAATACAATTCATAAAATTAATATAGCACGTATAAATCAAATAAATCAAAATAATGAAATAAAATCCTAACGCTCGAAACTCACACGTGTCGAGCGTACCTGACTGTCTGAAAATCGGGGCGTTACAGCGTCACTGGGATATGCTAAAGAAACTAAAGGCGAGTCAAGCTCTGCATTCACTTTCAGGGCAGATCCTGCACTATACAACCAAACTCACAGTTCTAAATTATGCAACTACGGTGAACGGTACATGAAGCATCTATGCAAATTTAACTTAAATAATTTTTTTTGTGTTAGCTGCTTTGATTCCTTATCATGTTAAATTACTTGGAGTAATTGACGATCAACGTGGATGATATCTATTACCTACTTTGGGTGTCTTACGTGATTTTAATTATGGTTTCGCGTGCGTTGCTTGGGAGTATTGGAGACTTCCTTGCTCTATTTTTGTTTGAGAGACGGGGTGCTCTCGTTGTTTGTAAGAGACGGGGACTCTCTTATTTTGTTTGAGAGACGGGGTACTCTCTTTGCTTGCTAGAGATGGGGTTCTCTCATTGCTGCTCGAGAGACGGGGCTCTCTCCTGATTGCTTGTGAGAGACGGGGAATCTCTCATTGGTTGTTTTTAGGCGTGCAGTGAATCCGAGGACGGATTCTTTTTAAGGGGGAGAGATTGTAACGCCCCGGTTTCTCATTTATACTAATATGTCGTATTTGTTATAAATTGAGCAATTAAATCATTTAACTGTGTGATTAATTGTTTATAAGTGTTTTAAATATTTATTTTTTTAATTTAAATTGTTATTATTTTATTTTATTTATAATGTTGCATTTCGTTAATATAATGATTTGTTTTGTTAATTAAGTGATTAATGTTAATTAACCGATATCCTTAATTATCTGAATTAATTTCAATTGTCCGTTGACTTTGTTTTAATTTAAAATAGAATTTAAATTTTAGTTTTAATTTATAATGTATGAATTTATTAAGATTATGCTCGTGAATATTTATTCGTGCTTCGTTCTTATATGAATTGATATCGAAATGTCATAGAAATTTAATATGTTGTAGATTTATGTGTTATGAAGATGTCTATATGCTCGGTTTATGTTTTCGAACTCATTTGACGTGGTAACGAATTTAATTTGAATTGTGGAACCAAATCGGGGGCTAACGAGCAATTAGCGCACCCTTGGTTCCGTATTTGATATCTTGAGCTAGGAAACTCGGATTTGAGTTTCGTCAACTTCCCTGAACTCATAACGAAAATTCGAGTTTAATGAACTTAGCCTCATATTTTTCTAAAGCCATTGGACCTCCGAAATTCAACCAAAACGTGCAAAGGAAACCAAATCTGCCACAGTTTACTAAAATGACCATAACTTTATCAAACCTTGACCAAATTAACTATGGTTTGATGATTTGGAACCCTAACTCAACCCTATAACCAACCTTAACCACCCCAAACCGAGATAACCTTCACCACTTAGAGAAAACTAAGCCAAAACCTTTGGCTCTCCAGTTTTCCCGTAGCTCTTGTCACCCTTGGAGATTCAAAGCTCAAATCTCCTTCAAACTTCATCCCATCCACAAGGTAAGCTTAGGTTTGTAATATACATTCATTATGAGTCATTCTGATCCTTTCATCCCCAATTTTGAGCATGTGTTCATGGATTTTTTTGGCTGACTTAGTGAATAGTTAGGTTGTGATCATATATGTTGATCTCTTTCATTTCTTGAGGAATTTGGTTGATTCCAAGGATGAATATGATTATCTTGACTCCCTCTTCTCATTTATGATCATTGATTATGTGGTAGTTGAAGCATTCATGAGATTCCATTAATGGCACTTTGAGGAACATTCATGAAATGATCACATATACCTTCTTCTCACGTTTGAGCATCATTGGGGCTGATTTGTATGATGATTTGGAGTTGTGTTGCTACATATTTGCTGGCCTAGCTTACCTGAATATGTTGGGATGAATTGGAACAACTGCTGCTCTGTTTTTTCATTGTTTTGCCCTGTTTTGGCTCGATTTTCTTGCTGTCCACAGTTGCTGCGTTTTCCTTGCTTAACTGCTGTATATGATCGGTCATTTGTGAGAGTTCTAGTGCCATTTTTGCTGCTAAATCCACTGCCTCATTTGTGAGATATCTGCTGCTGTGAATTCTTGAATTAGAATAGGGGAATTACTTGCTTTGCGGTCTGCTGCTACGTACTGGAATGGATCTCCCCGGGCGGGGCCCGGGCTGGGACTTTTGCTACACAAAATCTCCCCGAGCGGGGAGATCGATTCTGGACTACCGTTGTGCTGCTACTTCTTTTTTTTTTTTTCCTTTCTTTACTTGTTATGGTTGTTTGCATGTGCATGTGTAATGGTTTAAGGTATGCATATGATTATTTTTAATTGTTTGCATGCATGTTATTAGGAGCATGTAGATTTACGTGTATATATATATATATATATATATGTATAAGTATGTTTGCATGCACATTATGTTTTGTTAAATTGCATGCATGTTTAATAAATTAGGTTTGCATGCATGGGATTATTAGTTGAACATGCATGTCTACGTATATATATATATATATATGTATATATATTTATATATATATGTTTATTATGTATTAAATATTATTTGATTTAATTGAATTATATAATTTAATTGTTACCTATTTCATGTTCTTATTTAATTTTCGATCTTGATTTGAATGTATTTATTTGTCTAATTTCTAATTGTAAATGCGATTTAATACGTGCTATGATCATATTTGAATTTCTTGGATAAATTTGATTTAAATGTGAAGATTGATCTTGAATGGATTTAAACATTTCATGAAATGAATGTTTATATGTCTTTAAATGCATTAATAGTGAACATGAACGTGTTCATTCCATAATATCATCTTTTAGGCATTCATATCATGTTTATTGCATGTCGTGCGCCATATATGGTTCATTTAGACTCTTGAGTCTCACGAATACGTTACGTTTTCTTTTGCACAGTTTTCTCCAGGACGGAGATGTTGGTTTCATAGGACACTTTCGAGTCTCCTTTTCTTCTTGGTATTGTTCGGTAAGAGGCGTACAGGTGGGTTTCTCTACTATTTACCTAAATGACCCTATATACTCCCAATGTGTAAAGATTTCGGCCAAAAGTATATATATATATATATATATAGAGTCGTTCAAGAGACAATGATTTTTTAAGTAAAGCCCTTCTTTTATGAACCTACCAAATGTTTTGGAGAGAAAGAATGAATGAATGCATAAAATGGGGCCCAGGGACTTGGTGTGAGTGGTGACCCAAGGGGCTGACGGTTAACCCTCACACTAATCCCACCAATGAACGGCGTAGCCGGACCTCATTAGGATTTAGCGAGGAATGGATGTTCAGTGCCATCTGGGGAGTCATGTTCCCCTTTTGGTCAATAAATGGATGGTTCGGGCTGATCACCCGGAGGAAGAAGGTGTAAATGTTCATGAATGTGCACAAAAGAATGTTATGCAAGAAAGAAAGAAAGAAAGAAAGAATGTTTAATGAACTACATGAGATGTTGGTTAGAGATAATGCACACCCACTAGCCGGGCCACGAACGACCTAATGAAAAAGGAATGTTATAATCCCTTTTGATGACTTATTTATTTCACCCACTTGGGAAATGCTCTAAAAACCTGATTTGGGATTATAACTTGCATGAGAATGTTTAAAGATTGTTGTATATGTTACTTATGCCTCATTTTATATCCACCAGTCTCGTATAGACTGAACCCGGATTGTTTACAGTGTTCTTGCAGGTTTGGAGTACTAGGCGGGAAGTCAAGTCTATTTAGTCTTTCGGTTAAGCCAGAGTCTGTTCATCTGCATATTGAATCATGATTTGTTTAAGTTGGAGGATGTAAGATTTGTATTGATTGTTACCACTATCATGAATTATGAATGAGTTTATAAGAAACCGTAATTGAAGTGCTATGATTTTATTGATTTTCGGGATTTGGTATCTACGCTAGTTGAACCCATTGTTATTTGCTTATCTTGTTATTTATGTATGTACTTCGCTTCCGCATTGGTATTCTTTCTGTTTTATTATCGCTTTGGTTGCGAAAGTTAGCTCCCGCCTAGCTTAGCGAGCATGTATGTCCCCGTTCGCTGTGATCTAGCTCGGGTATGGATTGTCCATTTCATATTCGGGTCGGGTCTCGGTGCGGGGGATGTGGTACCTTGCGCTCAGGTGCTACAATATGCTTCCGCACGTGCATTTTATCCTATTAAATTGTTTATTTGGTTTCGAGGTTAGCTCCCGCCTAGCATAGCTGGTGAGTGGTCTCCATTCATCGTGACTTGGCACGTGTATGGACTTTCCATTTCATATGAGGGTCGGGTCTCGGTGCGGGGGATGTGTTGCCTTCCGTTTGGGGCGCTACAGTCCAAGTCAATTCATCACCCAACGTTTGTTTCATTCCAACTACTCAAGAGTTCGGTGTTACACGAATGGCATAGTTACCAAACTCCCACCATTCGTACCTTCTAACGCAAGAAGTCCCTTTGCTAAAGAGCTAACCACCACTTCTCACTCGCTCCGGAAAACCGTTGTAAACACGACCCTCGACTTACCACGAAAGCCACACACTCGACCAAAACACACAACAAACATACACGAATAAAACACACAACAATTATATAATGATCAAAGATGAATGATGCACGTGCCTTGAATGATTTATGTACCATTAACCATTTCTCGGAGTCCTTCACATTAATGAGATAGAGTGAGGAGTTAAGGTTGATGTCTTATAAAGTTCGTGACTCGAATTCCTCGACTTCGGTTTTCTTGAACGAATCCCTAGCTTGATAATTCCACACTTCTCCAAACTCCATCTCTAATTAGGGATACTTAACCCTGAGTAATTCTCTTTTCTCGTTTACAAATCCCCTAATCTGCATGAGGGATTGATTAAAATCTTTTCCACCAAAGTCCCAAGGTCTCTTAAACCTTATCAAATTCGAATCTCAGCCTCGCGGCGTCCTTCTCTTGCATTTTGTGGTCCAGTAAAGAGATGCTCTTTGGCATTATCGAATAATATGCCCTAGTGGATACATCTTCATACTCCCCATGATTCTTCGATCCCTTAAAGCTCTTCCATTTCCCTTTGACACAGCCTCGATGCATACGAATCTAAATGGATGCAATGCATATCATATAGATTCATATTTAGGCATATTGGAGCAAATAACAAGATATCACATAACGAAGTCAAGAATTAGACTCATAACTTGTCATATTATATCATACCATATACATTCATAAGCTTAAAGTGCAACAAGAAAGCAAGAGTTGCAAGAAAGCGTTAAACATTCATATATCGATCATGAATTCACGTCAAAATTACACTTAGCAAACAAGGTCATAAACTTATAAAAATTAATGAAACATAACATATTACAACATATTAACATATTAGGATCAAAATCGGGGTGAGAATATACGAGAAAAATTGAATAGAAATGTAAAATAGGGCTCCGAGTGAAAATAGGCCAAAGCTGACAGTTTTACTGAAACGAACAAGCTGTAGGAAATCGGGCATAACTTGAGTTTGAGAAAAGGGAATTATGTTTTGCTTCTTGGAAATGAAACTAGACGCATAGGCCTTTCCAATGATATATAAAAAACATCACAAAGGGATCCAAAAAGACGGAGGTTTCAAGTTGAACGAGTGCAGAATTTCGGCGAAGTGGTGACACCAAAATAAAATAGTTATATCTCCTAAACCAAAATGAATTTTAAGGTGATTCAAATTGGAGAGTGTTCTAGACTCAAAGAAGTTGACCGTATCCAAAAATCAAGTCAAACGGAGTTCGGATGAAGAGGTACCCGACCGGGGAAATTACAAGGTAAAAGTTCATGCCCAGGGAAAACAGTCCAGAAACTTTCTACATAAAGTGTCCCCGCCCGGGGACACTTTCTTCACAAAATCTCCCCGCCCTGGGAAACGCTTACAGCGGGAAAAAAAGTAGGAATTGGGCTGTTTCAAGGAGGAGGAGGAAGGGGGCAACAAAGCAACACATATAGGAATGAAATTAAGTACAAAACAACAACAAATTCTTCACACAAAAGCACACAACAACCGGCCCAGAAATCGGATAAAATGGATCAACATATTTGCATCTCAAACTTCATGAAATGCAAGGTTCACTCATGGCAACTGAACAACCATGCAACCACCAACTAATTTCAGTTCATATAACCATTATTGAGGCTCATGTGATCATATATCTAGCTTGAAATCAACAAATAACACAAGAGTTGGCATATAATTTCATATGAACATTTAAACCCTTACTATTCATATCATGCCTCAAAACCATATAAAACTTAGATTAAAATCTGGAATTTATGGATGAAAAAGACCACATAATCATGGAGATAATAATCATACACTTACCCCTTGAATCTGGTTGAGTTAAATGAAGATTTGTGCTCCAAACTCTTCCTTGGTGAATAGTGATGGGAATAGACATGAGGGTTCAAGTTTGCTGAAACTTTTCTTCGTTCTCTTGCCTTGAACGAATGGAGAGAGAGTGGAGTGATGAAGTGCTGATTTGGGGTTAAGTGGGGCCAAGAATCTAGTCAAAAGGTTGAATATTGAAAGAGTTATGCCCAAAATACTCCAAGGTGGCGAATCCGCGCATGTGGCTCGGTTCGGACAAATTTCGGAGGCTCAAACGGGCTCAAAAAAATACAAGTCTTGGTTAGCTCCCAAATCTTGTTATGAGTCCAATGGCACTTCTGGAATTTGAATCGAAATTCTCGATCTCACTTTGTGGCCTCAGGAACACAAGGTGCGCTAAAGCTCCGTCAGGCCCTCGAGTCCCCCAAAACAAGAGATGGTCTCCGACCAAAACGAACAAGTAAAATGAATAAAATAAACACGTAAACGAGTTCATAGACATCTAATTCAAATATATCACATAATCATGTAGTTCGGGAACTAAATTCAAGTTAAAGAAATTAAATACGGAAGTTAAACGTGAAATTTAAGCACTTAGGGCATGTAAACACTTAAACGAATAAATCAAAATATAAATTAAATCTAAAGAGAAAATAAAATGTAGGAAACCCTCTCGTGACATCATACCTGGATTGCCAAAGAAACGGGGTGTCAAAAACTCCCCTCTTAGAAGAACCTGGTCCCCAGGTTCGTCTGCTCGAGTTTCAAGCTTGAACAACTTTTCGTATTCACCCAAGTTCGAGGGTCATGACGTCCCGACAAGGATTAGCCCGATAAGGTCTTGTTGCACAAGGGGTTTGATCACTTCTTGAAATCTTGTTGGAGAAAATCCTCACTGCTTGACCCGTGTTAGGAGCAACTAAAATGTTTCGCACGATAGGTGGGTCCAAGTCGATTCATCACCCATCGTTTGATTCCCTTAAAGCATAGTTACCGAACTTCCACCATTTGTACCTTCTAACTCAAGAAGCCCCTTTGCTAAAGAGCTAACCACCACTTCTTGCTCGCTCCGGAAAACCGTTGTAAACACCACCCTCGACTTACCGTGAAAACCACACACTCGAGCAAAACACACAACAAACACACACGAACAAAACACACAACAATTATATAATGATCAAAGATGAATGATTCACGTACCATGAGTGATTTTTGTACCGTTCACCATTTCTCGGAGTCCTTCACATTAATAAGATAGAGTGAGGAGTCATGGTTGATGTCTTATAAAGTTCGTGACTCGAATTCCTCGACTTCGGTTTTCTTGAACGAATCCCTAGCTTGATAATTTAACACTTCTCCCAACTCCATCTCTAATTGGTGATACTTAACCCCGAGCAATTAACTTTTTTCGTTTACAAATCCCCTAATTGGCATTAGGGATTGATTAAATTCTTTTTCCCCAAAGTCCCAAGCTCCCTAAAACCTTATCAAATTTGAATCTCAGCGTCGCGACATCTTTCTCTTACATTTTTTGGTCCCGTAAAGAGGTGTTTTTTGGCATTATCGAGTAATATGCCCTAGTGGATACATCTTCATACTCTCCATCATTCTTCGATCCCTTAAAGCTCTTCCGTTTCCCTTTGACATTTTCATAGACTATTCATGCAACACCCCTGAGCGAAGGCCACCACATCCCCCGTATTAAAGTCCAACACGAGTAATGAAATCGAGAATTTGTACCCGTGCCAAACCATAGTGAACGGGAGGCACACCAAAAAAACACCCTCGCTAGGCGGCCTAGACCCTAAAAAACTGAGCGAAATAAAATCAGAGTAGCGGATGCAATAAACTATCATACATAAGTCCCAAGATCTCATATATACATATCAAAAGGGGTCAAGTTAACAAGCTTGATTAAGTACAAGATATACAATGCCCATCGAGGCTAAAACATCATAAGTATTTTATATTACATAAACCCAAAAGTGTATAAACAAATAAATGTAAAAGCACTACAATGCAAGACGACTCAAGCTATCCCACAAGTAAAACCCAACCGACACTTTGTTAGGAATAGTGCCCTAGAAAGCCGATTGTATATCCGCTTTGTGCTTTTCCTTATTGTAATCACAGACAATCTTTGAATAAAATAATGAATTGAGGCAACACTTCTTTATATGCTCTTGTTTGGTATGCTTTTACTTTATGTGACGCCCCGTTTTCTCGAAGGGCGTTCTTACGACATCAACAATTAAGTCTCTACACTTATGTGTGTTTAATTTAAGAGTTCTTGAATTATGTGATTTAATGTAAATCTAATTTAATATGTGTTCATTCGAATTATTCTAAGATTAATTGCAACTTGATTAATTACGCGCCTATTTAACCCTAACTATCTAATTTGATTTAATTCAAATTTATTCCATGAAATAATTGTCAAGTTGATTTCAAATTCATCATGTTACTTAACTTGTTTAATTTCGGTTTACTTGAATTCCTTGAGATTATTTGTCAATCATGTGTTTACAAAGTGCCGCTAAATTATACGAAAAGTTTCTAAAATTAAATTGAATTAAACTCTAATTGATAAATCTCTATTTCACTTTTATTTGTAAAATTAATTCGGAGCTTGATTGTTTATTCGTAACTTTACCAATTTTATTTACGATTAATTGTACGCGATATTTATCTTTGCTACGCGATAAGGATACCCGGTTGTATATAGCTTGTGCACAAGACACATTTCTCCCAATCCCTTTTCTCTCTCTCTCTCCTCTCCCACTTTCTCTCTCCCGCGGGTTACAATCGCGGCTTCGGTTACGAGCCCATAACTCGATCGTTTCTCGACGGAATTCAACAAACGAATAGTCCATTTCGATTATCTCGGCGAGACCGACGTAAGAGTACCAATTTCACGGCCTAAAGATGAACGGTGGCGGAGTTATGGCCGGATTTCAGTAGCAGCGGCGGAGCGATCAGACCGCCGCCACTTCGCCGGCGTTTCGGGGCGTTTTCCGGCCATTTTCTTGGTACACGCGCCTTGGACCCAGAAAGTAGACTTCCAGCCTCTTCGGTTGACGTCGGATTCGTGGAAATCGGAGCAGCGACGGCGCCGCACGCGCCGCCCAAAGCTCGCGGCGTCAACGTGAGTTACTGTAGCGGCGGCGGCAGAAACTTCGGCGGCCAACGGGGGCCTTTTCCGGCCATCTTTTGGTCTCGGGCTCTTCACGAAAGTTGTTCGGAACGACAAGAACTAGTGACCTGTGATCAGGCGACTCCAGATTCGGTGGTTTGGCAGCGGATCGGTGGCGGCAAAGTGGCGGTGCAACGGCGGCACTAGCTCCGAGGATTTTTCCGGAAAGCTACCTTAGGGCTTTCGAAGAGCTCATCATGGGTAAGTCAACACCTCTTTCGGATCGTATTTTGGTTCACCGGTTTGGAAATAATTTGAGTTTGAAGATTTAGGGTTTTCGTGCTCTTAGATTTCAGATCTAGGACAATCGGCTTCGAATTTCCAGAAATTGATTGAGGATTCAGAACAGGCACGAAGACTTCATTCAGGAATGATTTTTCGGGATTTTTCCGGCGACTTTTGACGGCGGCCCATCGGCGGTCGGGCCAAATTCCGGTAGCTACAGTGGTGGCGTTCCGGCGGCGTTTGGTCAGAATGTTCGTCTCGTTGTGGTGAGTTCAAGGCCACTTTCCGTTCGTTAATCGGACACTCGGTTTATTTATTACGAATTATTTTGCGTAATTGTGATTATTTGAATTAATTGTTTTAAGTGCAAATAAATTGGTTATTGTTGGTTTGTTGATCGAGATGTATTCCAATCGTATATGAAAACATGTATTGAATGGATTGTGATATGCATCAATGTTTCGATTTACAATTTGAATCCCGATGTGATGAATTTATGCTATGTGTTTAGATATGAAGGGGTGTTAGTGTAATATTTATGAAACTATGAATGTGACTTGAGCTTGTGTACCAAACATTTTGTGAAGTTGTAAAGTATGACTTTAAGTGAATTAAATGCACTCTTTATTTGTATCAAGCATGCCATCTACGTACAACAACTTTGTATGTTTATATAATCAAGTTGCTCTTACTTATGCACTTTATAACTCGACATGAACTTGATGCTTAATTCTAACATTATAATTGAACCCTGTGATATTGGATGATTTAATATGCATTTTCTGAATACATTGACTTCCTAAATTGATCTTGCATCTTTGGATATGGAATTGCATGATGGTTGCTTGTAAATATGACCTTGTTGAGCATTGATTTGCCTTGAATGACCACGACACCTCATCCAAGCACAACATGAACACTTATGCAAAACCACGATCATGTTTAGCAACGCCGTGCGTCTTGTTTGGTTCATATAGAGTCTAAGTCTGGGCTTCTGTATGTCTTGTCACAGAGTTTGGTGGTGCCGATGGGTCCGAGGTTTAGAGTGTTTGGCCCTTCACACTCTCAGACTCTACTACTACGAGGTGAGGTTTAGGATTTTGTATAGTTATGCGACCTATGGCCTTAATATGCTAATTTCAACCCTTGCATGCGAGTATACTCTATTATAGATATGTATGTGCTGAATATGATATGTTGATGGTCTTGTGTGAGTCCTGCGTGGATGGAGGTCATGAGGCTTAAAGTTCCATCGCGTAGGAAGGGTGTAAATATAAAACCAGTTTTTGAGGCATATGTGAGCTATTTTGGAAAAACAGTTGTGTTTTACTTATGTAGCGAGATTGCCATGAAAGATGGGCGTATGTGATCCATCGTGATCTGTTATGTTGTGATCCATTGTGATCTGTGTGTGGATCGATCCTGGTGAGCTGCGGAATGGGTACCCCCGGGACGGTTAGGGCCGTCGGGGCATTTATCCATTGCGTAGTTCCATTTGAGATATCATTGTGCGACCTTAGGGTGATGAGGGAGGCGTGGTATCTTGAGCCTTCGGCTAAGGCCGGGGAGGACTGTTGTGGGTTCGCAACCCCTTGAGGGTGAGTCTATTTTAGACGGTTTATTCTCGATGGTATGGGGACGGTACATCTCCTCCATCATTGGTGTAGAGGTTGGATTGATTTTGATTTATGTTATGAGGAGTTGAGGTTGGAAGCTCGTACTCGCCGAGCAGTTGATTATGTTATGGAATTATGAATCGGGATAGAGTCTTTCTGGAAAATGGGTTCTAAACTTATATCTATATCTTATTTGGGTTCTTTAAAAATGTTTTGGTATGTAACACCTACTCCCGGTTCATGAGTCCATCCTTTTATTCTGTGTTATGCTCCTTATATATATATTGTGGGTGTGCGTTAGCCCCCTCACTCGGTCAAGTTGACTGACCCCTCATTTACACTTTTAGTTGCAGGATTGTTGGCGTTTGCTAGGCGGAAGTGAGTCCTTTGAGTTGCACTTCGTCAGTCTAGTCTTTCTATTTGCATTTGTCTTTTCATACACTTTACTTATGCTTTGGCTCGTAGACTTGAGATTATACTTTACTATTCGGTAGCCCCTTGTGGCGCTCTCTTTCGGCCCCTTGTGGCACTTGATGATTATTACTTTATGTTGATATTCGGGACTAGGGATCTATGCTAGTTGAACCCGTCACTTGTTATGTTTGTTGATCTATTATACGGGATTAGGTATCTATGCTAGTTGAACCCGTCACCTGCTTTGTATGTTTTGTTTTAAATGCTTCCGCTATCTATTGTTGTTGGTTTTAATTGCTTCCGCACTCTGAGTTTTGGTCAAGTTAGATCCGCCTAGCCTAGTGTGTGAGTTGGTCTCCCGTTCGCTCTGATTCGGATTCGGGCATGGACTTTCATTTCATGTTCTGGGTCTGGTTCATAGTGCGGGGGATGTGGAATCCCCCGTTTGGGGTGTTACATCCTTAAGTGGTATCAGAGCTCTAGGTTGCAAAACCGAGCTCTTGAGTCGTGTTGAGCCTGTCTAGGTCGTACGGCATAGGAATAACTGCGCATTGCATTTGTTTGACTTGATATTTTGACCCTTCGGCGTGAATTGTTTCGTGATTATATGATTGCGTGCACATTGTGACTTTGATTATGCGACATCTTGTTTTATGTGCTTTATAAATTACAACTAATTGTTACATTTACGTGATATACGTGTTACATTTCATTTGCATCTTTAATCCGCATGCATCGAATTTAGTGTTTGAATTTCAGGGTGTCCTATGAGTTAACACTAAGATTTCCCTCCGTCAACACTACCTATTGGTACTATAACGAAAACACGCCATAATTCGAAAATGAAAGGATTCTTTACCAAGATCAATGGTCATGAAAAGGTTCAGAGTTGAAGGAATGAGATTTGCTATGTTGACTTACTATCTTAAAGTCAATTGAAAGATGGAGTTTGATGAATTCTCACCTTGAGGATTCGTTTATTTGGAAGTAGTCACCTTGTGGATGGAAATGAGCCAATGGAGGAGAATCTGGTCAAGTAGAACCGTTTTGAAGGAGTTTTGATGAGCTTTCGCCTTGATGATTCGTTTATTTGGGAATAGTCACCTTGTTGATGGAAACGAGTTAATGTAGAAGAATCCGATCAAGTTCAAGGGATGTGGATAGGTAACCATGTTACATAAGCAACGAGCTACAAACCATCGGTGAGTGTGGAAGGATTTGGTGTCGTTTAGAGTTAACAAACGACAGAACAAGATTGGTTGCTAGCTCTCTGGGTGTCTTCTTTCTGCTGAGGTGGAAGGTTCTGCTAAGATCGAAAATTCTACTGAGATGGGAATAGAACACTTAGATGCCGAAATACTTTATCCAAGTTTCAGGATCATATACCATGGATTGCTTTGGGAAGTGCTTAGCACACGATCATCCAACGAAACTCTGAGGTAAATATCTAATTGACAAACGAACCATGGACAACTCCTTGAAGATGAGCAAACTAAGATTTAACGCATAAATGAGAATTATTGGGAAAAACTGAAGATGATTCTAGTTGAGCAAGGATTACGGTCTAGTAAGGGGTTTGACGATAAACGAGCTTTGCTGAGTTACCACTTTATGAAAAGACTCAAGACAAAGAGGTTCAGATGACGAGGGTTGCATCCTTGACAGCTTAATCAACTCCTACTACTTCATCTCAAATTCCTGTCAAGAGTTTGACACTACGGTGATCGGTACGCCAGACATTCATGGCATTTGCATACATGCATCGCTTAAATACTCTTACCTTGTTTTGCTTGATGTGGGTGACGACCATTGTTGTTTTAATTGTGATAACTTGGATACCTGATCTAGTATTTATAACTTGAAATTTCTACTTGTTGTGAACTGTGCTGGAATGAATGAGTTATGTACTTGTGTAAACTATTCATGCTTATGTGATTTAAAACTCTTTTGATTGCTCACTAACTTCTCATATAACATACATACATACTGTAACCTTGTTTTATAGGGATTCCATCGCGATATCCCCCTTGAGTTGAGGTATGAGAGTTGAATCTATACTCAAGGGACACCGATATCAGTTGTATAAGGTACACCAAACATGCATCGCATACTTTTCGTCAAGTGTTACTATGATGTGTGTATGTATGAACAACTGATCAGTGGATTTATGTGTAAGAGAGACCTTAGGTTCCCTCTTTTTATGTGTTGGAGAGATGTAGGATTCTCTCTATTTATGTGGTAGAAAGATGTTGGAATCTTTCTAAGTTTTGTGCGCGAGAGATGTTGGATTCTCTTGTATTTAGATATTCAGGGATGCTGGATTCTCTTGAATCTAGGAGTTTGAGGAATGCTGGATTTTCTCAAACTAGAATGTTGGGAGATGTTGGAATCTGCCCGACTTAGGTTGAGAGACGGGGTTCTCTCAATTATGTGCTTGAGAGACGGGGTTCTCTCTTTTATATTTGCTCGAGAGACGGGGTTCTCTCTCTTGTGGGTGCTGGGGGACGGGGCTCTCTCTCTTACTTATTGAGAGATGGGATTCTCTCTTGTTTGTTGTGGTTGCGTTACGCGTTGCTCTGACTACGGGTTGCAAGTGGCGAGTCTGAGACGACATCGAGGTTGGGTGCAGTTGCAGCTATCCGATCATGGGAATGACCGACCGAGTTCGAAACATCTAACGGATCAAGTACTCGCACGAACCTCGACGATAACAAGACATTCTAAAGGAGGTTCAGTGTAGATGACCGGAGTAAGCCTCACCATTAGAGTTATGATCTCACGCAAGTTCGGGAGAAGGGTTGGAGCACTACAACTCGAGGATCTACATTTTTTTCCAGTGGAACCTGGGGACCAGGTTCTCTTAAGGGGGGAAGGTTTGACGCCCCGTTTTCTCGAAGGGCGTTCTTACGACACCAACAAGTAAGTCTCTACACTTATGTGTGTTTAATTTAAGAGTTCTTGAATTATGTGATTTAATGTAAATCTAATTTAATATGTGTTCATTCGAATTATTCTAAGATTAATTGCAACTTGATTAATTACGCGCCTATTTAACCCTAACTATCTAATTTGATTTAATTCAAATTTATTCCATGAAATAATTGTCAAGTTGATTTCAAATTCATCATGTTACTTAACTTGTTTAATTTCGGTTTACTTGAATTCCTTGAGATTAATTGTCAATCATGTGTTTACAAAGTGCCGCTAAATTATACGAAAAGTTTCTAAGATTAAATTGAATTAAACTCTAATTGATAAATCTCTATTTCACTTTTATTTGTAAAAATAATTCGGAGCTTGATTGTTTATTCGTAACTTTACCAATTTTATTTACGATTAATTGTACGCGATATTTATCTTTGCTACGCGATAAGGATACCCGGTTGTATATAGCTTGTGCACAAGACACATTTCTCCCAATCCCTTTTCTCTCTCTATCTCCTCTCCCACTTTCTCTCTCCCGCGGGTTACTATCGCGGCTTCGGTTACGAGCCCATAACTCGATCGTTTCTCGACGGAATTCAACAAACGAATAGTCCATTTCGATTATCTCGGCGAGACCGACGTAAGAGTACCAATTTCAGGGCCCAAAGATGAACGGTGGCGGAGTTATGGCCGGATTTCAGTAGCAGCGGCGGAGCTGTCAGACCGCCGCCACTTCGCCGGCGTTTCGGGGCGTTTTCCGGCCATTTTCTTGGTACACGTGCCTTGGACCCAGAAAGTAGACTTCCAGCCGCTTCGGTTGACATCGGATTCGTGGCAATCGGAGCAGCGACGGCGCCGCACGCGCCGCCCAAAGCTCGCGGCGTCAGCGCGAGTTACTGTAGCGGCGGCGGCAGAAACTTCGGCGGCCAACGGGGGCCTTTTCTGGCCATCTTTTGGTCTCGAGCTCCTCACAAAAGTTGTTCGGAACGACAAGAACTAGTGACCTGTGATCAGGCGACTCCAGATTCGGTGGTTTGGCGGCGGATCGGCGGCGGCAAAGTGGCGGTGCATCGGCGGCACTAGCTCCGAGGATTTTTCCGGAAAGCTACCTTATGGCTTTCGAAGAGCTCATCATGGGTAAGTCAACACCTCTTTCGGATCGTATTTTGGTTCACCGGTTTGGAAGTAATTTGAGTTTGAAGATTTAGGGTTTTCGTGCTCTTAGATTTCAGATCTAGGACAATCGGCTTCGAATTTCCAGAAATTGATTGAGGATTCAGAACGGGCACGAAGACTTCATTCAGGAATGATTTTTCGGGATTTTTCCGGCGACTTTTGACGGCGGCCCATCGGCGGTCCGGCCAAATTCCGGTAGCTACAGTGGTGGCGTTCTGGCGGCGTTTGGTCAGAATGTTCGTCTCGTTGTGGTGAGTTCAACGCCACTTTCCGTTCGTTAATCGGACACTCGGTTTATTTATTACGAATTATTTTGCGTAATTGTGATTATTTGAATTAATTGTTTTAAGTGCAAATAAATTGGTTATTGTTGGTTTGTTGATCGAGATGTATTCCAATCGTATATGAAAACATGTATTGAATGGATTGTGATATGCATGAATGTTTCGATTTACAATTTGAATCCCGATGTGATGAATTTATGCTATGTGTTTAGATATGAAGGGGTGTTAGTGTAATATTTATGAAACTATGAATGTGACTTGAGCTTGTGTACCAAACATTTTGTGAAGTTGTAAAGTATGACTTTAAGTGAATTAAATGCACTCTTTATTTGTATCAAGCATGCCATCTACGTACAACAACTTTGTATGTTTATATAATCAAGTTGCTCTTACTTATGCACTTTATAACTCGACATGAACTTGATGCTTAATTCTAACATTATAATTGAACCCTGTGATATTGGATGATTTAATATGCATTTTCTGAATACATTGACTTCCTAAATTTATCTTGCATCTTTGGATATGGAATTGCATGATGGTTGCTTGTAAATATGGCCTTGTTGAGCATTGATTTGCCTTGAATGACCACGACACCTCATCCAAGCACAACATGAACACTTATGCATAACCACGATCATGTTGAGCAACGCCGTGCGTCTTGTTTGGTTCATATAGAGTCTAAGTCTGGGCTTCTGTATGTCTTGTCACAGAGTTTGGTGGTGCCGATGGGTCCGAGGTTTAGAGTGTTTGGCCCTTCACACTCTCAGACTCTACTACTACGAGGTGAGGTTTAGGATTTTGTATAGTTATGCGACCTATGGCCTTAATATGCTAATTTCAACCCTTGCATGCGAGTATACTCTATTATAGATATGTATGTGCTGAATATGATATGTTGATGGTCTTGTGTGAGTCCTACGTGGATGGAGGTCATGAGGCTTAAAGTTCCATCGCGTAGGAAGGGTGTAAATATAAAACCAGTTTTTGAGGCATATGTGAGCTATTTTGGAAAAACAGTTGTGTTTTACTTATGTAGCGAGATTGCCATGAAAGATGGGCGTATGTGATCCATCGTGATCTGTTATGTTGTGATCCATTGTGATCTGTGTGTGGATCGATCCTGGTGAACTGCGGAATGGGTACCCCCGGGACGGTTAGGGCCGTCGGGGTATTTATCCATTGCGTAGTTCCATTTGAGATATCATTGTGCGACCTTAGGGTGATGAGGGAGGCGTGGTATCTTGAGCCTTCGGCTAAGGCAGGGGAGGACTCTTGTGGGTTCGCAACCCCTTGAGGGTGAGTCTATTTTAGACGGTTTATTCTCGATGGTATGGGGACGGTACATCTCCTCCATCATTGGTGTAGAGGTTGGATTGATTTTGATTTATGTTATGAGGAGTTGAGGTTGGAAGCTCGTACTCTCCGAGCAGTTGATTATGTTATGGAATTATGAATCGGGATAGAGTCTTTCTGGAAAATGGGTTCTAAACTTATATCTATATCTTATTTGGGTTCTTTAAAAATGTTTTGGTATGTAACACCTACTCCCGGTTCATGAGTCCATCCTTTTATTCTGTGCTATGCTCCTTATATATATATTGTGGGTGTGCGTTAGCCCCCTCACTCGGTCAAGTTGACTGACCCCTCATTTACACTTTTAGTTGCAGGATTGTTGGCGTTTGCTAGGCGGAAGTGAGTCCTTTGAGTTGCACTTCGTCGGTCTAGTCTTTCGATTTGCATTTGTCTTTTCATACACTTTACTTATGCTTTGGCTCGTAGACTTGAGATTATACTTTACTATTTGGTAGCCCCTTGTGGCACTCTCTTTCGGCCCCTTGTGGCACTTGATGATTATTACTTTATGTTGATATTCGGGACTAGGGATCTATGCTAGTTGAACCCGTCACTTGTTATGTTTGTTGATCTATTATACGAGATTAGGTATTTATGCTAGTTGAACCCGTCACCTGCTTTGTATGTTTTGTTTTAAATGCTTCCGCTATCTATTGTTGTTGGTTTTAATTGCTTCCGCACTCTGAGTTTTGGTCAAGTTAGATCCGCCTAGCCTAGTGTGTGAGTTGGTCTCCCGTTCGCTCTGATTCGGATTCGGGCATGGACTTTCATTTCATGTTCTGGGTCTGGTTCATAGTGCGGGGGATGTGGCATCCCCCGTTTGGGGTGTTACATTTATAACAACCCGAAAACCCGCCTGTCGATATTGTCCGCTTTGGTGGGCTAAGCGACACCACCCTCACGGTTTTGTTTCTCCCGGTGGAATTTAAGCCCGAAGGCACCCACCAGGAAAAGGCCTCAACAAGGGAAAGGTATCCACCCCCTTATAAAGGAGGCTTTGTTCCCCTCTCCAACCGATGTGGGACAAGCACTTTGAGCTTTACAGTCCACCCCCCCATAAGGGCCCAGCGTCCTCGCTGGCACACCGGCCCGGGTCCCGGCTCTGATACCATTTATAACAGCCCGAAAACCCGCCTGTCGATATTGTCCGCTTTGGTGGGCTAAGCGACACCACCCTCACGGTTTTGTTTCTCCCGGTGGAATTTAAGCCCGAAGGCGCCCACCCAGGAAAAGGCCTCAACAAGGGAAAGGTATCCACCCCCTTATAAAGGAGGCTTTGTTCCCCTCTCCAACCGATGTGGGACAAGCACTTTGAGCTTTACACTTTATCTGTGCATGTATAAGACCTCCCCTAATCCTGATGACTATAGGACTCTACCATTTAGGTGAAATGGTTCATGAAACGAGCCCTATATCACATAAGTCATGATTAGTAAATTACTCCAAGCCGATGAGTCCTACAGACAGTGGGAGTTTCAACCTGACTCCTCTAAGGCTTGCATGTGGGATCACGCCCTTAAGAAGGACCACCTTGTTTCATGGAGGTGCAAAGTGTATAGTTGATACGTGCGTGATACATGAGGGTGCTTACTTTAATAAGTAAGTTCACTGAGGTGCCCCGTGTGAGAACATTCCTAAATGGGAAAGGAAGTTTCTATTTCAGGAAATAGAAACTTCCAGATTAGGAAATATCTCACGAGTCATTGATGTGATTAATTGATCCTTAGACTTGAGGTTCCTTGTTACTTTATGAGTTAACTCTGTAGTCTTAGGTATAAGCTTTAAAGGGTGTCGCCTTAGACAACTGATTCAAGGCTTATGCTGGGGCTGCACAAGTGATTCATGAAAGTGAATGAGAATCAAGAAAGGACCTACACTTGCATTTGCAAGGTGATGTCTTATTGTGTAAGTCATTCATATGCCATATGGAGTCCTTGGCCAAGGCAGTAGATCAAGACATCAAGAAAAGGGTTTCTTGGATTGAGATCAAATGGATATGAAATGCACTTAGCTTTAAGACTGGATTATTATGATTCTGATTATTCCCTTGCCCTAGATCTTGGTTGAGAGATAGAAAGTAGGAGGATTGTATCTCACATGAATCAATGACTTAAAGGTTCTGTCGAATCCAAACATTCCAATTCAGATAGGGGTTAAACACCTGTTGCTAGACTATGGTCGTTTAGTCTGTGGACTGATTAATTAATTAGTGAATTAATTAATTAGGGTCACCGCTAATTGAATTGAGAACCTAGAGGGTCACACACAACAACTTGGTTACATGAGCTGAGGCTTTAAAATGATTAAACGAGTTAATCGAGCCTAGAGGGTTCCACACGTGTGAAATCACACGTGTGGGTCACGTTCGTGACACGTGTCCTTCATGGACACGTGTGCATATGCGTGAATAATTATTTGGTAATTAAATAATTAATGTGTTAATTATTTAATAGACTTTGGTTTAATTTTGAATTAAAAAGAAAGTCTAATTTTCGAGAAAAATAATCTAGTTAATTAATTATGAATTAATTAGATAAAAATAAGTTATTGATTTTATAATAAATAAAGTATAAAATTATCCAAAAATAGTTTGGATATTTTTAGCTCTCTTGAAAGTTGATTTGAATTAGAATTCAAAGTCAAAGTTGGAGAATACTTGATGATCAAGTAATAGGAGAGAGAGGGACCAAATCCTTGCCCAACAAGGATTAGGATCGGCGCCTCTCTCCCTTGCCTATACATAGGGGAGCTTAAGCTCCCCTTTAGAGCTAATTGACAATTCTTTTGGTTCATGTGTTGAACACCTTCCTTTCTCCAAGATTAAATAAAACCCTAGGTTAAGCCTAAACACTAACTAGAGAACTAGCATCCTTACTAGTTAGATTGTGATCAAGTTGGTGGACTTTCTCTAGAGACTTCAAGTTACAAGTTTGAAGATTCGAGCTTTACCAAGGAGAGGGGATCAAGCCACGAGAAGAGCGTTCTTGGGTGGCTTGAAACGCTTCAAGAAAGAATGAAAGAAAAGTAAGTTTTCTATCTCTACGAGTTTGGATACACGATTGCGAGTCCAAGATCCTTTTGTTGGGAAAATTTTTAAATTCCGCTGCTTTCTGATTCGTGTTTTCCAACAAGTGGTATCAGAGCCACCTCGTTAATCGTGTTTCTGATTCGTCCCAATTATTCTGAATTTGGTAGAAATTCTTAGGCTTAGATGTGAATTAGGTATTCATGAGTTCTTTTAGAAAGCCTGAATTACGAAACTGTAATTTTTCTTGAATTTCTGAAACTGTTTTCTTAAATTGTGTTTTTGAAAACCGTTTTGATTGAAATATGTTTAAATCGAATTTTTTTAATTTTGGATTGAACCGGGTTTTGGAGAAACCCAAAAATACGAAACGGGACACGAAAAGAAAGGGCCTGGGCGTGCTAGCACGTCGCACGCCCAAGCCCCATCACCGCCGCCCAGCCCTCCCGCATCCGCGTGGGAGGCATCCCGGCCGCCTAGGCGCCTTGCTCGCCTGTCCCGCAACCGTACGGGACAACCACCTGTTCCTCCCACAACCGCGCGGGAGCGCCCGCCCAGGGATGGGCGGGACTACCTGCCCGCGCCGCACGTCTGCGCGCAAGGGTGCGCCTGGTGCGCGCACGCTGGCGGCAATCGCTGGCGGCTGTGCACAGCGCTGGCGCGCGCCTAGCGCGTTCCTGCGCGGCGGGCGGGCGATCCCGCATCGTCCCGGGCCCGTGTTTTCGTGTTTCTCGTGTTTCGTATTTTCGGTCCTTAAAATCCCATTTAATTTTATTTTAGTTTTATCTTTTAAAATCAGTTTTGCTAAAATAAAAATTATTTTAAAAATTTTGATTAAATTGGGTTTTTTGAGAAATTAAGCGATTTAAATTTTGGAAAAATTACAATCTCTATTTTCTGAAAATATTGAAAGAATAAAATTATTAATTTTCAGAAATTAATTGGAATTTTATTAGTCTATTCTTTTTCGGGTTTTATTGAAAAGGCTCTTGAACAGGAATTGCATCTAAGTCGTGTTTTAAGCTATTAGAGCTTAAAACGCGAATTTTAATTTATTGGTTACATTTCAATTCTCGCAAAAGCATGTTAGGTGATCATGGGTTTAAATCTATGTATGGTTTTAATTTATGCACATGGATGGTTTAAATTGGGGTTGGAGCCCTATAGTTGCGTTTTTCAATTGAGGTTGGAGCCTCACTTATGTGCGTACTGTTATGTGATTTATTATGTGGCTTTCCATATTACTGTTTTTGAGGCCGGGGTATGCCCCTTGTAATTGTCTAAGGCCAATATAAAGATTGAGCCTTATTACTTTATGTCTTTTTTTCTTTTATTGTAATTTGAGAGTAGAGATAGGTGGTGAGGTTTTATTTTCATTTTGGAGACAATGCACCCATGGAGTAAGATGGACCGCATTCAAGTAACAAGGAGGCCATAAGTGAAGACCCCTCAAAATGTTAGGGAGGGGAATCTCAATTGTAAAATTGTAATAGAGAAAGGGCTCGTATTTTGTTACCACTTTCCCTTATGTGATTTAAACTGTTTATGTGGCATGTATGTTAGAACTTGTGATTGTGGAGTGGCTCCCACATATCACGCATAAGATAGGTAGAACCCATGATCATTACATGTTAGTATCATGCTAGGACATGTTATCTGTTTATGTGCTTGTTTGAAATGCATTTAAGTGTACTTGCATTAATCAAGACTAATAAAATTGGATAACATTTATGTTGGTGAGGCCGAACCGAACAACTCTTCGGTTGATTCGAAAATTCCCATTAAATATTAAGCTAATTTCGAACAAATAGGTATTTAAATTCGAGATGCAAATTTTGAATTAAATTCCTAGCATTCCATCAACAGGTTTTAAGTTTAGTAAGTGAAGCTAGTTATTGTCCGCGAGTCGTGGGATAGCTAGTGGAGCTTATTAGTTCTTAGTTACCTAATTGATCATTTTAAATGATCAATATTTCATGGTCAATTTTAGCAAGGGCGATGTCCGCGAGTCGTGGGTCGTTCGAACTAAGTTTTGATCATGATCTTATGATTGGTGGGTCTAGCATAACGCCTAAGTAAATGTGGATGTCGCACGAGTCGTGGGTCCATATTGAAAGATAGGTGATGCAAAAATAACTAGTAAGAGTTCTAAAGGTGTTAGAATTTGTAAGTTGTACCTACCTAGGGTTCTTACTTAGAATGTCCGCGAGTCGTGGGTTCGAGGTAAAATGCCTAGGATCTTAGTACCCATTGGGAAACGTGTTCTTCTTAGATCTTTGGGAATTATAGATCTTTGAAAAACAGTGGGAGCTACGTTAGATTAAAGACCTTATCTTTTGTATATCGTTATAATTCAGCATGCTCACTAGTTCTCTGTTTTACCATTTAGGTCGTAGATTCTGTGATTCTCTACGTGTTTTGAAATGGCAACCAAAAACCCTCTTGTATCGATCCTCGAGTCAAACAAGTTGACTGGTCCCAACTATTCTGATTGGCTGAGGAATCTAAAAATCATTTTAGATTCTGAGAAGAGAACTTATGTTCTCTTCGAAGGGGAGCCTAGTCCCGAAGGGGACGCTCCCAATCGGGCCGAGCGGGATGCGATTCAGAAGTGGAAGGATGATAATCTCCAAGCCCGTTGCCTTATGTTGGCTAACATATCTCCGGACTTGCAAAGGCAACATGAGGTCATGGAATTCGCTTGGGAGATTTACGACCACTTAGAGCAACTTTACCGCCCTCATGAACGTGTTACAAGGTATAACTCTTCAAATGAAATTGTTCCACTTGAGAATGAGGGAAGGTTCAAATGTCCATGAATATGGACTCAAGTTTCTTGCCCTTACTGAGAAACTTGCCTCCATGGCATGCCACTGAAAGATGAGCTTTCAGTGGATTTGTTGCTAGCTTCGCTCCCACCATCATTCAACCCATTTGTCCTTAACTTCAACATGAATCATGCTGGTACTACTGTAGCTGAGCTGATTAGTCAACTTGCGACTGCTGAAAGCACGATCAAGAAGGACAATAAGGTTTTGATGGTGAGTGCTCCATCTTCCTCTTCTGGGCCTTCTAAAGGTAAGGGCAAGAAAGCCCAAAAGAAGAAGAAGAAACCCCTTATGCCCACTGGTGGAGGTTTGAAGGGGAAGGCCAAAAAGAAGAAGCGTGATCAGAAAGAGGATGTTTGCTTCCATTGTGGCAAAGCGGGACATTGGAGGAGAAACTGCCCAGAGTACAAGGCTACTCTAAAGAAAGGTATCTTTCTCGTTGAAATAAATCTTTCTGTTAACTCTAGTTCCTGGGTACTTGATACCGGTTATGGAACTCATATCTGTAATGATGTACAGATGCTAAGTGAAGTCCAACAACTAAAAGAAGGAGAATGTGTCTTGAAGATCGGTGATGGCTCAAACGTTGAAGCTCGAGCTTTAGGCACAATTAGATTAGATTTAGGTAGTTTTGAGTTAGTCTTGAATAAAGTCCTTTATGTACCGAGCATTATTCGTAATATAATTTCAGTTCCAATATTAGATTGTGAAGGTTATGAAACTTATATTAAGAATGGTAAATACTTTATCAAATGGAACAACTCTTCTGTTCACATCGGTACTCTAAGTAATGGACTTTATGTAACTCAGAATATCAATATTATGAATATACAACGAGAAACGAAGCGTAAGAGAGATGACAAAGTTTCAGCTCCCTTATGGCACGCTAGATTAGGACACATTTCCAAGAACAGAATTAGCAAGATAAACACTTTAGGATCATTCTCTGAAAATGATCTTAAGGAGTTAACTTCTTGCGAATCCTGTCTCAAAGGAAAAATGTCCAAAGTTCCTTTTAAAGGAACTGTGGAATGTGCCACTAAGGTTTTGGATTTGATCCATACTGATGTTTGTGGACCGCTTAGTGTAAGCACTTGAAACAATCATCAGTATTTCATAACCTTTATTGATAACTTTAGCCGGTATGGTTATGCATACTTAATGAAGTATAAATCTGAAGCTTTTGAGAAATTCTTAGAATTTCAAAAAGAGGTTGAGAACCAAACTGGTCACAAGATCAAAGCATTTTGATCTGATCGAGGAGGCGAGTATCTTAGTGAAGAATTCCTTAATCATCTCAAAGATAATGGGATTATCTCTCAGTGTACTCCTTCGGGAACTCCTCAGCTTAATGGGGTTTCTGGGAGAAGGAATCGAACCTTACTTGATATGGTTCGTTCCATGATGAGTTTCACTGACTTACCACCTTCTTTCTGGGGTTATGCCCTAGACAGTGCAGCAAAGATTTTGAATCAAGTTCCCTCTAAGTCAGTCCCTAAAACGCCCTATGAAATGTGGCATGGTAAAATCCCTAGTTATTCTTACTTAAGAATTTGGGGCTGTCCTGCTTAAGTGAAGAGGACAGTGGGAGATAAGATAGAATCTCGTTCTAACTTATGCTACTTTGTAGGTTACCCTAAGGAATGCATAGGATACTACTTCTATGATCAATCAGAGCAAAGGGTGTTTGTTTCCAGAAATGCCACTTTTCTTGAGGAACCGTTCCTTAAAGAAAAGAAAGGCAAGATCATAGAATTAGAAGAAGTACAAAGTAACCCCACGCCACCCACTGAAGAAACGTCCCCTACTGATCAACCACAGCCAATCACGAATTTCGATACACATGTAAATCCTCCTTTAAGGCGTTCTGAATGCACTCCTAGACAGCCGGAGAGATGGTATGGATTCTTCCATGAAATCTCTCAAAAGGATAATGATCCTTTAACATATGAGGAGGCACTCTCAGATTCTGACTCTGAACAGTGGATAAAAGCCATGAAATCCGAAATGGATTCCATGAACTCCAACCAAGTTTGGACCTTGGTAGATTTGCCTGATGGGGTCAAACCCATAGGTTGCAAATGGATCTTTAAGAGAAAGCTTGGAGTTGATGGAAGTATTGCAGCCTACAAAGCAAGACTGGTTGCAAAAGGATTCACTCAAAGACCCGGCGTGGACTTTGACGAAACCTTCTCACAAGTTGCAATGCAAAAGTCTTTTCGGATCATGCTTGCCATTGCTGCATATTATGACTATGAGATATGGCAAATGGATGTGAAAACTGCCTTTCTCAATGGTGACATTGATAAAGACATTTATATGGAGCAACCCATAGGTTTCACATTTAGTGGGAGTGAGCAAAAGGTTTGCAAACTCCAAAGATCAATCTATGGATTGAAACAGGCTTCTAGGAATTGGAACATTCGATTTGATGAATCGGTCAAAGCGTTTGTCTTCATCCAAATTTCGAATGAATCATGTGTTTATAGAAAGGAATTGGAGACCTCAGTGCAATTCTTAGTACTTTATGTTGATGACATCCTTCTTATTGGGAATTCGAAGGATAACATGAAAGTGACTAAGTTATGGTTATCGAACCAATTCGAGATGAAAGATCTTGGTGATGCGTCCTATATCCTTGGAATTAAAATCTATAGAGATAGATCTAGAAGGTTAATAGGACTATCACAGTCGATGTACATTGACAAAGTATTGAAGAGATTCAATATGGAGTCAGCAAAGGGTAAGAACCTTCCTATGAGTGCAGGAACATGTCTTTCAAAGAAGATGTATCCTAAGACTAACCTTGAGAAGGCAAGAATGACTCATACACCTTATGCATCAGTAGTAGGTAGCATAATGTATGCAATGTTATGTACTCGACCGGATGTGGCTTACGCACTTAGTGTGACGAGTCGTTTCCAATCTGACCCTGGAGATGGTCACTGGGCTACCGTGAAGAATATTCTTAAGTACTTGAAAAGTACTAAAGATTTATTCTTAGTTTACGGAGGTCAAAAGATCTTAATGTCGAAGGATACTGCGATGCAAGCTTTGCATCTGACTTAGATGATTTTAAGTCAATGTCAGGATACATTTTCTGCCTAAACGGCGGAGCAGTGAGTTGGAAGAGTTCCAAGCAAACTACTACTGCAGATTCGACCACTGAGGCCGAATACTTAGCTGCAAATGATGCAGCTAAGGAAGGTGTTTGGATTAGAAATTTCATTCAAGAGTTGAATGTTGTTCCTAGCATGAAAGACCCCATTACTATGTTTTGTGACAACACTAGGGCGGTTGCTCAAGCAAGAGAACCAAGATCTCACCAACGGACCAAGCACATTATGAAGAAGTATCACCTAATCTGTGATATTATCAAAAGAGGAGATATGCTAATTGAGAGGGTCACATCAGCAGAGAACGTGGCAGATCCACTTACTAAACCCTTTAGTCGAGAAGCTTTCCAAGGTCATCTTCAGAAGATGGGACTTAGAGTAGCTTTAGAATGGCTTTGACGAGAAAGTGGGAGATTGTTAGGAATAGTGCCCTAGAAAGCCGATTGTATATCCGCTTTGTGTTTTTCCTTATTGTAATCACAGACAATCTTTGAATGAAATAACGAATTGAGGCAACACTTCTTTATATGTTCTTGTTTGGTATGCGTTTACTTTATCTGTGCATGTATAAGAACTCCCCTAATCCTGATGACTATAGGACTCTACCATTTAGGTGAAATGGTTCATGAAACGAGCCCTATATCACATAAGTCATGATTAGTAAATTACTCCAAGCTGATGAGTCCTACAGATAGTGGGAGTGTCAACCTGACTCCTATAAGGCTTGCTTGTGGGATCATGCCCTTAAGAGGGACCACCTTGTTTCATGGAGGTGCAAAGTGTATAGTTGATACGTGCGTGATACATGAGGGTGCTTACTTTAATAAGTAAGTTCACTGAGGTGCCCCGTGTGAGAACATTCCTAGATGGGAAAGGAAGTTTCTATTTCAGGAAATAGAAACTTCCAGATTAGGAAATATCTCACGAGTCATTGATGTGATTAATTGATCCTTAGACTTGAGGTTCCTTGTCACTTTATGAGTTACCTCTGTAGTCTTAGGTATAAGCTTTAAAGGGTGTTGCCTTAGACAACTGATTCAAGGCTTATGCTGGGGTTGCACAAGTGATTCATGAAAGTGAATGAGAATCAAGAAAGGACCTACACTTGCATTTGCAAGGTGATCTTTTATTGTGTAAGTCATTCATATGCCATATGTAGTCCTTGGCCAAGGCAGTATATCAAGACATCAAGAAAAGGGTTTCTTGGATTGAGATCAAATGGATATGAAATGCACTTAGCTTTAAGACCGGATTATTAGGGTTCTGATTATTCCCTTGCCCTAGATCTTGGTTGAGAGATAGTAAGTAGGAGGATTGTATCTCACATGAATCAATGACTTAAAGGTTCTGTCGAATCCAAACATTCCAATTCAGCTAGGGGTTAAACACCTGTTGCTAGACTATGGTCGTTTAATCTGTGGACTGATTAATTAATTAGTGAATTAATTAATTAGGGTCACTGCTAATTGAATTGAGAACCTAGAGGGTCACACACAACAACTTGGTTACATGAGTTGAGGCTTTAAAATGATTAAACGAGTTAATCGAGCCTAGAGGGTTCCACACGTGTGAAATCACACGTGTGGGTCACGTGCGTGACACGTGTCTTTCATGGACACGTGTGCATATGCATGAATAATTATTTGGTAATTAAATAATTAATGTGTTAATTATTTAATAGACTTTGGTTTAATTTTGAATTAAAAAGAAAGTCTAATTTTGGAGAAAAATAATCTAGTTAATTAATTATGAATTAATTAGATAAAAATAAGTCATTGATTTTATAATAAATAAAGTATAAAATTATCCAAGAATAGTTTGGATATTTTTAGCTCTCTTGAAAGTTGATTTGAATTAGAATTCAAAGTCAAAGTTGGAGAATACTTGATGATCAAGTAATAGGAGAGAGAGGGACCAAATCCTTGCCCAACAAGGATAAGGATTGGTGCCTCTCTCCCTTGCCTATATATAAGGGAGCTTAAGCTCCCCTTTAGAGCTAATTGACAATTCTTTTGGTTCATATGTTGAACACCCTCCTTTCTCCAAGATTAAATAAAACCCTAGGTTAAGCCTAAACACTAACTAGGGAACTAGCATCCTTACTAGTTAGATTGTGATCAAGTTGGTGGACTTTCTCTAGAGACTTCAAGTTACAAGTTTGAAGATTCGAGCTTTACCAAGGAGAGGGGATCAAGCCGCGAGAAGAGCGTTCTTGGGTGGCTTGAAACGCTTCAAGAAAGAATAAAAGAAAAGTAAGTTTTCTATCTCTACGAATTTGGATACACGATTGCGAGTCCAAGATCCTTTAGTTGGGAAAATTTTTTGAATTCCGCTGCTTTCTGATTCGTGTTTTCCAACACACTTGCCGCCTAACTTGACTAGGAAGTACCTGTAACTCAAAGAGAGAGGAAAAAGGGGAAAACAACAACGAGGGTTAGTCCTAGTGACTAGTGAGGGGTTAATTCACACACCCGATACACATATAGAGCAAAGCAATTAATCAAATCATAAGGATCCTTGAACCGCGAGTGGTTTTTGCAAGCCAAAGTGATTCCATTGATATAGATATACATAGGTTTAAATGAGAAAAGTTAAGGCCAAAGGCCAAACATCACATTTTAGACAGTAGAAGTCCACCCTCTTTCCCTAGATCAAACAAAATCAACCAACTCGGTGAGTATGAGTCACACCTTCCAACTTCCATATACAAAGTAACATAACAAAGCAAAGCAAAAATCATACTCCATCCCCACACCGAGTGATAGAAGGGTTGACGGCCCTAACTATCCATATACACACGAGAAAAGGTTTACTCACGACCTTGAAACCTTCGATGGTCATCTCCACTGGCTCAAGAGAAACACCCTTCCTCGATGCTCCCAAGGTTGGGTGAGACTCTCAAATGGAGGATGTTGATGGAAGAGCTCGGCGGCCCCTCGATCGTCCCAAGATTTGCCATACCACTCTCCGGAGCCCAAAACTTATCACAAAGATCACACACACATACCATAAAGCTTATCTTTCAAAGTCACATCTCGCTTACACAAGCACATACACACGAATAGCCAAAGTTTTCCAAACAAAGGTAAAATAGCTTATATACTTATACAAAACAATTTCAAAATCTTATAACAAATGGGACAAGCCCTCAACATACGTATCATACACTTATCTAACGTATAATATACATATTCGCATGCAAGGCTTCAAATCAATTAGGGTTGTAGGTCATTTAACTAAAAGAACAAAAACCTCACCTTAACAACGCCTGCACTGGAGACAAAAGTGTAATCCGGACGCCTAAGGGGCAATCTCGTCCACAACGGGAAGGTCATCTGAACAAAACAAATAACAAGAGACACTCTTAGACTCAACATGAACCACCTTGATGCTCGGTAAATGTGTATCTATGTTTATGATGTAAACGATATGAAATGAATCCATACTTAGGTCATATAAGAGCATACATTGCATATAAGCTCATATCTTACAAACGAGAGCATAAAGCGAGCCACAAAATCACAACGTAAAGCTTAACACATAATAGAACAAGTTAATCATTCATACAAGGCATAAATGAGACAAGAAGAGCCAACTAAAAGCAACAAAATGACAAAAGAAACTCCCCCCGGATATCACCTACGAAGTGGACACGGTCATGTCCAAAATAAATAGGAAACGGACACGGCCGTGTCCGATTTAAATTAAATCAGGACCCTAATTCGAAAACACAGCACGGCCGTGTCTAACTCTCGGTCCTGAAAAAAAATTAGGCCTAGCAGTTCGGTTTTGAGAGGCAAAAATAGGGCAGTTGATGTGCAAGCCTTAGGGTGTCTCTTAGGTCATGAAAGCTAACATAACATGTATGAAAATAACACCAAATAAACATATATTCATGTCAAAAAAAGCTAGCAAAAAGATCAGCTCCAAATATTCAAGAAACAAGGCAAGAAAGGAAGTGAATTCAACATGCCATCACTTCAAGTTTTCCAAGACTCCATTAATGGTGACTCATCTTAATCTCAGATACCATGAAAGAGAAGTAATAAATGTAATAAATAAGGTCTTGGGAACAATATATATACATCAAGTCTCAAAGAATTAAAGCATGGAACAAGAATTCATCAAAATTCTCCCAACCAACACTATTCATCAATATAGCCAAACATAATCAAACCTCCATGGATTTCAGCCCAAAAGCACATAAAACAAAGAGCACATAAAACAAAGAGGAAAGAGTGTAGATCAAATTCATGGACTTACCTTTCAAATTTGAGAAGATTTGGAGGTGATTTGAGCTCAAAATCACAAAATGGCAGAAGGGGGTTTCTTCTCTTCTCTCTTCTCTTCACTTGGAGCTAAACTTGTCGGTTCTGGGAGGGTTTGGTTCGGTTTTCAGGGGTTAAGGGGCTGATATGAGCTTAACTCAAGGCTAAAAGTCAAGCTTTAGGTTTGGTTAGGGTTAAGAGGGGTCCCACTAATCAAGGTTAGGTTAAAAGATATCATTTCGAGGGCTTTTTTCGGTTTAATTTCGGAGGTATAAATGAACTTAGAAAAAAGTGAGGCTTGATCCATTGAACCCGAATCATGGAAACAAGTTAAACGGAGGTGATGGAATTCGAATCTAAATTCCCGAGCTCAAGATATGTTGCCCGGAACCCAAGGTGCGCTAAATGCTCTTTAGCCTCCTTTAGGTCCCGTCTCCAAAACGAACCAAGAAGGCAAACCAAACAAGTTCCAAAACACAAAACGAACATATAAACGAGCTCATAGCTTACATAATTCACAGATATAAAAAATTCATAAAAAATGGAATTTAATTCGGATACAAATTGAGCAAAATACAAGGCATAAAGCTCAAACCTTCAAAATAATCATATTCATATTAAAGCAATTATATTCAAATAGCTTCAAATATTCATGTTAACATTTAAATATCATGTAATCACACAATTAATTAATTAAATCGCACACATAATAGGTTACATGAAAGTCCGATCGATCGGGATGTTACAAACCTCCCTCCTTTAAACGGACCTGTCCTCAGGTCCGAAGCGAGGCCTTCAAAAGCTCCGGATACAACTGTTTCATCTTATCCTCGGTCTCCCAAGTGGCTTCCTCGGATTTCTTATCATGCCATAAGACCTTTACACGAGGGATTTACCGGTTTCTCATCTCTTGCATCTTCCGGTCTAACACTTCAACCGGGTACTTCTTAAAGGTCAAATCCGGCTCTAACTGTACCTTCTCAGCTGGAAGAATAGAAGACTCATCGGGATAATGTTTCCGAAGTTGCAAGACATGAAAAACATTGTGAATCCCAGTTAAGCTCAGCGGTAACTCAAGTCGGTAAGCTACTTCCCTAACTCGATCAAGGATCACAAAGGGGCCTAAGTAGCGCGGGTTAAGCTTCCCACCTTTACCAATCCAAGCATTCCCTTTTCTAGGAGATGCCTTTAGAAAGACCTTATCTCCGATCTCAAACTCCAAGGGTCGTCTTCTCTTATTTGCATAACTTTTCTGTCTGTCTTGCGCCGCCTTCAACCTGTGTCGGATCACTTTCACCTTCTCAATGGTATCCTAAATTTCCTTTGGTTTCTTAGCTCTTTTGAGCTTTCCGTCTTTACTCGTCAATATCCCAAAAGAGACGGGACCTACATTTCCTCCCATACGAAGCTTCATACGGTGACATACCAATTGAAAACTGAAAATTGTTATTGTAAGCATACTCAACCTGATCCAAGTGTTCATCCCACGAATCCTGATAATCTAAGGCACAAGCCCGAAGCATGTCCTCGAGATACCTTATTAACCTCTCACATTGACCATCCGTCTGTGGGTGAAACGCAATACTAAACCAAAGCTTCATCCCCAAACATTTCTGTAGTTCTTGCAAAAAATTTGATGTGAACCGAGGATCCCTATCTGAAACAATACTGACCGGTGCACCATGTAACCTAACAATCTCCTTGGGATACGATCGGGCCAATTTAGGCACTTTATCGGACATCCGTACCTTGAGAAAATGACCTGATTTCGTTTACCGATCAATAATGACCCATATTCCATCGAAACCTTCTTTGGTCCTTGGCAAGCCGAACACGAAGTCCATTGTCACTTGCTCCCACTTCCATTCGGGAATTGGAAGTGGTTGGAGAGTTCCTCCCGATTTTTTGTGCTCTGCTTTCACCACTTGGCATGTTTGACACCTTTTTACAAAATTAGCAACGTCCTTTTTCATGCCGTTCCACCAATACAAAGTCCTTAAATCTTTATACATCTTGGTGGTACCGGGATGTACCGTATAAGCTGATCTATGTGCCTCATCAAGTACCAACTGCTTAAGTTCTTCCGGAACATAAACCCGAGCCTTAAACCGAAATAACCCGGAATCTTCAAACCCGAACTTGGTATTGAATTCTGCAATCATAGTCCTCTGGTAATTCCATCCAGCCCCTTTGTCTTACGTCTAAATCTTTTTGAGTAAACAAATACTTAAGGCTTTAGTGGTCGGTGAACACTTCAAACGTAACTCCATAGAGATAATGACGCCATTTCATCAATGCAAACACCATTACGGCGAGTTCCAAATCATGAGTGGGAATGTTTTTCTCGTGATCCTTTAACTTTCTACAGGTATAGGCTACTACCTTACCATTCTGCATCAGTACACAACCGAGACCTTCCTTCGATGCATCAGTGTAAACTGAGTAGCCTTCCGAACCCTCGGGTAGGGTTAGAACTGGTGTAGTAGTCAATCTCTCCTTAAGAGTTTGAAAACTCTTATCACACGCATAATCCCACTCGAATTTAACCTCTTTCTTTGTTAACCGCGTCAACGGGGAGGCAATCTTCGAGAAATATTTCACAAAGCGCCTATAATACCCTGCTAACCCGAGAAAACTTCTCACTTCTGAGGTATTCCTCGGTCGCTTCCAAAACTTAACCGTCTTAATCTTCGCTGGATCCACTTCTATACCATTTCCCAAAATGAAGTGACCCAAAAAGGAAACCCGATCTAACCAGAACTCACACTTACTGAACATAGCAAACAATCTGTGCTCCCAAAGTGTAGACAAGACGATCCTCAAATGCCACGCATGCTCTTCCACGGACCCTGAATACACCAGAATATCATCTATAAAGATGACTACGAATTTATCGAAGTAGGGCCGGAATATTCGATGCATCATATCCACAAACGTGGCTGGGGCATTAGTAAGACCAAAAGGCATGACCACGAACTCGAAATGCCCATATCTAGTGTTGAAATCCGTCTTCGGTATATCTTCCTCCCGGATACGCAACTGATAATGCCCTTGTCTTAAATCCAACTTGGAATAAAGACTTGAACCCTGAAGGAGATCGAACAACTCTTCTATATGAGGTAGTGGGTATTTGTTCTTAATCGTTAACCGGTTCAACTCACGGTAGTCAATGCACATTCACAAAGTCCAGTTTTTCTTCTTTACAAACAGGACCGGAGCACCCCACGGAGAAGTGCTCGGGCGAATGTAATCACACTCTAAGAGCTCATCAAGTTGCGTCTTCAGCTCCTTCAACTCAGCCGGAGCCATCCTATAGGGAGATTTTGCATAAGGTTCTGCTCTGGGATAGAGATCAATTACAAACGCAACATCCCGATCCAGAGGTAAAGATCCCAAATTCTCTGGGAACACATCATGGAACTCCTTCATGATCTCTGTTTCCTCGAGCTTGGCCTGATCCTTCGACTTATTCAAAAGATAGGTCACATAGACCGTCACACCGTCCCAGAAAAATCTGCTTGCTTTTATAATTGAAATAAACGGGCAGGTCTTCAACCTCTGACCCGAAAATATCGTAGAACCCAAAGTCACTTTCTTTGCAAAACAATCCATCTTCGCTCAGTGCCGAAACAACGAATCCATGCCCAAAATCACCCCATACTTCTTAATAGGCATCTTAATCAAATCTGCTAGATACTCTTGATCTTCTGCAACCATTGGACAACCACGGTAGACACAGTTCATCACCAAATTTTCCCCGAGGGGAAAGATCACAACAAAAGAATCATCAAAGCAAGAAATAGGCAAGGGAAGAGTAGAAACAAGCCGGGAAGGAATAAATGAATGCGTTGCTCCAGGATCAAACAATGCATGCAATGGAATGCCATGTATGTTAATAGTACCTTCAATAACGGTGTTGGCATCCACTTCCACATCGTCTTCTTCTCCCTCTAAAGAGTAAGCCCTTGCTTGGAGAGGTGCTCTCGGAGGCATCACGTTCAAAGGTTGAGGAGCTCGAGGTTGAGGGACTCTCATCTGAGGATAATTACCAATCATATGTCGGGTTCTCCACATTTATAGCACCTCTTCAATTTCTTCCGGCATGTCTCCTCGGTGTGGTTGAGACCCTTTCAATAAAGCACATTATATCGGCACAGCTAGAGCGGGGGTTGCCGGTACCGAAGGTCGAGCTCTCTTATTGGAAGTATTAGGACCTTGGGGTTTGAAGACCGAGGCCCACTTTTTGATGCAGGCCTCTTCCCCAAATTAGAACTCGAATCTTGCCCCGAAGAATAAGTCGGGGGCCTCAACCTTAACCTATTAGCTTCCACTTTTATTGCCTTCCTTGTAGCTTTCTCCCAAGTATCCACGGTAGCACCTTGTCGACCATTCTGAATCTCATATCTCAAACCAAGAATAAAATTCCGAGCTTTCTGGGTATCATCATTAGTGATATGGGGAGCATATGGAGCAAGTCTTTCACATTCCAAAATATAATCTTCAATTGTTCGATTCCCTTGTTTGAACTCTGAGAATTCCTGAAGTCTCTTTTCACGGGCACTTGGTGGGATATACTTATGACGAAATTCCCTAACAAAGCTTTCCCAGTGGAACTCTTCTCCACTCCTTTACAATCGGCCTCTCATAGCCTTCAACCAATTTGATGTGGGACCTTGAACAAACCGAGCCGTGGAAACGGCTTTCTCATGAGAAGGAGCGGGGCAGATTTCCCAAATTACCAAAATTTTAGACAACCATTCCTCTGCTTTTATGTCGTCACCTCCATACCATTTAGGTGAGTTGTTATTTCTAAACTCCCTGAAGACCAGACTAACTTGTCCTCCTTGCCCTTCCCCTTGAGGATTATCCCTCTGATTCTGTTGGAGTTGATTGAGAAGATCTTGTACAATGTTCTCAGCATTCATTGGTGGGGGTGGGGGTGCTTGTGGAGGAGGTTGATTAAGATCTGGGTTTGCTACCTATCCATTCTCCTTCGTAGAGGCATCCTGAGATATACAAATCAATAAAATATCGATGCATGGGGTTCAGTACATGTTTATGAGATTGATTATCATGAATTAAAGCAACTAAGTCACATAAATATGTAAATGAATGCAAATAGTCACATAATCCTAAACCGAACGACCTAGACAAACTCAACACAACTCCAGAGCTCCGGTTTTGCAATCGAGAGCTCTGATACCACGCAAGGATGTAGCACCCCGTAGCGAAGGGCACCACATCCCCCGCACTAGAGTCCAACACGAGTAAAGAAATGGAGAATTCGCACCCGTGCCAAACCATAGCGAACAGGAGACACACCAAAAAAACACCCTTGCTAGGTGGCCTAGACCCTCAAAAACTGCGCGAAATAAAATCAGAGTGGCGGAAGTAATAAACTGTCATACATAAGTCCCAAGATCTCATATATACATATCAAAAGGGGTCAAGTTAACAAGCTAGATTAAGTACAAGATATACAATGCCCATCGAGGCCAAAACATCATAAGTATTTTATATTACATCAACCCAAAAGTGCATAAACAAATAAATTTAAAACCACTACAAGGCATGACGACTCAAGATATCCCACAAGTAAAACCCAACCGACACTTGCCGCCTAGCTTGACTCGGAAGTACCTGCAACTCAAAGAGAATGGAAAAAGAGGAAAACAACAACGAGGGTTAGTCCTAGTGACTAGTGAGGGGTTAACTCTCACACCTGATATACATATAGAGCAAAGCAATTAATCAAATCATAAGGATCCTTGAACCGAGAGTGGTTTTTGCAAGCCAATGTGATTCCCTTGATATAGATGTAAATAGGTTTAAATGAGGAAAGTTAAGGCCAAAAGGCCAAACATCACATTTTAGACATTTAGAAGTCCACTCTCGTTCCCTAGATCAAACAAAATCAACCAACTCGGCGAGTACGAGTCACACCTTCCAACTTCCATATACAAAGTAACATAACAAAGCAAAGCAAAAGTCATACTCCATCCCCACACCGAGTGATAGAAGGGTTGAGGGCCCTAACTATCCATATACACATGAGACAAGGTTTAATCACGACCTTGAAAGCTTCGACGGTTATCTCCACCGGCTAAAGAGAAACACCCTTCCTCAATCCTCCCAAGGTTGGGTGAGACTCTCAAATGGAGGGTGTTGATGGAAGAGCTCGGCGACCCGTCGATCGTCCCAAGATTTGCCATACCACTCTCCGGGGCACAAAACATGTCACAAAGATCACACACACATACCACAAAGATTATCTTTCAAAGCAACATCTCTCTTATACACACATACACACACACGAATAGCCAAAGTTTTCCAAACAAAGGTAAAATAGCTTATATACTTATACAAAATGTTTTCAAAATCTTGTAACAAATGGGACAAGCCCTTAACGTACACATCATACACTTATCTAACGTATGTTGGAAAACACGAATCAGAAAGCAGCGGAAATTTAAAATTTTTCCAACAAAATGACCTTGGACTCGCAATCTTGTATCCAAATTCGTAGAGATAAGAAACTTACTTTTTTTTTATTCTTTCTTGAAGCGTTTCAAGCCACGCAAGAACGCTCTTCTCGTGGCTTGATCCCCTCTCCTTGGTAAAGCTCGAATCTTCAAACTTCTAACTTGAAGCTCTCTAGAGATAGTCCACCAACTTGATCACAATCTAACTAGCAATGATGCTAGTTCTCTAGTTAGTGTTTAGCCTTAACCTAGGGTTTCGTTTATCTTGGAGAAAGGATGGTGTTCAACACATGAACCAAAAGAATTGCCAATTTCCCCTAAGGGGAGCTCGGGCTCCCCTATATATAGGTGAGGGAAGTGGCCGAAATTCCTAGTCCTTATGGACTAAGGATTTGGTCCCTCTCTCCTATTACTTGATCATTAAGTAATTTTGACTTTGACTTTGAATTTAAATTCAAATCAACTTTCAAGAGAGGTAAAATATCCAAACTATTTTTGGATAATTTTATACTTTATTTATTTAAAATAAATAACTTATTTTATCTAATTAATTAATTCGTAATTAACTAACTAGATTATTTTTCTCCAAAATAAGACTTTCTTTTTAATTCAAAATAAAACTAAAGTCTATTAAATAATTAACAAATTAATTATTTAATATATAATTAAATAATCACGTGTGGCACACGTGTCCCAATGACACGTGTCCAGTCACGTGAGCCACACGTGTGGAACCCTCTAGGCCCGATTAACTCGTTTAATCATTTTCAAGCCTCAACTCATGTAACCAAGTTGTTGTGTGTGACCCTCTAGGTTCTCAATTCAATTAGCAGTGACCCTAATTAATTAAACAGTCCATAGATTAAACGACCATAGTCTAGCAACAGGTGTTTAACCCCTAGCTGAATTGGAATGTTCGGATTCGACAGAACCCTTAAGTCATTGATTCATTTGAGATACAATCCTCCTACTTACTATCTCTCAACCAAGATCTAGGGTAAGGGAATGATTAGAACCCTAATAATCCGGTCTTAAAGCTAAGTGCATTTCATATCCATTTGATCTCAATCCAAGAAACCATTTTCTTGGTGTCTTGATCTACTGCCTTGGCCAAGGACTCCATATGGCATATGAATGACTTACACAATAAGAGATCACCTTGCATATGCAAGTGTAGGTCCTTTCTTGATTCTCATTCACTTTCATGAATCACTTGTGCAGCCCCAGCATAAGCCTTGAATCAGTTGTCTAAGGTGACACCCTTTAAAGCTTATACCTAAGACTACAGAGTTAACTCATAAAGTGACAAGAAACATCAAGTCTAAGGATCAATTATTCACATCAATGACTCGTGAGATATTTTCTAATCTGGAAGTTTCCATTTCCTGAAATAGAAACTTCCTTTCCCATTTAGGAATGTTCTCACACGGGGTACCTCAGTGAACTTACTTATTAAAGTAAGCACCCTCATGTATCACGTACGTATCAACTATACACTTTGCACCTCCATGAAACAAGGTGGTCCTTCTTAAGGGCGTGATCCCACAAGCAAGCCTTAGAGGAGTCAGGTTGACACTCCCACTGTCTGTAGGACTCATCGGCTTGGAGTATTTTACTAATCATGACTTATGTGATATAGGGCTCGTTTCATGAACCATTTCACCTAAATGGTAGAGTCCTAAAGTCATCAGGATTAGGGGAGTTCTCATACATGCACAGATAATGTAAACGCATACGAAACCAGAGCATATAAAGAAGTGTTGCCTCAATTCGTTATTTCATTCACAGATTGTCTGTGATTACAATAAGGAAAAGCACAAAGCGGATATACAATCGGCTTTCTAGGGCACTATTCCTAACAATCTCCCAGTTGCCCGTCAAAGGCATTCTAAAGCTACTCTAAGTCCCATCTTCTGAAGATGACCTTGGAAAGCTTCTCGACTAAGGTGGTTAGTAAGTGGATCTGCCACGTTCTCTGCTGAAGTGACCCTCTCAATTTGTACATCTCCTCTTTTGATAATATCACAGATTAGGTGATACTTCCTCATAATGTGCTTGGTCCGTTGGTGAGATCTTGGTTCTCTTGTTTGAGCAAGCGGCCCAGTGTTGTCACAAAACGCATTAATAGGGTCTTTCATGCTAGGAACAACATTCAACTCTTGAATGAAATTTCTAATCCAAACACCTTTCTTAGCTGCATCATTTGCAGCTAAGTATTCGGCCTCAGTGGTCGAATCTGCAGTGGTCGTTTGATTGGAACTCTTCCAACTCACCGTTTAGGCAGAAAATGTATCCTGACATTGACTTAAAATCATCTAAGTCAGATGCAAAGCTTGCATCGCAGTATCCTTCGACAGTAAGATCATTCTGACCTCCGTAAACTAAGAATAAATATTTTGTACTTTTCAATTACTTGAAAATATTCTTCATGCAGCCCAGTGACCATCTCCAGGGTCAGATTGGAAACGACTTGTTACACTAAGTGCATAAGCCACATCCGGTCGAGTACATAACAATGCATACATTATGCTACCTATGTCTGATGTATAAGGTGTATGAGTCATTCTTTCCTTCTCAAGGTTAGTCTTAGGACACATCTTCTTTGAAAGACATATTCCTATACTCATAGGAAGGTTCTTAACCTTTGCTGACTCCATATTGGATCTCTTCAATACTTTGTCAATGTACATCGATTGTGATAGTCTTATTAACCTTCTAGATCTATCTCTATAGATTTTAATTCCAAGGATATAGGACGCATCACCCAGATCTTTCATCTCGAATTGGTTCGATAACCATAATTTAGTCACTTTCATGTCATCCTTCGAATTCCCAATAAGAAGGATGTCATCAACATAAAGTACTAAGAATTGCACTGAGGTCTCCAATTCCTTTCTATACACACATGATTCATTCGAAATTTGAATGAAGCCAAACGCTTTAACTGATTCATCAAATCGAATATTCCAATTCCTACAAGCCTGTTTCAATCCATATATTGATCTTTGGAGTTTGTAAACCTTTTGCTCACTCCCACTGAATGTGGAACCTATGGCAAGCATGATCTGAATAGACTTTTGCATTGCAACTGGTGAAAAGGTTTCATCAAAGTCCACGCCGGGTCTTTGAGTGAATCCTTTTGCAACCAGTCTTGCTTTGTAGGCTGCAATGCTTCCATCAACTCCAAGCTTTCTCTTAAAGATCCATTTGCAACCTATAGGTTTGACCCCATCAGGCAAATCTACCAAGGTCCAAACTTGGTTGGAGTTCATGGAATCCATTTCAGATTTCATGGCTTCTATCCACTGTTCAGAGTCAGAATCTGAAAGTGCCTCCTCATATGTTAAAGGATCATTATCCTTTTGAGAGATTTCATGGAAGAATCCATACCATCTCTCCGGCTATCTAGGAGTGCGTTCAGAACGACTTAGAGGAGGATTTACATGTGTATCGAAATCCGTGATTGGTTGTGGTTGATCAGTAGGGGACGTCTCTTCAGTGGGTGGCGTGGGCTCACTTTGCACTTCCTCTAGTTCTATGATCTTCCCTTTCTTTTCTTTAAGGAACTGTTCCTCAAGAAAAGTGGCATTTCTGGAAACAAACACCTTTTGCTCAGATTGATCATAGAAGTAGTATCCTATGGATTCCTTAGGATAACCTACAAAGTAGCATAAGTTAGAACGAGATTCTAACTTATCTCCCACTGTCCTCTTCACGTAAGTAGGATAACCCCAAATTCTTAAGTAAGAATAACCAGGGATTTTACCATACCATATTTCATAGGGCGTTTTAGGGACAGACTTAGAGAGAACTAGATTCAAACTCTTTGCTGAACTTTCTAGGGCATAACCCCAGAAAGAAGTTGGTAAGTCAGTGAAACTCATCATGGAACAAACCATATCAAGTAAGGTTCGATTCTGTCTCTCAGAAACTCCATTAAGCTAAGGAGTTCCCGGAGGAGTCCACTGAGAGATAATCCCATTATCTTTAAGATGATTAAGGAATTCTGCACTAAGATACTCGCCTCCTCGTTTAGATCGAAGTGCCTTGATCTTGTGATCAGTTTGGTTCTCAACCTCCTTTTGAAATTCTAAGAATTTCTCAAAAGCTTCAGATTTATACTTCATTAAGTATACATAACCATACCGACTCAAAGGATGTAACGCCCGAGCGCGAGACGTCACATCCCCCGCACCATGACCCGACCTTTATACGAAATTGATTTCCATACACGTACCGAATCATAGCGAACGGAGACATACACACTCGCTAAGCCAGGCGGGACTAACCTATAACTTAAACCCCAACAACAATCACAACAACCAGAGCAATAAAAAAGATAGCGGAAGCAATCATTCATATTTTACATATTGAGCTAGAGCTCTAGGTACCAACACGTATTCCATATATAGATTGAGCTATACGCTCTATGTACCAATAGTTCAAGAAAGATACATATAGGTACCAATATTCATGTACGCTCCATACATATACAATTCAAAAGTAACAAAAGTAATCAAATGCATGTAAAGGAAAGGCTAGACACGATGCAAGACCGTCCCTGACTGGTATCCCGCCTAGCATCCCCTTTCTACAAAAACAACTGAAACAACTCCAGGTTCAGTCTTAGACAGACTGGTGGGTATAAAAACAGAGGCATAATATCATAATGTTGCGGAATTGAAACACATACATGCAAGTTATAATCCTTATTCGAGGTTTAGAAGCATTTCTCCCAAGCGGGAACATAAAGTACAACGAATAGGATTATAACAATTCATTCGTTCATTAGGTCGTTCATAGCCCGGCGAGAGGGCGTGCATTATCTCCAACCACCACCACGTGTAATCCATTAATCATTCATTCATTCGTTCATTCATTCATTCACTCATTACATTCTTTCGTGCACATACATTAGAACATTCATTCGTTCATTCATATACTCCTTTTTCCTCCGGGTAGGGAACGGGTTTGCAAGGCCCGAGCCCTCATTCATTAATGCTAGAGGGGTACATGAATCCCTAAAAGCCGGGACCCCTTTCATCCACTAATCTCCTAGTGAAATCCAGGTTGCCGAAATTGTTGGGACTAGTATATGTGGATTCCCGTCAGCCCATCTTCCCCGGTTCACCAATACACTAAGCCCCGGGCCCTCATTCATTGTGATCATTCATACATTTCTCGCCAAAACATTTTGGTAGGACATTCATAATAAAGGTTTTCGTTCAAAAACATTTGCTCGTTAAAACTTGGCATAAATATCTATATAGGGTTTTGGCTAAAATCTTGCACATTGGGTTTTCTGGTCATATTGTTATCTAATAGAAGAAAAACCCACCTGATAGACAAAAAGAACCCGACACGCTCTCACTGCCCGACCTCGTCACCCACCGGATCAAGATCTGTGTGACAAAGGTAGTGTGAGACTCAATCATGACCACATTAGACGCTCGGCCATGCATGCTATGGAATGTTTAAAATGCAATAATATGTTCAATTATGGTCATGAATATCATAGAATTCAATTAAACACATAATTCACCAAGTTTCGTTCATTATACGGTAAAACCGTATTCATTCTCGTTCATATCGTTCATACTTTCATACTTTGCATTTATAATTCATCAGTATCATATACCACTCATAAAACATTACTTTAACATAATCATGTTACATATCATTCATAAATACGAATAATAAACGCAAAACAAGCAACAAAAGAGTTCCCTCAAAGCTGCCATTTCAAATGACACGGCCATGTTGAGTTTTCAAAGGAAACGGACACGGCCGTGTCAGAGGATTAAAATCAAAAAAATTCAAAGTCGAGGGCTTGACACGGTCGTGTTGAGTTTTCAAAGCATTTGGACACGGCCGTGTCCGAGATTTAAATTCTGAAAAATCAAAGTCGAGAGCCTAACACGGCCGTGTCCATTTTCAGTTCAAAGCTGACGCTGTAACATCCCACTCATCCGATTTATAAGGTACGTCATGTTTCAACCTTTTAATGTGTTTAATTATGTGATTTTGTACTTTGCTCGGCCCTATTTTGAACTCTTTAAGAGTTTAGGGGCTTGTTTGTAATTTTATCTTTTTAGGGGTTTTTCGGTCATTCCTCGTTCGATCAAGATTTCGACCTCTTTGACCCCTTCAACGCGTTCGGGGCATCGAAACGAGTCAGTAGACTCTAAGTTTGTCCTATTCTGATGTCGTTTGCTCCTCCTACCGATCGTTTTGCGTGTGAGGACCCGAGATTAATACCCCGGATCCTCGTTTTGCGTGCCATAACTCCAGCTCCAGACCTCAGCTCTCTCTCCCGCGATCTCCCTCTCTCCTTTCACGATCCACACACACACACTTGAGGTGTGATTTCACATACTTGCCCGTTCTCGCTCGTTTCTCGACGGAATTCGACGTTTGAATAGTCGAAATTCATTAGCTCGACGAGCCCGTCACAACCATACCAAGGAATCGACCAACCGGCTGACGACGGTGGAGATATCACCGGATTTCAGTAGCGCAGGCGAAGGGTGGCGAAGCCGCGACTTTAGCGGCCATTCGCGGCGGTTTCCGGCGCCTTTCCGGCGGCACGCGCCACCTACCCAGTTAGAAGAGGTCCCTGCGCATCATCTGAAGTTGGCGGCGCGGCCAACCGCCACCGGATGTTGGCTCACGCGCCACTTGAAGCGGACGCGGCGGCGGCGGCGTTACTGTAGCAGGTTGCTCCGTCGCATTCCGGCGGCTTTTTCCGACCAAGGTAAGTCTTTTCCTAGGTTTTTCGACCCCCTGAGTCCATTTCCGGCGTCGGTTTGATAAGATTTTGGCCGTAGGTGGTGGTTCCGGCAAGGGGAGCGGCGGCAAAAACTTTGGAGGCTATCGGGGGCCTTTTCCGACGATCTTTTGGCCTCGGGCCCTTCACGAAAGTTGTTCGGAACGACGAGAATTAGTAAACCCAATTTGCTCGACTCCAGATTTTGCCGTTTGGCGGCGGTTCGCGGCGACACAGTGGCGGCGCACCGGTGGCGCCACCTCCGAGGATTTTTCCGGCGAGAAAGCCTAGGGCTTTCGTAAAGCTCGTCACGGGTGAGCCGATGCCTCTTTCGGATCTCACTTTGGTTCACCGGTTTGAAAGTAATTGAAGTTTGAAGATTCTAGGGTTTTCTTATTCTTGGATTTTAAATTGGTGCCGATTGGCTTGGAATTTGCAGAAATTGATCGAGGAATTGGATTGAGCACGACGAATCCTTGCACGGGTGATTTTTCGGGATTTTTCCGGCACGTTCCGGCGGCGGCCGGCCACTGTTCCGGCAGCTCCGGCGGCGGCGCTCCGGCGACCTTCGGACAGCTTGTCCGCTTTGTCGTGGTGAGTCCAACACCACTTTTCTTTCGTTAATCGGACACTCGGTTTATTTTCTGTGAATTTATTTGTATAATTGTGAATATTTAATTATTTGTTCTAATTGTAATTTAATTGCGATTTGCTTGACTTATCGATTTATATGAACCCCGATGTATACGAAATCTTACATTTAATGAAATGTGATAAGCATTGATGCTTTGAATTGTAAATTGAACCCCGTTATGCCAAAATTATATTAGTTGTTAATTGTTTAAATGTAATTCGTACTTATATGTTCGATAAATTGATGAATATGCATTGCTTGGTATTAGAAAATATGTAATGAATTATGAATGTATAATTCTTGTACAAGGGGTGTTTATGTAATTTTAGAAAATACAAATTTGTATAACTTGAATTAATTGAACCTTATCATTTGAAAACGATGAAGCTAATTTTGATTTAAGTAAAAGTTGAATTAACATGCCTTGGACGATTAATTTGGGACTTTTGCAATTAAAGTTTAATTACGTAAATTGAATTTGGATTTAATATGTAGTGCATGAATTGAATATGTAAAATATGAATTGTATGAATTGAGTAGGGTTAGAATTTGATTTGTAACCTCGTGAAATTTGTATGAATTAGGAAGCATGCTATTATGATTTATTTGATTTATTAAAATGTGTCAATTGATATGAAAGGTGCTACGTGAATTTGCATGAAATGAATAATATAATTTGTCTTGCCTTTCAGTTTCCCTAATCTGCATTAATTGTACTTATGAACATGCCTTAATGTTTTGTTTTGCATAGAATTAATATGAATTTGAAACCTGCTTATGTGATTGCATTTCGTAAGTGCTTGAGCATTGTCGTACGTCTCTGTGTAGTTGTCTGAGTTTGAGTCTGAGCCCTGTGTTGTGTTTGTGTGTTCAGTTGGTTCAGGTGCACCCGGGGTGGTGACAAGTGAGTCGTGCAGGTTTCGGGGTGGACCTTCTGCTTTGTGTTCGGCTGTGTTTGGTACCAGGTGAGGTTAGGATATAGTTATACTCTATTGCAACGTACCCGTTTTCGAATGCATACGGTTTATAAGCCTTATGTATATGTAGATATGTGCGAAGTACGTATTTTGTTGGTTTTGTCATATGATTTGATTTGAACATACGAAACGCTATGTATGAGCCTATGTATGCTTTGTTTCAGTTCTGTTATGATTCCGAGGTCAGTGTGTGATATGTACGTGTGATATGATAAGCACGATATGCATGAGATATGTTTGTCTGTCTGTGTGTGGCAAGTTAAGTTTCCGATATATGTCTGTTTATCTGTGTGATGGGCCCCGGAGACTGTGGGTAAGGGAGACCCGGGACGACCATCGGGGTCGCCGGTTACTACCCCTGTGCACTTCTCCACCAACGGGAGACGTAGTTCTCCTATGCCGACGGAGCGCATTTTGGCATGGCCGTCGAAGGAACCGGGCGGGATCCTCCGGTTCACATGTTTCGTTCTATGGTGGGTTGAGAGGGGCACCTCTCTTCCCCAAACGGTGTGGAGGTGGGATTGATTTATGATTCGTTTTGTGTTTCGCTTCGTCTTTGTTTCTGGGTAAGTGTGTTCTGTCTGTCGGTCTGTCATAAGTTCGTGAAACGGGGGTAGATTGTTAAATTAAGATAAAAATTGATATACCTTTAAGTTAATAAGATATGCTCCGATATGTGTGTTAAGTCTGCATGAATCCGAGTTGTGCCTTAAGAAACTTTTGATTTAAGATTTGTTTGGTCTGTCTGATAAGTCTCCCTATATGTATATTATCACGGGAAAATATTTTGGCGTGCAAAAACTAACCCCGGGTTCACGAACGTCGCTTCTTCTTTGTGCTGTGCTCTATATATATGTATAGTGTGCGTGTGTCAATCCCTCGCTCAGTCTTTGGACTGACCCCTCCCCTTTTATGTTTTAGTTCGCAGGCTTTGCTTTGGAGGTCATTGGAGTTCGTGCTAGACGGCTGTGTGTCGAGTCTGTCGAGTCTGTGTCTGTCTGTTTAAGTTTATTAAGTTCTGGCTCTGGTTTTTGATTTGTATACGTTATATAAGATATGTTTGTGCAGGTTTGAAATTATGATTTGAATTTATGGAATTCGGGACAGGTTAGGACAGGTGCTCGGATTAGTTGAACCCATTGTGAATATATGATTGCTCGGGACAGGTTAGGACAGGTTTGCTGGATTAGTCGAACCCGTTTAGTTGATTTTGATGTTTGTATGGTACTGTGTGTTTAAGGTATGAATGTTTTTGTAAGTTGGCATTTCGTGCTACTTCCGCTGTCATGTTTTGCATATTTTCTTTTGTACAGGGTTAGATACCGCCTAGCTAGTGCGTGTGTTTTTGGTTTATCACCTGTTCGCTGTGACTTGGCGTATGTGCGGACCTTCCATTTCGTACACGTGTCGGGTCATAGTGCGGGGGATGTGGCGCCTCACGTGCGGGGTGTTACAGACACGGCCGTGTCAGCTCGTCGTTCTGCAAGGAATTTTTCGTGGGAAAAGCTTTGCAAACCAGGGGCAGCCATAAGGAAGCTCTTGAACACACTTAGACATGCTTATAATTCATAAAACTCATATATAACATGCACTCCATTCATATATGTAAGAATTCACACCCAAAGTTGGCCAAAGATCACCCAAAGACAAACTTTCATTCATGGAAGCTTCAAGCTTCATTCATGGCATATCATGCTATGATCAACCAACACAAAATCTTAGCATCTAGAAATGATAGGGAAGCTACAAGCAACAATTTCCATAACTCAAAACCCAAGTTAAACCATGGAAACTCATGGAATCAAGAATTCATAACATAAAACTCATTTTCAAACTTTTCTCATATCACATGATTCTCCAACTCATACCAAGATGTAATCGAAAGGAAATGAAGGGGAGAAAGAGGAGAAAACAATACATATCTTACCTTGGAAGAAGATGGAAGATTGGTTGATCTTGAGCTTAGGGTTTGGATGATCAAAATGGAGGGTTTCTTGGAGCTCTCCTCATCTCTCTCTTGGATGATGAAGATCGATGAATGTGATGAAGCAAGGAGAAAGGAAATGCTGATATTTAGTGCTAAATGGGTGGGATTCGGGTCGGTTCAAGTCCGGTTCATTTAGTAAACGGTTCAACAAGTTATAAGAAACGAGGTTGTGGAAAAGTTCGTTGTCACAGGTTCAAACGGTATCAGAAAAGTATAAGGCCAAGTTTAATGGATAGGTAACGTCGAAACAAATTCAACGCCGGTTACGGATCTCGATTTCGAGGTCCGGAGCTCAAGATATCGCTAAAACTGTTCAGGGTTGCCTATATTCAAATAGGTCCCTAAACTTTCAAAAAGTGGCAATTAAGCCCAAACTCAATTTTCCAATTGAGTCCAAAACATTCAAATAAGTTACAATCAAGCCCACGTATTACACGAAACACGTAATTTCATTCAATTAACACCGAAATCACGAAATTCACATTTTCACAATTTCATTCATATATTCATAATTCAAATTAGAATTCATATAAATTATAAACAGTTAAGACAAATTAGAACGAATTCCATTAGTAAACAAGATATAAACTCATATAATTAAATGTAACTGCGCACGTAACTCATACCTGCACGGGTTAAAACACGGGGCGTTACAAAAGCCATCAGTAAAGGTTATGAAATATTGATGATTGTTTCTAGTGCTTACACTAAGCGGTCCACAAACATCAGTATGGATCAAATCCAAGACCTTAGTGGCACGTTCCACAGTTCCTTTAAAAGGAACTTTGGACATTTTTCCTTTGAGACAGGATTCGCAAGAAGTGAACTCCTTAAGATCATTTTCAGAGAATTATCCTAAAGTGTTTATCTTGCTAATTTTGTTCTTGGAAATGTGTCCTAATCTAGCGTGCCATAAGCGAGCTGAAACTTTGTCATCTCTCTTACGCTTCGTATCTCGTTGTATATTCATAATATTGATATTTTGAGTTAGATAAAGTCCATTACTTAGAGTACCGATGTGAACCGAAGAGTTGTTCCGTTTGATAAAATATTTACCATTCTTAATATAAGTTTCATAACCTTCACAATCTAAATTGGAACTGAAATTATATTACGAATAATGCTAGGTACATAAAGGACTTTATTTAAGAATAACTCAAAACTACCTAAATCTAATCTAATTGTGCCTAAAGCTCGAGCTTCAACGTTTGAGCCATCGCCGATCTTCAAGACACATTCTCCTTCTTTGAGTTGTTCGACTTCACTTAGCATCTGTACATCATTACAGATACGAGTTCCACAACCGGTCTCAAGTACCCAAGAACTAGAATTAATAGAAAGATTTACTTCAAAGAGAAAGATACCTTTCTTTAGAGTAGCCTTGTACTCTGGGCAGTTTCTCCTCTAATGTACCGCTTTGCCACAATGGAAGCAAACATCCTCGTTCTGATCTCGCTTCTTCTTTTAGGCCTTCCCCTTTAAAACGCCACCAGTGGGCCTAAGGGGTTTCTTCTTCTTCTTTTGGGCTTTCTTACCCTTACCTTTAGAAGGCCCAGAAGAGAAAGATGGAGCATTCTCCATCAAATCCTTATTGTCCTTCTTGATCGTGCCTTCAGCAGTCACAAGCTGACTAATCAGTTCAGCTACAGTAGCACCAGCATGATTCATATTGATGTTAAGGACAAATGGGTTGAATGATGGTGGGAGCGAAGCTAGCAGCAAATCCACTAAAAGCTCATCTTTCAGTGGCATGTCCATGGAGGCAAGTTTCTCAGTAAGGGCGAGAAACTTGAGTCCATATTCATGGACACTTAAATCTTCCCTCATTCTCAAGTGGAACAATTCGTTTGAAGTGTTATACCTTGTAACACGTTCGTGAGGGCGGTAAAGTTGCTCTAAGTGGTCGTAAATCTCCCAAGCGAATTCCATGGCCTCAAGTTGCCTTTGCAAGTCCGGAGACATGTTAGCCAACACAAGGCAAAGGGCTTGGAGATTATCATCCTTCCACTTCTGAATCGCGTCCCGCTCGGCCCGAGTGGGAGCCTCCCCTTCAGGACTAGGCTCCCCTTCGAAGAGAACATAAGTTATCTTCTCAAAATCTAAAATGATTTTTAGATTCCTCAACCAATCAGAATAGTTGGGACCAGTCAACTTGTTTGACTCGAGGATCGATACAAGAGGGTTTTTGGTTGCCATTTCAAAACACGTAGAGAATCATAGAATCTACGACCTAAATGGTAAAAACAGAGGACTAGTGAGCATGCTGAATTATAACGATATACAAAAGATAAGGTCTTTAATCTAATGTAGCTCCCACTATTTTTTCAAAGATCTATAATTCCGAAAGATCTAAGAGGAACACGTTTTCCAATGGGTACTAAGCTCCTAGGCATTTTACCTCGAACCCACGACTCGCGGACATTCTAAGTAAAACCCTAGGTAGGTACAACCTACTAATTCTAACACCTTTGCAACTTTTAGTAATTGTTTTGCATCACCTATCTTTCAATATGGAGCCACGACTCGTGCGACATCCATATTTACTTAGGTGTTAAGCTAGACCCATCAATCATAAGATCATGACCAAAACTTAGTCCGAACGACCCACGACTCGCGGACATCGCCCTTGCTAAAATTGATCACGAAATATTGATCATTTAAAATGATCAATTAGGTAACTAAGAACTAATAAGCTCCACTAGCTATCCCACGACTTGCGGACAATAACTAGCTTCACTTACTAAACTTAAAACCTATTGATGGAATGCTAGGAATTTAATTCAAAATTTGCATCTCGAATTAAATGCCTATTTATTCGAAATTAGCTTAATATTTAACGGGAATTTTCGAATCAACCGGAGAGTTGTCCGGTTCGACCTCACCAACATATAAGTTATCCAATTTTATTAGTCTTCATTAATGCAAGTGCACTTAAATGCATTTCAAACAAGCACATAAACAGATAGCATATCCTAGCATGATACTAACGTGTAATAATCATGGGTTCTACCTATCTTATGCGTGATATGTGGGAGCCACTACACAATCACAAGTTCTAACATACATGCCACATAAACAGTTTAAATCACATAAGGGAAAGCGGTAACAAAATACGAGCCCTATCTCTATTACATTTTTACAATCGAGATTCCCCTCCCTAACATTTTGAGGGGTCTTCACTTATGGCCTCCTTGTTACTTGAATGTGGTCCATCTTACTCCATGGGTTCATTGTCTCCAAAATGAAAATAAAACCTGACCACCTATCTCTACTCTCAAATTACAATAAAAGGAAAAAGTCATAAAGTAATAAGGCTCAATCTTCATATTGGCCTTAGTCAATTACACGGGGCATACCCCGGCCTCAAAACAGTAATATGGAAAGCCACATAATAAATCACATAACAATACGCACATAAGTGAGGCTCCAACCTCAATTGAAAAAACGCAACTATAGGGCTCCAACCCCAATTTAAACCATCCATGTGCATAAATTAAAACCATACATAAGTCTAAACCCATGATCACCTAACATGCTTTTGCGAGAATTTAAATTTACCCAATAAATTAAAATTCCCGTTTCAAGTCTTAATGACTTAAAACACGACTTGATGTGAGTATTATTTATAACAGTTTTCAATAAATCCCAAATTAACAAAAACAAATAAAATTCCAATTAATTTCTTAAAATTAATAATTTTATCGAAGATGTATTTTCCCAAAATATAAACCGATTCTATTTCTCAAAAATCCCAATTTTAAGTTTTATTCAAAAATTAAAATAAATATTCAAAAATAAAATTTTAAAATTAAGATAAAAAAAAATTGGGACTGGATTGCACGAAATACGAAAAATCGGATTACGACGGAGAAAACGGGGCCCGTAGGCGAAAGGGTTGCGCCTGCGCACGCCGCGCGTTGGTACGCGCGGCCCTCTGGGCCAGTGCGGGGGAGCGGCTGGGCGGTGACGGGCGGGCGCACGAGAGGCTCCCGCACAGTTGTGCGGGAGGTGCTGGGCGGCTGCCCTGTGCACGCCTAGGCCAGGCGGGCGGTGGCGCGCGACGCCTTCGCGCACGGAGTTTCGCGTGTTCGTAATCCAGGCTTTTCGTTTCGTGTTTTCGTTCAAAAGAAAAACCAATCCAAGAAATCCAAAAACAGTTTATACAGTTTCAAATCTAAAATAGTTTTCAAAAATTAAATTTTGCAAAAACCAATTTTCAGAAACTTTCAGGAAAAAATACAGTTTCATAATTCAGGCTTTCTAAAACAATTACAAATACTCAATCGCATCAAGACTAAGAATTTCTACCAAATTCAGTATAATTGAGACGAATCAGAAACACGATTAACGAGGTGGCTCTGATACCACTTATTGGAAAACACGAATCAGAAAGCAGCGGAAATTTAAAAATTTTCCAACAAAAGGACCTTGGACTCGCAATCGTGTATCCAAATTCGTAGAGATAAGAAACTTACTTTTCTTTTATTCTTTCTTGAAGCGTTTCAAGCCACCTAAGAACGCTCTTCTCGCGGCTTAATCCCCTCTCCTTGGTAAAGCTCGAATCTTCAAACTTCTAACTTGAAGCTCTCTAGAGACAGTCCACCAACTTGATCACAATCTACCTAGTAAGGATGCTAGTTCTCTAGTTAGTGTTTAGGCTTAACCTAAGGTTTCGTTTATCTTGGAGAAAGGATGGTGTTCAACACATGAACCAAAAGAATTGCCAATTTCCCCTAATGGGAGCTCGAGCTCCCCTATATATATATAGGTGAGGGAAGTGGCCGAAATTCCTAGTCCTTATGGACTAAGGATTTGGTCCCTCTCTCCTATTACTTGATCATCAAGAAATTTTGACTTTGACTTTGAATTTAAATTCAAATCGACTTTCAAGAGAGCTAAAATATCCGAACTATTTTTGGATAATTTTGTACTTTATTTATTTAAAATAAATAACTTATTTTATCTAATTAATTAATTCGTAATTAAGTAACTAGATTATTTTTCTCCAAAATAAGACTTTCTTTTTAATTCAAAATAAAACCAAAGTCTATTAAATAATTAACAAATTAATTATTTAATATATAATTAAATAATCACGTGTGGCACACGTGGCCCAATGACACGTGTCTAGTCACGTGACCCACACATGTGGTTTCATACTGCTGGAACCCTCTAGTCCCAATTAACTCGTTTAATTATTTTCAAGCCTCAACTCATGTAACCAAGTTGTTGTGTGTGACCCTCTAGGTTCTCAATTCAATTAGCAGTGACACTAATTAATTAATTCACTAATTAATTAATCAGTCCACAGATTAAACGACCATAGTCTAGCAACAGGTGTTTAACCCCTAGCTGAATTGGAATGTTCGGATTCGACAGAACCTTTAAGTCATTGATTCATGTGAGATACAATCCTCCTACTTACTATCTCTCAACCAAGATCTAGGGTAAGGGAATAATTAGAAGCCTAATAATCCGGTCTTAAAGCTAAGTGCATTTCATATCCATTTGATCTCAATCCAAGAAACCCTTTTCTTGATGTCTTGATCTACTGCCTTAGCCAAGGACTCCATATGGCATATGAATGACTTACACAATAAGAGATCACCTTGCATATGCAAGTGTAGGTTCTTTCTTGATTCTCATTCACTTTCATGAATCACTTGTGCAGCCCCAGCATAAGCCTTGAATCAGTTGTCTAAGGCGACACCCTTTAAAGCTTATACCTAAGACTACAGAGTTAACTTATAAAGTGACAAGGAACCTCAAGTCTAAGGATCAATTAATCACATCAATGACTCGTGAGATATTTCCTAATCTGGAAGTTTCCATTTCCTGAAATAGAAACTTCCTTTCCCATTTAGGAATGTTCTCACACGGGGCACCTCAGTGAACTTACTTATTAAAGTAAGCACCCTCATGTATCACGCACATATCAACTATACAATTTGTACCTCCATGAAACAAGGTGGTCCTTCTTAAGGGCGTGATCCCACAAGCAAGCCTTAGAGGAGTCAGGTTGACACTCCCACTGTCTGTAGGACTCATCGGCTTGGAGTATTTTACTAATCATAACTTATGTGATATAGGGCTCGTTTCATGAACCATTTCACCTAAATGGTAGAGTCCTAAAGTCATCAGGATTAGGGGAGTTCTCATACATGCACAGATAAAGTAAACGCATACCGAACAAGAGCATATAAAGAAGTGTTGCCTCAATTCGTTATTTCATTCAAAGATTGTCTGTGATTACAATAAGGAAAAGCAGAAAGCGGATATACAATCGGCTTTCTAGGGTACTATTCCTAACAACGTATAATATACATATTCGCATGCAAGGCTTCAAATCGATTAGGGTGGTAGGTCATTTAACCAAAAGAACAAAAACCTCACCTTAACAACTCGTGCAGTGGGGACAAAGGTGTAGTCCGGACGCCTAAGGGGCAATCTCGTCCACAAAAGGAGGATCCTTTGAACAAATAAAAACAACAAGAGAAACTCTTAGACTCAACATGACCCACCTTGACACTCGGTAAATGAATATGCATGTTTATGATGTAAACGATATGAAATGAATCCATACTTAGGTCATATATGAGTATACATTGCATATAAGCTCATATCTTACAAACGAGAGTATAAAGCGAGCCACAAAATCACAACATAAAGATTGACACATAATATAACAAGTTAATCATGCATAAAAGGCATAAATGAGACAAGAAGAACCAGCTAAAAGTAACAAAACGACAAAAGAAACTCCCCCCGGATATCACCTAGGAAGTGGACACGGCCATGTCCAAAATACACAAGAAACGGACAAGGCCGTGTCCGATTTAAATTAAATCAAGACCCCAAGTCCAAAACACAACACAGCCATGTCAAGTTTCAAGTGTTTTAGAACACGGCCGTGTCCAACTCTCGGTCCTGAAAAAAAAAATTAGGCGCAGCAGTTCGGTTTTGAGGGGCAAAAACAGGGAAGTTTATTTGCAAGCCTTAGGGAGTTTCTTAGGTCATGAAAGCTCACATAAAATGCATGAAAATAACACCAAATCAACATATTTTCATTCCATAAAAAGCAAGCAACAAGATCAGCTCCAAACATTCAAGAAACAAGGCAAGAAAGGGAGTGAATGCAACATGCCATCTCTTCAAGTTTTGCAAGACTCCATTAATGGTGAATCATCCTAATCTCAAATACCATGAAAGAGAAAGTAATAAATGCAATAAATAAGGTCTTAGGAACAATATATATACATCAAATCTCCAAGAATTCAAGCATGGAACAAGAATTCATCAAAATTCTCCCAACCTACACTATTCATCAATATAGCCAAATATAATCAAACTTCCATGGATTTCAGCCCAAAAGCACATAAAATAAAGAGGAAAGAGTACAGAACAACTTCATGGACTTACCTTTCAAATTTGAGAAGATTTGGAGGTGATTTGAGCTCAAAATCACAAAATGGCAAAAGGGGGTTTCTTCTCTTCTCTCTTCTCTTCACTTGGAGTTGAACTTATGGGTTGTGGAAGGGTTTCGTTCGGTTTTCAGGGGTTAAGGGGCTGACATGAGCTTAACTCAAGGCTAAGAGTCAAGGTCTAGGTTTGGTTAGGGTTAAGAGGGGTCCCACTAATCAAGGTTAGGTTAAAAGATGTCATTTAGGCGCTAGGGATTATTTCGGTTGAATTTCGGAGGTCTAACTGAACTTAGAAAAAGGTGAGGCTTGATTCATTGAACCCGAATCATCGAAAAGAGTTCAACAGAGGTGACAGAATTCGAATCCGAATTGTCGAGCTCAATATATGTCGCCCGGAACCCAAGGTGCGCTAAATGCTCTTTAGCCTCCTTTAGGTCCCGTCTCCAAAACGAACCAAAAAGGCAAACCAAACAAGTTCCAAAACATAAAATGAACATATAAACAAGATCATAGCTTACATAATTCACACATATCAAAAATTCACAAAAAAAAAGCTGGAATTAAATTCGGATACAAATTGAGCAAAATACAAGGCATGAAAGCTTAAACGTTCAAAATAATCATATTCATATTAAAGCAATTAAATTCAAATAGCTTCAAATATTCACGTTAACATTTAAATATCACCTAATCACACAATTAAATAATTAAATCGCACACGTAATAGGTTACCTGAAAGTCCAATCAGTCGGGATGTTACAATTCACCTCGAGTTCCCATACTCTACCTCATCCCTCTTTTCTTTTTGATATCCTTAAATAATGAGTCAACCATCTTGCTCCAACGGAAAATTTAAACTTTTGACTTCCTAGATCCCCCTCAATTCCCATTCCCTTCATCTGCTAACGATATCCATCATAAATTCCTCGTTGAGGAGAAAGGCTCTCGCCGTGCTAACTTTGGATTCATCAAGAAGAGAACCTTCAATTCCTCTTCAATTATTCCGGTTAAGTTTTCCCAATAAAGTTCTCCTCCATCAGACATTTGTATACTCAAGAAAGAAAGAGCCATTGAGCTCTCTCTAATACATCACCCTTTTCTCTTCCTTGGTATTCACGTTAAATGGTGAATCATTTATTTTCCCCTCCTAGGAATTGAGTTCAAGTACTTCTTCCCGATTCCGCTTCTCACTTCAATACTCTCTTGATTATCCATCGTTGAAAAGGCCTTCCTTCTTGAATTCCAAACTGATACGTCAAGTAGGTAAGGAGGAGATTCACGTAATATGATACCAATCTTCTCCTTTCGATTATGCCCTAAACGTCTTGCTAGAACTTCAACTGAATCTTCAAAGTCACCAGCACGAAGGAAGACTTCTCTCAATTGGAAGCTATCATGAAAACATTAAACTCATACATGTCGGGTTAGGATTGCTTATATGCGTCTCGTTGGTCAACAATTCAAACAAGAAAGCAACAAGTAACACACATCACAAATAAGCATAAAGATACAATGTGGGATGGATGCTCGTGCGATGAATGCAATTACCTCTCGGGTGTTTCTTTGGCCTTTGCCATTCACATTCTGCCAACTTATGTTTTTTTGGCGATCCACATCCGTAGCATCGCCCCAATCTCTTCCAACAATTCATAAGTATAAGAATTTCTCCTACAATGAGCACACGGTGGTTGCACCATGGATGGAAGTTCTTTCATTTTCTTCTTTCCTTTTGGCCCCACTTATGAGTTTTCTCGGCCCCTCTTGGATTCCAATAACGAGTTACTTCCCGATCTAATTCTCCCTACTCGACCCCTTTCTTTTAATTTCTTGGATTCAACTCGGAGGGCTTCTCGGGTACTCGCAATCCAAGTTTTAGACTCGATCCCGGTTTCCATTTTCAGAAGGTCTTCCCTAATTCTCTTCAATTCCTTTTGGGTATTGTAAGGACATGAGTCAACCTTGTGATTGGTAGCACCGCACCCAAAACAAGTTCCCAATCGCTTTCTACAAGTCTCCTAGGTGTGATTTGGTCCTCTACAATGAGTTCATGAGTCTTGTTCTTTAGAAAACGACACGCTCGGTACGAACAGAAGATCCCTTCCAATAAATCGAGCTAATTTGCCCTTCATCTTAGTGGATTCGTTATCTTTGTGAAAACTCAACGGTTTTGAAGAGCCTTTACATCTACTTGACCCCAATTTCAACTTAGGGGCCATGGTCGTTGGATGAGTGGTTGACCGTTGTAAGATATTAACCTACAATACACAAGGGAGGTGAAAATATGATGCATGCAGTTAGTGAGTGATTATAGCACGTAAATGGAACAACTAGCGCACGTAAAGTATGCAACAACAACAATTTGAGAAAAGACAGTAACAACTTTAAAACACATAATTCAAGAAAGTCATATATCTTAATGCAATGCACACATTAGCACGTTGTTCCTACGTCATACGACATACGCTTGACACAACAAGACACTAGAACTCTGGTTTTGCAACCCAGAGCCCTGATACCACTTCAAAATGTAGTGCCAGGAGTGGCGAGCCACCACATCCCCCGCATGTAGCACCCCGCACGTGAGGCAGCACATCCCCGCACTATAACCCGACATGTGTAACAAAATAAAAACTCCACACACGTACCGAGCCATAGAGAACGAGAGATAAAACAAAAATAGCAGCCCTAAGCTAGGCGGTACGTAACCCTGCACAAATGAAAAGATGCAAAACATGACCACGGAAGCAATCCAAAATGCCAACTTTTAAAAACTTTCATTCATCAAGTGTGACAATGCAATCCATACATCATAATCAGTTGCACAGGTTTAGCTAATCCAAAGAACCTGTCCCGAATAATCATATAACGAATTGGGTTCAACTGGCCCTAGAAACTTGTCTCGAATAATCAGACAACAAAACGGGTTCAACTAATCCAAGAACCTGTCCTAACCAGTCCCGAAAAGCATAACTCAGCGAATAACTTAAACGTATACATTTAACAACGTAAATCAGATACAAATTTATGCAAAACATATACAAATACAAAGACCGACTCAACTCGAACAAAACGAAAGACTCGACACAGCCGCCTATCTCCAACGAACTCCAAAAGCAAACCTGGAACTCAACAAAGAAAAGGGGGAAAAAGAAACAACGAAGAGGAGTCAGTCCTAATGACTGGTGAGGAGGCTAACACACTCACACGTACATATACATAAGCAGAGCATATTCAAAGTAAGAAGATTCATGAACCGGGCCGTGGTTTTTGCATTTTAAACATTTTAACCCTTGATACTATATATAAGGAAAAAGGTTGAAGGCCGAAGGCCAAAATCAACCAATTTTAATAATTAGGAGTCCACTCCCACTTCACTAATCAAGTTTGTAATCAAAATCAAATAACTCGGCGAGCACAAGGTTCAAACCACCTAACTCCGTTCATAAACAAAATCGGAATCATAAATCATATAAAAGCATAATTCAAACATACATACCTCTACTCCGGGTGATGGAAGGGTGGTACCTACCCTAACCATCGATCATACTGTGATGCCCCGTTTCTCGATCAAGGTATGCTTTGGTACGAGAGTGAACGATTTACCTTTTATGCATGAATTATGAGAACAATATGCCCTAATTTGATGTTCGTACGTGCTTATGTGAAATATATGATTTACATGACTTATGTGACTACGTCGTATGTGAAATATGTGCTCGTATTGTTCCTATTTAGCTTTGGTAGCATGCTTCGCGATTAATCGAAACTATGTGCTTATTTGAACATTAAAGCTTCACATAGGGACTAAATGGTAAATTTATTTTCTGAGCCTGGAACTGGTTAGAACTTAATGAAATTGAGTAGATAATTCGATTACAAGTTTGTGGGTTCTGGAATCTCTCAATTTGGAGTTCGGACGAAGAAGTTATGGCCATATTACAAGAAGTCAACCTTTTAGGCCTTTAATTGTTGACCTGCGACCCAATTTCGAACTTTACCAATTTGAGACCCAATTTCACCGTTAACCCGCTCCAATTGACCCGGTTCGCAACCCAATTAGCTGACCCAAATAACCAAATCAGATTTTAACAACTAAAACTCGTATTACGTTATTTTGCAAGATTCAAACCCTCTCTCCCTCACATTTTCTCTCAAACCATTCATATTCTCCCAAGAACACTTCAAGCCATCTTTAAGAGATAAGAGTGGAGATTGAAGCTGGAAATTCGAGATTTGAAGACAAGTTTTCCTCTTCGATTTTCTGCTTTCAAGGTAAGATTATGTGCTTCTTAGTTGGGTATGTGTTCTTGAAACTTTTAAACTTGAATTTGAACTGGGGTTCTTGTGTGTTGGATTAAACTCGAATTTCTTGGTGGAATTGCGTTTATCTTGATGTTGGGAACATTTTGGTATAAGAATTACTTGCTTTCATGCTCTTATGTGAAATCCACCATTGATGACCTTTGAAGCTTTTGGAGAATTCTTGCATGTTCATGTTCTTGTGTGTTTAAGCTTCATTTGGTGATTGATTCTTGTTCCTTGAACAATTTCATGAAGAATGTGATTAATTTCCCTAAGTTTCTTGCATGATTGAAGATTTCACCATTTATGTGCTTGGAGCTTGAATACTTGAAGAAGATGATGTTCATATGTGTTGATTATTGGATTTCTTGATGCATATTCATTCTTAAGTGTTCATATCATGATACTTGATGTCTAAATTCATTTATTCAAGTTGTATGAACATAGAGGCATGATTTAGAAGTGTTTGGAGCTTAATTTTCACCTTGTTCAAGAATATGTTCGTAATTCCGATTTGCAACAGTGGTATGTTAAACGCCAGTGTTAAAATTGCAGTAAAACACCAAACCCCCGTGTGAAAACCTACTGTCATGATTTTCTGAAGCCAAATGCTCGTTTACAAAAAAACTGTGGGGCCAAACCCCCATTTGGGTTGTCTCATGTCAAAAATTTGAGTTTTTGTGATCTTGATCAGTTTGCTTCGTTTTCACTTCCTTTGCACCTCTTACGCCTCTAGTACGATATATATGACTTGGAATCATGTTTCTATGCATTATAATGTCGTGCATGCCTCGATTATATGTAATAATGTGCTAAGCATGGTTTACATGTTGTTATTTGCTTATTTTATGACTTGAAAGCTTGTTATATGACTTATATGATGTTGCTGATCATCATTGCTACAAGTATGCTACAAGTGGACATTCATTACATATCAGGAGCATGTTTATTCTTTCTTGAACCCGTGCGTCGTCTTAATTGGTTTGAGTCGTGTCTTACCTTCGTTGGTATGTTTATCTTGTTAGGTGGTGAGTCTCCGGTCGAATAGCTTGTTGCTCGTGGTTGGCCTTTGGAGTTCTTGGTAAAGGTGAGGAAATATTACGTAAAACATTTTCAAACTGTGGACACTTATAGCCTTTCATGTTTGATGGTTTGAACTCCCGTTTTCAAAGTGTATATATATAGGCTCTATAAGCCAAGCTTGTGAACTTGTATTAATGGTAATTGCTTATGGAAAACGGTTTACAATTAAAGTATGAGTTTTGGTATATGGGATAGATACCCAAAATGCGTTTGGAACCTTATTGGATATTATGTATATGCATGTGTAGCGAGATATTTTGGACCATGCCATGAAAGTGGCATGGAGATTGGTGCCTTACAGGGACGCTTGCATGGCTGGACTTGGATTTGAGAGCTCGGGGATGGAGTAAGTAGGGATACCGGGAAGGCAAGGGCCGCCGGTTACCTCTTACAAAATTCCCAACTTGTAAGAGATACTTAGGTTCCGATGGAGTGTTCGGGGCTGAGGTATACTCGAGGGTGGAATGTGGAGTTTCATGGACTCGCTTCCCAATGTTTTGGACTGATATTCGGGGGCTGGAAACCCTCGACATCATGAAGTTTGGAAGGATTGGTTTGGTTTTATTTGGATTCGGAAGTTTGGTTGGAGTGCTCGATCTCGCCGAGCCGGGTGTTTTGTGGTCTATGATCCGTGTTTTGAAAACCTTGTATTATTTTAGAAAAACTAATGGATCATAAGCCCCCCCTTTGGTTTTGCATGCATTAAACCCTTATACTATTTCGTAATTAGCTCTTCCCTCACCGGTTCCTTTTGAACTGACCTTATTTACTTTTCGTGTCCGCAGGTCGCGTGTTGGAGTCAAGCTACGGGGGGTCTTTTGGGAGTCTTGTCTTGAGTCTAGCCTGTACTTGTTTGCACCTGTAGCGTACTTCACTTTATGACTTATGTTATGTCTTTGGGAATTATGGATTTACTATGTTGATGTTATACACTTATGTTAGATTGGACCGTGTTGGTGAATAGGATGATTTTACATTTCCGCACTTGAGCATTTTGTGTTGGACCATGACGGTCACCTAATTGTTGGTTGAGTGAACTTTGTGCACCTGATATGTTTTGATTTAAACTTCCGCATACTTGTGATTGTTACTCGCTTTTTTACTCTAGTACCGCCTAGCTAGGATGTCAGTTTGTCACCGCTTGCTTCGTACTTGGCGGGTATATGGATAGCAATTCTATATACAAGCTTGGTCCGTAGCGAGGGATAAGCGTGGATGCCCTCGTCGGGGCGTTACACCGCTATTTGGCTGGTATCAGAGCCGAAGGTTCAAAACCGGGCTTTTTGAGTCATCTCGAGTCGTCTAGGTTGTACGGCACAGGGACAATGTACTTTCATGTTTATTTATTTTCCTTTTGCATATGACTCTATGCTATTTATATCTTGTCGATTCTTGCTTTTAATTTATGTAATTGTAATTCTTACTTGATAGTACATGACATGAATATATGACTAACCAACATGCATACATGATTGAATTGTGTAGGATGCCTCCACGCTGTCGTGACCGTTCTCCGGCTCGTGGAAATGAGCAAGATCCTCCGGGGAATAATCAGAATCCACCTCCAACGCCTCCTCTACCTAACGCAGCAGATCTTATGGCTCTTATGACTCAGTTTGTGCAAGCTGTGAACGAACAACAACCCCCTCTCAACAAGCCGCGCAAGCACCTCCTCTGGCACCTCCTCCACCACCGGTTCCGGTTGAGAGTGTTTATGACTGATTTAGAAGGCGCCGTCCACCTAAATTTCCGGGCACTACGGATGACTTGAAAGCAGAATATTGGATCACTACCATTGAGAGGATCTTCCGGGTTGTTACTTGCACCGAGATAGAGAAGGCCTTGTGTGCTATTGATCTCTTATGCGATGAGGCTTTTAATTGGTGGCGTAGCACCGTGTCCCATCTTGGGATTGGTGAAGAGAATATTACTTGGGAGATGTTTACAAGAGAATTTCGGGTGCACTACATACCGAAACAAGCAAGAAAGCTCCGCGAAAGGGAGTTTATGAACTTTAAACAAGGGAATATGTCGGTGACCGAGTACATTGCCGAATTTAACCAATTGTCCCCGTATGCACCTCATATCACTGATGAGGAGGACCGTAAGTGTGAGAAATTTGTGGAACGACTTCGTGAGGAGCTGGCAAGATCATTAGCTTCGGTCCACATTGATAATTGGGCCGATGCTATCGGGTTGGCTTTGAAAGTGGATGCGGAAGAGCAAAGGCTTGGAACTAGGAAAAGTGTTATGGGTTCCGGTTCGGGATTTAAGAGGGCGACTCCACCTTCATTTTCTAAGTCACCACAACCCTCTTCTAGGGGCCGTATGATGGGCAATAAGGGGAAAGGGAAGCAAGCTCCACAAGTTGCTAAGAAACGTGATCCGTGTGAGCATTGTGGGAGTCTATCACACTATGGGGATAATTGTTGGAAGAAACAAGGATAGTGCTTCAATTGTGACAGCTCTAAGCATTTGTTTAGGGATTGTGATCAACCGAAACCGTAATGACCGGGTGATGGGACAAGACCCGTGGCTTATGCTTTGGATGGGGAGCAAGAGAACACCGAGATCAGCCCTACTGCCATGGTGGAAGGTACACTCCACATACATGACATTCCCATTCATGCATTACATGATCCGGGTGCATCCCATTTGTTTATTATTCCTATTGTAGCTGCTATGTTGAATTTGTCTATTGCGTGTGACTCTATGCTTTATATTGTATGTTCTCCTTTGGGTGGTATGATTAGAACTGATTGCTTGTGTTGTAATTGTTCGGTGGAAATTGAGGGACGTATTTACCCGGCGAAATTGATTGCTATTCCGATGAAGAAGTACGACGTGATACTCGGTATGGATTGGTTATACGCGTATCGGGCGAAGATGGAATATTTTGGGAAGAAGGTTGAGTTGGCGTTAGTGAGAGTCCGTTTGTTTGTTTGATGGAAGCTAAGAAGCTTATTCGTGATGGAGCTACCGGATATGTGGCTTACTTGTTGAACCGGCCTAAAGATCAAATTAAACTTGAAGAGACGAAAGTGGAAAATGAGTTCCCCGATGTCTTTCCGGAAACTTTGGGGACTTTTCCACCGGAAAGAGAGATCGAATTTGTTATTGATCTATTCCAAGAGGCCGAGCCATTTTCGAAGACGCCGTATAGAATGGCTCCCGCCGAACTCAAGGAACTCAAACCCAATTAGACGAGTTATTGGCATGTGGGATTGTACGACCGAGTACTTCACCTTAGGGTGCTCCGGTGTTGTTCGTGAAGAAGAAGGATGGGACACTTCGTATGTGCATAGACTATCGGGAGTTGAATAGGATGACGGTGAAGAACAAGTATCCCCTCCCGCACATCGAAGAGTTGTTCAATTTATTGCAAGGTTCGAAGGTGTATTCGAAGCTCGATCTCCGACAAGGATACTATCAATTAAGGATTAAGGAGTCGGATATACCGAAGACGGGCTTTAACACGAGATACGGACACTATGAGTTTGTTGTGATGCCCTTCGGACTTACCAATGCACCCGCAGGTTTTACGGATTTAATGCGCCGGGTTTTCAAGGAGTTCTTGGACAAGTTCGTTGTTATATTCATTGACGACATCTTGGTTTTCTCGAAGTCGGGTAAGGAACACACTCTACATCTTCGTTTGGTACTTGAGAAGCTTCGTGAGCACAAGTTGTATGCCAAGTTTAGCAAATGTGATTTCTGGATTGATCTGGTATCATTCTTGGGACATATTATTTCCGGTGATGGGATTTCAATGGATCCTTCTAAGATAGAAACAGTTTCTCTTTGGGAGCAACCGAAGAACGTGTCGGAAGTCAGGAGTTTTCTCGGCTTACCAGGTTATTACCACCGATTTGTAAAGGATTTTTCTAAGATTGCAGCACCACTCACACGCTTGACTAAGAAGTAAACAAAGTTTTTGTGGGATGAAGCTTGTGAAGAGAGCTTTAGAGTGTTTAAGAAGAAAATGACAACGGCTTCGGTGTTGACTTTACCGGAAGGTTCGGATGGGTTTTCCGTTTACACCGACGCATCTAAGGAAGGTTTGGGGTGTGTGTTTTTGGAAAATTGTCGGGTGATTGCTTATGGTTCGAGGAAATTGAAGGAGCACGAGCGGAATTACCCAACACATGATCTTGAGTTAGCCGCGGTGATATTTGCCTTAGCTAAATGGTGACACTATCTTTATGGGATTAAGTTTAAAGTATTCACCAATCACAAGAGTCTCCGTTACTTGTTCACGTAAAAGGATTTAAACACGAGACAACATCGGTGGATGGAATTCTTGCAAGACTACGATTGTGTCATATAATATCATTTGGGAAAAGCGAATGTAGTCGCGGATGCCTTGAGTCAGAAAGCAAAGATTGTTAATCTGGAGGTCGTTTCCGATAAGAGTGAAGCCAAGATCCTTGTCTCACAATCGAGGTTGGCTAACATCAGTATAAGATCGGATTTGAGACAACGAATCCTAGATGCTCAATCTATGAATGAGTGGATTCAAAGGCAAGTGGTTCGAACAAGAGCTAATCTGAAGTCCATGTTTGGATTCGATGATTTGGGGATCTTTAGGTACAAGGGCCGAGTTTGTATACCAGATGCATTGCAAAGGTTAGTGCTTGAAGAAGCACGTAGGACCGTTTATGCGATGCATCCGGGTAGAAACAAGATGTACCGGGACCTTAAGAAGTACTTTTGGTGGCATGGAATGAAACAGGATATGGCTAATTTTGTTAAGAGATGTCGGGTTGGTCAACAAGTTAAGGCCGAACATCGATTACCGGCGGGTAAGTTGCAACCAATACCGATTCCCGAGTGGAAATGGGAACAAGTCACGATGGATTTCGTGACCAGGCTTCCAAGGGTTCGAAAGGGATTTGATGGAATTTGGATTATTCTGGATTGCCTTACCAAATCTGCACACTTTCTACCGATTCGATCAACCGATAAAGTGGAGAAATTAGCGGAGTTGTTCCACCGAGGAATTGTAAGATTACATGGGATACCCACTAGCATCATTTCGGATAGAGATCCTCATTTCACTTGAAAGTTATCGAAATCTCTTAACAGATTGTGGGGAACGAAGTTGAAGTTTAGCACCGCATTTTACCCGCAAACCGATGGACAATCCGAACGAGTAATTAAGTTTCTTGAAGATTTGTTAAGGGCTTGTGTATTGGATTTTTCAGATAAATGGGATAAGGAATTGACTATGATCGAATTCACCTACAATAATAGCTACCGATCTTTGATCAAGATAACACAGTATGAAGCTTTGCATGGCGTGAGTGTAGGTCTCCTCTCTATTGGGATCTTACGGAACGAAAATGGACCGAGGAAGACGGTTTAGAGAAAGGAACCGAGCCTGATTTAATTAAGGGAGCAATTGAGAAAGTGAAAAAGATCAAACAACATATGAAAGCGGCACAAGATCGACAAAAGAGTTATGCCAATCGGAGAAGGAAAGATTTGGAATTTGAAGTGGGTGATCGGGTTTTCTTGAAGGCAACATCGAGGAAGGGTTTCTCACGAATTGGAAACAGTGGTAAGTTAAATCCGAGGTTCATTGGTCCCTTTGAGATTGTGGAATGAATTGGAGAAGTTGCTTATCGCTTGGATTTGCCGCCGAATCTTACGGGAATTCATAACGTGTTTCATGTGTCACAATTGAGAAAGTATTTTCGGGATGAGATGGAAACTATGCCGATTGAAGAGGTATAATTGGATTCGGACATGACTTTTAAGCAACAACCGGTAAAGATCTTGGATAGGAAGGTTCAAGAGTTAAGGAATCGACAAATACCGTTGGTTAAGGTACTTTGGAAAGATCTTAAATCTGAAGAAGCAACATGGGAGACGGAAGAGAAGATGCGGAGATTTCATCTTGAGTTGTTCTCCGATGGTAAATCTGGGGACCAGATTTCTTTAACGAGGGGAGGTTGTGACGCCCTGTTTCTCGATCAAGGTATGCTTTGGTACGAGAGTCAACGATTTACCTTTTATGCATGAATTATGAGAACAATATGCCCTAATTTGGTGTTCGTACATGCTTATGTGAAATATATGATTTACATTAGTTATGTGGCTACGTGGTATGTGAAATATGTGCTCGTATTGTTCCTATTTAGCTTTGCTAGCAGGCTTCGCGATTAATCGAAACTATGTGCTTATTTGGACATTAAAGCATAACTTAGGGACTAAATGGTAAATTTATTTTCTAAGCTTGGAACTGGTTAGAACTTAATGAAATTGAGTTGGTGATTCGATTACGAGTTCGTGGGTTCTTGAATCGCTTAATTTGGAGTTCGGACAATCATATCATATTTATCAAACCCTACTCAAATATATCTCAAGGGATTCAATCAAATTCTCCATATACCTCAAGATGGAAGAAGAAATGGATGAAATGATGAGATGATGAAGATGATGCTTCTAACTTTATAAATCCTCCAAGAATCTTGCTTGAAAAAGAGATGAATACTTCCTTCCCTTCTTGGTGTGTTTGGATCGATATATGTGGGTGTGAGTGTGTGTATATATGATGAAAACATATGGAATGAATTGTGGGAGAGAGATATACCTATGATATATTATATCTTCCACTAACCAAGATGAATCATCACATTTTGCAATTAAGTCCTTGAAATAATTGAATTCATGCAAGCAAGTTTCATTCCATGGCAATTAATCATCTAACTCCAAATCATGTTATGCCATTAAGTCCACATATTTATGAAATGATCAAGTAAGGCCACATAATAGTAATTAGACACGTTAGCAATTAATTTACATAAATTTCACGGTAATAAAAATTCATATAAATACATGAAGTTATAATACATATAATGTTATGAAAATTATAAGTGAAAACCGGGGCGTTACAATTCTCTCCCCCTTAAGAGGACCTGGTCCCCAGGTCCACTGTCGAGTTCTAAAATTATGCACAAGCAACAAGAGAGCCCCATCTCTTAGACAAGTAATGAGAGAGCCCCGTCTCTCCGTAAGAAATGAGAACCCACCCCGTCTCTCAAAAAAGAAATGAGGGAACAAATTGTAACAGATTCACATAAATGACACATAGAGCAAGTAGAATCACGTTAATCACATAGCTAACACTTATATACCATCAAATTGCTATCAACAAGAAATCAAATACAACAATAATAAAATTCATGATGCATGTGATATGCATGATTAAGTGTATCGTTCACCATTGTTCGGGAATCTTCCATGGTAGTGATCCATTTCAACACTCGATTTGATGTTGGAGATTCCTCCACCCATAGCATCGAACATGAAATCCCCGAAATCCAATACTTAAATGATAATTTAATCCTGCTTCCATGATCAATTCTCTTATCCGGCACCTTCCTTACCAAAATTTTTCCTCGAAGTTCTCTTTCATCCCCATCCTGTCCAAGATAAGAAACACGTTATATAGAGAGCTCAATCTGTTCAACCTGGGAAGACTTGAATTCATACGTGTCCGGTGTTAAGAGTCCAATAATGTTAATATTTCAACCCAAGTCGTCATCGTTCATTCTTTACTCTACCTTGTCATTTCAATTCCCAAACACTTCTTGAAAACTCACATTCTACTCTTCAAGCACTTACCTCTTCCGGTATTATTCCGAAAATTTTACCTTGTCTTATCCATTAACTTTTCAACTCTCTTTGAATCCATATCTTCATCTCTCGAGGAACTCATCTCTTTCAATATTATTCCCGAAGTCTTCCTTACCTTGACCTTGAAATTTCACCGAGTGCTAATTCTCCTACCATTTGTTGAATACCCATTTCCAGTTCTTGAAGTGCTTCTCCTTCTTGAAATTATTCTCAAGATTTTCTCACCCTAAACTTAAGGGTCATCGAATATCATAATCATCTAATTCTTTTCCTTTTTCCACTTTCGAGAAATCCCATTGTGGTTAACTCTTGCATTTTTGTTGCCTCTATTCGAAGTAATCCGTTCGAGCCAATCCATGAATTTGAGGTTATTTCCCGGTCGACTCTCCCCCTTAAGAATTCCTATCCTTATTCGTTAATTCGTAACCTCACTTTTAAATTTTTCTTAAAGGTTCTCAAATTCTTTAAATTACTTCCTTGGCACAACGATTCAAATCTCGCCACTTGTCCAGAAATTTTCTCACATTTACCCTTGAAACGATTGATAGGAATAGTGACCCACTTCTTTCATTCCAACTTCCGACTACTTTTCCCGACCTCTCAACTACTCTTTCCCTTTTGACCCATGCTTTGCCATCCCTTTATTTTCCTTATCATAATTCGGTTGTGTCTCGGTTGAACTATTGCTTGATAAGTGAGGTGGGGAGAGTTCCTGTCAAGAAAACACTTAAAATGCATGTTGGGTTAAGATGCCGATGCACATATCACACTTGTAACTAATTAAAGATGCAACACATTAGAATAGTTAAGCTCACTTGATATACGCATATAAATGGTAGGATTTAAACGATTTAAAACAATGTATGATGCACGCGCTTATGAATGCGTTGAACCTGTCACCGTAGTTGCATCTATTAGCTTGACACTTGTTCCTTGTTGGTTGATTTACAATCTTGCCTCGAATTGATTGGTCATTTCTTGTTACCCACGGTCTTCCAATTCTTCAAAATCCCTAACATCAACTTGCACATTTCCATTACTTCAGAATGGATATTTCTTGAACTCGATTCCGTCCCCAAGCATTCCTTCTAAAGTATTGATTTTTAAGTGTTGCTCGAACCTCCTTTTTGAACATCTTCTTCATCAAAGTTTCCTTGTATCAATTCGCATAACTTTATAACCAAAATTATGATTCTTGCTCAAATACTTCCACTTCAATGCAATTGATACCTTGCCTTCTTTCGAAGAAGGAATCTCTAATTGTTATCTGAATTCTTCCCTAGCCATCACCTCCATTGAAGTCCTTGGTTTATCCTTTATGAGTGCGAATAGCTAAATGGACTCACCCTCCAATTGCTTACACCGGAGCACCTAATTTCGCTTTATAAATTCCTCGCCTTTCTTTATCGCTTCCCTTGTTGCTCCATATCTTCCAATTCAACCGCTCAATACGACAATTAGCTTGGATATGGAAAATAGACTCAATCTGACCGAAGGTAGAATCTTTAGCACTTTAGTTTACCATAACTTAAAATCGCCATATCAGTCGTTCTCTTTAACTCTTCCCATCCGACGTCTTTCTTAACCCGAAATCCAAAATATTTCAATTCCTTGTAGACCTACCTCAATTACCTCGTTATTCCATCCTTCCAATTTATCATTTTTTTGAACCCAACATTGCTCAACTTCTTAAATTTTCCAAGTTGATCCAAATCCTATTTGAAAGCTCCAAGGGTCTCGACTCATCCTACACTTAATTCCCAATTCTTACTTCGACATGAATCACTTGAGTTACTTTCTTCTCACACCTTGATTTTTGTTCCAACGAACCGAAGATCTTCAATTTGCTCACAAATTCGAACCTTGAATTATTCGTACCCTAAAATCTCCTTCACCTCCTCCTTGAGTTAAATAAATCTCCTAAGCCCGGTTGATCACCCTTTTTTATAATATAAACCCACGTGTCTATTATGCAAGTTATAAACATCACTTCTCAGTGTTGGAACCCCCAGCCTAAACGTCTTCGAGACGTTGCTCACTTTTCTCATGGGTGAAGGTTCCTACAAATATCCAGTTGAAAAGTTTTCCTAACGTGGCATACATGTGGATCTTATGAATAAAATCATTACACCCCAACTTTCCACCATATTGAGGTTTACCCTTGCTACTATAGTTGGAGAACTTTCCTCTAACTTCCTAGAGCTTGTGAATTACTCCCATAATTAGTTCTTCTATCAGAACCTTATGACTTAAATCTTATCTTGATGAATGAAGACCACGACTCTTGAATCATTGGATGAATTTTTCCCCGGTGCGTTCCTTTACCCTTCTAGCCTATAGAAAAGATCTTATAATAGGTTGAGGTTGTCGTAAAGATTGGCCGTGGTTTGATATTATCTTCATAACCTGAACTCACAACCATCTCAAGAATAAATGCATGCGGTTAATACATGCTCATGCAGCATAATTGATGCCAAGGACATAGATTTGATGCAAAATGCAACCAATAACTCAATAAGATTTAAAGTAAAACACATTAAACACATAAATTCGAAGCCGTAGAAGGTCAATTAATCATCAAGTAATAACAAGAATCAACGTCATGCACAAATCATCAGGTAGCTCAAAGATATTCAGGTAAGTTCAAATGGATTCAAATAAGTTCAAGTTGTTCCAAATAAGATGCAAGACTCGTAAATTATCAAATAACCCTATGCCGTACGACTTAGACTCACAAGACACGACATGAGAACCTCAGTTTTACAACCGGGCTCTGGTACCACCTAAGATGTAACACCCGGAACACCGAGATGCCAAACCCGCACTATAGCTCAGTCCACACACGAAATGGATGATCCGTACATGAACCAAAACTATAGCGAACGGGTGACAAAAAACTCAAAAGCTAGGCGGGCACCCTCAATTAATACCAATAAACAATTCGGAGCAATAAAAGCGGAAGCAATAACATTCAATACTTATAGGTACCATATTTACATATTTACTAATAGATACCAACATTTACATATCAATACAATATCGTATCCAACTTGAATAAGGCATAATACAAAATATAAGAAGTATCAATACATGAACCAAAATATGAGGTGAAGTGCTAGACCCGAATAAAAGACAAGCTAGACTCTAATTACCGCCTAGCTCGATCCTGCAAAACTGAAAAGTTGAGGGGTCAGTCCAACACCGACTGAGCGAGGGGTATAAATAAATATATGCGCAATTACCATGTAAGCTATAATCTCGGGTAAGATTTTAAAAAAGAAGGCAATATAAGTTCAATAGAAAAGTATGACTCGCCCGAGATTACAACTAATCAATTTAATAATTCAATCACGATCACTTCAATACGTGGCCCGGCGAGTGAGGGCAAATCTCCAACCTTTCACCAAAAGTGTACAATAATTCAATTCATTAGTGAGTTAGTTGATTACACAAACAATTCCGTGCACAATTAACAATTTCAATCAATACATCCTTCTTCCTCCGGGTGATGGCGGGCTTGCAAGACCCAACCATCCAATCATGGTGTACGTTGGGAACACGCACGGGATTTCTTCCTCCACCAAACCTCCTGGTGGATTCAGAGGTGATCCCACAATGGTGAGGGTAGTGCAAGAGTTACCCGTCAGGCCTTGCTTCCCCGGTTGGCTCAATACACTACCCTCGGGGCCCAACGTGAACAATAGTTACTCGCCAAAACATTCAATCAATCAATCAATCAATCCGTTCAATTCATGAAATCCGTTGTAAATCAATAAGATTTGAAAACTATAAATATACGTATACTTTTGGCCGAAAACACATGTAGGGTTGTAAGGGTTCTAAGTATCTAGAATTTAAACCTCACCTGACGAGCGACGGGACAAGATAAGACTACAAGACAATGCCCACACGATCCATGATCTCCGCCCTGGAGAAAAACTGGACAAGAAAGGGAATAGTAGGAACTCGTGAGACATGACTCAATATGAGACCAAGTATGACGCACGACAATGTTCATGTAATTTAAATAAAACCAAGCAATCAATTAACACTAAGCATCTATAAACACCAAATAACACCTAAGAGGTGAAATTAATAACAAGAAATCATGTATTCATATCATTCAATTATTTCAAGTTCAATTCATATAAGACATGAAGTCAACCAATAATGTTTGAGCAATTAAGTACCAAGAAGTGTCAAGTAGGAGCATAGTTATCAATTAATCAAGTATATATATCATATAATTCACATATGGGAGCCAAGAGAGTGAAAGGAATGCAATAAGGAAGGTTTTGGTGAAGTATGACAAAAACGGGCAATTTCCGGAAACGCAAACATTGTAGGAAAACTGGAATATCTTGAGATATAGAAGTTGGAATTGAGTTTTGATTATTGGGTATGAAACTAGACATAAATACATTTCCGATGATATATGGCTCGTTTTCTAGTTCAAAGCGAGGAGAAAATGGCGTAGGCTTGAAGTTGGGTGAATGCATTTTGTCGGTAAAGCAGTGACACCAAAAAGAATTGATAATATCTCACAAATGGGAAAAGATATTGATATGATTCCAATTTTATATTGTTCTAGACTTCAAGATCTTTCCAACCGTTCAAAATCAGGTCATTTGGAGTTCGGATGAGGGAGTACCCGGCCGGGTAAAATTCAAGGGAAAAGTTCCCCGACCGCGTAAAGCAATCCAGAAGCTTTACGGGGAAAAAGTACCCGCCCGGGTACTTTTTATGCACAAAATGTACCCGCCCGGGTACTGTTCCAGAGCTGGAAAAAGGGGCAAAACAGGGGTAGCTTCGGGGAAGAAAGAAAAGGAATCAAAACACAAAGTAAACTCAACCAAAATGCTCCAAAATAATCATATAACATGTATATAACTTAAAGACATCAATTAGGTAGCATATAAACCATGAAACATGCATCAATCACCAAGAATTTATCACTCAAAACCCCTAAAATATCATGTTAACCAACTTTCCTCTTATTCAAGAATTCATGCAAGTTATGAGATATAATGATCCCAATCATGCTTCTAAGCACTTATAACCCAAGGAATCATATCATATTTATCAAACCCTACTCAAATATATCTCAAGGGATTCAATCAAATTCTCTATATACCTCAAGATGGAAGAAGAAATGGATGAAATGATGAGATGATGAAGATGATGCTTCTAACTTTATAAATCCTCCAAGAATCTTGCTTGAAAAAGAGATGAATACTTCCTTCCCTTCTTGGTGTGTTTGGATCGATATATGTGGGTGTGAGTGTGTGTATATATGATGAAAATATATGGAATGAATTGTGGGAGAGAGATATACCTATGATATATTATATCTTCCACTAACCAAGATGAATCATCACATTTTGCAACTAAGTCCTTGAAATAATTGAATTCATGCAAGCAAGTTTCATTCGTTGGCAATTAATCATCTAACTCCAAATCATGTTGTGCAATTAAGTCCACATATTTATGAAATGATCAAGTAAGGCCTCATAATAGTAATTAGACACGTTAGCAATTAATTTACATAAATTTCACAGAAATAAAAATTCATATAAATACTTAAAGATATAATACATATAATGTTATGAAAATTATAAGTGAAAACCGGGGCGTTACAGCCACCGGAACGTGCCGAAAAAATCCCGAAATATCACCCGTGCAAGTACTCCTCGTGTAACGCCCCAGTTCCGAACGAGCAGGTAAGCACGCCACGTGTGAGTCAGTAAGCGTTAGGAATTTACTTTAATTCTCTAATTTATTCATTTCCTATATTTCATCCTAATTATATGAATTGGATTTCAACATATTTACGTAAAATTATATGAATTCATATCATATTGAGAATCTATTGCGTAACTTGAAAATGTTTGTTACGTGAAATAATTGTCAAACATGATTTAATTGTCAAGTTGTCCCTATATGATCTTTCCTTTAACTTCAAGGACTAAATTGCATATACATTTTCGAACTTGATTGCTCATTTTCCCAAACATGTCATCCTTAATTGCGTGACTTTATGAATTGAGGGATTAAGTTGCAATTAGAGATATTCATGAATTTAAAAAATGGTGAATCATGTAATATACTTTCGTCATGCTTGCAAGTTCATTTTTCATCAAAATTATCCAACACTTTGCTTCCTTCCATTCTCGGTTCATCAAGAAGAAGAGGAAAATTTGGGAATCATCATCTTCAAGCTAAAATTTCCAAGGAATTTACATATCTTGAAGCTCAATCTCTCATTTTCCCTGTCTTTTCATTCAAGACACATGTAAGCTTGATTAGGTGATCTTTTGATGATTTTCATGGAAGCTAGAGTTTAGTAATTTATGAAATACATGGATTATTTGTTGGTTACTATATGAATACATGAATTTTCCATGGATTGATGCATGAATTATTGAAGGAATTGAAGTTATATCATGAAACTTTGAGTGAACTTGAATGTGATGATTCTTGATGATCATGGGTACTTTGAGTGTTTATATGAAGTTTTATTGTAATATAACCATGTATGCATGTAAATGTCCAGAAAACTTGTATTTTGGTGCATGAAAATTGTTGTTTTGGGTTGTTGTTGTTGTTGGCCGAGACTCACCTATTTTCTGCTCTGGTTTTTTTCTACTGATCTTGAAGATCGCGTTCACGACCGAAAATAGAGTAAAATTGGTCGCGCCCGCGACCCACTCTCAGTTTTAGCGGAACAGCAGGTCGTGTCCGCGACCTGAAATACACATAAATCAGGTCGCGACCGCTACCCAGTTTTGGCCAGATTTCGACTTCTTGAAAAAATACACGAAAAATTCCTGAAAATAAGGTCGCGGGCGCGACCCATTTTGAAAAATTACACAAAAAATTCCTAAAAAATAAGGTCGCGCCCGCGACCCTTGTATAATCTGCCAAAATTTCAAATTTTCACTTCTCGTTCCAATGTATTTCTTGATCCCAAATTGTCCTTATATGGTCCATTTCATGCCAAAACATGATGTTTATATGCTACATTGAATATTGCACGTCATCTCATTGTATTTTGACGTTTGTCATAATTGGTCCATTTTGAGTCGAGTTTCACGTACACATAACTTTCTTGCACAGATCACGATCCCTGTAACGAGGAGGAGGTACCGTAGAGTGTATCCTTGGTCTCTTTTGTCACACAGGTGAGGTTTTGTTCTAGTTACATAGAACCTTTACAACCCCTATGTGTAGTTTTCGGCCAAAACGTATTATAATTATAAGCGTTCTTTTCAAATTACAAATTATTGCAAGCAAGTCATGAATGATAATGATTCAAGCATGTTTTGGCGAGTACCATGATTGCACTTTGGGCCCGAGGGTAGTGTATTGAGCCAACCGGGAAAGCAAGGGCTGACGGATCACCCCTGAAGCCTCTAGGAGGTTTGGTGGTGGAAGGAGTCCCTTGCGTAGGAGTCATGTTCCCGACGTACACCATGCCATGGATGGTTGAGCTTCGCAAACTCATCATCACCTGGAGGAAGAAGGGTTCATGAAAATGCTACTTGAGCGCACTAATTGAATTGCATGATCATGTGATAATTAATAAAGCCAGCATGTATTGTCCACTGTTTGGTGTAAAGGTTGGAGATTGCCCTCACTCGTCGGGCCACGTATCAAATGAAATTTATGAAATGAATTGTTAAACTTGATAGTTGTAATATCGGGGAAAGAATATTTCATTTTTGAACATATATTATTTTCTATTTCAAAAGCTTTACCCGAGGTTATAACTTGCATGTTACGTGTGTTTATATATATTTATGCCCCTCACTCAGTCTTCGGTAGACTGACATCCTTACTTTTCATGTATCCACGGTCGTGTGCTAGGCGGGAGTTAGAGTTGTGTCTTTCATTCAGCTGAGTCTAGCATAGCATTCATATGATGTTGATATTTCCGGATTTATCATGCTTTGGTTCTTGTTAACTTTTGGAGACTTATGCATGTATGGCATGTTGGAGATGATAATGTATTGATATGTGAACTAGAATATGATGAGCTTTTGGATATTTGGTATGTGATGATGAAATGATAGTGGTTATGCTTCCGCTTTTGAATTTTCATATATTGGATTTAATTGAATTGGGGTCTAGTCCCGCCTAGCTAGATTATCTCTTGTGTTGTCACCCATTCGCTAAACGTTTGGTTTATGTACGGATTATACATATCGTATGTGGACCGAGCTATAGTGCGGGGGATGTAGTGCCTTGGCTTATAGGGTGCCACACCTCGTGCTTGTTCTAATTCCTCGATCAATTTCTGAAAATTCCAAGCCAATCGTCTCCAATTTCAGATCTAACAATACAAAAACCCCAAAATTTTCGAAATGAAATTACTTCCAAACGAGTGAATGAAGGTCGAATTCGTAAAAGGTATTGTCTTACCCATGATGAGGCCTTCGAAATGCCTAGGGTAATAGCCGGAAAATATCGCCGGAGTTGACCTCCGCCGTGAACCACCACTGCGCCACCGCGATCCGCCGCCAATGGCCGGCTCTTGAATCGGGATCTATACGAACAGCTCGGCCTCATCGAGTTGAGCAACTTCTTAGAAGGGCCCGACACCAAAAACTCACCGAAAAAGCTCCAAATCGCCACCACGATCCGAGCCACCGCTGCCACACCGAAACCACCACCTACGGTCAGAATTAGCTTAATTCGAGGCCGGAATCGAACTCAGGGCGTCGAAAAACCTAGGAAACCACCCTTCAACGTCGGAAAAAACCGCCAGATGCTGGCGTTTGGTGGTGCTACAATAACACGCGCCGCTGCCGCCAGCTCCCGCCGTATTTACGGCGGTGAGTGGCCGTCCCTATCCTGGCGGTCGTGTCGAAGAAAGGCCGCCGGAAACCGCCGTGAGGGGGAGGCGAAGTCACGGTGGTCCTCCCCTCCTCCAGCCAAGACTGAAAATCGTGGATATCTCCACCATCGCTTATCGTCGGGCCACGATCTTGGTATGGTTGTGCTCGCGTCGTCGAGCTCTTTCAAATGGACTACTTATTCGCCAAAATCCGTCGAGTATAAGCTGAGTTCCAAAGTGTGTGTGTGTGTATGTTATGTTGTGGGGGTGTGTCTTTTCTCCTGGAGAACGGGAGAGGGAATGAGAGAGAGAGAGCTGGAGTTTGGCACATTTAACGAGGGTTCGGGTGGTTTATCCTGGGTCCTCGCACATCAAACGATGTCAGAATTGGGCAAACTCAGAGTCTGCATGTAACGCCCCCGTTTTTCTTGTTCTGTTTAGCATGAAGTATGTGTTTATCAAATTGCGTGAAATAATTATTTATACGTGTTTTACATATCTAAGTTTATTTAAATGTATTAAATGTTAATTATTTTATTTTAATAATATTAATATTAAATATATATTTATATATTATTTTAATGATACTAGTATTAACTATATTTATATAATATAAAAATATATGTTAATTCTGTACATGTGCATGAAGATTGTAATGCATGCATTTGTTAGTAATATCAAAATTATGCATGCATGTTACCTATAAATTATATATGTATTTATTAAATATATTTATATACATATATGTATAGGTATATATGTTAAATGTGCACGATTTGTTTAATGTGTTTGCATTAAATCATGCTATCTAATTTAATAAATAATTATGCATGCAATTTTGATTTTATTAGTGCATGCATGCATTTATATATTCATAATTATATACGTATTAATTTGTTATATTATTTATAATATTATGAATTTTATTGTTTCATTGCGTATGAATGATATTTACGTGCTTCGTTTCTATTTAAATTGATACCGAAATTTCTTGTAAATTTAATATGTTGAAGTTATACGTGTCTTGTATATGAATATATGTTCGTTTCGTATTTTCAAATTCATTTGTATGTGTTTCGGATTTAATTTGAATTTTGGGATCCAAGTCGGGGGCTAACGAGCAATTAGCGCACCCTTGGTTCCGTATTTAATATCTTGAGCTCGGGAACTCGGATTTCAGTTTCGTCAACTTCGCTGCTCGTAACGAAAATTAGAGTTTAGTAAACTTAGCCTTATATTTTTCTAACGTCATTGGAACCTCCGAAATTCAACCGAAAAACGAGACGGCGACCAAACTGAACTTGTTGCACTAAAATGACCATATCTTGCTCAAACCTTGACCAAATTAACTATAGTTAGACTCTATGGAACCCTAACTCAACCCTTTATTCATCCATTAACCCCCCCAACCAAGATAACCCTCCCCACTTACTGAAAATATCTCAAACATCTTCTGCTTCCCAGTCTCTATCGTAACTCAAGCTTTACCAAGAGATTCAAGCTCAAATCTCCTTCAAAACCTCCATTAATCCACAAGGTAAGCTTGGATATGTTATGTACAAACAATATGAGTCATTTTCATTCATTAATCCCCAAATTTGATCATGGTTTCATGAGGTTTTCAGCAGAATTAGAAATTAATAGGTTTTGAGCATTTATGATGATCTCTTTCGTTTCTTGATGTTTTTGATTGATTCCAAGCCTGAAAATGATTGTTTTAACATCCTCTTCTCATTTATGATCATTGATTACATGGTAGTTGAGGTATTTTTGAGATAGCAATTTTGGAACTTTGACAAAACTTCATGTAATGTCACGTATGACAGCTTTACACGTTTGAGGTCTTTTAGGAACTGATATACATGTGAATTTGTGTTGCTTGGCTGTGTATTTGCTGGCCTAAATGACCTGAACATGTTGGGGATAAGTGGGATCAGTTGTGCCCTGTTTTTACGTGATTTTTCCCTGTTTTTCGGACTGTGTTGCTACTGTCAAACTGCTGCGTTCCTTCTTTCTTCTACTGTCAGTTTTCATGGCTTTGTGGTGTCTGTTGTGGCTGGATTCATGCTGTAATTCATGCCTTATATTGTTGCATAGTTTGCTTGCATTTCTTGCTGGAGTTGCTGCCCTTCTTCTGCGTTAATTGCTGTCAACCAGGGGCTGTTGCAGGCGAGACACGGGGGTGTCGTTTTTGTTCTTTCCTGCGTGTAACGGGGGTGCGATTTTGGGCTTGAGTTGCTGTACCGAGATACGGGGGTGTCGCTGTTTGTGCTTTTGGAGGTGACACGGGGGTGTCACCCTGTTTTTCCCGAACTCTTACCTACGTTGCATGTGTGTGTTTGCTGTTGTGTACATATGTGCTGTGTGTGTGTTGTTATGCATGCATGGCTGTATGATTTGTGTGTGTGCATGGGATGCTTTAAGTGCATATGTATTGCTGTACGTATATATATCTATATGATGTGTGTGTGCATGCATATATGTAAATGTATATATATATATATATATATATATATATATATATATATATATTTATAATATGTATACTAATATATGTTTCTTAAATATTTAATAATAATTGATTTAATTGAATATAGAATTGGTAATTGTTGCATGAAACTGCATGAGGAGTGTAATTGATGCATGTTAGTTTGCATGCATGGGAATTGATATACGTATACATATATATATATATATATATATATATATATGTTTATTATGTATTAAATGTTATTTGAATTAATTGAATATTAGAATTTAAATGTTACCTATTTCATGTTTTATTTAATTTTGATCTTTAATTGAAAGTAATCAATTGTCTATTTTCTAATTGTAAATATGAATACTACGTGTTATGAATATTAAATGGATTCTTGAATTAAATGGATATGAGTTATGAATTTAAGAATTTATGAATTCATGAAATGAATGAACGAATGATTTGATTATGTACTTTAAATTTCTTAATAGTGGACATGAACACATCCATGATATAATATCATCTTTTACGCATTCATATCATGTTCATTACATGTCGTGCGTCTTATTTGGTTCATTTAGAGTGTTGAGTCTCACGAACACGTTACGTTGTCTTTTGTATAGTTTATCTCCATGGTGGAGAGATCTTGATCGTTCAAGCACTTGGTACTCGTATCCTTGTATCGTCATGTTCCAGGTGACAGTGTTTTCGTTCTAGTTATGTATAAAACCCTATAACCCTTATGTGACAAGTTTTGGGCCTAAAACCTTATGTATAGATATATGTTATCTTTACAAGTGGAGTCATTGAGTAAATTCTTCTGGAATTACACGTATGGGCATATATAAGCTTAAAATGGTTTTGCAACGAGGCTATACTCCAAACCGTGTGTCTTCATGCTAGCTACGGATTAGGATGACACGGGGAGGTACGTGTATAGCATAAGCCGAGTTGCATGGTAAGGTATGTTTTCTTATAGTATATATCCTATGTATGAGGCAAATGTTTTGGCGAGATTATTTATGTATGTTATGATTGCACGGGCCCAGGGACTTAGTGCTAGTGACTATCCGGGGAGGCAAGGGCCGACGGTGATCCCTTATACTAGTCCCACCATATTTACGGTGATACCGGCCCTCGCAAGGAGGTTTAGCGGGGAATGGGAGCTGAGTGCCCTTGGGGGAGTCATGAGACCCCATTGGCCTATGTATGAGGTGGTCGGGTCTTGCTAACTTGTCCACCACCCGGAGGAAGAAGGTTGGAACTTATTTTATGATTATGACTATGATTATGTTTATGAGTGATAGGCACCGTGCGGGAAGGCCGGGACACGGATTGCCCAAACGAATATGTTTAGGATATGATATATGATTTGTGTGTATTATGATGTATTGCATGATCACCTACTTAAAATATTATTGATATTTGTCGTACACGGTCGGAGTTTGGTTGGAGATGATGCACGCTCACTCGCCGAGCCTTATGTTTATGTATGATTTATGAACGTAATGAATTAATATGATTAGTCGTAAAATCCGAGTATTGCTTGGTCATTCTCTTGCCCTTTTTGGGAACTAATTCTAAATAAAACCTTGCTCGGGATTTATGACTTGCATGTGCATGTTTTATATATGTATATCCCTCCTGCTCACTCAGTCTTCTAGAGACTGACCCTCTCCCTCCCCAACACTTTAGTGTGCAGGTTTGGCTTTGGAGTTTCGAGCTAGGTGGAGTTTTGATGAGTTTGAGTCGGTCAAGTTAAGCTAGAAGTGTCTCTGCATTCATCTTGTGTATTTAATTGTGAATGAAGTAACCTTGTAAGATTATTGGAGTTGAATCTTGTTTAAGTGCTATTGAATTGCTTTTATTGGCTTTGATTATGAGTTTAAAAGAGGCCTGAAGAGCCCAAGTCTGCTTATGGTTTGTGTGTTTGAATTTTAGTTTTTCGATGTATTATATTTTGTTGATTGGCTAGTATGTGCAGGGTCTAAGTTCCGCCTAGCTTAGGAAGGTATTTTGTTTGTCTCCCGTTCGCCATGGTTGGATACGGGTACGGACTTTCGATTTCGTTACTCGTGTTGAGCCATAGTGCGGGGGATGTGGTGCCTCATGTGCCGGGTGCTACATCCTTAAGTAGTATCGGAGCCCGGTTGCAAAACCGGTGTTCTCGAGTCGTGTTGGAGTCAGTCTAAGTCGAACGGCTTAGGAACTATGTGATAATGTGTGCATTACATCGATCTTGAATATGGAATTTGGCTTCCCTTAAAAATTTTGTTGAATTACCTGTTGCATGATTCTTGCCTTTCGTACTGAATACATGCCATGAGCATGCACTAATCGCATGCATATATTCTCGAAATGAGTTAAGATTTCCAGGTTACAAAGATAATATCAAACCACGGCCAAGTTCTATGATCGCAACAATCTATTACAATTCTCTTGGAGGCACGGAGGATAGGAGTTAATCACGGGATGGTTGTAACTCAGAAGATCAATCTATGTGAATCCACGACTTAGGGTGCTTCACTTAGATCCAGGGAATTGCTCAACCTAAGGAGTGGGGTATATCAGCCTTGAAGGTATTTTAGTCCGGGTTCAGGTAAAATGGATCTGGATGGAATTAAGCCCAAGGGTTGTCAAAAGGCTTCTAAATAAAACTGGTAACGAGAAATCGAGTTTTAGAAGTCAAGATTGGAAAGAGGTATCAATAATTAAGAGGAGTCGAGGTAAGATGGGAAACAATTCGAGAAGGGGTTAGAGAAAGGTAAGTGATGGGATAAGTACAATTCATGGAGGGTGATAATGCTAAGGATAGGATTTGAGTTCATTCTCCAAATCCAAGCTGAACTGGCGTGTGTGAGGTTTAATTGGAAGATATGGAGTAACAAATGAGAATGATAAAGAAAGGCGAAGCCTGGTTAAAGGATGATTCTCGGGGAGAAATTCAGATACTAACGCAAGGGATGTAGAAGAAATTAAGGATCGTGAAATTTCAACTCCGGATGGTGGAAGGTACAAGTTGATATACAAGAATTCTTGGAAATCTTGAAGACCGTGGGAAAAGGCAAGGAATAATCAGTGAGTCAAAGTAACTCCGGGATTTGGAGGAACGAAGAAAAGCTACTGAGCTAATAGCTTACCACATTGGTGACAGGTTCCAAAGCATTCATAGCACGTATATCCTACTTCGCATCAAATTAGTTATTTTCCCTTACTTATATACGTGTGCACATTTTATTGATTTCGTTGCTCTAATGTGCTGCATACTTAATTGTCGCAAGTGTGCAATATCCATCGTCATTGTTAACCCGACATGCATTCTAGTGTCTAATTAATAGGAAGTTCTTTCGTCTCACTATCAAGTATCAGTTCAACCGAGCCGCCGCTGAGTTATGAGGAATAGAAACAATAGGATGATAGGTTATAAGGAAGGTGACTTTGGGAAATAAGAACTTCAAGTAAGGGATAGGTTAACGGAAACAAGAATTCAGGAGGAGAAGTGAGATTAGAGTTGGCTTCGGGGTTTTCGAATCGGACAAGAATAAGAAAGGAGTTTCGGACATCAAGAGAATTGGGGAAGAAGTTGAAAGGCCAACTCCTTGATTTCTATATCAGTTAAAACTTCACCTAATGGGAATTACTCATCCAGAATTTCGATAAAAGAAGAATCAATGGAGTTCAACACGTGACAACAGAAATTTAAGGGGGAGAGCACGACTGAGGAACAAAATGGACGATTGAAGGGGTGTTCGAAGAAATATTTTAGTAAGAATAACGAAATTGCAAATTAAGGAAGACCTGTAAGTCTTATTAGTGATGATCAAAAATATATAAGACGGCTTGAATGGTTAAGTTGTTAAGAGGGGAGTTAACTTACTAAATCCAGATTGAAGTTCCTCACTAGGTATAAAGGAAATGTCTCGGAGAATATTGTTATGTATAGAATATGGATCTGGGGATAAAAAAATTATAAGGGAGCTTCTGTGAACCCCTAAGTCTGAGTTGACAAGGGAGAGGGTCAAATCAAGTTAGCATATAATGGAATGATGGCGATCAAGAATAATCCAATAGAGTACAAAGGGGGTTCAATAATGACAATATTATCAAGTCATCGGTTATTCCCACGATAATTCGGAAGGAAATTTAAGAAGAAACCAAACCGAAAAAGATGATCATTGGAGGATTTACATCAAACTTCGAGAATCATCAAGAACATTCTATCTTCGATTCGAGAAATGTGGGGCCAGACACTGAATATAACCTTAAGGGGTTAAAGAGAATGAACGGATAACAGGAATGGAAAATGGAAAAGGATTTGTGTTGAGAGAGACCATAAGGATAAACATCTTAAGGTCGGGATTGAATCATCAAGTTGGCCAGAGTGGTAATCCTCGGGGGTATGTTAAGCACCGATGTGGGTAAGGATGGAAGATATGATCTGGACATTGGAACAAATATTCTAAACGCAAAAGTGAATGTCAATTGCATGACTTGGAAGAGTTAGTCCGACTGAAAGAATATAACAGGGGTTGAGGAAGGATTGAAGAAGTCGAGTAGCAATAAACGTCAGAAGGGAACTAAGAGTATAATCCTTAAAGGATTCATCAATTGCATCACCGGACTACCCTGGAGAGGTTAAAGACAAGCTGAGCAATGAGCCTATCCTCGGAGCAGATCACACACTGGACAACTTACAAATTTAAATTTCTTAACTACGGTGAACGGTACATAAAACATTCATGGCATAAGCATGCATACAATTTAGTTTAATTGATTCTTAATATTCTATACCTTACTAATTGATTATTTCCGTTGTACTTGGTTATGTTGTAATTAAGGTTTATTACATGTCTTTGTGTGATTTTAAATTGGGTTTTGCGTGTGTTGCTTGGGAGTATTGGAGGCTTCCTTGCTTTATTTTGTTTGAGAGACGGGGTACTCTCTTTGCTGTGCTTGAGAGACGGGGTTCTCTCTTTGTTGTTTTTGAGAGACGGGGTTCTCTCTTTGCTGTGCTTGAGAGACGGGGTTCTCTCTTTGTTGTTTTTGAGAGACGGGGTTCTCTCTTTGCTGTGTTTGAGAGACGGGGATTCAATCTTTGTTGTTTGTAAGGAACGGGGTTCCTTTATTAATTGTTTTCAGACAGATAGTGAATCCGAGGACAGATTCTTTTAAGGGGGAGAGGTTGTAATGCCCCCGTTTTTCTTATTGTGTTTAGCATGAAGTATGTGCTTATCAAATTGCGCGAAATAATTATTTATACGTGTTTTATATATTTAAGTTTATTTAAATGTATTAAATGTTAATTATTTTATTTTAATAATATTAATATTAAATATATATTTATATATTATTTTAATGATACTAGTATTAACTATATTTATATAATATAAAAATATATGTTAATTGTGTACGTGTGCATGAAGATTGTAATGCATGCATTTGTTATTAATATCAAAATTATGCATGCATGTTACCTATAAATTATATATGTATTTATTAAATATATTTATATACATATATATATAGATATATATGTTAAATGTGCACGATTTGTTTAATGTGTTTGCATGAAATCATGCTATCCAATTTAATAAATAATTATGCATGCAATTTTGATTTTATTAGTGCATGCATGCATTTATATATTCATAATTATATACGTATTAATTTGTTATATTATTTATAATATTATGAATTTTATTGTTTCATTGCGTATGAATGACATTTACGTGCTTCGTTTCTATTTAAATTGATACCGAAATTTCGTGTAAATTTAATATGTTGAACTTATACGTGTCTTGTATATGAATATATGTTCGTTTCGTATTTTCGAATTCATTTGTATGTGTTTCGGATTTAATTTGAATTTTGGGATCCAAGTCGGGGGCTAACGAGCAATTAGCGCACCCTTGGTTCCGTATTTAATATCTTGAGCTCGGGAACTCGGATTCGAGTTTCGTCAACTTCACTGAACTCGTAACGAAAATTCGAGTTTAGTAAACTTAGCCTTATATTTTTCTAAGGTCATTTCAACCTCCGAAATTCAACCGAAAAATGAGACGGCGACCAAACTGACCTTGTTGCACTAAAATGACCATATCTTGCTCAAACCTTGACCAAATTAACTATGGTTAGACTCTGTGGAACCCTAACTCAACCCTTTATTCATCCATTAACCCCCCAAACCAAGATAACCCTCCCCACTTACTGAAAATATCTCAAACATCTTCTGCTTCCCAGTCCCTACCGTAACTCAAGCTTTACCAAGAGATTCAAGCTCAAATCTCCTTCAAAACCTCCATTAATCCACAAGGTAAGCTTGGATATGTTATGTACATACAATATGAGTAATTTTCATTCATTAATCCCCAAATTTGATCATGGTTTCATGAGGTTTTCAGCAGAATTAGAAATTAATAGGTTTTGAGCATTTATGATGATCTCTTTCGTTTCTTGATGTTTTTGATTGATTCCAAGCCTGAAAATGATTGTTTTAACATCCTCTTCTCATTTATGATCATTGATTGCATGGTAGTTGAGGTATTTTTGAGATAGCAATTTTGGAACTTTGACAAAACTTCATGTAATGTCACGTATGACAGCTTTACACGTTTGAGGTCTTTTAGGAACTGATATACATGTGAATTTGTGTTGCTTGGCTGTGTATTTGCTGGCCTAAATGACCTGAACATGTTGGGGATAAGTGGGATCAGTTGTGCCCTGTTTTTACGTGATTTTTCCCTGTTTTTCGGACTGTGTTGCTACTGTCAAACTGCTGCGTTCCTTCTTTCTTCTACTGTCAGTTTTCATGGCTTTGTGGTGTCTGTTGTGGCTGGATTCATGCTGTAATTCATGCCTTATATTGTTGCATAGTTTGCTTGCATTTCTTGCTGGAGTTGCTGCCCTTCTTCTGCGTTAATTGCTGTCAACCAGGGGTTGTTGCAGGCGAGACACGGGGGTGTCGTTTTTGTTCTTTCCTGCGTGTAACGGGGGTGCGATTTTGGGCTTGAGTTGCTGTACCGAGACACGGGGGTGTCACCCTGTTTTTCCCGAACTCTTACCTCCGTTGTATGTGTGCGTTTGCTGTTGTGTACATATGTGTTGTGTGTGTGTTGTTATGCATGCATGGCTGTATGATTTGTGTGTGTGCATGGGATGCTTTAAGTGCATATGTATTGCTGTACGTATATAGATATATATATATATATATATATATATATATATATATATATATATATATATATATATATATATGATGTGTGTATGCATGCATATATGTAAATGTATATATAAATATATATTTATAATATATGTTTCTTAAATATTTAATAATAATTGATTTAATTGAATATAGAATTGGTAATTGTTGCATGAAACTGCATGAGGAGTGTAATTGATGCATGTTAGTTTGCATGCATGGGAATTGATATACGTATACATATATATAATTATATATATATGTTTATTATGTATTAAATGTTATTTGATTTAATTGAATATTATAATTTAAATGTTACCTATTTCATGTTTTATTTAATTTTAATCTTTAATTGAAAGTAATCAATTGCCTATTTTCTAATTGTAAATATGAATACTACATGTTATGAATATTAAATGGATTCTTGAATTAAATTGATATGAGTTATGAATTTATGAATTTATGAATTCATGAAATGAATGAACGAATGGTTTAATTATGTACTTTAAATATCTTAATAGTGCACATGAACATTTCCATGATATAATATCATCTTTTACGTATTGATATCATGTTCATTGCATGCCGTGCGTCTTATTTGGTTCATTTAGAGTCTTGAGTCTCACGAACACGTTACGTTGTCCTTTGTACAGTTTATCTCCATGGTGGAGAGATCTTGATCGTTCAAGCACTTGGTACTCGTATCCTTGTATCGTCATGTTCCAGGTGAGAGTGTTTTCGTTCTAGTTATGTATAAAACCCTATAACCCTTATGTGACAAGTTTTGGGCCTCAAACCTTATATATAGATATATGTTATCTTTACAAGTGGAGTCATTGAGTAAATTCTTCTGGAATTATACATATGGGCATATATAAGCTTAAAATGGTTTTGCAATTAGGCTATGCTCCAAACCTTGTGTCTTCATGCTAGCTACGGATTAGGATGACACGAAGAGGTACGTATATAGCATAAGCCGAGTTGCACTGTAGCACCCCTATACGTAGAGATACCACACCCCCGCACTATAGGCCGATCCACATACGAAATGGACAATCCGTACATGAACTAACCTATAGCGAACGGGTGACAATTAAAAGAAAAGACGAGCTAGGCGGGACTATACCCCAAAGCAATACAAAACCAAGACATAAAAGTTAAAAGCGGACGCATAATATCTACATTACTTATAGGTACCATATTTACATCAAAAGTATAAATACTAATAGGTACCAACAGATATCAATACATTATCATCTCCTATATATTATACAAGCAAAAGTCCCCAAATATACCAAGAACTATAACCTACTAACTCAGGACATGACAAAAGCAAGATCATGTAAGTATGTGCAATGCTAGACCCGGCTGGACGACAAGACATGACTCCGACTCCCGCCTAGCATACGACCGCGACAACCTAAAAGGTGGGGCGTCAGTCCATGGAAGACTGAGTGAGGGCATATACGGGTTACATAGAGACTATAAATATATATACCTTTTTGGCCGAAATATCACATAAGGGATATACGGGTTCTATATAACTAACAATTAAACCTCACCTTTACCGATAAAAGACACGTAGGGCATGGCCTACGGGGCTTGCTCCTCGTCCCTACGAAGCTGGTCTGTGCAAAATAGACGTGTACACGTGAGACTTGACTCTAAATAGACAAAATATGACGAACGGAAAAATGCAACGAGATGACGTGCAAAAACACAATGTGGCATGAAAACATCTTGTTTCAGTACATATGGGATCATATAAAAGCAATTCGGGGTCAAAGAAGCCGTTGGATCGAGGGGCTAAAATGTAATTTTATGCAAAATATTTTGTTCTGCAATCCAGGTGGGAACGGTCATTCCGGGTTCCCTTTGTAAATGGGAACGGTCGTTCCCATGAATCCCCAAAACGTGCCAACGATTTCAATTTTGGAAATGCGCCTTAGCTGGGAACGGCCCTTCCGGTACAAGGCCAAAATGGGAACGGTCGTTCCCATGCTCGGTCGCCTTGTTTTTGTTTGAAAGAGGGGAACGGCCGTTCCCACAATGCCTTGAGGTTGGGAACGGCCGTTCCCTGTTTCTGCAACTTACAGAAACAGAGCAAAACAGGGGAGGCTCTCGGCAATGAGCAACAAAGCAACAAAATTCCATTTTCAATCAGCAAAGTTAGGATTTTCTGGTAATATGATGCATATGTGCTCAAGAAATGATATCATAACACATAAACACTCAAAGCATGAAATATTATCAAGATTTCCAAGGTTTCTTGCTCAAGTTCATATTGATCATTCAAGCTTGATTCTCCATTAAATTCATGCACAAATCATGCCATAATTCATGATATGATCACATAATCATGCTTCCAACTGCAACTAACTCATCTAGCATATAATTCCTAAACCCTAGCTCAATCAAATATGCTCAAGATCATCAATTCATGCACAACCAACCTTGGGATGGAAAAGAGATGAAGAAAATGAATGAAGATGATGATCAACTCCAATTCTTGCAATATTCTAGGAAATTCTTGTTGAAAAGTATGAAATTCTCTTCCCTTTTCCTTCTTGTATGAACCGAGAGTAGCAAGGAGCAAATATGTTGGCGATTTTTGGGATACAATGAATGAAGAAGTTTGAGGAAGCTTTGTACGTGAATCACCATCCTTGATTTTTGTGAAATAATCAAATTGTCATTTAACCCCTCAACTATTCAAGTCATGTAATTAAGTATGCATAGTTTTGAAATATGATCAATTTAGTCCTTGAAAATGTTATGTAATTTGGTCCCTAAAGGTTAGGAAGAAAATCAAATAGGGACAATTTCGTAATTAAACCATACTCGGTGAATATTTTACGAAATGAATATTTTCAAGCCATGAAAGAAATCCTCAGTTTGACATAAATTCATAAAATTTCATTAAAGTATTATAAAATATAATTTATAAAATTATTTTAAACATAAGATATTAATAAATAAAATTCGGGCGTTACAATTCCCCCCCCACCCCCCTAAAAGGACCTGGTCCCCAGGTCCACTGTAAAGTTTTAAAATAATGTGCAAGTCATAAGAGATCCCCGTCTCTTGAACATGAATGAAAGAACCCCGTCTTTCACGAGAAATGAGAAAACCCCGTTTCTCAGCAAGGGGTGAGAGAGCCCTGTCTCTCAACAAGAAGGAGAGAGAGCCCCATCTCTCAGCATGCGCGAAAATAATTCAAGGAACAAATTGTAGAAACAATGGCATGAATGTTACATAAACAGATAGAATCATATGAATTTCATAAATATCATATAGACAAATAAAAATCATTTTAAGCACATATTTACTACTCATAATTAACTAACTTGCAACGAATAAGAAATTAAATACAATAACAATAAAATTCATGATGCACGTGATATGCATGGCTAAATGTACCGTTCACCGATGGTTGTACTATGCATATAATTGGTACCTTCTTCCTTCCTGACCGACTTCACATTCACAGTTTGTACCCCTCTCTCACGAACACCTTCCCGAGCCCGAACAAGCAATCTTTCATTCCTGGTGGATTTCTTTTGTCGCTTGGAACATGTATCTATTTGATGCTCATCACTCCCACAGTAGAGACATAATCCCAACCGTCTCCTACAGCCATCATAAGTGTGGTTATCGCGTCCACAATAGTTGCAAAGAAGTTTCCCAGAAGATGTTGTTGAAGCTGGGGTACGTGAAGATCCTGAACTCGATCCAAGTGATTGTTTCCTTTTCTTTCTGGATCTTTCTGGAAGTGTCGGGGTATGATAAGAGATAGGTCGCTTTCCTTTGTTGAGAGTTTGTCCTGATTTTGAACTTAAGGTCTGCCCGGGTTGAGGATTAGACCTTCTTGCCACCAATGAGGTGGTGCCTCTAACTTTCTCTTGGGAGCCACTTGGAGTTAGTTCCCACACTCTTTTGATTTTCTTGAGTTGTGACCCGGTGGGATCCTTATTTCCTTCAAAGGATCTTGAAGATGGTTGGTTCTGAAATTCCCTAAATGCTATTGAAACTTGGCCCGACTGTGACGATAAGACTCGTGGCTCTGAGGAAACATACTCTTTTATCTTCTGATCCACTAAACGAACCAAGGACTCAAAAAACTCCTGAGGTTGAACCGGAGGGGGTTGATGCGGGAAAACCCTAGGCACTTGCTTACAATGAGGGTGATCTTGAGACATCCTGCAATTCAAACACTAGATATGCATGTTGAATTAATATGCCAACGCACATAACACACTTAGCACTAATAATTCAGCACATTGGGACAACGAAACTCAATCGGGGAAATCACATATATGTAAAGAAATTTGAAATTTAAAATTGAAGTAGCATATGATGCACGTGCTTATGGATGCATTGAACCTGTCACCGGAGTAATGGAAAATTTTATCTCGACATGTAATTCCTTGTTCGTTGAATTATAAGCTAGTATTGAGCTGGTAATCATTTATGGTTTTCCCACGGTCTTCTATTCTTCAGATTTATCTAACATCCATTTGAACATTCCCACGACTCAGTATTATGATTTCTGAAACCCAAAGCCTTCTATGCTCACGGAATTAACATCTAGCTTACTCTTTAATAGTTACTCCCCGATTGTTGCCCGAATCTTCTTCATGGTTGCCACTTTGATCCAAACTCCCTTGTTTACTCCTTAAGAGTTTGAATAATTGAATGAATTCCCTTTCTCATTGTTTGCACTCGATCACCCAACCTTTACCTAGCAATTCGAGGCCTTTCTTTATTGTTTCCATCTGTTGCTTAATATCTTTTAATATTACCCCACAACACGACAACTCAACTTGGATCTTGAAATGTCCCCACTAAATAAAACCTTTAGCATGATTATCTTTCAACTTCGTATCCACTGGCGTGCTGAGCTTCCTTTATTCCTTTCTTAAGTGAAATCCCAAAAGTTTCCTTGCGTTAACTTGGGTAATTATTTGCTCGCCAAACAAAAACTCTTGAATTCAATTTCTGTTCCACTTATGGAATTAATTTCCTGCCTCCTCTCCAACAATAAGTCTGCGGTTATTATCCTACTTTTGAGCATATAATTTCCTTCCAAAATTCTTTATCATCCTTTTCCGTTTTCATTTGTTACTCCAAATCTCCCAATTCGCACTCTTGCACGACCGTCCAAATTGAATCCGGAAAATAAACTCATTCGACCCGATTGTAGAGTCCCTAGCATCTTTACCTTTCATGAATAGATCATCCCAAGCTGCTAGCTCGATTTAAATTATCGAAATGATCTTCTTCTCTTACTTGAATTTGCTTCCCAATTAACTAAGTCTCAATTTAACAACACACCTGAATCTTGAATGATTAGTACTCCAATCTTCCTTCGCCTTGTTCACGAATGAAATAGACTTCCTTGCCCGCTTGATGCTCTCATTTGGCAACACGATCTTCCTTAACTGATTTTCTCACTCCACATTTCATTCTTTGGAATCATAACCCGGTGAACTTGTCTTTGAACCTTTTCCGTACTTGATCCTTAGTCTAAAATTCCTTGGTAGCACTTTCTGTGAATTGATGATCCAAGTTGGTAATTCTCAAATTTAAGTGCTTCTACTTGTTGCTCCATATCTTCCAATTCAACGACATCATATTCGACAATCTTTAAAACCCTTTTCCCGAGAATACCCCTTTTTCCTTATTATTAAACTCCCGGTATAGGTATCTCCGGAACACCTCTCTTTTCTTTTATTTTTTTTTCCGAATCCATCGCGAACGGCAATCCGGTTATTCTCCCTAGTCTAGTACTTTGCCCCTCTTCAGTGCTTTCATTTACCGTTCCCCCTATCCTTCAATGTATTCCCTCAACATGATAATTTAACTTGAATCGGAAAATAGACTCGTCTTACCCGAATGTGGAATCCTGAACATGTTAGTTTTCCATAACTAGTTATTTGCTCTTCCTGACTGTCGTGTTAGGAATTTGAATCCAATTGATCTGAACCCAAATGTAACTCCCAAGCTTGTACTTCGATCGGAGGTACTTAATTGACTCTCCTTCTCAAATCCTATAGTAGCCCAAGATTACCGAGCAATTGGTCGTGGTTTAATATCATTTCCACAACCTGTAACTCACAACCTTATTTCAAATAAATGTATGTGGGTAAGGCGTGCTCATGTCACATAATGATGACATACTTAATGCTCACGACTAAGATTTAATATAAATGCAGCAGGTAATTTATCAATGTTTAAAGTAAAACACGTTAAGCACATAGTTTCAATTAATTCAAGACCAAATAATTAACAATAAATAGCAGAAATCAAAGCAAAGTACAAGTTGTCAAGTAATCGAATTAATTCAGAGAATTTAAATAGATTCAAATAATATGCAAGACTCTCAAATTACCAATTAGTTCCTATGCCGTTCTACCTAGACTTGACACGACACGACACTAGAACCTCGGTTTTGCAACCGGGCTCTGATACCACCTTAGATGTAGCACCCCTATACGTAGAGATACCACACCCCCCCACTATAGGCCGATCCACATACGAAATGGACAATCCGTACATGAACTAACCTATAGCGAACGGGTGACAATTAAAAGAAAAGACGAGCTAGGCGGGACTATACCCCAAAGCAATACAAAACCAAGACATAAAAGTTAAAAGCGGACGCATAATATCTACATTACTTATAGGTACCATATTTACATCAAAAGTATAAATACAAATAGGTACCAACAGATATCAATACATTATCATCTCCTATATATTATACAAGCAAAAGTCCCCAAATATACCAAGAACTATAACATACTAACTAAGGACATGACAAAAGCAAAATCATGTAAGTATGTGCAATGCCAGACCCGGCTGGACGACAAGACATGACTCCGACTCCCGCCTAGCACACGACCGCGATAACCTGAAAGGTGGGGCGTCAGTCCATGGAAGACTGAGTGAGGGGCAATACATATATATTAGCGCAGTTACCATGCAAGTTATATTCTCGGGTAAAGGTGTATAAAAGATAAATATATGATTTCAAGACTAAAGTATTCTTCGCCCGCGAGTACAACAGTCAATATTAATTACTGGTTCATTTCATGCAATCAATCAATACATAGCCCCGGCGAGTGAGGGCGGTCTCCAACCGAACTCTAAATGAACATGTACATGCTTGCTTGATTATCAATAAATGGGTGATCATGTAATTCCATTATCGTGCAATCGTGCAACAGTGTAATCATATAACACGTTCATGGAATGAAAATCATGCAATAACCCGAGGCGCATCCGTGGTGCCAGACTCGTCACCAGTCTCCTTCTTCCTCTGGTTTGATGATGGGATTGCAAGGCCCCAACATCCAATCTCATTGAGCAGAGGGTACATGAATCCCTAAGCCCGGAGCTCCTTCCTCCACTGACCTCCTAGCGGATTCAGGGGTGACCCCAAATATGATGAGGATAGCGCCAGAGTTACCCGTCAGCCCTTGCTTTCCCGGTTGGCTCTAGTCACTACCCTCGTGCCCAAACGTGAACGATCATGCTACTCGCCTAGACATGCACAAAACAATACATGGCTTGCTTGCTTGCTTGAACACGACTTGAAATGATCAATGATTTATAGAGATTATAAATATATATACCTTTTTGGCCGAAATATCACATAAGGGATATACGGGTTCTATATAACTAACAATTAAACCTCGCCTTTACCGATAAAAGACACGTAGGGCATGGCCTACGGGGCTTGCTCCTCGTCCCTACGAAGCTGGTCTGTGCAAAATAGACGTGTACACGTGAGACTTGACTCTAAATAGACCAAATATGACGAACGGCAAAATGTAACGAGATGACGTGCAAATCACAATGTGGCATGAAAACATCTTGTTTCAGTACATATGGGATCATATAAAAGCAATTCGGGGTCAAATAAGTCGTTGGATCGAGGGGCTAAAATGCAATTTTATGCAGAATATTTTGTTCTGCAATCCAGGTGAGAACGGTCGTTCCGGGTTCCCTTTGTAAATGGGAACGGTCGTTCCCATAAATCCCCAAAACGAGCCAACGATTTCAATTTTAGAAATGCGTCTTAGCTGGGAACGGCCCTTCCGGCGCAAGGCCAAAATGGGAACGACTGTAACGCCCCGTGTTTTCACACGTGCAGGTATGAGTTATGTGCGCAATTTCATTTAATTATATGAGTTTATATCATGTTTTACTAATTGGATTATTTCTAATTTGATTGAATTGTTAAAATTTCTATATGAATTCTAACTTGTGTTATGACGATATGAATGAAAATGTGAGAATACGAATTTTGTGAATTCGGTATTAATTGAATGAAATTATATGTTTCGTGTAATACGTGGGCTTAATTGTAACTTATTTGAATGTTTTGGACTCAATTGGAAATTTGAGTTTGGGCTTAATTGCCACTTTTTGAAAGTTTAGGGACCTATTTGAATATAGGCAACCCTGAACGGTTTTCGTGATATCTTGAGCTCCGGACCTCGAAATCGAGATCCGTAACCGGCGTTGAACTCATTTCGACGTTACCTATCCATTAAACTTGACCTTGTATTATTTGGATACCGTTTGAACCCTCGACAATGAATCTTTTCACAACCTCGTTTCTTATAACTTGTTTGAATCGTTTACTAAACGAACCGGACTTGAACCGACCCGAATCCTACCCATATTAGCACTAAATATCAGCATTCTCCTCCTCCTTTGCCCTCATTTTGATCGATCATCATCATTTCAAGAGGCCAAGGAAGAAGCTCCAAGAAACCCTCCATTTTGATCATCCAAACCCTAAGCTCAAGATCAACTAATCTTCCATCTTCTTCCAAGGTAAGGTATGGAATGTTTTTCTCTATTTCTCCTCTCCATTTTCTTCCGATTATATCTTTGTATGGGTTGGAGATTCATGTGAGATGAAGAGAAGCTTGAAATGAGTTATATGATATGAATTCTTGATTCTATGTCTATCTTTGGTTTTTAGTGAGAGTTGATGCATGGAAATTGTTGCTTGTAACTTCCCTATCATTTCTAGATGCTAAGATTTTGTATTGGTTGATCATAGCATGATATGCCATTAATGAAGCTTGAAGCTTCCATGAATGAAAAATTATTATTGGATGATCTTTTGCCAATTTTATGCATGACTTATTGTATATATGAATGAATTACATGATTTGTATGAGTTTTATAAATTATGAGCATGTCTATGAGTGTACAAGAGCTTCCTTATGGCTGCCCCTGTTTTTGCAAGCTTTTCCCACGAAAAACAGAGTTGCTGCTCTGTTTTTCCTCGCAGAACGACGAGCTGACACGGCCGTGTCAGCTTTGAACTGAAAATGGACACGGCCGTGTTAGGCTCTCGATTTTGATTTTTCAGAATTTAAATCTCGGACACGGCCGTGTCCAAATGCTTTGAAAACTCAACACGGCCGTGTCAAGCCCTCGACTTTGAATTTTTCTGATTGTAAACCTCGGACACGTCCGTGTCCGTTTCCTTTGAAAACTCAACACGGCCGTGTCATTTGAAATGGCAGCTTTGGGGGAACTCTTTTATTGTTTGTTTTGCGTTTATTAATCGTAATTATGAATTATATGTAACATGATTATGTTAAAGTAATGTTTTATGATTGGTTTATGATTGATATATGCTATTGATGAGTTATGAATACAAAGTATGAAAGTATGAACGATATGAACGGGATTGAATACGGTTTTACCGTAGAATGAACGAAACTTGGTGAATTATATGTTTAATTGAACTTTATGATATTCATGACCATAATTGAACATATTATTGCATTTTAAGCATTCCATAGCATGTTATTGCATAGCCGAGCGTCTAATGTGGTCATGATTGAGTCTCACACTACCTTTGTCACACAGATCTTGATCCGGTGGGTGACGAGGTCGGGCAGTGAGAGCGTGTCGGGTTCTTTTATCTATCAGGTGGGTTTTTCTTCTATTAGATAACAATATGACCCGAACACCTAATGTGCAAGATTTTAGCCAAAACCCTATATAGGTATTTATGCCAAGTTTTAACGAGCAAATGTTTTTGAACGAAAGCCTTTATTATGAATGTCCTACCAAAATGTTTTGGCGAGGAATGTATGAACGATCACAATGAATGAGGGCCCGGGGCTTAGTGTATTGGTGAACCGGGGAAGCATGGGCTGACGGGAATCCACATATACTAGTCCCAACAATTTCGGCAACCTGGATTTCACTAGGAGATTAGTGGATGAAAGGGGTCCTGGCTTTTGGGGATTCATGTACCCCTCTAGCATTAATGAATGAGGGCTCGGGCCTTGCAAACCCGTTCCCTACCCGGAGGAAAAAAGAGTATATGAATGAACGAATGAATGTTCTAATGTGTGTGCACGAAAGAATGTAATGTATGAATGAATGAATGAATGAATGAATGAGTAATGGATTACACGTGGTCGTGGTTGGAGTTAATGCACGCCCTCTCGCCGGGCTATTAATGACCTAATGAACGAATGGATTGTTATAATCCTATTCGTTGTACTTTATGTTCCCGCTTGGGAGAAATGCTTCTAAACCTCGAATAAGGATTATAACTTGCATGTATGTGTTTCAATTCCGCAATATTATGATATTATGCCTCTATTTTATACCCACCAGTCTGTCTAAGACTGAACCCGGAGTTGTTTCAGTTGTTTTTGTAGGAAAGGGGATGCTAGGCGGGATACCAGTTTAGGAGAGTCTTGCATCGTGTCTAGCCTTTCCTTTACACGCATTTGATTACTTTTGTTACTTTTAAATTGTATATGTATGGAGCGTACATGAATATTGGTACCTATATGTATCTTTCTTGAACTATTGGTACATAGAGCGTATAGCTCAATCTATATATGGAATACATGTTGGTACCTAGAGCTCTAGCTCAATATGTAAAATATGAATGATTGCTTCCGCTACCTTTTTATTGCTCTGGTTGTTGTGATTGTTGTTGGGGTTTAAGTTATAGGTTAGTCCCGCCTGGCTTAGCGAGTATGTCTCTGTTCGATATGATTCGGCACGTGTATGGAAATCCATTTCGTATACGGGTCGGGTCATGGTGCGGGGGATGTGACGTCTCGCGCTCGGGCGTTACATCGTTTGAGTGGTATCAGAGCCCAAGGTTGCAAAACCAGGGTTCTAGTGTCGTGTGGAGTCAGTAGGTCGTTCGCCTGTAGGAATTACTTGTAATTTGGATCATTTGCATTTTTATGTGATAAGGTGTTTCGATCTCTGACTTGAATGATTGATTGATTTAATGCATTGTCACGCATGAACTAAATCTAGCACGCATGTTAGTGTTTGAGTGAACAGGATGCCTCCTAGAAGACATCGGGAAAGGTCTCCGGATCGTCATCATCATAGAGATCGTTCTCCTAATCCTCCACAACCGCCTATGAATATGGAGCATTTTATGGAAGCGGTATATAATTACGTGGAGCATAGAAGGGCTCAGGATCCTCCAGTACAACCGCAAGTTGAACATCAAACACCTCCTCCAAATAACCCGAGAGATCATCATGGGTTGTTTTTGAGTTATAACTCACCAAGGTTTTCCGGTTCGGTGGATGATGCTATATCGGAAGGATGGCTCACAAGGATTGAGAGGATTTTTAATGTTAGACAATTCACATCTCAAGAGAAGGCCCAGTTTGCTATTTTCCAACTGGATGGGGAGGCGTATGATTGGTGGGAACATACTAGAGAGAAGCTCGAGGTGGAAGGAGAAGAAATTAATTGGGAAGTGTTTCTAAGGGAGTTTAGAGAAGCTTTTGTGCCCGAGGTCGTTCGAGAAAGGAAAGAACAAGAGTTTATGGATCTAAAGCAAGGGACTCGAACGGTGGCTCAATATCTTTCTCTTTTCAACAGGCTTGGCAAGTATGCACCTCACATTACAAGGGATGAAAAGAGAAAGGGAAAGAAGTTTATAGCTGGATTGAGACAGGATCTGAGGCATGGGCACGCGGGCCATAACTTCGAATCTTTCGCTAACACTGTACAAAGGGCTCTGGTATTGGAAGAGGAGTACAACAAAAAGGACCCCTTACCTCGTATGCAAATGGGACAAGGTCGGGGTTTGGAAAAGGGAAGAGGCCTATGGTATCCCCTCCTCAGCCATTTCAAGGGCAAAACCAGAGGTTTCGACCTACAGTAGCTGCACCGCCGAAGCCACAAGCACCGCCAGCTGCTAATGATCCTCGACATGATAGGCCACCTTGTATGTATTGTGGAGGTCCTACTCACACTTACAACACTTGCAGAAGGAGGTTGGGACAGTGTCTGATTTGTGGGAAGACGACACATATGGCCAATACTTGTCCAGATAAGACTCCAGGCTGTCAACCGGGAGCTCAGAGGCCGATGATCCTAGCTCCTGCATATGCCCTTGCGGGTGAAGAGCAAGATGTGGAAGCCAATCCCAATGCTATGGTGGAAGGTACGATATGCATCCATAACACGAACATACATGCATTATTTCACCCTGGCGCTACTCATTCTTTTATATCTTGCAAATTAATTGATACTTTGTGTTTGCCTGTTACGTGTTTGAATGCTTGTTATGTGGTGAGTTCGCCATTGGGTGGAAGTCTTGAGACAGATCGGGTGGTCAGAGACTGTGTGTTTGGGTTTGAAGGCGGAGAATATCAGGCAGATTTGGTGGTAATGCCGATGAAAAGATATGGGGTTATTCTGGGAATGGATTGGTTGTTTTGGTACCACGCCACGGTTGATTATTTCTCCAAGACAGTCAAGTTGGGAGAAGAAGTGGTAGTAAGGAAAGAAGCAGAGAGTGCACCTCTTTAGTCGTTTAATGAGGCTCATAAGTTGATAAGGAATGGGGCAACGGGATTTATTACCTATATCTTGAATAAGCCGAAAGATCAGGTGAAACTCGAAGAGACAGAAGTGGTGAAGGAATATCTGGAAGTGTTTCCCGAAGTTTTAGGTTCTTTACCTCCGGATCGAGAGATCGAATTTATAATAGACTTATATCCGGGATCTGAACCTTACTCTAAGACTCCTTACCGGATGGCACCGGCAGAGTTACTGGAGTTAAAAGTTCAGTTGGAAGATCTTCTCAAGAACGGTTATATTCGGCCGAGTTTGTCACCGTGGGGCGCACCGGTTCTCTTTATTAAGAAGAAAGATGGAACCTTGAGGATGTGCATTGACTACCGGGAGTTGAATCGGATGACGGTAAAGAATAAATATCCATTGCCTAATATAGAGGATTGTTTGATATGCTACAAGGGTCAAGAGTGTATTCCAAGATCGATTTGAGGCAAGGATATTATCAGCTAAAGATCAAGGAGGAAGATATTCCTAAGACAGGATTTAATACCCGGTATGGACATTATGAATTCGTGGTGATGCCATTTGGATTAACTAACGCGCCGGCAACTTTTATGGACATGATGCATCGGATTTTCCGGCCGTATTTGGATAAGTTTGTTGTGATCTTCATCGATGATATTTTGGTGTACTCAAGGTCATAAGAGGATCATGCTCGGCATTTGAGATTGGTATTGGAAGCTTTAAGAGATAACCAGCTTTATGCAAAGTTCAGTAAATGCGAGTTTTGGATTTACAGGGTGAGTTTCTTGGGACATATCATTTCGAGCAAAGGATTAGAAGTGGATCCTTCAAAAATAGAGGCAGTTTCGAAGTGGCAGAGTCCTAAGAATGTTTCTGAGATCCGAAGTTTCTTGGGTTTAGCCGGCTATTACCGAAGGTTTGTTAAGGATTTTTCTAAGATAGCGGCTCCGTTAACCCGATTAACCAAGAAAGAAGTTCGGTTTAAGTGGGATGAGAAGTGTGAAGCCAGTTTTCAGCTCTTGAAAGATAAGTTAACTTCTGCATCGATACTTGCACTTCCGGATGGTATTGAAGGGTTTATGGTGTATACAGATGCTTCCCATGAAGGCTTAGGTTGTGTTTTGATGCAAAATGGGAGAGTAATTGCTTATGCCTCTAGGAAATTGAAAGAGCATGAGAAGAATTACCCCACTCACGACCTTGAACTTGCAGCGGTGATTTTTGCCTTGGGGAAGTGGAGACATTACTTGTATGGAACTTCATTTGAGATTTTCACCGATCATAAGAGTCTTCAGTATTTATTTTCTCAGAAGGAGTTGAATAGAAGGCAACGAAGGTGGATGGAGACTCTCGAGGACTATGATTGTGTGATTAAGTATCACCCAGGCAAAGCTAATGTGGTCGCGGATGCGTTGAGCAGGAAGGCTAGTGTATCCAATTTAAAGTTAAATATTGGACAACCAATGGAATTGGTTAAGATAAAAGCTCGTATTGGTAATATCTCAGTATGTCCAGAGTTAAGACAACAGATATTTGAAGCACAACGGACGGATGTTCAGATTCAGAAGTTGATTGAGAAGGCTCGATCAGACTCCGAGTGTCCGTTTGGATTCGATGATACGGGAATCTTTCGATTTAAGGACAGGGTGGTAGTTCCGAAGGAGTTGAGAAGAGCTATTTTGGAGGAAGCTCATAAAACTGTCTATTCGGTACATCCTGGTGGAAACAAGATGTATCGGGACTTGAAACAGTATTATTAGTGGAACGGATTGAAGAGAGATGTAGTGAGTTATGTGAAGCATTGCCTGACTTGTCAGCTAGTGAAAGCTGAGCATCAGAAGCCGTCAGGATTGTTACAGCCATTACCTATTCCCGAATGGAGATGGGAATAGATTGTGATGGATTTTGTATCGGGTTTACCTAGAGTGAAAGGTGGATTCGATGGAATTTGGGTAATCGTGGACAGGTTAACCAAATCAGCACATTTTCTCGCAGTTCGGATGTCAGATAAGATAGGTAAGCTGGCTAAGAGGTATTGTGATGAGATTGTTCGGTTACATGGAGTGCCAGCTAGTATTGTTTCAGACAGGGATCCGAGATTCACTTCTAAGTTCTGGCAAGAGTTACAGAAGTGTTTGGGAACTAAGCTTCAGTTCAGTACAGCTTTTCATCCACAGACTGACGGGCAATCCGAAAGATTAATCAGATATCTTGAGGATATGTTAAGGGCGTGTGCGTTGGATTTCTCGAGTTCATTGAATGAACAATTGCCCTTGATTGAGTTTGCCTACAATAACAGTTATCAAGCTTCGATAGAAATGGCACCGTATGAGTTTCTTTATGGAAGGAAGTGCCGATCTCCGTTATTTTTCGATTTGGAAGAGTGGAAGTGGAGTAAGCAAGAAGGGGTACAAAGAGGTGAAAGGAAAGATAAACCTTCCAAGGCTATTCAGGATGCTATTGGAAATGTTCAGATTATCCGACAACGGATGAAGGTAGCTCAAGATCGACAGAAAAGTTATGCAGATAAGCGAAGGAAAGATCTTGAATTTGAAGTTGGGGATAGGGTATTCCTGAAAGCTTCACCTCGGAAAGGATTTACCCGAATTGGAAAAGGAGGAAAGTTGAATCCCCGATATTTGGGACCTTATGAGATTTTAGAGAGAATCGGAGATACAGCTTACAGATTGGATTTGCCTCCAAGCTTAACGGGTATTCACAATGTCTTCCATGTATCACAACTTCGGAAGTACTATCCCGATGAGTCCGTGATCTGTGACGGCCCGAGTTTTCACACGTGCAGGTAAGTGTTACGTGCGCATTTATAGTTAATTATATGATTTTATATTTTATTTTGTCAATTGAATTTGTTTATAATTTCATTTATTTGTTTAAAATTACTTATGATTGTCTATTTGAGCTATGACTATGTGATCGGACTTGTGAAAATGTGAATTCTGTGATTGTGGTGTCAATTGAATGAAATTACGTGTTCCGTGTATTCCGTGGGCTTAATTGTTAGATATTTGAATGTTTTGGACTCAATTGGAAATTGAGTTTGGGCTTAATTGCCACTTTTTGTAAGTTTAGGGACCTATTTGTATAATAGGCAACCCTGAACGGTTTTCGTGATATCTTGAGCTCCGGACCTCGAAATCGAGATCCGTAACCGGTGTTGAACTTGTTTCGACGTTACCTATCCTTTGAACATGACCTTGTACCTTTTTGATATCATTTGAACCTTCGACAACAAACCATTCCATAACCCGATTTTATAACTTGCTTGAACCTTTTCTTAAACGAACCGGACTTGGACCAACCCGTATCCTACCCATTTCTATACTAGATATCAGCACTCCTACTCCCCATTTGATCGATCAAAATCAGCCAAGGCAAGGGGCAAGGAAGCACTCTCAAGAAACCCTCCATTCTTGATCAACCAAGTTTGAGCTCAAGTCTAGCTTCCATCCGATCTTTTTCCAAGGTGAGTTAGGATTTGTAATCTCCATCTTCCCCTCTATATTTTCATCTAAGTGAAGCATGTTAGAAGTTGAGTATTCATGTGTTTGAATATATGAGCATGAGTTGAGGGTTTGGTTTGACCTTTGGTTTCCATGAGTTAAGATGAGGTTTGATGCATGATGAATGATGTTTGAAGCTTCCTTATCAATTCTTTATGCTTGGATTTAATGTTGGTGGACTATAGCATGAGTTGCCATTGGAGGAGCTTGAAGCTTCCATGAATGAAAGCTTGTCATTGATTGATCTTTTGCCAACTTTGGATATGGATTCTTGCATATATGAATGAATTGCAAGATTTGTACGAATTATGTGGCTTGAAAACGTGTCTAGTTGGTATCTAAGAGTTTCCTTAGGGCTGCCCTGTTCTTCAAAGCTTTTCCCACGCAGAAACAGAGCTGCTGCTCTGTTTTCCCTTTCAAAACGATGAGCTGACACGGCCGTGTCAGCTTTATACTGAAAATGAACACGGCCGTGTTAGGCTCTCGACTTTGTTGTTTTTCAGATTTTAACCTCGGACACGGTCGTGTCCAAATCCTTTGAAAACCCAACATAGCCGTGTCAAGCCCTCGACTTTGAATTTTCTGATTTTTAAACCTCGGACACGGCCGTGTCTATTTCCCTTTGAAACTCAACACGGCCGTGTCATTTGAAATGGCAGCCTTGGGAAGTCTCTTTTCTTGCTTGAATGGCATGCATGGCTCGTATTTGTGGATTATATGGAACGTGATTCCAATTTAGCTATGTTATGATTGTTTTATAAATGCAAGAATGCAAGCATGAAAGTTGTGAACGGTTATATGTTTTAAGACATTAATAGTGCACATGAACTTGTCCATTATATTTGTTTTATGCGTTCATATCATAAGCATGGCATTGTCGAGCGTCTTATTTGGTCATTATGAGTCTCACTTCACCTGTCTTGCACAGATTTTGATTCCTTTGGAGACGAGGCCGATCAGTGAGGCTCGTGTGCTCTTCTTTTGCAGTTCGAGGTGGGTTTTTCTTCTACATAGCTATATGACCCTATAAATACCTTTAATGTGAAAAGTTTTAGACCAAAATGTATATATATATATATAGAGTCATTTTCATAGAGTAAATGTTTACAACGTAAAGCTTTAATTTCTAAATCCTACCAAATGTTTTGGCGAGAAAAGAAAGAATGAATGTTATGCACGAATGGGGCCCAGGGACTTAGTGTGAGTGGCTATCCGGGGAGGCGTGGGCCGACGGTGATCCTTCACGTTAGTTGCACCAAATTAACGGCGTAACCGGACCTCGTTAGGAGTTAGCGAGGAATGGATGCTGAGCGCCATCTGGGGAGTCATGTAACCCCTTTTGGTCCATGAATGGGTGGTCGGGTCTTGCAAGTCCGTTACCAAACCGGAGGAAGAAGGTGTAAATGTTAATGAATGTGCACACAAGATTGAAATGCATGAACAAAATGAATGAAAGAATGTTTGAATGTTTGACACAAGGTGTTGGTTGGAGATAATGTACTCCCACTCGCTGAGCCAATAATGACCTAATGTTAATGATTCGTTATAATCCCTTTTAATGAGTTTCATTCACCCACTTGGGGAAGTTCTTTAAAACCTCATTTGGGATTATAGCTTGCATGTGATTGTTTAATTACTGTCATATATACTATTTATGCCCTGTTTTATACCCACCAGTCCCTTTTGGACTAAGCCCGTTTGGTTTTCAGTTGTTTTGTGCTGGTGTCAAGGGAGCTAGGCGGGAATTCGAGTCGTAGGTCTTGCATTTGCTTCTAGCTCTAGTATTTTGGTGTTACACTTGCATACTCGTACTTTTGGTTATTGTATATGGATATTGTTTTGAGCCGTGATGGCATACAAATACTGATTTGGAGCGTAATGGTATTGAATTTTAACTTTCATGAATTTAAATGTTGGTACATAGAGCATATAGCTCGATATATGATATAACTGTTGGTACCTAGAGCATATAGCTCAATCTACTATATATGATTTATTGCTTTCGCATTTTATGTTATGCTACTACTCTGATTGTTGTGGTGATTGCGGTTTAAGTGATAGGATAGTCCCGCCTGGCTTAGAGTGTGTGTATGTCCCCGTTCGCTATGATTCAGCACGTGTATGGAAATCCATTTCATATACGGGTCGGGTCATGGTGCGGGGGGATGTGGTTCCTCGCGCTCGGGTGCTACATGATCATACCGGTTGAAGAGGTTGAGCTTGAACCGGATCTCACCTTTGTTCAGAAACCGGTGAAGATTCTGGATCGGAAATTTCAAGAACTTCGAAACAGGCGGTTTCCCTTGGTGAAGGTATTATGGCGAAGTAATAAGACGGAAGAAGCCACTTGGGAAACAGAAGAGAAAATGAAGAAGTTCTATCCAGAGTTGTTCCCGATCGAGCAATGAATCCGAGGACGGATTCTTTTTAAGGGGGAGAGGTTGTAACGCCCCGTGTTCTCACACGTGCAGGTATGAGTTACGTGCGCAATTTCATTTAATTATATGAGTTTATATCATGTTTTACTAATTGGATTATTTCTAATTTGATTTAATTGTTAAAATTTCTATATGAATTCTAACTTGTGTTATGACTATATGAATGAAAATGTGAGAATACGAATTTTGTGAATTCGGTATTAATTGAATGAAATTATATTTTTCGTGTAATTCGTGGGCTTAATTGTAACTTATTTGAATGTTTTGGACTCAATTGGAAAATTGAGTTTGGGCTTAATTGCCACTTTTTGAAAGTTTAGGGACCTATTTGAATATAGGCAACCCTGAACGGTTTTCGCGATATCTTGAGCTCCGGACCTCGAAATCGAGATCCGTAACAGGCGTTGAACTCGTTTCGACGTTACCTATCCATTAAACTTGACCTTGTATTATTTCGATACCGTTTGAACCCTTGACAATGAATCTTTTCACAACCTCGTTTCTTATAACTTGTTTAAACCGTTTACTAAACGAACTGGACTTGAACCGACCCGAATCCTACCCATATTAGCACTAAATATCAGCATTCTCCTCCTCCTTTGCCCTCATTTTGATCGATCATCATCATTTCAAGAGGCCAACGAAGAAGCTCCAAGAAACCCTCCATTTTGATCATCCAAACCCTAAGCTCAAGATCAACCAATCTTCCATCTTCTTCCTAGGTAAGGTATGGAATGTTTTTCTCTCTTTCTCCTCTCCATTTTCTTCCGATTATATCTTTGTATGGGTTGGAGATTCATGTGAGATGAAGAGAAGTTTGAAATGAGTTATATGATATGAATTCTTGATTCTATGTCTATCTTTGGTTTTTAGTGAGAGTTGATGCATGGAAATTGTTGCTTGTAACTTCCCTATCATTTCTAGATGCTAAGATTTTGTGTTGGTTGATCATAGCATGATATGCCATTAATGAAAAATTATTATTGGATGATCTTTTGCCAATTTTATGCATGACTTATTGTATATATGAATGGATTACATGATTTGTATGAGTTTTATGAATTATGAGCATGTCTATGAGTGTACAAGAGCTTCCTTATGGCTGCCCCTGTTTTTGCAAGCTTTTCCCACGAACTGTTTTTCCTCGCAGAACGACGAGCTGACCCGGCCGTGTCAGCTTTGAACTGAAAATGGACACGGCCGTGTTAGGCTCTCGATTTTGATTTTTCAGAATTTAAATCTCGGACACAGCCGTGTCCAGATGCTTTGAAAACTCAACACGGCCGTGTCAAGCCCTCGACTTTGAATTTTTTTGATTTTAAACCTCGGACACGGCCGTGTCCGTTTCCATTGAAAACTCAACACGGCCGTGTCATTTGAAATGGCAGCTTTGGGGGAACTCTTTTATTGTTTGTTTTGCGTTTATTATTCGTAATTATGAATTATATGTAACATGATTATGTTAAAGTAACGTTTTATGATTGGTTTATGATTGATATATGCTATTGATGAATTATGAATGCAAAGTATGAAAGTATAAACGATATGAACGGGATTGAATACGGTTTTACCGTATAATGAACGAAACTTGGTGAATTATGTGTTTAATTGAACTCTATGATATTCATGACCATAATTGAACATATTATTGCATTTTAATCATTCCATAGCATGTTATTGCATAGCCGAGCGTCTAATGTGGTCATGATTGAGTCTCACACTACCTTTGTTACACAGATCTTGATCCGGTGGGTGATGAGGTCGGGCAGTGAGAGCGTGTCGGGTTCTTTTGTCTATCAGGTGGGTTTTTCTTCTATTAGATAACAATATGACCCGAACACCTAAAATGCAAGATTTTAGCCAAAACCCTATATAGGTATCTATGCCAAGTTTTAACGAGTAAATGTTTTTGAACGAAAGCCTTTATTATGAATGTCCTACCAAAATGTTTTGGCGAGAAATGTATGAATGATCACAATGAATGAGGGCCCGGGGCTTAGTGTATTGGTGAACCGGGGAAGAATGGGCTGACGGGAATCCACATATACTAGTCCCAACAATTTCGGCAACCTGGATTTCACTAGGAGATTAGTGGATGAAAGGGGTCCCGGCTTTTGGGGATTCATGTACCCCTCTAGCATTAATGAATGAGGGCTCGGGCCTTGCAAACCCGTTCCCTACCCGGAGGAAAAAGGAGTATATGAATGAACGAATGAATGTTCTAATGTATGTGTACGAAAGAATGTAATGTATGAATGAATGAATGAATAATGGATTACACGTGGTGGTGGTTGGAGTTAATGCACGCCCTCTCGCCGGGCTATTAATAACCTAATGAACGAATGGATTGTTATAATCCTATTCGTTGTACTTTATGTTCCCGCATGGGAGAAATGCTTCTAAACCTCGAATAAGGATTATAACTTGCATGTATGTGTTTCAATTCTGCAATATTATGATATTATGCCTCTATTTTATACCCACCAGTCTGTCTAAGACTGAACCCGGAATTGTTTCAGTTGTTTTTGCAGGAAAGGGGATGCTAGGCGGGATACCAGTTTGGGAGAGTCTTGCATCGTGTCTAGCCTTTCCTTTACACGCATTTGATTACTTTTGTTACTTTTAACTTGTATATGTATGGAGCGTACATGAATATTGGTACCTATATGTATCTTTCTTGAACTATTGGTACATAGAGCGTATAGCTCAATCTATATATGGAATACATGTTGGTACCTAGAGCTCTAGCTCAATATGTAAAATATGAATGGTTGTTTCCGCTACCTTTTTATTGCTCTGGTTGTTGTGATTGTTGTTGGGGTTTAAGTTATAGGTTAGTCCCGCCTGGCTTAGCGAGTGTGTATGTCTCCGTTCGCTATGATTCGGCACGTGTATGGAAATCCATTTCGTATACGGGTCGGGTCATGGTACGGGGGATGTGACGTCTCGCGCTCGGGCGTTACAATGGCTGTTCCCATGCTCGGCCGCCTTGTTTTTGTTTAAAAGAGGGGAACGCCCGTTCCCTCAATGCCTTGAGGTTGGGAACGGCCGTTCCCTGTTTCTACAACTTACAGAAACAGAGCAAAACAGGGGAGGCTCTCGGCAATGAGCAACAAAGCAACAAAATTCCATTTTCAATCAACAAACTTAGGATTTTCTGGTAATATGATGCATATGTGCTCAAGAAATGATATCATAACACTTAAGTTCATATTATCAAAGCATGAAATATTATCAAGATTTCCAAGGTTTCTAGCTCAAGTTCATATTAATCATTCAAGCTTGATTCTCCATTAAATTCATGCACAAATCATGCCATAATTCATGATATGATCACATAATCATGCTTCCAACTGCAACTAACTCATCTAGCATATAATTCCTAAACCCTAGCTCAATCAAATATGCTCAAGATCATCAATTCATGCACAACCGACCTTGGAATGGAAAAGAGATGAAGAAAATGAATGAAGATGATGATCAACTCCAATTCTTGCAATATTCTAGGAAATTCTTGATGAAAAGTATGAAATTCTCTTCCCTTTTTCCTTCTTGTATGAACCGAGAGTAGCAAGGAGCAAATATGTTGGTGATTTTTGGGATAAAATGAATGAAGAAGCTTGAGGAAGCTTTGTACGTGAATCACCATCCTTGATTTTTGTGAAATAATCAAATTGCCATTTAACCCCTCAACTATTCAAGTCATGCAATTAAGTATGCATAATTTTGAAATATGATCAATTTAGTCCTTGAAAATGTTATGCAATTTGGTCCCTAAAGGTTAGGAAGAAAATCAAATAGGGGCAATTTCGTAATTAAACCATACTCGGTGAATATTTTACGAAATGAATATTTTCAAGTCATGAAAGAAATCCTCAGTTTGATATAAATTCATAAAATTTCATGAAAGTTTTATAAAAAATAATTTATAAAATTATTTTAAACATAAGATATTAATAAATAAAATTCGGGCCGTTACATGCACGGTAAGGTATGTTTTCTTATATTATGTATCCTATGTATGAGGCAAATGTTTTGGCGAGATTAATTATGTATGTTATGATTGCATGGGCCCAGGGACATAGTGCAAGTGGCTATCCGGGGAGGCAAGGGCCGACGGTGATCCCTTGTACTAGTCCCACCATATTTACGGTGATACCGGCCCTCGCTAGGAGGTTTAGCGGGGAATGGGAGCTGAGTGCCCGTGGGGGAGTCATGAAACCCCATTGGCCTATGTATGAGGTGGTCGGGTCTTGCTAACCCGTCCACCACCCGGAGGAAGAAGGTTGGAACTTATTTTATGATTATGACTATGATTATGTTTATGATTGATAGGCACCGTGCGGGAAGGCCGGGATACGGATTGCCCAAACGAATATGTTTAGGATATGATATATGATTTGTGTGTATTATGATGTATTGCATGATCACCTACTTAAAATATTATTGATATTTGTCGTACACGGTCGGAGTTTGGTTGGAGATGATGCACGCTCACTGGCCGAGCCTTATGTTTATATATGATTTATGAACGTAATGAATTAATATGATTAGTCGTAAAATCCGAGTATTGCTTGGTCATTCTCTTGCCCTTTTTGGGAACTAATTCTAAATAAAACCTTGCTCGGGATTTATGACTTGCATGTGCATGTTTTATATATGTATATCCTTCCTGCTCACTCAGTCTTCCAGAGACTAACCCTTTCCCTCCCCAACACTTTAGTGTGCAGGTTTGGCTTTGGAGTTTCGAGCTAGGCGGAGCTTTGATTAGTTTGAGTCGGTCAAGTTAAGCTAGAAGTGTCTCTGCATTCATCTTATGTATTTAATTGTGAATGAAGTAACCTTGTAAGATTATTGGAGTTGAATCTTGTTTAAGTGCTATTGAATTGCTTTTGTTGGCTTTGATTATGAGTTTAAAAGAGGCCTGAAGAGCCCAAGTCTGCTTATGGTTTGTGTGTTTGAATTTTAGTTTTTCGATGCATTATATTTTGTTGATTGGCTAGTATGTGCAGGGTCTAAGTTCCGCCTAGCTTAGGAAGGGATTTTGTTTGTCTCCCGTTCGCCATGGTTGGATACAGGTACGGACTTTCCATTTCGTTACTTGTGTTGAGCCATAGTGCGGGGGATGTGGTGCCGCACGTGCGGGGTGCTACACTACAGACTCGTTTCGCTGTCCCGAGCGCGTTAAAGGGGTCCAAAAGGTCGAAATCTCGCCCAAACAAGAAACGACCGAAAACCCCCTAAAAAGAGAAAATTACAAACAGGCCCCCAAGGTAACACCCCAACTTTTCTGTATTCTAATATGACGTATGTGATTAACTATTTACGTGAATTAATTGGCTATAAAGGTTTCCTTTATTTAGATTTCATTACTTAATTGTTAAATATGTGATTAATTTAAATATATGCAATATTTGAATTGGAATGTATAAGATTACTTTAACCACTTGTGCCTTAATAACTTATGTCTTTCCTAATTGCACGTTTAAATTATTATACACAATTGCGCGTTGAAATTATTATAACTACGTAATTATTTGATTTACTTTTATTATTTATTGAATAAGAGAATTAATTGAATTTGAATTTACATGCATTTCGGAACTACTTGCACATGTGTGATTTGTTTGCGTGTCGTTCCTATAAGAATATAATTCGAAATTTCGTGGAAATTTATTATGTTGGAGTTATGTGTGTCATTAACAAGAATATATGCTCGTTTTACGTTTTGGGATTCGTTAGATTTCGTTTTAAATTTATTTGGTATGTTTGGAACCAAATCGGGGCTAACGAGCACTTAGCGCATCCTTGGTTCCGTATGTGATATCTTGAGCTCAGGAACTCAAAATTGAGTTCTGTCAACTTCGTTGAACTCGTAATGAAATTTCGGGTTCAATGAACCTAGCCTAACATTTTTCTAAGACCATTTGAACCCCCGAAATTCAACCGAAAACCGAAACGAATGCAAATCTGCCACCCTTTACTAAAAATGCGACCATCGTTGGAGGCATTGGAACCCCAGTTAAGCCCACTATCTGATCCTTATCTCCCTCAACCGAACCAGCCCTCACACACAAGAGAAAAAATCAGCTACAAGCCCCTGCTCTCCAGTTCATCCCGTCACCATGGCCTACTTGGAGATTTCAAGCTCAAATCTCTTCCAACCTTCCACCAATTCACAAGCTGAGTTTAGGGTTGTGATACACATTCATTAAGGTTCATTTTAAGCTAATCATCCCTAATTTTAAGCTCATATTCATGGAGTTTTGAAGATATACATGAATAGTTAGGTTTTAAAGCTATACTTTGATCTCATGCATTATTTAATGGATCATTTAAAGCATGAATATGATTGTTTGAACTTCCTCCTTTCATCTATGATTATGTATTTGATGGTGGTTGAGTGTTTAATGAGATACCATTAATGAGTTTGGAAGAAAATTTCATGAATTGAACTCATCCTTCTCTCCCTCACGTTTGATGACTTTGGTGGCATGATTGTGAGTTATTTAAGGTTGTTTTATTGCATATATGTTACCATTTCATCTCTGATCATGTTGGTTAAGGTTGGCATGAATCTTATCTTACTCTGTTCTTTGTTGCGTTTTCTGCTGGAACGACCAGGGTTACGGCCGCGACCGAACGAAGAGTAAACTTGGTAGCGGCCGCAGCTCCCTCTCATTGTTGGTTGCATTGCTCTCTCAGGTCGCGGTCGCGACTTGAACCATGTGTATTTGGGTCGCGCCCACGACCCTAAATCTTGTTGCTCACGTACATTACATAAATTCATGAAATTTGGTTCAAAAATAGGGTAGCGGCAGCTACCATTTCATGAAGGAAATGCGACCCTCCCACATTATGCATGGAATTTTGATTTTCAAACGTATAATGCATGGCTTCCTTGGCTCGTTTTTGGCACGTACGTTTCATTAAAATGCCATATAATGTGTTATATTGTGTGTTATGAAGTTTGGTGAGTTTTCGTCGAATATTTTCCGAGTTATGTGTCAATATGTCATTAATTGTAACGCCCCTACAAGGGCATCCACGCCTATCCCGCGCTACGGTCCTTGCTTGTATATAGAATTGCTATCCATATACCCGCCAAGAACGAAGCAAGCGGTGACAAACGGACATCCTAGCTAGGCGGTACTAAACTCACAAAGCGGGTAAACAATCACAAGTATGCGGAAGCTTAAATCATAACATATCAAGTGCATAAATTCATTCAACAAGTTCTAAGAGAAATATATATTGAACAAGTAGATGATCGTCACGGTCCAGCACGTAATGCTTAAAATACGGAATGTAAAATCATCCTAGTGACCAACACGGTCCAAACTAGCATAATAACATCATACATTCTAAATCCATAAATCCAAAAACATAAGCGACATAAATAAGAAGTATGTAAAGACACAACGAGTACAAGCTAAACTCGACACAACTCTCAAAGCAAGACTCCGCCTAGCAAGACTCCAAAACGCGACCTGTGGACACGAAAGGTAAAGGAGGTCAGTTCAAACGGAACCAGTGAGAAGAAGGTTATATAGTTTAAAAATAAGAGGTCAATGCATGCTCAAATCAAAGATGTTCATGATCCGAATTCTTTTGGAAAACAATGCAAGTTTTAGAAAAATCGAATCATGAACCGAGGCACCGGCTCGGTGAGTACGAGCACTCCATCCTTACTTCCCAAACCAAAAGAAATCAAACCAATCCATCCTTACACCGTTGATGTCGAGAGTGTACAGCCCCCGAACATCGCAAAAGAACCATGGAGAAGTGGGTTCATGAAACCGACCTTCCCCCAAGCTTACCTTAACCCCGAAACCTCCTCGGAGTCTTAGCAAACTTGTCCAAAAGTGGGTACTTCGTAAGGGTTTAACCGTCCGCCCTTGCGTTCCCGGTCTTACCACTTACTCCGCCCGAGCGCTATCAAAAGATCCAACCGAGCAAGCGTCCTTGCAAGGTATACATAACCTCGCTACACAACTCACACATACGTAATATTCGAACGGAAGTCTCGAAACCATTTTGGGTATCTATCCCATATACCAAAACTTCAGGTTTTACTTGTAAACCGTTTTCCACAAGCAAATATTCATAATACGAGCAAAGCTCACAAAACTTGGCTTATAAAGCCTAAATATACGTTTTCAAAATGGGAGTTCAAAACCAACAAATATGAAACGCTATAGGTGTCCACAGTTTTGAAAATATTTTACATATATATAACTCCTCACCTTTACGAAGAACTCGAAGGTCGACCGCGAGCAACGAACTACTCGGCCGGAGACGCACCACCTAACAAGACAAACGTACTAACAAAGGTGAGACTCGGCCCAAACTAAGTAAACGACGCACGGCTTAAGTAACAAGTCACTTATGAGAGTTATGTATGCTTATGGAGTCATATCATGCACTTAATGAAATGTGAGGATTAATCATGAGCATGTATAGCATGTCAAGGTCACACATAACGTAGGAAGTCATACAAGTTCAAGTAAATGTATAACTTAGCAAAATGTGACAACTTAAACTTGATCAAGGCAACAAGTTCATAACAAGTGATATGCAAGAAGTTCTACCACATATAATAAGGCCACAACTCATTAAAGGTATTATAGAAACAAGAAAAGGACATACAAGAGTCAAAACAAGCGAAACGAGTCAAGAAAACAAGGCTGGGGAAAATCCACCCCCATGGATTTTCCTTCACAAAAAATCCACCCTCGCGGATTGTCCAGAAGCTACTGCCTCAAATCCACCCCCATCGATTTTTTACACAGCAAAAATCCACCCTAGTGGATTCTGCCCATAACTTAAAAAAACGTGACAGCCACTACGAATTCGACGGGAATGAGTTCTAAACACCCCAAAACATGAAATTAAGATTCCAAAACCTCAATTAAGCATCATAAAACATTTATACATTATATAAGAACATAATATAAGCATAAAATCCAAGAATGGAATCATTTAAGCAAGAATTACATATATGCATAAAAGCTTCATAGTTCAAGCATGCTCTTCAATGGTGAATCTCTAATCCTAGCATGAATTCAACTAAAATTGATTCCAAACCTCATAACAACTCAAGCATAATCATTCTACAACACCAAGATTGCAAGAAATCAAATAAATCCTAGACATGCAAGAATTTCTTCAAATCTTCAAAAACTCAAAAATGGTGAAATCAAGAGAATAGATGGAATCCAACCTAAACATGTTTCTAGGGTCCAAATAGCATACTTAGAACACGAATTCATCAAGAAAACATGGATTAAACTCATAAAATTCAACCCTAGTGCATGCTTCTACCAAGAACTTCAAGCTCACAGCATAACCCAAGCATTTACACAAAACCTTACCTTAGGAGCTGAGAATCAAAGAGAATAGCTTGGTCTTGAGTCTTGGATCTCTAGCTTCAATCTCCAATCTTGTCTCTTGAAAATGGTTGAAGGTGTTCTTGAGAGAAGATGAATGGGTTGGAGAGAAAAGTGAGGGAGAGAAGGGTTTGAATCTTTCAAATAACGTGAAATGGGATGTTGGGTGTTAAAATCTGATTTAGTTATTTGGGTCGGCTATTTGGGTCGCGAACTGGGTCAATTGGAGCGGGTTAGGAGTGAAATTGGGTCTCAAATTGGGCTAAATTCGGAATTGGGTTATAAGTCTTATAAAAAGGTTGACTTTTCGTAGAATGGCCATAACTTCTTCGTCCGAACTCCAAATCGAGCCATTCAAAAACCCACGAACTCGTAATCGAATTATCTACTCAATTACAACAAGTTCTATCCAGTTTCAGGCTTAGAAAATAAATTTACCTTTTGGTCCCTAAATTATGCTTTAATGTCCAAATAAGCACATTGTTTTGATTAAACACGAAGCATGCCATCGAAGCCAAATGGAAGCAATACGAGCACATAATTACCATATCAAATAGTCACGTATTTCATACATGTCATATATTCCACATAAGTTCAAGCATAACGGTCAATTAAGGCATATTATTCACATAATTCATGCAAGAAAAGTAAATCGTTCACTCTCGTACCAAAGCATACCTTGATCGAGAAACGGGGCGTCACACCGTCCCCTCCTTAAAGAAATCTGGTCCCTAGATTTACCATCGAAAAGCAACTCAGAATGATATCTCCGCCTCTTCTCTTCCGTCTCCCAAGTTGCTTCTTCGGACTTAAGATCTTTCCAAAGTACCTTAATCAATGGAATTTGTCGATTTCTCAATTCTTGAACCTTCCTATCCAAGATTTTTACCGGTTGTTGTTTAAATGTCAAGTCCGGATGCAACTGTACCTCTTCAATCGGCATAGTTTCCATCTCATCCCGAAAATGCTTCCTCAATTGTGACACATGAAACACGTTATGAATTCCCGTGAGATTCAGAGGTAAATCCAAGCGATAGGCAACTTCCCCAATACGTTCCACAATCTCAAACGGACCAATGAACCTCGGATTCAACTTACCACCCTTTCCAATTCGTGAGAAACCCTTTCTCGGTGTTGCCTTCAAGAAAACCCGATCACCCACTTCGAATTCCACGTCTTTCCTTCTCTCATCGGCATAGCTCTTTTGCCAGTCTTGTGCCGCTTTCATGTGTTGCTTAATCTTTTCCACTTTCTCAATTGCTCCCTTAATCAAATCGGGCTTGGTTCCTCTTTCCAAACCGTTTTCCTCTGTCCATCTCCATTCCTCAAGATCCCAATAAAGAGGAGACCTACACTTACGGCCATACAAAGCTTCGTACGGTGCCATCTTGATCGAAGATTGGTAACTATTATTGTAGGCGAATTCGATCAAAGTCAATTCCTTATCCCACTCATTCGAAAAGTCCAGTATACAAGCCCTTAATAAATCCTCAAGAAACTTAATCACCCGTTCGGATTGTCCATCGGTTTGCGGATGAAATTTGGTACTAAAACTCAACTTCGTACCCCACAATCTGTTAAGAACCTTCCACAACTTAGAAGTGAAACGAGGATCTCTATCCGAAATGATACTAGCGGGTATCCCATGCAATCTCACAATTTCTTGGTGATACAACTCCGCTAATTTCTCCACTTTATCGGTTGATCGAATCGGTAGAAAGTGTGCAGATTTGGTGAGGCGATCTACAACAACCCAAATTCCATCAAACCCCTTTCGAACCCTTGGAAGCCCGGTCACGAAATCCATGGTGACTTGTTCCCATTTCCACTCGGGAATCGGTATCAGTTGTAACTTTCCCGCCGATAATTGATGTTCGGCCTTAACTTGTTGACAAACTCGACATCTCTTAACGAAATTAGCCACATCGTGTTTCATTCCATGCCACCAAAAGTACTTCTTAAGATCCCGGTACATCTTGTTGCCACCTGGATGCATCGTATAGATGGTCCTATGTGCTTCTTCAAGCACTAACCTTTGCAATCCATCCGGTATACATATTCGGCCTTTGTACCTAAAGATCCCCAAATCATCAAATCCAAACTTAGACCTCGGATTACCCTTTGCTCGAATCACTTGTCTTTGAATCCACTCATTCCTTGATTGAGCATCTAGGATCCTTTGCCTCAAATCCGGCCTTATAGTGATGTTAGCCAACCTTGATTGCGAAACAAGGATCTCGGTTTCACCCTTACCGAAATCAACCTCAAGATTAGCAATCTTCGCTTTCCGACTCAATGCATCCCCAACTACATTCGCCTTCCCCGGATGATATTGTATGACACAATCGTAGTCTTCCAAGAATTCCATCCACCGTCGTTGTCTCATGTTTAATTCCTTCTGTGTGAACAAGTAACGGAGACTCTTGTGATCGGTAAACACCTCAAACTTAATTCCATAGAGGTAGTGTCGCCATTTCGCTAAGGCAAATATCACCGCGGCCAACTCAAGATCATGTGTTGGGTAATTCTGCTCGTGCTCCTTTAATTTCCTCGAAGCATAAGCAATCACCCGGCCCTTTTGCATAAGCACACACCCCAATCCTTCCTTGGATGCGTCGGTGTAAACTGAAAACCCATCCGAACCTTCCGGTAGAGTTAACACCGGAGCCGTTGTCAATTTCTCCTTAAGCACACGGAAGCTCTCTTCACAAGCTGCATCCCACACAAACTTTGTTTCCTTCTTAGTTAATCGTGTGAGAGGTGCGGCAATCCTAGAAAAATCCTTGACGAATCGGCGGTAATAACTTGCTAAGCCAAGAAAACTCCTTACTTCCGACACATTCTTCGGTTGTTCCCAAAGAGAAACTGTTTCTATCTTAGAAGGATCCACTGAAATCCCTTCACCGGAAATAATGTGTCCCAAGAATGACACCCGATCAATCCAAAAATCACATTTGCTAAACTTAGCATACAACTTGTGTTCACGTAGCTTCTCAAGTACAAAACGAAGATGTAGAGCGTGTTCCTCAACCGACTTAGAGAAAACTAAGATGTCATCAATGAAAATAACAATGAACTTGTCTAAGAACTCCTTAAAAACACGGTGCATTAAATCCATAAAAGCTGCGGGTGCGTTCGTTAGTCCAAAGGGCATCACAACAAACTCATAGTGTCCATATCTCGTGTTAAAGCCCGTCTTCGGTATATCCGACTCCTTAATCTTTAACTGATAGTAACCTTGTCGGAGATCGAGCTTCGAATATACCTTCGAACCTTGCAACAAATCGAACAACTCTTCGACGTGCGGGAGGGGATACTTATTCTTCACCGTCATCCTATTCATCTCCCGATAGTCTATGCACATACGGAGTGTCCCATCTTTCTTCTTCACGAACAACACCGGAGCACCCCAAGGCGAAGTACTCGGCCGTATAAACCCACACGCCAATAACTCGTCTAGTTGAGTTTTAAGTTCCTTGAGTTCGGCGGGAGCCATCCTATATGGCGTCTTCGAGAACGGCTCGGCCTCTTGGAATAGATCAATAACAAATTAGACCTCTCTTTCCGGTGGCAAAGTCCCCAAACATTCCGAAAAGACATCGGGGAACTCATTCGCCACATTAGTTTCTTCAAGCTTAACTTGATCTTTAGGCCGGTTCAACACATACGCCACATACCCGGTAGCTCCATCACGAATGAGCTTCTTAGCTTCCATCAAACAAATAAACGGACTCCCACCAACACTCGAACCCGTAATCACACCGGTACCCAACTCAACCTTCTTCCCAAAACAGTCCATCTTCGCCCGATGCGCATACAACCAATCCATACCGAGTATCACGTCGTACTTCTTCATCGGAATAGCAATCAAATTCGCCGGATAAACGCATCCCTCAATACTCACCGGATAATTACGGTACAAGCAATCAATTCTAATCATACCACTCAAAGGAGAACGCACAATATAAAGCATAGAATCACTCGCAAGAGGCAAATTTAACATAGTAGCCATAGAAGGAGTAATAAACGAATAAGATGCACCCGAATCATATAATGCATGTATGGGAATGTCATGTATGTGGAGTGTACCTTCCACCACGGCGGTAGGGTCGATCTCGCCATTCTCTTGCTCTCCATCCAAAGCATAAGCACGTGCATATGCCACGGGCCTTGCCTCATTACCCGAACCATGAGATCTAGGTTGATCACAATTCCTCACCAAGTGCTTAGTGCTGCCACAATTGAAGCATTTACCATGCTTCTTCCAACAATTCTCCCCAACATGTGTAGTACTCCCACAATGCTCACATGGATCATGCCTCTTCACCACTTGCGGAGTTTGCTTTCCTTTCCCCTTATTTCCCATAAAACGGCCCCTAGAAGATGGTTGTGGTGACTTAGAGAATGATTGTGGAGTTGTTCTCTTAAATCCCGAACCGAAACCCATAACACCCTTCTTAGTTCCAAGCCTTTGTTCTTCCGCTTCAACTTTTAAAGCTAACCCGGTAGCATCGGCCCAATTATCAATGTGCACCGGAGCCAAAGATCTTGAAATCTCCCCACGAAGTCCTTCCACAAGTCTCTCGCACTTGTGGTCTTCCTCATCGGTGATATGAGGTGCATACGGAGACAATCGATTGAACTCGGCAATGTACTCCGTCACGGACATATTCCCTTGCTCCAAATTCATGAATTCCCTCTCACAGCGCTTCCTTGCTTGCTTCGGGATGTAATGTGCCCGAAACTCTCTAGCGAACATCTCCCATGTAACATTATCTTCACCAACCCCAAGGTAGGATATAGTGCTACGCCACCAATTATAAGCCTCATCACGAAGAAGATTGATAGCACACAAAGCCTTCTCCGTCTCGGTGCAAGTGACAACCCCGGAAAATCCTCTCAATGGTAGTGATCCAATACTCCGCTTTCAAATCATCCGTAGTACCCGGAAATATAGGTGGACGGCGCCTACTAAACCGGTCATAAACACTCTCAACCGGAACCGGTGGTGGAGGAGGTGCCGGAGGAGGTACTTGCGCGGCTTGTTGAGCGGCTTGTTGTGTATTCACGGCTTGCACAAACGGAGTCATAAGAGCCATAAGATCCGCTGCGTTAGGTAAAGACGGCGGTGGTGGTGGATTCGGATTATTCCTTGGAGGATCTTGCTCATTTCCACGAGCCGGAGAACGGTCACGACGACGTGGAGGCATCCTACGCAATTCAATCATGTATGCATGTTGGTTAGTTATATGCTCATGTCACGTAATATCAAGTAAGAAATGTAATTACAAAAAGTAAAAGCAAGAATTAACGAGATATAAGTAACATGTAGTCAGATATAAAGCGAAATAACTAAACATGATAGCACATTGTCCCTATGCCGTACACTCTAGATGACTCGAGACGACTCAAGAGCCCGGTTTTAAACCTTCGGCTCTGATACCAACCAAATAGGGGTGTAACGCCCCTACAAGGGCATCCACGCCTATCCCGCGCTACGGTCCTTGCTTGTATATAGAATTGCTATCCATATACCCGCCAAGAACGAAGCAAGCAGTGACAAACGGACATCCTAGCTAGGTGGTACTAAACTCACAAAGCGGGTAAACAATCACAAGTATGCGGAAGCTTAAATCATAACATATCAAGTTCATAAATTCGTTCAACAAGGTCTAAGGGAAATATATATTGAACAAGTAGATGACCGTCACGGTCCAGCATGTAATGCTCAAAATACGGAATGTAAAATCATCCTAGTGACCAACACGGTCCAAACTAGCATAATAACATCATACATTCTAAATCCATAAATCCAAAAACATAAGCGACATAAATAAGAAGTATGTAAAGACACAACGAGTACCAGCTAAACTCGACACAACTCTCAAAGAAAGACTCCACCTATCAAGACTCCAAAACGCAACCTGCGGACACGAAAGGCAAATGAGGTCAGTTCAAACGGAACCAGTGAGAAGAAGGTTATATAGTTTAAATATAAGAGGTCAATGGATGCTCAAATCAAAGATGTTCATGATCCGAATTCTTTTGGAAAACAATGCAAGTTTTAGAAAAATCGAATCATGAACCGAAGCACCGGCTCGGCGAGTACGAGCACTCCATCCTTACATCCCAAACCAAAAGAAATCAAACCAATCCATCCTTACACCGTTGATGTCGAGAGTGTACAGCCCCCGAACATCGCAAAAGAACCATGGAGAAGTGGGTCCATGAAACCGACCTTCCCCCAAGCTTACCTTAACCCCGAAACCTCCTCGGAGTCTTAGCAAACTTGTCCAAAAGTGGGTACTTCGTAAGGGTTTAACCATCGGCCCTTGGTTCCCGGTCTTACCACTTACTCCGCCCGAGCTCTATCAAAAGATCCAACCGAGCAAGCGTCCTTGCAAGGTATACATAACCTCGCTACACAACTCACACATACGTAATATTCGAACGGAAGTCTCAAAACCATTTTGGGTATCTATCCCATATACAAAAACTTCAAGTTTTACTTGTAAACCGTTTTCCACAAGCAAATATTCATAATACGAGCAAAGCTCACAAAACTTAGCTTATAAAGCCTAAATATACGTTTTCAAAATGGGAGTTCAAAACCAACAAATATGAAAGGCTATAGGTGTCCACAGTTTTGAAAACATTTTACATATATATAACTCCTCACCTTTACCAAGAACTCGAAGGTCGACCGCGAGCAATGAACTACTCGGCCGGAGACGCACCACCTAACAAGACAAACGTACTAACAAAGGTGAGACTCAACCGAAACCAAGTAAACGACGCACGGCTTAAGTAACAAGTCACTTATGAGAGTTATGTATGCTTATGGAGTCATATCATGCACCTAATGAAATGTGAGGATTAATCATGAGCATGTATAGCATGTCAAGGTCACACATAACGTAGGAAGTCATACAAGTTCAAGTAAATGTATAACTTAGCAAAATGTGACAACTTAAACTTGATCAAGGCAACAAGATCATAACAAGTGATATGCAAGAAGTTCTACCACATATAATAAGGCCACAACTCATTAAAGTTATTATAGAAACAAGAAAAGGACATACAAGAGTCAAAACAAGCGAAACGAGTCAAGAAAACAAGGCTGGGGAAAATCCACCCCCATGGATTTTCCTTCACAAAAAATCCACCCTCGCGGATTGTCCAGAAGCTACTGCCTCAAATCCACCCCCATGGATTTTTTACACAGCAAAAATCCACCCTAGTGGATTCTGCCCAGAACTTAAAAAAAACGTGACAGCCACTACAAATTCGACGGGAATGAGTTCTAAACACCCCAAAACATGAAATTAAGATTCCAAAACCTCAATTAAGCATAATAAAACATTCATATATCATATAATAACATAATATAAGCATAAAATCCAAGAATGGAATCATTTAAGCAAGAATTACATATATGCATAAAAGCTTCATAGTTCAAGTATGCTCTTCAATGGTGAATCTCTAATCCTAGCATGAATTCAACTAAAATTGATTCCAAACCTCATAACAACTCAAGCATAATCATTCTACAACACCAAGATTGCAAGAAATCAAATAAATCCTAGACATGCAAGAATTTCTTCAAATCTTCAAAAACTCAAAAATGGTGAAATCAAGAGAATAGATGGAATCCAACCTAAACATGTTTCTAGGGTCCAAATAGCATACTTAGAACACGAATTCATCAAGAAAACATGGATTAAACTCATAAAATTCAACCCTAGTGCATGCTTCTACCAAGAACTTCAAGCTCAAAGCATAACCCAAGTATTTACACAAAACCTTACCTTAGGAGCTGAGAATCAAAGAGAATAGCTTGGTCTTGAGTCTTGGATCTCTAGCTTCAATCTCCAATCTTGTCTCTTGAAAATGGTTGAAGGTGTTCTTGAGAGAAGATGAATGGGTTGGAGAGAAAAGTGAGGGAGAGAAGGGTTTGAATCTTTCAAATAACGTGAAATGGGATGTTGGGTGTTAAAATCTGATTTAGTTATTTGGGTCGGCTATTTGGGTCGCGAACCGGGTCAATTGGAGCGGGTCGGAGTGAAATTGGGTCTCAAATTGGGCTAAATTCGGAATTGGGTTATAAGTCTTATAAAAAGGTTGACTTTTCGTAGAATGGCCATAACTTCTTCGTCCGAACTCCAAATCGAGCCATTCAAAAACCCACGAACTCGTAATCGAATTATCTACTCAATTACAACAAGTTCTATCCAGTTTCAGGCTTAGAAAATAAATTTACCTTTTGGTCCCTAAATTATGCTTTAATGTCCAAATAAGCACATTGTTTTGATTAAACACGAAGCATGCCATCGAAGCCAAATGGAAGCAATACGAGCACATAATTACCATATCAAATAGTCACGTATTTCATACATGTCATATATTCCACATAAGTTCAAGCATAACGGTCAATTAAGGCATATTATTCACATAATTCATGCAAGAAAAGTAAATCGTTCACTCTCGTACCAAAGCATACCTTGATCGAGAAACGGGGCGTCACATTAATGCTTCTAATGTGTGCATGTATGGATCCTTGGCTCCCAAGATGAACCCTAATTGCTTCTTATTTCTTATTTTATGACTTGTATGATATGTATACATGTTATATGATGTGTTAAGCTCGTTATTTGGAATTCTTGGATTGATTTGGCTTGATATATGAAGGATATGAACTTAAACGAACCTAAATGATGCATGTATACCTTGATGCTTCATATTTGAACCCTAAGTGACATCTTACTTCTTCTTAATAGCTTGTATGAATTGTATACATGTTATGCTATGTGTTATGCATATTATGTGAATCCCTTGAATTAATTTGGTATGATTTATGAAAGCCATTAACTCATATGGACATGAACACTTCTCGAAAGGAATGAAGGGCTTGTATACATGTCTTTAAGACATTCATTGTGCACAAGAATGTTTCTATGACATGATATCATATCTTATGCATTCATAACTAATGCTATCCCTATTATATATGGCTTATGACTCCTATTAATGCAAGATATGAAAGATACCAAACGTATGAGAATGAATCCACCTGTATTGGACGTTTTGATGAATTACTTGATTATATGAACTCATAGCCTGAATTATATTTCTTTGCATCTCATACCATGATCAATACGTTTTCGTGTATCATATATGGTACATGTGGAGTCTTGAGTCTCACGAATTCATTGCATTATCCTTGGTACAGTTTCTCCAGGGCAGAGATGTCGGGTTCATAAGATTCCTCAAGTCTTTATTTCTCCTTGGTATCTTTCCGTGAGGTGTAACAGGTGGGTTTCTCTTCTATTAGTTAAAACTGACCCGATATATTCCAATGTGTATATTTCAAGCCAAAGGTACTATATATATATATATATATATATGTCGAGTCGTTTTTAAGGAGCCTATGATTTTTATGGTTAAACCCCTTTTTCTTTTATGAATACTTACCGATTGTTTTGGCAAGGACATGATTGATTACACGGGCCCAGGGACTTGGTACATGTGGCTATACGGGGAGGCAAGGGCCAACGGTGATCCCGTGTGCTAGTCCCACATCGTAGCGGTGATACCGGCCCTCGCTAGGAGTTTTAGCGGGGAATGGGAGCTGAGTGCCAATTGGGGAATTCATGTAACCCCATTGGTTATTGATTGGGTGGTCGGGTCTTGCTAACCCGTCCACTACCCGGAGGAAGAAGGTGTAAGATCGAACGAATGAATGAAATGATTGTTGCATGATCGCTAATGAATGAAGTCTTACACACATGAGGTGTAGGTTGGAGATTTTACCCCCCTCGCCAGGCTCACGTTATAACCGATTGAATGATTGAATTAAATTGATTGTTGTATTCCAGAGCGTTGTTTTATTTTGTTTTCACCCACTTGGGAAAGATTCAAAAAACCTCACACGGGATTATAGCTTGCATGCGTGGGTGTTTAAATTCTTGTATTATTACAATATTAAACCCTGTTTTATACCCAACAATCTCCTATAGACTGAACCCGGATTGTTTTCAATTTTCTTGTAGGTCTGCAGTGCTAGGCGGGAAGTCAAGTCTGCTAAGTCTTTCGGTCAAGTCAGTGTCAGTTCATATGCATATTGTACCATAATTTGTTTAAGTTGATCAATGTAAGATTTGTATTGATTTTTACTACTATCCTGGATCCGTAATTGATGTTTATGATTTACGTTTATATTGAAATTTCAGGAATAGGCACCTATGTTAGTGGAACCCGTCTCTATGATTGATATAATCTTTTGAATATATGTTCCACTTCCATATTTGCGTTTGTCTTATAGAAATTGATTTATTTGGTTGCGAAAGTTTTTGTTCCCGCCTAGCCTATGGAGTGAGTGGGTCCCCGTTCGCTGTGAGCTAGGTTCATGTATGGACTTTCCATTTCATGGGTGTATCGGGCTCATATTGCGGGGGATGTGGTGTCTTCCGGTTGGGGTGTTACATCGTTAAGTGGTATCAGAGCCCGGTTGCAAAACCGGTGTTCTTTTGTCATGATTGAGTCAGTCTAGGTCGTACGGCTTAGGAACTACGTTACAATGTGTGCATTGCATCGATCTTGAGTATGAAATGACCTTCCTTTTTAATCTCGTTGAATTATCCGATGCATTCTTACATTAGATTAGTGTCTTTCGTGTTGCATACGTGTCATGAACATTCACTAATCGCATGCATGTACTCTTGAAATAAGTTATGAATTACAGATTATGGAGATACTATCAAACCACGGCCATATATCATACTAACAACTCCCTGTTGCAAGTTCTTTTGAGGCATAGAAGATAAGAAGGATGCACCAGGGATGAGTATAGAGAATTCTAGAGGCATGGCTTTCATGGATGGAGTTAGAGTTAAGAGTTAGGAGTCGGAATGGAGGTCCACTTTGGAGATGCAAGGGTAGAGAGACACTTGATGAAATAAGAGTTGTTCGGGGAATGTTTATGACTCCGAAGATTGGCATATGCGGCACTCCTACATAGGATGCGATAATCGGATTAAATTGGATCATTTAATCTAAGGAATGAAGTGAATGAACCGTGGAGGTATTTTGTTTCAGGGTTAGGATCATTGAAGAGATATCGATCATGAAGAGGGGTCAAGGTAAATTGGGTCTGGTAGGAATAATGCACCAAGGGACATCAAAGAAGGGTTCTAAATAATTTAGTAGTTAGAAATCGAGTTGTAGAAATCAAGATTGGGAAGAGTTTGGACTTGGGTGCTCTGGATTTCGACTAAGATGGAAGACGAGTCAGGAAAGGATTAAAGAAATGCAAGTAATGTGGTAAATACAAATTCATGGAAGGTGACAATACTAAGGACAGGATTTGAGTTCATTTTTCCAAATCAAAGCTGAATTGTCGTGTTGTGAGGTCGAATTGGGAAATATGGAGCAACAAATGGAAACGGTAAAGAAAGGCAAAGACTCTTTGAGAGGAAATCATGTGCTCAAGTATAAGCAATTGGAAAATGAGTTTAATTCACTAATCTCCACTCATAAAGGATAAGGACGGGAGTCTTGATCACGGTGATGATGAGAAGTAGGGTTCAAAACTACATTAGGGTTCAATTTTGTAAGAGAATTTGGGCAATGTTGAAGGGTGATTTTCGAGGAGAAAACCAGATACTAATTGAGTGGATGTCGAAGAAGTTAGGGATCGAGAAATTGCAATTCCGGACAGTGGAAGGTACAAGTTGATGCACAAGGACTCATGGAAAAATTGGAAGACCGTGGGAAAGACAAGGCATGATTAGCAAGTCAAAGAAACCTCGTGATTGGAGGAACGAGGAAAAGCTACTGAGCTAACAGCTTACGATATTGGTGATAGGTTCCAAAGCATTCATGGCACGTGCATCATACTTCGCATCAAATTATTTATTTTTCTTTACTTATGTTGTGCGCGTATTTCTATTTGATTTTGTTGCTCTAATGTGCTGCATATTTAATTGTTGCAAGTGTGCCACGTGCATTGTCATTTGAACCCGACATGCATGCTAGTGTTTATTTGATAGGAAGTTCTTTCATCTCATTTATCAAGTATATCTTCGTTCAGGCCACATCTGAGTGAAGAGGAAAAGAAATAATGGGATGGCATATTACAAGGAAGATGACTTTGGGAAATAAAGAACTTCAAGTAAGGGATAGGTTGGTGGAAAGGAATTCCGAAGGAAAAGTGAGACTAGATTTGGGTTCGGGGAAATTGGATCGAACAAGAATAGAGAAGGGCGTTCCGGTTATCAAGAAAATTGGAAAGAAGGTTGAGAGGATTTCGATGCAAGAAGGATCGATGGAGTTTAATGTGTAACGACATAAATTTTAAGGGGGAGAGCATGACCAAGAGGCAAATTTGAAACCTGAGGTCTGGCCGAGGGCATAATTAGCAGAAATAATGGAAAGGTAATTTGGGAAGATCTGGGAATTTTATGGTGGTGAGCGGAGATGTGTAAGACAACTATAAGGATTGACCATTAAAATGAGAGCTAAGCCACTAAATCTGGGATGAAGATTTTCACGGGAATTAGAGAAGATAGCTTGTTGAATCTTTCTACGTATGTAAGTTCGATTTGAAAATAAAAGAGTTATGAAGGAGTTTGGCGAAACTCCTAAGTTGAGTTGTCAAAGAGGGAACTGATTCAAGCTATCATAGAAAGGGATACTTTCAATAAAGCTTGGTTCAATGAGTTTGGAAAGAGAGTTAAGAAGAGACAAAACCGATGAGGATGAACATGGGGAAATCTAAATCAAACTTCAAGAATCATCAAGAACATCATAACTTTGATTAAAGAATTGCAGGAGCCGAATACCAAATGTAACCTTAGAGATTTAAAGAGAGTGGAAATGTAGCACCCCAGAGCGGTGGGCACCACATCCCCCGCACCAAAGCCAAGCACATGTAACGAAACGGACTCCGCACACATGCCCAACTCTAGTGAACGGGTGACCAAACGAAAACGAACCTAAGCCAGGCGGACTAGACCCTTACATCAAAGTGCACAAACAAAACATGATTGCGGAAGCGAGACATATACGAGACATATTATATATTTACGTATAGGTATCAACACATAAAGTATAATTATAGATACCAAATATCTACTTATACTACGTATAGGTACCAATATTTCATAATATTTATGTACAACCCCCTTACGGGCCAAAAGAATAATCATAATCCATAACAAAGCGTATCCAAAAGTGCGTAAAGTAAGTACAGAACATAAATAAAATGCGTGAGACTCGAGCTATCCACAAGTAAGACGACTCGATAAACTTGCCGCCTAGCTCAAGACTCCAAAAGCAACTACCTGCAACTTAAAAGAAAAGGGGAAAAGAAATGAAGCAACGAGGGTTAGTTCTAACGACTAGTAAGGGGTCTAACACGCTCACACTAATACGTATAAAGCAAAGCACTTATCAAAAGTAAAGAACCTTGAACCGAGAGTGGGTTTTTCAAACTAAAACGTTTCCCGTGATATTAGATATATAGGTCGAGAAGGAAATAAAAGGGCAAGTGCCAAAATGCCAAATTTTAGTTAATCACAAGGCTAATCTCGTTTCACGGTTCATATAAAAGTAACCCCTACCTCCAAATCAAAACGAACAAATCAAACAGAAATCATAAACCATCCTTCACGCCGGATGATAGTAGGGTGTACGACCCTAACTATCTAACGAGCTTACGGACTCAGTACCAACGATACAAGGCTTAATTACTTCCTTGAATCCTTCGACGTTTGCCTACGCCGGCTGAAGAGCACCGCCCTTCCTCAACCTCCTAAGGTCGAGCGAAACTCTCAATGGAAAGTGTTGATTGGGGAGCTCGGCGACCCCATGGTCGTCCCGAGTTGCCATGCTACTCTCCGGGGCCCCACAGATCAAAACCAACAGAAAATCGGAGACTTCCTTGAATCCGATACAAATGAAACGAAGCTAACACACGCACCCTTACCAAGGTTTTCAAAACAAGCGGAAAATAGTTTATATACGTATATGAATTCATTTCAAAGTCGTATAACAAATGGGACAAACCCTTAACATACATATCTCACACATATTTACCATAAATATACATATATAATACTCGCATGCGGGTTTCAAAAACACATAAGGTTGTAGGTCGAATAACTAAAAGAAATAAACCTCACCTTACACCGAAGACGAAACAAATGAGGAAAAAGAGTGTCTAAGGAACGACTTCCTCGTCCACGGGAGGGTTCTCTGAACAAAATAAACAAAGGAATACGAACTTAGATTCAAACATGAACTATTTACACGCTCGGCAATGCATATGAATGCTTATGACGAAAATGGAAAAAGACAAGTTATCACGTAAGTTCTAATAAACCCTAGCTTGCATATACGCACGTAAATCATACTATAAACGAAATTTGGGATGTAAAAAGCTCATAACTGAAATATAATAACACATATAAGTCGAAACGAGGCAAAGAGAAGCAACGAAAAGTAAGGGAACAGAAAAGAGTTACACTTAAAATCAAACCGAGGGGGATGACACGGGCCTAAACTGAGACACCCCCGTGTCTCAGTACAGGAGGGAAACAAAACTAGAAAAGGGGGGTGACAGTGACATGCCTGCATCACTCCAGAAGAACAAACCGAGACACGGGGGTGTCTCGGTATAGAGGTGAAAAGGGCGGAAAGGGCTGACAGCTGCGGTTTAAAAAGGGGAAGAAAAAAAGAGCAACTCAAGGGCTGAAAGAAAAGGAACTAATCAAGCATTCTAACACATAAAACAAGAATCAAGTACACACCAAAGAATCACACAAAAAGATTCAAGAATGCATCCAAAAACGTTCATCAAACAAGCAATGCAATTAGAGTCAAAATTGAGAAATCAATACATTCATGCCATGATCATGGCTCTAGGGGCTGAGAATGAATCTAAACTCTTGGGAACTTAATCCTAACATGCAAAGGGACTAATATACTACATGTATATGCAATTTAGCCCAAAATGAAGCACAAATGATCAACCAAAGCAAGCAAAAGCTGGGGCAATTAACCGAAATAGGGGAGCTGTTCTAAATTTCAACTTTCATGCCAAATAACTCATAAATTTCCCAAAGAACATCAAAGGCACATGAACCCTAGTTCTACTACAACATGTTAGGCATCTAATACAAGAAGAAATCGGACCAAAATGTCAAGTTAAAGTCCCTAACTCAGCCCCAAACTTCAAGCATGCCATTTAACAAGAAATTGGTCAAAACTCAGAAACTTGCTCATATCAAACCCTAATCAAATACCAATCAAAGCATGGATAAAAAGCATAAAAAAACATCTAAAAGAGTAGAGAATAACAGAATATACTTACCTTGAAGATTAGAAGAAGAAAGGAGTTGATTTGAGCTAGAAATCAACAAGGATGGCAAGGTTCTCTCTTCTTCCTCTTCTCTTCTCTCTTGGACCTGGGTTTGGAGTAGCAAATGGATGAGGATGGAGGGTTATGGCTCGAAATTCAGAAGCGAGGAGGGTTAGGGAGTGGGTTAACCCAAGCTACAAAGTATGGGCCAAGTTAAGGTTAGGTTAAGAAGGGTCCCACCAAGACTAGTCAACCCAAAGGTACGAATTTGCACAAGCTACTACGGGTGAGGTTCGGAGGTCTAAATGAATTCAAAAAGGCATGAGGCTTGTTCCATTGGCTCTGAATCGTCGATACGAAGTCAACGGAGGTGATGGAACTCGAATCCGAGTTCCCTAGCTCAAGATACACCGCCCGGAACACAAAGTTCTTAAAAACCCTACTTATCCCGGTTTCAAAAGCCGAACTCAAAACTGAATCAAACGAGCATCAAATTAACACGTATGCATGCTAACACGTAAATAACTCACAAATTTCATGCACGGCAAAAATACGCAAGAAACGGAACTCGAAACGGATAAGAAACGAGCAAGATACAAGTAAACGAACAATCAGGGCAAATATCCAAATTCAAACAAATTTCAAGTAAATTCAAATAACTAAGTATAGCAATTAATCAATCATAATAACATATAAAAGCATGAAATAAATAACATAAAGCTCACGAAACACACACGTGACGTCAAACCTGTACGGTCGAAGATTCGGGGCGTCACAACCTTCCCCCCTTAAAAAGGACCTGTCTTCAGGTCCGGCTCGGGGCCTCGAACAAAACCGGATACAACTCCTGCATCTTTCTCTCGGTTTCCCAAGTGGCTTCTTCGGATTTTTGATCTCACCACAACACTTTCACCAAGGGAATCTGCCGGTTCCTCAATTCTTGCCATTTTCGGTCCAAAATCTTAACCGGTCTCTTCAAGATGGTGAAATCCGGTTCGAGTCGTACCTCTTCAATGGGCAACACCAAAGACTCATCGGGATGATATTTCCTCAACTGCGAGACATGGAAGACATTATGGATCCCGGTTAAGCTCGGCGGTAAATCAACTCAGTAAGCCACTTCCCCTATTTTCTCAAGAATCTCAAAGGGGCCTAAGTAGCGCGGGTTTAACTTCCCACCTTTACCAATCCGAGCGCACCCCTTTCGCGGAGATGCTTTCAAAAAAACCTTATCTCCTACTTCAAATTCTAGGGGCCGTCTTCTCTTATCTGCATAACTCTTCTGACGGTCCTGAGCTGCTTTTAGTCTTTGCTGAATAACTTTCACCTTGTCGATGGTATCTTGAATCGTCGCAGGCTTCTTAGCTCTTTCAAGCTCATTTTTCTCTGTTCATCTCCAATCCTCGATATCCCAAAAGAGAGGAGATCGGCACTTCCTTCCATATAGTGCTTCGTACGGCGCCATACCAATCGAAGCTTGGTAGTTTTTGTTATAGGCAAAGTCGACCAAATGTAGATATTCATCCCACTGATTCTGAAAATCTAAGGTACAAGCACGAAGCATGTCCTCAAGATACTTGATCAATCTCTCAAATTGTCCATCCGTTTGTGGGTGAAAAGCGGTGTTGAACTAAAGCTTAGTGCCCAAAGACTTCTGAAGCACTTACTAGAAACTCGAAGTAAAGCGGGAATCTCGATCCGAAACAATGCTAACGGGTACCCCGTGCAATCTCACAATTTCTTTACAATACAACCGAGCTACCTTTGTAACCTTATCGGACATCTTAACCTGAAGAAAATGGGATGACTTAGTAAGTCTATCAATCACGACCCAAATCCCATCATAACCTCCTTTGGTCCTTGGCATGCCGGACACGAAGTCCATAGTCACTTGCTCCCACTTCCACTCAGGAATCGAAAGTGGATGGAGGGTTCCTCCCGGTTTCTGATGCTCGGCCTTCACAAGTTGGCACGTAAGGCACCTTCTTACATAATTCGCCACATCTCTCTTCATACCGTTCCACCAATACAAAGTCCTTAATTCCTTGTACATCTTGGTGCCACCAGGATGTATCGTATAAGCCGAACGGTGGGCTTCATCCAAAATCACCAGCTTAAGTTCTTCCGGAACACACAATCTTGTCTTGAACCGAAACAACCCTGAATCATCAAACCCAAACTTGGTCACGGGATCCACTCTTGCCCTTGCAACCAATCTCTGAATCTCCGGATCGTTAGATTGAGCTTCAATCAACCTTTGCTTCAAGTCCGATTGAATAGAAATGTTAGCCAATCGAGCCTCTGAAACCAGTACCTCAGAAACTTCCTTGCAAGAACTAGACTCCAAAGCTGAAACACTTGCCTTCCGACTCAGAGCATCGGCAACCACATTGGCCTTTCCCAGATGGTAGAGAATCTTGCAATCATAATCTTCAAGCAATTCCATCCATCGCCTCTGTCTCACATTCAAATCCTTCTGCGTGAAAAGGTACTTGAGACTTTGGTGGTCGGTGTGCACTAGAAAGGTAGCTCCGTAGAGATAGTCTCTCCACTTCATCAAAGCAAAGATAACGGCTGCAAGTTCCAAATCGTGAGTGGGATAATTTCTCTCGTGATCCTTCAATTTCCTAGAGGCGTAGGCTACAACTTTGCCTTCTTGCATCAACACACAACCGAGGCCTTCTTTGTATGCGTCGGTGTATACTACGTAGCCTTCGGAACCTTGTGGTAGAGTCAGAACCGGTGCAGTTGCCAAGCGTTCCTTAAGAGTCTGAAAACTCTTCTCACATGCCTCATCCCACTCGAATTTCACCTCTTTCTTTGTTAACCGGGTCAACGGAGCGGCTATCTTAGAAAAATCCTTCACAAAACGCCGGTAATATCCCGCCAACCCGAGAAAATTTCTTATCTCTGAGGCATTCTTCGGTTGCTCCCATAGCATCACCGTCTCAATCTTTGCCGGATCAACTTCTATACCATTACCCGAAATAAAATGACCCAAGAACGAGGCCCGATTGATCTAGAACTCGCACTTGCTGAACTTGGCGTACAGTTGATGCTCTCGAAGCTTGGTTAAAACCATTCTCAAATGCTGCGCGTGCTCTTCAGTGGATCTCGAATACACCAGAATATCATCTATAAAGATGACCACGAATTTATCGAGGTAAGACCGGAATATTCGGTGCATCATATCCATAAACGCAGCAGGGGCATTTGTGAGGCCAAAAGCTATGACCACGAAGTCAAAGTGCCCATAACGAGTATTGAAACCGTCTTTGATATATCTTCTTCCCGGATATGCAACTGGTAATACCCTTGCCACAAATCTAGCTTGGAATACACTCTCGAACCTTGGAGAAGATCAAACAACTCTTCAATGTGAGGTAGGGGGTATTTGTTTTTAACTGTTAACCGGTTAAGCTCTCTGTAGTCGATACACATCCGTAAAGTCCCATCTTTCTTCTTTACAAACAGGACCGGAGCAACCCAAGCCGAGGTACTCGGACGGATGTAGCCACATTCTAAGAGCTCGTCCAACTGCGTCTTAAGCTCCTTCAACTCAGTTGGAGCCATCCTATAAGGGGATTTCGCATACGATTTGGCTCCGGGATAGAGGTCAATGACAAATTCTATGTCCAGATCGGGAGGTAGAGATCCCAAACTCTCCGGGAACACATCAAGAAAGTCGTTCACGACCTCCGTCTCTTCGAGCTTGGCTTGGTCCTTATGTTTGTTCAAAAGATAAGCCACATAGCCCATTGCACCATCCCGGACCAACTTATTAGCTTCCATGAACGAAATAAACGGGCTAGCCTTCAATCTATTGCCCGAGAAAATCGTAGAACCCAATGAAACCTTCTTGGTGCGACAGTCCATCAAAGCTTGATGTCGAAACAACCAATCCATACCCAGAATCAAATCATACTTCTTGATGGGCATCTCGATCAAGTCTGCCAAGTAATCTTGGCCCTCAACACTCATTGGAAACTCACGAAACACTCGGTTCGTCACCAAGCTCTCCCCGAGAGGAGAACTCACAAGAAAAGAAGCACTAACACACACAACAGGCAAGGAGAGAGAAGGCACAAGCCGGGAAGCAATAAATAAATTCGTTGCTCCCGGATCAAACAATACATGTAATGGGATGCCATGAATGTGTATTGTACCTTCCACCAAGGCGTTTGCATCGGGCTCCGCATTCTCTTCCTCTCCCTCGATAACATAGGCCCTAGCTTGAATAGGAGCTCTCGGAGGCATCACATTCAAAAGTTGCGGGTTATTCTTCCTTTTCGGACAAACATTCACCATATGACTAGTTTCTCCACAACCAAAGCATCGGTTAAACTTCCTCCTGTACATCTCCTCCGTATGGTTCGGCCCATTACAGCGGGTCGGGCCTTCTTCTGAAAAGGAATAGAACCTCGGGCTTTGAAAACCGGAGGCCTACTTGATGTGGCAGGCCTTTTGTCCAAGTTTGAGCCCGAACTGTGCCCCGAGGGAAAAACTGGGGGCCTCAACCTGATCTTCTGCGCCTCTACCTTCAAGGCCTTCCCCGTAGCTTTCTCCCACGTGTCAACCGTAGATGCTTGAAGAGCCTCTTGGATATCCTTTCGCAACCCGTGAGCAAAATTCATTGCTTTCAATGAATCCACATCCGTAATGTGAGTAACATACGGGACCAATCTCTCGAACTCCAAAATGTACTCCTCAACCGACCTTCTTCCTTGTTTAAACTCCATAAATTCTTGGAGTCTTCTTTCACGAGCACTTGGAGGGATGTATTTGTTATGAAACTCCCTCACAAAGCTTTCCCAAGTGAAGTCCTCCCCACTTTGCTCCAATCTTGATCTCATGGCTTTTAACCAATTTGAAGTGGGGCCTTGGATAAAACGAGTTGTACAAATGACTTTCTCGTGAGAGGGGGCCGGGCAAATCTCCCATATACCCGAGATCTCGGAGAGCCACTCTGTAGTGCCTCCCCAACACTACAACCCCGCACCGCAATACTCCCTGAGTGGAGGTTAGACCCAACACCCAGGAAATACTACGGCGAACGGTCAGGATAATATGAATGGAGTATGTGACACAGTGCAGCGGAAGATAAAGAGATTCAACTTTACCAATGAACGGGGAGGATAACTTACAATGAGCAAGGATTATCATTATTGAGCAAAGTAGTTTACAAAAGGGTATAACAGGTTGGCACGCAGGGACAAAGTATGAGATGGTTTGTTTCTGCAGAGAGTAGGCTCAAGCAATGTACTCGTAGGATCGGATCCAACCTACGGTTGTAGTGCTTCAAGATACCTCTAATTGTCGTTCATTGATTCCTGAAATCATGCATTTTAAAAATAGGCGAGAGGGTTAGTCAAAGTGACTAAGTGAAGGGGGGTATGAGGGTTTATAGATATATGTATATATATATATATATATTTATATTTATATGATCAAGAAGATCTTGATCTATAATATTAACAATAGGATATAGAAAATAGGAAACGGTTCATAATAATTGTAAAACAGGGATGGGGGTAGTTTGGAATATGTGTAAAAATATGAACCGTTTGTAACAAGAACATTAATGCCCGCAAGCTAGGCCTTTCCATCCATAACTCCTTGAATAATTGGTAAAATAGTATCGGGCTGATCAGGCTCCGATACTTCAATAAAATCAAGAATATTAACTCCGCTACTCCTTGATGTCAATAGGGAATCAAACCCTAGAGACCACGAACTAGATTCGGGAGGCAGCTATCTCTCCCTCATCCCTTGGCGTGGAGTAACTAACCTCCAGTTAAACCACTACCAAGAGGTGGTGGCAGTCCGCAGCACCAACAATACCCTCGGCCCGATACCTTCCGGGTAATTGCTCGCTACGGTTACAGCCGAGGCCAATAACAGGAATCGAGAACAATATTTTGCTTGCATAACCCGGAATCAATGTTTTGATAAAATGGACTTGAAATATATAATGTTCTAGAAAAACGTTGATTCCGGCAAGAAAGTATTTTTCCCTTAAAAGGGATAGTGTAGTAAAGTAATATATATATATATATGGCAGTAAATCAATATGATGGGTAGGCTTGAAAATAGTTTTTATATAGGTACGTAGGTATAGGCATGATTCCAGTTGAAAACATTTTAACCCTCACCTATACCGGTAGTCAGACATTGTAATGTGGATTCCAGTGCGCCTGAAAGTATTAACTACTATAGACTTAGAACTAGGTTCCTTATATTAATCAAATAAGCACATAAAACACATAATGTTCATGCATAAAAGGATTACATCAAGTAAACACATAAACTATATCATGTTAGAGAATTCCCGGTAAACTCTAATTTTAACCATTTAAGGGAAATTAAGTAATTAATCAGGTTTCATGAATTCTTTAACCACTTGAATATTTATTAATCACATTATAATCCTTATTTATAACATTAGAAATGGAATTTAGAATTTAATTTGACAATGTAGGTTATATTTTGAAAATAATTCACAATTTACCGATTTTTTGAAAATTCGGATAAAATATTTATTTAAAAATTCCAAAACTAATTTTATAATTATTTTAATAATATTTTCGAAATTATCAGCTTATGGGTTGACCAAAAAGTCAAAGTTACTATTGAAAACATTTACTATTCAATTTCATATGAATTAAACACTTTATAACACGAAATCAACTTCACACACACACACACACACATAACTCACGGCGCACACATGCACACACACACATCCAAGAACATTATGAACGTGTTCTTGAACTCATTTGAATATTCAAAGAGGGTGTGTAACATGTTCTATCACATTCATATTCATAACATAAGATTAAGGCATAATATAGCAAAATATATGAACTTTTTATGAAAAATAATTCTAAATAAATTATTCTTGGCATGAATTTAATCAAACAACATCATAAGCATTTAAATACATATTCAAATTATATCATATCATAATTCATGCATTTAATTAAATAAAATTCCATAATGTACACACATTGTATTTAAACTAACAATTTATGCATATATTTCATAAAATAAATTCCTAAAGCATAATTTAATTAATCCTAGGCATGCTACTATTATTTTTATACTAAGAACATTATATAAAGCATGAAATAATAAAAGAAAAACATACCTTAGAGAGAGAGAGGGAGAATGGCGTGAGAAATGGAGAGAAGAGAGTGATTTTGTGTGTTGATTTGTGAGGTATAAATGAGGCTTGAGGGGGGTATTTATAGGTAGTCATGAGGGGTCTCTAAGCAATAAATGAAAGTTTATGGAAGATGTGGTTGCTTATGATTTCAACAAATGCTTGGTAATAAATTAGGAGATGTGGTTAAATTACATGTTAAACAAATGTTAGGTAATTAACTAAGTAATGTGGAGAAATTACATTCATTTAATTAAATCTTCTAGAAGCTCATGTGGTCATGAATGATGTCATCTTGAATAAAAATAAATGTAAAATAATATAAAATTTATTCAAGAGTCGAGAGGTAAAAACTTGAAGTAGTGAATTGATGAAAGAATAAGTGAAAAACGAGCTTCGTTTTGATTATAAATGTGGAATATTTAGGTTTTCGTTTATAAATTATGAATATTAAAGATGATGAAATCATAGGAAAATTATATAAACGAAGCTGTGATAAAGTTTAGAGTTTGGAAAAATCATTATAATGTAGAGGAAAATTCAAGGATTGTTTCAAGTATAATTTCGACTATTGAATAAGAGCTAATTTGTTCAAAATAAAATGATGATTTTTGAAAAGGAAAATATTTATAAAATATGCTATGGTGAGATCGAGTTTTTAGTAAATGCATGAAAATTCATAAAATAATTTAAGGATCGTTTTAGTTATAATTTTGAATATCAAAAAGTAGATGTGTAAGGATTTATTGATGATCGAATCATAAGCTAGGGTTTTTGCCGGTTTTTTATACTACGAGGAGCGAGGATGGGAATTATGGTTTACGGAGAGTATCACGATCCTCGAAATAATGTGAGGATTCTTTTGGTTAAAATATTGGGTAATGAAAGTGTTTCGGGAAATGTAGGAATATTTTTGAGCTGTAGGGGTATTTTCGTAATTTTTAACTTGCCCCTGTTTCGGGCTGTTACAATCCTTCCCCCTTAAAAAGAATCTGTCCTCAGATTCTCCTCATGTTTCATAATAACTTAAAGTAATGTTTGTATCCGCTATCCATGATAAGCAGGTTTCCAAAAGAGAACTTACTTTTAAACACATAAGGCAATTGTTCAAGTAAGAAATTTGAATGTGCACATAAGTGATGCAATGAATGCATGGCGCCAGGATCAGTAACTGGCGTGTTTAGAATGCATACCTTTAACAACTTTGGGGATGACAATATTAAACTGCAACCACCCTTATAGAAATAATATAATGCATGGTAGTTGAGAATGATGTGCAGATGATCGCAAAATTAAAATTTCCAAGTAATAGCAATTAACAGACACAGCATCTTTAGCGGAGATAAAGTACATATAAAGGCACAGAAAATTAATAAGTTAGTTTTCGGTCCTACTGGTATCTTGAAGCAATTCTAATAACTTAAGATTTGAACGAATTAGAAAGTATAAGTGAAGTGCTTCCATGAGTGAGGAACACTAGTATGATGAAGGAGATGTAGATCTTGTAACCGAATCTACCAAGAATTTGATAATTGAAGGATTTGATAGAACTCGAGATTTTGTTGTGGATTAAGACTGTATACTTGACTTGATCGAGGAAGGGTTTAGTACAACAATTGTAACAAATCACATGCTGGTCGGCCGCCCCAACAGTGATTGATCACAATTTAAGCACTAAAGACACGAGAGTACATATGAGACTTTATGAATGATGAACCCCAAATTTCCACAACCTGGGGCTCTGATACCACTTTAATTGTAGCGCCTCCCCAACACTACAACCCCGCACCGCAATACTCCCTGAGTGGAGGTTAGACCCAACACCTAGGAAATACTACGGCGAACGGTCAGGATAATATGAATGGAGTATGTGACACAGTGCAGCGGAAGATAAAGTGATTCAACTTTGCCAATGAACGGGGAGGATAACTTACAATGAGCAAGGATTATCATTATTGAGCAAAGTAGTTTACAAAAGGGTATAACAGGTTGGCACGCAGGGACAAAGTATGAGATGGTTTGTTTCTACAGACAGTAGGCTCAAGCAATGTACTCGTAGGATCGGATCCAACCTACGGTTGTAGTGCTTCAAGATACCTCTAATTGTCGTTCATTGATTCCTGAAATCATGCATTTTAAAAATAGGCGAGAGGGTTAGTCAAAGTGACTAAGTGAAGGGGGGTATGAGGGTTTATTGATATATGTATATATATATATATATATATTTATATTTATATGATCAAGAAGATCTTGATCTATAATATTAACAATAGGATATAGAAAATAGGAAACAGTTCATAATAATTGTAAAACAGGGATGGGGGTAGTTTGGAATATGTGTAAAAATATGAACCGTTTGTAACAAGAACATTAATGCCCGCAAGCTAGGCCTTTCCATCCATAACTCCTTGAATAATTGGCAAAATAGTATCGGGCTGATCAGGCTCCGATACTTCAATAAAATCAAGAATATTAACTCCGTTACTCCTTGATGTCAATAGGGAATCAAACCCTAGAGACCACGAACTAGATTCGGGAGGCAGCTATCTCTCCCTCATCCCTTGGCGTGGAGTAACTATCCTCCAGTTAAACCACTACCAAGAGGTGGTGGCAGTCCGCAGCACCAACAATACCCTCGGCCCGATACCTTCCGGGTAATTGCTCGCTACGGTTACAACCGGGGCCCATAACAGGAATCGAGAACAATATTTTGCTTGCATAACCCGGAATCAATGTTTTGATAAAATGGACTTGAAATATATAATGTTCTAGAAAAACGTTGATTCCGGCAAGAAAGTATTTTTCCCTTAAAAGGGATAGTGTAGTAAAGTAATATATATATATATATGGCAGTAAATCAATATGATGGGTAGGCTTGAAAATAGTTTTTATATAGGTACGTATGTATAGGCATGATTCCAGTTGAAAACATTTTAACCCTCACCTATACCGGTAGTCAGACATTGTAATGTGGATTCCAGTGCGCCTGAAAGTATTAACTACTATAGACTTAGAACTAGGTTCCTTATATTAATCAAATAAGCACATAAAACACATAATGTTCATGCATAAAAGGATTACATCAAGTAAACACATAAACTATATCATGTTAGAGAATTCCCGGTAAACTCTAATTTTAACCATTTAAGGGAAATTAAGTAATTAATCAGGTTTCATGAATTCTTTAACCACTTGAATATTTATTAATCACATTATAATCCTTATTTATAACATTAGAAATGGAATTTAGAATTTAATTTGACAATGTAGGTTATATTTTGAAAATAATTCACAATTTACCGATTTTTTGAAAATTCGGATAAAATCTTTATTTAAAAATTCCAAAACTAATTTTATAATTATTTTAATAATATTTTCGAAATTATCAGCTTATGGGTTGACCAAAAAGTCAAAGTTACTATTGAAAACATTTACTATTCAATTTCATATGAATTAAACACTTTATAACACAAAATCAACGTCACACACACACACACACACATAACTCACGGCACACACATGCACACACACACATCCAAGAACATTATGAACATGTTCTTGAACTCATTTGAATATTTAAAGAGGGTGTGTAACATGTTCTATCACATTCATATTCATAACATAAGATTAAGGCATAATATAGCAAAATATATGAACTTTCTATGAAAAATAATTCTAAATAAATTATTCTTGGCATGAATTTAATCAAACAACATCATAAGCATTTAAATACATATTCAAATTATATCATATCATAATTCATGCATTTAATTAAATAAAATTCCATAATGTACACACATTGTATTTAAACTAACAATTTATGCATATATTTCATAAAATAAATTCCTAAAGCATAATTTAATTAATCCTAGGCATGCTACTATTATTTTTATACTAAGAACATTATATAAAGCATGAAATAATAAAAGAAAAACATACCTTAGAGAGAGAGAGGGAGAATGGCGTGAGAAATGGAGAGAAGAGAGTGATTTTGTGTGTTGATTTGTGAGGTATAAATGAGGCTTGAGGGGGGTATTTATAGGTAGTCATGAGGGGTCTCTAAGCAATAAATGAAAGTTTATGGAAGATGTGGTTGCTTATGATTTCAACAAATGCTTGGTAATAAATTAGGAGATGTGGTTAAATTACATGTTAAACAAATGTTAGGTAATTAACTAAGTAATGTGGAGAAATTACATTCATTTAATTAAATCTTCTAGAAGCTCATGTGGTCATGAATGATGTCATCTTGAATAAAAATAAATGTAAAATAATATAAAATTTATTCAAGAGTCGAGAGGTAAAAACTTGAAGTAGTGAATTGATGAAAGAATAAGTGAAAAACGAGCTTCGTTTTGATTATAAATGTGGAATATTTAGGTTTTCGTTTATAAATTATGAATATTAAAGATGATGAAATCATAGGAAAATTATATAAACGAAGCTATGATAAAGTTTAGAGTTTGGAAAAATCATTATAATGTAGAGGAAAATTCAAGGATCGTTTCAAGTATAATTTCGACTATTGAATAAGAGCTAATTTGTTCAAAATAAAATGATGATTTTTGGAAAGGAAAATATTTATAAAATATGCTATGGTGAGATCGAGTTTTTAGTAAATGCATGAAAATTCATAAAATAAATTAAGGATCGTTTTAGTTATAATTTTGAATATCAAAAAGTAGATGTGTAAGGATTTATTGATGATCGAATCATAAGCTAGGGTTTTTGCCGGTTTTTGATACTACGAGGAGCGAGGATGGGAATTATGGTTTACGGAGAGTATCACGATCCTCGAAATAATGTGAGGATTCTTTTGGTTAAAATATTGGGTAATGAAAGTATTTCGGGAAATGTAGGAATATTTTTGAGCTGTAGGGGTATTTTCGTAATTTTCAACTTGCCCCTGTTTCCGGCTGTTACACACTCCTCCGCTTGAATATCACTTCCACCAAAACACTTCGGGGGATTGTTGTTCCGAAATTCCCGAAAGGCCGGAGTCACGAGGCTTTCATTTGTTTCCCCTTGATTGTTATTGTTATTCCTCTGATTTTGTTGAAGTTGGTTCAAGAGGGCTTGCACTATATTCTCAGCATTAATAGGGGGTGGTGGTGCTGCTTGTGGAGGTGGTTGATTTAAATCCGGAGTTTGCTCGCGATCTCTTCTACGAGGAGGCATTCTGAAATCACAACTCAAGGCAAATATTGATGCGTGGGATTTAGTACATCCTCATGTGTACAATTAACATGAATATAAACAAATAATTCGCATAAAAGAGTAAGTGAATGCAAATAACCACATACTCCTAAGCTAACTGACCTAGACAGACACGACACGACTCCAGAGCTCCGGTTTTGCAACCTAGAGCTCTTATACCACTTAAGGATGTAGCACCCCAGAGCGGTGGGCACCACATCCCCCGCACCAAAGCCAAGCACATATAACGAAACGGACTCCGCACACATGCCCAACTCTAGCGAACGGGTAACCAAACGAAAACCAACCTAAGCCAGGCGGGCTAGACCCTAACATCAGAGTGCACAAACAAAACAAGAATGTGGAAGCGAGACATATAAGAGACATATTATATATTTACGTATAGGTATCAACACATAAAGTATAATTATAGATAACAAATATCTACTTATACTACGTATAAGTACCAATATTTCATAATATTTATGTACAACCCCCTTACGGGCCAAAACAATAATCATAATCCATAACAAAGCGTATCCAAAAGTGCAGTAAAGTAAGTACAGAACATAAATAAAATGCGTGACACTCGAGCTATCCACAAGTAAGACGATTCCTAGCTCAAGACTCCAAAAGCAACTACCTGCAACTTAAAAGAAAAGGGGAAAAGAAAAGAAACTATGAAGGTTAGTCCTAACGACTAGTGAGGGGGCTAACACACTCACACTTGTCATTTCTCTCTAGAACGAATTATCCTAGGGGATTCGGTTGACTAACTTCTATAATATGAGGGTAGGTGTCGATTCTTGTAAAACGCACTTCACCCCGGATTCACCATCTCCAATAGATTATGCCATCTTTTCCCTTATACCTCGGTCTCCAGTTTCGGATTCTACTTCTGAGTCGTAGCTTAATCGGAGAAGGTCTTGAGTCTAATATTCCTGTATATACTCCCCGGTACGTTCCTTATACTTTCTATGCCTGAGAATTGAACTTATGATAAACCATTGTTGTTGTAGAGATTGGTCGTGGTTTGATATTATCTTCATACCTATAAATTATAACTCATTCCAAGGATATATGCATGCGATTAGTGCATCCTTATGTCACATTTTCAACCCGAAAGGCATGAATCTAATGCAATAAGCAGAAATTAATGCAACAAGGTTCAAAAGGAATGCAATTTCGTGCTCAAGGTCAATGCATGCTCACATTGTCAAGTAGTTCCTAAGCCGTACGACCTAGACTCAACATGACACGACACTAGAACTCCGGTTTTACAACCTGGAGCTATGATACCACCTTAGGATGTGACACCCCGAACGGAGGGCCCCATATCCCCCGCACCGAGACCCCGGTCCACACATGAAATGGAAGTCCATACATGAACCAAGCTCACGGCGAATGGAGACAGAATAAAATCAACCTGTTAGGCGGGACTAGACCCTGTACTAAATAATTCAACGAAACAAAGAATACGAAAGCAATGCAATTATGCAATCACTATCCAGTATAAAATTTCAATTCATACAAGAATATAAATATGGGTTCAACTAATCAGGTAAACCTGTCCTAACCTGTCCCGAATTCAGTACAATGCAATAACATATTAACGGGTTCAACTAGGGCCCTAGAAACCTGTCCCGAGTTCAATAAAGTAATAACAACACAGAGTGGCTTACAAAGCCCAGTTACAAGTAGGAAATACAGGTACAGTACGATGCAGTGCAAACTGGACCAAGACTCGATTAAAGACTTCAAAAGACTCCCGCCTAACGACCACATAGCCTGCAAGACAGACACTAAAACAACGAGAGGGAGGGGTCAGCCAACTGACTGAGTGAAGGGGCACACACGCATATATATACTTTCAGGAAATCAGGCAGGCATAATTCCACTATATCTTTTAGGATTAAATAAACAGGAGACAGGAATCAGGATTAATTCTATACGTACGGGTGGAATTATGTCAGGGCATGCAAGTCACGTAAACGAGATATAATATGTATGTGTCGATATCTGTACGCCTTTGTTGATGCCCACAATACCTATACGATCCACGAGCTCCGGTGCTGAACAGGGACTGAGACATACCAGAGGTTACGGATATCTATGCTTAATATTTTAGGGGACTCGGCAAGAACGGGTATTTATTCCATCCTGGACTCCACTTTTCACTTATTAAATGACAAGTATATACAGGTAATCAGGAAACAAGCAGGAAACAGGAGTTATAATTAATACAAGTGGGAAAACAAGTACAAGTAATCTCCTTCTTCAGTGATGGTCCGGGTAGCTAACCCTCGCCATCCAGGCAGGAATGATCTGTAGGTTCATGACTCCCCAGATCTAGAGCTCCTTCTTCCACCAAACCTCCTGGTGGATATCAGGATAGTCCAACAGGATGGGACTGACGCAAGAGGTCACCGTTGGCCCGATACCTCCCCGGTTCACTCAAGACACAAGCCCCTGGGCCCCAGGAACAGGTACAGGATCCACACCGGCTAGCCCAGTGCTAGGAAAGCCGGGGGCAATCAGGAATATCTCGCAAAACAGGCCACGATTAACACTACACAATATATAAATCATTTCCGATACATAGCCGGTATATAAGATATGGTAAGGTTTTATATGAAAATCATTTGGTTTTGTTTAGAGCATGCAAGGTTATAGGTCATTTATCAAAGAAAACCCTCACCTCCAAGTGCAAGAAAGACCAAGAGAAGGACCACGAAACCGGAAAGTCTCCACCGAGGAGATCACTGTGCAAGAAGGACAATACTCATGAGACAAGACTCAAAATGGAACCAAGTAGGAAGCACGGCGATGTTCATGAAGTGGTGCATCATGTTATGGCGTGATTCAATAAGCATTAAATCATAATTATGTCATGAAATGGTGTGATTGTGTTCATGAGCACAAGTAATGTCATTTTGACACATAAATAATTTAATCATTCAATTAGGCATGTATATAATTCATGTAAGTCAAATAAGAGGTCGAGGAGGTGAAAGGAAAGCGATAAGACGGGTTTTGGCAAAGTTTGGCAAAAGTTAACAGTTTTGGAAACGCGCAAGTGGAAGGAAAACTGGAATATCTCGAGTTATAGATGTAGGAATTGAGTTTTGTTTATTGGAGATGAAACTAGACACATAGACCTTTAAAATGGTATGTGGCTCGACTTGTGGTCCAAAGCGAGGTGAAAATGGCGTAGGCTCGAAGTTGGGCGAAAGCAGATTGTCGGTAACATGGCGACACCAAAAAGAATTGATTATATCTCACTATTTACATAAGATATTGAGATGAATCTAATTGGAGGTTGTAGTAGACTTCAGGAGGTTTCCAACGGCTCAAAAATCAGGTCAATCGGAGTTCGGATGAGGGAGTAACCGGCTGGGTAAAAACAAGGAAGAAATTTACCCGGCCGGGTAGAGCAAGTAAAGAAACTCCTCGGTACCAAACTACCCGCCCGGGTACTTTTGTGGGCAAAAATCTACCCGGCCGGGTAGTCCTCCAGATCAAGAAAAAGGGGCAGCAGCAGGGGTTGTGCGTGGAGGGAAGAAAAGGAAGAAACAACCACACCAAAACTCAACTAAAACACTCCAAATTGAAGGCATAAATTCATATACACATAATCTATCACATTTCCAAATCTTAAGCCATTAATTCAAGCATATAACAAGTTGCCATTTTCACACATTCAAGCTCCAAATATGGTGGAACACTCATGCTTCAAGCCACAACTCAAAATCCAACAATTATTCATCGTATAAGCTCATAGGAACAACATATATGAAGCTTAAAGTAAGGGAATCAAAGCACAAAGCAAATTCTCAAATTTTGACATATTGGCACTATTCATCATCTTCTTCATATTCATGGAAGCAAGCAAGAGAAATGAGATTCAATCGGGAGAAAACGAGCACGTAATGAGACGATCACATATCTTACTTTGAATCTTCAATCGGTTGGTCGGATCTCACAAGCTTGAGCTAAAGCTTGAAGGGCCAAATGGGGAGGGTTTCTTCTTCTCCTTTGTTGCCTTGTTTCCAACGTGAAAATGAGGGAGAGAGATGAACTTGGCTCCTTTTGGGGCTGAGTTAAACGGGTCGGTTTAACGGGTCGGGTCAAAAGGGATCCGGTCCACTCGGATCGGATTTTAAAATGGTAGGGGTATCAAATGGCTTTAGAAAATTAAAAAGGTTAATTCATTAAATCCGAATCACCGAAACAAACTCAAGGGTAAGGTTAGAATTCGAATCCGAATTCTCGAGCTCAAGGTAGCCACGAAGGCCCTAAAACACCCTAATTATAATTAGGTCCCAAACGAGCAATTATTGGACAATTGAGTCCAAGTACATTTAATAAATTCTAATGCGCACATAATAAAATTACACGTTGACACGTTGCCATGTGACGTCACATAAATCACATAATTACTTAATTAAACTCTCACGTAACCTCGTACCTGGCTTGCTGGAAAACTGGGGTGTCACAACCTCTCCCCCTTAAGAAGGACCTGTCCTCAGGTACACTGCCTCGAGTACTGGACTCTAAGCAAACCTCTCCGTATTCATCCCACGCGGGGTTCGCGACCTCCCCGCAGGAATTAGTTCAGAGAAGGGTCTTCAAACACGAAGGGGCTTCAGGCTGCTCACGAACTGGATCCGACCATGAGTAGTCCGGACGTCTTGCACGATAGGAGGGTCTAAACGAGATTCAACTCCCACCGTTTGAATCCATCCTAACCATCCCACAACTCGATATCAAAAGTGGAGTAGTTAACGAACTCCCACCACTCGTTCTCCAACCCGAAATGGGTCTTCTATCAACTCATCAACTTCAAGGATTGAAGTTGGTTTCTTGAACAGCTATTAGCTTCTAAATAGGGTCTCCAAAGCCCCGTTGTAAAGTCTGTTACACGGCACGACCCTCGTCTTACCGTGTTACTAAGGCACTCGTTCACTCCAAAAGCAACTAACAAGCGATTACACACAACAGGAATTAAGGAATGCATGATGCACGTGATATGTATGGTTAATGTACCGTTCACCATTGTTTGGAGGCTCTTCATTGTAGTGAATCTGATATCTACTTGATTTCTTTGTTGAAGGTTCCTTTGCTCGTAGTCGCATTAAGATTGCACGATGTGTCGATATTAGAATAACCACTCGGTCCCATCCTTAATCCATTTCCTTTCTCTACCAACTTTACGATCTGGAGTCCCGTAATTAATTCTCTTATCCTTATTAAATACCACGGTCCGATGTCCCGATCTTAGAAGTCTCTTGATCTTAATCCAATTAACTCATTCTTTACCATGAATCACATACGCCCTTCCTCGGCTACTCGAGTTTGTCCCTAACAGTTTGGACATAACCTGAAATCTTATTAACATTCCCGGCTCATCATAGAAGAATGATTGACGAGCTAATATTCCATCTTATTCATGTTATGAGCTTTTTGAGTTATTCTACTTTCAAAGCCCACGGTTAAATTGGTTCTTACTTTGTCAGTTGTTAAATATAGAGATTGACTCGACTCCTCTTGTTCTCTACCTTGCTTACCAATTCTTATAAATCCTCCATAGCTCCATCATCAAATTGCTCACATCGAAAATTCAAAATTATACTCGATCTATCCGTACTCGACCTTGTTATTTCAAATCCATAACTTCATCTCTCAGCCCCTTATTCTTTCCTCTGTCCTCTTAGAAGCTTTATCCTTGTCGATCTTAGGAGATTGAGATTGTATATGTCCCATAGTAAAACCAATAAGGGAGACTTGCATCCATATTATCTATTCAATTCTCGACCATTCCTTGTATGGGTATCTTCATCTTCCAAAGTGTTTATTTATGTCGTTGTTACTCTTGCATTTCCATTGTTCCTTCTAGTAGCAATCCACTTGGGCAAATAAAAAAAAATTTTAAACCATCTTCCGGTCATGCTCTCCCCCTTAAAAACTTCTATCCTACTTCCTTGAACTCGTTCTATTGCTTCTCGAGTTAGCTCCCTCGGTGTAAATGATCTTAGCTAAGTTATTTGTACGGTGAAAGTGGTCATATTCGCTTTGGAGTGATCCGTAGAGAGAACAATCTATTTCCTTTGTTCAAATCCAATTCTACTTTCCCGAGCCTTGGTATTTCCTCTTTCCTTCCTCAAACTCTGCAATCCAAAATTCTTCTTACCTTGATTCAACAATGACTCGGTTGAAGTAACACATGACGAATGATTTTGGAGGAAAAATTCCTATCAAGTAAACACTGTACAATGCATGATGGGTTAAGATGCCAATGCACGTACTATTAAATTATGCAACACATTAGGGCAATCAGGGTAAATAGAGATGCACAACGCATATAATTAAAGAAGAGTAAAAATAATTCAAAATGACGTGTGATGCACGTGCCATGAATGTTTTGAACCTGTCACCGTTATGGTAAGTTTTGAACTCAGTAGCTTGTCCTTATTTCTCTAGTCACGGGTTTGCTTGGACTTGTTGATCATTTCTTGTTTCCCACGGCCTTCAAGATTTCTGTGGATCGCCTTGTATCAACTTGTATAACTCCATGGTCCGAGATCACGACCTCTTGAACCCAAATTCTTCTACGTCCATGGTTTTAGTGTCTTGACTTCTTTCTAATAATTGTTCTTCCACTCGATGTCCCGAATCTTTCTCCTAGTGTCACCTCGAATGAAGTCCCCTTGATTTCCATTATGAATTTGAATCGATAGTAGAACTTGTTGTTTACTTGCTTACACTTGAGCACGTAATCTCCTTCTAAGGATTCTTTGCCTTTCTTTATTGTTTCCATTTGTTGTTCTATATTTCCCACTTCGACCTCATAACACGACAATTCAACTTGGATTTGGAAGATGAACTCAAATCCTGTCCTAAGCATTGTCACCTTCCATAAACTCGTATTTACCACATTACTTGGCTTTCTCTAATCCCTTCCCGACTCATTTCCATCTTAGTCGAAATCCAAAGCATCCCAGACCAAACTATTTCTTACTCGAAACCCGAAGTACCACAAATCATCTCTTCTTCTCCCACAAGTCCAAACTTAACTTCCTCCTTGACGATCCCTATTGTTCAACATTCATGATCCTTGTGATATCTTGAATCTTCTATCCCGGACTAGAATTCAAATAATTTGATTCACTTGGAAGTTCCTCCTCGACGTCCCTTGTTGCTTATCTCCCATCAACCGATTTTACTTTGAGTTCTCTTGATTATCACCGTTTATTCACTAATTCGAACCTCGAACTGAAGTACCTTCGAGATTTCTTCATTTCTCTCTTGAACGAATTATCCTAGGGGATTCGGTTGACTAACTTCTATAATATGAGGGTAGGTGTCGATTCTTGTAAAATGCACTTCACCCCGGATTCACCATCTCCAATAGATTATGCCACCTTTTCCCTTATACCTCGGTCTCCAGTTCCGGATTCTACTTCTGAGTCGTAGCTTAATCGGAGAAGGTCTTGAATCTAATATTCCTGTATATACTCCCCGGTACGTTCCTTACACTTTCTATGCCTGAGAATTGAGCTTATGATAAACCATTGTTGTTGTAGAGATTGGCCTTGGTTTGATATTATCTTCACACCTATAAATTATAACTCATTCCAAGGATATATGCATGCGATTAGTGCATGCTTATGTCACATTTTCAACCCGAAAGGCATGAATCTAATACAATAAGCAGAAATTAATGCAACAAGGTTCAAAAGGAATGTAATTTCGTGCTCAAGGTCAATGCAATGCTCACATTGTCAAGTAGTTCCTAAGCCGTACGTGTTAGGAATAGTGCCCTAGAAAGCCGATTCGACGTAATCTGCTTTGGGACTTTTCTTGTATCACAGACAATCTTTGAATAATATACGATTGATTATAGGCAAACACTTCTTTATATGCCAATACGTGTTTTGTGTGTTTCCATTACGTGCGCATGTATGAGAACTCCCCTAATCCTGATGACTTTAGGACTCTACCATTTAGGTGAAATGGTTCATGAAACGAGCCCTATATCACATAAGTCATGATTAGTAAAATACTCCAAGCCGATGAGTCCTACAGACAGTGGGAGTGTCAACCTGACTCCTCTAAGGCTTGCTTGTGGGATCACGCCCTTAAGAAGGACCACCTTGTTTCATGGAGGTGCAAAGTGTATAGTTGATACGTGCGTGATACATGAGGGTGCTTACTTTAATAAGTAAGTTCACTGAGGTGCCCCGTGTGAGAACATTCCTAAATGGGAAAGGAAGTTTCTATTTCAGGAAATGGAAGATTAGGAAATATCTCACGAGTCATTGATGTGATTAATTGATCCTTAGACTTGAGGTTCCATGTTACTTTGTGAGTTAACTCTGTAGTCTTTGGTATAAGCTTTAAAGGGTGTCGCCTTAGACAACTGATTCAAGGCTTATGCTGGGGCTGCACAAGTGACTCATGAAAGTGAATGAGAATCAAGAAAGGACCTACACTTGCATTTGCAAGGTGATCTCTTATTGTGTAAGTCATTCATATGCCATATGGAGTCCTTGGCCAAGGCAGTAGATCAAGACATCAAGAAAAGGGTTTCTTGGATTGAGATCAAATGGATATGAAATGCACTTAGCTTTAAGACCAGATTATTAGGGTTCTAATTATTCCCTTACCCTAGATCATGGTTGAGAGATAGTAAGTAGGAGGATTGTATCTCACATGAATCAATGACTTAAAGGTTCTGTCGAATCCGAACTTTCCAATTCAGCTAGGGGTTAAACACCTCTTGCTAGACTATGGTCGTTTAATCTGTGGACTGATTAATTAATTAGTGAATTAATTAATTAGGGTCACTGCTAATTGAATTGAGAACCTAGAGGGTCACACACGACAACTTGGTTACATGAGTTGAGGCTTTAAAATGATTAAACGAGTTAATCAAGCCAAGAGGGTTCCACACGTGTGAAACCACACGTATGGCTCACGTGAGTGACACGTGTCACACACGTGTATAAATATATGTGTATATTTATTTATGTATTAAATAATTAATGTGATTAATTATTTAATAGACTTTGGTTTAATTTTGAATTAAAAAGAAAGTCTTATTTTGGAGAAAAATAATCTAGTTAATTAATTATGGATTAATTAATTAGATAAAATAAGTTATTTATTTTAAATAAATAAAGTACAAAATTATCCAAAAATAGTTTGGATATTTTTAGCTCTCTTGAAAGTTGATTTGAATTAGAATTCAAAGTCAAAGTCAAAATTACTTGATGATCAAGTAATAGGAGAGAGAGAGAGACCAAAATCCTAGCCCATTAAGGACTAGGAATTTCGTCCCTCCCCTTTCTTATATATAGGGGAGCTCATGCATCCTTACTAGTTAGATTGTAGCCAAGTTGGTGGACTATCTCTAGAGACTTCAAGTTAGAAGTTTTGAAGATTCGAGCTTTACCAAAAGTGGGGATTAAGCAAAAACGATCAGAAGGGATGATGAAACGATTCTGAACCCGACGTGAAGCGAATGAAAAAATCGAACCAAAGAAGATGGCGAAAACCGTTCGTCCATATCCTGAAGGATGAATTTTTTCACGAGGGTTTTGTGACTGGCAGTTTTTCTACTTTCGCAAAACTGTTTTCGATGGGAGTTTCAATCCTGCTTTTCTCGTTTCATGTTTCTTTCTTTATGTTATATTGTTAAGAACATCTCTAACATGAATTAAATCTAGGTTGGTGTGGATTGCTATCCCGACAATGGATTCTGAAATAGAAAGAGACTTTCGAGGGACGGGTTGTCAAGCCGCGAGAAGAGCGTTCTTGGGTGGCTTGAAACGCTTCAAGAAAGAATAAAAGAAAAGTAAGTTTTCTATCTCTACGAATTTGGTTACACGATTGCGAGTCCAAGATCCTTTTGTTGGAAAATTTTTTAAATTCCGCTGCTTTCTGATTCATGTTTTCCAACAAGTGGTATCAGAGCCACCTCGTTAATCGTGTTTCTGATTCGTCTCAATTATTCTGAATTTGGTAGAAATTCTTAGGCTTAGATGCGAATTAGGTATTCATGAGTTCTTTTAGAAAGCCTGAAATACGAAACTGTAATTTTTCCTAAATTTCTGAAACTGTTTTCTTAAATTGTGTTTTTGAAAACCGTTTTGATTGAAATATGTTTAAATCGAATTTTTTAATTTTGGATTGAATTGGTTTTGAGAAACCTGGACACGAAACGGAACACGAAAAGGACGAGCCTAGGCGTGCTAGCACGTCGCACGCCCAGGCCCGCCGCTGCCGCACAGCTCCTCCCGCAACCGCGCGGGAGCCGTCCCGGGCGCGCCGCCCAGCCCGTCCCGCAACCGCGCGGGACGCCTGCCCAGCCCGCCTAGTCGCGGCGGGCGCTGCTGCTCGAAAGTGCCTCGCGCGGCTAGGCCCCTTTTCGGGCCCGTTTTCGTGTTTCGTGTTTTTTTTGTTTTCGGTCCGTAAAATCCTGATTTAAATTTTATTTTAATTTTATCTTTTAAAATCAGTTTTGCTAAAATAAAATTATTTTAAAATTTTGATTAAATTGGGATTTTTGAGAAATTAAGCGATTTAAATTTTGGAAAAATTACAATCTTTATTTTCTGAAAATAATGAAAGAATAAAATTATTAATTTTGGAAATTAATTGGAATTTTATTGGTTTGTTGTTTTTCGGGTTTTATTGAAAAGACTCTTGAACAAGAATTGCATCTAAGTCGTGTTTTAAGTCATTAGGACTTGAAACTAGAATTTTAATTTATTGGCTAAATTTAAATTCTCGCAAAAGCATGTTAGGTGATCATGGGTTTAGATCTATGTATGGTTTTAATTTATGCACATGGATGGTTTAAATTGGGGTTGGAGCCCTATAGTTGCGTTTTTCAATTGAGGTTGGAGCCTCACTTATGTGCGTACTGTTATGTGATTTATTATGTGGCTTTCCATATTACTGTTTTTGAGGCCGGGGTATGCCCCGTGTAATTGTCTAAGGCCAATATGAAGATTGAGCCTTATTACTTTATGTCTTTTTCTTTTTATTGTAATTTGAGAGTAGAGATAGGTGGTGAGGTTTTATTTTCATTTTGGAGACAATGCACCCATGGAGTAAGATGGACCACATTCAAGTAACAAGGAGGCTATAAGTGAAGACCCCTCAAAATGTTAGGGAGGGGAATCTCAATTGTTAAATGTAATAGAGATAGGGCTCGTATTTTGTTACCGCTTTCCCTTATGTGATTTAAACTGTTTATGTGGCATGTATGTTAGAACTTGTGATTGTGGAGTGGCTCCCACATATCACGCATAAGATAGGTAGAACCCATAATCATTACATGTTAGTATCATGCTAGGACATGTTATCTGTTTATGCGCTTGTTTGATATGCATTTAAGTGTACTTGCATTAATCAAGACTAATAAAATTGGATAACATATATGTTGGTGAGGTCGAACCGGACAACTCTCCGGTTGATTCGAAAATTCCCATTAAATATTAAGCTAATTTCGAACAAATAGGTGTTTAATTCGAGATGCAAATTTTGAATTAAATTCCTAGCATTCCATCAATAGGTTTTAAGTTTAGTAAGTAAAGCTAGTTATTGTCCGCGAGTCGTGGGATAGCTAGTGGAGCTTATTAGTTCTTAGTTACCTAATTAATCATTTTAAATGGTCAATATTTCGTGGTCAATTTTAGCAAGGGCGATGTCCGCGAGTCGTGGGTCGTTCGAACTAAGTTTTGGTCATGATCTTATGATTGATGGGTCTAGCTTAACGCCTAAGTAAATATGGATGTCGCACGAGTCGTGGGTCCATATTGAAAGATAGGTGATGCAAAAACAATTACTAAGAATTCTAAAGGTGTTAGAATTGGTAAGTTGTACCTACCTAGGGTTCTTACTTAGAATGTCCGCGAGTCGTGGGTTCGAGGTAAAATGCCTAGGATCTTAGTACCCATTGGGAAACGTGTTCCTCTTAGATCTTTGGGAATTATAGATCTTTGAAAAACAGTGGGAGCTACATTAGATTAAAGACCTTATCTTTTGTATATCGTTATAATTCAGCATGCCCACATTTTCTTTGCTTAGCATTTAGGTTGTAGTTCTGTGATTCTCTATAATATGAAATGCAAACCCATTCGTATCTATCCTTAAGTCAAATAAGTTGACTAAGTCCTGACTAACTCTAAATGGCTTCGGATCCTAAAATTCATTTTAGAATCCGACTAGAGAAAGGCGTTCTCTAAAGGGCGAAGTTTTCAATTGTGAAAAGTCGACCCGGGCCAAAAGAGAAGCAATCTGAGGTGAATGGATTTTTCCAAACCACTTAAAAGCAATTGAACCACCTCATAAAAATGTTACAAGGTATAACATTATGGAATTATTCAATATTCCAAATGAGGAAACAAGTGCATACGAACAAGGTCTAAAGATCTTATTTGAAGATCTTATGGTCTCGATCATCAACTGAGAAAAGAGTTCTCAATGCACTGATTGCTTACAATGCTTCGACTATCATTCAAACCCTTTATGCTCAACTAGAATGATGCTAATGTAGCATAGTTAATCATTTAAGTTGATAGTGGTTGAGAGCATCCTTAAGAAGGAATAAAAGGTTGAGATGGTTAATTCTTCTTCTAAAACTCCCTAAGTTAAAGGCTTGAAGGCCTAAAGAAGAAGAAACCCTTAAGAGCCCAATGGAGGGGCATGTAAGGGGTACGCCCAAAAGACACTAGAGATCAAATAGGACGTTTGCTTCTATGGTAGCAAATAAGGACTTTGAAAGGGAACTGCAAAGAGTATGAGTACTTTGAAATGTTACCTCGTTTAGTAATTCTACTAGGAATAGAATTTACTAGTCTTAAGTCAATTCTGCATAAGCCGTTGTGCAAAGACTCAAGGCACTAATGTTCTGAACATACAACGAGATAACAAAAGTAAGTGAGATAACAAAGCTCCGAATTACTTTGGAACGTTGAGATATAAAAGGATTAGCAAGTCAGACACCTTAGGATCATTCTATGAAAATGAACCTATAGTGTTGATTTCCTGTGAATCCTGTCATGAGGGAAGCGTTCCTGAATCCCGTTTATAAGAAACGTGGAACGTTCCAAAATTATAGTGGATTTCGATCCGTGTTGATGAGTGTAAGATGCTTAATGTAAGCACTAGATACAATCGTCAGTTTAATCATTATGAATGAATGTACTTGTTAAAGTACAAATTCGAAACTTATATGAAATTCTTAGAATTTCGAAAGGAGGTTAGGAACAGAAGTAGTCATAAGTTATAGGTAAATCGATATGATCGAGATAGCCAATATCTTAGCAACTAATTCCTTACTCATCTTAGAGATAATAGGATTATCTCTCAGTAAACTAATTCGAGAACACCTTAGTGTTTCCGAATGAGGGAATGAAATCTAATGCAACATGGTCCATTCCATAGCAAGCTTTACTGACTTATAATCATTCTAGGAATAAACTCCCAGAATATGCAGTTAGAGATTTTGAATTTAGTACCTTCCAAAATTAGTCCTTTAGTTGCACTATGCAATGTGGCATATTAAATTCCCTAATTATTCTTATCCAAGAATTTAGTAGAATCCTCTTAAGTGAAGAGGATAGTGGGAGATAAGTTTGAAATGAGTTCAAGTTTATACAACGATATTGAATATTGTTTCTGCAATTCCCTTAGACAAAGGTTGTTTGTCTCAAGGAATGTATCTTTCTCAAGGAATCGTTCCTATAGAAGAAGAAAGACAAGCAAGCAGACCTCAAAGAAATTTAAGGATAAATATCCACGCCACATATAGAAGAAACGAGCCCATCTGATAAAATTTAGCCAAATTTTAGAGTATGTAACGTGTGAAACCCTTCTCTTAAGACGTGTTTAGAACGCGTTCCTAGATAGCCAAGGAATTACTTGAAGAGGAGACACTGTCAGATTTGGAATCTGAGTAGTGTAAGCAAGCCTTGAAATCCAATATGGATTCCATATACTCAAACCAAGTTTTGACCTTGGTTGATCCACCTGATAGGATCAAGCTCGTGGAGCTTCGAGAAAATGGAAAGCATTACAACCTTCTTGACGATTGAAATGTAAAAGTCCATTTGGATTATGTTTACCACATCCTCATATTCTGACTATGAGATATGATAAATGAATATGAGAACTATCTTGTTTAATATGAGATTGAAAGAGACTGAAATAAGGCATTTCTATAAATCTCATATTCAGTGGGAGTATGCATAAGGCATGCAAATCCCTAAAGTCAATCTGTGGATTGATAAAGGCTTCTAGGAGTTAGACAATTCGATTCCACAGTCAAATCGTTTGACACAGATAGAAGTCGAATAAGTCTCAGAGTGTACATATGAAAGTTAGTGATGTAAGAGTCAATTTTGGTTCTTTAGAAGACGATGTCCTTCTCATTAGGAATGTCAAGGATGACGTGAAAGTTACCAATTCTTGTTTAAGAAACAATTTGACATGAAAGATCTTGGTAATTATCCTATATTCTCGACATTCAGATCTATAAAAGATAGATCTAAGAGAATAAAAGGATTATCACAAAATGAGTACATAACCACGGTACTAAAAGGAGTTTAGTATGGACAATGGAACGTCTCTTTTGAAGAGTATGTGTCCTAAGATAAACTTTGAGAAAGTTAGAATGTCCAAAATCCCTTTAAGTGAAAGGGTGCATAATGTATGAAAAGTTATGTACTAAATTAGATATGGCACAACACTAAGCGTAGTAGGCCGAATGTAATATGACCTTAGAGAAGGTCATTAGATCTCTGTAAAGGATGTCCTCAGAGTACTTGAGAAGAAATGAGGATATGTATTAGTTTACAGAGCCCAAAAGATCTTGTTGTTAGAAGGATATTTGATGTAACCGTTCATCAAACATGGATGATTATGAAATCATTGCAAGGATATAACTTCTACCAGAATGGTAATGCAATGTGTTGGAAAGGGTTCCAAGGACGGACATTGCAAAACTCGACTGTCGTAGTTGAGAACTTAGTCGTATTATATAACGCCAAGTTAAGTGTTTGGGTAAGAAACTCCATCTAACCAGTTAGATGAAGTTCCTAGCATGAAACAACTCCTTTATCATATTGTATGATAAAATGGATGGTTGCTCAAGTAAGAGAACCAAGACCTCACCAAGAGACTGAACACGTGATTACGAATCACTTTATAAGGAAAAGGTGTTTCCTAAGAGATGTGTAAACAAGAGGGTCACATCAGCAGAGAATATAGCAGATCCACTTTGGAAACGCCCAAAGTCAGTAGGCTCTCAAAGTGCATCTTGAGAAGATGGGACTTAGAATACCTAAATGGCTTTTACGGGCAAGTGGGAGATTGTTAGGAATAGTGCCCTAGAAAGCCGATTCGACGTAATCTGCTTTGGGACTTTTCTTGTATCACAGACAATCTTTGAATAATATACGATTGATTATAGGCAAACACTTCTTTATATGCCAATACGTGTTTTGTGTGTTTCCATTACGTGCGCATGTATGAGAACTCCCCTAATCCTGATGACTTTAGGACTCTACCATTTAGGTGAAATGGTTCATGAAACGAGCCCTATATCACATAAGTCATGATTAGTAAAATACTCCAAGCCGATGAGTCCTACAGACAGTGGGAGTGTCAACCTGACTCCTCTAAGGCTTGCTTGTGGGATCACGCCCTTAAGAAGGACCACCTTGTTTCATGGAGGTGCAAAGTGTATAGTTGATACGTGCGTGATACATGAGGGTGCTTACTTTAATAAGTAAATTCACTGAGGTGCCCCGTGTGAGAACATTCCTAAATAGGAAAGGAAGTTTCTATTTCAGGAAATGGAAGATTAGGAAATATCTCACGAGTCATTGATGTGATTAATTGATCCTTAGACTTGAGGTTCCATGTTACTTTGTGAGTTAACTCTGTAGTCTTTGGTATAAGCTTTAAAGGGTGTCGCCTTAGACAACTGATTCAAGGCTTATGCTGGGGCTGCACAAGTGACTCATGAAAGTGAATGAGAATCAAGAAAGGACCTACACTTGCATTTGCAAGGTGATCTCTTATTGTGTAAGTCATTCATATGCCATATGGAGTCCTTGGCCAAGGCAGTAGATCAAGACATCAAGAAAAGGGTTTCTTGGATTGAGATCAAATGGATATGAAATGCACTTAGCTTTAAGACGAGATTATTAAGGTTCTAATTATTCCCTTACCCTAGATCATGGTTGAGAGATAGTAAGTAGGAGGATTGTATCTCACATGAATCAATGACTTAAAGGTTCTGTCGAATCCGAACTTTCCAATTCAGCTAGGGGTTAAACACCTCTTGCTAGACTATGGTCGTTTAATCTGTGGACTGATTAATTAATTAGTGAATTAATTAATTAGGGTCACTGCTAATTGAATTGAGAACCTAGAGGGTCACACACGACAACTTGGTTACATGAGTTGAGGCTTTAAAATGATTAAACGAGTTAATCAAGCCAAGAGGGTTCCACACGTGTGAAACCACACGTATGGCTCACGTGAGTGACACGTGTCACACACGTGTATAAATATATGTGTATATTTATTTATGTATTAAATAATTAATGTGATTAATTATTTAATAGACTTTGGTTTAATTTTGAATTAAAAAGAAAGTCTTATTTTGGAGAAAAATAATCTAGTTAATTAATTATGGATTAATTAATTAGATAAAATAAGTTATTTATTTTAAATAAATAAAGTATAAAATTATCCAAAAGTAGTTTGGATATTTTTAGCTCTCTTGAAAGTTGATTTGAATTAGAATTCAAAATCAAAGTCAAAATTACTTGATGATCAAGTAATAGGAGAGAGAGAGACCAAAATCCTAGCCCATTAAGGACTAGGAATTTCGTCCCTCCCCTTTCTTATATATAGGGGAGCTCATGCTCCCCTTTAGAGCTAATAGACAATTCTTGGTTCATTTGTTGAACACCTTCCTTTCTCCAAGGTAAAATAAAACCCTAGGTTAAGCCTAAACACTAACTAGGGAGCTCATGCATCCTTACTAGTTAGATTGTAGCCAAGTTGGTGGACTATCTCTAGAGACTTCAAGTTAGAAGTTTTGAAGATTCGAGCTTTACCAAAAGTGGGGATTAAGCAAAAACGATAAGAAGGGATGATGAAACGATTCTGAACCCGACGTGAAGCGAATGAAAAAATCGAACCAAAGAACATGGCGAAAACCGTTCGTCCATATCCTGAAGGATGAATTTTTTCACGAGGGTTTTGTGACTGGCAGTTTTTCTACTTTCGCAAAACTGTTTTAGAAGGGAGTTTCAATCCTGCTTTTCTCGTTTCATGTTTCTTTCTTTATGTTATATTGTTAAGAACATCTCTAACATGAATTGAATCTAGGTTGGTGTGGATTGCTATCCCGACAATGGATTCTGAAGTAGAAAGAGACTTTCGAGGGACGGGTTGTCAAGCCGCGAGAAGAGCGTTCTTGGGTGGCTTGAAACGCTTCAAGAAAGAATAAAAGAAAAGTAAGTTTTCTATCTCTACGAATTTGGTTACACGATTGCGAGTCCAAGATCCTTTTGTTGGAAAATTTTTTAAATTCCGCTGCTTTCTGATTCGTGTTTTCCAACAGTACGACCTAGACTCAACACGACACGACACTAGAACTCCGGTTTTACAACCTGGACCTCTGATACCACCTTAGGATGTGACACCCTGAACGGAGGGCCCCACATCCCCAGCACCGAGACCCCGGTCCACACATGAAATGGAAGTCCATACATGAACCAAGCTCACGGCGAACGGAGACAGAATAAAATCAACCTGTTAGGTGGGACTAGACCCTGTACCAAATAATTCAACGAAACAAAGAATACGGAAGCAATGCAATTATGCAATCACTATCCAGTATAAAATTTCAATTCATACAAGAATGTAAATACGGGTTCAACTAATCAGGTGAACTTGTCCTAACCTGTCCCGAATTCAGTACAATGTAATAACATATTAACGGGTTCAACTAGGGCCCTAGAAACCTGTCCCGAGTTCAATAAAGTAATAACAACACAGAGTGGCTTACAAAGCCCAGTTACAAGCAGGAAATACATGTACGGTACGATGCAGTGCAAACAGGACCAAGACTCGATTAAAGACTTCAAAAGAATCCCGTCTAACGACCACAGAGCCTGTAAGACAGACACTAAAACAACGAGAGGGAGGGGTCAGCCAGCTGACTGAGTGAAGGGGCACACACACATATATATACTTTCAGGAAATCAGGCAGGCATAATTCCACTATACGTTTTAGGATTAAATAAATAGGAGAGAGGAATCAGGATTAAATCTATACGTACGGGTGGAATTATGTCAAGGGATGCAAGTCACGTAAACGAGATATAATATACATGTATCGATATCTGTACGCCTCTGTTGATGCCCACATTACCTATACGATCCACGAGCTCCGGTACTGAACAGGGACTGAGACATACCAGAGGTTACGGATATCTATGCTTAATATTTTAGGGGACCCGACGAGAACGGGTATTTATTCCATCCTGGACTCCACTTTTCACTTATTAAATGACAAGTATAGACAGGTAATCAGGAAACAAGCAGGAAACGGGAGTTATAATTAATACAAGCGGGAAAACAAGTACAAGTAATCTCCTTCTTCAGTGATGGTCCGGTTAGCTAACCCTCGCCATCCAGGCAGGAATGATCTGTAGGATCATGACTCCCCAGATCTGGAGCTCCTTCTTCCACCAAACCTCCTGGTGGATATCAGGATAGTCCAACAGGATGGGACTTACGCAAGAGGTCACCGTCGGCCCGATACCTCCCCGGTTCACTCAAGACACAAGGCCCTGGGCCCCAGGAACAGGTACAGGATCCACACCGGCTAGCCCAGTGCTAGGAAAGCCGGGGGCAATCAGGAATATCTCGCAAAACAGGCCACGATTAACACTACATAATATATAAATCATTTCCGATACATAGCCGGTATATAAGATATGGTAAGGTTTTATATGAAAATCATTTGGTTTTGTTTAGAGCATGCAAGGTTATAGGTCATTTATCAAAGAAAACCCTCACCTCCAAGTGCAAGAAAGACCAAGAGAAGGACCATGAAACCGGAAAGTCTCCACCGAGGAGATCACTGTGCAAGAAGGACAATACTCGTGAGAAAAGACTCAAAATGGAACCAAGTAGGACGCACGGCGATGTTCATGAAGTGGTGCATCATGTTATGGCATGATTCAATAAGCATTAAATCATAATTATGTCATGAAATGGTGTGATCGTGTTCATGAGCACAAGTAATGTCATTTAAACACATAAATGATTTAATCCTTCAATTATGCATGCATATAATTCATGTAAGTCAAATAAGAGGTCGAGGAGGTGAAAGGAAAGCGATAAGACGGGTTTTGGCAAAGTTTGGCAAAAGTTAACAGTTTTGGAAACGCGCAAGTGGAAGGAAAACTGGTATATCTCGAGTTATAGAAGTAGGAATTGAGTTTTGTTTGTTGGAGATGAAACTAGACACATAGACCTTTAAAATGGTATGTGGCTCGACTTGTACTTCAAAGCGAGGTGAAAATGGCGTAGGCTCGAAGTTGGGCGAAAGCAGATTGTCGGTAACATGGCGACACCAGAAAGAATTGATTGTATCTCACAATTGACAAAATATATTGAGATGATTCTAATTGAAGGTTGTATTAGACTTCAAGATGTTTCCAACGGCTCAAAAATCAGGTCAATCGGAGTTCGGATGAGGGAGTAACCTGCCGGATAAAAACAAGGAAGAAATTTACCCGGCCGGGTAGAGCAAGTACAGAAACTCCTTGGTACCAAACTACCCGCCCGGGTACTTTTGTGGGCAAAAATCTACCCGGCCGGGTAGTCCTCCAGAGCAGGAAAAAGGGGCAGCAACAGGGGTTGTGCGTGGAGGGAAGAAAAGGAAGCAACAACCACACCAAAACTCAACTAAAACACTCCAAATTGAAGGCATAAATTCATATACACATAATCTATCACATATCCAAATCTTAAGCCATGAATTCAAGCATATAACAAGTTTCCATTTTCACACGTTCAAGCTCCAAATATGGTGGAACACTCATGCTTCAAGCCACAACTCAAAATCCAACAATTATTCATCATATAAGCTCATAGGAACAACATATATCAAGCTTGAAGTAAGGGAATCAAAGCACAAAGCAAATTCTCAAATTTTGACATATTGGCACTATTCATCATCTTCTTCATATTCATGGAAGCAAGCAAGAGAAATGAGATTCAATCGGGAGAAAACGAGCACGTAATGAGAGGATCACATATCTTACCTTGAATCTTCAATCGGTTAGTCGTATCTCACAAGCTTGAGCTACAGCTTGAAGGGCCAAATGGGGAGGGTTTCTCGTCTCCTTTGTTGCCTTGTTTCCAACGTGAAAATGAGGGAGAGAGATGAACTTGGCTCCTTTTGGGGCTGAGTTAAACGGGTCGGTTTAACGGGTCGGGTCAAAAGGGATCCGGTCCACTCGGATCGGATTTTAAAATGGTAGGGGTATCAAATGGCTTTAGAAAATTAAAAAGGTTAATTCATTGAATCTGAATCACCGAAAAAAACTCAAGGGTAAGGTTAGAATTCGAATCCGAATTCTCGAGCTCAAGGTAGCCACGAAGGCCCCAAAACACCCTAATTATAATTAGGTCCCAAACAAGCAATTATTGGACAATTGAGTCCAAGTACATTTAATAAATTCTAATGCGCACATAATAAAATTACACTTTGACACGTTGGCATGTGACGTCACATAAATCACATAATTACTGAATTAAACTCTCACGTAAACTCGTACATGGCTTGTTGGAAAACTGGGGTGTCACATGGCAACTCAACAACCATGTAACCACCAACTAATTTCAATTCATATAACCATTATTAAGGTTCATGTGATCATATATCTAGCTTGAAATCAACAAATAACACAATAGTTGGCATACAATTTCATTTAAACATTTAAACCCTTACTATTCATATCATGCCTCAAAACCATATAAAACACAGATTAAAATCTAAAATTTATAGATGAAAAAGACCACATAAGCTTGGAGATAACAATCATACACTTGCCCCTTGAATTTGGTTGAGTTAAAAGAAGATTTGAGCTCCCAACTCTTCCTTGGTGAATAGTGACGGGAATGGACATGAGTGTTCAAGTTTACTGAAAATTCTCTTCCTTCTCTTGCCTTGAATGAAATGGAGAGAGAGTAAAGTGATAGAGTGCTGATTTGGGGTTAAGTGGGGCCAAGAATCAAGTCAAAAGGTTGAATATTGGAAGAGTTATGCCCAAAATACTCCAAAGTGGCGAATCTGCGCATGTGGCTCTGTTCGGACAAATTTCAGAGGCTCAAACGGGCTCTGAAAAATACAAGGATTGATTCCTTAGCTCCCTAATTTCGTTGTGAGTCCAACGCCACTTCCGGAATTCGAATCGGAATTCTTGATCTCAAGTTGTTGCCTCCGGAACACAAGGTACGCTAAACCTCCGTTAGGCCCTCGAGTCCCCCAAAAGAAGAAATGGTCTCCGACCAAAACGAATAAAATAAACATGTAAACGAGTTCATAGATATATAATTCAAATATATCACATAATCATGTATTTTGGGAATTAAATTCAAGTTAAAGAAATGAAATACGGAAGTTAAACGTGAAATTTAAACACTTAGGGCATATAAATCACTTAAAAGAATAAATCAACATATAAATCAAATCTAAATAGAAAATAAAAAGTCAGAAACCCTCTCGTGACGTCGTACCTGGATTGTCAAACAATTGGGGTTTCACAATTTTGCATGTCAAATCATTTTCAAAAGTATATCATATAATACGTAAAACAAAGCATAACTCGATTCATAATCCATTAATAACATAAACGTAAACAATTACCCTACGAGTGCAGGCCTCCTCCAACACACCTTTTAACATATCATAAAACCGATATCATAAATACATATCCATCTGCACAACCTTGGTATTTCGGGGATCAAACCCTCTGCACCTAATTTATCTATACACACGGGGTAGCTAACCCACATTGTGTCATCCCCAGCTATTCACCGAAGGCTCAAAGCACCACGCCTTCTCAACCTCCAAGAGTCACGCGTAAGTAATTCAAATAGGAATCATGTCCGGACTTATAACGACGGCCCTCACCGCCTCGGGCGTCCCAGCTCACAATTCTCGAGGGCCCAAATTACCTTTCAATACCATATTCCCGTGTTTCAGGGCTTAACTCGCACAAACATAAACATATACGTACATAAAGCGTAGAAAACGTAAGCTTACGTATGCTCGTAGATATACCATTTCATAAAATTTTAAACGTATCCATAAGTTCATAAACATAGTCTATAAACACGTGCTATATAATAAGTACATAGTCACATGCGGGGTGAGAAATCATCATATATTAGGCCAGAGGTCACTTAACTAAAAGAATAACTAAACCTCACCTTATCACAAAAGTGTAGCAAAAGGAGGATAAAAAAGGATAAACGAACACCTATGCCTCGGGCGCGACGTCCTCCGGAAGTGGGTCTGCAATAATTAAACACAATAACCGAGACTTAGACTCAAATATGTACCAATTGGATGCCCGACAATGTATAATCGCGGCCGCGAGCCATAAATTGAGAGAAAATATATTTTGCATCGCGGCCACGTAGCATGTTGAACTAGATAATTTTGCGGCCGTGAAGCACCCCTCAAGCTAAATGAAATTGATGGTGCGGCCGCATTATTTTTGTGTTGATTTGAGGTTGGGGCCACACATGGCTACCCTTTTGCATTCCTAAACGTATTTCATTATTGTTTCTTAATTCCTCCCATGCAAATGCTTTGTGTTTTGTTTATTAACTATACATCCATGCATATATGTGTGTTTGTGTAGCACCCGGAACGCCAGGCACCACATCCCCCGCACTATCGCTCCCAATCCACATATGAAATGGGCAATCCATACATGAATCAAAGCGATAGCGAACGGGAGACAATAAAATGACTCAAGGCTAGGCGGGTACCCTCAATTTAAAACCGACTAGCAATCAAATCAGAGTATAAAAACCACGGAAGCAATACCATTCATTAAATACGTATAAGTACCATATTTATTTATTTATTTATGTATAGATACCAACATTTACACTATCAATACAATATCATCCTTCGACAAGATAGATAACAGGGCGATACAAAATATCCCAAATAGCTATACATTCAAAATGTGGGAATGATGTGTGCTAGACCCAAATTTAAAGACCTCATAACTCTAAGTTCCCGCCTAGCACGCCCTGCAAAACACTGAAAAGTTGAGGTATCAGTCCAACTCGGACTGAGCGAGGGGTATAAATAAATATAAGCGCACATACATGCAAGTTATAATCTCGGGTAATAATTTGGAAAAACAATACAATCTAATAAGTTAAAAGAGATACAATCGCCCGAGATTACAACTATTCCAATTTCAATTCAATCAATTCAATTCAATCAATAGTGGCCCGGCGAGTGGGGCAATTCTCCAACCTTACATCGACTGTGTACAATCAATCAATCAATTATTAGGTGATTAGGTGATCAAGCAATTCATTAATGTGCACAATTAGCAGTTTCAATGACGCCTTCTTCCTCCGGGTGATGGTGGGATTGCAAGGCCCCACCGTCCAATCAATCTGGGCAGAGGGTACGTGAATCCCTAAGCCCGGAACTCCTTTCCCGCCCTAATCTCCTAGGGGGTTCAGGGGTCATCCCAATTTGGTGAGGATAGCTCCCGAGTTACCCGTCAGCCCATGCTTTCCCGGTTGGCTCGAGTCACTACCCTCGGGCCCACAGTGCAATACAATACTCGCCCAATCAATCAATCAATCAATCAATTCTTTTCAATATTTCGATAAAACATTTGAAAATCAATCTCATTTGAAACTATAAGTATAAATATAGGTTTTGGCTTAAAATATCACATAGGGTTGTACGGGTCCTATGTATCTAAAATTAAACCTCACCTGAACGACCCAAAATAATCCAAGGAAACGGCTCACGGGGCCTGCTCCTCGTCACCAGGAAGCTGGTCTGTGCAAGAAAGACAATTGTCCGTGAAACACGACTCAAAATGTACCAAATATGGCGAACGGCAAAATGCGACGAAACGACGGGAAAAATACAATGCACCTTGAAAATATCACGTTTCAACATGTATGCGATCGTATAACATCAATTAGGGGTCAAAGAAATGATTGGAGGATGGTGCTAAAATTTTAATTTTATGCAGTAGCTTTTTCTCTACAATGGCCGTGGGAACGGCCGTTCCGGCCTTCCCTTGAAAATGGGAAGGGCCGTTCCCATGGTTCAGAAAACGCGCGCCAGCGTTTTTAAAATATAAACGCGTTTTGCTGGGAAGGGCCGTTCCGGCTCGCAGGCCAAAGTGGGAACGGTCGTTCCCAGTCTCGCTGGCCTTGTCTCAGCATCATGGGAACGGCCGTTCCAGTTTTGAACTGGGGCTGGGAAGGGCCATTCCCAGAATACGTGAGCAGAAGAAGAAGAAGAGCGGAACAGAGCAGCAATGGCAAACAACCATCAACCACCAAAATGGCTTCAAACTCAAGATGAAATGCATTAATATGATGCAACACAAATGCTAGCATACATATAGATCAATAACAAATCATAAAAACACATATTTGCACATTAGATCATCAATAATCCATCATTTGAAACCCACATATTCAATCATGCTCCAAGTTCATAAATCACAAGTTATATGCATCAAACTTGAGCTTAATGATCACAATCAATTTTCCAACAACCAATACACAATTTATTCAATGTAACACAAAGCCCTATCAATGCCATATTTTCAATATAATCATCCAATCACCATATTTACCTCAAGAGAAAGAAATGGAAGAAGAGAAGAAGAGATGATGATGAAGAAGCTTCAATGATCACAAAACCCACAAATATTAGCTTGTATGGAAGAAATCTCCCTCTTGTCTAGCTAGGGTTGATCACGGTTGAAGAAGGGAAGAAAGGAAGCAAGGAAGAAATGTTTGTATGTAGAGTGAAGGCAAGGTACGTGAATGCTGATCAAGAAGGAGAAAAAGATGGCCAATTTGCAATTAAATCCTTTCATTTGTTAAGTCATGCTATTAAGTCCAAATCCAATTAGGTCTCACATTCATAAAATGAGCAATTAAGGCCATAAAAGAAATAAATCATGTTCGAGAAAATATTTCACATTGCAATCACGTCCAATAATTCCGAAAAATATAATATGATATGAATTTTTAACAAAATATTAAGAGTATAATTTTATAAAATTTATGTCATGCTATAAAAAATTAAAGGAAATGATCAATTAAAATAAATATAACTCTCAAACGCACACGTGTCGTTCATACCTGAATTGCCGAAAGCTGGGGCGTTACAGTTTGTGTATATTTATATATGTACATATATACATATTACAATTTATGCCTTGAACTATTGGTTTCTTGTTTGTATATATATTAAATGCATATATTTGTATGATACTCAATCGTAAATATGATATAAGCTGATGATGTATAATATATTTCCTGCACTAAATTATGAAATTAATTAATATGAATTTTATCTGTTTTGGTTTTGAATATTTTAAATAGTATGATCTCAAGTAATTTGAACTTGCATGCATGGCATTCGTGCTTCGTTTTGTTGCTTTCTAATGCCTTCTCCTTGTTCGTTTATGACTTGTTTGCTATGTACATATGTTATATTGTATGTTAAATGTCTTGTATTAATTTTATGGATTTATTTGATACGAGTTTTACGTGATATGAACTTGAATGCTTTAAGTGGTACCTTCTTGCACTTCATATGCATCGGCGGCATCTAATTGGTACATTATCTAGTCTAAGTCTCAGGTATTGTGTTATTTTGTTATAGAGCCACTTTGAACGTTGTCGAACCCGAGGCGTAGGTGTCGGTTCGCCCTTTTTTATCCCCGTTCTCTACCACTTTTGTTATATGGTGAGGTATAGGATTCTTTCTTTTAGTTAAACGTCCTATGGCCTAATATGTGTTTATTTCTCTCCCCGCATGCGACTATATACTTATTATATAGTTAAATACATGTTTATAAGCAAAGTGTATGATCTTATGAATACGTACATTTAAAGGTTATGAAAATAATATAAGTACGAGCATACTTAAGCTTATGTTTTCAACGCTTTATGTACATTTATGTTATGGTATGTGCGAGATAAGCCCTGAAACATGGGAATATGGTAAGGTATGGTATCTTGGCCCCCGGGATTTATGGGTAAGGACACTCGGGACGGCAAGGGCAGTCGAGGTTAAGCCTGTGCACGATTCTCACATGAAGTTCTTACGCGCGACTCTTGGAGGTTGAGAAGGCGTAGTTCTTTATGCCTTCGGTCAATTTTGGAGAAGGCACGATGTGGGCTTGCTACCCCGTGTACAATGGTAACGTAGGTGGAGAGGGTTTGATTCCCAATCACTATTAAAGTGTTGGAGGATATGTTTATGATTTCGATTTTTATGTTATGTTATGAGGTGTGAAGGTGGAGGCCTGTACTCGCAGGGCATATGTTTTTATTTATGTTATTGATGGATTATGAATCGAGTTAGGGTTTCTTTTATGTATTATATGATATGCTCTTGAAAATGATTTGGTATGCAAAACTCTAGCCTCGATTCATGACCATCCCTTTTATAAGTGATATGCTCTATATATATACGTGTGTGGGTGTGTATTAGCCCTTCACTCAGTCGAGTTAAGACTGACCCCTCTCCTTTTCCACGTTAACTTTCAGGTTGCTCGAGCTAGGCGGGGAAAGGCGTCGTCTTGTCGTACTAGTTCATTTACGTCGAGTCTACATTCATATGTCGTATCTTTTGGATACTTTGGGATATGTATTTGACTATGGATTTGTATTATGATACTATGATGGTACTTGATTTATTTTGGGCCGTGTCGGCCATGTATATATGTTTGTAGGCTCGTATTGAGCTCTTATGTGGATCCTGTGTACTCGTTTCAACTTTTATTTATTTGTTTCACACGCTCTATTTTGTATTAGCCCCGCTTAGCCTAGTGTGTTATTATAGGTTCCCCTTAGTTTAGACTTAAGCTCATGTATGGACTTCCATTTCATATGTGGGTTCGGGTTTAGGTACAGGGGATGTGGTGGCCCATCTCTCCAAGTGCTACATCCTAAAGTGCTATCAGAGCTCTTGGTTGCAAAACCGGAGTTCTAGTGTCGCGTCTGGTTTGTCTAGGTCGTACGACATAGGACAATGTGGTTATGTGACTTTATGTGATTATTTGTTATTATTTCTATTAATTGTTAACATGAACATGTACTAACCCGCATGCATGTATATTGGAGTTTCTTGATTTTTGTAGGATGCCTCCAAGAAGGGATCATCACTGTGAGAGATCTTCGGACCATCGACACCGCCGTGACCACGTACAGGTATATCCCCCATGGCCCTAACCGTCCGGGGGCTGCTTACCCATAGCTCCTCGGATCCACATAAATACATACTTACAGATTCCAATGTTTCATGGCGAACTCGCTACAGAATCATAACATAACATAATTTTTTCCAAAATAGCTTACATATGGCTTCACACTAAATTTCCAAAACTAAGGATGGTCCACAAGGTCATAATCATATCATATCCAAAAGATATCTAATCATATCTAGCATATAACCACATGCAAGCATTGAAATCGTCATATTATGGTCGTAGGTTGCTTAACTATACAAAAATCCTAAACCTCACCTTGTGCTTGAAGAAAAGAGTGTGAAAAAATGACACCACTAAGCCCCGGGCCCACGATCGACAACTTCCTCTGAAATAAACAAACATACAAAATCCCAAGACTTAGACTCTATATGAACCAATTAAGATGCAAGACAACATATAATCATGAGTGTGATGCATCATGGAAAGGTATGGATCACATAGGTCAAATAGCATAGCATAAAACAAGTATTCACATGAATTCATTCAATTAAATGAAGTACTATCATCAAAGAATGCAATTAAAGTCATATCATAACATATAATTCATATAACAAGTCAAAAAGATCAAGTAAACACAAAAAGACATGCATAAAAGTATAACAGGGGGTTGGGAACGGCCCTTCCCATGCAAAGCATAGCATGGGAACGGTCCTTCCCAAAGAATCACACCAACGAACATGGGAACAGTCGTTCTGGGCTTAAGGTAAAAGTGGGAACGACCCTTCCATATTCATCAGGATGACGTCAGCCTTGGCTGGGAATCGCCATTCCGGCCCCAAGGCCAAAATGGGAATGGTCGTTCCGGCCATAAACTGGGTATTGTGTGTGCAGTTTCGTAACAGCTTCGGGAAGAAGAAAGCCATGGCAAAAAATGGTCTATTTTACATAATTCAACCACAAAAATTCCACGAAATTCAAGTATATCATCACATAAATCATGCTTAACATATATTCATGCTCAAGATCTCATGGATTCATCAAATAAGGCATATTCTTCAAGTTGGGCATAAACTCATAATTTCACAATATCTCATCATATCAACTCATATAATCAATTCCAAGATAAGATTTAAGGATAGAAACAAAATACATATCAAGAGAAATCTGTAGCTTACCTCGACTCGTGAAATGACAAAGAAACGAGGGAGATTTGAGCTCTTAAAGGTGTGGAATGGTTTAAATCTTCATCCTCCATTGAAGCTCTCCTATGGCTGCTGTAAGTTGTGAGAAATGAGGTTTGAAATAATGCTAGAATAGGGTTTCATGGTATATATAGGGTGGCTAAAGGTTTCATTAGGGTTTGGGCCCAAATAAGTGACTTTCGGCCCAAAAGGTTATATTTAAAGGTTTAATGTCCAAACGGCTTCCGAAGAATAAGAAATCAACTTCATTGGATCAGAATCGTCGAACTGAGTCCAATGCTGGTGTCGAAATTCGAATTTGAATTCCCGAGGTCATATCGGTTCCAAATGCACCCAAAGTTACCTAATTTAAACTAGGCCCAAAACTTCCAAAAATTACAAATAGGCCGAAGTCCTATTTTAAAATCAACTCCAACATTTAATTAAATACATGCCAGTTATAAATGTACTTAGTTCATATAATTCCAAGTTGCCATGCGAGTTTACAATTATTCCAAGTATGCTCTTAAATCACATAATTCAATCATTGTTGGAATTAAGACACATAATGAAGATTTAAATCACATAAATTCATGAATAAACCCTCTCGTGACGTCATTCCTGTACGACTGGTTGGACGGGACATCACAACCTCTCCCCTTTAAACAACCTGGTCCCCAGGATCCTTGCTTGGCTTGGAATAACTCCATGTATAACCTCCTCATCTTCTCCTCGGTCTCCCATGTGGACTCTTTGGATTTCTGATCTCTCCACAACACTATGACCAAGGGAATCTGTCGGTTTCTCAACTCTTGCATCTTTCGATCTTAAATCTCAAACGGTTGCTTCACAATCGTCAAATCATACTAAAGTTGTACCTTTTCAATCTGGAGACCAGTCGATTCAATGGGGTAGAATCAAACAACTCCTCGATAACGTCTGATACTCGCCATTTGCAAGCCGTAGTCAGGTTGACGCGTGACCTAACCACAACAAACAAAGAGAACCCCTTCTCTGGGCATGAAAGTGAGAGAACCCCATCCCTCGACACACACTCGAGAGAGCCCCGTCTCTCGAGTACATATTAAGAGAACCCCATCTCTCAACCTAAATCGGAAAGATTCCAGCATCTTCGAACAATCTACTTTGAGAAAATCCAGCATTTCTCAAACCCCTAGATTCAAGAGAATCCAACATCTCCGGAATACATAAGTACAAGAGAATCCAACATCTCTCGTGCACAAAGCTTAGAAAGAATCCAGAATATTTCCATCATATAGTCACCACTCGAGTACATAATAGAAATTAATTAACAATTAACAACAATCGGCAATTATAGCACGGTGAATAAATAATTGCAATATTGAAATGTGGTATGGATGCATGTGCCATTAATGCAATTACCTCTATTTTTGGGTTCATGTTGGTCTCTGATTTGAAGATGCTGCTGTTGGAAAACACGAATCAGAAAGCAGCGGAAATTTAAAATTTTTCCAACAAAAGGATCTAGGACTCGCAATCGTGTAACCAAATTCGTAGGGATTAGAAACTTACTTTCTTAATTGTCTTTCTTGAAGCGTTTCAAGCCACCCAAGAACGCTCTTCTCGCAGCTTGATCCCCTCTCCTTGGTAAAGCTCGAATCTTCAAACATCTAACTTGAAGCTCCCTAGAGATACTCCACCAACTTGACTACAATCTAAATAGTAAGGATGTTAGTTCTCTAGTTAGTGTTTAGGCTTAACCTAGGGTTTTGTTTATCTTGGAGAAAGGATGGTGTTCAACCCATGGACCAAAAGAATTCTCGATTAGCTCTAAGGGGAGCTCGAGCTCCCCTATATATAGGAAGGGGAGGACCGAAAATCGTAGTCCTTATGGGCTAAGGATTTTGGTCCCTCTCTCCTATTACTTGATCATCAAGTAATTTTGACTTTGACTTTGAATTCAAATTCAAATCAACTTTCAAGAGAGCTAAAAATATCCAAACTATTTTTTGATAATTTTATACTTTATTTATTTAAAATAAATAACTTATTTTATCTAATTAATTAATTCGTAATTAATTAACTAGATTATTTTTCTCCAAAATAATACTTTCTTTTTAATTCAAAATTAAACCAAAGTCTATTAAATAATTAACACATTAATTATTTAATCACCAAATAAATATTCACGCACATGCACAGGTGTCCATGAAGGACACATGTCACGCACGTGACCCACACGTGTGGTTTCAGACGTGTTGAACCCTTTGGCCCGATTAACTCGTTTAATCATTTTAAAGCCTCAACTCATGTAACCAAGTTGTTGTGTGTGACCCTCTAGGTTCTCAATTCAATTAGCAGTGACCCCAATTAATTAATTCACTAATTAATTAATCGGTCCACAGATTAAACGACCATAGTCTAGCAACAGGTGTTTAACCCCTAGCCAAATTGGAATGTTCAGATTCGACAGAACCTTTAAGTCATTGATTCATGTGAGATACAATCCTCCTACTTACTGTCTCTCAACCAAGATCTAGGGTAAGGGAATAATCATAACACTAATAATCCGGTCTTAAAGATAAGTGCATTTCATATCCATTCGATCACAATCCAAGAAACCCTTTTCTTGATGTATTGATCTACTGCTTTGGCCAAGGACTCCGTATGGCATATGAATGACTTACACAATAAGAGATCACCTTGCAAATGCAAGTGTAGGTCCTTTCTTGATTCTCATTCACTTTCATGAATGACCTGTGCAGCCCCAGCATAAGCCTTGAATCAGTTGTCTAAGGCGACACCGTTTAAAGCTTATACCTAAGACTACAGAGTTAACTCATAAAGTGACAAGGAACCTCAAGTCTAAGGATCAATTAATCACATCAATGACTCGTGAGATATTTCCTAATCTGGAAGTTTCCATTTCCTGAAATGGAAACTTCCTTTCCCATTTAGGAATCCTCTCACAACGGGCACCTCAGTGAACTTACTTATTAAAGTAAGCACCCTCATATATCACGCACGTATCAACTATACACTTTGCACCTCCATGAAACAAGGTGGTCCTTCTTAAGGGTGTGATCCCACAAGCAAGCCTTAGAGGAGTCAGGTAGACACTCCCACTGTCTGTAGGAGTCATCAGCTTGGAGCATTTTACTAATCATGACTTATGTGATATAGGGCTCGTTTCATAAACCATTTCACCTAAATGGTAGAGTCCTAAAGTCATCAGGATTAGGGGAGTTCTCACACATGTACAACTAAAGTAAAAGCATACCAAACAAGAGCATATAAAGAAGTGTTGCCTCAATTCGTTATTTCATTCAAAGATTATCTGTGATTACAATAAGGAAAAGCACAAAGCGGATATACAATCGGCTTTCTAGGGCACTATTCCTAATAATCTCCCACTTGCCCGTTAAAGCCATTCTAAAGCTACTCTAAGTCCCATCTTCTGAAGATGACCTTGGAAAGCTTCTCAACTAAGGGTTTTAGTAAGTGGATCTGCCACGTTCTCTGCTGATGTGACCCTCTCAATTTGCACATCTCGTCTTTTGATAATATCACGGATTATGTGATACTTCCTCATAATGTGCTTGGTCCGTTGGTGAGATCTTGGTTCTCTTACTTGAGCAACCGCCCCAGTGTTGTCACAAAACACAGTAATGGGGTCTTTCATGCTAGGAACAACATTCAACTCTTGAATGAAGTTTCTAATCCAAACACCTTCCTTAGCTGCATCGTTTGCAGCCAAGTATTCGACCTCAGTGGTCGAATCTGCAGTGGTAGTTTGCTTGGAACTCTTCCAACTCAATGCTCCGCCGTTTAGGCAGAAATTATATCCTGACATTGACTTAAAATCATCTAAGTCTGATGCAAAGCTTGCATCGCAGTATCCTTCGACAGTAAGATCTTTCTGACCTCCGTAAACTAAGAATAAATCTTTAGTACTTTTCAAGTACTTAAGAATATTCTTCACGGCAACCCAGTGACCACCTCCAGGGTCAGATTGGAAACGACTTGTTACACTAAGTGCATAAGCCACATCCGGTCGAGTACATAACATTGCATACATTATGCTACCAATTGCTGATGCATAAGGTGTATGAGTCATTCTTTCTTTCTGAAGGTTAGTCTTAGGACACATCTTCTTTGAAAAACATCTTCCTACACTCATAGGAAGGTTCTCAACCTTTGCTGACTCCATATTGAATCTCTTCAATACTTTGTCAATGTACATCGACTGTGATAGTCCTATTAACCTTCTAGATCTATCTCTATAGATTTTAATTCCAAGGATATAGGATGCATCACCCAGATCTTTCATCTCGAATTGGTTCGATAACCATAACTTAGTCACTTTCATGTCATCCTTCGAATTCCCAATAAGAAGGATATCATCAACATAAAGTACTAAGAATTGTACTGAGGTCTCCAATTCCTTTTTATACACACATGATTCATTCAAAATTTGAATGAAGCCAAACGCTTTGACTGATTCATCAAATCGAATGTTCCAATTCCTATAAGCCTGTTTCAATCCATAGATTGATCTTTGGAGTTTGCAAACCTTTTGCTCACTCCCACTGAATGTTAAACCTATGGGTTGCTCCATATAAATGTCTTTATCAATATCACCATTAAGAAAGGCAGTTTTCACATCCATTTGCCATATCTCGTAGTCATAATACGCAGCAACGGCAAGCATGATCCGAATAGACTTTTGCATTGCAAATAGCAAAAAGGTTTCATCAAAGTCCACGTCGGGTTTTTGAGTGAATCCTTTTGCCACCAGTCTTGCTTTGTAGGTTGCAATGCTTCCATCAACTCCAAGCTTTCTCTTAAAGATCCATTTGCAACTTATGGGTTTGATCCCATCAGGCAAATCTACCAAGGTCCAAACTTGGTTGGAGTTCATGGAGTCCATTTCGGATTTCATGGCTTCTATCCACTGTTCAGAGTCAGAATCTGAAAGTGCCTCCTCATATGTTTACGGATCATTATCCTTTTGAGAGATTTCATGGAAGAATCCATACCATCTCTCCGGCTGTCTAGGAGTACGTTCAGAACGCCTTAGAGGAGGATTTACGTGTGTATCGAAATTCGTGATTGGTTGTAGTTGATCAGAAGGGGACGTTTCTTCAGTGGGTGGCGTGGGGTCACTTTGTACTTCCTCTAATTCTATGATCTTGCCTTTCTTTTCTCTAAGGAATGGTTCCTCAAGAAAAGTGGCATTTCTGGAAACAAACACCTTTTGCTCAGATTTATCATAGAAGTAGTATCCTATGGATTCCTTAGGATAACCTACAAAGTAGCATAAGTTAGAACGAGATTCTAACTTATCTCCCATTATCCTCTTCACGTAAGCAGGACAACTCCAAGTTCTTAAGTAAGAATAACTAGGGATTTTACCTTGCCACATTTCATAGGGCGTTTTAGGGACTGACTTAGAGGGAACTAGATTCAAAATCTTTGCTGCACTTTCTAGGGCATAACCCCAGAAAGAAGGTAGTAAGTCAGTGAAACTCATCATGGAACGAACCATATCAAATAGGGTTCGATTCCCTCTCTCATAAACTCCATTAAGTTGAGGAGTTCCCGGAGGAGTCCACTGAGAGATAATCCCATTATCTTTAAGATGATTAAGGAATTCTTCACTAAGATATTCGCCTCCTCGATCAGATCGAAGTGCTTTGATCTTGTGACCAGTTTGGTTCTCAACCTCTTTTTGAAATTCTATGAATTTCTCAAAAGCTTCAGATTTATACTTCATTAAGTATACATAACCATACCGACTAAAGTCATCAGTAAAGGTTATAAAATACTGATGATTGTTTCTTGTGCTTGCACGAAGCGGTCCACAAACATCAGTATGGATCAAATCCAAAACCTTAGTGGCACGTTCCACAGTTCCTTTAAAAGGAACTTTGGAAACTTTTCCTTTGAGACAAGATTCGCAAGAAGTCAACTCTTTGAGATCATTTTCAGAGAATGATCCTAAAGTGCTTATCTTGCTAATTCTATTCTTGGAAATGTGTCCTAATCTTGCGTGCCATAAGGGAGCTGAAACTTTCTCATCTCTCTTACGTTTAGTTTCTCGTTGTATATTCATAATATTGATATTCTGAGTTAGATAAAGTCCATTACTTAGAGTACCGATGTGAACGGAAGAGTTGTTCCGTTTAATAAAGTATTTACCATTCTTAATATAAGTTTCATAACCTTCACAATCTAAAATTGGAACTAAAATTATATTACGAATAATGCTCGGTACATAAAGGACTTTATTTAAGACTAACTCAAAACTACCTAAATGTAATCTAATTGTGCCTAAAGCTCGAGCTTCAACGTTTGAGCCATCGCCGATCTTCAAGACACATTCTCCTTCTTTGAGTTGTTGGACTTCACTTAGCATCTGTAAATCATTACAGATATGAGTTCCACAACTGCTATCAAGTACCCAAGAACTAGAATTAATAGAAAGATTTATTTCAACGAGAAACATACCTTTCTTTAGAGTAGCCTTGTACTCTGGGTAATTTCCCCTCCAATGTCCCGCTTTGCCCCAATGGAAGCAAACATCCTCTTTTTCTGATCACCCTTTTTCTTTTGGGCCTTCCCGTTCGAAACGCCACCAGTGGGACTAAGGGGTTTCTTCTTCTTCTTTTGGGCTTTCTTGCCCTTACCTTTAGAAGGCCCAGAAGAGGAAGATGGAGCATTCACCATCAAAACCTTATTGTCCTTCTTGATCGTGCTTTCAGCAGTCACAAGCTGACTAATCAGCTCAGCTATAGTAGCACTTGCATGATTCATATTGAAGTTAAGGACAAATGGGTTGAATGATGGTGGGAGCGAAGCTAGCAACAAATCCACTGAAAGCTCATCTTTCAGTGGCATGTCCATGGAAGCAAGTTTCTCAGTAAGGGCGAGAAACTTGAGTCCATATTCATGGACACTTGATCCTTCCCTCATTCTTAAGTGGAACAATTCCTTTGAAGTGTTATACCTTGTAACACGTTCATGAGGGCGGTAAAGTTGCTCTAAGTGGTCGTAAATCTCCCAAGCGAATTCCATGGCCTCATGTTGCCTTTGCAAGTCTGGAGACATGTTAGCCAACATAAGACAACGGACTTGGAGATTATCATCCTTCCACTTTTGAATCGCGTCCCGCTCGGCCCGAGTGGGAGCCTCCCCTTCGGGACTAGGCTCCCCTTCGAAGAGAACATAAGTTCTCTTCTCAGAATCTAAAATGATTTTTAGATTCCTCAGCCAATCAGAATAGTTGGGACCAGTCAACTTGTTTGACTCAAGGATCGATACAAGAGTGTTTTTAGTTGCCATTTCAAAACACGTAGAGAATCATAGAATCTACGACCTAAATGGTAAAACAGAGAACTAGTGAGCATGCTGAATTATAACGATATATAAAAGATAAGGTCTTTAATCTAATGTAACTCCCACTGTTTTTCAAAGATCTAGAATTCCCAAAGATCTAAGAGGAACACGTTTCCCAATGGGTACTAACATCCTAGGCATTTTACCTTGAACCCTCGACTCGCGGACATTCTTAGTAAGAACCCCAGGTAGGTACAACTTACCAATTCTAACACCTTTAGAACTCTTAGTAATTGTTTTTTGCATCACCTATCTTTCAATATGGACCCACGACTCGTGCGACATCCATATTTACTTAGGCGTTAAGCTAGACCCATCAATCATAAGATCATGATCAAAACATAGTTCGAACGACCTACGACTCGCGGATATCGCCCTTGCCAAAATTGACCACAAAATATTGACCATTTAAAATGATTAATTAGGTAACTAAGAACTAATAAGCTCCACCAGCTATCCCATGACTCGCGGACAATAATTAGCTTCACTTACTAAACTTAAAACCTATTGATGGAATGCTAGGAATTCAATTCAAAATTTGCATCTCGAATTAAATACCTATTTGTTCGAAATTAGCTTAATATTTAATGGGAATTTTCAAATCAACCGGAGAGTTGTCCGGTTCGACCTCACCAACATATATGTTATCCAATTTTATTAGTCTTGATTAATGCAAGTACACTTAAATGCATTTCAAACAAGCACATAGACAGATAACATGTCCTAGCATGATACTAACATGTAATGATCATGGGTTCTACCTATCTTATGCGTGATATGTGGGAGCCACTCCACAATCACAAGTTCTAACATACATGCCACATAAACAGTTTAAATCACATAAGGGAAAGCGGTAACAAAATACGAGCCCTATCTCTATTACATTTTTACAATTGAGATTCCCCCTGCCTAACATTTTGAGGGGTCTTCACTTATGGCCTCCTTATTACTTGAATGTGGTCCATCTTACCCCATGGGTGCATTGTCTCCAAAATGAAAATAAAACCTCACCACCTATCTCTACTCTCAAATTACAATAAAAAGAAAAAGACATAAAGTAATAAGGCTCAATCTTCATATTGGTCTTAGACAATTACACGGGGCATACCCCGGCCTCAAAACAGTAATATGGAAAGCCACATAATAAATCACATAACAGTACGCACATAAGTGAGGCTCCAACCTCAATTGAAAAATGCAACTATAGGGCTCCAACCCCAATTTAAACCATCCATGAGCATAAATTAAAACCATACATAAGTCTAAACCCATGATCACCTAACATGCTTTTGCGAGAATTTAAATTTACCCAATAAATTAAAATTCCCGTTTCAAGTCTTAATGACTTAAAACACGACTTGATGCGAGTCTTATTTATAAAAGTTTTCAATAAATCCCAAATTAACAAAACAAATAAAATTCCAATTAATTTCTGAAAATTAATAATTTTATTAAAAATGTATTTTCCCAAAATATAAACGTTTCTATTTCTCAAAAAATCCCAATTTTAAGTTTTATTCAAAATTAAAATAAATATTCAAAAATAAAATTTGGGACTGGATTGCACGAAATACGAAAACACGGATTACGAAAAAATGGGGCCCGTGCACGAAAAGGGTTGCGCATAGCGCGAGGCCAACGCCGCGCTCCTACACGCGGCCCTTCTCGGCAGGATGGCGGGCCGCTTGGGCGAGCAATCCCGCATGCTTTGCGGGATTCTCGCCCAGCCTGGGCGGGCGGTGTCGGCAGTCCTGGGCTAGGCGCGCCCGGAACGCCTCCCACGCACGGCCTGCCCACGCCTAGGACAGGCGGGCGGCGGCGCGCGGGGTTTCGCGTGTTCGTAATCCAGGCTTTTCGTTTCGTGTTTTCGTTCAAAAGCAAAACCAATCCAAGAAATCCAAAAACAGTTTATACAGTTTTAAATCTAAAATAGTTTTCAAAAAATTAAATTTTGTAAAAACCAATTTTCAGAAACTTTCAGGAAAAAATACAATTTCGTAATTCAGGCTTTCTAAAACAATTACAAATACTCAATCGCATGAAGACTAAGAATTTCTACCAAATTCAGTATAATTGAGACGAATCAGAAACACGATTAACGAGGTGGCTCTGATACCACTTGTTGGAAAACACGAATCAGAAAGCAACGAAAATTTAAAATTTTTCCAACAAAAGGATCTAGGACTCGCAATCGTGTAACCAAATTCGTAGGGATTAGAAACTTACTTTCTTAATTGTCTTTCTTGAAGCGTTTGAAGCCACCCAAGAACGCTCTTCTCGCGGCTTGATCCCCTCTCCTTGGTAAAGCTCGAATCTTCAAACTTCTAACTTGAAGCTTTCTAGAGATAGTCCACCAACTTGACTACACTCTAACTAGTAAGGATGCTAGTTCTCTAGTTAGTGTTTAGGCTTAACCTAGGGTTTTGTTTATCTTGGAGAAAGGATGGTGTTCAACACATGAACCAAAAGAATTCTCGATTAGCTCTAAGGGGAGCTCGAGCTCCCCTATATATAGGAAGGGGAGGACCGAAAATCCAAGTCCTTATAGGCTAAGGATTTTGGTCCCTCTCTCCTATTACTTGATCATCAAGTAATTTTGACTTTGACTTTGAATTCAAATTCAAATCAACTTTCAAGAGAGCTAAAAATATCCAAATTATTTTTGGATAATTTTATACTTTATTTATTTAAAATAAATAACTTATTTTATCTAATTAGTTAATTCGTAATTAATTAACTAGATTATTTTTCTCCAAAATAAGACTTTCTTTTTAATTCAAAATTAAACCAAAGTCTATTAAATAATTAACACATTAATTATTTAATCACCAAATAAATATTCACGCACATGCACACGTGTCCATGAAGGACACGTGTCACGCACGTGACCCACACGAGTGGTTTCACACGTCTGGAACCCTTTGGCCCGATTAACTCGTTTAATCATTTTAAAGCCTCAACTCATGTAACCAAGTTGTTGTGTGTGACCCTCTAGGTTCTCAATTCAATTAGTAGTGACCCCCAATTAATTAATTCACTAATTAATTAATCGGTCCACAGATTAAACGACCATAGTCTAGCAACAGGTGTTTAACCCCTAGCTGAATTGGAATGTTCAGATTCGACAGAACCTTTAAGTCATTGATTCATGTGAGATACAATCCTCCTACTTACTATCTCTCAACCAAGATCTAGGGTAAGGGAATAATCAGAACCCTAATAATCCGGTCTTAAAGCTAAGTGCATTTCATATCCATTCGATCTCAATCCAAGAAACCCTTTTCTTGATGTCTTGATCTACTGCCTTGGCCAAGGACTCCATATGGCATATGAATGACTTACACAATAAGAGATCAACTTGCAAATGCAAGTGTATGTCCTTTCTTGAATCTCATTCACTTTCATGAATCACTTGTGCAGCCCCAGCATAAGCCTTGAATCAGTTGTCTAAGGCGACACCCTTTAAAGCTTATACCTAAGACTACAGAGTTAACTCATAAAGTGACAAGGAAACTCAAGTCTAAGGGTCAATTAATCACATCAATGACTCGTGAGATATTTCCTAATCTGGAAGTTTCCATTTCCTGAAATAGAAACTTCCTTTCCCATTTAGGAATCCTCTCACACGGGGCACCTCAGTGAACTTACTGGTTAAAGTAAGCACCCTCATTTATCACGCACGTATCAACTATACACTTTGCACCTCCATGAAACAAGGTGGTCCTTCTTAAGGGCGTGATCCCACAAGCAAGCCTTAGAGGAGTCAGGTTGACACTCCCACTGTCTGTAGGACTCATCGGCTTGGAGCATTTTACTAATCATGACTTATGTGATATAGGGTTCGTTTCATGAACCATTTCACCTAAATGGTAGCGTCCTAAAGTCATCAGGATTAGGGGAGTTCTCATACATGCACAGCTAAAGTAAACGCATACAAAACAAGAGCATACAAAGAAGTGTTGCCTCAATTCGTTATTTCATTCAAAGATTGTCTGTGATTACAATAAGGAAAAGCACAAAGCGGATATACACTCGGCTTTCTAGGGCACTATTCCTAATAGCTGCTCCCGCACTCGTCGCTTGTTAGCTCTCGATAGATCACAATTGGAAATCTTATGGTTCGACGACCCACAACAGTAACAGCTCTCCAATCTATCCCAACATGTCTCATAGGTATAGTTGGTTCCTCCACTATGACAGCACAATTGGGGTTCGTTCTCCGACTTTAAAGTATTCCCGGTCTTGTGTTTCTTTCTATGGATTCTTTTACCTCCAGCTCCGTGTTGGTGGGATTTTCGTTGCAATTGTAGTTTCGAACACATTCCCGCCTCAAGTCTAGGCCCCGATACATCTTCTCCCTTGCCTCTTGTTACCATCCAAGTTTCAACTCTTAATGCTCTCTCCATGACGTTATCCCACGTGCTCGTATCTTTTGCAAATAGAGCTTCCTTGAGTTCATTCCGTAGGCCTTCCATGAAATGCCTAGCCTTCATCCAATCGTTGCCCATAATATGGGGCAGAAACATGCCCAATCTGTCGAACTCCTTCTTGTAATCCACAATGGTTTTATCTCCTTGTTTTAAAGTACGGAACGCTTCTAGTCTTTTTTTATGTAGGATGGCCGGTGTGTACCTCTTCCTAAATTCCAAGACGAACACCTCCCACGATAATTCTTCATTCATTACTTCCAATCTTCGGGCCGCTCCTCTCCACCATTGCTTTTTGCTAGTCCTTGTAGAAATAAAGTAGTAAGACGGAACATGTTATGAGACTCGCATGGCCACACTTCAAATATACTTTCTATCCCCGAAAGCCATTTATTAGCCCAAATTTCATCGCCTCCTCCAAATCGAGGGGAATCAAAAGTTTTAAACTGTGACAGCCGTACTCAGGGCCGAGTCGGGAGAGGTAAGTAAAGGGTTGATCTAGAAGCATTTACAATCTTGATCCCAATTTATTCTCTTTGTGCATTGCATTTTATATGACTTATGTGTTATAGTTTTAATTAAAAGTTCGTAAATTTAATTCTTTCCTTTATTAAGAATGTACATCGAAACTATTCTCTTAAAATCTTAGAAATCTAGTATTTATCCCTTTCCAGCACCTAAAATCCCTTCATATGCTTCAAAATCTATTCCTACAATTTTAGGTTGAAAATTACAAAAATACACCTAAAGCCCTAGATCTTTCCTAAATTTTAATTTATTCCCCGGAACACTTTTTCCTACTTGATATTATAGTCAAATAGATACTCACATTATTTCGAGGATTTTAACATTTTCCGTAAATCATGATTCTCATCCTAACTCGAGTAGTATAAAAAACCGTCTAAAAACCCTAGTCACTATTCACACCGTAAAACAACTTTTTATCCATACACTTTTTGATATTCAATATTATAGTCAAAACAATCCTTGGATTATTTTATGAATTTTCGTACATTTATCAAAACTTGATTCCAACAGTATCATATTTTAATAAATATTTTCCTTTTTTAATAATTATCATTTTATTTTAAACAATTAACTTTCATTCACTATTCAAAATTGTACTTTAAACGTTTCTTGAATTTTTCTCTAAACTATGATAATTTTTCCAACATTTAAACTTCATCATAGCTTCGTTTATATAATTTTATCATGATTTTCATCATCTTTAACGTTCATGACTTGTAAACGAAAAACCTAAATATTTCACATTTATAATTACAACGAAGCTTATTTTTCACTCATTCTTTCATTATTTTTACCACTTCGAGTTCTCATCTCTCGACTCTTGAATAAATTTTATATTATTTTATATTTATTTTTATTTACTACGACATCATTCATGACATAACCTTCTAAAAATAGAAAGTTTAGAGATATGAATCTAATTCTTCCACATCTCTTACAAGAATCCCACACATTTGTATAAATTTAAATTCTTCCACATTTCCTCCACAATTTCACAACACTTGTGTGATTTATAAATTCCCACATCTCTAACAAATTTTTAGAAATTGCACTAAGACCCCTAATTCCTACCTATAAATACCCTTCAAGAGACCATTTATACCTCACCAATTCCTTCATTTCCTACACACAAAACTCTCCTCTCTTTCCCCCTCAACCTCACGCCACACGCACACACACACACTCTCAAGGTTAGGTTTTTTTATGCTTTAATTTGTGTTTTAAATTATGTTTTAAATTATATTTAAATTATGTTTTATTTAAATTATGCAATTTAATTTATATTTTATATGCTTTATATTATGTTTAGAAATTTATGATAGGAGATTTTATTTTAGGAATTTATATTTCATGAATTAAAGTAGGAATTTAATTTATAAAGTGCATGCCTGTTATATGAATTTATTTAAATATGTGTTCATATGTTCATAATTATGTTCTTGAATATTACAAGAAATGCATGCTTAGGAAATTTAATTAGGAATTATTTTTCATGAGAAATTTACATATTTGCTACATTATGTCTGAAATCTTATGTTATAAATATGAACATGATCTAGTATGTCTAATATGTTCTATGAATATTCAAATAAACTTATGAACATGTTCTTGATGTTCTTCAACTATAGGTGTGTAACGTGTGCTAATGTGTGTAAGTGTGTGTTTGATTTTGTGTTTTAAAAGTGTTTAACCCCTAAAATTAAATAGTAACCGCTTTTCAATAGTAACTTTGACTTTTAATATCAAATAAAGATTTTGACTTCTAAAATCTTGTAGGGATTTCAAATATTAATATAAAATAATATTTTGAAATTTTAAAAATAACTTTTACCTAGAATTTCCAAAAATCAGGGATTAAATAAAGATTTCCAAAATATAACCCTAGCTTAATAAAAATTTGTTGTACATTGTTTATTCAAGTAGTAAGACTTAGTCCGAAGCCAGTAGTAGTACTTCCAGGCAAGGATATAATCGAAGAGTGGAATTCTAAGGATTTTTCCTAATCCGTCAAGACACTTGTGAGGGTTTAAATCCTTTCAACGGAATCATGATAAAATTATTTTAATTTATTGAATTTCTTTTCAAATCTTATTATCCCTTTTCTGGGAAAAATATTTCATATTAAATTATAGTATTATCCAAAATTCACATATTTACCCGAAAGTACTTAGTACTTTCTCCTTGTAAATATTCTCGTCTTGTAAGTAAAATTATTGTTTTCTTTTGGGCCCGGTGGTCTTGGTAGAATTAGTAGTCCGGGAGGCATGGGCCGACTAGATCTTGATGATGGTCTAACCGGAGGTTGGTTAGTCCCCATCAGGTGGCAGGAAAAGGTACGTCCCTCCCACAATATCGTTCATCGTCACTAGGGTTTGCTCCCCTACGTGACACTAAGGGGTGAAGGCTGGTATTATCGTATTTGTTTTATTAAGTACCGATACCTTGATCAGTGTCGTTACTATTTTCCTCTGATTTTAATGAGTTAAGGTTGGAAAAGCCTAGTTTGCGGACATCAAACAATTTCTTCAAAACGGTTCATATTTTCTAAAGCATAACTTATAATCCCCCTACACCTATTATCCCAAACTATTATGAACCCAATATTATTGTCATATAGTAATTTGTGATTATTTAGTATATTTTCAAACCAAGACCTTCTTGGTTAAAAGATTTTACAAAACTTTACTTATAATTATAAACCTCAAACCACCGTCACTTGGTCATTTTTTACTAACCCTCCTACTCTTTTAACTCATGATTTCAGGAATCCACAACTCGATTCCTTAGAGGTATCTTGAAGCTTTAAGGTGTCACATCTTAGTTACTCAGGGTTTACCAAGAGTGCATGTATATCTTTTAATAAGCACTGTCATGTGAATTTAGATCTATCACTGTAATTACTTACTCAGCTTAATAATATGTGCTCCGCTTAACTATTGCTTCCTTATAATTGTTCAAGTTTATTTCTCCGTTGCAATTTCATACTCTGGTATTGTATAGCCTTGTCTGTTCGCCAAAGTATTTCTCGAGTGCTAGGTCTTACATCCACTCGGGAAGTACAATGGTGTGGGGTTATACTGTTAGGGGCGTTACAACTTAGGTGGTATCAGAGCGTCAGGTAGTTAGTAAGAACTTAACTTAAGATTAGTAGGAAGAATACTTTACCTTGACTTTTCACTTTAGTAATTCTTAAAAGTGTTTTCTTATAGTAATAATGGCTGGCCACGGTGAGCTTCCACGTCCAGACAGTATAGAGTGGTTTGATCAGGACGAGCCTCCAAGGACATTAGTTGTTACTCGTAGTGGCGGCGCCAGGTTTTACCCTGGCAAAGGGTGAGGCAGCTTAGCCAGGGTCAGCGCCAGGAGGCCTTTCCAGGGTATGCTTACCCAAATCGAGCAATCCATTTACTAGAGGCAGAAAGAGATGGATACTTTTACGAGTATCAGAGAATCGAAGAATATAGGCTTGAGGCGAGCAGGAACCGAGAGATTGCTAGGCACACTGCAGTAGATCGCGACCATGCCCGGGAGCAGCTAGCAGCATCCGAGATAGCTATTTCCCAGATACCTGGGAACAAAGACAGAACCACCCTAATTGGATCCAATCTCCCAGGACCCTCGCAAATCATGATGATAAACTTCCTTAGAGGGAACATTGACGTTTTTGCATGGAAAGCATCTGATCTTACCGGAATTGATCCGAGCATCATAGTCCACAGGCTCAATGTGGACCCCAGCTTCAAACCAATCAAACAGAAGAAGCGAGATGTGCACGGTTTTCAAAAGAAAGTTATTGAGGAGGAGGTTAACAAGCTCCTAGAGGCCCAGTACATCGAGCCCATATTGTATCCAGAATGCCTGTGTAACGTGGTGTTGGTACCCAAGAGTGATAATACATGGGTCATGTGCAACGATTTTACTGATCTCAACAAAGCTTGCCCCAAGGATCCATATCCTCTGCCCCAGATTGATCAACTGGTAGATTCGACCGCAGGGTGTGAGCTCATGAGCCTGATGGATGCCTTTCAAGGGTATTATCAAATTTTCATGGCCCCTGAGGATCGTCCCAAAACATCATTCATCGTCCACATGGGTCTATACTGCTTCTTAGTCATGCTTTTTGGGCTCAAGAACGCGGGGGCTACTTACCAACGCCTTGTCAACAGGGTGTTTGAGAAAGAGATTGGAGGATCCATGGAGGTGTACGTGGATGACATGATTGTCAAGAGCGAGCACCAAGACTCGCATCAGAAGGATCTTAAGCTCACGTTTACCATTCTACATTAGTACGGCACGAAGTTTAATCCCTCCAAATGTACTTTTGGAGTGAGAGGGGGAAAATTCTTGGGCTAAAAGGTTAGCCAACATGGGATCGAAGCTAATCCTGAAAAGATCAAGGCCATCTTTGATATTCCATCCCCTCGCAACCTTAGGGAAGTGCAAGTGTTAGTAGGGAAGATAATCTCTTTAAACCGATTCATCTCCCTCTCGGCAGACAGAAATCTCCCCTTCTTCAAAATCCTACGCAACTTTAGCACCCGAAGCGCGGGCCACCACATCCCCCGCACCTAGACCCAGACCCGCATATGAAATGGAAAGTCCATACACGAGCCCAAGTCTAAGCGAACAGGAGACCACACACTCTGTAGGCTAGGCGGAGCTAAAACAAACTCAGAGCGCGCGATAAATAAAACAAATAGCGGAAACAAGGAGTTCTAGGAATATGAAAATTCGAAACTTAACATATACATCAAAAGATCGAATGTACGTAACCAACAATTTATATCTCAAAAACTAAAATTCATATCATGATTAATTCATTAAATACAAGACAAAATGAATGTAATGCACCTAGCATGACCTAAACCCAAAGTGAGACTCGAACGACCCACTTCTCCGCCTAGCTCGTGCTCAAAAGACCTACAAACTAAAAGTGGGAAAAGAGAGGTTTCAGTCATATGTCGACTGAGTGAGGGGGCTAACGCACACCCACACCCTATACATATAGATAGCAAAGCACATAAAAGATAAAGGTTATGAACCGGGAATAGGTTTTGGACACCAAATCAAATTCAAAGGACATTACATATCATATACGTATACATTACATATTCCTTAACAAATACATTAACATAAAGTCTCTATTCCCCTTTCATAATCTGTAACAGCCCTAACCTGGGCCGAGTTGGAAAAGGTAAAGTAAAGCGGTTATTCAAGAAGCACTTATAATCTCGGTCCTTATTTATTCTCTTCATGCATTACATCTTATGTGACTTATGTGCTTTTATGTGTTACACTTTAATGATCGTAGATTTAATTATTTCCTTTATTTAACTCGTATCTTGAAACTCTTCTCATAAAATCCTAGAATTCTAGTATTCATTCCCTTCTAGCACCTAAAACCCTTTCATATGCTTCAAAACCCATTCCTACAGCTTTAGGGTGGAAATTACGAAAATACCCCTATAGCTCAAAAATATTCCTACGTTTCCCGAAGCACTTTCACTACCCAATATTGTAACCAAAAGAATCCTCACATTATTTCGAGGATCGTGATACTCTCCGTGAACCATAATTCCCATCCTAACTCCCGTAGTGTTAAAAACCGGCAAAAACCCTAGCTTATGATTCGATCATCAATAAATCCTTACTCCTCTACTTTTTGATATTCAATATTATAACCAAAACGATCCTCAAATTATTTTATGAATTTTCATGCATTTACCAAAAACTCGATTTCACCATAGCATATTTTATAAATATTTTCTTTTCTAAAAATCACCATTTTATTTTAAACGATTAGCTTTTATTCGAGAGTCGAAATTATACTTAAAACGATCCTTGAATTTTTCTCTACAATATAGTGATTTTTCGAAACTCTAAACCTTATCATAGCTTCGTTTATATAATTTTCCTATGATTTTCATCATCTTTATTATTCATAACTTATGAACGAAAAGTCCAAATATTTCACAATTATAATCAAAACGAAGCCCGTTTTTCACTCGATCTTTCATTAATTCACTACTTCAAGATTTTACCTCTCGACTCTTGAGTAAATTTTACATTTATTTTTATTTCAAGATGACATCATCCATGACCTCATGCTCTTCTAGAAGGATTAATTAAATGAACATAATTTCTCCACATTTCCTAACTAATTACCTAGCATTTGTTCATAATATAATTTAACCACATCTCCTAATTAATCACCAAGCATTTGTATGAATTAGGAGACATCCACATCTCCCTTAAACTTTCATTTATTGCTTAGAGACCCCTCATGACTACCTATAAATACCCCCTTAAGCCTCATTTATAACTCACAAATCAACACACAAAAATCACTCCCTCTCTCCCCATTACTCACGCCACTTTCTCCCTCTCTCTACAAGGAACTAGGTCTGGACAGTGGAACCCCGAATACCTTACTTGATTCTGTATCGTAGCAGGTGAGGTTAAAATATTTTCAACTGGGATCATGAGTCTACATATAAAATATTTTATTATTTATCCTAATAAGGATTCAGTCTTATTTTCCCTAATTATAGTATTATCCCCTTTCTGGGAAATATTTGATAGAAGGATATCTATTATCCTATTATATAAAACAAAATCCTTGTTCAAGTATATGTTACAAACATATCATACTCAAGTCTATTGTGGCGAGTATTGATATAATGTAACTCAATTCTGTATCCAAAATGCAAGATCTGTATCTGTATCTGTATCTGTTGGGCCCGGTGATATGGTAGAACTAATAGCCGGGTGGCAAGGGCCATCGTTTATTACTATACCTGCTGCCAAATCTGATCTTAATGTTGGTTTAACTGGAGGTTAGTTCTTCCACATTAAGTGACGGGAAAGGTACGTCCCTCCCTCTGTCTGTATCTGGATCTCGAAGGGTTGCTCCCGACAGATCATGGAGGAAAAAGGCTGGATTGATTCTGTTATTTCTGATTTCATTCTGGTTAAGGAGTAAAGGATGGAGAACGCCTACTTGCAGGGCATTATTACTTTATTATCGTATGGTTCATATTTTCAAGAATCTGATACCCAGTCCCCTTATTCCATTTTTCTCAAAATAAATATGAACCAAATATTTGTATTGATTATTATTTTATTGATTTTCGGTATAGTACTATTAATATATTATTTTATTAATAGTATCAAACTCCAACTTTTATAGTCAAACACTTTTCAAATATACCTATACGTATATATGTAGTTCCAACTACCCCCTCACTTAGTCACTTTGACTAACCCTCGCACTTTACAACTCATGGTTTCAGGTTTAACGGGCGCTTACTAGAAGGTATCTTGAAGCCTAGTGTGTCTTCCCGTTAGCATAATAGTCAAGGTTATTTAGAATAAGTTATGTTTCTAAGCTTGTAATTATCTATTACGGCATGGTCACTACTTTTGATATCTATACTATGCCATTACTGGCTTATTTATTGCATTCCCCTATCATAGTTTTGAAAGTTTCAAAATTATAAAATTTCCGCTGCAGTGTTCCAATACTCTGATATTGTATAGCACTGTCCGTTCGCCGGAGTGTTTCTCGGGTGCTAGGTCTCACATCCACTCGGTAAATACTTTGGTGCGGGGTTGTAGTATATAGGGGCGCTACATAATCCAACCAGTTCATTAAGCTCGGCGACTACGAGCAGAAATCCCATCCTGGGCTCCTCATTACATTACATTACATAAAACATAAATCACATTCAATCCTCCACTTCGGTGATGGAAGGGCCGGCCGACCCTAGCCATCCATTACATTATACATTCCTCGAGGGGTGATTAACCCACACGAGTGCCATTACATTATACATTCCTCGAGGGGTAGCTAGCCCACACGAGTCCTCCCCGGTTCATTCCGAAGGCATCAAGAGCACCGCGACTTCCCCAACCTCCCTAGGGTCGTACGTAGTACCTTGGATGGAGAACGTGCACAGGGGTCATAACCGGCGACCCCGTGGTCGTCCTGGGTCCCCTTACCCACATCTCCGGGGCCCAACATTACCATTACATTACCTTACCTTACCTTACCTTGCATTGCATTGCATTCTCATTACAAACCATTAACATTACGAACATTAGAGTTACACTTCCATAAACATTAAACATTCATTAAAACATAAGCTTATATATGCTCATAGATATAGCCCTTTCGAAAGTCAAAACTTGATAACAAGATCATAAACATATTGTACATTACACATATTTAACTATATATATAATATATAGTCGCATGCGGGTTAGAAAAAGAACATTTAAGGGTCTTAGGTCGCTTAACTAAAAAGAAAAGAACCTAAACCTCACCTTAGAACAAAAGTGTAGTGTGGTATGAGAAAACGATCCCAAACAACTTAAACTCCGAGCACGACTCCTCCCGGAAGCACCCCTGAGACAAACAAACGCAATACTAAAGACTTAGACTCAAACATGTACCACTTAGACGCACGGCGATGCAAATGGATGCTATGAATGCAAGAAAATATCAAATGAACACTTAAACTTTAACAAATTTCATTTCACGTTTTTCCCTTCTCAATATCATAGCATAGATTTCATAACGATATCATAACACATCACTTAATCATTAATCAATATCATAGGATAAGCTTAGAGGCAAAAGACACCACTTAGTGTCAAAGGAATAAAAGAAAGGTACCAATTAAAACGTTCAAATTCCTATCACGTAAAATACATATAAAATGAATCCATAAAATTAATTTAAAACATTTAACATTTAATTCGACATATTCTCATAGGATATAAGTCATAAACAATTAAAAGAAGGCATTTAAAGAGCATGAAATTAAATACGAAAATCGTGCTCGAGAGATCAAATTATTCAAGTTCATAACATATAAAATTGTAATAAAACAAACACCTAATTAAAATTATAATATATCATACATTATATTACATTGATAATATATAATATAACACACACACACACACACACACACACACATATATATATATATATATATATATATATATATATATTCACACTCACGTACTTGCAACCACATGCATAAACCATGCATTATATTTATATATATACATATACAAATACACATGTACACACCAACACCCATACATGCACATAATTCACGAAATTAACATGCTCGGGAATAAAATTCACATAACATAAATTCATAATTTAAAAGAATTCACATCATAATCTAAATTCGGGTATATTCTTGAGATTTAAATCACATATTTCATATTATTTCAAATAATTCATATAAGAATAGTTAGAAATAAATAAGAATGCATCAAATATAAATGAAAATAAATACAATTACGGAAAATAAACTCACACGTGGTACAAACCTGTACGTGCGAATGAGCGGGGTGTCAAAAACTCACCCCCTTAAAAAGGACCTGTCCTCAGGTCCGGCTTGGGACCTCGAACCACTCCGGATATAACTTTTCATCGATCTCACAAGTTGACTCTTCCATTTTCGACCTCTTGCCTTCTTTGATCTTGCACCTCAAACCTTATCTCTTCTCGATGGCTCTAACAAGTTGACAAGGAGAACTCGACCCTCAAGCTTACCGAACACTCCCGTCAAAGAACTCTCACCAAGAACTCTCAAAAGAACTCACAACAAAGTCATGCGCAAGTAATAGGGCATACAGAGAAGTTAAAACAACAACCAACAACAATCACAACGATGCATCCCGAAAATAAATGAATAAATGGTCTCGAGATCGACTAATGCATGTGATGTTATGCCATGTATGCATGTGTACCTCCCACCGCGACATTTTGATCAACTTCTGTCGCTCTTTCTCTTTCTCCACCCAAAGCGTACGCCCGAACTTGAATCACAGGTCTCGAATTTCCTCCCGGCACATAATCCGGCCTCTTGCGTGGGCATTGATCTAACATATGCTCCGGTGACCCACATCCGAAGCACTTCCGGTGAAGCTTCCAATAATTCTCCGACAAATGGTTTGTTCGATGGCAATGTACACACTCGGGACCCTTGATAGCCAAAGGAAGATTTAGGTTTGCCGGTTTGGGTTGCTTGTTTTTAGGATTAGGAAGTGGATGAACTTCGTACACCGGTCTCTTTCCAAGATTTGATGGCGTATCCGAATTAGAACCTTGGCCAACATGTGAATTCTTCATTCCCATAACCACCCGTTCTTCAACTCTCAAGGCCTTATCCGTCACTTTAGCCCACGTGCTAGTATTTGAAGCTTCTAAGGCATCCTTCATATCCTCTTGAAGCCCTTGAAGGAATTGCGAGGCCTTACTCTCGTCATCATTGGCAATACTTGGGGCGTACCTAGAAAGCCTGTCGAACTGATTAATATAATCCGTTACCGACATTTCCCTTTGCTTGAGATCCATGAACTCTCTCAAGCGTCTATTCCGGGTAGCCTTCGGGACATACTTGCTCTTGAACTCTCGAACAAACACCTCCCATGTAATTTCTTCCCCGGAGGCCTCTAGCTTCACTTGGATGCTTGACCACCAATTATACGCTTGTCCTTGTATCATGGTGAGGGTGCATTGAAGTTTCTCATCCGATCCGCAAGGTATGAGATTCCATATCCGGTTTGTTTGGACCAACCATTCTTCGGCTTGAATATCATTCCCACCACTGAAAACCAGTGGGTTTTGATTCTTGAATTCCCTAAGGGTGGTTGTAATAAGACCTCCTCCATGATTACCGACCGGCGGGGCATTATTCCTTTCTTGATTCCGTTGGTCCAAAAATACCGCAGGCCACTCCATAAAGTTTCCCGGATCCATTTGTGGTGGTGGGTGGATTGTTAATCCCTTGTTGAGGAGAGTGATCCCGATGATGACGATGCTCGGGAGATCTATCTCGACGATGATATCTTCTTGGAGGCATATTTCTACAAAAATTCAAAAAATTCCAATATATATGCATGCGGGTCAATACATGTTCATGTGCACTATTAACAAAGAAATAAACAAATAAGCGCATGAAGTCACATAACCACATTGTCCTACGCCGTACGACCTAGACAGACTCAATCACGACACTAGAACTCCGATTTTGCAACCCGGAGCTCTGATACCACTTTAGGATGTAGCACCCGAAGCGCGGGCCACCACATCCCCCGCACCTAGGCCCGGACCCGCATATGAAATGGAAAGTCCATACACGAGCCCAAGTCTAAGCGAACAGGAGACCACACACTCTCTAGGCTAGGCGGAGCTAAAACAACTCAGAGCGCGCGATAAATAAAACAAATAGCGGAAACAAGGAGTTCTAGGAATATAAAAATTCCAAATTTAACATATACATCAAAAGATCGAATGTACGTAACCAACAATTCATATCTCAAAAACTAAAATTCATATCATGATTAATTCATTAAATACAAGAATAAATGAATGTAATGCACCTAGCGCGACCTAAACCCAAAAGTCACACTCGAACGACCCACTTCTCCGCCTAGCTCGTGCTCAAAAGACCTGCAAACTAAAAGTGGGAAAAGAGAGGTGTCAGTCATATCTCGACAGAGTGAGGGGGCTAAGGCACACCCACACCGTATACATATAGATAGCAAAGCACATAAAAGATAAAGGTTATGAACCGGGAATAGGTTTTGCACACCAAATCAAATTCAAAGGACATTACATATCGTATACGTATACATTACATATTCCTTAACAAATACATTAACATAAAGTCTCTATTCCCGTTTCATAATCCAACCAGTTCATTAAGCTCGGCGAGTATGAGCAGAAATCCCATCCTGGGCTCCTCATTACATTACATTACATAAAACAGAAATCACATTCAATCCTCTCCTTCGGTGATGGAAGGGCCGGCCGACCCTAGCCATCCATTACATTATACATTCCTCGAGGGGTGATTAACCCACACGAGTGTCATTACATTATACATTCCTCGAGGGGTAGCTAGCCCACACGAGTCCTCCCCGGTTCATTCCGAAGGCATCAAGAGCACCGCGACTTCCCCAACCTCCCTAGTGTCGTACGTAGTACCTTGGATGGAGAACATGCACAGGGGTCATAACCGACGACCCCATGGTCGTCCCGGGTCCCCCTTACCCACATCTCCAGGGCCCAACATTACCATTACATTACCTTACCTTACCTTACCTTGCATTGCACTGCGTTCTCATTACAAACCATTAACATTACGAACATTAGAGTTACACTTCCACAAACATTAAACATTCATTAAAACATGAGCTTATATATGCTCATTGATATAGCCCTTTCGAAAGTCAAAACTTGATAACAAGATCATAAACATATTGTACATTACACATATTTAACTATATATATAATATATAGTCGCATGCGGGTTAGAAAACGAACATTTAAGGGTCTTAGGTCGCTTAACTAAAAAGAAAAGAACCTAAACCTCACCTTAGAACAAAAATGTAGTGTGGTGCGAGAAAACGATCCCAAACAACTTAAACTCCGGGCACGACTCCTCCCGGAAGCACCCCTGAGACAAACAAACGCAATACTAAAGACTTAGACTCAAACATGTACCACTTAGACGCACGGCGATGCAAATGGATGCTATGAATGCAAGAAAATATCAAATGAACACTTAAACTTTAACAAATTTCATTTCACGTTTTTCCCTTCTCAATATCATAGCATAGATTTCATAACGATATCATAACACATCACTTAATCATTAATCAATATCATAGGATAAGCTTAGAGGCAAAAGACACCACTTAGTGTCAAAGGAATAAAAGAAAGGTACCAATTAAAACGTTCAAATTCCTATCACGTAAAATTCATATAAAATGAATACATAAAATTAATTTAAAACATTTAACATTTAATTCGACATATTCTCATAGGATATAAGTCATAAACAATTAACAGAAGGCATTTAAAGAGCATGAAATTAAATATGAAAATCATGCTCGAGAGAACAAATTATTCAAGTTCATAACATATAAAATTTTAATAAAACAAACACCTAATTAAAATTATAATATATCATACATTATATTACATTTATAATATATAATGTAACACACACACACACACACATATATATATATATATATATATATATATATATATATATATATATATACATATATTCACACTCACGTAATTGCAACCACATGCATAAACCATGCATTATATTTATATATATACATATACAAATACACATGTACACACCAACACCCATGCATGCACATAATTCATGAAATTAACATGCTCGGGAATAAAATTCACATATCATAAATTCATAATTTACAAGAATTCACATCATAATCTAAATTCGGGCATATTCTTGACATTTAAATCACATATTTCATACTATTTCAAATAATTCGTATAAGAATAGTTAGAAATAAATAAGAATGCATCAAATATAAATGAAAATAAATACAATTACGGAAAATAAACTCACACGTGGTACAAACCTATACGTGCGAACGAGTGGGGTGTCACAAACTCTCCCCCTTAAGCAGGACCTGTCCTCAGGTCCGGCTTGGGACCTCGAACCACTCCGGATATAACTTTTCATCGATCTCACAAGTTGACTCTTCCATTTTCGACCTCTTGCCTTCTTTGATCTTGCACCTCAAACCTTATCTCTTCTCGATGGCTCTAACAAGTTGACAAGGAGAACTCGACCCTCAAGCTTACCGAACACTCCCGTCAAAGAACTCTCACCAAGTACTCTCAAAAGAACTCACAACAAAGTCATGCGCAAGTAATAGGGCATACAGAGAAGTTAAAACAACAACCAACAACAATCACAACGATGCATCCCGAAAATAAATGAATAAATGGTCTCGAGATCGACCAATGCATGTGATGTTATGCCATGTATGCATGTGTACCTCCCACCGCGACATTTTGATCAACTTCTGTCGCTCTTTCTCTTTCTCCACCCAAAGCGTACGCCCGAACTTGAATCGCAGGTATCGGATTTCCTCCCAGCACATAATCCGGCCTCTTGCGTGGGCATTGATCTAACATATGCTCCGGTGACCCACATTCGAAGCACTTCCGGTGAAGCTTCCAATAATTCTCCGACAAATGGTTTGTTCGATGGCAATGTACACACTCGGGACCCTTGATAGCCAAAGGAAGATTTAGGTTTGCCGGTTTGGGTTGCTTGTTTTGAGGATTAGGAAGTGGATGAACTTCGTACACCGGTCTCTTTCCAAGATTTGATGGAGTATCCGAATTAGAACCTTGGCCAACATGTGAATTCTTCATTCTCATAACCACCCGATCTTCAACTCTCAAGGCCTTATCAGTCACTTTAGCCCACGTGCTAGTATTTGAAGCTTCTAAGGCATCCTTCATATCCTCTTGAAGCCCTTGAAGGAATTGCGAGGCCTTACTCTCGTCATCATTGGCAATACTTGGGGCGTACCTAGAAAGCCTGTCGAACTCATTAATATAATCCGTTACCGACATTTCCCTTTGCTTGAGATCCATGAACTCTCTCAAGCGTCTATTCCGGGTAGCTTTCGGGACATACTTGCTCTTGAACTCTCGAACAAACACCTCCCATTTAATTTCTTCCCCGGAGGCCTCTAGCTTCACTTGAACGCTTGACCACCAATTATACGCTTTTTCTTGTATCATGGTGAGGGTGCATTGAAGTTTCTCATCCGATCCGCAAGGTATGAGATTCCATATCCGGTTTGTTTTGACCAACCATTCTTCGGCTTGAATATCATTCCCACCAATGAAAACCGGTGGGTTTTGATTCTTGAATTCCCTAAGGGTGGTTGTAATAAGACCTCCTCCATGATTACCGACCGGCGGGGCATTATTCCTTTCTTGATTCCGTTGCTCCAAAAATACCGTAAGCCATTCCATAAAGTTTCCCGGATCCATTTGTCGTGGTGGTGGATTGTTATTCCCTTGTTGAGGAGAGTGATCCCGATGATGACGATGCTCGGGAGATCTATCTCGACGATGATATCTTCTTGGAGGCATATTTCTACGAAAATTCAAGAAATTCCAATACATATGCATGCGGGTCAATACATGTTCATGTGCACTATTAACAAAGAAATAAACAAATAAGCGCATGAAGTCACATAACCACGTTGTCCTACGCCGTACGACCTGGACAGACTCAATCACGACACTAGAACTCCGGTTTTGCAACCCGGAGCTCTGATACCACTTTAGGATGTAGCACTAGAAGCGCGGGCCGCCACATCCCCCGCACATAGACCCGGACCCGCATATGAAATGGAAAGTCCATACACGAGCCCAAGTCTAATCGAACAGGAGACCACACACTCTCTAGGCTAGGCGGAGCTAAAACAAACTCAGAGCACGCGATAAATAAAACAAATAGCGGAAACAAGGAGTTCTAGGAATATAAAAATTCTAAAATTAACATGTGCATCAAAAGATCGAATGTACGTAACCAACAATTCATATCTCAAAAACCAAAATTCATATCATGATTAATTCATTAAATACAAGACAAAATGAATGTAATGCACCTAGCACGACCTAAACCTAAAAGTGAGACTCGCACGACCCACTTCTCCGCCTAGCTCGTGCTCAAAAGACCTGCAAACTAAAAGTGGGAAAAGAGAGGTGTCAGTCATATCTCGACAGAGTGAGGGGGCTAACGCACACCCACACCGTATACATATAGATAGCAAAACACATAAAAGATAAAGGTTATGAACCGGGAATAGGTTTTGCACACCAAATCAAATTCAAAGGACATTACATATCGTATACGTATACATTACATATTCCTTAACAAATACATTAACATAAAGTCTCTATTCCCGTTTCATAATCCAACCAGTTCATTAAGCTCGGCGAGTACGAGCAGAAATCCCATCCTGGGCTCCTCATTACATTACATTACATAAAACAGAAATCACATTCAATCCTCCCCTTCGGTGATGGAAGGGCCGGCCGACCCTAGCCATCCATTACATTATACATTCCTCGAGGGGTGATTAACCCACACGAGTGCCATTACATTATACATTCCTCGAGGGGTAGCTAGCCCACACCAGTCCTCCCCGGGTCATTCCGAAGGCATCAAGAGCACCGCGACTTCCCCAACCTCCCTAGGGTCGTACGTAGTACCTTGGATGGAGAACATGCACAGGGGTCATAACCGGCGACCCCATGGTCGTCCCGGGTCCCCCTTACCCACATCTCCAGGGCCCAACATTACCATTACATTACCTTACCTTACCTTACATTGCATTGCATTGCATTCTCACTACAAACCATTAACATTACGAACATTAGAGTTACACTTCAATAAACATTAAACATTCATTAAAACATAAGCTTATATATGCTCATAGATATAGCCCTTTCGAAAGTCAAAACTTGATAACAAGATCATAAACATATTGTACATTACACATATTTAACTTTATATATAATATATAGTCGCATGCGGGTTAGAAAACGAACATGTAAGGTTCTTAGGTCGCTTAACTAAAAAGAAAAGAACCTAAACCTCACCTTAGAACAAAAGTGTAGTGTGGTGCGAGAAAACGATCCCAAACAACTTAAACTTCGTGCACGACTCCTCCCGGAAGCACCCCTAAGACAAACAAACGCAATACTAAAGATTTAGACTCAAACATGTACCACTTAGACGCACGGCGATGCAAATGGATGCTATGAATGCAAGAAAATATCAAATGAACACTTAAACTTTAACAAATTTCATTTCACGTTTTTCCCTTCTCAATATCATAGCATAGATTTCATAACGATATCATAACACATCACTTCATCATTAATCAATATCATAGGATAAGCTTAGAGGCAAAAGACACCACTTAGTGTCAAAGGAATAAAAGAAAGGTACCAATTAAAACGTTCAAATTCCTATCACGTAAAATTCATATAAAATGAATCCATAAAATTAATTTAAAACATTTAACATTTAATTCAACATATTCTCATAGGATATAAGTCATAAACAATTAAAAGAGGGCATTTAAAGAGCATGAAATTATATACGAAAATCATACTCGAGAGATCAAATTATTCAAGTTCATAACATATAAAATTTTAATAAAACAAACACCTAATTAAAATTATAATATATCATACATTATATTACATTTATAATATATAATATAACACACACACACACACACACATATATATATATATATATATATATATATATATATATATACATATATTCACACTCACGTACTTGCAACCACATACATAAACCATGTATTATATTTATATATATAAATATACAAATACAGACGTACACACCAACACCCATGCATGCACATAATTCACGAAATTAACATGCTCTGGAATAAAATTCACATATCATAAATTCATAATTTACAAGAATTCACATCATAATCTAAATTCGGGCATATTCTTGACATTTAAATCACATATTTCATATTATTTCAAATAATTCATATAAGAACAATTAGAAATAAATAAGAATGCATCAAATATAAATGAAAATAAATACAATTACGGAAAATAAACTCACACGTGGTACAAACCTGTACGTGCGAACGAGCGGGGTGTCACAGCAACGCTCGAAATTTCTCTTGGACTGAGGAATGTGAGAAAGCCTTGCAAGATATGAAAGCTTACCTTACAAACGGTCCCCTCCTTACAAAGCCCGAGGAGGGTGAAAACTTGTTCATATACCTTTCCGTCTCCGCTGAGGCCACGAGCCCAGTTTTGGTAGCCATGCACGAGCGTAAGCACCTACCTATCTATTAATTGAGCAAGGCGCTGAAAAGAAGTATTTGGAAATTAAAAAGTTCGCTTTTGCCTTCATTAATGCTTCAAGGAGGCTGAGGCCTTACTTCCAAGCACATTCAATCACCATCCTTACAGATCAACCCTTGAAGCAAGTTCTATCAAAGCCCGATGTCTCCGGAAGGCTGATAAATGGGTTATTCAATTGAGCCAGTTCGACTTAAGCTTTGAGCGTAGAATTGCCATACAGGCACAAGTAGTTGCGGATTTATTGGTTGAACGCTTTGGTTTAGAACCTGCTGTTCTGGAAAACGACTGTCTATGGGTCCTGCACACAGATGGCTCCTTGACCTCTCGGGGGGGGGGGGGGGGGGGGGGGGGGGAGAAGGGGTGACCCTAAGGGATCCCAACGGAGTTGAAATCGACTTTGCAATTAGGTTGATTTCCAAGTTACGAACAATGAGGCAAGTACGAGGCTCCATTACAAGGGTTGAGAATTGCTTTTCAGAGCGGAGCTTCAGAGTCACGACTTATGTTGATTCGCAATTAATTTCAAGTCAAATTGAAGGAACGTACGAAGCTCGAGAAGCCACCATGGTGCAGTACTTGGGAAAAACGAAGGAGATAATCGGAAAGTTCAAGGAATTTCATTTGCTTCAAGTCCCCCGAGCGGAGAACGAGCGTACAGATAGCTTATCCAAATTCACTTCTGCCCTCGAAGGATCCTGTGAACGTTCTATCACATTCCTGAGAACGGAGGGATCGTTAATTCAGAGGAAAGAGCCCGGTGAAGTGGTAGCTATGATTGATCGCACCGAGCCCTGTTGGCTCAATGACATTGTCAGATTCCTTAAAGATGGTACTTGCCCTACCGACAAGGTGGAGGCACGAAAAATTCGGAACAAGACCCCTCGTTTCTCGTTGGAAAACGAGGGCAGACTCTTCGAGAAATCCTTCGAAGGCCCACCAATGAGATGGTTGAGGCCCACGCAGGCCAAAGAGACCCTTGAACACATTCATGGAGGGAGTTATGGAAATCATTTCGGGGGGTGCATTCTTGCCATAAAGATATTGAGAAGTGGGTTCTATTGGCCTGTAGTCCTCCAAGATTCCTTAGCATTTTCCAGGAAATGTCCAAAGTGCCAATTTCACTCAAATATTCCTCAAGTGCCATCTGCTCAAATGATCCCTATAAACGTCCCATGGCCCTTTGATTAATGGGGTATCGATATTGTTGGCCCCTTGCCTGTGGCGGTTGGGCAGAAAAAGTTCGTTATCCTAGCCGTCAATTACTTCACCAAATGGGCTGAGGCTGAAGCCATAACAAAAATAACTTTTAGAGTGGTGAGGGATTTCATTAGGAAGAACATTATTTACAGATACAGCATTCCAAGGATGCTTATCTCGGACAATGGATCTCAATTCATAGCAGCTGATACCCGGGAATGGTGCTCAGAGTTAGGTATTGAACAGAGTTTTAGTTCCGTGGGTCACCCTCAGGCCAATGGACAAGCGGAAGTCACAAATAGAATCATTTTGCAACATCTGAAAACCATGATTGAAAGCAAAAAGAGCAAATACGCATAAGAGTTACAAAGGGCTTTATGGGCCTATCGCACCACGCCATGAGCGTCAACAGGTGAAACCCCTTACACACTCATCTACGGTTCAAAAGCAATGATACCAGCAGAAGTTGCCCATGAATCCGCTCGAGTGGCATATTTTGAGCCCGGGGTGAACGAGGGTAACAGGGCATTGGAATTGGATTTTTTGGAAGAGAGAAGGGATAAAGCCTGGGCACGTATTCCACGAGTACAAAGCATCTGTCGCTCGACAATATAACAAGCGGGTTAAAAAAAGAACTCTCCAGTTAGGAGACTTGGTTTTGAAGAAAATTGAAGTCTCAAAGCATGTAGGCAAGTTGGACCTCAACTGGGAAGGCCCTTACAAAGTCATACAGATCAGAGCTAATGACACATACACGCTCGAGACACTCTAGGGTGAGCGTCTCCCGCGTCCGTGGAATACATGCAATCTACGAAGGTTTTATGTCTAGTTATTTACAATTTTGTAAAAAACCCACTTCTGGGATCTATGTATTTCTTGTTTAAGAGCGTTATCTGTTAAAGTGATTTTTATATGTGAAATATCTTTTGAGGATGGTAAGGGATTCTCCCTCGAAAACCTAGGCAATCGCTACACAGGTACAAAACGTGCGAATCCCCCTTCCGAGGGCAAAACACGCTTGTCAAAAGTGCCAAGATCCCATCTAGAGGTCCACCCTCAAACACTGGGGATGAAACTTTTAGACAAGTTTCCACAAAGCCCTAGTCAAGGCTCCCTCGGAAATGGGATCCTCGCAACAGAAATCCCTCGCATTCAAGCACTAGGATGGAAAAATTTTAGACAAGTTTTCACAAGTCTAGACCCTTGATTCTATAATGACTTGTTAAAATTCCTAAGTGACCAACAATGCTCCAGAGCACAGCCCGTACGCCTCACGCTCATGAAAGGTGAATGTCAAACCTATTCTCACAAGCCTTCGCAACCAACTCACGAGCGTACCTACACAACACTTGGTGAAAGTGGTAATAAACTTAATGTGCATACATGAATGTCTTAGTAGGCCTGGGTTGCTTACAAAATAAGCACCCAACGCTCGAAATTGGGACACGATGCATACCATCCGTCAAGCTACACCCTACAAGGGGGAATCTTATAGACAAAGTTTCTGCAAGCCCCCAACCAGGGTACCCTCAAAGCAGGCCTCTCGTGTTAGTCAAGGGCTCACCACAGACCCTTTTATATCCTACTTAGGAAAATTTTCACAAGTCTTGGATCAGGGCATCCCCAAAGTAAGACCCTTGTGTTTACTCAGAGACTTAGCAAAATTTTCCACAGTTTTACGACATTTTTACTTAGCTTATTACTTCAAATCTTAACATCACAAGATTTTGATGAAACAAGCATAAAGTAAGAATTCATGGCATAAACAAAAAGTAAAAGACACCAAGTCATGAAAAGGAAATCTTCATTAATAAAGGTAAAGCCTACAAGGCTACAAAACAAGGGCACCGTGGCCCTTAGGAATTACTAGAAAGCAAAAGATACAAGGGAAATTTTCTTAAAGGATAGAAGGGAATTTCAAGCGGCAGCAGCAACATCTTCATCTGGATTCACCACCTCGTGGTGAGCAGGGCCAAGAGGCTCTTGCATTTGTGGGACGGGCACGATCGGGTCTTGATCATTGGAATGATGGGGAACTGATGGCTCAGTAGCCTCAACCGCAGGAGCGGGAGTATTCTCACTAACCTGGACGGAAGGGGCATCGATCGTTGGCGCTTGGGGCTTGTTCTCTTGAGGATCTTCGAGTGTGGGAATGACATCATTAGCCCCCTCGTTTTGTTCCATGGGATGTGCCTCTTCCACCGGACGAGCGGCTATACATTCGTCCTGAAGAAGTTCAACTATAAAGTTGTACTCCGACTCAGCCAAGTTAGCCTCAGGATCTTCGTTTTTGTCCTCCTCTTCCTCACAGCGCTCATTGAATCTCATCCCCACGTCAGAATGCCCACGAGCAGAAGCATCCGCCAAGCCCTTGTGGATCAACTGCTCAATAGCCAGGTTAAAGGCGTTTTGAGCCTCGTCGAAACAGTGGAGCGAGGCCACAAAGCTAAAAGCTTTGGAATCATAGAACTTAATGATTGCCTCCTTGTTGGCCTTCTCAATGCGCTCGGGGAGGTACGTCATTGCATCCACATATTTCTTCTTAGCGGCATTGGACTTGGTGACCCACTCATTTCGGTCATCCATCAGCTTCTTATGGTTCTCCTGGAGGTAATTGTGATCCGAACGCCATTTCCTACGAGCAGCGTTCGACTTTTTGAAATCCTCCTAGAGTTTCTTCATCTCCGTCTCTAGCTTTTTATGCTCAGTCTCGAGGGAGAGGAACTTGGCCTTCTCCACATCCAGTTCCTCTTGAATCTGAGCTTGGTCATTCGAGCGCACCATCTTCTTATACTTAGCCTTGCGCTCAGAGTACACAGTGGCCCGCATTTGAAGATTCTTGGCCCTTGGAAGTACTTGCTGCATTTGTCAATATAATGAAGAGATGTCATACTGAGTAATTTTGGAGGAAGGTAAGGAGATATTGGAAATCAAAGGAAGAAATGAACAAGGGCTTACCGAAATAAGGGCGTGGACCATATCCGCAGCCACTTTCTCGGAGTTATGGGAAAACAACACCTCGTGGTCCCTCGTAAACTACACTCTCTCATAGAACCCTTCGATGATGGTCCACGAGGGGGGACGCTGGGACAAAAGGATTGGGCCCACATTAGAAAGGCACTCGAAGTGCCTGTCCCACATGCGGTCGAAGCTCCATAAACATTTTTCCTTAGAGAAGGAAGTTTCTCCGTCTCCGCGCGTCCCCTCAGCCACTTGTTTGCGCTTGCCCGTTATAGGGATAACATTGGGCATCCTCTTCCTTTTTCTGGAAGTTTGGGCACCATCCCCTTGGCGCTCCCCAGATGACCACATTCGTGTGTGGCCTTGTTGCTTCTATGGTAGGAGGAGTGGCTCCCCTCGGGGCGGTGGTTTCAGCAGGCCTGGGAATGATCCTTGTTTTAGTGTTGGCCACTCGATTTTCTCCGCGGCCTTTGGGTTCCTGGGCAGTACTCGAACTTGCCCCTTGATAGCCCCGAGGGTTCGGTAGGTTGTCTTGTTGCTGACGTTGTTGGCGGTTACATTCGTTGACGAAGTTGGAAACGTTGCGCATGTTTCCTCCTGCCATTATGATATTTGTTCCTAGAGAATGAAAAAAGACAAGGGTTAAGATATTTGTATAAAATTCACAAGATACAAGTGCATTTATGAAGTTAATAACCCTATCTAAAGTTAGTGCCCTAAAATCTAACCATCTCTCTCCATGTTTCGAGCAGGAGGATTGTCGAGGAAATGAGGTTTATTTTTGAGCCCACACTGGAACATAACCTCCTCATCATCAATAAGATCCTTTGCCTGTATCAGCCAGCCCTCGTCCCTTAAGGCACCCGCCAAATCTTGAACCCAGTTTTCAGGGAAAGTGGGCTCCAAACGAAGCCTCACAAGGGGACCCTCCGCATGCGAGACCCACTCTCGTGGGACCCCAAAATCGTCATCCTGAGGAGCCCTCACAAAGAGGAACTTTTCCTTCCACTCCACTCCGTAAGTAGACCAGGAGGAATTGATCAGCTTTAGGCCGGACTTCGCTCGAATATAAAACAAACCGGCCCTCGGAGACGAGCGAGGCGATCTGGCTACTTGGAATAGAGCATTGAAATTAGCATGGAGGGCTGGTTTCCGGTGCATTTCATGAGGATGATGAAAGTGGTCATGAGCGCCAGGCCATTGAGGACGATCTGCGAAGGGACTGAGATTGAGGTCATTGAGTATGCTGGCCATGGGGATAGGGATGGGGAATGTCAAACCCCAAAATGCCAAGGAATCCAAGAAAACAGCCATCTCTCTGGGTGGGGGATTGTTAGCCCATTCGTGAGGAGCTGGGATCCTCTAGCTGAAGTGCTCGTCCCAGAATATTTGGGCTATCATAGAGGTTATCTCCCCTAAGGTAATAGTGCTTAGAGTCTCATCGGGGGGCCTCTCAATGGCCTGCATGCCAAAGCCGTTGCCCTTGGTCGATCCTTTGGTTTCCTTGGCCTTATTGGACTTCTTCTTACGCTTGGCCGGAGGGTGTTCTGATGGTCCCACGGCCTTCTCCTCGAGGGCCGGCAGCGGCAGGGCTACGGTTACTGTATGGTGATGAGGGTGATTTGAGCTCTCTGTTGTCGGCAGAATCTTCCCTTGTCTCTCTGCCTCAATCACCATATCCATCTCTTCAAAAAGGTGTTCAACACCCCCTAGATTCCTTTCCTCCATGGCGGAAACCGCCGCGTCTAAATCCTCATCCCTTGGAGAGTTAGAAGGGGACGAGCTTTGATTGGCCATCTCATCTACTTCACGGGTAAATTCCTCAACGTGATCTCCGGCCATGGTTTTTAGAGTTCAGAGAAGTTTGTGGGAGGTTCTGAGGATTTGGAAACTTGGGGAAGCTAATGAAGTTCTGGGAAGATTGGTCCTATTACACTAGGGTTAGAAGGAAGAAGTTAGAAAGAAAGAGAAGATTACTTACGGTGAAAAGGTTCTTGAGATTTCTTGTTGCTGGGAATTTCTCCGTAGATTGCTTTGGAGGTCTAAAAATGTGCTCTGAGAGTTTTGAATGGGCAAAGGTTTAGAATGATTTGGGACCCCCTACTTATAGGAGAAGAGGTTGGTACGTTTCTGACATTCAATTTCAAAAAGGCAATCATTTCCTGCCTTGGAAACCGCCCACTTTGGTGAAACGTCGCCCACTCCTATTACACTAGGGTTAGAAGGAAGAAGTTAGAAAGAAGGAGAGGATTACTTACGGTGAAAAGGTTCTTGAGATTTCTTGTTGCTGGGAATTTCTCCGCAGATTGCTTTGGAGGTCTGAAAATGTGCTCTGAAAGTTTTAAATGTGCAAATGTTTAGAATGATTTGGGACCCCCTACTTATAGGAGAAGAGGTTGGTACGTTTCTGACATTCAATTTAAAAAAGGCAATCATTTCCTACCTTGGAAACCGTCCACTTTGGTGAAACGTCGCCCACTCCCCGAGATTTAGGCGCGTTTCCTTGAGAATCGGCCCCACTCGCACATCAGCATTTAATGCTAGTCCCCACCAGCAGTCATTCGAAATGACTTCCATTTAATTCCTTGTCAGAAGGGGATTTCACAACACGCCAAGTCCTTCAAACGAGCGTCCACCTCGAAGCTTTGAGAAGACTAAAATTCTATAGCCCTTATTACTAAGGACTACAGAATTGGGCCACGTTTTGACATGTGGCGCCATCAGCAACTGGCATATGGACTCGTGATTCCCGAAACAAGTCTCATACGAGCGTCCTCTCCCTCGAAGTAGTGAGACTGCAAGTGACATGTGTCATCGTGGCCACGAGACGCGTGGCTATCATAGGCCACTCTCCGACGAGCGCTCCTAAGCGAGACCCAAGTTCACCAGGGGAGTTACCCACGAGCGCTCACTCCCCTCGTATGTGCTTCTGCATGCAAGCGAACCAAGGGACCAAGCCCCCCTCCTCTCATCGCCTTGGCCCGGATCAACCCTCGATCCGCTGGTCTATCATATTCATGATTAACACGAGCGCGCTAATGGCCCTCGTTACCAACCCAAAACGGCTCTCTGACACCCCGTACGTGTCCGCGCACCTACCACCATTGCCCGCACCACCTTTTACACCAACTTTTGTAGGAGATTCTTCCCAGGTTTCTCCTTATTGCGCCACATGTGAAGGCGACATTAGGGCAGGACCACAAGGGGACAAATTACCAAAGGGTCCCTGACCCCCAACTATAAATACTGGACTTCATCTCCTTCCTTACATTTTTCATTTTTCACCTCTTTCAGATCATCATCTGACTTGACCTCTGTTTCTTTGGTGTTTGTCCTAGCAGGTTGAACCCTCCCTCTTTTTCGGTGGTCATCATTGAGTTTCCCCACCGTAAACAAATTTTAAAGTGATTGGATTCTGTACCCCGTATTGAGACCCCTCAAATCCCACACAATTGTATAAATTTAAATTCTTCCACATTTCCTCCACAATTTCACAACATTTGTGTGATTTAGAAATTCCCACATCTCTAACATATTTTTAGAAATTGCACTAAGACCCCTAATTCCTACCTATAAATCCCCTTCAAGAGACCATTTATACCTCACAAATTCCTTCATTTCCTGCACACAAAACTTTCCTCTCTCTCCCCCTCAAACTCATGCCACACACACACCCACCCACTCCCAAGGTTAGTTTTTTTTATGCTTTAATTTATGTTTTAAATTATGTGTTAATTTATATTTTATTTAAATTATGCAATTTAATTTATATTTTATAAGCTTTATATTATGTTTAGAAATTTATGATAGGAGATTTTATTTTAGGAATTTATATTTCATGAATTAAAATAGGAATTTAATTTATAAAATCCATGCCTATTATATGAATTTATTTAAATATGTGTTCATATGTTCATAATTATGTTCTTGAATATTACAAGAAATGCATGCTTACGAAATTTAATTAGGAATTATTTTTCATGAGAAATTTATATATTTTCCTACATTATGTCTCAAATCTTATGTTTTAAATATGAACATGGTGTAGTATGTCTAATATGTTCTATGAATATTCAAATAAACTTAAGAACATGTTATTGATGTTCTTCAACTATGTGTGTGTAACGTGTGCTAGTGTGTGTAAGTGTGTGTTTGATTTTGTGTTTTAGAAGTGTTTAATCAACAAAAATTAAATAGTAACCATTTTTCAATAGTAACTTTGACTTTTAATTTCAAATAAAGATTTTGACTTCTAAAATCTTGTAGAGATTTCAAATATTAATATAAAATAATGTTTTGAAATTTTAAAATTAACTTTTACCTAAAATTTTCAAAAATCAGTGATTAAATAACGATTTCCAAAATATAACCCTAGCTTAGTAAAAATTTCTTGTACATTGTTTATTCAAGTAGTAAGACTTAGTCCTAAGCCGGTAGTGGTACTTTCGGGCAAGGATATAATCGAAGAGTGGAATCCTAAGGATTTTTCCTAATCCGTCAAGACACTCGGTGAAGGTTTAAATCCTTTCAACTGGAATCATGATAAAATTATTTTAATTTATTAAATTTTTTTTCAAATCTTATTATCCCTTTTATAGGAAAAATGTTTAATTATAAATTATAGTATTATCCAAAAATTCATATATTTACCCGAAAGTACTTAGTACTTTCTCATGGTAAACATTCTCATCATGCAAGTAAAATTATTGTTTTCTTATGTGACCGGTTGTCTTGATAGAAGTACTAAATTTCCTAAATGGGAAAGGAAGTTTCTATTTCAGGACATATAATCCGATTTCTAGGGCATCAAACAATTTCTTCAAAACGATTCATATTTTCTAAAGTATAACTTATATTCCCCCTACTCCTATTATCCCAAACTATTATGAACCGAATATTATTATCATATAGTAATTTGTGATTATTTAGTATATTTTCAAACCAAGACCTTCTTGGTTAAAAGATTTTGCAAAACTTTACTTATAATTATAAACCTCAAACCACCGTCACTTAGTTATTTTTTACTAACCCTCCTAATCTTTTAACTCATGATTTCAGGAATCCACAGATCATCGCCTTAGGAATTTTCATGAATTAATGTAGGAATTTAATTTATAAAATGCATGTCTATTATATAAATTTATTAAAATATGTGTGCATATGTTCATAATTATGTTCTTGAATATTAGAAGAAATGCATGCTTAGGAAATTTAATTAGGAATTATTTTTCATGAGAAATTTATACATTTTGCTACATTATGCCTCAGATCTTATGTTATAAATATGAACACGATCTAGTATGTCTAATATCTTCTATGAATATTCAAATAAACTTCAGAACATGTTCTTGATGTTCTTCAACTATGTGTGTGTAACGTGTGCTAGTGTGTGTAAGTGTAGCACCCGAGAGCAAGGTACCACATCCCCCACACCGAGACCCGACCCGAATATGAAATGGGCGATCCATACCCGAGCTAAGTCCCGGCGACTGGGGACACACACACACGCTATGATAGGCGGGCTAACCCTTAAAACCATAAAATCAGATTAAACATAAAGTGCGGAAGCAATAACTGGCCATAATATAAACATTGATCATTGAAGCTCCCAAAAGTAAGCCATATACATTATCAAATGCCATCAAGGCTCAAACAACAAGTATGCTCCATTCTTATTCATATACAAAGATCAAAAGTGCAATATGCAAGTGTAAGACCAAAAATACAAGAGCTAAAAACGAATACAAAACCTATGACTCGAATTCCCACCTAGCTCCCTTGACACCTGCACAACACAACTGAAAGCCAAACGGGTTCAGTCCAAAAGGGACTGGTGGGTATAAAAACAGGGCATCAATATAATATACGACGATATTTAACCATCACATGCAAGCTATAATCCCAATTGAGGTTTTTAAAGAATTTCCCAAGTAGGTGAATAGAAATCATCAAAAGGGATTATAAGGATTCATTTACATTAGGTCATTAGTGGCCCGGCGAGTGGGCATACATTATCTCCAACCAACACCTCGTGTAATTCATTAACATTCATTCATTCTTTCTTTTCATGCATATCATTCTTTCGTGCGCATTCAATAACATTTACACCTTCTTCCCCCGGGTTGGTGGTGGGTTTGCAAGGCCCATCCACCCATTCATTGACCAAAAGGAGAAGATGACTCCCCAGATGGCACTCAGCATCCATTCCTCGCTAACTCCTAACGAGGTCCGGTTACGCCGTTCATTAGTGGGACTAATGTGAGGGATCACCGTCAGCCCTTGCCTCCTCGGGTCACCACTCACACCAAATCCCTGGGCCCCATTCAGTGCATTCATTCATTCATTTCTCACCAAAACATTAGGTAGGATTCATAAAATAAGGCTTTACGTTGAAAACATGTACTCTTAAAAACGACTCTATATATATATATTCACTTTTGGTCGAAAGATTTTCACATTGAAGGTATATAGGGTCACATATCTAATTAGAAGAGAAACCCACCTTAAACGGCGAAAAGGAGAACACAAGAGCCTCTCGAACCGGCCTCGTCTCCAAGGGAATCAAAATCTGTGCAATAAAGGTGAAGTGAGACTCAATATGACCAATTAAGACGCTCAGCAATGTAATGATCATGATATGAATGTATAAAAGATGAGATTATGTCATGAAAATGTCCATGTACACTATTAAGGAATTTAAATAATATAATCAAGTCATTCATTCATTCATTCACTTTCATTCGAATTCATCAATTCACATTTCCAATCAAATTAATTCAAGAATTCAAATAGGAGCATAAAACGTATTCAATCTTTCACAAAACGCTATTACATACATCATATTACATAATATAACATATTTCCAAAGTTTGACAAGAAGAAGGAATCATATGATAGGAGAAATGAGTTATGGAATTCACAAACGACATAAAAACGCACATAAACGGCATTCAGCAAAAGCATGCCTAAATCTTATCCAAATGTTATGAAATTAAACCACAATACTCCCAACACATAGAAAAACAAGTTCATAGTTCATCACAAATGAAGATAAAGGCATTAAAGAGGTGAAACAATCAAAAACTGAAATGGAAAAGACAAGAGCTGCGTAGGGGGAGGGACACGCCCGTGTTCCTCAATTTGAATACTGAGACACGGGGGTGTCTCAGTACAGACCTGCTAAAAGAGCATGACACGGGGTTGTCTCACATTTCAAAGCAAATGAGACACGGGGGTGGCACGGTACAGACCCAAAAAACGCAAACAATGCTTACGGGCAAAACAGACCCTAAACAAAATCAGTCCCAATAGAACCCAAATCAACTCAAAATCTCAGGAAACCTGATATACAACATATTTAGCATGTTAGGAGCATATTTCATTTAGAATGAAAAGGCCAAATCACCCGTTAAGAGCACCGAAACCAAGAAGCAAGTCTGGAGCGCCAAAACCCCACATATGAGCCTGATTGGTTCAATCATGCCATGATCAAGTACTTAGGGGCTGAATATGAAGCTGAAACTTTAGGGAATGAACACTAACATGATAAGAAACTAATATCTCCATGTATATGCAATTTGGCACAAATTGGAGCACAGTAGGATGACCAACAAACCATAAAAATGCAACAGCAGCAGTCCAGTTCTTTCATGCATAAGAACAGGTTATGTATTTTGGTTTTGGGGTTTAAAATGGATCCAAATGCTTGCAATATGAATCCTAACATATAAAACAATAAGTGTACATCATCTCCATGCAAATTCACATGAAATTAAGGCGATTAGATCAAGCAACAAGACATGATTCTACACAGCAGTCCAAAACAGGGGAGGCAGTTTTGATCACTAAGTTTGGAGCTCCATATCTCATAATTTCATCAAAGGGTCTAAAGAGAAAATCATCCTAACATCACATACTATCAGTTAAGAAACAAAGAGGCAAAGAAACAAGTCCAAAAACTCAGTTTAAAGCCACGAAATCAGCTGCACAACCAAGCATGGTCACAAGAGAAATTACCCCCAAAAATGCATATCAAGCTCATAACTCAAACCCTAACCAAATCTGATCAAAAATCAGAAATAAATGAATGAAAATATGTATAATAGAGTATAGAATACATAAATATTCATACCTTGAAGGTTTGGTGAAGAAGGGAAGTGATTTGAGCTCAAAATCACAAAGGTAGCCAAGGTTCTTCCTCTTTTCTTCTCTCCCTCTCTCTCGATCTGTTGCAGCAGCAATAAGGGGGGTTTGGCTGGGTTTGGCTGACCAAAAGGGGGAAGAAAGGCTTAACTCTAGTACACAAGTCATGGGTTAAAGTATGGTTAGGTTAGAGAGGTGTTAAGGGGTCCCACCTTGAAGACTAGTCAACAAAAGGGTTATTTTTGTTCGAGTTGTTCGTTACTGTTGGATTTCGGAGGTCTTAATGATCTCAAAACGGTATCAGGCTTGTTCCATTGTCTCCGAATCGTCCATACGAAGGCAACGGAGTTGATGAAATTCGAATCCGAATTCCCATGCTCAAGATATGTCATCCGGAACTCAGGACGCGCTAAAAGCATTTTAAGCCCTATAAGTTTCGTCTCCAAAACCGAAATCAAAACTAAATCAAACGAGCCTAAAATTACAACGTAAGCATGTAAACACGTTAATAACTCACATAATTCAAGTATACCAAGATGGCACAAAAATCGGAATTGAAAACGGAGTTAAACAAATCAAAAACGGTTCGAAAAGGATTTAAACTTTTAAAACTTCAACCTAAAAACTTAATATCAAATAACTCGTACCATAATTAACACATATATATATATATATATATATATATAATTAATATTAATAACATAAAAATAAATTAATTAACATTTAATACATTTAAAATAAAATTAAATATGTAGATCATGTATAAATAATTATTTTGCGCAATTTGACAAACACATACGTCATGCTGTATCAATAAAAAAAACTGGGGCGTTACAACCTCTCCCCCTTAAAAGAATCCGTCCTCGGATTCACCATCTGCCTGAAAACAGTTAATGAAGGAACCCCGTTCCTTACAAACAACAAGGAGAGAATCCCCGTCTCTCAAACAACAATGAGAGGACCCCGTCTCTCAAAAGCAAGAAAGAGAGAACCCCGTCTCTCAAAAACAACAAAGAGAGAACCCCGTCTCTCACAAACAGATAACGAAGTTCAAAACACAAAATACAACCACAATGAAGAGCAAACCTCAAGGAGAAAGCATCAAAACATCCAATTACGACAACTTAACCAAAACAACCACATAACGCCAAGGAACAATTATCACTTATTTACATCCAACATCGATTATACAACAATTGTTAACACATCAAAGAATCAAAGCACAGATTATCAAAATTATTTAAATTAACAATGCGTGTATACATATGCCATGGATGACTGAGGTACCGTTCACCGTGGAAATGAATTTGAAACCCAAAGCCTTCCTGGTCCCAAGGTATGGTCTGAACCCAAAAGCTAGCTCGACTCGTGGCATGTCTGCTAGCTCGACTCTTGGCATGTCTTTAATATCTTCAATGGGTACACCTTCTTCCATTTCTCGGTTATACGTTAACCCTGATCCAATCAACCTGCCCTTCCAAAACGAGTTTTACCCTACATCTTAAGATTTCGGACCGGTCTTCTTCACGGTTCGCGCCTCCTTCAATAAGTTGGTAAAAACTCTGAAATTAAATAACCTTTTTGATTAATAATCACAGCCTTCTTGACGATTTCTTTCCAAACCGGATTGTGATCATCGGTTCCCCAAAATTTTGGATTAATCTCTTCGTGGATCATTTCCTCATCCCTTCATCCTCTTAGAGCCATTAAGCGTGTATTAAATTTCGGCCTACCCAAATTTCAGTCGAGGGAAAACTTCCTTGATACTTCTTTCTGATTTCTTTCTGCTCAAATTCCATCTAACTCGTTATCGAAAAATGATGACTAGCGATGCAGTATGGTTTTATTTGGTTAAGTAATGTCCGAACTCATCCAATCCTTGGTCAAATTACCCTCTCCTCAATATCTCGTGGTGGCCTTCAACACTAACTTAATACTCAACGCTCACTTTGACTGTTTAACCGTTGATGCTCTTTTATTTATTTTCGATCACACCATTAGAACTTCCAGGTCTTCCTTAGTTTGCAATTCCGTTACTCCTACGAAAATATTTCTTCGAGCACCACTTCAATCTTCCAATCTGTTTCTTGGTCGTTCTCTCCCCCTTAAAATTTCTGTTGCCACGTGTTGAACTCCATCAATTCTTCTTTTATCGAAACTCTGGATGAATAATTTCCATTAGAGAGGATTTTAATACAAAGAACAACCCCAACGTTTTGCCTTTCAGCTTGCCTTCTACTTCGCTTGATGTCCGAAACCCCTTTCCTATTCTTGTCCGATCCAGACACCCCACAATCAACTTCTAATCTCACTTCTATTTATGAATCCCCATTTCCATTAACCTATCCCTTACTTGAAGTTCTCTATTTCTCGACATCACATTACTTGTAACGTACCGTCCCACTATTTCTTTTCTTCTTAACTCAGATGTGACCCGATCGAAGAAATACTTGATAAGTGGGATGAAAGAACTGCCTATCAAATAAACACTAGCATGCATGTCGGGTTAAAATGATGATGCACGTGGCACACTTGCAACAATTAAATATGCAGTACATTAAAGCAACAGAATCAAATAGGAATGCGCGCACAAACATAAGCAAAGGAAATAATAATTTGATGCAAAATATGATGCACGTGCCATGAATGTTTTGGAACCTGTCACCAATATAGTAAGTTGTTAGCTTGGGAGCTTTTTCTCGCTTCCTCCAATCAAGTGGTTGCTTTGACTTGCTAATCCTGCCTTGTCTTTCCCACGGTCTTCGAGTTTTCCACGAATCTCTTTGCATCACTCGTATCTTCTACTGTCTGGAATTGCAAGTTCACGATCCCTGATTTCTTCAACATCCACTGAATTATCCTCTGCATTTCTTCCCCGAGAATCACTCTTCAACATTACCCAAATTCTCTTACAAAATTGAACCCTAATGTAATTCTGAACCCTACTTCTCGCCATCACCTTGATCAAAACTCCCGTGCTTATCCTTTATGAATTTAAATTGACGAATTAACCTTGTTTTCCGATTGCTTATACCCGAGCGCATGATTTCCTTCCAAAGAGTCTTCGCCTTTCTTTACCATTTCCATTTGTTGCTCCATATTTCCCAATTCAACCTCACAACTCAGCAATTTAACCTGGATTTGGGAAAAGAATTCAATCCCCGTCCTCAATATCACCACCTTCCCTAAATTTGTGTTTACCCCGTCAATTGCCTTTCTCTACTCTCCTCCCTATTCGTTTCTATCTTAATCGAAATCCAGAGCACCTAAATTTAAACTCTTCTCGATCTTCACCTCCACAATCTCGATTTCTATTTCCCAGATTTACTTAGAAACCCTTCTTTGACAACTCTTGGTGTCCAATTCCCCCTGGATTTATTTTACCTTAACTCCTCTCCGTCCTCGATACCTCTTCGATAGTTCGAACCCTGAACCAAAATACCTTCAAGGTTCATTTACTTTATTCCTTAGGTTGAACGATCTCATTTATCCCAATTATGACATCATATGTAGGAGAGTCGTATATACCCATATTAGGAGTCATAAATGTTTTCCCCGATCAATTCTTATCTTACTAAGTGCTTCTCTCTACCTATGCATCCCTAAAGTGAAACCTCCCATTCCGGCTCCCAACCCTTGAACTCTAGCTCCATATAGGAAGGCCTAACATCTCGAACTCTCCATATTCTCCTATCCTCCATACCTCAGGAAGAGCTTACAATAGATCGTCTTTATCGTAGAACTTGGCCGTGGTTTGATATTATCTTTATAACCTGTAATTCATAACTTATTTAAAGGATATATGCATGCGATTAGTACATGCATATGACACATATTCAACACGAAAGGCACGGATCCCATATAAATGCAACAAGTAATTCGCCAAAATTAAAAAGAAAGATAATTTGATATTCAAGATCGATGCAATGCACACATTATCACATAGTTCCTATGCCAAACGACCTAGACTGACCCACACGACACGAGAACCCGAGTTTTGTAACCCGTAGCTCTAATACCACTTAAGGATGTAGCACCCGAGCACAAGGTACCACATCCCCCGCACCGAGACCCGACCCGAATATGAAATGGTCGATCCATACCCGAGCTAAGTCCCGGCGAATGGGGACACACACACACGCTATGCTAAGCGGGCTAACCCGTAAAACCATAAAATCAGAGTAAACATAAATTGCGAAAGCAATAACTGGCCACAATATAAACATTGATCATTGAAGCTCACAAAAGTAAGCCATATACATTATCAAATGCCATCAAGGCTCAAACAACAAGTATGCTCCATTCTTATTCATATACAAAGATCAAAAGTGCAATATGCAAGTGTAAGACCAAAAATACAAGAGCTAAAAACGAATACAAAACCTATGACTAGAATTCCCGCCTAGATCCCTTGACACCTGCACAACACAACTGAAAGTCAAACGGGTTCAGTCCAAAAGGGACTGGTGGGTATAAAAACAGGGCATAAATATAATATACGACGGTATTTAACAATCACATGCAAGCTAAAATCCCAAGTGAGGTTTTTAAAGAATTTCCCAAGTGGGTGAATAGAAATCATCAAAAGGGATTATAACGATTCATTTACATTAGGTCATTAGTGGCCCGGCGAGTGGGCGTGCATTATCTCCAACCAACACCTCGTGTAATTCATTAACATTCATTCATTCTTTCTTTTCATGCATATCATTCTTTCGTGCGCATTCAATAACATTTACACCTTCTTCCTCCGGGTTGGTGGTGGGTTTGCAAGGCCCATCCACCCATTCATTGACCAAAAGGGGAAGATGACTCCCCAGATGGCACTCAGCGTCCATTCCTCGCTAATTCCTAACGAGGTCCGGTTACGCCGTTCATTAGTGGGACTACTGTGAGGGATCACCGTCAGCCCTTGCCTCCTCGGGTCACCACTCACACCAAGTCCCTGGGCCCCATTCAGTGCATTCATTCATTCATTTCTCGCCAAAACATTAGGTAGGATTCATAAAATAATGCTTTACGTTGAAAACATTTACTCTTGAAAACGACTCTATATATATATATTCATTTTTGGTCGAAAGCTTTTCACATTGCAGGTATGTACGGTCATTTATCTAATTAGAAGAGAAACCCACCTTAAACCGCGAAAAGGAGAACACAAGAGCCTCTCGGACCGGCCTCCTCTCCAAGGGAATCAAAATCTGTGCAATAAAGGTGAAGTGAGACTCAATATGACCAATTAAGACGCTCCGCAATGTAATGATCATGATATTAAAGTATAAAAGATGAGATTATGTCATGAAAATGTTCATGTGCACTATTAAGGAATTTAAATCATATAATCAAGTCATTCATTCATTCATTCACTTTCATTCGAATTCATCAATTCACATTTCCAATCAAATTAATTCAAGAATTCAAATAGGAGCATAGCACGTATTCAATCTTTCAAAAAACACTACTACATACATCATATTGCATACTATAACATATTTCCAAAGTTTGAAAACAAGAAGGAATCATATGATAGGAGAAATGAGTTACGGAATTCACAAACGACACAAAAACGCACATAAACGGCATTCAGCAAAAGCATGCTTAAATCTCATCCAAATGTTATGAAATTAAACCACAATACTCCCAACACATAGGAAAACAAGTTCATATTTCATCACAAATGAAGATAAAGGCATTAAAGAGGTGAAACAATCAAAAACTGAAAAGGAAAAGACAAGAGCTGCGCAGGGGGAGGGACACGCCCGTGTCCCTCAATTTGAATAGACTGAGACACGGGGGTGTCTCAGTACAGACCTGCTAAAAGTGCATGACATGGGGGTGTCTCACATTTCAAAGCAAATGAGACACGGGGGGGTCACGGTACAGACCCAAAAACGCAAACAATGCTTACCGGCAAAACAGACCCTAAACAAAATCAGTCCCAAAAGCAACCCAAATCAACTCAAAATCTCAGTAAACTTTATATACAATATGTTTAGCATGTTAGGAGCATATTTCATTTAGAATGAAAAGGCCAAATCACACGTTAAGAGCACCGAAACCAAGCAGCAAGTCTGGAGCGCGAAAACCGCACATATGAGCCCGATTGGTTCAATCATGCCATGATCAAGTACTTAGGGGCTGAATATGAAGCTGAAACTTTAGGGAATGAACACTAACATGATAAGAAACTAATATACACTTTGTATATGCAATTTGACACAAATTGGAGCACATTAGGATGACCAACAAACCACAAAAATGTAACAGCAGCAGTCCAGTTCTGTCATGCATCAGAATAGGTCATGTATTTCGGTTTTGGGGCTTAAAATGGATCCAAAGGGTTGCAATTTGAATCCTAACATATAAAAAAATGAGTTTACATCATCTCCATGCAAATTCACACGAAATTAAGGCCATTAGATCAAGCAACAAGACATGATTCTACACAGCAGTCCAAAACAGGGGAGGCAGTTTTGATCACTAAGTTTGGAGCTCCATATCTCATAATTTCATCAAAGGGTCTAAAGAGAAAATCATCCTAACATCACATACTATCAGTTAAGAAACAGAGAGGCAAAGAAACAAGTCCAAAAACTCAGTTTAAAGACACAAAATCAGCTGCACAACCAAGCAAGGTCACAAGAGCAATTACCCCCAAAAATGCATATCAAGCTCATAACTCAAACCCTAACCAAATCTGATCCAAAATCAGAAATAAATGGATGAAAATATGTATAAGAGAGTAGAGAATACATAAATATTCATACCTTGAAGATTTGGTGAAGAAGGGAAGTGATTTGAGCTCAAAATCACAAAGGTAGCCAAGGTTCTTCCTCTTTTCTTCTCTCACTCTCTCCCGATCTGTTGCAGCAGCAATAAGGGGGGTTTGGCTGACCAAAAGGGGGAAGAAAGGCTTAACTCTAGTACACAAGTCATGGGTTAAAGTATGGTTAGGTTAGAGAGGTGTTAAGGGGTCCCACCCTGAAGACTAGTCAACAAAAGGGTTATTCTTGCACGAGTTGTTCGTTACCGTTGGATTTTGGAGGTCTTAATGATCTCAAAAAGGTATGAGGCTTATTCCATTGTCTCTGAATCGTCGATACGAAGGCAACGGAGGTGACGAAATTTGAATCCGAATTCCCGAGCTCAAGATATGTCATCCGGAACTCAGGGCGTTTTAAGCCCTACAAGTTCCATCTCCAAAACCGAAATCAAAACCAAATCAAGCGAGCCTAAAATTACAACATAAGCATGTAAACACGTTAATAACTCACATAATTCAAGTATACCAAGATGGCACAAAAATCGGAATTGAAAACGGAGTTAAACAAATCAAAAACAGTTCGAAAAGGATTTAAACGTTTAAAACTTCAACCTAAAAACTTAATATCAAATAACTCGTACCATAATTAACACATAATACATATATAAATATATCTAATATTTATAACATAAAAATAAAGTAATTAACATTTAATACATTTAAAATAAAATTAAATATGTAGAGCACGTATAAATAATTATTTCACGTAATTTGATAATCACATACGTCATGCTGTACCAATAAAAAAAATTGGGGCGTTACAATAACTGTGTGTTTGATTTTATGTTTTAAAAGTGTTTAATCCCCTAAAATTAAATAGTAACCGTCTTTCAATAGTAACTTTGACTTTTAATTTGAAATAAAGATTTTGACTTCTAAAATCTTGTAGAGATTTCAAATATTAATATAAAATAATGTTTTGAAATTTTAAAAATAACTTTTACCTTGAATTTTAAAAATTCAGGGATTAAATAACGATTTCCAAAATATAACCCTGGCTTAGGAAAAATTTCTTGTACATTGTTTATTCAAGTAGTAAGACTTAGTCCTAAGCCAGTAGTAGTACTTTTAGGCAAGGATATAGTCGAAGAGTGGAATCCTAAGGATTTTTCCTAATCCGTCAAGACATTCGGTGAGGGTTTAAATCCTTTCAACTGGAATAATGATAAAATTATTTTAATTTATTGAATTTCTTTTCAAATCTTATTATCCCTTTTGTAGGAAAAAAGTTTAATATTAAATTATAGTATTATCCACAAATTCATATATTTACCCGAAAGTACTTAGAACTTTCTCACAGTAATTATTCTCATCATGCAAGTAAAATTATTGCTTTCTTATGGGCCCGGTGGTCTTGGTAGAAGTAGTAGTCCGGGAGGTATGGGCCGAGGTCTATTATTATACTAGCCGCCAACTAGATCTTGATGATGGTCTAACCAGAGGTTGGTTATTCCACATCAAATAACGGGAAAAGGTACGTCCTTCCCACAATATCGTTCATCGTCACTAGGGTTTGCTCCCCTACGTGACACTAAGGGGTGAAGGCTAGTATATCGTATTTGTTTTATTAAGTGCAGACACCTTGATCAGTGTTGTTACTATTTTCCTCGGATTTTAAGGAGTTAAGGTTGGAAAAGCTTAGATTGCGGACATCAAACAATTTCTTCAAAACGGTTGATATTTTCTAAAGTATAACTTATATTCCCCTACTCCTATTATCCCAAACAATTATGAACCAAATACTATTGTCATATAGTAATTTGTTATTATTTAATAAATTTTCAAACCAACAGCTTCTTGGTGAAAAGATTTTAGCAAACTTTACTTATAATTATAAACCTCAAACCACCGTTACTTAGTCATTTTTTACTAACCCACCTACTCTTTTAACTCATGATTTCAGGAATCCACAGATCGACGCCTTAGGAATTTATATTTTATGAATTAAAGTTGGAATTTAATTTATAAAATGCATGTCTATTAGATGAATTTATTTAAATATGTGTTCATATGTTCATAATTATGTTCTTGAATATTAGATGAAATGCATGCTTAGGAAATTTAATTAGGAATTATTTTTCATGAGAAATTTATATATATTGCTACATTCAGTCTCAATTCTTATGTTATAAATATGAACACGATCTAGTATGTCTAATATGTGTTGGAAAATAGGAATCAGAAAGCAGCGGAAATTTAAAAATTTTTCCTACAAAAGGATCTTAGACTCGCAATCGTGTAACCAAATTCGTAGAGATAGAAAACTTACTTTTCTTTTATTCTTTCTTGAAGCGTTTCAAGCCACCCAAGAGCACTCTTCTCGCGGCTTGACAACCCGTCCCTCGAAAGTCTCTTTCTACTTCAGAATCCATCGTCGGGATAGCAATCCACACCAACCTAGATTCAATTCATGTTAGAGATGTTCTTAACAATATAACATAAAGAAAGAAACATGAAACGAGAAAAGCAGGATTGAAACTCCCTTCGAAAACCAGTTTTGCGAAAGTAGAAAACTGCCAGTCACAAAACCCTTGTGAAAAAATTCATCCTTCAGGATATGGACGAACGGTTTTCGCCATCTTCTTTGGTTCGATTTTTTCATTCGCTTCACGTCGGGTTCAGAATCGTTTCATCATCCCTTCTGATCGTTTTGCTTAATCCCCACTTTTGGTAAAGCTCGAATCTTCAAAACTTCTAACTTGAAGTCTCTAGAGATAGTCCACCAACTTGGCTACAATCTAACTAGTAAGGATGCTAGTTCTCTAGTTAGTGTTTAGGCTTAACCTAGGGTTTCGTTTATCTTGGAGAAAGGATGGTGTTCAACACATGAACCAAAAGAAATTCAATTAGCTCTAAAGGGGAGCATGAGCTCCCCTATATATAAGAAAGGGGAGGGACGAAATTCCTAGTCCTTAATGGGCTAGGATTTTGGTCTCTCTCTCTCCTATTACTTGATCATCAAGTAATTTTGACTTTGACTTTGAATTCTAATTCAAATCAACTTTCAAGAGAGCTAAAAATATCCAAACTATTTTTGGATAATTTTATACTTTATTTATTTAAAATAAATAACTTATTTTATCTAATTAATTAATTCATAATTAATTAACTAGATTATTTTTCTTCAAAATAAGACTTTCTTTTTAATTCAAAATTAAACCAAAGTCTATTAAATAATTAATCACATTAATTATTTAATACATAAATAAATATACACATATATTTATACACGTGTGTGACACGTGTCACAATGACACGTGTCACTCACGTGAGCCACACGTGTGACCACACGTGTGGAACCCTCTTGGCTTGATTAACTCGTTTAATCATTTTAAAGCCTCAACTCATGTAACCAAGTTGTTGTGTGTGACCCTCTAGGTTCTCAATTCAATTAGCAGTGACCCTAATTAATTAATTCACTAATTAATTAATCAGTCCACAGATTAAACGACCATAGTCTAGCAACAGGTGTTTAACCCCTAGCTGAATTGGAATATTCGGATTCGACAGAACCTTTAAGTCATTGATTCATGTGAGATACAATCCTCCTACTTACTATCTCTCAACCAAGATCTAGGGCAAAGGAATAATCAGAACCCTAATAATCTGGTCTTAAAGCTAAGTGCATTTCATATCCATTTGATCTCAATCCAAGAAACCCTTTTCTTGATGTCTTGATCTACTGCCTTGGCCAAGGACTCCATATGGCATATGAATGACTTACACAATAAGAGATCACCTTGCATATGCAAGTGTAGGTCCTTTCTTGATTCTCATTCACTTTCATGAATCACTTGTGCAGCCCCAGCATAAGCCTTGAATCAGTTGTCTAAGGCGACACCCTTTAAAGCTTATACCAAAGACTACAGAGTTAACTCATAAAGAAACATGGAACCTCAAGTCTAAGGATCAATTAATCACATCAATGACTCGTGAGATATTTCCTAATCTGGAAGTTTCCATTTCCTGAAATAGAAACTTCCTTTCCCATTTAGGAATGTTCTCACACGGGGCACCTCAGTGAACTTACTTATTAAAGTAAGCACCATCATGTATCACGAACGTATCAACTATACACTTTGCACCTCCATGAAACAAGGTGGTCCTTCTTAAGGGCGTGATCCCACAAGCAAGCCTTAGAGGAGTCAGGTTGACACTCCCACTGTCTGTAGGACTCATCGGCTTGGAGTATTTTACTAATCATGACTTATGTGATATAGGGCTCGTTTCATGAACCATTTCACCTAAATGGTAGAGTCCTAAAGTCATCAGGAGTAGGGGAGTTCTCATACATGCACACATAATGGAAACACTCAAAACACGTATTGGCATATAAAGAAGTGTTTGCCTATGATCAATCGTATATTATTCAAAGATTGTCTGTGATACAAGAAAAGTCCCAAAGCAGATTACGTCGAATCGGCTTTCTAGGGCACTATTCCTAACAATATGTTCTATGAAAATTCAAATAAACTTAAGAACATGTTCTTGAAGTTCTTCAACTATGTGTTTGTAACGTGTGCTAGTGTGTGTAAGTGTGTGTTTGATTTTGTGTTTTGAAAGTGTTAAATCCCCTAAAATTAAATAGTAACCGTTTTTAATAGTAACTTTGACTTTTAATTTCAAATAAAGATTTTGACTTCTAAAATCTTGTAGAGATTTCAAATATTATTACAAAATAGTGTTTTGAAATTTTAAAAATAACTTTTACCTAGAATTTTCAAAACTCGGGGATGAAATAACGATTTCCAAAATATAACCCTAGCTTAGTAAAAATTTCCTGTACATTGTTTATTCAAGTAATAAGAGAAAGATTTAAGCCGGTAGTAGTACTTCCAGGCAAGGATATAATTTAAGAGTGGAATCCTAAGGATTTTTCCTAATCCGTCAAGACACTTGGTGAGGGTTTAAATCCTTTCAACTGGAATCATGATAAAATTATTTTAATTTATTGAATTTCTTTTCAAATCTAATTATCCCTTTTATGGGAAAAATGTTTCATATTAAATTATAGTAATATCCAAAATTCATATATTTACCCGAAAGTACTTAGTACTTTCTCCCGGTAAATATTCTTGTCTTGCAAGTAAAACTATTGTTTTCTTGTGGGCGCAGTGGTCTTGGTAGAAGTAGTAGTCCGAGAGGCATGGGCCGAGGTCTACTATTATACCAGCCGCCAACTAGATCTTGATGATGGTCTAACCTAAGGTTGGTTATTCCACATCAAGTGACGGGAAAAGGTACGTCCCTCCCACAATATCGTTCCATCGTCACTAGGGTTTGCTCCCCTACGTGAGATTAAGGGGTGAAGGTTGGTATTATCGTATTTGTTTTATTAAGTACCGATACCTTGATCAGTGTCGTTACTATTTCCTCGGATTTTAAGGAGTTAAGGTTGGAAAAGCCTAGCTTGCGGGCATCAAACAATTTCTTGAAAACGATTTATATTTTCTAAAGTATAACTTATATTACCCCTACTCCTATTATCCCAAAGTATTATGAACCGCATATTATTGTCATATAGTAATTTCTGATTATTTAGTATATTTTCAAACAAAGACCTTCTTGGTTAAAAGATTTTACAAAAATTTACCTATAATTATGAACCTCAAACCGCGTTCACTTGGTCATTTTTTACTAACCCTCCTACTCTTTTAACTCATGATTTCAGGAATCCACAGATCGACGCCTTAGGAATTTATATTTCATGAATTAAAGTAGAAATTTAATTTATAAAATGCACGCCTATTATATGAATTTATTTAAATTTGAGTTCATATGTTCATAATTATGTTCTTGAATATTAGAAGAAATGCATGTTTAGGAAATTTAATTAGGAATTGTTTTTCATGAGAAATTTATATATTTTGCTACATTATGTCTCAAATCTTTTGTTATAAATATGAACACGACCTAGTATGTCTAATATGTTCTATGAAAATTCAAATAAACTTAAGAACATGTTGTTGATGTTCTTCAACTATGTGTGTGTTACGTGTGCTAGTGTGTGTAAGTGTGTGTTTGATTTTGTGTTTTAAAAGTGTTTAATCTCCTAATATTAAATAGTAACCGTTTTTAATAGTAACTTTGACTTTTAATTTCAAATAAAGATTTTCACTTCTAAAGTCTTGTAGAGATTTCAAATAATAATATAAAATAATGTTTTGAAATTTTAAAAATAACTTTAACCTAGAATTTTCAAAAATCAGGGATTAAATAACGATTTCCAAAATATAAACCTAGCTTAGTAAAAATTTCTTGTACATTGTTTATTCAAGTAGTAAGACTTAGTCCTAAGCCGGTAGTAGTACTTTCAGGCAAGAATATAGTCGAAGAGTGGAATCCTAAGGTGTTTTCCTAATCCGTCAAGACACTCGGTGAGGGTTTAAATCCTTTCAACTGGAATCATGATAAAATTATTTTAATTTACTGAATTTCTTTTCAAATCTTATTATCCCTTTTATGGGAAAAATGTTTCATATTAAATTATAGTATTATCCAAAATTCATATATTTACTGTAGCACCCGAGCGCAAGGTGTCACATCCCCCGCACCGAGACCCGACCGAAATATGAAATGGAAGATCCATACCCAAACCCAATCCCGGCGAAAGGGGACAAACACACACTCTATGCTAGGCGGGACTAACCCTTGAACAATAAAATCAGAATAAACATTAAAGCGGAAGCAATAAACGAACTTATATCATGTATATATGCAATGAGCATCACAGTTCCAAATTTTATCGGATATACACCCTCAAATGCCATCAAGGCTCCAAACATGTACGCTCCAATAAAGTTCATATACAATGACAAAAAGTGCAATCTGTGAGTGTAAGACCCAAAAGACAAGAGCTACAGACGAATGTAGGACCTATGACTCGAAATCCCGCCTAGGTCCCTTGACACCTGCACAACACAACTGAAAACCAAACGGGTTCAGTCTAAAAGGGACTGGTGGGTATAAAACAGGGCATAAATATAACATATGACAGTAATTAAACATTCACATGCAAGCTATAATCCCAAGTGAGGTTTTCGAAGAATTTCCCCAAGTAGGTAAATTAAAAAAAATCATCAAAAGGGATTATAACGATTCATTAACATTAGGTCATTATTGGCCCGGCGAGTGGGCGTGCATTATCTCCAACCAACACCTCGTGTAATTCATTTAAACATTCATTCATTCATTCTTTTCATGCAATTCATTCTTTCGTGCACATTCATTAACATTTACACCTTCTTCCTCCGGGTTGGTGGCGGGTTTGCAAGGCCCATCCACCCATTCATTGACCAAAAGGGGAAGATGACTCCCCAGATGGCACTCAACGTCCATTCCTCTCTAACTCCTAACGAGTTCCGGTTACGCCGTTTATTGGTGGGACTAGTGTGAGGGTTCACCGCCAGCCCTTGCCTCCTCGGGTCACCACTCACACCAAGCCCCTGGGCCCCAATCAGTGCATTCATTCATTCTTTCATTTCTCGCCAAAACATTAGGTAGGATTCAAGAAATAAGGGCTTCACGTTGAAAATATTTACTCTTGAAAACGACTCTATATATATATATTCATTTTGGACGAAAACTTTTCACGTTGAAGGGATATAGGGTCATTTATCTAATTAGAAGAGAAACCCACCTTAAACGGCAAAAAGGAGCAAACACGAGCCTCACTGACCGGCCTCGTCTCCAACTGGATCAAAATTTGTGCAAGAAGGTGAAGCGAGACTCAATATGACCAAATAAGATGCTCGGCAATGCAATGATCGTGATATGAATGAAGAAAAGATGCTATAATGTAATGAACACGTTCATGCGCACTATTAAAGTCTTAAAGACATATAAACATTCAATTCATTCATTCGATGGAGCCTTCGTATTCAAACGAGTTCATATCCTTCACATTTCACGTCAAAGGAATTTAAATCAGATAATCAAGTCATTCGATCTTTCATTAACTTTCATTCGAATTCATCAATTCACATTTCCAATCAAATTAATTCAAGAATTCAAATAGGAGCATAGCACGTATTAAATCACATTTAAAATTAGAACATAAACAATTAAACACATTCAATTGCACTTACAATTAGAAAATAAACAATTAAATACTTTCAATTAAATTTTGGAAATTAAATCAAATATGAAATAGGTAACAATTAAATTCTATAATTCAATTAAATCAAATAACATTTAATATTTAATAAATTTATATAAATATACAATATACATATCCCTTGCACGTACAACAACAACAATGCATGCATGCAATTTAAATCTAAACATATATATAAACATGCATGCATTACGTAGTATATATATATATATATATATATATATATATATATATATATATAACATACTAACGCATGCAATTTCATGCATTAAGCTAATACATGCATGCAATTTCCAATTTAACAAGATTTCATGCATGTATTACATTACAGCCCAACCCAAAACCCATGCATATTATTTAACATATATGTGTATGAGCAAACGTACAAAAACATATAACAACAATGCAAGGAATTCAGAAGGTCACGCCCGTGTCACCCACATAGAACAAACCGAGACACCCCCGTGTCTCGGTACAGAGCTAACAGACCAACTTGCACCCCCGTTTCATGCTAAAAAGGAGATGGTCGACACCCCCGTGTCATGAACGCAGCAGCTCAACAAAATCCCCTGTTTTCTAGCTTAAAATACAGCAACAAACAAAGCAATAAGAAGGCAAGATATGCAGAAATACAAGGCATGAAATGCAGCAAGAATTCATCCAAAACAAATCCCACAAAGCCATGAAAATTGACAGCAAAAGCAAGGAGGAACGCAGCAGTTTTGACTGCAAAATTCCAGGCCAAAAACAGGGCAAAATTCACATAAAAACAGAGCATACCAAATGAATCTTCAACCAACATGTTCAGGTATGTTACGGTCACAAATATGCAGCAAAAGACTCCAAATCGACACACAAACTCAGCCCCAAGCAAGCTCAAACGCAGCAGCAGCAGCAATACGAATGAAGAAGAGGGGAAAAACTCCATTTTCATTCTAATTCATTAATGGTAACTCAACCAATTCTCAGCTACCAGCTAATACATCACCATAAATGCTAAGAAGAGATCAAAACAATCATACTGATGGTTGGAATCACTCAAAAAGCCCAAGAATTGAAAGAGATCAACCAAAATGCTCAAAACCTAATATATATCCAAGGCAGCCGTATATCCATGAAACCATGATCAAAATTAGAGATGAATGAATGAAAATGGCTCATATTCAATGTACATAACATATCCAAGCTTACCTTGTGGATTAATGGAGGTTTGGAAGGAGATTTAAGCTTGAATCTCTTGGTAGGGCTTGAGCTACGGGATTTCCTGGAAAGCAGATAATGTTTGGCCAATTTACTCCAAGTGGGAAGGGTTATCTCGGTTTGGGGGTTAATGGCTGAATAAAGGGTTGAGTTAGGGTTCCATAGAGTCTAACCATGGTTAATTTGGTCAACAAATGAATAAGTTATGGTCATTTTAGTGCAACAAGGTCAGTTTGGTCGCCGTTTCGTTTTTCGGTTGGATTTCGGTGGTTCAAATGACGTTAGAAAAATATAAGGGTAAGTTCACTAAACTCAAATTTTTGTTACGAGTTCAGAGAAGTTGACGGAACTCAAATCCGAGTTCCCGAGCTCAAGATATTAAATACGGAACCAAGTGTGCGCTTAGTGCTCGTTAGCCCCCGACTTGGATTCCAAAATTCAAATTAAATCCGAAACACAAGCAAATAAATTCGAAAATACGAAACGAACATATATTCATATTCAAGACACGTATAAATCCAACATATTAAATTTGCACGAAATTTTGGTATCAATTCAAATAGAAACGAAGCACTTAAATGTCACTCATACGTAATGTAACAATAAAATTCATAATATTGCAAATAATATTTAATAAATACGTATATAATTTATAGGTATCATGCATGCATAAATTATGATTTTAATATTAAATTCAGTAATTAGATTCAATTAGCGCATTAACATATTGATATTATATAAATTAATATTAATAAAACTTAAAATGTAATAATTAACAATATTAACAGTTAATATAATTAAAATAAAATTAATATATAAAACCCGTATAAATAATTATTTCGCGCAATTTGGTAAACACATACGTCATGCTGTACTAAAAAAAACTAGGGCGTTACAACCTCTCCCCCTTAAAAGAATCCGTCCTCTGATTCACTATCAGTCTGAAACACTTAATGAAGGAACCCCGTTCCTCACAAACAACAAGGAGAGAATCCCCGTCTCTCAAAAGCACAAAGAGAGAACCCCGTATCTCAAAAGCAACAAAGAGAGAACCCCGTCTCTCGAACAACAATGAGAGTACCCCGTCTCTCAAAAGTAACAACGAGAGAACCCCGTCTCTCAAACAGGTAAAGAAGTTCAAAATACAAATTACAGCCACAATGAAGAACAAACACCAAGGAAAAACATCAAAATATCCAATTACGGTAACTTAGTCAAAACAATCACATAAAACCGGGAAACAATCATCACTTACTTACATCCAATATCGATCGTACAACCATAATTAATAAATCAAAGAGTCAAAGCGCAAATTAGCTAAAGTAGTTAAATTACAATGCGTGTATGCGTATGCCATGGATGTCTGAGGTACCGTTCACCATGGAAATGAATTTGAAGCCAAAACCTTTCTGGTTCCAAGGTATGGTCTGAACCCAAAATCTAGCTCGACTCTTGGCTTATCTTTAATATCTTTAACATGTCCACCTGAGTAACTGATAAGGCTCTCGACTGGTTCTATTCTTAATTCCAGTCTGATTCTTATATCTTCTTACCTTCTTCCATTTCGCTATTATACGTTAACCCTGATCCAATCAATCTGCCCTTCCAAAACGAGTCTTACCCTACATCTTAAGATTTCGGACCATCTTCTTCAGGGTTCATGCCTCCTTCTATAATTTGGTGAAACCCCTGGAATTCAATAACCCTTTTAGATTAATAATCACAGCCTTCTTGACGAGTTCATTCTAAATCGGGTTGTAATCATCGGTTCCCGAAAATTTGGATTAATCTCGTCGTGGATCGTTTCCTTACCCCTTCCTTCCTCCTAAAGCCATTAAGCGTGCATTAAATTTCGGTCCACCCAAATTTCTAATCAAGAAAAAACTTCCTTGATACTTCTTGAGATTCAATTCAAGTTCGTCCATAGTTACTTCTTTTTGATTCCTTTCTGCTCAAATTCCTTCTAACTCGTTATGAAAAATGACTAGCGATGCAGTATGGTTTTATTTTGTTAAGGGATGTCCGAATTCCTCCAATCCTTAGCCAAATTACCCTCTGTGGTTGCCATCACGAACATATTAATTTAATTTAATTTATGTTCCCTGAGCCGATTTAATGGTCTCGCCGAAGTTCTTCCATAATCCCATTATTTTCCAAAATCTAAATCCCATGTATAGAAATGCTCGCCAAACCCTCTCCTCAATATCCCGTGGTGGCCTTCAACACTAACTTAATACTTAACGCTTACTTTAACTGTTTAACCATTAAGGTTCTTTTATTTATTCCAATCACCACCATTAGGACTTCCAGATCTTCCTTAATTTGAAATTCTGCTATTCCTTACTAAGATATTTCTTCGAGTACCACTTCAATCTTCCAATTTGTTTCTCGGTCATGCTCTCCCCCTTAAATTTCTATTGTCACGTGTTGAACTCCATCGATTCTTCTTTTGTCGAAGTTTTGGATGAATAATTCCCATTAGGGAGGATTTAATCAAAAGGCCAACCCCAAAGTTTTGTTTTTCAACTTCCCTTCTACTTCGCTTGATGTCCTAACCCCTTTCCTAATCTCGTCTCATTCAAACACCCCGCAATCAACTCTAATCTTGCTTCTCTTTATAAATTCCCGTTTCCATTAACCTATCCTTTACTTGAAATTCTTTGTTTCCCCGAAGTCATCTTCATTGAATTCGAAAGTGGCTCGGTTAAGTAATACTTGATAGTAGGGATGAAAGAACTTCCTATCAATTAAGCACTAGAATGCATGTCGGGTTAAAATTGACGATGCATGTGTCATGTTTACCTCAAGCAATTATGCAACACATTAGCGCAACGAAACGAAATAGAATTGCACGGATAAACATAAGGCCAGAAGAGTAAATAATTAATGCGAAGTATGATGCACGTGCTATGAATGTTTTGGAACCTGTCACCAATGTGGTAAGCTATTAGCTCAGTAGCTTTTCTTCGTTCCTCCAATCCCGAGGTTACTTTGACTGGGTGATTATTCCTTGCCTTTCCCACGGTCTTCAAGTTTTCCATAAATCTTTTTGCATCACTTGTATCTTCCACTGTCCGGAATTGAAAGTTCACGATCCCTGATTTCTTCGACATCCACTGAATTAGCCTCTGCATTTATCCCCGAGAATGGCTCTTCAACCTTGCTCAAATTCTCTTACAAAAATGAACCCCAATGTAATTCTGAACCCTACTTCTCGCCATCACCGTGATCAAGACTCCCGTGCTTATCCTTTACAAGTTTAATTCACCTCCAATTGCTTATACTCGAGTGCAGGATTTCCTTGCAAAGAGTCTCTCCCCGAGAATAATCCTTCAACGATTCTTTGCCTTTCTTTATCGTTCCCATTTGTTGCTCCATATCTTCCAATTCAACTTCACAACATGACAATTCAGCTTGGATTTGGAAAAATGACTCAAATCCCATCCTCAATATCGCCACCTTCCCTAAATTTGTATTCACACAATTACTTGCCTCTCTCTACTCCCTTCCAGACTCGTTTCCCATCATTAATCGGCATCCAGAGCACCCAAGTCCAACTCTTCCTAGTCTTAACTTCAACAAACTCGATTTCCAATCACTAGACGTAGTTAGAAATCCTTCTTTGTCGACCCTTGGTTCATAACTTCTACCGAACCCATTTTATCTTGCCTTTTTGTAATTGTTAACACCACTTCAATGATCTGAATCTGGGACCAAAATACCTTCAAGGTGTGTTCACTTCATTCCTTAGGTTGAACAGTCCTGTTGAATCCAATTATGGCATCTTATGGAGGCAAGCCATATATATATATATCCATATTAGAAGTCATAAATATTTCCCGATCAATTCTTATTTCTACGAATATCCCTCTATAGTTGCATCTCTTAAGTTGAACTTCCATTTCAGCTCCTATCCCTTGAACTCTAGCTCTATCTATGAGGGCTACGCCTCTCGAATTCTCTATATCTTTCCCTGATGCATCATTCCTATCCTCCATGCCTCAGAAAGGACTTGCAGTAAGGCGTTGTTAGCATGATACTTGGCCGTGGTTTGATAGTATCTTCATAACCTATAATTCATAACTTATTTCGGAGATATATGCATGTGATTAGTACATGCTCATGACACATATTCAACACGAAAGACACGGATTCAATATGAAATGCAACAAGTAATTCAACAAAATTAAAAAGAAGACAATTTCATGTTCAAGATCGATGCAATGCACACATTATCACATAGTTCCTATGCCGAACGACTTAGACTGACCCACACGACACGAGAGCCCTAGTTTTGCAACCCTAGGCTCTGATACCACTTAAGGATGTAGCAACCGAGCGCATGGTGTCACATCCCCCGCACCGAGACCCGACCCGAATATGAAATGAACGATCCATACCCAAGCCAAATCCCGACGAACGGGGACAAACACACACTCTATGGTAGGCGGGACTAACCCTTCAACCATAAAATCAGAACAAACTTTAAAGCGGAAGCAATAAATGAACATATATCATGTATATATGCAATGAGCATCGCAGTTCCAAATTTTATCGGATATACACCCTCAAATGCCCTCAAGGCTCCAAACATGTATGCTCCAATAAAGTTCATATACAATGATCAAAAGTGCAATCTATGAGTGTAAGACCCAAAAGACAAGAGCTACAGACGAATGTAAGACCTATGACTCGAAATCCCGCCTAGCTCCCATGACACCTACACAACACAACTGAAAACCAAACGGGTTCAGTCCAAAAGGGACTGGTGGGTATAAAACAGGGCATAAATATAATATATGACAGTAATTAAAGATTCACATGCAAGCTATAATCCCAAGTGAGGTTTTCAAAGAATTTCCCCAAGTGGGTGAAGTAAAAAAAATCATCAAAAGGGATTATAACGATTCATTAACATTAGGTCATTATTGGCCCGGCGAGTGGGCGTGCATTATCTCCAACCAACACCTCGTGTAATTCATTTAAACATTCATTCATTCATTGTTTTCATGCAATTCATTCTTTCGTGCATATTCATTAACATTTACACCTTCTTCCTCCGGGTTGGTGGCGGGTTTGCAAGGCCCATCCACCCATTCATTGACCAAAAGGGGAAGATGACTCCCCAGATGGCACTCAGCGTCCATTCCTCTCTAACTCCTAACGAGTTTCGATCACACCGTTTATTGGTGGGACTAGTGTGAGGGTTCACCGTCAGCCCTTGCCTCCTCGCGTCACCCATCACACCAAGCCCCTGGGCCCCAATCAGTGCATTCATTCATTCTTTCATTTCTCGCCAAAACATTAGGTAGGATTCAAGAAATAAGGGCTTCACGTTGAAAACATTTACTCTTGAAAACGACTCTATATATATATATTCATTTTGGACGAAAACTTTTCACATTGAAGGGATATAGGGTCATTTATCTAATTAGAAGAGAAACCCACCTTAAACGGAAAAAAGGAGCAAACACCAGCCTGACTGACCGGTCTCGTCTCCAACTGGATCAAAATCTGTGCAAGAAGGTGAAGCGAGACTCAATATGACCAAATAAGACGCTCGACAATGCAATGATCATGATATGAATGAAGAAAAGATGTTATAATGTAATGAACACGTTCATGTGCACTATTAAAGTCTTAAAGACATATAAACATTCAATTCATTCATTCGATGGATCCTTCGTATTCAAACGAGTTCATATCCTTCACATTTCACGTCAAAGGAATTTAAATCAGATAATCAAGTCATTCGATCTTTCATTCACTTTCATTCGAATTCATCAATTCACATTTCCAATCAAATTAATTCAAGAATTCAAATAGGAGCATAGCACGTATTAAATCACATTTAAAATTAGAACATAAACAATTAAACACATTCAATCGCATTTACAATTAGAAAATAAACAATTGAATACATTCAATTAAATTTTAGAAATTAAATCAAATATGAAATAGGTAACAATTAAATTCTATAATTCAATTAAATCAAATAACATTTAATATTTAATAAATTTATATAAATATACAATATACATATCCCATGCACGTACAGCAACAACAATGCATGCATGCAATTTATATCTAAACATATATATAAACATGCATGCATTACATAGTATATATATATATATATATATATATATATATATATATATATATATATATATATATATATATATTTATATATAACATACTAACGCATGCAATTTCATGCATTAAGCTAATACATGCATGCAATTTCCAATTTAACAAGATTTCATGCATGCATTACATTACAGCCCAACCCAAAACCCATGCATATTATTTAAGAGTATATATATATATATATATATATATATATATATATATATATATATGTGTGTGTGTGTGTGTGTATGAGCAAACGTACAACAACATATAACAACAATGCAAGGAATTCAGAAGGTCACGCCCGTGTCACCCACATAGAACAAACCGAGACACCCCCGTGTCTCGGTACAGAGCTAACAGACCAACTTGCACCCCCGTTTCATTCTAAAAAGGAGATGGTCGACAGCCCCGTGTCATGAACGCAGCAGCTCAACAAAATCCCCTGTTTTCTAGCTTAAAATGCAGCAACAACCAAAGCAATAAGAAGGCAAGATATGCAGAAATACAAGGCATGAAATGCAGCAAGAATTCATCCAAAACAAATCCCACAAAGCCATGAAAATTGACAGCAAAAGTAAGGAGGAACGCAACAGTTTTGACAGCAATATTCCATGCCAAAAACAGGGCAAAACTCACGTAAAAACAGAGCATACCAAATCAATCTTCAACCAACATGTTCAGGTATGTTAAGGTCACAAATATGCAGCAAAAGACTCCAAATCGACACACAAACTCAGCCCCAAGCAAGCTCAAACGCAGCAGCAGCAATACGAATGAAGAAGAGGGGAAAAACTCCATTTTCATTCAAATTCATTAATGGTAACTCAACCAATTCTCAACTACCAGCTAATACATCACCATAAATGATAAGAAGAGATCAAAACAATCATACTCATGCTTGGAATCACTCAAAAAGCCCAAGAATTGAAATAGATCAACCAAAATGCTCAAAACCTAATATATATCCAAGGCAGCAGTATATCCATGAAACCCTGATCAAAATTAGAGATGAATGAATTAAAATGGCTCATATTGAATGTACATAACATATCCAAGCTTACCTTGTGGATTAAGGGAGGTTTGGAAGGAGATTTGAGCTTGAATCTCTTGGTAGGGCTTGAGCTACGGGATTTCCTGGAAAGAAGATGATGTTTAGCCAATTTACTCCAAGTGTGAAGGGTTATCTCGGTTTGGGGGGTTAATGGCTGAATAAAGGGTTGAGTTAGGGTTCCATAGAGTCTAACCATGGTTAATTTGGTCAACAAATGAATAAGTTATGGTCATTTTAGTGCAACAAGGTCAGTTTGGTCGCCGTTTCATATTTCGGTTGGATTTCGGAGGTTCAAATGACGTTAGAAAAATATAAGGCTAAGTTCACTAAACTCAAATTTTCGTTACGAGTTCAGCGAAGTTGACGGAACTCAAATCCGAGTTCCCGAGCTCAAGATATTAAATACGGAACCAAGGGTGCGCTTAGTGCTCGTTAGCCCCCGACTTGGATTCCAAAATTCAAATTAAATCCGAAACACAAGCAAATAAATTCGAAAATACGAAACGAACATATATTTATATTGAAGACACGTATAAATCCAACATACTAAATTTGCACGAAATTTCGGTATCAATTCAAATAGAAACGAAGCACATAAATGTCACTCATACGCAATGTAACAATAAAATTCATAATATTGCAAATAATATTTAATAAATACGTATATAATTTATAGGTATCATGCATGCATAACTTATGATTTTAATATTAAATACACTAATTAGATTCAATTAGCGCATTAACATATTGATATTATATAAATTAATATTAATAAAACTTAAAATGTCATAATTAACAATACTAACAGTTAATATAATTAAAATAAAATTAATATATAAAACACGTATAAATAATTATTTCGCGCAATTTGGTAACCACATACGTCATGCTATACAAAAAAAAACTGGGGCGTTACATTTACCCGAAAGTACTTAGTACTTTCTCCCGGTAAATATTCTCATCTTGCAAGTAAAATTATTGCTTTCTTATGGGCCCGGTGGTCTTAGTAGAGGTAGTAGTCCGGGAGGCATGGGCCGAGGTCTACTATTATACCAGCCGCCAACTAGATCTTGATGATGGTCTAACCGGAGGTTGGTTATTCCACATCAAGTGACGGCAGAAGGTATGGCCTTCCCACAATATCGTTCATCGTCACTGGGGTTTGCTCCCCTACGTGACACTAAGGGGTGAAGGTTGTTATTATCGTATTTCGTTTATTAAGTACCGACACCTTGATCAGTGTCGTTACTATTTTCCTCGGATTTTAAGGAATTAAGGTTGGAAAAGCCTAGCTTGTGGGTATCAAACAATTTCTTCAAAATGGTTCATATTTTCTAAAGTATAACTTATATTCCCCCTACTCCTATTATCCCAAACTATTATGAACCGAATATTATTGTCATATAGTAATTTGTGATTATTTAGTATATTTTCAAACCAAGACCTTCTTGGTTAAAAGATTTTACAAAACTTTACTTATAATTCTAAACCTCAAACCACCGTCACTTAGTTAATTTTTACTAACCCTCCTAATCTTTTAACTCCACAGATCAACGCCTTAGGAATTTTCATGAATTAAAGTAGGAATTTAATTTATAAAATGCATGCCTATTATATAAATTTATTGAAATATGTGTGCATATGTTCATAATTATGTTCTTCTATATTAGAAGAAATACATGCTTAGGAAATTTAATTAGGAATTATTTTTCATGAGAAATTTTTAGATTTTGCTACATTATGTCTCAAATCTTATTTTATAATTATGAACACGATCTAGTATGTCTAATATCTTCTATGAATATTCAAATAAACTTCAGAACATGTTCTTGATGTTCTTCAACTATGTGTGTGTAACGTGTGCTAGTGTGTGTCAGTGTGTGTTTGATTTTATGTTTTAAAAGTGTTTAATCCACTCAAATTAAATAGTAAACGTTTTTCAATAGTAACTTTGACTTTTAATTTCAAATAAAGATTTTGACTTCTAAAATCTTGTAGAGATTTCAAATATTAATATAAAATAATGTTTTGAAATTTTAAAAATAACTTTTACCTAGAATTTTCAAAAATCAGGGATTAAATAACGATTTCCAAAATATAACCCTTGCTTAGTAAAAATTTCTTGTACATTGTTTATTCAAGTAGTAAGACTTAGTCCTAAGCCGGTAGTAGAACTTTCAGGCAAGGATATAATCAAACAGTGGAATCCTAAGGATTTTTCGTAATCCGTCAAGACACTCGGTGAGGGTTTAAATCCTTTCAACTGGAATCATGATAAAATTATTTTAATTTATTGAATTTCTTTTCAAATCTTATTATCCCTTTTATGGGAAAAATGTTTCATATTAAATTATAGTATTATCCAAAATTCATATATTTACCCGAAAGTACTTAGTACTTTCTCCCGGTAAATATTCTCGTCTTGCAAGTAAAATTATTGTTTTCTTATGGGTCCGGGGGTCTTGGTAGAAGTAGTAGTCCGGGAGGCATGGGCCGAGGTCTACTATTATATCAGCCGCCAACTAGATATTGATGATGGTCTAACCGGAGGTTGGTTATTCCACATCAAGTGACGGGAAAAGGTACGTCCCTCCCACAATATTGTTCATCGTCACTACGGTTTGCTCCCGTAAGTGACACTAAGGGGTGAAGGCTGGTATTATCCTATTTGTTTTATTAAGTACCGACACCTTGATCAGTGTCGTTACTATTTTCCTCAGATTTTAAGGAGTTAAGGTTGGAAAAGCCTAGATTGCGGGCATCAAACAATTTCTTTAAAACGGTCGATATTTTCTAAAGTATAACTTATATTCCCCCTACTCCTATTATCCCAAGCTATTATGAACCGAATATTATTGTCATATAGTAATTTTTTATTATTTAATATATTTTCAAACCAACAGCTTCTTGGTGAAAAGATTTTAGCAAACTTTACTTATAATTATAAACCTCAAACCACTGTTCCTTAGTCATTTTTGATTAACCCACCTACTCTTTTAACTCATGATTTCAAGAATCCACAGATCGACGCCTTAGGAATTTATATTTTATGAATTAAAGTTGGAATTTAATTTATAAAATGCATGCCTATTAGATGAATTTATTTAAATATGTGTTCATATGTTCATACTTATGTTCTTGAATATTAGATGAAATGCATGCTTAGAAAATTTAATTAGGAATTATTTTTGATGAGAAATTTATATATTTTGCTACATTATGTCTCAAATCTTATGTTATACATATGAACACGATCTAGTATGTCTAATATGTTCTATGAAAATTTAAATAAACTTAAGAACATGTTCTTGCTGTTCTTCAACTATTTGTGTGTAACGTGTGCTAGTGTATGTAAGTGTGTGTTTGATTTTGTGTTTTAAAAGTGTTTAATCCCGTAAAATTAAATAGTAACCGTTTTTTAATAGTAACTTTGACTTTTAATTTCAAATAAAATTTTGACTTCTAAAATCTTGTAGAGATTTCAAATATTATTATAAAATAATGTTTTGAAATTTTAAAAATAAGTTTTACCTAGAATTTCAAAAATCGAGGATTAAATAACGATTTCCAAAATGTAACTCTAGCTTAGTAAAAATTTCTCGTACATTGTTTATTCAAGTAGTAAGATAAAGATTTAAGCCGGTAGTAGTATTTTCAGGCAAGGATATAATTTAAGAGTGGAATCCTAAGGATTTTACCTAAGCCGTCAAGACACTTGGTGAGGGTTTAAATCCTTTCAACTGGAATCATGATAAAATTATTTTAATTTATTGAATTTCTTTTCAAACCTTATTATCCCTTTTATGGGAGAAATGTTTCATATTAAATTATAGTATTATCCAAAATTCATATATTTACCCGAAAGTACTTAGTACTTTCTCCCGGTAAATATTCTCGTCTTGCAAGTAAAATTATTGTTTTCTTATGGGCCCAATGGTCTTGGTAGAAGTAGTAGTCCGAGAGGCATGGGCCGAGGTGTACTATTATACCAGCCGCCAACTAGATCTTGATGATCGGTCTAACCGAAGGTTGGTTATTCCACATCAAGTGACGGGAAAAGGTACATCCCTCCCACAATATCGTTTATCGTCACTAGAGTTTGCTCCACTACGTGACACTAAGGGGTGAAGGTTGGTATTATCGTATTTGTTTTATTAAGTACCGACACCTTGATCAGTGTCGTTACTATTTTCCACGGATTTTAAGGTGTTAAGGTTGGAAAAGCCTAGCTTGCGGGCATCAAACAATTTCTTCAAAACGATTTATATTTTCTAAAGTATAACTTATATTCCCCCTACTCCTATTATCCGAAAGTATTATGAACCACATATTATTGTCATATAGTAATTTCTGATTCTTTAGTATATTTTCAAACAAAGACCTTTTTGGTTAAAAGATTTTACAAAACTTACTTACAATTATGAACCTCAAACCGCGTTCACTTGGTCATTTTTTACTAACCCTCCTACTCTTTTAACTCATGATATCAGGAATCCACAGATCGACGCCTTAGGAATTTATATTTCATGAATTAAAGTAGAAATTTAATTTATAAAATGCACGCCTATTATATGAATTTATTTAAATTTGTGTTCATATGTTCATAATTATGTTCTTGAATATTAGAAGAAATGCATGTTTAGGAAATTTAATTAGGAATTGTTTTTCATGAGAAATTTATATATTTTGCTACATTATGTCTCAAATCTTTTGTTATAAATATGAACACGACCTAGTATGTCTAATATGTTCTATGAAAATTCAAATAAACTTAAGAACATGTTGTTGATGTTCTTCAACTATGTGTGTGTTACGTGTGCTAGTGTGTGTAAGTGTGTGTTTGATTTTGTGTTTTAAAAGTGTTTAATCCCCTAAAATTAAATAGTAACCGTTTTTTAATAGTAACTTTGACTTTTAATTTCAAATAAAGATTTTGACTTCTAAAATCTTGTAGAGATTTCAAATATTAATATAAAATAATGTTTTGAAATTTTAAAAATAACTTTTACCTAGAATTTTCAAAAATCAGGGATTAAATAACGATTTCCAAAATATAACCCTAGCTTAGTAAAAATTTCTTGTACATTGTTTATTCAAGTAGTAAGACTTATTCCTAAGACGGTAGTAGTACTTGCAGGCAAGGATATAGTCGAAGAGTGGAATCCTAAGGATTTTTCCTAATCCGTCAAGACACTCGGTGAGTGTAACGCCCCAAATTCCGGAAGTTCAGGTAAGTATGCCACGAGTGGGTCTTCGGGAGTTGGGGGAATTTAATTTAATCATTTCATTCAATTATTTACAACATTCATCATATTATATACATTACATCTCTATGCATTTATTTAAATTGTCATTTACGTGAATTATATGAACTAATTGCTATATGTGACCTAATTGCACTAAATGTCCTTGATCGACCTTTTGTGTAAATTTATGGACCTAATTGCATTAAAGAAATTGGAGCTACTTGATTTTTGTGTAGAGAGGAAATTTGATTGAATGAAGTCAAATATTAGGAGGACTTAGTTGCAAATTGTGGTGACTCATCAAAGTTAGTGGAAGACTTTAGATTCATTAACTTTTATATTACATTGTATGTATACATTTCATTTCATACATTATATTTGCAAGAGAGCTACACACACACACACATTGAAGATCGATCAAAACACCAAGGAGGAGAAGGAAGATTCATCTCATAATTCAAGTCATATTTGGAAAGATTTGAGAAGCTAGCATCATCATCTTCATCATATTGCCATTCCATTTCACTGCTAGCTTATCTCAAGGTATAAGATGAACTTGGATGAAATTCTTGATGGGTGATTGAATAGGGTTTAGGAAGTATTTGATGAATTCTTGGTTATTTGGAGTTAGAAGCATGATCTTGATCATTTAGTTTGCCAACTTGCATTAATTCTTGAAGAAATGGGTGGTTGATGGCATGAATTGGTATGGGTTTGGAATGATGAAATCTTGATGATTGATGCATGTTTCATGGTTTATATGCTACCTAATTGATGTCTTTAAGTTATATACATGTTATGTGCTTATTTTGGAGCATTTTGGTAGAGTTTACTTTGGGGTTTCATTCCTTTTCTTTCTCCCCCGAAGCTACCCCTGTTTTGGGCCTTTTTCCACCTCTTGAACAGTACCCGGCCGGGTACTTTTTGTGCAAAAAAAGTACCCGGGTGGGTAGTTTTCCCCTGAAAAGCTTCTGTACTGCCTACCCGGTCGGGGAACTTTTCCCTTGAATTTTACCCGGCCGGGTACTCCCTCATCCGAACTACAAATGACCTCATTTTTTATTCTTTGGAAAGATCTTGAAGTCTAGAACAACCTCCAATTGGAATCATCTCAATATCTTTTCCCATTTGTGAGTTATGATCAATTCTTTTTGGTGTCGCTGCTTTACCGACAAACTGCACTCACCCAACTTCAACCATTCGCCATTTTCTCCTCGCTTTGAACTAGAAAACGAGCCATATACCATTTTAAAGGTATACCTGTCTAGTTTCATTCCCAACAAACAAAACCCAATTACAATCTCTAGAACTTTAGATATTGCCCTTTTTCCACAGCTTGGTCATTTTAAAAAATTGCCGGTTTTTGCCAAACTTCACCAAAACCCTTGTTATTGCGTTCCTTTCACTTTCTTGGCTCCCATATGTGACTTATATGAATTATATGCCTACTTTATTGATAAGTATGCTCCTATTTGACACTCATTGATTATAAATGCATGATTGAGGTTACATATCATTGTCGTTCGTCATAATTGGTTCATTCGAGTTGAGTCTTATGTCATACTTGTCCTTGTTGCACAGATCTCGGTCCCGGAGACGAGGAGCACGCTCCACAGGGTGTTTCTTTGTTCCTTTTGGTTGGTTAAGGTGAGGTTTAAATTCTAGATATATAGAACCTTACAACCCTTATGTGATTTTCGGCCAAAACGTATCTATAAATCTATAGTTTTCGAACCTTATGATTTTCAAATGATTTCACGAAAATGGATTGATTGATTGATTGACGAATTGATTGTTTTGGCGAGTAACTATTGTTCACGTTGGGCCCGAGGGTAGGGTATTGAGCCAACCGGGAAAGCAAGGGCTGACGGGTAACTCTGGCACTATCCTCACCATTGTGGGATCACCTCTGAATCCACCAGGAGGTTTGGTGGAGGAAGAAATCCCGTGCGTGGGAGTCATGTTCCCGACGTACACCATGATTGGATGGTTGGGTCTTGCAAGCCCGCCATCACCCGGAGGAAGAAGGATTTATTGATTGAAATTGCTAATTGTGCCCAGAATTGTTGTGTGATCACCTAATCCACTAATAAATTGAAGTATTATACACAGTCGGTGAAAGGTTGGAGATTTGCCCTCACTCGCCGGGCCACAAATTGATTTTATTGAATTGATAAAATGGATTAGTTGTAACCTCGGGCGATATTATCTCTTCTTTTCTAAATCGTGTTGTTATCCTTCAAAATTATTACCCGAGATTATAACTTGTATGTATGTGCGCAAATATTTATTTATACCCCTCGCTCAGTCCGTGTTGGACTGACACCTCAACTTTTCAGCTTTTGCAGGTTCGTGCTAGGCGGGAATTAGTGTCTAGCCTGTCTTTTATTCGGGTCTAGCACTTCACCTTCATATTTTAGCTCATATATTGACACTTCTTACATTTTGTATTATTCCTTACTTAATATTTGAGGTGATATTATATTGTATGAAATGTTTGTATCTATTAATAAATATATAAATATGGTACCTATAAGTATTGAATGTTATTGCTTCCGCTTTTATTGATACAATTGTTTAATGGTATTAATTGAGGGTACCCGCCTAGGTTTTGAGTTTTATTGTCTCCAGTTCGCTATAGTTTCGGTTTATGTATGAATTGCCCGTTTCATACGTGGATTGAGGCTATAGTGCGGGGGATGTGGCGCTTAGTGTTCCGGGTGCTACAGTGAGGGTTTAAATCCTTTCAACTGCAATCATTACAAAATTATCTTAATTTATTGAATTTCTTTTCAAATCTTATTATCCCTTTTATGGAAAAAATGTTTCATATTAAATTATAGTATTATCCAAAATTCATATATTTACCCGAAAGTACTTAGTACTTTCTCCCGTTAAATATTCTCGTCTTGCAAGTAAAATTATTGTTTTCTTATGGGCCCGGTGGTCTGGGTAGAAGTAGTAGTCCGGGAGGCATGGGCCGAGGTCTACTATTATACCAGCCGCCAACTAGATCTTGTTGATGGTCTAACCGGAGGTTGGTTATTCCACATCAAGCGACAGAAAAAAGTACGTCCTTCCCATAATATCATTCATCGTCACTGGGGTTTGCTCCCCTACGTGACACTAAGGGGTGAAGGCTGGTATTATCATATTTGTTTTATTAAATACCGACACCTTGATCAGTGTCGTTACTATTTTCCTCGGATTTTAAGGAGTTAAGGTTGGAAAAGCCTGGATTGCGGGCATCAAACAATTTCTTTAAAACGGTCGATATTTTCAAAAGTATAACTTATATTCCCCCAACTCCTATTATCCCAAACTATTATGAACCGAATATTATTATCATATAGTAATTTGTGATTATTTAGTATATTTTCAAACCAAGTCCTTCTTGGTTAAAAGATTTTACAAAACTTTACTTATAATTATAAACCTCAAACCAACGTCACTTAGTCATTTTTTTCTAACCCTCCTACTCTTTTAACTCATGATTTCAGGAATGCACAGATCGATGCCTTTGGAATTTATATTTCATTAATTAAAGTAGGAATTTAATTTATAAAATGCATGCCTATTATATGAATTTATTTAAATATGTGTTCATATGTCATAATTATGTTCTTGAATATTAGAAGAAATGCATGCTTAGGAAATTTAATTTGGAGTTATTTTTCATGAGTAATTTATATATTTTGCTACATTATGTCTCAAATCTTATGTTATAAATATGAACACGATCTAGTATGTCTAATATCTTCTATGAATATTCAAATAAACTTCAGAACATGTTCTTGATGTTCTTCAACTATGTGAGTGTAACGTGTGCTAGTGTGTGTAAGTGTGTGTTTGATTTTATGTTTTAAAAGTGTTTAATCCCCTCAAATTAAATAGTAAACGTTTTTCAATAGTAACTTTGACTTTTAATTTCAAATAAAGATTTTGACTTCTAAAATCTTGGAGAGATTTCAAATATTAATATAAAATAATGTTTCGAAATTTTAAAAATAACTTTTACCTAGAATTTTCAAAAATCAGGGATTAAATAAAGATTTCCAAAATATAACCCTTGCTTAGTAAAAATTTCTTGTACATTGTTTATTCAAGTAGTAAGACTTAGTCCTAAGCCGGTAGTAGTACTTTCAGGCAAGGATATAATCAAACAGTGGAATCCTAAGGATTTTTCGTAATCCGTCAAGACACTCGGTGAGGGTTTAAATCCTTTCAACTGGAATCATGATAAAATTATTTTAATTTATTGAATTTCTTTTCAAATCTTATTATCCCTTTTATGGGAAGAATGTTTCATATTAAATTATAGTATTATCCAAAATTAATATATTTACCCGAAAGTACTTAGCACTTTCTCCAGGTAAATATTCTCGTCTTGCAAGTAAAATTATTCTTTTCTTATGGGTCAGGTGGTCTTGGTAGAAGTAGTAGTCCGGGAGGCATGGGCCGAGGTCTACTATTATACTAGCCGCCAACTAGATCTTGATGATGGTCTAACCGGAGGTTGGTTATTCCACATCAAGTGACGGGAAAAGGTACGTCCCTCCCATAATATTGTTCATCGTCACTACGGTTTGCTCCCCGTAAGTGACACTAAGGGGTGAAGGCTGGTATTATCGTATTTGTTTTATTAAGTACTGACACCTTGATCAGTGTCCTTACTATTTTCCTCGGATTTTAAGGAGTTAAGGTCAGAAAAGCCTAGCTTGCGGGCATCAAACAATTTCTTCAAAACGATTCATATTTTCTAAAGTATAACTTATATTCCCCCTACTCCTATTATCCCAAACTATTATCAACCGAATATTATTATCATATGGTAATTTGTGATTATTTCGTATATTTTCAAACCAAGACCTTCTTGGTTAAAAGATTTTACAAAACTTTACTTATAATTATAAACCTTAAACCATCGTCACTTAGTCATTTTGACTAACCCTCCTACTCTTTTAACTAATGATTTCTGGAATCCACAGATCGATGCCTTAGAGGTATCTTGAAGCTTTAAGGTGTCACATCTTAGTTACTCAGGGTTTACCGAGAGTGCATGTAGATCTTTTCATAAGCACTCTCATGTGAATTTAGATCTATCACTATAATTACTTACTCAGCTTAATAGTATGTGCTCTGTTTAACTATTGCTTCCTTTTAATTGTTCAAGTTTGTTTCTCCGTTGCAATTTCATACTCTGGTATTGTATAGTCTTGTCCGTTTGCCAAAGTATTTCTTGAGTGCTAGGTCTCACATCCACTCGGGAAGTACAACGGTGTGGGGTTGTAGTGTTAGGGGCGCTACATAAACTCTAGGTATAACTTTGCCATTGGATTCATAGGTGGCAATTCGGTTGAAGATTGTCCTTGGTTGTGAAGATTTGGATGAGAAGGTGTGTCGAAGTGTTGCCAACATGGTGGCATCCTGAAAATCTCAACAACTACAGTACAGGTATATGCATGTCGGTTAGTAAATGCTCATGTCACGTAACAAATCAAGCAACAACACCAAAGAAATGTAATACTTCACGTAATGTAAATTCAGCAAAGTGATGGAAATTCAAAAGCATAGCCTATCAAACTGTGATTTACATGTACACATAACCAAGTTGTCCTATGTCGTACAACCTAGATAGACTGAACAAGACACTAGAGCTCGATTTTGCAACCAAGAGCTCTGATACCACTTAAGTATGTAGCACCCTAGATGGGGGATACCACATCCCGGCACTAAGACCCAGACCCGGTCATGAAATAGGAAGTCCATGCCCGAATCCGAATCATAGCGAACGAGGAGACCAACTCACACACCAGGCTAGGTGGAGCTAACTCAACAAACTCAGAGTGCGAAAACAAATAACCAACAACAACAAATAGCGGAAACAATTAAATCAACATGCAAAGCAGGTGATGGGTTCAACTAGCATAGATACCTAGTCCCGAATATCAATTCATAATTCAACATAATAAACCAGCAGGAGTATCATCAAAATATCCAACATCATCCAAGTACTAGCTTACTAACCCCACACGGGTTCAAGTCTAAGTATAGCATATAACATAAATTCCAAGTGTGAAACGTAAATACATAACACAAGTAGAGTATGCAACAAATGCATCCTAACACCGACTAGAATAACAAGTGTGACTCAAAAGACTCACTTCCATCTAGCTCAAGCCATAAGAAAACCTACAACTAAAAGATAAAATGAGGGGTCAGTCAACTGACTGAGTGAGGAAGCTAACACACACCCATAATAAATGTATATATAGAGCGTAGCACAGAACAAAAGGGTCGACTCATGAACCGAGGATAGGTGTTGCATACCAAAACATTTCAAAATAACCCAAATAGATATAAGTTTAGAAAGCATTTTCAGAAAGACTCTATCCCGATTCATAATTACCATACATGATATATCTTATGCTCGGCGAGTACGAGCTTCCCACCTTCACTCCTCATATCATAACAAAACAGAAATACAGAATCATATCCATCCTCTACTCCGGTGATGGAAGAGCTTCGCGTTGGCACTAACCATCCATAATAAAAAGACCCACAAGGGGTAGCGAACCCACAAGTGTCCTCCCCGGCTGTACACCGAAGGCTTAAGGTACCACGCCTCCCCTATATCCCTGAGTCACACGTGATATCTCAAATGGAACTACGCATAGCTATATCCCCGACGACCCTAACTGTCCGGGGGCTGCTTACCCGTAGCTATTCGGATCCACATATATACATACATACATACAGATGCCAATGTTTCATGGCCAACTCGCTACAGAATCATAATATAATATAATTTTTTACAAAATAGCTACGTATGGCTTCATACTGACTTTCCAAAACTAAGGATGGTCCACAAGGTCATAATTATATCATATCCAACACATATCTAATCATATATAGTGTATAACCATATGAAAGGATTGAAATCATCATATCAAAGTCATAGGTTGCTTAACTAAACAAAAATCCTAAACCTCACCTTGTACTTGAAGAAAAGAGTGTGGGAAAAGGACACCACTAAGCCCCAGGCTCACCACCGACAACTTTCTCTTAAATAAACAAACATACGAAAGCCCAAGACTTAGACTCTATATGAACCAATTAAGACGCAAGACAACATATAATCATGAGTGTGATGCATCATGGAAAGGTATGGATCACATAGGTCAAGTAGCATAGCATAAGATAACTATTCACATGAATTCATTCAATTAAATGAAGTACTTTCATCAAAGAATGAAATTGAAGTCATATCATAACATATAATTCATATAACAAGTCAAAAGGATCAAGTAAACACCAAAAGGCATGTATCAAAGTGTTATAGGGACTTGGGAGCGGCCCTTCCCATACAAAGCACAGCAAGCGAATGGTCCTTTCCAAAGAATCACACCAACGAACATGGGAACGACCGTTTCGGGCTTAAGGTAAAAGTGGGAACGGTCCTTCCCATATTTATCAGCATGATGTCAGCCCTGGCTAGGAATTACCTTTCCGGCCCCAAGGCCAAAATGGGAAGGGTCGTTCCAGCCATGAACTGGGTGCTGTGTGTGCAGTTTCGTGATAGCTTTGGGAAGAAGAAATCTATGGCAAAAAATGGTCGATTTTACACAATTCAAACACCAAAATTCCACGAAATTCAAGTATATCATCACATAAATCATGCTTAACATTATTCAAGCTCAAGATCTCATGGATTCATCAAATAAGGCAGATTCTTCAAGTTGGGTATAAGCTCATAATTTCACAAGATCTCATCATATCATCTCATATAATGAATTCCATGCTAAGATTCAAGGACAGAAACAAAATACACACCAAGAGAAATGTAACATCCCGATTCTCTGACATATGAGGTACACCACGTGTTGACTTTCTTATGTGTTTAATTATGTCATTTTGTGTTTTGCGTGGCCCTATTTTCAACTCTTTAAGAGTTTAGGGGATTGTTTGTAATTTTCTCTTTTTAGTGGTTTTTCCATCATTGCTCATTTGATCGAGATTTTGACCATTTTGGCCCCTTTAACATGTTCGGGGCATCGAAACGAGTCCGTAGACTCTGAGTTTGCCCAATTCTGAGGTCGTTTGCCCCTCCAACCGTTCATTTTACGCACGAGGACCCGAGATAAAACACCCATACCCTCGTTAAACATGTCAGAACACGCTCAGCTCTCTCTCCTCTCCCGCTCTCTCTCTCCCTCATGCACACACACACAAGCCGTAACTTGCTCGTTTCTCGACGGAATTCGATGAATGAATAGTCAAAATTGATCAGCTTGATGACGCGGTTAAAATGATACCAGATTCGTGTCCCGACGATAAGCGGTGGTGGCGTTATGCCGAGTTACAGGCGGTGGGATTTCGGCTGCCACCTTTAGCCGTGCTTCGCGAAGGCCTACGGCGGTACAATCGACCTGAGTTTGGGTAGGTTTGCAGCGCGGCTCCTAGGCGCAACTTTTCCCGTTGGCAGGGCAACCTCTAGACGCCGGACGCCGGCGTATGCACCTCCTGAAATTGGGGATGATTGGCTTGGAATTTCTAGAAATTGATCTAGGAATTGGAACGAGGACGAGGAATTCTAGTATGGGTGAATTTTTAGGTTTTTTCCGGCACGTTCCAACAGCGGTCGAACGGCGGCCGGTCACTGTTCAGGCGGCTCCGACGGTGATAAACCTTCGGTAGTAGCCGGCCAACCCAATAAAACTCGTGATCTATGAAACATTTCTCAGTCTTTTCCAATGAAGCACGGACTCAACCTTAGATAGATCAACCTCAATCCCATAACCTGAAATTATATGATCCAAAAACATGACCCGATCGATCCAGAATTCACACTTACTGAACTTCGCATACAACTTGTGTTCCCTCAAAGTTTCCAAGACAATCCGTAGATGTTGAGCATACTCTTCAGCTGACTTAGAACACACCAGAATGTCGTCTATAAAAATCCCCACCAACTTGTCAAGAAATGGCCTGAACACTTGGTGCATAATATCCATAAATACGGCTGGAGCATTGGTTAATCCAAACGGCATGACAACGAATTCAAAGTTCCCATAACACGTGTTAAAACCAGTCTTCGAATATCTTGCCTCAAATCTAACTTGGAATAGACTTTCGAACCTTGCAGAATATCAAACAACTCCTCGATGTGAGGCAACGGGTATTTGTTCTTCACGGTCATCCGATTCAACTCATGGTAATCTATACACATTAGTAACATTTCATCCTTCTTCTTTACAAATAGAACGGGAGCACCCCACGAAGAAGTGCTCGGACGGATGTAACCGCAAGCTAAAAGTTCATCTAGCTGCCTCTTTAACTCCTTCAGCTCAGCAGGAGCCATTCTGTAGGGAGTCTTCGAAAAAGGCTCTGCTCCGGGACAAAGGTCGATTACGAACTAGATGTCCCTATCAGGCGATAGAGAACCTAAAGTCTCAGGGAAAACATCGGTATACTCTCGCACGACCTCCGTCTCTTCAAGTTTAGGCTGATCTTTCGGTTTGTTCAAAAGATAGGCCACAAAACCTGTTACACCATCCCGGACCAGTCTACTAGCCTCAACAAAGGAAATAAACGAGCTTGACTTCACCTTCTCGCCCTTAAACACCACTGAACTAAAGGAAACCTTCTTCTCCCGACAATCCATCTGAGCCCCGTGTTCAAATAACCAATCCATACCCAAGATTACATCATATCTTTGCATTGGCATCTCAATCAAATCGGCGAGAAAAACTCTGTCTTCAAAACTCACTGGACAGCTCCGCCAAGAGGTGAACTAACCACATAATCATGCGTACAGAGGGTCACAGGCAGGTACAACGAAGAAGCAAGGTCCCGAGAAATAAAGGAATGAGATGCCTCGGGATCGAACAATGCATGAAATGTGATGCCATGAATGCTTACGGTACCTTGAATCATGGCATTAGGATCCAGATCTGCAGCTTCCTCTTCTTCACCCCTAAGGGCATAAGCTGTAGCACCCCAAGCGGTGGGGCACCACACCCCCCGCACTATGACCCGACACGTATACGAAATGGAAAGTCCGCACACGCACCAAGTCACAGCGAACAGGTGACAAACGAAAAATCCAACCTAAGCTAGGCGGTACCTAAACCCTGTACAGCAGATAAACCAGAAACTGAAAGCGGAAGCAAAGTAAAGAATACGAATTTTCAAAACTTTAAATCATCAAACAGATCAATTCAAGCAGTAATAGCTATACGGGTTCAACTGGTCCTAGAAGTCTGTCCTAACCTGTCCCGAATTCCATACATACAATCCATAAACATAAACCTGTACAGAGTATATATATTAAAAAAATACAAACATAACTGAAACAGAAACCTAACGAACTCAACAAAAGACACAGACTCGACACACTCGACACACCACCGCCTAGTTCGAAAATTAACAACCTGCACCTGCAAACTAAAACATAGGTGGGGCGAGGGTCAGTCCACGACTGAGTGAGGGGGCTGAACTCACACAAACTATACATAATAAGGAGCAGAGCACATATCAAAAGAAATATCATGAACAGGGAGTAGGGTTTTGCATACGAAAACCATTTTCAAATCAAACTTATACATATCTTATCTTATTCGAAACTTAACGAACCTAGCATAATCATATCATATCAAGAGAAAAAGCTCATATCCCGTTTCATAATCAACATAACGGATCAAATTCAAATACCCGGCGAGTACGGGTCTCCAACCTTACTTCCATATCTTATCATACATATCATAACAGAAAACAAACAAATATCATAAATAATCCAACCCCAACACCATGTAGTTCGGGGAGCAAACCCTCACTACTCATACCAATACAAACACATACGGGGTAGCTAACCCACACTGTGCCTTCCCCGGTTATCCACCGAGGCTCAAGATACCACGCCTTCCCAACCTCCATAGGTCGCACGTGAATATATCAAATGAGAACGTGCACAGGGGTCATAACCGACGACCCCATGGTCGTCCTGAGTCTCCCTTACCCACGTCTCGGGGCCCAACACAATAAAACAAAGCATATCGGATCATAACTCGCTACACATCATACTTATCAAATCATAAACATAACTTACGTACCTTATCAGACATACCATACCTTGCAACTTAGCATATGCTATAAACGTACCTCTCCGTGTCATCCTAATCCGCAGCTGGTATGAAGACACACGGTTTGGAGCATAGCCTCGTTGGAAAACATTTCAAGCTTCCATATGCTCGTACATATACAGTTCGAAAACCTTTAACCGTATGACAAAATCATAAACGTATCGTATAAACACATATCTATTATATAAATATAATAGAATAGTCTCATGTAGGCTTGAAAACGAGCACAGAGGATTATAGGTCGCTTTAACTAGAAAAAAAATCCTAAAACCTCATCTTACACCGACGAGAACGGAAGATATGAGCCAAGAAGTCCCACTGGAACCCAAACAGCTGACAGACACTCCCTGAAAAAACCCTGATCGACTGAACACACATAACACAAAACTCAGACTCAAATCACAACCACAAAGACGCACGGCCATGCTCACGAATACAAATGATGCGACATATAGTTCACATTTATCCAAATTAAGTCATTCATATCAAATCACAATCATTTCACATATTAGAAGATGCATAATTTATAGAATTCATATCATCAGGTAGGAAATTATAAATCGAGACATAATAATTTAAATCCTATCATGCTCCAAGTCTTGCGAGAATAAAACATCAAGTTCATATCAATTTATTCAAAATTACATATTTATAGAACTTACAACTTTCCCATCAATTAGCATACTTAATAATTCGTTTAAATTAAAGCACAACATATCCTTTTATAATTTATTATATAGGATTCATAATCAATTAGTTTCTAAAATTACATTAACACCCCTTAAAAGCAAGAAACATGTACAAGGAGGGATATAAACGAGCCAATTAAATTCAATAAATCAAGAATCAAACTCATCATATATCATAACATATTTTCATACATCATACAACTCGTAATTTTATTTCATAGTTCATACAAGATCGAAATTACAATTAAAACAATTAACGAAAATAAATACAATAACTTCAAAAATTCATATAAAATCAACTGGACATCCGATTGACGAACGAAAAGTGGCATTGGAATTACCACGGCGAAAGGAACCCGCTGACCGAAAGTCACCAGAATGCCGCCGCCGGAACTTGCCGGACCGCCACATGCAGCCACCGGACCACCACCTCCGGTGGTCGGAAAAATCCCCGGAAGGACAGAAACGTATGCCTTGGCTTGCTTGACAAAAGCCCTCAACTAATTTCAGAAAATACCAAACACGCCGGACTTCGTTGACGAAAAACCGAACTAAATCCCAACGACGAAAACTAAAATTAAACGCAAACAAAATCCGAACATACCGTTGGAAAGCCCGCAATGAGGCCGTCGAAAGCCCCTAGCCAAATCATCGGAAAAATCACTAGAAAAAGGACCGCCGGATCACAGCCGGTCCACCATCGGTCCGCCGCCATTGGCCGGTTCTTGAACCACCACCAACGTGAAAAGCTTGGCCTTGTCGAGTTGAGCAACTTCTCTGAAGGACCCGACACCAAAAACTCGACGGAAAAGCCTCAAATCGCCGCCACACCCGGCGCCGATGCTGCCTCGCCGGAACCACCACTTGCGGTGGTTTTCGTGCCAAACCGAGGCCGGAATCAATACTAGGGTGTTGAAAAACGTGGGGTAGGGTGGCTGTTGGCCGGCGAGGGTCGCTGGATTATCGCCGGAGATGAGGTGGCGCAAACCGCCACCTTCGAACCACCACAGCGCCGTCGTCGGCCATTTTCAGGCCACGAAACAGGTATCATTGAAATGGGCTCGTCGAGATCTTCGAAAAGCACTATGGGTTCATCAAATTCCCTCGAGTATCGGCCGAGTTTGAGTAGTGTGTGAATAGTGATTGCATCGCGGGAGAGAGTGGGAGACGTGCTGAAGCTGGAGTATGGCACGTAAAACGAGGATCAGGGTATTTTATCCCGGTTCCTCACACGTGAAACGAACGGTAGAAGAGGTAAAGGACATCAGAATTTGGCAAACTCAGAGTCTACGAACTCGTCTCGATGCCCCGAAAGCGCCGAAGGGGTCCAAAAGGCCGATATCTTGATCGAACGAGGAATGATCGAAAAACCCCTAAAAAGAAAAAATTACAAACATGCCCCTAAACTCTAAAAGAGTTCAAAATAGGGCCACATAAAATGTAAAATCACATAATTAATCAAATGAAAAGATTAAAACGTGGCGTACCTTATAAGTCGGATGAGCAGGATGTTACATAAGCTCTAGCCTGAATTGCGGGCCTCTGATTGTTCCCCGCTGCATGTCCTGTTCTTTTGTTCAGGCATTGATTAAGCTTGTGATCCGACGAACCACAACCGTAGCACCTCTTGTGAAGTTTGAAACTATTTTCAATGAGATGATTACCCTTGTAATATTTGCATTGGACTTGAGGCGGTGCCGGTAATGCTAGAGGTTGAGCTTTTTGTCCTGCCGGTTTGAATTGCTTGTTTTGAGGCTTTGCCGGTGCGAAAGCTTGGTAAGCCGGCCTCTTTCCATGTTTGTTCTGACCTCCCAAGCTAGAACCCTATACAGCCTGAGAAGTCCTCCTCCTCCTAGCTACCACTCGACCCTCTACCTTTAAAGCCTTCTTGGTGACTAATGCCCAAGTATCGGTATCAACCGCTTCGAGTGCATCCTTCATATCTTCTCTTAAACCTTGAACGAACTTCAAAGCCTTGTGGCGGTCATCGTTGGCAATCTTGGGAGCATACCTTGACAAACGGTCGAACTCATCAATTAATTCGGTGATCGTCTTCTCACCTTGTTTCAAGTCTATGAACTCTTGGAGTCTTCAATCGCTAGCACCGATTGGAATATACTTGTAACACCCGAGCGCAAGGTACCACATCCCCCGCGCCGAGACCCGACCCGAATATGAAATGGACGATCCATACCCGAGCCAAATCACGGCGAACGGGGATATACACACACTCTACGCTAGGCGGGAATAACCCTTAAACCATAAAATCAGAAATAAACATTAAAGCGGAAGCCATGAACGATCATACATCACATACATGTACAATAAGCATCACAACTCCAAAAGTGAATTCATATACATCAATAATGCCGTCAAAGCTCAATCATCAAGTGCACTCCAGTAATGTTCATATACAATGATCAAAGGTGCATTATGTGAGTGTAAGACCATAATACAAAGGGCTAGAAACGAAAATAAGACCTATGACTCGAAATCCCGCCTAGCTCCCTTGACACCTGCACAAAACAACTGAAAGCCAAACGGGTTTAGTCCAAAAGGGACTGGTAGGTATAAAAGCAGGGCATAAGGATAGTATACGACAGTATTTAACAATCACATGCAAGCTATAATCCCAAGTGAGGTTTTTAAAGAATTTCCCAAGTGGGCAAATAGAAATCATCAAAAGGGATTATAACGATTCATTTACATTAGGTCAATGTCATTAGTGGCCCGGCGAGTGGGCGTGCATTATCTCCAACCAACACCTCGTGTATTTCATTAACATTCATTAATATTAATTGACATTCATTAGAATTCATTCATTCTTTTCATGCAATCATTCTTTCGTGCGCATTCAATAACATTCCCCCTTCTTCCTCCGGGTTGGTGGCGGGTTTGCAAGGCCCATCCACCCATTCATTGACCGAAAGGGGAACATGACTCCCCAGATGGCACTCAGCGTCCATTCCTCGCTAACTCCTAACGAGGTCCGGTTACGCCGTTCATTGGTGGGACTAGTGTGAGGGTTTACCGTCAGCCCATGCCTCCTCGGGTCCCCACTCACACCAAGCCCCTGGGCCCCATTAAGTGTATAACATTCATTCATTCTCGCCAAAACATTAGGTAGGGTTCAAGAAATAAGGGCTTTACGTTTGCAATCATTTACTCGATAAAAGACTCAATATATATATATATATCGTATTACTTTGGCTGAAAACTTTTCACATAGGGAGATATATCGGGCCGTTTTATCTAAGTAGAAGAGAAACCCACCTTAAACCGTCAAAAGAAGAAAGCACGAGCCTCACTGACCGGCCTCGTCTCCAACTGGATCAAAATCTGTGCAAGAAAGTGAAGTGAGACTCAAAATGACCAAATAAGACGCTCGACAATGCAATGATCATGATATGATTATATAAAAGATAAAATTATGTTATGAAAATGTTCATGTGCACTATTAATACATTTAAATCATATAATCAAATCATTCACTTTCATTCACTTTCATAATTCCACATTTTTAATCAAATTAATTCACGAAATTCAAATATAATCAAAGTACAAATTAAATCACATTTAAAATTAGAACATAAACAATTAAACATATTCAATCGCATTTACAATTAGAAAATAAACAAATAAATACATTCAATTAAATTTAGGAAATTAAATAAAACATGAAATAGGTAACATTTAAATTCTAATATTAAATTAAATCAATTAGCAATTAATATTTAATAAATATGTATAATATATATTAAATATATATACATACGTATACATATACTATATTATATATATATATATATAAATACACATGCAAACGTACACACATGCATGCAAATTATCATAAAAATGCATGCAAAACTATTACATGCATGCAACTATCATTAAAATGCATGCAATTCCATGCATCAATCAAGTCTCATGCAAGAAGAAAAGGAAAAGAAACAAACAACAGCAGCAGCAGCTCACGGCAACAGTCAAGCATGAAATACAAGGTGACACCCCCGTGTCACCTTCATAGAACAAACCGAGACACCCCTGTTTCTCGGTACAGAGAAAACAACCCATGATGCACCCCCGTTCCATGCTGAAAAGGAGAAGAAAGACACCCCCGTGTCGGACGCAGCAGCTCATCCAAAAACGCAGGTTATCCACTGTTTTTTCATTGCTCAAAACAGGGTAAAAGAAGGCAGCACTCCAAGCAACTGATGCAGCAATGTGAGGCACAAAATGCAACAACAAAACAGCTCTAACAATGCACAAATCTGACAACAAACGCAAGGGAAGAACGCAGCAGTTTTGACAGCAACTTCCAGGCGCAAAACAGGGTATAAAATGCGAGAAACAGGGCATGAAATGATCTCCATTAATCCCAACACATTCATATAAGTTAGGCTAACAAATGTGCAGTAAAACACCACAATTTCAACCTATAAATCAGTCCCACAACAGTTCAAACATGAAAGGCAGTCATACATGGCCATTTTATGAAATTTTTCTCAATGTTCCATAATTGATATCTCATAAATACTTCAACAACCATGCAATTAATGATCATAAATGAGAATAAGATATCAAAACAATCATTCTCAAGCTTGGAATCATTCAAATCCATCAAGAATCGAAGAAGATCGACATAAATGTCCAAAATCGCCTCTATTGCAAAATCAGCCGAAAATGCATGAAACCATGATCAATTTTGGGCATGAAAGGATGAAAATGATCAGAAATGAACATATAATACAACCCTAAGCTTACCTTGTTGATTGGATGAAGATTGGATGAGATTTGAGCTCCAAAATCTCCAAGGAATGCTAGGTTACGGGAGAGAACTGGAGAGCAGTAACTTTGGCTGAGATTTGTGAATTGTGTGAGGGTTGGTTCGGTTAGGGCTTGGTACAGCAGCTTAGGTGGTTGAGTTAGGGTTCTATAGCATCAAACCATGGTTAATTTGGCCAACAATTGAATAAGTTATGGCCATATTAGTGCAACAAGGTCAGTTTCGTCGCCGTTTCGTTTTTCGGTTGAATTTCGGAGGTTCAAATGACGTTAGAAAAATATAAGGCTAAGTTTACTAAACTCGAATTTTCGTTACGAGTTCAGCGAAGTTGACGGAACTCGAATCCGAGTTCCCGAGCTCAAGATATTAAATACGGAACCAAGGGTGCGCTAAGTGCTCGTTAGCACCCGACTTGGATTCCAAAATTCAAATTAAATCCGAAACACAAGCAAATGAATTCGAAAATATGAAACGAACAAATATTCATATCCAAGACACGTATAAGTTCAACATATTAAATTCGCACAAAATTCCGGTATCAATTCAAATAAAAACGAAGCATGTAAATGTGACTCATACGCAAAGTAACAATAAAATCCAAAATATTAACAAATAAGGCAACATTTACATACGTATATAATATATTATGAATACATGCATGAAAAATTAATTTATAAATATACATGCATGCATACGTATATAATATATATAATAAATACATGCATGCAATATATAAGTTATAAATATAAATGCATGCATAACATGCACACGTACACAAATATATATATATATATATATATATATATATATATATATATATATATATTTATATAATATAAATGTAATTAATATTAATAACATTAAATTAAATAATTAACATTTAATATAATTAAAATAAAATTAAATACATAAAACACGTATAAATAATTATTTCGCACAATTAAGGAGCAAACAAGTTATTCACATAAATTCAAATTCGAATATAGCATATATTTCAATTAATCACTTATTTAACAATTAGACAATGAAATTTAATTATAGAAAACACTAAAAACCAATTAATTTGCGCAATTTAGTAAACATATAAGTCATTTTAAAATACTGAAAAGTTGGGGCGTTACAGTACTTGTTACGAAACTCCCGAGTGAATGTCTCCCAATTGATCTCGTCACCGGCGGCATCCAAACGGGCTCGCATGCTAGTCCACCAACTAAGCCTGGCCTTGCACCATTGTGAGGGTGCACCTTGCCTTCTCAACTGATTCACACGGTATCAACTCCTAAATTCTCTGTATTTGGATTAGCCACTCCTCGGCTTGAATATCATTCCCACCTTCAAACGTGGGGGGATTCTAATTCTTGAACTCCCTTAGAATGTGAGTGACTTGCCCTCCTTCTTGATTGACAACCGGAGGTGTATTCTGGCGATACCGAGCATCCAAATATGCACATAATCTCGCCATAGTTCCCTCAGGTTCCATGTTGTTCTCGGGTTGTGGGGAACGATCCCGGTGATGTCTATGGCCGGAGACCTGTCACGGTGATGATCTCTTCGCGGATACATCCTACAAAATCCAAAGAATTCCAATATACATGCGTACGGTTAGTACATGATCATGCGCACAATTCATAGAAATTCAAGTAAATGAGGCACATGTCCTAATCCGAACGACCTAGACAACCTAACTCGACACTAGAGCTCCGGTTTTGCAACCGAGAGCTCTGATACCACTTTAAGATGTAGCGCCCGAGACAGTAATGGATTTCCATACATGAGCCCAAGTCTAAGTGAACGGGAACCTACACTCACAAGATAGGCTAAGCGGGGCTAGAACTCAAACAGAGTGCGCAAAACAAACAAATAAGAATGCGGAAGTAATAACATACGGATCGAAAAGAGCTCTATGCTAACAATTACATCATATATAATGGTCTGACGGCCCACAAATAGGTCAATTATTTACATAATTCCTCATCTATATATATAGAATTAAAAAACAAGTCATAAAAGGTAACAAATGCAACAGGTAAATATGCCGACTCGACCTAAACCCGAAAGTACGACACGACCGATGCACTTCCCCGCCTAGCTCGAGCAACCTACAACTAAAGTATTAAAAGGAAGGGGTCAGTCAAAACTCGACTGAGTAAGGGGCTAACGCACACCCACACCATAAATACATATAGAGCATAACATATAATCAAAAGGGGCCGATCATGAACCGAGATAGGGTTTTACATACCAAATCATTGTGAAAACATACATATAGTACAAAGGAAATCCTAACTCGTTTCACAACCACCAAAGCATAAAAGCAAACATAAACGTCCGACGAGTATGAACCTCCACAATTCCTCGTACAAATCATTAATACATAAGAATTCATAAATTCAAACCCTCCTCAAGTTCTTGGTGCTCGGGAATCAAACCCTCTTCACTAACCCACGATATGCCTTCCCCGGCTATGTAGAGCCCCAACGGAAGGTCCAAATGTCCGGCGAGTACGGACCTCCTCAATTCCTCGTACAAATCATAAATACATAAGAATACATAAATTAAAACCCTCCTCAACTTCTTGGTGCTCGGGAATCAAACCCTCTTCACCTATATGGATTCTATATACATACGGCATAGCTAACCCATGATATGCCTTCCCCGGCTATGTAGCGCCCCAAAGGAAAGGCCCCACATCCCCCGCACCGAGACCAGACCCACATATGAAATGGAGAGTCCATACGCAAGCCGAATCACGGTGAACGGGAAGTCACTCACACACTAGGCTAGGCGGAAGCTAGAACCTCGAAACCAAATAAACAAGCTCATGAATTAAATGCGAGTGCGGAAACAGAACATATAATCAATCACGAGGTTTATCATAAACTACGGGTTCCACTAGCATGAGTACCTAGTCCCGAAAATTAAAACATAAATCATAACAATTCATACATAAATCTATAGCTTATTCAATTTACAATATGCGTGAAGTAACCCAACTTGACTAAACGACTCGACTGACTCGAAATCCCGCCTAGCACCTCAACACCTGCAAGAGAAAACTGAATCAAAGCTGGGTTTAGTCTATAGGAGAGTGGTGGGTATAAAACAGGGCATATTATAATATTATCGTAGAATTTAAACACTCATACATGCAAGTTATAATCCCGTGCGAGGTTTTTGAGATATTTCCCAAGTGGGTAAAGTAAACAAAAACAACGGTCGGGAATATACATGCGGTCATTACGTAAGCCCTGGCGAGTGGGCGAATTCTCCAACCTTCTCCTCGTGTGTGCATAGTTTATTTATTCATTCATTACCGATCATGCAACATACATACATTCATAATCATGCATTCATGACATTTCATTCTTAATCATGCTTTCATACATAAACATTTACACCTTTTTTCCTCCGGGTGGTGGACGGGCTTGCAAGACCCGGCCACCGGTCCATACATGGTGGCTAGTGAGGTTCATGAACCCTCAAAAGCCCGGTTAGCCTTTCCTCGTCAAAACTCCTGAACGAGGTCGGTTCCGCCGTAATTCATGGTTGGAACTAGTACATGGGATCCCTGTCGGCCCTTGCCTCCCCGGATAGCCACAAGCACTAACTTCCTGGGGCCCTGTGTTTATTCATGCTCTCGCCAAAATCACAAGGTAGGGATAATAAAACAAGGGCTTTACGTTGGAAGTCATTGACTCCTTTGAAAAGACTCGATATATATATTTATATATAATATTTTGGCTTAAAGCTTTCACATTGGATATATCGGTTCAATTATAACTAATAGTAGAGAAACCCACCTGTTACACCTTACCGATCGATACCAAGAAGAAAAGAAAATACTTGATGTAACGCCCCGACGAGGGCATCCACGCCTATCCCGCGCTATGGTCCTAGCTTGTGTATAGAATTTCTATCCATATACCTGTCGGGACCGAAGCAAGCGGAGACAAACGGACAACCTAGCTAGGTGGTACTAGACTCACAAAGCAAGTAAACAAACACAAGTATGCGGAAGCTTAAATCGAAACATATCAAATGCATAAATTAATCCGTTGAACATTTAAGTGACCGTCACGGTCCAGCACAAAATGCTCAAGTGCGGAAATGTAAAAATCATCCTATGGACCAACACGATCCAAACTAATCCTAAGAGTATAGTATCAACATAGCAAATCCATGAATCTCAAAGCATAACATAAGTTATAAAGTAAAGTACGCTACAAGCGTAGACAAGTACAAGCTAGACCCAAGACAAGACTCTCAAAAGACCCCGCCTAGCTTGACTCCAAAATGCGACCTACGGAGACGGAGGGTAATGGGAGTCAGCTCAAAAGGAACCAGTGAGGGGGAGTATACATAATATAAGTGATATAAGAGGGTTTGATGCATGCTCAAATTAAAGGTGTTCATGATCCGTTTAACATTTCAAAATCAATGCAATGGTTTCCAAAATAACGGATCACAAACCACATACAAAATCGGCTCGGCGAGAACGAGCACTCCATCCTTACTTCCCAAACCAAATAAATCCAAATCAATCCATCCATTACGCCATTGATGCCGAGGGTGTACATCCCCCGACCATCCATAACATAGAGAATTTGGTCCATGAAACCTAGCTCTCTCCAAGAAAACTTCAACACCGAAACCTCCTCGGAGTCTTAGTAGTCTTGTCCACAGTGGGAACTTTGTATGAGGACATCCGTCGGCCCTTGCCTTCCCGGAATATCGCTCAACTCCATCCCCGACCTCAAATTCATTTCCCCAAGCGAGCATCCTTACAAGGTACATCATAACCTCGCTACACAACTCACACAAACATAATATTCCATGAAAGTTGCAAAAGCATTTTAGGTACTTATCCCATATACCAAGTCAAGTTTTTACTTGCAAACCGTTTTCCAAAAGCAAATATCAATAATACGAGCAAAGCTCATAAGACTTGGCTTATAAAGCCTACATATACGTTTTGAAAATGGGAGTTAAGTCATCAAATATGATAGGCCATATGTGTCCGCAGTTTTGAAAACATTTTATATTATAGCTCCTCACCTTTACCAAGAACTCCAAAAGCCAACCACGAGCAAACAAGCTACTCGTCCGGAGACTCACCACCTAACAAGACAAACGTGCTAACAGGGGCAAGACTCGACTCAAACCAATTAAGACAACGCACGGCTTGAAAAGAATGCAAATGTGTTCATGATATGCGATAAATGTCCAAAGATGGCACAACTTAGCAATTACAATCAAATGAAGTCATACAAGTCATATAACAAGCTTTCAAGTCCTAAGACATGCAAATTTCAACATATAAATCATACTTGGCATATTCTCACACATAATCGAGGTATACAAGACATAAAATGCACACAAACATGATTCCAAGTCATATATATCATATTAGGGGTATAAGAAGTGCAAAGGAAGTGAAAACGAAGCAAAACGATCAAAATCACAAAAATTCATTTTTTTTACCCGAGGGTACACAAACGGCAGTTTGGCCTTGTAGAACAATTTACAAACGCCCGTTTGGGCTTAAAAATCGTGACAGTGGCTTCCCACACAGGGGTTTGGTGTTTTAGTTCAAAATCGAAACCCCCTGTTTGGCATGCTACTGTTGCAAAACTCAATTATGGACATATGCCTGAAAATGGTGAATTTTAGGCTCTAAACACTCCTAAATCATGCTTCAAAGTTAATACAATATGCATAAGCATAATTAAACGTAAAATAGCATGTCAAGAACATCTAGGAACAAATATGTATCAAGAAATCGAACAATTTGCACATATGAACTTCATCTTCCCCAAGTATTCAAGCTTCAAACTCAACAATGGTGAAATTCTCTATCATGCAAGGGACTCAAAGGAATCAATCAGATTCTTTATGAAATGGCTCAAGGAACAAGAATCTAACATGAAATCAAGCAAAAACATACAAGAGCATCACGTTTTTCATGTTCATGAAAGCTTCAAGCATCATCAATGGTGAAATCTTTAAACATGCATAAAACTCAAAGATATCTATCACATTCTTCCTAAAAACATGTAAGGGGTAAGAATCCATAATCAAATCAAGCTAAAACAAGCTAGAACATGAACATGCAAGAATTCTTCATAAAAGCTTCAAAGGTCAACAACGGTGGTTTCTTTAAACAAGCATGAAAATGAGAAATTCTTACATTAAATTGTTCCAACATCATAAGAAACATATTTCCATCATAATATTCGGATTTAATCCATCTAACATGAACCCTAGATTCACATTCAAGCTTAGAACCTTCAAGAACATAAACCCAAGAAGAGAGCACATAATCTTACCTTGAGAGTTGGAAATCGAAGAGGAAATCTTGTTCTTTAGTCTTGAATCTCCAACTTTAATCTTCACTCTTGGCTCTTGAAGATGGCTTGAAGTGTTCTTGGTGTTCTTGAGAGAATATGAATAGGCTTAAGAGAAAGTCTTGAGAGAGAATGACTTGAATCTTACGAAATAGCGTGAGTTGAGTTTGGGTGTTATAATCTGATTTGGGTAAGTTGAATAGGGACATGGAGCGGGTCATACGGGTCGGATTTAAGTGAAATTGGGTCACCAATTGGGTTGAATCTGAAATTGGGTCGTAGGTCAACATTTAAGGCTTAAAAGGTTGACTTTTCGTAAAATGGCCATAACTTCTTCGTCCGAACTCCGATTTGAGTGATTCAAAAACCCACGAACTCGTAATCGAATTATCTATCCAATTTCATTAAGTTCTATCCAGTTCCAGGATTTGAAAACAAATTTACCATTTAGTCCCTAAATTATGCTTTAATATCCAAGTAAGCACGTTGGTTCGTTAAAAGCTAAAACGTGCTATCAAAGCTTAAAGACAACGATACGAGAACATATTCAGCAAGTCATGAAGTCACGTTTCTCATGCAATTCACGTATTTCACAAAAGTATGAAGCGGCTATCTAATTAAGGCGTAAATTCACATAAATCATGCATAGAAAGGTAAATTGTACTCTCTCGTTCCAAACCTTATCTTGATCGAGAAGTGGGGCATCACACTTGAGGTGTCCTATGAACCCGGAAATCCTCCACCCTGGAGAAAACTGTACAAAAGAATGTAGTGTACTCGTGAGACTCAAGACTCCAAATGAACCATATACGACGCACGACATGTTATGCACAGTATATGAGATGAATAAGAAGTATAAATTATGTTATGAGGTCATATAATCAAGTAATTCATTCGAACGTTCCATACATGGTGGTTTTATATTCATAAATTCCATATTTTTCATGAACCATAACAATTTGAGCCATGATTTTCATATTGTATTCCTAGCACCTGCTTAATCATGTTTACAATGCATATAATAAGTATAGGAGCCAGAGAAGACATTTAAGACATCAAGATATTGCAAGAAGGCACTTAACGATTCATATAGAAGCACCTAAGCCACGTTATATAGCAATTCAGGTCAGGAATTTCATATAACAATTGTAATTCAAATATATCAAGTTTACAATTATAATTTAAGCAAAACAAAGGCATTCAAATCATTTAAATGGTAAGAGTGAAATAGGTAACAAATTAATTCCAAAATTATAGCACCCGAGCGCGAGGTACCACATCCCTCGCACCGAGACCCGACAATCTATACGCGTGCCAAATCACGGCAAAAGGGGACTCTACACACACGTTAAGCTAGGAGGGCTAACCCTTAAACCAATCAATACCAAAACTAAATGAAATAGAGTATGCAATAGCAGAAGCAACACACGAGCAAGATATATATACATTGAGTATTCAAGCTCCAAAATAGAATATTTACAATAAGAACATGCCATCACGACCCACCAAGTACGCTCAAGTCATAGTTAATGCATAAGAGTCATAAATAAAAGTATGAGTGTGTGTAAGACCCAAAAGAAGAGCTAGAAACAAATGCGAGACACAACGACTCGAATTCCCGCCTAGCTCCACTCACACCTGCACAAAACAACTGAAAACAATCTGGGTTCAGTCTATAGGAGACTGGAGGGTAAAAAAAATAGGGCATAATATACAAATAATGCGGAATTTAAACATATTCATGCATGTTATAATCCCGAAAGAGGTTTAGAGTAATTTCCCAAGTGGTCAAAATAAGAAGTTACCAAACGGGATTATAACTTTCATTTCATTCAATCAATAGGTTATACGAGAGCCCGGCGAGAAGGCTAAGTCTCCAACCTCCACCTTGTGTAATCATTAAAGTGTTTATTAAGTTTTCACGCATACAATATTTCGTGCACATTCAATCGATCAATCATAATCATTCGATCATTCATAATCATTCAATTAATCCCCTTTTTCCTCCAGGTAGTAGACGGGTTTGCAAAGCCCGACCTCCTCAATCATTGGCCAGAGGGGTTTCATGAGTTCCCCAAAGGCACTCAGCTTCCTTTCCTCACTAATCTCCTAGCGAGTTCCGGACTCTGTGGTTTGGTGAAACTAGTGTACGGGTTCACCGTCAGCCCGTACTTTCCCTATTAGCCACGTACACTAAGTCTCGGGCCCTAATCAGTGCAATCAATCAATACTCACCAAAACATTTAGGTAGGGTGTTCAATAAAGAAAACGGCTTAACGTTAAAATCATAGACTCTTTGAAAGACTTGATAAATATATATTAATTTGGCTTAAAACGTTTCACATTGGGATATATTAGGTCATTTAACTAAGTAGTAAAGAAACCCACCTTGAAAGACAAAAGAAATAGCAAGAAGAGCCTCAGTGGTTATCCTCGTCTCCAACTAGACCCGGATCTATGCAAAGAAAGCAAAGTGTAACTCAAATGACTATATAAGACGCTCGGCAATGTAATGACCATGACATGAATGCATAAAAGATGAAAATCATGTTATGATATCATATAGCCAAGTAATTTATTCAAAACGTTCACTACATATAGGTTTCACGTTCAAACATTTCATAACATTCATGATTCATATTAAAACGGGCCATAAGTTTGATACATTGATCATAACATAGGTACCGACATAATACAATGCATATATTAAGTCAAAAGGCAAGAGGATTTATTTAAGACATCCAAGGAATGCAAGAAAGTACTTAACGTTTCTTAGATTAACAATTAAGCCACGTTATAGCATATTAATTCGTATGAGAACTTAAATCGCGTCATAAGTTAAAACATAAATTATAACACATTATTTAACAATTTAACCATGTAATTAGGTCATAAAAGAACATAAAATTCACATATAATAAGCATAAATTAAATATAAAACACACACCCACACGGTTTAAAGTGAAGAGAGTGGTAATAGGGGTTAACAGTTTCCAGGCCAAAAGCGTTAATGAGTGTTAACAGGGTCAGTGGCTTCTCCAAGGTTGTCAACGGGAGTTAACGTTTTTGTAGGTAAAATGGGTAATGGACGTTAATGAGGTCAGGCGATCCTCCCCTGTTTCTCTTCTTTTTCCTATCTAACGAACCAAAACCCCATGGACGTATAACCCTTGTTCCAAAAGCTAGGAAAGGCAAGGAATCCAACACTCCAAGGCACCCAAAGATCACATAATCAAGGGAAATTTAATATACAATCATGTATAATCATGAATTCAAGGAAAAGAAGGGAAAACGAATGATCAAGAAATTCATCTTCAAGCACAAGAAATAAGTTCATTAACGGTGGATCATTCAATACTCAACTACCACAAAAACTAAGTTCATAAATGCAAGAAGGAAGTGAAAGTGGTCACTTTTATGCTTTAAAACAATCAAAATCTCCAAGGAATCAAAGAGATCAAGAAATCAATTCATAACCTAACTATTCATTCATGCCTTCAAAATTCCATGAATTCAAACTCCAAATTAGGGATACATGGTTCAAAATGACCACTAATGAATGTATAACATAACCCTAAACTCACCTTGTGGATTGGATGAAGGTTGGAAGAGATTTGAGCTCCAAAATCTCCAAGGATTGCGAGGTGACGGGAATGGAACTGGAAGCAGGGGTTTTGGCTGAGCTTTTCTCTAAGTGTGGAGTGTGATTCGGTTGGGAGAGGGTAAGGGGTGTTAGTGGGTTGAACTAGGGTTCCAAGGACTCCAACCATGGTTAATTTGGTTAAGTTATGAACAAGTTATGGTCATTTTAGTAAAGTGTGGCAGTTTTGGCGGCCGTTTCGTTTTTCGGTTGAATTTAGGAGGTTCAAATGATTTTGGAAAAATATGAGACTAAGTTCATTAAACCCGAATATTCGATACGAGTTCAACGAAGTTGACGGAACTCGAATCCGAGTTCCCGAGCTCAAGATATCACATACGGAACTAAGGGTGTGCTAATTGCTCGTTAGCCCCCATTTTGGACTCAAAGATCGAAATCAATTCAGAACTCATGCAAATGAATATGAAAACATGAAACGAGCACATATCCATATTCATGACACGTTTATCTCCAACATATTAAATTTCGACGAAATTTCGATTTCATTTCATAAAGAAACGATAAGCAAACGAATCACACAAGCACAAATTGTTCAAGAATTTCAATTAAATTCAATTTCAAATAATTCAGATATTAAAGAGTTCAAATAATAGAAAATAAAACGTACAATGACGTAATTAAAATGAATTAAATGCACACGTAATTATCACATAAATCATACCTTTACGACTAAAAAGTCTGGGCGTTACAAAAATCATAAAGTAAATACAATATATTAGTTAATACTAAATAAATTAATACTAACATTATATAATATACTCAAATATATATATATATATATGTTGGAAAATACGAATCAGAAAGCAGCGGAATTTAAAAATTTTCCCAACAAAAGGATCTTGGACTCGCAATCGTGTATCCAAATTCATAAAGATAAGAAACTTACTTTTCTTTTATTCTTTCTTGAAGCGTTTCAAGCCACCCAAGAACGCTCTTCTCGCGACTTGATCCCCTCTCCTTGGTAAAGCTCGAATCTTCAAACTTCTTACTTGAAGCTCTCTAGAGATAGTCTACCAACTTGACTACAATCTAACTAGTAAGGATGCTAGTTCTCTAGATAGTGTTTAGGCTTAACCTAGGGTTTCGTTTATCTTGGAGAAAGGATGGTGTTCAACTCATGAACCAAAAGAATTGCCAATTAGCTCTAAGGGGAGCTCGAGCTCCCCTATTTATAATAAGGGAGTAGCCGAAAATCCCTGGACCTTATGGGCTAAGGATTTTGGTCCCTCTCTCTATTACTTGATCATCAAGTAATTTTGACTTTGACATTGAATTCAAATTCAAATCAACTTTCAAGAGAGCTAAAATATCCAAACTATTTTTGGATAATTTTATACTTTATTTATTTAAAATAAATAACTTATTTTATCTAATTAATTAATTCATAATTAATTAACTTGATTATTTTCTCCAAAATTAGACTTTCATTTTAGTTCAAAATTAAACCAAAGTCTATTAAATAATTAACACATTTAATTATTTAATATATATATACAATATATATATATATATATATATTTACACGTGTGGGACACGTGTCACTCACGTGACCCACATGTGTGGTTTCACACGTGTCTAACCCTCTTGGCCCGATTAACTCGTTTAATCATTTTCAAGCCTCAACTCATGTAACCAAGTTGTTGTGTGTGACCCTCTAGGTTCTCAATTCAATTAGCAGGGACCCTAATTAATTAATTCACTAATTAATTAATCAGTCCACAGATTAAACGACCATAGTCTAGCAACAGGTGTTTAACCCCTAGCTGAATTGGAATGTTCGGATTTGACAGAACCTTTAAGTCATTGATTCATGTGAGATACAATCCTCCTACTTACTATCTCTCAACCAAGATCTAGGGCAAGGGAATAATCAGAACCCTAATAATCCGGTCTTAAAGCTAAGTGCATTTCATATCCATTTGATCTCAATCCAAGAAACCCTTTTCTTGATGTCTTGATCTACTGCTATGGCCAAGGACTCCATATGGTATATGAATGACTTACACAATAAGAGATCACCTTGCATATGTAAGTGTAGGTCCTTTCTTGATTCTCATTCACTTTCATGAATCACTTGTGCAGCCCCAGCATAAGCCTTGAATCAGTTGTCTAAGGCGACACCCTTTATAGCTTATACCTAAGACTACAGAGTTAACTCATAAAGTGACAAGGAACCTCAAGTCTAAGGATCAATTAATCACATCAATGACTCGTGAGATATTTCCTAATCTGGAAGTTTCCATTTCCTGAAATAGAAACTTCTTTTTCCATTTAGGAATGTTCTCACACGGGGCACCTCAGTGAACTTACTTATTAAAGTAAGCACCCTCATGTATCACGCACGTATCAACTATACACTTTGCACCTCCATGAAACAAGGTGGTCCTTCTTAAGGGCGTGATCCCACAAGCAAGCCTTAGAGGAGTCAGGTTGACACTCCCATTGTATGTAGGACTCATCGGCTTGGAGCATTTTACTAATCATGACTTATGTGATATAGGACTCGTTTCATGAACCATTTCACCTAAACGGTAGAGTCCTAAAGTCATCAGGATTAGGGGAGTTCTTATACATGCGCAGATAAAGTAAACGCATACCAAACAAGAGCATATAAAGAAGTGTTGCCTCAATTCGTTATTTCATTCAAAGATTGTCTGTGATTACAATAAGGAAAAGCACAAAACGGATATACAATCGGCTTTCTAGGGCACTATTCCTAACAATAAATATATATAAATATATATATATATATACACATGCATAAACAGATTATAAATGCATAATGCACATGCACGCACACATTACATATATATATACACGTAATACATAAATACACATGCATGCATTTAATATATATATATAGTATATATACATATTTGCATTTATATTACATATTTACATATAATATCACACACACACATACACACACACACACACATATATATATACACACGTACATACACAAAAACATAACACACACACATGTACGAACAATGTAACGCCCCGACTTTTTGGCCGTACAGGTATGACGTCACGAGTGGGTTTAGACCGAGAGTTATGTGACTTATATGTGTTTTAATTGCTAAGTGAGTATTTAATTTATTAATTTCATGAACTAATTACTACTATGTGATGTTTATGTGCTTTAAGTGCCACTTGGATGTTCTTGAAATTAATTGCCATTACGTGATCTCTATATGATTTAGGTGATTTTTTTTAGTATATTATTTAAATTCATTCACTACTCGTATACTTGTTAATTTATGTTTTGTTTCACTTATGCACTTATTAGAAATTATATGAAATCCTTGGACTCAACCAAACCTTGTTTCGGACCTCAATCGTTCCCCAACTAAACCTCGGTAACCTAATTGAAGCACTTAAATTCTTGGAGGACCAAAGTGCAAATCCCCTCCTCTCTCCTCTCTTAATATACGATCCAACCCCCCCTTGTCTTCTCATTCTTATTCTTCTTCATTTCTTTTCTCAACACACAAAGCTTCCAAACCCTCCAATCTCTCTTCCCCATCAACAAGCCATGATCCAAGCAAGGAAAAAGAGAAATTCGAGCTCCATTCTCCTCTCTCAAGTTCAAGACCCAAGCTCTACATCATCTATCTTCTCTTCTCCATCCTTTTTCCTCCAAGGTATATTGTGGGTTTGTATATTTATGTTTAGTAAGTTAGGGCTTGAATTCCTTGGTGTTGAAAGCATGATTTTGTATATGTTTGATGCTTTGATACTTGAATCCATGAGTTTTATGCTTGATTGTTGAATCCTTGGAGCAAGAATGTGTATGTACATGTGTGTATGTAGATGTATATATATATATATATATATATATATATATATATATGTGGGTGGCTTTGTGAATTAATGTGTTTAAGTTGTTCTAAACTTGCATGTGACATTCGTACATGATATTTTACATGTTTTAAGTGAATTGGGTTGAGCTTTGGTTGGGATTTTGCCCCCCTTTCTTCCCTCCACGCATAAACCCCTGTTTTGCTTCTTCTTCTCGGCCAGGAGGACTACCCGGGCGGGTAGTTATTGTACTAAAAACTACCTAGGCGGGTAGTTTTATACAGAGGGGTTTCGGCACTCCTTTCTCCCCGGCCGGTTACTCCCTCATCCGAACTCCGATTGACCTGATTTTTGAGCCGTTGGAAACCTCTTGAACTCTGCTAACAACTCCAATTGGAATCAAGTTAATATATTTTCACATTTATGAGTTATGATCATTTGAAAATTGTTTCGCTGCTTCGCCAAAACACTGTACTCACCCAACTTTGGACCTTCGCCATTTCCACATCGCTTTGAACTACGATTCGGACCATATATCATTTGAAAGGCCTGTGTGTCTAGTTTCATTCCCAATAAACAAAACTCCATTCCAAATTCTATAACTCAAGATGTGTTCAATTCTTTACATCTTGTGCATTACTAAAAACTGTCAGCTCTCACTAAAAGCTTGCCCAATCCGTTTTCTTGCTTTCCCTCCACTTCCTCCGACTCCATATGTGGTTTGAATGTATTGTATGCTTAATTAATTTATTATATGTGATATATCTTGATATTTTTAGGAATTTTATGCTTTGAATTCAATGCATATACGTGAAATGACAACATGAACGTTATGGGCTACTCTTAAGCATGCATGAATGGTTTGCTCTGTTTAATTTTTTTGTATGTTGTGTTTAGCTTCTTCCATGACTTATATATTTTGTTAATATGATATGTTATGTGATAACTTGTATATTATGAGATCATAATGTAATTTTGTTAATACATTTTGTAAATTATGATCCAATATGCCTTCAAATGCTCTCTAGCTTGCATGCATGAATTGTTCCTCCATTTATTGGCCTCATATGATAACTTCCCGCTTCATTTATAACTCGCGTGCCTTATAAATATGTTATATTATGAGTTATGATTAATGTATGAAGCTTATGGCTCGATTTGATACAAAATATGAAAGATATGAAACGACCATGTATTGAATGTTTTAAATGAATTACTTGATTATATGACCTCATCACTTGATTCATGCTTCTTATGCATCTCACATCATGCGCATAACATGCCGTGCATCTATGTGGTTTCATATTGGGTCAATTCTCACGAGTACACATTGTTCCTTCTCTTGTACAGTTCGTTTCCAGGGCGGAGACTTCTGTATTGATTAGGCACCCGTATTACTCATGCTTTATGTCTCGTGGTATTCGAGGTGAGGGTGTTTTCGTTCTAGTTACATATCAATCCCTACAACTCTTATGTGATAAGTTTTGGGCCAAAACCTTATATATATATATGTATACCATTTTCAAAGTGGAGTCATCGAGTAAATTATTATCGAGTAACTCTTTCTAATGAATTATGAAATATGTTATGTTTCTTATGAATTGATATGTCTTGGCGAGATTATACATGTATGTTATGTTCACGGGCCCAGGAATTTAGTACATGTGGCTATCCGGGGAGGCAAGGGCCGACGGTTATCCCATGTGCTGATTCCTTTTATGTTTAATGGCGGTACCGGACCTCGCCAGGAGATTGGCTGGGAAAGGGAGCTGAGTGCCATCTGGGGAGTCATGTAACCCCTTTTGGTCAATGTATGAGGTGTCCGGGTCTTGCAAGCCCGTCCACCACCCGGAGGAAGAAGGTTGGAACTTGTTTTATTAATATGATTGTATTATGATTGTTATGCACCGTACGGGAAGGCCGGGACAAGGATCACCCAAACGACTATGTTATATGATTTGTGTGTATTATAATATACTACATGATCACATATTCAATGTATTAATGATATTTGTCGTACACGGTCGGAGTTTGGTTGGAGATGATCCACGCTCACTCGTCGAGCCTTAATGATTATGTATGAATTATGAACCTAATGAATTTAATATGAATTAGTCGTAAAGTTCGAGCATTGTTTATTTATTTTATTGCCCTTCGTGGGAAACTAACTTCCAACAAAACCTTTGCTCGGGATTTATGGCTTGCATGTGCATGTTTCTATATTATGTATCGCTCCTGCTCACTCAGTCGTCTATAGACTGACCCCTCTTTCCCACTTCTCAGTATCTTGCAGGTTTTGCTAGGCGGAGGTCAACTTTAATTCTATTGTTGAGTCACACCTGTACACTCGAGTCACATGTTATATTGTTATGATTTAATTGTAATTCCTTTATGTATTTGGGCCTGTGAGCCAATTATGAATTATTATTAATATGGATTCGGGACAGGTTGCATGTGTAGTTGAACCCGTGGATAGGATGCATGTTGAAATTTTCTTAGTCATCTTATGATAATGTTATATGTTGGGGCTATTATTGAAATTTTTGCATGGTATTATTGTTTCCTGTAACGCCCCAATTTCCGGAAGTTCAGGTAAGCACTCCACGAGCGGGTCTTCGGGAGTTGGGAGGTTAAATTACTTGTTTGTTCATTTAATTACAAGTATCATCATATTACTTGCCATATGTTCCCATACATTTATATGAAATATCATTTATATGAATTATATGAAATAAGTGAAATAAGTGCCATACTTGTATTATATGATCCTTAATTATTCCCTTATGTGAAATTGTGTAATGAGTGTATATCATGACTTGAAGTTAATTGTATCAATAGTTAGAGATTATACTTATGTGCATCAATTTAAATAAATGAGGGACTTTTATGCAAATAGGGAGGAATCACATATTTTCACACATGACATTAGGATATATCATGAATTATCTCTCATTTCTTCCATTATGTTCCATATGATTCAAGAGAAAAACTAACACACACATACACCTAGCAAAAACCGACATTTACACCTTGAGAAGAGGAAGAAGATATCAACCCTAATTCAAGCTAGAATTGAAGGAAGTGTGAAGTAGGAGCATCATCAACAACATATCATCATCTCATCACCATTTCTTTTGATTCAAGGTAGAAATTAGAAATTTCTTGAAATTCTTGAATATGTGATCAAGTATGAATTTAGGGATTTGTTGATGAATTCTTGCATGATTGAAGTTAAGAGCATGATCTTGATCATAAGGAGTAAGGATTGCATGAAAATCTTGAAATTATTGAAGGTTGGAAGCATGATTATACATATGGGGTTTTAATAATGAAATCTTGATGTCTTGATGTTTATTTCTTGGTTGTTTGAGTGAATATGTGCACTATAATGTATATTTGATGTGTTTTGATATTTGTTATGAAGTGATCATGAATTTGTGGATGTTTTGGTTATTTTTGGCATGGAAATGGCCTGTTTTCCCCTGTTTTGTTGCTGCTGCGTATATGGTCGCGCCCGCGACCTATTTTAGTGTAAAAATGGTCACGCCCGCGACCCTATTTTGGCCAACTTTCGACTTTTGAAAAAATTGGACAAAAATTCGGAAAATCCGCGACCATTTTGTGAAGGATTTTGGTCGTGCCCGCGACCACCGCCAGAAACTGCATTTTGTCCAACTTCGAACCAATGCTATTTTCACTCGGTTTGAATTAGAAAACGTGCCATCACTACAAGAAAAACCTCTTTTTACTACAGACGACTGTTCGTAGTAAAAGGCCCAAATTCGTAGTAAATACCCTTTTGCTACGCATTTACTACGGATTTCTGATCGTAGTTGATGTGGCCGTAACAAATATTATACTACGATCAAATGATCGTAGCAAAAACCTTTTACTACGGAAATATTAGCTTTTACTACGAACGTTATTTCCTAGCAAATATGAGACAAATACATCTATTTTTTACTACGAATGTGCTAGTTGTAGTAAAAAGTGCATATTAGCTACGATCAAATCATGGTAACAATAACATTTCAAGTTTAGAAGATAGTATTCACTACGATCTATATTTCGTAGTAAAAAAAATTAATTATGATAATTATTATATAATTTTTATTAAATTCTATTTTTTCTTATATTTTCCAGAAATACATTAATAAACACACAGTAATAAATATCATCCACCAAACCAAAATATAATACAATGAGATATCAAATTTATATAATCAAAACAATAATTTTCAATAACATCACTAACATAACAATGAACTACCAAAAAGGCAAATCCTCGCAAATTAATATGAATTCAAAAGAAGTACTATTCTTTCCTAATTTCTACAAGATAATTAACAAAATAAGATCATTGTTTATCGACAAAAATGTGCAGTATTGATCTTATACAGAAATCCACCAAAAGATATCTTGATTTGTGCCTCCAAAACCTGTAACAAGAAATAAAAAACTAACCTTTCCAATGAAAATTCAATTAAAGAATTATGTTATATTAAAAAAGGGAAAAACATGATGGAAATCCCAATTCCTGTGTTGACAGTTGCTTAAGAGATGCTAACATATGGAAAGGGTGCAGACTTGAAATTCTTATCATATTCATCATTGGTAGGTGTATTCTATCTCAAAAAGACATTGCTTTGATTATATTCACACAAAGCCAAATAGGTAAGCTCCCAAGACATTAAGTTAGAGGTTGCTTTCAAAACTATACACAACAAAATGACATAACTAACATTAAAACATATCCTCGGGAAATTTACCTGGCAAACATTGTTATGGATGATCCAACTGTTACTTCACCCCTTAAAAAGAAAGAATGCAGATTCAGCAGAAAAATAAGCAAGACTCATCACCCTTTTCAACAAAAATAAATCTTTCTTCAAAGATAGCTACAAAGCATTCATTCATAGTTACGTAGAAATCTGCCAACAAAAATATTCAATGAAACAGAAACTACAAAGGATTCTTCAACAAAAACTACACGCATTCGTTCATGCAACAAACAAAAATATACAATGAAACAACTACAAAGCATTCTTCAACAAAAAGTACACATATTCATTCACACAACAAACTGCACGCAAAAACTACAAAGCATTTAAAAATATAGCAACACCTCATACTTACTTAGAAATCTGCCAAAAGATAGCTTGTTTTATACCTCCGAAAGCTGTAAAAAGAAATAGAGCAATAACTTTGTAAATGAGGATTCTAAGAAATATGTTATCTTAAATTTTAGAAATTCAGCATTAGATCAATTACTTACATTAATGAACTCCCATGCAATACACTTATTAACAGCTTGCCCAATAGTTTGAGCATCTCGACGAGGTTTTAATAGCTTTTCATCTTTCTCAATTGCCTTCGTAAAACAAACCCGACAAAATATAGGCTTCCCTTCTTCATTAGCATTATAACCAACAAAAGCACCTTCTGCCACAACCTTCTTCGGTATCCCATAACAATGTAAATATACTCTTCGTCCGACCTATGAAAAAAAAACATTAATAAAAGGTAAAGCAATCGCAACCACCTGTAATTCGTTAGTTGTTTAAGGATCAAAACTTTAAAATCTATTAGGTGTACCATGATTCGGTGAGAACTATAAGCAACTACTTGCTTCTCAAGCTTCTCTCCAACAATCTAAATGCAAAGATCAAATACTCATCATAATTTTATCATTATTCTCATGCAAATAACTAATTCCCCTAATAATATTAGTACCTGTTTACTTTTAATAGGGAGGGTATCTTCTAAATCAGAATGCTGGACTCCACAAGTGCGAGAATCTCTTGATACATTAGAATTTGACATGTGGGAACTCGGTGCATCTGCAGCCTATTATTATAAGTTGAATTAACAAAAATAGCCAAAGTGAATAAATTATCCACAATAGATGAAAATTTTACCTAAGTACCATGCACCAAAGTAGGTGAGACAGCTGGAAATTGAGTCAATAAAAGTTCTAGCTTTTTGTTCAACTTGTTAGTTTTCTCTTATTCCAAATGCAGTTTCTCATTCGCTTTGACAAATTCTTCTTTCATTTGTTTCATTTCATTTTTCTCTTCAAGTAGCTCATCCTTGAGCCTTTGTAGGTCTTCTCTATCTTGGGATGACAAAATTTCATGTCTGGCCATAGATTTAAGTTGAGTTCGATTGACTGTACTACCTTTTCCAGCACATCTAGTATGTCCACGACTATCTTTTCCCATGGCTGTTAGAAAGAGTTCAATTTATACAATCTTGTTCTTTCCTCCTCGGGCTTTTTCAAAAGCTCTCTAGTAAATTGACCCTACAAAATGTACAAGAAAATGTGATATAAAAAATTTTATTTTGTTAAATTCTAAAATGCACCTCTAACTTACATGTAAATCTGACGTTGTATTGTCATCCTCTATCCCCTTTCCACGAGATCTCGACTCCATCCACACATCCAGCCTTGTAACATCAGTAACGCCTTTTGCCAACATCTAGAATATATTGTAATGCAAAAATAGATAGAATCAAAGATGTAATATCATTTAACTAGGTTTAAAGGTTATTGTATATCTTATACCTCTTCCTCTAATGTAGAAAAAGGTGTTCGTCCAGTCCTATGCAAGCATTCCTTCTTTGAAACATTTATGGCATTTTGGTTTGCAACATCCTATCAGTCATCTCACATTAACTCGAATAAACTTATTTTTTTTTTGTATAAAAATGGGAAGCATTTAATTAGTTTTTATGTAATTAATTACCTGCACTTTAGGAATCTTCCAGTAATTGACCAATTCCAACCATTGATTCATTTGAATCCTATCATCAGTTGGTTGTTGCAAGAGAAACTCATGGTCATCTTTGTATGGTGTAAACAATAGTATCTAATGCCCCCTATCTACAAAAAGATCACTTTTTAGCCATTTGCTGCTCCGCATTTCCTTCCCTTCTCCCAATATTCTAAATCCCATTCAATTCTCGCCATAATCAAATTTAATCGTCCTCCAATCACTCTCAATGTTAACAATGTTCATAATTGAAAATTAGAATAAGCCCACAAATCTCCGAAAATATCAGCAGAATTAGCAAAAGGGGCAAAGTAATACCTAGGTGAGGTGACGTCCTAGGTGAGGCAAAGTCGAGTTCGCAGATAAGGGGCTGCCTTGCTATCGTCGAAGACCTCCGCCGTTGAAGACCTTGATAGGTATAGTCGAGTTCACAGATAAGGAACAAGATGTATCCCAGCCTTAGAAACAAGATAAATGTTTAGAAGGGCAAATTTATGCTTTTACATCAATTTATAAACCTTCAATAGGTAGCTTAAACTATATCCATATTAACAATACATAAAATGTTTTAAATGCTTAACAAGTAACTAACTGTAAGCATACCAAAAAATTCTTTCAAATGATCTTCATTCACATTCCTACAAAGTTGGTCAATATGGAGCACCAGATATTCAGGAATAGGAGAAGCTTTCCTGGAGACAAAGAACATGGATAAGCAGATGAAGAAATAGGAAAAAGCAAAGGAAAGATGCATGAGATACTACTAACTGGAAATAGAAGGTACCGATTTTTAATATGACAAAGAAAGAGTTGCCATTGCATGAACGCAGAAATAAAAGTAACAAATTTTAATTTGGACAAGGAACAATTCTTCGCAAGAAAGCTGCACTGGCAGATATTAAAGTATAATACAACACATCAATCACATTTATAGTTTTGTGTCTATGTAACGCACAAATTTTTAATTTCAACAATATTGCACAACTCAATAACTCGTGACCTATTTTATATAATTTCTAATTTTTCGTAAAGCTAACAAGCAAGGCATGTTATATACTATAACAAGAATATGTCTCCAGCATATGCATTTAAAAATGAATAATATCATGCTACAAAGTTTGCAGTCTCTCTAGTCTCTATCAAGAATCATAATCATATACGAATAGATAATTTTGCAGATAAAATAAAAATGCCATTATAAAAGAATAATTCCATGAAAATCAAAGAATTGGAGAATTTTGGGGATTTTAGCTCTTGAAGATCCATTTAATCTTGGTGATGGGGAAGTTCTCTTAGTCTGTGGCGGAGGTGAGCGACCTCGCTTAACTCCTTCAGCAGAATTGTGCAAACAAAACCACAATGATACGAAGACAATACATTCAATAGTATGCAGCTCAGTAAAAGTATGACAGAAAGTGTACATATAAATAACTCACTTCAAGAACTGTTGGAGAGAATATCTCAAAAATTAGTCTCATTACGCTAAAATGGTTACAACATAGAAATGAACTAATGGGTTAGAACATCAACCTCTCCCCAGTATCTAGTACACATTTTGCAATGTGCGTGTTAGAAAAATCTATAATGTACTTTCCACTATTTCAGACCAATAGTTGTTCCTCGCCATAGATAAGGATAGAATGCTACATCTAAGAAAAGTAAATCAAGAATATCTTATATTTTCATAAAAAAACGAGATTCTGGACATCAAATATTCCCAATCTGACCAAATTCAGAAAAACAAATGCACGTATTCTAACACAGCAATTTAAAAAAAAAGAAAAAATCTTGTGCCCACTCTCAGCAAGGCAAATATCTTAAACGAAATAACGGGAAAAAAATGTATAACCATAATGCAGAACCACCAAAAGAATTATTCACCTTTTCCGTGTACGAGCAGGACTACGGCTGCGAGAGCTGCCACTGCGCGAAGGAGAAGATGACGAGACAGATCGTGAGCGTGAACGCGAAACCGATCTCGAATACGAACGTGAACGAGACCGTGAACGCGACCGAGAACGGGAGGAGGAGATAATTTGGGAAATTTCTGGTAAGAGATTTGAGGAAATAAGGAGAGAGGGAGGGTTTTATGTAAAGTGGCGAAAAGGTGAACGAATTTGGGGAAAAAGAAACTCGGCCAAAGGGTCTCGTAATTTGAGCAGACAACTTTGTTTTTAAGATTTTTTTAACTTTTGGATATAAACTTATAGCAAAAAAGAAAAATACTGAAGCTTTTGGTGGGAATTTTTCGTTACTTTCCCGCAATTGATCAAACTCTTTTTACTTTAACTTTCCCGCTTGTTAATTCGATACAAATTTAAAATTTCCAATAAATAATATATAGAAAATCCAACATATATTTATTTAATTAATAAAAGAAATTATTAAGGTTTGAAATATAATATTACATTTAGTCTCTAGAAAAAACATTTAATGTGATTTTGGAATTTTAAAAACTAATATATTTTTGTTTGATACTATGTTAAATAATTGGTGGAATAAAAAAATATCAAATTTTATAATATATTATTTAAAATTTTAATTATAATTTGTAGCAACAAATATCAAAACTACGTAGTTTTGAAATATTATTTACTACAACAGTGTTGTCGTGGTAAATAAGTGTCCTATTTCTTAATTATTTACTACGTACAATAAATTATAGTAAATAACTATCTTTTACTACGATCAAATGATCGTAGTAAAAAAATTTGTAGTAACAGGTCATTTTTCTTGTAGTGCATATAGCGTTGGAAAGGTCTATGTGTCTACTTTCATTTCCAATAAGCAAAACTCAATTCCCACTTCTAGAATTTAAGATATTACAGTTTTCCCACAACATGTGCATTTTCCCAAAATTGTCAAGTGTTCCTAAACTTCACCAAAATCTTTCATATTGCATTTCTTTCACTTTCTTGGCTCCCATATGTGAATTATATGACTTTTATGCCCTATTTGATCATTGTTATCTTAAATTGATAAATATAACATGTCATGATCGTTATTGATTGAAATTGTATAAGTGACATTATTAGATCATGTCGTTCGTCTTCGTTGGTTCATAAGGGTAGAGTCTTATGTACACTTGTCCCTTTGTTACACAGATCACGGTCTGGGAATCGAGGAACACGCTCCATAAGGTGTATCCTTTCTTCTTGTATTGGTAAAGGTGAGGTTATTTCTATTTATAAAAGAACCCTACAACCCTATGTGGCTTTGGACCAAAACAAATAATTATATCTATAGTTTTCCGAAAATTGAATTGTTCCTTTATTGATCGATTGATATTGTACCGAGTAATTGTCATTGATATTGAATTGAATTGATTGAATGTTTTGGGGAGTATATTGTTCACTGTGGGCCCGAGGGTAGTGTATTGAGCCAACCGGGAAAGCATGGGCTCACGAGCAACTCTTGCACTATCCTCACATTGTAGGGATAACCCCTGAATCCACTAGGAGATTAGTGGAGGAAGGAGTTCCGGGTATAGGGAATCATGAACCCTATACTCAATGAGACTGGATGGTGGGGCCTTGCAATCCCCCATCACCCGGAGGAAGAAGGATGGTTTATTGAAATTGTCTAATTGTGCACTGAATCGATTGCATGATCACCTAAACTATTAATATCGAATTATTGTACACAGTCGGAGAAAGGTTGCAGAATTGCCCTCACTCGTCGGGCCACGGATTGATTGTACTAATTGTATTGAAAAGATTGAAATGTATATTGATTCGTTATAATTTCGGGCGAGCTTTGTATTATTATAAAATCTATATTGCTCCTTCATAAAACCTTACCCGAGGTTATAGCTTGCATGGTAATTGCGCTTTTACATTATAACCCCTCACTCAGTCTTTCATAGACTGACACCTCACAATTTTCAGGCCATGAAGATCGAGTGCTAGGCGGGATTTGAGTCAGTTTTACAGCTTTTGGGGTCTAGCATGGTCTTTCATCTTTTGGTGTATATTATGGGTATTTATGATTTTGGAATGTGACTTGGTACTTATCTACATATTATAATATAGTATACTTGAAAGTTGGATACTTGATGATGTAAATATTGTTTTGAAGCTTGGAAGTGAGTAGTGGAATGAATGTACTTAGTTATGCTTCCGCTTTTGTTATACGTTGATGTATTATTTGAGGAATAGCCCGCCTTGCTAGGGTAGTGTTTTATTGTCTCCTGTTCGCTATAGACTTGATTCATGTATGGCTGCCCGTTCCATATGTGGATTGAACTATAATGCGGGGGATGTAGTGCCTTTGCGTTAAGGGTGTTACATCCTAAGGTGGTATCAGAGCCCGGTTGCAAAACCGAGGTTCTAGTTCGTGTCATGTCGAGTCTAAGTCGTATGACATAGGATTACTTGATTAATTGCGAGTCTTACATAATGATTGAGTTTATTTGGATTTGTTTGAACTACTTGAATTATTTGAATTATGTGATTTATGTGAACTATGAGTTTTATTCCACTCATTTGCACTTGTTAATCGAACATGCATGTACAGTGTTATGAATTTCAGGATGCCACGCGGAAGGCCTCGTAGAGAGCATTCTCCGGGACACAGGCATCACCATCATGAGCATGTTCCTCCACCTCCACCCCCTCAAGCACAACCGTAGGATTTCCTAAATTCTATGGTTCAACTAATAGATCAGAGACTGCGGGATTATGTGCCTCCTGCACCACCTGTTCCTCCAGCAGTACCACCGGCCTCGATTTCAGCTATATTAAGGGAATTTCAAAATCAACACCCGCCCAGATTCTTTAAAGGGAATTACATGCAAGCTGAACAGTGGCTCAAGGAAGTGGAAAGAATTTGGGCTCTTATTCCTTGTGATTCTAGAGAGAAGGCCCGGTGTACCCTCACTTTAATCCAAGGTGAAGCCTATGCGTGGTGGGAGAGTACCAAGATCGTTCTTGATGCAGCCGGAGAAGAGGTTACTTGGGAAGTGTTAGCGCGGGAATTCAAGAGCAAGTTCATTCCACCCTCTTCACGCACCCGAAGGCTTAAAGAGTTTATAGAGCTTAAACAAGGAGGGAGATCCGTAGCCGAGTATATCGCAGAATTTGAAAGGTTATCCATGTATGCTCCCAATATTGCTGGCGATGATTTCCACAAAGCTATGAAGTTTGTTCAGGGACTGAGGCCGGATATTCAAGCGGCGATCGAAGCTGTCAACACTAGCACGTGGAAAAAGGCTACTCAAAAGGACTTAAAAGTGGAAGATTCGGTCAATTCACGAAGGTCTTCTTACCGGTCAGGACAGGGCTCGGGATCAGGATCGAGAGCGGGATATAATCCGGGAAAAAGGCCAATCACTCATGAGATAGTTCCTTCACAATCTAAGGGTCCAATGAAGAAGTTTAAACAACAAGGGCCGACTCAGAAAATTTCTCAGCCTTCTAGTGTACCACCACCTCCCGAGAAACCAAAATGTACCTTCTGTGGGCAGCCAACTCATCACTATGATAATTGCCGAAGGCGTCTCGGGTTGTGCCTCATTTGTGGGGATGCCGATCATCGAGTGGATACGTGTCCGGATCGCCGGGATCAACCTGCCGGGGGTCAGAGGCCGATGATTAGAGCCCGAGCCTATGCTTTCGAAGGATAGGAAGCGGATCCTGATATATACCCTGCAGCCGTGGTGGAAGGCACTATTTGCATCCATGGTACGGACATACATACTTTATTTGATCCGGGAGCTACCCACTCCTTTATTTCCCATGTTGTTTCTGTGAATTTGCCTTTATGTGTAACTTTATCTTCTACTTATTATCATGTTAGTACTCCTTTCGGTGGTAGTATAGAAACTAACCGGGTTTTTTGAGCGGTGCCGGTGAGTATTGAGGGTCGAGTTTTCTCTATGGATTTTATTGAATTGCCAATGTCACGTTATGGATCTATATTGGGGATGGATTGGTTGTTTGAGCATAATGCCACCGTGGATTGTCGAGCCAAGAGAGTTCAGTTGGGTTCGGATATTATTACTGGTTGGAGTTCAAAATCGGTACCTATATTATCTTTTACAGAAGCTCAGAAATTGGTTCATGATGGGGCTATGGGATTCATAGCTTATATACTTAATCGACCCAAGGATCAGGTAAAATTGGAAGAAACGGAAGTTGTTAAGGACTTTCCTGAAGTGTTTCCGGAAAAATTGGATTCGTTGCCACCGGAGAGAGAGATCGAATTTGTGATCGACTTATATCCCAATGCCGAGCCGTATTCTAAGACTCCATATCGGATGGCTCCGGCGGAATTGAAAGAATTGAAAGTCCAACTTGATGCTTTATTGGAAATTGGGTATATAAGACCGAGTACGGCATCGTGAGGAGCACCGATATTGTTTGTAAAGAAGAAAGATGGTACTTTGAGGATGTGTATCGATTATCGGGAATTGAATCGGATGACAATTAAGAGTAAATATCCTCTTCCCCACATCGAGGAGTTATTTGATATACTCCAAGGATCCAAGGTATATTCAAAGCTTGATTTGAGACAAGGCTATTATCAATTACGGATCCGAGCCGAAGATATTGCAAAGACGGGGCTCAATACAAGATATGGGCATTATGAGTTCGTGGTTATGCCGTTCTGTTTGACAAATGCTCCCGCCGCCTTTATGGATATGATGCATAGGATTTTTCGGCCGTTCCTTGATAAGTTTGTGGTTATCTTTATTGACGATATTTTGGTTTTCTCCAAGTCGGCCGAAGAGCATGCAAGGCATCTTGAACTTGTGTTGAGAACCTTAAAGGAACATCAATTATTTGCCAAGTTCAGTAAGTGTGAGTTTTGGTTCGATCGGGTATCGTTCTTGGGGCATGTAATTTCGGGAAACGGGTTAGAAGATGATCCTTCCAAGATCGAGGCCGTCTTGAAGTGGGAGAGACCTAAGAATGCCTCTGAGATTAAGAGTTTCTTGGGATTGGCGGGTTATTATAGGAGGTTTGTGCAAGATTTTTCTAAAATTGCCGCTCCTTTAACTCGGTTGACTAAGAAAGATGTTAAGTACGGTTGGGATGACAAGTGTGAGACAAACTTCAATGAGTTAAAGAAGAGATTGGTGTCAGCCCCGGTGTTAACTCTTCCGGACGGGTTAGAAGGATATGTCGTGTACACGGATGCATCTAAAGAAGGTTTGGGGTGTGCTTTAACTCAGAAGGGCAAGGTTATCGCTTATGCTTCCCGAAAGTTAAAAGATTATGAAAAGAATTATCCAACACATGATCTAGAGCTTGCAGCGGTCATATTTGCACTTGGAAAATGGAGACATTACTTATATGGAGTATCTTTTGAGATTTTCACGGATCATAAAAGTCTCCAATATCTATTCACCCAGAAAGATCTTAACTTGAGACAACGAAGATGGATGGAAGGGTTAGAAGATTATGACTGTGTAATCAAGTATCATCCCGGGAAGGCTAATATAGTAGCCGATGCTTTGAGCCGAAAAGTTGGAGTTTCAAATTTGGAAATTGGGGAAAATAGCCATATTGAGCCTATTGTGATAAAAGGTCGGGTGTTCAACATCACCATTCAACCGAAATTGAAATTTAGATTGTTTGAGGCTCAAGGAAAGGATCCGGAAGTTCAGAAATTAATTACTAAGGCAAGAGAAGATCCGGAAAGTCCATTCGGGTTTGATGAAGCTGGGTTTCTTCGCTTTAAGAACCGAGTAGTGATACCCGATGAATTGAAACGAGTATTGTTAGAAGAGGCCCATAAATCAGCCAATTCGGTATATCTAGGAGGAAATAAAATGTATAAAGACTTGAAACAATTTTATTGGTGGCGTGGACTCAAGAAGGATGTGCTCGAGTTTGTAAGATGTTGTTTGACGAGTCAACATGTTAAAGCTGAGCATCAAAAGCCAGGAGGTCTCTTACAGCCGTTGCATATCCCCAAATGGAAATGGGAACAGGTGACAGTGGATTTTATATCTGGGTTACCTAAGGTGAAAGGAGGATATGACGGTATTTGGGTAATTGTGGATCGTCTAACGAAGTCTGCTCATTTCTTGCCGGTCCGTATGTCCTTTAAGATCCGAAAATTGGTTGAAATCTACAATAGGGAAATTCTTCGTCTTCATGGTATACCGGTGAGCATTGTTTCGGATAGAGATCCCTGTTTTTCTTCGAAGTTATGGACAGAATTACAAGATCTTTTGGGAACAAAACTTCAGTTTAGCACGGCTTTTCATCCTCAGACTGATGGCCAATCTGAAAGGGTAATACGGTAGTTGGAGGATTTATTACGGTCATGTGCTTTGGACTTCTCGAATTCATGGTGTGACCAACTCCCTTTAATTGAATTTGCTTACAATAATAGTTATCAGTCTTCTATTGGCATGGCTCCGTATGAATTACTTTATGGACGAAAATGTCGGTCCCCGTTATATTTTGATCTAGAGGAATGGAAGTGGACAAAACAAGAAGGGGTAACGAAGGGAAGAAAACTTGAGAAACCTTCTAAAGCCGTGGAAGCTATGATTGAAAAGGTTCAGTTAATACAACAACGGATGAAGGCCGCACAAGATAGACAGAAAAGTTACGCCGTTATCCGTAGAAGGGATCTCAAATTTGAAGTTGGAGATCAGGTTTTCTTGAAGGTATCTCCAAGAAAGGGATTTTCTCGGATTGGGAAAGGAGGGAAGCTTAACCCTCGCTATCTAGGTCCATTTGAAGTTCTTGAGAGAATTGGAGAAGTAGCTTATCGATTGGACCTACCGCCTCATCTTACCGGGATTCATAATGTATTCCATGTCTCTCAGCTCAGAAAGCATTATCCAGATGAAACAGAAATTCTCCCCGTTGAAGAAGTTGAGTTAGAACCGAATCTATCTTTTGTTCAGCAGCCGGTTAAGGTGTTGGATAGAAAGTATCAAGAATTAAGAAATCGATGGATTCCTATGGTCAAGGTGTTATGGAGAAGTGATAAATCCGAAGAGATGACTTGGGAACCGGAAGAAAAGATGAAAAGGTTCCACCCCGAGCTATTCAATTCCGATCAGTGAATCTGGGGACCAGATTCTTTCAAGGGGGGGAGAGGTGTAACGCCCCAATTTCCGGAAGTTCAGGTAAGCACTCCACGAGCGGGTCTTCGGGAGTTGGGAGGTTAAATTACTTGTTTGTTCATTTAATTACAAGTATCATCATATTACTTGCCATACGTTCCCATACATTTATATGAAATATCATTTATATGAATTATATGAAATAAGTGAAATAAGTGTCATACTTGTATTATATGATCCTTAATTATTCCCTTATGTGAAATTGTGTAATGAGTGTATATCATGACTTGAAGTTAATTGCATCAATAGTTAGAGATTATACTTATGTGCATCAATTTAAATAAATGAGGGACTTTTATGCAAATAGGGAGGAATCACATATTTCCACACATGACTTTAGGATATATCATGAATTATCTCTCATTTCTTCCATTATGTTCCATATGATTCAAGAGAAAAACTCACACACACATACACCTAGCAAAAACCGACATTTACACCTTGAGAAGAGGAAGAAGATATCAACCCTAATTCAAGGTAGAATTGAAGGAATTGTGAAGTAGGAGCATCATCAACAACATATCATCATCTCATCACCATTTCTTTTGATTCAAGGTAGAAATTAGAAATTTCTTGAAATTCTTGAATATGTGATCAAGTACGAATTTAGGGATTTGTTGATGAATTCTTGCATGATTGAAGTTGAGAGCATGATCTTGATCATAAGGAGTAAGGATTGCATGAAAATCTTGAAATTAATGAAGGTTGGAAGCATGATTATACATATGGGGTTTTAATAATGAAATCTTGATGTCTTGATGTGTATTTCTTGGTTGTTTGAGTGAATAAGTGTAGTATAATGTATATTTGATGTGTTTTGATATTTGTTATGAAGTGATCATGAATTTGTGGATGTTTTGGTGATTTTTGGCATGGAAATGGCCTGTTTTCCCCTGTTTTGTTGCTGCTGCGTATATGGTCGCGCCCACGACCTGTTTTAGTGTAAAAATGGTCACGCCCGCGACCCCATTTTGGCCAACTTTCGACTTTTCAAAAAATTGGATGAAAATTCGGAAAAAAACTTCGTCGCGGCCGCGACCATTTTGTGAAGGATTTTGGTCGCGCCCGCCACCACCGCCAGAAACTGCATTTTGTCCAACTTCGAACCAATGCCATTTTCACCTCGGTTTGAATTAGAAAACGTGCCATATAGAGTTGGAAAGCTCTATGTGTCTACTTTCATTTCCAATAAGCAAAACTCAATTCCCACTTCTAGAATTTAAGATATTACAGTTTTCCCACAACATGTGCATTTTCCCAATATTGTCAAGTGTTCGTAAACTTCACCAAAATCTTTCATATTGCATTCCTTTCACTTTCTTGGCTCCCATATGTGAATTATATGACTTTTATGCCTTATTTGGTCATTGTTATCTTAAATTGATAAATTGAACATGTTATGATTGTTATTGATTGAAATTGTATAAGTGACATTATTGGATCAAGCCGTTCGTCTTCGTTGGTTCATAAGGGTAGAGTCTTATGTACACTTGTCCCTTTGTTACACAGATCACGGTCCGGGAATCGAGGAACACGCTCCATAAGGTGTATCCTTTCTTCTTGTATTGGTAAAGGTGAGGTTATTTCTATTTGTAAAAGAACCCTACGACCCTATGTGGCTTCGGACTAAAACAAATAATTATATCTATAGTTTTCCGAAAATTGAATTGTTCCTTTATTGATCGATTGATATTGTACCGAGTAATTGTCATTGGTATTGAATTGAATTGATTGCATGTTTTGGCGAGTATATTGTTCACTGTGGGCCCGAGGGTAGTGTATTGAGTCAACCGGGAAATCATGGGCTCACGGGCAACTCTTGCACTATCCTCACATTGTAGGGATGACCCCTGAATCCACTAGGAGATTAGTGGAGGAAGGAGTTCCGGGTATAGGGAATCATGAACCCGATACTCAATGAGACTGGATGGCGGGGCCTTGCAATCCCCCATCACCCGGAGGAAGAAGGATGGTTTGTTGAAATTGTCTAATTGTGCACTGAATCGATTGCATGATCACCTAAACTATTAATATCGAATTATTATACACAGTCGGAGAAAGGTTGGAGAATTGCCCTCACTCGCCGGGCCACGGATTGATTGTACTAATTGTATTGAAAAGATTGAAATGTATATTGATTCGTTATAATCTCGGGCGAGCTTTGTATTATTATAGAATCTATATTGCTCCTTCATAAAACCTTACCCGAGGTTATAGCTTGCATGGTAATTGCGCTTTTACATTATAACCCCTCACTCAGTCTTTCATAGACTGACACCTCACAATTTTCAGGTCATGAAGATCGAGTGCTACGCGGGATTTGAGTCAGTTTTACAGCTTTTGAGGTCTAGCATGGTCTTTCATCTTTTGGTGTATATTATGGGTATTTATGATTTTGGAATGTGACTTGGTACTTATCTACATATTATAGTATAGTATACTTGAACGTTGGATACTTGATGATGTAAATATTGTTTTGAAGCTAGGAAGTGAGTAGTGGAATGAATGTACTTAGTTATGCTTCCGCTTTTGTTATACGTTGATGTATTATTTGAGGAATAGCCCGCCTAGCTAGGGTAGTGTTTTATTGTCTCCCGTTCGCTATAGGCTTGATTCATGTATGGGTGCCCGTTCCATATGTGGATTGAACTATAGTGCGGGGGATGTAGTGCCTTTGCGTTAAGGGTGTTACTTTTCCGCCTTATGTATTCGGGATTTTGATTTAATTGGTTCAGGGTTTGTTTCTGCCTAGGCAGGTTGTTTTTTTTGTTTCTCCCGTTCGCTATGAGTCCGGTTCATGCTTGGATTATCCATTTCATGTGTGGACTAGACTTGTAGTGCGGGGGATGTGGTGCCTATCGTCCCGGGTGCTACATCCTTAAGTGGTATCAGAGCCCGATTGCAAAACCGCGGTTCTAGTGTCGTATCTTGTGAGTCTAAGTCGTACGACATAGGATTAATTGATAATGTGAGAGTCTTGCTTTTTACTTGAACTTATCTGAACATCTTTCAACTAATTGATAGTGTGCTTTGCATTGATTCTTGCTATTAATTGTTGGTTGATTGATTTCACATTGCGTGAATTTTATATGTTCAACGTGTTTTAATTTTTATTTTGTTGAATTATTTGTTACATTTTGCATCAATTATGTTGCATGAGCATTGTTATTGAAAATTTGACATGGAAAATATATTATTAAATGTGTTTAACTTAGATTTTGTTAATTTACGAGTTGCATTTTGCATTAATACGTGCTTTTGATGCTAATTATGTGCCATATGCATTTATTAACCGGCATGCATTATATTTGAATTAAGTTGTGATTCATAGGTTGGTAGCACAACATCAAATCACGGTAAAATTTCCAAAGGAACCGCCATATACTACAAGTATTCCTTATGTATAGGGGTGAGTTGAAGAAGGCTCCGGATGTTAACAAGAATTCGGGTAATTGGTGGTTCATATGATGGGGCTTTAGCTAAAGAATTCAAGATCAAAGAAGAAGTGAAGAGAGTGCCCTTGAAGATATTAAGATTCAAGGTTTCAATTTATAATCAAAATGAAGACTTTTAAGTAGTTTCATTTAAGGTCAAGTTGTGGAAGTGAAGAGCTAAGTCAAGATAATTCGGGTTGAGATGAGATCGAGACTTAGGATCGTGGGTAAGGAAAAAGAGACTTCTCAAGGTTGAAGATATAATTAAGAATTCAGTTAGGGTTTCGTAATGTAGCACCAGAAATATAAGGAAGAGAAGGGTTAGAGAAAACCAATTAACGCGGTGAGTACAACATCATGGAGGATATAGAATAACAAAGAGAAACGATAAGGAAAGACAAAAAGTTTTTTGGAAGGAAATTATGTGCTCAAGCATAAATTATCGGCGGACAAGTCATTCAACTAATTTGAACATACAAAAGATGAGTCAAGGGGTTTAATCAAGAAGAAAATAAGTTCAAGGATCTCAAAATTTCTGATCATGGAAACACGTAAGTGGATTCAAGGAACTTCAAAGATTTGAAAGTCAAGGGAAGGCAAGATAACTTAGTTGACATTTAAGTTCGGCAATTTAATCAGAGTGGAAAGAATAAGATTATATAATCATGGAAGCTGAGTTCATTCACCCTTACGAGCTCACAAAGAAGGAAATGAGGAGACTACAATCAAGGTGATGACTATGGTGGAAACTCTACAAGTTGGAACAGAAATTTAGGGAGACTAGCGAAACCAATTTTGTGAATGTGGAAGGATTAGGGTTTAAGGATAACTTCGGAGTTTTGGGTCTCACAAGAGGTACAAAGAAGTAAAAAGGAACTTGGAAATTAGTATTTGGGAAGATTGAGGTATCAAGATGTTCACGTATAGAAGATTGGAATTTAACAACAAATACGAATCTGGGAAGCATGGATGGATGCCAGAAGAATTAAGGAAGTAGAAGACCGTGGGTAAGTAAGAAGTGGTCGATGAATTCGAGGACAAAGGATCAAATTGTCAAGCTAAAAACTTCCCTCTTTGGTGAACGGTACTTGTATTCGTATTCATGGCACGTGCATCATACATCGCTTTAAATTATTTAATTTTCTTTATCTATATGTGCGTGCATTCTTAATTGATATAATTGCTCCAATATGTTGCATCTTTAATTGCTTACTACGTGCATTGGCATCTTAATCCCACATGCATGGCTTAGTGTTTATTTAATAGGAAATTTCTCCCACATCGGTTATTGAGTGTTACTCCGATCAGGTCTTACTTGAATCAAGATGAGAAGAATGCTTCGGGTTGCATAGTGTGAATTGAAAAGGAAAAGAAGGAATACGGAGGCTCCGAAAATTATAACTGGAAATTAGAATGAAGGAAATAGGTTGTTATCCTTACCAATCACTTCAAGTGAAGGTGAGTGAGGTCACCGGGCATGTAGATTGGTTAAAGCCACCGATATCGAGGAAGTTAAGCTAAAGAAGTTGAGAATCTTTGATCCGAGAGGCGGTAGAATAAGTTCGAAAAGTTAGAATGGAAACTTTAAGGGGGAGAGCCGACCGGGAAGTGATTTAAAATTTTCTTATGCTTTAATGGATTACCTCTGGTAGGAACAACAGAAATGTAAGAATCCACAAGTAACAGGAGTCTACAAAGGTGTTTGGAGATAAAATGGAAGGTCTAGCATTCGATAGAATTTCACGACCGAGGTGAATGAAGTCTCGAGGATGGTATTGAACGAGACAAATGCTCCAAGATATGAAGATGTGGAATCAAGGACTGTTCGGAGGAATTGAAACGTTAAGACATGGTAAAAGCATAATCGTTGGTAACTTCGATTGAAGAATCAACCCGGTTGTTTTCTTTTTATGAGACTTACAAGTTAAATCTTCCAAGGTTAAAAAGATCGTAGATGATGTAACGTGTTTTCTTCTTGGAGACATGGGACTGTGAAGGAATTTCAGGAATTAATAAGGAAAGTATTGGGAAAAAGGAAAGCCAATCGGACCATCATGTTCCGTGATGGGCAAAGTGAGAGTCAATTCAATCGGGCGTTGAGAATGGAATGTCTAGGACGAATTACAACACAATTAAGAGGGTTACCAGCTCGTGAGTCATTTTCCATGATAAGTCGGGGATGCTTTTAGGATGGAAAAAAAAAATTGAAATTTTGAGTTATCAAATGACTAGCTCGAGCAACCGAACAAGTCAAAAATGAGTTGTGAAGAAGGATGAATTAATTGGGTTAAGTTCAAGCACACACTCAAGATTAGAAACTTTGGACCTTGATGTTTATTAAAGATAAGAGGATCGACCGTGGACCGAAAATCGGGTGATCATTAAGCCTTGAACACAACGTGCATTTTAAATCGTGGCACTAGGGATTAAAGGAATTTCCCACAAGAACCCCACTTTGAATCGAATCACTATAATTGAAGATTTCCGAACAATGGTGAACGGTACATCAAGCATCCATGGCATATGTATACGTTCGACTTGTAGTTTGAATAATTTTATGACAATAAGTGTTTTGATTGCTTGTTGTATTAACTGTTTTTGCATGATTGATACTTGACGTATTTGATATCTCCTACATGTTTCTTGTGTGGTTGTTGTGCCATTATTTAATTAGTTGTTGTTTTGAGAGCTTGAGAGTTTCTCTTTCCTTGTGTTTGAGAGATGGGGTTCTCTCATTGTCTGTTTGAGAGACGGGGTTCTCTCATCGTCTGTTTGAGAGACGGGGTGCTCTCACTAGTTGTTTGTGAAAGACGGGGTTCTTTCGTTGCCTGCTACCTATTAGACTTGCAAGTGCCTAGGTTTCGGTGAGTTAAGGGTCGTGAAATAACAACAATTGGAGACCAGTTGTGCTTGAAGACCTTTTCCGAACTAATTCCTGACGGGGAGTTGCTAACCCGCGTGGGATGAACACGGTAAAGTTTACGTGGAAATCAGAAATCAAGGCAATGGACCTGGGAACCAGGTCCTCTTAAGGGGGAGAGGTTGTAACGCCCTGATTTTTTGGCCGTACAGGTATGACATCACGAGTGGGTTTAGACCGAGAGTTATGTGACTTATATGTGTTTTAATTGCTAAGTGAGTATTTAATTTATTAATTTCATGAATTAATTGCTACTATGTGATTTTTATGTGCTTTAAGTGCCACTTGGATGTTCTTGAAATTAATTGCCATTACGTGATCTCTATGATTTAGGTGATTTTTTCTAGTATATTATTTAAATTCATTCACTACTCGTATACTTGTTAATTTATGTTTTGTTTCACTTATGCACTTATTAGAAATTATATGAAATCCTTGGACTCAATCAAACCTTGTTTCGGACCTCAATCGTTCCCCAACTAAATCTCGGTAACCTAATTGAAGCACTTAAATTCTTGGAGGACCAAAGTGCAAATTCCCTCCTCTCTCCTCCCTTAATACACGATCCAACCCCCCTTGTCTTCTCATTCTTCTTCTTCTTCATTTCTTTTCTCAACACACAAAGCTTCCAAACCCTCCAATCTCTCTTCCCTATCAACGAGCCATGATCCAAGCAAGGAAGATGAGAAATTCGAGCTCCATTCTCCTCTCTCAAGTTCAAGACCTAAGCTCTACATCATCTATCTTCTCTTCTCCATCCTTTTTCTTCCAAGGTATATTGTGGGTTTGTATATTTATGTTTAGTAAGTTAGGGCTTGAATTCCTTGGTGTTCAAGGCATGATTTTGTATGTGTTTGATGATTTGATACTTGAATCCATGAGTTTTATGTTTGATTGTTGAATCCTTGGAGCAAGAATGTGTATGTAGATGTATATATATATATGTGGGTCACTTTGTGAATTAATGTGTTTAAATTGTTCTAAACTTGCATGTGACATTCCTACATGATATTTTACATGTTTTAAGTGAATTGGGTTGAGCTTTGTTGGGATTTTGCCCCCCTTTCTTCCCTCCACGCATAAACCCCTGTTTTGCTTCTTCTTCTCAGCCAGGAGGACTACCCGGGCGGGTAGTTTTTGTACTAAAAACTACCCGTGCGGGTAGTTTTATACAGAGGGGTTTCGACACTCCTTTCTCCCCGACCTGGTAGATTTTGCCTTGTATTTTCCCCGGCCGGTTACTCCCTCATCCGAACTCCGATTGACCTGATTTTTTAGCCGTTGGAAACCTCTTGAACTATACTAACAACTCCAATTAGAATCAAGTTAATATATTTTCACATTTATGAGTTATGATCGTTTGAAAATTGTTTCGCTGCTTCGCTAAAACACTGCACTCACCCAACTTCGGACCTTCGCCATTTCCACATCGCTTTGAACTACGATTCGGACCATATATCATTTGAAAGGCCTGTGTGTCTAGTTTCATTCCTAATAAACAAAACTCCATTCCAAATTCTATAACTCAAGATATGTTGAATTCTTTACAGCTTGTGCATTACTAAAAACTGTCAGCTCTCACTAAAAGCTTGCCCAATCCGTTTTCTTGCTTTCCCTCCACTTCCTCGGACTCCATATGTGGTTTGAATGTATTGTATGCTTGCTTAATTGATTATATGTGATATATCTTGATATTTTTAGGAATTTTATGCTATGAATTCAATGCATATACGTGAAATGACAATATGAACGTTATGGGCTACTCTTAATCATGCATGAATGGTTTGCTCCGTTTAATTTTTTTGTATGTTGTGTTTAGCTTCTTCCATGAATTGTATATTTTGTTAATATGATATGTTATGTCATAACTTGTATATTATGAGATCATAATGTAATTTTGTTAATACATTTTGTAAATTATGATCCATTATGCCTTCAAATGCTCTCTAACTTGCATGCATGAATTGTTCCTCCATTTATTGGCCTCATATGATAACTTCCCGCTTCATTTATAACTCGCGTGCCTTATAAATATGTTATAGTATGAGTTATGATTAATGTATGAAGCTTATGGCTCGATTTGATACAAAATATGAAAGATATGAAACGGCCATGTATTGAATGTTTTAATTGAATTACTTGATTATATGACCTCATCACTTGATTCATGATTCTTATGCATCTCACATCATGCGCATAACATGCCGTGCGTCTATGTGGTTTCATATTGGGTCAATTCTCACGAGTACACATTGTTCCTTCTCATGTACAGTTCGTTTCCAGGGCGGAGACTTCTGAATTGATTAGGTACCCGTATTACTCATGCTTTATGTCTCGTGGTATTCAAGGTGAGGGTGTTTTCGTTCTAGTTACATATCAATCCCTACAACTCTTATGTGATAAGTTTTGGGCCAAAACCTTACATATATATGGATACCATTTTCAAAGTGTAGTTATCGAGTAAATTATTATCGAGTAACCCTTTCTAATGAATTATGAAATATGTTATGTTTCTTATGAATTGATATGTCTTGGCGAGATTATACATGTATGTTATGTTCACGGGTCCAGGAATTTAGTACATGTGGCTATCCCGGGAGGCAAGGACCGACGGTGATCCCATGTGCTGATTCCTTTTATGTTTAACGGTGGTACCGGACCTCGTCAGGAGATTGGCGGGGAAAGGGAGCTGAGTGCCATCTGGGGAGTCATGTAACCCCTTTTGGTCAATGTATGAGGTGGCCGGGTCTTGCAAGCCCGTCCACCACCCGGAGGAAGAATGTTGGAACTTGTTTTATGAATATGATTGCATTATGATTGTTATGCACCATGTGGGAAGGCCGGGACACGGATCACCCAAACGACTATGTTATATGATTTGTGTGTATTATAATATATTGCATGATCACATATTCAATGTATTAATGATATTTGTCGTACACGGTGGGAGTTTGGTTGGAGATGATGCACGCTCACTCGCCGAGCCTTAATGATTATCTATGAATTATGAACCTAATGAATTTAATATGAATTAGTCGTAAAGTTCGAGCATTGTTTATTTATTTTCTTCCCCTTCGTGGGAACTAACTTCCAACAAAACCTTTGCTCGGAGTAACACCCCGCATTTTCTGAGTAAGATACGATGTGTTTTCGTGTGATTAGATTGTTATTTATTTAAACTTTGTTTGTGCTTGAATTGCTTTATTCATGTCTTAATTGTTTAATTGACTCGATTGCAATCTTATGAAAATATGTAGACTTAATCGATATATGTATTTAGTGTCTAATTGCTCTTTAGATTAAATTATGTGGACTAATTTGAAATTTATAAAATTTGGGGATCTATTTCTAATTATGAGAAATTCAATTTGGACTTATTTGAACACTACTCTAAATCTTGGGGGTACTTTCATAATTTCTTAAACTTTAATTGGACTTAATTGATCTTATTGGAAACTGGAGGACTGAAATGCATTACTTAATTTCTTGAGGGGCTTAATCGTAATTTCAGAAGAATGGGCCTCTTTATACCGAGAAACCCTAGCCACTTCATTTCATTCTTCTTCCTTCCCCGTTCGAACTCAGCAGCAGCAAGGGCAGCTCCACCACGCCAGAGATGGTGCCTCCACGCCACAGCCGTCATGCCGTCTACGCTATCGGCTTCCATTCCGGCGAGCCACCACCACTTTCAACCGTCTCTATCTCTCTTCCCCAGATCTGGAAAGAAAGTTGAAACTGTAGCAGCCAATGACCACCCATTACCGCCATCTCCGCCGCGCAACACCTTCTTCTCCGGCGTTCTCCACCGCCACGACTCAGCCCTCCACCACCGCAAGCCTTTCTTCCCCCAGATTCCCTTTCGATCTTCAACAGTCAGCAGTCTTCTTCTCCATTGAATGTCGTCACGACTCAATCCTCCACCATCACCATCTCCGCCGCACACCGCGCCTTTCGCCTCAACCGGAAACAGAGCCACATCCGATCTCTCTCTCCGGCGATGGCTCCACCACAGCATCACTTCGATCTCCTTTCTCTTTCCAGATCTGAGAGAGGAAACACCAAGAGCAGCGCCACCACCCAGCCGCCGAGTCTCTGCAAATCGGCCACCATAGCACCATCACCGGATGCCTCGTCACGGATCCGAACACCACCGCCACGTCTAGTCTCCAATCTCTGTCTTCCGCTAGCTTCGCCGCCAACACCACCATTTGCCAACAACGTCAGTTCCGTCACCATCTTCAACGCCTCTAACTACTGGTTCTCTTTTAATGTAATTCAACCTCCTTCCAAATTCATACTTTTATGCCATTCTGTACAATTTAAAATTAGATTGGTGTATGAATCTGTAATATAACTCTTGATTAATTAGCTTGTCATTTAAGTTGGATTAAATAGCTTATGTTATGGTTTGGTGAATGTAAAGTGGTAACCGTATATGTAATATGGATCATATAAAATTGTTGTTGTATGTGTAATTGGTACATTTGAGGTGTCTGTTGAAATTATATGTATATGTGACTTCATGTGTTTAAATGTGAGATTTGGATCAATTAGGCGATGTATGAAGGCTGAGATGCTATATGTAACTGTTCATGTGCAATTAGATGTGTGAATTTGTATACTTTGGGACTGATAATGTGAGTTAATTTAATTAGATTATTTATTTGGCTGAATAGAATCGGTACTGTGTAATTAAATTGGGTATTTGAGATATTAATAGATTTGTGAGTATTGTTAATTTATAAGCTGATCATTAAATGCAAAGGTCTTGTGCAGGTCCATTATGAATATTAAAATATTGTTGCTACATTAATATAATAAGATTTTGTACATACTTTGCAAATGAAAGTGGCTCTTCCCACGTGAGATGTATGCATACATGTTTAACTGTGATTTGAACTATGAATTTGTTTTCATTTGAATTGGAAATTGATCTGAGAGATTGATTATTTCGTGAATTGATGTGTGAAGGGTACTCATGCATATATATATGGTGTTAAATTAGTACTAATTGAAATTATGTTTGGTGAATGAGTTATGTGTATATGTTGTGAAGTGTGTGCAGCCTGGATATACGATATATACATATATGTATAGTAGTGTATGTATCTGCGTGAGTGTTGAATATATTTAGCTTGGTTATGTAATTGGTGTTTTAAATATTTAAAGTATACATGGATTTATATTCTATTTTGGGTAACAAAGTTGTGATTTAAAGTCAATATTTTTATTTTGTTTTGGTGTGGATTCTTGTAATTTAATTTAACTCTTTAAAAGTTGAATTATATAAAATATTGAAAGCCAATGACTTGTTTTGTGTGCTCCTACAAATTGAACTACATGTCTAATTTCTAATTGGGTTAGGGGTTGACTCATAAGTTTGTTTTACATAATACGTTAATTGTGTATATGAACACATTCGTGACATGTCATACAATTTTATACTTCCTGTACTCACGACATGTCATCTCATACCATTGCCGTGCGTCCTATTTGTTCTCATATTGAGTCGTTTCTCACGAGTACACATTGTTACTTCTCTTGTACAGTTCTTCTCCAGAGCGGAGATATCCTGATCGAGTAGGCACCGGTATTATACATGTCTTTTGTCTCGTCGTCTTCCAGGTGAGGTTTAGGATTTTGTATAGTTATGCGACCTATGGCCTTTACATGCTGATTTCTACCCCTACATGCGAGTATACCCTACTATAAATACGTATGTGCTGGATACTATATGTATATGATTTTGCGTGCGTCCTGCGCGGGTGGAGGTCATGAGGCTTAAAGTTCCATCCCGTAGGAATATACATGATATGATATGTTACGACCTTTGCGTGTGTCCTACGTGGGTGGAGGTTATTGAGGCTTAAAGATCCATCGCGTAGGAATATATATAAAAACCAGGTTTTGAGGCATATGTAAGCTATTTTGGAAAAACCAGTTGTGTTCTGATTCTGTAGCGAGATTGCCATGAAAGTTGGCATATGTTATGTTATGTTATGTTCTGTTATGGGGCCCAGAAGCTACGGGTAAAGAGCCCCCGGGACGGTGTCGGGCCATCGGGGTTATACCTCTGCGTAGTCTCCATCTGTATGAAGAGGATGTACCGGGACCCACCAGGAGGTTTGGTTGGGAAATGGAGTCCTGAGGGTTTGAGTAGCATTAGCACTCCCCTCGACTGTATGGATGGTTAGGGTCGCGCAACCCTACCATCATCCGGAGTTGAGGTTGGTATGTTGTTTCTGTTTTGTTATGATATGAGGAGTTGAGGTTGGAAGCTCGTACTCGTCGAGCATATGGTATGATATGTTATGGGAATCATGAATCGGAATAGAGTTTCTGAAAATGTTTTCTCTGGTATGCAACACCTATCTCCGGTTCATGAGTCCACCCTTTTGATATGTGTTGTGCTCTGTATATATATATTGTGGGTGTGCGTTAGCCCCCTCACTCAGTCAGTTGACTGACACCTCATTTATCATTTAGTTTGCAGGATTCCTTTTGGCTTGAGCTAGGCGGATGTGAGTCTCTTGAGTCACACTTGTCAGTCTAGTTGGTATTTGGATGCATTTGTCGCATACTTTATTTATGTTATGCATTTATGTTTCACACCTGAAGGTTATGTTTATGTTCTACTTAGACTTAAACCCGTGTGGGGTTAGTAAGCTAGTATTTGAATGTTAGTAGATATTATGATGGTACTTATGCTGTTTATTATGTTGGATTATGAATTTATTCGGGACTAGGTATTTATACTAGTTGAACCCGTCACCTACTTTGCATGTTTTGTTTTAAATGCTTTCGCTATCTATTGTTGTTGGTTTTAATTGCTTCCGCACTCTGAGTTTGTCAAGTTAGATCCGCCTAGCCTAGTGTGTGAGTTGGTCTCCCGTTCGCTATGATTCGGATTCGGGCATGGACTTTCCATTTCGTGACCGGGTCTGGGCCTTAGTGCGGGGGATGTGGCATCCTCCGTTTGGGGTGTTACACTCGGGATTTATGGCTTGCATGTGTATGTTTCTATATTATGTATCGCTCCTGCTCACTCAGTCTTCTAGAGACTGACCCCTCTTTCCCACTTCTTAGTATCTTGCAGGTTTTGCTAGGCGGAGGTCAAGTTTAATTCTCTTGTTGAGTCACGCCTGTACACTCGAGTCACATGTTATATTGTTATGATTTAATTGTAATTCCTTTATGTATTTGGGCCTGTGAGCCAATTATGAATTATTATTAATATGGATTCGGGACAGGTTGCATGCGTAGTTGAACCCGTGGATAGGATGCATGTTGAAATTTTCTTAGTCATCTTATGATAATGTTATATGTTGGGGCTATTATTGAAATTTATGCTTGGTATTATTGTTTCCGCCTTATGTATTCGGGATTTTGATTTAATTGGTTCAGGGTTAGTTTCCGCCTAGCCAGGTTGTTTTTTTTTTTTTTTTTTGTGTCTCCCGTTCGCTATGAGTCCGGTTCATGCTTGGATTATCCATTTCATGTGTGGACTAGACTTGTAGTGCGGGGGATGTGGTGCCTATCGTCCCGGGTGCTACAAACAAAACACATGCATGCACAAACACAAAATCAGAAACACACACACACATGCACGAACAATTCCCAAACAAACACACAAAACAACAGATAAGTAAACAAATAGAAAGCTCCCCGCCCGGTGAAAATTCATCATAGACCTTCCCCGGCCGGCGAAGGAGAAGGCATCTGTACAAAGTGTCCCCGCCCGGGGACATTTCAGTACAAACTCTCCTCGCCCGAGGAGAGTATTTCGGTAGTAACGAACAAGCAACAGCAGATCATGCAAAACAGGGGAGAAAATAAAGGCAAAACGGGGAAGCACACTCTCAAGACTTCAATCCAACACTTAGGCAAAGAATTTAATGGATTAAGGTGCTGCAAATCTTAGCAAAATAGATCCTTAACATGCCATAATTCACGCAGCAGCAACAACACGAAAACAAGGAGGAAAAGAAGTCATTTACAAACAAAATTCATTAATGGTATCTCATCAATTTTGAACTACCAAGCAATATAACTTCATATAACATTAAATGAAGTTCATGAGATCAATTTTCATGCATTAAATTCAAGGAAATCACAAGGGAACATAAAGGATTCATAAAAAGGACATAAACCCTTGCTATTCATCAAATTCTCCAATGCAAACACAAATCACCATGACATTGATCAAGATTGGGCTCAAAAGAAAGATGAGAAGATGCTCGACACATTCATGGGGAAATGATGGAGTATTGATCTCAAAAGGGTGAAATGAAAAGTGGGTTTCTCTTGGAGCTTGACGTTATCTCAATTTGCAGCTGTTTTTGGCTTGGTTTTAGAGTGTGAAATGGAATGAGAGTCAAGTTGGCTGACCAGGGGTTAAGTGAAGGTCATGTGGGTTCAAACCTTGCTCAATTTGGTTAACCATGGTTCAAGATATGATTAAAATAGTGGGAGATGGTCATTTAGGCGAACGTGACATGTTTCGGTTAAATTTCGGAGGTTCAAACGGGTATAGAAAAATATAAGGCTTGTTCCATTGAACCCAAATTTTTTATATGAGTTCAACGGAGGTGACGGAACTCGAATCCGAGTTCCCGAGCTCAAGTTATGACGCTTGGAGCCAAAGGTGCGCTAAATGCTCTTTAGCCCCCCATTTTGGTATCGTAACCGAAATAAAATTCGTTACTACATCAAACGAGATCGAAAACATGAAACGAGCATGTAGACATGTTCATAACACATAAATCTACAACATATTAAATCTTCACAAAAATCGAAATTGAATTCGAATAAGAACGGCACGCATTTTGTAATCATAGAAACATTTATTCAAAATTCATTAACATAGAAATTTCAAATCTTCAATATTCGTAAAATAAAATAAAAATAAATAAACTTTAACGAAATAAAAATATAATTAAAGGGAATTAATTAATTATAATTATGATTATAATAAGCAATTAGTTACACAATTAAATGATTTAAACGCGCAATTACGTAAACACATACATCAGACTTGCACAATAAAAAATAAAAAAAAATCGGGGTGTTACAATCTATCCCCCTTAAAAGAATCCGTCCTCGAATTCACTGTTAGCCTGAAAACAATTAATGAGAGAACCCCATCCCTCGCAAGCAACAAGGAGAGAACCCCGTTTCTCAAACAACAATGAGAGAACCCGTCTCTCAGAAGCAGCAAAGAGAGAACCCCGTCTCTCGAACAACAATGAGAGAACCCCGTCTCTCGAACAACAATGATATCAAAGAGTAAACAACAAGATGAAAAAGATTTCAAAACATGAATTACAACAATTAATAATCATGTAGGTCACACAGGGACACGTAATAAACATCAATTACAAACATAACAAGGGACAACGAAAATAATCAATTAGCAAGTCATATACCATTAAGAAATCATTTAAATTTAAATTGCATGTATGCATATGCCATGAATGCTTTAAGTACCGATCACCCTAATCGAGAGTGCCAAAGTAAATAGCTTGTTTGCCCAAGATATAATCTGGCCCAAAGGTTGGCTCGACACTTGTTTTGTCTCCAATATCTTTCGTGTGCCCAATGACGAGATGATAACCCTCTAATAATTCTATTCGAACTTTTACTGCTCTTAATCTTTCATCGATCACTCATCATTCATCTATAATCTTCTTTCAGTAGGACCAACTCTTTTAAGTAACCAAGCTTTGACCTTCCCATATACTTTTAGAATATACATCCCGGGGTTAGATTCGAATCCACTATCTTTACCCATACCAAAGTCTACCATATTCTCGAAGGCAACTGCACTCGACAACCTTGAAAATTTAATCCCGATCTTAAGGTAATTATCATTATAGCTTATCTGAACACGAATTGCTTCCTATCTTCTTCTCAGGTTATCCCTTTATCATCTTAAAACCTTTCAGGGTGCATTCAGTTTTCGGCCGATTCAATTCCCTAATCAAAGATAAAACATTCTTAATGATTCTTGAAGTTTGATTCAAGTCCATTGATGATCATCCTCTTTGATTCATCTCTTCTCAAATTTCCTTCCAGGTTATCATCGAAAAACAACCGATGACTTACTAATATTTACTTTGTTACGTGTCGTCCGAACCTCTTTTGTACCTAATTGAATTGACACCATCCTATTATATGATAACTTGATCCGGTTTCCTCTTGCCAACGCTGATTTAGGAGTTCCCAGAAGCTCCCTCATAATTCTATTGTCTTCAAAATTCCAAAGCCCGTACTATAAATACCCCTTAACAATCTTCAACCCAAATTACCACCGGTTGTCTTGTACCCAATCCTATCGTTTCAATTTCTAAGTGTTCCTCGAATCCATACCTTCATCTCTCGAAGTACCTATTTCTTCCGATATTATTCTTGAAGCTTCATCTATAACGGTTTGGATTTGCATGGGGTGCTAAATCTTTCATTTAATCTCTTGCCACTTTCAGGCACAACCTTGATTTCATTTCATTTTCCAACTGGGCTCTCCCCCTTAAAAGTTCTATTCTCAATTCCTTGAACTTGTTCTATCGTTAATGGAATAAGAGATTCCTAACTTCTTCATCTTAGCTTCCCCGTAAAATAGTTATAAGCATACCACTTGTTCGGTGATCTCATTTACATTCACTTCGAAGTGTTTGGTAAGACTAATAATTTACTTTCTTTACTCCATCCTCCAGTTCTATTTTCCCGAGCCTTAGTATTTTCTCTTCCCCTTCATTCCATATACTTTGCAATCCAACATTCTTCTTGCCAGGACTCGGGTATGACTTGGTAATGAACGAAGTGGAGGAAATTGCCTGTCACATAAACACTAAACCATGCATGTTGGATTAAGATGCTAATGCACGTAGCAAACTTCCGAGCATATCAATATGCAACACTTTTGAGCATTTATCAAGTGGAGATGCACGCAAATATATATATAGAAGAGGATAAATAATTTAAGCATGACGTATGATGCACGTGCCATGAATGCAATACACCTGTAAACTTTGGCTCGGTAACTTGTTCTCCATTTCTTTAAGTACAGACTTGCCTTGGTTTTATTGATCATGGTTTGCTTTCCCACAATCTTCTAAATCCTCAAAGTTTCCTTGTACCCACTTAAGTGTTCCCACGAGCCGAAATTGAAATTCCTCGAATCCAACTTCTTTTACGCCCCTGGAATCGGCATCTTGACTCCTTTCAAAGATTGATCCCAAATGATGTTTCAAATCCTACCCTTAGTTGTCTCTCTTCTCCAAGTACCCTTGACTATTCTTTATGAATTTAATGATTGGATGAACTCATCTTCCAATTGCTTACACTTGAGCACATAATTTCCCGTCAATAGCTCTTTGCCTTTCTTTATCGTTTCCACTTGTTGCTCCATGTCTCCCAATTCGAACTCACAACATGAAAATTCAGCTTAAGTCTGGAAAACAAACTTTAATCCGACCGAAGCTAGAACCTTTGGTACCTTGGCTTTCCATGAACTTGAAATCGCCATATCGATCTGTTCTCACTAACTCCTTCCAATCCAACTTCTTCCTTACCCGAACTTGAGTTCTCTTGAGGGTCTTCTTCTCTTCGTTCATAAAATCCATAAATCAAGCATATAGCGAACGGGAGACAATAAAACACTACCCTAGCTAGGCGGGCTATTCCTCAAATAATACATCAACGTATAACAAAAGCGGAAGTATAACTAAGTACATTCATTCCACTACTCACTTCCAAGCTTCAAAACAATATTTACATCATCAAGTATCCAACTTTCAAGTATACTATACTATAATATGTAGATAAGTACCAAGTCACATTCCAAAATCATAAATACCCATAATATACACCAAAAGATGAAAGACCATGCTAGACCCCAAAAGCTGTAAAACTGACTCAAATCCCGCCTAGCATTCGATCTTCGTGACCTGAAAATTGTGAGGTGTCAGTCTATGAAAGACTGAGTGAGGGGTTATAATGTAAAAGCGCAATTACCATGCAAGCTATAACCTCGGTTAAGGTTTTATGAAGGAGCAATATAGATTCTATAATAATACAAAGCTCGCCCGAGTTTATAATGAATCAATATACATTTCAATCTTTTCAATACAATTAGTACAATCAATCTGTGGCCCGGCGAGTGAGGGCAATTCTCCAACCTTTCTTCGACTGTGTACAATAATTCGATATTAATAGTTTAGGTGATCATGCAATCGATTCAGTGCACAATTAGAGAATTTCAATAAACCATCCTTCTTCCTCCGGGTGATGGGGGATTGCAAGTCCCCGCCATCCAGTCTCATTGAGTATAGGGTTCATGATTCCGTATACCCGGAACTCCTTCCTCCACTAATCTCCTAGTGGATTCAGGGGTCATCCCTACAATGTGAGGATAGTGCAAGAGTTGCCCGTCAGCCCACGCTTTCCCGGTTGGCTCAATACACTACCCTCGGGCCCACAGTGAACAATATACTCGCCAAAACATTCAATCAATTTAATTCAATATCAATGACAATTACTCGGTACAATATCAATCGATCAATAAAGGAACAATTCCATTTTCGGAAAACTATAGATATAATTATTTGTTTTGGTCCAAAACCACATAGAGTCGTAGGGTTCTTTTACAAATAGAAATAACCTCACCTTTACCAATACAAGAAGAAAGGATACACCTTATGGAGCGTGTTCCTCGTTTCCCGGACCGTGATCTTGAATCAAAAGAAATGGTGATGAGATGATGATATGTTGTTGATGATGCTCCTACTTCACACTTCCTTCAATTCTAGCTTGAATTAGGGTTGATATCTTCTTCCCCTTCTCAAGGTGTAAATGTCGGTTTTTGCTAGGTGTATGTGTGTGAGTTTTTCTCTTGAATCATATGGAACATAATGGAAGAAATGAGAGATAATTCATGATATATCCTAAAGTCATCTGTGGAAATATGTGATTCCTCCCTATTTGCATAAAAGTCCCTCATTTATTTAAATTGATGCACATAAGTATAATCTCTAACTATTGATGCAATTAACTTCAAGTCGTGATATACACTCATTACACAATTTCACATACGGGAATAATTAAGGAGCATATAATACAAGTATGGCACTTATTTCACTTATTTCATATAATTCATATAAATGATATTTCATATAAATGTATGGGAACATATGGCAAGTAATATGATGATACTTGTAATTAAATGAACAAACAAGCAATTTAACCTCCCAACTCCCGAAGACCCGTTCGTGGAGTGCTTACCTGAACTTCCAGAAATTGGGGCGTTACAACTCTCCCCCCCTTGAAAGAATCTGGTCCCCAGATTCATTGATCGGAATTGAATAGCTCGGGGTGGAACCTTTTCATCTTTTCTTCCGGTTCCCAAGTCATCTCTTCGGATTTATCACTTCTCCATAACACCTTGACCATAGGAATCCGTCGATTTCTTAATTCTTGATTCTTTCTATCCAACACCTTAACCGGCTGCTGAACAAAAGATAGATTCGGTTCTAACTCAACTTCTTCAACGGGGAGAATTTCTGTTTCATCTGGATAATACTTTCTGAGCTGAGAGACATGGAATACATTATGAATCCCGGTAAGATGAGGTGGTAGGTCCAATCGATAAGCTACTTCTCCGATTCTCTCAAGAACTTCAAATGGACCTATATAGCGAGGGTTGAGCTTCCTGCCTTTCCCAATCCGAGATAATCCCTTTCTTGGAGATACCTTCAAGAAAACCCGATCTCCAACTTCAAATTTGAGATCTCTTCTACGGATATCGGCATAACTTTTCTGTCTATCTTGTGCAGCCTTCATCCGTTGTTGAATTAACTGAACCTTTTCAATCACAGCTTCCACGGCTTTAGAAGGTTTCTCAAGTTTTCTTCCCTTCTTTACCCCTTCTTGTTTTGTCCACTTCCATTCCTCTAGATCAAAATATAACGAGGACTGACATTTTCGTCCTTAGAGTAATTCATACGGAGCCATGCCAATAGAAGACTGATAACTATTATTGTAAGCAAATTCAATTAAAGGGAGTTGGTCACACCATGAATTCGAGAAGTCCAAAGCACATGACCGTAATAAATCATCCAAATACCGTATTACCCTTTCAGATGGGCCATCAATCTGAGGATGAAAAGTCGTGCTAAACTGAAGTTTTGTTCCCAAAAGATCTTGTAATTCTCTCCATAACTTCGAAGTAAAACGGGGATCTCTATGCGAAACAATGCTCACCGGTATACCATGAAGACGAACAATTTCTCTATTATAGATTTCAGCCAATTTTCGGATCTTAAAGGACATACGGACCGGGAAGAAATGAGTAGACTTCGTTAGACGGTCCCCAATTACCCAAATACCGTCATATCCTCCTTTCACCTTAGGCAACCCGGTTATAAAATCCATTGGTACCTGTTCCCACTTCCACTCGGGGATAGGCAACGGCTGTAAAAGACCTCCTGGCTTTTGATGTTCAGCTTTAACTTGTTGACACGTCAAACAACATCTTACAAACTCGGTCACATCCTTCTTGAGTCCACGCCACCCATAAAATTGTTTCAAGTCTTTATACATCTTGTTTCCTCCTGGATGCACCGAATAGGCTGATTTATGGGCCTCTTCTAACAATACTCGTTTCAATTCATCGGGTATCACTACTCGGTTCTTAAAGCGAAGAAACCCAGCTTCATCAAACCCGAATGGACTTTCCGGATCTTCTCTTTCCTTAGTAATTAATTTCTGAACTTCCGGATCCTTTCCTTGAGCCTCAAACAATCTAAATTTCAATTCCGGTTGAATGGTGATGTTGAACACCCGACCTTTTATCACAATAGGCTCAATATGGCTATTTTCCCCAATTTCCAAATTTGAAACTCCAACTTTTCGGCTCAAAGCATCGGCTACTATATTAGCCTTCCCGGGATGATACTTGATTACACAGTCATAATCTTCTAACAGTTCCATCCATCTTCGCTGTCTCAAGTTAAGATCTTTCTGGGTGAATAGATATTGGAGACTTTTATGATCCGTGAAAATCTCAAAAGATACTCCATATAAGTAATGTCTCCATTTTCCAAGTGCGAATATCACCGCTGCAAGCTCTAGATCATGTGTCGGATAATTCTTTTCATAATCTTTTAACTTTCGGGAAGCATAAGCGATAACCTTGCCCTTCTGAGTTAAAACACATCCCAAACCTTCTTTAGATGCATCCGTGTACACGGCATATCCTTCTAACCCGTCCGGAAGAGTTAACACCAGGGCTGACACCAATCTCTTCTTTAACTCATTGAAGTTTGTCTCACACTTGTCATCCCAATCGTACTTAACATCTTTCTTAGTCAACCGAGTTAAAGGAGCGGCAATTTTAGAAAAATCTTGCACGAACCTCCTATAATATCCCGCCAATCCCAAGAAACTCTTAATCTCCGAGGCATTCTTAGGTCTCTCCCACTTCAAGACGGCCTCGATCTTGGAAGGATCAACTTCCAACCCGTTTCCCGAAATTATATGCCCCAAGAACGATACCCGATCGATCCAAAACTCACACTTACTGAACTTGGAAAATAATTGGCGTTCCTTTAAAGTTCTCAACACAAGTTCAAGATGCCTTGCATGCTCTTCGGCCGACTTGGAGAAAACCAAAATATCATCAATAGAGATAACTACAAACTTATCAAGGAACGGCCAGAAAATCCTATGCATCATATCTATAAAGGTGGCGGGAGCATTTGTCAAACCGAACGGCATAACCACAAACTCATAATGCCCATATCTTGTATTAAAACCCGTCTTTAGAATATCTTCGGCTCGGATCCGTAACTGATAATAACCTTGTCTCAAATCAAGTTTCGAATATACTTTGGATCCTTGGAGTATATCAAACAACTCCTCGATGTGTGGAAGAGGATATTTATTCTTAATTGTCATCCGATTCAATTCCCGATAATCAATGCACATCCTCAAAGTACCATCCTTTTTCTTTACAAACAATATCGGCGCTCCCCACGGTGACGAACTTGGTCTTACATACCCAATTTCCAATAAAGCATCAAGTTGGACTTTCAATTCTTTCAATTCCGCCGGAGCCATCCGATATGGAGTCTTGGAATACGGCTCGACATTCGGATATAAGTCGATCACAAATTCAATTTCTCTCTCTGGTGGCAACGAATCCAATTTATCCGGAAACACTTCGGGACATCCCTTAACAACTTCCGTTTCTTCCAATTTTACCTGATCCTTGGGTCGATTAAGTATATAAGCTATGAATCCCATAGCCTCGTCACGAACCAATTTCTGAGCTTCTGCAAAAGATAATAGAGGTACCGATTTCGAACTCCAACTAGTAATAACATCCGAACCCAGCTGAACTCTCTTGGCTCGACAATCCACGGTGGCATTATGCTCAAACAACCAATCCATCCCCAATGTAGATCCATAGCGTGACATTGGTAATTCAATAAAATCCGTAGAGAAAACTCGACCCTCAATACTCACCGGCACCGCTCGAAAAACCCGGTTAGTTTCTATACTACCACCGAAAGGAGTACTAACATGATAATAAGCAGAAGATAAAGTAACACATAAAGGCAAATTCACAGAAATAGCGCGGGAAATAAAGGAGTGGGTGGCTCCCGGATCAAATAAAGTATGTATGTTCGTGTCATGGATGCAAATAGTACCTTCCACCACAGCTGTAGGGTCTATATCAAGATCCGCTTCCTCTCCTTCCAAAGCATAGGCTCGGGCTCTAATTATCGGCCTCTGACCCCCGGCAGGCTGATCCCGACGATCCGGACACGTATCCACTCGATGATCGGCATCCCCACAAATGAGGCACAACCCGAGACACCTTCTGCAATTATCATAGTGATGAGTTGGCTGCCCACAGAAGGTACATTTTGGTTTCTCGGGAGGTGGTGGTACACTAGAGGGCTGAGAAATTTTCTGAGTCGACCCTTGTTGTTTAAACTTCCTCATTGGACCCTTAGATTGTGAAGGAACTATCTCATGAGTGATTGGCCTTTTTCCCGGATTATATCCCGCTCTCGATCCTGATCCCAAGCCCTGTCCTGACCGGTAAGAAGACCTTCGTGCATTGACCGAATCTTCCACTTTTAAGGCCTTTTGAGTAGCCTTTTTCCAAGTGCTAGTATTAACCGCTTCGATCGCCGCTTGAATGTCCGGCCTTAGTCCTTGAACAAACTGCATAGCTTTGTGGAAATCATCGCCGGTAATATTGGGAGCATACTTGGATAACCTTTCAAATTCTGCTATGTACTCGGACACGGATCTCCCTCCTTGTTTAAGCTCGGTAAACTCTTTGAGCCTTCGGGTGCGTGAAGAGGGTGGAATGAACTTGTTCTTGAATTCCCGCACTAACACTTCCCAAGTAACCTCTTCTTCGGCCGCGTCAAGAACGATCTTGGTGCTTTCCCACCACGAATAAGCTTCTCCCTGGATTAGAGTAAGAGTACACCGGGCCTTCTCTCTCGAATCACAAGGAATAAGAGCCCAAATTCTTTCTACTTCCTTAAGCCACTGCTCAGCCTGCATATCATTCCCTTTAAAGAATCTGGGCGGGTGTTGATTTTGAAATTCCCTTAATATAGCTGAAATCGGGGCCGGTGGTGCTGCTGGAGGAACAGGTGGTGCAGGAGGCACATAATCCCGCAGTCTCTGATCTATTAGTTGAACCATAGAATTTAGGAAATCCTGCGGTTGTGCTTGAGGGGGTGGAGGTGGAAGAACATGTTCATGATGGTGATGCCTGTGTCCCGGAGAATGCTCTCTACGAGGCCTTCCGCGCGGCATCCTGAAATTCATTTTGATTATAAATTGAAACCTTGAATCTTAATATCTTCAAGGTCACTCTCTTCACTTCTTCTTTAATCTTGAATTCTTTAGCTAAAGCCCCATCATAGGAACCACCAATTACCCGAATTCTTGTTAACATCCGGAGCCTTCTTCAACTCACCCGTATACATAAGGAATACTTGTAGTATATGGCGGTTACTTTGGAATTTTACCGTGATTTGATGTTGTGCTAGCAACCTATGAATCACAACTCAATTCAAATATAATGCATGACGGTTAATAAATGCATATGGCACATAATTAGCATCAAAAGCACGTATTAATGCAAAATGCAACGCGTAAATGAACAAAATCTAAGTTAAACACATTTAATAATATATTTTCCATGTCAAATTTTCAATAACAATGCTCATGCAACATAATTGATGTAAAATGTAACAAATAATTCAACAAAATAAAAATTAAAGCACGTTGAACATATAAAATTAACGCAACGTGAAATCAATCAACCAACAATTAATAGCAAGAATCAATGCAAAGCACACTATCAATTAGTTGAAAGATGTTCAGATAAGTTCAAATAAAAAGCAAGACTCTCAGATTATCAATTAATCCTATGTCGTACGACTTAGACTCACAAGACACGACACTAGAACCGCGGTTTTGCAACCGGGCTCTGATACCACTTAAGGATGTAGCACCCGGGACGATAGGCACCACATCCCCCGCACTACAAGTCTAGTCCACACATGAAATGGATAATCCAAGCATGAACCGGACTGATAGAGAACGGGAGACACAAAAAAAAAAACAACCTGGCTAGGCGGAAACTAACCCTGAACCAATTAAATCAAAATCCCGAATACATTAGGCGCAAATGTAACACCCTTAACGCAAAGGCACTACATCCCCCGCACTATAGTTCAATCCACATATGGAATGGGCACCCATAAATGAATCAAGCCTATAGCGAACGGGAGACAATAAAACACTACCCTAGCTAGGCGGGCTATTCCTCAAATAATACATCAACGTATAACAAAAGCGGAAGCATAACTAAGTACATTCATTCCACTACTCACTTCCAAGCTTCAAAACAACATTTACATCATCAAGTATCCAACTTTCAAGTATACTATACTATAATATGTAGATAAGTACCAAGTCACATTCCAAAATCATAAATACCCATAATATACACCAAAAGATGAAAGACCATGCTACACCCCAAAAGCTGTAAAACTGACTCAAATCCCGCCTAGTACTCCATCTTCATGAACTGAAAATTGTGAGGTGTCAGTCTATGAAAGACTGAGTGAGGGGTTATAATGTAAAAGCCCAATTACCATGCAAGCTATAACCTCGGGTAAGGTTTTATGAAGGAGCAATATAGATTCTATAATAATACAAAGCTCACCCGAGATTATAACGAATCAATATACATTTCAATCTTTTCAATACAATTAGTACAATCAATTCGTGGCCCGGTGAGTGAGGGCAATTCTCCAACCTTTCTCCGACTGTGTACAATAATTCGATATTAATAGTTTAGGTGATCATGCAATCGATTCAGTGTACAATTAGAGAATTTCAATAAACCATCCTTCTTCCTCCGGGTGATGGGGGATTGCAAGGCCCCGCCATCCAGTCTTATTGAGTATAGGGTTCATGATTCCCTATACCCGGAACTCCTTCCTCCACTAATCTCCTAGTGGATTCAGGGGTCATCCCTACAATGTGAGGATAGTGCAAGAGTTGCCCGTCAGCCCATGCTTTCCCGGTTGGCTCAATACACTACCCTCGGGCCCACAGTGAACAATATACTCGCCAAAACATTCAATCAATTCAATTCAATATCAATGACAATTACTCGGTACAATATCAATCGATCAATAAAGGAACAATTCAATTTTCGGAAAACTATAGATATAATTATTTGTTTTGGTCCAAAGCCACATAGGGTCGTAGGGTTCTTTTACAAATAGAAATAACCTCACCTTTACCAATACAAGAAGAAAGGATACACCTTATGGAGCGTGTTCCTCGTTTCCCGGACCGCGATCTTGAATCAAAAGAAATGGTGATGAGATGATGATATGTTGTTGATGATGCTCCTACTTCACACTTCCTTCAATTCTAGCTTGAATTAGGGTTGATATCTTCTTCCTCTTCTCAAGGTGTAAATGTCGGGTTTTGCTAGGTGTATGTGTGTGTGAGTTTTTCTCTTGAATCATATGGAACATAATGGAAGAAATGAGAGATAATTCATGATATATCCTAAAGTCATGTGTGGAAATTTGTGATTCCTCCCTATTTGTATAAAAGTCCCTCATTTATTTAAATTGATGCACATAAGTATAATCTCTAACTATTGATGCAATTAACCTCCAGTCATGATATACACTCATTACACAATTTCACATAAGGGAATAATTAGGGATCATATAATACAAGTATGGCACTTATTTCACTTATTTCATATAATTCATATAAATGATATTTCATATAAATGTATGGGAACATATGGCAAGTAATATGATAATACTTGTAATTAAATGAACAAACAAGTAATTTAACCTCCCAACTCCCGAAGACCCGCTCGTGGAGTGCTTACCTGAACTTCCGAAAATTTAGGCGTTACATATATCAAGTAATTCTAACAATTCATGTCAATTAAAGATGAAAATTGAATGCAATATACACGTTGACAAGTTGTTCCTATGCCTTACGACCTAAACTGACTCAATCACGACACGAGAGCCCGGGTTTCGCAACCTGGGGCTCTGATACCACTTAAGGATGTAGCGGCCCAACAGAAGGCCCCACATCCCCCGCACCGAGACCCGACCCACATATTAAATGGAGAGTCCATACACGAGCCGAATCATGGCGAACGGGGACTCACTCACACACAAACCAAATAAACAAGCTCATGAATTAAATGCGAGTGCGAAAGCAGAACATATAATAAATCACTAGGTTTATCATAAAAGACGGATTCCACTAGCATGAGTACCTAGTCCCGAAAATTAAAACATAAATCATAACAATTCATACATAAATCTATAGCTTATTCAATTTACAATATGCGAGAAGTGACCCAACTTGACCAAACGACTCGACTGACTCGAAATCCCGCCTAGCACCTCAACACCTGTAAGAGAAAACTGAAACAAAGTCGGGTTCAGTCTATAGGAGACTGGTGGGTATAAAAGAGGGCATATTATAATATTATCGTAGAATTTAAACACTCACACATGCAAGCTATAATCCTGTGAGAGGTTTTTGAGATATTTCCCAAGTGGGTAAAGCAAAGGAAAACAACGGTCGGGATTACAACGATCAATTTCATTATCTCATAATCATACATGTGGTCGTTACGTAAGCCCTGGCGAGTGGGTGAATTCTCCAACATTCTCCTCGTGTGTGCATAGTTTATTTATTCATTCATTACCGATCATGCAACATACATACATTCATAATCATGCGTTCATGATATTTCATTCTTAATCATGCTTTCATACATAAACATTTACACCTTTTTCCTTCGGGTGGTAGATGGGCTTGCAAGACCCGGTCACCGGTCCATACATGGGGGCTAGTGAGGTTCATGAACTCTCAAAAGCCCAGTTAGCCTTTCCTCGTCAAAACTCCTGAACGAGGTCGGTTCCGCCATAACTCATGGTTGGAACTAGTACATGGGATCCCCGCCGGCCCTTGCCTCCCCGGATAGCCACAAGCACTAAGTTCCTAGGCCCGTGTGTTTATTCATGTTCTCGCCAAAATCATAAGGTCGCGATACATAAAATAAGGGCTTTACGTTGGAAATCATTGACTCCTTTGAAAAGACTCGATATATATATTTATATATAATATTTTGGCTTAAAGCTTTCACATTGGATATATCGGTTCAATTATAACTAATAGTAGAGAAACCCACCTGTTACACCTTACCGATCGATACCAAGAAGAAAAGAAAATACTTGAGGTGTCCTATGAACCCGGCAAGCCTCCGCTCTAGAGAAAACTGTACAAAAGACAATGTAGTGTAATCGTGAGACTCAAGACTCCAAATGAACCATATACGACGCACGGCATGTTAAGCATAGGATATGAGATGCATAAGAAGTATAAATTATGTTATGAGGTCATATAATCAAGTAATTCATTCGAACGTTCCATACATGGTGGTTTTATATTCATAAATTCCATATCATTCATGACCATAACAATTGGAGCCATGATTTTCATATTGTATTCCTAGCACCTGCTTAATCATGTTTACAATGCATATAATAAGTATAGGAGCCAGAGAAGTCAATTAAGACATCAAGATATTACAAGAAGGCACTTAACGATTCATATAGAAGCACTTAAGCCACGTTATAGCAATTCAGGTCAGGAATTTATATAACAATTGTAATTCAAATATATCAAGTTTACAATTATAATTTAAGCAAAACAAGGGCATTGAAATCATTTAAATGGTAAGAGTGAAATAGGTAACAAATTAATTCTAAAATCATAAAGTAAATACAATATATTAGTTAATACTAAATAAATTAATACTTACAATATATAATATGCACTAATACACATATATATAATATGCATGTGCATGTATAATACATACATACATATATATATATATATATATACACACACATACTACACAAATACACATGCATGCATTTAATATATATATATATATATACTATATTTACACTTTTGCATTTATATTACATATTTACATATAATATCACACACACACACACACACACACACATATATGTATATATATACTTACATACACAAAACAAAAAATCACAAACACACACACACATGCACGAATAGCTCTCAAATAAACACACAAAAGCAACAGATAAGTAAACAAATAGAAAGCTCCCCGCCCGGTGAAAATTCATCACAGACCTTCCCCGGCCAGGAAAGGAGATGCAGAAGGCATCTGTATAAAGTGTCCCCGCCCGGGGACATTTCAGTACAAACTCTCCCCGCCCGGGGAGAGTCTTTCGGCAGTAACGAACAAGTAGCAGCATATCACGCAAAACAGGGGAGCACACTCTCAAGACTTCAATCCAACACTTAGGCAAACAATTTAATAGATTAAGGTGCTGAAAATCTCAGCAAAACAGATCCTTAACACGCCATAATTCATGCAACAGCAACAACACAAAAACAAGGAGGAAAAGAAGTCATTTACATACAAAATTCAGTAATGGTATCTCATCAATTCTCAACTACCAAGCAATATAAGTTCATATAATATTAAATGAAGTTCATGAGATCAAATTTCATGCATTAAATTCAAGGAAGTCACAAGGAAACATGAAAGATTCATAAAAAGGACATAAACCCTTACTATTCATCAAATTCTCCATTGCAAACACAAATCACCATGAAATTCAGTAAGATTAGGCTTAAAAGAAAGATGAGAAGATGCTCGACACATTCATGGACTTACCTTTCAAGTTTGGAGAGAAATGATGGAGTATTGAGCTCAAAATGGAGAAATGAAAAGTGGGTTTCTCTTGGAGCTTCAAGTTGTCTCGGTTTGCAGCTGCTTTTGGCTTGGTTTTGGAGTGTGAAATGGAATGAGAGTCAAGTTAGCTGATCAGGGGTTCAGTGAAGGTCATGTGGGTTCAAACCTTGCTCAATTTGGTTAACCATGGTTCAAGCTATGATTAAAATAGTGGGAGGTGGTCATTTAGGTTTACGTTACAACTTTCGGTTAAATTTCGAAGGTTCAAACGGGCATAGAAAACTATAAGGCTTGTTCCATTGAACCCGAATTTTTTATACAAGTTCAACGGAGGTATTGGAACTTGAATCCGAGTTCCCGAGCTCAAGTTATGATGCCCGGAGCCAAAGGTGCGCTAAATGCTCTTTAGCCCCCATTTTGGTCTCGTAACCAAAATAAAATTTGTTACCACATCAAACGAGATCGAAAACATGAAACGAGCATGTAGACATGTTCATAACACATAAATCTACAACATATTAAATTTTTACAAAAATCGGAATTGAATTCGAATAAGAACGGCACGCATTTTATAATCATACAAACATTTATTCAAAATTCATTAGCATATAAATTTCAAATCTTCAATATTCATAAAATAAAATATAAATAAATAAACTTTAACGAAATAAAAATATAATTAAAGGGAATTAATTAATTATAATTATGATTATAATAAACAATTAATCACTTATTTATAATAAACAATTAATTACATAATTAAATGATTTAAACACGTAATTACGTAAACACATACATCAGACTTGCACAATAAAAAAAATCGGGGCGTTACAGGGTATCCACCGAGGGCTTAAGGTAGTAGCGCCTTCTCAACCTCCAAGTGTCGTACGCCAACACCTCAAATGGGAAGTGCACAGGCTTAACTCGACGGCCCTTGCCATCCCGGGCGTCCTTACCCACAATCCCTGGGCCCGGATTCATAAGAAACATACCAACAAACCCATCTTTCAGGGCACAACTCGCTAAAGCATAAAGGAAACGAATCGGGGATTCAAAATCATAGACTCATATACACCCGTACATATACCATTTTTCATAAACTCAAGGGATTTTATAAGGTCATAAACATATCATAAGCACTCGTATTTATTCGTATAATACATATATAGTCACAAGCAGGGTAGGAAATCAATTCACATAAAGGCCATAGGTCGCTTATCTACAAGAAAATATGCTAACCCTCACCTGGAAACAAAGCGCGAAGTAGGAACCGAACGGAAAGAGCAAAGGACCCCTAAACCTTGGGCTCGTTGACTTCCGGAAGGGGATCTGAAACAAAAAAATGCAAGACCCGATGTAACACCCCAAACGGAGGATGCCACATCCGCCGCACTAGGACCCAGACCCGGTCACGAAATGGAAAGTTCATGCCCGAATCCGAATCAAAGCGAACGGGAGACCCACCCACACACTAGGCTAGGCGGATCTAACTCGACAGACTCAGAGCGCAGAAGCAATTAAAACCAACAACAATAAATAGCGGAAGCATTTAAAACAAAACATGCAAAGCAGGTGACGGGTTCGACTAGCATAGATACCTAATCCCAAATAATAGATCGACAAACATAACAAGTGACGGGTTCAACTAGCATAGATACCTAATCCCGAATATCAACATAAAGTAATAATCATCAAGTGCCACAAGGGGCCAAATGAGAGTGCCACGCAGGGCTACCGAATAGTAAAGTATAATCTCAAGTCTACAAGTCAAAGCACAAGTAAAGTGTATGAAAAGACAAATGCAAATAGAAAGACTAGACGGACGAAGTGCAACTCGAAGGACTCATTTCCGCCTAGCAAACGCCAACAACTTGCAACTAAAAGTGTAAATGAGGGGTCAGTCAACTTGACCGAGTGAGGGGGCTAACGCACACCCACAATATATAAATATATAAGGAGTATAGCACATAATAAAAAGGATGGACTCATGAACCGGGGATAGGTGTTACATACCAAAACGTTTTGAAAGGACCTGAATAAGATATAGATATAAGTTTAGAAACCATTTTCCAGAAAGACTCTATCCCGATTCATAATTCCATAACATAACATAATCAACTGCTCGGCGAGTACGAGCTTCCCACCTTTATTCCTCAGAACATAAATCACAATCTATCCAACCGCTACACCAATGATGGAAGGGATGTACAGTCCCCAAAACCATCTATAATAACACCGTCTAAAATAGACTCTATCTCAAGAGGGTAGCGAACCCACCAGAGTCATCTCCGGCCTTAGCCGAAGGCTCAAGATATCACGCCTTCCTCATCACCCTAAGGTCGCGCAATGATATCTCAAATGGAAACTACGCACATGGTTGAAACTCCGGCCGCCCTAACCGTCCCGGAGGCCCCATTACCCCTAGCTCCTCGGATCCACAATATAACAGGACAGAACAGATGCCATATAACATGGCTAACTCGCTACAGAATCATAACCCAACTGAATTTTTCAAAATAGCTTACATATGCCTCGAAACTGGTTTTTATATATTCTTACAATGTGGAATTTAAGCCACGAAGGCTCCCACACACGTAGGACGCACGCAAAGGGCATAAACATATCATATCCAACACGTATGTATTTATAATAAGATATACTCGTATACAAGGGTAGAAATCAGCATATAAGGGCCATAGGTCGCATAACTATACAAAATCCTAAACCTCACCTGAGAAGCGACGAGATACCAGAACTGACAAGACGAATGTATACTTGATCAGGTTGTCTCCACCGTGGAGATCATTGTACAGAAAAGGGAATACATTGTACTCATGAGACAAGACTCGATCATGAAACCACATAGACGCACGACAATGATTATGAGTCGAGGTGAAGTAATATGAAATGGTATGCATAGGTGTCCATGTTGTGCTTCTAATGTGGTGTCGTGGTCCATTAAGGCATATCAATGCGCAACAAGGTCATATTTACAAGTAGCAGGCCCAAACATAAGTGTAAGATGAACTCAAGTATCATACAACATTCAATGTTCCTAGCATACTTTATATCTTTAGTGATTCACAAGGTTTCAAAATATTACACTTAGCACCCTTGAGCAAATTATGAAGATTTGGAAACATTACACCAGCACAAGTCCTTTGACAAATCCATTATCCAAGCTGGCAAGAATTAAGTCCTTTTTACCAAGTTCGCATATATCAATTTAGGTTTAATTACATCTATGGAAACATACAATTACGCGTACCATAAAACATTTGTTGGATGTCTTAGAAAGATGCTTGAATACAATTTATTAAGCTCACTTAACAACTCCAATAAATAATCCAATTTACACATATATTTAGGTGTCCACATATTTCGACATAAACAACTACTCACAATTCCATTTATTTAAACAGGTTTAAACTCAATTTAATTCAAACTATAAGAATTCATTCCAATTTGAATATATGTTCCCAAGGATCATTCACACTTAACAATGCAGTTGTACAACCCATTACACATTTTCATCATATAGCATAATCAAGCAACAAGCTAATTTTCTCAAATATGTTCATAATTCTATACCAATGTACACATACGACTGTTACCCATATTTATGAATAACCAAATCTAACACGTTTCAATTAAAAGAACTCATAGCTTTTACTTGAACTAATACAGATTACACAACCCAAATAAATACTAACAAATACTTGTTAGACGAATTAATTAAATCAACCTAACACACTAATTACAATTACACATTAACCAACTCAACTTATTATACAACCAAATTTGCAATTCCGCATCATCAAAGCTCCAACATTTTACAGCAGTTCAGTTTATATCCTTAACAGCTCCAATTATCCAGAAATCAGATCATCTTATAACCACACGAGTAACAACCAGTAATTTAATCATCTAATTAAGTTCAAATAACTGAAATAGTTAAACTAATGCATTGTTTACAATTAAGTATGAAATAATTTATGCAGAGATTGGAAATTACAATTTAAAAAAGAGTAGCAGGGCGTTGGGTGGTGGTGAAATCCGAAAGTGGCGGTTGGCGCTGGAGGAGACGATTTCCAGGATTTGCGAACCCGGGCTGAATCCGGCCAATGGCGGTGCTGCTGGACCCTTTCTTGGCAGAAAGCCTGGAGGCGACGGTCTTAGGGTCTACCCCTTTTTCCTCTGGAATGAAAGAGAGAAGATTGAGGGTAGTGTTGATGGGTTGAAATGGAGAAATAGAGAGAGATGTACCGGCGGCGATTTAGTGGCGCATCTGACTGATCTGGGGCGGGGTGCAAGCCTTCTTTCTTGTGTAAGGTGGCGTGATGGCGGTAAAATAGCGGGATCAGGTCGGAGTCGTTCACCCCTGTTCAGATCTGAGTGAGGGTGGTGGTCCGACGGTGGCTATCTGGTGGTGCTGCGAAGTCGCGTTAGTGCAGGTGGAACAGAGGTGGTGGCGGAAAGGCGGAGATGGGGAAGCTGTTGTGCCGTTGTTGCTGAGCTTATAAGGCTGAGATGGGTGGTCTCGCCGGAGAAGAAGGCATTGCGGTGGTGACCGACGAACTGACTGCTAAGAGAAGGAAGATGGGTGGAAGAAGGAGACGGCGGTGATGCAGTGCCGTCGGGGCAAAGATGTTGTCGACGAGCGAAGGTGGTTGATGATGAGCGGCGGTGGAGGGCGGACTCGCGATAGTGGTTCGGTGGGGAGCAGACTGTTCCGCCTTTGCCGCTGCTGAAGACGAAGGGGAAAGGAATAGGAGAAGAATGAAATGAGATGGGCTAGGGTTTCTCGATACAAAAGGGGATCCCAAATTCTAAAATTACAAATAAGCCCCCCAAGAGTTTAAGTCATACGATTGAGTCCACAAAGTTTCCAATATGATCAAATAAGACCAATCCAAACATTTAAAATTACAAAAACAGTCCCACAAGAAATTTAATTATGCGATTGAGTCCACAGATTTTAAGTAAGATTTAGATCAAGCCCAATTAAAGTTTCAATAATTATAAAAGCAGTCCCAACTTATAATAATTATAAATTAGCCCACATAAATCGAATTAGAAAGCGAATAGGTACTAAGCACATGTTTCAGTTAAGTCCACATATTTTCATAAGATTGCAATTGGGTCAATTAAACAATTAAAACATAAATAAAGCAATTCAAACACAAGAAGAGTTAAATAAATAATAATCTAATCGTACGAAAACGACATCGTATCTTGCTCCGAAAATGCGGGGTGTTACAATCTTCCCCCTTTAAGAGAACCTGGTCCCAAGGTTCCACTGCTCAGCTGGAAAAGCTTCGAGTGATACTGTCTTAACCCTTCTCCAGGAGTTGCGTAAAACTTAGCCTCCGTTGTGAAGTTTACTCTCATTGTCTTTACTGAACCTTTCTTGCGATGTCTCGTTGTCATTGGGATCCATTTGAGTACTGGACCGTTGCTTTCATCAAGTTGTTTGACCATTCCCATGAGACGAATAGTTGTCACTGCACTCAACTTCGATGGCATCGCAAACTCGTCACTTGTAGATAGTAGCCAGGACAACGCGTAACGCAGCCACAACAAACAAGAGAGAATCCCATCTCTCCGCACAAAAGGTGAGAGAACCCCGTCTCTCAAACACAGAAAGCGAGAGAGCCCCGTCTCTCGATCACATAAGAGAGAGCCCCGTCTCTCGAGCAGACAATTGTGAGAACCCCGTCTCACAGCCTAAGTTGGATAGATTCCAGCATCTTCCAACATTCTAGTTCAAGAAATTCTAGCATTTCTCAAACCCCTAAATTCAAGAGGATCCAGCATCTCCCGAATATCTAAGTACAAGAGAATCCAACATCTCTTGTGCACAAAGTTTAGAAAGAATCCAACATCTTTCTATCACATAAATAGAGAGAATCCTACATCTCTCCAACAGGTAAACAAAAGAGGGAGCCTAAGGTTTCTCTTGCACATAAATCTACAGACCAACATTCATACATACGCAAATCAGAGTAACACTTGTTGAAAAGTATGCGGTGCGTGTTTGGTGTACCTTACACAACTGATATCGGTATCCCTTGAGTATAGATTCAACACTCATACCTCGACTCAAGGGGGATATCGCGATGGAATCCCTGTAAAACAAGGTCACAGTACGTATTTATGTTATATTCGAGGTTAGTGAGCAATCAAGGGAACTTTAAATCACATAGACACGAACAGTTCACAGAGGTACATAACTCATTCATTTCGACAACGGTTCATAACAAGTAGAAATTTCAAGTTATAAGTACTAAATCGGGTATCCGAGTTATCACAATTAAAACAACAATTAACACATATCACAATTGGCAAGGATATCACATAATAATAAGAGTCAAATAAATGATGTATGTATGCTCGTGCCATGAATGTTTATTGTACCTTCCACCGCGGCATTCTGATCAACCTCCGCTGCCTCTTCTTCTCCATTAAGAGCATATGCATGAGCCTAAATAGTTGGCCTCTTCTTCGGGCAGGTGTTCTTCATGTGATCAGCAGAGCCACATACCAAGCATCTACCCAAAAACTTCCAACACTTCTCCAATGGATGAGAGCCCTGACAGTGAGAGCAACGAGCCTGAGCTGGGGCCGGTAAAACTGGAGGTGCCACGGGAGTACTAGTTCGTCGCTCCCGCACTCATCGTTTCTTAGCTCTCAATCGATCGCAATCAAAAATCTTATGCTTTGGTGACCCGCAACCGTAACATCTCCCTAACCTCTCCCAACACGTATCGTATAAATGGGTGTCTCCTCCACAATAAGTACACAGTGGGGGTCCATTTCTCGGCTTTGAAGTACTCCCAGCCTTGTTTTTCTTCCCACGTACTCTTTTACCTCGAGCCCCAAGTCCGCTCCCCGATGTATCTCCTCCTTTGCCCAAGTCTCTCATGCCAACCTCCAATGCTAATGCTCTCTCAGTAATCTCCTCGCATGTACCCGTGTTTCCCATGAGCACAAACTCCTTAAGCTCACTCCGTAGACCCTCCAAGAAATGCCTAGCCTTCATCCAATCATTGCCCATGATGTGGGGTACAAACATACCCAACCTCTCAAACTCCTCCATGTAACCCTTAACAGTCCTATCCCCCTGCTTAAATGTGAGGAAGGCTACCAATCTCTGCCTCTGTAGGGTAGCCGGCGTGAACCTCTTCCTAAACTCCAAAACGAACACATCCCATGTCAATCCTCCACCCGTTGCCCCAAACCTCTGAACAATTTATCTCCACCATTGTTCTGCCGGTCAACGTAAAAGTAGAGGGGTAAGTCGTGCCATATTATGAGTGTCGCATGGCCACGCTTCAAATAAGCCCTCTATCCCCGAAAGCCACTGATTAACACAAATTTCATCACCTCCTTCGAATAGGGCAGGGTTGAAAGACTGTATCTCTAGATACAACCTTGCTATGGAGTTCATAGGTGGTAAGTCGGTTGGAAGTTGCACTTGATTGTACGGATTATGTTGAGAAGGCTGACCTTAGGGGAGCATCCTGAAAATCTCAACAAATACAGCACAGGTATATGTATGCCGGTTAGTAAATGCTCATGTCACATACTAAATCAAGCAAGGCACCAAGGAAATGTAATACTTCACATAATGCAATTTCAGCAAGAGTGATGGAAATTCAAATGCATAGTCTATCAAATGGTGAGGTACATGCACACAATCATATAATCATGAAACAATTTATGCCGCAGGGTCAAAATATCAAGTCAAACAAATGCAATGCGCAGTTATTCCTATGCCGTACGACCTAGACAGGCTCAACACGACTCCAGAGCTCGGTTTTGCAACCTAGAGCTCTGATACCACTTAAGGATGTAACACCCCAAACGGAGGATGCCACATCCCCCACACTAGGACCCAGACCCGGTCACGAAATGGAAAGTTCATGCCCGAATCCGAATCAAAGCGAACGGGAGACCCACTCACACACTAGGCTAGGCTGATCTAACTCGACAGACTCAGAGCACGGAAGCAATTAAAACCAACAACAATAGATAGCGGAAGCATTTAAAACAAAACATGCAAAGCAGGTGACGCATTCGACTAGCATAGATACCTAATCCCGAATAATAGATCGACAAACATAACAAGTGACGAGTTCAACTAGCATAAATACCTAATCCAGAATATCAACATAAAGTAATAATCATCAAGTGCCACAAGCGGCCGAATGAGAGTGCCACGCAGGGCTACCGAATAGTAAAGTATAATCTCAAGTCTACAAGTCAAAGCATAAGTAAAGTGTATGAAAAGACAAATGCAAATAGAAAGACTGGACGGACGAATTGCAACTCCAAGCACTCACTTCCGCCTAGGAAACGCCAACAACCTACAACTAAAAGTGTAAATGAGGGGTCAGTCAACTTGACCGAGTGAGGGGGCTAACGCACACCCACAATATATATATATAAGGAGCATAGCACAGAATAAAAATGATGGACTCATGAACCGGGGATAGGTGTTACATACCAAACGTTTTGAAAGGACCCAAATAAGATATAGATATAAATTTAGAAAACATTTTCTAGAAAGACTATATCCCGATTCATAATTCCATAACATAACATAATCAACTGCTCGGCGAGTACGAGCTTCCCACCTTTACTCCTCAGAACATAAATCACAATCAATCCAACTGCTACACCAATGATGGAAGGGATGTACAGTGCCCAAAACCATCTATAATAACACCGTCTAAAATAGGCTCGATCTCAAGAGGGTAGCGAACCCACCAGAGTCATCTCCGGCCTTAGCCGAAGGCTCAAGATATCACGCCTCCCTCATCACCCTAAGGTCGTGCAATGATATCTCAAATGGAAACTACGCACATGGTTGAAACTCCGACGGCCCTAACTGTCCCGGAGGCCCCATTACCCATAGCTCCTCGGATCCACAATATAACAGGACAGAACAGATACCATATAACATGGCTAACTCGCTACAGAATCATAACCCAACTGAATTTTTCAAAATAGCTTACATATGCCTCAAAACTGGGTTTTATATATTCCTACAATGTGGAATTTAAGCCACGAAGGCTCCCACACACGTAGGACGCACGCAAAGGGCATAAACATATCATATCAAACACGTATGTATTTATAATAAGATATACTCGCATACAAGGGTAGAAATCAGCATATAAGGGCCATAGGTCGCATAACTAAACAAAATCCTAGACCGCACCTGAGAAGCGACGAGATACCAGAATTGACAAGACGAATGTATACTTGATCAGGTTGTCTCCACCCTGGAGATCACTGTACAGAAAAGGGAATACATTGTACTCATGAGACAAGACTCGATCATAAAACCACATAGACGCACGGTAATGATTATGAGTCGAGGTGAAGTAATATGAAATGGTATGCATAGGTGTCCATGTTGTGCTTCTAATGTGGTGTCGTGGTCCATTAAGGCATATCAATGCGCAACAAGGTCATATTTACAAGTAGCAGGCCCAAACATAAGTGTAAGATGAACTCAAGTATCATACAACATTCAATGTTCCTAGCATACTTTATATCTTTAGTGATTCACAAGGTTTCAAAATATTACACTTAGCACCCTTGAGCAAATTATGAAGATTTGGAAACATTACACCAGCACAAGTCCTTCGACAAATCCATTATCCAAGCTGGCAAGAATTAAGTCCTTTTTACCAAGTTCGCATATATCAATTTAGGTTTAATTACATCTATGGAAACATACAATTACGCGTACCATAAAACATTTGTTGGATGTCTTAGAAAGATGTTTGATTACAATTTATTAAGCTCACTTAACAACTCCAATAAATAATCCAATTTACACATATATTTACGTGTCCACATATTTCGACATAAACAACTACTCACAATTCCATTTATTTAAACAGGTTTAAACTCAATTTAATTCAAACTATAAGAATTCATTCCAATTTGAATATATGTTCCCAAGGATCATTCACACTTAACAATGCAGTTGTACAACCCATTACACATTTTCATCATATAGCATAATCAAGCAACAAGCTAATTTTCTCAAATATGTTCATAATTCTATACCAATGTACACATACGGCTGTTACCCATATTTATGAATAACCAAATCTAACACGTTTCAATTAAAAGAACTCATAGCTTTTACTTGAACTAATACAGATTACACAACCCAAATAAATACTAACAAATACTTGTTAGACGAATTAATTAAATCAACCTAACACACTAATTACAATTACACATTAACCAACTCAACTTATTATACAACCAAATTTACAATTCGGCATCATCAAAGCTCCAACATTTTACAGCAGTTCAGTTTATATCCTTAACAGCTCCAATTATCTAGAAATCAGATCATCTTATAACCACACGAGTAACAACCAGTGATTTAATCATCTAATTAAGTTCAAATAACTGAAATAGTTAAACTAATGCATTGTTTACAATTAAGTATGAAATAATTTATGCAGAGATTGGAAATTACAATTTAAAAAAGAGTAGCAGGGCGTTGGGTGGTGGTGAAATCCGAAAGTGGCGGCTGGCGCTGGAGGAGACGATTTCCAGGATTTACGAACCCGGGCTGAATCCGGCCAACGACGGTGCTGCTGGACCCTTTCTTGGCAGAAAGCCTGGAGGCGACGGTCTTAGGGTCTACCCCTTTTTCCTCTGGAATGAAAGAGAGAAGATTGAGGGTAGTGTTGATGGGTTGAAATGGAGAAATAGAGAGAGATGTACCGGCGGCGATTTAGTGGCGCATCTGACGTATCTGGGGCAGGGTGCAGGCCTTCTTTCTTGTGTAAGGTGGCGTGATGGCGGTAAAATAGCGGGATCAGGTGGGAGTTGTTCACCCCTGTTCAGATCTGAGTAAGGGTGGTGGTCCGACGGTGGCTATCTGGTGGTGCTGCGAAGTCGCGTTGGTGCAGGTGGAACAGAGGCGGTGGCGGAAAGGCGGAGATGGGGAAGCTGTTGTGCCGTTGTTGCTGAGCTTATAAGGCTGAGATGGGTGGTCTCGCCGGAGAAGAAGGCATTGCGGTGGTAACCGATGAACTGACTTCTAAGAGAAGGAAGAGGGGTGGAAGAAGGAGACAGCGGTGATGCAGTGCCGTCGGGGCAAAGATATTGTCGGCGAGCGAAGGTGGTCGATGATGAGCGGCGGTGGAGAGCGGACTCGCGATAATGGTTCGGTGGGGAGCAGACTGTTGTGCCTTTGCCGCTGCTGAAGATGAAGGGGAAAGGAATGGGAGAAGAATGAAATGAGATGGGCTAGGGTTTCTCGGTACAAAAGGGGATCCCAAATTCTAAAATTACAAATAAGCCCCCCAAGAGTTTAAGTCATACGATTGAGTCCACAAAGTTTCCAATATGATCAAATAAGTCCAATCCAAACATTTAAAATTACAAAAACAGTCCCACAAGATATTTAATTATGCGATTGAGTCACAGATTTTAAGTAAGATTTAGATCAAGCCCAATTAAAGTTTCAATAATTATAAAAGCAGTCCCAACTTATAATAATTATAAATTAGCCCACATAATTCGAATTAGAAAGCGAATAGGTACTAAGCACATGTTTCAGTTAAGTCCACATATTTTCATATGATTGCAATTGGGTCAATTAAACAATTAAAACATAAATAAAGCAATTCAAACACAAGAACAGTTAAATAAATAATAATCTAATCGTATGAAAACGACATCGTATCTTTCTCCGAAAATGCGGGGTGTTACACCCGAGACTTAGACTCAATAATGAACCAACTAGACACTCGACAATGCTTATGAATGCAATGGATGCAAATGAAATGCAAGAATGCAAATGAGGTGTATATCCATACCACTTAAGTCATTAAAAATTCAAATTCGTATAAAACGTATCATATCACTTCATAATTTAAATCTATAATTCATAACATCTATAACATATGTTACATATACACACGTACAACAACATAGCATTCAAATAAATTGCATGCATGCAAAACTCTCATCCACTAATTAACTTCATATAAAATAAATACACATATTCTTGCAGCTCCAAATATTAATAAGAAACATGCATCTCTCACATAAGTACCTTGCATAATGAAGGAAAAACAAATAAAGTATTCAATGGTTGCACCCCATCTCCCCGCCCAGTGGAGTTTTTCTATAGAACAGTACCCCCTGGGTACTTTCCATACAGAAAGTTTCTGCATAGAAGGTACTCGGCCGGGTACTTCCATGAGCAAAATCTCCCCAGCCGGGGAGCCACTCCAGTTGTGAGAATGGGAGGTTTTCACCCCTGTTCAGCCCTCAAACTCAAACCAAACAAATACAAACTCAAGGAGACATGTTAAGGCATGAAATTCAGCAACAAATCAAGTCATATACTCCCATAAATAAGGCTGAAAACAAACAGTAGCTGGGGAAGAAGGAAGAGGGATCAAACTCATGCATATATCTCGACAAAAGCTCAAGAACATTAATGGTAACTCACTCATGCCTCAACTACCACCAAATTCAGGTATATGTAACAATAAATGAAGTGTATGTGATCAAGTTTTCAGTTCCAATTCAAGAAGAAACAACAAGAAAGTCATGAAATTCAAATATGGCATAAAAACCTAACTATTCATGTCTTGAGGCAAAACAATATCAAACATGGATCAAAATCAGATTTTTATGGATGAAAATGATCATATAAGTATGTACATATCAAATATAAGCTTACCCTTTGAAGAAGATGAAGGAAAACGAAGAAATGAGCTCAATTTCTCCCTAGGGTTCAAGGTGATGGGAAGGGGGAGGGGAGGTTAGTAACGCCCCAAATTCCGGCTTCCAGGTACACGCGACATGTGTGAATTTTCCGGGAGCTAGGATTATTTTAATTCTTGTATTTATTAAATTCTTGCATTTTATAATAAATCATATAAATTATATTTCAACGTGATTATTTGAAATATGTGTCAATTTGAGAATTATTCTATAAGTTGAATTTAATTATCACGGGAATTAAGTCCTGAACGTGCCTTAATTGTTTATATGCCCTTAATTGACCATCATTTCAAATCCAAGGACTAAATTGCATAAATATATTTTTGTACTAAATTGATCTTTTTCCAAACCTTCTATCCTTAATTGCATAACTTATGTAACTTGAAGGACTTGATTGGAAATTGAATTAATTCATCAATTATAAGAGATGAATCACGTAGAAGCATCCTTCAACTCATTCTCATTTTTCATTTTATACAAACTTGGCTCCGTTGGGGTCTCGGTTCTTCCATGTAGAGAGGGAGAAGGGGTTTTTATCAATTTCTAGCTATTTCATCGGAGAAATCACGTGCTTTGGAGATCAATCATCCACTTTCATCATCTTCTTCCTTTTATTTTATGTGAAGATGCATATGATTCTATTTGTGATTTCTTGATAATATTTCATATGAAGCTAGGGTTAGGATTTGTATGAAATAACTTGTTTACATGATGTTAGAAGCACGATTATAAACTTTAGGCTTGATTTCATGCATAAATCTTGAGAATTATGATGTTTGATCATATATATGTTCATGGAGTTTGATCTTGGTTTCATGATGATTCAAGCTAGAACTAAGTGTTTATGTTAGTTTTGTTGTGCCTTAAACAAGTATACGTATCCCTTTTCATGAATTCATGCCTTTGGAGATTAAATTATATGAGTTATGATGAATTTGAGATTGGTTCGTGGATCCCCTGTTTCTTCCCCTGTTTCTGTATTCTCTGCGTAAGGGGAACGGCCCTTCCCGTTCCCTTTGTATTTGGGGAACGGCCGTTCCCATATTTGGAATCGTGTGCATGGCGGCGAGGACGGGAACGGCCCTTCCCGTTTTGGCTTGTAAGCCGGAACGGCCGTTCCCATCTTCGGCAAGTCACTTCGGGTAGCTGGGAACGGTCCTTCCCATTTTGAACTAAGGGCCGAAACGGCCGTTCCCAGACTCCTGGATAGGCAGAATGTTTCTGCATAAAATGTGAAATTCCAATTCCTTCTCTAATCATTTAAATGACCTACACATGCTATTATATGATCAATTACATGTAAGAATATGATTGTATCATACTATATTTTCTAATGCATGTTACCTCGTTACATGATTATGTCGTGGGTTACATTATAGCAACGTTACCAAGTTATGATCTAATGAGGGCACAAATGTTTCTATTCCTTGTCCAGAGTTCTCCGGGATAGATATTGGAATCAATGAGCACGTTCACGCATTCATGAATCGTCGTGTCACCCGTTAGGAAGCAAGTCAGGCCGTGCAAAGCAATGCGCGTACCGTGATTATCGTGTTAAAGTCATGATTATGCAAAGCAATGCAGGCATCGTGATTATCGTGTTAAAGTCATGATTATGCAAAGTAATGCAGGCATTGTGATTATCGTGTTATCGTGAATGGGGAAGGCTCGCAACCTTCCCATTAACGTGTTATCGTGTTATCGTGATTGGAGTGATGGAGTGATAGAGTGATTGGAGTGATTGGAGTGATGGAGTAATTGGATTGATGGAGTGATTGGAGTGATGGAGTCTCTTGGAGTGATGGGGTTTGTGGGAGAGATGGAGTTAGTCAGGAAATCAATATACATGCAGTGTTCTTGCAGGTACACCCTAGGCAAGAATCGAGCTGAGTCGAGTCCTTGCATTCAAGCTCCGCACGGTGCATTTATTTATTTATCATTTCAAAGGAATTATTGTTAATGTTACTTGTTATGTATTTTAGGAGATGATAATGTATTGATATGTGAACAAGTATACGAGTTGTTTAACGTATGATCAATGTTATAGCATGTTTTAATAGTTATATTTGATAGTAAACAAAGTATGCTTCAGCTTTATTCTATCACATGCATAAATTTAGCTCCGCTTAGCTTGTCATTTTATTTGCATTGTCACCCGTTCGCTATAAGTTGGTTCGTGTACGGATTACCGGATTCATATATGGACCGACCTATAGTGCGGGGGTGTGGCATCCTTACGTATCGGGGTGCTACATCTTAAGGGGTATCAGAGCTCGGTTGCAAAACCGAGGTTCTAGTGTCGTGTCGTGTCAAGTCTAGGTCGAACGACGTAGGAATTATTTGATAATTTGTACATTGCATTCATCTTTGATATTAATTGCCCATCCTGTGACCTTATATGATTTGGCAAATCACAGGATCAACGTGGCTACTTGAATTTTGAGAAATTAATTGTTACATGTAACTCCTTGTTAGTTGGCTTTATTTTATTGTACAAGAGAAGTGTGAATCCAAGGATGGATTCACTTAAGGGGGAGGGAATTGTAACGCCCCAAATTCCGGCTTCCAGCTACGCGCGACATATGTGAATTTTCCGGGAGCTAGGATTATTTTAATTCTTGTATTTATTAAATTCTTACATTTTATAATAAATCATAAAAATTATATTTCAATGTGATTATGTGAAATATGTGTCAATTTGAGAATTATTCTATAAGTTGAATTTAATTGTAACGGGAATTAAGTCCCGGATGTGCCTTAATTGTTTATACTCCCTTAATTGACCATCATTTTAAATCCAAGGACTAAATTGCATAAATATATTTTTGGACTAAATTGATCTTTTTCCAAACCTTATATCCTTAATTGCATAACTCATGTAACTTGAAGGACTTGATTGGAAATTGAATTAATTCATCAATTATAAGAGATGAATCACGTAGAAGCATCCTTCAACTCATTCTCATTTTTCATTTCATACAAACATGGCTCCCTAGTGGTCTCGGTTCTTCCATGGAGAGAGGAAGAAGGGGTTTTATCAATTTCAAGCTATTTCATCAGAGAAATCACATGCTTTGGAGATCAATCATCCACTTTCATCATCTTCTTCCTTTTATTTTATTTCAAGATACATATGATTCTATTTGTGATTTCTTGATAATATTTCATATGAAGCTAGGGTTAGGATTTGTATGAAATAACTTGTTTATATGATGTTAGAAGCATGATTATAAACTTTAGGCTTGATTTCATGCATAAATCTTGAGAATTATGAAGTTAGATCATATATATGTTCATGGAGTTTGATCTTGGTTTCATGATGATTCAAGCTAGACCTAAGTGTTTATGTTAGTTTTATTGTGCCTTAAGTATGTATACATATCCCTTTTCATGAATTCATGCCTTTGGATATTGAATTATATGAGTTATGATGAATTAGAGATTGGTTCGTGCATCCCCTGTTTCTTCCCCTGTTTCTGTATTCTCTGCGTAACGGGAACGGCCCTTCCCGTTCCCTTTGTATTTGGGGAACGGCCGTTCCCATCTTCGGCGAGTCACTTCGGGTAGCTGGGAACGGCCCTTCCCATTTTGAACAAAGGGCCGGAACGGCCGTTCCCAAACCCCTGGATAGGCAGAATGTTTCTGCATAAAATGTGAAATTCCAATTCCTTCTCTAATCATTTAAATAACCTACACATGCTATTATATGATCAATTACATGCAAGAATATGATTGCATCATACTATATTTGCTAATGCATGTTACCTCATTACATGATTATGCCGTGGGTTACATTATGGTAACGTTACCAAGTTATGATCTAATGAGGGCACAAATGTTTCTATTCCTTGTCCAGAGTTCTCCGGGACAGAGATTGCAATCAATGAGCACGTTCACGCATTCATGAATCGTCGTGTTACCCGTTAGCAAGCAAGTCAGGCCATGCAAAGAAATGCGCGTACCGTGATTATCGTGTTAAAGTCATGATTATGCAAAGCAATGCAGGCATCGTGATCATCGTGATTATCGTGTTATCGTGAATGGGGAAGGCTCGCAACCTTCCCATTATCGTGTTATCGTGATTGGAGTGATTGGAGAGATGGAGTCTCTTGGAGTGATGGGGTTTGTGGGAGAGATGGAGTTAGTCGGGAAATCGATATACATGCAGTGTTCTTGCAGGTACACCCTGGGCGGGAATCGAGCTGAGTCGAGTCCTTACATTCAAGCTCCGCACGGTGTATTTATTTATTTATCATTTCAAAGGAATTATTGTTAATGTTACTTGTTATGTAATTTAGAAGATGATAATGTATTGATATGTGAACAAGTATACGAGTTGTTTAACGCATGATCAATGTTATAGCATGTTTTAATAGTTATTTTTGATAGTAAACAAAGTATGCTTCAGCTTTATTCTATCACATGCATAAATTTAGCTCCGCTTAGCTTGTCATTTTATTTGCATTGTCACCCGTTCGCTATAAGTTGGTTCGTGTACGGATTACCGGATTCATATATGGACCGACCTATAGTGCGGGGGTGTGGCATCCTTACGTATTGGGGTGCTACATCTTAAGGGGTATCAGAGCTCGGTTGCAAAACCGAGGTTCTAGTGTCGTGTCGTGTCAAGTCTAGGTCGAACGACGTAGGAATTATTTGATAATTTGTACATTGCATTCATCTTTGATATTAATTGCCCATCCTGTGACCTTATATGATTTGGCAAATCACAGGATCAACGTGGCTACTTGAATTTTGAGAAATTAATTGTTACATGTAACTCCTTGTTAGTTGGCTTTATTTTATTGTACAAGAGAAGTGTGAATCCAAGGATGGATTCACTTAAGGGGGAGGGAATTGTAACGCCCCAAATTCCGGCTTCCAACTACGCGCGATATATGTGAATTTTCCGGGAGCTAGGATTATTTTAATTCTTGTATTTATTAAATTCTTACATTTTGTAATAAATCATAAAAATTATATTTCAATGTGATTATGTGAAATATGTGTCAATTTGAGAATTATTCTATAAGTTGAATTTAATTGTAACGGGAATTAAGTCCCGGATGTGCCTTAATTGTTTATACGCCCTTAATTGACCATCATTTTAAATCCAAGGACTAAATTGCATAAATATATTTTTGGACTAAATTGATCTTTTTCCAAACCTTATATCCTTAATTGCATAACTCATGTAACTTGAAGGACTTGATTGGAAATTGAATTAATTCATCAATTATAAGAGATGAATCACGTAGAAGCATCCTTCAACTCATTCTCATTTTTCATTTCATACAAACATGGCTCCCTAGTGGTCTCGGTTCTTCCATGGAGAGAGGAAGAAGGGGTTTTATCAATTTCAAGCTATTTCATCAGAGAAATCACATGCTTTGGAGATCAATCATCCACTTTCATCATCTTCTTCCTTTTATTTTATTTCAAGATACATATGATTCTATTTGTGATTTCTTGATAATATTTCATATGAAGCTAGGGTTAGGATTTGTATGAAATAACTTGTTTATATGATGTTAGAAGCATGATTATAAACTTTAGGCTTGATTTCATGCATAAATCTTGAGAATTATGAAGTTAGATCATATATATGTTCATGGAGTTTGATCTTGGTTTCATGATGATTCAAGCTAGACCTATGTGTTTATGTTAGTTTTATTGTGCCTTAAGTATGTATACATATCCCTTTTCATGAATTCATGCCTTTGGATATTGAATTATATGAGTTATGATGAATTGGAGATTGGTTCGTGCATCCCCTGTTTCTTCCCCTGTTTCTGTATTCTCTGCGTAACGGGAACGACCCTTCCCGTTCCCTTTGTATTTGGGGAACGGCCGTTCCCATCTTCGGCGAGTCACTTCGGGTAGCTGGGAACGGCCCTTCCCATTTTGAACTAAGGGCCGGAACGGCCGTTCCCAAACCCCTGGATAGGCAGAATGTTTCTGCATAAAATGTGAAATTCCAATTCCTTCTCTAATCATTTAAATAACCTACACATGCTATTATATGATCAATTACATGCAAGAATATGATTGCATCATACTATATTTGCTAATGCATGTTACCTCATTACATGATTATGCCGTGGGTTACATTATGGTAACGTTACCAAGTTATGATCTAATGAGGGCACAAATGTTTCTATTCCTTGTCCAGAGTTCTCCGGGACAGAGATTGCAATCAATGAGCACGTTCACGCATTCATGAATCGTCGTGTTACCCGTTAGCAAGCAAGTCAGGCCATGCAAAGAAATGCGCGTACCGTGATTATCGTGTTAAAGTCATGATTATGCAAAGCAATGCAGGCATCGTGATCATCGTGATTATCGTGTTATCGTGAATGGGGAAGGCTCGCAACCTTCCCATTATCGTGTTATCGTGATTGGAGTGATTGGAGAGATGGAGTCTCTTGGAGTGATGGGGTTTGTGGGAGAGATGGAGTTAGTCGGGAAATCGATATACATGCAGTGTTCTTGCAGGTACACCCTGGGCGGGAATCGAGCTGAGTCGAGTCCTTACATTCAAGCTCCGCACGGTGTATTTATTTATTTATCATTTCAAAGGAATTATTGTTAATGTTACTTGTTATGTAATTTAGAAGATGATAATGTATTGATATGTGAACAAGTATACGAGTTGTTTAACGCATGATCAATGTTATAGCATGTTTTAATAGTTATTTTTGATAGTAAACAAAGTATGCTTCAGCTTTATTCTATCACATGCATAAATTTAGCTCCGCTTAGCTTGTCATTTTATTTGCATTGTCACCCGTTCGCTATAAGTTGGTTCGTGTACGGATTACCGGATTCATATATGGACCGACCTATAGTGCGGGGGTGTGGCATCCTTACGTATTGGGGTGCTACATCTTAAGGGGTATCAGAGCTCGGTTGCAAAACCGAGGTTCTAGTGTCGTGTCGTGTCAAGTCTAGGTCGAACGACGTAGGAATTATTTGATAATTTGTACATTGCATTCATCTTTGATATTAATTGCCCATCCTGTGACCTTATATGATTTGTCAAATCACAGGATCAACGTGGCTACTTGAATTTTGAGAAATTAATTGTTACATGTAACTCCTTGTTAGTTGGCTTTATTTTATTGTACAAGAGAAGTGTGAATCCAAGGATGGATTCACTTAAGGGGGAGGGAATTGTAACGCCCCAAATTCCGGCTTCCAACTACGCGCGATATATGTGAATTTTCCGGGAGCTAGGATTATTTTAATTCTTGTATTTATTAAATTCTTACATTTTATAATAAATCATAAAAATTATATTTCAATGTGATTATGTGAAATATGTGTCAATTTGAGAATTATTCTATAAGTTGAATTTAATTGTAACGGGAATTAAGTCCCGGATGTGCCTTAATTGTTTATACGCCCTTAATTGACCATCATTTTAAATCCAAGGACTAAATTGCATAAATATATTTTTGGACTAAATTGATCTTTTTCCAAACCTTATATCCTTAATTGCATAACTCATGTAACTTGAAGGACTTGATTGGAAATTGAATTAATTCATCAATTATAAGAGATGAATCACGTAGAAGCATCCTTCAACTCATTCTCATTTTTCATTTCATACAAACATGGCTCCCTAGTGGTCTCGGTTCTTCCATGGAGAGAGGAAGAAGGGGTTTTATCAATTTCAAGCTATTTCATCAGAGAAATCACATGCTTTGGAGATCAATCATCCACTTTCATCATCTTCTTCCTTTTATTTTATTTCAAGATACATATGATTCTATTTGTGATTTCTTGATAATATTTCATATGAAGCTAGGGTTAGGATTTGTATGAAATAACTTGTTTATATGATGTTAGAAGCATGATTATAAACTTTAGGCTTGATTTCATGCATAAATCTTGAGAATTATGAAGTTAGATCATATATATGTTCATGGAGTTTGATCTTGGTTTCATGATGATTCAAGCTAGACCTATGTGTTTATGTTAGTTTTATTGTGCCTTAAGTATGTATACATATCCCTTTTCATGAATTCATGCCTTTGGATATTGAATTATATGAGTTATGATGAATTGGAGATTGGTTCGTGCATCCCCTGTTTCTTCCCCTGTTTCTGTATTCTCTGCGTAACGGGAACGGCCCTTCCCGTTCCCTTTGTATTTGGGGAACGGCCGTTCCCATCTTCGGCGAGTCACTTCGGGTAGCTGGGAACGGCCCTTCCCATTTTGAACTAAGGGCCGGAACGGCCGTTCCCAAACCCCTGGATAGGCAGAATGTTTCTGCATAAAATGTGAAATTCCAATTCCTTCTCTAATCATTTAAATAACCTACACATGCTATTATATGATCAATTACATGCAAGAATATGATTGCATCATACTATATTTGCTAATGCATGTTACCTCATTACATGATTATGCCGTGGGTTACATTATGGTAACGTTACCAAGTTATGATCTAATGAGGGCACAAATGTTTCTATTCCTTGTCCAGAGTTCTCCGGGACAGAGATTGCAATCAATGAGCACGTTCACGCATTCATGAATCGTCGTGTTACCCGTTAGCAAGCAAGTCAGGCCATGCAAAGAAATGCGCGTACCGTGATTATCGTGTTAAAGTCATGATTATGCAAAGCAATGCAGGCATCGTGATCATCATGATTATCGTGTTATCGTGAATGGGGAAGGCTCGCAACCTTCCCATTATCATGTTATCGTGATTGGAGTGATGGAGTGATTGGAGTGATGGAGTCTCTTGGAGTGATGGGGTTTGTGGGAGAGATGGAGTTAGTCGGGAAATCGATATACATGCAGTGTTCTTGCAGGTACACCCTAGGCGGGAATCGAGCTGAGTCGAGTCCTTACATTCAAGCTCCGCACGGTGTATTTATTTATTTATCATTTCAAAGGAATTATTGTTAATGTTACTTGTTATGTAATTTAGAAGATGATAATGTATTGATATGTGAACAAGTATACGAGTTGTTTAACGCATGATCAATGTTATAACATGTTTTAATAGTTATATTTGATTGTAAACAAAGTATGCTTTCGCTTTATTCTATCACATGCATAAATTTAGCTCCGCTTAGCTTGTCATTTTATTTGCATTATCACCCGTTCGCTATAGGTTGGTTCATGTACGGATTACCCGATTCATATATGGACCGACCTATAGTGCGAGGGTGTGGCATCCTTACGTATTGGGGTGCTCGGGTTTTACTGCTCCAAAATCTGATCTCCTTCCTTTCTCTTGTGTATGGTTCGAAATCAAGGAAGCAAAATGTGATAAAAGGGCTAAGTGGTTGAAGTGTGGGTCCAGGTTTCAATTAAAAAGCTTGAAAATTGAGGGACTAAAGTGCAATTTAGTGAAATATGGTCAAATTGGCGCGAGCCAGTTTTTCGGTTAAGTTTCGGAGTATCAAATGGGCTGAGAAAAATATATGGCTTAATCCATTGACCCCGAATCGTTGAGACGAGTCCAACGAAAGTGACGGAATTCGAATCCGAATTCCCGAGCTCAAGTTACACCGGAACCCAAGGTTCGCTAAAATCGTTTTAGCCTCCTTTAGGTTCCAAAAGAAACAAACACTACAAAAGCTCAACAAATAATTCCGAAAACATATAACGAGCACACATTCAAGTTCATAACACATAAATCTCCATCATATTAAACCAGCAAGAAATTTCGATAACGAATCAAGCATAAACGAAGCAATTCTGAACAAAAGGCATAAGTATTCAAATAAGAAAATTCAAATAATCAAAGAATTAAATTAAATAATTCAAATAATAAAATTAAACAATTAAAATTAATGTAAAATGCATAAATAATAATTTTAAATGCACACATACGTCATATCTGTACGACTAAGAAGTCGGGGTGTCACATATTCAAGTTTAAAGAATATAAACAAGACAAGGGATACAAGGAAGCTTCATACATTGCATGTAAACGTTCATACACTCATGTCTCATTTACACTTAGCAATTAAAGCTATAATGTGACGCCTCGTCTCTTTGGCATTCCAGGTACGATGTCACGAGAGAGCTTAATACAGTATTTTTGTGAATTATGTGCCTAGTATGCCTACGTGTCAACATGAAATTTTATTACGTGCGCTTTAGAACTTAATTAAATGTACTTGGACTCAATTGTCCAATATTTGCAATTTAGGGACCAAATTATAATTAGGGTATTTTCGGCCTTTGTGGTTGAATAGAGCTCGGGCATTCGAATTTGAATTTCGACCCTACCTTTGGATTCGTTTCGCGATTTATCTTGTATTTTTCTAAAGTTATTTGATCGCCCTACCGTTTTAAAATCCGATCCGAACGGACCGGACACCGTTTGACCCTACCCGTTTAACCGACCCGTTTTCAGCCTTAAAGGCTGAAAATATTTCCCTTTCCCCCACTTTGATCGAGCAGCCAAGCAAGAGAGAAAGGAGAAGCATTTTTCCCATTTTTGGCCTCAAGCTCTCGAGCTCGAGTTTGCAAGATCCAACCGTCCAATCTACAACCCAAGGTAAGATTTGTGATCCTCTCTTTATGTGCTTTAATTTAGTATCCCCTTTCCTATCTTTGATATGTGCCTACGTGCTTTGTTAGGGAAGACTATGAATAATATTGGGTCGGGAGTTTGATGTGTTTGTGCTCGTTTCGTGAGCTCTTATGTGCAAATATGTGATCTTCATTGTAACGCCCCGATTTTTTATTTATACTAATATGCCGTATTTGTTATAAATTGCGCAAATAAATCATTTAACTATGTGATTAATTGTTTATAAGTGTTTTAAATATTTAATTTTAATATAAATTGTTATTAGTTTACTTTATTTTATTTTATAATTTTATTTCGTTAATTAATTCATTTAATTGATAATTAAGAATAAATGTTAATTAATCATGTTTTAATTAGGCTAATTAATTAATTTCATTAATCGTTCACTTTAATTTTAATTTAAAAATGAAATATAAAATTGTTTATTTAATTTGGAATTGATATGAAATTGTTAAAGTTTGCGCATGAGTGTTTAATCACGCTTCGTTCTTATATGATTTGATACCGAAATTTCGTGAAAATCTAATATGTTGTAGTTATATGTGTTGTGAATATGAATATATGATCGTTTCATGTTTTCGGGTTCGTTTGCATACGTTTCGAATTTATTTTGATTTTGGAATCCAAATCGGGGGCCAACGAGCAAATAGCGCACCATTGGTTCCGTATTTGATATCTTGAGCTAGGAAACTCGGATTCGAGTTTCGTCAACTTCGCTGAACTCGCAACAAAAATTCGAGTTTAATGAACTTAGCCTTATATTTTTCCAAAGTTATTTGAACCTCCGAAATTCAACCGAAACACGAAACGGAAAGCAAATCTGCCACAGTTTACTAAAATGACCATATCTTATTCAAACCTTGACCAAATTAACTATGGTTTGATTCCTTAGAACCCTAACTCATCCCTCTAACCAGACCTTATCACCCAAAACCGAGATAACCCTCATTCCTTGGAGAAAATTCAGCCAAAACCTTCTGCTCTCCAGTTTTCCCGTAGCTCAAGTCAACCCATGGAGATTCAAGCTCAAATGTCTTCCGAACCTCCATTAATCCACAAGGTAAGCTTAGGGTTGTAATATACATTCATTTAGAGTCATTTTGATGTATTCATCCCCAATTTTGAGCATGCTTTAATGGATTTTTTGGCTGAGAGTCGAAATGGTTAGGTTATATGTACATATGTTGATATCTCTTTCATCCCTTGATGGATTGAGTTGATTCAAAGCATGAATATGATAGTTTTAACTCCTTTTCAATTATGGTGATGTATTACTTGGTAGATGAAGTATTTATGAGTTACCATTAATGAATTTATTAAAACCATAGCATGAAATGATCTTCTTTTCATCCTCCCTCACGTTGAACTGCTTCTGATGCATTTGGGACTGATTCTTACTGTCATTTGTTGCCTTAATTCACCTTTTTGTTGTTGGATTGATGGCTGATGGAATGTGTGAGTTTGTGCCCTGTTTCTTACCGTTTTGTCCCCCGTTTTTGGGCCTGAACTGCTGCGTCTACTGCTGCTCTTTCTTCCTTGCTTCTTGGATGTCTCTTTTCAGTTTTTCGGTAGGAGTTTTGTGTATGTTGTGCAGCTGATTGGTAGCCTTGGTTGCCGCTACCTGCTGCTGTAATTCATGCTGTAAAACAGGGGATTAAGCGTTGTTCTTGGAGCTGCTTCGTGACTGAATGAATCTCCCCGGGCGGGGATATTTTTGCCTTTAAAAGGCCAGGCCGCGTAGTCCTCTTACAGAGACTCTGTTGCGTCTTTCCCCAGGCGGGGAGATTGGGATGGATTACTCTTGTACATTTTTGCATGGTTAAGTGCATGTAGTGTGTTGTTGTGATGTTTATGCATGGGATAATTTTGATGCATGCTACGTGTGTGCTTGTGTTATTTATATATATACTATATTTACATGCATGTTATTAGTTATTCATGTTTTTTGTATTTTAAGGCCTAAATGTGTTATCTTATATAAGTATGCATGCCTTTATTCACGTATATATATAACATAATATATATATATATACACTCACATGCATACATGTATTAAATATCGTTGGATTTAATTGAAGTATGGAAATTAAATTGTTATTTATTTCATATTCCAATCTCATTTTCTATCTTGAATTGAATGTACTTAAATGTTTATTCTCTAAGTGTTAATGTGTCATTGTACGTGATATGATCGTTATTTGAATTCTTGAATTGAATTGTTATAGAATGTGAAAGTTATGACTTGAATTGCTTGGACGTGGCTTGAGTGCTTCTATATGAAACGTTAAGTACCTTCTTGTATTCTTTTGATGTCTTAAGTGATGCCCTTTGTCTTTTTTATTTCTTATATTCAATGTAAACATGTTGAAAGGTAAAATGTGACTATGGTTCCAAGATTTTTGTTAGATATCGTTATGAATTACGCAAGATGTGAAACGAATGAACTTGAATGAATATGAACGTTTATAATATCATCTTTTATGCATTCATATCATGTTCATTGCATGTCGTGCGTCATATATGGTTCATTTGGAGTCTTGAGTCTCACGAGCACGTTACGTTGTCCTTTGTACAGTTTTCTCCAGGGTGGAGATGCCGGGTTCATAGGGCACTTTCAAGTCTTCTTGTCTTCTTGGTTTTGGTTCGGTAAGAGGCGTACAGGTGGGTTTCTCTACTATCTAGTTAAACAACCCTATATACTGCCAATGTGCAAAGATTTCGACCAAAATTTATTATATGTATATAGAGTCGTTTTAAGAGTAAATGATTTCAAAGTAAAGCCTTTATTTTATGAACCTACCAAATGTTTTGGCGAGAAAAGCATGAATGTTATGCACAGAATGGGGCCCAGGGACTTGGTGTGAGTGGTGACCCGAGGAGGCAAGGGCTGACGGTGAACCCTCACACTAGTCCCACCAATGAACGGCGTAATCGGACCTCGTTAGGAGTTAGCGAGGAATGGACGTTGAGTGCCATCTGGGGAGTCATGTTCCCCTTTTGGTCAATGAATAGATGGTTCGGGCCGATCACCCGGCCATCACCCGGAGGAAGAAGGTGCAAATGTCCATGAATGTGCACAAAGAATGTTATGCATGAATGAATGAAAGAAAGAAAGAATGTTTAATGAACTACACGAGGTGTTGGTTGGAGATAATGCACGCCTACTCGCCGGGCCACAAAAGACCTAAAGAATGAAAATGAACATTATAATCCCTTTTGATGAATTATCTATTTCACCACTTGGGAAATGTTCTAAAACCTCATTTGGGATTATAACTTGCATGTGAATGTTTAAATATTGTGGTATATGTTATATATGCCTCGTTTTATACCCATCAGTCTCGTTTAGACTGAACCCGGTTTGTTTTCATCTTCTTTGCAGGTTTGGAGTGCTAGGCGGGAAGTCGAGTCTGTCAAGTCTATAGGTTAAGTTAGGTCACTTCATATGCACTAGTATTTTGATTAAATGTTCAAGAATGGACAAATGTTATAACTATGATATTAATCATGCCACTATGAGTATGTATGAATTTTCGGGTGTAGGTCTTACTGTTAATTGAAACTTTTATTTCGCTTAAATTGATACTGAATAGTATATCATGCTTCCGCATTTGTTTTTATCGTTGTTCTTTTGTTTTGGTTGCGAAAATTTAGTTTCCCGCCTAGCCTTATGAGTGAGTGAGTCCTCGTTCGCTGTGAGCTGGATTCATGTATGGATTTTCCCATTTCATGGGTGGATCGGGCTCATAGTGCGGGGGATGTGGCGCCTTTCCGGTCGGGGTGCTACATCCTTAAGTGGTATCAAAGCCCGGTTGCAAAACCGGTGTTCTCGTGTCGTGATCGAGTCAGTTTAGGTTGTACGGCTTAGGAACTACGTGACAATGTGTGCATTGCATCGATCTTGAATATGTATTGTTTTTCTTTTTGAATTTTGGTTGACTTATCTATTGCATTCCTGCATTGGATCAGTGCTTTTCGTGTCAAATACGTGCCATGAGCATGCACTAATCGCATGCATATATCCTTGAAATGAGTTCTGATTTATAGGTTATGAAGATAATATCAAACCACGGCCAACACATCATGCTAACAACGTGCTATTGCAAATCCTTTCTGAGGCATGGTAGATAGTAGGGATGTACTGGGGAAGGATATAGAGAATTCAAGATACATGGTCCTCATAGATAGAACTAGAGTTCAAGGGTTAGGAGCTGAATTGGAAGTTCGACATCAGAGATGCAAGTGTAGAGGACACTTGATGAAGTAGGAGTGATTGGGGAATATTTATGACTCCGACGATTGACATGTGCGGCTCTTTTACATAAGATTCCATAATTGGATTCAACGGGGTCATTCAAATTAAGGAACGGAGTGAATGAACCTTGAGGGTACTTTAATTCAGAGTTCGGATTATGGAAAAGATAGCGAGGATTGCGAAGATGCAAGCTAAAACACATTCGGTGGGAATTAAGCATTAAGAGTCATCAAAGAGGAATTTCTAAATAAATCTAATGGTTAGAAAAGAGGTTGTAAGGGTCAAGATCGGGAAGAAGTGAGTCCGGGAGCCTTAAATTTCAACTAAGATGGAAAACGAGTCGGGAAAGGATTGGAAGGAGTCAAGTAATGTGGAAAATACAAATTCATGGAAGGTGACCATACTAAGGACAAGATTTAAGTTCGTTTTCCAAATCCAAGCCGAATTGTCGTGTGGTGAGGGTGAATTGGGAAATATGGACCAACGAATGGAAACAGTAAAGAAAGGCAAAGATGTTTTGGAAGGAAATCATGCGCGCAAGTGGGAGCAATTGGAAAACAAGTTCTATTCCCAATCTAAACTCATAAAGGATAAGCAAGGGAACCTTAAACAAGGTGATGAAAAGAAGTAGGGGTCGATTTTCGAGGAAAATTTGGATGTCAACCCCGTAGACGTAGAAGAATTTGTGATTAAGAAATTGCAATCCCGGACCATGGAAGGTACAAATTGATGCACAAGGATTCTTAGAAATCTTGAAGACCGTGGGAAAGACGAAGCATGACCAGCAAGCCAAAGTAACCTCGTGATTGGAGGAACGAGGAAAAACTACCGAGCTAACAACTTACCACCTTGGTGACAGGTTCCAAAACATTCATAGCACGTGCATCATACTTCGCATCAAGTATTTATTCTTCCTTATTTATGTTCGTGCGTACATTTCTAATTGATTTCGTTGCTCTAATGCTCTGCATATTTAATTGTCGTAAGTGTGCTACATGCATCGTCATTTTAACCGACATGCATTCTAGTGTTTAATCGATAGGAAATTCTTTCATCTCTTTTACCAAGTATTATTTCAACCGACCCACATCTGAGTTATAAGGAAGACGACTTAGGAGAAAATTTTCAAATAAAGGATAGATTGATAGTAACAGGAATTCAGAAAGCGAAGTGAGACTAAAGTTGGCTTCGGAATTTTCGAATCGGACAAGAATAGTAAAGGAGTTTCGGGCATCAAGTGAATTAGAAGGGAAGTTGAAAGGCAAAGCGTTGGGGTTGCCATTTTGATTAAAACCTTCCCTAATGGAAATTATTCATCAAGAATTTCGATAAAAGAAGGATTGATGGAATTTGACATGTAAGGACAAAAAATTTAAAGGGGGAGAGCAGGACCAAGAGGAAAATTGAAATTCGAGGTCGGGGTTGAAGAAATAATTAATAGAGATAACGGAAATGTAATTCCGAAAGATCCGGGAATGTTAGGGTGGCGAGAGGAGATGAATAAGACGACTTTAAGGTTAACCATTAAATTGAGAGCTAAGTCACTAAATTTGGATTGAAGAATTTCACGGGGAATAGAGAAGATAGCTTGTTGAATTGTTCTAAGTATGTAAGTTGATTTGAAGATAAGGGAGTTACGAAGGAGTTTAGGAAACTCCTAAGCTGAGTTGTCAAGACGGAACTGATTCGAGTTATCATAAAAGGGGATGCCGTTAATAAAGTTTGGTTCAATGAATTCGGAAAGAGATTCCAGAAGCGACAAACCGGTAAGGATGAAATGGGGAAATTTAAATCAAACTTCAAGAATCGTCAAGAACATTTTATCTTCGATTAAGAAACGGTAGGGACCGAATACCAAATTTTACCTTAAAGGTTAAAGAGAGTGAAAAGGGTAGATTGAACGGCAGATAGTAGAAGATTTGTGGAACATCTATATCAAGATTGGGAATGAACATTTGATAATGCTAAGGGACGGATGATCTAATAGTGTATGGGAGGTCAAGCTCGGTTACTTAAAATTAGTTGGTTTGGTTGAATAAAGATTATGGAAAGTGATGAGGGATCAAAGAGGATTAGAAGCAATAAAAGTCAGAAGGGAATCAAGAATAAAAATCCGAAGAGGATCTATCATGGCTTCACCGGGACACACTGAAGAGATTAAAAACAAATCAAGCACTGAACTCAATTTCGGGGTAGATCATGCATTGGACAATAAAAAAATTCACGACTTCAAGCTTTCTGCTACGGTGAACAGTACATGAAGCATCCATGATACATGCATCCATGTGAATTTAATTTAAATAATTTTTATATTATGTGCTTTGATTATTTATCATGTTAAATTACTTGAAGTAATTGATAATCTACGTGGACGATATCTATTACCTGCTTTGAGTGTTTTACGTGATTTTATTTATGGTTTCGCATGTGTGGCTTGGGAGTATTGGAGGCTTCCTTGCGTTGTTTTTGGTTGAGAGACGGGGTGCTCTCGTTGTTTGTAAGAGACGGGGATTCTCTTATTTTGTTCAAGAGATGGGGTGCTCTCTTTGCTTGCGAGAGACGGGGTTCTCTCATTGTTGTTGGAGAGACGGAGTTCTCTCATTGTTGCTCGAGAGACGGGGCTCTCTCCTTGCTGCTATTGAGTGACGGGGAATATCTTGTTGTTTGTTTGGGAGAGTAGTGAATCCGAGGACGGATTCTTTTAAGGGGGGAGAGGTTGTAACGCCCCGGTTTTTCATTTATACTAATATGCCGTATTTGTTATAAATTGCACAATTAAATCATTTAACTATGTGATTAATTGTTTATAAGTGTTTTAAATATTTAATTTTAATATAAATTGTTATTAGTTTACTTTATTTTATTTTATAATTTTATTTCGTTAACTAATTCATTTAATTGATAATTAAGAATTAATGTTAATTAATCATATTTTAATTAGGCTAATTAATTAATTTCATTAATCGTTCACTTTAATTTTAATTTAAAAATGAAATATAAAATTGTTTATTTAATTTGGAATTGATATGAAATTGTTAACGTTTGCGCATGAGTGTTTAATCGCGATTCGTTCTTATATGATTTGATATCGAAATTTCGTGAAAATCTAATATGTTGTAGTTATATGTGTTGTGAATATGAATATATGATCGTTTCATGTTTTCGGGTTCGTTTGCATACGTTTCGAATTTATTTTGATTTTGGAATCCAAATCGGGGGCTAACGAGCAAATAGCGCACCATTGGTTCTGTATTTGATATCATGAGCTAGGAAACTCGGATTCGAGTTTCGTCAACTTCACTGAACTCGCAACGAAAATTCGAGTTTAATGAACTGAGCCTTATATTTTTCCAAAGTTATTTGCACCTCCGAAATTCAACCGAAACACGAAACGGAAAGCAAATCTGCCATAGTTTACTAAAATGACCATATCTTATTCAAACCTTGACCAAATTAACTTTGGGTTGATTCGTTAGAACCCTAACTCATCCCTATAACCAGCCCTTATCACCCCAAACCGAGATAACCCTCATTCCTTGGAGAAAATTCAGCCAAAACCTTCTGCTCTCCAGTTTTCCCGTAGCTCAAGTCAACCCATGGAGATTCAAGCTCAAATGTCTTCCAAACCTCCATTAATCCACAAGGTAAGCTTAGGGTTGTAATATACATTCATTTAGAGTCATTTTGATGTATTCATCCCCAATTTTGAGCATGCTTTCATGGATTTTTTGGCTGAGAGTCGAAATGGTTAGGTTATATGTACATATGTTGACATCTCTTTCATCCCTTGATGGATTGAGTTGATTCAAAGCATGAATATGATAGTTTTAACTCCTTTTCAATTATGGTGATGTATTACTTGGTAGATGAAGTATTTATGAGTTACCATTAATGAATTTATTAAAACCATAGCATGAAATGATCTTCTTTTCATCCTCCCTCACGTTGAACTGCTTCTGATGCATTTGGGACTGATTCTTACTGTCATTTGCTGCCTTAATTCACCTTTTTGTTGCTGGATTGATGGCTGATGGAATGTGTGAGTTTGTGCCCTGTTTCTTACTGTTTTGTCCCCCGTTTTTGGGCCTGAACTGCTGCGTCTACTGCTGCTCTTTCTTCCTTGCTTCTTGGATGTCTCTTTTCAGTTTTTCGGTAGGAGTTTTGTGTATGTTGTGCAGCTGATTGGTAGCCTAGGTTGCCGCTACCTGCTGCTGTAATTCATGCCGTAAAACAGGGGATTAAGCGTTGTTCTTGGAGCTGCTTCGTGACTGAATGAATCTCCCCGGGCGGGGATATTTTTGCCTTTAAAAGGCCAGGCCGCGTAGTCCTCTTACAGAGACTCTGCTGCGTCTTTCCCCAGGCGGGGAGATTGGGATGGATTACTCTTGTACATTTTTGCATGGTTAAGTGCATGTAGTGTGTTGTTGTGATGTATATGCATGGGATAATTTTTATGCATGCTACGTGTGTGCTTGTGTAATTTATATATATACTATATTTACATGCATGTTATTAGTTATTCATGGTTTTTGTATTTTAAGGCCTAAATGTGTTATCTTATATAAGTATGTATGCCTTTATTCACGTATATATATATATATATATATAGTATATATAATATAGTGCTTTTAATACATGCATGCATGTGAGTGTATATATATATATTATGTTTTAAGGCATGCATGTTAGTGTACGTAGGTATATATGTTAATATATATATATATGTATATATATATATATATATATATATATATGTTTATATATATTAAATGTTGTTGGATTTAATTGAAGTATGGAAATTAAATTGTTATTTATTTCATATTCCTATCTAATTTTCGATCTTGAATTGAATAGACTTAAATGTTTATTCTCGAAGTGTTAACGTGTCATTGTACGTGATATGATCGTTATTTGAATTCTTGAATTGAATTGTTATAGAATGTGAAAGTTATGACTTGAATTGCTTGGACGTGGCTTGAGTGCTTCTATATGAAACGTTAAGTACCTTCTTGTATTCTTTTGATGTCTTAAGTGATGCCCTTTGTCTTTTTTATTTATTATATTCAATGTAAACATGTTGAAAGGTATAATGTGACTATGGTTCCAAGATTTTTGTTAGATATCGCTATGAATTACGTAAGATGTGAAACGATTGACCTTGAATGAATATGAACGTTTATAATATCATCTTTTATGCATTCATATCATGTTCATTGCATGACGTGCGTCATATATGGTTCATTTGGAGTCTTGAGTCTCACGAGCACGTTACGTTGTCCTTTGTACAGTTTTCTCCAGGGTGGAGATTTCGGGTTCATAGGGCACTTTCAAGTCTTCTTGTCTTATTGGTTTTGGTTCGGTAAGAGGCGTACAGGTGGGTTTCTCTACTATCTAGTTAAACAACCCTATATACTTCCAATGTGCAAAGATTTCGACCAAAATTTATTATATATATATAGAGTCGTTTTAAGAGTAAATGATTTCAAAGTAAAGCCTTTATTTTATGAACCTACCAAATGTTTTGGCGAGAAAAGAATGAATGTTATGCACAGAATCGGGCCCAGGGACTTGGTGTGAGTGGTGACACGAGGAGGCAAGGGCTTACGGTGAACCCTCATACTAGTCCCACCAATGAACGGCGTAACCAGACCTCGTTAGGACTTAGCGAGGAATGGACGCTGAGTGCCATCTGTGGAGTCATGTTCCCCTTTTGGTCAATGAATGGATGGTTCGGGTCGATCACCCGGCCATCACCCGGAGGAAGAAGGTGTAAATGTCCATTAATGTGCACAAAGAATGTTATGCATGAATGAATGAAAGAAAGAAAGAATGTTTAATGACCTACACGAGGTGTTGGTTGGAGATAATGCACGCCTACTCGCCGGGCCACAAAAGACCTAAAGAATGAAAATGAACGTTATAATCCCTTTTGATGAATTATCTATTTCACCACTTGGGAAATGTTCTAAAACCTTATTTGGGATTATAACTTGCATGTGAATGTTTAAATATTGTGGTATATGTTATCTATGCCTCGTTTTATACCGACCAGTCTCATTTAGACTGAACCCGGTTTGTTTTTAGCTTCTTTGCAGGTTTGGAGTGCTAGGCGGGAAGTCGAGTCTGTCAAGTCTATAGGTTAAGTTAGGTCACTTCATATGCACTTGTATTTTGATTAAATGTTCAAGAATGGACAAATATTATGACTATGATATTAATCATGCCATTATGAGTATGTATGAATTTTCGGGTATAGGTCTTACTGTTAATTGAAACTTTTATGTGGCTTAAATTGATACTGAATAGTATATCATGCTTCCGCATTTGTTTTTATCTTTGTTCTTTTGTTTTGGTTACGAAAATTTAGTTTCCCGCCTAGACTTATGAGTGAGTGAGTCCCCGTTCGCTGTGAGCTAGATTCATGTATGGATTTTCCCGATTCATGGGTGGATCGGGCTCATAGTGCGGGGGATGTGGCGCCTTTCCGCTCGTGGTGCTACATTCATGTCAAATATGCTCCGTCGTCTGAAGTTTGCTTGATTCGGAGTTCTGTGTACGTGTGAGTCACCACAACTAATGTTGCTCCTCTTTTACGAGCAGACTAGCCGAAACAACAGGTTTGGGTTTACCTTGTGGCTCCAAACGGCCGTTTACGTGTGACTCATGCTCTGGCAGCAAAGGCCAGAACGACCATTTTCTGTTTTGGCCTGTGGCCGAAATGGTAATTTCGAGTGGGCTTCTAGGGATCAGTCGTTTCCCTTTTTGTCTGCGGGACCAAACGACCGTTTGGGAAGTGGCTAACTTCGGGTTGTTTTTCGGAACGATCCTTTTCTTCGAGAACGAATCGTTCTCTTTCATGTTTCCTTGTATGTGTTATATTTGACCTTTATTTCATTCTGAACTTTATTGCATGTCTTTTGATTGCATGTTTTGATATACACCCGTAGCGTATGCTTTTCTTTATACTTGTTTACCAGTAATGTGATTTAATGTTAATGCATGATTGTTTTATGCATGTATACGGGATACATGACTTCATGCAAATCACAAGCATATGTCACGTCTATGTGGTGTTTTGTCTACATGATTTAATTCTTGTGTCTAAGTTTTGTTCTTGTGTTCAGTTTGTTCAGGTACACCAGGGGTGGTGTTTTGTTAGCCGTGTTGATTCCGAGGTGGATCAAACGTAGTGTCTTCGGTTCTTCGGTGTAAGGTGAGGTTAGGATATAGTTAAACCTTAATGTAACGTACCCGGTTTTATTGCATGTGGTTTAATAAGCCTTATATGTATGTGAATAAGTATGTGATATGTAGTTGTTCGAAAATGTCAAGGAATTGAAAGTATGTTAAGCAATGTACAAGCCTATATATGCTTGTTTTGGATTTATTTGTTATGTTTTGCTAAGTTAAGCTATGCTTCTAACCGTGTACCTCTCGTGAGCCAAGTTTGGCAAGGATTGGGTTAATTATTAATGACACGAAAAAGGGTATGTATAAGGATTGAGATATGTATAAGATATATCAGTTTGTTTATCTGTTGTAGCGGGTTAAGTGAAAGTTCTATTCTATGAATGTTAGGCCCCGGAGACTGTGGGTTAGGAATTCTAGGACGGCATCGGGCCGTCAGGCTCAGCCTGGGCATAGTCTCCACATGATAAAGATCAACCCGGAACCCACCGGGAGGTTTGGTTAGGGGATGGAATCCTTGGGCGTGAGAATCATGCACTCACGACCCACACATTCATAAATAGATGGTTAGGGAGGGAGTATACAACCTTCCATCACCGGAGTTGAGGTTGGTCTGATATGTTCTGTCTGTAAGTTTTCTGCTTTATTTCTGTTCTGAGATGTTCTGAGGAGATTGGAAGAGTCTGAGCTCGTACCCACCGAGTACTCTGATATGTCTATTCTGTTAAGGTTCGTGAAACAGGGATAGATTCTAAATTAAGTTAAAATTTGGAACATTTTAATAAGTTAAGCTAAGCTCTGAATATGTTAAGAATTGTTAAGTTTTGATAAGCATGTTCGGTAAGTTAGGTTTGTCCGTTTGACATTGCCCACTAAGCCCTATATGCACATAACACGGGAAATGATTTAATGTACAAAAACTATCCTTGTGTTCATGAACATTATGATTTTTGTAAGTGCTCTGCTCTCTTATATATATAGTGTGCATGTGTTAACCCCTCACTCAGTCGAGTTAAGACTGGCCCCTCATTCTTTATGTTTTAGTTTGCAGGTTCAACTTGGAGTTCGTGCTAGGCGGAGCGAGTCAGTTTTGGAGTCTGTTTTTGTAACGCCCGAGCGCGAGACGTCACATCCCCCGCACCATGACCCGACCCGTATACGAAATGGATTTCCATACCCGTGCCGAATCATAGCGAACGGAGACATACACACGAGCTAAGCCAGGCGGGACTAGCCTAAAACTTAAACCCCAACAACAATCGAAGTAACAACAGAGCAATAGAAAAGCGGAAGCAATCATTCAAATACTATATACTGAGCTAGATGCTCTAGGTACCAACATGTATTCCTATATATATATTGAGCTATACGCTCTATATACCAATGTATCATGTAAAATACGTATAGGTACCAATTACAAGTACGCTCCATACATACAAAAATCCAAAATGAACAAAATGTAATCATATGCGTGTAAAGGAAAGGTTAGACACGATGCAAGACTCTCCCTGACTGGTATCCCGCCTAGCATCCCCCTTCCTGCAAAAACAACTGAAACAACTACGGGTTCAGTCTTAGACAGACTGGTGGGTATAAAAAGATAGGCATAATAGCATAATATTGCGGAATTTAAACATGTACATGCAAGTTATAATCCTTACTCGAGGTTTAGAACCCTTTTTCCCCAAGTGGGTAAATAAGATACAACGAATAGGATTATAACCGTTCATTTCATTCATTAGGTCATTAATAGCCCGGCGAGAGGGCGTGCATTATCTCCAACCACCACCTCGTGTAATCCTTTAATCAATCATTCATTCGTTCATTCATTCATACATTCATTCTTTCGTGCACATACATTCGATCATTCATTCAATCGTTCATGTACTCCTTTTTCCTCCGGGTAGGGAACGAGTTTGCAAGGCCCGAACCCTCATTCATTAATACTAGAGGGGTACATGAACCCCCAAAAGCGCGGGACCCCTTTCATTCACTAATCTCCTAGTGAAATCCAGGTTGCCGAATTTTTTGGAACTAGTATAAATGGATTCCCGTCAGCCCAAGCTTCCCCGGTTCACCACTACACTTAGTCCCGGGCCCTCAATCATTGTGATCATTCATTTCTCGCCAAAACATTTGGTAGGACAATCAAGAAAAAGGCTTTCGTTCGAAAACATTTGTTCGTTAAAAACTTGGTATAAATACCTATATAGGGTTTTGGCCAAAATCTTGCACATTAGGTGTTGGGGGTCATATTGTTAACTAATAGTAGAAAAACCCACATGATAGACAAAAAGAACCCGACAAAGCTCTCACTGCCCGACCTCGTCACCCACTGGATCAAGATCTGTGTGACAAAGGTAGTGTGAGACTCAATTATGACCACATTTGATGCTCGGCTATGCAATATCATGTTAAGGAATGCTTAAAATGCAATAATATGTTTAAATATGGTCATGAATATCATAGAATTCAATTAATCACATAATTAACCAAGTTTCGTTCATTATACGGTAAAACCGTATTCATTCCCGTTCATATCGTTCATACTTTCATACTTTCATTCGTATGGTCATCAATATCATATATCAATCATAAAACATAACTTTAATATAATCACGTTACATATAATCCACCATTAAAAGAGGTTCCCCAAAGCTGCCACTTCAAATGACACGGCCGTGTTGAGTTTTCAAAGGAATTGGACCCGACCGTGTCCGAGGTTAAATTCAGAAAAAAAATCAAAGTCGAGAGCCCAACACGGCCGTGTCCATTTTTAGTTCAAAGCTGACACGGCGTTATCAAAGAGGAAACAGAGCATAAGCTCTGTTTCTCGAGGGAAAAGCTTTGCAAAACAGGGGCAGCCATAAGGAAGCTCTTATACACTCTTAGACATGATCTCAAGCCATATAATTCACATATATCATGCAATCCATTCATACTTACAAGAATTCATGCAAAAGGTTGGCAAAAATTCACTCAACAACAAGCTATCATCCATGGAAGCTTCAAGCTCCATTAATGGCAAACCATGTAATACATAACCAACACAAAATCTTAGCATCTAGAAATGATAAGGAAGCTACAAGCAATACATTCCATGCATCAACTATCATCTAAAACCATTAAAATTCCAAGTTCAAGATGAAACCCCAAATCATGCTTTCATTCAAACCATATCAATTCCCCAACTTCTATCATGTTTCACTTAGCTGAACATATAGAGGAGAAGATGGAGATTTCAAATCACTTATTATCTTGGAAGAAGATTGGAAGATTGGTTAATCTTGAGCTCAAAGTTGGTTGATCAAAACAAAGGTTTCTTGAAGCTTTCTCTCCTCTCCCTCTTGGAATGGTGATGATCGATGAATGAAGTGGAGCAAGAAGATAAGAATGCTGATATTTAGTGATTAAATGGGTAGAATACGGGTCGGTTCAAGTCCGGTTCGTTTAGTAAACGGTTCAAACAATTATAGGGTTGAAGTTGTGGAAAAGTTCATTGTCGAAGGTTCAAACGGTACCGAAAAAGTATAAGGTCAAGTTTAATGGATAGGTAGCATCGAAACAAGTTCAAAGCCGGTTACGGATCTCGATTTCGAGGTCCGGAGCTCAAGATATCGCGAAAACCGTTCAGGGTTGCCTATATACAAGTAGGTCCCTAAACTTTCAAAAAGTGGCAATTAAGCCAAACTCAATTTCCAATTGAGTCCAAAACATTCAAATAAGTTACAATCAAGTCCACGATTACACGAAACACATAATTTCATTCAATGATCACCGGATCCACGAAAGTCACAATCTCACAATTTCATTCATATGTTCATAACTCAAATTAGAATTCATACAAAATTTAAATAATTAAATCAAATTAGAAATAAATTCAATTAGTAAAACAAGATATAAACTCATAAAATTAAGTGTAATTGCGCACGTAACTCTTACCTGCACGTGTGAAAACACGGGGCGTTACAGTTTTGAGTCAAGTCTTTTGTTTTAGTTAAGGTTGTCTTGCATTTAAATTTCTTTAATTACGAGTTTTGTATAAAATATGTATGAATCTTGTATTTGGAATTATGTTATGTTCTAATATGAATTTAACGGGATAAGCTTCTAGGGATAGTTGAACCCGTTGGACTTACATTTATTGTCTAACATTCGGGATTATGTACTTATACTAGTTGAACCCGTCACCTACTTTTGCATGTTTGAAATTTTGTATAGCTTATTTTCGCTTCCGCATTCTTATTGCTTGGATTTTGTTATTCAGGGTCTACATTCCGCCTAGCTTAGGTGTGAGTTTGTCAGTCTCATGTACGGACTTCCCATTTTCGTATGTGGATTAGGCTTTGGTGTGGGGGATGTGGTGACCCACCTTGCGGGTGCTACATCCTTAAGTGGTATCAGAGCCCCAGGTTGAAAACCGGGGTTCAATGTCAAGTTATGTCTGTCTAAGTCGAACGGCATAGGACAATTTGATTATGTGTGCATTTGCAACACGGCTTGATAAGTTATGCATTGAAATTTAATCACTTTGTTGGATTTACATTGCGTGGTGCATTGCATTTCTTTGATGCTCTTACTTGATTTATTATGTGACATAAGCACTTACTAATAGACATGCATATATCTACATTGTAGTTGTTGAGATTTTCAGGATGCTACCGCGTCGACAATACTACAGGTAACCTTCTCATCCAAATCTGTATAACCAAGGACAATCTTCAACCGAGGTACCACCACTGAATCTAATACCTATGATGTACCGGGAATTTATAGCATTTAATCCTCCCCAATTTTCAGAAGGAGATGATGTAAGAGCTGAAGAATGGCTTTCGAAAATAGAGGGTATTTTTGAAATATGGCCCTGCAACTCTCAAGACATAGCTCGCCTTGCTATGTTTCTCCTACAAGGTCAAGCAAAGCAATAGTGGAAAAGAGTATCCCAACAATTAGAGGTAATGGGCGAGGGGTTGAAGTGGGATGTGTTTGTTTGGGAATTTCGAAAGAGGTTCGTACCGGCTATTTTACAAGAACGGAGACTTCAAAAATTCCTCACTTTGAAACAAAGAGGTAGGACCGTTGTGGAATACATAGAGGAATTCGAAAGGTTGGACATGTATGTGCCCCACATTACGAGTAATGATCAGATGAAGGCCAAATATTTCTTGGAAGGCCTTCGGGATGAATTCAAGGAAGCGTTAAACGCAAAGGATATGAGCACGTGGGATAAGGCTACGAAGAGAACTTTAAGAGTTGAAACTTGGATTTTAACAAGAGACAAAGAGGAAAATATATCGGAGCGAACATGTGGGCTAGATTCATGCTCCAACTTACCAGTGGAGGATAGACCCTCTCGGTATTGTACATAAGTTGAGAAAAGGCTAAAGAATAAGCGTAAGTCCCGGAAGACTCCACGAGTCCAGAGAGAATTCTAACCATGTGCTCATTGTGGAGGAACCAATCATACTTATGAAGGATATTGGATTAGATTAAAGAGGTGCTACGCTTGCGAGTCTTCGGAGCACAAGTTTCCAGATTGTAGTCGAGCAAGGGCTAATAGACAACGGGCACGGGATCACCGGCTGCAAATTGGAGACCGATATGAACCCGGAAATTGAGGTAATTGCATTCATGACACGTGCATCCATTCCACATTTAAATTTTGCAATTTATTATTCGTCGTGCCGTAGATGTGACTTGTTGCTAATTGTTAATTGTTGCTACTATGTGTTTAAATGGTAACTAAGTGACGCATCCCATTTGCACCTTAATCCGACATGCATATTTAATGTTTATTTTTAGGATATTGCTTCTTTCAAGTCACCAAGTTATGTTCAACAAAAAAGTTCGGAAGAGGTGGATTGAATAAAAAGAAAAAGATTTTTTGTCATCTGAACTTTACGCCTTTTTGCAATTTACCATCTCGTTCAACTTTCATTGCAAACCGCCATCCAATCTTTGCATTTGTAACATACCGCCATCTAAACTTTTTTTTTTTTTTTTTTTTGTGGTTTTGGTGAAAATACAACTGAGGTGTATATTTTATAAACATGCCACGTGTCATGTTTTTTAGCTAAAACCACTAAAAAAATTATTTAGATGGTTGTATGTTACAAATGCAAAGATTGGATGGTGGTTTACAATGAAAGTTGATTGAGATGGTAAATTGCAAAAAAGCGCAAAGTTCAGATGGGAAAAAATCTTTTTCTCTTGAATAAATGGATCGGTTTGGGAAAATAATTAAGAAAAGGCAACAAGGAGTTCCCTAATGGTACAATCAAACTGATCACCACGAGGATTTAGAACAAAAGTTCAACTTGGAATTTGGGAAATAATTTAAGCAATTACAATCCCGGGGCATGGTGACCGATTTCTACTTAATCTTACCTTGGAGAAAGGGAATTGATGAAAATTACTAGGAAAAAACTTTGATTGAGCATAAGTATGGATGGAAGATATTGATTCGAGAAGAACTTATGGAATATTTCAGTGTGAGAATTGAATTTCGGGATCCACTAATTAACCGAGCAATACGAGTCATGCAAAGAGATTAGCTTCGATGAATAAAGGAAGATTTATGCGGAACTATCAAGGAACTTCGGTACCACGTTCTTACCTTTCAAAAGAGAGTGAAACCACCCGGGGTGAACGTCTACACCATATTCAAGAAAATCTAAATAGGAATGTGATACCCAGTCTCTCCGACGAGTCAGGTATGATGTCACGAGAGGTTTTTCTTACGTTTTATTCTCTCTTGTGATTTAATTTAATTTTCGATTTATTTCTTTAAGTGACACTTATGCCTTAATTGTTTAAAATTCACGTTTTAACTTCCGTATTTAATTTCTTTAATTTGAATTTAATTCTCGAACTACGTGATTTCATGATATACTTGAATTATATGTTTCATGAACTTGTTTATGTATTTATTTTATTCGTATTACTTGTTCGAATTGGTCGGAGACCATTTCTTTATTTTTGGGAATTGAGGGCCTAACGAGTTTTAGCGCGCCTCGGATTCCGGAGGCCATAACTTGAGATCGAAAATTCAAATTCGAATTCCGTATTTAATTTCTTTAATTTGAATTTAATTCTCGAACTACGTGATTTCATGATATACTTGAATTATATGTTTCATGAACTTGTTTATGTATTTATTTTATTCGTATTACTTGTTCGAATTGGTCGGAGACCATTTCTTTATTTTTGGGAATTGAGGGCCTAATGAGTTTTAGCGCGCCTCGGATTCCGGAGGCCATAACTTGAGATCGAAAATTCAAATTCGAATTCCGAAAGTGGCGCCGGACTCATAAAAAAGAATGGCAGCTAAGAAACTTAACTTTGTAATTTTCTAAGCCGGTTTGGACCCCTGCATTTCGCCCAAACCAAACTGCACGCGCGTTTTGACCATCTTTCACTAATTTGGCCATATCTCTCTCAATACTTGACCAATTCAACTCAAACTTAGACCCACACTTCCCTTATTCATCCCTCTATCACTCAGATCAGCCCTCATTTTCGTTCAACCAAGGAGAGAAGGGTTTAAAGCTGCTGAAACAGAGAGAGAAGAAAAAGGGTAAATCTGCACTATTCCTCTTGCAAGCTTTGGACTTTCTACACCTCCATCTCCTCTCCAACTTGAAAGGTAAGTGTATAATCTTGTTCTCCACCTTATCATGATTCTTTGGAGCTAGGATTTGCATGATTTCATCCATGTTTGGCTAAGCTATGAATTTCTACATAAATAGTTAGGTTAAAGTTTCAATTTTCAATCCTTATCTTGTGTTCGGTTTTACATGAATTTAAGGCATGAAATATGATTCTCCTAGCTGCTATTTTGTGTTTATGGCTTTGATTTGGTTGTGTTTGAAGAATATGTGATTCCACCATTGTTGAGCAAGGAGGTTTTCAAGCTTTTCCTTCCTTCTTTCGTGGCTGCCTTGTTTCTCATTTCTTGTTGGTGTTTGTGTGAGTCGTGGGGTGGAATTTGCTGCATGTTAGAGCTGAGTTTACTGCCCTCGTTGTTGCCTTGTTGTGGTTGCTTCCATGGATGGATGAGAAACAGGGGCTGGAAGCCCTGCTCTGTGACTGCAACATGCAGTCGCGGGCGCGACCGCGACCGCGGGAAGGTCATTTTTGGTCGAGCCCACGACCCAATTTTGCCCAAGTTTCGACTTGGGAGCTGCTGGAGATGTTGGTGGTAGCGGACGCGACCTAATTTGTGTTGATTTTCAATCTCGGTCGCTGCCTTGTTGAGGCTACGTTTCGTGAACTGCTGCTGCTACTTGTTCATTTTCTTTTATAGTTTCAGTCTTAAGTTGTCAAGTGTGATTTTGCTTTCTTTTGCATGAATGTTTGCACGTGTACGTATTTGTTTTGTTGGTGTGTGCATGCATATGTGTATCTTTTGTACCTATTTGCATGCATGGGGAGGGGGGAGTGTTGTACGTATGTATATATATATGGTGGTGATTATTTTGTGAATGCATGGTCTAATGATATTTATAATATGCCTTTGAATTCTTGTGAAATTAAAGATGAATTTTATATCCTATATGATCATTACATGTGTTATGGGGTCAGCTACGTGTACATGATGAACCTAAATGTCAATATATATATATATATATATATATATATATATATATATATATATATATATATATATATATATTGTGTAGTTTTATTCCCTTATTCATTTATTTAATTTAGTTTGTATTTAATATAGTTTGAATTATGAATATGATCTTGTAATTTGTCTGAATTCATATGCATGAAACGTGTACTCTAAATGTTTTTTGAATTTAAATGACTTAAATGATACGTTCTTGCATTTCATGATCTCTTTTTGAACACTAACCTTATGAATGCATTTGATATGCTAATATATGAATTTATTTGATTTGTTATGTATTTGATTCTTGAATTTCGGTATGATTTCTCATTTAAGTGAATAAATATGCCTAAGTATGAATATTTATGACATGCATTGCATCAACTTCCATTCTTTTGCATCGTCGTGTGTCTTCGTGCAAGCTTTGCTTAACATGAGATGCATTATGATTTAATATGATTCATAGTAGCATCATATGACCTAATGGGTTATATGTATAACCCGAGTTATTTAGGGCTCTTTAGATAGTGGCGGGATTAGAATGTCTCTTAGTAGTCCAAACATTCTCTTATATTTAGGAGTCAAAGACACTTTGTAATAATAACCAAAAATGTAGATTTTTAATTGAGAGAATTTTCTCCAACTTGTTCTTGTTAGAACTTGTTGAAATCCCAAGTGCAATCACTTGAAATTTCGTCTTTGCTAATATTGGTTTATGGCTCTTATAGAAACGGGGTCAATATTACTTATTTCAGCCTTATTTGGACGAGTCGGGAGTTTATTTCCAAGCTATTGACGTCGGGTCTCACTGCGGGTTCGTTGAGGTTCGCATCATTTAGTATCTAGAGCCTTGGTTTCCAAACTAGGTGACATCTATCATTTACCTTTATTTTCTGAATATTAAACTAATATAGTAGTGTATTATTAGATCTGAAATTTTTTTGTATTTTTGCACATTTGAGTTTCTTGTTGATTTGTTGTTGTTGCAAAAAAAAAAAAAGGACGAAAAAAAAAAAAAAAAAGCGAGAAAGAAGAGCAGCATTTGTGTATTTCAATTTGGATATTAGATCTACTTTGAGGAAGAAAAGGGGTTGTTTGTTTTGTCAGATGACTATTTTGATCCAGATTCGAGGACGAATCTTTTTTCAAGAAGATTCAACGAACCCGCCTTGAGACCCGTCATCAATAGCTTGGAAATTTCTTGGATCGTGCAAATAAGGGTGAAACAAGTAATATTGACCCCATTGCTATACGAGCAAGAAACCAATACTATCAAAGGGAATATTAACCCCATTGTTATACGACCAAGAAACCAATATTATCAAGCGAATATTGACCCCATTGTTATGCGAGCAAGAAACCAATACTATCAAAGGGAATATTGACCCCGTGGCTATAAAGAACCAGAAACCAATATTATCAAAGACTAAATTTCAAGTGATTGCACTTGAGATTTCAACAAGTTCTAACAAGAACAAGTTGGAGAAAATTCTCTCAATTAAAAAAAGAAAAGGACAAAAAAAAAAAAAGAGAAAAAAGAGCAGCATTTGTGTATTTCAATATGGATTTTAGATCTAATTTGACGAAAAAAGGGGTTGTTTGTTTTGTGAGATGACTATAATGGTTTCTAATAGGAACAAGTTGGAGAAAATTCTCTCAATTAAAAATCTACATTTTTGGTTATTATTACAAGGTGTCTTTGACTCCTAAATATAAGAGAATGTTTGGAATACTAAGAGACTATAATGAGTCGGGAAATGACATTATCCGATGGAGGGTTTGAACCCCTAATGAATTCAGCCAAGAACTAAAGAGTTTAACTCACCTGAATCACAATTCATTAAGAGTTGACAGAAAAAAAACAAAATACAAGGCTGGAATTTAAAGATGCATGCATGTGAATTCTAAGAGACAATTCAGAATTCAAAGAGATAAGCTATTCCCGCCTCTTTCATTTTAGGTTAAAAAAAATGGGCTTAACCTAATCTAAATGCATGGAAAATAAATAAAAAGATGGCCCAAAGTATAATATAATAGTTCAGGGCCAAATTACAATAAACTTAACAATATTTGGGCTTAAAATTCGATCACTAAAATGTTGAAACAAGGTGGGTTGGATCCAGCTGAATACTTGTCTTCTTGGAGCTCATCTTGAGTTTATTTGGATCAAAAGAGATTGAACTTCTTCTTGCATTCTTTTGGACCGTGACTTTGTGATAGGTCCAACATAACTTGGTTCATCTTGAGTTGTGATCATATCAACATTTGGATCAAAGTGTGGCCTTGTCTTATGATTCACATCATCCTCCCCTTCTTGAAAAGGATTCCATCTCGAATCCAAATCTGCACCAAAAGGAGTTAAATCAGCCACATTAAAAGTTGCACTTACACTATACGTACCTGGAAGATCAATCTTGTATACATTATCATTAATCCTCTCCAGCACTTTGAATGGTCCATCTCCCCTTGGATCAAGCTTGGACTTCCGTCGGTTATTGAATCTCTCCTTCCTAAAATGCACCCAAACTAAATCACCTTTCTTGAAAACAACCTTCCTTCGTCCCTTGTTAGCACGGATCATAGCTTCACTATTTCTCTTGAGGATATGAAGCCGTGCATCTTCATGTATTTTCTTCACTCGTTCAGCCTTCTCTTTCCTATCTAAACTCACAAGCTCATTCATAGGCAAAGGAAGTAAATCGAGAGGGGTTAAAGAGTTAAATCCATACATAACTTCAAAAGGTGAAAAGGAACTAGAAGAATGTATTGAACGATTATAAGCAAATTCGACAAACGGAATACATTCAACCCAATTCTTTGAATATGTTTTAAAAACAGCCCTTAAAAGAGTTCCCAAGGTTCTATTCACAACTTCCATTTGTCCATCCGTTTGAGGATGACAAATGGTTTAAAACAACAACTTAGTTCCCAATTTCCCCACAAAACCCTCCAAAAATGACTTAGGAACTTCACATCTCGATCACTTACGATAGACTTTGAAATTCCATGAAGTCTTACCACCTCTTTGAAGAATAAAAGTGATAGTGCATCTGCCACAACGTTGTCTATACCCTTTTTGTATTGAATCACATAAGGAAACATCTCTATGAAGTCAACCCAACGAGCATGCCTCCGATTGAAGCTCCCTTGCCGTTTCAAGTGCTTCAAGGACTCATGATCCGAGTGAATGATGAATTCTTTGGATCACAAGTAGTGCTGCCACGTTTTTAGAGCTCGAACCAAAACTTATAATTCCTTGTCATAGGTGGAATAGTTCAAGCCTGCTCCATTTAATTTCTCACTAAAGTAAGCAATTGGTCTCCTTTCTTGTATAAGCACGACACCTATACCAATACCGGAAGCATCACATTCGATTTCAAAGGTTTTAGAGAAATTTGGTAAAAGTAAAAGAGGAGCTGAACTTAGCTTTGATTTCAACGTTTGAAATGCCTTTTCTTGAGCTTCCCCCTACTTGAATCCAACACTCTTCTTGATAACTTCCGTCAAAGGAGCTGCAATGGTGCTGAAATTGGGCACAAATCTCCTATAGAATCCGGCTAAACCAAGAAAGCTTCGAACTTCCTTAATGGACTTAGGTGTAGGCCACTCTTGAATTGCTTTCACCTTTTCTTCATCTACTTCGATACCACCTGCACTTACAACGAATCCAAGAAAGACGACTCTGTCCATGCAAAAATTACACTTTTTGAGGTTAGCATACAATTTCTCTTTTCTTAACACCTCAAGTACCATTTTCAAATGCTCAACATGTTCATGCAAGTTATGGCTGTAAATTAATATGTCATCAAAATAAACGACTACAAACTTGCCAATGTAAGCACGTAACACATGATTAATCAATCTCATGAATGTACTAGGTGCATTAGTTAAGCCAAAGGGCATTACTAACCATTCATACAACTCATGCTTTGTTTTAAATGCGGTTTTCCATTCATCGCCTTCTTGTATGCGTATTTGATGATATCCACTTTTCAAATCAATCTTATAGAAAATTGTAGAACCATGAAATTCATCAATCATATCATCAAGGTGAGGTACGAGATAACGATACTTTATCGTGATCTTGTTGACAACCCGGCAATCCATGCACATTCGCCAAGTGCCATCCTTTTTAGGCACCACAAGCACCGGAACAACACATGGACTTATACTCTCACGTACGTACCCCTTCTCAAACAATTCCTATACTTGTTTTTGAAGTTCCTTAGTTTCTTGAGGAGTGCTTCTATAGGCTAGTCGGTTCGGAATTGTAGCTCCAGGAATGAGATCAATTTGGTGCTCTATCCCACGAATTGGAGGCAATCCGGGTGGAGTCTCCTCCAAAAACACATCTTTGAACTCTTGTAAAAGAGAGGAAGCAATACTAGGTAGGGGAGGGGTATCATTAGAAGATAAGAAGGTCTTTTTATAGATCATGATCATCACCCGCCTTTCTTTTTTAACAACGCCCTCAATTTCCTTTTCTTTTGTGAGGAAACTCATTTTCTTCTTTTCTTTCTTTTCAATTTCATTTTTTCCTCCCTTTTGTTTTCCTTTCTTTTCAACTTCATTTTTTTTTTCTTTGTCACGTTCTTTTTTTTTGACTATTTTCTTTTCTTCTTCTTTTTCCCTATCACTATTACAATCATTGCGTTTAGAAGAGGCTGAAATAGACTCCTTCAATTGACATTGGTCTTTGTACACTTGATTATCGGGTGGTAGTGGTGCCAAGGTAATGTTTCGGCCATCTTTGGTAAAACTATACCTATTTTTGTATCCATCATGCAACGTCTTCCTATCAAATTGCCACGGTCTTCCAAGTAAAATATGTCCGGCATGCATAGGCACCACATCACAAAGTACCTCATCCATGTATTTACCAATGGAAAAAGAAATGAGAACTTGTTTTGTTATCTTCAATTCACCAAGTTCATTGAGCCATTGGAGCTTGTAGGGTTTCGGATGCTTCAAGGTTTTAAGTCCAAGCCTCTCCACCAATAACTTGCTAGCAACATTCACACAACTCCCTCTATCAATGATCAATCCACACACTCGTTCCTTAACATGATACCGAGTGTAAAAGATGTTCTCTCATTGTTGTTCATCCTTGTCCTCAAGGGCTTGGGTGTGTAATATTAGGAATAGTGCCCTTAAAGCAGCTTTTGGCTTTACTATTTCCTTGTAATATCACAAACAGCCTTTGAATAATAAACGAGATGATTTTGTTCATAGGCATTCACTTCTTTATGTGCTTATTTATGTCTGTTTGGGTTGACTGTGTTTTTGCATGTATTGAACTCCTCTAATCCAATGAGGCCGTTAAAAACTTTATTGTTATGGGAACGACACATGAAACAAGTTCTTAACTCCATAGGTGTAGCACCCCTGTACGTAGAGATACCACACCCCCGCACTATAGGCCGATCCACATACCAAATGGATAATCCGTACATGAACTAACCTATAGCGGACGGGTGACAAGTAAAAGAAACAGGCTAGCTAGGCGGGACTATACCCTAAAGTAATATAAAACCAAGACCTAAAATTTGAAAGCGGAAGCATTATATCATTAATACATATAGGTACTAACATGAATCAATACATTATCATTTCTTACATATTATACATACCAAAATCTCCAAATAATAACCTTGCTCAATATATCGAGATTAATATTAATAACACGAAAATGCACGGAGTGCTAGACTCAGCTGGACGACAAGACACGACTCTGACTCCCGCCTAGCACACGACCGCGATAACCGGAACGGTGGGGCGTCAGTCCATGGAAGACTGAGTGAGGGGCATAAATATATATATTTGCGTAAATAACATGCAAGTTATAACCTCTGGTAAGGTTTTATAGTTAAAAGTAATATAGGTTCAAAATATGATATGCTTTGCCCGAGATTACAACTATCATTATTAATTACTTTAATCACTTTCATGTGTTCAATACGTGGCCCGACGAGTGAGGGCATTTCTCCCACCTTACTCCGACAGTATACAATACATGCTTGCTTTATTAATCAATAGGTGATCATGCAATTCAGTTATCGTGCACCCGTGCGTATTGTATTCAAGCAAGACAATCAATAAGTCCAATCATGATAATAACCCGAGGATGATCCGTGGTGTCGGACCCGTCCCCAGTCTCCTTCTTCCTCCGGGTGATAGTGGGATTGCAAGGCCCGACCATCCAATCTCATTGAGCAGAGGGTACATGAATCCCTAAGCCCGGAACTCCTTCCTCCACTGATCCCCTAGCAGATTTAGGGGTCATCCCAATGTGGTGAGGATAGCATTCGAGTTACCCGTCAGCCCATGCTTTCCCGGTTGGCTCAAATCACTATCCCCGGGCCCAACGTGACATGCTTTACTCGCCAAAACACGATCAATCATTCAACCACGATACATGACTTTCTTTGCATGAACATAGCTTGCTTGCAATTGTTATAAGTTTTGAAATCACTATGGATAAATATATATATCTTTTGGTTTGAAATCCACATAACGGTTATACGGGTTCTATATAACTAGTAATTAAACCTCACCTTTACCGATAAAAGACAAGTAAGATACGGCCTACGGGGCTTGCTCCTCATCCTGGTGAAGCTGGTCTGTGCAAGATAGACGTGTACACGTGAAACATGACTCTAAATGGACCAAATATGACGAACGACAAAAATGCAACGAGATGGTGTGCAATATATAAAGTAGCATGCAAATATCATGTTTTGGCATGTAATCAATCATATAATAGCAATTTGGGATCAAAGAAGCCATGGGATTAAAATCCCAAAATCTCATTTTTGTATAGAATGTTTTGTTCTATCGCAGGCCTGGGAACGGCCGTTCCGGTCCCATGTTGAAAATGGGAAGGGTCGTTCCCATGCCCTCCCAAAACGTGCCAGCGACTTTTAAAAATAAAATGTGCGCTTTGTTGGGAACTGCCCTTCCGGCACGCAGGCCAAAATGGGAACGACCGTTCCCAGGTTCGGCCGCCTAATTTAAATCAGAAGTGTGGGAACGACCGTTCCCATAACACACTGAAGCGGGAAGGGCAGTTCCCAACTTCTGCAACTTGAAAAACAGAGCAGAAGCAGGGGAAGCTCGCGGCATAACAACAACAACAACCAAAATCCAACTTTCAATCACTAAAGCTTGCAAGAATCTGGGAATTAGGATGCATATAAGTTCATGGTACAATAATAACCCATTTAAACCTTCAAGTCATGAAAAATTACCAAGAATCAAGAGTTTCAAGTTTATGCACATAACATCCTATAAATCCAATTTCATCAAGAATTCATGTAATAAATCATGATATTATCATGTTTTCACATAGCAAACAACAAATAATCCATAAACTCCATGATTCTCAAACCCTAGCTATTTCATAATTGATCAAGAATCAAGTAACAAACCATACACCCACCTTGGAAGAACAAGAAATGGAGAAGGAAGAAGATGATGATGATTAAACTTCAAAGCTTCAACTATTTCTTGAAATTCTTGATAAAAGATGAAAATCTATTCTTTCCTTTTCTTCTTGAAGAAACCGAGAGCAAGAGAAGCAATATGTTGGGAAAATGGATGAAAATGGATCAAGGAAGCTTGGACATGCATTTACGTGATTCACCATTTTGATTTGTGTGAAATATGTCAATTTGCAATTCAATCCTCCAATTGTTCAAGTCATGCAATCAAGTATGTATAGTATTAAAATATGAACAATTGAATCCTTGGAAATGTAATGCAATTTGGTCCCTAGATTTTAAAAGAATGAGCATTTAAGGACAAGTTGACAATTAAATCATATTCGGCAATTATTTCACAAAATAACTATTTTCAAGTTATGAAGTAAATTCTAAGTTTAATATGAATTCATGAATTTTCATGAAAGCTTGATAAAATATAATTTATAAAATTATAATAAACATAAGAATGTAATTAATGAAATTCGGGGTGTTACAATAGGCGAGGATTAGCAACTTCTCCAAGTCGAGAGTCCGACAGATAGTGGGAGTGTCGACCTTGACTCTGTTGAGACTTGCTTATGTGATTATGTCCTTTTGAAGGATCATTCAGTTTCATAGGGTGATAAGTGCATACGATGATGCGTTCATAATACATGAGGGTGATTGTTACTAGAACTTCATCACTAAGATGTCCAGCGTGAGAACATTCCTAAATAGGAAAGGAAGTCTCCTAGAAACTTCCAGATTAGGAAATATCTCACAAGTCAATAACGTGATTCATTAATCCTTAGACTTGAGATTCTGTAATGTCTCATATGAGCTAACTCTGTAATCATTGATATTGGCTCAAAAGGGTGACGCCATATAGACACCTGAACCACGGCCTATGTTGGGATTACACAAGTGGCATAGTTAGAATTAGTAGAATCCACAAAGGACCTACACTTGTTGCAAGAACAATAATGATCTCTTACTGATTGAGTTGTTCGTAGTCTATTAACTTAAACCCTTGGCCAAGGTGGATAAAAGATCAAGACATCAAGAAAATGGGGTTTTCTTGGACTGAGGTCTAAATGGATATGAAACGAACTTAACTTTAAAGATCAAGAATATTTAGACTCTGATAATATTCCCATGCCTTAGTTCTTGATTGCGAGATGGAGTTGTAGGAGGATCGTATTTCACTGTATGTTATTGACTGAAAGGTCCTTCGATTAATTTCGTTAATCGACAAGGGGTCACACATCCATTGCTAGATTACGATAGTGTGATCTGTGAAGTGATTAATTAATTAGTGAATTAATTAATTACTCTCACTGCTAATCGAATAATGAACCTATAGGCTCACACACAAATGTCAGGACACGAGGGTTATGGTAGGATGTTAATATGATTAACGAAGGATCAAAATGTTGATCGAAGAGGGCGAGAGGAGTCACGCTCCGCCATGTGTCAGGCTTGGAACGTGACTCCACGTGTCATGCACACGTGGCCTGCACGTGTAATGTACACGTGTAGTAACGTGGTTTCGGCGTGTAATTTTATTACACGCGAATTCTTTTCTAGAATTAATTAATTTAAATCTTTTAATTAATTTTGAATTAATTATTAAGATTTTATTTCTCAAGCATAACCCAATAAATAATTAATTGAGAATTAATTAATTTACTGAATCTTGACTTTTAGCTTTAGGAAAGTTGAAAAGTCTAACTTCCTATTGTAGGAGAGAGAAGATTATTCTTGCTAGACTTGGAGAATAAGTTAGGAACTTATTTTCTCCAATTAAATAAATAATTAAATTAGTTAATTAGTGAGCAAGAAAAGAAGTCCACTAGGTTTAGGAAAACCCTAGGGAGTTCGAACCCCCCTTGTATAAATACAAGGGTGGGGCTTCACTTATTCTTTAGACCAATACTCACGAAGTGTTAAGTTTTTGAGAAAAATAAAAGAAAAGTTTTCAAAAGCAAAACCCTAGCCATTAACACAAGTTATAGAACAAGCATTCTCACTTGTTTGATCGTATTCTAGGACTGGTGTGGATACGCTTTAGAGGATCGCTGCTTTGGGATCTATCGAGAACCGTTCGAGGGACATTCCGCTTGAAGGGTATTCAGTAGGCGGTACTGACATCACTAGAAAGCTTCAATCAACGTAAGTTTCTAAACACCCTAAGATACGATACGAGAATTGCAAGTCCATGATCAATCTTTTGGAAAAGTTTTAGATTTTCGCTGCGTTTCTGCTCTATTTTTCCAACAAGTGGTATCAGAGCCACCTTGCAACGCTCGTATTGTATCGTTACAGCTTTACGAATTTTGATTGAAAATTCTAGAATTTGAGTATATGTTGTGTATTCATGATTTTAGTTTGAAAAACGAAATTGCCGGATCAAAACTGTTTCTTGAAAATTTTGCAAAAATTGTTTCCCGAATAAATCTGGTTTTAAACTATTTTGGCTTAGATTCATTTGAACCGTTTTAATTTGGAATTGGAAATGATGAATTTACTGAAATTAAAAAACGAACACGGAACGGACTCACCCACACACCATCGCGTGCGGGCTTACGCGTCTAGCACGCGCATGGGGCTGCTCGTCGCAGCCCCGCATCCTGAAGCCTGCGCTATTCTGCCCAATCCCGCCCGGTATCACCCGCCAACGGTTCGCGCGAGCTCACAGTAATTGCTGCGGCCATGCGCGCGGGCTAGCGCGCTGCTACGCGGCGCCTGCTGCTCGCCTTCGTTCTAGTGATCCCGCGCGGGTCGTGGGCGCGGGAGGTGCGTGCGCGCACTTACAGGCGATCCCGTGCGCCCCGGGCAGGCTGTCCCGGGATGGCCTTTTCGTTTCATCTTTTCCAAGTTTCGAAAATCCCGAATTACGAAAATTTAATTTTAAAATTATAAAATTATTTATTTGAAATAATTATAAAATTTGGGATTTTATGAATTAAAGTCAAGTTCTTATTTTTCGAGAAAATTACGAAAATCACTTTGAATGATTTATTAGAGAAAAATTTAATTTTGAATTAATTGTTGTTTTGTCATAATCCGGTGAATTCAATTTTGAATAAATTCGTGAAAAATGAACTATATTCAAATTGCTTAAGTTAATTGTAACTTGAAGTCAAAGGAATTTTAAATTTAGTTGGTAAATTTAAATAAAAGTGGAATTATGCTAGTTTAGGTGATCATGGGTTAGTCTTATGTATGTTTTAAATTCTGCACATGGATGATTTCAATCGGGGTCGGAGCCCCATAGTTGCACGGTTTCAATTGGGGTTGGAGCCCTACTTATGTGCGTACTGTTATGTGTTTATGATGTGACTTTCCTTATTATTGTTATTTTCATTTTGGAGACAAGCACCCATGGAATACGAAGGATCCACAAGGAGTACTTGAAGAACGGTGGCCATTAAATTCTATTAATGTAATAGATAGGGTTGTTTTTCCATTAAATTCTGTACCCCTATGTGATATGAACTGTCTTATGTGGCATGAATGTTAGAACTAGTGATTTTGGGGTGGCTCCTGAAATCACATATAAGATAGGATACCCATGATCATCTCATAATTAGTATCATGCTAGGACACGTTATCTGTTAATTGCTTCTGTGATGCACTTTACGTGAAATTGCATTAAACAAGACAATTAAAATTTGGATAACATTATATGTTGGTGAGGTCATTCGAAAATCCTTTTAAATATTGAGCTAAATTCGAACAAATAGGTATTTTATCACGGTAATAAAAATCCTAGCATTCCATCAATAGGATTTAAGACTTAATAAGTGAACCTGGTTGCTGTCTCACGAGTCATGGGGTAATTAGTGGATCTTATTAACTCCTACTTTCCTGATTAAATATTTTAAGTAATTAATATTTCTTAACCATTTTAGAATGGGCGATATCTCACGAGTCGTGGGTCGTTCCGGACTAAGTTTGGTTGAGATCTTATGATTGATGGGTCTAGCTCAACACTGAAGTAGATATTGATGTCTCACGAGTCGTGGGTCCATAGTCGAAAGATCAGTGATGCAAAACATTACTAGGAATTCAATGAGAGATCAAATTGGTAAATAGTACCTACCTAAGAATCTTAGACCTTTGGATATCTCACGAGTCGTGGGTCCAAAACTAAGATTGCTTGGGATCCTGGTACCAATTGAGAAAATAAGTTTCTTCTAAAGTCGTTGGGATTTCTGGACTTTCTAAAAACAATGGGAGAACATATTTCTAAAGACCTTGATAATATATATAATCTTTATTATTCAGCATGCTCATAATTTCTCTGTTTTTCCATTTAGGTTGTAGTTCTGTGATTCTCTACAAACTGAAATGGCAACCAAAAACCCTTTGGTATCCATCCTTGAATCAAACAAGTTGACGGGGCCCAATTACTCTGATTGGCTTCAGAATCTAAAGATAGTTTTAGATTCTGAGAAGACAACATACGTTCTCTTCGAGGGAGAGCCTACCCCTGAGGGTGAGGCTCCGACTCGGGCTGAAAGAGACGCGATTACGAAATGGTCTGAAGACAATCTTCAAGCCCGTTGCCTCATGTTGGCTAACATGTCTCCGGACATGCAAAGGCAACATGAGTCCATGGAATACGCTTGGGAGATTTATGACCATCTTGAGCAATTGTACCGCCCCAAAGAGCGTGTTCTAAGGTACAACACGTCTAAGGAGCTCTTTCATCTCAGAATGAAGCAAGGTACAAGTGTCCACGAACATGGGCTTAAGTTCCTCGCTTTGAACGAGAAGCTTACTTCCATGGAGATGCCTCTAAGCGAGGACCTCGCCGTGGACTTGTTGCTCGCATCGCTTCCACCATCATTCAATCCTTTCGTGCTGAACTTCAACATGAATCATGCTCATGCTACTGTCGCTGAGCTGATTAGTCAGCTTATGATTGTTGAAGTCAGGATAAAGAAGGATAACAAAGTAATGATGGTCACATCCTCTTCTAAGCCTTCTAAAGGCAAAGGGATCTCTTAAACCCGATGGAGGGGTTAAAAAGGGAAAGGCCAAGAAGAAAAGGGATCAGAGAGAGGACATTTCCCACCACTGTGGCAAGAAAGGGCATTGGAAGAGGAACTGCCAAGAGTACAAGGATACTCTAAAGAAAGGTGTGTTTATTGTTCAAGTAAATTTATCTATTTATTCTAATTCTTGGGTACTTGATACCGGCTGTGGAGCTCACATCTGTAATGATGTACAGATGCTAAATGAGGTTCGGCAGCTTAAAGAAGGAGACTGTGTCTTGAAGGTTAGGAATGGATAAAGAGTTCAAGCTCAAGCCACTGGGACGTGTAGATTAGATTTAGGTGCCTTTACTTTAGTTTTGAATAAAGTCCTTTATGCACCTTCTATTTTTCGTAATATAATTTCCATTCCAGTATTAGATTGTGAAGGATATAAGACTTTCTCCTGAGATGGAAAATTTTATCTTAAGAAGAATAAAGCTTCCATTTTACTTGGTACATTATCTAATGGACTTTATACAACTAAAGACACCAATATTTTGAATATACAACAATCAAACAAACGTAAAAGACATGACAAGATCTCGGCTTCTTTATGGCATGCACGTTTAGGCTATATTTCTAAAGATAGGATTGCTAAGTTAACTAATTTAGGATCATTCTATGATAATGAACTTAAAGACTTGACTCATTGTGAACCATGTCTTAAAGGAAAAATGGTCAAGACTCCCTTTAATGGTAAAGTGGAACGTGCCACTAAAGTGTTGGATTTAATCCATACAGATGTTTGTGGACCACCTAGTGTAAGTACTAGAAACAAACATCAGTATTTCATAACTTTCATAGATGACTTTAGTCATTTTGGTTATGTGTACTTAATGAAGTATAAATCCGAAGCCTTTGAGAAATTCTTGGAATTTTAGAAGGAGGTTGAGAACCAAACCGGTCACAAGATTAAGACACTTCAATTTGATCGAGGTGGCAAGTATCTAAGTGATGAATTCCTTAATCATCTCAGAGATAATGGAATTATCTCTTAGTGGACCCCTCCGGGAACTCCTCAATTAAATGGAGTTTCGGAAAGAAGGAACAGAACCCTACTTGATATGGTTCGTTCCATGATGAGGTTCACTGAATTGCCACCATCATTGTGGGGATATGCCCTAGAATCAGCAGTTAAGATTCTAAATCTTGTTCCCTCCAAATCTGTACCCAAAACCCCATATGAGATGTGGTTTGGCAAACTCCCTAACTATTCTTACTTAAGAATTTGGGGTTGTCCTGCATACGTGAAGAGGACAGTGGGAGATAAGCTTGAAGCTAGATCAAGCTTATGTAACTTCGTAGGATATCCGAAAGAGTCGATAGGATATCATTTCTTCGATCCTCTTGAACAAAAGGTCTTTGTGTCAACAAACGCCACTTTTCTTGAGGACTCGTTCCTTAAAGAAAAGAAAGGCAAGATCACAGAACTCGAAGAGGTTTGAGACCAAGGTCCCACACCTAGCTTGGAGAATAACGTCCCTATCCCTACCCAAGAGAGTGATACACGCGAAAATCCTCCTCAAATAAGACGTTCTGAACGCATTCCTAGACAACCAGTGAGATGGTCTGGTTTTCTCCACCAAACATCTCAAATGGATAATGATCCATTAACTTATGAGGAGGCACTATTAGATTCGGACTCTGAACAGTGGAAAGAAGCAATGAAATCCGAAATGGATTCCATGAACCAAGTTTGGACCTTAGTTGATCTACCTGATAGGATCAGGCCCATAGGGTGTAAATGGATATATAAGTGCAAGCTTGGAGTAGATGGAAGCGTGGCAGCCTTTAAAGCAAGATTAGTTGCTAAGGGGTTTACTCAAAGACCAGGTGTAGACTTTGATGAAACCTTCTCCCCGGATGCAATGCAAAAATCCATTTGGATCCTACTTGCCATTGCGGCATATTATGACAATGAGATATGGCAAATGGATGTGAAAACTACCTTTCTCAATGGAGAAATTGACAAAGACATTTACATGGAGCAACCCATAGGTTTCACATTCTGTGGGAGCGAACAAAAGGTTTGCAAGCTTCAACGTTCAATCTACGGATTGAAACAAGCTTCAAGGAATTGGAACATTCGATTTGATGAAGCAATCAAATGTTTAGCTTTATTCAAAATCCGAATGAGTCTTGCGTGTACAAGAAAGAATTGGAAACCTCGGTTCAATTTATGGTACTTTATGTAGATGACATCCTCCTCATTGGGAATGCGAAGGATGACATGAAAGTAACAAAGTCTTGGTTATAGAACTAATTTGAGATGAAGGATCTTGGTGATGCATCCTACATTCTCTGTATAAAGATCTATCGGGATAGATCTAAGAGATTATTAGGATCATCACAGTCGGTTTACATAGACAAAGTACTAAAGAGATTTAGTATGGAAGAATCCAAATGTGGAAAACTTCCAATGGGCCCGGGAACAGTTCTTTCGAAGAAGTTGTGTCCCAAGACTGAACTTGAGAAGTCCAGGATGTCCAAAATTCCTTATGCATCAGCTATAGGAACCATAATGTATGTTGTAGCACCCGGGACGATAGGCACCACATCCCCCGCACTATGAGTCTAATCCATATATGAAATAGACAGACCATACATGAATCGGACTCACAGTGAACGGGTGACAAGAAAAACAACAGTCCTGACTAGGCGGAAGCTAACCCTGGAACAGTCAACAATAACCAAAATGCGGAAGTAAGGAATTCATTCATGTAATACCAAAGAAATAAATGAAATCCAACAAGATCATATATATGGGTTCCACTAAGAAATACACCTGTCCTAACCTGTCCCGAAATAATATCACTTCAATAAGGGCACAACGGCTAACAATAAAAGGTCAATAAAAAACTTAGAACCATATGGTATGCAGTGACTGTAAATGAGTGGGACCAGAACAAAGACTCGACACTCTAACTCTGCCTAGTAACCAACACCTGCAAAAGAAACTGGAAAAGGGGGAAAGAGGGGTCAGTCTCTAGAAGACTGAGTGAGCAGGAGCGATACATATATATAGAAACACGCGCATGCAAGTCATAAATCCCGAGCAAGGTTTTATTTAAAATTAGTTCCCAAGAGGGCAAGAGAATAACTAAGCAATGCTCGGACTTTACGACTAATCATATTAACTTTATTAAGTTCATAATGTTGGAAAACACGAATCAGAAAGCAGCTGAAATTTAAAAAATTTTCAACAAAAGGACCTTGGACTCGCAATCGTGTATCTAAATTCGTAGAGTTAAGAAACTTACTTTTCTTTTATTCTTTCTTGAAGCGTTTCAAGCCACCCAGGAACGCTCTTCTCGCAGCTTGATCCCCTCTCCTTGGTAAAGCTCGAATCTTCAAACTTCTAACTTGAAGCTCTCTAGAGATAGTCAACCAACTTGATCACAATCTAACTAGTAAGGATGCTAGTTCTCTAGTTAGTGTTTAGGCTTAACCTAGGGTTTCTTTTATCTTGGAGAAAGGATGGTGTTCAACACATGAACCAAAAGAATTACCAAATCCCTCTAAGGGGAGCTCGAGCTCCCCTTTTTATAAGAGGGGAGTGGCCGAAATTCCTAGTCCTTATGGACTAGGGTTTTGGTCCCTCTCTCTCCTATTACTTGATCATCAAGTAATTTTGACTTTGACTTTGAATTCAAATTCAAATCAACTTTCAAGAGAGCTAAAAATATCCAAACTATTTTTGGATAATTTTATACTTTATTTATTTAAAATAAATAACTTATTTTATCTAATTAATTAATTCATAATTAATTAACTAGATTATTTTCTCCAAAATTAGACTTTCTTTTTAATTCAAAATTAAACCAAAATCTATTAAATAATTAACACATTTAACTATTTAATATATACATATATACAATATATATATTTACACGTGTGGGACACGTGTCACAAGGACACGTGACCCACTGGTGTGGTTTCACACGTGTGGAACCCTCTTGGCCCGATTAACTCGTTTAATCATTTTCAAGACTCAACTCATGTAACCAAGTTGTTATGTGTGACCCCTCTAGGTTCTCAATTCAATTAGCAGTGACCCTAATTAATTAATTCACTAATTAATTAATCGGTCCACAGATTAAACGACCATAGTCTAGCAAAAGGTGTTTAACCCCTAGCTGAATTGGAATGTTCGGATTCGACAGAACCTTTAAGTCAGTGATTCATGTGAGATACAATCCTCCTACTTACTATCTCTCAACCAAGATCTAGGGCACGGGAATAATCAGAACCCTAATAATCTGGTCTTAAAGCTAAGTGCATTTCATATCCATTTGATCTCAATCCAAGAAACCCTTTTCTTGATGTCTTGATCTACTGCCTTGGCCAAGGACTCCATATGGCATATGAATGACTTACAATATAAGAGATCACCTTGCATATGCAAGTGTAGGTCCTTTCTTGATTCTCATTCACTTTCATGAATCACTTGTGCAGCCCCAGCATAAGCCTTCAATCAGTTGTCTAAGGCGACACCCTTTAAAGCTTATACCTAAGACTACAGAGTTAACTCATAAAGTGACAAGGAACCTCAAGTTTTAAGGATCAATTAATCACATCAATGACTCGTGAGATATTTCCTAATCTGGAAGTTTCCATTTCCTGAAATAGAAACTTCATTTCCCATTTAGGAATCTTCTCACACGGGGCACCTCAGTGAACTTACTTATTGAAGTAAGCACCCTCATGTATCACACAGGTATCAGCTATACACTTTGCACCTCCAGGAAACAAGGTGGTCCTTCTTAATGGCGTGATCCCACAAGCAAGCCTTAGAGGAGTCAGGTTGACACTCCCACTGTCTGTAGGACTCATCGGCTTGGAGTATTTTACTAATCATGACTTATGTGATATAGGGCTCGTTTCATGAACCATTTCACCTAAATGGTAGAGTCCTAAAGTCATCAGGATTAGGGGAGTTCTCATACATGCACAGATAAAGTAAACGCATACCAAACAAGAGCATATAAAGAAGTGTTGCCTCAATTCGTTATTTCATTCAAAGATTGTCTGTGATTACAATAAGGAAAAGCACAAAGCGGATATACAATCGGCTTTCTAGGGCACTATTCCTAACAATCTCCCACTTGCCCGTCAAAGCCATTCTAAAGCTACTCTAAGTCCCATCTTCTGAAGATGACCTTGGAAATCTTCTCGACTAAGGGGTTTAGTAAGTGGATCTGCCACGTTCTCTGCTGATGTGACCCTCTCAATTTGTACATCTCCTCTTTTGATAATATCACGGAATAGGTGATACTTCCTCATAATGTGCTTGGTCCGTTGGTGAGATCTTGGTTCTCTTGCTTGAGCAACCGCCCCAGTGTTGTCACAAAACACAGTAATGGGGTCTTTCATGCTAGGAACAACATTCAACTCTTGAATGAAGTTTCTAATCCAAACACTACAAGAAAACAGGCGAATTCCGAGGGAAATTTCCGAGGGAATTCCGAGGGATTCCCTCGGAAAATGTCAATTTCCGAGGGAATTCCGATGGAATTCCGAGGGAATTCATTACCTCGGAAAAACCTTCCTCGGAATTGGTTCCGAGGGAAAATTTTCCGAGGGAATTCCCTCGGAAAAATATTTCCGAGGGAATTCCGAGGGAATTCCGAGGGAAAATATCAAAAATTTTATCCCTCGGAATTCCCTCGGAATTCCCTCGGAATTTGCTTGGTAACATCATGCCCTCGGAATTTTCCTCGAGGGAATTTCCGAGGGAATTCCCTCGGAAAAACCAAAAAAAAATAAAAAAAGATTAAATAATAATTCCGAGGGAATTCCCTCGGAATATATTTAGACATTATTTTTATTTTTCCGAGGGAATTATCCCTCGGAATTCCCTCGGAATTTCCGAGCAAATTCCGAGGGATGTTTCCCTCGGAATGTATTTAGAGAATTTTTTTTCCGTTTATCCGAGGGATAATTCCCTCGGAATATTATGTCGTTTTTTTTTTTATATATTCCGAGGGAATTCCCTCGGAATTCCCTCGGAATTTTCAAAATAAAATTTATTATATTTTTTATTTTTATTAATTATTATACCTGTACAAAATATGCATTTATTTTACAATATATAATCAAATGTCACTTGATCCGAATATCCAAACATATATATATATATATCAAAATCTTAACAGTACTCATCCAATTCATACTAGTGTTCAAACATTACTCGCACTAAATTCAAGTCATACTACACAAATTATATAGAAAACACAAACATAAGAGTCTTACAAATTCAGAATCCGACCCACTTATACAAAGTCATAAAGTTGAATCTCGTTCACTACTCCAGGAGTTCTCTTTTCTTCAACACCCAATATCATAAGCTTCCCTCCTGAAATACAAACAAACTCAGTTAAACCACATAAACTACAATACAAGAACTCACACAAAAGCTCTCTATTAATTAGTACATATACTAGAACATAAAAAATTGTACGAAACCTTTGCCAAGTTGAGCCATTTCAACATGTAAAACTTCTAACTTAAGAATCAATAGTGTCGTGTGTGATTTCTTTTGGATTGTATTGAGTCTTAAAATTAACTAAATAAATTCACTTACATTTTTTTCTAATAATTAATTATCTTCTTCATCTTCACTGTTCGTTGTAGCGTCTGGAGGTTGAATTGTATCAAGATGTGAAGGTTGGGAGGGAGGTTGATTAGTCAAATGTGGCATTCCTCCTAGCAAACTCATGAAGCCAGACAACATTTGCTCTATCCATTGTATTGCACCTGTTTGCTTCTCTTGACACTCCCTTTGTTTCTCTTGATTTTCTTTAAGATCTTGCAATTGCAATTCAACTTGAGCAGATGGATGAGACGATGTGTACTCTTGGGAACCACTAGAATGTGAATGTCCATGTGATGATCCACCAACCATGTAGTTCATCGAATACATACGACCTTTGTTGTTTCGCCCCCCCATAGCCTGGGCAAACAACTCATTTCTAGATTGTTGTGTACTAGCAACGCCTTCCTCTACGGATTCAGCCTCGTGACTTTTTAACATATCCATATAATTATTCTACAATATTCAAAAATAATTGAAATATTAGATATATTTAAAAAATAAAATTTTATGTTGGAAAACAACAAAAAACTAAGAGTAAAAGGTTTTTATGTACCCATGATTGTTCTCCACGGGCCTCTAGAAAAGTTTGATCTGCCTTCCTTCGCTTGCAAAGTAAGAACATCTCTGCATTATCAGGTTCTTTACCTGTTTTCTTTGTCTGCAAGTAATTCATGTATTTAATACAATATAACACACTTATAGTTCATTTTTTGAAGAAAAATAAAGATTGATTTACATGATTCTCATATAGAGTGGCAGCCGAAATGGATCCACCAGCATGTAATGACCCTCCAAGTGGGGAAGCTCTGTTCTTCTTGTTTGTATTTGACTTTTTTTTCCACGCCTCCGTTTCCCAATGTTTACACAATGCCTCATAAGTGTCAGGAAACATCCAAACAGGCTTCTTTCCCGCTTTTCGAATATCTGAATAAACCTCGGGAAGGTGCGCCTTTAAATGCTCCTCAAATGCCCCTCTCATAAAACTCTCATATTGGGGCTCATAATTCACATATTTCTACAAATTTCACCAAATCAAATGTATCAAATGCATTAATAATATAAAGTAGATAAAAAGCAAATAAAGAGCTAATTAAATCTTTCACTTAGTTAAATAACCATGATTTTCCTTGACCGAAAGCCCCTTTTTTTAATTAATTTACCTTCCACTCTTGAAATAACTCATTCCTCTTTTCCGGTGGGACATGAATCCATGAGGTATGAGGTTCTTTAAGTGTGGTCTTTATCACGCATAAAATTCCATGTGCACCTGGATGGTTTGGTGTATATCTGCACGAAATTGCAAAAATAAATAGGACACCAACTAAGGTATTATGTGTATATATATTAATTGAGAAACAAATAATTTTTACTTACTTATACTTGCCCTTTGGAAAAGGCTTTATTGTCAGCGAGGAAATAGGATTAGGTGGCGGTTCCGAATTTTCAAAAGCATCATCTGATGGAGAGGGTGCCTCAGATGTAGAAGTAGGTGGAAGGTTAGAGGAAGGTGTAACCCCTTCAAATGAAGTCGAAGGGGTAGTTGTGGCGGGAGCATGTGGATTGACAGTTATGGCAGGAGCAAGTGTGGGATTGTTTGTGGAAGGATCTTGTGGTGTAGTAATTGTGTCGGGAGTAGGTGAAGAGATTGTGGACAGGACATATGATGGTGAAGCTCTATTACCACGTACAGTTTTATTCAATGTACCACGACCTCGACCCCGACCAACCATCTAGATAATATTTATGCATGATAAAGCAAAATATTAGATAAAAACAATATTTAATAATCACATTGAATTTCACATATATTAGCAGTTAGCAAGAAGCAATTAAGTTGCTAACAATGGCAAATACACAAAAGTGGACCTAAATTATCACATTTAATTTCACATAAATTAATATTCAATTTTTTGGTTAGAAGACTTACGACCAATCATAACTTAACTCCTATCTTCGGTGCATTCATCCTCCTCCGAACTATTGGCATCATCATCATATTCATCATCATCTTCGGGCATTGAATCATCACTCGCATCATTTCCTTCTTCCTCATCGCCCGTAAGTAGCTCCTCGTCAATAATATCCTCTACTATATCATCATGATCATTCAAAGGTTCAATAAGATCATCCGAGATGATTCTGTTGACGATTGCTCCCTCTTCACTTTGATAGGCTACTTCAAGTGACTCTTCAACGTCCACTCTTCCTTTTGCTTTCGTTTTAATCACAGCCAACCATTGTACCTTATCTCGTATACGGCCCGGATATGACACATAATAAACCTGATGAGCTAGTTGAGCAATTATGAAAGGATCATACCCACGGTACTTACCATTTCGTCTAACTTCAACAATCATGCACTCTTGATCTCCCATTCTAGTGCCTTGGTTAGGGGTGGGGTCAAACCATTGCCATTTAAACAGAACCACCCGCATAATAGGTAATCCTAGATATTCTAGTTCTATAACTTCATCTAACAACCCATAGTAATCGTCTTCACCACCTTCATCCTCATAACGTCCTTTCACCCACACTCCGCTATTCATTGTTTTCTTCCCAAATCCCCAATCTTGAGTGTGAAACTTATATCCATTCACAAAGTACTTTGGCCATGTCCTTAGCCTTGAAATAGGACCCAAGGATAATTGTCGCAAAAACGGATTAGTAACTCCATTTATAGGATTATGAACCTATAATGGAGAAATTACACTTTTATATATTATTCAAGTTAAACATAGAAATATATTTGGTAGTTTAATAAAGAATTAAACTTACATATTCCTTAAACCATTTTGCGAATTCATTTTCAATCCTCCCACTAGCATCTGTGTCGGCAATTCTAAAGTGTTTTTGAAAGTAACTACATTCAGAAAGTATCGATTCAAGTTAGGAAATAACATTATATATTTCTATCATTAGTTTGATTGTATATACTTACTCAAAATATTGGTCGACTTCGTGACAGTTTCGCAAGACATGGAGATGCGCAGCATTGAACTCCCTCTCATTTTCAAAATAACGAGTTTTACAAGCACCCGAGGCACGACCGGGTTGATTGAAAATAGATAATGTAGGTGGAACCGTTCTATCTATTCCACTATCATCATTCCTTTGAACTCGTGTTCTAGAACAACGAACATCAGACTGAAAGTAGAAAGAACAAAAGTTGGCTGTTTCCCGACGCAGATACGCCTCACATATAGAACCCTCAACTTGAGCCTTATTTTTAATTGTTTTCTTTATCTTCCCGAGGTACCTATTAATATATACATATTTATATAATTAATCACGATATCAAGCATCATATAGGACCTATTTTACAATATAAAATGTTAATTATTACCTTTCAAATGGGTACATCCACCTAAATTGCACTGGGCCTCCATTTCGGGCTTCATTTATCAAATGAATCGGTAAGTGCTCCATTACATCGAAGAATGCTGGGGGAAAAACTCTTTCAAGTTTGCACAAAATAATTGGAATATTTCTCTCCATATTATCCAAATCTTCGTGCCTTAATTTACTGGAACACAAATCCCTAAAAAATTTGCTTAGCTCGGCTAATGGTTTCCATATCTCATCAGGAAGTTCTCTGAAAGCAATAGGCAACAACTGTTCCATGAAGATGTGACAATCATGGCTCTTCATGCCATATATTTTAGCTTGATGTGTATCAACGCATCTTGCCAAGTTAGACGAATAACCATCAGGCATACGTAGTTGTTCAATCCACTCGCAAATGATTCTTTTTTTTTTCTAAGGAAAGTACATACTTCGCCTTTGGCTTCCCCACTCCTCCATTAGGCTTAGTCTTCAGTTCAAGTTCGGGCCGCTTACATAAGTCCTTCATATCCAAACGTGCTTTCATATTGTCTTTAGTTTTGCCTTTAATGTCCATAATTGTGTTGAAAATGTTATCAAACACATTCTTTTCAATATGCATCACGTCTAGATTATGTCGGATCAAAAGATTCCTCCAATAAGGTAAATCCCAAAATATACTTTGCTTTCTCCAATTGTGTTCAGTACCATAGCCTTGCAAAGATCCAAGTCTAAGATGTTCCGTAACTTTTGGCAAATCACGCACCTGCTCCCATATCTCATGTCCATTATACTTGAGTGGAGGATCATCCCCTTCGGTATGGTTTCTCTTGAAATTCACTTTGTTTCGCCTATATGGATGGTATCTATCCAGAAAACGTCGGTGACAATCGAACCAACTTTGTTTTCGTCCATGTTTCAAGGTGATGGCCTTGGTCTCATCCATGCAATATGGACAAGCTAGTTTACCGGCAGTTCCCCAACCTGACAGCATTGCATAAGCTGGAAAGTCGTTAATTGTCCACATTAATGCAGCTTTCATTTGAAAGTTTTGCTTCATCGATACATCATACGTATGGACGCCAACTTCCCATAACTCTTTCAACTCATCAATTAACGGTTGCAAGTACACATCAATTTTGTTCTTCGGATTGCTTGGCCCAGGAATGATACAACTCAGAAACATATATGGCATTGTCATACACATTTCTGGAGGTAAATTGTACGGTGTTACAATTACAGGCCAACAAGAATAGGGTGAGGCCGAATGAGCATAAGGGTTGAATCCATCTGAGCATAAAACCAACCTTACATTTCTAGGTTCAGTAGCAAAATCTGGGTAAGTTTCATCAAAATGCTTCCAATCGTTCCCATCAGATGGGTGACACATCACACCATCAGGTCGATGGTGCTCTGCATGCCATCTCATATGCGGTTCAGAACTCATTGAAGCATAAAGCCGTTTTAATCTAGCAATAAGGGGCAAATAGTGCATTCTCTTTCGAGGAATTGGATTCATCCTGCCCTTTTTCCCATCATCAACTTCATATCTAGCCTCACCATAGAATTTGCATTCTGTGAGGTCGGCATCATTTTTATAAAATAACATACAACCCTCAACACAACAATCTATCTTCTCGCTAACCAACCCCAGTTTTTTTACTAGTTTCTCCGCTTGGTAAAAATCGGTAGGAACAGTGTGGCCATCCGGATATAATTCAGTTATTAGCTGAATTAAGTCGTCAATAGCATCATGAGAAACATTGTGATCTGATTTGATGCTCATTATTCTCGAAGCCACCGATAACGGTGAATGCTTCTTGCATACAGGCCACACAGGTTTGTTGAAGTCCCGCAAAAGGTCGTAAAACCTTTGTGCTTCTGAATTAGGCAACTCTTGATTACAAGCATATTGATTACATTCATGCCTAGCCCCAGAAACATCAGGACTACAACCCAAATTCTCAACTTCAACATTTGGCCTAATTACATCACGAATCATTTTATCATATCTGTTTAACGGATCTTCATTGACAATATGTCGACTACTCGAGGCATCATATTGTAAAGAAGGTGAACATGCTTGAGCAGGTGCAATCTCCCCGTGATCCGTCCAATACCAATAATTAGGTTTGAAACCATTTTCATACAAATGTACTTTGATGTCAGTGGGGGATAATAAAGTCCCCTTCCCAACACATGCTTTACATGGGCATCTGATTTTTCCATGCCCAATTACATAGTCTAACCCCATAGCATGTGCTACAAAGGAGTCAACCCCTTTCACAAACTCTGGCCTAATACCCCCACGATTAGGATATGTCCGATTATACATCCAATGTCTTTGTGGATTAATATCCATCTACAAAAAAATTGATCAGTTTTATTAGGTGTTAATTAAAGTTTAATTACTCACGTTAAACTGAAGTTGTAAATATATATTTTATTAGAACAATCAGACATTATATTTTAAAAATGTTAGGAATATTCAATCATTTTTTCATAGTTATGACAACAACATAAATGAAAAGGATGTGGCAGCCAGGAATAAAACAATAACATCTTAATATAATTTACTAATATGCTGAGTATATATATTGTCCTCTTATTGTAGCACCCGGAACGCCAGGCACCACATCCCCCGCACTATCGCTCCAATCCACATATGAAATGGGGGATCCATACATGAATCAAAGCGTTAGCGAACGGGAGACAATAAAAATGACTCAAGGCTAGGCGGGTACCCTCAATTTAAAACCGACTAACAATCAAATCAGAGTATAAAACGCGGAAGCAATAACCTTCATTAAATACGTATAAGTACCATATTTATTTATTTACGTATAGATACCAACATTTACACTATCAATACAATATCATCCTTCAACAAAATAGATAACAGGGCTTGATACAAAATATCCCAAGCTAACTATACATGAACAAAATGTGGAATGAAGTGTGCTAGACCCAAATTTAAAGACCTCATGACTCTAAATTCCCGCCTAGCACGCCCTGCAAAACACTGAAAAGTTGAGGTGTCAGTCCAACACGGACTGAGCGAGGGGTGTAATAATTATAAGCGCACATACATGCAAGCTATAACCTCGGGTAATAATTTTGGAAAAACAATACAATCTATTAGGTTTAAAAGAGATACTATTGCCCGAGATTACAACTATTCCAATTTCGATTCAATCAATTCAATTCAATCAATAGTGGCCCGGCGAGTGGGGCAATTCTCCAACCTTACACCGACTGTGTACAATCAATCAATCAATTATTAAGTGATTAGGTGATCAAGCAATTCATTAATGTGCACAATTAGCAGTTTCAATGACGCCTTCTTCCTCCGGGTGATGGTGGAATTGCAAGGCCCCACCATCCAATCAATCTGGGCAGAGGGTACATGAATCCCTAAGCCCGGAACTCCTTTCCCACCCTAATCTCCTAGGGGGTTCAGGGGTCATCCCAATTTGGTGAGGATAGCTCCCGAGTTACCCGTCAGCCCATGCTTTCCCGGTTGGCTCGAGTCACTACCCTCGGGCCCACAGTGCAATACAATACTCGCCCAATCAATCAATCAATCAATCAATTTCTTTTCAATATATCGATAAAACATTTGAAAACCAATCTCATTTGAAAACTATAAGTATAAATATAGGTTTTGGCTTAAGATATCACATAGGGTTGTACGGGTCCTATGTATCTAAAATTAAACCTCACCTGAACGACCCAAAATAATCCAAGGAAACAGCTCACGGGGCCTGCTCCTCGTCACCAGGAAGCTGGTCTGTGCAAGAAAGACAATTGTCTGTGAAACACGACTCAAAATGTACCAAATATGACGAACGGCAAAATACGACGAAACGACGGGAAAAATACAATGCACCTTGAAAATATCACGTTTCAACATGTATGCAATCATATAACATCAATTAGGGGTCAAAGAAATGATTGGAGGATGGTGCTAAAATTTTATTTTTATGCAGTAGCTTTTGCTCTATAATGGCCGTGGGAACAGCCGTTCCGGCCTTCCCTTGAAAATGGGAAGGGCCGTTCCCATGGCTCAGAAAACGCGCGCCAGCGTTTTTAAATATAAAACGCGTCTTGGCTGGGAAGGGCCGTTCCGGCTCGCAGGCCAAAGTGGGAACGGCCGTTCCCAGTCTCGCTGGCCTTGTCTCAGCATCATGGGAACGGCCGTTCCAGTTTTGAACTGGGGCTGGGAAGGGCCGTTCCCAGAATACGTGAGCAAAAGAAGAAGAAGAGCAGAACAGAGCAACAATGGCAACCAACCATCAACCACCAAAAATGGATGCAAACCATGTTTCAATGCAAATATTAGACACAATAAATATGCTAGCATGTAAATATATCAACAATAACTCATAAAACATATAATCCCAAGTTAGATCATCAATATTCACTCATATGAAACCCATAAACTCCATCATGCTTCAAGTTCATACAACTCATGATATATGCATCAAACTTGAGCTTAATGATCACAATCAATTTTCCAACAACCAATACACAATTTATTCAATGTAACACAAAGCCCTATCAATGCCATTTTTACAAGAAAATCAACCAATCTCCATAATTACCTCAAAAGCAAGAAATGGAAGTCAAGAAGATGAAATGATGATGATGAAGCTACTATGATCACAATTCCCACAAATATTAGCTTGATGGAAGAAATCTCTCACTCCTTCAAGTAGGGTTTGTCACGGTTGAAGGAAGAAATGGAGCAAGGATGAAATTTGTATGAAGAATGAAGCAAGGTACGTGAATGCTGCTACTTGAGGGAGAGAGGAGAGCCAATTTTGCAATTAAATCCTTCAATTTAGTAAGTTAAACAATCAAGTCCAAATCCAATTTTAAACGATCAATTAGGTCCAATTCAATTAGGTCTCACATTCATGCAAATGAACAATTAAGGACATAAAAGAAATAAATCACGTTCGAGAAAATATTTCACATTGCAATCACGTTCAATTTATCCGAAAATTGTGATATGATATGAATTTTCAATAAAATTAACAAGAATATAATTTTATAAAAATAATGTCATGCTATGGAAACTAAAGAAATGAACAATTAAAATAAAATATATCCCTCAAACGCACACGTGTCGTTCATACCTGTATTGCCGAAAGCTGGGGCGTTACAATCCTCCCTCCTTATAAGAATCTGGTCCCCAGATTCACTGATCGGAAGGAAACAACTCTGGATGGAACCGTCTCATTTTGTCTTCGGTCTCGCACGTGGCTTCTTCGGTCTTATCACTTCTCCAAAGAACCTTAACCATGGGAATCCTCCGGTTTCTTAATTCCTGAAACTTCATATCCAAAATCTTAACCGGCTTCTGAACAAAGGTAAGACTCGTTTCCAATTCCACTTCTTCAACAGGAATGATCTCGGTTTCATCGGGGTAGTATTTCCTCAGCTGAGACACGTGAAATACATTATGAATCCCCGTGAGGCTCGGTGGTAGGTCCAATCTGTAAGCAACTTCTCCAATTCTTTCCAAGATCTCATAAGGACCTAAATAACGAGGTTTAAGTTTACCTCCTTTTCCAATCCGAGCAAATCCTTTACGTGGAGACGCCTTCAAGAAAACCCGGTCTCCAACCTCAAACTCGAGATCCCTTCTGCGACGATCGGCGTAGCTCTTCTGTCTGTCCTGAGCTGATTTCATCCGTTGTTTTATTAATTGGACTTTCTCAATCATAGCTTCAACGGCCTTGGAAGGTTTTTCCAATTTCTCACCTTTCTTAACACCTTCCTGCTTAGTCCATTTCCACTCTTCCAAGTCAAAGAACAACGGAGAACGACACTTCCGTCCATAAAGTAACTCATACGGTGCCATTCCAATCGAAGCCTGAAAACTGTTGTTGTATGCAAACTCAATCAAAGGTAGCTGATCATGCCAGGAAGACTGAAAATCCAAAGAACAAGCTCGAAGCAAATCCTCGAGATACCTTATTAATCTCTCGGACTGACCATCCGTCTGAGGATGAAAAGCTGTACTAAACTGGAGCTTCGTACCCAAAATCTCTTGCAATTCACGCCACAACCTCGAAGTGAATCGTGGATCTCTGTCTGAAACGATACTAATCGGAATCCCGTGAAGTCTAACAATCTCCCGGTTATAAAGCTCGGCTAGCTTGCGAATCTTATACGACATCCGAACCGGCAGAAAATGTGCAGACTTCGTCAAACGGTCCACAATAACCCAAATCCCATCAAATCCACCTTTCACCTTAGGTAATCCGGACACGAAATCCATCGTCACCTGTTCCCACTTCCACTCAGGAATAGATAACGGCTGAAGAAGACCTCCCGGTTTCTGATGCTCGGCTTTCACTCTCTGACAAGTGAGACAATGCTTCACAAACTCGGCCACATCTTTCTTCAATCCACGCCACCAATAATATTGCTTTAAATCCTTATACATCTTGTTTCCTCCGGGGTGGATAGAATAAGCCGATCTGTGAGCTTCCTCGAGCAATACCCGTTTCAACTCTTCGGGTACAACCACTCGGTTCTTGAAACGAAGAAGACCGGTTTCATCGAACCCGAATGGACATTCTGGATCAGCTCTCGCCTTAGCTACCAATCTCTGAACTTCCAAATCTGTACTCTGAGCCTCAAACAACCTGTGCTTCAATTCTGGCTGGACCGAAATATTAGAAACTCGAGCCTTTAAAATAATTGGCTCGATTCCACTACTTTCACCCACTTCCAAGCTCGACACACTAGCCTTCCTACTAAGTGCATCGGCGACCACGTTGGCTTTGCCGGGATGGTACTTGATCGTGCAATCATAATCTTCTAACCTTTCCATCCAACGCCGTTGCCTCATATTCAAATCCTTCTGAGTGAATAAATACTGGAGGCTTTTGTGGTCGGTGAAAATCTCGAAAGACACTCCATACAAATAATGTCTCCACTTCCTAAGTGCAAAGACTACGGCAGCAAGTTCAAGATCATGTGTCGGATAATTCTTCTCATGCTCTTTCAACTTCCGGGATGCATAAGCAATTACCTTACCCTTCTGAGTCAACACACATCCCAAACCTTCCTTAGAAGCATCCGTATAAACAGCATATCCTTCAGAACCTTCCGGAAGGGCTAACACTGGAGCAGACACTAACTTCTCCTTCAAGAAAGTGAAACTCCTCTCAGAATCTTCATTCCAATCAAATTTCACATTCTTCTTCGTCAACTGGGTTAAAGGAGCTGCTAACTTGGAGAAATCCTTAACAAACCTCCGGTAATAACCTGCCAATCCCAAGAAACTCCTAATCTCAGAGGCATTCCTAGGTTTCTCCCACTTCAACACCGACTCAATCTTGGAAGGATCGACTTCCAAACCGTTGCCCGAAATCACGTGACCCAAGAATGACACCCTGTCAATCCAGAACTCACACTTGCTGAACTTGGCAAACAACTGATGCTCCTTCAAAGTCCTCAATACCAACTGGAGGTGTCTTGCATGCTCCTCGGCAGACTTCGAGAAAACCAGGATATCATCAATAAAGATGACCACGAACTTATCCAGAAAAGGCCTGAAGATCCTGTGCATCATATCCATAAAAGCTGTTGGGGCATTAGTCAATCCAAACGGCATCACTACGAACTCATAATGCCCATACCGAGTGTTAAATCCTGTCTTAGGAATATCCCCTGCTCGGATACGCAGCTGATAGTATCCTTGTCTCAAGTCCAGTTTCGAATAGACTTTCGATCCCTGAAGTATGTCAAACAACTCCTCGATGTGTGGAAGAGGATACTTATTCTTGATCGTCATCCGGTTCAACTCTCTATAGTCTATGCACATTCTCAAGGTTCCGTCTTTCTTCTTTACAAACAAAACCGGTGCACCCCAAGGAGAAGAACTCGGTCTGATATACCCAATCTCCAACAACGCATCAAGTTGAGTCTTCAACTCTTTCAACTCGGTCGGAGCCATACGATACGGAGTCTTAGAGTACGGCTCTGCGTTAGGGTACAAGTCAATCACAAACTCAATTTCCCGTTCTGGAGGTAAAGAATCCAATTCCTCAGGAAAGACCTCGGGAAACTCCTTCACTACTTCCGTTTCCTCCAGCTTACTCTGATCCTTGGGTTTATTGAGAATATAAGCAATGAAACCCGTGGCTCCCTCTCGGACCAACTTATGAGCTTCAGAAAACGAAAGTAGCGGTACAGTCTTGGAACTCCAACCTACTACCAAATCTGATCCCAACTGAACCCTCTTCGCCCTGCAATCCACTGTGGCAGAATGTCTGTACAACCAATCCATACCCAGAATAGATCCATAGCAAGTCATCGGCAGCTCAACGAAGTCTGACAAGAAAACTCGACCCTCGATGCTCACCGGAACCTCTCTGAACACCCGATCAGATTCTAAACTACCACCAAAAGGAGTACTAACCACATAGCATGCAGAAGAACGAGAAATAGGCAAAGGCAAAGAAACAGATATAGTACTCGAAAGAAAGGAGTGAGTAGCTCCCGGATCAAACAACGTATGAATGTTCGTGCCATGTATGCAAATGGTACCTTCAACTACCGCGGCTGGATCCACATCAACATCCGGCTGCTCTCCGTCCAAAGCATAAGCCCGAGCCCTAATCAGTGGTCTCGGTGCCCCCGGTGGTGGTATCCTGCGATCCGGACAGCCATCTACCAAATGCTCATCGCTCCCACAAAGTAGGCATAAACCCAAACGCCTCCTGCAGTTATCATAGACGTGTGTCCTCTGTCCGCAGAAGGTACAATAAGGTCTCTCGGGGGGTGGTGGCAAAGCTGGAGCAACTGGAGCAGCTGGAGCTCTAATCACTGGTCCTGCTGGTCGGGGCTTCTTCCCTGGGCCCTGTGGAGCTGGTGGTGGAGAAGAATAAACCATCGGCCTCTTGCCTGAAGCAGAACCAGAGCCAGAACCCTTAAACCCTGATCCGGCACCTCTGAACCCTGATCCAGAACCTCTGAATCCCGATCCTGAACCTGAGCCCGAACCTGAACCTGAACGGTAAGAAGACCGCCTCGCATTCACTGAATCCTCAACTAACAAGGCCTTTTTAGTAGCCTTTGCCCACGTGCTCGTGTTGACCGCCTCAATCGCTGCCTGAATATCCGGTCTAAGGCCCTGAACAAACTGCATCGCCTTATGGAAATCATCACTCGCTATATTAGGAGCATAGCGGGACAATCTCTCATACTCAGCGATATACTCTGAAACTGACCGGCTTCCCTGCTTGAGCTCTGTAAATTCCTTCAATCTTCTAGTGCGAGAAGATGGAGGAATGAACTTGTTTCTGAATTCCCTGACAAACACTTCCCAATTCACTTCCTCACCTGCTGCCTCTAACACTATCCGGGCACTCTCCCACCAGGAATAGGCCTCACCCTGAATCAAAGAAAGTGTACAACGGGCCCTCTCCTGAGATTCGCAAGGAATGAGCTCCCAAACCCTCTCGATCTCCCTGAGCCACTGCTCGGCCTGAATATCGTTACCTTTATAAAACTTGGGAGGATGCTGGTTCTGGAACTCCCTGAAAACAGCTGAAATCTGTGCCCCTGGCTGTGGTGGTGGCACTGGTGGTACTGGAGGAACATGATCCCGAACTCTCTGATCAATAAGACCCACCACTGCATTCATAAAATCCTGTGGCTGAGCCTGAGGAGGTGGAGGAGGAGGTGGTGATCTCTCCCTGCGATGATGTCGATGATGTCGATGTCTAGGAGAACGATCACGGTGATGTCTATCGCGAGCCATCCTGAAATCAAGTCACTATTATGCATGTTCGATTAGTCAATGCCAATGTGTGCAAATAATTCAAAATTGCACATAAGTTCAGAATTCCAACAATCCACCAATTTCAAGTAGGTCAGGTAGGTTCAAGTATCAATTAACGATGCAAGACTCTCAAATTGACACTTAGTTCCTATGCCGTGCGACCTAGACTCACAAGACACGACACTAGAGACCCGGTTTTGCAACCGGGCTCTGATACCACCGTAGGATGTAGCACCCGGAACGCCAGGCACCACATCCCCTGCACTATCGCTCCAATCCACATATGAAATGGGGGATCCATACATGAATCAAAGCGTTAGCGAACGGGAGACAATAAAAATGACTCAAGGCTAGGCGGGTACCCTCAATTTAAAACCGACTAACAATCAAATCAGAGTATAAAACGCGGAAGCAATAACCTTCATTAAATACGTATAAGTACCATATTTATTTATTTACGTATAGATACCAACATTTACACTATCAATACAATATCATCCTTCAACAAAATAGATAACAGGGCTTGATACAAAATATCCCAAGCTAACTATACATGAACAAAATGTGGAATGAAGTGTGCTAGACCCAAATTTAAAGACCTCATGACTCTAAATTCCCGCCTAGCACGCCCTGCAAAACACTGAAAAGTTGAGGTGTCAGTCCAACACGGACTGAGCGAGGGGTATAATAATTATAAGCGCACATACATGCAAGCTATAACCTCGGGTAATAATTTTGGAAAAACAATACAATCTATTAGGTTTAAAAGAGATACTATTGCCCGAGATTACAACTATTCCAATTTCAATTCAATCAATTCAATTCAATCAATAGTGGCCCGGCGAGTGGGGCAATTCTCCAACCTTACACCGACTGTGTACAATCAATCAATCAATTATTAAGTGATTAGGTGATCAAGCAATTCATTAATGTGCACAATTAGCAGTTTCAATGACGCCTTCTTCCTCCGGGTGATGGTGGGATTGCAAGGCCCCACCATCCAATCAATCTGGGCAGAGGGTACATGAATCCCTAAGCCCGGAACTCCTTTCCCACCCTAATCTCCTAGGGGGTTCAGGGGTCATCCCAATTTGGTGAGGATAGCTCCCGAGTTACCCGTCAGCCCATGCTTTCCCGGTTGGCTCGAGTCACTACCCTCGGGCCCACAGTGCAATACAATACTCGCCCAATCAATCAATCAATCAATCAATCAATTTCTTTTCAATATATCGATAAAACATTTGAAAACCAATCTCATTTGAAAACTATAAGTATAAATATAGGTTTTGGCTTAAGATATCACATAGGGTTGTACGGGTCCTATGTATCTAAAATTAAACCTCACCTGAACGACCCAAAATAATCAAAGGAAACAGCTCACGGGGCCTGCTCCTCGTCACCAGGAAGCTGGTCTGTGCAAGAAAGATAATTGTCTGTGAAACACGACTCAAAATGTACCAAATATGACGAACGGAAAAATGCGACGAAACGACGGGAAAAATACAATGCACCTTGAAAATATCACGTTTCAACATGTATGCAATCATATAACATCAATTAGGGGTCAAAGAAATGATTGGAGGATGGTGCTAAAATTTTATTTTTATGCAGTAGCTTTTGCTCTATAATGGCCGTGGGAACAGCCGTTCCGGCCTTCCCTTGAAAATGGGAAGGGCCGTTCCCATGGCTCAGAAAACGCGCGCCAGCGTTTTTAAATATAAAACGCGTCTTGGCTGGGAAGGGCCGTTCCGGCTCGCAGGCCAAAGTGGGAACGGCCGTTCCCAGTCTCGCTGGCCTTGTCTCAGCATCATGGGAACGGCCGTTCCAGTTTTGAACTGGGGCTGGGAAGGGCCGTTCCCAGAATACGTGAGCAAAAGAAGAAGAAGAGCAGAACAGAGCAACAATGGCAACCAACCATCAACCACCAAAAATGGATGCAAACCATGTTTCAATGCAAATATTAGACACAATAAATATGCTAGCATGTAAATATATCAACAATAACTCATAAAACATATAATCCCAAGTTAGATCATCAATATTCACTCATACGAAACCCATAAACTCCATCATGCTTCAAGTTCATACAACTCATGATATATGCATCAAACTTGAGCTTAATGATCACAATCAATTTTCCAACAACCAATACACAATTTATTCAATGTAACACAAAGCCCTATCAATGCCATTTTTACAAGAAAATCAACCAATCTCCATAATTACCTCAAAAGCAAGAAATGGAAGTCAAGAAGATGAAATGATGATGATGAAGCTACTATGATCACAATTCCCACAAATATTAGCTTGATGGAAGAAATCTCTCACTCCTTCAAGTAGGGTTTGTCACGGTTGAAGGAAGAAATGGAGCAAGGATGAAATTTGTATGAAGAATGAAGCAAGGTACGTGAATGCTGCTACTTGAGGGAGAGAGGAGAGCCAATTTTGCAATTAAATCCTTCAATTTAGTAAGTTAAACAATCAAGTCCAAATCCAATTTTAAACGATCAATTAGGTCTCACATTCATGCAAATGAACAATTAAGGACATAAAAGAAATAAATCACGTTCGAGAAAATATTTCACATTGCAATCACGTTCAATTTATCCGAAAATTGTGATATGATATGAATTTTCAATAAAATTAACAAGAATATAATTTTATAAAAATAATGTCATGCTATGGAAACTAAAGAAATGAACAATTAAAATAAAATATATCCCTCAAACGCACACGTGTCGTTCATACCTGTATTGCCGAAAGCTGGGGCGTTACACTTATTCCACGCTACAACAAACTAACAGCAAACAATGGGAAGGCTCCACCCCTTCCCCCCAATTACTAACCTATAACATAAACTATGTGTGTATGTGTGTGTATAAATATATAAAAGTATATTACCAACATGCATCAACAATAAAATAAGAAAAGTATAGTCATACTTACTTTCTCTTGCACAAAGTCTCTACCCTAGCTAATGTGTTCTATCTTCTATATATGTTCAACCCTAAAAATATTAAGAGTGAGTCATCAATGAAAAGCAGAAATATTTAACCCTTTGGATAATGGCACATTGTATGTACACTTACTTGGTTTGGTTAAAATATGTGAAAATGCAATTTAAATGTGAACGAATTCAAATTGGTTGGAGCATTTATAATTAATCACATATAAATTCAACTAATAATGGTTAAGAATAGGGCCAAGTTTTATTTGTACTATGTTTCAGTTTCTCTTCTCTTTGGTTATTTCAAATTGGTACTACTACTATACTACTATGTTTCATAATTTGGAAGAATTGTCCTGGTTATGGTGGCTGTCTCCAGGAAAATTCTTGGAGCAGTGGGAATCACTAGGCTAAATTTGACATCTAGAACATTTCTTTTTTATTTTTCATGGAAAAATGAAATTCTATCATTGTTAAATACTTAAAAAACAGCGTACTGCATTTGTTTTTAATGCAAAAAACGACATGGTATTACACTAACAATCAATTAATTCTTACAATCACATTATTGTAAGATATAAACCACATAATAAAAATAATGTTCCTTTATTCAGTCATATATATAAGAAAACCCTGAAATTTCCCACTTAAAATGGGTTAAACGCTTCGACTTTTGTATTCCATCTCGGTTGTTTATCCCCAAAATCTTGCTACAGTGCCAAATTAGACAACAGATATAATTCGAACTTATCGAACTAAATATAATTGGATTTTTACAAAGTTTCATCACATATTCATCCTAATAATTAACAACTTTGCACCAGTACTATTAATTCACTTTCCCCTAACACATTATATATTCTAGTTGTACCTAACCTCAATATTTTAATTATAAACAGTCAAGAGTCATCCAATTTGATGTATATATATTAATTTCATTCATTAATTAGCCAAGTGTCACAATCCAATATTGCATATATAGTGCCGATAGCTGTAGTTGGCCAGAGTATAGTGGGATGTAAGAATTTGTGTAAGTTGAAATCAAAGGTGTTACTCAGTACCCAATGGATGGAAACTGGAAAGCATTAATACATGCTGATTGTCTTCACATTAAGTATACCAATTCACGCGGATTCTTGAATTCCATGTACTTTTATTTCGCACCAAAGGGTAAGTGGAAGTAAGATTAATGTCACTTACGGATCAACTTATCATCATTTCTATAAGAAAACAAGAGTAAACGTATATATTTATGTTATAGTCTTCAACTAATTCAATTTTCTTCAATAATTAATTAATGATCAAAGTCAAATTATATTATATATATATATTATCCTAACAAATTAGTCACGTATTCAATAAATAATAATGCAAATTAAAATTTGTCAACGGTTGTACCCATATTAATCTAAGTAGTCAGATCTTTATCAAGAGACGCAAGTCAAATTAATGTCCTGCAACAGTGCATTATCAGTAGTCTATATAAAGACCGCATTACAGTCATATTAAATGATATATCTAACTTATCTAGATTCCAGCCAACATCATAACAAAGGAAGATGTTGCACAACAGACAGAAGCGCAGGAAGATTCTAGCTGATGCAATTGAACGCACTGAAAGGACAGAAGCGCAGGATTGGAAACTAAGCATGCATCAACCGACATCTTTTGTTGGAAAAGAGGCAAAATATTTTAGGTACATTGTTATAAACCTAAGAAAATCACATGTAAAATAACAGAGTTTAGAGTTTGGGTAAATTACACTATCCTCCCCTGCAACTAGATGCAATCCCACAAATATCCCCTATTCGTTTCAACATTACAACTACCCTCATATACTAGTCAGAAATTTCTCAAGAGATCTGAACATCATCCTCAATACATGCAATAAAACTTCAGCAAGAGCTCGCTGATGCAATCAGTTCACCATCAAATATTTAAGTATGGAGGTTACAAAGGAAAAAGCTAGCTTCTAGTTTCAGGGATTTCAAGGAGAACCCAACTGATAAATAGGCAATGTAATGGACAGAAGGCGAAAGATTTGATGCTGCAATAAATCTTACCATTAGAGCACTTAATAATCGAACCTATTCACCCCTAAAAATGGCGTTCAAACCCAATGCAACTCAATACCCAATGGCGTTCAAACCCAATGCACACACAAGAAAAATAAAAGAAATACTTAGGCACAATCAAAACCCAACAACTAACCTGAGATGGAGATCAGCGGAGCAACTCAGTGGTGGCGGCGGGGAGGGAACGGCAAAGCAGCTGTGCAGCGACACCGGATTGGAGAACAGAGTGTGAAGCGCGGCGCCGGCGCCCACTTCAGCAACAATAGCGGAGGAAACTTGGGCAGCGGCAATGGTGGATGAGAAAGGAGAAGGCGCACAATATCGTAAATCTAGGGCTTTCAATGGACTTGTGAAAATTTTGGGATTTCCCTCTAATTCTGAAAGAAGAGATTTCTTTTGGTTTGAAATAACGCATGTTGCTTTTTCATCTTGCTGAACACGTTTTTAAAATTTTTTTGTTTTTTACTTTGTTTAATTTATTAACACAAAGTTAAAGGTTCTATTTTAAATATTGCTTTTAAATATTAAATATAATAACATGGTGTTTTCTTTGTTAGTTAATTAAATAAGAAAAAATTCTCTTCCAAAAATATGTGGAAACGAAATTCGATTTCAATTTAAAATAAAACGAATATCCTTAACGTTACGATTTCGTTCGAAATACTTACCGAATATTCGATTGCATATGTATATCCATCAATTCAATCATTTAATAACTAAAATTATCTTACTTTATTCACTAATTATACATATAATTGTCATGGATTGTATTTAAACTCAACAAATTATTATATAGTGCTTAATTTTAAAAAAATATATATTTCAAATTCCGAGGGAATTCCGAGGGATTTCCGAAGGAAAACCATTTTCCCTCGGAAATCCCTCGGAATTCCCTCGGAATTTGCAAAATCCTAAATATTAAAAAAAAAAAAGAAAAACATTGTTTTAAAATATTAAATGTAATAATATGATGTTTTCTTTGTTATTTAATTAAATAAGAAAATTTTCTCTTTTCAAAATATATAAAAACGAAATTCGATTTCAATTTAAAATAAAACGAATGTCCTTAACTTTATGATTTCGTTCGAAATACTTACCGAATATTCGATTGCATATGTATAACCATCAATTCAATCATTTAATAACTAAAATTATCATACTTTATTCACTAATTATACATATAATTGTCATGGATTGTATTTAAACTCAACAAATTATTATATAGTGCTTAATTTTTAAAAAATATATATTTCAAATTCCGAGGGAATTCCGAGGGATTTCCGAGGGAAAACCATTTTCCCTCGGAAATCCCTCGAAATTCCCTTGGAATTTGCAAAATCCTAAATATTAAAAAAATAAAGAAAAACATTGTTTTAAAATATTAAATGTAATAATATGATGTTTTCTTTGTTATTTAATTAAATAAGAAAAATTTCTCTTTTAAAAATATATAAAAACGAAATTCGATTTCAATTTAAAATAAAACGAATGTCCTTAACGTTATGATTTCGTTCGAAATACTTACCGAATATTCGATTGCATATGTATAACCATCAATTCAATCATTTAATAACTAAAATTATCTTACTTTATTCACTAATTATACATATAATTGTCATGGATTGTATTTAAACTCAACAAATTATTTTATAGTGTTTAATTTTTAAAAAATATATATCTCAAATTCCGAGGGAATTCCGAGGGATTTCCGAGGGAAAACCATTTTTCCCTCGGAAATCCCTCGGAATTCCCTCGGAATTTGCAAAATCCTAAATATTAAAAAAAAAGAAAAATGTTGTTTTAAAATATTAAATGTAATAATATGATGTTTTCTTTGTTATTTAATTAAATAAGAAAAATTTCTCTTTTAAAAATATATAAAAACGAAATTTGATTTCAATTTAAAATAAAACGAATGTCCTTAACGTTATGATTTCGTTCGAAATACTTACCGAATATTCGATTGCATATGTATAACCATCAATTCAATCATTTAATAACTAAAATTATCTTACTTTATTCACTAATTATACATATAATTGTCATGGATTGTATTTAAACTCAACAAATTATTATATAGTGCTTAATTTTTAAAAAATATATATTTCAAATTCCGAGGGAATTCCGAGGGAAAACCATTTTCCCTCGTAAATCCCTCGGAATTCCCTCGGAATTTGCAAAATCCTAAATATTAAAAAAAAAAAAGAAAAACGTTGTTTTAAAATATTAAATGTAATAATATGATGTTTTCTTTGTTATTTAATTAAATAAGAAAAATTTCTCTTTTCAAAATATATAAAAACGAAATTCGATTTCAATTTAAAATAAAACGAATGTCCTTAACGTTATGATTTCGTTCGAAATACTTACCGAATATTCGATTGCATATGTATAACCATCAATTCTATCATTTAATAACTAAAACTATCTTACTTTATTCACTAATTATACATATAATTGTCATGGATTGTATTTAAACTCAATAAATTATTATATAGTGCTTAATTTTTAAAAAATATATATTTCAAATTCCGAGGGAATTCCGAGGGAAAACCATTTTCCCTCGGAATTCCCTCGGAATTTGCAAAATCCTAAATTTAAAAAAAAAAAAGAAAAACGTTGTTTTAAAATATTAAATGTAATAATATGATGTTTTCTTTGTTATTTAATTAAATAAGAAAAATTTCTCTTTTAAAAATATATAAAAACGAAATTCGATTTCAATTTAAAATAAAACGAATGTCCTTAACGTTATGATTTCGTTCGAAATACTTACCGAATATTCGATTGCATATGTATAACCATCAATTCAATCATTTAATAACTAAAATTATCATACTTTATTCACTAATTATACATATAATTGTCATGGATTGTATTTAAACTCAACAAATTATTATATAGTGCTTAATTTTTAAAAAATATATATTTCAAATTCCGAGGGAATTCCGAGGGATTTCCCTCGGAATTTGCAAAATCCTAAATATTAAAAAAAAAAGAAAAACGTTGTTTTAAAATATTAAATGTAATAATATGATGTTTTCTTTGTTATTTAATTAAATAAGAAAAATTTATCTTTTAAAAATATATAAAAACGAAATTCTATTTCAATTTAAAATAAAACGAATGTCCTTAACGTTATGATTTCGTTCGAAATACTTACCGAATATTCGATTGCATATGTATAACCATCAATTCAATCATTTAATAACTAAAATTATCTTACTTTAGTCACTAATTATACATATAATTGTCATGGATTGTATTTAAACTCAACAAATTATTATATAGTGCTTAATTTTAAAAAATATAAAAATTAATTAAATTTTAATTTTTCGAGGGAATTTTCCCTCGGAAATTCCCTCAGAAAATAATTTTAATTTAAAAATTAATATTTTTTCATTTTCCGAGGGAAATGTCCCTCGGAAATTCCCTCGGAAACTAGTTATAATTTAAAAATTAATTAAATGTTAATTTTCCGAGGGAATTGTCCCTCGGAGATTCCCTCGAAAATTAATTTTTGTTTAAAAATTAATAATTTTTTATTTTCCGAGGGAAATTTCCCTCGGAAATTCCCTCGGAAAATTGTTCTAATTTAAAAATTAATTAAATTTTAATTTTCCGAGGGAATTTTCCCTCGGAAATTCCCTCGGAAACTAATTTTAGTTTAAAAATTAATATTTTTTAGTTTCCGAGGGAAAATTCCCTCGGAAATTCCCTTGGAAACTAGTTCTAATTTAAAAATTAATTAAATTTTAATTTTCCGAGGGAATTTTCCCTCGGAAATCCCTCGGAAAACTTGGCGGCTAACGTTGGCGCTAACATTTCCGAGGGATTTCCGAGGGAATTTTCCCTTGGAAATTAATTTGGCGAATTCCCTCGGAATTCCTTCGGAAGTCCCTCGGAAATTCCGAGGGAATTCCGAGGGAAAAATTCCCTCGGAAATTTCCCTCGGGTTTCGGCTGTTTTCTTGTAGTGAAACACCTTCCTTAGCTGCATCATTTGCAGTTAAGTATTCGGCCTCAGTGGTCGAATTTGCATTGGTGGTTTGCTTGGAACTCTTCCAACTCACTGCTCCGCCGTTTAGGCAAAAAATGTATCCTGACATTGACTTAAAATCATCTAAGTCAGATGCAAAGCTTGCATCGTAGTATCCTTCGACAGTAAGATCTTTCTGACCTCCGTAAACTAAGAATAAATCTTTAGTACTTTTCAAGTATTTAAGAATATTCTTCACGGCAGCCCAGTGACCATCTCCAGGGTCAGATTGGAAACGACTTGTAACACTAAGTGCATAAGCCACATCCGGTCGAGTACATAACATTGCATACATTATGCTACCTATTGCTGACGCATAAGGTGTATGAGTCATTCTATCCTTCTCAAGGTTAGTCTTAGGACACATCTTCTTTGAAAGACATGTTCCTACACTCATAGGAAGGTTCTTAACCTTTGCTGACTCCATATTGAATCTCTTCAATACTTTGTCAATGTACATCAACTGTGATAGTCCTATCAACCTTCTAGATCTATCTCGATAGATTTTTATTCCAAGGATGTAGCACGCATCACCGAGATCTTTGATCTCGAATTGGTTCGATAACCATAACTTAGTCAATTTCATGTCATCCTTCGAATTCCCAATAAGAAGGATGTCATCAACATAAAGTACTAAGAATTGTACTGAGGTCTCCAATTCCTTTCTATACACACATGATTCATTCGAAATTTGAATGAAGCCAAACGCTTTGACTGATTCATCAAATCGAATATTCCAATTCCTAGAAGCCTGTTTCAATCCATAGATTGATCTTTGGAGTTTGCAAACCTTTTGCTCACTCCCACTGAATGTGAAACCTATGGGTTGCTCCATATGAATGTCTTTATCAATGTCACCATTGAGAAAGGCAGTTTTCACATCCATTTGCCATATCTCGTTGTCATAATACGCAGCAATGGCAAGCATGATCCGAATAGACTTTTGCATTGCAACTGGTGAAAAGGTTTCATCAAAGTCCATGCCGGGTTTTTGAGTGAATCCTTTTGCAACCAGTCTTGCTTTGTAGGCTGCAATGCTTCCATCAACTCCAAGCTTTCTCTTAAAGACCCATTTGCAACCTATGGGTTTCACCCCATCAGGCAAATCTACCAAGGTCCAAACTTGGTTGGAGTTCATGAAATGCATTTCGGATTTCATGGCTTCTATCCACTGTTCAGAGTCAGAATCTGAAAGTGCCTCCTCATATGTTAAAGGATCATTATCCTTTTGAGAGATTTCATGGAAGAATCCATACCATCTCTCCGGCTGTCTAGAAGTGCGTTCAGAACGCCTTAGAGGAGGATTTTCATGTGTATCGAAATTCGTGATTGGTTGTGGTTGATCAGAAGGGTATGTTTCTTCAGTGGGTGGTGTGGGATCACTTTGTACTTCTTCTAATTCTATGATCTTGCCTTTCTTTTCTTTAAGGAACGGTTCCTCAAGAAAAGTGGCATTTCTGGAAACAAACACCTTTTGCTCAGATTGATTATAGAAGTAGTATCCTATGGATTCCTTAGGATAACCTACAAAGTAGCATAAGTGAGAATGAGATTCTAACTTATCTCCCACTGTCCTCTTCACGTAAGCAGGACAACCCCAAATTCTTAACTAAGAATAACTAGGGATTTTACCATGCTACATTTCATAGGGCGTTTTAGGGACTGACTTAGAGGGAACTAGATTCAAAATCTTTGCTGCACTTTCTAAGGCATAACCCCAGAAAGAAGGTGGTAAGTCAGTGAAACTCATCGTGGAACGAACCATATCAAGTAAGGTTCGATTCCTTCTCTCAGAAACTCCATTAAGCCGAGGAGTTCTCGGAGGAGTCCACTGAGAGACAATCCCATTATCTTTGAGATGATTAAGGAATTCTTCGCTAAGATACTCGCCTCCTCGATCAGATCGAAGTGCTTTGATCTTGTGACCAGTTTGGTTCTCAACCTCCTTTTGAAATTCTAAGAATTTCTCAAAAGCTTCAGATTTATATTTCATTAAGTATACAAAACCAATCGACTAAAGTCATCGGTAAAGGTTATGAAATACTGATGATTGTTTCTAGTGCTTACACTGAGCGGTCCACAAACATCAGAATGGATCAAATCGAAGACCTTAGTGGCACGTTCCACAGTCCCTTTAAAAGGAACTTTGGACATCTTTCCTAAAGTTTTTATCTTGCTAATTCTGTTCTTGGAAATGTGTCCTAATCTAGCGTGCCATAAGGGAGCTGAAACTTTGTCATCTCTCTTACGCTTCGTTTCTCGTTGTATATTCATAATATTGATATTCTGAGTTAGATAAAGTCCATTACTTAGAGTACCGATGTGAAAGGAAGAGTTGTTCCGTTTGATAAAGTATTTACCATTCTTAATATAAGTTTCATAATCTTCACAATCCCAAATTGGAACATAAATTATATTACGAATAATGCTCGGTACATAAAGGAGTTTATTTAAGACTAACTCAAAACTACCTAAATCTAATCTAATTGTGCCTAAAGCTCGAGCTTCAACGTTTGAGCCATAGCCGATCTTCAAGACACATTCTCCTTCTTTGAGTTGTTGGACTTCACTTAGCATCTGTACATCATTACAGATATGAGTTCCACAACCGGTATCAAGTACCCAAGAACTAGAATTAATAGAAAGATTTACTTCAATGAGAAAGATACCTTTCTTTAGAGTAGCCTTGTACTCTGGGCAGTTTCTCCTCCAATGTCCCGCTTTGCCACAATGGAAGCAAACATCCTCTTTCTGATCACGCTTCTTCTTTTGGGCCTTCCCCTTTGAAACGCCACCAGTGGGCCTAAGGGGTTTCTTCTTCTTCTTTTGGGCTTTCTTGCCCTTACCTTTAGAAGGCCCAGAAGAGGAAGATGGAGCATTCACCATCACAACCTTATTGTCCTTCTTGATCGTGCTTTCAGCAGTCACAAGCTAACTAATCAGCTCAACTACAGTAGCACCAGCATGATTCATATTGAAGTTAAGGACAAATAGGTTGAATGATGGTGGGAGTGAAGCTAGCAACAAATCCACTGAAAGCTCATCTTTCAGTGGCATGTCCTTCGAGGCAAGTTTCTCAGTAAGGGCAAGAAACTTGAGTCCATATTCATGGACACTTGAACCTTCCCTCATTCTTAAGTGGAACAATTCCTTTGAAGTGTTATACCTTGTAACACGTTCCTGAGGGTGGTAAAGTTGCTCTAAGTGGTCGTAAATCTCCCAAGCGAATTCCATGGCCTCATGTTGCCTTTGCAAGTCCGGAGACATGTTAGCCAACATAAGGCAACGGGCTTGGAGATTATCATCCTTCCACTTTTGAATCGCGTCCCGCTCGGCCCGAGTGGGAGCCTCCCCTTCGGGACTAGGCTCCCCTTCGAAGAGAACATAAGTTCTCTTCTCAGAATCTAAAATGATTTTTAGATTCCTCAGCCAATCAGAATAGTTGGGACCAGTCAACTTATTTGACTCGAGGATCGATACAAGAGGGTTTTTGGTTGCCATTTCAAAACACGTAGAGAATCACAGAATCTACGACCTAAATGGTAAAACAGAGAACTAGTGAGCATGCTGAATTATAACGATATACAAAAGATAAGGTCTTTAATCTAATGTAGCTCCCACTTCTTTTCAAAGATCGAGAATTCCCAAAGATCTAAGAGGAACACGTTTCCCAATACGTACTAAGATCCTAGGAATTCTACCTCGAACCCACGACTCGCGGACATTCTAAGTAAGAGCCCTAGGTAGGTACAACTTACCAATTCTAACACCTTTAGAACTCTTAGTAATTGGTTTTTGCATCACCTATCTTTCAATATGGACCCACGACTCGTGCGACATCCATATTTATTTAGGCGTTAAGCTAGACCCATCAATCATAAGATCATGATCAAAACTTAGTTCGAACGACCCACGACTCGCGGACATCGCCCTTGCTAAAATTTAACATGAAATATTGATCATTTAAAATGATTAATTAGGTAACTAAGAACTAATAAGCTCCACTAGCTATCCCACGACTCGCGGACAATAACTAGCTTCACTTACTAAACTTAAAACCTATTGATGGAATGCTAGGAATTTAATTCAAAATTTGCATCTCGAATTAAACACCTATTTGTTCGAAATTAGCTTAATATTTAATGGGAATTTTCGAATCAACCGGAGAGTTGTCCGGTTCGACCTCACCAACATATATGTTATCCAATTTTATTAGTCATGATTAATGCAAGTACACTTAAATGCATTTCAAACAAGCACATAAATAGATAACATGTCCTAGCATAATACTAACATGTAATTATCATGGGTTCTACCTATCTTATGCGTGATATGTGGGAGCCACTCCACAATCACAAGTTCTAACATACATGCCACATAAACAGTTTAAATCACATAAAGGAAAGCGGTAACAAAATACGAGCCCTATCTCTATTACATTTTTACAATTGAGATTCCCCTCCCTAACATTTTGAGGGGTCTTCACTTATAGCCTCCTTGTTACTTGAATGTGGTCCATCTTACTCCATGGGTGCATTGTCTCCAAAATGAAAATAAAACCTCACCACCTATCTCTACTCTCAAATTACAATAAAAAGAAAAAGACATAAAGTAATAAGGCTCAATCTTCATATTGGGCTTAAACAATTACACGGGGCATACCCCGGCCTCAAAAACAGTAATATGGAAAGCCACATAATAAATCACGTAACAATACGCACATAAGTGAGACTCCAACCTCAATTGAAAAACGCAACTATAGGGCTCCAACCCCAATTTAAACCATCCATGTGCATAAATTAAAACCATACATAAGTCTAAACCCATGATCACCTAACATGCTTTTGCGAGAATTTAAATTTAACCAATAAATTAAAATTCCCGTTTCAAGTCCTAATGACTTAAAACACGACTTGATGCGAGTCTTATTTATAAAAAATTTTCAATAAATCCCAAATTAACAGAACAAATAAAATTCCAATTAATTTCTGAAAATTAATAATTTTATCAAAGATGTATTTTGCCAAAATATAAACTGTTTCTATTTCTAAAAAATCCCAATTTTAAGTTTTATTCAAAAATTAAAATAAATATTCAAAAACAAGTTTGGGAAATCCATGTCCCGACCTTCCCGCACGGTGCCTATCAATCATAACATAATCATAATCATAATCATAATCATAAAATAAGTTCCAACCTTCTTCCTCTGGGTGGTGGACGGGTTTGCAAGGCCCGACCACCTAAACATATCATTGTGGCTATGAGGTTCATGAGACCTCAAAGCCCGGTTAGCGTTTCGTCATCAAAAACTCCTTGACGAGGTCCGTTTCGCCGTTAAGATAATAGAATCAGCACATGGGATCACCGTCGGTCCTTGCCTCTCCGGATAGCCACATGTACTAAATTCCTGGGCCCGTGAACATAACATACATGCATAATCTCGCCAAAACATATCAGTTCATGTGAAACATATCATATTTCATAATTCATTTGAAAAGGGTTTACTCGATCAATATTTAATCGATAACTTTACTTTAAAAGTAACGTATATATATATACATAAGGTTTTGGCCAAATCTGGTCACATAAGGTTGTAGGGTTAATATGTAACTAAAACGAAAACACCCTCACCTGGAAGACCACGCGACATAAAACACGAGCAATACGGGTGCCTATTTAATCCGGAAGTCTCCGCCCTGGAAACGAACTGTACAAGAGAATGAACAATGTGTACCAGTGAGAGGAGACTCAAAATGACCAAATAGGACGCTCGACAATGTAATGAACACGTTCATGTGTACTATTAAAGTCTTAAAGACATATAAACATTCAATTCATTCATTCAATGAAGTGTTCGTATTCAAACGAATTCATATCCTTCACATTTCACGTCAAAGGAATTTAAATCCTATAATCAAGTCATTCAAATATAATCATAGCACAAGTTAGATCACATTTCTAATTAGAAAATAAATAATTACATATGTCACATCACATAATATAACATATTTCCAAAGTTTGAAAACAAGAAGAAACCATATGATAAGGAAAATAGGTTACGAAAATCACAACCGCCACAAAACGCACATAAACGGTTTTCACCAAAAGCATGCCTAAATCTCATCCAATTGTTATGAAATCAAACCACCATACTCTTAACACATAGTAAAACAAGTTCTTAGTTCAACACGAATGAAGATAAAGGTGTTAAAGATGTGAAACAGTCAAAGACCGAAAAGGAAAAGACAAGAAATGCGCAGGGGGAGGGACACGCCCGTGTCCCTCAATTGGAATAGACTGAGATATGGGGGTGTCTCAGTACAGACCTGCCAAAAGGGCATGAAACGGGGGTGTCTCATATTACAAGGCAAATGAGACACGGGGGTGTCACGGTACAGACCCAAAACGCAACCAAAGCTTACTGGCAAAACAAACCCTATACCAAATCAGTCCCAAAAGCAAACCAAATCAACTCCAAATCTTATGAAACTTGATATAGAATATATTTAGCATGTTAGAAGCATATTTCATTTAGAAATCAAAGGCCAAATCACACGTTAAGAGCACCAAAACCATGCAGCAAATCTGGGGCGCCAAAACCACACATATGAGCTCAATTCTTCAATCATGCCATGATCAAGTACTTAGGGGTTGAATTTGAAGCTGAAACTTTAGGGAATGAATACTAACATGATAAGAAACTAATATACTCCATGTATATGCAAATTAACACGAATTGGAGCACATTAGGATGACCATCGAACCACAAAAATGCAACAGCAGCAGTCCAGTTCTGTCATGCATAAGAACAGGTCATGTATTTCGGTTTTGGGCCTTAAAATAGATCCAAAAGCTTGAAACAAGAACTCTAGCATATAAAACAATGAGTGTACATCATCTCCATGCAATTTCACACGAAAACAAGGCCATTAGATCAAGCAACAAGACATGATTCCACACAGCAGTCCAAAATAGGGGAGTAGTTTGATCATCATGTTTGGAGTTCCATATCTCATAATTTCATCAAAGGGTCTAAAGAGAAAATCATCCTAACATCATATACTATCAGTTAGGAAACAAATAGGCCAAGAAACAAGCTCATAAACTCAGTTTAAAGCCAAGAAATCAGCTGCACAACCAAGCAAGGTCACAAGAGCAATTACCCCAAAAGTTCATATCAACCTTATAACTCAAACCCTAACCAAATCTGATCCAAAGCATGTATTAAATAGATGAAATCATGTATAAGAGAGTAGAGAATACATAAATATTCATACCTTGAAGATTTGGTGAAGAAGGAAAGTGATTTGAGCTCAAAATCACAAAGGTAGCCAAGGTTCTTCCTCTTTTCCTTCTCTCCCTCTCTCTCGATCTGGTGCAGCAGAAATGGGGGGTGTTTTGGCTCGGTTTTGCTGATCAAAAAGGAGGAGAAAGGCTTAACTCTAGTACACAAGGCATGGGTTAAGGTATGATTAGGTTAGAGAGGTGTTAAGGGGTCCCACCATGAAGACTAGTCAACAAAAGGAGTTCTTCTTGCATGAGTTGTTCGTTACGGTTGGATTTTGGAGGTCTTAATGATCTCAAAAAGGTATGAGGCTTGTTCCATTATCTCCGACTCATCGATACAAAGGCAACGGAGGTGACGGAATTCAAATCCGAATTCCGGAGCTCAAGATATCAATTACGGAACCAAGGGTGCGCTAATTGCTCGTTAGCCCCCGACTTGGATTCCAAAAACAAAATAAATTCAAAACTCAATCAAATGTAACCAAAATCATGAAACGAATATATAATCATTTTCATAACACATATAAGCCCAACATATTAAATTTGCACGAATTTTCGGTATCGATTTATATAAAAACGAAGCACATAATTGTGGCTCATGAACAATATAACAATAAAATTCATAACATTTTCAAATAATATGCAAATTCAGATTCATATATACTTGTAAATAAAATTGCATGCACTAATTAATCTAAATTAATGTAAATGGACGACATTAATTAAATGATTAATATTAAATAACTTAGAGTATAATGATTAACATAATCGACATATATACATATTTATATAAATATATCTGATATTAATAGCATTAAAATAAAGTAATTAACATAATTAACATGAATTATAATTAAAAGAAAATTAAACATATAAAACACGTATAATAATTATTTCGCGCAATTTGGTAAACACATACGTCAAGCTGTATTAATATAAAAAAAAAAAAAAAACTGGGGCGTTACATATGCGATGCTATGTACTCGACCGGATGTGGCTTACGCACTTAGTGTGACTAGCCGATTCCAATCTGAACCTGGCGAAGGTCACTGGACTGCTATAAAGAATATCCTTAAGTACTTACGAAGAACTAAGGATTTATTCCTAGTTTACGGAGGCCAGCAAGATCTTGTCATTCGAGGATATTGTGATGCAAGCTTTGCATCAGACATGGATGACTTTAAATCCATGTCAGGATACATATTCTGCCTAAACCGTGCAGCAATGAGTTGGAAAAGTTCCAAGCAAGTGACCACTGCTGATTCGACCACTGAGGCCGAATACTTAGCTGCAAACGATGTAGCTAAGGAAGGTGTTTACGTAAGAAACTTCATCTACGAGCTGGGTGTAGTTCCTAGCATTAAGAACCCCGTTACAGCGTTTTGTGACAACACTGGGGCGGTTGCTTAAGCAAGAGAACCAAGATCTCACCAAAGGACCAAGCACATTTTGAGGAAGTATCACTTAATCCGTGATATCATCAAGAGAGGAGATTTGCAAATTGAAAGGGTCACATCGACAGAGAACATGGCAGATCCACTTACTAAAGCCCTTAGTCAACAGACTTTCAAAGGACATCTTCAGAAGATGGGTCTTAGATTAGCTCCTGAATGGCTTTGACGGGCAAGTGGGAGATTGTTAGGAATAGTGCCCTTAAGGCAGCTTTTGGCTTTACTATTTCCTTGTAATATCACAAACAGTCTTTGAATAATAAACGAGATGATTTTGTTCATAGGCATTCACTTGTTTATGTGCTTATTTATGCCTGTTTGGGTTGACTGTGTTTTTACATGTATTGAACTCCTCTAATCCAATGAGGCCATTAAGAACTTTGTTGTTATGGGAACGACACATGAAACAAGTTCTTAACTCCATAGGAAAGGATTAGAAACTTCTCCAAGTCGAGAGTCCAACAGACAGTGGGAGTGTTGACCTTGACTCTGTTAAGACTTGCTTATGCGATTATGTCCTTTTGAAGGATCACTCAGTTTCATGGGGTGATAAGTGCATACGATGATGCGTTCATAATACATGAGGGTGATTGTTACTAGAACTTCATCACTGAGATGTCTCGCGTGAGAACATTCCTAAATGGGAAAGGAAGTCTCCTAGAAACTTTTAGATTAGGAAATATCTCACAGGTCAATAACGTGATGCATTAATCCGTAGACTTGAGATTCTGTAATGTCTCATATGAGCTAACTCTGTAATCTTTGTTATAGGCTCAAAAGGGTGTCGCCATATATAGACACCTGAACCACGGCCTATGTTGGGATTACACAAGTGGCATATATAGAATTAGTAGAATATACAAAGGACCTACACTTCTTGCAAGAACAAGAATGATCTCTTACTGATTGAGTTGTTCGTAGTCCATAAACTTAAACCCTTGGCCAAGGTGGATAAAAGATCAAGACATCAAGAAAATGGGGTTTTCTTTGATTGAGGTCTAAATGGATATGAAACGAACTTAACTTTAAAGATCAAGAATATTTAGACTCTGAGAATATTCTCATGCCTTAGTTCTTGATTGAGAGATGGAGTTGTAGAAGGATCGTATTTAACTGTATGGTATTGACTGAAAGGTTCTTCGATTAATTTCGTTATTCGGTTAGGGGTCACACATCCATTGCTAGATTACGATAGTGTGATCTATGAAGTGATTAATTAATTAGTGAATTAATTAATTACTCTCACTGCTAATCGAATAATGAACCTATAGGGTCACACACAAATACCAGGACACGACGGTTATGGTAGGATGTTAATGTGATTAACGAAGGATCAAAATGTTGATCGAAGAGGGCGAGACGAGTCACGCCCCGCCACGTGTCACGCGAATTCTTTTCTAGAATTAATTAATTTAAGTCTTTTAATTAATTTTGAATTAATTATTAAGATTTTATTTCTCAAGCTTAACCCAATAAATAATTAATTAATTTATTGAATCTTGACTTTTAGCTTTAGGAAAGTTGAAAAGTCTAACTTCCTATTGTAGGAGACAGAAGATTATTCTTGCTAGACTTGAAGAATAAGTTAGGAACTTATTTTCTCCAATTAAATAAATAATTAAATTAGTTAATTAGTGAGCAAGAAAAAAAGTCCACTAGGTTTAGGAAAACCCTAGGGAGATCGAACCCCCCTTGTATAAATACAAGGGTGGGGCTTCTCTTGTTCTTTAGACTAACACTCACAAAGTGTTAAGTGTTTGAGAAAAATAAAACAAAAGTTTTCAAAAGCAAAACCCTAGCCATTAACAAAAGTTATAGAACTAGCATTCTCACTTACTTGATCGTGTTCCAGGACTGGTGTGGATACGCTTTAGAGGATCGCTGCTTTGGGATCTATCGAGAACCGTTCGAGGGACATTCCGCTTGAAGGGTGTTCAGTAGGCGGTACTGACATCACTAGAAAGCTTCAATCAACGTAAGTTTCTAAACACCCTAAGATACGATACGAGAATTGCAAGTCCATGATCAATCTTTTGGAAAAGTTTAAATTTCCATTGCGTTTCTGCTCTTGTTTTCCAACATGTAAAGGCCTAAGGACCACCAAACTTTGCCCTACAACCGCATGTTCAACATCACTCTCCTCATCCGGTGAATCATGGTCTACTTCATGGTCCTCACTTTCAATTTCAATTTCCCCATTATCCAACATGATCATGGCCTTCTTATTTGGACATTGGGACATAATATGACCTGCTCCATGACACTTGAAACATTTAATATCACGAGAGCGTTGATTAGAAGTATTATCTTTCTCAAATGAACCCTTAGCCATGGGTGGATCCTCCTTAGGTTTGGACTGTTTTTCATATGCTTTTGAAGTAGAAGTCCACTTGGCTTTAGAAGGATTTGGTTCATCACATTTAGTTATCGTACTCCCTTTCTTGAGTTGGCTTTCTACCTTGATAGCCATATGAACCACTTCATCAAGTTCAACATAGTGATGAAGTTCCACTATGTTTGCAATCTCTCGGTTGAGACCATATATGAACCGTACCATTGTTGCCTATCGGTCTTCCTCAACATTTTCCCTAATCATGGCCATCTCCATTTCTTTGCGGTACTCTTCTATGGTCTTGAATCCTTGCCTCAAACTTTGTAATTTGAGATGTAGATCACGGTAGTAGTGAGGAGGTATAAAACGTTTCCTCATGGCCACTTTCATGTCATTCCAATTATCAATAGGTTACTATCCACTTCTCCTCCTATTTAGCATCAACTGATGCCACCACACGATGGCATATTCCATGAAGGACACGGCTGCAAGCTTAACCTTGTTTTCCTCCGAATAGTTATGAAGGAATAGAGAGTTTAATAGAACCAAAGATTGTTATCAATTCCCTCTCTTCCCCTACGTGGTTGATAGTGCCTTGGTCATCTTCGTTCCCTTCTTGAGGATGCACTTGAGGCTGCCTTGTAGCACCCGAGCGCAAGGTACCACATCCACCGCACCGAGACCCGACCCGAATATGAAATAGACGATCCATACTCGAGCTAAGTTATGGCGAACAGGGACAAACACACACGCTATGCTAGGCGGGCTAACTCTTAAACCATAAAATCAGAGTGATTACAAATGCGGAAGCAATAACTGGCCATAATATAAACAATGAGCAATCAAACTCCAAAAATAGTCCATATACATTATCAAATGCCGTCAAGGCTCAAACAACTAATACGCTCCATTATTAATCAATACAATGATCCAACGTGCAATATGTGAGTGTAAGACCAAAATACAAGGGCTAAAAGACGAAAGTAAAACCTATGACTCGAAATCCCGCCTAGCTCCCTTGACACCTGCACAACACAACTGAAAGCCAAACGGGTTCAGTCCAAAAGGGACTGGTGGGTATCAAAGCAGGGCATAATATAATATACGACAGTATTTAAACAATCACATGAAGCTATAATCGCAAGTGAGGTTTTGAAGAATTTCCCAAGTGGGCGAATAGAAATCATCAAAAGGGATTATAACAATTCATTAACATTAGGTCATTATTGGCCCGGTGAGTGGGCGTGCATTATCTCCAACCAACACCTCGTGCAATTCATTAACGTTCATTAACATTCATTCATTCATTCTTTTCATGAATTTCATTCTTTCGTGCGCATTCAATAACATTCCACCTTCTTCCTCCGGGTTGGTGGCGGGTTTGCAAGGCCCATCCACCCATTCATTGACCAAAAGGGGAACATGACTCCCCAGATGGCACTCAGCGTCCATTCCTCGCTAACTCCTAACGAGGTCCGGTTACGCCGTTCATTAGTGGGACTACTGTGAGGGTTTTCCGTCAGCCCATGCCTCCTCGGGTCCCCACTCACACCAAGTCCCTGGGCCCCATTCATTGTGAACATTCATTCATTCTCGCCAAAACATTTGGTAGGTTCATGAAAGAAAGGCTTTACGTTAAAAACATTTACTCAGTAAAACGACTCTATATACATATATATGCTTTTGGCCGAAAACTTTTCACATTGGGAGTATATAGGGTCATCTATCTAAATAGAAGAGAAACCCACCTAAAACCGCAAAAAGGAGAACACAAGAGCCTCTCGGATCGGTCTTGTCTCCAACGGAATCAAAATCTGTGCAAGAAAGGTGAAGTGAGACTCAAAATGACCAAATAGGATGCTCGGCAATGTAATGATCACGATATGAATGAAGAGAAGATTCTATAATGTAATGAACACGTTCATGTGCACTATTAAAGTCTTAAAGACATATAAACATTCAATTCATTCATTCAATGAAACATTCGTATTCAAACAAGTTCATATCCTTCACATTTCATGTTTTCAATCAATTCAATTCAAGAAATTCAAAGCACAAGATCCAACATTTAGGCAGATAAGAGCATCAGAGTAAATTAAGTTTAACACACATTCAAACGTATTCAATCTTTCAAAAAAACTCTACTACATACATCATATTACATAATGTAACATATTTCCAAAGTTTGAAAACAAGAAGAAATCATATGATAAGGGAAATAGGTTACGGAAATCATAAACGCCACAAAACGCACATAAACGGCATTCATCAAAAGCATGCCTAAATCTTACCCAAAGGTTAAGAAATTAAACCACAATACTCCCAACACATAGTAAAACAAGTTCATAGTTCATCACAAATGAAGATAAAGGCATTAAAGAGGTGAAACAATCAAAAACCGAAAAGGAAAAGACAAGAAATGCGCAGGGGGAGGGACACGCCCGTGTCCCTCAACTTAAGTATACTGAGACACGGGGGTGTCTCAGTACAGACAGGCAAAAAGGGTGTGACACGGGGGTGTCACACAATACAAGGCAAATGAGATACGGGGGTGTCTCGGTACAGACCCAAAAATGAAAACAAGGTTTTACCGACAAAACAAGCCTTATACAAAATCAGTCCAAAAGCATACCAAATCAACTCCAAATCTTATGAAACTTAATATAAAACATATTTAGCATGTAAGGAGAATATTTCATTTAGAGTGAAAAGTCCAAATCACACGTTAAGAGCACCGAAACCGAGCAGCAATTCTGGGGCGCCAAAATCGCACATATGAGCCCGATTAGTTCAATCATGCCATGATCAAGTACTTAGGGGCTGAATTTGGATCTAAAACCTTGATTAATGCATCCTAACATACTAAAAAACTAATATACATCATATATATGCAAAATGGCACGAATTGAAGCACATTAGAATGACCAACGAACCACAAAATGCAACAGCAACAGGTCTGTCATTGATTATGCATAAAAACAGGTCATGTATTTCGGTTTTGGGGCTTAAAATGGATCCAAAGGCTTGTAATATGAATCCTAACATATAAAAAAATGAGTTTACATCATCTCCATGCAAATTCACACACAAAGAAGGCTATTTGATCCAGCAACAAGGCATAATTCCACACAGCAGTCCCAAAACAGGGGAGGCAGTTTTGATCATCAAGTTTGGGGCTCTAAATCACATAATTTCGTCAAAGGGTCTAAAGAGCAAATCATCCTAACATCATATACGATCAGTTAGGAAACAAATAGGCTAAGAAACAAGCTCATATCATCATGTATAAGCAAGGAAATCAGCTACGCAACTAGATAAGTCATTAGAGCAAAAATCCCCAAAATTTCATATCAAGCTCATAACTCAAACCCTAACCAAATCTGATCCAAAATCAGAAATAAATGGATGAAATCATGTATAAAATAGTAGACGATACATAAATATTCATACCTTGAAGATTTGGTGAAGAAAGGAAGTGATTTGAGCTCAAAATCACAAAGGTAGCTAAGGTTCTTCCTCTTCTCTTCTCTCCCTCTCTCTCGATTTGTTGCAGCAGAAAATGAGGGGGTTTGGCTCGGTTTTGGCTGACCAAAAGGGGAAAGAAAGGCTTAACTCTAGCACACTAGTCATGGTTAAAGTATGGTTAGGTTAGAGAGGTGTTAAGGGGTCCCACCATGAAGACTAGTCAACAAAAGGGGTTCTTCTTGCACGAGTTGTTTGTTACGGTTGCATTTCGGAGGTCTTAATGATCTCAAAGAGGTATGAGGCTTGTTCCATTGTCTCCAAATCGTCGATACGAAGGCAACAGAGGTGACGGAATTCGAATCCGAATTCCCGAGCTCAAGATATGATATCCGGAACCCAGGGCGCGCTTAAAAGCGTTTTAAGCCCTATAAGTTCCGTCTCCAAAAAATGAAATCAAAATTAAATCAAACGAGCTTAAAATTACAATGTAAGCATGTAAACACGTTAATAACTCACATAATTCAAGTATACCAAGTTGGCACAAAAATCGGAATTGGAAACAGAATTAAACAAATCAAAAACGGTTCGAAAAGGATTTAAACGTTTAAAACTTCAAACCTAAAACTTAATATCGTTATTCAATTATTCCAAATAATTCAAATTATCGCATGCTTAATAATTAAATGCACACTTAGCACATCCGTAACGTCGTACTTAGAAGATCGAAGGGTCGGGGCGTTACATGCCTCATCAAAGGAATCATCCTCAAACTCATTCAGTGCGTTAGGTTGCCTTTGATCTGTCCTTCCATTTTGAATTTGAGTCATCCTTTCATCATTTTGATCCAAATGGTCTCGGACCTCATTGAATTGCACATTCATTCGTTCAAATTGTTGTTGCATGGCTTGTAACACGAAATTTATGTCCCTTGGAGGTTGATCTTCGGCTATAATGTACCTGCAAAACAAAGGTTAGCGAAAACACCTCACAATCACTCCCCCACTGTTTACACTCTTTGGTGTTCACTCCCCTCGTGTATCACTCAAAGTTATGGCTTTTTCCCTCTATTAGGCTCACAATCTCACGCCTTTTTCCACTTTTTACTCTCAATTCTTTGAAGAAAGTCACAAGAAGTTTCAAATTCCTCAACCAAATAATCCCTTAAGATGAATGAATCCAAAGGTACGAAAAAAAACTTGCACAAACGAACGTATCAATGCGGAATTTAAATAAAGATGTTCTATTCTCTCTTTTTTTTTTTTTATAACGCGACTTTTACTTCTCTTTTTTTTTTTATGTTTTTATGCCTTTTTTGAAGATCTTCTCTCTCTTTTTTTTTTTTTTTTTTTTTTTTTTGATCTTTTTGCAGCCAAAATAGCAAGAGAAACGAAATTACACAAAAAATAAAGATAAGGATAAGTAACCTTGTATGGAAACCTAAGCTCTTGATACCAAATGATACGAGCTCCACGTACTTTCCGTGAAACCCAATACCAATACTTGGAGTTCTAAGAATCTGATCGTCCACATTCAAGGTTAAAATTAAGGAGTGTAACCCATTTGCTATATTGAGCAAGGAACCAACACTATCAAGATGAAAGTAATGCACCCCGTCGACTATAATGAGTCGAAAAATGACATTATCCGGTGGAGGGTTTGAAACCCTAATGACGTTCAGCCAAGAACTAGAGAGTTTAACTTACTTGAATCACAATTCATTAAGAGTTGACTGGAAAAAAACGAAATACAAGGCTGGAATTTAAAGATGCATGCATGTGAATTCTAAGAGACAATTCAGAATTCAAAGAGACAAGCTATTCCAGTCTCTTTCATTTTAGGGTAAAAAAAAAGGGCTTAACCTATTCGAAATGCATGGAAAATAAATAAAAAGATGGCCCAAAGTATAATATAATAGTTCAGGGCCAAATTACAATAAACTTAACACAATTTGGGCTTAAAATTCGATCACTAAAACATTGAAACAAGGTGGGTTGGATCCAACTGAATACTTGTCTGCTTGGAGCTCATCTTGAGTTATTTGGATCAAAAGAGATTGAACTTCTTCTTGCATTGTTTTGGACCGTGACCTTGTGATAGGTCCAACATAACTTGGTTCATCTTGAGTTGTGATTATATCAACATTTGGATCAAAGTGTGGCCTTGTCTTATGATTCACAACAATTTTAAGTTGATTCCTTCTTCTCCCTTGTGCAAATGATCTTCTTGTTGATTAGTTTCATCCGGATCACGGCTTCCATGATTCTTACCATGAAATAAGTTCTTAATTGCATCGGCGAGGATTAGAAACTTTTCCAAGTCGATGAGTCTGATAGGTAGTGGGAGTGTCAACCTTAACTCCGTTGAGACTTGCTTATGTGATTATGTCCTTGAGAAGGATCACCCGGTTTCATGGGGTGAGAAGTGCATATGATGATGCATTTGTAATACATAAGGGTGATTATTACAAGAACTATATCATAAGATGTCCCGCATGAGAACATTCCTAAATGGGAAAGGATGTTTCCAAGAAAATTCCAGATTAGGAAATATCTAATAGGTCATTACGTGATTAATAAATCCTTTGACTTGATGTGACCCTCTCTAATTGCACATCACCTCTCTTGATGATATCATGAATCACGTGATACTTCCTTATAATGTGTTTGGTTCGTTGCAGAGATCTTGGTTCTCTTGCTTGAGCAACCACCCCATTATTGTCACAAAAGACAGTAATGGGGTTTTTCATGCTAGAAACGATACCCAACTCTTGGGTGAAGTTTCTTACACAAACACCTTCCTTACCTGCATCATTTGCATCTAAATATTTGGTCTCAGTGGTCGAATTTGTAGTGGTCATTTGTTTGTAAAAACATCCACCATTATTGTGCCTTGATATATATGAATGGAAGATGGTACATTTGATCAATTCTTGAACTCTTTTCAATCTCCAAGTTGCTGTATGAGATTTGTGACTGGAATGTGATGAATTTGCATGGATAACACCTTGTTCTTGCATTGATTTTGGCGTGTAATGTTGCCCTGCTCCCTGCCCCTACTGCTGCATATTATTGTTGTTGTTATGCCTCTGTTCCAGCTACTAATATGCTAAGAAGATGATGAACAGCAACACTCACCCCCGTTACACTTTGGAAGGCAAAAAGGAGTCATTCCGGTGACCTTGTGCAGATTTGGAAGGGCTTGGCCGCTGCCTTCAATAACCCCCGTGACCTCTTTTAGGGGAAAAGGGGCTCACTCCCGTGGCTTTCGTGTGGGTTAAGCCCCTGCACTAAGTCACTCCTGTGGTTGACTTTAACTGTGGAGAAGGTAACTCTCGTGGCCTTCTTTTATGTAGTACCTTGTTTCTTATTCATTCCTTAATTGTTTCGTACCTTTATCCCATCCCGGTTATGATCCTAACTTGTCAATAACTTATATGATAATGTGTTATGATTTGTATTTTAATATTATGACATTAATTGCAAAGTGTAAACATGACTTTAAATGCTTAAACGTTTAAGCGTTACGCATGATGTTTCTTCGTATCTATTGCATTCCTTATGTGTTTTAAACTTGTGTATGCTTATGATATGATATAAAATGATGTATTAGGTGTTTAATTTATGTGTTGTTTATTTGATATTGTGTTTAATACTTCAATATGCCTAAGTGTTAAACGTATATGACTTGCATTGCATCATTTGCATCCATATGCATTCGCCGAGCGTCTCTATGGTTCATTCTTGAGTCTAAGTCTTTTATTTATGTTTAGATTGTCCAAGGCACCTGGGGTGGTGACTTGCTAGCCGTGTAGGTTCCTAGGTGGACCAATCGTCTTATTTATGGCTTCATCGGTGTAAGGTGGGATTTTCTTTCTTTTAGTTAATTCGACCTACAACCCTAAATGTGTTTTGAGCCCGCATGCAACCTACGTATATATATGTATCTAGATACATTTATGATATGTATTTTGTGGGATATGTCTCGTTTGTTATGAAACCCCTTGAAAACGTTTTTGCATATATGTAAGCTATTTTCGTTTATTTGTTTTGAAAAATGGTTGGTGTGAGTATGTGTATGTCTGTAGCGAGTTATGACCTTGAAGGATAGGTTTTGTCTGTCTGTTCTACTCTGTTATGTTTGGGCCCTAGAGACTATGTGTAAGGACAGCTGGGATGGTATCGGGGCTGTTGGGATCATCACTCCTGTAGGTAGTCTCCATCCGAGGTGTCATGCGCGACCCGTGGGAGTTGGGAAGGCGTGCCCTTGATGCTCGTGGTGTAAAAGCTAGGAAAGACTCATAGTGGGATAGCTACCACTCGAGGTTATGTATTATTACGGTTGGTTAGGGTTGCACGTCCTTCCACCGATGGATGTGAGGTTGGTTTATGTTTTGGTTTTTGGTACTACCCTAACACGGAGGACCATGTAGCACCCTCCACGTATGGGTGCTACACCCCCTCACTATAGGTCGATCCACATACAAAATGGGAAGTCTATACATAAACCAACCTATAGCGAACGGGTGACAAAGAAAAAGAACCAAGCTAGCTAGGCGGGATTAAACTCAATCGAAATATCACAATGCAATAAAACGAGCGGAAGCATAATAATTTCCCATATCACTTATCAAGTATTCAAGATATACTATCCTCTAATTCCATAAATCACTACATTATCATCTCCATAATTACAAAACATGTCATAATATACATAAGTATCAACATTATGATAATAAGATGAAGGTGAAGTGAACTAGACTCAAACTAAAGACACCATACGACTCTAACTCCGGCCTAGCACGCACCTACAAAACACTGAAAGTTGGAGGCGTCAGTCTATGGAAGACTAAGTGAGGGGTTTAAATAAATATTAACACACGTATCATGCAAGTTATAATATCGGGTAAGCTTTTAAAGAAGGAAACAATATAAGTTTAATAATAAAATAGAATGTCTCGCCCGAGATTACAACAACCCAATTTAACAAAACAATCAATTCAATTCAATTAATCAGTGGTCCGGCGAGTGAGGGTGATCTCCAACCTTTACACCAATAGTGAACGACACAATCTTTAGGTTTCAATTCAATAATGATCATGCAAGTAATTACAGTGCACACTTAGCAATTTCACAAACTCCTTTTCCCGCCGGTGATGGTGGGATTGCAAGGCCCCACCACCCAGTCACAACGTACGTCAGGTTCATTGTAACACTCCCGGAGCGAGGGGCGCCACATCCCCAGCACCATAGCCCAACACATGAAGAGAAATGGAACACCGTCCATGCATCAAGCCACGACGAACGGGTGACAAACAAAAACCAACATACTCAGAGCGCACAACAAAACAAATAACGAATGCGGAAGCACCAAAATTTCACAACAAATAAACATACTCGAGACATAACAAAATAACGATTCGAGTTCTACAAACCTTTACAATTCCAAATTTAATTCATAACTTATACATATTTCAAAATTTGCAAAATGCATAAATAAAACAAAATACAATGCATGCGACTCAAGCTCTCCAAAAGAAAGACTCAAAGACAACCACCTAGCCCCAACTCCTCGGAACGAGTACCTGCAACTCAAATCAAAGGGGGTAAAAGATAGAAATAATGAGGGTCAGTCCTAGAGACTGGTGAGGGGGTTAAACTCACACACCCAACATACATATAGAGCATAGCACTTAACAACCCAAAGAATCCATGGACCGAGAATGGTTTTTGCAAGCCAAAGTGTTTTCCCGTGTTATAGATATATACATACTTTAGAGAAAACAAGGGCCGGAGACCAAATAACAAATTTTAAGCACTTATAAATCCTTTCTCGTTCCATAGATTGTACAAGATCCACTAACTCGGCGAGTACGAGTCACAACTCCAAACTTTCATAAACAAAGGGACAAAACAAAGCAAAACAAAACAAAATCAAACCTTCACACCGGGTGATAGAAGGGTTGACGGCCCTAACTATCAAAAAATCACAAGAGACAAGGCTTAATTACGACCTTGAAACCTTCGACGGTTGCCTCCGCCGGCTTAAGAGAAACACCCTTCCTCAAACCTCCCGAGGTTAGGTGAGACTCTCAAAAGGAAAATGTTGATGGAAGAGCTCGGCGACCCCACGGCCGACCCGAGATTACCATACCATTCTCCGGGGCCCAAACATCTCACAAAAATCACGCAAAGAGCAAAGCTTATCTTTCAAAGCCACATATCTCGCTTACACACACACGCTTAATCAAAGGCTTTTCAAAACAAAGGCAAAATAGCTTATATACTTATACAAACCGTTTTCAAGATCATATAACAAATGGGACAAGCCCTAAAGATACATATCTTACACTTATCTATCATATAATATACGTATTTCGCATGCGAGGCTTCAAACCATATAGGGGTTGTAGGTCAAATAACTAAAAGAAACAAAACCTCACCTTGACGCGGGTAATGGAACAAAAGAGTAAGAACTGGGCACTAAGGAGCGACCTCGTCGTCCACGGGAAGGTCTTCTGAACAAAACAAACACAAGGGTTACACTAAGACTCAAAATCAACCACATTGACGCTCGGTAAATGCATATGTTTGTTTATGATGCAAATGAAATGAAACGTATTCACACTTAAGTCATACGAGAGCATGAATTGCATATAAGATCATAATTCACAAATGAAGTTATAAAACGAGTCAATGATTCACAACATAAAGCTTAACACATAATATAACAAGTTAAGCAAGCATACAAGTCATAAAACGAGACAAGAAAACCAACGAAAAGCAATGGAACCACAAAAGAAACCTTGCCGGAAGCTACGACATTAAGTACGGTCGTACCCAAAACTCATCTCCCCGCCCGGGGAGATTTTGTTCTTCAAAGTACCCGCCCAGGTACATAACATGCAGAAAGTTTCTGCATAAGAAGTACCCGGCCGGGCACTTCCTCGGCCAAAATCTCCCCGCCCAAGAGACCATTCCAGCCGCGAGAAATGGTGGTTTCACCCCTGTTCAGCCCTACAAACCTTCCCAAACAAATACCAACTCATCTACGCATGTTAAGGAATGAAGTAAGGCAGTAAACTAACATAAAAACTCCATCAAACTTGATCAAATCGAGCATCAACTGATAGGAATGAGAAGGAAGCAATAATCAAGCATAACTCCTCTAAAACCTCAAGAACAATAATGGTGGATTCATGTAATCAACTCTAACACTTGTAAAAAGTCCATACAACTCAATGTGGATGACTAAGGAATCATAATCATGCATCAAGCTCAATTAATTCACAAGGAAACATGCTAGAATCAAGAAAATGCATCAAACCCTTACTATTCATCTTATATGCCAAAACTCATGCAATCCATGGTGAAATCTTGCAAAATGAAAGGTAAAAGATGCAAAAAGACATGGAGAATCCAAAAAGAGACTTACCTTTAATATTTGAGAAGAAATGGCCAAGGTTTGAGCTCAAAACTCCAACTTGTGCAAAGGGGCTCTTTCTCCCTCTTCTTTCTTCTTTGTTGCTGCACTTGGGGAAACTTTTCTCTTCTTGGGGTGAGCGGATTCGAATGGCAGCTGGTAGGGGAAGAGAAAGGGAGATATTTTGTGTTAAAAGTCAAGGGTTGGCTTAATTAGGGTCATGTGGGGTCCACAACTCAAGACTAGTCAACAAAAGGGTGCTCTTGGTGCGAAGTGCTCGTTCCGTTCGAAATTAGAAGGCTCAAATGGGCTTAGAAAAATATAAATCTTGATTCCTTGGCTTCCTATCTTCGTTGAGAATCCGACGCATCTTCCGGAATTCGAATCCGAATTTCCGAGCTCAAGTTACACCTTCCGGAACACAAGGTACGCTAAAGCTCGTTAGGCCCTTATGTCACTAACACATAAAACGGTTCCAAAAACCATAGCAAACGAACTCAAAAACAAGTAACGAGCACAAAGATATACTCACAACACGTACAAATCATGCATAGTACCTAGTCACGGTAATCAAGAACGAGAACGGGTACAAACGGAACAAGAACGACGCAAAGAAGGCAAAGACGTACAAATAAGTCACATACGGTTCAAATAAAAGTCATGTAATTCAAATATATCACATAAAGAGTATAAAGAACAAGTAATTCACATAATTAAATAAATAAAAGCACACGTAGCTCACTAGTGAAGACATACCTGGAAAGGCCGAACGAGCGGGATGTTACAACCTCCCCTCCTTAAAAAAGGACCTGTCCTCAGGTCCTAAGCGAGGCCTTGAACGACTCTGAAGACAACCAAACACTAAGCTTCCACAATCACACGCTACCCTCGGAGATCTTAGGCTTCTAAGATATTACCTCCTTAGTTAGCAAACTGGACACACAGTCCAAGTCGTCTGCTCCCACATCCCAAATTAAAATTCGGGAGTAGTTGGAGAATCCTCAACCTTGGCATATAGACGTTACTACACGAGGTCCATAACATCTTTCTTATGCCACCACTACCGATCTCCCAAAATCGAACAACTTTAACCCAAGAGTAGGATAAGTTCGTGACATTGCACTTCTCAAGGCGTAGGCTACTATTCTACTACAAGCAACACACAACAAAGGCCTTCCTTTATGCCTCGGTTGGAAACAGAGTAGCCTTCGTACCTCCGGTTAGGCAAAAGCCAACACCGAGGTAACTCTCTTCAACCGCCTCTTCCCACTCCAAACCGTGCCTCTTAATTATCACACATGTCAATAGGTTGGCTTCCTTAAAGAAGATTGCCTAGTATTCCCCACTAACACGAGGGACTTCTCGCTTGAGGCAATTCTCGGCTCTTTTACGGAAATATCAACGGGTTAGCCTTCAATTTAACGCCCGTAAATATCGTTGAGCCCCGAACGGACCTCCTCGAAACAACCACCAAGTTCAACTCGACCCTCACAACTTACCCTCCCGAGCACTCAACTTACCAAACTCTCGACAAAAGAGAGTTCGCACAAGAAGGCAACAAACGCAACCACAACAAGCAATAAGCAACAAACAAAAAGGAGCAAATAAGGGAAACAATTCAATCAAGCAAGTGGGTTTCCCCAAGGTTAAAATACGTATGTATGAATGTCATGAATGCTTTATGTACCGTTCACCATGGTTGTAGAGTCGAACTTGGCATCCACCTCTTTGCTTTCCAAGATGGTACCTTGTACTTGAACCAGGATCTTGAAGTGACGGCGTCTTGAAATTCTCTAATTCTTATTGCTTGAATGATCGCTTTCCAATTGTCCCAACTCTTCCTATTTGGAGCACTTTTCACTTCTTCCCCATTATTTAGTCCTTGGCCGAAGATTGTTAAATCGACTTCGATAGCGAGGCATCAAATCCATCCTTGGTAGCGAATCCTTCTTCTATTGACGTTGTCCCATCTTGAAATCCTTGAAGATCCTTCTTGAGGTTTGGATTCCTTTCTCAAGTTAGGAATCGAACCATATCCTTCCTTTGCATTCAAACTCAATCCGGGTTGTTCTTGTCCCACGTAAGAAATATGAGATTAGAACCCTTGGTTGTCCGCCTCCCTTATAACTGAACCCCTTAATTTTAAAATGAGTAAATACACTTGAACTTGGGAAGCCTTTGAATCCCATCTTCACTTGAACCACTTCGCTACTCCCTTAGGACCAACTATACGTCGTAAATCTTGAATTGTTGATCATCTTCTTCAATTCCCATTTAAGGTTCGAGAGTTCTCCAAATTATTATTATTTTTTTTCTTTTTCATTATCCTTGGAGGGATGAGCACGTTGTAAAACCCCAATTAAGACCTCCAAAATGGACTTTCTCGAGTTCTTCGAATTCCTACTTCATTCTTTTGAATTTTCTTGAAGCTCGATTTTTGAATTTAACGGGTCATGTACTTTACCTTCTCCTGGAATACCCCTAAACCAATCTTTGTCGTCTCCAGATAACTTAGATTTCCAATAAAGAGTCTTCCATCTTTTCCGTTCCATTATACTTGGAGGGGATAGACTTATAGAAAAGTTTTCGAGTAGGATTTCTAAAATGAGCTCCTCTCGGACTCCTCAAACTCTGACTCCGCTTCCTGAGCCAATTGAACCTTGACCTCAATCAATCATCATTTAACTTGGACATCTTCCACATCGAACCATTTCAATGGAACAAAATGTCTAAACTTCTAGGTATACCATTAGCTCTTGTCTCCTTTGCCCCCTTCCCGGTGATACTCCTCGACATTAAGATGATTCCCTGAAATAAAACATAATTCCCAAGAAATATCGATGCATGCAGGGTTTCGATGAAAGTTCGTGTACACGATTAATGCAAATAGTTCAAATAATTCACATATTTGATGAGGATGAATGCAAACAAGCACATAACCCTAAGCCGAACGACCTAGACAGACCCAACACGACACTAAAGCTCTGATACAACTTAAGGATGTAACACCCGCGGAGCGAGGGGCGCCACATCCCCCGTACCATAGCCCAACACATGAAGAGAAATAGAACTCCGTCCACGCATCAAGCCACGGCGAACGGGTGACAAACAAAAACCAACCTACTCAGAGCGCACAACAAAACAAATAACGAATGCGGAAGCACCAAAATTTCACAACAAATAAACATACTCGAGACATAACAAAATAACGATTCAAGTTATACAAACCTTTACAATTCCCAATTTAATTCATAACTTATACATATTTCAAAATTTGCAAAATGCATAAATAAAACAAAATACAATGCATGCGACTCAAGCTCTCCAAAAGAAAGACTCAAAGACAACCACCTAGCCCCAACTCCTCGGAATGAGTACCTGTAACTCAAATCAAAGGGGGAAAAAGATAGAAATAACGAGGGTCAGTCCTAGAGACTGGTGAGGGGGTTAAACTCACACACCCAATATACATATAGAGCATAGCACTTAACAACCCAAAGAATCCATGGACCGAGAATGGTTTTTGCAAGCCAAAGTGTTTTCCCGTGTTATAGATATATACATACTTTAGAGAAAACAAGGGCCGGAGACCAAATAACAAGTTGTAAGCACTTATAAATCCTTTCTCGTTCCATAGATTGTACAAGATCCACTAACTCGGCGAGTACGAGTCACAGCTCCAAACTTCCATAAACAAAGGGATAAAACAAAGCAAAACAAAACAAAATCCAACCTTCACACCGGGTGATAGAAGGGTTGACGGCCCTAACTATCCAAAAATCACAAGCGACAAGGCTTAATTACAACCTTGAAACCTTCGACGGTTGCCTCCGCCGGCTCAAGAGAAACACCCTTCCTCAAACCTCCCGAGGTTAGGTGAGACTCTCAAAAGGAAAATGTTGATGGGAGAGCTCGGCGACCCCACGGCCGACCCGAGATTACCATACCATTCTCCGGGGCCCAAACATCTCACAAAAATCACGCAAAGAGCAAAGCTTATCTTTCAAAGCCACATATCTCGCTTACATACACAGGCTTAATCAAAGGCTTTTCAAAACAAAGGCAAAATAGCTTATATATTTATACAAACCGTTTTCCAGATCATATAACAAATGGGACAAGCCCTCAAGATACATATCTTACACTTATCTATCATATAATATACGTATTTCGCATGCGAGGCTTCAAACCATATAGGGGTTCTAGGTCAAATAACTAAAAGAAATAAAACCTCACCTTGACGCGGGTAATGGAACAAAAGAGTAAGAACTGGGCGCTAAGGAGCGACCTCGTCGTCCACGGGAAGGTCTTCTGAACAAAAGAAACACAAGGGTTACACTAAGACTCAAAATGAACCACATTGACGCTCGGTAAATGCGTATGTTTGTTTATGATGCAAATGAAATGAAACAAATTCACACTTAAGTCATATGAGAGCATGAATTGCATATAAGATCATAATTCACAAATGAGGTTATAAAACGAGTCAATGATTCACAACATAAAGCTTAACGCATAATATAACAAGTTAATCAAGCATACAAGTCATAAAACGAGACAAGAAAACCAACGATAAGCAATGGAACCACAAAAGAAACCTTGCCGGAAGCTACCGCGTTAAGTACGGTCGTACCCAAAACTCATCTCCCCACCCGGGGAGATTTTATTCTTCAAATTACCTGTCCGGGTACATAACATGCAGAAAGTTTCTGAATAAGAAGTACCCGTCCGGGCACTTCCTAGGCCAAAATCTCCCTGCCCGGGAGACCATTCCAGCAGCGAGAAATGGTGGTTTCACCCCTGTTCAGCCCTACAAACCTTCCCAAAAAAATACCAACTCATCTAGGCATGTTAAGGCATGAAGTAAGGCAGAAAATCAACATAAAAACTCCTTCAAACTTGATCAAATCGAGCAGCAACTGACAGGAATGAAAAGGAAGCAATAATCAAGCATAACTCCTCTAAAACCTCAAGAACAATAATGGTGGATTCATGTAATCAACTCTAACACTTGAAAAAAGTCCATACAACTAAAAGTGGATGACTAAGGAATCATAATCATGCATCAAGCTCAATTAATTCACAAGGAAACATCCTAGAATCAAGAAAATGCATCAAACCCTTACTATTCATCTTATATGCCAAAACTCATGCAATCCATGGTGAAATCATGCAAAATGAAAGGTAAAAGATGCACAAAGACATGGAGAATCCAAAAAGAGACTTACCTTTAAAATTTGAGAAGAAATGGCCAAGGTTTGAGCTCAAAACTCCAACTTGTGCAAAGGGGCTATTTCTCCCTCTTATTTTTTCTTTGTTGCTGCACTAGGGGAAACTTTTCTCTTCTTGGGGTGAGGGGGTTCGAATGGCAGCTGGTAGGGGAAGAGAAAGGGAGATATTTTGTGTTAAAAGTCAAGGGTTGGCTTAATTAGGGTCATGTGGGGTCCACAACTCAAGACTAGTCAACAAAAGGGTGCTCTTGGTGCTAAGTGCTCGTTCCGTTCGAAATTAGAAGGCTCAAATGGGCTTAGAAAAATATAAATCTTGATTCCTTGGCTTCCTATCTTCGTTGAGAATCCGACGCATCTTCCGGAATTCGAATCCGAATTTCCGAGCTCAAGTTACACCTTCCGGAACACAAGGTACGCTAAAGCTCGTTAGGCCCTTATGTCACTAACACATAAAACGGTTCCAAAAACCATAGCAAACGAACTCAAAAACAAGTAACGAGCACAAAGATATACTCACAACACGTACAAATCATGCATAGTACCTAGTCACGGTAATCAAGAACGAGAACGGGTACAAACGGAACAAGAACGACGCAAAGAAGGGAAAGACGTACAAATAAGTCACATACGGTTCAAATAAAAGTCATGTAATTCAAATATATCACATAAAGAGTATAAAGAACAAGTAATTCACATAATTAAATAAATAAAAGCACACGTAGCTCACTCGTGAAGACATACCTGGAAAGGCCGAACGAGCGGGATGTTACATCCTCCCCTCCTTAAAAAAGGACCTGTCCTCAGGTCCTAAGCGAGGCCTTGAACGACTCTGAAGACAACCAAACACTAAGCTTCCACAATCACACTCTACCCTCGGAGATCTTAGGCTCCTAAGATATTACCTCCTTGGTTAGCAAACCGGACACATAGTCCAAGTCGTCTGCTCCCACATCCCAAATTAAAATTCGGGAGTAGTTGGAGAATCCTCAGCCTTGGCATATAGACGTTACTAGACGAGGTCCATAACATCTTTCTTATGCCACCACTACCGATCTCCCAAAATCGAACAACTTCAACCCAAGAGTAGGATAAGTTCGTGACACTGCACTTCTCAAGGCGTAGGCTACTATTCTACTACAAGCAACACACAACAAAGGCCTTCCTTTATGCCTCGGTTGGAAATAGAGTAGCCTTCGTACCTTCGGTTAGGCAAAAGCCAACACCGAGGTAACTCTCTTCAACCGCCTCTTCCCACTCCAAACCGTGCCTCTTAATTATCACACATGTCAATAGGTTGGCTTCCTTAAAGAAGATTGCCTAGTATTCCCCACTAACACGAGGGACTTCTCGCTTGAGGCAATTCTCGGCTCTTTTACGGAAATATCAACGGGTTAGCCTTCAATTTAACGCCCGTAAATATCATTGAGCCCCGAACGGACCTCCTCGAAGCAACCACCAAGTTCAACTCGACCCTCACAACTTACCCTCCCGAGCACTCAACTTACTAAACTCTCGACAAAAGAGAGTTCACACAAGAAGGCAACAAACGCAACCACAACAAGCAATAAGCAACAAACAAAAAGGAGCAAATAAGGGAAACAATTCAATCAAGCAAGTGGGTTTCCCCAAGATTAAAATACGTATGTATGAATGTCATGAATGCTTTATGTACCTTTCACCATGGTTGTAGAGTCGAACTTGGCATCCACCTCTTTGCTTTCCAAGATGGTACCTTGTACTTGAACCGGGATCTTGAAGTGACGGCGTCCTGAAAATCTCTAATTCTTATTGCTTGAATGATCGCTTTCCAATTGTCCCAACTCTTCCTATTTGAAGCACTTTTCACTTCTTCCCCATTATTTAGTCCTTGGCCGAAGATTGTTAAATCGACTTCGATAGCGAGGCATCAAATCCATCCTTGGTAGCGAATCCTTCTTACTCTTGACAGTGTCCCATCTTGAAATCCTTGAAGATCCTTCTTGAGGTTTGGATTCCTTTCTCAAGTTAGGAATCGAACCAAATCCATCCTTTGCATTCAAACTCAATCCGGGTAGTTCTTGTCCCACGTAAGAAATATGAGATCAGAACCCTTGGTTGTCCGCCTCCCTTATAACTGAACCGCTTAATTTTAAAATGAGTAAATACACTTGAACTTGGGAAGCCTTTGAATCCCATCTTCACTTGAACCACTTCGCTACTCCCTTAGGACCAACTATACGTCTTAAATCTTGAATTGTTGATCATCTTCTTCAATTCCCATTTAAGGTTCGAGAGTTCTCCAAATTATTATTTTTTTTTTCTTTTTCATTATCCTTGGAGGGATGAGCACGTTGTAAAACCCCAATTAAGACCTCCAAAATGGACTTTCTCGAGTTTTTCGAATTCCTACTTCATTCTTTTGAATTTCCTTCAAGCTCGATTTTTGAATTTAACGGGTCATGTACTTTACCTTCTCCTGGAATACCCCCAAACCAATCTTTGTCGTCTCCAGATCACTTAGATTTCCAATAAAGTGTCTTCCATCTTTTCCGTTCCATTGTACTTGGAGGGGATAGACTTATAGAAAAGTTTTGGAGTAGGATTTCTAAAATGAGCTCCTCTCGGACTCCTCAAACTCCGACTCCGCTTCTTGAGCCAACTGAACCTTGACCTCAATCAATCATCATTTAACTTGGACATCTTCCACATCGAACCATTTCAATGGAACAAAATGTCTAAACTTCTAGGTATACTATAAGCTCTTGTCTCCTTTGCCCCCTTCCCGGTGATACTCCTCGACATTAACATGATTCCCTGAAATAAAACATAATTCCCAAGAAATATCGATGCATGCAGGGTTTCGATGAAAGTTCTTTCACACGATTAATGCAAATAGTTCAAATAATTCACATATTTGATGAGGATGAATGCAAACAAGCACATAACCCTAAGCCGAACGACCTAGACAGACCCAACATGACACTAAAGCTCCGATTTTGCAACCCAGAGCTCTGATACCACTTAAGGATGTAACACCCCCGGAGCGAGGGGTGCCACATCCCCCGTACCATAGCCCAACACATGAAGCGAAATGGAACTCCGTCCACGCATCAAGCCACGGCGAACGGGTGACAAACAAAAACCAACCAACTCAGAGTGCACAACAAAACAAATAACGAATACGGAAGCACCAAAATTTCACAACAAATAAACATACTTGAGACATAACAAAATAACGATTCGAGTTCTATAAACCTTTACAATTCCAAATTTAATTCATAACTTATACATATTTCAAAATTTGCAAAATGCATAAATAATACAAAATACAATGCATTCGACTCAAGCTCTCCAAAAGAAAGACTCAAAGACAACCACCTAGCCCCAACTCCTCGGAACGAGTACCTGCAACTCAAATCAAAGGGGGAAAAAGATAGAAATAACGAGGGTCAGTCCTAGAGACTGGTGAGGGGGTTAAACTCACACACCCAATATACATATAGAGCATAGCACTTAACAACCCAAAGAATCCATGGACCGAGAATGGTTTTTGCAAGCCAAAGTGTTTTCCCGTGTTATAGATATGTACATACTTTAGAGAAAACAAGGGCCGGAGACCAAATAACAAGTTTTAAGCACTTATAAATCCTTTCTCGTTCCATAGATTGTACAAGATCCACTAACTCGGCGAGTACGAGTCACAACTCCAAACTTCCATAAACAAAGGGACAAAACAAAGCAAAACAAAACAAAATCCAACCTTCACACCGGGTGATAGAAGGGTTGACGGCCCTAACTATCAAAAAATCACAAGAGACAAGGCTTAATTACGACCTTGAAACCTTCGACGGTTGCCTCCGCCGGCTCAAGAGAAACACCCTTCCTCAAACCTCCCGAGGTTAGGTGAGACTCTCAAAAGGAAAATGTTGATGGAAGAGCTCGGCAACCCCACGGCCGATCCGAGATTACCATACCATTCTCCGGGGCCCAAACATCTCACAAAAATCACGCAAAGAGCAAAGCTTATCTTTCAAAGCCACATATCTCGCTTACACACACACGCTTAATCAAAGGCTTTTCAAAACAAAGGCAAAATAGCTTATATACTTATACAAACCGTTTTCAAGATCATATAACAAATGGGACAAGCCCTCGAGATACATATCTTACACTTATCTATCATATAATATACGTATTTCGCATGCGAGGCTTCAAACCATATAGGGGTTGTAGGTCAAATAACTAAAAGAAACAAAACCTCACCTTGACGCGGGTAATGGAACAAAAGAGTAAGAACTGGGCGCTAAGGAGCGACCTCGTCGTCCACGGGAAGGTCTTCTGAATAAAACAAACACAAGGGTTACACTAAGACTCAAAATGAACCACATTGATGCTCGGTAAATGCGTATGTTTGTTTGTGATGCAAATGAAATGAAACGAATTCACACTTAAGTCATATGAGAGCATGAATTGCTTATAAGATCATAATTCAGAAATGAGGTTATAAAACGAGTCAATGATTCACAACATAAAGCTTAACACATAATATAACAAGTTAATCAAGCATACAAGTCATAAAACGAGACAAGAAAACCAACAAAAAGCAATGGAACCACAAAAGAAACCTTGTCGGAAGCTACCGCGTTAAGTACGATCGTACCCAAAACTCATCTCCCCGCCCGGGGAGATTTTGTTCTTCAAAGTACCCGTCCGGGTACACAACATGCAGAAAGTTTCTGCATAAAAAGTACCCGGCCGGGCACATCCTAGGCCAAAATCTCCCCGCCCGGAAGACCATTCCAGCCGCAAGAAATGGTGGTTTCACCCCTGTTCAGCCCTACAAACCTTCCCAAACAAATACCAACTCATCTAGGCATGTTAAGGCATGAAGTAAGGCAGCAAATCAACACAAAAACTCCATCAAACTTGATCAAATCGAGCAGCAACTGACAGGAATGAAAAGGAAGCAATAATCAAGCATAACTCCTCTAAAACCTCAAGAACAATAATGGTGGATTCATGTAATCAACTCTAACACTTGTAAAAAGTCCATACAACTCAAATTGGATGACTAAGGAATCATAATCATGCATCAAGCTCAATTAATTCACAAGGAAACATGCTAGAATCAAGATAATGCATCAAACCCTTACTATTCATCTTATATGCCAAAACTCATGCAATCCATGGTGAAATCTTGCAAAATGAAAGGTAAAAGATGTACAAAGATATGGAGAATCCAAAAAGATACTTACCTTTAAAATTTGAGAAGAAATGGCTAAGGTTTGAGCTCAAAACTCCAACTTGTGCAAAGGGGCTCTTTCACCCTCTTCTTTCTTCTTTGTTGCTGCACTTGGGGAAACTTTTCTCTTCTTGGGGTGAGGGGGTTCGAATTGCAGCTGGTACGGGAAGAGAGAGGGAGATATTTTGTGTTAAAAGTTAAGGGTTGGCTTCATTAGGGTCATGTGGGGTCCACTACTCAAGACTATTCAACAAAAGGGTGCTCTTGGTATGAAGTGCTCGTTCCGGTGGAAATTAGAAGGCTCAAATGGGCTTAGAAAAATATAAATATTGATTCCTTGGCTTCCTTTCTTCGTTTCGAATCCGACACATTTTCCGGAATTTGAATCCGAATTCCCGAGCTCAAGTTACACCTTCCGGAACACAAGGTGCGCTAAAGCTCGTTAGGCCCTTATGTCCCTAACACATAAAACGGTTCCAAAAACCGTAGCAAACGAACTCAAAAACAAGTAATGAGCACAAAGATATACTCACAACACGTATAAATCATGCATAATACCTAGTCACGGTAATCAAGAACGAAAACGGGTACAAACGGAACAAGAACGACGCAAAGAAGACAAAGACGTACAAATAAGTCACAAACGGTTCAAATAAAAGTCATGTAATTTAAATATATCACATAAAGAACAAGTAATTGACATAATTAAATAAATAAAAGCACACGTAGCTCACTCGTGAAGACATACCTGGAAAGGCCGAACGAGCGGGATCGTACAACCTCCCCTCCTTCAAAAAGGACCTGTCCTCAGGTCCTAAGCGAGGCCTTGAACGACTCTGATGACAACCAAACACTAAGCTTCCACAATCACACTCTACCCTTGGAGCTCTTTGGCTTCTAAGATATTACCTCCTTGGTTAGCAAACCGGACACACAGTCCAAGTCGTCTGCTCCCACATCCCAAATTAAAATTCGGGAGTAGTTGGAGAATCCTCAGCCTTGGCAAATAGACGTTACTACAGGAGGTCCATAACATCTTTCTTATGCCACCACTACCGATCTCCCAAAATCGAACAACTTCAACCCAAGAGTAGGATAAGTTCGTGACATTGCACTTCTCAAGGCGTAGGCTACTATTCTACTACAAGCAACACACAACAAAGGCCTTCCTTTGTGCCTCGGTTGGAAATAGAGTAGCCTTCGTACCTCCGGTTAGGTAAAAGCCAACACCGAGGTAACTCTCTTCAACCGCCTCTTCCCACTCCAAACCGTGCCTCTTAATTATCACACATGTCAATAGGTTGGCTTCCTTAAAGAAGATTGCCTAGTATTCCCCACTAAAATGAGGGACTTCTCGCTTGAGGCAATTCTCGGCTCTTTACGGAAATATCAACAGGTTAGCCTTCAATTTAACGCCCGTAAATATCATTGAGCCTCGAACGGACCTCCTCGAAGCAACCACCAAGTTCAACTCGACCCTCACAACTTACCCTCCCGAGCACTCAACTTACCAAACTCTCGACAAAAGAGAGTTCACACAAGAAGGCAACAAACGCAACCACAACAAGCAATAAGCAACAAACAAAAAGGAGCAAATAAGGGAAACAATTCAATCAAGCAAGTGGGTTTCCCCAAGATTAAAATCCGTATGTATGAATGTCATGAATGCTTTATGTACCGTTCACCATGGTTGTAGAGTCGAACTTGGCATCCACCTCTTTGCTTTCCAAGATGGTACCTTGTACTTGAACCGGGATCTTGAAGTGACGGCGTCTTGAAAATCTCTAATTCTTATTGCTTGAATGATCGCTTTCCAATTGTCCCAACTCTTCCTATTTGAAGCACTTTTCACTTCTTCCCCATTATTTAGTCCTTGGCCGAAGATTGTTAAATCGACTTCGATAGCGAGGCATCAAATCCATCCTTGGTAGCGAATCCTTCTTACTCTTGACAGTGTCCCATCTTGAAATCCTTGAAGATCCTTCTTGAGGTTTGGATTCCTTTCTCAAGTTAGGAATCGAACCAAATCCTTCCTTTGCATTCAAACTCAATCCGGGTTGTTCTGGTCCCACGTAAGAAATATGAGATTAGAACCCTTGGTTGTCCGCCTCCCTTGTAACTGAACCGCTTAATTCTAAAATGAGTAAATACACTTGAACTTTGGAAGCCTTTGAATCCCATCTTCACTTGAACCACTTCGCTACTCCCTTAGGACCAACTATACGTGTTAAATCTTGAATTGTTGATCATCTTCTTCAATTCCCATTTAAGGTTCGAGAGTTCTCCAAATTATTATTAATTTTTTTTTCTTTTTCATTATCCTTGGAGGGATGAGCACGTTGTAAAACCCCAATTAAGACCGCCAAAATGGACTTTCTCGAGTTCTTCGAATTCCTACTTCATTCTTTTGAATTTCCTTCAAGCTCGATTTTTTAATTTAACGGGTCATGTACTTTACCTTCTCCTGGAATACCCCCAAACCAATCTTTGTCGTCTCCAGATCACTTAGATTTCCAATAAAGAGTCTTCCATCTTTTCCGTTCCATTGTACTTGGAGGGGATAGACTTATAGAAAAGTTTTCGAGTAGGATTTCTAAAATGAGCTCCTCTCGGACTCCTCAAACTCCGACTCCGCTTCTTGAGCCAATTGAACCTTGACCTCAATCAATCATCATTTAACTTGGACATCTTCCACATCGAACCATTTCAATGGAACAAAATGTCTAAACTTCTAGGTATACTATAAGCTCTTGTCTCCTTTGCCCCCTTCCCGGTGATACTCCTCGACATTAACATGATTCCCTGAAATAAAACATAATTCCCAAGAAATATCGATGCATGCAGGGTTTCGATGAAAGTTCTTTCACACGATTAATGCAAATAGTTCAAATAATTCACATATTTGATGAGGATGAATGCAAACAAGCACATAACCCTAAGCCGAACGACCTAGACAGACCCAACACGACACTAAAGCTCCGATTTTGCAACCCAGAGCTCTGATACCACTTAAGGATGTAACACCCCCGGAGCGAGGGGCGCCACATCCCCCGTACCATAGCCCAACTCATGAAGCGAAATGGAACTCCGTCCACGCATCAAGCCACGGCGAACGGGTGACAAACAAAAACCAACCAACTCAGAGCGCACAACAAAACAAATAACGAATGCGGAAGCACCAAAATTTCACAACAAATAAACATACTCGAGACATAACAAAATAACGATTCGAGTTATACAAACCTTTACAATTCCAAATTTAATTCATAACTTATACATATTTCAAAATTTGCAAAATGCATAAATAAAACAAAATACAATGCATGCGACTCAAGCTCTCCAAAAGAAAGACTCAAAGACAACCACCTAGCCCCAACTCCTCGGAACGAGTACCTGCAACTCAAATCAAAGGGGGAAAAAGATAGAAATAACGAGGGTCAGTCCTAGAGACTGGTGAGGGGGTTGAACTCACACACCCAATATACATATAGAGCATAACACTTAACAACCCAAAGAATCCATGGACCGAGAATGGTTTTTGCAAGCCAAAGTGTTTTCCCGTGTTATAGATATATACATACTTTAGAGAAAACAAGGGCCGGAGACCAAATAACAAGTTTTAAGCACTTATAAATCCTTTCTCGTTCCATAGATTGTACAAGATCCACTAACTCGGCGAGTACGAGTCACAACTCCAAACTTCCATAAACAAAGGGACAAAACAAAGCAAAACAAAACAAAATCCAACCTTCACACCGGGTGATAGAAGGGTTGACGGCCCTAACTATCAAAAAATCACAAGAGACAAGGCTTAATTACGACCTTGAAACCTTCGAAGGTTGCCTCCGCCGGCTCAAGAGAAACACCCTTCCTCAAACCTCCCGAGGTTAGGTGAGACTCTCAAAAGGAAAATGTTGATGGAAGAGCTCGGCGACCCCACGGCCGATCCCAGATTACCATACCATTCTCCGGGGCCCAAACATCTCACAAAAGTCACGCAAAGAGCAAAGCTTATCTTTCAAAGCCACATACCTCGCTTACACACACACGCTTACTCAAAGGCTTTTCAAAACAAATGCAAAATAGCTTATATACTTATACAAACCGTTTTCAAGATCATATAACAAATGGGACAAGCCCTCAAGATACATATCTTACACTTTTCTATCATATAATATACGTATTTCGCATGCGAGGCTTCAAACCATATAGGGGTTGTAGGTCAAATAACTAAAAGAAACAAAACCTCACCTTGACGCGGGTAATGGAACAAAAGAGTAAGAACTGGGCGCTAAGGAGCCACCTCGTCATCCACGGGAAGGTCTTCTGAATAAAACAAACACAAGGTTTACACTAAGACTCAAAATGAACCACATTGACGCTCGGTAATGCGTATGTTTGTTTATGATGCAAATGAAATGAAACGAATTCACACTTAAGTCATATGAGAGCATGAATTGCTTATAAGATCATAATTCACAAATGAGGTTATAAAACGAGTCAATGATTCACAACATAAAGCTTAACACATAATATAACAAGTTAATCAAGCATACAAGTCATAAAACGAGACAAGAAAACCAACAAAAAGCAATGGAACCACAAAAGAAACCTTGCCGGAAGCTACCGCGTTAAGTACGGTCGTACCCAAAACTCATCTCCCCGCCCGGGGAGATTTTGTTCTTCAAAGTACCCGTCCGGGTACACAACATGCAGAAAGTTTCTGCATAAAAAGTACCCGGCCGGGCACATCCTAGGCCAAAATCTCCCCGCCCGGGAGACCATTCCAGCCGCGAGAAATGGTGGTTTCACCCCTGTTCAGCCCTGCAAACCTTACCAAACAAATACCAACTCATCTAGGCATGTTAAGGTATGAAGTAAGGCAGCAAATCAACACAAAAACTCCATCAAACTTGATCAAATCGAGCAGTAACTGACAGGAATGAAAAGGAAGCAATAATCAAGCATAACTCCTCTAAAACCTCAAGAACAATAATGGTGGATTTATGTAATCAACTCTAACACTTGTAAAAAGTCCATCCAACTCAAATTGGATGACTAAGGAATCATAATCATGCATCAAGCTCAATTAATTCACAAGGAAACATGCTAGAATCAAGAAAATGCATCAAACCCTTACTATTCATCTTATATGCCAAAACTCATGCAATCCATGGTGAAATCTTGCAAAATGAAAGGTAAAAGATGCACAAAGACATGGAGAATCCAAAAAGAGACTTACCTTTAAAATTTGAGAAGAAATGGCCAAGGTTTGAGCTCAAAACTCCAACTTGTGCAAAGGGGCTCTTTCTCCCTCTTCTTTCTTCTTTGTTGCTGCACTTGGGGAAAGTTTTCTCTTCTTGGGGTGAGGGGGTTCGAATGGCAGCTGGTAGGGGAAGAGAGAGGGAGATATTTTGTGTTAAAAGTCAAGGTTTGGCTTAATTAGGGTCATGTGGGGTCCACAACTCAAGACTAGTCAACAAAAGGGTGCTCTTGGTGTGAAGTGCTCATTCCGGTCGAAATTAGAAGGGTCAAATGGGCTTAGAAAAATATAAATCTTGATTCCTTGGCTTCCTTTCTTCATTGCGAATCCGACGCATCTTCCGGAATTCGAATCCGAATTCCCGAGCTCAAGTTACACCTTCAGGAAAACAAGGTGCGCTAAAGCTCGTTACGCCCTTATGTCCCTAACACATAAAACGGTTCCAAAAACCATAGCAAACGAACTCAAAAACAAGTAACGAGCACAAAGATATACTCACAACACGTATGAATCATGTATAGTACCTAGCCACGATAATCAAGAACGAAAACGGGTACAAACGGAACAAGAACGACGCAAAGAAGGGAAAGACGTACAACTAAGTCACATACGGTTCAAATAAAAGTCATGGAATTCAAATATATCACATAAAGAGTATAAAGAACAAGTAATTCACATAATTAAATAAATAAAAGCACACGTAGGTCACTCGTGAAGACATACCTGGAAAGGCCGGACGAGCGGGATGTTACATTCATGACTCCCACGTACGGGATTCCTTCCTCCACCAAGCCTCCTGGCGGATTCAGGGTTCATCCCCACGATGTGAGGGGAGTGCAAAGTTAACCGTCAGCCCGTGCTTTCCCGGTTGGCTCATACACTAACCCTCGGGGGCATAGTACACGATTCACGATTACTCGCCAATACACGATCATTTCTCTATATCACGATTATTCAATATATCACGAAATCACTTGTTATCACTAAGGTTTTTAGAAGAACTATAGATATATATACATTTTGGCTTAAGAGATCACGTAGGGTTGTACGGGTTCAATATGTATATATATATAGAAATTAAACCTCCCCTGTGATGACCAAAACAAGGATACAACTACGGTGCGTGCTCCTCGTCAACGGGAAGGAAATCTGTGCAACAAGGACAAGTGTACGTAAGACTCGACTCGTACGAACCACTTATGACGAACGGCAATGTCATGTAATGTCAATCATGCCTTTACAATCAATAAATATCATGAATGTGTCTAAATTCCCAATTAAAGTATCAATAAGTGTCAAATAGGAGCATACTTATCAATAAAGTAAGTATATAATTCATATAAGTCACATATGGGAGCCAAGGAAGTGAAAGGACTGCAAGAAGAGGGGTTTTGGTGAAGTTTAGCAAAACCAGATAATTTTCGAAAATGACCATGCTGTGGAAAAATGGGAATATCTCAAGTTCTAGAAATTGTAATTGGGTTTCGTTTTTTGAGAATGAAACTATACAAGTAGACCTTTAAAATGATATATTGCTCGTTTTCTAGTTCAAATTGAGGTGAAAATGGCGTAAGCCTGAAGTTGGGTGATTGTAGTTTGTCGGTAAAGTAGCGATACCAAACATAATTGATACTATCTCACAAATGGAAAAGATATTTAGGTGATTCCAATTTTAGGTTGTTCTAGACTTCACGAGGTTTCCAATAGTTCAAAAATCAGGTCAATCGGAGTTCGTATGAGGTAGAAACGCCCGTTTGAAAATTGGTCTGAAAGCAGAAACGGGCGTGTGAAAACCTACCGTAACAGTGCCACACGGGCGTTTGGAAAAACAATTAGGAGACCAAACAAGCGTTTGGGAAGCCTCAGGTCAAAATTCTGGGTAGTGAAACGGGCGTTTAGGATTTGAACTAAGGGGCCAAACTGTAGCACCCGGAACGCTAGGCGCCACATCCCCCGCACTATAGCCTCAATCCACATATAAAATGGGTAATTCATACATGAACCGAAACTACAGCAAACTGGAGACAGTAAAACTCAAAAGCTAGGCGGGTACCCTCAAATAATACCACTAAACAATTATATTAATAGAAGCGGAAGCAATAACATTCAATACTTATAGGTACCATATTTACATATTTATTAATAGATACCAACATTTCATACAATACAATATCACCTCCAACATTAGGTACGCCATAATACAAAATATAAGAAGTATCAATACATGAGCTAAAATAGGAAGGTGAAGTGCTAGACCCGAATAAAAGACAGGCTAGACTCTAATTCCCGCCTAGCACAAACCTGCAAAAGCTGAAAGGTTGAGGTGTCAGTCCAACACGGACTGAGCGAGGGGTATAATTAAATATTTGCGCACATACATACAAGTTATAATCTCGGGTAATAATTTTGGAAAATAACAACACGATTTAGAAAAGAAGAGATAATATCGCCCGAGGTTACAACTAATCCATTTTATCAATTCAATCAATTCAATACAATCAATTTGTGGCCCGACGTGCGAGGGCAAATCTCCAACCTTTCAACGACTGTGTATAATACTTCAATTTATTAGTGAATTAAGTGATCACACAAACAATTCCATGCACAATTAGGAATTTCAATCAATAAATCCTTCTTCCTCCGAGTGATGGCAGGCTTGCAAGACCTAGCCATCCAATCATGGTGTACGTCGGGAACATGACTCCCATGCACGGGATTTCTTCCTCTACCAAACCTCCTGGTGGATTCAGAGGTGATCCCACAATGGTGAGGATAGTGCAAGAGTTACCCGTCAGCCCTTGCTTTCCCGGTTGGCTCAATACACTACCCTCGGACCCAACGTGAACAATAGTTACTCGCCAAAACAATCAATTCGTCTATCAATCAATCAATCAATCCATTTTTATGAAATCATTTGATAATCATAAGGTTCGAAAACTATAGATATATAGATACGTTTTGGCCGAAAATCACATAAGGGTTGTATGGGTTCTATATATATAAAATTTAAACCTCACCTTAACCAACAAAAAGGAACAAAGAAACACCCTATGGAGCGTGCTCCTCGTCTCCGGGACCGAGATCTGTGCAACAAGGACAAGTGTGAAATAACACTCGACTCGAATGAACCAATTATGACAAACGACAATGATATGTAACCTTAATCATGCATTTATAATCAATGAGTGTCAAATAGGAGCATACTTAACAATAAAGTAAGCATGTAATTCATATAAGTCATATATGGGAGCCAAGAAAGTGAAAGGAACACAATAACAAGGGTTTTGGTGAAGTTTGGCAAAAATCGGCAATTTTTGAAAATGACAAATCTGTGGAAAAAGGGAAATATATAAAGTTCTAGAGATTAGAATTAGGTTTTGTTTGTTGGGAATGAAACTACACAATCATACCTTCAAAATGATATATGGCTCGTTTTCTAGTTCAAAGCGAGGAGAAAATGGCGAATGGTTGAAGTTAGGCGAGTGTAGTTTGTCGGGAAAGCAGCGACACCAAAAAGAATTGATAATATCTCACAAATGGGAAAATATATTGACATGATTCCAATTGGAGGTTATTCTAAACTTCAATATCTTTCCAACGAATTAAAAATCAGGTCATTTGGAGTTCGTATGAGGGAGTACCCGGCCGGGTAAAATTCAAAGGAAAAGTTCCCCGACCGGGTAGAGCAGTCCAGAAGCTTTTCGGCATAAAACTACCCGCCCGGGTACTTTTTATGCACAAAAAGTACCCGGCCGGGTACTGTTCCAGAGGTGGAAAAAGGGGCAAAACAGGGGTACCTTCGGGGAAGAAAGAAAAGGAACGAAAACCCAAAGTAAACTCAACCAAAATGCTCCAAAATAATCATATAACATGTATATAACTTAGAGACATCAATTAGGTACCGTATAAACCATGAAACATGCATCAATCATCAAGATTTCATCATTCCAAACCCATATGAATTCATGCCATCAACATCTATATAACTTATGCTTTCATGCAATCTTGCAAGTTCAATAATCATGATCATGCTTCTAACCATAAAAGAATAAAAATCATCACTTAAGCATCAAACCCTATCTCATAAATGAATCAAGAATTCAAGCAAAAATCTTCATTTATACCTTAGTATGAAGAAAGAAAGGAGAGAAGGATGGGATGATGTTGAAGAAGCTTTAAAGCACGCAATTCCTCCAAAATCTAGCTTGAAATTTGAGATGAAATTCTTCTCCTTCTCTTGGTGTTTTGATCGGTATTTTGTGTGTGTGTGTAACAGCCCAAAACAGGGCCTGGATGAAAATGGTAACCTAAGGGCATTGGTAAAGCGTTTATAGACCGTGATTCAACTTTGTAAACCTTCATGCATTGCATTCTTAAATGAACTTTGTGCTCATATGTGATCTGACATGTTTTAAGGGGGAATTCTTGACCTTTGATACAGTTTACTATTCATTTCCCAAGCCTATAGTACCCAATGCTTCAATGGAACCCTATAGGTTCATATCACATGTTTTCCTATCCTTTGAACTTGTTTTCCAAGCTCCAGAAACCTTCCTTGAACCATAAGGGCATTTTGGGAACTTACCGACCAAATTTACTATTCATCTGAAAATGAGCTTTTGATTCTGATATCTTTCCTACCCAAGTTTACAGTCAAATCGATCCTTGAGTCGAAATGAGTCTATTGAAATCAATCTTGACTTGAAACTCTATTCCGAACTTCGTTTTATTGAAAATGTTTACGAAAACCCTAGTTCACTATTTCTACTACGAACGGTTTTCATTCGGAAAATGTTTTCTCTCTGGATTTGCATTACTCGAGCTATTTCAAGATTTTTGAAATGTTTTACAACTCTTGATTCAAACCCTAGCTTGAAATTTTGAAGCGTACGTTTGGACATAAGAATTCACTATTCATTCTACGTTTTCAACTTTCTATTGATAAAACGTTTTATAGTCGATATTGGATTCAAAACACTTCTCGATTTATTTCTTGAATTTTGGAAACAATCCGGACTTGAAAATCATTCTCGAAAGTTGTTTTTCACTCGTGTTGAGTTTCGAGCTCAAAACTTTTATTCACTAAAACTAATGTATCTTTCAAACGGTAAATCCGATTTCGACGTATGAATATGCGTTTCGAAGCTAATTTTTGCCCGGTCGGAATGGTTATACTTCCAGCCACTTACCTCCACGTTGTGACAGTGAAAATACCGAAATACCCCCCAGCAGTCCCATTTTAGATTCAAGAACAAAGTTAGCTTCCAAGAGAAGTTTTACCATTTTGCTCTCCTACCCTTACCTCAAGTTTATTTCCAATGTGAGGGGCTTCCCAACAACTATAAATAGAGCCCTCATGCCATTGAATTCCTTGCTCATATGTTGTGTTAACAACTCCCTTTCTTCCTCCCTCTCTCCCCCTCTTGCCGTGAGGCACTTCACCCCTTTGCTAGGTTAGTTGTTTTTATTTTATGTTATGTTTTTATGTTATGTTCTAGTTTAGTTTATGTTTTTATGTTATGGTATCTTTATATTGTGTTTAGGTTGGGTCTTAGGGTCTTCCCTAAGCCATATAGGATTTTATTTTATGCATTTATTATATAGTTTTTATGATATGTTTGTTAGTAGTGAATTATGATTTAATTGTTTAGTATATGCTATGAAATGTTGTGAATTGCTTTAGTATATGGTATGATCATGTTATGGAGCTATTATATGATGATAATTGATGCATGATTATGATATTTAATTTATGTTCAAGCATGTTATGCAATGGAATAGTAACCTATGATCAATTATATCATAACTTGTTACATATTACTATATTGTCTCAATTGATGAATGCTACATGATTAATGGTCTTGATATGCTATGACTTATGTCTATGATATGTTATTACATTGTTACAATGTTACATGACTCATATATTATGACTTGAGCTTATGATATGATGTGGATTAATGGAATAGAACTTGATCATATGTTATACACTTTGATAGTGTCACATGTTATAACCTAAGATTGAATAGTGTTTCATAACTTGATGTTATGCTTTAATTAGATCTCTTAACCATAGGTTATGCCTTTAACCTAGATCACACTTGCTTATAATAACATGAACTTGAAACTATAGGTTATAATCGAGATCATAATTGAATTAGGGTGTGTGTGTGCATGCCGTGTGTGTGTGAGTGTGCTCGTGTGTGTTTAGTGTGTGGGTTTGACCCGACCCTTTGACCCGATAAGTGAATAGTAACCTGTGAATAGTAATGTAGAATAGCAACTGTGAATAGTACTTTTAAATAGTAAAAGTGAATTAAAACTTGTGCTTTCTTAATAGACATTTGCACTTAGGGTTTTCAAATCCGGGGTCTAAAATGTGATTTCAAAAAGTGTTTTCTTTCGAGGACTTGTTTTATAACCTAAGGTTTTGTGATAGGAATCATAATTTGATTAATTCCTAATCGATTATAGTAAGATGATAGTCCCACGTTAATGATAACTCACTTTAAGGATTCCTTTGTGTGTTATCCTTCTCTAATACCTTAAATGGTATTACTCTCTTGTCATTACATGTTATGTACTTGTTTTATACGTTTATGTGCTTCGTGATAGAAGTGTGTCTTAGCTCACCTTAGTACACACTTACAGGAGTTAAGGTTGAGCACTGGAATCCCCAGGGCACTGCATAATCTATCCTACCTACTGTTATTAATAGGTGAGGTTATAAATGTTTTCAACTGGAACCATGAATACTTAAGGATTCAATTGTTTTGAAACTCAAAGCCTAGTGCTTTACATTCTTGTTTTGAAATATCCTTTATAAGGGATGATTCTTCAAAGAACCCAGACCTATCCATATTCATTGATCAAGGGCACATGTTTTCAAAGTACAGCATCAATGGTTCATGTTTTCAAAGTAATGCATCAATGGTTCAATGTTTTCAAAGCAATGCATCAATGGTTCATGTTTTCAAAGTAATGCATCAATGGTTCAATGTTTTCAAAGTATTGCATCAATGGTTCAATGGTTCAATGCATATGTTCAATGGTTCATACATTCGGATTTATTCTGGATGTCATCAATGGTGCAAGCAATCAATGGTTAATGGTATGGGCCCGGCGGTTATGTGTAGAGGTGATGCTCGGGAGGTGAGCGCCAACGACATCACTAATACCGGCCGCCACACTAGGGGATTGATACCGACTTTAATCAGGAGGTTTGGTTAAGTCAGGATAATTGTCGGGAATGGACCGCAAATCTATTCCCAAATCAATGGTTAATGGTCACCTAGGGTTCGCTCCCCGAAGTGAAACTTGGTGGAGGATGGTGCATGTGTGTATGTGTTAGGGTGTTGTTGATCTCGGTCCGACACCCTATTAATGGTCATGTTTTCTGGAGTAAGGATGGAGAAGCCTAGCTTGCGGGCATCAATGTTTTCCTAAAGTTGGTTCATATCTTGCAAAGTTGTTCCCTACCCTTATCCCGTTTTATGAAAATCATATGAACCAAATCATAGCATATGTGTGCGCGTGTGACAGCATTCATGAAAGTGTTTGGAAAACTCTCATTACTTATAGCATTGCATCAAAGGGTTTTATCACTTGAACTTATTCTTAAGTTCTTCTTCAAAGCTTTGCATTAAAGGTTTTACCTTGTGAACTTTACTTCAAACGTTTACTTTAAGTACTTTCTTTTAAAGATATCCCTCACTTAGTCACTTTGACTAACACCTCTACCTGTTTTCTGGCCTCATGGTTTCAGGTCTTGCAGCCGCAGTCTAGAGGTATCTTGAAGCTCTAGAGTGTTCATTTTGTTTGAGTCAGGACTTTACTTTATTAATCTATTTTGTGTCCTGCATATGTTATATGGCTGCATTGATACTTTACCTTATGCTTTTGTAATAATCCTTCTGCTACTTGGATACTGCTACAATTGCTATCTTATGCTCCCGTGACAACGTTCAATTGATACAGTAATGTTAATAGTCTCTTCTGCTTAACGATCAGTACTTGCTTGTTTATATGCCATCACGCACATGTTTTGAAAAGTTTTAAAATACTCTGATTTTTCGCTACATAAGCCACATAGTTAAACACTATTTGTTAATCGTTAATGGATATGCCGTTCGCTGGAGTATTTCTTGAGTGATGGCTCACACCATTACTTGAGGGGTGCTTCAGTGCGGGGGTTGGGGCGCCGCCCTCTACTAGCAAAGTGGGGGCGCTACAGCCTGAAGTGGTATCAGAGCGCCAGGTTAAGTAAGAAGAGACTTGACCTGGATTGCTCACATCATGGAAGCTTGTTTGACGTTGCATGGTTCTATCTTCTGGCATTCATATCCGTGGTTCTCTGTATGGCCATGGCAGTTTAGCCACATCTCAATCCTAACCAATAGCAGATAGACGAGGCCTTTTTCAAGCAGTTCGAGGTTTCACGTACTGTGGTTGTTTCTCACTGAGGAGGTACTCATTTTTATACTTGGTGCCGATCAAGGAACAAAGGCAGGACTAGAAGCAGTCTAATGGAGGTAATAATGGATCTGATAATGATGAGGCTGATCTAGCAGGGCATGGACATGATTGTTTGGCGAAGGGGATGTATAGCTTTGGTAGAAGATCCCCGAATTTTGTCACCACAGATGATGGATTTCAGATAACATGGAACCACAAGAGGTATTTTGCACTTGGTGTGGACGAATGGTAAGGCCTGAATGGGAGTCAACTCGATGGTATCGGGTCTTCCTTATTTTAAATTTTGTTTAAAAATGTGGCCTAATGTAGAAAATTTTTCCAAACCTTACACGTTTATGACACATTCGGCTTTATGTTGGATATCTGTTTATTGCTTTCCTTAACTGTCATTGCATGAGTCTTAGAGTTGCTTCAAGATACCATTAGGGCCGTTATAGGATCATGATATTTCATTTATTGTTATCATACTTGATATGTTATACATGTTCATGAATTGTCAATGGTAATGGATAATGGAACAATGGATCAATGTTGATATGTTGTTCATGCTTATAAGTTGCTCTTGCCTATGTGGTAATGTGATAATGGATTATCGTTGATATTTTGCTGTGGGAATGTGTTATTCTCATGATTATATGTGACTACGTGGAAATGTGAATACGTGGTTACCAATTATGTGGATCATCTTTAATGTCATGCATTATACACATGTCTAAATGCTTGAAACTTCAGTATCATCATGCCACCAAGAAGAGCACCACGTAATCGCGTACCACCACCGCTACCCCAAAGGGAAGTTACGCCACAACGGGATCTTACACCGCCAAGGGATGTTACGCCACCACCTCCTAGAAGGGAGGAAGTTCCAGATTTAGCTGATGTGTTACGGCAATTCGTGAGGGCTTGCAATTCTCCTAATGGGAAAAAACTAGAAAAGTTTCTAAGAATGAACCCGCCTAAGTTTTATGGTGAACCCAACGACTTGAAGGCTGAAAATTGGTTAACTAGTCTCGAAAAGATCTTTGAAGCTATGGATATCAACCCTGAAGATCGTGAACGAGTTCAGTATGCTGCATTTCTGATGGAAGGAGCGGCGTTTAACTGGTGGAGGCATACTCAACACATGTGGACAGAGAACAACGTTGATGGAAATTGGACTGAGTTTGTGAAGGAGTTTCAGCAGAAATACACTCCTCAGGTAACACGTGATGCAAGAGAAGCTGAATTTATGAATTTGGTCCAAGGATCTATGAACGTGATGGAGTACGAAGCTAAGTTTGTTAGGCTGATCAAGTATGCACCCCACATTCTGAGTGATGAACGTCGTAAGACTAAAAGGTTCATTGATGGTCTGAAACCTGAGCTCCGTTGGGCACTAGCTTCTTTGGATGACGAGACCTACACTAGAGCAGTTGATAGAGCATTGAAGGTCGAGGCAACCCATAAGGATATCCGGATGACCGTTAGTCGTCAAGAGCCTTCTAGCCCTAAGACTTTTCAAGGAATAAAGCGACCTGCCGGATCCTCCTTTCAAGGAACCGGGAAGAAACCAATGATGGCACCGCAACAACAACAAAGGGCACCCCAACAGTATGAAACAACTCAGCCCACTCAAGAGGAGATAGTCTGTGACTACTGTAGCCGTAAAGGACACACTGAGGAAAATTGTCGTAAGAAGAATGTCAGTGCTATTGGTGTGGTTCCCCTGAGCATATAAGGGAACACTGTCCTACTAGGATTAAAAGATTTGGGGTTCAAGACAAGGGTAAAACGGTGGTGGGTACGACGAGCACACCAGTGGTTAAAGGCAGAGCATATGCAATGGATGGTAATGAGGAGGTTGATCCTTCGTCTGATGTGGAAGGTACTGTGCACATTCTTAACACGCCAGTTAAGGTCTTATATGACCCTGGTGCCATGCATTTATTAATTGCATCTAATTTATGTGCGCAATTATAATTTCCACTTGAATAACTGTCATATGAAATTTGAAGTAAGTTCTCCTTTGGGGACTTACCTCGTTACGGATCAAGTATATAAACGCTGCCCTATATGCACTGGTAATCGCTACTACCCGTCAGATTTCATTGAGTTGCCTATGACAAGATATGGAATCATCCTTGGAATAGATTGGTTGTTTAAGTACCGTGTTACTCTGGATTGTTACAAGAAGGAAGTCATCTTGGAAGAGTTGAGAAAACAATTGGACGACATTTTGGTGTTCTTAAAGACACCAGAGGAGCACGCCGAGCATATCCGAATTGTGCTGAGCACTTTGCTGGATCACAAGCTATATGCCAAGTTCAGCAAATGCGAGTTTTGGCTAGAAAAAGTTACATTTCTCGGACACATCATTTTCAGAACCGGAGTTAAAGTAGATCCATCAAATTCGAAGCAGTGATGGAGTGAAAGACACCGAAGAAATGGTTTACTCGAATTGAGAAAGATGGTAAATTAAACCCAAGATATGTTGGACCCTTCGAGATAATGGAACGAGTTGGAGAAACTACTTATAGATTGGATTTACCTGCAAGTCATACAACCATCCACAACGTATTCTATATATCTCAGCTTCGCAAGTGCTTTTTGAATGAGAAAGAGACAGTACCAGCGGAAGAATTACCGACAGAACCGAACTTGACTTATATGTTGAAACCGGTGAAGATCTTAGATACAAGGTTCCAGGAGTTAAGGAATAAAAAGATTCCTTTGGTAAAAGTCCTTTGGAAGGGACATGGTACAGAAGAGGCAATGTGGGAAACAGAGGATAAAATGCAGAAACATTACCCCGAACTGTTTGCAGAAGAATCTGAGGACAGATTCTCTTTAAGGAGGGGTGATTGTAACAGCCCAAAACAGGGTCTGGATGAAAATGGTAAACTAAGGGCATTGGTAAAGCGTTTATAGACCGTGATTCAACTTTATAAACCTTCATGCATTGCATTCTTACATGAACTTTGTGCTCATATGTGATCTGACATGTTTTAAGGGGGAATTCTTGACCTTTGATACAGTTTACTATTCATTTCCCAAGCCTATATTACCCAATGCTTCAATGGAACCCTATAGGTTCATATCACATGTTTTCCTATCCTTTGAACTTGTTTTCCAAGCTCCAGAAACCTTCCTTGAACCATAAGGGCATTTTGGGAACTTACCGACCAAATTTACTATTCATCTGAAAATGAGCTTTTGATTCTGATATCTTTCCTACCCAAGTTTACAGTCAAATCGATCCTTGAGTCGAAACGAGTCTATTGAAATCAATCTTGACTTGAAACTCTATTCCGAACTTCGTTTTATTGAAAATGTTTACGAAAACCCTAGTTCACTATTTCTACTACGAACGGTTTTCATTCGGAAAATGTTTTCTCTCTGGATTTGCATTACTCGAGCTATTTCAAGATTTTTGAAATGTTTTACAACTCTTGATTCAAACCCTAGCTTGAAATTTTGAAGCGTACGTTTGGACATAAGAATTCACTATTCATTCTACGTTTTCAACTTTCTATCGATAAAACATTTTATAGTCGATATTGGATTCAAAACACTTCTCGATTTATTTCTTGAATTTTGGAAACAATCCGGACTTGAAAATCATTCTCGAAAGTCGTTTTTCACTCGTGTTGAGTTTCGAGCTCAAAACTTTTATTCACTAAAACTAATGTATCTTTTAAACGGTAAATACGATTTCGACGTATGAATATGCGTTTCGAAGCTAATTTTTGCCCGGTCGGAATGGTTATACTTCCAGCCACTTACCTCCACGTTGTGACAGTGAAAATACCGAAATACCCCCCAGCAGTCCCATTTTAGCTTCAAGAACAAAGTTAGCTTCCAAGAGAAGTTTTACCATTTTGCTCTCCTACCCTTACCTCAAGTTTATTTCCAATGTGAGGGGCTTCCCAACAACTATAAATAGAGCCCTCATGCCATTGAATTCCTTGCTCATATGTTGTGTTAACAACTCCCTTTCTTCCTCCCTCTCTCCCCCTCTTGCCATGAGGCACTTCCCTCCTTTGCTAGGTTAGTTGTTTTTATTTTATGTTATGTTTTTATGTTATGTTCTAGTTTAGTTTATGTTTTTATGTTATGGTATGTTTATATTGTGTTTAGGTTGGGTCTTAGGGTCTTCCCTAAGGCATATAGGATTTTATTTTATGCATTTATTATATAGTTTTTATGATATGTTTGTTATTGGTAAATTATGATTTAATTGTTTAGTATATGCTATGAAATGTTATGAATTGCTTTAGTATATGGTATGATCATGTTATGGAGCTATTATATGATGATAATTGATGCATGATTATGATATTTAATTTATGTTCAAGCATGTTATGCAATGGAATAGTAACCTATGATCAATTATATCATAACTTGTTACATATTACTATATTGTCTCAATTGATGAATGCTACATGATTAATGGTCTTGATATGCTATGACTTATGTCTATGATATGTTATTACATTGTTACAATGTTACATGACTCATATATTATGACTTGAGCTTATGATATGATGTGGATTAATGGAATAGAACTTGATCATATGTTATACACTTTGATAGTGTCACATGTTATAACCAAAGATAGAATAGTATTTCATAACTTGATGTTATGCTTTAATTAGATCTCTTAACCATAGGTTATGCCTTTAACCTAGATCACAGTTGCTTATAATAACATGAACTTGAAACTATAGGTTATAATCGAGATCATAATTGAATTAGGGTGTGTGTGTACATGCCGTGTGTGTGTGAGTGTGCTCGTGTGTGTTTAGTGTGTGGGTTTGACCCGACCCTTTGACCTGACAAGTGAATAGTAACCTGTGAATAGTAATCTAGAATAGTAACTGTGAATAGTACTTTTGAATAGTAAAAGTGAATTAAAACTTGTGCTTTCTTAATAGACATTTGCACTTAGGGTTTTCAAATCCGGGGTCTAAAATGTGATTTCAAAATGTGTTTTCTTTCGAGGACTTGTTTTATAACCTAAGGTTTTGTGATAGGATTCATAATTTGATTAATTCCTAATCGATTATAGTAAGATGATAGTCCCACGTTAATGATAACTCACTTTAAGGATTCCTTTGTGTGTTATCCTTCTCTAATACCTTAAATGGTATTACTCTCTTGTCATTACATGTTCTGTACTTGTTTTATATGTTTATGTGCTTCGTGATAGAAGTGTGTCTTAGCTCACCTTAGTACACACTTACAGGAGTTAAGGTTGAGCACTGGAATCCCCAGGGCATTGCATAATCTATCCTACCTACTGTTATTAATAGGTGAGGTTATAAATGTTTTCAACTGGAACCATGAATACTTAAGGATTCAATTGTTTTGAAACTCAAAGCCTAGTGCTTTACATTCTTGTTTTGAAATATCCTTTATAAGGGATGATTCTTCAAAGAACCCAGACCTATCCATATTCATTGATCAAGGGCACATGTTTTCAAAGTACAGCATCAATGGTTCATGTTTTCAAAGTAATGCATCAATGGTTCAATGTTTTCAAAGCAATGCATCAATGGTTCAATGTTTTCAAAGTATTGCATCAATGGTTCAATGGTTCAATGCATATGTTCAATGGTTCATACATTCGGATTTATTCTGGGTGTCATCAATGGTGCAAGCAATCAATGGTTAATGGTATGGGCCCGGCGGTTATGTGTAGAGGTGATGCTCGGGAGGTGAGCGCCAACGACATCACTAATACCGGCCGCCACACTAGGGGATTGATACCGACTTTAATCAGGAGGTTTGGTTAAGTCAGGACAATTGTCGGGAATGGACCGCAAATCTATTCCCAAATCAATGGTTAATGGTCACCTAGGGGTCGCTCCCCGAAGTGAAACTTGGTGGAGGATGGTGCATGTGTGTATGTGTTAGGGTGTTGTTGATCTCGGTCCGACACCCTATTAATGGTCATGTTTTCTGGAGTAAGGATGGAGAAGCCTAGCTTGCGGGCATCAATGTTTTCATAAAGTTGGTTCATATCTTGCAAAGTTGTTCCCTACCCTTATCCCGTTTTATGAAAATCATATGAACCAAATCATAGCATATGTGTGCGCGTGTGACAGCATTCATGAAAGTGTTTTGAAAACTCTCATTACTTATAGCATTGCATCAAAGGGTTTTATCACTTGAACTTATTCTTAAGTTCTTCTTCAAAGCTTTGCATTAAAGGTTTTACCTTGTGAACTTTACTTCAAACGTTTACTTTAAGTACTTTCTTTTAAAGATATCCCTCACTTAGTCACTTTGACTAACACCTCTACCTGTTTTCTGGCCTCATGGTTTCAGGTCTTGCAGCCGCAGTCTAGAGGTATCTTGAAGCTCTAGAGTGTTCATTTTGTTTGAGTCAGGACTTTACTTTATTAATCTATTTTGTGTCCTGCATATGTTATAAGGCTGCATTGATACTTTACCTTATGCTTTTGTAATAATCCTTCTGCTACTTGGATACTGCTACAATTGCTATCTTATGCTCCCGTGACAACGTTCAATTGATACAGTAATGTTAATAGTCTCTTCTGCTTAACGATCAGTACTTGCTTGTTTATATGCCATCACGCACATGTTTTGAAAAGTTTTAAAATACTCTGATTTTCCGCTACATAAGCCACATAGTTAAACACTATTTGTTAATCGTTAATGGATATGCCATTCGCTGGAGTATTTCTTGAGTGATGGCTCACACCATTACTTGAGGGGTGCTTCAGTGCGGGGGTTGGGGCGCCGCCCTCTACTAGCAAAGTGGGGGCGCTACAGTGTGTGTGTGTGTGTGTGATTTTTGATGAAAATGGAATGAACTAGAATGCAATGGAAGAAGAGATGATATAATCCAAAGTCTTGAAAGAATAGACATGAGTCATCATATTTTGCACATAAGTCCTCCTACACAAAAGATCAAGTAGCTCCAACTTCTTTAATGCAATTAGGTCCGTAAATTTACACAAAGTGTCAATCAAGGACATTTAGTGCAATTAGGTCACATATAGCAATTAGTTCATATAATTTCACGTAAATGACAATTTATATAAATGCATAGAGATGTAATGTATATAATATGATGAAGGTTGTAAATAATTGAATGAAATGATTAAATTAAATTCCCCCAACTCCCGAAGACCCGCTCGTGGCGTGCTTACCTGAACTTCCGGAAATTGGGCGTTACAACTCTCCCCCCCTAGAAGAATCTGGTCCCCAGATTCACTGATCGGAATTAAATAACTCTGGGTGGAACCTTTGCATCTTCTCTTCCGGCTCCCAAGTCACTTCTTCAGTTTTATCACTCTGCCATAATACCTTGACCATAGGAATCCGCCGATTTCTCAATTCTTGATATTTCTTGTCCAAAATCCTAACCGGTTTCTGAATAAAGGATAGATTTGGCTCCAACTCAACCTCTTCAACGGGGAGAATCTCGGTTTCATCCGGATAATATTTCCTTAGCTGCGATACATGAAAAACATTGTGAATCCCGGTAAGATTAGGAGGTAGGTTCAATCTATAAGCCACTTCTCCAATTCTCTCAAGAATCTCGAACGGACCCAAATAACGAGGATTAAGCTTTCCTCCTTTTCCAATACGAGAAAATCCCTTTCTTGGAGATACTTTCAAGAAAACTCGATCTCCAACTTCAAACTGAAGATCCCTTCGGCGAATATCGGCGTAGCTTTTCTGCCTATCTTGGGCAGCCTTCATCCGTTGTTCTATGAGCTGAACTTTCTCAATCATGGCTTCCACAGCTTTAGAAGGTATTTCAAGTTTCTCCCCTTTCTTCACCCCTTCTTGTTTCCTCCATCTCCACTCCTCTAAATCAAAGAATAATGGGGATCGACATTTCGGCCCATAAAGTAACTCATAAGGAGCCATGCCGATAGAGGATTGATAGCTATTGTTATAAGCAAATTCAATCAAGGGAAGTTGGTCACACCATGAATTTGAAAAATCCAAAGCACACGACCGGAATAAATCTTCTAAATATCTTATCACCCTATCAGATTGACCATCGGTTTGGGGATGAAAAGTCGTGCTAAACTGAAGCTTCGTTCCCAAAATATCTTGTAATTCTCGCCACAACTTAGAAGTAAAGCGGGGATCTCTATCCGAAACTATACTCACTGGAATCCCATGGAGGCGAACAATCTCTCTATTATAAATCTCAGCCAACTTTCTAATCTTAAAAGACATTCGGACCGGTAAGAAATGAGCAGATTTCGTTAACCGATCAACAATCACCCAAATACCATCGTAGCCACCTTTCACTCTAGGTAATCGGGATATAAAATCCATTGTCACCTGTTCCCACTTCCACTCGGGGATAGGTAACGACTGTAAGAGACCTCCCGGCTTTTGATGTTCAGCCTTTACTTTCTGACAAGTTAAACAACACCTCACAAACTCGGCCACGTCTTTCTTTAATCCACGCCACCAATAAAATTGCTTCAGATCCTTATACATTTTGTTTCCTCCCAGGTGTACCGAATACGCCGATCTATGAGCTTCCTTAAGTAACACCTTTTTCAATTCATCGGGTACCACCACTCGGTTCTTGAAGCGAAGAAAACCAGCTTCATCAAACCCAAATGGACTTCCGGATCCTCTCTTGCTTTAGCAACTAGCTTTTGTACTTTCGGATCCTTTCCTTGAGCCTCAAACAATCTAGATTTCAATTCCGGTTGAATGGTGATATTGAATACCCGGGCTTTTATCACAATAGGCTCAATCTTACCACTTTCTCCCAACTCCAAATTCGAAGCACCAACTTTTCGGCTTAATGCATCGGCAACTACATTAGCTTTCCCGGGGTGATACTTGATCACACAATCATAATCCTCTAGTCGTTCCATCCATCTCCGTTGCCTCAAATTAAGATCTTTCTGTGCAAATAAATATTGGAGACTCTTATGATCCGTGAAAATCTCAAAGGTAACTCCATACAAATAATGTCTCCATTTTCCAAGTACGAATGTCACCGCTGCGAGTTCAAGATCATGTGTTGGATAATTCTTCTCATAATCCTTCAACTTCCGGGAAGCATAAGCAATAACTTTGCCATTTTGAGTTAAAACACACCCCAAACCTTCTCTAGATGCATCCGTATAAACTGCATATACTTCTAACCCCTCTAGAAGACTTAGAACCGGGGCTGAAACCAATTTCTCTTTCAAAATATTAAAACTCTTTTCACAGCTTTCATTCCATTCATACTTAACATCTTTCTTTGTTAACCGAGTCAAAGGAGCGGCAATTTTAGAAAAATCTTGCACGAACTGCCTATAATAACCTGCCAATCCCAAGAAGCTTTTAATCTCGAAGGCACTCTTTGGTCTCTCCCACTTCATTACCGCCTCAATTTTGGAGGGATCAACTTCTAATCCATTCCCCGAAATAATATGGCCCAAGAAAGAAACTAGGTCAATCCAAAACTCGCATTTACTAAATTTTGCAAACAATTAATGTTCCTTCAAAGTTTTCAATACGAGTTCAAGGTGTCTTGCATGTTCCTCAACCGACTTGGAGAAAACCAGAATGTCATCGATAAAGATCACAACAAACTTATCAAGAAAAGACCGGAAAATTCTATGCATCATATCCATGAAAGCAGCGGGAGCATTTGTCAAACCAAAAGGCATAACCACGAATTCATAATGCCCATATCTCGTATTGAAGCCCGTCTTTGGAATATCCTCTGCTCGGATCCGTAATTGATAATACCCTTGTCTTAAATCAAGCTTCTAATAAACTTTTGATCCTTGGAGTATATCAAACAACTCCTCGATGTGTGGAAGAGGATATTTATTCTTAATTGTCATCCGATTCAACTCCCGATAATTAATACACATCCTCAAGGTACCATCTTTCTTCTTAACAAATAAAACCGGAGCACCCCACCGCGACGAACTCGGTCTAATATTTTCGACTTCCAAGAGACCCTCAAGTTACACCTTTAACTCCTTCAACTCTGCCGGAGCCATCCGATATGGAGTTTTAGAATACGGCTTTGTTAGGAATAGTGCCCTAAAAGCCGATTGTATATCCGCTTTGTGCTTTTCCTTATTGTAATCACAGACAATCTTTGAATGAAATAACGAATTGAGGCAACACTTCTTTATATGCTCTTGTTTGGTATGCGTTTACTTTAGCTGTGCATGTATGAGAACTCCCCTAATCCTGATGACTTTAGGACTCTACCATTTAGGTGAAATGGTTCATGAAACGAGCCCTATATCACATAAGTCATGATTAGTAAAATACTCCAAGCCGATGAGTCCTACAGACAGTGGGAGTGTCAACCTGACTCCTCTAAGGCTTGCTTGTGGGATCACGCCCTTAAGAAGGACCACCTTGTTTCATGGAGGTGCAAAGTGTATAGTTGATACGTGCGTGATACATGAGGGTGCTTACTTTAATAAGTAAGTTCACTGAGGTGTCCCGTGTGAGAACATTCCTAAATGGGAAAGGAAGTTTCTATTTCAGGAAATGGAAACTTCCAGATTAAGAAATATCTCACGAGTCATTGATGTGATTAATTGATCCTTAGACTTGAGGTTCCTTGTCACTTTATGAGTTAACTCTGTAGTCTTAGGTATAAGCTTTAAAGGGTGTCGCCTTAGACAACTGATTCAAGGCTTATGCTGGGGCTGCACAAGTGATTCATGAAAGTGAATGAGAATCAAGAAAGGACCTACACTTGCATTTGCAAGGTGATCACTTATTGTGTAAGTCATTCATATGCCATATGGAGTCCTTGGCCAAGGCAGTAGATCAAGACATCAAGAAAAGGGTTTCTTTGATTGAGATCAAATGGATATGAAATGCACTTAACTTTAAGACCGGATTATTAGGGTTCTGATTATTCCCTTGCCCTAGATCTTGGTTGAGAAATAGTAAGTAGGAGGATTGTATCTCACATGAATCAATGACTTAAAGGTTCTGTCGAATCCGAACATTCCAATTCAGCTAGGGGTTAAACACCTGTTGCTAGACTATGGTCATTTAATCTGTGGACTGATTAATTAATTAGTGAATTAATTAATTAGGGTCACTGCTAATTGAATTGAGAACCTAGAGGGTCACACATAACAACTTGGTTACATTAATTGAGGCTTGAAAATGATTAAACGAGTTAATCGGGCCAAGAGGGTTCCACACGTGTGAAATCACACGTGTGGCTCACGTGAGTGACACGTGTCACTGTGACACGTGTGAATATATATATATTATATATATGCATTAAATAATTAAATGTGTTAATTACTTAATAGACTTTGGCTTAATTTTGAATTAAAAAGAAAGTCTTATTTTGGAGAAAATAATCTAGTTAATTAATTACGAATTAATTAATTAGATAATAAAATAAGTTATTTATTTTAAATAAATAAAGTATAAAATTATCCAAAAATAGTTTGGATATTTCTAGCTCTCTTAAAAGTTGACTTGAATTAGAATTCAAAGTCAAAGTTGGAAAATACTTGATGATCAAGTAATAGGAGAGAGAGGAACCAAATCCTTGCCCAACAAGGATTAGGATCGGCGCCTCTCTCCCTTTTCTTATATATAGGGGAGCTCATGCTCCCCTTTAGAGCTAATGGGCAATTCTTTTGGTTCATGTGTTGAACACCTTCCTTTTTCCATGATCAAATAAACCCTAGGTTAAGCCTAAAGACTAACTAGAGAACTAGCATCCTTACTAGTTAGATTTTGATCAAGTTGGTGGACTTTCTCTAGAGACTTCAAGTTAGAAGTTTGAAGATTCGAGCTTTACCAAGGAGAGGGGATCAAGCCGCGAGAAGAGCGTTCTTGGGTGGCTTGAAACGCTTCAAGAAAGAACAAAAGAAAAGTAAGTTTTCTATCTCTACGAATTTGGTTACACGATTGCGAGTCCTAGGTCCTTTTGTTGGGAAATTTTTTTTTTAAATTCCACTGCTTTCTGATTCGTGTTTTCCAACAAGTCGTATCAGAGCCACCTCGTTAATCGTGTTTCTGATTCGTCTCAATTATTCTGAATTTTGTAGAAATTCTTAGGCTTAGATGCGAATTAGGTATTCATGAGTTCTTTTAGAAAGCCTGAAATACGAAACTGTAATTTTTCCCGAATTTCTAAAACTGTTTTCTCAAATCGTGTTTTTTAAAATTGTTTTAGTTGAAATTTATCTAAATCGAATTTTTTTTATTGAAACGGGTTTTGGAGAAACTTTAAAAATACGAAACGAACACGAAATAGGACGAGCCTAGGCGTGCTAGCAAGTCACACGCCCAGCCCGTCGCCACCGCCCAGCCCGCGGGAGGCCTCTCGCCCGCGCCTAGGCGCGGCAGCTCGTCTGTCCCGCAACCGCGCGGGACAGCCGCCCGCACCGTCCCGCAACAGAGCGGGACTCCCTGGCCGAGACCGCCCGCCATCGGGCGGGCATCGCTGCGCGCGACAAGCGCACGAGGCGTGCGCCCAGCGCGCGCACGCGGGCGGCAATTGCCGCACGCTGTGCGCGCAGCTGGCGCGCGCGCGCGTGCGCCTGATGCCGCGCGGCGGTGCCCTCCTTTGGGGGGATGGTTTCGGGCCAATCTTCGTGTTTCGTGTTTCGTGTTTTCGGTCCTTGAAAATCCCGATTTAATTTTATTTTAAAAATCAGTTTTGCTAAAATAAAATTATTTTAAAATTTTCATTAAATTGGGATTTTTGAGAAATTAAAGCGATTTGGATTTTGGGAAAATTATGCATTTTATTTTCTGAAAATAATGAAAGAATAAAATTATTAATTTTGGAAATTAATTGGAATTTTATTGGTTTATTGTTTTTCGGGTTTTATTGAAAAGGCTCTTGAACAAGAATTGCATCTAAGTCGTGTTTTAAGTCATTAGGACTTGAAACGAGAATTTTAATTTATTGGCTAAATTTAAATTCTCGCAAAAGCATGTTAGGTGATCATGGGTTTAGATCTATGTATGGTTTTAATTTATGCACATGAATGGTTTAAATTGGGGTTGGAGCCCTATAGTTACGTTTTTCAATTGAGGTTGGAGCCTCACTTATGTGCGTACTGTTATGTGATGTATTATGTGGCTTTCCATATTACTGTTTTTGAGGCCGGGGTATGCCCCGTGTAATTGTCTAAGGCCAATATGAAGATTGAGCCTTATTACTTTATGTCTTTTTCTTTTTATTGTAATTTGAGAGTAGAGATAGGTGGTGAGGTTTTATTTTCATTTTGGAGACAATGCACCCATGGAGTAAGATGGACCACATTCAAGTAACAAGGAGGCCATAAGTGAAGACCCCTCAAAATGTTAGGGAGGGGAATCTCAATTGTTAAATGTAATAGAGATAGGGCTCGTATTTTGTTACCGCTTTCCCTTATGTAATTTGAACTGTTTATGTGGCATGTATGTTAGAACTTGTGATTGTGGAGTGGCTCCCACATATCACGCATAAGATAGGTAGAACCCATGATCATTACATGTTAGTATCATGCTAGGACATGTTATCTGTTTATGTGCTTGTTTGAAATGCATTTAAGTGTACTTGCATTAATCAAAACTAATAAAATTGGATAACATATATGTTGGTGAGGTCGAACCGGACAACTCTCCGGTTGATTCGAAAATTCCCATTAAATATTAAGCTAATTTCGAACAAATAGGTGTTTAATTCGAGATGCAAATTTTGAATTAAATTCCTAGCATTCCATCAATAGGTTTTAAGTTTAGTAAGTGAAGCTAGTTATTGTCCGTGAGTCGTGGGATAGCTAGTGAAGCTTATTAGTTCTTAGTTACCTAATTGATCATTTTTAATGATCAATATTTCATGATCAATTTTAGCAAGGGCGATGTCCGCGAGTCATGGGTCGTTCGAACTAAGTTTTGATCATGATCTTATGATTGATGGGTCTAGCTTAACGCCTAAGTAAATATGGATGTCGCACGAGTCGTTGGTCCATATTGAAAGATAGGTGATGCAAAAACAATTACTAAGAGTTCTAAAGGTGTTAGAATTGGTAAGTTGTACCTACCTAGGGTTCTTACTTAGAATGTCCGCGAGTCGTGGGTTCGAGGTAAAATGCCTAGGATCTTAGTACCCATTGGGAAACGTGTTCCTCTTAGATCTTTGGGAATTATAGATCTTTGAAAAACAGTGGGAGCTACAATAGATTAAAGACCTTATCTTTTGTATATAGTTATAATTCAGCATGCTCACTAGTTCTCTGTTTTACCATTTAGGTCGTAGATTCTGTGATTCTCTACGTGTTTTGAAATGGCAACCAAAAACCCTCTTGTATCGATCCTCGAGTCAAACAAGTTGACTGGTCCCAACTATTCTGATTGGCTGAGGAATCTAAAAATCATTTTAGATTCTGAGAAGAGAACTTATGTTCTCTTCGAAGGGGAGCCCAGTCCCGAAGGGGAGGCTCCCACTCGGGCCGAACAGGATGCGATTCAGAAGTGGAAGGATGATAATCTCCAAGCCCGTTGCCTTATGTTGGCTAACATGTCTCCGGACCTGCAAAGGCAACATGAGGCCATGGAATTCGCTTGGGAGATTTACGACCACTTAGAGCCACTTTACCGCCCTCATGAACGTGTTACAAGGTATAACACTTCAAAGGAATTGTTCCACTTAAGAATGAGGGAAGGTTCAAGTGTCCATGAATATGGACTCAAGTTTCTTGCCCTTACTGAGAAACTTGCTTCCATGGACATGCCGCTGAAAGATGAGCTTTCAGTGGATTTGTTGCTAGCTTCGCTCCCACCATCATTCAACCCATTTGTCCTTAACTTCAACATGAATCATGCTGGTGCTACTGTAGCTGAGCTGATTAGTCAGCTTGTGACTGCTGAAAGCACGATCAAGAAGGACAATAAGGTTTTGATGGTGAATGCTCCATCTTCCTCTTCTGGGCCTTCTAAAGGTAAGGGCAAGAAAGCCCAAAAGAAGAAGAAGAAACCCCTTAGGCCCACTGGTGGCATTTCGAAGGGGAAGGCCCAAAAGAAGAAGCGTGATCAGAAAGAGGATGTTTGCTTCCATTGTGGCAAAGCGGGACATTGGAGGAGAAACTGCCCAGAGTACAAGGCTACTCTAAAGAAAGGTATCTTTCTCGTTGAAATAAATTTTTCTATTAATTCTAGTTCTTGGGTACTTGATACCGGTTGTGGAACTCACATCTGTAATGATGTACAGATGCTAAGTGAAGTCCAACAACTCAAAGAAGGAGAATGTGTCTTGAAGATCGGCGATGGCTCAAACGTTGAAGCTCGAGCTTTAGGCACAATTAGATTAGATTTAGGTAGTTTTGAGTTAGTCTTAAATAAAGTCCTTTATGTACCGAGCATTATTCGTAATATAATTTCAGTTCCAATATTAGATTGTGAACGTTATGAAACTTATATTAAGAATGGTAAATATTTTATCAAACGGAACAACTCTTCCGTTCACATCGGTACTCTAAGTAATGGACTTTACCTAACTCAAAATATCAATATTATGAATATACAACGAGAAACAAAGCGTAAGAGAGATGACAAAGTTTCAGCTCCCTTATGGCACGCTAGATTAGGACACATTTCCAAGAACAGAATTAGAAAAATAAACACTTTAGGATCATTCTCTGAAAATGATCTTAAGGAGTTAACTTCTTGCGAATCCTGTCTCAAAGGAAAAATGTCCAAAGTCCCTTTCAAAGGAACTGTGGAACGTGCCACTAAGGTTTTGGATTTGATCCATACTGATGTTTGTGGACCGCTTAGTGTAAGCACTAGAAGCAATCATCAGTATTTCATAACCTTTACTGATGACTTTAGTCGGTATGGTTATGTATACTTAATGAAGTATAAATCTGAAGCTTTTGAGAAATTCTTAGAATTTCAAAAGGAGGTTGAGAACCAAACTGGTCACAAGATAAAAGCACTTCAATCTGATCGAGGAGGCGAATATCTCAGTGAAGAATTCCTTAATCATCTCAAAGATAATGGGATTATCTCTCAGTGGACTCCTCCGGGAACTCCTCAGCTTAATGGAGTTTCTGAGAGAAGGAATCGAACCCTACTTGATATGGTTCGTTCCATGATGAGTTTCACTGACTTACCACCTTCTTTCTGGGGTTATGCCCTAGAAAGTGCAGCCAAGATTTTGAATCTAGTTCCCTCTAAGTCAGTCCCTAAAACGCCCTATGAGATGTGGCATGGTAAAATCCCTAGTTATTCTTACTTAAGAATTTGGGGTTGTCCTGCTTACGTGAAGATGACAGTGGGAGATAAGTTAGAATCTCGTTCTAACTTATGCTACTTTGTAGGTTATCCTAAGGAATCCATAGGATACTATTTCTATGATCAATCTGAGCAAAAGGTGTTTGTTTCTAGAAATGCTACTTTTCTGGAGGAACCGTTCCTCAAAGAAAAGAAAGGCAAGATCATAGAATTAGAAGAAGTACAAAGTGACCCCACACCACCCACTGAAGAAACGTCCCACTCTGATCAACCACAACCAATCACGAATTTCAATACACAAGTAAATCCTCCTCTAAGGCGTTCTGAACGCACTCCTAGACAGCCGGAGAGATGGTATAGATTCTTCCATAAAATCTCTCAAAAGGATAATGATCCTTTAACATATGAGGAGGCACTTTCAGATTCTGACTCTGAACAGTGGATAGAAGCCATGAAATCCGAAATGGACTCCATGAACTCCAACCAAGTTTGGACCTTGGTAGATTTGCCTGATGGGGTCAAACCCATAGGTTGCAAATGGATCTTTCAGAGAAAGCTTGGAGTTGATGGAAGCATTGCAGCCTACAAAGCAAGACTGGTTGCAAAAGGATTCACTCAAAGACCCGGTGTGGACTTTGATGAAACTTTTTCGCCAGTTGCAATGCAAAAGTCTATTCGGATCATGCTTGCCATTGCTGCATATTATGACTATGAGATATGGCAAATGGATGTGAAAACTGCCTTTCTCAATGGTGACATTGACAAAGACATTTATATGGAGCAACCCATAGGTTTCACATTCAGTGGGAGAGAGCAAAAGGTTTGCAAACTCCAAAGATCAATCTATGGATTGAAACAGGCTTCTAGGAATTGGAACATTCGATTTGATGAATCAGTCAAAGCGTTTGGCTTCATGCAAATTTCGAATGAATCATGTGTGTATAGAAAGGAATTGGAGACCTCAGTGCAATTCTTAGTACTTTATGTTGATGACATCCTTCTTATTGGGAATTCGAAGGATGATATGAAAGTGACTAAGTTATGGTTATCGAACCAATTCGAGATGAAAGATCTTGGTGATGCGTCCTATATCCTTGGAATTAAAATCTATAGAGATAGATCTAGAAGGTTAATAGGACTATCACAGTCGATGTACATTGACAGAGTATTGAAGAGATTCAATATGGAGTCAGCAAAGGTTAAGAACCTTCCTATGAGTGTAGGAACATGTCTTTCAAAGAAGATGTGTCCTAAGACTAATCTTGACAAGGAGAGAATGACTCATACACCTTATGCGTCAGCAATAGGTAGCATAATGTATGCAATGTTATATACTCGACTGGATGTGGCTTATGCACTTAGTGTGACAAGTCGTTTCCAATCTGACCCTGGAGATGGTCACTGGGCTGCCGTGAAGAATATCCTTAAATACTTGAAAAGTACTAAAGAATTATTCTTAGTTTACGGAGGTCAGAAAGATCTTACTGTCGAAGGATACTGCGATGCAAGCTTTGCATCAGACTCAGATGATTTTAAGTCAATGTCAGGATACATTTTCTGCCTAAACGGCGGAGCAGTGAGTTGGAAGAGTTCCAAGCAAACAACCACTGCAGATTCGACCACTGAGGCCGAATACTTAGCTGCATCTGTGTTTGGATTAGAAACTTCATTCAAGAGTTGAATGTTGTTCCTAGCATGAAAGACCCCATTACTGTGTTTTGTGACAACACTGGGGCGGTTGATCAAGCAAGAGAACCAAGATCTCACCAACGGACCAAGCACATTATGAGGAAGTATCACCTAATCCGTGATATTATCAAAAGAGGAGATGTGCAAATTGAGAGGGTCACATCAGCAGAGAACGTGGCAGATCCACTTACTAAACCCGTTAGTCGAGAAGCTTTCCAAGGTCATCTTCAGAAGATGGGACTTAGAGTAGCTTTAGAATGGCTTTGACGGGCAAGTGGGAGATTGTTAGGAATAGTGCCCTAAAAGCCGATTGTATATCCGCTTTGTGCTTTTCCTTATTGTAATCACAGACAATCTTTGAATGAAATAACGAATTGAGGCAACACTTCTTTATATGCTCTTGTTTGGTATGCGTTTACTTTAGCTGTGCATGTATGAGAACTCCCCTAATCCTGATGACTTTAGGACTCTACCATTTAGGTGAAATGGTTCATGAAACGAGCCCTATATCACATAAGTCATGATTAGTAAAATACTCCAAGCCGATGAGTCCTACAGACAGTGGGAGTGTCAACCTGACTCCTCTAAGGCTTGCTTGTGGGATCACGCCCTTAAGAAGGACCACCTTGTTTCATGGAGGTGCAAAGTGTATAGTTGATACGTGCGTGATACATGAGGGTGCTTACTTCCATAAGTAAGTTCACTGAGGTGCCCCTTTTGGAAGATTCCTAAATGGGAAAGGAAGTTTCTATTTCAAGAAATGGAAACTTCCAGATTAAGAAATATCTCACGAGTCATTGATGTGATTAATTGATCCTTAGACTTGAGGTTCCTTGTCACTTTATGAGTTAACTCTGTAGTCTTAGGTATAAGCTTTAAAGGGTGTCGCCTTAGACAACTGATTCAAGGCTTATGCTGGGGCTGCACAAGTGATTCATGAAAGTGAATGAGAATCAAGAAAGGACCTACACTTGCATTTGCAAGGTGATCTCTTATTGTGTAAGTCATTCATATGCCATATGGAGTCCTTGGCCAAGGCAGTAGATCAAGACATCAAGAAAAGGGTTTCTTGGATTGAGATCAAATGGATATGAAATGCACTTAACTTTAAGACCGGATTATTAGGGTTCTGATTATTCTCTTGCCCTAGATCTTGGTTGAGAGATAGTAAGTAGGAGGATTGTATCTCACATGAATCAATGACTTAAAGGTTCTGTCGAATCCGAACATTCCAATTCAGCTAGGGGTTAAACACCTGTTGCTAGACTATAGTCGTTTAATCTGTGGACTGATTAATTAATTAGTGAATTAATTAATTAGGGTCACTGCTAATTGAATTGAGAACCTAGAGGGTCACACATAACAACTTGGTTACATGAGTTGAGGCTTGAAAATGATTAAACGAGTTAATCGGGCCAAGAGGGTTCCACACGTGTGAAATCACATGTGTGAATATATATATATTATATATATATGTATTAAATAATTAAATGTGTTAATTATTTAATAGACTTTGGTTTAATTTTGAATTAAAAAGAAAGTCTTATTTTGGAGAAAATAATCTAGTTAATTAATTACGAATTAATTAATTAGATAATAAAATAAGTTATTTATTTTAAATAAATAAAGTATAAAATTATCCAAAAATAGTTTGGATATTTTTAGCTCTCTTAAAAGTTGACTTGAATTAGAATTCAAAGTCAAAGTTGGAAAATACTTGATGATCAAGTAATAGGAGAGAGAGGAACCAAATCCTTGCCCAACAAGGATTAGGATCGGCGCCCCTCTCCCTTTTCCTATATATAGGGGAGCTCATGCTCCCCTTTAGAGCTTATGGGCAATTCTTTTGGTTCATGTGTTGAACACCTTCCTTTCTCCAAGATCAAATAAACCCTAGGTAAGCCTAAACACTAACTAGAGAACTAGCATCCTTACTAGTTAGATTGTGATCAAGTTGGTGGACTTTCTCTAGAGACTTCAAGTTAGAAGTTTGAAGATTCGAGCTTTACCAAGGAGAGGGGATCAAGCCGCGAGAAGAGCGTTCTTGGGTGGCTTGAAACGCTTCAAGAAAGAACAAAAGAAAAGTAAGTTTTCTATCTCTACGAATTTGGTTACACGATTGCGAGTCCTAGGTCCTTTTGTTGGGAAAATTTTTTTTAAATTCCACTGCTTTCTGATTCGTGTTTTCCAACAGGCTCAGCATTCGGATACAAGTCAATCAGAAATTCTATTTCTCTTTCCAGTGGCAATGAATCTAAATTTTCCGGAAACACCTCAGGAAACCCCTTAACAACCTCCGTCTCTTCTAACTTCATCTGATCCTTAGGTTGATTAAGAATGTAAGCTACGAATCCCGTAGCCCCATCACAAACCAATTTCCGAGCTTCCAAGAAAGACAATAAAGGCACGGTTTTAGAACTTCGACCCGTTATAATTTCTGAACCCAACTGGACTCTCTTAGCCCGGTAATCAACAGTAGCACAGTGCTTGTAAAGCCAATCCATACCCAAGATAGATCCATACCGAGACATAGATAATTCAATGAAATCCATGGAAAAGACCCGACCCTCAATACTCACAGGCACCTCTCTAAAAACCCAGTTAGTTTTTACAATACCACCAAAAGGAGTACTCACAACATAATAAGCAGAGGAAAGAGTAACACATAGAGGCAATTCCACAGAAATATCACAAGAGATAAAAGAATGGGTAGCCCCCGGATCAAACAAAGTATGTATGTTCGTGCCATGAATGCAAATGGTACCTTCAACAACGGCAGCGGGGTCCACATCTGCATCCGCTTTCTCTCCCTCCAAGGCATAAGCACGGGCTCTAACAAGCGGCCTCTGACCCCCAGGCGGTGGATCCCGTTTATCTGGACACGTATCCACTTTATGATCGGCCTTCCCACAAATCAGACAAAGATTCAGGCGACACCGGTAATTCTCATAGGTATGGGTAGGCCATGTTAGGAATAGTGCCCTAGAACGTCGATTGTATATCCGCTTTGTGCTTTTCCTTATTGTAATCACAGACAATCTTTGAATGAAATAACGAATTGAGGCAACACTTCTTTATATGCTCTTGTTTGGTATGCGTTTACTTTAGCTGTGCATGTATGAGAACTCCCCTAATCCTGATGACTTTAGGACTCTACCATTTAGGTGAAATGGTTCATGAAACGAGCCCTATATCACATAAGTCATGATTAGTAAAATACTCCAAGCCGATGAGTCCTACAGACAGTGGGAGTGTCAACCTGACTCCTCTAAGGCTTGCTTGTGGGATCACGCCCTTAAGAAGGACCACCTTGTTTCATGGAGGTGCAAAGTGTATAGTTGATACGTGCGTGATACATGAGGGTGCTTACTTTAATAAGTAAGTTCACTGAGGTGCCCCGTGTGAGAACATTCCTAAATGGGAAAGGAAGTTTCTATTTCAGGAAATGGAAACTTCCAGATTAGGAAATATCTCACGAGTCATTGATGTGATTAATTGATCCTTAGACTTGAGGTTCCTTGTCACTTTATGAGTTAACTCTGTAGTCTTAGGTATAAGCTTTAAAGGGTGTCGCCTTAGACAACTGATTCAAGGCTTATGCTGGGGCTGCACAAGTGATTCATGAAAGTGAATGAGAATCAAGAAAGGACCTACACTTGCATTTGCAAGGTGATCTCTTATTGTGTAAGTCATTCATATGCCATATGGAGTCCTTGGCCAAGGTAGTAGATCAAGACATCAAGAAAAGGGTTTCTTGGATTGAGATCAAATGGATATGAAATGCACTTAGCTTTAAGCCCGGATTATTAGGGTTCTGATTATTCCCTTACCCTAGATCTTGGTTGAGAGATAGTAAGTAGGAGGTTTGTATCTCACATGAATCAATGACTTAAAGGTTCTGTCGAATCCGAACATTCCAATTCAGCTAGGGGTTAAACACCTGTTGCTAGACTATGGTCGTTTAATCTGTGGACTGATTAATTAATTAGTGAATTAATTAATTAGGGTCACTGCTAATTGAATTGAGAACCTAGAGGGTCACACACAACAACTTGGTTACATGAGTTGAGGCTTAAAAATGATTAAACGAGTTAATTGGGCCAAGAGGGTTCCACACGTGTGAAATCACACGCGTGGCTCACGTGAGTGACACGTGTCACACACGTGTGAATATATATATATTGTATATATATGTATTAAATAATTAAATGTGTTGATTATTTAATAGACTTTGGTTTAATTTTGAATTAAAAAGAAAGTCTTATTTTGGAGAAAATAATCTAGTTAATTAATTATGAATTAATTAATTAGATAAAATAAGTTATTTATTTTAAATAAATAAAGTATAAAATAATCCAAAAATAGATTGGATATTTTTAGCTCTCCTAAAGTTGATTTGAATTTGAATTCAAAGTCAAAGTTGGAAAATACTTGATGATCAAGTAATAGGAGAGAGAGGAACCAAATCCTTGCCCAACAAGGAATAGGATCGGCGCCCCTCTCCCTTTCCTATATATAGGGGAGCTCATGCTCCCCTTTAGAGCTAATTGGCAATTCTTTTGGTTCATGTGTTGAACACCTTCCTTTCTCCAAGATAAAATAAAACCCTAGGTTAAGCCTAAACACTAACTAGAGAACTAGCATCCTTACTAGTTAGATTGTGATCAAGTTGGTGGACTTTCTCTAGAGACTTCAAGTTAGAAGTTTGAAGATTCGAGCTTTACCAAGGAGAGGGGATCAAGCCGCGAGAAGAGCGTTCTTGGGTGGCTTGAAACGCTTCAAGAAAGAACAAAAGAAAAGTAAGTTTTCTATCTTTACGAATTTGGTTACACGATTGCGAGTTCAAGATCCTTTTGTTGGAAAATTTTTTAAATTCCGCTGCTTTCTGATTCTTGTTTTCCAACAGGCCACCCACAATAAGAACATCCCGGTTTTCCCGTAGGTGGTGGTGTGACAGGCATGGCCCGTGGAGCTTTCTGAACCGGTACTTGTGGCACTTGAGGCTTGAATTTCTTCATTGGACCCTTAGACTACGGTGAAGGGTTATCATAGGTGATTGGCCTTTTCCCGGCATTATAATTCAGCCTCGACCCCGAACCGGAACCCTGACTTGATCTGTAAGTAGATCTCCGGGCATTTACCAAGTCTTCTACTTTCAAGGCCTTTTGGATAGCCTTCTTCCAAGTACTAGTATTAACAGCTTCTATTGCAGCTTGAATGTCCGGCCTCAGACCCTGTACGAATTGCATAGCCTTATGAAAATCATCACCGGCGATGTTGGGTGCATACTTGGACAATCTCTCGTACTCGGCTATATATTCGGCAACCGATCTATTCCCTTGCTTGAGCTTCGTGAATTCCCTGAGCCTTCTAGTGCGAGAGGAGGGAGGAATGAACTTGTTCTTGAATTCCCTTACGAAAACCTCCCATGTAACCTCTTCCTCGGAGGCATCTAAAATAATCTTGTTGCTTTCCCACCAAGAATAAGCTTCTCCTTGAATTAGAGTGAGGGTACACCTAGCCTTTTCCCGAGTCTCACAAGGAATAAGTTCCCAAATTCGTTCCACCTCTTTAAGCCATTGCTCGGCTTGCATGTCATTTCCCTTGAAAAATCTAGGTGGATGTTGGTTCTGGAATTCTCTCAAAATAGCTGAAATTGGGGCCGGTGGTGATGGTGGAGGAGCTGTGGTGCAGGAGGCACATAATCTCTTAGTCTTAGACCAATAAGCTGTACCATAGAGTTTAAGAAATCTTGAGGTTGCGCTTGAGGAGGTGGAGGTTGAGTTCGCTCACGATGGTGATGCCGATGACCGGGAGAATGCTCTCTGCGAGGCCTTCCACGAGGCATCCTGAAATACCAACACTGTACATGCATGGTCGATTAATAAGTATGAATACATGTAATTAATGTCCATAGAACACGTAAGTCACATAATTCAAATAAGGTCAAATAGTTTCAAATAAGATGCAAGACTCTCAAATAATAAAATAATCCTATGCCGTACGACTTAGACTCACAAGACACGACACTAGAACCGCGGTTTTGCAATCGGGCTCTGATACCACCTTAGGATGTAGCACCCGCAACGCTAGGCGCTACATCCCCCGCACTATAGCCTCAATCCACATATGAAACGGGTAATTCATATATGAACCGAAACTACAGCGAACGGGAGACAGTAAAACTCAAAAGCTAGGTGGGTACCCTCAAATAATACCACTAAACAATTGTATTAATAAAAGCGGAAGCAATAACATTCAATACTTATAGGTACCATATTTACATATTTATTAATAGATACCAACATTTCATACAATACAATATCACCTCCAACATTAGGTACGGCATAATACAAAATATAAGAAGTATCAATACATGAGCTAAAATAGGGAGGTGAAGTGCTAGACCCGAATAAAAGACAAGCTAGACTCTAATTCCCGCCTAGCACGAACCTGCAAAAGCTGAAAGGTTGAGGTGCCAGTCTAACACGGACTGAGCGAGGGGTATAATTAAATATTTGCGCACATACATACAAGTTATAATCTCGGGTAATAATTTTGGAAAATAACAACACGATTTAGAAAAGAAGAGATAATATCGCCCGAGGTTACAACTAATCCATTTTATCAATTCAATCAATTCAATACAATCAATTTGTGGCCCGGCGAGTGAGGGCAAATCTCCAACCTTTCACCGACTGTGTATAATACTTCAATTTATTAGTGAATTAGGTGATCACACAAACAATTCCATGCACAATTAGCAATTTCAATCAATAAGTCCTTCTTCCTCCGAGTGATGGCGGGCTTGCAAGACCCAGCCATCCAATCATGGTGTACGTCGAGAACATGACTCCCACGCACGGGATTTCTTCCTCCACCGAACCTCCTGGTGGATTCAGAGGTGATCCCACAATGGTGAGGATAGTGCAAGAGTTACCCGTCAGCCCTTGCTTTCCCGGTTGGCTCACTACCCTCGGGCCCAACGTGAACAATAGTTACTCGCCAAAACAATCAATTCGTCAATCAATCAATCAATCAATCCATTTTTGTGAAATCATTTGAAAATCATAAGGTTCGAAAACTATAGATATATAGATACGTTTTGGCCGAAAATCACATAAGGGTTGTAAGGGTTCTATATATATAGAATTTAAACCTCACCTTAACCAACAAAAAGGAATAAAGAAACACCCTATGGAGCGTGCTCCTCATCTCCGGGACCGAGATCTGTGCAACAAGGACAAGTGTGAAATAAGACTCGACTCGAATGAACCAATTATGACGAACGGCAATGATATGTAACCTCAATCATGCATTTATAATCAATGAGTGTCAAATAGGAGCATACTTAACAATAAGGTAGGCATGTAATTCATATAAGTCATATATGGGAGCCAAGAAAGTGAAAGGAACACAATAACAAGGGTTTTGGTGAAGTTTGGCAAAAACCGGTAATTTTTTAAAATAACCAATATGTGGAAAAAGGGAAATATATAAAGTTCTAGAGATTAGAATTGGGTTTTGTTTGTTGGAAATAAAACTAGACAAGTATACCTTTAAAATGATATATGGCTCGTTTTCTAGTTCAAAGCGAGGAGAAAATGGCGAATGGTTGAAGTTAGGCGTGCATTAGTGGCCCGGCGAGAGGGCGTGCATTATCTCCAACCACCACCTCGTGTAATTCATTAATCATTCATTCATTCATTCGTTCATGCATTCTTTCTTTCGTGCACATTCATTCGATCATTCATTCGATCATTCATATACTCCTTTTTCCTCCGGGTAGGGAACGGGTTTGCAAGGCCCGAACCCTCATTCATTAATGCTAGAGGGGTACGTGAATCCCCAAAAGCGCAGGTCCCCTTTCATTCACTAATCTCCTAGTGAAATCCAGGTTGCCAAAATTGTTGGAACTAGTATAAATGGATCCCCGTCAGCCCAAGCTTCCCCGGTTCACCACTACACTAAGTCTCGGGCCCCCATTCATTGTGATCACTCAATCATTACTCGCCAAAACATTTTAGTAGGATATTCAAGAAAAAGGCTTTCGTTTAAAACATTTGCTCATTAGAAACTTGGTATAAATACCTATATAGGGTTTTGGCCAAAATCTTGCACATTAGGTGTTCGGGGTCATATTGTTAACTAATAGAAGAAAAACCCACCTGGTAGACAAAAGTACCCGACAAAGGTTTCACTGCTCAACCTCGTCACCCACTAGACCAACACCTGTGTGACAAAGGTAGTGTGAGACTCCATATGACCACATTAGACGCTCGGCTATGAAATAACATGTTAAGGAATGCTTAAAATGCAATAATATGTTCATGAATGTCATAGAATCCAATTAAACACATAATTCAACAAGTCTCGTTCAATACACGATAAAATCGTATTCGTTCCAGTTCATACTTTCATACTTGCATTCATAAGGTTATCAATATCATAAATCAATCATAAAACATAGCTTTAATATAATCATGTTACATATAATCCACCAATATGAGCCATAAACGAGATATAAGCAAGAAAAGAGGTTCCCCAAAGCTGTGATTTCAAATGACACGGACGTGTTGAGTTTTCAAAGGAAACGGACACAGCCGTGTCCGAGGTTTAAAAATCCAAAAATTCAAAGTCGAGAGCTTAACACGGCCGTGTTGAGTTTTCAAAGGAAATGGACACGGCCGTGTCCGAGGTTAAAATCAGAAAAATTCAAAGTCGAGAGCCCAACACGGCCGTGTCCATTTTCAGTTCAAAGCTGACACGGCCGTGTCAGCTCATCGTTTTGCCAAGAAAAACAGAGCAAAAGCTCTGTTTCTCGAGGGAAAAGCTTTAAAAAACAGGGGCAGCAACAAGGAAGCTCTTAAACACCCTTAGACATGCTTTTAATCCACAAAACTCATATATATCATGCAATCCATTCATATATGCAAGAATTCATGCATAAGATTGGCAAAAGATCACTCAAAACCAAGCTTTCATTCATGGAAGCTTCAAGCTTCAACAATGGCACATCATGTAATACATATCCAACATGAGATTTAAAGATATAGAAATGATGAGGAAGTTACAAGCAACACATCCCATGCATCAACTCCCACTTAAAACCATTAAAATCCCAAGTTCAAGATCAAACCCCAATTCATGCTTTCATTCAAACCATGAATTCCCCAACTTCTATCATGCTTCACTTAGATGAACATATAGAGGAGAAGATGGAGATTACAAATCACTTATTACCTTGGAGAGAGATGGAGGATTGGTTAATCTTGAGCTCAAAGTTGGTTGATCAAAAACAAGGGTTTTTTGGAGCTCTCTTCCTTGGCCTCTTGAGATGATGATGATCGATCAAAAGTGGGAGCAAGGAGAAGGAAAATGCTGATATTTAGTGATAAAATGGGTAGAATACGGGTCGGTTCAAGTCCGGTTCGATTAGTAAACGGTTCAAACAAGTTATAAGGTCGAGGTCGGTGGAAAGATTCGTTATCAAAGGTTCAAACGGTATCGAAAAAGTATAAGGTCAAGTTTAATGGATAGGTAACATCGAAACAAGTTCAACGCCGGTTACGGATCTCGATTTCAAGGTTCGGAGCTCAAGATATCGCGAAAACCGTTCAGGGTTGCCTATTATACAAATAGGTCCCTAAACTTTCAAAAAGTGGCAATTAAGCCCAAACCCAATTTCCAATTGAGTCCAAAACATTCAAATAAGTTACAATCAAGTCCACGAATCACACGAACACGTAATTTCATTCAATTAACACTGAATTCACAAAATTCACATTCTCACAATTTCGTTCATATATTCATAGCACATATTGGAATTCATATCGAATATAAACAAATAAATCAAATTAGAAACGAATTCGATTAATAAAACAAGATATGAAATCATATAATTAAATGTAAATGCGCACGTAACTCTTACCTGCACATGTGAAAACACGGGGCGTTACAGGTAGCTTCGGGGAAGAAAGAAAAGGAACAAAAACCCAAAGTAAACTCAACCAAAATGCTCCAAAATAATCATATAACATGTATATAACTTAAAGACATCAATTAGGTACCATATAAACCATGAAACATGCATCAATCATCAAGATTTCATCATTCCAAACCCATATGAATTCATGCCATCAACTTCTATATAACTTATGCTTTCATGCAATATTGCAAGTTCAATAATCATGATCATGCTTCTAACCATAAAAGAATAAAAATCATCACTTAAGCATCAAACCCTATTGTAACAGCCCGAAACAGGGGCAAGTTGGAAATTATGAAAATACCCCTATAGCTCAAAAATATTCCTACATTTCCCGAAATACTTTCATTACCCAATATTTTAACCAAAAGAATCCTCATATTATTTCGAGGACCGTGATGCTCTCCGTGAACCATAATTCCCATCCTAACTCCCGTAGTATCAAAAACCGGCAAAAACCCTAGCTTATGATTCGATCATCAATAAATCCTTACACATCTACTTTTTGATATTCAATATTATAACCAAAACGACCCTTAAATTATTTTACGAATTTTCTTGCATTTGCCAAAAACTCGATTTCACCATAGCATATTTTATAAATATTTTTCTTTCTAAAAATCATCATTTTATTTTGAACAAATTAGCTTTTATTCAATAGTCAAAATTATACTTGAAACGATCCTTGAAGTTTTCTCTACATTATAGTGATTTTTCCCAACTTTAAACTCTATCATAGCTTCGTTTATATAATTTTCCTATGATTTTCATCATCTTTAATATTTATAATTTATAAACAAAAGCTCTAAATATTTCACATTTATAATCAAAACAAAGCTCGTTTTTCACCTATTCTTTCATTAATTCACTACTTCAATCTTTTACCTCTCGACTCCTGAATAAATTTTATATTATTTTTACATTTATTTTTATTCAAAATGACATCATCCATGACCACATGATCTTCTAGAAGGATTAAACAAATGAGCATAATTTCTCCACATTACCAAGTTAATTACCAAGCATTTGTTCATAATGTAATTTAACCACATCTCCTAATTTATTACCAAGCATTTGTTGAAATCATAAGCAACCACATCTTCCATAAACTTTCATTTATTGCTTAGAAACCCCTCATGACTACCTATAAATACCCCCCTTAAGTCTCATTTATACCTCACAAATCAACACACAAAATCACTCTCTTCTCTCCATTTCTCACGCCATTCTCCCTCTCTCTCTCTAAGGTATGTTTTTCTTTTATTATGTCATGCTTTATATAATGTTCTTAGTATAATAATAATAGTAGCATGTCTAGGATTAATTAAATTATGTTTTAGGAATTTATTTTATGAAATATGTGCATAGTTGTTAATTTAAATACAACGTGTGTACATTATGGGATTTTATTTAATTAAATGCATGAATTATGATATGATATAATGTGATTATGTATTTAAATGCTTATGATCTTGTTCATGCTAAGAATAATTTATTTAGAATTATTTTTCATAGAGAATTAATATATTTTGCTATATTATGCTTCAAATTCTATGTTATAAATATGAATATGATCAAGTGTGTTACATACCTTCTTTGAATATTCAAATAGGCTCAAGAACATGTTCATGTTGTTCTTGAACAATTTTAAGTGCACATGTGATAGTGTGTGAGTATGTGTGTTCGATTTTATGTTATAAAGTGTTTAATTCATAAGAAATTGAATAGTAAATGTTTTCAATAGTAATTTTGACCTTTTGGTCAACATTTATTGAATTAATTTCGAAATTAATATAAAATTAATTATAAAATTAGTTTTGGAATTTTTAAATAAAGATTTTATCCGAATTTTCCAAAAAACGGTAAATTGCAAATTATTTTCAAAATATAACCTACATTGTCAAATTAAATTCTAAGTTCCATTTCTAATGTTATAATTAAGATTATAATATGATTAATAAATATTTAAGTGGTTAAAGAATTCATGAAACCTGATTAATTACTTAATTTCCCTTAAACGGTTGAAATTAGAGTCTACCGGGAATTCTTTAACATGACATAATTTATGTGTTTACTTGATGTAATCCTTTTATGCATGAACATTATATGTTTTATGTGCTTATTTGATTAACATTAAGAACCTAGTTCTAAGCCTATAGTAGTTAATACTTTCAGGCACACTGGAATCCACATTACAATGTCTATCTACCGGTATAGGTGAGGGTTAAAATGTTTTCAACTGGAATCATGCTATATATATGTATCTATATAAAAACTATTTTCAAGCCTACCCATCATATTGATTTACTGCCCTACATACATATTATTGTACTACAATGTCCCTCTTAAGGGAAAAATACTTTCATGCCGGAATCAACGTCTTACTAAGACATTATATATTTCAAGTCCACTTTATCAAAACATTGATTCCGGGTTATGCAAGCAAAATATTGTTCTTGATTCATGTTATGGGCCCCGGCTGTAGCCGTAGCGAGCAATTACCCGGAAGGTATCGGGCCGAGGGTATTGTTGGTGCTGCGGACTGCCACCACCTCTTGGTAGTGGTTTAACTGGAGGTTAGTTACTCCACGCTAAGGGATGAGGGAGAGATAGCTGCCTCCCGAATCTAGTTCGTGGTCTCTAGGGTTTGATTCCCTATTGACATCAAGGAGTAGTGGAGTTAATATTCTTGGTTTTATTGAAGTATCGGAGCCTGATCAGCCCGATACTATTTTACCAACTATTCAAGGAGTTATGGGTGGAAAGACCTAGCTTGCGGGCAATAATGTTCTTGTTACAAATGGTTCATATTTCTACAAATATTCCAAACTACCCCTATCCCTGTTTTACAATTATTATGAACCGTTTCCTATTTGCTATATCCTATTGCTATTATTTCAGATCAAGATCTTCCTGATCATATACATATATATATACACATATACTTATAAGTGATTATACCCCCCTTCACTTAGTCACTTTGACTAACCCTCTCGCCTATTTTTAAAATGCATGATTTCAGGAATCAATGAACGACAACTAGAGGTATCTTGAAGCACTACAACCGTAGGTTGGATCCGATCCTACGAGTACACTGTCTTGAACCTACTCTCTGTAGAAACAAACCATCTCATACTTTGTCCTTGCATGTCAACCTGTTGTACTCTTCTGCAAACTACTTTGATCAATAATGATAATCCTTGCTCATTGTACGTTATCCTCCCCGTTCATTGGTAAAGTTGAATCTCTTTATCTTCCGCTGCACTGTGTCACATACTCCATTCATATTATCCTGACCGTTCGCCATAGTATTTCCTGGGTGTTGGGTCTAACCTCCACTCAGGGAGTATTGCGGTGCGGGGTTGTAGTGCTGGGGAGGCGCTACACCTATCTCATAAATGAATCAAGAATTCAAGCAAAAATCTTCATTTATACCTTAGTATGAAGAAAGAAATGAGAGAAGGATGGGATGATGTTGAAGAAGCTTTAAAGCATGCAATTCCTCCAAAATCTAGCTTGAAATTTGAGATGAAATTCTTCTCCTTCTCTTGGTGTTTTGATCGGTATTTTATGTGTGTGTGTGTGTGTGATTTTTAATGAAAATGGAATGAACTAGAATGCAATGGAAGAAGAGATGATATAATCCAAAGTCTTGAAAGAATAGACATGAGTCATCATATTTTGCACATAAGTCCTCCTACACAAAAGATCAAGTAGCTCCAACTTCTTTAATGCAATTAGGTCCGTAAATTTACACAAAGGGTCAATCAAGGACATTTAGTGCAATTAGGTCACATATAGCAATTAGTTCATATAATTCACGTAAATGACAATTTATATAAATGCATAGAGATGTAATGTATATAATATGATGAAGGTTGTAAATAATTGAATGAAATGATTAAATTAAATTCCCCCAACTCCCGAAGACCCGCTCGTGGCGTGCTTACCTGAACTTCCGGAAATTGGGCGTTACACAAACGGGCGTTTGGGAAGCCTCTGGGCGAAAAATAACAGGAGAAAGCAGGGGATTTTCGGCCAAACTGTAACACCCCAAGCGCAAAGGTGCTACATCCCCCGCACTATAGCTCAGTCCACATATGAAACGGTCAATCCATACATGAACTGAGCCATAGTGAACGGGTGACAAGAAAAATAAACGCTATCTAGCTAGGCGGGACTAACCCCAAACCAATTATCATAACAGAAAATAAACTGAAATGCATTACTATCAAGTCTTTAACAAGCAAACCATTTCTAATCTCCTATCAATACATTACCATCTCTCAAATACATAACATTATATACAACCGAAGATAACAATATATATGCAAAGTAGAATGGACACGTGCCAGACCCAAAATGAAAGACTTGACTCAACACCAATCCCGCCTAGCACACAACCTGCAAAACTGAAAGGTGAGGTGTCAGTCTCCACAAGACTGAGCGAGGGGCATAATAAATATAAGCGCAGATAACATGCAAATCATAACCTCGGGTAAGGTTTTATAAACGAAAATAATATAAGTTCAATAATAATACAAAGCTCGCCCGAGATTACAATTATCAGATTTAACAATCAATCATTTCAATCAATCAATCAATCAGTGGCCCGACGAGTGAGGGCATTCTCCAACCTTACTCCGACAGTGTACAATCACGATACTTTTCATTAATTAATTAAGTGGTCATGCAATCAATTACAGTGCACACGTAGCAGTTTCAATAACTCCTTCTTCCTCCAATGATGGTGGGTTTGCAAGGCCCGATCCATCCACGGTAAACACGGTGTACGTCGGGAACATGACTCCCACGCACGGGATTCCTTCCTCCACCAAACCTCCTGGTGGATTCAGGGTTCATCCCCACGGTAGAGAGGAGTGTAAGAGTTACCCATCAGCCCATGCTTTCCCGGTTGGCTCAAACACTAACTCTCGGGCCCACAGTGCACGGTACAATATACTCGCCCAAAACACGGTCAATCAATACAATACAATTCAACACGATCAATCAATACAGTACACTTCCTTAAATCAGTTGAAAATCAATAGAGTTTAGAAAACTATAGATATATAGATACCTTTTGGCCGAAAGTTCACGTAAGGGTTGTAATGGTTCTATGTATCTAGAAATTAAACCTCACCTGTACCGACAAAATAAAGAGAAAGACACGGCCTAAGAAGCCCACTCCACGTCACTGGTGTGCTGGTCTGTGCAACAAAGACAAGTGTACATAAGACACGACTCAAAATGTACCAATTAGGACGAACGGCGTAACATGACGTGCAATAACGAGGATACACAATTACTAAATGTCACGATCATATTTAAGCATAAAACAAGCATATAATAACACGTATCAATCATTTATGGCCTAAGAAACCCAATTGGAAAGTCACATTCTATGCAGAAAATACAGAAACCCCACTGGAGCATGGGAACGGCCGTTCCGGGTTTGAACTAGAAGTGGGAAGGGCCGTTCCCGACTCCCCGAAACGATCCCGCGCTTCTGTAATAATTTTGGAAACTTTGGGGCTGGGAACGGCCGTTCCGGCCACAGGCCAAAACTGGGAAGGGTCGTTCCCAGGTTCGCGGGACAGCTGGCGAGGGGGTGGGAACGGCCGTTCCCAGAATGAACTGGGACGGGAAGGGCCGTTCCCAAGATGCAGAAGCAGCAGAAACAGAGCAGTTACAGGGGAGTTTCGGCCAAAACAACAACAACAACAAAACACCAATTCCAAGCACCAAAATGCATTTAAAACATGAAATAACATATATACATGCTTAGTATACAATAAAATCTAACATAAACATTCATATCTCTCATAAATCATCAAGTATTTACACTTTAGAACCCACATATGAACTCATGCTCCAAGCATATAACCTTCACAATATATGCATCAAATCCAAGCTAGAATCATGTAATCATGCTTTCCACAACTCAAACATAAATTGCCAAGCTCAACACACAACCCTAGCTCTCATATATGATCATGAATTTCCCCAACTAGAAGCTCATACCTTGAATGAATGAAAAGGAGGAGAAGAGGTGATGTTGTGATGATGATGATGCTTCAATGCATGCAATTTACCCTTGAATCCAAGCTTCAAAATGATGAAATCCTCTTCCTCTTGGTAGGGTTTATGAATCGGTACAAGAAAGGAAGCAAGGAGTGTAGTGATAACATGAAATGAGCTCATGGAAGTAATATGCTAGATATTATAAGACTAGGCAAAAATTGCAATTTAATCCCTCCACTATATAAGTTATGTAATCAAGTTCAATCCCATGGAAATTGATCAATTAAGTCCATAACTATTCCATGCAATTAGGTCCTCAAATTAATAAAATGACCACTTAAGGACAATTATGCAATTAAACAATTAAGTCATATTTAGAAATTAATTCACTTATTGCATAATTGAAAATTGGGGCGTTACAATCACCCCTCCTTAAGAGGACCTGGTCCCCAGGTCCACCGCTCGAACTATAAATTAAAACACGTGACGAGAGAACCCCGTCTCTCCAAACAATTAATGAGAAAACCCCGTTTCCCACACACAAGAGAACACCCCGACTCTCGAGCAAAGAAGAGAGCACCCCGTCTCTCACACGACCACACCCCGTACAAACCTAAATACTCACATACATGCACCAACACATATGAAGCAAGTAGGAAGAACAACACTTCAATTACTCACGCAAGAGCAAATAGCAAACACAAGGTATACAATATGTAAAATAAGAAAGCGTATGATGCCCGTGCTATGCATGTTTAGATGTACCGTTCACCGTTGTTCTTGCCTGTTAAATGGTCGTTGACCCCCGGTGGATAGTTCTCGTCGCTCCGGACATGTATCTATCTGATGCTCAGCACTCCCACAACGGAAACATAGACGCAACCGCTTCCTACAACCCTCATAAGTGTGGGTGTCGCGTCCACAATAAGTGCAGAGAGGTTTTTCTGGAGGTGGTGACAAAGCTGGTTTAAGTGGAGTCTTCTGAATCGATCCCGCTCGTGAGGTAGAACTCCTAGCATTAACGGCATCCTCAACTTTCAAAGCTTTGCTAGTAGCTTTGGCCCACGTGCTTGTATTGACCACTTCTAATGCCTCCTGTATATCCGGTCGAAGTCCTTGTACAAATTGCATTGCTTTATGAAAGTCATCACTCGCTATATTAGGTGCATAGCGAGACAGCCTCTCATGCTCGGATATATACTCCGAAACTGACATCCTTCCTTGCCTTAACTCGGTAAACTCCTTCAATCTCCTAGTACGCGCTGAGGGAGGAATGAACTTATTCCTAAACTCTCGAGTAAAGACCTCCCAATTAATCTCCTCCTCGGCAGCCTCCAATACTATCTTAGTACTTTCCCACCAAGAATAAGCCTCTCCTTGGATCAACATAAGGGTGCAACGAGCTTTCTCTCGAGACTCACATGGTATAAGCTCCCAAATTCTCTCTACTTCCTTTAACCACATTTCCGCCTCGGTATCATTGCCATGGAAGAATTTAGGAGGGTGTTGATTCTGAAATTCCCGAAGTATAGTTGAGATAGGTGCTTCTAATTGAACCGGTGGAGCAGGCGGTGCGGGAGGAACATGCTCTCTCATCCTCTGATCTATAAGGCCAACCACAGCATTCATGAAGTCCTGTGGTTGAGCTGGAGGGGGTGGTGATCTCTCTCGACGATGATGCCTACGCGGTCGATGTTCCTGAGAACGATCACGATGATGACGACCTCGATGCATCCTGTATTCAAGACACTAAGGATACATGTTGAATTAGTGGATGCTAATGGTTGCAAATAAGTCTCAGGTCACAATTAATTCAAATAGGTCAAATAATTTCAAATAATAATACAAGACTCTCAAGTTGACAATTAATTCCTATGCCGCACGACCTAGACTCGACACGACACGACACTAGAGACCCGGTTTTGCAACCGGGCTCTGATACCACCAAAGGATGTAACCCCCGAAGCGCAAAGGTGCCACATCCCCCGCACTATAGCTCAGTCCACATATGAAACGGTCAATCCATACATGAACTGAGCCATAGCGAACGGGTGACAAGAAAAATAAACGCTATCTAGCTAGGCGGGACTAACCCCAAACCAATTATCATAACAGAAAATAAACTGAAATGCATTACTATCAAGTCTTTAACAAGCAAACCATTTCTAATCTCCTATCAATACATTACCATCTCTCAAATACATAACATTATATACAACCGAAGATAACAATATATATGCAAAGTAGAATGGACACGTGTCAGACCCAAAATGAAAGACTTGACTCAACACCAATCCCGCCTAGCACACAACCTGCAAAACTGAAAGGTGAGGTGTCAGTCTCCACAAGACTGAGCGAGGGGCATAATAAATATAAGTGCAGATAACATGCAAATCATAACCTCGGGTAAGGTTTTATAAACGAAAATAATATAAGTTCAATAATAATACAAAGCTCGCCCGAGATTACAATTATCAGATTTAACAATCAATCATTTCAATCAATCAATCAATCAGTGGCCCGGCGAGTGAGGGCATTCTCCAACCTTACTCCGACAGTGTACAATCACGATACTTTTCATTAATTAATTAAGTGGTCATGCAATCAATTACAGTGCACACGTAGCAGTTTCAATAACTCCTTCTTCCTCCAATGATGGTGGGTTTGCAAGGCCCGATCCATCCACGGGAAACACGGTGTACGTCGGGAACATGACTCCCACGCACGGGATTCCTTCCTCCACCAAACCTCCTGGTGGATTCAGGGTTCATCCCCACGGTAGAGAGGAGTGTAAGAGTTACCCGTCAGCCCATGCTTTCCCGGTTGGCTCAAACACTAACTCTCGGGCCCACAGTGCACGGTATAATATACTCGCCCAAAACACGGTCAATCAATACAATACAATTCAACACGATCAATCAATACAGTACACTTCCTTAAATCAGTTGAAAATCAATAGAGTTTAGAAAACTATAGATATATAGATACCTTTTGGCCTAAAGTTCACGTAAGGGTTGTAATGGTTCTATGTATCTAGAAATTAAACCTCACCTGTACCGACAAAATAAAGAGAAAGACACGGCCTAAGAAGCCCACTCCACGTCACTGGTGTGCTGGTCTGTGCAACAAAGACAAGTGTACATAAGACACGACTCAAAATGTACCAATTAGGACGAACGGCGTAACATGACGTGCAATAACGAGGATGCACAATTACTAAATGTCACGATCATATTTAAGCATAAAACAAGCATATAATAACACGTATCAATCATTTATGGCCTAAGAAACCCAATTGGAAAGTCACATTCTATGCAGAAAATACAAAAACCCCACTGGAGCATGGGAACGGCCGTTCCGGGTTTGAACTAGAAGTGGGAAGGGCCGTTCCCGACTCCCCGAAACGATCCCGCGCTTCTGTAATAATTTTGGAAACTTTGGGGCTGGGAACGGCCGTTCCGGCCACAGGCCAAAACTGGGAAGGGCCGTTCCCAGGTTCGCGGGACAGCTGGCGAGGGGGTGGGAACGGCCGTTCCCAGAATGAACTGGGACGGGAAGGGCCGTTCCCAAGATGCAGAAGCAGCAGAAACAGAGCAGTTACAGGGGAGTTTCGGCCAAAACAACAACAACAACAACAAAACACCAATTCCAAGCACCAAAATGCATTTAAAACATGAAATAACATATATACATGCTTAGTATACAATAAAATCTAACATAAACATTCATATCTCTCATAAATCATCAAGTATTTACACTTTAGAACCCACATATGAACTCATGCTCCAAGCATATAACCTTCACAATATATGCATCAAATCCAAGCTAGAATCATGTAATCATGCTTTCCACAACTCAAACATAAATTGCCAAGCTCAACACACAACCCTAGCTCTCATATATGATCATGAATTTCCCCAACTAGAAGCTCATACCTTGAATGAATGAAAAGGAGGAGAAGAGGTGATGTTGTGATGATGATGATGATGCTTCAATGCATGCAATTTACCCTTGAATCCAAGCTTCAAAATGATGAAATCCTCTTCCTCTTGGTAGGGTTTATGAATCGGTACAAGAAAGGAAGCAAGGAGTGTAGTGATAACATGAAATGAGCTCATGGAAGTAATATGCTAGATATTATAAGACTAGGCAAAAATTGCAATTTAATCCCTCCACTATGTAAGTTATGTAATCAAGTTCAATCCCATGGAAATTGATCAATTAAGTCCATAACTATTCCATGCAATTAGGTCCTCAAATTAATAAAATGACCACTTAAGGACAATTATGCAATTAAACAATTAAGTCATATTTAGAAATTAATTCACTTATTGCATAATTGAAAATTGGGGCGTTACACAAACACCCCAAACCAACCAATAAAACCCAATTCAATCCATAATAAATGATCAAACACAACATATACACATTATACTACACTTATACAACAATTAAACCATGAAACATGCATCAACTCATTAAGAATTCATCTCCAAAACCCTATATATATACATGCTTCTAATCTCCATAAAATTTCATATTTTCATACAAGCTTCCCTTCTTTTAATCCTAAACATGCTTCTAGCTCCAAACATGCAAGAATCCATCATTCAATTCATAACCCTACTCAAACACAAATTCAAGAAATCCATAAATTCTCCAAGTTATACCTTGAATCAAAGAAAGAAATGATGAAATGAAGATATGATGATGATGATGATGATCTTAGCTCTAAAATTCCTTAAAGTATAGCTTGAATTTTGATGAAATCTTTCCTTCTCTTCCTTGGTGTAATTACCGGTATTTAGTGTGTGTGAGATTTTATTCTCTTGAATGAAATGGAATGTGATGGAAGAAATGAGATGATACAAGATATACACCAAAGTCTTGCATGAAAGTGTGTGATTCCCCACATTTTACCCATAAGTCCTTCCAATATTTGAATTAATGCAAGCAAGTATCATCTTTAACCAACAAGTCAATTAAATCCAATTCATGTTATGCAATTAAGTATACAAATTTACATAAAGGATCAATTAAGGCCATATAGTGCAATTAGATCACATATACCAATTAGTTCATACGATTCACATTAATGACAATACATATAAATGTATGAAAATATAACGCATATAATATTATGAAATGTATATGAAATCACATGATGCATAAATGGAAAAACCGGGGCGTTACAGACCACCTCTTGGTTTCCTTACGGTTGCAAGGTGCCACGTGTTACTCAATTACTAAAATTGGTTGTTTTGACCTTTGGCCCTAAAATGGGAAAATGATTTTGATTGCAAAACCGATGCCCCGATTCAAGAACTTTCGGATTTGTTAAATGCTCTGCTCTTATGTATATATATGGGTGCGTGTGTTAGCCCCTCACCAGTCGTTAGGACTGACCCCTCCTCATTGTATTCTTTTTCCCCCTTGTCTTTGATTGCAAGTACTTGTCTTCGGGTTCAAGCTAGGCGGCAAGTCTTTTTCCTTTGAGTCTTCTAATAGTTTAGCTCGAGTCTGCATTTCATACGTAATTTGATTTACTTTTGTACTGTTGATACTTGTATTAGTTTGATCTTATAAGTTTATGATTCGATTCTGTTGGCCCGTGAGGGGCAATTATGTGCATGGTTCATATGGAGGATATGTATATGTGATGATGATATGTTTATGTTTCGTTGAATTGCTTCCGTACTTGTTTTGTTTATTGTTGCACACTCTATTTGAGGGTCTAGACCGCCTATCGTAGGGGTGATTTTGTTTATCTCTCGTTCGCTGTTGTTTGGGTGTGTATGAATTTTCCATTTCGTTACACGTGTCGGACTCTAGTGCAGGGGATGTGGTGCCCTACGCTCGGGGTGCTACATCACCTACCATTAACTCCCACAATTCTAGAGCTTATCAGTGGCATTAAAAACTACTAAAAGATAATGACGTACTGATTGAGTTACTTATATATAAAGAATAAAAAAACCCCTAAGGTCCCTTAGCAGAAAACCGTATCTGAAGAACAGAAAAATCCCTAAGGTAAACCATATCTGAAGCCATTGAGGAACTTCTTCGTGGTCTTGCGATCGGATTCTCTCGGCTATATCAGTCTCTGAATCAACAAAATTAAGAACAATGGTATTTCGATCGTAATTTAATTCTGCTATGTAAATCTATAATTAAGTTCTCTATAAATTTTAATATATTTGAGATTAAATATTAGGACAAAAGCAACTCAAACTTTCCTTCCAACAATAAATAGCATATGTCAAATTGGATTTTTGAAGTTGTAAAATAGAAAGGTAAACCGCATTAAGTCTCTTTTTGGTTCTAATAACGAAATCAAAACGACATTGAATTGAAGCAATCAAATCATTATATAGTAAAAATCATTATCGCATTTTAGCTGTAGAAATACGGTATATTTGGGATTAAATATTAGAAATAATTACATTTAACTACCCTGTTATTAGGCCTAATTACAAAACAATCCATCTATATTAAAAAATTATATTTTAATCCCTAATCTTTGAGAACCGTTTGTGGTCCCTAGGGTTCTGTTACGTCATTCCAAAAATACCCCTACTTTGTTGTTAAATTCACATTTTATAGGGATCGTTTTTGTTAACTTTTGTAAACTTTAGGGATATTATAATTTTGATCATATATTCAATATAACACTCGTACGACCCTCAAGAGCATAAGTGTACTTTTATAAATTCCGTTAAGGAACCTAAGACCAAACAAGATTTATAGGGATTAAAATATAATTTCTAGATAAATATGGATTACGTTATAATTAAACTTTATAGTAGGATAGTCAGATATAAATAACCCTACGATAAAAGCAACTCAAAACTTTTCCTCCAACAATAAATAGCATATGTCAAATCGGTAAACCGCACTTTAAGTCTCTTTTCAATTCTAATAACGAAATCAAAACGACATTGAAGCAATCAGTTACAATACTTCCATGCAGCTTTCCAACTGTTTCTTTTTCTTAGAGAAAGAGTTACAGCTAAAAAATAAAATATAAGTGAAAATTTGGGGGAAATTAACTGCTCAAGAGAACTCAATCTTGATGGTTCAATGTCAGGGAGATATTAAAACACATTCAAGCACAACCCCTACAATTCATCCTGCAAGAATTCCAACCAAACCAAGTGTTAAGAGTAGTGATATGGATAAAAGCAATGTAGAATGTAGAGCAATGTTAAAATCTCTTACGTGAGCTTCACTGGCGTCTGAGTCTTCTTCTTTTGAGTCTGTTTTGGAGTTGTCATCAGCATCATCGGCATCAGCATCGGCATCATCATCCCCGTCCTCGGCCTGTAGAAGAAATCAGCTCCTCATAAGGACCACATATAAAAAGGAAAATATCCAGAAAATGTAGTTTTTCAAAACAAAAATATTGCAATTTAGTGCTTACATCAGAATCAGCTGGATCATCCTTCGATTCCTGAACAAAGAGGTCAAGACTATGAGAAATGAAATAAATAAGCATATGATGGTATAATCGCCAGAAAATTTATCCCAAGATATGAAATATTACCTCTGCTTCCCTCTTCTTCTCTTCCTCATCAAAAGCAGCCTTTTCAGCCTGGATTATTATCAAATTCCATTTGACTCGTAAATGAACAGTTTTCTCTCATAGGAAAAATGGGATTTCGATAAAGTGTACAGCATTAGAAAAAACAGGTTTAAAAACATGTCACATACATCCTTATGCTTGGCCCATGTTTCTTCAGCTAGCTTCTTTGCATACTCAGGGTCATCAGACACCAAGACATTGTCAAACAAGGTTCCAGATTTCACCTAAAGATTCACATAGCAGCACATCTGAGAAACTGATATACATATACACACTGAAATTTAAAAGAGAAAAGAAAAAAAAAGACCCCTTACTTGCCACAACTCAATGCCAACATACTTCAACTTGGGGAAAACATATAGATCAGGGTCATCCTTGAAGTCTGCAACCATGTCAGGAACAAAATTAGTGAAAAATAAACCACAAAAGCCATGATAGTAAAGTCAAATGAAAAGGTTGGCAAAAACACCTGGGTTATCAATCATCGGTGCCTTCCACTTGCCCTTGTAGTTAGGGTTCTTAAGTTTCTGTTAATAGAAAAGGCGCCGGTTATATTATGCCATCTATCTAGCAAAAAGTAAGAACAGCCCTACAGAGAAATTCCAACAAACCTTTGGCTTCCATGGTCCCTTGTACACGGGGTTGGGAATGGTTGGTGCAGTCCACTCACCATCCTCTTCATCATCCCAATCTTCGGGCTGCAAAAAAATGGCATTTCACAAAAGAAACATCAGTTTCTAGCCTTTGGTACAGGAGCCAACATTTGAAGTTTTGATTTTCTTACCTTTTTGGCATCAGGATCTGGAATCTCTTTCGGAATGTCATCATAACCCTGTCGAAAAATAAATAATTGAATTTCTTATCAAGTACATACAAGGATTTAAGCATATATTTCTTCATCAAATATCACCAAGCTATATGAAAAATTAGAAAGGTAATTACCTCTGGTTTCTTGTCTTCAGGGTCAGGAATGTATTCCTTGTCATCCCAATCTTCAGGCTGTCATTGAGACCAGCGAGAAGTATAAGAATATAAAGCACAACTGAAACTAATTTAGGATGTATGAATACACAAAACACACCTTCTTGGACTCAGGGTCCTTGATTTTCTTTGGAGGCAAAATATCCCAGTCAGAGTACAAGCTGCCCTTCTGCTTCTCCTCATTGTCGATGAGAATGCTGTAAGTAGCATCGGGGTGGAGGATAAAAGTGTACACATGAGTAAGTTGATCAGTTTCACATGGAACTTCCTTCTTGATCAAGTGGTTTGTCCCATTGTAAGTGAGAATGGCGTGAACCTTTTTGGTGCTGTAGCCACAGATGTCTGGTCCAAACATGATACTACAGTCAACCATACAAAACAACCAATCAGCAATTGAGTCAGGTAAAGACCTAAATAAGAGGACGAGAATGATCAAATGATGCATAACCTGTATGGAGTGTCACCACCGAAATTTTTTTGGTAAACTTCACCACTGAGCAACTTCATGTATCCACCACCACAGTCAAGCTTCTGCTCATGCTTGACAGAAAACTGGAAGACTAAGGTCTTGTCCTTGTTGCTGAATTCAGGGAATTCAGCAGAAATGGCATAAAACCTATAGTCTTCACTGGTCTGGATACCTGCAGAAAGACAGAAAAATAATACTTTTAACACTGTAATTAATTTAACATATAAACTGTGAATAATTGCCCAAACTTTTGGCTCATTACCTTTGTCATTAGCGTCTCCGTGCCATTTGCCAGAAGTGTAATTCCACTCTCCAGCCATGTTTTCGTCTTTCTTCCAGTCTGATTTGACCCACCGACTCTCCCATCCATCTACATTTTTAGCAGAGTAAATCTAAAGTTCAAACGGAACAATGTGTATGGAACGTCATTGACCTACTTCAATTCAAATAAAAGTACAGCTTTAAGTTTGCAATAAAACAAACATCAGTATGGCTTCCCAACCCATACAATCAACTAACCCACCAATCTTTCTAAACTCAACAAGTTCATATTAAACTCGCTGTTCCACTGGTTCCAGGACAGCAACACTGTAAAGAGACACACCACAGCAGGGTGTTGTGAAAAGGAATGCACATTGTCCATTACACTACACAATAATGGCTTCCGGTCATTGGGAATCAAAGGTTTTTTATATTTCCGAACTAACTAGGGAATTTCTAAAGCATTAGCCATAAATACATTACCTTACTCGTTCCACAATCAAAATCCACCCTGAGAAATGAATAAGAACTTAAGATTGACCATACCGCAAAGAATTAATCAGTACAAAATCATTGCAGAGTTGGGTAAATCAGCATACTTCCGTCACAGTTCATGTATCAACTTAATTCACCGATTTCTAAATCGAAACCTCGCCCATTGACGGGCACAGGAACACGAACCAGGGAAAACAAAATTTACAATCAGATCCATGGTAATTAGACACAATAAGGAGCAGATTAACTCTAAATTACACTCCTCTAAGCACAAACAACCAGATCGACACAAAAAACAGAGTTCAAACACCAAAATAAAGAATCACACCTAAAATATTTAATATGACAGCAAAACTGAGCTAATTAACGAGTGAGCAAAAAATTACCATCGAAGCGCTCCTCGAAGATAACCGTGGCAGAGGCAATGGCGAGGAGGAGAGAGAGAGTAATAGCTAGAGGAAGAAAATCAAGATTCATGATCTGCAATCTTCTCTGAACTATCGTCATAGCTGCGTCTTTTCTTTTCAAGTGGCTGACTAAACAGCAGAGTGAGAGAGGCGATTATAAAGGAGCGACTTTCTGCTGAATTTCATTGTAGGACTTGATCCGACGTGGAAATCTTCGAAATTACACACCAATGAGAATCCGACACATCATTCTTGGCGGTCATTTATCTGACGTGGCGGCTTTAGATTGGGAATTTACACGAATTGGTGCGTCCGCAGGCAACACTTGTGGGGTAGAGTGTGGGAAGAAGAGTGAAATGACGGATTTGGCCTTCCAGCTTGGGTTGATTTAGGAATTTAAGGATTGGGCAATATTATTTATTTATTATTATTTTTTGGAGTAGTTTGAAATAATTCCGCATCGGTTTGGAATATTTTTACTGTAGCGCTCCAAACGATAGGCTCCACATCCCCCGCATTGCAAGTCTAGTTCACACGTGAAATGGATAATTCAAGCATGAACCGGACTCATAGCGAACAGGCGATCAAATAAAAGACATCCTAGCTAGGCGGAATCTAAACTTGTTCCAATTAAATCATAATGCCAACACATGGTGCGGAAGCAATAATACCATGCGTAAGTTTCAATAATAGTTCCAAGCATATAACATTATCATAAGATAATTAAAATTCAACATGCATCCTATCCACGGGTTCAATTAAACATGCAACCTGTCCCGAATAAAATCAATAATAATTCATAATTGGCACACCGGCCCTAATACACAAAGGAATTACAATTAGAACATAACAATATAAGATGTGACTCGAGTGTACAAGTGACTCGATAAAAGAATTAAAACTTGGCCTCCGCCTAGCAACACCTGCAAGAAACTGAGAAGTGAGAAAGAGGGGTCAGTCTCTAGAAGACTGAGTGAGCAGGAGCTATACATGTAGCACCCGAGCGCAAGGTACCACATCCCCCGCACCGAGACCCGACCCGAATATGAAATGGACAATCCATACCCGAGCTAAATCACGGCGAACGGGGACATACACACTCGCTAAGCTAGGCGGGAGCTAACTTTCGCAACCAAAGAGACAATAAAACTGAAATATTACCAACGCGGAAGCAGAATACATGCATAACTAACAAGATAAGCAAAGAGCAACGGGTTCAAACAGCATAGATACCTAATCCCGAAATTCAACAAAATCATAAAACATCAATTCCAGATTCTCTCTATTCCTGCAAGTTTATCTTGAATTCATGATAATATTAATACTTAATACAACTCATGCATTCTCTGTAACTTTAACAAATCATGATTCAATATGCACATTAGATTAGAGTAACACAAGTTATTAGGATGGATGAATTAGGATTAACTAAAGTTAGCTATTCAAGAACTTAATTACTTAGTAAAGCTGATTCAAATAATAAGAGGCTAGGGAATGACATGGAGCATGTAATTAGAGTTTTAATAACATCCTAGTAGGTGATTTTAGTCCTTTAAACTTGTCATTGAGTTGTACCAACAAATCTCTCGAATCTAAGGTACGTATTAATTCCATTTCAGAAAGTGTTCTCACAATTACCCAAAAATATAATCAATCAATCAAACAGGACAAGAGAGACTTCTAAATCAGTGGCTTGGCATAATTTAAAGGTCTACTAAGATAGTTGGACAAAGAATAAATTTCTTTAACTCTTAATTTCCAATATTTCATGAAAATAATCAAATTGCTACAGATCTTTCGAAAATAACACAACCTTAAGATATATACTTCGGATGGCCACTCCTCGTATATTAAATTACTCCCATTTTCATAAATCCAAGGACTAACTCACTCATTCGGACATTGTTTCAAACACATAGCATACACATAACCATTCCCATGCCTAGATGAATTAAGTGCTCATAATTAAACTCAACTTCGTATCAATAAAGCAAATGAACTTAGTATTCATCATGGAAATTGCAATAAAAGAGGTCTTGAAAGCAAATAAAATTTAACCCTAAAGCTATGTCTAGAGAATTCAAACGATAAACTGAAATAAAAAGAATTCGTTTAACTCAAAGTAAAATGACTTAAGCAGGAAAGAACTTGTAGAAGATGTCGACTTTGATTCTTCAAGAATTTTCTTCTCCTCTCTTCTTCTCCATGGATCTGCTCTCTTTTGTTTTCTCTCTTTCTGTCCGAAACGCCCTCCAGAATGGGGGAGTTTTCTCTATATCCCAATTGTTGACCAATAATTGCTGAGAAACTGCCAAATTCCGAAAAATCGCGTCTACACAGGGTCGCGGTCGCGACCCAAAATAGGCATAAAACGGTCGCTCCCTCGACCAACTAATGAAATCGTTTTTTTCGCCGCGACCATTTTTGAACTGAAATGGGTCGCGGTCGCGACCCCTTTTTCTTCATGTTTCGAGATTGCTCCACAAATTCAGCAGAAAAAATCACCAAAAATACCAGTCGCGCCCGCGACTGGAAATGTGCATAGAGTAGGTCGCGGTCGCGACCTCATTTTTCTCAACCTTCGATTTGGTACTTTTGTAGGCAAAATTCATCCGGAAAATACATGGTCGCGCCCGCGACCATAAAGCAGAAGGATGGGGTCGCGGTCGTGACCCCAAATTGGTCAACCTTCGAATTTTTGCTCTTTTTGTCCATTTTTCTTCATTTTCATCCTATTTTCCGTACATCTTACTCCATTGTCATTTGTTCCTTAAAAGGGATCAAAAACTACAATTTAGCTCGAAAGTATGCACAAAAATGTTGATTTCCCAATAAAAACTAACATGAAAAATGGACTTAACAAAATCCCCCATACTTGAATGATTGCTAGTCCTCGAGCAATTAGGAACACTCATGAAAAATCAATCCAATTCTTAACATTAATACTCAAGTCAAGTGTCCGATTCAGTCGAATCAATCGGTTAACAAGCACATTACTCACTCATGCATGGCTCATTTGAAGAATGTAATTCGTATATCCTCGTGACGTTGTGTGAGATGAACAAAATGATACACCAATAGTTCCCGGGATGATTTATACCTCTATTCGGAGACTGAATTAGGATTTTGAGAAGAATTTCATATCTATCTCCACTAATGAAGCTGGAGTTGGTTTGAGATCACTAGGGCTTTATAAGGCTTGTAATGTAGGTTTAGGGACGAGGTTATGATTCATTTGGAAGGTGACTCAAAACACCGATTTTACTTCAATGCACTATCTACCTTTGAGATCCTTATAGCTATCCTTTTTCGGTTGCCTTCTTCTCTCACACTTTTTTTTTTTTGTTTCAACTCCACTACACCCTTCTTTCACCTTTCATTTTTTCTTTGTCTTTCTTTTCTTGCACGTTTGCTTCTTTTTTTCTCGTTTTCTTTTCTTGATTTTTTTCATACATTCCTCTTTTATTTTCTCATTCTTCCTTCAAGCTCTAGAGATGTATAAAAGAATCTCTTTTAATTAGCACACGAAGCAATACCGGTGTTTAATAGAAAGGTGGTAACTCAAGTTGTGCTTGTGGCTTGTAATGTGGTTTCGAGAAAGAACGCACAACTTTAGAAGCTCAGGGGGGCCAATGGATTAGCGTTATTTAGTGCAGGCTCTACCTAAAGGCTTGATATAACTGGAAATCGAAGGCCTAGATCATATCCCATACCTCAATCCAACTCAATTTCGTTTCTAAAGATATTAGATTATTCTCTAACTACTAAATTCGCTTCCTTTAAGAGATATAAATTTCTCCTAAAACTCAAGGTGCATTAGTTTGTTCATTGAGTGCACTAAAAATGAGGATATGCATTTACACTCAACTTATTTACCATACACATGCTTGTAAGTATTTGAAAAACCTCCTAACTCAAACTTAAACGGACTCTTAGAAGAGCAAAAACATACCAAATCAGAGATCATTCACAACTATTCAACCTCATGCTCAAGAATTAGTGATCATTCCAAAACATAACCCACATGCATCAAAAATTATGAACCCTTCCCCCACACTTAAATTCTAGCATGTCCACATGCACATAATTATCAACAAAGGAAAGGGTATTTGGGACTCCCCTATGTCCGAGAATCCGGAAACGTGGCGCTCCCCCATGTCTTGTTCCCTGTAAAACAATACTACCCACAACCAAGTGAACGCAGCCGAAAGATAAATAAAAAGCATTGAAATACTTTTAAGTTAACTGCCTCATGGTAACATCACATTCATCTAAAATAGAAGTGCATAAAACCATATGTCACTTAGTCAACTAGGCAAGCAAACTAATCCAACAAAACATAAGTAGCATAGGGTTCAGAAACTAAGTACGCGCACATAAGTCATGAAAAGAGAAATTACGCAGAAAAGGTAAACACAAGGTGAGATAACACCCCATAGGCGGGGTACACATCAAGTATCGGTGGCATCATCCGGAGGGGCCTGGTTGTAGTGCAGGTTCATGGTTTGCATCATCTCATCAATCCTCCTATTTTGCTCAACCTGTGTTGCCCTGATGGCTGAAAACTGTTCCCGGTTGTACCGGGCCTCATTCCTGAGAAACCTCATCATCGGCTGAAGTTGAGGCTCGACCTCCTCGTCCGCTAATGCCTCATCAGGCTCACATGGAGCTGGAAGCCTGGCTCTAACATGCGCTGGTAACTCCTCTATAGTATGTGCTCCATGGTCGTATGCAAAGCGTAACCTGTCCCTCTCGCTTGGGGGCCACCAAACTACCCACCGACTTATGGGTTGTGGCCACCATTTGAATATTTGATGGTGCACGAAAATCTCTGATGTGATGAAAGTGCACTCCTCCATCGGTGCCATATTGTCTGGCACCTCAAACCCACAAGCCCGCAGAATGCATGTCACATAACCCCCATATGCAAAGGCACCCCTATCCTTCTTAGCTTGCTCCCACATTCTGTCCATAAGGATGTACGTGTCGTTCACTTGAGTCCCGTCAAGCATGCACCCCATTAACCAGAGATCCACCACACTCACTTTACCTATGTTCTCCCTTGCACAAATCCCACAAGAGAGGAACTTTAGGATAATTCTCCAAATCGGATTCTGGATGTCTGTAGACTTGGCTGATTTTGAGTTGTAAGTGCCATGGGTGCCGAGTTGTGCCCAGACGGCATTTTGTTGAGCCCTTGACCAGTCGATAGGTACACGATCTGTTTTAGCCGCCGGAAAATTGAAGATAGCCCTCAAGTCTCTGGCATTGAGTTGTACTCTCCTACCCTGCATCTTAAAGGTGCACACTGCATCTTTCCACTTGAAAGTTTTCAGAAATTCATACGTCCACGGAGCAAAAGTGTTGTAATTCTTTTGAAGGAATCCCAACCATCCCACTCTGTTGAAATAGGTCTGGATTGGTTCCCAAACACGCGGTCCTCGAAGCACATGCACATTAACATATCTATTAGGAATGAGCGGACGAGGAGCATGAGGGTTTGCTTGTGCCACCCCCGATGACGATGAAGCCTCAGCATTTCTAGCTCTCTTCGGGGCCATTGTACCTGATAGTAACAAGTTGCAAACACTTTAAGCACATTTGGCACAACAAAAATTCACTCAGGCCTTTCATCGAACACTTGGTGAGCGGTGCTAAAACCTAACTGTTTTTGCTTAAATTTTCAACTCTTCATCCCAAATCAACAATTCTATCACCAAGGCATTCCTAACAAGTGAGATCAACACCAATTCTCTCTAAGAAGTAAACAAAATTCGGCTGAACTTAGGTTCAGATAAGAAAATAGAACTTGGACCACATTCATTTTCAATGACTACCCAAAGTGGAAATCTTAAGCTAGGAGAACTAAACACAAGATTATTCAATGATCTAAGCCCAAAGTCCGCATGAAAATCAGATTTTTAAACCTAGGGTTCAAGATGAAAACCTGAAAAACTTACCCCTAAATTTCGAAATTAGCCCAATAATTCCAAAGTACAAGTGTTGGAGATGTTTACCTTGAGAATTTGAGGGAAAAACTTGTGATTGGAGTAAAGATTCTTGGAGGAGGATGCTCAGCCATTGCCTAGGGTTCGTATTCATAGTTTGTTAAATTGTTTAGGCTGAAAACTGACCCCTATTTTCTGACTTAATATCTCGATTTTGCCTTGGTCACGGTCGCGACCGTTTTTAGTGCAATTTTGATCGTGCCCGCGACCAAAATTAAGCCCCCTCTCGACTTCTGGCGTTAAAAACTGAAAATTTCAGAATAATTCACTGTCGCGGCCGTGACTAAAATTAGTGCAAATACAGTCGCGGTCGCGACCCATTTTTATCCCACTTTCGACTTTTGTCGGCCAAATATGAAATTTCAGGAAAAATCACAGTCGCGGTCGCGACCTAAAATAAGCCAAGTTTCGACTTTTGTGCCCAAAATTCACTCCAAAATCCACCCAAAAATTAGACACTCGAAATCAAGCCTCAACAAGCAAACTAACCGGCATTTTATCACGTTGACATGTAAAAATACGCATGCAACTCAAATAATCAATACATGACCATAGTATGCCGATTATGCACCTTATTCTCACAGTTTCAAGCAAAATATCATGCCGAAAATTCAGAAGATATGCACTTTGCACATAAAAGCTTTGCACTTATTACTATCCACCAAATCACATGCATAGCAAATTTGTACCATTCAACCAAAAGTGACAGAACCTCATTGACGAGCAAACTTCTCAGGCCACCCCACTTGCATGCCAAACAAACTGCAAATAAAGGAGAACAAAAGTCAACACTCACCACAAGCTCAATAAAGGAAAAACAACTAAGGAAAGCAATTAAAAATAGTTCTGATTTATAGTCTTCAGCTTGACTAACTCACCCCCTTCTAGATGTTCGGAATACTCAACACACATGAAGTGTGTTTCTCTATGGGGTCTCCCATAAAGTAGGGCTTCAACCTTTGGCCATTGACAACGAATGATCCCGTAGCCTCACTACCAACTTCAACAGCTCCATTAGATAAGACTTTGATAACCCGAAATGGTCCAGACCATCTTGACTTTAGCTTTCCCGGAAATAACTTAAGCCTTGAGTTGAAGAGCAAGACTAGTTGTCCAATTTCGAAATTCTTAGGACGGATTCGCTTATCATGCCATTTCTTAGTCCTTTCCTTGTACACCTTGGCGTTCTCATAAGCAGTCAACCTAAACTCTTCCAACTCATGGAGTTGTAAAACTCTTTTCTCGCCGGCCTTCTTATAATCGAAATTGAGTGCCTTGATTGCCCAATAGGCCTTACGCTCAAGTTCCACGGGAAGATGACACGCTTTCCCATATACAAGCCTATAAGGAGACATCCCAATTGGCGTTTTGAAAGCCGTCCGATATGCCCATAAAGCATCATCCAATTTCAAAGACCAATCCTTTCGTGCGGCATTGACTGTTTTCTCCAATATTTGCTTTATCTCCCGATTTGAAATCTCTACTTGTCCACTAGATTGTGGGTGGTATGGTGTAGCAACTCGGTGATGCACCCCATATTTCTTTAACAACGTTTCGAGTGGATTATTGCAAAAATGAGTTCCCCCATCGCTTATCAAAGCTCGTGGCACCCCAAACTGTGTAAAGATATTCTTCTTTAAGAACTTGATCACCACCCTAGAATCATTTGTGGAACTTGCCATTGCTTCAACCCATTTGGAAACATAGTCCACTGCCACTATAATATACTGATTGCCATGTGAGGAAGGAAAAGGACCTATGAAGTCAATTCCCCACATATCGAACAACTCAATCTCCAAAATATAGCGAAGTGGCATCTCATCACGTCGACCTATATTCCCCGTCCTTTGGCATCGATCACATTTAATCACGAAGTTATGTGCATCATGGAATAATGTAGGCCACCAAAACCCAGATTGAAGCACCTTGGCGCTTGTCTTGCTAGAACTTGCATGTCCTCCATAGGGACTTGTGTGGCATTGTTTCAGATTTCCTCTACTTCATCCTGAGGCACACAACGCCTTACTAGACCATCCGAACAGTGCTTGAATAAAAGTGGTTCCTCCCAAAAATAGTGCTTCACATCGGCGAAAAACTTCCATTTCTGATGATAAGTTAACTCCGGAGGAAGTACTCCACTAACAAGATAATTGACAAAATCTGCAAACCACGGAGTTGAAGATGCTACCATAAAAAGTTGTTCATCCGGAAACTTTTCAGAAATATCTCCTTCCTTCTTTTCAACACCCTCACCCAATTCCAATCTTGACAAGTGATCCGCCACCACATTTTCTGCCCCTTTCTTGTCCCTAATTTCTAAATCAAATTCTTGAAGCAAAAGAATCCACCTAATTAAACGAGGCTTCGAGTCCTTCTTGGCTAGCAAATACTTGATCGCCGCGTGATCGGTATACACCACGGTCTTTGATCCTATCAAATAAGAGCGAAATTTGTCAAATGCAAATACAATAGCCAAAAGTTCTTTTTCGGTGGTGGCATAGTTAATTTGTGCATCATTCAGAGTTTTACTAGCATAAGCGATAACATGTAAACGCTTATCCCTTTTCTGTCTAAGTACAGCTCCTACGGCTAGATCACTTGCGTCACACATCAACTCGAATGGAAGATTCCAATCCGGTGACACCATGATTGGGGCCGATGTAAGCTCCTTCTTCAACCTATCAAATGCAAGCAAACAATCATCATTAAACTCAAAGTCATTATCTTTTTGTAGAAGCTGACAAAGTGGTAAAGTAATCTTGGAGAAATCCTTGATAAACCGGCGATAGAACCCGGCATGACCAAGGAAACTCCGTACTCCCTTTACATTCGTCGGTGGTGGCAATTTTGCAATCACATCTATCTTTGCACGATCCACTTCAATGCCTTTTTCGGAGATCTTGTGGCCTAGCACTATACCCTCTCTTACCATAAAATGACACTTCTCCCAATTCAATACCAAGTTAGTCTCCTCACAACGCTGCAAAACTCGGGTTAAATGCAATAAACATGAATCATAGGAAAAGCAAAAAACAGAGAAATCATCCATGAAAATTTCCATTGTTTTCTCAATAAAATCAGAAAAAATGGCCATCATACATCGTTGAAACGTGGCTGGAGCATTACATAACCCAAAAGGCATTCTTCTATAGGCAAAAGTGCCGTAAGGGCAAGTAAAGGTACATTTCTCCTGATCTTCCGGTGCTATGGCCATTTGATTATACCCCGAGTATCCGTCTAAGAAGCAATAATATGAATGTCCGGATAGCCTTTCTAACATTTGATCAATAAAAGGCAAAGGGAAATGGTCCTTACGGGTGGCATTATTTAGTTTTCTATAATCAATACATACTCTCCACCCCGTAACCGTTCTAGTAGGGATTAATTCATTATTTTCGTTTTTAACAACCGTCATCCCTCCCTTCTTAGGCACCACTTGTACCGGACTTACCCATTTGCTATCCGAGATAGGATAAATAATTCCTGTATCTAACAACTTAATCACTTCAGCCCGAACTACCTCTTTCATATTAGGATTTAATCTACGTTGGTGTTCAACCGAGGGCCTATGATCATCTTCCATTAATATCCTATGAATGCAAATTGAGGGACTTATACCTTTAATATTAGCAATAGTCCATCCGAAAGCTCTCTTATGTTCCCTCAACACTCTCAAGAGACTATCTAATTGTGAGTCGGATAAACTAGAAGAAACAATGACCGGTAAAGTATCATTTTTACCCAAATAAGCATACATCAAATGTTCGGGGAGGGGTTTCAATTCAAGTTTGGGAGCTTCAATAATAGATGGAGGAGGAATGGGTTTACCAGTCCCCAATTCCTCATACGCATACCTTTGTCGGAAAGGAACGAATGGAGTTGCTTCCAAAGCTTTCGTATAAGCTGCTAGTTCTTTTAGAATCTCCTCTCCTTCAACCATTCCTTCCAACCCATTCAAACATAGCTCCAACGGGTCTTCCTTTTGAGTATCTACCAACTTTTCCCCTTCAATCGTATCCACTAAAAAACACTTTTCACCAATTTCAGCTTCATTGACTGCCTTGAACAAATTGAATTCCACTTTCTCTTCACCCACTCTAAGGGTGAGAAGTCCATTCTTGACATCAGTAAGAGCTCCAGCGGTAGCAAGGAAAGGCCTTCCAAGAATCAATGGCATTTCCCTATCTTCTTCCATATCCAAAATGATGAAATCTACAGGAAGGTAGAACTTCCCAACTCGAACCAAAGCATTCTCTAAAACTCCGGTTGGATACTTCACCGAACGGTCGGCTAGTTGTAAGGTTACAGTGGTAGGCTTCAATGCATCCAAACCCAATTTCCTGCAAATGGACAAAGGCATCAAACTAACACTTGCTCCAAGATCACATAAAGCTCTATTAAAATTCAAACTACCAATAGTGCAAGGGATAGAGAAACTCCCCGGATCTTTGAGTTTTGGAGGAAGTTTATGTTGCAAAATCGTGTTGCACTCCTTGGTGAGTGCAATGGAAGCATATTCCTCGAGCTTCCTTTTGTTTGAGAGGATTTCCTTGAGAAACTTCACATAAGTGGGCATTTGAGCAAGAGCTTCGGCAAAAGGTATGTTAATATGCAATTCCTTGAAAATATTCAAGAATTTCTCGAAATCCTTTTCCAACTTTTGCTTCTTCAACCTTTCCGGAAATGGGACGGGTGGCACATAAGGTTTTGGTGCCACAAGCATCTTTGGTTGTGAAGGGAGCTCTTCATTTCCACTTGATTCGGACTGCTTCTCAATTTCTACTCTTTCCTCTACCTTTTCATCCTTTTTCACCTCATTCTCTTCTTGCATTTTTGGTCCTTCATTTGCTTTCCCACTTCTCAAGGTAATAGCTTTGCAATGCTCTTTAGGATTTATCTTCGGTTTGCTTGGCAAAGCCCCTTGTTGCCTAGGATTTGATGAACCCGCAACTTGTCCAATTTGCATATCCATGTTCCGGTTGTGACTTATCATGTTCTCCAATTGAGTATCAAGCTTCTGAAACTTTTCGGTAGTCACTGAGATAAACTTCTCAAGCACCGCCTCTAATCCTTATCGTTGATCCGGTTGTGGGGTTGCATTTGGATTAATGGTTTGATGAGGTGGTTCTTGGAATTGCACTCGTTTAGGTTGGAAATTCGGCCTTGATTGATTCCCTTGGTTTCCTTGATTGTTGGACCAAGAAAGGCTCGGATGATTTCGCCACCCCGGATTATATGTATTGGAATATGGGTTGTTCACCGGGCGTTGATTGTTCACATAGTTGACTTGCTCTTGCCTAGCTCCAACTTGAGTGCCTGCATTAGAATGAGGACAAGCATTATACATATGCGGTCCACTACAAATCTCACAATTTACCTGCACGGGAGGTGATGATGAGGTCCCGACTGCATTCACCGCTATTTGATCTAATCTCTTGCTCATCGCTTCCATCTTCGCATTGATTGCCGTGAATGCATCTAACTCCATTACTCCTGCCGGTTTAGTGGGTGGAGGAGTTATCCTCTCTTGATTCCAACCATTGTTAGATGCCATATTTTCCAAAAGTTGAAGTGCTTCATCTTCGGCTTTAGCCATTAATGCTCCTCCGGCTGCTACGTCTACCATTACTCGAATGCTTTGAGTCATCCCGTTATAGAAAGTTTGCACAATGAGCCAATTTGGGAGACCATGATGAGGGCACTTCCTTTGCAACTCTTTAAACCTTTCCCATGCTTCATACAAAGATTCCCCCTCATATTGTCGAAATGATGTAATATCATTTCGGTACTTCATTGTCTTAATAGGGGGAAAGAATTTCGCCAGAAATGCCTGAGATAAAGTGTCCCAACTCCGAAGGGTCTCATTGGGTATTGTGGCTATCCATGAACGCGCCTTATCCCTTAAGGAAAGGGAAATAATCTGACCCTTATTGCATCATCCGACACATTGTGCATCCTGAATGTGGCACATACTTCAAGGAAATAAGATAAATGAGCTGCTGGATCTTCCGTAGCAAGACCTCCAAATTGGTTTTGTTGTAGCAAATTTATAGTAGCCGGTCTGATCTCGAAATTATTTGCTTCAACGGGAGGTCGAACTAGGTTGTTCTGAATCATCTCAGCATTAGGCGTATTGTAATCTTTAAGTGCTGGAGGTGGGGCTCTAGGTTCAGGGTTGAGATTTTGAGCCCTCCTATTATTCCCGTTTTCTTCATCATCCGCCATAGTATCCGGTGGTGCAAGTCTCTCTTGCCTGCATGTTCGCCTGATTGCTCTAAGCCTTCTCTCAATTTCCGGTGTGTAATCAATAGAATCGAAACTTAGAGTTCTTCTCATGCACGAATTGCCTGCAAAAAGAAAGTCACTAGATTAAGCTTCAAATGAGAATAACCCAAGAATAAAGTAGAAAAATCTAAAGTAATAGATAAAAGTATTTAAATGACTCTTGATTCAGCGCCTTACCCGGCAACAGCGCCAAAAACTTGATATCCCTTAATTTACCCTACCAAAACTCCTTCAAGTTGTGGTTAGAATACGTATTCAGTTTTAAAAGCCCAAGTGCAAGCTCAGTGTCAAATTGTAGCACAAGGGGTCGTACCCACGAGGAAGGATGAATCAAGCACTATTTCCACACCAATATCTATTCATTAGATTAGAGTAACACAAGTTATTAGGATGGATGAATTAGGATTAACTAAAGTTAGCTATTCAAGAACTTAATTACTTAGTAAAGTTGATTCAAATAATAAGAGGCTAGGGAATGACATGGAGCATGTAATTAGAGTTTTAATAACATCCTAGTAGGTGATTTTAGTCCTTTACACTTGTCATTGAGTTGTACCAACAAACCTCTCGAATCTAAGGTACGTATTAATTCCATTTCAGAAAGTGTTCTCACAATTACCCAAAAATAGAATCAATCAATCAATCAAACAGGACAAGAGAGACTTCTAAATCAGCGGCTTGGCATAATTTAAAGGTCTACTAAGATAGTTGGACAAAGAATAAATTTCTTTAACTCTTAATTTCCAATATTTCATGAAAATAATCAAATTGCTACGGATCTTTCGAAAATAACGCAACCTTAAGATATATACTTCAGATGGCCACTCCTCGTATATTAAATTACTCCCATTTTCATAAATCCAAGGACTGACTCACTCATTCGGACATTGTTTCAAGCACATAGCATACACATAATCATTCCCATGCCTAGATGAATTAAGTGCTCATAATTAAACTCAACTTCGTATCAATAAAGTAAATGAACTTAGTATTCATCATGGAAATTGCAATAAAAGAGGTCTTGAAAGCAAATAAAATTTAACCCTAAAGCTATGTCTAGAGAATTCAAACGATAAACTGAAATAAAAAGAATTCGTTTAACTCAAAGTAAAATGACTTAAGCAGAAAAGAACTTGTAGAAGATGTCGACTTTGATTCTTCAAGAATTTTCTTCTCCTCTCTTCTTCTCCATGGATCTGCTCTCTTTTCTTTTCTCTATTTCTGTCCGAACCGCCCTCCAGAATGGGGGAGTTTTCTCTATATCCCAATTGTTGACCAATAACTGCTGAGAAACTACCAAATTCCGAAAAATCGCGTCTGCACAGGTAAGATGTTGATTTCCCATTTCTGTGCATACTTTCGGAATAAAAATGACAATGGATACTTTAATGTTGATTTCCCAATAAAAACTAACATGAAAAATGGACTTAACAGCCACCCAAGAACGCTCTTCTCGCGGCTTGATCCCCTCTCCTTGGTAAAGCTCGAATCTTCAAACTTCTAACTTGAAGCTCTCTAGAGATAGTCCACCAACTTGACTACAATCTAACTAGTAAGGATGCTAGTTCTCTAGTTAGTGTTTAGGCTTAACCTAGGGTATCGTTTATCTTGGAGAAAGGATGGTGTTCAACACATGAACCAAAAGAATTGCAAATTCGCTCTAAGGGGAGCTCGAGCTCCTCTATTTATAATAAAAGGAGGACCGAAAATCCTAGTCCTTATGGGCTAGGGTTTTGGTCTCTCTCTCCTATTACTTGATCATCAAGTAATTTTGACTTTGACTTTGAATTCAAATTCAAATCAACTTTCAAGATAGCTAAATGTCCAAACTATTTTTGGATAATTTTATACTTTATTTATTTAAAATAAATAACTTATTTTATCTAATTAATTAATTCATAATTAATTAACTAGATTATTTTTCTCCAAAATAAGACTTTCTTTTTAATTCAAAATTAAACCAAAGTCTATTAAATAATTAACACATTAATTATTTAATCACCAAGTAAATATTCACGCACATGCACATGTGTCCATGAAGGACACGTGTCACACACGTGACCCACACGTGTGATTTCACACGTGTGGAACCCTTTGACCCGATTAACTCGTTTAATCATTTTAAAGCCTCAACTCATGTAACCAAGTTGTTGTGTGTGACCCTCTAGGTTTTCAATTCAATTAACAGTGACCCCAATTAATTAATTCACTAATTAATTAATCGGTCCACAGATTAAACGGCCATAGTCTAACAACAGGTGTTTAACCCCTAGCTGAATTGGAATGTTCAGATTCGACAGAACCTTTAAGTCATTGATTCATGTGAGATACAATCCTCCTACGTACTATCTCTCAACCAAGATCTAGGGCATGGGAATAATAAGAACCCTAATAATCCGGTCTTAAAGCTAAGTGCATTTCATATCCATTTGATCTCAATCCAAGAAACCCTTTTCTTGATGTCTTGATCTACTGCCTTGGCCAAGGACTCCATATGGCATATGAATGACTTACACAATAAGAGATCACCTTGCAAATGCAAGTGTAGGTCCTTTCTTGATTCTCATTCACTTTCATGAATCACTTGTGCAGCCCCAGCATAAGCCTTGAATCAGTTGTCTAAGGCGACACCCTTTAAAGCTTATACCTAAGGCTACAGAGTTAACTCATAAAGTGACAAGGAACCTCAAGTCTTAAGGATCAATTAATCACATCAATGACTCGTGAGATATTTCCTAATCTGGAAGTTTCTATTTCCTGAAATAGGAACTTCCTTTCCCATTTAGGAATGTTCTCACACGGGGCACCTCAGTGAACTTCCTTATTAAAGTAAGCACCCTCATGTATCACGCACGTATCAACTATAAACTTTGCACCTCCATGAAACAAGGTGGTCCTTCTTAAGGGCGTGATCCCACAAGCAAGCCTTAGAGGAGTCAGGTTGACACTCCCACTGTTTGTAGGACTCATCGGCTTGGAGTATTTTACTAATCATGACTTATGTGATATAGGGCTCGTTTCATGAACCATTTCACCTAAATGGTAGAGTCCTAAAGTCATCAGGATTAGGGGAGTTCTCATACATGCACAGCTAAAGTAAACGCATACCAAACAAGAGCATATAAAGAAGCCTTGCCTCAATTCGTTATTTCATTCAAAGATTGTCTGTGATTACAATAAGGAAAAACACAAAGCGGATATACAATCGGCTTTCTAGGGCACTATTCCTAACACATTCCTCGCTAACTCCTAACGAGGTCCGGTTACGTCGTTCATTGGTGGAACTAGTGTGAGGGATCACCGTCAGCCCATGCCTCCACGGGTCACCACTCACACCAATTCCCTGGGCCCCATTCTGTGCATTCATTCATTCTTTTCTCGCCAAAACATTTGGTAGGTTCATAAAATAAAGGTTTAACGTTGAAACCATTTACTCTTAAAACGACTCTATATATATATATTAATTTTTTTCGAAATCTTTGCACATTGGAAGTATATAGGGTTGTTTAACTAAATAATAGAGAACCCCACCTGTACGCCTCTTACCGAACAAAACCAAGAAGAAAGGAATACTCGACAATGCAGTATGAACCCAGCATCTCCACTCTGGAGAAAACTGTACAAGGGACAACATAGTGTATACGTGAGACTCAAGACTCCAAATGAACCATATATGACGCACGACATGCAATGAACATGATATGAATGCCTAAGAGATCATATTATGTAATGAACACGTTCATGTGCACGATTAACGCATTTAAATCATATAAATGAGCCATTCATTCGTTCAAGGAAGCGTTCAAATTCATTCAAGTTCAATCCTTATACAATTCATAACAATTTAATTCAAGAATTCAAATAACGATCATATCATGTACTATAACACGTTTACAATTTAAGAATTACCAAATAAATACATTCAAATCAAAATCGGAAATTAGATAAAAACATGAAATAGGTAACAATTTAATTCTAAACTTTAAATAAATTATATATATATATATATATATATATATATATATATATATATACAGTTCATGCATTATGATATCTATTATCTATATAAGCCATGCATATAATCATATTAATATGTACGTACACATATGCATGTTATTACATATAATCTATATATTATATATGCATGCAATAGATATATATAATATATTATATATTTCATGCACACACTATAGATTCTATGCATATATATATATATATATATATATATATATATATATATATATATATATATAATATCGCACACACACATGCACAAGATATACAAAACACATGCACACAATAAATATGTGCATCAATATATATATATACACACACGTAGCAACAACAGAAGGAAGAAATAGCAGCAAAGGAAGAAGACGCAGCAAACAGGGGCTCCCCGCCCGGGTAACATATCCCATTCACAACTCCCCGACCAGGGAGAAAGCTACTGGAAGAAAAAGATAGGTAAGTCCCCGGCCGGGTACTCTCAAGGTCTAATTCTCCCCGCCGGGAAGAATGTGCAGCAGCAAAAGAAAACGGAATAGCTGCAGCTGCTCTTCCCATGTTTCAGGCCCCAACATGCAGTAGCAACATTCAAGCAACAAGGCAGCAAACAAACCACAAATTTTCAGTCATAAAACATGATATTCCAGACTCCAAAATTCGAACAAGGCAGCAGGCAACAAGGAGTTGAAAGCAACAACATATTCATGGAGAAAACTTAAAGAATCTTGAAGTTCATTAATGGTAACTCAACAACCACTCAACCAACACTTAACACAAGTTCACACAACAATAAATAAGGCACAAGGAGTTCATATATAGCGGCATATCAAGATTAAATCCAAAGGAATTTAAGAAATCTTATATTCATCAATTAGACCTAACTATTTCATCATCTCTTCATAATCCCATGCTCACATGCTGAAAATTGGGGATGCATAGCTTAAAATGACACATATTTAATGTATATCACAATCCTAAACTCACCTTGTTGATTGGATGGAAGACGGAAGAGATTTGAGCTTGAATCTCCAAGGGTGGCAAGAGCTACGGGATTTTCTGGAACAGGGGATTTTGGCTGATTTTTCCTTATGTGTGAGGGTTGGTTCGGTTGAGGGAGATAAGGATCAGTTAAAGGGATGAGTTAGGGTTCCAATGCCTCCAACCATGGTTAATTTGGTCAACGTTTGAATGAGTTATGCCATTTTTAGTAAAGTGTGGGAGTTTTGCATCGGTTTCGGTTTTCGGTTGAATTTCGGAGGTCCAAATGGTCTTAGAAAAATATGAGGCTAAGTTCACTAAACTCAAATTTTTGTTACAAGTTCAGGGAAGTTGACGAAACTCGAAACCGAGTTTCCTATCTCAAGATATCACCTATGGAACCAAGGGTGCGCTAATTGCCCGTTAGCCCCCGATTTGGTTCCACAATTCAAAATAAATTCGAAACTAATGCAAATGAATCCAAAAACATGAAACGAGCATATATTCATATTCACAACTCATATATCTTCGACATATTAAATTTGCACGAAATTTCGGTATCAAATCATATAAGAACGAATCACGTTTAAATCATGCAAGAACAATACATTAACAATTCGTAACATTTCAATTTAAAGAAACAAATTTAAATTCTAATTTTAAAACAAAGTCAACGATTAATATTATAATTAATTAGTATAATTAAAGATATAATTAATTATCATTAGCACATAATTATCAAATTAAATACATTAATTACGTAATAAAATAAAATAATAAAATGAAATAAAATAAACTAATAACAATTTATATTAAGATTAAATATTTAAACACTTATAAACAACTAATCACATAAGTAAATAATTTAATTGCCCAATTTATAAACACATACGACATATTAGTACAAATGAAAAACCGGGCCGTTACAATTTCTCCCTCCTAAAGAGAATCCGTCCTCGGATTCACTGCACGCCTAAAAACAACCAATGAGAGATTCCCCGTCTCTCACAAGCAACAAGGAGAGAGCCCCGTCTCTCGAGCAACAATGAGAGAACCTCGTCTCTCAAGCAACAATGAGAGCACCCCGTCTCTCGCAAGCAAAGAGAGCACCCCGTCTCTCACAAACAACAACAAGCAAGGAAGTCTCCAATACTCCCGAGCAACACACGCGGAACAATTATTAAAGTCACATAAGACACCCAAAGCAGGTAATAGATATCATTCACATTGATTATCAATTACTCCAAGTAATTTAACAAGATAAGGAAACAAAGCACCTAACATAAAAATTATTTTAGTTAGATTTGCATGGATGCATGTATCATGGATGCTTCATGCACCGTTCACCGTAATTGCATAATTTAGATCTGTGAGTTTTGTGGTCCAATGCCTGATCTGTCCCGAAAGTGAGTTTAGTGCTCGACTTGTCTTTAAGCTCTTCAGGGTATCCCAGCAAAGCAATTGATAGATTCTCCAAGGATTTCATTCTTATTCCCTTCTGACTTGTACTGCTTCTAACTTCCTTTGATCATTCATCACTCCCTATAACTTCTTTCAGTCAGGCCAACTCTTTTAAGTAACCGAGCTTTGACCTCCCCGTGTAGCCCTAGATCATTAGTTCCGAGGTCAGGTGTATAACTACTATCTTTACCCATACCGGAGTCTAACATATCCTCGAGGATAACTACTCTTGACAACCTTGACGATTTAATCCCGACCTTGAGATATTTATCATTATGGGCTCTTTCAACACGAATCCTTTCCCATCTTCCGTTCATGTTATCCATTCATTCTCTTCGACCCTTTAAGGTTATTAGATATTTAGCCCCACATTTCTTGAATCGAAGATAGAATGTTCTTGATGATTTTTAATGTAAATTCTTCAATAATCACCCTTTTCGATTTGGGCTCTTCTTAAATTTCCTTCTAAATTACCGTTGAAATAACCGATGACTTAATAATATTGCCCTTGTTGGACCTCTTTGTACTTCATTGAATTAATCTTGATTGACACCATCCATTATGTACTAACTTAATTCGACTTCCTCTTGTCAAATCTGACTTAGGAGTTCACAGAAACTCCCTTATAACTCCATTACCTCCATTAGAACCTCTAGGTCTTCCTTAATTTGCAATTCCGTTGTTCCTACTAAAATATTTCTTCGGCCACAACTTCAATCTTCCAATTTATCTCTTAGTCATGCTCTCCCCCTTAAATTTTCTTCCCTTACATGTCAAACTCCATTAATCCTTCTTTGTTTTTTTTTTTCATTGAAATTCATGATGAGCAACTTCCATTAGGGAGGGTTTAATCAAAATGACGACCCAAAGGTTTTGCCTTTCAACTTCTCTTCCAATTCGCTTGATGTTCGAAACCCCTTTCCTACTCTTGTCCGATTTGAAAACCCTGAAGCCAACTCTAGTCGGGCTTCTCTTTCTGAATTCTCGTTTCTATCAACCTATCCTTTACTTGAAATTCTTTATTCCCCCGAAGTCACCTTTCTTGTCATATTCCATACCACTATCTCTTTTCCACTTAACTCAGATGTGGCCCAGTCGCAGAGATACTTGATAAGTGAGGTGAAAGAACTTCCTACGAAGTAAACACTAAAATGCATGTCGGGTAAAGATGTCAATGCACGTGTCACGCTTACAGCTAGCAAACATGCAACACATTAGAGCAACGAAATCAAATAGAAATGCACGCACGACCATAAGTAAAGAAGAATAAATAATTGGTGCGAAGTATGATGCACGTGTTATGAATGTTTTGGAACCTATCACCAATGTGGTAAGTTGTTAGCTCGGTAGCTTTTCCTCGTTCCTCCAATCACGAGGTCACTTTGACTTGCTAATCATGCTTCGTCTTTCCCCCGGTCTTCAAGTTTTCCATGAATCTTTGTGCATCAACTCGTACCTTCCACGGTCCGGGATTGCAATTTCTCAATCCCTAATTTTTCTACATCTTGATCAAGATTCCCGCACTCGTCCTTTATGAGCTTGAATGGGCGACTTGAACTTGCTTTCCAATTGCTTCCACTGGAGTGCATGATTTCTTTCCAAAAAGTCTTTGCCTTTCTTTACCGTTTCCGTTCGTCGCTCCATATTTCACAATTCACCCTCACAACACGATAATTCAGCATAGATTTGAAAAACGAACTCAAATCTTGTCCGTAGTAGTATCACCTTCCATGAACTTGTATTTTCCACGTTACTTGGCTCCTTCCAATCCCTTCCCGACTCGTTTTCCATCTTAGTTGAAATTTAGGGCTCCCGGACTCACTTTTTCCCGATCTTGACCTCTACAACCTCTTTTATAGCCATTAGATTCATTTAGAAATCCCTCTTTGGTGACTCTTGAGACTTAATTCCCGCCGAATGTATTTTAGTTTGAATCTTTGCAATCTTCGCTATCTTTTCCATAATCTGAACTCTGAATTAAAGTACCCTCAAAGTTTATTCACTCCATTCCTTAATATGAATGACCCCGTTGAATCCAATCATGGCATCTTATGTAAGAGAGCCGCATATGTCAATCTTCGGAGTCATAAATATTCCCCGATCAACTCCTATTTCATCAAGTGTCCCTCTATACTTGCATTTCCAAAGTCAAACTTCCATTCTAGCTCCTAACCCTTGAACTCTAGCTCTATCTATGAAGACCACGCATCTCGAATTCTCTATATCCTCCCCCGACGCATCCCTCCTATCTTCCATACCTCAGAAACGATTTTCAATAGAGCGTTGTTATCGTAGAACTTGGCCGTGGTTTGATATTATCTTCATAACCTATAAATCATAACTCATTTCAAGGATATATGCATGCGATTAGTGCATGCTCATGGCACGTATTTAAAATGAAAAACACTGATCCAATGCCGGAATGCAACATATAAGTCAACAAAATTTCAAAGAGGAAGGCAATTCATATTCAAGATCGATACAATGCACACATTGTCATGTAGTTCCTAAGCTGTACGGCCTAGACTGACTCAATCACGACACTAGAACACCGGTTTTGTAACCGGGCTCTGATACCACTTAAGGATGTAGTACCCGAGCGCAAGGTACCACATCCCCCACACCGAGACCCGACCCGAATAAGAAATGGACAATCCTTACTCGAGCTAAATCACGACGAACGGGGACATACACACTGTAACGCCCCGAATTTCAGACAGTCAGGTACGCTTGACACGTGTGAGTTCCGAGCGTTAGGATCTATTTTATTCATTTTCGATATTCAATTTATATATGTTATATTAATTTCTATAAATTGTATTTCAACATGCTACGTGAAATTATATGAAATACTTGTCCACTTGAGAGTTATTACGTGGGTATATGTGATCGTTACTTGAATTAATTGCCCGAGTTGTATTAATTGCTTAATTGTCCTTAATTGATCACTTTATTAAGTTAAGGGACTAAATTGCAAGATTCTTCCTTGGACTAAATTGATAATTTTCCCAACTTGACAAACCTAATTGCATAACTTTTATAATTGAGGGATTTAATTGCAAATATTATACATTTTTCCCAAATATATCGGTATACACATCTCTTCCTCAATCATCATTTTTCATTTCATGCCAAACATCCCATATTTGCTCCCTTGCTCTACCGAGCCAAACCTCAACCAAGAGAAGAAGGGATTTCATCATTTCTTGCCAAAATCTTTGAGGAATTGGAAGTCTTGAGCTATCATCTTCATCACATCTCCATCTTTTCTTCTTCTTCTTTCATTCAAGGTAGAGATCGTTATATATATGATCTCTTGATAATTATGCATGAAGCTAGGGTTCATGATTTGAGCTTGATAATTGAGGTGTTGGTGCTAGAAGTATGATTACATGCTTAAAGCTTGAATTTCATGTGTAATTCTTGAGAATTAGGATGAGTTCATGTGTAAGCCAAAGTTGGGAATCATGATGATGGAAGCATGAGTTGTGTGTTTATATTGAGTTTTATTGTACCAAAAGCATGTATATATGTTTAGTTCATGGAGTTATGCAATTAGAGAGTGAATTATAAGAGATTTGATGCTTTGAAGATGTATTTCGTGCCTCCCCTGTCTTCTGCTCTGTTCTCGGTTCTTCCTGCGTAACGGGAACGACCCTTCCCGTTCCCTTTGTAATTGGGGAACGGCCGTTCCCATTGATTTGAATAATGTGCATGGCGGCGAGGACGGGAACGACTGTTCCCATTTTGGCTTGCAAGCCAGAACGGCCGTTCCCATCTTCGGGGAGCTCGACAGGCGGGAACGGCCATTCCCACTTTGAACTAAGCCTGGAACGGCCGTTCCCAGCCCTCTGGAAGTGCAGAAAGTTTCTGCATAAAATGTAAATTTTAGCCCTATGATCCAATGATTTATTTGACCCCAAATTGTTATTATATGAATGATTACATGCCAAAACACGATATTTATATGCCACATTGTTTATTGCATGATGTCTCGTACTTGATCACGCCGAGCGTCTTATATGAAATAATTGTTAGGAATAGTGCCCTAGAAAGCCGATTGTATATCCTCTTTGTGCTTTTCCTTATTGTAGTCACAGACAATCTTTGAATGAAATAACGAATTGAGGCAACACTTCTTTATATGCTCTTGTTTGGTATGCGTTTACTTTATCTGTGCATGTATGAGAACTCCCCTAATCCTGATGACTTTAGGACTCTACCATTTAGGTGAAATGGTTCATGAAACGAGCCCTATATCACATAAGTCATGATTAGTAAAATACTCCAAGCCGATGAGTCCTACAGACAGTGGGAGTGTCAACCTGACTCCTCTAAGGCTTGCTTGTGGGATCACGCCCTTAAGAAGGACCACCTTGTTTTATGGAGGTGCAAAGTGTATAGTTGATACGTGCGTGATACATGAGGGTGCTTACTTTAATAAGTAAGTTCACTGAGGTGCCCCGTGTGAGAACATTCCTAAATGGGAAAGGAAGTTTCTATTTCAGGAAATGGAAACTTCCAGATTAGGAAATATCTCACGAGTCATTGATGTGATTAATTGATCCTTAGACTTGAGGTTCCTTGTCACTTTATGAGTTAACTCTGTAGTCTTAGGTATAAGCTTTAAAGGGTGTCGCCTTAGACAACTGATTCAAGGCTTATGCTGGGGCTGCACAAGTGACTCATGAAAGTGAATGAGAATCAAGAAAGGACCTACACTTACATTTGCAAGGTGAACTCTTATTGTGTAAGTCATTCATATGCCATATGGAGTCCTTGGCCAAGGCAGTAGATCAAGACATCAAGAAAAGGGTTTCTTGGATTGAGATCAAATGGATATGAAATGCACTTAGCTTTAAGACCGGATTATTAGGGTTCTGATTATTCCCTTGCCCTAGATCTTAGTTGAGAGATAGTAAGTAGGAGGATTGTATCTCACATGAATCAATGACTTAAAGGTTCTGTCGAATCCGAACATTCCAATTCAGCTAGGGGTTAAACACCTGTTGCTAGACTATGGTCGTTTAATCTGTGGACTGATTAATTAATTAGTGAATTAATTAATTAGGGTCACTGCTAATTGAATTGAGAACCTAGAGGGTCACACACAACAACTTGGTTACATGAGTTGAGGCTTGAAAATGATTAAACGAGTTAATCGGGCCAAGAGGGTTCCACACGTGTGAAGTCACACGTGTGGCACGTGAGTGACACGTGTCACTGTGACACGTGTCACACACGTGTGTATATATATATATTAAATAATTAATTAGTTAATTATTTAATAGACTTTGGTTTAATTTTGAATTAAAAAGAAAGTCTAATTTTGGAGAAAATAATCTAGTTAATTAATTACGAATTAATTAATTAGATAAAAATAAGTTATTTATTTTATAATAAATAAAGTATAAAATTATCCAAAAATAGTTTGGATATTTTTAGCTCTATTAAAAGTTGACTTGAATTAGAATTCAAAGTCAAAGTTGGAAATACTTGATGATCAAGTAATAGGAGAGAGAGGGACCAAATCCTTTGTCCATTAGGACTAGGTTCGGCCGCCCCTCCCCTTTCCTATATATAGGGGAGCTCATGCTCCCCTTTAGAGCTAATAGACAATTCTTGGTTCATGTGTTGAACACCTTCCCTTCTCCAAGATTAAATTAAACCCTAGGTTAAGCCTAAACACTAACTAGAGAACTAGCATCCTTACTAGTTAGATTGTGATCAAGTTGGTGGACTTTCTCTAGAGACTTCAAGTTAGAAGTTTGAAGATTCGAGCTTTACCAAAGGAGAGGGGATCAAGCCACGAGAAGAGCGTTCTTGGGTGGCTTGAAACGCTTCAAGAAAGAACAAAAGAAAAGTAAGTTTTCTGTCTTTACGAATTTGGTTACACGATTGCGAGTTCAAGGTCCTTTTGTTGGAAAATTTTTTTAAATTCCGCTGCTTTCTGATTCGTATTTTCCAACAATAATATGCTTGAATTGTGGTCTCACGCACGTACATTGTCCCGTTTCTTATCCTGTTATTCTCCAGGGCGGAGATTGTGGATCATAAGCACGTTCACGCATTCACGAGTCGTGTGTCGCTTGTCAAGTGAGGTTTAATTGCTAGTTATATAGAACCCGTATAACCTTTACGTGATCTTTCGGCCAATGGTATTTATATTTATAATTTCATGAAATCACTTATCATTTCAAGTCATGTTCATGAAACGCAAGCAAGCAAGCAAGCCATGTTATTGTCATGAATCAAACTTGTTTTAGGCGAGTAGCATGACCGTTCAAGTTGGGCCCGAGGATAGTGACTAGAACCAACCGGGAAAGCAAGGGCTGACGGGTAACTCTGGCACTATCCTCACCACATTTGGGGTCACCCCTGAATCCGCTAGGAGGTTAGTGAAGGAAGGAGCTCCGGGCTTAGGGATTCATGTACCCTCTGCTCAACATGCATGGATGTTGGGGCCTTGCAATCCCATCATCAACCGGAGGAAGAAGGAGACTGGGGATGAATCCGACACCGCGGATTGTCCTCGGGTTATTGCATGATTTCCATTCCATGAACGTGTTATATGATTACACATGCATGATTGCACGATAATTGAATTGCGTGATCACTTATTGTTTAATAATCAAGCAAGCATGTTCATGTACATTTGGAGTTCAGTTGGAGACCGCCTTTACTTGCCGGGGCCATGTATTGATTGCATGAAAATGAACAAGTATTTAATATTGATAGTTGTATTCTCGGGCGAAGCTATATTATTATTAAACTCATATACTTATCTTTTACAAATCTTTACCCGAGAATATAACTTGCATGTTATCTGCGCTAATATGTATGTAAACCCCTCACTCGGTCTTCACAGACTGACACCTCCACCTTTCAGGTTATTGCAGGTACACACTAGGCGGGAGTTGAGTTGAGTCGAGTCGAGTCCAGTTCATGTAGTCGAGTCAACCATGGTTCGTGTATTTGGTTATTTATTGTTAATTATGGAATGATAGTTAGTGTTATTGTTTTACTTGAAGATGATAATGTATTGATAAATGAAGTTAGAATATATTTTACTTGGTAAGTGAGAAATGTTATGGCCTGATTAATGGAAATATTTGATAATAATTATTTATGCTTCCGCTTTGTTTTGTTGCATGTATAGTAATCCCGCCTAGCTTGTCGTGTATGGCATTGTCACCCGTTCACTATAAGTTGGTTCATGTACGGATTGGCCGTTTCGTATGTGGATTGACCTATAGTGCGGGGGTATGGTACCTCCACGTGTTAAGGGGTGCTACATCTAAGGTGGTATCAGAGCCCGGTTGCAAAACCGAGGTTCTAGTGTCGTGTCGTGTCAAGTCTAGGTCGTACGGCATAGGAATTATTTGACAATGTGAGAGTCTTGCATCTTATTTGAATGTCTTGATCTACTTGAATTCTTTGAATTACCTGAAATACTTGATAGCTTGTACTTTGTATTAATTCATGCCATTAATTGTCAACTAAGTGATCTTGAATTGCTTGAAAATTGGGTAAGCAATGTGTGTTATTTTACGTATTGATGAATTACTTGTCGCATTTTATATTAAACTCTTGTTATTGGCATCAAGTATGTGACAACTATGTGACATGAACACGCTTCACCCACATGCATTTATTTGCAAAGTAAGTTGTGAGTGACACGTTTTGGAAAGGTATGAATCAAGGTCAAAGGATTTTGAAGATTTAAGAGACTGATTAACTGTGACGCCCCGCTATTTCGGATTTTTAGGTATGACTTGTGTGCTCTTTAAGTGCGCGTTTAAATTATTTTAATTACTTGATTATATGATTTATATTTATTCTTATTTGAAATTCTTTAAATATTTGAACTATTTGAATTGAAATTATATGAATTTCTTGAATATTTGCGCATGCGTTAAATGTTTATGTGCCGTTTCCGTATTTAATGAATTCGAAACTTAGTGGAATTTTAATATGTTGGATTTATGTGTGTCTTTCATTTGAATATATGCTCATTTTATGTTTTCGGATTTATTTGATTGTGTTTTGAATTTATTTTGTGCATTTGGAACCAAAACGGGGCTAACGGGAAATTAGCGCACCTTTGGTTCTGTACGTGATATCTTAAGCTAGGAAACTCGGATTCGAGTTTTGTCAACTTCGTTGAACTCGTATCGAAAATTTGAGTTCAATGAACTTAGCTTTATATTTTTCTAATATCATTTGAACCCCCGAAATTCAACCGAAACTCGCAACGGGAGCCAAATCTACCACACATTGCCAAAAATGCCATAACTCTCTCATACCTTGACCAAATTAACCATGGTTTGAACCTATGTGACCCTAATTACCCCACTATCACCCCAAACACCCCCATACCGAACCAACCTCAGCAACTAAGCCAAAATCAACCAAACTTGCCCTGCTCTCCAGAAAATCCCATAACCCTTGCCCTCCTTGGAGATTCAAGCTCAAATCTCCATTTTTCCTCCATTCAATCCACAAGGTGAGTTTAGGATCATGTTATACATTCAATATGGGTCATTTTAAGCTTTTCATCCCCAATTTTGATCGTGTATTGATGGGGTTTTGGATATATGGATGAATAGGTAGGTTATATGCCAATTTGTTGATTTCTTTCATTCCTTGGTTGTTTTGGTTGATTCCAAGCTTGAATATGGTTGCCATGACACCTTCTTTGCATTTATGGTGAAGTATTAGATGGTAGTTAAAGCATTCATGAGTTACCATTAATGTATATTTGAAGTTTTTACATGAAATGATCATCCTTACCTCCATATCATGTTTCAACACTTTGGGAGCATGTTTGTGTGTTGTTGTGGAGTGGTTTTCTTGCATATTGGTGATCTTAACTTACCTGAGTATGTTGGTTGGAGATTGAATGGTGTTGCTCTATTTTTCTGCTACGTTGGGTGGATTTGAGTCAGTAGGTCTGGACCAAATCCATGGGGGTGGATTTTTCCCTTTGGAAAAATCCATGGGGGTGGATTCTGTCCAGTTTTTTTTTTATTGCTCTGGTTTCGTTTTTTCTTGTTTTTCTTCGCTTGTTTTGTATTCCTCCACCTCTTTTATGACTTATATGCTATGCTAACATGTATTATCTTGAGTGTTATGAAATTTTATGATTTTTTGTGGAATATTTTACGAGTTATGCTTCAATGTGTCTTCTTTGCTCCTAACGTGTGCATGCATGGACTTTGCTCTTAAGTTTGAACCCTAATTGCTATTTATTCCTTATTTAATGACTTGTATGTTACGTATACATGTTATACTACGTGTTATGATCGTTATTTGAATTTCTTGGACTAATTTAGTATGATTTATGGAGATGTTGAACTTTAACAAATTTGAACGCTTCATGAAAAGAATGGAATGAAAGTTTATATGTCTTTAAGACATTAATAGTGCACATGAACGTGTCCATTACATAATATCATCTTTTATGCATTCATAGCATGATCATTTTTTTGCCGAGCGTCTTATTTGGTCATTTTGAGTCTCACACCACTTTGTTCGCACAGATCCGGGTCCGGTTGAAGGTGAAGGCGATCCTTGAAGCTTCTACTCCTTTTATTTTATCTTTGAAGGTGGGTTTCTCTTCTACTTAGTTAAATGACCTTATATACCTCTTATGTGTAAAGATTTTGACCTAAAATTATATATATATAGAGTCCTTTTTATCGAGTCTATGATTTTGAACGTAAAGCCCTTCTTTTGTGAACCCTACCTAAATGTTTTGGCGAGAAATGAACGAATGCACAGAATGGGGCCCAGGGACTTAGTGCTAGAGGCTATCCGGGGAGGCATGGGCCGACGGTGATCCCTTTCACTAATCCCACCAATCTAACGACGTAACCGGACCTCGTTAGGAGTTAGCGAGGAATGGACGTTGAGTGCCATCTGGGGAGTCATGTAACCCCTTTTGGTCAATGCATGGGTGGTCGGGTCTTGCAAACCCGTCCACCAACCCGGAGGAAGAAGGAGTATATGTTATGTATGTGCACAAAAGAATAGTATGCATGAAAAGAATGATTGAATGAATGTTTTATTGAAATACACAAGGTGTTGGTTGGAGATAATGCACACCCACTCGACGGGCCACTAAAGACCTAATGAATTTGAGTGTTATAATCCCGATTGATGATTTCCTTATTTCACTCACTTGAGAAATGTTTTGAAAACCTCATTTGGGATTATGGCTTGCATGTACTTGTTTAATTATAATTTTATCTATATTTATGCCCTGTTTTATACCCACCCGTCCCCTTTGGACTGAACCCGGATTGTTTTCAGTTTTTGTTGTGCAGGTGTAAGGGGAGCTAGGCGGGAATTCGAGTCTAGAGTCTTGCATTTGCTTCTAGCTCTTGTATATTTTGTTTACACTTGCATACTCATACTTATGGTCTTGGTATTTTATCTATGATTTGGGGAATTGTATATTTTGGGCCTTTTAGGCATGTGACTTATGATATATTCTTTTGGAGCGTGATGCTCAATGTACAACTTGTATGTTATTTATGCTTTCGCTTTATTGTCTATTCTTGTATTTCTTGGTTTAAGGGTTAGTCCCGCCTAGCATAGAGTGTGTGTATGTCCCCGTTCGTCGTGATCTAGCTTGAGTATGGATTATCTATTTCATATTCGGGTGGGGTCTCGGTACGGGGGATGTGGTACCTTGCGCTCGAGTGCTACATCCTAGTGTGGTATCAGAGCTTCGAGTTGCAAAACCGGGCCCTAGTGTCGTGTGAGTTGGTCTAGGTCATTCGGTTATAGGAATTACTTGTCAACGTGTCTCTTTTGTATTTCTAATGTGCCTATGTGCTTAATTATCGCATTTTGATTGAATTATCTTCTCTTTTCATGCATGAACTAAACATAGCATGCATTTTCCGTGTCTTATTAACAGGATGCCTCCTAGAAGATATCGATCTCCGGAACGGCGTCATCGTCGAAATCGTTCTCCTACACCTCCTCCACCACCACCACAACCGACTGAAGCTTTTGTGAATTCAGTCATAAATATTATTGATCAAAGGCTTCGGGACTATGTGCCACCTGCACCTCCAGCACCACCTGCACCCGCAGTACCACAAGAGACTCCACTTTCTGCTATCCTTAGGGACTTTCAAAACCAACATCCCCCGAAATTCTTCAAGGGAAATGATATACAAGCGGAGATGTGGCTCAAAGAAATGGAGAGGATTTGGGAACTTATTCCATGCGAGTCTTGGGAGAAGGCCCGATGTACTATTACTCTAATTCAAGGTGAGGCCTACTCATGGTGGGAAAGTACTATGATTGTTTTAGCTGCAAGGGGAGAAGAGGTTAATTGGGAGGTTTTCACACGGGAATTCAAGAACAAGTTTATTCCTCCCGCATCCCGCACGCGAAGATTGAAGGAATTTACGGAATTGAAGCAGGGATCGAGGTCAGTTGGTGAATACATTTCAGAGTTTGAGAGGTTGTCCCGCTATGCCCCTAATATAGCGAATGATGACTCTCATAAGGCCATGCAATTCGTTCAAGGACTTCGGCCTGATATTCAGACATCTCTTGAAGCTGTTAACACGAGTACTTGGGCGAAGGCGACTGTGAAGGCCTTAAAAGTGGAAGATTCTGTGAATGCCCGAAGGTCTTCTTACCGGTAGGGACAAGGATCCGGTTCCGGATTGGGGTATAATCAAGGAAAGAGACCTATGACTTTCTCAACTCCTCAACAAAAAGGACCGTTCAAGAAGCCCTTTGTCCCAAAGCAAGCCCCACGGGCACCTCAAGTTCCCCAAGCTCCTACAGGACCTCGCAAAGATCATCCTCCGTGTATGCATTGTGGAGGACCAACCCATTCTTATAACACTTGCAGGAGAAGACTCGGGTTGTGTCTGATTTGTGGAAAGGCGGATCATATAGCCAATGTTTGCCCCGACAAAATTCCAGGTTTTCAGGGAGGAGCTCAAAGGCCACTAGTTCGAGCACGAGCTTATGCCCTTGAGGGCGAGGAACAAAATATCGAGGCCGACCCAAATGCCGTGGTGGAAGGTACCGTTTGCATTCACAACATGAACATACATGCATTATTCGATCCGGGTGCCACGCATTCCTTTATCTCTTGTGATCTATGTGCTACTCTTTGCCTACCTGTTATTTCTGTGGATATTTGCTTCCTAGTTAGCTCCCCTCTCGGGGGAAATCTTGTGTCAGACAGGGTGGTGAAGAATTATGTTGTGAAGATGGAAGACTGGGTTTATTCAGCTAATTTTATCGTTATGCCAATGAAGAGATACGGGGTGATATTGGGCATGGATTGGTTGTACAAGCACCGGGCCATGGTTGATTACTTTGCTAAAAAGGTCCATTTGGGTAAAGAAGTAATTGTGGGGTTTGGTTCGAAATCAGTGCCGCTTTTATCTTTTACCGAAGCTCACAAATTGATTAGAGATGGAGCTACGGGATATGTTGCCTATCTTCTTAATAAACCTAAGGAGCAAGTTAAGTTCGAAGATGTGGCCGTGGTTAAGGAGTATCCCGATGTGTTCCCGGAAAGTTTGAATTCATTGCCACCGGATCGAGAGATAGAATTTGCTATAGATTTGTATCCGGGATCAACGCCGTATTCCAAGACCCCTTACAGAATGGCACCGGCTAAATTGAAGGAATTAAAGATTCAATTGGAAGAACTTCTTAAGAACGGATTTATTCGGCCGAGTTCTTCACCGTGGGGTGCTCCGGTTTTATTTGTTAAGAAAAAGGATGGAGCATTAAGGATGTGCATCGATTACCAAGAGTTAAACAGAATGACTATCAAGAATAAGTATCCTTTACCCCACATCGAGGATTTGTTTGATATGTTGCAAAGTTTAGGGGTATACTCGAAACTGGATTTGAGGCAGGGATATTATCAATTAAAAATTCGGGAAGGAGACATTCCAAAGACGGGATTCAACACCCGGTATAGGTATTACGAGTTCGTAGTCATGCCATTTGGTCTAACTAATGCCCCTGCAGCATTTATGGATATGATGCATAGGATTTTCCATCCCTACCTCGATAAGTTTGTGGTGATCTTTATTGACAACATTTTGGTGTATTCAAGGACTGAAGAGGATCATGCCCGACATCTCAAGTTGGTGTTGGATCAGTTGAGAGAACACCAATTGTATGCTAAGTTCAGCAAGTGCGAATTTTGGATTGATCGGGTTTCTTTTCTAGGCCACGTTGTTTCAAGGAAGGGTTTGGAAGTAGATCCTGCAAAGATAGAGACAGTTATTCAGTGGCAAACTCCGAAGAATGTCTCAGAAATAAGAAGTTTCTTGGGTTTAGCGGGCTATTATCGGAGATTTGTACAGGATTTCTCAAAGATTGCAGCTCCTTTGACCCGATTGACAAAGAAAGAGGCTAAATTTGAGTGGGAGTCTTCGTGTGAGGCGAGTTTTCAAGTGTTGAAGGAGAAGTTGACAACTGCACCTGTGTTAGCACTTCCCGAAGGTAATGAAGGTTACACAGTTTATACGGACACCTCTAAGGAAGGCTTGGGTTGTGTATTGATGCAGAATGGGAAAGTGATCGCCTATGCCTCTAGGAAGTTGAAGGAACACGAAAAGAATTATCCCACGCACGATCTCGAACTTGCAGCTTTGATATTTGCCCTAGGGAAATGGAGGCATTATCTTTACGGGGTTTCATTTGAGATCTTTTCTGACCACAAGAGTCTCCAGTACTTGTTTTCTCAGAAGGAGCTAAACATGAGACAAAGGCGTTGGATGGAATCTCTTGAAAACTATGATTGTGTGATTAAATATCCCGGCAAAGCTAATGTGGTCGCGGATGCATTGAGCAGGAAGGCTAGTGTATCTAACTTGGAAGGGACGAGTACAGATATAGAAGAGCCTATTAGAATAAGAGCTCGTATCTCTAATATTTCAATTCACTCGGATTTAAGAGAAAGGATATTTGAGGCTCAAAGAAGTGATCCCGAAGTTCAGAAATTAGTTGAGAAAGCTCGAGAGGATCCCGAGTGTCCTTTTAGATTTGATGATACAGGAATTTTCAGGTTAAAGAACAGAATTGTGATTCCTAAGGATTTGAGAAGGCTCATTTTGGATGAAGCTCATAAATCTACTTATTCAGTACATCCGGGAGGAAACAAGATGTATCGGGATCTCAAGCAATATTATTGGTGGAATGGTTAGAAGAGAGATGTGGTGAACTTTGTGAGACAATGCCTAACTTGTCAGTTAGTGAAAGCTGAGCATCAGAAGCCGTCGAGATTATTGCAACCGTTACCTATACCCGAATCTAAATGGGAACAGATTGCTATGGATTTTGTTTCGGGTCTTCCAAGAGTGAAAGGTGGTTTCGATGGAATTTGGGTGATAGTGGATCGATTGACAAAGTCGGCACATTTTCTTGCTATTCGGATGTCCGATAAAGTGTCAAAATTGGCTAAGAAATATCGGGATGAGATAGTTCGGTTACATGGAGTGCCCGTAAGTATAGTCTCAGATCGGGGTCCAAGGTTTACCTCCGGATTTTGGCAAGAGTTGCAAAGAAATTTGGGAACAAGGCTTCATTTCAGCACCGCTTTTCATCCTCAAACGGATGGACAATCTGAAAGGTTGATTAAGTATTTAGAGGATATGTTAAGGGCGTGTGTATTGGACTTTCAGAGCTCGTGGAAGGAACAACTGCAGTTGATTGAATTTGCCTACAACAATAGCTTTAAAGCCTCGATAGGAATGGCACCTTATGAAGCTCTCTACGGAAGGAAGTGTGGATCTCCCTTGTTTTTTGATTTAGAGGAATGGAAATGGAGTAAACAAGAAGGAGTGAAATGGGGAGAAAAGAAGGAAAAGCCTTCTAAGGCCGTTCAAGAGGCGATTGATAAGATTCAATTGATTCGACAACGGATGAAAGCAGCTCAAGATAGACAAAAGAGTTATGCGGACCGTCGAAGGAAGAATCTTGAGTTTGAAGTAGATGATAGGGTATTCCTAAAAGCTTCCCCGAGAAAAGGGTTCACGAGAATTGGAAAAGGAGGGAAATTGAACCCTAGGTACTTGGGGCCCTACGAGATTTTGGAGAAAATCGGGGATACGGCTTATCGGTTGGATCTACCTCCAAGTTTGACGGGAATTCACATTGTGTTCCATGTTTCCCAACTCAGAAAATATCATCCGGATGATTCAGAGATCCTACCCGAGGAAGAAGTGGAAATTGAGCCTAAGCTTACCTTCGTTCAGAAACCGGTTAAGATTTTGCATCGAAAATTTCAAAAACTTCGAAACCGGCAAATCCCACAAGTTAAGGTCCTATGGAGAAGTGATAAATCGGAAAAGGCTATGTGGGAGACGGAGGATAAGATGAGGAAATTCCATCTCGGGTTATTTCCGGACAATCAGTGAATCCGAGGACTGATTCTTTTAAGGGGGAGAGGCTGTGACGCCCCGCTATTTCAGATTTTCAGGTATGACTTGTGTGCTCTTTAAGTGCGCGTTTAGATTATTTTAATTACTTGATTATATGATTTATATTTATTCTTATTTGAAATTCTTTAAATATTTGAACTATTTGAATTGAAATTATATGAATTTCTTGAATATTTGCGCATGTGTTAAATGTTTATGTGCCGTTTCCGTATTTAATGAATTCGAAACTTAGTGGAATTTTAATATGTTGGATTTATGTGTGTCTTTCACATGAATATATGCTCGTTTTATGTTTTCGGATTTATTTGATTGTGTTTTGAATTTATTTTGTGCATTTGGAACCAAAACGGGGCTAACGGGAAATTAGCGCACCTTTGGTTCCGTACGTGATATCTTGAGCTAGGAAACTCGGATTTGAGTTTTGTCAACTTCGTTGAACTCGTATCAAAAATTTAAGGTCAATGAACTTAGCCTTAAAATTTTCTAATATCATTTGAACCCCCTAAATTCAACCGAAACTCGCAACGGGAGCCAAATCTGCCACACATTGCCAAAAATGCCATAACTCCCTCATACCTTGACCAAATTAACCATGGTTTGAACCTATGTGACCCTAGTTAACCCCACTATCTCCCCATACACCCCCATACCGAACCAACCTCAGCAACTAAGCCAAAATCAACCAAACTTGCCCTGTTCTCGAGAAAATCCCATAACCCTTGCCCTCCTTGGAGATTCAAGCTCAAATCTCCATTTTTCCTCCATTCAATCCACAAGGTGAGTTCAGTATCATGTTATACATTCAATATGGGTCATTTTAAGCTTTGCATCCCCAATTTTGATCATGCATTGATGGGGTTTTGGATATATGGATGAAATAGGTAGGTTATATGCCAATTTGTTGATCTCTTTCATTCCTTGGTTGTTTTGGTTGATTCCAAGCTTGAATATGGTTGCCATGACACCTTCTTTGCATTTATGGTGAAGTATTAGATGGTAGTTGAAGCATTCATGAGTTACCATTAATGTATATTTGAAGTTTTTACATGAAATGATCATCCTTACCTCCATATCATGTTTCAACACTTTGGGAGCATGTTTGTGTGTTGTTGTGGAGTGGTTTTCTTACATATTGGTGATCTTAACTTACCTGAGTATGTTGGTTGGAGATTGAATGGTGTTGCTCTGTTTTTCTGCTACGTTGGGTGGATTTGAGTCAGTAGGTCTGGACCAAATCCATGGGGGTGGATTTTTCCCTTTGGAAAAATCCATGGGGGTGGATTCTGTCCAGTTTTTTTTTTATTGCTCTGGTTTCATTTTTTCTTGTTTTTCTTCGCTTGTTTTATATTGCTCCACCTCTTTTATGACTTCTATGCTATGCTAACATGTATTATCTTGAGTGTTATGAAATTCTATGATTTTTCGTGGAATATTTTACGAGTTATGCTTCAATGTGTCTTCTTTGCTCCTAATGTGTGCATGCATGGACTTTGCTCTTAAGTTTGAACCCTAATTGCTTTTTATTCCTTATTTAATGACTTGTATGATACGTATACATTTTATACTATGTGTTATGATCGTTATTTGAATTTCTTGGACTAATTTAGTATGATTTATCGAGATGTTGAACTTTAACAAAATTGAACGCTTCATGAAAAGAATGGAATGAATGTTTATATGTTTTTAAGACATTAATAGTGCACATGAACGTGTCCATTACATAATATCATCTTTTATGCATTCATATGATGATCATTTTATTGCCGAGCGTCTTATTTGGTCATTTTGAGTCTCACAGCACTTTGTTCGCACAGATCCGGGTCCGGTTGAAGGTGAAGGCGATCCTTGAAGCTTCTACTCCTTTTATTTTATCTTTGAAGGTGGGTTTCTCTTCTACTTAGTTAAATGACCTTATATACCTCTTATGTGTAAAGATTTCAACCTGAAATTATATATATATAGAGTCCTTTTTATCGAGTCTATGATTTTGAACGTAAAGCCCTTCTTTTATGAACCCTACCTAAATGTTTTGGCGAGAAATGATCGAATGCACAGAATGGGGTCCAGGGACTTAGTGCTAGAGGCTATCCGGGGAGGCATGGGCCGACGGTGATCCCTTTCAATAGTCCCACCAATCTAACGACGTAACCGGACCTCGTTAGGAGTTAGCGAGGAATGGACGTTGAGTGCCATCTGGGGAGTCATGTAACCCCTTTTGGTCAATGCATGGGTGGTCGGGTCTTGCAAACCCGTACACCAACCCGGAGGAAGAAGGAGTATATGTTATGTATATGCACAAAAGAATAGTACGCATGAAAAGAATGATTGAATGAATGTTTTATTGAAATACACAAGGTGTTGGTTGGAGATAATGCACGCCCACTCGCCGGGCCACTAACGACCTAATGAATTTGAGTGTTATAATCCCGATTGATGATTTCCTTATTTCACTCACTTGAGAAATGTTTTGAAAACCTCATTTGGGATTATGGCTTGCATGTACTTGTTTAATTATCATTTTATCTATATTTATGCCCTGTTTTATACCCACTAGTCCCCTTTGGACTGAACCCGGATTGTTTTCAGTTTTTGTTATGCAGGTGTAAGGGGAGCTAGGCGGGAATTCGAGTCTAGAGTCTTGCATTTGCTTCTAACGCTTGTATATTTTGTTTACACTTGCATACTCATACTTATGGTCTTGGTATTTTATCTATGACTTGGGGAATTGTATATTTTGGGCCTTTTAGGCATGTGACTTATGATATATTCTTTTGGAGCGTGATGCTTAATGTACAACTTGTATGTTATTTATGCTTTCGCTTTATTGTCTATTCTTGTATTTCTTGGTTTAAGGGTTAGTCCCGCCTAGCATAGAGTGTGTGTATGTCCCCGTTCGTCGTGATCTAGCTTGAGTATGGATTATCTATTTCATATTCGGGTGGGGTCTCGGTGCGGGGGATGTGGTACCTTGCGCTCGGGTGCTACATTAACCGTTCGAACCAAGTTGCAATTCGGTCAACCAAGAATGGACACCGGAATCGAGCCCAACATTTCTACGGTGCCAGGTTCTTCAATGCATTCATAAACACGTGCATCATAATTGTTAATTAATTTGCTTCTCATTTATAAATATTGTTATAGATGTTCTTTATATTACCTACTTGATGCATTAAGTATATGCTTAAATTAGTTGAATTATTTAAATTGCTTTACTTAAAAGTATATCTTCAAGCTGACATAATTGTCCCAACGTGTAGCATTTTAAATTGCTGATAGGTATGTGACGTGCATTGACACTTTAACCATCATGCATTATTTAGTGTTTATTGTCAATAGGCTCTCCCTATGCTCTGTACAATCCTTGCTCCTATTTCTACGAACTTGAATTTAAAAAAGAGATTTCTGAATCATTGGGTATCATGTTGGGAACCGTGTCATTTGATTTTGCTTGAAATTTAGAAATGTTTGGGACTGTGAGAATTTATCGATCCAGGATTCCGTAGGAGCAGGTACGATATAGATATTTGGAAAAATTTTGGAAACTGGGAAATGATGATAAGTTCAAGCAGATAAATGTTCAGTGGGTCTTTCAACCTTCAGAAATTAATCAGCATTTTGGGCATTCAGTAAGGGTACGAGAAAGAACTTTCCTTGCTTCGGATCAGGGTGTTAACTTGGCAAATCTCAACTCTAGAAGCAGTAGGTGGTAAGTACAGGATATGGCATTTTCACGAATAGCAGAAGGGTTGTGGGATGCTGGAAAATTTTATATCAAATCAGAGTGGTGACAGTTGGGGAATTTCAAGTTAGGTATGTCATTAACAGAAAAGATTAGAAAAGAACCATTAATCAAAATCTTGATTAATAACAAGTAGGACGAGGAAAAGGTTACAGGAATTGAATCAGCAGAGAAGCTTGCAAGTGGGAAAGGACAGAATGAATCTAAAGGGTAAGAAAATTTCTATTTTCTTAAGGGGGAGAGCCGGCCTGAGAATAAGTTTAACATCTGAAATTTATAGCATTCGAGAGAGTTGAAATTTAAGAAAACCGATTCTTCATAGAATCCTCTATCAGAACCATATGAAAGAAGTTTTCAATAATCTGAACTTTCCCTCCCTCTTATACAAAGAAAAGTCCCATCATCGACAGTACCTTTGTTCCATTATCGTTTTCAAGAAAGTGGGTACACCGTCCGCATTTCTCCGATAGCCTCAGGATATCAGTTGACTTAGTAAATAGAAAAGGATTCAATTTGGGTAATACTAGGAATCAATTTCAAGTTTTGGTAGGTTAACTCCGACAAGAGTTTTCTTACGAAGTTATTACTTATAACCTAGAGATGCCTGTAAATGCACACCGTGTTTTCCTCCATGCTGTCGCCGTCACCTCCATAAATATACCAATTTACCCTGAACACTTCAGAAAGATGGAAGCTTGAGCGATCCTTTCTTTCAAGATATTTCGTGGAATTGTTGGGTACGTCATTAAAATTCCCGGGGTTAAATGGAAGATGTTTTACAAGGACTTAATTCCTTCAGTTCTATGTAGAAGTGCTTGTTCGGGTACTCTCGTGGAATAACCACCTGGATTCTCTTCCGTATTAAATATCCGTCATGCTATTTTCTAAGGGAATAGAAGCTCAACTTTCGAATTTCAAACAAAAGAGTTAAGATCTTTGCTTCGGGAAGATGTTTACTTTGATTACGAAGGTCGAGGAAATGGTAAGACCTGTTCTCTCTGTTTATCGGATAAGAATTTTCTTGGAGCACAAAGCCAGTTTTTTTAGCTAGAATATACAGCTATTCTATGACAAGAAATCTCGGGTTGTTCTCAATTCCAAAACCCACTAGAGGATGTGGTAATTAAATTAAAGAAGGGTACAACCGAGGGATTTGAGGTTATATACGGGCATGAAAATGGGGTGATCAATGATGATTTACGGATTATGTTAGAAAATAACGCTGGAGCTGAGAAGATTATCAAGAGTGGGGAATATCGACCATAGTGGAGTAGGGCGAAGAAAATCTCAACTAAAGGATCAATTACTCAAGCGAATTAATTCAGTGCCAGAACTTCAGTCCTCGGTGAATGGTACACTTAATCATGCATACCACGTGCATCATTATTTTATTACTATCTGTTTATTATTATTTGTCATTCTTGTATACGATTCATTGTTTATTATCAATTGTTTATGTGAACTAATAGTTGCATAAATGATAATTTTATTTGATTCTTGTGTGTTACTTGCAAATATTTATCTAAGTGCTCGCTTCAACTTTTATTTCGTGTGCGTAAAAGACGGGGATTCTCTCAAGGTTGTCAAGAGACGGGGTTCTCTTGTTACTTGCTCGAGAGACGGGGTTCTCTCGTTAATTGTTTGAGAGACGGGGCCTCTCAATATTTTCAGCTACTTGGCAACTTGTTCTAGAGGAAGGTTAGATTTTCTTACAAGTGTTTAGGCTCCGGAAAGTTGAGGGTCGTGATTTAACGAACATTGAAGAACCTTGTGGATTGAAGATCTCTTTTGGACTAATCCCTGACGGGGAGTAGCTAACCCGCGTGGGATGAACACGTAAGAGCCAATTAAATTCCAGGAATTCAGGACATGGAATCCGAGGACGGATTCTCTTAAGGGGGAGAGAGTTGTAACGCCCCGAATTTCAGACAGTCAGGTACGCTCGACACGTGTGAGTTCCGAGCGTTAGGATCTATTTTATTCATTTTCGTTATTCAATTTATATATGTTATATTAATTTCTATAAATTGTATTTCAACATGCTACGTGAAATTATATGAAATACTTGTCCACTTGAGAGTTTTTACGTGGGTATATGTGATTGTTACTTGAATTAATTGCCCGAGTTGTATTAATTGCTTAATTGTCCTTAGTTGATCACTTTCTTAAGTTAAAGGACTAAATTGCAAGATTCTTCCTTGGACTAAATTGATCATTTTCCCAACTTGACAAACCTAATTGCATAACTTTTACAATTGAGGGATTTAATTGCAAATATTATACATTTTTCCCAAATAAATCGGTATACACATCTCTTCCTCAATCATCATTTTTCATTTCATGCCAAACATCCCATATTTGCTCCCTTGCTCTACCGATCCAAACCTCAACCAAGAGAAGGAGGGATTTCATCATTTCTTGCCAAAATCTTTGAGGAATTGGAAGTCTTGAGCTATCATCTTCATCACATCTCCATCTTTTCTTCTTCTTCTTTCATTCAAGGTAGAGATGGTTATATACATGATTTCTTGATAATTATGCATGAAGCTAGGGTTCATTATTTGAGCTTGATAATTGAGGTGTTGGTGCTAGAAGTATGATTACATGCTTAAAGCTTGAATTTCATGTGTAATTCTTGAGAATTAGGATGAGTTCATGTGTAAGGCAAAGTTGGGAATCATGATGATGGAAGCATGAGTTGTGTGTTTATATTGAGTTTTATTGTACCAAAAGCATGTATATATGTTTAGTTCATGGAGTTATGCAATTAGAGAGTGAATTATAAGAGATTTGATGCTTTGAAGATGTATTTCGTGCCTCCGCTGCTCTTCTGCTCTGTTCTCTGTTCTTCCTGCGTAACGGGAACGGCCCTTCCCGTTCCCTTTGTAGTTGGGGAACGGACGTTCCCATTGATTTGAATAATGTGCATGGCGACGAGGACGGGAACGACCGTTCCCATTTTGGCTTGCAAGCCGGAACGGCCCGTTCCCATCTTCGGGGAGCCCGACAGGCGGGAACTTCCATTCCCACTTTGAACTAAGCCTGGAACGGCCATTCCCAGCCCTCTGGAAGTGCAGAAAGTTTCTGCATAAAATGTAAATTTTAACCCTATGATCCAATGATTTATTTGACCCCAAATTGTTATTATATGAATGATTACATGCCAAAACATGATATTTATATGCCACATTGTTTATTGCATGATGTCTCGTACTTGATCACGCCGTGCGTCTTATATGAAATAATATGCTTTAATTGTGGTCTCACGCACGTACATTATCCCGTTTCTTGTCCAGTTATTCTCCAGGGCGGAGATTGTGGATCATAAGCACGTTCACACATTCACGAGTCGTGTGTCGCCTGTCAGGTGTGGTTTAATTGCTAGTTATATAGAACCCGTATAACCTTTACGCTATCTTTCGGCCAAAGGTATTTATATTTATAATTTCATGAAATCACTTATCATTTCAAGTCATGTTCATGAAACGCAAGCAAGCAAGCAAGCCATGTTATTGTCATGAATCAAGCATGTTTTAGGTGAGTAGCATGACCGTTCAAGTTGGGCCCGAGGGTAGTGACTAGAGCCAACCGGGAAAGCAAGGGCTGACGGGTAACTCTGGCACTATCCTCACCACATTTGGGGTCACCCCTGAATCTGCTAGGAGGTTAGTGAAGGAAGGAGCTCTGGGCTTAGGGATTCATGTACCCTCTGCTCAACATGCATGGATGTTGGGGCCTTGCAATCCCATCATCAACCGGAGGAAGAAGGAGACTGGGGATGAATCCGCCACCGCGGATTCTCCTCGGGTTATTGCATGATTTCCATTCCATGAAAGTGTTATATGATTACACATGCACGATTGCACGATAATTGAATTGCGTGACCACTTATTGTTTAATAATCAAGCAAACATGTTCATGTACATTTGAAGTTCGGTTGGAGACCGCCCTTACTCGCCGGGGCCATGTATTGATTGCATGAAAATGAACAAGTATTTAATATTGATAGTTGTATTCTCAGGCGAAGCTATATTATTATTGAACTCATATATTTTTTTTTTACAAATCTTTAACCGAGAATATAACTTGCATGTTATCTGCGCTAATATGTATGTAAATTGTAATGCCCCGACTTTTCGGTCAAACAGGTACGACGTATGTGTTTACCAATTTACGCAAATTACTTGTTTTATTTTCATAATTACTTCATTAATTTCATATTTTATATACTTAGTTGATATTTAACTTGAATTCTTATTCATTGAATTTTACTCGAGTTTGAATGCATTTGTTTACGTGACCTTGTTTGAGCTTGATTTGATCTCCGTTTTTCGTGATAATTTGGTATGATTGATATAAGTGTTCTATATTCATGTTTATATGCTCGTTGATTGATTTTCTTCTTGTTTGTTTGAGTTTTGTGTCCGTTTGTCTGATCGGAACCGAAAAGGGAACTAAAGGGCATTTAGCGTACCTTGTGTTCCGAGTGTTGTAACTTGAGCTCGGGAACTCGGAATCGAGTTTCGTCACCTCCGTTGGATCCGTATCGACGATTCGGATGCAATGGGACAAACCTCATACCTTTTTAAGATCATTTGGATTCCTAAAATTCAACCGAAACGAGCACATTACGTTCAAAATGACCAATTATAACTCCACACAAGCTACGGACCTACTTAAGCGTACCTAAGACCTACCCTTTGACCCTACCCACTTGCCAACCACCCCACTACCCTCTCTCAACACCCCCATACCGAGCCATTCCCTTCCCACAACACACATTTTCAGCCAAACAAGAAGAAAAAGAAGAAAGTGAAGAGAAGAAAGAGACCACTATTCACCAAGAGAGAAATTGAGCTTATCTCTCATCCATTCCTCACCATTTCTTAAAGGTAACTCCATTTTTGATATGTACATCTCCTTGTGGTTCTTTTAAGTCCAAGTTTGCATGTTTTCACCATGATTTGATCAAGTTTGGAGGAAATGATTAAAGAGTAAGGGTCTCATGTAAAATTATGATTCTAGCATGCTTCCTTAGAATTTATTTGAGTTTCTTAAGTTATATATGATCCTAAGACATGCCTTTATGATTTTATGGACTTATATTGCATGGTGATTGAGGGATTTAATATGTTCCATTATGAACTTGAAGGTTTTGGAAGATATGAATTGGTTGATGATCTCTTGATGTTTTTTTTTTTTCTTGAAGTTCTTGTTGTCTAATGTGTTACAGCTTGAATACATGAGTAAATGACCTGATTTAGTGTGCTTTTAGGTTGAGTTTTGTGTTGGCTTGGTGATTTATGGCTTCCATTTCGTTTTTTTTCCAAGTTTGTGTGTTTTTTTGGCTACTGACCCAAATCCACGGGGGTGGATTTTTCCCTTTGGAAAAATCCATGGGGGTGGATTTGAGTCAGTAGGCTGGACAGAATCCATGGGGGTAGATTTTTCCCTTTGGAAAAATCCATGGGGGTGGATTTTGTCCTGCGTTTTTTTTTTTTTCACTCCGGTTCTGTTTTTCTTCTTTTTCTCCGCTTGTTTGATCTTCCTCCACCTCTTTTATGACTTCTATGCTATGTTAATATGTATTATTATGTGTTATGATTAATGTATCAAGTTTATGGTTTGTTTTGTTATGATTTATGAACGAATGAACTTGGTACTTCCACTTATTGAATGCAATGAATGATTTTGAACGTTTATGTGACTTTATTGTGTTAATTGTGCATAAGAATAGTTCCATGACTTGAGAACATTTTCTTTTGCATCTCATATCATCCACATTGCATTGCCGTGCATCGTATATGGTCATTTTGAGTCTCACACTACCTCTTTTGCACAGATTCAGGTCTAGTTGGAAACGAGGGCGTCCTTTGAGGCTCTACTCTTATCCTTTCGCCGCTTCAAGGTGGGTTTCTCTTCTACTTGCTAAAATGACCCTATATAAACCTAATGTGCAAAGTTTTAAACCAAATGTATAATATACGTATATAGAGTCTTTTCTCGAGTAAATGATTTCAAACGTAAGCCTTTCTTTTATGAATCCTACCTTATGTTTTGGCGAGACATGATTGTTAATGATGCACGGGCCCGGGACCTACCACATGTGGCTATCCGGGGAGGCAAGGGCCGACGGTGATCCCATGTGCTAGTCCCAACCATTTAACAGAGACCTGAACTCGCTAGGAGATTAGCGTGGAATGGTAGCTGAGCGCCCTTGGGGGATTCATGTACCCCCCTGGGTCAATGTATGAGGTGGTCGGGCCTTGCAAACCCGTCCACCACCGGAGGAAGAAGGTGTATATGTATGATTATGAATCGTATGAATGTACACATAAGATTATTATGCATGAAAATAAATGAATTATGAATATGATTAGACAAGGTGATGGTTGGAGATAATGCACACCCACTCGCCGGGCCATGAAACCCTATAATTATTTGTGAATGAATATGATAGTCGTAATTCCATTGATGTTTTCTTTGTTTTGCTCGCTTGAGAAATTCTTATCAAACTTCGAATGGAATTAGGGCTTGCATGTATATATTTAAATTCCGTTGTATTATATATTATGCCCTTTTTTTTTATACCCACCAGTCTCTTTTAGACTGAACCCGGTTTGTTTTCAGTTGTTTTGTGCAGGTTTGGAGGTGCTAGGCGGGAATACGAGTCCTCTAAGTCTTGCATTGTAGCACCCCGCACGTGAGGCACCACATCCCCCGCACTATGGCTCAACACGAGTAACGAAACAGCTAATCCGTACCCATATCAAACCATAGCGAACGGGAGACAAACATAAAAACCTTCCTAAGCCAGGCGGAGCTAGACCCTGCAATGAAAACCAAACCACGAAGTATAGCGCATTGCAAAGCCAAAGTTCAAGTATACCAACCATAAGCAGAATTTGGGCTCTTCAGGCCTCTTTTAATTCAAAAGCAAAACTCAGTAACAGCAATTCAATAACAATTACAATTTGTTCGAGCTCATGGTATAATAGAACGAATCATACATAATTCCAATACAGATATGAGTGCAGAGACTCTCCTAACCTAACTTGACCAACACAAAGACTCCAACACCTCCGCCTAGCTCGAAACTCTGAAGCCAAACCTGCACACTAAAGTGTTGGGGAGGGGGAGGGTCAGTCTCTAGAAGACTGAGTGAGCAGGAGCGATATATATATATAAAAACATGCACATGCAAGTCGTAAATTCCGAACAAGGTTTTTATTTGAAATCAGTTCCCAAAAAGGGCAAGAGAAAGACTAATCAATGCTCGGATTTTATGACTAAGTCATATTAGTTTCATTACATTCATAAATCATACATAAATATAAGGCTCGGCGAGTGAGCGTGCACAACCTCCAACCAAACTCCGACCGTGTACGACAAATATCAATAATATATTGATTAGGCGATCATGCAATATATCATAATACATGCGGACCATAAATCATATCATAAATATATGCGTTTGGGCAATCCGTGTCCCGGCCTTCCCGCACGGTGCATAATTCTATCAAAACGTATACATAAGAAGAGGCATAAATCCTAACCAACCTTCTTCCTCTGGATGGTGGACGGGATTGCAAGACCCGGCCACCGGTTTATACATGGGCCAATGGGGGTACATGAATTCCCCAAAGGCACTCAGCTCCCATTCCCCGCTAAACCTCCTAGCGAGGGCCGGTATCACCGTAGTTGGTTGGGACTAGTATATGGGATCCCCGTCAGCCCTTGCTTCCTCGGTTAGCCACATATACTAAGTCCCGGGGCCCGTTCAATCATAAATTAGAAATGTGACTCGCCAAAACATTCAATTCATAAGTACATAACATAATTCATAAATACATATCATAATTCATAAGTACATAACATAATTCATAAATACCTTACCGTGTAATTCGGCATATGCTATATACGTACCTCTCCGTGTCATCCTATTCCGTAGCTAGCATGAAGATACACGGTTTGGAGCACAGCCTCATTACAAAACCATTTTTAAGTTTATATACGCTCATACGCATAATTCAGAAGGATTTACTCGATAACTTCATTTGAAAATCATATATATATAATCATAAGGTTTTGGCCAAAGCTTTTCACATAAGGGTTGTAGGGTTTGTTACATAGCTAAAACAAAAACCACCCTCACCTTAACCGTGAAGAAACAAGGATCGAGCACCAAGTGCCTGAACGATCAAAAGCTCTCCACCCTGGAGACAAACTGTACAAAAGACCACAAGACGTGTTCGTGAGACTCAAGACTCTAAATGAACCATATATGACGCACGGCAATGCACAAGCATGATATGAAGGCATAAAGATCATATTAAGTCATGAAAATCATATAACCAATTCATTCACTTGTTCAATCATAAATCATTCAAATTCTTCAATTCATATGTCCAATCAATTTATTTCAAGAACTCAAATAGGAGCATAGAAAATATTCAAGCTCTCCCAACAAGCTACTATATACCTCATAATACATAAGATAGCATATTCCCAAGGTTTGACAACAAGAAGAAATCATATGATATAGAAAATAAGTGATGCGATCCATAAACGACATATAAACACACATAAACGGCATTAAGAAAAAGCATGCCTATAACACATCAAAATGCCATGAAATTACACCATAATGCTCCCAACATATAGCAAAACAAGTTCATAGTTCAACACAAAAGGAGATAAAGTCATTCAAGAGGTGAAACAAATCAAAAACCGAAAAGGAAGCAACACGGACTGCGCAGGGGAAGGGACACGGGGGTGTTACCATCCCTAGCCAAACTGAGCCACGGGCGTGGCTCAGTACAGAGCTTCCCAGAAGGTGTGACACGCCCGTGTCTCACTCTTATGAGTAAATGAGACACGGGGGTGTCACGGTACAGAACTAAAACCGTTCACAAAGTTAAACCGGCAAAACTGATCCCTTACAAACTCAATCCAAAAACATACCAAATGAACTCCAAATGCTCTGAAACTTAATATAAAACATATTTGGCATGTTATGAACATTTTTCATTTAGAGTGTAAAGGCTAAATCACATGTTAAGATCATCGAATCCATGCAACAAAACTAGGTCGCCAAAATCGCACATATGAGCTCAATTGTTTAATCATGTCTTGATCAAGTACTTAGGGTTTGAATTTGGATCTGAAACTTTGGGGAATGCATGCTAACATACTAAAAAACTAATATAGATCATATATATGCAAAATGGTACAATTTAAAGCACATTAGGGTGACCAACTACCACACATAGGCAACAGCAACAAATCTGTCATGGAGCATGCATAAAAACAGGCCATGTATTTCAGTTTTGAGGCTTCAAATGGAACCAAATACTTAAAGCATGAATGTTAACATGTAGAGCAATAAGTGTACATCAACTCCATGCATTTTCACACGAAATTAAGGCCATATGATCAAGCTACAACACATAAATTCACACAGCAGTTCAAAAACAGGGGAATCAATCAGATCATCAAGTTTGGAGCTCCATATCTCAAAATTTTATAAAAGGAGCAAGAGAAGAAATCCTCCTAACATCATATACTATCAGTTAGGAAAGAAATAAGCTAAGAAACAAGCTCATATACTCATTTACAAGCAAGGAAATCAGCTACACAAGCAAATAGGTCACAAGAGCAAAATCCCTAAAAGTTCATATAAAACTCATCCCTCAAACCCTAACCAAATCTGACCCAAATCATGATGTAAGTAGATGAAATCAAGTATAATAGAGTAGAGAAGACATAAATATTCATACCTTGAAGATTTGGGAGAGAAGGGTGGTGGTTTGAGCTCCAAAACCACAAAAATGACCAAGGTTTTCTCTTCCTTTCTTCTCTCTTCCTTTCTCGATCAGACCCAGCAGAAATGAGGGAGATTTGGTTCGGTTTTTGCTGCTAAAAGGGTAGGATAAGGCTTAACCCATGGTACAAAAGTCATGGTTAAGGTATGGTTAGGTTAGGTTAAGTAAAAAGGGTCCCACCATGAAGACTAGTCAACAAAAAGAGCTCTTCTTGCACGAGTTGTCCGTTACGGTTGGATTTCGGAGGTCTTAATGATTTCAAAAAGGTATGAGGCTTGTTCCATTGTCTCCGAATCATCGATACGAAGGTAACGGAGGTGTCAGAATTCGAATCCGAATTCCCGAGCTCAAGATATCACGCACGGAACCAAGGGTGTGCTAATTGCTCGTTAGCCCCCGACTTGGTCCCATAATCAAAATTAAATTCATAAACACGTCAAATGAATCCGAAAACATAAACCGAGCACATAGGCATGTTCATAACACACATATATACGACATACTAAATTTCCATACCAATCCGATATCATTACATATATGAACGAAGCACAATTAGAACACTCATGCGCATGAACGAATTCATATTGTTATAAATAATTTACTAAAACTTAAATTCCATATTAATTAAATTAAAACCAACTAATAACATGTTGAAATTAATTAACGAAATTACCGAAGTGGTGAAGGTAACACGAAACCCTAATTAAGAATTTAAACACTAAATATCAAAGTGAAATAAAATGAATTAATTAGAATAACCATAGTCTATAGTTTAAATCAAATATAAACACTTATAAACAATTAATCATATAATTAAATAATTAATTTGCGCAACTTATAAACAAATACGTCATATTATTATAACCGAAAAACTGGGGCGTTACATGCATTAGTGTCTAGCATTTCCTTTTACACTCATATCTACTTGTTCTTATTACTCTTGTATTATGATCATGTATGGAGCGTATATTATGTTATTTTGTGCCATGATGGCTTTTGTACAGGTTGTAAGTGTTGGTACCTATATGTAAATACGATATGTATTGCTATGTGTTGGTACCTATAAGTACTTATGTTGAATTGCTTCCGCTATTGTTATGGTCGCTCTGATTTAATTATGTTTTGGTTATGCTTAGTTTAAGGGTTAGCTCCCGCCTAGCTTCGCGTGTGTGTTGTGTCCCCGTTCGCCGTGATTTGGCACGTGTATGGATTTCCCATTCCATATACGGGTCGGGTCTCGGTGCGGGGGATATGGTGCCTCACGCTCGGGCGCTACATCCTTAAGTGGTATCAGAAGCAAGGGTTGCAAAACCTCGGCTTTTGTGTCATGTGAGTCAGCCTTAGTAGTACGGCTTCAAGGAATAACTTGTCAATGTGTTGCACATGCATCTCTTATGTGATTATGTGCTCTATTTCTTAACTTCTGCTTAAATTAATTGCATACACATGCATGGACTAAAGAAGGCATGCATTTCAGTGTTCTATTGACAGAATGCCTTCAAGAAGAGATAGAGATAGATCTCCAGAGTGACGACATCGCCGAGACCGAAATCCTACGCCGGAACAACAACAACCTCAACAGCCTCCGATGGATATGGGGAATTTCATGGAAGCTGTCTACAATTATGTCGAGCATAGGAGAGCTCAAGCTCCCCCACCACAACCTATATAACAACCGGCTCCACCAAACAATAATAGGGATCCTCATGGAGTGTTTCTAAGCTACAACCCTCCACGGTTTTCTGGTTCCATAGATGACGAGGTATCAGAAGGATGGCTAACAAGAATGGAGAGGATATTTGGGGTCCGACAATTTACAACTCAAGAAAAGGCCCAATTCGCCATATTTCAACTAGATGGCAGAGCTTATGATTGCTGGGAGAGGAAAAGGGAAAAACTAGAGGTTGATGAAGAGGAAGTGACTTGGGAAGTTTTTAAGAGAGAGTTCCGTGAATGTTTTATGCCGGAAGTTGTAAGAGAACGGAAGGAACAAGAATTTATGACCTTAAAGCAGGGTAACCGTTCTGTGGCTCAATATATTGCAACTTTTAATCGACTTGGGAAGTATGTACCTCACATAACTCGGGATGAGAAGAGGAAACCCAAGAAGTTCATCGCCGGACTAAGACAGGATCTGAGGCATGGCCAAGCTGGACACAATTATTTATCTTTCGCCGATACGGTACAACGAGCAATAGAACAAGAAGAGGAATTCAAAAAGAAAGATCCGATTTTTAGAGCTCCAATGGGACAAGGCTCCGGGTCAAGTTTGGGAAAGAGACCTATGGTTCAAGCTACTCCACCATCTAAAGGTCCCTTCACGAAGCCTCGGTTTGGAGGACAAGCCCCGCAAGCCCCGAAAACTTTACCAGTGGCACCGACATCTATAGCACAGCGCCGAGAAGTACCCCCATGTCTTTATTGTGGAGGTCCGACTCATGCCTATAATAACTGCCGGAAGAGGTTGAACTTATGCCTTATATGTGGGAAAGCTGACCATAGGGCAGATGTGTGTCCCGACAAAACTCCAGGCTTTCAAAGAGGAGCTCAAAGGCCCATGATCCAAGCCCGTGCATATGCCCTTGAGGGTGAGGAGCAAGATGCAGATGTTGATCCTACCGTCGTGGTGGAAGGTACCATACACATTCATGACATGAGCATTCATGCACTCTTTGATCCGGGTGCCACGCATTCCTTTATTTCTTGTGATCTAGCTACTTCTCTGTGCTTGCCTGTTATCTGTATATCTTCTTGTTATTTGGTGAGTTCTCCTCTAGGAGGGAGTTTGCAGACGGATCAATTGATGCGAGACTGCTCAGTGTTGTTGGAAGGGAAAGAGTATTCGGCAGATTTCATTGTCATGCCTATGAAGAGATATGGGGTTATTCTAGGAATGGATTGGTTGTCTCGGAATCGGGCTACGGTTGATTGTTTCGCTAAGAAGATTAAGTTGGGTGAAGAAGAAATTGTTGGTATTGGTGCGAAAGCGGTTCCTCTAGTGTCTTTCATGGAAGCTCACAAATTGACTAGAGATGGAGCTATGGGATTTATAGCTTATCTCCTTAACAAGCCGAAAGATCAAGTAAAGTTCGAGGACACCACCGTTGTTAAAGAATATCCTGATGTTTTTCCGGAGAATTTGGGTTCTTTGCCACCAGATCGGGAGATAGAATTTGTGATAGATTTGCATCCGGGATCCGAACCGTATTCTAAGACTCCTTACCGAATGGCACCGGCCGAATTAAAGGAACTTAAGATTCAACTAGAAGAGTTACTCAAGGTTGGATATATTCGGCCAAGTTCTTCACCTTGGGGCGCACCGGTTCTCTTTGTTAAGAAAAAGGATGGAACTTTAAGAATGTGCATAGATTACTGAGAATTGAATCGGATGACCGTGAAGAACAAGTATCCTTTGCCCCACATTGAGGACTTATTTGATATGTTACAAGGTTCGGGGGTATATTCGAAGTTGGACTTAAGACAAGGGTACTACCAGTTGAAAATCCGGGAAGAGGACATTCCGAAGATGGGATTTAACACCCGGTATGGGCATTATGAGTTCGTAGTGATGCCTTTTGGATTAACTAGTGCTCCGGCTGCATTTATGGACATGATGCACCGAATTTTTCGGCCCTACTTGGACAAGTTTGTGGTTATCTTCATTGATGACATACTCGTGTATTCAAGGACACCGGAAGATCATGCTCGACATCTCAAAGTGGTTTTGGATACCTTGAGAGAGCATCGTTTATATGCTAAGTTCAGCAAATGCGAGTTTTGGATTGATCGAGTAGCTTTTCTCGGCCATGTAATCTCGAGTAAAGGTTTGGAAGTAGATCGTTCAAAGATTAAGACGGTTTTACAGTGGCAGAGTCCCAAGAATACCTCAGAGGTAAGAAGTTTCTTGGGTTCGGTTGGCTATTATCGGAGATTCGTGAAGGATTTTTCAAAGATTGCTGCCCCTTTGACCCGACTAACTAAGAAAGAGGCTAAATTTGAGTGGGATGAAGCATGCGATGCGAGTTTTCAACTCTTGAAGGAAAAGTTGACAACTGCACCAATATTAGCACTTCCCGAAGGTATTGAAGGATATACGGTTTTTACGGACGCCTCAAAGGAAGGCTTGGGTTGTGTCTTGATGCAAAATGGAAAGGTGATTGCCTACACCTCAAGGAAATTGAAGGATCACGAACAGAATTACCCCACTCATGATCTCGAGTTAGCGGCTGTGATCTTTGCTTTGGGAAAGTGGAGACATTATCTCTATGGAATATCATTCGAGATCTTTTCCGACCATAAAAGTCTCCAGTATTTATTCTCTCAAAAGGAGTTGAACAAGAGACAAAGGCGTTGGTGGAAATGTTGGCGGATTATGAGTGTACAATCCGATACCATCCAGGCAAAGCCAACGTGGTCGCGGATGCACTTAGTAGGAAGGCTAGTGTATCCAATGTGAAATTGGAAACGGGAGTTGATGAGGAATCATTCAATTTAAGAGCTAGTATTCGGAGTATCACGGTTCAACCGGATCTTCAACAGAAATTGTTTGAGGCTCAAAGAATTGATCTTGAAGTTCAGAAATTGGTAGAGAAGGCTCGAGCTGATCCAGAAAGTCCATTTGGCTTCGATGATATGGGACTTCTAAGATTCAAGAATAGAGTTGTGGTACCGGGAGAATTAAAAAGGATTATTCTTGAGGAAGCTCATCGGTCAGGATATTCGATCCATCCCGGAGGAAACAAGATGTATAAAGATTTGAAGCAGTTTTATTGGTGGAATGGATTAAAACGGGATGTGGTTAATTTTGTAAGGCATTGTATGACTTGACAAGTGGTGAAGGCTGAACATCAAAAGCCATCGGGATTACTTCAACCTTTACCTATTCCGGAATGGAAGTGGGAGCAGATAGCTATGGATTTCGTTTCCGGGTTACCCAGAGTGAAATGTGGGTTTGATGGAGTTTGGGTGATTGTGGATCGATTAACGAAATCTGCTCATTTTCTTGCCATTAGGATGTCCGACAAGGTAAGTAAACTAGCTAAGAAGTATAAGGATGAGATTGTCCGACTACATGGAGTACCGGTTTGCATCGTGTCGGATCGGGATCCAAGGTGCACTTCAAGATTTTGGCAAGAACTACATAAGTGTTTGGGAACAAGGCTTCAATTCAGCACAGCTTTCCATCCTTAGACAGACGGGCAGTCGGAGAGGTTGATTAAGTATTTGGAAGATATGTTGAGAGCATGTGCATTGGATTTTCAGAGCTCTTGGAACGAGCAATTGCCATTAATCGAGTTCGCTTATAATAATAGTTACCAAGCCTCGATAGAGATGGCACCTTATGAAGCTCTCTACGGACGTAAGTGCAGGTCTCCGTTGTTCTTTGATTTGGAGGAGTGGAATTGGACTAAACAAGAGGGCGTGAAGAGAGGGGAGAGAAAGCAAAAACCCTCTAAGGCTGTTCAAGATGGTATTTATAAGGTCCAAATTATTAGACAAAGGATGAATGCGGCTTAAGACCGACAAAAAAGTTATGCAGATAAACGAAGAAAGGATCTTGAGTTCGAGGTAGGAGATAGAGTCTTTTTGAAAGCTTCTCCAAGGAAAGGATTTTCAAGGATCGGGAAAGGAGGGAAGTTGAATCCTCGATATTTGGGTCCGTGTGAGATCTTGGAAAGAATTGGTGATACGGCCTATCGTTTGGATTTGCCTCCTAATTTGACCGGAATTCACAACGTGTTCCACGTTTCACAACTCCGGAAGTACTATCAAGATGAATCCGAAATCATATCGGTTGAAGAAGTGGAACTAGAACCGAATCTGACCTTTGTTCAACAGCCGATTAAGATATTGGACCGGAAGTTTCAAGAACTTAGAAATCGGCGTATTCCACTAGTCATTCTTTGGAGAAGTGATAAAACTGAAGAGGCTACTTGGGAAACGGAAGAAAAGATGAAGAAGTTCCACCGTGAATTGTTTTTGGTCGAGCAATGAATCCGAGGACGGATTCTTTTAAGGGGGAGAGATTGTAACGCCCCGACTTTTCGGTCAAACTGGTACGACGTATGTGTTTACCAATTTGCGCAAATTACTTGTTTTATTTTCATAATTACTTCATTAATTTCATATTTTATATACTTAGTTGATATTTAACTTGAATTCTTATTCATTGAATTTTACTCGAGTTTGAATACATTTGTTTACGTGAGCTTGTTTGAGCTTGATTTGATCTTCGTTTTTCGTGATAATTTGGTATGATTGATATAAGTGTTCTATGTTCATGTTTATAAGCTCGTTCATTGATTTTCTTCTTGTTTGTTTGAGTTTTGTGTTCGTTTGTGTGATCGGAACCGAAAAGGGAACTAAAGGGCATTTAGCGTACCTTGTGTTCCGAGTGTTGTAACTTGAGCTCGGGAACTCGGAATCGAGTTTCGTCACCTCCGTTGGATCCGTATCGACGATTCGGATGCAATGGGATAAACCTCATACCTTTTCAAGATCATTTGGATTCCTAAAATTCAACCGAAATGAGAACAATACGTTCAAAATGACCAATTATAACTCCACACAAGCTACGGACCTACTTAAACGTACCTAAGACCTACCCTTTGACCCTACCCACTTGCCAACCACCCCACTACCCTATCTCAACACCCCCATACCGAGCCATTCCCTTCCCACAACCCACATTTTCAGCCAAACAAGAAGAAAAAAGAAGAAAGGGAAGAGAAGAAAGAGACCACTATTCACCAAGAGAGAAATTGAGCTCATCTCTCATCCATTCCTCACCATTTCTTAAAGGTAACTCCATTTTTGATATGTACATCTCCTTGTGGTTCTTTTAAGTCCAAGTTTGCATGTTTTCACCATGATTTGATCAAGTTTGGAGGAAATGATTAAATAGTAAGGGTTTCATGTAAAATTATGATTCTAGCATGCTTCATTAGAATTTCTTTGAGTTTCTTGAGTTATATATGATCCTAAGACATGCCTTTATGATTTTATGGACTTATATTGCATGGTGGTTGAGGGATTTAATATGTTTCATTATGAACTTGAAGGTTTTGGAAGATATGAATTGGTTGATGATCTCTTGATGTTTTTTTTTTTCTTAAAGTTCTTGTTGTCTAATGTGTTACAGCTTGAATACATGAGTAAATGACCTGATTTAGTGTGCTTTTAGGTTGAGTTTTGTGTTGGCTTGGTGATTTATGGCTTCCATTTCGTTTTTTTTCCAAGTTTGTATGTTTTTTTTGCTACTGACCCAAATCCACGGGGGTGGATTTGAGTCAGTAGGGTGGACAGAATCCATGGGGGTGGATTTTGTCCTGCGTTTTTTTTTTTCACTCCTGTTCCGTTTTTCTTCTTTTTCTCCGCTTGTTTGATCTTCCTCCACCTCTTTTATGACTTCTATGCTATGTTAATATGTATTATTATGTGTTATGATTAATGTATCAAGTTTATGGTTTATTTTGTTATGATTTATGAACAAATGAACTTGGTACTTCCACTTATTGAATGCAATGAATGATTTTGAACGTTTATGTGACTTTATTATGTTAATTGTGCATAAGAATAGTTCCATGACTTGAGAACATTTTCTTTTGCATCTCATATCATCCACATTGCATTGTCGTGCGTCGTATATGGTCATTTTGAGTCTCTCACTACCTCTTTTGCACAGATTCGGGTCTTGTTGGAAACGAGGGCGTCGTTTGAGGCTCTACTCTTATCCTTTTGCCGCTTCAAGGTGGGTTTCTCTTCTACTAGCTAAAATGACCCTATATAAACCCAATTTGCAAAGTTTTAAACCAAATGTATAATATACGTATATAGAGTCTTTTCTCGAGTAAATGATTTCAAACGTAAGCCTTTCTTTTATGAATCCTACCTTATGTTTTGGCGAGACATGATTGTTAATGATGCACGGGCCCGGGACCTAGCACATGTGGCTATCCGGGGAGGCAAGGGCCGACGGTGATCCCATGTGCTAGTCCCAACCATTTAACAGAGACCTGAACTCGCTAGGAGATTAGTGTGGAATGGTAGCTGAGCACCCTTGGGGGATTCATGTACCCCCCTAGGTCAATGTATGAGGTGGTCGGGCCTTGCAAACCCGTCCACCACCGGAGGAAGAAGGTGTATATGTATGATTATGAATCGTATGAATGTGCACATAAGATTATTATGCATGAAAATAAATGAATTATGAATATGATTACACAAGGTGATGGTTGGAGATAATGCACGCCCACTCGACGGGCCATGAAACCCTATAATTATTTGTGAATGAATATGATAGTCGTAATTCCATTGATGTTTTCTTTGTTTTGCTCGCTTGAGAAATTCTTATCAAACTTCGAATGGAATTAGGGCTTGCATGTATATGTTTAAATTCCGTTGTATTATATATTATGCCCTTTTTTTTTATACCCACCAGTCTCTTTTAGACTGAACCCGGTTTGTTTTCAGTTGTTTTGTGCAGGTTTGGAGGTGCTAGGCGGGAATACGAGTCGTCTAAGTCTTGCATTAGTGTCTAGCATTTCCTTTTACACTCATATCTACTTGTTCTTATTACTCTTGTATTATGATCATGTATGGAGCGTATATTATGTTATTTTGTGCCGTGATGGCTTTTGTACAGGTTGTAAGTGTTGGTACCTATATGTAAATACGATATGTATTGCTATGTGTTGGTACCTATAAGTACTTACGTTGAATTGCTTCCGCTATTGTTATGGTCACTCTGATTTAATTATGTTTTGGTTATGCTTGGTTTAAGGGTTAGCTCCCGCCTAGCTTAGTGTGTGTGTTGTGTCCCCGTTCGCCGTGATTTGGCACATGCATGGATTTCCCATTTCATATACGGGTCAGGTCTCGGTGCGGGGGATGTGGTGCCTCACGCTCGGGCGCTACATAAACCCCTCACTCGGTCTTCACAGACTGACACCTCCACCTTTCAGGTTATCGCAGGTGCACGCTAGGCGGGAGTTGAATTGAGTCGAGTCGAGTCCAGTTCATGTAGTCGAGTCAACCATGGTTCGTGTATTTGGTTATTTATTGTTAATTATGGAATGATAGTTAGTGTTATTGTTTTACTTGAAGATGATAATGTATTGATAAATGAAGTTAGAATATATTTTACTTGGTAAGTGAGAAATGTCATGGCCTGATTAATGGAAATATTTGATAATAATTATTTATGCTTCCGCTTTGTTTTGTTGCATGTATAGTAAACCCGCCTAGCTTGTCGTGTATTGCATTGTCACCCGTTAACTATAGGTTGGTTCATGTACGGATTGTCCGTTTCGTGTGTGGATTGACCTATAGTGTGGGGGTGTGGTACCTCCACGTGTTAAGGGGTGCTACATCTAAGGTGGTATCAGAGCCCGGTTGCAAAACCGAGGTTCTAGTGTCGTGTCGTGTCAAGTCTAGGTCGTACGGCATAGGAATTATTTGACAATGTGAGAGTCTTGCATCTTATTTGAATGTCTGGATCTACTTGAATTCTTTGAATTACATGAAATACTTGATAGCTTGTACTTTGTATTAATTCATGCCATTAATTATCAAGTAAGTGATCTTGAATTGCTTTAAAATTGGGTAATCAACGTGTGTTATTTTACGTATTGATGAATTACTTGTCGCATTTTCTATTAAACTCTTGTTATTGGCATCAAGTATGTGACAACTATATGACATGAACACGCTTCACCCACATGCATTTATTTGCAAAGTAAGTTGTGAGTGACAGGTTTTGGAAAGGTATGAATCAAGGTCAGAGGATTTTGAAGATTTAAGAGACTGATTAACCGTTCGAACCAAGTTGCAATTCGGTCAACCAAGAATGGACACCGGAATCGAGCCCAACATTTCTACGGTGCCAGGTTCTTCAATGCATTCATAAACACGTGCATCATAATTTTTAATTAATTTGCTTCTCTTTTTTAAATATTGTTATAGATGTTCTTTAGATTACCTACTTGATGCATTAAGTATATGCTTAAATTAGTTGAAGTATTTAAATTGCTTAACTTAAAAGTATATCTTCAAGCTGACATAATTGTCCCAACATGTTGCATTTTAAATTGCTGATAGGTATGTGACGTGCATACATAACTAAAGAGACAATACACACTCGCTAAGCTAGGCGGGAGCTAACTTTCGCAACCAAAGAGACAATAAAAACTGAAATATTACCATCGCGGAAGCAGAATACATACATAACTAACAAGATAAGCAAAGAGTAACGGGTTCAAACAATATAGATACCTAATCCCGAAATTCAACAAAATCATAAAACATCAATTCCAGATTCTCTCTATTCTTGCAAGCTTATCTTAAATTCATGATAATATTAATAATTAATACAACTCATGCATTCTCTGTAACTGAAACAAATCATGATTCAATATGCACATGGACCGACTCTGACTTAACCGAAAGACTTAATAGACTTGACTTCCCGCCTAGCACTCTAAACCTGCAAGAACACTGAAAACAATCCGGGTTCAGTCTATACGAGACTGGTGGGTATAAAACAAGGCATAATAGCATATACCACAATAAGTAAACATTCACATGTAAGTTATAATCCCGAATGAGGTTTTTAGAGCATTTCCCAAGTGGGCTAGATAAAGGATCATCAAAAGGGATTATAACATTCATTTTTCATTAGGTCGTTTGTGGCCCGGTGAGTGGGCGTACATTATCTCCAACCAACACCTCGTGTAGTTCATTAAACATTAATTCATTCTTTCTTTCTTTCATGCATTACATTCTTTTGTGCACAATCATGAACATTTACACCTTCTTCCTCCGGGTGATCGGCCGAACATATATTACGTTTCATGTTTTTGGTTTGTGGTTTGTTCCACACCGAAATTTCACGTTTGTGGTTTGTTTTTGTTCTTGGGTGTTGCTGTCCGTGCATATTGTGTGTATATATATATATATATATATATATATATATACACACACACGTAGCAACAACAGAAGGAAGAAATAGCAGCAAAGGAAGAAGACGCAGCAAACAGGGGCCCCCGCCAGGGTAACATATCCCATTCACAACTCCCCGACCGGGGAGAAAGCTACTGGACGAAAAAGATAGGTAAGTCCCCGGCCGGGGACTCTCAAGGTCTAATTCTCCCCGCCCTGGGAGAATGTGCAGCAGCAAAAGAAAACGGAACAGCTGCAGCTGCTCTTCCCCTGTTTCAGGCCCCAACATACAGTAGCAACATTCGAGCAACAAGGCAGCAAACAAACCACAAATTTTCAGTCATAAAACATGAAATTCCAGACTCCAAAATTTGAACAAGGCAGCCGGCAACAAGGAGTGGAAAGCAACAACATATTCATGGAGAAAACTTAAAGAATCTTGAAGTTCATTAATGGTAACTCAACAACCACTCAACCAACACTTAATACAAGTTCACACAACAATAAATAAGGCACAAGGAGTTCATATATAGCTGCATATCAAGATTAAATCCAAAGGAATTCAAGAAATCTTATATTCATCAATTAGACCTAACTATTTCATCATCTCTTCAAAATCCCATGCTCACATGCTCAAAATTGGGGATGCATAGCTTAAAATGACACATATTTAATGTATATCATAATCCTAAACTCACCTTGTTAATTGGATGGAAGATGGAAGATATTTGAGCATGAATCTCCAAGGGTGGCAAGAGCTACGGGATTTTCTGGAACAGGGGATTTTGGCTGATTTTTCCTTATGTGTGAGGGTTGGTTCGGTTGAGGGAGATAAGGATCAGTTAAAGGGATGAGTTAGGGTTCCAAGTTAATTTGGTCAAGTTTTGAATGAGTTTGCCATTTTTAGTAAAGTGTGGGAGTTTTGCATCGGTTTCGGTTTTCGGTTGAATTTCGGAGGTCCAAATGGTCTTAGAAAAATATGAGGCTAAGTTCATTAAACTCAAATTTTTGTTACAAGTTCAGAGAAGTTGACGAAACTCGAATCCGAGTTTCCTAGCTTAAGATATCACCTACGGAACCAAGGGTGCGCTAATTGCCAGTTAGCCCCCGATTTGGTTCCACAATTCAAAATAAATTTGAAACTAATGCAAATGAATCCAAAAACATGAAACGAGCATATATTCATATTCACAACTCGTATATCTTCGACATATTAAATTTGCACGAAATTTCGGTATCAAATCATATAAGAACGAAACACGTTTAAATCATGCAAGAACAATACATTAACAATTCGTAACATTTCAATTTAAACAAACAAATTTAAATTCTATTTTTAAATTAAAACAAAGTCAACGATTAATATTATAATTAATTAGTATAATTAAAGATATAATTATTTATCATTAACACTTAATTATCAAATTAAATACATTAATTACGTAATAAAATAAAATAATAAAATGAAATAAAATAAACTAATAACAATTTATATTAAAATTAAATATTTAAAAACTTATAAAAAATTAATCACATAATTAAATAATTTAATTGCCCAATTTATAAACACATACGACATATTAGTACAAATGAAAAACCGGGGCGTTACAATCTCTCCCCCTTAAAGAGAATCCGCCCTCGGAGTCACTGCACGCCTAAAAACAGGGGTGTTCAAACGGTAAAAAATCGAAAATTCGGTTAATCGGTTCGGTTAACCGAATTTTCGGTTTTTGAATTCTGCTAAACATTTACCGAACCGATTAAGGGCGGTTTCGGTTCGGTAAAAACCGAAAATTTTCGGTTCGGTGACGGTTAAAAACCGAAAAAACCGAATATCATTAAAAATTAAAAAAAAAAAAAATTCTGGAAACCGAAATTCCAAGGGCTTGTAAATCAGAACAATGTCCACACCAAATATCACTACCCAAACATTAATCGATACCGTCAAAATCAAGAAAAAATCTAGGTTTGGCACATAAGTTTTGAAGCCTTTTCTAATAAATACACAAATTTTCATACATTTCAAAAGAAAACTGAAAAAAAAAAAAGCGAAGGGGGCTTATTGGCAATTAGATGGTGGGCGTCCATTGGAGGTTTTCGGAGGTCGGAGCTGGCGATTGGTGTTGGTGGCGACATCGGAGACTCGACATCGTCTTGGGCGAGGTCCGGTGTCATCTTCTTAGCTGAGACCAGCGTCGGCTTGGTGGCTGAGGCGCCGAGTGAAATGAGAGAAAGAAAAAGTAAACTAGGGTTTTGTCTACATTCTGGATTCTGGAATGGAAATTGGGGAAATATCTAAGGCTCAACAGTTAAAAGTTAATAAGTGTAAAAAGAAACTAAAAACTTGTTTTGACTTTGAGTGATTGAGTCCAAGTGTCTTAACTAGAAAACTGGAAAACTTAAAAAGTGAAGGCCTATGGTTCGGTTTCGGTTTTTACCGAAACCGAACCGAAACCGAATTTTCAAAGTATCAATAACCGAAACCGAGGTTCGGTTTTTTTGTGCACCCCTACCTAAAAACAACCAATGAGAGATTCCCCGTCTCTCACAAGCAACAAGGAGAGAGCCCCGTCTTTCGAGCAACAATGAGAGAACCTCGTCTCTCAAGCAACAATGAGAGAACCCCGTCTCTCGCAAGCAAAGAGAGCACCCTGTCTTTCACAAACAAAAACAAGCAACGAAGTCTCCAATACTCCCGAGCAACACACGCGGAACAATTATTAAAGTCACGTAAGACACCCAAAGCAGGTAATAAATATCATTCACATTGATTATCAATTACTCCAAGTAATTTAACATGATAAGGAATCAAAGCACCTGTAGCGCCCCTGACGGTGGTCTCCACACCCCCGCACTATGACCCGACACATGTAACGAAACGAAGACTCCGCACATGCACCAAGTCATAGCGAACGGGTGACAAACGAAAACACACACACTAGCTAGGCGGTATCTAACCCTGTACAAATGAAAGAATGCAAAACATGACAACGGAAGCAGTACGAAAGGCCGACTTTTCAAAACTTTTCACACCAAATATACAACGCAATACATACATCAGAATCAATTATACGGGTTCAACTAATCCGAGCACCTATCCTAACCTGTCCCGAATAATTAACAAAACGGGTTCATCTAATCCGAGCACCTATCCTAACCTGTCCCGAATTCCAAACATTCAAAATCATAATCACAACCAGGTACAAAACAAATCTTAAACAAAATTTACGAATCATAAGTCAGAACAAAGTTCTTAACAAACTTAAACGAACCGACACAGACTCAACAGACACGATACACCGCCGCCTAGCACGAACTCCAACGACTTGAACCTGCAACTAAAAAAACATAAAGGGGGAGGGGTCAGTCCAAAGACTGAGCGAGGGGCTACCCACACACACCTACATATATATATAGAGCACAACACGTAGTAGAAACAACGTTCGTGAACCCGGGGTTAGTTTTATGCACGCCAAAACTGTTTCCCGTGATAGTAAATATATATAAGGTGACTTAAAACCAAACAAACAAATCTTAACTCAAACGTTTCTTAAAGTATAAACTTAGATTCATGCAGACTTAGCACACAAATCGGAGCATATTTTATTAGCGTAAAAGTACATCAAATTTTATCTTAATTTAAGAATCTCCCCCCGTTTCACGAACTTATGACAGATAAACGGAAAGCTCGGCGGGAACGAGCAGATTTCCAACCAACTCCTTCTTATCACACATAGACTTAAGCACACAAAATCAAAATACACATACCTCCACTTACTCCGGTTGATGGGTGGGCTGTACATACCCAAACCATCCGCACTGATACGTCAGGGTAGTGAGTTTCGCGACACTCACTTCCCAAGGACTCCGTCCCCCACCTCCCTCAGAGTGGGTTTCGGGTTGATCCTATCGAAATGGAGAAGTGCACAGGGGTTGCAACCGGCGACCCCACTGGTCGTCCCGGGTCTCCTACTACACCAACTCCAGGGCCCAAACTTACACTGATCACGAAAATCGGAAGCTTAAACCCGTTAGACTTACACTTATACAAAGCACATGTATATCGTACTTATCATATCTTACGTACATATCACGCCGACCTCAAAATCATAATGAAATCAAAGCTAAGCATAGATAGGCTTATACATAGCTTCATACTTTCAAACTTATAGCAAGGCCAACAAAATACGTATCTTACACATATCTACATATACATAAAGGCTTATAAGTTGCATGCATTCGAAAACCGGCACATTTCATTAGGGTATAACTGTAGCACCCCGTACAGGTGGAGATGCCACACCCTCGCACTATAGGTCAATCCACACACAAAACGGCCAATCCGTACATGAACTAACCTATAGCGAACGAGTGACAATGCACTAACTGACAAGCTGGGCGGGATTAACTTATACATGCGACATAATTAAGCAGAAACATAATTCAAACAGTATCAATTACCAACTATACATGAACTGTATTCTAACTTTGCATATCAATACATTATCATCTCTAAATATAAAACAATAACATTAACATAATTTCATAAGTAACAATAAATAACCAAATACACGAACCATGGTTGACTCGACTCGACTCAACTCCCGCCTAGCGTGCACCTGCAATAACCTGAAAGGTGGAGGCGTCAGTCTGTGAAGGCCGAGTGAGGGGTTTAAATACATATTAGCGCAGATAACATGCAAGTTATACTCTCGGGTAAAGATTTATAAAAGATAGTATATGAGTTCAATAACGTAGCTTCGCCCGAGAATACAACTATCAATATTAAACACTTTGTTCCTTTTTCATGCAATCAATACATGGCCCAGGCGAGTGAGGGCAATCTCCAACCGTACTCCCAATGAACATGAAACATGCTTGCTTGATTGTTAATTAATAGGTGATCATGCAATTCAATTTACCGTGCAATCGTGCAATTGTGTATTCATGTAACACATTCATGGAATAGAAATCATGCAATAACCCAAGGACAATCCGTGGTGCCGGACCCATCCCCAGTCTCCTTCTTCCTCCGGTTGATGATAGGATTGCAAGGCCCTATTATCCATGCTCATTGAGCAGAGGGTACTGTTAGGAATAGTGCCCTAGAAAGCCGATTGTATATCCGCTTTGTGCTTTTCCTTATTGTAATCACAGACAATCTTTGAATAAAATAATGAATTGAGGCAACACTTCTTTATATGCTCTTGTTTGGTATGCGATTACTTTATCTGTGCATGTATGAGAACTCCCCTAATCCTGATGACTTTAGGACTCTACCATTTAGGTGAAATGGTTCATGAAACGAGCCCTATATCACATAAGTCATGATTAGTAAAATACTCCAAGTCGATGAGTCCTACAGACAGTGGGAGTGTCAACCTGACTTTTCTAAGGCTTGCTTGTGGGATCATGCCCTTAAGAATGACCACCTTGTTTCATGGAGGTGCAAAGTGTATAGTTGATACGTGCGTGATACATGAGGGTGCATACTTTAATAAGTAAGTTCACTGAGGTGCCCCGTGTGAGAACATTCCTAAATGGGAAAGGAAGTTTCTGTTTCAGGAAATAGAAACTTCCAGATTAGGAAATATCTCACGACTCATTGATGTGATTAATTGATCCTTAGACTTGAGGTTCCTTGTCACTTTATGAGTTAACTCTGTAGTCTTAGGTATAAGCTTTAAAGGGTGACTGATTCAAGGCTTATGCTGGGGTTGTACAAGTGATTCATGAAAGTGAATGAGAATCAAGAAAGGACCTACACTTGCATATGCAAGGTGATCTCTTATTGTGTAAGTCATTCATATGCCATATGGAGTCCTTGGCCAAGGCAGTAGATCAAGACATCAAGAAAAGGGTTTCTTGGATTGAGATCAAATGGATATGAAATGCACTTAGCTTTAAGACCGGATTATTAGGGTTCTGATTATTCCCTTACCCTAGATCTTGGTTGAGAGATAGTAAGTAGGAGGATTGTATCTCATATGAATCAATGACTTAAAGGTTCTGTCGAATCCGAACATTCCAATTCAGCTAGGGGTTAAACAACTGTTGCTAGACTATGGTCGTTTAATCTATGGACTGATTAATTAATTAGTGAATTAATTAATTGGGGTCATTGCTAATTGAATTGAGAACCTAGAGGGTCACACACAACAACTTGGTTACATGAGTTGAGGCTTGAAAATGATTAAACGAGTTAATTGGGCCAAGAGGGTTCCACACGTGTGGCTCACGTGAATGACACGTGTCCTTGTGAAACGTGTCCCACACGTGTGAATATATATTGTATATATATATATATTAAATAATTAAATGTGTTAATTATTTAATAGGCTTTGGTTTAATTTTTGAATTAAAAAGAAAGTCTAATTTTGGAGAAAATAATCTAGTTAATTAATTATGAATTAATTAATTAGATAAAATAAGTTATTTATTTTAAATAAATAAATTATAAAATTATCCAAAAATAGTTTGGATATTTTAGCTCTCTTGAAAGTTGATTTGAATTAGAATTCAAAGTCAAAGTCAAAATACTTGATGATCAAGTAATAGGAGAGAGAGGGACCAAAACCCTAGTCCATAAGGACTAGGAATTTCGGCCACTCCCTTAATATAAATAGGGGAGCTCGAGCTCCCCTTAGAGCTAATTGACAATTCTTTTGGTTCATGTGTTGAACACCATCCTTTCTCCAAGATAAACGGAACCCTAGGTTAAGCCTAAACACTAACTAGAGAACTAGCATCCTTACTAGTTAGATTGTGATCAAGTTGGTGGACTATCTCTAGAGAGCTTCAAGTTAGAAGTTTGAAGATTCGAGCTTTACCAAGGAGAGGGGATCAAGCCGCGAGAAGAGCGTTCTTGGGTGGCTTGAAACACTTCAAGAAAGAATAAAACAAAAGTAAGTTTCTTAACTCTACGAATTTGGATACACGATTGCGAGTCCTAGATCCTTTGTTGGAAAAATTTTTAAATTCCGCTGCTTTCTGATTCGTATTTTCCAACAAGTGGTATCAAAGCCACCTCGTTAATCGTGTTTCTGATTAGTCTCAATTATTCTGAATTTGGTAGAAATTCTTAGGCTTAGATGCGAATTAGGTATTCATGAGTTCTTTTAGAAAGCCTGAAATACGAAACTGTAATTTTTCTTGAATTTCTGAAACTGTTTTCTTAAATTGTGTTTTTGAAAACCGTTTTGATTGAAATATGTTTAAATCGTAATTTTATTTTGGATTGAACCGGGTTTTCGAGAAACCCAAAATACGAAACGGAACACGAAAAGGACGAGCCTAGGCGTGCTAGCACGTTGCACGCCCAGGCCCGTCGCCCAGCCCTCCTGCAACCGCGCGGGAGGCCCTCCCGCCTGCGCCTTGGCGCTCCCGTTCGCCTGTCCCGTAACCGCGCGGGACAGCCGCCCGCAACGTCCCGCAACAGAGCGGGACGCCCAGGCCGAGACTGCCGGCCATCCGGCGGGCACTGCTGCGCTTGACTAGCGCACGGGCCGCGCGCCCAGCGCGCGCATGCGGGCGGCAATCACCGCATGCTGTGCGTGCTACTGGCGCGCGCATCACGCGCGGCGGTGCCCCCCCCCCCCCCCCTTGGGCGGGTGGTTTCGGGCCAATCTTCGTGGTTTCGGGTTTCGTGGTTTCGGTCCTTGAAAATCCCTATTTAATTTAATTTTAATTTTATCTTTTAAATCAGTTTTGCTAAAATAAAATTATTTTAAAATTTTGATTAAATTGGAATTTTTGAGAAATTAATCGATTTAAATTTGGAGAAAAATTGCAAACTTTGTTTTCTGAAAATATTGAAATAATAAAATTATTAATTTTGGAAATTAATTGGAATTTTATTGGTTTATTATTTTTTGGGTTTTATTGAAAAGGCTCTTGAACAAGAATTGCATCTAAGTCGTGTTTTAAGCTATTAGAGCTTAAGGCGAGAATTTTAATTTATTGGTTAAATTTAAATTCTTGCAAAACATGTTAGGTGATCATGGGTTTAGACTTATGTATGGTTTTAATTTATGCACATGGATGGTTTAAATTGGGGTTGGAGCCCTATAGTTGCGTTTTTCAATTGAGGTTGAAGCCTCACTTATGTGTGTACTGTTATGTGATTTATTATGTGGCTTTCCATATTACTGTTTTTGAGGCCGGGGTATGCCTCGTGTAATTGTCTAAGGCCAATATGAAGATTGAGCCTTATTACTTTATGTCTTTTTCCTTTTATTGTAATTTGAGAGTAGAGATAGGTGGTGAGGTTTTATTTTCATTTTGGAGACAATGCACCCATGGAGTAAGATGGACCACATTCAAGTAACAAGGAGGCAATAAGTGAAGACCTCTCAAAATGTTAGGGAGGGGACTCTCAATTGTAAAATGTAATAGAGATAGGGCTCGTATTTTGTTACCGCTTTCCCCTATGTGATTTAAACTGTTTATGTTGCATGTATGTTAGAACTTGTGATTGTGGAGTGGCTCCCACATATCACGCATAAGATAGGTAGAACCCATGATCATTACATGTTAGTATCATGCTAGGACATTTTATCTGTTTATGTGCTTGTTTGAAATGCATTTAAATGTACTTGCATTAATCAAGACTAATAAAATTGGATAACATATATGTTGGTGAGGTCGAACCGGACAACTCTCCGGTTGATTCGAAAATTCCCATTAAATATTAAGCTAATTTCGAATAAATAGGTGTTTAATTCGAGATGCAAATTTTGAATTAAATTCCTAGCATTCCATCAATAGGTTTTAAGTTTAGTAAGTGAAGCTAGTTATTGTCCGCGAGTCGTGAGATAGCTAGTGGAGCTTATTAGTTCTTAGTTACATAATTGATCATTTTAAATGATCAATATTTTGTCATCAATTTTAGCAAGGGCGATGTCCGCGAGTCGTGGGTCGTTCGAACTAAGTTTTGATCATGATCTTATGATTGATGGGTCTAGCTTAACGCCTAAGTAAATATGGATGTCGCACGAGTCGTGGGTCCATATTGAAAGATAGGTGATGCAAAACAATTACTAAGAGTTCTAAAGGTGTTAGAATTGGTAAGTTGTACCTACCTAGGGTTCTTACTTAGAATGTCCGCGAGTCGTGGGTTCGAGGTAAAATGCCTAGGATCTTAGTACCCATTGGGAAACGTGTTCCTCTTAGATCTTTGGGAATTATAGATCGTTGAAAAACAGTGGGAGCTACATTAGATTAAAGACCTTATCTTTTGTATATCGTTATAATTCAGCATGCTCACTAGTTCTCTGTTTTACCATTAAGGTCGTAGATTCTATGATTCTCTACCTGTTTTGAAATGGCAACCAAAAACCCTCGTGTATCTATCCTCGAGTCAAACAAGTTGACTGGTCCCAACTATTCTGATTGGCTGAGGAATCTAAAAATTATTTTAGATTTTGAGAAGAGAACTTATGTTCTCTTCGAAGGGGAGCCTAGTCCCGAAGAGGAGGCTCCCACTCGGGCCGAGCGGGACGCGATTCAGAAGTGGAAGGATGATAACCTCCAAGCCCGTTGCCTTTTGTTGGCTAACATGTCTCCGGACTTGCAAAGGCAACATGAGGCCATGGAATTCGCTTGGGAGATTTACGACCACTTGGAGCAACTTTACTGCCCTCATGAACGTGTTACACGGTATAACACTTCAAAGGAATTGTTCCACTTAAGAATGAGGGAAGGTTCAAGTGTCCATGAGTATGGACTCAAGTTTCTCGCCCTTACTAAGAAACTTGCTTCCATGGACATGCCACTGAAAGATGAGCTTTCGGTGGATTTGTTGCTAGCTTCGCTCCCACCGTCATTCAACCCATTTGTCCTTAACTTCAACATGAATGATGCTGGTGCTACTGTAGCTGAGCTGATTAGTCAACTTGTGACTGCTGAAAGCAGGATCAAGAAGGACAATAAGGTTTTGAGGGTGAATGCTCCATCTTCCTCTTTTGGGCCTTCTAAAGGTAAGGGCAAGAGAGCCCAAAAGAAGAAGAAGAAACCCCTTAGGCCCAATGGTGGCGTTTTGAAGGGGAAGGCCCAAAAGAAGAAGCGTGATCAGAAAGAGGATGTTTGCTTCCATTGTGGCAAAGCGGGACATTGGAGGTGTAACACCCCGAGCGTAGGGCGCCACATCCCCCGCACTAGGACCCGACACGTGTAACGAAACAGGGAATCCGTACACGCACCAAGCACTAGCGAACGGGTGACAAACAAAAGATCCTCCTAAGCTAGGCGGCCTAAACCCTCAAACAGAGTGCACAAAACAAAAAAAAATCAAACCAAGCGGAAGCATAAGAAGACAAACTAAACAGAGCAAAGTATAAAGGTTACAAACCACTTAACTCAGATTACACACGAACTTTACAAAGCAGGACTCAGAATAACAAATATCATTCAACACTCATATTACAACTTCAAACGTACAGATGCAACAGGATTTAAATACAAAATGCAGACTTCTGTAGACCGACAAGACTCCAAGGAAAGCAAACCAAAACCGCCTAGCTCGAACCAACGGACCAAAACCTGCGAACTAAAAACATAAGGGAGGGGTCAGTCCAAAAACTGAGTGAGGGGTTACACACGCACCCATATATACGTATAGAGAGCACAGCACAAAGCATAGGTGGGAATCCATGAACCGGGGCGTGGCTTTTGCAATCCAATATCATTTTCACACGTGATACTAAGTATAGGGAATAAAAGAGTTAGGCCGAAGGCCAAAACAACCAAATTTTATTAATTAAGAATCCACTCCCGTTTCACGAACTACTTCTTAAATGACTAAACATAACGAAAAACGGACATAACCCAAACGCACGCACACATCATCCGTCGACCTAAAATAAGCCGTCCCGGATGCAGAACAGATTAGAACTTATCATAACGGAACCTCCGTCGACCTAAAATAAGCCGTCCCGGAGCATATCACGCACACAGACATATCGGAAGCAGAATCTTACCATAATCAGAGCATAACTAGGTCCATGACCTATCTCATATCGCAAAGCATAGTAAAGGCATAAGCGTAAAGCATATCATACCGGAGGTACACAGCCTCAAGGACATAGCATAAGCGGAAGCATATACATAAACATAAAGTATTCATAAAACATTGCATAACCCTGAATTAATCACAACCCCATATGTTCCTAACATAATCCTATCAAAACCTAACATAACATATCTTAGCATGAGGCTTAACCTAATCATAATTCTAACATATTCTTAGTCTTATGTTCATATTATATTCATACCTCGCATAATCATACTCACACGCATTACATATAAAAAGGCTTATCTCACATGCAAACATATAGGGCACATATCATTAGGGTATAACTATAACCTAACCTCACCTTTCACCGATGAACCGGGCAAATGGGACCAAAACAAAGCCTATGGAGCAACCACGTCACGAACGGGAGACTCCTCTGAACAAGACAAACACGACAAACAAACTTAGACTCAAAAGAGACCATAGAGACGCTCGGCTAATGCATATGGGTGCATATGATGCAAATTCAAAGCACAAGATCCGTCATTTAGGCAAATAAAGGCATTAAAGCAAATTAAGTTCAACCTACATTTAAACGTATTCAATCTTACACAAAACTCTAATACATACACCCTATTACCTCATATAACATATCTCCAAAGTTTGAAAGCAAGAACAAATCACAAGATGAGGGAAAAGGGTTATGTAAATCACAAACGCCACAAAACGCACATAAACGACATTCAACAAAAGCATGTCTAAATCTCACCCACATGTTATGAAATCGAACCACAATACTCCCAACACATAGTATAACAAGTTCATAGTTCACCACAAACGAAGATAAAGACAATAAAGAGGTGAAACAAACCAAAAACCGAAAAGGAAAACCAAGGGCTGCGCAAGGGGAGGGACACGGGGGTGTCCCTCAACTTAACTAAGCTGAGCCACGCCCGTGGCCCAGTACAGACACGCCCAGGAAGCCTGACACGCCCGTGTCTCACCTTTCAAGGCAAATGAGACACGGGGGTGTCTCGGTACAGCACCAAAAACGCATACAAAATTTGCCGGCAAAACTGAGACTAAACAAAATCAGTCCAAAAGCATACCAAATCAACTCCAAATATTATGAAACTTGATATACAACATATTTAGCATGTTAGGAACATATTTCATTTAGAACTCAAAGGCTAAATCACGCGTTAAGGTCACCGAAATCATGCAGCAACTCAGGAGCGCCAAAAACGGACATATGAGCTCAATCATGCCATGATCAAGTACTTAGGGGCTGAAAATGCATCTAAAAACTTTCAAGAGCAGGGCTAACTTATAAACCAATTAGTATACAACATCTCCATGCAAATTTACACGAATTGGAAGTCATTAACTCAAGCAACGAAGCACAAAAAGTCACAGCAGTTTGGTGAAAAAAGAGCAGATTTGCAGCAGTTCGGTTTTCAAGTTTCATGGCCAAAAACTCAAGGTTTCAATCATGTTATCAAAGAGAAAACAACCCTAACACATCTAGCATGAAGTAAGAATCAAGAATGGAAGCAAAGGAGTTCATATAATCAACAAGGAAGAACCAAATCAGCCACAAACTCAATCTAAGGCAAGGAAGCAACAAATGACCTCTAACCCTAACTATTCATGCAAGTCTCCATAACCTTATTAAATCTGATGCAAATCATGAATTTCAAGGATCAAATGAAGCATAGAAGAGAGGAGAATACATAAATATACTACCTTGAAGGTTTGGAGAAGAAAGATGGTGATTTGAGCTCAAAATCCACAAAAGGGGCAAAGTTCTCTTCTCTTCTCCTCTCCTCTCTTTGTCTCGATCAGTTGCTGCTCAAAATGGGGGAGTTTGGATCGGTTTTCAGCTGATAAGGGAGAAGGAGAGACTTAACTCAAGTCAAGATATCAAGGGTTAGGCTTGAGCATGGTTAAATTGGCCCCACAAGTGTAAGACTAGTCAAAGAAGGTGGCTTAAGCACAAGCTGTTCGTTCCGGGCGAAAAACGAGGGTCCAAATGGGCTTAGAAAAATATCAAATCAGGTTCCTTGGCTTCATCTCTTCGTTACGAGTCCAACGCATCTTCCGGAATTCGAATCCGAATTCCCTAGCTCAAGTTATGGCCTCCGGAAGAAGAGGTGCGCTAAAACTAGTTAGGCCCTCATGTCCCTCGTCAAATACATAAGGTTTAAAACCTCGACAAACGAACACGAAAACTTAAAACGAGCATGCAAACGCATTCATAACTCACATAATTCAAGTATCTAAGTTGGCACAAAAATCGGAATTGAAAACGGAGTTAAACGAATCGAAAACGATTAGAAAAGGATTTAAACGTTTAAGGTTTCAAACTTAACACTTATTTCAATTATTCAAATATTCCAAATAATTCATATTTTCGCATGCTTAAATAATTAAATGCGCACTTAGCACACCCGTGACGTTCGTACCTGGAAAGCCGGAGAATCGGGATGTTACAATCTCCCCCCCTTAAAAGGACCTGGTCCTCCAGGTCCAACCGCTAGCAACTCTCCCGTATTTACCCAAGTTCGAGGTTCATGAAGTCCCGAAGAGGGTTAGCCCGAGAAAGGTCTTCAAGGGTAGACGGGGGTCTCCTTCACAATTTGGTTCCGGCTAGGAGCAACTCGATTTGTCTCGTACGGTGAGAGGGTCTAAACGAGATTCAACACCCACCATTTGATTCATTTCAAGTCAACTCAAGAGCTCGGAGGTACATGAATGGTGTAGTCACCGGACTTCCACCACTCACACCTTCTTGCGGTTGTAGAAACACCTAGGAAGCTCGATTAAAGCACGACCCTCGACTTACCGTAGAGCTAGAGCACTCGTACTCCCAAAGTCGTCTCTCCACGAGACAACTAAACAACAACAATCACACGCGCAAGTAATAAGGAAAGAAGAGAGACACACGCAAATAAGAGCACACGTATAAAGAGACAAGTACACAAATAGGTGGGTTACCCCCAAATTTAAACGATGCGTGAAATGGAATGTGATGCATGTTTATGGTACCTTGCACCTCGACAATGACATTAGGCTCGGCCTCGACTTCAACATTCACTTCCTCATCGACTTCCACCACATTGGCTTGAGCTTGTTCCGGAGATCTTGGATGCATCATATTCAAGGGCTTCGGATTCGGATTTGTAGGGCAAAATCTCACCTTGTGTCCCATCTCTCCACATCCGAAACAGGTTCTCAACTTCTTCCTACAAGTTTCCTCCGTGTGGTTTGGTCTTTCGCAAAAGGAGCATCGATTAGGTTCCGGTGGAGTGCATATCGGATCCGGAGTTGGAAGTCGGGGTTTCTTGATAGCATCAAGAAATTCTTCGGGGTCGAAGGTTGGAGGTTCATCTTGAAATACCGGTCTCTTTCCCAAACCCGAACTTGATTCATATTTTAGCTCCGAGTAGAAAGTTTGACGCTTTAAACGTTGTTGTCGAGTCTCAACTCTAATAGCTTTCTTCGTCGCCTTAGCCCATGTATTCACCGTGGTAGCTCGCAAGGCCCACTGAATGTCTTCTCTTAATCCTTGTACAAAGTTTCGGGTCTTCAACTCATCATCATCCGTAATGTGAGAAGCGTAAGGAGCAAGCCTCTCAAACTCGAGGATATAGTCTTCAACTGTTCGCTCTCCTTGTTTGAGATCCATGAACTCTTGTAATCTTCTCTCCCGGGAGCTGGGAGGGATATACTTGTCACGAAATTCCCTAACGAAGCTCTCCCAATTGAATTCCTCACCATTCCTTTCCAACCGAGCTCTTGTTCCCTTCAACCAATTTAAGGCTTGTCCTTGAATATAACGACTGGTACATATGGCCTTATCTTGTGAAGTACCCGGGCAATTCTCCCAAATCCCCGTAATTTCGGTTAACCATTCTTCCGCCTCGATGTCATTGCCTCCGAGCCATTTTGGAGGGTTGTTATCCCGGAATTCTTTATGAATCGTATTGACAACTCTTCCTTGTCCTTGACCTTGAGGATTTGGTGGTTGTGGATTCCTTTGAAGATGGTCGAGGAGAGCTCGTAGGATATCCTCTGCAGTGGGTGGTGGTGGTTGAGGAGTATTCTCACGAGTTCTTCTTCTTAGAGGCATCCTAAAGAAGCACAATTTCAAGAGAATATCGATGCATGAAGGGTTTAGTGCATGCTCATATGAACAATTAATACAAATAAGAAAAAAATAATACAGTTAAGAGCACCTTAGTCACATATAATGAGAGTGAATGCAGACAGAGACACACATAATCCTAAGCCGAACGACCTAGACCAACAGACACGACACACGAACTCCGGTTTTGCAACCCGGAGCTCTGATACCACCTTAGATGTAACACCCCGAGCGTAGGGCGCCACATCCCCCGCACTAGGACCCGACACGTGTAACGAAACAGGGAATCCGTACACGCACCAAGCACTAGCGAACGGGTGACAAACAAAAGATCCTCCTAAGCTAGGCGGCCTAAACCCTCAAACAGAGTGCACAAAACAAAAAAAAATCAAACCAAGCGGAAGCATAAGAAGACAAACTAAACAGAGCAAAGTATAAAGGTTACAAACCACTTAACTCAGATTACACACGAACTTTACAAAGCAGGACTCAGAATAACAAATATCATTCAACACTCATATTACAACTTCAAACGTACAGATGCAACAGGATTTAAATACAAAATGCAGACTTCTCTAGACCGACAAGACTCCAAGGAAAGCAAACCAAAACCGCCTAGCTCGAACCAACGGACCAAAACCTGCGAACTAAAAACATAAGGGAGGGGTCAGTCCAAAAACTGAGTGAGGGGTTACACACGCACCCATATATACGTATAGAGAGCACAGCACAAAGCATAGGTGGGAATCCATGAACCGGGGCGTGGGTTTTGCAATCCAATATCATTTTCACACGTGATACTAAGTATAGGGAATAAAAGAGTTAGGCCGAAGGCCAAAACAACCAAATTTTATTAATTAAGAATCCACTCCCGTTTCACGAACTACTTCTTAAATGACTAAACATAACGAAAAACGGACATAACCCAAACGCACGCACACATCATCCGTCCCGGAGCATATCACGCACACAGACAGATCGGAAGCAGAATCTTACCATAATCAGAGCATAACTAGGTCCACGACCTATCTCATATCGCAAAGCATAGTAAAGGCATAAGCGTAAAGCATATCATACCGGAGGTACACAGCCTCAAGGACATAGCATAAGCGGAAGCATATACATAAACATAAAGTATTCATAAAACATTGCATAACCCTGAATTAATCACAACCCCATATGTTCCTAACATAATCCTATCAAAACCTAACATAACATATCTTAGCATGAGGCTTAACCTAATCATAATTCTAACATATTCTTAGTCTTATGTTCATATTATATTCATACCTCGCATAATCATACTCACACGCATTACATATAAAAAGGCTTATCTCACATGCAAACATATAGGGCACATATCATTAGGGTATAACTATAACCTAACCTCACCTTTCACCGACGAACCGGGCAAACGGGACCAAAACAAAGCCTATGGAGCAACCACGTCACGAACGGGAGACTCCTCTAAACAAGACAAACACGACAAACAAACTTAGACTCAAAAGAGACCATAGAGACGCTCGGCTAATGCATATGGGTGCATATGATGCAAATTCAAAGCACAAGATCCGTCATTTAGGCAAATAAAGGCATTAAAGCAAATTAAGTTCAACCTACATTTAAACGTATTCAATCTTACACAAAACTCTAATACATACACCCTATTACCTCATATAACATATCTCCAAAGTTTGAAAGCAAGAACAAATCACAAGATGAGGGAAAAGGGTTATGTAAATCACAAACGCCACAAAACGCACATAAACGACATTCAACAAAAGCATGTCTAAATCTCACCCAAATGTTATGAAATCGAACCACAATACTCCCAACACATAGTATAACAAGTTCATAGTTCACCACAAACGAAGATAAAGACAATAAAGAGGTGAAACAAACCAAAAACCGAAAAGGAAAACCAAGGGCTGCGCAAGGGGAGGGACACGGGGGTGTCCCTCAACTTAACTAAGCTGAGCCACGCCCGTGGCCCAGTACAGACACGCCCAGGAAGCCTGACACGCCCGTGTCTCACCTTTCAAGGCAAATGAGACACGGGGGTGTCTCGGTACAGCACCAAAAACGCATACAAAATTTGCCAGCAAAACTGACACTAAACAAAATCAGTCCAAAAGCATACCAAATCAACTCCAAATATTATGAAACTTGATATACAACATATTTAGCATGTTAGGAACATATTTCATTTAGAACTCAAAGGCTAAATCACGCGTTAAGGTCACCGAAATCATGCAGCAACTCAGGAGCGCCAAAAACGGACATATGAGCTCAATCATGCCATGATCAAGTACTTAGGGGCTGAAAATGCATCTAAAAACTTTCAAGAGCAGGGCTAACTTATAAACCAATTAGTATACAACATCTCCATGCAAATTTACACGAATTGGAAGTCATTAACTCAAGCAACGAAGCATAAAACGTCACAGCAGTTTGGTGAAAAAAGAGCAGATTTGCAGCAGTTCGGTTTTCAAGTTTCATGGCCAAAAACTCAAGGTTTCAATCATGTTATCAAAGAGAAAACAACCCTAACACATCTAGCATGAAGTAAGAATCAAGAATGGAAGCAAAGGAGTTCATATAATCAACAAGGAAGAACCAAATCAGCCACAAACTCAATCTAAGGCAAGGAAGCAACAAATGACCTCTAACCCTAACTATTCATGCAAGTCTCCATAACCTTATTAAATCTGATGCAAATCATGAATTTCAAGGATCAAATGAAGCATAGAAGAGAGGAGAATACATAAATATACTACCTTGAAGGTTTGGAGAAGAAAGATGGTGATTTGAGCTCAAAATCCACAAAAGGGGCAAAGTTCTCTTCTCTTCTCCTCTCCTCTCTTTGTCTCGATCAGTTGCTGCTCAAAATGGGGGAGTTTGGATCGGTTTTCAGCTGATAAGGGAGAAGGAGAGACTTAACTCAAGTCAAGATATCAAGGGTTAGGCTTGAGCATGGTTAAATTGGCCCCACAAGTGTAAGACTAGTCAAAGAAGGTGGCTTAAGCACAAGCTGTTCGTTCCGGGCGAAAAACGAGGGTCCAAATGGGCTTAGAAAAATATCAAATCAGGTTCCTTGGCTTCATCTCTTCGTTACGAGTCCAACGCATCTTCCGGAATTCGAATCCGAATTCCCTAGCTCAAGTTATGGCCTCCGGAACAAGAGGTGCGCTAAAACTAGTTAGGCCCTCATGTCCCTCGTCAAATACATAAGGTTTAAAACCTCGACAAACGAACACGAAAACTTAAAACGAGCATGCAAACGCATTCATAACTCACATAATTCAAGTATCCAAGTTGGCACAAAAATCGGAATTGAAAACGGAGTTAAACGAATCGAAAACGATTAGAAAAGGATTTAAACGTTTAAGGTTTCAAACTTAACACTTATTTCAATTATTCAAATATTCCAAATAATTCATATTTTCGCATGCTTAAATAATTAAATGCGCACTTAGCACACCCGTGACGTTCGTACCTGGAAAGCCGGAGAATCGGGATGTTACAGGAGGAGAAACTGCCCAAAGTACAAGGCTACTCTAAAGAAAGGTATCTTTCTCATTGAAGTAAATCTTTCTATTAATTCTAGTTCTTGGGTACTTGATACCGGTTGTGGAACTCATATCTGTAATGATGTACAGATGCTAAGTGAAGTCCAACAACTGAAAGAAGGAGAATGTGTCTTGAAGATCGGCGATGGCTCAAACGTTGAAGCTCGAGCTTTAGGCACAATTAGATTAGATTTAGGTAGTTTTGAGTTAGTCTTAAATAAAGTCCTTTATGTACCGAGTATTATTCGTAATAGAATTTCTGTTCCAATTTTAGATTGTGAAGGTTATGAAACTTATATTAAGAATGGTAAATACTTTATCAAACGGAACAACTCTTCCGTTCACATCGGTACTCTAAGTAATGGACTTTATCTAACTCAGAATATCAATATTATGAATATACAACGATAAACTAAACGTAAGAGAGATGACAAAGTTTCAGCTCCCTTATGGCACGCTAGATTAGGACACATTTCCAAGAACAGAATTAGCAAGATAAACACTTTCGGATCATTCTCTAAAAATGATCTCAAAGAGTTAACTTCTTGCGAATCCTGTCTCAAAGGAAAGACGTCCAAAGTTCCTTTTAAAGGGACTGTGGAACGTGCCACTAAGGTTTTGGATTTGCTCCATACTGATGTTTGTGGACCGCTTAGTGTAAGCACTAGAAACAATCATCAGTATTTCATAACCTTTACTGATGACTTTAGTCGGTATGGTTATGTATACTTAATGAAGTATAAATCTGAAGCTTTTGACAAATTCTTAGAATTTCAAAAGGAGGTTGAGAACCAAACTGGTCACAAGATCAAAGCACTTCGATCTGATCGAGGAGGCGAGTATCTTAGTGAAGAATTCCTTAATCATCTCAAAGATAATGGGATTATCTCTCAGTGGACTCCTCCGGGAACTCCTCAGCTTAATGGAGTTTCTGAGAGAAGGAATCGAACCTTACTTGATATGGTTCGTTCCATGATGAGTTTCACTGACTTACCACCTTCTTTCTGGGGTTATACCCTAGAAAGTGCAGCAAAGATTTTGAATCTAGTTCCCTCTAAGTCAGTCCCTAAAACGCCCTATGAAATGTGGCATGGTAAAATCCCTAGTTATTCTTACTTAAGAATTTGGGGTTGTCCTGCTTACGTGAAGAGGACAGTGGGAGATAAGTTAGAATCTCGTTCTAACTTATGCTACTTTGTAGGTTATCCTATGGAATCCATAGGATACTACTTCTATGATCAATCTGAGGAACCGTTCCTTAAAGAAAAGAAAGGGAAGGTCATAGAATTAGAGGAAGTACAAAGTGAGCCCACGCCACCCACTGAAGAAACGTCCCCTTCTGATCAACCACAACCAATCATGAAATTCGATACACACGTAAATCCTCCTCTAAGGCGTTCTGAACGCACTCCTAGACTGCCGGAAAGATGGTATGGATTCTTCCATGAAGTCTCTCAAAAGGATAATGATCCTTTAACATATGAGGAGACACTTTCAGATTCTGACTCTGAACAGTGAATAGAAGCCATGAAATCCGAAATGGATTCCATGAACTCCAACCAAGTTTGGACCTTGGTAAATTTGCCGGATGGGGTCAAAGCCATAGGTTACAAATGGATCTTTAAGAGAAAGCTTGGAGTTGACGGAAGCAATACAGCCGACAAAGCAAGACTGGTTGCAAAAGGATTCACTCAAAGACCCGGCGTGGACTTTGATGAAACCTTTTCGCCAATTGCAATTCAAAAGTCTATTCGGATCATGCTTGCCATTGCTGCGTATTATGACTAAGAGATTTGGCAAATGGATGTGAAAACTTCCTTTCTCAATGGTGACATTGATAAATACATTTATATGGAGCAACCCATAGGTTTCACATTCAGTGGGAGTGAGCAAAAGGTTTGCAAACTGCAAAGATCAATCTATGGATTGAAACAAGCTTCTAGGAACTGGAACATTCGATTTGATGAATCAGTCAAAGCGTTTGGCTTCATTCAAATCTCGAATGAGTCCAATGTGTATAGAAAGGAATTGGAGACCTCAGTGCAATTCTTAGTACTTTATGTTGATGACATCCTTCTTATTGGGAATTCGAAGGATGACATGAAAGTGACTAAGTTATGGTTATCGAACCAATTCGAGATGAAAGATCTTGGTGATGCATCCTATATCCTTGGAATTAAAATCTATCGAGATAGATCTAGAAGGTTAATAGGACTATCACAGTCGATGTACATTGACAAAGTATTGAAGAGATTCAATATGGAGTTAGCAAAGGTTAAGAACCTTCCTATGAGTGTAGGAACATGTCTTTCAAATAAGACGTGTCCTAAGAAGGATAGAATGACTCCTACACCTTATGCGTTAGCAATAGGTAGCATAACGTATGCAATGTTATGTACTCGACCGGATGTGGCTTATGCACTTAGTGTTACAAGTCGTTTCCAATCTGACCCTGGAGATGGTCACTGGGCTGCCGTGAAGAATATTCTTAAATACTTGAAAAGTACTAAAGATTTATTCTTAGTTTACGGAGGTCTGAAAGATCTTACTGTCGAAGGATACTGCGCTGAAAGCTTTGCATCTGACTTAGATGATTTTAAGTCAATGTCAGGATACATTTTCTGCCTAAACAGCGGAGCAGTGAGTTGGAAGAGTTCCAAGCAAACTACCACTGAGGCCGAATACTTAGCTGCAAATTATGCAGCTAAGGAAGGTGTTTGGATTAGAAACTTCATTCAAGAGTTGAATGTTGTTCCTAGCATGAAAGACCCCATTACTGTGTTTTGTGACAACACTGGGGCGGTTGCTCAAGCAAGAGAACCAAGATCTCACCAACGGACTAAGCACATTATGAGGAAGTATCACCTAATCCGTGATATTATCAAAAGAGGAGATGTGCAAATTGAGAGGGTCACATCAGCAGAGAACGTGGCAGATCCACTTACTAAACCCCTTAGTCGAGAGGGTTTCCAAGGTCATCTTCAGAAGATGGGACTTAGAGTAGCTTTAGAATGGCTTTGACGGGTAAGTGGGAGATTGTTAGGAATAGTGCCCTAGAAAGCCGATTGTATATCCGCTTTGTGCTTTTTCTTATTGTAATCACAGACAATCTTTGAATGCAATAACGAATTGAGGCAACACTTCTTTATATGCTCTTGTTTGGTATGCGATTACTTTATCTGTGCATATATGAGAACTCCCCTAATCCTGATGACTTTAGGACTCTACCATTTAGGTGAAATGGTTCATGAAACGAGCCCTATATCACATAAGTCATGATTAGTAAAATACTCCAAGCCGATGAGTCCTACAGACAGTGGGAGTGTCAACCTGACTTCTCTAAGGCTTGCTTGTGGGATCACGCCCCTAAGAAGGACCACCTTGTTTCATGGAGGTGCAAAGTGTATAGTTGATACGTGCATGATACATGAGGGTGCTTACTTCAATAAGTAAGTTCACTGAGGTGCCCCTTGTGAGAAGATTCCTAAATGGGAAAGGAAGTTTCTATTTCAGGAAATGGAACCTTCTAGATTAGGAAATATCTCACGAGTCATTGATGTGATTAATTGATCCTTAAGATTCGAGGTTCCTTGTCACTTTATGAGTTAACTCTGTAGTCTTAGGTATAAGCTTTAAAGGGTGTCGCCTTAGACAACTTATTCAAGGCTTATGCTGGGGCTGCACAAGTGATTCATGAAAGTGAATGAGAATCAAGAAAGGACCTACACTTGCATATGCAAGGTGATCTCTTATTGTGTAAGTCATTCATATGCCATATGGAGTCCTTGGCCAAGGCAGTAGATCAAGACATCAAGAAAAGGGTTTCTTGGATTGAGATCAAATGGATATGAAATGCACTTAGCTTTAAGACCGGATTATTAGGGTTCTGATTATTCCCTTGCCCTAGATCTTGGTTGAGAGATAGAAAGTAGGAGGATTGTATCTCACATGAATCAATGACTTAAAGATTCTGTCGAATCCGAACATTCCAATTCAGCTAGGGGTTAAACACCTGTTGCTAGACTATGTTCGTTTAATCTGTGGACTGATTAATTAATTAGTGAATTAATTAATTGGGGTCACTGCTAATTGAATTGAGAACCTAGAGGGTCACACACAACAACTTGGTTACATGAGTTGAGGCTTGAAAATGATTAAACGAGTTAATCGGGCCTAGAGGGTTCCACACGTGTGAAACCACACGTGTGGCTCACGTGAATGACACGTGTCCTTGTGACACGCGTCCCACACGTGAGAATATATATTGTATATATATATATATATATATATATATATTAAATAATTAAATGTGTTAATTATTTAACAGACTTTGGTTTAATTTTTGAATTAAAAAGAAAGTCTAATTTTGGAGAAAATAATCTAGTTAATTAATTATGAATTAATTAATTAGATAAAATAAGTTATTTATTTTAAATAAAAAAAGTATAAAATTATCCAAAAATAGTTTGGATATTTTAGCTCTCTTGAAAGTTGATTTGAATTAGAATTCAAAGTCAAAGTCAAAATACTTGATGATCAAGTAATAGGAGAGAGAGGGACCAAAACCCTAGTCCATAAGGACTAGGAATTTCGGCCACTCCCTTAATATAAATAGGGGAGCTCGAGCTCCCCTTAGAGCTAATTGGCAATTCTTTTGGTTCATGTGTTGAACACCATCCTTTCTCCAAGATAAACGAAACCCTAGGTCAAGCCTAAACAGTAACTAGAGAACTAGCATCCTTACTAGTTAGATTGTGATCAAGTTGGTGGACTATCTCTAGAGAGCTTCAAGTTAGAAGTTTGAAGATTCGAGCTTTACCAAGGAGAGGGGATCAAGCCGCGAGAAGAGCGTTCTTGGGTGGCTTGAAACGCTTCAAGAAAGAATAAAAGAAAAGTAAGTTTCTTAACTCTACGAATTTGGATACACGATTGCGAGTCCTGGATCCTTTGTTGGAAAAATTTTTAAATTCCGCTGCTTTCTGATTCGTATTTTCCAATAGGTACATGAATCCCTAAGCCCGGAACTCCTTCCTCCCCTAATCTCCAAGCGGATTCAGGGGTTATCCCAAGTGTGGCGAGGACAGTGCCAGAGTTATCCGTCAGCCCTTGCTTTCCCGGTTGGCTCTAGTTACTACCCTCGGGCCCAACGTTAACGGTCATGCTACTCGCCTAAAACATGCACGAAACATGGCTTGGTTTTCATGATCATGACTTGAAATGATAAGTGATTTCATGAAATTTATAGATATAAATACCTTTTTGGTCGAAAGATCACATAAGGGATATAAAGGTTCTAAATAACTAGCAATTAAACCTCACCTGACAGGCGACACAACGACTCGTGGACATGTGAATGTGCTCATGCTCGACAATCTCCTCCCTGGAGAGTAACTGAACAAGAAACGGGACAAGGTACGTACATGAGACCACAATTCAAGCATATTACTCCATAGAAGACACACGACGTGATCAAGTACGAAACATCGTGCAATAAACAATGTAGCATATAAATATCATGTTTTGGCATGTAATCATTCATATAAACAATGTAGCATATAAATATCATGTTTTTGCAGAAAGTTTCTGCACTTCCAGAAGCCTGGGAACGACCGTTCCAGGTTTTAGTATAAAATGGGAAGGGCCGTTCCCCCACTCCCAAGACTGCTCCCCGAAGATGGGAACGACCGTTCCCGTCTGTGAGACAAAGTGGGAACGGTCGTTCCCGTCCTCGCCGCCAAGCACACCTTTCAAATAAATGGGAACGGCCGTTCCCCAAATGCAAAGGGAACTGGAAGGACCATTCCCGTTACGCAGAAAGAACAGAAACAGGGGAGCTACGAACCAAGCTCCAAAACTCCCCAAACACTTATAATTCAATTCTATAGGTTATAATTTATGAAAGGAATCACATGTACATGTCTAAAATACACTAAAGCTTTATATAAACACCAAAATCCTCCATGATCTTCAAGAATCATGAGTTTCAAGCTCATATATAGATCCATCATATATCCCAAATTTTCCAAGAATTCATGCATGTTTTCAAGTCTAAAGCTCCTAATCATGCTTCTAACAATTAAAACACAAGTTATTTTATACAAATCCAAACCCTAGCTTCATACATAAATTCCAAGAAATCATATGTATGCTCATATATACCTTGACATGAAAGATAGAGAACAAAGATGAAGTTATGGAGATGATGATGCTTCCAAGTTCCTAATTCCTCCATGATCATGACTTGGAAATGATGAAAATCTCCTTTCTCCTCCTTGGGGTTTGGCTCGGTGAGATGGGAGCAAATATGGGGATGAATTTGATGAAAAATGAAGTGAAAGTATGGAGAAGAGATGCCTATACCATGATATATTTTGGGAAAATAGGGTATTTGTAACTAAATCCCCCAAGTTTGTAAGTTAAGCAATCAAGGATAGAAGGTTTGGAAATTGATCAATTTGGTCCAAAAGATAATTATGCAATTCGGTCCTCTAATTTAGCTAAGTGTCAATTAAGGACAATTAAGCACTTGGAATCAATTGTGCGCACCCAATTCACGTAACAATTGAATTCAATATGTAAACAATTCACAAACTGGCATGTATTTCATATTTTTCACATACTCATGTTGAGATGTCATTTATAAAGTTATTATAACACAAATAAATTGAATAAACGAAAATAATAAAATAAAATCCTAACGCTCGAAACTCACACGTGTCGAGCGTACCTGACTGTCCGGAATTTGGGGCGTTACAATAAGTATATCCTAACCTCACCTGGTACCAAACAAAGCTGAAGACATTGCAAACGGTCCACCCCAGAACTTGCACGACCACAAGTCACCACCCCAGGTGCACCTGAACCAACTGGACACACAAAACACAACATAACGCTCAGACAGACTCAAACAACCACACAGAGACGCACGACACATGCTCAAACACTTAAGAAACGTAATCATAAAAGCAAGAGTCAAATTCATATTAATTATATGCAAAACAAAACGTTAAGACATGTTCATACGCACAAGTAATGCAAATAAGGGAACTCGAAAGGTAATGGAATTCACATTATCTCGTATCAATTCATATATTGTACATTCACAAAGCAATCAAATCAAATTCACATATAACATTTCATAAACTTCCAACTAAATCATATAATAACATGCTACGAATGCATTTAAATCCATGAGGTCCTAAGCAACTTCCAACTAAGTCACATAATCATTCAAGTTCTCATATAATTTTCCGATGCATAACAAATTCATAGATATTACATAATAGATTAAATTCCAATTTACATGATTAAACCTTAATTCAAAGTTTCAATGTTAGACATAATAATTTCTTTAACATGTCCGTGATTAGCATATACTTATTTACCAAGTGACAAGGTTTAATTAATTCAAATCAAACAAATTCATATTGTTACCGAAATTACACAAACACCCCTTCTAGATTAAACAATTAGCACAAATTTAATATATCGGGATTCAATTTGCAATTCAAAGCATCAATACATATCACATTTCATTAAATATATAATTTCGTATACATTGGAGTACATTTCAATCGATAATTCAAACATATAGCAATTAATTCGCATTTAAACAATTAATTCAAATATGCCCCAAACACACAAATAAATTCGTAGAAAATAAACCGACTGTTCGATTGTGTAACACCCGAGCGCAAGGTGCCACATCCCCCGCACCAAGACCCGACCCGCATATGAAATGGATAATCCACACACGAGCTAAGTCACGGCGAACGGGGACACATACATACTCTCTAGGCTAGGCGGGACTAACCCTTAAACCATAAATCAGAGCAACATCAATAAAGCGGAAGCAATAACGATCATATATATATGTACCATGAGCATTCAAGCTCCAAAAATAGAATTCATATATAAAATCCAACCAAGTATTTCAAGTTCTAACAACATAATGCTCCATAACCATATTTCTATACAAAAGGAAATCATGAGTGCGAGTGTAACCAAAAATCAGGGTGCTAAACACTAATGCAAGACCTAGACGACTTGTATTCCCTCCTAGAACTCCTTAACCTGCACAAAAACCACTGAAAACAAACCGGGTTCAGTCCAAAAGGGACTGGTGGGTATAAAAACAGGCATAGTATATAAATATCGCAGAATTTAACATATACATGCAGGCTATAAACCCGTATGAAGTTTTTAGAAGATTTCCCCAAGTGGGTAAGACAAAGAAGGACATCTACGGGTTTACAACGTTCATATTCATTCTTAATTAATCATAGGGTTTCAAGCTCGGCGAGTGAGCGTGCATAATCTCCAACCAACACCTTGTGTATTCATATTCATAGTTTCATTGATTATCATACATATCATATTTGTGCACAATCATACGATTCATAATCATACATATACACCTTTTCCCTCCAAGTGGTGGACGGGTTTGCAGGACCCGACCACCGGTCCATACATAGGCCAGAGGGGGTACATGAAACCCCCAAAGGCACTTAGCTCCCATTCCCCGCTAATCTCCTACCGAGGTCCCGTATCACCGTAGTTGGTTGGAACTAACACATGGGATCACCGTCGTCCCTTGCCTCCCCGGATAGCCACATGTATTAAGTTCCAGGGCCCGTGAATATCAATCATATCAATCATAACTCGCCAAAACATAAGGTAGGATTCATAAAAGAAAGGTTTTACATTTGCAATCATTTACTCGAGAAAAGACTCAATATATATATAATCATAGTACTTTGGCTTAAAACTTTTCACATAGGGAGATATATCGGGTCGTTTTATCTAAATAGAAGAGAAACCCACCTTAAACTGACAAAAGAAGACACAAAAGCCTCAAGGACCGGGCTCGTCTCCAACGGGATTAAAATTTGTGCAAGAAAGGCAAAGTGAGACTCAAAATGACCAATTTAGACGCTCGGCAATGAAATGATCATGATATGAATGCATAAAAGAGTATGTTATGTAATGAACATGTTCATGTGCACTATTAATGTCTTAAAGACATATAAACGTTCATTTCATTCATTACGAGAATCATTTAAAATCATTCAAATATATAACCTTCATATTTAAATCAACTTGATTCAAGAATTTCAAATAACGAATATAACGCATAATGGTATAACATGTTTGCACTTAGAAATTAGGCAAATATAAACATTCAAGTCATGTTCGGAAATTAATTAACACAAAATAGATAACAATTAAATCCTAAAATTTAAAACAAATTAAACCATAATTATATATATATATATATATATATATATATATATATATATATCATCACTTAGATATAATATTAATATATATATATATATATATATATATATATATAATAATAATAATAATAATAATAATAATAATAATGCACGTAGGTGCATAAACATCATGCATGCATATATTAAAATGACAATTACAATTTATGCATGCGTGCACTCATCAACCAAATCATAATTCATGCATGCAATGTTATAGCTACATATATATATATATATATATATATATATATATATATATATATATATATATATATATATATATATATATATATATATAATCTGACCAAATGCATGCATGCAGGTAAGGAAAAGATTAGAATTAAAGTTCAAGCTACAGCAAAGTTCGAACTGGAAATTTTCAGAAAAAAAAAAAACAGGGGTCGCGGCCTGCGTGTGACAGCAAATTAACGAAGCAGAGCAGCAGAAAAACAGAGCAGCACATATCTAATCTTCAACCAACATTTTAAGGTAAGTTAGGTCATCAAATATACAGCAAAACCACCCCAAATCAACATACAATCAGCCCCCCAAGAATGCTCAAAACGCAGCAGCAGCAACAGTTCGTGAAGGGCGGTTTATTCTTCATCTTTGCAGCTGAAAACTGACCCAAAACCAAGGCACAACAAGGGATACACATAGAGCAACATATATACTACAATTCCATGCCATAACACATGAAAAGGAACACAAAGAACCCATCAATTAGTCCCCAAAACGTGACAACAGCTGGACAAGGAAGAGCAGATTATTTTCTGCACATTCTTCAAGTTTTCATGAAAATCAACAATGGTAATTCTTGCTAGGCTCAAGTACCATGAAAGATAAGGCAAATACTGAAGTTAAGGAGTTCAAAAGCTCAACAAACATGCATCAATTCAGCTCATAAAGCAAGCAACATCATGAATTCAAGAAATAAAGTCTAACCTAACTATTCACCTTCTCTTCCAAAAAACTCACGAAAGCATGCTCAAAATTGGGGATGAATGGATGAAAATGACCAGAAATGAATGTATATTACAACCCTAAGCTTACCTTGTTGATTGGATGAAGGTTGGAAGAGATTTGAGCTTGAATCTCCAAGGAGGGCTTGAGTTACGGGATTTTCTGGAATGCAGGGGATGAGGAGCTGATCTTATCCAAATGAGAGGGTGTGGTTCGGTTAAGGAGAGTAGGATCAGCTAGAGGGTTGAGTTAGGGTTCCATAGGCTCAAACCATGGTTAATTTGGTCAAGGTTTGAATAAGATATGGCTATTTTAGTAAAACATGGCAGTTTAGGCGTCCGTGGTGTGTTTCGGTTGAATTTCGGAGGTTCAAATAAATTTGGAAAAATGTAAGGCTAAGTTCATCAAACTCGAATTTTTGATACGAGTTCAACGAAGTTGACAAAACTCGAATCCGAGTTTCCTAGCTCAAGATATTAAATACGGAACCATGGGTGAGCTAATTGCTCGTTAGCCCCCGATTTGGATTCCAACAACAAAATAAATTCGAAATGTATGCAACCGAACCCGAAAACATGAAACGATCATATTTTCATATTCATAACACATATAAGTCCAACATATTAAATTTTCACGAGATTTCGGTATCAAATCATATAAAAACGAAGTACGTTTATAACACTCATGAGCAATGCATGTGAAAATCCATAACATTTCAAATAAATTACAAAAATTAAATTCATGAATAAATTATAATTAAAAATGCATGAATTAATTATGCATAAAAACAAAGAGCACAATTTGATTTCAAACAAAGTCAATGAATTTAAATGAAATTTTAGTATTAATTACCAAGGTTGGATTTCATATTTAATTAATAACGATTCCACACATTAACATATAGAATTAATATTAATAAAACTTAAGATATAATATCTAACATTTTAATACTTAAATAAAATTAAATATATAAAACACGTATAAACAATTAATTCGCGCAATTTGGTAAACACATACGTCATACCTGTACGGCCGAAATATCGGGCCGTCACAACCTCTCCCCCTTAAAAGAATCCGTCCTCGGATTCACTGATTGCCCGAAAATAATTCAGGATGGAACTTTCTCATTTTATCCTCCGTCTCCCACGTAGCCTCTTCTGTCTTATCACTTCTCCATAACACTTTAACTAGTGGGATTTGCCTGTTTCTTAATTCTTGAAATTTTCGATCCAAAATCTTAACCGGCTTCTGAACGAAAGTGAGATTAGGCTCAATTGCTACCTCTTCCTCGGGTAGGATCTCGGCTTCATCCGGATAATACTTGCGAAGCTGGGAGACATGGAATACATTGTGGATTCCAGTCAAACTCGGAGGTAGATTCAAACGATAAGCCGTATCTCCAATTTTCTCAAGAATCTCATACGGACCCAGATAACGAGGATTCAATTTACCTCCTTTTCCAATCCTCGTAAAACCCTTTCGTGGCGAAGCTTTCAGAAATACTCTATCACCAACCTCAAACTTAAGATCTTTTCTTCGCCGATCCGCATAACTCTTATGTCTATCTTGAGCTGCTTTCGTTCTTTGCTGAATTATCTGAACCTTATCGATCGCCGCTTGTACGGCCTTAGAAGGTTTCTCTTTCTTTTCCCCTAGTTTCACTCCCTCTTGTTTTGTCCAATTCCAATCCTCAAGGTCGAAAAACAAGGGAGATCTACACTTTCGTCCGTAGAGAGCTTCAGAAGGCGCCATTCCTATCGAAGCTTGAAAACTGTTATTATAAGCGAATTCGATCAAAGGCAACTGTTTGTTCCACAAACTCGAGAAATCCAATGCACATGCTCTCAACATATCCTCCAGATATTTGATTAACCTCTCCGACTGTCCATCTGTCTGAGGATGGAAAGCTGTGCTGAATTGAAGCCTTGTTCCCAGATTCCTTTGCAATTCTTGTCAAAACCTAGAAGTAAACCTCGGATCTCGATCTGATACAATACTGACCGGTACCCCGTGAAGTGGGACAATTTCATTAACATACTTCTTAGCTAACTTATTCACCTTATCCGACATCCGAATGGCCAGAAAATGTGCCGATTTCGTCAATCTATCCACGATTACCTAGATTTCATCAAAACCACCCTTCACTCTAGGAAGACCCGAAACAAAATCCATCGCCACTTGTTGCCATTTCCATTCCGGAATAGGTAGCGGTTGAAGTAGCCCCGATGGCTTCTGATGCTCAGCTTTCACAGTTTGGCAAGTTAGACAATGTCTCACAAAATTTATTACATCCCTTTTAAGTCCATTCCACCATTAGAACTGCTTCAAATCCTTATACATTTTATTACCTCCGGGATGTATTGAATACCCTGATCTGTGAGCCTCTTCTAAAATAATCCTCTTCAATTCATTCGGAACCACAATCCTGTTCTTAAACCTTAAGAGTCCCGTATCATCAAATCCAAACGGGCACTCAGGATCCACCCTAGCTTTCTCAGCTAACTTCTGAACCTCGGAATCCTTTCTCTGAGCCTCAAATAGCCTTTGCTGAAGATCTGGTTGTACTGTAATATTCCGAATACTTGCTCTTAGCTTGAAAGACTCAGATTCGTCTCCAACTTCCACTTTCACATTAGACACACTAGCCTTCCTGCTAAGTGCATCCACGACCACATTAGCTTTTACGGGATGGTATCGGGTTGTACACTCATAATCCGCTAAAGTCTCCATCCATCGCCTTTGTCTCTTGTTTAGCTCCTTTTGAGAAAACAAATACTGAAGACTCTTGTGGTCAGAAAAGATCTCGAAAGGAATTCCATATAAGTAGTGTCTCCACTTCCCCAAAGCAAAGATCACTGCCGCTAGCTCGAGATCGTGAGTGGGATAATTCTGTTCATGATCCTTCAATTTCCTCGAGGCATAGGCTATCACCCTACCATTTTGCATTAAAACACACCCCAATCCTTCCTTCGAGGCGTCCGTATAAACCATGTATCCTTCAGTGCCTTCAGGAAGTGCTAATACCGGTGCAGTGGTCAACTTCTCCTTCAAGAGTCGAAAACTTGCCTCACATGCCTCGTCCCACTCAAACTTGACTTCCTTCTTCGTCAACCGCGTTAAAGGAGCTGCAATCTTAGAGAAATCCTTGACAAATCTTCTGTAATACCGAGCCAAACCCAAGAAACTTCTGACCTCGGAAGCATTCTTTGGACTCTGCCACTGAATAATCGTCTCGATCTTTGAAGGATCTACTTCCAAACCCTTACTTGAGATAATATGACCTAGAAAAGCAACCCGGTCGATCTAAAACTCACACTTACTAAACTTCGCATACAACCGGTGCTCTCTCAATGTCTCCAAGACCAATCTGAGGTGCCTGGCATGATCTTCCGGATTCCTCGAATAAACCAGAATATCATCGATGAAGATTACCACGAATTTATCCAAATAAGGTCGAAAAGTCCGATGCATCATATCCATAAATGCTGCAGGGGCATTAGTCAAACCGAAAGGCATTACTATGAACTCGTAATGTCCATACTGGGTATTAAATCCTGTCTTAGGTATGTCCTCTTCCCGGATTTTCAACTGATAGTAGCCTTGCCTTAGGTCCAATTTCGAATAAACCCTAGAACCTTGCAACATGTCAAACAAATCCTCGATGTGGGGCAACGGATATTTATTCTTGATAGTTCTCCGATTAAGCTCTCGGTAATCTATACACATTCTCAACGTTCCATCTTTCTTTTTAACAAAGAGAACCGGAGCGCCCCACGGAGATGAACTCGGCCGAATGTATCCAATCTTAAGTAATTCCTCAAGTTGAATTTTCAATTCCTTCAACTCTGCCAGAGCCATTCTGTAAGGAGTCTTAGAGTACGGTTCTGATCCCGGATATAAGTCTATAACGAATTCTATCTCACGATCCGGTGGCAAAGAACCCAAATTCTCTGGAAACACGTCGGGAAGATCCTTAACCACGGCGGTCTCCTCAAATTTAATTTGATCCTTCGGCTTATTGAGAAGATAAGCAACAAATCCCATAGCACCTTCTCTTATTAGCTTACGAGCTTCCATAAAAGATAAGAGAGGTACATTCTTCGATCCCACTTCTCCAATCAACTCTTCCCCCAGCTTAATCTTTTTCTTAAAGCAATCAACCTCGGCCCGGTGCCGGTATAACCAATCCATACCGAAGATTACCCCATATCTCTTCATAGGCATCACGATGAAATCGGCTGGATAATTTTTCCCTTCTATCAAAACTGAACAACCCCAAACCACTTGATCCGTCTGCAAATTTCCTCCAAGAGGAGAACTCACAAAATAACAAGAATTGACACATAAAACAGGTAGGCACAGAGAAGCACATAGATCGCTAGATATGAAAGAATGGGTAGCACCCGGATCAAATAATGCATGAATGTTCGTGGTGTGAATGCATATGGTACCTTCCACCACGGCTGTCGGATCCACCTCAGCATCCTGCTCCTCGCCCTCAAGGGCATAAGCACGTGCCTGGATCATAGGTCTCGGAATACCTCCTCGAAACCCTGGAGCTTTATCGGGACAAGTGTCCGCCATATGGTCATTTTTCCCACAAATGAGGCACAATCCCAGCCTCCTTCGACAATTATTATAGGTATGAGTTGGTCCCCCGCAATGAGTACATGGAGGTACATCTCGGCGATTTCCCGTAGGAGCTGGCAAAGCCTGAGGTGCTCGAGTAACCTGAGGAACATTCTGATCTCCAGTTCGTGGCTTCTTGAAATATTCTTTTTGAGGAGGAACTGCTGAAGTTATAGGCCTCTTACCCGGATTGTATCTCATACTTGATCCCGATGCCGAGCCTCTACCTTGTCCCATGGGTGCTTTGAAAATCGAATCCTTCTTCCTATATTCCGCTTCTTGCTCCAAAGCCCTTTGTACCGTGTCTGAGAAAGATATAAAATTATGCCCCGCCTGACCATGTCTCAAATCCTGTCTCAACCCAGCAATAAACTTTTTCGCCTTCCTCTTTTCATCCCGAGTAATATGTGGAGCATACTTCCCAAGTCTGTTAAAAGTTGCAAGATATTGAGCCACAGAACGATTACCCTGCTTCAACTCCATAAATTCTTGTTCCTTTCTTTCCCTAACAACCTCGGGTACAAAACACTCTCGAAATTCCCGTTTGAATACTTCCCACGTAATCTCCTCTTCATCAACCTCCAGTTTCTCCCTTGTTCTCTCCCACCAATCATACGCCTCACCATCAAGCTGGAATATAGCAAACTGAGCCCTTTCTTGTGTAGTGAACTGTCGAACTCCATAGATTCTTTCCAAATGAGTCAACCACCCCTCTGAAACTGCATCATCAATAGAGCCTGAGAACCGAGGGGGATTATAGCTTAGAAATACCCCATGTGAATCCCTATTATTATTGTTTTTGTTGGGTACCGGATTTGGTTGATTTGCTTGTTGTGGTGGGGGAACTTGAGCCCGTCGATGTTCCACATAATTAAAGACCGCTTCCATAAAGTTTCCCATATCCATCGGAGGCGGTTGTGGTTGTTGTTCTTGTGGTGTAGGAGAACGATCATGATGTCGGCGTCGCCCCGGTGATCTCTCACGATGTCTACGCGGAGGCATTCGGTCAAAGAAATACTGAAATGCATGCTATCTTTAGTCCATGCATGAGAGTGCAGTTAATTCAATCAAAATTCAAAATTAGAGCACATAAACACATAGAGAATGCATATGCAATCACATTGTCACTTAGTTCCTAAGCCGAACGACCTAGACTGACTCACACGACACTAGAGCCCGGGTTTTGCAACCCGAAGCTCTGATACCACTTAAGGATGTAACACCCGAGCGCAAGGTGCCACATCCCCCGCACCAAGACCCGACCCGCATATGAAATGGATAATCCACACACGAGCTAAGTCACGGCGAACGGGGACACACACACACTCTCTAGGCTAGGCGGGACTAACCCTTAAACCATAAATCAGAGCAACATCAATAAAGCGGAAGCAATAACGATCATATATATATGTACCATGAGCATTCAAGCTCCAAAAATAGAATTCATATACAAAATCCAACCAAGTATTTCAAGTTCTAACAACGTAACGCTCCATAACCATATTCCTATACAAAAGGAAATCATGAGTGCGAGTGTAACCAAAAATCAGAGTGCTAAACACTAATGCAAGACCTAGACGACTTGTATTCCCTCCTAGAACTCCTTAACCTGCACAAAAACCACTGAAAACAAACCGGGTTCAGTCCAAAAGGGACTGGTGGGTATAAAAACAGGCATAGTATATAAATATCGCAGAATTTAACATATACATGCAAGCTATAAACCCGTATGAAGTTTTTAAAAGATTTCCCCAAGTGGGTAAGACAAAGAAGGACATCTACGGGTTTACAACGTTCATATTCATTCTTAATTAATCATAGGGTTTCAAGCTCGGCGAGTGAGCGTGCATAATCTCCAACCAACACCTTGTGTATTCATATTCATAGTTTCATTGATTATCATACATATCATATTTGTGCACAATCATACGATTCATAATCATACATATACACCTTTTCCCTCCAAGTGGTGGACGGGTTTGCAGGAACCGACCACCGGTCCATACATAGGCTAGAGGGGGTACATGAAACCCCCAAAGGCACTCAGCTCCCATTCCCCGCTAATCTCCTAGCGAGGTCCGGTATCACCATAGTTGGTTGGAACTAACACATGGGATCACGGTCGGCCCTTGCCTCCCGGGATAGCCACATGTATTAAGTTCCAGGGCCCGTGAATATCAATCATATCAATCATAACTCGCCAAAACATAAGGTAGGATTCATAAAAGAAATGTTTTACATTTGCAATCATTTACTCGAGAAAAGACTCAATATATATATAATCATAGTACTTTGGCTTAAAACTTTTCACATAGGGAGATATATCGGGTCGTTTTATCTAAATAGAAGAGAAACCCACCTTAAACCGACAAAAGAAGACACAAAAGCCTCAAGGACCGGCCTCGTCTCCAACGGGATTAAAATCTGTGCAAGAAAGGCAAAGTGAGACTCAAAATGACCAATTTAGACGCTCGACAATGAAATGATCATGATATGAATGCATAAAAGAGTATGTTATGTAATGAACATGTTCATGTGCACTATTAATGTCTTAAAGACATATAAACGTTCATTTCATTCATTACGAGAATCATTTAAAATCATTCAAATATATAACCTTCATATTTAAATCAACTTGATTCAGGAATTTCAAATAACGAATATAACGCATAATGGTATAACATGTTTACACTTAGAAGTTAGGCAAATATAAACATTCAAGTCATGTTCAGAAATTAATTAACATAAAATAGATAACAATTAAATCCTAAAATTTAAAACAAATTAAACCATAATTATATATATATCTATATATATTATATATATATATATATATATATATATATATATATATATATATATTAATTTTAAATCTAAGTAATGATATATATAATAATAATAATAATAATAATAATAATAATAATAATAATAATAATAATGCACGTAGGTGCATAAACATCATGCATGCATATATTAAAATGACAATTACAATTTATGCATGCATGCACTGATCAACCAAATCATAATTCATGCATGCAATGTTATAGCTATATATATATATATATATATATATATATATATATATATATATATAATCTGACCAAATGCATGCATGCAGGTAAGGAAAAGATTAGAATTAAAGTTCAAGCTACACAGCAAAGTTCGAACTGGAAATTTTCAGAAAAAAAAAAAAACAGGGGTCGCGGCCTGCGTGTGACAGTAAATTAACGAAGCAGAGCAGCAGAAAAACATAGCAGCACATATCTAATCTTCAACCAACATTTTAAGGTAAGTTAGGTCATCAAATATACAGCAAAACCACCCCAAATCAACATACAATCAGCCCCCCAAGAATGCTCAAAACGCAGCAGCAGCAACAGTTTGTGAAGGGCGGTTTATTCTTCATCTTTGCAGCTGAAAACTGACCCAAAACCAAGGCACAACAAGGGATACACATAGAGCAACATATATACTACAATTCCATGCCATAACACATGAAAAGGAACACAAAGAACCCATCAATTAGTCCCCAAAACGTGACAGCAGCTGGACAAGGAAGAGCAGATTATTTTCTGCACATTCTTCAAGTTTTCATGAAAATCAACAATGGTAATTCTTGCTAGGCTCAAGTACCATGAAAGATAAGGCAAATACTGAAGTTAAGGAGTTCAAAAGCTCAACAAACATGCATCAATTCAGCTCATAAAGCAAGCAAAATCATGAATTCAAGAAATGAAGTCTAACCTAACTATTCACCTTCTCTTCCAAAAAACTCATGAAAGCATGCTCAAAATTGGGGATGAATGGATGAAAATGACCAGAAATGAATGTATATGACAACCCTAAGCTTACCTTGTTGATTGGATGAAGGTTGGAAGAGATTTGAGCTTGAATCTCCAAGGAGGGCTTGAGTTACGGGATTTTCTGGAATGCAGGGGATGAGGAGCTGATCTTATCCAAATGAGAGGGTGTGGTTCGGTTAAGGAGAGTAGGATCAGCTAGAGCGTTGAGTTAGGGTTCCATAGGCTCAAACCATGGTTAATTTGGTCAAGGTTTGAATAAGTTAAGGCTATTTTAGTAAAACATGGCAGTTTAGTCGTCCGTGGTGGGTTTCGGTTGAATTTCGGAGGTTCAAATAAATTTGGAAAAATGTAAGGCTAAGTTCATCAAACTCAAATTTTTGATACGAGTTCAACGAAGTTGACGAAACTCGAATCCGAGTTTCCTAGCACAAGATATTAAATACAGAACCAAGGGTGCGCTAATTGCTCGTTAGCCCCCGATTTGGATTCCAACAACAAAATAAATTCGAAATGTATGCAACCGAACCCGAAAACATGAAACGATCATATATTCATATTCATAACACGTATAAGTCCAACATATTAAATTTTCAAGAGATTTCGGTATCAAATCATATAAAAACGAAGTACGTTTATAACACTCATGAGCAATGCATGTGAAAATCCATAACATTTCAAATAAATTACAAAAATTAAATTCATGAATAAATTATAATTAAAAATGCATGAATTAATTATGCATAAAAACAAAGAGCACAATTTGATTTCAAACAAAGTCAACGAATTTAAATGAAATTTTAGTATTAATTACCAAGGTTGGATTTCATATTTAATTAATAACGATTCCGCACATTAACATATAGAATTAATATTAATAAAACTTAAGATATAATATCTAAAATTTTAATATTTAAATAAAATTAAATATATAAAACACGTATAAACAATTAATTCGCGCAATTTGGTAAACACATACGTCATACCTGTACGGCCAAAATATCGGGGCGTCACAGATTGACGAACGGAAAGTGGTGTTGGACTCACCACGACGAAGCGGACAAGCTGTCCGAAGGTCACCGGAGCGCCGCCGCCGGAGCTACCGGAACAGTGGTCGGCCACCTTTCGGCCGCCATAGGAACGTGCCGGAAAAATCCCAAAAATTCATCCGTGCAAGGATTCCTCGTGCCCATTCCAAATCCTCGATCAATTTCTAGAAAATCCAAGTTACTTCCAAACCGATGAACCAAAATGCAATCCGTAAAAGACATTGTCTTACCCGAGACGAGCTCTTCGAAAGCCCTAAGGTGGATGTCGGAGAAAATCCCCGGAGCTACTCCCGCAGTTGCACCGCCGCTGCACAGCCGCGATCCGCCGCCAAACCACCGAATTTGGAGTCGCGTGATCAGTGGATGATAGTGCTCGTCGTTCCGAACAACTTTCGTGAAGGGCCCGAGGCCAAAAGATCGCCGAAAAAGGCCCCCATTAGCCGCCGAAGTTTTTACCACTGCACGCCTCCCCGGAACCACCACCTACGGCCAAAATTCACCTAAAATGATGCCGGAAATGGACTCAGGGGGTCGGAAAAGGGTAGGAAACACCAACCTTCATCGAAAAAGATCGCCGGAGCGGCGAAATCACAGCCGCTCGGATGGCCGCGCCGCCAACGTCCAAGGGTGCGCCGGGAGTCCCTCTTGCCGGGCCAGGGGCACGTGTCGCCGGAGGGTCACCGGAAGTGGCGGCTCTGCCACCCTCTCCAGCGGCGCCTAAAAAATGGCGATATCTCCGCCATCGGTCGTTGGTTGGTCGAGTTCTTGGTACGGTTGCGACCGCGTCGTCAAGATAATCGAAATGGACTATTGGATCGTCGAATTCCGTCGAGAAACGAGCGAGTTTGAGTAGTGTGTGAAAACACATCGTGAGTGTGTATGAATAGTGATTGAATAGCGGGAGAAGAGAGAGAGTTGGGTCTGTGCGTTTTTGGTACGAAAAGCGAGAATCTGTTTATATATCTTGGGTCCTCGCATGCAAAACGAACGGTAGAAGGGGCAAACGACGTCAGAATAGGGCAAACTCAGAGTTTAAGGACTCATCTCGATGCCCCGAACGCGTTGAAGGGGTCGAACAGGTCGAACACTAGATCGAACGAGAAATAACCAAAAAAACCTCTAAAAGAGAAAATTACAAACGGTCGTTCCAGGTTTTAGTACAAAATGGGAAGGGTCCTTCCCCCACTCCCGAAACTGCTCCCCGAAGATGGGAACGGCCGTTCCCGTCTGTGAGACAAAGTGGGAACGGTCGTCCCCGTCCTCGCCGCCAAGCACACCTTTCAAATAAATGGGAACGGCCGTTCCCCAAATGCAAAGGGAACTGGAAGGACCATTCCCGTTACGCAGAAAGAACAGAAACAGGGGAGCTACGAACCAAGCTCCAAAACTCCCCAAACACTTATAATTCAATTCTATAGGTTATAATTTATGAAAGGAATCACATGTACATGTCTAAAATACACTAAAGCTTGATATAAACACCCAAATCCTCCATGATCTTCAAGAATCATGAGTTTCAAGCTCATATATAGATCCATCATATATCCCAAATTTTCCAAGAATTCATGTATGTTTTCAAGTCTAAAGCTTCTAATCATGCTTCTAACAATTAAAACACAAGTTATTTCATACAAATCCAAACCCTAGCTTCATACATAAATTCCAAGAAATCATATGTATGCTCATATATACCTTGACATGAAAGATAGAGAAGAAAGATGAAGTTATGGAGATGATGATGCTTCCAAGTTCCTAATTCCTCCATGATCATGACTTGGAAATGATGAAAATCTCCTTTCTCCTCCTTGGGGTTTGGCTCGGTGAGATGGGAGCAAATATGGGGATGAATTTGATGAAAAATGAAGTGAAAGTATGGAGAAGAGATGCCTATACCGTGATATCTTTTGGGAAAATAGGGTGTTTGTAACTAAATCCCCCAAGTTTGTAAGTTAAGCAATCAAGGATAGAAGATTTGGAAATTGATCAATTTGGTCCAAAAGATAATTATGCAATTCGGTCCTCTAATTTAGCTAAGTGTCAATTAAGGACAATTAATGTAACACCCGAAGCGCAAAGTTACGACATCCCCCGCACTATAGCTCAGTCCACATTTGGAACGCACAATCCATACATGAACTAAGCCATAGCGAACGGGTGACAAGAAACAAAGACTAACTAGCTAGGTGGGACTAACCCCAAACCAATTACCACAATGCAAAAAGGAATAAACATAAGCCTGCCATTCACGAGCATTTATCAAGTAATCTAGAACCTAACGTTACATATTAATACATTATCATCTCTCAAATACATAACATTTCATATAATCCAAAATAACAATACATATGCAACAAGGTAGAATGGACACGTGCTAGACCCGAAAAGAAAGACTTGACTCGACACCAATCCCGCCTAGCACACAACCTGCAAAACTGAAAGGTGAGGTGTTAGTCTACCACAGACTGAGCGAGGGGCATAATAGATATAAGCGCAGATAACATGCAAATCATAACCTCGGGTAAGGTTTTATAACAGAAATCGAAATAGGTTCAAAGATACTTAGAACTCGCCCGAGATTACAACTATCAGATTACACACTTCCGTCAATTTCAATCAATCAATCAATCAGTAGCCCGGTGAGTGAGGGCAATTCTCCAGCCTTACTCCGACAGTGTACAATCATGATACTTTTAATTAGTTAATTAAGTGATCACACAATCAATTACAGTGTACACGTAGCAGTTTCAATGACTCCTTCCTCCAATGATGGTGGGTTTGCAAGGCCCGATCCATCCATGGTAAACACGGTGTACGTCGGGAACATGACTCCCACGTACGGGGACTCCTTCCTCCACCAAACCTCCTGATGGATTCAGGGTTCATCCCCACGGTTGAGAGGAGTGTAAGAGTTACCCATCAACCCATGCTTTCCCGGTTGACTTAAACACTCACTCTCGGGCCCACAGTGCACGATACAATATACTCGCCCAAAACACGATCAATCAATACAGTACAATTCAGTAAATCAGTTGAAAACTAATAGAGTTTGGAAAACTATAGATATATAGATACCTTTTGGCTTAAAACATCACATAGGGTTGTAACGGTCCTATATATCTAGATATTAAACCTCACCTGTACCGACAAAATAAAGAGAAAGACACGGCCTAAGAAGTCCCCTCCACGTCACTGGTGTGCCGGTCTGTGCAACAAAGACAAGTGTACATAAGACACGACTCAAATGAACCAATTAGGACGAACGGCGTAACATGACGTGCAATAACAAGAATGGACAATGATCAAATGTCATGATCATATTTAAGTATAAAACAAGATATGATAACACGTACAGTAGCATGCAACCAAATATGCATGAAAACAGGATGTGACATGCCGGTGTCACAAATATACACTAAGCCGTGACACCCCCGTGTCACAGTACAACGACAAAATGCATGCGAACAGAAGGTGACACGCCCGTGTCACCAAAACAAAGCAATCCGTGACACCCCCGTGTCACGGTACAGAAAACCCAGGCCAACAACAATGCACCCCCGTGTCATACTGAAAGAGGGAAATGTGACAGGCCCGTGTCACGTACGCTGAAGAGAAAAACAGAGCAATTATGCAGGGGAAGCACGAAATAAACCACAAAATCATTCAAACACCCAAAATACAACTCCCAAATGATGTAAATCAAGTAATACACATACTAGCATGCTTATAGTTCAATAATATCTCCTATAAACACTTAAATCCATGCTTATCATCAAGAATCATCAAGATCAAACCCATACATGAACTCATGCTCCAAGCTTATAAACTTCATAATATGTACATCAAATGCAAGCTAAAATCATATGATCATGCTTTCACCAAGTAAAACACATTTAGGCATGCTTAAGCCATAAACCTAATTCTCATATATATGCGAGAATTCATATAAATCTCCAAGGTTACCTTAAATGAAAGAAATAGAAGAAAAGAGATGGAGATATGATGATGATGATGCTTCTAATCCACAACTTCCTCCACAAATATAGCTTGAAATGGATGAAATCCCTTCTTCTTCTAGGGGTTTTTGGATCGGTAAAAGGGAGAGAGGGAAGGGATCAAGTGTGTAATGTTTGTATGCAATCAAAGGGATATATGCTAGATATTATATAACTAAGCACAGTTTGCAATTTAATCCCTCCAAAACAGAAGTCATGCAATTAAGTTCACACTCATGGAAAATTATCAATTAAGTCCAAGACTATTTCATGCAATTAAGTCCCCAATTTAGGATAAATGATCACTTAAGGTCAATTATTTCACATTAAATCACATATTGCATAATTAAAAGATTGGGGCGTTACAATTAAGCACTTGGAATCAATTGTGCGCACCCAATTCACGCAACAATTAAATTCAATATGTAAACAATTCACAAATTGGCACGTATTTCATATTTTTCACATACTCATGTTGAGATGTCATTTATAAAGTTAATATAACACAAATAAATTGAATAAACGAAAATAATAAAATAAAATCCTAACGCTCGAAACTCACATGTGTCGAGCGTACCTGACTGTGCGGAATTCGGGGTGTTACAATTCTCTCCCCCTTAAGAGAATCCGTCCTCGGATTCACTGTCCTGAATCCCTAGAATTTGGTTAGCCCTTACGTGTTCATTCCACGCGGGTTAGCTACCCCCCGTCAGGGATTAGTTCGAAAGAGGTCTTCAACCCACAAGGCCCTTCAATGTGCGTGAAATCACGACCCTCAACTTTCCGAAGCCTAAGAACTTGTAAGAAAATCTAATCTTTCACTAGAACAAGTTGACAAGTAGCTGAAAATAGTGAGAGTGCCCCGCCTCTCCAACAATTAACGAGAGAACCCCGTCTCTCGAGTAAATAACAAGAGAACCCCGTCTCTTGATAACCCTGAGAGAATCCCCGTCTCTCACGCACACGAAATAAAATTTAAGCGAGCATTTAGGTAAATATTGACAATTAACACATAAGGAACAAGTAGCAATATTAATTATGCAACTTATTGTTCATATATAACAGTTAATAATAATAATAACAAGGGATCGTATACAAGAATAACAAAATAACAATAAACAAATAGTAATAAATAATGTTGCACGTGGTATGCATGATTAAGTGTACCGTTCACCAAGGATTGAAGTTCTTGCGTTGAAACAATTCGGTTGAGTACTTGATTCTTTAGTTGAGATTTCTTTCTACTTGGTGCCACTACGGTTCGATATTCCCATTCCTGATAGCCACCTCAGCTCTAGTATCATCTTCTAGCATAATCCGTAAATCCTCATTAATCCCTACATCTTCATACCCGTATTTAACCTCAGATTCACCGGTCTCACCCTTCTTAAATTAATTATCACATTCACTTTTTGATTTTAGAATTGAAAATAACCCCGGGCTTTCTTATTAGGGAGCGATTGTACCTTCAAGCTTAGAAGACTAGCTTTGAGCTCCAAGCAGGCTCTCTTTGTTCTGAAACCCAAAAGTTGAGTTCCTATTCCATTAGCAAATAATGCGACGGATATTTGATACAGAAAAGAATCAAGGTCGTCATCCCTTGCGAGTAACTCAGCAAGTATACTTGCATAAACCCAAAGAAATCGAATCCTAGAAAAATGTCTTCCATTTGATCCCTGAAATTGATAACATACTCAATAACTCTGTCTGTGATAGATCTTGGAAGAAATGATCGATTGGCTTCAATTTCTCAAACACGTTCACGGCAACTAGTATGTTCCTGGAAGCGACGCCGACAGCACGGATGAAAGAGCGGCATGCATTTACAGACATCTTTAGGGTATAAATAACAACTTCGTAAGAAAACTCTTGTCGGAGTTAACCCACTAAAACTTGAGATTGATTCCGAGTATTACCCAAATTGAATCCTTTTCTATTTACTGAGTCAACTGATATCCTGAGGCTACCGGAGACTGCAGACGGTGTACCCACATTCGTGAAAACAGTGGTAGAACAAAAGTACTGTCGATGATGAGACTTTTCTTCTTGTAGGAGGGAGAAAAGTTTAAATTATTGAAGACTTCTTTCACATGGTTCTGATAGAGGACTCCAGGAAGGATCAGTTTCCTTAAATTTCCAACTCTCTCGAGCGCTATCTAACTTCAGACTTAAATTTATTTTCAGACCAGCTCTCCCCCTTAAGAAAATAGAAATTTTCTAATTCTTTAAATTTGTTCTGTCCTTTCCCACTTGCAAGATTCTCTGCTGGTTCAATCCCATAACCTCTTCCTTGTCCTACTCGCGGTTGACCAAGGTTTTGATTAATGGTTCTTTTCTAATCCTTTCTGTTATTAACATACTCAACTTGAAGCTCACCTACTGTCACTATTCGGATCTGAAAGTAAAGTTTTTTTTTCCCCCAACATCCTACAATCACTTAATGCTTTCCAGAGTGTTGACATTTACAAGATCAACACTATAATCTGAAGCAAGAAAGTTCATTTTCTTACTCCCTTTGCATCTTCGAAATATCGATTAATTTCTGAAGGTTGAAGATGTTAGGAATAGTACCCTAGAAAGCCGATTGTATATCCGCTTTGTGCTTTTCCTTATTGTAATCACATACAATCTTTGAATGAAATAACGAATTGAGGCAACACTTCTTTATATGCTCTTGTTTGGTATGCGATTACTTTAGTTGTGCATGTATGAGAACTCCCCTAATCCTGAAGACTTTAGGACTCTACCATTTAGGTGAAATGGTTCATGAAACGAGCCCTATATCACTTAAGTCATGATTAGTAAAATACTCCAAGCCGATAAGTCCTACAGATAGTGGGAGTGTCAACCTGACTCCTCTAAGGCTTGCTTGTGGGATTATGCCCTTAAGAAGGACCACCTTGTTTCATGGAGGTGCAAAGTGTATAGTTGATACGTGCGTGATACAAGAGGGTGCTTACTTTAATAAGTAAGTCCGCTGAGATGCCCTGTGTGAGAACATTCCTAAATGGGAAAGGAAGTTTCTGTTTCAGGAAATAGAAACTTCCAGATTAAGAAATATCTCACGAGTCATTGATGTGATTAATTGATCCTTAGACTTGAGGTTCCTTGTCACTTTATGAGTTAACTCTGTAGTCTTAGGTATAAGCTTTAAAGGGTGTCGCCTTAGACAACTGATTCAAGGCTTATGCTGGGGCTGCACAAGTGATTCATGAAAGTGAATGAGAATCAAGAAAGGACCTACACTTGCAAATGCAAGGTGATCTCTTATTGTGTAAGTCATTCATATGCCATATGGAGTCCTTGGCCAAGGCAGTAGATCAAGACATCAAGAAAAGGGTTTCTTGGATTGAGATCAAATGGATATGAAATGCACTTAGCTTTAAGACCGGATTATTAGGGTTCTGATTATTCCCTTGCCCTAGATCTTGGTTGAGAGATAGAAAGTAGGAGGATTGTATCTCACATGAATCAATGACTTAAAGGTTCTGTCGAATCCGAACATTCCAATTCAGCTAGGGGTTAAACACCTATTACTAGACTATGGTCGTTTAATATGTGGACTGATTAATTAATTAGTGAATTAATTAATTGGGGTCACTGCTAATTGAATTGAGAACCTAGAGGGTCACACACAACAACTTGGTTACATGAGCTGAGGCTTGAAAATGATTAAACGAGTTAATCGGGCCTAGAGGGTTCCACACGTTTGGCTCATGTGAGTGACACGTGTCCTTGTGACACGTGTCCCACACGTGTGAATGTATATATTGTATATATATTAAATAATTAATTTTTTAATTATTTAATAGACTTTGGTTTAATTTTGAATTAAAAAGAATGTCTAATTTTGGAGAAAAATAATCTAGTTAATTAATTATGAATTAATTGATTAGATAAAATAAGTTATTTATTTTATAATAAATAAAGTATAAAATTATCCAAAAATAGTTTGGATATTTTTAGCTCTCTTAAAGTTGATTTGAATTAGAATTCAAAGTCAAAGTTGGAAAATACTTGATGATCAAGTAATAGGAGATAGTGGGACCAAATCCTTAGTCCATAAGGACTAAGAATTTCGGCACTCCCCTCTTTATAAATAGGAGAGCTCGAGCTCCTTATGGAGCTAATTGGCAATTCTTTTGGTTCATGTGTTGAACACCTTCCTTTCTCCAAGATCAAATAAACCCTAGGTTAAGCCCAAACACTAACTAGAGAACTAGCATCCTTACTAGTTAGATTGTGATCAAGTTGGTGGAGTATCTCTAGAGAGCTTCAAGTTAGAAGTTTGAAGATTCGAGCTTTACAAAGGAGAGGGGATCAAGCCGCGAGAAGAGCGTTCTTGGGTGGCTTGAAACGCTTCAAGAAAGAATAAAAGAAAAGTAAGTTTCTTAGCCCTACGAATTTGGATACACGATTGCGAGTCCAAGATCCTTTTTTTGGAAAAATTTTTAAATTTCCACTACTTTCTGATTCTTGTTTTCCAACAAGTGGTATCAGAGCCACCTCATTAATCGTGTTTCTGATTCGTCTCAATTATACTGAATTTGGTAGAAATTCTTAGGCTTGGTGCGATTGAGTATTTGTAACTGTTTTAGAAAGCCTGAATTACGAAACTTTATTTTTCCTGAAAGTTTCTGAAAATTAGTTTTTACAAAATTTAATTTTTGAAAACAATTTTAGATTTGAAACTGTATAAACTGTTTTTGGATTTCTTGGATTGGTTTTGCTTTTGAACGAAAACACGAAACAAAACCCGGATTACGACGAACACGCGAAACCCCCCGCGTGAAGGCGTCGCCCGCGGGCTTCGCGCGCACCGCCCGACTGGCCTAGGCACGCGCAGGGCATCCCGCCCAGCACCTCCCGCACGCCGTGCAGGAGCCTTCCGGGCGTGCCTAGGCGCGCCCGCCCAGGGCGGCCGAGACTGGCCGCCAGTCGCCCGCCACCCAGCCGAGAAGGCTGCGCGCATCGGCGCGCACTGTGCGCACTCGCCGTTATGTGCACGGCTCTTTCGTGACGGGCCCCGTTTTTCGTGATCCGTGTTTTCGTGTTTCGTGCAATCCAGTCCCAATTTTATATTTTAATTTTAAAATTTTATTTTTGAATATTTATTTTTAATTTTTGAATAAAACTTAAAATTGGGATTTTTGAGAAATAGAAACGGTTTATATTTTGGGAAAGTACATCTTTGATAAAATTATTAATTTTCAGAAATTAATTGGAATTTTATTTGTTTTGGTAATTTGGGATTTATTGAAAACTTTTATAAATAAGACTCGCATCAAGTCGTGTTTTAGGTCATTAAGACTTGAAACGGGAATTTTAATTTATTAGTTAAATTTAAATTCTCGCAAAAGCATGTTAGGTGATCATGGGTTTAGACTTATGTATGGTTTTAATTTATGCACATGGATGGTTTAAATTGCGGTTGGAGCCCTATAGTTGCGTTTTTCCATTGAGGTTGGAGCCTCACTTATGTGCGTACTGTTATGTGATTTATTATGTGGCTTTCCATATTACTATTTTTGAGGCCGGGGTATGCCCCGTGTAATTGTCTAAGGCCAATATGAAGATTGAGCCTTATTACTTTATGTCTTTTTCTTTTTATTATAATTTGAGAGTAGAGATCGGTGGTGAGGTTTTATTTTCATTTTGGAGACAATCCGCCCATGGAGTAAGATGGACCACATTCAAGTAACAAGGAGGCCATAAGTGAAGACCCCTCAAAATTATAGGGAGGGGAATCTCAATTGTAAAAATGTAATAGAGATAGGGCTCGTATTTTGTTACCACTTTCCCTTATGTGATTTAAACTGTTTATGTGGCATGTATGTTAGAACTTGTGATTGTGGAGTGGCTCCCACATATCACGCATAAGATAGGTAGAACCCATGATCATTACATGTTAGTATCATGCTAGGACATGTTATCTGTTTATGTGCTTGTTTGAAATACATTTAAGTGTACTTGCATTAATCAAGACTAATAAAATTGGATAACATATATGTTGGTGAGGTCGAACCGGACAACTCTCCGGTTGATTCGAAAATTCCCATTAAATATTAAGCTAATTTCGAACAAATAGGTATTTAATTCGAGATGCAAATTTTGAATTAAATTCCTAGCATTCCATCAATAGGTTTTAAGTTTAGTAAGTGAAGCTAGTTATTGTCCGCGAGTCGTGGGATAGCTAGTGAAACTTATTAGTTCTTAGTTACCTAATTGATCATTTTAAATGATCAACATTTCATGATCAATTTTAGCAAGGGCGATGTCCGCGAGTCGTGGGTCGTTCGAACTAAGTTTTGATCATGATCTTATGATTGATGGGTCTAGCTTAACGCCTAAGTAAGTATGGATGTCGCACGAATCGTGGGTCCATATTGAAAGATAGGTGATGCAAAAACAATTACTAAGAGTTCTAAAGGTGTTGGAATTGGTAAGTTGTACCTACCTAGGGTTCTTACTTAGAATGTCCGCGAGTCGTGGGTTCGAGGTAAAATGCCTAGGGTCTTAGTACCCATTGGGAAACGTGCTCCTCTCAGATCTTTGGGAATTATAGATCTTTGAAAAACAGTGGGAGCTACATTAGATTAAAGACCTTATCTTTTGTATATCGTTATAATTCAGCATGCTCACTAGTTCTCTGTTTTACCATTTAGGTCGTAGATTCTGTGATTCTCTACGTGTTTTGAAATGGCAACCAAAAACCCTCTTGTATCGATCCTCAAGTCAAACAAGTTGACTGGTCCCAACTATTCTGATTGGCTGAGGAATCTAAGAATCATTTTAGATTCTGAGAAGAGAACTTATGTTCTCTTCGAAGGGGAGCCTAGTCCCAAAGGGGAGGCTCCCACTCGGGCCGAGCGGGACGCGATTCAGAAGTGGAAGGATGATAATCTCCAAGCCCGTTGCCTTATGTTGGCTAACATGTGTCCGGACTTGCAAAGGCAACATGAGGCCATGGAATTCGCTTGGGAGATTTACGACCACTTAGAGCAACTTTACCGCCCTCATGAACGTGTTACAAGGTATAACACTTCAAAGGAATTGTTCCACTTAAGAATGAGGGAAGGTTTAAGTGTTCATGAATATGGACTCAAGTTTCTCGCCCTTACTGAGAAACTTGCTTCCATGGACATGCCACTGAAAGATGAGCTTTTTGTGGATTTGTTGCTAGCTTCGCTCCCACCATCATTCAACCCATTTGTCCTTAATTTCAATATGAATCATGCTGGTGCTACTGTAGCTGAGCTGATTAGTCAGCTTGTGACTGCTGAAAGCACGATCAAGAAGGACAATAAGGTTCTGATGGTGAATGCTCCATCTTCCTATTCTGGGCCTTCTAAAGGTAAGGGCAAGAAAGCCCAAAGGAAGAAGAAGAAACCCCTTAGGCCCACTGGTGGCATTTCGAAGGGGAAGGCCCAAAAGAAGAATCGTGATCACAAAGAGGATGTTTGCTTCCATTGTGGCAAAGCGGGACATTGGAGGAGAAACTGCCCAGAGTACAAGGCTACTCTAAAGAAAGGTATCTTTCTCGTTGAAGTAAATCTTTCTATTAATTCTAGTTCTTGGGTACTTGATACCGGTTGTGGAACTCATATCTGTAATGATGTACAGATGCTAAGTGAATTCCAAAAACTCAAAGAAGGAGAATGTGTCTTGAAGATCGGCGATGGCTCAAACGTTGAAGCTCGAGCTTTAGGCACAATTAGATTAGATTTAGGTAGTTTTGAGTTAGTCTTAAATAAAGTCCTTTATGTACCGAGCATTATTCGTAATAGAATTTCTGTTCCAATTTTAGATTGTGAAGGTTATGAAACTTATATTAAGAATGGTAAATACTTTATCAAACGGAACAACTCTTCAGTTCACATCGGTACTCTAAGTACTGGACTTTATCTAACTTAGAATATCAATATTATGAATATACAACGAGAAACTAAACGTAAAAGAGATGATAAAGTTTCAGCTCCCTTATGGCACGCTAGATTAGGACACATTTCCAAGAACAGAATTAGCAAGATAAACACTTTAGGATCATTCTCTGAAAATGATCTCAAAGAGTTAACTTCTTGCGAATCCTGTCTCAAAGGAAAGATGTCCAAAGTTCCTTTTAAAGGGACTGTGGAACGTTCCACTAAGGTTTTGGATTTGATCCATACTGATGTTTGTGGACGGCTTAGTGTAAGTACTAGAAACAATCATCAGTATTTCATAACCTTTACTGATGACTTTAGTCGGTATGGTTATGTATACTTAATGAAGTATAAATCTAAAGCTTTTGACAAATTCTTAGAATTTCAAAAGGAGGTTGAGAACCAAACTGGTCACAAGATCAAAGCACTTCGATCTGATCGAGGAGGCGAGTATCTTAGTGAAGAATTCCTTAATCATCTCAAAGATAATGGGATTATCTCTCAGTGGACTCCTCCGGGAACTCCTCAGCTTAATGGAGTTTCTGAGAGAAGGAATCGAACCTTACTTGATATGGTTCGTTCCATGATGAGTTTCACCGACTTACCACCTTCTTTCTGGGGTTATGCCCTAGAAAGTGCAGCAAAGATTTTGAATCTAGTTCCCTCTAAGTCAGTCCCTAAAACGCCCTATGAAATGTGGCATGGTAAAATCCCTAGTTATTCTTACTTAAGAATTTGGGGTTGTCCTGCTTACGTGAAGAGGACAGTGGGAGATAAGTTAGAATCTCGTTCTAACTTATGCTACTTTGTAGGTTATCTTAAGGAATCCATAGGATACTACTTCTATGATCAATCTGAGCAAAAGGTGTTTGTTTCCAGAAATGCCAGTTTTCTTGAGGAACCGTTCCTTAAAGAAAAGAAAGGCAAGATCATAGAATTAGAAGAAGTACAAAGTGATCCCACACCACCCACTGAAGAAACGTACCCTTCTGATCAACCACAACCAATCACGAATTTCGACACACACGAAAATCCTCCTCTGAGGCTTTCTGAACGCACTCCTAGACAGCCAAAGAGATGGTATGGATTCTTCCATGAAATCTCTCAAAAGGATAATGATCCTTTAACATTTGAGGAGGCACTTTCAGATTCTGACTTTGAACAGTGGATAGAAGCCATGAAATCCGAAATGGATTCCATGAACTCCAACCAAGTTTGGACCTTGGTAGATTTGCCTGATGGGGTCAAACCCATAGGTTGCAAATGGATCTTTAAGAGAAAGCTTGGAGTTGATGGAAGCATTGAAGCTTACAAAGCAAGACTGGTTGCAAAAGGATTCACTCAAAGACCCTGTGTGGACTTTGATGAAACCTTTTCACCAGTTGCAATGCAAAAGTCTATTTGGATCATGTTTACCATTGCTGCGTATTATGACTACGAAATATGGCAAATGGATGTGAAAACTGCCTTTCTCAATGGTGATATTGATAAAGACATTTATATGGAGCAACCCATAGGTTTCACATTCAGTGGGAGTGAGCAAAAGGTTTGCAAACTCCAAAGATCAATCTATGGATTGAAACAGGCTTCTAGGAATTGGAACATTCGATTTGATGAATCAGTCAAAACGTTTGGCTTCATTCAAATTTTGAATGAGTCCTGTGTGTATAGAAAGGAATTAGAGACCTCAGTGCAATTCTTAGTACTTTATGTTGATGACATCCTTCTTATTGGGAATTCGAAGGATGACATGAAAGTGACTAAGTTATGGTTGTCGAACCAATTCGAGATGAAAGATCTTGGTGATGCATCCTATATCCTTGGAATTAAAATCTATCGAGAAAGATCTAGAAGGTTGATAGGATTATCACAGTCGATGTACATTGACAAAGTGTTGAAGAGATTCAATATGGAGTCAGCAAAGGTTAAGAACCTTCCTATGAGTGTAGGAACATGTCTTTCAAATAAGACGTGTCCTAAGAAGGATAGAATGACTCATACACCTTATGCATCAGCAATAGGTAGCATAATGTATGCAATGTTATATACTCGACCGGATGTGGCTTATGCACTTAGTGTGACAAGTCGTTTCCAATCTGACCATGGAGATGGTCACTGGGCTGCCGTGAAGAATATTCTTAAGTACTTGAAAAGTACTAAAGATTTATTCTTAGTTTACGGAGGTCAGAAAGATCTTACTATCGAAGGATACTTCGATGCAAGCTTTGCATCTGACTTAGATGATTTTAAGTCAATGTCAGGATATATTTTCTGCCTAAACGGCGGAGCAGTGAGTTGAAAGAGTTACAAGCAAACGACCACTGTAGATTCGACCAATGAGGCCGAATACTTAGCTGCAAATGATGTAGCTAAGGAAGGTGTTTGGATTAGAAACTTCATTCAAGAGTTGAATGTTGGTCCTAGCATGAAAGACCCCATTACTGTGTTTTGTGACAACACTGGGGCGGTTGCTCAAGCAAGAGAACCTAGATCTCACCAACGGACCAAGCACATTATGAGGGTCACATCAGCAGAGAACGTGGCAGATCCACTTACTAAACCCCTTAGTCGAGAAGCTTTCCAAGGGCATCTTCAGAAGATGGGACTTAGAGTAGCTTTAGAATGGCTTTGACGGGCAAGTGGGAGATTGTTAGGAATAGTGCCCTAGAAAGCCGATTGTATATCCGCTTTGTGCTTTTCCTTATTGTAATCACAGACAATCTTTGAATGAAATAACGAATTGAGGCAACACTTCTTTATATGCTCTTGTTTGGTATGCGTTTACTTTAGCTGTATATGTATGAGAACTCCCCTAATCCTGATGTAACGCCCCGTGTTTTCACACGTGCAGGTATGAGTTACATGCGCAATTTCATTTAATTATATGAGTTTATATCATGTTTTACTAATTGGATTATTTCTAATTTGATTTAATTGTTTAAAATTTATATGAATTCCAAATGTGTTATGAACTTATGAATGAAAATGTGAGAATGTGAATTTCATGAATTCGGTGTTAATTAAATGAAATTATGTGTTTCGTGTAATCGTGGACTTAATTGTAACTTATTTGAATGTTTTGGACTCAATTGGAAATTGAGTTTGGGCTTAATCGTCACTTTTCGAAAGTTTAGGGACCTATTTGAATATAGGCAACCCTGAACGGTTTTCGCGATATCTTGAGCTCCGGACCTCGAAATCGAGATCCGTAACCGGCGTTGAACTTGTTTCGACGTTACCTATCCATTAAACTTGACCTTGTATTATTTTGATACCGTTTGAACTCTCGACAATGAATCTTTCCACAACCTCGTTTCTTATAACTTGTTTGAACCGTTTACTAAACGAACCGGACTTGAACCGACCCGAATCCTACCCATTTTAGCACTAAATATCAGCATTCCCTTTCTCCTTGCTTCATCATTTTGATCGATCATCATCATCCAAGAGAGAGATCAAGAGAAGCTCTAAAAACCCTCCATTTTGATCATCCAAACACTAAGCTCAAGATCAACCAATCTTCCATCTTCTTCCAAGGTAAGGTATGGGATGTTTTTCTCTCTTTCTCCTCTCCATTTCCTTCCGATTACATCTTGGTATGAGTTGGAGAATCATGTGATATGAGAAAAGTTTGAAAATGAGTTTTATGTTATGAATTCTTGATTCCAGGAGTTTCAATGGTTTAACTTGGGTTTTGAGTTATGGAAATTATTCCTTGTAACTTCCCTATCATTTCTAGATGTTAAGATTTTGTGTTGGTTGAACATAGCATGCTATGCCATTAACGAAGTTTGAAGCTTCCATGAATGAAAGTTTGTCTTTGGGTGATCTTTGGCCAACTTTGGGTGTGAATTCTTACATATATGAATGGAGTGCATGTTATATATGAGTTTTATGAATTATAAGCATGTCTAAGTGTGTATAAGAGCTTCCTTATGGCTGCCCCTGTTTTGCAAAGCTTTTCCCATGAAAAACAGCAGAACGACGAGCTGACACGGCCGTGTCAGCTTTGAACTGAAAATGGACACGGCCGTATTGGGCTCTCGGCTTTGATTTTTCAGAATTTAAATCTCGGACATGGCCGTGTCCAAATGCTTTGAAAACTCAACACGGCCGTGTCAAGCCCTCGACTTTGAATTTTTCTGATTTTAAACCTCGGACACTGCCGTGTCCGTTTCCTTTGAAAACTCAACACGGCCGTGTCATTTGAAATGGCAGCTTTGGGGGAACTCTTTTATTGCTTGTTTTGCGTTTATTATTCGTAATTATGAATGATATGTAACATGATTATGTTAAAGTAATGTTTTATGATTGGTTTATGATTGATATATGCTATTGATGAATTATGAATGCAAAGTATGAAAGTATGAACAATATGAACGGGGAATGAATACGGTTTTACCGTATAATGAACGAAACTTGGTGAATTATGTGTTTAATTGAATTCTATGATATTCATGACCATAATTGAACATATTATTGCATTTTAAGCATTCCATAGCATTTTATTGCATAGCCGAGCGTCTAATATGGTCATGATTGAGTCTCACACTACCTTTGTCACACAGATCTTGATCCAGTGGGTGACGAGGTCGGGCAGTGAGAGCGTGTTGGGTTCTTTTGTCTATCAGGTGGGTTTTTCTTCTATTAGATAACAATATGACCCGAACACCTAATGTGCAAGATTTTAGCCAAAACCCTATATAGGTATTTATGCCAAGTTTTAACGAGCAAATGTTTTTGAACGAAAGCCTTTTTTATGAATGTCCTACCAAAATGTTTTGGCGAGAAATGTATGAATGATCACAATGAATGAGGGCCCGGGGCTTAGTGTATTGGTGAACCGGGGAAGCATGGGCTGACGGGAATCCACATATACTAGTCCCAACAATTTCGGCAACCTGGATTTCACTAGGAGATTAGTGGATGAAAGGGGTCCCGGCTTTTGGGGATTCATGTACCCCTCTAGCATTAATGAATGAGGGCTCGGGCCTTGCAAACCAGTTCCCTACCCGGAGGAAAATGGAGTATATGAATGAACGAATGAATGTTCTAATGTATGAGCACGAAAGAATGTAATGAATGAATGAACGAACGAATGAATGAATGATTAATGGATTACACGTGGTGGTGGTTGGAGATAATGCACGCCCTATCGCCGGGCTATGAACGACCTAATGAACGAATGAATTGTTATAATCCTATTCGTTGTACTTTATGTTCCCGCTTGGGAGAAATGCTTCTAAACCTCGAATAAGGATTATAACTTGCATGTATGTGTTTCAATTCTGCAACATTATGATATTATGCCTCTGTTTTTATACCCACCAGTCTGTCTAAGACTGAACCCGGAGTTGTTTCAGTTGTTTTTGCAGGAAGGGGGATGCTAGGCGGGATACCAGTCAGGGAGAGTCTTGCATCGTGTCTAGCCTGTCCTTTACACGCATTTGATTACTTTTGTTACTTTTGATTTGTATATGTATGGAGCGTACATGAATATTGGTACCTATATGTATCTTTCTTGAACTATTGGTACATGGAGCGTATAGCTCAATCTATATATGGAATGCATGTTGGTACCTAGAGCTCTAGCTCAATATGTAATATATGAATGATTGCTTCCGCTATCTTTTTTATTGCTCTGGTTGTTGTGATTGTTGTTGGGGTTTAAGTTATAGGTTAGTCCCGCCTGGCTTAGCGAGTGTGTATGTCTCCGTTCGCTATGATTCGGCACGTGTATGGAAATCCATTTCGTATACGGGTTGGGTCATGGTGCGGGGGATGCGACGTCTCGCACTCGGGCGTTACATCCTTTGAGTGGTATCAGAGCCCAAGGTTGCAAAACCAGGGTTCTAGTGTCGTGTGGAGTCAGTAGGTCGTTCGGCTGTAGGAATTACTTGTAATTTGGAGCATTTGCATTTTTATGTGATAAGGTGTTTCGATCTCTGACTCGAATGATTGATTGATTTAATGCATTGTCACGCATGAACTAAATCTAGCACGCATGTTAGTGTTTGAGTGAACAGGATGCCTCCTAGAAGACATCGGGAAAGGTCTCCGGATCGTCATCATCATAGAGATCGTTCTCCTAATCCTCCACAACCGCCTATGAATATGGAGCATTTTATGGAAGCGGTATATAACTACGTGGAGCATAGAAGGGCTCATGATCCTCCAGTACAACCGCAGGCTGAACATCAAGCACCTCCTCCAAATAACCCGAGAGATCACCATGGGTTGTTTTTAAGCTATAACCCTCCCAGATTTTCGGGTTCTGTTGATGATGCTATATCGGAGGGATGGCTCATAACGATTGAGAGGATTTTCAATGTTCGCCAATTTACCTCTCAAGAGAAGGCCCAGTTTGCTATCTTTCTATTAGACGGAGAGGCATATGATTGGTGGGAACGAACTAGAGAGAAGCTCGAGGTGGAAGGAGAAGAAATTAATTGGGAAGTTTTTCTAAGGGAGTTTAGAGAAGCTTTTGTGCCCGAGGTTGTTCGAGAAAGGAAAGAACAAGAATTTATGGATCTAAAGCAAGGGACTTGAACGGTGGCTCAATATCTTTCTCTTTTCAACAGGCTTGGCAAGTATGCACCTCACATTACAAGGGATGAAAAGAGAAAAGCGAAGAGGTTTATTTCGGGATTGAGACAGGATCTTCGGCACGGGCACGCCGGCCATAACTTTGAATCTTTTGCTGACACTGTACAGAGGGCATTGGTGTTGGAAGAAGAATACAAGAAAAAGGACCCTATACCTCGTATGCAAATGGGACAAGGATCGGGGTTCGAAAAAGGGAAAAGGCCTATGGTATCTCCTCCTCAGCCATTTCAAGGGCAGAATAAGAAGTTTCGACCCATGGGAGCTGCACCGCCGAAGCCACAAGCACCGCCAGCTGCTAATGACCCTCCACATGATAGGCCGCCTTGTATGCATTGTGGAGGTCCTACTCATACTTACAACACTTGCAGAAGGAGGTTGGGACAATGTTTGATTTGTGGGAAGACGACACACATGGCCAATACTTGTCCAGACAAGACTCCGGGCTATCAACCGGGAGCTCAGAGGCCGATGATCCCAGCTCGTGCATATGCCCTTGCGGGTGAAGAGCAAGATGTGGAAGCCAATCCCAATGCTATGGTGGAAGGTACGATATACATCCATAACACGAACATACATGCATTATTTGACCCTGGCGCTACTCATTCTTTTATATCTTGCAAATTAATTGATACATTGTGTTTACCTGTTACGTGCTTAAATGCTTGTTATGTGGTGAGTTCGCCGTTGGGTGGAAGTCTTGAGACAGATCGGGTGGTCAGAGACTGTGTGTTTGGGTTTGAAGGCGGAGAATATCAGGCTGATTTAGTGGTAATACCGATGAACAGATATGGAGTTATTCTGGGGATGGATTGGTTGTTTCGGTACCACGCCACGGTTGACTGTTTCACCAAGACAGTCAAGTTGGGAGCAGAAGTGGTAGTAAGGAAAGAAGCAGATGGTGCACCTCTTTTGTCGTTTACTGAGGCTCAAAAGTTGATAAGGAATGGGGCAACGGGAATTATTGCCTATATCTTGAATAAGCCGAAAGATCAGGCGAAACTCGAAGAGACAGAAGTGGTGAAGGAATATCTTGAAGTGTTTCCCGAAGTTTTAGGTTCTTTGCCTCCGGATCGAGAGATCGAATTTGTAATAGACTTATATCCGGGATCTGAACCTTATTCTAAGACTCCTTACCGGATGGCACCGACAGAGTTACAGGAGTTGAAAGTTCAATTGGAAGACCTTCTCAAGAACGGTTATATTCGGCCAAGTTCGTCACCGTGGGGCGCGCCGGTTCTCTTTGTTAAGAAGAAAGATGGAACTTTAAGGATGTGCATTGACTACCGGGAGTTGAATCGGATGACGGTAAAGAATAAATATCCTTTGCCTAATATAGAGGATTTGTTTGACATGCTACAAGGGACAAGAGTGTATTCCAAGCTCGATTTGAGGCAAGGATATTATCAACTAAAGATTAAGGAGGAAGATATTCCTAAGACAGGATTTAATACCCGGTATGGACATTATGAATTTGTGGTGATGCCATTTGGATTAACTAACGCCCCGGCAGCTTTTATGGACATGATGCATCGGATTTTCCGGCCGTATTTGGATAAGTTTGTTGTGATCTTCATCGATGATATTTTGGTGTATTCAAGGTCAGAAGAGGATCATGCTCGGCATTTGAGATTGGTATTGGAAGCTTTAAGAGATAACCAGCTTTATGCCAAATTCAGTAAATGCGAGTTTTGGATTGATAGGGTGAGTTTCTGGGGATATATTATTTCGAGCAAAGGATTAGAAGTGGATCCTTCGAAAATAGAGGCAATTTCGAAGTGGCAGAGTCCTAAGAATGTTTCTGAGATCCAAAGTTTCTTGGGTTTAGCCAGTTATTATCGAAGATTTGTTAAGGATTTTTCTAAAACAGCGGCTCCGTTAACCCGATTAACCAAGAAAGAAGTTCGGTTTAAATGGGATGAGAAGTGTGAAACCAGTTTTCAGCTCTTGAAAGATAAGTTAACTTCTGCACCGATACTTGCACTTTCGGATGGTATTGAAGGGTTTATGGTGTATACGGATGCTTCCCATGAAGGCTTAGGTTGTGTTTTGATGCAAAATGGGAGAGTAATTGCTTATGCCTCTAGGAAATTGAAAGAGCATGAGAAGAATTACCCCACCCACGACCTTGAACTTGCAGCTGTGATTTTTGCCTTAGGGAAGTGGAGACATTACTTGTATGGAACTTCATTTGAGATTTTCACCGATCATAAGAGCCTTCAGTACTTATTCTCTCAGAAGGAGTTGAATAGAAGGCAACGAAGGTGGATGGAGACTCTCGAGGATTATGATTGTGTGATTAAGTATCACCCGGGTAAAGCTAGTGTGGTCGCGGATGCATTGAGCAGGAAGGCTAGTGTTTCCAATTTGAAGGTAAATTTTGGACAACCAATGGAATTAGTTAAGATAAAGGCTCGTATTGGTAATATCTCAGTACGTCCAGAGTTAAGGCAACAGATATTTGAGGCACAACGGACGGATGTTGAGATTCAGAAGTTGATTGAGAAGGCTCGATCAGACTCCGAGTGTCCGTTTGGATTCGATGATATGGGAATCTTTCGATTTAAGGACAGGGTGGTAGTTCCAAAGGAGTTGAGAAGAACAATTTTGGACGAAGCTTATAAAACTGTGTATTCGGTACATCCTGGTGGAAACAAGATGTATCGGGACTTGAAACAGTATTTTTGGTGGAACGGGTTGAAGAGAGATGTGGTAAATTATGTGAAGCATTGTCTGACTTGTCAGCTAGTGAAAGCTGAGCATCAGAAGTCGTCAGGATTGTTACAACCACTACCTATTCCCGAATGGAAGTGGGAACAGATTGCGATGGATTTTGTATCGGGTTTACCTAGAGTGAAAGGTGGATTCGATGGAATTTGGGTAATCGTGGACAGGTTAACCAAGTCAGCACATTTTCTTGCAGTTCGGATGTCAGATAAGATAGGTAAGCTAGATAAGAGGTATTGTGATGAGATCGTTCGGTTACATAGAGTGCCAGCTAGTATTGTTTCAGACAGGGATCCAAGATTCACTTCTAAGTTCTGGCAAGAGTTACAGAAGTGTTTGGGAACTAAGCTTCAGTTCAGTACAACTTTTCATCCACAGACTGACGGGCAATCCGAAAGATTAATTAGATATCTTGAGGATATGTTAAGGGCGTGTGCGTTGGATTTCTCGAGTTCATGGAATGAATAATTGCCCTTAATTGAGTTTGCCTACAATAACAGTTACCAAGCTTCTACAGAAATGGCACCGTATGAGTTTCATTATGGAAGGAAGTGCCGATCTCCGTTATTTTTCGATTTGGAAGAGTGGAAGTGGAGTAAGCAAGAAGGGGTACAAAGAGGTGAAAGGATAGATAAACCTTCCAAGGCTATTCAGGGTGCTATTGAAAAAGTTCAAATTATCCGACAACGGATGAAGGTAGCCCAAGATCGACAGAAAAGTTATGCAGATAAGCGAAGGAAAGATCTTGAATTTGAAGTTGGGGATAGGGTATTCCTGAAAGCTTCACCTCGAAAAGGATTTACCCGAATTGGAAAAGGAGGAAAGTTGAATCCCCGATATTTGGGACCTTATGAGATTTTGGAGAGAATCGGAGATACAGCTTACAGATTAGATTTGCCTCCAAGTTTAACGGGTATTCACAATGTCTTCCATGTATCACAACTTCGGAAGTACTATCCCGATGAGTCAGTGATCATACCGGTTGAAGAAGTGGAGCTTGAACAGGATCTCACCTTTGTTCAGAAACCGGTGAAGATTCTGGATCGGAAATTTCAAGAACTTCGGAACAGACGGTTTCCCTTGGTGAAAGTGTTATGGCGAAGTAATAAGATGGAAGAAGCCACTTGGGAAATGGAAGAGAAAATGAAGAAGTTCTATCCAGAGTTGTTTCCGACCGAGCAATGAATCCGAAGACGGATTCTTTTTAAGGGGGAGAGGTTGTAACGCCCCATGTTTTCACATGTTCAGGTATGAGTTACGTGCGCAATTTCATTTAATTATATGAGTTTATATCATGTTTTACTAATTGGATTATTTCTAATTTGATTTAATTGTTTAAAATTTATATGAATTCCAAATGTGTTATGAATATATGAATGAAAATGTGAGAATGTGAATTTCATGAATTCGGTGTTAATTAAATGAAATTATGTGTTTCGTGTAATCGTGGACTTAATTGTAACTTATTTGAATGTTTTGGACTCAATTGGAAATTGAGTTTGGGCTTAATCGCCACTTTTTGAAAGTTTAGGGACCTATTTGAATATAGGCAACCCTGAACGGTTTTCGCGATATCTTGAGCTCCGGACCTCAAAATCGAGATCCGTAACCGGCGTTGAACTTGTTTCGACGTTACCTATCCATTAAACTTGACCTTGTATTATTTTGATACCGTTTGAACTCTCGACAACGAATCTTTCCACAACCTCGTTTCTTATAACTTGTTTGAACCGTTTACTAAACGAACCGGACTTGAACCGACCCGAATCCTACCCATTTTAGCACTAAATATCAGCATTCCCTTTCTCCTTGCTTCATCATTTTGATCGATCATCATCATCCAAGAGAGAGATCAAGAGAAGCTCCAAAAACCCTCCATTTTGATCATCCAAACCCTAAGCTCAAGATCAACCAATCTTCCATCTTCTTCCAAGGTAAGGTATGGGATGTTTTTCTCTCTTTCTCCTCTCCATTTCCTTCCGATTACATCTTGGTATGAGTTGGAGAATCATGTGATACGAGAAAAGTTTGAAAATGAGTTTTATGTTATGAATTCTTGATTCCATGAGTTTCAATGGTTTAACTTGGGTTTTGAGTTATAGAAATTGTTCCTTGTAACTTCCCTATCATTTCTAGATGCTAAGATTTTGTGTTGGTTGAACATAGCATGTTATGCCATTAATGAAGTTTGAAGCTTCCATGAATGAAAGTTTGTCTTTGGGTGATCTTTAGCCAACTTTGGGTGTGAATTCTTACATATATGAATGGAGTGCATGTTATATATGAGTTTTATGAATTATAAGCATGTCTAAGTGTGTATAAGAGCTTCCTTATGGCTGCCCCTGTTTTCCAAAGCTTTTCCCACGAAAAACAGCAGAACGACGAGCTGACACGGCCGTGTCAGCTTTGAACTGAAAATGGACACGGCCGTGTTGGGCTCTCGACTTTGATTTTTCAGAATTTAAATCTCGGACACGGCTGTGTCCAAATGCTTTGAAAACTCAACACGGCCGTGTCAAGCCCTCGACTTTGAATTTTTCTGATTTTAAACCTCGGACACGGCCGTGTCCGTTTCCTTTGAAAACTCAACACGGCCGTGTCATTTGAAATGACAGCTTTGGGGGAACTCTTTTATTGCTTGTTTTGCGTTTATTATTCGTAATTATGAATGATATGTAACATGATTATGTTAAAGTAATGTTTTATGATTGGTTTATGATTGATATATGCTATTGATGAATTATGAATGCAAAGTATTAAAGTATGAACGATATGAACGGGAATGAATACGGTTTTACCTTATCATGAACGAAACTTGGTGAATTATGTGTTTAATTGAATTCTGTGATATTCATGACCATAATTGAACATATTATTGCATTTTAAGCATTCCATAGCATGTTATTGCATAGCCGAGCGTCTAATGTGGTCATGATTGAGTCTCGCACTACCTTTGTCACACAGATCTTGATCCAGTGGGTGACGAGGTCGGGCAGTGAGAGCGTGTCGGGTTCTTTTGTCTATCAGGTGGGTTTTTCTTCTATTAGATAACAATATGACCCGAACACCTAATGTGCAAGATTTTAGCCAAAACCCTATATAGGTATTTATGCCAAGTCTTAACGAGCAAATGTTTTTGAACGAAAGCCTTTTTTATGAATGTCCTACCAAAATGTTTTGGCTAGAAATGTATGAATGATCACAATGAATGAGGGCCCGGGGCTTAGTGTATTGGTGAACCGGGGAAGCATGGGCTGACGGGAATCCACATATACTAGTCCCAACAATTTCGGCAACATGGATTTCACTAGGAGATTAGTGAATGAAAGGGGTGGGGTCCCGGCTTTTGGGGATTCATGTACCCCTCTAGCATTAATGAATGAGGGCTCGGGCCTTACAAACCCGTTCCCTACCCGGAGGAAAAAGGAGTATATGAATGAACGAATGAATGTTCTAATGTATGAGCACGAAAGAATGTAATGAATGAATGAATGAACGAATGAATGAATGATTAATGGATTACACGTGGTGGTGGTTGGAGATAATGCACGCCCTCTCGCCGGGCTATGAACGACCTAATGAACGAATGAATTGTTATAATCTTATTCGTTGTACTTTATGTTCCCGCTTGGGAGAAATGCTTCTAAACCTCGAATAAGGATTATAACTTGCATGTATGTGTTTCAATTCCGCAATATTATGATATTATGCCTCTGTTTTTATACCCACCAGTCTGTCTAAGGCTGAACCCGGAGTTGTTTCAGTTGTTTTTGCAGGAAGGGGGATGCTAGGCGGGATACCAGTCAGGGAGAGTCTTGCATCGTGTCTAGCCTTTCCTTTACACGCATTTGATTACTTTTGTTACTTTTGATTTGTATATGTATGGAGCGTACATGAATATTGGTACCTATATGTATCTTTCTTGAACTGTTGGTACATGGAGCGTATAGCTCAATCTATATATGGAATGCATGTTGGTACCTAGAGCTCTAGCTCAATATGTAATATATGAATGATTGCTTCCGCTATCTTTTTTATTGCTCTGGTTGTTGTGATTGTTGTTGGGGTTTAAGTTATAGGTTAGTCCCGCCTGGCTTAGCGAGTGTGTATGTCTCCGTTCCCTATGATTCGGCACGTGTATGGAAATCCATTTCGTATACGGGTCGGGTCATGGTGCGGGGGATGTGACGTCTCGCGCTCTGGCGTTACACCTGATGACTTTAGGACTCTACCATTTAGGAGAAATGGTTCATGAAACGAGCCCTATATCACATAAGTCATGATTAGTAAAATACTCCAAGCCGATGAGTCCTATAGACAGGGAGTGTCAACCTGACTCCTCTAAGGCTTACTTGTGGGATCACGCCCTTAACAAGGACCACCTTGTTTCATGGAGGTGCAAAGTGTATAGTTGATACGTGCGTGATACATGAGGGTGCTTACTTTAATAAGTAAGTTCACAGAGGTGCCCCGTGTGAGAACATTCCTAAATGGGAAAGGAAGTTTCTGTTTCAGGAAATAGAAACTTCCAGATTAGGAAATATCTCACGAGTCATTGATGTGATTAATTGATTAATTGATCCTTAGACTTGAGGTTCCTTGTCACTTTATGAGTTAACTCTGTAGTCTTAGGTATAAGCTTTAAAGGGTGTCGCCTTAGACAACTGATTCAAGGCTTATGCTGGGGCTGCACAAGTGATTCATGAAAGTGAATGAGAATCAAGAAAGGACCTACACTTGCAAATGCAAGGTGATCTCTTATTGTGTAAGTCATTCATATGCCATATGGAGTCCTTGGCCAAGGCAGTAGATCAAGACATCAAGAAAAGGGTTTCTTGGATTGAGATCAAATGGATATGAAATGCACTTAGCTTTAAGACCGGATTATTAGGGTTCTGATTATTCCCTTGCCCTAGATCTTGGTTGAGAGATAGAAAGTAGGAGGATTGTATCTCACATGAATCAATGACTTAAAGGTTCTGTCGAATCCGAACATTCCAATTCAGCTAGGGGTTAAACACCTGTTGCTAGACTATGGTCGTTTAATCTGTGGACTGATTAATTAATTAGTGAATTAATTAATTGGGGTCACTGCTAATTGAATTGAGAACCTAGAGGGTCACACACAACAACTTGGTTACATGAGTTGAGGCTTGAAAATGATTAAACGAGTTAATCGGGCCTAGAGGGTTCCACATGTTTGGCTCATGTGAGTGACACGTGTCCTTGTGACACGTGTCCCACACGTGTGAATGTATATATTGTATATATATTAAATAATTAATTTGTTAATTATTTAATAGACTTTGGTTTAATTTTGAATTAAAAAGAAAGTCTAATTTTGGAGAAAAATAATCTAGTTAATTAATTATGAATTAATTAATTAGATAAAATAAGTTATTTATTTTATAATAAATAAAGTATAAAATTATCCAAAAATACTTTGGATATTTTAAGCTCTCTTAAAGTTGATTTGAATTAGAATTCAAAGTCAAAGTTGGAAAATACTTGATGATCAAGTAATAGTAGAGAGAGGGACCAAATCCTTAGTCCATAAGGACTAAGAATTTCGGCACTCCCCTCTTTATAAATAGGAGAGCTCGAGCTCCTTATGGAGCTAATTGGCAATTCTTTTGGTTCATGTGTTGAACACCTTCCTTTCTCCAAGATCAAATAAACCCTAGGTTAAGCCCAAACACTAACTAGAGAACTAGCATCCTTACTAGTTAGATTGTGATCAAGTTGGTGGAGTATCTCTAGAGAGCTTCAAGTTAGAAGTTTGAAGATTCGAGCTTTACCAAGGAGAGGGGATCAAGCCGCGAGAAGAGCGTTCTTGGGTGGCTTGAAACGCTTCAAGAAAGAATAAAAGAAAAGTAAGTTTCTTAGCTCTACGAATTTGGATACACGATTGCGAGTCCAAGATCCTTTTGTTGGAAAAATTTTTAAATTTTCGCTGCTTTCTGATTTGTGTTTTCCAACAGAAGAACCCACTGAAGATTTACTTGCTTGAGCTTATCATCATTTTCCAGTTCCCAAAATTTTCCAAATATCTATATCATACCTGCTCCTACGATATCCTAGATCAATAAATTCTCACAGCCCCAAACGTTGCTAAACTTCAAGCTGAATCGAATAACCCAGTTACAAACATGATACCCGATGATTCAGAGATCTCTCCTTTAAATTAAAGTTGGTAGGAATAGAAGCAAGGATTGTGCAGAGTATAGGGAGAGCCTATTAACAGCAAACACTAAATAATGTGTGATGATTAAAGTGTTAATGCACATAGCACACCTACCAACAATTTTTATACAACACGTTGGGACAATCATATTAGCTTAAAGGTATACTCATAAGTAAAGCAATTTAAAAACCTCAACTAATTTAAGCATATACTTAATGCATCAAGTAGATAATTTCACTAACATCTATAACAACATTTATAAATGAGAAGCAATTTAATTAACAATTATGATGCAAGTGTTTATGAATGCATTGAAGAACCTGTCACCGTAGGAATGGTAAGCTCAATTCCGGTGTCCATTCCTTGTTGACCAAATTACAAACTTGGTTCGAACGATTGATCCATCCCTAGTTTTCCCTACAGTCTCCTAAATCTTCAAAATTCTTCGGCCTTGATTCATACATTTCCAAAACCTGTCACTCACAGCTCATTTGAAACTAAATGCATATGGGTGAGGCGTGCTCATGTCACACAATTGTCACATAATTGATGCCTGCGAGAAGAGTCTAATATAAATGCAACAAGTAATTTACCAACATATAAATTAAAACACATCAATCACATAAATTTCAAACAATTCAAAATCAATCAATTGGCATTTAATAGCATAAATCAATGCAAGACACAAATTTTCAAGTATTTCAATTAATTCAAAGAGTTCAAATAGATCAAGACATTCAAATAATATGCAAGACTCTCAATTTGTCAAGTAATTCCTATGTCGTATGACCTAAACTTGACTCGACACGACACTAGAACCTCGGTTTTGCAACCGGGCTCTGATACCATCTTAGATGTAGCACCCCGTACACGTGGAGGTGCCACACCCCCGAGCACTATAGGTCAATCCACACACGAAACGGCCAATCCGTACATGAACTAACTTATAGCGAACGGGGTGACAATGCAATAACTGACAAGCTAGGCGGGATTAACTTATACATGCGACATAATTAAGCGGAAGCATAATTCAAACAGTATCAATTACCAACAATACATGAAATGTATTCTAACTTTGCATATCAATACATTATCATCTCTAAATATAAAACAATAACATTAACATAATTTCATAAGTAACAATAAATAATCAAATACACGAACCATGGTTGACTCGACTACATGAACTCGACTCGACTAGACTCAACTCCCGCCTAGCGTGCACCTGCAATAACCTGAAAGGTGGAGGCGTCAGTCTGTGAAGACCGAGTGAGGGGTTTAAATACATATTACCGCAGATAACATGCAAGTTATATTCTCGGGTAAAGATTTATAAAAGATAGTATATGAGTTCAATAACGTAGCTTCGGCCGAGAATACAACTATCAATATTAAACACTTTGTTCCTTTTTCATGCAATCAATACATGGCCTCGGCGAGTGAGGGCAGTCTCCAACCGTACTCCCAATGAACATGAAACATGCTTGCTTGATTGTTAATTAATAGGTGATCATACAATTCAATTTACCGTGGAATCGTGCGAAAGTGTATTCATGTAACACATTCATGGAATGGAAATCATGCAATAACCCGAGGACAATCCGTGGTGCCGGACCCGTCCCCAGTCTCCTTCTTCCTCCGGTTGATGATAGGATTGCAAGGCCCTATCATCCATGCTCATTGAGCAGAGGGTACATGAATCCCTAAGCCCGGAACTCCTTCCTCCACTAATCTCCTAGCGGATTCATGGGTCATCCCAAGTGTGGTGAGGATAGTGCCAGAGTTACCCGTCAGCCCTTGCTTTCCCGGTTGGCTCTAGTCACTACCCTCGGGCCCAACGTGAACGGTCATGCTACTCGCCTAAAACATGCACGAAACATAGCTTGCTTGCTTGTCATGATCATGACTTGAAATGATAAGTGATTTCATGAAATTTATAGATATAAATACCTTTTTGGCCGAAAGATCACATAAGGGATATACAAGTTCTAAATAACTAGCAATTAAACCTCACCTGACAGGCGACACAACAACTCGTGGACACGTGAATGTGCTCATGCTTGACAATCTCATCCCTGGAGAGTAACTGAACAAGAAACGGGACAATGTACGTACATGAGACCACAATTCAAGCATATTACTCCATAGAAGGCGCACTGCGTGATCAAGTACGAAACATCGTGTAATAAACAATGTAGCATTTAAATATCATGTTTTGGCATGTAATCATTCATATAATCACAAATTGGGGTCAATTAATCCATTGGAATTGGATTAAAAAATTACAATTTTATGCAGAAAGTTTCTGCACTTCCAGAAGCCTGGGAACGGCCGTTCCAGGTTTTAGTACAAAATGGGAAGGGCCGTTCCCCCACTCCCGAAACTGCTCCCCGAAGATGGGAACGGTCGTTCCCGTCTGTGAGACAAAGTGGGAACGGTCGTTCCCGTCCTCGCCGCCAAGCACACCTTTCAAATAAATGGGAGCGGCCGTTCCCCAAATGCAAAGGGAACGGGAAGGTCCGTTCCCATTACGCAGAAAGAACAAAAACAGGGGAGAAGAACAGGGGAGCTACGAACCAAGCTCCAAAACTCCCCAAACACTTATAACTCAATTCTATAGGTTATAATTTATGAAAGGAATCACATGTACATGTCTAAAATATACTAAAGCTTGATATAAACACCCAAATCCTCCATGATCTTCAAGAATCATGAGTTTCAAGCTCATATATAGATCCATCATATATCCCAAATTTTCCAAGAATTCATGCATGTTTTCAAGTCTAAAGCTCCTAATCATGCTTCTAACAATTAAAACACAAGTTATTTCATACAAATCCAAACCCTAGCTTCATACATAAATTCCAAGAAATCATATGTATGCTCATATATACCTTGACATGAAAGATAGAGAAGAAAGATGAAGTTATGGAGATGATGATGCTTCCAAGTTCCTAATTCCTCCATGATAATGACTTGGAAATGATGAAAATCTCCTTTCTCCTCCTTGGGGTTTGGCTCGGTGAGATGGGAGCAAATATGGGGATGAATTTGATGAAAAATGAAGTGAAAGTATGGAGAAGAGATACCTATATCGTGATATATTTTGGGAAAATAGGGTATTTGTAACTAAATCCCCCAAGTTTGTAAGTTAAACAATCAAGGATAGAAGGTTTGGAAATTGATCAATTTGGTCCAAAAGATAATTATGCAATTCGTTCCTCTAATTTAGCTAAGTGTCAATTAAAGACAATTAAGCACTTGGAATCAATTGTGCACACCCAATTCACGTAACAATTAAATTCAATATGTAAACAATTCGCAAATTGGCAAGTATTTCATATTTTTCACATACTCATGTTGAGATGTCATTTATAAAGTTAATATAACATAAATAAATTGAATAAACGAAAATAATAAAATAAAATCCTAACGCTCGAAACTCACACGTGTCGAGCGTACCTGACTGTCCGGAATTTGGGGCATTACAATAACTATATCCTAACCTCACCTGGTACCAAACAAAGCAGAAGACATTGCAAACGGTCCACCCCGGAACTTGCACGACCACTAGTCACCACCCCGGGTGCACCTGAACCAACTGGACACACAAAACACAACATAGAGCTCAGACAGACTCAAACAACCACACAGAGACGCACGTCACATGCTCAAACACTTAAGAAACGTAATCATAAAAGCAAGAGTCAAATTCATATTAATTATATGCAAAATAAAACGTTAAGACATGTTCATACGCACAATTAATGCAAATAAGGGAACTCGAAAGGTAATGGAATTCACATTATCTCATATCAATTCATATATTGCACATTCACAAAGCAATCAAATCAAATTCACATATAACATTTCATAAACTTCCACGTATTACAAGGCCAAATAAATCATATAATAACATGCTACGAATGCATTTAAATCCACGAGGTCCTAAGAAACTTCCAACTAAGTCACATAATCATTCAAGTTCTCATATAATTTTCCGATGCATAACAAATTCATAGATATTACATAATAGATTAAATTCCAATTTACGTGATTAAACCTTAATTCACAGTTTCAATGTTAGACATAATAATTTCTTTAACATATTCGTGATTAGCATATACTTATTTACCAAGTGACAACGTTTAATTAATTCAAATCAAACAAATTCATATTGTTATCGAAATTACACAAACACCCCTTCTAGATTAAACAATTAGCACAAATTTAATATATCGGGATTCAATTTGCAATTCAAAGCATCCATACATATCACATTTCATTAAATATATAATTTCGTATATATTGGAGTACATTTCGATCGACAATTCAAACATATAGCAATTAATTCGCATTTAAATAATTAATTCAAATATACCTCAAACACACAAATAAATTCGTAGAAAATAAACCGAGTGTTCGATTGACGAACGGAAAGTGGTGTTGGACTCACCACGACGAAGCGGACAAGTTGTCCGAAGGCCGCCGTTCGGCCGCCGCCGGAGCTACCGGAACAGTGGCCGGCCGCAGTTCGGCCGCTGCCGGAACGTGCCCCAAAAATCCCAAAAATTCACGCGTGCAAGGATTTCTCGTGCCCATTCCAAATCCTCGATCAATTTCTGGAAAATCCAAGTCAATCGTCACCAATTTCAAATCCAAGAATACGAAAACCCTAAAAACATCAAATCCAAATTACTTCCAAACCGACGAACCAAAATGCGATCCGTAAAAGGCATTGTCTTACTCGAGACGAGCTCTTCGAAAGCCCTAAGGTGGATGTCGGAGAAAATCCCCGGAGCTAGTCCAGCCGTTGAGCCGCCGCTGCACAGTCACGATCCGCTGCAAAACCACCGAATCTGGAGTCGCGTGATCAGTGGATGATAGTGCTCGTCGTTCTGAACAACTTTCGTGAAGGGCCTGAGGCCAAAAGATAACCGGAAAAGGCCCCCGTTGGCCGCCGAAGTTTCTGCCGCCGCACGCCTCCCTGGAACCACCACCTTCGGCCAAAATTCACCCAAAATGATGCCGGAAATGGACTCAGGGGGTCGGAAAAGGGTAGGAAACACCAACCTACGTCGAAAAAGATCGTCGGAGGGCCGAAATCCGCGAGCTTCAGTGACGGGCGCCGCCTCCGCGAGCTTCAGTCGGCGCGTGCGGCGCTGTCGCGGCCCGGATGGCCGCGCCGCCAACGTCCAAGGGTGCGTCGGGAGTCCCTCTTGTCGGGCCTGGGGCGCGTGTCGCCGGAGGGTCAAGGGAAGCTGCCGCGGGAGGCCGGCGAAATGGTGGCGGAGCCACCGCGGGAAGCCGGCGAAATGGTGGCTCCGCCACCCTCTCCAGCCGCGCCTGAAAAATGGCGATATCTCCGCCATCGGTCGTCGGTTGGTCGAGTTCTTGGTACGGTTGTGACCGCGTCGTCGAGATAATCGAAATGGACTATTGGATCGTCGAATTCCATCGAGAAACGAGCGAGTTTGAGTAGTGTGTGAAAACACACCGTGAGTGTGTGTGAATAGTGACTGAATCACGGGAGAAGAGAGAGCTGGGTCTGCTACGGTTTTGGCCCAAAAAGCGAGAATCCGGGTATAAATCTTGGGTCCTCGCGTGCAAAACGAACGGTAGAAGGGGCAAATGACGTCAGAATTGGGCAAACTCAGAGTCTACGGACTCGTCTCGATGCCCTGAACGCGTTGAAGGGGTCAAAAAGGTCGAAAACTCGATCGAACGAAAGATGACCGAAAAAACCCCTAAAAGAGAAAATTACAAAAGGGCCCCTAAACTCTAAAAGAGTTCAAAATAGGGCCACGCAAATCACAAAATCACATAATTAAACAAGTGAAAAGGTTGAAATGAGGCGTACCTTATAAGTCGGACGAACGAGATGTTACAGCACCTAACATAAAAATTATTTAAGTTAGATTTGCATGGATGCATATATCATGGATGCTTCATGTACCGTTCACCGTAATTGCATAATTTAGAGGTGTGAATTTTGTGGTCCAATTGCTGATCTGTCCCGAAAGTGAGTTTAGTGCTTGACTTGCCTTTAAGCTCTTCAGGGTACCCCAGCAAAGCAATTGATCGATTCTCGAAGGATTTCATTCTTATTCCCTTCTCACTTGTACTGCTTCTAACTTCCTTTGATCATTCATCACTCCCTATAACTTCTTTCAGTCAGACCAACTCTTTTAAGTAACTGAGCTTTGAGCCGTGTACCCCTAGATCATTCGTTCCGAGGTCAGGTGTATAACTACTATCTGTACCCATATAGGAGTCTAACATATCCTCGAGGATAACTACTCTTGACAACCTTGACGATTTAATCCCGACCTTGAGATATTTATCATTATGGGCTCTTTCAGCACGAATCCTTTCCCATTTTCCGTTCATGTTATCCATTCATTCTCTTCGACCCTTTAAGGTTATTCGATATTTAGCCCCAAATTTCTTGAATCGAAGATAAAATGTTCTTCATGATTTTTAATGTAAATTCTTCAATAATCACCCTTTTCGATTTGGGCTCTTCTTAAATTTCCTTCTAAATTACCGTTGACATAACTGATGACTTAATAATATTGCCCTTGTTGGACCTCTTTGTACTTCATTGAATTAATCTTGATTGACACCATCCATTATGTACTAACCTGATTTGACTTCCTCTTATCAAATCTGACTTAGGAGTTCACATAAACTCCCTTATAACTCCATTAGAACCTCTAGGTCTTCCTTAATTTGCAATTCCGTTGTTCCTACTAAAATATTTCTTCGGCCACAACTTCAATCTTCCAATTTATCTCTTAGTCATGCTCTCCCCCTTAAATTTTCTGCCCTTACATGTCAAACTCCATTAATCCTTCTTTTTTTTTTTTTCATTGAAATTCTTGATGAGCAACTTCCATTAGGGAGGGTTTTAATCAAAATGACGACCCAAAGGTTTTACCTTTCAACTTCCCTTCCAATCCGCTTGATGTCCGAAACCCCTTTCCTACTCTTGTCCGATTTGAAAACCCCTAAGCCAACTCTAGTCTCGCTTCTCTTTCTGAATTCTCGTTTCTATTAACCTATCCTTTACTTGAAATTCTTTATTCCCCCGAAGTCACCTTTCTTGTCATATGCCATACCACTATCTCTTTTCCTCTTAACTCAGATGTGGCCCAGTCGCAGAGGTACTTGATAAGTGAGGTGAAAGAACTTCCTACGAAGTAAACACTAAAATGCATGTCGGGTAAAGATGTCAATGCACGTGTCACGCTTACAGCTAGCAAACATGCAACACATTAGAGCAACGAAAACGAACTCAAATCTTGTCCGTAGTATTATCACCTTCCATGAACATGTATTTTCCACGCCACTTGGCTCCTTCCAATCCCTTCCCGACTCGTTTTCCATCTTAGTTGAAATTTAGGGCTCTCGGACTCACTTCTTCCCATTCTTGACCTCTACAACCTATTTTCTAGACATTAGATTCATTTAGAAATCCCTATTTGGCGACTCTTGAGACTTAATTCCCGCCGATTGTATTTTAGTTTGAATCTTTGCAATCCTCGCTATCTTTTCCATAATCTGAACTCTGAATTAAAGTACCCTCAAAGTTTATTCACTCCATTCCTTAATTTGAATGACCCCGTTGAATCCAATCATGGCATCTTATGTAAGAGAGCCGCATATGTCAATCTTCGAAGTCATAAATATTCCCCGATCAACTCTTATTTCATCAAGTGTCCCTCTATACTTGCATTTCCAAAGTCAAACTTCCATTCTAACTCCTAACCCTTGAACTCTAGCTCTATCTATGAAGACCACGCATCTCGAATTCTCTATATCCTCCCCCGACGCGTCCCTCCTATCTTCCATACCTCATAAAGGATTTGCAACAGAGCGTTGTTATCGTAGAACTTGGTCGTGCTTTGATATTATCTTCATAACCTATAAATCATAACTCATTTCAAGGATATATGCATGTAATTAGTGCATGCTCATGGCACGTATTTAAAATGAAAAGCACTGATCCAATGCCGGTATGCAACAGATAACTCAACAAAATTTCAAAGAGGAAGGCAATTCATATTCAAGATCGATACAATGCACACATTGTCATGTAGTTCCTAAGCCGTACGACCTAGACTGACTCAATCACGACACTAGAACACCGGTTTTGCAACCGGGCTCTGATACCACTCAAGGATGTAGTACCCGAGTGCAAGGTACCACATCCCCCGCACCGAGACCCGAACCGAATATGAAATGGACAATCCATATCAGAGCTAAATCGCGGCGAACGGGGACATACACACTCGCTAAGCTAGGCGGGAGCTAACTTTCGCAACCAAAGAGACAATAAAACTGAAATATTGCCATCGCGGAAGCAGAATACATACATAACTAACAAGATAAGCAAAGAGTAACGGGTTCAAACAGCATAGATACCTAAGCCCGAAATTCAACAAAATCATAAAACATCAATTCCAGATTCTCTCTATTCCTGCAATATCTTGAATTCATGATAATATTAATAATTAATATAACTCATACATTCTCTGTAACTTAAACAAATCATGATTCAATATGCACATGGACCGACTCTGACTTAATCGAAAGACTTAATAGACTTGACTTCCCGCCTAGCACTCCAAACCTGCAAGAACACTGAAAATAATCCGGGTTCAGTCTATACGAGACTGGTGGGTATAAAACGAGGCATAATAGCATATACCAGAATAAGTAAACATCACATGCAAGTTATAATCCCGAATAAGGTTTTTAGAGCATTTCCCAAATGGGCTAGATAAAGTATCATCAACAGGGATTATAACATTCATTTTTCATTAGGTCGTTTGTGGCCCGGCGAGTGGGCGTGCATTATCTCCAACCAACACCTCATGTAGTTCATTAAACATTCATCCATTCTTTCTTTCTTTCATGCATTACTTTCTTTTGTGCACAATCATGAACATTTACACCTCCTTCCTTAGGGCGATTGGCCCGAACCATCGATTCATTGACCAAAAGGGGAACATGACTCCCCAGATGGCACTCAGCGTCCATTCCTCGCTAACTCCTAACGAGGTCCGGTTACGCCTTTCATTGGTGGAACTAGTGTGAGGGATCACCGTCAGCCCATGTCTCCTCGGGTCACCACTCAAACCAAGTCCCTGGGCCCCATTCTGTGCATTCATTCATTCTTTTCTCGCCAAAACATTTGGTAGGTTCATAAAATAAAGGCTTTACGTTGCAAACATTTACTCTTAAAATGACTCTATATATATATATATATATATATTAATTTTTTGTCGAAATCTTTGCACATTGGAAGTATATAGGGTTGTTTAAGTAAATAGTAGAGAAACCCACCTGTACGCCTCTTACTAAACAAAACCAAGAAGAAAGGAAAACTCGACAGTGCAATATGAACCCGGTATCTCCACTCTAGAGAAAACAGTACAAGGGACAACATAGTGTATATGTGAGACTCAAGACTCCAAATGAACCATATATGACGCACGGCATGCAATGAACATGATATGAATGCCTAAGAGATCATATTATGTAATGAACACGTTCATGTGCACGATTAACGCATTTAAATCATATAAATGAGCCATTCATTCGTTCAAGGAAGCGTTCAAATTCATTCAAGTTCAATCCTTATACAATTCATAACAATTTAATTCAAGAATTCAAATAACGATCATATCATGTACTATAACACGTTTACAATTTAAGAATTACCAAATAAATACATTCAAATCAAAATCGGAAATTAGATAAAAACATGAAATACGTAACAATTTAATTCTAAACTTTAAATAAATTAAACAATAGTTAAATATATATAATAAACATAGATAAATATATATCTATATATATATATATATATATATATATATATATATATATATACACTTCATGCATTATGATATCTATTATCTGTATAAGCCATGCATATAATCATATTAATATGTACGTACACACATGCATGTTATTACATATAATCTATATATTATATATGCATGCAATAGATATATATAATATATTATATATTTCATGCACACACTATAGATTCTATACATATATAAATAATATCGCACACACACATGCACAAGATATACAAAACACATGCACACAACTCAACACCAGTATCCATGCATTAATATACTATATTACACAATAAATATGGTCCGTATGTATGTATATATATATATATATATATATATATATATACACGCACACACGTAGCAACAGCAGAAGGAAGAAATAGCAGCAAAGGAAGAAGACACAACAAACAGGGGCTCCCCACCCGGGTAACAGGTCCCCTTCACAACTCCCCGACCAGGGAGAAAGCTACTGGAAGAAAAAGATAGGTAAGTCCCTGGTCGGGGACTCTCAAGGTCTAATTCTCACCACCCGGGGAGAATGTGCAGCAGCAAAAGAAAACGGAACAGCAGCAGCTGCTCTTCCCCTGTTTCAGGTCCCAACATACAGCAGCAATATTCAAGCAACAAGGCAACAAACAAACCACAAATTTTCAGTCATAAAACATGAAATTCCAGACTCCAAAATTCGAACAAGGCAGCTGGCAACAAGGAGTCGAAAGCAACAACATATTTATGGAGAAACTTAAAGAATCTTGAAGTTCATTAATGGTAACTCAACAACCACTCAACCAACACTTAATACAAGTTCACACAACAATAAATGAGGCACAAGGAGTTCATATATAGCTGCATATCAAGATTAAATCCAAAGGAATTCAAGAAATCTTATATTCATTAATTAGACCTAACTATTTCATCATCTCTTCAAAATCCCATGCTCACATGCTCAAAATTGGGGATGCATAGCTTAAAATGACACATATTGAATATATATCATAATCCTAAACTCACCTTGTTGATTGGATGGAAGATGGAAGCGATTTGAGCTTGAATCTCCAAGGGTGGCAAGAGCTACGGGATTTTCTGGAACATGGGAATTCGGCTGATTTTTCCTTATGTGTGAGGGTTGGTTCGGTTGAGGGAGATAAGGATCAATTAAAGGGATGAGTTAGGGTTCCAATGTCTCAAACCATGGTTAATTTGGTCAAGGTTTGAATGAGTTATGACATTTTTAGTAAAGTGTGGCAGTTTTGCATCGGTTTCGGATTTCGGTTGAATTTCGGAGGTCCAAATGGTCTTAGAAAAATATGAGGCTAAGTTCATTAAACTCAAATTTTCGTTACGAGTTCAGGGAAGTTGACGAAACTCGAATCCGAGTTTCCTAGCTCAAGATATCACCTAAGGAACCAAGGGTGCGCTAGTTGCCCGTTAGCCCCCGATTTGGTTCCACAATTCAAAATAAATTCGAAACTAATGAAAATGAATCCAAAAACATGAAACAAGCATATATTCATATTCAAAACACGTATATCTTCGACATATTAAATTTTCACAAAATTTCGATATCAAATCATATAAGAACGAAGCACGTTTAAATCATGCAAGAACAATACAATAACAATTCGTAACATTTCAATTTAAACAAACAAATTTAAATTCTATTTTTAAATTAAAACAAAGTCAACGATTAATATTATAATTAATTAGTATAATTAAAGATATAATTAATTATCATTAACACTTAATTATCAAATTAAATACATTAATCACGTAATAAAATAAAATAATAAAATGAAATAAAATAAACTAATAACAATTTATATTAAAATTAAATATTTAAACACTTAAAAACAATTAATCACATAATTAAATAATTTAATTGCCTAATTTCTAAACACATACGACATATTAGTACAAATGAAAAACTGGGGCGTTACAATACATATATATAAAAACATGCGCATGCGAGTCAGAAATCCCGAGTAAAGTTTTATGTAAAGTTAGTTCCCACGAAGGGCAGGAAAATAACTAAGCAATGCTCGGACTTTACGACTAATTCATATTAAATTCATTAAGTTGATAATTCATACATAATCATAATGGCTCGGCGAGCAAGCGTGCATAATATCAAACCAAACTCCGAACGTGTACGACAAATATAGTTAATACATTTGAATACGTGATCATGTAACACGTTATAATACACGCAAACCTTATAACATGAGACATAATCGTTTGGGCAATCCATGTACCGGCCTTCCCGCACGGTGCATAACGATAATAACATAATCATACATATACTCCTTCTTCCTCCGGGTCGTGGACGGGCTTGCAAGACCCGGCCACCAGTTTATACATAGGCCAATGGGGGGGTACATGAATCCCCCAAGGGCACTCAGCTCCCATTCCTCGCCAAACCTCCTAACTAGGGCTGGTATCAACGTAAATGTGGTGGGACTAGTGCAAGGGATCATCGTCGGCCCTTGTCTCCCCGGATAGCCACTTGCACTAAGTCCCTGGACCCGTGCATTCATAACATGCTCTCGCCAAAAAATTTCAAATCATGAGAAACATAAAACATTCATAATCCTTGAGAAAAGGTTTACTCGATAAGAATTTACTCGATGACTCCACTTTAAAAAAGATACATGTATATATATATATATAAGGTTTTTAGACAAAACTCGTCACATAAGGGTTATAGGGCTTGATACGTAACTAGAACGAAAACACCCTCACCTGGAATACCATGACACAAGAAACATAAGCAATATGGGTGCCTGTTCGATCCGGAAGTCTCTGCCCTTGAAACGGACTGTATAAGGGAAGGAACATGAGAATTGACTCAATATGAAACCACATAGACGCACGACAACCCTCATGAAGTGGTATGACATGCTATGAGATGATATGATAGATAATAAATCCTAGAATGTCATGGAGTGGTACATAAACGATTCAATCATTCAATTCATAATACATTACAATACATGTTGACAATGCATATGAATCAATTAGAAGTGAAAAGAAGATATTAAACACAAAGAGAATGCAATTAAGAACCATAGAGTGTCAAATAACAACATAAAATCCATTATGATATCAAAATATATAACATATTATCAATTAATCGTACATATAAGTCATATAATTCACATACGGGGATCAAGGAAGAGAAAGGAATGCAAGAACATAGGTTTAGGCAAAGTTTGGTAAAAATTGACAATATTCGGAAATACACAAGCTGAAGGAAAATGGAAATATCTTGAGTTGTAGAAGTTGGAGTTGAGTTTTCTTTGTTGAAAATAAAACTAGACAAATAGATCTTTCCAAGGATATATGGCACAAATCATGGTTCAAAACGAGGTGAAAATGGCGTAGGCCTGAAGTTGGATGAAGGCAGATTGTCGGTAAAGTGGCGACACCAATAAGAATTGATAATATCTCACAAATTGAAAACGATATTAAGGTGATTTCAATTGGAGAATATTCTAGACTTCAAGAGGTTTTCGTGGGTTTAAAATTCAGGTCAATCGGAGTTCGTTTGAGGGGTAAACAGAACAAAACAATCTCAGGCAGAAAACAGGGGAGGATCCACGGCCGTAGATTTCTCCATGTACAAAAATCCACGCCCGTGGATTCTCCTGCCGAAAATCCCAAGTTTCTGGACACAAATCCACGGCCGTGGGTCAAAATCCACGTCCGTGGATCCTTCTACAGCAGTAAAATAAGAGGGAAACGAAGCTTAAACAAGAAGATAACAAAAGGGCAAGCAAATACACTCCAAATCCATTCAAAATTCAAAGTATAAACTCATATATACATGCTCTATCACAATAGCCTAGCAAAATGGCATGAAAAGCACAAGAAACCAATCCACCATTTTCATCCAAATCTACACAAATATACACACATATAGATACACCACTTTTGCTCCAAGGATTCAAACAACCAAGCATAAAATTCATGGATCCAAATATTAGAGTATCAAAGACATACAAATTCATGCTTCAACTCAAAGAATTTCAAACCCTATCTTAATTGACATATACACAAAATCCACATAATACCTTGGAGGAAAGGAGGATAAGAGAAGGAAGAAGATGGAGGCTTGAAGCTTGAGCTTGAGAGAGAAGAATGGAGCTTGAGATCCTTGTCTTCCTTGACCTTGCTTTGATCGATTGAAGAGGGGAAGAAGAAAGGGTTGGGCATCTTGTGTTTAGAAGAGAGAATGAAGAAGAAGAATGAAATGGGGTGGGGGGTGTGGATCATGTAATATGAGGGGGAGAAGAGGAGAATTTGCACTTTGGTCCTCCAAGAATTTTAAGTGCTTCAATTAGGGCCCCAAGGTTTGGTAGGTGATCAATTGGGGTCCCATTAAAAGTTCGATTGAGTCCAAGGATTTCATGTAAGATCAAATAGGTGCATAATCGAAACAAAACATTAATTAGCAAGTATATAAGTAGTAAATGAATTTAAATAACATAGTCAAAGATTACATAAATCATCTAGATCACGTAATGATATTTAATTCATGAAAATAAAGTATATTAAAAGTCCACGTAGCATATAAATCACATAAAAGTCACATAATAACAACTAGTTCACATAATTATTAAATTAAACATTCACTTAACAATTAAAACATCATTAAAATCACATAATCACTCGATCTAAACCCACTCGTGACGTCATACCTGACTTGCCGAGAAATCGGGGCGTTGCATTTACTTTACTCTCCATAAAATTATATGACATAATATGATATTGTAGCGCCCGAGCGTAAGGTACCACATCCGCCGCACCGGGACCCGACCCGAATATGAAATGGAAGTCCATACACGTGCCAAATCCACGGCGAACGGGGACACAACACACAAGCTATGCTACGCGGGACTAACCCTTAAACCAATCAAACTTAAGACAATATAAAATCAGAGTAATAACGAAACGCGAAAGCAAGATCAACATATATTATATATACAATGAGCCACCAAGCTCCAAAATAGATTTACAAACCCAGTCAAGTATCCAAGGCCACACGGCCTACAAAATCATAACGCTCCATAAATGCAAGACGACTTGTATTCCCGCCTAGCACTCCTATACCTGCACAAAACAACTGAAAACAAACCGGGTTCAGTCTATACGAGACTGGTGGGTATAAAACAGGGCATAAGATATAATATTGTAGAAATTTAAGCACATGCATGCAAGTAATAATCCCGAATGAGGTTTTTGAAGTAATTTTCCCAAGTGGGTGAAACAAATGAAGGCATCATCGGGATTATTACGGTCATATTTCATCATTAGGGTATTCATGGCCCTGGCGAGGGGGCGTGCACAATCTCCAACCAACACCTTGTGTATTCATAATCACTTATTCATTCATTCAATATCATACATATATCTTTTGTGCTCATACATATCATGATCATAATCATTCATATACACCTTCTTCCCCCGGCTGGTGGACGGGCTTGCAAGACCCGGTCACCGGTTCATACATAGGCCAATGGGGGTACATGAATCCCCCAAGGGCACTCAGCTCCCATTCCTCGCTAAACCTCCTAGCGAGGGCCGGTATCACCGTAGTTTGGTTGGGACTAGTATATGGGATCCCCGTCAGCCTTTGCTTCCTCGGTTAGCCACATATACTAAGTCCCGGGGCCGGTGCAATCATAATCATGTCTCGCCAAAACATAAGGTAGGGTTTCATAAATAAAAAGGATCATACATTTGAAATCATTTACACGAAATGACTCAATTTTATATAATATACTAATTTGGCTTAAATCTTGCACATAAGGGATATATAGGGTTGTCGTAACTATTAGAAGAAAAACCCACCTTTTAAAAGCAAAAGAAAGGCACAAGCGTCTCAATGCTCGCCCTCGTCTCCGACCAAACCCGAATCTGCAAAAAAGAAAGGTATGAGACTCAAAATGACCATATATGACGCTCGACAATGAAGTGAATATGACATGAATGCATAAAAGATCATATTATATCATGGAAATGTTCATGTGCACTATTCAGGAATTTAAAGCACATAATCAAACCATTCGTTCATACATTTCATAAATTCATAAATTCATAATTCATAACTCATATCAATTTAATCCAAGAATCCATTTAATAATCATAGCAAGTAATATTCATGTTGACAATTAGAATAGGATAAATGAAACATTCAAACAATAATCGGTAATTTAAATACGCGAAATAGAAATCAATTAATTCTAAAATTGAATTAAATCAAATAATATTTAAAATATAAAATAAATAAATAAATAAATAATATATATATATATATATATATATATATATATATATATATATATATATATATATATATTCACATGTGCACACGTATATATATATATATATATATATATATATATATATAGCTATGCACGCACACACACACACACTCAGCCATACATGCACACACAAATATATATATTGTACAGCAACACACACACAGCACATATATATATATATATATATATATATATATATATATATATATATATATATACAGCAACACATGCATGCATGCAAACATAGGGAAAAAAAACACAGGCAAAAGTTTGAATTAACAAGGTGACACCCCGTTGTCACCAACATAGAACAAACCGAGACACCCCCATGTCTCGGTACAGAAATTTCAGACCAAATTTGCACCCCCGTTTCACGTTGGAAAGAAAAAGAATGACACACCCGTGTCTCGTGCAAGCAGCAGTTCAACGACAAAGCAAAACTCCCCTGTTTTGACAGCAAAAACGCAGCAGCAGCTAAAGCGATATGCAAGCAAAATATGCAACCATATAAGGCATGAAATGCAGCAAGAATTCAGCCAAAACACATCCCACAAAGCCATGAAAGCTGACAGCAAAAGAAAGGAGGAACGCAGCAGTTTTGACAGCAACGATTCCAAGCCAAAAGAAACAGACCAAAAGTCACGAAAAACAGGGCATGATGGATTCTCTTCATCTCCACATATTCATATCAGTTTAGGCTATCAAATGTTCAGCAAAACAACACAAATTTAGCATATAATTCAGTTCTAAAAGAGCTCAACCAAGAAAAGAATGCATACGTGCCATTCATGAGAATTTTCTCAAAGTGGCATAAATGATATCTCATTAATATATCAACCATGTAACACCCGAGAGCAAGGTGTCACATCCCCCGCACCGAGACCCGACCCGAATATGAAATGGACGATCCATACTCGAGCCAAATCATGGCGAACGGGGACAACACACACTCTAAGCTAGGCGGGACTAACCCTTGAACCATAAAATCAGAATAAACATTAAAGCCGAAGGAATAACTGAACATACATCAAGTATATAAACAATGAGCATCACTGCTCCAAAAATAAGTCACATACATCGTCAATGCCATCACGGCCCAAAACAAGTACGCTCCACATATAACAATATTCATATACAATAATCGAAAGTAAAAGTATGCAAGTGTAAGACCCAAAATACAGAGCTAGAGACGAATGCAAGACCTAGGACTCGTATTCCCGCCTAGCTCCCTGACACCTGCATAAAACAACTGAAAACCAAACGGGTTCAGTCCAAAAGGGACTAGTGGGTATAAAAACAAGGCATAAATATAATATACGAGGGTAATTAAACAATCACATGCAAGCTATAATCCCAAGTGAGGTTTTAAAGAATTTCCCAAGTGGGTGAATAGAAATCATCAAAAGGGATTATAACGAATCAATTACATTAGGTCATTATTGGCCCGGCGAGTGGGCGTGCATTATCTCCAACCAACACCTTGTGTAAATCATTTAAACATTCATTCATTCATTCTTTTCATGCAAATCATTCTTTTGTGCACATTCATTAACATTTACACCTTCTTCCTCCGGGTTGGTGGTGGGTTTGCAAGGCCCGACCACCCATTCATTGACCAAAAGGGGAACATGACTCCCCAGATGGCGCTCAGCGTCCATTCCTCGCTAACTCCTAACGAGGTCCGGTTACGCCGTTCATTGGTGGAACTAGTGTGAGGGATCACCGTCGGCCCGTGCCTCCCTGGATAGCCACTCACACTAAGTCCCTGGGCCCCATTCGTGCATTCATTCATTTCTCGCCAAAACATTAGGTAGGATTCATAAAACAAGGCTTTACATTGAAAACATTTACTCTTTAAATCGACTCTATATATATATATATATATATATTAAGTTTGGCCAAAACTTTCACATTGAAGGTATATATTGGGTCATATATCTACGTAGAAGAGAAACCCACCTTAACCGCAAAAAGGGAGAAAACACGAGCCTCACTGATTGGCCTCGTCTCCAACTGAATCAAAATCTGTGCAAGAAAAGTGAAGTGAGACTCAAAATGACCAAATAAGACGCGCGGCTATGCTATGACCATGATATGAATGTATAAAAGATAATTTATGTTATGGAAATGTTCATGTGCACTATTAAGGAATTTAAATCATAAATTCAAGCCATTCATTCAAATTCACAGTTCCACATTTTCAATCAAATTAATTAAAAGATTCACATAGGAGCATAGCACGTATTCAATCGCATTTACAATTACGGAATAAAAAATTAAATACGTTCAATTAAACCAAATAACAATTAATATATAACCAATAGATATATATATATATATATATATATATATATATATAACGCACGCACGTACAGTAGCATGCAACCAAAATATACATGAAAACAGAAGGTGACACGCCCGTGTCACCATCACACACTAAGCCGTGACACCCCCGTGTTTGGGTACAGCGGACAATATGCATGAGAATAGAAGGTGACACGCCCGTGTCACCAATACAAGGCAAACCGTGACACCCCCTTGTCACGGTACAGCAAAACCGGACCAACATGCACCCCCGTGTCACGTTGAGGAGGGAAAAGTTGACATGCTCGTGTCAACAGTACGCAGCAGAAAAAAAACAGGGCAATCAGCAGAACCACAACGTACCAAAACTCCAACACCCAAAAATAGATCAAACTCACATCTACATGCTCAAATACCATGATATACACCTACTAGCATACAATAAATCAATGACAACTCATAAAAACACATATTTCCACCTTAGATCATCAAGAATTCATCAAATGAAAGCCATTTCATCATTCTTGCTCCAAGTTCATAATCAACAAGTTAAATGCATACAACTTGAGCTCAAAGTTCCTAAACATATTTCCAATATCTAACACTCACATTAACCAACATATAGCAAAGCCCTCTTCATACCAAAAATTCAAGAAAATCATCCATGCTCCAAAATTACCTCAAATGCAAGAAATGTAGGCTAAGATGAAGAGATAATGTTGATGATGCTTGAATGATCACAAATCCCACAAATATGAAGCTTGAAAGATGAAATCTTCCTCCACTAGATGAGGGTTGGCTCAGTTAGCAAGGGAAGCAAGAACAAATGTGTATGTAATGTTTGTATGAAAGAAGGAAAGGAATGGAACGTAATATGCTGCTATGAAGGAGTAAGAAATGGCCAATTTGCTATTAAGTCCTCCTATTCTTTAAGTCATGCAATTAGGTTCAATTCCATAACAAATGAGCAATTAAGTCCAATGTAATTAAGTCATCAAATTCATGAAATGATCAAATAAGGTCACAACGAAATTAAGTCAAGTTCGGGAAATTAATTCACATTGCAATCAAGTTCGATTATGCAATAAATATCAATTGATATGAATTTCAAAAAAATACTAAATATTAAATAACTTAGAATATAATAGGTAACATAATTAACATATATACACATTTAATATATTTAAATTAAAATTAAGTATGTAAATCACATATAAATAATTATTTCGCGCAATTAGGTAAACAATTATGTCATACTTGTACGGCCGAAAAGTCGTGGCGTCACAACCTCTCCCCCTTAAAAGAATCCGTCCTCGGATTCATTGATCACCCGGAAACAATTTGGGATGAAATCTTTTCATCTTATCCTCAGTCTCCCACGTAACCTCTTCCGTTTTATCACTTCTCCATAAGACTTTAACTAGTGGGATCTACCGATTTCGAAGCTCCTGAAATTTACAATCCAATATCTTAATCGGCTTCTGAACGAAGGTGAGATTCGGTTCTAACTCCACTTCTTCAACGGGGATAACTTCCGATTCATCCGGATAATATTTCCGAAGCTGAGACACATGAAATACATTATGAATTCCGGTCAAGCTCTGGGGTAGGTCCAAACGGTAGGCCGAATCTCCAATTTTCTCCAAAATCTCATATGGTCCTAGATATCGAGGATTCAATTTCCCTCATTTTCCAATCCTCGAAAATCCCTTACGAGGTGAGGCTTTCAAGAATACCCTATCACCAACCTCAAACTGAAGATCTTTCCTTCGGTGATCGGCATAGCTTTTCTGTCTGTCCTGGGCTGCTTTCATCCGTTGTCTGATTATTTGGACCTTATCAATTGCTTCTTCCACGGCCCTAGAGGGTTTTTCCTTATTCTCCCCTCGTTTTACACCCTCTTGCTTCGTCCAATTCCATTCTTCCAAATCAAAGAACAACGGTGACCTGCATTTTCATCCGTAGAGAGCCTCATATGGAGCCATTTCTATTGATGCTTGAAAACTGTTATTATAGGCGAATTCAATCAAAGGCAAATGCTCGTTCCACGAACTCGAGAAATCCAATGCACGTGCTCTCAACATATCCTCCAAATATTTAATTAATCTTTCCGATTGCTCGTCCGTCTGAGGATGGAAAGTTGTGCTGAATTGAAGCCTTGTGCCCAGATTCCTTTGCAATTCTTGCCAAAATCTAGAAGTAAACCTCGGATCCCGATCTGATACAATGCTAACCGGTACTCCATGAAGTCGGACGATTTCATCTACATACTTCTTAGCTAATTTATTCACCTTATCCGACATCCGAATAGCAAGAAAATGTGCCAATTTCGTTAATCGATCCACTATCACCCAAATTCCATCCAAACCACCTTTCACTCTAGGAAGACCCGTAACGAAATCCATCGCCACTTGCTGCCATTTCCATTCTAGAATAGGTAACGGTTGAAGTAGCCCCGATGGCTTCTGATGCTCTGCCTTCACCACTTGGCAAGTCAAACAATGTCTCACGAAGTTGATCACATCCCGCTTAACTCCATTCCACCAATAAAATTTCTTTAAATCCTTATACATCTTATTTCCCCCGGGATGTATCGAGTACCCTGATCGATGAGCTTCTTCCAATATCAACCGTCTCAACTCTTCCGAAACCACCACTCTGTTCTTAAACCTTAGAAGCCCGGTGTCATCAAACCCAAACGGACTCTCTGAATCATTTCTAACTTTCTGCACCAACCTCTGAACCTCGGAATCCACACTCTGAGCTTCAAACAATCTCTGCTGAAGGTCCGGTTGAACCGTAATATTCTGAATACTAGCTCTCAGCTTAAAAGACTCAGATTCATCCTCAACTTCCACCTTAACACTTGACACGCTCGCTTTCCTACTAAGCGCATCGGCGACCACGTTGGCCTTTCCAGGATGGTATCGAATCGTACATTCATAATCCGCCAACATCTCCATCCAACGCCTTTCTCTCTTATTTAATTCCTTCTGAGAAAACAAATACTGGAGACTCTTGTGGTCGGAAAAGATCTCAAAAGAAACTCCGTAAAGATAGTGTCTCCACTTTCCCCAAGCGAAGATCACTGCTGTAAGCTCGAGATCGTGAGTGGGATAATTCTGTTCATGATCCTTCAATTTCCTTCGAGATGTCCGTATAAACCATGTATCCTTCAGTACCTTCACGGAGTGCTAATATCGGTGCAGTGGTTAATTTTTCCTTCAAGAGTTGAAAACTGGCTTCACATGCCTCGTCCCACTCAAATTTAGTTTCCTTCTTAGTCAATCGTGTTAAAGGACCGGCTATCTTTGAAAAATCCTTCACAAACCGTCGGTAATAACCTGCCAATCCCAAGAAACTTCTAACCTCAGAAGCATTTTTCGGACTCTGCCACTGAATAACCGTCTCGATCATTGAAGGATCAACTTCCAAACCCTTACTTGAAATAATATGGCCTAGAAAAGCAACCCGATCGATCCAAAACTCACACTTACTAAACTTCGCATACAACCGGTGCTCTCTCAACGTCTCCAATACCAAATTGAGATGCCTAGCATGATCTTCCGGAGTTTTCGAATACACGAGAAAGTCATCAATGATGATTACGACGAATTTATCCAAATAAGGCCGAAAAATCCGATGCATCATATCCATGAATGCTGCAGGGGCATTTGTCAAACCAAACGGCATCACTACGAACTCATAATGCCCATACCGGGTATTGAATCCTGTCTTTGGTATATCCTCTTCCCGGATTTTCAACTGGTAGTAGCCTTGCCATAAATCCAATTTCGAATAAACCTCTGAACCTTGCAGCATATCAAATAAATCCTCAATGTGGGGCAACGGGTACTTATTCTTGATAGTCATCCGATTAAGCTCCAGGTAATCTATACACATTCTCAACGACCCATTGTTTTTCTTGACAAAGAGAACCGGAGCACCCCACGGAGATGAACTCCGTCGGAAATATATCCACTCTTAAGTAATTCCTCGAGTTGAATCTTCAGCTCCTTCAACTCTGCTGGAGCCATTCTATAAGGAGTCTTAGAATAAGGTTCTGATCCCGGATATAAATCAACAACAAATTCAATCTCCCGATCCGGTGGTAGAGAACCCAAATTTTCTGGAAATACGTCGGGATATTCCTTTACCACGGCCGTCTCCTCAAAACTTGATTGATCCTTCGGTTTATTAAGGAGATAGGCAATAAATCCCGTGGCTCCATCCTTTACCAACTTGTGAGCTTCCATAAACGATAAAAGAGGTACATTCTTCGACCCAACTTCTCCAATCAACTCTTCACCCAACTTAATCTTCTTCTTAAAACAATCAACCTCGGCCCGGTGCCGATACAACCAATCCATCCCGAAGATTATCCCATACTTCTTCATAGGCATAATAATGAAATCTGTCGGATAATCTTTCCCCTCTATCAAAACTGAACAACCCCTGACAATCCGATCTGTCTGCAAACTACCTCCAAGAGGCGAACTCACAAAATAACAGGTAGGCACAGAGAGGCACATAGATCAGAAGATATAAAAGTATGTGTAGCACCCGGATCGAATAATGCATGAATGCTCGTGTTATGAATGCAAACGGTACCTTCCACCACGGCGTTTGGATCAACCTCGATATTCTGCTCCTCGCTCTCTAGGGCATAAGCTCGTGTCTGAACCATCGGTCTCTGAGCCCCAGCTTCATATCCTGGAATCTTGTCCGGGCATGCAAACGCCATATGATCTCCTTTCCCGCAAATCAAATACAACTTCAATCTTTTCCGGCAATTGTTATAAGTATGAGTTTGCCATCCACAATAAGTACACAGTGGCTGGTCATTGCGAGATCCTTTAGGAGGCGGTGGAGCCTGAGGTGGTCGTGGAACGGGTACAATCGGACCTTCGATCCTCGGCTTCTTGAATGGTCCTTTCGGTGGTGGAGCTGGTACATTCATCGGCCCTTTTCCTTTGTTAAATCCCCAGCTGGATCCTGACCCATGTCCTTGGCGAGAAACTAGCCTCCTAGCATTCACAGAAACTTCAACCTTTAAGGCTTCCGCAGTAGCCTTCGTCCAAGTACTTTTGTTAACTGCCTCTAAAGCTGTCTGGATGTCCGGTCGAAGCCCCTGAACAAACTGCATAGCCTTATGGAAGTCATCGCCTGCTATATTTGGTGCATAGCGTGATAACCTCTCATACTCTGAAATATACTCGACCACAGACCTCGATCCTCACTTCAATTCGGTAAATTCTCTCAATCTTCTAGTACGGGATGAGGGAGGGATAAACTTATTCTTGAATTCCCTTGTAAATACTTCCCAATTGATCTCCTCTCCAACTGCTTCCAACACAATCCGTGTGCTTTCCCACCAAGAGTAGGCTTCTCCTTGTATCAAAGTGATGGTGCATCGAGCCTTCTCTCGGGACTCACATGGAATGAGCTCCCATACCCTCTCAACTTCCTTCAGCCACATTTCCGCCTGCATATCATTTCCCTTAAAGAACTTGGGAGGTCTTTAATTCTGAAACTCCCTAAGTATAGTAGAAATCGGTGCCTCGGGAGGTACAACAGGTGCAGGTGGTGCTGGAGGTGCCGGTGGTATATAATCTCGCAGCCTTTGATCTATGATATTGATAACTGAATTAACAAAGGCCTCTGCCGGCGGTGGTTGTGGAGGTGGAGGTGTAGGAGTACGATCACGATGATGACGTCGTCCTGGAGATCGATCACGATGACTACGTGGAGGCATCCTGTTAATAAATACTAGAAATGCTTGCTATTTTTAGTTTATGCATGTTAATGCAATTAATTCAATCAAAGTTCAAATTTTAAATCAATTAAGCACAAAAGAGATGTATATGCAACACATTGTCAAGTAGTTCCTAAGCCGAACGGCCTAGACTGACTCACACGACACAAAAGCCCGGGTTTTGTAACCTGGCTCTGATACCACTTAAGGATGTAACACCCGAGCGCAAGGTGTCACATCCCCCGCACCGAGACCCGACCGGAATATGAAATGGACAATCCATACTCGAGCCAAATCACGGTGAACGGGGACAACACACACTCTAAGCTAGGCGGGACTAACCTTTGAACCATAAAATCAGAATAAACATTAAAGCGGAAGCAATAACTGAACATACATCAAGTATATAAACAATGAGCATCATTGCTCCAAAAATAAGTCATGTACATCGTCAATGCCATCACAGCCCAAAACAAGTACACTCCACATATAACAATATTCATATACAATAATCGAAAGTAAAAGTATACAAGTGTAAGACCCAAAATATAGAGCTAGAGACGAATGCAAGACCTAGGACTCGTATTCCCGCCTAGCTCCCTTGAAACAACTGAAAACCAAACGGGTTCAGTCCAAAAGGGACTGGTGGGTATAAAAACAGGGCATAAATATAATATACGAGGGTAATTAAACAATCACATGCAAGCTATAATACCAAGTGAGGTTTTAAAGAATTTCCCATGTGGGTGAATAGAAATCATCAAAAGGGATTATAACGAATCAATTACATTAGGTCATTATTGGCCGGGCGAGTGGGCGTGCATTATCTCCAACCAACATCTTGTGTAAATCATTTAAACATTCATTCATTCATTCTTTTCATGCAAATCATTCTTTTGTGCACATTCATTAACATTTACACCTTCTTCCTCCGGGTTGGTGGTGGGTTTGCAAGGCCCGACCACCCATTCATTGACCAAAAGGGGAACATGACTCCTCAGATGGCGCTCAGCATCCATTCCTCGCTAACTCCTAACGAGGTCCGATTATGCCGTTCATTGGTGGAACTAGTGTGAGGGATCACCGTCGGCCCATGCCTCCCCAGATAGCCACTCACACTAAGTCCCTGGGCCCCATTCGTGCATTCATTCATTTTTCGCCAAAACATTAGGTAGGATTCATAAAACAAGGCTTTACGTTGAAAACATTTACTCTTTAAATCGACTCTATATATATATATATATATTAAGTTTGGTCGAAAACTTTCACATTGAAGGTATATATTGGGTCATATATCTACGTAGAAGAGAAACCCACCTTAACCGCAAAAAAGGGAGAAAACACGAGCCTCACTGATTGGCCTCGTCTCCAACTGAATCAAAATCTGTGCAAGAAAAGTTAAGTGAGACTCAAAATGACCAAATAACACGCTCGGCTATGCTATGATCATGATATGAATGTATAAAAGATAATTTATGTTATGGAAATGTTCATGTGCACTATTAAGGAATTTAAATCATAGATTCAAGCCATTCATTCAAATTCACAATTCCACATTTTTAATCAAATTAATTCAAAGATTCACATAGGACCATAGCACGTATTTAATCGCATTTACAATTAGGGAATAAACAATTAAATACGTTCAATTAAACCAAATAACAATTAATATATAACCAATAGATATATATATAACGCACGCACGTACAGTAGCATGCAACCAAAATATGCATGAAAACAGAAGGTGACACGCCCGTGTTGTTGGAAAATACGAATCAGAAAGCAGTGGAAATTTAAAAATTTTCCAACAAAAGGACCTTGGACTCGCAATCGTGTATCAAAATTCGTAGAGTTAAGAAATTTACTTTTCTTTTATTTTTTCTTGAAGCGTTTCATGCCACCCAAGAACACTTTTCTCGAGGCATGATCCCCTCTCCTTGGTAAAGCTCGAATCTTCAAACTTCTAACTTGAAGCTCTCTAGAGATAGTCCACTAACTTGACTACAATCTAACTAGTAAGGATGCTAGTTCTCTAGTTAGTGTTTAGGCTTAACCTAGGGTTTCGTTTATCTTGGAGAAAGGATGGTGTTCAACACATGAACCAAAAGAATTGCCAATTCACTCTAAGGGGAGCTCGAGCTCCCCTATTTATAAGAGGGGAGTGGCCGAAATTCCTAGTCCTTATGGACTAGGGTTGTGGCCTCTCTCTCTCCTATTACTTGATCATCAAGTAATTTTGACTTTGACTTTGAATTCAAATTCAAATCAACTTTCAAGAGAGCTAAAATATCCAAACTATTTTTGGATAATTTTATACTTTATTTATTTAAAATAAATAACTTATTTTATCTAATTAGTTAATTCATAATTAATTAACTAGATTATTTTCTCCAAAATTAGACTTTCTTTTTAATTCAAAATTAAACCAAAGTCTATTAAATAATTAACACATTTAATTATTTAATATATATATATATATACAATATATATATTTACACGAGTGGGACACGTGTCACAAGGACACGTGTCACTCACGTGACCCACACGTGTGGTTTCACACGTGTGGAACCCTCTTGGCCCGTTAAGTCGTTTAATCATTTTAAAGCCTCAGCTCATGTAACCAAGTTGTTGTGTCTGACCCTCTAGGTTCTCAATTCAATTAGCAGTGACCCTAATTAATTAATTCACTAATTAATTAATCAATCCACAGATTAAACGATCATAGTCTAGCAACAGGTGTTTAACCCCTAGTGGAATTGGAATGTTCGGATTCGACAGAACCTTTAAGTCATTGATTCATCTGAGATACAATCCTCCCACTTACTATCTCTCAACCAAGATCTAGGGCACGGAATAATCAGAACCCTAATAATCTGGTCTTAAAGCTATGTGCATTTTATATCCATTTGATCTCAATCCAAGAAACCCTTTTCTTGATGTCTTGATCTACTGCCTTGGCCAAGGACTCCATATGGCATATGAATGACTTACACAATAAGAGATCACCTTGCAAATGCAAGTGTAGGTCCTTTCTTGATTCTCATTCACTTTCATGAATCACTTGTGCAGCCCCAGTATAAGCCCTGAATCAGTTGTCTAAGGCGACACCCTTTAAAGCTTATACCTAAGACTACAGAGTTAACTCATAAAGTGACAAGGAACCTCAAGTCTAAGGATCAATTAATCACATCAATGACTCGTGAGATATTTCCTAATCTGGAAGTTTCTATTTCCTGAAATAGAAACTTCCTTTCCCATTTAGGAATGTTCTCACACGGGGCACCTCAGTGAACTTACTTATTAAAGAAAGCACCCTCATGTATCACGCACGTATCGACTATACACTTTGCACCTCCATGAAACAAGGTGGTCCTTCTTAAGGGCGTGGTCCCACAAGGAAGCCTTAGAGGAGTCAGGTTGACACTCCCACTGTCTGTAGGACTCATCGGCTTGGAGTATTTTACTAATCATGACTTATGTGATATAGGGCTCGTTTCATGAACCATTTCACCTAAATGGTAGAGTCCTAAAGTCATTAGGATTAGGGGAGTTCTCATACATGCACAGATAAAGTAAACGCATACCAAACAAGAGCATATAAAGAAGTGTTGCCTCAATTCGTTATTTCATTCAAAGATTGTCTGTGATTACAATAAGGAAAAGTACAAAGCGGATATATAATCGGCTTTCTAGGGCACTATTCCTAACAATCTCCCACTTGCCCGTCAAAGCCATTCTAAAGCTATTCTAAGTCCCATCTTCTGAAGATGACCTTGGAAAGCTTCACGACTAAAGGGTTTAGTAAGTGGATCTACCACGTTCTCTGTTGATGTAACCCTCTCAATTTGCACATCTCCTCTTTTGATAATATCACGGATTAGGTGACACTTCCTCATAATGTGCTTGGTCCGTTGGTGAGATCTTGGTTCTCTTGCTTGAGCAACCGCCCCAGTGTTGTCACAAAACACAGTAATGGGGTCTTTCAAGCTAGGAACAACATTCAACTCTTGAGTGAAGTTTCTAATCCAAACACCTCCTTAGCTGCATCATTTGCAGCTAAGTGTTCGGCCTCAGTGGTCGAATCTGCAGTGGTCGTTTGCTTGGAACTCTTCCAGCTCACTGCTCCGCCGTTTAGGCAGAAAATGTATCCTGACATTGACTTAAAATCATCTAAGTCAGATGCAAAGCTTGCATCGCAGTATCCTTCGACAGTAAGATCTTTCTGAGCTTCGTAAACTAAGAATAAATCCTTAGTACTTTTCAAATATTTAAGAATATTCTTCATGGCAGCCCAGTGACCATCTCCAGGGTCAGATTGGAAATGACTTGTAACACTAAGTGCATAAGCCACATCCGGTCGAGTACATAACATTGCATACATTATGCTACCTATTGCTGACGCATAAGGTGTATGAGTCATTCTATCCTTCTCAACGTTAGTCTTAGGACACATCTTCTTTGAAAGACATGTTCCTACACTCATAGGAAGGTTCTTAACCTTTGCTGACTCCATATTGAATCTCTTCAATACTTGGTCAATGTACATCGACTGTGATAGTCCTATCAACCTTCTAGATCTATCTCGATAGATTTTTATTCCAAGGATGTAGGACGCATCACCAAGATCTTTCATCTCGAATTAGTTCGATAACCATAACTTAGTCACTTTCATGTCATCCTTCGAATTCCCAATAAGAAGGATGTCATCAACATAAAGTACTAAGAATTGCACTGAGGTCTCCAATTCCTTTCTATACACACATGATTCATTCGAAATTTGAATGAAGCCAAACGCTTTGACTGATTCATCAAATCGAATATTCCAATTCCTAAAAGCCTGTTTCAATCCATAGATTGATCTTTGGAGTTTGCAAACCTTTTGCTCACTCCCACTGAATGTGAAACCTATGGGTTGCTCCATATAAATGTCTTTATCAATGTCACCATTGAGAAAGGCAGTTTTCACATCCATTTGCCATATCTCGCAGTCATAATACGCAGCAATGGCAAGCATGATCCGAATAGACTTTTGCATTGCAACTGGTGAAAAGGTTTCATCAAAGTCCACGCCGGGTCTTTGAGTGAATCCTTTTGCAACCAGTCCTGCTTTGTAGGCTGCAATGCTTCCATCAACTCCAAGCTTTCTCTTAAAGATCCATTTGCAACCTATGGGTTTGACCCCATCAGGCAAATCTACCAAGGTCCAAACTTGGTTGGAGTTCATGGAATCCATTTCAGATTTCATGGCTTCTATCCACTGTTCAGAGTCAGAATCTGAAAGTGCCTCCTCATATGTTAAAGGATCATTATCCTTTTGAGAGATTTCATGGAAGAATCCGTACCATCTCTCCGGCTGTCTAGGAGTGCGTTCAGAACGCCTTAGAGGAGGTTTTTCATGTGTATCGAAATTCGTGATTGGTTGTTGTTGATCAGAAGGGTACGTTTCTTCAGTGGGTGGTGTGGGATCACTTTGCACTTCTTCTAATTCTATGATCTTGCCTTTCTTTTCTTTAAGGAACGGTTCCTCTAGAAAAGTGGCATTTCTGGAAACAAACACTTTTTGCTCAGATTGATCATAGAAGTAGTATCCTATGGATTCCTTAGGATAACCTACAATGTAGCATAAGTTAGAACGAGATTCTGACTTATCTCCCACTGTCCTCTTCAAGTAAGTAGGACAATCCCAAATTCTTAAGTAAGAATAACAAGGGATTTTACCATGCCACATTTCATAGGGCGTTTTAGGGACTGACTTAGAGGGAACTAGATTCAAAATCTTTGCTGCACTTTCTAGGGCATAACCCCAGAAAGAAGGTGGTAAGTCAGTGAAACTCATCATGGAACAAACCATATCAAGTAAGGTTCTATTCCTTCTCTCAGAAACTCCATTAAGCTGAGGAGTTCCCGGAGGAGTCCATTGAGAGATAATCCCATTATCTTTCAGATGATTAAGGAATTCTTCACTAAGATACTCGCCTCCTCGATCAGATCGAAGTGCTTTGATCTTGTGACCAGTTTAGTTCTCAACCTCCTTTTGAAATTCTAAGAATTTCTCAAAAGCTTCAGATTTATACTTCATTAAGTATACATAACCATATTGACTAAAGTCATCGGTAAAGGTTATGAAATACTGATGATTGTTTCTAGTGCTTACACTGAGCGTCCACAAACATCAGAATGGATCAAATCCAAGACCTTAGTGGAACGTTCCACAGTCCCTTTAAAAGGAACTTTGGATATCTTTCCTTTGAGACAGGATTCGCAAGAAGTTAACTCCTTAAGATCATTTTTAGAGAATGATCCTAAAGTTTTTATCTTGCTAATTATGTTCTTGGAAATGTGTCCTAATCTAGCGTGCCATAAGGGAGCTGAAACTTTGTATATTCATAATATTGATATTCTGAGTTAGATAAAGTCCATTACTTAGAGTACCGATGTGAACGGAAGAGTTGTTCCGTTTGATAAAGTATTTACCATTCTTAATATAAGTTTCATAACCTTCACAATCTAAAATTGGAACATAAATTATATTACGAATAATGCTCGGTACATAAAGGACTTTATTTAAGACTAACTCAAAACTACCTAAGTCTAATCTAATTGTGCCTAAAGCTCGAGCTTCAACGTTTGAGCCATCGCCCATCTTCAAGATACATTCTCCTTCTTTGAGTTGTTGGACTTCACTTAGCATCTGTACATCATTACAGATATGAGTTCCACAACCGGTATCAAGCACCCAAGAACTAGAATTAATAGAAAGATTTACTTCAACGAGAAAGATACCTTTCTTTAGAGTAGCCTTGTACTCTGGGCAGTTTCTCCTCCAATGTCCCGCTTTGCCACAATGGAAGCAAACATCCTCTTTCTGATCACGGTTCTTCTTTTGGGCCTTCCCCTTTGAAACGCCACCAGTGGGCTTAAGGGGTTTCTTCTTCTTCTTTTGGGCTTTCTTGCCCTTACCTTTAGAAGGCCCAGAAGAGGAAGATGGAGCATTCACCATCAAAACCTTATTGTCCTTCTTGATCGTGCTTTCAGCAGTCACAAGCTGACTAATCAGCTCAGCTACAGTAGCACCAGCATGATTCGTATTGAAGTTAAGGACAAATGGGTTGAATGATGGTCGAAGCGAAGCTAGCAACAAATCCTTTGAAGTCCATATTCATGGACACTTGAACCTTCCCTCATTCTTAAGTGGAACAATTCCTTTGAAGTGTTATACCTTGTAACACGTTCATTAGGGCGGTAAAGTTGCTCTAAGTGGTCGTAAATCTCCCAAGCGAATTCCATGGCCTCATGTTGCCTTTGCAAGTCCGGAGACATGTTAGCCAACATAAGGCAACGGGCTTGGAGATTATCATCCTTCCACTTCTGAATCGCGTCCCGCTCGGCTCGAGTGGGAGCCTCCCCTTCGGGACTAGGCTCCCCTTCGAAGAGAACATAAGTTCTCTTCTCAGAATCTAAAATGATTTTTAGATTCCTCAGCCAATCAGAATAGTTGGGACCAGTCAACTTGTTTGACTCGAGGATCGATACAAGAGGGTTTTTGGTTGCCATTTCAAAACACGTAGAGAATCACAGAATCTACAACCTAAATGGTAAAACAGAGAACTAGTGAGCATGCTGAATTATAACGATATACAAAAGATAAGGTCTTTAATCTAATGTAGCTCCCACTGTTTTTCAAAGATCTATAATTCTCAAAGATCTAAGAGGAACACGTTTCCCAATGGGTACTAAGATCCTAGGCATTTTACCTCGAACCCACGACTCGCGGACATTCTAAGTAAGAATCCCAGGTAGGTACAACTTACCAATTCTAACACCTTTAGAACTCTTAGTAATTGTTTTTGCATCACCTATCTTTCAATATGGACCCACGACTCGTGCGACATCCATATTTACTTAGGTGTTAAGCTAGACCCATCAATCATAAGATCATGATTAAAACTTAGTTCGAACGACCCACGACTCGCGGACATCTCCCTTGCTAAAATTGATCATGAAATATTGATCATTTAAAATGATCAATTAGGTAACTAAAAAATAATAAGCTCCACTAGCTATCCCACGACTCACGGACAATAACTAGTTTCACTTACTAAACTTAAAACCTATTGATGGAATGCTAGGAATTTAATTCAAAATTTGCATCTCGAATTAAATACCTATTTGTTCGAAATTAGCTTAATATTTAATGGGAATTTTCGAATCAACCGGAGAGTTGCCCGGTTCGACCTCACCAACATATATGTTATCCAATTTTATTAGACTTGATTAATGCAAGTACACTTAAATGCATTTCAAACAAGCACATAAACAGATAACATGTCCTAGCATGATGCTAACATGTAATGATCATGGGTTCTACCTATCTTATGCGTGATATGTGGGAGCCACTCCACAATCACAAGTTCTAACATACACGCCACATAAATAGTTTAAATCACATAAGGGAAAGTGGTAACAAAATACGAGCCCTATTTCTATTACATTTTTACAATTGAGATTCCCCTCCCTAACATTTTGAGGGGTCTTCACTTATGGCCTCCTTGTTACTTGAATGTGGTCCATCTTACTCCATGGGTGCATTGTCTCCAAAATGAAAATAAAACCTCACCACCTATCTCTACTCTCAAATTACAATAAAAAGAAAAAGACATAAAGTAATAAGGCTCAATCTTCATATTAGCCTTAGAAAATTACACGGGGTATACCCCGGCCTCAAAAACAGTAATATGGAAAGCCACATAATAAATCACATAACAGTACGCACATAAGTGAGGCTCCAACCTCAATGGAAAAACGCAACTATAGGGCTCCAACCCCAATTTATACCACCCATGTGCATAAATTAAAACCATACATAAGTCTAAACCCATGATCACCTAACATGCTCTTGCGAGAATTTAAATTTAGCCAATAAATTAAAATTCCCGTTTCAAGTCCTAATGACTTAAAACACGACTTGATGCGAGTCTTATTTATAAAAATTTTCAATAAATCCCAAATTAACAAAACAAATAAAATTCCAATTAATTTCTGAAAATTAATAATTTTATCAAAGATATATTTTCCCAAAATATAAACCGTTTCTATTTCTTAAAAATCCCAATTTTAAGTTTATTCAAACATTAAAATAAATATTCAAAAATAAAATTTTAAAATTAAAGTAAAAAAAATTGGGACTGGATAGCACATCATGCACGCGGGCGCGCGCCAGGCGCGCACAGCGCTCGGCCAAGGCCGCGCGAGTGCCCGTGCACGCTGCGCGCCGATGCGCGCAGCTTTCTCGGGCGGCTGGCCGGTCTGTCCCAGCCAGGGCTGGCAACGATTGACCGGCGAGCCCGGAAGGCCTCCCGCGCGGTTGCCCTGCGCACGCCTAGGACAGGCGGGGGGCGGCGCGCGAAGCCCTCGTTCGCGATGCCTTCGCGCGCGGGTTTCGCGTGTTCGTAATCCAGGCTTTTCGTTTTGTGTTTTCGTTCAAAAGCAAAACCAATCCAAGAAATCCAAAAACAGTTTATACAGTTTCAAATCTAAAATTGTTTTGAAAAAATTAAATTTTGTAAAAACTAATTTTCAGAAACTTTCTGGAAAAAATACAGTTTCGTAATTTAGGCTTTCTAAAACAACTACAAATACAAAATCGCATCAAGCCTAAGAATTTCTACCAAATTCAGTATAATGGAGACGAATCAGAAACACGATTAACGAGGTAGCTCTGATACCACTTGTTGGAAAATACGAATCAGAAAGCAGCGGAAATTTAAAAATTTTCCAACAAAAGGACCTTGGACTCTCAATCGTTTATCCAAATTCGTAGAGTTAAGAAACGTAATTTTCTTTTATTCTTTCATGAAGCGTTTCAAGCCACCCAAGAACGCTCTTCTCGAGGCTTGATCCCCTCTCCTTGGTAAAGCTTGAATCTTCAAACTTCTAACTTGAAGCTCTCTAGAGATAGTCCACCAACTTGACTACAATCTAACTAGTAAGGATGCTAGTTCTCTAGTTAGTGTTTAGGCTTAACCTAGGGTTTCGTTTATCTTGGAAAAAGGATGGTGTTCAACACATGAACCAAAAGAATTGTCAATTCACTCTAAGGGGAGCTCGAGCTCCCCTATTTATAAGAGGGGAGTGGCCGAAATTCCTAGTCCTTATGGACTAGGGTTTTGGTCCCTCTCTCTCCTATTACTTGATCATCAAGTAATTTTGACTTTGACTTTGAATTCAAATTCAAATCAACTTTCAAGAGATCTAAAAATATCCAAACTATTTTTGGATAATTTTATACTTTATTTATTTAAAATAAATAACTTATTTTATCTAATTAATTAATTCATAATTAATTAACTAGATTATTTTCTCGAAAATTAGACTTTCTTTTTAATTCAAAATTAAACCAAAGTCTAATAAATAATTAACACATTTAATTATTTAATATATATATATATATATACAATATATATATATATATATTTACACGTGTGGGACACGTGTCACAAGGACACGTGTCACTCACGTGACCCACACGTGTGGTTTCACACGTGTGGAACCCTCTTGGCCCGATTAACTCGTTTAATCATTTTAAATCCTCAACTCATGTAACCAAGTTATTGTGTGTGACCCTCTAGGTTCTCAATTCAATTAGCAGTGACCCTAATTAAGTAATTCACTAATTAATTAATCAGTCCACAGATTAAACGACCATAGTCTAGCAACAGGTGTTTAACCCCTAGCTGAATTAGAATGTTCGGATTCGACAGAACCTTTAAGTCATTGATTCATGTGAGATACAATCCTCCTACTTACTATCTCTCAACCAAGATCTAGGGCACGGGAATAATCAGAACCCTAATAATCTGGTCTTAAAGCTAAGTGCATATCATATCCATTTGATCTCAATCCAAGAAACCCTTTTCTTTATGTCTTGATCTCCTGCCTTGGCCAAGGACTCCATATGGCATATGAATGACTTATACAATAAGAGATCACCTTGCAAATGCAAGTGTAGGTCCTTTCTTTATTCTCATTCACTTTTATGAATCACTTGTGCAGCCCCAACATAAGCCTTGAATCAGTTGTCTAAGGCGACACCTTTTAAAGCTTATACCTAAGACAACAGAGTTAACTCATAATGTGACAAGGAACCTCAAGTCTAAGGATCAATTAATCACATCAATGACTCCTGAGATATTTCATAATCTGGAAGTTTCTATTTCCTGAAATAGAAACTTCCTTTCCCATTTAGGAATGTTCTCACACGGGGCACCTCAATGAACTTACTTATTAAAGTAAGAACCCTCATGTATCACGCACGTGTCAACTATACACTTTGCACCTCCATGAAACAAGGTGGTCCTTCTTAAGGGCGTGATCCCACAAGCAAGCCTTAGAGGAGTCAGGTTGACACTCCCACTGTCTGTAGGACTCATCGGCTTGGAGTATTTTACTAATCATGACCTATGTGATATAGGGCTCGTTTCATGAACCATTTCACCTAAATGGTAGAGTCCTAAAGTCATCAGGATTAGGGGAGTTCTCATACATGCACAGATAAAGTAAACGCATACCAAACAAGAACATATAAAGAAGTGTTGCCTCAATTCGTTATTTCATTCAAAGATTGTCTGTGATTACAATAAGGAAAAGCACAAAGCGGATATACAATCGGCTTTCTAGGGTACTATTCCTAACACGTGTGACCATTATACACTAAGCCATGACACCCCCGTGTCTGGGTACAGCGGATAATATGCATGAGAATAGAAGGTGACACGCCCGTGTCACCAATACAAGGTAAACCGTGACACCCCCGTGTCACGGTACAGCAAAACCAGACCAACATGCACCCCCGTGTCACGCTGAGGAGGGAAAAGTTGACACGCCCGTGTCAACAGTACGCAACAGAAAAAAAACAGGGCAATCAGCAGAACAAGAACGTACCAAAACTCCAACACCCAAAAATGGATCAAACTCACATCTACATGCTCAAATACCATGATATACACCTACTAGCATACAATATATCAATGACAACTCATAAAAACACATATTTCCACCTTAGATCATCAAGAATTCATCAAACGAAACCTATTTCATCATTCATGCTCCAAGTTCATAATCAACAAGTTAAATGTATACAACTTGAGCTCAAAGTTCCTAAACATATTTCCAATATCTAACACTCACATTAACCAACATATTGCAAAGCCCTCTTCATACCAAAAATTCAAGAAAATCATCCATGCTCCAAAATTACCAGAAATGCAAGAAATTGAGGCTAAGATGAAGAGATGATGTTGATGATGCTTGAATGATCACAAATCCCACAAATATGAAGCTTGAAAGATGAAATCTTCCTCCACTAGATGAGGGTTGGCTCGGTTGGCAAGGGAAGCAAGAACAAATGTGTATGTAATGTTTGTATGAAAGAAGGAAAGGAATGAAACGTAATATGCTGCTATGAAGGAGTAAGAAATGGCCAATTTGCTATTAAGTCCTCCTATTCTTTAAGTCATGCAATTAGGTTCAATTCCATAACAAATGAGCAATTAAGTCCAATGTAATTAAGTCCTCAAATTCATGAAATGGTCAAATATGGTCACAACGAAATTAAGTCAAGTTCGGGAAATTAATTCACCTTGCAATCAAGTTCGATTATGCAATAAATATCAATTGATAAGAATTTCACAAACATACTAAATATTAAATAACTTAGAATATAATAGGTAACATAATTAACATATATACACATTTAATATATTTAAATTAAAATTAAGTATGTAAATCACATATAAATAATTATTTCGCGCAATTAGGTAAACAATTACGTCATACCTGTACGGCCGAAAAGTCGGGGCGTCACAAACCACCATGTAATCAATGCTCATATATGAGAAGAGGATGTCAAAATAATCATTCTCAAGCTTGGAATCAATCAAAACCATCAAGAATTGAATAAGATCAACAAATTGCCCAAAGCTCACTATTTTCAACTCAGCCAAGAAACTCATGAAACCATGATCAAATTTGGGGATGAAAGGATGAAAATGACCAGAAATGAACATATAATACAACCCTAAGCTTACCTTGTTGATTGGATGAAGATTGGATGAGATTTGAGCTCCAAAATCTCCAAGGAATGTAGGGTTACGGGACTGATTGAAATTTCAGAGACTTTGGCTGAGATTTGTGGATTGTGTGAGGGTTGGTTAGGTTAGGGCATGATATATCAGGTTAGGTGGTTGATTTAGGGTTCAATAGAATCAAACCATGGTTAATTTGGTTAAGGTTTGGGTGAGATATGGCCATTTTAGTGCAGCAAGGTCAGTTTGGTCGCCGTTTCGTTTTTCGGATGGATTTCGGAGGTCCAAATGACTTTGGAAAGATATGAGGCTAAGTTTACTAAACTCAAATTTTCGTTATGAGTTCAGCGGAGTTGACGGAACTCGAATCCGAGTTCCCGAGCTCAAGATATTAAATACTGAACCAAGGGTACGCTAAGTGCTCGTTAGCCCCGATTTGGTTCCACGATTCAAATTAAATTCGTTAACATATCAAATGAATTGGGAAACATAAACCGAGCATATAGGCATGTTCCATAACACATATATTTACGACATACTACAATTTCACAACACTTCGATATCATTTCATATAAGAACGATGCACAAACTAAACAACCATGCACATTTTATGAAATTCCATGCATAATAAAATTTAAATCAAATGACTTAATTTCTAATATTAAATAAAATTTAAAGTCACGGATATATTTGAATAAATTAATTAATATGGTTAAGCATGATTAATAAGCATAACACTTAATTAACATTAATCATTAAATTAACAACAATTAAAGAAACATATATATATATATATATATATATATATATATATATATATATATACTTAAAATACGAATTATTTTAAAATAATATTGAATTAAAATAAAATATAATAAAATAAAATAATAACAATTTATAATAAAATTAAATATAACACACGTAAAGACAATTAATTTGCGTAAATTTGTAAACACATACGTCGTACCTTTACGTCCGAAAAGTCGGGGCGTTACAGATATAAATACTATATTAGAATGTTTTAGTACTACGTTTTGTGAAAAATACAAGATATTTTGAGAGGTATTTTAAGTACTACATTATGTGAAAATTATACGATATTTTACCAAAATGGGGAGTTAAGTAAAAATATCCCAAACAATTGTGGATTTATCCCACATTACCTGTTTTTTTTTTTTTTTTTTTTTTTTTTTTTTTTTTTTTTTTTTTTTTTTTTGTTGCGAGATGGGCAAGTTAATGATATGAATTATCTAAAAATAGCAATAAACACGATTTTACATTGCATGTAAGTTGTGGTTGCGGGTGCTTTTTGTGTGATTTGTCGACTTTTTAGGGGCTAAAATGCAAAATGGTAATAGAATTTCAGTCCCTTCTTGCATTTTTAAAGAGTTTATGCCTGTTTCTTTCGTATTTAAAGAGAATTGTTATTGGATTTAAAAAAGATTGAGTTGGCGGCATGTATGGTGGCCCCCAAGCCCCCGTAAATTTTAAAAAATTTCTTATTTTTATATGTATACAGTATATATTTATATTTTTATCTCTTAGAAGATCCATCGAATCATTAAAAATTAATGATGCATGTAACACCCCGTCTGCTCCGCAATCCAGGTACGACGTCTCGGGAGAGTTTAATTAAGTAATTATGTGATTCGCATGCCTTACATGTCAATTTGCAATTTATTTTAGTTATGTGCGCATTAGGATTTAATTAATGTACGTGGACTCAATCGTCCAATATTTGCAAATTAGGGACCTAATTCTAATTAGGGTGTTTGAGCCTTCGTGGCTACCTTGAGCTCGGGAATTCGAATTCGAATTCCGACCTTGTCATTGAGTTCGTTTCGAGGATTCGAATTCGATGAAATTAACCTTATAATTTTCTAAAGCCGTTTGATACCCCTACCGTTTTAAAATCCAATCCGAGTGGACCGGATCCTTTTTGACCCGACCCCTTAAACCGACCCGTTTCAGCCCCTTTATGGCTGAAAATATCTCCCCTTTTCCTCTCACTTTGGATCGATCAAAACACAAGGCAAGAGAGAAGAGAAGAAAGCCCTTGGCCATTCAAGCTTTGGCTCAAGCTTGTGCTCCATCCGACCATCCGATCGAAGAACCAAGGTAAGATTTGAATTTCTCTCTTCGAGTGTGTAGTTTCTTCCCGATTGAATTCCATCTTTGTTGCTTGGATCCATGCTATTGGAGAAGATGATAAATAGTATTCTTGTATGAAAATTTGATCTCTTGCCTTCATACTTGAATTATATGATCTAAACTTGATGTATGTTCTTCTCTTGAGCTCTCTTGTTGCATAAATGTTGGAATTTTCATTGTTGGGTGCGCATTGCATATAACTCCATTAATGGAGCTTGAAGAAGATAAAATGGCAACTCATTCAATTCATGATTTCATGCCTTGAATTTCAGATATGTGTTAGAGCATGTTTCCATGAACTTGTGCCTTGATTTTCATGGCATTTGGTTGAGTTTTGAGGTGGTTTTGATCATTTTTGGTTTCCTCCATGTTTAGCCCCTGTTTTTGCTTCTTTTTCTCGTCCAGAAGGACTACCCGGGTGGGTAGTTTTGTGTGTTAAAAGTACCCGGGCGGGTAGATTTAGTGCAAAAAGTTTCTGCACTGTTTTTCCTCGACCGGGTAGATTTCTGCCTTGTTTTTCCCCGGCCGGGTACCCCTTCATATGACCTCCAATTGAGCTGATTTTTGGATATGTTCAACCTTTTCGAGTCTAGAACAATCTCCAATTGGAATCACCCCAAAAGTTCGTTCTAGATTGTGAGTTATAATCATTTTAATTTGGTGTCGCCACTTCACCGAGATTCTGCATTCGTTCAACTTCAGACCAATGCCATTTTCGCCTCGCTTTGAACCATGATTCAAGCCACCTACCATTTTAAAGATCTCTGTGTCTAATTTCATTTCCAATAAACAAAACATAATTCCCATTTCTAAAACTCAAGTTATGATCATTTTCCTACAGCTTGTACATCTTGGAAAACTGTCAGCTTTAGCCCATTTTCACTCGGAATCTCTTTTTGTGTTCTTATTCTATTTTTTGCGTACCTTTCCACCTCCGAACTCATTCCTAACTTGTTTTAGCATGTGTAAGTGTATGTATTTTCTCTTTTTATGCATTTTATGCTTCTTAAGTAATGTGAGTTGTTTGCACGAATAGCTTATGCGCCTAGTTATGTTTTTAGATGCTTAATTATGCATTAATTGTGCACATGAACATGCTTTAATGCATATAATGAATTTGTTAAGCTATGATATGGGTGTTTTTGCACGTCTTGTATGAATTTGATGCGTGTATGATGTTAGGAATAGTGCCCTAGAAAGCCGATTGTGTATCCGCTTTGTGCTTTTCCTTATTGTAATCACAGACAATCTTTGAATGAAATAACAAATTGAGGCAACACTTCTTTATATGCTCTTGTTTGGTATGCGTTTACTTTATCTGTGCATGTATGAGAACTCCCTTAATCCTAATGACTTTAGGGCTCTACCATTTAGGTGAAATGGTTCATGAAACGAGCCCTATATCACATAAGTCATGATTAGTAAAATACTCCAAGCCGATGAGTCCTACAGATAGTGGGAGTGTCAACCCGACTCCTCTAAGGCTTGCTTGTGGGATCACGCCCTTAAGAAGGACCACCTTGTTTCATGGAGGTGCAAAGTGTATAGTTGATACGTGCGTGATACATGAGGGTGTTTACTTCAATAAGTAAGTTCACTGAAGTGCCCCGTGTGAGAAGATTCCTAAATGGGAAAGGAAGTTTCTATTTCAGGAAATGGAAACTTCCAGATTAGGAAATATCTCACGAGTCATTGATGTGATTAATTGATCATTAAGACTTGAGGTTTCTTGTCACTTTATGAGTTAACTCTGTAGTCTTAGGTATAAGCTTTAAAGGGTGTAGCCTTAGATAACTGATTCAAGGCCTATGCTGGGGCTGCACAAGTGATTCATGAAAGTGAATGAGAATCAAGAAAGGACCTACACTTGCATATGCAAGGTGATCTCTTATTGTGTAAGTCATTCATATGCCATATGGAGTCCTTGGCCAAGGCAGTAGATCAAGACATCAAGAAAAGGGTTTCTTGGATTGAGATCAAATGGATATGAAATGCACTTAACTTTAAGACCGGATTATTAGGGTTCTGATTATTCCCTTACCCTAGATCTTGGTTGAGAGATAGTAAATAGGAGGATTGTATCTCACATGAATCAATGACTTAAAGGTTCTGTTGAATCCGAGTACTCCAATTCAGCTAGGGGTTAAACACCTGTTGCTAGACTATGGTCGTTTAATCTGTGGACTGATTAATTAATTAGTAAATTAATTAATTAGGGTCACTGCTAATTGAATTGAGAACCTAGAGGGTCACACACAACAACTTGGTTACATGAGTTGAGGCTTTAAAATGATTAAACGAGTTAATCGGGCCAAGAGGGTTCCACACGTGTGAAACCACACGTGTGGGTCACGTGAGTGACACGTGTCCTTGTGACACGTGTCCCACACGTGTAAATATATATATTGTATATATATATATATATATATATATATATTAAATAATTAAATGTGTTAATTATTTAGTAGACTTTGGTTTAATTTTGAATTAAAAAGAAAGCCTAATTTTGGAGAAAATAATCTAGTTAATTAATTATGAATTAATTAATTAGATAAAATAAGTTATTTATTTTAAATAAATAAAGTATAAAATTTTCCAAAAATAGTTTGGATATTTTTAGCTCACTTGAAAGTTGATTTGAATTTGAATTCAAAGTCAAAGTCAAAATTACTTGATGATCAAGTAATAGGAGAGAGAGGGACCAAAACCCTAGTCCATAAGGACTAGGAATTTCGGCCACTCCCCTCTTATAAACAGGGGAGCTCGAGCTCCCCTTAGAGCGAATTGGCAATTTTTTTGGTTCATGTGTTGAACACCATCCTTTCTCCAAGATAAACGAAACCCTAGGTTAAGCCTAAACACTAACTAGAGAACTAGCATCCTTACTAGTTAGATTGTGATCAAGTTGGTGGACTATCTCTAGAGAGCTTCAAGTTAGAAGTTTGAAGATTCGAGCTTTACCAAGGAGAGGGGATCAAGCCGCGAGAAGAGCGTTCTTGGGTGGCTTGAAACGCTTCAAGAAAGAATAAAAGAAAAGTAAGTTTCTTAACTCTACGAATTTGGATACACGATTGCGAGTCCAAGGTCCTTTTGTTGGAAAATTTTTAAATTTTCGCTGCTTTCTGATTCGTGTTTTCCAACAAGTGGTATCAGAGTCACCTCATTAATCGTGTTTCTGATTCGTCTCAATTATACTGAATTTGGTAGAAATTCTTAGGCTTGATGCGATTGAGTATTTGTAATTGTTTTAGAAAGCCTGAATTACGAAACTGTATTTTTTCCTGAAAGTTTCTGAAAATTAGTTTTTACAAAATTTAATTTTTTGAAAATAATTTTAGATTTGAAACTGTATAAACTGTATTTGGATTTCTTGGATTGGTTTTGCTTTTGAACGAAAACACGAAATGAAAAGCCAGGATTACGAACACGCGAAACCCCGCGCGCGAAGTCGTCGCGCGCCGCCGCCCGCCTGTCCTAGGCGCGAGCAGGGCAACCGCCCAGCACCCTCCCGTAAACGCGCGAGAGGTCTTCCGGGCGCGCCGCCCATCTTTGCCAGCCTTGGCCGGGATAGACCAGCCAGCCGCCCGAGAAGGCTGCATGCATCGGCGCGCAGCGTGGGAGAGCGCGCGCGTGATGTGAGCGGCTCTTTCGTGTGCGGGCCCCGTTTTCGTATTGCGTGCAATCCAGTCCCAATTTTTTATTTTAATTTTAAAATTTTATTTTTGAATATTTATTTTAATTTTTGAATAAAACTTAAAATTGGGATTTTTGAGAAATAGAAACGGTTTATATTTTGGGAAAATACATCTTTGATAAAATTATTAATTTTCAAAAATTAATTGGATTTTTATTTGTTTTGTTAATTTGGGATTTATTGAAAATTTTTATAAATAAGACTCGCATCAAGTCGTGTTTTAAGTCATTAGGACTTGAAACGGGAATTTTAATTTATTGGTTAAATTTAAATTCTCGCAAAAGCATGTTAGGTGATCATTGGTTTAGACTTATGTATGGTTTTAATTTATGCACATGGATGTTTTAAATTGGGGTTGGAGCCCTATAGTTGCGTTTTTCAATTGAGGTTGGAGCCTCACTTATGTGCATACTGTTATGTGATTTATTATGTGGCTTTCCATATTACTGTTTTTTAGGCCAGGGTATGCCCCGTGTAATTGTCTAAGGCCAATATGAAGATTGAGCCTTATTACTTTATGTCTTTTTCTTTTTATTGTAATTTGAGAGTAGAGATAGGTGGTGAGGTTTTATTTTCATTTTGGGGACAATGCACCCATGGAGTAAGATGGACCACATTCAAGTAACAAGGAGGCCATAAGTGAAGACCCCTCAAAATGTTAGCGTGGGGAATCTCAATTGTAAAAATGTAATAGAGATAGGGCTCGTATTTTGTTACCGCTTTCCCTTATGTGATTTAAACTGTTTATGTGACATGTATGTTAGAACTTGTGATTGTGGAGTGGCTCCCACATATCACGCATAAGATAGGTAGAACCCATGATCATTACATGTTAGTATCATGCTAGGACATGTTATCTGTTTATGTGCTTGTTTGAAATGCATTTAAGTGTACTTGCATTAATCAAGACTAATAAAATTGGATAACATATATGTTGGTGAGGTCGAACCGGACAACTCTCCGGTTGATTCGAAAATTCCCATTAAATATTAAGCTAATTTCGAACAAATAGGTGTTTAATTCGAGGTGAAAATTTTGAATTAAATTCCTAGCATTCCATCAATAGGTTTTAAGTTTAGTAAGTGAAGCTAGTTATTGTCCGCGAGTCGTGGGTCGTTCGAACTAAGTTTTGATCATGATCTTATGATTGATGGGTCTAGCTTAACGCCTAATAAGTAAATATGGATGTCGCACGAGTCGTGGGTCCATATTGAAAGATAGGTGATGCAAAAACAATTACTAAGAGTTCTAAAGGTGTTAGAATTGGTAAGTTGTACCTACCTGGGATTCTTACTTAGAATGTCCGCGAGTCGTGGGTTCGAGGTAAAATGCCTAGGATCTTAGTACCCATTGGGAAACGTGTTCCTCTTAGATCTTTGAGAATTATAAATCTTTGAAAAACAGTGGGAGCTACATTAGATTAAAGACCTTATCTTTTGTATATCGTTATAATTCAGCATGCTCACTAGTTCTCTGTTTTACCATTTAGGTTGTAGATTCTGTGATTCTCTACGTGTTTTGAAATGGCAACCAAAAACCCTCTTGTATCGATCCTTGAGTCAAACAAGTTGACTGGTCCCAACTATTCTGATTGGCTGAGGAATCTAAAAATCATTTTAGATTCCGAGAAGAGAACTTATGTTCTCTTCGAAGGGGAGCCTAGTCCCGAAGGGGAGGCTCCCACTCGGGCCGAGTGGGACGTGATTCAGAAGTGGAAGGATGATAATCTCCAAGCCCGTTGCCTTATGTTGGCTAACATGTCTCCGGACTTGCAAAGGCAACATGAGGCCATGGAATTCGCTTGGGAGATTTACGACCACTTAGAGCAACTTTACCGCCCTCATGAACGTGTTACAAGGTATAACACTTCAAAGGAATTGTTCCACTTAAGAATGAGGGAAGATTCAAGTGTCCATGAATATGGACTCAAGTTTCTTGCCCTTACTGAGAAACTTGCCTCCATGGATATGCCACTGAAAGATGAGCTTTTAGTGGATTTGTTGCTAGCTTCGCTCCCACCATCCTTCAACCCATTTGTCCTTAACTTCAATATGAATCATGCTGTTGCTACTGTAGCTAAGCTGATTAGTCAGCTTGTGACTGCTGAAAGCACGATCAAGAAGGACAATAAGGTTGTGATGGTGAATGCTCCATCTTCCTCTTCTTGGCCTTCTAAAGGTAAGGGCAAGAAAGCCCAAAAGAAGAAGAAGAAACCCCTTAGGCCCACTGGTGGCGTTTCAAAGGGGAAGGCCCAAAAGAAGAAGCGTGATCAGAAAGAGGATGTTTGCTTCCATTCTGGCAAAGCGAGACATTGGAGGAGAAACTGCCCAGAGTACAAGGCTACTCTAAAGAAAGGTATCTTTCTCGTTGAAGTAAATCTTTCTATTAATTCTAGTTCTTGGGTGCTTGATACCGGTTGTGGAACTCATATCTGTAATGATGTACAGATGCTAAGTGAAGTCCAACAACTCAAAGAAGGAGAATGTATCTTGAAGATCGGCGATGGCTCAAACGTTGAAGCTCGAGCTTTAGGCACAATTAGATTAGACTTAGGTAGTTTTGAGTTAGTCTTAAATAAAGTCCTTTATGTACCGAGCATTATTCGTAATATAATTTATGTTCCAATTTTAGATTGTGAAGGTTATGAAACTTATATTAAGAATGGTAAATACTTTATCAAACGGAACAACTCTTCCGTTCACATCGGTACTCTAAGTAATGGACTTTATCTAACTCAGAATATCAATATTATGAATATACAACGAGAAACGAAGCGTAAGAGAGATGACAAAGTTTCAGCAACCATATGGCATGCTAGATTAGGACACATTTCCAAGAACATAATTAGCAAGATAAAAACTTTAGGATCATTCTCTGAAAATGATCTTAAGGAGTTAACTTCTTGCGAATCCTGTCTCAAAGGAAAGATGTCCAAAGTTCCTTTTAAAGGGACTGTGGAACGTGCCACTAAGGTCTTGGATTTGATCCATTCTGATGTTTGTGGACCGCTCAGTGTAAGCACTAGAAACAATCATCAGTATTTCATAACCTTTACCGACGACTTTAGTCGATATGGTTATGTATACTTAATGAAGTATAAATCTGAAGCTTTTGAGAAATTCTTAGAATTTCAAAAGGAGGTTGAGAACCAAACTGGTCACAAGATCAAAGCACTTCAATCTGATCGAGGAGGCGAGTATATTAGTGAAGAATTCCTTAATCATCTCAAAGATAATGGGATTATCTCTCAATGGACTCCTCCGGGAACTCCTCAACTTGATGGAGTTTCTGAGAGAAGGAATCGAACCTTACTTGATATGGTTCGTTCCATGATGAGTTTCACTGACTTACCACCTTCTTTCTGGGGTTATGCCCTAGAAAGTGCAGCAAAGATTTTGAATCTAGTTCCCTCTAAGTCAGTCCCTAAAACGCCCTATGAAATGTGGCATGGTAAAATCCCTAGTTATTCTTACTTAAGAATTTGGGGTTGTCCTGCTTATGTGAAGAGGACAGTGGGAGATAAGTTAGAATCTCGTTCTAACTTATGCTACTTTGTAGGTTATCCTAAGGAATCCATAGGACGCTACTTCTATTATCAATCTGAGCAAAAGGTGTTTGTTTCTAGAAATTCCACTTTTCTTGAGGAACCGTTCCTTAAAGAAAAGAAAGGCAAGATCATAGAATTAGAAGAAGTACAAAGTGATCCCACACCACCCACTGAAGAAACGTACCCTTCTGATCAACCACAACCAATCACGAATTTCGATACACATGAAAATCCTCCTCTAAGGCGTTCTGAACGCATTCCTAGACAGCCGGAGAGATGGTATGGATTCTTCCATGAAATCTCTCAAAAGGATAATGATCCTTTAACATATGAGGAGGCACTTTCAGATTCTGACTCTGAACAGTGGATAGAAGCCATGAAATCCGAAATGGATTCCATTAACTCCAACCAAGTTTGGACCTTGGTAGATTTGCCTGATGGGGTCAAACCCATAGGTTGCAAATGGATCTTTAAGAGAAAGCTTGGAGTTGATGGAAGCATTGCAGCCTACAAAGCAAGACTGGTTGCAAAAGGATTCACTCAAAGACCCGACGTGGACTTTGATGAAACCTTTTCACCAGTTGCAATGCAAAAGTCTATTCGGATCATGCTTGCCATTGCTGTGTATTATGACTACGAGATATGACAAATGGATGTGAAAACTGCCTTTCTCAATGGTGACATTGATAAAGACATTTATATGGAGCAACCCATAGGTTTCACATTCAGTGGGAGTGAGCAAAAGCTTTGCAAACTCCAAAGATCAATCTATGGATTGAAACAGGCTTCTAGGAATTGGAATATTCGATTTGATGAATCAGTCAAAGCATTTGGCTTCAATCAAATTTCGAAAGAATCATGTGTGTATAGAAAGGAATTGGAGACCTCAGTGCAATTCTTAGTACTTTATGTTGATGACATCCTTCTTATTGGGAATTCGAAGGATGACATGAAAGTGACTAAGTTATGGTTATCGAACCAATTCGAGATGAAAGATCTTGGTGATTCGTCCTACATCCTTGGAATAAAAATCTATCGAGATAGATCTAGAAGGTTGATAGGACTATTTGTAACAGCCCTACTCAGGGCCAAGTCGAGAGAGATAAGTAAAGGGTAACTCAGGAAATGTTTATAGCCTCGATCCTTACTAATTCTCTTCATGCATTGCATATTATGTGACTTATGTGTTTTTATGTGTTATACTTTAATTAAATTTTCGTAGATTTAATTCTTTTCTCTATTTACTCGTAACTTGAAACTCTTCTCATAAAATCCTAGAATTCTAGTATTCATTCCCTTCTAGCACCTAAAACCCTTTCATATGCTTCAAAACCCATTCCTACAGTTTTAGGTTGGAAATTACGAAAATACCCCTAGAGCTCAAAAATATTCCTACATTTCCCAAAACACTTTCACTACCCAATATTGGAACCAAAAGAATCCTCACATTATTTCGAGGATCGTGATACTCTCCATGAACCATAATTCCCATGCTAACTCCCGTAGTATCAAAAACCGACGAAAACCCTAGCCTATGATTCGATCATCAGTAAATCCCTACTCATCTACTTTTTGGTATTCAATATTATAACCAAAACGACCCTTAAATTATTTTGTGAATTTTCATGCATTTACCAAAAACTCGATTTGACCATAGCATATTTTATAAATATATTCTTTCTAAAAATCACTATTTTATTTTAAACAATTAGCTTTTATTCAATAGTCGAAATTATACTTAAAACGATCCTTGAATTTTTCTCTACATTATAGTGATTTTTCCCAACTTTAAACTTTATCATGGCTTCGTTTATATAATTTTCGTATGATTTTCATCATCTTTAATATTCATAATTTATAAACGAAAACTCTAAATATTCCACATTTATAATCAAAACGGAGCTCGTTTTTCACCCATTCTTTCATTAATTCACTACTTCAATCTTTTACCTCTCGACTCTTGAATAAATTTTATGTTATTTTACATTTATTTTTAATCAAAATGACATCATCCATGACCACATGGTCTTCTAGAAGGATTAAACAAATGAGCATAATTTCTCCACATTTCTTAGTTAATTACCTAGCATTTGTTCAACATATTATTTAACCACATCTCCAAATTAATTACCAAGCATTTGTTGAAATGTTAAGCAACCACATCTCCCATAAACTTTCATTTATTGCTTAGAGACCCCTCATGACTACCTATAAATACCCCCCTCAAGCCTCATTTATACCTCACAAATCAACACACAAAATCACTCTCTCCCTCTCCCAACCTCACGCCAACCCTCTCCCTCTCTCTCTAAGGTATGTTTTTCTTTTATTATTTCATGCTTTATATAATGTTCTTAGTATAATAATAATAGTAGCATGTCTAGGATTAATTAAATTATGCTTTAGGAATTTATTTTATGAAATATGTGCATAGTTGTTAGTTTAAATAAAATGTGAGTACATTATGGAATTTTATTTAATTAAATGCATGAATTATGATATGATATAATGTGAATATGTATTTAAATTCTTATAATGTTGTTTGATTAAACTCATGCCTAGAGTAATTTATTTAGAATTATTTTTCATAGAAAGTTCATATATTTTGCTATATCATGCTTTAATCTTATGTTATGAATATGAATGTGATAGAACATGTTACACACCCTCTTTGAATATTCAAATAAGCTCAAGAACATGTTCATAATGTTCTTGGATGTGTGTGTGTGCATGTGTGTGCCGTGACTAGTGTGTGTATGTGTGTGAGTTTGATTTTGTGTTATAAAGTGTTTAATTCATATGAAATTGAATAGTAAATGTTTTTAATAGTAATTTTGACTTTTGGTCAACCAAAATTCAATTAATTTCGAAATTATTCTTAAAATAATTATAAAATGGGTTTTGGAATTTTTAAAGAAATATTTTTTTCCCAAATTTTCCAAAAACGGTAAACTATGTAATATTTTTCAAAAGATAACCCACATTGTCAAATTAAACCTTGAATTTCATTTCAAATCTTACAATTAGAATTATAGTATGGTTAATAAACATTTGATTAGCTAAAGGTTCCATAAACCCTGAATTTATTAATTAATCGGGTGAATTTAGGGTTTACCGGGAAATCTTTAACGCATTACATAATGTGTACCTTCTCTAATTGTTTCATTATGATATTGTGTGAAATTAGTTAGTTAGGAACTAAGAACCTAGTTCTAAGTCAGTAGTAGTTATTACTTTCAGGCGAACATAGGATCAAAGAGTGGAATCCTCACAGTTCCACTTAAATCTCGGTACCGGTGAGGGTTAAATCTTTTCAACTGAAATCATGATAAAATATTTTACTTTATTTTCTTGAATTTCCATTCAAGTTATTCTTCCCTTTATGGGAAAATAATTCTTGTTAATTATTCCAAAACATGTATTTACCCGAAAGTACTTAATACTTTCTTACCGGTAAATATTCTCGTCTTGCAAGTAAAATTATTGTTTTCCTATGGGCCCGGTGGTCTTGGTAGAAGTAGTAGTCCGGGAGGCACGGGCCGAGGTTTACTATTATACCAGCCGCCAACTAGATCTTGGTGATGGTTTAACTGGAGGTTAGTTATTCCATACCAAGTGACGGGAAAAGGTACGTCCCTCCCAAATTCATGTATATCTTCACTAGGGGTAGCTCCCTGAGATGACACCGGAGGAAGAAGGATGGTATTTTTGTATTTCTTTTTATTGAGTGACGACATCTTGATCAATGTCGTTACGACTAATCTTGGTTTTTAAGGAGTCAAGGTTGGAGACGCCTAGCTTGCGGGCATCAAAAATCATTTTCAAAACGGTTCCTAATCACCTAATAAATTGATTGATTGTACACGGTCGGAGCATGGTTGGAGAATTGCCCTCACTCGCCGGGCCACATATTGATTGTATTGAACTGAAGTAATTGGTAAATGGAATTAGTTGTAACCTCTGGCGATAGTATCTCTTTTAACCTATTAGATTGTATTGTTTTTCTAAAAACTATTACCCGAGATTACAACTTGCATGTATGTGCGCATATATTTATTTATACCCCTCGCTCAGTCCGTTTGGACTGACACCTCAACTTTTCAGTTTTGCAGGTTCGTGCTAGGCGGGATTTAGGGTCTCGTGTCTTTTATTCGGGTCTAGCACTGCACCTTCATACATTGTACTTGTGTTGATACTCGTTGTTTTGTAGTAAATCTTGAATTTTACTTGGATGGATATTGTAATGGTATGTGTTATCGGTACCTATAAGTAAATATGTAAATATGGTATCTATAGGTATTGAACGCTTTTGCTTCTGCTATTTTATTGCTCTGAGTTGTTAGTTTTACTTGAGGGTACCCGCCTAGTGCTGTCGTTTCTTTTATTGTCTCCCGTTCGCTATAGTTTCGGTTCATGTATGAATTACCCGTTTCATATGTGGATTGAGCCTATAGTGCGGGGGATGTGGCGCCTAGCGTTCCGGGTGCTACATCCCAAGGTGGTATCAGAGCCCGGTTGCAAAACCGCGGCTCTAGTGTAGTGTCTGGTGAGTCTAAGTCGCACGGCATAGGATTAATTGATTATTTGAGAGTCTTGCAACCTATTTGAACTTATTTGATTCTATTTGAAGGGCTTGGATTATGTGACTATGTGGTTGGATTACATTGTGTGTTGTAATTACACTCATTGCACTTGTTAATCAAACATGCATGTAAAGTGTTCGAGTTTCAGGATGGCTCGTGACCGACATCACCGGGATCGATCTCCTCGACATCGACGTCGTCACCGGCGTGATCGAACCCCTCCTCCTCCACCTCCAGCTCAACCCCAAGATTTCTTAAATTCAATGGTGCAACTCATGGATCAGAGGCTAAGGGATTATGTGCCTCCAGCACCGCCAGCTCCTCCACCGCCACAACAAGCCCCTATTTCCGTTATTTTAAGGGAATTCCAGAATCAACATCCGCCGAGATTCCAAAAGGGGAACGATATTCAAGCCGAGCAATGGCTTAAAGAAGTTGAACGGGTGTGGGAACTTATTCCATGTGAGTCTCGGGAAAAGGCCCGGTGTACTCTTACCCTCATCCAGGGAGAAGCATATTCATGGTGGGAGAGTACCAAAATTGTCTTGGATGCCACCGAGGAGCAAATTACATGGGAGGTATTCGAAAGAGAGTTCAAGAATAAGTTTATTCCGCCATCTTCGCGCACTAGAAGACTTAAAGAGTTTACTGAGCTTAAACAAGGAGGAAGATCAGTTTCAGAGTATATAGCCGAGTTCGAGAGGTTGTCCAAATACGCCCCTAACATTGCTAGCGAAGACTTCCACAAGGCTATGCAATTCGTACAAGGTTTGAGGCCGGATATTCAAGCGGCGATTGAAGCGGTTAACACAAGCACTTGGAAGAAGGCCACTACCAAAGCTCTTAAGGTTGAAGACTCGGTTGTTGCACGGAGGTCTTCCTTTAGGACGGGACAGGGTTCAGGTTCCGGGTCAAGATCGGGTTACAATGCCGGCAAGAGGCCGATGGTTTATGATACCGCTCCTCCTCAGTTTAAGGGCCCTATGAAGAAGTTTAAACCACAAGGGCCAGTCCAGAAGGCTCCTCAGCCAACAGTTATGCCGCCACCACCGGAGAAGCCTAAGTGCACTTTTTGCGGGCAACCTACACATCATTATGATAATTGTCGAAGGCGTCTAGGGTTATGCCTAATTTGTGGGGCTGCCGATCACCTGGTGGATACTTGTCCGGATCGACGTAATCCGCCGCCTGGAGGGCAGAGGCCGATGATTCGGGCCCGTGCTTATGCCTTGGAAGGCGAGGAACATAATGCAGACGTGGACCCGGCTGCCGTTGTTGAAGGTATCATTTGCATTCATGGCATCAACATACACACTTTATTTGATCCGGGAGCCACTCACTCCTTCATTTCTTGTGATGTTTCTATTAAATTGCCCTTGTGTGTTACTTATTCTGATGCATGCTATGTGGTTAGTACTCCTTTTGGTGGTAGTATAGAAACTAACCGGGTTTTTCGAGAGGTGCCGGTGAGTATTGAGGGTCGAGTTTTCTCAACGGATTTCATTAAGTTGCCTATGTCTCGGTATGGTTCTATCTTGGGTATGGATTGGTTGTACAAGCACTACGCCACTATTGATTGTCGGACCAAGAGAGTTAGTTTGGGTTCTGAATTGGTTACGGGTCAAAGTTCGAAGACGGTGCCTTTATTATCTTTTTCAGAAGCTCAGAGATTGGTTCGTGATGGGGCTACAGGGTTTATAGCCTATATTCTTAATCAACCAAAGGATCAAGTGAAGTTAGAGGAAACCGAGGTAGTTAAAGAGTTTCCCGAAGTGTTTCCCGAGAGGTTGGATTCGTTACCGCCGAAAAGGGAGATAGAGTTTATGATTGATTTGTATCCGGATGCCGAACCTTATTCTAAGACTCCATATAGGATGGCACCGGCGGAATTGAAGGAATTAAAAGTACAACTGGATGGTCTTTTGGAAGTTGGGTATGTGAGACCGAGCTCGTCACCATGGGGTGCTCCAGTTTTATTCATGAAGAAGAAGGACGGTACTTTAAGAATGTGTATTGATTATCGGGAGCTTAATCGGATGACCGTTAAGAATAAATATCCTCTTCCACATATTGAAGAGCTGTTTGATATACTCCAAGGGTCTAAGGTATATTCGAAGCTTGATTTAAGACAAGGGTATTATCAACTACGGATCCGAGCCGAGGATATTCCAAAGACGGGTTTTAACACCAGATATGGGCATTATGAATTCGTGGTCATGCCTTTTGGATTGACAAATGCTCCCGCAGCTTTTATGGACATGATGCATAAAATTTTCCAGCCGTTTCTTGACCAGTTCGTTGTAATCTTCATTGATGATATACTGGTTTTCTCTAAATCAGCCGAGGAACATGCAAGACATCTCAGATTGGTTTTAAGGACGTTGAAAGAGCATCAATTATTTGCGAAGTTTAGCAAGTGTGAAATTTGGTTGGGATGAGATATGTGAGAGAAGCTTCAATGTTTTGAGAGAGAGATTAGTTTCTGCTCCAGTGTTAACTCTTCCAGAGGGTTCAGAGGGATATGCTGTGTACACTGACGCGTCGAAGGAGGGTTTGGGAAGTGTATTAACCCAGAAGGGAAAGGTTGTCGCTTATGCCTCACGGAAGTTGAAGGATCATGAGAACAACTACCCGACACATGATCTAGAGCTTGCTACCGTGATTTTCGCACTCGGGAAGTGGAGACATTACTTGTATGGAGTGTCGTTTGAGATTTTCACCGATCATAAGAGTCTCCAATATCTTTTCACCCAAAAGGAACTCAATATGAGGCAACGGAGATGGATGGAGCGACTAGAAGATTATGATTGTGTTATCAAATATCATCCCGGGAAAGCTAATGTAGTTGCCGACGCTTTAAGTAGGAAAGTGGGTGTTTCGAACTTGGAAATAGGTACAAGTAAGGTAGTTGAGCCTATTGTGATCAGAGCTCGAGTTTCCAATATCTCCATTTATTCGGATTTGAAATACAGAATGTTCGAGGCTCAAGGAAAGGATCCGGGAGTTCAGAGATTGGTCTCTAAGGTTAGAGAGGATCCGGAGAGTCCATTTGGGTTCGATGAAACCGGTCTTCTTCGTTTCAAGAACCGAGTAGTGGTACCCGATGATTTGAAAAGGGTATTGCTCGAGGAAGCTCACAAGTCGGCTTATTCAATTCACCCTGGAGGGAATAAGATGTACAGAGATCTCAAGCAGTTTTACTGGTGGCGTGGATTGAAAAAGGATGTAGCAGAGTTTGTGAAGCACTGCCTCACTTGTCAGAAAGTAAAAGCCGAGCACCAGAAACCGGGAGGTCTTCTTCAGCCGTTACCTATTCCTGAGTGGAAGTGGGAACAGGTGACGATGGATTTTATATCCGGGTTACCTAGAGTGAAGGGTGGATTCGATGGTATTTGGGTGATTGTGGATCGTCTGACAAAATCTGCTCATTTTCTACCGGTCAGAATGTCTTTCAAGATTCGGAAGTTGGCTGAGATTTACAACCGGGAGATTGTACGACTTCATGGTATTCCGGTGAGTATTGTTTCGGATCGAGATCCCCGTTTCACTTCGAAGTTATGGCAAGAGTTACAAGAGTTGTTGGGTACAAAGCTTCAGTTCAGTACGGCGTTTCATCCACAAACTGATAGGCAATCGGAGAGGGTTATTCGGTATTTGGAAGATCTACTTCGAGCTTGTGCCTTGGATTTCCAAACCTCGTGGCACGATCAACTTCCTTTGGTAGAGTTCGCTTACAATAATAGCTTTCAGGCAACGATTGATATGGCTCCGTATGAATTGTTATATGGGCGGAAATGTAGATCGCCATTATTCTTTGATTTGGAAGAGTGGAAATGGTCAAAACAGGAAGGAGTTAAGAAAGGGAAAAAGCTGGAGAAATCTTCGAAGGCTGTGGAAGCCATGATTGAGAAAGTTCGGATTATACAACAACGGATGAAAGCTGCATAAGATAGATAAAAGAATTATGCCGATATTCGCCGGAGGGATCTTAAATTTGAAGTGGGGGACTGGGTTTTCTTGAAGGTATCTCCTCGAAAGGGATTTCCTAGAATTGGAAAGGGAGGGAAGTTGAATCCCGTTTACCTAGGTCCTTTTGAAGTTATTGAGAGAATCGGAGAAGTAGCTTATCGAGTGGACCTACCTCCTAATCTTACCGGAATTCACAATATTTTTCATGTATCTCAACTCAGGAAGTATTACCCAGATGAAACCGAAATTCTCCCTGTGGAAGAAGTGGAGTTGGAACCGAATTTATCTTTTGTGCAGAAGCCGGTCAGAATATTGGACAGAAAGTATCAAGAGTTGAGGAATCGGAATATTTCTATGGTGAAGGTGTTATGGCGAAGTGACAAATCGGAGGAGATGACTTGGGAACCGGAAGAGAAGATGAAGAAATTTCACCCGGAGTTATTTTCATCCGATCAATGAATCTGGGGACCAGATTCTTCTAAGGAGGGGAGAGTTGTAACGCCCCAAATTCCGGAAGTTCAGGTAAGCACGCCACGTGCGGGTCTTCGGGAGTTGGGAGTTTAAGTTTCTACATTTACTTGCTTATTATGATTTCATTATAATATTGTGTGCATTATACAATTCTCTATATTTATATGAATTAATTTTAATGTGAAATTCATGAATTAAGTGATAGTGTGCTTAATTGTATTATGTGACCTTAATTGATCATTTCATGAAATTTATGGACTTAATTGCATAACTTGGTTTGGAGCTAATGGATCTTTTAGGTAGGGATAATACTTGATTGCATTCATTTAAATAACCTAGGGACTTGTTTGCAAATTGGGGACATATGTTTAGATAGTGGATGATATAATATATATCTAGTATATGCATCTCTTCCAACACTCTCATACATTACATACACACAAGAACCTCACATATACACACACTAAGGATCGATCAAAACACCTTCTAGAGAGGAAGAGAAGAATTCATCTCATAATCCCAAGCTACTTTGAAGAACTTTGGAGCTAGAAGCATCAACATCTTCATCTCTTCATCTCATCTCATTCTTCTTTCATTTCAAGGTATAAAATGAGAATGGATTGAATTTCTTGATTGGCTACATGGGTAGGGTTTGAGGTTAGCTTGATGCTTTCTTGGTTATTCTTGTATAGAAGCATGTTTAGGTCCTTTTTCCCTTCATTCTTGCATAATACATGAGGTTATGTGATGGTTGGTGTATATGATTAATTATGGGGTTTTGGGGCTTGATTCTTGGAGATTTGATGCATATTTATTGGTTTGATTGTTGAATACTTGAAGTATGATGCATGTATGAGGTGTCTTAACAATTGTTTTGGTTGGTGTTTGGGATTTATTTGGTTTGGAGTTGGTTTTGCTTGGAAACCCCTGTTTTCTCCCCTGTTTTTCTGTCACGCACAGGTGACACGGGCGTGTCACCTTTGCTTTGTTTTGCTTGACACGGGGGTGCGGGTTGGCTGGGGCGGTTTTCTGTACCGTGACACGGGGGTGTCACGGTTTGCCTTGTTTTGGTGACACGGGCGTGTCACCTTGTTTTGCAAGCTTTTGGTCCGCTGTACCGTGACACGGGGGTGTCACGGCTTAGTGTAATTTTGTGACACGGGCGTGTCACTCCCTGTTTTCTTGCATATTGTTTTGCATGCTTGGATGTACATGTATGTGTTATATACTTGGGTTATTGACATCATGCTCGTATTTGACATTCATTAAATAATTATTGCATAACATATTGGTGCATGATTTTGCCGTTCGTCATACTTGGTTCATTCGAGTCGAGTCTTACTTCACACTTGTCCTTGTTGCACAGATCACGGTCCCGGTTTTGAGGAGCCCGCTCAGTAGGGTGCTCTCTTGCTTTCTTTTGGTCGTCTGGTCAGGTGAGGTTTAAATTCTAGATAAATAGAACCCTTACAACCCCTATGTGACTATTTCGGCCAAAATGTATATATATATATATCTATAGTTTGCGAACCTTATGACTTTCAAATGATTTGATAAAATGGATTGATTGATTGACGGATTGATTGTATTGGGCGAGTATTGAATGACACTGTGGGCCCGAGGATAGTGGCTCGAGCCAACCGGTAAAGCATGGGCTGACGGGTAACTCGAGTGCTATCCTCACCAAATGGGATGACCCCTGAACCCCCTAGGAGATTAGGGGAGGAAGGAGTTCCGGGCTTAGGGATTCATGTACCCTCTGCCCGGACTGATTGGATGGTGGGGCCTTGCAATCCCACCATCACCCGGAGGAAGAAGGATGGACTGAAACTGCTAATTGTGCACAGTAAGTAATTGCTTGATCACCTAATCACCTAATAAATTGATTGATTGTACACGGTCGGAGCATGGTTGGAGAATTGCCCTCACTCGCGGGGCCACATATTGATTGTATTGAACTGAAGTAATTGGTAAATGGAATTAGTTGTAACCTCTGGCGATAGTATCTCTTTTAACCTATTAGATTGTATTGTTTTTCTAAAAACTATTACCCGAGATTACAACTTGCATGTATGTGCGTATATATTTATTTATACCCCTCGCTCAGTCCGTTTGGACTGACACCTCAACTTTTCAGTTTTGCAGGTTCGTGCTAGGCGGGATTTAGGGTCTCGTGTCTTTTATTCGGGTCTAGCACTGCACCTTCATACATTGTACTTGTGTTGATACTCGTTGTTTTGTAGTAAATCTTGAATTTTACTTGGATGGATATTGTAATGGTATGTGTTATCGGTACCTATAAGTAAATATGTAAATATGGTATCTATAGGTATTGAACGCTTTTGCTTCCGCTATTTTATTGCTCTGAGTTGTTAGTTTTACTTGAGGGTACCCGCCTAGTGCTGTCGTTTCTTTTATTGTCTCCCGTTCGCTATAGTTTCGGTTCATGTATGAATTACCCGTTTCATATGTGGATTGAGCCTATAGTGCGGGGGATGTGGCGCCTAGCGTTACGGGTGCTACAATTTTATTAATGGATTGTGAATTCTTGAGACGTTTGAGCATGTGTGTTTATGTTTGATACCGTTTCTATTTGATTCGAATTCTGTTTCTCATGGAAACTTAGCATGAGTGAATTATGTGACTTATGATTATGTTTATATCCTCATTGCATGATTTTATTCTCGTATGTCTGAGTTTTGGATTCTTTTGTGTGATTGGAACCGAAAAGGGGGCTAAAGAGCATTTAGCGCACCTTGTGTTCCGTGTGGCATATCTTGAGCTCGGGAACTCAGAATCGAGTTCTGTCACCTCCATTGGATCCGGATCGACGAATCGGAGACAATGGGACAAGCCTCATATTTTTCTAAGATTATATTTGGTTTGCCAAATTTTAACCGAAACAAGCCCCTTGCACAAAAATGACAAATAATAGCTATTTCACGTTCGCGGACCTCTCCTAACGTACCTAGACCCTAACCATTGACCTATACCTACTTGCGCACTCTCTCTCTCCCCCCATATCAGCCCCCCACCGAACCAAACCCCCTCTCACTCACCAAACTCAGGCAAAAGAGAAAGAAAGAGGGAGAAAGAAGAGAAAAGGGGGAAGAAGAAGGAACTATTCAAACCTTAGGGTATTTGAGCTCATACCTCCTCCATTTCTACTCCAAATTGAAAGGTAAGACCATATTTGTGATGTACACCTCCTTGTAGTCATTTTGAGTTAAGGTTTGCATGATTTCTCCAAGCTTTGGGTTAGAAATGGCATGTAGGATGAATATTGAGGGTTTGGGGAAATTGATGTATTCTAGCTTGCTTCCTTGAGTAATCTTTTAATATGAAGTATGTATATTGCTCCTAAGATGTCATTTATGATATATATGAATTTGCTTTGAGTGTTAATTGAAGAATCATGACTTAACCATTTATGAAATTTGGAGGTTTTGCATGAACTTGTTCTTTCTTATTTCCTAGCATGAGTTGTTGCAACTTTGGACCATTCATTGGCTTGAAATGCATGAATTCTTGCTACCTTAACTTACCTATGTGTGTTAATTTGATGTTTATATGGTCTAGCATGAGTTTTGCCCTGCTTGTTGTGTGTTTTTCGCCACTAACCTAAATCCGCGAGGGTGGATTTTTCCTTTTGGAAAAATCCACGGGGTTGGATTTGAGGCAGAAACTTTGGATCCTCTCCTATTTTCTGACTAAGATTGTTTTGTCCCATTTACCCTTATACAAACTCTGATTGACCTGATTGTTGAACCCACGGAAGCCCCTTGAAGTCTAGAACATCCTCCAATTGGAATCAACTCGACATCTTTCTTCAATAGTGAGTTATGATTCGTGCCACATATACTTGAAAAATCTATGTGTCTAGTTTTACCTCCAACAAGTAAAACTTAATTCCAATTTCCCAAACTCAAGATATACCCATTTTTCTACAGCTTGCGCATTTCCGAAAATTGTCAACTTTTCCTAACTTTTGCTAAACTTTGCCAAAACTTGTTCTATCGCCTTTCTTGCACTTCCTCGACCCCTTATGTGACTTATATGCATTATATACATGCATAATTGATCCTTATGCATTGTTAACATGTATTGTAATATATTATGAATTGAATGATTAAAACATGTATGTGTCTAAATGGCTTTATTGGTGTGTATGAACAAGAATCACATCAACTCATGACATCTTATGATCTATTGTATATTGAAACATGACATAGCATTTCACGAACACCTCATGTTAATGCCGTGCGTCCTAATTGGTTTCATATTGAGTTGTTTCTCACGAGTACACATTATGTCTTTCTCTTGTACAGTTCATCTCCAGGGTAGGGATATCGTGATCGATAGGCTCACGGCCTAGCTTGTATCGTTGTATCGTCATCTTCCAGGTAAGGGTGTTTTGGTTCTAGTTATGTATAAAACCCTATAACCCTTATGTGACAAGTTTTGGCCTAAAACTTAATGTATATATATGTTATCTTTACAAAGTGGAGTTATTGAGTAAATTCTTCTGAAATTATACGTATGGGCGTATATAAGCTTAAAATGGTTTTGCAACGAGGCTATGCTCCAAACCGTGTGTCTTCATGCTAGCTACGGATTAGGATGACACGGAGAGGTACGTGTATAGCATACGCCGAGTTGCACGGTAAGGTATGTTTTCTTATAGTATGTATCCTAAGTATGAAGCAAATGTTTTGGTGAGAAATGTATGAATGAATGCACAATGGGGCCGAGGAACTTGGTGTTAGAGGCTATCCGGGGAGACATGGGCCGACGGTGATCCCTTTCACTAGTTCTAATTATATTAACGGCGTAACCGGACCTCGTTAGGAGTTAGCGAGGAATGGACGCTGAGTGCCACTAGGGGAGTCATGAAACCCTTTTGGTCCATGCATGGATGGTTCGGGCTGATCACCCGGCCATCACCCGGAGGAAGAAGGTTGGAACTTATTTTATGATTATGATTATGTTATGATTGTTATGCACCATGCGGGAAGGCCGAGACACGGATTGTCCAAACGACTATGTCTTATGTTATGTTATATGACTTGTGTGTATTATATAAATTGCATGATCAGGTATTCAATGTATTAATGATATTTATCGTACACGATCGGAGTTTGGTTGGAGATTATGCACGCTCACTAGCCGAGCCATTATGTTTATGTATGAATTATGAACTTAATGAATTTAATATGAATTAGTCGTAAAACCCGAGCATTACTTAGTCCTTTTATTGCCCTCGTGGGAACTAACTTTAAATAAAACTTTGCTCGGGATTTATGAGCTGCATGTGCATGTTTTTATATATATGTATAGCTCCTGCTCACTCAGTCTTCTAGAGACTGACCCTCTTTCCCACTTCTCAGTTCTTGCAGGTTTTGGCTAGGCAGGAGTCGAGTCATTGCATTCTTGATCGAGTCACACTTGTACACTCGAGTCACATTTCATATTGATATGTTATAATTGTATCTCCTGACGTAATTGGGCCTGTGTGCCAACTATGATTCATTGCTGATTATTGATTCGGGACAGGTTGCATGTTTAGCTGAACCCGTTGTTAGGATGCATGATGGATTTAAATTATGTATTGTAATTGTTGGACTTGTAGTAGTTGTTGAAAAGTATGAATTATATGTTATTGCTTCCGCAGTGCACATTTGGTTTTTCTTGAGTTATTTGGTATGGGGTTAGATTCCGCCTAGCAAGGTTGTTTTTATTTTGTCTCCCGTTCGCTATGAGTCCGGTTCATGCTTGGACTATCCATTTCATGTGTGGACTAGACTCATAGTACGGGGGATGTGGTGCCTATCGTCCCGGGTGCTACAATATATGTTATGAATTTGTATATATGCTCGTTTCATATTTTCGATCTCATTTGGTGTGGTAACGAATTTATTTTGAATGTTGGAACCAAATCGGGGGCTAACGGGCAATTAGCGCACCCTTGGTTCCATATGTGATATCTTGAGCTCTGGAACTCGGAATCGAGTTTCGTCAACTTCGTTGAACTCATAATGAAATTCGGGCTTAATGAACTTAGCCTTATATTTTCCAAAATTATTTGAACATCCAAAAGTCAACCAAAAAACGAAACGGCCGCGAAACTGCCATGTTTTACCATTTAAACCATAACTCACACCGTACTTAACCAAATTAACCATGGTTTGACTTTTTGGAACCCTAACTAAACCCACTATCAGCCCCTAACCACCCCAGACCGAACCATACTCAAACCAAGGGAGAAAAACTCATCCAAACTCCAGCTTTCCAGTTCCATTTTCATCACTATTCCAAAATTGGAGATTTTGGGCTCAAATCTCTTCCAACCTTCAACCAATTCAAGAGGTTAGTTTAGGATTAGGATTAATCTCGGAAGAGAGTTTGGGTAACAATTTATATAATATATTATGTATCATATTCTCAGTGTTACCCGAACTATCTTCCGAGATTAATCCCCCAATTGTTATTCTGAATCCTATTCCTAGTTACTGTAACGCCCCGACGAGGGCATCCATGCCTATCCCGCGCTACGGACCTAGCTTGTATATAGAATTTCTATCCATATACCCACCGAGACTGAAGCAAGCGTTGACAAACAGATAACCTAGCTAGGCGGTACTAGACTCACAAAGCGAGTAAACAAACACAAGTATGCGGAAGCTTAAATCGAAACATATCAAATGCATAAATTCATCCGTTCAAAATTTAAGTGACCATCACGGTCCAGCACAAAATGCTCAAGTGCGGAAATGTAAAAATCATCCTATTGACCAACACGGTCCAAACTAATCATAAGAGTATAGTATCAACATAGTAAATCCATGAATCTCAAAGCATAACATAAGTTATAAAGTAAAGTACGCTACAAGCGTAAACAATTACAAGCTAGACCCAAGACAAGACTCTCAAAAGACTCCGCCTAGCTTCACTCCAAAATGCGACCTGCGGACACGAAAGGTAAGGGGGGTCAGCTCAAAAGGAACCGGTGAGGGGGAGTATACATAATATAAGTGATAAAAGAGGGTTTGATGCATGCTCAAATTAAAGGTGTTCATGATCCGTTTAACCTTTCAAAATCAATGTAAGGGTTTCCAAAATAACGGATCACAAACCACATACAAAACCGGCTCGGCGAGAACGAGCACTCCATCCTTACTTCCCGAACCAAATAAATCCAAATCAATCCATCCATTACGTCATTGAGGCCGAGGGTGTTCATCCCCCGATCATCCATAACATAGAAAATTTGGTCCATATACGTTTTGAAAACGGGAGTTAAGTCATCAAATATGATAGGCCATATGTGTCCACAGTTTTGAAAACATTTTATATTATAACTCCTCACCTTTACCAAGAACTCCAAAAGCCAACCACGAGCAAACAAGCTACTCGTCCGGAGACTCACCACCTAATAAGACAAACGTGCTAACAGGGGTAAGACTCGACTCAAACCAATTAAGACGACGCACGGCTTGAAAAGAATGCAAATGTGTTCATGATGTGCAATGAATGTCCAAAGATGGCATAACTTAGCAATTACAATCAAATGAAGTCATACGAGTCATATAACAAGCTTTCAAGTCCTAAGACATGCAAATTTTAACATATAAATCATACTTGGCATATTCTCACACATAATCGAGGTATACATGACATTAAAATGCACATAAAAATGATTCCAAGTCATATATATCATATTAGGGGTATAAGAAGTGCAAAGGAAGTGAAAACGAAGCAAAACGATCAAAACCACAAAAACTCATTTTTTTCACCAGAGGGCACACAAACGGCCGTTTGGCCTTGTAGAGCAATTTACAAACGCCCGTTTGGGCTTAAAAATCATGACAGTGGCTTCCCACACGGGGGTTTGGGGTTTTAGTTCAAAATCGAAACCCCCGTTTGGCATGCTACTATTGCAAAACTCAATTACGGACATATGCTTGAAAATGGTGAATTTTAGGATCTAAACACTCCTAAATCATGCTTCAAAGTTAATACAATATTCATAAGCATAATTAAACATCAAATAGCATGTCAAGAACATCTAGGAACAAATATGTATCAAGAAATCCAACAATTTGCACATATGAACTCCATCTTCCCCAAGTATTCAAGCTTCAAACTCAACAATAGTGAAATTCTCTATCATGCAAGGGACTCAAAGGAATCAATCAGATTCTTCATGAAATCGCTCAAGGAACAATAATCTAACACAAAATCAAGCAAAAACATACAAGAGCATCATGTTCTTCATGTTTATGAAAGCTTCAAGCATCATCAATGGTGAAATCTTTAACCATACATAAAACTCAAAGATATCTATCACATTCTTCCTAAAAACATGTAAGGGGCAAGAATCCATCATCAAATCAAGCTAAAACAAGCTAGAACATGAACATGCAATAATTCTTCATAAAAACTTCAAAGGTCAACAATGGTGGTTTCTTCAAACAAGCATGAAAATGAGAAATTCTTACATCAAATTGTTCCCAACATCATAAGAAACATATTTCCATTATTCGGATTTAATCCATCTAACATGAACCCTAGATTCACAGTCACTCTTAGCATCTTCAAGAACATAAACCCGACAAGAGAGCACATAATCTTACCTTGAGAGTTGGAAATCGAAGAGGAAATCTTGTTCTTTAGTCTTGAATCTCCAGCTTTAATCTTCACTCTTGGCTCTTGAAGATGGCTTGAAGTGTTCTTCGTGTTCTTGAGAGCATATGAATAGGCTTAAGAGAAAGTCTTGAAAGAGAATGACTTGAATCTTATCAAATTGCGTGAGTTGAGTTTGGGTGTTATAATTTGATTTGGGTCAGCTGAATAGGGTCATGAAGCGGGTCATACGGGTCGGATTTAAGTGAAATTGGGCCGCAAGTCAACATTTAAGGCTTAAAAGGTTGACTTTTCGTAAAATGGTCATAACTTCTTCGTCCGAACTCCGATTTGAGCGATTCAAAAACCCACTAACTCGTAATCAAATTGTCTATCCAATTTCATTAAGTTCTATCCAGTTCCAGGCTTCAAAAATAAATTTACCATTGAGTCCCTAAATTATGCTTTAATATCCATGTAAGCACGTTGGTTCGTTAAAAGCGAAAACGTGCTATCAAAGCTTAAAGACAACGATACGAGAACATTTTCAGCAAGTCATGAAGTCACGTTTCTCATGCAATTCACGTATTTCACAAAAGTATGAAGCGGCTATCTAATTAAGGCATAAATCCACATAAATCATGCATAGAAAGGTAAATCGTATACTCTTGTTCCAACCCTTACCTTTATCGAGAAGCGTAGCATCACAACCTCCCCTCCTTAAAGAAATCTGGTCTCCAAATTTACCATCAGAAAACAACTCAGGGTGAAAACTCCGCATCTTCTCTTCTGTTTCCCAAGTTGCTTCTTCGGACTTGAGATCTCTCCAAAGTGCCTTGACCAAGGGAATTCAACGATTCCTTAACTCTTGGACTTCCTGCCCAATCTTTGTCGGTCGTTGTACAATTGCTAAATCCGAATCCAATTAGAATTTCTATCCATATACCCGTCGGGACCGAAGCAAGCGGTGGCAAACGGATAACCTAGCTAGGTAGTACTAGACTCACAAAGCGAGTAAACAAAAACAAGTATGCGGAAGCTTAAATCGAAACACATCAAATGCATAAATTCATCAGTTCAACATTTAAGTGACCGTCACGGTCCAGCACAAAATGCTCAAGTGCGGAAATGTAAAAATCATCCTATTGACCAACACGGTCCAAACTAATCATAAGAGTATAGTATCAACATAGTAAATCCATGAGTCTCAAAGCATAACATAAGTTATAAAGTAAAGTACGCTACAAGAGTAAACAAGTACAAGCTAGACTCAAGACAAGACTCTCAAAAGACCCCGCCTAGCTTGACTCCAAAATGTGACCTACGGACACGAAGGGTAAGGGGAGTCAGCTCAAAAGGAACCGGTGAGGGGGAGTATACATAATATAAGTGATGTAAGAGGGGTTTGATGTATGCTCAAATAAAGGTGTTCATGATTCGTTTAACTTTTCAAAATCAATGCAAGGGTTTCCAAAATAACGGATCACAAACTACATACAAAACCGGCTCGACGAGAACGAGCACTCCATCCTTACTTCCCGAACCAAATCAATCGAAATCAATCCATCCATTACGCCATTGATGCCGAGGGTGTACCTCCCCCGATCATCCCTAACACAGAGAATTCGGTCCATGAAACCTAGCTCTCTCCAAGAAAACTTCAACACCGAAACCTCCTCGGAGTCTTAGTAGAGTCCACAGTGGGAACTTTGTATAAGGACATCCGTCGGCCCTTGCCTTCCCGGAATATCGCTCAACTCCGTCCCCGAGCTCAAATTCGATTTCCCCAAGCAAGCGTCCTTGCAAGGTACATCATAACCTCGTTACACAACTCACACATACATAACATTCCATGAAAGTTCCAAAAGCATTGTGTGTACTTATCCCATTTACCAAGTCAAGTTTTTACCTGCAAGCCTTTTTCCAAAAGCAAATATCAATAATACGAGCAAAGCTCACAAGACTTGGCTTATAACGTCTACATATACGTTTTGAAAATGGGAATTAAGTTGTAACGCCCCGATTTTTTCATTTGTACAAATGTGTCATATTTGTTTATAAATTGCGCAATTAAATTATTTAATTATGTGATTAATTATTTATGGGTGTTTTAAATATTAAATTTTAATATAAATTGTTATTACTTTATTTTATTTTATTTTATAATTTTATTTCGCTAATTAATTTATTTAATTCATAATCAAGAGTTAAAGTTAATTAATCATGTTCTAATTATATTAATTAATTTCAACAAGTTTAAATCGTTGGCGTGAGTTTCAATTTAAAATAGAATTTAAATTTTATTATTTAATTTATAATGTTATGAAATTCTTACGTTGCGCATGAGTGTTTTAATCGTGTGTCGTTCTTATATGATTTGATATCGAAATTTTGTGAAAATTTAGTATGTCGTAGATTTATGTGTTATGAACATGTCTATGTGCTCGTTTCCTATTTTTGGTCTCGTTTGACATGGTAACTAATTTATTTTGAATTGTGGAACCAAGTCGGGGGCTAACTGGCAATTAGCGCACCATTGGTTCCGTATGTGATATCTTGAGCTCGGGAACTCGGATTCGAGTTCCGTCAACTTTGTTGAACTCGTATCGAAGATTCGTGTTTAATAAACTCAGCCTCATATTTTTCTAAGTTCGTTTCGACCTCCAAAATTTAACCGAAATTTGTGACGTCCGCCTAAATGACCACCTCCCACTATTTTAATCATATCTTGAACCATGGTTAACCAAATTGAGCAAGGTTTGAACCCACATGGCCCTATTTAAACCCTCTACCTAATTCTTTCAATCTCATTTCGTCCAAGGCATGGGAAACAGAGGAAATTGCTACAAACTTGGAGATAAAATTACTATTCTTGTCACTGTTCCTTTTGTGAGATTTTGAGATCCAATCTCAACCAAATTTAAGGGGTAAGTTTATGAATGTATTCTCCTTCCTTTCCTCTTTCTTTGGACTCCTTATTTGCTGAATTTCATGGAGATATGAGCTTGAGTTGTGGAACTTGTTGAATAATTAGGTTTAATCTTCATTTCTTGAGTTCATGATCTTATTTTCGAATTCCTTGAGGATTAATGCATGAAATATGATCACTTTAACTTCCTTTAAACATTCATGAACTTGAATCTGATTTATATGGGATGTACGAGGATCCACCATGGCTGGAAATGTGTTTTTGAAACTTGGTGACTGATTTGCTTCCTTGTTGCTGCGTGCGGTCTGCTGCTGTTGTTATGTCTTGTTGTTGCCTTAATTCCTTGCTTCAGCTGTTGTAATTGTTACCTTAAATGTTGCCTTGATTGCTTTTGTGTGTTACCTTGTTGCTGCTGTCTTGGAGAACCGAACAGGGGAAGAAATGAACTGTTGCTGCTCTGTTTCTACAACACTCTTCCCGGGCGGGGAGAGTTTTAACTGATTTTGTCCCCGGGCGGGGACACCACTTGCAGTAACTTCTGCCTTCCTTCTACCCGGCCGGGTGCTTTTTTGTGTAATTTCTTACCCGGGCGGGTAGTGAGCTGCTGCTGCGTCTTCTTCCCTTCCTTCTTTGTTGCTGCTTCTTTTTCTTTTGTTGCTGCTATCGTTGTGCGTGTATATGTATATATAGCCTGCTCCTGCTGCATGTTGACTTGTGGTCTGCAGGCTGCATTATGATTTTTGTTGTTAGCTGCATGAAACCATAGGTTTTTACTTGTATGTTTGTGTGTTTGTATGTATATATAGCTACTGGATTCTTGTACTTGGTAAAGAAAAGCTGTTGTACAATTGACTGGAGCATGTAATCAATTGAAATTGAATCTGGGGGTGATTGTACACATGTGATATGAGTATATATATATATATATATATATATATATATAATTCTGCATGAGTGTTCACGTGTATGTGTATATATATATATATCTAATGTATATAAATAGTGCATGCATGGATTCTGTGTATATTTGATAAACCTTAAGTGTTGTGCTGGTGTGTGTGTACTTGTGAATAAATGTATATTAGGTATATTAAAAGCATGCAGGTATGTGTACATATTTATATAAATGTATTTATATATTATATATGTTATGAATTAATTACATATTTAATTTTAGAATTTAATTGTTATCTAATCCGTGTTAATTAATTTCCGAACATAACTTGAATGTTTCTATTTACCTATTTTCTAATTGTAAACATGTTATACTACGTGTTATGATAGTTATTTAAAATTCTTGGATTTATTTGAGATAAAATGTGAAGATATGAATTTGGAATGAATTTAAGAGAATGAAATAGTAATATTATTTCATGAAATGTGACCTTTTAATTGTGGAATTTTATGTTATAATTTAGGGACTTAAATTATGGAATGGATTGTCATCTATTGTATGTTTTACATATTTAAATGATTTGAATGTCTTTGTTTTGTTTAATTTATAATTGTAAACTTGATATATTTGAGTTTTAATTTTTATGTGAAATTCATGACTTGAATTTGCTATGAATTATGAGACGTTTGAATATGAAACTTTCATACCTGGAATATGTTGAATGAAATACTTGGCAGTTGACTTCTTGACATGATTTATACCTCGTATGCATTTCATATCATGTGCATAACATGCCGTGCGTCGTATTTGGTTCATATAGAGCCTTGAGTCTCACGTATGCATTATGTTGTCTTTGTACTGTCTTCTCCAGGGCGGAGATGCCGGGTTCATAGGACACCTCAAGTCTTTCTTTCTTCTGGTATTGTCGGTAAGGTGTAGCAGGTGGGTTTCTCTTCTAATAGCTAATACGACCCGATATATCCCTTACGTTAGAAGTTTTAAGCCAAAATAGTATATTTATATATCGAGTCATTTTGAGTAAATCATTTCCAACGTAAGACCCCTTTTAGTTATGAAGCCTACCTATGATTTTGGCGAGTGCATGATATGAAATGAACACGGGCGCAGGAATTTAGTACATGTGGCTATCCGGGGAGGCATCGGGCCGACGGGGATCCCATGTGCTAGTTCCACCATGAACTACGGTGAAACGGACCTCGTCAAGGAGTTTTTGACGAGGAAATGCTAACCGGGCTTTGAGGACTCATGAACCTCATAGCCACATTGATATGATTAGGTGGCCGGGCCTTGCAATCCCGTCCACCACCCGGAGAAAGAAGGTTGGAACTTGTTTTATGGTATGATTATGAATGATATGGTTATGAACGTATGTTAATGAACGAATGCATGAGCGAATATGTATGAATGTGAATGATCACTAATGTAATTTGATTGAATTGATATGCACACATAAGGAGAAGGTTGGAGATTATGCACGCCCCCTCGCAGGGCCATGAAACCTTATGAATGAAATGAATAAATTTGATAGTTGTAATCCCGAGCGTTGTTTTCCTTTGTTTTACCCACTTGGGAAATATCTTAAAAACCTCGTACGGGGATTATAGCCTGCATGCGTGAATGTTTAAATTCTGCGATAATATTATATTATGCCCTGTTTTACACCCACCAGTCTCTTATAGACTGAACCGGCTTTGTTTTCAGTGCTTTTGCAGGTTTTGGAGTGCTAGGTGGGAAGTCGAGTCTGTCGAGTCTCTTGATCGAGTTGGAGTCCATTTTCTATGCATTTTGTAAAGTGTTAAGTTATAGATTTGCATATAAATGGTTATGATGATATGATTATGTTCGAGACGGACTTCTAAGGATAATGGAACCCGTGAATTTGTGATTATGATTTATGTTTTAATTTTTCGGGTTTAGGTACTCATGTTAGTGACCTTTTCCGATAAACCTCGTGATTGATTATATGTTCTGATTTCGCAGTTGCATTTAATTCTTGAGCTTGTTTAATTGGTTTCGAGGTTCTAGCTCCCGCCTAGCCTAGTGTGTGAGTGAGTCCCCATTCGTCGTGATTCGGCTAGTGTATGGACTCTCCATTTCATATGCGGGTCGGGTGCCGGTGCGGGGGATGTGGGGCCTTCCGTTGGGGCGCTACATCCTTAAGTGGTATCAGAGCCTAGGGTTGCAAAACCCGGGTTCTTGTGTCGTGATTGAGTCAGTTTCGGTTGTACGGCATTGGAACAACATGGCAACGTGTGCATTGCATTGAATTCTCATGGTTAAGTTCTTATTAATTGCTTGAACTTCCTTGATAGATGTGGCCTACTTTCAATTTCGTTGCTTTACGTGTTACAATTGCAATTTATGTGTTTTGATTGATCTAAATATGTGCCATAAGCATATGATAATCTACATGCATCTGTATTCGAGTGGAATCTTTTGTTATAGGTTATCGTCATGTTAATAAAGCTCTTATCAACCTCATAAACGAGTTCTTCTATCAAACCAATAGAGAGGCTATGGAATTAAGGGATTGGAAGGTCGGGTGTTGAATCTGCAAGGCTATCAACATGAAGTTATATTTCATTACTCAACATCTTGATAGAAGGTGGGATTATCTACAAAGATCAGGGGCTCATGGTCTTTTCTAACTGAAGACATGTTCTTTAGTGTCCTTACCACGGTACACCAAAGCTCTCTTATCGTTCCAAAGAGTCTCATCGGAAAAGAGGTCAGTGGATCGTCACTTCTGAAAGGTTAATTGAATCCCAAGAACTTCACCAAATTGCGGAAGAAGATATAAATCATGAGGAGATCTTGAAGATGTTTAGGATTAAGGATTTTATCAACGAGGGGACGAAGACCCTCAAGAGAACTCAAGTTTAGGTAAGGAAGATGTTGGATGGGAAGGATTTAATGAGAACCGATCGATATGGCGATTTCAAGATCATAGAAAGCCGAGATGCCAAAGGGTTTACCTTCGGTCGGATCAAAGTTCGCTTTCCAGACTTAAGCAGAATCGTCGGGTTGTAAGTTCGAATTGGGAGACATGGTGTAACAAATGGAAACGATAAAGAAAGGCAAAGAGTTGTTGAAGGGAAATTATTTGCTCAAGTGTAAGCAATTGGAGGATGAGATCATCCAATCATTTGAATTCATAAAGATAGTTAAGGAAACCTTGAGCAGAGTGACAACCAAGGGTAAGATTTGGAACATTATTTGGGATCAATTTTTGGAGGAAGTCAAGATGCCGATGCCATGGGCATAAAAGAAGTTGGGTTCGAGGGATTTCAATTTCGGATCGCGGGAACGTATAAGTGGATACAAGGAAACTTTGAAGGTTTAGAAGAATATGGCTTCAAGAGATCGTGATCTCGGACCATGAAGAATTGAGGACTATGGGAAGCATCACCAACGATCGAACAATGTTCAGCTTTACGACTTATGCTCACAACATCAAGATCAAAGGACAAGATGTCGCGCTAAAGATACCACTACGGTGACAGGTTCAATGCATTCATAGCACGTGCACCATGCATCGCAAATTAATTATTTCAAATTCTTATTATATGTGTTTTAATACTCTAATTGTTAAGTTATTATTGCATACTTATTTGTTGAATTATGTGTTTTGATGTTGCATTTCCTTGTTTAAAATATTTACTACATGCATTTATCATCTTAACCCAGCACGCATCATCTTAGTGTTTACTTGTTAGGATTTCGCCCGTTTAAGACTCTCACTATTACTCCAATTAAAGCGTCATTGAACAAAGTGAAGAAGAACATTTTGGGTTGATAAAGTGGGACAAAGACGGAAGTGAAAGGTTTCAGGACACATAAATTGGATGAGACAAATTAGGGAACTTAATGGAGTTAAACAGGAATTTGGGAAGCAAAGGAAAAGGGTTGTTGCTCCAATCAAGAACTTTAAAGTGAACGTGAGCTAGGCCATCGAACACATTTTCTACCTAGAGCTGTTCGTCCCAAGGAAATAATTTTGTGAGATCAGGAATTCTTGTTAAGGGGGAGAGCACGACTAAGAGACAAACTTAAGCTTTAAGGTTGTGCTCGGAGAGTATCCTAGTAGGAACAACGACAATTGCAAACCCTAGACGATTTGGAAACTCAAGTAATGATGATAGGAAAAGGATAAAATGGTCTTAACGATGAAATTACCAAAATATAAGTTAAATCACTATACTCAGCTTGAAGATTGCTAGGGGATCTTCATAGTATGGGGTCGAATTTTTGAAGATGATGGAATTATGAGGAAACCTCTGTGAACTCCTATCAGTATTGGTGAAAGGAATCAAAAGGGTGATCATTGAAGGAACTGGATCAACTTCAAGAATTATAAGGAATATTTTACGTTTAAGTAGGGAATGGAATGGGGCAGAACCAAATACTTGTCTTCGGGCTTAAAGAGAATAAAGTGATAACTGGAATAAGAGTTAGGAAAGAATTCCCGAGGAAGTTGATCGGACTTTAGGAATTGATGGTTTAACTTAACTAAGGAAGAATTCATGAAAAAGAAAATTGTGGTGGGAATGATCATGAGATAGGAATCGAACTTAGGGCTTTGAAAGTAGTTGATCATGAGTATGGTGAATTCGGACATCGATAAGGATAGAAGATTAAAATTTGAGTCATGGGATGAACGTTCTGATGACATGTAGGATAAAGCAAAGTTTGACTGGTTGAAAGAGTTAGTCATGTCAAGGGAAGATGCAGAGGTTAAGGGTGAGAAGTTAAAGAAGGAACTGAGCACTATCCTAAGGGTTAATTGAATTCCAAGGAATCTGCCAAGTTAAGTAAGGTGATACCGGTGAAAGAGTCAAAGTAGGGCCAGCCGAGAGCGGTCTTCTCTTCAATCGAACACCCCTATTAAGGGCGTTAAAGATAAGTCAAGAGCCAAGCCAGCTTTTGGGTCACATTATACAATTGAACCATGAATTAGACAACCTCAAAATTCTTGGCTACTGTGAACGGTACATAAAACATTCATGGCATATGCATACATGCAAATTTAATTTACTTGGCTTCTTAATGCTATATATGCCTTCCTAATTGATTATTTTCGTTCTTCTTTGTTATGTTGTAATTGAGGTTTATCACGTATCCCTGTGTGACCTACGTGATTATTCATTATTGTAACTCATGTTTTGAAATCTTTTCTTCTTGGTGTTTATTCTTTGATGTAATTGATGTTTTGAGAGACGGGGTTCTCTCCTTGCTGTTTTTGAGAGACGGGGTTCTCTCTTTGCTGCTTTTGAGAGACGGGGTTCTCTCCTTGTTGCTTACGAGGGACGGGGTTCCCTCATTAATTGTTTTAGGCATGCAGTGAATCCGAGGACGGATTCTTTTTAAGGGGGAGAGATTGTAACGCCCCGATTTTTTCATTTGTACAAATGTGTCATATGTGTTTATAAATTGCGCAATTAAATTATTTAATTATGTGATTAATTATTTATGAGTGTTTTAAATATTAAATTTTAATATAAATTGTTATTAGTTTATTTTATTTTATTTTATAATTTTATTTCGTTAATTAATTTATTTAATTCATAATTAAGAGTTAAAGTTAATTAATCATGTTTTAATTATATTAATTAATTTCAACAAGTTTAAATCGTTGGCTTGAGTTTCAATTTAAAATAGAATTTAAATTTTATTATTTAATTTATAATGTTGTGAAATTGTTACTTTGCGAATGAGTGTTTTAATCGTGTGTCGTTCTTATATGATTTGATATCGAAATTTTGTGAAAATTTAGTATGCCGTAGATTTATTTGTTATGAACATGTCAATGTGCTCGTTTCCTATTTTCGGTCTCGTTTGACGTGGTAACGAATTTAGTTTGAATTGTGGAACCAAGTCGGGGGCTAATGGGCAATTAGCGCACCCTTGGTTTTGTATGTGATATCTTGAGCTCGGGAACTCGGATTCGAGTTCCGTCAACTTTTTTGAACTCGTATCGAAGATTCGGGTTTAATTAACTCAGCCTTATATTTTTCTAAGTTCGTTTCGACCTCCGAAATTTAACCGAAACTTGTGACGTCCGCCTAAATGACTACCTCCCACTATTTTAATCATATCTTGAGCCATGGTTAACCAAATTGAGCAAGGTTTGAACCGACATGGCCCTAGTTAAACCTTCTACCTGATTCTTTCAATCTCATTTCGTCCAAGGCATGGGAAAGAGAGGAAATTGCTGCAAACTTGGAGATAAAATTACTATTCCCATCACTATTCCTTTTGTGAGATTTTGAGCTCCAATCTCAACCAAACTCAACCAAATTTAAGGGGTAAGTTTATGAATGTATTCTCCTTCCTTTCCTCTTTCTTTGGACTCCTTATTTGCTGAATTTCATGGAGATATGAGCTTGAGTTGTGGAACTTGTTGAATAATTAGGTTTAATCATCATTTCTTGAGTTCATGATCTTATTTTCGAATTCCTTGAGGATTAATGCATGAAATATGATCACTTTAATTTCCTTTAAACATTCATGAACTTGAATCTGATTTATATGGGATGTGCGAGGATCCACCATGGCTGGAAATGTGTTTTTGAAACATGGTGACTGATTTGCTTCCTTGTTGTTGCGCTTTGTGTGTTACCTTGCTGCTGCTGTCTTGGAGAACCGAACAGGGGAAGGAATGAACTGCTGCTGCTCTGTTTCTACAGCACTCTCCCCGGGCGGGGAGAGTTTTAACTGATTTTGTCCCCGGGCGGGGACACCACTTGCAGTAACTTCTGCCTTCCTTCTACCCGGCCGGGTGCTTTTTTGTGTAATTTCTTATCCGGGCGGGTAGTGAGTTGCTGTTGCGTCTTCTTCCCTTCCTTCTTTGCTGTTGCTTCTTTTTCTTTCGTTGCTGCTGTCGTTGTGCGTGTATATGTATATATAGCCTGCTCCTGATGCATGTTGACTTGTGGTGTGCAAGCTGCGTTATGATTTTTGCTGTTAGCTGCATGAAACCATAGGTTTTTACATGTATGTTTGTGTGTTTGTATGTATATATAGCTACTGGATTCTTGTACTTGGTAAAGAAAAGTTGTTGTACAATTGACTGGAGCATGACTTGAATGTTTCTAGCTACTGGATTTTCTATTTACCTATTTACATTTTTAATTTTAGAATTTAATTGTTATCTATTTCGTGTTAATTAATTTCCGAACATGACTTCAATGTTTCTATTTACCTATTTTCTAATTGTAATCATGTTATACTACGTGTTATGATAGTTATTTGAAATTCTTGGATTTATTTGAGATAAAATGTGAAGATATGAATTTAGAATGAATTTAAGAGAATGAAATAGTAATATTAATTCATAAAATGTGACCTTTTAATTGTGGAATTTTATGTTATAATTTGGGGACTTAAATTATGGAATGGATTGTCATTTATTGTATGTTTTACATATTTAAATGATTTGGATGTCTTTGTTTTGTTTAATTTATAATTGTAAACTTGATATATTTGAGTTTTAATTTTTATGTGAAATTCATGACTTGAATTTGCTATGAATTATGAGACGTTTTTTAATATGAAACTTTCATACCTGGAATATGCTGAATGAAATACTTGGCAGTTGACTTCTTGACATGATTTATACCTCATATGCATTTCATATCATGTGCATAACATGTCGTGCGTCGTATTTGGTTCATATAGAGTCTTAAGTCACACGTATGCATTATGTTATCTTTGTACGGTCTTCTCCAGGGCGGAGATGCCGGGTTCATAGGACACCTCAAGTCTTTTTTTCTTCTGGTATTGTCGGTAAGGTGTAGCTGGTGGGTTTCTCTTCTAATAGCTAATACGACCCGATATATCCCTTACGTGAGAAGTTTTAAGCCAAAATAGTATATTTATATATCGAGTCATTTTGAGTAAATCATTTCCAACGTATGACCCCTTTTATTTATGAAGCCTACCTATGATTTTGGCGAGTGCATGATATGAACTGAACATGGGCCCAGGAATTTAGTACATGTGGCTATCCGGGGAGGCATCGGGTCGACGGGGATCCCATGTGCTAGTTCCACCATGAACTACGGCGAAACGGACCTCGTCAAGGAGTTTTTGACGAAGAAACGCTAACCGGGCTTTGAGGACTCATGAACCTCATAGCCACATTGATATGATTAGGTGGTCGGGCCTTGCAATCCCGTCCACCACCCGGAGGAAGAAGGTTGGAACTTGTTTTATGGTATGATTATGAATGATATGGTTATGAACATATGTTAATGAACGAATGCAAGAGCGAATATGTATGAATGTGAATGATCACTAATGTAATTTGATTGAATTGATATGCACACACGAGGAGAAGGTTGGAGATTATGCACGCCCCCTCGCCGGGCCGTGAAACCTTATGAATGAAATGAATAAATTTGATAGTTGTAATCCCGAGCGTTATTTTCCTTTGTTTTACCCACTTGGGAAATATCTTAAAAACCTCGTACGGGATTATAGCCTGCATGCGTGAATGTTTAAATTCTGTGATAATATTATATTATGCCCTGTTTTATACCCACCAGTCTCTTATAGACTGAACCGGCTTTGTTTTCAGTGCTTTTGCAGGTTTTTGAGTGCTAGGCGGGAAGTCGAGTCTGTCGAGTCTCTTGATCAAGTTGGAGTCCATTTTCTATGCATTTTGTAAAGTGTTAAGTTATACATTTGCATATAAATGGTTGTAATGATATGATTTTGTTCGAGACGGACTTCTAAGGACAATGGAACCCATGAATTTGTGATTATGATTTATGTTTTAATTTTTTGGGTTTAGGTACTCATGTCAGTGACCTTTTCCGATAAACCTCGTGATTGATTATATATTCTGCTTCCGCAGTTGCATTTAATTCTTGAGCTTGTTTAATTGGTTTCGAGGTTCTATCTCCTGCCTAGCCTAGTGTGTGAGTGAGTCCCCGTTCGCCATGATTCGGATCGTGTATGAACTCTCCATTTCATATGCGGGTCGGGTCCCGGTGCGGGGGATGTGGGGCCTTCCGTTGGGGCGCTACATCAGTCATAAAAAATGATAGGCCATATGTGTCCACAGTTTTGAAAACATTTTATATTATAACTCCTCACCTTTACCAAGAACTCCAAAAGCCAACCACGAGCAAACAAGCTACTCGTCCGGAGACTCACCACCTAACAAGACAAACGTGCTAACAGGGGTAAGACTCGACTCAAACCAATTAAAACGACACACGGCTTGAAAAGAATGCAAATGTGTTCATGATGTGCAATGAATGTCCAAAGATGGCAAAACATAGCAATTAAAATCAAATGAAGTCATACGAGTCATATAACAGGCTTTCAAGTCCTAAGACATGCAAATTTCAACATATAAATCATACTTGGCATATTCTCACACATAATCGAGGTATAAAAGACATTAAAATGCACATAAATATGATTCCAAGTCATATATATCATATTAGGGGTATAAGAAGTGAAAAGGAAGTGAAAACGAAGCAAAACGATCAAAATCACAAAAACTCATTTTTTTGACCCGAGGGTACGCAAACGGCCGATTGGCCTTGTAGAGCAATTTACAAACGCCCGTTTGGGCTTAAAAATCTTGACAGTGGATTCCCACACGGGGGTTTGGGGTTTTAGTTCAAAATCGAAACCCCCGTTTGGCATGCTGCTATTGCAAAACTCAATTACGGACATATGCTTGAAAATGGTGTATTTTAGGCTCTAAACACTCCTAAATCATGCTTCAAAGTAAATACAATATTCATAAGCATAATTAAACATCAAATAGCATGTCAAGAACATCTAGGAACAAATATGTATCAAGAAATCCAACAATTTTCACATATGAACTTCGTTTTACCCAAGTATTCAAGCTTCAAACTCAACAATGGTGAAATTCTCTATCATGCAAGGGACTCAAAGGAATCAATCAGATTCTTCATGAAATCGCTCAAGGAATAAGAATCTAACACAAAATCAAGAAAAAACATACAAGAGCATCACGTTCTTCATGTTCATGAAAGCTTCAAGCATCATCAATGGTGAAATCTTTAACCATGCATAAAACTCAAGGATATCTATCACATTCTTCCTAAAAACATGTAAGGGGCAAGAATCCATCATCAAATCAAGCTAAAACAAGCTAGAACATGAACATGCAAGAATTCTTCATAAAAGCTTCAAAGGTCAACAATGGTGGTTTCTTCAAACAAGTATGAAAACGAGAAATTCTTACATCAAATTGTTCCCAACATCATAAGAAACATATTTCCATCAAAATATTCGGATTTAATCCATCTAACATGAACCCTAGATTCATATTCAAGCTTAGAACCTTCGAGAACATAAACCCAACAAGAGAGCACATAATATTACCTTGAGAGTTGGAAATCGAAGAGGAAATCTTGTTCTTTAGTCTTGAATCTCAAGCTTTAATCTTCACTCTTGGCTCTTGAAGATGGCTTCAAGTGTTCTTGGTGTTGTTGAGAGAATATGACTATGCTTAAGAGAAAGTCTTGAGAGAGAATAACTTGAATCTTATGAAATAGCGTGAGTTGAGTTTGGGTCTTATAATCTGATTTGGGTCAGCTAAATAAGGTTGTGACACCCCGCTCGTTCGCACGTACAGGTTTGTACCACGTGTGAGTTTATTTTCCGTAATTGTATTTATTTTCATTTATATTTGATGAATTCTTATTTATTTCTAATTGTTTCTTATATGAATTATTTGAAATAATATGAAATATGTGATTTAAATGTCAAGAATATGCCCGAATTTAGATTATGATGTGAATTCTTGTAAATTATGAATTTATGATATGTGAATTTTATTCCCGAGCATGCTAATTTCGTGAATTATGTGAAATACGTGATTTAAGGATGTAATTGTAGGATTTTAAAATTATTGGACTTAATTGGAAATTCGAATTTGGACCTATTTGCAACTTTTTGAAAGTTTTGGACTCATTTGAAAAATGAGTCATTTTAGTACATGTGTGCACGTTTTAGTTTATATCGTGAGCTACGGCACTCGGACTCGAGCCCCGTCTTCGGCGTTCAACTCCTTTCGACGACCCGGACGTAATGGAACAGGTTTTGTATTTTTTCGATGTCATTTTGACCCCCGACGAAGCAGATTTCAGCCCCACGTACCCTAAAACACCCCTATGACCTATATGGAGCTATAAAGCCTAATCCTCATCATTTCCTTGACTTAATTATATCCTAAATCATCCCATTTCTCTTCCCATACCTGCTGATCAGTTTCCAAGACAAAGAAAAAGGGGAAAAACGTGAAGGAAGAGAAAGAAAGAAGAAAGAAGAGAAACCCCCATCTTTGGCCAATCTTTGAACCAAACCATCCGATCCTTTGCTTCTTCTTCAAGATCAAGGTATGAATCTTAATCTCCATGTTCTTGTGATTATTTTTCCCTACTTGAATCATGTATTTTGTTAAAGAATCCATGCGTATGCCATACTTGATGAATAATTAGGTTAAACTTTGAAATTCTTGAATATATGTTACCATGTACGTATGGGGCTGTTTTGTGTGAATTTTGTGCTTGGTTTTCATGGTTATGGCTGTTGTTATGTTCCCTTAACTGCTGTTCGTTGCTGCTATGTTTAAGAAGGAAAAACAGAGGATTTTTGGTATAAAATGAAACTGTTGTCATGGCTCCTTGTTGCTTCGGTCTTGCTGCTAATTTTGAGGGTTTTTGCATGAGTTTTAGGATGAAATGCATGGAAAATGATCTGGATTTGTGGAGTTCTGTTACGTGCTGCTGGTGCTCTGTTTTTCCCTCATTTTAAGCTGCGTTTTGGTTGATTTTGTGCACGAATTGAGCTGCTGTCACAGCTGCGTATTGCTGTCAGCTTTGTGGCTGTTTTGTATGGAATTTGAGCATGATTTTATGACCATAGCTACTGCTATTGTGACACCCCGACTTTCAGACCGTACAGGTATGACGTATGTGCGCATTTAAAATTATTGTTTACGCATTTTATATTTATTCTAATTGTTTATTTGAATTATTTAATTTTTAATTCTTATATGAATTATTTGAATTTATATGAAATATTTGAATTATATGTCAAAAATTTACCTCAAGTGATTTATGATATGAATTTTATCAATTTATGATATGTGAATTTAATTTCCCGAACTTGATTTAATTTCGTTATGACCTTAATTGATCATTCATGAACCTTGAGAACTTAATTGCATTGGACTTAATTGATCGCATTTCAAGATTTGGGGACTCACTTGCATGACTTAAATAATGGAGGGGTTTAATAGCAATTTTGGCCATTTCTTCTTTCTTCAAAGTAGCATCACATTCCATTTCTTCCCTTTTCATACATACATTAGATACACATCTTTGCTCTTGTTCCCTTGCCAACCGATCCAAAACCTTTGCCCAAGGTGTGAAGATTTCTTCTCTCAAAATCCGAATTTTGGACATTTAAGCATCATCAACATCATCTCACTCCATCTCTTTGCATCTCTTTTTCATTCAAGGTAAGATGGAGATTTTGTATGAATTCTTGGATTGAATATGTGAAGCTAGGGTTGTGGCTTGGATTGGATGATTTACTTATTTGTTGTTGGAAACATGAGTACATACTTTTAGCTTGAAGTTATGCTTAAAGACTTGGGATTTATGGACTTAGTTGATGAACTTGTATATGGGTTTGATGTTAGTAAATCTTGTTGAGCAATGTATGATATGAGTTTATATGCTAGATTTTATTGTGCTTTAAGTATGGTCACATGTTTATTCAAGTTTTGGTTGCATTTGTTGGTTGAAATTTGGTTGTTGTTGCTGTCACGCTGCATGCCCTGTTTTTTTTCCTGTTTCGAACAGTGACACGGGCGTGTCACTTTTGTTCTCTTCAGTGTGACACGGGGGTGCAAGCTTGGTCGGGCTGATTTTCTGTACCGTGACACGGGCGTGTCACGGTTTGCTTTGTTTTGTGACACGGGCGTGTCACCCTATTTTCATGTATGTTTTCCGCTGTACCGTGACACGGGGGTGTCACGGCTTAGTACATTTCGGTGACACGGGCGTGTCACCCTTTGTTTCTCATGCATTTTGTTTGCATGCTACTGTACATGCACGTGTTTTATATATATTGAATATATGTGATTGTTTGGTACCTTTCTTTATTCCTTTGACACTAAGTGGTTTCTTTTGCTTCTAAGCTTATCCTATGCTATTGAGGGGAAAAACGTGAAATGTAATTTGGTAACGTTTAAGTGTTCATTTGATATTTTCATGTATTCATAGCATCCATTTGCATCGCCGTGCGTCTAATTGGTACATTATTGAGTCTAAGTCTCGGGTCTTGTCTTCTTTTGTTTCAGAGCCTCTTCCGGAAGTTCGTGAGCCCGAGGTTTAAGTGTTCGTTCGCCCGTTTTGGCCTTTCTTCTACTTTTGCAAAGGTGAGGTTAGGATCCTTATATTAGATAAGCGACCTAAGACCTATTACGTGTTGTTTTCTTACCCTGTATGCGAATATATACCTTATATATATATTAAATACGAGTGCTTAAGCTATGTTATGATTTTGTGAAATAAGCTTTACGTTTTCGAAATTGGTATAAGTATTGGCATAAGTAAGCTATATTTTGAAATTCGTTATTCGTATATGATATGTATGAGCGAGTTGTACCCTGAAAGATGGGAGTTTGGTTTGATTTGGTTTGTTGGGCCCGGAGACGTGGGTAAGGGAGACCCGGGACGACCACGGGGTCGCCGGTTATGACCCCTGTGCACGTTCTCATTTGAGATATTCACGTACGACCTATGGAGGTTGGGAAGGCGTGGTATCTTGAGCCCTCGGTGGATAACCGGGGAAGGCATATTGTGGGTTAGCTGCCCCGTATGTGTTTGGTAATGTAGGTGTTAGGGTTTGATTCCCGATACACCATGGATGTGAGGTTGGAAATGTTGATTTGAATTCGATTTTTATGTTATGTTTGATGGAGTAAGGGATAGTCCGTTCTCGCCGGACTTATGTTTATGTTCTGTTTGATAGATTATGGATCGAGATAGGTTTTCCTTTATATTATATGCTATCTTTGGAAAATGATTTGGTATGAAAAACCCTAGCCTCGATTCATGACTATCCCCGTTGTAATATGCTCTGCTCTATATGTATTTAGGTGTGGGTGTGCGTTTAAGCCCCCTCACTCAGTCGAGTTTTGACTGACCCCTCTCTTTTCCCACCTTCAGTGCAGGTTGTTTCGAGCTAGGCGGGGAAGTGCGAGTCTTGGTCTTGTACTTGTGTGTCTAGGTCGAGTTGCATTCATACTTCTTGCATTCTGGATACTCTTATTATGTATTTGATGTTAGAATTATATTTTGCTGAATTATGGGCTTTTGATGTATATACTCGATCTTTTGGGCCGGGAGGCCATTGTAAATGATGTAAATGTTAGTTATAGAGCTCTTTCCGATCCTTATGTTGTTGCTTCCGCATTTATATGTTTGTTTTTGGCGCGCTCTGTCCGAGTTTTAGCCCCGCCTAGCCTAAGGAGTGAGTGTAGGTTCCGTTCGCTTAGACTTGGACTCATGTATGGAAATCCATTTCATATGTGGGTTCGGGTTTAGGTGCGGGGGATGTGGTGGCCCACCGCTCCGGGCGTCACATCCTTAAAGTGGTATCAGAGCCCGGTTGCAAAACCGGAGCTCTAGAGTCGTGTCGGGTGAGTCTAGGTCGTACGGCTTAGGACAATGTGGTTATATGCATTTATGTGATTATTTGTTATCTTCTTGTTAATCGTGCACATGAACATGTACTAACCCTCACGCATATGAATTGGAATCTTTTCTTTTGTAGAAATATGCCTCCCCGAAGACACCACCGCCGAGATAGATCTCCGGAACATCGTCACCATCGAGATCATTCTCCACACCCGGAAAATAACAATCCACCACCACCACCCCAAATGGATCCGGGCAATTTCATGGAGAGATTAGCGGTATATTTGGAACAAAGGGCTCAGGAAAGAAACAATGCACCTCCAGCTGGGAATCATGGAGGAAATCTAATTATAGCTACTCTCCGGGAGTTTAAGAACCAAAATCCACCGGTTTTCGTGGGTGGAAATGATGTCCAAGCAGAAGAATGGCTCGTGCAAACTAACCGGGTATGGAATCTCATACCGTGTGGGCCTATGGAGAAGCTACAATGCACACTTACCATGATCCAGGGCCAAGCTTATAGTTGGTGGTCAAGCTTGCAAGGAAGATTAGAGGCTACCGAGGAGGAGATCACATGGGAGGTGTTTGTTCGTGAATTCAAGAATAAATATATTCCCAAAGCTACAAGAAATCGAAGGGTGAGAGAATTTATGGAGCTCAAACAAGGGGGTATGTCCGTCACTGATTATATCAACGAGTTTGAAAGGCTCTCTCGTTATGCCCCGAACATTGCCAATATGATGAAAGCAAGGCTTCTCAATTCCTCCAAGGACTTCGGGAGGATATGAAAGATGCTCTAGAGGCTTCTAACACAAGTACTTGGGCGAAAGTCACGGATAAAGCTCTAAGAGTTGAAGAACGGGTTGTGATGAGGAGGAAGAGTACTTATACCGGACAAGGGTCTAGCTCGGGGAATTTTAATAAATTTGGGAAGAGGCCGGCATTTAAAACATTTCAACAAGCCCAGCCTCAAAACAAGCAACCTCGACTCGCGGGACCCAATCAACCGAATCGACCCTTAGCACTTCCGGCTCCACCTAAAGTGCAATGTACCTATTGCAAGGGTCCTCATCACGTGGATAATTGCTTCAGGCTTCATAAGAGATGTTTCATTTGTGGGGCACAGGATCATATGGTGAACACATGCCCGAAGAAGAAAGATAACCCGAGGCCTGTAATCCAAGCTAGGGCTTATGCGTTGGGTGGTGAAGAAGAGCAAGCTGTGGAAATCGACCCAAATGCCGTGATCGAAGGTACTATAAGCATTCATGGCACTACATTACATGCATTATTTGATCCCGGGGCTACTCATTCTTTTATTTCCCGGGATATTGCTTCTTCTATGTGCTTGCCTGTCTCCTTGTGTGCGCATGATTACGTGGTTAGCTCCCCTTTTGGTGGTAGTTTAGTAACTTGCAGGGTTTTTCGGGGTTGTCCGGTTAGCTTCGAAGGCCGAGTTTTCCTCGCAGATTTGATTGAAGTGCCGATGCGGAGTTATGATGTAATCTTGGGTATGGATTGGTTGTATGAACATGGGGCTCAGATGGATTGTCGGGATAAGAAAGTTTCTTTTGGTTCAGTGGTGTTTAAGGGCGAAAAGTTGAAGTCAAGCCCGTTTATCTCTTTTGTTGAGGCGAGTAAACTGGTCCGGGATGGTGCGACAGGTTTTGTGGCCTATCTTTTGAATAGACCGAAGGATCAGGCCAAACTTGAGGAGACGGAGGTCGTGCGAGAGTATACCGATGTTTTCCCTGAGACTTTGGGTTCTCTACCGCCTGATAGGGACATCGAGTTCGTAATCGACCTTTATCCCGGAGCAGAGCCATTCTCAAAGACTCCTTACAGAATGGCTCCTGCAGAGTTAAAAGAGTTAAAGACGCAGCTTGATGAGCTTCTAAATTGTGGGTACATCCGCCCGAGCACTTCTCCGTGGGGTGCTCCCGTTCTATTTGTAAAGAAGAAGGATGGGACGTTACGGATGTGTATAGATTACCGTGAGCTGAATCGGATAACAGTGAAGAACAAATACCCTTTGCCTCACATCGACGAATTATTCGATATTCTGCACGGCTCGAAAGTCTATTCCAAGTTAGATTTGAGGCAGGGTTACTACCAACTGCGTATTAGGGAGGAAGATATTCCAAAAACTGGTTTTAATACAAGATATGGGCATTTTGAATTCGTTGTCATGCCGTTCGGATTAACTAATGCTCCAGCCATATTTATGGATATGATGCACCAAGTGTTTAGGCAGTTTCTTGACAAATTCGTGGTTATATTTATAGACGACATTCTGGTGTATTCTAAGTCTGCTGAAGAGCACGCTCAGCATCTTCGGATCGTTTTGGAAACTTTGAGGGAACACAAGTTGTACGCGAAGTTCAGTAAGTGTGAATTCTGGATCGACCGAGTTGTATTTTTGGGTCATATAATTTCAGGTGATGGGATTGAGGTTGATCCATCTAAGGTTGAGTCCGTGCTTTGTTGGGAGAGACCGAGAAATGTCTCTGAGATTAGAAGCTTTATTGGGTTGGCCGGCTACTACCGAAGGTTTGTTAAGGATTTTTCTAAAATTGCCGCTCCATTGACTCGTCTGACTAAGAAGGAAGTGAAATTCGAATGGGATGATAAGTGTGAGGCGAGTTTTCAGACATTGAAGATGAAATTAACTTCAGCACCGATTCTTACTTTACCCGAGGGTACCGAGGGTTATGTGGTTTATACAGATGCTTCCAAAGAAGGTCTCGGTTGTGTTTTAATGCAGCACGGTAGAGTGGTAGCTTATGCTTCGAGGAAATTGAAGGAACATGAGAAGAATTACCCTACCCACGATCTTGAATTAGCTGCAGTGGTGTTTGCTTTGATGAAGTGGCGACACTATCTGTACGGTACCACGTTCGAGGTGTTTACGGATCACCAAAGCCTCAAGTATCTCTTTTCTCAGAAGAATTTAAACGTAAGACAGAGGCGTTGGTTGGAGTTGTTAGAGGATTACGATTGCACCATTCAATACCATCCGGGTAAAGCAAACGTGGTCGCCGATGCCTTGAGTAGGAAGGTGAGTGTGGCTAATTTGGAAGAAGGTTCTCCAAGTTTGGATTCAGAGACCTTGGTTTCGGGAACTTGGTTGGCTAATCTTACAGTAATACCAGATTTGAAAGAACAGTTGTTGGAAGCACAGAATTCAGATGCAGAAATTCAGAGGTTGGTAGCTCGTTCCAAGAATGACCCGAATTCTAAGTTAGGGATTGATGATTCCGGTTTGTTAAGGTTCGAAGCGAGAATATGTGTCCCAGAAGAGCTCAAGAGGCTTGTACTTGAGGAGGCACATCGCTCGAGGTACTCGATTCATCCGGGAGGTACTAAGATGTATCGGGACCTGAAAGAGAAATTCTGGTGGAATGGCATGAAAAGGGACGTCGCGAACTTCGTGAAGCGATGTCTGACGTGTCAAAAGGTGAAGGCAGAACATCAGAAGCCGGGAGGAACTCTCCAACCACTTCCTATTCCCGAGTGGAAGTGGGAGCAAGTGACTATGGACTTCGTGTCCGGCTTGCCTAGAGTCAAAGGAGGGTTTGATGGAATTTGGGTAATTGTCGACAGATTGACTAAGTCTGCCCATTTCCTCAAGGTTCGGATGTCCGAGAAAGTTCCAAGACTAGCCGAGTTATATGTTCGAGAGATTGTAAGACTACATGGAATTCCGGCTAGTATCGTTTCGGATCGGGATCCACGGTTTACTTCGATCTTTTGGCAGAATCTCCAAAAATGTTTGGGCACCAGGCTCAGGTTTAGCACCGCTTCGCATCCTCAAACGGACGGTCAATCTGAAAGGTTAATTCAGTACTTAGAGGAGATGCTTCGGTCGTGTGCTTTGGATTTCCAGGATAAGTGGGACGAGCATTTGGCTCTAGTTGAATTTGCTTATAATAACAGTTATCAGGGTTCGATTAAGATGGCTCCTTATGAAGCACTTTATGGAAGAAAGTGTAGGTCGCCTTTGTTTTGGGATATCGAGGATTGGAGATGGACCGAAGAGAATAAGCTTGAGAGGGCCGAGCCTAAGGAAAACATTGCTGCTACTATTGAGAAGGTTCATACGATTAGACAAAGAATGAGGGCAGCTCAGGCTCGACAGAAGAGCTACGCCGATAAGAGAAGAAGGCCTTTAGTGTTTGAGGTCGGAGATAGAGTTTTTCTGAAAGCATCTCCAAGGAAAGGCTTCACTCGAATAGGTAAAGGTGGAAAGCTCAGTCCCCGATACCTAGGGCCATTTGAAATTTTGGAAAGAATTGGAGAAACGGCGTACAGATTGGATCTACCACCGAATTTGACCGGGATACACAACGTTTTCCATGTTTCTCAGCTCCGCAAGTACCATCCCGATGAGGCAACTGTTCTTCCAGTTGAAGAGGTTCAGTTAGAGCCGGATTTAACAATAGAAAAGCATCCGGTTGCAATTCAGGACCGGAAGATGCAAGAATTGAGAAAACGGCAGATTCCTTTGGTCAGAGTACTTTGGAGGGATCAGAAATCCGAGGAATCGACTTGGGAAACTGAGGAGAAAATGAGGAACTTATATCCGGAGTTGTTTGAGGACTCGGTTCGGACTTGAGGGCAAGTCCTTTTTAAGGGGGAAGGATTGTGACACCCCGACTTTCAGACCGTACAGGTATGACGTATGTGCGCATTTAAAATTATTGTTTACGCATTTTATATTTATTCTAATTGTTTATTTGGATTATTTAATTTTTAATTCTTATATGAATTATTTGAATTTATATGAAATATTTGAATTATATGTCAAAAATTTACCTCAAGTGATTTATGATATGAATTTTATCAATTTATGATATGTGAATTTAATTTCCCGAACTTGATTTAATTTCGTTATGACCTTAATTGATCATTCATGAACCTTGAGAACTTAATTGCATTGGACTTAATTGATCGCATTTCAAGATTTGGGGACTCACTTGCATGACTTAAATAATGGAGGGGTTTAATAGCAATTTTGGCCATTTCTTCTTTCTTCAAAGTAGCATCACATTCCATTTCTTCCCTTTTCATACATACATTAGATACACATCTTTGCTCTTGTTCCCTTGCCAACCGATCCAAAACCTTTGCCCAAGGTGTGAAGATTTCTTCTCTCAAAATCCGAATTTTGGACATTCAAGCATCATCAACATCATCTCACTCCATCTCTTTGCATCTCTTTTTCATTCAAGGTAAGATGGAGATTTTGTATGAATTCTTGGATTGAATATGTGAAGCTAGGGTTGTGGCTTGGATTGGATGATTTACTTATTTGTTGTTGGAAACATGAGTACATACTTTTAGCTTGAAGTTATGCTTAAAGACTTGGGATTTATGGACTTAGTTGATGAACTTGTATATGGGTTTGATGTTAGTAAATCTTGTTGAGCAATGTATGATATGAGTTTATATGCTAGATTTTATTGTGCTTTAAGTATGGTCACATGTTTATTCAAGTTTTGGTTGCATTTGTTGGTTGAAATTTGGTTGTTGTTGCTGTCACGCTGCATGCCCTGTTTTTTTTCCTGTTTCGAACAGTGACACGGGCGTGTCACTTTTGTTCTCTTCAGTGTGACACGGGGGTGCAAGCTTGGTCGGGCTGATTTTCTGTACCGTGACACGGGCGTGTCACGGTTTGCTTTGTTTTGTGACACGGGCGTGTCACCCTATTTTCATGTATGTTTTCCGCTGTACCGTGACACGGGGGTGTCACGGCTTAGTACATTTCGGTGACACGGGCGTGTCACCCTTTGTTTCTCATGCATTTTGTTTGCATGCTACTGTACATGCACGTGTTTTATATATATTGAATATATGTGATTGTTTGGTACCTTTCTTTATTCCTTTGACACTAAGTGGTTTCTTTTGCTTCTAAGCTTATCCTATGCTATTGAGGGGAAAAACGTGAAATGTAATTTGGTAACGTTTAAGTGTTCATTTGATATTTTCATGTATTCATAGCATCCATTTGCATCGCCGTGCGTCTAATTGGTACATTATTGAGTCTAAGTCTCGGGTCTTGTCTTCTTTTGTTTCAGAGCCTCTTCCGGAAGTTCGTGAGCCCGAGGTTTAAGTGTTCGTTCGCCCGTTTTGGCCTTTCTTCTACTTTTGCAAAGGTGAGGTTAGGATCCTTATATTAGATAAGCGACCTAAGACCTATTACGTGTTGTTTTCTTACCCTGTATGCGAATATATACCTTATATATATATTAAATACGAGTGCTTAAGCTATGTTATGATTTTGTGAAATAAGCTTTACGTTTTCGAAATTGGTATAAGTATTGGCATAAGTAAGCTATATTTTGAAATTCGTTATTCGTATATGATATGTATGAGCGAGTTGTACCCTGAAAGATGGGAGTTTGGTTTGATTTGGTTTGTTGGGCCCGGAGACGTGGGTAAGGGAGACCCGGGACGACCACGGGGTCGCCGGTTATGACCCCTGTGCACGTTCTCATTTGAGATATTCACGTACGACCTATGGAGGTTGGGAAGGCGTGGTATCTTGAGCCCTCGGTGGATAACCGGGGAAGGCATATTGTGGGTTAGCTGCCCCGTATGTGTTTGGTAATGTAGGTGTTAGGGTTTGATTCCCGATACACCATGGATGTGAGGTTGGAAATTTTGATTTGAATTCGATTTTTATGTTATGTTTGATGGAGTAAGGGATAGTCCGTTCTCGCCGGACTTATGTTTATGTTCTGTTTGATAGATTATGGATCGAGATAGGTTTTCCTTTATATTATATGCTATCTTTGGAAAATGATTTGGTATGAAAAACCCTAGCCTCGATTCATGACTATCCCCGTTGTAATATGCTCTGCTCTATATGTATTTAGGTGTGGGTGTGCGTTTAAGCCCCCTCACTCAGTCGAGTTTTGACTGACCCCTCTCTTTTCCCACCTTCAGTGCAGGTTGTTTCGAGCTAGGCGGGGAAGTGCGAGTCTTGGTCTTGTACTTGTGTGTCTAGGTCGAGTTGCATTCATACTTCTTGCATTCTGGATACTCTTATTATGTATTTGATGTTAGAATTATATTTTGCTGAATTATGGGCTTTTGATGTATATACTCGATCTTTTGGGCCGGGAGGCCATTGTAAATGATGTAAATGTTAGTTATAGAGCACTTTCCGATCCTTATGTTGTTGCTTCCGCATTTATATGTTTGTTTTTGGCGCGCTCTGTCCGAGTTTTAGCCCCGCCTAGCCTAAGGAGTGAGTGTAGGTTCCGTTCGCTTAGACTTGGACTCATGTATGGAAATCCATTTCATATGTGGGTTCGGGTTTAGGTGCGGGGGATGTGGTGGCCCACCGCTCCGGGCGTCACAGCTATTGCTTCCATTACGTTGCTGTTGCGTTACACCCTGTTCTTGCCCTGTTTTCATGCCCAAATCTGCTGCTGTAATTGCGGAACTGCTGCTGCTGTTTTACTTCTCCCCGGGCGGGGAGAATTTGCGGGGACTTGATGCAGGAACCATGGGGCTGCTTTTGTTATGTGCTTGTGTGCATGGTTGTGCATGAATGTGTGTGTGTTAGTGTGTGCATGCATGAGTTGAGGGTGTGTGCGTGAGTGTTATATATATATATATATAATGTGTGTGAATATGTATATATATAAATGTAATTTGTGCATGTGTGTGTGGTTACGTGTGTATATATATATATATATATATTACATTATATGCTTTATATTTAATGTAATGTATAATATATATTTAGATTTTAATTATGGAAATGGTTTTATTAAGTTATATGTGTTATAATCTTAAATAATTTGATCTCTTCATGCTTTTTAAATGCCTTCTTTTAATTACTTATGACTTATATGTGATGAAAATATGTTGTATTATATTTTAAATGTCTTGAATTAATTTTATGGATTCATTTTATATGAATTTTACGTGATTTGAATTTGAACGTTTTAAATGGTACCTTTCTTTATTCCATTGACACTAAGTGGTTTCTTTTGCTTCTAAGCTTATCCTATGATATTGATTAATGAATAAGCAATGTGTTATGATATCGTTATGAAATTTATGCTATGATATTGAAGGGAAAAACGTGAAATGAAATTTGTTAAAGTTTAAGTGTTCATTTGATATTTTCTTGCATTCATAGCATCCATTTGCATCGCCGTGCGTCTAAGTGGTACATGTTTGAGTCTAAGTCTTTAGTATTGCGTTTGTTTGTCTCAGGGGTGCTTCCAGGAGGAGTCGTTCCCGGAGTTTAAGTTGTTTGGGATCGTTTTCTCGCACTACACTACACTTTTGTTCAAAGGTGAGGTTTAGGTTCTTTCCTTTTTAGTTAAGCGACCTAAGACCCTTAAATGTTCGTTTTCTAACCCGCATGCGACTATATATTATATATATAGTTAAATATGTGTAATGTATAATATGTTTATGATCTTGTTATAAAGTTTTGGCTTTCGAAAGGGCTATATCTACGAGCATATATGAGTTCACCTTTTTAATGAAAGTTTAATGTTTATGAAAGTTTAATGCTAATGTTCGTAATGTTAATGATTTGTAATGAGCGAGAATGCAATGCATGAAAGGTAAGGTAAGGTAAGGTAATGTAATGGTAATGTTGGGCCCCGGAGATGTGGGTAAGGGGGACCCGGGACGACCATGGGGTCGCCGGTTATGACCTCTATGCACGTTCTCCATCCAAGGTACTACGTACGACCCTAGGGAGGTTGGGGAAGTCGCGGTGCTCTTGATGCCTTCGGAATGAACCGGGGAGGACTCGTGTGGGCTAGCTACCCCTCGAGGAATGTATAATGTAATGGCACTCGTGTGGGTTAATCACCCCTCGAGGAATGTATAATGTAATGGATGGCTAGGGTCGACGGACTCTTCCATCACCGGAGAAGGGGATTGAATGTGATTTCTGTTTTATAATGTAATGTAATGAGGAGCCCAGGATGGGATTTCCGCTCGTACTCGCCGAGCTTAATGAATTGGTTGGATTATGAAACGGGAATAGAGACTTTATGTTAATGCATTTGTTAAGGAATATGTAATGTATACGTATATGATATGTAATGTTCTTTGAAAATGATTTGGTGTGCAAAAACCTATTCCCGGTTCATAACCTTTATCTTTTATGTGCTTTGCTATCTCTAAGTATTGTGTGTGGGTGTGCGTTAGCCCCCTCACTCAGTCGAGATATGACTGACACCTCTCCTTTTCCCACTTTTAGTTTGCAGGTCTTTTGAGCACGAGCTAGGCGGAGAAGTGGGTCGTTCGAGTCTCACTTTTGGGTTTAGGTCGTGCTAGGTGCATTACATTCATTTTGTCTTGTATTTAATGAATTAATCATGTTATGAATTTTTGTTTTTGAGATATGAATTGTTATGGTTACGTACATTCGATCTTTTGATGAATATGTAAATTTTGGAATTTTTATATTCCTAGAACTCCTTGTTTCCGCTATTTATTTTATTTATCGCGCGCTCTGAGTTTGTTTTAGCTCCGCCTAGCCTAGTGAGTGTGTGGTCTCCCGTTCGCTTAGACTTGGGCTCGTGTATGGACTTCCCATTTCATATGCGGGTTCGGGTTTAGGTGCGGGGGATGTGGTGGCCCGCGCTCCGGGTGCTACATCCTAAAGTGGTATCAGAGCTCCGGGTTGCAAAACCGGAGTTCTAGTGTCGTGATTGAGTCTGTCTAGGTCGTACAGCATAGGACAACGTGGTTATGTAACTTCATGTGCTTATTTGTTTATTTCTTTGTTAATAGTGCACATGAACATGTATTGACCCGCATGCATATGTATTGGAATTTCTTTAATTTCTGTAGAAATATGCCTCCAAGAAGATATCATCGTCGAGATAGATCTCCCGAGCATCGTCATCATCGGGATCACTCTCCTCAACAAAGGAATAACAATCCACCACCACCACAAATGGATCCGGGAAACTTTATGGAAAGGCTTGCGGTATTTTTGGAGCAACGGAATCAAGAAAGGAATAATGCCCCGCCGGTCGGTAATCATGGAGGAGGTCTTATTACAACCACCCTTAGGGAATTCAAGAATCAAAACCCACCGGTTTTCATTGATGGGAATGATATTCAAGGCGAAGAATGGTTGGCCCAGACAAACCGGATATGGAATCTTATACCTTGTGGACCGGATGAGAAACTTCAATGCACCCTTACCATGATACAAGGACAAGCTTATGATTGGTGGTTAAGTGTTCAAGGGAAATTGGTGGCCTCCGGGGAAGAAATTACTTGGGAAGTGTTTGTTCGAGAGTTCAAGAGCAAGTATGTCCCAAAAGCTACCCGGAATAGACGCTTGAGAGAGTTCATGGATCTTAAGCAAAGGGAAATGTCGGTAACGGATTATATTAATGAGTTCGAGAGGCTTTCTCGGTACGCCCCAAAGTATTGCCAATGATGACGAGAGTAAGGCCTCCCAATTTCTCCAAGGGCTTCGGGAGGATATGAAGGATGCATTAGAAGCTTCAAATACTAGCACGTGGGCTAAAGTGACGGACAAGGCTTTGAGAGTTGAAGACCGGGTGGTTATGAGAAGAAAGAGTACACACACCGGCCAAAGCTCTAGCTCGGATACTCCATCAAATCTTGGAAAGAGACCGGTGTACGAAGTTCGTCCACTTCCTAATCCTCAAAACAAGCAACCCAAACCGGCAAATCTAAATCCTCCTTTGGCTATCAAGGGTCCCGAGTGTGTACATTGCCATCGAACAAACCATTTGTCGGAGAATTGTTGGAAGCTTCACCGGAAGTGCTTCGGATGTGGGTCACCGGAGCATATGTTAGATCAATACCCACTCAAGAGGCCAGATTATGTGCCGGGAGGAAATCCGAGACCCGCGATTCAGGCTCAGGCATACGCTTTGGGTGGAGAAAGGGAAAGAGCGACAGAAGTTGATCAAAATGCCACGGTGGAAGGTACACTTGCATACATGGCATAACATCACATGCATTGGTCGATCTCGAGACCATTTATTCATTTATTTTCGGGATGCATTATTGTGATTGTTGTTGGTTGTTGTTTTAACTTCTTTGTATGCCCTATTACTTGCGCATGACTTTGTTGTGAGTTCTTTTGAGAGTTCTTGGTGAGAAGTTCTTTGACGGGAGTGTTCGGTAAGCTTGAGGGTCGAGTTCTCCTTGTCAACTTGTTAGAGCCATCGAGAAGAGATAAGGTTTGAGGTACAAGATCAAAGAAGGCAAGAGGTCGAAAATCAAAGAGTCAACTCGTGAGATCAATGAGAAGTTGTATCCAGAGTGGTTCGAGGTCCCAAGCCGGACCTGAGGACAGGTCCTTTTTAAGGGGGAGAGTTTGTGACACCCCGCTCGTTCGCACGTACAGGTTTGTACCACGTGTGAGTTTATTTTCCGTAATTGTATTTATTTTCATTTATATTTGATGAATTCTTATTTATTTCTAATTGTTTCTTATATGAATTATTTGAAATAATATGAAATATGTGATTTAAATGTCAAGAATATGCCCGAATTTAGATTATGATGTGAATTCTTGTAAATTATGAATTTATGATATGTGAATTTTATTCCCGAGCATGCTAATTTCGTGAATTATGTGAAATACGTGATTTAAGGATGTAATTGTAGGATTTTAAAATTATTGGACTTAATTGGAAATTCGAATTTGGACCTATTTGCAACTTTTTGAAAGTTTTGGACTCATTTGAAAAATGAGTCATTTTAGTACATGTGTGCACGTTTTAATTTATATCGTGAGCTACGACACTCGGATTCGAGCCTCGTCTTTGGCGTTCAACTCCTTTCGACGACCCGGACGCAATGGAACAGGTTTCGTATTTTTTCGATGTCGTTTTGACCCCCGACGAAGCAGATTTCAGCCCCACGTACCCTAAAACACCCCTATGACCTATATGGAGCTATAAAGCCTAATCCTCATCATTTCCTTGACTTAATTATATCCTAAATCATCCCATTTCTCTTCCCATACCTGCTGATCAGTTTCCAAGACAAAGAAAAAGGGGAAAAACGTGAAGGAAGAGAAAGAAAGAAGAAAGAAGAGAAACCTCCATCTTTGGCCAATCTTTGAACCAAACCATCCGATCCTTTGCTTCTTCTTCAAGATCAAGGTATGAATCTTAATCTCCATGTTCTTGTGATTATTTTTCCCTACTTGAATCATGTATTTTGTTAAAGAATCCATGCGTATGCCATACTTGATGAATAATTAGGTTAAACTTTGAAATTCTTGAATATATGTTACCATGTACGTATGGGGCTGTTTTGTGTGAATTTTGTGCTTGGTTTTCATGGTTATGGCTGATGTTATGTTCCCTTAACTGCTGTTCGTTGCTGCTATGTTTAAGAAGGAAAAACAGAGGATTTTTGGTATAAAATGAAACTGCTGTCATGGCTCCTTGTTGCTTCGGTCTTGCTGCTAATTTTGAGGGTTCTTGCATGAGTTTTAGGATGAAATGCATGGAAAATGATCTGGATTTGTGGAGTTCTGTTACGTGCTGCTGGTGCTCTGTTTTTCCCTCATTTTCAGCTGCGTTTTGGTTGATTTTGTGCACGAATTGAGCTGCTGTCACAGCTGCGTGTTGCTATCAGTTTTGTGGCTGTTTTGTATGGAATTTGAGCATGATTTTATGACCATAGCTACTGTTATTGCTTCCATTACGTTGTTGTTGCGTTACACCCTGTTCTTGCCCTATTTTCATGCCCAAATCTGCTGCTGTAACTGCGGAACTGCTGCTGCTGTTTTACTTCTCCCCAGGCGGGGAGAATTTGCGGGGACTTGATGCAGGAACCATGGTGCTGCTTTTGTTATGTGCTTGTGTGCATGGTTGTGCATGAATGTGTGTGTGTTAGTGTGTGCATGCATGAGTTGAGGGTGTATGCGTGAGTGTTATATATATATATATAATGTGTATGAATATGTATATATATAAATGTAATTTGTGCATGTGTGTGTGGTTACGTGTGTATATATATATATATATATATATATATATATATATATATATATATATATATATATATATTACATTATATGCTTTATATTTAATGTAATGTATATTATATATTTAGATTTTAATTATGGAAATGGTTTTATTAAGTTATATATGTTATAATCTTAAATAATTTGATCTCTTCATGCTTTTTAAATGCCTTCTTTTAATTACTTATGACTTATATGTGATGAAAATATGTTGTATTATATTTTAAATGTCTTGAATTAATTTTATGGATTCATTTTATATGAATTTTACGTGATTTGAATTTGAACGTTTTAAATGGTACCTTTCTTTATTCCATTGACACTAAGTGGTTTCTTTTGCTTCTAAGCTTATCCTATGATATTGATTAATGAATAAGCAATGTGTTATGATATCGTTATGAAATTTATGCTATGATATTGAAGGGAAAAACGTGAAATGAAATTTGTTAAAGTTTAAGTGTTCATTTGATATTTTCTTGCATTCATAGCATCCATTTGCATCGCCGTGCGTCTAAGTGGTACATGTTTGAGTCTAAATCTTTAGTATTGCGTTTGTTTGTCTCAGGGGTGCTTCCAGGAGGAGTCGTGCCCGGAGTTTAAGTTGTTTGGGATCGTTTTCTCGCACTACACTACACTTTTGTTCAAAGGTGAGGTTTAGGTTCTTTCCTTTTTAGTTAAGCGACCTAAGACCCTTAAATGTTCGTTTTCTAACCCGCATGCGACTATATATTATATATATAGTTAAATATGTGTAATGTATAATATGCTTATGATCTTGTTATAAAGTTTTGGCTTTCGAAAGGGCTATATCTACGAGCATATATGAGTTCACCTTTTTAATGAAAGTTTAATGTTTATGAAAGTTTAATGCTAATGTTCGTAATGTTAATGATTTGTAATGAGCGAGAATGCAATGCAATGAAAGGTAAGGTAAGGTAAGGTAATGTAATGGTAATGTTGGGCCCCGGAGATGTGGGTAAGGGGGACCCGGGACGACCATGGGGTCGCCGGTTATGACCTCTGTGCACGTTCTCCATCCAAAGTACTACGTACGACCCTAGGGAGGTTGGGGAAGTCGCGGTGCTCTTGATGCCGTCGGAATGAACCGGGGAGGACTCGTGTGGGCTAGCTACCCCTCGAGGAATGTATAATGTAATGGCACTCGTGTGGGTTAATCACCCCTCGAGGAATGTATAATGTAATGGATGGCTAGGGTCGACGGACTCTTCCATCACCGGAGAAGGGGATTGAATGTGATTTCTGTTTTATAATGTAATGTAATGAGGAGCCCAGGATGGGATTTCCGCTCGTACTCGCCGAGCTTAATGAATTGGTTGGATTATGAAACGGGAATAGAGACTTTATGTAAATGCATTTGTTAAGGAATATGTAATGTATACGTATATGATATGTAATGTTCTTTGAAAATGATTTGGTGTGCAAAAACCTATTCCCGGTTCATAACCTTTATCTTTTATGTGCTTTGCTATCTTTAAGTATAGTGTGTGGGTGTGCATTAGCCCCCTCACTCAGTCGAGATATGACTGACACCTCTCCTTTTCCCACTTTTAGTTTGCAGGTCTTTTGAGCACGAGCTAGGCGGAGAAGTTGGTCGTTCGAGTCTCACTTTTGGGTTTAGGTCGTGCTAGGTGCATTACATTCATTTTGTCTTGTATTTAATGAATTAATCATGTTATGAATTTTTGTTTCTGAGATATGAATTGTTATGGTTACGTACATTCGATCTTTTGATGAATATGTAAATTTTGGAATTTTTATATTCCTAGAACTCCTTGTTTCCGCTATTTATTTTATTTATCGCGCGCTCTGAGTTTGTTTTAGCTCCGCCTAGCCTAGTGAGTGTGTGGTCTCCCATTCGCTTAGACTTGGGCTCGCGTATGGACTTCCCATTTCATATGCGGGTTCGGGTTTAGGTGCGGGGGATGTGGTGGCCCACGCTCCGGGTGCTACAAAGGTCATGGAGCGGGTCATACTGGTCGGATTTAAGTGAAATTGGGTCACCAATTGGGTTGAATCTGAAATTGGGTCGCAAGTCAACATTTAAGGCTTAAAAGGTTGACTTTTCGTAAAATGGTCATAACTTTTTCGTCCGAACTCCGATTTGAGCGATTCAAAAACCCACTAACTCGTAATCGAATTATCTATCCAATTTCATTAAGTTCTATCTAGTTCCAGGCTTCGAAAATAAATGTACCATTTAGTCCCTAAATTATGCTTTAATATCCATGTAAGCACGTTGGTTCGTTAAAAGCTAAAACGTGCTATCAAAGCTTAAAGACAACGATACGAGAACATATTCAGCAAGTCACGAAGTCATGTTTCTCATGCAATTCACGTATTTCAAAAAAGTATGAAGCGACTATCTAATTAAGGCGTAAATCCACATAAATCATGCATACAAAGGTAAATCGTACACTCTCGTTCCAACCCTTACCTTGATCAAGAAGCGAGGCGTGACAACCTCCCCTCCTTAAAGAAATCTGGTCTGCAAATTTACCATCAGAAAACAACTCAGGGTGAAAACTCCGCATCTTCTCTTCTGTTTGCCAAGTTGCTTCTTCGGACTTGAGATCTCTCCAAAGTACCTTCACCAAGGGAATTCGACGATTCCTTAACTCTTGGACTTCCTGCCCAATCATTGTCGGTCGTTGCACAATTGCTAAATCCGAATCCAATTTGAATTTCTATCCATATACCCGTCGGGACCGAAGCAAGCGGTGACAAACGGATAACCTAGCTAGGCAGTACTAGACTCACAAAGCGAGTAAACAAACACAAGTATGCGGAAGCTTAAATCGAAACACATCAAATGCATAAATTCATCCGTTCAACATTTAAGTGACCGTCACGGTCCAGTACAAAATGCTCAAGTGCGGAAATGTAAAAATCATCCTTTTGACCAACACGGTCCAAACTAATCATAAGAGTGTAGTATCAACATAGTAAATCCATGAATCTCAAAGCATAACATAAGTTATAAAGTAGAGTACGCTACAAGCGTAAACAAGTACAAGCTAGACCAAGACAAGACTCTCAAAAGACCCCGCCTAGCTTGACTCCAAAATGCGACCTGCGGACACGAAGGGTAAGGGGAGTCAGCTCAAAAGGAACCGGTGAGGGGGAGTATACATAATATAAGTGATATAAGAGGGTTTGATGCATACTCAAATTAAAGGTGTTCATGATCAGTTTAACTTTTCAAAATCAATGCAAGGGTTTCCAAAATAACAGATCTCAAACCACATACAAAACCGGATCGACGAGAACGAGCACTCCATCCTTACTTCCCGAACCAAATAAATCCAAATCAATCCATCCATTATGCCATTGATGCCGAGGGTGTACCTCCCCCGATCATCCATAACATAGAGGATTCGGTCCATGAAACCTAGCTCTCTCCAAGAAAACTTCAACAACGAAACCTCCTCGGAGTCTTAGTAGAGTCCACAGTGGGAGCTTTGTATGAGGACATCCGTCGGCCCTCGCCTTCCCGGAATATCGCTCAACTCCGTCCCCGAGCTCAAATTCGATTTCCCCAAGCAAGCGTCCTTGCAAGGTACATCATAACCTCGCTACACAACTCACACAAACATAATATTCCATGAAAGTTCCAAAAGCATTGTGGGTACTTATCCCATATACCAAGTCAAGTTTTTACTTGCAAGTCGTTTTCCAAAAGCAAATATCAATAATATGAGCAAAGCTCACAAGACTTGGCTTATAACGCCTACATATACGTTTTGAAAACGGGAGTTAAGTCATCAAATATGATAGGCCATATGTGTCCATAGTTTTGAAAACATTTTATATTATAACTCCTCACCTTTACCAAGAACTCCAAAAGCCAACCACGAGCAAACAAGCTACTCGTCCGGAGACTCACCACCTAACGAGATAAACGTGCTAACAAGGGTAAGACTCGACTCAAACCAATTAAGACGACGCACGGCTTGAAAAGAATGCAAATGTGTTCATGATGTGCAATGAATGTCCAGCAATTACAATCAAATGAAGTCATACGAGTCATATAACAAGCTTTCAAGTCCTAAGACATGCAAATTTCAACATATAAATCATACTTGGCATATTCTCACACATAATCGAGGTATACAAGACATTAAAATGCACATAAACATGATTCCAAGTCATATATATCATATTAGGGGTATAAGAAGTGCAAAAGAAGTTAAAACGAAGCAAAACGATCAAAATCACAAAAACTCATTTTTTTTACCCGAGGGTACACAAACGGCCGTTTAGCCTTTTAGAGTAATTTACAAACGCCCGTTTGGGCTTAAAAATCGTGACAGTGGCTTCCCACACGGGGGTTTGCGGTTTTAGTTCAAAATCGAAACCCTGGTTTGGCATGCTGCTGTTGCAAAACTCAATTACGGACATATGCTTGGAAATGGTGTATTTTAGGCTCTAAACACTACTAAATCATGCTTCAAAGTTAATACAATATTCATAAGCATAATTAAACATCAAATAGCATGTCAAGAACATCTAGGAACAAATATGTATCAAGAAATCCAACAATTTGGACATATGAACTTCGTTTTACCCAAGTATTCAAGCTTCAAACTCAACAATGGTGCAATTCTCTATAATGCAAGGGACTCAAAAGAATCAATCAGATTCTTCATGAAATTGCTCAAGGAATAAGAATCTAACACAAAATCAAGAAAAAACATACAAGAGCATCACGTTCTTCATGTTCATGAAAGCTTCAAGCATCATCAATGGTGAAATCTTTAACCATGCATAAAACTCAAAGATATCTATCACATTCTTCCTAAAAACATGTAAGGGGCAAGAATCCATCATCAAATCAAGCTAAAACAAGCTAGAACATGAACATGCAAGAATTCTTCATAAGAGCTTCAAAGGTCAAAAATGGTGGTTTCTTCAAACAAGCATGAAAATGAGAAATTCTTACATCAAATTGTTCCCAACATCATAAGAAACATATTTCCATCAAAATCTTCGGATTTAATCCATCTAACATGAACCCTAGATTCATATTCAAGCTTAGAACCTTTGAGAACATAAACCCAACAAGAGAGCACATAATATTACCTTTAGAGTTGGAAATCGAAGAGGAAATCTTGTTCTTTAGTCTTGAATGTCAAGCTTTAATCTTCACTCTTGGCTCTTGAAGATGGCTTCAAGTGTTCGTGGTGTTCTTGAGAGAATATGACTAGGCTTAAGAGAAAGTCTTGAGAGAGAATAACTTGATTCTTATGAAATAGCGTGAGTTGAGTTTGGGTGTTATAATCTGATTTGGGTCAGCTAAATAAGGTCATGGAGCGGGTCATACGGGTCGGATTTAAGTGAAATTGGGTCACCAATTGGGTTGAATCTGAAATTGGGTCGCAAGTCAACATTTAAGGCTTAAAAGGTTGACTTTTCGTAAAATGGTCATAACTTTTTCGTCCGAACTCCGATTTGAGCGATTCAAAAACCCACTAACTCGTAATCAAATTATCTATCCAATTTCATTAAGTTCTATCCAGTTCCAGGCTTCGAAAATAAATGTACCATTTAGTCCCTAAATTATGCTTTAATATCCATGTAAGCACGTTGGTTCGTTAAAAGCTAAAATGTGCTATCAAAGCTTAAAGACAACGATACGAGAACATATTCAACAAGTCACGAAGTCATGTTTCTCATGCAATTCATATATTTCACAAAAGTATGAAGCCACTATCTAATTAAGGCGTAAATCCACATAAATCATGCATACAAAGGTAAATCGTACACTCTCGTTCCAACCCTTACCTTGATCGAGAAGCGGGGCGTGATAACCTCCCCTCCTTAAAGGAATCTGGTCTCCAAATTTACCATCAGAAAACAACTCAGGGTGAAAACTCCGCATCTGCTCTTTTGTTTCCCAAGTTGCTTCTTCGGACTTGAGATCTCTCCAAAGTACCTTCACCAAGGGAATTCGACGATTCCTTAACTCTTGGACTTCCTACCCAATCTTTGTCGGTCGTTGCACAATTGCTAAATCCGAATCCAATTAGAATTTCTATCCATATACCCGTCGGGACCGAAGCAAGCGGTGACAAACGGATAACCTAGCTAGGCAGTACTAGACTCGCAAAGCGAGTAAACAAACACAAGTATGCGAAAGCTTAAATCGAAACACATCAAATGCTTAAATTCATCCGTTCAACATTTAAGTGACCGTCACGGTCCAGTACAAAATGCTCAAATGCGGAAATGTAAAAATCATCCTTTTGACCAACACGGTCCAAACTAATCATAAGAGTGTAGTATCAACATAGTAAATCCATGAATCTCAAAACATAACATAAGTTATAAAGTAAAGTACGTTACAAGCGTAAACAAGTACAAGCTAGACCAAGACAAGACTCTCAAAAGACCCCGCCTAGCTTGACTCCAAAATGCGACCTGCGGACACGAAGGGTAAGGGGAGTCAGCTCAAAAGGAACCGGTGAGGGGGAGTATACATAATATAAGTGATATAAGAGGGTTTGATGCATGCTCAAATTAAAGGTGTTCATGATCAGTTTAACTTTTCAAAATCAATGCAAGGGTTTCCAAAATAACAGATCGCAAACCACATACAAAACCGGATCGACGAGAACGAGCACTCCATCCTTACTTCCCAAACCAAATAAATCCAAATCAATCCATCCATTATGCCATTGATGTCGAGGGTGTACCTCCCCCGATCATCCATAACATAGAGGATTCGGTCCATGAAACCTAGCTCTCTCCAAGAAAACTTCAACACCGAAACCTCCTCGGAGTCTTAGTAGAGTCCACAGTGGGAGCTTTGTATGAGGACATCCGTCGGCCCTTGCTTTCCCGGAATATCTCTCAACTCCGTCCCCGAGCTCAAATTCGATTTCCCCAAGCAAGCGTCCTTGCAAGGTACATCATAACCTCGCTACACAACTCACACAAACATAATATTCCATGAAAGTTCCAAAAGCATTGTGGGTACTTATCCCATATACCAAGTCAAGTTTTTACTTGCAAGTCGTTTTCCAAAAGCAAATATCAATAATACGAGCAAAGCTCACAGGACTTGGCTTATAACGACTACATATACGTTTTGAAAACGGGAGTTAAGTCATCAAATATGATAGGCCATATGTGTCCATAGTTTTGTAAACATTTTATATTATAACTCCTCACCTTTACCAAGAACTCCAAAAGTCAACCACGAGCAAACAAGCTACTCGTCCGGAGACTCACCACCTAACGAGACAAACGTGCTAACAGGGGTAAGACTCGACTCAAACCAATTAAGACGACGCACGGCTTGAAAAGAATGCAAATGTGTTCATGATGTGCAATGAATGTCCAGAAATTACAATCAAATGAAGTCATACGAGTCATATAACAAGCTTTCAAGTCCTAAGACATGCAAATTTCAACATATAAATCATACTTGGCATATTCTCACACATAATCGAGGTATACAAGACATTAAAATGCACATAAACATGATTCCAAGTCATATATATCATATTAGGGGTATAAGAAGTGCAAAGGAAGTGAAAACGAAGCAAAACGATCAAAATCACAAAAACTCATTTTTTTTACCCGATGGTACACAAACGGCCATTTGGCCTTGTAGAGCAATTTACAAACGCCCGTTTGGGCTTAAAAATCGTGACAGTGGCTTCCCACACGGGGGTTTGGGGTTTTAGTTCAAAATCGAAACCCTGGTTTGGCATGCTGCTGTTGCAAAACTCAATTACGGACATATGCTTGAAAATGGTGAATTTTAGGCTCTAAACACTCCTACATCATACTTCAAAGTTAATACAATATGCATAAGCATAATTAAATGTCAAATAGCATGTCAAGAACATCTAGGAACAAATATGTATCAAGAAATCCAACAATTTGCACATATGAACTTCATCTTCCCCAAGTATTCAAGCTTCAAACTCAACAATGGTGAAATTCTCTATCATGCAAGGGACTCAAAGCAATCAATCAGATTCTTCTTGAAATCGCTCAAGGAACAAGAATCTAACACAAAATCAAGCAAAAACATACAAGAGCATCACGTTCTTCATGTTCATGAAAGCTTCAAGCATCATCAATGGTGAAATCTTTAACCATGCATAAAACTCAAAGATATCTATCACATTCTTCCTAAAAAAATGTAAGGGGCAAGAATCCATCATCAAATCAAGCTAAAACAAGCTAGAACATGAACATGCAAGAATTCTTCATAAAAGCTTCAAAGGTCAACAATGGTGGTTTCTTCAAACAAGTATTAAAATGAGAAATTCTTACATCAAATTGTTCCCAACATCATAAGAAAAATATTTCCATCAAAATATTCGGATTTAACCCATCTAACATGAACCCTAGATTCACATTCACGCTTAGCATCTTCAAGAACATAAACCCGACAAGAGAGCACATAATCTTACCTTGAGAGTTGGAAATCGAAGAGGAAATCTTGTTCTTTAGTCTTGAATCTCCAGCTTTAATCTTCACTCTTGGCTCTTGAAGATGGCTTGAAGTGTTCTTGGTGTTCTTGAGAGAATATGAATAGGCTTAAGAGAAAGTCTTGAGAGAGAATGACTTGAATATTATGAAATAGCGTGAGTTGAGTTTGGGTGTTATAATCTGATTTGGGTCAGCTGAATAGGGTCATGGAGCGGGTCATACGGGTCGGATTTAAGTGAAATTGGGTCACCAATTGGGTTAAATCTGAAATTGGGTCGCAAGTCATCATTTAAGGCTTAAAAGGTTGACTTTTCGTAAAATGGTCATAACTTCTTCGTCCGAACTCCGATTTGAGCCATTCAAAAACACACTAACTCGTAATCGAATTGTCTATCCAATTTCATTAAGTTCTATCCAGTTCCACGCTTCAAAAATAAATTTACCATTTAGTCCCTAAATTATGCTTTAATGTCCATGTAAGCACGTTGGTTCCCTAAAAGCTAAAACGTGTTATCAAAGCTTAAAGACAACGATACGAGAACATATTCAGCAAGTCACGAAGTCACGTTTCTCATGCAATTCACGTATTTCACAAAAGTATGAAGCGGCTATCTAATTAAGGCGTAAATCCACATAAATCATGCATAGAAAGGTAAATCGTACACTCTCGTTCCAACCCTTACCTTGATCGAGAAGCGTGAAGTCACAGTTACATTGATCCAAGTTCTATTGATTCATCCTTTATGAGCTCGGATTGGTGGAATGAATAGGAATGAACTCGTCCCCCAAATTGCTTATACTTGATTTCACAATTCCTCCAAAAGCTCTTTGCCTTTCTTTATCGTTTCCATATCTTTCAATTCGGCCTCACAACATGACAATAAAGTTTGGATCTAGAAAATAAACTCCAATCAGACCGAAGACAGCACCTTTAGCATCTTGGCTTTCCATAAACTTGGAATCACCATATTGATTAGATTCTCTTTAATTCCTTTCAATACGGCTTCTTCCTTACCCAAAATTTGAAATGTCTCAATTCACTTCTTCTTCTCCCTCTTGTCTGAACTTGATCTCTAATAGCTTGAATTAGGTGATCCCATCAACTGATTAGATAATTTTCATTAATTATCAGCCATGAACCTACTTTACCTTGAATTCTCTTTAAAGTCATCACCTACTCATTGATAGAAGCCTCAAATCTAGAATACCTTCGAGATTTTTTCTTCACCTCTCTCTTGAATAAATACTCCTATGAAATCCAATTGGAAAAAAAAAATCCTCGTAGTGTTAGCATGCCTGTTGACCTCGTGAATCAAAACCATCATATACCCTAAATCCCATCTCATCAAGGATTCACCATCGAAAATAGAGCTTGCGAGTTTTTCCCATAAAACGGCTTCTTATTCCGGGTTCTTATCACTCGAACCATAGCCCAATTAGAGAAGGTCATGGCTCTTTAATTCTTGTATGAAATCCCCGATGCCTTCCTTAAAACTTTCGTGTTAGGGAGAAAAGTTTGTGATAGATCGTTGTTGTCGTAGGGATTGGTCGTCGTTTGATATTATCTTCATAACCTATAAATCATAACTCATTTCGACATAAATGCATGTCGGTTAATTAGTGCATATGACACATAATTAGCACCAAAAGCACATATTTAATGCAAAATGCAACACAAAAGTCAACAAAATTTAAGTTAAGCACTTTTAACCATGTATTTTCACATCAAGTTTTAATAACAATGCTCATAATCAATGCGGTGCACACGTTGACAAGTTGTTCCTATGCCGTACGACCTAAACTGACTCAATCACGGCACGCGAACCCTAGTTTTCCAACCTGGGGCTCTGATACCACTTAAGGATGTAGCACCCTACACGCAAGGTGCCACATCCCCCGCACTCAGACCCGACCCGTATATGAAATGGGAAATCCATACACGTGTCAGTTCAGAGCGAACGGGGACTCACTCACTCACTATGCTAGGCGGAAACTAAACTACGAAACTCAAATAAACAAAACCAACACGATGAATGCAATTGCGAAAGCGGGGAATATAATCGGAAGTCATATCAATCATAAAGACGGGTTCAACTAACATAGATACCTAGTCCCGAAAATTCATACATAATCGTAAATCATAAGGTACGGTTACAAATTACCCCTAGAAAGTTGTCCCAAATTCGATAAATTTAACATTTCCAAATATACCTTCTTATATAAGCTAACTGATGTACAAAGTGCGTATGAAGTGACTTAGACCTAAATATGAGACTTGACAAACTCAGAACCCCGCCTAGCACTCCAAGACCTGCAAAAGAACTGAAAATAATCCGGGTTCAGTCTATAGGAGACTGGTGGGTATAAAAATGGCATAAGTATCATATAAGACAATATTTAAACATTCACATGCAAGTTATAATCCCAAATGATGTTTTTAGAACATTTCCCAAGTGGGTGAAATAAGGAAGTCATCAAAAGGGATTATAACAACCAATTTTCATTAGGTCTTTCGTGGCCCAACGAGTGGGCGTGCATTATCTCCAACCAACACCTTGTGTAATTCATTAAACATTCATTCATTCTTTCTTTCTTTCATGCATTTCATTCTTTCGTGCACATTCGTGAACATTTACACCTTCTTCCTCCGGGTGATGGCCGGGTGATCGGCCCGAACCATCCATGCATTGACGAAAAGAGGTTATATGACTCCCCAGATGGCACTCACCGTCCATTCCTAGATAACTCCTAACGAGGTCCGGTTACGCCGTTCATTGGTTGTAACTAGTTTGAGGGATCACCGTCAGTCCATGCCTCCCCGGATAGCCACTCACATCAAGTCCCTGGGCTCCTTTCTGTGCATTCATTCATTCATTCTCGCCAAAACATTTGGTAGGTTCATAAAAGAAGGGCTTTACCTTAAAATCATTGACTCTTGAAAACGACGTTATATATATATAATAACTTTTAGCCGAAATCTTTACACATTGGAAGTATATGAGGTCATTTATCTAAATTGTAGAGAAATCCACCTTTTACACCTAACCGAATGATACCAAGAGGAAAAGAAGGCTTGAAGAAAACCTAGGAACCCGACATCTCCTCCCTGGAGAAAACTGTACCAAGAACAATATAACGTGCTCGTGCGACTCAAGACTCCAAATGAACCATATATGACGTACGGAAATGCATTAACGTGATATGAGGCTCATAAGAAGTAAAATGAGGCCACGAAGTCATGAAATCAAGTAATTCACCCAATATGTTCAACTATATACAATACATGATGGTTTCATATTCATACGTTCCATATCTTTCACAAATCACATCAAAACGAGCCATAAGCTCTATATAGTAATCATAACACATACTACAACAAATGTACAAGGCATATGAGTCATAAAAGAAGTTATAATTTATCATTTAGGGCTCACAAATGTAGTAACGAAACATGCATACACGTTAGGGAGCATTGAAGTCATATTAGGTTACAACTTGTAAAAATATTCATTAAAACTTCATGCAATTTCATAACATGCAAGTTAATATATAATCTAACATGTTCACATAGCATGTAAGTCATAAACAAATAAGGAGGAGGCATTAGAAAGCACAAGAAGAAACACGAAAGTCATGCACGCAAAGATTAAATTAGGGTGATCATACTATTTAAATACTCAAATTATAACACTTAAATTCACACTTATTAAATATATAAAATATAATATATATATATATATATATATATATATATATATATATATAATATATTACCTACATACATGTCTGCCACTTAGTCTTTACAAAGTAACAAATATTAAACATATTAATATATAGACGTACATGCATGTAAGCTTACCAAATAACAAAATGTAATTGTGCATGTCCTATATATATATAATATATTACATGTGACATTCATTTACTCACGTACATGACAAATAAAAGGAGGAAAAAAAACATGATATAGCAGCCGACAATAAAAACAACGAAAGCATCTAACCAACAGCTCGAAACTTACTCAACTTGAAGTCGCGGCCACGACCATAACTCAGCACAATTGGGGTCGCGGCCGCTACCAACTCCTCCAACAGCAACATAGCAGCCATCAAGTCAAAACAGGGCCAAATCTGGGTCGCGGGCACGACCGTAATACACCTCCTCGGAGTCGCGGGCGCAACTGTGTGTTGCAGGCGCGAAAATGGAGTCTGCAGCCCCTGTTCCTTCGTCTTCAACCCCACAACCACTTCCAGACAAGTAAGAGCAACAACAAGGCATGGAAATCACAGCTAAAGCTCAGCCAAACACTCTTAAAATCACCTTAAAACCACACGGCGCAGCAAGAAAGTAAATCAAGCATATACCTCAAGTGTCATGAAAATTCCATCAATGGGGATTAAATATTCAGCAAGTTTCCAAGAAAATTGAACTCATAATCACATAAATGAAGTTCTAAGAACCAATTACAAAGCTTAAATCAGGAAATAGATCAAGAATTTGCAAGAACTCAACAAAGAAAGCTTATAACCCAACTATTCACGTTCTTGGTGGAAGCAAGCTTGATTCTCCATGAAAATGAGCAAGATCATACTTAAAAGAAAGATAAGAATCTGGAGATTACACAAACATAATTACCTTTTGAATTCGACAAAGAATGGTGGCCGAACAAGCAAGAAATATCGAGATGTGAATAGTGGCTCTATCTCTTCTTTCTTTCTCCCCTTCCTTCACGTTTTCAGCTCCTTCTCTCTCTCTCTCTTCTTGCTGAACGAAATAAGGGCCAAAATATGGTGAAAGGGGGATGAATAAGGTTTAAGTGGGTTCAAGTTTCACCCAATTTGGTCAAGATTTGATCAAGTTATGCCCAAAATAGTCAATGGTGGTACATTTCGCTCATGAGGCTCGGTTCGGGCAAAATTTGGGGATCCAAACGGGCTTAGAAAAATATGAATCTAGGTTCCTTGGTTTCTTTTCTTCATTACGAGTCCAACGCCTCTTCCGTAATTTGAATCCGAATCCCCGAGCTCAAGATATGCCGCCCGGAACCAGAGGTGCGCTGAATGTTCTTAATCTCCCGACTTGGTCTCGTTCCCGAAATAAAATTCGTTAACACCCCAAATAAGATCGAAAACATGAAACGAGCACATGTACAAGTTCATAACAGATAAATCTACAACATACTAAAATTTCACAAGATTCCGAAATCAAATCAAGTAAGAACGGCACGCGATCAACACATATAGGTGCATAACATTCTAGAATTCATTCAAATTTCAAATATTTTCAATTATAAATTTAAATTCCATTTTAAATATTCATTAAAGTATAACGAAATAAATATAATTAAAAAGATCAATTATAATTATAATTATAGTAAATAATTAATTACATAATTAAATAATTTGAACACGCAATTACGTAAACACATACGTCAAACTAAACGACTGAAAAGTCGGGGCGTTACACACCACTCTGCAAACTCTACTTTGAATTCCTAACATTTAATGCACCACTCTACAAACTCTGGTTTTTATTACGAATATTTAACGTATAACTATATAAACTCTACTTTTAATACAAATATCTAATGCGTCACTCTGCAAACTCTGTTTTTAATTCCTAATATTTGATGCACCACTCTACAAACTCTACTTTTGATTACAAATATTTATCGCGTCACTCTGCAAACACTGCTTTTAATTCCTAATATTTAATTCACCACTGTACAAACTCTGGTTTTGGTTACGAATATTTAACGCACCACTCTACAAAATCTGGTTTTGATTACGAATATTTAACGCACCACTCTACAAACTGTAAAATTAGAACAGTATTACCAATTCATGACTACACAAATTACAAGTTCAGTTCAGGGTATATGCCCATGAAACACAGACCATACATTCATTCCACTCATTCGCCAAACGAGAAAAACAACGACCCAATATACACGACAAATATTTACTGCATATAGGAAATACATGTTTGTTTAAATATAGGATGACAACCCAGGGTGAACTATTACCAAAAATGAAAAACCACTCATAATCTTACACAAAGGAATCAAATAAAGCATCTTACTAGGAAGGCTAGTCATGAGACATGTAGCACCCGAGCGCAAGGTACCACATCCCCCACATCGAGACCCGACCCGAATATGAAATGGACAATCCATACCCGAGTTACATCACGGCGAACGGGGACATACACACACGCTAAGCTAGGCGGGAGCTAACTTTCGCAACCAAAGAAACATTACCACAAAATGATACCTTGGTAGAAGCAAAGTACATTCATACATAACAAGATAAGCAAAGAGCGACGGGTTCAACTAGCATAGATACCTAATCCCGAAATTGAATAAAATCATAAAACATCAATTGCATGTTCTTTCTGTTACTAAAAACTCATTCCCATAACTACAATAATCATAGTTCAATATACATATGAATAGACTCTGACTTAACCAAAAGACTTAGCATACTTGACTTCCCGCCTAGCACTCCAAACCTGCAAGAACACTGAAAACAATCTGGGTTCAGTCTATACGAGACTGGTGGGTATAAAATGAGGCATAAGTATAGGATAAGACAATATTTAAATATTCACATGCAAGTTATAATCTCAAATGAGGTTTTTAGAGCATTTCCCAAGTGGGTGAAATAAAGAAGTCATCAAAAGGGATTATAACATTCATTTTTCATTCTTTAGGTCTTTCGTGGCCCGGCGAGTAGGCGTGCATTATCTCCAACCAACACCTCGTGTAGTTCATTAAACATTCATTCTTTCTTTCTTTCTTTCATGCATTACATTCTTTTGTGCACATTCATGAACATTTACACCTTCTTCCTCCGGGTGATAGCCGGGTGATCGGTCTGAACCATCCATTCAATGACCAAAATGGGGAAAACATAACTCCCCAGATGGCACTCAGCGTCCATTCCTCGCTAACTCCTAAAGAGGTCCGGGTACGCCGTTCATTGGTGGAACTAGTGTGAGGGATCACCATCGGCCCATGCCTTCCCGGGTCACCACTCACACCAACTCCCTAGGCCCCATTCTGTGCATCATTGATTCTTTCCGCCAAAACTTTTGGTAGGTTCGTAAAATAAGGGCTTTACTTTTAAAATCGTTGACTCATGAAAATGACTCTATATACATATATATTTTTGGCCGAAATCTTTACGCATTAGGAGTATATAGGGTCATTTAACTAAATAGTAGATAAACCCACCTGTTACACCTTACCGAAAACCAAGAAGACAAGAAAACTTGAGAATAACCTATGAACCCGGCATCTCCGCCCTGGAGAAAACTGTACAAAGGACAACAGTGCATACGTGAGACTCAAGACTCTACGTGAACCATATATGATGCACGGCAATGCATTGATCATGATATGAGATGCAAAAGAAATATAATTCATGCTATGAGGTCATATAATCAAGTAACTCATCAAAATGTCCAATACGGGGTGGATTCATTTTCACACGTTTGCTATCTTTCATATCTTACGTCAATTCGAGCCATAAATTATATACGACAAGTATAACATAGATTATGAAGGCACAAGAGGTGGTATTATGTCAAGGAATCGTTCATGTGCATGATTAATATTTCAAAGACATTTAAACGTTCAATACATTCATCTCAAGAATCATTCAAATTTGTTTAAGTTCGTCACTTTCATAAATCATACAAAATTAATCCAAGGAATTCAAATAATACGCATAACGCATAGCATAACATTTTTACCATTAGAGAATAGGAAAACAGAGACATTCAAGTCATGTCCGGAAATTAAATAACACGAAATAGATAACAATTAAATTCTAACATTTAAATAAATTAAACAATACTATATATATATATAATTAACCATGTATTAAATAATATATAATATATATCAAATCTAATAATGTATATATATAAATATATAATACAACATTGCACGCATGGACTAAAATAAAACAATTTAAGATCCTAACATGCATGCATTTAAATGTCTACGTACTTCCATACGCAATATGCATTCACAACCAAAAATCATGCATTTAATCAACAAAACAAATGAACTTTAATACTCATGCATGCAAACATATATTTATACATACGTAGCCATGCATGTATGCATACATTAGGAATTTGAAAAAAAAATACAAAACCATGTAAATGAAGTTGAAAACCGGAATTCATGCATGCACCGAGAGGATCGCGGCCGCGACCCATTTTCTTCTTGGAATGGTAGCGCCCGCTACATCTAATATTTTCAAAATTTTACCAAATAATTCACAAGTCAAAACATGGGGGAAAAGTGTAGCACCCTTCACGTATGGATGCCACACCCCCGCACTATAGCTTAGTCCACATACGAAATGGGTAATCCGTACATGAACCAAACTATAGCGAACGGGTGACAAAGAAAAAGAACCAAGCTACCTAGGTGGGACTAACCTTAACCAGAAAACCACAATGCAATAAAACAAGCGGAAGCATAATAATTTTCAATATTAATTTCCAAGTATTCAAGTTATACTATCTTCTAACTCTATATATCAAAACATTATCATCTCCCAAACTACATAACATGTCCAAAAGTAATAGATACAATATATGAACGTGTAGTGCTAGACTCGACTGAAAACAGCACAGGACTCTGACTCCCGCCTAGCACGAACCTGCAAAATACTGAAAGATTGAGGTGTCAGTCCAACACGAACTGAGCGAGGGGTGTAAATAAATATTAGCGTAATTAACATGTAAGTTCTAATCTCGGGTAAGGTTTTTAATAAAGGAAACAATAAAAGTTCAATCTTAGAATAGATCTCGCCCGAGATTACAACTAATCCATTCAATCGATATAAACGTTATCAATTCAATTCAATTCACTCAGTGGCCCGGCGAGTGAGGGCAATCTCCAACCTTACTCCAATTAGTGAACAATATCATCTTTAGGTTTAATTTCAATAATTATCGTACAATCATTAGTGCACACTTAGCATTTCATGAACTCCTTCTTCCTCCGGTAATGGTGGTATTACAAGGCCCAACCATCCATGAACGGTGTACGTCGGGAACATGACTCCCACGCACGGGATTTCTTCCTCCACCAAACCTCCTGGTGGATTCAGAGGTGATCCCAAAATTGGTGAGGATAGTGCAAGAGTTACCCGTCAGCCCTTGCTTCCCCGGTTGGCTCAATACACTACCCTCGGGCCCATGTGAACACGACATGCTTACTCGCCAAAACACGATCAATCATGATAACACAATTATTCAATAGATCACGAAATCATTTGTAATTGGTAGAGATTTTGGGAAAGATATAAACATATATATATATATATATTTTGGCTGAAAACATCACGTAGGGTTGTAAGGGTTCTATATATCTAGTAATTAAACCTCACCTCTACCAACCAAAAGAAGCAAGGAAGAACCCTACGGAGAGTGTTCCTCAACACCGGGACCATGATCTGTGCAACAAGGACAAGGGTTTGTCAGACACGACTCGTATGAACCATTTAAGACGCACGGCAAAGTCATAATTAGTAGATCATGCAATAACAATTAAGGAATGTCAAAGAAGAGCATGATGATCAATAAACCAAGTATATAACACATAAAAGTCACGTAAGGGAGCCAAGGAAGTGAAAGAAAAGCAATAAGAAGGGTTTTGGTGAAGTTTGGCCAAAACCGACAATTTTGAAACCGCACAAGCTGCAGAGAATTGGATATATCTTGAGTTTTAGAAGTTGGAATTGAGTTTTGTGTATTGGGTAAGAAATTAGACACGAAGACCTTTTCGATGATATATGGCTCGTTTTCTAGTTCAAAGCGAGGAGAAAATGGCGTAGGCTTGAAGTTGGATGATTGCAGTTTGTCGGTAAAGCAGCGACACCAAAAATAATTGATTATATCTCACAAAATAGAAAAGATATTGAGGTGATTCCAATTGGAGTTTGTTCTAGACTTCAAGATCTTTCCAACGGTTTAAAAATCAGGTCATTTGGAGTTCGGATAAGGGTGTACCCAGCCGGGGAATGTACAAGCAAAAATCTACCCGGCCGGGAAAAACTTGTGTAGAAACTTTCTGCACAAGCTCTACCCGCCCGGGGAGTTTTTCTTCATGAATTTACCCGCCCGAGTAGAGGGTTTTCAGCTGAAAACCGAGAAAAAACAGGGAAAAACACGGGAGGGAAGGAAAAGGGAGCAAAGGCCACAGCAAAACTTACCCAAAACACTCCAAAACAATCATATAACATGCATATAACTCATATATATCAATTAGGCATCATATACTCCATGGAAACATGCTTTGATTCACAAGATTTTATCCAACAACCCATATATGATCATGATCCTTCTCACTCTAACTCAAGAATTATGCATGAAATTTAAGTTGCTAGCTCATGATCATACTTCTACTAGCTCAAATCCAAGTTATCAATGCAAAAATCATAACCTTAGCTCCACTTATGAAATTGAAGAATCAACTATAATCTCATCTATACCTTGAAATGGAAGAAAGAATGAAGATGTGATGATGATGATGAAGATGCTCCCAAACATGCAAGTTCCCCTTGAAATCAATCTTGAAAATGATGAAATCTCTTCCTTCCTTCATGGTATTTTGATCGTGATTGAGTGTGTGAGTGTGCGAAATTCTTTGGATGAAAATAGAATGAAATGGAATGGAATGGAAGAGATGGGATGATATTTACAAAATTCTTCCAAGAATGTGCATGTGTAACGCCCCGTGTTTTCACACGTGCAGGTATGAGTTACGTGCGCAATTTCATTTAATTATATGAGTTTATATCATGTTTTACTAATTGGATTATTTCTAATTTGATTTAATTGTTAAGATTTCTATATGAATTCTAACTTGTGTTATGACTATATGAATGAAAATGTGAGAATACGAATTTTGTGAATTCGGTATTAATTGAATGAAATTATATGTTTCGTGTAATACGTGGGCTTAATTGTAACTTATTTGAATGTTTTGGACTCAATTGGAAAATTGAGTTTGGGCTTAATTACCACTTTTTGAAAGTTTAGGGACCTATTTGAATATAGGCAACCCTGAACGGTTTTCGCGATATCTTGAGCTCCGGACCTCGAAATCGAGATCCGTAACCGGCGTTGAACTTGTTTCGACGTTACCTATCCATTAAACTTGACCTTGTATTATTTCAATACCGTTTGAACCCTCGACAACGAATCTTTTCACAACCTCGTTTCTTATAACTTGTTTGAGCCGTTTACTAAACGAACCGGACTTGAACCGACCCGAATCCTACCCATATTAGCACTAAATATCAGTATTCTCCTCCTCCTTTGCCCTCATTTTGATTGATCATCATCATTTCAAGAGGCCAAGGAAGAAGCTCCAAGAAACCCTTCATTTTGATCATCCAAACCCTAAGCTCAAGATCAACCAATCTTCCATCTTCTTCCAAGGTAAGGTATGGAATGTTTTTCTCTCTTTCTCCTCTCCATTTTCTTCCGATTATATCTTTGTATGGGTTGGAGATTCATGTGAGATGAAGAGAAGCTTGAAATGAGTTATATGATATGAATTCTTGATTTTATGTCTATCTTTGGTTTTTAGTGAGAGTTGATGCATGGAAATTGTTGCTTGTAACTTCCCTATCATTTCTAGATGCTAAGATTTTGTGTTGGTTGATCATAGCATGATATGCCATTAATGAAGCTTGAAGCTTCCATGAATGAAAAATTATTATTGGATGATCTTTTGCCAATTTTATGCATGACTTATTGTATATATAAATGAATTACATGATTTGTATGAGTTTTATGAATTATGAGCATGTCTATGAGTGTACAAGAGCTTCCTTATGGCTGCCCCTGTTTTTGCAAGCTTTTCCCACGAAAAACAAAGCTGCTGCTCTGTTTTTCCTCGCAGAACGACGAGCTGACACGGCCGTGTCAGCTTTGAACTGAAAATGGACATGGCCGTGTTAGGCTCTCGATTTTGATTTTTCAGAATTTAAATCTCGGACACGGCCGTGTCCAAATGCTTTGAAAACTCAACACGGCCGTGTCAAGCCCTCGACTTTGAATTTTTCTGATTTTAAACCTCGGACACGGCCGTGTCTGTTTCCTTTGAAAACTCAACACGGCCGTGTCATTTGAAATGGCAGCTTTGGGGGAACTCTTTTATTGTTTGTTTTGCGTTTATTATTCGTAATTATGAATTATATGTAACATGATTATGTTAAAGTAATGTTTTATGATTGGTTTATGATTGATATATGCTATTGATGAATTATAAATACAAAGTATGAAAGTATGAACGATATGAACGAGATTGAATACGGTTTTACCGTATAATGAACGAAACTTGGTGAATTATATGTTTAATTGAACTCTATGATATTCATGACCATAATTGAACATATTATTGCATTTTAAGCATTCCATAGCATGTTATTGCATAGTCGAGCGTCTAATGTGGTCATGATTGAGTCTCACACTACCTTTGTCACACAGATCTTGATCCGGTGGGTGACGAGGTCGGGCAGTGAGAGCGTGTCGGGTTCTTTTGTCTATCAGGTGGGTTTTTCTTCTATTAGATAACAATATGACCCAAACACCTAATGTGCAAGATTTTAGCCAAAACCCTATATAGGTATTTATGCCAAGTTTTAACGAGCAAATGTTTTTGAACGAAAGCCTTTATTATGAATATCCTACCAAAATGTTTTGGCGAGAAATGTATGAATGATCACAATGAATGAGGGCCCGGGGCTTAGTGTATTGGTGAACCGGGGAAGCATGGGCTGACGGGAATCCACATATACTAGTCCCAACAATTTCGGCAACCTGGATTTCACTAGGAGATTAGTGGATGAAAGGGGTCCCGGCTTTTGGGGATTCATGTACCCCTCTAGCATTAATGAATGAGGGCTCGGGCCTTGCAAACCCGTTCCCTACCCGGAGGAAAAAGGAGTATATGAATGAATGAATGAATGTTCTAATGTATGTGCACGAAAGAATGTAATGTATGAATGAATGAATGAATGAATAATGGATTACACGTGGTGGTGGTTGGAGTTAGTGCACGCCCTCTCGTCGGGCTATTAATGACCTAATGAACGAATGAATTGTTATAATCCTATTCGTTGTACTTTATGTTCCCGCTTGGGAGAAATGCTTCTAAACCTCGAATAAGGATTATAACTTGCATGTATGTGTTTCAATTCCGCAATATTATGATATTATGCCTCTATTTTATACCCACCAGTCTGTCTAAGACTGAACCCGGAGTTGTTTCAGTTGTTTTTGCTGGAAAGGGGATGCTAGGCGGGATACCAGTTTGGGAGAGTCTTGCATCGTGTCTAGCCTTTCCTTTACACGCATTTGATTACTTTTGTTACTTTTAAATTGTATATGTATGGAGCGTACATGAATATTGGTACCTATATGTATCTTTCTTGAACTATTGGTACATATAGCGTATAGCTCAATCTATATATGGAATACATGTTGGTACCTAGAGCTCTAGCTCAATATGTAAAATATGAATGATTGCTTCCGCTACCTTTTTATTGCTCTGGTTGTTGTGATTGTTGTTGGGGTTTAAGTTATAGGTTAGTCCCGCCTGGCTTAGCGAGTGTGTATGTCTCCGTTCGCTATGATTCAGCACGTGTATGGAAATCCATTTCGTATACGGGTCGGGTCATGGTGCGGGGGATGTGACGTCTCGCGCTCGGGCGTTACAGCATGACTCATCAATTTTTACACTTAAGTCCCTCAATTATTGGAAGTCATGTAATCAAGTTTTATCTCATGGCAATTGATCATTTAACTCCATTCATATTAATGTAATTAAGTACATACATTTAAGGAATGATCAAGCAAGGACACACAATTATATTTAGTCACATTGGCAATTAATTCACGTAAATTTTCATGTTAAAAGAAATTTCACATAAGTTTATGAAAATAAAATGAATATAATGATATGAAAATTATAATAATAACACATAATGCATAAATGGAAAATTGGGGCGTTACAAAAAGGGTCGCGGGCGCGACCCAAAATGGCCTATCCGCGGTCACGCCCGCAACTGCGTGCAGCAGTCGCGAAATGGAGCAGCTTCGCCCTGTTTCCTCCTTCCTTTTCTCACAGCAGCAGCAGGCAACGTAGCAGCAACAAGGTAGAACGAAATGGCAAGGGAAAAACGTAGCAAAGTTGTAGCGCCCGAGCGTGAGGCACCACATCCCCCGCACCGAGACCCGACCCGTATATGAAATGGGAAATCCATACACGTGCTAAATCACGGCGAACGGGGACACAACACACACGCTAAGCTAGGCGGGAGCTAACCCTTAAACCAAGCATAACCAAAACATAATTAACTCAAAGTGACCATAACAATAACGAAAGCAATTCAACATAAGTACTTATAGGTACCAACACATAGCAATACATATCGTATTTACATATAGGTACCAACACTTACAACCTGTACAAAAGCCATCACGGCGGTAAAATAACATAATATATGCTCCATACATAATCATAATACAAGAGTAATAAGAATAGGTAGAAATGAGTGTAAAAGGAAATGCTAGACACTCATGCAAGACCTAGACGACTCGTATTCCTGCCTAGCACCTCCAAACCTGCACAAAACAACTGAAACCAAACCGGGTTCAGTCTAAAAGAGACTGGTAGGTATAAAAAAAATGGGGCATAATATATAATACAACGGAATTTAAACATATACATGCAAGCCCTAATTCCATTCGAAGTTTGATAAGAATTTCCCAAGCAGGCAAAACAAAGAAAACATTAATGGAATTACGATTATCATATTCATTCATAAATAATTATAGGGTTTCATGGCTCGACGAGTGGGCGTGCATTATCTCCAACCATCACCTCGTGCAATCATATCCTAATTCATTTATTTTCATGCATAATAATCTTATGTGCACATTCATACGATTCATAATCATACATATACACCTTCTTCCTCCGGTGGTGGACGGGTTTGCAAGGCCCGACCTGTAGCGCCCCCTAACACTACAACTCCCGCACCGTACTACCCTCGAGCGAATGTGAGACCTAGCACTCGAGAAATACTACGGCGAACGGTGTAGACAGTACTTAAGTAAAGCGTAGGGTAAAATGCAGCGGAAAATGAAAGAATTTAAAATTTGCAACAAGCAACATGATAACACACAAAATAGTGTATAATATTGTAAGGGGGTAATATAATAGTGTAGTGTATGGAGTCAATGTGAGAGCAATTTATTAGCAATATACATGATCAGGATTAAATGCTCTTAATCTAAACCTGATCTAATAAATATGACACCTATAGCTTCAAAGATACCACTAGGTGTCGTTTATCCTCGCTTCCTGAAATCATGTGTTTGAAACAGGCGAGGAATTAGTCAAAGTGACTAAGTGAAGGAAGATTAGATTTAGGTATATATATACAGTTATATATATAGATATATATGTATATATAAAATCATAGCAATAGGATATAGCAAATATGATACGGTTCATAAGTGAGAAATCGGGATAGGGCTATTTGGAGTTTATTTATAAATGATGAACCGTTTAATAAAAGATTTGTACCGCCTGCAAGTAAGGCGTCTCCCTCCGATCTCCTTAAAATATTTGTAAAACAGTACCGGGCTGATCAAGGCACCAGTACTTTAATAAAACTAAATATGATAATAACTCCGCAACACCGTAGTGTCAGTAGGGGAGCAAACCCTACCGACGATATGTATATATGTGGGAGAAAGCTATCTCTCCCAGGGAGGTTGTCTCCCTTGTAAGTCTCTTGGCGTGGAGTAACTAACCTCCAGCTAAACCACTACCAAGAGTTGGTGGCGGTCTGTGGCACCAACAATACTCTCGGCCCGTTACCTTCCGAGTATTGCTCGACACAGCTGCACGCCGGGCCCATTTTGATAAATAATAATGATTGACTTGCTTAGTCGGGAATCAGTTCTTAGTATTAATAGGACTGAAATATATAATGTCCGTATAAGATCCTGATTCCGACTTATTGGTATTTTCCTCATAAAGAGGAATATGTATAATATTGATATATATATATATATAGATAGGAAATCAAATAATAGATAGGTTTGGAAATCCTTTTATAATTAGATATAGATATAAACATGATTCCAGTTGAAAATGTTTTAACCCTCACCTAGTACAGAAATTCAAATAGGTTGGAACGGATCCCACTGTTCAGAGCAATTGTCGCCTGAAAGTAATTACTATTGACTTAGAACTAGGTTCTTATGATTCTAATCACATAATCACATAAGGTTTAAGAAATATAACATATTAGAGAATTCTCAAATCATTTAGAAATTATTTTCCCGGTAAAATTTAATTTCATTTGTTTAAGGGAAAATAATTAATTTATTAAGTTTCATAAATTCTTTAACCACTTAAATATTTATTAATCATGTCATAACCTTAAATAGAGTATTAGGAATTAAATTTGGAATTTAATTCAACAATGTAAGTTGATCTTGAAATTATTTTATAATTTTATTAATTTTTGAATTAATTTGGAAAAATAATTATATAAAATTCCAAAATCATATTTTATAATTAAAATTAAATTAATTTCGAAATTAATTAATTAAATGTTGACCAAAAGTCAAAATTACTATTGAAAACATTTACTATTCAATTTCTTGTGAATTAAACACTTAATAACATAAAATCGATCACACACACACACACACTATCACACGTGCACATGAATTTGTTCAAGAACATTATGAATGTGTTCTTGAGCTTATGAAGATGTTCATACTAGTTCATGATCATATTCAACAAGTTCTAAGTCCATAACACATGATTAAATTCAAATGTAGCACTTTAATCATAAAATTAAATCTAAATAAATTATTCTAATCATAAATTTAATTAAACAAGAACATAATTATTTAAATATACATTCATATTATATCATATCACATTTCATGCATTTAATTAAATAAAATTTCATAATGTAGGCACACTACACATAAAGTTCCCAATTATGCATATATATTATAAAAATAAATTCTTAAAACATAATTTTATTATTCCTAAGCATGCTACTAATATTATAATATTAAAAACATAACATAAAGCATGAAATAATAAAAGAAAATTGCACCTTAGAGAGAGATTGTGGTTGTGTCGTGAGTTTGAGGATCAAATGTGATGATTTTTGTGTGAATTTTATGTTATGCTTCTAAGGGTATTTATAGTTGGTATTTAGGGGGCTTATGTTGCAATTAATTAGATGAATCATGTAGTGAATAAGCTAGGTTCATTTATTAGGGGGGTTAAGTGTATACTTAGGTGTAAGTTTAAGAAATAATTAATTCTTTTAGTAATCATGACCAAATAAAAATAATTCTAAAATAGGATGAAGATGGTAATAAATTCGTAGAAGAACGTCTAGGGTTTAGTTTGGAATGAGATAAATTGCAAAAGAAAGAGAATCGAAAGAGCTTCCTAATGGTTATAAATACTTAACGTTTGAACGTCTACATTTAAAGTAGTAGTCGTTCGGGAATTTTGAAAAATACGATAAAATTCATAAACGAAGCTAGAATGTGAATTGATTTCCGAGAAAGTGTTCATGATTCTTGAAATAATTCAAGGATCATTTTGACTGTAATATTGTATACCAAATGTTGGACGGTTTGAAAATTAGTTTTTATGGTGGGAATAATACTTTGGGAAAGTAAAGAAAAATTTATAAATCGAGTTGGGATTTGAACTAGAGTTTGGAAAAGGTCCTAAAATTCATAAAATAATCCAAGGATCGTAATGGTTATAATATTGTATAGGAAAAACGTTGAATTCAGAAATTTCTAATTTAGGCCAAAACTAAGGTTTTTCGGCCGGTTTTGATTTCTACGGAAGCTACGTTAAGAATTAGGGTTTGGAAATCATACCAAAATTCATAAAATTTTGCAAGGATTCTATCGAGCCCAATATTAAATAGGTAAAAGTGTTTCGAAAATTCCTACAATTAAAGATTAATAGTATCTAGGGACCTAAATGGAATTTTCAACAAATAATTTTAAAAATATATTTTGGAACAATGAAAGCTATGATATGAGTTTGAAAAATATAGAAATCAGCTTTCTAAGGTTTTTCAAGGTCTAGGTAAAGGTCTAGGGTTCGATGGATGAATAGTGATGTGATTCTCTCAAAAAGGCACAATTATAAATCAGAACATAAATGCACATAATACACATAAAATGGAATGGGTAATGGACTAAGGCTATAAACGCTTTCCTCTTAACCCTTTACTTACCCGTGCTATCCTGATCTCAAAAATCCGGGCTGTTACACGACCACCTCATACATTGACCCAGGGGGGTACAGGAATCCCCCAAGGGCGCTCAGCTACCATTCCACGCTAATCTCCTAGCGAGTTCAGGTCCCTGTTAAATGGTTGGGACCAGCACATGGGATCACCGTCGGCCCATGCCTCCCCGGATTGCCACATGTACTAGGTCCCGGGCCCGGGCATCATTAACAATCATGTCTCGCCAAAACATAAGGTAGGATTCATAAAAGAAAGGCTTACGTTTGAAATCATTTACTCGAGAAAAGACTCTATATACGTATATTATACATTTGGTTTAAAACTTTGCACATTAGGTTTATATCGGGTCATTTTAACTAGTAGAAGAGAAACCCACCTTGAAGCGGCAAAAGGATAAGAGTAGAGCCTCAAACGACGCCCTCGTCTCCAACTAAACCCGAATCTGTGCAAAAAAGGTAGTGTGAGACTCAAAATGACCATATACGACGCACGACAATGCAATGTGGATGATATGAGATGTATAAGAAAATGTTCTCAAGTCATGGAAGTATTCTTATGCACAATTAACACGATAAAGTCATATAAACGTTCAAAATCATTCATTGCATTCAATAAGTGGAAGTACCAAGTTCATTCGTTCATAAATCATAACAAAACAAGCCATAAACTTGATACATTAATCATAACACATAATAATACATATTAACGTAGCATAGAAGTCATAAAAGAGGTGGAGGAAGATCAAACAAGCGGAGAAAAAGAAGAAAAACGGAACCGGAAAGACGAAAAAAACACAGGACAAAATCCACCCCCATGGATTTTTCCAAAGGGAAGAATCCACCCCCATGGATTTAGTCCAGAAACTGACTGACCTAAATCCACCCTCGCGGATTTTTCCAAAGGAAAAATCCACCCCCATGGATTTAAGTCAGCGGCCAAAAAAAACACAAAAACAAGGCAAAAACCGAAATGTAAGAAAACCAACTCAAAAATCTCAACCCAAAAGCATGTAAAATCAGGTCATTAACTCATATATTCAAGCTATAACACATAAAGCAACAAGAACTTCAAATAATGCATCAAAAGTCATCATCCAATTCATATCTTCCAAAACCTTCAAGTTCATTAATGGCACACACTAAATCCCTCAACCACCATGCAATACAAGTCCATATAATCATAAATGCATGTCTTAGGGTCATATATAACTCAAGAAACTCAAAGAAATTCTAAGGAAGCATGCTAGAATCATAATTTTACATGAAACCCTTACTATTCAATTATTTCTTCCAAACTTGATCAAATCATGGTGAAAACATGCAAACTTGGACTTAAAAGAACCACAAGGAGATGTACATATCAAAAATAGAGTTACCTTTAAGAAATGGTGAGGAATGGATGAGAGATGAGCTCAAATTCTCTCTTGGTGAATAGTAGTCTCTTTTTTCTCTTCCCTTTCTTCTTTTTCTTCTTGTTTGGCTGAAAATGTGGGTTGTGGGAAGGGAATGGCTCGGTATGGGGGGGTTGAGAGAGGGTAGTGGGGGGGTTGGCAAGTGGGTAGGGTCAAAGGGTAGGTCTTAGGTACGTTTAAGTAGGTCCGTAGCTTGTGTGGAGTCATAATTGGTCATTTTGAAAGTAACGTTCTCGTTTTGGTTGAATTTTGGGAATCCAAATGATCTTAAAAAGGTATGTGGTTTGTCCCATTGCATCCGAATCGTCGATACGGATCCAACGGTACTTCTTCACTTCTCTTCCGTTTCCCAAGTGACCTCTTCAGTCTTATCACTCCTCCATAGAACCTTAACCAAAGGAATACGCCGCTTCCGAAGTTCTTGAAACTTTCGATCCAATATCTTTATCGGCTTTTGCACGAAGGTGAGATCCGGCTCTAATTCCACTTCTTCAACCGGTAAGACCTCGGATTCATCTTGATAATACTTCCGGAGTTGAGAAACGTGAAATACATTGTGAATTCCGGTTAAATTAGGAGGTAAATCCAAACGATAGGTTGTATCTCCAATTCTTTCTAAGATCTCAAACAGACCCAAATATCGAGGATTCAACTCCCCTCCTTTCCCGATCCTTGAAAATCCTTTCCTTGGAGGAGCCTTCAAAAAGACTCTATCTCCTACCTCGAACTCAAGATCCTTTCTTCGTTTTTCTGCATAGCTTTTCTGTCGGTCTTGAGCCGCTTTCATCCGTTGTCTAATAATTTGGACCTTATCAATGTCATCTTGAACAGCCTTAGAGGGTTTTTGCTTTCTCTCCCCTGTCTTCAAGCCCTCTTGTTTAGTCCAATTCCACTCCTCCAAATCAAAGAACAACGGAGACCTGCACTTACGTCCTTAGAGAGCTTCATAAGGTGCCATCTCTATCGAGGCTTGGTAACTATTATTATAAGCGAACTCGATTAATGGCAATTGCTCGTTCCAAGAGCTCTGAAAATCCAATGCACATGCTCTCAACATATCTTCCAAATACTTAATCAACCTTTCTGATTGTCCATCAGTTTGATGATGAAAAGTTGTGCTGAATTGAAGCCTCGTTCCCAAACACTTATGTAATTCTTGCCAAAATCTTGAAGTGAACCTTGGATCCCGATCCGACACGATGCTGACCCGTACTCCATGAAGTCGGACAATCTTATCCTTATACTTCTTAGCTAGCTTACTTACCTTGTCGGACATCCTAATGGCAAGAAAATGAGCAGATTTCGTTAATCGATCCACGATCACCCAAATTCCATCAAACCCACCCTTCACTCTGGGTAACCCGGAAATGAATCCATAGCTATCTGCTCCCACTTCCATTCTGGAATAGGTAAAGGTTGAAGTAATCCCGATGGCTTTTGATGTTCAGCCTTCACCACTTAGCAAGTCATACAATGCCTCACAAAGTCGATCACATCCCTTTTTAATCCATTCCACCAATAAACCTGTTTCAAATCTTTATACATCTTGTTTCCTCCGGGATGGATCGAATATCCTGATCGATGAGCTTCCTCAAGAATAATCCTTTTCAATTCTCCCGGTACCACAACTCTATTCTTGAATCTTAGAAGTCCCGTATCATCGAAACCAAATGGACATTCTGGATCATCTCGAGCCATCTCTACCAATTTCTGAACTTCAGGATCAATTCTTTGAGCCTCAAACAATTTCTGTTGAAGATCCGGTTGAACCGTGATACTCCGAATACTAGCTCTTAACTTGAATGATTCCTCATCAACTCCCGTTTCCAATTTCACATTGGATACACTAACCTTCCTACTAAGTGCATCCGCGACCACGTTGGCTTTGCCGGGATGGTATCAGATTGTACACTCATAATCCGCCAACATTTCCATCCAACGCCTTTGTCTCTTGTTCAACTATTTCTGAGAGAATAGATACTGGAGACTTTTATGGCCGGAAAAGATCTCGAATGATATTCCATAGAGATAGTGTCTCCACTTTCCTAAAGCAAAGATCACAGCCGCTAACTCGAGATCATGAGTGGGGTAATTCTGTTCGTTATCCTTCAATTTCCTTGAGGCGTAGGCAATCACCTTTCCATTTTGCATCAAGACACAACCCAAGCCTTCCTTTGAGGCGTCCGTAAAAACCATATATCCTTCAATACCTTCGGGAAGTGCTAATATTGGTGCAGTTGTCAACTTTTCCTTCAAGAGTTGAAAACTCGCCTCGCATGCTTCATCCCACTCAAATTTAGCCTATTTCTTAGTTAGTCGGGTCAAAGGGGCAGCAATCTTTGAAAAATCCTTCACGAATCTCCGATAATAGCCAGCCAAACCCAAGAAACTTCTTACCTCTGAGGCATTCTTGGGACTCTGCCACTGTAAAACCGTCTCAATCTTTGAAGGGTCTACTTCCAAACCTTTCCTCGAGATTACATAGCCGAGAAAAGCTACCCGATCAATCCAAAACTCGCATTTGCTGAACTTAGCATATAACCGATGCTCTCTCAAGGTATCTAAAACCACTTTGAGATGTCGAGCATGATCTTCCGGTGTCCTTGTTGGAAAACACGAATCAGAAAGCAGCGGAATTTAAAAAAAATTTCCCAACAAAAGGACCTTGAACTCGCAATCGTGTAACCAAATTCGTAAAGATAGAAAACTTACTTTTCTTTTATTCTTTCTTGAAGCGTTTCAAGCCACCCAAGAACGCTCTTCTCGCGGCTTGATCCCCTCTCCTTGGCAAAGCTCGAATCTTCAAACTTCTAACTTGAAGTCTCTAGAGAAAGTCCACCAACTTGATCACAATCTAACTAGTAAGGATGCTAGTTCTCTAGTTAGTGTTTAGGCTTAACCTAGGGTTTAATTTAATCTTGGAGAAAGGAAGGTGTTCAACACATGAACCAAGAATTGTCTATTAGCTCCATAAGGAGCTCGAGCTCCCCTATTTATAGGGAGGGGGGTGCCGAAATTCCTAGTCCTTTATGGGCTAGGATTTTGGTCCCTCTCTCCTATTACTTGATCATCAAGTATTTTCCAACTTTGCCTTTGAATTCTAATTCAAGTCAACTTCTAAGAGAGCTAAAAATATCCAAACTATTTTTGGATAATTTTATACTTTATTTATTATAAAATAAATAACTTATTTTTATCTAATTAATTCATTCGTAATTAATTAACTAGATTATTTTCTCCAAAATTAGACTTTCTTTTTAATTCAAAATTAAACCAAAGTCTATTAAATAATTAACTAATTAATTATTTAATATATATATAATATATATATATACACACGTGTGTGACACGTGTCACAGTGACACGTGTCACTCACGTGAGCCACACGTGTGACTTCACACGTGTGGAACCCTCTTGGCCCGATTAACTCGTTTAATCATTTTAAAGCCTCAACTCATGTAACCAAGTTGTTGTGTGTGACCCTCTAGGTTCTCAATTCAATTAGCAGTGACCCTAATTAATTAATTCACTAATTAATTAATCAGTCCACAGATTAAACGACCATAGTCTAGCAACAGGTGTTTAACCCCTAGCTGAATTGGAATGTTCGGATTCGATAGAATCTTTAAGTTATTGATTCATGTGACATACAATCCTCCTACTTACTATCTCTCAACCAAGATCTAGGGCAAGGGAATAATCAGAACCCTAATAATCCGGTCTTAAAGCTAAGTGCATTTCATATCCATTTGATCTCAATCCAAGGAACCCTTTTCTTGATGTCTTGATCTACTGCCTTGGCCAAGGACTCCATATGGCATATGAATGACTTACACAATAAGAGATCACCTTGCATATGCAAGTGTAGGTCCTTTCTTGATTCTCATTCACTTTCATGAATCACTTGTGTAGCCCCAGCATAAGCCTTGAATCAGTTGTCTAAGGCAACACCCTTTAAAGCTTATACCAAAGACTACAGAGTTAACTCATAAAGTAACATGGAACCTCAAGTCTAAGGATCAATTAATCACATCAATGACTCGTGAGATATTTCCTAATCTGGAAGTTTCCATTTCCTGAAATAGACATTCCTTTCCCATTTAGGAATGTTCTCACACGGGGCACCTCAGTGAACTTACTTATTAAAGCAAGCACCCTCATGTATCACGCACGTATCAACTATACACTTTCCACCTCCATGAAACAAGGTGGTCCTTCTTAAGGGCGTGATCCCACAAGCAAGCCTTAGAGGAGTCAGGTTGACACTCCCATTTTCTGTAGGACTCATCGGCTTGGAGTATTTTACTAATCATGACTTATGTGATATAGGGCTCGTTTCATGAACCATTTCACCTAAATGGTAGAGTCCTAAAGTCATCAGGATTAGGGGAGTTCTCATACATGCACAGCTAAAGTAAACGCATACCAAACAAGAGCATATAAAGAAGTGTTGCCTCAATTCGTTATTTCATTCAAAGATTGTCTGTGATTACAATAAGGAAAAGCACAAAGCGGATATACAATCGGCTTTTAGGGCACTATTCCTAACAATCTCCCACTTGCCCGTCAAAGCCATTCTAAAGCTACTCTAAGTCCCATCTTCTGAAGATGACCTTGGAAAGCTTCTCGACTAAGGGGTTTAGTAAGTGGATCTGCCACGTTCTCTGCTGATGTGACCCTCTCAATTAGCACATCTCCTCTTTTGATAATATCACGGATTAGGTGATACTTCCTCATAATGTGCTTGGTCCATTGGTGCGATCTTGGTTCTCTTGCTTGAGCAACCGCCCCAGTGTTGTCACAAAACACAGTAATGGGGTCTTTCATGCTAGGAACAACATTCAACTCTTGAATGAAGTTTCTAATCCAAACACCTTCCTTAGCTGCATCATTTGCAGCTAAGTATTCGGCCTCAGTGGTCGAATCTGCAGTGGTAGTTTGCTTGGAACTCTTCCAACTCACTGCTCCGCCGTTTAGGCAGAAAATGTATCCTGACATTGACTTAAAATCATCTAAGTCAGATGTAAAGCTTGCATCGCAGTATCCTTCGACAGTAAGATCTTTCTGACCTCCGTAAACTAAGAATAAATCTTTAGTACTTTTCAAGCACTTAAGAATATTCTTCACGGCAGCCCAGTGACCATCTCCAGGGTCAGATTGGAAACGACTCGTTACACTAAGTGCATAAGCCACATCCGGTCGAGTACATAACATTGCATACATTATGCTACCTATTGCTGACGCATAAGGTGTATGAGTCATTCTCTCCTTCTCAAGGTTAGTCTTAGGACACATCTTCTTTGAAAGACATGTTCCTACACTCATAGGAAGGTTCTTAACCTTTGCTGACTCCATATTGAATCTCTTCAATACTTTGTCAATGTACATCGATTGCGATAGTCCTATTAACCTTCTAGATCTATCTTTATAGATTTTAATTCCAAGGATATAGGACGCATCACCAAGATCTTTCATCTCGAATTGGTTCGATAACCATAACTTAGTCACTTTCATGTCATCCTTCGAATTCCCAGTAAGAAGGATGTCATCAACATAAAGTACTAAGAATTGCACTGAGGTCTCCAATTCCTTTCTATACACACATGATTCATTCGTAATTTGGATGAAGCCAAACGCTTTGACCGATTCATCAAATCGAATGTTCCAATTCCTAGAAGCCTGTTTCAATCCATAGATTGATCTTTGGAGTTTGCAAACCTTTTGCTCACTCCCACTGAATGTGAAACCTATGGGTTGCTCCATATAAATGTCTTTATCAATGTCACCATTGAGAAAGGCAGTTTTCACATCCATTTGCCATATCTCATAGTCATAATATGCAGCAATGGCAAGCATGATTCGAATGGACTTTTGCATTGCAACTGGTGAAAAGGTTTCGTCAAAGTCTACGCCGGGTCTTTGAGTGAATCCTTTTGCAACCAGTCTTGCCTGCAATGCTTTCATCAACTCCAAGCTTTCTCTTAAAGATCCATTTGCAACCTATGGGTTTGACCCCATCAGGCAAATCTACCAAGGTCCAAACTTGGTTGGAGTTCATGGAATCCATTTCGGATTTCATGGCTTCTATCCACTATTCAGAGTCAGAATCTGAAAGTGCCTCCTCATATGTTAAAGGATCATTATCCTTTTGAGAGATTTCATGGAAGAATCCATACCATCTCTCCGGCTGTCTAGGAGTGCGTTCAGAACCCCTTAGAGGAGGATTTTCATGTGTATCGAAATTCGTGATTGGTTGTGGTTGATCAGAGTGGGACGTTTCTTCAGTGGGTGGTGTGGGGTCACTTTGCACTTCTTCTAATTCTATGATCTTGCCTTTCTTTTCTTTAAGAAACGGTTCCTCAAGAAAAGTGGCATTTCTGGAAACAAACACCTTTTGCTCAGATTGATCATAGAAATAGTATCCTATGGATTCCTTAGGATAACATACAAAGTAGCATAAGTTAGAACGAGATTCTAACTTATCTCCCACTGTCCTCTTCACGTAAGCAGGACAACCCCAAATTCTTAAGTAAGAATAACTAGGGATTTTACCATGCCACATTTCATAGGGCGTCTTGGGGACTGACTTAGAGGGAACTAGATTCAGAATCTTTGCTGCACTTTCTAGGGCATAACCCCAGAAAGAAGGTGGTAAGTCAGTGAAACTCATCATGGAACGAACCATATCAAGTAGGGTTCGATTCCTTCTCTCAGAAACTCCATTAAGCTGAGGAGTTCCCGGAGGAGTCCACTGAGAGATAATCCCATTATCTTTGAGATGATTAAGGAATTCTTCACTAAGATACTCGCCTCCTCGATCAGATCGAAGTGCTTTGATCTTGTGACCAGTTTGGTTCTCAACCTCCTTTTGAAATTCTAAGAATTTCTCAAAAGCTTCAGATTTATACTTCATTAAGTATACATAACCATACCGACTAAAGTCATCAGTAAAGGTTATGAAGTACTGATGATTGTTTCTAGTGCTTACACTAAGCGGTCCACAAACATCAGTATGGATCAAATCCAAAACCTCAGTGGCACGTTCCACAGTTCCTTTAAAAGGAACTTTGGACATCTTTCCTTTGAGACAGGATTCGCAAGAGGTCAACTCTTTGAGATCATTTTCAGAGAATGATCCTAAAGTGTTTATCTTGCTAATTCTGTTCTTGGAAATGTGTCCTAATCTAGCGTGCCATAAGGGAGCTGAAACTTTGCCATCTCTCTTACGCTTTGTTTCTCGTTGTATATTCATAATATTGATATTTTGAGTTAGGTAAACTCCATTACTTAGAGTACCGATGTGAATGGAAGAGTTGTTCCGTTTGATAAAATATTTACCATTCTTAATATAAGTTTCATAACCTTCACAATCTAATATTGGAAAGGAAATTATATTACGAATAATGCTCGGTACATAAAGGACTTTGTTCAATACTAACTCAAAACTACCTAAATCTAATCTAATTGTGCCTAAAGCTCGAGCTTCAACGTTTGAGTCATCGCCGATCTTCAAGACACATTCTCCTTCTTTGAGTTGTTGGACCTCACTTAGCATCTGTACATCATTACAGATATGAGTTCCACAACCGGTATCAAGTACCCAAGAACTAGAATTAATAGAAAGATTTACTTCAACGAGAAAGATACCTTTCTTTAGAGTAGCCTTGTACTCTGGGCAGTTTTTCCTCCAATGTCCCGCTTTGCCACAATGGAAGCAAACATCCTCTTTCTGATCACGCTTCTTCTTTTGGGCCTTCCCCTTCGAAATGCCACCAGCGGGCCTAAGGGGTTTCTTCGTCTTCTTTTGGGCTTTCTTGCCCTTACCTTTAGAAGGCCCAGAAGAGGAAGATGGAGCATTCACCATCAAAACCTTATTGTCCTTCTTGATCGTGCTTTCAGCAGTCACAAGCTGACTAATCAGCTCAGCTACAGTAGCACCAGCATGATTCATGTTGAAGTTAAGGACAAATGGGTTGAATGATGGTGGGAGCGAAGCTAGCAACAAATCCACTGAAAACTCATCTTTCAGTGGCATGTCCATGGAAGCAAGTTTCTCAGTAAGGGCAAGAAACTTGAGTCCATGTTCATGGACACTTGAACCTTCCCTCATTCTCAAGTGGAACAATTCCTTTGAAGTGTTATACCTTGTAACACGTTCATGAGGGCGGTAAAGTTGCTCTAAGTGGTCGTAAATCTCCCAAGCAAATTCCATGGCCTCATGTTGCCTTTGCAAGTCCGGAGACATGTTAGCCAACATAAGGCAACAGGCTTGGAGATTATCATCCTTCCACTTCTGAATCGCGTCCCGGTCGGCCCGAGTGGGAGCCTCCCCTTCGGGACTAGGCTCCCCTTCGAAGAGAACATAAGTTCTCTTCTCAGAATCTAAAATGATTTTTAGATTCCTCAGCCAATCAGAATAGTTGGGACCAGTCAACTTGTTTGACTCGAGGATCGATACAAGAGGGTTTTTGGTTGCCATTTCAAAACACGTAGAGAATCACAGAATCTACGACCTAAATGGTAAAACAGAGAACTAGTGAGCATGCTGAATTATAACGATATACAAAAGATAAGGTCTTTAATCTATTGTAGCTCCCACTGTTTTTCAAAGATCTAGAATTCCCAAAGATCTAAGAGGAACACGTTTCCCAATGGGTACTAAGATCCTAGGCATTTTACCTCGAACCCACGACTCGCGGACATTCTAAGTAAGAACCCTAGGTAGGTACAACTTGCCAATTCTAACACCTTTAGAATTCTTAGTAATTGTTTTTGCATCACCTATCTTTCAATATGGACCCACGACTCGTGCGACATCCATATTTACTTAGGCGTTAAGCTAGACCCATCAATCATAAGATCATGACCAAAACTTAGTTCGAACGACCCACGACTCGCGGACATCGCCCTTGCTAAAATTGACCACGAAATATTGACCATTTAAAAATGATTAATTAGGTAACTAAGAACTAATAAGCTCCACTAGCTATCCCACGACTCGCGGACAATAACTAGCTTTACTTACTAAACTTAAAACCTATTGATGGAATGCTAGGAATTTAATTCAAAATTTGCATCTCGAATTAAACACCTATTTGTTCGAAATTAGCTTAATATTTAATGGGAATTTTCGAATCAACCGGAGAGTTGTCCGGTTCGACCTCACCAACATATATGTTATCCAATTTTATTAGTCTTGATTAATGTAAGTACACTTAAATGCATTTCAAACAAGCACATAAACAGATAACATGTCCTAGCATGATACTAACATGTAATGATCATGGGTTCTACCTATCTTATGCGTGATATGCGGGAGCCACTCCACAATCACAAGTTCTAACATACATGCCACATAAACAGTTTAAATCACATAAGGGAAAGCGGTAACAAAATACGAGCCCTATCTCTATTACATTTAACAATTGAGATTCCCCTCCCTAACATTTTGAGGGGTCTTCACTTATGGCCTCCTTGTTACTTGAATGTGGTCCATCTTACTCCATGGGTGCATTGTCTCCAAAATGAAAATAAAACCTCACCACCTATCTCTACTCTCAAATTACAATAAAAAGAAAAAGACATAAAGTAATAAGGCTCAATCTTCATATTGGCCTTAGACAATTACACAGGGCATACCCCGGCCTCAAAAACAGTAATATGGAAAGCCACATAATAAATCACATAACAGTACGCACATAAGTGAGGCTCCAACCTCAATTGAAAAACGCAACTATAGGGCTCCAACCCCAATTTAAACCATCCATGTGCATAAATTAAAACCATACATAGATCTAAACCCATGATCACCTAACATGCTTTTGCGAGAATTTAAATTTAGCCAATAAATTAAAATTCTCGTTTCAAGTCCTAATGACTTAAAACACGACTTAGATGCAATTCTTGTTCAAGAGCCTTTTCAATAAAACCCGAAAAACAATAAACCAATAAAATTCCAATTAATTTCCAAAATTAATAATTTTATTCTTTCATTATTTTCAGAAAATAAAATTCATAATTTTCCCAAAATCCAAATCGCTTCAATTTCTCAAAAATCCCAATTTAATCAAAATTTTAAAATAATTTTATTTTAACAAAACTGATTTTAAAAGATAAAATTAAAATAAAATTAAATCGGGATTTTACGGACCGAAAACACGAAAAACACGAAACACGAAAAACGAGCCCAAAAAAAGTGCCCAGCCGCGTGAGGCACCGCCGCGCAGCAGCGCGCGTGCAGTTGCCGCTCGCGTGCGCACGCTGGGCGTGCATCATGCGCGCGCCGCGCGCAGCAGCGCCCGCCGCGACTAGGCGGGCTGAGCAGGCGTCCCGCGCGGTTGCGGGACGGACTGGGCAGCGCGCCCGGGACAGCTCCCGCGCTGTTACGGGAGGAGCTGGGCGGCGGCGACGGGCCTGGGCGTGTGACGTGCTGCGCCTAGGCTCGTTGCTTTTCGTGTTCGTTTCGTATTTCTGGGTTTCTCGAAAACCCGGTTCAATCCAAAAATTAAAAATTTGATTTAAACATATTTCAATCAAAATGGTTTTCAAAATCACAATTTAAGAAAACAGTTTCAGAAATTCAGGAAAAATTACAGTTTCGTATTTCAGGCTTTCTAAAAGAACTCATGAATACCTCGACTCAAGGGGGATATCGCGATGGAATCCCTGTTAAACAAGGTCACAGTATGTATGTATGTTATAGGCGAGGTTAGTGAGAAATCAAAGGAGTTTTAAACCACATAGGCATGCTTAATCCAGATAAACACGTAACTTATTCATTTCAGTAACGGTTCACCAAAACAGGTACTCCAGGTTTTCAATACTAGATCAGATATCCAAGTTATCACAATTAAAACCATAGTCATCACACACAACAAGCAGAATAAGGTGAGAGTATTTAAGCGATGCATGTATGCAAATGCCATGAATGCTAATACCTCAAAATTCGGGTTCATCTTGATCTCTGATTTGAAGTCGTTGATCTCGTATTCGTTGTTTGTTAGCTCTCGATCGATCACAACCGGAAACCTCGTGCTCTTTCGACCCGCAAGCATAACACCTCTTCAATCGATCTCGACACGCGTCGTAAGCATGGTTGGTTCCTCCACAATGGGTACACGGTTGGATTTCTTTCTTCAGCTTTGGAGGATTCCTGTTCTTGTGCTTCTTTCCACGAATCTTCTTAGTTCGAGTTCCTTGTTGATAGGATTCCCTTGTCACGTATAAATTTGAGCATAAACCCAGCTCAGGTCTAGGCTCTGACACATTTCTTTCCTTACTTTTTGTCAACCACCTATTTTCAACTCGTAATGCTACCTACGTAGCTTTATCCCACGTACTTGTATCCTCTGCAATCAAAGCTTCCTTGAATTCATTTCGGAGGCCTTTCATGAAATACCAAGCCTTCACCCGATCGTTACGCGTAATGTGGGGCACATACACGCCCAACCTCTCAAATTCCCCTATGTAGTCCACAACGGTTCTTTCTCCTTGTTTCAAAGTGAGAAATTCTTCGAATCTTCGGTCTTGTAAAATGACCCGTGCAAACCTCTTTCGGAATTCTCGAACAAACACATCCCACGTCAACTCTTCGCCTGTTGTCTCTAACTGTTGGGCTAATCTTTTCCACCATTGCCTTGCTTGACCTTGTAGGAGGAACGTAGCAAGGCGAGCCATGTCTTGAGAGTTGCATGGCCATATCTCAAAGATGCCATCTATTTCCAAAAGCCACTCTTCGGCCCTTATATCATCCCCTTCTCGAAATTGGGGAGGATTAAAAGTTCTAAATTCCCGGCACATCATCGCAATCAAATTCATTGGTGGTACTTCAGCCGAAGAGTGTCCCCGATCGTTCAGAGTTGGATGAGAAGGCTGACTGTGGTATTGTTGATGCTGTGGCATCCTGAAAATCTCAACAACTTCAATATTGAAATATGCATGTCGATTAGTAAATGCTCATGCCACGTAATAAATCAATCAAGAACTACTAAGAAATGCAATGCATCAAGTAGTATAAATTCAGTAAGGTGATGAAAATTCGAATGCATAGCTATTCGAATCATAATGCAGGTGCGCACATAACCAAATTGTCCTACGCCGTTCGACCTAGACAGACACAACACGACACTAGAGCTCGGTTTTGCAACCTGGCTCTGATACCACTTAAGGATGTAACACCCCAAACGGAGGATGCCACATCCCCCGCACTAAGATCCAGACCCGATCACGAAATGGAAAATCCATGCCCGAATCCGAATCATAGCGAACGGGAGACCAACTCACGCACTAGGCTAGGCGGATCTAACATGACAAACTCAGAGTGCGGAAGCAAATAAACCAACAACAATAGATAGCGGAAGCATTCAAAACAAAACATGCAAAGCAGATGACGGGTTCAACTAGCATAAATACCTAGTCCCGAATCAATTCATAATCCAACATAATAAGCAGCATACGTATCATCATAATATCTACTAACATCCAAATACTAGCTTACTAACCCCACACGGGTTTAAGTCTAAGTAGAACATAAACATAACCTTCAAGTGTGAAACATAAATACATAACATAAATAAAGTATGCGACAAATGTATCCTAATACCAACTAGACTGACAAGTGTGACTCAAGGGACTCACTTCCGCCTAGCTCAAGCCAAAAGGAAACCTGCAAACTAAAAGATAAATGAGGTGTCAGTCAACTGACTGAGTGAGGGGGGGCTAACGCACACCCACAATATATATATACAGAGCACAGCACATATCAAAAGGGTGGATTCATGAACCGGGGATAGGTGTTGCATACCAGAACATTTCAAAACAACCCAAAATAGATATAGATATAAGTTTAGAAACCATTTTCAGAAAGACTCTATCCCGATTCATAAATCCCATAACAGATCATAACATATGCTCGGCGAGTACGAGCTTCCAACCTCAACTCCTCATATCATAACAAAACATAAATAACATACCAACCTCAACTCCGGGTGATGGTAGGGTTGCGCGACCCCAACCATCCATACAGTCGAGGGGAGTGCTGATTGCTACTCATACCCTCAGGACTCCATTTCCCAACCAACCTCCTGGTGGGTCCCGGTAGATCCTTTTCATACAGATGGAGACTACGCACAGGTATATCCCCGACGGCCCTAACCGTCCCGGGGGCTCCTTACCCGTAGCTCCTGGGCCCCATAACAGAACATAACATAACATATACCAACTTTCATGGCAATTCTCGCTACATAATCATAACATAACTGATTTTTCCAAAATGACTTATATATGTCTCAAAAACTGGTTTTTATAACATAACTTTTCAAAACAGCTTACATATGCTTTCATATCTAATTTTCCAAAACAGAGCTGATTCACAAGGTCATAAACATATCATATCCAACACATACGTATCTATAATAGATATACTCGCATGCAAGGGTTGAAATCAGCATATTAAGGCCATAGGTCGCATAACTACACAAAATCCTAAACCTCACCTGAGAAGCGACGAGATACCAGAACTGACAGGACGAATGCAAACTCGGTCGGGTTATCTCTGTCGTGGAGATTACTGAACAGAAAGGAAATACAGTGTACTCGTGAGACAAGACTCAATCATGAACCACATAGACGCACGGCGATGATTATAAGATGACATGGAATTATATGACGCGTTCACAGAAATTACAGGAATGTCATGAAAGGGTTTATGTGCACAATTAATATTCCACGTTGTGATAGACATGTAATTAATCTCAAACAATTCACATGGGCAAGCAAACCAAATAATAAATCGACAGGTGTTAACCATGAATCAAATAAATTGGCTTAAGTGAATTTGGTCCAGAGTATGATTTAATAACTTATTAATAATTTAGGATACCATAATTCACAAGGTATCCGTACACATAATATTTCATAATTTCACAACTCAAGAGCTCGATTAAGAATCAAACAATTAATCCTATAGGAAAGTCTAATTCATAATAATACATTGTATATTCAATTCAAGATTTCCCTTCAATTAACACACTCCTCTTTCAAAAGAATCACGATTCAGAATAACTAATTCACAAATCAATCGGCTAATCAGGTCACTCACACACGTATAAAACCTATGCTGCATGCACATACATACACCAAATCATTAATTCAATAAAATTTCACAGATCCACTCGTAGCATACATTTAATAATGCAAGGTCATTCATATATCTTAGATGTCGAAACAAATTGCATATCCAAAGATTATTACCAAAATGTATCCATTCCTAACCCAACACTTTAGACTTAAACAAGTAAATTTAAGGTCCATTCCCAACATGTACGGACATAATAATACAATTCTTAATTAAACTAACTTATGGATTTACACTATTAGGCAGATTATTCACTTCACAATTTAACAATTAATCATACTTAGTATATACATCTATATATACCAGATGCTCACATACACAGATAACACGTTAAACCCAAGAGTATATACACTTAGCATACACACACAAGTTAACCAACTCAACTTATGGCACAACCAAATTTGCAATTCAGCATCATCAAGCTCAAACATTTTACAGCAATTCAACTAATATCCTTAACAACCCCATTTGTTCAGAAATTAAATAAACTTATAACTACATGATTAACAACCATTAACATAAACATCTAATTAGGTTCAAATGACTGAAATAATTAAACTAATATATTGATTACAATTAAGTATGAAATAATTTGTTCAGAGATTGGAAATTACAATTCAAAAAGAGCAGCTGGGGCGTTGGTTGGTGATGGTGATAACCAGATACGGCGTTTGGCGGCTGGAGCTCCGACAGTGGTCCGACGTGGTAACACAGCTAGAAAGAGAAGGACAAGCTGATGATGGTTGCTGCTGGGTTCCTCTCTTGGCGGAAAGACTGAAGGCGGTACTGGCTCCCGATTGTCGCTACTGGAGTGGTGGTGGCCATAGGTTCCGTCCCTCTACCTGTGGAACGAAAGAGAAAAGATTGTGGTGGTGGTGAAGGGCTGAGATGGAGGGGAAGCAGAGATATGTACCGGTCGGAGTTCAGTGGTGGAGCTTTCGGATCTGGGGTGGAGATGCGTGATGGTGGAGGGTTGAGTCGCGGTGGCGCGGGCGGAACAGAGGCACGAAGGGGTTTTTCCCCCCCTTTTCTGTGGCTGAGAGGCGATAGTTGCTCGCCGGACTTGTGGCCAAAGACGAATGGCAGAGGCAGGAAATGGTGGTGCTGTGGCGGCAAGATGATGGAGGAGGAGGTGAAGCCGTAGCCGGATCTGGGCCAGTTGGATGTGGGTGTCGGCGATTGTGGTGGTGGAGAGATGAGCTTCGTCGTCCGCTATTCTGTCTCTGACGGAGGGGAAGAAGAAGGGTAGAAGAAAGAGGCAGTGGTGGTGCGGTGTCGCCAGGGAAGAGCTGTTGTCGGCGAGCCCAGGTGACCGACGATGATGGCTAGCGGTGGTGGAAGGCTGAGCCGCGGCGTAGTGTAGATCTCCAGAGGAAAGCTGCTGCGCTCTGTTGCAAACCGAAAGGGGAAGAGGAAATAATGGAGAGCAGCTAGGGTTTCTGGAGGGTTAAAGGGGCTCTTCTCCAAAATTGCAAACAGGCCCCTCAAGAGTTAAAGTCGCACAAATCGAGTCCCCAAGTTCCAATAAGATCAATTAAGTCCAATTGAAGATTAGAATATTATAAAAGTACCCCAAAGATTTAAAGTGGTATCCAATTAAGTCCAATTGAATTTCTTATAATTAGAAAACGATCCCCAAAGTTCAATAATTACAATTTAGCCCACATAATTCAAATTAAAGAGCAAATAAGTATTAAACACATATTTCAATCAAGTCTGCATATTTACATAAGGTTGCAATCAAGTCAAATAAACTATTAAAACATGAATAAAGCAATTGAAGCACAAGCCGATTTAAATAAATAAATAATCTAATCGCACGAAAACGACATCGTATCTTGCTCCGAAAATGCGGGTTGTTACAACCTTCCCCCCTTAAGAGAACCTGGTCCCCAGGTTCCACTGCTGAGCTGGAAAAGCTTCGAGTGATATTGTCTTAACCTTCTCGAGGAGTTGCGTAAAATTTAGCCTCCGTTGTGAAGTTTACTCTCATTGTCTTTACTGAACCTTTCTCGCGATGTCTCGTTGCCATTGGGATTCATTCGAGTACTGGACCGTTGCTTTCATCAAGTTGTTCATCATTCCCATAAGACGAATAATTGTTACTGCACTCAACTTCGATGGCGTCGCAAACTCGTCATTGTAGACCGTAGCCAGGACAACGCGTAACGCAACCTCAACAAACAAGAGAGAATCCCATCTCTCAGCATAAAAGGTGAGAGAACCCCGTCTCTCGGGCACAGATTTGAGAGAACCCCGTCTCTCAAGCATACAATCAAGAGAACCCCGTCTCTCAAACACATAATGAGAGAACCCCGTTTCTCAACCTAAGTCTGACAGACTTCCACATCTCCCAAACATTCTAGTTTGAGAAAATCCAGCATTTCTCAAACCCCTACATTCGAGAGAAGCCAGCATCTTCCGAATATCTAAGTACAAGAGAATCCAACATCTCTTGTGCACAAAGTTTAGAAAGAGTCCAACATCTTTCTATCACATAAGTGGAGAGAATCCTACATCTCTCCCACACATAAAAGAGGGAGCCTAATGTCTCTCTTGCACATAAATCCACAGATCAACATTCATACATACACAAATCAGAGTAACACTTGATGAAAGGTATGCGATGCATGTTTGGTGTACCTTATACGACTGATATCGGTGTCCCTTGAGTATAGATTCAATGTTCATACCTCGACTCAAGGGGGATATCGCGATGGAATCCCTGTTAAACAAGGTCACAGTATGTATGTATGTTATAGGCGAGGTTAGTGAGAAATCAAAGGAGTTTTAAACCACATAGGCATGCTTAATCCAGATAAACACGTAACTTATTCATTTCAGTAACGGTTCACCAAAACAGGTACTCCAGGTTTTCAATACTAGATCAGATATCCAAGTTATCACAATTAAAACCATAGTCATCACACACAACAAGCAGAATAAGGTGAGAGTATTTAAGCGATGCATGTATGCAAATGCCATGAATGCTAATACCTCAAAATTCGGGTTCATCTTGATCTCTGATTTGAAGTCGTTGATCTCGTATTCGTTGTTTGTTAGCTCTCGATCGATCACAACCGGAAACCTCGTGCTCTTTCGACCCGCAAGCATAACACCTCTTCAATCGATCTCGACACGCGTCGTAAGCATGGTTGGTTCCTCCACAATGGGTACACGGTTGGATTTCTTTCTTCAGCTTTGGAGGATTCCTGTTCTTGTGCTTCTTTCCACGAATCTTCTTAGTTCGAGTTCCTTGTTGATAGGATTCCCTTGTCACGTATAAATTTGAGCATAAACCCAGCTCAGGTCTAGGCTCTGACACATTTCTTTCCTTACTTTTTGTCAACCACCTATTTTCAACTCGTAATGCTACCTACGTAGCTTTATCCCACGTACTTGTATCCTCTGCAATCAAAGCTTCCTTGAATTCATTTCGGAGGCCTTTCATGAAATACCAAGCCTTCACCCGATCGTTACGCGTAATGTGGGGCACATACACGCCCAACCTCTCAAATTCCCCTATGTAGTCCACAACGGTTCTTTCTCCTTGTTTCAAAGTGAGAAATTCTTCGAATCTTCGGTCTTGTAAAATGACCCGTGCAAACCTCTTTCGGAATTCTCGAACAAACACATCCCACGTCAACTCTTCGCCTGTTGTCTCTAACTGTTGGGCTAATCTTTTCCACCATTGCCTTGCTTGACCTTGTAGGAGGAACGTAGCAAGGCGAGCCATGTCTTGAGAGTTGCATGGCCATATCTCAAAGATGCCATCTATTTCCAAAAGCCACTCTTCGGCCCTTATATCATCCCCTTCTCGAAATTGGGGAGGATTAAAAGTTCTAAATTCCCGGCACATCATCGCAATCAAATTCATTGGTGGTACTTCAGCCGAAGAGTGTCCCCGATCGTTCAGAGTTGGATGAGAAGGCTGACTGTGGTATTGTTGATGCTGTGGCATCCTGAAAATCTCAACAACTTCAATATTGAAATATGCATGTCGATTAGTAAATGCTCATGCCACGTAATAAATCAATCAAGAACTACTAAGAAATGCAATGCATCAAGTAGTATAAATTCAGTAAGGTGATGAAAATTCGAATGCATAGCTATTCGAATCATAATGCAGGTGCGCACATAACCAAATTGTCCTACGCCGTTCGACCTAGACAGACACAACACGACACTAGAGCTCGGTTTTGCAACCTGGCTCTGATACCACTTAAGGATGTAACACCCCAAACGGAGGATGCCACATCCCCCGCACTAAGATCCAGACCCGATCACGAAATGGAAAATCCATGCCCGAATCCGAATCATAGCGAACGGGAGACCAACTCACGCACTAGGCTAGGCGGATCTAACATGACAAACTCAGAGTGCGGAAGCAAATAAACCAACAACAATAGATAGCGGAAGCATTCAAAACAAAACATGCAAAGCAGATGACGGGTTCAACTAGCATAAATACCTAGTCCCGAATCAATTCATAATCCAACATAATAAGCAGCATACGTATCATCATAATATCTACTAACATCCAAATACTAGCTTACTAACCCCACACGGGTTTAAGTCTAAGTAGAACATAAACATAACCTTCAAGTGTGAAACATAAATACATAACATAAATAAAGTATGCGACAAATGTATCCTAATACCAACTAGACTGACAAGTGTGACTCAAGGGACTCACTTCCGCCTAGCTCAAGCCAAAAGGAAACCTGCAAACTAAAAGATAAATGAGGTGTCAGTCAACTGACTGAGTGAGGGGGGGCTAACGCACACCCACAATATATATATACAGAGCACAGCACATATCAAAAGGGTGGATTCATGAACCGGGGATAGGTGTTGCATACCAGAACATTTCAAAACAACCCAAAATAGATATAGATATAAGTTTAGAAACCATTTTCAGAAAGACTCTATCCCGATTCATAAATCCCATAACAGATCATAACATATGCTCGGCGAGTACGAGCTTCCAACCTCAACTCCTCATATCATAACAAAACATAAATAACATACCAACCTCAACTCCGGGTGATGGTAGGGTTGCGCGACCCCAACCATCCATACAGTCGAGGGGAGTGCTGATTGCTACTCATACCCTCAGGACTCCATTTCCCAACCAACCTCCTGGTGGGTCCCGGTAGATCCTTTTCATACAGATGGAGACTACGCACAGGTATATCCCCGACGGCCCTAACCGTCCCGGGGGCTCCTTACCCGTAGCTCCTGGGCCCCATAACAGAACATAACATAACATATACCAACTTTCATGGCAATTCTCGCTACATAATCATAACATAACTGATTTTTCCAAAATGACTTATATATGTCTCAAAAACTGGTTTTTATAACATAACTTTTCAAAACAGCTTACATATGCTTTCATATCTAATTTTCCAAAACAGAGCTGATTCACAAGGTCATAAACATATCATATCCAACACATACGTATCTATAATAGATATACTCGCATGCAAGGGTTGAAATCAGCATATTAAGGCCATAGGTCGCATAACTACACAAAATCCTAAACCTCACCTGAGAAGCGACGAGATACCAGAACTGACAGGACGAATGCAAACTCGGTCGGGTTATCTCTGTCGTGGAGATTACTGAACAGAAAGGAAATACAGTGTACTCGTGAGACAAGACTCAATCATGAACCACATAGACGCACGGCGATGATTATAAGATGACATGGAATTATATGACGCGTTCACAGAAATTACAGGAATGTCATGAAAGGGTTTATGTGCACAATTAATATTCCACGTTGTGATAGACATGTAATTAATCTCAAACAATTCACATGGGCAAGCAAACCAAATAATAAATCGACAGGTGTTAACCATGAATCAAATAAATTGGCTTAAGTGAATTTGGTCCAGAGTATGATTTAATAACTTATTAATAATTTAGGATACCATAATTCACAAGGTATCCGTACACATAATATTTCATAATTTCACAACTCAAGAGCTCGATTAAGAATCAAACAATTAATCCTATAGGAAAGTCTAATTCATAATAATACATTGTATATTCAATTCAAGATTTCCCTTCAATTAACACACTCCTCTTTCAAAAGAATCACGATTCAGAATAACTAATTCACAAATCAATCGGCTAATCAGGTCACTCACACACGTATAAAACCTATGCTGCATGCACATACATACACCAAATCATTAATTCAATAAAATTTCACAGATCCACTCGTAGCATACATTTAATAATGCAAGGTCATTCATATATCTTAGATGTCGAAACAAATTGCATATCCAAAGATTATTACCAAAATGTATCCATTCCTAACCCAACACTTTAGACTTAAACAAGTAAATTTAAGGTCCATTCCCAACATGTACGGACATAATAATACAATTCTTAATTAAACTAACTTATGGATTTACACTATTAGGCAGATTATTCACTTCACAATTTAACAATTAATCATACTTAGTATATACATCTATATATACCAGATGCTCACATACACAGATAACACGTTAAACCCAAGAGTATATACACTTAGCATACACACACAAGTTAACCAACTCAACTTATGGCACAACCAAATTTGCAATTCAGCATCATCAAGCTCAAACATTTTACAGCAATTCAACTAATATCCTTAACAACCCCATTTGTTCAGAAATTAAATAAACTTATAACTACATGATTAACAACCATTAACATAAACATCTAATTAGGTTCAAATGACTGAAATAATTAAACTAATATATTGATTACAATTAAGTATGAAATAATTTGTTCAGAGATTGGAAATTACAATTCAAAAAGAGCAGCTGGGGCGTTGGTTGGTGATGGTGATAACCAGATACGGCGTTTGGCGGCTGGAGCTCCGACAGTGGTCCGACGTGGTAACACAGCTAGAAAGAGAAGGACAAGCTGATGATGGTTGCTGCTGGGTTCCTCTCTTGGCGGAAAGACTGGAGGCGGTACTGGCTCCCGATTGTCGCTACTGGAGTGGTGGTGGCCTTAGGTTCCGTCCCTCTACCTCTGGAACGAAAGAGAAAAGATTGTGGTGGTGGTGAAGGGCTGAGATGGAGGGGAAGCAGAGATATGTACCGGTCGGAGTTCAGTGGTGGAGCTTTCGGATCTGGGGTGGAGATGCGTGATGGTGGAGGGTTGAGTCGCGGTGGCGCGGGCGGAACAGAGGCACGAAGGGGTTTTTCCCCCCCTTTTCTGTGGCTGAGAGGCGATAGTTGCTCGCCGGACTTGTGGCCAAAGACGAATGGCAGAGGAAGGAAATGGTGGTGCTGTGGCGGCAAGATGATGGAGGAGGAGGTGAAGCCGTAGCCGGATCTGGGCCAGCTGGATGTGGGTGTCGGCGATTGTGGTGGTGGAGAGATGAGCTTCGTCGTCCGCTATTCTGTCTCTGACGGAGGGGAAGAAGAAGGGTAGAAGAAAGAGGCAGTGGTGATGCGGTGTCGCCAGGGAAGAGCTGTTGTCGGCGAGCCCAGGTGACCGACGATGATGGCTAGCGGTGGTGGAAGGCTGAGCCGCGGCGTAGTGTAGATCTCCAGAGGAAAGCTGCTGCGCTCTGTTGCAAACCGAAAGGGGAAGAGGAAATAATGGAGAGCAGCTAGGGTTTCTGGAGGGTTAAAGGGGCTCTTCTCCAAAATTGCAAACAGGCCCCTCAAGAGTTAAAGTCGCACAAATCGAGTCCCCAAGTTCCAATAAGATCAATTAAGTCCAATTGAAGATTAGAATATTATAAAAGTACCCCAAAGATTTAAAGTGGTATCCAATTAAGTCCAATTGAATTTCTTATAATTAGAAAACGATCCCCAAAGTTCAATAATTACAATTTAGCCCACATAATTCAAATTAAAGAGCAAATAAGTATTAAACACATATTTCAATCAAGTCTGCATATTTACATAAGGTTGCAATCAAGTCAAATAAACTATTAAAACATGAATAAAGCAATTGAAGCACAAGCCGATTTAAATAAATAAATAATCTAATCGCACGAAAACGACATCGTATCTTGCTCCGAAAATGCGGGTTGTTACACCCTCTCCTTGGTAAAGCTCGAATCTTCAAACTTCTAACTTGAAGTCTCTAGAGAAAGTCCACCAACTTGATCACAATCTAACTAGTAAGGATGCTAGTTCTCTAGTTAGTGTTTAGGCTTAACCTAGGGTTTAATTTAATCTTGGAGAAAGGAAGATGTTCAACACATGAACCAAGAATTGTCTATTAGCTCCATAAGGAGCTCGAGCTCCCCTATTTATAGGGAGGGGGGTGCCGAAATTCCTAGTCCTTTATGGGCTAGGATTTTGGTCCCTCTCTCCTATTACTTGATCATCAAGTATTTTCCAACTTTGGCTTTGAATTCTAATTCAAGTCAACTTCTAAGAGAGCTAAAAATATCCAAACTATTTTTGGATAATTTTATACTTTATTTATTATAAAATAAATAACTTATTTTTACCTAATTAATTAATTTGTAATTAATTAACTAGATTATTTTCTCCAAAATTAGACTTTCTTTTTAATTCAAAATTAAACCAAAGTCTATTAAATAATTAACTAATTAATTATTTAATATATATATATAATATATATATATACACACGTGTGTGACACGTGTCACAGTGACACGTGTCACTCACGTGAGCCACACGTGTGACTTCACATGTGTGGAACCCTCTTGGCCCGATTAACTCGTTTAATCATTTTAAAGCCTCAACTCATGTAACCAAGTTGTTGTGTGTGACCCTCTAGGTTCTCAATTCAATTAGCAGTGACCCTAATTAATTAATTCACTAATTAATTAATCAGTCCACAGATTAAACGACCATAGTCTAGCAACAGGTGTTTAACCCCTAGCTGAATTGGAATGTTCGGATTAGACAGAACCTTTAAGTCATTGATTCATGTGAGATACAATCCTCCTACTTACTATCTCTCAACCAAGATCTAGGGCAAGGGAATAATCAGAACCCTAATAATCCGGTCTTAAAGCTAAGTGCATTTCATATCCATTTGATCTCAATCCAAGAAACCCTTTTCTTGATGTCTTGATCTACTGCCTTGGCCAAGGACTCCATATGGCATATGAATGACTTACACAATAAGAGATCACCTTGCATATGCAAGTGTAGGTCCTTTCTTGATTCTCATTCACTTTCATGAATCACTTGTGCAGCCCCAGCATAAGCCTTGAATCAGTTGTCTAAGGCGACACCCTTTAAAGCTTATACCAAAGACTACAGAGTTAACTCATATAGTAACATGGAACCTCAAGTCTAAGGATCAATTAATCACATCAATGACTCGTGAGATATTTCCTAATCTGGAAGTTTCCATTTCCTGAAATAGAAACTTCCTTTCCCATTTAGGAATGTTCTCACACGGGGCACCTCAGTGAACTTACTTATTAAAGCAAGCACCCTCATGTATCACGCACGTATCAACTATACACTTTCCACCTCCATGAAACAAGGTGGTCCTTCTTAAGGGCGTGATCCCACAAGCAAGCCTTAGAGGAGTCAGGTTGACACTCCCACTGTCTGTAGGACTCATCGGCTTGGAGTATTTTACTAATCATGACTTATGTGATATAGGGCTCGTTTCATGAACCATTTCACCTAAATGGTAGAGTCCTAAAGTCATCAGGATTAGGGGAGTTCTCATACATGCACAGCTAAAGTAAACGCATACCAAACAAGAGCATATAAAGAAGTGTTGCCTCAATTCGTTATTTCATTCAAAGATTGTCTGTGATTACAATAAGGAAAAGCACAAAGCGGATATACAATCGGCTTTTAGGGTACTATTCCTAACAGTCCTTGAATACACGAGTATGTCTTCAATGAAGATAACCACAAACTTGTCCAAGTAGGGCCGAAAAATTCGGTGCATCTTGTCCATAAATGCAGCCGGAGCATTAGTTAATCCAAAAGGTATCACCACAAACTCATAATGCCCATACCGGGTGTTAAATCCAGTCTTTGGAATATCCTCTTCCCGGATTTTCAACTGATAGTATCCTTGTCTTAAATCCAATTTCGAGTAAACCCCCGAACCTTGTAACATATCAAACAAGTCCTCGATGTGGGGTAAAGGATACTTGTTCTTAATTGTCATCGAATTTTATTCCCGGTAATCAATGCACATTCTTAAAGTTCCATCCTTTTTCTTAACAAAGAGAACCGGTGCGCCCCGTGGTGAAGAACTTGGCCGAATATATCCAATATTAAGTAACTCCTCAAGTTGAATCTTTAATTCCTTCAACTCGGCCGGCGTCATTCTATAAGGAGTCTTAGAATATGGTTCGGATCCCGGATACAAATCTATCACAAACTCTATCTCCCGATCTGGCGGCAAAGAACCTAAATTCTCCGGAAAAACATCGGGATATTCTTTAACAACAGTGGTGTCCTCGAACTTTACTTGATCTTTTGGCTTGTTAAGGAGATAAGCTATAAATCCCATAGCTCCATCTCTAATCAATTTGTGAGCTTCCATGAAAGGCACTAGAGGAACCGCTTTCGCACAAATACCAACAATTTCTTCTTCACCCAACTTAATCTTCTTAGCGAAACAATCAACCGTAGCCCCATGCCGAGATAGCCAATCCATTCCCAGAATAACCCCATATCTCTTCATAGGCATGACAATAAAATCCGCTAAATACTCTTTCCCTTCCAACAACACTGAGCAGTCTCGTATCAATTGATCCGTCTGCAAACTCCCTCCTAGAGGAGAACTCACCAAATAACAAGAAGATATACAGATAACAGGTAAGCACAGAGAAGCAGCTAGATCACAAGAAATAAAGGAATGCGTGGCACCCGGATCAAAGAGTGCATGAATGCTCATGTCATGAATGTGTATGGTACCTTCCACCACGGCGGTAGGATCAATCTCAGCATCTTGCTCCTCACCCTCAAGGGCATAGGCACGGGCTTGGATCATGGGCCTTTGAGCTCCTCTTTGAAAGCCTGGAGTTTTGTCGGGACACACATCTTCCCTATGGTCAGCTTTCCCACATATAAGGCATAAGTTCAACCTCTTCCGGCAGTTATTGTAAGCATGAGTCGGACCTCCACAATAAAGACATGGGGGTACTTCTCGGCGCTGTGCTATGGATGCCGGTGCCACTGGTAAAGTTTTCGGGGCTTGCGGGGCTTGTCCTCCAAACCGAGGCTTCTTGAAGGGACATTTAGGTGGAACCGCCTGTACCATAAGTCTCTTACCCGATCCCGAGCCATATCCCGATCCTTGTCCCACGGGAGCCCAAACTGGATCTTTCTTCTTGAATTCCTCCTCTTGCTCCAAAGCTCGTTGTACAGTATCAACAAAAGACAAGTAATTGTGTCCAGCTTGGCCATACCTCAGATCCTGTCTTAGTCCGGCAATGAACTTCTTGGATTTCCTCTTCTCATCCCGAGTTATGTGAGGAGCATATTTCCCAAGTCTGTTGAAAGTTGCAATATATTGGGACACGGAACGATCCCTGCTTCAAATCCATGAACTCTTGCTCCTTTCGTTCTCTCACAACCTCAGGCACGAAACACTCCTGGAATTCCCTTTTGAACACTTCCCATGGAACCTCTTCTCCATCAACTTCTAGCTTTTCCCTTGTTCTCTCCCACCAATCATATGCCTCTCCATCTAATTGAAAAATGGCGAATTGAGCCTTCTCTTGGGTAGTGAACTGTCGAACCCCATAGATCCTTTCCAATCTTGTTAGCCAACCCTCCGAAACCGCATCATCAATAGAACCGGAGTACCGAGGAGGATTGTAGCTTAAAAATATTCCATGAGAATCCCTATTGTTGTTCGGTGGAGGGGCTTGTTGCTCGGCTTGTTGTGGTGGAGGAGCTTGAGCCCTTCGGTGCTCAACATAATTGAAGACCGCTTCCATAAAGTTTCCCATATCCATTGGAGGTGGTTGTTGGTGTTCAGATGTAGGAATTCGGTCTCGGCGATGTCGTCGCTCTGGAGATCTATCTCTATCTCTTCTTGGAGGCATTCTGTCAATATAACACTGAAATGCATGCCTTCTTTAGTCCATGCATGTGCATGCAATTAATTTAAGCAAAAGTCAAAGAATAGAGCACATAATCACATAAGAAATGCATATGCAACACGTTGACATGTTGTTCCTAGAAAGCCGTACTACTTAGACTGACTCACACGACACAAAAGCTCGGGTTTTGCAACCCTAAGCTCTGATACCACTTAAGGATGTAGCGCCCGAGCGTGAGGCACCACATCCCCCGCACCGAGACCCGACCCGTATATGAAATGGGAAATCCATACACGTGCCAAATCACGGCGAACGGGGACACAACACAAACACTAAGCTAGGCGGGAGCTAACCCTTAAACCAAGCATAACCAAAACATAATTAACTCAAAGTGACCATAACAATAGCGGAAGCAATTCAACATAATTACTTATAGGTACCAACACATAGTAATACATATCGTATTTACATATAGGTACCAACACTTACAACCTGTACAAAAGCCATCACGGCGGTAAAATAACATAATATATGCTCCATACATAATCATAATACAAGAGGAATAAGAACAGGTAGAAATGAGTGTAAAAGGAAATGCTAGACACTAATGCAAGACCTAGACGACTCGTATTCCCGCCTAGCACCTCCAAACCTGCACAAAACAACCGAAACCAAACCGGGTTCAGTCTAAAAGAGATTGGTGGGTATAAAAAAAACGGGGCATAATATATAATATAACGGAATTTAAACATATACATGCAAGCCCTAATTCCATTCGAAGTTTGATAAGAATTTCCCAAGCGGGCAAAATAAAGAAAACATCAATGGAATTACGACTATCATATTCATTCATAAATAATTATAGGGTTTCATGGCCCGACGAGTGGGCGTGCATTATCTCCAACCATCACCTCGTGCAATCATATCCAAAATTTATTTATTTTCATGCATATTAATCTTATGTGCACATTCATACGATTCATAATCATACATATACACCTTCTTCCTCCGGTGGTGGACGGGTTTGCAAGGCCCGACCACCCCATACATTGACCCAAGGGGGTACATGAATCCCCTAAGGGCGCTCAGCTACCATTCTATGCTAATCTCTTAGCGAGTTCAGGTCTCTGTTAAATGGTTGGGACTAGCACATGGGATCACCGTCGGCCCTTGCCTCCCCGGATAGCGACATGTGCTAGGTCCCGGGCTCGTGCATCATTAACAATCATGTCTCGCCAAAACATAAGGTAGGATTCATAAAAGAAAGGCTTACGTTTGAAATCATTTACTCGAGAAAAGACTCTATATACGTATATTATACATTTGGTTTAAAACTTTGCACATTGGGTTTATATCGGGTCATTTTAACTAGTAGAAGAGAAACCCACCTTTAAGCGGCAAAAGGATAAGAGTAGAGCCTCAAACGACGCCCTCGTCTCCAACTAAACCCGAATCTGTGCAAAAGAGGTAGTGTGAGACTCAAAATGACCATATACGACGCACGACAATGCAATGTGGATGATATGAGATGCATAAGAAAATGTTCTCAAGTCATGGAAGTATTCTTATGCACAATTAACACGATAAAGTCATATAAACGTTCAAAATCATTCATTGCATTCAATAAGTGGAAGTACCAAGTTCATTCGTTCATAAATCATAACAAAACAAGCCATAAACTTGATACATTAATCATAACACATAATAATACATATTAACGTAGCATAGAAGTCATAAAAGAGGTGGAGGAAGATCAAACAAGCAGAGAAAAAGAAGAAAAACTGAACCGGAAAGACGAAAAAAACGCAGGACAAAATCCACCCCCATGGATTTAGTCTAGAAACTGACTGACCTAAATCCACCCTCGCGGATTTTTCCAAAGGAAAAATCCACCCCCATGGATTTAAGTCAGCAGCCAAAAAAACACAAAAACAAGGAAAAAACCGAAATGGAAGCTAAAAGGCACAAAACCAACTCATGAATCTCAACCCAAAAGCATGTAAAATCAGGTCATTAACTCATATATTCAAGCTATAAGACATAAAGCAACAAGAACTTCAAATAATGCATTAAAAGTCATCATCCAATTCATATCTTCCAAAACCTTCAATTTCATTAATGGCACACACTAAATCCCTCAACCACCATGCAATACAAGTCCGTATAATCATAAATGCATGTCTTAGGGTCATATATAACTCAAGAATCTCAAAGAAATTCTAAGGAAGCATGCTAGAATCATAATTTTACATGAAACCTTTGTTAGAGTAGTGCCCTAGAAGAGCCAAATAGTTTAGGCCTCTTTTTGTAAACTACTCTTATTAGCAGCAATTTGTGATATTAATGAAATAATAAATGTAACATTTCATAGTCGTTTAATTCTATGTGGCCAATTCATCATATCTCATTCAAGTTTATTAATTACATATTATAACTGTTTGTGTATGGATGAAACCCCAAGGTCACATTAAGCTATGGGACTTGACCTCGCATAGGGATGGAGGTTATGAAACAAGTCTCTATGGCGTGACCTAAACCAACTCCAAGTCGAAGAGTCTAATAAGCACGGGGATGTTGACTTAACTCGTTTGAGACTTGCTCATACGACGTGCCTTTTAGAAAGGTTACTTTGTTTCATAAGTATTGAATGTAGAGACATTCACACGCGTATGGGGGTGCTTGTTAGGGAACAAGTACACTGAGGATCCCGATAGGAACACCTCAATGGGGTAAGGCTTTTACACCTTAATGATGAGGTTGGTTCCCTAGTTATGGTAGTGTCTAAATGGTCCTTAGACTTGAGGCTCCATTGATGCTCTGTGCATGCCAAGGGCAATGTTTGATATGCGCCTAGAGATTCATGGGTTCCATGAATCTCGTTATGGTTGTATGTTGGCATTGTCCGAATCATATATGGGGGCATATGAGAGGCCAACATAGAATCTATCGCTCGTCTAGAAGAACGAGTGAATCACCCATGAGTTCTGTTGTAGCACATTCCACTTAAATCCTTGCGCAAGGTAGTGAGATCTAAATTAGGAAATGGGTTTCCTAGAGTGTTAGATCAAATGGAATTGCTATTAGAATTAATTCATAGCATTAGGACTAATAGGGTTCTATCATTCCCATGCCCTAAGTCCTAATCGGGGATTGGACGATAGAAGGATCTTATCTCACGGTATCCATGAGACTGAAAGGTTCACAGCATAAACTTCACCTGTTGGATGGGTGGTCATGAGCTTGTCACTAGACATCGATCATGATCTGTAGGTACTGATTAATTAAAAGGAGTTTTAATTAAACAGTGATTAATTGTAAGGGTTTAATTGAATCAATAAGATAAATTGTTATCTAAAATACCACATTAAGAATGTGGGCCTACTGCTATTCATTGGTGAACCTAAGGGGTCACACAATGACTCGAATTGAACAACGTGATTATCTAAAGATCAATAGAGATTGATTGATGAATTAAAAGAGTTTAATTTATGAGAGAGTAATTAATTAATAATTGTATTAATTAATTTATGCTTAATTGTTAAGCTATTGAGAATAGATGTTAAAGAGTTAACATTAATTTAAATAAGTGTATTTAAATTAATTGGACTTGAAATTTAATTAGGAGTAATTAATTTTTAAGTCCACCAATTTAATTAGATGTTGGACTTTTGATTTAATTATTGTAATTAAATTAAGTCCACTAATTAAATAAATATTGGGCCTTTTAATTTAATTAGTAGTAATTTAATTAAAGCCCATTATATCAACTTGCTTAGCCCATAGGGTTTTTGACCTAGGGTTAAGCATATAAACAGATTTGTGAGAAGAAAGAAATCATCGTTGTTTTTCTTCTTTTCTGCTTTCTCTCCAAGTCTCTCTCTTCTCTCTCTTTTCTCAATACAGTATTGAGAATACTATTAGATAATCAATATCTAATTAGTGTTCTAGTGTGCTAATTGATTAGTTATTCAATTACGAGTCGTGGACTACCTTAGAGGAATTCCGCGTGGGATTCTTGGATGAAGATCGGATAGAAGAGAAGCGGGTAGGTTTTGGAAAACCTTCTAGTCATCGTCATCAATAGGAAGCGAAAGAGGTATTTGATTCTTCTTTGGTTTAAATCGTAAATCTTTAATCAAAGGTGATCTTGTTTGGAATTTCGATAAATTGGTTTTATAATCCCTAAAAATTTTAATTTCCGCTGCGTTAGGGTTGACGAATTCCAACAGTGGTATCAGAGCCATACTTTGATTGATTTACGATTTTCAGTTCCTTGTATTAATTTGATTAATATGTTGATGCGTGTCATGCTTGTTTTAATTTGAGATTTATTTGGGCGAAGTTTTAAAATTTGAAGAAAAGTTCTTGTTTTAAAACTTATATGAAAATTATGAGATTTTGTGAAAATCGAAAAACTGTTTTTAATTTCATAAAATTATAATTTTTATTTATGTTTTATTTTGAAATTGTTTTAAAATAAAATTAAACAAACAAACAAACAAACAAAAAAAAAAAAAAGGGAATTTGGAACTGTACAGTGCGTGAGGCACTGCACAGTCCCGTGTGTGCACTATGGAAGATGGTGGCATGATGTTTTTGGGCAGCAACAGATCCGGGTCGGATCCGGATCCGCGGAGACAGGGCCCTGCCCATCTGCTGAAATTAGGGTTTCGTGGAATGGGCTTGTTTGAAGCCCAAACCGCTGGCCTTCGTGAAATGGGCTTCGTTGAAGCCCAATTCGCTGGCCTCCTCTGCCAGGGCCGCTTGCTGCGCGCAGGCCCCGGGTCAGAAAGGCCCATCCGGACAGCCCGCTTTGGGCCTCATAGCTAGAGGCCTATGCTCCACTTAATTTCTGCAAAAATGGAGGGAATGGGGTTCGAACCCATGACCTCCATGGTGATAGAGGAGCAGCAAACCACTTTGCCTTAAATCAATCGTTGGTTTACTTTCGGTAAAAATTATTTTTATCATATGCCGCTACTGTTTTAAAACTAAATCTTTATAATTAATTTTGTAAAATAGTTTTACTTGAAAATTAATTATTTTTGCCCAAAATAGAATTGTTAAAATTGAAGCATGATTTTATTAGATAGGGATCTAATGGAAATTAAATTGGATTAAAGAATTCAATTTAATTAAAATTGAAGGATTAATTTAATTTGTGAATTAAAAGATAATCCTTGGTCAATAAATAATTTTAGAAATTATTTAAAGATTTTAAATCGCATAATGACTATTTACTTGGTAAATTTATTTTATGCAATGCATTGGATGTATGGTTGGATCAATCATGGGCTTTATTTGTGCTATGTATGGTTTTATTTTATTTATGCATTTTGATATTGGTTTTAACGAGAGCCTGCGAGCCTCTTATTCAATTGTTGTAAGCATTGTTTTTATTTTCTCCCCCTTAAAATGTAATCCCCCTTTATTTTGTAAAGAGAGTAGTTTTAGGGTGAGATCTCTAATTAGATTAGGAGATGGAGAAACAAGACGGAGCAAGCAACGGAATAAGAAGCCCATCAAGGCCCCAAAAGTGTTTGGGTGCAATTATTTTAATGTAATAGAATAGGATTCTATTTGAGTGCTCTCTTTGTGTGTTTAATTCCGTTTGATGCATGAATAGAACCATGGTCCATAAAATGGCTATTATGGACCATGCATAGGAGGCCCATGATTATCCATATTGTAGAAGCATGCTAGGCTTTTATTATCTTGTTATGAATGTTATCTTTATGTGCATAAATGTGTTCATGCATTAAATAAGATAAAATGAGATAATAATTACAATTGATGAGTCTTGGAGGAATTTTTGAAATTCTTATACCCCGAACCGTCTTAGATAGTCTCAGACAATATAAATATTAAATCCAAATGGAAATTGAAGGATAAAATTTGATTTTATAAATTTCCAAGCATTCCGTCAATAGAATTATTTGTTTTAGAATTAATCAAATCATTAAGTATTGGCCACGAGGCGTGGGATACGAAATGACGAGATTAATTGAATTAAAATAATTCTTTGCATAAAAGATGCAATTTTTCAAAGTCAAAATTATGGTATTGGCCACGAGGCGTGGGATATTCATAATGGCGATGGAGAAATCTTAGGGATTGACGGGTCGGATTTAAATACTGATTAGTATAGATGTAGCACGAGTCGTGGGTCTATATGAAAGGTAATGCAAAATAATATTAAGAGTTGTATAGAGATACAATTGATGATAAGATCGTCTACCTTGAGACTTAAAGTCGGATGTCTCACGAGTCGTGGGTCCGGTGATAAGTGCTTGGGGGTGTTAATACCCACTATTTGAAAAACATGATTTTTCTAAAATTATAAGGGGGTCAAAGGAATTTGATTAAAATAGTGGGAGACTACATTTGATAAAAGTCCATATCATTTGTAATTGTTATTATTTCATATCCGTCACTCATACTACGTTTTCTGCTTACATGTAGATTTTTTGCTAAAATCGTGATGTCTAAAAATCCACTTAGTGTTATCCTTGAGGCCAATAAATTAACTGGCTCGAATTATGCTGATTGGCTTCGCAATCTCAAGATTGTCTTGGATTCCGAAAAGAGGACCTATGTTTTGACACAGTCTCCTCCCGATGTCATACCTGATGACATGGCAGCAGATGAGAGGGAAACTGCTCTCCAGTGGCAAGAAGATGATCTACAGGCTAGATGTCTAATGCTTGCCACTATGTCTCCCGAGTTGCAGAGGCAGCATGCTGAGATGCGCCACTCGGCTGAGATCCATCTTCACTTGGAACAGATTTACAAGCCGATCAATAGGATTGATCGATTCGCAGCATCTAATGAGTTATTCTCGCTAAAGATGGCTGAAGAATCAAGTGTTCATGAACACTGTATTAAGGCTTTAGGCCTTATTGAAAAGCTTGCAAGTCTCGAGGTGATCATGGATAATGAGCTTTACGTAGATTTGATCTTAACCTCTCTGCCACCTTCGTTCAAACAGTTCATAATAAACTTCAATATGAATGGAGCTAAAGTCTCAATTGAGGAACTGATGAACATGCTCGTAATTGCCGAGCGAACTATGAAGAAGGATAAGGCTGTTTTCTTAGTAGGTTCATCTTCATCCCAAACTAAGGCTGCAAAGCCGAAGAAGGGTAAAGGAAAGGGTTTCCAAAAGAAGAAAAAGACTCTTAAGCCCACTGGTGGGGTTAAGAAAGTGAACACTAAGAAGAAAGCTAATCAAGCTGAGGATCAGTGCTTCCATTGCAAGAAACCAGGGCATTGGAAAAGGAACTGTAAGGAGTACTTAGCTACCCTGACAAAAGGTATAAATCTCATCGAAATTAACCTTTCATTCAATTCTAATAATTGGGTATTAGACTCTGGATGTGCTTCTCACATCTGTAATACGTTACAGGGAATGAGCAACGTCCGTGAGGTTGATGAAAGAGAACATGTTCTTCGAGTGGGCAATGGAGCAAGAGTTGCAGCAAAGGCCATAGGACATGTTAGGTTAATGTTAGAAGATGGTTTTATTTTAGTATTGAACAATGTTTTATTTGTTCCAGAGTTAGTTAAAAACATTATTTCCATTCCTGTACTAGACTTGGAAGGTTTTTCCTTCTCTATTACTAATGCTATGTTTTACATTTTGAAGAATGGTTCTTCACATGCATTAGGGTCTTTACAAAATGGTTTGTATTTAACTAATACTAATTTAAATCTCCTAAATGTCGAACGAGAAAACAAACGAAAATCAAATGACCAAACTTCAGTAAAGATTTGGCATGCTAGACTTGGACATATCTCCAAGAATAGGCTTCTAAAGATGGTTAACTTAGGATCATTCAGTACGAATGATCTAAACGAGTTAACCACTTGTGAATCCTGTTTAAAGGGAAAGATGACTAGGTCCCCTTTTAAAGGGCATGTAGAGCGAAGCCAAAATCTTTTGGATTTGATCCATACAGATGTTTGCGGACCACTAAATGTTAGTACCCGAAACGGCTGTAATTACTTCATCACATTTACTGATGATTTCAGTAGATATGGGTATGTGTACCTGATGAAACATAAGTCTGAGGCCTTTGAGAAATTCATAGAGTTTAAGACAGAGGTTGAGAACCAAACAGATCGCAAAATTAAGGCTCTTCGATCAGATCGAGGTGGCGAGTATTTAAGTGATCTCTTTATTGGTTATTTGAAAGATAATGGGATTATCTCACAATGGACTCCGCCCCGGGACTCCTCAGTTAAATGGGGTGTCCGAGCGACGAAATTGGACTTTATTGGATATGGTCCGATCCATGATGAGTTTCACGGATCTTCCAATATCGTTTTGGGGTTATGCCCTTGAAACGGCTGCGAAGATAATTAATTTAGTTCCTTCCAAATCTGTGCCCGAAATACCATATAAGATGTGGTTTTCAAAACCCCCTACTTATTCATACCTTAGAGTTTGGGGATGTCCCACATACGTCAAAAGACTAGTGGGAGACAAATTAGATTCCAGATCCAGTTTGTGTAAATTTGTAGGATACCCTAGAGAGTCTGTGGGTTACTATTTTTATGATCCCTCGGAACAAAAGGTGTTTGTTTTGAGGAATGCCACTTTTCTAGAAAAAGAGTTTCTAGTTGAAAAGTCAGGCAAGATTGCAGAACTTACTGAAGTTCAACAAGAACCTACAAATGATCAAGCAATGGAACCTCCCTCTTTCCCATAACAAGAAGTAAACACAAGTCCTCGCAGATCCGCGAGAATAATTAGACTGCTAGACCGACTCACTTTACTAACTAAAATCGGTCAATCGGATAGTGATCCGAAATCATATGATGATGCAATATCGAATAGAGATTCGATGAAAAGACGGATGTGAAAACAACTTTTCTAAATAGAGATTTAGATAAAGATATTTATATGGAACAACCGGAAAGGTTTCATATCCAGTGGGAGCGAACAGAAAGTCTGCAAACTCCAGAGGTCCATATATGGACTCAAACAGGCGTCTAGAAGTTGGAACATCCATTTTGATGAGACAGTCAAATCGTTTGGTTTTATCAAGAACGAGTATGAGCCATGTGTTTACAAGAAAATCAGTGGGCGAGTCGTGCAATTTTTGGTGTTGTATGTAGATGATATCTTACTCATTGGGAATGAGAAAGATGTGCTGCAAACAACAAAGACTTGGTTGTCTACTCAGTTTTCCATGAAGGACTTGGGAGAAGCTTCATTTATTCTCGGCATAAAAATCTATAGAGATAGATTAAAGAGATTAATAGGTATGTCCCAAGTTCAGTACATAGACAAAGTACTGAAATGATTCAGTATGGAGGAATCTAAGAGAGGATTCCTGCCAATGAGACATGGGTTGATCCTCTCTAAATCAATGTGTCCTAACACTGAAGAAGAGAAGGATAGGATGTCTCGTATACCCTATGCATCTGCAATAGGGAGCATAATGTATGCTATGTTATGTACTAGACCTGATGTCGCATACGCTTTGAGCGTTACAAGTCGATTTCAGTCAAACTTTGGTGAGAGTCACTGGTCTACCGTGAAATCCATCCTTAAGTACTTGAAAAGGACTAAGGATTTATTTCTTGTTTACGGCGGAAAGGGAGAACTGAAATTAGAAGGATACACCGACTCAAGCTTCCAGTCGGATGTAGACGACTTTAAATCCACGTCCGGATTCATATTCCGGTTAAATGGTGGTGCAGTACGTTGGAAAGGTTCCAAACAAGAAACTACTGTCGACTCTACTTGTGAAGCGGAGTATGTAGCTGCATCAGAGGCAGCGAAAGAAGGTGTGTGGATGAAAAACTTCATCCAAGAGTTGGATGTAGTGCCTAGCATTGCTGACCCGGTTGTTGTCTTTCACGATAATAACGGAGTGGTTACGCAAACAAAGGAACCAAGAGCTCATCAGCGGTCTAAGCACATCCTAAGAAGATTTCATCTAATTAGAGAAATCATAGAAAGAGGCGACGTTATTGTGGAACGTGTACCCTCGGCAGAAAACGTAGCAGACCCACTTAGTAAACCTCTTAGCCAAAAGATCTTTGAAGGACATCTCCAGGAGATGGACCTTAAGGCTATGGGCAATTGGCTCTGAGGGTAAGTGGGAGATTGTTAGAGTAGTGCCCTAGAAGAGCCAAATAGTTTAGGCCTCTTTTTGTAAACTACTCTTATTAGCAGCAATTTGTGATATTAATGAAATAATAAATGTAACATTTCATAGTCGTTTAATTCTATGTGGCCAATTCATCATATCTCATTCAAGTTTATTAATTACATATTATAACTGTTTGTGTATGGATGAAACCCCAAGGTCACATTAAGCTATGGGACTTGACCTCGCATAGGGATGGAGGTTATGAAACAAGTCTCTATGGCGTGACCTAAACCAACTCCAAGTCGAAGAGTCTAATAAGCACGGGGATGTTGACTTAACTCGTTTGAGACTTGCTCATACGACGTGCCTTTTAGAAAGGTTACTTTGTTTCATAAGTATTGAATGTAGAGACATTCACACGCGTATGGGGGTGCTTGTTAGGGAACAAGTACACTGAGGATCCCGATAGGAACACCTCAATGGGGTAAGGCTTTTACACCTTAATGATGAGGTTGGTTCCCTAGTTATGGTAGTGTCTAAATGGTCCTTAGACTTGAGGCTCCATTGATGCTCTGTGCATGCCAAGGGCAATGTTTGATATGCGCCTAGAGATTCATGGGTTCCATGAATCTCGTTATGGTTGTATGTTGGCATTGTCCGAATCATATATGGGGGCATATGAGAGGCCAACATAGAATCTATCGCTCGTCTAGAAGAACGAGTGAATCACCCATGAGTTCTGTTGTAGCACATTCCACTTAAATCCTTGCGCAAGGTAGTGAGATCTAAATTAGGAAATGGGTTTCCTAGAGTGTTAGATCAAATGGAATTGCTATTAGAATTAATTCATAGCATTAGGACTAATAGGGTTCTATCATTCCCATGCCCTAAGTCCTAATCGGGGATTGGACGATAGAAGGATCTTATCTCACGGTATCCATGAGACTGAAAGGTTCACAGCATAAACTTCACCTGTTGGATGGGTGGTCATGAGCTTGTCACTAGACATCGATCATGATCTGTAGGTACTGATTAATTAAAAGGAGTTTTAATTAAACAGTGATTAATTGTAAGGGTTTAATTGAATCAATAAGATAAATTGTTATCTAAAATACCACATTAAGAATGTGGGCATACTGCTATTCATTGGTGAACCTAAGGGGTCACACAATGACTCGAATTGAACAACGTGATTATCTAAAGATCAATAGAGATTGATTGATGAATTAAAAGAGTTTAATTTATGAGAGAGTAATTAATTAATAATTGTATTAATTAATTTATGCTTAATTGTTAAGCTATTGAGAATAGATGTTAAAGAGTTAACATTAATTTAAATAAGTGTATTTAAATTAATTGGACTTGAAATTTAATTAGGAGTAATTAATTTTTAAGTCCACCAATTTAATTAGATGTTGGACTTTTGATTTAATTATTGTAATTAAATTAAGTCCACTAATTAAATAAATATTGGGCCTTTTAATTTAATTAGTAGTAATTTAATTAAAGCCCATTATATCAACTTGCTTAGCCCATAGGGTTTTTGACCTAGGGTTAAGCATATAAACAGATTTGTGAGAAGAAAGAAATCATCGTTGTTTTTCTTCTTTTCTGCTTTCTCTCCAAGTCTCTCTCTTCTCTCTCTTTTCTCAATACAGTATTGAGAATACTATTAGATAATCAATATCTAATTAGTGTTCTAGTGTGCTAATTGATTAGTTATTCAATTACGAGTCGTGGACTACCTTAGAGGAATTCCGCGTGGGATTCTTGGATGAAGATCGGATAGAAGAGAAGCGGGTAGGTTTTGGAAAACCTTCTAGTCATCGTCATCAATAGGAAGCGAAAGAGGTATTTGATTCTTCTTTGGTTTAAATCGTAAATCTTTAATCAAAGGTGATCTTGTTTGGAATTTCGATAAATTGGTTTTATAATCCCTAAAAATTTTAATTTCCGCTGCGTTAGGGTTGACGAATTCCAACAACCTTTACTATTCAATCATTTCTTCCAAACTTGATCAAATCAGGGTGAAAACTTGCAAACTTGGACTTAAGAGAACCACAAGGAGATGTACATATCAAAAATAGAGTTACCTTTAAGAAATGGTGAGGAATGGATGAGAGATGAGCTCAAATTCTCCCTTGGTGAATAGTGGTCTCTTTCTTCTCTTCCCTTTCTTCTTTTTCTTCTTGTTTGGCTGAAAATGTGGGTTGTGGGAAGGGAATGGCTTGGCAGGGGGGGGGGGGGGGGGTTGAGAGAGGGTAGTGGGGTGGTTGGCAAGTGGGTAGGGTCAAAGGGTAGGTCTTAGGTACGTTTAAGTAGGTCCGTAGCTTGTGTGGAGTCATAATTGGTCATTTTGAACGTAAGGTGCTCATTTCGGTTGAATTTTGGGAATCCAAATGATCTTAAAAAGGTATGTGGTTTGTCCCATTGCATCCGAATCGTCGATACGGATCCAACGGAGGTGACGAAACTCGATTCCGAGTTCTCGAGCTCAAGATATCACATATGGAACCAAGGGTGCACTAATTGCCCGTTAGCCCCCGTTTTGGTTCCAAGAATCCAAATAAATTCAAAACTCATGCAACAAAGAACAAATTCATGCAACGAACACATAGACAAGATCATAATACATATAACTCAATTATAACAAGTTATAGCGAAAAACGGAAATCAAATCGGAATCAAACAAGGCATAATCATACGCATATAAGCAAATATGTTGGAAATTCAAATAAAATTCAAATGCAACCAGAAATAAATCCAAGTATGGAAAGAATGAAATAAATAATGAAATTTAAAGCAATTAAGTAATTAAATCGCGCAAATTAGTAAACACATACGTCATACCTGTACGGCCAAAAAGTCGGGGCATTACAAAAGTACTTTATAAACACACCACAACACTCACGCAACAACAACAAACACACCGCAGCAGCAGAGTATGGAATTCAGTCACAAAACTTCAAGAATTTCACATATTCTTCAATGGTGGATTCTTGTACGTAACATATAATTCAAATTCAAGTCCATAAGTGTCTAAAGGATGCTAGAGTGATCATGTTTCATGCATTAATCCTCAAGAAATATGGATATGAAATCATGAATTCAAGAAAATGAGATTTAACCTTACTATTCATTCAAGAATTCAAAACTCCATCAAAGCAAGCTCAAGTTTGGGGATGAATGGATAAAAATAACTCTAAGGTATGCAAGCAAAACTCACCTTGTGGATTGGATGAAGTTTGGAAGAGATTTGAGCTCCAAAATCTCCAAGGTATGCAAGGTTATGGGATGAACTGGAGAGCAGGGGCTTTTGGCTGAGTTTTCTTTGTGTGAGGTATGTGGTTTGGTTTGGGGCTGGTATGGAGTGTTAGTGACTTAACTAGGGTTCCATAGGGTCCAACCATGGTTAATTTGGTCAAGGTTTGAGAAAGTTATGGCCATTTTAGTGAGCTGTGGCAGTTTTGAAGAACGTAGCACTTTTCGGTTGAATTTCGGAGGTCCAAATAACTTTGGAAAAATATGAGGCTAAGTTCATTAAACTCGAATTTTCGTTACGAGTTCAGCGAAGTTGACGAAACTCGAATCCGAGTTTCCTAGCTCACGATATCAAATACGGAACCAAGGGTGCGCTAATTGCTCGTTAGCCCCCGATTTGGATTCCAAGAACAAAATAAATTCGAAACTCATGCAAATGAACCCGAAAACATGAAACGAACATATATTCATATACATGACACGTATATCTCCAACATATTAAATTTTCACGAAATTTCGGTATCATATCATACAAGAACGAAGCACGTTTATAACACTCATAAGCAAGACATTTAAAAATCCATACATTTCCGAATAAATTCAAAATTTAAACTCATATTTAAATTATAATTAAAGTGCAAAAACTAAATATACATTAAAAATCAAAGTACACGAATTAATTTAATTCTAATATTAATAAACTTAAAATATAAATAATTAACATTTTAATATTTAATATAAAATTAAATATACAAAACACTTATAAATAATTAATTCGCGCAATTTGGTAAACACATAATTCATACTAGAATACAAAAAAGTTGGGGCGTTACAAGACAAGAAGAAGAGCTGCCAAAAAAACAAACTTCATCTTCAGAACTCTGATTTGAGTATCCCGGATAGCGATCTTTTTGTTATAGCTGGTGATAAGTGCTCTCATTTCAGGGGTTAGTTCTGGATCAATCCACACCCACATGCCACATGCTACAAGTTCCCTTGCGACGTTTAGCAAACCTCCGATGAGGATTTTTGGGAGTTTTAGAAGTGAAAACACTGGCCGCAACACCACAATAACAGAACGGATTCGACTCACCCTGCGCCGACATGTTGAAGAAAACATAATTAAATGAATATCTGCCCATTAACAAACATTGAAGCGTTAGTTGACATCAAGAAACAAAAGAAAGAAAGCACGATTAAACAAACTAACAACCCTTTCCAGAAAAACATCGCAGCGACAACAAAATGCAAATGAAATGCAAACAAAAAAATTCCAAACAAATTAGGCACACACAAAACAGAGCAGATTACAACATAGATAGATTCAAATCTAAAATGACAAACGATCTCATATAGTTCCGTTGATATGCATTATCGTCCTGCTCACTGTCACCAACAGAGAATTATGACAGCAATCACGAAAAGAAAACGTAAAACAGAAGTCTCTGGTGGTGGCTGGTGAGAGTTGGTAAAAGTGGAGGTTTTGGAGGAAGCAAAATTAGACTGATTGTAGGAAAAAGGTAAGGACAAAACAGTCTTTTTAAGTGATTAGGGGTTTAGAACAAATATGTTATTTATTGATGATCTCAAGCATAAAATTTTCAAATTAAGAAATTTAGAATAACTTTTTAACATATTAGATCCTCTTTATTAACTGTTCCCTAAATTAAAATAGATAATTAGAAGAAAAGTAGTTACCTCAACTTAATTATCAATTTAAAAATTTATTTTTCAAAATTAAATAAAATTTACACAGAGCAATAAGAACCCTATGTCCCTACCTAACAATAGGTTAATACAAAACCAACCTCGTTGGACAACCTCATTTAAAATGAGTTTAGGAAAATGACAATAACGCTCGGGGTTTGTCTTCCTCGCGTCTTCTTCGGCATATCTAAACCGCTGCAATTCTCGTCAATGGCGGCCGAAGTGCACATGAAACCTCCCCAATCCCAGACCCAGCTTGAAAACACCACTCAAAACCTCGAAATTTGCCCGGTGCCGCTCTCCCCTCCACTTCCACTGATATCTAAGAATGTTGAGTTAAACCGAGCTTTAACAGCTTCTTCGAAGTCTTCCCTGTTTTCTCTTTCCAGAGATGATTTTCTCTTCGAAGATGAATGGCTGATTGCTGTTAATAAGCCTCAAGGAATCTACTGCGAAAGCATTTTGTCTTCTGTCCGAAATCTCCTGAATGCTGAGCAAGGTTCGTTAATGTTTCTAATTTTGTAATCTAATTATTGTCCATTCTCTTTGATTGAGTTACGAAGGAAACTGGAATTCCCTGTTGTCATTATTTATCAGATTTTACTATGATTATCTTGATACCTTGATTTTTGTCAGTTTATCAGATTATAATTTTGTATGAACTGCACATAATTGGCGACTTCTTTTAATAGAGTGAAGCAGAACTTGATGCTTCTGGGGCGGTTTCTTTGTCAGTTTGATGCACAGTAAATGAAATGCTCCGAAAATGGTTATGCTTTCATCTTTAGTGTTTAGATGAATTTAATTGATATTTTGTTACTATTTGAAGTGTATAAAGATGGAGCATGCTTTTGTCAAGCATTTCAATGGCCATATAAACCTCGTGAAACTCAAATTTGAGTACTTGATAGTTAGTTACAAATGGCTTTCTTATTTCCCGGATATGTTTCTTTCAGATATCCATTTGTGGATTCTTCATTTGTCACTTAGAGGGTGTTTACAAACTCGAAAGCAACACTTCTGCATTCTTCGGTTTTTTAAACACTTGAGTTTGGAAACATATCTTAAGAATAAATAAGCTAGAAGCATCTAGTGATCGGATTCTAGCTTCAGCTTCTAGGTTAATCGCAAACAAATGAAACTTTTTATAGTATAAAAAGAGTATTGGCCACTTCTTTCTTTCCAAACGCTCTACCATTTTTTTTTTTTTTTGCCGAACACTCACCATTTCTATTGCTTCAACATTTTATACAACTTTAGCTTTACATCCGTATTTCTTCAAAAGTTTTTGAACATGTTCTGAAACACGAGCAAACCAAAGTTTATGTTGTTGTCATTCTATTTTTTATTTTTTCATTCTATCTCCATTCCTGATTATCAGCAATCCTGATTTGTGATTGTTTCTTAATTCAGCACTTTCCCTATAATTTCCCTTTTTCAGGGAATCGAACAAAATTGCAAGAACTTCATCTATCTAACAGACTCGATCGCGACACAAGTGGTGTTACCATCATAACCAAGTTGCACAAAGTTGCAGCTAAGCTTGTGAAAGCCTTCACTGATCACAAAGTCAAGAAAACTTACCTCGCCTCATGCATCGGTACTGTTCCAAAATGGGAAAAAATAATCATAAAATCCGGCCACGGCAGATCGAGGCACGGGGCATGGCGTGTCTATGCTTTTTCAGATGCAGGCCGGACTCTACCTGGTGGATCACATGTTCGAGACATGGAAACATTAGTTGAAGTTATTTCCATAAATGGGATCAAAAAAATGGAAAAAGATGGAGAAGAAGAAGTCATTGTTGTTGAGGAGAGATCTGAGACTACCAGTGATGTGGAAAAAGGTGCAGAAGTTGTGGTGAGGGCATATCCTAAAAGTGGAAGAACGCATCAAATTCGTTTGCATTGTCAGTACCTTGGCATTCCTATTAGGGGAGATGTGAAGTATGAAGGTGTGTGTGAGTGGAAAGGTAGAGTGTATGAAGGACATGAGCTTCATGCAGAAAGCTTGGCCTTTGAACATCCTATTACAGGTCAGTCTGTTTTTATTCGGGCACCTTTGCCATTGTGGGCTAGAGAAGTAATGGCTTATTAGTTCTTGTTTTATTACATTTGAACGCCTTCTAAAAATCTATATTTTTAAGTATGCACTATCGTATATCAATGAATTTCCGAAGAGGTCAGGGGTGCAAGTGTGATATTAGAACTTAAAAAATTTGCCTGAACTCTAGCATCCAGGGGTGGATAATGTAATTTGATTCTCTAACTTGATTATGGGTGAATATGTAACACATAATAGGAAACCTGATGGAATCGTATCGTGTAGGGTGGATGTGTAAACTCTCATCATTGGGTGTATGTGTTATTTTCATAGTTGACGCTCGTCTGATTCCACAAATGGAGTTGTGTCTGTTTTTTCCTAATTTAAGTTGTACCCTTTGTTACATGGTTTGGTCCTTGGTTTTTAGGTTTAAGGGGATTCAGAAGAACTTGAGTGATTTAAATATAAGTTATGCAATGTACTAGTTTCTCATCTTTTTGTTCGGTAGTTTTACCTTTGGATTAATGTAGAGATTTGTATGTCACCTATATACTTCTATACATACCCAATTAAAGAAAAGGGCTGAAAACATACCCAAAAAAAAAAAAAAACATCCATACTTCTATATCTATACGATCATATATAAAAATGGTGTATTTTACTCAAATCATTGCAATTTTAACTAAATTCTAATTCTTTAGAATTTTAAATTTTTTAATTGGTAAAATAGTATTAATTGAGGTTAATATTAAATTTATATTTTTTGATATTTTTAAATGTACTACAAATTATGTTAAATTATGTTTTAATGTTTAATTACTTAAATCATGGATACAATTTTTATAAAAAGTCATTACAGTTTTAAATTTAAATTCAAATTTTACAAAATAAAAAATATTAATTAAGTAGCTTAAATTACTAGTCAAATTAACTAATGTTTAAATTTAAATTTAATACTTGATAATATATATATATATATATATATATATATATATATATATATATATTGAATTTAGGTTTTTTAATTTTTAATATGTAAATTCGAATTTGAGTTTTTCATTCGCTAAGGCATTAAAACTCAATAACTTTGGGGTTATATATATATATATTTATGTATAACTTTGAGATTTTTTTTTTTTTAAACTTTTCATAAATTTTTAGACTCTTTTTAAACGACATATAATTATTTTGCTTTAAATATAAATTATTTTTCCTAAATTATTTAGTCGATCTTTCCTAATATGTATTAGTTTCTTTTTTTAAATCATATTTCCTACGAGAAATTTTTAAAACCTAAATTGTGGTACAAGTTTTGTACATAAAATGTTTAATTTTTGTTTCTTTCTTCTAATTTTTGTATTCAAATTCATTTTTTTCACGTAAAGTGTTCTGATGGGTCTGAATATGGGGTACAGAATCCAATCACTTTAGAATTTGTTTATGTGAGGAAAACCAGTTGATATTCGCCGGAAAAGATGGGGGTTCTACCTGCTAGGACAAACACAAAAACAAAGTCAGAAGGCCAAGTTGGGGGAACTGGGGGTGATGCCCAGTTTGGCTCTCCGACGCTCAAGTCAGATGAAGATCTGAAAGAGAAGATAAGCTAAGTATCGAGTTGCAGTAATTAAAGTTGCTTACAGTGAAGGAGATGAACTCGCGTATTTATAGTTGAGGGTCAGGGACCCTTTGGTCATTTGCACCGTGTGGTCCTGGCCGAATGTTGCCCTAACACGTGGCGTTGCGAGAGAGAAACCTAGGAGGAATCTTCTGCAAAAACTGGTAGAAGTTAGTGTTGGCAACAGTGGCAGGTGCGCGGGCATGTACGGGGTGTCAGAGAACCGTTTTAGGGGTTGGTAACGAGGGCTGAAGAGCACACTCGTGTCAACCAAGAGTCTTGGAGACCAAGGAATCCGATAGGGGACGAAGGCCAAGACTCATAAAAGGAGGGGGAGTGTAAGTTTCCCTGAATGAGTGTAGCGCTCGAAGAGGGCTTTCTTAACTTGTAGGAGCATTAGCCATATAATATGAATCGTGCTCGTTAGAGAGCGGCGATGCTGATCACGTGCACGCGTAGTGGAGATTACTCGTGTCCTTGAGGGACGCTGACGCTTGAGGGATCTAAGCGCTCGTGTATAATTACCTTAAACACAAGAGGACAGGTGTCGCTATCTTGAGTTGCCACGTGTTCAAACGTGGGACAAGCGTATTTGGACCCCATCATTTTGCCCCCCAGTTCTGTAGTCCTTATTGATAAGGGCTGTAGAATTTTTCTTTCCAATATAATCCATCGAGCGTTGCGCTCGTATGAGGCATGGCGTGTTGGGCAATCATCCTTCTGATTACGCCATAAATGCGGTCTCTTCAACTGACTGCTTGTAACGTTCACGCATTAAATGCAGTCCTTTCTTCTGACCGCTTGGAGCATCTAAGCATTAAATGTTGATACGCGTGGGGCGCGTGAATCTTGGGAAGTACGCGACGGTTCAATAAAGGGGACAGTTTCCTAGGCGGGAAATGATTGTAATTTTGAACTTTTTGCTAGAAACCTACCAACTTCCATCCCTGTAAATAAGGGATTCTGTATCCATTCCATCTTTTACGCGAACAAATCTTCAGATCACTAACTTGCAGAAAAACTCTTTGCAAACAAGTTTCCAGCAGCCACAATCTTCTTCACAGTTTTTCCAGAAAACCCAAGGTAATACTCGGTGAAATCTTCTAACTTTGCTAACCTTAGAATCAAATTAGTAGTGGAGAAATCCACCTTGAAAAGCAAAAGAGTAAGCACAAGAGCCTCATGGACCGCCCTCGTCTCCGATTGGACCCAAATGTGTGCAAAAGAAGAGAAGTGAGACTCAAAATGACCATATATGACGCACGAAAATGCTATGCACATGATATGAAATGCATAAGAGGTAGAAGTCATGTTATGAAGCCATATGACCAAGTAATTCATTCAATACAATTAATACAAGAAGGTTTCACATTCAATCACTTCATAACTTTCATAAATCATATCAAAACGAGTCATAAACTTAATACATTACGCATAACACATATAACAACATGTATACAAAACATATAAGTCGTAAACGAGGTAAGGGAATAAATAACGAAGAAAATAAACAAGAAAAAAACACACTTACACACAAGGATGGGGCTAACAGAATTCCTTCACAAGAGACTAACGGCCGTTAGCCAGGTCAGTGAAGACTGCCCTGGACTAACAGGCGTTAGTCTCACATACTCACACAAGCACTAACCCCCGTTAGGGGGGTCAGAACTGAAGGCAAGGGGGTTAACGACCGTTAAACCCCAAAACACTAAGAAGCCCTAACGGGCGTTAGCTTCACCCGGGGCTGAAGCCCAAAAACCAAACTCAAATCAACATAGTATCAAGGCAACACATTAAGGAAGGTTTAAAGGCTCAAAGCTCATGCAATTCATGCCAAGAAGCAAGTTAAAACCAAGCTACAACATGGAACATATGCAAGAGATGGTATCAAGTTCATTTCCTTCCTTATTCCTTCAAGTTCATTAATGGCAATGCATTCAAATCTCAACCACCATGCAATATAAGTCCATACAATCATAAATACATGTCTTGGGATCAATTATCACTCATGAAGCTCAAAGAAATTCCAAGGAAACAAGATTAAATATCCAAAATTCATATAACCCTTCCTATTCATCATGTATAACAAAGCCTACTCAATACTTGAAGAGAGCATGAATATATAACTTAAAATGACCACAAGGAGATATAGATAACAGTTATGGACTTACCTTCAAGAAATGATGTGAAATGGAAGGGAGATGAGCTCAAATCTCACAAGAAATGAATAGTAGTTCTTCTTCTTTCTCTTTTCTTCTCTTTCTTCTTTTTGGCTGAAATTTTCTCTTTGTGGGGGGTGAGGGGTTTGCAGTTCAGGGGTAAAGGAGGAGTGAGAAGTGGCTCAAGTGGGCTTAGGTCAAGGGTTAGGGCTTAGGGGTGTTAGAATAGGTCCGCAAGCTCAAGAATAGTCAACGGTTGTCATTTTAGCTACGAGGTGCTCGGTTTGGTTGAATTTTGGAGGTTCAAATGGTCTTAGAAAAATATGAGGCTTGTCCCATTGGTTCCGAATTGTCGATACGAATCCAATGGAGGTGACGGAACTCGAATTCGAATTTTTGAGCTCAAGTTATGTCACCCGGAACCCAAGGTGCGCTAAATGCTCTTTAGCCCCTTTTAGGTTCCAATCACACAAACGAACCCAAAACTCGAACATGCAAGCACAAAATCATGCAACGAGTATAAAACGTGATCATAAGACACACAATTCACGCACACCAAGTTTTCACGAAAAACAAACGTCAAATCGGGTTCAAACAAGGCACTTTCATAATCATATAAGCAAATACGTTCAAAATTCGCATATATATTTAAAACGAATAATCGAATAACTTGAAGTATAATAAATAACAAAATAAATAATGAAAAATAATATAAATAAACAATTAAATTGCACAATTAATAAACACATATGTCATATTTGTACGATCGAAAAGTCGGGCATTACAACCTCTCCCCCTTGAAAGAATCCGTCCTCGGATTCACTGTTCACCCGAAAACAACTCGGGGTGGAACTTCTTCATCTTTTCCTCCGTTTTCCATGTAACCTCTTCCGTATTATCACTTATCCATAAAATCTTGACTGGAACACGCCGATTTCTGAGTTCATGAAACTTTCGGTCCAAAATCTTTATCGGCTTCTGAACGAAGGTGAGATTAGGCTCTAGTTCCACTTCACCGGCAGAACCTCTGACTCATCCCGGTAGTACTTCCCGGAGTTGTGAAACATGAACACATTGTGAATCCCGATCAAACTCAGAGGCAAATCCAAACGGTAGGCTGTATCCCCAATCTTCTCCAAAATCTCAAACGGACCCACGTAACGTGGGTTCAACTTCCCTCCTCCACCGATCCTTACAAACCCTTTTCGTGGAGAATCCTTCAAGAAGACTCTATCTCCAACCTCAAACTCAAGATCCTTCCTTCGTAGGTCAGCATAGCTCTTCTGTCGATCTTGAGCTGCTTTTATCCGTTGTCTAATCAGTTGGACCTTGTCTATTGCATCCTGAACGGCCTTAGAGGGTTTTTCCTTCTTCTCTCCTCTTTTCACGCCCTCTTGTTTGGTCCAATTCCACTCTTCCAAATTAAAGAACAACGGAGACCTGCACTTTCTTCCATAAACAGCTTCATAAGGTGCCATCTCTGTTGAGGTTTGGTAGCTATTCTTATAAGCAAACTCGATTAATGGCAACTGCTCTTTCCACGAGCTCTGAAAGTCCAAGGCACATGCTCTCAACATATCCTCTAAATACTTGATCAACCTCTCGGACTGCCCATCTGTCTGAGGATGGAAAGTTGTGCTAAACTGAAGTCTCGATCCCAAATTCTTCTGAAGCTCTTGCCAAAACCTTGAAGTAAACCTTGGATCTCGATCCGACACAATACTAACCGGTACTCCATGGAGTCGGACAATCTCATCACAGTACTTCTTGGCTAACTTGCTTACTTTGTCAGACATCCGGATGGCAAGAAATGGGCTGACTTTGTCAAATGATCCACTATGACCCAAATCCCATCAAGACCACCTTTCACTCTTGGCAAACCCGAAATAAAATCCTTTGCAATCTGTTGCCATTTCCATTCCGGAATAGGCAATGACTGAAGTAGCCCCGATGGCTTCTGATGTTCTGCCTTCACCACCTGACAGGTCATGCAGTGCTTCACAAAGTTGATCACATCCCGTTTCAGACTATTCCACCTATAATACTGTTTCAAATCCTTGTACATCTTTTTCCGTTCGGGATGTATCGAGTAAGCTGACCGATGAGCCTCTTCAAGAATAATCCGTTTCAACTCTTCGGGCACAATAACTCTGTTCTTGAATCTCAAAAGTGTCGTATCATCAAACCTAAACGGGCACTCTGGATTAGCTTTAGCTTTCTCTACTAACTTGTGAACTTAAGGATCAAGTCTCTGAGCCTCAAACAATCTCTGCTGAAGATTTGGCTGAATCGAAATACTACGAACACTAGCTTTTAACTTGAATGGCTCTTCTTCATTCCCAACTTCCACTTTCACATTGGACATGCTAGCCTTCCTACTAAGCGCATCCGCGACCACGTTGGCTTTGCTGGGATGGTATCGGATTGTACACTCAAAATCTGCAAGAAATTCCATCCAATGCCATTGTCTCTTGTTCAACTCCTTCTGAGAGAATAAATACTGGAGACTCTTGTGGTCGAAAAAGATCTCGAAGGAAAGTCCGTAGAGGTAATGTCTCCACTTACCAAAAGCAAAGATCACCGCTGCTAATTTGAGATCGTGAGTGGGATAGTTCTGTTGATGCTCCTTCAATTTCCTCGAGGCGTAGGCAATCACTTTTCCATGTTGCATTAAAACACATCCCAAACCCTCCTTCGAGGCGTCCGTATACACTGTATAACCTTCCGTACCTTTGGGAAGTGCTAACGCTGGGGCCGTTGTCAACTTCTCCTTCAAGAGCTGGAAGCTCGCCTTACACACCTCATCCCACTCGAATTTAGCCTCTTTCTTAGTCAATCGGGTTAATGGGGCAGCTATCTTCGAAAAGTTCTGTACGAATCTCCGATAATAACCTACCAAACCCAAGAAACTCCTTACTTTTGAGGTATTCTTCGGACTTTGACACTGTAAGACTGTCTCGATCTTTGAAAGATCTACTTCTAGACCTCTATTCGAGACAGTGTGGCCTAAGAAAGTTACCCGGTCGATCCAAAACTCGCTTTTACTGAACTTAGCATACAACCGGTGCTCCCTTAAGGTATCCAAAACCACTCTAAGATATTTGTCATCTCGATCCGATCGAGCTGCTAATGTCTTGTGACTACTAAGGTTCCTAACCTCCCTTTTGAAATTCAAGTAATTTCACAAAAGTTTCAAATTCGTACTTAAGTAAGTACGCACATTCATAATGATTACACTAGTGATTTTGTCTAGTGCTTACGTTAAGCAATCCAAAATCATAAGTATGAATCGAAATCCATCATAAGTACGGATCAAAATCCATACAAGATATGGGACGTCTTGTCGTTTCATATAAACGAGTTTTAGGGAACGTTTCCCTTAAAATAGGAATCTTAGGAAGTTAAGTCTTTGAGTTCATTTTCATAAAATGATCCTAAGATGATTAACTTGCTAATCCTATTTATATAACGTTCCAAAGTTATTCGAAACTTTGTCATCTTACTTACTTGTGTTTTCTCGTTGTATGTTCAAAACATCAATACTTTGAGTTTTGCACAACAATTTGTATAAAATTAACTCAAGACTAGTGAATTCTGATCCTATCGGAATTACCACAACGAGAGACACACAGAGTATCCTTATACTCTTTGCAGTTCCTTTCTAAGGCCATAGTTTTCCACTATGGAAGCTAAAATTTGATCTTTCTTTTAGGTTTTCCTTCCTCTCACCCCTCCATCGGGTTTTAAGAGTTTCTTTTTCTTTGGCCTTGATGCCTTTACCTCAATAGACTTAGAAGAAGAACTAACCATCATTACCTTTTAGTCCTTCTTAAGGATGCTCTCTTAAGTTATCAACTAATTTGATGAACTATGCTACAATAACATCATCTAAGGTTGAGCAAAAGGGGTTAAGAATGATGATAGAAGCTATTCAAGCAATCAGTGGGCTAAGAACCCGTTTCTTAGTTTGCGTACGTGGCTGCAAGGTCCTCCTTGGTGAGGACATTCAGTCCATGTTACACGTGCATTCCTTCATACAAATTTGGAACAATTCCTTCGATGTGTTATACCTTGTAACACGCTCGCAAGAGAGTACAATTGCTCTTAAGTGTTCCTATAATGTGTTATACTTTGTAACACATTTATGAGGGAGTACAATTGCTCTTAAGTGTTTGGAGAATTTCCTTCCACTTTTCAATTCGCTTCTTAAGCTTAGGTCGAATTTTCACAATAGGTGAAAAGTTTGCCTTTTTAGAGAATAATTTTTTCTTTTGGAACCTTAAAACGGATTTTAAGATTGGAAGCCAATCAGAGTGGTTAGGACTTTAGTCAACTTGTTTGACTCAAGGATGGATAATAATGGGTCGCATTTCAACTTGTAGAGAATCACAGAACTATAACCTAAATGCTAAGCAGAGAAAATGTGAGCATATTGAATAATAACGTAACACATAGGATTAGGTCTTTATCATATGTGGCTCCCACTGTTTTAGAAGGTCTATAAATCCCAAACGACCTTAGAAGAAACTTGCTTTCTCAGTGGGTACTAGTATCCCAAGCATCCTTAGTTTTGGACCCACGACTCGCGAGACATCCAAAGGTCTAAGAATCTTTAGGTAGGTACGAAATTGCCAATTCCATCTCCATGGAATTCCTAGTAATGTTTTTGCATCACTGATCTTTCAATCATGGACCCACGACTCGTGAGGCATCGATATGTACTTCAGGGTTAAGCTGAACCCATCAATCATAAGATCTTAATCAAACTTAGTCCGGACGACCCACGACTCGTGATACATCGCCCATTCCAAAATGATCAAGAAATATCAATCACCTAAAATGATCAATCAAGAAACTAAAACTTAATAGGTTGCACTAATTGTCCCACGACTCGTGAGACAACAACTAGCTTACGTATTAACTCTTAAATCCTATTGATGGAATGCTAGGAATTTTATTACCGTAATAGAATACCTATTTATTCGAAAGTTGCTCAATATTTTAATTAGGGAGTTTTTACTTAACCGGAGAGTTGTCCGGTATGACCTCACCAACATGTAGAATTATCCATTTTTAATTAATCTTATTTAATGCAGTTTCACATAAAATGCATTCACACAAGCAATTAGCAGATAACATGTTCCAACATGATACTAATATGAGATGATCATGGGTATCCTATCTTATGTGCAATTATGGGAGGCACTCCATAATTGCTAGTTCTAACATACATGCCCCATAAACAGATATTTCACATAAGGGGTCTTCAATTATGGCGGCCTTCTCCTTGATTTGTGGATCCATCTTGCTCCATGGGTGCTTGTCTCCAAAATGAAAGAAAACCTCACTTCCTAAGTCTACTTGTTGGGAAAAACACGATCAGAAAGCGCAGCGGAATTTAAAATTTTTCCCAAAAAGCAAGATCGGACTTGCAATTTCTATTTCTAATCTTTAGAGATTCAAGAACTTACAAGAATCGTCGCTTTCTTGACACATTTTGAGCCGCCCTCAAACGTGCTTCATGTTGTAATGGAAACCCCATCCCTCGAATGATTCTTTCTACTAGATTCCAAATTAGGTCTCCTCTAGAGTAATAATCCACACCAACCTATATTCAATTCATGTTAGGGAAAGTGCTAGCGATATAACATGTGTAAAGAAAGAAACATAAAACGAGAAGAAAGAGAGCAAGAGAATTCTCCCAAATTTTTGAAGCCATCGTAGATTGGGCGTGATCCCTTTGTTCACGCGTGAGGTAAAATTCACGCCCTATAGCCTATATATAGGCTAGGGTTTCGAACCCCTTTAGTTGTAGTTGGAATCGAATTCCAACTTTGTCTTTTCTTCTATTTCGTTTCTCTCCAAGTAATAGAAATCTTACTCAAAATAAGATATTTATTCCTTCTAGAAAAGAGCTCCTAATCAAATTAGGAATATTTAATTATTCCAATAATAATTAAATATCTTATTCCAATAATATTTATTCTAATCATATTAGAATTAATATTTACTAGAATAATAAATAGAAGGTATTTAGTATTTATTTATTTATTTATTCTAATCAAATTAGAATAACTTAAATAATTAAATACTTAGAATTAATTCTCTAATTAATTCCTAGAAGGGCTTTAGAATTAATTCTCTTAATTGATTATATTAGGGATTTATAATTAATTCTCCTAATTAATTATACTTGGGCTTTATAATTAATTAAGAGAATTAATTATGAAGCCAAATAAAATTAATTAATTAATTATACTTGGGCTTTATAATTAATTCTCCAATTAATTAACATATGATCCGATTTCTCAATCGGACCACACGCCCAAAAACTTGCTCACGTGCCACACGTGTGGTTTCGTTTCGATCAACTATTTGATCTTTCTTTCAATACCCTTTGAATCTGGCATTTGTGTGTGACCCCCTAAGTTCATTTTCAGTTAGCAGTGAGACTAATACGCTTTATTAGTTCACAGATCACACGACCATAGTCTAGCCACAGGTGTGTGACCCTTACCCGAACAATGAATATATATTCGAAAGAACCTTTCAGTCAATGACAACTGTGAGGTATGATCCTCCTACCAACCCATCTCTCGATTAAGATCTAGGGCATGGGAATAATGAGAGCTCTACTAATCTCAATCTTAAAGTTAAGTTCATTTCATATCCATTTGATCTCAATCCAAGAAACCCTTTTCTTGATGTCTTGATCCACTATCTCAATCCAAGAAACCCTTTTTTTGATGTCTTGATCCACTAACTCGGCCGAGGGTTTAGGATGGCATATGAATGACTTATGCAATAAGAGATCTTCTTGCATTACAACAAGTGTAGGTCCTTTGTTGATTCTCATATGCTTCCATGTGTCACTTGTGCAACCCCAATATAAGCCTTGAATCAGTTGTCTAAGGCGACACCCTTTAAAGCTTATACCTAAGACTACAGAGTTAGCCAACAAAGCATCAATGGAATCTCAAGTCAAAGGATTAATTTACTCACGCCATTGACCTGTGAGATATTTCCTAATCTGGAAGTTTCTATTTCTAGGTATAGAAACTTCCTTTCCCATTTAGGAATCTTCTCACGCGGGAGACCTCAGTGTACCCGTTTTAATAACGAGCACCCTCATGTATCGTGTACTCATCAACTATGCACTTTACACCCCATGAAACAGGATGATCCTTCTTAAGGACGCAATCCCACGAGCAAGTCTCAATCGAGCCATATTAACACTCCCACTGTTTGTTGGGTTCATCGACTTGGAGTAGTTTCTAATCCAAGGGCTTGTTTCATGTGTCATTGACTTAATGACAAAGTACCTAATAGCCTTATGGATTAGGGGAGTTCTAATACATGCGCACGTAATGGAAACACACAAAACATGTATTGGCATATAAAGAAGTGTTTGACTATGATAATAATCAATCGTATATTATTCAAAGATTGTCTGTGATACAAGGAATGTCCCAAAGCAGATTTCGTCAAATCGGCTTTCTAGGGCAGTATTCCTAACAATCTCCCACTTGTCCATTAAAGCCATTTAGGTACTCTAAATCCCATCTTCTCAAGATGTACCTTGAGAGTCTATTGACTTTGGGCGTTTCCACTTTAAACATCTCTTAGGAAACACCTTTTCCTTATAAAATGATTCGTAATTACGTGTTTAGTCTCTTGGTGAGGTCTTGGTTCTCTTACTTGAGCAACCACCCATTTTATCATACAATACGATAATGGAGTTGTTTCATGCTAGGAACTTCATCTAACTAATTAAATAGAGTTTCTTACCCAAACACTTACCTTAGCGATTTTTAATACGACTAAGTACTCAACTACAAAAGTTGAAAATTTTTACAACGTTTGTGCTTGGAACGCCTTTCCAAACGTCGCTTTGCCATTGAGGCAAAAATTGCATCCTTTCAATGATTCACAATCATCTATGTTTGATGTAACGATTGCATCGAAATATCCTTTCAATGATAAGATCTTTTTGGGTTTGTAAACTAATACATATCCTCATTTCTTCTCAAGTACTTTGAGGACATCCTTTACAGAAATCTAATGACCTTCTCTGAGGTCATATTAGATTCAGCTCACTACGCTTAGTGTTGCGCCATATCTAATTTTTTATATAACTTTGCATACATTATGTACCCTTCTTATAAGGTGTTTTAGACATTCTAACTTTCTTAAAATTATCTTAGGACACATCTCTTCAAAAGAGTTGTTCCATTGTCTATACTAAACTCCTTTTAGTACCTTGATTATGTACTCCTTTGTTATAATCCGTTTATGCTCTTAGATCTATCTTCTGTAGATCTTAATGTCGAGAATTTAGGATAATCACTAAGATCTTTCATGTCAAATTGTTTCTTAAATAAGAATTGGTAACTTTTACATCATCCTTGACATTCCCAATGAGAAAGATGTCGTCTTCTAAAGTACTTAAAATTGACTCTTACATCACTAGCTTTCATATGTACACTTTGAGACTTATTCGACTTCCATATGTGTCAAACGATTTGACTATCCTATGGAATCGAATTGTCTAACTCCTAGAAGCCTTTATCAATCCACAAATTGACTTAGGGATTTGCATACCTTATGCATACTCCCACTGAATATGAGATTCGTAGAAATACCTTATTTTAGTCTCTTTCAATTTCATATTGAACAAGACAGTTCTCATATTCATTTATCATATCTCATAGTCAGAATATGAGGATGTGGTAAACACAATCCAAATGGACTTTTGCATTTCAACCATCAAGAAGGTTGTAATGCTTTCCATTTACTTGAAGCTCTACAGGCTTGATCCTATCTGGTGGATTGACCAAGGTCAAAACATGGTTTGAGTATATGGAATCCATCTCGGATTCCAAATCTGACAGTGCCTCCTCATGAGCAATTATAGGCTATCTAGGACTGCATTCAAAACGCATCTTGAAGGAGGACTTCACACGTGTACTTATTCTAAAATTTGGCTAGGTCTTATCAGATGGGCTCGTTTCTTCTATATGTGGCGTGGGACATTTATTCTCAAATTTCTTTGAGGTCTGCTTACTTGTCTTTCTTGTCTTATAGGAACAATTCCTTAAGAAAGGTACATTCCTTGAAACAAACAATATTTGATCAAGAGAATTTGCAGAAACAATATAGAATATTGTTGAGTAAACTTGAACTTGTTTCAAGCTTATCTCCTACTATCCTCTTCACTTTAGAGGATTTCCCTAAATTGTTGGATAAGAATAATTAGGGAACTATAGAATGCCACATTTCACAGTGCAATTAAGGAACTAATTTCGGAAGGTATTAGATTCAAAATCTCTAACTGCTTATTCTAGGGTTTATTCCTAGAACGAATATAAGTCAGTAAAACTTACTATGGAACGAACCATATCCTATAAGGTTATGTTCCTTCATTCAAAAACACTAAGGTGTTCTCGAACCTTTTTACTAATAGATAATCCTATTATCTCTACGATGACTAAGGAATTAGTCTCTAAGTTATTCGCCATCTCGATCAGATCGAGTTGCTTATAACTTATGAGTACTTCAGTTCCTAACCTCCTTTTGAAATTCTAAGAATTTCATATAAGTTTCGAATTTGTACTTCATCAAGTACACTCATTCACAATGATCAAACTGATGATTATTTCTAGTGCTTACACTGAGCAATAAATAAACATCAGTATGGATCGAAATCCACTGTGTTTAGCACGTTTCCAAATTTCACGTAAACGGGGTTTTGGGAATGTTTTCCCTTAAGACAGGATTCATAGGAAGTCAACTATGTAGGTTCATTTTCATAGAATGATCCTAAGGTGTCTAACTCGCTAATCCTTTTAAGTCTTAACGTCTTTGAGTAATTCGAAACTTTGTCATCTCACTTATTTTTGTTATCTCGTTGTATGTTCAAAACATTAGTACTTTGAGTTTTGCACAACGGATTATGGAGAATCAACTTAAGACTTGTGAATTCTATTTCTAGTAGAATTACTAAACGAGGTAACATTTCAGAGTACTCATACTCTTTGCAGTTCCCTTTCAAAGTCCTTATTTGCTACCATAGAAGCAAACGTCCTATTTGATCTCTAGTGTCTTTTGGGCGTACCCCTTACATGCCCCTCTATTGGGTTCTTAAGGGTTTCTTCTTCTTTAGGCCTTCAAGCCTTTAACTTAGTGAATTTAGAAGAACAATTAACCATCACAACCTTTTATTCCTTCTTAAGGATGCTCTCAACCATTATCAACTAAATGATTAACTATGTTACAATGGAATCATTCTAGTTGAGCATAAATGGTTTAAATGATGGTGGAAGCAATGTAAGCAATCAGTGCATTGAGAACTCTTTTCTCAGTTGATGATCGAGACCACAAGATCTTCAAATAAGATCTTTAGACCTTGTTCTTAGGCAGTTGTTTCCTCATTTGGAATATTGAATAATTCCATAATGTTATACCTTGCAACGTTTTTATGATGTGGTTCAATTGCTCTTAAGTGGTTTGGAAAAATTCATTCACCTCAGATTGCTTCTTTTTTGGCCTGGGTCGAATTTTCACAATTGAAAATTTCGCCCTTTAGAGAACACTTTTCTCTATTCGGAATCTAAAACGAATTTTAGGGTTCGAAGCCAATTAGAGTTAGTTAGGACTTAGTCAAATCTTTTGACTTAAGGATGGATACGAATTGGTTTGCATTTCATATTGTAGAGAATCACAGAACTACAACCTAAATGCTAAGCAGAGAAAATGTGAGCATGTTGAATAATAACGTAATACACAGGATTTAGGTCTTTTAATCATATGTAGCTCCCACTGTTTTTAGAAGATCTTAAAATCCCAACGATTTAAGAGGAAGCTTATTTTCCCAGTGGGTACTAAGATCCTAAGCACTATATTTTGGACCCACGACTCGCGGCCATCCTCAATAAAGTCTCAGGTAGATACAACTTGCCAATTCCATCTCTATGGAACTCTTAGTAATATTTTTGCAGCACCTATCTTTCAATATGGACCCACGACTCGTGCGACATCCATATTTACTTAGGCGTTAAGCAAGACCTATCAATCATAAGATCATGATTAAACTTAGGCCGGAACGACCCACGACTCGCGGCCATCGCCCATTCCAAAATAACCACGAAATATTGAACAGTTTTTGTGTTCAATCAGGAAACTAAGAACTAATAGGTTTCACATAGTCACCCCACGACTCCTGGCCAACAACTAGCTCCCCTATTAAACTTAAATCCTATTGATGGAATACTAGGAATTTTATTTAAAGTTCTCACTTTATACAAAATACCTATTTTCGAAATTGCTTAATATTTATGGGATTTTTGAATATCGGAGAGTTGTCCAGTTTTGACCTCACCAATATGTACAGTTATCCATTTTAATTAGTCTTGTTTAATGCAGTTTCTCATAAATGCATTACACACAAGCAATGAGCAGATAACATGTCCTAGCATGATACTAATATGAGATGATCACGGGTTTTCCTATCTTATGCGTGATATGTGGGAGCCACTCCACAATCACAAATTCTAACATACATACCACATAAAACAGTTTAAATAACATAAGAGAATTGAAAATAAAACGATGCCCTATCTATTACAATAATAGAAACCCTCCTAACATTTTGAGGGGTCTTCACTTTATGGCCTCCTGTTACTTTATTGTGCGGATCCATCTTACTCCATGGGTGTAGCACCCCATACGTGAGGCACCACATCCCCCGCACTATGGCTCAACACGAGTAACGAAATGGGAAGTCCACACTCGTATCAAACCATAGCGAACGGGAGACAAACAAAACAACCCTCCTAAGTTAGGCGGAACTTAGACCATGCAAATATAACCAACCAACAAAACATAATGTATCGGAAAACTAAAATCCAAACACATGCATTGGCCACGACCTGCAGAAATTAAACACACGAATCACAAGCAGACTTGGGCTCCTCATGCCTCTTTTTAACTCATAACAAAGCCCGACAAGGGCAATTCAATAACAAATACATAAAGATTCAAATTCATAATCTTACAAAGTTGAATCATACATAATTTAAATACATATGCGAGTGCAGAGACTCTTCTGACTTAACTTGACCGACTCAAACACTCAACACAACTCCGCCTAGCTCGAAACTCCAATGCCAAACCTGCGCACTAATAGGTTGGGGAGGGAGAGGGTCAATCTCTAGAAGACTGAGTGAGCAGGAACGATACATATATATAAAAACATACACATGCAAGTCATCAATCCCGAGCAAAGTTTTATTTAAAGTTAGTTCCCAAGAGGGCAAGTGAATAACTAAGCAATGCTCGGACTTTACGACTAATCATATTAAATTCATTAAGTTCATAAATCATATATAAACATTAAGGCTCGGTGAGTGAGCGTGCATTATCTCCAACCAAACTCCGATCATGTACGACAAATATCATTAATACATTGAATACGTGATCATGCAATATATTATAATACACACAAGTTATATAACATAACATAAGACATAGTCGTTTGGGCAATCCGTATCCCGGCCTTCCCGCACGGTGCATAACAATCATAACATAATCATAATCGTAACATAATTCCAACCTTCTTCCTCCGGGTGGTGGACGAGTTTGCAAGACCCGACCACCTCATACATAATGGCTAGAGTGGTTCATGAGGCCCCAAAAGCCCGACTAGCGTTTCCTCATCAAAACTCCTAACGAGGTCCATTTCATCATAAACATAAATGGAATTAGCATATGGGATCACCGTCGGTCCTTGCCTCCCCGGATAGTTGCATGTACTAAATTCCTGGGCCCGTGAACATAACATAATCTCGCCAAAACATTTGATTCATAAGAAACATAACATTTATCATACTCCTTGTAAAAAGGTTTACTCGATAACCTCATTTGAAAACCATATATAGATATACATTAGGTTTTGGCCAAACTTGTCACATAAGGTTGTAGGGTTTAATATGTAACTAAAACGAAAACACCCTCACCTGGAACATGGCGATACAAGGATACGAGTTACCGAGTGCCTAGTTGATCAAGATTTCTCCACCCTGAAGATAAACTGTGCAAAGGACAATGCACTGAATTTGTGAGACTCAAGACTCCAAATGTACCATATATAACGCATGACAATGTATTAATCATGATATGAGATGCATAAGGAATACAATTTATGTCATGAAAACGATCATATGCACGATTAATATCTTAAAAACATATAAACATTTATTCCATTCATTTGTTCAAGGAAGCATTCATATTCATTAAGTTCATAACTTTCACATAACGATCATATCACGTACTATAACACGTTTACCCTTATAAAATAGATAAATAATTACATTCAATTCAAGATTGAAAATTAGAAAGGAATATGAAATAGGTAACAATTTAATTTCCATAATTTGATTAAATAAAAAAAAAATTAATATCTATTAAACATATATATATAAATATATGTGTACGTACATTATCATGCAAATTACCCATGCATGCATATACTAAAACAAATCAAATTAAATCAATACTATAGACATATAATCAACCATGCATTAAATAAATAATAATATATATATATATATATATATATATATATATATATATATCAACCTAATTATATATATATAGTTATATTACAACATTGCATGCATTTAATTAACATATATGCATGGATTTATTACATATATATATATGTACGTATATAGCATGCAAGCATTAATAATCAACCATATGCATGCATTGAACACCTAAATATTTATATACTACGTACACACACACACACCCTGCATGAAATTAAGGTTACACATGCACACAAACATTACATGCATTTCATGCAAAGAAAGAAGGGAAAAAAGATAGCAGCAAAACGGCAACACATAACAGCTCCCATTCAATCTCCCCGCCTGGGGAGCTTCGTGCAGAAGGTTTCTGCACAAAGGCTACTCGACCGGGCCTTTTTACTGCCAAAATATCTCCCAGACATGCAGCAGCATTTCAAGAACGAAACAATCCCCTGTTTTCAATACATAAATACACAGCAGCGGTAGCAGCACCTAAGGCACCTTATTCAGCAACAAAACGGGACATAAAGCTCCCACAAACGACTGATAATATACAACAGTTAAGCAAGGGAAATGAGCAGCAGTTGACAGCAATAAATTGCAGCAAACCAAACCGAAAAACAGGGCAAAAGAAGGCAAAAACAGAGCAGCAACTCCATACGTAACAAGACCAACCAACCAGCAACAAACAAAGCAAAAAGAAATAGCAATTGATAGTAAGAAGTCAGGCCAAAATGCAACAGCAGCAGTTCGGTACATAAGGAAGATAAGAGATGATAATTTCTTTCATTTTCTCAAAGTGCCATTAATGAAATCTCATTAAATCTTCAATTACCGCATACTCAATGATCATAAATGCAAAGAAGAAATCAAGACAATCATATTCATGCTTTGAATCAACCAAATCCATCAAGAAATGAAAGAAATCTACACATTTCTCCAAACCTAACTATTCATCATTTCAGCCATAAAACCTAACACATTTCTCCAAACCCATGAAAGTATGCCCAAAATTGGGGATGAATGGATCAAAATGACTCACAATGAATGTATATTACAACCCTAATACCTTGTGGATTGGATGAAGTTTGAAGGAGATTTGAGCCTTGAATCTCCAAGGTTGGCAAGAGCTACGGGAAAACTGGAGAGCATAAGGTTTTGGCTGAGTTTTCTCTAACTGATGAGGGTTATCTCGTTTTGGGATGATCAAGGCTAGTTAGAGGGTTGAGTTAGGGTTCCAAGGAATCAAACCATGGTTAATTTGGTGAAGGTTTGAGAAAGTTATGGCTCTTTTAGTAAAATGTTGCAGTTTTGGTGTCCGTTGCACATTTCGGTTGAATTTCGGTGGTTCAAATAACGTTGGAAAAATTTAAGACTAAGTTCATTAAACTCGAATTTTCGTTACGAGTTCAGGAAGTTGACGAAACTCGAATCCGATTTTCTTAACTCAAGATATCAAGTACGAAACCAAGGGTATGCTAATTGCTCGTTAGCCCCCGATTTGGATTCCAAAATCAAAATAGATTCGAAACTCATGCAAATGAACCCGAAAACATGAAATGAACATATATTCATATTCATGACACGTATATCTTCGATATATTAAATTTTCACGAAATTTCGGTATCAAATCATATAAGAACGAAGCGCATTTATAACACTCATAAGCAAGGCATTTAAAAATCCATACATTTCCAAAATAAATACAAAATTTAAACTCATATTTAAATTATAATTAAAGAGCACTAATTAATTATACTTTAAAAAAATCAATGTTTTACGAATTAATTTAATTCTAATATTAATAAACTTAAAATATAAATAATTAACATTTTAATATTTAATATAAAATTAAATATACAAAACACTTATGAACAACAATTTGGTAAACACATACGTCATACAAGAATACGAAAAAGTTGGGCCGTTACAATGGGTGCAAATCTCCAAAGTAAAATTAAAACCTCACTTTCTAAAATCTGTCTCTTTGCATAAAATAATATGGCTCAATCTTCATATTGGCCATAGACAAATACATGGGGCATACCCCGGCCTCAAAATCAGTAATATGGAAAGCCACATAATAAACACATAACAGTACGCACATAAATGGGGCACCGACCCCAATTGAAAAACGCAATTATGGGGTTTCAACCCCAATTTAAACCATACATGTGCATAAATTAAAACATCCATAAGACTAACCCATGATCACCTAATATTCTAAAATTGTAAGAATTTAAATTTACCAATAAATTTAAAATTCCTTTAACTTTAAGTTCGACTAGCTCAAAGTAATCTGAAAACAGTTCCTTCTTCAAGAATAACTTCAAAATCAAAAGCTCGAATATGATAAAATTCAAGTTAATTCAGAAATTAACAATTTATGCACTCGAATCTGATAAAACTGCACTCGCCTAAATTCAAGTTTACGCCATTTTCTCCTCACTTTGAACTAGAAAATGAGCCATATATCATCGGAAAGGTCTTTGTGTTTAGTTTCATATCCAAGAAACAAAACTCAATTCCAACTTCTATAACTTAAGATATTCCAATTTTCCTACAGCATGCGCATTTCCTAAAATTGTCCGTTTTTGCTAAACTTCACCAAAACCTCTCGTATTGCATTCCTTTCACTTCCCTGGCTCCCGTATGTGGCTTATATGATATATTTGTTTTATTGAAAATTATACTCCTACTTGACATTCCTTAATTGTTATTGCATGACATATTGATCTATGACTTTGCCGTGTGTGATACCCCTATCCCACATCGGGAAAGTATAAGGATTAAGTTCAGTATATAAGTTAAAGAGTCCAAGTATAACTAATGGATATCCCTTTTGGGCAGTGGTTTAGGCCCAATTTCAAGTTATACTCGGTGGGCTTGGAGACTTGCACTCGTATCCAACGGGCCCGCGGACCCGGGGCGTGGCAAATGTTATCAGAGCCGCTCGTCAGCCGTAGGAGCTAAGTGCTATACGGGGCAAAGTGCTACGCACATGGGAGCCACTTCTTGAGCCTGCGGGGCAAAGTGCTACATGTGTGGGAGCCACCTCTTGAGCCTGTAGGAGCCAACTCTAGAGTCCCAATGCAGACGAGTCGGTCATGGGCTATATGTCATGCCGCGAGGAGGACGTCGCGATTCTGAAGGAGGGGTGATTGTGATACCCCTGTCCCACATCGGGAAAGTATAAGGATTAAGTTCAATATATAAGTTAAAGAGTCAAAGTATAACCAATGAATATCCCTTTTGGGCAGTGGTTTAGGCCCAATTTCAGGTTATACTCGGCGGGCTTGGAGACTAGCACTCGCGTCCAACGGGCCCGCGTACCCGGTTCATAAACCAAACGCCCGTTTGGCACTGTTACAGGAGGTTTTCACACGTTCGTTTCTGCTTTCAGACTAATTTTCAAACGGGCGTTTCTCCCTTATACGAACTCCGATTGACCTGATTTTTGAGGTCACGGAAACCTCTTGAAGGCTAGATTCTTTTAGTTGTCGCCACTTTCCCGGAAAACTGCACTCACCTAAATTCAAGCTTACGCCATTTTCTCCTCACTTTGAACTAGGAAACGAGCCATATATCATCGGAAAGGTCTTTGTGTCTAGTATCATATCCAAGAAACAAAACTCAATTCCAACTTCTAGAACTTAAGATGTTCCAGTTTTCATACAGCATGCGCATTTCCTAAAATTGTCCGTTTTTGCTAAACTTCACCAAAACCTCTCTTATTGTATTCCTTTCACTTCCCTGGCTCCCGTATGTGACTTATATGATATATATATTTGTTTTATTGATAATGATACTCCTACTTGACATTCCTTAATTGTTATTGCATAACATATTGATCCATGACTTTGTCGTGCGTCTTAAATGTTTCATACGAGTCGTGTCTCACGAACACTTGTCCTTGTTGCACAGATTTTCTTCCCGTTGATGAGGAGCAAGCTCCATAGTTGTATCCTTATTAATTGTCGAGACAGGTGAGGTTTAATTCTAGATATATAGAACCCGTACAACCCCTACGTGATGTGTTCGGCCAAAATGTACCTATATATATATATATATATATATAGTTTTCCAAACCTTATTGATTTTGAACTGATTTCACGAATTGATTGATTGATTGATTGGGCGAATAAGCATGTTTACATTTGGGCCCGAGGGTAGTGTATTGAGCCAACCGGGGAAGCAAGGGCTGACGGGTAACTCTTGCACTATCCTCACAAATTTTGGGATCACCTTTGAAATTTTGGGAGGTTTGGTGGAGGAAGAAATCCCGTGCGTGGGAGTTATGTTCCCGACGTACAAAGGATTGGGTGGTGGGGCATTGCAATCCCACCATCAACCGGAAGAAGAAGGGATTGAAATTGCTAATTGTGCACTGTAATTGATTGCTTGATCACCTAATCATTGAATAACTGAATTATTGTACACGGTCGGAGAAAGGTTGGAGATTTTCCCTCACTCGCCGGGCCACTGATTGATTGAAATTGTAAATTGGATAGTTGTAATCTCGGGCGAGAAATATTTTAATATTGAACTTATATTGTTTATTTTATGAAATCTTACCCGAGATTATAACTTGCATGGTAATTGCGCTTATATTTATTTAAACCCCTCACTCAGTCTTTCATAGACTGAAACCTCACATTTTCAGTTCTGTAGGTTAAGTGCTAGGCGGGAGTTGGTCTTTATTTTGGGTCTTTCATGTTGAGTCTAGCATTCCCTCTTCACGAGAATACATGATAATGAATGTATAGTACTTTGCTTCCGTTTTATTGGTATGCATGGTTGTATTGATTTGAGGGTTAGTCTCGACTAGCTAGCTTGTTTCTTTTATTGTCACCCGTTCGCTATAGGTTGGTTCATGTACGACTATCCATTTTGTATGTGGATCTGTAACACCCCAAACGGAGGATGCCACATCCCCCGCACTATGACCGAGACCCAGAACATGAAATGGAAATCCATGCCCGAATCCGAATCAGAGCGAACGGGAGACCAACTCACACACTAGGCTAGGCGGATCTAACTTGACAAAAACTCAGAGTGCGGAAGCAATTAAAACCAACAACAATAGATAGCGGAAGCATTTAAAACAAAACATGCAAAGCAGGTGACGGGTTCAACTAGCATAGATACCTAATCCCGAATATCGACATACATAATCCAACATAATAAGCAACATAAATATCATCAATATCTAGTAACAACCAAATACTATCTTACTAACCCCACACGGGTTGAAGTCTAAATAGAACATAAACATAATCTGCAAATGTGAAACATAAATACATAAAATAAGTAGAGTATGCGACAAATGCATCCTAACACCTACTAGACTGACAAGTGTGACTCAGAAGACTCACTTCCGCCTAGCTCAAGCCAAAAGAACCTGCAACTAAAAGATAAAATGAGGTGTCAGTCAACTGACTGAGTGAGGGGGGGCTAACGCACACCCACAATATATATATAGAGCACAACACATATCATAAGGGTGGACTCATGAACCGGGATTAGGGTTTTGCACGCTAAAACAGTTGAAATACCCAAAATAGTATAAGTTTGGAAAACCATTTAGAGAAGCCTATCCCGTTTCACAAATCCCATATATTCATAACATATACCCGGCGAGTACGGGCTTCCAACCTTTACTCCTCATAACTGAACAGAACATAAAGCAGAATCAATCCATCCTCTACTCCAATGATGGAAGAGCCACGCATTGGCCCTAACCATCAATAACATACATACAAACCCTCAAGGGGTAGTGAACCCACAAGAGTCCTCCCCGGCTGTACACCGAAGGCTCAAGATATCACGCCTCCCTCATCGCCCTAAGGTCGCGCAATGATGTCTCAAATGGAACTAGCACAGTGGCTTATCCAACGGCCCTATGCCGTGCCGGTCTCCACTCGTACCAGCTCCTGGATCCACATAACATAACATACATACATATGCCAATATTTCATGGCAACTCGCTACAGAATCATAATATATTAGAGTTTTCCAAAATAGCTTACATATGCCTTAATACTTAATTTTTCTTCAAAACCAAGGATGGTCCAGAAGGTCATAATCATATCATATCCAACACATATCTAATCATACATAGTATATAACCGCATGCAAGGATTGAAATCATCATTTTAAGGCCATAGGTCGCTTAACTATACAAAATCCTAAACCTCACCTCGTGAAAGTAGAGTCTGAGAGTGTGAAGGGCCAAACACTCTAAACCTCGGGCCCACCGGCACCACCAAACTCTGTGACAAGACATACAGAAGCCCAGACTTAGACTCTATATATGAACCAAACAAGACGCACGGTGTTGCTCAACATGATCGTGGTTATGCATAAGTGTTCATGTTGTGCTTGGATAAGGTGTCGTGGTCATTCAAGGCATATCAATGCTCAATAAGGTCATATTTACAAGCAACCATCACGTAATTCCATATCCAAAGATGCACAATCAATTTAGGAAGTAAATGTATTCACAAAATGCATATTAAATCATCCAATGTCACAGGGTTCAATTATAATATTAGAATTAAGCATCAAGTTCATGTCGAGTTATAAAGTGCATAAGTAAGAGCAACTTGATCGTATAAACATACAAAGTTGTTGTGCGTAGATGGCATGCTTGATACAAATAAAGAGTACATTTAATTCACTTAAGATCATACTTTACAACTTCACAACATGTTTGGTACACAAGCTCAAATCACATTCGTAGTTTCATAAATATTACACTTACATCCCCTAAGTTATTTATAAAAATTTAGAATTATTACACATACATCCCCTTAGTTGATTACTAAGCATAATTGTTCGTTTAAAGTGTTTATATAGTTATTCCACTAGGAATTAATTACTTACAAACATGACAATTATCAATTTATCGTAATTCATAATATACCATTTTCAAGTAGTAAGAGTAAATCAAGATATTACAATTCTAACTCCTATCATGCATAAAGTCTCAAGTTGTTCAAGCATCCTTCATGTATCTAAATTTAATATTGGAAACACAATTTACAACAAACATAACATTGAGAACGTCTCAAATTCATATAGAGAAATCACAACATGTTCGTTCTTCTAAAATATCATTCAAGTTCATTTAGTCACATAAAAGATTAGTTTCTAGATATTACACTAACACCCCTTCGTACTTGACAAATAGCGTAAATTCATCACATCGGGATTCAAATTGTAAATCGAAACATTCATACATATCACAATCCATTCAACATATGTTTTCATATACGATTGGAATACATCTCGATCAACAAACCAACAATAACCAATTTATTTGCACTTAAAACAATTAATTCAAATAATCACAATTACGCAAAATAATTCGTAATAAATAGATCGAGTGTCCGATTAACGAACGGAAGGTGGCGTTGAACTCACCACAACGAGACAAACATTCTGACCAAACGCCGCCGGAACTCCACCACTGTAGCTGCCGGAATTTGGCCGGACCGCCGCCGGGCCGCCGCCGAAGGTCGCCGAAAAAATCCCGAAAAATCATTCCTGAATGAAGTCTTCGTGCCCGTTTCGAATCCTCAATCAATTTCTGGAAATTTCAAGCCGATTGTCGTAGATCTGAAATCTAAGAGCACGAAAACCCTAAATCTTCAAACTCAAATTACTTCCAAACCGGTGAACCAAAATACGATCCAAAAGAGGTGTTGTCTTACCCATGACGAGCTCTTCGAAAGCCCTAAGGTAGCTTTCCGGAAAAATCCTCGGAGCTAGTGCCGCCGTTGCACCGCCACTTTGCCGCCACCGATCCGCCACCAAACCACCGAATCTGGAGTCGCCTGATGACAGGTCACTACTTCTCGTCATTCCGAACAACTTTCGTGAAGAGCCCGAGACCAAAAGATGGCCGGAAAAGGCCCCCGTTGGCCGCCGAAGTTTCTGCCGCCGCCGCTACAGTAACTCGTGCCGCCGCCACGAGCTTTGGGCGGCGCGTGCGGCTCCGTCTCTGCTCCGATGGCCGTGCCGCCAACGTTAAACGAAGCGCCTGGAAGTCTACTTTATGGGTCATGGGCGCGTGTTGCTGAAATCCCGCCGGAAGCCGTCTGAAATGGGCCGCGAAGTCGCGGTCCGCTGCCACCCGCCTGGGCATCTGAAAATCAGCGATATCTTTGCCGTCGTTCATCTTTAGGCTGTGAAATTGGTACTCTTACGTCGGTCTCGCCGAGATAATCGAAATGGACTATTCGTTTGTTGAATTCCGTCGAGAAACGATCGAGTTATGGGCTCGTAACCGAAGCCGCGATAGTAACCCGCGGGAGAGAGAAAGTGGGAGAGGAGAGAGAGAGAGAGAAAAAGGGATTGGGAGAAATGTCTCTTGTGCGCAAGCTATATATAACCGGGTATCCTTATCGCGTAGCAAGGATAAATATCGCGTACAATTAATCGTAAATAAAATTAGTAAAGTTACGAATAAACATTCAAGCTCCGAATTAATTTTACAAATAAAAGTGAAATAGAGATTTACTAATTAGAGTTTAATTCAATTTAATTTTAGAAACTTTTCGTATAATTTAACGGCACTTTGTAAACACATGATTGACAATTAATCTCAAGGAATTCAAGTAAACCGAAATTAAACAAGTTAAGTAACATGATGGATTTAAAATCACTTGACAATTATTTCATGGAATAAATTTGAATTAAATCAAATTAGGTAGTTAGGGTTAAATATGCGCGTAATTAATCAAGTTGACAATAATCTTAGAATAATTCGAATGAACACATATTAAATTGGATTTACATTAAATCACATAATTCAAGAACTCTTAAATTAAACACACATAAGTGTAGAGACTTACTTGTTGATGTCGTAAGAACGCCCTTCGAGAAAACGGGGCGTCACAGGATCGACTTATAGTACGGGGGTATGGCATCTCGGCGTTCCTGGTGCTACATCTGAAGTGGTATCAGAGCCCGGTTGTAAAACCGCGGTTCTAGTGTCGTGTCCTGTGAGTCTAAGTCGTACGGCATAGGATTATTTGATTAATTTGTTTAAATTTCAGGATGCCACGTGGTCGCCCTTGTAGAGAGCATTCTCCGGGTCATCGACACCATCGTCATGATCATTCTCCTCCACCTCCACCCCCTCACGCACAACCGCAAGATTTCTTGAACTCCATGGTTCAGCTTATAGATCAAAGGTTGAGAGATTATGTGCCTCAAGCACCACCGGCTCCTCCTCCACCACCACCTGCACCTATTTTGGCTATACTACGGGAATTTCAAAACGAACATCCACCGAGATTCTTCAAAGAAAACGATAACCAAGCCGAGCAATGGCTTAAAAAAGTTGAAAGAATTTGGGATCTTATTCCGTGTGAATCTAGAGAGAAGGCTCGGTGTACACTCACTTTAATTCAGAGAGAAGCATATTCATGGTGGGAGAGTACCAAGATCGTCTTAGATGCTACCGAGGAAGAAGTTAAATGGGAGATTTTCGTAAGGGAATTCGAGAACAAGTTCATTCCTCCCTCGTCTCGCACTAGAAGGCTCAAGGAATTCACGGAGCTCAAGCAAGGGGGTAGATCGGTTGCTGAGTACATAGCCGAGTTTGAGAGGTTGTCCAAGTATGCACCTAACATTGCACGCGACGACTTCCACAAGGCTATGCAATTTGTACAAGGTTTGAGGCTGGACATTCAAGTGGCGATTGAAGTGGTCAACACAAGTACATGGAAGAAGGCTACTACAAAAGCTTTGAAAGTTGAAGACTCAGTGAATGCAAGAAGAATTATTCCTCGCTTCGAACAGACCCCGGTTTCTGGATTAGAACAAGGTTCTAACGCAATAAAAAGGTCTATTACTGATCCGACCCTGCCATCTCAGGAGAGACCTAAGAAGAGGAAGTCCCAAATTGTTAGACCGATTCCGGAAGATACCCCTGCCACGGAATTTCCATCACAGTCGAGGAAGCCTCTTTGTGCTTATTGTGGACGTGACAACCATGCTTATGAGGCTTGTAGGAAACATTTGAACTTATGTATGCGATGCAGGAGCAATGAGCACCTAGAAAACACGTGTCCGAAGCGACGAGAATTGTCTGCCGGGGGTGAGAGGCCACTAGTTAAGGCTCGTGCGTATAATCTAGCGAGAGAGGTGTAAAATGTGAATGTTCATCCGAAGGTGGTAGCCGAAGGTATCAACTATATTCATGGCATAATCGACGGTGAACGATACACTTAAACATGCATATCATATGCATCACGAATTTTATTGTTGTTGTATTTGATTTCTTGTTGATTGCAATTTGGTGGTAAATAAGTGTTAGTTATGTGATTAGCGTGATTCTACTTGCTCTATGTGACATTCACTTGCTCTATGTGACATTCATGTGAATGTTTTAAAAATTTTTTTCTCTCATTTCTTGTTTGAGAGACGGGGTTCTCTCATTTCTTGTTTAAGAGACGGGGTTCTCTCATTTGTTGTTGAGAGACGGGGTTCTCTCATTTCTTGTTGAAAGACGGGGTTCTTTCATTTCTTGTTTCATAGAAGGGGTTCTCTTATGGCTTGTGCATCATTTTGAAACTCGACAGTGGACCTGGGGACCAGGTCCTTTTAAGGGGGGTAGAATTGTAACGCCCCGGTTTTTCCATTCAATCATTATGTGATATTATATGTTACTTTATAATTTTCATAACATTATATTGTTATGTTTACATAGACTTATGTGAAATAAACGTTAACGTGGAATTTACGTGAATTAATTGACAACGTGTCTAATTGCTTATATGTGACCTTACTTGATATATTTTCATAATGTGGACTTAATTGCACTAATATAACATAAACTAATCATGCATATATAGATTGATATTTTATACTTGACTATATATTTCTACAACTTATATATGTAAGTGCATCCATTTGATCATTATACAATACAATTGCATTTACACCCTTATCCCACTCACTTCTAACATGTAATTAAATAAGTAATAAGGGTCTAGTTGCAATAATCACAATCATGCAAGATTTGTACACTCTCATTATATATGCACATACGCATTTATATATCTTATATGCATAATATCTACTTTTACTTTATACATATAGTTTATATATCTATACATTACATTACATACATATTATATCATATACCTTTTATCACTTGGATTTCATTTATCTCTTTTCATACAAGAACTACACACACATTTACACATATAAAATCACGGTATTAACACGAAGAAGAAGGAAGAAGTTTTTATCTCATCGCCAAGCTTGAATTAAAGTGGAATTGCATAAGTGAAGCATCATCATATCCTCCTTTCTCATCTTCTTCATTTCTTTCAAGGTATATGTATGTATATGTGATGAATATCTTGAGCATATGTGAAGTTAGGGTTTTGATCCTTGAAGAATAACTTGTGCATATATGATTAGAAGCATGCTTAGGCTCATTATACTTGATAACTTGCATGAATTCCTGAGTTATGTGAAGGTTGGAAATCACGAGAACATATGGGTTTTGAAAGATGATTCCTTGATGATTGATGCATATTTGATGGTTTGTTTGATACCTAAATGAAGTATATGAGTTATATAAATGATTAGGGGTGTCAAAACCTGACCCGACCCACCCGTCTAAATATCAGGTTAGGGTTGGGGATTATCGGGTCGGGTCAAAATCGGGTCCGACCCGAAATAAACTCGAAAGAGAGAAATCAGGTTCGGGTGGGTCTCAGGTCAACCCGAATTGCCCCGAAAAATCAGCATATAAATAGAAAAAACCCTAATCTATTTTTCCCGTCTCTCTCTAGTTCACACTTTCAGCATCACATTTCACAACACAGAAGATGAGAAGACAGCAGCCTCGGCGATAGCTCCATTCCGCCACATTTTCGCCGATTCACCGCCGTATTTGTCATGACGCCGGCATCCATGGGTCCATTATCCAAACTTTCTGTTTCTTCTTTTCTTTTCTTCTTCAATTTTTTAAGTCTGTGTTAGGATTCTTCAAAATATTACATTATGGAACTGAGTTTGATTTTCTCAAAAAAAAATAAGGAAGAAAAAGTGGTTTCCGTTGAAATCGGGACGAAATTTGGAGAAATAGGGGGGTGTTCGCTGAAATCTGGAAGAAAAAAGGGTTTTCCTTACTCATTCTGAGTTATGATACTCCACCCATTTCATAAAACCTTTCACTGGGTTTAATTTCTCAAAAAAATAAGGAAGAAAAAAGGGGTTTCCGTTGAAATGGGGAAGAAATTTGGGGAGGGGGGGGGGAGGGGGGGGGTTTCCTTGGTCCTTCTGAGTTATGATGCTCCACCCATCTTCATAAAACCTTTCACTGGCAATACATCAAGAAATTATGTTAATAAGTTTAAATTCCCCCATATTTATGAAATCCATTGACAGAGATAGTTTTCTTGATTAAATGATGATCTCCCTGTTCTTTATGACTTCGTTTTCCAATCTTTATGACCACATCATCCCTTTTCCCTGCTTTCGGTCGACCTACATCACGAGGAGAGGAAGAGATTTTCTTGCCATTCATCTTCAACATCTCTCGATTTTCGTAACTACAAAGGTAAGATGTTGGATGAGCTTTGATTTCCTTGGTTTTATCTTGAGTTTTTGATAATATATATATATATATATATATATATATATATATATATATATATATATTGACTTCCAATTTAATTTCTATGTTTTGTGTGTAAATAATGTGTACAATGTGACTTAAATGAGTAGGATTTAGCCTCATATTTTTTAATATACATGTATATATGTATTATGTGAAAAATGTGCTTAAATAACGGAGATGGGTTATGATTTTTGGTGCTTGAATGTATAGTCAGAATATGTATAATATGTTACCTCATTCTTTTTAGTGGACTGAAGTGTTGTCTAGCTTGAGAAATTTTGGATTTATTATTTGTTGGAGAAAAAGAAACAAAACCATAGAAATAACCCCTTCTTTTCGTCCAAGAATTTGTTTGAAAGCTTGTTGCTAATTCTATGTATTTTGTTGGAAATTTAGACTGAATAATGGAGCTAATAAGTGAAATCTTGGTATATAGGGCTTTCCAAGAATTATAGGGCTTTGTATATAATGGAGCGAAGAACTGTCCAAGAATTCTATGAATTGAAGGTATAGGGCTTGATGATGATGATAACGGAGCTAATAAGTGAAATATTTCCTGCCATTGAAAGCTCAAATATTTGTTGCTCTTGGAAAAGCACTGAAATATAGTGATTTTAGTAATTAAAATTTAGCATCTTATTGAATATTTCCACAAAACTGAATTCTGGATATTGGTCATGTTTGTGAATAATTCTTGTTTATGCTAATGAAATACTAATTTCCTAGTTTAATTCATTTTCTTTACATTCTAATATGCAGAATATTTTTCAGATTTGGATCTTTTGTGATCAAGTTGATTAAGGCAGAACAGAACAGGTCTGATGAAGCATTGTCTTTCCCTTTGTCCAAATTTGAAAAGCTGCAGAATATAATGAATTCTTAATATTTATTATGAATCTGATTTTACTTGACTTATTAATTTTAGGTGGCATGGTGAAGATTTTTTTTTTTTTTGGAAAGATGATGGTGATGCGAAACTACCCTATGAACTATATTGTTTTGGGATGTTTGATTAATTGAACTTAGTTTGTCAGTTTTTAATGTTATGCATTAAGTTAGTTTATCAGTGTTTATGTGTAAGTTAATTTTTATGCATAAGTTAGATTTAGCTTTTGAAACTGTAATTTGATTGAATGCACTTCAGTTTTGTAAAGGTTTTAAATTCAGCATTACATGCACTTCTGTACATGTTTTGAATTCAGCCAAAAAGTTCCCAAAAAAAAAGAGCAGAAAAGGGGGAAAAATAAAATAAAAAAGATGCAGGTCGGGTCGGGTTGATCAGGTGGGTCGGGTTAATGGGTGACCTGAAAAAAATCAGGTCAACCCGAACCCGACCCTAACCTGATAGGTTCAGGTTCGGGTTCAGCATTTCGGGTTCATTTCGGGTTCGGGTTGGGTTCGGGTTAGGCTTTTTTGTGCAGTACCCCCATCCTAACCCGACCCGAACCCACCCGACCCACCCGAATTGACAGCCCTATAAATGATATATGATAGTTTTAAGTTGAATTCTTGCCTTGGTTTGATGTAGGAAGGGTTTGGGAGCCATTTCCGAGCCTAACCCTGTTTTTCCCCTGTTTTTTCGCCCAGCGGCTTCCCAAACGCCCGTGTGGCTTTCCAGTTCATGAACCAAACGCCCGTTTGGCACTGTTACAGGAGGTTTTCACATGCCCGTTTCTGCTTTCAGACTAATTTTCAAACGGGCGTTTCTCCCTCATACGAACTCCGATTGACCTAATTTTTGAGGTCACGAAAACCTCTTGCTAGATTCTTTTAGGTGTCGCCACTTTCCCGGAAAACTGTATTCACCTAAATTCAAGCTTACGCCATTTTCTCCTCACTTTGAACTAGAAAACGAGCCATATATCATCGAAAAGGTCTTTGTGTCTAGTTTCATATCCAAGAAACAAAACTCAATTCCAACTTCTAGAACATAAGATATTCTAGTTTTCCTACAGCATGCGCATTTCCTAAAATTGTCCGTTTTTACTAAACTTCACCAAAACCTCTCTTATTGTATTCCTTTCACTTCCCTTGCTCTCGTATGTGACTTATATGATATATATATTTGTTTTATTGATAATTATACTCCTACTTGACATTCCTTAATTGTTATTGCATGACATATTGATCCATGACTTTGTCGTACGTCTTAAATGGTTCATACGAGTCGTGTGTCATGAACACTTATCCTTGTTGCACAGATTTTCTTCTCGTTGACGAGGATCAAGCTCCATAGTTGTATCGTTGTTAATTGTCGACACAGGTGAGGTTTAATTCTAGATATATAGAACCCGTACAACCCCTACGTGATGTTTTCGGCCAAAATGTACCTATATATATATCTATAGTTTTCCAAACCTTATTGATTTTCAGCTGATTTCACGAATTGATTGATTGATTGGGCGAGTAAGCATGTTCACATTTGGGCCCGAGGGTAGTTTATTGAGCCAACCGGGGAAGTAAGGGCTGACGTGTAACACCCGAGCGCAAGGTGTCACATCCCCCGCACCGAGACCCGACCCGAATATGAAATGGATGATCCATACCCGAGCCAAATCACGGCGAATGGGGACATACACACACTCTATGCTAGGCGGGACTAACCCTTGAACTATAAAATCAGAATAAACATTAAAGCGGAAGCAATAAACGAACATACATCATATATACGTACAATGAGCATCACAACTTCAAAAGTAAGTCATATACATTACTAATTGCCGTCACGGTTCAAAACAAGTACGCTCCATAACAACATTCATATACAAGGATCAAAAGTGCAATATGCAAGTGTAAGACCAATATACAAAGGGCTAGAAATGAAAGCAAGACCTATGACTCGAATTCCCGCCTAGCTCCCTTGACACCTGCACAACAGAACTGAAAGCCAAACGGGTTCAATCCAAAAGGGACTGGTGGTTATAAAAACAGGGCATAAATATAATATACAACAGTATTTAACAATCACATGCAAGCTATAATCCCAGGTGAGGTTTTTTAAAGAATTTCCCAAGTGGGCGAATAGAAATCATCAAAAGGGATTATAACGATTCATTTATATTAGGTCATTATTGGCCCGGCGAGTGGGCGTGCATTATCTCCAACCAACACCTCGTGTAATTCATTAATATTCATTCATTCATTCTGTTCATGCATATCATTCTTTCGTGCGCATTCAATAACATTTACACCTTCTTCCTCCGGGTTGGTGGCGGGTTTGCAAGGCCCATCCAACCATTCATTGACCAAAAGGGGAACATGACTCCCCAGATGGCACTCAGCGTCCATTCCTCGTTAACTCCTAACGAGGTCCGGTTACGCCGTTCATTAGTGGGACTAGTGTGAGGGATCGCCGTCAGCCCTTGCCTCCTCGGGTCACCACTCACACCAAGTCCCTGGGCCCCATTCATTGTGAACATTCATTCATTCTCGCCAAAACACTTGGTAGGTTCATGAAAAAAAGGCTTTACTTTTAAAATGATTGACCCTTGAAAACGACTCTGTATACATATATATATACTTTTGGCCGAAATCATTTCACATTGGGAGTATATAGGGCCATTTAAATAAATAGTAGAGAAGCCCACCTTAAACGGCAACAAGGAGAACACACGAGCCTCGTCTCCAATGGACTCAAAATCTGTGCAAGAAAGGTGAAGTGAGACTCAATATGACCATATAAGACGCTCGACAATGTAATGATCATGATATGAATGTATAAGAGATACGATTATGTCATGAAAATGTTCATGTGCACTATTAAGGAATTTAAAGACGTATAAACATTCAATTCATTCATTCGATGGAGCCTTCGTATTCAAACGAGTTCTATTCATTCAAGTCATAAATTCACATTTCAATCAATTCAATTCAAGAATTCAAATAGGGCATAACACGTATTAAATCACATTTAAAATTAGAACATAAACAAATAAACACATTCAATCGCATTTACAATTAGAAAATAAACAATTAAATACATTCAATTAAATTTAGGAAATTAAATTAAACATGAAATAGGTAACAATTAAATTCTATAATTCAACTAAATCAAATAACATTTAATATTTAATAAACATATATAAATATATAATAAATATACATACTTATAATATAATATATATATATATATATATATATATATATATATATATATATATATATATACATAGATTATGCATGCAAAAATAATTTAATTAAAACTTTACATGCATGCAAAACAATATGCATGCAAAACAATATAAAGATGCAGGCAAATTCAAATTTAACAAATTCCATGCATGCATTCTCATGCATTAAGCTAGTACATGCATGCAAAATTCATGCACAGCAACTCCATGTATTCACATTTCATGCAGGAAAGAAAAGGAAACAAGCAGCAGCAGCTTCACGGCCACACAAACATGCATGGAAAATTACAAGGTGACACGGGCAAAGAACAAACCGAGACACCCCCGTGTCTCGGTACAGCAATATCAGACATCAAGCACCCCCCGTTCCACGCTGAAAAGAAACAGATCGACACCCCCGTGTCGGAACACAGCAGCTCAACAAAATCCCCTGTTTTCTAGCTTAAAACGCAGCAACAACCAAAGCAATAAGAAGGCCAGATATGCAGCAATACAAGGCATGAAATGCAGCAAGAATTCAGCCAAAACAAATCCCACAAAGCCAAGAAAGCTGACAACAAAAGCAAGGAGTAACGCAACAGTTTTGACAGCAACATATTCAGGCCAAAAACAGGGTATAACTCGACGAAAAACAGAGCAACACCAAATCAATCTTCAACCAACATGTTCAGGTATGTTAAGGTCACAAATATGCAGCAAAAGACTCCAAATCCACATACAAACTCAGCCCCAAGCAAGCTCAAACGCAGCAGCAGCAATACGAATGAAGAAGAGGGGAAAAATATTCCATTTTCATTCAAATTCATTAAGGGTAACTCAACCAATTCTCAACCACCAGCTAAAACATCACCATAAATGAAAAGAAGAGATCAAAACAATCATATTCATGCCCGGAATCAATCAATTTCAACAAGAATTGGACGAGATCAACCTATGAACCTATAACCTAAGTATATATCCAAGGCAGCCATATATCCATGAAACCATGATCAAAATTAGGGATGAATGAATGAAAATGACTCATATTGAATGTACATAACATATTATAGCTTACCTTGTGGATTAATGGAGGTTTGGAAGGAGATTTGAGCTTGAATCTCTTGGTAGGGCTTGAGCTACGGGATTTCCTGGAAAGCAGATGATGTTTGGGAAATTTTCAGCAAGTGGGAAGGGTTATCTCGGTTTGGGGGGGTTTATGTCTGAATAAAGGGTTGCGTTAGGGTTCCATAGATTCTACCCATGGTTAATTTGGTCAACAAATGAATAAGTTATGGTCATTTTAGTGCAGCGAGGTCAGTTTGGTCGCCGTTCTGTTTTTCGGTTAAATTTCGGAGGTTCAAATGACATTAGAAAAATATAAGGCTAAGTTTATTAAATCCGAATCTTCGATACGAGTTCAACGAAGTTGACGAAACTCGAATCCGAGTTCCATAGCTCAAGTTATTAAATACGAAACCAAGGGTGCGCTAAGTGCTAGTTAGCCCCCACTTGGATTCCAAAATTCAAATTAAATCCAAAATACATGCAAATGAATCCGAAAATACGAAACGAACAAATATTCACATACAAGACACGTATAAGTTCAACATATTAAATTCGCAACGAACAAATATTCACATACAAGACACGTATAAGTTCAACATATTAAATTCGTACGAAATTCCGGTATCAATTTAAATGGAAACGAAGCACGTAAATGTCACTCATACGCAATGTAACAATAAAATTCATAATATTTCCAAATAATATAAAAATCACATACGTATATATATAATTTATAATACATGCATGCATAAATAATTTATAAATATAAAATGCATGCACTACTTAAAATCAGAAATGCATGCACCAATTATGATTACAATGTATTGCATGAATGCATGCAAATATATTTAAACAATACGTGCACAATTAACATATATATATATTTATTATATAAATATATTTAATATTAGTATCATTAAAATAATATATATATATTTAATATTAATATTATTAAAATAAAGTAATTAACATTTAATACATATAAAAATTTAATTAAATATGTAAAACACGTATAATTAATTATTTCGCCCAATTTGGTAAACACATACGTCATGCTGTAATAAAAAAAAAAAAACTGGGGCGTTACAACCTCTCCCCCTTAAAAGATTCCGTCCTCGGATTCACTATCAGCCTGAAACAATTAATGAAGGAACCCCGTTCCTCACAAACAACACGGAGAGAATCCCCGTCTCTCAAACAACAATGAGAGAACCCTGTCTCTCAAAAGCAACAAAGAAAGAACCCCGTCTCTCAAACAACAATGAGAGAACCCCGTCTCTCAAAAGCAACAACGAAGAACAAACACCAAAGAGAAAACATCAAAATATCCAATTATGGCAACTTAGTCAAAACAATCACATAAAGCCAGGGAACAATCATCACTTACTCACATCCAAACGGTTAATAAATCAAAGAGTCAAAGTGTAAATTAGCAAAATTATTTAAATTAATAATGCATGTATGCGTATGCCATGGATGTCTGAGGTACCGTTCACCGTGGAAATGAATTTGAAACCCAAAGCCTTCCTGGTCCCAAGGTATGGTCTGAACCCAAAAGCTAGCTCGACTCTTGGCATGTCTTTAATATCTTCAATGTGTCCACCTTCTTCCATTTCTCGGTTATACTTTAACCCTGATCCAATCAACCTATTTTTCCCAGACGAGTTTTACCTTACATCATAAGATTTCGGATCGGTCTTCTTCACGGTTCATGTCTCCTTCTATAATTTGGTGAAACCTCTGAAGTTCCATAACCTTTTTGATTAATAGTCATAGTCCTCTTGACGAGTTCTTTCCAAACCGGATTGTGATCATCGGTTCACAAAAATTTTGGATTAATCTCTTCGTGGATCATTTCCTCATCCCTTCATCCTCTTAGAGCCATTAAGGGTGCATTAAATTTTCTGTCCACCCAAATTCCTAACCAAGGGAAAACTTCCTTAGTCCTTTTTGAGATTCAATTCAAATCCTTCTATAGTTACTTCTGTCTGATTCCTTTCTGCTCAAATTCCTTCTATCTCGTTATGAAAAATGACTAGCGATGCAGTATGGTTTTATTTTGTTAAGTGATGTACGAATTCCTCCAATCCTTAGCCAAATTACATTCTACGGTTGCCATCACGAACGCATTAATTTGATTTAGCTTCTGTTCCATGAGGCAATCTAATGGTCTCGCAGAAGCTCTTCCACCATTCCATTATTTCCCAAAATCTAAATCCCATGTATAGAAATGCTCGACAAACCATCTCCTCAATATCCCGTGGTGGCCTTCAACACTAACTTAATACTTAACGCCCACTTTAGCAGTTTAACTATTGAGGCTCTTTTATTTATTTTCTATCACCACCATTAGAGCTTCCAGGTCTTCCTTAATTTGCAATTCCGTTACTCCTACGAAAATATTTCTTCGAGCACCAATTCAATCTTCCCATCTGTTTCTTGGTCGTTCTTTCCCCCTTAAATTTCTACTGTCGCGTGTTGAACTCCATCAATTCTTCTTTTAACGAAACTCTAGATGAATGGTTTCCCTTAGAGAGGATTTTAATAAAAGAACACCCTAACGTTTTGCCTTTCAGCTTCCCTTCTACTACGCTTGATGTCCGAAACCCCGTTCCTATTCTTGTCCAATCCACACACCCTGCAATCAACTCTAATCTGCTTCTCTTTATAAATTCCCGTTTCCATTAGCCTATCCTTTACTTGAAATTCTTTGTTTCCCCGAAGTCATCTTCATTGAATTCGAAAGTGGCTCGGTTAAGTAATACTTGATAGTTGAGATGAAAGAACTTCCTATCAATTAAACAATAGAATGCATGTCGGGTTAAAATTGACGATGCATGTGTCACGTTTACATCAAGCAATTATGCAACACATTAGCGCAACGAAACCAAATAGAAGTACACGGATAAACATAAGGCCAGAAGAGTAAATAATTAATGCGAAGTATGATGCACGTGCTATGAATGTTTTGGAACCTGTCACCAATGTGGTAAGTTATTAGCTCAGTAGCTTTTCTTCGTTCCTCCAATCCCGAGGTTACTTTGACTTGGTGATTATTCCTTGCCTTTCCCACGTTCTTCAAGTTTTCCATGAATCTTTTTGCATCACTTGTATCTTCCACTGTCCGAAATTGAAATTTCACGATCCCTGATTTCTTTGACATCCACTGAATTAGCCTCTGCATTTACCCAGAGAATCGCCTTTCAACCTTCCTCAAATTCTCTTACAAAAATGAACCTCAATGTAATTCTGAACCCTACTTCTCGCCATCACCGTGATCAAGACTCCCGTGCTTATCCTTTATGAACTTAGATTGACGAATTAGCCTTGTTTTCCTATTGCTTATACCTGAGCGCATGATTTCCTTCTAAAGAGTCTTTATCTTTCTTTACCGTTTCCATTTGTTGCTCCATATTTCCAATTCGACCTCTCCACCCGACAATTCAGCTTGGATTTGGAAAACGAACTCAAATCCCGTCCTCAATATCGCCACCTTCCCTAAATTTGTATTCACACAATTACTTGCCTCTCTCTACTCCCTTCCAAACTCGTTTCCCATCATTAATCGGCATCCAGAGCACCCAAGTCCAACTCTTCCTAATCTTAACTTCAACAAACTCGATTTCTAATCACTAGGCGTAGTTAGAAATCCTTCTTTGTCGACCCTTGGTTCATAACTTCTACTGAACCCATTTTATCTTGACTTTTCGTAATTATTAACACCTCTTCAATGATCCGAATCTGGGACTAAAATACCTTCAAGGTGTGTTCACTTCATTCCTTAGGTTGAACGATCCCGTTGGCTCCAATTATGGCTTCTTATGTAAGAGAGCCGCATATGTCAACCTTTGGAGTCATAATGGTTTTCCCTCGATCAATTCTTATCTTATCAAGTGTCTCTCTCTACCATTGCCTCCCTAAAGTGGAACCTCCCATTTCTTGAACTCTAGCTTTATCTATGAGGACTACACCTCCCGAATTCTCTATATCTTTCCCCGATGTATCATTCCTATCCTCCATGCCTCAAAAAGAACTTGTAGTAAGGCGTTGTTAGCGTGACACTTGGCCGTGGTTTGATAGTATCTTCATAACCTGTAATTCATAACTTATTTCAAAGATATATGCATGCGATTAGTACATGCATATGGCACATATTCAACACGAAAGATAAGGAGTCAATATGAAATGCAACAAGTAATTCAACAAAATTAAAAAGAAAGACAATTTCATGTTCAAGATAGATGCAATGCACATATTATCACATAGTTCATATGCCGAACGACCTAGACTGACCCACACGACACGAGAGCCTGAGTTTTGCAACCCTGGGCTCTGATACCACTTAAGGATGTAACACCCGAGCGTAAGGTGTCACATCCCCCGCACCGAGACCCGACCCGAATATGAAATGGACGATCCATACCCGAACCAAATCACGGAGAATGGGGACATACACACACTCTATGCTAGGCGGGACTAACCCTTGAACCATAAAATCAGAATAAACATTAAAGCGGAAGCAACAAACGAACATACATCATATATACGTACAATGAGCATCACAGCTTCAAAAGTAAGTCATATACATTACTAATTGCCGTCACGGCTCAAAACAAGTACGCTCCATAACAACATTCATATACAAGGATCAAAAGTGCAATATGCAAGTGTAAGACCAATATACAAAGGGCTAGAAATGAAAGCAAGACCTATGACTCAAATTCCCGCCTAGCTCCCTTGACACCTACACAACAGAACTGAAAGCCAAACGGGTTCAGTCCAAAAGGGACTGGTGGGTATAAAAATAGGGCATAAATATAATATACAACAGTATTTAACAATCACATGCAAGCTATAATCCCAGGTGAGGTTTTTTAAAGAATTTCCCAAGTGGGCGAATAGAAATCATCAAAAGGGATTATAACGATTCATTTATATTAGGTCATTATTGGCCCGGCGAGTGGGCGTACATTATCTCCAACCAACACCTCGTGTAATTCATTAACATTCATTCATTCATTCTGTTCATGCATATCATTCTTTCGTGCGCATTCAATAACATTTACACCTTCTTCCTCCGGGTTGGTGGCGGGTTTGCAAGGCCCATCCACCCATTCATTGACCAAAAGGGGAACATGACTCCCCAGATGGCACTCAGCGTCTATTCCTCGTTAACTCCTAACGAGGTCCGGTTACGCCGTTCATTAGTGGGACTAGTGTGAGGGATCGCCGTCAGCCCTTGCCTCCTCGGGTCACCACTCACACCAAATCCCTGGGCCCCATTCATTGTGAACATTCATTCATTATCGCCAAAACATTTGGTAGGTTCATGAAAAAAAGGCTTTACTTTTAAAATGATTGACCCTTGAAAACGACTCTATATACATATATATATACTTTTGGCCGAAATCATTTCACATTGGGAGTATATAGGGCCATTTAACTAAATAGTAGAGAAACCCACCTTAAACGGCAACAAGGAGAACACACGAGCCTCACAGACCGGCCTCGTCTCCAACGGACTCAAAATCTGTGCAAGAAAGGTGAAGTGAGACTCAATATGACCATATAAGACACTCGGCAATGTAATGATCATGATATGAATGTATAAGAGATACGATTATGTCATGAAAATGTTCATGTGCACTATTAAGGAATTTAAAGACGTATAAACATTTAATTCATTCATTCGATGGAGCCTTCGTATTCAAACGAGTTCATATTCATTCAAGTCATAAATTCACATTTCAATCAATTCAATTCAAGAATTCAAATAGGGCATAACACGTATTAAATCACATTTAAAATTAGAACATAAACAACTAAACACATGCAATCGCATTTACAATTAGAAAATAAACAATTAAATACATTCAATTAAATTTAGGAAATTAAATTAAACATGAAATAGGTAACAATTAAATTCTATAATTCAACTAAATCAAATAAAATTTAATATTTAATAAACATATATAAATATATAATAAATATACATACTTATAATATAATATATATATATATATATATATATATATATATATATATATATATATATATTATATATATATATATATATACGTAGATTATGCATGCAAAAATAATTTAATTAAAACTTTACATGCATGCAAAACAATATAAAGATGCATGCAAATTCAAATTTAACAAATTCCATGCATGCATTCTCATGCATTAAGCTAGTACATGCATGCAAAATTCATGCACAGCAACTCCATGTATTCACATTTCATGCAGGAAAGAAAAGGAAACAAGCAGCAGCAGCTTCACGGCCACACAAACATGCATGGAAAATTACAAGGTGACACGGGCAAAGAACAAACCGAGACACCCCCGTGTCTCGGTACAGCAATATCAGACATCAAGCACCCCCCGTTCCACGCTGAAAAGAAACAGATCGACACCCCCGTGTCGGAACACAGCAGCTCAACAAAATCCCCTGTTTTCTAGCTTAAAACGCAGCAACAACCAAAGCAATAAGAAGGCCAGATATGCAGCAATACAAGGCATGAAATGCAGCAAGAATTCAGCCAAAACAAATCCCACAAAGCCAAGAAAGCTGACAACAAAAGCAAGGAGTAACGCAACAGTTTTGACAGCAACATATTCAGGCCAAAAACAGGGTATAACTCGACGAAAAACAGAGCAACACCAAATCAATCTTCAACCAACATGTTCAGGTATGTTAAGGTCACAAATATGCAGCAAAAGACTCCAAATCCACATACAAACTCAGCCCCAAGCAAGCTCAAACGCAGCAGCAGCAATACGAATGAAGAAGAGGGGAAAAATATTCCATTTTCATTCAAATTCATTAAGGGTAACTCAACCAATTCTCAACCACCAGCTAAAACATCACCATAAATGAAAAGAAGAGATCAAAACAATCATATTCATGCTTGGAATCAATCAAATTCAACAAGAATTGGAAGAGATCAACCTATGAACCTATAACCTAAGTATATATTCAAGGCAGCCATATATCCATGAAACCATGATCAAAATTAGGGATGAATGAATGAAAATGACTCATATTGAATGTACATAACATATTCAAGCTTACCTTGTGGATTAATGGAGGTTTGGAAGGTGATTTGAGCTTGAATCTCTTGGTAGGGCTTGAGCTACGGGATTTCCTGGAAAGCAGATGATGTTTGGGAAATTTCAGCAAGTGGGAAGGGTTATCTAGGTTTGGGGGGTTTATGGCTGAATAAAGGGTTGAGTTAGGGTTCCATAGAGTCTAACCATGGTTAATTTGGTCAACAAATGAATAAGTTATGGTCATTTTAGTGCAGCAAGATCAGTTTTGTCGCCGTTCCGTTTTTCGGTTAAATTTCGGAGGTTCAAACGGAATTAGAAAAATATAAGGCTAATTTTATTAAATCCGAATCTTCGATAAGAGTTCAACAAAGTTGACGAAACTCGAATCCGAGTTCCCTATCTCAAGTTATTAAATACGGAACCAAGGGTGCGCTAAGTGCTCGTTACCCCCCGACTTGGATTCCAAAATTCAAATTAAATCCGAAATACATGCAAATGAATCTGAAAATACGAAACGGACAAATATTCACATACAATACACGTATAAGTTCAACATATTAAATTCACACGAAATTCCGGTATCAATTTAAATAGAAACGAAGCACGTAAATGTCACTCATACGCAATGTAACAATAAAATTCATAATATTTCCAAATAATATAAATATCACATACGTATATATATAATTTATAATACATGCATGCATAAATAATTTTTAAATATAAAATTCATGCACTATTTAAAATCAGAAATGCATGCACCAATTATGATTACAATGTATTGCTTGAATTCATGCAAATATATTTAAACAATACGTGCACAATTAACATATATATATATATATTTATTTGATAAATATATTTAATATTAGTATCATTAAAATTATAAATATATTTAATATTAATATTATTAAAATAAAGTAATTAACATTTAATACATATAAAAATTAAATTAAATATGTAAAACACGTATAATTAATTATTTCGCGCAATTTGGTAAACACATACGTCATGCTGTAATAATAAAAAAAAAACTAGGGCGTTACATGACGGATAACTCTTGCACTATCCTCACAAATTTTGGGATCATCTCCGAATCCACCAGGAGGTTTGGTGGAGGAAGAAATCCCGTGCATGGGAGTTATGTTCCCGACATACAAAGGATTGGGTGGTGGGGCCTTGTAATCCCACCATCAACCGGAGTAAGAAGGGATTGAAACTTCTAATTGTGCACTGTAATTGATTGCTTGATCACCTAATCATTGAATAACTGAATTATTGTACACGGTCGGAGAAAGGTTGGAGATTTGCCCTCACTCGCCGGGCCACTGATTGATTGAATTGAATTGATTGAAATTGTAAATTGGATAGTTGTAATCTCGGGCGAGAATTACTTTAATATTGAACTCATATTGTTTATTTTATGAAATCTTACCAGAGATTATAGCTTGGATGGTAATTGCGCTTATATTTATTTAAACCCCTCACTCAGTCTTTCATAGACTGACACCTCACATTTTCGGTTTTGTAGGTTAAGTGCTAGGCGGGAGTTGGTCTTTATTTTGGGTCTTTCATGTTGAGTCTAGCATTCCCTCTTCACGTGAATATATGTATGACTTATGAATTGTTTTGGTACCTATGTATATCATAACTTGCTATGGAAGATGGTTGTATATATTGAAGCGATCGACCCGAATATGATAATGAATGTATAGTACTTTGCTGCCGCTTTATTGGTATGCATGGTTGTATTGATTTGAGGGTTAGTCCCGCCTAGCTGGCTTGTTTCTTTTATTGTCACCCGTTCGCTATAGGTTGGTTCATGTACGACTATCCATTTCGCATGTGGATCGACTTATAATACTGGCGTGTAGCAACTCGGCGTTCCGGGTGCTACATCTGAAGTGGTATCAGAGCCCGGTTGCAAAACCGCGGTTCTAGTGTCGTGTCCTGTGAGTCTAAGTCTTATGGCGTATGATTATTTGATTAATTTGTTTGAATTTCAGGATACGACGTGGTCGCCCTCGTAGAGAGCATTCTCCGGGTCATCGACGCCATCGTTATGATCATTCTCCTCCACCTCCATCCCCTCACGCGCAACCGCAGGATTTCTTGAACTCCATGGTTCAGCTTATAGATCAAAGGTTGAGACATTATGTGCCTCCAGCACCACAGGCTGCTCCTCTAGCACCACCTGCACCTATTTCGGCTATACTACGGGAATTTCAAAACCAACATCCACCGAGATTCTTCAAAGAAAATGATAACCAAGACGAGCAATGGCTTAAAGAAGTTGAAAGAATTTGGGATCTTATTCCGTGTGAACCTAGAGAGAAGGCTCGGTGTACACTCACTTTAATTCAGGGAGAAGAATATTCATGGTGGGAGAGTACCAAGATCGTCTTAGATGCCGCCGAGGAAGAAGTTACATGGGAGATTTTCGTAAGGAAATTCAAGAACAAGTTCATTCCTCCCTCGTCTCGCACTAGAAGGCTCAAGGAATTCATGGAGCTCAAGCAAGGGGGTAGATCGGTTGCTGAGTACATAGCCGAGTTTGAGAGGTTGTCCAAGTATGCACCTAACATTGCAAGTAACGACTTCCACAAGGCTATGCAATTTGTACACGGTTTGAGGCCGGACATTCAAGCGGCGATTGAAACGGTCAACACAAGTACATGGAAGAAGGCTATTTCAAAATCTTTGCAAGTTGAAGACTCAGTGAATGCAAGAAGAATTATTCCTCGCTTCGAACAGACCCCGGTTTCAGGATTAGAACATGGTTCTAACGCAATGAAAAGGTCTATTTCTGATCCGACCCTGCCATCTCAGGAGAGACCTGTGAAGAAGAACTCCCAAATTGTCAGACCGATTCCGGAAGATACCCCTGCCACGGAATTTCCATCACAGTCGGGGAAGCCTCGTTGCGCTTATTGTGGACGTGACAACCATGCTTATGAGGCTTGCAGGAAACGTTTGAACTTATGTATGCGATGCGGGAACAATGAGCACCTAGCAAACACGTGTCCGAAGCGACGAGAATTGTCTACCGGGGGTGAGAGGCCACTAGTTCAGGCTCGTGCGTATAATCTAGCGAGAGAGGTGCAAAATGTGAATGTTTATCCGAATGTGGTAGCCGAAGGTATTAACTATATTCATGGTATAATCAACGGTGAACGGTACACTTAAACATGCATATCACATGAATAATGTATTTTATTGTTGTTGTATTTGATTTCTTGTTGATTACAATTTGGTGGTATATAAGTGTTAGTTATGTGATTAATGTGATTCTACTTGCTCTATGTGACTTTCATGTGAATGTTTTACAATTTGTTTTTCTCTCATTTCTTGTTTGAGACATGGGGTTCTCTCATTTCTTGTTTAAGAAACGGGGTTCTCTCATTTCTTTTTGAGAGACGGGGTTCTCTCATTTCTTGTTGAAAGATGGGGTTCTTTCATTTCTTGTTTAAGAGAGGGGGCTCTCTTATGGCTTGTGTATCATTTTGAAACTCGACAGTGGACCTGGGGGACCAGGTCCTTTTAACGGGGGGGGGGGGGGGGGGGGGGGGGGGGGGGGGGGAATTGTAATGCCCCGGTTTTTCCATTCAATCATTATGTGATATTATTTGTTACTTTATAATTTCCATAACATTATATGCGTTATGTTTACATAGACTTACGTGAAATAAACGTTAACGTGGAATTTACGTGAATTAATTGATAACGTGTCTAATTGCTTATATGTGACCTTACTTGATATATTTTCACAATGTGGACTTAATTGCATTAATATAACATAAATGAATCATGCATACATAGATAGATATTTTATACTTGACTATATATTTCTACAACTTATATATGTAAGTGCATCCACTTGATTATTATACAATACAATTGCATTTACACCCTCATCCCACTCACTTCTGACATGTAATTAAATAAGTAATAAGGATCTAGTTGCAATAATCACAATCATGCAAGACTTTTACGCTCTCATTATATATACACATACACATTTATATATCTTATATGTATAATATCTACTTTTACTTTATATATATAGGTTATATATCTATACATTACATTATATACATATTATATCATATACCTTTTATCTCGTGCGTTTCATTTATCTCTTTTCATACAAGAACTACACACACATTTACACACATAAAAACACGGTATTAACACCAAAAAGAAGGAAGAAGATTTTATCTCATCACCAAGCTTGAATTCAAGTGGAATTGCATAAGTGAAGCATCATCATATCATCCTTTCTCATCTTCTTCATTTCTTTCAAGGTATATGTATGTATATGTGATGAATATCTTGAGCATATGTGAAGTTAGGGTTTTGATCCTTGAAGAATAACTTGTGCATATATGATTAGAAGCATGCTTAGGCTCATTATACTTGATAACTTGCATGAATTCATGAGTTATGTGAAGGTTGAGAATCATGAGAATATATGGGTTTTGAATGATGATTCCTTGATGATTGATGCATATTTGATGGTTTGTTTGATACCTAAATGAAATATATGAGTTATATATATGATATATGATAGTTTTAAGTTGAATTCTTGCCTTTGTTTGATATGGGAAGGGATTGGGAGCCATTTCCGAGCCTAGCACTGTTTTTACCCTGTTTTTTCACCCAGCGGGCTTACTAAACGCCCGTGTGGCTTTCCAGTTCATGAACCAAACGCCCGTTTGGCATTGTTACAGGAGGTTTTCACACACCCATTTATGCTTTCAGACCAATTTTCAAACGGGCGTTTCTCCCTCATACGAACTCTGATTGACCTGATTTTTGAGGTCACGGAAACCTCTTGAAGTCTAGAAGAACCGAAAATTGGAATAATCTCAATATATTTCCTAGTTTAAGAGTTATAATTAATTCTTTAAGGTGTCGCCACTTTGCCGAAAAACTGCACTCGCCTAAATTCAAGCTTACGCCATTTTTCCTCACTTTGAACTAGAAAACGATCCATATATCATCGGAAAGGTCTTTGTGTCTAGTTTCATATCCAAGAAATAAAACTCAATTCCAACTTCTAGAACTTAAGATATTCCAGTTTTCCTGCAGCATGCGCATTTCCTAAAATTGTCCGTTTTTGCTAAACTTCACCAAAACCTCTCTTATTGCATTCCTTTCACTTCCCTGGCTCCCGTATGTGACTTATATGATATATATATTTGTTTTATTGATAATTATACTCCTACTTGACATTCCTTAATTGTTATTGCATGACATATTGATCCATGACTTTGCCGTGCGTCTTAAATAGTTCATACGAGTCGTGTCTCATGAACACTTGTCCTTGTTGCACAGATTTTCTTCCCGTTGACAAGGAGTAAGCTCCATTGCTGTATCCTTGTTAATTATCGACACAGGTGAGGCTTAATTCTAGATATATAGAACCCGTACAACCCCTACGTGATGTTTTCGGCCAAAATGTACCTATATATATGTATAGTTTTCCAAACCTTATTGATTTTCAACTGATTTCACGAATTGATTGATTGATTAGGAGAGAAAGCATGTTCACATTTGGGCCCGAGGGTAGTGTATTGAGCCAAACGGGGAAGCAAGGGCTGAAAGGTAACTCTTGCACTATCCTCACAAATTTTGGGATCATCTCCGAATCCACTAATAGGTTTGGTGGAGGAAGAAATCCCGTGCATGGGAGTCATGTTCCCGATGTACAAAGGATTGGGTGGTGGGGCCTTGTAATCCCACTATCAACCGGAGGAAGAAGGGATTGAAACTTCTAATTGTGCTCTATAATTGATTGCTTGATCACCTAATCATTGAATAACTGAATTATTGTACACGGTCGGAGAAAGGTTGGAGATTTGCCCTCACTCGCCGGGCCACTGATTGATTGAATTGAATTGATTAAAATTGTAAATTGGATAGTTGTAATCTCGGGCGAGAATTACTTTAATATTGAACTTATATTGTTTATTTTATGAAATCTTAACCGAGTTTATAGCTTGCATGGTAATTGCGCTTATATTTATTTAAACCCTCACCCAGTCTTTCGTAGACTGACACCTCACATTTTCATTTTTGTAGGTTAAGTGCTAGGCGGGAGTTGGTAGTTATTTTGGGTCTTTCATGTTGAGTCTAGCATTCCCTCTTCACGTGAATACATGTATGACTTTTGAATTGTTTTGGTACCTATGTATGCCATAACTTACTATGGAAGATGGTTGTATATATTGAAGCGATTGACGCGAATATGAAAATGAATGTATAGTACTTTGCTTCCGCTTTATTGGTATGCATGGTTGTATTGATTTGAGGGTTAGTCCCGCCTAGCTAGCTTATTGCTTTTATTATCACCCGTTCGCTATAGGTTGGTTCATGTACGACTATCTATTTCGTATGTGGATCGACTTATAGTACAGGGGTGTGGCATCTCGGTGTTCCGGGTGCTACATTTGAAGTGGTATCAGAGCCCGGTTGCAAAACTACGGTTCTAGTGTCGTGTCCTATGAGTCTAAGTCGTACGACATAGGATTATTTGATTAATTTGTTTAAATTTCAGGATGCCACGTGGTCGCCCTCATAGAGAGTGTTCTCCAGGTCATTGACACCTTCGTCATGATCATTCTCCTCCACCTCCACCCCCTCACGCGCAACTGCAGGATTTCTTGAAATCCATGGTTCAGGTTATAGATCAAAGGTTGAGAGATTATGTGCCTCCAGCACCACCGGCTCCTCCTCCATCACCACCTGCACCTATTTCGGCTATACTACGGGAATTTTAAAACCAACATCCACCGAGATTCTTCAAAGAAAACGATAACCTAGTCGAGCAATGGCTTAAAGAAGTTGAAAGAACTTGGGATCTTATTCCGTGTGAATCCAGAGAGAAGGCTTGGTGTACACTCAGTTTAATTCAGGGAGAAGCATATTCATGGTGGGAGAGTACCAAGATTGTAACGCCCCGGTTTTCCATTTATGCATTATGTGTTATTATTATAATTTTCATATCATTATATTCATTTTATTTTCATAAACTTATGTGAAATTTCTTTTAACGTGAAATCTACGTGAATTAATTACTAATGTGATTAAATTCAATTATTTCATTCATTTATTATAAGTTTCATCATATTATATGCATCACATTTCTATGCATTTATATGAATTGTCATTTATTTTAATGATATGAGGTAAGTGATTTAATTGTATTACATGACATTTATTGCTTCTTTGTGTAAATTTATGGACTTAATTGCCTAATATGGATTGGAGCTAAGTGGTCTTTTATGTAGAGATGGTACTTAATTGCATGAATCTAAATGACCTTGAAAGATGTTAAAGTCATGAATGTATATCATGCTTCAGTTTTATTGATTATGCATGATCGTATTTAATTGAGGGTTAGTCCCGCCTAGCTAGTGTGTCGTTTTTTTTATTGTCACCCGTTCGCCATGAGTCCGGTTCATATATGGACTACGCATTTCATGTGTGAGCTAGACTTATGGTGCGGGGGGTGTTGCATCTCGGCGTTCCGGGTGCTACAAAGATTGTCTTAGATGCCGTCGAGGAAGAAGTTACATGGGAGATTTTCGTAAGGGAATTCAAGAACAAGTTCATTCCTCCCTCATCTCGCACTAGAAGGCTCAAGGAATTCACGGAGCTCAAACAAGGGGGTAGATCAGTTGCTGAGTACATAGCCGAGTTTGAACGGTTGTCCAAGTATGCACCTAACATTGCAAGCGACGACTTCCACAAGGCTATTCAATTTGTACAAGGTTTGAGGCTGGACATTCAAGCGGCGATTAAAGCGGTTAACACAAGTACATGGAAGAAGGCTACTACAAAAGCTTTGAAAGTTGAAGACTCAGTTAATGCAAGAAGAATTATTCCTCGCTTCGAACAGACCCTGGTTTTAGGATTAGAACGAGGTTCTAACGCAAGAAAAAGGTCTATTACTGATCCGACCCTGCCATCTCAGGAGAGACCTAAGAAGAAGAAGTCCCAAATTGTTAGACCGATTCCGGAAGATACCCCTGCCACGGAATTTCCATCACAGTCGGGGAAGTCTCTTTGCGCTTATTATGGACGTGACAACCACGCTTATGAGGCTTGTAGGAAACGTTTGAACTTATGTATTCGATGCGGGAGCAATGAGCACCTAGCAAACACGTGTCCGAAGCGACGAGAATTATCTGCCGGGGGTGAGAGGCCACTAGTTCAGGCTCGTACGTATAATCTAGCGAGAAAGGTGTAAAATGTGAATGTTCATCCGAACGTGGTAGCCGAAGGTATCAACTACATTCATGGCTTAATCAACGGTTAATGGTACACTTAAACATGCATATCAAATGCATCATGAATTTTATTGTTGTTGTATTTGATTTCTTGTTGATTGCAATTTGGTGGTTTATAAGTGTTAGTTATGTGATTAACTTGATTCTACTTGCTCTATGTGACATTCATGTGAATGTTTTACAATTTTTTTTTCTCTCATTTCTTGTTTGAGAGATGAGGTTCTCTCATTTCTTGTTTAAGAGACGGGGTTCTCTCATTTCTTGTTGAGAGACGGGGTTCTCTCATTTCTTGTTGAAAGACGGGGTTCTTTCATTTCTTGTTTTAGAGACGGGGTTCTCTTATGGCTTGTGCATCATTTTGAAACTCGACAGTGGACTTGGGGACCAGGTCCTTTTAAGGGGGGGAGAATTGTAACACCCAGCTTTTTCCATTCAATCATTATGTGATATTATATGTTACTTTATAGTTTTCATAACATTATATGCGTTATGTTTACATAGACTTATGTGAAATAAACGTTAACGTGGAATTTACGTGAATTAATTGATAACGTGTTTAATTGCTTATATGTGACCTTACTTGATATATTTTCATAATGTGGACTTAATTGCATTAATATAACACAAATGAATCATGCATACATACATAGACATTTTATACTTGACAATATATTTCTACAACTTATATATGTAAGTGCATCCACTTGATCATTATATAATACAATTGCATTTACACCCTCATCCCACTCACTTCTAACAAGTAATTAAATAAGTAATAAGGGTCTTGTTGCAATAATCACAATCATGCGAGACTTTTACACTCTCATTATATATACACATACACATTTATATATCTTACATGCATAATATCTACTTTTACTTTATACATATATGTTATATATCTATACATTACATTACATACATATTATATCATATACCTTTTATCTCTTGCATTTCATTTATCTCTTTTCAGACAAGAACTACACGCACATTTACACACCTAAAATCACGGTATTAACACCAAGAAGAAGGAAGAAGATTTTATCTCATCACCAAGTTTGAATTCAAGTGGAATTGCGTAAGTGAAGCATCATCATATCATCCTTTCTCATCTTCTTCATTTCTTTCAGGGTTCTGATCCTTGAAGAATAACTTGTGCTTATATGATTAGAAGCATGCTTAGGCTCATTATACTTGATAACTTGCATGAATTCATAAGTTATGTGAAGGTTGGAAATCATGAGAATATATGGGTTTTGAATGATGATTCCTTGATGATTGATGCATATTTGATGGTTTGTTTGATACCTAAATGAAGTATATGAGTTATATACATGATATATGATAGGTTTAAGTTGAATTCTTGCCTTGGTTTGATGTGGGAAGGGATTGAGAGCCATTTCCGAGCCGAGCCCTATTTTTTCGCACAGTGGCTTCCCAAACGCCCGTGTGGCTTTCCAGTTCATGAACCAAACGCCCGTTTGGCACTGTTACAGGAGGTTTTCAACTGCCCATTTCTGCTTTCAGACCAATTTTCAAACGGGCGTTTCTCCCTCATACGAACTCCGATTGACTTGATTTTTGAGGTCCCGGAAACCTCTTGAAGTCTAGAACAACCTCAAATTGGAATAATCTCAATATCTTTCCTAGTTTGTGAGTTTTAATCAATTCGTTTTGGTGTCGCCACTTTCCCAGAAAACTGCACTCGCCTAAATTCAAGCTTACTCCATTTTCTCCTAACTTTGAACTAGAAAAAGAGCCATATATCATCGGAAATGTCTTTGTGTTTAGTTTCATATCCAAAAAAAAAAACTCAATTCCAACTTCTATAACTTAAGATATTCCAGTTTTTCTATAGCATGCGCGTTTCCTAAAATTGTCCGTTTTTGCTAAACTTCACCAAAACCTCTCTTATTGCAATCCTTTCACTTCCTTGGCTCCTATATGTGACTTATATGATATATTTGTTTTATTTATAATTATACTCCTACTTCACATTCCTTAATTGTTATTGCATGACATATTGATCTATGACTTTGCCGTGTGTGATACCCCTGTCCCACGTCGGGAAAGTATAAGGATTAAGTTCAGTATATAAGTTAAATAGTCCAAGTATAACCAATGGATATCCCTTTTGGGCAGGGGTTTAGGCCCAATTTCAGGTTATACTCGGCGGGCTTGGAGGCTTGCACTCACGTCCAACGGGCCCGCGTACCCGGGGCGTGACACCGTGCGTCTTAAATGGTTGATACGAGTCGTGTCTCACGAACACTTGTCCTTGTTGCATATATTTTCTTCCCGTTGATGAGGAGCAAGCTCTATAGTTGTATCCTTGTTAATTGTCGACACAGGTGAGGTTTAATTCTAGATATATAGAACCCGTACAACCCCTACGTGATGTTTTCGGCCAAAATGTACCTACATATATCTATAGTTTTCCAAACCTTATTGATTTTCAACTGATTTCACGAATTAATTGATTGATTGGGCGAGTAAGCATGTTCACATTTGGGCCCGAGGGTAGTGTATTGAGCCAACCGGGGAAGTAACGGCTGACGGGTAACTCTTGCACTATCCTCACAAATTTTGGGATTACCTCTGAATCCACCAGGAGGTTTGGTGGAGGAAGAAATCCCGTGCATGGGAGTTATGTTCCCGACATACAAAGGATTGGGTGGTGGGGCCTTGTAATCCCACCATCAACCGGAGTAAGAAGGGATTGAAACTTCTAATTGTGCACTGTAATTGATTGCTTGATCACCTAATCATTGAATAACTGAATTATTGTACACGGTCGGAGAAAGGTTGGAGATTTGCCCTCACTCGCCGGGCCACTGATTGATTGAATTGAATTGATTGAAATTGTAAATTGGATAGTGGTAATCTCGGGCGAGAATTGCTTTAATATTGAACTTATATTGTTTATTTTATGAAATCTTACCCGAGATTATAGCTTGCATGGTAATTGCACTTAAATAAACCCCTCACTCAGTGTTTCATAGACTGACACCTCACATTTTCATTTTTGCAGGTTAACTGCTAGGCGGGAGTTGGTCTTTATTTTGGGTCTTTCATGTTGAGTCTAGCATTCCCTCTTCATGTGAATACATGTATGACTTATGAATTGTTTTCATAACTTGCTATGGAAGATGGTTGTACATATTGAAGCGATCGACCCGAATAAGATAATAAATGTATAGTACTTCACTTCCGCTTTATTGGTATGCATGGTTGTATTGATTTGAGGGTTAGTCCCGCCTAGCTAGCTTGTTTCTTTTATTGCACCCGTTCGCTATAGGTTGGTTCATGTACGACTATCCATTTCGTATGTGGATCGACTTATAGTGCGGGGGTGTGGCATCTCAGTGTTGCGGGTGCTACATCTGAAGTGGTATCAGAGCCCGGTTGCAAAACCGCAGTTTTAGTGTCGTATCCTATGAGTCTAAGTCGTACGACATAGGATTATTTGATTAATTTGTTTAAATTTCAGGATGCCACATCGTCGCCCTCGTAGAGAGCATTCTCCGGGTCATCGACACCATCGTCATGATCATTCTCCTCCACCTCCATCCCTCACGCGCAACCGCAGCATTTCTTGAACTCCATGGTTCAACTTATAGATCAAAGGTTGAGAGATTATGTGCCTCCAGCACCACCAGCTCCTCCTCCACCGCCACCTGCACCTATTTCGGCTATACTACGGGAATTTCAAAACCAACATCCACCGAGATTCTTCAAAGGAAAAGATAGCCAAGCCGAGCAATAGCTTAAAGAAGTTGAAAGAATTTGGGATCTTATTCCGTGTGAATCTAGAGAGAAGGCTCGGTGTACATTCACTTTAATTCAGGGAGAAGCATATTCATGGTGGGAGAGAACCTAGATCGCCTTAGATGCCGCCGAGGAAGAAGTTACATGGGAGATTTTCGTAAGGGAATTCAAGAACAAGTTCATTCCTCCCTCATCTTGCACTAGAAGGCTCAAGGAATTCATGGAGCTCAAGCAAGAGGGTAGATCGGTTGCTGAGTACATAGCCGAATTTGAGAGGTTGTCCAAGTATGCACCTAACATTACAAGCGACGACTTCCACAAGGCTATGCAATTTGTACAAGGTTTGAGGCCGGACATTCAAGCGGCGATTGGAGCGGTCAACACAAGTACATGGAAGAAGGCTACTACAAAAGCTTTGAAAGTTGAAGACTCGGTGACTGCAAGAAGAATTATTCCTCACTTCAAACAGATCCCGATTTCAGGATTAGAACAAGGTTCTAATGCAATAAAAAGGTCTATTACTGATCCGACCCTGCCATCTCATGAGAGACCTAAGAAAAAGAAGTCCTAAATTGTTAGACCGATTCCGGAAGACACCCCTGCCATGGAATTTCCATCACAGTCTCTTTGCGCTTATTGTAGACGTGACAACCATGCTTATGAGGCTTGTAGGAAACGTTTGAACTTATGTATGCGATGCGGGAGCAATGAGCACCTAGCAAACACGTGTCCGAAGCGATGAGAATTGTCTGCCGGGGGTGAGAGGCCACTAGTTCAGGCTCGTGCGTATAATCTAGCGAGAGAGGTGCAAAATGTGAATGTTCATCCGAACGTGGTAGCCGAAGGTATCAACTATATTCATGGCATAATCAACGGTGAACGGTACATATAAACTACATATCACATGCATCATGAATTTTATTGTTGTTGTATTTCATTTCTTGTTGGTTTCAATTTGGTGGTATATAAGTGTTAGTTATGTGATTAACGTGATTCTACTTACTCTATGTGACATTCATGTGAATGTTTTACAATTTTTTTTCTCTCATTTCTTGTTTGAGAGACGGGGTTCTCTCATTTCTTGTTTAAGAGATGGAGTTCTTGTTGGAAAACAGGAATCAGAAAGCAGCGGAAATTTAAAAATTTTTTCAACAAAAGGACCTTGGACTCGCAATCGTGTATCCAAATTCGTAGAGATCAAGAAACTCACTTGGGTAGTACCTTTCTTGACACGTTTTGAGCCGCCCTCAAACGTGCTTCATGCGGTAATGGCAACCCGTTCCTCCAAATCTCTTTCTACTTCAGAATCCATTGTAGGGATAACAATCCACACCAATCTGGATTCAAATCATGTTAGGGAAGTTCTTAACAATATAACACAAAGAAAGAAACATGAAACGAGAAAGGTAAGATTGAAACTCCCTTCGAAAACCAGCTTTGCGAAAGTAGAAATCTGCCAGCCATAAAACCCTGGTGAAAAAATTCATCCTTCAGGATATGGACGAACGATTTTCGCCATCTTCTTTGGTTCGATTTTTTCACTCGTTTTCTGTTGGGTTCAGAATCGTTTCATCATCCCTTCTGATCATTTTGTTTGATCCGTACTTTTTGGTAAAGCTCGAATCTTCAAAACTTCTAACTTGAAGCTCTCTAGAGATAGTCCACCAATTTTGGTCCCTCTCTCCTATTACTGGATCATCAAGTAATTTTGAATTTGACTTTGAATTCAAATTCAAATCAACTTTCAAGAGAGCTAAAATATCCAAACTATTTTTGGATAATTTTATACTTTATTTATTTAAAATAAATAACTTATTTTATCTAATTAATTAATTCGTAATTAATTAACTAGATTATTTTTCTCCAAAATAAGACTTTCTTTTTAATTCAAAATGAAACCAAAGTCTATTAAATAATTAACACTTTTAATTATTTAATATATATATATATATATATATATACAATATATATATTCACGTGTGAGACACGTGTCACAATGACACGTGTCACTCACGTGACCCACACATGTGGTTTCACACGTGTGGAACCCTCTTGGCTCGATTAACTCGTTTAATCATTTTAAAGCCTCAACTCATGTAACCAAGTTGTTGTGTTTGACCCTCTAGGTTCTCAATTCAATTAGCAGTGACCCTAATTAATTAATTCACTAGTTAATTAATCAGTCCACAGATTAAACGACTATAGTCTAGCAACAGGTGTTTAACCCCTAGCTGAATTGGAATGTTCGGATTCGACAGAACCTTTAAGTCATTGATTTATGTGAGATACAATCCTCCTACTTACTATCTCTCAACCAAGAACTAGGGTAAGGGAATAATCAGAACCCTAATAATTTGGTCTTAAAGCTAAGTGCATTTCATATCCATTTGATCTCAATCCAAGAAACCCTTTTCTTGATGTCTTGATCTACTGCCTTGGCCAAGGACTCCATATGGCATATGAATGACTTACACAACAAGAGATCACCGTGCAAACGCAAGTGTAGGTCCTTTCTTGATTCCCATTCACTTTCATGAGTCACTTGTGCAGCCCCAGCACAAGTCTTGAATCAGTTGTCTAAGGCAACACCCTTTAAAGCTTATACCAAAGACTACAGAGTTAACTCATAAAGTGACATGGAACCTCAAGTCAAAGGATTAATTATTCACATCAATGACTCGTGAGATATTTCCTAATCTGGAAGTTTCCATTTCCTGAAATAGAAACTTCCTTTCCCATTTAGGAATCTTCTCACACGGGGCCCCTCAGTGAACTTACTTATTGAAGTAAGCACCCTCATGTATCACGCACGTATCAACTATACACTTTGCACCTCCATGAAACAAGGTGGTCCTTCTTAAGGGCGTGATCCCACAAGTAAGCCTTAGAGGAGTCAGGTTGACACTCCCACTGTCTGTAGGACTCATCGGCTTGGAGTATTTTACTAATCATGACTTATGTGATATAGGGCTCGTTTCATGAACCATTTCACCTAAATGGTAGAGTCCTAAAGTCATCAGGATTAGGGGAGTTCTCATACATGCACAGCTAAAGTAAACGCAAACCAAACAAGAGCATATAAAGAAGTGTTTGCCTATGATATTAATCAATCGCATATTATTCAAAGATTGTCTATGATACTAGGAAAGTCCCAAAACGGATTATGACTAATCGGCTTTCTAGGGCACTATTCCTAACAATCTCCCACTTGCCCGTAAAAGCCATTTAGGTACTCTAAGTCCCATCTTCTCAAGATGCACTTTGAGAGCCTATTGACTTTGGGCGTTTCCAAAGTGGATCTGCTATATTCTCTGCTGATGTGACCCTCTTGTTTACACATCTCTTAGGAAACACCTTGTCCTTATAAAGTGATTCGTAATCACGTGTTCAGTCTCTTGGTGAGGTCTTGGTTCTCTTACTTGAGCAACCATCCTTTTTATCATACAATATGATAAATGAGTTGTTTGATGCTAGGAACTTCATCTAACAAGTTAGATGGAGTTTCTTACCCAAACACTTAACTTAGCGTTATATAATACGACTAAGTTCTCAACTACGATAGTCGAGTTTTGCAATGTCCGTCCTTTGGAACCCATTTCCAACACATTGCATTACCGTTCTGGTAGAAGTTGTATCCTTTGAATGATTTCATAATCATCTATGTTTGACGAACGGTTACATCAAATATCCTTCTAACAACAAGATCTTTTGGGCTCTGTAAACTAATACATATCCTCATTTCTTCTCAAGTACTCTGAGGACATCCTTTACAGAAATCTAATGACCTTCTCTGAGGTCGTATTAGATTCGACCCACTACGCTTAGTGTTGCGCCGTATCAAGTCTAGTACATAACATTTCATACATTATGCACCCTTTCACTTAAAGGGATTCTGGACATTCTAACTTTCTTAAAGTTATCTTAGGAGACATACTCTTCAAAAGAGATGTTCCATTGTCCATACTAAACTCCTTTTAGTATTATGGTTATGTACTCGTTTTGTGATAATCCTTTTATTCGCTTACATCTATCTTCTATAGATTTGAATGTCGAGAATTTAGGATAATCACTAAGATCTTTCATGCCAAATTGTTTCTTAAACAAGAATTGGTAACTTTCACGTCATCCTTGACTTTCCTAATGAGAAGGATGTCGTCTTCTAAAGAACCGTAATTGTCTCTTACATCACTAACTTTCATATGTACATTTTTAGACATATTCGACTTCTATCTGTGTCAAACGATTTGACTATCCTATGGAATCAAATTGTCTAACTCCTAGAAGCCTTTATCAATCCACAGATTGACCTTAGGGATTTGCATACCTTATGCATACTCCCACTGAATATGAGATTTATAGAAATACCTTATTTCAGTCTCTTTCAATCTCATATTGAACAAGATAGTTCTCATATTCATTTATCATATCTCATAGTCAGGATATGAGGATGTGGTAAATACAATCCAAATGGACTTTTGCATTTGAACCGTCAAGAAGGTTGTAATGCTTTCATTCACTCGAAACTGCACGAGCTTGATCCTATCAGGCGGATCAACCAAGGTCAAAACTTGGTTTGATTATATGGAATCCATATTGGATTTCAAGGCTTGCTTACACTACTCAGATTCCAAATCTGGTAGTGTCTCCTCTTTAGGTAATTCCTCGGCTATCTCGGAACGTGTTCTAAACGCGTCTTAAGAGGAGGGTTTCATACATGTGCATACTCTAAAATTTGGCTAAATTTTATCAGATGGGCTCGTTTCTTCTATATGTGGTGTGGATATTTATCCTCAAATTTCTTTAAGGTCTGCTTGCTTGCCTTTGCTCTTCTATAGGAACGATTCCTTAAGAAAGATAAATTCCTTGAGACAAACAACCTTTTGTCTAAGGGAATTGCAGAAACGATATCCGATATCGTTGTATAAACTTGAACTCATTTCAAGCTTATCTCCCACTATCCTCTTCGCTTAAGAGGATTCCACTAAATTCTTAGATAAGAATAATTAGGGAATTTAGTATGCCACATTGCATAGTGCAACTAAAGGACTGGATTTGGAAGGTACTATATTCAAAATCTCTAACTGCATGTTTTGGGAGTTTATTTCTAGAATGATTATAAGTCAGTAAAGCTTGCTATGGAATGGACCATATCCCATTAGGTTTCATTCCCTCATTCAAAAAAACTAAGGTGTTCTCAAATTAGTTTACTGAGAGATAATCCTATTATCTCTAAGATGACTAAGGAATTAGTTGCTAAGATATTGGCTATCTCGATCATATTGATTTACCTATAACTTATAACTACTTCGGTTCCTAACCTCCTTTTGAAATTCCAAGAATTTCATATAAGTTTCGAATTTGTACTTCAACAAGTACATTCATTCATAATGATTAGACTGACGATTGTAGCTAGTGCTTACATTAAGCATCTTACACTCATCAGCATGGATCGAAATCCACTAGAATTTTGGCACGTTCCACGTTTCCCTTTAAGATAGGATTCATAGGAAGTTAACTCTATAGGTTCACTTTCGTAAAATGATCCTAAGATGTCTAACTTGCTAATCCTTTTATGTCTGAACGTTCCAAAGTAATTCGAAGCTTTATCATCTCACTTACTTTTGTTATCTCGTTGTATGTTCAGAACATTAGTGCTTTGAGTCTTTGCACAACAGATTATGCAGAATCAGCTCAAGACTTGTGAATTCTATTCCTAGTAGAATTACTAAACGAGGTAACATTTCAGAGTACTCATACTCTTTGCAGTTCCCTTTCAAAGTCCTTATTTGCTACCATAGAAGCAAACGTCCAATTTGATCTCTAGTGTCTTTTGGGCGTACCCTTTACATGGCCCTCCATTGGGCTCTTAAGGGTTTCTTCTTCTTTAGGCCTTCAAGCCTTTAACTTAGTGAGTCTAGAAGAAGAATTAACCATCACAACCTTTTGTTCCTTCTTAAGGATGCTTTCAACCATTATCAACTAAATGATTAACTATGCTACATTAGCATCATTCTAGTTGAGCATAAAGGGTTTGAATGATGGTGGAAGCAATGTAAGCAATCAGTGCATTGAGAACTCTTTTCTCGGTTGATGATCGAGACCATAAGATCTTCAAATAAGATCTTTAGACCTTGTTCGTGTGCACTTGTTTCCTCATTTGGAAGATTGAATAATTCCATAATGTTATACCTTGTAACATTTCTATGAGGTAGTTCAATTGCTCTTAAGTGGTTTGGAGAAATCCATTCACCTCAGATCGCTTCTCTTTTGGTCCGGGTCGAATTTTCACAATTGAAAACTTTGCCCTTTAGAGAACGCCTTTCTCTATTTGGAATCTAAAACGAATTTTAGGGTCCGAAGCCAATTAGAGTTAGTTAGGACTTAGTCAACTTGTTTGACTTAAGGATGGATACGAATGGGTTTGCATTTCATATTGTAGAGAATCACAGAACTACAACCTAAATGTTAAGCAGAGAAAATGTGAGCATACTGAATTATAACGATATACAAAAGATAAGGTCTTTAATCTAATGTAGCTCCCACTGTTTTTCAAAGATCTATAATTCCCAAAGATCTAAGAGGAACGCGTTTCCCAATGGGTACTAAGATCCTAAACGTTTTACCTCGAACCCACGACTCGCGAACATTCTAAGTAAAACCCTAGGTAGATACAACTTACCAATTCTAACACCTTTAGAACTCTTAGTAATTGTTTTGCATCACCTATCTTTTAATATGGACCCACGACTCGTGCGACATCCATATTTACTTAGGCGTTAAGCTAGAACCATCAATCATAAGATCAGGATCAAAACTTAGTTCGAACGACCCACGACTGGCGGACATCGCCCTTGCCAAAATTAACCACGAAATATTGATCATTTAAAATGATCAATTAGGTAACTAAGAACTAATAAGCTCCACTAGCTATCCCACGACTCGCGGACAATAACTAGCTTTACTTACTAATCTTAAAACCTATTGATGGAATGCTAGGAATTTAATTCAAAATTTGCATCTCGAATTATATACCTATTATTCGAAATGAGCTTAATATTTAATGGGAATTTTCGAATCAACCGAAGAGTTGTTCGGTTCGACCTCACCAACATATATGTTATCCAATTTTATTAGTCTTGATTAATGCAAATACAACTTAAATGCATTTCAAACAAGCACATAAACAGATAACATGTCCTAGCATGATACTAACATGAGATGATCATGAGTTCTACCTATCTTATGCGTGATATGTGGGAGCCACTCCACAATCACAAGTTCTAACATACATGCCACATAAACAGTTTAAATCACATAAGGGAAAGCGGTAACAAAATACGAGCCCTATCTCTATTACATTTTACAATTGAGATTCCCCTCCCTAACATTTTGAGGGGTCTTCACTTATGGCCTCCTTGTTACTTGAATGTGGTCCATCTTACTCCTTGGGTGCATTGTCTCCAAAATGAAAATAAAACCTCACCACCTATCTCTACTCTCAAATTAAAAAGAAAAAGACATAAAGTAATAAGTCTCAATCTTCATATTGGCCTTAGACAATTACACGGGGCATACCCCGGCCTCAAAAATAGTAATATGGAAAGCCACATAATAAATCACATAACAATACGCACATAAGTGAGGCTCCAACCTCAATTGAAAAACGCAACTATAGGGCTCCAACCCCAATTTAAACCATCCATGTGCATAAATTAAAACCATACATAGATCTAAACCCATGATCACCTAACATGATTTTGCGAGAATTTAAATTTAGCCAATAAATTAAAATTCTCGTTACAAGTCCCAATGACTTAAAACACGACTTGATGCGAGTCTTGTTTATAAAAGTTTTCAATAAATCCCAAATTAACAAAACAAATAAAATTCCAATTAATTTCTAAAAATTAATAATTTTATTAAAGATGTATTTTCCCAAAATATAAACCGTTTCTATTTCTCAAAAATCCAAATTTTAAGTTTCATTCAAACATTAAAATAAATGTTCAAAAATAAAATTTTAAAATTAAAAATAAAATTGGGACTGGATTGCACGAAATATGAAAACGGACTACGAAGAAAAATGGGGCCCGTACGCGAAGACGGCCATGCGCGATGCAAGCGCGCTTGACAGGCGCGCACAGCACGCGGCCAAACCCGCGCGAGTGCACGCGGCGCGAGGCCCCTTCCCGGCCTTGTGCGGGCGACGATGGGCAGGGGCGCCCGGTAGGCCTCCCGCACGGTTGTGCGAGGGTTCTGGGCAGCGTCGCCCATGCGCGCGCCTAGGCAGGAGGGCGGTGGCGCGCGAAGCCCGTGCGCGCGACGCCTTTGTGCGCAAGGTTTCGAGTGTTCGTAATCCAGGCTTTTCGTTTCGTGTTTTCGTTCAAAAGCAAAACCAATCCAAGAAATCCAAAAACACTTTATACAGTTTCAAATCTAAAATAGTTTTCCAAAAATTAAATTTTGTAAAAACCAATTTTCAGAAACTTTCAGGAAAAAATACAGTTTCGTAATTCAGGCTTTCTAAAACAATTACAAATACTCAATCGCATCAAGCCTAAGAATTTCTACCAAATTCAGAATAATTGAGACGAATCAGAAACACGATTTACGAGGTGGCTCTGATACCACTTGTTGGAAAACAGGAATCAAAAAGCAGCGGAAATTTAAAAATTTTTCCAACAAAAGGACCTTGGACTCGCAATCGTGTATCCAAATTCGTAGAGATCAAGAAACTCACTTGGGTAGTAGCTTTCTTGACACGTTTTGAGCCGCCCTCAAACGCGCTTCATGCGGTAATGGCAACCCGTTCCTCCAAATCTCTTTCTACTTCAGAATCCATTGTAGGGATAACAATCCACACCAATCTGGATTCAAATCATGTTAGGGAAGTTCTTAACAATATAACATAAAGAAAGAAACATGAAACGAGAAAGGCATGATTGAAACTCCCTTCGAAAACCAGCTTTGCAAAAGTAGAAATCTGCCAGCCATAAAACCCTGGTGAAAAAATTCATCCTTCATGATATGGACGAACGATTTTCGCCATCTTCTTTGGTTCGATTTTTTCACTCGTTTTCTGTTGGGCTCAGAATCGTTTCATCATCCCTTCTGATCGTTTTGCTTGATCCCCACTTTTTGGTAAAGCTCGAATCTTCAAAACTTCTAACTTGAAGCTCTCTAGAGATAGTCCACCAACTTGGCTACAATCTAACTAGTAAGGATGCTAGTTCTCTAGTTAGTGTTTAGGCTTAACCTATGGTTTTGTTTATCTGGGAGAAAGGATGGTGTTCAACACATGAACCAAAAGAATTGCCAATTACTCTCTAAGGGGAGTATGAGCTCCCCTATATATAGGAAAGGGAAGGGTGGCCGAAAATCCTAGTCCATATGGACTAAGGATTTTGGTCCCTCTCTCCTATTACTTGATCATCAAGTAATTTTGACTTTGACTTTGAATTCAAATTCAAATCAACTTTCAAGAGAGCTAAAATATCCAAACTATTTTTGGATAATTTTATACTTTATTTATTTAAAATAAATAACTTATTTTATCTTATTAATTAATTCGTAATTAATTAACTAGATTATTTTTCTCCAAAATAAGACTTTCTTTTTAATTCAAAATTAAACCAAAGTCTATTAAATAATTAACACTTTTAATTATATAATATATATATATATATATATATATATATATATATATATATATATACAATATATATATTCACGTGTGAGACACGTGTCACAATGACACGTGTCACTCACGTGACCCACACTTGTGGTTTCACACGTGTGGAACCCTTTTGGCTCGATTAACTCGTTTAATCATTTTAAAGCCTCAACTCATGTAACCAAGTTGTTGTGAGTGACCCTCTAGGTTCTCAATTCAATTAGCAGTGACCCTAATTAATTAGTCAGTCCACAGATTAAGCGACTAATCAGAACCCTAATAATCTGGTCTTAAAGCTAAGTGCATTTCATATCCATTTTATGTCAATCCAAGAAACCCTTTTCTTGATGTTTTGATCTACTGCCTTGGCTAAGGACTCCATATGGCATATGAATGACTTACACAACAAGAGATCACCTTGCAAACGCAAGTGTAGGTCCTTTCTTGATTCCCATTCACTTTCATGAGTCACTTGTGTAGCCCCAGCATAAGCCTTGAATCTGTTGTCTAAGGCGACACCCTTTAAAGCTTATACCAAAGACTACAGAGTTAACTCATAAAGTGACATGGAACCTCAAGTCAAAGGATTAATTAATCACATCAATGACTCGTGAGATATTTCCTAATCTGGAAGTTTCCATTTCCTGAAATAGAAACTTCCTTTCCCATTTAGGAATCTTCTCACACAGGGCATTTCAGTGAACTTACTTATTGAAGTAAGCACCCTCATGTATCACGCACGTATCAACTATACACTTTGCACCTCCATGAAATAAGGTGGTCCTTCTTAAGGGCGTGATCCCACAAGCAAGCCTTAGAGGAGTCAGGTTAACACTCCCACTGTCTGTAGGACTCATTGGCTTGGAGTGTTTTACTAATCATGACTTATGTGATATATGGCTCGTTTCATGAACCATTTCACCTAAATGGTAGAGTCCTAAAGTCATCAGGATTAGGGGAGTTCTCATACATGCACAGCTAAAGTAAACGCATACCAAACAAGAGCATATAAAGAAGTATTTGCCTATGATATTAATCAATCGTATATTATTCAAAGATTGTCTATGATACTTGGAAAGTCCCAAAACAGATTATGACTAATCGGCTTTCTAGGGCACTATTCCTAACAGTTCTCTCATTTCTTGTTGAGAGACGGGGTTCTCTCATTTCTTTTTGAAAGACGGGGTTCTTTCATTTCTTGTTTTAGAGACGGGGTTCTCTTGTGGCTTGTGCATCATATTGAAACTCGACAATGGACCTGGGGACCAGGTCCTTTTAGGGAGGGGGGGGAGGGGAGAATTGTAACGCCACGGTTTTTCCATTCAATCATTATATGATATTATATGGTACTTTATAATTTTCATAACATTATATGTGTTATGTTTACATAGACTTATGTGAAATAAACGTTAACGTGGAATTTACGTGAATTAATTGATAACGTGTCTAATTGCTTATATGTGACCTTACTTGATATATTTTCATAATTTGGACTTTATTGCATTAATATAACATGAATAAATCATGCATACATATATAGATATTTTATACTTGACTATATATTTCTACAACTTATATATGTAAGTGCATCCACTTGATCATTATATAATACAATTGCATTTACACCCTTATCCCACTCACTTCTAACATGTAATTAAATAAGTAATAAGGGTCTAGTTGCAATAATCACAATCATGCAAGTCTTTTACACTCTCATTATATGTACACCTGTTCATTTATATATCTTATATGCATAATATCTACTTTTACTTTTTACATATAGGTTATATATCTATACATTACATTACATACATATTATATCATATACCTTTTATCTCTTGAATTTCATTTATCTCTTTTCATACAAGAACTACACACACATTTACACACATCAAATCACGGTATTAACACCAAGAAGAAGGAAGAAGTTTTAATCTCATCACCAAGCTTGAATTCAAGTGGAATTGTATAAGTGAAGCATCATCATATCATCCTTTCTCATCTTCTTCATTTCTTTCAAGGTATATGTATGTATATGTGATGAATATCTTGAGCATATGTGAAGTTAGGGTTTTGATCCTTGAAGAATAACTTGTGCATATATGATTAGAAGCATGCTTAGGCTTATTATACTTGATAACTTGTGAAACCCTCTGTTGACTCCCAATGACACTAGGGACTTAATCTCTGAGGTAATTCTCGGTTCCTCTACCAAAATGCATAGTCGACCATACCCTTGTTGAAACCACACTCAGCTAAGACCACAGAACACTGAAGAAGAACTAACGACTCTTCGAAGCAAGCAAGAAGGGTATTCATCTCCCACAGTTAACCTGTGCAGCTCACGGTAATATATACTCATCCTAAATCCTGTCTTCTTCTTAGATGGGACTAAGGTACTCCACAAAGAAGTATTCAAAAGGATGAAATTACCTTCTAAGAGCTCGTCAATTCCCGCAAAATACATATCGAACACTTATTTATACGTATATATAGTTCGCATGCGGGCTTAAATTACATATTGGGTTGTAGGTCATAATAGCTAAAAAGAAAGAAACCTCACCTCCGAGAAGCACCGAGAACAAAGGAAGCAAACGAACGTCTAGAGGACAACCTCGTCAACCAAGGAACGGACCTAAAGGCAAGGCAAAGACAAAAGACAAACTTAGAGTCAATATGAACCACATTAGACGCTCGGCGGATGTGTATGTATGTTCATGATGCAGAGGACATAAAATAAATTCATACTTAAGTCATATGAGAGCATGCGTTTCATATAAGTTCATAATTCACAATATTAAGCTTAACACATAATGTAACAAGTTAATGAAGCATACAAGTCATAAACAAGACAAGAAAGCTAACTAAAAGAAATGAAAAGGAAGCAAAGCCATGCAAAGACGGGCGAAAAACGAGAATTCCTAGGGGACACGCCCGTGCCCCCCTGGAAGAACAAGCTGAGACACCCCCGTGTCTCAGTACAGGAGATGGACAACGAAAACCAGAAGGTGACACGCCCGTGTCACCAACATAGAGCAAACCGAGACACCCCCGTGTCTCGGTACAGAAAGGACCAGACACCAAGCAGCACATCAGATTTGGAGAGAAAAACAAGGGATTTTGGTGCAAGCTTAGGGGAGTCTCTAAAGCCAAAGAAGACACATAAACTAAACATGAAAATAACACTAATTCATCATAGATTCATTCCATATAAGTAGCAATAACTTCAATCACCAAATATGCAAGAAACAAAGCAAGGAAAGGGGAAAGAAATGCATCAAGTTATCATCCAATTCTCAAGCACTCATCAATGGCCAATCACTCATAATCAAGCAACCATGAAAGGAGATGCAATAATTACATAGAATCAAGTCATAGAAGCAATACATCATCACCAAGAATCAAGGGAACAAGAAGGGAAGCAAGAATCATCAAATTCATTCAACGTCTACTATTCACATCTTGCTACAACTCAAGAATCAACCAATGAATTCCACTCAAATCCACATATAATAGAGAAGAGAGAGTGTAGATTACAATCATAAACTTACCTTTCAAATTAGAGAAGCTTTGGATGTGATTTGAGCTCAAAATCATGAAAATGGCCAAGGGTTTCTTCCTTCTCTTCTTGGAGCTGAAGTTGCTGCACTTTCCCTTCTTTTTCCTTGGGTGTGGGACGAAATGAGGGAGTAGGAGAGAGTAAGGTATGGTTAGATACATGTAAGTCAAGGTTAGGGGCTTAATTGGGGTTAAATGGGGTCCCACAAGTGAAGACTAGTCAACAAAAGGGGTACTCTTAAACACAAGGGCTCGTTCTGGTCGAGAAACGGGGAATCAAATGGGCTTAGAAAAATATGAATCTTGATTCTTTGTCTTGATTTCTTCGTTGTGAGTCCAACGCATCTTCTGGAATTCAAATCCGAATTCCCGAGCTCAAGTTACGCCTTCCGGAACACAAGGTGCGCTAAAGCCCGTTAGGCCCTTATGTCCCTAAAACATAAAACGGTTTCAAAACCGTATCAAACGAACTCAAAAACAAGTAATGAGCATAAAGATATATCAATAACACCTATAAGTCACGCATAGCACGTAGTCACAAAGATCGAAAACTAAAACGGACACAAACGGAGCAAGAACGAAACAAAGAAAACGAACACGTATAAGTAAATCACATAAGGTCAAATAAGTTTCAAATAATTCAAATATATCATATAGAAGTATAATAAACACATAATTTACATAATTAAATAGTTAAAAGCGCACATAGCTCACCCGTGAATGCGTACCTGGAAGGCCGGACGAGCGGGATGTTACATCCCTGGCTCCGGTATGTGACTTATATGATATATAAATTAGTTTTATTGATAATTATACTCCTACTTGACATTCCTTAATTGTTATTGCATGACATATTGATCCATGACTTTGCCGTGCGTCTTAAATGGTTCATACGAGTCGTGTCTCACAAACACTTATCCTTGTTGCACAGATTTTCTTCCCGTTGACGAGGACCAAGCTCCATAGTTGTATCCTTGTTAATTGTCGACACAGGTGAGGTTTAATTCTAGATATATAAAACCCGTACAACCCCTACGTGATGTTTTCGGCCAAAATGTACCTATATAAATATCTATAGTTTTCCAAACCTTACTGATTTTCAACTGGTTTCACGAATTGATTGATTGATTGGGGGAGCAAGCATGTTCACATTTGGGCCAGAGGGTAGTGTATTGAGCCAACCGGGGAAGCAAGGACTGACGGGTAACTTTTGCAGTATCCTCACAAATTTTGGGATCACCTCTGAATCCTCCAGGAGGATTGGTGGAGGAAGAAATCCCGTGCGTAGGAGTCATGTTCCCGACGTACAAAGGATTGGGTGGTGGGGCCTTGCAAGCCTACCATTAACCGGAGGAAGAAGGGATTGAAACTGCTAATTGTGCACTGTAATTGATTGCTTGATTACCTAATCATTGAATAACTGAATTATTGTACACTGTCGGAGAAAGGTTGGGGATTTTCCCTCACTCGCCGGGCCACTGATTGATTGAATTGAATTGATTGAAATTGTAAATTGGATAGTTGTAATCTCGGGCGAGAATTACTTTAATATTGAACTTATATTATTTATTTTATGAAATCTTACCCGAGATTATAGCTTGCATGATAATTGCGCTTATATTTATTTAAATCCCTCACTCAGTCTTTCATAGACTGACACCTCACATTTTCATTTTTGCAGGTTAAGTGCTAGGCGGGAGTTGGTCTTTATTTTGGGTCTTTCATGTTGAGTCTAGCATTCCCTCTTCACGAGAATACATGTGTGACTTATGAATTGTTTTGGTACCTATGTATATCATAACTTGCTATAGAAGATGGTTATATATATTGAAGCGATCGACCCGAATATGATAATGAATGTATAGTACTTTGCTTCCGCTTTATTGGTTGCATGGTTGTATTGATTAGAGGGTTAGTCCCGCCTAGCTAGCTTATTTCTTTTATTGGCACCCGTTCGCTATAGGTTGGTTCATGTACGACTATCCATTTCTTATGTGGATCGACTTACAGTGCGGCGGTGTGACATCTCGGCGTTCCGGGTGCTACATCTGAAGTGGTATCAGAGCCCGGTTGAAAAACCACGGTTCTAGTGTCGTGTCTTGTGAGTCTAAGTCGTACAGCATAGGATTATTTAATTAGTTTGTTAAAATTTCAGGATGCCACGTGGTCGCCCTCGTAGAGAGCATTCTCCGGGTCATCGACACCATCGTTATGATCATTCTCCTCCACCTCCATCCCCTCATGTGCCTCCGCAGGATTTCTTGAACTCCATGGTTCAACTTATAGATCAAAGGTTGAGAGATTATGTGCCTCCAGCACCACCAGCTCCTCCTACACCACCACCTGCACCTATTTCGGCTATACTACGGGAATTTCAAAACCAACATCCACCGAGATTCTTCAAAGGAAACAATAACCAAGCCGAGCAATGGCTTAAAGAAGTTGAAAGAATTTGGGATCTTATTCCTTGTGAATCTAGAGAGAAGGCTCTGTCTACACTCACTTTAATTCAGGAAGAAGCATATTCATGGTGGGAGAGTACCAAGATCGTCTGAGATGCCGCCGAGGAAGAAATTAAATTGGAGATTTTCGTAAGGGAATTCAAGAACAAGTTCATTCCTCCCTCGTCTTGCACTAGAAGGCTCAAGGAATTCACGGAGCTCAAGCAAGAGGGTAGATCGGTTGCTGAGTACATAGTCGAGTTTGAGAGATTGTCCAAGTATGCACCTAACATTGCAAGCGACGACTTCCACAAGGCTATGCAATTTTTACAAGGTTTGAGGCCGGACATTCAAGCGGCGATTGGAGCGGTCAACACAAGTACATGGAAGAAGGCTACTACAAAAGCTTTGAAAGTTGAAGACTCGGCGACTGCAAGAAGAATTATTCCTCACTTCAAACAGATCCCGATTTCAGGATTAGAACAAAGTTCTAACACAATAAAAAGGTCTATTACTGATCCGACCCTGCCATCTTAGAAGAGACCTAAGAAGAAGAAGTCCCAAATTGTTAGACCGATTTCGGAAGATACCCCTGCCACATAATTTCCATCATAGTCGGGGAAGCCTCTTTGCGCTTGTTGTGGACGTGACAACCATGCTTACGAGGATTGTAGGAAGCGTTTGAACTTATGTATCCGATGCGGAAGCAATGAGCACCTAGCAAACACGTGTCCGAAGTGACGAGAATTGTCTGCCGGGGGTGAGAGGCCACTAGTTCAGGCTCGCGCATATAATCTAGCGAGAGAGGTGCAAAATGTGAATGTTCATCCAAACGTGGTAGCCGAAGGTATCAACTATATCCATGGCATAATCAACGGTGAACGGTACACTTAAACATGCATATCACATGCATCATGAATTTTATTGTTGTTGTATTTGATTTCTTGTTGGTTGCAATTTGGTGGTATATAGTTATGTGATTAATGTGATTCTACTTGCTCTATGTGACATTCATGTGAATGTTTTACAATTTTTTTTCTCTCATTTCTTGTTTGAGAGACGGGGTTCTCTCATTTCTTGTTTAAGACATTTCTTGTTAAAATACGGGGTTCTTTCATTTCTTATTTAAGAGATGGGGTTCTCTTATGGCTTGTGCATCATTTTGAAACTCGACAGTGGACCTGGGGACCAAGTCCTTTCAAGGGGGGAGAATTGTAACGCCCCGGTTTTTCCACTCAATCATTATGTGATATTATATTATACTTTATAATTTTTATAACATTATATGCTTTATGTTTACATAGATTTATGTGAAATAAACGTTAACGTGGAATTTACGTGAATTAGTAGATAACGTGTCTAATTGCTTATATGTGACCTTACTTGATATATTTTCATAATGTGGACTTAATTGTATTAATATAATATAAATGAATCATGCATACATGGATAGATATTTTATACTTGACTAATATTTCTGCAACTTATATATGTAAGTGCATCATCCACTTTATCATTATATAATACAATTGCATTTACACCCTCATCCCACTCACTTCTAAGATATAATTAAATAAGTAATAAGGGTCTACTCGCAATAATCACAATCATGCAAGACTTTTACACTCTCATTATATATACACATACACATTTATATATCTTATATGCATAATATCTACTTTTACTTTATACATATAGGTTTTATATCTATACTTTACATTACATACATATTATATCATATACCTTTTATCTCTTCACTTCATTTATCTCTCTTCATACAAGAATTACACACATATTTACACACATAAAATCACGGTATTAACACCAAGAAGAAGGAAGAAGATTTTATCTCATCACCAAGCTTGAATTCAAATGGAATTGCATAAGTGAAGCATCATCATATCATCCTTTCTCATCTTCTTCATTTCTTTCAAGGTATATGTATGTATATATGATGAATATCTTGAGCATATGTGAAGTTAGGGTTTTGATCCTTGAAGAATTACTTGTGCATATATGATTAGAAGCCTGCTTAGGCTCATTATATTTGATAACTTGAATGAATTCATGAGTTATGTGAAGGTTGGAAATCATGAGAATATATGGGTTTTGAATGATGATTACTTGATGATTGATGCATATTTGATGGTTTGTTTGATACCTAAATGAAGTATATGAGTTATATACATGATATATGATAGTTTTAAGTTGAATTCTTGCCTTGGTTTGATGTGGGAAGGGATTGGGAGCCATTTCCGCGCCTAGCCCTGTTTTTTCGGCCAGCAGCTTCCCAAATGCCTTTGTGGCTTTCCAGTTCATGAACCAAACTCCCGTTTGGCACTGTTACAAGAGGTTTTCAAATAGGCCTTTCTCCCTCATACGAACTCCGATTGACCTGAATTTTGAGGTTACGGAAACCTCTTGAAGTCTAGAATAACCTCCAATTGTAATAATCTCAATATCCTTTCTAGTTTGAGAGTTATAATCAATTCATTTAGGTGTCGCCACTTTCCCAGAAAACTGCACTCGCCTAAATTCAAGCTTACGCCATTTTCTCCTCACTTTGAACTAGAAAACGAGCAATATATCATTTTCTCGGATGAATTTCTTTCACATGAGCTCTTCTCCGGACTCCTTTAACCTCGATCTTACTTCCTTGAGCCATTTTGAAGCTTCACCTTGGGCTAAATGGGAAATACACTTTACTTTCTCTTGTGAAGTCCCCCGAGAATACTCCCACATCCATAGCATCATGGAGAGCCACTCTTCAGCTTCAATACTATCACCTCCAAACTACTTCGGCGGATTAAAGTCATCAAACTTCTGTTAGACCAAAGGCTCTTGTTTCTTTTTTGATAATGTATCAGGGTGTGGAGATGCCATCCTGAAATGAGGAAAATACCTCCAAAATATCGATGCGTGCAGGGTTTAGTACATGTTCATGTGAACAATTAATATAATTCAGCCAAATAATTCAAGTGATTCACATAAGAGATGAAAGTGAATGCAAACAATCACATAATCTTAAGCCGAACGACCTAGACAGACCTGACACGACGCCAGAGCTCCGGTTTTGCAACCAAGAGCTCTAATACCACGTAATGATGTAACACCCTAGAGCGAAGGACGCCACATCCCCCGCACCATAGCCCAACACGTGAAATGAAATGGGGTCTCCACAAACGCATCGAAACACGGCGAATGGGTGACACACAAAACTTACCTCTAGGCTAGGCGGTCTAAACCCTGAACATAGTGCGCAAGAAAATCTAAAAGGCAAATGTGGAAGCAACAGGATCGCAAAACATAATACATAGATCCGAATAAAAGCAAGATAAATGAAATTATTACATGCCTTGCCCACCCCCGGCCAAATAACTCATACTTAAGTTCAAATTCGGAATACAAAGCTTAACTTATACATATTTATTCATAGTACCAAATATACATAGTACCAAAGCGGGGAAGTAAACATGCAAATGCAAGATCTAAACTAAAGACTCAACCACTCGAACGACTCCCAAAACAAAAGGCCGCCGCCTAGCTCGACTCCCCCAACCGGGCACCTGCAATCTCAAGACAAAAGGGGGAAAAACAAACAACGAAGAGGGGTCAGTCCTAAAGACTGGTGAGGGGCCTAACACATGCACCCGTACATTTAAGTAGTGCATAGCATAATCAAATCGAAGAGTGTTCATGAAGCGGGGTTGGGTTTTGCTTTCAAAATCATTTAAACCCGTGATATTACATATAGGAAGAAAGATTTAGGGCCGAAGGCCAAAATCACAAACCGTATCCCGATTCACAAACCATAACGGAAACGAAGACTTAAACATAATGACTCGGTGAGAACGAGTCCCCACCCCCTTAATCCATAGCAAAGCGAAGCAAAATGAAGGAAAACATAAATCAATCCCACCTTAACACCGTTTTGGGGAAGAGAGCTGGCCGCTCTCAACCCCCGCACTTACTTTAGCAAATACGCTTATACGTTAGGGCAGTGAGTTTCATGACACTCACGCCCAAGGACTCCATCCCCCACCTACCTCCTAGTGGGTTCCAGGTTGATCCTCTAAAGTGGGGAAGTGTACAGGGGTTGCAACCGGTGACCCCATGGTCGACCAGGGTCTCCCATTACACACAACTCCGGGGCCCCAACTTACGCTTACACATATCACAAAACTTATCTCGCCAAAACATATCACACATACACTAACCCGTTTTTAGAACAAAGAAGCAAATATATAACATACTTATACATAAAAATGTTTTCAAACGTTTCATAACAAATGGATCATTTCCCACAAAATACATATCTATATACATATATACGTATAGGTCGCATGCGGGCTTAAAACACACTTAGGGTTGTAGGTCGTCATAGCTAAAAGGAAAGAAAACCCCACCTTGTCGACCTAACCGAACAAAAGGAACCACCACTTCATCCTCAAGACTAACCTAAGAACAAAAGCAAAGACCAAAGGACAAGCTTAGACTAAATATGAACCAATTAGACGCTTGGCATGTGCGTATGGGTGCAAATGATTCATAAGAAATGAGATGAAGTTAACACTTAGGTTACCTTAATCCATATTGAATCATATCGAAACATAGCTCACATATTCCACGTTAACAAATTCACGAACTTTATATAATACATATAACATATCAAATTCAAAGTTAGGAAGGCATACATTTCATATAAGAGCAATGGAATTCCAAGTAAGGCAAGCATACAAGGTAGGAAGTCACACTCGCACGTAAGGGAGCACTTAGATCACATAAAGCACATTTCACGTCAAACGAATCCATAAACGTAATGCCATACACACGACACTCACAACATAATATACAATTATGAAACATATTAAAATCAAGCAATGACAAGTTACAACATAGCACATTACATATATAAACAAGTACATATCACATTAGGGTCAAGAAGGGGGAGGGAATCGAACAAAATAAGCAAGAAACTAAGTTCGAGGCCAAAAAGTTTCTGCACCCAGATCCAGGGCCGTGGATTTTTAACAAAGAGGGGATCCACGGCCCTAGATTTGTTTTAGTGCAAAAATCCACGACTATGGGTTTTTCTCTAGCTTAAAAAATTCGAGATTTTGGCCCCTAAGACACCAAGAACTCAATCTAAACTCATACCAACACATTATAGAAGATATATGAAATAATTATTCAAATATTCATGCCCTAGATCATGCGTAAACTGAGCTAAAGTGAAGGAAAGAGAAGGAGATGCATCACCACATTTATGTTCTAGCAAATTTATCAATGGTATCACCATGAATCCTCAACCATCAAGCAAACCAAGTCCATAGAAGTCATACAGGATATATTAGGGTCATATATCATGCTTCACATCAAAATAATTCAAGAGAACACAAGCAAAATTCATGAAAAAGCATCAAACCCACACTATTCATGCTATAAGCCATAACTCATGCAAACATGGATGGATTCTTGCAAAATGAAAGGTAAAAGAACCACAAAGACATGGAGAGATCAAATATGGACTTACCTCTTGAATTGGAGAAGATTTGATGGAGCTTGAGTTGAATTCTTGAAGAAGATGAATAGTGAAACCCCTTTTCTTCTCTTCTTTTCTTCTTTCCTCACATTTGGGGCTGATTTCTCTTAATGGGAGAGGGGGTTTCGAATTTCAGCTGATAAGAGAGAGAGAGAGAGCTTAACTCATGTCATTTAGTGTTTGTTTAGGTTTGGTTAGGATTAAAATGGGTCCCACAAGTGCAAGACTAGTCAAAGGGGTCACTTTGGCGCAAGCTGCTCATTCCGGGTGAAGAACGGGGGATCAAATAGGCTTAGAAAAATATGAATCTTGATTCCTTGGCTTTCTTTCTCTGATACGAGTCCAACGCATCTTTCAAAATTTGAATCCAAATTCCCGACCTCAAGTTATGCCTTCCGGAACACAAGGTGCGCTAAAGCTTGTTAAGCCCTTATGTCCCTAACACATAAAACGTTTCCAAAAACCGTATCAAATGAACTCAAAAAAAAGTAACGAGCATAAAGACATATTCTTAACACATGTAAATGATGTATAGCACGTATTCACAAAAGAAATCAAGAACGAAAACGGACACAAACGGAGCAAAAACTAAACAAGGAAGAGAAATACGTGCAAACAAGCCACAAGAGATTCAAATAAGTTTCAAATAATTCAAATATATCAGAAAGGGAATATAATAAACATATAATTCATGTAATTAATTAATTAAAAGCGTACGTAACTCTCTCCTAAAAGTGTACCTGGAAAGATCGGACGAGCGGGACGTTACACACTCCCCTCCTTCAAAAGGACCTGTCCTCAGGTCCTAAGAGCGACCTAAGAGGACTCTTGAACGAACTCATCTACACACTTCTGCTGCGCTACTCTGATCTAAGAGTTGTAGTCTACTCGGGACATCACTTCCTCAATTAGAAATGTGGAAGACTTCTCATATCCTGGTAGCTCGGTGGTGCTTGCCAAATCCGAGTGAGTCTCCTTAGTCTTAGCAAACTCTATGTTCGGTTTGCTCCCACTTCAAAATAGAATTCAAAAGTAGTTGGAGAACCTTACCGGAATGGTTCTCGGTCTTGTACTGATAGCACATTAGACATTGCTACACTAATTCTACAATGTCCCTCCTTTTGCCAACACCATAACCGGCTCTTCAAGTCTCGAACCATGAGTGGAATTAGTCTCGTGACTAAGCACTTCTTGAGACATAAGCTCTAACTCTCCATCAGCCACGCACAAATGAAGTCTTCCTTAGTACCTCGATTAAAATGGAGAAGTTTAAGTATTGTCGTGTAATCAAGGTAACTCTCTTCAAAAGCCTTATCCACTCGAACCATGCCTGTTCCTTGTCTTTCATCTCACGGGACGACACTTGTGTAATGACGAACCTCTTATAGAATCCCGATAACACTAGAGACTTATTCTTTGAGGCAAATATCGGTTCTTCTACCAAAAGCGTAGTCGAAATTACCCTTGTTAAAACCACACTCGGCGAAGGCCACGGAACGCCAAAGAAGGACGAACAACTCTTCGAAGCAAACAAGAAGGGTATTTATCTTCCACAGTTAACCGTTAACCTGTGCAGCACACGGTAACATATACTCATCCTAAATCCCGTCTTCTTCTTAGATGGGACAAAGGTACTCCACAAAGAAGTACTCAAAGGGATGAAATTACCTTCTAAGAGCTCGTCAACTATGACTTAACTCCAACCACCGCGCTAGAGTCCCCCGAAAGAGAAATTCCAAGCGCGAACCAATTCCGGGATAAAGACCACGACAACCTCAATGTCCTTATAGGGTGAAAACGAATTCCACCTTCAAAGAAACACCAAAGGGGGCTTACTTTGATCTTTGTCTCCTTAAGCTTGGCTCGACCTCTAAGTTGACCCAAAGGAAAGCCACAAAGCTTATTGCACTGTCCCGGAATACTCAACCACCCCAAAAAGGATATAAATGGGTTAGTCTTCCATCTATTACCCGAAATTATTGTTGAGCCCTAAAAGGACCTCCAAAACAACCACCAACGCCTATGGTGACAATGTCACCTTAACATGAACTAGGCGCCTTCAAGAAAACCACCGGGTAGGCTCGACCCTCAGAACTCACCAAACACTCGAGCACTCGCCTCACTCGAGCACCCGTACATATAAGTAGAGCATAGCATAATTAAATCGAAGAGTGTTCATGAACCGGGGTTGGGTTTTGCATTCCAAATCATTTAAACCCGTGATATTACATATACGAAGAAAGATTTAGGGCCGAAGGCCAAAATCACAAAGTTTTAGAAAGTAGATGTCCAATCCCGATTCACAAACCATATCGAAAATGAAGACTTAAACATAATGACTCGGCGAGAACGAGTCCCAACCCCCTTAGTCCATAGCAAAGTGAAGCAAAACGAAGGAAAACATAAATCAATCCCACCTTAACACCGTTTTGGGGAAGAGAGCGGCCGCTCTCAACCCCCGCACTTACCTTAGCAAATACACTCACGCCCAAGGACTCCATGCCCCACCTACCTCCTACTGGGTTCCGGGTTGATCCTATAAAGTGGAGAAGTGTACAGGGGTTGCAACCGGCGACCCCATGGTCGACCCGGGTCTCCCATTACACACAACTCCGGGGCCCAAACTTACACTTACACATATCACAAAACTTATCTCGCCAAAACATATCACATACACACCAACCCATTTTCAGAACAAAGAAGCAAAAATATAGCTTACTTATATATAAAAGTGTTTTCAAACGTTTCATAACAAATGGTCCATTTCCCACAAAATACATATCTTACACATATCTATATACATATAAATGTATAGGTCGCATGCGGGCTTAAAACACATTTAGGGTTGTAGGTCGTCATAGCTAAAAGGAAAGAAAACCCCACCTTGTCGACCAAACCGAACAAAAGGAACCACCTCTTCATCCTCGAGACAAACCTAAGAACAAAAGCAAAGAGCAAAGGACAAGCTTAGACTCAATATGATCCAATTAGATGCTCGGCATATGCGGATGGGTGCAAATGATGCATAAGAAATGAGATGAAGTTAACACTTAGGTTACCTTAATCCATATTGAATCATATCGAAACATAGCTCACATATTCCACGTTAACAAATTCACGAACTTCATATAATACATATAACATATCAAATACCAAGTTAGGAAGGCATACATTTCCAATAAGAGCAAAGGAATTCCAAGTAAGGCAAGCATACAAGGTAGGATGTCATACTCGCACGCAAGGGAGCACTTAGATCACATAAAGCACATTTCACGTCAAACGAATCGATAAACGTAATGCAATACACACGACACTCACAACACATTATACAATCATGAAACATATTAAAATCAAGCAATGAAAAGTTATAGCTTAGCACATTACATATATAAACAAGTACATAGTACACTAGGGTCAAGAACGGGGAGGGAATCGAACAAAACAAGCAAGAAAACAAATTCGGGGCCAAAAAGTTTCTACACCCAGATCCAGGGCCGTGGATTTTTGACAAAGAAGGGATCCACGGCCAGAAAGTTTCCCAAATCTGCCATCAAATCCACGGCCCTGAATTTGTTTTAGTTCAAAAATCCACGTCCGTGGGTTTACTCCAGCTTCAAAAATTCGAGATTTTGGCCCCTAAAACACCAAGAACTCAATCTAAACTCATTCCAACACATTATACAAGATATATGAAACAATTATTCAAATATTCATGCCCTAGATCATGCAAAAACCGAGCTAAAGTGAAGGAAAGAGGAGGAGATGCATCACCACATTTATGCTCTAGCAAATTCATCAATGGTATCACCGTGAATCCTCAACCATCAAGCAAACCAAGTTCACAGAAGTTATATAGGATATATTAGGGTCATATATCATGCTTCACATCAAAAGAATTCACAAGAACACAAGCAAAATTCATGAAAAAAGCATCAAACCCACACTATTCATGCTATAAGCCATAACTCACGCAAACATGGATGGATTCTTGCAAAATGAAAGGTAAAAGAACCACAAAGACATGGAGAGATCAAATATGGACATACCTCTTGAATTGGAGAAGATATGATGGAGATTGAGTTGAATTCTTGAAGAAGATGAATAGTGAAACCTTTTTCTTCTCTTCTTCTCTTCTTTCCTCACATTTGGGGCTGATTTCTCTTAATGGGGGAGGGGGCTTCGAATTTCAGCTGATAAGAGGGAGAGAGAGAGCTTAAATCATGTCATTTAGTTTGGGTTTAGGTTTGGTTAAGATTAAAATGGGTTCCACAAGTGCAAGACTAGTCAAAGGGGTCACTTTGGTGCATGCATCGGGTAAAGAACGGGGGATCAAATGGGCTTAGAAAAATATGAATCTTGATTCCTTGGCTTGCTTTCTTCGTTATGAGTCCAATGCATCTTTCAAAATTCGAATCCGAATTCCAAGCGCAAGTTATGCCTTCCTGAACACAAGGTGCACTAAAGCTCATTAGTCCCTTATGTCCCTAATACATAAAACGGTTCCAAAAACCGTAACAAACGAACTCAAAAACAAGTAACGAGCATAAAGACATATTCATAACACATGTAAATCATGCATAACACGTATTCACAAAAGAAATCAAGAACAAAAATGCACATAAACGGAGCAAAAACGACACAAGGAAGACAAATACGTGCAAATAAGTCACAAGAGATTCAAATAATTTTCAAATAATTCAAATATATCACAAAAGGAATATAATAAACATATAATTCACATAATTAATTAATTAAAAGCGCACGTAGCTCTCTCGTGAAAGCGTACCTGGAAAGACTGGACGAGCGGGATGTTACACACTCCCCTCTCGTGAAAGCGTACCTGGAAAGACTGGACGAGCGGGATGTTACACACAAAGAAGTACTCAAAGGGATGATATTACCTTCTAAGAGATCGTCAACTACGACTTAACTCCAACCACTGCGCTAGAGTCCACCGGAAGAGAAATTCCTGGCGCAAACCAATTCTGGGATAAAGACCACGACAACCTCAATGTCCTTATAGGGTGGAAACGAATTCCACATTCAATGAAACACCAAAGGTGGCTTACTTCGATCTTTGTCTCCTTTAGCTTGGATCAACCTCTAAGTTAACCCAAAGGAAAGCCACAAAGCTTATTGCACCATCCCGGAATACTCAACCACCCCAACAACGATATAAACGAGTTAATCTTCCATCTATTACCCGAAAATAATGTTGAGCCCTAAAAGGACCTCCAAAACAACCACCAACGCCTATGGTGACAACGTCACCTTAACACGAGCTAGGCGTCTTCAAGAAAACCACCGGGCAAGCCTCACAACTCACCAAACACTCGAGCACTCGCCTCACTAAACTCTCTCTAAGAAGAGAGTCAACACAAAAGAGAAAAGAAAAAGGAAACCACAAGCAAGAAAACAACATCAAAGACACATAAACACCGAGAACCAACAAGAAAAAGGAAAGTAACACAAAATAAAATTAAGGATGCATGTGTGAAATGCCATGAATGCTTAGTGTACCTTTCACCATGGTAAAATGTTGATCTCGACATCGAGCTCCTTGTTCCCACTTGCATCAACTCGGACTTGTCTTGGAGTCTTGGAATCATGACTCTTCATAGATCTCAGATTCTTGTTCTTCGTGCAATCGCTCACCATATGTCCCGTTTTCCCACACTTGTAGCATCTTTTGAGTTTCTTCCGACAAACTTCTTCCGCATGGTTCAGACCTTGGCAATAGGCGCATTGAATTGGTTCCATCGGAGGAGGCATCGAATCAATCTTCATGAGTTGAAGTTTCTTCTTCTTCGTGTCGGTTACATCTTGAAATCCTTTGGATTCTTCTCGAAACATAGGCCTCTTTTTTCAGTTTGAGCTCGCTCCTTGATCTTGCCTCACATAAGAAGTGTGAGACTCCATCTTTTTCTTATCTATCTCATCTTGAATCGCTCTTCTAAGTTTCTCGAACCATTCATCCACTGGTGAAATTTGGAAAACTCATTGGATCTCGTCTCTTCGCTCTTGTATATATCTCCGGACTTTAGGTCATTCTTGGTTAGCTCCCGAACCTTCTAGCAAAATTCTCGGATGAATTTATTCTACGCGAGCTCTTCTCCGGACTCCTTTAACCTCGATCTTACTTGCTTGAGCCATTTTGAAGCTTCACCTTGGAGTAAACGGGAAATACACTTTACTTTCTCTTGTGAAGTCCCCAGAGAATACTCCCAAATCCACAGCATCGTGGAGAGCCACTCTTCGGCTTCAATACTATCACCTCCAAACCACTTCGACGGATTAAAGTTATCAAACTTCTTATAGACCAAAGGCACTTGTTTCCTTTTTGATAATGTATGAGGGTGTGGAGATGTCATCCTGAAATGAGGAAAATGACTCCAAAATATCGATGCGTGCAGGGTTTAAAAGTACATGTTCATGTGAACAATTACTACAATTCAGCCAAATAATTCATGTAATACACATAAGAGACGAAATTGAATGCACACAATCACATAATCCTAAGCCGAATGACCTAGACAGACCTGACACGATGCTAGAGCTCCGGTTTTGCAACGAAGAGCTCCGAAACCACGCAAGGATGTAACACCCCAGAGCGAAGGGCACCACATCCCCCGCACCATAGCCCAACACGCGAAACGAAATGGGGACTCCGCTCAAGCATCGAACCATGGCGAACGGGTGACACATAAAACTCCCCTCTAGGCTAGGCGGTCTAGACCCTTGTAGCACCCCAAGCGGTGGGGCACCACACCCCCGCACTATGACTCGACACGTGGTACGAAATGGAAAGTCTGCACACGCACCAAGTCACAGCGAACGGGTGACAAACGAAAAATCTAACTTAAGCTAGGCGGTACCTAAACCCAATACAAGTAAAATATGTAAAAACCCGAATACGGAAGCGATGCAACATATGAACTAACAAAAACTTTAATTAACCAACATAAATAAACGGGTTCAACTAATTCCACGAACCTGTCCTAACCTGTCCCGAATTCAAATATACAACAAAGACGGGTTCAACTAATCCATGCCCTGTCCTAACCTATCCCGAAAATTTATATAATCAAAGCATAAAGATAATCTTGTACAGAACATACTAAATACATAATTCGGAACAAAGTACTTAACCAAAAAATCAAACGGACTGACACAGACTCGACAGACCCGACTCAAAGCCGCCTAGCTCGAACTCCAACAACTTGTACCTGCAAACTAAAACATAGGTGGGGCGAGGGTCAGTCCACTTACTGAGCGAGGGGGCTGAACTCATACACACTATACATAATAAGGAGCAGAGCACGTATCAAAAGAAAGATTATGAACCGGGAGTAGGGTTTTGCATACCAAAACCATTTCCAAATCAAACTTATACATATCTTTTCGAATCAAACTTATACTTATCTTAACTTATTCATAACTTAACAAACTGAGCATACTCATATCATAATAAAAGAGAAATCTCCTATCCCGTTTCATAATCAACATAACAGATCATAATCATATACCCGGCGAGTACGGGTCTCCCACCTTACTTCTAAATCGAATCAAACGTATCATAACAGAAAATAAACAAATATCATAAACAATCCAACCCCAACACCATGTAGTTCGGGGAGCACACCCTCACTGTAATATCCCGCTCGTCCGATTTATAAGGTACGTCACTATTTAACCTTTTTATGTGTTAAATTATGTGATTTTGTATTTTTCATGGCCCTATTTGAACACTTTAAGAGTTTAGGGGCTTGTTTGCAATTTTCTCTTTTTAGGGGTTTTTTGGTCATTTCTCGTTCGATCGAGTTTTCGACCTTTTTGACCCCTTCAACGCGTTCGGGGCATCGAGACGAGTCCGTAGACTCTGAGTTTGCCCCATTCCGACATCGTTAGCCCGTTCTTCCGATAGTTTTCGCGTACGAGGACCCGAGATATATACCCGGATCCTCGTTTTTCGTGCAAAAGCACAGCAGACTTCAGCCTCTCTCTCTCTTCTCCCGCGATTTTCACTGTACACACACACCCGAGGTGTGATTTCACACACATCACCAAACTCGCTCGTTTCTCGACGGAATTCGACGATCCAATAGTGCTTTTCAATTATCTCGACCATGCGGTCACAACCGTACAAAGAACTCGACCAACCGATGACCGACGGTGGAGATATCCGCCATTTTCAGACGCGGCTTCGCCACCCATTCGCCACCCATTCGCGGTGGTTTCTGGCGCCTTTCCGGCGACACGCGCCATGGACCCAGTTAGAAGACTTTCCCGCGCATCGAATGACGTTGGCGGCGCGATCAATGGCCACCAGATGACGGCTCACGCGCCGCTTGAAGCTCCCGCCGCCTCGCGTGAACAGTGACACGGCGGCGCTCCGGCGACCTTTTCCGACCAAGGTTAGTGTTTTCCAAGGTTTTCCGACCCCCTGAGTCCATTTCCGGCATCTTTTTCACCGAATTTTGGCTGTAGGTGGTGGTTTTGGGTGGTGCGACGATGGCAGAAACTTCGGAGGCTATCGGGGGCCTTTTTCGGCGATCTTTTGGCCTCGGGCCCTTCACGAAAGTTGTTCGGAACGACGACAATTAGTAAACCCCATTTGCTCGACTCCAGAATTTACCGTTTGGCGGCGGTCCGCATCGGCACAGTGGCGGCGCACCGGTGGCGCCACCTCCGAGGATTTTTCCGGCGAGAAAGCTTAGGGCTTTCGTAAAGCTCGTCACGGGTAAGCCGATGCCTCTTTCGGATCTCACTTTGGTTCACCGGTTTGAAAGTAATTGAAGTTTGAAGATTTTAGGGTTTTTGTATTCTTGGATTTGAAATTGGTGACGATTGGCTTGGAATTTGCAGAAATTAATCGAGGAATTGGATTGAGTATGACGAATACTTGCACGGGTGATTTTTCGGGATTTTTTCGGCATGTTCCGGCGGCGGCCGAGCGGCGGCCGGCCACTATTCCGGCAGCTACAGTGGCGACGATCCGGCGGGCTTCGGACAGAATGTCCGCCTCGTGGTGGCGAGTCCAACACCACTTTCCGTTCGTCAGTAGGACACTCGGTTTATTTTCTATGAATTTATTTGTGTATTTGAGAATTATTTGATTAATTGTTCTAATTGTAAATTAATTGTCATATGCTGAGATTACCGATTGAAATGTATTCCGTTATGTATGAAATCATGTGTGATACGAAATGTGACAAATATGAACATCGTAATTTGCAATTTGAATCCTGTTTTGGTCTAATTGAGCTAAGTGTCTAATTTGAAAAGGGTGTATGTGTAATTTTGGAAATGATATGAATTTATTTGATTTAATTAGGTGGACCTTGTTAATTGAATCCGTTTTGTGATAAATGAATTGTTGTGTGACAAATGAATTTGATATATGACTTATGTGAAACTTATGAGATTTAATTAGGAACTTTTGTACTTAAAAATAGTTTAATCGTACAAATATGAATTTAGTATGCTTTATGTGAATTAATATGAAATAATTTGAATTTGCTTTGTCTCCCTATCTTTCTGGTTTGTGTTAATTGTGCTCTTTATGATTTAGTTGGAATTTAAGTATGTAACCTTACGATTTAAATGAATTGTTTAAGCATGCTATTTGTTAGAATATCATGAAACTTGGTGCATGATATGATTTGATTTCTTAATGTCCTACATTATTTTATGTAATTAATGTTACGAATTTTATAAGTTATGCATCTTTTGATATGGAATATGAATTATAATATGCTCTGAATGACTTGATTGAATAGATATGGATTATATGTTGCATCATTTGTATTCGTGGGCATGGCCATGCGTCTTTATGGTTGTGATTTGAGTCTGAGTCTGGTGTTCTGTGTGTTCAGTCGTTCAGGGTTTTTCCAGGGAGTGTCTGTCAGTTGTTTGGGTTCCAGTGGGACTTCTTGGCTCAGGTTTTCCGTTTCCGTCGGTGTAAGGTGAGGTTTTAGGATTTTGTTTTAGTTACAACGACCTACAACCTTCTGTGCTCGTTTTCAAGCATGCATGCGATTATTCTATTATATTTATATAATAGATATGTGTTTATATAATATGTTTATGAATTTGTCATACGATTAAAGGTTTTCGAACTGTATATGTACGAGCATATGTAAGCTTGAAATGTTTTGCAACAAGGCTATGCTCCAAACCGTGTGTCTTTATACCAGCTGCGGATTAGGATAACACGGAGAGGTACGTTTATAGCATATGCTAAGTTGCAAGGTATGGTATGCTCTGATAAGGTACGTAAGTATGATTTTTGATACGATATGATAAGTTTGGTGTGTAGCGAGTTATGATCTGTTGTGTTGGGCCCCGAGACGTGGGTAAGGGAGACCCGGGACGACCATGGGGTCGCCGGTTATGACTCCTGTGCACGTTCTCATTTGAGATATTCACGTGCGACCTATGGAGGTTGGGAAGGCGTGGTATCTTGAGCCCTCGGTGGATAACCGGGGAAGGCACAGTGTGGGTTCGCTAACCCGTGTGTGTTTATATCTGTATGAGTAGTGAGGGTTTGCTCCCCGAACTACATGGTGTTAGGGTTGGATTGTTTATGATATTTGTTGGTTTCTGATATGATACGTATGATTCGATATGGAAGTAAGGTGGGAGACCCGTACTCGCCGGGTATATGATTATGTTATGTTATGTTGATTATGAAACGGGATAGGAGCTTTCTCTTTTAATAAAATATGAGTATGCTCATTTTGTTAAGTTATGAATAAGATAAGTTATGTTTAAGTTTGATTTGATAAGATATGTATAAGTTCAATTTGAAAATGGTTTTGGTATGCAAAACCCTACTCCCGGTTCATAATCTTTCTTTTGGTACGTGCTCTGCTCCTTATTATGTATACTGTGTGTGAGTTCAGCCCCCTCGCTCAGTCAGTGGACTGACCCTCGCCCCACCTATGTTTTTAGTTTGCAGGTGCAAGTTGTTGGAGTTCGAGCTAGGCGGCTTTGATTCGGGTTTGTCGAGCCTGTGTCGGTCCGTCTGATTTTTGTTAAGTATTTTGTTCTGAATTATTTACGAAAATTATGTTTATAGTATGTTCTGTACAAGATGATGTTTACGCTTTGATTATATGAATTTTTGGGACAGGTTAGGACAGGGCTTGGATTAGTTGAACCCGTCTTTGTTGTATGTTTGAATTCGGGACAGGTCGGGAGAGGTTCGTGGAATTAGTTGAACCCGTTTATTTATGTTTGTTGATTAAAGTTTTTGTTAGTTCATATTTTTGCATCGCTTCCGCATTCAGGTTTTGCACATTTTACTTGTACAGGGTTAGGTACCGCCAAGCTTAGGTTGGATTTTTTCGTTTGTCACCCATTCGCTGTGACTTGGTGTGTGTGCCGACTTTCCATTTCGTACCACGTGTCGGGTCATAGTGCGGGGGTGTGGTGCCCCACCGCTTGGGGTGCTACATCTTAAGTGGTATCAGAGCTACCAGGTTCATAACCGGTGCTCTGGAGTCGTGTCGTGTCAGTTTAGGTCGCACGGCATAGGAATACTTGTGCATTGCATTTGTCTGACATGAAAATTTGATTTCTCTGTATGAATTTGTCTGAGCTTATGTGATTATGTGTACACTGTGATTACGATTTTTGCAAAATTATCATTGTTATGCTTTAAATTTTTAGTAAATTACTTGTTGCACCTGCATTAATTAGGTACTCGTAATTGCTTTCATTACTTGATATACCCACGTACTAACCCTCATGCATAGATAATTGCCCAATTTGTGGATTGCAGGGTGACATCTCGACGCCGAATTGCCATTGATCATGACAACACTCCCCACTTCTACAAAATTATGAAGGAAGATTCGAAACTTCCGTTTTCTGACTACTTGAATGAAAAGCAAATGGACCTCTACAAGAATTTATAACAAGGAATCAATGCTACTGCTATGAAAACGGGTATTATGCATACATGGCACGTGCATCATGCATTGGAGTAAATTTTAATTATTTTGGACATTTGCTCTATGTGCTTGATTGCTTTTTTTTGCTGGATATGAGTGCATGCCATTTACATCCCTAACCCCACATGCATTAGCTTCGTGGTTGTAATTCAGGTGTTTCCCTACTTGATCCACTAAGTGCTGTCTTGGTCGAAGCAACATTGAGATTTGAACCGGGTTGACCAGAAGATGTATGATCACGCTAACACATTCAGGGTATTGAGTGGATAAAAGAAGATACTCGAATATGAGGGAGACAAGAGATCCTTTAACTATCAAGGTGCTTTCAGGATATGTACTTACTACTTGGAGGTGCTCGGGAGTAACATGTTTTATAGGAACACCAGAATTTCTAACTCCGGATAACGTGAGGTGACAACGAAGAAATCGAAGCACTTGTACCATTCAAGGGTTCTCAAGTAGGGGTCAGACTGTTGTAAAGACATCAACGAGGGCAGCTATACCTGTACAAAATAAAAAGGATAAACTATATGAACTACCGAATTTTGGTGACGATGTCATTGAGGGTCGACTTTATCAAATACTAAAGACGAGGGACATCATTTACAAACGACGGTGGGAAGCAGGATTGTTTGAAGATTCTCCGCTTATCTCTCCTTGATTGTTCTGAGAGATTCCATCGTTGGAAGATATAACAATTCCCGTTTATTGAGGATTTTATTGGGACTTCAAGAGACTCCATGGATCACTTTTCTGCGAGAGGCAAGTGAGACGGTTCAAGACCCCTTGGCTAACCGCGATTCAAAGAAAATACTAAAGAATGCAAAATTTGAATGGGAAGTTGGAACTACGGCCAGTTAAGGATTTGATTATCCTTTCAAGTTAAAGAATTGTCAACCTCGACTCTACTACTACGGTGAACGGTACATTGATCATTCATGGCATTTGCACCCATACATTTCATAAGTAATTTTATTATATTTTATTTTGCTTGACATATGTGACAACGTGTAATGTTTGATGTTGCTCAACTGTAATAACGTGACTAACTGCTTCAATTTTCATAACTTAAAATTTATTGTTGTTGTGAATTCTTGTAAACTGAATGGATTACGTGCTTGCGTGAACTGTTCGTGCTTCAGTGTTTATAATTTCCTTAATGGCTCACTAACCCTTCATGCACATACATACATATTATAATTTTATTTTACAGTGATCCCATCACGATATCCCCCTTGAGTTGAGCATGGATGATGAGTCTATACTCTAGGGATACCGATATCAGTCGTGTAAAGGTACACTATACATGCATCCCATGTTTTGCATCCAGTGTTATTTTGACGTGTGTATGTTTGAATGCTGAGTAAGTGGACTTTTGTTCTAGAGAATTGTTGAGATCTCTCTATTTATGTGTTAGGGAGATGTGGGATTCTCCCTATTTATGTGATAGAGAGATGCTGGATTCTTTCTAAATTATGTGAGCAAGAGATGCTGGATTCTCTTGGAGTTAGATGTTTGGGAGATGCTGGATTCTCTCGAATTTAGGGGTTTGAGAAATGCTGGATTTTCTCAAACTAGAAGGTTTGGAAGATGTGGAAGTCTGCCAGACTTAGGTTGAGAGACGGGGCTCTCTCGATTACGTGGTTGAGAGATGGGGTTCTCTCAATTCTGTGCCTGAAGGACGGCGTTCTCTCTTTTGATGTGCTGGGAGACGGGGCTCTCTCTCTTGCTTGCTGAGAGATGGGATTCTCTCTTGTTTGTTGCGGCTTAGTTACGGGTGGCCAGACAGCAGCTAGTAAGCGATGAGGGTGCGTCGGTATCGAACTTCGGGTGCAGTGGCCTAGTGGTGATCGAATGAGTTGAAGTGACCAACGGTCAAGTGCTCAGTGGAACTTCAGTGACAACGGGTCACCATGTATAGAGTTGATGGCAGCTAAGGGAGAAGTATCCTGCAGAAATTGCAGTTCGCCTAGACCAGAGTTGCGCAGCGGAAGCTTGAAGTGGAATTCGTTTCAGCGTCGTTCAAGATCCGACCTTAGGACCTGAGGACAGGTCCTTTTGAAGGAGGGGAGTTTGTAACATCCCGCTCGTCCGATTTATAAGGTACGCCACTATTTAACCTTTTTATGTGTTTAATTATGTGATTTTGTATTTTTCGTGGCCCTATTTGAACTCTTTAAGAGTTTAGGGGCTTGTTTGTAATTTTCTCTTTTTAGGGGTTTTTCGGTCATTTCTCGTTCGATCGAGTTTTCGACCTTTTCGACCCCTTCAACGCGTTCGGGGCATCGAGACGAGTCCGTAGACTCTGAGTTTGCCCCATTCCGACATCGTTAGCCCGTTCTTTCGACCGTTTTCGTGTACGAGGACCCGAGATATATACCCGGATCCTCGTTTTTCGTGCAAAAGCGCAGCAGACTTCAGCCTCTCTCTCTCTTCTCCCGCGATTTTCACTGTACACACACACCCGAGGTGTGATTTCACACATATCACCAAACTCGCTCGTTTCTCGACGATCCAATAGTGCTTTTCGATTATCTCGACGACGCGGTCACAACCGGGCCAAGAACTCGACCAACCGACGACCGACGGCGGAGATATCTGCCATTTTCAGATGCGGCTGGAGGAGGGTGGCGGAGCCGCCACTTCGCCACCCATTCGCGGTGGTTTCCGGTGCCTTTCCGGCGACACGCGCCATGGACCCAGTTAGAAGACTTTCCCGCGCATCGAATGACGTTGGCGGCGCCGTCAATGGCCACCGGACGGCGGCGCACGCGCCGCCTGAAGCTCCCGCCGCCTCGCGTAAACAGTGACACGGCGGTGCTCCGGCGACCTTTTCCGACCAAGGTTAGTGTTTTCCAAGGTTTTCCGACCCCCTGAGTCCATTTCCGGTATCTTTTTCACCGAATTTTGGCCGTAGGTGGTGGTTTTGGGTGGTGCGACGACGGAAGAAACTTCGGAGGCTATCGGAGGCCTTTTCCGGTGATCTTTTGGCCTCGGGCCCTTCACGAAAGTTGTTCGGAACGACGAGAATTAGTAAACCCCATTTGCTCTACTCCAGATTTTGCCTTTTGCCGGCCGTCCGCGGTGGCACAGTGGCGGCGCACCGGTGGCGCCACCTCCGAGGATTTTTCAGGCGAGAAAGCTTAGGGCTTTCGTAAAGCTCGTCACGGGTAAGCCGATGCCTCTTTCGGATCTCACTTTGGTTCACCGGTTTAAAAGTAATTGAAGTTTGAAGATTTTAGGGTTTTAGTATTCTTGGATTTGAAATTGGTGACGATTGGCTTGGAATTTGCAGAAATTAATCGAGGAATTGGATTGAGTACGACGAATACTTGCACGGGTGATTTTTCAGGATTTTTCCGGCATATTCCGGCGGCGGCCGAGCGGCGGCCGGCCACTATTCCGGTAGCTACAGTGGCGGCGATCCGGCGGGCTTCGGACAGAATGTCCGCCTCGTGGTGGTGAGTCCAACACCACTTTGCGTTCGTCAATCGGACACTCGGTTTATTTTCTACGAATTTATTTATGTATTTGAGAATTATTTGATTAATTGTTCTAATTGTAAATTAATTGTCATATGCTGAGATTACCGATTGAAATGTATTCTGTTATGTATGAAATCATGTATGATATGAAATATGACAAATATGAACATTGTAATTTGTAATTTGAATCCCGTTTTGGTCTAATTGAGCTAAGTGTCTAATTTGAAAAGGGTGTATGTGTAATTTTGGAAATGATATGAATTTATTTGATTTAATTAGGTAGACCTTGTTAATTGAATTCGTTTTGTGATAAATGAATTGTTGTGTGACAAATGAATTTGATATATGACTTATGTGAAACTTATGAGATTTAATTAGGAACTTTTGTACTTAAAAATAGTTTAATCGTACAAATATGAATTTAGTACGCTTTATGTGAATTATTATGAAATAATTTTAATTTGATTTGTCTCCCTATCTTTCTGGTTTGTGTTAATTGTGCTCTTTATGATTTAGTTGGAATTTAAGTATGTAACCTTATGATTTAAATGAATTGCTTAAGCATGATATTTGTTAGAATATCATGAAACTTGGTGCATGATATGATTTGAATTCTTAATGTCCTACTTTATTTTATGTAATTAATGTTATGAATTTTATAAGTTATGCATCTTTTGATATGGAATATGAATTATAATATGCTCTGAATGACTTGATTGAATAGATATGGATTATATGTTGCATCATTTGTATTCGTGGGCATGACCGTGCATCTTTATGGTTGTGATTTGAGTCTGAGTCTGGTGTTCTGTGTGTTCAGTCGTTCAGGGTTTTTCCAGGGAGTGTCTGTCAGCTGTTTGGGTTCTAGTGGGACTTCTTGGCTCAGGTTTTCCGTTTCCGTCGGTGTAAGGTGAGGTTTTAGGATTTTGTTTTAGTTACAACGACCTACAACCTTCTGTGCTCATTTTCAAGCCTGCATGTGATTATTCTATTATATTTATATAATAGATATGTGTTTATATAATATGTTTATGAATTTGTCATACGATTAAAGGTTTTCGAACTGTATATGTACGAGCATATGTAAACTTGAAATGTTTTGCAACAAGGCTATGCTCCAAACCGTGTGTCTTCATACCAGCTGCGGATTAGGATGACACGGAGAGGTACGTTTATAGCATATGCTAAGTTGCAAGGTATGGTATGCTCTGATAAGGTACGTAAGTATGATTTTTGATACGATATGATAAGTTTGGTGTGTAGCTAGTTATGATCTGTTGTGTTGGGCCTCGAGACGTGGGTAAGGGAGACCCGGGACGACCATGGGGTCACCGGTTATGACCCCTGTGCACGTTCTCATTTGAGATATTCACGTGCGACCTACGGAGGTTGGGAAGGCGTGGTATCTTGAGCCCTCGGTGGATAACCGGGAAAGGCACAGTGTGGGTTCGCTACCCCGTGTGTGTTTGTATCTGTATGAGTAGTGAGGGTTTGCTCCCCGAACTACATGGTGTTAGGGTTGCATTGTTTATGATATTTGTTGGTTTCTGATATGATACGTATGATTCGATATGGAAGTAAGGTGGGAGACCCGTACTCGCCGGGTATATGATTATGATATGTTATGTTGATTATGAAACGGGATAGGAGCTTTCTCTTTTAATAAAATATGAGTATGCTCAGTTTGTTAAGTTATGAATAAGATAAGTTATGTTTAAGTTTGATTTGATAAGATATGTATAAGTTCGATTTGAAAATAGTTTTGGTATGCAAAACCCTACTCCCGGTTCATAATCTTTCTTTTGGTACGTGCTCTGCTCCTTATTATGTATAGTGTGTGTGAGTTCAGCCCCCTCGCACAGTCAGTGGACTGACCCTCGCCCCACCTATGTTTTTAGTTTGCAGGTGCAAGTTGTTGGAGTTCGAGCTAGGCGGGTTTGAGTCGGGTCTGTCGAGTCTGTGTCAGTCCGTCTGATTTTTGTTAAGTATTTTGTTCTAATTATTTACGAAAATTATGTTTGTAGTATGTTCTGTACAAGATGATGTTTATGCTTTGAATATATGAATTTTTGGGACAGGTTAGGACAGGGCTTGGATTAGTTGAACCAGTCTTTGTTTTATGTTTGAATTCGGGACAGGTTAGGACAGGTTCGTGGAATTAGTTGAACCCGTTTATTTATGTTTGTTGATTAAAGTTTTTGTTAGTTCATATTTTTGCATCGCTTCCGCATTCAGGTTTTGCACATTTTACTTGTACAGGGTTAGGTACCGCGTAGCTTAGGTTGGATTTTTTCGTTTGTCACCCGTTCGCTGTGACTTAGTGCGTGTGCCGACTTTCCATTTCGTACCACGTGTCGGGTCATAGTGCGGGGGTGTGGTGCCCCACCGCTTGGGTTGCTACACTCACTACTCATACAGATACAAACACACACGGGGTAGCGAACCCACACTGTGCCTTCCCCGGTTATCCACCGAGGGCTCAAGATACCACGCCTTCCCAACCTCCCTAGGTCGCCCTTGAATATCTCAAATGAGAACGTGCACAGGGGTCATAACCGGTGACCCCATGGTCGTCCCGGGTCTCCCTTACCCACGTCTTAGGGCCCAACACAACAGAACAGAGCATATCAGAACAGATCATACCATAACTCGTTACATATCAAACTTATCATATCGTATAAAAATCATACTTACGTACCTTATCGGAGCATACCATACCTTGCAACTTAGCATATGCTATAAACGTACCTCTCCGTGTCATCCTAATCCGCAGCTGGTTTGAAGACACACGGTTTGGAGCATGTTGCAAAACATTTCAAGCTTACATATGCTCGTACATATACAGTTCGAAAACCTTTAATCGTATGACAAATTCATAAACATATCATATAAACACATATCTATTAGATAAATATAATAGAATAATCGCATGCAGGCTTGAAAACGAGCACAGAGGGTTGTAGGTCGCTGTAACTAAAACAAAAATCCTAAAACCTCACCTTACACCAAACGGAGCCAAATACAAAGCAGAAGGTCCACCCCGGAACCTGCACGACCTCAAGTCACCACCCCGGGTGCACCTGTACCAACTGAACACACAAACACAGCACGGAACTCAGACTCAAGCAGACAACCACATAGGGACGCACGGCATATGCTCAAACACTTAACAAATGCAGTCACATCAGCAAAGTTCAAATTCATATAAATTATATGCGAAACAAAACATTAAGGCACGTTCATGTGCATAGTTAATGCAAATAACAAAATTAAAGGCAAAGCACTTCATATCATTTCATATCAATTCATTTAATACCTAACAAATTCAATTAACAAAGTTCAGACAATTCATATCGTATTTCATACAAATTTCCAAGTATTAATAAGTCAAGCAAATCACTGTAGCATGCTTCTAATTTATTTAAACCTCACGAAGTCTTATACAAATTCATAGCAAGTTATTTAATCATTCAAGGTTCATATAATTCATTTCATGCAAATTCACGCAATGCATTTCATATTATTTCATTCCTCACACAAAACAATTCATACAAATTCACGTAGCAGACAAATCAAATAAATCATAATAGCATGTTTCATATTTCATATAAGTCAAATTCTAATCAAACTAAGTTCATTAAATTCATACGTTACATATTCAATTCATACATTGCATTTTAGATTTCATTACTAAGGTCTATTAATTCAAATTAAACAAATTCCTACTTTTTTCAAAAATTACACAAACACCCCCTCTAGACTAACCAAGTAGCAAAATCAACAAGTCGGGGGTTCAATTTACAAATCAAATTATCCAAATATTTCAAATTATAATTCATACAAGTTTTCATACACATTGGAGCACAATTCAATCAGTAATTCAAGCTTACAGTAATTTATTGACAATTACAAACAATTAACAAAAGTAAATACAACCACTTCAAAAATTCATATAAAATCAACCAGACATCCGATTGACGGACGGAAAATGGCGTTGGACTCACCACAACGAAACGGACCTACTGTCCGAAAGTCGCCTGAATGCCGCCACCGTAGCCGGCCGAACAGCCACCGGCCGCCACCGGAACACCGCCACCGGAACACCGCCTCCGGTGGTCGGAAAAATCCCCGGAAGGATAGAAACGTACGCCTCGGCCTGCTTGACAAAATCCCTCAACCAATTTCAGAAAATAACAAACACACAGGACTTCGTTGATGAAAAACCGAACTAAAATCCTAGTACGAAAACTGAAATTAAATACAAACCGCTAAACGAAAATAAAATCCGGACATACCGCTGGAAAGCCCGTAACGAGCCCTACGAAAGCCCCTAACCAAACTGCCGGAAAAGTCATCGGAAAATCGGACCGCCGGTCCAGAGCCGGTCCGCCACCGGTTCGCCGTCGCCGGCCGGTTCTCAAGTCGGGGCCAACGCCATCCGCTAGTTTCCGTTTTTCTAAGCAACTTTTGTAAACGCTCCACCACCAAAACCGGCCGGAAAAGGGCCCTACCCCGCCACCGAAGGACTGCCGCCGCGCCACCGCCGATTCCGCCATCTCCGCCGCGATTCACTCAAAAAGGAGGCCGAAAATGGAACGGGAAGGGTAAAAAACGTAGGATAAGGTGGTGGTTGGCCGGCGAAAGTCGCCGGATCGCTGGCGATGAAGTGGTGGCGCCACCAGCCAATTTCAGGCCACCGTTGTGCTGCCGTGGGTCATCGGTTGGCCACGATCTTGGTACGGTTGTGACGGGCTCATCGAGCTGATGAATTTCGACTAAAGGTTCGTCGAATTCCGTCGAGAAACGAGCGAGAACGGGCTTGTGCGTGTAATTACACCTTGACTGCATAAATAGTTCTGATCACGGGAGAAGACGATGAAGGCTGAGGTCTGATCTTTGGCACGAATTACGAGGATCCGGGGTATTATATCTCGGGTCCTCGTACGCAAAAACGGACGGAAAAAGGGGTTAACGAAGTCAGAATTGGGCAAACTCAGAGTCTACGGACTCGTCACGATACCCCGAACGCAAAGCAAGGGTCAAAAAGGTCGAACTCTCGACCGAACGAGAAATGACTGAATAACCCCTAAAAGAGAAATTGCAAACAAGTCCCTAAACTCTAAAAAAGTTCAAAATAGGGTCACGCAAAATATAAAATCACATAATTAAACACATTAAAAGGTTGAAACGTGGCGTACCTTATAAATCGGACGAGCGGGATGTCACAAACTCCCCTCTTTCAAAAGGACCTGTCCTCAGGTCCTATTACTGAGTCGTAAAGCTTCGAACTGGAATACTTCATTCCATCTCCTGAAATCGTGTAGAGTCATAGCCCTGGCTGTGAAGTTTACTCCCACTGATTGCATTAACTCCCTGCAGAGTTCCGTAGCCACAGAGGTTTATCCAAACACTTAACCGTTGGTCGCTTCAACTCGTTCGATCCTTACTAGGCCACTGCACCCAAAGCTCAATACTGACGCTTCCTCGTCGACTGCAAACCAGCACCAGGCCACACTCAACTCAGCCGCGACAAACAAGAGATAATCCCATCTCTCAGCACGCAAGAGAGAGAGCCCCGTCCCCCAGCACATCAAAAGAGAGAACCCCGTCCCTCAGGCACAGAATTGAGAGAACCCCGTCTCTCAACCACGTAATCGAGAGAGCCCCGTCTCTCAACCTAAGTCTGGCAGACTTCCACATCTTCCAAACATTCTAGTTTGAGAAAATCCAGCATTTCTCAAACCCTAGATTCGAGAGAATCCAACATCTCCCAAACATCTAACTCCAAGAGAATCCAGCATCTCTTGCTCACATAATTAGAAAGAATCCAACATCTTTCTATCACATAAATAGGGAGAATCCCACATCCCCCTAACATGTAAATAGAGAGATCTCAACAACTCTCTAGCATACAAGTTCACTTACTCAGCATTCAAACATACACACATCAAAATAACCCTGGTATGCAAAACATGGTATGCATGTAAAGTGTACCTTTACACGACTGATATCGGTGTCCCTAGAGTATAGACTCCTCATCCATGCTCAACTCAAGGGGGATATCGCGATGGAATCTCTGTAAAATAAGATGCCAATGTACTTGTATGTGCATGAAGGGTTAGTGAGCAATTAGGAAATTTTAAACACATAGGCATGTAATCCATTCAGTTTACAAGAATTCACAACAACAATAAATCTCAAGTTATGGAAATTAAATCAGTTAGCCACGTTATTACAATCAAGGCAGCATCACGTATTACATGTCGTCGCGCACGTCAAGCAAAATTAAAATATAATTACTTATGAAATGCATGTGTGCAAATGCCATGAATGCTTAATGTACCGTTCACCGTAGTAGTGGAGTCGAGGTGGAAAATCTCTTTAACTTGAAAGGATAGTCGACTCCTTGAATGGCAGTGGTTCCAACCCTTCGTTCCAACTTGCATTCTTTAGTATTCCCTCAGATTCTCAGGTACCCAGGTGGTCTTATACCGTCTCACTTGATTCTCGGAGTATAGTGATCCGTGGGACCTCTTGAAGTCCCAATAAAATCCTCAATAATCGGGAGTTGCTATATCTTCCAACGATGGAATCTCTCAGAACAATCAAGGAAAGATAAGCGGAGAATCTTCAAACAATCCTGCTTCACACACCGTCGTTGTAAATGATGTCCTTATCCTCAATATTTGGTGGAGTTGATCTTCAATGACCTCGGCGCAAAATTCCATAACTTGCACAATTTTCCCCCTTTTTTTTTTTTTTTTTTTTTTGTTCTCTGGTGGGTGTCTTTATAATAGTAACTCGATTTCCTGCTTGTAATTCTCTGAATGGTATAAGTGCCTTAATCTCTTCATTGTCACCTCACGCCATCCAGAATTAGAAATTCTGACTTTCTTATAAAATTTGCTGCCCCCGAGTACCTTCAAGTAATTAAGTATATATCCTGAAGGCACCTCATTAGTTAAAAGGTCTCTTGTTTCTCTCACATTCGAGTATCTTCTTTTATCCGCCGAATACCCTGACTGTGTTAGCTCGATCATATATCTTGTGGTCAACCCCTGTTCGAATTCCAATGTTGCTTCGACCAAGACAGCACTTAGTTGATCAGGTAAGGAAATCACCTAAATATAACCACGAAACTAATGCATGCAAGATTAGGGATGTAAATGGCATGTACTCGTGTCCAGCAAAGAAAACAGTCAAGCACGTAGAACAAATGTTCGGAATATTTAAAATTTACTCCAATGCATGATGCACGTGCCATGAATGCGTAATACCCGTTTTCATAACGATAGCATTGATTCCTTGTTTTGAATTCTTGTAGAGGTCCATTGTCTCTCATTAGAGCATGGCTGCTTTGGAATCTCCTGTCAAATATTGATAGAAGTGGAAAGAATTGTAACGATCATTTACAATTTGATGTCAAAGTAACGCCCTGCAATTCACAAATGGAATAAATATCTATGCATGCGGGTTAGTACATGGATATGTCAAGTAATAAAAGCAATTAAGATCACTTAAGTAATGCAGATGCAATACGTAATTAAATAAAATTTAAAGCATAACATTGATAATTTTGCAAAAATCGTAATCATAGTGTGCACACAATCACATAAGCTCAGACAAATTCATACAAAAAAGTCAAAATTTCACATCAGACGAATGCAATGCACAAGTATTCCTATGCCGTACGACCTAAACTGACACGACACGACTCCAGACCACCGGTTCTGAACCTGGTAGCTCTGATACCACTTAAGATGTAGCACCCCAAGCGGTGGGGCACCACACCCCCGCACTATGACTCGACACGTGGTACGAAATGGAAAGTCCGCACACGCACCAAGTCACAGCGAACGGGTGACAAACGAAAAATCTAACTTAAGCAAGGCGGTACCTAAACCGTGTACAAGTAAAATATGCAAAAACCCGAATGCGGAAGCGATGCAACATATGAACTAACAAAAACTTTAATTAACCAACATAAATAAACGGGTTCAACTAATTCCACGAACCTTTCCTAACCTGTCCCAAATTCAAACATACAACAAAGACGGGTTCAACTAATCCATGCCCTGTCCTAACCTGTGCCGAAAATTCATATAATCAAAGCATAAAGATAATCTTGTATAGAACATACTAAATACATAATTCGGAACAAAGTACTTAACCAAAAAATCAAACGGACTGACACAGACTCGACAGACCCGACTCAAAGCCGCCTAGCTCGAACTCCAACAACATGCACCTGCAAACTAAAACATAGGTGGGGCGAGGGTCAGTCCACTAACTGAGCGAGGGGGCTGAACTCACACACACTATACATAATAAGGAGCAGAGCACGTATCAAAAGAAAGATTATGAACCGGGAGTAGGGTTTTGTATACCAAAACCATTTCCAAATCAAACTTATACATATCTTTTCAAATCAAACTTATACTTATCTTAACTTATTCATTACTTAACAAACTGAGCATACTCATATCATAATAAAAGAGAAAGTTCCTATCCCGTTTCATAATCAACATAACAGATCATAATCATATACCCAGCGAGTACGGGTCTCCCACCTTACTTCCATATCGAATCAAACATATCATAATAGAAAACAAACAAATATCATAAACAATCCAACCCCAACACCATGTAGTTCGGGGAGCAAACCCTCACTACTCATACAGATACAAACACACACGGGGTAGCGAACCCACACTGTGCCTTCCCAGGTTATCCACCGAGGGCTCAAGATACCACGCCTTCCCAACCTCCCTAGGTCTCCCTTGAATATCTCAAATGAGAGCGTGCACAGGGGTCATAACCGGCGACCCCATGGTCGTCCCGGGTCTCCCTTACCCACGTCTCAGGGCCCAACACAACAGAACAGAGCATATCAGAACAGATCATACCGTAGCTCGCTACATATCAAACTTATCATATCGTATCAAAATCATACTTACGTACCTTATCGGAGCATACCATACCTTGCAACTTAGCATACGCTATAAACGTACCTCTCCGTGTCATCCTAATCCGCAGCTGGTATGAAGACACACGGTTTGGAGCATAGCCTTGTTGCAAAACATTTCAAGCTTACATATGCTTCTACATATACAGTTCGAAAACCTTTAATCGTATGACAAATTCATAAATATATCATATAAACACATATCTATTATATAAATATAATAGAATAATCGCATGCAGGCTTGAAAACGAGCACAGAGGGTTGTAGGTCGCTGTAACTAAAACAAAAATCCTAAAACCTCACCTTACACCAAAGGGAGCCAAATACAAAGCAGAAGGTCCACCCCGGAACCTACACGACCTCAAGTCCCCACCCCGGGTGCACCTGTACCGACTGAACACACAAACACAACACGAAACTCAGACTCAAGCAGACAACCACATAGGGACGCACGACATATGCTCAAACATTTAATAAATGCAATCACATCAGCAAAGTTCATATTCATATAAATTATATGCAAAACAAAACATTAAGGCACGTTCATGTGCATAATTAATGCAAATAACAAAATTAAAGGCAAAGCACTTCATATCATTTCATATCAATTCATTTAATACCTAACAAATTTAATTAACAATGTTCAGACAATTCATATCGCATTTCATACAAATTTCCAAGTATTAATAAGTCTAGCAAATCACTGTAGCATGCTTCTAATTTATTTAAACCTCACGAAGTCTTATACAAATTCAAAGAAAGTTATTTAATCATTCAAGGTTCATATAATTCATTTCATGCAAATTCACGCAATGCATTTCATATTATTTCATTCCTCACACAAAAAAATTCATACAAATTCACGTAACACACAAATCAAATAAATCATAATAGCATGTTTCATATTTCATATAAGTCAAATTCTAATCAAACTAAGTTCATTAAATTCATACGTCACATATTCAATTCATACATTACATTTTAGATTTCATTACTAAGGTCTATTAATTCAAATTAAACAAATTCCTACTTTTTTCAAAAATTACACAAACACCCCCTCTAGACTAACCAAGTAGCAAAATCAACAAGTCGGGGGGTTCAATTTACAAATCAAATTATCCAAATATTTCAAATTATAATTCATACAAGTTTTCATACACATTGGAGCACAATTCAATCAGTAATTCAAGCTTACAGTAATTAATTGACAATTACAAACAATTAACAAAAGTAAATACAACCACTTCAAAAATTCATATAAAATCAACCGGACATCCGATTGACGAATGGAAAATGGCGTTGGACTCACCACAACGAAACGGACCTACTGTCTGAAAGTCGTCGGAATGCCGCCACCGTAGCCGGCCGAACAGCCACCGGCCGCCACCGGAACACCGCCTCCGGTGGTCGGAAAAATCCCCGGAAGGACAGAAACGTACGCCTCGGCCTGTTTGACAAAATCCCTCAACCAATTTCAGAAAATAACAAACACACAGGACTTCGTTGACGAAAAACCGAACTAAAATCCAAGTACGAAAACTGAAATTAAATACAAACCGCTAAACGAAAATAAAATCTGGACATACCGCTGGAAAGCCCGTAACGAGCCCTACGAAAGCCCCTAACCAAACTGCCGGAAAAGTCGCCGGAAAATCGGACCGCCGGTCCAGAGCCGGTCCGCCACCGGTTCGCCGCTGCCGGCCGGTTCTCGAGTCGGGGCCAACGCCATCCGCTAGTTTTCATCGTTCTAAGCAACTTTTGTAAAGGCTCCACCACCAAAACCGGCCGGAAAAGGACCCTACGCTGCCGCCGAAGGACTGCCGCCGCGCCACCGCCGATTCTGACATCTCCGCCGCGATTCGCTCAAAAAGGAGGCCGGAAATGGAATGGGAAGGGTAAAAAACGTAGGGTAAGGTGGTGGAGTCATAAATATTTCCCGAACAATTCCTATTTCTACGAATATCCCTCTATAGTTGTATTTTCTTAAATCAAACTTCCACTTTAGCTCCTATCCCTTGAACTCTAACTCTATCTATGAGGACTACGCCTCTCGAATTCTCCATATCTTTCCCCCGATACGTCATTCCTATCCTCCATGCCTCAAAAAGAACTTACAATAGATCATCTTTATCGTGGAACTTGGCCGTGGTTTGATATTATTTTTATAACCTGTAAATCATAACTTATTTCGTAGATATATGCATGCGATTAGTGCATACCCATGGCACATATTCAACACGAAAGGCACAGATCTAACATAAAATGCAACAGGTAATTCGAAAAGATTAAAAAGGAAGACAATTTTATATTCAAGATCAATGCAATGCACACATTATCACGTAGTTCCTATGCCGAACGACCTAGACTGACCCACACGACACGAGAACCCGGGTTTTGCAACCCTAAGCTCTGATACCACTTGAGGATGTAACACCCGAGCGCAAGGTGTCACATCCCCCGCACCGAGACCCGACCCGAATATGAAATGGACGATCCATACCCGAGCCAAATCGCAGCGAACGGGGACATACACACACTCTATGCTAGGAGGGACTAACCCTTGAACCATAAAATAGCTTAAAACATTAAAGCGGAAGCAATAAACGAACATACATCATGTATATAAGCAATGAGCATTACAATTTCAAATTTCCAAGTCATAAACACCCTCAAATGCCATCAAGGCTCAAAACATGTACGCTCCAATAAAGTTCATATACAATGATCAAAAGTGCAATATGTGAGTGTAAGACCAAAATACAAAGCTAGAAGCGAATGCAAGACCTATGACTCAAAATCCCGCCTAGCTCCCAAGATACCTGCACAACACAACTGAAAGCCAAACGGGTTCAGTCCAAAAGGGACTGGTGGGTATAAAAACATGGCATAATTATAATATACGACGGTAATTGAACAATCACATGCAAGCTATAATCCCAAGTGAGGTTTTTAAAGAATTTCCCAAGTGGGTGCAAATAAATCATCACAAGGGATTATAACGAATCATTAATATTAGGTCATTATTGGCCCGACGAGTGGGCGTGCATTATCTCCGACCAACACCTCGTGTAATTCATTAAACATTCATTCAATCATTCTGTTCATGCATATCATTCTTTCTTTCGTGCACATTCAATAACATATACACCTTCTTCCTCTGGGTTGGTGGCGGGTTTGCAAGGCCCATCCACCCATTCATTGACCATAAGGGGTTACATGACTCCCCAGATGGCACTCAGCTCCCTTTCCCCGCCAATATCCTGACGAGGTCCGGTACCGCCGTTCATTAGTGGGACTAGTGTGAGGGTTAACCGTCAGCCCTTGCCACCTCGGGTCCCCACTCACACCAAGCCCCTGGGCCCCATTCAGTGCATAACATTCATTCATTCTCGCCAAAACATTTGGTAGGTTCACGAAAGAAGGGCTTTACGTTAAAACATTTACTCATCAAAACGACTCTATATACATACATATATTTTTGGCCGAAATCTTTACACGTTGGAAGTTTATAGGGTCATTTAACTAAATAGAAGAGAAACCCACCTTAAACGGCAACAAGGAGAACACACGAGCCTCACTGACCGGTCTTGTCTCCAACGGACTCAAAATCTGTGCAAGAAAGGTGAAGTGAGACTCAATATGACCAAATAAGACGCTCGGCAATGTAATGATTATGACATGAACGTATAAAAGATAAAATTATGTCATGAAATGTTCATGTGCACGATTAAGAAATTTAATTCATATAATCAAGTCATTCCATCATTCATTCACGTTCGTTCAAGTCATAAATTCATATTTAAAATTAGAATATAAACAATTAAATACATTCAATCGCATTTAGGAAATTAAATAAAACATGAAATAGGTAACAATTAAATTCTATAATTCAATTAAATCAAATATTATTTAAAATTTAATAAACATATATAAATATATAATTAAATATACATACATATACTATGTTATATTGTATATATATATAAATATATACATGCATGCCATGCACGTACAACTAATGCATGCAAAATCCTAAAATTCATACAATTTATACCTAACTAATGCATGCATGCAATCCATTACATTAAACACCACAAAATTCATGCGGGAACATATAAGATTAAATACATGCATGCAATTACATTAAGGTCTAATAACTTCATGCATGGAATATTTAATTTTAACATGTGCAGGCATAAAATTCAAACTCATACGAGTACTATAATAAACATGCAGGAAAGCAAACATTATCAGCAACATCAGTTCATAACAGCAAAAGAAACAGCAACAATACATGACAGCAAAAGCAAGAGATCCAGACGCGCACTCCCCGCCCGGGGAGATTTCCAGGCCAAAATTTACCCGGCTGGGGACGACATGCAGTAGGTTTCTGTAAGAAGGCTCCCCGGCCGGGTACTTTTACGTACAAAATCTCCCCGTCCGGGAGAGACAACAGAAACGCACGCAGCAGCAGTCCAGCGAACACAGCACAAAGCTCCCCTGTTTTCTTGCTCAAAACAGAGTAAAAGAAGGTAGCACTCCAAGCAACCGATGCAGCAACAATTAGCATAACAAGCAACAACCAAAACAGCTCTAGTAACTCACCCAAATCACAAAACCGATAGCACAAGCAAGGAAGGAACGCAGCAGCAAAACCAGTCCAGAAACAGGGCCAAAATTCACGAAAAAACAGGGTATGCTTGATCTCAATCAATCTCAACAGGTTTAAGCCAATTAAGCTATCCAAAACGCAGCAAAACAAGACAAATTCAACATACATATCAGTCCCAAAAGAGATCAGGCCTGAAAGGCTATCGTACGTGACCATTTTTCAAAGTTTTTCAAAGAGCCATAAATGATATCTTATAAATACCTCAACTACCATGAAATAAATGATCATAAATGAGAAGAATATATCAAAACAATCATTTTCAGGCTTGGAATCATTCAAATCCATTAAGAATCGAGGAAGATCAACATAAATGCTCAAAATCGACTATATTGCAAGATCAACCAAAAACGCATGAAACCATGATCAAATTTAGGGATGAATAGATGAAAATGATCAAGAATGAACATATATTATAACCCTAAGCTTACCTTGTTGATTGGATGAAGGTTGGATGAGATTTGAGCTTTGAATCTCCAAGGTGCTCAAGGGTTGCGGGAAGAAACTGGAAGGCAGTGACTTTAGCTGAGATTTGTGGTTTGTGTGAGAGTTAGTTCGGTTAGGGAATAGTATATCAGGTTAGGTGATTGAGTTAGGGTTTCATAGCCTCCAACCATGGTTAATTTGGTTAAAGATTGGATAAGATATGGCCAATTTAGTAATAAAGGGTTAGTTTCGTCGCCGTTTCGTTTTTCGGTTGAAGTTCGGTGGTTCAAATGACTTTGGAAAATTATAAGGCTAAGTTCACTAAACTCGAATTTTCGTTGCGAGTTCAGGGAAGTTGACGGAACTCGAATCCAAGTTCCCGAGCTCAAGATATTAAATACGGAACCAAGGGTGCGCTAATTGCTCATTATCCCCCGACTTGGATTCCAAAATTCAAATTAAATTCGAAACATATGCAAATAAATCCGAAAATGCGAAACGAACAAATATTCATATACAAACCACGTATAAGTTCAACATATTAAATTTGCACGAAATTCCGGTATCAATTCATATAGAAACGAAGCACGTAAATGTCATTCATACACAATGTAACAATAAAATTCATAATATTAACAAATAGTATAAAATTTAATTCGGATATACTTATAACCATAAAATTTCATGCACTAGTTAAAATATACATGCATGCACTAATTAATTCACTTCATGAAAAGGGACGAAATTAATTTAAATATTGGTTAGCACAATTACATCCTAATTAATTTAATAACAATTCTCATTAACATATAAAATTAATATTCATAAAACTTAAGATATAATAATTAACATAATTAACATTAAATATAATTAAAATAAAATTAAATATATAAAACACGTATAAATAATTATTTCGCGCAATTTAGTAAACACATACGTCATGTTGTATAACTAAAAAAAACTGGGGCGTTACAACCTCTCCCCCTTAAAAGAATCCGTCCTCGGATTCACTGTCTGCCTGAAAACAGTTAATAAAGGAACCCCGTCCCTCACAAGTAACAAGGAGAGAATCCCCGTCTCTCAAACAACAATGAGAGAACCCCGTCTCACAAACAACAATGAGAGAACCCCGTCTCTCGAACCACAATGAGAAAACCCCGTCTCTCAAAAGCAACAACGAAAAACAAACACCAAGGAGAAGGCATCATAACATCCAAATACGACAACTTAATCAAAACAACCACATGAAGCCAGGGAGCAATTTCACTTACTTACATCCAATAACGATTATACAACCATAATTAATACATCAAAGAGTCAAAGTACAGATTATCAAAATTATTTAAATAACAATGCGTGTATGCATATGCAATGGATGTCTGAGGTACCGTTCACCGTGGAAATGAATTTGAAGCTAAAGCCTTCATGGTCCCAAGGTATGGTCTGAACCCAAAAGCTAGCTCGACTCTTGGCATGTCTTTAATATCTCCAATGTGTCCACCTTCTTCCATTTCTCGGTTATACGTTAACCCTGATCCAATCAACCTGCCCTTCCAAAACGAGTTCTACCCTACATATTCAGATTTCGGACCGGTCTTCTTCACGGTTCATGCCTCCTTCTATAATGTGGTGAAACCCTTTGAAATTCAATAACCTTTTAGATTAATAATCACAGCTTTCTTGACAAGTTCTTTCCAAACCGGATTGTGATCATCGGTTCACCCAAATTTCAATCGAGGGAAAACTTCCTTAATGCTTCTTGATATTCAAGTCAAGTCCTTTCTTAGTCACTTCTTTCTGATTCCTTTTTGCTCAAATTCCTTCTAACTTGTTATGGAAAAACGACTAACGATGCAGTAGGGTTTTATTTTGTTAAGTGATGTCCGAACTCCTCCAATCCTTAGTCAAATTACCCTCTATGGTTGTCGTCACGAACATATTAATTTAATTTCTATTCCCTGAGGCGATTTAGTAGTCTCGTAGAAGCTATTCCACCATTTCATTATTTTCCAACATCTAAATCCCAGGTATAGAAATGCTCGATAAACCATCTCCTCAATATCCCGTGGTGGTCTTCAACACTAACTTAATACTTAACACTCACTTTAATGGTTTAACCGTTGAGGCTCTTTTATTGATTTCCGACCACACCATTAGGACTTCCCGCTCTTCCTTAGTTTGCAATTCCCTTACTCCTACGAAAATATTTCTTCGAGCACCAATTGAATTCTCCAATTTGTTCCTCGGTCATGCTCTCCCCCTTAAATTTCTATTGTCACGTGTTGAACTCCATCGATTCTTCTTTTGTCGAAAACCCCAAAGTTTTGCTTTTAACTTCCCTTCAAATTTGCTTAATATCCGAAGCCCCTTTCCTATTCTTGTCGAATCCAAACACCCCGCAATCAACTCTAATCTCACTTCTCTTTATGAATACTCAATTTCATTAACCTATCCTTTACTTGAAATTCTCTATTTTCCCGACATCACCTTCCTTGTATCTTACCATCCCATTACTCATTTTCTTCTTAACTAAGATGTGACCCGATCGAAGAAATACTTGATAAGTGGGATAAAAGAACTTCCTATCAAATAAACACTAGAATGCGTGTCGGGTTAAAATGATAATGCACGTGGCGTACTTGAAACAATTAAATATGCCGCACCTAAAAGAAACAAAATCAGATAAGAATACCCGCACAAACATAAGTAAGGAAAATAATAATGTGATGCGAAATATGATGCACGTGCCATGAATGTTTTGGAACCTGTCACCAATATAGCAAGTTGTTAGTTCGGTAGCTTTTCCTCGTTCCTCCAATCCTGAGATTACTTTGACTTGCTCATCCTGTCTTGTCTTTCACACGGTCTTCCAGTTTTCCATGAATCTTTTCGCATCACTTGTATCTTCCACTATCTGGAATTGCAATTTCACGATCCCTGATTTCTTCAACATCCACTGAATTGGCCTCTGCATTCCTCCCCTAGAATCACCCTTCAACATTGCCCAAATTCTCTTACAAACTTGAACCCTAATGTAATTCTGAACCCTACTTCTCGCCATCACCGTGATCATAACTCCCGTACTCATCCTTTATGAACTTAGATTGACGAATTAGCCTTGTTTTCCGATTGCTTATACCTGAGTGCGTGATTTCCTCCCAAAGAGTCTTTGCCTTTCTTTACCGTTTCCATTTGTTGCTCCATATTTCCCAATTCAATCTCACAACTCGGCAATTTAACTTGAATTTGGAAAACGAACTAAATTCCCGTCCTCAATATCACCACCTTCCCTAAATTCGTATCTACCCCGTCAGTTGCCTTTCTCTACTCCCTTCCCTACTCGTTTCTATCTTAGTAGCAATCCAAAGCACCTAAATTTAAACCCTTCTCGATCTTCACCTCCAAAATCTCGATTTCTAATTTCCAGGTTTATTTAGCAACCCTTCTTTGACAACTCTTGGTGCTCAATTTCCATCGAATTGATTTTACCTTGACTCCTCCCAGTCCTCGGTACCTCTTCAATGGTCCGAACCCTGAACCAAAATACCTTCAAGGTTCATTTACTTCATTCCTTAGGTTGAATGGTCCCGTTGGCTCCAATTATGGCTTCTTATGTAAGAGAGCCACATATGTCAACCTTTGGAGTCATAAATATTTCCCGAACAATTCCTATTTCTACGAATATCCCTCTATAGTTGTATTTTCTTAAATCAAACTTCCACTTTAGCTCCTATCCCTTGAACTCTAACTCTATCAATGAGGACTACGCCTCTCGAATTCTCTATATCTTTCCCCCAATACGTCATTCCTATCCTCCATGCCTCAAAAAGAACTTACAATAGGTCATCTTTATCGTGGAACTTGGCCGTGGTTTGATATTATTTTTATAACCTGTAAATCATAACTTATTTCATAGATATATGCATGCGATTAGTGCATGCCCATGGCACATATTCAACACGAAAGGCACAGATCTAACATAAAATGCAACAGGTAATTCGAAAAGATTAAAAAGGAAGACAATTTTATATTCAAGATCAATGCAATGCACACATTATCACGTAGTTCCTATGCCGAACGACCTAGACTGACCCACACGACACGGGAACCCGGGTTTTGCAACCCTAAGCTCTGATACCACTTAAGGATGTAACACCCGAGCGCAAGGTGTCACATCCCCCGCACCGAGACCCGACCCGAATATGAAATGGACGATCCATACCCGAGCCAAATCGCAGCGAACGGGGACATACACACACTCTATGCTAGGCGGGACTAACCCTTGAACCATAAAATAGCTTAAAACATTAAAGCGGAAGCAATAAACGAACATACATCATGTATATAAGCAATGAGCATTACAATTTCAAATTTCCAAGTCATAAACACCCTCAAATGCCATCAAGGCTCAAAACATGTACGCTCCAATAAAGTTTATATACAATGATCAAAAGTGCAATATGTGAGTTGTAACGCCCGAGCGCGAGACGTCACATCCCCCGCACCATGACCCGACCTGTATACGAAATGGATTTCCATACACGTGCCGAATCATAGCGAACGGAGACATACACAGGAGCTAAGCCAGGCGGGACTAGCCTAAAACTTAAACCCCAACAACAATCGAAGTAACAACAGAGCAATAGAAAAGCGGAAGCAATCATTCAAATACTATATACTGAGCTAGATGCTCTAGGTACCAACATGTATTCCTATATATATATTGAGCTATACGCTCTATGTACCAATATATCATGTAAAATACGTATAGGTACTAATTACAAGTACGCTCCATACATACAAAATCCAAAATGAACAAAATGTAATCATATGCGTGTAAAGGAAAGGCTAGACACGATGCAAGACTCTCCCTGACTGGTATCCCGCCTAGCATCCCCCTTCCTGCAAAAACAACTGAAACAACTCCGGGTTCAGTCTTAGACAGACTGGTGGGTATAAAAAGATAGGCATAATAGCATAATATTGCGGAATTTAAACACGTACATGGAAGTTATAATCCTTACTCGAGGTTTAGAACCCTTTTTCCCCAAGTGGGTAAATAAGATACAACGAATAGGATTATAACCGTTCATTTCATTCATGAGGTCATTAATAGCCCGGCGAGAGGGCGTGCATTATCTCCAACCACCACCTCGTGTAATCCTTTAATCAATCATTCATTCGTTCATTCATTCATACATTCATTCTTTCGTGCACATACATTCGATCATTCATTCAATCGTTCATATACTCCTTTTTCCTCCGGGTAGGGAACGGGTTTGCAAGGCCCGAACCCTTATTCATTAGAGGGGTACATGAATCCCCAAAAGCGCGGGACCCCTTCCATTCACTAATCTCCTAGTGAAATCCAGGTTGCCGAAATTGTTGGAACTAGTATAAATGGATTCCCGTCAGCCCAAGCTTCCCCGGTTCACCACTACACTAAGTCCCGGGCCCTCATTTATTATGATCATTCATTTCTCGCCAAAACATTTGGTAGGACAATCAAGAAAAAGGCTTTCGTTCGAAAACATTTGTTCGTTAAAAACTTGGTATAAATACCTATATAGGGTTTTGGCCAAAATCTTGCACATTAGGTGTTCGGGGTCATATTGTTAACTAATAGTAGAAAAACCCACCTGATAGACAAAAAGAACCCGACAAAGCTCTCACTGCACAACCTCGTCACCCACTGGATCAAGATCTGTGTGACAAAGGTAGTGTGAGACTCAATTATGACCACATTTGACGCTCGGCTATGCAATATCATGTTAAAGAATGCTTAAAATGCAATAATATGTTCAAATATGGTCATGAATATCATAGAATTCAATTAAACACATAATTCACAAGTTTCGTTCATTATACGGTAAAACCGTATTCATTCCCGTTCATATCGTTCATACTTTCATACTTTCATTCGTATGGTCATCAATATCATATATCAATCATAAAACATAACTTTAATATAATCACGTTACATATAATCCACCATTACGAGTCATAAACGTAAAACAACAATAAAAGAGGTTCCCCAAAGCTGCCACTTCAAATGACACGGTCGTGTTGAGTTTTCAAAGGAATTGGACACGGCCGTGTCCGAGGTTTAAAATCAGAAAAATTCAGAGTCGAGGGCTTGACACGGCCGTGTTGAGTTTTCAAAGCATTTGGACACGGCCATGTCCGAGGTTAAATTCAGAAAAAATCAAAGTCGAGAGCCCAACACGGCCGTGTCCATTTTCAGTTCAAAGCTGACACGGCCGTGTCAGCTCATCGTTTTCAAAGAGGAAACAGAGCTCGAGGGAAAAGCTTTGCAAAACAGGCGCAGCCATAAGGAAGCTCTTATACACTCTTAGACATGATCTCAAGCCATATAATTCACATATATCATGCAATCCATTCATACTTACAAGAATTCACGCAAAAGATTGGCAAAAGATCACTCAACAACAAGCTTTCATCCATGGAAGCTTCAAGCTCCATTAATGGCAAATCATGTAATACATAACCAACACAAAATCTTAGCATCTAGAAATGATAAGGAAGCTACAAGCAACACATTCCATGCATCAACTATCATCTAAAACCATTAAAATTCCAAGTCCAAGATCAAACCCCAAATCATGCTTTCATTCAAACCATATCAATTCCCCAACTTCTATCATGTTTCACTTAGATGAACATATAGAGGAGAAGATGGATATTTCAAATCACTTATTACCTTGGAAGAAGATTGGAAGACTGGTTAATCTTGAGCTCAAAGTTGGTTGATCAAAACAAGGGTTTCTTGAAGCTTTCTCTCCTCTCCCTCTTGGAATGGTGATGATCGATGAATGAAGTGGAGCAAGAAGATAAGAATGCTGATATTTAGTGATTAAATGGGTAGAATACGGGTCGGTTCAAGTCCGGTTCGTTTAGTAAACGGTTCAAACAATTATAGCATTGAGGTTGTGGAAAAGTTCATTGTCGAAGGTTCAAACAGTATCGAAAAAGTATAAGGTCAAGTTTAATGGATAGGTAACGTCGAAATAAGTTCAACGCCGGTTACGGAACGCGATTTCGAGGTCCGGAGCTCAAGATATCGCGAAAACCGTTCAGGGTTGCCTATATACAAATAGGTCCCTAAACTTTCAAAAAGTGGCAATTAAGCCCAAACTCAATTTCCAATTGAGTCCAAAACATTCAAATAAGTTACAATCAAGTCCACGATTACACGAAACACATAATTTCATTCAATGATCACCGGATCCATGAAAGTCACAATCTCACAATTTCATTCATATGTTCATAACTCAAATTAGAATTCATATAAAATTTAAACAATTAAATCAAATTAGAAACAAATTCAATTAGTAAAACAAGATATAAACTCATATAATTAAATATAATTACGCACGTAACTCTTACCTACACGTGTGAAAACACGGGGCGTTACATGAGTGTAAGACCAAAATACAAAGCTAGAAGCGAATGCAAGACCTATGACGCGAAATCCCGCCTAGCTCCCAAGACACCTGCACAACACAACTGAAAGCCAAACGGGTTCAGTCCAAAAGGGACTGGTGGGTATAAAAACAGGGCATAATTATAATATACGACGGTAATTGAACAATCACATGCAAGCTATAATCCCAAGTGAGGTTTTTAAAGAATTTCCCAAGTGGGTGCAAATAAATCATCACAAGGGATTATAACGAATCATTAATATTAGGTCATTATTAGCCCAACGAGTGGGCGTGCATTATCTCCAACCAACACCTCGTGTAATTCATTAAACATTCATTCAATCATTCTGTTCATGCATATCATTCTTTCTTTCGTGCACATTCAATAACATATATACCTTCTTCCTCCGGGTTGGTGGCGGGTTCGCAAGGCCCATCCACCCATTCATTGACCATAAGGGGTTACATGACTCCCCAGATGGCACTCAGCTCCCTTTCCCCGCCAATCTCCTGACGAGGTCCGGTACCGCCGTTCATTAGTGGGACTAGTGTGAGGGTTAACCGTCAGCCCTTGCCTCCTCGGGTCCCCACTCACACCAAGCCCCTGGGCCCCATTCAGTGCATAACATTCATTCATTCTCGCCAAAACATTTGGTAGGTTCATGAAAGAAGGGCTTTACGTTAAAACATTTACTCATCAAAATGACTCTATATACATATATATATTTTTACCCGAAATCTTTACACGTTGGGAGTATATAGGGTCATTTAACTAAATAGAAGAGAAACCCACCTTAAACGGCAACAAGGAGAACACACGAGCCTCACTGACCGGCCTTGTCTCCAACGGACTCAAAATCTGTGCAAGAAAGGTGAAGTGAGACTCAATATGACCAAATAAGACGCTCGGCAATGTAATGATTATGACATGAACGTATAAAAGATAAAATTATGTCATGAAATGTTCATGTGCACGATTAAGAAATTTAATTCATATAATCAAGTCATTCCATCATTCATTCACGTTCTTTCAAGTCATAAATTCATATTTAAAATTAGAATATAAACAATTAAATACATTCAATCGCATTTAGGAAATTAAATAAAACATGAAATAAGTAACAATTAAATTCTATAATTCAATTAAATCAAATATTATTTAAAATTTAATAAACATATATAAATATATAATTAAATATACATACATATACTATATTATATTATATTTATATATAAATATATATGCATGCCATGCACGTACAACCCATGCACGCAAAATCCTAAAATTCATGCAATTTATACCTAACTAATGCATGCATGCAATCCATTACATTAAACACCACAAAATTCATGCAGGAACATATAAGATTAAATACATGCATGCAATTACATTAAGGTCTAATAACTTCATGCATGGAATATTTAATTTTAACATGTTCAGGCATAAAATTCAAACTCATACGAGTACTGTAATAAACATGCAGGAAAGCAAGCATTATCAGCAGCATCAGTTCGTAACAGCAAAAGCAACAGCAACAATACATGACAGCAAAAGCAACAGATCCAGACCCGCACTCCTCGCCCGGGGAGATTTTCAGGCCAAAATTTACCCGGCCGGGTACTTTTATGTACAAAATCTCCCCGGCCGGGGAGAGACGACAGAAACGCACGCAGCAGCAGTCCAGCGAACACAGCACAAAGCTCCCCTGTTTTCTTGCTCAAAACAGAGTAAAAGAAGGTAGCACTCCAAGCAACTGATGCAGCAACAATTAGCACAACAAGCAACAACCAAAACAGCTCTAGTAACTCACCCAAATCACAAAACCGATAGCACAAGCAAGGAAGGAACGCAGCAGCAAAACCAGTCCAGAAACAGGGCCAAAATTCACGAAAAACAGGGTATGCTTGATCTCAATCAATCTCAACAAGTTCAAGCCAATTAAGCTATCCAAAACGCAGCAAAACAAGACAAATTCAACATACATATCAGTCCCAAAAGAGATCAGACCTGAAAGGCTGTCGTACGTGACCATTTTTCAAAGTTTTTCAAAGAGCCATAAATGATATCTTATAAATACCTCAACTACCATGAAATAAATGATCATAAATGAGAAGAATATATCAAAATAATCATTTTCAGGCTTGGAATCATTCAAATCCATTAAGAATTTAGGAAGATCAACATAAATGCTCAAAATCGACAATATTGCAAGATCAACCAAAAATGCATGAAACCATGATCAAATTTAGGGATGAATAGATGAAAATGATCAGGAATGAACATATATTACAACCCTAAGCTTACCTTGTTGATTGGATGAAGGTTGGATGGGATTTGAGCTTTGAATCTCCAAGGTGCTCAAGGGTTGCGGGAACAAACTGGAAGGCAGTGACTTTAGCTGAGATTTGTGGTTTGTGTGAGGGTTAGTTCGGTTAGGGCATAGTATATCAGGTTAGGTGGTTGAGTTAGGATTTCATAGCCTCCATCCATGGTTAATTTGGTTAAAGATTGGATAAGATATGGCCAATTTAGTAACAAAGGGTTAGTTTCGTCGCCGTTTCGTTTTTCGGTTGAAGTTCGGTGGTTCAAATGACTTTGGAAAATTATAAGGCTAAGTTCACTAAACTTGAATTTTCGTTGCGAGTTCAGCGAAGTTGACGAAACTCGAATCCGAGTTCCCGAGCTCAAGATATTAAATACGGAACCAAGGGTGCGCAAATTGCTCATTAGCCCCCGACTTGGATTCCAAAATTCAAATTAAATTCGAAACATATGCAAATAAATCCAAAAATGCGAAACGAACAAATATTCATATACAAAACACGTATAAGTTCAACATATTAAATTTGCACGAAATTCCGGTATCAATTCATATAGAAACGAAGCACGTAAATGTCATTCATACACAATGTAACAATAAAATTCATAATATTAACAAATAGTATAAAATTTAATTCGGATATACTTATAACTATAAAATTTCATGCACTAGTTAAAATATACATGCATGCACTAATTAATTCACATCATGAAAAGGGACGAAATTAATTTAAAAATTGGTTAGCACAATTACATCATAATTAATTTAATAACAATTCTCATTAACATATAAAATTAATATTAATAAAACTTAAGATACAATAATTAACATAATTAACATTAAATATAATTAAAATAAAATTAAATGTATAAAACACGTATAAATAATTATTTCGCGCAATTTAGTAAACACATACGTCATGTTGTATAACTAAAAAAAACTGGGGCGTTACACGACGGATCGCCGGCGACGAAGTGGTGGCGCCACCCGTCACTTTCAGGCCGTCGTTGCACCACCGTGGGTCATCGGTTGGCCACGATCTTGGTACGGTTGTGACGGGCTCGTCGAGCTGATGAATTTCGACTAAAGGTTCGTCGAATTCCGTCGAGAAACGAGCGAGAACGGGCTTGTACGTGTAATTACACCTTGACTGTGTGAATAGTGCTGATCGCGGGAGAAGATGATGAAGGCTGAAGTCTGATCTTTGGCACGAATTATGAGGATCCGGGGTATTATATCTCGGGTCCTCGTACGCAAAAACAGACGAAAAAAGGGGTTAACGAAGTCAGAATTGGGCAAACTCAGAGTCTACGGACTCGTCACGATGCCCCGAACGCAAAGCAAGGGTCAAAAAGGTCGAACTCTCGACCGAACGAGAAATGACCGAATAACCCCTAAAAGAGAAATTGCAAACAAGCCCCTAAACTCTAAAAGAGTTCAAAATAGGGCCACGCAAACTATAAAATCACATAATTAAACACATTAAAAGGTTGAAACGTGGTGTACCTTATAAATCGGACGAGCGGGATGTCACAACCCTGAACAGAGTGCGCAAGAAAATCTAAAAGGTAAATGCGGAAGCAACAGGATCGCAAAAATAATACATAGATCAAACTAAAAGCAAGATAAATCAAATTATTACATGCCTCGCCCACCCCGGGCCAAATAACTCATACTTAAGTTCAAATTCGGAATACCAAACTTAACTTATACATATTTATACATAGTACCAAATATACATAGTACCAAAGCGGGGAAGTAAACATGCAAATGCAAGATCTAAACTAAAGACTCAACCACTCGAACGACTCCCAAAACAAAAGACCGCCGCCTAGCTCGACTCCCCCAACCGGGCACCTGCAAACTCAAGACAAAAGGGGGAAAAACAAACAACGAAGAGGGGTCAGTCCTAAAGACTGGTGAGGGGGCTAACACACGCACCCGTACATATAAGTAGAGCATAGCATAATCAAATCGAAGAGTGGAACCGGGGTTGGGTTTTGCATTCCAAATCATTTAAACCCGTGATATTACATATAGGAAGAAAGATTTAGGGCCGAAGGCCAAAATCACCAAGTTTTAGAATTAGAAGTCCAATCTCGATTCAAAAACCATATCAGAAATGAAGACTTAAACATAATGACTCGGCGAGAACGAGTCCCAACCCCCTTACTCCATAGCAAAGCGAAGCAAAATGAAGGAAAACATAAATCAATCCCACCTTAACACCATTTTGGGGAAGAGAGCAGCCGCTCTCAACCCCCGTACTTACCTTACCAAATACGCTTATACGTCAGGGCAGTGAGTTTCATGACACTCACGCCCAAGGACTCCATCCCCCACCTACCTCCTAGTGGGTTCCGGGTTGATCCTATAAAGTTGAGAAGTGTATAGGGGTTGCAACCGGCGACCCCATGGTCGACCTGGGTCTCCCATTACACCCAAATCCGGGGCCCAAACTTACACTTACACATATCACAAAACTTATCTCGCCAAAACATATCACACACACACCAACCCATTTTCAGAACAAAGAAGCAAAAATATAGCTTACTTATACATAAAAGGGTTTTCAAACGTCTCACAACAAATGGGTCATTTCCCACAAAATACATATCTTACACATATCTATATACATATATACGTATAGGTCGCATGCGGGCTTAAAACACATTTAGGGTTGTAGGTCGTCATAACTAAAAGGAAAGAAAACCCCACCTTGTTGACCAAACCGAACAAAAGGAACCACCTCTTCATCCTCGAGACAAACCTAAGAACAAAAGCAAAGAGCAAAGGACAGGCTTAGACTCAATATGATCCAATTAGACGCTCGGCATATGCGTATGGGTGCAAATGATGCATAAGAAATGAGATGAAGTTAACACTTAGGTTACCTTAATCCATATTGAATCATATCGAAACATATCTCACATATTCCACTTTAACAAATTCACGAACTTCATATAATACATATAACATATCAAATACCAAGTTAGGAAGGCATACATTTCACATAAGAGCAAAGGAATTCCAAGTAAGGCAAGCATAAAAGGTAGGAAGTCATACTCGCACGCAAGGGAGCACTTAGATCACATAAAGCACATTTCACGTCAAACGAATCCATAAACGTAATGCAATACACACGACACTGACAACACATTATATAATCATGAAACATATTAAAATCAAGCAATGACAAGTTACAGCATAGCACATTACATATATAAACAAGTACATAGCACATTAGGGTCAAGAACGGGGAGGGAATCGAACAAAACAAGCAAGAAAACAAGTTCGGGGCCAAAACGTTTCTGCACCCAGATCCAGGGCCATGGATTTTTAATAGGCCGTGGATCCCAGTCCGTAAAGTTTCCCAAATCTGCCATCACATCCATAGCCCTAGATTTGTTTTAGTGCAAATATCCACGGCGGTGGGTTTACTCCAGCTTCAAAAATTCGATATTTTGGCCCCTAAAACACCAAGAACTCAATCTAAACTCATTCCAACACATTATACAAGATATATGTGACAATTATTCAAATATTCATCCCCTAGATCATGCAAAAACCAAGCTAAAGTGAAGGAAAGAGGAGGACATGCATCACCACATTCATGCTCTTGCAAATTCAACAATGGTATCACCATGAATCCTCAACCATCAAGAAAACCAAGTTCATAGAAGTCATATCGAATATCTTATGGTCATATATCTTGCTTCACATCAAAAGAATTCACAAGAACACAAGCAAAATTCATGAAAAAGCATCAAACCCACACTATTCGTGCTATAAGCCATAACTCATGCAAACATGGATGGATTCTTGGAAAATGAAAGGTAAAAGAACCACAAAGACATGGAGAGATCAAATATGGACTTACCTCTTGAATTGGAGAAGATTTGATGGAGCTTGAGTTGAATTCTTGAAGAAGATGAAAAGTGAAACCCCTTTTCTTTTCTTCTTCTCTTCTTTCCTCATATTAGGGGATGATTTCTCTTAATGGGGGAGGGGGTTTCGAATTTCAGATGATAAGAGCGAGAGAGAGAGCTTAACTCATGTCATTTAGTCTTGGTTTAGGTTTGGTTAAGATTAAAATGGGTCCCACAAGTGCAAGACTAGTCGAAGGGGTCACTTTGGTGCAAGCTGCTCATTCCTGGTGAAGAACGGGGGATCAAATGGGCTTAGAAAATTATGAATCTTGATTCCTTGACTTTCTTTCTTCGTTACAAGTCCAACGCATCTTTCAGAATTCGAATTGGAATTCCCGAGCTCAAGTTATACCTTCCGGAACACAAGGTGTGCTAAAGCTCGTTAGGCCCTTATGTCCCTAACACATAAAACGGTTCCAAAAACCGTATCAAACGAACTCAAAAACAAGTAACGAGCATAAAGACACCTTTATAACACATGTAAATCATGCATAGCACGTATTCACAAAAGAAATCAAGAACGAAAACGGGCACAAACGGAGCAAAAACGAAACAAGGAAGACAAATACGTGCAAACAAGTCACAACAGATTCAAATAAGTTTCAAATAATTCAAATATATCACAAAAGGAATATAATAAACATATAATTCACGTAATTAATTAATTAAAAGCGCACGTAGCTCTCTCGTGAAAGCGTACCTGGAAAGATCGGACGAGCTGGATGTTGCAGTCGATGCGTCAAAGAGCATACCTAGATAACCCATAAGATAATATGGTTTTCTCCAAATGGTCAACTTACGAAATTGGATTGGGCTTCTAGGAATTAGAGTATTCGAATTAGTGAAATAGTCAAAGTTGTTTGACTTAAAATTCGAGCATAGCGTGTACAAGAAAGTGTAGAGACTAAAAGTTCAACTTTTGGTACTTTGCGAAGATGGCATCCTTCTCATTGGGAATGCGAAGGATAACATAAAAGTTACCAAAGCCTGGTCATGAACCATTTTTGAGATGAAAGATCTTGGTGATAGATCCTACATTCTCGAGATAAATATCTATGGAGATAGATTTAAAAGAATAATTGGATTATCACGGTCAAGGTACACAGACAATGTACTAAAAGGGTTAAGTATGGGAGATTCCTACAGAATTTCCAATGGACAATGGAACATCTCTTTTGAAGAGGATGTGTCCTAAAATAGCTATGAGAAAGTTAGAATGTCCAAAACCCTTTTCGGGAAAATGGTGTATAATGTAAACAAAGCAATGTACTTGACAAGATATGTAACGCCCCAATTTCCAGACAGTCAGGTACGCTCTACACGTGTGAGTTTCGAGAATTAGGATTTTAATTTATTACTTTTGTTTATTCAATTTACATGCATTATATTAATTTTATAAATTGTATCTCAACATGATTACGTGAAAATATGTGAAATACGTGTCAACTTGAGAATTAGTTTTTAAATTGGATTTAATTGTTACGTGAATTAATTGTCGAACTTGTTTTAATTGCTTAAGTGTCCTTAATTGACATTTATTTAAATTGGTGGACCAAATTGCATGAAAATATTCTTGGACTAAATTGATCCTTTTCCAAACTTGTTATACTTAATTGCATAACTTATAAAACTTGGAGGATTTAATTATAGTTTCAGATATTTCACCAAAATCAAGGAGATGAGTTACGTTATATTTCTTCCATCTTCTATGATCATTTCATTTCAAGCCAAAAATACACATTTTGCTTCCTTGCTTCACCGAACCAAAACCTCCAAGAAAGAGAGAGGAATTTCATCATCTCAAGCTAAAATTGTGGAGGAATCATGAACTTTGAGGCTCAATCATCATCTTAACTTCATCTCCTTCTTCTCTTTTCTTCTAAGGTAAAGATGGAGATATATGTGTGATTTCTTGATAATTATATATGAAGCTAGGGTTCATGAATTCCTGAGATAAATGGATTAATTGTTGCTAGAAACATGAATACATGATTCTACCTTGAATTTATGCAGGAATTCTTGAAGAAGTGGAAGTTATATGATGAGTTGCTATATGAATGTGAAGTGGTAATTCTTGATGATTAATGAGTAATATGGGTATTTATATCAGTTTTATTGCACTTTAGGTATGCATATATGTTCCTTTTCATGAATTCATGCCTTTGGAGATTGAATTATATAAGTTATGATGATTTGGTTGTTGGTTCGTGCTTCCCCTGTTCTGCTGCTCTGTTTCTGCATCTTCTGTGTAACGGGAACGACCCTTCCTGTTCCCTTTGTATTTGGGGAACGACCCTTCCCATTTTTGAAATGTGTGTATGTCGGCGAGAACGGGAACGACCGTTCCCACTTTGGCTTACAGCCGAGAACGACGGTTCCAATTTTCGGGGAGCAGCTTCGGGGAGCTGGGAACGGCCGTTCCCAGGCCCCTGGAGAGGCAGTAAGTTTCTGCATAAACTTGAGATTTCCAATTCTTTTCCTTTACCTTTAATTGACCCCAACATGTCATTATATGATCAATTACATGTAATTATATGATTGTAACATGCTACATTTGATAATGCATGTCATCTCGTTGCATGATTAAGCCGTGCGTCGTATTTGGTAACATTCTTGAGTTATTGTCTCACGAGTACATAATGCCCCGTTTCTTGTCTAGTTCTTCTCTAGGGCTGAGATTGTGATCAACTGAGCACGTTCATTCACCCTTGAGTCGTCGTGTTGCCTGTCAGGTGAGGTTTAATTTCTAGTTACCTAGAACTTATACAACCCTTACATGAGATTTCGGCCAAAAGGTATTTATATCTATAACTTTCCATGAAATTAATCATGCTTTTAAGAAAGCCAAGTTTAATGAAAGCAAGTCATGTTCATTGCAAGCAAGCCATATTATTGGCATGAATCAAGCGTGTTTGGCAAGTAATCATGTTCACTTTGGGCCTGAGGGTAGTGTATGAGCCAACCGGGAAAGCATAGGGCTGACGGGTAACTCTGCACTTCCCTCATCATGTGGGATCACCTCTGAATCCACCAGGAGGTTTGGTGGAGGAAGAAATCCCGTGCGTGGGAGTCATGTTCCTGACGTACACCATGTCGTGGATGGTGAAGGCTAGCTACCTTCCCATCATTGGAGGGAGAAGGAGATTGGGGTCGGGTCCAGCACCACGGGCTATCCTCAGGTTACTGCACTGATTTCATGCATTGATTGTATTAAATGAATACACTATCGCACTACTACACTATAACTGAATTGCATGATCACCTGTTAATTAATAAAACAAACATGTATTGTTCACTATTAGTTTAAGGTTGGAGATTTTCCCTCACTCGTTGGGCCACGTATTGTATGAAAATGAATGAAATAAAGTGTTAAATTGGATAGTTGTACTCTCGGGTGAAGGATATTATATTCTTGAACTCCTATTATATTTTCCTTTCTAAAACTTTACCTGAGAATATAACTTGCATATTATGTGCACTGATATTTATTTATACCCCTCACTCAGTCTTCATAGACTGATGCCTCCACCTTTCAGGTTCGTGCAAGTGCATGCTAGGCGGGAATCTAGTCAAGTCCAGTCTTTGTAGTCTAGTCATGCACGGTTCATTTAGTTATTATTGCATATGATTTATTGTTATTGTTATTTATTATGTATTATAGAGATGATAATGTATCGATAGTGGAAATAACATGTTGTTGTTGTTTGTAATTGATATTGAACATATTATGCTTTCGTCTTATTTTGACGCATGATGGATTGATTAATTGGTTTGGAGTTAGTCCTGCCTAGCTAGTTGTCATTTACTTTTATTGCCTCTCGTTCGCTATAGTTTAGTTCATGTATAGGTCGTCCATCTCATATGTGGACTGAGCTATATTGCAGGGATGTGGCATCTTTGCGCTTCGGGTGCTACAAGATATGGTTACCACATAGCGTGATGGGCCAATTCTAAATGTAACCTTAGAGAAGGTCACTAGACGACTGTAAAATTACCCTCTAAGTACTTTAGAAGAAATGAGGATATATTTTAAGAGTCCGGGCAAGATCTTGTCATTAAAGGATTGTTTGATGTAATCATTGCATCAAAATATAGATAATTATTGATCTATGAGAGGATACGCATTCTGCCTAGATGGCAGAGCAGTGTTTTGGAATGGAGTTCCAATCGAGAGACACTGTAGATTTAACTATAAGGGTGAATACTTAGCCGTATTGAATATTGCTAAGTTAAGTGTTTTGGTAAGAAAGTCCATCTAATGAATAGATGAAGTTCCTACCACGAAACAATGCCATTATCATATGATATGATGAAATGGATAGTTGCTCGAGTAAGAGAACTGAGACCTCACCAAGGGACCAGACGCTTGATTATGAATCACGCAAATAAGGAAATCGTGTTTCCTTATTGATGTGTAAATTAGAAACATTCACATCAGCAGAGAATATATCAGATCCACTTTAGGAACACCCAAAGTCAATAAGGCTCTAAAAGTACATCTTGGGAAAATGGAACCTAGAATAAACCTAAAAAGGCTTTTACGGGCAAGTGGGAGATTATTTAGAATAGTGCCCTAGAAAGTTGTTATGCTTTAGGACTTTCCCTATATCACAAATAATCTTTGAATAATTTACGAATGATTGTAATCGTAGGCGAACAGTTCTTATGTGTCATTACATATTTTGAGTGTTTCCATTTCGTGTGCATGTCTAGAACTCCCCTAATCTGATGAGGCCGTTAAGAACTTTTTCATTATGGGAATGACACATTAAACAAGTTCTTAACTCCATAGGCGAGGATTAGAAACTTCTCCAAGTTAATGAGGCCGACAGACAGTGGGAGTGTCGACTTTGCCTCTGTTGAGACTTGCTTGTGTAGTTGTGTCCTTAAGAAGGATCATCCTATTTCATGGGGTGTAAAGTACATAAGTTGATGCGTACACAATACACAAGGGTGATTTTTGTAAGAACAAGTTCACTGAGAGTGCCCTGCGTGAGAAGATTCCTAAATGGGAAAAGACGTTACTAGAACTTCCAGATTAGGAATTTTCTCACATGTCAATCACATGAGGAATTAATCCTTAGACTTGAGATTCCACATTATCTCAAATGAGCTAACTCTGCAATCTTTGATATAGGCTCAAAAGGGTTTTGCCATATAGACACCTGAACCACAACCTATGTTGGGATTACACAAGTGGCATGTGAGAATTGTTGGAATCAATAAAGGACCCACACTTGTTGCAGGCAAGATGATCTCTTATTACACAAGTCATTCATGTTCCATCCAAAAATCCTTGCGCAAGGTGGTTAGATAAAGACATCAAGAAAATGGGGTTTTCTTGGATTGAGATCAAATGGAATATGAAGGGAACTTTGTTTTAAGATTAAGATTAGTAGGGCTCTCTATATTCTCATGCCCTAGATCTTAATCGAGAGATAGGATGGTAGGAGGATCATGTCCCACATGATGTCATTGACTAGTAGGTTCTTTCGAATGTACATTCATATTTCGGGTAGGGGTCACACAACTGTTGCTAGACTATGGTCGTGTGATCTATGAGATAATTAATTAATAAAGAGTATTAATTAATTAGGCTCATTGCTAACTGAAATTGAACCCAGAGAGTCACACACAAATGCCAGGGTCAAAGGGTATTATGGAAAGATCAAATAATTGATCGAAACGAGACCACAGTCTAAGGTGCACGTGTGGAAGTCGAGAGCACGTTTGGGACGTGTGGCTCCAATTGAGGAATTGGACCATATGTTAATTAATTGGAGAATTAATTATTAAGCCCAAATATAATTAATTTGTGAATTAATTATAAAGCCACAATATAATTAATTAGTGAATTAATTATATAGCACAAAATGAAATTAATTAGGAATTAATTTTATCCTATTAGAATTAATTAGTGAATTAATTCTAAAGCCCTTCATGGAATTAATTAGAGAATTAATTCAAGATATTTAATTATTTAATTGTTCTAATTTGATTAGAATAAATATATACGTTAAATATAAATTATCTTCTATTTAATATTAATTCTAATTGATTAGAATAAGATATTATTAAGACAAGATATTTAATTATTATTGGAATAATTAAATATTCCTAATTTGATTAGAAGGAGCTCTTTCTAGAAGAATAATATCTTCTTTAGATAAGATGTTATTGCTTGGAGAGAAAGAAAAATAGAAGAAAAGTCAAACTAGGAATCCTGTTCCAAAATTGACTTAGGGTTTAAGAAACCCCATAAATACACGAAGGGCTCGTGGGACGAGGTTAACCCCGACATAATTCGATTGAAAAAAATATCAGTTTCTTGGAAAAACGTGATCAGTTCGTGTGTTTGAGGATCGGATGATTTTTTTTCAAAGGGGCTTAGGCATGGCAGATTCAATCTTCGTCAAATAGGACTTTTTGAAGAGAGATTTAATCTTGTTTCTTGTTTCTTTAATACACATGTTATAGTACTAGCATACTCACTAACATGAATTAAATCTAGGTTGGTGTGGATTATTACTCTAGAGGATTTCTACTTTGGAATCTCGAAGAAAGAATCAAAAAATGGGGATATTCATACGGCATGAAGAATGTTTGAGGGCGGCTCAATACGTTTCAAGAAAGCTTCAATTCTTGTAAGTTTCTTGAATCCCAAAAGTTCTGAAACGAACATTGCAAGATCACGATCCGTTTTGGAAAAAAAATTAAACTTTCGTTGCTTTTAACTCTGTGTTTTTCCAACACGAGTTACTTATGGAGATGGAGTTAAACGGTGAGTTTAAAATTGGTTTGTTGAATATTAAACATGTTTTTATTAGGTTAAGTTGCGAAGAAGATTACACCAAGTTGTGGATGCAAAAGATAATATTGCTTGACGGATTTTCAATAAGGCTCTTTAAGTGGACACCAGTGTTTAATACGAAAGTCGAGTCCTCAGTTGCTCCGGTTTGGGTGAAATTTTTGGGTTTATCAACTCAATTCTTTAAGCCGAATTAACTGTTCGATATAGTAAAAAATATCGGCGAACCGTTTGCAAGGAATAGTGCCCTTAAAGCATATGTTTGCTTTACTATTTCCTTGTAAAATCACAAACAGTCTTTGAATAATAAACGAGATGATTTTGGTCATAGGCAATCACTTCTTTATGTGCTTATTTATGTCTGTTTGAGTTTGACTTTGTTTTCCATGTACTACACTCCCCTAATCCGATGAGGCCGTCAAGAACTTTGTCGTTATGGGAACGGCACATGAAACAAGTTCTTAACTCTAAAGTCGAGGATTAGAAACTTCTCCAAGTCAATGAGTCCGACAGATAGTGGGAGTGTTGATCTTGACTCTGCTGAGACTTGCTTATGTGATTATGTCCTTTTGAAGGATCACTTAGTTTCATGGAGAGATAAGTGCATATGTAACACCCAAAGCGCAAAGGTGTCACATCCCCCGCACTAGAGCCCAGTCCTCATATGAAACGGTCAATCCATACATGAACTGAGCCATAGCGAACGGGCGACAAGAAAATAAATGCTAACTAGCTAGGCGGGACTAACCCCAAACCAATTATCACAACAGGAGATAAACTGAAGTGAGTTAATAACAAGTCTTTAACAAGCAAACCATTTCTAATCTCCTATCAATACATTATCATCTCTCAAATACACAACATAATATAAAACCGTAGATAACAATACATATGCATCAAGGTAGAATGGACACGTGCTAGATCCGAAAAGAAAGACTTGACTCGACACCAATCCCGCCTAGCACACAACCTGCAAAACTGAAAGGTGAGGTGTCAGTCTCCACAAGACTGAGCGAGGGGCATAATAATATATAAGCGCAGATAACATGCAAGTCATAACCTCGGGTAAGGTTTTATAACAGAAACAAAACAGGTTCAAGAATACTTAGAACTCGCCCGAGATTACAACTATCAGATTTAACAATCAATCATTTCAATCAATCAATCAATCAGTGGCCCGGCGAGTGAGGGCATTCTCCAACCTTACTCCGACAGTGTACAATCACGATACTTTTTATTAATTAATTAAGTGGTCACGCAATCAGTTACAGTGCACACGTAGCAGTTTCAATAACTCCTTCTTCCTCCAATGATGGTGGGTTTGCAAGGCCCGATCCATCCACGGTAAACACGGTGTACGTCGGGAACATGACTCCCACGCACGAGACTCCTTCCTCCACCAAACCTCCTGGTGGATTCAGGGTTCATCCCCACGGTTGAGAGGAGTGTAAGAGTTACCCGTCAGCGCATGCTTTCCCGGTTGGCTCAAACACTAACTCTCGGGCCCACGGTGCACGATACAATATACTCGCCCAAAACACGGTCAATCAATACAATACAATTCGGTAAATCAGTTGCAATTCAATAGAGTTTGGAGAACTATAGATATATATACTTTTTGGCTTAAAACATCACATAGGGTTGTAATGGTTCTAGATATCTAGCAATTAAACCTCACCTGTACCGACAAAATAACGAGAAAGACACGGCCTAAGAAGCCCACTCCACGTCACTGGTGTGCCGGTCTGTGCAACAAAGACGAGTGTACATAAGACACGACTCAAAATGCACCAAATATGATGAACGGCGAAATGCAACGAGACGACGAGCAAAATGCAATGTGACATGAAAACATCTTGTTTCACTTCATTTTAGATCATATAATATCAAATCGGGGTCAAAGAAGCCGTCGGAACGAGGTGCTAAAAATGCACGTTTATGCAGAATGTTTTGTTCTATCAGGCATGTGGGAACGGCCGTTCCGGATTCCCTTTGAAAATGGGAAGGGCCGTTCCCGTGGCCCTTCAAAATGCGCCAGCGTTTTCTTAAAATAAAACACGCTTTGGTTGGGAACGGCCCTTCCGGCATAAAGGCCAAAGTGGGAACGGCCGTTCCCTGTCTCGCTGGCCTTGCTGGCTCAGGATCATGGGAACGGTCGTTCCAGTTTTAAACTGGGATTGGGAAGGGCCGTTCCCAAAATACGAGAGCAGCAGAAAACAGAGCAAATGCAGGGGAGGCACGAAACAACACCAAAACACCACAAATGATCAAATACCAAACTCCAAATGCATATAATTCATGAAATAGACATGCTTGCATACTTATAGTTCAATAATAACTCCTTTAAACACTTAAATCCATGCTTAATCATCAAGAAACAACAAGATCAAACCAGAAATGAACTCATGCTCCAAGCTTATAACCTTCATAAGATATGCATCAAATCATAGCTAGAACCATGTAATCATGCTTCCAACAACTAGAACATAAATTATCAAGCTCAACACATAATCCTAGCTCTCAAATTAATATTCATGAATTCCCAACTAAGCTCATATACCTTGAATGAATGAGAAGAAGGAGAAGAGATGATGTTGTGATGATGATGATACTTCAATTTATGCAATTAACCCTTGAATCCAAGCTTCAAATGACGAATCCTCTTCTCTTCTTGGTAGGGTTTTAGAATCGGTAAAAGAAAGGAAGCAAGGAGTGTAGTGATAACATGAAATGAGCTCATGGAAGAAATATGCTAGATATTATAAGACTAGGCACAAATTGCAATTTAATCCCTCCACTTTGTAAGTTATGTAATTAGGTTCAATCTCATGGAAATTGATCAATTAAGTCCAAGACTATTTCATACAATTAGGTCCTCAAATTAATAAAATGACCACTTAAGGACAATTATGCAATTAAACAATTAAGTCATAATTGGCAATTATTTCACATTAAATCACATATCGCATAATTGAGAATTGGGGCGTTACTGCATATGATGATGCGTTCATAATACATAAGGGTGATTGTTACAAGAACTTCATCACTGAGATGTCCGGCGTGAGAACATTCCTAAATGGGAAAGGAAGTTTCCAGAAACATCCAGATTAGGAAATATCTTACAGGTCAATGACGTGATTCATTAATCGTTAGACTTGAGATTCTGTAATGTCTCATATGAGCTAACTCTGTAATCTTTGATATAGGGTCAAAAGGGTGTCACCATATAGACACCTGAACCACGGCCAAAGTTGGGATTACACAAGTGGCACATGAAGAATTAGTAGAATCGATAAAGGACCTACACTTGTTAAGAACAAGAACGATCTCTTACTGATTAAGTTGTTCATAGTCCATTAAAGATTAAACCCTTGGCCAAGGTGGATAAAAGATCAAGACATCTAGAAAATGGGGTTTTCTAGGATTGAGATCGAAATGGATATGAAACGAACTTAACTTTAAAGATCAAGAACATTTGGGCTCTGAGAATATTCTCATGCCTTAGTTCTTGATTGAGAGATGGATTTGTAGGAGGATCGTATTTCACAGCTTGTCATTGACTGAAAGGTTCTTCAATTCTTTCCGTTATTCAGCTAGGGTACACACCCCCATTTCTAGATTACGGTAGTGTGATCTGTGAAATGATTAATTAATTAGGGAATTAATTAATTAGTGTCACTGCTAATCGAATAATGACACTAAAGGGTCACACACAAATGCCAGAATACGAGGGTTATGGTAGGATGTTAATATGATTAACGAAGGATCAAAATGTTGATCGAAGAGAGGCATATAACGTGACTGATGCCACGTGTCATGTACACGTGGCTGCCATATGTCACGCACACGTGGCTTCACGCGTGGCCTCATGCGTGTGATTTACTACACATGCGAATTCTTTTCTAGAATTAATTAATTAAATTGTAATTAATTAATTATAGTCTTTTAATTAATTCTGAATTAATTGTTAAGACTATTCTCAAATAAACTTAACCCAATAAATAATTAATTGGGAATTAAATTATTTATTGAATCTTGACTTTTAACTTTGGGAAAGTTGAAAAGTCCAACTTCCTATTGTAGGAGAGAGAGAGAAGACAATTCTTGCCAGGCTTGGAGAATAAGTTAAGAACTTATTTTTCCAATTAAATTAGTTAATTAGTGAGCAAGAAAACAAAGTCCACTAGGTTTGAGAAACCCTAGGGATTTTCGAACCACCTAGTATTTATACTAGGGGTGGTGTTTCTCTTACTCTTTTAACCAACACTCTTGAAATGTTAAGTTTTTGAGAAAATCCAAAAGAAAAGTTTTCAATGTAAATCCTAGCCTAACACAAGTCATAGAACAGGCATTCTCACTCGCTTGATCGTGTTCTAGGATTGGTGTGGATATGCTTTGGAGGTGATAAGAATCATGGAAGTCTTGATCAGGATGAAACGAATCAACAAGAAGGTCATTTGCACAAGCGAGAAGAAGGAATAAACTTAAAATAAAAATCCAAGTGAGCCATTTACAAGAGCTCGGTCTAAGAATATTCAAGAAAAAGTTGAAAGCTTAAAGTAATAAAGAAGGCTTTCAAAATTCGAGTGAAAAGGACTTCAATATTTTCATAGCTGATTATTAAGTAATTTAAGCTTTATTTACGTATTTTTGGGCCTAGGTTATTATATTATTATGTTGGGCTTTTCTTTTTAAGGTTTGTAGGTGATTTTGGGTATGTTTTACCCATCTTTTTTAGGCTCTTTAGATAGTGGCGGGATTAGAGTGTCTCTTAGTATTCCAAACATTCTCTTATATTTAGGAGTGTATGATACTTTGTAAAAAAAAACCAAAAATGTAGATTTTCAATTGAGAGAATTTTCTCCAACTTGTTCTTCTTAGAGCATGATGAAAACTCAAGTGCAATCACTTGAAATTTCGACTTTAATAATATTGATTTCTGGTTCTTTATACCCACGGGATCAATATTCTCATTGATAGTATTGGTTTCTTGCTCGCATAGCAATGGGGTCAATATTCTCTTGATAATATTGGTTTCTTGCTCGTATAGCAATGGGGTCAATATTTCTTTTTATAGTATTGGTTTCTTACTCTTATAGCAACGGAGTCAATATTACTTATTTCAGCCTTATTGGGACGATCCGGGAGTTAATTTCCAAGCTATTGATGACGGGTCTCACGGAGGGTTCGTTAAGGTTCGCATCAGGAGGTCTTCTAATTTGGAGTCTATTACGAAGGTCGTTCGACGGATTTTGCTTGAAGGGTGTTCCTTAGGTGGTAACGACATCACTAAAAAGCTTCTATCATTGTAAGTTTCTAAACACCCTACAATACGATACGAAAATTGCAAGACAACGATTAAACTTTTGGAAAATTTTAAACTTCCGCTGCTCAACTATTTTGTGTTTTCCAACAACTGGTATCAGAGCCACCTTGCAACGTTCGTATTATGTCTTTACTGCTTTATGAATTTTGACTGAAAATTCTTGAATTTGGATATTGGCTATGTATTCTTGGTTTCTGTATAAAAATGAATCTGTCGGATCAATGTTGTTTCTTGAAAATTTTGGAAAAATTATTTTCTGATAAATCTAGTTTTAAGTTGTTTTAATTCGGATTGTATTGAACTGTTTTAATTCAAAACTGAATTGGTTGAATTTGCAAAATTATGACACGAAATTGGAACAAGTGCGTAGCCACACGCGATCACCCGCGGCCTTAACGCATCACGCGCATGGGGCGGCTCACGCCGGTCCGCCTAGTCCGCCCTCGCGTGGGCGACACGGCCGGGACTGCCGGGACCGCGAGCGGTGCCCGGGCTTCCTAGCCAGCCGCCCACAACGTTCCGCCCATTATCGCCCGCCATGCCTGCTCGCGGCGTGCAACCTGAGCGTGCTTGCGGGACCTTCTCGAGCTTTGCCTGCGTGCTTTTGGGAACCCTTGCGGGCCGTGTGCGCGTGCTTGTAGGCGGTGGCCGAGCGCCTAGCAAGATTGATCCAAGGGGCCTCGGTTTTCATTTCGTGTTTTGGTTTCGTGAAATCCCGTTTTGTAAAATCTTAATTTATTTTAAAATTTGATTTTAATTTTATAAAATTATTTATTTGAAATAATTATAAATTTTGGGATTTTATGAATTAAAGTCAAGTTCTTATTTTTTGAGAAAATATTAAATATCACTTTGAATGATATTTTGACAAAAATTTAATTTTGAATTAATTATGGTTTTGTCATGATCCGAATTTCAATTTTGAATAAATTCTTGGATAGTGAACTAATATTCAAATTACTTAAGTTAGTTGTAACTTGAAGTCAAGGGAATTTTAAATTTAATTGGTAAATTTAAATTCAAGAGGAATCATGCTAGTTTAGGTGATCATGGGTTAGTCTTATGTATGTTTCAAATTCTGCACATGGATGATTTCAATTGGGGTCAGAACCCCATAGTTGTGCGTTTTCAATTTGGGTTGGAGCCCTACTATTGTGCGTACTGTTATATGTTTATTATGTGGCTTTCCTTATTATTGTTTTTGGGCCGGGGTATGCCCCGTGTATTTGTCTATGGCCGATATGAAAATTGAGTCATATTACATTATGTAGAGAGAGTAGAACTTTGGAAATGAGGTTTTATTTTCATTTTGGAGACAAGCACCCATGGAATAAGAAGGATCCACAAGGAGCACCTGAAGAACGGAGGGCATAAAAGACCCCCCAAATGTTTAGAAGGGTTTCTATTAAATCTAATAGATAGGATGTTTTTTCATTAAATTCTGTACCCCTATGTGATATGAACTGTCATATGTGGCATGAATGTTAGAACTAGTGATTTTGGAGTGGCTCCCAAAATCACATATAAGATAGGATACCCATGATCATCTCATAATTAGTATCATGATAGGACATGTTATCTGCTAATTGCTTCTGTGATACATTTTATGTGAAACTGCATTAAACAAGACAATTAAAATTTGGATAACATTATATGTTGGTAAGGTCATTCCAGACAACTCTCTGGAAAATCGAAAATCCCTTTATTAAATATTGAGCAATTTCGAATAAATAGGTTTTTTTATCAAGGTAATAAAATCCCGAGCATTCCATCAATAGGATTTAGGACTTAATAAGTGAAACTACTCACAAGTCGTGGGGTAATTAGTGTAGCTTATTAACTCTTAGTTTCCTGATTAATTATTTTAAATAATTAATATTTCTTGACCATTTTAGAATGGGTGATGTCTCAAGTCGTTGGTCATTTCGGACTAAGTTTGGTTGAGATCTTATGATTGATGGGTCCTGCTCAACACTAAAGTAGATATGGATGTCTCACGAGTCGTGGGTCCATGATTGAAAGATTAGTGATGCAAAAATATTACTACGAATTCCATAGGGATGGAATCGGCAATTAGTACCCACCAAAAGATTCTTAGACCTTTGGATATCTCATGAGTCATGGGTCCAAAACTAAGAATGCTTAGGATCCTAGTACCCATTGAGAAAATAAGTTTCTTCTAAAGTCGTTTGGAATTTATAGACTTTTTAAAAACAGTGGGAGAACATATTTCTAAAGACCTTGATAATATGTAATTGTTATTATTCAGCATGCTCATGATTTATCTGTTTTTCCATTTAGGTTGTAGTTCTGTGATTCTCTACAATTGAAATGGCAACTAAAAATCCTCTAGGATCCATCCTCGAATCAAACAAGTTGACGGGGCCCAATTACTCTGATTGGCTTCGGAATCTAAAGAGAGTTTTAGATTCTGAAAATATAAGATATGTTCTCTTCGAGGGAGAGCCTATCGCTGAAGGCGAGGCTCCGACTCAGGCCGAAAGGGACACGATTGCGAAATGGTCTGAAGATAATCTTAGCCCGTTGCCTCACGTTGGCCACCATGTCTCCGGACATGCAGAGGCAACACGAGTCAATGGACAACGCTTGGGAGATTTACGACCATCTCGAGCAATTGTACCGCCCCAAAGAGCGTGTTCTAAGGTACAACACCTCTACGGAGCTCTTTCATCTCAGAATGAAAGAAGGTACAAGTGTCCATGAGCAGGTCTTAAGTTTCTTGCTTTGAACGAGAAACTGACCTCCATGGAAATGCCACTGAGTGAAGAACTCGTTGTGGACTTGTTGCTCGCATCGCTTCCACCATCATTCAATCCTTTCGTGCTAAAGTTCAACATGAATCATCCTCGTGCTACTATAGCTGAGCTGATTAGTCAACTTGTGACTGCTGAAGACACTATCAAGAAGGATAGCAAAGTAATGATGGTCACTTCCTCTTTTGGGCCTTCTAAAGGCAAAGGGAAGAAAGTTCCCAAGAAAAAGGGATCTCTTAAATCCGAAGGAGGGGTTAAAAAGGGAAAGGCCAGGAAGAGAAAGGATCAGAGAAAGGATGTTTGCCATCATTGTCGCAAGAAAGGGCATTGGAAGAGGAACTACCAAGAGTACAAGGATACTCTAAAGAAAGGTGTGTTTATTGTTGAAGTAAATCTATCTATTGATTATAATTCTTGGGTACTTGATACGGGTTGTGGAGCTCATATCTAGAATGATGTACAGATGTTAAATGAGGTCCGACAGCTTGAAGAAGGAGAATGCGTCTTGAAAATTAGGAATGGATCAAGCGTTCAAGCCCAAGCCATTGGGACGTGTAGATTAGATTTAGTTGTCTTCACTTTAGTTATGAACAAAATCCTTTATGTACCTTCTATTATTCGTAATATCATTTCCATTCCAATACTTAATTGTGAAGGTTGTAAGACTTTTCTAGAAATAAGAACTTTTATCTTAAGAAGAATAAAACTTCTGTTTTGCTTGGTACATTATATAATGGACTTTATACAACTAAAGACACTAATATTTTGAATATACAATAATTAAACAAACACAAAAAAGATGACAAGATCTCGGTTTCTTTATGGCACGCACGTTTAGGGCATATTTCTAAAGATAGGATTGCTAAGTTAACTAATTTAGGATCATTCTATGATAATGAACTTAAAGAGTTCACTCATTGTGAATCATATTTTAAAGGAAAGATGGCCAAAACTCCCTTTAATGGTAAAGTGGAACGTGCCACTAAAGTATTGGATTTAATCCATACTGATGTTTGTGGACCACTTAGTGTAAGTACGAGAAACAATCATCAGTATTCCATAATCTTCATAGACGACTTTAGTCGTTTTGGTTATGTGTACTTATGAAGTATAAATCCGAAGCCTTTGAGAAATTCTTAGAATTTCAAAAGGAGGTAGAGAACCAAACTGGTCACAAGATTAAGACACTTCGATCTGATCGAGGTGGCGAGTATCTAAGTGAAGAATTCCTTAATCATCTCAGAGATAATGGAATTATCTCTCAGTGGACTCCTCCGAGAATTATCTCTCGATATGGTTCATTCCATGATGAGCTTCACTGAATTGCCACCTTCATTTTGGGGTTTTGCCTTAGAATCAGCAGTTAAGCTTCTGAATCTTGTTACCTCCAAATCTGTACCCAAAACCCCATATGGGATGTGGTTTGGCAAAATCTCTAACTATTCTTACTTAAGAATTTGGGGTTGTCCTGCTTACGTGAAGAGGACAGTGGGAGATAAGCTTGAAGCTAGATCAAGCTTATGCAACTTCGTAGGATATCCTAAAGAGTCAATAGGATATTATTTCTATGATCGTCTTGAACAAAAGATCTTTGTGTCAAGAAATGCTACTTTTCTTGAGGACTCGTTCCTTAAAGAAAAGAAAGGCAAGATCGCAGAACTCGAAGAGGTTTGAGACCAAGGTCCCACGCTAAGTTTGGAGACTAACGTTCCTCAGCCAATTGTAGAGAGTGATACACGTGAAAATCCTCCTCAAATAAGATGTTCTGAACGCATTCCTAGACAAACAGAGAGATGGTATGGCTTTCTCCACCAAACATCTCAAATGGATAATGATCCATTAACTTATGATGAGGCACTGTTAGATTTGGACTCTAAACAGTGGAAAGAAGCAATGAAATTCGAAATGGATTCCATGTACTCTAACCAAGTTTGGACCTTGGTTGATCCACCTGATGGAATCAGGCCTATAGCGTGTAAATGGATATATAAGTGTAAGCTTGGTGTAGATGGAAGCGTGGCAGCCCTTTAAAGCAAGATTAGTTCCTAAAGTTTTCACTCAAAGACCAGGTGTAGACTTTCCTAAAACCTTCTCCTCGGTTGCAATGCAAAAGTTCATTAGGATATTGCTTGCTATCGCAGCGTATTATGACTACGAAATATGGCAAATGGATGTGAAAACTGTCTTTCTCAATGGAGACATTGACAAATACATTTACATGGAGCAACCCATGGGTTTCATATTCAGTGGGAGCGAACCAAAGGTTTGTAAGCTCCAAAGACAATCTACGGATTGAAACAAGCTTCTAGGAATCGGAACATTCAATTGGATGAAGAAGTCAAATCGTTTGGCTTTATTCAAAATCCGAATGAGTCCTGCGTGTAACAAGAAAGAATTGGAAAACTCGGTTCCATTTCTGATACTTTATGTAGATGACATCCTCCTCATTTGGAATGCAAAGGATAACATGAAAGTAACAAAGTCTTGGTTATCAAACCAATTTGAGCTAAAGGATCTTGGTGATGCATCCTACATTCCCGGGATAAAGATCTATCGGGATAGATCTAGGAGATTGTTAGGATTATCACAGTCGATTTACATAGATAAAATACTAAAGAGGTTTAGTATGGAAGATTTCAAACGTGGGAAACTTCCAATGGGCCCGGGAACAGTTCTTTCAAAGAAGCTGTGTCCCAAGACTGAACTTGAAAAGTCCAGGATTTCCAAAATTCCTTATGCATCAGCTATAGGAAGCATAATGTATGCGATGCTATGTAATCGACCTGATGTGGCTTACGCACTTAGCGTGGCTAGCCGATTCCAATCTGACCCTGGTGAAGGTTACTGGACTACTGTAAAGAACATCCTTAAGTACTTACGAAGAACTAAGGATTTGTTCATGGTTTACGGAGGCCAGCAAGATCTTGTCATTAGAGGATACTGTGATGCAAGCTTTGCATCAGACATGGATGACTTTAAATCCATGTCAGGATACATATTCTGCCTGAACGGCGGAGCAGTGAATTGGAAAAGTTCCAAGTAAGCAACCACTGTAGATTCGACCATTGAGGCCGAATACTTAGCTGCAAATGATGCAGCTAACGAAGGTGTTTGGGTAAGAAACTTCATCCACGAGCTGGGTGTAGTTCCTAGCATTAAAGACCCCATTATAGTGTTTTGTGACAACACCGGGGCGGTTGCTCAAGCAAGAGAACCAAGATCTCACCAAAGGACCAAGCACATTTTGAGGAAGTATCACTTAATCCGTGATATCATCAAGAGAGGAGATGTGCAAATTAAAAGGGTCACATCGGTAGAGAACATGGAAGATCCACTTACTAAAGCCCTTAGTCAACAGGCTTTCGAAGGACAACTTTAGAAGATGGGTCTTAGATTAGCACCTGAGTGGCTTTGACGGGCAAGTGGGAGATTGTTAGGAATAGTGCCCTTAAAGCAGATGTTTGCTTTACTATTTCCTTGTGAAATCACAAACAGTCTTTGAATAATAAACGGAATGATTTTGTTCATAGGCAATCACTTCTTTATGTGCTTATTTATGTCTGTTCCGGTTGACTGTATTTTGCATGTAATGAACTCCCCTAATCCGATGAGGCCGTTAAGAACTTTGTCGTTATGTGAATGACACATGAAACAAGTTCTTAACACCATAGGCGAGGATTAGAAACTTCTCAAAGTCAATGAGTCCAACAGACAGTGGGAGTGTCGACCTTGACTCTGCTGAGACTTGCTTATGTGATTATGTCCTTTTGAAGGATCACTCAGTTTCATGGAGTGATAAGTGCATACGTTGATGCGTTCAGAATACATAAGGGTGTTTGTTACAAGAACTTCATCACTGAGATGTCCCGCATGAGAACATTCCTAAATGAGAAAGGAAGTTTCCTGAAACTTCCAGATTAGGAAATATCTCACAGGTCAATGACGTGATTCATTAATCCTTAGACTTGAGATTCTGTAATATCCCATATGAGCTAACTCTGTAATCTTTGATATAGGCTCAAAAGGGTATCACGAATAAGGATAACTCTTTGGTAAAACGGTATCAAGAGGAGATTGTGAGATCTCATGGAGCACCGGCTAATATAGCGGCTGATAGAGATCCAAAGTTCACATCACAATTTTGGTAGAGTATTCAAAAGTTATGGGAACAAACTTAGACTTTATCACAATAATAAAACCCTCAGACAGATGGATAGTCACTAAGGATGATAAAGAGTCTAGAGGACATGATGAAGGTATGTGCATTAGACTCTCGGGTACCTTGCGGAGTCGTTCCAAGTTTTGGTAATGAAGGGATCAAGCTCAACCGATGGTCTAATCCAGATAAGATTTTTGGAGATAAAGTAATCTGGTTTGAGAAATTGGGAAATCTCTTAATAAAAATCCTGAGAAAAGACACGACATTAGGAAAGTAAAATGGGAACCGAAGAAAAGATGCAAGAACGTCACCCGAAATTGTCCCTGGAACGGTTGTGGAATCTGAGGACATATTCCCTTTTAAGGGGGGAAGATTGTGACAGCCGTATCAAGACCTAGCTGGAAACGATAAACTTAAGATAACCAAAATGAGTTTATATATCTTGATCCATCCTTAAAATGCTTCATGAATTTCATCTCTACATGAACTAAGTGTTCTTTTGTGACATTATGTGATGTTTTTTTTTTTTTTTTTTTTTTGGGGGGGGGGGGGGGGGGGATGGCACCGAAACCCTAAAACCGCTATTTATTTCCGAACCAGTACTACGTCGTTTTATTCGAGAGACTCTAAAGAACCTATACTTATTTCCTTAGAATTTTTCAATTCTCTTTTCAATGCTTTGAGGTTTCGTCTATATGTCCAGGGCAATTTAAGAATTTATTTTCAAATAAAAATTTCCTTCGGTGGAAAATGTTTCCTTCGATAGGATGATTCAACCCTTGAGATTATCGTCATAACGTTCCTCGATTTTTCCTACATTTTTGAAGAACTTTTGGACCTTCAAATCATACTCTAAGTATTTATTTCATAATTAAATCAATTTTTGAAATTTAGCAAACTCCTATCTTCCGAAGCTTATAACTTTTAAACCGTACATCCGATTTTGATCCGTCAGTAACCATTTCGAAGCTAATTTAATTTCCTAGCTCCTGGACACTTTTCCAGCTCCAAAAATATGTAGGAGAAAGGTGAAATTACTAGATTAGCCCTGCTGTGATAATTGTGTTAATAAGGAAACCTATTTTTGGAAATTTCATAAATTACCCCACTTTAAGTTCCTAGAATAAATATTATTTACCCTTTAGTCCTTCCTTACAACTATAAATAAGTGTATTGGGGTCTCATTTGTTGCTCTCACTCTCTCCCTTTCACCCCTAGTGGCCGCCCCCCTCCCCCAAGTTCTCAAATTGTGATTAAATCCCCCAAGTTCATAAGTTATGCAATCAAGTATGATCAATTAGATCCAATAATGTTTTCATGAAATTAGATCCAATATGATATTTGTGATTAAATCCCCCAAGTTCATAAGTTATGCAATCAAGTACAAAAGGTTCGGAAATGATCAATTAGATCCAATAATGTTTTCATACAATTTTGGTCCTTTAATCTAAATAAATATCAATTAAGGACAAGTAAGCAATTAAATCATGTCCGATAATTATTCCACGTAGCAACTAAATTCAATTTGCACAATAATTCTCAAATTGACATGTTTTTCATATATTTTCACGTAATCATGTTGAGATACAATTTATAAAATTAATATAACACGTATAAATTGAATAGACGAAAATAATAAAATAAAATCCTAACGCTCGAAACTCACACGTGTCGAGCGTACCTGACTGTCTGAAAATTGGGGCGTTACACTTGTGGCCCCTACGGGGTGCTACAGCTAAGGTGGTATCAGAGCCCCAGGTTGCGGAAATCTGGGGTTCATAGAGTCTCACAAGTATTCTCGTGTCTTTAGTGCTCAAATTCTGATTGATCACTGTTTGGCACGGCCAACCAGCATGTGATTTGTTACAATTGTAGTACTAAAACTCTTTTTCAATCGAGTCAACCGTCTAGTTTTATCAACATCAAAACTCTTAAGTTTTGTTGAGTCTTTCAGTACTTTTGGAAAACCATTCGCTCATTAGTGGTTACGATTTTCAGATTTTTACTTCCTTCATCGTCTTACTTGTATCTCCAACTTGTGGAAATTTCCTATTTACACTTCCAGCCTGATCGTGCTTCAAGTCCTAGAGTCACTTCAAGATACCGACAAGGCCCATATATAATGTATTTTATATGCTAATTGGATACTGATTACTTGAATACGGAACATTGATAACTTGTTGTTCCCTGTGTTGACAAGTACTAGCTAATTGATAATTGATGATCCTTGATATATAATTGTTACTTGAATATTTCTAATTGAATAATGGATGTTGATTGGCTTTGGTTCTCCACTTTGATATGTACTTGATATTTGTTAATAAGTGATCTGTAACATGTATACGTGTTTCATGAATATTACCTCTGTGATATGTTGTTCACCATACCTGACCCACATGCATTATATTTTAATCGTTGTTCCTGGCATCGAAAAGTACTTGCTTTGGAATGAAGAGGGAACTCGAATTTCGCTAATATGGCCAGAAGTACGGTACACTTTTAACACGCTAGGTAAGGTTTATAACCCTGGCGCCATGCATTCATCGTATCAAAGTTATATCTGGGCATACTTGTTCATGATTAAGTACTTGATCATGCAAACATCACATTAAATCTCTTTTGAGATTTGCTTTGTTGCACAATTAGTATATAAACGCATAACTTTATCAGAGGTTAATCGCTACTACTCATTGAATTCTGTCATACTACTGGAGTGAGATATGGGATCATCCAAGGAAAGGATAAAGGTTGGGAAGTAGAAGAAACGAAGTATGTGTTATGGGAAGTTAAACGGTAATCTTGGTGAGGGGACGTAGCCAGTTCTTTGAATAAGCAATAAAGATCAACTCTTGTAAGAGAAATGGAGGTAGTATATGAGTTCTTGAAGGAGTCCTTAGACACCGAAACTTATTACCTCCTGAGCTTCCAGGAGGGAAGTAAACCACTTTTGAGGAAAACCATAATGAACAACTCTGCCTGAGTATAAGAGGATGGAAGAAGTAACCTATTAAAGTTATAAAATTGAGGTGTAACTACCATAGCGCGTTGTTGTAGGAAACGCTCGCTTTATGTGAAACATCCAGTCGGTATAATAATACGAAGAGAACTGAATTCCCTGATAGTAAGAAAAATATGATATCCCATACCGCTGATCGAGAAGTTATTCGGAAAACTACGAGGTTCCCGATTATGCTTCAGGTTAGATTTGAATAGGGGCGGTGTGTCCCCAATTGAAGATCAAAGAAGGATGTTCCAGGACCGTTTTCCATACAGAACTAAGGGCACTCCAATTTCACAAAGATATCGTGGAATTGAATATTATACCTATAATAATTGAGAATATGTTGGATTTCCAGATGGTATCTTTACAAGTTATCCTGAGCTCTATTGGCAACATCCTTATGTACTTAATGGCTAAAGATGCATGATTCATATGACAACTAGTATTGGGCACTTTGCTGGAGCACAAGTCAACTACTAAGTTCAATTAATACAATTTTAGGTAGAAAAGAGAAACATTCTTTGATCATATCACCTCTGGCTCAGGAAGTTACAGATAAACCTTCAAGGATAGAAACAGTGATGGATTTGATATTATCACGGAATACATCTAATGTAAAGGCTTCTTTCCAGATGGAATATTATAAAGTCTCCAAAGAAATTAAGTAAAGATCGGCTTATGTACCCATAACAACCTTGTTGAAAGAGTAAAAAGGACCTCCTTGCTTTAGTAATGGACACTTTGCTGGATCACAAGCCATAAGCCATGTTCAGATAATGCAAATTTTGGTTGGAGAAAGAGTCACAATTCTCGGGCATATTGCAACTATTTAGGGATTAGTGTGAATCTCTCAAAATTCGAAACAATTGTGAAGCGAAAACCATCAAGGAATTTCTTTGAAGGAACGGGGGTTACACATCCTATACAGATGCATCGAAGGAAGGATGAGATAGCATTTTGAAGCCATATGGAGAAATAACAGTGCATACTTCAAGAAAGCTTAAACGACATGAGATCAATTACCCTACACATGATCACTTGGAATTACCAGGAATATTTTTTGGTCTTATCAAGTGGAAGCATTACTTTTATTGGGTTATATTTGAAGTTTTCACAAATCGAAAGAGTTTATGCTATCTTTCATTCACGAGGACCATGACTGGATAATTTCGTACCATCCTAACAAGCTAATGTGGTAGTTGATGTACTAAGTTGGAAAGCTAGACTAGCTAACCCAATATACTATCACCACTGAAATAGGAAGGGATGAAAGCACAATCTAATGATGAGTGGATCAAGACATGTTCACATTTCAAGGAAAAGGATGACGAGATCAAAGTCCAAAGTTAGTGAAAATGGGATTTTGAGGTGTAAAGGCAGATTTTGTGTGCCGTCAGTAATTCAAGAAGAAGAATAAGACGAGGCACATGAGACATATTATACGATACATCCTGGAGGGACAAAAATGCATCAGGATCTCAAGAAACACCTCTGAGGGAATGGAATGGAAAGAGACCTAGCTGAAAATGTCACGAAATACTCAGCTTTTCAAGAGGGTAAAGCAAAATACCCAAATCCAGGTGAAAAATGGTAAACCTGGCTAATTCATACCTGGAGACAGATCAAACAACTACGTACTTTGTCACCAGCTTAATGTAAGATGGAGGAGGGCTGAACAGTATATGGGTCATAGTCTATAAATTGATTAAATCATCACATTTCTTATCAGTTAAGATAGCGAATAAGGATAACTCTTTGGTAAAACGGTATCAAGAGGAGATTGTGAGATCTCATGGAGCACCGGCTAATATAGCGGCTGATAGAGATCCAAAGTCTACATCACAGTTTTGGCAGAGTATTCAAAAGTTATGGGAACAAACTTAGACTTCATCACAACAATAAAACCCTCAAACAGATGGATACTCACTAAGGATGATAAAGAGTCTAGAGGACATGATGAAGGTATGTGCATTAGACTCTCGGGTACCTTGCAGAGTCGTTCCAAGTTTTGGTAATGAAGAAAGTATCGTGAGGATCAAGCTCAACCGATTGTCTAATCCAGATAAGATTTTGGGAGATAAAGTAATCTGGTTTGAGAAATTGGGAAATCTCTTAATAAAAATCCTGAGAAAAGACACGATATTAGGAAAGTAAAATGGGAACCGAAGAAAAGATGCAAGAACGTCACCCAAAATTGTCCCAGGAACGGTTGTGGAATCTGAGGACATATTCCCTTTTAAGGGGGAAAGATTGTGACAGCCGTCTCGGGACCTAGCTGGAAATGATAAACTTAAGATAACCGGAATGAGTTTATATATCTTGATCCATCCTTAAAATGCTTCAATGCATCTCTACATAAACTAAGTGTTCTTTTGTGACATTATGTGATGTTTTGATCCATCCTTACAATTTAATTATGTGACAATTATTATGACATGTTACATGTTACATTTTATTTATTTTATGATCATACTTAGGTGATTTAATTTGTTACCTTATTTAATTTAATGTCGCATGTTATTTAATGTTACATAATTAAAGTATAACCTATAGTTTTAAATGTTACATGTTTAATTAATTGTTATATATTTATACTTGACCAATTGATATATGTTATGGTATACATGTATAATATACGTATACGTATTTGATTCCTCTATGTATAAATACGTGTATACTTTCGTATAAATACTAAATTTATTTTCAAATAAATATGTATGTACTTTTATATAGATACCGTATGTATTCTAGTATAAGTACTGCCTGTATTCTTGTACAAATACTATATGTACCCTATATAATTACTATAGAAATATGGTAGGTATCCCCGTAAAAATACCGTATACATACAATATAAATATCATATACATACCGTATAAATATATTTGTACATACAGTGTAAATACCGTATATATACTGTATACTTAAATAGTGACCATTGACCATTGACCATTGACCTCGACCTTTGACTTTGACTATTGACTTTGACCAAGAATTTTGACTTTTAACCTAAATGATCGTTTCGAAGAGACGAATTCAACGGTCAAAGCCTTTTTCGAAAATTCTCAAAAACAGGGGATCAAAGTATGTTTCAAAGTTCACATTCCTTTTCTAAATGAGATTGCTTTAAGACTCTAAGAATATATCCTTAAGTTCTTGACACGAGCTTTCAATTGAGACTAATCGTTACTCGAATCCTTTGTTCGAAAAAGAGTATTCCTTGTTCAAGCTTTTTGCTTTCTCGCTAATCTTATATTCTATTCTTAGTTAAATGATTCTCCTGCATTAAATGGTATTACTCTCCTATGTACTACGTTATATGAATCCTATTATGCCTTCAAGCTTTGATGGTTATTGAATAATTATCACAAAATCTCGCCACATGGTATGATATGCTTTGATAATGTTTCGTCCTGTAAATATGATATCGTTAAGTGCTATTGAATAACTTGAGGTTGACCCTACTTGTTTATATGACTATATGATTTATGGATAGAAGCTTAATCATTCCCCTTACCATCTTTCTTCTCCTCGTCCACATCATCATCATCGTCATCGACCTCATTTTGAAAGGCAGACTCTAGTAGATCCTCCACACAATCAAGAAACCTAAGCTCCTTTTTATTAGAAGGTTTAATTTGATACAACTGCAAGCAAACGATTAAATTGTATAATATAAGCATACAACTCATCATAATTCATATATACATAACGTTTTTAATCATAATATTTACTTACATCGGAGAAGGTCAGCTTGCTGAAACGCTTTTTCAATTTCCTTCTTTTGTGCAGGCAAAGTACTCTTCCCCCACTTTAAAAACCGTGGGAAGGCCTGCACCAACTCGGCATGCCCACAGGAGGGAAATGCTCCATGAACCAAGCCTGGATTTAAAACAGACTAGGGGGATCAAAAAGTCAAACACAACCGCGTAGATATAAAAAACAAGATAACAATATATATAATCTTACCATCAGTCCCATGGTGCAACCGTCAATGTGACATCCCGACTTACAGTTGGTACAGGTAAATTATGTGATTTATTATAATTTGTGTTTTGATTTATTTGTATATGAATGATATGAAGTTTTCTTTCATTTGAACTTATATGAATCCATTTGGACTAATTGCATACGTGAATAATTTGAATTAATTGATTTTGCCTTGGTTGGAACCGTACCTTTTGAATCGAACCAACTTGAACCGAAAAACCTTGAACCGAACCCGTGAACCGAACCGGTTCAGCCCTTAAAGGCTGAACCATTTCTTCCTTCCCTCATTACGTGAAACAACAGCAACAATTCATCTCCAAAAGAAGCCAAGCCCCAAGTTTGATCAACCCACTTCAAAAGCCAAGATCTCCCTCAATTCTTCATCTTTCCTCTAACTTGAGTAGGTTTAGGAATCCCCTCGTTATGCTCTTCGTTTTCATGGATTAAATCTAAATTTGGAGTGAGATTTGTATGTTTTTGCTTCCCTACATGAATAGTAAGGGTTTGGTTGTAACACCAATAAGTTTTCTAAAGTATAGCCTATATTCCCCCTACTCCTATTCCAAACAAATATGAACCAGATATTATTGTCATATATTTATTTGTTACTATATAGTATATATATTTCAAACCAAGACTTTCTTGGTCAAAACACTTTCAAAATCTTACTTATAATCCTAAATCTCAAACCCCCCGTCACTTAGTCATTTTGACTAACCCTCCTACTCTTTTAATTCATGATTTCAGGAATCTACACAGCGACGCCTTAGAGGTATCTTGAGGCTTTAAGGTGTCACATTCCAATTATTTAGAGTAATCACGAGTGCATGTATATCTTTTAATAAGCACTCTCCTGTGAAGATAGACCTATGGCTGTAATTATTTATCCAATTTAATAATATGCGTTTCGCTATGTATCGTCCCCTTTTTATTTGCTCAAGTTTATTTTCCGTTGCATTTAAATTTCATACTCTGATATTGTATAGTCTTGTCCATTCGTCGGAGTATTTCTCGAGTGCCAGGTCTCACATCCACTCGGGAAGTACAACGGTGCGGGGTTGTAGTGCTAAGGGGCGCTACAGCTAAGGTGGTATCAGAGCATCAGGTTTAGATAGAGAGAACTTAATTTGAACATTAGGTAGAGAAAGTATTTCACTGTAATTTCTTTATTCTAATAATTTGTAAAGTGTTTTTCTAGAGTAAAAATGGCTGGCTACGGTGAGTTTCCACATTCTGATAGTATCGAGTGGTTTGATCAGTACGAGCCTCCTAGGACCTTAGTTGTTACTCGTAGTGGGGGTCCTAGATATTATCCTTGGCAGAGGATTAGCCAGCATAGTCAGGATTCACATCAGGAGGCTTTTCCCGGGTATGCCTACCCGAACAGAGCGGTTCATCTATTAGAGGCTGAGAGAGATGCCTACTTTTATGAGTATCAGAGGACTGGTGAGTACCGATTGGAGGTTGAGAGGAACCGAGAGATGGCCAGACAGATAACAGTAGATCGAGATCATGCTCGGGACCAGTTAGCCACATCCCAGATCGCTATTTCTCAGTTGGCGTCACGAGTAGCTGAGCTCGAGGAGGACGTGGTCAGTTTGACTTTGGACCGTGAGGCTTCTATTGTGATCCACGATCAGTATCAAGCCCAGATGAGGAGCCGATTGGAGGATGCACTTCACCTGAATGATACTCAGGTTATGGAGCAGGTTTTAGAGATGCAGCCTGGACCCGCAGCAGCCCAATCCGGAGACAGTGAGGCTTCCGAGGCTATAGTCCATTCCGATGATGACGAGGAGGAGCCCCAGCAGGTTGGTGAGATCGGCGAGGGTACTGATGGATTGCAGGTCGTTCCCGAGGAGGAGGACAGTGTTGAGCCCAGCGAGGAGTGGAGTCCTATTAGGGTTCCGGATTCAGATGATACAGTTGACCTAGAGGCAGATAGTGCTGGTGAGGATTGAGTTCAGATCAGGGGATCCGAGGTACAGTATATAGGATAGTTACGCGGGGTATGTATATAGCAGCCAGTGGAGACACTCCCCATGTTTGCAGCAATACATAGTAGCAGCAGCGGACAGTAGCAGCTTGACTTACTAGGAGTGACAGTACTTGTAGGGTGTAACTCAAGGTAGATCGGGTCCACCCCCTCTTTTTGCTTTTACTTTTTTGTAGCTCTTGAAGCATACTAACCTTGATGCATATATATATATATGACACATTTTGATCATTTTACACTGTTATTACATGTTACTTTACATTTCTTGCATCATGAGTCTTAGAGTCGCTTCAAGATACCAGCAGGACCGTGAGTACTAATGTTATTTCCTTCTGCACTTTATGTTTGATGACTGATGTTATTTGGTGATTATTGTTCTGTGATGATCTTTGGAACATTCTTAACCCCATATACATTATATTTCCTATGTGATTGTGATTTCAGCATTCATCATGCCTCTACGAAGAACACCACGAAACAACTCACCATCGCCACAAGATCCACCAGGACACCCCGAACTTGTAGAAGCCCTAAGGCAGTTCGTTCGAACTTGTACACCTAGAAATAATCCTACCAATGAGCGATCCCTAGAAAGGTTTCTCCGAATGAATCCCCCAAAATTCTTTGGAGAACCTAACGACCTGAAGGCTGAAAACTGGATAGCCAGTCTGGAAAAGATTTATGAAGCAATGGATATATTTCCCGAGGGACGGGAACGAGTGCAGTATGCAGCCTTTCTCCTAGAAGGACCTGGTTTGAGTTGGTGGAAGCACGTTAAGTTGACCTGGATAGAAGATCGAACTGATTACGGTTGGGTGGAGTTTGTAAAGGAATTTCAGAGTAAATATATTCCTCAAGTGGTAAGAGATACTCGAGAGGCTGAGTTCATGAGTTTGACTCAGGGATATATGTCAGTAGCTGAATACGAGGCAAAGTTTGTGAGATTAATTCAGTATGCTCCACACGTTTTGAATGATGAACGACGAAAGACCAAGCGATTCATCGATGGACTCAAGCCAGACCTTCGATGGGCCTTAGCTTCATTGGATATTGAAACCTACAACAAGGCAGTAGATAAAGCTCTAAAAATCGAAGTAGCTCACAAGAATATTCGTCAGGCAGCTAATCACCCTGGTCCCCCTGAAAATAAACCTTCTCAAGGAATGAAACGTCCCACTGGATCATCTAACCAGAAATTTGGGAAGAAACCCACACCAGCCCAGCAAAAGCCTAAGTTAGTCCCGTCTAATCCACAAGAAGAGATCACTTGTGAATATTGTCACAAAACGGGACATACTGAACAAGAATGCCGAAAGAAAGCTGGCACATGTTTGTGGTATGGAGACCCTAACCATCAGTTTAATACATGCCCAAAGAGACCGGGATCTAAGGAAAAGGAGAAGGTTGTGGGAAAATAAGGAAAACCACTTGTCAAAGGAAAAGCTTATGCGTCGGAAGGAAACGACGATCCAGACCCTACGAATGTTGTCGAAGGTACGGTACACATTCTAAACACACCAGTTAAGGTCCTATATGACCCTGGTGCCACGCATTCATTCATTGCATCAAATCTATGTGCGTGTTTAAATTTTCCACTTGAGTGTTCATCATATAATTTTGAAGTAAGTTCCCCTTTGGGAGCTTGTTTAATAACGGATCGAGTATATAAACGCTTCCCTATACAAATCGGTGACCATTACTGCCCAATGGACCTTATCGAACTTCCAAAAACAAGATATGAAATCATTCTGGGAATGGACTGGCTCTACAAACACCATGCTAAGTTGGATTGTTTCAAGAAATAAATCATCTTAGGACAAGATGAAAGCTGGATTTCTGAGAACAAGAGGTCAGTGGCAATGATTTCTATAACAAAAGCTAAGAAGCTAATTCAGAAGGGAGCTACAGGAATTGTTGCCTATCTCCTTAATAGGCCAAAGGACCAACTTAAGGTTGAAGAGGTAGAAGTGGTAAATGAGTTTCTCGACGCATTCCCAAAACATTTAAACTCGTTACCACCAGACCACGAGTTAGAATTTGTAATCAATACAATTCCTGGGGCAGAGCCTTTCTCTAAAACTCCTTATCAGATGGCCCCAGCTGAATTTCAGTACAGCAGCACATCCTCAAACTAATGGACAATCTGAAAGAACCATTCGATACCTAGAAGAGATGTTGAGGGCTTGTGCCTTAGATTTCCAAGATAATTGGAAAGATTGCTTACCCTTTGTGGAGTTTGCATACAACAACAGCTATCAGGCTTCTATCCAAGCTACACCTTACGAGGCCTTATACGGAAGAAAATGCAGATCCCCGTTATACTGGGATATGGATGAAACCAAAGGAGTTAAAAGGAAACCCCAAGGGAATACTGCTAAAAGTTGGATAAAAGAAGCAACAGAAAAAGTTGAGATCATCAAGCAAAGAATGAAAGCTTCCCAAGATAGGCAGAAAAGTTATGCTGATAATCGAAGAAAGGACACAGAGTTTGCAATAGGCAAGAAGGTGTTCCTAAAAGCATCTCCAAGAAAAGGTTTTATACGAATTGGAAAATGAGGAAAGTTAAACCCTCTATATATTGGACCTTTTGAGTTACTAGAACATACCGGTCCAACAGCCTATTGCCTAGACCTTCCTGCAAGTCTTACTGGGATACATAACGTATTCCATGTGTCCCAACTCCGAAAATACTTTACTGATGATTACTAGTAGAAGAAGTACCGTTACAACCCGACCTTACTTATGAAGTGAAACCAGTCAGAATCTTGGATAAGAAATTCCAAGAATTGAGAAACTGAAAAATTCCCCTTGTTGGAATCTTATGGAAAAGGAATGGCACGGAAGAACAAACTTGGGAGACAGAGAAAAAGATGCTGAAACATTATCCAGGACTGTTCAAGGACAGTAATATAATCTGAGGACCAATTCTTTGAAAGGGGGTAAGATTGTAACAGCCCTACTCAGGGCCAAGTCGAGAGAGATAAGTAAAGGGTAACTCAGGAAACGTTTATAGCCGCGATCCTTACTAATTCTCTTCATGCATTGCATATTATGTGACTTATGTGTTTTTATGTGTTATACTTTAATTAAATGTTTGTAGATTTAATTCTTTTCTCTATTTACTCGTAACTTGAAACTCTTCTCATAAAATCCTAGAATTCTAGTATTCATTCCCTTCTAGCACCTAAAACCCTTTCATATGCTTCAAAACCCATTCCTACAGTTTTAGGTTGGAAATTATGAAAATACCCCTAGAGCTCAAAAATATTCCTACATTTCCCAAAACACTTTCACTACCCAATATTGGAACCAAAAGAATCCTCACATTATTTCGAGGATCGTGATACTCTCCATGAACCATAATTCCCATCCTCACTCCCGTAGTATCAAAAACCGGCGAAAACCCTAGCCTATGATTCGATCATCAATAAATCCCTACTCATCTACTTTTTGGTATTCAATATTATAACCAAGACGTCCCTTAAATTATTTTGTGAATTTTCATGCATTTACCAAAAACTCGATTTCACCATAGCATATTTTATAAATATTTTCCTTTCTAAAAATCACTATTTTATTTTAAACAATTAGCTTTTATTCAATAGTCGAAATTATACTTAAAACGATCCTTGAATTTTTCTCTACATTATAGTGATTTTTCCCAACTTTAAACTTTATCATGGCTTCGTTTATATAATTTTCGTATGATTTTCATCATCTTTAATATTCATAATTTATAAACGAAAACTCTAAATATTCCACATTTATAATCAAAACGGAGCTCTTTTTTCACCCATTCTTTCATTAATTCACTACTTCAATCTTTTACCTCTCGACTCTTGAATAAATTTTATGTTATTTTACATTTATTTTTAATCAAAATGACATCATCCATGACCACATGGTCTTCTAGAAGGATTAAACAAATGAGCATAATTTCTCCACATTTCTTAGTTAATTACCTAGCATTTGTTCAACATATTATTTAACCACATCTCCAAATTAATTACCAAGCATTTGTTGAAATGTTAAGCAACCACATCTCCCATAAACTTTCATTTATTGCTTAGAGACCCCTCATGACTACCTATAAATACCCCCCTCAAGCCTCATTTATACCTCACAAATCAACACACAAAATCACTCTCTCCCTCTCCCAACCTCACGCCAACCCTCTCCCTCTCTCTCTAAGGTATGTTTTTCTTTTATTATTTCATGCTTTATATAATGTTCTTAGTATAATAATAATAGTAGCATGTCTAGGATTAATTAAATTATGCTTTAGGAATTTATTTTATGAAATATGTGCATAGTTGTTAGTTTAAATAAAATGTGAGTACATTATGGAATTTTATTTAATTAAATGCATGAATTATGATATGATATAATGTGAATATGTATTTAAATTCTTATAATGTTGTTTGATTAAATTCATGCCTAGAGTAATTTATTTAGAATTATTTTTCATAGAAAGTTCATATATTTTGCTATATCATGCTTTAATCTTATGTTATGAATATGAATGTGATAGAACATGTTACACACCCTCTTTGAATATTCAAATAAGCTCAAGAACATGTTCATAATGTTCTTGGATGTGTGTGTGTGTGTGCATGTGTGTGCCGTGACTAGTGTGTGTATATGTGTGAGTTTGATTTTGTGTTATAAAGTGTTTAATTCATATGAAATTGAATAGTAAATGTTTTTAATAGTAATTTTGACTTTTGGTCAACCAAAATTCAATTAATTTCGAAATTATTCTTAAAATAATTATAAAATGGGTTTTGGAATTTTTAAAGAAATATTTTTTTCCCAAATTTTCCAAAAACGGTAAACTATGTAATATTTTTCAAAAGATAACCCACATTGTCAAATTAAACCTTGAATTTCATTTCAAATCTTACAATTAGAATTATAGTATGGTTAATAAACATTTGATTAGCTAAAGGTTCCATAAACCCTGAATTTATTAATTAATCGGGTGAATTTAGGGTTTACCGGGAAATCTTTAACGCATTACATAATGTGTACCTTCTCTAATTGTTTCATTATGATATTGTGTGCAATTAGTTAGTTAGGAACTAAGAACCTAGTTCTAAGTCAGTAGTAGTTATTACTTTCAGGCGAACATAGGATCAAAGAGTGGAATCCTCACAGTTCCACTTAAATCTCGGTACCGGTGAGGGTTAAATCTTTTCAATTGAAATCATGATAAAATATTTTACTTTATTTTCTTGAATTTCCATTCAAGTTATTCTTCCCTTTATGGGAAAATAATTCTTGTTAATTATTCCAAAACATGTATTTACCCGAAAGTACTTAATACTTTCTTACCGGTAAATATTCTCGTCTTGCAAGTAAAATTATTGTTTTCCTATGGGCCCGGTGGTCTTGGTAGAAGTAGTAGTCCGGGAGGCACGGGCCGAGGTTTACTATTATACCAGCCGCCAACTAGATCTTGGTGATGGTTTAACTGGAGGTTAATTATTCCACACCAAGTGACGGGAAAAGGTACGTCCCTCCCAAATTCATGTATATCGTCACTAGGGGTAGCTCCCTGAGGTGACACTGGAGGAAGAAGGATGGTATTGTTGTATTTCTTTTTATTGAGTGACGATATCTTGATCAATGTCGTTACGACTAATGTTGGTTTTTAAGGAGTTAAGGTTGGAGACGCCTAGCTTGCGGGCATCAAAAATCATTTTCAAAACGGTTCATAAGTTTTCTAAAGTATAGCCTATATTCCCCCTACTCCTATTCCAAACAAATATGAACCGGATATTATTGTCATATATTTATTTGTTACTATATAGTATATATATTTCAAACCAAGACTTTCTTGGTCAAAACACTTTCAAAATCTTACTTATAATCCTAAATCTCAAACCCCCCGTCACTTAGTCATTTTGACTAACCCTCTACTCTTTTAATTCATGATTTCAGGAATCTACACAGCGACACCTTAGAGGTATCTTGAGGCTATAAGGTGTCACATTCCAATTATTTAGAGTAATCACGAGTGCATGTACATCTTTTAATAAGCACTCTCCTGTGAAGATAGACCTATGGCTGTAATTATTTATCCAACTAATAATATGCGTTTCGCTATGTATTGTCCCCTTTTTATTTGCTCAAGTTTATTTTCCGTTACATTTAAATTTCATACTCTGATATTGTATAGTCTTGTCCGTTCGTCGGAGTATTTCTCGAGTGCTAGCTCTCACATCCACTCGGGAAGTACAACGGTGCGGGGTTGTAGTGCTAAGGGGCGCTACACTATCATAGTTGATGTACATTGACAAAGTATTGAAGGGATTCAATATGGAGTCAGCAAAGGTTAAGAACCTTCCTATGAGTGTGGGAACATGTCTTTCAAAGAAGATGTGTCCTAAGACTAACCTTGAGAAGGATAGAATGACTCATACACCTTATGCATCAGCAATAGGTAACATAATGTATGCAATGTTCTGTACTCGACCGGATGTGGCTTATACACTTAGTGTTACAAGTCGTTTCCAATCTGACCCTGGAGATGGTCACTGGGCTGCCGTGAAGAATATTCTTAAATACTTGAAAAGTACTAAAGATTTATTCTTAATTTACGAAGGTCAGAAAGATCTTATTGTCGAAGGATACTGCGATGCAAGCTTTGCATCTGACTTAGATGATTTTAAGTCAATGTCAGGATACATTTTCTGCCTAAACGGCGGAGCAGTGAGTTGGAAGAGTTCCAAGCAAACTACCACTGCAGATTCGACCACTGAGGCCGAATACTTAGCTGCAAATGATTCAGCTAAGGAAGGTGTTTGGATTAGAAACTTCATTCAAGAGTTGAATGTTGTTCCTAGCATGAAAGACCCCATTACTGTGTTTTGTGACAACACTGGGGCGGTTGCTCAAGCAAGAGAACCAAGATCTCACCAACGGACCAAGCACATTATGAGGAAGTATCACCTAATCCGTGATATTATCAAAAGAGGAGATGTGCAAATTGAGAGGGTCACATCAGCAGAGAACGTGGCAGATCCACTTAATAAACCCCTTAGTCGAGAAGCTTTCCAAGGTCATCTTCAGAAGATGGGACTTAGAGTAGCTTTAGAATGGCTTTGACGGGCAAGTGGGAGATTGTTAGGAATAGTGCCCTAGAAAGCCGATTGTATATCCGCTTTGTGCTTTTCCTTATTGTAATCAAAGACAATTTTTGAATGAAATAACGAATTGAGGCAACACTTCTTTATATGCTCTTGTTTGGTATGTGTTTACTTTATCTGTGCATGTATGAGAACTCCCCTAATCCTGATAACTTTAGGACTCTACCATTTAGGTGAAATGGTTCATGAAACGAGCCCTATATCACATAAGTCATGATTAGTAAAATACTCCAAGCCGATGAGTCCTACAGACAGTGGGAGTGTCAACCTGACTCCTCTAAGGCTTGCTTGTGGGATCACGCCCTTAAGAAGGACCACCTTGTTTCATGGAGGTGCAAAGTGTATAGTTGATACGTGCGTGATACATGAGGGTGCTTACTTCAATAAGTAAGTTCACTGAGGTGCCCCGTGTGAGAAGATTCCTAAATGGGAAAGGAAGTTTCTATTTCAGGAAATGGAAACTTCCAGATTAGGAAATATCTCACGAGTCATTGATGTGATTAATTGATCCTTAAGACTTGAGGTTCCTTGTCACTTTATGAGTTAACTCTGTAGTCTTAGGTATAAGCTTTAAAGGGTGTCGCCTTAGACAACTGATTCAAGGCTTATGCTGGGGCTGCACAAGTGATTCATGAAAGTGAATGAGAATCAAGAAAGGACCTACACTTGCATATGCAAGGTGATCTCTTATTGTGTAAGTCATTCATATGCCATATGGAGTCCTTGGCCAAGGCAGTAGATCAAGACATCAAGAAAAGGGTTTCTTGGATTGAGATCAAATGGATATGAAATGCACTTAGCTTTAAGACCGGATTATTAGGGTTCTAATTATTCCCTTACCGTAGATCTTGGTTGAGAGATAGTAAGTAGGAGGATTGTATCTCACATGAATCAATGACTTAAAGGTTCTGTCGAATCCGAACATTCCAATTCAACTAGGGGTTAAACAACTGTTGCTAGACTTTGGTCGTTTAATCTGTGGAATGATTAATTAATTAGTGAATTAATTAATTAGGGTCACTGCTAATTGAATTGAGAACCTAGAGGGTCACACACAACAACTTGGTTACATGAGTTGAGGCTTTAAAATGATTAAACGAGTTAATCGGGCCAAGAGGGTTCCACACGTGTGAAACCACACGTGTCCTTGTGACACGTGTCCCACACGTGTAAATATATATATTGTATATATATATATATATATTAAATAATTAAATGTGTTAATTATTTAGTAGACTTTGGTTTAATTTTGAATTAAAAAGAAAGTCTAATTTTGGAGAAAATAATCTTGTTAATTAATTATGAATTAATTAATTAGATAAAATAAGTTATTTATTTTAAATAAATAAAGTATAAAATTTTCCAAAAATAGTTTGGATATTTTTAGCTCACTTGAAAGTTGATTTGAATTTGAATTCAAAGTCAAAGTCAAAATTACTTGATGATCAAGTAATAGGAGAGAGAGGGACCAAAACCCTAGTCCATAAGGACTAGGAATTTCGGCCACTCCCCTCTTATAAACAGGGGAGCTCGAGCTCCCCTTAGAGCGAATTGGCAATTTTTTTGGTTCATGTGTTGAACACCATCCTTTCTCCAAGATAAACGAAACCCTAGGTTAAGCCTAAACACTAACTAGAGAACTAACATCCTTACTAGTTAGATTGTGATCAAGTTGGTGGACTATCTTTAGAGAGCTTCAAGTTAGAAGTTTGAAGATTCGAGCTTTACCAAGGAGAGGGGATCAAGCCGCGAGAAGAGCGTTCTTGGGTGGCTTGAAACGCTTCAAGAAAGAATAAAAGAAAAGTAAGTTTCTTAACTCTACGAATTTGGATACACGATTGCGAGTCCAAGGTCCTTTTGTTGGAAAATTTTTAAATTTCCGCTGCTTTCTGATTCGTGTTTTCCAACATATGAGCTTTTGCCTAAGTATTTGCATCTCTTACGCGACTAAGCATATGTCGTGCGTCTATATGGTTCGTCCTCGAGTCTAAGTTTTGCATATTGTCTTCAGTTTGTCCAGGTCACCCAGGGTGGTGTTTCGTGATTCGAGTTGATTCTGGGGTGAATCATTTGTCTCATTCTTGGTCACATCGGTGTAAGTTTAGGGTTAGGATCTTTTCTTTTAGATAAGCGACCTATGGCCTTAATGTGATGTTTTCTCACCCCGCATGCGAATTTATACTATATGTATATCAAATATGTGTCTTATGATATGTTATGAATCTTGTTATTCGATTTCATATGAATTCTTCTGAAATTATATGTATGGGCATATATAAGCTTAAAATGGTTTTGCAACGAGGCTATGCTCCAAACCGTGTGGTGTCAAGTGAACTATGGATCTCCTTTACCATCTTATGAATTTGGAAGACACGGAGAGGTACGTGTATAGCATATGCCGAGTTGCACGGTAAGGTATGTTTCTTAAGTATGAATCATATGTTTCTAGGTTCCGCGAGTTAGGTATGTTTCTTTATGAGTCTTATGAATCCTTACGAATCTTATGAATCCCTGGGCCCCGGAGGTGTGGGTAAGGGAGACCTGGTGCGGCTGTTGGGGTCGCCGGTTATCACCCCTGTGCACACGCTCCTTTGAAGTACCTACACGCGACTCTGAGGGAGATGGAGAAGGCGTGGTGCTTTGAGCCTTCGGCTGAGGTCGGAGAAGGTGCGTTGTGGGTTCGCGACCCCACGTATATTGAGTTACACGATGTGGGCCCATAACCCGCGTGCAGACTTCCGGAGAAGGTTGGAATACGGGAATATGAATCTTTGAATTTATGAATCTTATGAATTTATGAGTTTATGCTTCTTTATGAATCTTTTGAGTCTTTTGATTAAGGAGTAAGGTTGGAGACCCGTACTCGCCGGGTATTTGAATTCTTTTGTTACGTTGATTATGAAACGGGATAGGAGAGTTTGTTTTCAATATGAGATTTCTACGCTATGTTATGAATTGATCTGAATATAAGAATCCTTATGAGTTACAATATGAATCCCTATGAGTATTAATACGAATCCATATGCGTTCTTGAATCTATGAATCCTTACGAGTTTTCAAATTTAAGAATATACGAATATATGAATAAGTATGAGTACTTTTGGAAAATGGCTTTGGTATGTAAAACCCTAGTCCCGGTTCATAGTCTTTTGTTTAATACGTGCTTTGCTCTATATGTAGATACGTGTTGGGTGTGCGTTAGCCCCCCTCACTCAGTCGAGTTGTAGACAGACCCCTCTATTTTCCCCCTCAGTTGCAGGTGCTACGTTTGGCTTCATGCTAGGCGGCGGTCTTCTTTTGAGTCGTTCGGGTCGAGTCTTTACATTATGCATCTTCATTACTTTTGTCTTTTCATTCTGAGGTTATGTATAAGTTTGTAATTTGATTCAAATCTGATATGTATATGATTAAAATTGTAACGCCCCGAATTTCAGACAGTCAGGTACGCTCGACATGTGTGAGTTTCGAGCGTTAGGACTTTATTTTATTATTCTTGTTTATTCGCTTTGTACGTGTTATATTAATTTTATAAATTGTATTTCAACATGTTTACGTGAAATTTTATGAAATACTTGTCAACGTGAGAATTATTGAGCGAATTGGATTTAATTGCTACATGAAATAATTTCCAAACGTGACTTAGTTGACAATTTGGCCTTATTGGATCATTTCTTTAATTGAGAGGACTAAATTGCATGAAATTTCTTTGGACTTAATTGGCATCATTTCATTGATGTAGAAGCTAATTGCATGACTTACTAAACTTAAGGACTTAATAGCAATTAATGGCCAATCATCTCTTTGATTAAATGAATAACGTAGAAGCATCTCTTTCTTCCATTTCATTTCATACAAGACATACAAACATTTGCTTCCTTGTCTTTCATTTTCACGATCAAACACCACAAGAAGAAGAAGAAGGATTTCATCAAATTCAAGCTATTTTCCGGAAAATCTCATACTTTGAAGCAAGCATCATCATCATCTCCATAATTTCATCCTTTCTTTCAAGGTATACATGAGTGATATAGGAATTCTTGAATTGAGGTGATGAACTAGGGTTGAGATTTGAGCTAGATATTATGTGTTCTAATTGCAAGAAGCATGATTAGGAGTTTTGAACTTGAATTCCTTGCATATATCATGAGAATCATGGAGTTATTTGATGAACTCATATTTGAAATGATGATGATGATTCTTGGTGATTAATGTGTGAGATGAGTGTTTATACTAGTTTATCACACTATGAGCATGTATATGTATTTCTTTTCATGAATTATAGCATTTAGAGTTGAATTATGATGATTTTGGTGAGCTTTGGTTATGGGTTGTAGCTCCCCTGTTTTCCCGACTCCCCTCCCCTGTTCCAATTGCTCTGGTTTTTCTACTGTAGCAAATATTTGAAGTGTAGAGCACTCTCCTTTTTACGGTTCGTCAATATCTATTTTCGTTTGTGAGTTATGGCCGTTTTAATTTGGTGCCGCCAAACTGTCGCGAATCTGCGTTAACCCAATTTAAAATCGAATTGTGGCTTGTTGAGTTGGAGTTTTTCAAAACTGTTTTATGGGGATAATCTTGATATATTATAGATGTTCTCTGCAAATATTGATGTCAATCCGAATTGATTTGAACCCCGAGAAAAATAGCAACATCCCCTGCTGTCCCCTGTTTTCATATTTCGGTTTTGGCATGATCAGAGAGACTAAATGGTGGAAGTTTTTAAAACTGTTTTACGGGAGTATTTCTGGATATGTTATAAGTATTTCCACCAATTTTCAGATCGTTTCGACTTCGTTTGATAAGGGAACGACGATCATTTTTCACTACTAGCGCTGCAGGAAATTTTCTGCTTTGGGTCATATTCAAACGAAAACTGGTATTTGCTCGGGATGAATTAGAACGTGAGCCTTATATTTTTGTAAAGATATGTTTGTCTAGTTTCCTAGGAATTTTGCGGTTCGTTAAAATTCATTTCGATGGAAGAGTTATGCTTATTTGAATACAACGTGCGCATGTTGAAAATTTTCTGCATAAAAATTGAGATTTACACTTTCAATTCCAATGGTTTTATTGATCCCAATTTGTGATTACATGATCAATTACATGCCATAATATGAATATATCATGCTACATTCGTGACTGCATGTCATCTCGTTACTTGATCATGCCGTGCGTCATATTTGGTACCATTATCGAGTTATTGTCTCACAAGTGCACGATGTCCCGTTTTCTTATCCAGTTATTCTCCAGGGCGGAGATTATCAAGCATGAGCACGTTCACGCATTCACGAGTCGTGTGTCGCCTGTCAGGTGAGGTTTAATTTCTAGTTATATAGAACCCGTATAACCTTTACGTGGGTTTTTGGCCAAAGGTAGTTATATTTATAGTTTCATGAAAGCTCTTATTATTCCAAGCATGTTATTGTTCATGAATCAAGTAGTAGGTTATGTTAGTGTGCATGAATCAAGCATTTCATGTCATGAAAGCAAGCCATGTGTTCTCCTGGCCAGGTCCTCCCTAGTGAGGGCGCTGGACTGGTCTTCGGGCCGGTGATTGTCCGTCCAATCACAGGAAGAACAATACCGTATCGTGTTCGTGTGTTCTCTTGGCCAGGTCCTCCTTAGTGAGGGCGCTGGGCTGGTCTTCAGGCTGGTGGTTGTCCGTCCAACCACAAGAAGAACAAAGGCCTATCGTGTACATGTGTTCTCCTGGCCAGGTTCTCCTTAGAGAGGGCACTGGGCTGGTCTTAGAGCTGGTGGTTGTCCGTCCAACCACAGGAGGAACAAACCCTGTCATGTCACAAGCAAGCCATGCAGTGATTGCATGATCTCCATTCCATGAACGTGTTAGATGATTACACTATTGCATGACTGCATGATAATTGAATTGTATGATCACCTAATGATTAACAAGCAAGCAAACATGTTCATCGATTGCATGAAAAGAACAAGTATTTAATATTGATAGTTGTATTCTCGGGCGAAGCTATACTATTCTTGAACTTGTATATTTCCCTTTTATAAATCTTTACCCGAGAATATAACTTGCATGTTATCTGCGCTAATATATATGTAAACCCCTCACTCGGTCTTCACAGACTGACACCTCCACCTTTCAGGTTATTGCAGGTGCGTGCTAGGCGAGAAGTGAGTCGAGTCCAGTTGTTAGAGTTGAGTCAAACACGGTGCATTACTTGATTGTTTATTTATTGTCTGAGAGATCATGTTTACAATTATATGTTATTTATTTCAAGGAGATGATAATGTATTGATATATAAGTTAAAATATATTTTATTCGGTAAATGGAAAATGTCATGCCCTGATAAATGGAAATATTTGATAGTGATTGATTTATGATTCCGCTTTGTTATGTCGCATATATGATTTTTCCCGCCTGGCTTGTCGTGTATTGCATTGTCACCCGTTCGCTATAGGTTGGTTCGTGTACGGATTGGCCATTTCGTATGTGGATTGACCTATAGTGCGGGGGGTGTGGTACCTCCACATGTCCGGGGTGCTACAAAAATTGCCCTTGCTAGGCCTTACCTTATGTAGTGCCCCAACGGTGGGCACCACACCCCCGCACCATAGCTCAACATGTGTAACGAAACAAGGACTCTGCACACGTGCCAAACCATAGCGAACGGTGACAAACAAAACAAACTCAAACTCTGAGCTAGGCGGGACGTCGACCCTGCACACATAATACTTAACGAATATGGAAGCGTGATCATGCCAAACAAAAATTCAAATCATGCAAACAGTTGTCGGGTTCAATCTAGCATAATTCCTAAGCCCAAAATTTAAATCATAACATAAATCATCAATACATAAATCATCACGATGAAAAAAGAATTTCGGCGGGATAGCGACACAAATTTCAAACGATTATATCTCATAATCTAGAACGAATTTTGAGGTGATTCTAATTGGAGAATGTTCTAGACTTCAAGAGGTTTCCGTAGGTTCAAAAATCAGGCAAATCCGAGTTCAAACGAGGTCAGCACGGCCGTGTCAAAATTAGCCTGGAAGCTGACAGGGCCGTATCCGAATAAAAAAAATTCAAAGTCGAGGGCTTGACACGGCCGTGTCGGAAATGAACTAGGGGCTGACACGGCCGTGTTGGGTCATCTTCTCCGAAAAAAAGAGCAGGAAAGCAAGGGGTCGACGGGGGTGGTTCCCAAACCACCCCAAACCACATTCCAATCACATAATACACCAAAAACACACAAATTCAAGATATATCACATTAGAGCATAAATTGAACTCCGAAACGAGTCCGAACACCTAAAACACGAAACCTATACTATTCATCACTATCCCCAAACTCAAGAAATACGGCAATAAAGCGAGATTCAATCGGTAGAATCAAAACACGTAAGGAGAGGGTCACATTGCTTACCTTGGATCGTTGATTAGATGGACGGGGGTCGGGGTTCTTGAGCTCGAAAAGGGTTGGCTTTCTTCTTCTTCTCTTCTCTTCCTCTCCCTCTCTCCTTGCTTGAACCGATCAAAATAGGGAAGAAAAGAGGGTTCGGTTCCTTTTAGGGCCAAGAAACGGGTCGGGTTAACAAAACGGGTAGGAACAACGGTATCCAGTCCATTCGGATCGGATTTTAAAACGGTAGGGATAACAAATGGCTTTGAAAACAAAAGTTAATTTCATTGAATCCGAATCGTGGAAACGAACTCAATGAAGGGGTCGGAATTCGAATTCGAACTCCCGAGCTCAAGATTGCCACGAAGGCCAAAGCACCCTAATTAATTAGGTCCCTAAACTTCAATTATTGAGCATTCGAGCCCAAACAATTAATTAAATCTAAAGCGCATAAACTTAAATAAATTACACGTTGACATTTAAGGCATACGAATTACATAAATCACGAAATTAAACTCTCTCGTGACGCGTACCTGGAAATGCCGAAGTAGCGGGATGTTACACCTTATGTCCCAAAAGTTGGCTTATATGCCCAAGTTTGCATGTGGCGCGTATGCTTTAATTTCTGCTGGCCTGTGGCCTTGCATGTGTGTATGTTGATCCTGTGCTTACGCTTCTGGTTTTCGATTTATTGGGCACTCTGTTTCAGGGTCTAGACCGCCTAGCTTAGGTGTGTTTTATTTGTCACTCGTTCGCCATAGCTTGGTGCGTGACCCGAGCTCCCATTTCGTCACACGTGTCGGGCTATGGTGCGGGGGATGTGGTGCTCCTCGCTCCGGGTGCTACAATGCACCTTTAACGTCAAGTATCAATAACATAAACTCACCAACGGGCAGTTCGCTCAAGTAAATAGAGATTTAAGTTCACTTAATCAAGGTCTCAACTTTGAACTTTTTGTGGATGTAAAAAACTACGTTAGGAGAGGTCCCGCAATAAGTGTATTCAGCTATTTCGGGATATTTGTCCTTCTCTCAATTGGATGCGGGAATGATCTCAGGAGATTATTCATTCAATTGGGTGGGGGGTAAAGTTTGAGAGATAAAAAAAAATAATAATAATAATAACGTAAAGGCAGTTTTATCCAGTAAATTTTTATTTTTAAATAATTTCTTCAATAAATGAGGGTTTCATGATATTTTATTAGGATCAATTATTTCAAGTATAATCTAATCTATCCTTTTACTACCAAAATATCTTGAGACATGAGAGGAAGTATATTTGCACAACATAGAAATATAGAATCAAATGCGATTTTCTTGATCATTATTTTTTCCTTCTTACATTTATTTATATTCCAACCGTTGGAGTACTTTAAAATATAAAAGAAAGCCGTACCAAGTCCACAAAGCTGCACAAAATTGTTGTACAAGCGAGGTTATGCCTTGCATCTGCACCTCACATAATTATAAAAAATCGCGGACGGCCTTATTTATATCGGCAATGTCGAAAGTTCTATTAGGCTCGACTCAAACGACATTACCAAAGCACCTATGAGCACGTAATTTTCTGATCGCAGATATCGGAGATAATGATAAACTAGTAACTCTACACATTCCTTACGTAATAAATAAATAAAAATTATTTAAATAAATATTAAACTAAATTCTTCATTTTAATATTTAGTTTATAATTATTTTTATTATATTTATACAACTATAATAAATAAAATAGAAGATATCATAATAGTAATAAATAATAATTAAATAGAAGAAAACTAGAATGAGTTGGGAAAAAAATTAAAAAATAAATTAAGAGGTAAATCAAAAATGATATGTCGGGCAGAATTATGAATAAATAAATAAATAAATAAAAGAATTTTAGAGTTTAAGACAACAAAACCATTATTACATATTCCTCTCACTTAATATAATTGTGTGGATTATTAATATAGATAAATAATGCATCAATAAAAATATGAAAAAAAAAAAACATAAAGATATATTTATAAAAGTGTGAAACAAGCTAAGTTCCGATGCGTACATATCAATATGTTGGGACACGCTAAACCCTAATATTACTTTCGTCTTATATAAAATTTTTTGGACGAGATTATGTTAAGTATTGTGACTTTGGTCTTATCACTTTAGTCTAAAGTTTATCTTACAAAAAGGGGAGCGGGCATGAACTTCAGCTATATCTATTATTTCTTTTATGTGTGAAACTATTGATTAAAAATAACAACAATAAAAGAATAATGTTTCGAGAATTAATGGAAAAGAGAAGGATATTATTTTATTTTTGAGTGTGTGTATCATGTATCAATAAATTTTAATTTATAGGCACTATAATTCAAAGAAAGTATTACTCTCTATACAATAAAGCATCTACACCGAAAATATCTACTAATTTAAATTAGTAATTCCGCACATTTAATGCGTGTGCTAAAAAAAAAATTACTATTTAAATATATTAAAACTAAATCTTTTATATTGATATATATTTTATAATTGTTTTTAATATAATTACTAAATTATAGTAAATAAATTTAATAATGTTATGCTAGTCAAGGCAATGATTAAAATAACAACAAAAAACGTGAAGGAAAAGAATATTTTTTATTTTTTTTTTTTAAAGAAAAGGGGATTATATAGAGGATCCCACCTCAAAAAAACCGAAAGCAGAAACTGCAACCTGAGGTCTAGGGATGTAAACGAACCGAACCGAACCGAACCCCAGCCTTTTTTTTAGGTTCGAATTCGAGTTCGTCTCTATTTTCACGAACCCGAACTCAAACTCGAGCCTGACGAATCTCACAAAGCTGGGTTCGAGTTCGGTTCGATTTAGGTTCGATTCGCCGGTTCGTGCAACAGAGCAGATCTAGAATTTCAGTTCTAGAAATTTCTCACCAGAAGAAAACATAAGGAGAAAAAAATGAATTTCTGAACAAAAAATAAAGAAAGAGAAGAGAGGTGGCGAGCGGAGGACGAGGACCGGTGCTGCGAAGGCGGAGGGGTGGTGGCGCTGCGAGCAGATGACGTCGACGGTCGACGATGAGGAGCCAGAGTCCTGGTGGTGCAGATCTACGGCAAATACCAATTTCTTTTAAAAAAAAGAAAGAAAGAGAGAAGATAAAATGTGGGGCAGAGGTGGAGTGGGTTGTGGCTGGAGATGGCGGTGGACAGTGATGAGTGGTGACTGAACGGTGGTGTTCCGCCTCACGGACCTCTCCCAGGCGTGAATAAGTGTTGAGTCGGTTGACTCACTCAATGTTAAATTAGTTGGAGCCATTTATCTTTTCTAAATTAGATATATATAATATATTATACTAATATATAACTTGGAAATAATATAATTATATATATATATATATATTTTTTTTTAATTAAAAAATTGGGAAATGGGTTCGAGTTCGGTTCAATAAGAGTACGAATCGAGCTAAGGTGTTCGATTCGGGTTCGACTAATAAATCACCTAGACCAAAAAAATCTTCTTCAAAGATATCTCGATCAAAATCATCAGTATTCTTATCATTTGTACCGAAATCCTCAACATCTCTATTTGTATAACTAAACTGCCTATGGAGGCGAGCTCCTTCAAATAGAGATCTCTTCAAAACTTTAGGGCTTTCACTAATATCTTGCAAAAACAAAGTCTTCTCTATGTTTTTATTAATCGAATTTGAATGTCTGAAAAGAGCCATTTGTTTGATTGTCTCTGGATCATCTTGGATGAATTCTTGAGATTGGTTAATAAGACACTTCTCTCGATTCCTCGGTTGCTCTAAATCATCTCCAAAAACAGCACCAATAAACGATTTAACTATCTCGTCAACAATCGCACCAATGCCTGCTATCCATTTTTTATTAACTTCTTCCTCACAATGGATTCATCGCCGTCATACCGATTTCCGGTACCTTTTTGTAAAAGTTGCTCCTCTTGTCTCTTATTTTCCAAATTCTTCTCCACAATTTCGATCTTTTCTTGTTTTTGTACCGATCCCGGCACGACTGTGGAAGTCGCCGAAGGTGGCGAACGATCCGTCGGTGGAGGCGAAGGAGTTGCCTTATGGAAAGGTGTGGCAGCAACATTTAGAAGTGAAATGTTTGTCTGCACCGTAAATTTGGCTGAAGGCGGTCGATTGTGGGCGACGGTGGGAAGCTGACTATCGAAAATCTGGGTTGAGAGGGGTGGCACAAAGGCAGCAGAAACCATGTTGCAATCTGACACAATCCCAACAACTGACCTTCCTGCAAGTTGGGATTCCTTTTTATTTCTAAAAACCAAAGAGCCAATGGGGTTGCTGTTGGAGTGGGCTTCAGGAAAAGATTTTTTGTAGATAATATTAGTCTCCAACGAATCTTTAATGGGCTGAGCTTGTGGGTTGGTTTGATTTTTCAAGGGCGGCTCAAAGCCAACATCCCACCATCTATCTCTTGATGACCTTGCTGCAAACCATTACGTGCATGGATAGAACTCTTGGCTGAAATCCTAGCATCTTTGGTCCTTTCACCATCACGCATTCCAGCGATGTTATTATCGGCTAGGGGTGGGTGTTTCGGATCGGGTAGGATTTTTTTCGTAAATTCGGATAACGGGTCGGGTACCCGAAACCCGACATAATATATCAGATCGGGTTCGGGTAGTATTTTACTACCCGATCGGGTACCCGAATTACCCAAAATTTTTTTAAAAATATATATTTTTTATATATATAATATGTATATGAATATATTGTGACGCCCCGATATTTCGGTCGTACAGGTATGACGTATGTGTTTACCAAATTGCGCGAATTAATTATTTATACGTGTTTTATATATTTAATTTTATTTTATATATTAAATATTAATTTTTATATATATTAAGTTAGTTAATATTATATATATATGAATTAGCGGATATATATATATTTTTAATGTTAATAATTATATCTATATATTAAATCGTGCAATTGTTTTAGTTATATTATATTATTAAAATATTTAATTATTTGAAAATATTTGAATTTGAATTTATATGAATTTTCTTTGAACTATTTGCTCTTGAATGACTTAATTGCGTGCCGTTTCTACGTGAAATGAATTCGGAATTTCGTGAAAATTTAATATGTTGGACTTATATGTGTTATGAATATGAATATATGATCGTTTCATGTTTTCGGGTTCGTTTGCATACGTTTCGAATTTATTTTGATTTTGGAATCCAAATCGGGGGCTAATGAGTAATTAGCGCAACCTTGGTTCCGTATTTAATATCTTGAGCTAGAAAACTCGGATTCGAGTTTCGTCACCTTCGTTGAACTCGTATTGAAAATTTGAGTTTGATGAACTTAGCCTTATATTTTTCCAAATTTATTTGAACCTCCGAAATTCAACCGAAACATGCAACGGGAACCAAATCTGCCACCTTTTACCAAATAAATCATAATTTATTCATTTGTTGACCAAATTAACCATGGTTTGAGCCTATGGAACCCTAACTCAACCCTATATCTGATCCTACTCTCCTTAACCGAACCACACACTCTCATTTGGATAAGATCAGCTCCTCATCCCCTGCATTCCAGAAAATCCCGTAACTCAAGCCCTCCTTGGAGATTCAAGCTCAAATCTCCTCCAACCTTCAACCAATCCACAAGGTAAGCTTAGGGTTGTAATATACATTCATTATGAGTCATTTTGATCCATTCCTCCCCAATTTTGAGCATGTTTTCATGAGTTTTGAAGATGATGAATGAATAGTTAGGTTAGGCTTCAATTCTTGAATCCTTGATGTTGCTTGCTTTATGAGCTGAATTGAGGCATGTTTGTTGAGCTTTTGAACTCCTGAACTTCAGTATTTGCCTTATCTTTCATGGTACTTGAGCCTAGCATGAATTACCATTGTTGATTTTCATGAAAACTTGAAGAAATGTGCAGAAAATAATCTGCTCTTCCTTGCCCAGCTGCTGTCACGTTTTGGGGACTGAAATGTTGGGATTTTTGTGCTCTTTTTCATGTATTATGGCATGGATTTGTAGTATATATGTTGCACTATGTGTATCCCTTGTTGTGCCTTGGTTTTGGGTCAGTTTTCAGCTGCAAAGATGAAGAATAAACCGCCGTTCACGAGCTGCTGCTGCTGTTGCGTTTTTGCCTTGTCTTTCTTTGCCTTTTATTTGATCCTTTGGTCTCCTTTATGTCTTATTTATGTTATTTGATTGCTCCAGTACATGTTACATTTCATGACTTGAATTTTAATATGAATTGTCCTGCACCTACGTGAAATATGACCTTTTGCTCTCTATTTGCAATACATGAATTTATATGTGGTTTAATTGATTTGTTTTATATTTTCTTTACCCCTCTATGATATTTATAATTTATTAATATGTTAAATAGAGTGTTTTGAGAATTTTATTAAATTTATGGATTCATTTGACGTGAAATGTGAAAGATATGAACTCGTTTGAATACGAATGCTCCATTGAATGAATGAAATGAATGTTTATATGTCTTTAAGACATTAATAGTGCACATGAACATGTTCATTACATAACATACTCTTTTATGCATTCATATCATGATCATTTCATTGCCGAGCGTCTTAATTGGTCATTTTGAGTCTCACTTCACCTTTCTTGCACATATTTTGATCCGGTTGGAGACGAGGCCAATCCTTGAGGCTTTTGTGTCTTATTTTGACGGTTTAAGGTGAGTTTCTCTACTAATAGTTATCTTGACCCGATATAACCCTTATGTGACCGTTTTAAGCCAAAAGTTATATTTATATTTATCGAGTCTTTTAAAGAGTCTTATGATTTTCGATTGTTAAGCCTTCTTTCATGAAAACCTACCTTATGTTTTGGCGAGATTGCATGTATGTTATGATCACGGGCCCCGGAGCTTAGTGTATCGTGGTAAGCCGGGGAGGCAAGGGCCGACGGTGAACCCGTGCACTAGTTCCAACCATTTTACGTCGAAACGGATCTCGTCAGGAGTTTTGACGAGAAAACGCTAGTCGGGCATTTGAGGATTCATGTACCTCACTAGCCATTATGTATGAGGTGGTCGAGTCTTGCAAACTCGTCCACCACCAGAGGAAGAAGGTGTATATGAATGATTATGATCATTATGTATGTGCACATATGTTATGTATGACAACTTATGAATTTATGAATATGATTACACGAGGAGAAGGTTGGAGATGATGCACGCCCACTCGCCGGGCCTTAAACCCTATGTTAATTATGAATGAATATGATAGTCGTAATCCCATTGATGTTTTATTTGTTTTGCCCGCTTGGGAAATTTCTTATCAAACTTCTATGGGATTACGGCTTGCATGTATATGTTTCAATTTCGCGATATTTATACTTATGCCCCGCTTTTATACCCACCAGTCTCTTTTAGACTGAACCCGGTTTGTTTTCAGTTGTTTCGTGCAGGTTTGGAGATGCTAGGCGGGAATTCGAGTCGTCTAGGTCTTGCATTTGTGTCTAGCATTTCCTTTACACTCATTTGCACTTATATTTTGTATTTTGGATTAGTATGGAGCGAATTATGCTATTTTGAGCCATGATGGCATTACTAATACTTATTGTATAGGTTGATCTATTTTTGGAGCTTGGATGCTGAATGTGAATATTTATGTTTATTGCTTCCGCTATTGCATTTGTTTCTCGATTTTAATTCATGTTGGTTATTGTTTGGTTTAAGGGTTAGCTTCCGCCTAGCTTAGCGTGTGTGTTGTGTCCTCGTTCGCCGTGATTTGGCACGTGTAGGAATTTTCCATTTCCTATGCGGGTTGGGTCTCGGTGCGGGGGATGTGGCGCCTCACGCTCGAGCGTTACATCCTTTAAGTGGTATCAGAGCCAAGGGTTGCAAAACCCGAGCTCTAGTGTCGTGTGAGTCCGTTTAGGTCGTTCGGCTTTAGGACTAATTGACAATGTGATTGCATATGCATCTCTTATGCATTTTATACGTGCTTATGTGCTCTATACTTCGATCTTGATTGAACTAATTGCATTTTCATGCATTAACTAAGGATAGCACGCATTTCAGTGTTTTCTGAACAGGATGCCCCCGCGTAGACATCGTGAGAGATCACCGGGGCGACGCCGACATCGTTATCGATCTCCTACACCACAACAACAAGAACAACAACCACAACCGCCTCCGATGGATATAGGAAACTTTATGGAAGCGGTATTTAACTATGTCGAGCATAGGAGAGCTCAAGCTCCCCCACCACAACCCGTTGAACAACCGGCTCCGTTGAATAACAACAATCATAGGGATCCTCATGGGATATTTCTAAGTTACAACCCTCCACGGTTTTCTGGCTCAATTGATGACGAGATATCGGAGGGATGGCTGACGAGAATAGAAAGGATATTTGGAGTTCGACAATTTAGCACCCAAGAGAAGGTTCAGTTCGCCGTATTTCAATTGGATGGCGAAGCTTATGATTGGTGGGAGAGGTCGAGGGAGAAGCTAGAGGTTGATGAAGAGGAGATTACGTGGGAAGTCTTCAAAAGAGAGTTTCGAGAGTGTTTTGTGCCCGAGGTGGTGAGAGAGAGAAAGGAGCAAGAATTCATAAATTTGAAGCAGGGTAGCCGTTCAGTGGCTCAGTATATTGCCATTTTTAACCGACTTGGAAAGTATGCACCTCATATCACGAGGGATGAAAAGAGGAAGGCGAAGAAGTTTATTGCTGGACTTAGACAGGATCTGAGGCATGGCCAAGCTGGACATAATTACTTATCCTTTGCTGATACTGTACAGAGAGCTTTGGAACAAGAGGAGGAATTCAAGAAGAAAGATCCGATTTTCAAGGCTCCTATGGGACGAGGATCGGGGTATGGTAAGAGGCCTATGGTACAAGCGGCTCCACCTACACAAGGTCTTTTCAAGAAAACTAAGTTTGGAGGGCAAGTTTCTCAGAATGCTCCGCCTCGATTGATGGCTCCTAAAACTCAGCAGACTTCGAGTGAGGATTGATTGTCTAAGATGCCATGTACGCATTGCGGAGGTCCAACCCACAACTTCTACAATTGTTGGAAAAGACTGGGCTTATGTATCATCTGTGGGAAAGCGGATCACATGGCGAATACGTGTCCTGACAAGAATCCGAGGATTTCAGAAAGGAGTTCCAAAGCCTATGATTCGAGCTCGTGCTTATGCCCTTGAGGGCGAGGAGCAGGATGCAGAGGTTGATCCGATAGCCGTGGTGGAAGGTACCATATGCATTCACGCCATGAACATTCATGTATTATTTGATCCGGGTGCGACACACTCTTTTATATCTCGTGATTTATGTGCTTCTCTGTGCTTACCTGTTATATGTGCCAATTTTTGTTATTTTGTGAGTTCTCCTCTTGGAGGAAATTTGCAGACGGATCAAGTGGTTCGGGGTTGTTCGGTTTTGATAGAAGGGAAAGATTATCCAGCCGATTTCATCGTGATGTCTATGAAGAGATATGGGGTAATCTTCGGTATGGATTGGTTATACCGGCATCGGGCCGAGGTTGATTGTTTTAAGAAGAAGATTATGTTGGGGAAAGAGTTGATTGGAGAAGTGGGATCGAAGAATGTACCTCTCTTATCTTTTATGGAAGCTCATAAGCTAATGAGAGAAGGGGCTATGGGATTTGTTGCTTATCTTCTCAATAAGCCAAAGGATCAAATTAAGTTTGAGAAGACCGCCGTGGTTAAGGATTTTCCCGACGTGTTTCCGGAGAATTTGGGTTCGTTGCCACCGGATCGTGAGATAGAATTCGTTATAGATTTATATCCGGGATCAGAACCGTATTCTAAGACTCCGTATAGAATGGCTCCGGCGGAGTTGAAGGAATTGAAAATTCAGCTTGAGGAATTACTTAAGATTGGATATATTCGGCCGAGTTCATCTCCATGGGGTGCTCCGGTTCTCTTTGTTAAGAAGAAAGATGGATCATTAAGAATGTGTATAGATTACCGAGAGCTTAATCGGGTGACTATCAAGAACAAGTATCCGTTACCTCACATTGAAGAATTGTTTGATATGTTACAAGGCTCGGGTGTTTATTCGAAATTGGATTTAAGGCAAGGTTACTATCAGTTGAAAATCCGGGAAGAAGATATACCTAAGACAGGATTTAATACCCGGTATGGACATTATGAATTCACTGTGATGCCTTTCGGTTTAACTAATGCTCCCACAGCATTCATGGATATGATGCATCGGAATTTTCAACCTTATTTGGATAAATTCGTGGTAATCTTCATCGATGATATTCTGGTTTATTCGAGGAATCCGGAAGATCATGCCAGGCATCTCAGATTGGTTTTGGAGATATTGACAGAGCACCAGTTGTACGCGAAATTTAGTAAGTGTGAGTTTTGGATCGACCGGGTTACTTTTCTAGGTCATATTGTCTCGAGTAAGGGTTTGGAAGTAGATCCTTCGAAGATAGAGACGGTTATTCAGTGGCAGAGTCCGAAAAATGCTTCCGAGGTCAGAAGTTTCTTGGGTTTAGCTGGGTATTATCGAAGATTTGTTAAGGATTTCTCTAAGATCGCAACTCCTTTAACTCGGTTGACAAAGAAAGAAGTTAAGTTCGATTGGGACGAGGCATGTGAGGCAAGTTTTCAACTCTTGAAGGAGAAATTGACCACTGCACCCGTATTAGCACTCCCTGAAGGCATGGAAGGATACATGGTTTACACGGATGCCTCGAAAGAAGGGTTGGGATGTGTTTTGATGCAGAATGGTAGGGTGATAGCCTATGCCTCGAGGAAATTGAAGAATCATGAACAAAATTATCCCACCCACGATCTCGAGCTAGCAGCGGTGATCTTTGCTTTGGGAAAGTGGAGACACTACTTATATGGAATTCCTTTCGAGATCTTTTCTGACCACAAAAGTCTTCAGTATTTATTTTCTCAGAAGGAGTTGAATAAAAGACAAAGGAGATGGATGGAGACTTTAGCGGATTATGAGTGTACAATCCGATACCATCCTGGGAAAGCTAATGTAGTTGCGGATGCACTTAGCAGGAAGGCTAGTGTGTCTAGTGTGAAAGTGGAAGTTGAAGATGAATCCGAATTTTTCAAGTTGAGAGCAAGTGTTCGGAATATTACGGTACAACCGGATCTTCAACCAAGATTATTTGAAGCTCAGAGAAGAGATCCCGAAGTTCAGAAATTAGCTCAGAAAGCTAGAGATGATCCCGAATGTCCATTTGGGTTCGATGACACGGGACTCTAAAGGTTTAAGAACAGGATTGTGGTTCCGGATGAACTGAGGAGGATTATTTTGGAAGAAGCTCACCGTTCAGGGTATTCGATACATCCCTGAGGTAATAAGATGTACAAGGATTTGAAGCAATTTTATTGGTGGAATGGGCTTAAAAGGGATGTGATCAATTTCGTGAAACATTGTTTGACTTGCCAAACCGTGAAAGCTGAGCATCAGAAGCCATCCGGGCTACTTCAACCGTTACCGATCCCAGAATGGAAATGGCAACAGGTGGCGATGGATTTCGTTTCGGGTCTTCCTAGAGTGAAGGGTGGTCTTGATGGGATTTGGGTGATCGTGGACAGATTAACGAAATCGGCACATTTTATGGCTGTTCGAATGTCGAATAAGGTACCTAAGTTGGCAAAGAAGTATGTTGATGAGATTGTTCAACTTCATGGTGTGCCGGTCAATATTGTATCAGATCGAGATCCGAGGTTCACTTCTAGATTTTGGTAAGAATTGCAAAGGAATTTGGGAACAAGGCTTCAATTCAGCACATCTTTCCATCCTCAGACAGATGGTCAGTCGGAAAGATTAATCAAGTATTTGGAGGATATGTTGAGAGCATGTGCATTGGACTTTTCGAGTTCATGGAATGAGCATCTGCCTTTAATTGAGTTTGCCTATAATAACAGTTTCCAAGCTTCGATAGGAATGGCGCCTTATGAAGCTCTCTATGGACGAAAGTGTAGATCTCCCTTATTCTTTGACCTTGAGGAATGGAATTGGACAAAGCAAGAGGGAGTGAAACGAGGAGAAAAGAAAGAGAAGCCTTCTAAGGCCGTGCAAGCGGCGATTGATAAGGTTCAGATCATTCAGCAAAGAATCAAAGCAGCTCAAGATAGACAGAAAAGCTATTCGGATCGGCGGAGAAAGGATCTTAAGTTCGAAGTTGGGGATAGAGTATTTTTGAAAGCTTCTCCACGAAAAGGATTTTCGAGGATTGGAAAGGGAGGTAAGTTGAATCCTCGTTATCTAGGTCCGTACAAGGTTTTTGAGAAAATTGGAGATACGGCTTATCGCTTGAATTTGCCTCCGAGTTTGACGGGAATCCACAACGTATTTCATGTCTCGCAACTTCGCAAGTATTATCCGGATGAATCCGAGATCCTACCCGAGGAAGAGGTAGAAATTGAGCCTAATCTCATCTTCGTTCAGAAACCGGTTAAGATTTTGGATCGAAAATTTCAAGAATTAAGAAACCGGCAAATCCCACTAGTTAAAGTGTTATGGAGAAGAGATAAGACAGAAGAGGCTACGTGGGAGACGGAGGATAAGATGAGAAAGTTCCATCCCGAATTATTTCTGAGCAATCAGTGAATCCGAGGACGGATTCTTTTAAGGGGGAGAGGTTGTGGCGCCCCGATATTTCGGTCGTACAGGTATGACGTATGTGTTTACCAAATTGCGCGAATTAATTGTTTATGCGTGTTTTATATATTTAATTTTATTTTATATATTAAATGTTAATTTTTATATATATTAAGTTAGTTAATATTATATATATATGAATTAGCGGATATATATATTTTTAATGTTAATAATTATATCTATATATTAAATCGTGCAATTTTTTTAGTTATATTATATTATTAAAATATTTAATTATTTGAAAATATTTGAATTTGAATTTATATGAATTTCTTTTGAACTATTTGCGCTTGAATGACTTAATTGCTCGCCGTTTCTACGTGAAATGAATTCGGAATTTCGTGAAAATTTAATATGTTGGACTTATATGTGTTATGAATATGAATATATGATTGTTTCATGTTTTCGGGTTCGTTTGCATACGTTTCGAATTTATTTTGATTTTGGAATCCAAATCGGGGGCTAACGAGTAATTAGCGCAACCTTGGTTCCGTATTTAATATCTTGAGCTAGGAAACTCGGATTCGAGTTTCGTCACCTTCGTTGAACTTGTATTGAAAATTTTAGTTTGATGAACTTAGCCTTATATTTTTCCAAATTTATTTGAACCTCCGAAATTCAACCGAAACATGTAACGGGAACCAAATCTGCCACCTTTTACCAAATAAATCATAATTTATTCATTTGTTGACCAAATTAACCATGGTTTGAGCCTATGGAACCCTAACTCAACCCTATATCTGATCCTACTCTCCTTAACCGAACCACACACTCTCATTTGGATAAGATCAGCTCCTCATCCCCTGCATTCCAGAAAATCCCGTAACTCAAGCCCTCCTTGGAGATTCAAGCTCAAATCTCCTCCAACCTTCAACCAATCCACAAGGTAAGCTTAGGGTTGTAATATACATTCATTATGAGTCATTTTGATCCATTCCTCCCCAATTTTGAGCATGTTTTCATGAGTTTTGAAGATGATGAATGAATAGTTAGGTTAGGCTTCAATTCTTGAATCCTTGATGTTGCTTGCTTTATGAGCTGAATTGAGGCATGTTTGTTGAGCTTTTGAACTCCTGAACTTCAGTATTTGCCTTATCTTTCATGGTACTTGAGCCTAGCATGAATTACCATTGTTGATTTTCATGAAAACTTGAAGAAATGTGCAGAAAATAATCTGCTCTTCCTTGCCCAGCTGCTGTCACGTTTTGGGGACTGAAATGTTGGGATTTTTGTGCTCTTTTTCATGTATTATGGCATGGATTTGTAGTATATATGTTGCACTATGTGTATCCCTTGTTGTGCCTTGGTTTTGGGTCAGTTTTCAGCTGCAAAGATGAAGAATAAACCGCCGTTCACGAGCTGCTGCTGCTGTTGCGTTTTTGCCTTGTCTTTCTTTGCCTTTTATTTGATCCTTTGGTCTCCTTTATGTCTTATTTATGTTATTTGATTGCTCCAGTACATGTTACATTTCATGACTTGAATTTTAATATGAATTGTCCTGCACCTACGTGAAATATGACCTTTTGCTCTCTATTTGCAATACATGAATTTATATGTGGTTTAATTGATTTGTTTTATATTTTCTTTACCCCTCTATGATATTTATAATTTATTAATATGTTAAATAGAGTGTTTTGAGAATTTTATTAAATTTATGGATTCATTTGACGTGAAATGTGAAAGATATGAACTCGTTTGAATACGAATGCTCCATTGAATGAATGAAATGAATGTTTATATGTCTTTAAGACATTAATAGTGCACATGAACATGTTCATTACATAACATACTCTTTTATGCATTCATATCATGATCATTTCATTGCCGAACGTCTTAATTGGTCATTTTGAGTCTCACTTCACCTTTCTTGCACAGATTTTGATCCGGTTGGAGACGAGGCCAATCCTTGAGGCTTTTGTGTCTTCTTTTGACAGTTTAAGGTGGGTTTCTCTACTAATAGTTATCTTGACCCGATATAACCCTTATGTGACCGTTTTAAGCCAAAAGTTATATTTATATTTATCGAGTCTTTTAAAGAGTCTTATGATTTTCGATTGTTAAGCCTTTTTTCATGAAAACCTACCTTATGTTTTGGCGAGATTGCATGTATGTTATGATCACGGGCCCCGGAGCTTAGTGTATCGTGGTAAGCCAGGGAGGCAAGGGCCGACGGTGAACCCGTGCACTAGTTCCAACCATTTTACATCGAAACGGATCTCGTCAGGAGTTTTGACGAGAAAAAGCTAGTCGGGCTTTTGAGGATTCATGTACCTCACTAGCCATTATGTATGAGGTGGTCGAGTCTTGCAAACTCGTCCACCACCGGAGGAAGAAGGTGTATATGAATGATTATGATCATTATGTATGTGCACATATGTTATTTATGACAACTTATGAATTTATGAATATGATTACACGAGGAGAAGGTTGGAGATGATGCACGCCCACTCGTCGGGCCTTAAACCCCATGTTAATTATGAATGAATATGATAGTCGTAATCCCATTGATGTTTTATTTGTTTTGCCCGCTTGGGAAATTTCTTATCAACCTTCTATGGGATTAGGGCTTGCATGTATATGTTTCAATTTCGCGATATTTATACTTATGCCCCGCTTTTATACCCACCAGTCTCTTTTAAACTGAACCCTGTTTGTTTTCAGTTGTTTCGTGCAGGTTTGGAGATGCTAGGCCGGAATTCGAGTCGTCTAGGTCTTGCATTTGTGTCTAGCATTTCCTTTACACTCATTTGCACTTATATTTTGTATTTTGGATTAGTATGGAGCGAATTATGCTATTCTGAGCCATGATGGCATTACTACAACTTATTGTATAGGTTGATCTATTTTTGGAGCTTGGATGCTCAATGTGAATATTTATGTTTATTGCTTCCGCTATTGCATTTGTTTCTCGATTTTAATTCATGTTGGTTACTGTTTGGTTTAAGGGTTAGCTTCCGCCTAGCTTAGCGTGTGTGTTGTGTCCTCGTTCGCCGTGATTTAGCACGTGTAGGAATTTTCCATTTCTTATGCGGGTCGGGTCTCGGTGCGGGGGATGTGGCGCCTCACGCTCAGGCGTTACATATATTATATATATATTACAGATATTATATATATTATAGTATGTACATATTATATATATTACAACATGTATATATATATATACATATATATATATATATATTAAAGTATGTACTTTAATATGTATATGTATCAATATATATATATATATATATTAAAAAGTACATACTTTAATATATATATATATATATATATTATAGTATGTACATATTAAAGTATGTACATATTATATATATTGTAAGTATGTACATACTTTAATATTAAAGTACATACTTTAATATATATATATATATACTATATAATATATATAATATCGGTAATATATATATATAATATATACATATACATATTAAAGTATGTACTTTAATATGTATATGTATATATTATATATATATATTACCGATATTATATATATTATATAATATATATATATATATATTAAAGTATGTACTTTAATATGTATATGTATATATTATATATATATATTACCGATATTATATATATTATATAGTATATATATATGTATATTAAAGTATGTACTTTAATATGTATATGTATATATTATATATATATATTACCGATATTATATATATTATATAGTATGTACATGTTATATATATTACAACATGTATGATATTATGCATATATATTAAAGTATGTATATATATATATATATATATATATATATATATATATATATATTACAATATATAAATAATATATATTATAACATGTATAATATTATCCATATATATATATTAATGTATATGTTATAAATATTACAGTATACATATTATATATATTATAACATGTGTATATAAATACCTTTAAAATAGTTAAAAAAAAAAAAAAAAAAGGTGAAAATTTAGCCGGGTACCTGAACCCGACCTGTCCGGGTACCCGATTGTCGGGTACCCGACCTTCTTCGGATCGGATTCGGGTAGCAAAAAATGCTACCCGATATTTCGGGTACCCGACCCGAAAAACCGATCCCGCAGAAATCCGACCCGCGCCCACCCCTATTATCGGCGATGCTCTGGCAGCGCGTCCTGCAGCGCGACGTTCCTCAATTTTTTGGCGTAACTCCGTCTCTGGAGCATGCGTCTCTTCCATCGTTGTGTGATGCTCAAAGTTTCCATGACAATTTGCATCTCTGTGGCCAATATGCAGACATCTCCGACAGTAAGGCGGCACTCTTTCGTATACAATCGGCTGAATCCATGTGACTCCATGGAACGTGAGGCTCATCCGTTGCTTCAACGGCTTTAATAAATCCACCTCGATGCATACCCGCGCTACCGATGGCCTATTCGCATCAAAAGTACCTTCGTCGAAACACAACGGTGTTGAAAAACAAGAAAGAGTTGAGCAGCGGAAGTTTAAAATTTTTCTAAAGTTTAATCATTGTCTTGAAATTTTCGTATCGTATCGTAGGGTGTTTAGAAACTTACAATGATAGAAGCTTTCTAGTGATGTCGTTACCGCTTAACGAACACCCTTTAAGCGAAATCCCTCAAACGGCCTTCGTAATAAACTCCAAATTAGAAGCCCTCCAAAGCGTATCTGCAACGACCCGTGTTTTAACACGTGCAGGTAAGAGTTTCGTGCGTATTTACATTTAATTATATGAGTTTATATCTTGTTTTACTAATGGAATTCGTTCTAATTTCATTTAATTGTTTAAAATTTATATGAATTCCAAATGTGTTAAGAATATATGAATGGAATTGTGAAAATGTGAATTTCGTGATTTCGGTGTTAATTGAATGAAATTACGTGTTTCGTGTAATACGTGGGCTTGATTGTAACTTATTTGAATGTTTTGAACTCAATTGGAAAATTGAGTTTGGGCTTAATTGCCACTTTTTGAAAGTTTAGGGACCTATTTGAATATACGCAACCCTGAACGGTTTTCACGATATCTTGAGCTCCGGACCTCGAAATCGAGATCCGTAACCAGCGTTGAATTTGTTTCGACGTTACCTATCCATTAAACTTGACCTTATACTTTTGTGATACCGTTTGAACCTGTGACAATGAACTTTTCCACAACCTCGTTTCTTATAACTTGTTGAACCGTTTACTAAACAAACCGGACTTGAACCGACCCGAATCCTACCCATTTAGCACTAAATATCAGCATTTCCTTTCTCCTTGCTTCATCACATTCATCGATCTTCATCATCCAAGAGAGAGAAGAGGAGAGCTCCAAGAAACCCTCCATTTGATCATCCAAACCCTAAGCTCAAGATCAACCAATCTTCCATCTTCTTCCAAGGTAAGATATGTATTGTTTTCTCCTCTCCATTTCCTTCCGATTACATCTTGGTATGAGTTGGAGAATCATGTGATATGAGAAAAGTTTGAAAATGAGTTTTATGTTATGAATTCTTGATTCCATGAGTTTCAATGGTTTAACTTGGGTTTTGAGTTATGGAAATTGTTGCTTGTAGCTTCCCTATCATTTCTAGATGCTAAGATTTTGTGTTGGTTGATCATAGCATGTTATGCCATTAATGAAGTTTGAAGCTTCCATGAATGAAAGTTTGTCTTTGGGTGATCTTTGGCCAACTTTGGGTGTGAATTCTTACATATATGTATGGAGTGCATGTTATATATGAGTTTTAAGAATTATAAGCATGTCTAAGTGTGTTTAAGGGCTTCCTTAGAGCTGCCCCTGTTTTGCAAAGCTTTTCCCACGAAAAACAGAGCTTCTGCTATGTTTTTCCTCGCAGAACGACGAGCTGACAGGGCCGTGTCAGCTTTGAACTGAAAATGGACACGGCCGTGTTAGGCTCTCGACTTTGATTTTTCTGAATTTAAATCTCGGACACGGCCGTGTCCAAATGCTTTGAAAACTCAACACGGCCGTGTCAAGCCCTCGACTTTGAATTTTTCCGATTTTAATCCTCGGACACGACCGTGTCCGTTTCCTTTGAAAACTCAACACGGCCGTGTCATTTGAAATGGCAGCTTTGGGGAACTCTTTTATTGCTTGTTTTGCTTTTATTATTCGTATTTATGAATTATATGTAACATGATTATGTTAAAGTAATGTTTTGTGATTGGTTTATGATTGATATATGCTATTGATGAATTATGAATGCAAAGTATGAACGACATGAACGAGAACGACTACGGTTTTACCGTATAATGAACGAAACTTGGTGAATTATGTGTTTAATTGAACTCTATGATATTCGTGACCATAATTGAACATATTATTGCATTTTAAGCATTCCATAGCATGTTATTGCATAGCCGAGCGTCTAATGTGGTCATGCTTGAGTCTCACACTACCTTTGTCACACAGATCTTGATCCGGTGGGTGATGAGGTCGGGCAGTGAGAGCGTGTCGGGTTCTTTTGTCTATCAGGTGGGTTTTTCTTCTATTAGATAACAATATGACCCGAAAACCTAATGTGCAAGATTTTAGCCAAAACCCTATATAGGTATTTATGCCAAGTTTTAACGAGCAAATGTTTTTGAACGAAAGCCTTTATTATGAATGTCCTACCAAAATGTTTTGGCGAGAAATGTATGAATGATCACAATGAATGAGGGCCCGGGGCTTAGTGTATTGGTGAATCGGGGAAGCATGGGCTGACGGGAATCCACATATACTAGTTCCAACAATTTCGGCAACCTGGATTTCACTAGGAGATTAGTGGATGAAAGGGGTCCCGGCTTTTGGGGATTCATGTACCCCTCTAGCGTTAATGAATGAGGGCTCGGGCCTTGCAAACCCGTTCCCTACCCGGAGAAAAAAGGAGTATATGAATGAACGAATGAATATTCTAACTTATGTGCACGAAAGAATGTAATGAATGAATGAACGAATGAATGACTGATTAATGGATTACACGTGGTGGTGGTTGGAAATAATGCATGCCCTCTCGCCGGGCTATGAACGACCTAATGAACGAATGAATTGTTATAATCCTATTCGTTGTACTTTATGTTCCCGCTTGGGAGAAATGCTTCTAAACCTCGAATAAGGATTATAACTTGCATGTATGTGTTTCAATTCCGCAATATTATGATATTATGCCTCTGTTTTTATACCCACCCGTCTGTCTAAGACTGAACCCGGAGTTGTTTCAGTTGTTTTTGCAGGAAGGGGATGCTAGGCGGGATACCAGTCAGGGAGAGTCTTGCATCGTGTCTAGCCTTTCCTTTACACGCATTCGATTACTTTTGTTACTTTTGAATTGTATATGTATGGAGCGTACATGAATATTGGTACCTATATGTATCTTTATTGAACTATTGGTACGTAGAGCGTATAGCTCAATCTATATATGGAATACATGTTGGTACCTAGAGCTCTAGCTCAATATGTAAAATATGAATGATTGCTTCCGCTATCTTTTTATTGCTCTGGTTGTTGTGATTGTTGTTGGGGTTTAAGTTATAGGTTAGTCCCGCCTGGCTTAGCGAGTGTGTATGTCTCCGTTCGCTATGGTTTCTGCTCGTGTATGGAAATCCATTTCGTATACGGGTCGGGTCATGGTGCGGGGGATGTGACGTCTCGCGCTCGGGCGTTATATCCTTTGAGTGGTATCAGAGCCCAAGGTTGCAAAACCAGGGTTCTAGTGTCGTGTGGAGTCAGTAGGTCGTTCGGCTGTAGGAATTACGTGTAATTTGGAGCATTTGAATTTTTATGTGATAAGGTGTCGATCTCTGACTTGAATGATTGATTGATTCAATGCATTGTCGCGCATGAACTAAATCTAGAACGCATGTTAGTGTTTGAGTGAACAGGATGCCTCCTAGAAGACATCGGGAAAGGTCTCCGGATCGTCATCATCATAGAGATCGTTCTCCTAATCCTTCACAACCGCCTATGAATATAGAGCATTTTATGGAAGCTGTATATAATTACGTGGAGCATAGAAGGGCTCAGGATCCTCCAGTACAACCGCAGGCTGAACATCAAGCACCTCCTCCAAATAACCCGAGAGATCATCATGGGTTGTTTTTGAGTTATAATCCAACAAGGTTTTCCGGTTCGGTGGATGATGCTATATCGGAAGGATGGCTCACAAGGATTGAGAGGATTTTTAATGTTAGACAATTCACATCTCAAGAGAAGGCCCAGTTTTCTATTTTCCAACTGGAGGGGGAGGCATATGATTGGTGGGAACGTACTAGAGAGAAGCTCGAGGTGGAAGGAGAAGAAATTAATTGGGAAGTGTTTCTAAGGGAGTTTAGAGAAGCTTTTGTGCCCGAGGTCGTTCGAGAAAGGAAAGAACAAGAGTTTATGGATTTAAAACAAGGGACTCGAACGGTGGCTCAGTATCTTTCTCTTTTCAACAGGCTTGGAAAGTATGCACCTCACATTACAAGGGATGAAAAGAGAAAAGCGAAGAGGTTTATTTCGGGATTGAGATAGGATCTTCGGCACGGGCACGCCGGCCATAACTTTGAATCTTTTGCTGACACTGTACAAAGGGCATTGGTGTTGGAAGAAGAATACAAGAAAAAGGACCCTATACCTCGTATGCAAATGGGACAAGGATCGGGGTTCGGAAAAGGGAAAAGGCCTATGGTATCTCCTCCTCAGCCATTTCAAGGGCAGCATAAGAAGTTTTGACCCATGGGAGCTGCACCGCCGAAGCCACAAGTACCTCCAGCTGCTAATGATCCTCGACATGATAGGCCGCCTTGTATGCATTGTGGAGGCCCTACCCACACCTACAATACTTGCCGAAGGAGGTTGGGACAATGTTTGATTTGTGGGAAGACGACGCATATGGCCAATACTTGTCCAGACAAGACTCCGGGCTATCAACCGGGAGCTCAGAGGCCGATGATCCCAGCTCGTGCATATGCCCTTGCGGGTGAAGAGCAAGATGTGGAAGCCAATCCCAATGCTATGGTGGAAGGTACGATATACATACATAAGACGAACATACATGCATTATTTGACCCTGGCGCTACTCATTCTTTTATAACTTGCAAATTAATTGATACTTTGCGTTTGCCTGTTACGTGCTTAAATGCTTGTTATGTGGTGAGTTCGCCGTTGGGTGGAAGTCTTGAGACGGATCGGGTGGTCAGAGATTGTGTGTTTGGGTTTGAAAGCAGAGTATATCAGGCAGATTTGGTGGTAATACCGATGAACAGATATGAGGTTATTCTGGGGATGGATTGGTTGTTTCGACACCACGCCACGGTTGATTGTTTCTCCAAGACAGTCAAGTTGGGAGAAGAAGTGGCAGTAAGAAAAGAATCGGAGATTGCACCTCTTTTGTCGTTCACTGAGGCTCACAAGTTGATAAGGAATGGAGCAACGGGATTTATCGCCTATATCTTGAATAAGCCGAAAGATCAGGCGAAACTCGAAGAGACAGAAGTGGTGAAGGAATATCTGGAAGTGTTTCCCGAGGTTTTAGGTTCTTTACCTCCGGATAGAGAGATCGAATTTGTAATAGACTTATATACGGGATCTGAACCTTATTCTAAGACTCCTTACCGGATGGCACCGGCAGAGTTACAGGAGTTGAAAGTTCAATTGGAAGATCTTCTCAAGAACGGTTATATTCGGCCGAGTTCATCACCGTGGGGCGCACCGGTTCTCTTTGTTAAGAAGAAAGATGGAACTTTAAGGATGTGCATTGACTACCGGGAGTTGAATCGGATGACTGTAAAGAATAAATATCCATTGCCTAACATAGAGGATTTGTTTGATATGTTACACGGGTCAAGAGTGTATTCCAAGCTTGATTTAAGGCAGGGATATTATCAGCTAAAGATTAAGGAGGAAGATATTCCTAAGACAGGATTTAATACCCGGTATGGACATTATGAATTCGTGGTGATGCCATTTGGATTAACTAACGCGCCGGTAGCTTTTATGGACATGATGCATCGGATTTTCCGGCCGTATTTGGATAAGTTTGTTGTGATCTTCATTGATGATATTTTGGTGTATTCAAGGTCAGAAGAGGATCATGCTCGGCATTTGAGATTGGTATTGGAAGCTTTAAGAGGTAACCATCTCTATGCCAAATTCAGTAAATGCGAGTTTTGGATTGATAGGGTGAGTTTCTTGGGACATATTATTTCGAGCAAAGGATTAGAAGTGGATCCTTCGAAAGTAGAGCAGTTTCGGGGTGGCAGAGTCCTAAGAATGTTTCTGAGATCCGAAGTTTCTTGGGTTTAGCCGGTTATTATCGAAGATTTGTTAAGGATTTTTCTAAAACAGCGGCTCCGTTAACCCGATTAACCAAGAAAGAAGTTCGGTTTAATTGGGATGAGAAGTGTGAAGCCAGTTTTCAGCTCTTGAAAGATAAGTTAACTTCTGCACCGATACTTGCCCTTCCGGATGGTATTGAAGGGTTTATGGTGTATACGGATGCTTCCCATGAAGGCTTAGGTTGTGTTTTGATGCAGAATGGGAGAGTAATTGCTTATGCCTCTAGGAAATTGAAAGAGCATGAGAAGAATTATCCCACTCACGACCTTGAACTTGCAGCGGTGATTTTTGCCTTGGGGAAGTGGAGACATTACTTGTATGGAACTTCATTTGAGATTTTCACCGATCATAAGAGTCTTCAGTACTTATTCTCTCAGAAGGAGTTGAATAGAAGGCAACCAGGTGGATGGAGACTCTCGAGGATTATGATTGTGTGATTAAGTATCACCCAGGCAAAGCTAATGTGGTCGCGGATGCATTGAGCAGGAAGGCTAGTGTATCCAATTTAAAGGTAAATATTGGATAACCAATGGAATTGGTTAAGATAAAAGCTCGTATTGGTAATATCTCAGTACGTCCAGAGTTAAGACAACAGATATTTGAGGCACAACGGACGAATGTTGAGATTCAGAAGTTGATTGAGAAGGCTCGATCAGACTCCGAGTGTCTGTTTGGATTCGATGATACGGGAATCTTTCGATTTAAGGATAGGGTGGTAGTTCCAAAGGAGTTGAGAAGAGCTATTTTGGATGAAGCTCATAAAACGGTCTATTCGGTACATCTTGGTGGAAACAAGATGTATCGGGACTTGAAACAGTATTTTTGGTGGAACGGATTGAAGAGAGATGTGGTAAATTATGTGAAGCATTGTCTGACTTGTCAGCTAGTGAAAGCTGAGCATCAGAAGCCGTGAGGATTGTTACAGCCATTACCTATTCCCGAATGGAAGTGGGAACAGATTACGATGGATTTTGTATCGGGTTTACCTAGAGTGAAAGGTGGATTCGATGGAATTTGGGTAATCGTAGACAGGTTAACCAAGTCAGCACATTTTCTTGCAGTTCGGATGTCAGATAAGATAGGTAAGCTGGCTAAGAGGTATTGTGATGAGATCGTTCGGTTACATGGAGTGCCAGCTAGTATTGTTTCAGACAGGGATCCGAGATTTACTTCCAAGTTCTGGCAAGAGTTACAGAAGTGTTTGGGAACTAAGCTTCAGTTCAGTACAACTTTTCATCCACAGACTGACGGGCAATCCGAAAGATTAATTAGATATCTTGAGGATATGTTAAGGGCGTGTGCGTTGGATTTCTCGAGTTCATGGAATGAACAATTGCCCTTAATTGAGTTTGCCTATAATAACAGTTACCAAGCTTCTATAGAAATGGCAACGTATGAGTTTCTTTATGGGAGGAAGTGTCGATCCCCGTTGTTTTTCGATTTGGAAGAATGGAAGTGGAGTAAGCAAGAAGGGGTACAAAGAGATGAAAGGAAATATAAAGCTTCCAAGGCTATTAAGGATACTATTGAAAAGGTTCAAATTATCCGACAACGGATGAAGGTGGCTCAAGATCGACAGAAAAGTTATGCAGATAAGCGAAGGAAAGATCTTGAATTTGAAGTTGGGGATAGAGTATTCCTGAAAGCTTCACCTCGAAAAGGATTTACCCGAATTGGAAAAGGAGGAAAGTTGAATCCCCGATATTTGGGACCTTATGAGATTTTAGAGAGAATCAGAGATATAGCTTACATATTGGATTTGCCTCCAAGTTTAACGGGTATTCACAATGTCTTCCAAGTATCACAACTTCGGAAGTACTACCCCGATGAGTCAGTGATCATACCGATTGAAGAGGTTGAGCTCGAACCGAATCTCACTTTTGTTCAGAAACCAGTTAAGACTCTGGATCGAAAATTTCAAGAACTTCGGAATAGACGATTTCCCTTGGTGAAAGTGTTGTGGCGAAGTGATAAGACGGAAGAAGCCACTTGGGAAACGGAAGAGAAAATGAAGAAATTCTATCCAGAGTTGTTTCCGACCGAGCAATGAATCCGAGGACGGATTCTTTTTAAGGGGGAGAGGTTGTAACGCCCCGTGTTTTCACACGTGCAGGTAAGAGTTACGTGCGCATTTACATTTAATTATATGAGTTTATATCTTGTTTTACTAATTGAATTCGTTCTAATTTGATTTAATTGTTTAAAATTTATATGAATTCCAAATGTGTTATGAATATATGAATGAAATTGTGAAAATGTGAATTTTGGTGATTTCGGTGTTAATTGAATGAAATTACGTGTTTCGTGTAATACGTGGGCTTGATTGTAACTTATTTGAATGTTTTGGACTCAATTGGAAAATTGAGTTTGGGCTTAATTGCCACTTTTTGAAAGTTTAGGGACCTAATTGAATATAGGCAACCCTGAACGGTTTTCGCGATATCTTGAGCTCCGGACCTCGAAATCGAGATCCGTAACCGGCGTTGAATTTGTTTCGACGTTACCTATCCATTAAACTTGACCTTATACTTTTTTGATACCGTTTGAACCTGTGACAACGAACTTTTCCACAACCTCGTTTCTTATAACTTGTTGAACCGTTTACTAAACGAACCAGACTTGAACCGACCCGAATCCTACCCATTTAGCACTAAATATCAGCATTTCCTTTCTCCTTGCTTCGTCACATTCATCGATCTTCATCATCCAAGAGAGAGAAGAGGAGAGCTCCAAGAAACCCTCAATTTTGATCATCCAAACCCTAAGCGCAAGATCAACCAATCTTCCATCTTCTTCCAAGGTAAGATATGTATTGTTTTCTCCTCTTTCTCCCCTCCATTTCCTTCCGATTACATCTTGGTATGAGTTGGAGAATCATATGATATGAGAAAAGTTTGAAAATGAGTTTTATGTTATGAATTCTTGATTCCATGAGTTTCAATGGTTTAACTTGGGTTTTGAGTTATGGAAATTGTTGCTTGTAGCTTCCCTATCATTTCTAGATGCTAAGATTTTGTGTTGGTTGATCATAGCATGTTATGCCATTAATGAAGTTTGAAGCTTCCATGAATGAAAGTTTGTCTTTGGGTGATCTTTGGCCAACTTTGGGTGTGAATTCTTACATATATGAATGGAGTGCATGTTATATATGAGTTTTAAGAATTATAAGCATGTCTAAGTGTGTTTAAGGGCTTCCTTAGAGCTGCCCCTGTTTTGCAAAGCTTTTCCTCGCAGAACGACGAGCTGACACTGCCGTGTCAGCTTTGTACTGAAAATGGACAGGGCCGTGTTAGGCTCTCGACTTTGATTTTTCTGAATTTAAATCTCGGACACGGCCGTGTCCAAATGCTTTGAAAACTCAACACGGCCGTGTCAAGCCCTCGACTTTGAATTTTTTCGATTTTAATCCTCGGACACGGCCGTGTCCGTTTCCTTTGGAAACTCAACACGACCGTGTCATTTGAAATGGCAGCTTTGGGGGAACTCTTTTATTGCTTGTTTTGCTTTTATTATTCGTATTTATGAATTATATGTAACATGATTACGTTAAAGTAATGTTTTCTGATTGGTTTATGATTGATATATGCTATTGATGAATTATGAATGCAAAGTATGAACGATATGAACGAGAACGACTACGGTTTTACCGTATAATGAACGAAACTTGGTGAATTATGTGTTTAATTGAACTCTATGATATTCGTGACCATAATTGAACATATTATTGCATTTTAAGCATTCCATAGCATGTTATTGCATAGCCGAGCGTCTAATGTGGTCATGCTTGAGTCTCACACTACCTTTGTCACACAGATCTTGATCCGGTGGGTGATGAGGTCGGGCAGTGAGAGCGTGTCGGGTTCTTTTGTCTATCAGGTGGGTTTTTCTTCTATTAGATAACAATATGACCCGAAAACCTAATGTGCAAGATTTTAGCCAAAACCCTATATAGGTATTTATGCCAAGTTTTAACGAGCAAATGTTTTTGAACGAAAACCTTTATTATGAATGTCCTACCAAAATGTTTTGGCGAGAAATGTATGAATGATCACAATGAATGAGGGCCCGGGGCTTAGTGTATTGGTGAATCGGGGAAGCATGGGCTGACGGGAATCCACATATACTAGTTCCAACAATTTCGGCAACCTGGATTTCACTAGGAGATTAGTGGATGAAAGGGGTCCCGGCTTTTGGGGATTCATGTACCCCTCTAGCGTTAATGAATGAGGGCTCGGGCCTTGCAAACCCGTTCCCTACCCGGAGAAAAAAGGAGTATATGAATGAACGAATGAATATTCTAACTTATGTGCACGAAAGAATGTAATGAATGAATGAACGAATGAATGACTGATTAATGGATTACACGTGGTGGTGGTTGGAAATAATGCATGCCCTCTCGCCGGGCTATGAACGACCTAATGAACGAATGAATTGTTATAATCCTATTCGTTGTACTTTATGTTCCCGCTTGGGAGAAATGCTTCTAAACCTCGAATAAGGATTATAACTTGCATGTATGTGTTTCAATTCCGCAATATTATGATATTATGCCTCTGTTTTTATACCCACCAGTCTATCTAAGACTGAACCCGGAGTTGTTTCAGTTGTTTTTGCAGGAAGGGGATGCCAGGGGGGATACCCGCCAGGGAGAGTCTTGCATCGTGTCTAGCCTTTCCTTTACACGCATTCGATTACTTTTGTTACTTTTGAATTGTATATGTATGGAGCGTACATGAATATTGGTACCTATATGTATCTTTATTGAACTATTGGTACGTAGAGCGTATAGCTCAATCTATATATGGAATACATGTTGGTACCTAGAGCTCTAGCTCAATATGTAAAATATGAATGATTGCTTCCACTACTTTTTATTGCTCTAGTTGTTGTGATTGTTGTTGGGGTTTAAGTTATAGGTTAGTCCCGCCTGGCTTAGCGAGTGTGTATGTCTCTGTTCGCTATGGTTCGGCACGTGTATGGAAATCCATTTCGTATACGGGTCGGGTCATGGTGCGGGGGATGTGACGTCTCGCGCTCGGGCATTACAGTATCCACATCAGTCCTAGAACACGATCAAGCTAGTGAGAATGCTAGTTCTTTGGCTTGTGTTAGGTTAGGATTTTCTTTGAAAACTTTTCTTTTGGATTTTCTCAAAAACTTAACAGTTCATGAGTGTTGGTCTAAAGAGTAAGAGAAGCATCACCCCTTATAATCAGCCCAACATAATAATATAATAACCTTAAAAAGAAAATCCCAACATGTAGCACCCCAAAGGGGCCACAACCCCGCACCGCCGTACCTCTCAAGTGGCTAGGAGACCTAGCACCCAAGAAACACGTCGGCGAACGGACAAAACATTACAAGATCAGAGTACTAGAAGGGAACATTACAGCGGAAATATGAGAAATTTAAAACTTTCAAAACATAAATCAGAAGACACAAGAGGCTAGCAACTAAGTACAAGGACTATACAGGAATTGAGTATCGAAAGAGATATTTCGATAGAGTGTCAAGGAAAAAATATAACTAGTGAAACAAGTAACAAAGGACACCGGAGGCTAGATCGATAAATACCTAATTTGAACGCTACATTATCATCAAGACGGTGGCGTCCAAGATGGTTCAAAAGAACCTGACCATAAGAGCACAACAAAAGATTTCCTATACTTCAAGATACTAGCCACCCAACGATCATTGAACCTGAAACCATGAGGTCAGAAAAACAGGGTAGAGGTTAATTTTAGAAGAGGGTTCCAAGCAAGCACACACATGCACACACATCAGAGGTTTCGGTTCATACAGGTTTTATAAACAGGGGACAGGGTACAAGATATTTTCCAAAAGTATGAACCGGTCTTTAAAACAGAATTTTCCCGCAAGCTAGGCAGTCTCCAACCTTTACTCCCAGAAAATATTTAACAGAATTGGTATCGAGATCCTGATCACATGCATCATCTATTAGGAATAGTGCCCTAGAAAGTCGATTTATCGAAATCTGCTTTGGGACTTTCCTTGTGTCACAGACAATCTTTGAATAATATACGATTGATTATTATAATAGGCAAACACTTCTTTATATGCTAATACGTGTTTTATGTGTTTCCATTGCGTACGCATGTATTAGAACTCCCCTGATCCATAAGGCTGTTAGGGACTTTGTCATTACGTGAATGGCATGTGAAATAAGCCCTAACTCAAGGCCGGATTATAAACCACTCCAAGTCGATGAGCTCAACAAACAGTAGGAGTGTTAATATGGCTCGATTGAGACTTACTCATGGGATTGTGTCCTTAAGAAGGATCATCCTGTTTAATGGGGTGTAAAGTGCATAGTTGATGCGTACGCAATATAGAAGGGTGCTCGTTATTAAAACGGGTACACTGAGGTGTCCCGCGTGAGAAGATTCCTAAATGGGAAAGGAAGTTTCTATACCTAGAAATAGAAACTTCCAGATTAGGAAATATCTCACAGGTTAATGGCGTGAGTAAATTAATACTTTGACTTGACATTCCATTGATGCTTTGTGGGCTAACTCTGTAGGTATAAGCTTTAAAAGGTGCCGCCTTAGACAACTGATTCAAGGCTTATGCTGGGACTGCACAAGTGGCACATGGAAGCATATGAGAATCAACAAAGGACGTACACTTGCTGTAAGGCAAGAAGATCTCTTATTGCATAAGTCGTTCATATGCCATCCTAAACCCTCGGCCAAGGTAGTGGATCAAGACATCAAGAAAAGGGTTTCTTGGATTGAGATCAAATGGATATGAAATGAACTTAGCTTTAAGATTGGGATTAGTAGGGCTCTCATTATTCCCATGCCCTAGATCTTAATCGAGAGATGGGTTGGTAGGAGTATCGTACCTCACAGCTGTCATTGACTGAAAGGTTCTTTCGAATATGTATTCATTGTTCGGGTAGGGGTCACACACCTGTTGCTAGATTATGGTCGTGTGATATGTGAAGTAATAAAGCGTATTAGTCTCACTGCTAACTGAAAATGAACCTAGGGGGTCACACACAAATGCCAGATTCAAAGTGTATTGAAGGAAAGATCAAATACTTGATCGAAACGAGACCACACGTATAATTGTACACGTGTGGCACGTGAGCAAGCTTTTGGGTATGTGGTCTAATTAAGAAATTGGACCATGTGTTGATTAATTAGAAAATTAATTATAAAGCCCAAATATAATTGGTTAGGAGAATTAATTATAAATCCCTAATTAATTACGAGAATTAATGATAAAGCCAAATAAAATTAATTAGAGAATTAATTTTAGCTCGTTAGAATTAATTCTAAAGCCCTTCATGGAATTAATTAGAGAATTAATTCTAAATATTTAATTCTTTAGTTATTTAGTTATTCTACTTTGATTAGAATAAATGAATAAATAAATATTAAATATCTTCTATTTATTATTCTAGTAAATATTAATTCTAATATGATTAGAATAAATATTATTGGAATAAGATATTAATTATTATTAGAATAATTAATACAACAAATTATTGAACAATCCCTGATAAGGCACATTACTTATCCCAAACACCCCAGTTTGAAATTAACTAATTTTACATCCCCAATACACAATATATTTTTTGTAAACCCCCCTAAAACGTGTGACAAGGCCATTTTGCCCTTCTTGAATTCAAGAATCAGTGTCTCTACTTTCCCCTGAATCATCTTCGAGAATCTTCACCTTTGAGAATCCGATACCGATCGCCGCCGACGAGCACTCCGTCCTCCATACATCCGCCCCCAGATCTGGTAATTGTAACAACCCTGATACTACAATTTAGGTTTCAATTCCGGATTTGAGGGTCTTAATTCGGCATTTAGGGCTTGTAATTCGGCGTTTAGGGCTTGCAATTCGGCATTTAGCAGTTTTTGTTGTCTATTAGTTACGATGGCTAGATTGAAGCAAATCTCATATAGGTCCAGCGCCAGGAAAAGCGCCGGTAAAAGTACACGGCATGACGAGATACAATGTCTTTGTTCCCCAACATATTTTACTGAAAAAATGGCCGAAATTGGTGTGCTAACTGATGCCCAAAAGCGAAGGATTTTGGAGACTCCATTTGGCTCATTCCTTGAAATGCATGGAGTTCAAGGTACAAACAAACGTGTTGGGGCGCTGCTGGAACGTTATAACGTGGATCTACGGACATTCAACTTTGGGCAAGTCAGTGTACCTTTACTGACATAGAGCTCTCAATTGTGTTGGGGCTACAATGTGAGGGTAACCCTATTGATCCTTATGTTAGAGTGAAATCATGATTCCGGCAACTGTATTTTGGCAACAAAAACGGTAGGGTGACACGTGCTAACATATTGTCCAGGTTACAGGGCTTGGCTTGTAGGAGTGATGCCGAAGGCAACGATGATTTTGTAAGAATGTTCATATTGTTTGTTTTTTCTACATTGTTGTTTCCACGCAGTAGCCTTAAGATGCCAATTGGTCTGATATGCTGTTTATAATTTTTTGGTTTTGTCAATTGAGAAGTTCAAAGTTGATTCCAAACAATTTCCACATGTAGGGCCACATCACCCGCACTAGAATCTAAACCCGAATACGGCATGGAAAGTCCGTACTCGGATCCGAATCATAGCGAACAGGAGACCAAACTCACTCTTTAGGCTAGGCGGAGTTAAAACAAGACCAGAGTAAGCGGAAGCGAAAGAATTAAAACCAACAAGTAAGAGATACATCAAACAAAATATATATATAGGTACCATCACATAAATATTCCTATATTGTATTTACATATAGGTACCAACATTTAATTCCTGTACAAATGCCATCACGGCTCAAACAAAACATAAGTATCTAAACAACAACCCATAACAATGCATATACAAAATGATATCAAGTGCATGGAAATAAATGCACCTAACAAGACCTAGACCGACAAGTGCAAAAGGAAGACACACTTCTCCGCCTATCTCAAGTCCTCAAAACCTACAACTAAAAGAATAAACGAGGGATCAGTTAACTGACTGAGTGAGGGGGCTAACGCACACCCACACCCTATATATATATAGCAAAGCACATAACAAAAGGTGGATTTATGAACCGGAATAGGTTTTTCAAACTAAAGCTTTCAAATCAACATATATACTTAGAATCCTTTTCACAACTCTATCCCAATTCATACTTCCCAAAACATTACATATCACATGCTCGGCGAGAACGAGCTTCCAACCTTTACTCCTCAGAATAATTCAAAACATAAATCATAACTTATCCATCCACTACTCCGATGATGGAAGAGTCACCGGCGGCCCTAACCATCCTTAACATATACAAACTCACGAGGGGTAGCTAACCCACAACGTGCCCTCCCCGGTCTTCACACCGAAGGCATCGAAATATCACACCTTCCCTACCTCCCGGGGTCACGTGTGATACCTCAGATGGAGACTACACACAGGCTTTACCTCGATGACCCAAAACCATCCCGAGGGCTCCTTACCCGTAGCTCCTTGGATCCACATTCACATACACATAACATTCATACCAAATCTTTCATGGCAAATCTAGCTAAACTTGAATAGAAAAGACTTTCCAAACCTTAGCTTACATATGCTTATTTAGTAACTTTCAAAAATCAAACTTATACATAAGTCATAGACGTATACTATTCAACACGTATTTATCTATATACTTAGTATATAACCACATGCACGGCTCGAAAACAACATATAAAGCTTTAGGTCATTAGCAATACAGAAGTCCTAAACCTCACCTTGTGCTTGACAAAAGTAGGAGTAGAAGTAAACAACTATGCCTCGGGCTCGTCAACGGGAACCTCCTCTGAAAAGAAAACACGAAAGCCCAAGTCTTAGACTCTATATGGACCAAAGAAGTTGCTCGAAAAAATGTGTGATTCATGATCAAATGCAAATGTTATAAAATATGTCATGTAATTCACAATTTATAGCATATCACATTTAATTAAAATTTATCACGCAATTACAATCAAGCTATAACCTCAAGCATGCAAAAGATTAACAACTTTAAAGGCTTAAAAGTGCATAAATAAGCATAAGAGAAGCAGTAGCAGCTCCCAGGTTTCGGGAAGGTTGGGAACGACCCTTTCACTGTAGGGAACGGCCGTTCCCGCTCTCGCTAAAAACTTTCTGGAAGATGGGAACGACCGTTTTGGGCTGAAGGAGAAATGGGAACGGCCGTTCCCAACTACCCGATTGCTGCCCGCGCGTCTGTAAGTTTTTGCAAATTTTTGGCCCTAGGGAACGGCCCTTCCCATTACCAGTACAAACTGGGAACGACCGTTCCCATTTTCAGAAGAAGACATTAACATGGCCCAGAAGTGCCGTTCCCAGTTTATAACTGGGACGGGAACGGCCGTTCCGGCCTGGTTCGAAAAGCAAGAAGAGAGCAGACATTTACAGAAGCAGGGGAAGCTCCATTTTTGCCCAAACACCTAGAAGCTGCACCAACTTACCAAAATGTACAAATAATTCACATAAATCTTGCTTGTCATGTTGGCCCTCAAATATCCCAAGAAAACGAGAAATAATGCCATTGATCCAAGAATGAAAAATCAAGCTTAACTATATGATCATATTAAATGCTCAACTACCATGACGTTTCTTGCAATAAATACAACATATATATCATGTACAACTCATATATAAAGCTAGATTTCAATTATATCAACTATAGATCACATATCCAACAAAATAACCAATGTAACACCCCAAATAGAGGATCCCACATTCCCCGCAATAAGGCCCAGACCCTGTCACGAAATGGAAAGTCCATGTCCGAATCCGAATCATAGCGAACGGGAGACCAACTCACACACTCGGCTAGGCGGATCTAACTTGACAAACTCAGAGTGCGGAAGCAATTAAAACCAACAACCATAGATAGCAGAATCATTTAAAACAAAACATGCAAAGTAGGTGACGGGTTCAACTAGCATAAATACCTAGTCCCGAATCAATTCATAATCCAACATAACAAACAACATGAGTATCATCATGATATCTACTAACATCCAAATACTAGCTTACTAACCCCACACGGGTTTAAGTCTAAGTAGAACATAAATATAACCTTCAAGTGTGAAACATAAATACATAACATAAATAAAGTATGCGACAAATGCATCCTAATACCAACTAGACTGACAAGTGTGACTCAGGAGACTCACTTCCGCCTAGCTCAAGCCAAAAGAAAACCTGCGAACTAAAAGATAAATGAGGTGTCAGTCAACTGACTGAGTGAGGGGGCTAACGCACACCCACAATATATATATACAGAGCACAACACATATCAAAAGGGTGGACTCATGAACCGGGAATAGGTATTGCATACCAAAACGTTTCAAAGCAAAACCCAAATATATATATATATATATACTTAGAAAACATTTTCAGAAACTCTATTCCGATTCATATTCCCATAACATATCATACCATATGCTCGGCGAGTACGAGCTTCCAACTTCAACTCCTCATATCATAACAAAGCATAAATAACATACCAACCTCAACTCCGGGGGATGGTAGGGTTGCGCGACCCTAACCATCCATACAGTCGAGGGAAGTGCTAATGCTACTCAAACCCTTAGGACTCCGTTTCCCAACCAAACCTCCTGGTGGGTCCCGGTACATCCTCTTCATACAGATGGAGACTACGCACAGGTATATCCCCAACGACCCGATACCGTCCCGGGGGCTCCTTACTTGTAGCTCCTGGGCCCCATAACAGAACAGAACATAACATAACATAACATACGCCAATCTTTCGTGGCAAATCTCGCTACATAATCACAACACAACGGTTTTTCCAAAATAGCTTACATATGCTTCAAAAACTGGTTTTTATAAGTATTCCTACGCTGCAGGGATAGCCCGCCCACGCAGGACTCACCCACTTACATTCCCACACTGCAGGGATAGCTGGCCCACGGAGAAGTGCAAGCATAAGATCAAAAAAATATCATATTCAACACATACGTATCTATAGTAAGGTATACTCGCATGCAAGGGTTGAAATTAGCATGTAAAGGCCATAGGTCGCATAACTATACAAAATCCTAAACCTCACCTGAGAAGCGACGAGATACCAGAACTGACAGGACGAATGCAAACTCGGTCGGGTTGTCTCTGTCGTGGAGATTACTGAACAGAAAGGAAATACAAGGTACTCGTGAGGCAAGACTCAATGATGAACCACATAGACGAACGACGATGATTATAAGATGACATGGAATTATATGATGCATTCACAGAAATTACAGGAATGTCATGAAAGGTTTCATGTGCACAATTACTATCCCATGTTGCAATTAGACATGTAATTAAATTCAAAACAATTCACACAGGCAAGCAAACCAAGTAATATATTGAACATGTGTTAATCATGGATCTAATCAATTGGCTTAAGTGAATCTGGTCCAGAGTATAATTTAATAATAATTTAGATGCCATAATTCACAAAGTATTCACGTACATAATGTTTCATAATTTCACAACTCAAGAGCACAATTAAGAATCAAACAACTAATCCTATAGGAAAGTCTAATTCATATTAATACATCGTGGATTCAATTCAAGATTCCACATCAATTAACATACTCCTCTTTCAAAAGAATTATGATTCAGAATGACTAATACATAAATCAATCGTCTAATAAGATCACACAATTAGAATGAGAGTTACATTTCAAGTTCTAAATTTCCCAAGAGTGTATATACTGCTCCAATCACCAAATTAATTACAAGACCCACCATTATGCACGTACCATTCAGCTAGTTGCACTAGTAATACATTTTCCAAATTCAAGAATCCATTTAATGCAAAGTCTAAATTATATGTGTGGCTGTCAATTCCTTTACAATAAGAAATGAGTATATATCATTTATTCGAACATCTCCACTCACAATCTCACAGGAATGCCATACATATGTACCAAATACATAAATCAACATTAATTAACATAAGTTATGCTCTGAACCAGTTTTATAAATTTGTCAACAATGATCCAACCCACAATATTGCATACATATACATTCGTTCTAATCCTATAAAATCATTTAACGTCATACCAAACCATAATTACAGTTGAATTCAAATGTTCAGTTTATAAGATTTAATATACCACAATTGAACTCAAAATTTCAGTAACGTTTTGTAACTTACAATTAATAAAATTAACCTAAATGTACCGAATTGCATAACGTATGAAATCGGAAAGAGGATGAATTACAATTAAAAGAGAACCAACAGTAGAGGAGTTGAAGATGGTGACGGGATTGATATTGTTGGCACCCGATGGTGTTGGCGGCGTAGCTAGCCGAAGAAACTGATTTGCCCGCTGCTGATGAGGTGGAGCTGGTACTCGACTGCTTCTGGGTTACTCGTCTGTTTCTGTGATTCTGAAGAGGTGAAGGCGTAGAATCAGAAAAGGCGATGGCGAATGGTGAGGAAGGAAACTGATGGTTTTTCGAGTGGTGGCTGCTGGCGGCGGGAGGGAGCTTCTCGGTTCTGCTCCGATCTGTCCAAGAAGGAGGGAGAAGAAACGAAGTGGATGCCGGATCTGAATCTTACTATGGCGGTGGTCATACGTAGGACTCGTGCCGGATCTGTGGCCAAAGAACACCGTTGTTGTCATCGTGGGTAAGGAACAGGCCACTGGAGTTGCTGCATTCCATGGCTTGTCTGCTCGGTTGAGACAAAAGCAACGTGTGCGGCAGCGTTAGAGTTCGGAGATGGTGACCAGCGAGAGAGAGCAGACCTGGCCTTGGTGGTGTGGTGGCGGAGGGTGGCGCAGAGGTTGTAGCGACGGAGAGCTAGCAGGTGGAGAAAAGGGGATTCTCAGATCTGGGCAAAGAAACGAGGTTACGGGTGGTTGCTGATGAACGAGGAAGAAAGCGGAGAAGGGAAGGTAGCGGTGGCGACCAATGGAGGCGGTCGGCTGAAGCTGTGGTGGGATGCTGAATCGCCAGCGGGAAGCGCAGCGTTAGCAGTGGTGGTTCTGGAATGGTGGTGAGTCGCCGACGAGAGGGAGAGAGATGGTTCTGTGGCGGCGTTGCTGAGTCGCGGTGGTGCGTGAGGCGGCAGATTTGGCGTGCTTGGCGGAGATATGGAGGAGTTGCAGCGCCGCTGCTGTTGTTTGTTGAAGGCGAAGGGAAAAGAAGAATGAAATGTAGGTAGCAATTAGGGTTTCTCGGTTAAGAAGGGGCCAAATCTCCCAAAATTGAAATTAAGTCCCTCAAGAACATAGGTCATGCGATTGAGTCCATGGGTTTAAGTAAGATTCAATTAAGCCCAATTATAGATTCAATAATTATAAAAGCACCCCCAGAATTAGAGATAAGGTCCCAATAAGCCTAAATTCGAAATTAGCAAATTAGGAAGAGAGTCCCAAAAAATCAGACAAAGTTCAATCAAGTCCTTAACTTTATAAAACTACAAATTAACCCACAAAATTTCAATTAGAGAACAATTAGATACAAAATATATATATTTCAATTAAGTTCACATATTTTCATAAGTTTGCAATTGAATCAATCAAACAATTAAGACATGAATAAAGCAATTCAAATACGTGCAAGGTTGAATAAATAACGTTCGAATCGACGAAAATGAAATCGTATCTTGCTCTGAAAATGTGGGGTGTTACACCCTTCCCCCCTTAAGAGAACCTGGTCCCCAGGTTCCACTCCTGAGCTGGGAAAGCTTCGAGTTGATAGTGTTTTAACCCTTCTCGAGGAATTGCGTAAAACATAACCCCCGTTGTGAAGTTTACTCTCATTGTCTTCACTGACCTTTCTTGCGATGTCTCGTTGTCATTGGTATCCATTTGAGTACTGGACCGTTGTTTTCATCAAGTTGCTCGACCATTCCCATAAGATGAATAGTTGTCACTGCACTCAACTTCGATGGCGTCGCAAACTCGTCACTTGTAGATCGTAGCCAGGACAACGCGTAACGCAACCACAACAAACAAGAGAGAATCCCATCTCTCGGCACTTAAAGTGAGAGAGCCCCGTCCCTCAGCACACAAAAGAGAGAGAACCCTGTCTCTCGCGCACATAATTGAGAGAACCCCGTCTCTCAAACACATAATGAGAGAACCCCGCCCCTCAACCTAAGCATGGTAGATTTCCACATCTCCCAAATATTCTAGTTTGAGAAATCCATCATTTCTCAAACCCTTAGATTCAAGAGAATCCAACATCTCCGACTATCTAAGTACAAGAGAATCCAACATCTCTCGTGCACAAAATTTAGAAAGAATCCAACATCTTTCTATCACATAAATAGAGAGAATCCTACATCTCTCCAACACGTAAAAAGAGGGGCCTAAGGTCTCTCTTGCAATTAAATCCACAGATCAACAGTCATACATACACAAATCAGAGTAACACTTGATGAAAAGTATGCGGTGCATGTTTGGTGTACATTACACAACTGATATCGGTATCCCTTGAGTATAGATTCAACGCTCATACCTCAACTCAATGGGGATATCGCGATGGAATCCCTGTAAAACAAGGTTACAGTATGTATGTATGTTATATGCGAGGTTAGTGAGCAGTCAAGGGAGTTTTAAATCACATAGACATGCCTAATACACATAAACACGTAACTTATTCATTTCAGCAACAGTTCATAACAAGTAGAAGTTTCAAGTTACAAATACTAGGTTAGGTATCCAAGTTATCAAAATTAAAATAGCAATAGTCATCACTCACATCAAGCAAAAGAAGGTGAAAGTATTTAAGCGATGCATGTATGCAAATGCCATGAATGCTTGGCGTACCGTTAACCAAAGTGTAAAAATCTTTGACAAGAAAGTCGAGATGAAGCAGTAGGAGTTGATTAATCCGACAATGATGCAACCCTCGTCATCTGAACCTCTTTGTCTTGAGTCTTTTCATAGAGTGGTAACTCAGCAAAGCTCGTTTATCACCAAACCCCTTACTAGACCGTAATCCTTGCTCAACTAGAATCATCCTCAGTTTCTCCCAAGAATTCTGATTTATGTGTTAAATCTTAATTTGCTCATCTTCAAGGGGTTGTCCACGATTCGTTTGTCAATCCGATATTTACCTCAGAGTTCCGTTGGATGATCGTGGTGCTAAGCACTTCCTAAAGCAAGCCATGGTATATGATTCTGAAACTTTGATAAGTCTTCCGGCATCTAAGTGTTCTATTCCCACCTCAACAGTGTCTTCCATCTCATCTTGAAGAAACAACCAATCCTGTCTTGTCATTTGTTAACTCTAAACGACACCAAAACCTTCAACATTCACCGATGGTTTGTAGCCCATTGTTTAAGTAACATGGTTACCTATCCCCATCCCTTGAACTTGATCGGATTCTTCTACATTAACTCGTTTCCATCAACAAGGTGACTACTTCCAAATGAACGAATCATCAATGCGAAAGTTCATCAAACTCCTTCAAAACGGGTCCTACTTGCTCAAATTCTCCTCCATTGACTCATTTCCTCAACATGGTAACTACTTTCAGATGAACGAATCCTAAAGTCAAAAATTCGTCAAACTTCATCTATCAATTGACTTTAAGACAGTAAGTCAATATAGCAAATCTCATTCCTTCAACTCTGAACATTTTCATGACCAATAATCTTGGTAAAGAATCCTTTCACTTTCGAATTATGGTGTGTTTTCATTGTAGTGCCGATAGGCAGTGTTGACGGAGGAAAATCTCAGTGTTGACTCATAGGGTACCCTGAAACTCAAACACTAAATTTGATGCATGCGGATTAAAGATGCAAATGAAAGGTAACACATATATCACGTAAATGCAACAATTAGCTGTAATTTATAAAGCACATAAAATGAGATGTTGCCTAATCAAAGTCATAATGTGCACACAATCATATAATCACGAAACAATTCATGTCGAAGGGTCAAAGTATCAAGTCAAGCAAATGCAATGCGCAGTTATTCCTATGCCGTACGACCTAGACAGACTCAACACGACTCAAGAGCTCGGTTTTGCAACCTAGAGCTCCGATACCACTTAAGGATGTAACACCCCAAACAGAGGATGCCACATTCCCCGCACTAAGACCCAGACCCGGTCACGAAATGGAAAGTCCATGTCCCAATCCGAATCATAGTGAACGGGAGACCAACTCACACACTCGGCTAGGCGGATCTAACTTGACAAACTCAGAGTGCGGAAGCAAATAAAACCAACAACCATAGATAGCGGAAGCATTTAAAACAAAACATGCAAAGCAGGTGACGGGTTCAACTAGCATAAATACCTAGTCCCGAATCAATTCATAATCCAACATGACAAACAACATGAGTATCATCATGATATCTACTAACATCCAAATACTAGCTTACTAACCCCACACGGGTTTAAGTATAAGTAGAACGTAAACATAACCTTCAAGTGTGAAACATAAATACATAACATAAATAATGTATGCGACAAATGCATCCTAATACCAACTAGACTGACAAGTGTGACTCAGGAGACTCACTTCCGCCTAGCTCAAGCCAAAAGAAAACCTGCGAACTAAAAGATAAATGAGGTGTCAGTCAACTGACTGAGTGAGGGGGCTAACGCACACCCATAATATATATATACAGAGCACAACACATATCAAAAGGGTGGACTCATGAACCGGGAATAGGTGTTGCATACCAAAATGTTTCAAAGCAAAACCCAAATATATATATATATATACTTAGAAAACATTTTCAGAAACTCTATTCCGATTCATATTCCCATAACATATCATACCATATGCTCGGCGAGTACGAGCTTCCAACCTCAACTCCTCATGTCATAACAAAACATAAATAACATACCAACCTCAACTCCGGGTGATGGTAGGGTTGCGCGACCCTAACCATCCATACAGTCGAGGGGAGTGCTAATGCTACTCAAACCCTCAGGACTCCGTTTCCCAACCAAACCTCCTGGTGGGTCCCTATACATCCTTTTCATACAGATGGAGACTACGCATAGGTATATTCCCGACGGCCCGATATCGTCCTGGGGGCTCCTTACACATAGCTCCTGGGCCCCATAACAGAACAGAACATAACATAACATAACATACGCCAATCTTTCGTGGCAAATCTCGCTACATAATCACAACACAACGGTTTTTCCAAAATAGCTTACATATACTTCAAAAACTGGTTTTTATAAATATTCCTACGCTGCAGGGATAGCCCGCCCACGCAGGACTCACGCACTTACATTCCCACGCTGCAGGGATAGCCCGTCCACGGAGAAGTGCAAGCATAAGATCATAAAAATATCATATTCAACACATACATATCTATAGTAAGGTAAACTCGCATGCAAGGGTTGAAATTAGCATGTAAAGGCCATAGGTCGCATAACTATACAAAATCCTAAACCTCACCTGAGAAGCGACGAGATACCAGAACTGACAGGACGAATGCAAACTCGGTCGGGTTGTCTCTGTCGTGGAGATTACTGAACAGAAAGGAAATACAGTGTACTCGTGAGACAAGACTCAATCATGAAGCACATAGACGCACGGCGATGATTATAAGATGACATGGAATTATATGATGCGTTCACAGAAATTACAGGAATGTCATGAAAGGGTACATGCGCACAATTACTATCCCATGTTGCAATTAGACATGTAATTAAATTCAAAACAATTCACACAGGCAAGCAAACCAAGTAATATATTCAACATGTGTTAATCATGAATCTAATCAATTGGCTTAAGTGAATCTGGTCCAGAGTATAATTTAATAATAATTTAGATGCAATAATTCACAAAGTATTCATGTACATAATATTTCGTAATTTCACAACTCAAGAGCCCAATTAAGAATCAAACAACTAATCCTATAGGAAAGTCTAATTCATATTAATACATCGTGGATTCAATTCAAGATTCCACTTCAATTAACATACTCCTCTTTCAAAAGAATTATGATTCAGAATGACTAATACACAAATCAATCGTCTAATAAGATCACACAATTAGCATGAGAGTTACATTTCAAGTTCTAAATTTCCCAAGAGTGTATATACTGCTCCAATCACCAAATTAATTACAAGACCCACCATTATGCACGTACCATTCACCTAGTTGCACTAGTAATACATTTTCCAAATTCAAGAATCCATTTAATGCAAAGTCTAAATTATATGTGTGGCTGTCAATTCCTTTACAATAAGAAATGAGTATATGTCATTTATTCGAACAGCTCCACTCACAATCTCACAGGAATGCCATACATATGTACCAAATACATAAATCAACATTAATTAACATAAGTTATGCTCTGAACCAGTTTTATAAATTTGTCAACAATGATCCAACCCACAATATTGCATACATATACATTCGTTCTAATCCTATAAAATCATTTAACGTCATACCAAACCATAATTACAGTTGAATTCAAATGTTCAGTTTATAAGATTTAATATACCACAATTGAACTCAAAATTTCAGTAACGTTTTGTAACTTACAATGAATAAAATTAACCTAAATCTACCGAATTGCATAACGTATGATATCAGAAAGAGGATGAATTACAATTAAAAGAGAACCAACAGTAGAGGAGTTGAAGATGGTGGCGGGACTGATATTGTTGGCACCAGGTGGTCTTGGCGGCGTAGCTAGCCGAAGAAACGGATTTGCCCGTTGCTGATGAGGTGGCACTGGTACTCGACTGCTGCTGGGTTACTCGTCTGTTTCTGTGATTCTGAAGAGGTGAAGGCGCAGAATCAGAAAAGGCGATGGCGAATGGTGAAGAAGGAAACTGATGGTGTTTCGAGTGGTAGCTGCTGGCGGTGGGAGGGAGCTTCTCGGTTCTGCTCCGATCTATCCAAGAAGGAGGGAGAAGAAACGAAGTGCTTGTCGGATCAGAATCTTACTGTGGCGGTGGTCATGCGTAGGACTCGTGCCGGATCTGTGGCCAAAGAACACCGTTGTTGTCGTCGCGGGCAAGGAACATGTAACGCCCCGGTTTTTCAGTTAAACTAACGTGGCGTATTTGTTTATAAATTGCGCAATTTAATTATTTAATTATATGATTATTTGTTTATAAATGCTTGCATTTGTTCTAAACTATAAGCTATGGTTATTTTAATTTAATTCATTTTATCTTAATTTGATCACTAGTGTTTAACTTCTTAATTAAGGTTTCATGTTACCTTAACTATCTTGTTAATTTCGTTAATTAATTTCAACATATTATAAGTTGGCTTCAAATTTATTTAAAATGGGATTTAAGTTTTAGTAATTAATTTATAACGATATGAATTCATTAATGCGCATGAGTGTTCTATTTGTGCTTCGTTACTATATGTAATGATATCGGAATGGTATGGAAATTTAGTATGTCGTGAATATGTGTGTTATGAACATGTCTATATGCTCGGTTTATGTTTTCGGATTCATTTGACGTGTTAACGAATTTAATTTGATTTGTGGAACCAAGTCGGGGGCTAACGAGCAATTAGCGCACCCTTGGTTCCGTACGTGATATCTTGAGCTCGGGAATTCGGATTCAAATTCCGTCACCTCCGTTGCCTTCGTATCGACGATTCGGAGACGATGGAACAAGCCTCATACCTTTTTGAAATCATTAAAACCTTCGAAATCCAACCGTAACGGACAACTCGTGCAGAAGAGCTCATTTTGTTGACTAGTCTTCATGGTGGGACCCCTTAACACCTCCTTAACCTAACCATGCTTTAACCATGACTTGTGTACCTTGAGTTAAGCCCTTTCTCTTCCCTTTAGCTCTGAAAACCGAGATAATATCCCCCTTTTTCTGCTGGAACTGAACAAGAGAGAGAAGAAGAGGAGAAGAGAGGAAAAACCTTGGCCCTTTGTGATTTTGAGCTCAAATCCCTTCCCTCCTTCACCAAATCTTTAAGGTATGAATAATTATGTCTTCTCTACTCTATTATGCTTGATTTCATCTACTTAATACATGATTTGGATCAGATTTGGGTAGGGTTTGAATTATGGGTTTGATATGAACTTTTAGGGATTTTTGCTCTTGTGACCAAATTACTTGGGTAGCTGATTTTCTTGCTTGTACATGATTATATGAACTTGTTTCTTGTCCTATTTCTTTCCTAACTGATAGTATATGATGTTAGGAGGATTTGATCTATTGACCCTTTAATGAAATTATGAGTTATGGAGCTCCAAACTTGATGATCAAACTGTCTCCCCTGTTTTGTGACTGCTGTGTGAATTTATGTGTTGTTGCTTGATCATATGGCCTCCTTTTCGTGTGAATTTGCATGGAGATGATGTACACTCATTGCTCTATATGTTAGCATTCATGTTGCAAGTATTTGGATCTAATTTAAGCCTCAAAACCGAAATACTTGACCTGTTTTTATGCATCCTCCGTGACAGATTTGCTGCTGTTGCAATTGTGTGCTTGTTGGTCATTCTAATGTGCTTTAATTTGTGCCATTTTTCATATATATGAAGTATATTAGTTGTTTATTATGTTAGCATGCATTCCCCAAGGTTTCAGATCCAAATTGAACCCCTAAGTACTTGATCAAGGCATGATTTAATCAATAGGGCTCATATGTTCGGTTTTTGGCGACCCAGTTTTGTTGCATGATTTAGGTGCTCTTAATGTGTGATTTAGCCTTTTCACTCTAAATGGAATATGTTCCTAACATGCTAAATATGTTGTATATTAAGTTTCAGAGCATTTGGAGTTGATTTGGTATGCTTTTGGATTGATTTTGTATGGGTGCAGTTTTGCCGGTAAAGTCTTGTACGCGTTTTGGTTCTGTACCGTGACACCCCCGTGTCTCATTTACACTAAAATGTGAGACACGGGCGTGTCACACCTTTTGGGCAGGTCTGTACTGAGCCACGGTCGTGGCTCAGTTTAGCTAAGGAGGGTGACACCCCCGTCCCTTCCCCTGCGCAGTCCTTGTTGCTTCCTTTTCGGTTATTGATTTATTTCACCTCCTTAATGACTTTATCTCCTTTTGTGTTGAACTATGAACTTGTTTTGCTATATGTTGGGAGCATTGTGGTTTAATTTCATAGCTTTTGTATGAGGTTTAAAGCATGCTTTTGGTGAATTGCTATGACGTGGCTTGAGTGCTTCTATATGAAATATAAAGTACCTTCTTGCATCCTTTTGATGTCTTAAGTGATGTTCTTTGCCTTTTTATGTATCATACTTAATGTAAACATGTTGGAAGGTATAATGTGAATATGGTTCCAAGACTTTGTTAGATATTGCTATGAATTACGAAAGATATGAAAAGATTGAACTTGAATGAAAATGAACGTTTATAATATCAAGTGAATGGCTCGTCTATATGATTTAAATTCTTTGATAGTGCACATGAACATTTTCATGACTTAATATCATCTTTTATGCATTGATATCATGTGCATAACATGCCGTGCGTCGTATATGGTTCATTAAGAGTCTTGAGTCTCACAAACACGTCATGTTGTCTTTGTACAGTTTATCTCCAAGGTGGAGAGATCTTGCTCTTTCAGGCACTCGGTAACTCGTATCCTTGTTTCGTCTTGTACCAGGTGAGGGTGTTTTCGTTCTAGTTATGTATAAAACCCTACAACCGTATGTGACAAGCTTTGGCCAAAAACCTATTATAGTTATATATATGGTTTTCAATTGAACGTACCGAGTAATTATTGATCGAGTAAATCCTTTTCAAATGATTTATGATTATGTTATGTTCGTATGAATTGATATGTTTTGGCGAGACATGATTATGATTGCACGGGCCCGGGACTTAGTATATGTGGCTAACCGAGGAAGCAAGGGCTGACGGGGATCCCATATACTAGTTCCAACTTACGGCGAAACGGACTTCGTCAAGGGAGGTTCTTGACGGGGAAACGCTAACCGGGCTTTGAGGCCTCATGAACCTCATAGCCGCATTGATATGATTGGGTGGTCGGGCCTTGCAAACCCGTCCACCACCCGGAGGAAGAAGGTTGGTTATGATTTATGATTATGCTTATGAATATGTTTATGATACGATTTATGGTCTTTGTATATTATGATATATTGCATGATCGCCTAAGCAACATATTAATGATATTTGTCGTACACGGTCGGAGTTTGGTTGGAGATTGTGTACGCTCACTCGCCTAGCCTTATGTATATGTATGATTTATGAATGTAATGAATTGAATATGAGTTAGTCGTAAAGTTCGAGCATTGTTTATCTATGTTCTTGCCCTTAGTGGGAACTAATTTCAAATAAAACCTTTGCTCGGGATTTATGACTTGCATGTGCATGTTTCTTATATATTTGTATCGTTCCCGCTCACTCAGTCTTCTAGAGACTGACCCTCTCCCTCCCCAACATTTTAGTGTGCAGAGATGGCTTTGGAGTTTCGAGCTAGGCGGAGGTGTTTGGAGTCTTTAAGTTGGTCAAGTAGGTTAGGAGAGTCTCTGCACTCACATATGTATTGGAACTATATATGATTCATTTCTATTATATCATGAAATTGGATACCTATGTATTTATTATGAAATTGGCTTTACTGAGTTTTGCTATGAATTTAAAAGAGGCCTGAAGAGCCCAATTATGCTTATGATTTGTATGTTTGAATTTGAGTACGCCGATGCATTATATTTTGTTGATTGGTTATCATTGCAGGGTCTGGTTCCACCTAGCTTAGGAAGTTTTATGTTTGTCTCCCGTTCGCTATGGTTTGATACGGGTGCGGATTTACTATTTTGTTACTCGTGTTGAACCATAGTGCGGGGGATGTGGTGCCTCACGTGCGGGGTGCTACAGAACAGGCCGCTGGAGTTGCTGCATTCCATGGCTTGTCTTCTCGGTTGAGACGAAAGCAAGGTGTGCGGCAGCGTTAGAGTTCGGAGATGGCGACCAGTGAGAGAGAGCAGACCTGGCCTTGGTGGTGTGGTCACGGAGAGTGGCGCAGAGGTTGTAGCGACGAAGAGCTAGCAGGTGGTGAAAAAGGGATTCTCAGATCTGGGTAAAGAAACGAGGTTTCGGGTGGTTGCTGATGAACGAGGGAGAAAGCGGAGAAGGGAAGGTAGCGGTGGCGACCAATGGAGGCGGTCGGCTGAAGCTGTGGTGGGATGCTGAATCGCCAGCGGGAAGCGCAGCGTTAGCAGTGGTGGTTCTGGAATGGTGGTGAGTCACTGACGAGAGGGAGAGAGATGGTTCTGTGGCGGCGTTGCTGAGTCTCGGTGGTGCGTGAGGCGGCAGATTTGGTGTGCTTGGCGGAGATGTGGAGGAGTTGCAGCGCCTCTGCTGTTGTTTGTTGAAGACGAAGGGAAATGAAGAATGAAATGAAGGTAGCAATTAGGGTTTCTCGGTTAAGAAGGGGCGAAATCTCCCAAAATTGAAATTAAGTCCCTCAAGAACTTAGGTCATACGATTGAGTCCACGGGTTTAAGTAAGATTCAATTAAGCCCAATTATAGATTCAATAATTATAAAAGCACCCCCAGAATTAGAGATAAGGTCCAAATAAGCCCAAATTCGAAATTAACAAATTAGGAAGAGAGTCCCAAACAATCAGACAAAGTTCAATCAAGTCCTTAACTTTATAAAACTACAAATTAACCTACGAAATTTCAATTAGAGAACAATTAGATACAAAATATATATATTTCAATTAAGTTCACATATTTTCATAAGTTTGCAATTGAATCAATCAAACAATTAAGACATGAATAAAGCAATTCAAATACGTGCAAGGTTGAATAAATAACGTTCTAATCGACGAAAATGAAATCGTATCTTGCTCTGATCAAGCAATTACTTACTGTGCACAATTAGCAGTTTCAGTCCATCCTTCTTCCTCCGGGTGATGGTGGGATTGCAAGGCCCCACCATCCAATCAGTCTGGGCAGAGGGTACATGAATCCCTAAGCCCGGAACTCCTTCCTCCCCTAATCTCCTAGGGGGTTCAGGGGTCATCCCATTTGGTGAGGATAGCACTCGAGTTACCCGTCAGCCCATGCTTTCCCGGTTGGCTCGAGCCACTATCCTCGGGCCCACAGTGTCATTCAATACTCGCCCAATACAATCAATCCGTCAATCAATCAATCCATTTTATCAAATCATTTGAAAGTCATAGGGTTCGCAAACTATAGATATATATATATACATTTTGGCCGAAATAGTCACATAGGGGTTGTAAGGGTTCTATTTATCTAGAATTTAAACCTCACCTGACCAGACGACCAAAAGAAAGCAAGAGAGCACCCTACTGAGCGGGCTCCTCAAAACCGGGACCGTGATCTGTGCAACAAGGACAAGTGTGAAGTAAGACTCGACTCGAATGAACCAAGTATGACGAACGGCAAAATCATGCACCAATATGTTATGCAATAATTATTTAATGAATGTCAAATACGAGCATGATGTCAATAACCCAAGTATATAACACATACATGTACATCCAAGCATGCAAAACAATATGCAAGAAAACAGGGAGTGACACGCCCGTGTCACAAAATTACACTAAGCCGTGACACCCCCGTGTCACGGTACAGCGGACCAAAAGCTTGCAAAACAAGGTGACACGCCCATGTCACCAAAACAAGGCAAACCATGACACCCCCGTGTCACGGTACAGAAAACCGCCCCAGCCAACCCGCACCCCCGTGTCACGCAAAACAAAGCAAAGGTGACACGCCCGTGTCACCTGTGCGTGACAGAAAAACAGGGGAGAAAACAGGGGTTTCCAAGCAAAACCAACTCCAAACCAAATAAATCCCAAACACCAACCAAAACAATTGTTAAGACACCTCATACATGCATCATACTTCAAGTATTCAACAATCAAACCAATAAATATGCATCAAATCTCCAAGAATCAAGCCCCAAAACCCCATAATTAATCATATACACCAACCATCACATAACCTCATGTATTATGCAAGAATGAAGGGAAAAAGAACCTAAACATGCTTCTATACAAGAATAACCAAGAAAGCATCAAGCTAACCTCAAACCCTACCCATGTAGCCAATCAAGAAATTCAATCCATTCTCATTTTATACCTTGAAATGAAAGAAGAATGAGATGAGATGAAGAGATGAAGATGTTGATGCTTCTAGCTCCAAAGTTCTTCAAAGTAGCTTGGGATTATGAGATGAATTCTTCTCTTCCTCTCTAGAAGGTGTTTTGATCGATCCTTAGTGTGTGTATATGTGAGGTTCTTGTGTGTATGTAATGTATGAGAGTGTTGGAAGAGATGCATATACTAGATATATATTATATCATCCACTATCTAAACATATGTCCCCAATTTGCAAACAAGTCCCTAGGTTATTTAAATGAATGCAATCAAGTATTATCCCTACCTAAAAGATCCATTAGCTCCAAACTAAGTTATGCAATTAAGTCCATAAATTTCATGAAATGATCAATTAAGGTCACATAATACAATTAAGCACACTATCACTTAATTCATGAATTTCACATTAAAATTAATTCATATAAATATAGAGAATTGTATAATGCACACAATATTATAATGAAATCATAATAAGCAAGTAAATGTATAAACTTAAACTCCCAACTCCCGAAGACCCGCACGTGGCGTGCTTACCTGAACTTCCGGAATTTGGGGCGTTACAAAAATCAATAAAAGAAATAATATTGAAGCATATATCGTTAATTAAATTGCGCACATTGGTAACAAATACGTCATGCTCAAACCTCTGAAAAACTGGGGCGTTACACGTATATCCCCAACATATTAAATTTTAATGAAATTTCGATATCAAATTGTGACACCCTGATATTTAGAAAAGTGAGAAATTATAAATTAGGAAAATATCATATCATAACATACATGTATATTACTTGACATATTAATTGTGTAATTTATTTGACTAATTTAATAATAATTATCTTATTGGAATGTTTGTAAAATATAAATATAAATATATATGTTTAACAAATAGTTCGCCTGTTTGATTTATTTTAAATTACGGCCTAAAACTATAGGTTGGTCAAATGGTTATTATAGGGCCCCATATTTTAGAAATTTAAAATGGAAGTGTTATGGAATTTCTTGTAATGGTCACACAACATCTCACGGTTTGCCTACACTTTAGTTATGTTTATTAGATAAAATCATTAATAAAATAAAATAATACAATAGATTATAAAATAAAATAGTAAAATAGATTACAAGCTATTGAAACTTTTTAGACACCTTTATGCTATATTAAGTTTCTTTTTTGACTTAAGAACACGTGTAAATAAATTGGTAGATGGATTAATCCACCTTGCCTCTTCTATACTTATGCAATTGCCACATGTTCCCGTAATTGTTAAGAAATGTAATAAATTACTCAGCAAGTTAGATAAATAATATGTTAAGAAAAATATACTCACTCACGGCAAGAAGGTACGTTCTCGGATCTTTTTTTTTTTTTCTATATTCTTTAAATTGCTCTATGTGAAATTTTAGGTATGAGTTTGACAATTAATATTTTAATCTACTACTATGATTTCACTACTTGTATTGATATGGGCTTAGGTAGTATCTTTCTGCAAATAAGGTTGGTGATTAGTTAGTTATTACGTGATTAATAAATAAAATAAATAAAAAAATTGAATTTGTCATAGGAATCTTTGAATAAATCATAAATATTTAGATCAGCTTACACTAATTATACATTTTATACAAAATTATTAAGAAATCACGTATTAGCTTTAATTTCCAGTAAATAAAGTTATAGTGTTTTGCTAACTAGAATATTTTAAGTATAAATCAAATTTGCTTGTAATGATGTCCTAGACGTTGCCTTTAGATTAGTTGCTAATTGTTATTACAAATTTGGTTAGATTTAATTATAACCTGATTTATCTGAGTAATAGGTTAGATAAAACGTTAAATGATAAAATGTAATTTTTTTTTATTAAACATGCCTCATAATATTAATAAGTAGTTTAACATGATTTTTTTTTCTTTTTTCTTTCTTTTTTTTTGGAAAACTAATATATGCCTTCTATACTTGTGGGCTTACCTTATTACGAAAGTTATATTATTGTTTGAAATTTGGTTAATGGAATATATCTATGTATTTACTTTGTATTGTGCATGCGTATGAGAAGTGCAACTGTCATTACAACTTATTTATTTTACTGTTAGTCTTGAGGTCAGACTAGGATTGTTAGATTTAGCACTTTTTGACCTAGAGTCGTGTTTGTCCTTTTGTCAGGTGAACTAGGACCAACCGCGAATCAGTACGGTGAGGAAACTTTACCTTTAAAACTGAAATACGTATATTTATATTATTATACCAGCCTTCGTAAAACCTTTATTTGACGATTTTGATTTCTATTCCTTTCATGTTATACCTATGTATGTAAATAGCTATTTATCAATTACTAGTTTTAAGACAAATGATTTGGTTAGTAAAGATGGTTTCTTACCTATAAGTACCGCATCAAATCCTTCTTTTTATTTGAAAAGAATCTACCGTTCTTGTTAACGAGCTATTTTGTTCCATTATTTTTTGATTGCACTCGTGGGGACGCCCACGGGGTAGTTCTGGGCCACGGGGTTACTCTCAATATCAAACCGGCTGGGCGGTATCGGGCCGCACAGCACATGTTGACGCTACCATTCGGAGATTCGGAGATGATCTCGATTGATTAGCCGAAGAGATGATCTCACGGGCACGTGGGACTCTCGACCTCTGTTAGTTGGGGGATACCCCGACTCAGGTGTTTGGAGTTATTTTATGATTTTGGTTTTAGGCGATAAAAGGGAAGAGATTGTTCTTAGCTCGTTCATATGCATGTATATCTTATGTATATTGTTCCTTGCCTGCTCATGCATCGATTATGGTTGTGTCATTATTTATTGTTCTGTATTCTTCAGCCTACCTCACTAAGTCAGTTTGACTTACTCCTCTCTTTTGACCCATATTTCAGATCTTTTTGAGCGAGGGCCGGAGTTAGGTGAGCAGCCCTTGGATTAGAGACGTTAGAGCTGTCTTGCCTGCTGTTTTGCTGTCGATGTACAAGACCCCACCTCGGGGAATGTATTATCTATGTGGTTTGTAAGCTTAAGCCCCGTGTAAGGGTGAAAGCATTGACTCTTTTCTCGTACTTGTTTTGTCATCGTCGTCCTCGGGGTCGGTATGTAAGTTCAGTTATTTTATTTTGTTTTGGACTCTTATATTAGGACCACTACCTTTTATATTAAGTTATGTTATCGTTTCCGCTGTTTCCAGTCGTTTTGGTTTTCACTTTGAGTTGTTACTCTAAGATTACCGTAGTTTCGTTTTTCGCTTATGCGGCTGAATCAGGGTAAGCACTTAGCAACCCTTGACTAGGCCGTGCGGGCGGCACTCCACAGGGTCCTCTAGGTCCGGGGATTCCGTCCGGGCGTCACAGTGGTGGTATCAGAGCTCTAAGTTGGGAAACCTGGAGTTTGGGAGTTTGAATTCTTGACAAATAGTCAGGGATTCGAGTCTAGAGTGTTATAGGTTACTTGTTTATATGCTTTTGCTTGCTAAGCTGTCACGCTAGTGTTTTGTCTTGTATATATATTTTGTGCCATGCACCGTAGGCCTTGTCACTGTATAGTTGTACATATGTGAAAGTGTCTACGTCTATGACTAGTGCATGATGTTTGGGTAACCCAGGGGCGGTACCCTATGACCTGATGTATAACTCTATATTTTGACATCTTATGTATATAGTGGATGGTTATGTTAAATACGTGTTTATTTTAAATTTTCAATTGTATTAACATCATTCGATAAAACTGTCACATGCATAATAGAATGGCTTCTAGAAGAACACGCCAACACCCTGATGCCCCAACAGACAATGGTGATAAAGCTGGGCCATCCAATCAGAGGCGGCGTAATAATGAGACCGCTGAATTGGTTGATGCAGTTCGGCAATTGGCACAAGTTGTTCAGCAGCAACAACAATATCTACAACAACAACAGCATCAACAACCACTACCCCCTTCACCCCGACCAGTTGAACACAACCAACAGGAGCAAATAATAGATAGATTCTTGAGGCTTCAACCACCCAAGTTCTATGGGGAACCAGACGACAGAAAAGCTGAGAACTGGCTCTTCGCTTGGGAGAAAAACTTCTATGTGCTCCACTGTACGGACGAAAAGAAAATCGAGTGTGCTGTATACGTGCTGGATGATGCTGCATCTCACTGGTGGCATCTCACCGAAGAAAAGTGGATCAGGGAACATATTCCTCAAACTTGGGATAATTTCAAGTCTGAATTTACTAGAAAGTTCATCCCACTTGTTAAGAAGAATGCCCGAGAAAAGGAGTTCCTCAGTTTGATACAAGGAGTATCCTCAATGGTTCAGTACGAGGCAAATTTCACTCGCCTACTTCCTTATGCACCACACATAATGACTGATGAACGACGTAAGGTTCAGAAATTTGTTGATGGCCTAAGGACTGATCTACAGTATCCCTTGATGACAACAGACCTCCCGGACTACACCACAGCCGTTGAGAAAGCTTTGGAAGTAGAGGCTAAGCTTCAGAACATTCGTCTGATCAACCAGAAGATAGATAGGAATCGAGCATCAGGATCAGAGAATCGAGGAAAACCCTTCTATAGATCAATGAAAGGTGTAGGCCAGAAGCCAGCTAAAGCACCCGATGGAAGGCAAGGAGTTGGATTTGGGGGAAGAGGTTGTGCCCACTGTGGCAATCCTAATCACATTGAAGCAAATTGCAGGAAAAAGGCTGGGAAATGCTTAGTATGTGGAAGTGATCAACATCAGAAGAACCAGTGCCCTAAATCTACAACTAATCAGGGATATATGGGAAATCGTCCCACACCTGGGGTTGGTCGTGGTCAACCGATGGCAAACAGACCTGGAAGACCAAATGTACAAGCCCGAGCATACGCCCTAGGAGGTGGAGAAAATCCCGATCCCAACGCTGTCGTGGAAGGTATGTTTTGCATCCATGACATGCATATTAAAGCATTATTTGATCCGGGTGCTACACATTCATTTATATCATCACATCTCATGCAACAACTCCCTTTAGATATAAAATTATTACCGTACCATTACGAAGTGGTTTCACCAATAGGTCCCCGATCCCTTACCAGCAAGATGGTTCGAGATTGTCCAGTTGAGTTTGAAGGCAACCGATATCCAGCAGATCTAATCGAGCTATCAGTTCAGGGTTATGAAGTAATACTTGGTATGGATTGGTTGTACCGTTACAAAGCACAATTAGATTGTTACAACAAACGAGTCAAATTGGAAGAAGATGGGATTCAAGATTCAGAAGTGATAAATAGGGTTGCTGAAATCGCCCCATTCATAACGCCCTCAGAAGCCAAGAAGTATGTCAAGGAAGGAGGATCCGGATTTATAGCCTACATACTAAATAAGCCCAAGGATCAAGTTAAGATGGAAGAAGTACCCGTGGTCAATGAATTTCCTGGAATTTTCCCAGAAACCTTGGAGTCTTTACCACCAGCACGAGAAGTTGAGTTCGTTATCGATCTTACTCCTGGAGCCGAACCTTATTCCAAGACTCCGTATCGAATGGCGTTGCCCGAGCTACAAGAGTTGAAAACTGAACTAGAAGAACTGCTAAAGATCGGATACATTCGTCCAAGCACATCACCGTGGGGAGCTCCAGTATTATTCGTGAAAAAGAAGGATGGGATGCTACGAATGTGTATCGACTATCGGGAATTAAACCGAATGACAATCAAGAACAAGTATCCATTGCCACATATTGAAGAACTATTTGACTCATTACAGGGGTCAAAAGTATATTCTAAATTGGACTTAAGACAAGGATACTATCAGCTTCGTATCAAAGGAGAGGATGTACCCAAGACTGGCTTCAACACTCGGTATGGTCATTTTCACTTTGTTGTCATGCCGTTCGGGTTAACCAACGCACCTGCAGCATTTATGGACATGATGTACCGTATCTTTCGACCATATTTGGATCAGTTCGTGGTCATTTTTATCTATGAAATACTGATATACTCAAGGACTCCAGAAGAACATGCCGATCACTTACGTATTGTGCTACGGACTCTAGAGGAACATAAGCTTTACGCAAAGTTTAGTAAGTGTGAATTTTGGATAGACCGAGTCGCATTTTTGGGACACGTGATATCTGAAAAAGGAGTTGGAGTAGATCCATCCAAAATCGAAGCCGTGAATAATTGGAAGCAACCAAAGACACCTACTGAAGTCAGAAGTTTCCTAGGACTTGCAGGCTACTACCGACGATTTGTTAAAGATTTCTCAAAGATTGCTGATCCATTGACTCGATTAACACGCAAGGAGACTCCTTTCCTAACCACAAATGCGAAGCAAGTTTTCAAGAGTTAAAAAAATGTTTGACTACGACACCCATATTAGCACTACTAGATGGACCAGATGACCTAGTGGTGTACACTGATGCCTCACTGGAAGGACTAGGATGTGTTTTAATGCAGCGGAGTAGAGTAATTGCTTATGCTTCGAGAAAACTTCATCTACATGAACAAAATTATCCTACCCATGATTTGGAGCTCGCTTTAGTTGTTTTTGCCTTAACCAAGTGGAGACACTACCTGTATGGAGTGACTTTTGACATATATACTGACCATCAGAGCTTGAAGTACTTATTTACCCAGAAGAACCTGAACATGCATCAACGACGATGGATGGAACTATTACAGGACTATGATTGCAAAATTTTATATCACCCTGGTAAAGCTAATGTGGTGGCAGATGCACTTAGCAGGAAGGCTGAAGTATCTCACATTTCAGTTAACTCCACAAGCTCTATCAGTTAGAGTGATAAGCTGAAAATGCTACCTCGTGCACAATTCATGAGTCTTGTCATACAACCAGAACTCACAACACAAATCAAGGAGGCCCAGTCAGTAGATGAGTGGTGCCAAGAGCAATTGACACGAGCTGAAACTGATCCACAAGCTACTCTACAGTTAGATAACTTGGGAATCGCCAAACACCACGATAGGATATATGTTCCACCCTCTTTTCGAAGTGTAATCTTGGATGAAGCTCACAAAACAAGGTACACTGTACACCCAGACGGAACTAAGATGTACAGGGACCTCAAGAAACAATATTGGTGGAATGGAATGAAGCGTGACATAGTAGATTTTGTAAAAGTGTGTTTGACTTGCCAGAAGGTCAAAGGAGAGCATCAGAAACCTGCAGGACTTTTACAACCTCTTCCAATACCAACTTGGAAATGGGACGAGATTACTATGGATTTTCTGGTAGGATTACCAAGGGTCAGAGGTGGATATGATAGCATTTGGGTTATCGTTAACCGATTAACGAAGTCATCTCACTTCCTACCTGTCAAGACCACTGAAAATGTGAAGAAGTTAGCAGGTCTTTACATACAAGAAATCATAAAGTTGCATGGAATTCCATCTAGTATCGTATCCGACAGAGATCCCAGGTTCACATCCAAATTATGGCAAGATATTCAACAACAACTAGGTACGAAGCTACAATTTAGTACAGCTGCACACCCCCAGACAGATGGCCAATCAGAAAGATTAATTGGGTACCTCGAAGATATGCTTCGGATGTATGTCCTCGACTACAATGAGAATTGGCACAAGCAACTAGCATTGATAGAGTTCGCCTACAATAATAGTTATCAATCGTCTATCCAGATGGCCCCATATGAAGCTCTATACGGGAGAAAGTGTCGATCACCCCTATATTGAGATTTAGATGAATGGAGACAAACTGAGAATGGACACCACCGAGCAACAAAACCAGAAGTAATTCAGGACGCAATTGAGACAGTACAAGCCATCAGATTGAAAATGAAAATTGCCCAAGACCGCCAGAAAAGTTATGCCGATCGCCGGAGAAAGAAATTGGAATTTCAAGTAGGTGACCGAGTATTCCTCAAACTCTCTCCTAGAAAAGAAATCCAAAGATTTGGTAAAGGAGGAAAGCTGAGTCCACGATATATAGGACCATTTGAGATCACTGAACGGGTTGGAGAAGTAGCATACCGATTGGATCTACCACCAAACCTTACAGGAATTCACAATGTTTTCCACATCTCGCAACTGCGCAAATATCACCCCGATGGATCTCATATAATACCATCCGAAGAGATACCATTAGAACCAAATCTCACATATACAGAGAAACCAGTGCGCATTTTGGACCGCAAGTATAAAGAACTTCGGAATAGAAGGATTCCAATGGTAAAAGTACTGTGGAGAAATCAAAAGACAGAAGAAGCTACCTGGGAACTGGAAGAGAAGATGAAGAAACACTATCTAGGATTGTTTACCAGCGGCAGGTAGAATCTGGGGACCAGATTCTTTCAAGGTGAGGAGAGTTGTGACACCCTGATATTTAGAAAAGTGAGAAATTATAAATTAGGAAAATATCATATCATAACATGCATGTATATTACTTGACATATTAACTGTGCAATTTGTTTGACTAATTTAATAACAATTATCTTATTGGAATGTTTGTAAAATATAAATATAAATATATATGTTTAACAAATAGTTCGCTTGTTTGATTTATTTTAAATTACGGCCTAAAACTATAGGTTGGTTAAATGGTTATTATAGGGCCCCATATTTTACAAAATTTAAAATGGAAGTGTTATGAAATTTCTTGTAATGGTCACACAACATCTCACGGTTTGCCTACACTTTAGATATGTTTATTAGATAAAATCATTAATAAAATAAAATAATACAATAGATTATAAAATAAAATAGTAAAATAGATTACAAGCTATTGAAACTTTTTAGACACCTTTCTGCTATATTAAGTTTCCTTTTTGACTTAAGAACACGTGTAAATAAATTCGTAGATGGATTAATCCACCTTGCCTCTTCTATACTTTTGCAATTGCCACATGTTCCCGTAATTGTTAAGAAATGTAATAAATTACTCAGCAAGTTAGATAAATAATATGTTAAGACAAATATACTCACTCACGGCAAGAAGGTACGTTCTCGGATCTTTTTTTTTCCATATTCTTAAAATTGCTCTATGTGAAATTTTAGGTATGAGTTTGGCACTTAATATTTTAATCTACTACTATGATTTCACTACTTGTATTGATATGGGCTGAGGTAGTATCTTTCTGCAAATAAGGTTGGTGATTAGTGAGTTATTACGTGATTAATAAATAAAATAAATAAAAAAACTTGAATTTGTCATAGGAATCTTTGAATAAATCATAAATATTTAGATCAGCTTACACTAATTATACATTTTATACAAAATTATTAAGAAATGACGTATTAGCTTTAATTTCCAGTAAATAAAGTTATAGTGTTTTACTAACTAGAATATTTTAAGTATAAATCAAATTTGCTTGTAATGATGTCCTAGACGTTGCCTTTAGATTAGTTGCTAATTGTTATTACAAATTTGGTTAGATTTAATTATAACCTGATTTATCTGAGTAATAGGTTAGATAAAACGTTAAATAATAAAATGTAATTTTTTTTTATTAAACATGCCTCATAATATTAATAAGTAGTTTAACATGATTTTTTTTCTTTTTTTTTTTCTTTTTTTTGGAAAACTAATATATGCCTTCTATACTTGTGGGCTTACCTTATTACGAAAGTTATATTATTGTTTGAAATTTGGTTAATGGAATGCATCTATGTATTTACTTTGTATTGTGCATGCGTATGAGAAGTGCAACTGTCATTACAACTTATTTATTTTACTGTTAGTCTTGAGGTCAGACTATGATTGTTAGGTTTAACACTTTTTGACCTAGAGTCGTGTTTGTCCTTTTGTCAGGTGAACTAAGACCAACCGCGAATCAGTACGGTGAGGAAACTTTACCTTTAAAACTGAAATACGTATATTTATATTATTATACCAGCCTTCGTAAAACCTTTATTTGACGATTTTGATTTCTATTCCTTTCATGTTATACCTATGTATGTAAATAGCTGTTTATCAATTACTAGTTTTAAGACAAATGATTTGGTTAGTAAACATGGTTTCTTACCTATAAGTACCCCATCAAATCCTTCTTTTTATTTGAAAAGAATCTACCGTTCTTGTTAACGAGCTATTCTGTTCCATTATTTTTTGATTGCACTCGTGCGGACACCCACGGGGTAGTTCTGGGCCACGGGGTTACTCTCAATATCAGACCGGCTGGGCGCGGTCGTAGCTGTGCGAGGTAACGACCACATGTTGACGCTACCATTCGGAGATTCGGAGATTGTCTCGATTGATTAGCCGAAGAGATGATCTCACGGGCACGTGGGACTCTCGACCTCTGTTAGTTGGGGGATACCCCGACTCTGGTGTTTGGAGTTATTTTATGATTTTGGTTTTAGGCGATAAAAGGGAAGAGATTGTTCATAGCTCGTTCATATGCATGTATATCTTATGTATACTGTTCCTTGCCTGCTCATGCATCGATTATGGTTGTGTCATTATTTATTGTTCTGTATTCTTCAGCCTACCTCACTAAGTCAGTTTGACTTACTCATCTCTTTTGACCCGTATTTCAGATCTTTTTTAGCGAGGGCCGGAGTTAGGTGAGCAGCCCTTGGATTAGAGATGTTAGAGCTGTCTTGCCTGCTGTTTTGCTGTCGATGTACAACACCCCACCTCGGGGAATGTATTATCTATGTGGTTTGTAAGCTTAAGCCCCGTGTAAGGGTGAAAGTATTGACTCTTTTCTTGTACTTGTTTTGTTGTCGTCGTCCTCGGGGTCGGTATGTAAGTTCAGTTATTTTATTTTGTTTTGGACTCTTGTATTAGGACCACTACCTTTTATATTAAGTTATGTTATCGTTTCCGCTGTTTCCAGTCGTTTTAGTTTTCACTTTGAGTTGTTACTCCAAGATTACCGTAGTTTCGTTTTTTGCTTATGCGGCTGAATCAGGGTAAGCACTTAGCAAACCTTGACTAGGCCGTGCGGGCGGCACTCCACAGGGTCCTCTAGGTCCGGGGATTCCGTCGGGGCGTCGCACAAATCATATAAGAACGAAGCCCGTTTATAACACTCATACACAAAGCATTTACAAATTCTATGAATTTCATATTATATAACGAAATTAATCCAAATAAAACAAGTCAACGCATTATACATAAATTTAATATTAATAAAATTAAAGATATAAATATTTAACATTTTAACATATAATTATAAAATTAAATATACAAAACATTTATAAATAATTTAATTGAGTATACACATACGTCATAATTGTACAAATGAAAAATCGGGGTGTTACAGTGACGCGTTAAATATTCGTAATCAAAAGTAGAGTTTGTATTGTGGTGCGTTAAATATTATGAATTAAAAGAATCCGTCCTCGGACTCATCGTTCGCCTTAAAACAATTAATGAGGGAACCCTGTCCCTCGCAAGCAACAACGAGAGAACCCCGTCTCTCAAACAACAATGAGAGAACCCCATCTCTTGAACAACAATGAGAGAACCCCGTCTATCAAAAGCAACAAGGAGAGAACCCCGTCTTTTGAACAACAATGAGAGAACCCCGTCTCTCAAAAGCAACAAAGAGAGAACCCCTTCTCTTGAACAACAATGAGAGAACCCCGTCTCTCAAAAGCAACAAAGAGAGAACCCCGTCTCTCAAAAGCAACAAAGAGAGAACCCTGTCTCTTAAACAACAATTTATAATCACGTAGATCACACAGGGACACGTAATAAACATCAATTACAACATAACAAGGAACAACGAAATAATCAATTAGCAAGGCATATAGTATTAAGAAATCATTTAAATTTAAATTGCATGTATGCATATGACAATAATGCTTTAAGTATCGGTCACCATAGTTGAGAAATTTGAAGTTGACTAATTCATGGTCCAACTGTATAATGTGACCCAAAAGCTGGCTTGGCTCTTGACTTATCTTTAATGCCCTTTATATGAGTGTCCGGTTGAAGAGAAGACAACTCTCGGTTGATCCTACTTTGACTCTTACACTTTGATCACCTTTTTCAATTTGGCGGATTCCTTGGAATTCAATTAACTCTTAGGATAGTGCTCACTTCCTTCTCTAACTCTTCACCCTTAACCTCTACATCTTCCCTTGACATGACTAACTCTTTCAACCATTCGAACTCTGCTTTATCCTACATATCATCGGAACATTCCTTCCATGAATCATGTTTGAATCTTCTATCCTCGTCGATGCCCGAATTCACCATACTCAACGTCAACTACTTTCGAGGCCCTAAGTTCGATTCCTATCTCTTGATCGTTCCCACCACGGTTTCCTCTGTAACGCCCCGAATTTTTTGGACGTAAAGGTACGATGTATGTGTTTACAAATTTACGCGAATTAATTGTTCTTACGTGTTTTATATTTAGTTTTAGGATATATTGTTATTATTTTATTTTATTATATTTTATTTTAATTCAATATTATTTTAAAATATTTCGTATTTTAAGTATATATATATATATATATATATATATATATATATATATATATATATCTTTTATTATTATTAATTTAATTATTAATGTTAATTAAGTGTTATACTAATTAATCATGCTTAACCATATTAATTAATTTATTCAAATATATCCGTTGACTTTAAATTTTATTTAATATTCGAATTTAATTTATTTGGTTTAATTTTTATTATGCATGGAATTGTATGAAAATGTGTATGGTTGTTTAATTTGTGCTTCGTTCTTATATGAAATGATATCGAAATGTCGTGAAATTGTAGTATGTCGTAAATATATGTGTTATGAACATGTCTATATGCTCGGTCTATGTTTTCAAATTCATTTGATATGTTAACGAATTTAATTTGAATCGTGGAACCAAATCGGGGGCTAACGAGCACTTAGCGTACCCTTGGTTCCGAAATTAATATCTTGAGCTCAGGAACTCGGATGCGAGTTCCGTCAACTCCGATGAACTCATAACGAAAATTCAAGTTTAGTAAACTTAGCCTTATATTTTTCCAAAGTCATTTGAACCTCCAAAATCCCACCGAAAAACGAAACGGCGAGCAAACTGACCTTGCTGCACAAAAATGGCCATATCTCATCCAAACTTTAACCAAATTAACCATGGTTTGATTCTATTGAACCCTAACTCAACCATCTAACCTGATATATCAAGCCCTAACCAAACCAACCCTCACACAATCCACAAATCTCAGCCAAAGTCACTGAAATTTCAGCCATTCCCATAACCCTACATTCCTTGTAATATATGTTCATTCCTGATCATTTTCATCCTTTCATCCCCAAGTTTGAGCATGGTTTCATGAGTTTTGGCTGATTTTTCAATATAATAGGTTTGGGGCAAATTTGATGATCTTATTCAATTCTTGATGGTTTTGATTGATTCCAAGCTTGAGAATGATTATTTTGACATCCTCTTCTCATTTATGATCATTGATTTCATGGTGGTTGATGTATTAATGAGATATCATTTATGGCTCTTTGAGAAACTTTCATGAAAGGGTCACGTATGACTACCTTACACGTTGGAGCTCTTTTGGAACTGAATTATATGTTGAATTTGTGTTGCTTGGCTGTGTATTTGATAGCCTAAATGACCTGAACTGATAAGGATTAATTGAGAGCAGTCATACCCTGTTTTCGTGGAATGTTTGCCCTGTTTTTCAAACTGGTTTTTACTGTCAAAGCTGCTGCGGTTCTGCCTTGCTTTTGCTGTTAGTTTCATGGCTTTGTAGGATTTGTTTTAGCTGAGTTCTTGCTGCATTTCATGCCTGGTCTTTCCGCATATCTTGCTTGCATATTGCTTTAGCTGCTGCTGCATCTTTTGCTGTCAAAACAGGGGATTATATGTTGAGTTGCTACGTTCATTTAACACGGGGGTGTCATTCTTTTTCTTTCCAGCATGAAACGGGGGTACAATTTTGTCTGATATTTCTGTACCGAGACACGAGGGTGTCTCGGTTTGTTCTATGTTGGTGCACGGGGGTGTCACCTTGTTAAATACAAACTTAAGCCTACATTTGCATGCATGTGTGTGTTGCTGTAGATATATATATCTATTGTGTGTGTGCATGGCTTTACTATCTTAATTGCATGCATGGCTGTGTGTGTGAGTGCATAGATATATATATATGTATATATATATATATATATATGTATATATATATATAAGTGTGTATAATTAGTTAACTATTTTGCATGTATATATATATATATATATATATATATATATATATATATATTTACACATATGTTTGCATGCATATTGTGTGTGTACGTTGCGTGCATGGAGATTTCATTAAACTTAAAATTTGCATGCATATTATTTTTCATGCATGGGATGCACGTTGCATGTATATATATATATATATATATATATATATATTTATATATGTTTATTAAATATTAAATATTATTTGATTTAATTGTTACCTATTTCATGTTTGATTTAATTTCCAATTTTAAATTGAATGTATTTAATTGTTATTTCTAATTTTAAATATGAATTTATGAATTTATGAATTTGAATGAAATGAATGAACGAATGGTTTGATTATGTGCTTTAAATTCCTTAATAGTGCACATGAACATTTCTATGATATAATATGATCTTTTATACATTCATGTCATATTCACTTCATTGTCGAGCGTCATATATGGTCATTTTGAGTCTCATACCTTTCTTTTGTACAGATTCGGGTTTGGTCGGAGACGAGGGCGAGCATTGAGACGCTTATGCCTTTCTTTTGCTTTTAAAAGGTGGGTTTTTCTTCTAATAGCTAAAACGAACTGATATATCCCTTATGTGAAAGGTTTTAAGCCAAAATAGTATATTTATATATATCGAATCAATTTGGGTAAATGATTTCAAACGTTTGACCCCTTTTTAATCATGAAACCCTACCTTATGATTTTGGCGAGAGATGATTATGATTGCACAGGCCCAGGGACTTAGTGTATGTGGCTATCCGGGGAGGCAAGGGCCGACGGTGATCCCATATACTAGTTCCAACCAATTTACGGCGAAACGGACCTCGTCAAGGAGTTTTTGACGAGAAAACGCTAACCGGGCTTTGAGGACTCATGAACCTCATAGCCGCATTGATATGATTAGGTGGTCGGGCCTTGCAAACCAGTCCACCACCCGGAGGAAGAAGGTGTATATGAATGATTATGATCATGATATGTATGAGCACAAAAGATTTATGTGTGATAACGAATAATTCATGTTATGATTACACGAGGTGTTGGTTGGAGATTGTGCACGCCCACTCGCCGGGCTATAAAACCTTATGGACAATTATGAATGAATATGAATGTCGTAATCCCGTTAATGTTTTCTTTTATTTTAACCACTTGGGAAATTCTTATCAAACTTGACACGGGATTAGGGCTTGCATGAATGTGTTTAAATTATGCGATATTATATTCTATGCCTCGTTTTATACCCACCAGTCTTCTTTAGACTGAACCCGGTTTGTTTTCAGTTGTTTTGTGCAGGTATATGAGTGCTAGGCGGGAATACAAGTCGTCTAGGTTTTGCATTGTTGTTTAGCACTTCTTTTCAGTCTCATATACTCATACTCTTAGTGCTATTTTGTATACGATCATAGTATGGAGCGTTATGATTTTGTAGGCCGTGTGGCCTTGGATACTTGAAGGATTTTGTATATCTATTTTGGAGCTTGGTGGCTCGTTGTATATATTATATGTTGATCTTGCTTCCGCGTTTCATTATAACTCTGATTTTATATTGTCTTGAGTTGAATGGTTTAAGGGTTAGTCCCGCCTAGCATAGCGTGTGTGTTGTGTCCCCGTTCGCCGTGGATTTGGCACATGTATGGACTTCCATTTCATATACGGGTCGGGTCTCGGTGCGGGGGATGTAGTACCTTACACTCGGGTGCTACATCCTCCTTCATGAATTCTTCCTTAATCAAGTTAAAACCATCGATTCCTAGAGTCCGATCAATCTTCTCGGGGATTCTTTCCCAACTCTTATTAAAGTTATCCCTTTTTTTTCTCTCTTCAAGCTTGTAGGCAAGCATTTGGTTCCAGCCCACTTAATTCCCTATTTAAAAGTAAAACATTCCTTATAATTCTTGAAGTTTGATCCAAGTCCTTCAATGACTCCCCTTTCGATTCCTCTCAGGTTATCATAGAAAAACGACAGGTGATTTAATATTATTCGCTTTGTTATATGTCATCCGAACCCCTTTTACACTTAAATGGATAAACCTATATTGACACCCTCCTGCTATATGGTAGCTTGATTCGGTTTCGTTTTTCTAACACTGATAGGAGTTCACATAAGTTCCCTCATAATTCCATCATCTTCAGAAATTCAGCCCCGTATTATGAATATCCCTTAGCAATCTTCAAGCTGAGTGTAGTGATTTCACTTTCATTTTGATGGTTCCATCGTTAAGACCGTTTTATCATTTTCCTATCACCATCACTTGAACTTCCATATAGTTTATGGTTTGCATTTGCCGTTGTTCCAACTAGAATACTCTCCAAGCACAACCTTAAATTTTAAGTTCGTCTCTTGGTCGTGCTCTCCCCCTTAAAAAGAATTCCTGGTCTCCCCAAACTTATTTCCTTGGGACGAACAACTTTAGGTAGAAAAGGTGTTCGATGGTCTAGATCACGTTCACTTTAAAGTGCTTGATTGGAGTAACGACCCTTTTTCCTTTGCTTCCCAAACTCCTGTTTAACTCCATTAAATTCCCTATCTTGTCTTATCCAATTTATATGTCCTGAAACCATCCACTACCGTCTTTGCCCCACTCTATCAACCCAAAATGTTCTTCTTCACTTTGTTCAACAGGGCTTTGATCGAAGTAATAATGAAAGTATTAAACGGGCGAAATCCTAACAAGTAAACACTAAAATGATGCGTGCTGGGTTAAGATGATAAATGCATGTAGCAGTTATTTTAAACAAAGGAAATGCAATATCAAGGCACATAATTCAACAATCAAGTATGCAACAATAATTTAACAATTAAAGTACTAAAACGCATATGATAAGAATTTAAATAACTAATTTGCGATGCATGGTGCACGTGCTACGAATGCATTGAACCTGTCACCGTAGTGGTGTCTTTATCGCGACATCTTGTCCTTTGATCTCGATGTTGTGAGCATAAGTCGTAAGGTTGAACAATGTTCGATTGTTGATGATGCTTCCCAAATCCTGACTTGCTTCCCCATAGTCCTCAAATCTCCATGGTCCGAGATCACGATCTCCTAAACCCATATTCTTTCAGATCTTCAAAGTTTCCTTGTATCCACTTATGTGTTCCCGCGATCCGAAATTAAAATCCCTCGAACCCAACTTCTTTTACGGCCATGGAATCGACATCTTGACTCTCTTCAAAGATTGATCCCAAATGATGTTCCAAATCTTACCCTTAATTATCTCTCGGCTCAAGGTTTCCTTAACTTTCTTTATGAATTCAATGATTGAATGAACTCATCTTCCAATTACTTACACTTGAGCACATAATTTCCCTCCAACAGCTCTTTGCCTTTCTTTATCGTTTCCATTTGTTGCTCCACTACTCCCAACTCGAACTCATAACACGGCAATTCAGCTTAAGTCTGGAAAACAAACTTTAATCCGACCGAAGATAGAACCTTTGGCACCTTAGCTTTCCATGAGCTTGAAATCACCATATCGATCGGTTCTCACTAACTCCTTCCAATCCGACTTCTTCCTTACTCAAACTTGAGTTCTCTTGAGGGCCTTCGTCTCCTCGTTGATAAAATCTTTGAACCTAAAATACTTTCAAAATTTTCTTCGCTTCTCTCTTGAATGAATGATCCGCTATCTTATCAACCTTCACCGACCAACACAAAACTTAGAAACCTCTCTAATATCGGTCTTTTATTCCAAATCATACCTTCAATTCCTAGAGAAGAGATCTTCTCCCTTGACATTAAATTTAATAGTTGGCAAAACACGGCCTTCAACCTGAGTAAAGCTACTACCCTTAGAACCCCATCTTCTACCACGATGTTGAGTAATGAAATATATCTCCATGTTGATAGCCTTGAAGAGTCAACACCCGACTTTCAAATTCCTTAGTTCCATAACCTTTTTGTTGGTTTGATCGGAGAAATTTATAGTTGGGATTGATGGTAATTTTAATAGCGTAATAACAATCTACAATCAAAGATTCAACTCAAGTATAGGGGCATGTGGGTTAATATATGCTTATGACACGTATTTATAACAACAAACATGTATTAGATGCAAAATGAAACAAGTAAAGCGGTAAAGTTGGAAGTGAGTCACATATATCAAGTAATTCTAAAGATTCATGTCAATTAGCGATGAAAATTCAATGCAATGCACACGTTGACAAGTTATTCCTATGAGTACGACCTAAACTGACTTAATCACGACACGAGAGCCCGGTTTTTCAACCTGGGGCTCTGATACCACTTAAGGATGTAGCTCCCTAACGGAAGGCCCCACATCCCCGCACCGAGACCCGACCCGCATATGAAATGGAGAGTCCATACACGAGTCGAATCACGACGAACGAGGACTCACTCACACACTAGGCTAGGCGGGAGCTAGAACCTGGAAACCAAATATAGAAGCTCATGAATTTAAAAGCGAGTGCGAAAGCAGAACATATATTCAATAATAAGGTTTATCATAAAAGACAGGTTCCACTAGCATGAATGTAATGCCCCGCTCTCTCATTTATACTAATTTGTTGCTTGCGAGAGACGGGGAATCTCTCATTAGTTGTTTTAGGCGTGCAGTGTAACACCCCGCTCGTCCGACGTATAAGGTACACCACATTCCAACTTTATTATGTGTCTAATTATATTATTTTGTGTTTTGCCTGGCCCTATTTTGAACTCTTTTAGAGTTTAGGGGCCTGTTTGTAATTTTCTCTTTTTAGTGGTTATTCGGTCATTTCTCGTTCGAAAGAGATTTCGATCTTTTTGACCCCTGCTTTGCGTTCGGGGCATCAAAACGAGTCTGTAGACTCTAAGTTTGCCCCATTCTGACTTCGTTAGCCCGTTCTTCCGATCGTTTTTGCGTACGAGGACTCGAGATATATACGCCGGATCCTCATTTTGCGTGCCAGAACCTCAGCTCCAGATTTAGTTGTCTTCCTCCAGTGATCAGGTACTATTCATGCAATCAAGGTGTAATTACACACACTAGCTCGTTCTCGCTCGTTTCTCGACGGAATTCGAAGTGTGAGTAGTGGAAATTTATCAACTCGACGAGCCCGACACGATGGTACGAGAATCGGGACCCGAAATTCAGCGGTGGTAGAGCTACGGCGAGCAGCAGGTGGCGCGGCTTAGAGCCGCCACCTCGCCACCTCTTCGCGGCAGTCTCCGGCGACTTTTCTCCGACACGCGCCACCCCATATGTCAGGGGAATTCCCGGCGCAGCCTTCCACGTCAGCGGCGCGGCTATCGGGGTCACGAGGACACCACACGCGCCGCCTGAACTTCACGCCGCGGCGGCGCGGCACTGTAGCACGGTGAATCTCGCCGTTCCGGTACCCTTTTCCAATGAGCAAGGCCGGTTCCCGATGTCTTCCAGGCCGCTGGTTCCATTTCCGGTGTCGTTTCCGGCCAACAACGACCGCAGATGGCTGAACCGGCAGCAGCAGCGGCGGCGGACTTTGGTGGCTTTCAAGGGCCCTTTTTTCGGCGGGTTTTGGTGGCGGGGCCTTCAGAGGAATTGCTCAGGGCATCGACGGTGAGCTGCTAGTGGTGGTGGCCGGCCGTGAACCGACCGGCAGTGACGGACAACGGTAGTGAACCGGCGGGCCAAACCGGTCACTGTTCCAGTGACTTTTTCGGGCAATTGAGATATGGGTTTCGAAGGCCTCGTTACGGGCTTTCCAACGGTATGTTCGGATTTCGTTTTCGTTTTATGGTTTGCTTTTAATTTCTGTTTTTTTCGTTCGGATTTATTTCGGTTTTTCATCAACAAAATCCGGTGTGCTTGGTATTTTCTGAAATTGGTTGAGGGCTTTTGTCAAGCAGGCCGAGGCGTACGTTTCTGTCCTTCCGAGGAATTTTCCGACCACCGGAGGTGGTGGTCTGGCGACTGTGCGTGGCGGTTCATGTAACGCCCCGGTTTCCGGATGAACAGGTAAGCACGCCACGTGTGCGTTTGAGCGTAGGATTTTATTTTAATTCTTTAATTTTATAATATATTCCTACGTGGCATTTCATATTTTTATAAAAATTCATGGAACATTGTTTATATAAATTATTTGATTTCATCTCATTGAAAATATTATTTCATGACACGGAAAATATTTATTGCATGAAACCATAATCGGGAGTGTTTCCAAATTACCAAATTGTCCCTAGTTGAATATTTCTTTAAATTTTAGGGACTTGATTGCCTAATCTTTTAAGGACTTAATTGATCGTATTTTAAAACCATGTATACTTCATTGCATAAGCCATAGACTTGAGGGATTAAATTGCAATTTAAACATTTCACACAAATCAATGTTGGTGAATCACATAATATGGCTTCTCTATGCTTCCTTGATCCATTTCAATCCAAAAATTTCCCAACAACTTGCTCTCTCTCTCGGTATCAAGAAGCAAGGAGAAGGAAAGAGAATTTTATCATTTTCTTCAAGAATCTCAAGAAATTTGCCAAGCTTTGGGAGTTAATCATCATCATCACCTATTTTCTCCATATTTTCATCTTCAAGGTTGGTGGTTGCATGAATTGATGGGTTTGATCATATTTGACATAGCTAGGGTTTGAGGATTATGTGTTAGATGGATTAATCATAGTTGGAAGTATGATACGGTGAAAATTTGTTGAGTTATGGCATGATTTATAGCTTGAATCTTTGAATATTGAGCTTGAATGATCAAGTATGATCATGAGTGTGAATCCTTGAAATCTTGATGATATTGTGTGATTTAGGTGTTTAAGTGTTAATTTATAATTCTTTGTATGTATTTGCATCATATTACCAGAAAATATAGGCTTGTGTTGACCAAAATGGATATTTGTTGCTTGCTTTGTTGTTTCCCGTAGCCATGCTCTGTTCTTCAAATTTGCAGAAACTGGGAACGACCGTTCCCAGCCTCAAGGCATTGTGGGAACGAGCGTTCCCACATTTTCAAATAAACTAGGCGACCGTGCATGGGAACGGCCGTTCCCATTTTGGCCTTGGTGCCGGAAGGGCCGTTCCCAGCTAAAGGCGCCCTTTTAAAAATGAAATCATTGGCGCGCTTTTGGGGATTACGGGAACGACTGTTCCCATTTTACAAAGGGGTCCGGAACGGCCGTTCCCACCTGACTTGCAGAACAAAATTCACTGCATAAAATTACGAAAATAGCCCCTCGATCCGACGACTTCTTTGACCCCAAATTGCTATAATATGTGTTAATATGTACTGAAACAACATGTTATCATGCCACATTGCATTTTCGTCGTCATCTCGATACATTTCCGCCGTTCGTCATAATTGGTCCATTTTAGGTCATGTCTCACGTATATGTGTCATGTTTGCACAGGTCACGAGGGTGCGGATGAGGAGCAGGCTCCGTAGAGCATATCCTTGTTTTATTTTGTAAGAAAGGTGAGGTTTAGTTTTCGGTAAAATGAACCCTATAACCCTTATGTGCTATTTTTCGGCCAAAACATATTATCATTATAAACGTTTTCAAAGTTATAAATATTTCAAGCAAGCAAGCCATGATTGTCATGATTTTCAAGCAAGTTTGGCGAGTACATGATAGCACGTGGGCCCGAGGGTCCTTCTTGAGCCAACCGGGAAAGCAAGGGCTGACGGGTAACTCCTGAATTATCTCACATTGTTGGGATCACCCCCGAAGCCACTAGGAGATTAGTGGTGGAAGGAGTTCCGTGTCTAGAGGGTCATGTCCTCTACACACACCATGTCGTGGATAGTCCAGCCTTGCAAACTCGCTATCACCCGGAGAAAGAAGGAGACTGGGGATTAATCCGGCATGTCGGGTTATCCTCGGGTTATTGCATGATCTCAAGCATGAAATTGTCTATGTGAGCACTAAATGGAATTGTATGATCATGTATTGAATTGGTAAAGCAAGCACGTATTGTCACGTTTGGTGTAAAGGTTGGAGAATCACCCCTGCTCGCCGGGGTCACATGTTCATGAAATGATCAAGTTAAACTGTTAAAATGATTAGTTGTAATCTCGGGCAAAGAACGAGTTTCTTGAACTATATATCTATTTCACTTCCAAAGTCTTCACCCGAGGCTACAATTGCATGTGATGTGTGATATTTAATTATTGCCCCTCACTCAGTCTTCGGTAGACTGATACTTCACTTTTCAGGTACTTGAGAGCTTGGTCGTGCTAGGCGGGTGTCCGGTCGAGTTTTGCATTCTCACGAGTCTAATACCGTACCTTCATGTATATCTTTTGGCACATCTCATGATATGATCGTTGTTAGTATATTTTGAATACTTGATATGTATATTATTAAGAGATGATAATGTATGGATAGTTAAGTTGGTACCTATTATATATCTATTCAGTAAATATGGTACCTATACGTATAATTGAGTTATTGCTTCCGCTTTCATTATCATGTTTGCCTTAGTTATTTTGGGGAGTGTCCCGCCTAGCTCGTCATTTTTATTGTCACCCGTTCGCTATAGTTTTGGTTTATGTATGGACCTTCCATTTCATACGTGGATCGAGGCTATAGTGCGGGGGATGTAGTGCCCTGGGGATTAGGGTGCTACAGTTCGGCTGGTTCCGGTGGCGGCGTTCCGACGCCCTTCGGACATCAAGTTTCTCTCGTTGTGGTGAGTTCAACGCCACTTTCCGTTCATCAATCGGATGTCCGGTTGATTTATTGTGATTTATTTTGTATAATTTGAATATTTGGAATTAATTGTTTGAAATGCAATAAATTGTGCATTGTTGTATTTGTCGATCAATATGTATGCCAATGGATATAAAATCATGTATTAAGTGAAATGTGATATGTATGAATGTATTGATTCGCAAATTGGACCCCGATATGTTGAATTCATGCTATTTGTTTAAACTTGAAGGGGTGTATGTGTAATTTCACTAAACATATAAATTGTATGACTTCAATTAATCCTTGCCGATTGATAAACAATTATGCTAATTATGATTTCGATTAAGATAAATTATTATTGTTAAGCTTGAAGCTTTTTAATTAGTCTAATCACTTAAATTGAAATAATCCTATTATGCGATATATGAATTATATGAAACTTATATGATTCAATTAGAACTTTTGCACTTAAGAAATAAGTTATTCGTATGAATATGAATTAGTCATTTAATATATGAATTTATATGAAATAATGTGATATGCATTGCCTTCCATTTTGTTTATTTGAATTGATTGTGTATAAGAACATCTCTTGATCTACTTTGTGAATATGTTGAGCTATACGATATTTTATTTTACAAGTAATTAGTATGATTATGAACTTGGCTTATGTGATTGCATTTCTTAAGTACTTGAGCATGTGCCGTGCATCTTTATATGGTTGTCTGAGTCTGAGTCTGACTTTTGTACTGTGTTTTCTGTGATCAGTTGGTACAGGTGCACCCGGGGTGGTGACTTGTGGTCGTGCAGGTTCCGGGGTGGACCATTTGCTTTGGGTTTGGCTTTTTTTGGTACCAGGTGAGGGTGTTTTCGTTCTAGTTACATATTAAACCCTACAACCTTATTTGACAAGCTTTGGCCAAAACCTTACGTATATATATATGTTACTTTGAAAGTAGAGTTATCGAGTAAATATTGATAGAGTAAACCCTTTTCAAATGAATTATGAAATATGTTATGCTTCTTATTAATCAAATGTTTTGGCGAGATTATGCATGTATGATATGTTCACGGGCCCAGGGACTTAGTACATGTGGCTATCCGGGGAGGCATGGGCCGACGGTGATCCCATGTGCTAGTTCCACTATGTTTTACGGTGATACCGACCCTCGCTAGGAGGTTTAGCGGGGAATGGGAGCTGAGTGCCCTTGGGGAGTCATGAAACCCCATTGGCCAATGTATGAGGTGGTCGAGTCTTGCTAACCCGTCCACCACCCGGAGGAAGAAGGTTGGAACTTGTTTTATGAATATGATTGTATTATGATTGTTAGGCACCGTGCGGGAAGGCCGGGACACGGATCGCTCAAACGACTATGTTATATGATTTGTGTGTATTATAATATACTGCATGATCACATATTCAATATATTAATGATATTTGTCGTACACGGTCGTAGTTTGGTTGGAGAAGATGCACGCTCACTCGCCGAGCCTTTATGTTTATGTATGAATTATGAACTTAATGAATTTAATATGATTAGTCGTAAAGTCTGATCATTGCTTAGTTATTCTTTTGCCCTTTTTGGGAACTAACTTTAAATAAAACCTTGCTCGGGATTTATGACTTGCATGCGCGTGTTTTTATATATATTTATCGCTCCTGCTCGCTCAGTCTTCTAGAGACTGACCCTCCCCCTTCTTTTCCACTTTTCAGTTCTTGCAGGTTTGAGCTAAGCGGCTTTCAGTCGGGTCTGTTGAGTCTGTGTCGGTCTGTTTGATTTGTTAAATACCTTGTTTTGATTTGTGAAGGAAACTATGTATATGATATGTATATATTATGCAGGTTGGTACTCATGATTTGGATGTATGAATTTCGGGACAGGTGCTCGGTTTAGATGAACCCGTTTTGATTATATGTTTGATCGGGACAGGTTTCTAGGACAGTTGAACCCGTTTAGTTGATGTTGAGTTACTTTTTGAAATATATGAATTATGATTGCTGATTAAGGTTTTTGAGAATTCATATTTTGTATCGCTTCCGCATTCAGGTCTTACATATTTGCGCTTGTACAGGGTTTAGGTACCGCCTAGCTTAGGTTGGTTTTTGTTAGTCACCCGTTCGCTGTGACTTGGTGCGTGTGCGGACTTTCCATTTCGTACACGTGTCGGGTCATAGTGCGGGGGTGTGGTGCCCCACCGCTTGGGGTGCTACATGCAGTGAATCCGAGGACGGATTCTTTTTAAGGGGGAGAGTTTGTGATGCCCCGCTTTCTCATTTATACTAATGTGTCGTATTTGTTTTTAAATTACGCAATTATATTATTTTATTTAATTATGTGATTAATTGTTTATACTTGTTTTATATTTAATTTCATTATAAATTATTAGTGTTTTATTTTATTTTATTTTATTTCAATTTAATAGTATTTTATTTATTTCGTTATTTTAAGTAATTGTTTTAAATTCTTATTAATTTAGAGATTAAAGTTGATTTAGTGTTATGCTAATTAATCATGCTTTAATTATATTAATTAATTAATTTGTATAATTACGTTGACCTTGAATTTATTTAACTTTACAATTTCAAATGTTAGTTATAACTTATAATGTGTGAAATTTTATGAATATGTGCATGGTTGTTTAATTTGTGCATCGTTCTTATATGAAATGATATCGAAATGTTGTGGAAATTTAGTATGTCATAAATGTATGTGTTATGAACATGACTATACACTCGGTTTATGTTTTCGAACTCATTTGACGTGTTAACGAATTTAAATTGAATTGTGGAACCAAATCGGGGGCTAACGAGCAATTAGCGCACCCTTGGTTCCGTACGTGATATCTTGAGCTCGGGAACTCGGATTTGAGTTCCGTCAATTTCACTGAACTCGTAACGAAAATTCGAGTTTAATGAACTTAGCCTCATATTTTTATAAGAACATTTGAGCCTCCGAAGCCTAACCAAAAAACGAAACGACACCAAAATGACCACCTTTCACTAAAATGACCATAACTTGTTCAAAACCTAACCAAATTAACTATGGTTGATGTCATTTTAACCCTAGTTCAACCCTTTACCATTCCTTACCTGCCCCATCTCGATCTAACCCTCACACAAACCAGAAAGTTCAGCCAAAGCTTCTGCAGCCCAATTTTTCCGTAACTATGCAAATCCTTGAGGTTTTGGAGCTCAAATCTCAATCAACTTTCATCCAATCAACAAGGTGAGTTAAGATTATGTTACACATTCTTATCTGGTCATTTTGATCTATTCATGTCCAAATTTGAGTCAGATTTCATGGGATTTTGAAGATATGAATGAATAGTTAGGTTTTTGGAGTGATTTGATGATTTCTTGTTTCCTTTGATCTCTGACTTGTTTTGATGATATATATATGATTCTTTTACTTCAGTTATGACAGAGTATGCTTGTATTAATTGATGGTTAAGAGTTTGGTGAGATATCATTTATGGATTGTTATGAAAGGATTGAACTTCAAACTGATTTTTCCCCCTTCACGTACAAGACTGTTGCTTGCTTTTGGAACTTCTTTTAATGTCAAATGTTTTTTCTTTTTATCATATTTGCAGCTGTGTTGTTGGTTGATTGATCATGTATTGGCTTTTCTATTCTTTCCTCTTCTTCCCCTGTTTTTCCCGCTTGAAATGCTGCCTTTTCCCTTCTCAGTTTTTGCTGCGTATGTTGAAGTTTTTACAGGCCTGTTGCTGTGCGTTTGTAGTCTTTCTATTCCTCATCATATTAGCTTGATTGGATTGCTAAGTTTGTGAGTTTTGGCCTGGTTTGAACACCCCATTTCCTTCCCCTGTTTTTCGGTTGTGTCTGCTGCTTCTGTTGCTGCGTCTGTAACACTCTCCCGGACCGGGGAGAGTTTGCTCTTGGAGAGTACCCGGCCGGGTACTCCTATTACAGAAACCTTCTGTACCCTCTACCCGGCCGGGGAGTTTTGAGCTGGGATGGCTACCCGGGCGGGTGCAGCTTCTGTTCTTCTTCTTCTTCTTCTTCTTCTTCTTCTTCTTCTTCTTCTTCTTCTTTCTTCTGCTGCTGTTCCTCTCTTCTTCTTTTCTTTCCTTCCTTGTGTTGCTACGGGTGTGTGTGTGTTTGTTTTTCCATCACGTAAAACTGCTGCTGCTGTTCTTTAATTGATCCAAAGTCTGTGTGTGTATATATATATATATGCAGAGATAGCTGGGTATGCTTGGAAGTGATTGCATGCATGGATTTTGTGTATGTGTTGCTGTGCATGCATGGGGGTGTGCGTGAATAGTGTATTTTGTGTATGTGCATGGCCTTTTATCCCAATTGCATGCATGGCTGTTGTTAATTAATAATTGATGTGGTTATATTTAATTTGCATGCATGACCTTCTAATTAGTAATTGCATGCATGGTTTTGTAATCTAATTTGCATGATATATATATATATATGTGTGTACGTGTGAGTATATATATATATATATATATATTTATTATATACTTTAAATAATATTTGATTTAATTGAATTATGGAATTTAATTGTTACCTATTTCATGTTTTATTTAATTTCCGATATTGAATTGAATGTAATTAATTGTCTATTTTCTAATTGTAATTGCGATTTAATACGGGCTATGCCCCTAATTGAAATTCTTAAAATGAATTGATTGGAAATATGAATTTATGAATTTGAATGAAATGAATGAACGAGTGGCTTATGTTATGCTTTAAATTCCTTAATAGCGCACATGAACATTCTCATGACATAATATTATCTTTTACGCATTCATATCATAATCATTCTATTGTCGAGCATCATATATGGTTCATTTAGAGTCTTGAGTCTCACGAACACTTTACGTTGTCTTTTGTTCAGTTTATCTCCATGGTGGGGAAATCTTGATCTTTCGGGCACTCGGTAACTCGTATCCTTGTATCGTCATGTTACAGGTGAGGGTGTTTTTGTTTTAGTTATATAACAAACCGTACAACCTTTTTGTGATAAGCTTTGGCCAAAACCTTATGAACGTATATATATGGTATTTTCAAAGTAGAGTCCTTGAGTAAATTCTTCTGAAATTATACGTATATGCGTATATAAGCTTAAAATGGTTTTGAAACGAGGCTATTCTCCAAACCGTGTGTCTTCATGCTAGCTACGGATTAGGATCACACGGAGAGGTACGTGTATAGCATATGCCGTGTTGTACGGTAAGGTATGTTTTCTTATAGTATGTATCCTAAGTATGAAGCAAATGTTTTGGCGAGATTATGCATGTATGATATGTTCACGGGCCCAGGAATTTAGTACATGTGGCTATCCGGGGAGGCATGGGCCGACGGTGATCCCATGTGCTAGTTCCACTATGTTTTACGGTGATACCGACCCTCGCTAGGAGGTTTAGCGGGGAATGGGAGCTGAGTGCCCTTGGGGAAGTCATGAAACCCTATTGGCCTATGTATGAGGTGGCCGGGTCTTGCTAACCCGTCCACCACCCGGAGGAAGAAGGATGGAACTTATTTTATGATTATGATTATGTTTATGATTGATATGCACCGTGCGGGAAGGCCGGGACACGGATTGCCCAAACGAATATGTTTTATGATATGATATATGATCTGCGTGTATTATGATATATTGCATGATCACCTATTTAAAGTATTAATGATATGTGTCGTACACAGTCGGAGTTTGGTTGGAGATGATGCAAGCTCACTCGCCGAGCCCTTATGTTTATGTATGAATTATGAACGTAATAAATTAATACGGTTAGTCGTAAAATCCGAGTATTGCTTGGTTATTCTCTTGCCCTTTTGGGAACTAATTTCAAATAAATCCTTGCTCGGGATTTATGACTTACGTGTGCTTGTTTTATATTTACGTATATCGCTCCTGCTCACTCAGTCTTCTAGAGACAGACCCTCTCCCTCCCCAACCTTTTAGTGCGCAGGTTTGGCTTCGGAGTTTCGAACTAGGCGAAAGTGTATGGAGTCTTTGAGTTGGTCAAGTTAAGTTAGGAGAGTCTCTGCACTCGCATTTGTACTTAAATCCTGCATGATTCGATTCTGTAATATTATGAACTTGAATCCTTAGGTAATTGTTATTGAATTGCCTTGTCGGCCTTTGTTATGAATTATAAGAGGCCTGAGGAGCCCAAGCCTGCCTGTGGTTCGAGTGTTTAATTTCTGCAGCCCTGTGGCCAATGCATGTGTTTGGTTTTAGTTCTCTGTTACTTTATGTCTTGTTGATTAGTTATATTTGCAGGGTCTAAGTTCCGCCTAGCTTAGGAGGGTCTTTTTGTTTGTCTCCTGTTCGCTATGGTTTGATACGGGTGCGGATTTACCATTTCGTTACTCGTGTTGAGCCGTAGTGCGGGGGATGTGGTGCCTCACGTGTGGGGTGCTACAATCAATACCTAGTCCCGAAAATTAAAACATACATCATAACATTTCATACATAAACCTATAACTTATTCAATTTACAAAATGAGTGAAGTGACCCAATCTGTGACACCCCGCTTTTCCGATCGTCCGAGCAGATGCCACGTGTCGATTTTCTTGTGTGCTTAATTTCTTTATTTACTTTTACTTGTTGCTTGTATGGTTTTTAATGTTTTAATTCTGTGATTTTCTGCGTTGCGTGGCCCTATTTTGAACACTTTTAGAGTTTAGGGGCCTTTTTGCAATTCTCTCTTTTTAGGGATTTTTCGGTTACTGCTCGTTCGATTGAGATTTTAACCTCTTTGACCCCTTCAATACGTTCGGGGCATCGAGACGAGTCCGTAGACTCTGAGTTTGCCCAATTCTGACGTCGTTAACCCCTTCTTCCGATCGTTTTTGCACGCGAGGACCCGAGATATTATACCCCGAATCCTCGTACTTCGTGTCAGAACCCAGCTTCCTTTTTCTCTCTCCTCTCCTGCATCTCTCTTCTCCCTCACACACACTCAAGGTGTAGAAACACGTACAAGCCCCGTTCTCGATCGTTTCTTGACGGAATTCATTGAACCCATAGTGCTTTTCGAAGATCTCGACCAGCCCGTTACAATGATACCAGATTTGTGACCTGAAACATAACAGTGGCGGAGATATGGTGAGCTACAGGTGGCGGGATTTCGACCGCCACCTTCACCGGCTAATTCGCGATGGCCTACGGTGGTGCAATCGGCTGGAGTTCGTCTGGGCCAGGAGCGACTTTTCCCGGCGTTTTCTTTTTCATAGATGGCGCAGCGATTGGTGGCCGGACGGCACGTCGCGGCGGCGCGTGCATTGTAGCAGCACGTTCTGCCGTGTTCCGACGGGTTTTTCCGGGGACTTTCAGTGGTTTCCTAGGTTTTCTGATGCTCTGATCTCATTTCTGGCCTCAGTTTGGTCCGATTCGCGGTGGAGGAGGCTAAACCGGTGACGAGGCAGTTGTGGGATTTCGGCGGCGATTTTGGGGCTTTTCCGGCGATCTTTCGGCAACGGTTTCTTCAGAGAAGTTGTCCGGGTTGATGATGTCCATCTTCTCACGTTGGCCCTGACTCGAGAACCGGCCCTTGGAGGCGGACCGATGGTGGACCGGCTGTGAACCGGAGGTCAGCTTTTCCTGTGACTTTTTCCGGCTTTTGGCTAGGGGCTTTCGAAGTCCTCGTTACGGGCTTTTTAATGGTATGTCCAGATTTCATTTTCGTTTTACGGTTTGTGTTTAATTTCAGTTTTCGTTCTAGGGATTTAGTTCGGTTTTTCATCAAGGAAATCCGGTGTGTTTGGTATTTTCTGAAATTGGTTGAGGGCTTTTGTCAAGCAGGCCGAGGCACATGTTTCTGTGCTTCCGGATATTTTTCTGATCACCGGAGGTGGTGTTCCGGTGTCGGCTGGTGGCTGTTCGGGCGGCTACGATGGCGGCATTCCGGTGACTTTCGGTCAGCGGGTTCCTTTCGTCGTGGTGAGTCCAATGGCACTTTTCGTTCCTCAATCGGATGTCCGGTTGATTTGTTATGAATTTTTGAAGTTATTATATTTATTTTTGTTAATTGTTTTAATTATAACTTCGATCTTGTATGAACTATGAAATGAAATTACGAGTTGTATGATGTATGAAAATATGTTATGATATATGATAAGCTTGATTCGTGATTTATTGAATTTAATTGCCTCGTTTATGCCACTTCTTGTATATGATTATTGCTTTTAAAGGGTGTTAATGTAATTTTAGAAACTAATTGATTATGAATCCTATATAATAAATTAGAAAAGGATACGTTGTGCTTTAATTTGAACGAATTGTTAAGGATACTAATTGATGGGAAAGTTTTAAGTTCTACAAATATGTAATTTTGAATAAATTGATATGAATTTAGTGTTTTATTCTCGTGTGACTTGGAGCATGATAGAATTAAATTATAATGTCACGATTTATATTCTCTAATTGATGTTATGAATTCTATAAGTTATGAATCTGCTAATGTGTGAAATGATTGTGATTTGATATGAATGACTTAATTTGGATAAATATGAACTATCTATGAATCATTTGTATTCATGAGCATAGCCGTGTGTCTTTTGTGGTTGTTGTTTGAGTCTGAGTCTTATGTTTTGTGTGGTTTATCGTTCAGGGTTTTTTCAGGAAGTGTCTGTCAGCTGTTTGGGTTTCAGTGGGACTTCCTTTGTCGTGTTTTCCCGTTCTCTTCATTGTAAGGTGAGGTTTTAGGATTTTTGTTTTAGTTAAAGCGACCTACAACCTTCTGTGCTCGTTTTCAAGCCTGCATGCGATTATTCTATTATATTTATATAATAGATATGTGTTTATATGATATGTTTATGAATTTATCATACGATTAAAGGTTTTCGAACTATATATACGAGCGTATAGAAGCTTGAAATGTTTTGCAACGAAGCTATGCTCCAAACCATGTGTCTTCAAGCTAGCTATGGATTAGGATGACACGGAGAGGTACGCCTATAGCATATGCTAAGTTGCAAGGTAAGGTATGCTCCAATAAGGTATGTAAGTTATGATTTTAATACGATATGATAAGTTTGATATGTAGCGAGTTATGATCTGATATGCTCTGTTTTGATGTGTTGGGCCCCGAGACGTGGGTAAGGGAGACTCGGGACGACCATGGGGTCACCGGTTATGACCCCTGTGCACGTTCTCATTTGAAGTACTCACGTACGACTCGTGGAGGTTGAGGCGGCGTGGTGCTTTGAGCCCTCGGTGGATAGCCGGGGAGGGCACAGTGTGGGTTAGCTACCCCGTGTGTGTTTGTATTGGTATGAGTAGTGAGGGTTTTGCTCCCCGAACTACGTGGTGTTGGGGTTGGATTGTTTATGATATTTGTTTGTATTTTGTTATGATATGTATGATAAGATATGGAAGCAAGGTTGGAGACCCGTACTCGCCGGGTATATGAATATGATCTGTTATGTTGATTATGAAACGAGATAGGAGCTTTTTCTTTCGATATGATATGATTATGCTAAGTTCATTAAGTTTCGAATAAGATAAGTTATGTATCAGTTTGGTTTGAAAATGGTCTTCGGTGTGCAAAACCCTACTCCCGGTTCATAGTCTTTCTTTTGATACGTGCTCTGCTCCTTGTTATGTATAGTGTGTGTGAGTTCAGCCCCCCTCACTCAGTCAGTGGACTGACCCTCGCCCCACCTATATTTTTAGTTTGCAGGTGCAGGTTGTTGGAGTTCAAGCTAGGCGGCTTTGAGTCGGGTCTGTCGAGTCTGTGTCGGTCTATTTGATTTGTTAAGTACTTTGTTTTGATTTTTGTAGGAAATTATGTACATGATATATATATTATGCAGGTTGGTACTTATCATTTGGACGTATGAAATTCAGGACAGGTTAGGACAAGATTACTTGATTAGTTGAACCCTTTTAATTGATGTTGATTCATACTTATGATTGTTGATTAAAGTTTTTGATAGTTCATATTTTGCATCGCTTCCGCATTCCAGTTTCGCATATTTTACTTGTACAGGGTTTAGGTACCTCCTAGCTTAGGTTGGATTATTCCTTTGTCTCCCGTTCGCTGTGACCTGGTGCGTGTGCGGACTTTTGATTTCGTACACGTGTCGGGTCATAGTGCGGGGGTGCGGTGCCCCACTGCTTGGGGTGCTACATCTTAAGTGGTATCAGAGCTACCAGGTTCAGAACCGGTGCTCTGGAGTCATGTCGTGTCAGTTTAGGTCGTACGGCGTAGGAATAATTGTGCATTGCATTCGTCTGATGTGAAATTTTGACTTCTCTTCATGAATTTGTCTGAGCTTATGTGATTGTGTGCACACTATGATTACGATATTTGCAAAATTATCATTGTTATGTTTTAAATTTTAGTAAATTACTTGTTGCATCTGCATTAATTAGGTGCTCTTAATTGCTTTCATTACTTGACATACCCACGTACTAACCCACATGCATAGATATTTGTCCAATTTTTAAATTACAGGGTGTTGCCTCGATGCTAAAAAAATCGAAGTTGATCGTGACAACACTTCCCACTTCTACAAATTTGTGAAGGAGGATTTGAAACTTGCATCTTCTGACTACTTGGATGAAAAGCAAATGAGTCTCTAAGAGAATTCAACAAAGGCTTCGATGCTAATATTATGGAAACAGGTATCATGCATTCATAGCACGTGCATCATGCATTGGATTAAATTGTAAATATTTTGACCCTTTGTTCTACGTGCTTGATTGCTTTTCTTGCTGATTAATGAGTATATGCTATTCACGTGACGCCCGAGTTTTCACACGTGCGGGTAAGTATTATGTGCGTATTTATATTTAATTATTTGATTTTATATTTTGAGTTGCTAATTGAATGAAATTACGTGTTTCGTGTAATCAGTGGACTCAATTGGAAATTGAGTTTGGGCTTAATTGCCACTTTTTGAAAGTTTAGGGACCTATTCGTATAATAGGTAGCCCTAAACGGTTTTCGCGATATCTTGAGCTCCGGACCTCAAAATCGAGATCCGTAACCGGCGTTGAACTTGTTTCGACGTTACCTATCCTTTGAACTTGACCTTGTACCTTTTCGGTATCATTTGAACCTTCGACAACGAGCCGTTTCATAGCCTCGACCTTATAACTTGTTTGACCCTTTTCTTAAACGAACCGGACTTGGACCAACCCGTACCCTACCCATTTCTCCACTAGATATCAGCATTTCCTACCCTTTTCTTCCCATTTTTGATCGATCAAAATCAGCCAAGGCAAGAGCAAGGAAGAGATAGCTAAGAAACCCTCCATTTTTGGATCAACCAAACTTGAGCTCAAGTCTAGCTTCCATCCGATCTTTTTCCAAGGTGAGCTAGGATTTATAACCTCCATCTTCCCCTCTATATTTTCATCTCTTTGAGGCTTGATAGAAGTTGGTGTTTCTTGTGTTTGAATGTATGAGCATGAAGTGAGGGTTTGGTTTGATCCTTGGTTTTCATGGTTTGAATTGCGATTTGGTGCTTGATAAATGATTCTTGTAAGCTTTCCATCATTCCTACATGTTTAAATTGAAGGTTTGTTGAGGAGGGCATGAGTTGCCATTGGAGGAGCTTCAAGCTCCATGTTTGTTGATCATGTGGATTGATGATATTTTGGGCCATTTTAAGCATGTATTTTTGTGTTTTACTTGAGTTGCATGTTGTATATGAATAATACGGATTAAAAGCATGTCTATATGTGGTTTGAGAGCTTCTTGGAGGCTGCCTTATTTTCCTTAAGCTTTTCCCTCGCGTGACAGAGCTAATGCTCTGTTATTTCTTTCAAAACGATGAGCTGACACGGCCGTGTCAGCTTTACACTGAAAATGGACACGGCCGTGTTGGGCTCTCGACTTTGTTTTTTTTTTCTGATTTTAACCTCGGAGACGGCCGTGTCCAAATCCTTTGAAAATGTAACACGGCTGTGTCAAGCCCTCGACTTTGAATTTTCTGATTTTTAAACCTCGGACACGACCGTGTCCATTTCCCTTTGAAACTCAACACAGCCGTGTCATTTAAATTGGCAGCCTTGAGAAGTCTCTTTTCTTGCTTGATTTGCTTGAGTGGCTCGTATTTGTGGGTTATATTGAACGTGACTCCAATTAAGCTTTGTTCATGATTGTTATATAATGCAAGAATGCAAGCATGATAGTTATGATCTCTTATATGTTTCAAGACATTAATAGTGCACACGAACATGTCCATTATAATTGTTTATGCGTTCATATCATAAGCATGGCATTGCCGAGCGTCTTAATTGGTCATTAGAGTCTCACTCACTTGTTTTGCACAGATTTTGATTCCTTTGGAGACGAGGCCGGTCAGTGAGGCTCGTGTGTTCTTCTTTTGCCGTTCGAGGTGGGTTTTTCTTCTACTTAGCTATATGACCCTATAAATACCTTAATGTGGAAAGTTTTCGGCCAAAGTATGTATATATATAGAGTCATTTTCATAGAGTAAATGTTTACAACGTAAAGCCTTAATTTCTAAATCCTACCCAATGTTTTGGCGAGAAAGAAAGAATGAATGTTATGCACGAATGGGGCCCAGGGACTTAGTGTGAGTGGCTATCCGGGGAGGCATGGGCCGACGGTAATCCCTCACATTAGTTCCACCAATTAACGGCGTAACCGGACCTCGTTAGGAGTTAGCGAGGAATGGACGCTGAGCGCCATCTAGGGAGTCATGTAACCCCTTTTGGTCAATGAATGGGTGGTCGGGTCTTGCAAGCCCGTCACCAAACCGGAGGAAGATGGTGTAAATGTTATTGAATGTGCACACAAGATTGAAATGCATGAACAGAACGAATGAAAGAATGTTTAAATGTTTTACACAAGGTGTTGGTTGGAGATAATGCACGCCCACTCGCCGGGCTAATAATGACCTAATGTTAATGATTCATTATAATCCCTTTTGATGATTTTCATTCACCCACTTGGGAAAATTCTTTACAAACCTCACTTGGGATTATAGCTTGCATGTGAATGTTAATTACCGTCATATATACTATTATGGCCTGTTTTATACCCACCAGTCCCTTTTGGACTGAACCCGTTTAGTTTTCAGTTTTTATGCAGGTGTTGAGGGAGCTAGGCAGGAATACGAGTCGTAGGTCTTGCATTCGCTTCTAGCTTTAGTATTTTGGTGTTACACTTGCATACTCGTACTTTTGGTTATTGTATATGGTTATTGTTTTGAGCCGTGATGGCATACGAATATTAATTTGGAGCGTAATGGTATTGAATTTTAACTTTCGTGAATTTAATTGTGGGTACTTAGAGCATAGAGCTCAATATATGGAATAACTGTTGGTACCTAGAGCATATAGCTCAATCTATGATTTATGATTTGTTGCTTCCGCTTTTCTGTTATTCTGCTACTTTGAGTGTTGATGTTATTGGGGTTTAAGTGATAGGCTAGTCCCGCCTGGCTTAGATGTGTGTGTGTGTCCCCGTTCGCCGTGATTTGGATCGGGTATGGATCGTCCATTTCATATACGGGCCGGGTCATGGTGCGGGGGATGTGGTACCTCGCGCTTGGGTGCTACATCCTTAAGTGGTATCAGAGCTTAGGGTTGCAAAACCCGGGCTTTCGTGTCGTGTGAGTCTGTGTAGGTCGTTCGGCTTAGGAACTAATTGATAATGTGTTGCATATACATCTCTTTTGTGCTCGATTCATTTAAATTTCGGTTTGTGGTTGAATTAATTGCATTATCATGCATGAGCTAAGCCTAGCACGCATTTTAGTGTTTATTGACAGGATGCCTCCACGTAGACACCGCGATCGATCTCCAGGACGACATCATCATCGTGATCGTACTCCTATGCCTCCACCTCCACAGCCACCACCAGCTGAGGCCTTTGTTAATTCGGTTATCAACATTATAGACCAGAGGCTTCGAGATTATGTACCACCAGCACCTCCGGTACCACCTGCACCTGCTGTACCGCATGAGACACCGATTTCGGTTATACTTAGGGAGTTCCAGAACCAAAGACCTCCTAAGTTTTTCAAGGGGAATGATATGCAGGCGGAAATGTGGTTGAAGGAAGTCGAGAGGATATGGGAGCTCATTCCATGTGAGTCCCGAGAGAAGGCTCGATGCACCATCACTTTGATACAAGGGGAAGCCTACTCTTGGTGGGAAAGCACACGAATTGTATTGGAAGCAGTTGGAGAGGAGATTAACTGGGAAGTCTTTTCAAGGGAATTCAAGAATAAGTTTATCCCTCCTTCCTCCCGTACTCGAAGATTGAGGGAATTCACCGAATTGAAGCAGGGATCTAGATCTGTGGCCGAGTACATTTCGGATCTAGATCTATGTTATGTACCTAACATAGCAGGTGATGATTTTCACAAGGCTACGCAATTTATTCAGGGACTTCGACCAGACATTCAGACATCTCTTGAGGCGGTTAACACGAGTACCTGGGCGAAGGCTACTTCGAAAGCCTTAAAGGTTGAAGATTCTGTCAATGCTAGAAGGCCAACTTACCGCCAGGGACAAGGGTCAGGATTCGGTTCAGGATTTAATAAAGGGAAGAGGCCGATGAATTTACCAGCTCCACCCCCAAAAGGACCTTTCAAGAAGCCTAGAGCAGGAGATCAGATTGCACCTGTTCCACGACTACCTCAGGCTCCACCGGCTCCTAAGGGATCTCGTAATGATCAGCCTCCGTGTACTTATTGTGGATGGCCAACCCATTATTACAACAATTGCCGAAAGAGATTGAGGTTGTGCTTGATATGTGGAAAGGGGGATCATATGGCTTTTTCATGCCCGGACAAGACACCGGGATATCAAGCTGGGGCTCCGAGACCGATGGTTCAGGCACGAGCTTATGCCCTTGAGGGTGAGGAGCAGAAAGTTGAAGCTGATCCCAATGCTGTGGTGGAAGGTACCGTTTGCATTCATAACACGAGCATTCGCGCATTATTCGATCCGGGTGCCACTCACTCTTTCATATCTTCTGATTTATGTGCCCCTCTGTGTTTATCTGTTATTTGCTCCAATTCTTGTTATTTTGTGAGTTCGCCTCTTGGAGGTAGTTTGCAGACAGACCGGGTTGTGTTGGGTTGTTCGGTGTTGATAGAAGGGAAAGATTATCCGACAGATTTTATCGTGATGTCTGTGAAGAAGTATGGGGTAATTTTCGGGATGGATTGGTTGTATCGGCACTGGGCCGAAGTGGATTGTTTTAAGAAGAAGATTAAATTGGGTGATAAGTTGATTGGAGAAGTTGGGTCGAAGGATATACCTCTATTGCTGTTTATGGAAGCTCGTAAATTGGTGAAGGATGGAGCCACGGGATTTATAGCCTATCTCCTTAATAAACTAAAGGATCAATCAAGTTTTGAGGAGACGGCTGTAGTAAAGGAATATCCCGACGTATTTCCTGAGAATTTGGGTTCTCTACCACCGGATCGGGAGATTGAATTTGTTGTTGATTTATACCCAAGATCAGAACCGTATTCCAAGACTCCTTATAGAATGGCTCCAGCGGAGTTGAAAGAATTGAAAATTCAACTCGAGGAATTACTGAAGATTGGTTATATTCGACCGAGTGCGTCTCCGTGGGGTGCTCCGGTTCTCTTTGTCAAGAAGAAAGATGGGTCGTTGAGAATGTGTATAGATTACCGGGAGCTAAATCGGATGATTATCAAGAATAAGTACCCGTTGCCCCACATCGAGGATTTATGTGATATGCTGCAAGGTTCAGGGGTTTATTCGAAGTTGGATTTAAGGCAAGGTTACTACCAATTGAAAATCCGGGAAGAGGATATACCGAAGACAGGATTCAACACCCGGTATGGGCATTACGAGTTCGTAGTGATGCCGTTTGGATTGACAAATGCCCCTGCAGCATTTATGGATATGATGCATCGGATTTTTCGGCCTTACTTGGATAAATTCGTGGTAATCTTCATTAATGATATTCTCGTGTATTCTAAGACTCCAGAGGATCATGCTAGGCATCTCAAGTTGGTATTGGAAACATTGAGAGAGCACCGGTTATATGCAAAGTTTAGTAAGTGCGAGTTTTAGATCGACCGGGTTGCATTTCTAAGCCATATTATTTCAAGACAGTTACTCAATGGCAGAGTCCGAAGAATGCTTCCGAGGTAAGAAGTTTCTTGGGATTGGCAGGTTATTACCGAAGATTTGTGAAGGATTTTTCATAGATAGCCGGTCCTTTAACTCGATTAACTAAGAAGGAAGCAAAATTTGAGTGGGACGAGGCATGTGAAGCGAGTTTCCAACTCTTGAAGGAAAAATTAACCACTGCACTGGTATTGGCACTTCCCGAGGGTACTGAAGGATACATGGTTTATACGGACGCCTCGAAAGAAGGGTTGGGATGTGTTTTGATGCAGAAGGGTAAGGTGATAGCTTATGCCTCGAGGAAATTAATGGATCATGAGCAGAATTATCCCAGTCACGATCTCGAGCTTGCAGCAGTGATCTTCGCTTTGGGAAAGTGCAGACACTATCTCTATGGAGTTTCTTTTGAGATTTTTTCCGACCACAAGAGTCTTCAGTATTTGTTCTCTCAGAAGGAATTAAACAAGAGACAGAGGCGTTGGATGGAGATGTTAGCGGATTATGAGTGTACGATTCGTTACCATCCCGGAAAAGCTAATGTGGTCGCGGATGCACTTAGCAGGAAGGCTAGTGTGTCTAATATGGAAGTGGAAGTTGAAGAAAATTCTGAGTCTTTCAAGCTGAGAGCTAGTATTCAGAATATTACGGTTCAACCGGACCTTCGGCAGAGATTGTTTGAAGCGCAAAGAGTGGATTCCGAGGTTCAGAAGTTAGTGCAGAAAGCTAGAAATGACTCAGAGAGTCCGTTCGGATTTGATGACACCGGGCTTCTAAGGTTCAAGAATAGAGTTGTGGTTCCGGAAAAATTGAAACGGTTGATATTGGAAGAAGCTCATCGATCAGGGTATTCGATACATCCCGGGGGAAATAAGATGTATAAGGATTTAAAGAAATTTTATTGGTGGAATGGACTTAAGAGGGATGTGATCAATTTCGTGAGGCATTGCTTGACTTGTCAGGTTGTGAAAGCAGAACATCAGAAACCACCGGGGTTACTTCAACCGTTACCTATCCCAGATTTGAAATGGCAGCAAGTGGCGATGGATTTCGTTACAAGTCTTCCACGAGTGAAGGGTGGTTTGGATGGAATTTGGGTAATAGTGGATCGATTAACGAAGTCAGTGCATTTTCTTGCGATTCGGATGTCGGATAAGGTGAATAAATTGGCTAAGAAATATGTTGATGAAATTGTACGACTTCATGGTGTACCGGTCAGCATTGTATCAGATCGGGATCCGAGGTTCACTTCTAGGTTTTGGCAAGAATTGCAAAGGAATTTGGGAACAAAGCTTCAATTCAGCATAGCTTTCCATCCTCAGATAGACGGGCAATCCGAGAGATTAATCAAATATTTGGAGGATATGTTGAGAGCATGTGCATTGGATTTTTCGAGTTCGTGGAACAAGCAACTACCTTTGATTGAATTTGCCTATAATAACAGTTTTCAAGCATCGATAGAAATGGCTCCATATGAGGCTCTCTACGGACGGAAATGCAGATCACCGTTGTTCTTTGATTTAGAAGAAAGGAATTGGACGAAGCAAGAAGGTATGAAACGAGAGGAAAATAAGGAAAAACCTTCTAAGGCCGTGCAGGAAGCAATCGATAAGGTCCAAATAATCAGACAACGGATGAAAGCAGTTCAGGATCGACAGAAAAGCTACGCAGACAAACGGAGGAAGGATCTTGAATTTGCAGTTGGGGATAGCGTGTTTCTGAAAGCTTCACCTCGAAAAGGATTCACTCGAATTGGAAAGGGAGGAAAGCTAAATCCCCGATATTTGGGACCATATGAAATTCTAGAGAGAATTGGAGACACAGCTTACCGTTTGGATCTACCCCCGAGTTTGACAGGAATTCATAATGTATTCCATGTTTCTCAGCTTCGGAAATATTATCAGGATGAATCCGAGATCTTAACCGTTGAAGAAGTGGAACTTGAGCCTAAGCTTACCTTCGTTCAGAAACCGGTTAGAATCTTTGATTGGAAATTTCAAGAATTAAGAAACCGGCAAATCCCACTAGTTAAAGTCTTATGGAGACGTGATAAATCAGAAGAGGCTACGTGGGAGACAGAGGAGAAGATGAAAAGATTTCATCCTGAATTGTTTCCAGCCGATAAATGAATCCGAGGACGGATTCTTTTAAGGAGGAGAGGTTGTGACGCCCGAGTTTTCACACGTGCGGGTAAGTATTATGTACGTATTTATATTTAATTATTTTATTTTATATTTTGAGTTGCTAATTGAATGAAATTACGTGTTTCGTGTAATCCATGGACTCAATTGGAAATTGAGTTTGGGCTTAATTGCCACTTTTTGAAAGTTTAGGGACCTATTCGTATAATAGGCAACCCTGAACGGTTTTCGCGATATCTTGAGCTCCGGACCTCGAAATCGAGATCCGTAACCGGCGTTGAACTTGTTTCGACGTTACCTATCCTTTGAACTTGACCTTGTACCTTTTCGGTATCATTTGAACCTTCGACAACGAACCGTTTCATAGCCTCGACCTTATAACTTGTTTGACCCTTTTCTTAAACGAACCGGACTTGGACCAACCCGTACCCTACCCATTTATCCACTAGATATCAGCATTTCCTACCCTTTTCTTCCCATTTTTGATTGATCAAAATCAGCCAAGGCAAGAGCAAGGAAGAGATAGCTAAGAAACCCTCAATTTTTGGATCAACCAAACTTGAGCTCAAGTCTAGCTTCCATCCGATCTTTTTCCAAGGTGAGCTAGGATTTGTAATCTCCATCTTCCCCTCTATATTTTCATCTCTTTGAGGCTTGATAGAAGTTTGGGTTTCTTGTGTTTGAATGTATGAGCATGAAGTGAGGGTTTGGTTTGATCCTCGGTTTTCATGGTTTGAATTGAGATTTGGTGCTTGACAAATGATTCTTGTAAGCTTTCCATCATTCCTACATGTTTAAATTTAAGGTTTGTTAAGGAGGGCATGAGTTTCCATTGGAGGAGCTTCAAGCTCCATGTTTGTTGATCATGTGGATTGATGATATTTTGGGCCATTTTAAGCATGTATTTTTGTGTTTTACTTGAGTTGCATGTTGTATATGAATAATATGGATTAAAAGCATGTCTATATGTGGTTTGAGAGCTTCTTGGTGGCTGCCCTGTTTTCCTTAAGCTTTTCCCTCGCGTAACAGAGCTGATGCTCTGTTATTTCTTTCAAAACGATGAGCTAACACGGCCGTGTCAGTTTTACACTGAAAATGGACACGGCCGTGTTGGGCTCTCGACTTTGTTTTTTTTCTGATTTTAGCCTCGGACACGGCCGTGTCCAAATCCTTTGAAAATGTAACACGGCCGTGTCAAGCCCTCGACTTTGAATTTTTTGATTTTTAAACCTCGGACACGGCCGTGTCCATTTCCCTTTGAAACTCAACACGGCCGTGTCATGTAAATTGGCAGCCTTGAGAAGTCTCTTTTCTTGCTTGATTTGCTTGAGTGGCTCGTATTTGTGGGTTATATTGAACGTGACTCCAATTAAGCGTTGTTCATGATTGTTATATAATGCAAGAATGCAAGCATGATAGTTTTGATCGGTTATATGTTTCAAGACATTAATAGTGCACACGAACATGTCCATTATAATTGTTTATACGTTCATATCATAAGCATGGCATTGCCGAGCGTCTTAATTGGTCATTAGAGTCTCACTCACTTGTTTTGCACAGATTTTGATTCCTTTGGAGACCAGGCCGGTCAGTGAGGCTCGTGTGTTCTTCTTTTGCCATTCGAGGTGGGTTTTTCTTCTACTTAGCTATATGACCCTATAAATACCTTAATGTGGAAAGTTTTTGGCCAAAGTATGTATATATATAGAGTCATTTTCATAGAGTAAATGTTTACAACGTGAAGCCTTAATTTCTAAATCCTACCCAATGTTTTGGCGAGAAAGAAAGAATGAATGTTATGCACGAATGGGGCCCAGGGACTTAGTGTGAGTGGCTATCCGGGGAGGCGTGGGCCGACGGTGATCCCTCACATTAGTTCCACCAATTAACGGTGTAACCGGACCTCGTTAGGAGTTAGCGAGAAATGGACGCTGAGCGCCATCTGGGGAGTCATGTAACCCCTTTTGGTCAATGAATGGGTGGTCGGGTCTTGCAAGCCCATCACCAAACCGGAGGAAGAAGGTGTAAATGTTATTGAATGTGCATACAAGATTGAAATGCATGAACAGAACGAATGAAAGAATGTTTAAATGTTTTACACAAGGTGTTGGTTGGAGATAATGCACGCCCACTCGTCGGGCTAATAATGACCTAATGTTAATGATTCGTTATAATCCCTTTTGATGATTTTCATTCACCCACTTGGGAAAATTCTTTACAAACCTCACTTGGGATTATAGCTTGCATGTGAATGTTAATTACCGTCATATATACTATTATGCCCTGTTTTATACCCACCAGTCCCTTTTGGACTGAACCCGTTTGGTTTTCAGTTTTTGTGCAGGTGTTGAGGGAGCTAGGCGGGAATACGAGTCGTAGGTCTTGCATTCGCTTCTAGCTTTAGTATTTTGGTGTTACACTTGCATACTCGTACTTTTGGTTATTGTATATGGTTATTGTTTTGAGCCGTGATGGCATACGAATATTAATTTGGAGCGTAATGGTATTGAATTTTAGCTTTCGTGAATTTATTTGTGGGTACTTAGAGCATAGAGCTCAATATATGGAATAACTGTTGGTACCTAGAGCATATAACTCAATCTATGATTTATGATTTGTTGCTTCCGCTTTTCTGTTATTCTGCTACTTTGAGTGTTGATGTTATTGGGGTTTAAGTGATAGGCTAGTCCCGCCTGGCTTAGATGTGTGTGTGTGTCCCCGTTCGCCGTGATTTGGCTCGGGTATGGATCGTCCATTTCATATACGGGCCGGGTCATGGTGCGGGGGATGTGGTACCTCACGCAAGGGTGCTACAATTCACATCCCTAATCCCACATGCATTAGTTTAGTGGTTATATTTAGGTGACTTCCTTACCTGTTCCAACGTCTGCTGATTTTAGTGGAAGCTACATTGAGATTTGAATAGGGGTGGATCAGAAAGTGTACGGTTAATTCAACAAACTCCGGGCATAGGGTGGATACAAGGAAGATATTTGTATACGAGGGAGACAAGATATCTTCTAACTATCAAGTTGCCTTCAGGATATATACTCTACATATTTGGAGGCGCTCATGAGTAACATGCTATATAAAGACATCAAAATTTCTAACTCTTGATAACGTGAGGTAGCAATGAAGAAATCGAGGCATTTGTACCGTTCAGAGTCATTCAAGTGAGGGTCAGACTATTTTAAAGACATTAGCAAGAATGGTTACACTTATACTAAGGAAAAGGGGAAAACTACATAAAATAAGGAATTTTGTGGCAATGTTTTTGAAGGCCAACTCCACCAAATGATGAGGATGGGAGAAGTAGTTAAAACGACGGTAGCAAAGCGGGATTGATTAAAGATTCTCCATTGATCCCTTCACGAACGTTCTAAGAGACCTTACCATTGATAGAGATAGCAAATTCTGATTCTCGAGAATTTTATCTGGATTTCAGGAGACCCTACGGATCACTTTGTTCCGAGAACCAATTGAAACGGTTCGAGACCCTTTTGAACCCAGAGGATTCGAGGAAAATACCAAAGAATGCAACTTTGAACTGGGATTTGGAACTATGACCAGATAAGGATTTGACTATCCCCTCAAGTTAAAGAATTGTCAACCTCGACTCCACTACTATGGTGAACGGTACATTGAGCATTCATGGCATTTGCACCCATGCATTACAAAAGTAATTATATTTTATTTTATTTTGCTTGATGTGCGTGACGGCGTGTAATACGTGATGCTGCCTTGATTGTAATAACGTGGCTAATTGATTTAATTTCCATAACTTGAGATTTATTGTTGTTGTGAATTCTTGTAAACTGAATGGATTACATGCTTGCATGGATTGTTCGTGCTTCAGTGTTTATAATTTCCTTATTGGCTCACTAACCCTTCATGCACATACAAGTATATTGCTATCTTATTTTACAGGGATTCCATCGCGATATCCCCCTTGAGTTGGGCATGGATGATGAATCTGTACTCTAGGGACACTAATATCAGTTGTGATAAGGTACGCTAAATATGCACCACATGTTTTGCATCGAGTGTCACTCTGATGTGGGCATGTTTGCTAGCTGAGTAAGTGGACTTATGTGCTAGAGAGTTGTTGAGATCTCTCTATTTATGTGTTAGGGAGATGTGGGATTCTCCCTAGTTATGTGATAGAAAGATGTTGGATTCTTTCTAAATTGTGTGAGCAAGAGATGCTGGATTCTCTTGGAGTTAGATATTTGGGAGATGCTGGATTCTCTCGAATTTAGGGGTTTGAGAAATGCTGGATTTTCTCAAACTAGAATGTTTGGAAGATGTGGAAGTCTGCCAGACTTAGGTTGAGAGATAGGGCTCTCTCGATTACGTGGTTGAGAGACGGGGTTCTCTCAATTTTGTGCTTGGGAGACGGGGTTCTTTCTTTTCTCTTTTATGCCGAGAGATGGGATTCTTTCTTTGTGCTTGTTTCGTTCTTTTCGTTGGGCCTCCTGAGGATTGCAAGAGGAAGTAACAAGTTGCTTTCGAAGGCCTCGTTACGGGCTTTCTAATGGTATGTCCGGATTTCGTTTGCGTTTTACGGTTTGCGTTTAATTTCAGTTTTCGTTCTAGGGATTTAGTTCGGTTTTTCATCAACGAAATCCGGTGTGTTTGGTATTTTCTTAAATTGGTTGAGGGCTTTTGTCAAGCAGGCCGAGGCGCACGTTTCTGTGCTTCCGCGGATTTTTTCGACCACTGGAGGCGGTGTTCCGGTGGCGGCCAGTGGCTACGGTGTCGGCATTTCGGTGACTTTCAGTCAGCGGGTTCCTTTCGTTGTGGTGAGTCCAATGCCACTTTCCGTTCGTCAATCGGATGTCCGGTTGATTTGTTATGAATTTTTGAAGTTATTGTATTTATTTTCGTATGTTTTAATTGTAATTTCAATCTTGTATGAACTATGAAATGAAATTACGAGCTGTATGATGTATGAAAATATGTTATGATATATGATAAGCTTGATTCGTGATTTATTTAATTTAATTGCCTCGTTTATGCCACTTCTTGTATATGATTATTGCTTTTAAGGGGTGTTAATGTAATTTTAGAAACTAATTGATTATGAATCCTATATAATAAATTAGAAAAGGATACGTTGTGCTTTAATTTGAACGAATTGTTAAGTATACTAATTGATTGGAAAGTTGTAAGTTCTACAAATATGTAATTTGAATAAATTGATATGAATTTAGTATTTTATTCTCTTGTGACTTGGAGCATAATAGAATTAAAATATAATGTCACGATTTATATTCCCTAATTGATGTTATGAATTCTATAAGTTAGGAATCTTCTAATGTGTGAAATGATTGTGATTTGATGTGAATGACTTAATTTGGATAAATATGAACTATCTGTGCATCATTTGTATTCATGAGCATAGCCGTGCGTCTTTCGTGGTTGTTGTTTGAGTCTGAGTCTTATGTTTTGTGTGCTCAGTCGTTCAGGGTTTCTTCAGGAAGTGTCTGTCAGCTGTTTGGGTTTCAGTGGGACTTCGTTTGTCGTGTTTTCCCATTCTCTTCGTTGTAAGGTGAGGTTTTAGGATTTTTATTTTAGTTAAAGCGACCTACAACCTTCTGTGTTCGTTTTCAAGCCTGCATGTGATTATTCTATTATATTTATATAATAGATATATGTTTATATGATATGTTTCTGAATTTTTCATATGATTAAAGGTTTTCGAACTATATATACGAGCGTATGTGGCTTAAAATATTTTGCAACGAGGCTATGCTCCAAACTGCGGGTCTTCAAGCTAGATACGGATTAGGATGACAAGGAGAGGTACGGCTATAGCATATGCTAAGTTGGAAGGTAACGTATGCTCCAATAAGGTATGTAAGTTACGATTTTGATACGATATGATAAGTTTGATATGTAGCGTGTTATGATCTGTTATGCTCTGTTCTGATGTGTTGGGCCACGAGACGTGGGTAAGGCAGACCCGGGACGACCATGGGGTCACCGGTTATGACCCCTGTGCAAGTTTTCATTTGAAGTACTCACGTACGACTCGTGGAGGTTAAGGAGGCGTGGTGCTTTGAGCCCTCGGTGGATAGCCGGGGAAGGTATAGTGTGGGTTAGCTACCCCGTGTGTTTTTGTATTGGTATGAGTAGTGAGGGTTTTGCTCCCTGAACTACGTGGTGTTGGGGTTGGATTGTTTATGATAGTTGTTTGTTTTTTGTTATGATATGTATGATAAGATGTGGACCTAAGGTTGGAGTCCCGTACTCGCAGGGTATATGAATATGATCTGTTATGTTGATTATGAAACGGGATAAGAGCTTTTTCTTTCGATATGATATGATTATGCTAAGTTCATTAAGTTTTGAATAAGATAAGTTATGTATCAGTTTAGTTTGAAAATGGTCTTTGGTATGCAAAACCCAACTCCCGGTTCATAGTCTTTCTTTTGATACGTGCTCTGCTCCTTGTTTTGTATAGTGTGTGTGAGTTCAGGCCCCCTCACTCAGTCAGTGGACTGACCCTCGCCCCACCTATGTTTTTAGTTTGCGGTGCAGGTTGTTGGAGTTCGAGCTAGGCGGCTTTGAGTCGGGTCTGTCGAGTCTGTGTCGGTCTATTTGATTTGTTAAGTACTTTGTTTTGATTTGTGTAGGAAATTATGTATATGATATATATATTGTGCAGGTTGGTACTTATCATTTGGATGTATGAAATTCGGGACAGGTTAGGACAGGATTACTTGATTAGTTGAACCCGTTTAATTGATGTTGATTTACCTCCTAGAATTCATAACTTATGATTGTTGATTAAAGTTTTTGATAGTTCATATTTTACATCGCTTCCGCATTCAGGTTTTGCATATTTTACTTGTACAGGGTTTAGGTACCGCCTAGCTTAGGTTGGATTTTTCGTTTGTCACCTATTCGCTGTGACTTGGTGCGTGTACGGACATTTCATTTCGTACACATGTCGGGTCGTAGTGCGGGGGTGTGTTGCCTCACTGTTGGGGTGCTACACAAACATGACCAAACTACTGGACCAACTCGAAACCCCGCCTAACACTCCAACACCTCCAAGAGAAAACTGAAAACAAAGCGGGTTCAGTCTATAAGAGACTGGTGGGTATAAAACAGGGTATAACATATATAATATCGTAGAATTTAAACACCCACACATGCACGCTATAATCCCGTACGAGGTTTTTAAGATATTCCCCAAATGGGTAAAATAAAGGAAAACAACGGTTAGGATTACAACTATCAAATTCATTCATTCATAATCATTCATGAGGTCATTACGTGAGCCCTGGTGGGTGGGCGAATATCTCCAACCTACTCCTCGTGTGTGCATATCAATTCAATCTTTATATTAGTGATCATACGCATGTTAGGAATAGTGCCCTAGAAAGCCGATTGTATATCCGCTTTGTGCTTTTCCTTATTGTAATCACAGACAATCTTTGAATGAAATAACGAATTGAGGTAACACTTCTTTATATGCTCTTGTTTGGTATGCGTTTACTTTAGCTGTACATGTATGAGAACTCCCCTAATCCCGATGACTTTAGGACTCTACCATTTAGGTGAAATGGTTCATGAAACGAGCCCTATATCACATAAGTCATGATTAGTAAAATACTCCAAGCCGATGAGTCCTACAGACAGTGGGAGTGTCAACTTGACTCCTCTAAGGCTTGCTTGTGGGATCACGCCCTTAAGAAGGACCACCTTGTTCCATGGAGGTGCAAAGTGTATAGTTGATACGTGCGTGATATATGAGGGTGCTTACTTTAACAAGTAAGTTCACTGAGGTGCCCCGTGTGAGAACATTCCTAAATGGGAAAGGAAGTTTCTATTTCAGGAAATGGAAACTTCCAGATTAGGAAATATCTCACGAATCATTGATGTGATTAATTGATCCTTAGACTTGAGGTTCCTTGTCACTTTATGAGTTAACTCTGTAGTCTTAGGTATAAGCTTTAAAGGGTGTCACCTTAGACAACTGATTCAAGGCTTATGCTGGGGCTGCACAAGTGATTCATGAAAGTGAATGAGAATCAAGAAAGGACCTACACTTGCATTTTCAAGGTGATCTCTTATTGTGTAAGTCATTCATATGCCATATGGAGTCCTTGGCCAAGGCAGTAGATCAAGACATCAAGAAAAGGGTTTCTTGGATTGAGATCAAATGGATATGAAATGCACTTAGCTTTAAGACCGGATTATTAGGGTTCTGATTATTCCCTTGCCCTAGATCTCGGTTGAGAGATAGTAAGTAGGAGGATTGTATCTCACATGAATCAATGACTTAAAGGTTCTGTCAAATCCGAACATTCCAATTCAGCTAGGGGTTAAACACCTGTTGCTAGACTATGGTCGTTTAATCTGTGGACTGATTAATTAATTAGTGAATTAATTAATTAGGGTCAATGCTAATTGAATTGAGAACCTAGAGGGTCACACACAACAACTTGGTTACATGAGTTGAGGCTTTAAAATGATTAAACGAGTTAATCGGGCCAAGAGGTTTCCACACGTGTGAAGCCACACGTGTGGGTCACGTGAGTGACACGTGTCCTTGTGATACGTGTCACACACGAGAATATATATATATATATATATTGTATATATATATTAAATAATTAATTTGTTAATTATTTAATAGACTTTGGTTTAATTTTGAATTAAAAAGAAAGTCTTATTTTGGAGAAAAATAATCTAGTTAATTAATTAATTAGATAAAATAAGTTATTTATTTTAAATAAATAAAGTATAAAATTATCCAAAAATAGTTTGGATATTTTTAGCTTTCTTGAAAGATGATTTGAATTAGAATTCAAAGTCAAAGTCAAAATTACTTGATGATCAAGTAATAGGAGAGAGAGAGAGACCAAAATCCTAGCCCATTAAGGACTAGGAATTTCGGCACCCTCTCTCTATAAATAGGGGAGCTCGAGCTCCTCTAGGAGCGAATTGGTAATTCTTTTGGTTCATGTGTTGAACACCTTCCTTTCTTCAAGATAAACGAAACCCTAGGATAAGCCTAAACACTAACTAGAGAACTAGCATCCTTACTAGTTAGATTGTGATCAAGTTGGTGGACTATCTCTAGAGAGCTTCAAGTTAGAAGTTTGAAGATTCGAGCTTTACCAAGGAGAGGGGATCAAGCCGCGAGAAGAGCGTTCTTGGGTGGCTTGAAACAGTTCAAGAAAGAACAAAAGAAAAGTAAGTTTTCTATCACTACGAATTTGGATACACGATTGCGAGTCCAAGATCCTTTTGTTGGGAAAAATTTTTAAATTCCGCTGCTTTCTGATTCGTGTTTTCCAATAAGTGGTATCAGAGCCACCTCGTTAATCGTGTTTCTGATTCGTCTCAATTATACTGAATTTGGTAGAAATTCTTAGGCTTGATGCGATTGAGTATTTGTAATTGTTTTAGAAAGCCTGAATTACGAAACTGTATTTTTTTTCCTGAAAGTTTCTGAAAATTGGTTTTTACAAAATTTAATTTTTGAAAACAATTTTAGATTTGAAACTGTATAAACTGTTTTGGGATTTCTTGGATTGGTTTTGCTTTTGAACGAAAACACGAAACGAAAATACGGAATACGACGAACACGCGAAACCCCACGCGTGAAGGAGTCGCGTGAGCGTGCACCGCCAGCCTGGTCTAGGCGCGCGCAGGGCAGCCGCCCAGCACCCTCCCGCAACCGCGCTGGAGGCCGCGCGCCCGCCCAGGGCGGCCGAGACTTGCCGCCCATCGCCCGCCCACACTGGCCTCGGCCGCGCGCTGCCCTTTCGCGTACGGGCCCCGTTTTCTCTGTCGCAATCCGATTTTTCGTGTTTCGTGCAATCCAGTCCCAATTTTTTTTATTTTAATTTTAAAAATTTTATTTTTGAATATTTATTTCAATTTTAGAATAAAACTTAAAATTGAGATTTTTGAGAAATAGAGACGGTTTATATTTTGGGAAAGTACATCTTTGATAAAATTGTTAATTTTCAGAAATTAATTGGAATTTTATTTGTTTTGGTAATTTGGGATTTATTGAAAACTTTTATAAATAAGACTCGCATCAAGTCGTGTTTTAAGTCATTAAGACTTGAAACGGGAATTTTAATTTATTGACTAAATTTAAATTCTCGCAAAAGCATGTTAAGTGATCATGGGTTTAGACTTATGTATGGTTTTAATTTATGCACATGGATGGTTTAAATTGGGGTTGGAGCCCTATAGTTGCGTTTTTCAATTGAGGTTGGAGCCTCACTTATGTGCGTACTGTTATGTGATTTATTATGTGGCTTTCCATATTACTGTTTTTGAGGCCGGGGTATGCCCCGTGTAATTGTCTAAGGCCAATATGAAGATTGAGCCTTATTACTTTATGTCTTTTTCTTTTTATTGTAATTTGAGAGTAGAGATAGGTGGTGAGGTTTTATTTTCATTTTGGAGACAATGCACCCATGGAGTAAGATAGACCACATTCAAGTAACAAAGAGGCCATAAGTGAAGACCCCTCAAAATGTTAGGGAGGGGAATCTCAATTGTAAAAATGTAATAGAGATAGGGCTCGTATTTTGTTACTGCTTTCCCTTATGTGATTTAAACTGTTTATGTGGCATGTATGTTAGAACTTGTGATTGTGGAGTGGCTCCCACATATCACGCATAAGATAGGTAGAACCCATGATCATTACATGTTAGTATCATGTTAGGACATGTTATCTGTTTATGTGCTTGTTTGAAATGCATTTAAGTGTACTTGCATTAATCAAGACAAATAAAATTGGATAACATATATGTTGGTGAGGTCGGACCGAACAACTCTTCGGTTGATTCGAAAATTCCCATTAAATATTAAGCTAATTTCGAACAAATAGGTATTTAAATTCGAGATGCAAATTTTGAATTAAATTCCTAGCATTCCATCAATAGGTTTTAAGTTTAGTAAGTTAAGCTAGTTATTGTCGGCGAGTCGTGGGATAGCTAGTGGAGCTTATTAGTTCTTAGTTACCTAATTGATCATTTTAAATGATCAATATTTCATGGTCAATTTTAGCAAGGGCGATGTCCGCGAGTCGTGGGTCGTTCGAACTAAGTTTTGATCATGATCTTATGATTGATGGGTCTAGCTTAACGCCTAAGTAAATGTGGATGTCGCACGAGTCGTGGGTCCATATTGAAAGATAGGTGATGCAAAAAGAACTACTAAGAGTTCTAAAGGTGTTAGAATTGGTAAGTTGTACCTACCTAGGGTTCTTACTTAGAATGTCCACGAGTCGTGGGTTCGAGGTAAAATGCCTAGCATCTTAGTACCCATTGGGAAACGTGTTCCCCTTAGATCTTTGGGAATTATAGATCTTTGAAAAACAGTGGGAGCTACATTAGATTAAAGACCTTATCTTTTGTATATCGTTATAATTCAGCATGCTCACTAGTTCTCTGTTTTACCATTTAGGTCGTAGATTCTGTGATTCTCTACGTGTTTTGAAATGGCAACCAAAAACCCTCTTGTGTCGATCCTCGAGTCAAACAAGTTGACTGGTCCCAACTATTCTGATTGGCTGAGGAATCTAAAAATCATTTTAGATTCTGAGAAGAGAACTTATGTTCTCTTCGAAGGGGAGCCTAGTCCCGAAGGGGACGCTCCCACTCGGGCCGAGCGGGATGCGATTCAGAAGTGGAAGGATGATAATCTCCAAGCCCGTTGCCTTATGTTGGCTAACATGTCTCCGGACTTGCAAAGGCAACATGAGGCCATGGAATTCGCTTGGGAGATTTACGACCACTTTGAGCAACTTTACCGCCCTCATGAACGTGTTACAAGGTATAACACTTCAAAGGAATTGTTCCACTTGAGAATGAGGGAAGGTTCAAGTGTCCATGAATATGGACTCAAGTTTCTTGCCCTTACTGAGAAACTTGCCTCCGTGGAGATGCCACTGAAAGATGAGCTTTCAGTGGATTTGTTGCTAGCTTCGCTCCCACCATCATTCAACCCATTTGTCCTTAACTTCAACATGAATCATGCTGGTGCTACTGTAGCTGAGCTGATTAGTCAACTTGTGACTGCTGAAAGCACGATTAAGAAGGACAATAAGGTTTTGATGGTGAATGCTCCATCTTCCTCTTCTGGGCCTTCTAAAGGTAAGGGCAAGAAAGCCCAAAAGAAGAAGAAGAAACCCCTTAGGCCCACTGGTGGCATTTCGAAGGGGAAGGGCCAAAAGAAGAAGCGTGATCAAAAAGAGGTTGTTTGCTTCCATTGTGGCAAAGCGGGACATTGGAGGAGAAACTGCCCAGAGTACAAGGCTACTCTAAAGAAAGGTATCTTTCTCGTTGAAGTAAATCTTTCTATTAATTCTAGTTCTTGGGTACTTGGTACTGGTTGTGGAACTCATATCTGTAATGATGTACAGATGCTAAGTGAAGTTCAACAACTCAAAGAAGGAGAATGTGTCTTGAAGATCGGCGATGGCTCAAATGTTGAAGCTCGAGCTTTAGGCACAATTAGATTAGATTTAGGTAGTTTTGAGTTAGTCTTAAATAAAGTCCTTTATGTACCGAGCATTATTCGTAATATAATTTCAGTTCCAATATTAGATTGTGAAGGTTATGAAACTTATATTAAGAATGGTAAATACTTTATCAAACGGAACAACTCTTCCGTTCACATCGGTACTCTAAGTAATGGACTTTATCTAACTCAGAATATCAATATTATTAATATACAACGAGAAACGAAGCGTAAGAGAGATAACAAAGTTTCAGCTCCCTTATGGCACGCTAGATTAGGACACATTTCCAAGAACAGAATTAGCAAGATAAACACTTTAGGATCATTCTCTGAAAATGATCTTAAGGAGTTAACTTCTTGCGAATCCTGTCTCAAAGGAAAGATGTCCAAAGTTCCTTTTAAAGGAACTGTGGAACGTGCCACTAAGGTTTTGGATTTGATCCATACTGATGTTTGTGTAACGCTCAGTGTAAGCACAAGAAACAATCATCAGTATTTCATAACCTTTACTGATGACTTCAGTCGGTATGGTTATGTATACTTGATGAAGTATAAATCTGAAGCTTTTGTGAAATTTTTAGAATTTCAAAAGGAGGTTGAGAACCAAACTGGTCACAAGATAAAAGCACTTCGATCTGATCGAGGAGGCGAGTATCTTAGTGAAGAATTCCTTAATCATCTCAAAGATAATGGGATTGTCTCTCAGTGGACTCCTCCGGGAACTCCTCAGCTTAATGGAGTTTCTGAGAGAAGGAATCGAACCTTACTTGATATGGTTCGTTCCATGATGAGTTTCACTGACTTAGCACCTTCTTTCTGTTGGAAAACACGAATCAGAAAGCAGCGGAATTTAAAAAAAATTTCCCAACAAAAGGACCTTGAACTCGGAATCGTGTAACCAAATTCGTAAAGATAGAAAACTTACTTTTCTTTTATTCTTTCTTGAAGCGTTTCAAGCCACCCAAGAACGCTCTTCTCGCGGCTTGATCCCCTCTCCTTCGTAAAGCTCGAATCTTCAAACTTCTAACTTGAAGTCTCTAGAGAAAGTCCACCAACTTGATCACAATCTAACTAGTAAGGATGCTAGTTCTCTAGTTAGTGTTTAGGCTTAACCTAGGGTTTAATTTAATCTTGGAGAAAGGAAGGTGTTCAACACATGAACCAAAAGAATTGTCTATTCGCTCTAAAGGGGAGCTCGAGCTCCCCTATAGATAGGAGGGAGTGCCGATCCAAATCCTTGTTGGACAAGGATTTGGTTCCTCTCTCTCCTATTACTTGATTATCAAGTATTTTCCAACTTTGACTTTGAATTCTAATTCTAGTCAACTTTTAAGAGAGCTAAAAATATCCAAACTATTTTTGGATAATTTTATACTTTATTTATTATAAAATAAATAACTTATTTTTATCTAATTAATTAATTCGTAATTAATTAACTAGATTATTTTCTCCAAAATTAGACTTTCTTTTTAATTCAAAATTAAACCAAAGTCTATTAAATAATTAACACATTAATTATTTAACATCACATAATCACGTGTGGCACACGTGTCTTAATGACACGTGTCCAATCACGTGAGCCACACGTGTGATTTCACACGTGTGGAACCCCTTAGGCTCGATTAACTCGTTTAATCATTTTTAAGCCTCAACTCTTATAACCAAGTTGTTGTGTGTGACCCTCTAGGTTCTCAATTCAATTAGCAGTGACCCCAATTAATTAATTCACTAATTAATTAATCAGTCCACAGATTAAACGACCATAGTCTAGCAACAGGTGTTTAACCCCTAGCTGAATTGGAATGTTCGGATTCGACAGAACCTTTAAGTCATTGATTCATGTGAGATACAATCCTCCTACTTACTATCTCTCAACCAAGATCTAGGGCAAGGGAATAATCAGAACCCTAATAATCCGGTCTTAAAGCTAAGTGCATTTCATATCCATTTGATCTCAATCCAAGAAACCCTTTTCTTGATGTCTTGATCTACTGCCTTGGCCAAGGACTCCATATGGCATATGAATGACTTACACAATAAGAGATCACCTTGCAAATGCAAGTGTAGGTCCTATCTTGATTCTCATTCACTTTCATGAGTCACTTGTGCAGCCCCAGCATAAGCCTTGAATCAGTTGTCTAAGGCGACACCCTTTAAAGCTTATACCTAAGACTACAGAGTTAACTCATAAAGTGACAAGGAACCTCAAGTCTAAGGATCAATTAATCACATCAATGAGTCGTGAGATATTTCCTAATCTGGAAGTTTCCATTTCCTGAAATAGAAACTTCCTTTCCCATTTAGGAATGTTCTCACACGGGGCACCTCAGTGAACTTACTTATTAAAGTAAGCACCCTTATGTATCACGCACGTATCAACTATACACTTTGTACCTCCATGAAACAAGGTGGTCCTTCTTAAGGGCGTGATCCCACAAGCAAGCCTTAGAGGAGTCAGGTTGACACTCCCACTGTCTGTAGGACTCATCGGCTTGGAGTATTTTACTAATCATGACTTATGTGATATAGGGCTCGTTTCATGAACCATTTCACCTAAATGGTAGAGTCCTAAAGTCATCAGGATTAGGGGAGTTCTCATACATGCACAGCTAAAGTAAACGCATACCAAACAAGAGCATATAAAGAAGTGTTGCCTCAATTCGTTATTTCATTCAAAGATTGTCTGTGATTACAATAAGGAAAAGCACAAAGCGGATATACAATCGGCTTTCTAGGGCACTATTCCTAACAATCTCCCACTTGCCCGTCAAAGCCATTCTAAAGCTATTCTAAGTCCCATCTTCTGAAGATGACCTTGGAAAGCTTCTCGACTAAGGGGTTTAGTAAGTGGATCTGCCACGTTCTCTGCTGATGTGACCCTCTCAATTAGCATATCTCCTCTTTTGATAATATCACGGATTAAGTGATACTTCCTCATAATGTGCTTGGTCCGTTGGTGAGATCTTGGTTCTCTTGCTTGAGCAACCGCCCCAGTGTTGTCAGAAAACACAGTAATGGGGTCTTTCATGCTAGGAACAACATTCAACTCTTGAATGAAGTTTCTAATCCAAACACCTTCCTTAGCTGCATCATTTGCAGCTAAGTATTCGGCCTCAGTGGTCGAATCTGCAGTGGTTGTTTGCTTGGAACTCTTCCAACTCACTGCTCCGCCGTTTAGGCAGAAAATGTATCCTGACATTGACTTAAAATCATCTAAGTCAGATGCAAAGCTTGCATCGCAGTATCCTTCGACAGTAAGATCTTTCTGACCTCCGTAAACTAAGAATAAATCTTTAGTACTTTTCAAGTACTTAAGAATATTCTTCACGGCAGCCCAGTGACCATCTCCAGGGTCAGATTGGAAACGACTCGTTACACTAAGTGCATAAGCCACATCCGGTCGAGTACATAACATTGCATACATTATGCTACCTATTGCTGATGCATAAGGTGTATGAGTCATTCTTTCTTTCTCAAGGTAAGTCTTAGGACACATCTTCTTTGAAAGACATGTTCCTACACTCATAGGAAGGTTCTTAACCTTTGCTGACTCCATATTGAATCTCTTCAATACTTTGTCAATGTACATCGACTGTGATAGTCCTATTAACCTTCTAGATCTATCTCTATAGATTTTAATTCCAAGGATATAGGACGCATCACCAAGATCTTTCATCTCGAATTGGTTCGATAACCATAACTTAGTCACTTTCATGTCATCCTTCGAATTCCCAATAAGAAGGATGTCATCAACATAAAGTACTAAGAATTGCACTGAGGTCTCCAATTCCTTTCTATACACACATGATTGATTCGAAATTTGGGTAAAGCCAAATGCTTTGACCGATGCATCAAATCGAATGTTCCAATTCCTAGAAGCCTGTTTCAATCCATAGATTGATCTTTGGAGTTTGCAAACCTTTTGCTCACTCCCACTGAATGTGAAACCTATGGGTTGCTCCATATAAATGTCTTTGTCAATGTCACCATTGAGAAAGGCAGTTTTCACATCCATTTGCCATATCTCATAGTCATAATATGCAGCAATGGCAAGCATGATTCGAATGGACTTTTGCATTACAACTGGTGAAAAGGTTTCGTCAAAGTCCACGCCGGGTCTTTGAGTGAATCCTTTTGCAACCAGTCTTGCTTTGTAGGCTGCAATGCTTCCATCAACTCCAAGCTTTCTCTTAAAGATCCATTTGCAACCTATGGGTTTGACCCCATCAGGCAAATCTACCAAGGTCCAAACTTGGTTGGAGTTCATGGAGTCCATTTCGGATTTCATGGCTTCTATCCACTGTTCAGAGTCAGAATCTGAAAGTGCCTCCTCATATGTTAAAGGATCATTATCCTTTTGAGAGATTTCATGGAAGAATCCATACCATCTCTCCGGCTGTCTAGGAGTGCGTTCAGAACGCCTTAGAGGAGGATTTACATGTGTATCGAAATTCGTGATTGGTTGTGGTTGATCAGAGTGGGACGTTTCTTCAGTGGGTGGTGTGGGGTCACTTTGTACTTCTTCTAATTCTATGATCTTGCCTTTCTTTTCTTTAAGGAACGGTTCCTCAAGAAAAGTGGCATTTCTGGAAACAAACACCTTTTGCTCAGATTGATCATAGAAATAGTATCCTATGGATTCCTTAGGATAACCTACAAAGTAGCATAAGTTAGAACGAGATTCTAACTTATCTCCCACTGTCCTCTTCACGTAAGTAGGACAACTCCAAATTCTTAAATAAGAATAACTAGGGATTTTACCATGCCACATTTCATAGGGCGTCTTGGGGACTGACTTAGAGGGAACTAGATTCAGAATCTTTGCTGCACTTTCTAGGGCATAACCCCAGAAAGAAGGTGGTAAGTCAGTGAAACTCATCATGGAACGAACCATATCAAGTAGGGTTCGATTCCTTCTCTCAGAAACTCCATTAAGCTGAGGAGTTCCCAGAGGAGTCCATTGAGAGATAATCCCATTATCTTTGAGATGATTAAGGAATTCTTCACTGAGATATTCGCCTCCTCGATCAGATCGAAGTGCTTTTATCTTGTGACCAGTTTGGTTCTCAACCTCCTTTTGAAATTCTAAGAATTTCTCAAAAGCTTCAGATTTATACTTCATTAAGTATACATAACCATACCGACTAAAGTCATCAGTAAAGGTTATGAAGTACTGATGATTGTTTCTAGTGCTTACACTAAGCGGTCCACAAACATCAGTATGGGTCAAATCCAAAACCTTAGTGGCACGTTCCACAGTTCCTTTAAAAGGGACTTTGGACATTTTTCCTTTGAGACAGGATTCGCAAGAAGTTAACTCTTTGAGATCATTTTCAGAGAATGATCCTAAAGTGTTTATCTTGCTAATTCTGTTCTTGGAAATGTGTCCTAATCTAGCGTGCCATAAGGGAGCTGAAACTTTGTCATCTCTCTTACGCTTTGTTTCTCGTTGTATATTCATAATATTGATATTTTTGAGTTAGGTAAAGTCCATTACTTAGAGTACCGATGTGAACGGAAGAGTTGTTCCGTTTGATAAAATATTTACCATTCTTAATATAAGTTTCATAACCTTCACAATCTAATATTGGAACTGAAATTATATTACGAATAATGCTCGGTACATAAAGGACTTTATTTAATACTAACTCAAAACTACCTAAATCTAATTGTGCCTAAAGCTCGAGCTTCAACGTTTGAGCCATCGCCGATCTTCAAGACACATTCTCCTTCTTTGAGTTGTTGGACTTCACTTAGCATCTGTACATCATTACAGATATGAGTTCCACAACCGGTATCAAGTACCCAAGAACTAGAATTAATAGAAAGATTTACTTCAACGAGAAAGATACCTTTCTTTAGAGTAGCCTTGTACTCTGGGCAGTTTCTCCTCCAATGTCCCGCTTTGCCACAATGGAAGCAAACATCCTCTTTCTGATCACGCTTCTTCTTTTGGGCCTTCCCCTTCGAAATGCCACCAGTGGGCCTAAGGGGTTTCTTCTTCTTCTTATGGGCTTTCTTGCCCTTACCTTTAGAAGGCCTAGAAGAGGAAGATGGAGCATTCACCATCAAAACCTTATTGTCCTTCTTGATCGTGCTTTCAGCAGTCACAAGCTGACTAATCAGCTCAGCTACAGTAGCACCAGCATGATTCATGTTGAAGTTAAGGACAAATAGGTTGAATGATAGTGGGAGCGAAGCCAGCAACAAATCCACTGAAAGCTCATCTTTCAGCGGCATGTCCATGGAAGCAAGTTTCTCAGTAAGGGCAAGAAACTTGAGTCCATATTCATGGACACTTGAACCTTCCCTCATTCTCAAGTGGAATAATTCCTTTGAAGTGTTATACCTTGTAACACGTTCATGAGGGCGGTAAAGTTGCTCTAAGTGGTCGTAAATCTCCCAAGCAAATTCCATGGCCTCATGTTGCCTTTGCAAGTCCGGAGACATGTTAGCCAACATAAGGCAACGGGCTTGGAGATTATCATCCTTCCACTTCTGAATCGCATCCCGCTCGGCCCGAGTGGGAGCCTCCCCTTCGGGACTAGGCTCCCCTTCGAAGAGAACATAAGTTCTCTTCTCAGAATCTAAAATGATTTTTAGATTCCTCAGCCAATCAGAATAGTTGGGACCAGTCAACTTGTTTGACTCGAGGATCGATACAAGAGGGTTTTTGGTTGCCATTTCAAAACAAGTAGAGAATCACAGAATCTACGACCTAAATGGTAAAACAGAGAACTAGTGAGCATGCTGAATTATAACGATATACAAAAGATAAGGTCTTTAATCTGTTGTAGCTCCCACTGTTTTTCAAAGATCTAGAATTCCCAAAGATCTAAGAGGAACACGTTTCCCAATTGGTACTAAGATCCTAGGCATTTTACCTCGAACCCACGACTCGCGGACATTCTAAGTAAGAACCCTAGGTAGGTACAACTTACCAATTCTAACACCTTTAGAACTCTTAGTAATTGTTTTTGCATCACCTATCTTTCAATATGGACCCACGACTCGTGCGACATCCATATTTACTTAGGCGTTAAGCTAGACCCATCAATCATAAGATCATGACCAAAACTTAGTTCGAACGACCCACGACTCGCGGACATCGCCCTTGCTAAAATTGACCACGAAATATTGACCATTTAAAATGATTAATTAGGTAACTAAGAACTAATAAGCTCCACTAGCTATCCCACGACTCGCGGACAATAACTAGCTTTACTTACTAAACTTAAAACCTATTGATGGAATGCTAGGAATTTAATTCAAAACTTGCATCTCGAATTAAACACCTATTTGTTCGAAATTAGCTTAATATTTAATGGGAATTTTCGAATCAACCGGAGAGTTGTCCGGTTCAACCTCACCAACATATATGTTATCCAATTTTATTAGTCTTGATTAATGCAAGTACACTTAAATGCATTTCAAACAAGCACATAAACAGATAACATATCCTAGCAACAAATTTTCGTTGGATCTGCAATAAATAATTACAAGAAATACGAAAATAGGGAAAACAAAGAATTTAATGATTTAATTTAAATAAAGTGTTACAACTCTGTAATTCCTCTGATTCTTCTTGAATAGCAGATTCGAGGGCTTGATGCTTGATCTCGAATCAAATGTAGAACTTGGTTGAATTTGGTTTAAATAATAACAACTCGTTGCACGGGCAGCACTTCGAGATAGCAAGTGACAATGACTCGAAAACTTGAGAGCTTGAATGCCTTTGCTCTTGAGAGTGCGACTTATGATTTGTAATGTGATTTGTGACTTGATGTTCTGTGGATTGTAGCCTTGGAGCCTTTATTTATAAGCCTTCAGTTCTTCACTTGGGCTTCATGGGCTTGGGCCTGAATTTAAAGTCCACACTTTGAAGAAGTGGGCTTTATTTTATTTTAATGGATCATTTTCTAATCAATTTAATTAATTTAGGAATAAGAATATAAATCCATAATTCTTATCCCAAATTAAATATTTAAACCCAAATTTATTGTGGGCTTAGAACCAAAATTAATAATTAATAGCCGATTTAATTGGGCCACCAATTAATAATTTATTTTCGAATTTTCGATGTCAACAGATGCCCCCACTTCAAGATTCGGAACGAGCGTCGAACTTTCGCGAGGCCGGGCTTGAAGTACTCCACCCGTCCACCGTTTCTTTTCATTTTCTTGGTGTCGGGCCCGTTTTGATTTGAGGGTCATGGCAATTTCGTAGCACAACTACCCGAGAGAAGCACTTCTTTCATTTTTTTATTTTGTTGGCACATTCTTATAGGCCAAATGAACGGAGCCCAATTACTTCGCTGGACCAAGCTTTTAATTTGTTTTTGTTGGCTGCAAAATAGAAAATTTGAAATGCCCATCTACTCTCATTTGTTAGCCCAACGTGAATAAGGGCCCAGCATCTCTTTTCTTCATCACTCTTTTTTTTTTTTTTTTTAATTTTGGGCCATATGAAAGCCCAATTTTGGGAAGCAATCATGATCTCCAATTGAAGAATTCCTCACGCAGTTACGCAGCGCCAGAGCAATCCGAATTGTAGCAGCGGTGGAAGCTTTTTTTTTTTTTTTTTTTTAATTGCCGAAATTGGGGCACCGAATCACGTTCCCATTTTGGATGTGAATGTATTGTGAGCAAATCTTCTGTAAATCGCCATGATTTGTTTGATGAAGGGAGAAGTTGGGATATATTTTTTTTGTTTCGAATTTCCCTTCCCAGAAAACCAGGGGATTCCTCTCCAGCAAATCGCGCCTCCTCCAAAGAACGGTTTGTTTGTGGCGCTGTTACGGTAATTTATAGAAAACCTTCCTTGACAGCAGAGACAATAAATAATTTGCCGTGATTTTGTGCGAAAATTATTCGAATTTGTCTTGCAATCACCACTGATCAGGTCCTCTCCTTCGCGTATATAAGGCTGATGGTTTACTTCAGAATTAGCACCTCAAGCATCACACTTCCTCAAAGCTATATTGATCAGCCTGAATCTGACCCAGCAGCAGCAGCATAACACGTTCCCACGCCGTGATTTCTTTGCTTTGGGTGCATAGTATCTCTGTTTTCTTACTGCTCAGAATTGCTCGAAGTTTGGAGGATAGCCATTGTCCAGTTCACGTTGTTTCTCTCGCCCTTGTTTCACTTTTTTTTTTTTTAATTTTTTTTTTCATCTTTTGGCTTAATAATCTGCTGCTTCTGCAGGTGTGAGGCTTGGGTGAAAAAAAGTTTTCAATTCACACTGCATAGAGTTGTTCCCTTGATATTCGATATTGCCTAAGAATTATTGTGTGAAAGAACAACACTTCCAACTTCCTTTCTTTCAAGTTCCGCCAAAGCCAGAGAAATAGGAATCCCCCTTTTCATCATTTGGTCAAAGACTCAAAGTCAGAAGATAAAATATCTCTCTCAATGAACACTTTTTTTTTTTTTTTTTAAGAAATAACTTGGTCCAGTATAATAAGCAATTTGAATTAATCCTTTCCGGACCAAGTTAATGACTTGGGCCACGAATTATTTTAACACATGGCGTCTCTTCAAGTAACAGTGCCGCAGCATGCTTTAATGAACAATTATTTGTTCAATCATTAAATAAATTATAAATAATTTATTTATTCCTTCTCCGTTTGACTCGTCCAATTTGATTCACTTATCTCGATGCTTTTCAGGTAGAACATCTGACATGGACGTCGAAGATCGTCGTGAGCCGTCCCCACACATTATCATCAAGGGTCGTAGGGATGATTCGAAGGTCAAGAGCACCGCTCTACCAATCCACGAACCAGTCAAAGGTATCCATCACTCCAAGAGACGCTCATCCGACAAGGCCTCACATCTTTCAGAATGGACCGTTGAGACAGCCCTGGAAGCCACGAATCCATACTCCGGTGCCACATTCGAATCCCGAGTCCTTTTGCTGAAGTCTCAACTCCATCATGGCCATCAGACGGAATTCAAGCTTCCAAACTATCACCTCAACCACAGCAGCCCTTTATGGAAAATGCCACCGTCCAGACTTGGTGAAATTTCCTTCCATGACGGTTATTGGGAATGGACCGAGGATATCTTGAGCCATTATGAAGAGACCCTTGATCGAGCCAAGATCCACAATGCTGTTCATGCCTCTCTTTTCACGTACGTTTGCAACAGAAATGTCTTCCAGGCCTTCTTGGAGTCGTGGTGCCCTTCAACCAACAGCTTACATACTTCTGTCGGGGAGCTCTCAATTTCTTTGTGAGATGTACGTGGACTTTGTGGATTGCCAATACGAGGAGAGTCCTATGATGAAGCTGTTCCTTCTGCCAAAGATTTGTTGGGCATCGATGGTCACTCACCTTCCATACCTCAAAGCTGCAGACACCTACTTCTGGCTTACCACCGGCTTCCCAAAGATTTTGACGGTGTGTCCATTTCTGATTGGGTAGAGTTTTGGTTCAGAGGGCCGCTGAGATATGCCGAGCCTCTGTTGATCACCACCAGGAAGAGACAGACCAGGCCTAAATCTTCTCATAATCCATCCGGGAAGGTTGATGTCCCCCCTTCACCTCGCACCAAGGAGTTTGATGATCCTTTTCTGATGTTAGAAGTTGAGGAGCAGGCCCAGGCAGAGACCTATCTTGCCGCTTTCATAGCATGCTGGTTGTGCAAGTTCGTACTCCCCCACCGCCGAGTCAACAAAATCCGGGCTTCAGTTTTCAAGGTTTCTAGCATGATGGCTCGTGGGACGTGCTTTTCTTTGGCCATTCCTGTACTGACGAGCATCTACCGGGGTCTGCGAGAGATTTCTACTTCCAAAAGCTTGAGTCAATCCGTTGCAGTCTTTCCCGTTCATTTTCTCTACAGCTGGATGGGACGCTACCTTGGCACCTACTTTCCCCCAAAACATGAACCGTGTGGCCCACAGATGGAATCGTATTCAGGAGAGAATATGGCCATGTCCTTTGATCTTGCAGAAGCTCGTGACTTATTTTTGAAGATCAGTCCGTCCAAGCTTCGGACTCTAACCATGCCTGAGCGATCTTCAGTGACAGACGATTCAACCATTTGTAGCACCTTCAAGGATCTCATTGTGGCGCTTCGGTCCAGTTATTTGACCTTTCGAAGCGGGTCTGACCACGTTGTTAAAGCTTATAGCCCTCACAGATTCAACCGTCAACATGGTTTCTGCCAGGACATCCCGGGCATGCTGAAAAAGGAGATTCGCATATGTGAGCTGAGCGAGCTGGTTCGCCTTTGGAGATCTTCCACCGTACTTGGGACAAATGCCAAATTCACCATTCCGGGTGATTCATCATCTTCTCAGTTGGTTGCCAAGGCGTACGTTGGTTGGTGGGCAAAGTGTTGGAAGGCCTCGACCGGAAAGAACACAAAGATCGTCGTCAAACTTGGCCAGACGTCAAAGGATTCTACCGGGAGCTTTAAGGACCATAAAAAAGAAGCCACACCCCAGACTCCGCCTCTCAACCCTGACCATGCCATTGCTTCGACTGAGACAGTTTCCAAGAAGCGTCAGCGTTCAGACAACGCCCTAGCTATCAAGCCCTTGTCTATCCTTGCCCCCGGAGAAGGAAACGAGATCATATCAACACTCTCCCTCTCGACCGGTGGATCCAGTGATCAACCTCGACATAACGAAGGAATAAAGGTTTTTGACTTAGACGATATTCATGTCAATTCAGACTTTTTTGAGGATGCCCCGAGTTCCTCGATGCCCTTAGAAGACTTAGCACAATATTTAATGCTATTATTTTGCATTTTCTTCTTTTCATTTATGTCATGTTTTAATCATCCCTCCCCTATTCTCTGCTTTTCAGTTTGGGAGTCTTGAGCAAGGAGTCCACATCATTTCCAAAGGGAGCACGGAATCGGTCAACGGTGTTAGCCATTTCAAGCTGCCAGCTGCGATCGAAACTCCCCCTGTTTTTGGTATGAACACTTTATTGAAGAAGAATTATGATTCCTCGTCCTTCCCCCTCTTTGGTTTGTGTCTTGAAAACAACATTCCTTGCTTTTGCAGCTACGAGACCTAGTATCGAGGGGAATGCCACCAAGAAGTCCAAGCTGGCACCTAAAAATCCACCTCCCGCCGAAGTATCAGAATTTTGTTCCGAAGTCGTCAAGTTCAATGCTCGGCAGATGATGCTTACTTACTTCTGGGGACAGATATGAGATAAGGCCATAAACGCGACTCCGGAACATTTTTTAGATAGGAAGCCCGACTTCGATTCTTTGGTCAAGGAGATGCGGGCCTTCATGGATACCTCATCGTTGGAGAGTCGGTTGCAGTTCCTGTTTGATGGTGCTTCTGAATATGTGAAGATCAAGATGGAAACCGGCCAGATGCCCACGCAGGAGGCTCATGAGAAGTTGATTTTGCTCGCAAGATAAGAACTTTTTGAGGTTGAGGGTCGGGAAATCAAGCGCACCGAGGAGATGGCCCGTTTGAAGACCGAAGCACTCCAACTTGCCATGCAGCGGAAAGAGTTAGAGAAACAGCTAGCTGAGTTACGTGCTAAAGAGGAACTTGTCGATTCGTCACTTTGAGCCGTTGAAGAAGATTTGTCTGCGCTTCAGAAGGCTGTGAGCGAAAAATGGGAACAAGTCTCCCAACTTGAGGAAATTCGAGTCTCGTCTGATAAGGAAGTGGAGGCTTTGAAGGAGACAGAGAAGATCTTTGCAGAATCTCAACAGGACTTTGCTCGTTTTGATCCTTTTGCTTGATCATGTAGTTGTTATAGCACTTCTTATTCCTTTCTATGTCGTTCTTTCTTTTGATGTGTAAGAACTTTTTTTTCTTTGGTGGAATAAAGTCATGCATTTTCTTTCAACTCTTTCGTTTCCGAGTTTTGTAGTTTATCTCCTTTTTCCTTCATGTTTGGTGTGCATGACGAATTTATGTCAAAATGTTGAAAATTCATGAACTTGTTGGAAATTCAAACATAACCAACGAACATGAAGGTGACAAGAATCTTTGATTTGTTTTAAGATTTGATTGAACTTGAATTTCAAATTTCAAGCTGCCTACGTACCCCTGCGAAGAGGATCAAGTCGTAACGTAGTTCAGGAAACATAACACTGTTTTGAGGGGGGTTGTCGTACACAGTTTATACTCGTGCGGGCCAGGAGTATCCAAAGCTTAGCCACCCTGGACGAGGTGGGATATTTCTGCATTTTAGCCATATGAAATATCATCAGTGGAGTAGATTAGCAGTTTAACCACGTACACTACGATTGGTGGTTGCCGTACGCATTTTATACTCATGCGGGCCAGGAGTAAAATGCAGTTTAGGCTCGTGCGTCGTGGAGCAAACTTCTTACGGATAATATCTCTTTAGGAACTTGCCGTTGATTGGACCGATTCGCAGGCCATCTTTATCCACCAGCTTGTAGGCACCGTTCGTGTATGCTTCTTCTACAACATAAGGGTCATCCCATTTTGACGAGAACTCACTTCCCATGCGTTGGGTGATGGTGATAGGTCTTCGCACCGCCAACACTAGGTCTCCAACTTGGAATGCTCGAGGGCGTACCTTTTTGTTGAAGGCCCTCGTCATGCGAGCTTGGTAGCACTCCAGTTGTTGCTGAGCTTCCAGTCTCTTTTCATCCAACGCCTCCAATTCTTCGAGTCTGAGATGAGCGTTATCTTCGGCAGTAAGCCCCTCCTGGATCGCGATGCGCAATGAAGGAATCTGGCTTTCAAGCGGGAGTACAGCTTCGACCCCGTACACAAGCAAATAAGGGGTAGCCTGAGTGGCTGTTCGATGTGTCGTTCTGTATGCCCAGAGTGCTTCTCCAACCTTTTCGTGCCAATCTCTCTTTGACTTCGAGACTATCTTCTTCAGAAGGTTGCACAGTGTCTTATTGAACGCTTCTGCCAAGCCATTCGCCGCGGCATTGTACATCGAAGAGTTGTGCTGTTTGAAGCTGAATTGGACGCACAGTTTATCCATCAACTTATTGTAGAACGGTTTTCCATTGTCTGTCACGATGCATCGCGGCACGCCGTACCTGAAGATGAGGTTGGTACGAATGAATTCGACTACCGTTTCTTTCTTTACTTCTTTGAGAGGAAGTGCCTCTGCCCATTTGGAGAAGTAATCAGTGGCCGCCAGAATGTACGTGTGACCGTTGAGGATTTGGGAGTTATAGGCCCCATGACATCTAAACCCCATGCATCAAATGGCCAAGAGGCGACAGTAGGATGAAGCGGTTCCGGAGGTTGGTGTATAAAGTTGGCATGCAACTGACAAGCTTCACACCGTCTCGCATACTCAAGACAATCTTTCACCATTGTTGGCCAGTAGTAGCCCATCCGCTTAATTCGGAAGTGCAGCTTTGGACCGGATTGGTGGGCTCCGCAAACTCCTGAATGAGCTTCGGTCATGGCTTCAATAGCTTCCTCACCATTCAGACGTCTTTGATAATTTCCTTCAAATGATCGCGGATATAATGTATCTCTGCACAGGACGTAGCTCGATGCTCTTCTCCGCACTTCCGCCTTGTGATGCGCGTTTTCAGGCAACTTCCCATGTTTGAGGTAGTCAACTAATGGTACCCTCCAATCTTTGTCGTCGGCAGCTGAGACGGATATGACATTTGAGTCTTCATGGTTTGATTCAGTGGCAGGAGGTATAATCCATCGGTTGCAAACAAGAACATTTGTTGTCTCCCCTTCCGACAAGCTAAAGTGGTAGCTAAATTGGCCAACGCGTCTGCTATCCTGTTGTCATTCCTGGGAATGTGACTTAGAGTAACACTCTCGAAATGTTTAAGCAGCTCTGCAACTTGTTGGGAGAGCGGCAAAAGGTCTTCCTTCTTGACTTCGTAGGTGTTCAAAAGCTGGTTCATGACGAGTTTAGAGTCGCCGTAGATCTCTACTTCTGTTATCCCCATTTCCAAAGCCATCTGGAGCCCGATTATCAAGGCTTGATATTCCGCAACATTATTAGAGCATAGTTCCCCGAGTACGATTGAGTATGTCAGAACTTGTCTCTCTGGAGAAACGAAGACGACTCCTGCCCCCGCTCCATCGGTTCGTGCTGATCCGTCGAAGAACATCGTCCATGGTGGGAATACTTCTGTGAATAGAACATCTTCATCAGGCAGGTCTTCAGACAACTCCCATCCCGCTGGAACAGGATGATCCGCAAGGAAATTGGCAAGTGCCTGGCCTTTGACAACTTTTTGAGGCACGTACGTTATTTCGTATTGGTTAAAGATGATGGACCATTTCGCTAGTCTTCCGAAAAACACGGGTCTCGACATCACGAACTTGACTGGATCAGCAAGAGAGATGAGCCGAATAGAGTAGGCTTCGAAATAATGCTTCAACTTTTTGATGGCGTAAAACAAGGCTAAGCAGATCTTTTCAATCGGAGAGTACTTTAATTCGCTTCCCGTCAAGGTTCTGCTTAGGTAATAAAGTGCCATTTCTTTACCTTCAAAATTCTCCTGAGCCATCAAGGCGCCAATTGAATGTTCTTGCGCTGCGATATATAGTACGAGTGGTTTCCCAAGTATCGGGGCTCCTAGCACTGATGGATTCAAAAGGTACTTATTTATGCTTTCAAATCCATTTTGGCAGCCTTCATCCCATTCGAAAGGGGCATCCTTCTTCATGAGATGGTTGAATGGTTGGCATATCCCGGCAAGGTTGGATATGAATCTCCTTATGAATGCGAGATTTCCCTGCAGGCTCCTCAACTCCTTCAGATTCCTTGGTGGAGGCATCATCTGGATAGCGTCTATCTTTCCGGGGTCCACCTCAATGCCTCAATGACGAACCACAAAGCCAAGAAACTTTCCAAATGTCACTCCGAACACGCATTTGAGAGGATTCATCTTCAAGTTGTACTTCTTCAGCCTTTCGAACACAACACGGAGATCCTCCAACTGATCGACTCTTTTTCTTGTCTTAACAACCAAGTCATCGACATAACATTCAACCCTTTTGTGCAGCATATCGTCAAAGATATTTTGCATCGCTCGTTGATATGTAGCACCTACATTCTTTAAACCGAAGGGCATCATTTTGCAACAGTATATACCTTTCGGAGTGCGAAAAGCTGTACACTCCTCGTCTTTCGGCGACATCCGTATCTGATTATACCCGGAGCATCCATCCATGAAAGATAGAGCTTCATGTCCTGTAGTAGCGTCAACCATCAGCTCAATGATAGGCAAAGGGAAATCATCATTTGGGCATGCTTTGTTCAGATCCCGAAAGTCCACGCAAGCACGTATTTGGCCATTCTTCTTTTTGACCGGTACGATGCTAGATATCCAGGTAGGGTACTTAACCTCTCTGATGAATCCAGCTTCGATCAACTTGTTTACTTCCACCTCAACACGAGCGGCAAGTTCTGGCCGGAGCATCCTTTGCGATTGCTTGACGGGACGTGCTCCGTGTTTAATACCGAGGTGGTGCACTGCGACTTCGGGGTCTAGGCCAGGCATCTCCTTATACGTCCATGCAAAGACATCTTTGTACTCGTTCAGGATTCTGATGTATTCTTCTCTTTCTTCCTGACTCAGCAGCGCGCTAACGTATACGGGATGCGGATCTTCGTCAGTTCCGAGATTCAGTTCCTTAAGCTCGTCCACAGTTGTTTGTACACCATCTTCAAGCTGCTTCGAGGCTTCCTGAACCTCGTCATCAGAGGGCTCAGAGTCAGAATTTTCTTCGGCCGTTACATGGTTGCACCCATAGTACTCGTCTCCCTCGTGAGCACAAGTTTCGTTGGACCCGATCGTGACTTCTACTCTTTTTCCAGCCACGCCACTAGAGTGTCCCAAAGTTTGTTGTTTAATCATCACTGGCCTATCTGAGGTAATAAACAAGATTGAAGATTTATTTTCGCGGGATGCAGAGATATGGATAGTCTGAACTTTACTTTCTGACTCCATTGCTTCCACCTCTCTGATGATGGCTTGTTTCTTTTGTTGCTTTGCTCTACGGTTCCCTAGTCTATCAAAGACGGAGCCTCCTGTTTGACGGTTGATCCCAAGTCTGTCATGAACGGATTTAGCTCGATGAGTATTTCCAAGCCTTTCAAATACTGATCTACGGGTTTTGGATGTCCCCAGCCTGTCAAATACAGAAAGACGACGATCAGTGACCCTCTTATTTCCATCACTTTTATCTTCTTCCGCGGTAATGTGTTGTACGCTAGCGTGCGTGTTCTTCCTTAGCCGGATCCTGACTGGTTCCATTGGGGATAATCCTAAGCCGGACCTCGGTTGATCGACGTGGAATCCTTACTTTTTCAACTTGTGTTGCTCCTTGGTAAGCCCATGGATCTTTTCGCTAGTAAGCTCAGGTTTTAGCTCACCTAGTTGGGATGGGTTTTGATAGTCGTATCCAGACTACTCCAGAAGATCATACGCTTTTGGATTGAAACCTCCTTGGAGTTGGCGTTCCGGTGATGGCTCCACTTGCTCTACACTTTCCAATTTGGCGATATGCAGAATTAGTTCATTTTCGATCACTCGAAAGTCGTCTGCTCGGGAATTCTTCGATCTGGTTGATCCAAGGCTAACAACAAGTTCTTTCGGGCGATATTGCAACCGCGGCGGGTTAAGCGCCTTTATAGGAGCAACTTCTCTGTTCGTAGCAGCCTGAACAACATTTTCCTTTTTGGTATCCTTGTTTTCTTCCTTGGTGCTACCAGGTTCAACGATAGGATGGTTCGGGGAATGTGAGGATCCTTCGGCTGGCTTCGAATCCAAGTAAAGTTTGGCATCCGCGAAGTACGATTCCGCTTCGGTGAAAGGCTTTGTGTCTGCATCAACCTTTACTATCTCTCCATTTCTTGCATACTTGAAGCATTGATGGAGCGTTGACGGAACCACTCCATTCTCATGAAGCCATGGCCTGCCCAACAGTAGGTGGTAAGATGTCCTGGCATCAATGACGTGAAAGAGGGTATCAGCTTTTAACTCCCCGATGGTAAGCTCTACACGGATCATTCCAATGGCTCGTTGGCTTCCCTGGTTGAAACCTTGAATTGTCAGACGACTTTGAGACAAATCCTCGATCGTGATATTCAGACTCTTCATAGTGGATTTGGGCATGATGTTGACTATTGACCCACCATCAACTAGCATGTGGTTCATTTTCTGCCCCCGGGAGAAGCCCGAAACAAAGAGTGGTCTATTGTGCGGTTTTGATCCCAACAATAGGTCTTCATTTTCAAAGGCGATGGCAGCATAAAAGAAGGCAGATTGTTCATCTTTCTCCCTTTGCGGCAATGAACTTTTTGGCTCGACTTTCTCTTTGAAGAACTCAATTGGAAAAAAGTCTCCTAACACGACAGATTCATATTGGTCACTTCTTGAAGATTTCTTTGGGTTCGGTCGAACTTCTGACCCTTTCTTCGAACCTGTTTGCATGCTCTTTCGGGGATACGACGTCCTTACCCTAGAAGGATGTATCTGCTCAACGCGGCGTCTTTGTCTTTGGCGTCGAGTTACGAGGGTCCATCCTTCGTCTTCCTCATCACTCCCGAACACAAGATCTGGCTGCTCCGTGATTTCTTCTTTGAGCATCTCCTTGAGAACTTCTTCAACGTTGATAGGGATTTTCACAAAAACGGGATCTAAGCTTCCAAATTGCAGCATAATAGATGCCCCCGGTGTGGATGAAGGAAGTGCATTCTTACCCTCTCGAGAGGCACACACAACATTCGCATCCGTCGTATCCTCAGTTTCAAGGATTATCTTTCCGTCTCTCACCAAGTTCATGATCTTCTCCTTAACCACGAAACATTTTTCAAGGGGGTGGCTAATCACTCGGTGATACTTGCAAAACTTGGGATCGTTCAGCCTCCCGCTCTCTTTTGGGCGCTTTGACTCCGGCAACTCAATGAGTTTTCTCTCCAACAATTCGTCCAGGATTTGAGGGACATCCGAGTCGGGGAATGGATACACCTTTTCTTGGAGCTCTTTCAACGTAGGTCGTCGTTTGTCAGTCGGAGGTTTCTGCTCCTTGATCTTTTCATTCTTCCTGTCACCAGAGGAGACTTTGACCGAAGTTGCTTTGATGGCCATGGATTCCTTAACTGGTGCCTTGTGGGATTTCTCCACCCTTCGCGGATAGTCTTTCTTTTCTTTTCTCACATCCTCCACTGGAAACGTCGTTTTGTGATTCAAGATGCTTAACTCCATGTCGTGTGCGCGAGTAGCTAATTCTTCAAAATTTCTGGGTTTGATGCCTTGCAATATATAGGGCAGACCCCAATGCATGCCTTGGATGCACATTTCGATTGCTGAGGTTTCAGATAGCTTATCTTTGCAATTCAGGCTTAAGGCACGCCACCGGTTGATGTAGTCGACCACAGGCTCGTCTTTCCATTGCTTGGCATTTGTGAGTTCAATCATGTTTACGGTGCGCCGGGTGCTGTAGAAACGGTTCAAGAACTCCCTCTCCATTTCATCCCAACTATTGATGGATTCGGGTTCAAGATCAACATACCAGTCGAAGGCGTTGCCTTTGAGCGATCGCACGAACTGCTTGACAAGAAGGTCTCCACCCGTTCCGGCGTTATTGCAAGTTTCAATGAAATGGGCGATGTGCTGTTTTGGGTTGCCTTTTCCATCAAACTGTTGAAGCTTGGGTGGCTGGTATCCGTTAGGCATCTTCATAGCATCAATTCTCCTAGAGTATGGTTTTGAGTATGCCACTCGGTTATGGGAAGACCCATCATACTGCGCCTTGATGGTGTTAGCTATCATCGCCTGCAACTCTTCTACGGATAAGGCTGCTACGGAACTCGTTGAACGCGTGGTCTTTTGTGCAAAATCTGGCCTGTGAAGCGTCTGATCCACCAGCTTCTCATTTGGAATGTGTTTTGGAGGAGAAGAGCGGTTGTGGCTAGACTCCTCGGCATTTTGCTGCTCCACTTTGTTCATCAGTTGCGCAATTTGAAGATCTTTATCTTCCACGATCTTCTGCAAATCAGCTATGGCTTGAGCCATCTGAGCAAGTTGATCATCCACGTTCGTCGCCCCGATGGTCATAATAGGCAAATCGGCGAAAGGAGTGGAATTGACCTTTTTTGGAGTGGTAGGGTTGGAATTGTCCGATTCGGATGAGGCTGAACCGTTGTGCTTGCTCCCGGTAGGAGATTGAGCAATGTCAGCAATGAAGTTGGCAAAGTCCTTCTTGTTAAAGAGTTCTCTTTTTGGTGCCATGAAATTGCTTGATATGGTGACTTGAGAATTTCTACCTAACGAAGAGATGAGAGGCAGAGAAGGTCCCACTGGGCATGCCAAAATTTGTTTACACAAATTTTCGTTGGATCTGCAATAAATAATTACAAGAAATACGAAAATAGGGAAAACAAAGAATTTAATGATTTAATTTAAATAAAGTGTTACAACTCTGTAATTCCTCTGATTCTTCTTGAATAGCAGATTCGAGGGCTTGATGCTTGATCTCGAATCAAATGTAGAACTTGGTTGAATTTGGTTTAAATAATAACAACTCGTTGCACGGGCAGCACTTCGAGATAGCAAGTGACAATGACTCGAAAACTTGAGAGCTTGAATGTCTTTGCTCTTGAGAGTGCGACTTATGATTTGTAATGTGATTTGTGACTTGATGTTCTGTGGATTGTAGCCTTGGAGCCTTTATTTATAAGCCTTCGGTTCTTCACTTGGGCTTCATGGGCTTGGGCCTGAATTTAAAGTCCACACTTTGAAGAAGTGGGCTTTATTTTATTTTAATGGATCATTTTCTAATCAATTTAATTAATTTAGGAATAAGAATATAAATCCATAATTCTTATCCCAAATTAAATATTTAAACCCAAATTTATTGTGGGCTTAGAACCAAAATTAATAATTAATAGCCGATTTAATTGGGCCACCAATTAATAATTTATTTTCGAATTTTCGATGTCAACAATACTAACATGTAATGATCATGGGTTCTACCTATCTTATGCGTGATATGTGGGAGCCACTCCACAATCACAAGTTCTAACATACATGCCACATAAACAATTCAAATCACATAAGGGAAAGCGGTAACAAAATACGAGCCCTATCTCTATTACATTTAACAATTGAGATTCCCCTCCCTAACATTTTGAGGGGTCTTCACTTATGGTCTCCTTGTTACTTGAATGTGGTCCATCTTACTCCATGGGTGCATTGTCTCCAAAATGAAAATAAAACCTCACCACCTATCTCTACTCTCAAATTACAATAAAAAGAAAAAGACATAAAGTAATAAGGCTCAATCTTCATATTGGCCTTAGACAATTACACGGGGCATACCCCGGCCTCAAAAACAGTAATATGGAAAGCCACATAATAAATCACATAACAGTACGCACATAAGTGAGGCTCCAACCTCAATTGAAAAACGCAACTATAGGGCTCCAACCCCAATTTAAACCATCCATGTGCATAAATTAAAACCATACATAGATCTAAACCCATGATCACCTAAAATGCTTTTGCAAGAATTTAAATTTAACCAATAAATTAAAATTCTCGCTTTAAGCTCTAATAGCTTAAAACACGACTTGATGCGAGTCTTATTTATAAAAGTTTTCAATAAATCCTAAATTACCAAAACAAATAAAATTCCAATTAATTTCTGAAAATTAATAATTTTATCAAGATGTATTTTCCCAAAATATAAACCGTTTCAATTTCTCAAAAAATCCCAATTTTAAGTTTTATTCAAAATTAAAATAAATATTCAAAAATAAAATTTTAAAATTCAAATAAAATTGGGACTGGATTGCACGAAACACGAAAAGGTCGGATCGCGAAAACGGGACCCGTACGCGGAGAAGACCGCACGCACGCGCGCGCTGCTGCGCGCTGCTGGGCGCGGCTTTCCCGCAAGCATGCGGGCGGGGTGGGCGGCCAGTCTCGGCCGCCCTGGGCGGGCGTGCCTAGGCGCGCCCGGAAGGCTCCCGCATAGGCGTGCGGGAGGTGCTGGGCGACTGGCCGGTCTGTCCCGGCCAGGCCTGGGAGGCGACGGGCGGCACGCCCAGTAGGGCCTCCCGCACGGTTGCGGGAGGGTGGCGCGCGAAGCCCGCGTGCGCGACGCTTTCGCGCGCGGGGTTTCGCGTGTTCGTCGTGATCCGGGTTTTCGTTTCGTGTTTTCGTTCAAAAGGAAAACCAATCCAAGAAATCCAAAAACAGTGTATACAGTTTCAAATCTAAAATTGTTTTCAAAAATTAATTTTTTTGCAAAAACCAATTTTCAGAAACTTTCAGGAAAAAATACAGTTTCGTAATTCAGGCTTTCTAAAACAATTACAAATACTCAATCGCATCAAGCCTAAGAATTTCTACCAAATTCAGTATAATTGAGACGAATAAGAAACACGATTAACGAGGTGGCTCTGATACCACTTGTTGGAAAACACGAATCAGAAAGCAGCGGAATTTAAAAAAAATTTCCCAACAAAAGGACCTTGAACTCGGAATCGTGTAACCAAATTCGTAAAGATAGAAAACTTACTTTTCTTTTATTCTTTCTTGAAGCGTTTCAAGCCACCCAAGAACGCTCTTCTCGCGGCTTGATCCCCTCTCCTTGGTAAAGCTCGAATCTTCAAACTTCTAACTTGAAGTCTCTAGAGAAAGTCCACCAACTTGATCACAATCTAACTAGTAAGGATGCTAGTTCTCTAGTTAGTGTTTAGGCTTAACCTAGGGTTTAATTTAATCTTGGAGAAAGGAAGGTGTTCAACACATGAACCAAAAGAATTGTCTATTCGCTCTAAAGGGGAGCTCGAGCTCCCCTATATATAGGAGGGAGTGCCGATCCAAATCCTTGTTGGACAAGGATTTGGTTCCTCTCTCTCCTATTACTTGATTATCAAGTATTTTCCAACTTTGACTTTGAATTCTAATTCTAGTCAACTTTTAAGAGAGCTAAAAATATCCAAACTATTTTTGGATAATTTTATACTTTATTTATTATAAAATAAATAACTTATTTTTATCTAATTAATTAATTCGTAATTAATTAACTAGATTATTTTCTCCAAAATTAGACTTTCTTTTTAATTCAAAATTAAACCAAAGTCTATTAAATAATTAACACATTAATTATTTAACATCACATAATCACGTGTGGCACACGTGTCTTAATGACACGTGTCCAATCACGTGAGCCACACGTGTGATTTCACACGTGTGGAACCCCTTAGGCTCGATTAACTCGTTTAATCATTTTTAAGCCTCAACTCATGTAACCAAGTTGTTGTGTGTAACCCTCTAGGTTCTCAATTCAATTAGCAGTGACCCCAATTAATTAATTCACTAATTAATTAATCAGTCCACAGATTAAACGACCATAGTCTAGCAAAAGGTGTTTAACCCCTAGCTGAATTGGAATGTTCGGATTCGACAGAACCTTTAAGTCATTGATTCATGTGAGATACAATCCTCCTACTTACTATCTCTCAACCGAGATCTAGGGCAAGGGAATAATCAGAACCCTAATATTCCGGTCTTAAAGCTAAGTGCATTTCATATCCATTTGATCTCAATCCAAGAAACCCTTTTCTTGATGTCTTGATCTACTGCCTTGGCCAAGGACTCCATATGGCATATGAATGACTTACACAATAAGAGATCACCTTGCAAATGCAAGTGTAGGTCCTATCTTGATTCTCATTCACTTTCATGAGTCACTTGTGCAGCCCCAGCATAAGCCTTGAATCAGTTGTCTAAGGCGACACCCTTTAAAGCTTATACCTAAGACTACATAGTTAACTCATAAAGTGACAAGGAACCTCAAGTCTAAGGATCAATTAATCACATCAATGACTCGTGAGATATTTCCTAATCTGGAAGTTTCCATTTCCTGAAATAGAAACTTCCTTTCCCATTTAGGAATGTTCTCACACGGGGCACCTCAGTGAACTTACTTATTAAAGTAAGCACCCTTATGTATCACGCACGTATCAACTATACACTTTGCACCTCCATGAAACAAGGTGGTCCTTCTTAAGGGCGTGATCCCACAAGCAAGCCTTAGAGGAGTCAGGTTAACACTCCCACTGTCTGTAGGACTCATCGGCTTGGAGTATTTTACTAATCATGACTTATGTGATATAGGGCTCGTTTCATGAACCATTTCACCTAAATGGTAGAGTCCTAAAGTCATCAGGATTAGGGGAGTTCTCATACATGCACAGCTAAAGTAAACGCATACCAAACAAGAGCATATAAAGAAGTGTTGCCTCAATTCGTTATTTCATTCAAAGATTGTCTGTGATTACAATAAGGAAAAGCACAAAGCGGATATACAATCGGCTTTCTAGGGCACTATTCCTAACAATTTCTGGGGTTATGCCCTAGAAAGTGCAGCAAAGATTTTGAATCTAGTTCCCTCTAAGTCAGTCCCTAAAACGCCCTATGAAATGTGGCATGGTAAAATCCCTAGATATTCTTACTTAAGAATATAGGGTTGTCCTGCTTACATGAAGAGGACAGTGGGAGATAAGTTAGAATCTCGTTCTAACTTATGCTACTTTGTAGGTTATCCTAAGGAATCCATAGGATATTACTTCTATGATCAATCTGAGCAAAAGGTGTTTGTTTCCCGAAATGCTTTGAGGAACCGTTCCTTAAAGAAAGGAAAGGCAAGATCATAGAATTAGAGGAAGTACAAAGTGACCCCACGCCACCCACTGAAGAAACGTCCCCTACTGATCAACCACAACCAATCACGAATTTCGATACACACGAAAATCCTCCTCTGAGGCATTCTGAACGCACTCCTAGACAGCCGGAGAGATGGTATAGATTCTTCCATGAAATCTCTCAAAAGGATAATGATCCTTTATCATATGAGGAGGCACTTTCAGATTCTGACTCTGAACAGTGGATAAAAGCCATGAAATCCGAAATGGATTCCATGAACTCCAACCAAGTTTGGACCTTGGTAGATTTGTCTGATGGGGTCAAACCCATAGGTTGCAAATGGATCTTTAAGAGAAAGCTTGGAGTTGATGGAAGCATTGCAGCCTACAAAGCAAGACTGGTTGCAAAAGGATTTACTCAAAGACCCGGCGTGGACTTTGACGAAACCTTCTCACCAGTTGCAATGCAAAAGTCTATTCGGATCATGCTTGCCATTGCTGCATATTATGACTATGAGATATGGCAAATGGATTTGAAAACTGCCTTTCTCAATGGTGACATTGATAAAGACATTTATATGGAGCAACCCATAGGTTTCACATTCAGTGGGAGTGAGCAAAAGGTTTGCAAACTCCAAAGATCAATCTATGGATTGAAACAGGCTTCTAGGAATTGGAACATTCGATTTGATGAATCGGTCAAAGCGTTTGGCTTCATCCAAATTTCGAATGAATCATGTGAGTATAGAAAGAAATTGGAGACCTCACTGCAATTCTTAGTACTTTATGTTGATGACATCCTTCTTATTGGGAATTTGAAGGATGACATGAAAGTGACTAAGTTATGGTTATCGAACCAATTCGAGATGAAAGATCTTTGTGATGCGTCCTATATCCTTGGAATTAAAATCTATAGAGATAGATCTAGAAGGTTAATAGGACTATCACAGTCGATGTACATTGACAAAGTATTGAAGAGATTCAATATGGAGTCAGCAAAGGTTAAGAACCTTCCTATGAGTGTAGGAACATGTCTTTCAAAGAAGATGTGTCCTAAGACTAACCTTCAGAAGGAAAGAATGACTCATACACCTTATGCATCAGCAATAGGTAGCATAATGTGTGCAATGTTATGTACTCGACCGGATGTGGCTTACGCACTTAGTGTGATGAGTCGTTTCCAATCTGACCCTGGAGATGGTCACTGGGCTGCCGTGAAGAATATTCTTAAGTACTTGAAAAGTACTAAAGATTTATTCTTAGTTTACGGAGGTCAGAAAGATCTTAATGTCGAAGGATACTGCGATGCAAGCTTTGGATCTGACTTAGATGATTTTAAGTCAATGTCAGGATACATTTTCTGCCTAAACGGCGGAGCAGTGAGTTGGAAGAGTTCCAAGCAAACTACCACTACAGATTCGACCACTGAGGCCGAATACTTAGATGCAAATGATGCAGCTAAGGAAGGTGTTTGGATTAGAAACTTCATTCAAGAGTTGAATGTTGTGCCTAGCATGAAAGACCCCATTACTGTGTTTTGTGACAACACTGGGGCGGTTGCTCAAGCAAGAGAACCAAGATCTCACCAACGGACCTAGCACATTATGAGGAAGTATCACCTAATCCGTGATATTATCAAAAACGGAGATGTGCTAATTGAGAGGGTCACATCAGCAGAGAACGTGGCAGATCCACTTACTAAACCCCTTAATCGAGAAGCTTTCCAAGGTCATCTTCAGAAGATGGGACTTAGAGTAGCTTTAGAATGGCTTTGACGGGCAAGTGGGAGATTGCTAGGAATAGTGCCCTAGAAAGCCGATTGTATATCCGCTTTGTGCTTTTCCTTATTGTAATCACAGACAATCTTTGAATGGAATAACGAATTGAGGCAACACTTCTTTATATGCTCTTGTTTGGTATGCGTTTACTTTAGCTGTGCATGTATGAGAACTCCCCTAATCTTGATGACTTTAGGACTCTACCATTTAGGTGAAATGGTTCATGAAACGAGCCCTATATCACATATGTCATGATTAGTAAAATACTCCAAGCCGATGAGTCCTACAGACAGTGGGAGTGTCAACCTGACTCCTCTAAGGCTTGCTTGTGGGATCACGCCCTTAAGAAGGACCACCTTGTTTCATGGAGGTGCAAAGTGTATAGTTGATACGTGCGTGATACATGAGGGTGCTTACTTTATTAAGTAAGTTCGCTGAGGTGCCCCGTGTGAGAATATTCCTAAATGGGAAAGGAAGTTTCTGTTTCAGGAAATGGAAACTTCCAGATTAGGAAATATCTCACGAGTCATTGATGTGATTAATTGACCCTTAGACTTGAGGTTCCTTGTCACTTTATGAGTTAACTCTGTAGTCTTAGGTATAAGCTTTAAAGGGTGTCGCCTTAGACAACTGATTCAAGGCTTATGCTGGGGCTGCACAAGTGATTCATGAAAGTGAATGAGAATCAAGAAAGGACCTACACTTGCATTTTCTAGGTGATCTCTTATTGTGTAAGTCATTCATATGCCATATGGAGTCCTTGGCCAAGGGAGTAGATCAAGACATCAAGAAAAGGGTTTCTTGGATTGAGATCAAATGGATATGAAATGCACTTAGCTTATCGTTTAATCTGTGGACTGATTAATTAATTAGTGAATTAATTAATTAGGGTCACTGCTAATTTAATTGAGAACCTAGAGGGTCACACACAACAACTTGGTTACATGAGTTGAGGCTCTAAAATGATTAAACGAGTTAATCGGGCCAAGAGGTTTCCACACCTGTGAAGCCACACGTGTGGGTCACGTGAGTGACACGTGTCCTTGTGACACGTGTCACACACGAGAATATATATATATATATATATATATATATATATATATATATATATATATATATATATATATATATATAATTAATTTGTTAATTATTTAATAGACTTTGGTTTAATTTTGAATTAAAAAGAAAGTCTTATTTTGGAGAAAAATAATCTAGTTAATTAATTAATTAGATAAAATAAGTTATTTATTTTAAATAAATAAAGTATAAAATTATCCAAAATAGTTTGGATATTTTTAGCTCTCTTGAAAGTTGATTTGAATTAGAATTCAAAGTCAAAGTCAAAATTACTTGACGATCAAGTAATAGGAGAGAGAGAGAGACCAAAATCCTAGCCCATTAAGGACTAGGAATTTCGGCACCCTCTCTCTATAAATAGGGGAGCTCGAGCTCCTCTAGGAGCGAATTGGAAATTCTTTTGGTTCATGTGTTGAACACCTTCCTTTCTCCAAGATAAACGAAACCCTAGGATAAGCCTAAACACTAACTAGAGAACTAGCATCCTTACTAGTTAGATTGTGATCAAGTTAGTGGACTATCTCTAGAGAGCTTCAAGTTAGAAGTTTGAAGATTCGAGCTTTACCAAGGAGAGGGGATCAAGCCGCGAGAAGAGCGTTCTTGGGTGGCTTGAAACGCTTCAAGAAAGAATAAAAGAAAAGTAAGTTTTCTATCTCTACGAATTTGGATACACGATTGCGAGTCCAAGATCCTTTTGTTGGGAAAAATTTTTAAATTCCGCTGCTTTCTGATTCGTGTTTTCCAACAACGCATTCATACATATTCGTTCATAATCATAATCATAATCATGCATATTCATATCAATTATAATTATAATCACTTACACCTTTTTCCTCCGGGTGGTGGACGGGTTAGCAGGACCCGTCCACCGATCCATACATAGGCCAATGGGGGTACATGAATCCCCCAAGGGCACTTAGCTCCCATTCCCCGCTAAATCTCCTAGTGAGGGCCGGTATGTAACACCCCGCTCATCCGACGTATAAGGTACGCCACATTTCAACTTTATTATGTGTCTAATTATATTATTTTGTGTTTTACCTGGCCCTATTTTGAACTCTTTTAGAGTTTAGGGGCCTGTTTGTAATTTTCTCTTTTTAGGGGTTATTCGGTCATTTCTCGTTCGAAAGAGATTTTGATCTTTTTCACCCCTGCTTTGCGTTCGGGGCATCGAAACGAGTCCGTAGACTCTAAGTTTATCCCATTCTGACTTCGTTAGCAGGTCCTTCCGACTGTTTTTACATACGAGGACCCGAGTTAAATACCCGGATCCTTGTTTTACGTGCCAAACCAATCAGCAGCTTTCTCTCTCTCTCTCTCATTCCTCTCCAGTGAAACACCACACACACACACACGAAACACGCACAAATTGGAGGACGGCCATTTCTCGACGGATTTCGACGAGTGAATAGTCCATTTCGAAGAGCTCGACGACACGGTCACAACTGTACCAAGATCATGGCCCAACGACAACCGGAGGTGGGCCTTTTCGTTCATTTTCAGTCGCGGTAGAAGGGAGGCGGACCACCGTGACTTCACCGCCTCTTGCGGCGGTTTCCGGTAGCCGTTTTCCAACACGCGCCCCAAGACCTGACAGGAGACTTCCCGACGTTCCATTTTCCGTTGGTGGCGCGGCAAACAGGGCGGCGACGGAGCGTCACGCGCCGCCTGAAAGTCGCGCAGCGGCCGTGGTGCTACTGTAACACGACGGAACTTCAACGGTTCCTAGCGTTTTTTATCCTCCTAGACTCAGTTCAGGCCTCAAATCGGAGCAAATCATTCCGGAGTTTGAAGCTTTTCCGGCGATCTTTTCGCAACGGTTCCTTCTGAGAAATTGTTCCTCACGTCAACCCCGAGCCATTCGTGGTGGTGGCGGCCCAAGAATCGGCCGACGGCGGCGAACCGGTGGCGGACCGGGGTTGGAAATTAGAAGTGGCATGCATGGATTTTGTGAGTATGTGTGGTGGTTCAAGTTCTGCTGTTACTGTTGTTTCCTTTCTCAGTTTACTGCAGCTTCTTTCTTGCGTTTCTGCTGCTTCTGCTCTTCCTCAAACTGCTGTGTATGTGTGTGTTTATATATCTAATTCATGGCTGCTGCTTCTTCTTCGTATGTGCCTGCTTGTGTGTATTGCTGAATATATATAGATATATTTTGTGTGTGTGTCATGCTTGCATGAGGGCTACGTGAGTTATATATATATAGATTAGGTATGTATTAAGTATAGATATTGCATGAAGTGTTTATGCATGAAATGCATGCATGCATATTAATTATGATAAGTGATTTGCATGCATATTTCGGAATATATATATATATATATATATATATATTATATATATATATATATATATTATATATTATTTTATATTCATCATATATATTTATTATGTACTTATTTTATACTTTAAGTATTATTTGATTTATGTAAATTTTAGAATTTAATTGAATACTATTTCACGTATTTAAATTACCGATTATGGTTTGAATGTTTCATTTATCCTATTCTAATTGTAAACATGAATAATACATGTTATGATTATTATATGAATTTCTTAGAATAAATTGATATGAATTATGAATTTATGAATTTGAATGAAATGAACGAACGAATGGTTTGATTTTATGCTCTAAATTCCTTAATAGTGCACATGAACATTTTCATGACATCGTATCATCTTTTACGCGTTCATATCATATTCATTGCATGTCGTGCGTCTTATATGGTTCAATTGGAGTCTCGAGTCTCACGATCACGTCATGTTCTCTTTTGTACAGTTCATCTCCAGGATGGAGAATCTTGATCAACTAAGCACTCGGTACTCGTATCCTTGTATCGTCATGTTTCAGGTGAGGGTGTTTTCATTCTAGTTATATATTAAACCCTACAACCTTCATGTGACAAGTTTTGGCCAAAACCTTATGTATATATATCTATATATATATTATTTTCAAAGTGGAGTCATCGAGTAAATTATTATCGAGTAACCTTTTCTCCAAAATTATGGAATATGTTATGTTCTTATGAATTGAAATGTTTTGGCGAGATTATGCATTTATGATATGTTCACGGGCCTAGGAATTCAGTACATGTGGCTATCCGGGGAGGCAAGGGCCGACGGTGATCCCATGTGTTTATTCCATTTATGTTTAACGGCGGTACCGGACCTCGCCAGGAGATTGGCGGGGAAAGGGAGCTGAGTGCCATCTGGGGAGTCATGTAACCCCTTTTGGTCAATGATTGGATGGTTCGGGCCGATCACCCGGCCATCACCCGGAGGAAGAAGGTTGGAACTTATTTCTGATTATGATTATGATTATGTTTATGTATGATTGTTATGCACCGTGCGGGAAGACCGGGACACGGATTGCCCAAACGAATATGTTTTATGATATGATATATGATCTGCGTGTATTATGATATATTGCATGACCACCTATTTAAGATATTAATGATATTTGTCGTACACGGTCGGAGTTTGGTTGGAGATGATGCACGCTCACTCGCCGAGCCTTTATGTTTATGTATGAATTATGAACCTAATGAATTTAATATGAATTAGTCGTAAAATCCGAGTGTTGCTTGGTTATTCTCTTGCCCTTTTGGGGACTAGTTTCAAATAAAACCTTACTCGGGATTTATGACGTGCGTGTGCATGTTTAATATATATATATATCGCTCCTGCTCACTCAGTCTTCTAGAGACTGACCCTCTCCCTCCCCAACCTTTTAGTGCGCAGGTTTAGCGTTGGAGTTCGAGCTAGGCGGAGTTTTGGTCGAGTCTTTGAGTCGGTCAAGCTTAGTTAGAAGAGTCTCTGCACTCACATATGTACTTATATTGCATGTGATTCGACTCTGTAAGATCATGAATGTGACTCTTTATGTATTGGTTATCGAATTGCCTTGTCGGGCTTTGTTATGAATTCAAAGAGGCCTGAAGAGCCCAAGTCTGCCTGTGGTTCGAGTGTTTAATTTCTGCAGGCCCGTGGCCAATGTATGTGGTTGGTTTTAATTCTCTGTTACTTTATGTTTTGTTGATTAGTTATATTTGCGATGTCTAAGTTCCGCCTAGCTTAGGAGGGTCTTTCTGTTTGTCTCCCGTTCGCTATGGTTTGATACGGGTGTGGATTTACCATTTCGTTACTCGTGTTGAGCCATAGTGCGGGGGATATGGTGCCTCACGTGCGGGGTGCTACAACAATAAATTGTGTATTGTTGTATTTGTCGATCAATATGTATGCCAACTGATATAAAATCAAGTATTAAATGAAATATGATATGTATTGATGCTTTGAATGGTGAATTGAACCCCGTTATGTTGAATTATATTAGTTGTTAATTGTTTTAAAATGTAATTCGCTCTTGCATGCTCGATAAATTAATGAATATGCATTGTATGGTATTTGAAAATATTTAATGAATGATGAATGTATGATTTCATGATTGTTGTTGATAATAGTTTCGTTTCATGCCATTAAATGTAATATAGCCCTTGTAGAAGGGGTGTTTATGTAATTTTAGAAAATGTAAATTTGTATAACTTGAATTAATTGAACCTTATCATTTGAAAACGATTATGCTAATTTTTATGAAGTAAAAGTTGATTTATTATGCCTTGAATAATTAAATTTGAGATTTTTGCAATTAACGTTTAATTACCTAAATTGAATTTGAATCTATTATGCAATGTATGAATTGTATGAACTTTGAATGATTAAATGGCTTAGTCGGAATTTGGGATGTAACCCCGTAGGTTTAAATGAATTCGTCACATGCTATTATACGATTCAATTGGTCTTGTAATATGTGGATTTTGTGTAAAATGTGAAATATGACTTGAATTGGAATTTATTGTATGATATAAGAATTTGTTATGCAATTTATGATTTAGTCAGAATTGAATTAGTATGTCTTGGGTGATTTAATTTGAAACTTTGTAATTTAGGTTTAATTACTTAATTTAAAATAAACCTATTATGCGATATATGAATTGTATGAAACTTATATGATTCAATTAGAACTTTTGCACTTAAGAAATAAGTTATTCGTATGAATATGAATTAGTCATTTGATATATGAACTTATTTGAATTGCATTGCCTTCCATTTTGTTTATGCATTGCCTTGAATAATATGATATGCATTACCTTCCATTTTGTTTATTTGAATTGATTGTGTATAAGAACATCTCTTGATCTACTTTGTGAATATGTTGAGCTATGCGATATTTTATTTTACAAGTAATTAGTATGATTATGAACTTGGCTTATGTGATTGCATTTCTTAAGTACTTGAGCATGTGTCGTGCGTCTTTGTATGGTTGTCTGAGTCTGAGTCTGAGTTTTGTACTGTGTTTTGTGTGATCAGTTGGTACAGGTGCATCCGGGGTGGTGACTTGTGGTCGTGCAGGTTCTGGGGTGGACCATTTGCTTTGGGTTTGGTTTTGTCTGGTACCAGGTGAGGGTGTTTTCGTTCTAGTTACATATTAAACCCTACAACCTTATGTGACAAACTTTGGCCAAAACCGTATATATATATATATATGTTGCTTTTAAAATAGAGTCATCGAGTAAACTTTGATCGAGTAAACCCTTTTATAATGAATGATGAATTATGTTATGTTTCTTATGAATCAAATGTTTTGGCGAGATTATTCATGTATGATATGTTCTCGGGCCCAGGGACCTAGTATATGTGGCTATCCGGGGAGGCATGGGCCGACGGTGATCCCATGTGCTAGTTCCACTATGTTTTACGGTGATACCGACCCTCGCTAGGAGGTTTAGCGGGGAATGGGAGCTGAGTGCCCTTGGGGAAGTCATGAAACCCTATTGGCCTGTGTATGAGGTGGCCGGGACACGGATCGCGCAAACGACTATGAATATGATTGTATTATGATTGTTAGGCACCGTGCGGGAAGGCCGGGACACGGATCGCACAAACGACTATGTTATATGATTTGTGTGTATTATAATATACTGCATGATCACATATTCAATATATTAATGATATTTGTCGTACACGGTCTGAGTTTGGTTGGAGATGATGCACGCTCACTCGCCGAGCCTTTATGTTTATGTATGAATTATGAACTTAATGAATTTAATATGATTAGTCGTAAAGTCTGAGCATTGCTTAGTTATTCTTTTGCCCTTTTTGGGAACTAACTTTAAATAAAACCTTGCTCGGGATTTATGACTTGCATGCGCGTGTTTTTATATATATTTATCGCTCCTGCTCGCTCAGTCTTCTAGAGACTGACCCTCCCCCTTCTTTTCCACTTTTCAGTTCTTGCAGGTTTGAGCTCGGCGGCTTTGAGTCGGGTCTGTCGAGTCTGTTTGATTTGTTAAATACCTATTTTTGATTTGTGAAGGAAACTATGTATATGATATGTATATATTATGCAGGTTGGTACTCATGATTTGGATGTATGAATTTCGGGACAGGTTAGGACAGGTGCTCGGTTTAGATGAACCCGTTTTGATTGTATGTTTGATCGGGACAGGTTTCTAGGACAGTTGAACCCGTTTAGTTGATGTTGATTTACTTTTTTGAAATATATGAATTATGATTGCTGATTAAGGTTTTTGAGAATTCATATTTTGTATTGCTTCCGCATTCATGTCTTGCATATTTGCGCTTGTACAAGGTTTAGGTACCGCCTAACTTAGGTTGGTTTTTATTTGTCACCCGTTCGTTAAGACTTGGTGCGTGTGCGGACTTTCCATTTCGTACACGTGTCGGGTCATAGTGCGGGGGTGTGGTGCCTCACCGCTTGGGGTGCTACACTGTGTCACCGTAAATGTGGTGGGACTAGTACAAGGGATCACCGTTGGCCCATGCCTCCCCGGATAGCCAATTGCACTAAGTCCCTGGGCCCGTGCAATCATAATCATGTCCACGCCAAAAATCATAAGGTGGGGATTCATAAAAGAAGGGCTTTACATTAGAAATCATTTACTCTTTTTGAAAAAACTCGATATATATATATATAATATTTTGGCTTAAAACCTTCACGTTGGATATATCGGGTCGATTCATATCTAATAGAAGAGAAACCCACCTGTACACCTCTTACCGAACAATACTAAAAGAAAGAAAGACTTGAAGGTGTCCTATGAACCCGGCAAGTCTCCGCCCTGGAGAAAATTGTACAAAGGACAAGGCAGTGTACTCGTGAGACTCGAGACTCTAAATGAACCATATAACGCACGACAATGTATTAACGTGATATGAGATGCATATGAGGTATAAATCATGTTATGGAGCCATATAACCAGTTAGTTCATTCAACACGTTCCATACTTGAAGGTTTCACATTCAACCATCTCATAACGTTCATAATTCATAGCAATTCATGTCATGAATTTCATATAACAACTATAACTCAAATATATCAAGTTTACAATTAGAAAATAGACAATTAAAGACATTCGAGTCATGATCGGAAATTAAATAACACGAAATAGATAGCAATCTATTTCTATAATTGAAATAAATTAAATAATACATAATATATAATAAATAAATAAATATATATATATATATATATACGTACTAATCATGCATGAAGTCAAAATAATTAAATTAAATACAATATATATTTAATACAATCTACATGCATGCAAATATATATATATATATATATATATATATATATATATATATATATATATATATACATGTACATACGTAAAGATACAGGCAAACATATACATATACACACATACCTTTCATGCATGCAATATAAATATATACATGTATACGTACACATACACACAAAGTATATTTATATGATACATATTATATTATATAAATACATATATTACACTTAAGTAACACTATACAGCAACACAATTACACACACACATGCAGACATGAACAACAACATGCAACAATTAAGAGCAGCAGTTCGAGAAGCACTGCACACACAAACATGAGGAGGAAAGAAAGAGATGCAGTAAATAAAACTCAATCAAGAAAACGCAGTAGCATACTCAAGGAAACACACACAGGCGCCGCTGCGACACCAACCTTCACAAAATGGGCGCGGCCGTGACGCTGCTTTGCAGCAGAAAATAATGCAGCAACCCCAGCTGTTCGAAGCAGGGGAAAAAGAAGGGAAAGGTGCAGCAGCAACTCAAGCCATATGAGAGCAATTAAAAGCCATGAAATGCAACAAGTAAAGGCACAAAATAACAACAACTCAGAACCCAAATCTCACGCAGCAACAACAAATCTTAAGGAGAAATAATGGAAGTAAGATCAAGTTCATCTATGCCTCAAAACCTTCAAAGCATTAATGGCATCTTCAAAACAGTTCAACTACAATCAAAATTAAGTCCATAAATGCAATAAGGAAGTTAAGATGATCACTTTCAAGCTTTCAATCAATCAAAGCCACTAAGGATTAGAAGAGATCAAGAAATTGCTTCATAACCTAACTATTCATTCATCTTCCTCAAACTCCATGAATAGTAGCTCAAATTTAGGGATGCATGGCTTAAAATGACCACTAATGAAAGCTGGAGTTTGGATGAGTTTTTCTCCCTTGGTTTCAGTATGGCTCGGTCTGGGGTTGTTAGGGGCTGATTGTAACACCCCAAACGGAGAAGTGCCACATCCCCCGCACTATGACCCAGACCCGGAACATGAAATGAAAGTCCATGCCTGAATCCGAATCAGAGCGAATGGGAGACCAACTCACACACTAGGCTAGGCGGATCTAACTTGACCAAAACTCAGAGTGCGGAAGCAATTAAAACCAACAACAATAGATAGCGGAAGCATTTAAAACAAAACATGCAAAGCAGGTGACGGGTTCAACTAGCATAGATACCTAATCCCGAATAATAGATCAACAAACATAACAAGTGACGGGTTCAACTAGCATAAATCCCTAGTCCCGAATATCAACATAAAGTAATAATCATCAAGTGCCACAAGGGGCCGAATGAGAGTGCCACGCAGGGCTACCGAATAGTAAAGTATAATCTCAAGTCTACAAGTCAAACCAAAGGTAAAGTGTATGAAAAGACAAATGCAAATAGAAAGACTAGACTGACGAAGTGCAACTCAAAGGACTCACTTCCGCCTAGCAAACGCCAACAACCTGCAACTAAAAGTATAAATGAGGGGTCAGTCAACTTGACCGAGTGAGGGGGCTAACGCACACCCACAATATATATATATAAAGGAGCATAGCACAGAATAAAAAGGATGGACTCATGAATCGGGGATAGGTGTTGCATACAAAAGATATTTCGAAATAACCCAAATAAATATAAATATAAGTTTAGAAACCATTTTCTAGAAGGACTCTATCCCGATTCATAATTCCATAACAGAATAGAACACATGCTCGGCGAGTACGAGCTTCCAACCTTTACTCCTCAGAATCATAAATAAAAAACAATCCAACCGCTACACCAGTGATGGAGGAGATGTACAGTCCCCAAACCATCTAATAATAAACCGTCTAAAAATAGACCCACCCTCAAGGGGTAGCGAACCCACAAGAGTCCTCTCCGGCCTTAGCCGAAGGCTAAAGATACCACACCTTCCCTACAGCACGGGTCGTGTGAAGATATCTCAAATGGAACTACGCAATGGATAAATGCCCCGACGGCCCTAACCGTCCCGGGGGTACCCATTCCCGCAGCTCACCAGGATCAGATCCACACACTGATCACAACGGATCACAACAAAACAGATCACAACGGATCACAACAGAACAGATCACAACGGATCACATACACCAATCTTTCATGGCAATCTCGCTACATAATCACAACACAACTGTTTTCCTAAAATAGCTTACATATGCTTCAAAAACTGGTTTTTATATATATTCCTATGCGAGGGAATTTAAGCCCGTAAGCACCCATCCACGCAGAACGCACCCAAGGTCATAAACATATCATATCCAACACATACGTATTTATAATAGATATACTCGCATGCAAGGGTTGAAATCAGCATATTAAGGCCATAGGTCGCATAACTATACAAAATCCTAAACCTCACCTCGTGAAAGTAGAGTCTGAGAGTGTGAAGGGCCAAACACTCTAAACCTCGGGCCCACCGGCACCACCAAACTCTGTGACAAGATATACAGAAGCCCAGACTTAGACTCTATATGAACCAAAGAAGACGCACGGCGTTGCTCAACATGATCGTGGTTATGCATAAGTGTCCATGTTGTGCTTGGATAAGGGGTCGTGGTCATTCAAGGCATATCAATGCTCAACAAGGTCATATTTACAAGCAACCGACACGTAATTCCATATCCAAGGATGCAAGATCAATTTAGGAAGTTAATGTATTCACAAAATGCATATTAAATCATCCAATGTCACAGGGTTCAATTATAATATTAGAATTAAGCATGAAGTTCATGTCGAGTTATAAAGTGCGTAAGTAAGAGCAACTTGATCATATAAACATATAAAGTTGTTGTACGTAGATGGCATGCTTGATACAAATAAAGAGTACATTTAATTCACTTAAGATCATACTTTACAATTTCACGACATGTTTGGTACACAAGCTCAGGTCACATTCATAGTTTCATAAATATTACACTTACATCCCCTAAGTTATTTATAAAAGTTTAGAATTATTACACATACATCCCCTTAGTTGATTACTAAGCATAATTGTTCGTTTGAAGTGTTTATACAATTATTCAACTAGGAATTAATTACTTACAAACATGACAATTATCAATTTATAGTAATTCATAATATACCATTTTCGAGTAGTAAGAGTAAATCAAGATATTACAATTCTAACTCCTATCATGCATCAAGTCTCAAGTTATTTAAGCATCTTTCATGTATCTCAATTTAATATTGGAAACACAATTTACAACAAACATAACATTGAGAACGTCTCAAATCTATATAGAGAAATCACAACATGTTCGTTCTTCTAAAATATCATTCAAGTTCATTTAGTCACATAAAAGATTAGTTTCTAGATATTACACTAACACCCCTTCATATCTAAACACATAGTATAAATTCATCACATCGGGGTCAAATTGTAAATCGAAACATTCATGCATATCACAATCTATTCAATACATGTTTTCGTATATGATTGGAATACATCTCGATCAACAAACCAACAATAAACAATTTATTGCACTTAAAACAATTAATTCAAATAATCACAATTACGCAAAATAATTCGTAATAAATAGATCGAGTGTCCGATTAACGAACGGAAAGTGGCGTTGAACTCACCACTACGAGACGAACATCTGACCAGACGCCGCCGAAACGCCACCACTGTAGCTGCCGGAATTTGGCCGGACCGCCGCCGAAGGTCGCCTGAAAAATCCCAAAAAATAAGTCCTGAATGAAGTCTTCGTGCCCGTTCCGAATCCTCGATCAATTTCTGGAAATTCCAAGCCGATTGTCCTAGGTCTGAAATCTAAGAACACGAAAACCCTAAATCTTCAAACTCAAATTACTTCCAAACCGGTGAACCAAAATACGATCCGTAAAAGCCATTGTCTTACCCATGACGAGCTCTTCGAAAGCCCTAAGGTAGCTCGCCGGAAAAATCCTCGGAGCTAGCGCCGCCGTTGCACCGCCACTTTGCCGCCGTGATCCGCCGCCAAACCATAGAATCTGGAGTCGCCTGATCACAAGCCACTAGTTCTCATCGTTCTGAACAACTTTCGTGAAGAGCCCGAGACCAAAAGATGGCCGGAAAAGGCCCCAGTTGGCCGCCGAATAATCTTCCACCGCACACGTCACCGGAACCACCACCTACGGTCAAGATCTGGTGAAATTGATGCCGGAAATGAACTCAGGGGGTCGAAAAACCTTGGAAACCATCAAGCCCCGTCGAAAACCACCACCGGCCGCCGCGAGCTTCAGACGGCGCGTGCGGCTCCGTCGCTGCTCCGATGGCCGCGCCGCCGACGTCAACCGATGCACCGGGATGTCTACGTTCTGGGTCTCCGGCGCGTGTAACAAGGATATGGCCGAAAACCACCGCGAAGGCCGGCGAAGTGGCGGCGGTTTAACAGCTCCACCGCTGCTACTGAAATTCGGCCATAACTCCACCACCGTTCGTCGTTAGGCCGTGAAATTGGTACTCTTACGTCGATCTCACCGAGATAATCGAAATTGACTATTCATTTGTTGAATTCCTTCGAGAAACGATCGAGTCATGGGCTCGTAACCGAAGTCGCGCATAGTGACCCGCGGGAGAGAGAGAGAGTGGGAGAGGAGGGAGAGAGAGAGAGAGAGAGAGAAAAGGGATTGGGAGAAATGTGTCTTGTGCACAAGCTATATACAACCGGGTATCCTTATCGCGTAGCAAAGAGACATATCGCGTACAAATAATCGTAAATAAAATTGGTAAAGTTACAAATAAAGATTCAAGCTCCGAATTAATTTTACAAATTAAAATGAAATAGAGATTTACCAATTAGAGTTTAATTCAATTTAATTTTTAGAAACCTTTCGTATAATTTAACGACACTTCGTAAAGACATAATTGACATTTAATCTCAAGGAATTCAAGTAAACCGAAATTAAACAAGTTAAGTAACATGATGGATTCAAAATCAACATAACCATAAATTTTAGAATAATCCGAATGATCACATATTAAATTGGATTTACATTGAATCACATAATTGAAGAACTCTTAAATTAAACACACACCAGTGTAGAGACTTACTTGTTAATGTCGTCAGGACGCCCTTCGAGAATACGGGGCATCACACTGATAGTGGGTTTATTTAGGGTTCCAAAAAAGTCAAACAATGGTTAATTTGGTTAAGTATGGTGTGAGTTATGGTTTAAATGGTAAAACGTGGCAGTTTCGCGGCCGTTTCATTTTTCGGTTGAATTTCGGAGGTTCAAATAATTTTGGAAAAATATAAGGCTAAGTTCTTTAAGCCCGAATTTTATTATGAGTTCAACGAAGTTGACGAAACTCGATTCCGAGTTCTCGAGCTCAAGATATCACATATGGAACCAAGGGTGCGCTAATTGCCCATTAGCCCCCGATTTGGTTCCAACATTCAAAATAAATTCGTTACCACACCAAACGAGATCAAAAACATAAACCGAGCATATATACACATTCATAACACATATATCTCCAACATATTAAATTTTCATGAAATTTCGATATCAAATCATATAAGAACGAAGCTCGTTTATAACACTCGTACGAAAAGCATTTACAAATTCAATGAATTTCATATTATATAACGAAATTAAATTTCATATCCAAATAAAACAAGTCAACGCATTATATATAAATTTAATATTAATAAAATTAAAGATATAAATATTTAACATTTTAACATATAATTATAAAATTAAATATACAAAACATTTATAAATAATTTAATTGCGCGATTCGTATACACATACGTCATAATTGTACAAATGAAAAATCGGGGCGTTACAGTGACGCGTTAAATATTCGTAATCAAAAGTAGAGTTTGTATTGTGGTGCGTTAAATATTATGAATTGAAAGCAGAGTTTGCAGAGTGACACTTAAATATTCTTGATCAAAAGCAAAGTTTGTAACGCATAATCAAAACCAGAGTTTGTAGAATGGTGCGTTATATATTCATAATCAAAATCAGAGTTTGTAGAGTGGTGTGTTAAATATTATGAATTAAAAACAGAGTTTGTAGAGTGGTGCATTAAATATTAAGAATTAAAGGCAGAGTTTGCAGAGTGACATGTTAAATATTTGTAATCAAAAGCAAAGCTTGTAGGGTGGTGCGTTAAATATTCGTAATCAAAACCATAGTTTGTAGAGTTGTGCATTATATATTCATAATTAAAACCAGAGTTTGTACAGTGGTGCGTTAAATATTAGGAATTAAAAGCATAGTTTTTAGAGTGGTGCGTTAAATATTAGAAATTAAAAGCAGAGTTTGTAGAGTGACACATTAAATATTGGAATCAAAAGTAGAGTTTGTAGAGTGGTACTTTAAATATTTGTAGTCAAAAGCAGAGTTTGTAGAGTGGTGCATTAAATATTAGGAATTAAAAGCAGAGTTTACAAAGTGACGCGTTAAATATTCATAATCAAAAGCAGAGTTTGTATAGTGGTACGTTAAATATTCGTAATCAAAACCAGAGTTTGTAGAGTGGTGTGTTAAATATTAGGAATTAAAACCAAAGTTTGCAGAGTGATGCATTAAATATTAGGAATTAAAAGTAGAGTTTGCAGAGTGGTGCATTAAATGTTAGGAAATTAAAGCAGAGTTTGCAGAGTGACGCATTAAATATTTGTAATCAAAACCAGAGTTAGTAGAGATGTGCATTAAATATTCGTAAACAAAACCAGAGTTTGTAGAGTGGTTTTGACACCCCGTTTCTTTGGCAAGTCAGGTACATCATCATGAGAGAGTTTATGTATGTATTTTTATTCTTTTAATTTAAAGCATGTGCTAATTAAATCGTTTAAGTGATCAACGTGCCCTAAGTGTTTTAAATTAATATGTGTTTCCTCGTTCATAATTGTTTTCACATGACTTCGATGCCGAACATGTCAATTATTTGAATCTACATGAATTGTATGAGTCATAAATGCTATTATATGATTTTAGAGTCCTTGTCATTTATTTAAAATTAGGGTTGGACCTAATTGCACTTTTATTTAAGTTTTGGCACCAATTTGTAAATAGGTCAAACTTAAGCCCTTTTTTGGCTATTTTGAGCTCGGAAATTCAGATTTTAATTCTAACACCACCGTTTGACTCATCTCGACGATTCGGATCCAATGAAACAAGCCTCACATTTTCTTAAACCCGTTTGGATGTCCTAAACTTTAAAAACCGATTCAAACGGATCGCATCATTGACCCAACCCGTTTTACCATTTCTTCCATTTTCTAACCCCTTTTCTTCACAAGAATCAGCCACTCTCTCTCCTTTTCTCTCTCTCACGTACACGATAGGGCAAGAAGAAAGAATTAAGAGCACAACCCCCCTTTTGGCGATTTTTGAGTTCAAATCACCTCCCTTTTCTTCCACCTCTTCAAGGTAAGTTTGATTTTGAATTCTCAACGTCTCGAACTTTATTTCTATCCAAATATTTCTTGCTTTAACTTGAGTTTTCTCGAATTATGAGATCTAAGATGAATATTAAGGGTTTATATCAATTTTTGAATCCATGGATCAAGCATGTGTTATTTGAAGATTTATGACTTGAATCTTGTTCCCTTGAGCTCCATTTCTCCCTTTATGAATTTAGTTTGCATGGTGATTGCCTAATGAATGAATTATGATCTACCATTAATGCTCTTCAAGTTCTTAGAACAAGGAACATGGTTTTTGATGGTGATATGCATTCCTTCTTGTACCTTTGCTATTGATGAGAATCATAAGACAAGGCCACAATTTGATCCAAATGTTAATATGATCACAACTCAAGATGAACCAAGTTATGTTGGACTATCACACGGTCACGGTCCAAAAGAATGCTTCAAGAGGAAGTTCAATCTCTTTTGATCCAAATAACTCAAGAAGAGCCCTAAGAAGACAAGTATTCAGCTGGATCCAATCCACCTTGTTTCAAGGTCTTAGTGATCGAATTTGAAGCCCAAATTGTGTTAAGTTTATTGTAATTTGGCCCTGAACTATTATATTATACTTTGGGCCATCTTTTTATTTATTTTCCATGTATTTAGATTAGGTTAAGCCCATTTTTTTTAACCTACTAGGAAAGTGACGAGAATAACTTGTCTCTTTGAATTCTGAATTGTCCCCTAGAATTCCCATGCATGCATCTCTATATTCCAGCCTTGTATTTTGTTTTTTTTTCAGTCAACTTTTAATGAATTGTGATTCAAGTGAGTTAAACTCTCTAGTTCTTAGCTGAACGTCATTAGGATTTCAAACCCTCCACCGGATAATATCATTTCCCGACTCATTATAGTCGACGGGGTGCATTACTTTTCAAATCTGATAGTGTTGGTTCCTTGCTCATTATAGCAAGCGGGCCACACTCCCCAATTTTAACCTTGAAGTGGACGATCGAAAATCAAGAACTCCAAGTATTGGTATAGGGTTTCACGGCAAGTATGTGGAGTTCGTATCATTGGTATCAAGAGCTTAGGTTTCAATACAAGGTTACTTATTCTTATCTTAATTTTTGTGTAATTTCGTTTCACTTGTTATTTTGGCTGCAAATGATCAAACAAAAAAAAAAAAAAGAGAAGATCGTCAAAAAAGGCTTAAAAACGCATACAAAAAAAGAGAAGAAAAAGCCGCGTTTAAAAAAAAAAAGAAAAAAAAAGAGGGCAGCCTTGTTTCGGTAATATTCCATCACATAGATACGTTTGTTTGAATCATTTAAACGGTTCATTTGTGTCAGTTTTTCGCACCCTTGATTCATCTTAAGGGATTATTTGGTTGAGGAATCTGAAACTTCTTGTGACTTTCTTCAAAGAATTGAGAGTAAAGAGTGGAAAAAGGCGTGAGATTGTGAGCCTAGTAGAGGGAAAAAAGCCATAATGTGAGTGATACATGAGGGGAGTGAACACCAAAAGAGTGTAAACATGTAAGGGAGTGTTTGTGAGGTGTTTTGGCTAACCTTTGTTTTGCAGGTACAATATGTCCGAAAATCAACCTCCAATGGACCTAGCTTTTACATTACAAGCTATGCAACAACAATTTGAACGAATGAATTTGCAATTCAATGAGATCCGAGACCGTTTGGATCAAAATGATGAAAGGATGACTCAAATTCAAAATGGAAGGGCAAATCAAAGGCAACATAATCCACGGAATGAATTTGAGGATGATTCCTTTGATGAGGCAGCCTCAAGTGCATCCTCGAGAAGAGACCGTAGACGACCAAGGCACCACCAACCACGTAGGGGAAGAGAGAAAATGGATACCAATCTTGGTTCTATTAAACTCTCCATTCCTTCATTCATTCATTTAAAGGGCAAATTGATCCGGAGGCCTATATTGAATGGGAAAGGAAAGTGGAAATAGTGTTTGAGTGTCATAACTACTCGGAGGAAAAGAAGGTTAAGCTTGTAGCCGTGTCCTTCACGGAATATGCCATTGTATGGTGGGATCAATCGATGCTAAATAGGAGGAGAAGTGGTGAGTATCCTATTGATAATTGGAATGATATGAAAGTGGCCTTAAGGAAACGTTTTGTACCTCCTCATTACTACCGTGACATACACATCAAATTACAAAGCTTGAGGCCAGTATTCAAGACCGTAGAGGAGTACCACAAAGAAATGGAGATGGCCATGATTAGGGCAAATGTGGAGGAAGACCAAGAGGCAACTATGGCTCGGTTCATATGTGGTCTCAACCGAGAGATTGCAAATGTAACACCCCGTGTTTTCAAACTTGCAGGTAAGTGTTACGTACGCATTTACATTTAATTATATGATTTTATATTTTGAATGTTTTGAACTCAATTGGAAATTGAGCTTGGGCTTAATTGCCACTTTTTGAAAGTTTAGGGACCTATTTGAATAATAGGCGACCCTGAACGGTTTTCGCGATATCTTGAGCTCCGGACCTCAAAATTGAGATCCGTAAACTGCGTTGAACTTGTTTCGACGATACCTATCCTTTGAACTTTACCTTATACCATTTCGATATCATTTGAACTTTCGACAATGAACCTTTCTATAGCCTCGACTTTATAACTTGTTTGAACCGTTTCTTAAACAAACCGGACTTGGACCGACCCGTATCCTACCCGTTTCCTTACTAAATATCAGCATTTGCTTCCTTGTGCTTCCATTTTTGATCGATCATTATCATCCCAAGAGATAAGCAAGAAGCTCCAAGAAACCCTTATTTTGATCAACCAAACTTTGAGCTCAAGATCAACCTATCTTCCATCTTCTTCCAAGGTAAAGTATGTATTGTTTTCCCCTCATCCTCCTCTCTATTTTCTTCCGATTATATCTTGAGTTGGGTTGGAGAATCATATGTATGAAGAAAAGCTTGAATATGAACAAAATATTATGAATTCTTGGTTTTATGGATTTCCCTTGTTTGAAGTAAGAATTATTACATGGAAAGTGTTGCTTGTAACCTCCTCATCATTTCTATATCCTTGAATCTCATATTAGGTGATTTGTTTGGGAGTTGCCATTGTTGAAGCTTGAAGCTTCCATGATTGAAAGCTTGATATTGAATGATCTTTTGCCAACTTTATGCATGAATTCTTGTAAATATGAATGAGTTATGTGAATTGCATGAGTTTTGTGGGTTGAAAGCATGTCTAAGTGTACCTAAGAGCTTCCTTGTTGCTGCCCTGCTTCACCAAAGCTTTTCCCTCGCGAAACAGAGCTTTTGCTCTGTTTTCTCTTTGAAGACGACGAGCTGACACTGCGTATCAGTTTTGAACTGAAACTGGACACGACCGTGTTGGGCTCTCGACTTTGGAAAATTATTTTCAGAAAATCGGACACGGCCGTGTCCAAATGCTTTGATAACTCATCACGGCCGTGTCAAGCCCTCGAGTTGGAAAATTTAATTTTTAAACCTCGGACATGGCCGTGTCCATTTCCTTTGAAAACTCAACACGGCAGTGTCACTTGAAATGGCAGCTTTGGGGGAACTCTTTTATTGCTTGTATTGCATTTATGGTTTGTATTCGTGAATTATATGCAACGTGAATTCCTTTAAACTTTGAATTATGATTGATATATGACCTCAAGGATTATATGAATGCAAGAATGAAAAGTATGAAAGCTATGAACGTGAACGAATACGATTTTATCGTATATTGAACGAAACTTGATGAATTATGTGTTTAATTGAATTCCATGGTATTCATGATCATATTTGGACATGTTCTTATGTTTCAAGCATATCATAACATGTCATTGCATAGCCGAGCGTCAAATGTGGTCATAATTGAGTCTCACACTACCTTTGTCACATAGATATTGACCCAGTGGGAGACGGGGTTGAGCAGTGAGAGTTTTGTCGGGTTCTTTGGTCTACCAGGTGGGTTTTTCTTCTCTTAGTTAAAAATATGACCCCAATATACCCAATGTGCAAGATTTTGGCCAAAGATATATATATATATATATATATATATATATATATATATATATATATAAATAGTTTTCCAACGAAACAATGTTTTAAATGTAAAGCCTTTAATTTGAATATGCTACCAAATGTTTTGGCGAGAAATGAATGTTCACAATGAATGGGGGCCCGGGACTAAGTGTATTGGTGAACCGAGGAAGCTTGGGCTGACAGGAATCCACATATACTAGTTCCATCAAGTTTGGTAACCTAGGCTTCACTAGGAGATTAGTGAAAGAAGGGGGGACCCGCGCTTTTGGGGATTCATGTACCCCTATAGCACCAATGAATGAGGGTTTGGGCCTTACAAACCCGTCCCTAACCAGAGGAAGAAGGAGTATATGAATGATCGAATAAATGATCTAATCAATGTGCAAGAAAGAATGAATGCATGAACGAATGAATGAATGATTAACGAATTACACGAGGTGTTGGTTGGAGATAATGCACGCCCCCTCGCCGGGCCACAAATGACCTAATGAATGAAATGAATTGTTATAATCCTATTCGTTGTATTTTAATTCCCACTTGGGAAAAATGCTTCTAAAACTCGAATAAGGATTATAGCTTGCATGTATGTGTTTAAATTCCGTTGTATTATTATATTATGCCTATTTTTATACCCACCAGTCTGTCTAAGACTGAACCCGGAGTTGTTTCAGTTTCTTTTTGCAGGAGGGAACGCTAGGCGGGATACAAGTCGGAGAAGTCTTGTATAGTGTCTAGCATTTCTTGTCTTTACACTCATTTGTTTATGCTTTTGGTATTTTGGATAATGTATTTGAATGGAGCGTACACGTTTGTATTAGAATTACTGAGCTTACTTGAACTTAAATGTTGGTACCTAGAGCATATAGCTCAATATATGGAATACATGTTGGTATCTAGAGCATATAGCTTAGTATATGGTATATGAATTATTTCTTCCGCTTTTCTGTTACTCTGATTGTTGTTGTTGTTGTTGTTGTTGTTGGGGTTTAAGTGATAGGTTAGTCCTGCCTGGCTTAGCGAGTGTGTATGTCTCTGTTCGCTATGATTTGGCAGGTGTATGGAAATCCATTTCATATACGGGTCGGGTCATGGTGCGGGGGATGTGACGTCTCGCGCTCGGGTGTTACATCCTGTGAGTGGTATCAGAGCCCACGGTTGCAAAACCAGGGTTTTAGTGTCGTGTTGAGTCTGTAGGTCATTCGACTGTAGGAGTTATTTGTTAATTTGGAACACCTGCATTTTGTATGATAAATTGCCTTGATTCTTGACTCGAATGATTGATTGAATTCATTGCATTGTCACGTATGGACTAAATCTGGCATGCATGTTAGTGTTTGACTGAACAGGATGCCTCCTAGAAGACACCGGGAGAGGTCTCCGGGACGTCATCATCACCGTGATCATTCCCTTAATCCTCCACAACCGCCTATGAATATGGAGCATTTTATGGAAGCGGTGTATAATTATGTTGAACATAGAAGGGCTCAGGATCCTCCGGTACAACCACCAGCCGAGCAACAAACACCTCCTCCTATAACCCGAGAGATCATCATGGGTTGTTTTTGAGTTATAATCCTCAAAGGTTTTCGGGTTCTGTAGATGATGCAATATCGGAGGGATGGTTGACAAGGATTGAAAGGGTTTTCAATGTTTGACAATTTACCTCCCAAGAGAAAGCTCAATTTGCAAATTTTTAACTGGATGGAGAAACATATGATTGGTGGGAGCGTACTCGAGGGAAGCTTGAGGTGGAAGGAGAAGAAGTTAATTGGGAAGTCTTGGTAAGGGAGTTTCGAGAGGCTTTTGTGCCTGAGGCGGTTCGGGAGAGAAAAGAACAAGGGTTTATGGATTTGAAACAGGGAACTCGAACAGTGGCTCAATACCTTTCTCTTTTCAATCGGCTTGGCAAATATGCACCTCACATCACAAGGGATGAGAAGAGAAAAGCGAAGAAGTTTATTGCTGGACTGAGACAGGATCTTCGACACGGGCACGCAGGTCATAACTTCGAGTCTTTTGCTGATACTGTACAGAGGGCGTTGGTGCTAGAAGAGAAATATAAGAAAAAGGATCCCATTCCACGATTGCAAATGGGGCAAGGATCCGGATTTGGAAAGGGGAAAAGACCTATGGTATCCCCCTCTCAGTCATTCCAAGGCCAAAACAAGAAGTTTCGAGCTGCGGGAAATGCACCGCCAAAGCCACAAGTACCTCCAGCTACTTCTGATCCTCGACATGATAGGCCACCATGTTTGTATTGTGGAGGCCCGACTCACACCTACGACACTCGCAGAAGGAGATTGGGTCAGTGTTTGATCTGCGGGAAGGCAACACATATGGCTAACACTTGTCCAGACAAGACTCCGGGCTATCAACCGGGAGCTCAAAAGGCCATGATACCGGCTCGTGCATATGCCCTTGCGGGTGAAGAGCAAGATGTGGAAGCCAATCCCAATGCCATGGTGGAAGGTACGATATGCATCCATAACACGAACATACATGTATTATTTGACCCCGGCGCTACTCATTCTTTTATATCTTGCAAATTAGTTGAGACTTTGTGTTTGCCTGTTATGTGTTTGAATGCTTATTATGTGGTGACTTCGCCGTTGGGTGGAAGTCTTGAGACGGATCAGGTGGTCAGAGATTGTGTGATTGGGTTTAAAGGCAGAGAATATCAGGCAGATTTGCTGGTAATGCCGATGAACAGATACGGGCTTATTCTGTGAATGGATTGGTTGTTTCGGTATCACACCACGGTTGATTATTTTACGAAGAAGGTTAATTTAGGAGAAGAAGTGACAGTGGGGAAAGAATTGAAGACTGCTCCTCTTTTGTCGTTTACTGAAGCTCACAATTTGATAAGTAACGGAGCTACGGGGTATATCGCCTATATCTTGAATAAGCCAAAAGATCAGGCGAAACTTGAAGAGACAGAAGTGGTGAAGGAATATCTTGAGGTGTTTCCCGAAGTTTTAGGTTCTTTACCTCCGGATCGAGAGATTGAATTTGTAATAGACTTACAACCGGGATCTGAATCTTTTTCTAAGACTCCCTACCGGATGGCACCGGCAGAGTTACAGGAGTTAAAAGTTTAGTTGGAAGATCTCCTCAAGAATGGATATATTAAACCTAGTTCATCACCGTGGGGCGCACCAGTTCTCTTTGTCAAGAAGAAAGATGGAACTCTGAGAATGTGCATTGACTACCGGGAGTTGAATCGGATGACTATAAAGAATAAATATCCTTTACCTAATATAGAAGATTTGTTTGACATGCTACAAGGGTCAAGGGTATATTCCAAGCTCGATTTAAGGCAAGGATATTATCAGTTAAAGATTAAGGAAGAAGATATTCCTAAGACAGGATTTATTACCCGGTATGGACATTATGAATTTGTGGTGATGCCATTTGGGTTAACCAACGCGCCGGCAGCTTTTATGGACATGATGCACCGGATTTTTCGGCCCTACCTCGATAAGTTTGTTGTGATCTTCATTGATGATATTTTGGTATATTCGACGTCGGAAGAGGATCATGCTCTTCATTTGAGATTGGTGTTGGAGACTTTAAGAGATAACCAACTTTATGCCAAGTTCAGTAAATGTGAGTTCTGGATTGACAGGGTGAGTTTCTTGGGTCACATTATTTCGAGCAAAGGTTTAGAAGTAGATCCTTCGAAAGTAGAGACAGTTTCTCAGTGCCAGAGTCCTAAGAATGTCTCCGAGATTCGAAGTTTCTTGGGGTTAGCCAGTTATTATCGAAGATTTGTTAAAGACTTCTCTAAGATTGCGGCTCCATTGACCCGATTAACCAAGAAAGAGGTTCAGTTCAAATGGGATGAGAAGTGTGAAGCTAGTTTTCAGCTCTTGAAAGATAAGTTAACTTCTGCACCGATATTAGGCCTTCCGGACGGTATTGAAGGGTTTGTGGTGTATACAGATGCTTCTCATGAAGGCTTAGGTTGTGTTTTGATGCAACATGGGAGAGTAATTGCTTATGCCTCTAGGAAATTGAAAGAGCATGAGAAAAATTATCCCACTCACGACCTTGAACTTGCAGTGGTGATTTTTGCCTTAGGGAAATGGAGATATTATTTGTATGGAACCTCTTTTGAGATTTTTACCGATCATAAGAGCCTACAGTATTTATTTTCTCAGAAAGATTTGAACAGGAGATAGCGTCATTGGATGGAAACTTTCGTGTATTATGATTGTGTGATTAAGTATCACCCTGGTAAGGCTAACGTGGTCGCGGATGCATTGAGCAGGAAGGCTAGTGTATCCAATTTGAAGGTAAATATTGGACAACCAATGGAGTTGGTTAAGATAAAGGCTCGTATTGGTAACATCTCAGTATGGCCAGAGTTAAGGCAACAAATATTTGAGGCACAACTGTGACAGCCCGGTTCGGGACCGGATCAATAAAGGTAAACTAAGGGCGACGTAAGGGCGTTTATAGAACTTGATCCGTATTTTAAATAAATCATATCATGCATCCCTACATGAATTGAGTGCTCATATGTGATATTAGCTGATCAAAGGGGGGGAAACTACCTTTAAACCCTATAAGCACTACTTATTTCCGAACCGGCACTATACCGTTTTATTCAAGAGACCTCAAAGAACCTATACCTACTTTCTTGGAATTTTTCAACTCTCTTTTCAATGCTTTGAGGTTTCGTTTATGTGTCCAGAGCAATTTAAGAATTTATTTTCAAATAAGAATTCCCGTCGGTAAGAAATATTTCCTTCGTTAGAATGATTTAGCCCTTGAGATCATCACCATAACGTTCCTCGAATTTTTCTACATTTTTGGAAAGCCTTTCGGATCTTCATATCTTATCCTAGTATTTATTTCATAATTTAATTAATTTTCGAAATTCAAGAAAATCAAATCTTCCGAAGCTTATAACTTTTAAACCGTACGTCCAGTTTCGACCCGTGAGTAACCGTTTCGAAGCTAATTTTATTTCCTAGCTCTTGGACACTTTTCCAACTTCAAAAATACCCAGGAGAAAGGTGAAATTACCAGAATACCCCTGCTGTGACAATTATGTAAAGAAGGAAACCTATTTTTGGAAATTTCATAAAGTACCCCACCTTAAGTCCCTAAAATAAATATTATTTGCACTTTGGTCCTTCCTAACAACTATAAATAAGTGTGTTGGGGTCTCATTTTGTGCTCACTCCATTCTCTTCCTCTCCCCCTAGTGTCCGAACTCCTCCCCCCTTTAAGGTTAGTTTTCTTATTTTTTTTATGTTTTAATTAGTTTAATTTATGTTTTAATTTGTGTTTTATTTTGTGTTTTAATTTATTTATTAATTATGCTAGGTTTAGGATTTAATTTATGTTTTATTTTGTGCATGAATTATGTGATTTAATTTATGCTTTAATTATTCATGAATTATGAATTATATTTCTTATAGTATAGTTTATTATGAAATATGTTACATAATTTAATTTTGTGACAAATTAATTATGTGACAATTATGCTAGCATGTCATATGTTACATTTTAATTATTTTATGATCATACTTAAGTAATTTAATTTATTTCAGGATTTAATTAAATGTTACATGTTATTTAATGTTACATAATTAAAGTATAACCTATACTTTTAAATGTTACATGTTTAATTAATTGTTACATATAATTATACTTGACCAATTGATATATGTTATGGTATACATGTATAATGTACGTATATGTATTTGATTCCAATACGTATAAATACGTGTATACTTTCGTATAAATACTATGTGTATTTCCCTAATAAATACGTATGTACTTTTGTATAAATACCGTATACTTGAATAGTGACCTTTCACCCTTGACCTTTGACTTTGACTTTGACTTTGACTTTGACCTTGACCAAGAATTTTGACTTTTAACCTAATTGATCATTTCAAAGAGACGAATTCAACGGTCAAAGCCTTTTTCGAAAATTCTCAAAAACAAGGGATCAAAGTAGATTTCAAAGGTCACATTGGGGTTGTTCTAAGAACCTAAGAACATACCCCTAAGCTTTTGATACGAGCTTTCTAATGAGACTAATCGTTTGCCCGAATTCTTTCTTCGGGAAAGATTATCCCTTGTTTAAATGTGTCGTATTCTTTTCAATCTTACACTTTAATACTTGACTACCCGCACTCATCATGCATCATTAATCATGTTTGGGACTCAGACCCTTAAGCTCATAGTAATCTATCACTTACAGGAGATAATACCGAGTTCTGGGATCCGCAGGGTACTGTGTGAACCCTGTCTTCTACCAACTATCAGCTTATCTAAATAAATAGGTGAGGTTTAAACTATTTCAACTGGAACCATGAATATTCCTTCGTTTTCAAATGATTTCAAAATCAACGCCTTCAGGTGCAAAGATTCCTATCTTTCAAGTTAACATTTTCCCGTTTGGGATAATGCTTCGAGTTTAAAGTCAATGATATCTGATATATGTTCTGTTCACTGTTATACTGCTTTGATTAAAGGTTCAGTCATCTGAACTCTGTGTGCTTATGTACCTTTGTTATTCGGAAAGCAAGCTTTGGAAACTTTGTTATGTTGGGCCCTGGCGGTATGGTTAGTAGTAGACCGGGAGGCGTGCGCCAATGGCTACTACGATACTGGCCGCCGTAATGACCTTGATGATGGTTTATTCGGAGGTTGGTTACTCCACATCGAAGGTCGGGAGAGGTGGTAAATTCCTCCCGTTTTGCACGTCACCGCGGGGTAGCTCCCTGGGCGCGACAATAAGGGGAGAAGGGGTGGTGCATGTGATTATGGGTGTCGGGGTCCTAACGGATCTCGATACCAACTTTGTAAATGTTTTGAGGAGTAAAGGGTGGATATGGCCTAGCTTGCGGGCAAACTTTGGTTTGAAAGTCTGGTTCATACTTTTGGAAAATATCCCGTACCCTGTTCCCGTTTTAAAGTTTATATGAACTAGAACCTCTGATGTGTATGCTTGTGTGTGCTTGTGAAAAATCCCGTTTTAAGATAAAAGAGTTTCTTTCCGGTTTGAGGAAAGTCGCTAAGAAAGTCTTTCAAAACCCTTCCAGTCCAATTACTCTTTCTTACTGCAAATTACCTCACTTAGTCCCTTTTGACTAATACCTCTTCCCTGTTTTCTGACCTCATGGTTTCAGGTAGGCAGCCCGGCGCTTCCTAGAGGTATCTTGAAGCTATAGGAGGTCTTTTGTTAAGTCAGGATTGCTAGTTACTTTCCTTTGTCCTGCATAATCGTGGTTAACTCTACCTTTACGTTGCATGTTTTACTATGAGAACTTGTTCAGGCTACGACCTGAATTACTTGGACTCCGTTTTTATTATGTTCCTTTGTTTTCCTATTGGACTAAGGTTTTATGTTAATATTATGGCTACTTGTTTCTGTGGTTATGCATATACTACTGTGTTGCATTCATGTTTTCAAAAGTTTAAAATTATTCTGAAATTCCGCTGCGTTGGCAACACTGGTTACTCTGATCTTTGTTATGTTCTGTCCGTTCGTCGAAGTATCTCTCGAGTAATAAAGCTTCCTAGCTACTTGGGTGATACAACGGTGCGGGGTTGTGGCGTTGGGGCGCTACAGCTAAGGTGGTATCAGAGCCTCAGGTTGAGTAAGAAGAGACTTAACCTGGGAGCTCGAAGCATAGAGGATGTTTTGAGTTTACTTACTCTACATCTTGGTATTCATATCTGTGCTTACTCTGTAGTTATGGACAGTGTGAGTCTGCGTGCTTTCACTATAGTTATGGACAGCCTGAGTCAGCGAGAGCAGGATGAGGCATATTTTGAGGAGCTTGAGCCCCCTCGTACAGTAGTAGTAGTTCGCCGGGGCAGGGCCCGTTACTATACATGGCAGCGAGCGCAGGAGAGGGGATACCCGGGGTATTCGTACCCCAATAGGGTCGTTCATCAGCTGGAAACTGAACGGGATGAATACCTACAGGATAGCTTGAGATTGAGAGAGGTTCGGCTGGAAGCTATTCGTTACCATGATTTGGCAGCACAGCACCGGACTGATCGGGATATTGCTCGGGAACATGCCAGAGAGATGGAGGCTCGATTGACAGAGGAACGCCAGGCCAGAGCCCAGCAGGCGTCCCGTATTGCACAGTTAGAGGCAGACTTGGCATATATGACTACTGATAGGGATTTTGCTATGGAGATGCACCATTGTTATCAGAGCCGGATTAGGGCCCGACTTTGTGAGACTTTCTACCTCACCGATGAGCAGGCAGCTTTGGAGTACGAGGGACCAGTACACAGTGAGCCAGCTGCTCCAGGGGACCCTATGGACACACATGCAGGAGAGGATCAGGAGACAGAGGGATCATCTGAGGAGGAGAGCCCATCTCCAGCACGACAGGGAGATTTCGTTGCTGTATCTGATGATAGCGATGGAGCCAGTCATAGCCAGCAGTAGAGGAGCTGAGTCCGGACCGTTGGGACTTGTATATAGAGGCAGACAGCAGTAGCATATATATACTCAGCAGGTATGCAGCATATTATGACAGATAGGGTGACTTCCGACAGGTGCAGAGGGGATTATATATACCCCAGAGATCCCCCTTTTGGCAGATTATGACAGTTGACAGATGATGTTTTGGAGAGCTTAGGCTGTACGGGAGCAACTCGACTTAGCATCGGGTCCTCCCCCCTTTTTGTCTTTTTGGTCAGATATAGCCTTTGTATAAAAGCTTTTCCAAATTTTGCATATATGACATCATCTTTTGCGGCTTTACTCATATCATTGCATGTTACCGTTTTCTATATCTATCGTGTCATGAGTTTTAGAAATGCTTAAAGATACCATTAGGGCCGTGCATGGATCATACCATTTCATTTTGTGCATCTATATATATGACTGTTTTCTGTTACTTGTGAATAATGATTGCTCAATGCATTAAATTGGGACACTTTGAATTGATGACTACGTGCCTAATTGCAACTTTGATGATTGATTGTTATTTACTGATGTGGAACATTGAGTATATGGACCATTCTTATCGCCATGCATTATATCTGTTTGGGGTGATATTATGAATACAGTGACAATATGCCCCCGAGAAGAGCTCCACGTGAACGCATTCCACCGCCACCGCCACCACCTGAGGAATTTCCCCGTCCTCCACCGATACCACAAGAACAACCAGAAATTGGGGAGACTTTGAGGCAATTTGCTTGGGCTTACAACTCAGTTAATGAAAAGACACTTGAAAAGTTTCTCCGAATGAACCCCCTGAAGTTCTTCGGAGAGCCCAATGATCTTAAAACTGAAAACTGGATTGCAAGCTTAGTGAAGATCTTCGAAGCCATGAACATCTTTCCGGAGGATAGAGAGCGAGTTCAATTTGCGACCTTCCTCCTGGAAGGAGCAGCGCTGAATTGGTGGAATCATACGAAGAATGTGTGGATTGAAAATGGGATAAGGTACGGCTGGACTGAGTTTATAAGAGCATTTGAGGACAAGTTTATTCCGCAAGTCGCTCGGGATGCCCGGGAATCCGAGTTTATGAATCTTACCCAAGGAACACTATCTGTGGCAGAGTACGAGGCCAAGTTTGTGAGACTGATACAATATGCACCGCATATTCTGTACGATGAGCGTAGGAAGACCAAATTCTTCGTCAATGGACTCAAGTCAGAATTACGATGGGCTTTGGCACATCTGAATCTTGAAGGATATACTCAGGCAGTTGAAACTGCTCTAAGTACTGAAGCAGCCCATAGAGAGATCAGGATGACCGCCAACCATGCGAAGCCATATCAATCGAAACCACCACAGGGATTCAAACGCTCAGCCAATCAGTTAAATTTTAGATCAGGAAAGAGACCAATGATGGCACCCCCACAAGCACCACTTGCCCCTCAGAACGAGGTTGAATGTGAATTCTGCCATAGGCCAGGGCATACCGAAGCAACCTGTAGAAAGAAAACTGGCCAGTGCTTCTATTGTGGAAGTCCTGACCACAAGCTCGGGAATTGTCCAAAAACAAAAGGTAGGCCAGAACGGCAAGGGTATCAAGGCAAAGGTAAGGCGGTGGCGGGAAATGCAAACAAGCCAATGGTCAGAGGAAGGGCTTATGCTCTGGATGGATGCGACGAGCCAGATCCTACGGCTGTTGTGGAAGGTACGGTAAATGTTCTTGACACGCCAGTTAAGGTCCTATACGACCCTGGTGCCACGCATTCATTCATTGCATCCAAATTATGTGCGCGTTTACGATTTCCACTTGAGCAATTGCCATATCTTTTCGAAGTAAGTTCTCCTTTAGGAACTTGCCTTAAAACGGATCAAGTATATAAATGCTGCCCTATTAGAATCAATGGTCAGTTTTATCCCTTGGATCTTGTTGCACTACCAATGACAAAGTAGGGGATTATTTTGGGAATTAATTGGCTTCATAAGTACCGACTCAAGCTGGATTATTTTAAGAAGGAAGTTATCTTAGGGAAGGACGAAAGTCAGACATCAGATGGACAAGGAAGACAAACACCAATGATTTCGGCAATGGAAGCAAAAAGAATGATTCAGAAGGGATCTACAGGATTCGTTGCTTACCTCTTAAATAGACCAAAGGATCAGAGTAAAATAGAAGAAGTGGAGGTTGTCAACGAGTTCCCAGAAGTGTTTCCTGAACACCTAAACACCTTACCACCAGACCGGGAACTAGAGTTTGTGATTGAGACAGTTCCAGGGGCCGAGCCATACTCTAAGGCACCCTACCGGATGGCACCGGCTGAACTTCAGGAGTTGAGGAAACAACTTGATGAATTACTAGAGGCAGGATATATCCGCCCTAGTACTTCTCCTTGGGGAGCACCTGTGTTATTTGTTAAGAAGAAAGATGGGTCGTTACGACTTTGCATCGACTATCGAGAACTTAACAGGATGACGGTGAAGAATAAGTACCCTCTTCCTCATATCGAGGAGTTATTCGATGTACTTCAAGGATCTCAAATATACTCCAAGCTAGATTTGAGGCAAGGGTACTATCAATTGAAAATTAGAAATGAGGATATTCCCAAGATAGCTTTCAATAGTCGTTACGGGCATTTTGAGTTCGTAGTAATGCCCTTTGGGCTAACAAATGCCCCAGCTGCATTTATGGATATGATGCATCGGATTTTTCGGCCGTTTCTTGATAAGTTCGTGGTGATCCTTATTGATGACATTTTGGTCTTTTCCAAGACACCAGAAGATCATGCCAAACATCTTCGGTTAGTGTTGAGCACTTTGCTGGATCACAAACTTTATGCAAAATTCAGCAAATGTGAATTTTGGTTGGAAAAGATCTCATTTTTAGGACATATCATATCTGGTTCAGGAGTCGAAGTGGATCCCTCGAAAATTGAAACGATTTTGGACTGGAAACAACCAAGGAATCCTTCTGAGGTAAGAAGCTTTTTGGGACTCGCAGGATAGTATCGAAGATTCATACAGGATTTTTCAAAGATAGCAGCACCACTTAATCAATTAACCAAGAAGGAAGGAAAGTTCGTATGGACAGAGAAATGCGAACAGTGTTTTCAGGAATTAAAGAAAAGATTAACAACCGCACCTGTACTAACATTACCAGAAGGGAAGGAAGGTTACACCGTTTATACCGATGCTTCGAAAGAAGGGTTAGGATGCGTTCTGATGCAGCATGGAAAGGTGATAGCATATGCATCAAGAAAGCTTAAACCATATGAAGTCAACTACCCCACCCATGATTTGGAGCTAGCAGCGATCGTCTTTGCCCTCGCAAAATGGAGACATTACTTGTATGGGGTAACCTTTAAAGTGTTCACGGACCATAAAAGTTTGCGGTACTTGTTCACTCAAAAGGAGCTAAACATGAGACAGAGAAGGTGGATGGAATTTCTGGAAGACTATGATTGTACAATTCAATACCATCCTGGAAAGGCTAACGTGGTGGCTGATGCATTGAGTCGAAAGGCTAGTATAGCGCATGTCGAAGGACACCCAATAGAGTGTGAAAGAAGACCAGCTCAAGTGATTCCTAGAGCTAAGTTGGCAAATCTAATAATTTCATAACCACTGAAGGATCGGTTGATAAAGACACAAGCTATAGACGGATGGATTAAGAAGTGTCTCAATTCCAAGGAGAAGGATGACGAGACAAAATTCAGTAAAGGTGAAGATGGAATCTTGAGATATAAGAGCAGAGTTTGTGTGCCTTCAGCTATCCGAAAGGAAATACTTGATGAAGCACATAAGACACGTTATACAGTACACCCTGGAGGAACAAAGATGTACCAAGATCTCAAGATGCAGTTTTGGTGGAACGGAATGAAGAGAGACATTGCTGAATATGTCAAGAAATGCTTAACTTGCCAAAAGGTTAAAGCCGAACACCAAAAGCCAGCAGGAAAGTTACAACCACTACCAATTCCTACGTGGAAGTGGGAGCAAATAACCATGGATTTTGTTACTGGGTTACCTAAAGTTAAGGGAGGACAAGACAGTATATGGGTCATAGTTGACAGATTGACAAATCAGCACACTTCCTACCGGTCAAGACTACGGATAAAGTTAAATCCTTAGCAAAACTGTATCAAGAAGAAATTGCGAGATTACATGGAGTGCCGGTGAGTATAGTGTCTGACAGAGACCCAAAGTTTACGTCCCAACTTTGGCAAAATGTTCAAAGCTTGATGGGAACCAAGTTGCATTTCAGCACAGCGGCACACCCGCAGACAGACGGACAGTCAGAAAGATTGATTAAATATCTGGAGGACATGTTAAGAGCGTGTGCTTTGGATTTTTCAGACAGTTGGAAAGATTGTTTACCCCTCGTGGAGTTTGCATACAATAACAGTTATCAGGCTTCAATTCAAGCAGCTCCATATGAAGCCTTGTATGGGAGAAAATGCAGATCTCCATTATATTGGGATATGGATGAGACAAGGGATATCTCTAAGGGAACTCCCAGGGCCAAAGTACTCGAATGGATTGAAAGGGCTACAAAAAAGATTAAGATAATCAGGCAAAGAATGAAAGCCGCCCAGGACAGACAGAAGAGCTATGCCGACAAAAGAAGAAGGGATTTAGAGTTCGATGTGGGTGAGAAAGTGTTTCTGAAAGCATCGCCAAGGAAAGGGTTCACAAGGATTGGAAAAGGTGGAAAATTGAACCATAGATACATAGGACCTTTTGAGATACTAGAACGTGTGGGTCCAACAGCGTGTCGCCTAGATCTACCAGCAAGCTTAACAGGAATCCATAATGTATTTCATGTATCCCAACTTCGCAAATACTTTACCGATGAGACACAGGTGGTGCCCGTAGAGGAAGTTCCGTTAGAACCTAATCTAACCTACGAGTTGAAAGCGGTTAAGATCCTGGATAAGAAATTCCAAGAATTAAGAAATAAAAAGATTCCATTGGTTAAGGTCTTATGGAAAAGGAACGGTACTGAGGAGGTAACTTGGGAAACTGAGGAAAAGATGCAAAAGCACTATCCCAAATTGTTTAGAGATCACGAAGAGAATCTGAGGACAGATTCTTCTTAAGGAGGGGAGATTGTGACAGCCCGGTTCGGGACCGGATCAATAAAGGTAAATTAAGGGCGACGTAAGGGCGTTTATAGAACTTGATCCGTATTTTAAATAAATCATATCATGCATCCCTACATGAATTGAGTGCTCATATGTGATATTAGCTGATCAAAGGGGGGGAAACTACCTTTAAACCCTAAGCACTACTTATTTCCGAACCGGCACTATACCGTTTTATTCAAGAGACCTCAAAGAACCTATACCTACTTTCTTGGAATTTTTCAACTCTCTTTTCAATGCTTTGAGGTTTCGTTTATGTGTCCAGAGCAATTTAAGAATTTATTTTCAAATAAGAATTTCCGTCGGTAAGAAATATTTCCTTCGTTAGAATGATTTAGCCCTTGAGATCATCACCATAACATTCCTCGAATTATTCTACATTTTTGGAAAGCCTTTCGGATCTTCAAATCATATCCTAGTATTTATTTCATAATTTAATTAATTTTTGGAATTCAAGAAAATCAAATCTTCCGAAGCTTATAACTTTTAAACCGTACGTCCGATTTCGACCCATGAGTAACCGTTTCGAAGCTAATTTTATTTCCTAGCTCTTGGACACTTTTCCAACTTCAAAAATATGCAGGAGAAAGGTGAAATTACCAGAATACCCCTGCTGTGACAATTATGTAAAGAAGGAAACCTATTTTTGGAAATTTCATAAAGTACCCCACCTTAAGTCCCTAAAATAAATATTATTTGCACTTTGGTCCTTCCCAACAACTATAAATAAGTGTGTTGGGGTCTCATTTTGTGCTCACTCCATTCTCTTCCTCTCCCCCTAGTGTCCGAACTCCTCCCCCCTTTAAGGTTAGTTTTCTTATTTTTTTTATGTTTTAATTAGTTTAATTTATGTTTTAATTTGTGTTTTATTTTGTGTTTTAATTTATTTATTAATTATGCTAGGTTTAGGATTTAATTTATGTTTTATTTTGTGCATGAATTATGTGATTTAATTTATGCTTTAATTATTCATGAATTATGAATTATATTTCTTATAGTATAGTTTATTATGAAATGTGTTACATAATTTAATTTTGTGACAAATTAATTATGTGACAATTATGCTAGCATGTCATATGTTAGATTTTAATTATTTTATGATCATACTTAAGTAATTTAATTTATTTCAGGATTTAATTAAATGTTACATGTTATTTAATGTTACATAATTAAAGTATAACCTATACTTTTAAATGTTACATGTTTAATTAATTGTTACATATAATTATACTTGACCAATTGATATATGTTATGGTATAAATGTATAATATACATATACGTATTTGATTCCAATACGTATAAATACGTGTATACTTTCGTATAAATACTATGTGTATTTTCCTAATAAATACGTATGTACTTTTGTATAAATACCGTATACTTGAATAGTGACCTTTGACCTTTGACCCTTGACCTTTGACTTTGACTTTGACTTTGACCTTGACCAAGAATTTTGACTTTTAACCTAATTGATCATTTCAAAGAGACGAATTCAACGGTCAAAGCCTTTTTCGAAAATTCTCAAAAACAAGGTATCAATGTAGATTTCAAAGTTCACATTGGGGTTGCTCTAAGACCCTAAGAACATACCCCTAAGCTTTTGATACGAGCTTTCTAATGAGACTAATCGTTTGCCCGAATTCTTTCTTCGGGAAAGATTATCCCTTGTTTAAATGTGCCGTATTCTTTTCAATCTTACACTTCAATACTTGACTACCCGCACTCATCATGCATCATTAATCATGTGTGGGACTCAGACCATTAAGCTCGTAGTAGTCTGTCACTTACAGGAGATAATACCGAGTTCTGGGATCCGCAGGGTACTGTGTGAACCCTGTCTTCTACCAACTATCAGCTTATCTAAATAAATAGGTGAGGTTTAAACTATTTCAACTGGAACCATGAATATTCCTTCGTTTTCAAATGATTTCAAAATCAACGCCTTCGGGTGCAAAGATTCCTATCTTTCAAGTTAACGTTTTCACGTTTGGGACAATGCTTCGAGTTTAAAGTCAATGATCTCTGATATACGTTCTGTTCACTGTTATACTGCTTTGATTAAAGGTCCAGTCATCTGAACTCTGTGTGCTTATGCACCTTTGTTATTCTGAAAGCAAGCTTTGGAAACTTTGTTACGTTGGGCCCTGGCGGTATGGTTAGTAGTAGACCGGGAGGCGTGCGCCAATGGCTACTATGATACTGGCCGCCGTAATGACCTTGATGATGGTTTAATCGGAGGTTGGTTACTCCACATCGAAGGTCGGGAGAGGTGGTAACTTCCTCCCGTTTTGCACGTCACCGCGGGGTAGCTCCCTGGGCGCGACAATAAGGGGAGAAGGGGTGGTGCATGTGATTATGGGTGTCGGGGTCCTAACGGATCTCGATACCAACTTTGTAAATGTTTTGAGGAGTAAAGGGTGGATATGGCCTAGCTTGCGGGCAAACTTTGGTTTTAAAGTCTGGTTCATACTTTTGGAAAATATCTCGTACCCTGTTCCCGTTTTAAAGTATATATGAACCAGAACCTCTGACGTGTATGCTTGTGAAAAATCCCATTTTAAGATAAAAGAGTTTCTTTCTGGTTTGAGGAAAGTCGCTAAGAAAGTCTTTCAAAACCCTTCCAGTCCAATTACTCTTTCTTACTGCAAATTACCTCACTTAGTCCCTTTTAACTAATACCTCTTCCCTGTTTTCTGACCTCATGGTTTGAGGTAGGCAGCCCGACGCTTCCTAGAGGTATCTTGAAGCTGTAGGAGGTCTTTTGTTAAGTCAGGATTGCTAGTTACTTTCCTTTGTCCTGCATAATCGTGGTTACCTCTACCTTTACGTTGCATGTTTTACTATGAGAACTTGTTCAGGCTACGACCTGAATTACTTGGACTCCGTTTTTATTATGTTCCTTTGTTTTCCTATTGGACTAAGGTTTTATGTTAATATTATGGCTACTTGTTTCTGTGGTTATGCATATATTACTGTGTTACATTCATGTTTTCAAAAGTTTAAAATTATTCTGAAATTCCGCTGCGTTGGCAACACTGGTTACTCTGATCTTTGTTATGTTCTGTCCGTTCGCCGAAGTATCTCTCGAGTAATAAAGCTTCCTAGTTACTTGGGTGATACAATGGTGCGGGGTTGTGGCGTTGGGGCGCTACAACAACGGACAGATATTGAGATTTAGAAGTTGATTGAAAAGGCTCGATCAGACTCTGAGTGTCCGTTTGGATTTGATGACACGGGGATATTTCGGTTTAAGAACAGAGTGGTAGTTCCAACAGAGTTAAGAAGAGTTATTTTGGATGAAGCTCATAAAACTGCTTATTCAGTACATCCTGGTGGAAACAAGATGTATCGGGACTTGAAACAGTATTATTGGTGGAACGGGCTGAAGAGAGATGTGGTGAATTATGTGAAGCAGTGTCTGACTTGTCAGTTAGTGAAAGCTGAGCATCAGAAGCCGTCAGGATTATTACAGCCACTATCTATTCCTGAATGGAAATGGGAACAGATAGCAATGGATTTTATATCGGGTTTACCTAGAGTGAAGGGTGGATTCGATGGAATTTGGGTAATTGTGGATAGATTGACCAAGTCAGCCCATTTTCTTGTAGTTCGGATGTCAGATAAGATAGGTAAGTTGGCTAAGAGGTATTGTGATGAGATTGTTCGGTTACATGGAGTGCCAGCTAGTATTGTTTCAGACAGGGATCCGAGGTTCACTTCTAGATTTTGGCAAGAATTACAGAATTATTTGGGGACCAAGCTTCAGTTCAGTACAACCTTTCATCCACAGACGGACGGGAAATCTGAAAGGTTAATCAGATATCTTGAGGATACGTTGAGGGCATGTGCGTTGGATTTCTCGAGTTCGTGGAATGAACAGTTACACTTGATTGAGTTTGCCTACAATAACAGTTATCAAGCTTCAATAGAAATGGCACCGTATGAGTTTCTTTATGGAAGAAAGTGCCGGTCCTCGTTGTTTTTCGATTTAGAAGAATGGAAGTGGAGCAAACAGGAAGGTGTGAAAAGAAGGGATAAGAAAGAGACACCTTCCAAGGCTATTCAGGATGCTATCGAAAAGCTTCAAATTATTCGGCAAAGAATGTAAGCAGCTCAAGATCGACAAAAGAGTTATGCAGATAAACGAAGGAAAGATCTTAAGTTCGAAGTTGGGGATAGAGTGTTCTTGAAAGCCTCACCTCGAAAAGGATTCACCCGAATTGGAAAGGGAGGAAAGCTGAATCCCCGATATTTGGGGCCTTGTGAGATTTTGGAGAGAATCGGAGATACAACCTACAGATTGGATTTACCTCCAAGTTTAACGGGTATCCACAATGTTTTCCATGTGTCACAACTTTGGAAATACTATCCCGATGAATCAGTGGTACTACCAGTTAAAGAGGTTGAGCTTGAACCGAATCTCACTTTCGTTCAAAAACCAGTTAAGATTCTATCAGAAATTTCAAGAACTTCGAAACAGAAGATTTCCCTTGGTGAAAGTGTTGTGGCGAAGTGATAAGATAGAGGAATCCACGTGGGAAACGGAAGAGAAAATGAAGAAGTTCTACCCCGAATTGTTTCCAACCGAGTAATGAATCCGAGGACGGATTCTCTTTAAGGGGGAGAGGTTGTAACGCCCCGTGTTTTCACACGAGCAGGTAAGTGTTACGTGCGCATTTACATTTAATTATATGATTTTATATTTTGAATGTTTTGGACTCAATTGGAAATTGAGCTTGGGCTTAATTGCCACTTTTCGAAAGTTTAGGGACCTATTTGAATAATAGGCAACCCTGAACGTTTTTCGCGATATCTTGAGTTCCGGACCTCGAAATCGAGATCCGTAAACTGCGTTGAACTTGTTTCGATGATACCTATCCTTTGAACTTTACCTTATACCATTTCGATATCATTTGAACTTTCGACAATGAACCTTTCTATAGCCTCGACTTTATAACTTGTTTGAACCGTTTCTTAAACAAACTGGACTTGGACCGACCCGTATCCTACCCGTTTCCTTACTAAATATCAGCATTTGCTTCCTTGTGCTTCCACTTTTGATCGATCATTATCATCCCAAGAGATAAGCAAGAAGCTCCAAGAAACCCTTATTTTGATCAACCAAACTTTGAGCTCAAGATCAACCTATCTTCCATCTTCTTCCAAGGTAAAGTATGTATTGTTTTCCCCTCATCCTTCTCTCTATTTTCATTCGATTATATCTTGAGTTGGGTTGGAGAATCATGTGTATGAAGAAAAGCTTGAATATGAACAAAATATTATGAATTCTTGGTTTTATGGATTTCCCTTGTTTGAAGTAAGAATTATTACATGGAAAGTGTTGCTTGTAACCTCCTCATCATTTCAATATCCTTGAATCTCATATTAGGTGATTTGTTTGGGAGTTGCCATTGTTGAAGCTTGAAGCTTCCATGATTGAAAGCTTGATATTGAATGATCTTTTGCCAACTTTATGCATGAATTCTTGTAAATATGAATGAGTTATGTGAATTGCATGAGTTTTGTGGCTTGAAAGCATGTCTAAGTGTACCTAAGAGCTTCCTTGTTGATGCCCTGCTTCACCAAAGCTTTTCCCTCACGAAGCAGAGCTTTTGCTCTGTTTTCTCTTTGAAGACGACGAGCTGACACGGCCGTGTCAGCTTTGAACTGAAAATGGACACGACCGTGTTGGGCTCTCGACTTTGGAAAATTATTTTCAGAAAATCGGACACGGCCGTGCCCAAATGTTTTGATAACTCAACACGGCCGTGTCAAGCCCTCGACTTGGAAAATTTGATTTTTAAACCTCGGACACGGCCTTGTCCATTTCCTTTGAAAACTCAACATGGCCGTGTCATTTGAATTGACAGCTTTGGCGAAACTCTTTTATTGCTTGTATTGCATTTATGGTTCTTATCCGTGAATTATATGCAATGTGAATTCCTTTAAACTTTGAATTATGATTGATATATGACCTCAAGGATTATATGAATGCAGGAATGAAAAGTATGAAAGCTATGAACGTGAACGAATACGATTTTATCGTATATTGAACGAAACTTGATGAATTATGTGTTTAATTGAATTCCATGGTATTCATGATCATATTTGGACATGTTCTTATGTTTGAAGCATATCATAACATGTCATTGCATAGCCGAGGCGTCAAATGTGGTCATAATTGAGTCTCACACTACCTTTGTCACACAGATATTGACCCAGTGGGAGACGGGGTTGAGCAGTGAGAGCTTTGTTGGGTTCTTTGGTCTACCAGGTGGGTTTTTCTTCTATTAGTTAAAGATATGACCCCAATATACCTAATGTGCAAGATTTTGGCCGAAGATATATATATATCTATATCGAGTTTTCCAACGAATCAATGTTTTAAATGTAAAGCCTTTAATTTGAATATCCTGCCACAAGTTTTGGCGAGAAATGAATGTTCATAATGAATGGGGGCCCGGGACTTAGTGTATTGGTGAACCGAGGAAGCTTGGGCTGACGGGAATCCACATATACTAGTCCCATCAAGTTCGGTAACCTAGACTTCACTAGGAGATTAGTGAAAGAAGGGGGGACCCGCGCTTTTGGGGATTCATGTACCCCTCTAGCACCAATAAATGAGGGTTCGGGCCTTGCAAACCCATCCCTGACTGGAGGAAGAAGGAGTATATGAATGATCGAAGAAATGATCTAATCAATGTGCACGAAAGAATGAATGCATGAACGAATGAATGATTAACGAATTACACGAGGTGTTGGTTGGAGATAATGCACGCCCCCTCGCCGGGCCACAAATGACCTAATGAATGAAATGAATTGTTATAATCCTATTCGTTGTATTTTAATTCCCACTTGGGAAAAATGCTTCTAAACCTCGAATAAGGATTATAGCTTGCATGTATGTGTTTAAATTCCACTGTATTATTATATTATGCCTATTTTTATACCCACCAGTCTGTCTAAGATTGAACCCGGAGTTGTTTCAGTTTCTTTTTGCAGGAGGGAACGCTAGGCGGGATACAAGTCGGAGAAGTCTTGCATAGTGTCTAGCATTTCTTATCTTTACAGTCATTTGTTTATGCTTTTGGTATTTTGGATAATGTAATTGAATGGAGCGTACACGTTTGTATTAGAGTTACTGAGCTTACTTGAACTTAAATGTTGGTACCTAGAGCATATAGCTCAATATATGGACTACATGTTGTTATCTAGAGCATATAGCTCAGTATATGGTATATGAATTATTGCTTCCGCTTTTTTGTTACTCTGATTGTTGTTGTTGTTGTTGTTGTTGTTAGGGTTTAAGTGATAGGTTAGTCCCGCCTGGCTTAACGAGTGTGTATGTCTCCGTTCGCTATGATTTGGCACGTGTATGGAAATCCATTTCACGGGGGATGTGACGTCTCGCGCTCGGGCGTTACAACAAACATAGTGGAGCTTCATCACTATGTTAAACTTGATGAAGTGGTTCATATGGCTATCAAAGTTGAAAGGCAACTCAAGAAGGGGCGTACAGTTACTAAAAATGATGAACAAAACCGTTCTAAATCTAAGTGGACTTCTACTTCAAAAGCACTTGAAAAACAGCCCAAAGCTAAGGAGGATCCACCAGTGGCTAAGGGATCATTTGAGAAAGGTAATACTTCTACTCAACGCTCTCGTGATATTAAATGTTTCAAGTGTCATGGATCAGGTCATATTATGTCCCAATGTCCAAATAAGAAGGCCATGATCTTGTTGGATAATGGAGAGATTGAAACTGAAAGTGAGGGCCATGAAGTACACCATGATTCACCGGATGAGGAGAGTGGTCACTTTCCTTGCCTCAAGCTTTGTAATTTGAGGTGTAAGTCACGGTAGTAATGAGGAGGTACAAAATGTTTCCTTAAGGCCACTCTCATATCATTCCAATTATCAATACGATACTCACCACTTCTCCTCCTATATAACATCAATTGATCCGACCATGCAATGGCATATTCCGTGAAGGACACGGCTGCAAGCTTAACCTTCTTTTCCTCCGAGTAGTTATGACACTCAAACACCATTTCCACTTTCCTGTCCCATTCAATATAGGCCTCCAGATGAATTTGCCCTTTAAATGAAGGAATGGAGAGTTTAATAGAACCAAGATTGTTATCCATTGTCTCTCTTCGCGTACGAAGTTGGTGGTGCATTGGTCGTCGTGTACAGTCTCTTCTTGAGGATGCCCTTGAGGCTGCCTCATCAAAGGAATCATCCTCAAATTCATTCCGTGGATTATGTTGCCTTTGATTTGCCCTTCCGTTTTGAATTTGAGTCATCCTTTCATCATTTTGATCCAAACGGTCTCGGATCTCATTGAATTGCAAATTCATTCGTTTAAATTGTTGTTGCATAGCTTGTAATGTAAAAGCTAGGTCCATTGGAGGTTGATTTTCGGCCATATTGTACCTGCAAAACAAAGGTTAACAAAAATACCTCACAAACACTCCCTTACGTGTTTACACTCTTTTGGTGTTGACTCCCCTCGTGTATCACTTAAATTGTAGCTTTTTTTCCCTCTACTAGGCTCACAATCTCATGCATTTTTCCACTCTTTACTCTCAATTCTTTGAAGAAAGTCACAAGAAGTTTCAAATTCCTCAACCAAATAATCCCTTAGATGAATCAAGGGTGCGAAAAACTTACACAAATGAACCGTTTAAATGATGCAAACAAACGTATCTATGTGATTGAATATTATCGAAACAAGGCTGCCCTCTTTTTTTTTTTTTTTAAACGCGGCTTTTTCTTCCCTTTTTTTGTATGCGTTTTTAAGCCTTTTTTGAAGATCTTCTCTTTTTTTTTTTTTTTTTTTTTTGGATCTTTTGCAGCCAAAATAACAAGAGAAACGAAATTACACAAAAATAAAGATAAGGATAAGTAACCTTGTATGGAAACCTAAGCTCTTGATAACAACGATACGCACTCCACATACTTGCCGTGAAACCCTATACCAATACTTGGACTTCTTGATTTTCGATCGTCCACATCAAGGTTAAAATTGAGGAGTGTGACCCGTTTGCTATAATGAGCAAGGAACCAACACTATCAGATTTGAATAGTAATACACCCCGTCGACTATAATGAGTCGGGAAATGACATTATCCGGTGGAGGGTTTGAAATCCTAATGACGTTCAGCTAAGAACTAGAGACTTTAACTCACTTGAATCACAATTCATTAAGAGTTGACTGAAAAAAACAAAATACAAGGCTGGAATATAGAGATGCATGCATGGGAATTATAGGGGACAATTCAAAATTCAAAGAGACAAGTTATTCTCGTCACTTTCCTAGAAGGTTAAAAAAAACGGGCTTAACCTAATCTGAATACATGGAAAATAAATAAAAAGATGGCCCAAAGTATAATATAATAGTTCAGGGCCAAATTACAATAAACTTAACACAATTTGGGCTTCAAATTCGATCACTATGACCTTGAAACAAAGTGGATTGGATCCAGCTGAATACTTGTCTTCTTGGGGCTCTTCTTGAGTTATTTGGATCAAAAGAGATTGAACTTCCTCTTCCATTCTTTTGGACAGTGACCGTGTGATAGGTCCAACGTAACTTGGTTCATCCTGAGTTGTGATCATATCAACATTTGGATCAAAGTGTGGCCTTGTCTTATGATTCACATCATACCTCCTGCCAGCTGAATAAACAGAAAATAGGAGGAAATAAAGACTAATCTAAGCCAGATTCCTATGTGATATGCAATGAAAATATATGCACAGAAAATCAAGTGTCCAAACTGATATTTTATTGAAAAGCCCCAAAATCTTATTTGGTCAATTAAAGCGCTCGATGGAAATGTGCCAAATGCAACAATCAAAACTGAAATCCTAACTTATGCTCGAAAGAAAAGAGCTCAAAACATGAATTCATGAAGTACTCTACTGAGTACATCATCTGTTTGAGTACAAGACAAATATATAAAGTACTAAATGCTAGAGGAAATATTCAAAGTTCTTGCAGGTTCAGAAAATTCAAGGGAGCTTAAACCTCCACCCTGCTGCTGATTTTGCTAGAAGATTATCCAATCCATCAGTTGGAATAATAGCAGGTGGAGTACTACTAGATAGAATTTCAACAGATGAAACACTTGTTGGGAAAATTTTAAAAATTTCCCAATAAGTTAGGATTGAATCATGCAATTTCTATTCCCAAATTCGTAGAGATCAAGAAACTCACTTAGGTAGTAGCTTTCTTGACAAGTTCTAGCTACCCAAGAACGCTCTTCACATGGCTTGATCCCCAAAAGCTCCTTTGAATCTTTCAAGACTTCATGATAGAAGCCCTCTAGAGAATTACTCCACCAACCGCGACCACAATCCGAATAGGGAGGATGCTAGTTCTATATTTGGTGTTTAGGCTCAAGGTTTTAGTGTATAATTGTTGGAGAAGGAGAAATTGTGTATCAATCTCCCTAGCGGTTCGAACCCCTCATATAAATAGGCTTAAGGTTCGAACCCTATTCCTTGTTGGACAAGGATTCTAAACTCTTTTGGAAAGGAATTTCTTTACTTGGAGAGTAAGACTCTTACTTTCACCAAAAGTCTCCTTTTGACCAACTTGTCAAGCAAGAATAATATCTAACTCTCTCAGATATTTTATTTAACTTTATTTATTAAATAATAAATAACTTGAAGAATAATAATTAATTAATTAATTCATAATTAATTATTTATTAGACTTTAATTCTCCAAATTAGGACTTTAATAATAATTCAAAATTAAATCAAAGTCCATTAAATAATTAACATATTAATTATTTAACTCATACACGTATATATACACGTGACTACACATGTTACTTAGGACACGTGTCATTCACGTGTTCCACACATGTGGGCCCCACCATTCTCTTAATGGTTCGATCAACTCGTTTAATCGATTTAAGCCTTAACGCACGTGACCGGGTTGTTGTATGTGGCCCTCTAGGTTCTTAATTCAATTAGTAGTGACCCCAATTAATCAATTCCCTAATTAATTAATTAGTCCACTGATCAAACGACCATAGTCTAGCAACAGGTGTTTGACCCCTAGCTGAATTAGAATGTCCCGATTCGAGAGAACCTTTAAGTCATTGAGATATGTGAGATACAATCCTCCTACATCCCATCTCTCAATCAAGATCTAGGGTAAGGGAATAATTGGAACCCTAATAATCATGATCTTAATGTTCAGTGCATTTCATATCCATTTGATCTCAATCCAAGAAACTCATTTCTTGATGTCTTGATCCATTGCCTTGGCCAAGGACTCCTAGATGGCATATGAGTGACTTACACAATAAGAGATCAACTTGCTAATGCAAGTGTAGGTCCTTTATCGATTCTCATATACATTCATGTGCCACCTGTGCAATCCCAACATAAGCCTTGAATTAGTTGTCTAAGGTGACACCCTTTAAAGCTTACACCTATGACTACAGAGTTAGCCCATAAAGTATGAATGGAACCTCAAGTCTAAGGATCACTTAATCACATCAATGACTCATGAGATATTTCCTAATCTGGAAGTTTCTATTTCCAGATGTAGAAACTTCCTTTTCCCATTTAGGAATCTTCTCACATGGGAGACCTCAGTGTACTTTCTTAGAATAAGCATGCACCCCCATGTATCATGCACGTATCAACAATACACTTTGCACCCCATGAAACAAGGTGGCCCTTCTTAAGGGCGTGATCACACAAGCAAGCCTCGAACGAGTCAGGTTGACACTACCACTGTCTATAGGACTCATCGGCTTGGAGTGATTTCTAATCATGACTTATGTGATATAGGGCTCATCTCATGAACCACTTCTCCTAAATGGTTGAGTCCTATAAGTCATATTGATTAGGGGATTTCTTATACATGCGCAGTTAAAGTAAACATACAATCAAACAAGAGCATATAAAGGAGTGTTGCCTTAATTCGTATTATTCAAAGGTTTTCTGTGATTTACAAAAAGGAAAGTACGAAATCAGACTATTACATCGGCTTTCAGGGTACTATTCCTGTAACGCCCCGATTTTCAGAAAGTCAGGTACGCTCGACACGTGTGGGTTTCGAGCGTTAGGATTTTATTTTATTATTTTCATTTATTTAATTCATACGTGTTATATTAATCTTATAAATTGTGATCCAACATGATTACGTGAAAATATATGAAATATATGTCAACTTGAGGATTCTTGTATGAATGGAATTTAATTGTTACGTGAATTAAGTGTTCAATTTGATTTAATTGCCAAATTGTCCTTAAATGCTCATTCATTTTAATTGAGGGACCAAATTGCATGAAAGCTTTGTGAACCTAGTTGATCATTTCCCAACCTTGGGTACTCAATTGCATAACTTATAGAACTTAGGGATTTGATCATAAATATTCCTTTTTCTCCCAAATATATCGATACATGCTTCCCTTTCATCATCTTCATTCATTTTATCCCAAAATCATCATCCTTCCTTGCTCCTCTCTACCGAGCCAAAACTATGAAAAGGGAAGAAGAGAAATCATTCATCTTCAAGCTATTTTCCAAGAAAGCTAGGGAATTCAAGCTCAAGCAACTATGTTCATCATCTTTTTCCATCTATTTTCACTTGAAGGTATAGTTGAGCATGTATGTGAATTCTTGGGAATAATCCATGAAGCTAGGGTTACGATTTTGGTGTAACAACTTGTCTATATGATGTTAGAGGCAATACTTCAAGCTTTAGACTTGAAAATATGCATGAAGTCTTGAAGAATATAAGATTATAGGATGAATTTATATATAAGCTAAAGTTGGTGATTGTGATGATTAAAGCATGGATTATGTGTTTATATTGTGTTTTATTGCACTTTAAGCATGTATATATGTTTCCTTCTATGAATTATAAAATATGGAATGGATTATGAGTGTTTTGGGAGCTTTGGGAGCTTGGTTCGTAGCTCCCCTGTTCTTCTCCCCTGTTTCTGAACCTTCTGTGTAACGGGAACGGCCGTTCCCGTCCCCTTTGCAATTGGGGAACAGCCGTTCCCATTGTTTGAATAGTGTGTCAGGCGGCGAGGATGGGAACGCCCGTTCCCACTTTGTCTCACAGACGGGAACGGCCGTTCCCATCTTCGGGGAGCCCGACAGCGGGAACGGCCATTCCCACTTTGAACTGAAACCCGGAACGGCCGTTCCCAGCTCTCTGGTAGTGCAGAAACTTTCTGTATAAAAATGGAATTTTGGGACATCGTTCATGAATCAAGCAAGTAGGTCATGTTAGTGTGCATGAATCAAGCATGTCATGTCAGGAAAGCAAGCCATGTGTTCTCCTGGCCAGGTCCTCCTTAGTGAGGGCGATGGACCGGTCTTAGAGCCGGTGATTGTCCGTCCAATCACAGGAAGAACAATACCCTATCGTGTTCGTGTGTTCTCTTGGCCAGGTTCTCCTTAGTGAGGGCGCTGGACCGGTCTTAGAGCCGGTGGTTGTCCGTCCAACCACAAGAAGAACAAAGGCCTATCGTGTACCCGTGTTCTCCTGGCCAGGTTCTCTTTAGGGAGGGCGCTGGGCTGGTTTTCGAGCTGGTGGTTGTCCGTCCAACCACAGGAGAAACAACCCATCGTGTTACAAGCAAGCCATGTAGTGATTGCATGATCTCCATTCCATGAACGTGCTAAGTGATTACACTATTGCATGATTGCACGATAATTGAATTGTGTGATCACCTAATGATTATCAAGCAAGCGAGCATGTTTATCGATTGCATGAAAAGAACAAGTATTTAATATTGATAGTTGTATTCTCGGGCGAAGCTACATTATTAGTGAACTCATATATTTATCTTTTATAAATCTTTGCCCGAGAATATAATTTGCATGTTATCTGCGCTAATATGTATTTAAACCCCTCACTCGGTCTTCACAGACTGACACCTCCACCTTTCAGGTTACTGCAGGTGCGTGCTAGGCGGGAGTTGAGTCGAGTCGAGTCCAGTTCATGTAGTCATGTCATCCGTGGTTCGTGTATTTATTTATTATGGAATTGTAGTTATTGTTATTGTTAAATTGGAGATGATAATGTATTGATATGATAATTTGAAATATATTTTATTTGGTAAACGAGAAATGTTATGATTGGACAAATGGAAATAAGTGATAGTGTTTACTTTATGCTTCCGCTTTATCTTATTGCACGTTTTAGTTATCCCGCCTAGCTTGTCGAGTATTGCATAGTCACCCGTTCGCTATAGGTTGATTCATGTACGGAGTGGCCGTTTCGTAGGTGGATTGACCTATAGTGCGGGGGTGTGGTACCTCCACGTGTCAAGGGGTGCTACATCTAAGGTGGTATCAGAGCCCGGTTGCAAAACCGAGGTTCTAGTGTCGTGTCGTGTCGAGTCTAGGTCGTACGGCGTAGGAATTACTTGGTAATCTGAGAGTCTTGCATATTATTTGAAATTACTTGGCTACTTGGACTCTTTGAATTACCTGAAATACTTGATAGCTTGTACTTTGTATTAATTCATGTTATTAAGTGCCAGTTGAGTGATCTAGAATTGCTGGAAATTATGTGATCAAGTGTTTTATTTTAAATATTGATGAATTACTTGTTGCATTTTATATTAAATTCTCGTTATCGATACTAATTATGTGACAACTATGTGACATGAGCACGTCTTATCCGCATGCATTTAGTTTCAATCGAGTTGTGAGTGACAGATTTCGAGAAATATATAAGTCAAGGCCGGAGGATTTTGAAATATTAAGAGACTGATCAACTGCTCGAACCAAGTGCAATTCGGCCAACAATGAATGGACGCTGGAATCGAGTCTAACCTTTTTACGGTGCCAGGTTCTTCAATGTATTCATAAGCACGTGCATCATAATTGTTAATTAAATTGCTTCTTATAACAGAATATTGTTATAGCTGTTACTGAAATTACCTACTTGATGCACAAAGTATATGCCTAAATTAGTTGAAGCATTTAAATTGTTTTACTTACAAGGATATTTTTAAATTAATATAAATGTTCCAACATGTCGCACTTAAATTGCTAATAGGTATGTGATGTGCATTGACACTCTAATCATCACGCATTATTTAGCGGTTATTGTCAATAGGCTTTTCGGATGTTCTGCACAATCCTTGCCCCTATTTCTACAATTTGAATTTTAAGGAAGAGATTTTGAATCAGTGGGTACCATGGTGGTAACCGGGTAATTTGATTTGGATTGAGAGTTTAGAAAAATTTTGGGGTTGTGAGAAGAATTTGTTTGGGATTTGGTAAGAGCAGGAGGTGTGAAGTAAATATTGGAAAATTTTGGGAAACTGGAAAATGATGATAAGTTCAAGCAGATAAATGTTCAGTGGGTCTTTCAACCTTCAGGAATTGCTTAGCATTTTGGAATTTCAGTATATATAGGAGAATGAACTTTTTCTACCTGGGGTTTTGGTATTAACCTTGTAAATGTCAAGTCCCGGGAAGTATTAGGTGATTGTAGGATATTGGAAAATTTAATATCAAATCAGAGTGGTGACAGTCAGGGAATTTCAAGTGGGATATGTCTTTAACGGAAAGATTAGAAAAGAACCACTAACCAAAATCTTGATCAATGACAAGTAAGACGAGGAAAAGGTTACGGGAATTAAATCAGCAGAGAAGCTTGCAAGTGGGAAAGGACGAAACACATTTAAAGAACTTAGAAAATCTCCATTTCTTAAGGGGGAGAGCCGGTCTGGAAGTAAACTTAAATCAGAAGCTAGATAGCACTCGGGAAAGTTGGAATTTTGAGAGAATCAATTCTTCCTGGAAACCTCTATCAGAACCGTGTGAAAGAAGTCTTCAATAAGTTAAGCTTTCCTCCCTCTTACACAAAGAAAAGTCCCATCATCGACAGCACCTTTGTTCTATCATCATTTTCAGGAAAGTGGGTACACTGTCTGCAATCCTCCGACAACCTCAGGATATCATTTGACTCAGTAAATAGAAAAGGATTCAGTTTGGGCGATATCCGGAACCAATCTCAAGTTTTGATAGGTTAACTCCGACAAGAGTTTTCTTACGAAGTTGTTACTTGTACCCTAGAGATGTTTGGGAATGCTCATCGTGCTTCCATTCGTGTGGTTGCCGTCGCCTCCATGAATACACCAGTTTACTATGAACCCTTCAGAGAGATGGAAGTTCGAGTGATCCTCTCTTTCAAGATATTTCGTGGAATTGTGGGGTATGTTATCAAATTTTAGGGGCCAAAGGAAGACGTTTCACTAGGACCTGATTCTTTCGGTTTCTATGCAAGTGTGCTTGCTGAATTACTCTCTCGGGATGACGACCTTGATTCCTCTATTGCAAATATTCGCCACATTGTTAACTAAGGGAATAGGAGCTTAACTTTCGGGCTTCAAATAGAGAGTTAAGATCTATGCTTCAGGAAGTTGTTTCACTTGGATTACCGAGGTATAGAAAATAGTAAAACCTGTTCGTTCGGTTGCTGGAAAAGAACTTGCTTGGAACCCAAAATCAGTCTTCTAAACTTGAACGGGCGATTACACTCTAACAAGAAAATCAGGGTGTTCTCAATTCTGAAATGAGAAAGTAAATGTGAAAATCAGTGCAAGAATGGTTGAACCGGCAAATCTGTAATTCAGACGGGTCTGAAGATGTGGTGATTAATGATGATTTACGGATTATGTTAGAAAATAGCACAATGGCAGAAATGGCTATCAAGAATTGGAATATCGAACCGTATTGGTGCAAAGCGGGAAAATCTCAACTAAAGAATCAAGTATTCAACCGAATTAATTCAGTCCCAGAAATTCAACCCTCGGTGAACGGTACACCTAATCATGCATATCACGTGCATTATTCATTTCTCGTTATCATTATCTTGCTATTTTTATACCTGAATCCTTATTTGTTATTAATTGTTGATTATTTTATTATTATTATTATTATTCTTGCATATTAATCCTTGTTTATTATTAATTGTAATGTGAACAATTATTTGTATAAATGATAATTTTACTTGATCCTTGTGTGGTAAGTGTCAATATTTGTCTAAGTACTTGCTTGAATTTTTATCTTGTGCGTGAGAGACGGGGATTCTCTCAGGGTTGTCAGGAGACGGGGTTCTCTTGTTACTTGCTCGAGAGACGGGGCTCTCTCGTTAATCTGGAAGTTTCTATTTCCAGATGTAGAAACTTCCTTTTCCCATTTAGGAATCTTCTCACATGGGAGACCTCAGTGTACTTTCTTAGAATAAGCAAGCACCCCCATGTATCATGCACGTATCAACAATACACTTTGCACCCCATGAAACAAGGTGGCCCTTCTTAAGGGCGTGATCACACAAGCAAGCCTCGAACGAGTCAGGTTGACACTACCACTGTCTATAGGACTCATCGGCTTGGAGTGATTTCTAATCATGACTTATGTGATATAGGGCTCATCTCATGAACCACTTCTCCTAAATGGTTGAGTCCTATAAGTCATATTGATTAGGGGATTTCTTACACATGCGCAGTTAAAGTAAACATACAATCAAACAAGAGCATATAAAGGAGTGTTGCCTTAATTCGTATTATTCAAAGGTTTTCTGTGATTTACAAAAAGGAAAGTACGAAATCAGACTATTACATCGGCTTTCAGGGTACTATTCCTGTAACGCCCCGATTTTCAGAAAGTCAGGTACGCTCGACACGTGTGGGTTTCTGGCGCTAGGATTTTATTTTATTATTTTCATTTATTTAATTCATACGTGTTATATTAATCTTATAAATTGTGATCCAACATGATTACGTGAAAATATATGAAATATATGTCAACTTGAGGATTCTTGTATGAATGGAATTTAATTGTTACGTGAATTAAGTGTTCAATTTGATTTAATTGCCAAATTGTCCTTAAATGCTCATTCATTTTAATTGAGGGACCAAATTGCATGAAAGCTTTGTGAACCTAGTTGATCATTTCCCAACCTTGGGTACTCAATTGCATAACTTATAGAACTTAGGGATTTGATCATAAATATTCCTTTTTCTCCCAAATATATCGATACATGCTTCCCTTTCATCATCTTCATTCATTTTATCCCAAAATCATCATCCTTCCTTGCTCCTCTCTACCAAGCCAAAACTATGAAAAGGGAAGAAGAGAAATCATTCATCTTCAAGCTATTTTCCAAGAAAGCTAGGGAATTCAAGCTCAAGCAACTATGTTCATCATCTTTTTCCATCTATTTTCACTTGAAGGTATAGTTGAGCATGTATGTGAATTCTTGGGAATAATCCATGAAGCTAGGGTTACGATTTTGGTGTAACAACTTGTCAATATGATGTTAGAGGCAATACTTCAAGCTTTAGACTTGAAAATATGCATGAAGTCTTGAAGAATATAAGATTATAGGATGAATTTATATATAAGCTAAAGTTGGTGATTGTGATGATTAAAGCATGGATTATGTGTTTATATTGTGTTTTATTGCACTTTAAGCATTTATATATGTTTCCTTCTATGAATTATAAAATATGGAATGGATTATGAGTGTTTTGGGAGCTTTGGGAGCTTGGTTCGTAGCTCCCCTGTTCTTCTCCCCTGTTTCTGAACCTTCTGTGTAACGGGAACGGCCGTCCCGTCCCCTTTGCAATTGGGGAACAGCCGTTCCCATTGTTTGAATAGTGTGTCAGGCGGCGAGGATGGGAACGCCCGTTCCCACTTTGTCTCACAGACGGGAACGGCCGTTCCCATCTTCGGGGAGCCCGACAGCGGGAACGGCCATTCCCACTTTGAACTGAAACCCGGAACGGCCGTTCCTAGCTCTCTGGTAGTGCAGAAACTTTCTGCATAAAAATGGAAGTTTGGGACATCGTTCCAACGGGTTATTTGACCCCAAATTGCTATTATATGATTGATTATATGTCGAAACAACATGTTATCATGCTACATTGTATATTGCTCCATGTCTCGTATATGATCACGCCGTGCATCGTTATATGGAATAATATGCAAGAATTGTGGTCTCATGCACGTACATTGTTCCGTTTCTTGTCCAGTTATTCTCCAGGGCGGAGATTGTGGATCATGAGCACGTTCACGCATTCACGAGTCGTGTGTCGCCTGTCAGGTGAGGTTTAATTTCTAGTTATATAGAACCCGTATAACCTTTACGTGGTTTTGACCCAAAGGTATTTATATTTATAGTTTTATGAAAGCTCCTATTATTTCAAGCATGTTATTGTTCATGAATCAAGCAAGTAGGTCATGTTAGTGTGCATGAATCAAGCATGTCATGTCAGGAAAGCAAGCCATGTGTTCTCCTGGCCAGGTCCTCCTTAGTGAGGGCGATGGACCGGTCTTAGAGCCGGTGATTGTCCGTCCAATCACAGGAAGAACAATACCCTATCGTGTTCGTGTGTTCTCTTGGCCAGGTTCTCCTTAGTGAGGGCACTGGACCGGTCTTAGAGCCGGTGGTTGTCCGTCCAACCACAAGAAGAACAAAGGCCTATCGTGTACCCGTGTTCTCCTGGCCAGGTTCTCTTTAGGGAGGGCGCTGGGCTGGTTTTCGAGCTGGTGGTTGTCCGTCCAACCACAGGAGAAACAACCCATCGTGTTACAAGCAAGCCATGTAGTGATTGCATGATCTCCATTCCATGAACGTGCTAAGTGATTACACTATTGCATGATTGCACGATAATTGAATTGCGTGATCACCTAATGATTATCAAGCAAGCGAGCATGTTTATCGATTGCATGAAAAGAACAAGTATTTAATATTGATAGTTGTATTCTCGGGCGAAGCTACATTATTAGTGAACTCATATATTTATCTTTTATAAATCTTTGCCCGAGAATATAATTTGCATGTTATCTGCGCTAATATGTATTTAAACCCCTCACTCGGTCTTCACAGACTGACACCTCCACCTTTCAGGTTACTGCAGGTGCGTGCTAGGCGGGAGTTGAGTCGAGTCGAGTCCAGTTCATGTAGTCATGTCATCCGTGGTTCGTGTATTTATTTATTATGGAATTGTAGTTATTGTTATTGTTAAATTGGAGATGATAATGTATTGATATGATAATTTGAAATATATTTTATTTGGTAAACGAGAAATGTTATGATTGGACAAATGGAAATAAGTGATAGTGTTTACTTTATGCTTCCGCTTTATCTTATTGCACGTTTTAGTTATCCCGCCTAGCTTGTCGAGTATTGCATAGTCACCCGTTCGCTATAGGTTGATTCATGTACGGAGTGGCCGTTTCGTAGGTGGATTGACCTATAGTGCGGGGGTGTGGTACCTCCACGTGTCAAGGGGTGCTACATCTAAGGTGGTATCAGAGCCCGGTTGCAAAACCGAGGTTCTAGTGTCGTGTCGTGTCGAGTCTAGGTCGTACGGCGTAGGAATTACTTGGTAATCTGAGAGTCTTGCATATTATTTGAAATTACTTGGCTACTTGGACTCTTTGAATTACCTGAAATAATTGATAGCTTGTACTTTGTATTAATTCGTGTTATTAAGTGCCAGTTGAGTGATCTAGAATTGCTGGAAATTATGTGATCAAGTGTTTTATTTTAAATATTGATGAATTACTTGTTGCATTTTATATTAAATTCTCGTTATCGATACTAATTATGTGACAACTATGTGACATGAGCACGTCTTATCCGCATGCATTTAGTTTCAATCGAGTTGTGAGTGACAGGTTTCGAGAAATATATAAGTCAAGGCCGGAGGATTTTGAAATATTAAGAGACTGATCAACTGCTCGAACCAAGTGCAATTCGGCCAACAATGAATGGACGCTGGAATCGAGTCTAACCTTTTTACGGTGCCAGGTTCTTCAATACATTCATAAGCACGTGCATCATAATTGTTAATTAAATTGCTTCTTATAACAGAATATTGTTATAGCTGTTACTGAAATTACCTACTTGATGCACAAAGTATATGCCTAAATTAGTTGAAGCATTTAAATTGTTTTACTTACAAGGATATTTTTAAATTAATATAAATGTTCCAACATGTCGCACTTAAATTGCTAATAGGTATGTGATGTGCATTGACACTCTAATCATCATGCATTATTTAGCGGTTATTGTCAATAGGCTTTTCGGATGTTCTGCACAATCCTTGCCCCTATTTCTACAATTTGAATTTTAAGGAAGAGATTTTGAATCAGTGGGTACCATGGTGGTAACCGGGTAATTTGATTTGGATTGAGAGTTTAGAAAAATTTTGGGGTTGTGAGAAGAATTTGTTCGGGATTCGGTAAGAGCAGGAGGTGTGAAGTAAATATTGGAAAATTTTGGGAAACTGGAAAATGATGATAAGTTCAAGCAGATAAATGTTCAGTGGGTCTTTCAACCTTCAGGAATTGCTTAGCATTTTGGAATTTCAGTATATATAGGAGAATGAACTTTTTCTACTTGGGGTTTTGGTATTAACCTTGTAAATGTCAAGTCCCGGGAAGTATTAGGTGATTGTAGGATATTGGAAAATTTAATATCAAATCAGAGTGGTGACAGTCAGGGAATTTCAAGTGGGATATGTCTTTAACGGAAAGATTAGAAAAGAACCACTAACCAAAATCTTGATCAATGACAAGTAAGACGAGGAAAAGGTTACGGGAATTAAATCAGCAGAGAAGCTTGCAAGTGGGAAAGGACGAAACACATTTAAAGAACTTAGAAAATCTCCATTTCTTAAGGGGGAGAGCCGGTCTGGAAGTAAACTTAAATCAGAAGCTAGATAGCACTCGGGAAAGTTGGAATTTTGAGAGAATCAATTCTTCCTGGAAACCTCTATCAGAACCGTGTGAAAGAAGTCTTCAATAAGTTAAGCTTTCCTCCCTCTTACACAAAGAAAAGTCCCATCATCGACAGCACCTTTGTTCTATCATCATTTTCAGGAAAGTGGGTATACTGTCTGCAGTCCTCCGACAACCTCAGGATATCATTTGACTCAGTAAATAGAAAAGGATTCAGTTTGGGCGATATCCGGAACCAATCTCAAGTTTTGATAGGTTAACTCCGACAAGAGTTTTCTTACGAAGTTGTTACTTGTACCCTAGAGATGTTTGGGAATGCTCATCGTGCTTCCATTCGTGTGGTTGCCGTCGCCTCCATGAATACACCAGTTTACTATGAACCCTTCAGAGAGATGGAAGTTCGAGTGATCCTCTCTTTCAAGATATTTCGTGGAATTGTGGGGTATGTTATCAAATTTCAGGGGCCAAAGGAAGACGTTTCACTAGGACCTGATTCTTTCGGTTTCTATGCAAGTGTGCTTGCTGAATTACTCTCTCGGGATGACGACCTTGATTCCTCTATTGCAAATATTCGCCACATTGTTAACTAAGGGAATAGGAGCTTAACTTTCGGGCTTCAAATAGAGAGTTAAGATCTATGCTTCAGGAAGTTGTTTCACTTGGATTACCGAGGTATAGAAAATAGTAAAACCTGTTCGTTCGGTTGCTGGAAAAGAACTTGCTTGGAACCCAAAATCAGTCTTCTAAACTTGAATGGGCGATTACACTCTAACAAGAAAATCAGGGTGTTCTCAATTCTGAAATGAGAAAGTAAATGTGAAAATCAGTGCAAGAATGGTTCAACCGGCAAATCTGTAATTCAGACGGGTCTGAAGATGTGGTGATTAATGATGATTTACGGATTATGTTAGAAAATAGCACAATGGCAGAAATGGCTATCAAGAATGGGAATATCGAACCGTAGTGGTGCAAAGCGGGAAAATCTCAACTAAAGAATCAAGTATTCAACCGAATTAATTCAGTCCCAGAATTTCAACCCTCGGTGAACGGTACACCTAATCATGCATATCACGTGCATTATTCATTTCTCGTTATCATTATCTTGCTATTTTTATACCTGAATCCTTATTTGTTATTAATTGTTGATTATTTTATTATTATTATTATTATTCTTGCATATAAATCCTTGTTTATTATTAATTGTAATGTGAACAATTATTTGTATAAATGATAATTTTACTTGATCCTTGTGTGGTAAGTGTCAATATTTGTCTAAGTACTTGCTTGAATTTTTATCTTGTGCGTGAGAGACGGGGATTCTCTCAGGGTTATCAGGAGACGGGGTTCTCTTGTTACTTGCTCGAGAGACGGGGCTCTCTCGTTAATTGCTTGAGAGACGGGGCACTCTCAGTATTTTCCACTATTTGTCAAGTTGTTCTAGTGGAAGGTTAGATTTTCTTTCGAGTGATTAGACTCCGGAAGTTGAGGGTCGTGATCTCAACCATTGGAAGACTTTGTGGAATGAAGACCTCTTTCAAACTAATCCCTGACGGGGAGTAGCTAACCCGCATGGGATGAACATGTAAGAGCCAATTAAAAATTCCAGGAATTCAGGACAAGGAATCTGAGGACGGATTCTCTTAAGGGGGAGAGAGTTGTAACGCCCCGATTTTCAGAAAGTCAGGTACGCTTGACACGTGTGGGTTTCGAGCGTTAGGATTTTATTTTATTATTTTCATTTATTTAATTCATACGTGTTATATTAATCTTATAAATTGTGATCCAACATGATTACGTGAAAATATATGAAATATATGTCAACTTGAGGATTCTTGTATGAATGGAATTTAATTGTTATGTGAATTAAGTGTTCAATTTGATTTAATTGCCAAATTGTCCTTAAATGCTCATTCATTTTAATTGAGGGACCAAATTGCATGAAAGCTTTGTGAACCTAGTTGATCATTTCCCAACCTTGGGTACTCAATTGCATAACTTATAGAACTTAGGGATTTGATCATAAATATTCCTTTTTCTCCCAAATATATCGATACATGCTTCCCCTTCATCATCTTCATTCATTTTATCCCAAAATCATCATCCTTCCTTGCTCCTCTCTACCAAGCCAAAACTATGAAAAGGGAAGAAGAGAAATCATTCATCTTCAAGCTATTTTCCAAGAAAGCTAGGGAATTCAAGCTCAAGCAACTATGTTCATCATCTTTTTCCATCTATTTTCACTTGAAGGTATAGTTGAGCATGTATGTGAATTCTTGGGAATAATCCATGAAGCTAGGGTTACGATTTTGGTGTAACAACTTGTCTATATGATGTTAGAGGCAATACTTCAAGCTTTAGACTTGAAAATATGCATGAAGTCTTGAAGAATATAAGATTATAGGATGAATTTATATATAAGCTAAAGTTGGTCATTGTGATGATTAAAGCATGGATTATGTGTTTATATTGTGTTTTATTGCACTTTAAGCATGTATATAAGTTTCCTTCTATGAATTATAAAATATGGAATGGATTATGAGTATTTTGGGAGCTTTGGGAGCTTGGTTCGTAGCTCCCCTGTTCTTCTCCCCTGTTTCTGAACCTTCTGTGTAACGGGAACGGCCGTTCCCATCCCCTTTGCAATTGGGGAACAGCCGTTCCCATTGTTTGAATAGTGTGTCAGGCGGCGAGGATGGGAACGCCCGTTCCCACTTTGTCTCACAGACGGGAACGGCCGTTCCCATCTTCGGGGAGCCCGACAGCGGGAACGGCCATTCCCACTTTGAACTGAAACCCGGAACGGCCGTTCCCAGCTCTCTGGTAGTGCAGAAACTTTCTGCATAAAAATGGAATTTTGGGACATCGTTCCAACGGGTTATTTGACCCCAAATTGCTATTATATGATTGATTATATGTCGAAACAACATGTTATCATGCTACATTGTATATTGCTCCATGTCTCGTATATGATCACGCCGTGCATCGTTATATGGAATAATATGCTAGAATTGTGGTCTCATGCACGTACATTGTTCCGTTTCTTGTCCAGTTATTCTCCAGGGCGGAGATTGTGGATCATGAGCACGTTCACGCATTCACGAGTCGTGTGTCGCCTGTCAGGTGAGGTTTAATTTCTAGTTATATAGAACCTGTATAACCTTTACGTGGTTTTGACCCAAAGGTATTTATATTTATAGTTTTATGAAAACTCCTATTATTTCAAGCATATTATTGTTCATGAATCAAACAAGTAGGTCATGTTAGTGTGCATGAATCAAGCATGTCATGTCAGGAAAGCAAGCCATGTGTTCTCCTGGCCAGGTCCTCCTTAGTGAGGGCGATGGACCGGTCTTAGAGCCGGTGATTGTCCGTCCAATCACAGGAAGAACAATACCCTATCGTGTTCGTGTGTTCTCTTGGCCAGGTTCTCCTTAGTGATGGCGCTGGACCGGTCTTAGAGCCGGTGGTTGTCCGTCCAACCACAAGAAGAACAAAGGCCTATCCTGTACCCGTGTTCTCCTGGCCAGGTTCTCTTTAGGGAGGGCGCTGGGCTGGTTTTCGAGCTGGTGGTTGTCCGTCCAACCACAGGAGAAACAACCCATCGTGTTACAAGCAAGCCATGTAGTGATTGCATGATCTCCATTCCATGAACGTGCTAAGTGATTACACTATTGCATGATTGCACGATAATTGAATTGCGTGATCACCTAATGATTATCAAGCAAGCGAGCATGTTTATCGATTGCATGAAAAGAACAAGTATTTAATATTGATAGTTGTATTCTCGGGCGAAGCTACATTATTATTGAACACATATATTTATCTTTTACAAATCTTTGCCCGAGAATATAATTTGCATGTTATCTGCGCTAATATGTATTTAAACCCCTCACTCGGTCTTCACAGACTGACACCTCCACCTTTCAGGTTACTGCAGGTGCGTACTAGGCGGGAGTTGAGTCGAGTCGAGTCCAGTTCATGTAGTCATGTCATCCGTGGTTAGTGTATTTATTTATTATGGAATTGTAGTTATTGTTATTGTTAAATTGGAGATGATAATGTATTGATATGATAATTTGAAATATATTTTATTTGGTAAACGAGAAATGTTATGATTGGACAAATGGAAATAAGTGATAGTGTTTACTTTATGCTTCCGCTTTATCTTATTGCACATTTTAGTTATCCCGCCTAGCTTGTCGAGTATTGCATAGTCACCCGTTCGCTATAGGTTGATTCATGTACGGAGTGGCCGTTTCGTAGGTGGATTGATCTATAGTGCGGGGGTGTGGTACCTCCACGTGTCAAGGGGTGCTACAATTCCTAACAATCTCCCACTTGCCCGTTAAAGCCATTCAGGAGCTAATCTAAGTCCCATCTTTGCAAGATAACCTTCGAAAGCTTCTCGACTAAGGGGTTTAGTAAGCCGGTCTGCCACATTCTCTGCTGATGCGACCCCCTCAATTTGCACATCACCTCTTTTGATGATATCATGGATTAGGTGATACTTCCTGTTAATGTGGTTGTTCCGTTGGTGAGATCTTGGTTCTCTTGCTTGAGAAACGCCCCAGTGTTATCACAAAACACTATGGGTCTTTCATGCTACGAACAACATTCAAATCTTGAATGAAGTTTCTAATCTGAACACCTTCCTTAGCTGCATCATTTGCAGCTAAGTATTCGGCCTCAGTGGTCGAATCTGCAGTGGTCGTTTGCTTGGAACTTTTCTAACTCTCTGCTCCGCCATTAAGGTAGAAAATATATCGTAGTATCCTCTGATTACTAGATCTTTCTATCCTCCGTATACTAAGAATAAGTCCCTAGTGCTTCGCAAGTACTTTAGGATATTCTTCACGCAGTCCAGTGACCTTCTCCAGGGTCTGATTGGAAACGACTTATTACACTAAGTGCATATGCCACATACAGTCGAGTACACAACATTGCATACATTATGCTACCTATTGCCGAAGCATAAGGCAAATGAGTCATCCTCTCCTTCTCAAGGTTCGTCTTAGGACACATCTTCTTTGACAAAGATGTTTTTACACTCCTGGGAAGAACTTTATTCTTCGCATTCTCCATACTGAACCGTTTCAGTACTTTGTCTATGTATATCGATTGTGATAGTCTATCAATCTCTTAGATCTATCCCTATAGATCTTAATACCGAGAATGTAGGACGCATCACCAAGATCTTTCATCTTCAATTGGTTCGATAACCAAGACTTAGTAACTTTCATGTCATCCTTCAAATTTCCAATTAGAAGGATCTCATCAACATAAAGCACCAAGAATTGTACTGAAGTCTCCAATTCCTTTCTATACACACAGGACTCATTCGAATTTTGAATGAAGCCAAATGCTTTGATTGCTTTATCAAAACGAATGTTCCGATTCCTAGAAGCCTGTTTCAATCCGTGGATTGATCTTTGGAGCTTGCAAACCTTTTGCTCACTCCCACTGAATGTGAAACCTATGGGTTTATCCATATAAATGACTTCATCAATATCTCTATTGAGAAAGGCAATTTTTACATCCATTTGCCATATCTCATAGTCGTAATAAGTAGATATGGCAAACAAGATCCGAATGGACTTTTGCATCGTAACAGGTGAGAAGGTTTGATCAAAGTCCACACCGGGCCTTTGAGTGAAGCCTTTGGAAAAGAGCCTTGCCTTATAGGCTACAACATTTCCATATACTCCGAGCTTTCTCTTAAAGATCCATTTGCAACCTACGAGTTTTACCCCATCAGGCAAATCAACCAAGTTCCAAACTTGGTTGGAGTACATGGAATCCATTTCAGACTTCATGGCTTGTTTCCACTGATCAGAATCCGAGTCTAACAGTGCCTCCTCATATGTTAGGGGATCATTATCCTCTTAAGAGATTTCATGGAGAAAACCATACCATCTCTCAAGCTGTCTAGGAGTGTGTTCAGAACGCCTTAGAGGAGGATTTTCTCGTGTATCAAAATTCGTGACTAGTTGTGGGGTATCAGATTAAGGCATCTCTTGCGTGGGTAGTGTGGTATCATCTCGAATTTCTTTGACTTCCGTGATCTTGCTTTTCTTTTCTTTTAGGAACGGTTCCTCAAGAAAAGTTACATTTCTTGAAACAAAATACCTTTTGTTCAGTTTGATCATAGAAGTAATATCCTATGGATTCCTTAGGATAGCCAACAAAGTAGCATAAGTTAGAACGAGCTTCTAACTTGTCTCCCACTGTCCTCATTTCATAGGGCGTTTTAAGGACTGACTTGGAAGGCAAAAGATTCAGAATCTTGGCTGCAGTTTCTAGAGCATAACCCCAGAAAGAAGGAGGTAAGTCAGTGAAACTCATCATGGAACGAACCATATCAAGTAGGGTTCGATTCCTTCTCTCAGAAACTCCATTAAGCTGAGGAGTTCCCGGAGGAGTCCAGTGAGAGATACTGCCATTATCTCTGAGATGATTAAGGAATTCTTCACTAAGACACACGCCACCTCGATCAGATCGAAGTGTCTTGATCTTCTGACCAGTTTGGTACTCAACCTCCTTTTAAAATTCTAAGAATTTCTCAAAAACCTCAGATTTGTACTTCATTAAGTACACGTAACCATAACGACTAAAGTCATTAGTAAAGGTTATGAAGTACTGATGATTGTTTCGAGTGCTTACACTAAGCGCTCCACAAACATCAGAATGGATCAAATCCAAGGTCTTTGTGGCTCGTTCCACACTCCTTTTGAAAGGAGTTTTGGACATCTTTCCTTTTAGACAGGATTCACAGGAAGTTAACTATTTAAGGGCATTTTTCAGAGAATGTCCCTAAGGTAGTTAACTTGCTAATTCTGTTCTTAGAAATATGTCCTAATCTACCGTGCCACAAAGATGCTGAGACTTCGTCATCTCTCTTACGTTTTGTTTCTCGTTGTATCATTCAAAATATTACTGTTTTGAGTTAGATAAAGTCTATTGTTTAATGTACCAAGATGGTTTGTAAAATTATTCTTTTTGAGGAAAAGTTACCATTCTTAATATTAATTTCGTAACCTTCGCAATCAAGTATTGGAACTGAAACAATATTACGAATAATGTCTGGTACATAAAGGACTTTATTTAAAACTAAAACAGAATGACCTAAATCTAATCTAATGTGCCTAAAGCTTGAGCTTCGACCGTTGAGTTATCCCCAATCTTCAAGACACATTCTCCTCCTTTGAGCTGTCGGACCTCACTTAGCATCTGTACATCATTACAAATATGAGATCCACAACCGGTATTAGGTACCCAAGAGTTAGAATTAATAGAAAGATTTACCTCAACGAGAAACATACCTTTCTTTAGAGTAGCCTTGTACTCTTGGCAGTTTCTCCTCCAGTACCCCGGTTTGCCACAATTGAAGCAAACGTCCTCTTTCTAATCACGTTTCTTCTTTTGGGCTTTTCCCTTCGTGATGCCTCCATTGGGCCTAAGGGATTTCTTCTTCTTTTGGGCTTTCTTGCCCTTGCCTTTAGAAGGCTTAGAAGAAGATGGAGCAGTGACCATTATAACCTTGTTGTCCTTCTTGATCGTGCTTTCAGCAGTCACAAGTTGACTAATCAGCTCAGCTACAATAGCATCTACATGATTCATGTTGAAGTTAAGGACAAAAGGGTTGAATGATGGTGGGAGCGAGGCCAGCAACAAGTTCACTAAAAGCTCATCTTTCAGTGGCATGTCCATGGAGGCAAGTTTCTCAGTGAGAGCAAGAAACTTTAGTCCATATTCATGGACATTTGTACCTTCCTTCATTCTCAAATGGAACAATTCCTTTGAAGTGTTATACCTTGTAACACGTTCATGAGGGCGATAAAGTTGCTCTAAGTGGTCGTAAATCTCCCAAGCTAATTCCATGGACTCTTGCTGTCTTAGCAAGCATAAGATAACGGGCTTGGAGATTATCATCCTTCCACTTCTGGATGGCGTCCCGCTCAGCCCGGGTCGGAGCTTCCCCTTCGAGAACGGGCTCCGCCTTGTAGAGAACATAAGTTCTCTTCTCGGAATCTAGAACGGTTTTTAGATTCCTAAGCCAATCAGAATTGTTGGGACCAGTCAACTTGTTTGACTCGAGCATCGATAATATAGGGTTTTTGGTTGCCATTTCAAAACACGTAGAGAATCACAGAATCTACGACCTAAATGGAAAAACATAGAACTAAGTGAGCATGCTGAATAATAACGATATACATGAGATTAGGTCTTTAATCTATGTAGCTCCCACTGGTTTTAGAAGATCTATAATTCCCAAAGATTTTATAGGATACTTGTTATCCCAATGGGTACTAAGATCCCAAGCAGTTTACCTTGAACCCACGACTTGTGGACATTCTCCATAAAGCCTAAGGTAGGTATAACTTACCAATTCCATCACTGTGGAATTCTTAGTAATGTTTTTACATCACCTATCTTTCAATATGGAACCAAGACTCGTGCGATATCCATATTTACTTAGGCGTTAAACTAGACCCATCAATCATAAGATCAAGATCAAAAGTTATTTTGAACGACCCACGACTCGCGGATATCGCCCTCCCCAAAATTGATCTCGAAATATATTAAAATGATCAATTAGGAAACTAAGAACTAATAAGTTTCACATAGTCACCCCACGACTCATGGACAATAACAAGCTTCCCCTACTAAACTTAAATCCTATTGGTGGAATGCTAGGAGTTTAATTCAAAGCTTGCACCTCGGATTAAACACCTATTTTTGAAAATTAGCTTAATATTTAATGCGAATTTTCGATGTAATCGGAGAGTTGTCCGGTTCGACCTCACCAACATATATGTTATCCAATTTAATTAATCTTGATTAATTCAAGTACAACTTAAATGCATTTCACACAAGCACATTGCAGATAACATGTCTTAGCATGATACTAACATGTGATGATCATGGGTTCTACCTATCTATTGCGTGATATGTGGGAGCCACTCCACAATCACAAGTTCTAACATACATGCCACATAAGACAGTTTAAATCACATAAGGGAATTGGAAATAAAACGATGCCCTATCTATTACAATAATAGCAATCCACTTTGACACTTTGAGAGGTCTTCACTTATAGCCTCCATTTTGTTACTTGTTGTATGGATCCATCTTACTCCATGGGTGCATTATTTCCAAAATGAAAGAAAAAGACCTCACCACCTATTTCTACTCTCAAATTATAATAAAAGGAAAAGACATAAAGTAATAAGGCTCAATCAAGATATTGGCCTTAGATAATTACAAGGGGCATACCCCGACCTCAAAACAGTAATATGGAATTCCACATAATAAACACATAACAGTACGCACATAAGGGGGACACCGACCCCAATTGAAAAACGCAACTATGGGGCTCCAACCCCAATTCAAACCATCCATGTGCATAAATTAAAACCATCCATAAGACTAAACCCATGATCACCTAACATGCATAAATTGCAAGAATTTCAATTTAACCATAAATTAAAATTCTCACCTTAAGCCCTAATGAATTAAAACACGACTTAGATGCAATTCTTGTTCAAGAGCCTTTTCTATAAAACCCGAAAAACAATAAACCAATAAAATTCCCATTAATTTAAAAAATTAATAATTTTATTCCTTTATTATTTTCAGAAAATAAAGTTCGTAATTTTCCAAAAATTTAAATCGTTTTAATTTCCCAAAATCCTAATTTCAATAATTATTTCAAAAATAATTTTGATTTAATAAAATAAAATTTTAAAAGATAAGATTAAATCGGGATTTTAAGTACTGAAACACGAAAAACGAAAAATACGAAACACGAGCCCGGGACTATGCGAGGTCGCCCTCACGTTGCGCGGCGACGTGCACTAGGCACATGTGCCAGCGCTGCACACAGCCGGCAGCAATCGTTTCTTGCATGGCGCTCGCGGTGTAGGCGTGCAATCCCGCACGTCCCTTGGCGGACGCTCCAGCCCGGCTATGGGAGGAGCTGGCGGGGCGTGCCTAGAACGGCTCTTGCGCGGTTGCAGGAGGTGCTAGGTCGTGATGTGCGAGCCTAGGCATGCTACGCCTTAGCCCGCCTAGCTTCAAGTTTTATTTTTTTCGTATTACAGGTTTCTCCAAAACACAATTCAATCCAAAATTCAAATTATGATTTAAACAGGTTTCAACTAAAACAGTTTTTCATAATACGATTTAAGAAAATAGTTTTCAGAAACTTTTAGGAAAAATACAGTTTCGTATTTCAGGCTTTCTAAAAGAACTCAAGAATACTCAATTCGCATCTAAGCCTAAGAATTTCTACAAAATTTAGAATAAATGAGACAAATTAGAAATAGGCCTTACAAGGTAGCTCTGATACCAATTGTTGGGAAAACGAGACAGAAACACATCGGAAATTTAAAAATTTTCCCAATAAGTTACGATCGAATCTTGCAATTGCTATTCGCAAATTCGTAGAGATCAAGAAACTCACTTAGGTAGTAGCTTTCTTAACATGTTCTAGCCGCCGAAGAACGCTCTTCATGCGGCTTGATCCCTAAAAGCTCATTCGAACCTTTTAAGACTTTATGATAGTAGCCCTCTAGAGAATTAGTCCACCAACCGTGACCACGATCCGAATAGGGAGGATGCTAGTTCTATATTCGGTGTTTAGGCTCTAGGGTTTAGTGTATAATTATTGGAGAAGGAAAAAATTTGTATCAATCTCCCTAGGGGTTCGAACCCCTCATATAAATAGGCTTAGGGTTCGAACCCCATTCCTTGTTGGACAGGATTCCAAACTCTTTTGGAAAGGGATTTCTTTTCTTGGAGAGTAAGACTCTTACTTTGACCAAAAGTCTCCTTTTGACCAACTTGTCAAGCAAGGAAAATATCTAACTCTCCTAGATATTTTATTTTACTTTATTTATTAAATAATAAATAACTTGAAGACTAATAATTAATTAATTTATAATTAATTATTTATTAGACTTTAATTCTTCAAATTAGGACTTTAATAATAATTCAAAATTAAATCAAAGTCCAATAAATAATTAACATAATAATTATTTAACTCATACACATATATATATACGTGTCACTTAGGACACGTGTCATTCATGTGTTCCACATGTGTGGGCCCCACCATTCTCTTAATGGTTCGATCAACTCGTTTAATCGATTCAAGCCTTAACTTACGTGACCGGGTTGTTGTGTGTGACCCTCTAGGTTCTTAATTCAATTAGTAGTGACTCCAATTAATTATTTCCCTAATTAATTAATTAGTCCACAGATCAAACTACCATATCTAGCAATAGATGTTTGACCCCTAGCTGAATTAGAATGTCTCGATTCGACAGAACCTTTAACTCATTGACATATGTGAGATACAATCCTCCAACATCCCATCTTTCAATCAATGTCCGGGGTAAGGGAATAATTGGAACCCTAATAATCATGATCTTAATGTTCAGTGCATTTCATATCCATTTGATCTCAATCCAAGAAACTCATTTCTTGATGTCTTGATCCACTGCCCTGGCCAAGGACTCCTAGATGACAAAAGATTGAATTACACAATAAGAGATCAACTTGCTAATGCAAGTGTATATCCTTTATCGATTCTCATCTACTTTCATGTGCCACTTGTGCAATCCCAGCAAAAGCCTTGAATCAGTTGTCTAAGGCGACACCCTTTAAAACTTACACCTAAGACTACAAAGTTAGCCCATAAAGTACCAATGGAACTTCAAGTCTAAGGATCACTTAATCACATCAATGACTCGTGAGATAATTCCTAATCTGGAAGTTTCTAGTTCCAGATATAGGAACTTCCTTTTCCCATTTAGGAATCTTCTCACATGGGACACCTCAGTGTACTTACTTAGAATAAGCAAGCACCCCCATGTATTACGCATGTGTCAACAATACACTTTGCACCCCATGAAACAATGTGGTCCTTCTTGAGGGCGTGATCACACGAGCAAGGCTCGAACGAGTCAGGTTGACACTCCCACTGTCTATAGGACTCATCGGCTTGGAGTGATTTCTAATCATGACTTTTGTGATATAGGGCTCGTCTTATGAACCACTTCTCCTAAATGGTTGAGTCCTATAAATCATATTAATTAGAGGAGTTCTTATAGATACACAATTAAAGTAAACATACAATCAAACAAAAGCATATCAAGAAGTGTTGCCTTAATTGGTATTATTCAAAGATTGTCTGTGATTTACAAAAAGGAAAGTACTAAAGCAGACTATTACATCGGCTTTCAGGGTACTATTCCTAACAACACTAACAGGAAGAACGCTACCAACAGGTGGAATACTGCCAACCTAATCAAATTTTCCAGCAAATGGAGTATTAGCTGAAAATGTACCAGCAGGTGGAATGCTAAACCTTCTTCTGACAGCTGTCCAGCTTTGTCCCATCACTTTCTGCTGAAGCTGGAAAGCGTCCAACAGGAGGGAAAGTTTGGAAATTTCTTTGAAGTGACTAAGGAGAAGGAAGTCTTACGTCATAGGGACTCTTCAAGATTTTGTGATATTTCTCCTTTTTCTATACTTTATTTATGAAGTTACCAGCCTTAATTTCAAAAAACTAATTTTAAACTAAATTATTATTTGATTGATTTTAAGACTTATCTTAACAATCTCTTGGATTTTAAAGAAATTTTCTCATTCATCTCTAGAGTTACTTTAGTATTTTTTGAAGATTTATTGTGAAAATATAAAATAATTATCTTCGTGATTTAAGATGCAATCATATTTTAGAAAATATTTTGCAGAAGTTTCTTCTTACTAAATTTTGAAAAAGAAGAGATATTTACAGACATGTTGGAAAACTTTTGGCGCGAAGAAAGCAAAGCGGAATCTTAACGTGTATGAACAGTGTAGCTGAGCAAGGGTAAACAAAAAAGCAGGAAGAAAAACCTAAAAGAAAATGATAAGAATCATGGAAGCCTTGATGCCGATGAATCTAATCAACAAGAAGGTCATTTGCACAAGGGAGAAGAAGGAGTCAGCCGCTGAAAATGAAAATCCAAGTGGGCCAATTATAAGAGCTCGGGCTAAGAAGATTCAAGACCAAGTTGAAAGCTTGCTGATCCAAACTAATAAAGTGGGCTTTCAAAATTCGAGTGAAAAGGCTTTCAATATTTTCATTGCTGATTATTAAGACATTTAAGCTTTATTTGTGTATTTTTGGGCCTAGGCTATTATATTGTTATGTTGGGCTTTTATTTTTAAGGTTTGTAGCTGATTTTGGGCATGTTTTACCCAAGTTATTTAGGGTTCCTTAGAGAGTGGCGGGATTTCAGTGTCCCTTAGTATTCCATACATCCTCTCTTATATTTAGGAGTGTATGATACTTTGTAATAATATCCAAAAATGTAGATTTTCAATTGAGAGAATTTTCTCCAACCTGTTCTTCTTAGAACATGATGAAAACTCAAGTGCAATCACTTGAAATTTCGACTTTGATAATATTGGTTTCTAGTTCTTTATAGCCACGGGGTTAATATTCCCTTTAATAGTATTGGTTTTTTGCTCGCATAGCAATGGGGTCAATATTCGTTTGATAATATTGGTTTCTTGCTCGTATAGCAATGGGTTCAATATTCCCTTTGATAGTATTGGTTTCTTTCTCTTATAGCAACGGGGTCATTATTACTTGTTTCAGCCTTATTTGGACGATCCGGGAGTTCATTTCCAAGCTACTGACGATGGGTCTCATGGCCGGTTCATTGAGGTTCGCATCAGAAAAGCAGAAGGGAACACAATGAGCGGGAAGGGTTATGAAGAGGAGTCAAGAAAAAGCAGATAGGAATAATTAGCTGGAAGGTCACCACAAATTGGAGAATTCAAAGATTCATGAAGATATTAGAAAAGCATTTGTAATTACTAAAGAATAAAGACACGAAGCAGAAAGCCAAGCTAGTCTCATGAAGCAGAAAGTCAAGCAAGTCTCAAGAAGCAAAACGTCAAGCAAGCCTTGGGCACGGGTCCCCACGGTTGTACTTTTTTTACACATGAGGATTTTCCCACGTGGGTTTTCCTTTTGAGATTTTTAAGGAGGCAACTGCCGTACCTGAGTGGGAGTTCAATCATTTCAAGACATTCAAGAATCAGAGTTGTTTTCCAAGTTTCTACTACTGTCACAGCCGTCTATACTATTCAACTATAAGAGTATGGGGGAGTGATGATGTGGGCCCTATTTTGTGACTTAATAAAGCAGAAAATAATAAAGATATTGCATTGGTTAGAAGGAGAGAAGAAGTTGAAAAAAGTTGGGAAGAAACGGTAAACCTGAGAACGTGCTTAGAGAATTCAAATTTAAAGGGGCTCCCACAGGCCTAGAATTGTGGGGGGAAGCTACAACTAACTACTGAGAAGTATAAGATCAGAAAAAGGGAGAGGAAATCATGACATTATTTTCAGAGTCTACAAGTCCAAGTTTTTTGAGTTATTGAGAGAGAGTTTCAAGTAGTTGCAATCACTTCTTTTCTTGTTATTAAAGACTATAAAATCACCATTACCGCATATTTCCTCATTATTTTATCATTACTTTAATTACTCTGTCTATTTCTTTTTTAGTTATTCCAACGTAAATTTTCTAATCAAATTGCTTATTACAACTTCGTATAATCCCATTCCCAGAGCAAATAAACTATTTTGGTATTGGTCGATTTTTTGCCTAATATCAATTTATATAATAGATACGTATATGGTATGTTTATGACTTTGTCAAATGATTACGGGGTTTCAAAAGCTATAAGTAGAGGCGTTTGCAAGCTTAATGTTTTGCAACGAGGCTATGCTCGAAAATGTGTGCTCTCACACAAGATATGCTCTACCTCAACATGATATTAATTGGATGACACAGAGAGGTATGTTTATAGCATATGACGAGTTGCAAGGTAAGGGATAATTGGTAAGCTATACATTATGTTATGCTATGATATGATACAAGCGAGTTAAGTATGATTATGAATAATATGCTAAAGTATGAATGAAATACGTAATGTAATGTTATTATTAGGCCCTAGAGTCTTCGGGTTGGTACGCCCAGGACTGCAACGGGCCATCGGGATAAGCCTGGACTTAGCTCCATATGATAGGATGAACCCGGAACCCACCAGGAAGTTTGGTTAAGGAATGGAGTCCTCGGGCGTGAGTGTCATGAAACTCACGACCTGCAGTTAATGTAATGGATGGTTTAGGATCGCGCAACCCTTCCATCACCGGAGAAAGGTTGGTATGTATGATATGTTATGATTTATATTTTCATTTGATCCGTTGTGAGGTGTTAGGCTGGTTATGTACTCATACTCACCGAGCTTCTTAACGTTATGTTTGATTATGAAACGAGATAGTACTTTAATGTTATGATATGCTATGTTATGATTTTGATACATATAAGTTTGTTTCAAAAATGGGTTGGTGTGCAAAAACCTACTCCCGATTCATAATCTTTTGGTTAATATATGATATGCCCTATAAGTATATAGTGTGTGGGTGTGTATTAGCCCCCTCACTCAGTCGGTGGACTGACCCTCTCCTTTCAACTTTTTAGTTTCCAGCTTTCGGTTCGAGCTAGGCGGAGAAGTGTGTCGGTCAAGTTCTAGTTTGCATTTCATTTTGCATTCGTTTGTACTTATGTTTAAGATTTGTATAAGTTAATAGGATTATGTATTGTTGTATGTATTTTAGCTATGATATGATTTTCGGGACAGGTTTATGGGGCTAGTTGAACCCGTCGATTATTGATTGATGATTTGAATTTTTGTATGCACGCTTATGCTTTATTATTTCTCGCGCTTTTGTCATGTTTTAGGTCCGCTTGGCTTAGAGTGTGTGTAGGTCCCCGTTCGCTTAGTCTTGGGCTCATGTATGGACATCTATTTCATATGTGGGTTCAGGTCTAGGTGCAGGGGATGTGGTGGCTTGCCGCTTCAGGCGCTGTATCCTAAAGTGGTATCAGAGCTCTAGGTTGGAAAACCGAGTTCTTGTGTCGTGTTATGTCAGGTATAGGTCGAACAACTTAGGAACAACGTGTTAACATGTGCATTGCATTAAGCTACATGAAACTTCTTATTTCATGTGCTTTAAATTACGCCTTCCATTAATTAATTGCTGCATTTGCATAATTTATGTGGCTTCGTTGTTCTAATTATGTGTCATAATCACTCAATAACCGCATGCATTATACTTTCACCTAGTTTGTGTATTGCAGGAAGACAACTGTGACGCCTCGACTTTTCGGCCGTACAGGTATGACGTATGTGTTTATTAATTGTGCATTTAAATTCATTGTTTATGTTATTATATGTTTATTATTACGTTATTTTTCTACTCTTTAAATTATATGAAATATTTGTTATGAACTTTATATGAATTCTTAAACTTATGCTTATATGATTATTAATGTTTAGCACCCGAGCGCAAGGTACCACATCCCCCGCACCGAGGCTCGATCCGAATATGAAATGGACACTCCATAACCAAGATGGACCTCTTTTTGGCCAACTTTTGACCTGAAATGGACCTAACAAAATATTTATCACAAGGTTTTAATTCACAAGATGCAAAGACTTCGGCAAAATCAGAATCACTCACATATAATTCCTTAATGTGATCAAATCCCATGAATTTAGTACTAAGGGTAGAGAGAAGAGTGTACCTACGTGATAGTGCATCTGCCACACTGTTGTCCTTACCCTTTTTGTATTGAATCACATAAGGAAACATCTCTATGAACTCAACCCAACGAGCATGCCTCCGGTTCAAGCTCCCTTGCCCTTTCAAGTGCTTCAAGGACTCATGATCCGAGTGAATGATGAATTCTTTTGACCACAAATAGTGCTGCCACGTTTCTAGGGCTCGAACCAAAGCATACAATTCCTTGTCATAGGTGGAATAGTTCAAGGCTACTCCATTTAATTTCTCACTAAAGTAAGCGATTGGCCTCCTTTCTTGCATAAGCACGACACCTATACCAATACCGGAAGCATCACATTCGATTTCGAAGGTTTTAGAGAAATTCGGTAAAAGTAAAAGAGTAGCTGAACTTAGCTTTGACTTCAATGTTTGAAACACCTTTTCTTGAGCTTCCCCCCACTTGAATGCAACACTCTTCTTGATAACTTCCGTCAAGGGACCTGCAATGGTGCTGAAATTGGGCACAAATCTCCTATAAAATCCTGCTAATCCATGAAAGCTTTGAACTTCCATAATGGACTTAGGTGTAGGCCACTCTTTAATTGCCTTCACCTTCTCTTCATCTACTTCAATACCACTTGCACTTACAACAAATTCAAGAAACACAATTCTATCCATGCAAAAATTACACTTTTTGAGGCTAGCATACAATTTCTCTTTTCTTAACACCTCAAGTACCATTTCCAAATGCTCAACATGTTCATGCAAGTTATGGCTGTAAATTAATATATCATCAAAATAAACGACTACGAACTTGCCAATATAATCAAGTAACACATGATTCATCAATCTCATGAACGTACTAGGTGCATTAGTTAAACCGAAGGGCATTACTAACCATTCATACAATCCATGCTTTGTTTTAAATGCCGTTTTCCATTCATCACCTTCTTGCATGCGTATTTGATGATATCTACTTTTCAAATCAATCTTAGAGAAAATTGTAGAACCATGCAATTTATCAATCATATCATCAAGGCGAGGTATGGGATAACGATACTTTACCGTGATCTTGTTGATAGCCTTACAATCCATGCACATTCGCCAAGTACCATCCTTTTAGGCACCAAAAGAACCGGAACTGCACATGGACTCATGCTCTCACGTACGTACCCTTTCTCAAGCAATTCCTCGACTTGTTTTTGGAGTTCCTTAGCTTCTTGAGGGGTGCTTCTATAGGCTTGTCGATTTGGAATTGTAGCCCCCGGAATTAGGTCAATTTGGTGCTCTATCCCACGAATTGGAGGCAATCCGGGTGGAATCTCCTCCGGAAACACATCTTCGAACTCCTGCAAAAGAGAGGAAGCAATACTAGGTAGGGGAGGTGTGTCGTTAGAAGATAAGAAGGTTTTCTTATACATCATTATCATCACCAACATTTCTTTCTTAAACACACTCTCAATTTCTTTTTCTTTTGTGAGGGAACTCATTTTCTTCTTTTCTTTCTTTTCAACTTCTTTTTTTCCTCCCTTTTCACTTTCTTTCTTTTCAACTTCATTTTTTCCTCCCTTCTCACATTCTTTCTGTTCAACTACTTTTTTTTCTCCTTCTTTTTCACATTCACTATTACAATCATTTCATTTAGAAGAGGATGAAATAGACTCTTTCAATTGGCGTTGTTCTTTGTACACTTGATTGGGTGGTAGAGGTGCCAAAATGATGTTTCGGCCGACTTTGGTAAAACTATACCTATTTTTGTATCCATCACGCAATGTCCTCCTATCAAATTGCCACGGCCTCCCAAGCAAAATATGTCCAACATTCATAGGTACCACATCACAAAGTCCTACCGTCTAGTACTTCATCCGTGTATTTACTAATGGAAAAAGAAATGAGAACTTGTTTTGCTACCTTCAACTCACCAAGTTCATTGAGCCATTGGAGCTTGTAGGGTTTCAGATGCTTCAAGGTTTTGAGTCCGAGCCTCTCTACCAACAATTTGCTAGCAACATTCACACAACTCCCTCCATCAATGATCAATCCACACACTCGTTCCCTAACATGACACCGAGTGTAAAAGATGTTGTCTCGTTATTGTTCACCCTTGTCCTCTAGGGTTTGCATGTGTAAAGCCCTAAGGATCACCAAACTTTACCCTACAACCGCATGCTCAACATCACTCTCCTCATCCGGTGAATCATGGTCTACTTCATGGCCCTCACTTTCAGTTTCAATCTCTCCATTATCCAACATGATCATAGCCTTCTTATTTGGACATTGGGACATAATATGACCTGATCCATGACACTTGAAATATTTAATATCACGAGAGCGTTGAGTAGAAGTATTACCTTTCTCAAATGATCCCTTAGCCACGGGTGGATCCTCCTTAGGTTTGGGCTGTTTTTCGGGTACTTTTGAAGTAGAAGTCCACTTAGCTTTAGAAGGGTTTTGTTCATCACGTTTAGTAACCGTACGCCCCTGCTTGAGTTGCCTTTCAACTTTGATAGCCATATGAACCACTTCATCAAGTTCAACATAGTGATAAAGCTCCACTATGTTTGCAATCTCTCGGTTGAGACCACATATGAACCGAGCCATAGTTGCCTCTCGGTCTTCCTCCACATTTTCCCTAATCATGGCCATCTCCATTTCTTTGTGGTACTCCTCTATGGTCTTGAATCCTTGCCTCAAGCTTTGTAATTTGAGGTGTAAGTCACGGTAGTAATGAGGAGGTACAAAATGTTTCCTTAAGGCCACTTTCATATCATTCCAATTATCAATAGGATACTCACCACTTCTCCTCCTATTTAGCATCAATTGATCCCACCATACAATGGCATATTCCGTGAAGGACACGGCTGCAAGCTTAACCTTCTTTTCCTCTGAGTAGTTATGACACTCACACACCATTTCCACTTTCCTGTCCCATTCAATATAGGCCTCCGGATCAATTTGCCCTTTAAATGAATGAATGGAGAGTTTAATAAAACCAAGATTGTTATCCATTGACTCTCTTCCCCTACGTGGTTGGTGGTGCCTTGGTCGTCTACATTCTCTTCTTGAGGATGCACTTGAGGCTGCCTCATCACAGGAATCATCCTCAAATTCATTCCGTGGATTATGTTACCTTTGATTTGCCCTTCCGTTTTGAATTTGAGTTATCCTTTCATCATTTTGATCCAAACGGTCTCGGATCTCATTGAATTCCAAATTCGTTCATTCAAATTGTTGTTACATAGCTTGTAATGTAAAAGCTAGGTCCAATGGAGGTTGATTTTCGGCCATATTGTACCTGTAAAACAAAGGTTAGCAAAAACACCTCACAAACACTCCCTTATGTGTTTACACTCTTTTGGTATTCACTCCCCTCGTGTATCACTCAAATTATGGCCTTTTTCCCGTCTACTAGGCTCACACTCTCACGCCTTTTTTCCACTCTTTACTCTAAATTCTTTGAAGAAAGTCACAAGAAGTTTCAAATTCCTTAACCAAATAATCCCTTAAGATGAATCAAGGGTGCGAAAAACTGACACAAATGAACTGTTTAAATGATGCAAACAAACGTACTATGTGATTGAATATTACCGAAACAAGGCTACCCTCTGTTTTTTTTTTTTTTTTTTTAAACGCGGCTTTTACTTCTCTTTTTTTGTATGTGTTTTTAAGCCTTTTTTGAAGATCTTCTCTTTTTCTTTTTTCTTTTTTTTTTTTTATCTTTTGCAGCCAAAATAACAAGAGAAGCGAAATTACACAAAAATAAAGATAAGGATAAGTAACCTTGTATGGAAACCTAAGCTCTTGATACCAAATGATACGAACTCCACGTACTTGCCGTGAAACCCTATACCAATACTTGGAGCTCTTGATTTTCGATCGTCCACTTCAAGGTTAAAATTGAGGAGTGTGACCCGTTTGCTATAATGAGCAAGGAACCAACACTACCAGATTTGAAAAGTAATGCACCCCGTCGACTATAATGAGTCGGGAAATGACATTATCCGGTGGAGGGTTTGAAATCCTAATGGAGTTCAGCTAAGAACTAGAGAGTTTAACTCACTTGAATAACAATTCATTAAGAGTTGACTGAAAAAAACAAAATACAAGGCTGGAATATAAAGATGTATGCATGGGAATTCTAGATGACAATTTAGAATTCAAAGAGACAAGCTATTCTCGTCACTTTCCTAGTAGGTTAAAAAAACGGGCTTAACCTAATCTAAATGCATGGAAAATAAATAAAAAGATGGCCAAAGTATAATATAATAGTTCAGGGCCAAATTACAATAAACTTAACACAATTTGGGCTTAAAATTCGATCACTAAGACATTGAAACAAGGTAGATTGGATCCAGCTGAATAATTGTCTTCTTGGGGCTCTTCTTGAGTTATTTAGATCAAAAGAGATTGAACTTCCTGTTGCATTCTTTTGGACCGTGACCGTGTGATAGGTCCAACATAACTTGGTTTATCTTGAGTTGTGATCATATCAACATTTGGATCAAAGTGTGGCCTTGTCTTATGATTAACATCAAGGAGGTATACGTATATATAGAAACATGCACATGCAAGCTGTAAATCCCGAGCAGAGTTTTAGGTAAAGTAGTTTCCGTAATCAAGAATCAATTGATCAATGCTCAGACTTTACAGCCATTAGTTTATACAATTAATTACAATTTACAGGCTATCAGTGGCTCGGCGAGTGAGCGTGCACAATCTCCAACCAAACTCCGATCGTGTACAATAATTAGGTTTCAATTTTTGAAAAGGCGATCATGCAATTCAGTCGATATAGTACAGTGCAATCAATGCAATAGTGTAATCACTCAGTGCAATCCATCAATGCAGTCAAGACAATAGTCTATGGAGTAACCCGTGGTGCCGGATTCACCCACACGATCTCCTTTTCCCTCGGGTGATGGGAAGGTAGCTAGCTTTCAACCATCCAGTCATGGTGAACATCAGGTACATAACTCCCAATGCCCGAAACTCCTTCCTCCGCCAATCTCCTAGTGGATTCAGGAGTCATCCCAACAATGTGGAACTGTACAAAAGTTCACCGTCGGCCCGATACCTCCCCAATTCGCTCAATACACAAGTCCCAAGGCCCACAGTCGATGTGCAGTACAATATCTCACCAAAATAGGAGGGGTCAGTAAATAACAATAACAATCGGTTCAGTTTCAGTAAATGTTTACTCGATTATCATTTTGGAAACAATATAAGTATAAATATGGTTTTAGGCCGAATTTCATTCATGTAGGTTTTAGGGTTATGTACGTAACTAGAACGAAAACACCCTCACCTGACAGGCGACAAGACGATACAAGGATGCAAGATGTTGCCTATTCGATCGATGATCTCCGCCATGGATAAGAAAGGAAACATTATGTACTCGTGAGAGAAGACTCGATAATGATACCAATTACGATGCACGGAGTAGTCAAGAACATAATCATGTATAAAATGAACTTATAATAGCATGTGTATGTCATTGAAAGGCTTAGGAAAGGAATTAGAACAATTCAAATGAGGCAGGAAATCACAGACATCCTCTGGACCCTGGGAACGGCCGTTCCAAGTTGAAGAGTAAAATGGGAAGGGCCCGTCCCAGCTCCCCGAAATGATCCCGCGCGTCTTTAAAGAAATCCCAATTTTAAGCGTGGGAACGGCCGTTCCGGCCAAAGGCCAAAAATGGGAAGGGCCGTTGTTGTGTGATTTAATAAGTTAAACCAATCGTGCAAATGTACACTTAAGATATACGCGTAGCACAACAGGATCGTACCCACAGGGAAGGGAAATCAATCACCACTCAATACCTATTTCTAATCTAAAGACCAAACGAATTCAAGTTGTTTATTACTCTACTAAAACGGAAGTAAACAATCAACTAGAATAAAACACAATTAATAGAACTAAACACGCGTGGATTAAAATCAGTAAACTAATTAGGCTGGGGAGTAATAACTTATACACTTAGAGCTCAATTTAGTACTCGTTTGACAAGTGCAATTCTACAACCTAGTCACTTAAGTTTGTATTATCCTCGCTTAACGTATAACCAAGTGTTCAATTAAGCTCAACGTTGCTCTCGCAATCATTAATGAATTAATTAAACCAACAAGACCAAGATTAGTGCAAATCAAATTCTAGCGGCTTGGCATGGAAAAAGATTTACCGTTGTATAGATTAAGAACCAAATCTCTTTGCATTCCTAAAATCTACTAGTTATGAAAACTATCTCAATTACCATCAAATCTTTCAATTCTCAGGTAATTCTAGATTATGCCAAGGGTGATCAGGCCGTCGCAATTCACTTCGAATAAGTTCTCAAACTAAGAATTAACACACGTCATTCAAGCATTATATCAAACACTTAGCATGCATTCATCATCACTCCCCCTAGGGATTTAGCTACTCATAATTAACTCAAAACTCATAAAAATAAAGAAAATTACATTAAAGAAATCTATGTTCATGAATTCAAGACAAAGTCTCAAAAACGAAAACCTAAACATTCATAAATTCTGGAAAATGAATCTAACATGTAAAAACGGATTAAAACAAAACTTAGAGGAATTAGTTTGATAATTAAAGCAATAATGAAAACCGAAAAACTGAAATTCTTTGAAGAATTCGATCCTTTCGTCTTCTCGAAATTCTCTGAACAACTCTTCCAAAAGCTTTGTGTCTCCCTCTCCAAGCTACGTCACTAACGGCCGAAAAAGATCTTCCAAAAAGACTCCAAAACGCAAATACATAGCAGCCCAAAATTCTGCTCGCCGCCCTAGATAACGGGCGTTACGTCTCCATGCACAATCATCATTAATGCCCATTACAAGCCAAAAATCACAATAACGTTTTTTTAAGTGGTAACGGGAGTTATCACTTTCCTTCTGCCCAGGGGTAATGGGCGTTACCCCTCCGGCGCCAAAGATCTCCTCTTACAGCCTCTGGTAACGGGTGTTACCAGAGTTGTACTGCCAGGGAGTAACGGGCATTATTCCCATACTTTGCCAAAAACGATGCTCCTGTGTCCGTTAACGGGGATTAACAACATTGTACGTCTAAGGGGAAACGGGGGTTACTCATATTTCCTCCAAAAGTGTGTGAATTCGCCTCGTTTCTCCGTTTCTTAACTCCAACCTCTAAAACATCTAAATGGAGCAAAGTAAACACATAAACGCATCAAACGGCACAAAAATATACTCTAATTAACGCTTAAGTCAATGAGAATTTCACACTCAACAAATTCCCCCGCACTTGCTTAGTGCTCGTCCTCGAGTAATACGAAAATAAGAAAACACATCCCTATCAAACCTCGACCACAAAGCAATCATCGAACCTTCACCTAAACAAGTCTAACTCATCAAATCAAGTACTCATAAACATAAGTTCATCAAAAATATTATGAAAAGTATACCCTTGTGTAGTGTGTGATCTCGAACGAAACAATGTACAAAGATTAGAATGAAAAATTCACAATTTCCTCCTAAGTTCCAATCATCAACCGGGGAATACACTCTTCACACCTATATCCACTAATGGAGTTAAATCAAGATTTGGGATCAGTAGGTCTTTTGAGCTTGTAATGTAGGCTTTGGGTAAGGTTATGGAATTTTTCGATCAAGTGACTACTTACCAAGCTTACATCGTTCAATCTACACAAAACACGGAACTTTCGTTCACCATTAAGTACATTCCTCCAAACTTGGACATTTGTATCCCACTCTTTCAATTTCACACTTCGCACGATTTTTCTTTTCTTTTCTTTTTTGCTCTTTCTTTTTCTCATATCTTTCTTTTTCACAACTTTCTCTCATTCTTTTTCTTTCTTTACATATATCTCTCAATTTCAATGACAAGAACAATCAAAAGGGTCCAAAGATAAATATTCACTATAAGATCAAACGAGCAAGCCTTGGTGTAAAATTAATAAGGTAGTTATTTTTGTTGTGCCCTAGGCTTATAATGTGTCTACAAAAATCTTTGCACAACAATTAGGCTCAAAGTGGTCCATAAGATTACGTTATTTAGTGAAAAACGGCTAACAAGAAAAACTTATAATCCTCCGGCAACGAATGCCTACTTCACTTCCTTAATCATCATTAACTCAAAATTTCGCCTCAATAGGATTAAAATGCATCCAAATTAAATATTAGACTCATTTGGAAATCATCAATTCACCTTTCTAAGCAAAGTATATTATCCCCGTTCAAAAGTGCTCAAAATATATGTGACAGCCCGGTTCGGGACCGGATCAATAACGGTAAGCTAAGGGTAACGTAAGGGCATTTATAGAACTTTATCCGTACTTAAAATAATTTATATCATGCATCCCTACATGAAATAAGTGTTCTTATGTGGTATTAGGTGACACAAAGGGGGAAACTACCTTTAAACCCTAAAAACACTATTTATTTCCGAACCAGCACTACACCGTTTTATTCGAGTAGCCTTAAAGAACCTATACCTATTTTCTTAGAATTTTTCAACTCTCTTTTCAATGCTTTGAGGTTTCGTTTATGTGTCCAGAGCAATTTAAGAATTTATTTTCAAATAAAAATTTCCATCGACAGAATATACTTCCTTCGATAGGATGATTTAACCCTTGAAACCATCGCCATAATGTTCCAGGATTTTTTCTACATTTTTGAAAAGCCTTTCGGACCTTCAAATTTAATCCTAGTATTTATTTCATAGTTAAAATAATTTTCGAAATTCAGAAAAATCCTACATTCCGAAACTTATAACTTTTAAACCATACGTCCGATTTCGACCCGTGAGTAACCGGTTTGAAGCTAATTTTATTTCCTAGCTCTTGGACACTTTTCCAACTCCAAAAATATGCAGGAGAAAGGTGAAATTACCAGAATACCCCTGCTGTGACAATTTTACTAAAGGGAAACCTATTTTATGGAATTTTCATAAGGAACCCCACCTTAAGTCCATAAAGTAAATATTTATTGCACTTTGGTCCTTCCTAACAACTATAAATAAGAGTGTTGGGGTCTCATTTGTTGCTCACACTCTCTCCCTCTCACCCTTGGAGGACCGAACCCCCTCCCTTTCTTGAGGTTAGTTTTCTTAGTTTTTATGTTATAATTAGTTTATTTTATGTTTTAATTTATTTATTAATTATGCTAGGTTTAGGCTTTAATATATGTTTTATTTTATGCATGAATTATCTGATTTAATTCATGTTTAAATATTCATGAATTTATGAATTATGTCTCTTATAGTATAGTTTATTATGAAAGTATTACATAATTTAATTTTGTTACAAATTTAATTATGTGACAATTATTCTAGTATGTTATATGTTACACTTTAACTATTTTATGATCATACTTAGGTAATTTAATTTATTACATGATTTAATTAAATGTTACATGTTATTTATTGTTACATAATTAAAGTATAACCTATAGTTTTAAATGTTACATGTTTAATTAATTGTTACATAATTTTACTTGACCAATTGATATATGTTATGGTATACATGTATAATATACATATACATATTTGATTCCAATATGTATAAATACGTGTATACTTTCGTATGAATACTATGTATATTTTCATAATAAATACGTTTGTACTTTTGTATAAATACCGTATGTATTCTAGTATAAATACCGCATGTATTCCTGTATAAATACCATATAATTACACGTATACATACCATATAAATACACGTATACATACCTTATAAGTACCGTATACATACAGTATATATACCGTATACTTGAATAGTGAACTTTGACCATTGACCTTTGACTTTGACCTTGACCAAGAAGTTTGACTTTTAACGTAATTGATCGTTTCAAAGAGACGAATTCAACGGTCAAAGCCTTTTTCGAAAATTCTCAAAAATAGAGGATCAAAGTAGGTTTCAAAGTTAACATTCCTTTTCTACTTAGGGTTGTGTTAAGACCCTAAGAATATACCCTTAAGCTTTAAACACGAGCTTTCTAATGAGACTAATCGTTTACTTGAATCCTTTCTTCGGCAAAGATTATTCCTTGTTTGAGTGTTCCGCATTCTTTTCAATCTTATACTCTAATACTTGATTATCCTCACGCAATCATGCATCATTAATCATATATGGGACTTAGATCCTTAAGCTCATTGCAGTCTGTCACTTACAGGAGATAATACCGAGTTTTAAGATCCACAGGGTACCGTTTGAACCCTGTCTTCTACCAACTATCAACTTATAGTTTAAACTATTTCAACTAGAACCATGAATATTCCTACGTATTCAAATGATTTCAAAATTAACGCCTTCGGGTGTAAAGATTCTTATCTTTCAAGTTAAACTGTGATGCCCTGCTTCTCGATCAAGGACCTTTCTATGCATGATTTATGTAAATTTACTCCTTAATCTGATAGCCGCTTCATACTTATGTGAAATACGTGAATTTCATGAGATATGTGACTTCGTGCCTTGCTTATTATGTGCTCGTATCATCATCTTTAAGCTTTGATAGCACGTTTTAGCTTTTAACGAACCAACGTGCTTACTTGGATATTAAAGTATAATTTAGGGACTAAATGGTAAATTTATTTTTTAAGCCTGGAATTGGTTATAACTTAATAAAATTGAGTAGATAATTCGATAACGAGTTCGTGGGTTCTTGAATCGCTAGATTTGGAGTTCGGACGGAGAAGTTATGGCCATTTTACGAAAAGTCAACCTTTTAAACCTTAAATGTTGACTTGCGACCCAATTTCATATTTAACCCAATTTGTGACCCAATTTCACTTAAATCCGACCCGTGTGACCCGCTCCATAACACTATTCAGCTGACCCAAATCAGATTCTAAGCACCAAACTTAAGGTACGTTATTTTCCAAGAATCAAGTCATTTCTCTCAAGACTTTCTCTTAAGCCTATTCATATTCTCTCAAGAACACCAAGAACACTTCAAGCCATCTTCAAGAGCCAAGAGTGAAGATTAAAGCTGGAGATTCAAGACTACAGAGCAAGATTTCCTCTTCGATTTCCAACTCTCAAGGTAAGATTATGTGCTCTCTTGTTAGGTTTACGTTCTTGAAGGTTCTAAGCTTGAATGTGAATCTAAAGTTCATGTTACATGGATTAAATCCGAATATTATGATGGAAATATGTTTCTTATGATGTTGAGAACAATTTGATGTAAGAATTTCTCATTTTCCTGCTTGTTTGAAGAAACCACCATTGTTGACCTTTGAAGCTTTTATGAAGAATTCTTGCATGTTCATGTTCTAGCTAGTTTTAGCTTGATTTGATGATGGATTCTTTCCCCTTATGTGTTTTTAGGAAGAATGTGATAGATATCTTTGAGTTTTATGCATGTTTAAAGATTTCACCATTGATGATGCTTGAAGCTTTCATGAACATGAAGAAGATGATGTTCTTGTATGTTTTTGCTTGATTTCGTGTTAGATTCTTGTTCCTTGAGAAATTTCATGAAGAATCTGATTGTTTCCTTTGAGTCCCTTGCATGATAGAGAATTTCACCATTGTTGAGTTTGAAGCTTGAATACTTAGGGAAGATGAAGCTCATATGTGCAAATTGTTGGATTTCTTGATACATATTTGTTCCTAGATGTTCTTGACATGCTATTTGATGTTTAATTATGTTTGTGCATATTATATTAACTTTGAAGCATGACTTTGGAGTGTTTTAAGTTGAATTTTCACCATGTTCAAGCATATGTCCATAATTGAGTTTTGTAACAGCAGCATGCCAAATGGGGGTTTCGATTTTGAACTAAAACCCCAAACCCCAGTGTGGGAATCCACTGTCACGATCTTTAAGCCCAAACGGGCATTTGTAAATTGCTCTACAAGGCCAAACGGCCGTTTGTGTACCCTCGGGTCAAAAAAAATGAGTTTTTGTGATTTTGATCGTTTTGCTTCGTTTTCACTTCCTTTGTACTTCTTATACCCCTATTATGATATATATGACTTGGAATCATGTTTATGTCTTGTATACCTCGATTATGTGTGAGAATATGTTAAGTATGATTCATATGTTATTTGCATGTCATATGACTTGAAAGCTTGTTATATGCCTCATATGATGTTGTTCGATTATAATTGCTAAACTTATGTTATGTTGGATGTTCATAACACATCATTTGCATGTTTGCATTCATTTTGAAGTCGTGCATCGTCTTATTTGGTCTCGAGTCGTGTCTTACCTTTTTGGTACGTTTGTCTTGTTTAGGTGGTGAGTCTCTGGACGAGTAGCTTGTTTGCTCGTGATTGAATTTTGAAGTTCTTGGTAAAGGTGAGGAGTTATATATAAATGAAATGTTTTCGAAACTGTGGACACATATGGCCTATCATATTTGATGATTTATACTCCCGTTTTCAAAACTTATATGTAGGCTTTATAAGCCAAGTTTTGTGGGCTTTGCTCGTATTATAGATGTTTACTTATGGAAATGGATTACAAGTAAAATTTGAGCTTTTGTATAAGGGATAGATACCCAAAATAGTTTTTGGAAATTTTTTGAATATTATGTACGTAAGAGTTGTGTAGCGAGGTTTGTTGCCCCATGCAAGGACGCTTGGTTGGTTGGATGTTTAGCGCTCGGGGACCGAGATGAGTGATATTCTGGGAAGGCATAGGGCCGACGAATGTCCTCATTCGAAAGCTCCCACATGTAAGAAACTTGATAACTAAGACTCCTAGGAGGTTTTGGGGTTAAGGTTCACAAGGGAGAGGCCGGTTTCATGGACCCGTCTCTTCATATGGTAAAGATGTTTGGGGGCTATACACCCTCATCATCAACGGTGTACGGATGGATTGGTTTGATTTCTTATGATTTAGGAAGTAAGGATGGAGTGCTCGTACTCGCCGAGCCGGTGCTTTGGTTCATGAGTCGTTCTATAAAACTTGCATCAATTTGAAAACAAGTTGGTTCATGAACACCTTTATTTTGAACATGCATTGAAACCCTTAAGCTATTTATTTATGTAAACTTCTCCTCACCGGTTCCTTTTGAGCTGACTCCCTTTACCCTTCGCGTCCGCAGGTTGCGTTTTGGAGTCGATCTAGGCGGGGTCTTTTGGAGTCTTGTCTAGTCGTCTAGTTTGTACTCGTTTATGCTTGTAGCATATTTTACATTTTATGTTATGTTTCGGGATTGATGGATTTAGTATATATTGTTTATATGCTAGTTTGGACCGGGTTGGTCACTAGGTTGATTTTACATTCCGTACTGTGGGTATTTTTGTGCTGGACCATGATGGTCACTTAGTTGTTGAATGAATGAACTATGCACGTGTTGTGTTTTGATTTAAGCTTCCGCGTACTTATGTTTGATTTACTCGCTTTGTGAGTCTAGTACCGCCTAGCTAGGATGTCCGTTTGTCACCTCTTGCTTCGTATCCGGTGGGTATATGGATAGCAATTCTATATACGAGCTAGGTCCGTAGCGCGGGATAGGCGTGGATGCCCTCGTCCGGGCGTTACACCCCTATTTGGTTGGTATCAGAGCCGAAGGTTCAAAACCGGACTCTTGAGTCGTCTAGGTCGTACGGCAATAGGAACAACTTGCTTATGTGCTTTAAATTGATTCATCTTGCATGTGCTACATTGTTGATTAACGTAATTGGACTTGCATCATGTGAACATATTTGATTGAATACGTTGTTTCTATTGTGACCGTTACGTTGATTACTTGCTTGTATCACCTAAGTTGTAACTACTTCATTGTACTTGATTAAGTCCGTGTTTATATGTTGGCTTGTTTTGATTTATGTACAACCTTATGATATGTATATCTTGTTAGCTATTGCTTTTAAATTATGCAATTACATTGCTTGCTTGATATTATGTGACATGAGTATATGACTAACCGACATGCATACATGATAAGATTATGTGTATGATGTCACCTCGTAGACATGATCGCTCTCCAGCACGCCAAAAAGAGCAAGATCCCCCGACAGAGAATCAAAACGCACCACCAACGCCACCTCCGAATGTCAACGATTTGCTCACTATTGTGATTCAGATTTGCAACTCGTCCAAAGGCAGCAAACCTTATTGGCACCTCCGGGGTCGATACCTATACCCACCGTCAAGGAGCAAGGGTTTCAGACTAAGGGAGAAATTTCTGGACCGAGGTCTAAGAGATCACCATCTTTGATGGCACCTTGAACCTCCGAGTACCACATAAGGAGTCAGGAGGTAAGAAGGCTAAAACTTCTGAATCTGGATCCCCGACCTCTCCAGCTATTAAGGGCCGAAACTCGTACAAGCACTATGGGAGCGCCAATCACTTCGGGGATAACTATCGGAAAGGAGATGGGAAGTGTTATGTATGTGGTAACCCAAAACGTAAAGCTAAGGATTTTGATCAAAGGAGAGACCACCATACGGATAAGAAGGGTAAGTCTAAGATTTCTACATCTCAAGTACCGGCCCCTCAAGTTACTAAGGGCCATGACCCGTGTGAGCAATGTGGTCGTGATACACACCCTGGGGAGAATTGTTGGTGGAAACAAGGCAGATGTTTCAATTGTGGCAGCACCAAACATTTGGTAAGGAATTGTGATAGACCAGGGACTAGAGGTTCGTATGAGCATCACAGCGGCATTGGCCATAAGGGAGACGAATGTTTGGAAAAGCTTGGGAAATGCTTTACTTGTGGGGATTCAACACTTTGGACATGGGATTGTAATCGGAAGATGGACCGACAGAACTTGAAAGGGCTTCGTGGGGAGATAGCAAGGTCTATAGCTCAGGTAGAAGTCGGAGCTTCATGGGGAGATAGCAAGGTCTATAGCTCATGTAGAGGTCGATGATTGGGCCACCGCCACCGGGCTAGCTTTGAAAGTTGAAATGGAGGAACAAAGACTTGGAGCTAAGAAGAATGTAGCTAATCCTTATTTTAGTTCAGGTTTTAAGAGAGCTATCCCTCGTTCATTCTCTCAATCTCCTCCACCAAAGAAGGGCAATATGATGGGTATCAAGGCGAAAGGAAATGAGACTTTCCAGCTACGCAAGGGCGTAAACCTTGTCATCATTGTGGTAGCATCACTCACCGTGAGAAAAATTATTGGAAGAGGCTTGGTAAGTGTTATAATTGTGGAGCACCGAACACATGGCAAGGAATTGTGATAAGCTAAAATCTCAAGGATCGGGTGGCATGACAAGGCCGTTGGCTCGAGCACGTGTCAATGCCTTGGTTGGAGAGCAAGATGATGATGAGATCCATTTCATTACTACGATGAAAGGTACGAATTACATAAATGGCATATCACTCATGCATTTTGGTTGGGATGTCATTATCGGATTGTTATACATGTTGATGATATATGCTAGAATGTAATTATATGAGATGCATGTGACTTACGATGCTAATTACTTTAAGTGCTGATGTGAATACGGTAAGTTAGAAATTGATTGTTCTTTACCGGGTGGCGTATTTGATAGTTGCTACATGCATTCTACCTAAACTTGATTTATTTTGTAGCCTCTCTTATGTTATGTCGGTAATGATTGACACTAAATGTTACGTTTGTATTTAGCTTGTCTCTTACTTGTTACGTTTCTTGGATAAGTTGTGCTACAATGTGATAACTCTGGTAACCCTTGTATTAATGAAACCTTGGGATTTATGAGCTATGTTGAATAGATTTGAAGCATGAATAAGTACTTGTGAGACCATGTTGTTTTCTTGTTTTCGGGACGCATGATTTTTTGTTGGAATTATGTCGAAATTTATTTATGGGGAACTTTCATGTAATTGAAGAATCATGCCTAATTAATTAACAACGGGGTAGTTTATGTTAAGTTGTTAGCAACCATAGAGGATGTTTATGTATTAATCCCAACTTTTGTGAATCGCCTAGGGGAATCTATTTGTAATATCTCTAAACTATGAATGTGTGTAACACTTGAGCTTATGTTTCAAACCTATTAGGAATAGTGCCCTAGAAAGCCGATTGTATATCCGCTTTGTGCTTTTCCTTGTTGTAGTCACAGACAATCTTTGAATGAAATAACGAATTGAGGCAACACTTCTTTATATGCTCTTGTTTGGTATGCGTTTACTTTATCTGTGCATGTATAAGAACTCCCCTAATCCTGATGAATTTAGGACTCTACCATTTAGGTGAAATGGTTCATGAAACGAGCCCTATATCACATAAGTCATGATTAGTAAAATACTCCAAGCCGATGAGTCCTACCGACAGTGGGAGTGTCAACCTGACTCCTCTAAGGCATGCTTGTGGGATCACGCCCTTAAGAAGGACCACCTTGTTTCATGGAGGTGCAAAGTGTATAGTTGATACGTGCGTGATACATGAGGGTGCTTACTTTAATAAGTAAGTTCACTGAGGTGCCCCGTGTGAGAACATTCCTAAATGGGAAAGGAAGTTTCTATTTCAGGAAATAGAAACTTCCAGATTAGGAAATTTCTCACGAGTCATTGATGTGATTAATTGATCCTTAAGACTTGAGGTTCCTTGTCACTTTATGAGTTAACTCTGTAGTCTTAGGTATAAGCTTTAAAGGGTGTCGCCTTAGGCAAATGATTCAAGGCTTATGCTGGGGCTGCACAAGTGATTCATGAAAGTGAATGAGAATCTAGAAAGGACCTACACTTGCATTTGCAAGGTGATCTCTTATTGTGTAAGTCATTCATATGCCATATGGAGTCCTTGGCCAAGGCAGTAGATCAAGACATCAAGAAAAGGGTTTCTTGGATTGAGATCAAATGGATATGAAATGCACTTAGCTTTAAGACCGGATTATTAGGGTTCTGATTATTCCCTTGTCCTAGATCTTGGTTGAGAGATAGTAAGTAGGAGGATTGTATCTCACATGAATCAATGACTTAAAGGTTCTGTCGAATCCGAATATTCCAATTCAGCTAGGGGTAAAACACCTATTGATAGACTATGGTTGTTTAATCTGTGGACTGATTAATTAATTAGTGAATTAATTAATTAGGGTCACTGCTAATTGAATTGAGAACCTAGATGGTCACACACAACAACTTGGTTACATGAGTTGAGGCTTGAAAATGATTAAACGAGTTAATCGGACCAAGAGGGTTCCACACGTGTGGCTCACGTGAATGTGTGACACGTGTCCCACACGTGTGAATATATATATATATGTATATTGTATATATATATATATATATTAAATAATTAAATGTGTTAATTATTTAATAGACTTTGGTTTAATTTTGAATTAAAAAGAAAGTCTTATTTTAGAGAAAAATAATCTAGTTAATTAATTATGAATTAATTAATTAGATAAAATAAGTTATTTATTTTAAATAAATAAAGTATAAAATTATCCAAAAATAGTTTGGATATTTTAGCTCTCTTAAAGTTGATTTGAATTAGAATTCAAAGTCAAAGTTGGAAAATACTTGATGATCATGTAATAGGAGAGAGAGGGACCAAATCCTTGCCCAACAAGGACTAGGTTCGGCGTCCCTCTCCCTTACCTATATATAGGGGAGCTCAAGCTCCCCTTTAGGACTAATTGACAATTCTTTTGGTTCATGTGTTGAACACCATCCTTTCTCCAAGATCAAATAAACTCTAGGTTAAGCCTAAACACTAACTAGAGAACTAGCATCCTTACTAGTTAGATAGTGATCAAGTTGGTGGACTATCTCTAGAGAGCTTCAAGTTAGAAGTTTGAAGATTCGAGCTTTACCAAGGAGAGGGGATCAAGCCGCGAGAAGAGCGTTCTTGGGTGGCTTGAAACGCTTCAAGAAAGAATAAAAGAAAAGTAAGTTTCTTATATCTAAGAATTTGGTTACACGATTGCGAGTCCTAGATTCTTTTGTTGGAAAATTTTTTAAATTCCGCTGCTTTCTGATTCGTGTTTTCCAACAAGTGGTATCAGAACCACCTCGTAAATCGTGTTTCTGATTCGTCTCGATTATATTGAATTTGGTAGAAATTCTTAGGCTTGATGCGATTGAGAGACGGGGTTCTCTCATTCCTTGTTGAGAGACGGGGTTCTCTCATTGCTTGTTGAGAGATGGGGTTCTCTCGTTGCTTTGGATCGTTTAAATTGGGGTTGGAGCCCTATAGTTGCGTTTTTCAATTGAGGTTGGAGCCTCACTTATGTGCGTACTGTTTTGTGATTTATTATGTAGCTTTCCATATTACTGTTTTGAGGCCGGGGTATGCCCCGTGTAATTGTCTAAGGCCAATATGAAGATTGAGCCTTATTACTTTATGTCCTTTTCTTTTTATTGTAATTTGAGAGTAGAGATAGGTGGTGAGGTTTTATTTTCATTTTGTGTACAATGCACCCATGGAGTAAGATGGACCACATTCAAGTAACAAGGAGGCCACAAGTGCAGACCTCTCAAAATGTTAGGGAGGGGAATCTCAATTGTAAAAATGTAATAGAGATAGAACTCGTATTTTGTTACCGCTTTCCCTTATGTGATTTAAACTATTTAGGTGACATGTATGTTAGAACTTGTGATTGTGGAGTGGCTCCCACATATCATGCATAAGATAGGTAGAACCCATGATCATTACATGTTAGTATCATGCTAGGACATGTTATCTGTTTATGTGCTTGTTTGAAATGCATTTAAGTGTACTTGCATTAATCAAGCCTAATAAAATTGGATAACATATATGTTGGTGAGGTCGAACCGGACAACTCTCCGGTTGATTCGAAAATTCCCATTAAATATTAAGCTAATTTCGAACAAATAGGTATTTAATTCGAGATGCAAATTTTGAATTAAATTCCTAGCATTCCATCAATAAGTTTTAAGTTTAGTAAGTAAAGCTGGTTATTGTCCGCGAGTCGTGGGATAGCTAGTGGAGCTTATTAGTTCTTAGTTACCTAATTGATCATTTTAAATGGTCAATATTTCATAATCAATTTTAGCAAGGGCGATGTCCGCGAGTCGTGGGTCGTTCGAACTAAGTTGTGGTCATGATCTTATGATTGATGGGTCAAGCTTAACACCTAAGTAAATATGGATGTCGCACGAGTCGTGGGTCCATATTGAAAGATAGGTGATGCAAAAACAATTACTAAGAGTTCTAAAGGTGTTAGAATTGGTAAGTTGTACCTACACAGGGTTTTACTTAGAGTGTCCGCGAGTCGTGGGTTCGTGGTAAAATGCCTAGGATCTTAGTACCCATTGGGAAAGGTGTTCCTCTTAGATCTTTGGGAATTATAGATCTTTGAAAAACAGTGGGAGCTACATTAGATTAAAGACCTTATCTTTTGTATATCGTTATAATTCAGCATGCTCACTAGTTCTCTGTTTTACCATTTAGGTCGTAGATTCTGTGATTCTCTACGTGTTTTGAAATGGCAACCAAAAACCCTCTTGTATCGATCCTCGAGCCAAACAAGTTGAATGGTCCCAACTATTCTGATTGGCTGAGGAATCTAAAAATCATTTTAGATTCTGAGAAGAGAACTTATGTTCTCTTCGAAGGGGAGCCTCGTCCCGAAGGGGAGGCTCCCACTCGGGCCGAGCGGGACGCGATTTAGAAGTGGAAGGATGATAATCTCCAAGCCCGTTGCCTTATGTTGGCTAACATGTCTCCGGACTTGCAAAGACAACATGAGGCCATGGAATTCGCTTGGGAGATTTACGACCACTTAGAGCAACTTTACCGCCCTCATGAACGTGTTACAAGGTATAACACTTCAAAGGAATTGTTCCACTTAAGAATGAGGGAAGGTTCAAGTGTCCATGAACATGGACTCATGTTTCTCGCCCTTACTGAGAAACTTGTTTCCATGGACATGCCACTAAAAGATGAGCTTTCAGTGGATTTGTTGCTAGCTTCGCTCCCACCATCATTCAACCCATTTGTCCTTAACTTCAATATGAATCATGCTAGTGCTACTGTAGCTGAGCTGATTAGCCAGCTTGTGACTGCTGAAAGCACGATCAAGAAGGACAATAAGGTTTTGATGGTGAATGCTCCATCTTTCTCTTCTGGGCATTCTAAAGGTAAGGGCAAGAAAGCCCAAAAGAAGAAGAAGAAACCCCTTAGGCCCACTAGTGGCATTTCGAAGGGGAAGGCCCAAAAGAAGAATCGTGATCACAAAGAGGATGTTTGCTTCCATTGTGGCAAAGCGGGACATTGGAGGAGAAATTGCCCAGAGTACAAGGCTACTCTAAAGAAAGGTATCTTTCTCGTTGAAGTAAATCTTTCTATTAATTCTAGTTCTTGGGTACTTGATACCGGTTATGGAACTCATATTTGTAATGATGTACAGATGCTAAGTGAAGTTCAACAACTCAAAGAAGGAGAATGTGTCTTGAAGATAGGCGATGGCTCAAACGTTGAAGCTCGAGCTCTAGGCACAATTAGATTAGATTTAGGTAGTTTTGAGTTAGTCTTAAATAAAGTCTTTTATGTACCGAGCATTATTCGTAATATACTTTCAGTTCCAATATTAGATTATGAAGGTTATGAAACTTATATTAAGAATGGTAAATACTTTATCAAACGGAACAACTCTTCCGTTCACATCGGTACTCTAAGTAATGGACTTTATCTAACTCAGAATATCAATATTATGAATATACAAAGAGAAACGAAGCGTAAGAGAGATGACAAAGTTTCAGCTCTCTTATGGCACGCTAGATTAGGACACATTTCCAAGAACAGAATTAGCAAGATAAACACTTTAGGATCATTCTCTGAAAATGATCTCAAAGAGTTAACTTCTTGCGAATCCCGTCTCAAAGGAAAGATGCCCAAAGTTCCTTTTAAAGGAACTGTGGAACGTGCCACTAAGGTTTTGGATTTGATCCATACTGATGTTTGTGGTTATCTATAATTAATGAAGTATAAATCTGAAGCTTTTGAGAAATTCCTAGAATTTTAAAAGGAGGTTGAGAACCAAATTGGTCACAAGATCAAAGCACTTCGATCTGATCGAGGAGGTGAGTATCTTAGTGAAGAATTCCTTAGTCATCTCAAAGATAATGGGATTATCTCTCAGTGGACTCCTCCGGGAACTCCTCAGCTTAATGGAGTTTCTGAGAGAAGGAATCGAACTCTACTTGATATGGTTCATTCCATGATGAGTTTCACTGACTTACCACCTTCTTTATGGGGTTATGCCCTAGAAAGTGCAGCAAAGATTCTGAATCTAGTTCCCTCTAAGTCAGTCCCTAAAGCGCCCTATGAAATGTGGCATGGAAAAATCCCTAGTTATTCTTACTTAAGAATTTGGGGTTGTCCTGCTTACGTGAAGAGGACAGTGGGAGATAAGTTAGAATCTCGTTCTAACTTATGCTACTTTGTAGGTTATCCTAAGGGATCCATAGGATATTACTTCTATGATCAATCTGAGCAAAAGGTGTTTGTTTCCAGAAATACCACTTTTCTTGAGGAACTGTTCCTTAAAGAAAAGAAAGGCAAGATCATAGAATTAGAGGAAGTACAAAGTGACCCCACACCACCCACTGAAGAAACGTCCCCTACTGATCAACCATAACCAATCATGAATTTCGATACACACGAAAATCCTCCTCTGAGGCATTGTGAACACACTCCTGGACAGCCGGAGAGATGGTATAGATTCTTCCATGAAATCTCTCAAAAGGATAATGATCCTTTAACATATGAGGAGGCACTTTCAGATTCTGACTCTGAACAGTGGATAGAAGCCATGAAATCCGAAATGGATTCCATGAACTCCAACCAAGTTTGGACCTTGGTAGATTTGCCTGATGGGGTCAAACCCATAGGTTGTAAATGGATCTTTAAGAGAAAGCTTGGAGTTGATGGAAGCATTGCAGCTTACAAAGCAACACGGGTTCCAAAAGGATTCACTCAAAGACCCGGCGTGGACTTCGATGAAACCTTTTCAACAATTGCAATGCAAAAGTCTATTTGGATCATGCTTGCCATTGCTGCGTATTATGACTACGAGATATGGAAAATGGATGTGAAATCTGCCTTTCTCAATGATGATATTGATAAAGACATTTATATGGAGCAACCCATAGGTTTCACATTCAGTGGGAGTGAGCAAAAGGTTTGCAAACTCCAAAGATCAATCTATGGATTGAAACAGGCTTCTAGGAATTGGAACATTCGATTTCATGAATCAGCCAAAGCGTTTGGCTTCATTCAAATTTCGAATGAGTCTTGTGTGTATAGAAAGGAATTGGAGACCTCAGTGCAATTCTTAGTACTTTATGTTGATGACATCCTTCTTATTGGGAATTCGAAGGATGACATGAAAATGACTAAGTTATGGTTATCGAACCAATTAGAGATGAAAGATCTTGGTGCTGCGTCCTATATCACTGGAATTAAAATCTATCGAGATAGATCTAGAAGGTTAATAGGACTATCACAGTCGACGTACATTGACAAAGTATTAAAGAGATTCAATATGGAGTCAGCAAAGGTTAAGAACCTTCATATGAGTGTAGGAACATGTCTTTCAAAGAAGATGTGTCCTAAGACTAACCTTGAGAAGGAGAGAATGACTCATAGACCTTATGCGTCAGCAATAGGTAGCATAATGTATGCAATGTTATGTACTCGACCGGATGTGGCTTATGCACTTAGTGTGATGAGTCGTTTCCAATCTGACCCTGGAGATGGTCACTGGGCTTCCGTGAAGAATATTCTTAAGTACTTGAAAAGTACTAAAGATTTATTCTTAGTTTACGGAGGTCAGAAAGATCTTACTGTCGAAGGATACTGCTATGCAAGCTTTGCATCTGACTTAGATGACTTTAAGTCAATGTCAGGATACATTTTCTGCCTAAACGGCGGAGCAGTTAGTTGGAAGAGTTCCAAGCAAACGACCACTGCAGATTCGACCACTGAGGCCGAATTGTAATGCCCCGACTTTTATTTATTAATATTTTATGTTTAAAATAATTTTATAAATTATATTTTATAATACTTTCATGAAATTTTATGAATTTATATCAAACTGAGGATTCTTTCAGAACTTGAAAATATTCATTTCGTAAAATATTCACCGAGTATGATTTAATTACGAAATTGTCCCTACTTAATTTTCTTCCTAACCTTTAGGGACCAAATTGCATAACACTTTCAAGGACTAAATTGATCGTATTTCAAAACTATGCATACTTAATTGCATGACTTCAATATTTGAGGGGTTAAATGGCAATTTGATTATTTCACAAAAATCAAGGATGGTGATTCACGTACAAAGCTTCCTCAAGCTTCTTCATTCATTTTATCCAAAATTCACCAACATATTACTTCTTTCTTGTTTCGGTTCTTTCATGAGAAAAAGGAGAAAGGATTTTATCAAATTTCATCAAGTTATTCAAGAGAATCCAAGCTTTGAAGTTTAGTTGCCATCATCATCTTCTCCATCCATTTCTTTACCTTCAAGAGCATGTAAGTGGATATATATGGTTTCTTGAGCATAATTGATTGAGCTAGGGTTTGAGAATTGCATGCTAGATGAACTCTTTGTTGTGCAAAGCATGATTAAATGATCATATCTTGAATTATGGCATGATTAATTCATGAGATTCTTAAATATTTAGCATGAATGATCAAGTGTGATCATGAGCTTGGAAACTTGGAATTCTTGATAATATTTCATGCTTTGAGTGTTAAGTGTTATGATATCATTTCTTGAGCATCATATTACCAGAAAATCCTAACTTTGTTGATTGAAAATGGAATTTTGTTCCCAGCCTTAAGGCATTGCGGGAACGGGCGTTCCCCTCTTTTAAACTAAAACAAGGCGGCCGAGCATGGTAACGGCCGTTCCCATGCTGGCCTTGCGCCGGAAGGGCCGTTCCCAGCTAAGGCGCATTTCTAAATTGAAATCGTTGGCGCGTTTTGGGGATTCATGGGAACGACCGTTCCCATTTACAAAGGGAACCCGGAACGGCCGTTCCCACCTGGATTGCAGAACAAAACATTCTGCATAAAATTACATTTTTAGCCCCTCGATCCAACGACTTCTTTGACCCCGAATTGCTTTTATATGATCCCATATGTACTGAAACAAGATGTTTTCATGCCACATTATGGTTTGCACGTCATCTCGTTGCATTTTGCCGTTCGTCATATTTGGTCTAGTTAGAGTTAAGTCTCAAGTGTACACGTCTATTTTGCACAGACCAGCTTCGTAGGGATGGGGAGCAAGCCCAGTAGACCATATCCTACTTGTCTTTTGTCGGTAAAGGTGAGGTTTAATTTCTAGTTATATAGAACCCGTATAACCTTTACGTGATTTTGGGCCGAAGGTAGTTATATTTATAAGTTCATGAAATTACTTATCATTTCAAGCACGTTAAATGTTCATGAATCAAGCCTGTCATGTTCATGCAAGCAAGTAGTTGCGTTCTCCTGGCCAGGTCCTCCTTAGTGAGGGCGCTGGGCTGGTCTTCGGGCTGGTGATTGTCCGTCCAATCACAGGAAGAATATAGTCCTATTGTGTAAACGCGTTCTCTTGGCCAGGTCCTCCTTAGTGAGGGTGCTGGGCTAGTCTTCGGGCTGGCGGTTGTCCGTCCAACCACAGGAAGAACAAAACCCTATCGTGTACATGCATTCTCCTATCCGGGTTCTCCTTAGTGAGGGCGCTGGGCTGGTCTTAGAGCTGGTGGTTGTCCGTCCAACCACAGGAGGAACAAACCCTATCGTGTTACAAGCAAGCATGGTTATCGATTGCATGAAATGAACCAGTAATTAATATTGACTGTTGTACTGTCGGGCGAAGAATACCTTAGTCTTGAAATCATATATTTATCTTTTATAAACCTTTACCCGAGAATATAACTTGCATGGTAATTGCGCTAATATATATGTATTGCCCCTCACTCAGTCTTCCATGGACTGACGCCCCAACGTTCAGGTTGTCGCGGTCGTGTGCTAGGCGGGAGTCGGAGTCATATCTAGTCGTCCAGCTGGGTCTAGCATTGCACATACTTCCATGATCTTGCTTTTGTCATGTCCTGAGTTAGTACGTTATAGTTCTTCGTATATTTGGGGACTTTTGGTTGTATAATATATAGGAGATGATAATGTATTGATATCTGTTGGTATACTTTTGATGTAAATATGGTACCTATATGTATCTATGAATTAATGCTTCCGCTTTTAACTTTTATGTCGTGGTTTTGTACTGCTTTGGGGTATAGTCCCGCCTAGCTCGTCTTTTCTTTTATTTGTCACCCGTTCGTAGTTTAGTTCATGTACGGATTGTCCATTTCGTATGTGGATCGGCCTATAGTGCGGGGGTGTGGTATCTCTACGTATAGGGGTGCTACATCTAAGGTGGTATCAGAGCCCGGTTGCAAAACCGAGGTTCTAGTGTCGTGTCGTGTCAAGTCTAGGTCGAACGGCATAGGAATTAATTGGTAATTTGAGAGTCTTGCATATTATTTGAATCTATTTGAATTCTCTGGATTAATTCGATTACTTGACAACATGTACTTTGCATTGATTTCAGAGATTTATTGTTAATTAATTGATCTTGAATTATTTGAAATTATGTGCTTAACGTGTTTTACTTTAAATACTGATAAATTACCTGCTGCATTTATATTAAATCTTAGTCGTGAGCATTAATTATGTGATCATTATCTGACATAAACACGCCTTACCCACATGCATTTATTTCAAAGGAGGTTGTGAGTTACAGGTTGTGGAAATGATATCAAACCACGGCCAATTGCTCGGTAATCTTGGGGCTACTATAGGATTTGAGAAGGAGAGTCAATTAAGTACCTCCGATCAAAGCACAAGCTTGGGAATTACATTTGGGTTCATATCAATTGGATTCAAAAGTCTTAACACGACAGCCAGGAAGGGCAAATAACCAGTTATGGAAAACCAACATGTTCAGGATTCTACATTCGGGTAAGACGAGTCTATTTTCCGATTCAAGTTAAATTGTCATGTTGAGGGAATACATTGAAGGATAGGGGGAAACGGTAAATGAAAGCACTCAAGAGAGGCAAAGTACTAGACTAGGGAGAATAACCGGATTGCCGTTACCGATGGATTCGAGAGAGGGGTTCCGGAGATACCTAAACCGGGAGTTTAACAATAGGGAAAAGGGGTATTCTCGGGAAACGGTTTTAAAGATTGTCGAATATGATGTCGTTGAATTGGAAGATATGGAGCAACAAGTAGAAGCACTTACAGTTGAGAATTACCAACTTGGATTATCAATTCACAAAAAGTGCTACCAAGGAATTTTAGACTAAGGATCAAGTACGGAAAAGGTTTGAAGACAAGTTCACCGGGTTATGGTTCCCAAAAATAAAATGAAATTTGGAGGGAGAAAATCAGTCGTGTGGCCAAATGAGAGCATTAAGCGGGCAAGGAAGTCTATTTCATTCGTGAACAAGGCGAAGGAAGATTGGGGTACTAATCATTCGAGATTCAGGTGTGTTGACAAATTGAGACTTAGTTAATTGGGAAGCAAATTGAAGTAAGAGAGGAAGATCATTTCGATAATTTAAATCGAGCTAGTAGCTTTGGATGACCTATTCATGAAAGGTAAAGATGTTAGGGACTCTATAATCGGGTGAATGAGTTTATTTTCCGGATTCAATTTGGAGGTTCGTGCAAGAGTGCGAATTGGGAGATTTGGAGTAACAAATGAAAACGACAAATGATGATAAAGAATTTTGGAAGGAAATTATATGCTCAAAAGTAGGATAATAACTGGAGACTTATTGTTCGAGAGAAGGCAGGAAATTAATTCCATAAGTGGAAACAAAAATAAATTTTGAATTCAAGAGTTCTTATTTGGGGAGCATATAATTACCCAAGTTAACGCAAGGAAAATTTTGGGATTTCACTTAAGAAAGGAACAAAGGAAGCTCAGCACGCTTGTGGATACGAAGTTGAAAGATAATCATGCTAAAGGTTTTATTTAGTGGGGACATTTCAAGATCCAAGTTGAATTGTCGTTGTAACATCCCGCTCGCCCTATAAATAAGGTACGCCATGTTTCAACCTTTTATGTGTGTAATTATGTGATTTTTTGCTTTGCATTGCCCTATTTTGAACTCTTTATGAGTTTAGGGGCTTGTTTGCAATTTTCTCTTTTTAGGGGTTTTTTGGTCACTTCTCGTTCGGTCGAGATTTTGACCTCGTTGACCCCTTTAACGCGTTCGGGGCATTGAAACGAGTCCGTAGACTCTCAGTTTGCCCTATTCTGACGTCGTTTGCTCCTTCTACCGATCGTTTTGTGCGTGAGGACCCGAGATAAATACCCCGGATCCTCGTTTTGCATGCCATAACTCTAGCTCCAGACTCAGCTCTCTTCTCTCCCGCGACCTGTTATTGTTCACACAGTGGGAGGTGTATTTTCACACACTACCTTAACTTGCTCGTTTCTCGACGGAATTCGACGAACCAATAGTGTTTTTCGATTATCTCGATGACGCGGTCACAACCGTACCAAGAACTCGACCAACCGACGAGCGGTGGCGGAGATATGGCGGATTTTCAGAAGCGGCTGGAGGAGGTGGCGGAGATGCCACTTTGCCGCCATTTCGCGGCGGCTTCCGGCCACTCTCCGGTGACACGCGCCCCACAAACGGCAAGAAGGGCCTCCGGTGCAGCGAATGACATAGACGGCGCGGCCTATGGCCACCGGACGGAAGCTCCCGCCGTCGCGCGTGAACAGTGACACGGTGACCTTTTCCGACCAAGGTTAGTGTTTTCCAAGGTTTTCCGACCCCCTGAGTCCATTTCCGGCATCCTTTTCACCCAATTCTGGCCGTAGGTGGTGGTTCCAGGGGTGGTGTGCGGCGGCAGAAACTTCGGAGCTCAACGGGGCCCTTTTCCGGTCATCTTTTGGCCTCGGGCCCTTCACGAAAGTTGTTCGGAACGACGAGAACTAATGAACCCCATTTGCTCGACTCCAGATTTTGCCGTTTGGCGGCGGTTCGTGGTAGCTACAGTGGCGGCACACCGGTGGCGTCACCTCCGAGGATTTTTCCGGCAAGAAAGCCTAGGGCTTTCGTAAAGCTCGTCACGGGTAAGCCGATGCCTCTTTCGGATCTCATTTTGGTTCACCGGTTTGAAAGTAATTGAAGTTTGAAGATTCTAGGCTTTTCGTATTCTTGGATTTGAAATTGGAGACAATTGGTTTGGAATTTGCAGAAATTAATCGAGGAATTGGATTGAGCACGACGAATCCTTGCACGGGTGATTTTTCGGGATTTTTTCGGAACGTTCCGCTGCGGCCGAACGGCGGCCCGCCACTGTTCCGGCGGCTACAGTAGCAGCGATCCGGCGGGCTTCGGAAAGAATGTCCGCCTCGTTGTGGTGAGTCTAACACCACTTTCCGTTCGACAATCGGACACTTGGTTTATTTTCTAACAATTTATTTGTGTATTTGGAACATATTTGAATTAATTGTTTTAATGCAAATTAATTGTCTTATGCTTGAATTGTTGATCGAAATGTACTCCTATGTGTATGAAATCATGTATGATATGAAATATGACAAGTATGGACTTTGTAATTTGTAAATTCAGTGCAAGAAATCCTGCAAATTCCGACGGAATTCCGACGGAAATAGTAAATTCCGATGGAATTCCGAGGGAATTCCGACGGGACCCATGCCGTAGGAAAACCCTCCCTCGGAATTCAAAACCGACGGAAAACCGACGGAATTCCGAGGGACAAAAATCATAAAAAAAAAAATTAAATTTAAAAAATTCCAACGGAATTCCGAGGGAAATTCCGTTGGAATTTGCTTTAAAAAAAATTTTAATTAATTATTTCCGACGGAATTTCCCTCGGAATTCCGTCGGAATTTACTGGAAAAAAAAATTTTAATTAATTATTTCCGATGGAATTTCCCTCGGAATTCCGTCGGAATTTACTGGAAAAATAAAAACTTAATGCGCCCCTGGGGATTCGAACACCCGACGTTGTGGTAGTAAGACCTTATGGAAACCAAGGTAAACCAGTTGAGCTAGATCAATTCATTGGTTTAGTTTGATACAAATATTTATATATCATTTGAAATAATAAAATCATAAATTTTGTAGACTATATTTAAAATTGAGTTCTAAGAAAATATTAATTATAACTACAAATATTATAATACGTCATAAGAATTCAATTTAAGCATAGATAAAACCGACGGAATTCCGACGGAAATCCCGTCGGAATTATTTAATATTATTTTTAATTTTTATTTTTAAAAAATCCGATGTAATTCCGATGGAAAGTTCCGTCGGAATTATTTAATATTATTTTTAATTTTTATTTTTAAAAAATCCGAGGGAATTCCGACGGAAAGTTCCGTCGGAATTATTTAATATTATTTTTAATTTTTATTTTTAAAAAATCCGACGGAATTCCGACGGAAAGTTCCGTCGGAATTATTTAATATTATATTTAATTTTTATTTTTAAAAAATCCGACGGAATGCCCGTCGGAATTATTTAATTTCTATTTTTATAGTTTATATTTAAAAAAACCGACGGGAATCCCATCGGAATTCCGTCGGAATTATTTAATATTATTTTTTAATTTTATTTTTAAAAAAATCCGATGGAATTCCGACGGAATTTCCGTCGGATTTATTTAATTTTTATTTAAAAAAAAAAAAACAAATTCCGTCGGAATCCCGTCGGAATTCCCACGGCCTGTTTCCCTCGGAATTTTCCGTCGGATTTCGACGAATTTCTTGTAGTGATTGAACCCCGTTATGCCAAAATTGTATTAGTTGTTAATTGTTTAAAATGCAATTCATAGTTGTATGTTCGATAAATTGATGAATATGCATTGCTTGGTATTTGAAAATATGTAATGAATTATAAATGTGTAAACTTATGAATTGTTGTTGATATTAGTTTCGTTTCATGCCAATTAGGTATAAAACAATGCATGAATTGAATATGTAAAATATGAATAGTATGAATTGAGTAGGGTTAGAATTTGATTTGTAACCTCGTGAAATTTGTATGAATTAGGAAGCATGCTATTATGATTTATTTGATTTATTAATATGTGTCAATTGATATGAAAGATGCTACGTGAATTTGCATGAAATGAATTAAGTAAACTTTATTAATTAAATTTGTTATACAATCCATGAATTGTTTGTGTGATAAATGAATAATATGATTTGATTAAATTATGTAATGTTTTTCTGCAAATAATTGTTAGGTATTTGATCCCTGCTTGTGTGATAGCATTTGCCGTGCGTCTCTGTGTAGTTGGATGAGTCTGAGTTTGAGCCTTGTGTTGTGTTTTGTGTGCTCAGTTGGTACAGGTGCACCCGGGGTGGTGACAAGTGAGTCGTGCAGGTTCCGGGGTGGACCCTTTTGCTTTGGGTTTGGCTTTGTTTGGTGCCAGGTGAGGTTAGGTTATAGTTATACCTATTGATATTTGCCTATATGTTGCATGCGAATATAAGCCTTACGTATATATGTAGATACGTGTGCAATACGAATATGTGTGACTTGATGTTATGTTGGTTATAAGATATGCAAGTACGATATGTATGATTGTACGTGTTATGTTTGAGAATGAGTATGTGGGATTTGTGCGTTGTGATATGTTTCGTGTTGATTCGAATGTGTAAACTATGATATGATTATGATTATGAACGTGACGTGCGTGAGTTTGTGAGTGCGTGAGTGGTGGTGTGTGTGTGAGAGTGCATGTGTGGGAGTGTTGTATGTGTTGGTGTAGGGCCGGTGATTATGGGTAAGGAGCCTCGAAGAGTCGAGTATTACTCCTGTGCATGGTCATCGAGATGTGAGTAAGGAGCCTCGGAGCATCGAGTATTACTCCTGTGCACATTTCCCCTCTGATTTGATGGTTTGACTCTGCTTTGCTTGGGGACCCGGTGATTATGGGTAAGGAGCCTCGGAGAGTCGAGTATTACTCCTGTGCATGATCATCAGGATGTGGGTAAGGAGCCTCGGAGCATCGAGTATTACTCCTGTGCACATTTTCCGCTTCTGTCTGAACGGTTGCTTGGTGTGTTTGTTTTCGTTAAGTTAGTTTGTTAGGAAATGGTTTGGGAAACGGGAGTGGATTTCTAATTAATAAAATTTGGATTGTTTTGGCCTTTGGCCTAACTCTTTTACTCCCCTACATCTAGTATCACGTGAGAAATATTTTAGAATCCAAAAACCACGCCCTGGTTCACGAACTCCCCTTTATGATATGTGTTGTGCTCTGTATATGTATATACGCGTGTGTGTGTAGCCCCTCGCTTAGTCTTTGGACTGACCCCTCCCCTTTTATGTTTTTAGTTTGCAGGCTTTGCTTGGGTGATAGTTGGAGTTCGTGCTAGGCGGCGGTGTGTCGTGTCTTTTGAGTCTGTGTCTGCACATTTCAGTTGTTAAGTATTTTGTTCTGATTTATAATTTGTAAATTTCGTATAAGATATGTTTTGTACAGGTTTGAAATTATGAGTTGAATGTTTGGAAATTCGGGAGAGGTTAGGACAGGTGCTCGGATTAGTTGAACCCGTTTTGATGTGTGATTATTCGGGACAGGTTAGGACAGGTTTGCTGAACTAGTTGAACCCGTATCTTTGATTCTAATGTATGTACTGCGTTGTATGCTTGGTGCGTAAAAGTTTTTGAAAGTTGGCATTTCGTACTACTTCAGCTGTCATGCTTCGTATATTTTCTTTTCTACAGGGTTAGATACCGCCTAGCTAGTGTGTGCGTTTTTGTTTGTCACCCGTTCGTTGTGACTTGGTGCGTGTACGGACTCTCCATTTCGTACACGTGTCGGGTCATAGTGCGGGGGATGTGGCGCCTCACGTGCGGGGTGTTACATCTATAAGTGGTATCAGAGCCACCAGGTTCAAAACCGGTGCTCTGGAGTCGTGTCGTGTTAGTTTAGGTCGTACGGCATAGGAGTACTTGTGCATTGCATTCGTTTAATGTGAAATATTGACTTCTCTGTATGAATTTGTCTGAGCTTATGTGATTATGTGTACACTATGATTACGATTTTTATAAAATTATCATTGTTATGCTTTAAATTTTTGTAAATTATGTGTTGCATCTGCATTTAGTAGGTGCACTTAATTGTTTTCATTACTTGACATATCCACTTACTAACTCCCATGCATAAATATTTATTCAAATTGTGAATTGTAGGGTGTCTCCTTGGCGCCAAAATTGTAATTGATCGTGACAACACGTCCCACTTCTACAAATTTATGAAAGAGGATTTGAGACTTCCATTTTCTGACTAGTTGGAGCAAACGAATCTCTACAAGAATTCAGTCAGGGCTCGATGCTAATATAATGGAAACAGGTATCATGCATTCATAGCACGTGCATCATGCATTGGATTAAATTATAATTATTTTGAACATTTGCTTTACGTGCTTGATTGTTTCCCTTGCTGATTAATGAGCATATGTCATTCACATCCCTAACCCCACATGCATTAGAATCATGATTGTATTTTAGGTGGTCATCTATCTGATTCACCAAGTGCTGTCTTAGTTGAAGCCTCATTGGAATTCAAACAGGGGTTGACTAGATAGTGAATGATCGAGCTAGCACAGCCAGGATATTGGGTGGATAAAAGAAGATACTCGAATACGAGAGAGATATTAGATCTTTTAATTATCGAGGTGCCTTTGGGATTTGTACCTAACTACTTGGAGGTGCTCGGGAGTAACACGTTTTACAAGGACACCAGGATTTCGAACTCTGGATGGCATGAAGTAGCAACGAAGAAATTGAAGCATTTGTACCATTCAGAGTCATTCAGGGGAGGGTCAGACTATTTTAAAGACATCAACAAGAGTAGTTACACTTGTACTATGGAAAAAGGGAAAACTTTAAAATAAGGAATTTCGTGGCAATGTTTTTTGAAAGCCAACTTCACCACATTACGGGGACGGGAGCATCAGTTATAATGAAGGTAGCAAAGTGGGACTGATTAAGGATTCTCCATTGATCCCTTCACGCACGTTACAAGAAGCCTTGCCGATGATGAAGGCAGCAAATTCTATTTCTCGCGAATTTTATCGGGACTTCGGGAAACCCTACGGATCACTTGGCTCCGAAAACAAATTGAAACGGTTCGAGACCCTTTTGAACCAGAGGATGCGAGGAAATACCAAAGAATACAAAATGGGAAGTTGGAACTACGGCCAGTTAAGGATTTGATTATCCTTTCAAGTTAAAGAAATTGTCGACCACGACTTCACTGCCACGGTGAACGGTACATTAAACATTCATGGCATTTGCACACATGCATTGCATGAGTAATTATATTTTATTTTGTTTGACGTGTGTGACAACGTGTGTAATAACGTGGCTAATTGATTTAATTTCGTAACTTAAAGTTTTATGTTGTTTGTGAACACTTGCCAAGCTGATGGGATTGCATGCTTGTGTAAATTATTTGTGCCTCTATGTTTAATGTTCTTGATTGCTCATTACCCCTTTCATGCATATACATATATTGTAATCTTATTTTACAGAGATTCCATCGCGATATCCCCCTTGAGTTGAGCATGGATGACGAGTCTATACTCCAGGGACACCGATATCAGTTGTGATAAGGTACATTAAACATGCATCACATGTTTTGCGTCTAGTGTTTGCTCCAATGTGTGTTTGTTTGATTGCTGAGTTAGTGGACTTGTGTGCTAGAGAGTTGTTGAGATGTCTCTCTATTTATGTGTTAGGGAGATGCGGGATTATCCCTATTTGTGTGAGCGAGAGATGTTGGATTCTCTTGGAGCTAGATATTCGAAGATGTTGGATTTTTTCGAATTTAGGGGTTTGAGAAGTGCTGGATTTTCTCAAACTAGAATGTCTGGGAGGTGTGGAATCTGCCAGACTTAGGTTGAGAGACGGGGTTCTCTCAATTCTGTGCCGGAGAGACGGGGTTCTCTCCCTTGTGTGCTGAGGAACGGGATTTTCTCTTTTATGTGCCGAGAGACGGGGTGCTCTCACTTGAGTGTTGAGAGATGGGATTCTCTCTTGTTTGTTGCCGTTGCGTTGTGGGTGGCCTGACTTCAGCCATTAAGCGATGAGGATGCGACGGTGTCGAGCTTGGAGTGCAGTGACCTAGGGGTGATGGAATGAAGTGTTCAGACAGATCTCTGTGGCTACCAAACCCTGAAGGGAGATGATGCCAAAAGGGGTAAACTTCATAGCCAGGGCTATGACTATGCGATTTTTGGGAGATTGATTGAAGTAGTCCAGATCGAAGCTCTTCGACTCAGCAGTAGGACCCGAGGACAGGTCCTTTTGAAGGAGGGAAGTTTGTAACATCCGACTCGCCCTATAAATAAGGTACGCCATGTTTCAACCTTTTATGTGTGTAATTATGTGATTTTGTGCTTTGCACGACCCTATTTTGAACTCTTTATGAGTTTAGGGGCTTGTTTGTAATTTTCTCTTTTTAGTGGTTTTTCGGTCACTTCTCGTTCGGTCGAGATTTTGACCTCGTTGACCCCTTTAACGCGTTCGGGGCATCGAAACGAGTATGTAGACTCTCAGTTTGCCCTATTCTGACGTCGTTTGCTCCTTCTACGGATCGTTTTGCGCGTGAGGACCCCAGATAAATACCCCGGATCCTCGTTTTGCGTGCCATAACTCCAGCTCCAGACTCAGCTCTGTTCTCTCCCGCGACCCGTTACTGTTCACACAGTGGGAGGTGTGTTTTCATACACTACCTTAACTTTCTCGTTTCTCGATGGAATTCGACGAACCAATAGTGTTTTTCGATTATCTTGACGACGCGGTCACAACCGTACCAAGAACTCGATCAACCGACGAGCGATGGCAGAGATATGGCGGATTTTCAGAAGCGGCTGGAGGAGGTGGCGGAGCTGCCACTTCGCCGCCCTTTCGCGGCGGCTTCCGGCCACTCTCCGGTGACACGCGCCCCACAGACGGTAAGAAGGGCCTCCGGTGCAGCGAATGACGTAGACGGCGCGGCCTATGGCCACCGGACGGCGGCGCACGCGCCGCCTGAAGCTCCCGCCGCGTGCGTGAACAGTGACACGGTGTTGCTCCGGCGACCTTTTCCGACCAAGGTTAGTGTTTGCCAAGGTTTTCCGACCCCCTGAGTCCATTTTCGGCATCCTTTTCACCCAATTCTGGCCGTAGGTGGTGGTTCCAAGGTGGTGTGTGGCGGCAGAAACTTCGGAGATCAACGGGGCCCTTTTCCGGTCATCTTTTGGCCTCGGGCCCTTCACGAAAGTTGTTCGGAACGACGAGAACTAATGAACCCCATTTGCCTCGACTCCAGATTTTTCTGTTTGGCAGCGGTTCGCGGTAGCTACAATGGCGGTATACCGGTGGCGTCACCTCCGAGGATTTTTCTGACAAGAAAGCCTAGGGCTTTCGTAAAGCTCGTCACGTGTAAGACGATACCTCTTTCGGATCTCATTTTGGTTCACCGGTTTGAAAGTAATTGAACTTTGAAGATTCTAGGCTTTTCGTATTCTTGGATTTGAAATTGGAGACAATTGGTTTGGAATTTGTAGAAATTAATCGAGGAATTGGATTGAGCACGACGAATCCTTGCACGGGTGATTTTTCGGGATTTTTCCGGCACGTTCTGGCGGCGGCCGAACGGCGGCGGGCCACTGTTCCGGCGGCTACAGTGGCGGCGATCCGGCGGGATTTGGACAGAATGTCCGCCTCGTTGTGGTGAGCCTAACACCACTTTCCATTCGTCAATCGGACACTTGGTTTATTTTCTACGAATTTATTTGTGTATTTGGAACATATTTGAATTAATTATTTTAATGCAAATTAATTGTCTTATGCTTGAATTGTTGATCGAAATGTACTCCTATGTGTATGAAATCATGTATGATATGAAATATGACAACTATGGACTTTGTAATTTGTAAATTGAACCCCGTTATGGCAAAATTGTATTAGTTGTTAATTGTTTAAAATGCAATTCGTACTTGTATGTTCGATAAATTGATGAATATGCATTGCTTGGTATTTGAAAATATGTAATGAATTATGAATGTGTAAACTTATGAATTGTTGTTGATATTAGTTTCGTTTCATGCCAATTAGGTATAATTCTTGTACTAGGGGTGTTTATGTAATGCATGAATTGAATATGTAAAATATGAATAGTATGAATTGAGTAGGGTTAGAATTTGATTTGTAACCTCGTGAAATTTGTATGAATTAGGAAGCATGCTATTAAGATTTATTTGATTTATTAATATGTGTCAATTGATATGAAAGATGCTACGTGAATTTGCATGAAATGAATTAAGTAAACTTTATTAATTAAATTTGTTATACAATCCATGAATTGTTTGTGTGATAAATGAATAATATGATTTGATTAAATTATGTAATATTTTTTCTACAAATAATTGTTAGGAATTTGATCCCTGCTTGTGTGATGGCATTTGCCTTGCGTCTCTGTGTGGTTGGATGAGTCTGAGTTTGAGCCTTGTGTTGTGTTTTGTGTGCTCAGTTGGTACAGGTGCACCCGGGGTGGTGACAAGTGAGTCGTGCAGGTTCCGGGGTGGACCCTTTTGCTTTGGGTTTGGCTTTGTTTGGTGCCAGGTGAGGTTAGGTTATAGTTATACCCTATTGATATGTGCCTATATGTTGCATGCTAATATAAGCCTTAAGTATATATGTAGATACGTGTGCAATACGAATATGTGTGACTTGATGTTATGTTGGTTATAAGATATGCAAGTACGATATGTATGATTATACGTGTTATGTTTGAGAATGAGTATGTGGGATATGTGCGTTGTGATATGTTTCGTGTTGATTCGAATGTGTAAACTATAATATGATTATGATTATGAACGTGGCGTGCGTGAGTTTGTGAGGGCGTGCATGAGTTTGTAAGTGCGTGCGTGTGTGTGTGCATGAGTGGTGGTGTGTGTGTGTGAGTGCGTGTGTGGGAGTGTTGTGTGTGTTGGTGTAGGGCTGCTGATTATGGGTAAGGAGCCTCGGAGAGTCGAGTATTACTCCTATGCATGGTCATCGAGATGTGGGTAAGGAGCCTCGGAGCGTTGAGTATTACTCCTGTGCACATTTCCCCTCTGATTTGATGGTTTGACTTTGCTTTGCTTGGGGACCCAGTGATTATGGGTAAGGAGCCTCGGAGAGTCGAGTATTACTCCTGTGCATGGTCATCAGGATGTGGGTAAGGAGCCTCGGAGTATCGAGTGTTACTCCTGTGCACATTTTCCCCTTTTGTCTGAACGGTTGCTTGGTGTGTTTGTTTTAGTTAAGTTAGTTTGTTAGGAAATGGTTCGGGAAACGGGAGTGGATTTCTAATTAATAAAATTTGGATTGTTTTGGCCTTTGGCCTAACTCTTTTACTCCCCTTTATCTAGTATCACGTGAGAAATATTTTAGAATGCAAAAACCACGCCCTGGTTCACGAACTCCCCTTTATGATATGTGTTGTGCTCTGTATATGTATATACGCGTGTGTGTGTAGCCCCTCGCTCAGTCTTTGGACTGACCCCTCCCCTTTTATGTTTTTAGTTTGCAGGCTTTGCTTGGGTGATAGTTGGAGTTCGTGCTAGGCGGCGGTGTGTCGTGTCTTTTGAGTCTGTGTCTGCACGTTTCAGTTGTTAAGTATTTTGTTCTGATTTATAATTTGTAAATTTCATATAAGATATGTTTTGTACAGGTTTGAAATTATGAGTTGAATGTTTGGAAATTCGGGACAGGTTAGGACAGGTGCTCGGATTAGTTGAACCCGTTTTGATGTGTGATTATTGGGGACAGGTTAGGACAGGTTTGCTGAACTAGTTAAACCCGTATCTTTGATTCTAATGTATGTACAGCGTTGTATGCTTGGTGCGTAAAAGTTTTTGAAAGTTGGCATTTCGTACTACTTCCGCTGTCATGCTTCGCATATTTTCATTTGTACAGGGTTAGATACCGCCTAGCTAGTGTGTGCGTTTTTGTTTGTCACCCGTTCGCTGTGACTTGGTGCGTGTGCGGACTCTCCATTTCGTACACGTGTCGGGTCATAGTGCGGGGGATGTGGCGCCTCACGTGCAGGGTGTTACAGTCGTGTTGTGGGGTAATATTAAAAGATATTAAGCAACAGATGGAAAAGATAAAGAAAGGCCACGAATTGCTAGGTAAAGGTTGGGTGATCGAGTGCAAATAATGGAAAAGGGAATTCGTTCAATTATTTAAACTCTGAAAGAGTAAACAAGGGAGTTTGGATCAAAGTAGCAACCATGAAGAGGATTCGGGCAACAATTGGGGAGTAACTATTAAAGAGTAAGCCAAATGTTAATTCCGTGACCAAAGAAGGCTTCGGGTTTCAGAAATCATAATACTGAGCCGTGGGAATGTTCAAATGGATGTTAACTAAATCTGAAGAATAGAAGACCGTGGGAAAACCAGAAATGATTACCAGCTTAATACAAGCTTATAATTCAACGAACAAGGAATTACATGTCGAGATAAAATTTTCCATCACTACGGTGATAGGTTCAATGCATGCATAAGCACGTGCATCATACGCCATTTAAAATTTTAAATTTCTATTCGTATACATGTTTTCTTGTTGAGCTTAATTATTCCAATATGTTGAACTTTATCATTTCCAAGTGTGCTACCTGCATTGGCATATTGATTCAACGTGCATATCTAGTGTTTGAATTGTAGGATGCCTCAAGATCACCCTCATTGTAAACAAGTGCCTAGGGTTTCCCCGCATCTACCCCCTCCGGTTCAGCCTCAGGAGTTTTTCGAGTCCTTGGTTCGTTTAGTGGATCAGAAGATAAAAGAGTATGTTTCCTCAGCGCCACAAGTCTTATCGTCATAGTCGGGCCAAGTTTCAATAGCATTTAGGGAATTTCAGAACCAACCATCTTCAAGATCCTTTAAAGGAAATAAGGATTCCACCGGGTCACAACTCAAGAAAATCAAAAGAATGTGGGAACTAACTCCAAGTGGCTCCCAAGAGAAAGTTCGAGGCACCACCTCGTTGATGGCAAGAAGGTCTAATCGTCAACCCGGGCAGACCTTAAGTTCAAAATCAGGACAAACGCTCAACAAAGGAAAGCGACTTATCCCTTATCATACCCCGACACCTCCAGAAAGATCCCGAAAGAAAAGGAAACAATCACTTGGATCGAGTTCAGGAGCTTCACGTACCCCAGCTTCAACAACATCTTCCTGGAAATTTCTTTGCAACTATTGTGGACGCGATAACCACACTTATGATGGCTGTAGGAGACGGTTGGGATTATGTCTCTACTGTGGGAGTGATGAGCATCAAATGGATACATGTTCCAAGCGACAAAAGAAATCCACCAGGAATGAAAGATTGCTTGTTCGGGCTCGGGAAGGTGTTCGTGAGAGAGGGGTACAAACTGTGAATGTGAAGTCGGTCAGGAGGGAAGAAGGTACCAATTATATGCATAGTACAACCAGCGGTGAACGGTACATCTAGCCATGCATATCACGTGCATCATGAATTTTATTGTTATTGTATTTAATTTCTTATTCGTTGCAAGTTAGTTAATTATGAGTAGTAAGTATGTGACTAAAATGATTTTTATTTGTCTATATGATATTTATGAAATTAACATGATTCTATTTGTTTATGTAACATTCATGCCCTTGTTTCTACAATTTGTTCCTTGAATTATTTTCGTGCATGTTGAGAGACGGGGCTCTCTCTCCTTCTTGTTGAGAGACGGGGCTCTCTCACTCCTTGCTGAGAAACGGGGTTTTCTCATTTCTTGTGAAAGACGGGGTCTTTCATTCATGCTCAAGAGACGGGGTTCTCTTATGAATTGTACATAACTTCAAAACTTGACAGTGGACCTGTGGACCAGGTCCTTTTAAGGGGGGGAGGATTGTAACGCCCCGAATTTTATTTATTAATATTTTATGTTTAAAATAATTTTATAAATTATATTTTATAATACTTTCATGAAATTTTATGAATTTATATCAAACTGAGGATTCTTTCATAACTTGAAAATATTCATTTCGTAAAATATTCACCGTGTATGATTTAATTACGAAATTGTCCCTACTTAATTTTCTTCCTAACCTTTAGGGACCAAATTGCATAACACTTTCAAGGACTAAATTGATCGTATTTCAAAACTATGCATAGTTAATTGCTGACTTCAATATTTGAGGGGTTAAATGGCAATTTGATTATTTCACAAAAATCAAGGATGGTGATTCACGTACAAAGCTTCCTCAAGCTTCTTCATTCATTTTATCCAAAATTCACCAACATATTACTTCTTTCTTGTTTCGGTTCTTTCATGAGAAAAAGGAGAAAGGATTTTATCAAATTTCATCAAGTTATTCAAGAGAATCCAAGCTTTGAAGTTTAGTTGCCATCATCATCTTCTCCATCCATTTCTTTACCTTCAAGAGCATGTAAGTGGATATATATGGTTTCTTGAGCATAATTGATTGAGCTAGGGTTTGAGAATTGCATGCTAGATGAACTCTTTGTTGTGCAAAGCATGATTAAATGATCATATCTGGAATTATGGCATGATTAATTCATGAGATTCTTGAATATTTAGCATGAATGATCAAGTGTGATCATGAGCTTGGAAACTTGGAATTCTTGATAATATTTCATGCTTTGAGTGTTAAGTGTTATGATATCATTTCTTGAGCATCATATTACCAGAAAATCCTAACTTTGTTGATTGAAAATGGAATTTTGTTCCCAGCCTTAAGGCATTGTGGGAACGGGCGTTCCCCTTTTTTAAACTAAAACAAGGCGGCCGAGCATGGGAACGGCTGTTCCCATTTTGGCCTTGCGCCGGAAGGGCCGTTCCCAGCTAAGGCGCATTTCTAAATTGAAATCGTTGGCGCGTTTTGGGGATTCATGGGAACGACCGTTCCCATTTACAAAGGGAACCTGGAGCGGCCGTTCCCACCTGGATTGCAGAACAAAATATTCTACATAAAATTACATTTTTAGCCCCTCGATCCAACGACTTCTTTGATCCCAAATTGCTTTTATATGATCCCATATGTACTGAAACAAGATGTTTTCATGCCACATTATGGTTTGCACGTCATCTCGTTGCATTTTGCCGTTCACCATATTTGGTCTAGTTAGAGTCAAGTCTCACGTGTACACGTCTATTTTGCACAGACCAACTTCGTAGGGACGAGGAGCAAGCCCAATAGACCGTATCCTACTTGTCATTTGTCGGTAAAGGTGAGGTTTAATTTCTAGTTATATAGAACCCGTATAACCTTTAAGTGATTTTGGGCCGAAGGTAGTTATATTTATAAGTTCATGAAATTACTTATCATTTCAAGCACGTTAAATGTTCACGAATCAAGCCTGTCATGTTCATGCAAGCAAGTAGTTGTGTTCTCCTGGCCAGGTCCTCCTTAGTGAGGGCGCTGGGCTGGTCTTCGGGCTGGTGATTGTCCGTCCAATCACAGGAAGAACATAGTCCTATTGTGTAAACGCGTTCTCTAGGCCAGGTCCTCCTTAGTGAGGGTGCTGGGCTGGTCTTCGGGCTGGCGGTTATCCGTCCAACGACAGGAAGAACAAAACCCTATCGTGTACATGCATTCTCCTGTCCGGGTTCTCCTTAGTGAGGGCGCTGGGCTGGTCTTAGAGCTTGTGGTTGTCCGTCCAACCACAGGAGGAACAAACCCTATCGTGTTACAAGCAAGCATGGTTATCGATTGCATGAAATGAACCAGTAATTAATATTGAATGTTGTACTCTCGGGCGAAGAATACCTTAGTCTTGAAATCATATATTTATCTTTTATAAACATTTACCCGAGAATATAACTTGCATGGTAACTGCGCTAATATATATGTATTGCCCCTCACTCAGTCTTCCATGGACTGACGCCCCAACGTTCAGGTTGTCGCGGTCGTGTGCTAGGCGGGAGTCGGAGTCATGTCTTGTCGTCCAGCTGGGTCTAGCATTGCACATACAGCTGGGTCTCATGTCCTGAGTTAGTACGTTATAGTTCTTGGTATATTTGGGGACTTTTAGTTGTATAATATATAGGAGATGATAATGTATTGATATCTGTTGGTACCTAATAGTATTTATACTTTTGATGTAAATATGGTACCTATATGTATCTATGAATTAATGCTTCCGCTTTTAACTTTTATGTTGTGGTTTTGTACTGCTTTGGGGTATAGTCCCGCCTAGCTCGTCTTTTCTTTTATTTGTCACCCGTTTGCTATCGGTTAGTTCATGTACGGATTGTCCATTTCGTATGTGGATCGGCCTCTAGTGCGGGGGGTGTGGTATCTCTACGTATAGGGGTGCTACACGAATACTTAGCTGCAAATGATGCAGCTAAGGAAGGTGTTTGGATTAGAAACTTCATTCAAGAGTTGAATGTTGTTCCTAGCATGAAAGACCCCATTACTGTGTTTTGTGACAACACTGGGGCGGTTGCTCAAGCAAGAGAACCAAGATCTCACCAACGGACCAAGCACATGATGAGGAAGTATCACCTAATCCGTGATATTATCAAAAGAGGAGATGTGCAAATTGAGAGGGTCACATCAGCAGAGAACGTGGCAGATCCACTTACTAAACCCCTTAGTCGAGAAGCTTTCCAAGGTAATCTTCAGAAGATTGGACTTAGAGTAGCTTTAGAATGGCTTTGACGGGCAAGTGAGAGATTGTTAGGAATAGTGCCCTAGAAAGCCGATTGTATATCCGCTTTGTACTTTTCCTTATTGTAATCACAGATAATCTTTGAATGAAATAACGAATTGAGGTAACACTTCTTTATATGCTCTTGTTTGGTATGCGTTTACTTTATCTGTGCATGTATAAGAACTCCCCTAATCCTGATGACTTTAGGACTCTACCATTTAGGTGAAATGGTTCATGAAACGAGCCCTATATCATATAAGTCATGATTAGTAAAATACTCCAAGCCGATGAGTCCTGCCGACAGTGGGAGTGTCAACCTGACTCCTCTAAGGCTTGCTTGTGGGATCACGCCCTTAAGAAGGACCACCATGTTTCATGGAGGTGCAAAGTGTATAGTTGATACGTGCGTGATACATGAGGGTGCTTACTTTAATAAGTAAGTTCACTGAGGTGCCCCGTGTGAGAACATTCCTAAATGGGAAAGGAAGTTTCTATTTCAGGAAATAGAAACTTCCAGATTAGGAAATATCTATTCCTAAATGGTGTAGTCTTAGGTATAAGCTTTAAAGGATGTCGCCTTAGACAACTGATTCAAGGCTTATGCTGAGGCTGCACAAGTGATTCATGGAAGTGAATGAGAATCAAGAAAGGACCTACACTTGCATTTGCAAGGTGATCTCTTATTGTGTAAGTCATTCATATGCCATATGGAGTCCTTGGCTAAGGCAGTAGATCAAGACATCAAGAAAAGGGTTTCTTGGATTGAGATCAAATGGATATGAAATGCACTTAGCTTTAAGACTGGATTATTAGGGTTCTGATTATTCCCTTGCCCTAGATCTTGGTTGAGAGATAGTAAGTAGGAGGATTGTATCTCACATGAATCAATGACTTAAAGGTTCTGTCGAATCCGAACATTCCAATTCAGCTAGGGGTTAAACACCTGTTGCTAGACTATGGTTGTTTAATATGTGGACTGATTAATTAATTAGTGAATTAATTAATTAGGGTCACTGCAAATTGAATTGAGAACCTAGAGGGTCACACACAACAACTTGGTTACATGAGTTGAGGCTTGAAAATGATTAAACAAGTTAATCGGACCAAGAGGGTTCCACACGTGTTAAACCACACGTGTAGCTCACGTGTCCTTGTGACACATGTCCCACACGTGTGAATATATATATATATATATATTGTATATATATATATATATACATATATATATATATATTAAATAATTAAATGTGTTAATTATTTAATAGACTTTGGTTTAATTTTGAATTAAAAAGAAAGTCTTATTTTGGAGAAAAATAATCTAGTTAATTAATTATGAATTAATTAATTAGATAAAATAATTTATTTATTTTAAATAAATAAAGTATAAAATTATCCAAAAATAGTTTGGATATTTTAGCTCTCTTAAAGTTGATTTGAATTAAAATTCAAAGTCAAAGTTGGAAAATACTTGATGATCAAGTAATAGGAGAGAGAGGGACCAAATCCTTGCCCAACAAGGACTAGGTTCGGCGTCCCTCTCCCTTACCTATATATAGGGGAGCTCAAGCTTCCCTTTAGCGCTAATTGGCAATTCTTTTGGTTCATGTGTTGAACACCATCCTTTCTCCAAGATCAAATAAACCCTAGGTTAAGCCTAAACACTAACTAGAGAACTTGCATCCTTACTAGTTAGATTGTGATCAAGTTAGTGGACTATCTCAAGAGAGCTTCAAGTTAGAAGTTTGAAGATTCGAGCTTTACCAAGGAGAGGGGATCAAGCCGCGAGAAGAGCGTTCTTGGGTGGCTTGAAACGCTTCAAGAAAGAATAAAAGAAAAGTAAGTTTCTTATCCCTACGAATTTGGTTACACGATTGCGAGTCCTAGATCCTTTTGTTAGAAAAATTCTGATTCATGTTTTCCAACAAGTGGTATCAGAGCCACCTCGTAAATCGTGTTTCTGATTCGTCTCAATTATATTGAATTTGGTAGAAATTCTTAGGCTTGATGAGATTGAGAGACGGGGTTCTCTCATTGCTTGTTGAGAGACGGGGTTCTCTCATTACTTGTTGAGAGATGGGGTTCTCTCGTTGCATGTTGTAACAGCCCAGAACCACCTTCCTGTAAATATTGCCCGTTTTGCACGCCCTTAATCGAAACAGCCTCACGGCTTTGTTCCTGTGCCCACTGGAGAACCCAGCCATAGCGCAGAACGCGTCCACAGGGTGAGGTATCTATCTCCCCTTATAAGGAGAGATTTCGTTCACCTCACTTCCGATGTGGGACATTACATCCACCCCCCCATAAGGGCCCAGTGTCCTCTCTGGCATATCGGCAGGCCCCGGCTCTGATACTATATGTAACAGCTGAGAACCACCTTCCTGTGAATATTGTCCTCGCTTTGCACGCCCTTAATCGAAACAGCCTCACGGTTTTGTTCCTACGCCCACTGGAGAACCCAGCCCTTGCACGGCTTGTGCATGCTGCCCGAGCGGGAGTAGACATGGCGGGGCGTATTCTGCTGCCTTATGCGCGAAAACGCGCATGGCCGAGCGCTATCGCGCGTGGCTATACTCCTGTTCCGGATTCGTTTCGTAATTTCCAAAATTCTAATTTTCGTTTCGAATTAAAACAGCTCTACATAATCTGAATTTAAACAGCTTAAAACCAGATTAATCAGGAAACAATTTTCGCAAAATTTTCAAGAAACAGTTTTGATCCGGGAACTTCGTATTTCAAATAAAAACCATGAATACACAACATATACTCAAATTCAAGAATTTTCATCAAAATTCATAAAGCAGTAAAGATACAATACAAACGTTGTAAGGTGGCTCTGATACCACTTGTTGGAAAACACGAAAAAGTTGAGCAGCGAAAGTTTAAAATTTTTCCACAAGTTTAATCGTTGTCTTGAAATTTTCGTACTGTAACTTTGGGAATAATGTAGCACCCGCACGGTGGGTCACCACATCCCCCATACCAAAGTCCGATCCACATATGAAATGGAGAGTCCGTACATGAACCAAACAGTAGCGAACGGGAGACCGATAGACACACACCTAAGCTAGGCGTAACGTAGACCCTGAACAATTAAAACCAAACAGATAACACAATGCGGAAGCGAAAAAGCCATGCAATAATCAAAACATTCATAAGCAGTTCACGGGTTCAACTAGCATAAATACCTAATCCCGAATATCAACAATAATCATAAATCCAACTGGTTCAACTAATTCGAGCAACCTGTCCTAACTTGTCCCGAAATATACCTGTCAATACGTATTTAAATTCCAAATATAACATTCATACATATCTTATACATAAGCCGAATGAAAGGAATGCGAATGCAAGACAACCTACTAAATAAAAGACTCGAGAAACAGACTCCAAAGGATAGACACACTCCGCCTAACACGAACTCCAAGCAAAACCTGCAAACTAAATAAAAGAGAGGAGGGGTCAGTCTTAACTCGACTGAGTGAGGGGTTAACACACTCACACTATACATATAGGAGCAAAGCACGTACAAACTCAAAATGTTCATGAACTCATGGATAGTTTTTGCACACTAAATCATTTCCCGTGATATATATATACATATAGGACTTACTTAGCAAAATCAACATAATTAACCGAGCCAAGTAGCAAAGCTTAATAATTCTTAACATATTCCAAACTTAGCTTGACTTATAAAAACTCACTTTTAACTTAACTTGAAATCTATCCCCGTTTCATAAACCTTAACAGAATATACATATATAGAGAACTCGGCGGGTACGAGCTCAGACTCTCCCCGATCTACTCAGAACGTATCATAACAGAAACAAAGCAGAAAACTTACATACATAACATATCATAAAAGACCATCCTCAACTCCGGTGGTGGAAGGGTGTATACACCCTAACCATCTACAATTTAACCAACTCATGCGGGGTAGCTAACCCTGACGTGTCCTTCCCGGTTTTTACACCGAAGGCATCCAAATACCACGCCTTCCCTAGCTCCTGGGGTCGAGCATGATACTTTGGATGGAGACTATGCACAAGCAGAACCCCGACGGCCCAATACCGTCCCGGGGCATGATTCCTTACCCATAGCTCCTTGGATCCACACACACATATACATAACTTTCATATAACCCGCTACAACAGAGACAAACGGACATAACTTATACATATACATATAGTTATATATAACCCTCTCTATGTCATTCATTATTAACTCATTCCTTGCCAAACTTAGCTCATGAGATATACGGTTCGAGACATAGCTCAACGGGGCAAAACATATTAAATCAAACCAAAGAGGCATACATAGGCCTGTACATTGCTTAGCATACTTGCAAACTCATTGCATATCCGAACAAATACTTACTCCACACTTATTTACATATATATAAGGCTTATTAAACCACATGGAATCAAAATTCAAGCACATTGCATTAAGGTTTACCTATATCCTAACCTCACCTTACACTGACGAGGCCAAAGACACGAAGTTGATCCACCCCGGAATCAACACGGCCGACAGAACACCACCCCGGGTGTACCTGAGCAAACTGATTACAAAACAAGGCTTAGACATACGTATGAACTACATTGACGCACGACATATGTTTATGATTGCCATAGAAATCATGAGCCACGCATACATGTACCAAGCAATCATTTAAACTCATACAATTGCACCCTAAGCATGATTCAAATACATATTATAGCATACAATGCAATTCATGTCAAAACATATAAGTTAAACGAGGTATAAAGCAATATAACATAGAATAAAGAAACCAAATGTATAAAAGAGGCCAAATAAGGGCATAAGTACAATTATGTAAGAATAAAACTCATATAAGTCGCATACGGGAGCCAAAGGGGTGAAAGGAACGCAAGAAGAAGGGTTTTGGCGAAGTTTGGCAAAAGCCGACAATTTTCGAAAACGTGCAAGCTTTAGTAAAACTGGAATATCTCAAGTTTGAGAACTGGGAATTGATTTTTGTTTCTTGGATATGAAACTAGACAAATATATCTTTAAAATGTATAAGGCACGAATTCTATTTCAAAGTGAGGAGGAAATGGCGTAGGCTCGAAGTTGGGTGATCGTAGAGTTTCAGAAAAATGGCGACACCAAAATGAATCGATTATATCTCACAAAATATAAAAGATATTGAGTTTATTCTAATTGGAGATTGTTCTAGACTTCAAGAGGTTTCCAACGGTTTAAAAATAAGGTCAGTTGGATCTCATATAAGGGAGAAACGGGCGTTTGAAAATTGAACTGAAAGCAGAAACGGGCGTGTGAAAGCTCTCGGGTGAAAACAAGGGGTGCCCAAACGGGCGTCTGGGAATTACACTGACTCACGAAACGGGCGTTTGGGTATCGTCTGCCAGAAAAATGGTGGAATAGTAACAATGGTGGAAATGGGACCAAACCCGAAGCTCACACGAACCCATGCAACACCGGAACACATGAAATTCATACAACGAAACATATATAACACGTAGGTCACATATTTGCATATAAAAGCTCCCGAAACAAACCCGAACACATAAATCCCAAACCCGACACTATTCATCATCTTCTCCAACTAGCTACGTAACATGAATCCAAGGCACGAAGGGAATATCAAATCAAAACACGTAATGAAAGGGTCACAAATCTTACCTTAGGTCGTTGATTGAACGGTTGTTATCTTCGGAAGCTTGAGCTCAAACCTTGGGGCAAAAAATGGAGCTTTCTCCTTCTCTTCTCTCTTCCTTGCCTTGATCGGTCGAACAAATGAAGAGGGAAAGGGATATTTGTTGGAAAACACGAATTAGAAAGCAGCGGAATTTAAAAAATTTTCCCAACAAAAGGATCTAGGACTCGCAATCGTGTAACCAAATTCGTAAAGATAGAAAACTTACTTTTCTTTTATTCTTTCTTGAAGCGTTTCAAGCCACCCAAGAACGCTCTTCTCGCGGCTTGATCCCCTCTCCTTGGTAAAGCTCGAATCTTCAAACTTCTAACTTGAAGTCTCTAGAGAAAGTCCACCAACTTGATCACAATCTAACTAGTAAGGATGCTAGTTCTCTAGTTAGTGTTTAGGCTTAACCTAGGGTTTAATTTAATCTTGGAGAAAGGAAGGTGTTCAACACATGAACCAAGAATTGTCTATTAGCTCTAAAGGGGAGCTCGAGCTCCCCTATATATAGGAGGGAGTGCCGATCCAAATCCTTGTTGGACAAGGATTTGGTTCCTCTCTCTCCTATTACTTGATTATCAAGTATTTTCCAACTTTGACTTTGAATTCTAATTCTAGTCAACTTTTAAGAGAGGTAAAATTATCCAAACTATTTTTGGATAATTTTATACTTTATTTATTATAAAATAAATAACTTATTTTTATCTAATTAATTAATTCGTAATTAATTAACTAGATTATTTTCTCCAAAATTAGACTTTCTTTTTAATTCAAAATTAAACCAAAGTCTATTAAATAATTAACACATTAATTATTTAACATCACATAATCACGTGTGGCACACGTGTCTTAATGACACGTGTCCAATCACGTGAGCCACACGTGTGATTTCACACGTGTGGAACCCCTTAGGCTCGATTAACTCGTTTAATCATTTTTAAGCCTCAACTCATGTAACCAAGTTGTTGTGTGTGACCCTCTAGGTTCTCAATTCAATTAGCAGTGACCCCAATTAATTAATTCACTAATTAATTAATCAGTCCACAGATTAAACGACCATAGTCTAGCAACAGGTGTTTAACCCCTAGCTGAATTGGAATGTTCGGATTCGACAGAACCTTTAAGTCATTGATTCATGTGAGATACAATCCTCCTACTTACTATCTCTCAACCAAGATTTAGGGCAAGGGAATAATCAGAACCCTAATAATCCGGTCTTAAAGCTAAGTGCATTTCATATCCATTTGATCTCAATCTAAGAAACCCTTTTCTTGATGTCTTGATCTACTGCCTTGGCCAAGGACTCCATATGGCATATGAATGACTTACACAATAAGAGATCACCTTGCAAATGCAAGTGTAGGTCCTATCTTGATTCTCATTGACTTTCATGAGTCACTTGTGCAGCCCCAGCATAAGCCTTGAATCAGTTGTCTAAGGCGACACCCTTTAAAGCTTATACCTAAGACTACAGAGTTAACTCATAAAGTGACAAGGAACCTCAAGTATAAGGATCAATTAATCACATCAATGACTCGTGAGATATTTCCTAATCTGGAAGTTTCCATTTCCTGAAATAGAAACTTCCTTTCCCATTTAGGAATGTTCTCACACGGGGCACCTCAGTGAACTTACTTATTAAAGTAAGCACCCTCATGTATCACGCACGTATCAACTATACACTTTGCACCTCCATGAAACAAGGTGGTCCTTCTTAAGGGCGTGATCCCACAAGCAAGCCTTAGAGGAGTCAGGTTGACACTCCCACTGTCTGTAGGACTCATCGGCTTGGAGTATTTTACTAATCATGACTTATGTGATATAGGGCTCGTTTCATGAACCATTTCACCTAAATGGTAGAGTCCTAAAGTCATCAGGATTAGGGGAGTTCTCATACATGCACAACTAAAGTAAACGCATACCAAACAAGAGCATATAAAGAAGTGTTGCCTCAATTCGTTATTTTATTCAAAGATTGTCTGTGATTACAATAAGGAAAAGCACAAAGCGGATATACAATCGGCTTTCTAGGGCACTATTCCTAACAATCTCCCACTTGCCCGTCAAAGCCATTCTAAAGCTATTCTAAGTCCCATCTTCTGAAGATGACCTTGGAAAGCTTCTCGACTAAGGGGTTTAGTAAGTGGATCTGCCACGTTCTCTGCTGATGTGACCCTCTCAATTAGCACATCTCCTCTTTTGATAATATCACGGATTAGGTGATACTTCCTCATAATGTGCTTGGTCCGTTGGTGAGATCTTGGTTCTCTTGCTTGAGCAACCGCCCCAGTGTTGTCACAAAACACAGTAATGGGGTCTTTCATGCTAGGAACAACATTCAATTCTTGAATGAAGTTTCTAATCCAAACACCTTCCTTAGCTGCATCATTTGCAGCTAAGTATTCGGCCTCAGTGGTCGAATCTGCAGTGGTAGTCTGCTTGGAACTCTTCCAACTCACTGCTCCGCCGTTTAGGCAGAAAATGTATCCTGACATTGACTTAAAATCATCTAAGTCAGATGCAAAGCTTGCATCGCAGTATCCTTCGACATTAAGATCTTTCTGACCTCCGTAAACTAAGAATAAATCTTTAGTACTTTTCAAGTACTTAAGAATATTCTTCACGGTAGCCCAGTGACCATCTCCAGGGTCAGATTGGAAACGACTTGTTACGCTAAGTGCATAAGCCACATCCGGTCGAGTACATAACATTGCATACATTATGCTACCTATTGCTGACGCATAAGGTGTATGAGTCATTCTCTCCTTCTCAAGGTTAGTCTTAGGACACAACTTCTTTGAAAGACATGTTCCTACACTCATAGGAAGGTTCTTAACCTTTGCTGACTCCATATTGAATCTTTTCAATACTTTGTCAATGTACATCGACTGTGATAGTCCTATTAACCTTCTAGATCTATCTCTATAGATTTTAATTCCAAGGATATAGGACGCATCACCAAGATCTTTCATCTCGAATTGGTTCGATAACCATAACTTAGTCACTTTCATGTCATCCTTCGAATTCCCAATAAGAAGGATGTCATCAACATAAAGTACTAAGAATTGCACTGAGGTCTCCAATTCCTTTCTATACACACATGATTCATTCGAAATTTGGATGAAGCCAAATGCTTTGACCGATTCATCAAATCGAATGTTCCAATTCCTAGAAGCCTGTTTCAATCCATAGATTGATCTTTGGAGTTTGCAAACCTTTTGCTCACTCCCACTGAATGTGAAACCTATGGGTTCCTCCATATAAATGTCTTTGTCAATGTCACCATTGAGAAAGGCAGTTTTCACATCCATTTGCCATATCTCATAGTCATAATATGCAGCAATGGCAAGCATGATTCGAATGGACTTTTACATTGCAACTGGTGAAAAGGTTTCGTCAAAGTCCACGCCGGGTCTTTGAGTGAATCCTTTTGCAACCAGTCTTTCTTTGTAGGCCGCAATGCTTCCATCAACTCCAAGCTTTCTCTTAAAGATCCATTTGCAACCTATGGGTTTGACCCCATTAGGCAAATCTACCAAGGTCCAAACTTGGTTGGAGTTCATGGAGTCCATTTCGGATTTCATGGCTTCTATCCACTGTTCAGAGTCAGAATCTGAAAGTGCCTCCTCATATGTTAAAGGATCATTATCCTTTTGAGAGATTTCATGGAAGAATCCATACCATCTCTCCGGCTGTCTAGGAGTGCGTTCAGAACGCCTTAGAGGAGGATTTCCATGTGTATCGAAATTCGTGATTGGTTGTGGTTGTGGGGTCACTTTGTACTTCTTCTAATTCTATGATCTTGCCTTTCTTTTCTTTAAGGAACGGTTCCTCAAGAAAAGTGGCACTTCTGGAAACAAACACCTTTTGCTCAGATTGATCATAGAAATAGTATCCTATAGATTCATTAGGATAACCTACAAAGTAGCATAAGTTAGAACGAGATTCTAACTTATCTCCCACTGTCCTCTTCACGTAAGCAGGACAACCCCAAATTCTTAAATAAGAATAACTAGGGATTTTACCATGCCACATTTCATAGGGCGTCTTGGGGACTGACTTAGAGGGAACTAGATTCAGAATCTTTGCTGCACTTTCCAGGGCATAACCCCAGAAAGAAGGTGGTAAGTCAGTGAAACTCATCATGGAACGAACCATATCAAGTAGGGTTCGATTCCTTCTCTCAGAAACTCCATTAAGCTGAGGAGTTCCCGGAGGAGTCCACTGAGAGATAATCCCATTATCCTTGAGATGATTAAGGAATTCTTCACTGAGATATTCGCCTCCTCGATCAGATCGAAGTGCTTTGATCTTGTGACCAGTTTGGTTCTCAACCTCCTTTTGAAATTCTAAGAATTTCTCAAAAGCTTCAGATTTATACTTCATTAAGTATACATAACCATACCGACTAAAGTCATCAGTAAAGGTTATGAAGTACTGATGATTGTTTCTAGTGCTTACACTAAGCGGTCCACAAACATCAGTATGGATCAAATCCAAAACCTTAGTGGCACGTTCCACAGTTCCTTTAAAAGGGACTTTGGACATTTTTCCTTTGAGACAGGATTCGCAAGAAGTTAACTCTTTGAGATCATTTTCAGAGAATGATCCTAAAGTGTTTATCTTGCTAATTCTGTTCTTGGAAATGTGTCCTAATCTAGCGTGCCATAAGGGAGCTGAAACTTTGTCATCTCTCTTACGCTTTGTTTCTCGTTGTATATTCATAATATTGATATTTTGAGTTAGGTAAAGTCCATTACTTAGAGTACCGATGTGAACGGAAGAGTTGTTCCGTTTGATAAAATATTTACCATTCTTAATATAAGTTTCATAACCTTCACAATCTAATATTGGAACTGAAATTATATTACGAATAATGCTCGGTACATAAAGGACTTTATTTAATACTAACTCAAAACTACCTAAATCTATTCTAATTGTGCCTAAAGCTCGAGCTTCAACGTTTGAGCCATCGCCGATCTTCAAGACACATTCTCCTTCTTTGAGTTGTTGAACTTCACTTAGCATCTGTACATCATTACAGATATGAGTTCCACAACCGGTATCAAGTACCCAAGAACTAGAATTAATAGAAAGATTTACTTCAACGAGAAAGATACCTTTCTTCAGAGTAGCCTTGTACTCTGGGCAGTTTCTTCTCCAATGTCCCGCTTTGCCACAATGGAAGCAAACATCCTCTTTCTGATCACGCTTCTTCTTTTGGGCCTTCCCCTTCGAAATGCCACCAGTGGGCCTAAGGGGTTTCTTCTTCTTCTTATGGGCTTTCTTGCCCTTACCTTTAGAAGGCCCAGAAGAGGAAGATGGAGCATTCACCATCAAAACCTTACTGTCCTTCTTGATCGTGCTTTCAGCAGTCACAAGCTGACTAATCAGCTCAGCCAGCTACAGTAGCACCAGCATGATTCATGTTGAAGTTAAGGACAAATGGGTTGAATGATGGTGGGAGCGAAGCCAGCAACAAATCCACTGAAAGCTCATCTTTCAGCGGCATGTCCATGGAAGCAAGTTTCTCAGTAAGGGCAAGAAACTTGAGTCCATATTCATGGACACTTGAACCTTCCCTCATTCTCAAGTGGAATAATTCCTTTGAAGTGTTATACCTTGTAACACGTTCATGAGGGCGGTAAAGTTGCTCTAAGTGGTCGTAAATCTCCCAAGGAAATTCCATGGCCTCATGTTGCCTTTGCAAGTCCGGAGACATGTTAGCCAACATAAGGCAACGGGCTTGGAGATTATCATCCTTCCACTTCTGAATCGCATCCCGCTCGGCCCGAGTGGGAGCCTCCCCTTCGGGACTAGGCTCCCCTTCGAAGAGAACATAAGTTCTCTTCTCAGAATCTAAAATGATTTTTAGATTCCTCAGCCAATCAGAATAGTTGGGACCAGTCAACTTGTTTGACTCGAGGATCGATACAAGAGGGTTTTTGGTTGCCATTTCAAAACACGTAGAGAATCACAGAATCTACGACCTAAATGGTAAAACAGAGAACTAGTGAGCATGCTGAATTATAACGATATACAAAAGATAAGGTCTTTAATCTATTGTAGCTCCCACTGTTTTTCAAAGATCTAGAATTCCCAAAGATCTAAGAGGAACACGTTTCCCAATGGGTACTAAGATCCTAGGCATTTTACCTCGAACCCACGACTCGCGGACATTCTAAGTAAGAACCCTAGGTAGGTACAACTTACCAATTCTAACACCTTTAGAACTCTTAGTAAATGTTTTTGCATCACCTATCTTTCAATATGGACCCACGACTCGTGCGACATCCATATTTACTTAGGCGTTAAGCTAGATCCATCAATCATAAGATCATGACCAAAACTTAGTTCGAACGACCCACGACTCGCGGACATCGCCCTTGCTAAAATTGACCACGAAATATTGATCATTTGAAATGATTAATTAGGTAACTAAAAACTAATAAGCTCCACTAGCTATCCCACGACTCGCGGACAATAATTAGCTTTACTTACTAAACTTAAAACCTATTGATGGAATGCTAGGAATTTAATTCAAAACTTGCATCTCGAATTAAACACCTATTTGTTCGAAATCAGCTTAATATTTAATGGGAATTTTCGAATCAACCGGAGAGTTGTCCGGTTCGACCTCACCAACATATATGTTATCCAATTTTATTAGTCTTGATTAATGCAAATACACTTAAATGCATTTCAAACAAGCACATAAACAGATAACATGACCTAGCATGATACTAACATGTAATGATCATGGGTTCTACCTATCTTATGCGTGATATGTGGGAGCCACTCCACAATCACAAGTTCTAACATACATGCCACACAAACAGTTCAAATCACATAAGGGAAAGCGGTAACAAAATACGAGCCCTATCTCTATTACATTTAACAATTGAGATTCCCCTCCCTAACATTTTGAGGGGTCTTCACTTATGGCCTCCTTGTTACTTGAATGTGGTCCATCTTACTCCATGAGTGCATTGTCTCCACCTATCTCTACTCTCAAATTACAATAAAAAGAAAAAGACATAAAGTAATAAGGCTCAATCTTCATATTGGCCTTAGACAATTACACGGGGCATACCCCGGCCTCAAAAACAGTAATATGGAAAGCCACATAATAAATCACATAACAGTACGCACATAAGTGAGGCTCCAACCTCAATTGAAAAACGCAACTATAGGGCTCCAACCCCAATTTAAACCATCCATGTGCATAAATTAAAACCATACATAGATCTAAACCCATGATCACCTAACATGCTTTTGCAAGAATTTAAATTTAACCAACAAATTAAAATTCTCGCTTTAAGCTCTAATAGCTTAAAACACGACTTGATGCGAGTCTTATTTATAAAAGTTTTCAATAAATCCCAAATTACCAAAACAAATAAAATTCCAATTAATTTCTGAAAATTAATAATTTTATCAAGATGTATTTTCCCAAAATATAAACCGTTTCAATTTCTCAAAAAATTCCCAATTTTAAGTTTTATTCAAAATTAAAATAAATATTCAAAAATAAAATTTTAAAATTCAAATAAAATTGGGACTGGATTGCACGAAACACGAAAAGGCCGGATCGCGAAAACGGGACCCGTACGCGGAGAAGACCGCACGCACGCGGCGCGCGCGCGCGCGACAGGCGCGCACAGAGCGTGGCCAAGGCCGCGCGAGTGCGCGCGCTGCGCGCTGCTGGGCGCGGCTTTCCCGCAAGCATGCGGGCGGGGTGGGCGGCCAGTCTCGGCCGCCCTTGGCGGGCGTGCCTAGGCGCGCCCGGAAGGCTCCCGCACAGGTGTGCGGGAGGTGCTGGGCGACTGGCCGGTCTGTCCCGGCCAGGCCTGGGCGGCAACGGGCGGCACGCCCGGGAGGGCCTCCCGCGCTGTTGCGGGAGGGTGGCGCGCGAAGCCCGCGCGCGCGACGCCTTCGCGCGCGGGGTTTCGCGTGTTCGTCGTGATCCGGGTTTTCGTTTCGTGTTTTCGTTCAAAAGCAAAACCAATCCAAGAAATCCAAAAACAGTTTATACAGTTTCAAATCTAAAATTGTTTTCAAAAATTAATTTTTTGCAAAAACCAATTTTTAGAAACTTTCAGGAAAAAATATAGTTTCGTAATTCAGGCTTTCTAAAACAATTACAAATACTCAATCGCATCAAGCCTAAGAATTTCTACCAAATTCAGTATAATTGAGACGAATCAGAAACACGATTAACGAGGTGGCTCTGATACCACTTGTTGGAAAACACGAATCAGAAAGCAGCGGAATTTAAAAAATTTTCCCAACAAAAGGATCTAGGACTCGCAATCGTGTAACCAAATTCGTAAAGATAGAAAACTTACTTTTCTTTTATTCTTTCTTGAAGCGTTTCAAGCCACCCAAGAACGCTCTTCTCGCGGCTTGATCCCCTCTCCTTGGTAAAGCTCGAATCTTCAAACTTCTAACTTGAAGTCTCTAGAGAAAGTCCACCAACTTGATCACAATCTAACTAGTAAGGATGTTAGTTCTCTAGTTAGTGTTTAGGCTTAACCTAGGGTTTAATTTAATCTTGGAGAAAGGAAGGTGTTCAACACATGAACCAAGAATTGTCTATTCGCTCTAAAGGGGAGCTCGAGCTCCCCTATATATAGGAGGGAGTGCCGATCCAAATCCTTGTTGGACAAGGATTTGGTTCCTCTCTCTCCTATTACTTGATTATCAAGTATTTTCCAACTTTGACTTTGAATTCTAATTCTAGTCAACTTTTAAGAGAGCTAAAATTATCCAAACTATTTTTGGATAATTTTATACTTTATTTATTATAAAATAAATAACTTATTTTTATCTAATTAATTAATTCGTAAATAATTAACTAGATTATTTCTCCAAAATTAGACTTTCTTTTTAATTCAAAATTAAACCAAAGTCTATTAAATAATTAACACATTAATTATTTAACATCACATAATCATGTGTGGCACACGTGTCTTAATGACACGTGTCCAATCACGTGAGCCACACGTGTGATTTCACACGTGTGGAACCCCTTAGGCTCGATTAACTCGTTTAATCATTTTTAAGCCTCAACTCATGTAACCAAGTTGTTGTGTGTGACCCTCTAGGTTCTCAATTCAATTAGCAGTGACCCCAATTAATTAATTCACCAATTAATTAATCAGTCCACAGATTAAACGACCATAGTCTAGCAACAGGTGTTTAACCCCTAGCTGAATTGGAATGTTCGGATTCGACAGAACCTTTAAGTCATTGATTCATGTGAGATACAATCCTCCTACTTACTATCTCTCAACCAAGATCTAGGGCAAGGGAATAATCAGAACCCTAATAATCCGGTCTTAAAGCTAAGTGCATTTCATATCCATTTGATCTCAATCCAAGAAACCCTTTTCTTGATGTCTTGATCTACTGCCTTGGCCAAGGACTCCATATGGCATATGAATGACTTACACAACAAGAGATCACCTTGCAAATGCAAGTGTAGGTCCTTTCTTGATTCTCATTCACTTTCATGAGTCACTTGTGCAGCCCCAGCATAAGCCTTGAATCAGTTGTCTAAGGCGACACCCTTTAAAGCTTATACCTAAGACTACAGAGTTAACTCATAAAGTGACAAGGAACCTCAAGTCTAAGGATCAATTAATCACATCAATGACTCGTGAGATATTTCCTAATCTGGAAGTTTCCATTTCCTGAAATAGAAACTTCCTTTCCCATTTAGGAATGTTCTCACACGGGGCACCTCAGTGAACTTACTTACTAAAGTAAGCACCCTCATGTATCACGCACGTATCAACCATACACTTTGCACCTCCATGAAACAAGGTGGTCCTTCTTAAGGGCGTGATCCCACAAGCAAGCCTTAGAGGAGTCAGGTTGACACTCCCACTGTCTGTAGGACTCATCGGCTTGGAGTATTTTACTAATCATGACTTATGTGATATAGGGCTCGTTTCATGAACCATTTCACCTAAATGGTAGAGTCCTAAAGTCATCAGGATTAGGGGAGTTCTCATACATGCACAGCTTAGGGGAGTCCTAAAGTAAACGCATACCAAACAAGAGCATATAAAGAAGTGTTGCCTCAATTCGTTATTTTATTCAAAGATTGTCTGTGATTACAATAAGGAAAAGCACAAAGCGGATATACAATCGGCTTTCTAGGGCACTATTCCTAACAATATTTTCAGCCTTTAAGGCTAAAACGGGTCGGGTAAACGGTATCCGATCCAAACGGATCGGATTTTAAAACGGTAGGGCTATCAAATGGCTTTAGAAAATTAAAAGGTTAAATCCATTAAATCCGAATCATCGAAACGAATCAAATGGCGGGATCAGAATTCGAATTTGTATTCCCGAGCTCAAATAGCCACGAAGGCTCAAACGTCCTAATTAAAATTGGGTATCCTAAATTACAAATATTGGACCATTGAGTCCAAAACATTTAATTAAACTCTAAAGCGCACGTAATAAATTAAATTCACGTTGACACGTAAGCATATGAGTCACATAATTCACAAAATTACTGAATTAAACTCTCTCGTGACGCCGTACCTGGAATGCCCAAAAGACGGGGCGTCACAAATAACAAGAAACTCACTTTAATTGAAGCTTTCTTGTGATGTTGTTATCGCCTAACAAACACCCTTCAAGCGGAAAGTCCCTCGAACGGTCCTTCGAATTAGACTCCAAAGTAGAAGGCCTCCAAAGTGTATCCACACCAGTCCTAGAACACGATCAAGTAAGTGAGAATACTAGTTCTATAGCTTGTGTTAATGGCTAGGGTTTTGCTTTGAAAACTTTTCTTTTATTTTTCTCAAAAACATAACACTTCAGGAGTGTTGGTCTAAAAAATAAGAGAAGCACCACCCCTATTATAAATACTAGGATGGTTCGAAAATCCCTAGTGTTCTCAAACCTAGTGGACTTTGTTTTCTTGCTCACTAATTAACTAACTAATTATTTAATTTAATTAGAGAAAATAAGTTCCTAACTTGTTCTCTAAGAATAACCTTCTCTCTCCTACAATAGGAAGTTGGACTTTTCAACTTTCCTAAAGTTAAAAGTCAGTATTCAATAAATCAATTAATTCCCAATTAATTATTATTGGGTTAAGTTTATTTGAGAATAGTCTTAACAATTAATTCATAATTAATTAAAAGACTAAAATTAATTAATTACAATTTAATTAATTACAATTTAATTAATTAATTCTAGAAAAGAATTCGCGTGAGAAATAAATCACACGAAATGGGACACGCGTGAAGCCACGTGTACATGACACGTGGCAGCCACATTGACCGCGTGACACGTAGCATCTACCTCGTGCTATGCCCATTTCGATCAACTATTTTGATCCTTCGTTAATCATATTAACATCCTACCATAACCCTCGTGTCCTGGCATTTGTGTGTGACCCTTTAGGTTCATTATTCGATTAGCAGTGACAACAATTAATTAATTCCCTAATTAATTAATCACTTCACAGATCACACTACCGTAATCTAGCAATGGGTGTGTGACCCCTAGCCGAATAACGAAATGAATTGAAGAACCTTTCAATCGATGACAATCAGTGAAATACGATCCTCCTACAACTTCATCTCTCAATTAAGATGTGGCACCCTTGCCACATCCCGCACCGAGAAATACCCCAAGTGTTAGCTTTGGGCCTTCACTCGAGATCTTTCCCAGCGAACGGCGACGAACAAACAAACACTAGTATATCGGAAGCCCAAAACAAGGCCAATTAACATCAAACTTTAAAGATAATTATAAGGCCGACGACAGACGACAAACTACAAACGACAACTGTATTAGGTATAGGTACATAGACTGTACATACTGAGTTTCCCACAAAGGAGAAATTCCAAAACAATAACTCCGAAACAAACTATCTAAACGGCACCTGATGATCTACACCAAATATGCCGTTTATTCAAACCTGCCTGAAGCCAAAACCAGAAAAAAGGGGACGTTAGTCAAAGTGACTAAGTGAGGGGGTTATACATATACATAAACGAAATCACAAGCTTGGTTCACATTTTCCTTATCTTAAAAAACAAAGTATAAACGTATAAGAAGGGATATCTTTTAATTTGTACGAAAACACACTTGTGAACCAATAATCCAAACGATCGATCAATGACAATAACCCGGCGAGTACTGATTCCACTTCTCACTTCAATACTCCCTTAATTACACATGGTTGAAGAACTTTTTCCTTTCATGATCCAAAGTGATACATTAAGTGGGGAAGGGGTAGATTCACCTGATGCAGTAGCAATCTTCCCTTTCCGTAGTGTCCTTAACTTCCTTGCTATAATCTCATCCAAATCCTTGGAATTATCATTTTCTTTTTACCCCAATTTTCACCATCACGAAGGGGAACTTCATTTGGTGGTGTAGGGATATCGCGCAAGCTATCATGAAGACATTAAACTTATGCATGCTGGGTTAGATTTGCTTATGCAATGCGTCAAGTTGTCACCAATTTAAGTAAGAAGATAACAAGTAATAACAATGTATAACACACATCACAAGTATGTATAAAGATACGATTTAAGATGAATGCTCGTGCTATGAATGTGATTACAGCTCGGATGTTTCTTTGACCTTAGTCGTTCGCACGCTTCCAACTTATGCTTCTGTAATAGCACCCCAACCTTTTCCAGCAGGTCTCATCGGTGTGGGTAGAGCTTCTGTAATGAGCACACAGAGGTTGCTCCATTAGCTGACTCTCTTTCATCTGCCTATTCTTATTTGAGCTCGGTTGATTAATCCCGTGACTCCGTTTCGATCCCAACCCCATACTACTCTCTGATTCAAATCTTTACAGCATGCTCCTTTTCCAAAATTACATCAACTCGACTTTGAGAGATCTCCTCGTGGAATCGAGCTATGTATTTGGTCGGGATCCGAGCTTAATGCTCTTGAGGTCCTTTCTAATCCCATCCATAAATCGAGCAAACCTTTCAGATTCTTTGGCTTGTCTTTGATCATTATGGGGGCATGCGTCGATCTTGTGATCGGAAGCACAGTATCTGAATCAGGTTCCTAGCTGCTTCCTACAGTTTTCATAGGTCTAATTTGGCCCTTTACAATGAGTAGACAAGAATTGTACTCCGGGAATTGATGCACTCGATGAGGCCAGGGGGGTCTCTTGGTGTAAATCGAGTTGCCTTGTAGTGCATCTTGGTGGATAGAGAAAGCAACTTGTTGCCCTGATTATTGATGAGATTCGATGGGAAGGTGTTAACCTGAAATGCACCAACTAGGCGAAATTACAATGCATGTGGTTAATAAGTGGTTATGACACATAAGTAATGTAATAAGCGCAAATAAGATATCAGAATGCAACATTTAATGAATTGAAAACAAAATTTAAAACACATAATTCAAGAAGTCTCACGTATCTTAATGCATGCACACGTTAACACGTTGTTCCAAAGTCGTTCGACCTATACATGATACAATACGACACTAGAACTCTTGTTTTGTAACCTAGAGCTCTGATACCACTTTAGGATGTGACGCCTAGAGCGGCGAGCCACCATATCCCCTGCACGTAGACCTGAACCCACATATGGAATGGAAGTCCATACATGAGCCCAAATCTAAGCGAACGGGGACCTACACACACTTATTAGGCTAAGGCGGCTAAACACTGACAGAGCGCGCAGAATAAGAAACTGAATGCAGAAGCAACATACACAGGTCCACAAAGGGCTCAACAAAGGGCTCAACATGAGCCTACATAATATATTCACATGGCCCCATGGCCCAAAAATATACATCAAGAAATACAAAATTCTCACAAGTACACAAGTCAAAATCATATACATAACAAAATATCCAAAAGATGTAATATGTATGCTGATTCGACCTAAACCAGCTAGTACGACAAGACCACGCACTTTCCCATATAAATATAGAGCAGAGCACATATTAATCAAAAGGTTATGAACCGGGAGCAGGGTTTTGCACACCAAACCATTTTTTAAACAAACTTATACTTCATAATCAAAATAGAGCATAACAAAGTTTAAAAGAAAATCCTATCCCATTCCATAATCAACGTAACATACATAAGCTCGACAAGTACGAGCATCCAACCCTCTATAACACCCCAAACGGAGAAGTGCCACATCCCCCGCACTATGACCCAGACCCGGAACATGAAATGAAAGCCATGCCCGAATCCGAATCAGAGCGAACGGGAGACCAACTTACACACTAGGCTAGGCGGATCTAACTTGACCAAAACTCAAAGTGCGGAAGCAATTAAAACCAACAACAATAGATAGCGGAAGCATTTAAAACAAAACATGCAAAGCAGGTGACGGGTTCAACTAGCATAAGTCCCTAGTCCCGAATATCAACATAAAGTAATAATCATCAAGTGCCACAAGGGACCGAATGAGAGTGCCACGCAGGGCTACCGAATAGTAAAGTATAATCTCAAGTCTACAAGTCAAAGCATAAGTAAAGTGTATGAAAAGACAAATGCAAATAGAAAGACTAGACCGACGAAGTGCAACTCAAAGGACTCACTTCCGCCTAGCAAACGCCAACAACCTGCAACTAAAAGTGTAAATGAGGTCACGCAAGATATCACGCCTCTCTCATCACCCTAAGGTCGCGCAATGATATCTCAAATGGAAACTACGCACATGGTTGAAACTCCGACGACCATAACCGTCCCGGAGGCCCCATTACCCGTAGCTCCTCGGATCCACAATAGAACAGAATAGAACAGATACCAATCTTTCATGGCAAATCTCGCTACAGAATCGTAACACAACTGAATTTTCCAAAATAGCTTACAGATGCCTCAAAAACTGGTTTTTATACATATTCCTACGCGATGGAATTTAAGCCCCGTAGACACCCACCCACGCAGAACCCACGCTATGGAATTTAAGCCCGTAAGCACCCATCCACGCAGAACCCACGCGATGGAATTTAAGCCCGTAAGCACCCATCCACGTAGAACGCACGCAAGGTCATAAACATATCATATCCAACACATACGTATTTATAGTAAGGTATACTCGCATACAAGGGTAGAAATCAGCATGTAAAGGCCATAGGTCGCATAACTATACAAAATCCTAAACCTCACCTCGTGAAAGTAGAGTCTGAGAGTGTGAAGGGTCAAACACTCTAAAGCTCAGGCCCACCGGCACCACCAAACTCTGTGACAAAACATACAGAAGCCCAGACTTAGACTCTATATGGACCAAACAAGACGCACGACATTGCTCAACATGATTGTGGTTATGCATAACTGTTCATGTTGTGCTTGGATAAGGTGTCGTGGTCATTCAAGGCATATCAATGCTCAACAAGGTCATATTTACAAGCAACCAACACGCAATTCCATATCCAAAGATGCAAGATCAATTTAGGAAGTCAATGTATTCACAAAATGCATATTAAATCATCCAATGTCACAGGGTTTAATTATAATATTAGAATTAAGCATCAAGTTCATGACGAGTTATAAAGTGCATAAGTAAGAGCAACTTGATCTTATAAACATACAAAGTTGTTGTATGTAGATGGCATGCTTGATACAAATAAAGAGTGCATTTAATTCACTTAAGATCATACTTTACAACTTCACAACATGTTTGGTACACAAGCTCAAGTCACATTCATAGTTTCGTAAATATTACACTTACATCCCCTAAGTTATTTATAAAAGTTTAGAATTATTACACATACATCCCCTTAGTTGATTACTAAGCATAATTGTTCGTTTAAAGTGTTTATACAATTATTCAACTAGGAATTAATTACTTACAAGCATGACAATTATCAATTTATCATAATTCATAATATACCATTTTCAAGTAATAAGAGTAAATCAAGATATTACAATTGTAACTCCTATCATGCATAAAGTCTCAGGTTGTTCAAGCATCTTTCATGTATCTCAATTTAATGTTGGAAACACAATTTACAATAAACATAACATTGAGAACGTCTCAAATCCATATAGAGAAATCACAACATGTTCGTTCTTCTAAAATATCATTCAAGTTCATTTAGTCACATAAAATATTAGTTTCTAGATATTACTCTAACACCCTTTCATATCTAAACACATAGCATAAATTCATCACATCGGGGTTCAAATTGTAAATCGAAACATTCATGCATATCACAATCCATTCAATACATGTTTTCGTATATGATTGGAATACATCTCGATCAACAAACCAACAATAAACAATTTATTTGCACTTAAAACAATTAATTCAAATAATCACAATTATGCAAAATAATTCATAATAAATAGATCGAGTGTCCGATTAACGAATGGAAAGTGGCGTTGAACTCACCACTACGAGACGAACATTCTGACCAGACGCCGCCGGAGCGCCACCACTGTAGCTACCGAAATTTGGCCGGACCGCAGCCGGGCCGCCGCCAAAAGTCGCCGGAAAAATCCTGAAAAATCAGTCCTGAATGAAGTCTTCCTGCCCGTTCCGAATCCTCGATCAATTTCTGGAAATTCCAAGCCGATTGTGTAACATCCCGATCGTTCGGATTTCCAGGTACGCCGTAACGAGTGGGTTTTATGCGCTTAAATTATTTAATTATGTAATTGAGTGTTATTTTAATGCTTTTATGAATATTTGAAATTATATGAAATTAATTGTTTATATTATAAACTTTGAATTTTAAACGTTTAAGTTTTGCATGCTCGTAATTTGCTCGTTATGTGCCGGAATTCAATTCCGATTTTTGTGAAATTTCGATATGCGTGATATATGTGAGTTATGAGTATGTTTGTATGCTCGTTTTATTTTTTTGGGTTCGTTTGTTGAGGTTTTAAACCTTAAATATTTGACGAGGGACATGAGGGCCTAACTAGTTTTAGCGCACCTCTTGTTCCGGAGGCCATAACTTGAGCTCGGGAATTGGGATTTGAATTCCGGAAGATGCGTTGGACTCGTAACGAAGAGATGAAGCCAAGGAACCTGATTTGGTATTTTTTTAAGCTCGTTTGGACCTCCGTTTTTCACCCGGAATGAACAGCTTGTGCTAAAGCCACCATCTTTGACTAGTCTTGTACTTGTGGGCCCAATTTAACCATACCTAAGCCTTAACCCTTGGTTTATATGACCTTGATTCACCCCTCTCTCTCCCTTATCTGCTGAATTTCGGACCACACACCCCAAGGAGAAGGAAAATCTGCTGCAAATGGAGAAAAGAAGAAGAAGAAAGAAGCCCTCTCCCATGCCTTGTGATTTTTGAAGCCAATCTTCTCCATACTTCTTCATATCTTAAAGGTAAGTATATTTATGTATTCTCCTCTCTTCTATGCTTCATTTGATCCTTGAAATTCATGAAATGCATCAGATTTAATAAGGATATGGGGAGTTGCATGAATAGTTAGGGTTAGAGGTCATTTGTTGCTTCCTTGCCTTAGCTTGAATTTGTGGCTGATTTGAGGCTTCTTTGATGATTATATGAACTTCTTTGCTTCCATTCTTGATTTATACTTCATGTTAGATGTGTTAGGGTTGTTTTCTCTTTGATAACTTGATTGAAACTTTGAGGTTTTGGGCATGAAAAACTAAAATTATAATCTGCTCTCCCGATATGAACTGCTGTGATGTTTTGTGCCGTGTTGCTTGAGGTAATGACTTCCAATTCGTGTGAAATTGCATGGAGACGTGGTATACTAATTGCTTTACATGTTAGCCCTGTTCTTGCAAGCTTTTAGATCCATTTTCAGCCCCTAAACCGAAACATGAAGCCTGTTTGTATGCTATGTGCGAACCTAACTGCTGCTGCAAATCTGCTCATTTTCACCAAGTTGCTGTCACGTTTTTGGGGTTTGTTTGATGAATTCTTCCATCCAACTTCGTGTATTAATGCATGGTTATGTGTTATATATGTTACTCTATGAATATGTTTTGTTTTGCCTTGATTTCAAGCTCCATTTCAACCTCAAACCTGACAATATGCCCTGCTCTTCCCGGTTTGAATTACTGTCAGAATTTTGGTCCGTTTGATGACTTCTTGAACTCCATTTTGTGTGAAATTGCATGTACATGAAGTATATGAGTTTCTTTACATGTTAGCTATGTGTTTACAAGCTTTTATCCCCTGTTTTAGCCCCAGACTTGAGGTATATGGCCTGCTGCGTTCCTTCCTTCTTTGTGACAGATTTGATTCATGAATTTTGAGCTGCTTGTTGCTGCGTTTTAAGGCATGATTTGGTGATGTTTTGGTGTTGGTTTTATGTATGTTATGTGTATGTTTGAGGCCTAAGATAGTCCCTAAGAGATGCTACATTAATACCCTGTTTTTCCTTCCATAACCGAACTGCTGCTGCTGTTGTTATGTCTCTACCCGGCCGGGGGTCTGCTATGCAGAATCATCCTTGCTTCTTTGTTGTTATGCATGTGTGTTTTGCTTCTTTCTAATACATGGCTGCATATTTAATTATAAGGTATGAATTATGTATATGTGATGGAATGTATGTAGTAATTAGGAAGTTAAGTTACTTCTTTCTAAGTTTACCTCTTTCTTTTTGCTTTGCTCTTAGGTTCGTTCCGTTGTGAGGAAGTGGTTCGTTTGACTCCTTTTGGTCTGTTTTGTCCGGTTTGGTCGACAAGGTGAGGTTTTCTTTCCTTTTAGTTATGATGACCTAAAACCCTATTTGTATTTCGAACCCGCATGCGATATATATATATGTAGATATGTGTTTTGATATGTATTTTGTGGGTTTTGTCCTGTTTGTCAAGAGACTTTGAAAATGCTTTTATAAGTGTATGAGCTCTATTTTCGTTTGTTTTGACAAGCTTTGATAAGAGGATATGTGTGTAAGCGTGGTATGATCTGTGGATAAGTTTCGTCTGGTAAGTGTGTGTGAGTTTAAGCTCTATTTCGTTTGTATCGGATTCAAGCAAGTCTACGATTTTCTGTTGGTTTTGATCTGTTTGGGCCCCGGAGATTGTGGGTAAGGGAGTCCCGGGACGACCATCGGGGTCGCCGGTTACGACCCCTGTGCACTTCTCCACCAATGGGAGACTTAGTTCTCCTATGCCGACGGAGCGCTTTTTGGCTGGCCGTCGAAGGAACCGGGCGGGATCCTCCGGTTCACAAGTTTCGTTCTGTGGAGGGTTGAGAGGGGCACCTCTCTTCCCCAATGGTGTGGCGGTGGGATTATTTATGAGTTTTGCTTTTGTTTATGTTTTGAGAAAGAGTGTGTGTTTTGCGTGAACTCTCCGAGTTGGTAAGTTTATGCTTTAATGTATGGTTATGAAACGGGAGTGGCTTTTAAATTGTAAAACTTTGATAATTTTGGGCTCTTGGCTTTAAACTCCTTTCCTTATATATAATATCACGTGGAAAATGTCTTAGGTTGCAAAACCCACACCCGGTTCATGAATCCTTTCAGTTTGGTTTATGCTTTGTTATTACGTATATGTATGGGTGCGTGTGTTAGCCCCCTCACCAGTCTTTAGGACTGACCCTCGTGATTTCTATCTTTTTCCCCGTTTTGATTTGAATTTGCGGGTATTTGTTCTGAGGAGTTGGAGCTAGGCGGTTGTCTTTGAGTCTTTGTTTTGGAGAGCTTGAGTCCCATGCATTGTATTTCGTTTATTTTACGCAATTTGTTAATTTTGAAATATATATTAATTTTGCCACTTAGTTCTGTCCTGGGATTCAGTTTTGTATAATTGTTTTGTATCTTAGGTTGCATGAGTATTATGTGGAGAACACTATACGATTTATGCTTGCATGCTATAAGTTTTTAATTATTGGCTTCCGTGAATTTGTCTTGCGCGCTTTGAGTAGGGTCTAGACCGCCTTGCTTACGTTGGATTTTTGTTTGTCACCCTTCGCCGTGGCTTGATACCTGGACGGAGTTCCCATTTCGCTTCACGTGTTGGGTCATGGTGCGGGGGATGTGGAGCCCTTTGCTCCGGGGTGTTACATCTTTAGGTGGTATCAGAGCTCTGGGTTACAAAACCGGAGCTCTCGTGTCTTGTCAGGTTTGTCTAGGTCGTTCGGCTTAGAATTTCATGTTTGTTGGCATTCACTACATCACTTATGTGAATTATTTGATATTAATTGATATTATTTGCATTAATGGTACACATGAACATGTATTAGAAACCCCGCATGCATCGATATCTTCTTGGAATGGTGTTTTATTTCAGGATACTCCTTTAACATCAACAAGTATTACCGGGAAAAGAGCAAGAGAGACAAGTATATTCGAACTAAAAAAGGGCTTAGGAATTTTAATCTTTGGAAGTGATTTGAATTGAGCATATCAAGACCAAGTTCTAGGTGATCGAGAGAATGGAGTTGAGATATAAAGAGTCCAAGAAGAATTCTGATGAAGGGGCCCTATTCGAGAACTATGTGCAAGTACCTTTCTTCCGAGTTCGATGATAGGGAGATTTCAAATTGAAGAATGAAAGAAGATGGATGATGTCACATAAAGGTTTGAAAGATTGGGTACCTTTGAGGACTTTCCTAGAGTTCGGAATTAGTTGCAAGGAAGTAGACATGGAATTCGACCAAATTTTCAAATTCCAAGAATATGAGCATGATCCGAGGATGCAAGATATATGGGCTATGAAGGAATGGGTAATCAAGGGAGTGAAACTTACGCGAGAAAAGATCGGTTGGAGTTCGAAGATCAAGCAAGGAATCTAAACTTCAAGAATTTTTGAGAAGCTTGAAGATATCAACAATGTCAAGAAAAGAAAGATTCCAACTCCGAAGTAGAAGGATCAAATTAAGAGGAATTAGGAATTGTTTCAAGTACCATTAATTGGAAAAATATTTCAAGATGAGATATTTGAAGGCAAGATGAGGAAACAAAAAGAATATGAGGAATTTCTGAAAATTCAAGATTGGAGTAATGCCGTGTATAAGAAGATTTAATTATCGAGGATGGATTTTATATCTCCTCATCGGAAGAAACTTCATATTCACATTGTAGAGACTCGAATTACATGAAGGCAGAAACTCAAGAATCTCATGAGGTCACCAATATCAAACGAGGAAAGATTTTAATACCAAAAGTGGAAGAAAGATCAACTATGGGGAAATTTAAAGGTATGATGAAAGTTAACCGAAGAACAAGAATTCAAGATCATCACAAAAATGGCACGACTTCAAGATCCCGGTTCAAGCACAAGATGATCCTCCCGGAAAACAAGGAGATGACACCACACTCAACACAACTCCTATGGTGAACGGTACATAAGGCATTCATGGCATCCCATTTCATACATGTTTTAATATTGGAGAAACCCATGTGTTTATTGTCTTATTCCTTACTCTTCGGTGATCCTTGATTACATTTGTTGTGCAATTGCTTTCCTTCTTGTTCGTGCTTGTTGTGTGTTTCCTTCCCTTTATGACTCTTACTTGTAATGTGCTTCCTTCCCTTCTCAGTTTTGCTCGTTGTGTGTTTCTTTTCCTCTTTAGCTCTTGTTTGGAGTGTGCTTCTTTTTCTTCTTTGCTTTGCTCGTTGTGTGTTTCGTTCCCTTCCTGGCTCTTGCTTGTAGTATGCTTTATTTTCTTTTGTGTTAACTTTCTTGTGGAGAGAGCTTTCGGTGTGGAGGGTTCGTGAGTGTTTGGTGAGTTGTGAGGGTCGAGCTGCTTTTGGTAGGCCTGCTTGAAGGAGTCTTGCGTTCGTTGAAGTTGGTTGCTGCTTTCAAGAGGTCCGTCAGGGACTCAACGATGTCTTCGGGTATTAGATGGAAGGCTAACCGTTGGTATTCCTCGTAGGAGAACCGAGTATTGCCTCATAGTAAGAGGTACGGTTTTGAGTGGGAGAAGGCGGTTGAAGAGAGTTACCTTCGGTATCGATTTTGCCTAACCGGAGGTACAAAAGGCTACCTAGTTTCCAACCGAGGCACAAAGGAAGGCCTTTGTTGTGTGTTGCTTGTAGCAGAACCGTAAGGAGTGCAAGGTCACGAGTTTATCCCACTCAGGGTTGAAGTTGTTCGGAGTTTAGGAAACCGGTTGTTCTGGCATAAGAAAGACGTTATGGACTTTGTGTAGTAATGTCTATGTGCCAAGATTGAGAATTCTCCAACTGCTCCCGAGTCTTTATTCGGGAAGTGGGGGCAAACGACTAGGACTTTGTGTCCGGTTCGCCATTTAAGGAGATAGTGTCTCCAGAAGTATAGGATCAGAGTGGCGCAGCAGAAGTGTGGAGTTGGGCTTGTTTTCAGAGCCGTTCAAGATTCTCCTTAAGACCTGAGGACAGGTCCTTTTGAAGGAGGGGAGATTGTAACATCCCGATCGTTCGGATTTCCAGGTACGCCGTAACGAGTGGGTTTTATGCGCTTTAAATTATTTAATTATGTAATTGAGTGTTATTTTAATGCTTTTATGATTATTTGAAATTATATGAAATTAATTGTTTATATTATGAACTTTGAATTTTAAACGTTTAAGTTTTACATGCTCGTAATTTGCTCGTTATGTGCCGGAATTCAATTCCGATTTTTGTGAAATTTTGATATGCATGATATATGTGAGTTATGAGTATGTTTGTATGCTCGTTTTATGTTTTCGGGTTCGTTTGTCGAGGTTTTAAACCTTAAGTATTTGACGAGGGACATGAGGGCCTAACTAGTTTTAGTGCACCTCTTGTTCCGGAGGCCATAACTTGAGCTCGGGAATTCGGATTCGAATTCCGGAAGATGTGTTGGACTCGTAACGAAGAGATGAAGCCAAGGAACCTGATTTGGTATTTTTTTAAGCTCGTTTGAACCTCCGTTTTTCGCCCGGAACGAACAGCTTGTGCTAAAGCCACCATCTTTGACTAGTCTTGTACTTGTGGGCCCAATTTAACCGTACCTAAGCCTTAACCCTTGGTTTATATGACCTTGATTCACCCCTCTCTCTCCCTTATCTGCTGAATTTCGGACCACACACCCGAAGGAGAAGGAAAATCTGCTGCAAATGGAGAAAAGAAGAAGAAGAAAGAAGCCCTCTCCCATGTCTTGTGATTTTTGAAGCCAATCTTCTCCATACTTCTTCATATCTTAAAGGTAAGTATATTTATGTATTCTCATCTCTTCTATGCTTCATTTGATCCTTGAAATTCATGAAATGCATCAGATTTAATAAGGATATGGGGACTTGCATGAATAGTTAGGGTTAGAGGTCATTTGTTGCTTCCTTGCCTTAGCTTGAATTTGTGGCTGATTTGAGGCTTCTTTGATGATTATATGAACATCTTTGCTTCCATTCTTGATTTATACTTCATGTTAGATGTGTTAGGGTTGTTTTCTCTTTGATAAATTGATTGAAACTTTGAGGTTTTGGGCATGAAAAACTGAAATTATAATCTGCTCTCCCGGTATGAACTGCTGTGATGTTTTGTGCCGTGTTGCTTGAGGTAATGACTTCCAATTCGTGTGAAATTGCATGGAGACGTGGTATACTAATTGCTTTACATGTTAGCCCTGTTCTTGCAAGCTTTTAGATCCATTTTCAGCCCCTAAACCGAAACATTAAGCCTGTTTGTATGCTATGTGCGAACCTAACTGCTGCTGCAAATCTGCTCATTTTCACCTAGTTGCTGTCACGTTTTTGGGGTTTGTTTGATGAATTCTTCCATCCAACTTCGTGTATTAATGCATGGTTTTGTGTTACATATGTTACTCTATGAATATGTTTTGTTTTGCCTTGACTTCATGCTCCATTTCAACCTCAAACGTGACAATATGCCCTGCTCTTCCCGGTTTGAATTACTGTCAGAATTTTGGTCCGTTTGAAGACTTCTTGAACTCCATTTTGTGTGAAATTGCATGTACATGAAGTATATGAGTTGCTTTACATGTTAGCTATGTGTTTACAAGCTTTTATACCCTGTTTTATCCCCAGACTTGAGGTATATGGCCTGCTGCGTTCCTTCCTTCTTTGTGACAGATTTGATGCATGAATTTTGAGCTGCTTGTTGCTGCGTTTTAAGGCATGATTTGGTGATGTTTTGGTGTTGGTTTTATGTATGTTATGTGTATGTTTGAGGGCTAAGATAGTCCCTAAGAGATGTTACATTAGTGCCCTGTTTTTCCTTCCATAACCGAACTGCTGCTGCGGCTGTTATGTCTCTACCCGGCCAGGGGTCTGCTATGCAGAATCATCCTTGCTTCTTTGTTGTTATGCATGTGTGTTTTGCTTCTTCTAATACATGGCTGCATATTTAATTGTAAGGTATGAATTATGTATATGTGATGGAATGTATGTAGTAATTAGGAAGTTAAGTTACTTCATGCATGAATATAATTTGCATGCATGCTTGTATGTACGTGTGTGATTATATATATATATTGTATTATGTGTTACCTTATATTATATGAATTTATGACTTGATTTATGAGCTTGTTTTAGAATTATGACTTCATATGTGCGATTTGCTCCTCTAATGTGTGTTTATGACTTCATTCCACATTTATATGTTTTGCATGATCATTCTTTGCTCTCTCTATGCTATGAATGCTTTGATAACATGTTGTATAGTATGATATGTTCGTTATATGAAATCTATGAATTCGTTTGACATGATTTATGAGACTTATGAAGAAATATGAACTCGTATGCATTACTTGTCAATTCGTTAAGCTTCATAAGCATCATTCGCATTCATATGCATTGGCCGAGCGTCAATATGGTTCATTTTGAGTCTAAGTTTGCCTCTTGCTTTTTGCTTTGCTCTTAGGTTCGTTCCGTTGTGAGGAAGTGGTTCGTTTGACTCCTTTTGGCCTGTTTTGTCCGGTTTGGTCGACAAGGTGAGGTTTTCTTTCCTTTTAGTTATGATAACCTAAAACCCTCTTTGTATTTCGAACCCGCATGCGATATATATATATATATATGTAGATATGTGTTTTGATATGTATTTTGTGGGTTTTGTCCTGTTTGTCAAGAGACTTTGAAAATGCTTTTATAAGTATATGAGCTCTATTTTCGTTTGTTTTGACAAGCTTTGATAAGAGGATGTGTGTGTAAGCGTGGTATGATCTGTGGATAAGTTTCGTCTGGTAAGTGTGTGTGAGTTTAAGCTCTGTTTCGTTTGTATCGGATTCAAGCAAGTCTCCGATTTTCTGTTGGTTTTGATCTGTTTGGGCCCCGGAGATTGTGGGTAAGGGAGACCCGGGACGACCATTGGGGTCGCCGGTTACGACCCCTGTGCACTTCTCCACCGACGGGAGACTTAGTTCTCCTATGCCGACGGAGCGCTTTTTGGCTGGCCGTCGAAGGAACCGGGCGGGATCCTTCGGTTCACAAGTTTCGTTCTGTGGAGGGTTGAGAGGGGCACCTCTCTTCCCCAATGGTGTGGCGGTGGGATTGTTTATGAGTTTTGCTTTTGTTTATGTTTTGAGCAAGAGTGTGTGTTAAGCGTGAACTCTCTGAGTTGGTAAGTTTATGCTTTAATGTATGGTTATGAAACGGGAGTGGCTTTTAAATTGTAAAACTTGGATAATTTTGGGCTATTGGCCTTAAACTCCTTTCCTTATATATAGTATCACGTGGAAAATGTCTTAGGTTGCAAAAACCACACCCGGTTCATGAATCCTTTCAGTTTGGTTTATGCTTTGTTATTACGTATATGCATGGGTGCGTGTGTTAACCCCCTCACCAGTCTTTAGGACTGACCCTCGTTATTTCTATCTTTTTCCCCCTTCTGATTTGAATTTGCAGGTATTTGTTCTGAGGAGTTGGAGCTAGGCGGTTCTCTTTGAGTCTTTGTTTTGGAGAGCCTGAGTCCCATGCATTGTATTTCGTTTATTTTACGCAATTTGTTAATTTTGAAATATGTATTACTTTTGCCACTTAGTTCTGTCCTGGGATTCAGTTTTGTATAATTGTTTTGTATCTTAGGTTGCATGAGTATTACGTGGAGAACACTATACGATTTATGCTTGCATGCTATAAGTTTTTAATTAATGGCTTCCGTGAATTTGTCTTGCGCGCTCTGAGTAGGGTGTAGACCGCCTAGCTTAGGTTGGATTTTTGTTTGTCACCCGTTCGCCGTGGCTTGATACGTGGACGGAGTTCCCATTTCGCTTCACGTGTTGGGTCATGGTGCGGGGGATGTGGCGCCCTTCGCTCCGGGGTGTTACAGATTGTCCTAGATCTGAAATCTAAGAACACGAAAACCCTAAATCTTCAAACTCAAGTTACTTCCAAACCGGTGAACCAAAATGCGATCCGTAAAAGGCATTGTCTTACCCGTGATGAGCTCTTCGAAAGCCCTAAGGTAGCTCGCCGGAAAAATCCTCGGAGCTAGCGCCGCCATTGCACCGCTACTATACCGCCGTGATCCACCGCCAAACCACCGAATCTGGAGTCGCGTGATCACAGGCCACTAGTTCTCGTCGTTCCGAACAACTTTCGTGAAGAACCCGAGACCAAAAGATGACCGGAAAAGGCCCCCGTTGGTCGCCAAAGTTTCTGCCGCTGCCCACGTCGCCGGAACCACCACCTACGGCCAAGATCTGGTGAAATTGATGCCGGAAATGAACTCAGGGGGTCGAAAAACCTTGGAAACCATCAAGCCCCGTCAAAAACCACCGCCGGAAGGCGGCGAAATCTGCCGATACAGTAACTCGCGCCGCCGCCGAGAGCTTTGGGCGGCGCGTGCGGTGCCGTCTCTGCTCCGATGGCCATGCCGCGGATGTCAACCGCTGTTCCAGGAAGTCCTCTTTCTGGGCATGGGGCGCGTGCACCAAGGAGAGGGCCGGAAACCGCCGCGAAGGCCGGCGAAGTGGCGGCGGTCTAACACCTCCGCCGCTGCTACTGAAATCCGACCATAACTCCACCACCGTTCATCGTTAGGCTGTGAAATTGTTACTCTTGTGTCATTTTCGCCGAGATAATCGAAATGGACTATTCGTTTGTTGAATTCTGTTGAGAAACGATCGAGTTATGGGCTCGTAACAGAAACCGTGCATAGTACCTAGGGGAAAGAGAGTGGGAGAGGAGAGAGAGAGAAGAGAGAGAGAGAGAGAGAAAAGAGATTGAGAGAAATGTGTCTTGTAGACAAGCTATATACAACCGGTATCCTTATCGCGTAGCAAAGAGAATTATCGCGTACAAATAATCGTAAATAAAATTGGTAAAGTTACGACTAAACATTCAAGCTCCGCATAACTTTTATAAATTAAAATGAAAGAGAGAGATTTACCAATTAGAGTTTAATTCAATTTAATTTTAGAAACCTTTCGTACAATTTAACGACACTCGTAAACACATGATTGACAATTAATCTCAAGGAATTCAAATAAACCGAAATTAAACAAGTTAAGCAACATGATGGATTTAAAAGCAACTTGACAATTATTTCATGGAATAAATTTGAATTAAATCAAATTAGACAGTTAGGGTTAAATATCCGCGTAATTAATCAAGTTGACAATTAATCTTAGAATAATTCGAATGATCACATATTAAATTGGGAAAACAGCCTATCGGTTGGATTTACCCCCAAGTCTCACAAGGATTCACAATGTGTTTCACGTTTCACAACTTCGAAAATATTATGCTGATGAATCTCACAGACTCCCAGTGGAGGAAGCGCAATTAGAGCCAAATTTAACCTTCACGATGAAACCAGTACAAGTATTGGATCGTAAATATCAAGAACTCAGAAATAAAAGGATTCCTTTAGTAAAGGTGTTGTCGAGAAATCAGACAACCGAAGAGGCTACATGGGAAACAGAGGAGAAAATGAGAACGTACTACCCCGAACTATTTGAAGAATCAGAAGTGGAATCTGGGGACCAGATTCTCTTAAGGAGGGGAGAGTGTAACAACCCTGATTTTGAACCAAACCAAAATGGGTAAGTTAACTAAAATATTGGGATACGTCTAGAAATCGATTGGATGAATTATGCGTTTAAATAATTTTATACCTAAAATATATAACAATTTAAGTAGATTTTCCTATAATTATCACATCGACTTAACTAAATTCTTTTATCTCTAATGTGCATATATATTATGCTCCCGTCAATTAATTATAATATTTATAATGATTGCTATAGATATTATAATATTAATAATGATTGTTATGGATATTGGCATTTCTGTTGGAGCATATAATATCTAGTAATGTACATCAGACCTTATAACTAATAAAGTGTTGACATACCAATATAAAATTAAAGGTTTTATCCGGACATAGGTGGAATTAATTTAGTACTAGGTCCACGTGCATGGATAACGAATTTCAAATTATAAAAATGGCCTTGTCTTTCTCATTTAATATTTGCATGCATTACACTTGTTTTAAAGTTTAATAATAATGATAAAGAATTAATTTTATTCATGCCTATGTGGTGTTGCTGTCCAGACAAGTTGCAATAATAAAATATTTTTATATTTAATATTCAATTTAATGAACCCAAATATCTTACCGAGGTAAGGCGGCTATCGGCTAAAAACTTTAATAGACAAAGATGTTGAGAGATTCATCTCTCTCTTTCCCTTCCCAGCTACTATTTTATTTGGTTTTCATATCTTAAGCTCAGCTTCTGGCAAAGCATCAATTCCCTTTTCTAATCAAGGTACTTTTACAATTTAGAAAATATTTTCTTATAATATTCTTCTAAGATCTCTAGAATAAATTACTATATGTTGTGTAAATATATACATGCAAACACAAGGACATAATATTAGTTGCGTTAAGCTTTGGTATTAAATTTCTTTCCCTTTTCAGATGTTATTCTCTTAAAATATATATATATATATATATATATATATATATATATATATATATATATATATATATATTTGTTAATTTAAATACAAATTAAATCGATAAGAATACTTGAGGATTTTTAGTGTTAATGATTGTTATGATTTTTTTTCTTTTAATATCTTAATGAATTTTGCGTGTTGATGAAAACAAGAATTAAGTATAATAATTACTATCTTTATTAATTAAACCGTTTGTGAGTATGTGTGCATACGCATATATGCGTATATATATTCAGGGTTATTGCGAAGGGATTAAAGTTGCGGCATATGAACTGAATTAATGTAAACTGTATGAATATTGACTTTCAGTGCTTAGTTGGAACCGCATAGGAACAATCTCACATGTCTTAGGTATTTATTGAATTACATTAATCTATGTGTTAATCATTAAGTTAAAATATTGAATGATTATTTTAAAAGCGTGGCCGAATTGCCAACATAATTACAGTGGTCACAATATGATTTGGAGTGGATATCATATTTAATTTAGTGGTAATGAATATATTATATAAATATCATAATGCTTTAAATTATAAATTATATATGTGAATACTTATTCGAGGGTTTAATTAGTTTGATAGTATAATTTGTGCAATAGCCGTACACGTGAGTCGTATTATTAAATGTTGAGTCGAGTCATAATTTATAGTTCCGTGTCACAGGTGTTCCTAAGGAGGAGCCCTGACCGTGTTGGTCGTGTTTCGTTTCGGCTTTTGTGGAAAGTTTAAGGTGAGGGATTAAAATATTTTCAACTGGGGCCAGAACATATATTATGCAAATATATATTCTTAAAACCCAACCCTTATTTATTGAATTTGATTTTGACCATTGATACTATATATATTATTAGTTGTTCTGTAATATTTTAGTATCTTATTGGAAAATTGGATTTCCCTATAACAAAATGGGTTCTTGTTATATTATATATATGTGTGAGTCAACAAAAAGTTTGATTTTGAACTGTGAAACGGTTAAGAGAAAGAAAGTGTTCGACAGTGTGAAACTGTTTTGAAAAGCGAGTAATGATTTGATAGAACCCTTGGGGACGCCCTTGGGGAATATGGGCCCGAAGTATCTAGTGGGTGAAGCCCGGAGGTGTGCGCCAAAGGCTGATCTTTACTACGTACTTCTGTGAAGCTCTATACGGGGCGTAGCCGGAGGTTGACTGCGTTACGTATAGAGTGAGGTTATTGGTACCAGGGTATATTGCCCCTATCTGTGTGATCGTGTAGTTGGTTGGAGGGCACCTCGACTAACAATTGGAGGGAGAAGGTTGGTTTCTGTTTTGTGTTTCTTGTGTTCAGGGTATGAAAGATTGGAGAACTTACCCGTACTCGCCGGGTTACTGTGATTGATCGATCGTTTTGATTATTGGTTCACAAGCGTGTTTTCATACAAAGTAAAAGCTATCCCTTCTTATACGTTTACGTCTCGTTTTCAAAAAGAAAAATAAGGAAAATGTGAACCAAGCTTGTGATTTTGTTTATGTATATGTATAACCCCCTTACTTAGTCACTTTGACTAACGTCCCTTCTCTTCTGGTTTTGGCTTCAGGTAGGTGTGAATAAGCGGCACGTTTGGTCTAGGTCGTCAAGTGCCGTTTAGATAGCTTGTTTTGGAGTTTACTGTTTTGGAATTTCCCCTTTGTGGAAAACTCAGTATGTACAGTCTATGTACTTATATCTAGTACGTTTGTCATATGTCTTTTCGTCATCGGCCTTATCGGCCTTGTAATTAAATTTCGTGTTTCAGTATAGTTATCTTTATGCTTCCGCTACACTTGAGGTTGTTGTTCGTCGCCGTTCGCTGGGAAAGATCTCGAGTGAAGGCCCAAAGCTAATAGTCGGGGTATTTCTCAGTGCGGGATGTGGCAGGGGCGCCACAGGGTTAGTCCCGCCTAGCATAGCGTGTGTGCTGTGTCCCCGTTCGCCGTGGATTTAGCACGTGTATGGACTTCCATTTCATATACGGGTCGGGTCTCGGTGCGGGGGATGTGATACCTCGCGCTCGGGTGCTACATCCTTATGTGGTATCAGAGCTTAGGGTTGCAAAACCCGGGCTCTAGTGTCGTGTTGAGTCAGTTAGGTCGTTCGGATTTAGGAACAACTTGTCAATGTGTTGCATATGCATTGTTTACGTGCTTGTGTGCTTTAAATCTTGAATTTTGATCGAATTAATTGCACTTGCATGCATGGACTAAAAATAGCATGCATTTCAGTGTTTCTTGAACAGGATGCCTCCACGTAGACACCCTGAGAGATCTCCAGGACGCCGTCGTCATCATGACCGATCCCCTACGCCTCCACCCCAACCACAAGCACCACCGATAGATATGGGGAATTTCATGGAAGCGGTTTTTAATTATATCGAGCATAGAAGGGCTCAAGCTCCCCCACCACAACAAGCAGAACAACAAGCTCCTCCACCAAACGATAATAATAGAGACCCTCATGGGGTGTTTCTGAGCTACAACCCCCCTCGGTTTTCTGGTTCTATCGATGATGCGGTCTCGGAGGGTTGGTTGATTCGATTAGAGAGGATATTTGGAGTCCGACAGTTTACTACGCAAGAGAAGGCTCAATTTGCTATATTCCAACTTGATGGAGATGCGTATGAATGGTGGGAACGAACAAGAGAGAAACTTGAAGTGGATGAAGAGGAAGTGACTTGGGAGGTTTTCAAGAGAGAATTCCGGGAATGTTTATACCGGAGGTAGTGAGAGAAAGGAAGGAGCAGGAGTTTATTGATTTAAAGCAAGGTGCGCGTACGATGACTCAATATCTCGCCGTATTTAACAGACTTGGGAAATATGCTCCTCATGTCAGCCGGGATGGGAAGAGAAAGTCGAGAAAATTCATTGCAGGGTTAAGACAGGACTTGAGACACGGTCAGGCGGGTCACAAGTTCGAGTCATTTGCCGACACCGTGCAAAGGGCTTTGGTTCAAGAGGAAGAATTCAAGAAGAAGGATCCGATGTTTAGAGCTCCAATGGGAAGAGGTTCCGGATCGAATTCGGGAAAGAGGCCGATGTTCAAGTTACTTCCCCTCCTAAAGGTCTTTTTAAGAAGCCTCGATTTGGAGGACAAGGTTCTCAGGCCACACCGATTCGACCAAAGGCTTTACCTATGGCACCGGCATCTACAAATTCACACCCGGATGTACCTCCATGTACTTATTGCGGGGGACCGACCCATACCTACAATAATTGTCGAAGAAGGTTGAATTTTTGCCTCGTATGTTGAAAAGGCGACCATATGGCGGAGACATGTCCCTACAAGAACCCCGGATTTCAGAAAGGAGTTCAAAGGCCAATGATTCAGGCTCGTGCTTATGCCCTCGAGGGTGAGGAGCAAGATGCAGAGATTGATCCCACAGCTGTGGTAGAAGGTACCCTATGCATACATAACATGAGCATTCATGCACTCTTTGATCCGGGTGCCACGTATTTCTTTATTTCTTGTGACTTAGTCGCTACTCTGTGCTTGCCTGTTATTTGTCTTTCTTCTTGTTATTTGGTGAGTTCGCCACTTGGTGGGAGTCTTCAGACAGATCAGTTGGTTCGAGATTGTCCAGTTCTGATTGAAGGGAAAGAATATCCAGTTGATTTAATTGTTATGCCTATGAAGAGGTATGGAGTTATTTTGGGTATGGACTGGTTGTCCAGGCATCGGGCCAATGTTGATTGTTTTGCGAAGAAGGTGATTTTGGGTAATGAATTGGTGATTGGTGGTGGATCAAGAACGGTATCTCTCTTATCTTATATGGAAGCTCACAAGTTGATGAGAGAAGGAGCAACGGGATTTATTGCTTATCTTCTTAATAGGCCGAAAGATCAAGTCAAATTGGAGGATACCGCGGTTGTTAAGGATTTTTCCGATGTGTTTCCAGAAAATTTAAATTCTTTACCACCAGACCGTGAGATCGAATTTTTTATTGACTTATATCCAGGATCCACACCATATTCTAAGACTCCGTATCGGATGGCACCGGCCGAAGTGAAAGAGTTAAAGATTCAATTAGAGGAATTACTCAAAGTTGGATATATATGGCCAAGTTCGTCACCTTAGGGTGGTCCGGTTCTCTTTGTTAAGAAAAAGGATGGAACCTTAAGAATGTGTATAGATTACCAGGAGCTTAATCGGATAACTATAAAGAATAAGTATCCTTTGCCCCATATTGTGGATTTATTCGATATGTTACAAGGTTCGGGGGTATACTCAAAATTGGACTTGAGACAAGGATACTATCAATTGAAGATCCGGGAAGAGGACATTCCGAAGACGGGATTTAACACCCGGTATGGACACTACGAGTTTGTAGTGATGCCTTTTGGATTAACTAATGCTCCGGCTGCTTTTATGGATATGATGCATCGAATTTTCCGGCCCTATTTGGATAAGTTTGTGGTAATATTCATCGACGACATCTTGGTTTATTTGAGAACTCCGGAGGATCATGCCAGGCACCTCAGAATTGTGTTGGACACCTTAAGAGAACATCGGTTGTATGCTAAGTTTAGAAAATGCGAGTTTTGGATTGATCGGGTAGCATTTTTGGGCCATATTATTTCAAGGAAAGGCTTGGAAGTAGATCCTTCTAAGAATGAGACGGTTATTCAATGGCAAAGCCCAAAAAATGCTTCAGAAGTATGGAGTTTCTTGGGTTTGGCAGGCTACTATCAGAGATTCGTTCAGGATTTCTCGAAGATTGTGGCTCCTTTAACCCGATTGACTAAGAAGGCGGTTAAGTTTGAGTGGGACGAGGCATGTGAGGCTAGCTTTCAACTTTTAAAGGAAAAGTTGACTACCGCTCCTGTATTAGCACTCCCCGAAGGTACAGAAGGATATACAGTTTATACGGACGCCTCAAAGGAAGGTTTGGGATGTGTGTTGATGCAGAATGGAAGAGTAGTCGCCTATGCGTCAAGGAAATTGAAAGAGCATGAACAGAACTACCCCACTCATGATTTGGAATTAGCGGCAGTGATCTTCGCTTTGGGTAAGTGGAGACACTATCTTTATGGAATTTCGTTCGAGGTCTTTTCCGATCACAAGAGTCTCCAATACTTATTCTCACAAAAGGAATTGAATAAGAGACAACGGCGTTGGATGGAACTTTTGGCGGATTATGAGTGTACAATCCGATACCATCCCGGCAAAGCCAATTTGGTCGCGGATGCGCTTAGTAGGAAAGCTAGCGTGTCCAATGTGAAAGTGGAAATTGGAGATGAGAATGAGTTGTTCAAACTGAGGGCTAGTATTCGAAATATTACGGTTCAACCAGATCTTAAACAGAGATTATTTGATGCTCAGAGGATCGATCCCGAAGTTCAGAAATTAGCTGAGAAAGCTCGAGCTGATTCAGAATGTCCATTTGGGTTTGATGATACGGGACTTCTAAAATTCAAAAATAGAGTTTTTGTGTCGGAAGAGTTAAAAAGGATTATTCTTGAAGAAGCCCATCGGTCAGGGTATTCGATAAAATGCTGGAGGGAACAAAATTTACAAGGATCTTAAGCAATTCTATTGGTGGAATGGGTTAAAACGGGATGTGATCAACTTCGTGAAACACTGTATGACTTGTCAAGTGGTTAAGGCAGAACATCAAAAGCCATCGGGGCTACTTCAACCATTGGCTATCCCGGAATGGAAATGGGAACAAATAGCCATGGATTTTGTTTCGGGATTACCAAGAGTGAGAGGAGGTTTCGATGGAATTTGGTTTATCGTCGACAGATTGACAAAATTAGCTCATTTCCTTGCTATCAGAATGTCCGATAAAGTGAGTAAATTGGCTAAGAGATATAATGATGAGATTGTCAGGCTTCATGGTGTACCTGTTAGCATTGTCTCGGATCGGGATCCCAGATTTACTTCACGGTTATGGCAAGAATTACAGAAGTGTTTGGGAACAAGGCTTCAATTCAGCACAGCTTTCCATCCTCAGACCGACGGACAATCAGAAAGGTTGATTAAGTATCTGGAGGACCTGTTGAGAGCTTGTGCATTGGACTTTCAAAGTTCATGGAATGAACAGTTGCCGTTAATCGAGTTTGCTTACAACAATAGCTATCAAGCCTCGATTGAAATGGCCCCTTATGAAGCTCTTTACGGACGTAAATGTCGATCACCGTTGTTCTTTGACTTGGAGGAATGGAATTAGACCAAGCAAGAAGGGATTAAAAGAGGGGAAAAGAAGGAAAAACCCTCTAAGGCTGTACAAGAGGCTATTGACAAGGCTCAGATAATTAGACAACGGATGAAGGCCGCTCAGGATCGACAAAAGAGTTATGCAGACCTTCGGAGGAAGAATTTGGAGTTTGAGATTGGAGATAGAGTTTTCTTAAAGGCTTCTCCACGAAAAGGGTTCTCAAGGATTGGACGAGGAGGAAAATTAAACCCTCGGTATATGGGACCGTATGAGATTTTAGAGAAGATTGGGGATACGGCTTATCGATTGGACTTGCCTCCGAGTTTGACTGGAATTCATAAAGTGTTTCATGTTTCACAACTCCGAAAATATTATCGAGACGAGTCCGAGGTTCTACCGGTTGAAGAAGTGGAATTAGAACCGGATCTCACCTTCGTTCAGAAGCCGATTAAGATATTGGATCGAAAATTTCAGGAATTTCGAAATCGGCGTATTCCACTAGTCAAGGTTCTTTGGAGAAGTGATAAAACCGAAGAGGCTACGTGGGAGACGAAGGAAAAGATGAGAAAGTTTCACCCCGAATTGTTTCCGAGCGAGCAGTGAATCCGAGGACGGATTCTTTTAAGGGGGAGAGATTGTAACGCCCCGACTTTTCGGACGTAAAGGTATGACGTATGTGTTTACCAATTTGCGCGAATTAATTGTTTTTACGTGTTTTATATTTAATTTTATTATAAATTGTTATTATTTTATTTTATTTTAATTTATTATTAATTCTAATATATTTCGTATTATAATATATATATATTTCAATTATTGCTAATTTAATTATTAACGTTAATTATGTTGTTAATTTAATGATTATGCTAATTAAATGTTATTTTAATTAATCATGTTTTAATTAATTAATTACGTGACTTTAATTTGTGTTTTTAAATTAATCTGATTTATTTATTTAAAAATTTTATTCCATGGAATTTATAATATATGCATGAATTGCATGAAATGTGCATGTTGTTTATTTTGTGCTTCGTTCTTATATAAAATAATATCGAAATTCCATGAATTTGTAGTATGTCGTAAATATATGTGTGATGAACATGCTTATATGCTCGGTTTATGTTTTTGAATTTATTTGATATGTTAACGAATTTAATTTGAATCGTGGAACCAAATTGGGGCTAACGAGCACTTAGCGTACCCTTGGTTCCGAATTTTATATCTTGAGCTCAGGAACTCAGATTCCAGTTCCGTCAACTCCGCTGAACTCGTAACAAAAATTTGAGTTTAGTAAACTTAGCCTTATATTTTTCCTAAGTCATTTGAACCTCCGAAATTCAACCGAAAAACGAAACGGAGACTAAACTGACCTTGTTGTACAAAAATAGCCATATCTTATTCAAACTTTAACCAAATTAACCATGGTTTGATTCTATTGAACCCTAACGCAACCCCCTAACCGGATATGTCATGCCCTAACCAAACTAATCCTCACACAATCCCAAAAACTCAGCCAAAGTCACTGGAATTTCTTGCAGTCTCGTAACCCTTCATTCCTTAGAGATTTTGGAGCTCAAATCTCATCCAAACTTCTTCCAATCAACAAGGTAAGCTTAGGGTTGTAATATATGTTCATTTCTGATCATTTTCATCCTTTTATTCACAAATTTGAGCATGGATTCGTGGATTTCTGGACTACATCCGAAAATAGAGAGTTCTGGGAAAATTGTTGATCTCATTCGATTTTTAGTGGTTTTGATTGATTCCAAGCTTGAGAATGATTATTTTGACATCCCCATATCATTTATGATCATTGATTTCATGGTGGTTGAAGTATTAATGAGTTATCATTTATGACACTTTGAGAAAATTTCCATAAATGTCACGTATGCTTCCTTTTCTTGATTGAGCTTGTTTGGAACTAATATATATGTTGAAATGGTGTTGCTTGACTGAGTATTTGTTGTTCTAAACTGATATGAATAGATGGAGATGAAGTGAATCGTTCTTGCCCTGTTTCCCGTAAGCTTTGCTCTGTTTTTGGCTTGAATTTCTGCTGTCATAGCTGCTGCGTTCCTTCTCTCTTTTGCTGTCCATTTTCATGGCTTCTTGGTGTGTGTTTTAGCTGAGTTCTTGCAGCACTTCATGCTTAGTTTTGCTGCCTTTCTTGCTTGCATTTCTTGCGTAAGTTGCTGCCTTTCCTGCTGCGTTTGTTTGTCAAGAACAGGGGAGGCTGCTGGTACGAGACACGGGGGTGTCGTTCTTTCCTTTCCAACGCGGAACGGGGGTGCGTTTTGGCCTGAGGTTGCTGTACCGAGACACGGGGGTGTCTCGGTTTGGGCTTGGGAGGTGACACGGGGGTGTCACCCTGTTTTTCCCGAACTTTGCCTGCGTTTTCTTTTCCCTGTTTGCATGTGTGTATGCTGCTGTTGTTGCTCCTAATTTATGCAGAGAAGTGTGTTGTATATATATATGTGCAGTGTGTGTGTTATTGTGCATACATGGTTGTGAGGTTGTGTGTGCTTGGAGTGTTTGCATGCATGCATTTATATTATATATATTAGTGTGTGCATGCAACTTAATTTACGTGTATATATGTATATATATCATATGTATTATATGTTTATTATATAGTTATATATGTTTATTATATTATATATATTTATTATATATTTTAAATATTATTTGATTTAATTCAATTTTGAAATTAATTGATCTCTATTTCGCGTATTTAATTTACCGACTATTGATTGAACGTTTTATTTATTTTATTCCTAATTGTGAATATGAATATTACTTGCTATGATTATTAAATGGAATTTTAGATTAATTGATATGCATTATGAATGTTATGAATTTATGAATTTATGAATTTATGAAATTGAATGAAATATGTAACACCCCCGGAGCGAAGGGTGCCACATCCCCCGTATTAGGGTCCAACACGAGTAACGAAATGGAAGTTCGCACCCGTGTCGAACCATAGCGAACGGGAGACACACAGAACTCACACCCTCGCTAAGCGGCCTAGACCCTCAAAAACTGCGCAAATTAAAATCAGAGTAGCGGAAGCAATTAAAGCAATTTACAAGCTCAACATATATCCCAAGACCATCACATATATATACATCATGAAAACGAGGGTAGGGTCGAGAATTCCAACTGTCTTGCTAGAACATATACAATATGTACAATGCCCTCTCGGCCAAAATAGCAAAAGTGTAATCAGAATACATAATCTCCAAGTACATAAGCAAAAGAGAAAGTAAACCACTACGAATGCATGAGGACTCAAGCTAAACCACAAGTAAACTCCAAAAGACACTTGCCGCCTAGCATGACTCGGAAGAACCTGCAACTCAAGAGAAAGGAAAAAGGGGAAAAACAACAACGAGCTTTAGTCCTAGTGACTAGTGAGGGGGCTACTCACGCACCCGATATACATATCGATCAAAGCATTTATCAAAACGGAAGGATCCCTGAACCGAGAGTGGTTTTTGCAAGCCAAAGTAGTTCCCGTGTTATAAATATATATATAAAGTAAAAAGAAGGCAAAAGGAGAAATCGCCAAATTTTAAGTACTTAGAAATCCACTCTCGTTTCACAGATCATACAAGACTAAACCAACTCGGCGAGTACGAGTCACACACCAAACTCCCATATACGAAGATCAAAGCAAAACAAAACAAATCATCATCCATCCCCAACACCGGTTGATAGAAGGGTTGATCGGCCCTAACTATCCACACACAGAAACGAGACAAGGTTTAATCACTACCTTGAAACCTTCGGCGGTTGCCTCCGCCGGCTCAAGAGAAACACCCTTCCTCAACCTCCTAAGGTTGGGTGAGACTCTCAAATGGAGGTGTTGATGGGAGAGCTCGACGACCCCTCGGCCGTCCCGAGATTTCCATACCACACTCCGGGGCCCAAACATATCACGAAAGTCACACAAACATATCTCAAAGCTTATCTTTCAAAGCCAAATCTCGCTTACACACACACACTTGCACAAAACTAAACTTTTCCAAACAAAAGCAAAATAGCATATATTCTTATACAAAACGTTTTCCAAACTTTGATAACAAATAGGAAAAATCCCGCAACATACGTATCATGCACTTATTTACCATATATTATACGTATTCGCATGCGAGGTTTGAAACCAAATAGGGTCGTAGGTCAAATAACTAAAAGAACAAAACCTCACCTTATCAACGGACGTAGTGGAGACCAAAAGTGTGACAACCGGACACCTACGGAGCAAGCTCGTGCTCTACAGGAAGATCCGCTGAACAAGACAAACAACAAGGAACACTCTTAGACTCAATATGAACCACATTGACGCTCGGTACATGCGTATGTATGCTTATGATGCCAATGATAAGAAATGAATTCACATTAAGGCCATTTACGAGCAAATAATTCATATAAGAGCATCTATCATAAACGAGGCGGTAAATCAGAGCATAATTCTTATCATAAGACTTAGCACATCATATTACAAGTCACTCATGCATACACATCACAAACGGGGCAAGAAAGACCAACAAGAAGCGACGGAAAGGCGAAAGAAATCTCCCCGGATGCTAACCTGCTTGACACGGCCGTGTCAGAAAACAAAGGGGAACGGACACGGCCGTGTCAGGCAAAATAATTCGAAAAAAACATTTCTGAGGGCTTGACACGGTCGTGTCCATTTTCCTTTGTAAACTGACGCGCCCGTGTCAGGCGGAAAAATTCAGAAAAATAAAGGTCGAGGGCTCAACACGGCCGTGTCCATTTTCCTTTGTAAACTGACGCGGCCATGTCAGGCCTTTGGCCTGGGCAAGTTTTAGCGAAAATGGACCGAAAATGAAGGCCAAAACAGGATATTTCGGTTGGGGGCTTCAAAGAGACTCTTATGCCTTTCAAAACACATACAACATGCATCAAAATGACACCAATACATCCACCTTTCGTGCCCAATGAGTAGCCACAATTTCAGCTCCAAAAATGCAAGTAATCAAGACAAGATTGAGGGAAAGAAATGCATCAAGTATACCATCCAATTCTCCAAAACCCATTAATGGCAAATGATCAAATCTCAACAACCAAGAGAGAAGAAATAATAAATGACAAGAATCAAGTCATATAAGTCATATATCATCCCTATATCTCAAGGAAACAAGAATGGAAGCAAAGACCAACAAATTCCTCCAACTACAACTATTCACAAGCTTGCTCAATCTCATGCATCAACCAAAGAATTGAACTCAAAAGCATATAAGAGAGAGAAGAGAGTGTGTAGATTGCAACCATGGACTTACCTTTCAAATTTGAGAAGCTAAGGTTGAGATTTGAGCTCAAAATCAAAGAAATGGCCAAAGGTTTCTTCTCTTCCTTCTTGCTTTGCTTGAGCTGATCGGTTTTGGTGACAGAGGGAGAGAATGGATCGGTATCAAGGGGATAAGGGGCTGAAATGGTTAGCTAACTCAAGTATAACCCAAGGTTAAGGCTTAGTTAAGGTTCAAATGGGGCCCACCAACATAAATTAGGTCAAAAGGTAGCTTCCAAGCGTAAGGGGCTCGCTACGGGTGAAATACGAAGGTCTTAATGAGCTTAGAAAAATGTGAGAATTGTCCCATCGAACCCAAATCGTCGAAACGAGTTCAATGGAGGTGACGGAATTCGAATCCGAATTCCCGAGCTCAAGATACGCGTCTCGGAACCCAAGTTGAGCTAAATGCTCTTTAGCCTCCTTTAGGTCCCGTCTCCAAAACGAACCAAAAAGGCAAGCAAAACAAATACCAAAACATGTAACGAGCACATAATCGAGTTCATAAAGCATATAATTAATACATATCACAAGTTCACAGAAATCAGAATTAAATACGGATCCAAAACAAACAAATACAAAGCAAGGAAAATTAAACGTTCAAAGATAGCCAAATTCATATTAAAACAAATAAGTTCAAATAACTTCTATAATCCACGTTAGCAATGAAATATCACATAAGGAAATAATTGAATAGCACACATAATAGTTTACCTGAAGAGTCTGATCAGTCGGGATGTTACAAAATATATGAACGAATGATTTGATTATATGTTTTAAATTCCTTAATAGTGCACATGAACATTTTCATGATATAATATGATCATTTATGCATTCATGTCATATTCACTTCATTGTCGAGCGTCATATGTGGTCATTGAGTCTCATACCTTTTCTTTTGCACAGATTCGGGTTTGGTCGGAGACGAGGGCGAGCATTGAGACGCTTGTGCCTTTCTTTTGCTTTGAAAAGGTGGGTTTTTCTTCTACTAGTTAAAACAACCCTATATATCCCTTATGTGCAAGATTTAAGCCAAATTAGTATATTATATAAATTGAGTCATTTGGGTAAATGATTTCAAACGTATGACCCCTTTTTTTTATGAAACCCTACCTTATGTTTGGCGAGACACATTTATGATTTATGATTGAACGGGCCCCGGGACTTAGTATATGTGGCTAACCGAGGAAGCAAGGGCTGACGGGGATCCCATACACTAGTCCCAACCAACTACGGTGATACCGGCCCTCGCTAGGAGGTTTAGCGAGGAATGGGAGCTGAGTGCCCTTGGGGGATTCATGTACCCCCATTGGCCTATGTATGAACCGGTGGCCGGGTCTTGCAAGCCCGTCCACCACCCGGAGGAAGAAGGTGTATATGAATGATTATGATCATGTTATGTATGAGCACAAAAGATATACGTATGATAATGAATGATTGATTATGATTACACGAGGAGTAGTTTGGAGATTGTGCACGCCCACTCGCCGGGCTATAAACCCTTATGAACAATTATGAATGAATATGAACGTCGGAATCCCGTTGATGTTTTCTTTTGTTTTAACCACTTGGGAAATTCTTATCAAACTTCACACGGGATTAGGACTTGCATGTATGTGTTTAATTTCTGCAATATTATATCTTATGCCCCATTTTTTACCCACCAGTCTCTTTTAGACTGAACCCGGTTGTTTTCAATTGTTTTGTGCAGGTATAGGAGTGCTAGGCGGGAATACAAGTCGTCTAGGTCTTGTATTTATGTTTAGCACTTCTTTTCAATCTCATATATTCATACTTTTCTGCTATTGTGTATATGATCATATTATAGCATGGAGCGTCATGATTTTTGGGCCGTGAGTGCCGTTGATTATTTGAATGCTTTTGTATATCTACTTTTGGAGCTTGGTGGCTCACTATATTTATTCTATGTCGTTCTTGCTTCCGTGTTTTACTTTAACTCTGATTTTATATTATCTTGAGTTGAATGGTTTAAGGGTTAGTCCCGCCTAGCATAGCGTGTGTGTTGTGTCCCCGTTCGCCATGGATTTGGAACGTGTACGGACTTCCATTTCATATACGGGTCGGGTCTCGGTGCGGGGGATGTGGTACCTCACGCTCGGGTGCTACAATTAGAAAATAGGCAATTAATTACTTTCAATTGAAGATCGAAATTAAATAAAACATGAAATAAATAACAATTAAATTCTATAAAAACAATCATTTAATACTTAAATTATATAATAAACATATATATTTGTAATATATATATATATACAAGTAGGTTACCATGCATGCATATATATATTTATAATATTAACATATACATTAATACATTACATGCATGCACACACAACACCTAAATACATAAATATATATATATATATATATATATATATATATATATATATATATATATATATATATTTATTCATCCACGCACACAGCCATGTATGCACAACAAACACACACGCACACCCACAGAATCCATGCATGAACAACAACACACACAACACACACATATATATATATATATATATATATATATATATATATATATATAAACCGAGCAATATACACACGCACAGACTTGAATCTAATGAAGAATCGCAGCAGCAGTTTTATAGGATTGAAAAACAAACACACACACACACACTGAACCAAGGAAGAACAGCAGCAACAAACTGGACAACAGGCACACCCACACAACAGCAAGAAAGGAAAGAAAAGAATGAAGAGAAAAGAACAGAAGCAGCAGTAACAACATTCTGCAGGGAATTCAAAGGGTGACACCCCCGTGTCAGCAAAATAGAACACGCCGAGACACCCCCGTGTCTCGGTACAGTGAGAACTAGACAAGTTGCACCCCTGATTTGTGCTGGAAGGAAGTGGGATGACACCCCCGTGTCTCAAGCAGCAGCAGTACAAAAGCTACGCAGCACAATGGCGAAACAGGGGAGGAGAAAGCAAGGAAAGGAGCAGGCCAAACATACACATAATTTGCCAACAATTCAAGCCAACAACTAAGGTAAGAAGGGACTACCAATACACAGGAAAACAAGTCTAAAAGAACCCCAACAAACGTAGCAAAAAGAGAAGAAAAAGAGACAGCAGTTTCAGCGGGAAAAAACAGGGGAAGAAGAAGAAGAAAATGGAGCAAGCCAATACATGATCAAACAACCATTACCACAGCTGCAAATAAATTAAAAATGAATAACATTTAACACCAAAACAAGTTCGAAAAGCTAGCAGCAAACCTGTACGTGAAGGGAGGGAAGATCAGTTCAAAGATTCATTCAATACATGAACATTCCATTAATGATATCTCACCAACCTCTTAACCATCAATTAATACAAGCCTACTCTGTCGTAAATGGAGTATAAGAATCATATATATATCATCAACCAAGTCAGAGATCAAGAGAATTCCAGAAATCATCCAAATGCACCAAAACCTAGCTATTCAATCAAATATCCCAAAACCATATGAAATCTGAATTAAAATCAGGGATGAAAGGATGAAAATGATTAGGAATGAACATATATTACAACCCTAAGCTTACCTTGTTGATTGGAAGAAGGTTGATCGAGATTTGAGCTCAAAACCTCAAGGATTGCACTGTTACGGGGAGAACTGGGATGCTGAAGGGTTTGGCTGAAATTTCTGGTGTCGGGGAGGATATGCTCGGTTAGTGGTGGTTATGGGATGATAGAAGATTGAACTAGGGTTAAAAGGCCACCAACCATAGTTAATTTGGTTAAGTTTTGATCAAGTTATGCTCATTTTAGTGAAAGGTGGTCCATATGATGCCTTTCGTTTTTCGGTTGGATTTCGGAGGTTCAAATGATTTCGAAAAAATATATGGCTTAGTTTACTAAACCTGAATTTTCATTACGAGTTCATCGGAGTTGACGGAACTCGAATCCGAGTTCCCGAGCTCAAGATATTAAATACGGAACCAAGGGTACGCTAAGTGCTCGTTGGCCCCCGATTTAGTTCCACGAATCAAATTAAATTCGTTAACATATCAAATGAATTCGAAATCATAACCGAGCATATATTCATGTTCATAACACATATATTTACGATATACTACAATTCCATGACATTTCGATATCATTTCATATAAGAACGATGCACAATTTAAACAACCAAGCATATATTCATGCAATTCATGCACATATTCATTAAAATTCATGCATTATAAAATTAAAGTCAACGTATTATATTTGAATAAATTAATTAATAGGATTAAACATGATTAATTAGCATAACCCAATTAATTAACATTAATCATTAAATTAATAATAATTTAAGATAATTACTTAAAATAACGTAATGTGTATAAATAATATTAATTTGAAATAAAATATAATAAAATAAAATAATAAAAATTTATAATAAAATTAAATATGAAACACGTAAAAACAATAAATCACATAATTAAATAATTTAATTGCGCAATTTAGAAACAAATATGACATATTAATATAAATGAAAAACCGGGGCGTTACAATCTCTCCCCATTAAAAAAAATCCGTCCTCGGATTCATTGCACGCTTAAAACAACCAATGAGGGATTCCCCGTCTCTTGCAAACAAAGAGAGTACCCCGTCTCTCAAACAAAAATAAGAGAATCCCCGTCTCTTAGAAACCACGAGAGCACCCCGTCTCTCAAACAAAAATAAGAGAATCCCCGTCTCTTAGAAACAACGAGAGCACCCCGTCTCTCAAACAAAAATAAATAAGTCAAGGAAGTCTCCAATACTCCCAAGCAACAGACGCAAAACCAAATTCAAAATCACACAAGCCACCCCAAGACAAGTAACAGATATCATCCACGTTAATCATCAATTACTTCACGTAGTTTAACTTGATAAGAAAACAAAGCACATAACAAAGAAATTATTAAATTAAATTTGCATGAATCTATGTATCATGGATGCTATAAGTACCGTTCACCGTAGTCGCGATGTTTTAAAATTGTGAGTTGTCGTTGTCCAGTGTATGATCTGTCCCGAAGATAGACTCAGTGCTCAGTTTGTCTTTAACCTCTTCAGGATACCCCGATGAAACAATTGATGAATCCTTTAAGGATTATACTCTTAGATCCCTTCTGCCTGGTACTGCTTCCAGTCTTCATCATCTCCCTTAATCCTCATTCGACCAACCAACTCTTTTTAATTAACCGAGCTTGACCTCCCGAATACCCTTAGACCATCCGTCTCGAAGTTAGGTCCATAGCTACTATCTTACCCATATCGGAGTTTAAAATACCCTCGAGGATAACTACTCCTGACAACCTTGACGATTCAATCCCTATCTTGAAGTATTTGTCATTAGGATCTACCTTAACACGAATCCTTTTCCATCTTCCGTTCATGTTATCCATTCATTCTCTTTAACCCCTTAAGGTTATATTCGGTATCTGGCCCCACATTTCTTGAATCGAAGATAGAATGTTCTGGATGATTCTTGAAGTTTGATGTAAATCCTCCAATGATCATCTTTTTCGGTTTGGTTTCTTCTTAAATTTCCTTCCGAATTATCGTGGGAATAACCGATGACTTGCTAATATTGTCATTCTTGAACCCCCTTTTGTACTCTATTGGATTACTCTTGATCGCCATCATTTCATTATATGCTAACTTGATTCGACTCTCTCTCTTGTCAATTCTGACTTAGGGGTTCACACAAGCTCCCTTATAATTTTGTTATCCCCAGATCCATATTCTATACATAAGAATATTCTCCAAGCCATTTCCATTATACCTAGTGAGGGACTTCAACTCGGATTTAGTAACTTAGCTCCCCTCTTAACAACTTAACTATTCAATCTGCCTTATTTATCTCTAATCATCACTAATAGAACTTCCAGGTCTTCCTTAATTTGCAATTTCGTTATTCCTACTAAAATATTTCTTCGAGCACCCCTTCAATCGTCCAATTTGTTCCTCGGTCGTGCTCTTCCCCTTAAATTTCTATTGTCACATGTTGAACTCCATTAATTCTCATTTTGTCGAAATTCTTGATGAATAATTTCCATTAGGGAGGATTTTGATCAAAAGGCAACCCCAAGGTTTTGCATTTCAACTTCCCTTCTAATTCGCTTAATGTCCGAAAACCCTTTCCTATTCTTGTCCGATCCAAACACCCCGCAATCAATTCTAATCTCGCTTCTCCTTATGAATTTCCGTTTCCATTAACCTATCCCTTACTTGAAATTCTTTGTTTCCCCGAAGTCATCTTTATTGAATTCGAAAGTGGCTCTGTTAAGTAATACTTGATAGTTAAGGCGAAAGGACTTCCTATCAATTAAACACTAAAATGCATGTCAGGTTAAAATGGCGATGCATGTGTCACGTTTACATCAAGCAATTATACAACATATTAGCGCAACGAAACCAATTAGAAAAGCACGGATAAATATAAGGTCAAAAGAATAAATAATTAATGCGAAACATGATGCACGTGTTATGAATGTTTTGGAACCTGTCACCAATGTGGTAATCTATTAGCTCAGTAGCTTTTCTTCTTTCCTCCAATCCCAAGGTTACTTTGACTTGGTGATTATTCCTTGTCTTTCCCACGGTCTTCAAGTTTTCCATGAATCTTTTTGCATCACTTGTATCTTCCACTATCCGGAATTGAAATTTCACGATCCCTGATTTCTTCGACATCCACTGAATTAGCCTCTGCATTTACCCCCGAGAATCGCCCTTCAACCTTGTTCAAATTCTCTTACAAAAATAAACCCCAATGTCATTTTGAACCCTACTTCTCGCCATCACCGTGATGAAGACTCCCGTGCTTATCCTTTATAAGTTTAATTCACCTCCAATTGCTTATACTCGAGCGCAGGATTCCCTTGCAAAGAGTCTCTCCCCGAGAATAATCCTTCAACCAGTCTTTGCCTTTCCTTATAGTTCCCATTTCTTGCTCCATAACTTGCAATTCAACTTCACAACATGACAATTCAACTTGGATTTGGAATAACAACTTAAATCCCGTCCTCAATATCGCCACCTTCCCTAAATTTGTATTCACATAATTACTTGCCTCTCTCTACTCCCTTCCAGACTCGTTTCTATCTTAGTAGCAATCCAGAGCACCCAAATTTAAACCCTTCTTGATCTTCACCTCCAAAATCTCGATTTCTAATTTCCAAGTTTATTTAGTAACCCTTCTTTGACAACTCTAGGTGCTCAATTTCCATCGAATTGATTTTACCTTGACTCCTCCCAGTCCTCGGTACCTCTTCAATGGTCCGAACCCTGAACCAAAATACCTTCAAGGTTCATTTACTTCATTCCTTAGGTTGAACGATCCCGTTGGCTCCAATTATGACCTCTTATGTAAGAGAGCCGCATATGTCAACCTTTGGAGTCATAAATATTTCCCGATCAATTCCTATTTCTACGTATATCCCTCTATAGTTGCATCTTCTTAAGTCTAACTTCCATTTCAGCTCCTATCCCTTGAACTCTAACTCTAACTATGAGGACTACACCTCTCGAATTCTCTATATCTTTCCCCCGATACGTCATTCCTATCCTCCATGCCTCAAAAGAACTTGTGGTACGGCGTTGTTAGCATGATACTTGGCCGTGGTTTGATAGTACCTTCATATCCTGTAATTCATAACTTATTTCAAGGATATATGCATGCGATTAGTACATGCTCATGGCACATATTTAACACGAAAGGCACGGATCCAATATAAAATGCAACGGGTAATTCGACAAGATTAAAGGAAAGATAATTTCATGTTCAAGATCGATGCAATGCACACATTATCACGTAGTTCCTATGCCGAACGACCTAGACTGACCCACACGACACGAGAACCCGAGTTTTGCAACCCGTGGCTCTGATACCACATAAGGATGTAGCACCCGAGCGCAAGGTACCACATCCCCCGCCCTGAGACCCGACCCGTATATGAAATAGAAGTCCATACACGTGCCAAATCCACGGCGAACGGGGACACAACACACACGCTATGCTAGGCGGGACTAACTCTTAAACCATTCAACTCAAGACAATATAAAATCAGAGTTATAATGAAACGCGGAAGCAAGAACAACATATAATATATACAATGAGCCACCAAGCTCCAAAATAGATATACAAAATTATTCAGGTATTCAATGGCCACAAGGCCTACAAAAATCATAACGCTCCATACAATGATCATATACAAAAGAACAATAAGGGTACGAGATGCTGAAAAGAAGTGATAAACTTAAATGCAAAACCTAGATGACTTGTATTCCCGCCTAGCACTCCTATACCTGCACAAAACGACTGAAAACAAACCGGGTTCAGTCTATACGAGACTGGTGGGTATAAAACGGGGCATAAGATATAATATTGCAGAAATTAAGCATATACAGGAAAACCCTAATCCCGTGTAAAGTTTGATAAGAATTTCCCAAGTGGTTAAAACAAAAGAAAACATCAACCGGATTACGACGTTCACATTCATTCATAATTATTCATAAAGGTTTATGGCAAGGCGAGTGGGCGTGCACAATCTCCAACCTACACCTCGTGTAATCATAATCAATTATTCATTCATTATCATACATATCATGATCATAATCATTCGTATACACCTTCTTCCTCCGGGTGGTGGATGGGTTTGCAAGGCCCGACCACCAAATCATATCAATATGGCTATGAGGTTCATGAGTCCTCAAAGCCCGGTTAGCATTTCCTCGTCAAAAACTCCTTGACGAGGTCCGTTTCGCCGTAGTTTGGTTGGAACTAGTACATGGGATCCCCGTCAGCCCTTGCTTCCTCGGTTAGCCACATGTAATAAGTCCCGGGGCCCGTGCAATCATAATCATGTCTCGCCAAAATATAAGGTAGGGTTTCATAAATAAAAAGGGCATACGTTTGAAATCATTTATACGAAACGACTCGATTTATATAATATACTAATTTGGCTTAAATCCTTGCCCATAAGGGATATATCGGGTCGTTTTAGCTATTAGAAGAAAAACCCACCTTTTAAAAGCAAAAGAAAGGCACAAGCGTCTCAATGCTCGCCCTCGTCTCCAACCAAACCCGAATCTGTACAAAAGAAAGGTATGAAACTCAAAATGACCATATATGACGCTCGGCAATGAAGTGAATATGACATGAATGCATAAAAGATCATATTATATCACGGAAATGTTCATGTGCACTATTAAGGAATTTAAAGCACATAATCTGTTCATGTGCACTATTAAGGAATTTAAAGCACATAATCAAACCATTCGTTCATACATTTCATTCAAATTCATAAATTCATAAATCATATCAATTAATCTAAGAATTCATTTAATATTCATAACACGTAATATATCGCACTTATAATTAGAAAATAGGCAATTAATTACTTTCAATTGAATATCGAAATTAAATAAAACATGAAATAAATAACAATTACATTTTATAAAAACAATCATTTAATACTTAAATTGTATAATAAACATATATATATGTAATATATATATGTACACGTAGGTTACCATGCATGCATATATATATTTATAATGTTAACATATACATTAATACATTACATGCATGCACACACAACTCCTAAATACATACATATATATATATATATATATATATATATATATTTATTCATCCGCACACACAACCATGTATGCACAGCAAACACACACGCACACCCACAGAATCCATGCATGCACAACAACAGATACAACACATATATACACGCACAGACTTGAATCTAATGAAGAATCGCAGCAGCAGTTTTACAGGATTGAAAAACAAACACACACACACACACTGAACCAAGGAAGAATAGCAGCAACAAACTGGACAACAGGCACACCCACACAACAGCAAGAAAGGAAAGAAAGGAAGGAAGAGAAAAGAACAAAAGCAACAGTAACAACATTCTGCAGGGAATTCAAAGGGTGATACCCCCGTGTCAGCAAAATAGAACACGCCGAGACACCCCCGTGTCTCGGTACAGTGAGAACTGGACAAGCTGGACCCCCGTTTCGTGCTGGAAGGAAGTGGGATGACACCCTCGTGTCTCAAGCAGCAGCAGTACAGAAGCTACGCAGCACAATGGCGAAACAGGGGAGGAGAAAGCAAGGAAAGGAGCAAGCCAAACATACACATAATTTGCCAACAATTCAAGCCAACAACTAAGGTAAGAAGGGACTACCAATACACAGGAAAACAAGTCTAAAAGAACCCCATCAAACGTAGCAAAAAGAGAAGAAAAAGAGACAGCAGTTTCAGCGGGAGAAAACAGGGGAAGAAGAAGAAGAAGAAGAAGAAGAAGAAGAAAATGGAGCAAGCCACTACATGATCAAACAACCATTAACACAGCTGCAAATAAACTAAAAATGAATAACATTTAAAACCAAAACAAGTTCCAAAAGCTAGCAGCAAACTTGTACGTGTAGGGAGGGAAGATTAGTTCAAAAATTCATTCAATACATGAACATTCCATTAATGATATCTCACCAACCTCTTAAGCATCAATTAATACAACCCTACTCTATCGTAAGTGGAGTATAAGAATCATATATATATCATCAACCAAGTCAGAGATCAAGAAAATTCCAGAAATCATCCAAATGCACCAAAACCTAGCTACTCAATCAAATATCCCAAAACCATATGAAATCTGAATTTAAATCAGGGATGAAAGGATGAAAATGATCAGGAATGAACATATATTACAACCCTAAGCTTACCTTGTTGATTGGATGAAGGTTGATCGAGATTTGAGCTCAAAACCTCAGGGATTGCACTGTTACGGGAAGAACTGGGATGCTGAATGGTTTAGCTGAAATTTCTGGTGTCTGGGAGGATATGCTCGGTTAGTGGTGATTATGGGATGATAGAAGATTGAACTAGGGTTAAAAGGCCACCAACCATAGTTAATTTGGTTAAGTTTTGATCAAGTTATGGTCATTTTAGTGAAAGGTGGTCCATATGATGCCTTTCGTTTTTCGGTTGGATTTCGGAGGTTCAAATGATTTCGGAAAAATATAGGGCTTAGTTTACTAAACCTGAATTTTCATTACGAGTTCATCGGAGTTGACGGAACTCGAATCCGAGTTCCCGAGCTCAAGATATTAAATACGGAACCAAGGGTACGCTAAGTGCTCGTTGGCCCCCGATTTAGTTCCACGAATCAAATTAAAGTCGTTAACATATCAAATGAATTCGAAATCATAACCGAGCATATAGGCATGTTCATAACACATATATTTACGATATACTACAATTCCACGACATTTCGATATCATTTCATATAAGAACGATGCACAATTTAAACAACCAAGCATATATTCATGCAATTCATGCACATATTCATTAAAATTCATGCATTATAAAATTAAAGTCAACGTATTATATTTGAATAAATTAATTAATAGGATTAAACATGATTAATTGGCATAACCCACTTAATTAACATTAATCATTAAATTAGTAATAATTTAAGATAATTACTTAAAATAACGTAATATGTATAAATAATATTAAGTTGAAATAAAATATAATAAAATGAAATAATAACAATTTATAATAAAATTAAATATGAAACACGTAAAAACAATTAATCACATAATTAAATAATTTAATTGCGTAATTTAGAAACAAATATGATATATTAATATAAATGAAAAACCGGGGCATTACAATCTCTCCCCCTTAAAAAGAATCCGTCCTCGGATTCACTGCACGCTTAAAACAACCAATGAGAGATTCCCCGTCTCTTGCAAGCAAAGAGAGTACCCCGTCTGTGAAACAAAAATAAGAGAATCCCCATCTCTTAGAAACCACGAGAGCACCCCGTCTCTCAAACAAACATAAGAGAATCCCCGTCTCTTAGAAACAACGAGAGCACCCCGTCTCTCAAACAAAAATAAATAAGTCAAGGAAGTCTCCAATACTCCCAAGCAACAGACGCAAAACCAAATTCAAAATCACACAAGCCACCCCAAGACAAGTAACAGATATCATCCACGTTAATCATCAATTACTTCACGTAGTTTAACTTGATAAGAAAACAAAGCACATAACAAAGAAATTATTAAATTAAATTTGCATGAATCTATGTATCATGGATGCTATAAGTACCGTTCACCGTAGTCGCGATGTTTTAAAATTGTGAGTTGTCGTTGTCCAGTGTATGATCTGTCCCGAAGATAGACTCAGTGCTCAGTTTTTCTTTAACCTCTTCAGGATACCCCGATGAAACAATTGATGAATCCTTTAAGGATTATACTCTTAGATCCCTTCTGCCTGGTACTGCTTCCAGTCTTCATCATCTCCCTTAATCCTCATTCGACCAACCAACTCTTTTTAATTAACCGAGCTTGACCTCCCGAATACCCTTAGACCATCCGTCTCGAACTTAGGTCCATAGCTACTATCTTACCCATATCGGAGTTTAAAATACCCTCGAGGATAACTACTCCTGACAACCTTGACGATTCAATCCCTATCTTGAAGTATTTGTCATTAGGATCTACCTTAAAACGAATCCTTTTCCATCTTCCGTTCATGTTATCCATTCATTCTCTTTAACCCCTTAAGGTTATATTCGGTATCTGGCCCCACATTTCTTGAATCGAAGATAGAATGTTCTTGATGATTCTTGAAGTTTGATGTAAATCCTCCAATGATCATCTTTTTCGGTTTGGTTTCTTCTTAAATTTCATTCCGAATTATCGTGGGAATAACCGATGACTTGCTAATATTGTCATTCTTGAACCCCCTTTTGTACTCTATTTGATTACTCTTGATCGCCATCATTCCATTATATGCTAATTTGATTCGACTCTCTCTCTTGCCAATTCTGACTTAGGGGTTCACAGAAGCTCCCTTATAATTTTGTTATCCCCAGATCCATATTCTATACATAAGAATATTCTCCAAGCCTTTTCCTTTATACCTAGTGAGGGACTTCAACCCGAATTTAGTAACTTAGCTCCCCTCTTAACAATTTAACTATTCAATCCGCCTTATTTATCTCTAATCATCACTAATAGAACTTCTAGGTCTTCCTTAATTTGCAATTTCGTTATTCCTACTAAAATATTTCTTCGAGCATCCCTTCAATCATCCAATTTGTTCCTCGGTCGTGCTCTCCCCCTTAAATTTCTATTGTCTCATGTTGAACTCCATTAATTCTCATTTTGTCGAAATTCTTGATGAATAATTTCCATTATGGAGGATTTTGATCAAAAGGCAACCCCAAGGTTTTGCATTTCAACTTCCCTTCTAATTCGCTTAATGTCCGAAACCCCTTTCCTATTCTTGTCCGATCCAAACACCCCGCAATCAATTCTAATCTCGCTTCTCCTTATGAATTTCCGTTTCCATTAACCTATTCCTTCCTTGAAATTCTTTGTTTCCCCGAAGTCATCTTTATTGAATTCGAAAGTGGCTCGGTTAAGTAATACTTGATAGTTAAGGCGAAAGGACTTCCTATCAATTAAACACTAAAATGCATGTCGGGTTAAAATGGCGATGCATGTGTCACGTTTACATCAAGCAATTATACAACATATTAGCGCAACGAAACCAATTAGAAAAGCACGGATAAACATAAGGTCAAAAGAATAAATAATTAATGCAAAACATGATGCACGTGCTATGAATGTTTTGGAACCTATCACCAATGTGGTAAGCTATTAGCTTAGTAGCTTTTCTTCGTTCCTCCAATCCCGAGGTTACTTTGACTTGGTGATTATTCCTTATCTTTCCCACGGTCTTCAAGTTTTCCATGAATCTTTTTGCACCACTTGTATCTTCCACTATCCGGAATTGAAATTTCACGATCCCTGATTTCTTCGACATCCACTGAATTAGCCTCTGCATTTACCCCGGAGAATCGCCCTTCAACCTTCTTCAAATTCTCTTACAAAAATGAACCCCAATGTCATTTTGAATCCTACTTCTCGCCATCACCATGATGAAGACTCCCGTGCTTATCCTTTATAAGTTTAATTCACCTCTAATTGCTTATACTCGAGCGCAGGATTCCCTTGCAAAGAGTCTCTCCCCGAGAATAATCCTTCAACCTGTCTTTGCCTTTCCTGATAGTTCCCATTTGTTGCTCCATATCTTCCAATTCAACTTCACAACATGACATTTCAACTTGGATTTGGAAAAACGACTCAAATCCCGTCCTCAATATCGCCACCTTCCCTAAATTTGTATTCACATAATTACTTGCCTCTCTCTACTCCCTTCCAGACTCGTTTCTATCTTAGTAGCAATCCAGAGCACCCAAATTTAAACCCGTCTTGATCTTCACCTCCAAAATCTCGAGTTCTAATTTCCAGGTTTATTTAGCAACCCATCTTTGACAACTCTTGGTGCTCAATTTCCATCGAATTGATTTTACCTTTACTCCTCCCAGTCCTCGCTACCTCTTCAATGGTGGTCCGAACCCTGAACCAAAATACCTTCAAGGTTCATTTACTTCATTCCTTAGGTTGAACGATCCCGTTGGCTACAATTATGACCTCTTATGTAAGAGAGCCGCATATGTCAACCTTTGGAGTCATAAATATTTCCCGATCAATTCCTATTTCTACGTATATCCCTCTATAGTTGCATCTTCTTAAGTCAAACTTCCATTTCAGCTACTATCCCTTGAACTCTAACTCTAACTATGAGGACTACGCCTCTCGAATTCTCTATATCTTTCCCCCGATACGTCATTCTTATCCTCCATGCCTCAAAAGAACTTGTAGTGAGGCGTTGTTAGCATGATACTTGGTTGTGGTTTGATAGTACCTTCATATGCTATAATTCATAACTTATTTGAAGGATATATGCATGCGATTAGTACATGCTCATGGCACATATTTAACACGAAAGGCACGGATCCAATATAAAATGCAACGGGTAATTCGACAAGATTAAAAGAAAGACAATTTCATGTTCAAGATCGATGCAATGCACACATTATCACGTAGTTCCTATTCCGAACGACCTAGACTGACCCACACGACACGAGAACCCGAGTTTCGCAACCCGTGGCTCTGATACCACATAAGGATGTAGCACCCGAGCGCAAGGTACCACATCCCCCACACCGAGACCCAACCCGTATATGAAGTAGAAGTCCATACACGTGCCAAATCCACGGCGAACGGGGACACAACACACACGCTATGCTAAGCGGGAATAACCCTTAAACCATTCAACTCAAGACAATATAAAATCAGAGTTACAATCAAACGCGAAAGCAAGAACAACATACAATATATACAATGAGCCACCAAGCTCCAAAATAGATATACAAAATTATTCGGGTATTCAATGGCCACAAGGCCTACAAAAATCGTAACGCTCCATACAATGATCATATACAAAAGAACAATAAGGGTACGAGATGCTAAAAAGAAGTGCTAAGCTTAAATGCAAGACCTGGACGACTTGTATTCCCGCCTAGCACTCCTATACCTGCACAAAACGACTGAAAACAAACCGGGTTCAGTCTATACGAGACTGGTGGGTATAAAACGGGGCATAAGATATAATATTGCAGAAATTAAGCACATACATGCAAGCCCTAATCCCATGTGAAGTTTGATAAGAATTTCCCAAGTGGTTAAAACAAAAGAAAACATCAATGGGATTACGACGTTCATATTCATTCATAACTATTCATAATGGTTTATAGCCCAGCGAGTGGGCGTGCACAATCTCCAACCTACACCTCGTGTAATCATAATCAATTATTCATTCATTATCATACATATCTTTTGTGCTCATACATATCATGATCATAATCATTCATATACACCTTCTTCCTCCGGGTGGTGGACGGGTTTGCAAGGCCCGACCACCAAATCATATCAATATGGCTATGAGGTTCATGAGTCCTCAAAGCCCGGTTAGCATTTCCTCGTCAAAAACTCCTTGACGAGGTCCGTTTCGCCGTAGTTTGGTTGGAACTAGTACATGGGATCCCCGTCAGCCCTTGCTTCCTCGGTTAGCCACATGTAATAAGTCCCGGGGCCCGTGCAATCATAATCATGTCTCGCCAAAATATAAGGTAGGGTTTCATAAATAAAAAGGGCATACGTTTGAAATCATTTACACGAAACGACTCGATTTATATAATATACTAATTTGGCTTAAATCCTTGCACATAAGGGATATATCGGGTCGTTTTAGCTATTAGAAGAAAAACCCACGTTTTAAAAGCAAAAGAAAGGCACAAGCGTCTCAATGCTCGCCCTCGTCTCCGACCAAACCCGAATCTGTACAAAAGAAAGGTATGAAACTCAAAATGACCATATATGACGCTCGGTAATGAAGTGAATATGACATGAATGCATAAAAGATCATATTATATCATGGAAATGTTCATGTGCACTATTAAGGAATTTAAAGTACATAATCAAACCATTCGTTCATACATTTCAATCAAATTCATAAATTCATAAATTCATATCAATTAATATAAGAATTCATTTAATATTCATAACACGTAATATATCGCACTTATAATTAGAAAATAGGCAATTAATTACTTTCAATTGAAGATCAAAATTAAATAAAACATGAAATAAATAACAATTAAATTCTATAAAAACAATCATTTAATACTTAAATTATATAATAAACATATATATATGTAATATATATATATACACGTAGATTACCATGCATGCATATATATATTTATAATGTTAACATATACATTAATACATTACATGCATGCACACACAACTCCTAAATACATATATATATACATATATTTATTCATCCACGCACACAGCCATGTATGCACAGCAAACACACACGCACACCCACAGAATCCATGCATGCACAACAACACACACAACACATATATATATATATATATACCGAGCAATATACACACGCACAGACTTGAATCTAATGACGAATCGCAGCAGCAGTTTTATAGGATTGAAAAACAAACACACACACACACATTGAACCAAGGAAGAACAGCAGCAACAAACTAGACAACAGGCACACCCACACAACAGCAAGAAAGGAAAGAAAGGAAGGAAGAGAAAAGAACAGAAGCAGTAGTAACAACATTCTGCAGGGAATTCAAAGGGTGACACCCCCGTGTCAGCAAAATAGAACACGCCGAGACACCCCAGTGTCTCGGTACAGTGAGAACTGGACAAGCTGAACCCCTGTTTCGTGCTGGAAGGAAGTGGGATGACACCCCCGTGTCTCAAGCAGCAGCAGTACAGAAGCTACGCAGTACAATGGCGAAACAGCGGAGGAGAAAGCAAGGAAAGGAGCAGGCCAAACATACACATAATTTGCCAACAATTCAAGCCAACAACTAAGGTAAGAAGGGACTACCAATACACAACAAAACAAGTTTGAAAGAACCCCAACAAACGTAGCAAAAAGAGAAGAAAAAGAAATAGCAGTTTCAGCGGGAAAAAATAGGGAAGAAGAAGAAGAAAATGGAGCAAGCCAATACATGATCAAACAACCATTAACACAGCTGCAAATAAACTAAAAATGAATAACATTTAACACCAAAACAAGTTCCAAAAGCTAGCAGCAAACCTGTACGTGAAGGGAGGGAAGATCAGTTCAAAAACTCATTCAATACATGAACATTCCATTAATGATATCTCACCAACCTCTTAACCATCAACTAATACAAGCCTACTCTGTCATAAATGGAGTATAAGAATCATATATATATCATCAACCAAGTCAGAGATCAAGAGAATTCCAGAAATCATCCAAATGCACCAAAACCTAGCTATTCAATCAAATATCCTAAAACCATATGAAATCTGAATTAAAATCAGGGATGAAAGGATGAAAATGATCAGGAATGAACATATATTACAACCCTAAGCTTACCTTGTTGATTGGATGAAGGTTGATCGAGATTTGAGCTCAAAACTTCAAGGATTGCACTGTTACGGGAAGAACTCGGATGCTGAAGGGTTTGGCTCAAATTTTTGGTGTCTGGGTGGATATGCTCTGTTAGGGGTGGTTATGGGATGATAGAAGATTGAACTAGGGTTAAAAGGACACCAACCATTGTTAATTTGGTTAAGTTTTGATCAAGTTATGGTCATTTTAGTGAAAGGTGGTCCATATGATGCCGTTTCGTTTTTCGGTTGGATTTCGTAGGTTCAAATGATTTCGGAAAAATATATGGCTTAGTTTACTAAACCCGAATTTTCGTTACGAGTTCATCGGAGTTGACGGAACTCGAATCCGAGTTCCCGAGCTCAAGATATTAAATACGGAACCAAGGGTACGCTAAGTGCTCGTTGGCCCCCGATTTGGTTCCACGAATCAAATTAAATTCGTTAACATATCAAATGAATTCGAAAACATAACCGAGCATATAGGCATGTTCATAACACATATATTTACGATATACTACAATTCCACGACGTTTCGATATCATTTCATATAAGAACGATGCACAATTTAAACAACCAAGCATATATTCATGCAATTCATGCACATATTCATTAAAATTCATGCATTATAAAATTAAAGTCAAAGTATTATATTTGAATAAATTAAATAATATGGTTAAACATGATTAATTGGCATAACCCACTTAATTAACATTAATCATTAAATTAGTAATAATTTAAGATAATTACTTAAAATAACGTAATATGTATAAATAATATTAAGTTGAAATAAAATATAATAAAATGAAATAATAACAATTTATAATAAAATTAAATATGAAACACGTAAAAACAATTAATCACATAATTAAATAATTTAATTGCGTAATTTAGAAATAAATATGATATATTAATATAAATGAAAAACCGGGGCATTACAATCTCTCCCCCTTAAAAAGAATCCGTCCTCGGATTCACTGCACGCTTAAAACAACCAATGAGAGATTCCCCGTCTCTTGCAAGCAAAGAGAGTACCCCGTCTGTGAAACAAAAATAAGAGAATCCCCATCTCTTAGAAACCACGAGAGCACCCCGTCTCTCAAACAAACATAAGAGAATCCCCGTCTCTTAGAAACAACGAGAGCACCCTGTCTCTCAAACAAAAATAAATAAGTCAAGGAAGTCTCCACTACTCCCAAGCAACACACGCAAAACCAAATTCAAAATCACACAAGCCACCCCAAGACAAGTAACAGATATCATCCACGTTAATCATCAATTACTTCACGTAGTTTAACTTGATAAGAAAACAAAGCACATAACAAAGAAATTATTAAATTAAATTTGCATGAATCTATGTATCATGGATGCTATAAGTACCGTTCACCGTAGTCGCGAAGTTTTAAAATTGTGAGTTGTCGTTGTCCAGTGTATGATCTGTCCCGAAGATAGACTCAGTGCTCAGTTTGTCTTTAACCTCTTCAGGATACCCCGATGAAACAATTGATGAATCCTTTAAGGATTATACTCTTAGATCCCTTCTGCCTGGTACTGCTTCCAGTCTTCATCATTTCCCTTAATCCTCATTCGACCAACCAACTCTTTTTAATTAACCGAGCTTGACCTCCCGAATACCCTTAGACCATCCGTCTCGAAGTTAGGTCCATAGCTACTATCTTACCCATATCGGAGTTTAAAATACCCTCGAGGATAACTACTCCTGACAACCTTGACGATTCAATCCCTATCTTGAAGTATTTGTCATTAGGATCTACCCTAACACGAATCCTTTTCCATCTTCCGTTCATGTTATCCATTCATTCTCTTTAACCCCTTAAGGTTATATTCGGTATCTGGCCCCACATTTCTTGAATCGAAGATAGAATGTTCTTGATGATTCTTGAAGTTTGATGTAAATCCTCCAATGATCATCTTTTTCGGTTTGGTTTCTTCTTAAATTTCCTTCCGAATTATCGTGGGAATAACCGATGACTTGCAAATATTGTGATTCTTGAACCCCCTTTTGTACTCTATTGGATTACTCTTGATCGCCATCATTCCATTATATGCTAACTTGATTCGACTCTCTCTCTTGTCAATTCTGACTTAGGGGTTCACAGAAGCTCCCTTATAATTTTGTTATCCCCAGATCCATATTATATACATAAGAATATTCTCCAAGCCATTTCCTTTATACCTAGTGAGGGACTTCAACCCGGATTTAGTAACTTAGCTCACCTCTTAACAACTTAACTATTCAATCCGCCTTATTTATCTCTAATCATCACTAATAGAACTTCCAGGTCTTCCTTAATTTGCAATTTCGTTATTCCTACTAAAATATTTCTTCGAGCACCCCTTCAATCGTCCAATTTGTTCCTCGGTCTTGCTCTCCCCCTTAAATTTCTATTGTCACATGTTGAACTCCATTAATTCTCATTTTATCGAAATTCTTGATGAATAATTTCCATTAGGGAGGATTTTGATCAAAAGGCAACCCCAAGGTTTTGCATTTCAACTTCCCTTCTAATTCGCTTAATGTCCGAAACCCCTTTCCTATTCTTGTCCGATCCAAACACCCCGCAATCAATTCTGATATCGCTTCTCCTTATGAATTTCCGTTTCCATTAACCTATCCCTTACTTGAAATTCTTTGTTTCCCCGAAGTCATCTTTATTGAATTCAAAAGTGGCTCGGTTAAGTAATACTTGATAGTTAAGGCGAAAGGACTTCCTATCAATTAAACACTAAAATGCATGTCAGGTTAAAATGGCGATGCATGTGTCACGTTTACATCAAGCAATTATACAACATATTAACGCAACGAAACCAATTAAAAAAGCACGGATAAACATAAGGTCAAAAGAATAAATAATTAATGCAAAACATGATGCACGTGCTATGAATGTTTTGGAACCTGTCACCAATGTGGTAAGCTATTAGCTCAGTAGCTTTTCTTCGTTCCTCCAATCCCGAGGTTACTTTGACTTGGTGATTATTCCTTGTCTTTCCCACGGTCTTCAAGTTTTCCATGAATCTTTTTGCATCACTTGTATCTTCCGCAATCCGGAATTGAAATTTCACGATCCCTGATTTCTTCGACATCCACTGAATTAGCCTCTGCATTTACCCCCGAGAATCGCCCTTCAACCTTGTTCAAATTCTCTTACAAAAATGAACCCCAATGTCATTTTGAACCCTACTTCTCGCCATCACCGTGATCAAGACTCCCGTGCTTATCCTTTATAAGTTTAATTCACCTCCAATTGCTTATACTCGAGCGTAAGATTCCCTTGCAAAGAGTCTCTCCCCGAGAATAATCCTTCAACCAGTCTGTGCCTTTCCTTATAGTTCCCATTTGTTGCTCCATATCTTCCAATTCAACTTCACAACATGACAATTCAGCTTGGATTTGGAAAAACGACTCAAATCCCGTCCTCAATATCGCCACCTTCCCTAAATTTGTATTCACATAATTACTTACCTCTCTCTACTCCCTTCCAGACTCATTTCTATCTTAGTAGTAATCCAGAGCACCCAAATTTAAACCGTTCTTGATCTTTACCTCCAAAATCTCAATTTCTAATTTCCAGGTTTATTTAGCAACCCTTCTTTGACAACTCTTGGTGCTCAATTTCCATCTAATTGATTTTACCTTAACTCCTCCCAGTCCTCGGTACCTCTTCAATGGTCCGAACCCTGAACCAAAATACCTTCAAGGTTCATTTCCTTCATTCCTTAGGTTGAACGATCCCGTTGGCTCCAATTATGACTTCTTATGTAAGAGAGCAGCATATGTCAACCTTTGGAGTCATAAATATTTCCCGATCAATTCCTATTTCTACGTATATCCCTCTATAGTTGCATCTTCTTAAGTCAAACTTCCATTTCAGCTCCTATCCCTTGAACTCTAACTCTAACTATGAGGACTACGCCTCTCGAATTCTCTATATCTTTTCCCCGATACGTCATTCCTATCCTCCATGCCCCAAAAGAACTTGTAGTAAGGCGTTGTTAGCATGATACTTGGCCGTGGTTTGATATTACCTTCATATCCTGTAATTCATAACTTATTTCAAGGATATATACATGCGATTAGTACATGCTCATGGCACATATTTAACACGAAAGGCACAGATCCAATATAAAATGCAACGGGTAATTCGACAAGATTAAAAGAAAGACAATTTCATGTTCAAGATCGATGCAATGCACACATTATCACGTAGTTCCTATGCCGAACGACCTAGACCCGTATATGAAAGAAGTCCATACACGTGCCAAATCCACGGTGAACGGGGACACAACACACACGCTATGCTAGGCGGGACTTACCCTTAAACCATTCGACTCAAGACAATATAAAATCAGAGTTATAATGAAACACGGAAGCAAGAACAACATATAATATATATAATGAGCCACCAAGCTCCAAAATAGATATACAAAATTATTCAGGTATTCAATGGCCACACGGCCTACAAAAATCATAACGCTCTATACAATGATCATATACAAAAGAACAATAAGGGTACGAGATACTGAAAAGAAGTGCTAAACTTAAATGCAAGAGCTAGACGACTTGTATTCCCGCCTAGCACTCCTATACCTGCACAAAACGACTGAAAACAAACCGGGTTCAGTCTATACGAGACTGGTGGGTATAAAACGGGGCATAAGATATAATATTGCAGAAATTAAGCACATACATGCAAGCCCTAATCCCGTGTGAAGTTTGATAAGAATTTCCCAAGTGGTTAAAACAAAAGAAAACATCAACGGGATTACGACGTTCATATTCATTCATAATTATTCATAAAGGTTTATGGCCCGGCGAGTGGGCGTGCACAATCTCCAACCTACACCTCGTGTAATCATAATCAATTATTCATTCATTATCATACATATATTTTATGCTCATACATATCATGATCATAATCATTCATATACACCTTCTTCCTCCGGGTGGTGGACGGGTTTGCAAGGCCCGACCACCTAATCATATCAATGTGGCTATGAGGTTCATGAGTCCTCAAAGCCCGGTTAGCGTTTCCTCGTCAAAAACTCCTTGACAAGGTCCGTTTCGCTGTAGTTTGGTTGGAATTAGTACATGGGATCCCCGTCAACCCTTGCTTCCTCGGTTAGCCACGTGTAATAAGTCCCGGGGCCCGTGCAATCATAATCATGTCTCGCTAAAACATAAGGTAGGGTTTCATAAATAAAAAGGGCATACGTTTGAAATCATTTACACGAAACGACTCGATTTATATAATATACTAATTTGGCTTAAATCCTTGCACATAAGGGATATATCGGGTCGTTTTAGCTATTAGAAGAAAAACCCACCTTTTAAAAGCAAAAGAAAGGCACAAGCGTCTCAATGCTCGCCCTCGTCTCCGACCAAACCCGAATCTGTACAAAAGAAAGGTATGAGACTCAAAATGACCATATAAGACGCTCGGCAATGAAGTGAATATGACATGAATGCATAAAAGATCATATTATATCATGGAAATTTTCATGTGCACTATTACGGAATTTAAAGCACATAATCAAACCATTTGTTCATACATTTCATTCGAATTCATAAATTCATAAATTCATATCAATTAATCTAAGAATTCATTTAATATTCATAACACGTAATATATCGCACTTATAATTAGAAAATAGGCAATTAATTACTTTCAATTGAAGATCGAAATTAAATAAAACATGAAATAAATAACAATTAAATTCTATAAAAACAAACATTTAATACTTAAATTATATAATAAATATATATATATATGTAATATATATGTGACGCCCCGCTTCTCGATCAAGGTAAAGTTTGGTACGAGAGTGCACGATTTACCTTTCCTTGCATGACTTATGTGGATTTATGCCTTAATTTGATAGACATTTGGTGCTTATGTGAAAAACATGATTTACATGACTTATGTGGCTATTTGATAAGATAAGTATGTACTCGTATTGTGTTTAAAGAGTTTTGATAGCATGCTTTATGGTTAAACGAAATAATGTGCTTATTTGGATATTAAAGCATAATTTAGGGACTAAATGGTAAATTTATTTTCCAAGCCTGGAACTTGTTAGAACTTAATGAAATTGTGTAGATAATTCGATTACGAGTTCGTGGGTTCTTGAATCGCTCAATTCGGAGTTCGGACGAAGAAGTTATGGCCATTCTACGAAAAGTCAACCGTTTTAAGCCTAAATGTTGACCTGCGACCCAATTTCAATTCTGATCCAATTTGAGATCCAATTTCACCTAAATCCGACCCGTATGACCCGCTCCATGATCCTATTCAGCTGACCTAAATCAGATTATAACACCCTAAACTCATTTTACGATATTTCACAAGAGATTTAAGTTCTCTCTCCCTCACTTTTCTCTCAACCCATTCATCTTCTCTCAAGAACACCTTCAACCATTTTCAAGAGACAAGAGTAGAGACTAAAGCTGGAGATTCAGGACTAAAGAGCAAGATTCCCTCTTCCATTTTCAGCTCTTAAGGTAAGAAATGCTTGAATGCTTATGTGGGTCTTCTTCTTTAAACTTGAAGCTTGAGTTTGAAATCTAGGGTTCTTGGTTAGATGGATTAAATCCGAATTTTATGATGGAAATATGTTTCTTATGATGTTGGGAGTGATTTGATGTAAGAATTTCTTATTTTCATATTCATTTGAAGATTTCACCATTAAAGCACTTTGAAGCTTTTCATAAGAACTTATGCATGTTCATGCCCTAGCTTGTTTTAACTTGATTTGATAATGGATTCATGTTCCTTATGTGCTTTTATGAAGAATAGGATAGGTTTCCTTGAGTTTCATGCTTATTTGAAGAATCCACCATTGATGACCTTTGAAGCTTTCTTGAGAATTCTTGCATGTTTATGTTCTTGTGTGATTTAACTTGATTTGATGATCGATTCTTGTTCCTTGAGAAATTCCATGAAAAATGTGATTAATTCCTTGAGTTTCTTGCATGGTTGTTGATTTCACCATTGTTATGCTTGAAGCTTTCATGAAACTTGTAGAAGATGAAGTTCTTGTATGCATTGCTAGTTTTCTTGATGTTTATATGTTCCTAAGTGCTTTATTATGTAACTTGATGATTTATGATGCTTATTTGTGGTTTTGGAAGCTTAATTTCATGTTTTGGGGTGTTTAGAACTCATTCCCGTCGAATTCCAAGTGGCTGTCACGTTTTTTTTAAGTTCTGGGCGGAATCCGCTAGGGTGGATTTTTGCAGTGTAAAAAATCCATGGGGGTGGATTTGAGGCAGTAGCTTCTGGACAATCCGCGAGGGTGGATTTTTTGTGAAGGAAAATCCATGGGGGTGGATTTTCCCCAGCCTTGTTTTTTTGACTTGTTTCGCTTGTTTTGACTCTTGTATGTCCTTTTCTTGTTTCTATAATACCTTTAATGAGTTGTGGCCTTATTATATGTGGTGGAACTTCTTGCATATCACTTGTTATGATTTTATTGCCTTGATCAAGTTTAAGTTGTCACATTTTGCTAAGTTATGCATTTACTTGAACTTGTATGACTTCCTACGTTATGTGTGACCTTCACATGCTATACATGCTCATGATTGATCCTCACATTTCATTAAGTGCATGATATGACTCCATAAGCATACATAACTCTCATAAGTGACTTGTTACTTAAGCCGTGCGTCGTTTACTTGGTTTGGGTCGTGTCTTACCTTTGTTAGTACGTTTGTCTTGTTAGGTGGTGAGTCTCCGGCCGAGTAGTCCGTTGCTCGTGGTCGACCTTTGAGGTTCTTGGTAAAGGTGAGGAGTTATATACTTATGAAACGATTTCAAAATTGTGGACACCTATAGCCTTTTATATTTGTTGGTTTTGAACTCCCGTTTTGAAAACGTATATTTAGGCTTTATAAGCCAAGTTTTGTGAGCTTTGCTCGTATCATGAATATTTGCTTATGGAAAACGGTTTACAAGTAAAACTGAAGTTTTAGTATATGGGATAGATACCCAAAATGGTTTCGGAACTTTCATTTGAATATTATGTATGTGTGAGTTGTGTAGCGAGGTTATGGTGTACCTCGCAAGGACGCTTGCTTGGGGAAATCGAATTTGAGCTCGGGGATGGAGGTGAGAGATGTTCCGGGAAGGCAAGGGCCGACGGATGTCCTTATCCAAAGTTCCCACTTGTGGACAAGACTACTAAGACTCCGAGGAGGTTCGGGGTTGAAGTTTTCTTGGAGAGAGCTAGGTTTCATGGACCGAATTCTCTATGTTATGGATGATCGGGGGATGTACACCCTCGGCATCAACGGTGTAATGGATGTTTTGAGTTGATTTCTTGGTTTGGGAAGATCGGATGGAGTGCTCGTTCTCGCCGAGCCGGTTATGTGTGGTTTATGATCCATATTTTCTAAAACTTGCATTTACTTCGAAAATGAGTTGGATCATGAACACCTTTGTTTTGAGCATGCATTGAACCTTATATACCCTATATATATTGTGAACTTCTCCTCACCGGTTCCTTTGAGCTGACTCCCTTTATCTTTCGTGTCCGCAGGTCGCGTTTTGGAGTCAAGCTAGGCGGGGTCTTTTGAGAGTCTTGTTTAAGTGGTGTAGTTTGTACTCGTTATGCATGTAGCATACTTTGTTACTTATGTCTTATGCCTTGTTTTGGGGATTATGGACTTAATATGTATGATGTTTTATTATGCTAGTTTGGACCGTGATGGTCATTAGGATGATTTTACATTCCGTATTTTGAGCATTATGTGCTGGACCGCGATGGTCATTTAATTGATGGATTTATATGTTGCTCTTATGAATATTGGTTACTTGATGTTTAAGCTTCCGCATACTTGTGACTGTTTACGCTCTTTGTGAGTCTAGTGCCGCCTAGCTAGGATATCCGTTTGTCACCGCTTGCTTCGAACCCGGCGGGTATATGGATAGCAATTCTATATACAAGCTAGGTCCGTGTCGCGGGATAGGCGTGGATGCCCTCGTTGGGGCGTTACACCCCTATTTGGTTGGTATCAGAGCCGAAGGTTCAAAACCGGGCTCTTGAGTCGTCTTGAGTCGTCTAGGTCGTACGGCAATAGGAACAACTTGCTTATGTGCTTTAAAGTGACTCGTTTTGCATATGCTACATTGTTGATTAACATAATTGTTCTTGCATTACGTGTACATCTTGATTGAATATGTTAACCCTTTTGTTAACTACTTGCCTATATCACTTAACTTGTAACTACTTTGTTGTACTGAAATTAACTTCGTGCTTATGTGTTGGTTTGTTTTCATATATGAACGTCCTCATGATACGTATATCTTGTAACTATTGCTTCCAAATTATGCAATTGCATTGCTTACTTGACAATATGTGACATGAGCATATGACTAATCGACATACATACATGATAAGATTGCGTGTAGGATGCCTTATCGTACAAGTGATCGCTCTCTGGCACGCCAAAATGAGCAAGACCCTCCGGCAGAAAATCAAACTACACCACCAATGCCGCCTCTGAATGTCAATGAATTGCTCACTATTATGATTAAGATTTTGCAACTCCTACAAGCACCGCAAACCTTATTGGCACCTCCGGCGTTGATACCTACGCCCACCGTCAAGGAACAAGGGTTTCGAACTAAGGGAATAGTTTCCGGATTGGGGTCTGAGAGATCACCATCCTTGATGGCACCTTCGACTTCTCGAGTACCACATAAGGGGTTAGGAGATAGAAAGGCTAAAAAATTTTGCATCCGGATCAGCGACCCCTTTGGCTATTAAGGGCTGAAACTCGTACAAGCCTTATGGGAGCACCAATCACTTCGGGGATAACTGGCGGGTGAGATACGGGAAGTGTTGCATATGTGGTAACCCGAGATATAAGGCTAAGGATCACGATCGAAGGAGAGACCACCATACGGATAAGAAGGGTAAGGCTAAGATTTCTACACCTCAAGTATCGACCCCTCGAGTTACTAAGGGCTATGATCCGTGTGAGCATTGTGGTCGTGCTACACACCTTAGGGAGAATTGTTGGTGGAAACAAGGTAGATGTTTCAACTGTGGTAGCACGAAACATTTGGCAAGGAATTGTGATAGACCGAGAACTAGAGGTTTGTATGAGCATCGAGGTGACATTAGCCATAAGGGAGACGAATGTTGGGGCAAGCTTGGAAGATGCTTTACTTGTGGAAATTCAGTACTTTGGGTAAGGGATTGTAATCAGAGGATGGACCGACAGAATTTGGAAGGGCTTCATGGGAAGTTAGCAAAGACCTTGACTCAGGAAGAAACCAACGATTGGGCCACCGCTACCTGGCTAGCTATGGAAGCGTAAGCGGAGGAACAAAGACTTGGAACTAAGAAGAATGTTGCTAATCCTTGTTTCAGTTCGGGTCTTAAGAGAGTTGTCCCTAGTTCTTTCTCTCAACCTCCACCGCAGAAAAAGGGCCACGTGATGGTTAAGAAAGGGAAGGGAAAGAAGATCCTATCAACTGCACAAGGGCGTAAACCTTGTGATCATTGTGGTAGCATCACTCATCGTGAGGGAAATTGTTGGAAGAAGTTTGGTAAATGTTTCAATTGTGGGAGCACCGGACACATAGCAAGGAATTGTACCGAACCTAAGACTAAGGGACCGGATGATGAGATAAGGCCCGTGGCACATGCACGTGCCTATGCGTTGAATGGCGGGCAAGAGGATGATGAGCATGATTTCATTACTACGGTGAAAGGTACGGACTGCATTCATGGCATTGCACTCATACATTTTGATTTGGATATTATTATTACCCGATTGTTACACTTGTGATGTTATATGCTAGAATGTGATTATTTGATATGCATGTGACTTGCGTTGCTAATTACTTTAAGTGCCAATGTGAATACGGTAAGTTGGAAATTAATTGTTCTTTACCGGGTGGTGTACTTGATAGTTGATACATGCACTCCACCTAAACTTGAATTATTTTGCAGCCTCTCTTATGCTATGTCGGTAAATATTGACATTAAATGTTACGTTTGTATTTAGCTTGTCTCCTACTTGTGCATTTGTATAAATGCTTTCTTGTATAAGTTGTGCTTACAATGTGATAACTCTAGTAACCCTTGCATTAATGCAACCTTGAGATTTTTGAGCTATGTTGAACGGATGTAAAGCATGAATAAGTACTTGTGAGACCATGTTGTTTACTTGTTTTCGGGATGCATGATTATTGTTGAAATTATGTCAAATTTTTTTATTTATGGGGAACTTTCATGTAATTGAAGAATCATGCTTAATTAGTTAACAAATGGATGGTTTATGTCAAGTTGCTAGGAACCTTAAAGGATGTTTTGTATTAATTCCAAACTTATGTGAATCGCCTAGGGTATCTAATTGTAATATCTCTAAACCTTGAATGTGTGTAAAAACTTGAGTTTAAGTTCCGATGCATGTTACAAATTCTTAAGGCATGATTAAGTTAAATGAGAATTTACCGCTTACCTTAAAAACATGACTTTATGTGATTAAATTATGTTGTTCATTTGAGCATGATAATATGGGATGACGATGCATACACTCATCTACGATTTCGAATATGAGACTTGAATTGATCATTAGAGTGTGATATAAGGAATCGAGAATATGTTGTTTACCTTGGAAGTATGACCTTATGTGAATAAATGTATGCCTTATATGTATTGAGCATGACGTACGTATACTTAAGCGCTGCATAGACTTATACATGACTAAGATTACGACATCTTGATTAGTGCTACTTGAATCAATTGTTAAGGTACGACTTGTAATTGATATGTTTAGATACTTACAACTTCATGTACGCTAAATGCTCCAATTGACTTTATCTATGCATGTTAATACAAGACTTGAGCTTGGAAATTGAATCAAATGACCTTTCTATGCATGCTACTACTAGGTACGAAGTTAGTAACCGAATCGCATGATCTTGGATACTTTGGTGAACTTGTATGATGTAAGTATGAGTTAGTTCTTGTGACTTTTGTAACCTTGGATGTTGTACATGCTCGATTTTGTGCACTTTGTTACGGTGAGCTTTGAGGGACGCCTTTGATACGACGAAGCCTTTACCTCACCGATGGAGAACGACTCAACCGTACAGTGGTCCCTTGTCGTATGTCTTGTTTGTACTTTGCATGTTTTGGATCCGAGTAGTTGTTCGTGTGCTTTTGTGCTCGGGTGTTGTAGGGTTCTCCCTCTTTTGTGTTCGGGGGATGTTGGGTCCCCTCGGTTTTAGTCATTTGGGAATGTTACATCCTCCTGAATTTAGGAGTTTGTGAGATGTTAACTCTTTCAAACTTAGATGTTTGAGGGATGCGGGATTCCTTCGAACTTAGGATGAGAGTCGGGGTTCTCTCATTGCTTGTTGAGAGACGGGGTTCTCTCGTTGCTTGTTGAGGGACGGGGTTCTCTCATTGCGTGTTGAGGGACGGGGTTCTCTCGTTGCTTGTTGAGAGACGGGGTTCTCTTGTTGTGTGTCTCGTCCCGTTGGCTAGCGCGCTCAGATGACTCCGTTCAGAAGGGATCTTTTGAGGTGGATAAGCGAGATCAAGATGGACCGAAGGAGTATGCACCAAGTAAGATCTTTTGCATCGACAAGTGTGGAAGGATAAGCCACATGTAGGAATGGTATAAGACCAACAATAGAGTTATGCCACACGAATGAGGAAAGAATTTGATTCGAAGATGGTGACCAAGTCTTCTTAGAGGCAACGCCAAGAAGGAGTTTTCCCCAAATCAATGCGAGCAGTAACCTAAACCCGAGATCTATCGAGCCGCTTGGAGCTGTGAATGGATTGAGAAAGTATTTCCGAGAGGAGATGGGGACTATTCCGATGAAAGAGGTACACTTGGATCAGGACTTGACACGTAACAACCGGGGAAGATTTTAAACGAAATACCATGGATTAAGAATTCAGCTAACTCCTTTGGATAAAGCCTATGGAGAGATCTCAAGCAGAAGAAGCAACTTGGAAGACAGAAAGAAGGTGCAGAGTTTCCACACTGAGTCTTTTCCGCTGGTAAATCTGGGGACCAGATTTCTTTAAGGAGGGGAGGTTGTGACGCCCCGCTTCTCGATCAAGGTAAAGTTTGGTACGAGAGTGCACGATTTACCTTTCCTTGCATGACTTTTGTGGATTTATGCCTTAATTTGATAGACATTTGGTGCTTATGTGAAAAACATGATTTACATGACTTATGTGGCTATTTGATAAGATAAGTATGTACTCGTATTGTGCTTAAAGAGTTTTGATAGCATGCTTTATGGTTAAACGAAATAATGTGCTTATTTGGATATTAAAGCATAATTTAGGGACTAAATGGTAAATTTATTTTCCAAGCCTGGAACTTGTTAGAACTTAATGAAATTGTGTAGATAATTCGATTACGAGTTCGTGGGTTCTTGAATCGCTCAATTCGGAGTTCGGACGAAGATGTTATGGCCATTCTACGAAAAGTCAACCGTTTTAAGCCTAAATGTTGACCTGCGACCCAATTTCAATTCTGATCCAATTTGAGATCCAATTTCACCTAAATCCGACCCGTATGACCCGCTCCATGATCCTATTCAGCTGACCTAAATCAGATTATAACACCCTAAACTCATTTTACGATATTTCACAAGAGATTTAAGTTCTCTCTCCCTCACTTTTCTCTCAACCCATTCATCTTCTCTCAAGAACACCTTCAACCATTTTCAAGAGACAAGAGTAGAGACTAAAGCTGGAGATTCAGGACTAAAGAGCAAGATTCCCTCTTCCATTTTCAGCTCTTAAGGTAAGAAATGCTTGAATGCTTATGTGGGTCTTCTTCTTTAAACTTGAAGCTTGAGTTTGAAATCTAGGGTTCTTGGTTAGATGGATTAAATCCGAATTTTATGATGGAAATATGTTTCTTATGATGTTGGGAGTGATTTGATGTAAGAATTTCTTATTTTCATATTCATTTGAAGATTTCACCATTAAAGCACTTTGAAGCTTTTCATAAGAACTTATGCATGTTCATGCCCTAGCTTGTTTCAACTTGATTTGATAATGGATTCATGTTCCTTATGTGCTTTTATGAAGAATAGGATAGGTTTCCTTGAGTTTCATGCTTATTTGAAGAATCCACCATTGATGACCTTTGAAGCTTTCTTGAGAATTCTTGCATGTTTATGTTCTTGTGTGATTTAACTTGATTTGATGATCGATTCTTGTTCCTTGAGAAATTCCATGAAAAATGTGATTAATTCCTTGAGTTTCTTCCATGGTTGTTGATTTCACCATTGTTATGCTTGAAGCTTTCATGAAACTTGTAGAAGATGAAGTTCTTGTATGCATTGCTAGTTTTCTTGATGTTTATATGTTCCTAAGTGCTTTATTATGTAACTTGATGATTTATGATGCTTATTTGTGGTTTTGGAAGCTTAATTTCATGTTTTGGGGTGTTTAGAACTCATTCCCGTCGAATTCCAAGTGGCTGTCACGTTTTTTTTAAGTTCTTGGCAGAATCCGCTAGGGTGGATTTTTGCAGTGTAAAAAATCCATGGGGGTGGATTTGAGGCAGTAGCTTCTGGACAATCCGCGAGGGTGGATTTTTTGTGAAGGAAAATCCATGGGGGTGGATTTTCCCCAGCCTTGTTTTTTTGACTTGTTTCGCTTGTTTTGACTCTTGTATGTCCTTTTCTTGTTTCTATAATACCTTTAATGAGTTGTGGCCTTATTATATGTGGTGGAACTTCTTGCATATCACTTGTTATGATTTTATTGCCTTGATCAAGTTTAAGTTGTCACATTTTGCTAAGTTATGCATTTACTTGAACTTGTATGACTTCCTACGTTATGTGTGACCTTCACATGCTATACATGCTCATGATTGATCCTCACATTTCATTAAGTGCATGATATGACTCCATAAGCATACATAACTCTCATAAGTGACTTGTTACTTAAGCCGTGCGTCGTTTACTTGGTTTGGGTCGTGTCTTACCTTTGTTAGTACGTTTGTCTTGTTAGGTGGTGAGTCTCCGGCCGAGTAGTCCGTTGCTCGTGGTCGACCTTTGAGGTTCTTGGTAAAGGTGAGGAGTTATATACTTATGAAACGATTTCAAAACTGTGGACACCTATAGCCTTTTATATTTGTTGGTTTTGAACTCCCGTTTTGAAAACGTATATTTAGGCTTTATAAGCCAAGTTTTGTGAGCTTTGCTCATATCATGAATATTTGCTTATGGAAAACGGTTTACAAGTAAAACTGAAGTTTTAGTATATGGGATAGATACCCAAAATGGTTTCGGAACTTTCATTTGAATATTATGTATGTGTGAGTTGTGTAGCGAGGTTATGGTGTACCTCGCAAGGACGCTTGCTTGGGGAAATCGAATTTGAGCTCGGGGATGGAGGTAAGAGATGTTCCGGGAAGGCAAGGGCCGACGGATGTCCTTATCCAAAGTTCCCACTTGTGGACAAGACTACTAAGACTCCGAGGAGGTTCGGGGTTGAAGTTTTCTTGGAGAGAGCTAGGTTTCATGGACCGAATTCTCTATGTTATGGATGATCGGGGGATGTACACCCTCGGCATCAACGGTGTAATGGATGTTTTGAGTTGATTTCTTGGTTTGGGAAGATCGGATGGAGTGCTCGTTCTCGCCGAGCCGGTTATGTGTGGTTTATGATCCATATTTTCTAAAACTTGCATTTACTTCGAAAATGAGTTGGATCATGAACACCTTTGTTTTGAGCATGCATTGAACCTTATATACCCTATATATATTGTGAACTTCTCCTCACCGGTTCCTTTGAGCTGACTCCCTTTATCTTTCGTGTCCGCAGGTCGCGTTTTGGAGTCAAGCTAGGCGGGGTCTTTTGAGAGTCTTGTTTAAGTGGTGTAGTTTGTACTCGTTATGCATGTAGCATACTTTGTTACTTATGTCTTATGCCTTGTTTTGGGGATTATGGACTTAATATGTATGATGTTTTATTATGCTAGTTTGGACCGTGATGGTCATTAGGATGATTTTACATTCCGTATTTTGAGCATTATGTGCTGGACCGCGATGGTCATTTAATTGATGGATTTATATGTTGCTCTTATGAATATTGGTTACTTGATGTTTAAGCTTCCGCATACTTGTGACTGTTTACGCGCTTTGTGAGTCTAGTGTCGCCTAGCTAGGATATCCGTTTGTCACCGCTTGCTTCGAACCCGGCGGGTATATGGATAGCAATTCTATATACAAGCTAGGTCCGTGTCGCGGGATAGGCGTGGATGCCCTCGTTGGGGCGTTACAATATATATATACACGTAGGTTACCATGCATGCATATATATATTTACAATATTAACATTTACATTAATACATTACATGCATGCACACACAACTCCTAAATACATATATATATATATACATATATTTATCCATCCACGCACACAGCCATGTATGCACAGTAAACACACACGCACACCCACAGAATCCATGCATGCACAACAACACACACAGCACACACACACATATATATATATATATATATACCGAGCAATATACACACGCACAGACATGAATCTAATGAAGAATCGCAGCAGCAGTTTTACAGGATTGAAAAACAAACACACACACACACACACTGAACCAAGGAAGAACAGCAGCAACAAACTGGACAACAGGCACACCCACACAACAGCAAGAAAGGAAAGAAAGGAAGGAAGAGAAAAGAATAGAAGCATCAGTAACAACATTCTGCAGGGAATTCAAAGGGTGGCACCCCCGTGTCACCAAAATAGAACACGTCGAGACACCCCAGTGTCTCGGTACAGTGAGAACTGGACAAGCTGCACCCCCATTTCGTGCTGGAAGGAAGTGGGATGACACCCCCGTGTCTCAAGCAACAGCAGTACAGAAGCTACACAACACAATGGCGAAACAGGGGAAGAGAAAGCAAGGAAAGGAGCAGGCCAAACATACACATAATTTGCCAACAATTCAAGCCAACAACTAAGGTAACAAGGGACTACTAATACACAGGAAAACAAGTCTGAAAGAACCCCAACAAACGTAGCAAAAAGAGAAGAAAAAGAGATAGCAGTTTCAGCGGGAAAAAAAAGGGGAAGAAGAAGAAGAAGAAAATGGAGCAAGCCAATACATGATCAAACAACCATTAACACAGCTGCAAATAAACTAAAAATGAATAACATTTAACACCAAAACAAGTTCCAAAAGCTAGCAGCAAACCTGTACGTGAAGGGAGGGAAGATCAGTTCAAAAATTCATTCAATACATGAACATTCCATTAAGGATATCTCACCAACCTCTTAACCATCAATTAATACAAGCCTACTCTGTCGTAAATGGAGTATAAGAATCATATATATATATCATCAACCAAGTCAGAGATTAAGAGAATTCCAGAAATCATCCAAATGCACCAAAACTTAACTATTCATTCAAATATCCCAAAACCATATGAAATCTGAATTAAAATCAGGGATGAAAGGATGAAAATGACCAGGAATGAACATATATTACAACCCTAAGCTTACCTTGTTGATTGGATGAAGGTTGATCGAGATTTGATCTCAAAACCTCAAGGATTGCACTGTTACGGGAAGAACTCGGATGCTGAAGGGTTTGGCTGAAATTTCTTGTGTGTGGGAGGATATGCTCGGTTAGGGGTGGTTATGGGATGATAGAGGATTGAACTAGGGTTAAAAGGCCACCAACCATAGTTAATTTGGTTAAGTTTTGATGAAGTTATGGTCATTTTAGTGAAAGGTGGTCCATATGATGTCGTTTCGTTTTTCGGTTGGATTTCGGAGGTTCAAATGATTTCGGAAAAATATATGGCTTAGTTTACTAAACCCGAATTTTCATTACGAGTTCATCGGAGTTGACGGAACTCGAATCCGAGTTCCCGAGCTCAAGATATTAAATACGGAACCAAGGGTACTCTAAGTGCTCGTTAGCCCCCGATTTGGTTCCACGAATTAAATTAAATTCGTTAACACATCAAATGAATTCGAAAACATAACCGATCATATAGGCATGTTCATAACACATATATTTATGATATACTACAATTCCACGACATTTCGATATCATTTCATATAAGAACGATGCACAATTTAAACAACCTAGGATATATTCTCGCAATTCATGCACATATTCATTAAAATTCATGCATTATAAAATTAAAGTCAACGTATTATATTTGAATAAATTAATTAATATGGTTAAACATGATTAATTAGCATAACCCACTTAATTAACATTAATCATTAAATTAGTAATAATTTAAGATAATTACTTAAAATAACGTAATATGCATAAATAATATTAATTTGAAATAAAATATAATAAAATAAAATAATAACAATTTATAATAAAATTAAATATGAAACACGTAAAAACAATTAATCACATAATTAAATAATTTAATTGCGCAATTTAGAAATAAATATGACATATTAATATAAATGAAAAATCGGGGCGTTACACTCCTCTTCCAACTAGGGAGCACCATGGTGACTCGTTCTATGGATGGTACCAGAAAACCCAAAGTCTATCATGCCTCTAAGTACCCAATATCTCATAGTGCTCTTACTGCAGTAAACTCACTCGCACCAGAACCTACATGTAACGCCCCAGTTTTTAGGTAGTACAGCATGACGTATGTGTTTACCAAATTGCGCGAAATAATTATTATACGTGTTTTATATATTTAATTTAATTTTAATTATTATTATTGTTAATTATGTTAATTATTATATTTTAAGTTTTATTAATATTAACTTATATAATATTAAATGTTAATTACATTATTTTAATGATATTAATATCAAATATATTTACATAATATAAATATATATATATGTTAATTGTGTACGAGTTATTTAATATTAAGTATTTAATTAATTTTGTCCATTTACATTAATTGAGTTAATTAGTACATGCAATTTATGGTAATTAATTATGCATGCATGATATTATAAATTATATACGCATTTGAAATTTGTTATATTATTTGTAATTTTATGAATTTTATTGTTACATTGTGTATGAGTGACATTTACGTGTTTCGTTTCTATATGAATTGATACCGAAATTTCGTGCAAATTGAATTTGTTGGATTTATACGTGTCTTGTATATGAATCTATGTTCGTCTCTTATTTTCGGGTTCATTTGCATGTGTTTCGGATTTATTTTAATTTTGGAATCCAAGTCGGGGGCTAACGAGCACTTAGCGCACCTTTGGTTCCGTATTTAATATCTTGAGCTCGGGAACTCGGATTCGAGTTCCGTCAACTTTGCTGAACTTGTAATGAAAATTCGAGTTTAGTTAACTTAGCCTTATATTTTTTTCAACGTCATTTGAACCTCCGAAATCCAACCGAAAAACGAAACGGCCACCAAACTGACCTTGCTGCACTACAATGACCATATCTTGCTCAAACATTGACCAAATTAACCATGGTTTGATGCTATGGAACCCTAACTCAACCACCTAACCTGATATACCATGCCCTAACCGAACCAACCCTCCCACAAATCAAAAATCTCAGCCAAAGTTACTGCCTTCCAGTTTTCTCCCGTAACCTTGCCTTCCTTGGAGATTTTGGAGCTCAAATCTCATCCAATCTTCATCCAATCAATAAGGTAAGCTTAGGTTTGTAATATATGTTCATTTCTGGTCATTTTCATCCCCAAATTTGGGCATGGTTTCATGGGTTTTTGGCTAATTTTAGAAAATAATAGGTTTAGAGCAAATTTGTTGATCTCATTCGTTTCTTGATGGATTTGAGTGATTCCAAGCTTAAAAATGATTTTTTTGGCATCCTTTTTCTCATTTATGATCATTTATTTCATGGTGGTTGATGTATTTATGAGATATCATTTATGGCTTCTTGAGAAACTTTCATGAAATGGTCACGTATGACTGCCTTACACGTTTGAGCTCTTTTGGGACTGATTTATATGTTGAATTTGTGTTGTTTGGTTGTGTATTTGATAGCCTAATTGACCTGAACTTATTGGGATTAATTGAGATCAGTCATGCCCTGTTTTTCGTGGAATACTTGCTCTGTTTTGGACTGGAATTCCTGTTGTCAAACTACTGCACTGATTCACGTTGTTGCTGTTAGTTTTGTGAGTTGTTAGGGCTGAATTCTTGCTGCATTTCATGCCTTGTATTGCTGGATTTCATGCTTTGGTTGCTTCCTTCTTGCTGCGTCTTTTGCTGTAAAAAACAGGGGTTATTTGTTGAGCTACTGCATGCATTTGGCACGGGCGTGTCAACCTTCCTTCTTCAGCATGAAACGGGGGTGCAACACTGTCGGATATTTCTTTACCGAGACATAGGGGTGTCCCGATTTGTTCTATATCGGTGACACGGGTGTGTCACCTTCTGAATGCATAACCTAAGCATACATGATATATATATGTTTCATGCATGAATTGGTTAGGCTTAATAAATTGCATACATCATTGATACTTGGGAATTGCATGCATGTTGTTGTGGGAACGTAGGCATGCATATATATGTTTATACTTAAATAATTACATGTATTTTGGCACGTATAGCAGTATATATATATATACAGATATATTAATGTATGAAATTGCATGTACGCTACATATGTATATGTATAACTATATATTTTGGATTTGTTTATTTGCATGCCTGGTTATATACAAAGAATTTGTGCATGAAATGTAATGGTACGTATATATATATATATATATATATATATATATATATATATATATATATATATATATATACATATATATTTTATGTATATATATGTTTATATTATATTAAATAATATTTGATTTAATTGAATTATAGAATCTAAATGTTACCTATTTCATGTTTTATTTAAATTCCGATTTTAAATTGAATGTATTTAATTGTTTACTTTCTAATTAGAAATGTGATTTAATTTGTGCTTTGATTCTATTCGAAATTCTTGAATTGAATTGATTGGAAACGTGAAATTATGAATTCGAATGAAAGTGAACGAATGATTGAATGACTTGATTATATGATTTAAATTCCTTAATAGTGCACATGAACATTTTCATAACATAATCTTATCTTTTACATATTCATATCATGATCATTACATAGCCGAGCGTCTTATTCGGTCATATTGAGTCTCACTTCACCTTCTTGCACAGATTTTGATCCCGTTGGAGACGAAGTCGATCAGTGAGGCTCGTGTTTTCTCCTTTTTGCCGTTTAAGGTGGGTTTCTCTTCTAATTAGATAAATGGCCCTATATACCTTCAATGTGAAAAGCTTTCGACCAAAATTAATATATGTATATAGAGTCATTTTAATGAGTAAATGTTTTCAACGTAAAGCCCTTATTTCATGAACCTAACTAATGTTTTGGCGAGAATGAATGAATGAATGCACAGAATGGGGCCCAGGGACTTGGTGTGAGTGGTGACCCGAGGAGACAAGGGCTGACGGTGATCCCTCACACTAGTTCCACCAATGAACGGCGTAACCGGACCTCGTTAGGAGTTAGCAAGGAATGCACGCTGAGTGCCATCTGGGGAGTCATGTTCCCCTTTTGGTCAATGAATGGGTGGATGGGCCTTGCAAACCCGCCACCAACCCGGAGGAAGAAGGTGTAAATGTTATTGAATGTGCACGAAAGAAAGAATGATATGCATGAACAGAATGAATGAATGTTTAATGAATTACACGAGGTGTTGGTTGGAGATAATGCATGCCCACTCGCCGGGCTAATAATGACCTAATGTTAATGATTCGTTATAATCCCTTTTGATTATTTCTTTTCACCCACTTGGGAAATTCTTTAAAACCTCACTTGGGATTATAGCTTGCATGTGATTGTTCAATTACCGTCGTATATTATAATTATGCCCTGTTTTTATACCCACCAGTCCCTTTTGGACTGAACCCGTTTGGTTTTCAGTTGTGTTATGCAGGTGTCAAGGGAGCTAGGCGGGCTTTCGAGTCATAGGTCTTACATTCGTTTTTAGCTCTTGTATTTGGTCTTACACTAGCATATTGCACTTTTGATCATTGTATATGATTATTAATGGAGCGTACATGTTTTGAGACTTGATGGTATTGGACGATGTATATGGTTATTTTTGGAACTTTGATGCTCATGATATATATGTATGATATATGTTCAGATTTTGCTTTCGCTTTAATATTTATTCTGATTTTATGGTTCAAGGGTTAGTCCCGCCTAGCATAGAGTGTGTGTATGTCCCCGTTCGCCGTGATTTAGCTCGGGTATGGATCGTCCATTTCATATTCGGGTCGGCTCTCGGTGCGGGGGATGTGGTACCTTACGCTGGGGTGCTACACTACATGTTTCACTCAGGCAAACAAGGATGAAAATTGGCGATACGCCATGATGGAGGAAATCAATGGTCTCTAGTACCAGCACATCCCTCTATGAATGTCACTGGAAGTAAGTGGGTTTACCGAGTTAAACAACGATCCGATAGGAGTTTCGAAAGATATAAGGCCCGTCTCATGGCTAAGGGCTATTCTCAGCAACGTGGTAGGGATTATGGTGACACTTTCAGTCCCTTGTTAGGCCTGGTACTATTCGGCTGGTTTTATCTTTGGTTGTTTCCAACAACTGGTCTCTTCATCAATTGGATGTCAAAAATGCTTTCTTGCATGGTAACTTGTCTGAAACTGTTTGTATGCAACAACCTCAGGGCTTCGTCGATCAAACTAAACCAAATTTTATGTACAAACTGCACAAATCACTTTATGGTTTAAAACAGGCGCCTCGTGCCTGGTACCAGAAGTTCAGCTCATTTGTTATAGAATGCGGTTTTAGTCATTCTCCTCATGATTCCTCCATGTTCATCAAACATATTGATTATCATATTCTTATTCTCCTAATCTATGTTGATGACATTATTCTTACAGGGAATTCTGATTCTTTCATTTAGGATTTTATTCTGGAACTTTCTCACAAGTTTGATATGAAAGATCTCGGGCCTCTCCATTACTTCCTTAGCATGGAAGTTTCCACTCACAAAAACGGTGTTCTCCTCACCCAAACCAAATATTCTGTCCAACTTCTCAAGTTATATGGATTTGATGGAGCAAAACCAATTTCGAATCCACATTCTGGAGTCCGGTTAAATTCCAGTGAGGGTGATTTGCTCACGGATCCTATAGAGTTCCGTCAACTTGTTGGAGCACTTCAATATCTCACCATGACACGCCCGGATATTTGTTTTGTTGTCAATTCTGTTTGTCAGTTTATACATCCCCCCCCACTAAGACCCGACCCGCATATGAAATGGGTAGTCCATACACGTGCCAGATCAGAGCGAACGGGGACTCACTCACTCGCTATACTAGGCGGGAGCTAACTTTCAAAACCAAATAAGCAATGAAAGAGCCAAGTGCAGGTTAAAGAACATGAGCCGAAGTATAAATTTTACAATAACATAATCAATGAGCTCACAGACTCGAATTCAATAACATTAAAGCGCTCGTAGGCATTCATAATCATAAAGAACAATGCAAGTGGTATGAGTGTAACATAAAAGAAAGCTATAAACGACTCCGCAAGACCCTACGAACTCAAAATGTAGCACCCCAAACGGAAGGCGCCACATCCCCCGCACTCAGACCCGACCCGTATATGAAATGGAAAATCCATACACGTGTCAAATCAGAGCGAACGGAGACTCACTCACTCGCTATGCTAGGCGGGAGCTAGAATGTAGCACCCCGCACGTGAGGCACCACATCCCCCGCACTATGGCTCAACACGAGTAACGAAACAGTATATCCGCACCCGTATCAAACCATAGCGAACGGGAGACCAACATAAAAAAAAAACCTTCCTAAGCCAGGTGGAGCTAGACCCTACAATGAAAACCAACCAACAAAGTATAATGCATCGCATAGCCAAAGTTCAACATACAAACCATAACCAGAATTGGGCTCTTCAGGCCTCTTTTAATTCATAGCAAAACCCAGTAAAAGCAATTCAATAATAATTACATAAATATTCAAGTTCATGATACTATAGAAACGAATCCAACATAATTCCAATACATAAGTGAGTGCAGAGACTCTCATAACCTAACTTGACCAACTTAATGTTGGAAAACACGAATCAGAAAGCAGCGGAATTTAAAAAAATTTCCCAACAAAAGGACCTTGGACTCGCAATCGTGTAACCAAATTCGTAGAGACAGAAAACTTACTTTTCTTTTGTTCTTTCTTGAAGCGTTTCAAGCCACCCAAGAACGCTCTTCTCGCGGCTTGATCCCCTCTCCTTGGTAAAGCTCGAATCTTCAAACTTCTAACTTGAAGTCTCTAGAGAAAGTCCACCAACTTGATCACAAACTAACTAGTAAGGATGCTAGTTCTCTAGTTAGTGTTTAGGCTTAACCTAGGGTTTATTTGATCTTGGAGAAAGGAAGGTGTTCAACACATGAACCAAAAGAATTGCCAACTATCTGTAAAGGGGAGCATGAGCTCCCCTATATATAGGAAAGGGAGAGGGACGGCCGAACCTATTCCTTGTTGGACAAGGATTTGGTTCCTCTCTCTCCTATTACTTGATCATCAAGTATTTTCCAACTTTGACTTTGAATTCTAATTCAAGTCAACTTTTAAGAGAGCTAAAAATATCCAAACTATTTTTGGATAATTTTATACTTTATTTATTATAAAATAAATAACTTATTTTTATCTAGTTAATTAATTCGTAATTAATTAACTAGATTATTTTCTCCAAAATAAGACTTTCTTTTTAATTCAAAATTAAACCAAAGTCTATTAAATAATTAACACATTTAATTATTTAATACATATATATATAATATATATATATTCACACGTGTGTGACACGTGTCACTCACGAGAGCCACACGTGTGATTTCACACGTGTGGAACCCTCTTGGCCCGATTAACTCGTTTAATCATTTTAAAGCCTCAACTCATGTAACCAAGTTATTGTGTGTGACCCTCTAGGTGCTCAATTCAATTAGCAGTGACCCTAATTAATTAATTCACTAATTAATTAATCAGTCCATAGATTAAACGACCATAGTCTAGCAACAGGTGTTTAACCCCTAGCTGAATTGGAATGTTCAGATTCGACAGAACCTTTAAGTCATTGATTCATGCGAGATACAATCCTCCTACTTACTATCTCTCAACCAAGATCTAGGGTAAGGGAATAATCAGAACCCTAATAATCCGGTCTTAAAGTTAAGTGCATTTCATATCCATTTGATCTCAATCCAAGAAACCCTTTTCTTGATGTCTTGATCTACTGCCTTGGCCAAGGACTCCAGATGGCATATGAATGGCTTACACAATAAGAGATCACCTTGCAAATGCAAGTGTAGGTCCTTTCTTGATTCTCATTCACTTTCATGAATCACTTGTGCAGCCCCAGCATAAGCCTTGAATCAGTTGTCAAAGGCGACACCCTTTAAAGCTTATACCTAAGACTACAGAGTTAACTCATAAAGTGACAAGGAACCTCAAGTCTAAGGATCAATTAATCACATCAATGAATCGTGAGATATTTCCTAATCTGGAAGTTTCCATTTCCTGAAATAGAAACTTCCTTTCCCATTTAGGAATGTTCTCACACGGGGCACCTCAGTGAACTTACTTATTAAAGTAAGCACCCTCATCTATCACGCACGTATCAACTATACACTTTGCACCTCCATGAAACAAGGTGGTCCTTCTTAAGGGCATGATCCCACAAGCAAGCCTTAGAGGAGTCAGGTTGACACTCCCACTGTCTGTAGGACTCATCGGCTTGGAGTATTTTACTAATCATGACTTATGTGATATAGGGCTCGTTTGATGAACCATTTCACCTAAATGGTAGAGTCCTAAAGTCATCAGGATTAGGGGAGTTCTCATACATGCACAGCTAAAGTAAACGCATACCAAACAAGAGCATATAAAGAAGTGTTGCCTCAATTCGTTATTTTATTCAAAGATTGCCTGTGATTACAATAAGGAAAAGGACAAAGCGGATATACAATCGGCTTTTAGGGCACTATTCCTAACAATCTCCCACTTGCCCGTCAAAGCCATTCTAAAGCTACCCTAAGCCCCATCTTCTGAAGATGACCTTGGAAAGCTTCTCGACTAAGGGGTTTAGTAAGTGGATCTGCCACGTTCTCTGCTGATGTGACCCTCTTAATTTGCACATCTCCTCTTTTGATAATATCACGGATTAGGTGATACTTCCTCATAATGTGCTTGGTCCGTTGGTGAGATCTTGGTTCTCTTCCTTGAGCAACCGCCCCAGTGTTGTCACAAAACACAGTAATGGGGTCTTTCATGCTAGGAACAACATTCAACTTTTGGATGAAGTTTCTAATCCAAACACCTTCCTTAGCTGCATCATTTGCAGCTAAGTATTCGGCCTCAGTGGTCGAATCTGCAGTGGTTGTTTGCTTGGAACTCTTCCAACTCACTGCTCAGCCGTTTAGGCAGAAAATGTATCCTGACATTGACTTAAAATCATCTAAGTCTGATGCAAAGCTTGCATCGCAGTATCCTTCGACAGTAAGATCTTTCTGACCTCCGTAAACTAAGAATAAATCTTTACTACTTTTCAAGTACTTAAGAATATTCTTCACGGCAGCCCAGTGACCATCTCCAGGGTCAGATTGGAAACGACTTGTCACACTAAGTGCATAAGCCACATCCGGTCGAGTACATAACATTGCATACATTATGCTACCTATTGCTGACGCATAAGGTGTATGAGTCATTCTCTCCTTCTCAAGGTTAGTCTTAGGACACATCTTCTTTGAAAGACATGTTCCTACACTCATAGGAAGGTTCTTACCTTTGCTGACTCCATATTGAATCTCTTCAATACTTTGTCAATGTACATCGACTGTGATAGTCCTATTAACCTTCTAGATCTATCTCTATTGATTTTAATTCCAAGGATATAGGACGCATCACCAAGATCTTTCATCTCGAATTGGTTCGATAACCATAACTTAGTCACTTTCATGTCATCCTTCGAATTCCCAATAAGAAGGATGTCATCAACATAAAGTACTAAGAATTGCACTGAGGTCTCCAATTCCTTTCTATACACACATGATTCATTCAAAATTTGCATGAAGCCAAACGCTTTTACTGATTCATCAAATCGAATGTTCCAATTCCTAGAAGCCTGTTTCAATCCATAGATTGATCGTTGGAGTTTGCAAACCTTTTGCTCACTCCCACTGAATGTGAAACCTATGGGTTGCTCCATATAAATGTCTTTGTCAATGTCACCATTGAGAAAGGCAGTTTTCACATCCATTTGCCATATCTCATAGTCATAATATGCAGCAATGGCAAGCATGATTCGAATGGACTTTTGCATTGCAACTGGTGAAAAGGTTTCGTCAAAGTCCACGCCGGGTCTTTGAGTGAATCCTTTTGCAACCAGTCTTGCTTTGTAGGCTGCAATGCTTCCATCAACTCCAAGCTTTCTCTTAAAGATCCATTTGCAACCTATGGGTTTGACCCCATCAGGCAAAACTACCAAGGTCCAAACTTGGTTGGAGTTCATGGAATCCATTTCGGATTTCATGGCTTCTATCCACTGTTCAGAGTCAGAATCTGAAAGTGCCTCCTCATATGTTGAAGGATCATTATCCTTTTGAGAGATTTCATGGAAGAATCCATACCATCTCTCCGGCTGTCTAGGAGTGCGTTCAGAACGCCTTAGAGGAGGATTTACATATGTATCGAAATTCGTGATTGGTTGTGGTTGATCAGAAGGGGACGTTTCTTCAGTGGGTGGCGTGGGGTTACTTTGTACTTCTTCTAATTCTATGATCTTGCCTTTCTTTTCTTTAAGGAACGGTTCCTCAAGAAAAGTGGCATTTCTGGAAACAAACACCTTTTGCTCAGATTGATCATAGAAGTAGTATCCTATGGATTCCTTAGGATAACCTACAAAGTAGCATAAGTTAGAACAAGATTCTAACTTATCTCCCACTGTCCTCTTCACGTAAGCAGGACAACCCCAAATTCTTAAGTAAGAATAGCTAGGGATTTTACCACGCCACATTTCATGGGGCGTTTTAGGGACTGACTTAGAGGGAACTAGATTCAAAATCTTTGCTGCACTTTCTAGGGCATAACCCCAGAAAGAAGGTGGTAAGTCAGTGAAACTCATCATTGAACGAACCATATCAAGTAAGGTTCGATTCCTTCTCTCAGAAACTCCATTAAGCTGAGGAGTTCCCGGAGGAGTCCACTAAGAGATAATCCCATTATCTTTGAGATGATTAAGGAATTCTTCACTAAGATATTCGCCTCCTCGATCAGATCGAAGTGCTTTGATCTTGCGACCAGTTTGGTTCTCAACCTCCTTTTGAAATTCTAAGAAATTCACAAAAGCTTCAGATTTATACTTCATTAAGTATACATAACCATACCGACTAAAGTCATCAGTAAAGGTTATGAAATACTGATGATCGTTTCTAGTGCTTACACTAAGCGGTCCACAAACATCAGTATGGATCAAATCCAAAACCTTAGTGGCACGTTCCACAGTTCCTTTAAAAGGAACTTTGGACATTTTTCCTTTGAGACAGGATTCGCAAGAAGTTAACTCTTTGAGATCATTTTCAGAGAATGATCCTAAAGTGTTTATCTTGCTAATTCTGTTTTTGGAAATGTATCCTAATCTAGCGTGCCATAAGGAAGCTGAAACTTTGACATCTCTCTTACGCTTTGTTTCTCGTTGTATATTCATAATATTGATATTTTGAGTTAGGTAAAGTCCATTACTTAGAGTACCGATGTGAACGGAAGAGTTGTTCCGTTTGATAAAATATTTACCATTCTTAATATAAGTTTTATAACCTTCACAATCTAATATTGGAACTGAAATTATATTACGAATAATGCTCGGTACATAAAGGACTTTATTTTAGACTAACTCAAAACTACCTAAATCTAATCTAATTGTGCCTAAAGCTCGAGCTTCAACGTTTGAGCCATCGCCGATCTTCAAGACACATTCTCCTTCTTTTAGTTGTTGGACTTCACTTAGCATCTTTACATCATTACAGATATGAGTTCCACAACCGGTATCAATTACCCAAGAACTAGAATTAATAGAAAGATTTATTTCAACGAGAAAGATACCTTTCTTTAGAGTAGCCTTGTACTCTGGGCAGTTTCTCCTCCAATGTCCCACTTTGCCACAATGGAAGCAAACATCCTCTTTCTGATCACGCTTCTTCTTTTGGGCCTTTCCCTTCGAAATGCCACCAGTGGGCCTAAGGGTTTCTTCCTCTTCTTTTGGGCTTTCTTGCCCTTACCTTTAGAAGGCCCAGAAGAGGAAGATGGAGCATTCACCATCAAAACCTTATTGTCCCTCTTGATCGTGCTTTCAGCAGTCACAAGTTGACTAATCAGCTCAGCTACAGTAGCACCAGCATGATTTATGTTGAAGTTAAGGACAAATGGGTTGAATGATGGTGGGAGCGAAGCTAGCAACAAATCCACTGAAAGCTCATCTTTCAGTGGCATGTCCATGGAAGCGAGTTTCTCATTAAGGGCAAGAAACTTGAGTCCATATTCATGGACACTTGAACCTTCCCTCATTCTCAAGTGGAACAATTCCTTTGAAGTGTTATACCTTGTAACACGTTCATGAGGGCGGTAAAGTTGCTCTAAGTGGTCGTAAATCTCCCAAGCGAATTTCAAGGCCTCATGTTGCCTTTGCAAGTCCGAAGACATGTTAGCCAACATAAGGCAACGGGCTTGGAGATTATCATCCTTCCACTTCTGAATCGCATCCCGCTCGGCCCGAGTGGGAGCCTCCCCTTCGGGACTGGGCTCCCCTTCGAAGAGAACATAAGTTCTCTTCTCAGAATCTAAAATGATTTTTAGATTCCTCAGCCAATCAGAATAGTTGGGACCAGTCAACTTGTTTGACTCGAGGATCGATACAAGAGGCTTTTTGGTTGCCATTTCAAAACACGTAGAGAATCACAGAATCTACGACCTAAATGGTAAAACAGAGAACTATTGAGCATGCTGAATTATAAAGATATACAAAAGATAAGGTCTTTAATCTATTGTAGCTCCCACTGTTTTTCAAAGATCTATAATTCCCAAAGATCTAAGAGGAACACGTTTCCCAGTGGGTACTAAGATCCTAGGCATTTTACCTCGAACCCACGACTCGCGGACATTCTCAGTAAGAACCCTAGGTAGGTACAACTTACCAATTCTAACACCTTTAGAACTCTTAGTAATTGTTTTTGCATCACCTATCTTTCAATATGGACCCACGACTCGTGCGACATCCATATTTACTTAGGCGTTAAGCTAGACCCATCAATCATAAGATCATGACCAAAACTTAGTTCGAACGACCCATGACTCGCGGACATCGCCCTTGCTAAAATCGATCATGAAATATTGATCATTTAAAATGATCAATTAGGTAACTAAGAACTAATAAGGTCCACTAGCTATCCCACGACTCGCGGACAATAACTAGCTTTACTTACTAAACTTAAAACCTATTGATGGAATGCTAGGAATTTAATTCAAAATTTGCATCTCGAATTAAATACCTATTTGTTCGAAATTAGCTTAATATTTAATGGGAATTTTCGAATCAACCGGAGAGTTGTCCGGTTCGACCTCACCAACATATATGTTATCCAATTTTATTAGTCTTGATTAATGTAAGTACACTTAAATGCATTTCAAACAAGCACATAAACAGATAGCATGTCCTAGCATGAAACTAACATGTAATGATCATGGATCCTACCTATCTTATGCGTGATATGTGGGAGCCACTCCACAATCACAAGTTCTAACATACATGCCACATAAACAGTTCAAATCACATAAGGGAAAGCCGTAACAAAATACGAGCCCTATCTCTATTACATTTAACAATTGAGATTCCCCTCCCTAACATTTTGAGGGGTCTTCACTTATGGCCTCCTTGTTACTTGAATGTGGTCCATCTTACTCCATGGGTGCATTGTCTCCAAAATGAAAATAAAACCTCACCACCTATCTCTACTCTCAAATTACAATAAAAAGAAAAAGACATAAAGTAATAAGGCTCAATCTTCATATTGGCCTTAGACAATTACACGGGGCATACCCCGGCCTCAAAAACAGTAATATGGAAAGCCACATAATAAAGCACATAACAGTACGCACATAAGTGAGGCTCCAACCTCAATTGAAAAACGCAACTATAGGGCTCCAACCCCAATTTAAACCATCCATGTGCATAAATTAAAACCATACATAGATCTAAACCCATGATCACCTAACATGCTTTTGCGAGAATTTAAATTTAGCCAATAAATTAAAATTCCCGTTTCAAGTCCTAATGACTTAAAACACGACTTAGATGCAATTCTTGTTCAAGAGCCTTTTCAATAAAACCCGAAAAAACAATAAACCAATAAAATTCCAATTAATTTCCAAAATCAATAATTTTATTCTTTCATTATTTTCAGAAAATAAAATTTGTAATTTTTCCAAAGTTCAAATCGCTTAAATTTCTAAAATCTCAATTTAATCAATTATTTCAAAAATAATTCAAATTTAATAAATAAATTTTTCAGAAAAATTAAACAGGGATTGGATTGGACTAAACACGAAAATCAAGATCGCGAAACGAAGTGCCCGGAACGGACTGCACGTCCGCCCGAGACCAAGCCCGGCTGACGCACAGCATCGCGCCCACGGACGCGCGCCAGTACTGCGCATAGCCGACAGCGTAAGCTGCCAGCGTGCGCGCTCATGGCGCGCATCCTTGCGCGCGTCGCGCTCATCAGCTGGGCGAGGCGGGCGGCCGCGGCCGGGAGGCTCCCGTGCGGTTGCGGGAGGTGCAGGCGGGCTCGCCTAGGCGCTGGCGGACGGCAGTGGCGGCCAGTCCCGCGCGGTTGCAGGACTGCTGGGCGGACGGGCGCGCGGGCCTGGCGTGCTACGCCTTAGCACGTCCAGGCTCGCGCTTTTGTAACGCGATTTCGTGTTTCGTATTTTTAGTTCAAAAACCAAAACAATCCAAAATTCAAAAACACGAATTAAATTAATTTCTATCAAAACGGGTTTCCGAAAACACAATTTAAGAAAACAGTTTCAGAAATTCAAGAAAAATTACAGTTTCGTATTTCAGGCTTTCTAAAAGAACTCAAGAATACTTAATTCGCATCTAAGTCTAAGAATTTCTACCAAATTCAGAATAATGGAGACGAATCAGAAACACGATTAACGAGGTGGCTCTGATACCACTTATTGGAAAACACGAATCAGAAAGCAGCGGAATTTAAAAAATTTTCCCAACAAAAGGACCTTGGACTCGCAATCGTGTAACCAAATTCGTAGAGACAGAAAACTTACTTTTCTTTTGTTCTTTCTTGAAGCGTTTCAAGCCACCCAAGAACGCTCTTCTCGCGGCTTGATCCCCTCTCCTTGGTAAAGCTCGAATCTTCAAACTTCTAACTTGAAGTCTCTAGAGAAAGTCCACCAACTTGATCACAAACTAACTAGTAAGGATGCTAGTTCTCTAGTTAGTGTTTAGGCTTAACCTAGGGTTTATTTGATCTTGGAGAAAGGAAGGTGTTCAACACATGAACCAAAAGAATTGCCAACTGTCTGTAAAGGGGAGCATGAGCTCCCCTATATATAGGAAAGGGAGAGGGACGGCCGAACCTATTCCTTGTTAGACAAGGATTTGGTTCCTCTCTCTCCTATTACTTGATCATCAAGTATTTTCCAACTTTGACTTTGAATTCTAATTCAAGTCAACTTTTAAGAGAGCTAAAAATATCCAAACTATTTTTGGATAATTTTATACTTTATTTATTATAAAATAAATAACTTATTTTTATCTAATTAATTAATTCGTAATTAATTAACTAGATTATTTTTTCCAAAATAAGACTTTCTTTTTAATTCAAAATTAAACCAAAGTCTATTAAATAATTAACACATTTAATTATTTAATACATATATATACAATATATATATATTCACACGTGTGTGACATGTGTCACAGTGACACGTGTCACTCACGTGAGCCACACGTGTGATTTCACACATGTGGAACCCTCTTGGCCCGATTAACTCGTTTAATCATTTTAAAGCCTCAACTCATGTAACCAAGTTGTTGTGTGTGACCCTCTAGGTTCTCAATTCAATTAGCAATGACCCTAATTAATTAATTCACTATTTAATTAATCAGTCCACAGATTAAACGACCATAGTCTAGCAACAGGTGTTTAACCCCTAGCTGAATTGGAATGTTCGGATTCGACAGAACCTTTAAGTCATTGATTCATGCGAGATACAATCCTCCTACTTACTATCTCTCAACCAAGATCTAGGGTAAGGGAATAATCAGAACCCTAATAATCCGGCCTTAAAGTTAAGTGCATTTCATATCCATTTGATCTCAATCCAAGAAACCCTTTTCTTGATGTCTTGATCTACTGCCTTGGCCAAGGACTCCATATGGCATATGAATGACTTACACAATAAGAGATCACCTTGCAAATGCAAGTGTAGGTCCTTTCTTGATTCTCATTCACTTTCATGAATCACTTGTGCAGCCCCAGCATAAGCCTTGAATCAGTTGTCTAAGGCAACTCCCTTTAAAGCTTATACCTAAGACTACAAAGTTAATTCATAAAGTGACAAGGAACCTCAAGTCTAAGGATCAATTAATCACATCAATGACTCGTGAGATATTTCCTAATCTGGAAGTTTCCATTTCCTGAAATAGAAACTTCCTTTCCCATTTAGGAATGTTCTCACACGGGGCACCTCAGTGAACTTACTTATTAAAGTAAGCACCCTCATGTATCACGCACGTATCAACTGTACACTTTGCACCTCCATGAAACAAGGTGGTCCTTCTTAAGGGCGTGATCCCACAAGCAAGCCTTAGAGGAGTCAGGTTGACACTCCCACTGTCTGTAGGACTCATCGGCTTGGAGTATTTTACTAATCATGACTTATGTGATATAGGGCTCGTTTCATGAACCATTTCACCTAAATGGTAGAGTCCTAAAGTCATCAGGATTAGGGGAGTTCTCATACATGCACAGCTAAAGTAAACGCATACCAAACAAGAGCATATAAAGAAGTGTTGACTCAATTCGTTATTTTATCCAAAGATTGTCTGTGATTGCAATAAGGAAAAGCACAAAGCGGATATACAATCGGTTTTTACGGCACTATTCCTAACAATCTCCCACTTGCCCGTCAAAGCCATTCTAAAGCTACTCTAAGCCCCATCTTCTGAAGATGACCTTGGAAAGCTTCTCGACTAAGGGGTTTAGTAAGTGGATCTGCCACGTTCTCTGCTGACGCGACCCTCTTAATTTGCACATCTCCTTTTTTGATAATATCAAGGATTAGGTGATACTTCCTCATAATGTGCTTGGTCCGTTGGTGAGATCTTGGTTCTCTTGCTTGAGCAACCGCCCCAGTGTTGTCACAAAACACAGTAATGGGGTCTTTCATGCTAGGAACAACATTCAACTTTTGAATGAAGTTTCTAATCCAAACACCTTCCTTAGCTGCATCATTTACAACTAAGTATTCGGCCTCAGTGGTCGAATCTGCGGTGGTTGTTTGGTTGGAACTCTTCCAACTCACTGCTCCGCCGTTTAGGCAGAAAATGTATCCTGACATTGACTTAAAATCATCTAAGTCTGATGTAAAGCTTGCATCGCAGTATCCTTCGACAGTAAGATCTTTCTGACATCCGTAAACTAAGAATAAATCTTTAGTACTTTTCAAGTACTTAAGAATATTCTTCACGGCAGCCCAGTGACCATCTCCAGGGTCAGATTGGAAACGACTTGTCACACTAAGTGCATAAGCCACATCCGGTAGAGTACATAACATTGCATACATTATGCTACCTATTGCTGACGCATAAGGTGTATGAGTCATTCTCTCCTTCTCAAGGTTAGTCTTAGGACACATCTTCTTTGAAAGACATGTTCCTACACTAATAGGAAGGTTCTTAACCTTTGCTGACTCCATATTGAATCTCTTCAATACTTTGTCAATGTACATCGACTGTGATAGTCCTATTAACCTTCTAGATCTATCTCTATAGATTTTAATTCCAAGGATATAGGACGCATCACCAGGATCTTTCATCTCGAATTGGTTCGATAACCATAACTTAGTCACTTTCATGTCATCCTTCGAATTCCCAATAAGAAGGATGTCATCAACATAAAGTACTAAGAATTGCACTGAGGTCTCCAATTCCTTTCTATACACACATGATTCATTCGAAATTTGCATGAAGCCAAACGCTTTTACTGATTCATCAAATCGAATGTTCCAATTCCTAGAAGCCTGTTTCAATCCATAGATTGATCTTTGGAGTTTGCAAACCTTTTGCTCACTCCCACTGAATGTGAAACCTATGGGTTGCTCCATATAAATGTCTTTGTCAATGTCACCATTGAGAAAGGCAGTTTTCACATCCATTTGCCATATCTCATAGTCATAATATGCAGCAATGGCAAGCATGATTCGAATGGACTTTTGCATTACAACTGGTGAAAAGGTTTCGTCAAAGTCCACGCCGGGACTTTGAGTGAATCCTTTTGCAACCAGTCTTGCTTTGTAGGCTGCAATGCTTCCATCAACTCCAAGCTTTCTCTTAAAGATCCATTTGCAACCTATGGGTTTGACCCCATCAGGCAAAACTACCAAGGTCCAAACTTGGTTGGAGTTCATGGAATCCATTTCGGATTTCATGGCTTCTATCCACTGTTCAGAGTCAGAATCTGAAAGTGCCTCCTCATATGTTGAAGGATCATTATCCTTTTGAGAGATTTCATGGAAGAATCCATACCATCTCTCCGGCTGTCTAGGAGTGCGTTCAGAACGCCTTAGAGGAGGATTTACATATGTATCGAAATTCGTGATTGGTTGTGGTTGATCAGAAGGGGACGTTTCTTCAGTGGGTTGCGTGGGGTTACTTTGTACTTCTTCTAATTTTATGATCTTGCCTTTCTTTTCTTTAAGGAACGGTTCCTCAAGAAAAGTGGCATTTCTGGAAACAAACACCTTTTGCTCAGATTGATCATAGAAGTAGTATCCTATGGATTCCTTAGGATAACCTACAAAGTAGCATAAGTTAGAACGAGATTCTAACTTATCTCCCACTGTCCTCTTCACGTAAGCAGGACAACCCCAAATTCTTAAGTAAGAATAGCTAGGGATTTTACCATGTCACATTTCATGGGGCGTTTTAGGGACTGACTTAGAGGGAACTAGATTCAAAATCTTTGCTGCACTTTCTAGGGCATAACCCCAGAAAGAAGGTGGTAAGTCAGTGAAACTCATCATGGAACGAACCATATCAAGTAAGGTTCGATTCCTTCTCTCAGAAACTCCATTAAGCTGAGGAGTTCCCAGAGGAGTCCACTGAGAGATAATCCCATTATCTTTGAGATGATTAAGGAATTCTTCACTAAGATATTCGCCTCCTCGATCAGATCGAAGTGCTTTGATCTTGTGACCAGTTTGGTTCTCAACCTCCTTTTGAAATTCTAAGAATTTCTCAAAAGCTTCAGATTTATACTTCATTAAGTATACATAACCATACCGACTAAAGTCATCAGTAAAGGTTATGAAATACTGATGATCGTTTCTAGTGCTTACACTAAGCGGTCCACAAACATCAGTATGGATCAAATCCAAAACCTAAGTGGCACGTTCCACAGTTCCTTTAAAAGGAACTTTGGACATTTTTCCTTTGAGACAGGATTCGCAAGAAGTTAACTCTTTGAGATCATTTTCAGAGAATGATCCTAAAGTGTTTATCTTGCTAATTCTGTTTTTGGAAATGTGTCCTAATCTAGCGTGCCATAAGGGAGCTGAAACTTTGTCATCTCTCTTACGCTTTGTTTCTCGTTCTATATTCATAATATTGATATTTTGAGTTAGGTAAAGTCCATTACTTAGAGTACCGATGTGAACAGAAGAATTGTTCCGTTTGATAAAATATTTACCATTCTTAATATAAGTTTCATAACCTTCACAATCTAAAATTGGAACTGAAATTATATTACGAATAATGCTCGGTATATAAAGGACTTTATTTTAGACTAACTCAAAACTACCTAAATCTAATCTAATTGTGCCTAAAGCTCGAGCTTCAACGTTTAAGCCATCGCCGATCTTCAAGACACATTCTCAAGATATGAGTTCCACAACCGGTATCAAGTACCCAAGAACTAGAATTAATAGAAAGATTTATTTCAACGAGAAGGATACCTTTCTTTAGAGTAGCCTTGTACTCTGGGTAGTTTCTCCTCCAATGTCCCACTTTGCCACGATGGAAGCAAACATCCTCTTTCTGATCACGCTTCCTCTTTTGGGCCTTTCCCTTCAAAATGCCACCAATGGGCCTAAGGGGTTTCTTCTTCTTCTTTTGGGCTTTCTTGCCCTTACCTTTAGAAGGCCCAGAAGAGGAAGATGGAGATTTCACCATCAAAACCTTATTGTCCTTCTTGATCGTGCTTTCAGCAGTCACAAGCTGACTAATCAGCTCAGCTACAGTAGCACCAGCATGATTCATGTTGAAGTTAAGGACAAATGGGTTGAATGATGGTGGGAGCGAAGCTAGCAACAAATCCACTGAAAGCTCATCTTTCAGTGGCATGTCCATGGAAGCGAGTTTCTCAATAAGGGCAAGAAACTTGAGTCCATATTCATAGACACTTGAACCTTCCCTCATTCTCAAGTGGAACAATTCCTTTGAAGTGTTATACCTTGTAACATGTTCAAGAGGGCGGTAAAGTTGCTCTAAGTGGTCGTAAATCTCCCAAGCGAATTTCATGGCCTCATGTTGCCTTTGCAAGTCCGGAGACATGTTAGCCAACATAAGGCAATGGGCTTGGAGATTATGATCCTTCCACTTCTGAATCGCATCCCGCTCGGCCCGAGTGGGAGCCTCCCCTTCGGGACTGGGCTCCCCTTCGAAGAGAACATAAGTTCTCTTCTCAGAATCTAAAATGATTTTTAGATTCCTCAGCCAATCAGAATAGTTGGGACCAGTCAACTTGTTTGACTCGAGGATCGATACAAGAGGTTTTTTGGTTGCCACTTCAAAACACGTACAGAATCACAGAATCTACGACCTAAATGGTAAAACAGAGAACTATTAAGCATGCTGAATTATAAAGATATACAAAAGATAAGGTCTTTAATCTATTGTAGCTCCCACTGTTTTTCAAAGATCTATAATTCCCAAAGATCTAAGAGGAACACGTTTCCCAGTGGGTACTAAGATCCTAGGCATTTTACCTCGAACCCACGACTCGCGGACATTCTCAGTAAGAACCCTAGGTAGGTACAACTTACCAATTCTAACACCTTTAGAACTCTTAGTAATTGTTTTTGCATCACCTATCTTTTAATATGGACCCACGACTCGTGCGACATCCATATTTACTTAGGCGTTAAGCTAGACCCATCAATCATAAGATCATGACCAAAACTTAGTTCGAACGACCCACGACTCACGGACATCGCCCTTGCTAAAATCGATCATGAAATATTGATCATTTAAAATGATCAATTAGGTAACTAAGAACTAATAAGGTCCACTAGCTATCCCACGACTCGCGGACAATAACTAGCTTTACTTACTAAACTTAAAACCTATTGATGGAATGCTAGGAATTTAATTCAAAATTTGCATCTCGAATTAAATACCTATTTGTTCGAAATTAGCTTAATATTTAATGGGAATTTTCGAATCAACCGGAGAGTTGTCCGGTTCGACCTCATCAACATATATGTTATCCAATTTTATTAGTCTTGATTAATGCAAGTACACTTAAATGCATTTCAAACAAGCACATAAACAGATAACATGTCCTAGCATGATACTAACATGTAATGATCATGGGTTCTACCTATCTTATGCGTGATATGTGGGAGCCACTCCATAATCACAAGTTCTAACATACATGCCACATAAACAGTTCAAATCATATAAGGGAAAGCCGTAACAAAATACGAGCCCTATCTCTATTACATTTAACAATTGAGATTCCACTCCCTAACATTTTGAGGGGTCTTCACTTATGGCCTCCTTGTTACTTGAATGTGGTCCATCTTACTCCATGGGTGCATTGTCTCCAAAATGAAAATAAAACCTCACCACCTATCTCTACTCTCAAATTACAATAAAAAGAAAAAGACATAAAGTAATAAGGCTCAATCTTCATATTGGCCTTAGACAATTACACGGGGCATACCCCGGCCTCAAAAACAGTAATATGGAAAGCCACATAATAAAGCACATAACAGTACGCACATAAGTGAGGCTCCAACCTCAATTGAAAAACGCAACTATAGGGCTCCAACCCCAATTTAAACCATCCATGTGCATAAATTAAAACCATACATAGATCTAAACCCATAATCACCTAACATGCTTTTGCGAGAATTTAAATTTAGCCAATAAATTAAAATTCCCGTTTCAAGTCCTAATGACTTAAAACACGACTTAGATGCAATTCTTGTTCAAGAGCCTTTTCAATAAAACCCGAAAAAACAATAAACCAATAAAATTCCAATTAATTTCCAAAATCAATAATTTTATTCTTTCATTATTTTCAGAAAATAAAATTTGTAATTTTTCCAAAGTTCAAATCGCTTAAATTTCTAAAATCTCAATTTAATCAATTATTTTAAAAATAATTCAAATTTAATAAATAAATTTTTCAGAAACATTAAACCGGGATTAGATTGGACTAAACACAAAAATCAAGATCGCGAAACGAAGTGCCCGGAACGGACTGCACGTCCGCCCGAGACCAAGCCTGGCTAACGCACAGCATCGCGCGCACGGACGTACGCGCCAGCGCTGCGAACAGCCGGCAGCATAAGCTGCCAGCGTGCGCGCGCATGGGGCACATCTTTGCGCGCGTCGCGCTCATCAGCTGGGCGTGGTGGGCTGCCGCGGCAGGGAGGCTCCCGCGCGGTTGCGGGAAGTGCTGGCGGGCTCGCCTAGGCGTTGGCGGACGGCAGTGGCGGGTAGTCCCGCGCGGGCGCACGGGCCTAGCGTGCTACGCCTTAGCACGTCCAGGCTCGCGTTTTCGTAACGCGATTTCGTGTTTCGTATTTTTAGTTCAAAAACCAAAACAATCCAAAATTCAAAAACACGAATTAAATTAATTTCTATCAAAACGGGTTTCCGAAAACACAATTTAAGAAAACAGTTTCAGAAATTCAAGAAAAATTACAGTTTCGTATTTCAGGCTTTCTAAAAGAACTCAAGAATACTTAATTCGCATCTAAGCCTAAGAATTTCTACCAAATTCAGAATAATGGAGACGAATCAGAAACACGATTAACGAGGTGGCTCTGATACCACTTGTTGGAAAACACGAATCAGAAAGCAGCGGAATTTAAAAAATTTTCCCAACAAAAGGACCTTGGACTTGCAATCGTGTAACCAAATTCGTAGAGACAGAAAACTTACTTTTCTTTTGTTCTTTCTTGAAGCGTTTCAAGCCACCCAAGAATGCTCTTCTCGCGGCTTGATCCCCTCTCCTTGGTAAAGCTCGAATCTTCAAACTTCTAACTTGAAGTCTCTAGAGAAAGTCCACCAACTTTATCACAATCTAACTAGTAAGGATGCTAGTTCTCTAGTTAGTGTTTAGGCTTAACCTAGGGTTTATTTGATCTTGGAGAAAGGAAGGTGTTCAACACATGAACCAAAAGAATTGCCAACTGTCTCTAAAGGGGAGCATGAGCTCCCCTATATATAGGAAAGGGAGAGGGACGGCCGAACCTATTCCTTGTTGGACAAGGATTTGGTTCCTCTCTCTCCTATTACTTGATCATCAAGTATTTTCCAACTTTGACTTTGAATTCTAATTCAAGTCAACTTTTAAGAGAGCTAAAAATATCCAAACTATTTTTGGATAATTTTATACTTTATTTATTATAAAATAAATAACTTATTTTTATCTAATTAATTAATTCATAATTAATTAACTAGATTATTTTCCCCAAAATAAGACTTTCTTTTTAATTCAAAATTAAACCAAAGTCTATTAAATAATTAAAACATTTAATTATTTAATACATATATATATATAATATATATATATTCACACGTGTGTGACACGTGTCACTCACGTGAGCCACACGTGTGATTTCACACGTGTGGAACCCTCTTGGCCCGATTAACTCGTTTAATCATTTTAAAGCCTCAACTCATGTAACCAAGTTGTTGTGTGTGACCCTCTAGGTTCTCAATTCAATTAGCAGTGACCCTAATTAATTAATTCACTAATTAATTAATCAGTCCACAGATTAAACGACCATAGTCTAGCAACAGGTGTTTAACCCCTAGCTGAATTGGAATGTTCGGATTCGACAGAACCTTTAAGTCATTGATTCATGCGAGATACAATCCTCCTACTGACTATCTCTCAACCAAGATCTAGGGTAAGGGAATAATCAGAACCCTAATAATCCGGTCTTAAAGTTAAGTGCATTTCATATCCATTTGATCTCAATCCAAGAAACCCTTTTCTTGATGTCTTGATCTACTGCCTTGGCCAAGGACTCCATATGGCATATGAATGACTTACACAATAAGAGATCACCTTGCAAATGCAAGTGTAGGTCCTTTCTTGATTCTCATTCACTTTCATGAATCACTTGTGCAGCCCCAGCATAAGCCTTGAATCAGTTGTCTAAGGCGACACCCTTTAAAGCTTATACCTAAGACTACAGAGTTAACTCATAAAGTGACAAGGAACCTCAAGTCTAAGGATCAATTAATCACATCAATGACTCGTGAGATATTTCCTAATCTGGAAGTTTCCATTTCCTGAAATAGAAACTTCCTTTCCCATTTAGGAATGTTCTCACACGGGGCACCTCAGTGAACTTACTTATTCAAGTAAGCACCCTCATGTATCACGCACGTATCAACTATACACTTTGCACCTCCATGAAACAAGGTGGTCCTTCTTAAGGGCGTGATCCCACAAGCAAGCCTTAGAGGAGTCAGGTTGACACTCCCACTGTCTGTAGGACTCATCGGCTTGGAGTATTTTACTAATCATGACTTATGTGATATAGGGCTCGTTTCATGAACCATTTCACCTAAATGGTAGAGTCCTAAAGTCATCAGGATTAGGGGAGTTCTCATACATGCACAGCTAAAGTAAACGCATACCAAACAAGAGCATATAAAGAAGTGTTGCCTCAATTCGTTATTTTATTCAAAGATTGTCTGTGATTACAATAAGGAAAAGCACAAAGCGGATATACAATCGGCTTTTAGGGTACTATTCCTAACACTTGAAGACTCCAAACACCTCCGCCTAGCTTGAAACCCCAAAGCCAAACCTGCACACTAAAAGTTGGGGAGGGAGAGGGTCAGTCTCTAGAAGACTGAGTGAGCAGGAGCGATATACATATATAAAAACATGCACATGCAAGTCATAAATTCCGAACAAGGTTTTGTTTGAAATTAGTTCCCAAAAGGGCAAGAGAATGATTAATCAATGCTCGGATTTTATGACTAATCATATTAATTCATTACATTCATAAATCATACATAAACATAAGGCTCGGCGAGTGAGCATGCACAATCTCCAACCAAACTCCGACCGTGTACGACAAATATCATTAATATGTTGATTAGGCGATCATGCAATATATCATAATACACGCATATCATAAATCATATCATAAAACATATTCGTTTGGGCAAAACGTGTCCCGGCCTTCCCGCACGGTGCATAACAATCATAACATAACATAATCATAAATCATAAATCAGTTCCAACCTTCTTCCTCCGGGTGGTGGACGGGTTAGCAAGACCCGGCCACCTCATACATGGGCCAATGGGGTTTCATGACTCCCCCAAGGGCACTCAGCTCCCATTCCCCGCTAAACCTCCTAGCGAGGGCCGGTATCGCCATACATAAATGTGGTGGGACTAGTACAAGGGATCACCGTCGGCCCTTGCCTCCCCGGATAGCCACTTGCACAAGTCCCGGGGCCCGTACAATCATAAATCATAAATGTGTCTCGCCAAACATATCAATTCATAAGAACATAACATTTTTCATAAGTCATTTGAAAAGGGTTTACTCGATCAATATTTACTCGATGACTTTACTTAAAAAGTACATATATATAATCAAAAGGTTTTGGCCAAGGCTTTTCACATAAGGGTTGTAGGGTTCCTTACATAGCTAGAACAAAAACACCCTCACCTGGTACAAGACGAAACAAGGATACAAGTTACCGAGTGCCCGAAGGATCAAGATCTCTCCACCCTGGAGATAAACTGTACAAAAGACAACATGACGTGTTTGTGAGACTCGAGACTCTAAATGAACCATATATGACGCACGGCAATGCTCAAGCATGATATGAGTGCATAAGGATGATATTATGTCATGAAAATGTTCATGTGTATTAAAGGCATTTAAATCGTATAACCAAGTCATTCACTCATTCATTCCTTTTCATTCAAATTCATCAATTCATATCTCCAGTCGAATTAATTAAAGAATTCAAATAGGAGCATAGTACATATTCAAGCTTTCCCAAAACGCTACTACATACCTCATATTACATAAGATAGCATATTTCCAAGGTTTGACAACAAGAAGGAATCATATGATATAGAAAATGAGTTACGCGATTAATAAATGACATATGAACACACATAAACGGCATTAAGCAAAAGCATGCCTACAACTCATCCAAATGCCATGAAATTAAACCACAATACTCCTAACACATAGCAAAACAAGTTCATAGTTCAACACAAAAGGAGATAAAGTCATTAAGGAGGTGAAATAAATCAAAAACCGAAAAGGAAGCAACAAGGACTACGCAGGGAAAGGGACACGGGTGTGTCACCCTCCTTAGCTAAACTGAGCCACGGCCGTGGCTCAGTACAGACCTGCCCAGAAGGTGTGACATGCCCGTGTCTCACACATTAGTGTAAATGAGACACGGGGGTGTCACGGTACAGAACAAAAACGTTCACAAGGCTTTACCGGCAAAACTGACTCTACAAAACCTCAGTCCAAAAACATACCAAATCAACTCCAAATGCTCTGAAACTTAATATAAAACATATTTAGCATGTAAGGAACATATTTAATTTAGAGTTCAAAGGCTAAATCACACATTATGAGCATCTAAATCATGCAGCAAAACTGGGTAGCCAAAATCGCACATATGAGCCCTATTGATTCAATCAAGCCATGATCAAGTACTTAGGGGTTGAATTTGGATCTGAAACCTTGGGGAATTCATGCTAACATACTAAAAAACTAATATAATTCATATATATGCAAAATGGCACAAATTAAAGCACATTAGAATGACCAACAAGTCACACAATTGCAACAGCAGCAAGTTTGTCATGAAGCATGCATAAAAACAGGCCATGTCTTTCGGTTTGAGGCTTAAAATGGATCCAAATACTTGAAACATGAATGTTAACATATAGAGAAATGAGTGTACATAATATCCATGCAAATTCACATGAAAAGAAGATTATTTGATCAAGCAACAAAGCAAAATGAGCAGCAGCAGTTCGAAAAACAAGGGAAGCAGTTTGATCATCAAGTTTGGAGCTCCATATCTCATAATTTCATAAAAGGGTCAAGAGATAAAATCCTCCTAACACCATATACTATCAGTTAGTAAAGAAATAGGTCAAGAAACAAGCTCATATTCTCATGTATAAGCAAGAAAATCAGCCACACAAGCAAATAGGTCTCAAGAACAAAATCCCTAAAAGTTCATACCAAACTCATCACTCAAACCCTAATCAAATCTGATCCAAATCAAGTTGTAAGTAGAAGAAATCAAGCATAATAGAGTAGAGAAGACATAAATATTCATACCTTAAAGATTTGGTGAAGGAGGGAAGGGATTTGAGCTCAAAATCACAAAGGGCCAAGGTTTTTCCTCTTTTCTCCTCTTCTTCTCTCTCTCTCGTTCAGTTCCAGCAGAAAAAGGGGGATATTATCTCGGTTTTCAGAGATAAAGGGAAGAGAAAGGGCTCAACTCAAGGTACACAAGTCATGGTTAAAGCATGGTTAGGTTAAGGAGGTGTTAAGGGGTCCCACCATGAAGACTAGTCAACAAAAGGAGCTCTTCTTGCACGAGTTATCCGTTACGGTTGGATTTCGAAGGTCTTAATGATTTCAAAAAGGTATGAGGCTTGTTCCATTGTCTCCGAATCGTCGATACGAAGGCAACGGAGGTGACGGAATTCTAATCCGAATTCTCGAGCTCAAGATATCACGTACGGAACCAAGGGTGCGCTAATTGCTCGTTAGCCCCCGACTTGGTTCCACAAATCAAATTAAATTCGTTAACACGTCAAATGAATCCGAAAACATAAACCGAGCATATAGTCATGTTCATAACACACATATTTACGACATATTAAATTTTCACGACATTTCGATATCATTACATATAAGAACGAAGCACAAATAGAACACTCATGCGCATGAATGAATTCATATCGTTATAAATTAATTACTAAAACTTAAATTCCATTTTAAATAAATTAAAACCAACTAATAACATGATGAAATTAATTAACGAAAAAAATCGAAATAGTTAAGGTAACATGAAACATTAATTAAGAAGTTAAACACTAGATATCAAATTAAAATAAAATGAATTACATTAAGACAACAACAATCTATAGTTTAAGACAAATATAAACATTTACAAACAATTAATCATATAATTAAATAATTAAATTGCGCAATTTATAAAGAAAATGACACATTAGTTAAAATGAAAAACCGGGGCGTTACATAGAACTTCGAAACCAAATAAGTAATTCAATAGGAGAGAATGCACGTGCGGAAATATATCATATAATCAGTATACAGGTGGCAATTGATGGGTTCAACTAGCATAAATACCTAGTCCTGAAAATTCAAACATACAAATAATCATAAATCATAAATCATAACCACAGGTTCAATTTATCCCTAGAAAACTGTCCCGAATCAATAAAACATAAGCTCAGCATTTATTCATGTTTCAATGTGACTTAAACAAATTACAATTTGCGTGTGGAAAGACTCAGACTTAACCACAGGACTTGACAGACACAAAATCCTGCCCAGCACTTCAAAACCTGCAAACGAACTGAAAACAAAGACGGGTTCAGTCTATAAGAGACTGGTGGGTATAAAACAGAGCATAAGTATAATAGAAAATAATATTTAAACATTCACATGCAAGTTATAATCCCATTTGAAGTTTTCGAAGTATTTCCCAAGTGGGCGAGATAAAGAAATCATCAAAGGGGATTATAACAACCAATTTCCATTAGGTCTTTCATTGCCCGGCGAGTGGGCGTGCATTATCTCCAACCAACACCTTGTGTAATTCATTAAACATTCTTTGTTTCTTTCTTTTCCTGCACTACATTCTTTCTTTGTGCACAATCATAACCACTTACACCTTTTTCCTCCGGTTGGTGGACGAGTTAGCAAAACCCGGCCACCTCCTTCATTGACCAAAAGGGGTTACATGACTCCCCAGATGGCACTCAGCGTCCATTCCTTGCTAATTCCTAACGAGGTCCGGTTACGTCATACATTGGTTGGAACTAGTGTGAGGGATCACCGTCGGCCCATGGCTCCCCGGATAGCCACCCACACTAAGTCCCTGGGCCCCATTCTGTGCATTCATTCATTCTTTCTCGCTAAAACGTTCGGTAGGGTTCATAAAAGAAAGGTTTTACGTTGAAATCATTGACTCTTGAAAACGACTCTATATACATATAATAATTTTGGCCGAAATCTTTACACAGTGGGAGTATATAGGGTCATTTAACTAAATACTAGAGAAACCTACCTTTACACCTTACCGAACAATACCAAGAAGAAAAGAAGGCTTCAAAGTAATCTATGAACCCGGCACGTCTCCGTCCTGGAGAAAACTGTACAAAGGACAACATAGTGTGGTCGTGAGACTTGAGACTCTAAATGAACCATATAAGACACACGGCAATACATTAACATGGTATGGCATGCATATGAAGTAATACCAAGAAAGGTTCATGTATACAATTAGTGTCACTCAGGCATGTAAATCATTCAATCCTTCATCACACGAATGAATCGTGTCCAATCATAGTCATTCATATAATAACACCAAAATCATATCATAAATCCATAATGAGGAGCATAACATATAATGGATCAAGTTAATGAAGTACATGATTCATAAACAAGGTATGAGCGATCATATAATACTCCACGAAACAACGTAGAACACAAAAGAGGTAAGGGCATTGAAAGAGGTAGCACGTAGGACATATAAGATCATATCTTGCACGTTTCACATCAATTGAATCCATAAACTTGATACCATGGCCATAACACATTATAATACATGTAAATAAAGCAAAAGAATCATAAACAAGGTGGAAGAAGAATAAATAAGCGAAGAAAAACAAGAAAAACGGAATCAGAGTAATAGAAACTGGCTGGACAGAATCCACCCCCATGGATTTTTCCAAACATTCACCCCCATGGATTTTGGTCAAAAACCCACTGACTCAAATCCACCCCCAAGGGAAAAATCCAACCCGTGGATTTGTATCAGTGGCAAAAAAAAAAACAAAAAACAAGGTAAAGTCACAGGAAAGGGGCAAAGTGCAAGAAACCATCTCAAACCTCTACCAAACATACACAACTCCAACCTAACACATTAAGATAAGTTCAAAAATCAAGAATTCAAGTAATTCATGCCAAGAAATGAGCTAAAACAAGTTACACATGCAAGAGACATGATCATAAATCATTTTCTTCCAGAACCTCAAAGTTCATAAATGGCAAATCCTTTAATACTCAACCACCAACCAAACTAAATCCATACAATCATAAATACATGCTTTAGGGTTATATATCACTCATGCAACTCAAGGAAATTCCAAGAAATCAAGCTAGAATCCACAAAATACATCTACCCCTCACTATTCATCATATATATCAATTCTAATTCAAAACATTGTGAAATCATGCAATATTGGACTTGAAAGAACCAAAAGGAGATATAATACACAAATATGGGCTTACATTTCAAATTGGAGAGGGAATGGAGGTGAGATGAGCTCAATTCTCACTTGGGGAAAATAGTTCTTCTTCTTCCTCTCTTTCTTCTTCTTTCTTTCTTGCTTTTTGGCTGAAATGTTTAAGTGAGAGGGAGGGGATCTCGGTTTGGGGCTGATTGGGGTGAGAGAGAGAGTGTATATGTAGCACCCCAAGCGGTGGGGTATGCGACGCCCCGTATTCTCGAAGGGCGTCCTGACGACATCAACAAGTAAGTCTCTACACTTGTGTGTGTTTAATTTAAGAGTTCTTGAATTATGTGATTTAATGTAAATTCAATTTAATATGTGTTCATTCGAATTATTCTAAGATTAATTATCAACTTGATTAATTACATGCATATTTAACCCTAACTGTCTAATTTGATTTAATTCAAATTTATTTCATGAAATAATTGTCAAGTTGATTTTAAATCCATCATGTTACTTAACTTGTTTAATTTCGGTTTACTTGAATTCCTTGAGATTAATTGTCAATCATGGGTTTACAAAGTGCCGTTAAATTATACGAAAAGTTTCTAAAATTAAATTGAATTAAACTCTAATTGGTAAATCTATCTCTTTCATTTTAATTTATAAAAATTAATTCGGAGCTTGAATGTTTATTCGTAACTTTACCAATTTTATTTACGATTAATTGTACGCAATATTTCCCTTTGCTACGCGATAAGGATACCCGGTTGTATTTAGCTTGTGCACAAGACACATTTCTCCCAATCCCTTTTCTCTCTCTCTCTCTCCCCTCCCACTCTCTCTCCCGCGGGTACTATGCGCGGCTTTGGTTACGAGCCCATAACTCGATCGTTTCTCGACGGAATTCAACAAACGAATAGTCCATTTCGATTATCTCGGCGAGACGTATGCAAGAGTGCTAATTTCACAGCCTAATGATGAATGGTGGCAGAGTTATGGCCGGATTTCCATAGCAGCGGCGGAGCTGTCAAACCGCCGCCACTTCGCCGGCGTTTCGCGGCGGTTTTCGGCCCTCCTCTTGAGACACACGCCCCAGATCCAAGAAGTAGACACCCCGGCGCATCGGTTGACATCGGCGGCGCAGCCATCTGGGCCGTGACGGCGCCGCACGTGCCGCCTGAAGCTCGCAGCAGCGGCACCGGTTCCTGTAGCGATGGGTTTCGCCGCCTTCCGGTGGTGGTTTTCGATGGGGCTTGATGGTTTCCAAGGTTTTTCGACCCCCTGAGTTCATTTCCTGCATCAATTTAACCAGATCTTGGCCGTAGGTGGTGGTTCTGGCGACGTGGGCGGCGGCAGAAACTTCGACGGCCAACGGGGGCCTTTTCCGGCCATCTTTTGGTCTCGGGCTCTTCACGAAAGTTGTTCGGAACGACGAGAACTAGTGTCCTGTGATCAGGTGACTCTAGATTCTGTGGTTTGGTGGCGGATCGCGTCGGGAAAGTGGCGGTACAACGGCGGCGCTAGCTCCGAGGATTTTTCCGGCGAGATACCTTAGGGCTTTTGAAGAGCTCGTCATGGGTAAGACAATGGCTTTTACGGATCGTATTTTGGTTCACCGGTTTGGAAGTAATTTGAGTTTGAAGATTTAGGGTTTTCGTTCTCTTAGATTTCAGATCTAGGACAATCGGCTTGGAATTTCCAGAAATTGATTGAGGATTCGGAACGGGCACGAAGACTTCATTCAGGAATGATTTTTCGGGATTTTTCCGACGACCTTCGGCGGCGGCCCGGCCAAATTTCGGCAGCTACAGAGGTGGCGTTCCGGCGGCGTCTGGTCAGAATGTTCGTCTCGTTGTGGTGAGTTCAACGCCACCTTCCGTTCGTTAATCGGACACTCGATCTATTTATTACGAATTATTTTGCATAATTGTGATTATTTGAATTAATTGTTTTAAGTGCAAATAAATTGGTTATTGTTGGTCTGTTGATCGAGATATATTCCAATCGTATATGAAAACATGTATTGAATGGATTGTGATATGCATGAATGTTTTAATTTACAATTTGAATCCCGATGTGATGAATTTATACTATGTGTTTAGATATGAAGGGGTGTTAGTGTAATATCTAGAAACTAATCTTTTATGTGACTAAATGAACTTGAATGATATTTTAGAAGAACGAACATGTTGTGATTTCTCTATACGGATTTGAGACGTTCTCAATGTTATGTTTGTTGTAAATTGTATTTCCAATATTAAAATAAGATACATGAAAGATGCTTGAACAACTTGAGACTTTATGCATGAAATGAGTTAAAATTGTAATATCTTGACTTACTCTTACTACTCGGAAATGGTATATTATGAATTTTGATAAATTGATAATTGTCATGCTTGTAAGTAATTAATTCCTAGTTGAATAATTGTATAAACACTTTAAACGAACAATTATGCTTAGTAATCAACTTAGGGGATGTAAGTGTAATATTTATGAAACTATGAATGTGACTTGAGCTTGTGTACCAAACATGTTGTGAAGTTGTAAAGTATGATCTTAAGTGAATTAGATGCACTCTTTAATTGTATCAAGCATGCCATCTACGTACAACAACCTTGTATGTTTATATGATCAAGTTGCTCTTACTTATGCACTTTATAACTCGACATGAACTTCATGTTTAATTCTAATATTATAATTGAACCCTGTGACATTGGATGATTTAATATGCATTTTGTGAATACATTGACTTCCTAAATTGATCTTGCATCATTGGATATGGAATTGCGTGTAGGTTGCTTGTAAATATGATCTTGTTGAGCATTGATATGCCTTGAATGACCACGACACCTTATCCAAGCACAACATGAACACTTATGCATAACCACGATCATGTTGAGCAACACCGTGCGTCTTGTTTGGTTCATATAGAGTCCAAGTCTGGGCTTCTGTATGTTTTGTCACAGAGTTTGGTGGTGCCGGTGGGCCCGAGGTTTAGAGTGTTTGGCCCTTCACACTCTCAGGCTCTACTTTCACGAGGTGAGGTTCAGGATTTTGTATAGTTATGCGACCTATGGCCTTAATATGCTGATTTCAACCCGTGCATGCGAGTATATCTATTATAAATATGTATGTGTTATATGATATGTTTATGACCTTGTGAAACAGCTCTGTTTTGGAAAAATTAGATATGAAAGCATATGTAAGCTGTTTTGAAAAGTTATGTTATGTTATGATATGTTTCTTTAGCGAGTTGGCCATGTTATATGGTACATGTTCTATTCTATTCTATTATGTTATGGATCCTAGGAACTGCAGGAATAGGTACCCCCTGGACGGTTAAGGCCGATGGGGCATTTATCCATTGCGTTCCGAGGAGCTGCGGGAGTGGGTACCCCCGGGACGGTTAGGGCCGTCGGGGCATTTATCCATTGCGTAGTTCCATTTGAGATATCATTGCGCGACTTTAGGGTGATGGAGGAGGCATGATATCTTGAGCCTTCGGCTAAGGCTGGGGATGACTCTGGTGGGTTCGCTACCCTCTTGAGATCGAGTCTATTTTTGGACGGTTTATTCTCGATGGTTTGGGGACTGTACATCCCCTCCATCATTGGTGTAGCGGTTGGATTGATTGTGATTTATGTTCTGAGGAGTAAAGGTGGGAAGCTCGTACTCGCCGAGCAGTTGATCATGTTATGTTATGGAATTATGAATCGGGATAGAGTCTTTCTGGAACATGGTTTCTAAACTTATATCTATATCTTATTCGGGTTCTTTCAAAACGTTTTGGTATGTAACACCTATCCCCGGTTCATGAGTCCATCCTTTTTATTCTGTGTTATGCTCCTTATATATATATTTTGTGGGTGTGCGTTAGCCCCCTCACTCGTTCAAGTTGGCTGACCCCTCATTTACACTTTTAGTTGCAGGTTGTTGGCGTTTGCTAGGCGGAAGTGAGTCCTTTGAGTTGCACTTCGTCAGTCTAGTCTTTCTATTTGCATTTGTCGTTTCACACACTTTACTTATGCTTTGATTTGTAGACTTGAGATTATACTTTACTATTCGGTAGCCCTGCGTGGCACTCTCATTCGGCCCTTGCGGCACTTGATGATTATTACTTTATGTTGATATTCGGGACTAGGGATTTATGCTAGTTGAACCCGTCACCTGCTTTGCATGTTTTGTTTTAATTGCTTCTGCTATCTATTCTTGTTGGTTTTAATTGCTTCCGCACTCTGAGTTTTGGTCAAGTTAGATCCACCTAGCCTAGTGTGTGAGTTGGTCTCCCGTTCGCTCTGATTCGGATTCGGGCATGGATTTCCATTTCGTGACCGGGTCTGGGTCTTAGTGCGGGGGATGTGGCATCCTCCGTTTGGGGTGTTACATCCTTAAGTGGTATCAGAGCTCTAGGTTGCAAAACCGGGCTCTTGAGTCGTGTTGAGTCTGTCTAGGTCGTACGGCATAGGAATAACTGCGCATTGCATTTGTTTGACTTGATATTTTGATCCTTCGGCATGAATTGTTTCGTGATTATATGATTGTGTGCACATTGTGACTTTGATTATGCAACATCTTATTTTATGTGCTTTATAAATTACCACAAATTGTTGCATTTACGTGATATACTTGTTACATTTCATTCGCATCTTTAACCAGCATGCATCGAATTTAGTGTTTGAATTTCAGGGTACCCTATGAGTCAACACTAAGATTTCCCTCCGTCAACACCTCCTATTGGTACTACAACGAAAACACACCATAATTCGAAGATGAAAGGATTCTTTACCAAGATCAATGTTCATGAAAAGGTTCAGAGTTGAAGGAATGAGATTTGCTATATTGACTTACTATCTTAAAGTCAATTGAAAGATGAAATTTGACGAATTTTAACCTTGATGATTCGTTTATTTGAAAGTAGTTACCTTGTTGAGGAAATGAGTCAATGGAGGAGAGTTTGATCAAGTAGAACCATTTTGAAGGAGTTTGATGAGCTTTTACCTTGATGATTCATTTATTTGGGAGTAGTCACCTTGTTGATGGAAACGATTTAATGTAGAAGAATCCGATCAAGTTCAAGGGATGTGGATAGGTAACCATGTTACTTAAGCAACGAGCTACAAACCATCGGTGAGTGTTGAAGGTTTTGGTGCCATTTAGAGTTAACGAACGACAAGACAAGATTGGTTGTTAGCTCTTTGGGTGTTTCCCCAATTCTCTTGATGTCCAAAACTCCTTTCTTATTCTTGTCCGATTCGAAAATCCCGAAGCCAACTCTAATCTCACTTCTCCTCCTGAATTCTTATTTCCGTTAACCTATCCCTTACTTGAAGTTCTTATTTCCCGAAGTCACCTTCCTTATAACGTATCATCCTATTGTTTCTCTTCCTCATAACTCAGCGGCGGCTCGGTTGAACTGATACTTGATAGTGAGACGAAAGAACTTCCTAATAATTAGACACTAGAATGCATGTCGGGTTAACAATGACGATGGATATTGCACACTTGCGACAATTAAGTATGCAGCACATTAGAGTAACGAAATCAATAAAATGTACACACGTATATAAGTAAGGGAAAATAACTAATTTGATGCGAAGTATGATGCACGTGCTATGAATGCTTTGGAACCTGTCACCAATGTGGTAAGCTATTAGCTCAGTAGCTTTTCTTCGTTCCTCCAAATCCCGGAGTTACTTTGACTCGCTTATTATTCCTTGTCTTTTCCCACGGTCTTCAAGATTTCCAAGAATTCTTGTATATCAACTTGTACCTTCCACCATCCGGAGTTGAAATTTCACGATCCTTAATTTCTTCTACATCCCTTGAGTTAGTATCTGAATTTCTCCCCGAGAATCATCCTTTAACCAGGCTTCGCCTTTCTTTATCATTCTCATTTGTTACTCCATATCTTCCAATTCAACCTCACACACGCCAATTCAGCTTGGATTTGGAGAATGAACTCAAATCCTATCCTTAGCATTATCACCCTCCATGAATTGTAGTTATCCCATCACCTACCTTTCTCTAACCCCTTCTCAAATTGTTTCCCATCTTACCTCGACTCCTCTTAATTATTGATACCTCTTTCCAATCTTGACTTCTAAAACTCGATTTCTCGTTACCAGTTTTATTTAGAAGCCTTTTGACAACCCTTGGGTTTAATTCCATCCAGATCCATTTTACCTGAACCCTGACTAAAATACCTTCAAGGCTGATATACCCCACTCCTTAGGTTGAGCAATTCCCTGTATCTAAGTGAAGTACCCTAAGTTGTGGATTCACATAGATTGATCTTCTGGGTTACAACCATCCCGTGATTGACTCCTGTAACGCCCCGATTTTCGGACAGTCAGGTACGCTCGACACGTGTGGGTTTCGAGCGTTAGGATTTTATTTTATTATTTTCGCTTAGTTAATTTAAACGTGTTACATTAATTTTTATAAATTGCGTGCAACATGAATATGTGGAAATATATGAAATATGTGGCAACTTGAGAATCATTGTATCATTGGAATTTAATTATTACATGAACTAATTGTCCAATTTGATTTAATTGCCAAATTGACCTTAAATGTTCATTTCTTTCAATTGAGGGGCCTAATCGCATGAAAACCTTTTGGACTTAATTGATCACTTTCCAAACCTTTTATACTTAATGGCATAACTTAGGAACATTAGGGATTTAATTGCAAATATTGCATTTTTCCCCAAATATCACGTTATATGCATCTCTCTCAATCAATCATCTTCATTTTCATGACAATCATCTCATTCTTCTTCCTTGCTCCACCGAACCAAAACCTCCATGAAGGGAGAGGAAGATTTCATCAATTCATCAAGGTTTTCCAAGGAAATTCCATGCTTAGGAGCTCAATCATCTAGCTTCATCATTTCCTTCTTCCTATTTCTCATTCAAGGTATATATGAGCATATGATTTTCTTGGGAATTATATGAAGCTAGGGTTCATGAATTGGAAGTGATATGTTGTGTATAAGTTGTTAGAAATATGATTGCATAATTGTAGCTTGAAATCCATGCTCAAATCTTGAGGTTTATGGGATTATATGATAGATTGTATATGTATGCCAAAGTTGGTAATTATGGAGATTAAAGCATGATTATGTGTTTTGGTTGCATCCTAATGTATATTGAACATGTATACATACATATTTCCAGAATTCTTGCATGTTGTGATGATTTTGGGATGTTTTGGGGATGCTTGGTTTTGTCCCGAGAGCATCCCCTGTTCTGCTCTGTTCTTTGTTCTTCTGTGTAACGGGAACGGCCGTTCCCGTCCCCTTTGCAATTGGGGAACAGCCGTTCCCATTGTTTGAACGCTTTGCTTGGCGGCGAGGACGGGAACGCCCGTTCCCATTTTGGCTTGCAAGCCGGAACGGCCGTTCCCATCTTCGGGAGCCGCTTCGGGACTGGGGAACGGCCCTTCCCATTTTTGTACTAAAGCTCGGAACGGCCGTTCCCAGGCCACTGGAAGTGCAGAAAGTTTCTGCACAAAATGGGATTTTTGGGACGTCGTTCCAATGGCCTATTTGATCCCGAATTGCTATTATATGATTGATTATATGTCGAAACAACATGTTTTCATGCTACATTGTGTATTGCTCGATGTCTCGTATATGATCGTGCCGTGCGTCATTATATGAAGAGTATGCTTGAATGGTTGTCTCATGCACGTACATTGTCCCATTTCTTGTCCAGTTATTCTCCAGGGCGGAGATTGTGGATCATGAGCACGTTCACGCATGCACGAGTCGTGTGTCGCCTGTCAGGTGAGGTTTAATTTCTAGTTACATAGAACCTGTATATCCCTTATGTGATATTTCGGCCAAAAGGTATTTATAGTTATAATTTCTATAAACGATTGACCACGATTTATAGCTACATTTTATCAAGTCATATATTGTTTCACGCAAGTCATGTTTCCAGCAAGCAAGCCAAGATTGTCCATGTTCATGATTTCAAGCATGTTAGGCGAGTAGCATGATCGTTCACGATGGGCCCGAGGGTAGTGACTAGAGCCAACCGGGAAAGCAAGGGCTGACGGGTAACTCTGGTGCTATCCTCACCACATTTGGGGTCACCCCTGAATCCACTAGGAGGTTAGTGGAGGAAGGAGCTCCGGGCTTAGGGATTCATGTACCCTCTGCTCAATATGTCGTGGATGGTGAAGGCTAGCTACCTTCCCATCATTGGAGGGAGAAGGAGACTGGGGACGAGTCCGGCACCACGGATGCGCCTCGGGTTATTTCATGATTGTTACTCCATGAATATGTTACCTGATTACACTATTGCACGATAGCACGATAATTGATTGCATGATCACCTCTTGATTAATAAACAAGCAAGCATGTTCATGTTCATTTGGAGTAAGGTTGGAGACCGCCCTCACTCGCCGGGGCCATGTATTGATTGATTGCATGATCATGAACAAGTATTTAATATTGACAGTTGTATTCTCGGGCGAAGCTATGTTATGATTGAACTTGTATGATTATCTTTTATAAACCTTTACCTGAGAATATAACTTGCATGTTATCTGCGCTAATATATATGTAAACCCCTCACTCGGTCTTCACAGACTGACGCCTCCACCTTTCAGGTATTGCAGGTGCACGCTAGGCGGGAGTGAGTCGAGTCGGGTCCAGTTCATGTAGTCGTGTCATCCGTGGTTCGTGAATTTAATTATTATTATTATTATTATTAGTGTAGATTTTGGAATTGTAATTATTGTTATTCTTTAATGGAAGATGATAGTCTGGATTATGCACTACTTGATAAATGAGATATGTCATGATTGAATTGAAGGAAATAATTGCTATTGTTGAATTATGCTTCTGCTTTATCATGTCGCATGTTTAAGTTTCCCGCCTAGCTTGTCGAGTATTGCATTGTCACCCGTTCGCTATAGGTTGGTTCATGTACGGATTGGCCGTTTCGTATGTGGATTGACCTATAGTGCGGGGGTGTAGCACCTCCACGGGTCAAGGGGTGTTACATCTAAGGTGGTATCAGAGCCCGGTTGCAAAACCGAGGTTCTAGTGTCGTGTCGTGTTGAGTCTAGGTCGTACGGCATAGGAATTACTTGATAATCTGAGAGTCTTGCATTTTATTTGAAAATTACTTGGCTACTTGGATTCTTTGAATTACTTGAAATACTTGATAGCTCGTACTTTGTATTAATTCATGCTATTAATTACCATTGAGTGATTTTGAATTGTTTGGAAATTTATGTGACCAACGTGTTTATTTTAAATATTGATGAAATACTTGCTTCAATTTATATTAAATTCTTGTTATCAGCATCAATTATTTGCTCGATGTATTATATTCCAAGCATTGGTAAATTAATTGTTGCATTATATATTAAATTCTTGCTGGTATTAATTATGTGATAATTACGTGACATGAACACGTTTCACCCGCATGCATTTAGTTTCAAATGAGTTGTGAGTAACAGGTTTTGAAAAATATGAATCAAAACTGGAGGATTGAGGATTTCAGAAATGGATCAGCCGTTCGAATCAAGCTGCAATTCGGTCAACCAAGAGTGGACCTCGAAATTGAGCTTAATGTTACTACGGTACCAGGTTCTTCAATGCATTCATAAGCACGTGCATCGTAATTGTTAATTAAATTATTTCTCATTTATAAATATTGTTCCAATTATATTTGAAATTTCCTACTTGATGTCTTGAATATATGATTGAATTATTTACTTTCTTTACATTCCTTACTCATATGTATACTTTCAAGTGATGTAATTGCTTTAAAATGTTGCATTTTAAGTTAGTGGCAATATGCGCATTAACACTTTAATCATCATGCATTATTTAGTGTTTATTGTCAATAGGCTTTTCGGATGTTCTGCCCAATCCTTGCTCCTATTTCTACCACTTGAATTTTAAGGAAAAGATTTTGAATCAGTGGGTACCATGGTGATAACCGGGTTATGTGATTAGGATTGAGAGTTTAGCAAAATTTTGGGGTTGTGAGAAGTATTGGTTTGGGAGTTGGTAAAAGCAGGAGGTGTGAAGGAGATATTGGAAATTTTGGGAAACTGGAAAATGATGATAAGTTCAAGCAGATAAGTGCTCAGTGGGTCTTGCAACCTGCAGGAATTTCGCAGCATTTTGGAATTTCAGTAAGGATAGGAGAATGAACTTCTCTACCTTGGGTTTTAGTGTTAACCTTATAAATGTCAAGTCTCTGGAAGCATTAGGTGATTGTAGGATGTTGAAGAATTTTAATATTAAAATAAAAGTGGTGACAGTCAGGGAGCTTCAAGTTGAGTATGTGATATCAGAAAGAACGCGAAGAGAATCATCAATCAAAACCTTAATTATTAACAAGTGGAACGAGAAAAGGTTACGGGAATTAAATCAACAGAGAAGCTTGCAAGTGGGAAAAGACGGGGCACATTTAAAGGATAAGAAAATTTCTATTTTCTTAAGGGGGAGAGTCGGTCTGGGAATAATTTAAAGTTGAAGTTAGATAGCACTCAAGGAAGTTGGGAATTGAGAAGAATCAATTCTTCCTGGAAACCTCTATCAAAACCATGTGAAAGAAGTTTCAGTTAGCTAAAGCTTTCCTCCCTCTTACACAAAGAAAAGTCTCATCATCGACCGTACCTCGTTCTATCATCATTTTCAGGAAAGTGGGTACAATATCTGCACTCCTCCGACAACCTCAGGATATCATTTGACTCAGTAAATGGGAAAAGGGATCCGAACCGGCTGAATTTGGATAGTAAATCTTGAATCTTGATCCCTCTTGCTATCCTGAGTGTCTATCATAAGTGGAATGGAAGAAAGTGGGAAGTAGAGGGCAAATGGATAACCAAGTTTAATCCGACAAGAGTTTTCTTACGAAGTTATTACCTATACCCTAAAGATGCCTGTGAGGAGACACGGTGCCCTCATCCGTGCCGTTGCGGTCGCCTTCATAAATATACCAGTCTGTCATAAACACTTCAGAAAGATGGAGGACTGGGTGATCCTCTCTTTCAAAGATATTTCGTGGAATTGTGGGGCATGTTACCAAATTTCAGGGATCAAATGGAAGACGTTTCACTAGGACCTGATTCTTTCGGTTCCTATGCAAGTGTGCTCGTTGAATTACTCTCACAGGATGACAACCTTGATTCCTTATCGCGAATATCCGCCGTATCGTTAACTAAGAGAGTAAGAACTCAACTTTCAGATTGTAAACAAAGGAGTCGGGAATGCTACTTCGGGAAAAGGTTTACTTTAATTACTAAGGTAGGAGAAATGGTAACATCTGTTTTCTCTACTCGTTGGACAAGAGCTTGCTTGGAACACAAAGTCAGTCTTTTAAGCTTGAACGGGCAATTACACTCTAACAAGAAAATCAGGGTGTTCTCAATTCTGGAATCGGAAAGTAAATGTGAAAACCAGTGCAAGAATGGTTCAACCGGCAAATTTGGAATTCAGATGGGTCTGAAGATTGGGTGATTAATGATGATTTACGGATTATGTCAGAAAAGAGTACAAGGGTAGAAATGACTATCAGAAATGGGAACATTGAACCGTAACGGTACCAAGCGGGAAAATCTCAACTAAAGGAATCAAGTTTTAACCGAATTAATTCGGTCCCAGAATTTCAATCCTCGGTGAACGGTACACTTCATCATGCATACCACGAGCATTGTTATTTTATCATTATCATTATCTCGTTAATTGAGTACATGACTTGTTTATTATTAATTGCTAATTGTTATTATTTTGTTATTCTCGACATATGATTCCTTGTGTAGTATTAATTGTTATGTGAACAATTATTTGCATAGTGATAATTTTACTTGATCCTTGTGTGGTAAGTGTAAATATTTGTTCAAGTGCTCGCTTGAAAATTTTTTTTTTATTATTCTGTGTGCGTGAGAGACGGGGATTCTCTCAGGATTGCCAAGAGACGGGGTTTCTCTTGTTATGTGCTCGAGGGACGGGGTTCTCTCGTTACTTGTTTGAGAGTCGGGGCACTCTCAGTATTTCCAACTACTTGTCAACTTGTTTTAGTGGAAAGGTTAGATTTTCTTTCGAGTGATTAGATTCCGGGAAGTGGAGGGTCGTGACCTCAACCATTGGAAGACTTTGTGGAATGAAGATCTCTTTCAAACTAATCCTTGACGGGGAGTAGCTAACCCGCGTGGGATGAACATGTAAGAGCCAATCAAAATTCCAGGAATTCGGGACATGGAATCCGAGGACGGATTCTCTTAAGGGGGAGAGAGTTGTAACGCCCCGATTTTCGGACAGTCAGGTACGCTCGACACGTGTGGGTTTCGAGCGTTAGGATTTTATTTTATTATTTTCGCTTAGTTAATTTAAGCGTGTTACATTAATTTTTATAAATTGCGTACAACATGAATATGTGGAAATATATGAAATATGTGGCAACTTGAGAATCATTGTATCATTGGAATTTAATTATTACATGAACTAATTGTCCAATTTGATTTAATTGCCAAATTGACCTTAAATGTTCATTTCTTTCAATTGAGGGGCCTAATCGCATGAAAACCTTTTGGACTTAATTGATCACTTTCCAAACCTTTTATACTTAATGGCATAACTTAGGAACATTAGGGATTTAATTGCAAATATTGCATTTTTCCCCAAATATCACGTTATATGCATCTCTCTCAATCAATCATCTTCATTTTCATGACAATCATCTCATTCTTCTTCCTTGCTCCACCGAACCAAAACCTCCATGAAGGGAGAGGAAGATTTCATCAATTCATCAAGGTTTTCCAAGGAAATTCCATGCTTAGGAGCTCAATCATCTAGCTTCATCATTTCCTTCTTCCTATTTCTCATTCAAGGTATATATGAGCATACATGATTTTCTTGGGAATTACATGAAGCTAGGGTTCATGAATTGGAAGTGATATGTTGTGTATAAGTTGTTAGAAATATGATTGCATAATTGTAGCTTGAAATCCATGCTCAAATCTTGAGGTTTATGGGATTATATGATAGATTGTATATGTATGCCAAAGTTGGTAATTATGGAGATTAAAGCATGATTATGTGTTTTGGTTGCATACTAATGTATATTGAACATGTATACATACATATTTCCAGAATTCTTGCATGTTGTGATGATTTTGGGATGTTTTGGGGATGCTTGGTTTTGTCCCGAGAGCATCCCCTGTTCAGCTCTGTTCTTTGTTCTTCTGTGTAACGGGAACGGCCGTTCCCGTCCCCTTTGCAATTGGGGAACAGCCGTTCCCATTGTTTGAACGCTTTGCTTGGCGGCGAGGACGGGAACGCCCGTTCCCATTTTGGCTTGCAAGCCGGAACGGCCGTTCCCATCTTCGGGAGCCGCTTCGGGACTGGGGAACGGCCCTTCCCATTTTTGTACTAAAGCTCGGAACGGCCGTTCCCAGGCCACTGGAAGTGCAGAAAGTTTCTGCACAAAATGGGATTTTTGGGACGTCGTTCCAATGGCCTATTTGATCCCGAATTGCTATTATATGATTGATTATATGTCGAAACAACATGTTTTCATGCTACATTGTGTATTGCTCGATGTCTCGTATATGATCGTGCCGTGCGTCATTATATGAAGAGTATGCTTGAATGGTTGTCTCATGCACGTACATTGTCCCGTTTCTTGTCCAGTTATTCTCCAGGGCAGAGATTGTGGATCATGAGCACGTTCACGCATGCACGAGTCGTGTGTCGCCTGTCAAGTGAGGTTTAATTTCTAGTTACATAGAACCTGTATATCCCTTATGTGATATTTCGGCCAAAAGGTATTTATAGTTATAATTTCTATAAACGATTGACCACGATTTATAGCTACATTTTATCAAGTCATATATTGTTTCACTCAAGTCATGTTTCCAGCAAGCAAGCCAAGATTGTCCATGTTCATGATTTCAAGCATGTTAGGCGAGTAGCATGATCGTTCACGATGGGCCCGAGGGTAGTGACTAGAGCCAACCGGGAAAGCAAGGGCTGACGGGTAACTCTGGTGCTATCCTCACCACATTTGGGGTCACCCCTGAATCCACTAGGAGGTTAGTGGAGGAAGGAGCTCCGGGCTTAGGGATTCATGTACCCTCTGCTCAATATGTCGTGGATGGTGAAGGCTAGCTACCTTCCCATCATTGGAGGGAGAAGGAGACTGGGGACGAGTCCGGCACCACGGATGCGCCTCGGGTTATTTCATGATTGTTACTCCATGAATATGTTACCTGATTACACTATTGCACGATAGCACGATAATTGATTGCATGATCACCTCTTGATTAATAAACAAGCAAGCATGTTCATGTTCATTTGGAGTAAGGTTGGAGACCGCCCTCACTCGCCGGGGCCATGTATTGATTGATTGCATGATCATGAACAAGTATTTAATATTGACAGTTGTATTCTCGGGCGAAGCTATGTTATGATTGAACTTGTATGATTATCTTTTATAAACCTTTACCCGAGAATATAACTTGCATGTTATCTGCGCTAATATATATGTAAACCCCTCACTCGGTCTTCACAGACTGACGCCTCCACCTTTCAGGTATTGCAGGTGCACGCTAGGCGGGAGTGAGTCGAGTCGGGTCCAGTTCATGTAGTCGTGTCATCCGTGGTTCGTGAATTTAATTATTATTATTATTATTATTAGTGTAGATTTTGGAATTGTAATTATTGTTATTCTTTAATGGAAGATGATAGTCTGGATTATGCATTACTTGATAAATGAGATATGTCATGATTGAATTGAAGGAAATAATTGCTATTGTTGAATTATGCTTCTGCTTTATCATGTCGCATGTTTAAGTTTCCCGCCTAGCTTGTCGAGTATTGCATTGTCACCCGTTCGCTATAGGTTGGTTCATGTACGGATTGGCCGTTTCGTATGTTGATTGACCTATAGTGCGGGGGTGTAGCACCTCCACGGGTCAAGGGGTGTTACAACTCCTATCCTCCGTGCCTCCGAGAGAATTGTAATAGATTGTTGCGTTCATAGAACTTGGCCGTGGTTTGATATTATCTTTATAACCTGGAAACCATAACTCATTTCGAGAATATATGCATGCGATTAGTGCATGCTCATGGCATGTATTCAGTACGAAACGCAAGAGTCCATATAAATGCAACAGGTAATTCAACAAAATTCTTAAGGGAAGGCAAATTCCATATTCAAGATCAACGTAATGCACACATTATCACAAAGTTCCTAAGCCGTTCGACTTAGACTGACTCTAACACAACCCGAGAACACCTGTTTTGCAACCGGGCTCTGATACCACTTAAGGATGTAGCACCCCGCACGTGAGGCACCACATCCCCCGCACTATGACTCAACACGAGTAACGAAATGGTAAATCCGCACCCGTATCAAACCATAGCGAACGGGAGACAAACAGAAACCCTCCTAAGCTAGGCGGAACTTAGACCCTGCAATAATAACCAATCAACAAAACATAATGCATCGGACAACTAAAATTCAAACACACAAACCATAAGCAGACTTGGGCTCTTCAGGCCTCTTTTGAACTTATAATCAAAGCCCAACAAAAGCAATTCAATAGCAGAAATACAAGATTCAACTCCAATATCTTACAAGGTTGAATTAATCACAATTTAAATACATAAGGTGAATGCAGAGACGCTTCTAACTTAACTTGACCGACTCAAACTCAACATAACTCCGCCTAGCTCGAAACTCCAAAGCCAAACCTGCACACTAAAGTGTTGGGGAGGGAGAGGGTCAGTCTCTAGAAGACTGAGTGAGCAGGAGCGATACATATATATATAAAACATGCACATGCAAGTCATAAATCCCGAGCAAGGTTTTATTTGAAATTATTTCCCAAAAAGGGCAAGAGAATGACCAAGCAATACTCGGATTTTACGACTAATCATTTTAATTCATTACATTCATAAATCATACATAAACATAAGGCTCGGCGAGTGAGCGTGCATCATCTCCAACCAAACTCCGACCGTGTACGACAAATATCAATAATATTTTAAGTAGGTGATCATGCAATACACCATAATACGCACAAATCATATATCATATCCTAAACATATTCGTTTGGGCAATCCGTGTTCCGGCCTTCCCGCATGGTGCCTATGAATCATAAACATAATCATAATCATAATCATAATCACAAATAAGTTCCAACCTTCTTCTTCCGGGTGGTGGACGAGTTTGCAAGGCCCGACCACCCAATCATATCAATGCGGCTATGAGGTTCATGAGGCCTCAAAGCCCGGTTAGCGTTTCCCCGTCAAAAGCTCCTTGACGAAGTCCGTTTCGCCGTAATTGGTTGGAACTAGTATATGGGATCCCCGTCGACCCTTGCTTCCTCGGTTAGCCACATTTACTAAGTCCCGGGGCCCGTGCAATCATAAATCATAAATGTGTCTCGCCAAACATATCATTTCATAAGAAACATAACATAATTCATAAATCATTTGAAAAGGGTTTACTCGATCAATATTTACTCGGTACGTTCATTTGAAAACCATATATAACTATATTAGGTTTTTAGCCAAAGGTTGTCACATACGGTTGTAGGGTTTTATACATAACTAGAACGAAAACACCCTCACCTGGAACCCACGGATACGAGTACCAAGTGCCTGAAAGATCAAGATCTCTCCACCCTGGAGATAAACTGTACAAAAGACAACGTAACGTGTTCGTGAGACTCAAGACTCTAAATGAACCAAATAAGACGCACGGCATGCAATGAACATGATATGAATGCGTAAAAGATGATATTATATCATAAAATGTTCATGTGCACTATTAAGGAATTTAAAACATATAATCAAATCATTCGTTCATATATTTCATTCAATTTCATAAATTCATATTTGACAATTTCATAACATTCATAAGACATATCAATTATCTAAAATTTCATTTAATAATCATAGCAAGTAATATTCATATTCACAATTAGAAATAAAATAAATAAAACGTTCAAACAATAGTCGGTAAATTAAATGCGCGAAATAGAGATCAATTAATTTCAAGAATTGAATTAAATCAAATAATATTTAAGATATATAATAAATATATATATATATAATAAACATATATACTATATAATAAACATATAATACATATGATATATATATATATTTATATACACACGTAAATTAACATGCATGCATAATATATATATTAATATAATTAATACATATATACTACATATACATTACCATGATGCACACACTAATATTTATAATATATATATTCATGCATGCAAATAAGATAACACCATGCACACACACACAAGCATATTTATATAATTACACAGCCATCAGCCATGCATATACACAAGCACACTAAGTACATATATATACATATACAGCAGTCCAGAAAACGCAAGCAAGAAATCGGGAAAAACAGGGTGACACCCCCGTGTCACCTCCCAATCCCAAACCGAGACACCCCCGTGTCTCGGTACAGCAACTCCAGCCCAAAAACGCACCCCCGTTACACGCAGGAAAGAGCAAAAACAACACACCCGTGTCTCGCACCAGCAGCCTCCCCTGTTTTGACAGAAAACGCAGCAGAAAAAGGGCAGCAACTACACGCAAGAAATGCAAGCAAGAAAGGCAGCAAAACTAAGCATGAAGTGCTGCAAGAACTCAGCCACAACACACACCACGAAGCCACGAAAATGGACAACAAAAGAGAGAAGGAACGCAGCAGTTTTGACAGCTGAAACCCAAGCCGAAAAACAGGGCAAAGATCACTAGAACAGGGCATGAACGATTCTCATCATCTCCATCTATTCATATCAGTTTAGAACAATAAATACTCATCCAAGCAACACCATTTCAACAAGTAATTCAATTCCAAACAAGCTCAATCAAGAAAAGGAAGCATACGTGACATTCATGTGAATTTTTCTCAAAGTACCATAAATGATATCTCACTAATACTTCAACCACCAAGAAATCAATGATCATAAATGATATGAGGATGTCAAAATAATCATTCTCAAGCTTGGAATCAATCAAAACCATTAAAAATCGAATGAGATCAACAATATGCCCAAAACTCTCCATTTTCGGATGTAGTCCAGAAATCCACGAATCCATGCTCAAATTTAGGAAAGAAAGGATGAAGATGATAAGAAATGAACATATATTACAACCCTAAGCTTACCTTTTTGATTGGATGAAGTTTGGATGAGATTTGAGCTCCAAAATCTCTAAGGAATGAAGGGTTACGGGACTGCCTGTGATTCCAGTGACTTTGGCTGAGTTTTGGGGATTGTGTGAGGATTGGTTTGGTTAGGGCATGACATATCCGGTTAGGGGGTTTAGTTAGGGTTCAATAGAATCAAACCATGGTTAATTTGGTTAAAGTTTGGATAAGATATGGCTATTTTAGTGCAACAAGGTCAGTTTGGTCGCCGTCTCGTTTTTCGGTTGAATTTCGGAGGTTCAAATGATGTTAGAAAAATATAAGGCTAAGTTTACTAAACTCGAATTTTTGTTACGAGTTCAGCGAAGTTGACGGAACTCGAATCCGAGTTCCCGAGCTCAAGATATTAAATACGGAACCAAGGGTGCGCTAATTGCTCGTTAGCCCCCGATTTGGATCCAAAAATTCAAATTAATCCGAAACACATACAAATGAATTCGAAAATACAAAACGAACATATATTCATATACAAGACACGTATAAGTTCAACATATTAAATTTACACGAAATTTCGGTATCAATTTAAATAGAAACGAAGCACGTAAATGTCATTCATACGCAATGAAACAATAAAATTCATAATATTATAAATAATATAAAAAATTAATACATATATAATTATGAATATATAAATGCATGCATGCACTAATAAAAATCAAAATTGCATGCATAATTATTTATTAAAATGGATGGCATGATTTCATGCAAACACATTAAACAAATCGTGCACATTTACGTGTGTGTATATATATATATATATATATATATATATAAATATAGTTAATAAATACATATATAATTTATAGGTAACATGCATGCATAATTATGATATAAATAACAAATGCATGCAATACAATCTTTATGCACACGTACACAATTAACATATATTTATATTATATAAATATAGTTAATATTAGTATCATTAAAATAATATATACATATATATTTAATATTAGTATTATTAAAATAAAGTAATTAACATTTAATACATTTAAATAAACTTAAATATGTAAAACACGTATAAATAATTATTTAGCGCAATTTGATAAACACATACTTCATGCTAAACACAATAAGAAAAACGGGGCGTTACAACCTCTCCCCCTTAAAAGAATCCGTCCTCGGATTCACTATCTGCCTGAAAACAATTAATGAAGGAACCCCGTTCCTTACAAACAACAAAGAGAGAATCCCCATCTCAAATGAATCCAATATTAGGTTCAAATGAATCCTTACAAAATTTTATGAATTATGATAACATTCTCAAACCCTAATTCTTATTATAACTCCCGTAGTGACAAAAACCGGCCAAGAAACCCTAATTTAGAGATTTTCGAAATTCAACGTTTTCCCTATCCAATATTATAACCAAAACGATCATTGAATTATTTTATGAATTTTAAGATATTTTCCAAACCTTGATTCAACTCCTATCTTGTTTTATTTTAGAGATTTTCTGTTTTTAGAGATTTTCTATTTTTCCAAAACGATCATTGAATTATTTTAGAGATTTTCTATTTTTCCTAAAATAATATTCCCTCCGTAAAAACTAACTTTTAAACCGTACAACATTTGGTATTCAATATTATACTCAAAATAATCTTTAAATTATTTTATGAATCATGAACACTTTCTCGGAAATTAATTCTCATCCTAGCTTCATTTTACATATTTTCTCATATTTTTCAAAATTCCAAACGCTTACTACTTTAAATTTAGACGTTTAAGTTAAGTGTTTTATAACCATCGGAAAGCTCTTTCGATTCTCTTTCTTTTGCAATTTTTCTCATTTCAAACTAAAACCTAGAGATTCTTCTATGAATTTATTATTATTTTCACACTATTTTAGATTTATTTTATTATGATATAATTACTAGATAAAATATGAACACATAAGCACATACATCATTATACACCTAGCAATACGCCTTGATACCCTACAATAATACACCTAGCTAACCTACACCCTTAGTCATTATCCTAAAGAATAGGAAATTGCACTTAAACACCCAAGGTTATACCTATAAATACCCTAAGAAGCATTCACAAAATTCACACAAAACTCACTCACAACTCCCCCTCTCTCTCGAGCTCACTCTCTCTCTCTACATAAGGTGTGTTTTTATTTTATTATTTCATGCTTTATATTACGTTCTTAGTATAATATAGTTGTAGCATGCTTAGAATTAATTAAATTATGCTTTAGGAATTTTATTTTATGAAATATATGCATAATTGTTAATTTTGAATACAATGTGTTCACATTATGGAATTTTATTTAATTAAATGCATGAATTATGATATGATATAATGTGATTAGGTATTTATATATTTATGATCCTAGTTGATTAAATTCATGCATAGAATAATTTATTTAGAATTAATTTTATGATTAAATTTACATAAAGTGCTACATTTTAAGTTTAATTATGTGTTATGAACTTAGAATTTATTAAATATGATCTGTAATATCCCACATTGGAAGTGAGGAGAACGAAATCTCTCCTTATAAGGGGAGACGGATACATCACCCTGTAGACGCGTTCTGCGCACGGCTAGGTTCTCCAGTGGGCGCAGGAACAAAACCGTGAGGCCGTTTCGATTAAGGGCGTGCAAAGCGGACAATATTCACAGGAAGGTGGTTCTGGGCTGTTACATATGGTATCAGAGCCGGGGCCCGCCGATGTGTCAGCGAGAACGCTGGGCCCTTATGGGGGGGTGGATGTAATATCCCACATCGGAAGTGAGGAGAACGAAATCTCTCCTTATAAGGGGAGATGGATACCTCACCCTGTGGACGCGCTCTGCGCTACGACTGGGTTCTCCAGTGGGCGTAGGAACAAAACCGTGAGGCCGTTTCGATTAAGGGCGTGCAAAGAGGACAATATTCACAGGAAGGTGGTTCTGGGCTGTTACATGATCATGAACTAATATAAACACATTCATAAGCCTAAGAACATGCTCATAATGTTCATGAATTAAAACAAGGTACACGTGTAATGTTGTGTGAGTGTGTGTGTTCAATTTTATGTTATAAAGTGTCTAATTCTTAGAAATTTGAATAGTCAATGTTTTCAATAGTAATTTTGACTTTTTGGTCAATAAATAAATTAAATATTTTGGAATTTAATTAAATAAAAGTATAAAATAGATTTTGGAATTTTTAAAGAAAGATTTTATCCAAATTTCTTCCAAAAAATGGTAAATTGTAAAATAGTTTCAAAACCTAACCTACATTGTCAAATTATGTTAGGAATAGTGCCCTAGAAAGCCGATTGTATATCCGCTTTGTGCTTTTCCTTATTGTAATCACAGATAATCTTTGAATAAAATAACGAATTGAGGCAACACTTCTTTATATGCTCTTGTTTGGTATGCGTTTACTTTAGCTGTGCATGTATGAGAACTCCCCTAATCCTGATGACTTTAGGACTCTACCATTTAGGTGAAATGGTTCATAAAACGAGCCCTATATCACATAAGTCATGATTAGTAAAATGCTCCAAGCCGATGAGTCCTACAGACAGTGGGAGTGTCAACCTGACTCCTCTAAGGCTTTCTTGTGGGATCACGCCCTTAAGAAGGACCACCTTGTTTCATGGAGGTGCAAAGTGTATAGTTGATACGTGCGTCATACATGAGGGTGCTTACTTTAATAAGTAAGTTCACTGAGGTGCCCCATCTGAGAACATTCCTAAATGGGAAAGGAAGTTTCTATTTCAGGAAATAGAAACTTCCAGATTAGGAAATATCTCACGAGTCATTGATGTGATTAATTGATCCTTAAGACTTGAGGTTCCTTGTCACTTTATGAGTTAACTCTGTAGTCTTAGGTATAAGCTTTAAAGGGTGTCGCCTTAGACAACTGATTCAAGGCTTATGCTGGGGCTGCACAAGTGATTCATGAAAGTGAATGAGAATCAAGAAAGGACCTACACTTGCATTTGCAAGGTGATCTCTTATTGTGTAAGTCATTCATATGTCATATGGAGTCCTTGGCCAAGGCAGTAGATCAAGACATCAAGAAAAGGGTTTCTTGGATTGAGATCAAATGGATATGAAATGCACTTAGCTTTAAGACCGGATTATTAGGGTTCTGATTTTTCCCTTACCCTAGATCTTGGTTGAGAGATAGTAAGTAGGAGGATTGTATCTCACTTGAATCAATGACTTAAAGGTTCTGTCGAATCCGAACATTCCAATTCAGTTAGGGGTTAAACACCTGTTGTTAGACTATGGTCGTTTAATCTGTAGACTGATTAATTAATTAATAAATTAATTAATTAGGGTCACTGCTAATTGAATTGAGAACCTAGAGGGTCACACACAACAATTTGGTTACATGAGTTGAGGCTTAAGAATGATCAAACGAGTTGATCATACGAAGAGGGTTCCACACGTGTGAAACCACACGTGTGGGTCACGTGGCTGGACACGTGTCCTTGGGACACGTGTGCCACACGTGAATAATTATTTGTATATTAAATAATTAATGAGCTAATTGTTTAATAGACTTTGGTTTAATTTTGAATTAAAAAGAAAGTCTAATTTTGGAGAAAACAATCTAGTTAATTAATTAGATAAAAATAAGTTATTTATTTTAAATAAATAAAGTATAAAATTATCCAAAAAAAGTTTGGATATTTTTTTGGCTCTCTTAAAGTTGATTTGAATTAGAATTCAAAGTCAAAGTTGGAAAATACTTGATGATCAAGTAATAGGAGATAGAGGGACCAAATCCTTGCCCAACAAGGATTGGGTTCGGCCGTCCCTCTCCCTTACCTATATATAGGGGAGCTCATGCTCCCCTTTAGAGCTAATTGGCAATTCTTTTGGTTCATGTGTTGAACACCATCCTTTCTCCAAGATAAACGAAACCCTAGGTTAAGCCTAAACACTAACTAGAGAACTAGCATCCTTACTAGTTAGATTGTGATCAAGTTGGTGGACTATCTCTAGAGAGCTTCAAGTTAGAAGTTTGAAGATTCGAGCTTTACCAAGGAGAGGGGATCAAGCCGCGAGAAGAGCGTTCTTGGGTGGCTTGAAACGCTTCAAGAAAGAATAAAAGAAAAGTAAGTTTCTTAACTCTACGAATTTGGATACACGATTGCGAGTCCAAGATCCTTTTGTTGGGAAATTTTTTTAAATTCCGCTGCTTTCTGATTCGTATTTTCCAACAAATTAAACCCTAAATTTCATTTTAAATCTTATAATTAGGATCACAATGTGATTAATAAATATTTGATTAGTTAGACTTCATAACGCCTAATTAATTAATTAAATTCTCTTAAACGGTTACAATTAGAGTTTACCGGGAATTCTCTAACGTGTTACACATTATGTACCTTATGTGAATATTTGATTAGAATAATTAGAACTTAGTCCTAAGCTTGTAGTAGTTAATACTTTCAGGCGAAATTAGGACCGAGCAAAGGAATCCACATGACTCTATCTAACTACCTGTATTAGGTGAGGGTTAAAATGTTTTCAACTGGAATCATGCCTATATTTATGTATCTATACATAAAATTATTTTCAAACCTACCTATTATTTGATTTATTCCCTATACATATCAATATACAATATCCCTCTTTAAGAGGAAAACACTTTTATGTCGGAATCAGGATCTTTCCCCGACATTATATACTTCATTCCTATTATTACTAAGAATTGATTCCCGACTAAGCAAGCAAAATACATTATCATTATTATTATGGGCCTCGGCGCGCAGCTGTGTCGAGCAATTATCCGGAAGGCATTGGGCCGAGGGTATTGTTGGTGCCACAGACCGCCACTAACTCTTGGTAGTGGTTTAGCTGGAGGTTAGTTACTCCACGTCAAGAGACTTAGAAGGGAGACAACCTCCCTGGGAGAGATAGCTTCCTCCCACTTATTACTTACATCGTCTCTAGGGTTTGATTCCCTATTGACACCACGGAGTAGCTGAGTTATTATCATACTTGGTTTTATTGAGGTATCGGTACCATGTACAGTGTCGTTCCTGTTTTACCAAATATTTAAGGAGTTATGGTTGGAGAGGCCTGGCTTGCGGGCTTTAAAAGGTTCTTATTACAAACGGTTCATGTTTCTACAAATATTCTGAATTCCCCCTATCCTTACTTTAACAATCATTATGAACCGTTTCATATTTGCTATATTCTATTGCTATTATTTCTGATCAAGATCTTCTTGATCTAATAAAAATATATACATACCCATATTTATAAGCTACTATACCCCTTCACTTAGTCACTTTGACTAACTCCTCGCCCATTTTAAATGCATGGTTTCAGGAACCGAGCAGACGACATCAAGTGGTATCTTGAAGCATTACGGTCAGTTCTGAGTATGTTAACTATATGAAGAAGTTACGCATACTTTACCTCTGTGTGCCACCTTATTTATACTTCTTTCTTTTGTCAACTATTCCAATCGAAAATAATAGTGTTCGTTCCTCACATCACTACAAAAAAAAACCTCCAGAACCGACGGCCAAATTCCGACTGGATTTTCGGAAAACCCATCGGTTTTCCGTTGAAAAAGTTGATTTCCGACGGAAAACCGACGGGATGGCGCCCGTTGGAAAATACATCATCGGATTTGGGTCCCGACAGGTCCGTTCCGTTGGTTTTCCGTTGGAAATATATTTCCAACGGAATTCGAATGGAAAATTATTTTTTCCAACAAAACAATTTCCAATGAAAAACCAACGGACAATTTTCGTAGGTTTTTCGCCGAAATTTTTTTTTCAACGAAAAACCAAGGGGTTTTCAACGAAACAAAAATAATTTAATTTTTAAGTTAACCGACGGATTTCCAACGGAATTTTTCGTCGGTATGCCGTCGGAAATAGAATAAAAATAAATAAAAAATAAATAAATAAATTCATTTGTGAGACCCAAACCACCCTCGAAACGAGTCACACCAACACCTCGGACGAGCCACGAGCCAAGCTTGAGCTCGGCTAGCCAACCAATGCGAGAATTAAAAATCCGTCGGTATGTCATCGGAAATAGAATCAAAATAAATAAATAAAAAATAAAAAAAAATCATTTGTGAGACCCAAACCACCCCCGAAACGAGCTACACCAACACCTCGAATGAGCCACGGGCCAAGCTTGAGCTCGGCCAGCCAACCAATGCGAGAATTAATTCTCTTGATAATTGCGCACGAAGGGATTCGAACTCGAGTCTCCAAGGAAGAATAGTGAGTACCTTACCAACTTGGATAACTTACTTCTTATTAATATTATGTCTTTAAATATATTTATACACTTATTTCAATTAATTATTTAAATACTTTTTGTTATTAATTTAAAATATAAAATTTTAAATATATGATTATTTGAATTAAATATAATCATATTTATTGAGATATTATATGTAACGCCCCAAATTCCGGAAGTTCAGGTAAGCACGCCACGTGCGGGTCTTCGGGAGTTGGGAGTTTAATTTTATATATTTACTTGCTTATTATAATTTTATTGCATTACTATGTGCATTATACATCCCTATATATTTATAAGAATTAACTTTCAATGTGAAATTGTGAATTAAATGATAATGTGCTTAATTGTCTCATACGACTTTAATTGATCAGCTCATAAATTTATGGACTTAATTGCATTTCATGAATTGGGAGTTAAATGTCTAATTGTTAGAGATGATATACTTGATTGCATTCATTTAAATAACCTAGGGATTTGTTTGCAATTTGGGTGCATTTGTTATGTTAGTGGATGATATATTATATCAAGTATATGCATCTCTTCCATCACTCTCATACAATACATTACATACAAGAACATCACACGCACACACACTAAGGATCGATTTTCACACCTCAAGAGAAGGAGAAGAATTCATCTCTTAATCCAAGCTATTTTCAGGAACTTTGAAGCTAGAAGCATCAACATCTTCATCCTCATCTCATTCTTCTTTCATTTCAAGGTATAACATGAGAATTGCTTGAGCTTGTGATTATTTGGTTGAGTAGGGTTTGATGATTGATTGATGCTTTCATGCTTATTCATGACTAGAAGCATGTTTAGGTCCTTGTTTCTTCATTTCTTGCATGAAACATGAAGTTATGTTGAAGTTGCAATATATGGAATTTTTATGGGTTTCCTTTGATTGAATCTTGATAATCAATGTATGATAGGGATTTATATGTTAGATTTTATGGTGCTTCAAGTATAGATACATGTTTTTCTAAGTTTTGATTGCATTTGATGATGGAAATTTGGTGTTTTGGTTGGTTTTTGGTGTTGCTCGTTTTTGCCCTGTTTTTCTGCTACGCACTATTGACACGGGCGTGTCACCTTTTCATTCTTCAGCGTGACACGGGGGTGCATAGTGGATTGGGTTACTTTTCTGTACCGTGACACGGGGGTGTCAGGGATTGCTTTGTAATGGTGACACGGGCGTGTCACCTTCTCTTCGCATGCATGTTGTCCGTTGTACCGTGACACGGGGGTGTCACGGTTTAGTGTATTTTGTTGACACGGGCGTGTCACCCCCTGTTTTCATACATTTTTTTTTTGCATGCATGGCTGTGCTTGCGTGTGTTTTATACTCGATTTATGGATAATCATGCTCTTATTTGACATTCATTAAATTGTAATTGCATGACTTTGCCGTTCGTCATAATTGGTTCATTCGAGTCGAGTCTTATTTCACTTGTCCTTGTTGCACAGATCACGATCCCGGTTTCGTGGAGCCCGCTCCGTAGGGAGTTCTCTTGCTTTCTTTTGGTCGGTTGGTCAGGTGAGGTTTAAATTCTAGATAAATAGAACCCTTACAACCCCTATGTGACTATTTCGGCCAAAATGTATATATATATATATATCTATAGTTTGCGAACTTTATGACTTTCAAATGATTTGACAAAATTGATTGATTGATTGATTGATGGATTGATTGTATTGGGCGAGTATTGTATTGCACTGTGGGCCCGAGGATAGTGGCTCGAGCCAACCGGGAAAGCATGGGCTGACGTGTAACTCGAGTGCTATCCTCACCATTTGGGATGACTCCTAAATCCCCTAGGAGATTAGGGGAGGAAGGAGTTCCGGGCTTAAGGATTCATGTACCCTCAGCCCAGACTGATTGGATGGTGGGGCCTTGCAATCCCACCATCACCCGGAGGAAGAAGGATGGACTGAAACTGCTAATTGTGCACTGTAATGAATTGCATGATCACCTAACTATTAAATAATTCATTGATTGATTGTACACAGTTGGAGTAAGGTTGGAGAATTGCCCTCACTCGCCGGGCCACAATGGATTGTATTGAATTGAGTAATTAATAAATTGAATTAGTTGTAACCTCAGGCGATTATATCTTTTGCTTATTAAATTGTATTGTTGTTTCCCAAAATTATTACTCGAGATTATAACCTGCATGTATGTGCGCTTATATTTATTTATAACCCCTCGCTCAGTCAGTGTTGGACTGACACCTCGACTTTTCAGTTGTTTTGCAGGGCGTGCTAGGCGGGAATTAGGGTCTAGAGTGTCTTTAATTCGGGTCTAGCACACTTCATCTCACATTTTGTTCATGTACAGATACTCGACCTATTTTGTAGCTTGCCTTGTTATTTATTTTGGAGATGATATTGTATTGATATGGAACGTTGGTATCTATTAGTAAATAAATAAATATGGTACCTATAAGTATTGAATGAATTATTGCTTCCGCTTCTATCTACTCTGCATTGTTGGTTTGGTTTTACTTGAGGGTACCCGGCTAGCCTTGTGTTGTGTTTTTTTTTTATTGTCTCCCGTTCGCTATAACTTTGGTTCATATATGGATTAACCATTTCATATGTGGATCGGGGCTATAGTGCGGGGGATGTGGCGCCTAGCGTTCCGGGTGCTACATTATATAAAAATTGCTAGCTTATATACCTTTGTGTTTTAATTATAATGTATATACTTAAAATTATATCAAATATTATTGTAGATGAACAAATAAACTTTATATTATTAATTTAATTTACTATTTTGAAATTATCATAAATTTAATTTCAAAGTTAAATAGTTAAATTAATTAATATTATAATGTTTATTTTCTCAACAAATCATATGGCAACACGTGGCGTATTGTGTCACACCGACCAATCAAATTCAAGTCTTGTATGATATTATCTCTTTAAAAATAAAAATATAAAGAGATAAATATTCATGTGATATTATCTCTTTAAAAAATAATAAAATATTAAAGAGATAAATATCCAAATGATTTTATGTGATATTATCTCTTTAAAAAAAATATACATGAGATAGTTATTAAGTTCCTTATACCGACGAATCGACATTATATTCAAGCTAAATACACGGAGTTACCGACGAGTTGAAAAGGCGTTCTTAGATTAATTCTCCAAAATTTAGCGTTTGATTCGTAAATAAGTCAAAGGACCTACGGATTAACGTTATAAAAAGCTAAATTTGAAGTTGAAGAAGATCAAACCATCAAAAGGGCCATTTTCTCGTTACGTAATTGATACTTTCACTATTAATTAACTTATATAAGTGATAACTTAGTTTTTCTTAGAAATAATCGTTTTCTTGAAATAGGAGATAAATGTCAAGCTCGTGACAACATGCATCCCCACAATATTAATTAATTAATTAATTAATTATAAACTAACATTAGCTTCAAAGTTGCCCTAATTACGACATTATTAGAAAAATAAAATGATACGACAATTATTAAGAATTATTTCATATTAAATTAGTTGTTCAAACATCGTTGAGATGAATAATTATTAGGCCATTGGGACTGGAATATGCGTGAGAAAATTGATTCATTCTAGTCTAATTATCTCAATATTATTATTAAACAAACTTAAATTTTAATACGAGGATGACTTAAAACTATAATATATGTGTTGGTTTATTAAAAGATATTTGAATCGAGATTTCTGATTAAATTTGATTGAAAAATTCCAACGGAAAACCGACGAAAAACCAACGGAATTTTTATTTAATTGAAATTCCAACGGAAAACCGACGGGACAATCCCGTCGATTTTTTTTTTAATTGAAGAATAAAAAAAACAGATGGGGAAAATCCCGTCGGTTTTTTTAATTGAAGAATAAAAAAAACCGATTGGATTTTGGTGCAATTTTTTTAGAATTACGCCAAAATTTCTGACGGAATTCCAACAGAAACCCAACGGAGTTCCGTTGGAACTTTTGGCGCAATTTTTTTAAAAATTCTGCCAAATTTTCCATCGGAAATTCCAATGGGAAACCGAAGGAATTTTCCGTCGGTTTTTCCCATCGGAATTCGGCTGTTTTTTTGTAGTGCATGTATCATCCCCAATTACTGGAAAAGATTTAAATTTTCCTATCGTCTATTGCGCTTTAACTCATTCTCTATTTAAAGTACCAAACCGTTCGCCGTAGTATTCTTCGCATGTTAGGTCTAACCTCCACTCGAGGAGTATTGCGGTGCGGGAGCTGTAGTGCTAGGGGAGGCGCTGCAAAGGGTTTGGGGAGTTCTTGGGAGAGAAATGAGAGAAGAAGAAGAATGGGATAAGGGGGGGTGTATGTCGTGTAGTTAAGGGGATAAAGAGGGGGAAATTGCACTTTGGTCCCTCAACAATTTAAGTGCTTCAAATAGGCTCCCAAGGTTTTATAGGAGAACGATTGGGGTCCAATTCAAAGTTCGGTTGAGTCCAAGGATTTCATATAAAATCAAATACGTACATAATCGAAATAAAACATTTATTAGCAAGTAGACATGTAACGCCCCGACTTTTTCATCGTACAGGTATAACTTATGTGATAAGTATGTGCCCATTTAATTTATTTTAATTACGTGATTGTTTATTTTACTTTTATATTATTTGAAATTCATGAATATTTGAATTTGAATTTATATGAATTCTTGATTGATTGTGCATGTGTGAATTGTTTGCTTGCCGTTTCTATATGAAATGAATTTCGATTTTCATGAAAATTTAATATGTTGGAGTTATACGTGTCATGAATGTGTACATATGCTCTTTTTAAGTTTTTGGATTCATTTGCTTGAGTTTTGAATTTAATTCGAGTTTTGGAACCAAAACGGGGGGTTAACGAGCACTTAGCGCACCCTTGGTTCCGTATGTGATATCTTGAGCTCGGGAACTCAGATTCGAGTTGCGTCAACTCCGTTAGATTTTTATCGAAGATTCGGGTTTAATGAGTCAAGTGTCATATTTTTCTAAAATTATTTGAACCTCCGAAATTCAACCGGAAAGTGACTCGTCCGCAAAAACTGCCACACTTCACCATTTTCCTCATAACTCCTACAATCCTTGACCAAATTAACCATGGTTGGACTTTTTGGAACCCTAGTTCAACCCAATATCACCCTTCACTCTCTACCAACCTAACCACACCTCACACAAATAAGAAAACTCAGCCAAAGCTCCAGAATTCCAATTCCATCTCGCCACTTTGCCATTCTTGGAGATTTTGAGCTCAAATCTCTCTCAACCTTGAACCAATTCAAGAGGTGAGTTTAGGGTTTTAAAATACATTCATTTATGATCATTTTGATCTATACATCCCTAATTTTGAGCTAGTTTACATGGATATTTGAAGGCATGATTGAATAGTTAGGTTATGGAGTCATTTCATGATCTCTTTGAATACTTGAACCTTTTGATTGTTTTATAGCATGAAAGTGATCACCTTAGCTTCCTTATTGCATTTGTGCATATGTATTTGGTGGTAGTTGAAGATTAGATGAGATGCCATTAATGAGTTTTGTAGAAAATTGAATGAAATGATCTCTTACCTCCTTTGTTCACGTATGGATGACTTTGGTGCATGATTGAGTGTTGTTCTGAGGTTGTTTTGTTGCATATTTGTGGCTCTTTAACACCTGATCATGGTGGTATATGAATGATTGAAGCTTTGGTTCGTTCTCCCCAGTTTTGCTCTGTTTTGTTGCTGGAATGTGACAGGTCGCGGCCGTGACCGCGATTAGTTCAATCCGGATAAAGGCTGCGACCCTAATTCGATTTTTCTTCGATTTTTCAGGTCGTGCCCACGACCTGAAACTAGTGCTTTTCATGTTGTGGTCACTACCCCCATTTTGTCCATGTTTCGAGATGTTTTTTTTGGGCAAAAATTCTGAAAATATTGGAGGTAACGGCCGCTACCATTTCATGAAGAAAATGGGTCGCAGCCGCTACCCTCACCCATGCATGCATGAAATTCAAAAATGTAATATAAATTTCATGGCTTTCTGGACTTGTTTCCAGTCCATACACTTCATTAACATGTCATATAATGTGTTATCTTATGTGTTATGAAGTTTCATGATTTTTCGTGGATTATTTTACGAGGTATGCTCTAACGTGTCTTCAATGCTCCAAGTGCTTGCATGCATATTTAAGCCCTAAATGATTTTACCTTCCTTTATGACTTGTATGAATTGTAGATGTGTTAAAGTATATGTTATGATCGTTATTCGAAATTCTTGGATTTATTTGGTATGAAATATGGAAGTTATGAACTCGAATAAATATGAACGCTTCTTATAACGAATGAATGGCTTGTTTTTATGCTTAAAATGTATTAATCGTGCACATAAACATTTTCATGACATAATATTATCTCTTATGCATTCATGTCCTATTCATTACATTGTCGAGCGTCTTATGTGGTCATTTGAGTCTCACTTCACTTTCTTTGCATAGATTGGGGCCTAGGTTGAGACGAGGGCAAACAGTGAGGCTCTTGGTGTTTCTTTATGTCTTTCAAGGTGCGTTTCTCTTCTACCTAGATAAATGAACCGATCTATTCCCAATGTGTAACGTTTTCAGCCAAATTATTATATATATAACGAGTCTTTCAAAGAGTCTATGATTTTAACGTTAAGCCCTTTTCTTTAATGAACACCCTACCTACACGTTTTGCGAGACTTGAATGATTGCATGTAATGGGGCCCAAGGACTTAGTGTACATGGCTATCCGGGGAAGTTCGGGCTGACGGTGAACCCGTACACCAGTTCCACCAAACCACAGAGTCCAGAACTCGTTAGGAGATTAGCGAGGAAAGGAAGCTGAGTGCCTTTGGGGAACTCATGAAACCCCACTGGCCAACGATTGAAGTGACCGGGCCTTGCAAACCCCGTCCACCACCCGGAGGAAAAATGGAATTACTTGAATGATTATTAATGATCGAATGATTATGATTAATCGATTGATTGAGTACAAAAGAATGAATGCATGAACACCAAATTCACACTTAAATGATTACACGAGGTGGAGGTTGGAGACTTAGCCTTCTCGCCGGGCTCACGTATAACCATTGATTGAATGAATATGAGAGTTATAATCCCGTTGGATGACTTCTTGTTTTACCCACTTGGAAAATTGCTCCAAAACCTCTTTCGGGATTATAACATGCATGGATGTGTTTAAATTTCATTGTATCTATATATTATGCCTTATCTTTTATACCCACCAGTCTCCTTTAGACTAAACCCGGATTGTTTTCAGTTGTTTTGTGCAGGTAAGTGGAGCTAGGCAGGAATTCGAGTCGGTATGTCTCGCATTTATCTCTAACTCTTTATTTTGGGTCTTACACGCACTCATACTATTTATTTATGACTCTTATGTATTTATTATGACTTGAGCGTACATGATAGGCCATGATGGCATGCTAGCATTGTAAATATTCTATTTTGGAGCTTAATTGCTCAATGTAAATGTCATATGTTAATTAATACTTCTGCTTTGTTAGTTCTACTCTGATTTCTTGTTATCTCTAAATTTTATAGTTCAAGGGTTAGTCCCCGCCTAGCGTAGCGTGTGTGTATGTCCCCATTCGTCGTGATTTAGCTCATGTATGGATTACCCATTTCATATGCGGGTCGGGTCTCGGTGCGGGGGATGTGGTACCTTGCGCTCGGGTGCTACATCCTTAAGTGGTATCAGAGCTTCGAGTTGCAAAACCCGGGCTCTCGTGTCGTGTTGAATCTGTCTACGTCGTTCGGCATTAGGAATTTCTTGTCAATGTGATCCTTGTGCATTTCTTACGTGCTTATGTGCTTATTTCTTGCATTTTGAATGAATTATCTTGTGTTTTCATCCATGAACTAAACATAGCACGCATTTCTGTGTTTTATTTACAGGATGCCTCCTCGAAGATATAAAGATCGATCTCCTGAACGGCGCCCTTGCCATAATCGTTTTCCTTCTCCTCCACAATAACAACCGCCACCGGCAGAGGCTTTTGTGAATTCAATCATTAATATTATTGATGAAAGACTTCGAGATTATGTTCCACTGGCACCGCCTGCACCGGCACCGATACCCGCTCAAGAAGGTGGAATTACCGTCGTTTACCGCAAATTTAGAAATCAAAACCCTCCTAAATTCTACTCGGGGAATGACATGCAAGCCGAACAATAGCTTAAGGAGATCGAGCGGACATGGGAGCTTATTCCTTGCGTTTCTCAGGAAAAGGCGAGATGCACTATTGCCTTATTGCATGGGCAAGCTTATTCTTGGTGGGAAACAAACAAGATTCAACTAGATGTCGCCGGGGTAGAAGTTGATTGGGATGTATTTGTTCGGGAGTTCAAAGGAAAATTCATTCCACATGCTTCAAGAACTCGAAGATTGAGGGAATTCACGGAATTAAGGCAAGGGAATCGGACTGTTTCCGCGTATATTTTAGAATTTGATAGGTTGGTTCGCTATGCTCCGAATATTGTGAGTGATGATACACATAAAGCTATGCCTTTTGTTCAAGGATTGAGGCCGGATATTCAGATGGCTATTGAGGCAGGTAATGCAATTACGTGGTTTGAGGCAACTACCAAGGCTTTGAGGGTGCAAGACGGAGTGGTGAGCCGAAGGACTACCTATCGCTCTGGCCAAGGATCCGGTTCGGGATCAGGATACAATCCAGGAAAGAGGCCTATGAATCAAATAGCTCAACCAAATAAAGGCCTGAATAAGAAGCCCCACACATCTGGGCCTGTTTTCAAACGACAAGCACTACCGACAAAAAGGGGGGGGTCGACAGGACAATACCACCGTGTACTTATTGTGGTGGACCGACCCACGCCTATAATAATTGTCGAAGAAGATTGGGTATATGTCTGATATGCGGCAAGGGAACTCACATGGCAAATACTTACCCCGACAAGAATCAAGGCTTTCAAGTTGGAGCTTAGAGACCCCTAATTCCGACACGAGCTTGTGCCCTCGAGGGCGAGGAGCAAAATGTAGAGGCCGACCCCAACGTCCTGGTGGAAGCTACCGTTTGCATACATAACATGAACATACATACACTTTTTGATCCGGGTGCCACACATTCCTTTCTTTCTTATGATCTAGTTTCTCCTCTATGCTTGCCTGTTATTTGTGTGAATTCTTGTTATTTGGTGAGTTCTCCTCTTGGAGTAAGTTTGCAGACAGATCGAGTTGTCCGTGGTTGTTCAGTGATATTAGAATGGAAAGATTATCCGACAGATTTTATCATGATGCCTATGAAGAAATATGGGGTAATTCTGGGGATGGATTGGCTATTTAAGCACCGAGCCACAGTTGATTGTTTTGCTAAGAAAGTAAAGTTGGGTGAGAAGTTGATTGTGGGAATCGGGTCGAAGACGGTGCCATTGTTGTCTTTTACGGAAGCTCACAAGTTAGTAAGGGATGAACCCATGGGATTTATTGCCTATCTCCTTAATAAACCAAAGGATCAAACAAGCTTTGAGGAGACGACCGTAGTGAAGGAATATCCCGATGTATTTCCGGGAAATTTGGGTTCTCTACCACCAGACCGGGAGATTGAGTTTGTAATTGACTTATATCCGGGATCAGAACCTTATTCTAAAACTCCTTATAGAATGGCTCCGGCAGAGTTGAAAGAATTAAAGATTCAACTTGAGGAATTACTTAAAATTGGATATATTCGACCGAGTTCATCGCCGTGGGGTGCTCCGGTTCTTTTTTTCAAGAAGAAGGACGAGACGTTGAGGATGTGCATAGACTACCGAGAACTTAATCGGATGACCATAAAGAATAAGTACCCATTGCCCCAGATTGAGGATTTATTCGACATGTTACAAGGTTTGGGGGTTTATTCAAAATTAGATTTAAGACAAGGTTACTATCAATTGAAAATCCGGGAAGAAGACATTCCAAAGACAGGATTCAACACCCGGAACGGGCATTACGAATTTGTGGTGATGCCTTTTGGATTGACTAATGCCTCTGCAGCATTCATGGATATGATGCATAGAATTTTCCATCCCTATCTCGATAAGTTTGTGGTGATTTTTATACATGATATCCTTGTGTATTCACGGACAGTTGAAGATCATGCTCGACATCTCAAATTAGTGTTGGAAACGTTGAGAGAGCACCAGTTGTTTTCGAAGTTTAGTAAGTGTGAGTTCTAAGTAACGGTCTCGATCTTCGAAGGATCAACCGGGTTGCTTTTCTAGGTCACATCGTTTCAAGTAAGGGTTTGGAAGTAGATCCTTCGAAAATCGAGACCGTTACTCAGTGGCAAAGTCCGAAGAATGCCTCTGAGGTTAGAACTTTCTTGGGTTTGGCAGGTTATTATCGAAGATTTGTACAAGTTTTTCAAACATTGTCGCCCCGTTAACCCGATTAATTAAGAAAGAAGTTAAATTTGAGTGGGACGAGGCATGTGAGGCGAGTTTCCAACTCTTGAAGGAAAAGTTGACCACTGCACCGGTATTAGCACTTCCCGAAGGCACTAAAGGATACATGGTTTATATGGACGCCTCGAAGGAAGGTTTGGGATGTGTTTTGATGCAGAGTGGAAAAGTGATTGCCTACGCCTCGAGAAAATTGAAGGATCATGAACAAAACTATCCCACTGATGATCTCGAACTTGCAGCCGTGATCTTTACTTTAGGAAAGTGGAGACACTACCTTTATGGAATTTCTTTCGAGATCTTTCCCGACCACAAGAGTCTCCAGTATTTGTTCTCTCTGAAGGATTTGAACAAGAGACAAAGGCGTTGGATGGAGATTTTGGTGGATTATGAGTGTACAATCCGATACCATCCCGAAAAAGCCAATGTGGTCGTGGATGCGCTTAGTAGGAAGGCTAGCATATCTAATGTAAAAGTAGAAAGTGGAAATGAAACTGAATCTTTTAAGTTGAGAGCTAGTATTCGGAATATTTCAGTTCAGCTGGATCTTCGATAAAGATTGTTTGATGCTCAGAGAATGGATCCCGAGGTTCAGAAATGAGCACAGAAAGCTCGAGCAAATTACGAGTGCTCGTTTGGGTTTGATGACACGGGACAATTAAGATTTAAAAATAGAGTTGTTGTACCAGAAGAGTTGAAAAGACTTATATTAGAAGAAGCTCATTGATCAGGGTATTCGATCCATGCCAGAGGGAATAAGATGTACTAATATTTGAAAAAATTTTATTGGTGGAATGGACTTAAGAGGGATGTGATTAATTTCGTGAAACATTGCATGACATGCCAAGTGGTAAAAGCTGAGCATCAGAAGCTGTCAGGGCTACTTCAACCATTACCTATGTAACGCCCCGATTTTTATTTATTAATATTTTATGTCTAAAATAATTTTATAAATTATATTTTATAATACTTTCATGAAATTCATACTAAACTTATAATTTATCTCATAACTTGAAAATGTTTATTTCGTGAGATAATTACCGAAAATGATTTAATTGTTAACTTGCCTATATGTTCATTATTTTAAATTTAGGAACCAAATTGCATAACCTTTTAAGGACTCAATTGATCAATTCCCAAAGCTTTCCATCCTTAGTTGTATGACTTAAAGAGTTGAGGGACTAAAGTGCAGTTTATACATTTCACTTAAATCAAGGATGGTGATTCACATACGTAGCTTCCCCAAGCTTCTTCAATCATTTTTATCCCAAAAATCACCAACATATTGCTCCTTGCTTGCTCGGTTCTTCAAGAAGAAAAGGGAAGAAGAGATTTTATCATCACCATCAAGTTTGCTCAAGAAGCTCCAAGCTTTTACGCTCCAAATCATCCATCTTCATCTTCTTCATCCATTTCTTTTATTTCAAGGTTGGTTGTGCATGAACTCTTGATTCTTGAGCATATTTGATTGAGCTAGGGTTTAGGAATTATATATTAGATGAGTTAATTGAAGTTGGAAGCATGATTATGTGGTTATATCATGAATTATGGCATGATTTGTGCATGAATTTAATGGAAAATCAAGCTTGAATGATCAATATGAACTTGAGTTGGAAACCTTGATTACTTGATGAAACTTCATGATTTATGTGGTTAAATGATATATCATTGTCTTTTAAGTGTGTATGCATCATATTTCCAGAAAAACATAACTTGGTTGATTGAAAATGGAATTTTGGTGTTGTTGTTATGCATTCCCGTAGCCCTCCCCGGTTTTGCTCTGTTTCTGTAAGTTGCAGAAACAGGGAACGACCGTTCCCAGCCTCAAGGCATTGAGGGAACGGGCGTTCCCCTCTTTTAAACTAAAACAAGCTGGCCGAGCATGGGAACGGCCGTTCCCATGTTGGCCTTGCGCCGGAAGGGCCGTTCCCAGCTAAGGCGCGTTTCTAAAATGGGAAATCGTGGGCGCGAGTTTGGGGTTATGGGAACGACCGTTCCCATTTTACAAAGGGGTCCGGAACGGCCGTTCCCACCTCGCTGACAGAACAAATGTGACTGCATAAAATTACAATTTTAGCCCCTCGATCCAACGACTTCCTTGACCCCGATTTGCTTTAATATGTACTAATATGATGTGAAATAACAAGTTATCATGCCACATTGCCTTTGCCTCGTCATCTCGTTGCATTTACGCCGTTCGTCATATTTGGTCCATTTTAGAGTCAAGTCTCACGTGTACACGTCTATTTTGCACAGACCAGCTTCGTAGGGACGAGGAGCAAGCCCCGTAGGCCGTGCCTACTTGTCTTTGTCAGTATAGGTGAGGTTTAATTGCTAGTTACATAGAACCTGTATACCCTTTATGTGATATTTTGGCCAAAAAGGTATCTATAGTTATACTTTCTATAAATCATTGATCATTTCAAGTTATGTTCAAGCAAGCCAGCAAGCAAGTCAGGTATTGTTTCATGCATGTTTAGGCGAGTAGCATGACCGATACATTTGGGCCCGAGGGTAGTGACTGGAGCCAACCGGGAAAGCAAGGGCTGACGGGTAACTCTGGCGCTATCCTCACCACACTAGGGGTCACCCCTGAATCCACTAGGAGGTTAGTGGAGGAAGGAGCTCCGGGCTTAGGGATTCATGTACCCTCTGCTCAATGAGATTGGATGTTGGGGCCTTGCAATCCCTTCATCAAACCGGAGGAAAAAGGAGACTGGGGATGAGTCCGGCACCACGGATGATCCTCGGGTTATTGCATGATTTCCATTTCATGAACGTGATTTATGATTACACTATCACACGATTGCACGATAAATGAATTGGGTGATCACCTATTGAATATTAAACAAGCAAGCATGTTCATGTACATTTGGAGTAAGGTTGGAGACCGCCCTCACTCGCCGGGGCTATGTATTGATTGATTGCATGAAACGATCCAGTAATTAATATTGATAGTTGTAATCTCGGGCGAGTTCTCTATTATTGTGTACGTATAATGTTTTAATTATAAAACCTTACCCGAGGTTATAACTTGTATGTGATTGCGCTAATATATATTTATGCCCCTCACTCAGTCTTCGGTAGACTGATACTTCACCTTTCAGGTACTTGAGAGCCGGTCGTGCTAGGCGGGAGTCTGGTCCAGTCTTGCATTGTCACGAGTCTAGCAGTGCACCATCATGTAAATATTTTACTACTTCTCATGTTTTGACCGTTGTTATCACTTTCTGAATACTTGATCTTGCATAAGTTAGTAAGAGATGATAATGTATTGATAATTAGTTTGGTATCTATACGTATCTATCTGATAAATATGGTACCTATATGTATATATGAAATAATGCTTCCGCTTTTAATTGTTATGCATTGGTTTTGTATTGCTTTGGGGTTTAGTCCCGCCTGGCTCGTCTTTTCTTTTCTTTGTCACCCGTTCGCTATAGGTTAGTTCATGTACGGATTGTCCATTTCGTATGTGGATCGGCCTATAGTGCGGGGGTGTGGTACCTCCACGTGTCCGGGGTGCTACATCTGAGGTGGTATCAGAGCCCGGTTGCAAAACCGAGGTTCTCGTGTCGTGTCGTGTCAAGTCTAGGTCGAACGGCATAGGATTAATTGTTGATTGAGAGTCTTGCATATTATCTGAAGCTAATTGAATTTTTTCGAATTAATTAGATTACTTGACAACTTGCGCTTTGCATTGATTTCTGATATTTAGTGCCAACTAATTGATTTGGAATTCTTTGCTATTATGTGCTTAATGTGTTTTATTTAAACATTGACACACTACTTGTTGCATTTATATTAAATTTTCATCGCGAGCATTAATTATGTGACTATTATGTGACATGAGCATGCCTCACCTGCATGCATTTATTTCAACGAAAGTTGTGAGTTACAGGTTGTAGAAAGAATATAAAACCACGGCCAGTTGCTCGATAATTTTGGGCTATTACAGAATTTGAGAAGGGTGTGCAAGTTGAGGCTAAAATTAGGGCGTGGAAGGAAAGTCAATTAATTATGTCCGATCGAAGTACAAGCTTGGGTATTACCTTTGGGTCATATCAACCGGATTCAACTTTCTAACACGATAGCCAGAAAGATTAAACAACCAGTTATGGAAATCAATATGTTCGGGATTCTACATTTGGGTAAGGCAAGTTTATTTTCTGATTCAAGAAAAATTGTCGTGTTGAGAGAATACACTGAAGGATATGGAGTGGTAAATGAACGCACTCAAGAAAGGTAAAGTACTAATTAGAGAGAGAATAACTGGATTGCCGTTAGCAAGTGATTCAAGGGGTTGGAAGGAAAAGAAGTTTCGAAGATGCTTAAATCAGGGAGTTCTAAAATAAGGAAGAGATATTCTCGGGGTAATGGCTCTAAAGATTATCAACTATGATGTGGTTGAATTGGAAGATATGGAGCAACAAGTCGAAGCATTCAAATTTCGGGACTACCAACGTGGATCATCCATTCACAGAAACTGCTACCCCGGGGAATTTTAGACTAAGGATCAAATGTGGAAAAGTTCAAAGACAAGTTCATTAAGTTATGATTCAAAGGATGAGATCCGGAACAAAAGATTTCACTGTGGGAAATTTGTACTACCAAAGATGACGCGTCTACCGGGCCAGGAAGTCTATTTCATCCGAGGACAAAGAGAAGGAAGAATGGGAAAAATTAAGTACTCCCGAATCGGAAGAATAGCCAAGTAAGGGATTCAATTAGTTGGAAGTACGGTTTCAGCAAGAGAAGAAAACAATTCCAGTAATTCAAATCAAGTTGGTAGAATTAGGTAATTCATTCACGGAAGACTAGGATGCTAGGGATTCTATAATCGGGTGGAACGAGTGTATTTTCCAGATTTAAATTTGGATTGCCATGTGAGAGCGCGAATCGGAAGATTTGGAGTAACAAATGAAAACGGTAAAGAATGATGAGAAACAAAAGGAAAGGGAAGTATAGGTTCAAGGCATAGGCAAGTAAGAAGACAAGTTCTACGATTTCCTTAATTCCTAAAGATCAGATTTAAAAGATTTCAATCACGGTGGTAATTTGGAGAATCAGGACAATAACGGGAGATTATTGTTCAAGAGGAGTTCGGAAGCTAATTTCATAAATGGAGCCGAGGTGGAATTCAAGAGTTTGTTTGGGGAATCATACAGTTACACCAGCTTATGCAAGAAAGTTTCACCAAGGAGGTAATTATGGTAATAAGCAACAAAGCTTAACTTTCATGGAAATAAAGTGAGAGAAGAGATGGGAAAATGGCAGGGTTCGGGATTTCAATTAAGAAAGGGATAAAGGAAGCTTAGCACTCCAGTGAATATGAAATTGAAAGACAATCATGTTAAAGATTTCAGTAGTGGGCATATCCAGATCCAAGCTGAATTGTCGTGTTGTGAGATTGCGTTAAAGGACATGAAGCAATAAATGAAAATAATAAAGAAAGGCCACGAATTGCTAGGTCAAGGTTGGGTGATCGAGTGCAAACAACGGAAAAGGGAATTCATTCAATTATTCAAACTCTTAAGGAGTAAACAAGGGAGTTGGATAAAAGTGACAACTATGAAGAGGATTCAGGCAACAATTGGGGAGCAGCTATTAAAGAGTAAGCTAGATGTTAATTCCGTGAGCGTAGAAGACTTCGGGTTTCAGAAATCATAATACTGAGCCGTGGGAATGTTCAAGTGAATGTTAGACAGATTTGAAGAACAGAAGACCATGGAAACCAGGAACGATCACCAGTTCAGGACAAGCTTCGGATTCAACAAACAAGGAATTTCATGTCGAGATAAAATTTTCCATTACTCCGGTGACAGGTTCAATGCATCCATAAGCACGTGCATCATACGCTACTTTAATTTTAAATTTCTTTACATATATGTAATTTCCCTGATTGAACTTAATTGCTCCAATGTGCTGAAATATTATTTCCGAGTGGGTAACGTGCATCGGCATATTAATTCAACATGCATATTCAGTGTCTTGATTAACAGGATGTCGCAAGATCGCCCTTATACGGAACAAGTGCCTAGAGTTTCTCCACATTTACCCCCTCCGGTCCAGCCACAGGAGTTTTTCGAGTCTTTGGTTCGTTTAGTGGATCAGAAGATAAAAGAGTATGTTTCCTCAGCGCCACAAGTCTTATCAACACAGCCGGGCCAAATTTCGATGGCATTTAGGGAATTTCAGGACCAATCATCCTCAAGACCCTTTGAAGGAAACAAGGATTCCACCGGGTCACAACTCAAGAAAATCAAAAGAGTGTGAGAACTAACTCCGAGTGGCTCCCAAGAAAAGGTCCGAGGCACCACCTCGTTGGAGGCAAGAAGGTCTAATCCTCACCCCCAGGCAGGCTTCAGGTTCGAAGTCGGGACAACTTTCTAGCAAAGGAAAGCGACCTATCTCTTACCATACCCCAGCACCTCAGGAAAGATCTCGCAAGAAAAAGAAGCAATCACTTGGACCGAGTTCGGGAACTTCGTGTAACCCAGTTTCAACAACATCTTCTGGGAAACTTCTTTGCAGTTATTGTGGACGTGATAACCACACTTATGATGGCTGTAGGAAACGGTTGGGATTATGTCTCTACTGTGGGAGTGACGAGCATCACATCGACACTTGCTCAAGGCTACGAGGGAAATCTCTCGGGGTGGAAGATTACCAGCGCGAGCACGGGAAGGTACCAATTATATACATGATACAACCAACGGTGAACGGTACCTTTAACCATGCATACCACGTGCATCACTGATCTTTTTGTTAGTGTATTTAATTTCTTGCGCATTGCAAATTAGTTAATTATGAGTGATAAATATGTGATTAAATGATTTTTATTTCTCTATGTGATATCTATGATATTAATATGATTCTATTTGTCTATGCAACATTCACGCCATTATTTTTGCTATCTACTCCTTGAACTACTTCAGTGCTTGTGAGAGACGGGGCTCTCTCCTTTCCTGTTGAGAGACGGGGCTCTCTCACTCCTTGTTGGGAAACGGGGTTTCTCACTTCTTGTGAAAGACGGAGCTCTTTCATTCCTTATTCAAGAGACGGGGTTCTCTTATAAATTTTGCGTCGTTTTAAAACTTGACAGTGGACCTGGGGACCAGCTCCTTTTAAGGGGGGGAGAGTTGTAACGCCCCGATTTTCATTTATTAATATTTTATGTCTAAAATAATTTTATAAATTATATTTTATAATACTTTCATGAAATTCATACTAAACTTATAATTTATCTCATAACTTGAAAATGTTTATTTCGTGAGATAATTACCGAAAAGGATTTAATTGTTAACTTGCCCATATGTTCATTATTTTAAATTTAGGAACCAAATTGCATAACCTTTTAAGGACTCAATTGATCAATTCCCAAAGCTTTCCATCCTTAGTTGCATGACTTAAAGAGTTGAGGGACTAAAGTGCAGTTTATACATTTCACTTAAATCAAGGATGGTGATTCACATACGTAGCTTCCCCAAGCTTCTTCAATCATTTTTATCCCAAAAATCACCAACATATTGCTCCTTGCTTGCTCGGTTCTTCAAGAAGAAAAGGGAAGAAGAGATTTTATCATCACCATCAAGTTTGCTCAAGAAGCTCCAAGCTTTTACGCTCCAAATCATCCATCTTCATCTTCTTCATCCATTTCTTTTATTTCAAGGTTGGTTGTGCATGAACTCTTGATTCTTGAGCATATTTGATTGAGCTAGGGTTTAGGAATTATATATTAGATGAGTTAATTGAAGTTGGAAGCATGATTATGTGGTTATATCATGAATTATGGCATGATTTGTGCATGAATTTAATGGAAAATCAAGCTTGAATGATCAATATGAACTTGAGTTGGAAACCTTGATTACTTGATGAAACTTCATGATTTATGTGGTTAAATGATATATCATTGTCTTTTAAGTGTGTATGCATCATATTTCCAGAAAAACATAACTTGGTTGATTGAAAATGGAATTTTGGTGTTGTTGTTATGCATTCCCGTAGCCCTCCCCGGTTTTGCTCTGTTTCTGTAAGTTGCAGAAACAGGGAACGACCGTTCCCAGCCTCAAGGCATTGAGGGAACGGGCGTTCCCCTCTTTTAAACTAAAACAAGCTGGCCGAGCATGGGAACGGCCGTTCCCATGTTGGCCTTGCGCCGGAAGGGCCGTTCCCAGCTAAGGCGCGTTTCTAAAATGGGAAATCGTGGGCGCGAGTTTGGGGTTATGGGAACGACCGTTCCCATTTTACAAAGGGGTCCGGAACGGCCGTTCCCACCTCGCTGACAGAACAAATGTGACTGCATAAAATTACAATTTTAGCCCCTCGATCCAACGACTTCCTTGACCCCGATTTGCTTTAATATGTACTAATATGATGTGAAATAACAAGTTATCATGCCACATTGCCTTTGCCTCGTCATCTCGTTGCATTTACGCCGTTCGTCATATTTGGTCCATTTTAGAGTCAAGTCTCACGTGTACACGTCTATTTTGCACAGACCAGCTTCGTAGGGACGAGGAGCAAGCCCCGTAGGCCGTGCCTACTTGTCTTTGTCAGTATAGGTGAGGTTTAATTGCTAGTTACATAGAACCTGTATACCCTTTATGTGATATTTTGGCCAAAAAGGTATCTATAGTTATACTTTCTATAAATCATTGATCATTTCAAGTTATGTTCAAGCAAGCCAGCAAGCAAGTCAGGTATTGTTTCATGCATGTTTAGGCGAGTAGCATGACCGATACATTTGGGCCCGAGGGTAGTGACTGGAGCCAACCGGGAAAGCAAGGGCTGACGGGTAACTCTGGCGCTATCCTCACCACACTAGGGGTCACCCCTGAATCCACTAGGAGGTTAGTGGAGGAAGGAGCTCCGGGCTTAGGGATTCATGTACCCTCTGCTCAATGAGATTGGATGTTGGGGCCTTGCAATCCCTTCATCAAACCGGAGGAAAAAGGAGACTGGGGACGAGTCCGGCACCACGGATGCGCCTCGGGTTATTGCATGATTTCCATTTCATGAACGTGATATATGATTACACTATCGCACGATTGCACGATAAATGAAGTGCATGATCACCTATTGAATATTAAACAAGCAAGCATGTTCATGTACATTTGGAGTAAGGTTGGAGACCGCCCTCACTCGCCGGGGCCACGTATTGATTGATTGCATGAAATGATCCAGTAATTAATATTGATAGTTGTAATCTCGGGCGAGTTCTCTATTATTGTGTACGTATAATGTTTTAATTATAAAACCTTACCCGAGGTTATAACTTGCATGTGATTGCGCTAATATATATTTATGCCCCTCACTCAGTCTTCGGTAGACTGATACTTCACCTTTCAGGTACTTGAGAGCCGGTCGTGCTAGGTGGGAGTCTGGTCCAGTCTTGCATCGTCACGAGTCTAGCAGTGCACCATCATGTATATATTTTACTACTTCTCATGTTTTGACCGTTGTTATCACGTTCTGAATACTTGATCTTGTATAAGTTAGTAAGAGATGATAATGTATTGATAATTAGTTTGGTATCTATACGTATCTATCTGATAAATATGGTACCTATATGTATATATGAAATAATGCTTCCGCTTTTAATTGTTATGCATTGGTTTTGTATTGCTTTGGGGTTTAGTCCCGCCTGGCTCGTCTTTTCTTTTCTTTGTCACCCGTTCGCTATAGGTTAGTTCATGTACGGATTGTCCATTTCGTATGTGGATCGGCCTATTGTGCGGGGGTGTGGTACCTCCACGTGTCCGGGGTGCTACAACCTATCCCGGAATGGAAATGGCAACAAGTGGCAATGGATTTTGTTTCGGGTCTTCCAAGGGTGAGAGGTGGTCTTGATGGAATTTGGGTGATCGTGGATCGGTTGACAAAGTCGGCACATTTTCTTGCTATCCGGATGTCTGATAAAGTGACCAAGCTTGCTATGAAATATTGTGATGAGATTGTTCATCTTCATGGAGTGCTGGTAAGTATCGTATCAGACCGGGACCCAAGATTCACTTCGAGATTTTGGCAAGAGTTACAAAGAAATTTGGGAACAAGGCTTCAATTCAGCATAGCTTTCCACCTTCAGACAGACGGGCAGTCAGAAAGGTTAATTAAATATTTGGAGGATATATTGAGATCATGTGCATTGGATTTTCTGAGTTCGTGGAACGAGCAATTACCTCACCCATGCATGCACGAAATTCGAAAATGTAACATAATTTTCATGGCTTTCTCAACTTGTTTCCAGTCTATACACTTCATTAACATGTCATATAATGTGTTATCTTATGTGTTATGAAGTTTCATGATTTTTCGTGGATTATTTTACGAGTTATGCTCTAACGTGTTTTCAATGCTCCAAGTGCTTGCATGCATATTTAAGCCCTAAATGATAAGTTTTACCTTCCTTTATAACTTGTATGAATTGTAAATGTGTTAAAGTATATGTTATGATCGTTATTTGAAATTCTTGGATTGATTTGGTAAGAAATATGGAAGTTATGAACTCGAATAAATATGAACGCTTCTTATAACGAATGAATGGCTTGTTTATATGCTTTCAAGGTATTAATCGTTCACATGAACGTTTTCATGACATAATATTATCTCTTATGCATTCATGTCCTATTCATCACGTTGCCGAGCGTCTTATGTGGTCATTTGAGTCTCACTTCACTTTCTTTGCACATATTCGGGTCTAGGTGGAGACGAGGGCGAGCAGTGAGGCTCTTGGTGTTTCTTTTTGTCTTTCAAGGTGGGTTTCTCTTCTACTTAGATAAATGAACCGATATATTCCCAATGTGTAACGTTTTAAGCCAAACTATTTTATATATATCGAGTCTCTCAAAGAGTCTATGATTTTAACGTTAAGCCTTTTTCTTTAATGAACACCCTACCTAAACGTTTTGGCGAGACTTGAATGATTGCACGGAATGGGGCCCAGGGACTTAGTGTACGTGGCTATCCGGGGAAGCTTGAGCTGACGGTGAACCCGTGCACTAGTTCCACCAAACCACAGAGTCCGGAACTCGTTAGGAGATTAGCGAGGAAAGGAAGCTGAGTGCCTTTGGGGAACTCATGAAAACCCACTAGCCAATGATTGAGGTGGCCAGGCCTTGCAAACCTGTCCACCGCCCAGAGGAAAAAGGGAATTACTTGAATGATTATGAATGACCGAAAGATTATGATTGATCGATTGATTGAGCACGAAAGAATTAATGCATGAACACCAAATTCACATTTAAATGATTACACGAGGTGGAGGTTGGAGACTTAGCCTTCTTGTCGGGCTCACGTATAACCATTGATTGAATGAATATGAGAGTTATAATCCTATTGGATGACTTCTTGTTTTACCCAGTTGGGAAATTGCTCCAAAACCTCTTTCGGGATTATAACATGCATGGATATGTTTAAATTTCGTTGTATCTATATATTATGCCTTGTCTTTTATACCCATCAGTCTCCTTTAGACTGAACCCGGATTGTTTTCAGTTGTTTTGTGCAGTTAAGTGGAGCTAGGCGGGAATTCGAGTCGGTGTGTCTTGCATTTGTCTCTAGCTCTTTATTTTGGGTTTTACACGCACTCATACTAGTTTATTTATGACTCTTATGTATTGATTATGACTTGAGCGTACATGATTGGCCGTGATGGCATGCTAGCATTGTAAATATTCGATTTTGGAGCTTAATTGCTCAATGTAAATGTTATATGTTAATTAATGCTTCCGCTTTGTTAGTTCTACTCTGATTTCTTGTTATCTTTACATTTTATGGTTCAAGGGTTAGTCCCGCCTAGTGTAGCGTGTGTGTATGTCCCCGTTCGCCGTGATTTAGCTCGTGTATGGATTATCCATTTTATATGCGGGTCGGGTCTCGGTGTGGGGGATGTGGTACCTTGCGCTCGGGTGCTACAAGACATATTACAACGAGTTTAAGCAACATAATCACTTAAGTCATATAGCTCACACAATAGCAATTAGAACACGAAATTATTAAGTTAAACAGTCACTTAGCAATTAAAACAGAATTAAATCACATAACACTCGGCCTAAACCCACTCGTGACATCATACCTGTACGTACGAAAAAGTTGGGTGTTACACCTTGTACCAGTCATCTTCTTGCAGCCAAACGGATTCTTTGATACATTAAATGTACTCTGGAACTTGGTACTTCTTTCAGCCCTTGTTCCAGTTTTACCTTGACTGGTTTTTGTGATGTTGATTGGACCGGTTGCCCCGACACTCGTCGTTCCACCACAAGATACGCTATTTATTTTGGATCGAATCTCATCTCTTGGCATTCCCATAATCAGCCCACTGTTTCTAAGTCAAGTTCGGAAGCTGAATATCGTGCCTTATCAAGTTTAAGTTCTGAGCTTCTCTTGTTTGTGCATCTCCTCCAGTTTCTTAGAATACAACTACCACGAGCTCCTACCATTCATTGTGATAATCTTAGTACCATTTATATGGCTACTAATCCGGTGGTTCACAATCGAAGCAAACATATTGAGGTTGATGTTCATTTTGCACGGGGAAAAGTTGCTGCTGGAACTTTCTAGCTTCACTATATTGGTACCAGAGATCAAATTGCGGACATCCTAATGAAACCTCTTTACCGTCCACGATATGAAGATCTTCGTACCAAGCTTTGCGTTTTGAACCCGCCTCAAGGTGGGGGGGGGGGGGGGGGGGGGGTAGAGTAATTATAGGGATTGTGCATCTTTAGGAAACTTATTGTTGTACATAAATATTCTTTATTTCCCTTAATTTATAATTCCCTTAGATTACTCTAGGATATTAATTGTAAATCTTTAGGATTGTATTGTATCATAATATATATCTTGTAATATCCTTTGAGAAGTAATACAGAAATTGGCATGCTCGGGGATTAAATTCACATATCATAAATTCATAAATCATAAGAATCCATACCACATATCACTTATAGCATATTCTTGACATTTAAATCAAATAATTCATATATTTTCAAATATTTTCATATAATTCATATAATAAAGAATTGAATATAAAATAAAATTTAAATAAATACACGTGGCACGAACCTGTACGTACGAAAAAGCAGGGTGTCACAAATCAACTTGAGAAGAAAGGCCGAAACGCAAGGGTGACGCCTCAATTCAATGTCTTTCACGAAGAACACCGGAGCTCCGATTCGAATGTTTTGAGAGTGTTTTCAAACTTCTCCTCCTTGCTTGTTGCTTTGTTGTTGTATAGTTCTTGGTTGGTCTTCATGTTGTGGTCTTTAACTTTGTATAGAAGATCTTTATTGTGTCGGAGGTGATTTCTTACCTTAATTATTCTTATAATATTTTTTCAAAATCAAAAAATGTGATTTGGTTATGAAAATATTGCATTTTATTTTTCCTTACAAATTTAAACATATTTAAAATATATATTAAAATATCAATTAATTGATTCTTTACTTTAGGAATTTCATTCAATTAAATATCTAATATTTGAAATAAAAATATATATTTTTAATTTTTAATACATGCTTAATTTGCATGTGTGATATCTTTGAGGGACACAAATTTTAGGCTCCTATAATAACCTCATAAAATTCCTTGATTTTATTTTTATCCGAACACTTCTTATCCAAACATTTTGATAGCATATTCTGAAACAGGATTCAGCGTCTTATATATCGCAAGCATTTATATAACGTGAGAGCTTAAGGATCCCAAAATAAACTTAGCCAAACACCCTCTAATTGTGAGCTAATTATACTCCTGAGATAGCAAGATCGATATCGATGTAATCGTGGTGTCTATTGCTATTAACGATTAAAAACCATGTTAACCTTCTTCAATGTATAGTTCTCGATACAATCTCTTTGTAAAACCTGCCATGAACTCTCTATATTTATGAGCACACACTAATGGAAAAAAATGATAATAATAAGAAAACATATCATTCACGAGCAAACAATCGAAGAACCCACGTCATAGTCAGAATGGATATACAAATGACATTAGAAATCACATTAGCATTTGTCCTAGCTACCCAAATTCAAATAAAATAAACATGCTTAAATCTCCCAACACTAAAGGGAGTCCTAATTGAAAAATGCTCGGCTCATTCTTCAATTTACACATCATTTTCTCTTCTTTCCTATACACTTGATGCATCAGACACCTCCAATTTTAGGGGGCTGTCAATTCAAAAACAAAGAAAAAGAGAATGCAGTAAAGGAGATGTCAAACAAATATACCAATTACCAACCTCTCTAAGAATGTCTTTAAGCAACAGAAATATGAATGTACATTTCTTACATGGATAATTACACCGACATACCTCAAGGTTTGATCTAATCAAAAAAACTTTTCTTAGCGCATTGTAAGATTGGGGCTACCACAAGCTATTATAGTCAAAAGTTTAGAGGCAGCTATTGATCAGTAAGTATCAAAGGCGACTTTGGGGATTCATAAAAAGTTAGAGATGAAATCTTCAAAATTCATCAATCCAAATATAGTGAAAATTCTCAGACACATCCAAACGTAAGGGAAGATTTTGTAATATCTCAAACATCAAGGGACAATTGTTTAATTGTGTCGAACCTCGGGATATGTCAGTTTAGTTATCCCCAATATAAAAGTGATAACTCCGGAATGTGACAATTCAAACAACTGCTTTTTTGACAAATAGATGAAAAAAAAAAAAAAAAAAAGAAGATAAATATACCTTTTTTAGAGGCACCTTTGAAGTTCCTGGCATAGGTTTCAGTATCTCAAAAGAACATACTAATGATTCATCCACACTCAAAAGAGCACCTGCATTGTCAAATTCTCCACCATAATTTGGAGCAGAAAATATCGTCACAAGTCTTCTTTTGGCAAAGAACTCATACCCATCCTCCACCACCTGCAGCAAAGAACACAGTATGTGTTAAAGCTTCTTTAAGCAGATGGTTTGATAAAAGCATGGAGGCTTCACAAAAGAAACTCAGGGTATCAATCAAGAGAGGAAATTCTCAGATAAATGTGTCCAATATAGTTTCGCATATTCCAATGTCCTATTAATGGTCAGAATTTCAATGAAGATATATAGTTAAAAGTGAATTTTGTTTCTTGTGGATGAAAAACTGAAATGAGATATGTTAGTTAGATTCAGGTAAATTTTTTTAAACCATTGTAGTTTGGCAAGAATTGATTTCATCTCTAGCATCTATAAGCATAGGTCTACAAATGAAAAGGCCAATAGTATGCAAGCCCGCCATTGTTCAGAAAATATATAGCTCACAAACCACTTGCCAACTACAAAGATAAAGAAAAGAAGGAAATATGAAGGAAAAAAAGCCTGCAAAGCAAAAAAAGATAGTTATACATGTAATTAGATACACATACCTGATGACCCCGACAAATAAGGTCTAACTCATTTTTTTCCAAGAATTCAGCAACTGCATCTGGCCCAAAGATACACGAAACACCTCTATCACTATCAGACCAACCCCGTATCCTAGGATCAGGGTCGGACCACAGCAAATCACATAGAAGACCATTATCTGGAATATCAGTGGGCCTAGGAAGCTCTTTTATCTGATCCAATTGTTTTAATTCTGGAGAAAGCCCTCCATGCATGCAAAGTATCTTTTCATCAATGAGGGCACAGACTGGCAAACAGTTAAAGCAGTCGGTGAATATCTTCCAGAGTCGAACATTAAATCTCCTCTTACATTCATCATAAAATCCATATATCCGGTTTATTTTGGCATCTTCATGGTTTCCCCTCAAAAGGAATATTTTATCTGGATACTTTATCTTATAAGCCAATAATAAGCATATTGTTTCCAAACTCTGCTTGCCTCTATCTACATAATCCCCTAGAAAGAGGTAATTTGCATCAGGGGGGTAACCCCCATACTCAAAGACCCTCAATAGGTCTTGGTACTGTCCGTGTATGTCACCTATAAGAAAAAACAAATCTAAGTTATGAGCACAGGAAAAAAGAACGGCCAATAAAGCAACAACTAATGCCTACATACAAATTTCCCATGTTGGTTTCAAAACTAAAGAACAAAATTCAACCAAAGCAAGAAATGTGATCTGGAAACTTGAATGAGAACCATTCATGTGCTGCAAGTGAGGGATTTTATTAAGTTTTAAACAGTGATATCGTTAAACTATGTCGCATGACCAAACGGGGTTACTTGCAAGGTGGAGATATGTTATAGGGTAGGTGTGTGTAATTTGAAATAAAGAAGGAAGATTTGTATTATCTACACATAGTTCCCCTCAAGGCCCTTTAATTATTTCTAATTAATAATTGCATTTAAACATGGATAACAGGATAAACTTGGATTTCGCCCACCCCATCAGCTTCCTCCCTCTTTTCCACATTCTAAAATCTGTGTGATAGGGTAGGGATGAGTATATCACAAACACGATTTACATGAAACGACATGAATATCAATACAATGAAAGATTATGCACAAAACCTTCAGATGCTAAGCGAATCATTTTTTGCTATTAAATTATTAATGTAGTAACACTACTCATCTCCTTGATATATTACATAATTCTAATACTATGTAAGAAATCTTATTGCACCAAATATATCCATAAATCCCACTTATAATTCTTTGAGCCCGTATTGGATTCTCCCAGCAGACCAAATACATCAATCCCAATAGCTAACATATTTCCTCAAAAATTTCTATCCCAAAACCCAAACAAAAAAGAAAAGAAAAGAAAAGCTTCAAACATGAAAACCAGAATATATATTATTGTGAATTGGACAAGGAAAAGGTACAAGAAATAACAGACCGCAGATCCTAACAGGGGCTCGGAGCTGGAGGAGATTTGGCTCAGAAAGAAAGATTTGGCGAGAGTTGACGCAGAGCTGGCGGATCTCCGCCTCTGAAAGCTGCACCTGTCTCCCTCCTTTGCCGTCCAACAGCCGCTGGATTATATCATCCAACACCCCCCTATCCATCATCCCCTCCATTGTCATCATTCTGTATTTTTATTTCTTTTTTATTATTTTTTTTTTCCAAAAATTTCAATCCAATTTCATCAAAACAGGACGAAAAAAGAAAAGGGTTGTCATCTATGATCTAACTCCGTGATTTGTGGGAAGAAAAACTGATTGCGTTTGGATTGGGAGAGAAAATATTGCGCAATGGTTCGGGTATGAAATAGAAGCAATGGGATCTTTTCTCTTTGTTGATCTTTTGTTTTCTTGCTTTATCGTATGTATGAAGGCAGACCATTTGGCTCGGTCAATTGCCCATGTTGGGTGAGTGCTCGCCTCGTCGCTCTCCAAAAACTTAAATTTTCAATACTTAAATGTTTAATAAACATATCTGTCAGTATACAATACAAGTAACGCTAATCCATTAACTTCAATTTTCTGAAAAATATCTCAAATAGGTCTTGGTATTTTTTTATTTTATTTTTTATCTTTGGACATAGCAAATTAAATTTCTCTCATAATAGAAAAAATTACAAATCAGGACTACACTTTGGGAAATTACATATTAGTCCCTCTTCGTTACATTCCATTCGAGGTCCTCCATTCCACTGTAAGTCTACAAATACCCTTCGTATTATTTTATTATTTATAAAATAATCAAAATATTTTTGGGGACTGTTTTGTAATATGAATAAAAGTGAGGGTTTGTTTCGTTAGAAAGTACAATAATTAGAAATGTATTTGTAATATTGTAGCGTATTTTTTAAATTACATTATATTAAAAAATAAGTATTAATAATTTGTGTATATAATTAATAAACCTTATTTTTTATTGTATATATTTGTAAATTAGTCTTTGGATATATATTCTCTTATATAAAAATATACAAATTGCAATTTTTACAGATTTTAGGAATTATTATGAATATGTAACGCCCCGTGTTTTCACACGTGCAGGTAAGAGTTACGTGCGCAATTACATTTAATTATATGAGTTTATATCTTGTTTTACTAATTGAATTTGTTTCTAGTTTGATTTACCGCGTTTTCACACGTGCAGGTAAGAGTTACGTGCGCAATTACATTTAATTATATGAGTTTATATCTTGTTTTACTAATTGAATTTGTTTCTAATTTGATTTAACTGCTTAAATTTTATATGAATTCTAATTTGAGTTATGAACATATGAATGAAATTGTGAGATTGTGACTTTCATGGATCCGGTGATCATTGAATGAAATTATCTATTTCGTGTAATCGTGGACTTGATTGTAACTTATTTGAATGTTTTGGACTCAATTGGAAATTGAGTTTGGGCTTAATTGCCACTTTTTGAAAGTTTAGGGACCTATTTGTATATAGGCAACCCTGAACGGTTTTCGCGATATCGTGAGCTCCGGACCTCGAAATCGAGATCCGTAACCGGCGTTGAACTTGTTTCGACGTTACCTATCCATTAAACTTGACCTTATACTTTTTCGATACCGTTTGAACCTTCGACAACGAACTTTTCCACAACCTCGACCCTATAATTGTTTGAACCGTTTACTAAACGAACCGGAATTGAACCGACCCGTATTCTACCCATTTAATCACTAAATATCAGCATTCTTATCTTCTTGCTCCACTTCGTTCATCGATCATCACCATTCCAAGAGGGAGAGGAGAGAAAGCTTCAAGAAACCCTTGTTTTGATCAACCAACTTTGAGCTCAGGATTAACCAATCTTCCAATCTTCTTCCAAGGTAATAAGTGATTTGAAATCTCCATCTTCTCCTCTATATGTTCATCTAAGTGAAACATGATAGAAGTTGGGGAATTGATATGGTTTGAATGAAAGCATGATTTGGGGTTTGATCTTGAACTTGGAATTTTAATGGTTTTAGATGATAGTTGATGCATGGAATGTGTTGCTTGTAGCTTCCTTATCATTTCTAGATGCTAAGATTTTGTGTTGGTTATGTATTACATGATTTTCCATTAATGGAGCTTGAAGCTTCCATGGATGAAAGCTTGTTGTTGAGTGATCTTTTGCCAATCTTTTGCATGAATTCTTGTAAGTATGAATGGATTACATGATATATGTGAATTATATGGCTTGAGATCATGTCTAAGAGTGTATAAGAGCTTCCTTATGGCGGCCCCTGTTTTGCAAAGCTTTTCCCTCGAGAAACAGAGCTTATGTTTCCTCTTTGAAAACGATGAGCTGACACGGCCGTGTCAGCTTTGAACTGAAAATGGACACGGCCGTGTTGGGCTCTCGACTTTGATTTTTTTCTGAATTTAACCTCGGACACGGCCATGTCCAAATGCTTTGAAAACTCAACACGTCCGTGTCAAGCCCTCGACTCTGAATTTTTTTGATTTTAAACCTCGGACACGGCCGTGTCCAATTCCTTTGAAAACTCAACACAGCCGTGTCATTTGAAGTGGCAGCTTTGGGGAACCTCTTTTATTGTTTATTTTACGTTTATAACTCGTAATGGTGGATTATATGTAACGTGATTATATTAAAGTTATGTTTTATGATTGATTTATGATATTGATGACCATACGAATGAAAGTATGAAAGTATGAACGATATGAACGGGAATGAATACGGTTTTACCGTATAATGAACGAAACTTGGTGAATTATGTGTTTAATTGAATTCTATGATATTCATGACCATATTTGAACATATTATTGCATTTTAAGCATTCCTTAACATGATATTGCATAGCCGAGTGTCAAATGTGGTCATAATTGAGTCTCACACTACCTTTGTCACACAGATCTTGATCCAGTGGGTGACGAGGTCGGGCAGTGAGAGCTTTGTCGGGTTCTTTTTATCTATCAGGTGGGTTTTTCTACTATTAGTTAACAATATGACCCCGAACACCTAATGTGCAAGATTTTGGCCAAAACCCTACATAGGTATTTATACCAAGTTTTTAACGAACAAATGTTTTCGAACGAAAGCCTTTTTCTTGATTGTCCTACCAAATGTTTTGGCGAGAAATGAATGATCACAATGAATGAGGGCCCGGGACTTAGTGTAGTGGTGAACCGGGGAAGCTTGGGCTGACGGGAATCCATTTATACTAGTTCCAACAATTTCGGCAACCTGGATTTCACTAAGAGATTAGTGAATGAAAGGGGTCCCGCGCTTTTGGGGATTCATGTACCCCTCTAGCATTAATGAATGAGGGTTCGGGCCTTGCAAACCCGTTCCCTACCCGGAGGAAAAAGGAGTATATGAACGATTGAATGAATGATCAAATGTATGTGCACGAAAGAATGAATGTATGAATGAATGAACGAATGAATGATTGATTAAAGGATTACACGAGGTGGTGGTTGGAGATAATGCACGCCCTCTCGCCGGGCTATTAATGACCTCATGAATGAAATGAACGGTTATAATCCTATTCGTTGTATCTTATTTACCCACTTGGGGAAAAAGGGTTCTAAACCTCGAGTAAGGATTATAACTTGCATGTACGTGTTTAAATTCCTCAATATTATGCTATTATGCCTATCTTTTTATACCCACCAGTCTGTCTAAGACTGAACCCGGAGTTGTTTCAGTTGTTTTTGCAGGAAGGGGGATGCTAGGCGGGATACCAGTCAGGGAGAGTCTTGCATCGTGTCTAGCCTTTCCTTTACACGCATACGATTACATTTTGTTCATTTTGGATTTTGTATGTAAGGAGCGTACTTGTAATTGGTACCTATACGTATTTTACATGATATATTGGTACATAGAGCGTATAGCTCAATATATATATATAGGAATACATGTTGGTACCTAGAGCATCTAGCTCAGTATATAGTATTTGAATGATTGCTTCCGCTTTTCTATTGCTCTGTTGTTACTTCGATTGTTGTTGGGGTTTAAGTTTTAGGCTAGTCCCTCCTGGCTTAACGCGTGTGTATGTCTCCGTTCGCTATGATTCGGCACGTGTATGGAAATTCATTTCGTATACGGGTCGGGTCATGGTGCGGGGGATGTGACGTCTCACGCTCGGGCGTTACAGAATACCTTTATGTTTTAATTAAGTTAAAAAATTTAAAATTATAATTTTTGTATATAATTAAGAATCAATACATTTTATTTATATTGTGTATAATATATATTTTATATTTTGATAAAAATATAATATATTTCTAATAATTGTATTCATAAAAATTATATATTACATAATATATTATTAATGAAATTTTAATTAAAATCAAAACACAAAAAAATCAAAAGGAAAAAAGAAAGAAAAAGAAAAAAATCCCAGCCCCCCCCCCCAACCTGTAGCACCCCAAGCGGTGGGCACCACATCCCCCATACTAGAGTCTGACACGTGTAACGAAGCGGAGAATCCGCACATGCACCAAGCACAAGCGAACGGGAGACAAACAAAACTCCATTAAGTTAGGCGGGTTAGACCCTCTGTAACGCCCCCACCTGTACTGGAACAAGAGGAGAGCGGGGTCTCAACCCCCGCACTGAAGCACCTCTCAAGTAATGGTGTGAGCCATCACTCAAGAAATACTCCAGCGAACGGCTGTCTATCTCAGAACTATACATGTATAACGACGTGGCTATGCAGCGGAAAATCAGAGTATTTTAAAACTTTTCAAAACATGTGCGTGATGGCATGTAACAAGCAAGAACATATCGATCGTGTAAGAGAGACTCGGCATATCAAAACATGTAACATATTCACAAATAAGTACCGATATAGCTGAGTTCAAAATATCGATAGCAAAGTAGCAGAAAGAGTATAACAAAGATACTCAAGTATTCAGAAACATAAAGTAATGCAGCCATAAAACATATGTAGGACACAAAAAGAAGTAATACTAAGTCCTGACTGAAACAAAATGACAATCTAGAGCTTCAAGATACCTCCAGACTGCGGCTGCAAGACCTGAAACCACGAGGCAAGAAAACGGGAGAGGTATTAGTCAAAAGGACTAAGTGAGGGAATACTTAAAAGAAAGTACTGAGTGATAAAGAATTTGAAGTAAAATTCAGAACTGTTAAATGCAATGTTTTAAAGAAGAACTTGAAACAAGTTCGATTGATAAAACTGTTTGAATGCAATGCTGTAAAAGTATGCACGTTTTAAAACAATTTCATGAATGCTATCACACGCGCACACATATGCTATAGATGGTTCATAGTTCTTTCATAAAACGGGATAAGGGTAAAGTGAACTTTTCCAAATATGAACCATCTTTTATGAAACAGAATTTTGCCCGCAAGCTAGGCTTCTCCATCCTTACTCCAGAAAAACATGATTTCGTAGAGTATCGGACCGAGGTCAACAATAACTCCACACACAGTAGAGTATCAGACCAAGGTCAACAATACCCCACTAACACATACAAACATACACCATCCTCCACCGGTTGTCACTTCCGGTAGCTAGCCCTAGGCGACCTGTAAACATGTAATGGGAACAGATTTGCTGTCCGTTCCCAGACAGATTGTCCTGACTTAACAAACCTCCTGTTAAAAGTCGGTGTCAATTGTCTAATTGTGGCGGCCGGTATTGGTGATGTCGTTGGCGCACACCTCCCGAACATCACCTCCACACATAACCGCCGGGCCCAAACTGTAAACTGTATGCTTGCATTTCAGAATTAGCAGTGACCAGAGTACCACTCCAGTATGCTAACAATAACATGTGAAACTGTCTGTAAACATATGATGCTGTCTGTAAAACATATGATTCTGTCTGTAAAACTGTACTTTGAAAATATATGCAGATCATGTAACTGTCTTTGAACAAGAATGTAAAACTTTGGAAAACATGTGCTGTAGATCAAGGTATACTATTAAAGTATGAATGATCCTTTCAAAAGAATGTCCCGATAAAAGGGATAGTTCAAAACGAGGTTTAGCTTTGAATTTCAAAACATATGATACGATAGTACAATCGTTGTTCCAGTTGGAAAACATTTATAAACCTCACCTATTAGTAACAAAAGGTAGGTAGACAGATTACGCGGTGCCCTGGGGATCCCAGTGCTCAACTTTAACTCCTGTAGGTGGTGTACTAGAGTGAGCTTAAGAACTAAGACCCACTACTAACCAAGATGCATATGAAATGCATGAAACAATGAACAAGGAACATGTAAAGAACATGTAACACAAGAGAGTAATACCATTTAAGGTATTCAAGAAAGGTAACACACAAAGGAATACGTTAAAGTGAGTTACTCTCAACATGAGACTATGATCTTACTATAACCGAGTAAGCTTTAGTCAAATTATGAATCCTATCGCAAACCTTAAGTTATAAAAGAAGTCCACGAAAGAAAACTCATTTTGAAAACACATTTTAGACCCTGGATATGGAAACCCTAGGTGCAAATGTCTATTAGGAAAGCACAAGTTTTATTTCATTTTTACTATTCAAAAGGACTATTCAAAAGTACTATTAAAGATTACTATTCACGAGTACTATTCACAGGTTACTATTAACATGTCGGGTCAAAGGGTCCGGTCAAACCCTTACTATACACACACACCCACACACACGGTATATACACACACCATGCACGTACACACACACACACACGGCATGCACACACACACACACCCTAATTAAATTATGATCTTGATTATAACCTATAGTTTCAAGTTCATGTTAATATAATCAAGTGTGATCTAGGTTAAAGGTATAACCTATGGTTAAGAGATCTAATTAAGGCATAAGATCAAGTTATGAAACACTATTCTATCTTAGGTTATAACATGTGACACTATTAAAGTGTATAACATATGATCAAGGCTTTAATCCATTAATCCATATCATATCATAAGCTCAATTCATAATTCAAGAATCATATAACAATGTGACAACATGTCACAACATATATCATATCATATCATGAACCTTTAGGCATGTAACATGTAACAATTTAATTCAATACAACATGTAACAAGTTGTGACATAATAAATTGTAAATCACTATTCCATTAGCTAGCATGCATGAACCTAATTCAAATTCCATAATCATGCATCAATTCTTATAATATAACAATCATATCAGATGATCATAGCATATACTAGAGCAATTCATAACATATTCAAGCATATACTAAACAATTAAAACATATAAACATACATTCAAACATATCATGAAAACTATATAATAAATGCATAAAATAAAATCCTATATGACTTAGGGAAGACCCTAAGACCCAACCTAAACATAATATAAACATACCATAACATAAAAACATAAACTAAACTAAAACATAACATAAACTAAAGTATAAAAATAAAACAACTAACCTAGACTCAAAAGGGGGAGCCTCACGACAAAGAAGGGGAGAGGGAGAGAAGAAAGGGTGTTGTTAACACAACATTTGAGCAAGGATTCAAATGCCATGAGAGGGGTATTTATAGGTGTTGGGAAGCCCCTCACATTGGAAATAAACTTGAGGTAAGGGTATGAGAGCAAAAGTGTATAGCTTCTCTTGGAAGCTTCATCAATTATGAACCAAATTTGGGACTGCTAGGGGGTATTTCAGTAATTTCGTGGCCAAGACTCGAGGATAAGTGGCTGGAAGTATAACCATTCCGTTCGGGGAAAAATTAGCTTCGAAACGCATATTCATTCGTCGAAATCGGATTTACCGTTTGAAAGATACATTAGTTTTAGTGAATAAAAGTTTTGAGCTCGAAACTCAACACGAGTGAAAATCGACTTTCTAGAATGATTTTCAAGTCTGGATTGTTTCCAAAATTCAAGAAATAAATCGAGAAGCGTTTTCAATCCAATATCGACTATAAAACGTTTTACCGTTAAAAAGTTGAAAACGTAGAGTGAATAGTGAATCCTCACGTACGAACGTACGCTTCAAAATTTCAAGCTAGGGTTTGAATCAAGAGTTGTAAAACATTTCAAAAATCTTGAAATAGCTCAAGTAGTGCAAATCCGAAGAGAAAACATTTTCCGAATGAAAACCGTTCGTAGAAGGAATAGTGAACTAGGGTTTTCAAAAACATTTTCAATAAAACAAAGTTCCAGAATAGATTTCCAAGCCAAGAATGATATCAAAAGACTCGTCTCGAATCAAGGATCGACTGTAAACTTGGGTAGGAAAGGTATCAGAATCAAAAGCTCATTTTCAGATGAATAGTAACTTTCGTCGGTAAGTTCCAAAAGTACCCTTTTGGTTCAAGAAAGACTCTCTGAGCTCGGGAAACAAGTTCAAACGATAGGGAAACATGTGTGATGAACCTCTAGGGTTCGAGTAACAATATGAACAAGGTAGGCTCGGGTTATGAATAGTAAACTGTATCAAAGGTCAAGAATTCCCCCTTAAAACATGTCAGATCATATACGAGCACAAAGTTCATGTAAGAATGCAATGCATGATGATTCAAAAAGTTGGATCACGGTCTATAAACGCTTTACCAATGCCCTTAACTTACTGTTTTCATCCAGGCCCTGTTTTGGGCTGTTACAATCACCCCTCCTTAAAGAGAATCTGTCCCTAGATTCTTCCGCTGTAACTGCAAACAACTCAGGGTGATGCTTCTGCATTTTCTCTTCTGTCTCCCAGGTTGCCTCTTCTGTCCCATGTCCCTTCCAAAGGAGTTTAACCAAAGGAATTTTCCTATTCCTCAGCTCTTGAAACTTCCTATCTAGAATCTTAGCGAGCTTCAAAACATAAGTCAAATCCGGTTCCAACGGTATCTCTTCTATCGGCACAACCTTTGTCTCATCTGAGAAACACTTGCGAAGCTAAGATACATGAAATACGTTGTGGATTCCTGTTAGACCTACAGGCAAATCCAATCTATAAGCAGTCGGTCCGACTCTGTAGCGGGCCACCACATCTCCCGCACTTAAACCCGAACCCGCATATGAAATGGGAAGTCCATACACGAGCCCAAGTCTAAGCGAACGGGAGACCACACACCCACTAGGCTAGGCGGAGCTAAATCAAACTCAAAGCGCGCGATAAATAAAACAAATAGCGGAAACAATGAGTTCTAGTAATATAAAAATTCCCAAAATTAACATATATATCAAAAGATCGAATTTACATATCACAACAATTCATATCTCAAAACAAAATTCATAATATGATTAATTCATTAAATACAAGACGAAATGAATGTAATGCACCTAGTACGACCTAAACCCAAAAGTGAGACTCGAACGACCCACTTCTCCGCTTAGCTCGTGCTCAAAAGACCTGCAAACTAAAAGTGGGAAAAGGAGAGGCGTCAGTCATATCTCGACTGAGTGAGGGGGCTAACGCACACCCACACACTATACATATAGATAGCAAAGCATATAAAAGATAAAGGTTATGAACCGGGAATAGGTTTTGCATACCAAATCATTAACAAAGGACATTACATATCATATATGTATCCAATTCAAATTCCTTAACAAATAAATGAACATAAAGTCTTTATTCCCGTTTCATAATCCAACCATTTCATTAAGCTCAGAGAGTACGAGCGGAAATCCCATCATGGGCTCCTTATTACATTACATAATAAAACAAAAATAACATTCAATCCCCTTCTCCGGTGATGGAAGAGTCCGTCGACCCTAGCCATCCATTACATTATACATTCCTCGAGGGGTGATTAACCCACACGACTGCCATTATACATTCCTCGAGGGGCGATTAACCCACACGAGTGCCATTACATTATACATTCCTCGAGGAGTAGCTAGCCCACACGTGTCCTCCCCGGTTCATTCCGAAGGCATCAAGAGCACCGCGACTTCCCCAACCTCCCTAGGGTCGTACGTAGTACCTTGGATGGAGAACGTGCACAAGGGTCATAACCGCGACCCCATGGCCGACCCGGGTCTCCCTTACCCACGTCTCCGGGGCCCAACAATACTATTACATTACCTTACCTTACCTTACCTTTCATTGCACTGCATTCTCGCTCATTACAAATCATTAACATTACGTACATTAGCATTAAGCTTCCATAACATTAAACTTTCATTAAAACATAAGCTTATATATGCTCATAGTTATAGCCCTTTCGAAAGTCAAAACTTGATAACAAGATCATAAATATATCGTACATTACACATATTTAACTATATATATAGTATATAGTCGCATGCGGGCTAGAAAACGAGCATTTAAGGGTCTTAGGTCGCTTAACTAAAAAGAAAAGAACCTAAACCTCACCTTTGAACAAAAGTGCAGTGTGGTGCGAGAAAACGATCCCAAACAACTTAAACTCCGGGCACGACTCCTCCCGGAAGCACCCCTAAAACAAACAAACGCAACACTAAAGACTTAGACTCAAACATGTACCACTTAGACGCACGGCGATGCAAATGGATGCTATGAATGCAAGAAAATATCAAATGAACACTTAAACGTTAGCAATTTCATTTCACATTTCCCCTTCAATATCATAGCATAATTTTATATCGATATCATAACACGTTGCTTATTCATTAATCAATATCATAGGGTAAGCTTAGAGGCAAAAGAAATCACTTGTAGTTCAAAAGAATTCAAGAAAGGTACCATTTAAAATGTTCAAATTCATATCACGTAAAATTCATATAAAATGAATCCATAAAATTAATTTAAGACATTTAACATTTAATTCAACATATTCACATAGCATATAAGTCATAAACAATTAAAAGAAGACATTTAAAGAGCATGAAATTAAATACGAAAATCATGCACGCGAGATCGAATTATTCAAGGTCATAACATATATAAATCTAATAAAACCAATTCTATAATTAAAATAAAAAAAAAATAATATACATTACAATATATATTTATATTCATTCACGTACACACACATTCACAAAAATGTAATCATATATATATATAAATGTAATCATATATATATATATATATATATATATATACACGTATATATACATATAGCATACAAATATATACATATATATATCATATATAACACACATTATATTATATATATATACAACATATTATATAACATATATATATACATACAACCTCACATACACACACATTCACAGTTTATATTACATTTATACATGCATGCAAATCTTAATTTCCCATAATTATATCAATTACACACATGCACAATTCATGTACATATAGATATATCTATACACAAACATACCTGGGCATTACATAGTTACATAAGAAAAGAAGGAAAAACATGTAGTAGCTCTACACGAATATTACCCCAACCAAAACGCACATACCCAAACAACAAGCTCATGCATGCACACAACGAGTTCATGAAATTAGCAGCCACACACACACACACATAACATGCAACAACCATGCATGAGAAAGAAACAAACAAAACACCCACATACACAACAAAGAAGCAAGGGAAAACTACACAAGTTTCTGCATAGAAGTCCCCCGGCCAGGTACTTTTCTTTGCAAATTCTCCCCGGCCGGGGAGAGGCATAACAGCAGCAGCAACGAACAGCAGTTAGACGAAGCAAAAACAGGGGAGAAAAGGTAAGGAGCAGCAGCAGCAAAACAAGTATGAAAACATCAGCAAAAAAAAGAGGTTTCAGTTCATATTTATGCACAGCAGCGGCAGAAACGTAACAACAACAAAGAAGGGAAACAACTCCACATTTTCATGCGCAAATCCCCTGTTTTAACAAGTAGCAGCAGCAGCAGCAACAACGTAATGGAAGCAATAACAACAGCTAAGGTCATAAAATCATGCTCAAATTTCATACAAAACAGCCCCTAAATGTTCACATAAAGCAACCGGCAAGAAAAGGAGTTCAAAGAGGCATGTTCTTCAAGTTCTCAAAAAGCCCTAACTATTCAACACCATCTTCATATAACATGAATCCATAACTTAAAACATGAATTAGTTGGGTGACTAAGTGCATAACATAATGAAGAACAACGATCTAAACTTACCTTAAGGCTTGAAGAAGAAGAGGAAACCGAATGAGCTCTCAAGGTACCAAAAATGGTGAAATGGCTTGGTTTCCTTCCTTTCCTTGCTTTCTCTTGGCTCCAAATCGTAGCAGCAGGTATGGGAGGGAGAGAGAGATAGCTTAGGTTATAAATAAGTCAAGGAAATGATGAAGGGTAGGTTTCATAGCTCAAACATAGGCCATAGGGGCGTTATAGGGCGCGAGTGGTTGAAATATGCTTCATCGGGGGTCGAAACGACATCGAAAAATTACGAAACTTGTTCCATTACGTCCGGGTCATCGAAAGGAGTTGAACGCATAAGACGGCACTCGAATCTGAGTGCCGTAGCTCAAGATATAAATTAAAACGTACACAAGTGTACTAAAATCACTCATTTTCCAAATGAGTCCAAAACTTTCAAAAAGTTGCAAATAAGTCCAAATTCGAAATTCCAATTAAGTCCAAAAATTTTAAAATCGTACAATTACATCCTTAAATCACGTATTTCACATAATTCACGAAATTAGTATGCTCGGGAATAAAATTAACATAACCTAAATTCATAATTCACTCGAATTCAGATCATAGTTCCACTTAAGGTATTTAAATCACATATTTCATATAATTTCAAATAATTCATATAAGAAAAAATTAGAAATAAATATGAATGCATAAAATAAAATGAAAATAAATATAATTACGGAAAATAAACTCACACGTGGTACAAACCTGTACGTGTGAACGAGCGGGGTGTCACAAACTCTCCCCCCTTAAAAAGGACATGTCCTCAGGTCCGGCTTGGGACCTCGAACCACTCCGGATACAACTTCTCATCGATCTTACATGTTGACTCTTCGATTTTCGATCTCTTGCCTTCTTTGATCTTGCACTTCAAATCTTACCTCTTCTCGATGGCTCTAACAAGTTGACAAGGAAAACTCGACCCTCAAGCTTACCGAACACTCCCGTCAAAGAAATCTCACCAAGAACTCTCAAAAGAACTCATAACAAAGTCATGCGTAAGTAATAGGGCATACAAAGAAGTTAAAACAACAACCAACAACAATGACAATAATGCATCCCGAAAATAAATGAATAAATGGTCTCGAGATCGACCAATGCATATGCTGTTATGCCATGTATACAAGTGTACCTTCCACCGGGGCATTTTGATTAATCTCGGCCACTCTTTCTCCTTCTCCACCCAAAGCGTACGCCCGAGCTTGAATCGCGGGTCTTGGATTTCCTCCCGGCACATAATCTGGCCTCTTGCGTGGGCATCGATCTAACATATGCTCCGATGACCCACATCCAAAGCACCTCTTATGAAGTTTCCAACAATCCTCCGACAAATGATTTGTTCGCCGGCAATGCACACACTCGAGACCCTTGATAGCCATAGGAGGATTTGGATTCACCGGTTTAGGTTGCTTGTTTTGAGAATTCGGAAAAGGATGAATTTCGTACACCGGTCTCTTTCCAAGAATTGAGTGAGAATCCGAATTAGAACCTTGGCCAACATGTGAATTCTTCCTTCTCATAACCACCCGGTCTTCAACTCTCAACGCCTTGTCCGTCACCTTCGCCCACGTGCTAGTATTTGAAGCTTCCAATGCATCCTTCATATCTTCTTGAAGCTGATTGGTGTCGAAGCCACCAAAAATAAATTCTCAAGTACCAAATACAAATAAATTGTAAATAGTGGTAAGAGGGGTCGATCCACGAGGATTGGATGAGCTTGTATTCTTTTTATACGCAAAGGAATTAACGCAAACAATTAAAATGGGGGGGGGGGGGGGGGGTTGAGATACATGACTAACTACTAATGTAATGAACAAAACGAAACTAAATAAACAAATAATTAACAACTAACTTAGCTGACACTTGGATTAATTCAGTAGATAACAAATAGCTGGGATTTCCCTACACATGCATCAGACTATGATCACAGACAGGGTGATTAATTCCTCGTTAGGCTAGCTATAGTTACCAATTACCTTAGGCTCCCTCGTTTCTTCTTACTTTTTAGAATAATCTGAAGAAACTCCTAAAGACTATTCCCTAATTAGCTAATAACCTTTTCAGAAACTCCTTCCAAGATTCAATTAACTAATTGCTTTACGAACTAAAGAAACACTAACCCTAACCGACTAAGTAGAAACTCCTACTTCGCCTAATTAGACCGAATTATTCCACAACACAAAATCAGCCGAACTTAACAACCTAGTGTTGATTGCTACTTTGTCAATTGCCCTGCTAGACTCCACTAAACGAATTAACTAGCTGTATGTGAATTGCTAACTCTAAGATTCGGTGCCAAAATCAAAGAATAAGGCAAAACCCAATGGCATGAAATCGGAAATAAAACGGAAAACTTGAATTAATCAACCAAAGAAAATTGTCTCACAAAACCCAAAGCATGCTTGGAAAATCCCAACTATAAACGAACTAGAAATTCATAACGAAATTCAAAGCATGAAAATAACATAGCAACATTGTTTCAACAAAACAAAGGAAAGAAGAATAAACTAGTGTGATGCCCCAAATCTCTTCCCGGCTGCGTGCTTTATGTAGTGCCAAGGAGTATCAACCTTTTTGCTCCATATTCCCCACGTCGTTGCCCCATGATCTGCCATGAATTGGAGACTTAATCCCTCAAAGTAACACCCATCTTTCTCCCACGTTGGCTGCCACACTCTTGTCATTAAGTGGGTTTTTAATTCTCCAAAGTAATGCCCAAATTCTAACAGCAAGAACGTGCGCCACTTTCTGTTGTGATTTAATGTCCAAAGATAAAGGTGGAGGTCATGGACTCTTGTGAACGTGTTGCCCCCATTAACTTGTGAATTAATCCTCATTGTTGCATGGGCCATAAACATTTAATCCAAGAGAAATGGGCCACTTAATTAGGTGATAAGAATAGAGCACTTCCGTGGCCTTGAAATTGGAACGTAGTGGGCCCTTTTTCAATCACTTGGACTTCTTCAAACACATATTCCTCCAATTGTTCTTCCATTCTTGTAAAATATAAATTCCTACAAGAAACTATTAAGTCCAATCAATTATCCACAATCAATTGAAATAGTGGAGGAAAATACAACCAATAGAGCCCAATATTTCAATGAATATTCAATGTATCAAATCCCCCCACACTTAGGCAATGCTTGTCCCCAAGCATAACATAGAATCAAGGCTACACTCACAATCTAAATCCCAACTACAGCAATCCGTTTTGTAAACTAGGAAACTTTCGCCGTCACCAAAGACTATCTACAACGAACACAACCACAAAGCCAAGTTTGAAATCAACCTTCAAAAGCAAGAATAAATGGGCTTGAATTCCAATTATAATCATGCATGATGAGTTCAAGTTCATTAATCCAATGCAAACAAAGGAAACAAGTATAAAGTAGTTAGCTTAATCGAATATCAATCAATTTTGCGCATATGTTGAAGAATACCAAAGATATGGTGAGGAGCTAAGTTTCATTCTTCTAGACAAGCAACCTATAAAACCTAGAGAACTTTTAAAAACAAGTACTTTTGTTTTTTTCTCAATATCTCTCTCTTTTTTTGTTTTCATCATGTTTTCATTTCTGGCATCAACTTTTTTTTTTCTTATTTTTCTCGTTTCTTTTCTGAGTTTTTTCGCAAGCGAGCAAACTCCAGTTATTTATCCCTTTAAGTGTTGGGAAAACAATTTCGAGAGCGGCTGGCATTCGGCCCTACTCATGGCACTTTAATGATTTGGAATTCTTCCAAGGCCAGAGGAGTAGTCGTGCGAGTTCTACTGACCAACCTTTCTCTAGTTGGCCCCTCGCAACCTCCCCCTCACACTAAATGCTTATCAAGTCAAACTTAACTTAGCTCAACACAAAACTACCGTTTCTCAACATACTTGCAGAATTTAAAAGATATTAAATCAACTAACCACTTTAGACAAGATTCACTCATAGCATGGCATCAATTTAATACACACAATATTTAGTTTAATCCTTTATGCTCAAGCTCATACAACTCCTACAATGTCAAGTGTCAAACAAACCGTACTCTAAATCATGCAAGTTGTAAACAATCAATGGTTTCAGATTCAGTTTCCTTTCAAAATTAAATTCCATCACAAGCAAGAAGCTGTAAGAAGTTCATTAGAGAGGATAGCACCCTAAATTCGCAAAAACAATTTCACCAAAGTGCAGTCAAAGAGCAACCCCTTGTACATCAATTAATCACAGCCGTAATACCCAATCAAAACATGCAAAAATTCATCCGAAAGCAAAAGACAACAACAACAGCATATTTGCAAAATTATCAGCCCTTTATCAACCCTAAAATCATACAAAAAATTTCTCAATTCAGCACTAATACCCCTCCCACACTTAAAGCACTTGTTGTCCTCAACATAAAACGAAAATCAAATGTAAACGGAGGACTTCCCTGAACCCGGGGGGTGTGATGGTTGGGATTCAGACTCGGAGAATCCTATCGATGATCACGAGCAGCCTTCGTCAGTAGCATTCTGCCATTGTCTCCAATAGTTTTGTCAGTTTGGTGGCCTGGAATACTGCGTGAGGTATCAGGCTGGCGGAGTCACGGGGAGTGATTGGTGGGGAAGTGGCGACCGGCGATTGTGTGTGGCCAAAACTGGAGACGGCTCCTCCCATGAATTAGGTTGAGGGTTTGTGAATTAGGGATTTTGGGAAAAGTGAGAGATTTGGGGAAGAAGGAATGGAATGCTAGGTTTAATTTGGGGATTGTGGGGAAGATGTCTGATACGTTTGTTTATAGGATTAAGGTTATGGAACGGGGCGGTTCGGATCAGTAAATGGGGCGAAACACGGGTAGGGCTGGTTTGGGAGGTTGGCTGACCTGGGTTAATTTATTGGGTTAGGCTCTGGGTCCAATACCCTGTCCGTGACCTCTGACAAGTGTCCTGACAGTAGCAAAATGCCATTTTCACCAGTTAAAGCAATTTGATCATCAAAGGTTCTGCTCTTGTGCCACCCCCACACTTATCTGATTATTTCAGCTGTAAATATGCGTAGAAAACACACGAGTAGAAGACATTACAACGGGCAAGGAAAACGAGCAAAGAAGGAAAACGAAAAACAAAAGAAACTAAAGCAAGGGAAAACAAATATGGGTTGCCTCCCATATAGCGCCCTTGTTTAACGTCATGGACTCGACGAGTTTTTGTTTTCACACTCCAGCCCCTAGAGGAGCATCCTCTAGAGTAATACGTTCAACCATGTGCGGTGCAAATCCTTCATAAAACGGCTTGAGTTGACGTCCCTTCACCTCACCATACAAATTTTCAAACATTTGATCAGGGGGTTTAAGGATCTCCATTTTCACCGTCTCCATTATAGGTGGGTCTAGCCTACTTTGGGTTGCTCTACGGGACTTGGATCCTCGTTCCAAAACAATATCATGCATGTTCCCCAAAGGCATCAGTCCCTTGGTATGTGTGATGGTCCATTCAACTGCCTTACTGCATTTTTGAAGTACTCCGACCAGTTTTTCCTCTTCCAGACTGTCAAGCGTGCTAGCTATGATCACTGGTAATGTCTCGCTTTCACCCAGATATGCGTGTTTTAAAAGCTCAGGTAGCTTGTCGAATTCCAGTGTTGGAGCCTGCAAAATAGAAGACAACAGTTCAATTTCAGACCGGGATAGCTCAATAGGCACAAATTTTGAACTTGTAGTCTTAATACCTTCTAAAGTATGAACCTTATCAAGATTACCATCAGAAGACTTAAACCGATCAGAAAATCTCTTAAGCCAATCAACAGATATGTCATGACAAATAACATAATTCAACTCAACATTATTATTCAAACCAAGATCCTCATGAGTCAAATTCTCAATGACACCAACACTATAAACGCAAGACACATCATCAACATGCTTAGTGGAATCATAAACATTGAATTTCACTACTTCACCATCAAACTCTAAGGTTAATGAACCGCTATGCACATCTATCTTTGCCTTAGCTGTACTAAGGAAAGGCCTACCAAATAAGATATCAGAGGGCTCGGATGAATAATTGTTTTCCATATAAATTACAAAGAAATCAGCAGGAAAAATCAATTCATTAACTTGAACTAAGACATCCTCTAAAACACCTTTAGGATACACAATTGATCGATCAGCTAATTGAATAATGACTCCCGTACTAGCTAATGGACCAAGACCCAAAGAATTATAGACAGACAAAGGCATCACATTGATAGAAGATCCTAAATCACACATAGCTTTACCAATACCAATATGTCCAATCTTGCATGGGATGGAAAACATACCTTTGTCTTGACACTTAGGAGGTAATTTTCTTTGTAAAACTACTGAAACATTCTCACCTACACTCACCTTCTCATTACCTGTCAACTTACGCTTGTTGGTGCACAATTCCTTAAGAAATTTTGCATAGTGTGGAACCTGTTTAATGGCCTCAAGGAGTGGAACGTTCACTTCAACTTTTTCAAAAGGAGCCAAGATGTTCTTATTTTCTTTGTCCTTCTTTCTCTGAACGAACCTTTCAGGGAATGGTGGTGGAACTACCAGTGGCTGAGGCTTCTGATAGACTTCTGCTGGACTGGAATTCTGTCTGTGATCTCTGGCAGGATCCTTCTCAACCTTCTTCTCAGTTTCTGCATTAGGGCCCTGTTCCTGGTCCTGTTTGGGATACCTGTCGACTGGAGGCTTTAATTCCTTTTCGTTTTGCACCATAATCGCACTCACGTTGTGCCTTAAGTCAAGCTTTTGCGATAGTAGTTTGCCTTGGGTCTCCACTTTGCTGACCGACGATGCAATTTGTCCCACATGAATCTCCAAACTCTTTATACTCTCTTCCACCTTTTGAAATCTAGTCGCAGTGTCCTGTTGAAATTTCTCAGTGTCAGTAGCTAGCATATGGACAATATCACTACGAGATGTACCTGAGCCTGAAGGCTGTTGTGGTGGTGGTATCGGATGGAAGTTCTGATTGATCGGTTGGTTGTTTGCATAGCTGTGGCTTGGGTAACTTCGCCATCCAAGGTTGTGGGTGTTTGAATAGGGGTCAAACTTCATTTGTTGGAATCCAATGGTATTCACATTCCGAGGTGTCTCTTCGTGTAGAGTTGGGCATGCATCAGTGAAGTGAGCGGGGCTAGTGCAAATGCCACAAACTCGTGCCGGTGGAGTAGGACCTACATTCATTTTCTGCACCAAGGTTGTTAGCAAAGACTCAATTTTATCAAGTGAATTAGTATTTACCTCATTCACCCTTCGAGGGGTGTCCAGCTGAGATTCAAATTGTTGAGAATTTACAGCCATGGTCGATATGAGCTCTCTAGCTTCGGCTGGTGTCTTGCTAACAATTGCTCCGCCACTTGCGGCATCCATCATTCTACGTTCCATCGGAGTTAGTCCTTCATAGAAGTATTGAATGACCAATTGATCCGAAATTCCATGTTGAGGGCAACTTGCTAGTAACCTCTTGAACCTTTCCCAATATTCGTAGAGGCTCTCGGAATCCCTTTGCTTCACGCCACAAATTTCTTGCCTAATGTTTGTAGCACGAGAAGCCGGAAAGTACCTCTCAAGGAATTGTCTTGACATGTCCGCCCAAGTTGTGACCGTACCCGAAGATAAGTAATATAGCCACTCTTTAGCCGCATCTTGCAATGAGAAGGGAAAAGCCCTTAACTTAATTTGATCCTCCGTCACATTGTGTGGCTTCATGGACGTGCACACAAGGTGAAATTCCTTAAGATGCTTGTTCGGGTCCTCATTCTCCAACCCTCGAAAAGTTGGCAACAAATGGATGAGTCCCGACTTCAGTTCGAAGCCTTCTTGCAGTTCTGGAAAAGTTATGCAGAGTGGATGTTGTGCCTCAGTAGGTATGGCAAGCTCCCGAAGTGTTCTGTTCTGAGCCATATCCTGTCCGTGATCACTATCAGGTTCACTGACAATCTGTTCTTCAAATTCCAACTGCTGTTCAGTTTCAATGTCCGAATCCAGTTCAAGCGGACTCGAGCTTTCACCAACTGCTGCTTATTCTTTCCTTTGTCTGGTCCACTTCCTAATCTTCTTAGCGGTCTTTTCGATATCGGGATCGTATGCAACGAGGTGTCCCGAACGAAGGTTCCTAGGCATAAGAAAAGAAACAAAGTCAATTAAAAACCAATTCCCCGGCAACGGGGCCAAAAATTGATTGGTGTCGAAGCCACCAAAAATAAATTCCTAAGTACCGAATACAAATAAATTGTAAATAGTGGTAAGAGGGGTCGATCCACGAGGATTGGATGAGCTTGTATTCTTTTTATACACAAAGGAATTAACGCAAACAATTAAAATGAGGGGGTTGAGATAAATGACTAACTACTAATGTAATGAACAAAACGAAACTAAATAAACAAATAATTAACAACTAACTTAGCTGACACTTAGATTAATTCAGTAGATAACAAATAGCTAGGATTTCCCTACACATGCATCAGACTATGATCACAGACAGGGTGATTAATTCCTCGTTAGGCTAGCTATAGTTACCAATTACCTTAGGCTCCCTCGTTTCTTCTTACTTTTTAGAATAATCTGAAGAAACTCCTAAAGACTATTCCCTAATTAGCTAATAACCTTTTCAGAAACTCCTTCCAAGATTCAATTAACTAATTGCTTTACGAACTAAAGAAACACTAACCCTAACCGACTAAGTAGAAACTCCTACTTCGCCTAATTAGACCGAATTATTCCACAACACAAAATCAGCCGAACTTAACAACCTAGTGTTGATTGCTACTTTGTCAATTGCCCTGCTAGACTCCACTAAACGAATTAACTAGCTGTATGTGAATTGCTAACTCTAAGATTCGGTGCCAAAATCAAAGAATAAGGCAAAACCCAATGGCATGAAATCGGAAATAAAACGGAAAACTTGAATTAATCAACCAAAGAAAATTGTCTCACAAAACCCAAAGCATGCTTGGAAAATCCCAACTATAAACGAACTAGAAATTCATAACGAAATTCAAAGCATGAAAATAACATAGCAACATTGTTTCAACAAAACAAAGGAAAGAAGAATAAACTAGTGTGATGCCCCAAATCTCTTCCCGGCTGCGTGCTTTATGTAGTGCCAAGGAGTATCAACCTTTTTGCTCCATATTCCCCACGTCGTTGCCCCATGATCTGCCATGAATTGGAGACTTAATCCCTCAAAGTAACACCCATCTTTCTCCCACGTTGGCTGCCACACTCTTGTCATTAAGTGGGTTTTTAATTCTCCAAAGTAATGCCCAAATTCTAACAGCAGACAAAGGTGGAGGTCATGGACTCTTGTGAACGTGTTGCCCCCATTAACTTGTGAATTAATCCTCATTGTTGCATGGGCCATAAACATTTAATCCAAGAGAAATGGGCCACTTAATTAGGTGATAAGAATAGAGCACTTCCGTGGCCTTGAAATTGGAACGTAGTGGGCCATTTTTCAATCACTTGGACTTCTTCAAACACATATTCCTCCAATTGTTCTTCCATTCTTCTAAAATATAAATTCCTACAAGAAACCATTAAGTCCAATCAATTATCCACAATCAATTCAAATAGTGGAGGAAAATACATCCAATTCTAAGCCCAATATTTCAATGAATATTCAACGTATCAGAAGCCCTTGAAGGAATTGCGAGGCCTTACTCTCGTCATCATTGGCAATACTTGGGCCGTATCGAGAAAGCCTCTCGAACTCATTAATATAATCCGTTACTGACATTTCCCCTTGCTTGAGTTCCATGAACTCTCTCAAGCGTCTATTCCGGGTAGCTTTCGGAACATACTTGCTCTTGAACTCTCGGACGAACACTTCCCAAGTAATTTCTTCCCCGGAGGCCTCTAGCTTCACTTGAACGCTTGACCACGAATTATACGCTTGTCCTTGTACCATGGTAAGGGTGCATTGAAGTTTCTCATCCGGTCCACAAGGTATAAGATTTCATATTCTATTCGTTTGCACCAACCATTCTTCGACTTGAATATCGTTCCCACCAATGAAAACGGGTGGGTTTTGATTCTTGAATTCCCTAAGGGTGGCTGTAATAAGGCCTCCTCCATGATTATCGGCCTGCGGGGCATTATTCCTTTCTTGATTTCGTTGCTCTAAAAATACCGCGAGCCTTTCCATAAAGTTCCCCGGATCCATTTGTGGTGGTGGCGGATTGTTATTCTCTTGTTGAGGAGAGTGATCCCGGTGATGACGACGCTTGGGGGATCTATCTCGACGGTGATGTCTTCTTGGAGGCATATTTCTGCAAAAATTCAAGAATTTCCAATATATATGCGTGCGGGTCAATTCATGTTCATGTGCACAATTGACAAAGAGATAAACAAATAAGCACATAAAGTCACATAATCACGTTATCCTACGCCGTACGACCTAGACAGTCTCAACATGACACTAGAACTCCGGTTTTGCAACCCGGAGCTCTGATACCACTTTAGGATGTAGCACCCGGAGCGCGAGCCACCACATCCCCCGCACCTAAACCCGAACCCGCATATGAAATGGGAAGTCCATACACGAGCCCAAGTCTAAGCGAACGGGAGACCACACACTCACTAGGCTAGGCGGAGCTAAAACAAACTCAGAGCGCGCGATAAATAAAACAAATAACGGAAACAAGGAGTTCTAGTAATATAAAAATTCCTAAAATTAACATATATATCAAAAGATCGAATTTACATATCACAACAATTCATATCTCAAAACAAAATTCATAATATGATTAATTCATTAAACACAAGACAAAATGAATGTAATGCACCTAGTACGACCTAAACCCAAAAGTGAGACTCGAACGACCCACTTCTCCGCCTAGCTCGTGCTCAAAAGACCTGCAAACTAAAAGTGGGAAAAGGAGAGGCGTCAGTCATATCTCGACTGAGTGAGGGGACTAACGCACACCCACACACTATACATATAGATAGCAAAGCATATAAAAGATAAAGGTTATGAACCGGGAATAGGTTTTGCATACCAAATCATTAACAAAGGACATTACATATCATATACGTATACAATTCAAATTCCTTAACAAATAAATTAACATAAAGTCTCTATTCCCGTTTCAGAATCCAACCATTTCATTAAGCTCGGCGAGTACGAGTGGAAACCCATCCTGGGCTCCTCATTACATTACATAATAAAACAGAAATCACATTCAATCCCCTTCTCCGGTGATGGAAGAGTCCGTCGACCCTAGCCATCCATTACATTATACATTCCTCGAGGGGTGATTAACCCACACGAGTGCCATTATACATTCCTTGAGGGGCGATTAACTCACACGAGTGCCATTACATTATACATTCCTCGTGTTGGAAAACAGGAATCAGAAAGCAGCGAAAATTTAAAAATTTTTCCAACAAAAGGATATAAGACTTGCAATCGTGAATCCAAATTTGTAGAGATCAAGAAACTCACTTGGGTAGTAGCTTTCTTGACACGTTTTGAGCCGCCCTCAAACGCGCTTCATGCGGTAATGGCAACCCGTCCCTCGAAATCTCTTTCTACTTCAGAATCCATTGTAGGAATAACAATCCACACCAACCTAGATTCAAATCATGTTAGGAAAGTTCTTAACAATATAACATAAAGAAAGAAACATGAAACGAGAAATGCATGATTGAAACTCCCTTCGAAAACCAGTTTTGCGAAAGTAGAAATCTGCCAGCCATAAAACCCTCGTGAAAAAATTCATCCTTCAGGATATGGACGAATGGTTTTCGCTATCTTCTTTGGTTCGATTTTTCACTCATTTTCTGTTAGGTTCAGAATCGTTTCATCATCCCTTCTGGTCATTTTGCTTGATCCCCATTCCTTGGTAAAGGTCGAAACTTCAAAACTTCTAACTTGAAGCTCTATAGAGATAGTCCACCAACTTGGCTACAATCTAAATACTAAGGATGCTAGTTCTCTAGTTAGTGTTTAGGCTTAACCTAGGGTTTCGTTTATCTTGGAGAAAGGATGGTGTTCAACACATGAACCAAAAGAATTCTCGATTAGCTCTAATGGGAGCTCGAGCTCCCCTATTTATAATAAGGGAGTGGCCGAAAATCCCTAGTCCTTATGGGCTAAGGATTTTGGTCCCTCTCTCCTATTACTTGATCATCAAGTAATTTTGACTTTGACTTTGAATTCAAATTCAAATCAACTTTCAAGAGAGCTAAAATATCCAAACTATTTTTGGATAATTTTATACTTTATTTATTTAAAATAAATAACTTATTTTTATGTAATCAATTAATTCATAATTAATTAACTAGATTATTTTTCTCCAAAATTAGACTTTCCTTTTAATTCAAAATTAAACCAAAGTCTATTAAATAATTAATAAATTAATTATTTAATATTCAATCAAATAAACACGTGTGGCACACGTGTCCCTATGACACGGGTCCAGTCACTTGAACCACATGTGTGGTTTCACACGCGTGGAACCCTCTAGGCCCGATTAACTTGTTTAATCATTTTAAAGCCTTAACTCATGCAACCAAGTTGTTGTGTGTGACCCTCCAGGTTCTCAATTCAATTAGCAGTGACCCTAATTAATTAATTCACTAATTAATTAATCAGACCACAGATTAAACGACCATAGTCTAGCAACAGTTGTTTAACCCCTAGCTGAATTGGAATGTTCGGATTCGACAGAACCTTTAAGTCATTGATTCATGTGAGATACAATCCTCCTACTTACTATCTCTCAACTAAGATCTAGGGTAAGGGAATAATTAGAACCCTAATAATCTGGTCTTAAAGCTAAGTGCATTCCATATCCATTTGATCTCAATCCAAGAAACCCTTTTCTTGATGTCTTGATCTACTGCCCTGGCCAAGGACTCCATATGGCATATGAATGACTTACACAATAAGAGATCACATTGCAAACACAAGTGTGGGTCCTTTCTTGATTCTCATTCACTTTCATGAGTCATTTGTGCAGGCCCAGCGTAAGCCTTGAATCAGTTGTCTAAGGCGACACCCTTTAAAGCTTATACCTAAGACTACAGAGTTAACTCATAAAGTGACATGGAACCTCAAGTCTAAGGATTAATTAATCACATCAATGACTCGTGAGATATTTCCTAATCTTGAAGTTTCCATTTCCTGAAATAGAAACTTCCTTTCCATTTAGGAATCTTCTCACACGGGGCACCTCAGTGAACTTACTTATTAAAGTAAGCACCCTCATGTATCACGCACGTATCAACTATACACTTTGCACCTCCATGAAACAAGGTGGTCCTTCTTAAGGGCGTGATCCCACAAGCAAGCCTTAGAGGAGCCAGGTTGGCACTCCCACTGTCTGTAGGACTCATCGTCTTGGAGTATTTTACTAATCATGACTTATGTGATATAGGGCTCATTTCATGAACCATTTCTCCTAAATGGTAGAGTCCTAAAGTCATCAGGATTAGGGGAGTTCTCATACATGCACAACTAAAGTAAACGCATACCAAACAAGAGCAGATAAAGAAGTGTTTGCATATGATATTAATCAATCGTATATTATTGAAAGATTGTCTGTGATACTAGGAAAGTCCCAAAATGGATTTTGACTAATCGGCTTTCTAGGGCACTATTCCTAACAATCTCCCACTTGCCCGTAAAAGCCATTTAGGTACTCTAAGTTCCATCTTCTCTAGATGCACCTTGAGAGCCTATCGACTTTGGGCGTTTCCAAAGTGGATCTGCCATATTCTCTGCTGGTGTGACCCTCTTGTTTACACATCTCTTAGGAAACACCGTTCCCTTATAAAGTGATTCGTAATCACGTGTTCAGTCTCTTGGTGAGGTCTTGGTTCTCATACTTGAGCAACCATCCTTTTTATCATACACTATGATAAAGGAGTTGTTTCATGCTAGGAACTTCATCTAACCAGTTAGGTGGAGTTTCTTACCCAAACACTTAACTTAGCGTTATATAATACGACTAAGTTCTCAACTACGATAGTCGAGTTCTGCAATGTCCGTCCTTGGAACCCCTTTCCAACACATTGCATTACAATTCTGGTGAAAGTTGTATCCTTTCAATGATTTCATAATCATCTATGTTTGATGAACGGTTACCTCAAATATCCTTCTAACAACAAGATCTTTTTGGGATCTGTAAACTAATACATATCCTCATTTCTTCTCAAGTACTCTGAGGACATCCTTTACAGAAATCTAATGACCTTCTCTGAGGTCATATTAGATTCGACCCACTACGCTTAGTGTTGCGCCATATCAAGTCTAGTACATAATATTTCATACATTATGCACCCTTTCACTTAAAGGGATTTCGAACATTTTAACTTTCTTAAAGTTATCTTAGGACACATATTCTTCAAAAGAGATGTTCCATTGTCCATACTAAACTCCTTCTAGTACCGTGGTTATGTACTCGTTTTGTGATAATCCATTTATACTCTTAGATCTATCTTCTATAGATCTGAATGTCGAGAATTTAGTATAATCACTAAGATCTTTCATGCCAAATTGTTTCTTTAAACAAGAATTGGTAACTTTCACGTCATCCTTGACATTCCTAATGAGAAGGATGTCGTCTTCTAAAGAACCATAATTGACTCTTACATCACTAACTTTCATATGTACATTTTTAGACATATTCGACTTCCATCTGTGTCAAACGATTTGACTATCCTATGGAATTGAATTGTCTAACTCCTAGAAGCCTTTATCAATCCACAGATTGACCTTAGGGATTTGTATACCTTATGCATACTCCCACTGAATATGAGATTTATATAAATACCTTATTTCAGTCTCTTTCAATCTCATATTGAACAAGATAGTTCTCATATTCATTTATTATATCTCATAGTCAGAATATGAGGATGTGGTAAACACAATCCAAATGGACTTTTGCATTTCAACCGTCAAGAAGGTTGTAATGCTTTCACTCACTCGAAGCTCCACGAGCTTGATCCTATCAGGTGGATCAACCAAGGTCAAAACTTGGTTTGAGTATATGGAATCCATATTGGATTTCAAGGCTTGCTTACACTACTCAGATTCCGAATCTGACAGTGTCTCCTCTTCAAGTGATTCCTAGGCTATCCAGGAACACATTCTAAACACGTCTTAAGAGAAGGGTTTCACACGTGTACATACTCTAAAATTTGGCTAAGTTTTATCAGATGGGCACGTTTCTTCTATATGTGGCTTGGATATTTATCCTCGAATTTCTTTGAAGTCTGCTTGCTTGTCTTTCTTCTTCTATAGGAACGATTCCTTAAGAAAGATACATTCCTTGAGACAAACGACCTTTGTCTAAGGGAATCGCAGAAATTGTATCCAATATTGTTTGTATAAACTTGAACTCATTTCAAGCCTATCTCCCATTATCCTCTTCAGTTAAGAGGATTCCATTAAATTCTTGGACAAGAATAATTAGGGAATTTAGTGTGCCACATTGCATAGTGCATCTAAAGGACTGATTTTGAAAGGTGCAAAATTCAAAATCTCTAACTGCATGTTCTGGGAGTTTATTCCTAGAATGATTATAAGTCAGTAAAGCTTGCTATGGAATGGACCATATCCTATAAGGTTTCATTCCCTCATTCGGAAACACTAAGGTGTTGTCGAATTAGCTTACTGAGAGTTAATCCTATTATCTCTAAGATGACTAAGGAATTAGTTGCTAAGATATTGGCTATCTCGATCATATCGATTTACCTATAACTTATGACTACTTCGGTTCCTAACCTCATTTTGAAATTCTAAGAATTTCATATAAGTTTCGAATTTGTACTTCAACAAGTACATTCATTCATAATGATTAAACTGACGATTGTATCTAGTGCTTACATTAAGCATCTCACAATCATCAGCATGGATCGAAATCCACTATAATTTTAGAACGTTCCATGTTTCACCTAAACAATGTTCCGGGAATGTTTCCCTTTGAGATAGGATTCATAGGAAGTTAACTCTCCAGGTTCATTTTCGTGAAATGATCCTCAGACGTCTAACTTGCTAATCCTTTTAAGTCTCAACATTCTAAAGTAATTCGAAGCTTTGTCATCTCACTATTGTTATCTCGTTTTATGTTCAGAACATTAGTGCTTTGAGTCTTTGCACAACGAATTATGCAGAATCAACTCAAGACCAGTGAATTCTATTCCTAGTAGAATTACTAAACGAGGTAACATTTCAAAGTACTCATACTCTTTGCAGTTCCCTTTCAAAGTCCTTATTTGCTACCATAGAAGTAAACGTCCTATTTGATCTCTAGTGTCTTTTGGGCGTACCCCTTACATGCCCCTCTAATGGGCTCTTAAGGGTTTCTTCTTCTTTAGGCCTTCAAGCCTTTAACTTAGTGAGTTTAGAAGAAGTATTAACCATCACAACCTTTTATACCTCCTTAAGGATACTCTCAACGATTATCAATTAAATGATTAACTATGCTACATTAGCATCATTCTAGTTGAGCATAAAGGGTTTGAGTGGAAGCAATGTAAGCAATCAGTGCATTGAGAACTTCTTTTCTCAGTTGATGAACGAGATCACAAGATCTTCACATAAGATCTTTAGACCTCGTTCGTGTGCACTTGTTTTCTCTTTTGGAATATTTGAATAATTCCACAATATTATACCTTGTAACATTTTTATGAGGTAGTTCAACTGCTCTTAAGTGGTTTGGAGAAATCCATTCACCTCAGATTGCTTCTCTTTTGGCCCGGGTCGAATTTTCACAATTGAAAACTTCGCCCTTTAGAGAACGCCTTTCTATATTCGGAATCTAAAACGATTTTTAGGGTCCGAAGCCAATTTAGAGTTAGTTAGGACTTAGTCAACTTGTTTGACTTAAGGATGGATACGAATGGGTTTGCATTTCATATTGTAGAGAATCACAAAACTACAACCTAAATGCTAAGCAGAGAAAATGTGAGCATGCTGAATTATAACGATATACAAAAGATAAGGTCTTTAATCTAATGTAGCTCCCACTATTTTTCAAAGATCTACAATTCCCAAAGATCTAAGAGGAACGCGTTTCCCAATGGGTACTAAGTTCCTAAGCATTTTACCTCGAACCCACGTCTCGCGGACATTCTAAGTAAAACCCTAGGTAGATACAACTTACCAATTCTAACACCTTTAGAACTCTTAGTAATTGTTTTGCATCACCTATCTTTCAATATGGACCCACGACTCGTGCGACATCCATGTTTACTGAGGCGTTAAGCTAGACCCATCAATCATAAGATCATGATCAAAACTTAGTTCGAACGACCCACGACTCGCGGACATCGCCCTTGCCAAAATTAACCACGAAATATTGATCATTTAAAATGATCAATTAGGTAACTAAGAACTAATAAGCTCCACTAGCTATCCCACGACTCGCGGACAATAACTAGCTTCACTTACTAAACTTAAAACCTATTGATGGAATGCTAGGAATTTAATTCAAAATTTGCATCTCAAATTAAATACCTATTATTCGAAATGAGCTTAATATTTAATAGGAATTTTCGAATCAACCGAAGAGTTGTTCGGTTCGACCTCACCAACATATATGTTATCCAATTTTATTAGTCTTGATTAATGCAAGTACAACTTAAATGCATTTCAAACAAGCACATAAACAGATAACATGTCCTATCATGATACTAACATAGGATGATCATGGGTTCTACCTATCTTATGCGTGATATGTGGGAGCCACTCCACAATCACAAGTTCTAACATGCACGCCACATAAACAGTTTAAATCACATAAGGGAAAGCGGTAACAAAATACGAGCCCTATCTCTATTACATTTTCAATTGAGATTCCCCTCCCTAACATTTTGAGGGGTCTTGACTTATGGCCTCCTTGTTACTTGAATGTGGTCCATCTTACTCCATGGGTGCGTTGTCTCCAAAATGAAAATAAAAACCTCACAACCTATCTCTACTCTCAAATTACAATAAAAAGAAAAAGATATAAAGTAATAAGGCTCAATCTTCATATTGGCCTTAGACAATTACACGGGGCATACCCCGGCCTCAAAAACAGTAATATGGAAAGCCACATAATAAATCACATAACAGTACGCACATAAGTGAGGCTCCAACCTCAATTGAAAAACGCAACTATAGGGCTCCAACCCCAATTTAAACCATCCATGTGCATAAATTAAAACCATACATAAGTCTAAACCCATGATCACCTAACATGCTTAAATTGCAAGAATTTAAATTTAACCAATAAATTAAAATTCTCGCTTTAAGCTCTAATAGCTTAAAACACGACATAGATGTAATTCTTGTTCAAGTGCCTTTTCAATAAAACCCGAAAAATAATAAACTAATAAAATTCTAATTAATTTCTGAAAATTAATAATTTTATTCTTTCAATATTTTCAGAAAATAAAGATTGTAATTTTTCCAAAATTTAAATCGCTTAAATTTTCAAAATCCCAATTTAAAAAATTATTTCAAAAATAATTCAAATTTAATAAGACAAAATTTTACAAAAAAATTAAATCGGGATTTCAGGGACCGAAAACACGAAAACACGAAAACACGAAAAACGGGGCCCGGAATGAGCGGTTGCTCGCCGCGCAGCGTCGCGCGCTCCAGCCTCGCGCGGTGCCGGCAGCTCGCGCGCAACGCCCCAGTTTGCTGCTGCTCGCTTGCGGGCGATCTCGGGCGGGTGCTCCCGCGCGGTTGTGGGAGGTGCTCGCGGGGTTCGGGCGTGCTACACATTGGCACGTCCCAATCCCGCGTGTTCGTTTCGCGTTTCGTTTTTCGTGTCACAGGTTTCTCCAAAACCCAATTCAATCCAAAATTAAAAATTACGATTTAAACGAATTTCAACTAAAACAGCTTTTCAAAAACAGATTTAAGAAAACAGTTTTCAGAAATTAAAGAAAAATTACAGTTTCGTAATTCAGGCTTTCTAAAAGAACTCATGAATACCTAATTCGCATATAAGCCTAAGAATTTCTACCAAATTCAGTTTAATTGAGACGAATCAGAAACACGATTAACGAGGTGGCTCTGATACCACTTGTTGGAAAACAGGAATCAGAAAGTAGCGAAAATTTAAAAATTTTTCCAACAAAAGGATCTAAGACTCGCAATCGTGAATCCAAATTCGTAGAGATCAAGAAACTCACTTGGGTAGTAGCTTTCTTGACACGTTTGAGCCGCCCTCAAACGCGTTTCGTGCGGTAATGGCAACCCGTCCCTCGAAATCTCTTTCTACTTCAGAATCCATTGTAGGAATGACAATCCACACCAACCTAGATTCAAATCATGTTGGGGAAGTTCTTAACAATATAACATAAAGAAAGAAACATGAAACGAGAAATGCATGATTGAAACTCCCTTCGAAAACCAGTTTTGCGAAAGTAGAAATCTGCCAGCCATAAAACCCTCGTGAAAAAATTCATCCTTCAGCATATGGATGAACGGTTTTCGCCATCTTCATTGATTCGATTTTTTCACTCGATTTCTGTTGTGTTCAGAATCGTTTCATCATCCCTTCTGGTCGTTTTGCTTGATCCCCATTCCTTGGTGAAGGTCGAAACTTCAAAACTTCTAAGTTGAAGCTCTCCAGAGATAGTCCACCAACTTGGCTACAATTTAACTATAAGGATGCTAGTTCTCTAGTTAGTGTTTAGGCTTAACCTAGGGTTTCGTTTATCTTGGAGAAAGGATGGTGTTCAACACATGAACCAAAAGAATTCTCGATTAGCTCTAATGGGAGCTCGAGCTCCCCTATTTATAATAAGGGAGTGGCCGAAAATCCCTAGTCCTTATGGGCTAAGGATTTTGGTCCCTCTCTCCTATTACTTGATCATCAAGTAATTTTGACTTTGACTTTGAATTCAAATTCAAATCAACTTTCAAGAAAGCTAAAATATCCAAACTATTTTTGGATAATTTTATACTTTATTTATTTAAAATAAATAACTTATTTTTATGTAATCAATTAATTCATAATTAATTAACTAGATTATTTTTCTCCAAAATTAGACTTTCCTTTTAATTCAAAATTAAACCAAAGTCTATTAAATAATTAATAAATTAATTATTTAATATTCAATCAAATAAACACGTGTGGCACACGTGTCCCTATGACATGGGTCCAGTCACTTGAACCACATGTGTGGTTTCACACGCGTGGAACCCTCTAGGCCCGATTAACTTGTTTAATCATTTTAAAGCCTTAACTCATGCAACCAAGTTGTTGTGTGTGACCCTCCAGGTTCTCAATTCAATTAGCAGTGACCCTAATTAATTAATTCACTAATTAATTAATCAGACCACAGATTAAACGACCATAGTCTAGCAACAGTTGTTTAACCCCTAGCTGAATTGGAATGTTCGGATTCGACAGAACCTTTAAGTCATTGATTCATGTGAGATACAATCCTCCTACTTACTATCTCTCAACTAAGATCTAGGGTAAGGGAATAATTAGAACCCTAATAATCTGGTCTTAAAGCTAAGTGCATTCCATATCCATTTGATCTCAATCCAAGAAACCCTTTTCTTGATGTCTTGATCTACTGCCTTGGCCAAGGACTCCATATGGCATATGAATGACTTACACAATAAGGGATCACCTTGCAAACGCAAGTGTAGGTCCTTTCTTGATTCTCATTCACTTTCATGAGTCACTTGTGCAGCCCCAGCATAAGCCTTGAATCAGTTGTCTAAGGCGACACCCTTTAAAGCTTATACCTATGACTACAGAGTTAACTCATAAAGTGACATGAAACCTCAAGTCTAAGGATCAATTAATCACATCAATGACTCGTGAGATATTTCCTAATCTTGAAGTTTCCATTTCTCGAAATAGAAACTTCCTTTCCCATTTAGGAATGTTCTCACACGGGGCACCTCAGTGAACTTACTTATTAAAGTAAGCACCCTCATGTATCACGCACGTATCAACTATACACTTTGCACCTCCATGAAACAAGGTGGTCCTTCTTAAGGGCGTGATCCCACAAGCAAGCCTTAGAGGAGTCAGGTTGACACTCCCACTGTCTGTAGGACTAATTGGCTTGGAGTATTTTACTAATCATGACTTATGTGATATAGGGCTCGTTTTATGAACCATTTCTCCTAAATGGTAGAGTCCTAAAGTCATCAGGATTAGGGGAGTTCTCATACATGCACAGCTAAAGTAAACGCATACCAAACAAGAGCATATAAAGAAGTGTTTGCCTATGATATTAATCAATCGTATATTATTCTAAGATTGTCTGTGATACTAGGAAAGTCCCAAAACTGATTATGACTAATTGGCTTTCTAGGGCACTATTCCTAAAACCTCGAGGGGTAGCTAGCCCACACGAGTCCTCCCCGGTTCATTCCGAAGGCATCAAGAGCACTGCGACTTCCCCAACCTCCCTAGGGTCGTACGTAGTACCTTGGATGGAGAACGTGCAAAGGGGGTCGTAACCGGCGACCCCATGGCCGACCCGGGTCTCCCTTACCCACGTCTCCGGGGCCCAACAATACCATTACATTACCTTACCTTACCTTACCTTTCATTGCATTGCATTCTCGCTTATTACAGATCATTAACATTACGTACATTAGCATTAAGCTTCCATAACATTAAACTTTCATTAAAACATAAGCTTATATATGCTCATAGTTATAGCCCTTTCGAAAGTCAAAACTTGATAACAAGATCATAAATATATCGCACATTACACATATTTAACTATATATATAGTATATAGTCGCATGCGGGCTAGAAAACGAGCATTTAAGGGTCTTAGGTCGCTTAACTAAAAAGAAAAGAACCTAAACCTCACCTTTGAACAAAAGTGCAGTGTGGTGTGAGAAAACGATCCCAAACAACTTAAACTCCGGGAACGACTCCTCCCGGAAGCACCCCTGAAACAAACAAACGCAACACTAAAGACTTAGACTCAAACACGTACCAGTTAGACGCACGGCGATGCAAATGGATGCTATGAATGCAAGAAAATATCAAATGAACATTTAAATGTTAGCAATTTCATTTAACATTTCCCCTTCAATATCATAACATAATTTCATATCGATATCATAACATGTTGCTTATTCATTAATCAATATCATAGGGTAAGCTTAGAGGCAAAAGAAATCACTTGTAGTTCAAAAGAATTCAAGAAAGGTACCATTTAAAATGTTCAAATTCATATCACGTAAAATTCATATAAAATGAATCCATAAAATTAATTTAAGACATTTAACATTTAATTCAACATATTCACAGAGCATATAAGTCATAAACAATTAAAAGAAGACATTTAAAGAGCATGAAATTAAATACGAAAATCATGCACGCGAGATCGAATTATTCAAGGTCATAACATATATAAATCTAATAAAACCAATTCTATAATTAAAACAAAAAAAAAAATATACATTACAATATATATTTATATTCATTCACGTACACACACATTCACAAAAATGTAATCATATATATATATAAATGTAATCTTATATATATATATATATATATATATATATATATATATATATATATATATACACACGTATATATACATATAGCATACAAATATATACATATATATATCATATATAACACACATTATATTATATATATATACAACATATCATATAACATATATATAAACATACAACCTCACGTACACACACATTCACAGTTTATATTACATTTATACATGCATGCAAATCTTAATTTCCCATAATTATAGCAATTACACACATGCACAATCCATGTACATATAGATATATCTACACACGAACACACCTGTGCATTACATAGTTACACAAGAAAAGAAGGAAAAACATGCAGTAGCTCTACACGAAAATTACCCCAACCAAAACGCACATACCCAAACAATAAGCTCATGCATGCACAGAACGAGTTCATGAAATTAGCAGCCACACACACACACACGTAACATGCAGCAGCCATGCATGAGAAACAAACAAACAAAACACCCACATACACAACAAAGAAGCAAGGGAAAACTACACAAGTTTCTGCATAGAAGTCCCCCGGCCGGGTACTTTTCTTTGCAAATTCTCCGTGGCCGGGGAGAGGCATAACAGCAGCAGCAGCGAAAAGCAGTTAGACGAAGCAAAAACAGGGGAGAAAAGGTAAGGAGCAGCAGTGTAACGCCCCAAATTTTCAATTATGCAAAATGTGATTTAATGTGAATTAATTGCCAATTATGACTTAAATGTTTAATTGCTTAATTGTCCTTAAGTGATCATCTGTCTTAACTTGAGGACTTAATTGCATGAATGACTTGGGACTTAGTTGATCATTTTGCATGAGAATTGAACCTAATTACATAACTTACAAAGTGGAGGGATTAAATTGCAAATTGTGCTTAGCATCATATAATATCTAGCTTATATATCCCTTTGAGTGCATCCAAACATATACACACTTGATCCTTTCTCTCTCTCCCTCATCTCGTTTCCAAAACCCCAAGAAGAAGAAGAGGATTTCATCTCACTTTAAGCTAGATTCTTGAAGGATTCTTGAAGATAGAAGCATCATTAACCTCATATCATCATCTCATCCACCACCTCTTTGATTCAAGGTAGGAATTGGAGAATTTCATGAAAGTCTTGAATATGTGATCAAGCATGAATTTAGGGATTTGTTGAGGAATTCTTACATGATTGGAGTAGAGGATATGATGGTGATGAATTAGAGTGAAAATTGCATGAAAATATTGGAATTCTTGAAGGATGGAAGCATGAGCAAGCATGGGGGTTTTATGATGATACTTGCCATTTTAATGTTTATTCTTGGTTATTTTGTTAGATGCTTGAAGTATGATGCATATTTGATGATTTGAAGCATAAGTTATGGTTGGAGTTTGGTATATTTTGGTTTGGGGTTGGTTTTGCATGGAAACCCCTGTTTCTCCCCTGTTTTTTTCGGTCACGCACAGTTGACACGGGGGTGTCAACTTTGCTTTGGGCTGGCGACACGGGGGTGCACGTTGGTTTGATTTTCTGTACCGTGACACGGGGGTGTCACGGTTTGCCTTGTATTGACGACACGGGCGTGTCACTTTCCTGCATTTTGCCCAACTTCGGACGAACGTCATTTTCACCTCGGTTTGAATTAGAAAGCGTGCCATATAGCGTTGGAAAGGTATATGTGTCTACTTTCATTTCCAACAAACAAAACTCGATTCCCACTTCTAGAATTTAAGATATTTCAGTTTTCCCACAACATGTACATTTCCAAAAATTGTCGGTTTTGGCCAAACTTCACCAAAACCTTTCTTATTGCTTTCCTTTCACTCTCTTGGCTCCCATATGTGAGTTATATGATATATATACTTGTTTAATTGATAATCATGCTCCTACTTGACACTCCTTGATTGTTATTGCATGATATCTTGATTGTGACTTCGCCGTGCGTCTTAATTGGTTCATAAGAGTCGAGTTTCATGTACACTTGTCCTTGTTACACAGATCACGGTCCCGGTTTCGAGGAGCCCGCTCCGTAGGGTGCTCTCTTACTTCCTTTTTGGTTGGTTTGTCGAGGTGAGGTTTAATTTCTAGTTATTTAGAACCCGTATAACCTTTACGTGGTTTTTGGCCCAAGGTATTTATAATTATAATTTCCTGAAAGCTCTTATTATTCCAAGCATGTTATTGTTCATGAATCAAGCAAGTAGGTCATGTTAGTGTGCACCCAATCAAGCATGTCATGTCATGAAAGCATGTACCTGTGTTCTCCTGGCCAGGTTCTCCTTAGGGAGGGCGTTGGGCTGGTCTTCGGGCTGGTGGTTGTCCGTCCAACCACAGGAAGAACAATACCCTACCGTGTACCCGTGTTCTCCTGGCCAGGTTCTCCTTAGGGAGGGCGCTGGGCTGGTCTTCGGGCTGGTGATTGTCCGTCCAATCACAGGAAGAACAATACCGTATCATGATCGTGTGTTCTCTTGGCCAGGTTCTCCTTAGTGAGGGCGCTGGGCTGGTCTTCGGGCTGGTGGTTGTCCGTCCAACCACAAGAAGAACAAAGACCTATCGTGTACCCGTGTTCTCCTGGCCAGGTTCTCCTTAGGGAGGGCGCTGGGCTGGTTTTTAGAGCTGGTGGTTGTCCGTCCAACCACAGGAGAAATAACCCTACCATGTTACAAGCCAGCCATGTAGTGATTGCATGCACTCCATTCCATGAACGTGTTATATGATTACACTACTGCATGATTGCACGATAATTGAATTGCGTGGTCACCTAATGATTAACAAACAAGTAAGCATGTTTGTTGATTGCATGAAAAGGAACAAGTATTTAATATTGATAGTTGTATTGTAACGCCCCAGTTTTTCAGTTTTAATAATGTGGCGTATTTGTGTATAAATTGCGCAAATTAATTATTTAATTATATGATTACTTGTTCATAAGTGTTTATATTTGTTTTAAACTATAAACTATTTCTATTTTAATTTAATTCATTTTATTTCTACTTTGATATTTAGTGTTAAATTCTCAATTAAGGTTTTGTGTTACCTTAACTATTTCGGTAATTTCGTTAATTAATTTCAACATGTTATTAGTTGGTTTTAATTTAATTAATATGGAATTTAAGTTTTAGTAAATTATTTATAACAATATGAATTCGTTCATGCGCATGAGTGTTCTATTTGTGCTTTGTTCATATATGTATTGATACCGAAATGTCGTGAAAATTTAATATGTTGTAAATATGTGTGTTATGAACATGCCTGTATGCTCGGTTTATGTTTTCGGATTCATTTGACGTGGTTATGAATTTAATTTTGATTGTGGAACCAAGTCGGGGGCTAACGAGCAATTAGCGCACCCTTGGTTCCGTGCGTGATATCTTGAGCTCGGGAATTCGGATTCGAATTCCGTCAACTCCGTTGCCTTCGTATCGACGATTCGGAGACAATGGAACTAGCCTCATACCTTTTTGGAATCATTAAGACCTTCGAAATCCAACCGTAACGAGCAACTCGTGCAAGAAGAACTCCTTTTTGTTGACTAGTCTTCATGGTGGGACCCCCTAACACCTCTTAACTTAACCCTACCTTAACCATGACTTATCTACCTTGAGTTAAGCCCTTCCTCTCCTCTTTAGCTCTGAAAACCGAACCACATACCTCCATTTCCAGCTGCAACTGAAACGAGAAAGGGAAGAAGAGAAGAAGGAAGAAAACCCTTGGCCATCCTTTGTGATTTTGAGCTCAAATCACTTCCTTCTTTCATCAAATCTTCAAGGTATGAATATTTATGTCTTCTCTACTCTATTATACTTGATTTCATCTATTTACATCATGTTTTGGATCAGATTTGATTAGGGTTTGAATTATGAGTTTGGTATGAACTTTTAGGGATTTTTGTTCTAGTGACCTATTTGCTTGTGTGGCTGATTTTCTTGCTTGTAAATGAGTGTATGAGCTTGTTTCTTGGCTTATTTCTTTCCTAACTGATAGTATATGATGTTAGGAAGATTTCATCTCTTGCCCCTTTTATGAAATTATGAGATATGGAGCTCCAAACTTGATGATCTAATTGATTCCCCTGTTTTTGAACTGCTGTGTGAATTTATGTGTTGTAGCTTGATCATATGGCCTTCATTTCGTGTGAAAATGCATGGAGTTGATGTACACTTATTGCTCTATATGTTAACATTCATGCTTTAAGTATTTGGTTCCATTTGAAGCCTCAAAACCGAAGTACATGGCCTGTTCTTATGCATGATCTTTGACAGAATTGTTGCTGTTGTGATTGGTAACTTGTTGGTCATTCTAATGTGCTTTAAATTGTACCATTTTGCATATATATCATGTATATTAGTTGTTTAGTATGTTAGCATGCATTCCCCAAAGTTTCAGATCCAAATTCAACCCCTAAGTACTTGATCAAGGCATGATGGAATCATTAGGGCTCATATGTACGATTTTGGCGACCCAGTTTTGTTACATGGATTCGATGATCTTAACGTGTGATTTAGCCTTTGCACTCTAAATGAAAAATGTTCATAACATGCTAAATATGTTGTATATTACGTTTCAGATCATTTGGAGTTCATTTGGTATGTTTTTGGATTGAGTTTGTAAGGGATCAGTTTTGCCGGTTTTAACTTGTGAACGGTTTTGGTTCTGTACCTTGACACCCCCGTGTCTCATTTACTCATAAGAGTGAGACACGGGCGTGTCACACCTTCTGGGCAGCTCTGTACTGAGCCACGCCCGTGGCTCAGTTTGGCTAGGGTTGGTGACACCCTCGTGTCCCTTCCCCTGTGCAGTCCGTGTTGCTTCCTTTTCGGTTTTTGATTTGTTTCACCTCTTGAATGGCTTTATCTCCTTTTGTGTTGAACTATGAACTTGTTTTACTATGTTTTAGGAGTATTGTGGTTTAATTTCATGGCATTTGGATGTGCTATAGGCATGCTTTTACTTAATGCCGTTTATGTGTGTTTATATGTCGCTTATGAATCGCATCACTTATTTTCTATATCATAAGACTTCTTCTTGTTGTCAAACCTTGGATATATGCTATGTTATGTAATATGAAGTATGTGGTAGCATTATGGAAGAGCTTGAATATGTTCTATGCTCCTATTTGAGTTCTTGAGATAAATTGATTGGACATATGAATTGAAGAATTTGAATGATTTATGATTGAACAAGTGAATGAATTGGTTATATGATTTTCATGACTTAATATGATCTTTATGCCTTCATATCATGCTTGAGCATTGCCGTGCGTCATATATGGTTCATTTAGAGTCTTGAGTCTCACGAACACGTCTTGTGGTCTTTTGTACAGTTTATCTCCAGGGTGGAGAGCTTTTGATCGTTCAAGCACTTGGTGCTCGATCCTTGTAACTTCTCGGTTCAGGTGAGGGTGGTTCTTGTTTTAGCTATGTAACAAATCCTACAACCCTTATGTGAAGAGCTTTGGCCAAAACCTTATGATTATATATATAGGAGTTTCAAATGAAGTTATCGAGTAAATCCTTCTGAATTATGCGTATGAGCGTATTTAAACTTAAAAATGGTTTTGTGATGAGGCTATGCTCCAAACCGTGTGTCTTCATGCTAGCTACGGAATAGGATGACACGGAGAGGTACGTATATAGCATATGCCGAATTACACGGTAAGGTATGATTTCTTATAGTATGTATTGATCGGGTAAACCCTTTTCAAAAGATTTATGAATTATGGTATGTACTTATGATTGATATGTTTTGGCGAGACACATTTATGACTTATGACTGAACGGGCCCCGGGACTTAGTATATGTGGCTAACCGAGGAAGCAAGGGCTGACGGGGATCCCATATACTAGTCCCAACCAACTACGGTGATACCGGCCCTCGCTAGGAGGTTTAGCGGGGAATGGGAGCTGAGTGCCCTTGGGGGAGTCATGAAACCCCATTGGCCCATGATTGAGGTGGTCGGGTCTTGCAAGCCCGTCCACCACCCGGAGGAAGAAGGTTGGAATGATTTATGATTTATGATTTATGTTATGTTATGTTTATGCACCGTGCGGGAAGGCCGGGACACGGATTGCCCAAACGAATATATTTATGTTATGATTTATGGTCTGTGTGTATTATAATATATTGCCTGATCGCCTAATCAATATATTACTGATATTTGTCGTACACGGTCGGAGTTTGGTTGGAGATTGTGCACGCTCACTCGCCGAGCCTTATATTTATGTATGATTTATGAATGTAATGAATTTAATATGAATTAGTTGTAAAGGTCGAGCATTGTCTAGCTATCTTCTTGCCCTTTTCGGGAACTAAATTCAAATAAAACCTTGCTCGGGACTTATGACTTGCATGTGCATGTTTTATATATATGTATCGCTCCTGCTCACTCAGTCTTCTAGAGACTTACCCCTCTCCCTCCCCAATCTTTTAGTGTGCAGGTTTGATCTTTGGAGTTTCGGGCTAGGCGGAGGTGTTGGAGTTTTAAGGTGGTCGAGTTAGGTTAGGAGAGTCTTTGCACTCACTCATGTATTGAATTTATGTCTGTATCGAATCTATGGTATCATGAACTTGAATAATTATGTAATCACAATTGAATTGTTTTGTTGGACTGTAATTATGAGTTTAAAAGAGGCCTGAAGAGCCCAAATTCCGTTTATGGTTTGTATGAGTGAACTTTGGCTTTGCAATGCAATATATTTTGTTGATTGGTTATCATTGCAGGGTCTAGTTCCGCCTAGCTTAGGAGGGTTTTATGTTTGTCTCCCGTTCGCTAGGGTTTGATACGGGTGCGGATTTACTATTTCGTTACTCGTGTTGAGCCTTAGTGCGGGGGATGTGGCGCCTCACGTGCGGGGTGCTACATCCTTAAGTGGTATCAGAGCCCGGTTGCAAAACCGGTGTTCTTGAGTCATGTCTGAGTCAGTTAGGTCGCACGGCATAGGAACAACTTGTGAATGTATGCATTGCATTGATCTTGAACATGAGTTTGGCTTTCCTTTTTGAATTTTGGCTAGACTATCTGTTGCATTTACATAAGGATCCTTGCACTAATTGTTGAAAATGTGTCATGAGCATGCACTAATCGCATGCATCTATTCTTGAAGTAAGCTCTTATTTATAGGTTATGGAGATAATATCAAACCACGGCCAAGTTCTACGACAAAGAAGATCGATTGCAAACCTTTCTGAGACATGGAAGATGGGTAGGATACTTTGGGAAGAACGTAGAGAATTAGAGATGTGAGACTTCCCAAATGGAGTTAGAGTCAAGGATGAGGATTTGGAATGGGAAGATTGAATCTAGAGATGCGATGGCAGGGAGACATTTGGTGAAATCGGAATAGGAGTTAATCATGGGATTGTTGGGACTCAAAAGACTAACTTATGAGAATCTGCTACCTGGAGTGTTTTAATCGGATTCAGCAAGATCTTTCAACCTAAAGAATGAAGGGAATGAACCTTGGAGATATTTTGATCCCGGATTGGATCGTTGAAGAGGTCTCAATAGTTAGGAGAGACTTAGATAAAATGGGCCCGGTAGGAGTTATGTACCTGGGGTCGACAAGAAGGATTTCTGATTAAGCCTAGTGAATTGAAATCAAGTCTGTCGAAGTTAAGACCGGGAAGAGTTGGACTTAGGTGCTCTGGATTTCGATCGTGATGGGAAACTCAGAAACAATAGTCACGGTAATCTTGAGCAAGGTGTTGAGTGGGAGATGAGCTTGTTTTTCCAAGACCAAGCTGAATTGTCATGTTGTGAAGTTGAAATGGAAGATATGAAGCAAAAAATGGAAACGGTAAAGAAAGGCAACCACTCCTTGAAAGGAAATCCTGCGCTCAAATGTAAGCAGTGGGAGGTGAATTGAACTTTCGAAAGGGTAAGTGCGGGATTCTTGATTGAGACGACGATTGGAAGTAAAGGTCGAATTTAGAGAATAGATTGAATGCTAACTCCTTGGAAGTGGAAGATACAAGTTGATTTATAAAGATGCATGGGAATCTCGAAGACCGTGGGAAAGGGCAAGGAATAATTACCAAGTCAAAGTAACCGCGGGACTTGGAATAGCAAGGAAAAGCTGTCGAGCTAACTACTTACCCCATTGGTGACAGGTTCCAAAGCATTCATAGCACGTGCAACATATTTTACATTAATTATTTATTCTCTTGATCTTATGTTATTCGTGCATTTCTAATTGGTTTCGTTGCGCTAAGGTATTGTATAATTGTTTGATATAAACGTGACCCATGCATGGTCATTTTAACCCAGCATGCATTTTAGTGTTTACTTGATAGGAAGTCCTTCCGCCTCAACTATCAAGTATCAGTACAACTGAGCCGCATCTGAATTATGAGGAAGGTGAATTTGGGAAATAAGAACTTCCATTGAGGGATAGGTTAACGTAAACAAGAATTCAGAAGGAGTTTCGAACATCAAGAGAACTGGGGAAGGAGTTGAAAGGTCAAATCCTTGATTTCTATATCAGTTAAACTTCACCTAATGGGATTTACTCATCAAGAATTTTGATAAAAGAAGAATCAATGGAGTTCAACCGGGAGAGCAAATTTTAAGGGGGAGAGCACGACCGAGAGATGAAATGGAAGATGGAAGTAATGCTCGAATAAATATGTCAATAGCAACAACGGGGATGCATATTAAGGAGAATCCGGAAATCCTAATGGTGGCCATTGGAAATGAATAAGAGGACGGTATTGGTTAAGTTGTTAAGAGAGAAGTGACGATGCCAAATTCGGGGGAAGATTTTTAAGGTATTGGTTAAGTTGTTAAGAGAGAAGTGACGATGCCAAATTCGGGGGAAGATTTTTAAGGTATTGGTTAAGTTGTTAAGAGAGAAGTGACGATGCCAAATTCGGGGGGAAGATTTTCGAGATATAAAGAAGAAAGTTTACTGAACGACTCTATGCCTGGAATTCCAAATTGTGAGTGATAAAATTATATGGGAGTTTCTGTGACCTCCTAAGATGGAATTAACTAAAGGAAAATTGGATCAATTTTTTTTATATGAGGGGATGTTGTCGAGCAAGAATTATTTAGTAGAAGTATTAAGGGATCCGAGACAACATTATTAAGTTATCGGTTCTATCAAAGGTGATCCGGAAGGAAATCCACGAAGAAACCAAACCGGAAAAGATGATCATTGGAGGATTTACATCAAACTTCAAGACGCATCAAGAACATTTTATCTTCGACTCAAGAAATGTGGAGCTAGATGCCAAATATAAACCTAAGGGGTCAAAGGGAATGAATGGATACCAGGAACGGAAGATGGAAAAGGATTCGTGTTAAGGTAGATCCTAATGACGAATACCTCTAGGTAGGGATTGAATCGTCAAGGTGGTCAGGGGTAGTTATTCTCGAGGATATTTTAAACTTCGATATGAGTAAGATAGTAGCTATGGACCTAACTTCGAGACGGGTGGTCTAAGGGCATTCGGGAAGTCAAGCTCGGTTAATTAAAAAGAATTGGTTGGGTGAATGAGGATTGGGGGAAATAGTGAAAACTGGAAGCGGTACAAGTCAAAAAGGGGTCTAAGAGTATGGTCCTTAAAAAGGATTCATCAATTGCTTCACCGGGGTACCCTGAATAGGTACAAGACAAGCTGGACACTGAGCTACGTTCAGGACAGAGCATATCTTGGACAACGACAATTCACAACTTAAATTTTTGCAACTACGGTGAACGGTACTTATAGCATTCATGATACATGCATCCATGCAAAATTAACTTTTATAAATTTTATGTTAAGTGCTTTGTTCTGCACTGTGTTAAATTACTTGGAATAATTGGAAATTAATATGGGAGATATTTATTACTTGCTTTGGGTGCCTTACGTGATTTTAAACTTGGTTTTGCGTGAGTTGCTTGGGAGTATTGGAGACTTCCTTGCTTTATTTTCGGTTAAGAGACGGGGATTCTCTTATTTTCGTTTGAGAGACGGGGTACTCTCTTTGCTTGCGAGAGACGGGGTTCTCTCATTGTTGTTGGAGAGACGGGGTTAACTCATTGCTGTTCGAGAGACGGGGCTCTCTCCTTGTTGCTTGTGAGAGACGGGGAATCTCTCATTGTTTGTTTTCAAGCGTGTTTTGAATCCGAGGACGGATTCTTTTTAAGGGGGAGAGATTGTAACGCCCCAGTTTTTCAGTTTTAATAATGTGGCGTATTTGTGTATAAATTGCGCAAATTAATTATTTAATTATATGATTACTTGTTCATAAGTGTTTATATTTGTTTTAAACTATAAACTATTTCTATTTTAATTTAATTCATTTTATTTCTACTTTGATATTTAGTGTTAAATTCTCAATTAAGGTTTTGTGTTACCTTAACTATTTTGGTAATTTCGTTAATTAATTTCAACATGTTATTAGTTGGTTTTAATTTAATTAATATGGAATTTAAGTTTTAGTAAATTATTTATAACAATATGAATTCGTTCATGCGCATGAGTGTTCTATTTGTGCTTTGTTCATATATGTATTGATACCGAAATGTCGTGAAAATTTAATATGTTGTAAATATGTGTGTTATGAACATGCCTGTATGCTCGGTTTATGTTTTTGGATTCATTTGACGTGGTTATGAATTTAATTTTGATTGTGGAACCAAGTCGGGGGCTAACGAGCAATTAGCGCACCCTTGGTTCCGTGCGTGATATCTTGAGCTCGGGAATTCGGATTCGAATTCCGTCAACTCCGTTGCCTTCGTATCGACGATTCGGAGACAATGGAACTAGCCTCATACCTTTTTGGAATCATTAAGACCTTCAAAATCCAACCGTAACGAGCAACTCGTGCAAGAAGAACTCCTTTTTGTTGACTAGTCTTCATGGTGGGACCCCCTAACACCTCTTAACTTAACCCTACCTTAACCATGACTTATCTACCTTGAGTTAAGCCCTTCCTCTCCTATTTAGCTCTGAAAACCGAACCACATACCTCCATTTCCAGCTGCAACTGAAACGAGAAAGGGAAGAAGAGAAGAAGGAAGAAAACCCTTGGCCATCCTTTGTGATTTTGAGCTCAAATCACTTCCTTCTTTCATCAAATCTTCAAGGTATGAATATTTATGTCTTCTCTACTCTATTATACTTGATTTCATCTATTTACATCATGTTTTGGATCAGATTTGATTAGGGTTTGAATTATGAGTTTGGTATGAACTTTTAGGGATTTTTGTTCTAGTGACCTATTTGCTTGTGTGGCTGATTTTCTTGCTTGTAAATGAGTGTATGAGCTTGTTTCTTGGCTTATTTCTTTCCTAACTGATAGTATATGATGTTAGGAAGATTTCATCTCTTGCCCCTTTTATGAAATTATGAGATATGGAGCTCCAAACTTGATGATCTAATTGATTCCCCTGTTTTTGAACTGCTGTGTGAATTTATGTGTTGTAGCTTGATCATATGGCCTTCATTTCGTGTGAAAATTCATGGAGTTGATGTACACTTATTGCTCTATATGTTAACATTCATGCTTTAAGTATTTGGTTCCATTTGAAGCCTCAAAACCGAAGTACATGGCCTGTTCTTATGCATGATCTTTGACAGAATTGTTGCTGTTGTGATTGGTAACTTGTTGGTCATTCTAATGTGCTTTAAATTGTACCATTTTGCATATATATGATGTATATTAGTTGTTTAGTATGTTAGCATGCATTCCCCAAAGTTTCAGATCCAAATTCAACCCCTAAGTACTTGATCAAGGCATGATGGAATCATTAGGGCTCATATGTACGATTTTGGCGACCCAGTTTTGTTACATGGATTCGATGATCTTAACGTGTGATTTAGCCTTTGCACTCTAAATGAAAAATGTTCATAACATGCTAAATATGTTGTATATTACGTTTCAGATCATTTGGAGTTCATTTGGTATGTTTTTGGATTGAGTTTGTAAGGGATCAGTTTTGCCGGTTTTAACTTGTGAACGGTTTTGGTTCTGTACCTTGACACCCCCGTGTCTCATTTACTCATAAGAGTGAGACACGGGCGTGTCACACCTTCTGGGCAGCTCTGTACTGAGCCACGCCCGTGGCTCAGTTTGGCTAGGGTTGGTGACACCCTCGTGTCCCTTCCCCTGTGCAGTCCGTGTTGCTTCCTTTTCGGTTTTTGATTTGTTTCACCTCTTGAATGGCTTTATCTCCTTTTGTGTTGAACTATGAACTTGTTTTACTATGTTTTAGGAGTATTGTGGTTTAATTTCATGGCATTTGGATGTGCTATAGGCATGCTTTTACTTAATGCCGTTTATGTGTGTTTATATGTCGCTTATGAATCGCATCACTTATTTTCTATATCATAAGACTTCTTCTTGTTGTCAAACCTTGGATATATGCTATGTTATGTAATATGAAGTATGTGGTAGCATTATGGAAGAGCTTGAATATGTTCTATGCTCCTATTTGAGTTCTTGAGATAAATTGATTGGACATATGAATTGAAGAATTTGAATGATTTATGATTGAACAAGTGAATGAATTGGTTATATGATTTTCATGACTTAATATGATCTTTATGCCTTCATATCATGCTTGAGCATTGCCGTGCGTCATATATGGTTCATTTAGAGTCTTGAGTCTCACGAACACGTCTTGTGGTCTTTTGTACAGTTTATCTCCAGGGTGGAGAGCTTTTGATCGTTCAAGCACTTGGTGCTCGATCCTTGTAACTTCTCGGTTCAGGTGAGGGTGGTTCTTGTTTTAGCTATGTAACAAATCCTACAACCCTTATGTGAAGAGCTTTGGCCAAAACCTTATGATTATATATATAGGAGTTTCAAATGAAGTTATCGAGTAAATCCTTCTGAATTATGCGTATGAGCGTATTTAAACTTAAAAATGGTTTTGTGATGAGGCTATGCTCCAAACCGTGTGTCTTCATGCTAGCTACGGAATAGGATGACACGGAGAGGTACGTATATAGCATATGCCGAATTACACGGTAAGGTATGATTTCTTATAGTATGTATTGATCGGGTAAACCCTTTTCAAAAGATTTATGAATTATGGTATGTACTTATGATTGATATGTTTTGGCGAGACACATTTATGACTTATGACTGAACGGGCCCCGGGACTTAGTATATGTGGCTAACCGAGGAAGCAAGGGCTGACGGGGATCCCATATACTAGTCCCAACCAACTACGGTGATACCGGCCCTCGCTAGGAGGTTTAGCGGGGAATGGGAGCTGAGTGCCCTTGGGGGAGTCATGAAACCCCATTGGCCCATGATTGAGGTGGTCGGGTCTTGCAAGCCCGTCCACCACCCGGAGGAAGAAGGTTGGAATGATTTATGATTTATGATTTATGTTATGTTATGTTTATGCACCGTGCGGGAAGGCCGGGACACGGATTGCCCAAACGAATATATTTATGTTATGATTTATGGTCTGTGTGTATTATAATATATTGCCTGATCGCCTAATCAATATATTACTGATATTTGTCGTACACGGTCGGAGTTTGGTTGGAGATTGTGCACGCTCACTCGCCGAGCCTTATATTTATGTATGATTTATGAATGTAATGAATTTAATATGAATTAGTTGTAAAGGTCGAGCATTGTCTAGCTATCTTCTTGCCCTTTTCGGGAACTAAATTCAAATAAAACCTTGCTCGGGACTTATGACTTGCATGTGCATGTTTTATATATATGTATCGCTCCTGCTCACTCAGTCTTCTAGAGACTGACCCCTCTCCCTCCCCAATCTTTTAGTGTGCAGGTTTGATCTTTGGAGTTTCGGGCTAGGCGGAGGTGTTGGAGTTTTAAGGTGGTCGAGTTAGGTTAGGAGAGTCTTTGCACTCACTCATGTATTGAATTTATGTCTGTATCGAATCTATGGTATCATGAACTTGAATAATTATGTAATCACAATTGAATTGTTTTGTTGGACTGTAATTATGAGTTTAAAAGAGGCCTGAAGAGCCCAAATTCCGTTTATGGTTTGTATGAGTGAACTTTGGCTTTGCAATGCAATATATTTTGTTGATTGGTTATCATTGCAGGGTCTAGTTCCGCCTAGCTTAGGAGGGTTTTATGTTTGTCTCCCGTTCGCTAGGGTTTGATACGGGTGCGGATTTACTATTTCGTTACTCGTGTTGAGCCTTAGTGCGGGGGATGTGGCGCCTCACCTGCGGGGTGCTACATGTATTCTCGGGTGAAGTTATATTATTATTGAACTTGTATATTTATATTTTATAAATCTTTACCCGAGAATATGACCTGCATGTTATCTGCGCGAATATTTATTTTTAAACCCCTCACTCAGTCTGTGGTAGACTGACACCTCACACTTTTCAGGTACTGTCAGTGGCGTGCTAGGCGGGAGTCCGAGTCGTGTCCAGTTGTCGAGTTGAGTCTAGCATTGCATTTTCATGTTATGGATATGTTGGAGATGATAATGTATTGATAAGTGTTGGTACCTATATGTATTGATATACAGTTTTAAGTTAATTCTTTTGAGATATTTGATATATGTTAATGGAATTATTATGCTTACGCTTTGAATTCCTAAACTTGAACTTGATTGGTTTGAGGGTTAGTCCCGCCTAGCTAGTGAGTTTTTTTTTATTGTCACCCGTTTCGCCATGAGTCCGGTTCATATATGGACTACCCATTTCATGTGTGAGCTAGACTTATGGTGCGGGGGTGTGGCATCTCGGCGTTCTGGGTGCTACAAGCAGCAACAAAACAAGTATGAAAACAACAGCAAAACAGAGAGGTTTCAGTTCATATTTATGCACAGCAGCGGCAGAAACGTAACAGCAACAAAGAAGGGAAACAACTCCACATTTTCATGCGCAAATCCCCTGTTTTAACAAGTAGCAGCAGCAACAACGTAATGGAAGCAATAACAACAACTAAGGTTATAAAATCATGCTCAAATTTCATACAAAACTGCCCCTAAATGTTCACATAAAGCAGCCGACAAGAAAAGGAGTTCAAAGAGGCATGTTCTTCAAGTTCTCAAAAAGCCCTAATTATTCAACACCATCTTCATATAACATGAATCCATAACTTAAAACATGAATTAGTTGGGTGACTAAGTGCATAACATAATGAAGAACAACGATCTAAACTTACCTTAAGGCTTGAAGAAGAAGAGGAAACCGAAGGAGCTCTCAAGGTACCAAAAATGGTGAAATAGGTTGGTTTCCTTCCTTTCCTTGCTTTCTCTTGGCTCCAAATCGTAGCAGCAGGTATGGGAGGGAGAGAGAGATAGCTTAGGTTGTAAATAAGTCAAGGAAATGATGAAGGGTAGGTTTCATAGCTCAAACATAGGCCATAGGGGCGTTGTAGGGCGCGAGTGGCTGAAATTTGCTTCGTCGGGGGTTGAAACGACATTGAAAAATTACGAAACTTGTTCCATTGCGTCCGGGTGATCGAACGGAGTTGAACGCCGAAGACGACACTCGAATATCAGTGCCGTAGCTTAAGATATAAATTAATAGGTACACAAGTGTACTAAAATCACTCATTTTCCAAATGAGTCCAAAACTTTCAAAAAGTTGCAAATAGGTCCAAATTCGAAATTCCAATTAAGTCCAAAAATTTTAAAATCATACAATTACATCCTTAAATCACGTATTTCACATAATTCACGAAATTAGCATGCTCGGGAATAAAATTAACATAACATAAATTCATAATTCACACGAATTCACATCATAGTTCCACTTAAGGCATTTAAATCACATATTTCATATAATTTCAAATAATTCATATAAGAAACAATTAGAAATAAATATGAATGCATCAAATAAAATGAAAATAAATATAATTACGGAAAATAAACTCACACGTGGTACAAACCTGTACGTGTGAACGAGCGGTGTCACAGACTCTCTCCAATATCTCATACGGTCCAACATATCTCGGGTTTAACTTTCCACCTTTCCCAATTCGGAAAAATCCTTTCCTTGGCTATGCCTTCAGAAATACCTTTTAGCCCACTGCAAATTCCAAATCCCTTCTTCATCGATCAGCATAACTCTTCTGCCTGTCCTGGGCAGCTTTCATTCTCTGGCGAATAATCTGAATCTTCTCCGTCGCTTCTCTTGATAATCCTTTCGGATTGTCCATCCATCTGAGGATGCGCTGCAGTACTGAAGTTCAACTTCGTTCCCATCAAAGTCTGAATTTCTTTCCACAACTACGACGTGAATTTCGGATCTCTGTCTGACATTATGCTGTTTGGAACTCCGTGTAGTCTGACAATCTCTTGCTGATACAGTTTTGCCAACGTGCTGACCTTATCCGTTGTCTTTACTGGCAAAAAGTGTGCTGACTTTGTCAATCGATCAATGATCACCCAGATACTATCTTGTCCTCCTCTGACTTTGGGTAATCCATTGACAAAATCCATCGTGATTTTCTCCCATTTCCATGTCGGAATCGGTAATGGTTGCAACTTCCCGCTCGGCTTCTGGTGCTCAGCTTTAACTTTCTGACAAGTTAAACACTTCTTTACATAGTTGGCTATGTCTCTCTTCATTCCATTCCACCAGAAATGCGTCTTAACATCTTGATACATCTTAGTGCCTCCGGGATGTATCGTGTACTTAGTCTTGTGCGCTTCGTCGAGAATCTCTTTCCTCAAAACAGTTGGCACGCATACTCGACCTTTGTACCTCAATATTCCATGTTCATCAACCCTGAACTTAGTCTCGTCATCTTTCTCCTTAGATTTGAGACATTTCTTGATCCACTCGTCATTCTTTTGAGCTTCCAACACTTTATCTTTCAAAGGTGATATCATCACAACGTTCGCGATTCGAGCTTTAGTTATCACCTTCATTCTCTCTCTTCGATCAATCTCGGGATTGGCAGAAATCTGTGCCAAACTAACTTTCCTGCTCAATGCATCGGCTACAACATTCGCCTTTCATGAATGGTACTGAATAATGCAATCGTGGTCCTCCAGAAATTCCATCCATCTCCTCTGTCGCATATTCAACTCCTTTTGAGTGAATAGATATCGCAGGCTTTTATGATCAGTAAAGATCTGAAACGTAACTCCATACAGGTAATGTCTCCACTTTGCAAGAGCAAAAATTATCGCTGCTAACTCCAAATCATCTGTCGGGTAGTTGACTTCATGTGTTTTGAGTTTCCTTGATGCATACGCAATCACTTTTCCATTCTGCATTAAAATTCTCCTAGTCCTTTTTTCGAAGCATCGGTGTAGACAGTGTGTCCTTCTTTTCCTTCTGGTAACGCTAACACGGGTGCAGTTGTTAGCATCTCCTTCAATCTTTGAAAACTTTGCTCACATTTCTCAGTCCAATCGAATTTCCCTTCTTTCTTTGTCAATTTAGTGAGAGGTGTAGCTATCTTCGAGAAATCTTTGACAAACCTCCGGTAGTAACCAGCTAATCCAAGAAAACCCCTCACTTCTGAGGGATTCTTCGGTGACTTCCAATCCATAATCATCTCAATCTTCGAGGGATCTACTTCGATTCCAGATCCTGATATAATGTGTTCGAGAAATGTAACTCTCTCAAGCCAAAACTCAGATTTACTGAACTTTGCATATAGCTTGTGATCCAGCAAAGTGCGTAACACGATTCGAAGATGTTCAGCATGTTCCTCCGGTGTCTTCGAAAATACCAAAATATCGTCGATGAAGATCACTACAAACTTGTCGAGAAATGGCTTGAATATACGGTGCATCATATCCATGAATGCAGCTGGTGCGTTCGTCAAACCAAACGACATTGCTACAAACTCAAAATGTCCGTATCGGCTGTTGAAAGCAGTCTTCGGAATATCTGCTTCCCTGATCTTCAATTGATAATATCCTTGTCTTAGATCTAACTTAGAGTAGACCTTCGATCCTTGAAGTATATCAAACAACTCTTCGATATGAGGGAGAGGATACTTATTCTTGATCGTCATCCTGTTCAGCTCCCGATAGTCAATGCATAAACGCAATGATCCATCCTTCTTCTTAACAAAAAGAACAGGCGCTTCCCACGGCGAAGTGCTCGGTCGAACATATCCAGACTCAATCAGTTCATCCAATTGCTTCCTCAGTTCTTCCAATTCAGCTGGAGCCATTCTATAAGGTGTCTTGAAGTACAACACAACTCCTGATATCGTCTCGATCGTAAACTCCAACTCTCGGTCAGGAGGTAACGAATCCAAATGCTCAGGAAACACATCTAGGAACTCGTTCACCACTTCCACTTCTTCGATCTTAAGTTGATCTCTCGGTCTATTCAAAAGATCAGCAACAATTCCAATAACTCCTTTCTGAATCAACTTCTTAGCTTCCATCGAAGAAATTACTGATAACTTCTCAACTTTCCCTTCTGTTGTCCCACTTTCATCTTCTTCCAAGATGATCTCTTTCTTGTAACAATCCAACTTAGCTCGGTACTTAGACAACCAATCCATACCAAGTATAATATCGTATCTTGTCATCGGCAACTCAATAAGATCCGTCGGGTAACAACGGGTACCAATATATGTAGGGCAGCGTTTATATACTTGATTAGTAACAAGGCAAGTTCCCAAAGGAGAACTCACTTCAAATTTATATGGCAAGTATTCAAGTGGAAACTGTAGATGCGCACGTAATTTAGATGCAACAAATGAATGCGTGGCACCAGGGTCATACAAGACCTTAACTAGCGTGTTAAGAATGTGCACAGTACCTTCCACAACAGACGAAGGATCAACCTCCTCCTTACCATCCAAAGCATAAGCTCTGCCTTTAACCACCGGTTTGTTCGTTATACCCACCACCCCTTTTCCTTTATCCTGGACCCCAAATCTCCTGATCTTGTGTGGGCAACTATCCATCTGGTGCTCAGGGGAACCACACGCGAAATACTGTCCAGCTTTCTTGCGACAGTTCTCCTCAGCGTGTCCCGTTCGGCGACAATATCGGCAAACAATTTCCTCTGGACCTGGCTGAGGTGCTCTCTGCTGTTGTGGCGCCCTCTGGTACTGCTGTGGCGGTTTCTGCTTCTGTGCTTGCTGTTTCGGTAGAGCCTTCTGCTGTTGATGCTGTGGTGCTACCATTGGCTTCTTCCCGGTTCCTTGGGGAAAAGATCCGGATGGTCGCTTGTTCCCTTGATAAGGCTTAGGGTTAGAAGGTCCTTGACGTGCAGTAGTTATCTTGATCTCCTAGTGTGCAGCTTCAACCCTTAGCACTCTATCAACAGCCCGGTTGTAGGTCTCAATGTCCAAAGAAGCAAGTGCCAACCGAAGTTCGGGCTTCAGTCCATCAATAAACCTCTTTGTCTTGTGACGCTCATCATTCAGAATATGAGGTGCATACTTGATCAACCTCACAAACCTAGTCTCATACTCCATCACATTCATAGTTCCCTGAACCAAACTCATAAACTCAGCCTCTCATGCATCACGAGTCACTTGAGGCGTATACTTCTGCTGAAACTCTCTGATAAACTCGTCCCAACTTCCCTCAACATTGTTCTCAATCCACATGTGCTGAACGTGCTTCCACCAATTATATGCAGCTCCTTCCATAAGGAAAGTAGCATACCAAACTCGTTCACGATCCTCTGGGTAGATCTCCATAGCCTCAAAAATCTTCTCAAGACTAGTAATCCAATTCTCAGCCTTTAGGTCGCTCGGTTCTCCATAGAACTTAGGCGGATTCATCCTCAGAAATTTTTCCAGTGGCCTTTCATTAGGAGGATTATCTCTCTGATTACAAGCTCTTGCGAATTGTCGTAGCACATCCCTTAACTCTGGAGTTCCCTCCTGTTCAGGGGGTTGCCTGACATCTCTTTGGGGTGGCAGTGGTGGTACATGATTTCGGGGTGCTCTTCTTGGTGGCATGTTGTTACTGAATTCATAAGCATTCAGATACATATATTCGATGCATGACATATAATGTTTCACAGAATCCATAACCACGTATTCACATTCCCACGCAGTCACATATAAGTATGAGAACAACACATTCTCATAACAACATATCAGCAAAGATTCCAACATATCATGTAATCAGAAACAACTATCAGACAACATGTAAACGGGAACAAAAGCTCGTGTAACATATCAACATATCAAAAACATGTATAACATATCCCAAAACATGATCAACATGTAAACGGGAACAAAACATGTACTGTCATATCAACCAGAACTATAACATGATCAGAAGTATGATCAACATATCCAGAAGCGTATTCAACATATCAAGAATAATAACATGCTATCAATAAATGAAATGGCATGATCCTATCAACGGTCCTAATGGTACCTTGAAGCAACTCTAAGACTCATGCAATGACAGTTATGGAAAGCAGTAAACAGATATCCAACATAAAGCCGAAAGTGTTATAACTGTGCAAGGTTTGGTAAAATTTACTACAGGCCACATGTTAACAGTATTAATTCAAAATGGGGAGGACCCGATACTATCGAGTTGACTCCCTTACAGGCCTTACCAATCCGTCCAACCCTGCTGAAAATAACCTAGCAGGTACCAGGTCATCTGAACCGTCATCCGTGGTGCCCAAAAGTCGGGGATCATCTACTATAGCTATACATCCCCTCATCCAAAAGTCAGTCCTGAACTGTCCCGGCTATACGTCCGCCATCCATATGTAGATATATATGCATCCGTACTATATAAAGAAAACCTCCCATCAGCGATCAACCCTGATAACTGTGGTCCAAAGAACCCCTGGTGGTGTCATCAGAAACAGCAACGACCTCACCCTGTCCGTGTCTTACTGGCTCATCTCCGCCATCATCATCATCATCAGATCCTCCATCGCCTCTATCTGACTGATCCTGCATAGACTCGGGCTCTTGAGAGGCCTGACTGACATCCTGACCCTCGACCTCCTCAACTGCCTGCTCATCGGATAAGTGATAGGTATCATACAGGCGAGCTCTCACGCGTGCACGGTAATGCTGGTGATGCTCCATAGAAGTGTCGCGATCAATAGTCATCTGCATAAGATCTGCCTCCAGCTCAGCAATCGAGGAGCCCTCTGATCAGCAATATGAGTCATCTCTGCAACAAGCTCACGAGCGATGTCCCTATCAATCTGGTACTGCAGTGACTGATCCTGATGGCGCATAGACTCCAACCTGACCTCAAGGATCCTCTGATACTCCTGAAAGTAACCATCTCTCTCAAACTCGAGATAGTGCACAACTCTGTTAGGATAGGAATACCCAGGCCTGCCATTGTTCCTAGACCTGCGCCAAGTAGAGAAACGAGTGCCTCCATGGCGAGAAACTGCCACAGTACGCGGGGCCTCAAACTGCTCAAAGAAAGCCTCATCCATCTGCTGATTAGGATCCTGGTATGGCTGAACTGCCATAGCTATACAGAAGATACCACAGATATGAAATCCAGAAAACAGAACCATGCAATCCCCAAATATCCTGTCTCGATGCAATATGAGAATGATCCTGGATGCAATGCGTGAACAATCCATGATGCAACATGAGAGCAGTCTAGGTTAAGTCTCTTCTTACTTAACCCGACGCTCTGATACAACCTCAGGCTGTAACACCCCCACCCGTACTGGAACAAGAGGAGAGCGGCGTCTCAACCCCCGCACTGAAGCACCTCTCAAGTAATGGTGTGAGCTATCACTCAAGAAATACTCCAGCGAACGAATGTCTATCTCAGAACTATACATGTATAACGATGTGGCTATGCAGTGGAAAATCAGAGTATTTTAAAACTTTTCAAAACATGTGCGTGATGGCATGTAACAAGCAAGAACATATCGATCGTGTAAGAGAGACTCGACATATCAAAACATGTAACATATTCACAAATAAGTACCGATATAGCAGAGTTCAAAATATCGATAGCAGAGTAGCAGAAAGAGTATAACAAAGATACTCAAGTATTCAGAAACATAAAGTAATGCAGCCATAAAACATATGCAGGACACAAAAAGAAGTAATAATAAGTCCTGACTGAAACAAAATGGCATTCTAGAGCTTCAAGATACCTCTAGACTGCGGCTGTAAGACCTAAAACCACGAGGCAAGAAAACGGGAGAGGTATTAGTCAAAAGGACTAAGTGAGGGAATACTTAAAAGAAAGTACTGAGTGATAAAGAATTTGAAGTAAAGTTAAGAACTGTTAAATGCAATGCTTTAAAGAAGAACTTGAAACAAGTTCGATTGATAAAACTGTTTGAAAGCAATGATGTAAAAGTATGCACGTTTTAAAACAATTTCATGAATGCTATCACACGCGCACACATATGCTATAGATGGTTCATAGTTCTTTCATAAAACTGGATAAGGGTAAAGTGAACTTTTCCAAATATGAACCATCCTTTATGAAACAGAATTTTACCCGCAAGCTAGGCTTCTCCATCCTTACTCCAGAAAAACATGATTTCGTAGAGTATCGGACCGAGGTCAACCATAACTCCACACACATTAGAGTATCAGACCAAGGTCAACAATACCCCACTAACACATACAAACAAGCACCATCCTCCACCGGTTGTCGCTAGCCCTAGGCGACCCGTAAACATGTAATGGGAATAGATTTGCTATCCATTCCCAGACAGATTGTCCTGACTTAACAAACCTCCTGTTAAAAGTCGGTGTCAATTGTCTAATTGTGGCGGCCGGTATTGGTGATGTCGTTGGCGCACACCTCCCGAACATCACCTCCACACATAACCGCCGGGCCCAAACTGTAAACTGCATGCTTGCATTTCAGAATTAGCAGTGATCAGAGTACCACTCCAGTATACTAACAATAATATGTGAAGCTGTCTGTAAACATATGATGCTGTCTGTAAAACATATGATTCTGTCTGTAAAACTGTACTTTGAAAACATATGCAGATCATGTAACTGTCTTTGAATAAGAATGCAGAACCTTGGAAAACATGTGCTGTAGATCAAGGTATACTATTAAAGTATGAATGATCCTTTCAAAAGAATGTCCCGATAAAAGGGATAGTTCAAAACGAGGTTTAACTTTGAATTTCAAAACATATGATACGATAGTATAATCGTGGTTCCAGTTGGAAAACATTTATAACTTCACCTCACCTATTAGTAACAAAAGGTAGGTAGACAGATTACGCGGTGCCCTGGGGATCCCAGTGCTCAACTTTAACTCCTGTAGGTGGTGTACTAGAGTGAGCTTAAGAACTAAGACCCACTACTAACCAAGATGCATATGAAATGCATGAAACAATGAACAAGGAACATGTAAAGAACATGTAACACAAGAGAGTAATACCATTTAAGGTATTCAAGAAAGGTAACACACAAAGGAATAAGTTAAAGTGAGTTACTCTCAACATGAGAATATGATCTTATTATAACCGAGTAAGCTTTAGTCAAATTATGAATCCTATCGTAAACCTTAATTTATAAAAGAAGTCCACGAAAGAAAACTCATTTTGAAAACACATTTTAGACCCTAGATATGGAAACCCTAGGTGCAAATGTCTATTAGGAAAGCACAAGTTTTATTTCATTTTTACTATTCAAAAGCACTATTCAAAAGTACTATTCAAGATTACTATTCACGATTACTAGTCACAGGTTACTATTCACATGTCGGATCAAAGGGTCGGGTCAAACCCTTACTATACACACACACTCACACACACGGTACACACACACACCATGCATGTACATACACACACACGGCATGCACATACACACACACTAATTAAATTATGATCTTGATTTTAACCTATAGTTTCAAGTTCATGTTAATATAATCAAGTGTGATCTAGGTTAAAGGTATAACCTATGATTAAGAGATCCAATTAAGGCATAAGATCAAGTTATGAAACACTATTTTATCTTTCGTTATAACATGTGACACTATTAAAGTGTTTAACATATGATCAAGGCTTTAATCCATTAATCCATATCATATCATAAGCTCAATTCATAATTCAAGAATCATATAACAATGTGACAACATGTCACAACATATGTAACATCCCGACTGATCGGACTTTTCAGTTAAACTATTATGTGCGCTATTCAATTATTTTCTTATATGATATCTCATTTCTAACGTGAATTATTGAAGTTATTTGCTTTAATATGAATTTGGTTACCCTTGAACGTTTAACTTTTCTTGTTTGGAATATGATTCGTTTTGGATCCGTATTTAATTCTGATTTTAGTGAATTTGTGATTTGTGTTAATTATATGCTTTATGAACTCGATTATGCACTCGTTACATGTTTTGGTATTTGTTTTGATTGCCTTTTTGGGTTCGTTTTGGAGTCGGGACCTAAAGGAGGCTAAAGAGCATTTAACGCACCTTGGGTTCCGGGACGCGTATCTTGAGCTCGGGAATTTGGATTCGAATTCCGTCACATCCATTGAACTCGTTTCGATGATTCGGGTTTGATGGGATAAGCCTCACTTTTTTTTCTAAGTTCATTAAGACCTTCGAATTTCACCCGTAACGAGCCCCTTACGTTTGGAAGCTACCTTTTGACCTAGCTTTGAGTTGTGGACCCCACCTTAACCCAACCAAGCCCTTAACCTTGGATTATACTTGAGTTAACTCACCAACCTTAGCCCCTAAACCCCTTGATACCGATCCATTCTCTCCCTCTCTCACCAAAACTGATCAGCACAAGCAAAGCCAGAAGGAAGAAGAAACCCTTTGGCCATTTCTTTGATCTTGAGCTCAAATCTTCACCTTAGCTTCTCCAATTTGAAAGGTAAGTCCATGGTTGCAATCTACACTCTCTCTTCTCTCTTTTATTTGATCTTGGGCTGAATTTCTTGGTGGGATTATGAGATTGAGCTAGCATGTGAATAGTATTAGTTGGGAGAATTTGATTGATTCTTGCTCCTTTCTTGTTTCCTTGTGATATGGTGATGATATATGACTTATATGATATGATTCTTGTCATTTATTGCTTCTCCTCTCTTGTTAGTTGAGATATGATCATTTGCCATAAATGAGTTTTGGAGCTTTGATGATATAACTTGATGCATTTCTTCCTCTCATTCTTGCCTTGTATTACTTGCATTTTGGAGTTGAAATTGTGGCTACTTGTTGGGCATGTAACTTTGGTGAATTGTTGTTATTTTGATGCATGATGTTTGTGTTTTGAAAGACATAAGAGTCCCCTTGAAGCCCCAACCGAGATGCCCTGTTTTTGCTTCCATTTTCAGCAAATTTTCGCTAAAACTTGCTCAGGCCGAAAGCCTGACACGGCCACGTCATGTTTCAAAGGAAAATGGACACGGCCGTGTTGAGCCCTCGACCTTTTTTTTTTCTGAATTTTTTCGCCTGACACGGCCGCGTCAGTTTACAAAGGAAAATGGACACGGTCGTGTCAAGCCCTCGGAAACGTTTTTTTCGAATTAGTTCGCCTGACACGGCCGTGTCCGTTCCCCTTTGTTTTCTGACACGGCCGTGTCAAGTAGGGTGGCATCCGGGGAGATTTTTTTCGCCTTTTCGTTGCTTCTTAGTGGTCCTTCTTGCCTCATTTTTGGTATGTATGCATGAATAACTTGTCTTATGATGTACTAAGCCTCATGTTATGAATTTGTGCTTTGATGTACCTCCTCGTTTGTGATATATGTTCTTATATGAATGGTTTGCTCGTAAATGGCATAAATGTGGGTGCATTTCATATCATTTGCATCATAAGCATACATATTCATGTACCGAGCGTCAATGAGGTTCATATTGAGTCTAAGAGTGTCCCTTGTTGTTTGTCTTGTTCAGAGGATCTTCCTGTAGAGGACGAGCTTCCTCCGTAGCTGTCCGGTTGTCATACTTTCGGTCTCCACTACGTCCGTTGACAAGGTGAGGTTTTGTTCTTTTAGTTATTTGACCTACGACCCTAATTGGTTTCAAACCTCGCAGGCGAATACGTATAATATATGGTAAATAAGTGCATGATACGTATGTTGCGGGATTTTTCCCATTTGTTATAAGAGTTTGGAAAACGTTTTGTATAAGAATATAAGCTATTTTGCTTTTGTTTGGAAAAGTTTAGTTTTGTACAAGTGTGTGTGTGTGTAAGCGAGATTTGGCTTTGAAAGATAAGCTTTGAGATATGTTTGTGTGACTTTCGTGATCTGTTTGGGCCCCGGAGTGTGGTATGATAATCTCGGGACGGCCGAGGGGTCGCTGAGCTCTTCCATCAACAACTCCATTTGAGAGTTTCACCCAACCTTGGGAGGTTGAGGAAGGGTGTTTCTCTTGAGCCGGCGGAGGCAACCGTCGAAGGTGTAGCGCCTCCCCAGCACTACAACCCCGCACCGCAATACTCCCTGAGTGGAGGTTAGACCCAACACTCAGGAAATACTATGGCGAACGGTCAGGATAGCATATGAATGGAGTACGTGACACAGTGCAGCGGAAGATAAAGAGATTCAACTTTACCAATGAACGGGGAGGATAACGTACAATGAGCAAGGATTATCATTATTGATCAAAGTAGTTTGCAGAAGAGTGCAACAGGTTGACATGCAAGGACAAAGTATGAGATGGTTTGTTTCTGCAGCGAGTAGGCTCAAGACAATGTACTCTTAGAATCAGATCCAACCTACGGTTGTAGTGCTTCAAGATACCTCTAGTTGTCGTTCATTGATTCCTGAAATCATGCATTTTAAAAATAGGCGAGAGGGTTAGTCAAAGTGACTAAGTGAAGGGGGGTATGAGGGTTTATAGATATATGTATATATATATATTTATATTTATATGATCAAGAAGATCTTGATCTATAATATTAACAATAAGATATAACAAATAGGAAACGGTTCATAATAATTGTAAAACAGGGATAGGGGTAGTTTGGAATATTTGTAGAAATATGAACCGTTTGTAACAAGAACATTATTGCCCGCAAGCTAGGCCTTTCCACCCATAACTCCTTGAATAATTGGTAAAATAGTATCGGGCTGATCAGGCTCCGATACTTCAATAAAATCAAGAATATTAACTCCACTACTCCTTGATGTCAATAGGGAATCAAACCCTAGAGACCACGAACTAGATTCGGGAGGCAGCTATCTCTCCCTCATCCCTTGGCGTGGAGTAACTAACCTCCAGTTAAACCACTACCAAGAGGTGGTGGCAGTCCGCAGCACCAACAATACCCTCGGCCCGATACCTTCCGGGTAATTGCTCGCTACGGCTACAGCCGGGGCCCATAACAGGAATCGAGAACAATATTTTGCTTGCATAACCCGGAATCAATGTTTTGATAAAATGGACTTGAAATATATAATGTTCTAGAAAAACGTTGATTCCGGCAAGAAAGTATTTTTCCCTTAAGAGGGACATTGTAGTACAATAATATGTATATAGGGTAGTAAATCAAAATGATAGGTAGGCTTGAAAATAGATTTTATATAGATACATATGTATAGCATGATTCCAGTTGAAAACATTTTAACCCTCACCTATACCGGTAGTCAGACATTGTAATGTGGATTCCAGTGCGCCTGAAAGTATTAACTACTATAGACTTAGAACTAGGTTCCTTATATTAATCAAATAAGCACATAAAACACATAATGTTCATGCATAAAAGGATTACATCAAGTAAACACATAAATTATGTCACGTTAAAGAGTTCCCGGTAGACTCTAATTTTAACCGTTTAAGGGAAATTAAGTAATTAATCAGGTTTCATGAATCCTTTAACCACTTAAATATTTATTAATCATATTATAATCTTAATTATAACATTAGAAATGGAACTTAGAATTTAATTTGACAATGTAGGTTATATTTTGAAAATAATTCATAATTTACTGATTTTTGGAAAATTCGGATAAAATCTTTATTTAAAAATTCCAAAACTAATTTTATAATTATTTTAATATGAATTTCGAAATTATCAGAATATGGGTTGACCAAAAAGTCAAAATTACTATTTAAAACATTTACTATTCAATTTCTTATGAATTAAACATCTTATAACACAAAATCTAACACACACACTCACACACTATCACACGTGCACTTAAAATTATTCAAGAACAACATGAACATGTTCTTGAGCTTATTTGAATATTCAAAGAAGGTATGTAACACACTTGATCATATTCATATTTATAACATAGAATTTGAAGCATAATATAGCAAAATATATTAATTCTCTATGAAAAATAATTCTAAATAAATTATTCTTGACATGAATTTAATCAAACAAGATCATAATTATTTAAACACATATTCATATCATATCATATCATAACTCATACATTTAATTAAATAAATGCATATATGTTATCACATTTTTCCTAAACTAGCATAAATAGCATATATTTCATAAAATAAATTCCTAAAGCATAATTTAATTAAATCTAAGCATGCTATACTCATAAACACCCTAAGAACATATTATAAAGCATGAAATAATAAAAGAACAAGACTCATACCTTAGAGAAGAGAGGAGTGGCCGAAAATGGAGAGAAAGTGAGTGATTTTTGGTGTAGTTTTGGAAATGAGCTTGGAGGGGTATTTATACTTGGGATTTAGGGGCTTACCTTGCAATTTCTAAGAGTTTAGGGGAGATGTGGAAGCTTCATATCCTAGACAAATGCTTGGTAGTTATGGAAGAAATGTGGTTAAATTATATTTTGAACAAATGCTTGGTAATTACTTAGGAAATGTGGAGAAATTATGTTCATTTGTTTAATCCTTCTAGAAGATCATGTGGTCATGGATGATGTCATTTGGAATAAAAATAATATAAAATTTATTCAAGAGTCGAGAGGTAAAAGATTGAAGTAATGAATTAATGAAAGAATAGGTGAAAAACGAGCTTCGTTTTGATTATAAATGTGAAATATTTAGAGCTTTCGTTTATAAATTATGAATATTAAAGATGATGAAAATCATGAGAAAATTATATAAACGAAGCTATGATAGAGTTTAAAGATGGGAAAAATCATTATAATGTAGAGGAAAATTCAAGGATCGTTTCAAGTATAATTTCGACTATTGAATAAAAGCTAATTTGTTCAAAATAAAATGATGATTTTTGGAAAGGAAAATATTTATAAAATATGCTATGGTGAAATCGAGTTTTTAGTAAATGCATGAAAATTCATAAAATAATTTAAGGATCGTTTTGGTTATAATTTTGAATATCAAAAAGTAGATGAGTAGGGATTTATTGATGATCGAATCATAAGCTAGGGTTTTTGCCGGTTTTTGATACTACGGGAGCTAGGATGGGAATTATGGTTTACGGAGAGTATCACGATCCTCGAAATAATGTGAGGATTCTTTTGGTTAAAATATTGGGTAGTGAAAGTGTTTCGGGAAATGTAGGAATATTTTTGAACTGTAGGGGTATTTTCGTAATTTTCAACTTGCCCCTGTTTCGGGCTGTTACAATCCTTCCCCCTTAAAAAGAATCTGTCCTCAGATTCTCCTCATGTTTCATAATAACTTAAAGTAATGTTTGTATCCGCTATCCATGATAAGCAAGTTTCCAAAAGAGAACTTACTTTTAAACACATAAGGCAATTGTTCAAGTAAGAAATTTGAATGCGCACATAAGTGATGCAATGAATGCATGGCGCCAGGATCAGTAACTGGCGTGTTTAGAATGCATACCTTTAACAACTTTGGGGATGACAATTTTAAGCTGCAACCACCCTTATAGAGATAATATAATGCATGGTAGTTGAGAATGATGTGCAGATGATCGCAAAATTAAAATTTCCAAGTAATAGCAATTAACAGACATAACAACTTTAGCGGAGATAAAACATATATAAAGGCACAGGAAATTAATAAGTTAGTTTTTGGTCCTACTGGTATCTTGAAGCAATTCTAATAACTTAGGATTTGAAGGAATAAGTGAAGTGTTTCCATGACTTAGGAATACTAGTATGATGAAGGAGATGTAGATCTTGTAACCGAATCTACCAAGAATTTGATAATTGAAGGATTTGATAGAACTTGAGATTTTGGTATGGATTAAGACTGTATACTTGACTTGATCGAAGAAGGGTTTAGTACTACAATTGTAACAAATCACATGCTGGTCGGCCGCCCCAACAGTGATTGATCACAATTTAAGCACTAAAGACACGAGAGTACATATGAGACTCTATGAATGATGAACCCCAGATTTCCGCAACCTGGGGCTCTGATACCACTTTAATTGTAGCGCCTCCCCAGCACTACAACCCCGCACCGCAATACTCCCTGAGTGGAGGTTAGACCCAACACTCAGGAAATACTACGGCGAACGGTCAGGATAGCATATGAATGGAGTACGTGACACAGTGCAGCGGAAGATAAAGAGATTCAACTTTACCAATGAACGGGGAGGATAACGTACAATGAGCAAGGATTATCATTATTGATCAAAGTAGTTTGCAGAAGAGTGCAACAGGTTGACATGCAAGGACAAAGTATGAGATGGTTTGTTTCTGCAGCGAGTAGGCTCAAGACAATGTACTCTTAGAATCAGATCCAACCTACGGTTGTAGTGCTTCAAGATACCTCTAGTTGTCGTTCATTGATTCCTGAAATCATGCATTTTAAAAATAGGCGAGAGGGTTAGTCAAAGTGACTAAGTGAAGGGGGGTATGAGGGTTTATAGATATATGTATATATATATATTTATATTTATATGATCAAGAAGATCTTGATCTATAATATTAACAATAAGATATAACAAATAGGAAACGGTTCATAATAATTGTAAAACAGGGATAGGGGTAGTTTGGAATATTTGTAGAAATATGAACCGTTTGTAACAAGAACATTATTGCCCGCAAGCTAGGCCTTTCCACCCATAACTCCTTGAATAATTGGTAAAATAGTATCGGGCTGATCAGGCTCCGATACTTCAATAAAATCAAGAATATTAACTCCACTACTCCTTGATGTCAATAGGGAATCAAACCTTAGAGACCACGAACTAGATTCGGGAGGCAGCTATCTCTCCCTCATCCCTTGGCGTGGAGTAACTAACCTCCAGTTAAACCACTACCAAGAGGTGGTGGCAGTCCGCAGCACCAACAATACCCTCGGCCCGATACCTTCCGGGTAATTGCTCGCTACGGCTACAGCCGGGGCCCATAACAGGAATCGAGAACAATATTTTGCTTGCATAACCCGGAATCAATGTTTTGATAAAATGGACTTGAAATATATAATGTTCTAGAAAAACGTTGATTCCGGCAAGAAAGTATTTTTCCCTTAAGAGGGACATTGTAGTACAATAATATGTATATAGGGTAGTAAATCAAAATGATAGGTAGGCTTGAAAATAGATTTTATATAGATACATATGTATAGCATGATTCCAGTTGAAAACATTTTAACCCTCACCTATACCGGTAGTCAGACATTGTAATGTGGATTCCAGTGCGCCTGAAAGTATTAACTACTATAGACTTAGAACTAGGTTCCTTATATTAATCAAATAAGCACATAAAACACATAATGTTCATGCATAAAAGGATTACATCAAGTAAACACATAAATTATGTCACGTTAAAGAGTTCCCGGTAGACTCTAATTTTAACCGTTTAAGGGAAATTAAGTAATTAATCAGGTTTCATGAATCCTTTAACCACTTAAATATTTATTAATCATATTATAATCTTAATTATAACATTAGAAATGGAACTTAGAATTTAATTTGACAATGTAGGTTATATTTTGAAAATAATTCATAATTTACTGATTTTTGGAAAATTCGGATAAAATCTTTATTTAAAAATTCCAAAACTAATTTTATAATTATTTTAATATGAATTTCGAAATTATCAGAATATGGGTTGACCAAAAAGTCAAAATTACTATTTAAAACATTTACTATTCAATTTCTTATGAATTAAACATCTTATAACACAAAATCTAACACACACACTCACACACTATCACACGTGCACTTAAAATTATTCAAGAACAACATGAACATGTTCTTGAGCTTATTTGAATATTCAAAGAAGGTATGTAACACACTTGATCATATTCATATTTATAACATAGAATTTGAAGCATAATATAGCAAAATATATTAATTCTCTATGAAAAATAATTCTAAATAAATTATTCTTGACATGAATTTAATCAAACAAGATCATAATTATTTAAACACATATTCATATCATATCATATCATAACTCATACATTTAATTAAATAAATGCATATATGTTATCACATTTTTCCTAAACTAGCATAAATAGCATATATTTCATAAAATAAATTCCTAAAGCATAATTTAATTAAATCTAAGCATGCTATACTCATAAACACCCTAAGAACATATTATAAAGCATGAAATAATAAAAGAACAAGACTCATACCTTAGAGAAGAGAGGAGTGGCCGAAAATGGAGAGAAAGTGAGTGATTTTTGGTGTAGTTTTGGAAATGAGCTTGGAGGGGTATTTATACTTGGGATTTAGGGGCTTACCTTGCAATTTCTAAGAGTTTAGGGGAGATGTGGAAGCTTCATATCCTAGACAAATGCTTGGTAGTTATGGAAGAAATGTGGTTAAATTATATTTTGAACAAATGCTTGGTAATTACTTAGGAAATGTGGAGAAATTATGTCCATTTGTTTAATCCTTCTAGAAGATCATGTGGTCATGGATGATGTCATTTGGAATAAAAATAATATAAAATTTATTCAAGAGTCGAGAGGTAAAAGATTGAAGTAATGAATTAATGAAAGAATAGGTGAAAAACGAGCTTCGTTTTGATTATAAATGTGAAATATTTAGAGCTTTCGTTTATAAATTATGAATATTAAAGATGATGAAAATCATGAGAAAATTATATAAACGAAGCTATGATAGAGTTTAAAGATGGGAAAAATCATTATAATGTAGAGGAAAATTCAAGGATCGTTTCAAGTATAATTTCGACTATTGAATAAAAGCTAATTTGTTCAAAATAAAATGATGATTTTTGGAAAGGAAAATATTTATAAAATATGCTATGGTGAAATCGAGTTTTTAGTAAATGCATGAAAATTCATAAAATAATTTAAGGATCGTTTTGGTTATAATTTTGAATATCAAAAAGTAGATGAGTAGGGATTTATTGATGATCGAATCATAAGCTAGGGTTTTTGCCGGTTTTTGATACTACGGGAGCTAGGATGGGAATTATGGTTTACGGAGAGTATCACGATCCTCGAAATAATGTGAGGATTCTTTTGGTTAAAATATTGGGTAGTGAAAGTGTTTCGGGAAATGTAGGAATATTTTTGAACTGTAGGGGTATTTTCGTAATTTTCAACTTGCCCCTGTTTCGGGCTGTTACAATCCTTCCCCCTTAAAAAGAATCTGTCCTCAGATTCTCCTCATGTTTCATAATAACTTAAAGTAATGTTTGTATCCGCTATCCATGATAAGCAAGTTTCCAAAAGAGAACTTACTTTTAAACACATAAGGCAATTGTTCAAGTAAGAAATTTGAATGCGCACATAAGTGATGCAATGAATGCATGGCGCCAGGATCAGTAACTGGCGTGTTTAGAATGCATACCTTTAACAACTTTGGGGATGACAATTTTAAGCTGCAACCACCCTTATAGAGATAATATAATGCATGGTAGTTGAGAATGATGTGCAGATGATCGCAAAATTAAAATTTCCAAGTAATAGCAATTAACAGACATAACAACTTTAGCGGAGATAAAGCATATATAAAGGCACAGGAAATTAATAAGTTAGTTTTTGGTCCTACTGGTATCTTGAAGCAATTCTAATAACTTAGGATTTGAAGGAATAAGTGAAGTGTTTCCATGACTTAGGAATACTAGTATGATGAAGGAGATGTAGATCTTGTAACCGAATCTACCAAGAATTTGATAATTGAAGGATTTGATAGAACTTGAGATTTTGGTATGGATTAAGACTGTATACTTGACTTGATCGAAGAAGGGTTTAGTACTACAATTGTAACAAATCACATGCTGGTCGGCCGCCCCAACAGTGATTGATCACAATTTAAGCACTAAAGACACGAGAGTACATATGAGACTCTATGAATGATGAACCCCAGATTTCCGCAACCTGGGGCTCTGATACCACTTTAATTGTAGCGCCTCCCCAGCACTACAACCCCGCACCGCAATACTCCCTGAGTGGAGGTTAGACCCAACACTCAGGGAATACTACGGCGAACGGTCAGGATAGCATATGAATGGAGTACGTGACACAGTGCAGCGGAAGATAAAGAGATTCAACTTTACCAATGAACGGGGAGGATAACGTACAATGAGCAAGGATTATCATTATTGATCAAAGTAGTTTGCAGAAGAGTGCAACAGGTTGACATGCAAGGACAAAGTATGAGATGGTTTGTTTCTGCAGCGAGTAGGCTCAAGACAATGTACTCTTAGAATCAGATCCAACCTACGGTTGTAGTGCTTCAAGATACCTCTAGTTGTCGTTCATTGATTCCTGAAATCATGCATTTTAAAAATAGGCGAGAGGGTTAGTCAAAGTGACTAAGTGAAGGGGGGTATGAGGGTTTATAGATATATGTATATATATATATTTATATTTATATGATCAAGAAGATCTTGATCTATAATATTAACAATAAGATATAACAAATAGGAAACGGTTCATAATAATTGTAAAACAGGGATAGGGGTAGTTTGGAATATTTGTAGAAATATGAACCGTTTGTAACAAGAACATTATTGCCCGCAAGCTAGGCCTTTCCACCCATAACTCCTTGAATAATTGGTAAAATAGTATCGGGCTGATCAGGCTCCGATACTTCAATAAAATCAAGAATATTAACTCCACTACTCCTTGATGTCAATAGGGAATCAAACCTTAGAGACCACGAACTAGATTCGGGAGGCAGCTATCTCTCCCTCATCCCTTGGCGTGGAGTAACTAACCTCCAGTTAAACCAATACCAAGAGGTGGTGGCAGTCCGCAGCACCAACAATACCCTCGGCCCGATACCTTCCGGGTAATTGCTCGCTACGGCTACAGCCGGGGCCCATAACAGGAATCGAGAACAATATTTTGCTTGCATAACCCGGAATCAATGTTTTGATAAAATGGACTTGAAATATATAATGTTCTAGAAAAACGTTGATTCCGGCAAGAAAGTATTTTTCCCTTAAGAGGGACATTGTAGTACAATAATATGTATATAGGGTAGTAAATCAAAATGATAGGTAGGCTTGAAAATAGATTTTATATAGATACATATGTATAGCATGATTCCAGTTGAAAACATTTTAACCCTCACCTATACCGGTAGTCAGACATTGTAATGTGGATTCCAGTGCGCCTGAAAGTATTAACTACTATAGACTTAGAACTAGGTTCCTTATATTAATCAAATAAGCACATAAAACACATAATGTTCATGCATAAAAGGATTACATCAAGTAAACACATAAATTATGTCACGTTAAAGAGTTCCCGGTAGACTCTAATTTTAACCGTTTAAGGGAAATTAAGTAATTAATCAGGTTTCATGAATCCTTTAACCACTTAAATATTTATTAATCATATTATAATCTTAATTATAACATTAGAAATGGAACTTAGAATTTAATTTGACAATGTAGGTTATATTTTGAAAATAATTCATAATTTACTGATTTTTGGAAAATTCGGATAAAATCTTTATTTAAAAATTCCAAAACTAATTTTATAATTATTTTAATATGAATTTCGAAATTATCAGAATATGGGTTGACCAAAAAGTCAAAATTACTATTTAAAACATTTACTATTCAATTTCTTATGAATTAAACATCTTATAACACAAAATCTAACACACACACTCACACACTATCACACGTGCACTTAAAATTATTCAAGAACAACATGAACATGTTCTTGAGCTTATTTGAATATTCAAAGAAGGTATGTAACACACTTGATCATATTCATATTTATAACATAGAATTTGAAGCATAATATAGCAAAATATATTAATTCTCTATGAAAAATAATTCTAAATAAATTATTCTTGACATGAATTTAATCAAACAAGATCATAATTATTTAAACACATATTCATATCATATCATATCATAACTCATACATTTAATTAAATAAATGCATATATGTTATCACATTTTTCCTAAACTAGCATAAATAGCATATATTTCATAAAATAAATTCCTAAAGCATAATTTAATTAAATCTAAGCATGCTATACTCATAAACACCCTAAGAACATATTATAAAGCATGAAATAATAAAAGAACAAGACTCATACCTTAGAGAAGAGAGGAGTGGCCGAAAATGGAGAGAAAGTGAGTGATTTTTGGTGTAGTTTTGGAAATGAGCTTGGAGGGGTATTTATACTTGGGATTTAGGGGCTTACCTTGCAATTTCTAAGAGTTTAGGGGAGATGTGGAAGCTTCATATCCTAGACAAATGCTTGGTAGTTATGGAAGAAATGTGGTTAAATTATATTTTGAACAAATGCTTGGTAATTACTTAGGAAATGTGGAGAAATTATGTCCATTTGTTTAATCCTTCTAGAAGATCATGTGGTCATGGATGATGTCATTTGGAATAAAAATAATATAAAATTTATTCAAGAGTCGAGAGGTAAAAGATTGAAGTAATGAATTAATGAAAGAATAGGTGAAAAACGAGCTTCGTTTTGATTATAAATGTGAAATATTTAGAGCTTTCGTTTATAAATTATGAATATTAAAGATGATGAAAATCATGAGAAAATTATATAAACGAAGCTATGATAGAGTTTAAAGATGGGAAAAATCATTATAATGTAGAGGAAAATTCAAGGATCGTTTCAAGTATAATTTCGACTATTGAATAAAAGCTAATTTGTTCAAAATAAAATGATGATTTTTGGAAAGGAAAATATTTATAAAATATGCTATGGTGAAATCGAGTTTTTAGTAAATGCATGAAAATTCATAAAATAATTTAAGGATCGTTTTGGTTATAATTTTGAATATCAAAAAGTAGATGAGTAGGGATTTATTGATGATCGAATCATAAGCTAGGGTTTTTGCCGGTTTTTGATACTACGGGAGCTAGGATGGGAATTATGGTTTACGGAGAGTATCACGATCCTCGAAATAATGTGAGGATTCTTTTGGTTAAAATATTGGGTAGTGAAAGTGTTTCGGGAAATGTAGGAATATTTTTGAACTGTAGGGGTATTTTCGTAATTTTCAACTTGCCCCTGTTTCGGGCTGTTACAATCCTTCCCCCTTAAAAAGAATCTGTCCTCAGATTCTCCTCATGTTTCATAATAACTTAAAGTAATGTTTGTATCCGCTATCCATGATAAGCAAGTTTCCAAAAGAGAACTTACTTTTAAACACATAAGGCAATTGTTCAAGTAAGAAATTTGAATGCGCACATAAGTGATGCAATGAATGCATGGCGCCAGGATCAGTAACTGGCGTGTTTAGAATGCATACCTTTAACAACTTTGGGGATGACAATTTTAAGCTGCAACCACCCTTATAGAGATAATATAATGCATGGTAGTTGAGAATGATGTGCAGATGATCGCAAAATTAAAATTTCCAAGTAATAGCAATTAACAGACATAACAACTTTAGCGGAGATAAAGCATATATAAAGGCACAGGAAATTAATAAGTTAGTTTTTGGTCCTACTGGTATCTTGAAGCAATTCTAATAACTTAGGATTTGAAGGAATAAGTGAAGTGTTTCCATGACTTAGGAATACTAGTATGATGAAGGAGATGTAGATCTTGTAACCGAATCTACCAAGAATTTGATAATTGAAGGATTTGATAGAACTTGAGATTTTGGTATGGATTAAGACTGTATACTTGACTTGATCGAAGAAGGGTTTAGTACTACAATTGTAACAAATCACATGCTGGTCGGCCGCCCCAACAGTGATTGATCACAATTTAAGCACTAAAGACACGAGAGTACATATGAGACTCTATGAATGATGAACCCCAGATTTCCGCAACCTGGGGCTCTGATACCACTTTAATTGTAGCGCCTCCCCAGCACTACAACCCCGCACCGCAATACTCCCTGAGTGGAGGTTAGACCCAACACTCAGGGAATACTACGGCGAACGGTCAGGATAGCATATGAATGGAGTACGTGACACAGTGCAGCGGAAGATAAAGAGATTCAACTTTACCAATGAACGGGGAGGATAACGTACAATGAGCAAGGATTATCATTATTGATCAAAGTAGTTTGCAGAAGAGTGCAACAGGTTGACATGCAAGGACAAAGTATGAGATGGTTTGTTTCTGCAGCGAGTAGGCTCAAGACAATGTACTCTTAGAATCAGATCCAACCTACGGTTGTAGTGCTTCAAGATACCTCTAGTTGTCGTTCATTGATTCCTGAAATCATGCATTTTAAAAATAGGCGAGAGGGTTAGTCAAAGTGACTAAGTGAAGGGGGGTATGAGGGTTTATAGATATATGTATATATATATATTTATATTTATATGATCAAGAAGATCTTGATCTATAATATTAACAATAAGATATAACAAATAGGAAACGGTTCATAATAATTGTAAAACAGGGATAGGGGTAGTTTGGAATATTTGTAGAAATATGAACCGTTTGTAACAAGAACATTATTGCCCGCAAGCTAGGCCTTTCCACCCATAACTCCTTGAATAATTGGTAAAATAGTATCGGGCTGATCAGGCTCCGATACTTCAATAAAATCAAGAATATTAACTCCACTACTCCTTGATGTCAATAGGGAATCAAACCTTAGAGACCACGAACTAGATTCGGGAGGCAGCTATCTCTCCCTCATCCCTTGGCGTGGAGTAACTAACCTCCAGTTAAACCAATACCAAGAGGTGGTGGCAGTCCGCAGCACCAACAATACCCTCGGCCCGATACCTTCCGGGTAATTGCTCGCTACGGCTACAGCCGGGGCCCATAACAGGAATCGAGAACAATATTTTGCTTGCATAACCCGGAATCAATGTTTTGATAAAATGGACTTGAAATATATAATGTTCTAGAAAAACGTTGATTCCGGCAAGAAAGTATTTTTCCCTTAAGAGGGACATTGTAGTACAATAATATGTATATAGGGTAGTAAATCAAAATGATAGGTAGGCTTGAAAATAGATTTTATATAGATACATATGTATAGCATGATTCCAGTTGAAAACATTTTAACCCTCACCTATACCGGTAGTCAGACATTGTAATGTGGATTCCAGTGCGCCTGAAAGTATTAACTACTATAGACTTAGAACTAGGTTCCTTATATTAATCAAATAAGCACATAAAACACATAATGTTCATGCATAAAAGGATTACATCAAGTAAACACATAAATTATGTCACGTTAAAGAGTTCCCGGTAGACTCTAATTTTAACCGTTTAAGGGAAATTAAGTAATTAATCAGGTTTCATGAATCCTTTAACCACTTAAATATTTATTAATCATATTATAATCTTAATTATAACATTAGAAATGGAACTTAGAATTTAATTTGACAATGTAGGTTATATTTTGAAAATAATTCATAATTTACTGATTTTTGGAAAATTCGGATAAAATCTTTATTTAAAAATTCCAAAACTAATTTTATAATTATTTTAATATGAATTTCGAAATTATCAGAATATGGGTTGACCAAAAAGTCAAAATTACTATTTAAAACATTTACTATTCAATTTCTTATGAATTAAACATCTTATAACACAAAATCTAACACACACACTCACACACTATCACACGTGCACTTAAAATTATTCAAGAACAACATGAACATGTTCTTGAGCTTATTTGAATATTCAAAGAAGGTATGTAACACACTTGATCATATTCATATTTATAACATAGAATTTGAAGCATAATATAGCAAAATATATTAATTCTCTATGAAAAATAATTCTAAATAAATTATTCTTGACATGAATTTAATCAAACAAGATCATAATTATTTAAACACATATTCATATCATATCATATCATAACTCATACATTTAATTAAATAAATGCATATATGTTATCACATTTTTCCTAAACTAGCATAAATAGCATATATTTCATAAAATAAATTCCTAAAGCATAATTTAATTAAATCTAAGCATGCTATACTCATAAACACCCTAAGAACATATTATAAAGCATGAAATAATAAAAGAACAAGACTCATACCTTAGAGAAGAGAGGAGTGGCCGAAAATGGAGAGAAAGTGAGTGATTTTTGGTGTAGTTTTGGAAATGAGCTTGGAGGGGTATTTATACTTGGGATTTAGGGGCTTACCTTGCAATTTCTAAGAGTTTAGGGGAGATGTGGAAGCTTCATATCCTAGACAAATGCTTGGTAGTTATGGAAGAAATGTGGTTAAATTATATTTTGAACAAATGCTTGGTAATTACTTAGGAAATGTGGAGAAATTATGTCCATTTGTTTAATCCTTCTAGAAGATCATGTGGTCATGGATGATGTCATTTGGAATAAAAATAATATAAAATTTATTCAAGAGTCGAGAGGTAAAAGATTGAAGTAATGAATTAATGAAAGAATAGGTGAAAAACGAGCTTCGTTTTGATTATAAATGTGAAATATTTAGAGCTTTCGTTTATAAATTATGAATATTAAAGATGATGAAAATCATGAGAAAATTATATAAACGAAGCTATGATAGAGTTTAAAGATGGGAAAAATCATTATAATGTAGAGGAAAATTCAAGGATCGTTTCAAGTATAATTTCGACTATTGAATAAAAGCTAATTTGTTCAAAATAAAATGATGATTTTTGGAAAGGAAAATATTTATAAAATATGCTATGGTGAAATCGAGTTTTTAGTAAATGCATGAAAATTCATAAAATAATTTAAGGATCGTTTTGGTTATAATTTTGAATATCAAAAAGTAGATGAGTAGGGATTTATTGATGATCGAATCATAAGCTAGGGTTTTTGCCGGTTTTTGATACTACGGGAGCTAGGATGGGAATTATGGTTTACGGAGAGTATCACGATCCTCGAAATAATGTGAGGATTCTTTTGGTTAAAATATTGGGTAGTGAAAGTGTTTCGGGAAATGTAGGAATATTTTTGAACTGTAGGGGTATTTTCGTAATTTTCAACTTGCCCCTGTTTCGGGCTGTTACAATCCTTCCCCCTTAAAAAGAATCTGTCCTCAGATTCTCCTCATGTTTCATAATAACTTAAAGTAATGTTTGTATCCGCTATCCATGATAAGCAAGTTTCCAAAAGAGAACTTACTTTTAAACACATAAGGCAATTGTTCAAGTAAGAAATTTGAATGCGCACATAAGTGATGCAATGAATGCATGGCGCCAGGATCAGTAACTGGCGTGTTTAGAATGCATACCTTTAACAACTTTGGGGATGACAATTTTAAGCTGCAACCACCCTTATAGAGATAATATAATGCATGGTAGTTGAGAATGATGTGCAGATGATCGCAAAATTAAAATTTCCAAGTAATAGCAATTAACAGACATAACAACTTTAGCGGAGATAAAGCATATATAAAGGCACAGGAAATTAATAAGTTAGTTTTTGGTCCTACTGGTATCTTGAAGCAATTCTAATAACTTAGGATTTGAAGGAATAAGTGAAGTGTTTCCATGACTTAGGAATACTAGTATGATGAAGGAGATGTAGATCTTGTAACCGAATCTACCAAGAATTTGATAATTGAAGGATTTGATAGAACTTGAGATTTTGGTATGGATTAAGACTGTATACTTGACTTGATCGAAGAAGGGTTTAGTACTACAATTGTAACAAATCACATGCTGGTCGGCCGCCCCAACAGTGATTGATCACAATTTAAGCACTAAAGACACGAGAGTACATATGAGACTCTATGAATGATGAACCCCAGATTTCCGCAACCTGGGGCTCTGATACCACTTTAATTGTAGCGCCTCCCCAGCACTACAACCCCGCACCGCAATACTCCCTGAGTGGAGGTTAGACCCAACACTCAGGAAATACTACGGCGAACGGTCAGGATAGCATATGAATGGAGTACGTGACACAGTGCAGCGGAAGATAAAGAGATTCAACTTTACCAATGAACGGGGAGGATAACGTACAATGAGCAAGGATTATCATTATTGATCAAAGTAGTTTGCAGAAGAGTGCAACAGGTTGACATGCAAGGACAAAGTATGAGATGGTTTGTTTCTGCAGCGAGTAGGCTCAAGACAATGTACTCTTAGAATCAGATCCAACCTACGGTTGTAGTGCTTCAAGATACCTCTAGTTGTCGTTCATTGATTCCTGAAATCATGCATTTTAAAAATAGGCGAGAGGGTTAGTCAAAGTGACTAAGTGAAGGGGGGTATGAGGGTTTATAGATATATGTATATATATATATTTATATTTATATGATCAAGAAGATCTTGATCTATAATATTAACAATAAGATATAACAAATAGGAAACGGTTCATAATAATTGTAAAACAGGGATAGGGGTAGTTTGGAATATTTGTAGAAATATGAACCGTTTGTAACAAGAACATTATTGCCCGCAAGCTAGGCCTTTCCACCCATAACTCCTTGAATAATTGGTAAAATAGTATCGGGCTGATCAGGCTCCGATACTTCAATAAAATCAAGAATATTAACTCCACTACTCCTTGATGTCAATAGGGAATCAAACCTTAGAGACCACGAACTAGATTCGGGAGGCAGCTATCTCTCCCTCATCCCTTGGCGTGGAGTAACTAACCTCCAGTTAAACCAATACCAAGAGGTGGTGGCAGTCCGCAGCACCAACAATACCCTCGGCCCGATACCTTCCGGGTAATTGCTCGCTACGGCTACAGCCGGGGCCCATAACAGGAATCGAGAACAATATTTTGCTTGCATAACCCGGAATCAATGTTTTGATAAAATGGACTTGAAATATATAATGTTCTAGAAAAACGTTGATTCCGGCAAGAAAGTATTTTTCCCTTAAGAGGGACATTGTAGTACAATAATATGTATATAGGGTAGTAAATCAAAATGATAGGTAGGCTTGAAAATAGATTTTATATAGATACATATGTATAGCATGATTCCAGTTGAAAACATTTTAACCCTCACCTATACCGGTAGTCAGACATTGTAATGTGGATTCCAGTGCGCCTGAAAGTATTAACTACTATAGACTTAGAACTAGGTTCCTTATATTAATCAAATAAGCACATAAAACACATAATGTTCATGCATAAAAGGATTACATCAAGTAAACACATAAATTATGTCACGTTAAAGAGTTCCCGGTAGACTCTAATTTTAACCGTTTAAGGGAAATTAAGTAATTAATCAGGTTTCATGAATCCTTTAACCACTTAAATATTTATTAATCATATTATAATCTTAATTATAACATTAGAAATGGAACTTAGAATTTAATTTGACAATGTAGGTTATATTTTGAAAATAATTCATAATTTACTGATTTTTGGAAAATTCGGATAAAATCTTTATTTAAAAATTCCAAAACTAATTTTATAATTATTTTAATATGAATTTCGAAATTATCAGAATATGGGTTGACCAAAAAGTCAAAATTACTATTTAAAACATTTACTATTCAATTTCTTATGAATTAAACATCTTATAACACAAAATCTAACACACACACTCACACACTATCACACGTGCACTTAAAATTATTCAAGAACAACATGAACATGTTCTTGAGCTTATTTGAATATTCAAAGAAGGTATGTAACACACTTGATCATATTCATATTTATAACATAGAATTTGAAGCATAATATAGCAAAATATATTAATTCTCTATGAAAAATAATTCTAAATAAATTATTCTTGACATGAATTTAATCAAACAAGATCATAATTATTTAAACACATATTCATATCATATCATATCATAACTCATACATTTAATTAAATAAATGCATATATGTTATCACATTTTTCCTAAACTAGCATAAATAGCATATATTTCATAAAATAAATTCCTAAAGCATAATTTAATTAAATCTAAGCATGCTATACTCATAAACACCCTAAGAACATATTATAAAGCATGAAATAATAAAAGAACAAGACTCATACCTTAGAGAAGAGAGGAGTGGCCGAAAATGGAGAGAAAGTGAGTGATTTTTGGTGTAGTTTTGGAAATGAGCTTGGAGGGGTATTTATACTTGGGATTTAGGGGCTTACCTTGCAATTTCTAAGAGTTTAGGGGAGATGTGGAAGCTTCATATCCTAGACAAATGCTTGGTAGTTATGGAAGAAATGTGGTTAAATTATATTTTGAACAAATGCTTGGTAATTACTTAGGAAATGTGGAGAAATTATGTCCATTTGTTTAATCCTTCTAGAAGATCATGTGGTCATGGATGATGTCATTTGGAATAAAAATAATATAAAATTTATTCAAGAGTCGAGAGGTAAAAGATTGAAGTAATGAATTAATGAAAGAATAGGTGAAAAACGAGCTTCGTTTTGATTATAAATGTGAAATATTTAGAGCTTTCGTTTATAAATTATGAATATTAAAGATGATGAAAATCATGAGAAAATTATATAAACGAAGCTATGATAGAGTTTAAAGATGGGAAAAATCATTATAATGTAGAGGAAAATTCAAGGATCGTTTCAAGTATAATTTCGACTATTGAATAAAAGCTAATTTGTTCAAAATAAAATGATGATTTTTGGAAAGGAAAATATTTATAAAATATGCTATGGTGAAATCGAGTTTTTAGTAAATGCATGAAAATTCATAAAATAATTTAAGGATCGTTTTGGTTATAATTTTGAATATCAAAAAGTAGATGAGTAGGGATTTATTGATGATCGAATCATAAGCTAGGGTTTTTGCCGGTTTTTGATACTACGGGAGCTAGGATGGGAATTATGGTTTACGGAGAGTATCACGATCCTCGAAATAATGTGAGGATTCTTTTGGTTAAAATATTGGGTAGTGAAAGTGTTTCGGGAAATGTAGGAATATTTTTGAACTGTAGGGGTATTTTCGTAATTTTCAACTTGCCCCTGTTTCGGGCTGTTACAATCCTTCCCCCTTAAAAAGAATCTGTCCTCAGATTCTCCTCATGTTTCATAATAACTTAAAGTAATGTTTGTATCCGCTATCCATGATAAGCAAGTTTCCAAAAGAGAACTTACTTTTAAACACATAAGGCAATTGTTCAAGTAAGAAATTTGAATGCGCACATAAGTGATGCAATGAATGCATGGCGCCAGGATCAGTAACTAGCGTGTTTAGAATGCATACCTTTAACAACTTTGGGGATGACAATTTTAAGCTGCAACCACCCTTATAGAGATAATATAATGCATGGTAGTTGAGAATGATGTGCAGATGATCGCAAAATTAAAATTTCCAAGTAATAGCAATTAACAGACATAACAACTTTAGCGGAGATAAAGCATATATAAAGGCACAGGAAATTAATAAGTTAGTTTTTGGTCCTACTGGTATCTTGAAGCAATTCTAATAACTTAGGATTTGAAGGAATAAGTGAAGTGTTTCCATGACTTAGGAATACTAGTATGATGAAGGAGATGTAGATCTTGTAACCGAATCTACCAAGAATTTGATAATTGAAGGATTTGATAGAACTTGAGATTTTGGTATGGATTAAGACTGTATACTTGACTTGATCGAAGAAGGGTTTAGTACTACAATTGTAACAAATCACATGCTGGTCGGCCGCCCCAACAGTGATTGATCACAATTTAAGCACTAAAGACACGAGAGTACATATGAGACTCTATGAATGATGAACCCCAGATTTCCGCAACCTGGGGCTCTGATACCACTTTAATTGTAGCGCCTCCCCAGCACTACAACCCCGCACCGCAATACTCCCTGAGTGGAGGTTAGACCCAACACTCAGGAAATACTACGGCGAACGGTCAGGATAGCATATGAATGGAGTACGTGACACAGTGCAGCGGAAGATAAAGAGATTCAACTTTACCAATGAACGGGGAGGATAACGTACAATGAGCAAGGATTATCATTATTGATCAAAGTAGTTTGCAGAAGAGTGCAACAGGTTGACATGCAAGGACAAAGTATGAGATGGTTTGTTTCTGCAGCGAGTAGGCTCAAGACAATGTACTCTTAGAATCAGATCCAACCTACGGTTGTAGTGCTTCAAGATACCTCTAGTTGTCGTTCATTGATTCCTGAAATCATGCATTTTAAAAATAGGCGAGAGGGTTAGTCAAAGTGACTAAGTGAAGGGGGGTATGAGGGTTTATAGATATATGTATATATATATATTTATATTTATATGATCAAGAAGATCTTGATCTATAATATTAACAATAAGATATAACAAATAGGAAACGGTTCATAATAATTGTAAAACAGGGATAGGGGTAGTTTGGAATATTTGTAGAAATATGAACCGTTTGTAACAAGAACATTATTGCCCGCAAGCTAGGCCTTTCCACCCATAACTCCTTGAATAATTGGTAAAATAGTATCGGGCTGATCAGGCTCCGATACTTCAATAAAATCAAGAATATTAACTCCACTACTCCTTGATGTCAATAGGGAATCAAACCTTAGAGACCACGAACTAGATTCGGGAGGCAGCTATCTCTCCCTCATCCCTTGGCGTGGAGTAACTAACCTCCAGTTAAACCACTACCAAGAGGTGGTGGCAGTCCGCAGCACCAACAATACCCTCGGCCCGATACCTTCCGGGTAATTGCTCGCTACGGCTACAGCCGGGGCCCATAACAGGAATCGAGAACAATATTTTGCTTGCATAACCCGGAATCAATGTTTTGATAAAATGGACTTGAAATATATAATGTTCTAGAAAAACGTTGATTCCGGCAAGAAAGTATTTTTCCCTTAAGAGGGACATTGTAGTACAATAATATGTATATAGGGTAGTAAATCAAAATGATAGGTAGGCTTGAAAATAGATTTTATATAGATACATATGTATAGCATGATTCCAGTTGAAAACATTTTAACCCTCACCTATACCGGTAGTCAGACATTGTAATGTGGATTCCATTGCGCCTGAAAGTATTAACTACTATAGACTTAGAACTAGGTTCCTTATATTAATCAAATAAGCACATAAAACACATAATGTTCATGCATAAAAGGATTACATCAAGTAAACACATAAATTATGTCACGTTAAAGAGTTCCCGGTAGACTCTAATTTTAACCGTTTAAGGGAAATTAAGTAATTAATCAGGTTTCATGAATCCTTTAACCACTTAAATATTTATTAATCATATTATAATCTTAATTATAACATTAGAAATGGAACTTAGAATTTAATTTGACAATGTAGGTTATATTTTGAAAATAATTCATAATTTACTGATTTTTGGAAAATTCGGATAAAATCTTTATTTAAAAATTCCAAAACTAATTTTATAATTATTTTAATATGAATTTCGAAATTATCAGAATATGGGTTGACCAAAAAGTCAAAATTACTATTTAAAACATTTACTATTCAATTTCTTATGAATTAAACATCTTATAACACAAAATCTAACACACACACTCACACACTATCACACGTGCACTTAAAATTATTCAAGAACAACATGAACATGTTCTTGAGCTTATTTGAATATTCAAAGAAGGTATGTAACACACTTGATCATATTCATATTTATAACATAGAATTTGAAGCATAATATAGCAAAATATATTAATTCTCTATGAAAAATAATTCTAAATAAATTATTCTTGACATGAATTTAATCAAACAAGATCATAATTATTTAAACACATATTCATATCATATCATATCATAACTCATACATTTAATTAAATAAATGCATATATGTTATCACATTTTTCCTAAACTAGCATAAATAGCATATATTTCATAAAATAAATTCCTAAAGCATAATTTAATTAAATCTAAGCATGCTATACTCATAAACACCCTAAGAACATATTATAAAGCATGAAATAATAAAAGAACAAGACTCATACCTTAGAGAAGAGAGGAGTGGCCGAAAATGGAGAGAAAGTGAGTGATTTTTGGTGTAGTTTTGGAAATGAGCTTGGAGGGGTATTTATACTTGGGATTTAGGGGCTTACCTTGCAATTTCTAAGAGTTTAGGGGAGATGTGGAAGCTTCATATCCTAGACAAATGCTTGGTAGTTATGGAAGAAATGTGGTTAAATTATATTTTGAACAAATGCTTGGTAATTACTTAGGAAATGTGGAGAAATTATGTTCATTTGTTTAATCCTTCTAGAAGATCATGTGGTCATGGATGATGTCATTTGGAATAAAAATAATATAAAATTTATTCAAGAGTCGAGAGGTAAAAGATTGAAGTAATGAATTAATGAAAGAATAGGTGAAAAACGAGCTTCGTTTTGATTATAAATGTGAAATATTTAGAGCTTTCGTTTATAAATTATGAATATTAAAGATGATGAAAATCATGAGAAAATTATATAAACGAAGCTATGATAGAGTTTAAAGATGGGAAAAATCATTATAATGTAGAGGAAAATTCAAGGATCGTTTCAAGTATAATTTCGACTATTGAATAAAAGCTAATTTGTTCAAAATAAAATGATGATTTTTGGAAAGGAAAATATTTATAAAATATGCTATGGTGAAATCGAGTTTTTAGTAAATGCATGAAAATTCATAAAATAATTTAAGGATCGTTTTGGTTATAATTTTGAATATCAAAAAGTAGATGAGTAGGGATTTATTGATGATCGAATCATAAGCCAGGGTTTTTGCCGGTTTTTGATACTACGGGAGCTAGGATGGGAATTATGGTTTACGGAGAGTATCACGATCCTCGAAATAATGTGAGGATTCTTTTGGTTAAAATATTGGGTAGTGAAAGTGTTTCGGGAAATGTAGGAATATTTTTGAACTGTAGGGGTATTTTCGTAATTTTCAACTTGCCCCTGTTTCGGGCTGTTACAGAAGGTTTCATGGTCGTGATTAAACCTTGTCTCATCTGTGTATGTGGATAGCTAGGGCCGATCAACCCTTCTGTCAACCGGTGTGGGGATGGATTCTGATTTGTTTTGTTTTGCTTTGCTCTTCGTATATGGAAGTTGGGATGTGTGTGACTCGTACTCGCCGAGTTAGTTTTGCTTTGTATGATCTATGAAACGAGAGTGGATTTCTAAGTACCTAAAATTTGGTATTTGCTCCTTTTGCCCTTTTTTTGTGTGTATATATATATATAACACGGGAACTAATTTGGCTTGCAAAAAACCACTCTCGGTTCAGGGATCCTTCCGTTTTGATAAATGCTTCGATCGATATGTATATCGGGTGCGTGAGTAGCCCCCTCACTAGTCACTAGGACTAACCCTCGTTGTTGTTTTCCCCTTTTTCCTTTCTTTTGAGTTGTAGGTTCTTCCGAGTCAAGCTAGGCGGCAAGTGTCTTTTGGAGTTTACTTGTGGTTTAGCTTGAGTCTTCATGCATTCGTAGTGGTTTACTTTCTCTTTTGCTTATGTACTTGGAGATTATGTATCCTGATTACACTTTAGCGCTTTTGGGCCGTGATGGCATTGTATATTCTGTATATGAACTAGCATGAATACTTGACCCTTCCCCATTTTTGATTATGTATATATACGTGTGATCTTGGGATATATGTTTAGCTTGTGAATTGCTTTAATTGCTTCCGCTACCCTGATTTTATTTTGCTCAGTTTTTGAGGGTCTAGGCCGCCTAGCGAGGGTGTGAGTTTTGTGTGTCTCCCGTTCGCTACGGTTTGATACGGGTGCAAACTTCCATTTCGTTTGTAGCACCCCGCACGTGAGGCACCACATCCCCCGCACTATGGCTCAACACGAGTAACGAAATAGCTAATCCGCACCCATATCAAACCATAGCGAACGGGAGACAAACATAAAAACCTTCCTAAGCCAGGCGGAGCTAGACCCTGCAATGAAAACCAATCCACGAAGTATAGCGCATTGCAAAGCCAAAGTTCAAGTATACCAACCATAAGCAGAATTTGGGCTCTTCAGGCCTCTTTTAATTCAAAAGCAAAACTCAGTAACAGCAATTCAATAACAATTACAATTTGTTTGAGCTCATGGTATAATAGAACGAATCATACATAATTCCAATACAGATATGAGTGCAGAGACTCTCCTAACCTAACTTGACCAACACAAAGACTCCAACACCTCCGCCTAGCTCGAAACTCTGAAGCCAAACCTGCCCACTAAAGTGTTGGGGAGGGAGAGGGTCAGTCTCTAGAAGACTGAGTGAGCAGGAGCGATATACATATATAAAACATGCACATGCAAGTCGTAAATTCCGAACAAGGTTTTTATTTGAAATTAGTTCCCAAAAAGGGCAAGAGAATGACTAATCAATGCTCGGATTTTATGACTAAGTCATATTAATTTCATTACATTTATAAATCATACATAAATATAAGGCTCGGCGAGTGAGCGTGCACAATCTCCAACCAAACTCCGACCGTGTACGACAAATATCAATAATATATTGATTAGGCGACCATGCAATATATCATAATACACACAGACCATAAATCATATCATAAACATATTCGTTTGGGCAATCCGGATCCCGGCATTCCCGCACGGTGCATAATCATATCATAACCAACCTTCTTCCTACGGGTGGTGGACGGGCTTACAAGACCCGGCCACCGGATCATACGTAATGGCTAGTGAGGTACATGAATCCTCAAAAGCCCGACCTGCGTTTCCTCGTCAAAACTCCTAACGAGGTCCGTATCGTCGTGAATTTGGTTGGAACTAGTATATGGGATCCCCGTCAGCCCTTGCTTCCTCGGTTAGCCACATATACTAAGTCCCTGGGCCCGTGAACATAACGTATTTGCATAATCTCGCCAAAACATATCAATACATACATATGATACATACTATAAGAAATCATACCTTACCGTGTAACTCGGCATATGCTATATACGTACCTCTCCGTGTCATCCTAATCCATAGCTAGCATGAAGACACACGGTTTGGAGCATAGCCTCATTACAAAACCATTTTTAAGCTTATATACGTTCATACATATAATTCAGAAGAATTTACTCGATAGCTTCATTTGAAAACCATATATATATATATAATCATAAGGTTTTGGCCAAAGCTTTTCACACAAGGGTTGTAGGGTTTGTTACATAGCTAAAACGTAAACACCCTCACCTGAACCGTGAAGTTACAAGGATCGAGCACCAAGTGCCTGAACGATCAAAAGCTCTCCACCCTGGAGACAAACTGTACAAAAGACCACAAGACGTGTTTGTGAGACTCAAGACTCTTAATGAACCATATATGACGCACGGCAATGCACAAGCATGATATGAAGGCATAAAGATCATTTTAAGTCATGAAAATCATATAACCAATTCATTCACTTGTTCAATCATAAATCGTTCAAATTCTTCAATTCATATGTCCAATCAATTTATTTCAAGAACTCAAATAGGAGCATAGAACATATTCAAGCTCTCCCAACAAGCTACTATATACCTCATATTACATAAGATAGCATATTTCCAAGGTTTGACAACAAGAAGAAATCATATGATATGGAAAATAAGTTATGCGATTCATAAACGACATATAAACACACATAAACGACATTACGTAAAAGCATGCCTATAACACATCCAAAAGCCATGAAATTACACCATATTACTCCTAACATATAGTAAAACAAGTTCATAGTTCAACACAAAAGGAGATAAAGCCATTCAAGAGGTGAAACAAATCAAAACCCGAAAAGGAAGCAACACGGACTGCACAGGGGAAGGGACACGGGGGTGTCACCATCCCTAGCCAAACTGAGCCACGGGCGTGGCTCAGTACAGAGCTGCCCAGAAGGTGTGACACGCCCGTGTCTCACTCTTATGAGTAAATGAGACACGGGGGTGTCACGGTACAGAACTAAAACCGTTCACAAAGTTAAACCGGCAAAACTGATCCCTTACAAACTCAATCCAAAAACATACCAAATGAACTCCAAATGCTATGAAACTTAATATACAACATATTTGGCATGTTATGAACATTTTTCATTTAGAGTGCAAAGGCTAAATCACACGTTAAGATCATCTAATACATGCAACAAAACTGGGTCGCCAAAATCGCACATATGAGCTCAATTGTTTAATCATGCCTTGATCAAGTACTTAGGGTTTGAATTTGGATCTGAAACTTTGGAGGAAGCATGATAACATACTAAAAAACTAATATAATTCATATATATGCAAAATGGTACAATTTAAAGCACATTAGAATGACCAACAAGTTACCAAACACAACAGCAACAATTCTGTCAAAGATCATGCATAAGAACAGGCAATGTACTTCGGTTTTGAGGCTTCAAATGGAACCAAATACTTAAAGCATGAATGTTAACATGTAGATCAATAAGTGTACATCAACTCCATGCATTTTCACATGAAATGAAGGCCATATGATCAAGCTACAACATATAAATTCACACAGCAGTTCAAAAACAGGGGAATCAATTAGATCATCAAGTTTGGAGCTCCATATCTCAAAATTTTACAAAAGGAGCAAGAGAAGAAATCCTCCTAACATCATATACTATCAGTTAGGAAAGAAATAAGCCAAGAAACAAGCTCATATACTCATTTACAAGCAAGGAAATCAGCTACACAAGCAAATAGGTCACAAGAGCAAAAATCCCTAAAAGTTCATATAAAACTCATCCCTCAAACCCTAACCAAATCTGACCCAAATCATGATGTAAGTAGATGAAATCAAGTATAATAGAGTATAGAAGACATAAATATTCATACCTTGAAGATTTGGGAGAGAAGGGTGGTGGTTTGAGCTCCAAAACCACAAAAATGGCCAAGGTTTCTTCTCCTTTCTTCCCTCTTCCTTTCTCGATCAGACCCAGCAGAAGTGAGGGAGATTTGGTTCGGTTTTTGCTGCTAAAAGGGTAGGAGAAAGGCTTAACCCAAGGTGTAAAAGTCATGGTTAAGGTATGGTTAAGTTAAGAGGTGTTATGGGGTCCCACCATGAAGACTAGTCAACAAAAGGAGTTCTTCTTGCACGAGTTGCTCGTTACGGTTGGATTTCGGAGGTCTTAATGATCTCAAAAAGGTATGAGGCTTGTTCCATTGTCTCCGGATCGTCGATACAAAGGCAACGGAGGTGTCGAAATTCGAATCCGAATTCCCGAGCTCAAGATATCACGCACGGAACCAAGGGTGCGCTAATTGCTCGTTAGCGGGATTTGGTTCCACAATCAAAATTAAATTCATAAACACGTCAAATTAATCCGAAAACATAAACCGAGCACATAGGCATGTTCATAACACACATATATACGACATACTAAATTTCCATACCAATCCGATATCATTACATATATGAACGAAGCACAATTAGAACACTCATGCGCATGAACGAATTCATATTGTTATAAATAATTTACTAAAACTTAAATTCCATATTAATTAAATTAAAACCAACTAATAACATGTTGAAATTAATTAACGAAATTACCGAAGTGGTTAAGGTAACACGAAACCCTAATTAAGAATTTAAACACTAAATATCAAAGTGAAATAAAATGAATTAATTAGAATAACCATAGTCTATAGTTTAAATCAAATATAAACACTTATAAACAATTAATCATATAATTAAATAATTAATTTGCGCAACTTATAAACAAATACGTCACATTATTATAACCGAAAAACTGGGGCGTTACAATATCTCCCCCTTAAAAAGAATCCGTCCTCGGATTCAAAGCACGCTTGAAAACAACCAATGAGAGATTCCCCGTCTCTCACAAGCAACAAGGAGAGAGCCCCGTCTCTCGAGCAGCAATGAGAGAATCCCGTCTCTCCAACAACAATGAGAGAACCCCGTCTCTCGCAGCAATGAGAGAACCCCGTCTCTCACAAGTAATGAGAGAACCCCGTCTCTCGCAAGTAATGAGAGCACCCCGTCTCTCAACCGAAAATAAAACAAGGAAGTCTCCAATACTCCCAAGCAACTCACGCGAAACCAAATTTAAAATCACGGAAATCACCCAAAGCAAGTAAGAAACGTCGCCCACATTGATATTCAATTACTCCAAGTAATTTAACACATTACAGATCAAAGCACCTAACATAAAAATTATAAAAGTTAAATTTGCATGGATGCATGTATCATGAATGCTATAAGTACCGTTCACCGTAGTTGCAAAAATTCAGATTTGCGAGTTGTCGTTATCCAAGGTATGATCTGTCCTCAATGTAACTCGGTGCCCAACTTGTCTTGAACCTCTTCAAGGTTCCCCGGTGAAACGATTGATAAATTCCTTAAGGATTATATCCTTAAATCCTTTCTAACTTGTGCTGCTACCCAACTTCTTCAATCCTTATCCAAATCGGGGCTTAACATATCCCCGAGGATCACCACTCTGAGCAAACTTGATGATTCGATCCCAACCTTACGATTTATTCTTATAGTCTCTCTCAACACAAGTCTTTTCCCACCTTCCGTTCCAATTGTCCATTCATTCTCTTTTGACCCCCTCAATGTTATATTCAATAACTGGTCCCATATTTCCTTAACCGAAGACAGAAGGTTCTTGATGATTCATGAAGCTTGAAGTATCCTTCCAATTATCATCCTTTTCTATTTAGTTCCTTATTAGGTTTCCTTCTAGACCACCGTTGATATAACCGATAACTTAATAAAATTATCCCGGACCCCTTCAAACTTTATTGAATAAATCTTGATCGACACCGTCCCCTCATATAATAGCTTGATTCGATTTTCCCCCTTGTTAATTATAACTTAGAAGTCCATAGGAACTCTCTTATGATTCCATCACCTCCAGATCAGAATTCCATACGTAGCTTCTCTCTTAATAGCTTAACCATAACCGCCATCTTATTCATTCCTAATCAACACCCTTAGGACTTCCAGATTCTCCTTAATTTGCATCCCCGTCATTACTCCTAACATATTCATTTGAGCACCACTCCCATCCTCCAATTCACCTCTCGGTCGTGCTCTCCCCCTTAAAATTTTTGCTCTTGCATATCAACCTCCATGAACCCTTCTTTCATTGAAATTTTTGATGAGCCACTTCTATTTCTTTAATTCACTCCTAAGGTTCAATTCAAACCTTTCAATAATTACTTCATTCTAATCCCCAACTCTTCTCTTTCTTTCTCTTCTTGAAATCTAGACCAATTTAATCCCCTCTTGTATTTCCATTCTTCAACTAAAGGTAATCCTTTCCAGGGTCAAAAAGGACTTACATTATTTCCTACTCAAAGCTCCCTTATTTGAAAGTTTCAGTTGAATTCGTTACTTCGCCTCTGAGATTAAGGTTTCTCCAAAACTCTTCAACTTAGTTTCTTCGGTGTAGATTGTGCTAGCTAAGCTATATGCCCGGAACTCCAAAATATAACCCAACTATTCTTCTCATCTTGATTCGAGTAAGCCTTGATTAATGAATAGCTTGATGAACAAGGTGGAGTCATTCCCTATCAATTAAACACTAAGCCATGCATGTTGGATTAACATGCCAATGCACTTAGTAAACAGTCAAAGATGCAACAATGCAACACGTTGAAGGAATTATATTAATTTAAACATAAACGTACATATAGATACAGAAAGCAATTAATTTAAATTGATGCATGATGCTTATGCCATGAATATGCAGAACCTGTCACCGAGGTGGTAAGCTTTTAGCTTGATGACGTGTTCCTCATTCCCATGATTGTAACTTTCTTTGAAGACATCAATAATTCCTTAGCTTTTCATGGTCTTCGAATCTCCCTAATCTTCTTCATCCATTCGTATATCCCATGGCCCGAACGTACTATTCTTGAACTCAAGATCTTATTTGTCAATGGAGTTTACCCCTCAACGTACTTCCAAGCATCAACCTCCAAAGGTCGTCCAAATCTTCATCTTGATGTCCCCTCCGGTTAAAGTTCCTTTAGCTTATCCTTTGTTTCCGATCTACACGCATAATTCACCCATAATAACGCTTTCCATTCTTGCTTTGCTTCTTGATGTCTCCATGTTCCAAAGTTCTAAGAAGATGACGTAATTTGTATTCCTCGATGCTTATAAGTCCCTTTTGCCTTGCGTCCATTCGTTGTCCCACGCTTATATTCGCATCAAGTGAGCTTCCATATTTCACCTCATAATGAGCCTTGTGATTAACGGCTCCCAATCCTTGCATCTGAGTTGAGTCGAATCTCTTTTTAACATATCATGTATCCGCCTCCTTGAAGCTTCCCAATTTGGCCTTCCAATCACTCAACCATTCCAAACTCGGAGCTTGAAAGGTGAACCTTGGGGGCATTTACTCTTGTATTAGATGTTTCCAAAATCGGCGTGGTGAAGAGTTCCACACCCCTCTCGTTGTCTCACGCATCCCTTAAGTCGGAACTTGAGTCTTTGCAATTCTTGTATGTTGAGAACCTTCAAGGTTTGTAGGTAGGGCAAGATTGATGAACCTTCCCGTGATCCAAGCTTCCTCCCATGATACGAGCCATGATAGATGGTTTCATTATACACGCCACAGAATTTGAACACTCGACATTCAAATTACCTTGTCAATTGTAGTTGGTGTGAATGGTAGCTTTGTTCACATGATAGTAACCTATATAAGAAAGATCAACTCAAATATGGATGCATGAAGATTAGCGTATGCTTATGACACGTAGTTAAATGCATCAAGGCACATAGAATGCAAATTGTAACACTTAAAGCAACTAAATGAAAGCGTAGATTGTATACATATATTAAGCAATTTCCAACAGTTAGTGTCAAATATCCATGCCAAAACGATGCAATGTACACATTAACAAGTTGTTCCTATGCCGTGCGGCCTAACTGACTCAAACACGACTCAAGAACACCGGTTTTGCAACCGGGCTCTGATACCACTTAAGGATGTAGCACCCCGCACGTGAGGCACCACATCCCCCGCACTATGGCTCAACACGAGTAACGAAATAGCTAATCCGCACCCATATCAAACCATAGCGAACGGGAGACAAACATAAAAACCTTCCTAAGCCAGGCGGAGCTAGACCCTGCAATGAAAACCAATCCACGAAGTATAGCGCATTGCAAAGCCAAAGTTCAAGTATACCAACCATAAGCAGAATTTGGGCTCTTCAGGCCTCTTTTAATTCAAAAGCAAAACTCAGTAACAGCAATTCAATAACAATTACAATTTGTTCGAGCTCATGGTATAATAGAACGAATCATACATAATTCCAATACAGATATGAGTGCAGAGACTCTCCTAACCTAACTTGACCAACACAAAGACTCCAACACCTCCGCCTAGCTCGAAACTCTGAAGCCAAACCTGCCCACTAAAGTGTTGGGGAGGGAGAGGGTCAGTCTGTAGAAGACTGAGTGAGCAGGAGCGATATACATATATAAAACATGCACATGCAAGTCGTAAATTCCGAACAAGGTTTTTAATTGAAATTAGTTCCCAAAAAGGGCAAGAGAATGACTAATCAATGCTTGGATTTTATGACTAAGTCATATTAATTTCATTACATTCATAAATCATACATAAATATAAGGCTCGGCGAGTGAGCGTGCACAATCTCCAACCAAACTCCGACCGTGTACGACAAATATCAATAATATATTGATTAGGCGACCATGCAATATATCATAATACACACAGACCATAAATCATATCATAAACATATTCGTTTGGGCAATCCGGATCCCGGCATTCCCGCACGGTGCATAATCATATCATAACCAACCTTCTTCCTCCGGGTGGTGGACGGGCTTGCAAGACCCGGCCACCGGATCATACATAATGGCTAGTGAGGTACATGAATCCTCAAAAGCCCGACCTGCGTTTCCTCGTCAAAACTCCTAACGAGGTCCGTATCGTCGTAAATTTGGTTGGAACTAGTATATGGGATCCCCGTCAGCCCTTGCTTCCTCGGTTAGCCACATATACTAAGTCCCTGGGCCCGTGAACATAACGTATTTGCATAATCTCGCCAAAACATATCAATACATACATATGATACATACTATAAGAAATCATACCTTACCGTGTAACTCGGCATATGCTATATACGTACCTCTCCGTGTCATCCTAATCCATAGCTAGCATGAAGACACACGGTTTTGAGCATAGCCTCATTACAAAACCATTTTTAAGCTTATATACGCTCATACATATAATTCAGAAGAATTTACTCGATAGCTTCATTTGAAAACCATATATATATATATAATCATAAGGTTTTGGCCAAAGCTTTTCACACAAGGGTTGTAGGGTTTGTTACATAGCTAAAACGTAAACACCCTCACCTGAACCGTGAAGTTACAAGGATCGAGCACCAAGTGCCTGAACGATCAAAAGCTCTCCACCCTGGAGACAAACTGTACAAAAGACCACAAGACGTGTTTGTGAGACTCAAGACTCTTAATGAACCATATATGATGCATGGCAATGCACAAGCATGATATGAAGGCATAAAGATCATTTTAAGTCATGAAAATCATATAACCAATTCATTCACTTGTTCAATCATAAATCGTTCAAATTCTTCAATTCATATGTCCAATCAATTTATTTCAAGAACTCAAATAGGAGCATAGAACATATTCAAGCTCTCCCAACAAGCTACTATATACCTCATATTACATAAGATAGCATATTTCCAAGGTTTGACAACAAGAAGAAATCATATGATATGGAAAATAAGTTATGCGATTCATAAACGACATATAAACACACATAAACGGCATTACGTAAAAGCATGCCTATAACACATCCAAAAGCCATGAAATTACACCATATTACTCCTAACATATAGTAAAACAAGTTCATAGTTCAACACAAAAGGAGATAAAGCCATTCAAGAGGTGAAACAAATCAAAACCCGAAAAGGAAGCAACACGGACTGCACAGGGGAAGGGACACGGGGGTGTCACCATCCCTAGCCAAACTGAGCCACGGGCGTGGCTCAGTACAGAGCTTCCCAGAAGGTGTGACACGCCCGTGTCTCACTCTTATGAGTAAATGAGACACGGGGGTGTCACGGTACAGAACTAAAACAGTTCACAAAGTTAAACCGGCAAAACTGATCCCTTACAAACTCAATCCAAAAACATACCAAATGAACTCCAAATGCTCTGAAACTTAATATAAAACATATTTGGCATGTTATGAACATTTTTCATTTAGAGTTCAAAGGCTAAATCACACGTTAAGATCATCGAATCCATGCAACAAAACTGGGTCGCCAAAATCGCACATATGAGCTCAATTGTTTAATCATGCCTTGATCAAGTACTTAGGGTTTGAATTTGGATCTGAAACTTTGGAGGAAGCATGCTAACATACTAAACAACTAATATACTTCATATATATGCAAAATGGTACAATTTAAAGCACATTAGAATGACCAACAAGTTACCAAACACAACAGCAACAATTCTGTCAAAGATCATGCATAAGAACAGGCCATATACTTCGGTTTTGAGGCTTCAAATGGAACCAAATACTTAAAGCATGAATGTTAACATGTAGAGCAATAAGTGTACATCAACTCCATGCATTTTCACACGAAATGAAGGCCATATGATCAAGCTACAACACATAAATTCACACAGCAGTTCAAAAACAGGGGAATCAATTAGATCATCAAGTTTGGAGCTCCATATCTCAAAATTTTACAAAAGGAGCAAGAGAAGAAATCCTCCTAACATCATATACTATCAGTTAGGAAAGAAATAAGCCAAGAAACAAGCTCATATACTCATTTACAAGCAAGGAAATCAGCTACACAAGCAAATAGGTCACAAGAGCAAAAATCCCTAAAAGTTCATATAAAACTCATCCCTCAAACCCTAACCAAATCTGACCCAAATCATGATGTAAGTAGATGAAATCAAGTATAATAGAGTAGAGAAGACATAAACATTCATACCTTGAAGATTTGGGAGAGAAGGGTGGTGGTTTGAGCTCCAAAACCACAAAAATGGCCAAGGTTTCTTCTCCTTTCTTCCCTCTTCCTTTCTCGATCAGACCCAGCAGAAATGAGGGAGATTTGGTTCGGTTTTTGCTGCTAAAAGGGTAGGAGAAAGGCTTAACCCAAGGTGTAAAAGTCATGGTTAAGGTATGGTTAAGTTAAGAGGTGTTATGGGGTCCCACCATGAAGACTAGTCAACAAAAGGAGTTCTTCTTGCATGAGTTGCTCGTTACGGTTGGATTTCGGAGGTCTTAATGATCTAAAAAAGGTATGAGGCTTGTTCCATTGTCTCCGGATCGTCGATACGAAGGCAACGGAGGTGTCGGAATTCGAATCCGAATTCCCGAGCTCAAGATATCACGCACGGAACCAAGGGTGCGCTAATTGCTCGTTAGCCCCCGATTTGGTTCCACAATCAAAATTAAATTCATAAACACGTCAAATGAATCCGAAAACATAAACCGAGTACATAGGCATGTTCATAACACACATATGTACGACATACTAAATTTCCATACCAATCCGATATCATTACATATATGAACGAAGCACAATTAGAACACTCATGCGCATGAACGAATTCATATTGTTATAAATAATTTACTAAAACTTAAATTCCATATTAATTAAATTAAAACCAACTAATAACATGTTGAAATTAATTAACGAAATTACCGAAGTGGTTAAGGTAACACGAAACCCTAATTAAGAATTTAAACACTAAATATGAAAGTGAAATAAAATGAATTAATTAGAATAACCATAGTCTATAGTTTAAATCAAATATAAACACTTATAAACAATTAATCATATAATTAAATAATTAATTTGCGCAACTTATAAACAAATACGTCACATTATTATAACCGAAAAACTGGGGCGTTACATCGTTACTCGTGTTGGACCCTAATGCGGGGGATGTGGCACCCTTTGCTTCGGGGGTATTACATCCTTGCGTGGTATCAGAGCTCTCGGTTGTAAAACCGGAGCTCTGGAGTCGTGTTGAGTATGTCTAGGTCGTTCGGTATAGGAGTATGTAATTATTTGTATTCATTTACATCTCTATATGATTTAATTGTTTTCAATTCTTGATAATTGACTACATGATCATGAACTGAACCCCATACATCGATATTCTTTGATTTGTGTACTTTCAGGATGCCTCCCAGAAGGAGAGCAGATAGGGAGCAGACTCCTGACCTTAATCAACCCCCTCCACAAGCACCTCCACCTCCACCAATGAATGCTGAGAATATAGTGCAGGCCCTTCTGAATCAACTTCAGCAGAACCAGAGGGATAATCATCAGGGTGAAGGACAAGGTGGACATGTAACTCCAGTTTTCAAGGAGTTCAGAAATAACAACCCGCCTAAGTGGTATGGAGGAGACGACATCCAAGCAGAAGAGTGGTTGTCAGAGATCGCCAGAATTTGGGAAATTTGCCCCGCTCCTTCGCATGAGAAAGTTGTTTGCACGGCGAGGTTTGTGCAAGGCCTCGCTTCCAATTGGCTCAAGGCTACAAGAGCTCGATTGGAAAGGAGTGGAGAAGAGTTCGATTGGGAAAGCTTCGTAAGAGAATTTCATCACAAGTATGTTCCTCCTAGTGCTCGCGAGAGGAGACTACAGCAATTCACAGAATTGAAACAAGGGAACCGCTCGGTTGAAGAGTATATCATGGAATTTGAGAGACTTGCACAGTGTGCTCCACACATTTCCAGTGATGACACCCAGAAGGCACGGAACTTTATTCATGGTTTGAGATATGATATTCAGAGTGCTCTTAAGGCGGCTACCGTGGATACGTGGGAGAAGGCTACGAGGAAAGCAATCAAGGTGGAAGCTAACAATACAAGATTGAGGCCGACTTACTCTTCGGGCCAAGGTTCGAGCTCAAATTTGGGGAAGAGGCCTGCATCCTATGGTGGGCCTCCGGTTTTCAAACCCCAAGGTCCTAACACTTAAGTCAAGAAAGTTCGACCTCTGGTCCCCGCGGTACTAGCTTTACCGGCTCCGATTCAATGTAGCTATTGCAAGGGTCCCAATCACACCGAGGAGAATTGCCGGAAGAAATTGAGAAGATGCTTCAAGTGTGGAGAGCCCCGCCATCTGATTAGCACTTGTCCTCAAGCGAGAGCACCTCAACCTCGAGCTCCTCAGCCGTTGAATGTGATGCCTCCGAGAGCACCAATCCAGGCGAGAGCTTATGCTTTGGAGGGCGAGGAAGAGAATGTAGAGGTGGATGCCAACGCCGTTGTTGAAGGTACCATCCACATTCATGGCATTCCATTATATGCATTGTTTGATCTGGGAGCAACGCATTCATTTATTTCTCCCCGGCTTGTTGCTATTCTTCCTTTGCCTTTTGCTTGCCTAGATGATTCCTTTATTGTTTCTTCTCCCCTTGGTGCTACCTTGTCTACGAGTTGTGTTTACCGTGGTTGTCCGGTGGTTGTGGAAGATCAAGAGTATCCGGCAGATTTGATCAAGATGCCAATCAAGAAGTATGGGGTGATTTTAGGCATGGACTGGTTGTACCGTTATCGGGCTATGATGGATTGTTTTGCCAAGAAGGTGACTTTGGGTTCTACGGTCTTTGCGGGTCAGAGGTTGAAGACCTGCCCGTTTATTTCCTTTATGGAAGCAAGCAGAATGTTCCGGGATGGTGCGACGGGCTACGTGGCCTACCTTTTGAATAAGCCTAAGGACCAGGCCAAGCTCGAAGAGACGGAGATCGTGAAGGAATTCCCCGATGTGTTTCTGGAGAACTTGGGATCTTTACCTCCGGATCGGGACGTCGAGTTTGTGATAGATCTGTATCCCGGAGCAGAACCGTATGCGAAATCTCCCTATAGGATGGCTCCAGCCGAGTTAAAGGAGTTGAAGACGCAATTGGACGTGCTCTTAGAATGTGGTTACATTCGCCCGAGCACTTCCCCGTGGGGTGCTCCGGTCCTGTTTGTAAAGAAGAAAGACGGGACTTTACGGATGTGTATTGACTACCGTGAGCTGAACCGGTTAACGGTTAAGAACAAATACCCACTCCCTCACATTGAAGAGTTGTTCGATCTCCTACAAGGTTCAAGTGTTTATTCTAAGTTGGATTTAAGGCAAGGGTATTACCAGTCGCGTATCCGGGAGGGAGATATACCGGAGACGGGTTTCAACACAAGATATGGGCATTTCGAGTTTGTGGTCATGCCTTTTGGTCTTACCAATGGCCCAGCCGCATTTATGGATATGATGCACCGAATATTCCGGCCTTACCTCGATAAATTCGTGGTCATCTTTATAGATGATATTCTGGTGTATTCGAGGTTCGAGGAAGAGTATGCGCGGTATTTAAGTACTGTTTTGTCTACACTTCGGGAGCACCGATTGTTCGCCAAGTTCAGTAAGTGCGAGTTCCGGTTGGATCGAGTTTCCTTTTTAAGTCACTTAATTTCTGGGAATGGTATTGAAGTGGATCCAGCGAAGATTGAGACGGTGACGCTTTGGAAGCAACCTAAGAATGCCTCGGAAGTGAGAAGTTTTCTCGGGTTAGCAGGGTATTATAGGCGCTTTGTGAAAGATTTCTCGAAGATTGCCTCCCCGTTGACCCGGTTAACTAAGAAAGAGGTGAAATTCGAGTGGGATGAGGCGTGTGAGAAGAGTTTCCAAACTCTTAAGGAAAGATTGACTACTGCACCGGTTTTAACCCTACCCGAGGGTTCAAAAGGCTACTCAGTTTATACCGATGCTTCGAAGGAAGGCCTCGGTTGTGTGTTGATGCAGAATGGTAAGGTCGTAGCCTACGCCTCAAGGAAGTTAAAGGATCACGAGAAAAACTATCCCACTCATGACTTGGAACTCGCGGCAGTGGTGTTTGCTTTGTTGAAGTGGTGACATTATCTTTATGGAGTCACTTTTGAAGTGTTCACTGACCACCAGAGTCTTAAGTATCTGTTTACCCAAAAGGATTTGAATGTAAGACAGAGAAGGTGGATGGAGCTACTCGAGGACTATGATTGTAAGATTCAGTACCATCCGGGTAAAGCCAATGTGGTGGCGGATGCCTTGAGTAGGAAGGCTAGTGTCTCCGGTTTGGAGGTTGGTTCTAGTAGACGGGATTCAGTGGTTTTGGTTTCAGAGGCTCGTTTGGCTAATATTTCGGTTTAACCGGTTTTGAGGCAAAAGTTGTTAGAGGCTCAGTCTGTGGATCCCGAAATTCAGAATTTGGTAGCTAAGTCAAGGGTCGATTCGGAAACCAAGTTTGGATTTGATGATTCGGGATTGTTTCGATTTAAGGCTCGGGTTTGTGTCCCTGAAGGATTTAAGCAGTTGGTACTTGATGAAGCTCACAAGTCAGCATATGCAGTACATCCCGGTACCACCAAAATGTACAAGGATTTAAGGACTTCATATTGGTGGAACCGCATGAAGAGAGACGTGGCTAACTATGTTAGAAGATGTCAAACATGCCAAGTAGTGAAAGCAGAACACCAGAAACCGGGAGGAACTCTCCAGCCACTTCCGATACCCGAGTGGAAGTGGGAGCAAGTGACAATGGACTTTGTATCCGGCTTGCCAAGGACCAAAGGAGGTTCCGATGGGATTTAGGTGATTATTGATCGGTTGACGAAGTCAGCACATTTTCTTAAGGTGAAGATGTCCGACAAGGTTCCTAAGTTGGCCCGGTTATATCGGAAAGAGATTGTTAGATTACATGGTTGCCTGGTCAGCATTGTTTCAGATAGGGATCCTCGATTCACATCCAGTTTTTGGCAGGAATTACAGAAGTGTTTGGGGACGAAGCTTCAATTTAGTACTGCATTTAACCCACAGACGGATGGCCAGTCTGAAAGGCTAATAAGGTATCTGGAGGACAAGCTTCGTGCTTGTGCCTTGGATTATCCGGATTCGTGGGATGAACAGTTGGATTTGATTGAGTATGCCTACAACAACAGCTTTCAGTCTTCTATTGGCATGACACCGTATGAGGCTTTGTATGGAAGGAAGTGCCGATCCCCTCTCTTTTGGGATATTGATGAGTGGAGATGGACTAAAGACGGAAAGCTCGAAAGGGCTAAGAAACCTAAGGAGGTTCAGGACACCATCGAGAGGGTGAAAGTGATTAGACAGAGGTTGAAAGCGGCACAAGATAGGCAGAAAAGCTATGCAGATAAAAGAAGACGACCCTTAGAGTTTGAGAAAGGAGATAAGGTCTTTTTAAAGGCATCTCCTAGAAAAGGGTATGCTCGGATTGGTAAAGGCGGGAAGCTTAACCCTCGCTACTTAGGACCCTTTGAGATCCTTGATCGAGTTGGGGAAGTAGCCTATAGACTTGATTTACCGCCGAGCTTAACCGGGATTCACAATGTGTTTCATGTCTCGCAGCTTCGGAAACATTATCCCGATGAGTCTTCTATTCTTCCAGTCGAGTAAGTTCAGTTGGAACCGGATTTGACTATTAAGAGATATCCGGTAAGGTGTTGGACCGGAAGATGCAAGAGTTGAGGAATAGGCAAATCCCTCTTGTGAAAGTCTTGTGGCGTGACCAAGAATCCGAGGAAGCCACTTGGGAGACCGAGGATAAGATGAAACAGTTGTATCCGGAGCTTTTCAAGACCTCGCCTCGAACCTAAGGACAGGTCCTTTTGAAGGAGGGAGGTTTGTAACATCCCGACTGATCGGACTTTTCAAGTAAACTATTATGTGCGCTATTCAATTATTTTCTTATATGATATCTCATTTCTAACGTGAATTATTGAAGTTATTTGCTTTAATATGAATTTGGTTACCCTTGAATGTTTAACTTTTCTTGTTTGGAATATGATTCGTTTTGTATCCGTATTTAATTCTGATTTTCGTGAATTTGTGATTTGTGTTAATTATATGCTTTATGAACTCGATTATGTGCTCGTTACATGTTTTGGTATTTGTTTTGATTGCCTTTTTGGGTTCGGTTTGGAGTCGGGACCTAAAGGAGGCTAAAGAGCATTTAGCGCACCTTGGGTTCCGGGACGCGTATCTTGAGCTCGGGAATTCGGATTCGAATTCCGTCACCTCCATTGAACTCGTTTCGATGATTTGGGTTCGATGGGACAAGCCTCACTTTTTTTTCTAAGTTCATTAAGACCTTCGAATTTCACCCGTAACGAGCCCCTTACGTTTGGAAGCTACCTTTTGACCTAGCTTTGAGTTATGGACACCACCTTAACCCAACCAAGCCCTTAACCTTGGATTATACTTGAGTTAACTCACCAACCTCAGCCCCTAAACCCCTTGATACCTATCCATTCTCTCCCTCTCTCACCAAAACTGATCAGCACAAGCAAAGCAAGAAGGAAGAAGAAACCCTTTGGCCATTTCTTTGATCTTGAGCTCAAATCTTCACCTTAGCTTCTCCAATTTGAAAGGTAAGTCCATGGTTGCAATCTACACTCTCTCTTCTCTCTTTTATTTGATCTTGGGCTGAATTTCTTGGTGGGATTATGAGATTGAGCTAGCATGTGAATAGTATTAGTTGGGAGAATTTGATTGATTCTTGCTCCTTTCTTGTTTCCTTGTGATATGGTGATGATATATGACTTATATGATATGATTCTTGTCATTTATTGCTTCTCCTCTCTTGTTAGTTGAGATATGATCATTTGCCATAAATGAGTTTTGGAGCTTTGATGATATAACTTGATGCATTTCTTCCTCTCATTCTTGCCTTGTATTACTTGCATTTTGGAGTTGAAATTGTGGCTACTTGTTGGGCATGAAACTTTGGTGAATTGTTGTTATTTTGATGCATGATGTTTGTGTTTTGAAAGACATAAGAGTCCCCTTGAAGCCCCAACCGAGATGCCCTGTTTTTGCTTCCATTTTCAGCAAATTTTCGCTAAAACTTGCTCAGGCCGAAGGCCAGACACGGCCGCGTCAAGTTTCAATGGAAAATGGACACGGCCGTGTTAAGCCCTCGACCCTTTTTTTTTTCTGTATTTTTCCGCCTGACACGGCCGCGTCAGTTTACAAAGGAAAATGGACACGGCCGTGTCAAGCCCTCGGAAATGTTTTTTTCGAATTATTTCGCATGACACGGCCGTGTCCGTTCCCCTTTGTTTTCTGACACGACCGTGTCAAGCAGGGTGGCATCCGGGGAAATTTCTTTCACCTTTTCGTTGCTTCTTATTGGTCCTTCTTGCCTCGTTTTTGGTATGTATGCATGACTAACTTGTCTTATGATGTACTAAGCCTTATGTTATGAATTTGTGCTTTGATGTACCTCCTCGTTTGTGATATATGTTCTTTTATGAATTGTTTGCTCGTAAATGGCATAAATGTGGGTGCATTTCATATCATTTGCATCATAAGCATACATATTCATGTACCGAGCGTCAATGTGGTTCATATTGAGTCTAAGAGTGACCCTTGTTGTTTGTCTTGTTCAAAGGATGTTCCTATAGAGGACGAGCTTGCTCCGTAGGTGTCCGGTTGTCATACTTTTGGTCTCCACTACGTCCGTTGACAAGGTGAGGTTTTGTTCTTTTAGTTATTTGACCTACGACCCTATTTGGTTTTAAACCTCCCATGCGAATACGTATAATATATGGTAAATAAGTGCATGATACGTATGTTACTAGATTTTTCCCATTTGTTATAAGTGTTTGGAAAACGTTTTGTATAAGAATATATGCTATTTTGCTTTTGTTTGGAAAAGTTTAGTTTTGTGCAAGTGTGTGTGTGTGTAAGCGAGATTTGGCTTTGAAAGATAAGCTTTGAGATATGTTTGTGTGACTTTCGTGATCTGTTTGGGCCCCAGAGTGTGGTATGGTAATCTCGGGACGGCCGAGGGGTCGCCGAGCTCTTCCATCAACACCTCCATTTGAGAGTTTCACCCAACCTTGGGAGGTTGAGGAAGGGTGTTTCTCTTCAGCCGGCGGTGGCAACCGCCGAAGGTTTCATGGTCGTGATTAAACCTTGTCTCGTCTGTGTATAAGGATAGCTAGGGCCGATCAACCCTTCTGTCAACCGGTGTGGGGATGGATTCTGATTTGTTTTGTTTTGCTTTTCTCTTCGTATATGGAAGTTGGGATGTGTGTGACTCGTACTCGCCGAGTTAGTTTTGCTTTGTATGATCTATGAAACGAGAGTGGATTTCTAAGTACCTAAAATTTGGTATTTGCTCCTTTTGCCCTTTTTTTTGTGTGTATATATATATATAACACGGGAACTAATTTGGCTTGCAAAAAACCACTCTCGGTTCAGGGATCCTTCCGTTTTGATAAATGCTTCGATCGATATGTATATCGGGTGCGTGAGTAGCCCCCTCACTAGTCACTAGGACTAACCCTCGTTGTTGTTTTCCTCTTTTTCCTTTCTTTTGAGTTGCAGGTTCTTCCGAGTCAAGCTAGGCGGCAAGTGTCTTTTGGAGTTTACTTGTGGTTTAGCTTGAGTCTTCATGCATTCGTAGTGGTTTACTTTCTCTTTTGCTTATGTACTTGGAGATTATGTATTCTGATTACACTTTAGCGCTTTTGGGCCGTGATGGCATTGTATATTCTGTATATGAACTAGCATGAATACTTGACCCTTCCCCATTTTTGATTATGTATATATACGTGTGATCTTGGGATATATGTTTAGCTTGTAAATTGCTTTAATTGCTTCCGCTACCCTGATTTTATTTTGCGCAGTTTTTGAGGGTCTAGGCCGCCTAGCGAGGGTGTGAGTTTTGTGTGTCTCTCGTTCGCTACGGTTTGATACGGGTGCGAACTTCCATTTCGTTACTCGTGTTGGACCCTAGTGCGGGGGATGTGGCACCCTTCGCTCCGGGGGTGTTACAACATATATCATATCATATCATGAACCTTTAGGCATGTAACATGTAACAATTTAATTCAATACCAACATGTAACAAGTTGTGACATAATAAATTGTAAATCACTCTTCCATTAGCTAGCATGCATGAACATAATTCAAATTCCATAATCATGCATCAATTCTCATAATATAACAATCATATCACATGATCATAGCATATACTAGAGCAATTCATAACATATTCAAACATATACTAAACAATTAAAACATATAAACATACATTCAAACATATCATGGAAACTATAAAATAAATGCATAAAATAAAGTCCAATATGGCTTAGGGAAGACCCTAAGACCCAACCTAAACATAATATAAACATACCATAACATAAAAACATAAACTAAACTAAAACATAACATAAACTAAAGCATAAAAATAAAACAACTAACCTAGACTCAAAAGGGGGAGCCTCACGGCAAAGAGGGGAAGAGAGAGAGAAGAAAGGGTGTTGTTAACACAACATTTGAGCAAGGATTCAAATGCCATGAGAGGGGTATTTATAGGTGTTGGGAAGCCCCTCACATTGGAAATAAACTTGAGATAAGGGTATGAGAGCAAAAGTGTATAGCTTCTCTTGGAAGCTTCATCAATCATGAACCAAATTTGGGACTACTGGGGGGTATTTCAGTAATTTCGTGGCCAAGACTTGAGGATAAGTGGCTGGAAGTATAACCATTCCGTCCGGGGAAAAATTAGCTTCGAAACGCATATTCATTCGTCGAAATCGGATTTACCGTTTGAAAGATACATTAGTTTTAGTGAATAAAAGTTTTGAGCTCGAAACTCAACACGAGTGAAAAACGACTTTCTAGAATGATTTTCAAGTCCGGATTATTTCAAAAATTCAAGAAATAAATCGAGAAGCGTTTTCAATCCAATATCAACTATAAAACGTTTTACCGTTAAAAAGTTGAAAACGTAGAGTGAATAGTGAATCCTCACGTACGAACGTACGCTTTAAAATTTCAAGCTAGGGTTTGAATCAAGAGTTGTAAAACATTTCAAAAATCTTGAAATAGCTCAAGTAGTGCAAATCCGAAGAGAAAACATTTTCCGAATGAAAACTGTTCGTAGAAGAAATAGTGAACTAGGGTTTTCGTAAACATTTTCAATAAAACCAATGCTCAAAATAGATTTCCAAGTCAAGAATGATTTCAAAAGACTCGTCTCGACTTAAGGATCTATTCGACTGTAAACTTGGGTAGGAAAGGTATCAGAATCAAAAGCTCATTTTTAGATGAATAGTAACTTTGGTCGGTAAGTTCCAAAAGTACCCTTTTGGTTCAAGAAAGACTCTTTGAGCTCGGGAAACAAGTTCAAACGATAGGGAAACATGTGTGATGAACCTCTAGGGTTCGAGTAACAATATGAACAAGGTAGGCTCGGGTTATGAATAGTAAACTGTATCAAAGGTCAAGAATTCCCCCTTAAAACATGTCAGATCATATACGAGCACAAAGTTCATGTGAGAATGCAATGCATGATGATTCAAAAAGTTGGATCACGGTCTATAAACGCTTTACCAATACCCTTAACTTACTGTTTTCATCCAGGACCTGTTTTGGGCTGTTACACCCTCAAACAGAGCTCACATCAAACAAGACATACAAGTGCGGAGGCATTGAAAAAAAATAAACATAGGCATAACATCAAAGCTATATAATACTAGATCGATCGAATTACATATAAACTTACCACAACGGGCCAAAAATAATGAATACAACTTCCAGAATATCAAACTACAAGTATTCCAAAGGTACAAAATGCGAAACAAACTAAGAATGAAATGTAGACTCAAGTTATACTAAGAAGACTCTAAAGACCACAAGCCGCCTAGCTCGAACCAAAGACCGATACCTGCAACTAAAAACATAAAGAGGGAGGGGTCAGTGACACTAATTGAGTGAGGGGCTGACACATGCACACTGTACATATATACGGAGCACAACACATAACAGAGTTGGAAGTTCATGAACCGGGCCTTGGTTTTTGCATTCTAAAACAATTTCTCACGTGATACTATATATATAAGGAGAGAGAGTTAGGGCCAAAGGCCAAAACAACCAATTTTAGTAATTTAGAGTTCACTCCCATTTCATGAACAATTTCGTAACATACTAACTTAACGAAAACGAACACAAAGCAAACCTTCACATAAAAAGGAAATGTGCATAGGGATAATGTCCGACCCGGACTCCCCTTTCCCGCATCACGATGATTGTATACGGAAGTAATTCCTGGCATCCCGAGTGTCCCTTACCCATAATCACCGAGCCCCAAACAAATTCAGAGTCCAAGGCATATCAAGATTCAAGATCATGTTCATATTCAAGATCATATTCACATTCGTACTCATATTCATACCATAGTCGTATCATATTCATATTCATATCCATATTCATATTCATACTCATATACGGATTCGTATTCAAGACCATATCCAAACTTACTAACAAGACATAACTTAACATTTTATCGTACCTTTCTCTTGCAACAAGCTATACTTTACTTATCCCTCCGTGTCACTTCGTAGCTTGTTCACCTAACTTGATGCATGGCACGGGTGAGGCACACGGTGTGGAGCATAGCTTGGCATTACCCAACATATCATAATATAACAGACTTACATATGCCCGTACATAACGTATCATAATTCCATAACATATATCAAAGTTATACATATACATATCTCACACGTACTTACATATATTTAAGGCTTATAATCACATGCATTCAAAGCCGGCCGTTTCATTAGGGTTTAACTATATCTTAACCTCACCTTACACCGATGAAACCGGGCAAAAGGGATCAAAACCACGGAGTGACCTTGTTACCAACGGGACACTCCTCTGAACAAGACAAAGATCAAATGACACACTTAGACTCGAAATGAACCATATAGATGCTCGGTAAATGCATATGAATGCGAATGCGATTCAAGTCACAAACGTTTCACACTTAGGCAAATTGAAGCATCTAACACATTATCACATAAACGGAACTTAATCCAATCACACAACACATTAAATAAACACATATTGCACCAAATTACATCATATTATAAGCATATAAAAATTTGAAACATGTAAAGAATACAATGCATACAAAGAGGCGTCACACGTAACACTTAAACGGTTAAGCATTCGAGCCACATTTACAACTTGAAAATACTATCATAAAATTAAAATAAACATCATAACCCATAATTCCACATGTTAGCAATGCATATACGTTATAAAAAAAATAAAATAACATACGAAATGAATAAGCAAAGATGAAACGAACCACGGACACATGCATGCAAAACTGAGACACAGTTGTGTCTCAGTACAAAAGTGTTGGGAAAACGAGACAGAAACGCAGCGGAAATTTAAAATTTTTTCCCAAAAGATAGAATCGAAAACTTGCAATTCCTATTTCCAGATTCATAGAGATCAATAAACTCTTTTAGGTAGTAGCTTTCTTGACACGTTTTGAGCCGCCCTCCAACGCGCTTCATGCGTTAATGGTAACCCGTCCCTCGAAAATCTCTTTCTACTTCAGAATCCATTGTAGGGACAACAATCCACACCAACCTAGATTCAAATCATGTTAGGGAAAGTTTCTCAACGTTGTAACATAAAGAAAGAAATATGAAACGAGAAAAACATGATTGAAACTCCCTTCGAAAACCAGTTTTGCAAAAGTAGAAATCTGCCCGCCATAAAACCTTCGTGATAAAATTCATCCTTCAGGATATGGATGAACGGTTTTCGCCATCTTCTTTGGTTCGATTTTTTCACTCCTATTCTGTTGGGTTCAGAATCGTTTCATCATCCCTTGTGGTCGTTTTTGCTTGATCCCCAAAATTTCCTTCGAATCTTTCAACACTTCACGATAGAAGCCCTCTAGAGAAAATAGTCCACCAACCACGACCACCATCCGAATAGGGAGGATGCTAGTTCTATATTCGGTGTTTAGGCTCTAAGGGGTTAGTGTATAATTATGGAGAAGGAGAAATTTTGTATCATCTTCCCATGGGGTTCGAACCCCTCTATTTATGAGGCTAGGGTTCGAACCCCTTATCCCTTTTGGAAAAGGATTCCAAACTCCTTTTGGAAAGGGATATCTTGCTTGGAGACCAAACTCTTACTTTGACCAAAAGTCTCCTCTTGATCAACTTGGAAAGCAAGAATATAGTCTAACTCTTTTAGACATTTAATTTTACTTTATTTATTTTACAATAAATAACTTGAAGACTAATAATTAATTAATTCATAATTAATTATTTATCAGACTTTATTTCTCCAAATTAGGACTTTAATATTAATTCAAAATTAAATCAAAGTCCATTAAATAATTAATACATTAATTATTTAACATTTATACACATGCTTCCACGTGACTACACGTGTCCATAAGGCCACATGTCATTCACGCCTCCCACACGTGTGATTCACACGTGTGGGTCCCACCATTCGCTTAATGGTTCGATCAACTCGTTTAATCGATTCAAGCCTTTACCCACGTGACTGGGTTGTTGTGTGTGACCCTCAAGGTTCTTAATTCAATTAGCAGTGACCCTAATTAATTTATTCTCTAATTAATTAATTAGTCCACAGATCAAACGACCATTGTCTAGCAACAGATGTTTGACCCCTAGCTGAATAAGAATGTCTCGATTCGACAGAACCTTTAATTCATTGATTCATGTGAGATACAATCCTCCAACATCCCATATCTTAACCAAGATCTAGGGTAAGGGAAAAATTAGAACCCTAATAATCTGGTCTTAAAGCTAAGTGCATTTCATATCCATTTGATCTTAATCCAAGAAACCCTTTTCTTGATGTGTTGATCTATTGCCTTGGCCAAGGACTCCATATGACATATAAATGACTTACACAATAAGAGATCACCTTGCAAATGCAAGTGTAGGTCCTTTCTTGATTCTCGTTCACTTTCATGAATCACTTATGCAGCCCCAGCATAAGCCTTGAATCAGTTGTGTAAGGCGACACCATTTAAAGCTTAAACATAAGACTACAGAGTTAACTCATAAAGTGACATGGAACCTCAAGTCTAAGGATCAATTAATCACATCAATGACTCGTGAGATATTTCCTAATCTGGAAGTTTCCATTCCCTGAAATAGAAACTTCCTTTCCCATTTAGGAATCTTCTCACACGTGGCACCTCAGTGAACTTACTTATGGAAGTAAGCAACCTCATGTACCACGCACGTATCAACTATACACTTTGCACCTCCATGAAACAAGGTGGCCCTTCTTATGGGCGTGAATTTGGTATGCCACATTGCATACTACAACTAAAGGACTGATTTTGGAAGGTACTAAATTCACAATCTCTAACTGCATATTCTGGGAGTTTATTCCTAGAATGATTATAAGTCAGTAAAGCTTACTATGGAATGAACTATATCCTATTAGGTTTCATTCCCTCATTCAGAAACACTAAGGTGTTCTCGAATTAGTTTACAAAGAGATAATCCTATTATCTCTAAGATGACTAAGGAATTAGCTGCTAAGATATTAGCTATCTCGATCATATCGATTTACCTATAACTTATGACTACTTCGGTTCCTAACCTCCTTTTGAAATTCTAAGAATTTCATATAAGTTTTGAATTTGTACTTCAACAAGTACACTCATTCTTAATGATTAAACCGACGATTGTATCTAGTGCTTACATTAAGCATCTTACACTCATCAGCATGGATCGAAATCCACTATAATTTTGGCACATTCCACGTTTCACCTAAACAATGTTTCAGGAACGTTTCCCTTTAAGATAGGATTCATAGGAAGTTAACTCTCTAGGTTCATTTTCGTAAAATGATCCTAAGATGTCTAATTTGCTAATCCTTTTATGTCTCAACAGTCCAAAGTAATTTGAAGCTTTGTCATCTCACTTACTTTTGTTATCTCGTTGTATGTTCAGAACATTAGTGCTTTAAGTCTTTGCACAACGGATTAGGTAGAATCAACTCAAGACTAGTGAATTCTATTCCTAGTGGAATTACTAAACGAGGTAACATTTCAGAGTACCCACACTCTTTGCAGTTCCCTTTCAAAGTCCTTATTTGCTACCATAGAAGCAAACGTCCAATTTGATCTCTAGTGTCTTTTGGGCGTACCCCTTGCATGCCCCTCCATTGGGCTCTTAAGGGTTTCTTCTTCTTTAGGCCTTCAAGCCTTTAACTTAGTGAGTCTAGAAGAAGAATTAACCATCACAACCTTTTGTTCCTTCTTAAGGATGCTCTCAACCATTATCAACTAAATGATTAACTACACTACAATGGCATCATTCTAGTTGAGCATAAAGGGTTTAAATGGTGATGGAAGAAATGTAAGTAATCAGTTCATTGAGAACTCTTTTCTCAGTTGACGATCGAGACCATAAGATCTTCAAATAAGATCTTTAGACCTTGTTCGTGTGCACTTGTTTCCTCATTTGGAATATTGAATAATTCCATAATGTTATACCTTGTAACATTTTTATGAGGTGGTTCAATTGCTCTTAAGTGGTTTGGAAAAATCCATTCACCTTAGATTGATTCTCTTTTGGCCCGGGTCGAATTTTCAAGTAAATGAAAATCTCGCCTTATAGAGAACACTTTCTCTTTTCGGATTCTAAAATGAATTTTAGGATCCGAAGCCATTTAGAGGTAGTTAGGACTATGTCAACTTGTTTGACTTAAGGATGGATACTGTAGCGCCCCCCCAACACTACAACCCCACACCGTAATACTCCCTGAGTGGAGGTTAGACCCAACATTCAGGAAATACTACGGCGAACGGTCAGGATAATATATGAATGGAGTATGTGACACAGTGCAGTGGAAGATAAAGAGATTCAACTTTACCAATGAACGGGGAGGATAACGTACAATGAGCAAGGATTATCATTATTGATCAAAGTAGTTCGCAAAAGAGTACAACAAGTTGACATGCAAGGACAAAGTATGAGATGGTTTGTTTCTACAGAGAGTAGGCTCAAGACAGTGTACTCTTAGGATCGGATCCCACCTATGGTTGTAATGCTTCAAGATACCTCTAGTTGTCGTTCATTGATTCCTGAAATCATGCATTTTAAAAATAGGCGAGAGGGTTAGTCAAAGTGACTAAGTGAAAGGGGTATGATAACTTATTGATATATGTATATATATATATATATATATGTATATGTATATGATCAAGAAGATCTTGATCTGAAATATTAACAATAGGATATAAAAAATAGGAAACGGTTCATAATAATTGTAAAACAGGGATAGGGGTTGTTTGGAATATTTGTAAAAATATGAACCGTTTGTAACAAGAACATTAATGCCCGCAAGCTAGGCCTCTCCATCCATAACTCCTTAAATAATTGGTAAAATAGTATCGGGCTGATCAGGCTCCGATACTTCAATAAAACCAAGAATATTAACTCCACTACTCCTTGATGTTAATAGGGAATCAAACCCTAGAGACCACGAACAAGATTCGGGAGGCAGCTATCTCTCCCTCATCCCTTGGCGTGGAGTAACTAACCTCCAGTTAAACCACTACCAAGAGGTGGTGGCAGTCCGCAGCACCAACAATACCCTCGGCCCGATACCTTCCAGGTAATTGCTCTCTACGGATACAGCCGGGGCCATAACATGAATCAAGAACAATGTTTTGCTTGCATAACCCGGAATCAATGTTTTGATAAAGTGGACTTGAAATATATAATGTCTTAGTAAAACGTTGATTCCGGCATGAAAGTATTTTTCCCTTAAGAGGGACATTGTAGTACAATAATATGTATATAGGGTAGTAAATCAAAATGATAGGTAGGCTTGGAAATAGTTTTTATATAGATACATATGTATAGCATGATTCCAGTCGAAAACATGTTAACCCTCACCTATACCGGTAGTCAGACATTGTAGTGTGTGTAACACCCCGGAGCGAAGGGCGCCACATCCCCCGCACCATAACCCAACACGTGAAGCGAAATGGGAACTCCGTCCACGTATCAAGTCACGGCGAACAGGTGACAAACAAAATCCAACCTAAGCTAGGCGGTCTAGACCCTACTCAGAGCACGCAATAAAACAAATAACGAATGCGGAAGCACCAGAATCTCATAAAGCAAATAAACATACTCAAGACATAACAAACTTTCGATTCAAGTTATACAAACTTTTACAATTTCGAATAGGAGGCATAACTTATACATATTTCAGAATTGGCCAAAGTGCATAAAGAAAACGAAAATACAATGCATGAGACTCAAGCTATCCTCAAACCCGACTCAAAGACAACCGCCTAGCTCCAACACCTCAGAACGGGTACCTGCAACTCAAAACAAAGGGGGAAAAAGATAGAAATAACGAGGGTCAGTCCTAGAGACTGGTGAGGGGGCTAACACACGCACCCATACATATACATAAGAGCAAAGCATATACAAAGCTGAAAGGGGTTCGTGAACCGGGCGTGGTTTTTGCATTCTAAGACATTTAACCCGTGGTAATATATATAAAGAAAGAAGTTTGGAGCCGAAGGCCAAATTCAGTCAAGTTTTAGAGTTTAGAAATCCGCCCCCGTTTCACAACCCTAAACGAAGACATAACGAACTGAAAGCTTAAATCCATCACCCTTACTTACTCCATACACCAAGGCAAAACGAAAACAAAGCAAATCATAACCCAACTCCACCCCAACACCGTTTTGGGGAGAGAGGTGCCCCTCTCAACCCCTGCTGAAAGCTGAATGAGACGGGGGATCCACCCGCTCCTTCGACGGGTCACTAAGCACACCGCCGGCTCAAGAAGACCCGCCTTCCCCTCGACCTCCCGAGGATGGGCGAAATCTCCCTTTTGTGGAGTCGTGTTGATGAGAGAGCCCGGCGACCCCATGGCCGACCCGGGATCACATACCACTTCTCCGGGGCCCAAACTTACACTTACACTTACACTTATACTTGCACTTATACTTGCACTTATCACACTTACCAGGCGAAGCTTATCCACAAATCTTATCACGCTTACAAACACACACACACTTAACAAAGCTGGTCAAAACAAAAGAAAATAGAGCTTATATACTTATAAAAGCGTTTTCAAATTCTTAAGGCAAACGGGACAAATCCCACGAAATACGTATCCAAACACATATCTATATATATACATATATAAGTCGCATGCGGGTTCGAAATCCAATTAGGGTCTTAGGTCATCATAACTAAAAGGAAAGAAAACCTCACCTGGACGAGCAAACCAACCAAAACGGAGCAAAAGGAGTCAAACGAACCACTTCCTCAACAACGGGATGAACCTAAGAGCAAAACAAAGAGCAAGAGGCAAACTTAGACTCAAATGAACCATATTGACGCTCGGCGAATGCGTATAATTGCATAAAAGATGATATTATGTCATGAACACGTTCATGTGCACTATTAAGGAATTTAAATCATATAATCAAGTCATTCAATCCTTCGATCACTTTCATGCGAATTCATAATTACATGTTTCCAATCAATTCAAGAAATTCAAGGCACAAGATTTAACATTTAGACAAATAAGAGCATTGAAGTGAATTAAGTTCGACACACATGCAAACGTACTCAATCTTACACAAAACTCTACTACATACACCCTATTACCTCATATAACATAACTCCAAAGTTTGAAAGCAAGAACAAATCACAAGATGAGGGAAAAGGGTTAAGGAAATCACCAACGCCACCAAAACGCACATAAACGGCATTCAACAAAAGCATGCCTAAATCTCACCCAAGTGTTATGAAATCGAACCACAATACTCCCAACACATAGTAAAACAAGTTCATAGTTCAACACAAAAGGAGATAAAGCCATTAAGGAGGTGAAACAAATCCAAAACCGAAAAGGAAGCAACAAAGACTGCACATGGGAAGTGACACGGGGGTGTCACCAACCCTAGCCCAACTGAGCCACGGCCGTGGCTCAGTACAGAGCTGCCCAGAGGGTGTGACACGCCCGTGTCTCACTCTTATGAGTAAATGAGACACGGGTGTGTCAAGGTACAGAACTTGAGGCGCATGCAAAACCTAACCGGCAAAACTGAACTCAAACAAACTCAATCCAAAGGCATACCAAATGAACTCCAAATGCTCTGAAACTTAATATGCAACATATTTGGCATGTTATGAACATTTTTCATTTAGAGTGCAAAGGCTAAATCACACGTTAAGATCATCGAATCCATGCAACAAAACTGGGTCGCCAAAATCGCACATATGAACCCTAATAATTCTATCATGCCTTGATCAAGTACTTAGGGCTTGAATTTGGATCTGAAACTTTGGGGAATACATGCTAACATGCTAAACAACTAATATACATCATATATGTACAAAATGGTACAATTTAAAGCACATTAGGATGACCAACAACCACACATAGGCAACCGCAACAAATCTGTCATGGAGCATGCATAAAAACAGGCCATGTCTTGCGGTTTTGAGGCTTCAAATGGAACCAAATACTTAAAGCATGAATGCTAACATATAGAACAATGAGTGTACATCAACTCCATGCATTTTCACACGAAATGGAGGCCATTTGATCAAGCATCAACACCATATTTCACACAGCAGTTCAAAAACAGGGGAATCACTTAGATCATCAAATTTGGAGCTCCATATCTCAAAATTTTATAAAAGGAACAAGAGATGAAATCCTCCTAACATCATATACTATCAGTTGGGAAAGAAATAGGTCAAGAAACAAGCTCAAATGATCATGAATAAGCAAGAAATCAGCCACACAAGCAAATAGGTCCCTAGAACAAAAATCCCTAAAAGTTCATACCAAACTCATAATTCAAACCCTAATATATTCTGATCCAAATCATGTTGCAAGGAGATTAAATCAAGTATAATAGAGTAGAGAAGACATAAATATTCATACCTTAAAGATTTGGTGAAGAAAAATGGTGATTTGAGCTCAAAATCACAAAGGATGGCCAAGGTTTTCTTCCTTTCTTCTCTTCTCCTCTCTCGTTCAGTTCCAGCTGCAAGAGGAGCTATTTTGCTCGGTTTTTCAGAGGAAAAGGGGTAGGAGAAGGCTTAACTCAAGGTGTAAAAGTCATGGTTAATCTTTAGCTAGGTTTGGTTAAGTAGAAAGGGTCCCACCAAGGAGACTAGTCAACAAAAGGAGTTCTTCTTGCACGAGTTGCTCGTTACGGTTAGATTTCGGAGGTCTTAATGATCTCAAAAAGGTATGAGGCTTGTTCCATTGTCTCTGAATCGTCGATACGAAGGCAACGGAGTTGACGGAATTCGAATCCGAATTCCCTAGCTCAGGTTATGGCCTCCGGAACAAGAGGCGCTCTAAAACTAGTTAGGCCCTCATGTCCCTCGTCACATACTTAAGGTTTAAAACCTCGAAAAACGAACACGAAAACTTAAAACGAGCATGCAAACACATTCATAACTCACGTATATCACGCATATCGAAATTTCACAAAAATCGGAATTGAATTCCGGCACATAACAAGCAAATTACGAGCATACGAAACTTAAACGTTTAAAAATCAAAATTCATGAATATAAACAATTAATTTCATATTAATTCAAATAATCATATAAGCATTAAAATAACATTCAAATACGTAAATAAATAATTTAAAGCACATAAAACCCTCTCGTTACGGCGTACCTGGAAATCCGAACGATCGGGATGTTACAAACTCCCCTCCTTCAAAAGGACCTGTCCTCAGGTCCTAAGGAGAATCTTGAATGACTTCGACGACAAACCCAAAATCAACACTTCCGCTGCGCCACTCTGATCCTATACTTCTCGAAACCCGATCTCCTTAATTGGCGAACCGGACACAAAGTCTTAGGCGTTTGCCCCTACTTCCCAAATAAAGATTCGGGAGTAGTTGGAGAATTCTCAACCTTGGCACGTCGACATTACTACACAAAGTCCATAACGTCTTTCTTATGCCAGAATATCCGGGTCCCAAAACTCCGAACAACCTCAACCCTGAGTGGGATAAACTCGTGACCTTGCACTCCTTAAGGCGTAGGCTACCGTTCGTCTACGAGCAACACACAACAAAGGCCTTCCTTTATGCCTCGGTTGGAAACAAGGTAGCCTTTTGTACCTTTGGTTAGGCAAGAGCCAATACCGTGGGTAGCTCTCTTCAACCGCCTCTTCCCACTCAAAACCGTGCCTCTTACTCTGAGACAATCCTCGGTTCTTCTACGGGAAATACCAACGGGTTAGCCTTCAATCTAATACCCGAAGATATCGTTGAGTCCCTGACGGACCTCCTAAAAGCATCCGCTATCTTCAATGAGAACAAGACGCCTCCAGACAAGCCGACCAACAGCAGTTGACCCTCACAACTCACCAAACACTCACGAACACTCCACACCAAAAGCTCTCCCCACAAAAAGGGTTAACACAAAAGAAGATAAAGCACACAATAAGCAAGAATTAAGAAGGGAAAGACATAAACAACAAGCAAAGCTAAGAAGAAAATGAAGCACACTCCAAGCAAGAACTAAAAAGGAAAAGAAACATATAACGAGCAAAACTGAGAAGGGAAGGAAACACATTACAAGCAAGAGTCACAAAGGGACGGAAACACACAATGAACAAGAACAAGAAGGAAAACAATTACACAACAAATATAATCAAGACCCACCGAAGAACAAGGAATAAAGCAGTAAGCACGTGGGTTTCCCAAGGTTAAAATACGCATGAAATGAGATGCCATGAATGTTTCGTGTACCTTTCACCGAAGTAGTGGGGTTAAGATTAACTTGCACTTGGGTTGGAATCGGAAATCCGGAGTTACGGCTCGTTGAAGATCTTAGCTTGAATTGGTATGGGCAACTATTTACCATGTGTCCGATCTCACCACACTTAAAGCAAGTACCTAACTTCTTCCGACATTGCCCTTCCACATGATTCGGACCCTTACAAAAAGCACATCGAATTGGAGCCGTTAGGGTAAGCTCCGGATTCGGTTTCGATAGTCGTGGTTTCTTCTTCTTCTTGGATGGTTTAACGTCTTGATAATCATGGGACTTTTCTTGTGGTGCCGGCCTCTTGCCCAACCTTGAGTTCGAACCGGATCCTTGTCCCAATTGAAGAGTGTGGGATTTCAAATGTTGCTTATCCATCTCGCGTTGAACCACCTTCTTCATTGCCTCCGACCAATGGTTGACCGTTGAAGTAGAGAGGGCTTGTTGAATTTCATCCTTGAGTCCTTGCATGAAATTTTGGGCCTTAAGTCGGTAGTTATTAATAACCGGTGTGGCATACGGGCCCGATCTCTCTAGTTCCTCCAGGTGATTTTCAGCCATCCTTAAGTCTTGTTGGAGATCTCGAAATTCTTGAAGTCTCTTTATTCTTGCACTCGAAGGAATGTATTTGTTGTGGAATTCCCGGATAAAATTCTCCCATGTAAACTCTTCCCTGGATCTCTCAAACCACAATCTTGTTTCCTTAAGCCAAATCAAAGCTTGTCCTTTAAGTACATGGGAAGTGCAATTCACTCTATCTTGTGATGTTCCCGATAGAGTATCCCAAATCCATGAAATCTCAGAAATCCATTGCTCGGCTTTCACATCGTCGCCTCCAAACCATATAGGAGGGTTGCAATTCCGGAATTCTTGGTATACCGATGGCATTTGTTCTTCTCCCATGGTTGTGCGTTGAGACGACATCCTGAATAAGAACCAAAATTCAAGAAATATCGATGCGTGGAAGGGTTTAGTGCATGTTCATGTAAACAATTAATACAAATAAAATCATAAAAGTCACAAAATGATGATGGTGAATGCAAATACTCACATAATCCTAAGCCGAACGACCTAGACAAACCGGACAAGACACTAGAGCTCCGGTTTTGCAACCTAGAGCTCTGATACCACCTAAGGATGTAACACCCCGGAGCGAAGGGCGCCACATCCCCCGCACCATAACCCAACACGTGAAGCGAAATGGGAACTCCGTCCACGTATCAAGTCACGGCGAACGGGTGACAAACAAAATCCAACCTAAGCTAGGCGGTCTAGACCCTACTCAGAGCACGCAATAAAACAAATAACGAATGCGGAAGCACCAGAATCTCATAAAGCAAATAAACATACTCAAGACATAACAAACTTTCGATTCAAGTTATACAAACTTTTACAATTTCGAATAGGAGGCATAACTTATACATATTTCAGAATTGGCCAAAGTGCATAAAGAAAACGAAAATACAATGCATGAGACTCAAGCTATCCTCAAACCCGACTCAAAGACAACCGCCTAGCTCCAACACCTCAGAACGGGTACCTGCAACTCAAAACAAAGGGGGAAAAAGATAGAAATAACGAGGGTCAGTCCTAGAGACTGGTGAGGGGGCTAACACACGCACCCATACATATACATAAGAGCAAAGCATATACAAAGCTGAAAGGGGTTCGTGAACCGGGCGTGGTTTTTGCATTCTAAGACATTTAACCCGTGGTAATATATATAAAGAAAGAAGTTTGGAGCCGAAGGCCAAATTCAGTCAAGTTTTAGAGTTTAGAAATCCGCCCCCGTTTCACAACCCTAAACGAAGACATAACGAACTGAAAGCTTAAATCCATCACCCTTACTTACTCCATACACCAAGGCAAAACGAAAACAAAGCAAATCATAACCCAACTCCACCCCAACACCGTTTTGGGGAGAGAGGTGCCCCTCTCAACCCCTGCTGAAAGCTGAATGAGACGGGGGATCCACCCGCTCCTTCGACGGGTCACTAAGCACACCGCCGGCTCAAGAAGACCCGCCTTCCCCTCGACCTCCCGAGGATGGGCGAAATCTCCCTTTTGTGGAGTCGTGTTGATGAGAGAGCCCGGCGACCCCATGGCCGACCCGGGATCACATACCACTTCTCCGGGGCCCAAACTTACACTTACACTTACACTTATACTTGCACTTATACTTGCACTTATCACACTTACCAGGCGAAGCTTATCCACAAATCTTATCACGCTTACAAACACACACACACTTAACAAAGCTGGTCAAAACAAAAGAAAATAGAGCTTATATACTTATAAAAGCGTTTTCAAATTCTTAAGGCAAACGGGACAAATCCCACGAAATACGTATCCAAACACATATCTATATATATACATATATAAGTCGCATGCGGGTTCGAAATCCAATTAGGGTCTTAGGTCATCATAACTAAAAGGAAAGAAAACCTCACCTGGACGAGCAAACCAACCAAAACGGAGCAAAAGGAGTCAAACGAACCACTTCCTCAACAACGGGATGAACCTAAGAGCAAAACAAAGAGCAAGAGGCAAACTTAGACTCAAATGAACCATATTGACGCTCGGCGAATGCGTATAATTGCATAAAAGATGATATTATGTCATGAACACGTTCATGTGCACTATTAAGGAATTTAAATCATATAATCAAGTCATTCAATCCTTCGATCACTTTCATGCGAATTCATAATTACATGTTTCCAATCAATTCAAGAAATTCAAGGCACAAGATTTAACATTTAGACAAATAAGAGCATTGAAGTGAATTAAGTTCGACACACATGCAAACGTACTCAATCTTACACAAAACTCTACTACATACACCCTATTACCTCATATAACATAACTCCAAAGTTTGAAAGCAAGAACAAATCACAAGATGAGGGAAAAGGGTTAAGGAAATCACCAACGCCACCAAAACGCACATAAACGGCATTCAACAAAAGCATGCCTAAATCTCACCCAAGTGTTATGAAATCGAACCACAATACTCCCAACACATAGTAAAACAAGTTCATAGTTCAACACAAAAGGAGATAAAGCCATTAAGGAGGTGAAACAAATCCAAAACCGAAAAGGAAGCAACAAAGACTGCACATGGGAAGTGACACGGGGGTGTCACCAACCCTAGCCCAACTGAGCCACGGCCGTGGCTCAGTACAGAGCTGCCCAGAGGGTGTGACACGCCTGTGTCTCACTCTTATGAGTAAATGAGACACGGGGGTGTCAAGGTACAGAACTTGAGGCGCATGCAAAACCTAACCGGCAAAACTGAACTCAAACAAACTCAATCCAAAGGCATACCAAATGAACTCCAAATGCTCTGAAACTTAATATGCAACATATTTGGCATGTTATGAACATTTTTCATTTAGAGTGCAAAGGCTAAATCACACGTTAAGATCATCGAATACATGCAACAAAACTGGGTCGCCAAAATCGCACATATGAACCCTAATAATTCTATCATGCCTTGATCAAGTACTTAGGGCTTGAATTTGGATCTGAAACTTTGGGGAATACATGCTAACATGCTAAACAACTAATATACATCATATATGTACAAAATGGTACAATTTAAAGCACATTAGGATGACCAACAACCACACATAGGCAACCGCAACAAATCTGTCATGGAGCATGCATAAAAACAGGCCATGTCTTGCGGTTTTGAGGCTTCAAATGGAACCAAATACTTAAAGCATGAATGCTAACATATAGAACAATGAGTGTACATCAACTCCATGCATTTTCACACGAAATGGAGGCCATTTGATCAAGCATCAACACCATATTTCACACAGCAGTTCAAAAACAGGGGAATCACTTAGATCATCAAATTTGGAGCTCCATATCTCAAAATTTTATAAAAGGAACAAGAGATGAAATCCTCCTAACATCATATACTATCAGTTGGGAAAGAAATAGGTCAAGAAACAAGCTCAAATGATCATGAATAAGCAAGAAATCAGCCACACAAGCAAATAGGTCCTTAGAACAAAAATCCCTAAAAGTTCATACCAAACTCATAATTCAAACCCTAATAAATTCTGATCCAAATCATGTTGCAAGGAGATTAAATAAAGTATAATAGAGTAGAGAAGACATAAATATTCATACCTTAAAGATTTGGTGAAGGAAAATGGTGATTTGAGCTCAAAATCACAAAGGATGGCCAAGGTTTTCTTCCTTTCTTCTCTTCTCCTCTCTCGTTCAGTTCCAGCTGCAAGAGGAGCTATTTTGCTCGGTTTTTCAGAGGAAAAGGGGTAGGAGAAGGCTTAACTCAAGGTGTAAAAGTCATGGTTAATCTTTAGCTAGGTTTGGTTAAGTAGAAAGGGTCCCACCAAGGAGACTAGTCAACAAAAGGAGTTCTTCTTGCACGAGTTGCTCGTTACGGTTAGATTTCGGAGGTCTTAATGATCTCAAAAAGGTATGAGGCTTGTTCCATTGTCTCCGAATCGTCGATATGAAGGCAACGGAGTTGACGGAATTCGAATCCGAATTCCCTAGCTCAGGTTATGGCCTCCGGAACAAGAGGCGCTCTAAAACTAGTTAGGCCCTCATGTCCCTCGTCACATACTTAAGGTTTAAAACCTCGAAAAACGAACACGAAAACTTAAAACGAGCATGCAAACACATTCATAACTCACGTATATCACGCATATCGAAATTTCACAAAAATCGGAATTGAATTCCGGCACATAACAAGCAAATTACGAGCATACGAAACTTAAACGTTTAAAAATCAAAATTCATGAATATAAACAATTAATTTCATATTAATTCAAATAATCATATAAGCATTAAAATAACATTCAAATACGTAAATAAATAATTTAAAGCACATAAAACCCTCTCGTTACGGCGTACCTGGAAATCCGAACGATCGGGATATTACAGTGTGGATTCCAATGCGCCTGAAAGTATTAACTACTATGGGCTTAGAGCTAGGTTCCTTATTTTAATTAAATAAGCACATAAAACACGTAATGTTCATGCATAAAAGGATTATATCAAGTAAACACATAAACTATATCATGTTAGAGAATTCCCGGTAAACTCTAATTTTAACCATTTAAGGGAAATTAAGTAATCAATCAGGTTTCATGAATTCTTTAACCACTTAAATATTTATTAATCACATTATAATCTTAATTATAACATTAGAAATGGAATTTAGAATTTAATTTGACAATGTAGGTTGGTTTTTGAAATTATTTTACAATTTAACAATTTTTGGAATAATTTGGATAAAATCCTTCTTTAAAAATTCCAAAACCCATTTTATAATTATTTTTAATTAATTTTCGAAATTAATTTATATGTGTTGACCAAAAAGTCAAAATTACTATTGAAAACATTTACTATTCAATTTTTTATGAATTGAACACCTTATAACACAAAACCGAACACATACACTCACACACTATCATACGTGCACTTAAAATTGTTCAAGAACAACATGAACATGTTCTTGAGCCTATTTGAAAATTCAAAGAAGGTATGTAACACACTTGATCATATTCATTTTTATAACATAGAATTTGAAGCTTAATATAGCAAAATATATTAATTCTCTATGAAAAATAATTCTAAATAAATTATTCTTGACATGAATTTAATCAAACAAGATCATAATTATTTAAACACATATTCATATCATAACTCATGCATTTAATTAAATAAAATGCATATATGTTATCACATTTTTCCTAAACTAGCATAAATAGCATATATTTCATAAAATAAATTCATAAAGCATAATTTAATTAAATCTAAGCATGCTATACTCATAAACACCCTAAGAACATATTATAAAGCATGAAATAATAAAAGAACAAGACTCATACCTTAGAGAGAGAAGTGGCCGAACTAGGGAGAGAAAGTGAGTGATTTTGGTGTAGTTTCGGAAATGAGCTTGGAGGGGTATTTATACTTGGGATTTAGGGGCTTACCTTGCAATTTCTAAGAGTTTAGGGGGGTTGTGGAAGCTTTATATCCTAGACAAATGCTTGGTTGCTACTTAGGTAATGTGGATGAATTATATTTTAGACATATGCTTGGTAATTAGATAGGAAATGTGGGGGAAACATGTCCATTTATTAAAACTTTCTAGAAGGTCTAAAAATAAATATAAAATGGTATAAAATTTATTCAAGAGTCGAGAAGTGAAAACTTGAAGTAGTAAATTAATGAAAGAACGAGTGAAAAATAAGATTCGTTTTGATTATAAATGTGGAATATTCAGAGTTTTCGTTTATAAATTATGAATATTAAAGATGATGAAAATCATAAGAAAATTATATAAACAAAGCTATTATAAAGTTTAAAGGTTGTAAAAATTATCATAGTTTAGGGAAAAATTCAAGAAACGTTTTAAGTAAAATTTCGAATATTGAATGAAAGCTAATCGTTTAAAATAAAATGACAATTTTTAGAAAGGAAAATATTTATAAAATATGCTATGGTTGGAATCAAGTTTTGGTAAATGCATGAAAATTCAAAAAATAATTCAAGGATCGTTTTGGTTATAATATTGAATATCGAAAGGTAGACGAGTAAAGATTCATTTACGATCGAACTATAACCTAGGGTTTTGCCGATTTTTGATGCTACTAGAGTTAGGATGGGAATTATGGTTCACGGAGAGTGTCAAGATCCTTGAAATAATGCGAGGATTCTTTTGGTCACAATATTGGATAGTAAAAGTACTTTCGGGAATGTAGGAAAATTCTAGGGTTGTAGGGGTATTTTCGTAATTTCCAACTTGCCCCTGTTTCGGGTTGTTACAATCCTTCCCCCTTAAAAAGAATCTGTCCTCAGATTCTCCTCATGTTTCATAATAGCTTTAAGTAATGTTGGTAACCTCCATTTATGATAAGACAGGTTTCCAAAGGTGGACTTACTTTTAAACACATAAGGCAATTGTTAAGTAAGAAATTTGAATGTGCACATAAGTGATGCAATGAATGCATGGCGCCAGGATCAGTAACTGGCGAGTTTAGAATGCATACCTTTAACAACTTTGGGGATGACAATTTTAAACTGCAACCACCCTTATAGAGATAATATAATGCATGGTAGTTGAGAATGATGTGCAGATGATCACAAAATTACAATTTCCAATTAATAGCAATTAACAGACACAACATCCTTAGCGAAGATAAAGCATATATAAAGGCACAGGAAATTAATAAGTTAGTTTTCGGTCCTACTGGTATCTTGAAGCAATTCTAATAACTTAAGATTTGAACGAATTAGAAAGTATAAATGAAGTGTTTCCACGAGTTAGGAATACCAGTATGATGAAGGAGATGTAGATCTTGTTGGAAAACACGAATCAGAAAGCAGCGAAAATTTAAAATTTTTCCAACAAAAGGATCTGGGACTCGCAATCATGTCACCAAATTCGTAGGTATTAGAAACTTACTTTCTTAATTAACTTTCTTGAAGCGTTTCAAGCCACCCAAGAACGCTCTTCTCGCGGCTTGATCCCCTCTCCTTGGTAAAGCTCGAATCTTCAAACTTCTAACTTGAAGCTCTCTAGAGATAGTCCACCAACTTGACTACAATCTAACTAGTAAGGATGCTAGTTCTCTAGTTAGTGTTTAGGCTTAACCTAAGGTTTTGTTTATCTTGGAGAAAGGATGGTGTTCAAGACATGAACCAAAAGAATTCTCGATTAGCTCTAAGGGGAGCTCGAGCTCCCCTATATATAGGAAGGGGAGGACCGAAAATCCTAGTCCTTATGGGCTAAGGATTTTGGTCCCTCTCTCCTAATACTTGATCATCAAGTAATTTTGACTTTGACTTTGAATTCAAATTCAAATCAACTTTCAAGAGAGCTAAAAATATCCAAACTATTTTTGGATAATTTTATACTTTATTTATTTAAAATAAATAACTTATTTTATCTAATTAATTAATTTGTAATTAATTAACTAGATTATTTTTCTCCAAAATAAGACTTTCTTTTAATTTAAAATTAAACCAAAGTCTATTAAATAATTTAACACATTAATGATTTAATCACCAAATAAATATTCACGCACATGCACACGTGTCCATGAAGGACACGTGTCACGCACGTGACCCACACGTGTGGTTTCACACGTGTGGAACCCTTTGGCCCGATTAACTCGTTTAATCCTTTTAAAGCCTCAACTCATGTAACCAAGTTGTTATTTGTGTCCCTCTAGGTTCTCAATTCAATTAGCAGTGACCCCAATCAATTAATTCACTAATTAATTAATCGGTCCACAGATTAAACGACCATAGTCTAGCAATAGGTGTTTAACCCCTAGCTGAATTGGAATGTTCAGATTCGACAGAACCTTTAAGTTATTGATTCATGTGAGATACAATCCTCCTATTTACTATCTCTCAACCAAGATCTAGGGTAAGGGAATAATCAGAACCCTAATAATCCGGTCTTAAAGCTAAGTGCATTTCATATCCATTTGATCTCAATCCAAGAAACCCTTTTCTTGATGTCTTGATCTACTGCCTTGGCCAAGGACTCCATATGGCATATGAATGACACACACAATAAGAGATCACCTTGCAAATGCAAGTGTAGGTCCTTTCTTGATTCTCATTCACTTTCATGAATCACTTGTGCAGCCCCAGCATAAGCCTTGAATCAGTTGTCTAAGGCGACACCCTTGAAAGCTTATACCTAAGACTACAGAGTTAACTCATAAAGTGACAAGGAACCTCAAGTCTAAGGATCAATTAATCACATCAATGACTCGTGAGATATTTCCTAATCTGGAAGTTTTCATTTCCTGAAATAGAAACTTCCTTTCCCATTTAGGAATCTTCTCACACAGGGCACCTCAGTGAACTTACTTATTGATATAAGCACCCTCATGTATCACGCACGTATCAACTATACACTTTGCACCTCCATGAAACAAGGTGGTCCTTCTTAAGGGCGTGATCCCACAAGCAAGCCTTAGAGGATTCAGGTTGACACTCCCACTTTCTGTAGGACTCATCGGCTTGGAGCATTTTACTAATCATGACTTATGTGATATAGGGCTCGTTTCATGAACTATTTCACCTAAATGGTAGAGTCCTAAAGTCATCAGGATTAGGGGAGTTCTCATACATGCACAGCTAAAGTAAACGCATACTAAACAAGAGCATATAAAGAAGTGTTGCCTCAATTCGTTATTTCATTCAAAAATTGTTTGTGATTACAATAAGGAAAAGCACAAAGCGGATATACAATCGGCTTTCTAGGGCACTATTCCTAACAGATCTTGTAACCGAATCTACCAAGAATTTGACAATTGAAGGATTTGATAGAACTCGGGATTTTGGTGTGGATTAAGACTATATACTTGACTTGATCGAGGAAGGGTTTAGTACTTACAATTGTAACAAATCACATGCTGGTCGGCCGCCCCATCAGTGATTGATCACAATTTAAGCACTAAAGACACGAGAGTACATATGAGACTCTATGAATGATGAAACCCAGATTTCCGCAACCTGGGGCTCTGATACCACTTTAATTGTAGCGCCTCCCCGACACTACAACCCTGCACCGCAATACTCCCTGAGTGGAGGTTGACCCAACATTCAGGAAATACTACAACGAACGGTCAGGATAATATATGAATGTAGGATGTGACATAGTGCAGCGGAAGATAAAGAGATTCAACTTTACCAATGAACGGGGAGGATAACGTACCATGAGCAAGGATTATCATTATTGATTAAAGTAGTTCGGAAAAGAGTACAACAGGTTGACATGCAAGGATAAAGTTGTTAGGAATAGTGCCCTAGAAAGCCGATTGTATATCCGCTTTGTGCTTTTCCTTATTGTAATCACAGACAATCTTTGAATGAAATAACGAATTGAGGCAACACTTCTTTATATGCTCTTGTTTGGTATGCGTTTACTTTATCTGTGCATGTATGAGAACTCCCCCAATCCTGATGACTTTAGGACTCTACCATGTAGGTGAAATGGTTCATGAAACGAGCCCTATATCACATAAGTCATGATTAGTAAAATACTCCAAGCCGATGAGTCCTACAGACAGTGGGAGTGTTGAGTCCTACAGACAGTGGGAGTGTCAACCTGACTCCTCTAAGGCTTGCTTGTGGGATCACGCCCTTAAGAAGGACCACCTTGTTTCATGGAGGTGCAAAGTGTATAGTTGATACGTGCGTGATACATGAGGGTGCGTACTTCAATAAGTAAGTTCACTGAGGTGCCCCGTGTGAGAAGATTCCTAAATGGGAAAGGAAGTTTCTATTTCAGGAAATGGAAACTTCTAGATTAGGAAATATCTCATGAGTCATTGATGTGATTAATTGATCCTTAAGACTTGAGGTTCCTTATCACTTTATGAGTTAACTCTGTAGTCTTAGGTTTAAGCTTTAAAGGGTGTCGCCTTAGACAACTGATTCAAGGCTTATGCTGGGGCTGCACAAGTGATTCATGAAAGTGAATGAGAATCAAGAAAGGACCTACACTTGCATATGCAAGGTGATCTCTTATTGTGTAAGTCATTCATATGCCATATGGAGTCCTTCGCCAAGGCAGTAGATCAAGACATCAAGAAAAGGGTTTCTAGGATTGAGATCAAATGGATATGAAATGCACTTAGCTTTAAGACCAGATTATTAGGGTTCTGATTATTCCCGTGCCCTAGATCTTGGTTGAGAGATAGTAAGTAGGAGGATTGTATCTGACATGAATCAATGACTTAAAGGTTCTGTCGAATCCGAACCTTCCAATTTAGCTAAGGGTTAAATACCTGTTGCTAGACTATGGTCGTTTAATTTGTGACTGATTAACTAATTAGTGAATTAATTAATTAGGGTGTCACTGCTAATTGAATTGGTTACATGAGTTGAGGCTTTAAAATGATTAAACGAATTAATCGGGCCAAGAGGGTTCCACACGTGTGAAACCACACGTGTGGGTCACGTGAGTGACACGTGTCCCACACGCGTAAATATAGATATTGTATATATATATATATATATATGTATATATATATATATTAAATAATTAAATGTGTTAATTATTTAATAGACTTTGGTTTAATTTTGAATTAAAAAGAAAGTCTAATTTTGGAGAAAATAATCTAGTTAATGAATTATGAATTAATTAATTAGATAAAATAAGTTATTTATTTTAAATAAATAAAGTATAAAATTATCCAAAAATAGTTTGGATATTTTTAGCTCTCTTGAAAGTTGATTTGAATTTGAATTCAAAGTCAAAGTTAAAATTAATTGATGATCAAGTAATAGGAGAGAGAGGGACCAAAACCCTAGTCCATAAGGACTAGGAATTTCGGCCACTCCCCTCTTATAAATAGGGGAGCTTGAGCTCACCTTAGAGCGAATTGGCAATTCTTTTGGTTCATGTGTTGAACACCATCCTTTCTCCAAGATAAACGAAACCCTAGGTTAAGCCTAAACACTAACTAGAGAACTAGCATCCTTACTAGTTAGATTGTGATCAAGTTGGTGGACTATCTCTAGAGAGCTTCAAGTTAGAAGTTTGAAGATTCGAGCTTTACCATGGAGAGGGGATCAAGCCGCGAGAAGTGCATTCTTGGGTGGCTTGAAACGCTTCAACAAAGAATAAAAGAAAAGTAAGTTTCTTAACTCTACGAATTTGGATAAACGATTGCGAGTCCAAGGTCCTTTTGTTGGAAAATTTTTAAATTTTCGCTGCTTTCTGATTCGTATTTTCCAACAAGTGGTATCAGAGCCACCTTGTTAATCGTGTTTCTGATTCGTCTCATTTATACTGAATTTGGTAGAAATTCTTAGGCTTCATGCGATTGATTATTTGAAATTGTTTTAGAAAGCGTGAATTACGAAACTGTATTTTTTCCAGAAAGTTTCTGAAAATTAGTTTTTACAAAATTTAATTTTTTGAAAACAATTTTAGATTTGAAACTGTATAAACTGTTTTTGGATTTCTTGGATTGGTTTTGCTTTTGAATGAAAACACGAAACGAAAAGACTGGATTACGAACACTCGAAACCCCGCACGCCAAGGCGTCGCGTGCCCTAGGCGCGTGCAGGGCAACCGCCCAGCGCCCTCCCGCAACCGCGCCGGAGGCCTTCAGCCCATCGTTGCCAGCCCTGGCCGGGACAGACCGGCCAGCCGCCCGAGAAGGCTGGCGCATCGACGCGTGATGTGCGCGGCTCTTTCATGTGCGGGCCCCATTTTCGTAATCCGTTTTCGTATTTCGTGCAATCCAGTCCCAATTTTTTAATTTTAATTTTAAAATTTTATTTTTGAATATTTATTTTAATTTTTGAATAAAACTTAAAATTGGGATTTTTGAGAAATAGAAACGGTTTATATTTTGGGAAAATACATCTTTGATAAAATTATTAATTTTCAGAAATTAATTGGAATTTTATTTGTTTTGTTAATTTGGGATTTATTGAAAATTTTTATAAATAAGACTCGCATCAAGTCGTGTTTTAAGTCATTAGGACTTGAAAAGGGAATTTTAATTTATTGGTTAAATTTAAATTCTCGCAAAAGCATGTTAGGTGATCATGGGTTTAGACTTATGTGTGGTTTTAATTTGTGCACATGGATGGTTTAAATTGGGGTTGGAGCCCTATAGTTGCGTTTTTCAATTGAGGTTGGAACCTCACTTATGTGCGTACTGTTATGTGGTTTATTATGTGGCTTTCCATATTACTGTTTTTGAGGCCGGGGTATGCCCTTGTAATTGTCTAAGGCCAATATGAAGATTGAGCCTTATTACTTTATGTTTTTTTCTTTTTATTGTAATTTGAGAGTAGAGATAGGTGGTGAGGTTTTATTTTCATTTTGGAGATAATGCACCCATGGAGTAAGATGGACCACATTCAAGTAACAAGGAGGCCATAAGTGAAGACCCCTCAAAATGTTAGGGAGGGGAATCTCAATTGTAAAAATGTAATAGAGATAGGGCTCGTATTTTGTTACCGCTTTCCCTTATGTGATTTAAACTGTTTATATGGCATGTATGTTAGAACTTGTGATTGTGGAGTGGCTCCCACATATCACGCATAAGATAGGTAGAACCCACGATCATTACATGTTAGTATCATCCTAGGACATGTTATCTGTTTATGTGCTTGTTTCAAATGCATTTAAGTGTACTTGCATTAATCAAGACTAATAAAATTGGATAACATATATGTTGGTGAGGTCGAACCGGACAACTCTCCGGTTGATTCGAAAATTTTCATTAAATATTAAGCTAATTTCGAACAAATAGGTGTTTAATTCGAGATGCAAATTTTGAATTAAATTCCTAGCATTCCATCAATAGGTTTTAAGTTTAGTAAGTGAAGCTAGTTATTGTCCGCGAGTCGTGGGATAGCTAGTGGAGCTTATAAGTTCTTAGTTACCTAGTTGATCATTTTAAATGATCAATATTTCATGATCAATTTTAGCAAGGGCGATGTCCGCGAGTCGTGGGTCGTTCGAACTAAGTTTTGATCATGATCTTATGATTGATGAGTCTAGCTTAACGCCTAAGTAAATATGGATGTCGCACGAGTCGTGGGTCCATATTGAAAGATAGGTGATGCAAAAACCAATCACTAAGAGTTCTAAAGGTGTTAGAATTGGTAAGTTGTACCTACCTAGGGCTCTTACTTAGAATGTCCGCGAGTCGTGGGTTCGAGGTAGAATGCCTAGGATCTTAGTACCCATTGGGAAACGTGTTCCTCTTAGATATATGTGAATTCTATATCTTTGAAAAATAGTGGGAGTTACATTAGATTAAAGACCTTATCTTTTGTATATCGTTATAATTCAGCATGCTCACTAGTTCTCTGTTTTACCATTTAGGTCGTAGATTCTGTGATTCTCTACGTGTTTTGAAATGGCAACCAAAAACCCTCTTGTATCGATCCTCGAGTCAAACAAGTTGACTGGTCCCAACTATTCTGATTGGCTGAGGAATCTAAAAATCATTTTAGATTCTGAGAAGAGAACTTATGTTCTCTTTTTCAGGACTAGGCTCCCACTCGGGCCGACCGGGATGCGATTCAGAAGTGGAAGGATGATAATCTCCAAGCCCGTTGCCTTATGTTGGCTAACATGTCCCCGGACTTGCAAAGGCAACATGAGGCCTTGGAATTCGCTTGGGAGATTTACGACCACTTAGAGCAATTTTATTGCCCTCATGAACGTGTTACAAGGTATAACACTTGAAAGGAATTGTTCCACTTAAGAATGAGGGAAGGTTCAAGTGTCCATGAATATGGACTCAAGTTTCTTGCCCTTACTGAGAAACTTGCCTCCATGGACATGCCACTGAAAGATGAGCTTTCAGTGGATTTGTTGCTATCTTCGCTCCCACCATCATTCAACCCATTTGTCCTTAACTTCAATATGAATCATGCTGGTGCTACTGTAGCTGAGCTGATTAGTCAGCTTGTGAATGCTGAAAGCACGATCAAGAAGGACAATAAGGTTTTGATGGTGAATGCTCCATCTTCCTCTTCTGGGCCTTCTAAAGGTAAGGGTAAGAAAGCCCAAAAGAAGAAGAAGAAACCCCTTAGGCCCACTGGTGGCATTTCAAAGGGGAAGGCCCAAAAGAGGAAGCGTGATTAGAAAGAGGATGTTTGCTTCCATTGTGGCAAAGCAGGACATTGGAGGAGAAACTGCCCAGAGTACAAGGCTACTCTAAAGAAAGGTATCTTTCTCGTTGAAGTAAATCTTTTTATTAATTCTAGTTCTTGGGTACTTGATACCGGTTGTCGAACTCATATCTGTAATGATGTACAGATGCTAAGTGAAGTCCAACAACTCAAAGAAGGAGAATGTGTCTTGAAGATCGGCGATGGCTCAAACGTTGAAGCTCGAGCTTTAGGCACAATTAGATTAGATTTAGGTCGTTTTGAGTTGGTCTTAAATAAAGTCCTTTATGTACAGAGCATTATTCGTAATATAATTTCTGTTCCAATTTTAGATTGTGAAGGTTATGAAACTTATATTAAGAATGGTAAATACTTTATCAAACGGAACAACTCTTCCGTTCACATCGGTACTCTAAGTAATGGACTTTATCTAACTCAGAATATCAATATTATGAATATACAACGAGAAACGAAGCGTAAGAGAGATGACAAAGTTTCAGCTCCCTTATGGCACGCTAGATTAGGACACACTTCCAAGAACAGAATTAGCAAGATAAAAACTTTAGGATCATTCTCTGAAAATGATCTTAAGGAGTTAACTTCTTGCGAATCCTGTCTCAGAGGAAAGATGTCCAAAGTTCCTTTTAAAGGGACTGTGGAACGTGCCACTTAGGTCTTGGATTTGATCCATTCTGATGTTTGTGCACTGCTCAGTGTAAGCACTAGAAACAATCATCAGTATTTCATAACCTTTATCGATGACTTTAGTCGATATGGTTATGTATACTTAATGAAGTATAAATCTGAAGCTTTTGACAAATTCTTAGAATTTGAAAAGGAGGTTGAGAACCAAATTGGTCACAAGATCAAAGTACTTCGATCTGATCGATGATGCGAGTATCTTAGTGAAGAATTCCTTAATCATCTCAAAGATAATGGGATTATCTCTCAGTGGACTCCTCCGGGAACTCCTCAGCTTAATGGAGTTTCTAAGAGAAGGAATCGAACCTTACTTGATATGGTTCGTTCCATGATGAGTTTCACTGACTTACCACCTTCTTTCTGGGGTTATCCCCTAGAAAGTGCAGCAAAGATTTTGAATCTAGTTCCATCTAAGTCAGTCCCTAAAACGCCCTATTAAATGTGGCATGGTAAAATCCGTAGGTATTCTTACTTAAGAATTTGGGGTTGTCCTGCTTACGTGAAGAGGACAGTGGGAGATAAGTTAGAATCTCATTCTAACTTATGCTACTTTGTAGGTTATCCTAAGGAATCCATAGGATACTACTTCTATGATCAATCTGAGCAAAAGGTGTTTGTTTCCAGAAATGCCACTTTTCTTGAGGAACCGTTCCTTAAAGAAAAGAAAGGCAAGATCATAGAATTAGAAGAAGTACAAAGTGATCCCACACCACCCACTGAAGAAACGTACCCTTCTGATCAACCACAACCAATCACGAATTTCGATACACATGAAAATCCTCCTCTAAGGCGTTCTGAACGCACTCCTAGACAGCCGGAGAGATGGTATGGATTCTTCCATGAAATCTCTCAAAAGGATAATGATCCTTTAACATATGAGGAGGCACTTTCAGATTCTGACTCTGAACAGTGGATAGAAGCCATGAAATCTGAAATGGATTCCATGAACTCCAACCAAGTTTGGACCTTGGTAGATTTGCCTGATAGGGTCAAACCCATAGGTTGCAAATGGATCTTTAAGAGAAAGCTTGGAGTTGATGGAAGCATTGCAGCCTACAAAGCAAGACTGGTTGTAAAAGGATTCACTCAAAGACCCGGCGTGGACTTTGATGAAACCTTTTCACCAGTTGCAATGCAAAAGTCTATTCGGATCATGTTTGCCATTGCTGTGTATTATGACTACGAGATATGACAAATGGATGTGAAAACTGCCTTTCTCAATGGTACATTGATAAAGACATTTATATGGAGCAACCTACAGGTTTCACATTCAGTGGGAGTGAGCAAAAGGTTTGCAAACTCCAAAGATCAATCTATGGATTGAAACAGGCTTCTAGGAATTGGAATATTCAATTTGATGAATCAGTCAAAGAGTTTGGCTTCATTCAAATTTCGAATGAATCATGTGTGTATAGAAAGGAATTGGAGACCTCAGTGCAATTCTTAGTACTTTATGTTGATGACATCCTTCTTATTGGGAATTCGAAGGATGACATGAAAGTGACTAAGTTATGGTTATCGACCCAATTCGAGATGAAAGATCTTGGTGATGCGTCCTACATCCTTGGAATAAAAATCTATCGAGATAGATCTAGAAGGTTGATAGGACTATCACAGTCGATGTACATTGACAAAGTATTGAAGAGATTCAATATGGAGTCAGCAAAGGTTAAGAACTTTCCTATGAGTGTAGGAACATGTCTTTCAAAGAAGATGTGTCCTAAGACTAACCATGAGAAGGAAAGAGTGACTCATACACCTTATGCATCAGCAATAGGTAGCATAATGTATGCAATGTTATGTACTCGACCGGATGTGGCTTATGCACTTAGTGTAACAAGTCATTTCCAATCTGGCCCTGGAGATAGTCACTGGGCTGCCGTGAAGAATATTCTTAAATACTTGAAAAGTACTAAAGATTTATTCTTAGTTTACAGAGGTCAGAATGATCTTACTGTCGAAGGATACTGCGATGCAAGCTTTGCATCTGACTTAGATGATTTTAAGTCAATGTCAGGATACATTTTCTGCCTAAACGGCGGAGCAATGAGTTGGAAGAGTTCCAAGCAAACTACCACTACAGATTCGACCACTGAGGACGAATACTTAGCTGCAAATGATGCAGCTAAGGAAAGTGTTTGGATTAGAAACTTCATTCAAGAGTTGAATGTTGTTCCTAGCATGAAAGACCCCATTACTGTGTTTTGTGACAACACTGGGGCGGTTGCTCAAGCAAGAGAACCAAGATCTCACCAACGGACCAAGCACATTATGAGGAAGTATCACCTAATCCGTGATATTATCAAAATAGGAGATGTGCAAATTGAGAGGGTCACATCAGCAGAGAACGTGGCAGATCCACGTACTAAGAAGCTTTCCAAGGTCATCTTCAGAAGATGGGACTTAGAATAGCTTTAGATTGGCTTTGACGGGCAAGTGGGAGATTGTTAGGAATAGTGCCCTAGAAAGCCGATTGTATATCCGCTTTGTGCTTTTCCTTATTGTAATCACAAACAATCTTTGAATGAAATAACGAATTGAGGCAACACTTCTTTATATGCTCTTGTTTGGTATGCGTTTACTTTATCTGTGCATGTATGAGAACTCCCCTAATCCTGATGACTTTAGGACTCTACCATTTAGGTGAAATGGTTCATGAAACGAGCCCTATATCACATAAGTCATGATTAGTAAAATACTCCAAGCCGATGAGTCCTACAGACAGTGGGAGTGTCAATCTGACTCCTCTAAGGCTTGCTTGTGGGATCACGCCCTTAAGAAGGACCACCTTGTTTCATGGAGGTGCAAAGTGTATAGTTGATACGTACGTGATACATGAGGGTTCTTACTTTAATAAGTAAGTTCACCGAGGTGCCCTGTGTGAGAAGATTCCTAAATGGGAAAGGAAGTTACTATTTCAGGAAATAGAAACTTCCAGATTAGGAAATATCTCACGTGTCATTGATGTGATTAATTGAGCCTTAAGACTTGAGGTTCCTTGTCACTTTATGAGTTAACTCTGTAGTCTTAGGTATAAGCTTTAAAGGGTGTCGCCTTAGACAACTGATTCAAGGCTTATGCTGGGGCTGCACAAGTGATTCATGAAAGTGAATAAGAATCAAGAAAGGACCTACACTTGCATATGCAAGGTGATATCTTATTGTATAAGTCATTCATATGCCATATGAAGTCCTTGGCCAAGGCAGTAGATCAAGACATCAAGAAAAGGGTTTCTTGGATTGAGAACAAATGGATATGAAATGCACTTAGCTTTAAGACCAGATTATTAGGGTTCTGATTATTCCCGTGCCCTAGATCTTGGTTGAGAGATAGTAAGTAGGAGGATTGTATCTCACATGAATCAATGACTTAAAGGTTCTATCGAATCCGAACATTCCAATTCAGCTAGGGGTTAAACACCTGTTGCTAGACGTGGTAGTTTAATCTGTGGACTGATTAATTAATTAGTGAATTAATTAATTAAGGTCACTGCTAATTGAATTGAGAACCTAGAGGGTCACACACAACAACTTGGTTACATGAGTTGAGGCTTTAAAATGATTAAACGAGTTAATCGGGCCAAGAGGGTTCCCCACGTGTGGGTCACGTGAGTGACACGTTTCCTTGTGACACGTGTCCCACACGTGTAAATATATATATTGTATATATATATATATATATGTATATATTAAATAATTAAATGTGTTAATTATTTAATAGACTTTGGTTTAATTTTGAATTAAAAAGAAAGTCTAATTTTGGAGAAAATAATCTAGTTAATTAATTATGAATTAATTAATTAGATAAAATAAGTTATTTATTTTAAATAAATAAAGTATAAAATTATCCAAAAATAGTTTGGATATTTTTAGCTCTCTTGAAAGTTGATTTGAATTTTAATTCAAAGTCAAAGTTAAAATTAATTGATGATCAAGTAATAGGAGAGAGAGGGACCAAAACCCTAGTCCATAAGGAATAGGAATTTCGGCCACTCCCCTCTTATAAATAGGGGAGCTTGAGCGCACCTTAGAGCGAATTGGCAATTCTTTTGGTTCATGTGTTGAACACCATCCTTTCTCCAAGATAAACGAAACCCTAGGTTAAGCCTATACACTAACTAGAGAACTAGCATCCTTACTAGTTAGATTGTGATCAAGTTGGTGGACTATCTCTAGAGAGCTTCAAGTTAGAAGTTTGAAGATTCGAGCTTTACCAAGGAGAGGGGATCAAGCCGCGAGAAGAGCGTTCTTGGGTGGCTTGAAACGCTTCAAGAAAGAATAAAAGAAAAGTAAGTTTCTTAACTCTACGAATTTGGATACACGATTGCGAGTCCAAGGTCCTATTGTTGGAAAATTTTTAAATTTCCACTGCTTTCTTATTTGTGTTTTCCAACAAAAGTGTGAGATGGTTTGTTTCTGCCGAGAGTAGGCTCAAGACAGTGTACTCTTAGGATCATATCCCAACTACGGTTGTAATGCTTCAAGATACCTCTAGTTGTCGTTCATTGATTCCTGAAATCATGCATTTTAAAAATAGGCGAGAGGGTTAGTCAAAGTGACTAAGTGAAGGGGGTATGATAACTTATTGATATATGTTTATATATATATATATGTATATGATCAAGAGGATCTTGATCTGAAATATTAACAATAGGATATAACAAATAGGAAACGGTTCATAATAATTGTAAAACAGGATAGGGGTAGTTTGGAATATTTGTAAAAATATGAACCATTTGTAACAAGAACATTAATGCCCGCAAGCTAGGTCTCTCCATCCATAACTCCTTAAATATTTGGTAAAATAGTATCGGGCTTATCAGGCTCCGATACTTCAATAAAACCAAGATTATTAACTCCACTACTCCTTAATGTCAATAGGGAATCAAACCCTAGAGACCACAAACTAGATTCGGGAGGCAGCTATCTCTCCCTCATCCCTTGGCGTGGAGTAACTAACCTCCAGTTAAACCTCTACCAAGAGGTGGTGGCAGTCCGCAGCACCAACAATACCCTCGGCCCGATACCTTCGGGGTAATTGCTCGCTACAGATACAGCCGGGGCCATAACATGAATCAAGAACAATGTTTTGCTTGCATAAACCGGAATCAATGTTTTGATAAAGTGGACTTGAAATATATAATGTCTTAGTAAAACGTTGATTCCGGCATGAAAGTATTTTTCCCTTAAGAGGGACATTGTAGTACAATAATATGCATATAGGGTAGTAAATCAAAATGATAGGTAGGTTTGAAAATATTTTTTATATAGATACATATGTATAGCATGATTCCAGTTGAAAACATGTTAACCCTCACCTATACCGGTAGCCAGACATTGTAGTGTGAATTCCAGTGCGCCTGAAAGTATTAACTACTATGGGCTTAGAGCTAGGTTCCTTATTTTAATTAAATAAGCACATAAAACACATAATGTTCATGCATAAAAGGATTACATCAAGTAAACACATAAACTATATCATGTTAGAGAATTCCGGGTAAACTCTAATTTTAACCATTTAAGGAAAATTAAGTAATTAATCAGGTTTCATGAATTCTTTAACCATTTAAATATTTATTAATCACATTATAATCTTAATTATAACATTAGAAATGGAATTTAGAATTAAATTTGACAATGTAGGTTGGTTTTTTGAAATTATTTTACAACTTACCGATTTTTGGAATAATTTGGATAAAATCCTTCTTTAAAAATTCCAAAACCCATTTTATAATTATTTTTAATTAATTTTCGAAATTAATTTTATATTTGATGACCAAAAAGTCAAAATCACTATTGAAAACATTTACTATTCAATTTTTTTTGGATTGAACACCTTATAACACAAAACCGAACACACACACACTCACACACTATCACACGTGCACTTAAAATTGTTCAAGAACAACATGAACATGTTCTTGAGCTTATTTGAATATTCAAAGAAGGTATGTAACACACTTGATCATATTCATATTTATAACATAGAATTTGAAGCATGATATAGCAAAATATATTAATTCTCTATGAAAAATACTTCTAAATAAATTATTCTTGACATGAATTTAATCAAACAAGATCATAATTATTTAAACACATATTCATATCATATCATATCATAACTCATGCATTTAATTAAATAAAATGCATATATGTTATCACATTTTTCCTAAACTAGCATAAATAGCATATATTTCATAAAATAAATTCCTATAGCATAATTTAATTAAATCTAAGCATGCTATACTCATAAACACCCTAAGAACATATTATAAAGCAAGAAATAATAAAAGAACAAGACTCATACCTTAGAGAGAGAGGAGTGGCCGAACTAGGGAGAGAAATTGAGTGATTTTGGTGTAGTTTTGGAAATGAGCTTGGAGAGGTATTTATACTTGGGATTTAGGGGCTTACCTTGCAATTTATAAGAGTTTAGGGGGGATGTGGAAGCTTCATATCCTAGACAAATGCTTGGTTGCTACTTAGGTAATGTGGATGAATTATATTTTAGACATATGCTTGGTAATTAGATAGGAAATGTGGGGAAAATATGTCCATTTATTAAAACTTTCTAGAAGGTCTAAAAATAAATATAAAATGGTATAAAATTTATTCAAGAGTCGAGAAGTGAAAACTTGAAGTAGTAAATTAATGAAAGAACCAGTGAAAAATAAGCTTCGTTTTGATTATATATGTGGAATATTTAGAGTTTTCGTTTATAAATTATGAATATTAAAGATGATGAAAATCATAAGAAAATTATATAAACAAAGCTATGATAAAGTTTAAAGGTTGTAAAAATTATCATAGTTTAATGAAAAATTCAAGAAACGTTTTAAGTAAAATTTCGAATATTGAATGAAAGCTAATTGTTTAAAATAAAATGACAATTTTTAGAAATGAAAATATTTATAAAATATGCTATGGTTGGAATCAAGTTTTGGTAAATGCATGAAAATTCACAAAATAATTTAAGGACCGTTTTGGTTATAATATTGAATATCGAAAGGTAGATGAGGAAAGATTCATTTACGATCGAACTATAAGCTAGGGTTTTGCCGATTTTTGATGCTACTAGAGTTAGGATTGGAATTATGGTTCACAGAGAGTGTCAAGATCCTCGAAATAATGTGAGGATTCTTTTGGTCACAATATTGGATAGTAAAAGTACTTTCGGGAATGTAGGAAAATTCTAGGGTGTAGGGGTATTTTTGTAATTTCCAACTTGCCCCTGTTTCAGGCTGTTACAGATACGAATGGGTTTGCATTTCATATTGTAGAGAATCACAGAACTACAACCTAAATGCTAAGCAGAGAACTACGTAAGCATGCCGAACAATAACGATATACATGAGATTAGGTCTTTAATCTCTGTAGCTCCCACTGGTTTTCGAAGATCTATAATTCCCAAAGATCTAAGAGGAACACGTTTCCCAAGGGGTACTAAGATCCTAAGCATTTTACCTCGAACCCACGACTCATGGACATTCTAAGTAAAACCCTAGTTAGGTACAACTTACTAATTCTAACACCTTTAGAACTCTTAGTAATTGTTTTTGCATGACCTATCTTTCAATATGGACCCACGACTCGTGCGACATCCATATTTACTTAGGCGTTAAGCTAGACCCATCAATCATAACATCATGATCAAAACTTAGTTCGAACGACCCACGATTCGCGGACATCGCCCTTGCCAAAATTGACCACGAAATATTGATCATTTAAAATGATCAATTAGGTAACTAAGAACTAATAAGCTCCACTAGCCCTCCCACGACTCGCGGACAATAACTAGCTTCACTTACTAAACTTAAAAACCATTGATAGAATGCTAGGAATTTAATTCAAAATTTGCATTTCGAATTAAACACCTATTATTCGAAATGAGCTTAATATTTAATGGGAATTTTCGAATCAACCTAAGAGTTTTTCGGTTCGACCTCCCCAATATATATGTTATCCAATTTAATTATTCTTGATTAATGCAAGTACAACTGAAATGCATTTCACACAAGCACTTAGAAGATAACATGTCCTAGCATGATACTAACATGAGATGATCATGGGTTCTACCTATCTTATGTGTGATATGTGGGAGCCACTCCACAATCACAAGTTCTAACATACATGCCACATAAACAGTTTAAATCACATAAGGGAATTGGAAATAAAACGATGCCCTATCTATTACAATAATAGTAGTCCTCTCTAACAATTCGAGAGGTCTTCACTTATGGCCTCCATCTTGTTACTTGTTGTGTGGATCCATCTTACTCCATGGGTGCATTGTCTCCAAAATGTAAGAAAAAGACCTCACCACCTATCTCTACTATCAAATTACAATAAAAACAAAAAGACATAAAGTAATAAGGCTCAATCTTGATATTGGCCTTAGACAATTACACGGGGTATACCCCGGCCTCAAAAACAGTAATATGGAAAGCCACATAACAAACAGATAACAGTACGCACATAAGTGGGGCACCGACCCCAATTAAAAAACGCAACTATGGGGCTCCAACCCCAATTTAAACCATTCATGTGCATAAATTAAAACCATACATAAGTCTAAACCCATGATCACCTAACATGCATAAATTACAAGAATTTAAATTTAACCAATAAATTAAAATTCTCTCCTTAAGCCCTAATGGCTTAAAACACGACTTAGATGCAATTCTTGTTCAAGAGCCTTTTCAATAAAATTCGAAAAATAATAAACTAATAAAATTCTAATTAATTTCTGAAAATTAATAATTTTATTCCTTCAATATTTTCAGAAAATATAGTTCGTAAATTTTTCCAAAATTTAAATCGTTCTTAATTTCTCAAAATCCCAATTTAAACAATTATTTCAAAAATAAGTCAAATTTAATAAAAAAATTTTTTACAGTAAAATTAAATCTGGATTTCAAGGACCGAAGATACGAAAAACACGATAACACGAAAACGGGCTAGGAATCCCGGAATCCCGAAGCACCGCCGCGCGGCAGTGCGCGATTGGGGGGGGGGGGGGGGCTGGCTAGGTATCCCGCGTGGTTACGAGACGGATCGTGCGGGACGTCCCGCGTGTTAGGAATAGTGCCCTAGAAAGCCGATTAGTCAAAATCCGTTTTGGGACTTTCCGAGTATCACAGACAATCTTTGAATAATATACGATTGATTAATATCATAGGCAAACACTTCTTTATATGCTCTTGTTTGGTATGCGTTTACTTTAGCTGTGCATGTATGAGAACTCCCCTAATCCTGATGACTTTGGGACTCTACCATTTAGGTGAAATGGTTCATGAAACGAGCCCTATATCACATAAGTCATGATTAGTAAAATACTCCAAGCCGATGAGTCCTACAGACAGTGGGAGTGTCAACCTGACTCCTCTAAGGCTTGCTTGTGGGATCACGCCCTTAAGAAGGACCACCTTGTTTCATGTAGGTGCAAAGTGTATAGTTGATACGTGTGTGATACATGAAGGTGCTTACTTCAATAAGTAAGTTCACTGAGGTGCCCCGTGTGAGAAGATTCCTAAATGGGAAAGGAAGTTTCTATTTCAGGAAATGGAAACTTCCAGATTAGGAAATATCTCACGAGTCATTGATGTGATTAATTGATCCTTAGACTTGAGGTTCTTTGTCACTTTATGAGTTAACTCTGTAGTCTTTGGTATAAGCTTTAAAGGGTGTCGCCTTAGACAACTGATTCAAGGCTTATGCTGGGGCTGCACAAGTGACTCATGAAAGTGACTGAGAATCAAGAAAGGACCTACACTTGCATATGCAAGGTGATCTCTTATTGTGTAAGTCATTCATATGCCATATGGAGTCCTTGGCCAAGGCAGTAGATCAAGACATCAAGAAAAGGGTTTCTTGGATTGAGATCAAATGGATATGAAATGCACTTAGCTTTAAGACCAGATTATTAGGGTTCTGATTATTCCCTTACCCTAGATCTTGGTTGACAGATAGTAAGTAGGAGGATTGTATCTCACATGAATCAATGACTTAAAGGTTCTGTCGAATCCGAACATTCCAATTCAGCTAGGGGTTAAACACCTGTTGCTAGACTATGGTTATTTAATCTATGGACTGATTAATTAATTAGTGAATTAATTAATCAGGGTCACTGCTAATTGAATTGAGAACCTAGAGGGTCACACACAACAACTTGGTTACATGAGTTGAGGCTTTAAAATGATTAAACGAGTTAATCGGGCCTAGAGGGTTCCACACGTGTGAAATCACACGTGTGGGTCACGTGACTGGACACGTGTCATTATCACACGTGTGCCACACGTGGATATTTATTTGTTGATTAAATAATTAATTTGTTAATTATTTAATAGACTTTGGTTTAATTTTGAATTAAAAAGAAAGCCTTGTTTTGGAGAAAAATAATCTAGTTAATTAATTATGAATTAATTAATTAGATAAAATAAGTTATTTATTTTAAATAAATAAAGTATAAAATTATCCAAAAATAGTTCGGATATTTTTAGCTCTCTTGAAAGTTGATTTGAATTAGAATTCAAAGTCAAAGTCAAAATTACTTGATGATCAAGTAATAGGAGAGAGAGAGACCAAAATCCTAGCCCATAAAGGACTAGGAATTTCGGCCACTCCCCTCTTATAAATAAGCTCCCCTTTGAGCTAATTTTGACAATTCCTTTGGTTCATGTGTTGAACACCATCCTTTCTCCAAGATAAACGAAACCCTAGGTTAAGCCTAAACACTAACTAGAGAACTAGCATCCTTACTAGTTAGATTGTAGCCAAGTTGGTGGACTATCTCTAGAGAGCTTCAAGTTAGAAGTTTTGAAGATTCGAGCTTTACAAAAAAGTGGGGATCAAGCAAAACGATCAGAAGGGATGATGAAACGATTCTGAACCCGACATGAAACGAATGAAAAAAACGAACCAAAGAAGATGGCGAAAACCGTTCGTCCATATCCTGAAGGATGAATTTTTTCACGAGGGTTTTGTGACTGGCAGTTTTCTACTTTCGCGAAACTGTTTTTCGAAGGGAGTTTCAATCCTACTTTTCTCGTTTCATATTTCTTTCTTTGTGTTATATTGTTAAGAACTTCCCTAACATGAATTGAATCTAGGTTGGTTTAGATTGCTATCCCGACAATGGATTCTGAAGTAGAAAGAGACTTTCGAGGGACGGGTTGTCAAGCCGCGAGAAGAGCGTTCTTGGGTGGCTTGAAACGCTTCAAGAAAGAATAAAAGAAAAGTAAGTTTTCTATCTCTACGAATTTGGTTACACGATTGCGAGTCCTAAATCCTTTTGTTGGGAAAATTTTTTAAATTCCGCTGCTTTCTGATTCGTGTTTTCCAACACCGCGGGGTTTCGTATCTCAGGTTTCTCCAAAACCCAATTCAATCCAAAATTAAAAATTACGATTTAAATGAATTTCAACTAAAACAACTTTTCAAAAACAGTCCCAATCCGTGTGCGGGGCCCGTTTTCGTGATTCGGTCTTTTCGTGTTTCGTGCAATCCAGACCCAATTTTTATTTTAATTTTAAAATTTTATTTTTTGTATATTTATTTTAATTTTTGAATAAAACTTAAAATTGGGATTTTTGAGAAATTGAAACGGTTTATATTTTGGGAAAATACAATCTTTCATAAAATTATTAATTTTCAGAAATTAATTGGAATTTTATTTGTTTTGGTAATTTGGGATTTATTGAAAACTTTTATAAACTAGACTCGCATCAAGTCGTGTTTTAAGTCATTAGGACTTGAAACGAGAATTTTAATTTATTGGTTAAATTTAAATTCTCGAAAAAGCATGTTAGGTGATCATGGGTTTAGATCTATGTATGGTTTTAATTTATGCACATAGATGGTTTAAATTGGGGTTGGAGCCCTATAGTTGCGTTTTTCAATTGAGGTTGGAGCCTCACTTATGTGCGTACTGTTATGTGATTTATTATGTGGCTTTCCATATTACTGTTTTTTAGGCCGGGGTATGCCCCGTATAATTGTCTAAGGCCAATATGAAGATTGAGCCTTATTACTTTATGTCTTTTTCTTTTTATTGTAATTTGAGAGTAGAGATAGGTGGTGAGGTTTTATTTTCATTTTGGAGACAATGCACCCATGGAGTAAGATGGACCACATTCAAGTAACAAGGAGGCCATAAGTGAAGACCCCTCAAAATGTTAGGGAGGGGAATCTCAATTGTAAAATGTAATAGAGATAGGGCTCATATTTTGTTACTGCTTTCCCTTATGTGATTTAAACTGTTTATGTGGCATGTATGTTAGAACTTGTGATTGTGGAGTGGCTCCCACATATCACGCATAAGATAGGTAGAACCCATGATCATTACATGTTAGTATCATGCTAGGACATGTTATCTGTTTATGTGCTTGTTTGAAATGCATTTAAGTTGTACTTGCATTAATCAAGACTAATAAAATCGGATAACATATATGTTGGTGAGGTCGAACCGAACAACTCTTCGGTTGATTCGAAAATTCCTATTAAATATTAAGCTCATTTCGAATAATAGGTATTTAATTCGAGATGCAAATTTTGAATTAAATTCCTAGCATTCCATCAATAGGTTTTAAGTTTAGTAAGTAAAGCTAGTTATTGTCCGCGAGTCGTGGGATAGCTAGTGGAGCTTATTAGTTCTTAGTTACCTAATTGATCATTTTAAATGATCAATATTTCGTGATCAATTTTGGCAAGGGCGATATCCGCGAGTCGTGGGTCGTTCGAACTAAGTTTTGATCATGATCTTATGATTGATGGGTCTGGCTTAATGCCTAAGTAAATATGGATGTCGCACGAGTCGTGGGTCCATATTGAAAGATAGGTGATGCAAAAACAATTACTAAGAGTTCTAAAGGTGTTAGAATTGGTAAGTTGTACCTACCTAGGGTTTTACTTAGAATGTCCGCGAGTCGTGGGTTCGAGGTAAAATGCTTGGGATCTTAGTACCCATTGGAAAACGTGTTCCTCTTAGATCTTTGGGAATTATAGATCTTTGAAAAACTGTGGGAGCTACATTAGATTAAAGACCTTATCTTTTGTATATCGTTATAATTCAGCATGCTCACATTTTCTCTGCTTAGCATTTAGGTTGTAGTTCTGTGATTCTCTACAATATGAAATGCAAACCCATTTGTATCCATCCTTAAGTCAAAAGAGTTGACTAAGTCCTAACTAACTCTGATTGGCTTCGGACCCTAAAATTCGTTTTAGATTCCGAATAGATAAAGGCGTTCTCTAAAGGGCGAAGTTTTCAATTGTGAAAATTCGACCCGGGCCAAAAGAGAAGCAATCTGAGGTGAATGGATTTTTTCCAAACCACTTAAGAGCAATTGAACCACCTCATAAAATGTTACAAGGTATAACATTATGGAATTATTCAATATTCCAAATGAGGAAACAGGTGCACACGAACAAGGTCTAAAGATCTTATTTGAAGATCTTATGGTCTCGATCATCAACCGAGAAAAGAGTTCTCTATGCACTGATTGCTTACATTGCTGCCACCATCATTCAAACCCTTTATGCTCAACTAGAATGATGCTAATGTAGCATAGTTAATCATTTAGTTGATAATGGTTGAGAGCATCCTTAAGAAGGAATAAAAGGTTGAGATGGTTAATTCTTCTTCTAAACTCCCTAAGTTAAAGGCTTGAACGCCTAAAGAAGAAGAAACCCTTAAGAGCCCAATGGAGGGGCATGTAAGGGGTGCGCCCAAAAGACACAAGAGATCAAATAGGACGTTTGCTTCTATGATAGCAAATAAGGACTTTGAAAGGGAACTGCGAAGAGTATGAGTACTCTGAAATGTTACCTCGTTTAGTAATTCTACTTGGAATAGAATTCACTAGTCTTGAGTCAATTCTGCATAATCCGTTGTGCAAAGACTCAAGGCACTAATGTTCTGAACATACAACGAGATAACAAAAGTAAGTGAGATGACAAAGCTTCGAATTACTTTGGAACGTTGAGATATAAAAGGATTAGCAAGTCAGACACCTTAGGATCATTCTATGAAAATGAAGCTATAGATTTGACTTCCTGTGAATCCTATCTCAAAGGGAAAACGTTCCCAGAACATTGTTTAGGTGAAACATGGAACGTTCCAAAATTATAGTGGATTTCGATCCATGCTGATGAGTGTAAGATGCTTAATGTAAGCACTAGATACAATCGTCAGTTTAATCATTATGAATGAATGTACTTGTTAAAGTACAAATTCAAAACTTATATGAAATTCTTAGAATTTCAAAAGGAGGTTAGGAACCGAAGTAGTCATAAGTTATAGGCAAATCGATATGATCGAGATAGCCAATATCTTATCAACTAATTCCTTTGTCATCTTAGAAATAATAGGATTATCTCTCAGTAAACTAATTCGAGAACACCTTAGTGTTTCCGAATGAGGGAATGAAACCTTATAGGATATGGTCCATTCCATAGCAAACTTTACTGACTTACAATCATTCTAGGAATAAACTCCTAGAATATACAGTTAGAGATTTTGAATTTAGTACCTTCCAAAATAAGTCCTTTAGTTGCACTATGGAATGTGGCATACTAAATTCCCTAATTATTCTTATCCAAGAATTTAATGGAATCCTCTTAAGTGAAGAGGATAGTGGGAGATAAGCTTGAAATGAGTTCAAGTTTATACAATAATATAGGATATCATTTCTGCGATTCCCTTGGACAAAGGTTGTTTTTCTCAAGGAATGTACCTTTCTTAAGGAATCGTTCCTGTAGAAGAAGAAAGCCAAGCAAGCAGACCTCAAAGAAATTTGAGGATAAATATCCACGCCGCATATCGAAGAAACGAGCCCATCTGATAAACCTTAGCCAAATTTTAGAGTATGTACACGTGTGAAACCCTTCTCTTAAGACGTGTTTAGAACGCGTTCCTAGATAGCCAAGGAAATACTTGAAGAGGAGACGCTGTCAGATTTGGAATCTGAGTAGTATAAGCAAGCCTTGAAATCCAATATGGATTCCATATACTTAAACCAAGTTTTGACCTTGGTTGATCCACCTGATAGGATCAAGCTCGTGGAGCTTCGAGTAAATGGAAAGCATTACAACCTTCTTGACGATTGAAATGCAAAAGTCCATTTGGATTATGTTTACCACATCCTCATATTCTGACTATGAGATATGACAAATGAATATGAGAACTATCTTGTTCAATATGAGATTGAAAGAGACTGAAATAAGGTATTTTTATAAATCTCATACCCAGTGGGAGTATACATAAGGTATGTAAATCCCTAAAGTCAATCGGTGGATTGATAAAGGCCTCTAGGAGTTAGACAATTCGATTCCATAGGATAGTCAAATCGTTTGACACAGTTGGAAGTCGAATAAGTCTCAAGAGTGTACATAGGAAAGTTAGTGATGTAAGAGTCAATTTTTGGTTCTTTAGAAAAACGACATCCTTCTCATTAGGAATGTCAAGGATGACGTGAAAGTTACCAATTCTTGTTTAAGAAACAATTTGACATGAAAGATCTTAGTGATTATCCTAAATTCTCGACATTCAGATCTATAGAAGATAGATCTAAGAGCATAAATGGATTATCACAAAATGAGTACATAACTACGGTACTAAAAGGAGTTTAGTATGGACAATGGAACATCTCTTTTGAAGAGTATGTGTCCTAAGATAACTTTAAGAAAGTTAGAATGTCCAAAATCCCTTTAAGTGAAAGGGTACATAATGTATGAAAAGTTATGTACTAAATTAGATATGGCGCAACACTAAGCGTAGTAGGCCGAATCTAATATGACCTCAGAGAAGGTCATTAGATTTCTGTAAAGGATGTCCTCAGAGTACTTGAGAAGAAATGAGGATATGTATTAGTTTACAGAGCCCAAGAGATCTTATCATTGAAAGGATATTTTGATGTAAATGTTTCATCAAACATAGATGATTATGAAATCATTGAAAGGGTACAACTTCTACCAGAATGGTAATGCAATGTATTGGAAAGGGGTTCCAAGGACGGACATTGCAAAACTTGACTATCGTAGTTGAGAACTTAGTCGTATTATATAACGCTAAGTTAAGTGTTTGGGTAAGAAACTCCATCTAACTTGTTAGATGAAGTTCCTAGCATGAAAACAACTCCTTTATCATATTGTATGATAAAATGGATGGTTGCTCAAGTAAGAGAACCAAGACCTCACCAAGAGACTGAACACGTGATTACGAATCACTTTATAAGGAAAAGGTGTTTCCTAAGAGATGTGTAAACAAGAGGGTCACATCAGCAGAGAATATAGCAGATCCACTTTGGAAATGCCCAAAGTCAATAGGTTCTCAAAGTGCATCTTGAGAAGATGGGACTTAGAGTACCTAAATGGCTTTTACGGGCAAGTGGGAGATTGTTAGGAATAGTGCCCTAGAAAGCCGATTAGTCATAATCCGTTTTGGGACTTTCCTAGTATCACAGACAATCTTTGAATAATATACGATTGATTAATATCATAGGCAAACACTTCTTTATATGCTCTTGTTTGGTATGCGTTTACTTTAGCTGTGCATGTATGAGAACTCCCCTAATCCTGATGACTTTGGGACTCTACCATTTAGGTGAAATGGTTCATGAAACGAGCCCTATATCACATAAGTCATGATTAGTAAAATACTCAAATCCGATGAGTCCTACAGACAGTGGGAGTGTCAACCTGACTCCTCTAAGGCTTGCTTGTGGGATCACGCCCTTAAGAAGGACCACCTTGTTTCATGTAGGTGCAAAGTGTATAGTCGATACGTGCGTGATACATGAGGGTGCTTACTTCAATAAGTAAGTTCACTGAGGTGCCCCGTGTGAGAAGATTCCTAAATGGGAAAGGAAGTTTCTATTTCAAGAAATGGAAACTTCCAGATTAGGAAATATCTCACGAGTCATTGATGTGATTAATTGATCCTTAGACTTGAGGTTCCTTGTCACTTTATGAGTTAACTCTGTAGTCTTTGGTATAAGCTTTAAAGGGTGTCGCCTTAGACAACTGATTCAAGGCTTATGCTGGGGCTGCACAAGTGACTCATGAAAGTGACTGAGAATCAAGAAAGGACCTACACTTGCATATGCAAGGTGATCTCTTATTGTGTAAGTCATTCATATGCCATATGGAGTCCTTGGCCAAGGCAGTAGATCAAGACATCAAGAAAAGGGTTTCTTGGATTGAGATCAAATGGATATGAAATGCACTTAGCTTTAAGACCAGATTATTAGGGTTCTGATTATTCCCTTACCCTAGATCTTGGTTGAGAGATAGTAAGTAGGAGGATTGTACCTCAAATGAATCAATGACTTAAAGGTTCTGTCGAATCCGAACATTCCAATTCAGCTAGGGGTTAAACACCTGTTGCTAGACTATGGTTGTTTAATCTGTGGAGTGATTAATTAATTAGTGAATTAATTAATTAGGGTCACTGCTAATTGAATTGAGAACCTAGAGGGCCACACACAACAACTTGGTTACATGAGTTGAGGCTTTAAAATGATTAAACGGGTTAATCGGGCCTAGAGGGTTCCACACGTGTGAAATCACACGTGTGGGTCACGTGATTGGACACGTGTCATTATGACACGTGTGCCACACGTGGATATTTATTTGGTGATTAAATAATTAATTTGTTAATTATTTAATAGACTTTGGTTTAATTTTGAATTAAAAAGAAAGTCTTGTTTTGGAGAAAAATAATCTAGTTAATTAATTATGAATTAATTAATTAGATAAAATAAGTTATTTATTTTAAATAAATAAAGTATAAAATTATCCGAAAATAGTTTGGATATTTTTAGCTCTCTTGAAAGTTGATTTGAATTAGAATTCAAAGTCAAAGTCAAAATTACTTGATGATCAAGTAATAGGAGAGAGAGAGACCAAAATCCTAGCCCATAAAGGACTAGGAATTTCGGCCACTCCCCTCTTATAAATAGGGGAGCTCGAGCTCCCCTTAGAGCTAATTTTGACAATTCTTTTGGTTCATGTGTTGAACACCATCCTTTCTCCAAGATAAACGAAACCCTAGGTTAAGCCTAAACACTAACTAGAGAACTAGCATCCTTACTAGTTAGATTGTAGCCAAGTTGGTGGACTATCTCTAGAGAGCTTCAAGTTAGAAGTTTTGAAGATTCGAGCTTTACAAAAAAGTGGGGATCAAGCAAAACGATCAGAAGGGATGATGAAACGATTCTGAACCCGACCTGAAATGAATGAAAAAAACGAACCAAAGAAGATGGCGAAAACCGTTCGTCCATATCCTAAAGGATGAATTTTCTCACGAGGGTTTTGTGACTGGCAGTTTTCTACTTTCGCGAAACTGGTTTTCGAAGGGAGTTTCAATCCTACTTTTCTCGTTTCATGTTTCTTTCTTTATGTTATATTGTTAAGAACTTCCCTAACATGAATTGAATCTAGGTTGGTTTGGATTGCTATCCCGACAATGGATTCTGAAGTAGAAAGAGACTTTCGAGGGACGGGTTGTCAAGCCGCGAGAAGAATGTTCTTGGGTGGCTTGAAACGCTTCAAGAAAGAATAAAAGAAAAGTAAGTTTTCTATCTCTACGAATTTGGTTACACGATTGCGAGTCCTAAATCCTTTTGTTAGGAAAATTTTTTAAATTCCGCTGCTTTCTGATTCGTGTTTTCCAACACCGCGGGGTTGCGGGACGCTTGTGCGGGCGCGCCTAGGTGGCTCTCGCGCGATTGCGGGAGGTGCTCACGGGGTTGCGGTGTGCTACACGTTGGCACGTCCCAATCCGCGTGTTCGTTTCGCATTTCATTTTTCGTATCTAAGGTTTCTCCAAAACCCAATTCAATCCAAAATTAAAAATTACGATTTAAATGAATTTCAACTAAAACAACTTTTCAAAAACAGATTTAAGAAAACAGTTTTCAGAAATTTTTAGGAAAAAATACAGTTTCGTATTTCAGGCTTTCTAAAAGAACTCAAGAATACTCAATTCGTGTAACGCCCCGATTTTCATTTATTAATATCTTATGTTTTAAAATAATTTTATAAATTATGTTTTATAATACTTTCATGAAATTTTATGAATTTATATCAAATTGAGAATTCCTTTCATCACTTGAAAATATTCATTGCATAACTTGAAAATATTTATTACGTGAAACACTTACCGGAAGTGATTTAATTACGAAAGTGTCCCTATATGTTTATTCTTTTAAATTTAGGGACAAAATTGCATAGCCTTTTATGGATTTAATTGACCATTTAGCAAACATTTTATCCTTGATTGCATGACTCCATAAGATGTGGGATTAAATAGCAATTTATGCATCACACTTTTTTCAAAAATGGATGAATCACGTAATAAATCATCTCCAAGCTTCTTTATTCATTTTCATCCAAACATCCATCGGTGTTTCCTCTCCTCGCCTCACCGAACCATAAACTAAGAAAGAAAGAGGAGATTTCATCCATAGGCATCAAGGTTTTCAAGAAATATTTCAAGATTTGGAAGCTTAATCACCATCATCTTCCTCCTTCTCCATTTCTTTAGCTTCAAGGTGGGCGTGTGCATGGTTTGATGATTCTTGATCATTTTGGTTGAGGCTAGGGTTTGAGAAATCGTGGAATATATGCAATATTGGTTGTTGATATATGAATACATGATTATAGCATGATTTATGGCATGAATTCTTGAGGCATTGAGTTTAGGTGATGATTTGAGTATGAACACGAAGGTGTGAATTCTCAATAATTAAGCATGATTTAAGTGTTTTAGTTGCATCTTGTTGTATATTCAACATGTATACATGTTAGTTCCCAGAAATCTTGCAAGTTAGGATTGTTTTGATGATGTTTTGGTTGTGATTGTTATGTCCCGAGAACCTCCCCTGTTCTGCTCTGTTTCTACAATTGCATAGGAGCGGGAACGGCCCTTCCCGTCCCCAGTTCATTCTGCGAACGGCCGTTCCCACTCCTTTGAACTCAAGACGGCGCGAGCATTGGGAACGGCTGTTCCCATTTTGGCCTACAAGCGTGAAGGGCTGTTCCCAGCATAAAAGCGCCATTTTAAAAATAAAAAGCGCAGGGGTGTTTTCTCGGGGCCATGGGAACGGCCCTTCCCATTTTGCACTAAGGACCGGAACGGCCGTTCCCAACTCGCTGACAGAACAAAACATTCTGTACAAAAATGTGATTTTGGGATTTTTACCCAATAACTTCTTTGGCCCCAAATTGTTATTATATGATTGATTACATGCCAAAACAGGATATTTGCATGCCACATTGTATATTGCTCGTCATCTCGTTGCATTTTCGCCATTAGTCATAATTGGTCCATTTTGAGTCAAGTCTCACGTGTACACGTCTACCTTGTATAGACCAGTTTCGTCGGGACGAGGAGCAAGCCCCGTAGACTGTATCCTACTCGTCTTTTGTCGGTAAAGGTGAGGTTTAATTGTTAGTTATATAAAACCCGTAAAACCTATATGTGGATTTCAAGCCAAAAGGTATTTATATTCATTTATAATGATTTGTAAACTTATACACAATTGCAAGCAAGGCATGTTCACGAAAAGCAAGTCATGTATCATGATTTATCGATTGTCCATGTTTTGGCGAGTAAAGCATGTCGCGTTGGGCCCGAGTATAGTAATTTGAGCCAACCGGGAAAGCATGGCCTGACGGGTAACTCGAATGCTATCATCACCACATTGGGATGACCCCTGAATCCGCTAGGAGATTAGTGGAGGAAGGAGTTCCGGGCTTAGGGATTCATGTACCCTCTGCTCAATGAGATTGGATGGTGGGGCCTTGCAATCCCACCATCACCGGAGGAAGAAGGAGACTGGGGACGGGTCCAGCACCACGGATTATCCTCGGGTTATTGTCATGATTGCACTGATTGATTGTCTAGCTTGAACACAATGCGCACAATTGCACGTTAATTGAATTGCATGATCACCCATTAACTAACAAAGCATGCATGTATTGTACACAGTTGGAGTAAGGTTGGAGAATTGCCCTCACTCGCCGGGCCACGTATTGCACGTATCGCATGCATGAAAGTGATTCAAGTATTTAATATTGATAGTTATAATCTCGGGGGAGTTTTATGTTATTTTGAACTTATAATAATTCAATTATAAAACCTTACCCGAGGTTATAACTTGCATGTTAATTGTGCTAATATATATTTATGCCCCTTACTCAGTCTTCCATGGACTGACACCCCACCTTTCAGGTTGTCGCGGTCGCGTGCTAGGTGGAACTCAGAGTCGTGTCTTGTTGTCCAGCTGAGTCTAGCACTTCATACCCTTTCATGTTATTGTTCTTGATATTTCAGAGTTAACATGTTATGATTATTATTAACATTTGGAGACTTTTATCTGTGTAATACATAGGAGATGATAATGTATTGATATCTGTTGGTACCTATTAGTAATTATATTATTGCTGTAAATATGGTATCTATATGTATTAATGATACAATGCTTCCGCTTTTAAATTTTATGTCTCGATTTGGTACTACTTTGAGATATAGTCCCACCTAGCTAGTCTGTTTCTTTTAATTGTCACTCGTTCGCTATAGGCTAGTGCATGTACTGATTATCCATTTCGTATGTGGATCGGCCTATAGTACGGGGGTGTGTTATCCCTACGTACAGGGGTGCTACATCTTAGGTGGTATCAGAGGCCGGTTGCAAAATCGAGGTTCTAGTATCGTGTCGTGTCGAGTCTAGGTCGAACGGCATAGGATTAATTGATAATTTACAAGTCTTGCATTTTATTTGGAGCTACTTGAACTTACCTGAATTTGCTTGAATTAATTAAATTACTTGATAACTTGTGCCTTGTATTGATTTCTGCTATTAATTGCTAATTAATTTATTTTGAATCGTTTGAAATTATTTGCTCGACATGTTTTATTTTAAACATTGATAAATTACTTGTTGCAATTTATATTAAATTCTTGTTGTTGGTATTAATTACGTGACAATTGTGTGACATGGGCACGCCTCACCCACATGCATCTATTTTCAAAGTAAATTGTGAGTTACAGGATATGGAATGATATCAACCCCACGACCAATTTGTATGACAACCTCAGTATATTACAAGTACTATTTCTTCTGCTTGGAAGGGTTAGAGATGAGCCAAGGAAATTTATACACGTATTTAAGGGCTATTAACTTCTATTGTCAGGTTGTGATTCAAAGAGTAAGATCCGGAATAAGAGAATCAACCGTGGAAATTTATATTTCATTCGAGAGCCACGTGAAAGGAGAATCGGGGTACTAATTACTCAAGATTCGGGCGTGTTGTCAAATTACGATTCAGTAATTGGGAAGCAAATTCAAGAAAGAGAAGAAAATCGTTTTGAATTAGCAGAATTGGATGATCAATTCATGGAAGGCTAGCATTCTAGAGACCTTAAAATCGGTTGGATTGAGCTTATTTTCCAGGATCAGGTTGAACTATATTATCGAGCGCGCGAAGTGGGAAGTGAGGAGATAAGTCCTATGACCAATTCAATTCGTCAAAAGTAAATTTAAAGGATTGTAATCACGATAGTAACATGATGAATTGGGACAACAGTTGGGGGTTGATTTCAAGGGAAGTTAGGAAATTAATTCCATAAGTGGAGCAGAATTTGAATTCAAGAGTTCGTGTTAGAGAAATCATACAATTACACCAGTTAATGCAAGGAAAATTTTGATCAGTGAGGTAAGTATGGTAAAAGGCAACAAAGCTTAAATTCCGTGGAAATAAAGCGAGAAAAGATATGGAAAATAATAGGGTTTGTGATTTCGATTGAGGAAGAAATAAAGGAAGTTAAGTATCGCGATGAATATAAATTTTGGAAGGCAATCATGCTAAAGGTTTATTTAGTTGGAGTATTTTCTAGATCCAAGCTGAATTGTCGTGTTGTGAGGTTTGGGTGGATTTCGGGTGGTCACGTATAATTAATTGGAAGGGAGTTACTTTAATCATTTGAACTCCTAAAGAGTACACTAAGAAAGTTTGATCAAAGTGACGACCATGAAGAAGACTTAGGTAATAGGTGGGAAGTAATTATTAAGGAACAGGCAAGATACTAATTCCGTAAGCATAGCGGATTTTGGGTTCAGGCAATTATAACCTCAAGTTGTGGGAATGTGCAAGTTGTGCTAGGTAGATCTGGAGATTAGAAGACCGTGGAAAAGTCAAGGAATAATCAACAATTCAAGACAAGTTTATAATTCAACAAACCAGGAATTAAGTGCCGAGATAAATCTTTCCATTACTACGGTGACAGGTTCAATGCATCCATAAGCACGTGCATTATACGTTACTTTAAAATTTTAAATTTCTATACTTATGTGCGCTTTCCCCGATTAAACATAATTACCCCAAAATGTTGAAGTTACTACTTCCAAGTGTGTTACATGCATTGACATATTAATTCAACATGCATATCTAGTGTCTTAATTACAGGATGTCACAAGGTCGCCCTCATTGTGAGCGAGTTCCTAAGGTTTCCCCGTATTTATCCCCTCCGGTTAAGCCTCAGGAGTTTTTCGATTCCTTGGTTGGTTTGGTGGATCAGAAGATAAAATAGTATGTTTCATTAGTGCCATTAGAGCCATCACCACAGCCAGGTCAAATTTCGATAGCGTTTAGGGAAATTCAAAACCAACCACCCTCGAGATCCTTTGAAGGAAATAAGGTTTCCACCGAGTCACAACTTAAGAAAATTAAAAGAGTGTGGGAATTGATTCCGGGCGATTCCCACGAGAAAATCCGACACATCACCTCTTTAGAGGCAAGGAAGTTTAATCCTCATCCCCGACAGGCTTCAGGTGTAAAATCGGGACAGCCTTCTAACAAAGGAAAGCAGCCTATCGCTCATCATAGCCCAGCACTTCATGAAAGATCTCGAAAGAAAAAGAAACAATCATTTGGATCGAGTTCGGGAACATCACATACCCCAGCTTCAACAATCTTCCGGGAAACTTCTATGCAATTATTGTGGACGTGATAACCACACTTATGAGGATTGTAGGAGACGGTTGGGATTATGTCTCTACTGTGGGAGTGACGAGCATCAAATAGACACTTGCTCAAAGCTACCAGGGAAATCGACCGGGGGTGGAAGATTGCATATCAAGTGCATCACAAATCTTATTGTTATTGTATTTAATTTCTTGTTCGTTGCAAATTAGTTAATTATAAGTGGTAAGTATGTGATTAAAATGGTTTTACTTGTCTATATGAGATTTATGAAATTAATATGATTATATTTGTTTATGTAACATTCATGCCATTGTTTCTAAAATTCGCTCCTTGAATTACTTTCGTGCCTGTTGAGAGACGGGGCTCTCTCATTTCTTGCTGAGAAACGGGGATTTCTCATTTCTTGTTGAAAGACGGGGTTCTTTCATTCTTGTTCAAGAGACGGGGTTCTCTTATGGCTTGTGCATCATTCGAAACTTGACAGTGGACCTGGGGACCAGGTCCTTTTAAGGGGACCAGAATTGTAACGCCCCGGTTTTCATTTATTAATATCTTATGTTTTAAAATAATTTTATAAATTATATTTTATAATACTTTCATGAAATTTTATGAATTTATATCAAATTGAGAATTCCTTTCATCACTTGAAAATATTCAATGCATAACTTGAAAATATTTATTACGTGAAACACTTACCGGAAGTGATTTAATTACGAAAATGTCCCTATATGTTTATTCTTTTAAATTTAGGGACCAAATTGCATAGCCTTTTATGGATTTAATTGACCATTTAGCAAACATTTTATCCTTGATTGCATGACTCCATAAGATGAGGGATTAAATAGCAATTTATGCGTCTCACATTTTTCAAGAATGGATGAATCAAGTAATAAATCATCTCCAAGCTTCTTTTTTCATTTTCATCCAAAATTCCATCGATGTTTGCTCTCCTTGCCTCACCGAACCATAAACTAAGAAAGAAATAGGAGATTTCATCAATAGGCATCAAGGTTTTCAAGAAATATTTCAAGATTTGGAAGCTTAATCACCATCATCTTCTTCCTTCTCAATTTCTTTAGCTTCAAGGTGGGTGTGTGCATGGTTTGATGATTCTTGATCATTTTGGTTGAGGCTAGGGTTTGAGAAATCATGGAATATATGGATTATTGGTTGTTGATATATGAATACATGATTATAGCATAATTTATGGCATGAATTCTTGAGGAATTGACTTTAGGTGATGATTTGAGTATGAACATGAAGGTGTGAATTCTCAATAATTAAGCATTATTTAAGTGTTTTAGTTGCATCTTGTTGTATATTCAACATGTATACATGTTAGTTCCTAGAAATCTTGCAAGTTAGGATTGATTTGATGATGTTTTGGTTGTGATTGTTGTGTCCCGAGAACCTCCCCTATTCTGCTCTGTTTCTGCACTTGCAGAGGAGCGAGAACGGCCCTGCCCGTCCCCAGTTCATTCTGGGAACGGCCGTTCCCACTCCTTTGAACTCAAGACGGCGCGTGCATTGGGAACGGCTGTTCCCATTTTGGCCTACAAGCCGGAAGGGCTGTTCCCAGCATAAAAGTGCCATTTTAAAAATAAAAAGCGCAGGGGTGTTTTCTCGGGGCCATGGGAACAGCCCTTCCCATTTTGAACTAAGGACCGGAACGGCCGTTCCCACCTCGCTGACAGAACAAAACATTCTGTACAAAAATGTGATTTTGGGATTTTTACGCAATCACTTCTTTGGCCCCAAATTGTTATTATATGATTGATTACATGCCAAAACATGATATTTGCATACCACATTGTATACTGCTCGTCATCTCGTTGCATTTTCGTCGTTCGTCATAATTGGTCCATTTTAAGTCAAGTCTCAAGTGTACACGTCTATCTTACACAGACCAGCTTCGTCGGGACTAGGAGCAAGCCCCGTAGACCGTATCCTACTCGTCTTTTGTCGGTAAAGGTGAGGTTTAATTGTTAGTTATAGAGAACCCGTATAACCATTATGTGGATTTCAAGCCAAAAGGTATTTTTATTCATTTATAATGATTTGTAAACTTATACACAATTGCAAGCAAGCCATGTTCATGAAAAGCAAGTCATGTATCGTGATTTATCAATTGTCCATGTTTTGGCGAGTAAAGCATGTCGCATTGGGCCCGAGGATAGCAATTTGAGCCAATCGGGAAAGCATGGCCTGACGGGTAACTCGAATGCTATCCTCACCACATTGGGATGACCCCTGAATCCGCTAGGAGATTAGTGGAGGAAGGAGTTCCGGGCTTAGGGATTCATGTACCCTCTGCTCAATGAGATTGGATGGTTAGGCCTTGCAATCCCACCATCACCGGAGGAAGAAGGAGACTGGGGACGGGTCCGGAACCACGGATTGTCCACGGGTTATTGTCATGATTGCACTGATTGATTGTCTAGTTTGAACACAATGCGAACAATTGCACGTCAATTGAATTGCATGATCACCCATTAACTAAAAAAGCATGCATGTATTGTACACAGTTGGAGTAAGGTTGGAGAATTGCCCTCACTCGCCGGGCCACGTATTGCACGTATCACATGCATGAAAGTGATTCAAGTATTTTATATTGATAGTTATAATCTCGGGCGAGTTTTATGTTATTTTGAACTTATAATACTTTAAATATAAAACCTTACCCGAGGTTATAACTTGCATGTTAATTGTGTTAATATATATTTATGCCCCTCACTCAGTCTTCCATGGACTGACGCCCCACCTTTCAGGTTGTCGCGGTCGCGTGCTAGGTGGGACTCAGAGTCGTATCTTGTTGTCCAGCTGAGTCTAGCACTTCATACCCTTTCATGTCATTGTTCTTGATATTTCAGAGTTAGCATGTTATGATTATTATTAACATTTGGAGACTTTTATCTGTGTAATACATAGGAGATGATAATGTATTGATATCTGTTGGTACCTATTAGTAATTATATCGTTGCTGTAAATATGGTATCTATATGTATTAATGATACAATGCTTCCGCTTTTAAATTTTATGTCTCGATTTGGTACTACTTTGAGGTATAGTCCCACCTAGCTAGTCTGTTTCTTTTAATTGTCACTCGTTCGCTATAGGCTAGTACATGTACGAATTATCCATTTCGTATATGGATCGGCCTATAGTACGGGGGTGTGGTATCCCCACGTACAAGGGTGCTACAATTCGCATTTAAGCCTAAGAATTTCTACCAAATTCAGAATAATAGAGATGAATCAGAAATAGGCCTTGCAAGGTGGCTCTGATACCACTTGTTGGGAAAACGAGACAGAAACGCAGCGAAAATTTAAAATTTTTTCCCAAAAGATAGAATAAAAAACTTGCAATTCCTATTTTCAGATTCGTAGAGATCAAGAAAACTCACTTAGGTAGTAGCTTTCTTGACACGTTTTGAGCCGCCCTCAAACGCGCTTCATGCGGTAATGGCAACCCGCCCCTCGAAAATCTCTTTCTACTTCAGAATCCATTGTAGGGACAACAATCCATATCAACCTAGATTCAAATCATGTTAAGGAAAGTTGCTCAACGATATAACATAAAGAAAGAAACATGAAACGAGAAAAACATGATTGAAACTCCCTTCGAAAACCTGTTTTGCGAAAGTAGAAATCTGCTCGCCATAAAACCGTCGTGAAAAAATTCATCCTTCGGGATAGAACGGTTTTCGCCATCTTCTTTGGTTCGATTTTTTCGCTCCTATTCTGTTGGGTTCAGAATCGTTTCATCATCCCTTGTGGTGGTTTTTGCTTGATCCCCAAAAGTTCCTTCGAATCTTTCAAGACTTCACGATAGAAGCCCTCTAGAGAAAATAGTCCACCAACCGCGACCACGATCCGAATAGGGAGGATGCTAGTTCTATATTCGGTGTTTAGGCTCTAAGGGGTTCGTATATAATTATGGAAAAGGAGAAAGTTTGTATCATCTTCCCATGGGGTTCGAACCCCTCTATTTATGAGGCTAGGGTTCGAACCCCTTATCCCTTTTGGAAAAGGATTCCAAACTCGTTTTGGAAAGGGATATCTTGCCTGGAGACCAAGTCTCTTACTTTGACCAAAAGTCTCCTCTTGATCAACTTGGAAAGCAAGAATCTAGTCTAACTCTTTTAGACATTTAATTTTACTTTATTTATTTTACAATAAATAACTTGAAGACTAATAATTAATTCATTCATAATTAATTATTTATTAGACTTTATTTCTCCAAATTAGGACTTTAATATTAATTCAAAATTAAATCAAAGTCCATTAAATAATTAACACATTAATTATTTAACATTTATACACATGCTTGCACGTGACTACACGTGTCCATAAGGACACGTGACATTCACGCCTTCCACATGTGTGATTCACACGTGTGGGTCCCACCATTCGCTTAATGGTTCGATCAACTCGTTTAATCTATTCAAGCCTTTACCCAGGTGACCGGGTTGTTGTGTGTGACCCTCTAGGTTCTTAATTCAATTAGCAGTGACCCTAATTAATTTATTCTCTAACTAATTAATTTTTCCACAGATCAAACGACCATTGTCTAGCAACAGATGTTTGACCCCTAGCTGAATAAGAATGTCTCGATTCGACTGAACCTTTAAGTCATTGATTCATGTGAGATACAATCCTCCTACATCCCATCTCTTAACCAAGATCTAGGGTAAGGGAATAATTAGAACCCTAATAATCTCGTCTTAAAGCTAAGTGCATTTCATATCCTTTTGATCTCAATCGAAGAAACCCCTTTCTTGATGTTTTGATCTATTGCCTTGGCCAAGGACTACATATGGCATATAAATGACTTACACAATAAGAGATCACCTTGAAAATGCAAGTGTAGGTCCTTTCTTGATTCTCATTCACTTTCATGAATCACTTGTGCAGCCCCAGCATAAGCCTTGAATCAGTTGGCTAGGACGACACCCTTTAAAGCTTATACCTAAGACTACAGAGTTAACTCATAAAGTGACATGGAACCTCAAGTCTAAGGATCAATTAATCACATCAATGACTCGTGAGATATTTCCTAATCTGGAAGTTTCCATTTCCTGAAATAGAAACTTCCTTTCCCATTTAGGAATCTTCTCACACGTGGCACCTCAGTGAACTTACTTATGGAAGTAAGCACCCTCATGTATCATGCACGTATCAACTATACACATTGCACGTCCATGAAACAAGGTGGTCCTTCTTAAGGGCGTGATCCCACAAGCAAGCCTTAAAGGAGTCAGGTGGACACTTCCACTGTCTGTAGGACTCATCAGCTTGGAGTATTTTACTAATCATGACTTATGTGATATAGGGCTCGTTTCATGAACCATTTCGCCTAAATGGTTGAGTCCTATAAGTCATATTGATTAGGGGAGTTCTAATACACGTGCACATAATGGAAACACACAAAAACATGTATTGACATATAAAGAAGTGTTTGCCTATGATATTAATCAATCGTATATTATTCAAAGATTGACTGTGATACTAGGAAAGTCCCAAAATGGAGTATGACTAATCGGCTTTCTAGGGCACTTTTTCCACAAAAAGTGAGGCGCTGGAGAGACACGCCCATGGCTTCTAGCAAGAGGAAAATCAAACACGGGTGTGTCTCCATGCAGCAGCTTCGTCATCGCAAGATTTGTGGTTGTTTCTCCCTTATTTTGCTTCCCTACTTCACACAACAGCAACAACAGATCAAACGCAAGGAAATGGAAGCAAAGAAGACACAATTTTAGCATAAAATCACAGCAAATTCAGGGCTAAACTCAGCTAAAACCACAACATATCATAGAGGTACATAAAGGAGTTCAAACAAGTTCATATTCTTGCATTTCATTTAAGATTCATCAATGGCAACTTCATGATATCCCAACTACCTCTCAATACAAGATCAAAGATTCATTAAAGGATGTCTTGTGATCATATATTATGCATCAAACCAAGAAAATTCACAAGGATAAGCACATACTTCTTCAAAGAGCTCAAAACCCTTATTATTCATGCTATAAGCCATAACTCTATCAAACCAATCTCAAAATCTACAATTCATGGATAAAAAGAAGAACATGGAGATGGAGAACACAAAAGTACATTTACCTTGAAGAATGGATGAAGATTGAAGAAGTTTTGAGCTCAAAATCTTAAGGTGGTGAATAATTATGGGTTTGTTTTCTTTCCTTATTTCAACTGCTGTTTTCCTTTCTTTCTTAGGGTAGCCAAAGTGAGAGGGGTAGGGGGTGAGAGAGGGTTAATTTTTTGTGGTTTGGGTCCAAGTTTGAGCTCATTTGGAGGAGAAATGAGATAGTTATGGTCAAAACGGTTAAACGTGGAGGCTTTGGTACACGGGGCTCGGTTCGGAGGAATTTCGGATATTCAAACAAGTTTAGAAAATTTTGAGGCTTGTCCCATTGGCTCCGTATTATCGATAAAAATCTAATAGTGGTGACGAAATTCGAATCCAAATTCTTGAGTTCAAGTCATGCCACCCGGAACCCAAGGTACGCTAAATGCTCTTTAGCCCCTTTAATCCCCGTTTCAGCAAGATGGTTCAAAACCCAACCAAACAAGTTCTAAAATATGTATAAATCATATAAACACATTCAAAATTCATATATTTCATGCATATCAAGTTATCACAAAAATCATAATCAAATTCGGAGTCAAACGGATCAAGAACGGGTTCAAAAGGTACAAAACGTTCAAAGTATGAATATAGACCATATGATCAATATTCAAATATCAAACAAATCTCATAATTTCATAATTAAATAATTTAAATGTGCACGTAGCACACTCGTGATATCATACCTGTATGACCAAATGGACGGGGCATCACAATCTCTCCCCATTAAAAAGGACCTCTCCTCACGTCCTAACGATCAAGTTTCTAGCGCGAGCGACTTCCCATATTCATCCCATGTTCGAGGTTCATGACATCCCAACAAGGATTAGCCCGGAAAGGTCTTCTAGCATAAGAGGTTAGATTCTTTCCTTCAAAGCACAACTGAGGGTCTCCTTCACAAACTTGGTTTCGGCTAGGAGCAACTCGATTTATCTGGCACGATGAAATGGTCTAAATGAGATTCATCACCCACCGTTTGATTCATTTCAAGCTAGCTCAAGAGCTTGGACATACATGAGTGGCGAAGTTACCGAACTCCCACCACTCATACGTTTTCACGGTTGTTGAATCGTCTTGGAAGCCAGGTAGAAAACACGACCCTCAACTTACCGTGGGGCTAAGCCACACGTACACGCAAAGTTGTCTCTCAGGACAACTAAGCACAACAAGCATCAAGCGTAAGTAATGAGAAGCACCACACGCAAGTAATGAGCAAGCGCACAAAAGAGACAAGGTAGACAACAAAAAGGAAATGGGTTGCCCCTAAATTAAACAATGCATGAGATGAGATGCCATGAATGCTTATAGTACCTTGCACCACGACGATGGCATTAGCCTTGGCATCAACTTCGGCATCAACATCCATCGCATAGACAACTAGAGAAACTTGACCGACATACTTCGCCGTCCAACTCGAACCAAGACCTACAAACTAAAAAGTTGAAAGGAAAGTGTAGCAACCCCAAATACATCACAACCCCGCACAGTTGTGCTTCCCAGGTGGATGTGGGACCTAGCACCTGAGAGGTACGTCGGTGAACGGACGATGCTATACGATATAAGAGTAAGAAAACATGGCAGCGGAACTTGAAACTTTGAAATAACAACTTATGTTTGGGGTAATAAATAAAAGATTTGGAATAATTTAAAACTTATGCAAACTTAGGGACAATAAAGCAGGAATTATTGCCGATCATGGTTCGGTAGTAAGTTGCTAAAGCAATATAATAATTATACGAGGTTATAGTCTAATTTATCTTGGGCAAGAGAACCTGGCCTACTATGCATAGGATAATGGACTCTCTATGATTCAAGATACCAACTAATGAGCGATGACAATACCTGAAATCATGAATTTGAAAAGGCGAGGGGTTAGTCAAAGTGACTAAGTGAGGGGGTGGTTGGAACTATATATATATATATATATATATATATATATGAATAGAACTTTAGGGTTTTGGTACTTTTATTCAAAAGATCTTTGTTAGAAAAGTGAGCACGACTGATGTAATCATTTTGAGAGCAATATTTAAATAATATATATAATAGGATTAACCAAGAAACTCCTTGGTTAGTACTCGATAATAGGAAAAAATTATATCAATACAATACTGGTTAATATTTATTTTAAAATAACCGGATAGCGGAATTATAGGCTATATTTTGAGAAAACATGAACCCTTTTAAAATAATATGATGCCCGTAAGTTAGGCGTTCTCCAATCTTTACTCCTTATAACCGAGAATATTGGTAACGACCCTGATCAAGGTGTCGTTACTAATAAAATAAACAATATCATCCCTTTTTCCTCTGATGTCACCTTGGGGAGCTACTCCTAGTGGCGATATACATGAGTTTAGGAGGGAGTACCTTTTCCCGTCACTTGATGTGGAATAACTAACCTCCAGTTAGATCATCACCAAGATCTAATTGGCGGTAGGTATAATAATAGCCATTGGCACTCACCTCCTGGTCTATTACTTCTACCAAAACTACCGGGGCCTACAATATGAAAATATATTTTACTTGCATTTGACGATACTCGATAAACAGTATTGTAGTACCGAGATGTTTGAAAGTGAAATAATTTAATTTGTATAAGAAGATGAGACAATATGAATACTTTAAAATGATTGATTTTGTATACTAGAATAATATAAATTGATATTAAAGTATTTTTTCAAAAAGGTCAATATCATTTATAAAGAGATAATGAACTGTATTAGGGTAGGCCATAAAATGTTATATATATATATATATATATAGACTCATGATCCCAGTTGAAAACGTTTAACCTCACCTACAGTAACCAGGTATTATGTAATAATACCGAAGTCCTAGTCAGGCCAAATTTTCATCTGAGAGTGTTGGTTAACTATAAGTTTCTATTCCTTAGCCAAAACTAATCAAATAGATAAATTACCATAATAAAGCATACCATAACATGAAATGAGATCACATTATAATATTCTAGTAAAATACAACTTTAACATTCAAACAAGGCTTATAAAACAAATGGTTATTAATCAAGTTATGAATCTAAGTAAACTTCTATGTCGTAAAATAAGTTTATAATTTTGATAAATAAATCTTATTTTGGAAATGATGTTTGAAATATTTGATTTGAAAATTCTAGACGAGTATTATTATTTAAATTACTTATTTTTGTTTAATAAAAGTCAAAACTTAGATTTCTTTTGAAATAGAAATCCTAATCCTTTAATATTTGAAACCTTGAACGTTTTGAATCTCAAATATGATATTTGAAATATGAAACGTTTCAATGATTCTTGAAACTTTAATCCCTATTTTATTTAACTAAAACCTTAATCAATAATTATTATTTAAAATCCCAATTTAATCTTATTTATTTTGAAATCATTATTTGAAAACAACTACTATTTAAGTGTGGGGGATTAAACATACACTTAAACACCTAATCTTTCACACATTAACACACACTATGCACACACAACACACATATACTTCACACCCTACTCAAGAACAATAAGAACATGTTCTTGAACATACCTGAATGTTCATAAGATGTTCTAGGCATTCTTGATTAAATTCATATTCATAACATAAGATTAAAGCATAAATGAGCAGAATATATAAACTTTACATGAAAATTAATTCTAAAACAAATTTCCTAAACATGAATCTATTCAAATATTCAAGAACATAATTATGACCATACAAACACATATTTAAATTATTTCATAAAATAATCATGCATTTTCATAAATTAAATTCCTAACTTTAATTAATGAAATACAAATTCCTAAATAATAGTTTCCTAATAAAAACATAAATATTTAACATAATTTAAAGCATATAAAATATACTAATTAAATTACCTAGACTAAATATGAAAATAATGCATAAAAAAAAAAATTAAAAACTAACCTTGAGAGAGAGGAGAGTGGCTTGAGAGAGATAGATAGAGAAATGGAGGGATTTGTGTGTTCGAAATGGCAGGTTTGGGGGGGGTATTTATAGGTGTAGAAATGGGACATGGAAGGAAATATGAAAATGTATAGGAAATGTGGACAATTCTTGATCATACTCCTAACTTTCTAATTTTAGAATGTGATGTCATGGATGATGTCATTAGAGGGTGTGATGTCATGGATAATGTCATAATATAATAAAAAAAAAATAAAATAATGTGCAATTTATTCAAGGGTCTAGAGACGATAGCTTGAAGTGGTGAAAGTAGTGAAAGAAATAGCGTAAAGCGAGCTTCGTCATGATTATAATTATATTACGTTTAAGTTTTTCGTTTGAAAGTTATAGACTTTAGAAATTATGAAAATCATGATAAATTATGTAAAACGAACCTACGATGAAATTTAAAGGTCGAGAAAGTGGTCATGGTTAGAGAAAAATTCAAGGAACATTTTGAGTATTAGTTGGATTATCAAATGTAAGTTAAACTTTAATGGTGGAAATAGTGATTTTAAGAAAGAAAATATTTATGAAATGAGCTACGGTTGGAATTATTTTTTGGGAAGAGTATGAGAATTCATAAAATAATTCAAGGACCATTTTGACTATAATATTGAATATCAAAAAGTGAATGAACAAAAAATTGTTTACGGTAAGAATAGTAATTAGGGTTTTGAAGAGATTTTCGATACTACTGGAGTTAGAATAAAAACTAGGGTTTGTGGATGATATCTGTAGCACCCGGAACGCGGGCCACCACATCCCCCGCACTTAAACCCGAACCCGCATATGAAATGGGAAGTCCATACACGAGCTCAAGTCTAAGCAAACGGGAGACCACACACTCACTAGGCTAGGCGGAGCTAAAACTAAACCAGAGCGCGTGATAAAAAAAAAAAAACAAATAGCGGAAGCAAGGAGTTCTAGTAATTTAAAATTTCCAAAATAAACTTATACATCACATGATCAAATATACGTAGCCAAAACGATTCATATTTCCAAAACAAAATTCATAACATAATCAATTCATTAAATACAAGCCAAAATGAGTGCAATGCACCTAGCACGACCTATACCAAAAAATGAGACTCGAACGACCCACTTCTCCGCCTAGCTCGTGCTCAAAAGACCTGCAAACTAAAGTGGGAAAAGGAGAGGTGTCAGTCATATCTCGATTGAGTAAGGGGGCTAACGCACACCCACACACTATACATATAAATAGCAAAGCACGTAAAAGATAAAGGTTATGAACCGGGAATAGGTTTTGCATACCAAATCACTTTCAAAGGACATTACATATCATATACTTATAAATTACATTAATAAAGACTCTATTCCCGTTCTATAATCTAACCATTTCACTAAGCTCGGTGAGTACGAGCATCCACCGTTACTTCCCATTACATTACATTATACAAGTCAGAAATCACATTCAATCCTCAAACTCCGGTGATGGAAGAGCCTGCAGACCCTAACCATCCATTAGTAAATTCCTTGAGGGCTATTAACTGCACGAGTGCCATTATAAATTCCTCGAGGGGTAGCTAACCCACACGAGTCCTCCCCGGTTCATTCCGAAGGCATCAAGAGCACCACGACTTCCCCAACCTCCCTAGGGTCTTACGTAGTACCTTGGATGGAGAGTGTACAGGGGTCAATAACCGGCGACTCCGTGGCCGACCCAGGTCACCCTTACCCACGTCTCTTGGACCCAACATTACCATTACATTACCTTACCTTTCAATGCATTCTCGCTCATTACAAATCATTAACATTACGAACATTAACATTAAACTGTCATAAACATTACTCTTTCATTAAAACATGAGCTCATATATGCTCGTAGATATAGCCCTTTCAAAAGCCAAAACTTGATAACAAGATCATAAATATATCGTACATTACACATATTTAACTATATATATATATAGTCGCATGCGGGCTAGAAAACGAGCATTTAAGGGTCTTAGGTCGCTTAACTAAAAAGAAAGATCCTAAACCTCACCTTTGAGCATTTAAGGGTCTTAGGTCGCTTAACACTACAAGTCCTGCACCGTACTACACTCGAGTGGATGTGAGACCTAGCATGTGATGCCCCGTCCGATAAATCGTACAAGTATGCGTCACGAAAAAGATTACGTTACGCACTTATGTGATTTAATTCCCTTTTTATGTGTTTAATTCCAACTTTGATTGAAAATGTGACTTAATTGACTAAAAATCCAAAAATGGTAAAATATGAATTCTTCCATGACAACTTAAGAACGAAACTTATGTGAACTTAAATTAATTGTTAGAGTTGGATTTAAATAGGACTTGGACCTATTTGTGTGTTTTGGGCCTAACTCATGTTAGGTAAGTTTGGGTCGTTCGAGACCAATATGAGCTCGGGAATTCGAATTCGAATTCCGACACCACCACTGGACTTGATTCGGCGATTTGGGTCTAATGGAATTTACTTTATATTTTTCGGAAACCGTTTAGACCGTGAACCTTTTAATCTTGACCTATTGGGCCGAAAGTCATTTATTTGAGCCCAAATCCTAATAAAGCCCCTAGCCTCATATTATATCTTGGAAACCCTAATGAAATCTTTAGCCACCATATATATACCATAAAACCTTAACCTATCTTCATTTTAAATCTTCACTTCACATAAATCGTATCATCCATGGAAGAGCTTCAAGAGAGGATGAAGATCTAAGACTTTCCTACAACTTCAAGAGCTCATATCTCCCTCGTTTTTTCATCATTTCAAGAGCCAAGGTAAGCTACGGATTTCCCTTGATGTGTATTTCATTTCTATCTATGAATCCTAGCATGAAATTGAATGTATGAGCTTGTATGAGGAAGTCTTGTGAAAATGGTGATTTATGCCCAACTTGAAGAATATTGCTTATATGATGAGATCTTGAATTCCTTGAGCAAGCTTTGATGATTTGAATGCTCCTTATGTGTCTTAGTTGCTGGAAATTCATGTATGAAGACTAAGGATTCATATCTTCATGTTTAATCTTGAAATTCATGAAAATGGGTGTTTGAGATTTTGGGCAAAACCTTCCTAAACTTGAATTAATTGATGTCTTGATGCTAAGCATGAGTTATATGATTATATACTTGAATTTAGTGATGTTTTATGGTAGATTTCGTGTTGGTTTGTGTGACGCCCCGTATTCTCGAAGGGCATCCTGACGATATTAACAAGTAAGTCTCTACACTTGTGTGTGTTTAATTTAAGAGTTCTTGAATTATGTGATTTAATGTAAATTCAATTTAATACGTGATCGTTCGGATTATTCTAAAATTAATGGTTAAGTTGATTTTAAATCCATCATGTTACTTAACTTGTTTAATTTCGGTTTACTTGAATTCCTTGAGATTAATTGTCAATCATGTGTTTACGAAATGTCGTTAAATTGTACGAAAGGTTTTTAAAATTAAATTGAATTAAACTCTAATTGGTAAATCTATCTCTTTCATTTTAATTTATAAAATTAATTCGGAGCTTGAATGTTTAGTCGTAACTTTACCGATTTTATTTACGATTATTTGTACGCGATATTTCACTTTGCTACGCGATAAGGATACCCGGTTGTAGCTTGTGTACAAGACACATTTCTCCCAATCTCTTTTCTCTTTCTTTCTCTTCTCTGTCTCTCCTCTCCCACTCTCTCTCCCGTGGGTACTATGCGCGGCTTCGGTTACGAGCCCATAACTCGATCGTTTCTCGATGTAATTCAACAAACGAATAGTCCATTTCGATTATCTCAGCGAGACCGACGCAAGAGTATGAATTTCACTGCCTAACAATGAACGGTGGCGGAGTTATCGCTGGATTTCAGTAGCAGCGGCGGAGGTGCCATACCGCCGCCACTTCGCCGGCCTTTCACGGCGGTTTCCGGCCATCTCCTCGATGCACGCGCCGGAGACCCAGAAAGTAGACATCCCGGCGCATCGGTTGACGTCGGCGGCACGGACATCCGGGCCGCGACGGCGACGCACGCGCCGCCTGAAGCTCGCTGCGGAGGCACCGGTTCCTGTAGCGGAGCGATTCTGCCGCTTCGGGCGGTGGTTTTCGACGGGGCTTGATGGTTCCTAAGGTTTTTTGACCTCTTGAGTCCATTTCCGGCATCAACTTCACCAGATCTTTACCGTAGGTGGTGGTTCCAGCGACGTGGGCGGCGGCAGAAACTTCGGCGGCCAACGGGGGCCTTTCTCGGCCATCTTTTGGCCTCGGGCTCTTCACGAAAGTTGTTCGGAACGACGAGAACTAGTGGCCTGTGATTTGGCGGCAGATCGCAGCGGTAAAGTGGCGGTACAACGGCGGCGCTAGCTCCGAGGATTTTTCCGGCGAGCTACCTTAGGGCTTTCGAAGAGCTCGTCATGGGTAAGACAATGGCTTTTACGGATCGCATTTTGGTTCACCGGTTTGGAAGTAATTTGAGTTTGAAAATTTAGGGTTTTCGTGTTTGTAGATCTGAAATTGGAGAAGATTGACTTGGAATTTCCAGAAATTGATCGAGGATTCGGAACGAGCACGAAGACTTCATCCAGGAATGATTTTTCGGGATTTTTTCGACGACCTTCGGCGGAGGCCCGGCGGCGGTCCAGCCAAATTTCGGTAGCTACAGTGGTGGCATTCCGGCGGCGTCTGGTCAGAATGTTCGTCTCGTAGTGGTGAGCTCAACACCACTTTCTGTTCGTTCATCGGACACTCGGTTTATTTATTACGAATTATTTTGCGTAATTGTGATTATTTGGTTTGTTGATCGAGATGTATTCCAATCGTATACGAAAACATGTATTGAATTGAGATGTATTCCAATCGTATACGAAAATAAATTGGTTATTGTTGGTTTGTTGATCGAGATGTATTCCAATCGTATACGAAAACATGTATTGAATGGATTGTGATATGTATGAATATTTCAATTTACAATTTGAATCCGATGTGATGAATTTATGCTATGTGTTTAGAGATGAAGGGGTGTTAGTGTAATATCTAGAAACTAATCTCTTATGTGACTAAATAAACTTGAATGATATTTTAGAAGAACGAACATGTTGTGATTTCTCTATATGGATTTGAGACGTTCTCAATGTTATGTTTATTGTAAATTGTGTTTCCAATATTAAATTGAGATATATGAAAGATTCCTGAACAACTTGAGACTTTATGCATGATAGGAATTAAAATTGTAATATCTTGATTTACTCTTATTACTTGAAAATAGTATATTATGAATTATGATAAATTGATAATTGTCATGCTTGTAAGTAATTAATTCCTAGTTGAATAATTGTATAAACACTTTAAACGAACAATTATGCTTAGTAATCAACTTAGGGGATGTAAGTGTAATATTTACGAAACTAGGAATGTGACTTGAGCTTGTGTACCAAACATGTTATGAAGTTGTAAAGTATGATCTTAAGTGAATTAAATACACTCTTTATTTGTATCAAGCATGCCATCTACGTACAACAACTCGTCATAAACTTGATGCTTAATTCTAATATTATAATTGAACCCTGTGACATTGGATGATTTAATATGAATTTGGTGAATACATTGACTTCCTAAATTGATCGTGCATCTTTGGATATGGAATTACGTGTCGGTTGCTTGTAAATATGACCTTGTTGAGCATTGATATGCCTTGAATGACCACGACACCTTATCCAAGCATAACATGAACACTTATGCATAACCACGATCATGTTGAACAACGCCGTGCGTCTTGTTTGGTTCATATAGAGTCTAAGTCTGGGCTTCTGTATGTCTTGTCACAGAGTTTGGTGGTGCCGGTAGGCCCGAGGTTTAGGGTGTTTGGCCCTTCACACTCTCAGACTCTACTTTCACGAGGTGAGGTTTAGGATTTTGTATAGTTATGCGACCTATGGCCTTAATATGCTGATTTCAACCCTTGCATGCGAGTATATCTATTATAAATATGTATGTGTTGGATATGATATGTTTATGGCCTTCTGAATCAGCTCTGTTTTGGAAAATTAGATATGAAAGCATATGTAAGCGGTTTTGAAAAGTTATGTTATGTTATGATCTGTTCTGTAGCGAGTTAGCCATGATATATGGTATCTGTTCTGTTCTATTCTGTTATGGATCCGAGGAGCTATGGGTAAGGAATCCCTGGGACGGTATAGGGCCGTCAGGGCTCGGCCTGTGCATAGTCTCCATTTGAGATATCATTGCGCGACTCAGGGAGATAGGGGAGGCGTGATATCTTGAGCCTTCGGTGTACAGCCGGGGAGGACTCTTGTGGGTTCGCTACCCCTTGAGGGTTTGTCTGATATAGATGGTTTGGGGACGGTGCATCCCCTCCATCATTGATGTGACGGTTGGAGTGACTTTTGTATTCTATGATTTGATATGTTCTGAGGAGTAAAGATTGGAAGCTCATACTCGCCGAGCATGTGTTCTGTTCTGTCTGGGAATCATGAATCGAGATAGAGTTTCTGAAATGTTTCCTAAAGCTTATACTTATAACTATCTTTTGGGTACTTTTGGAAATGTCTTTGGTATGCAACACTTATCTCCGCTTCATGAGTCCACCCTTCTGATATGTGCTATGCTCTATATATATATACAGTGGGTGTGCGTTAGCCCCCTCACTCAGTCAGTTGACTGACACCTCATTTTATCTTTTAGTTGCAGGTTTCTTTTGGCTTGAGCTAGGCGGAAGTGAGTCTTCTGAGTCACACTTGTCGGTTTAGTTGGTGTTAAGATGCATTTGTCACATACTCTATTTATGTTATGTATTCTTATTTCGCTTTTGGAGATTATGTTTTATGCTCTACTTAGACTTAAGACCCGTGTGGGGTTAGTATGCTAGCATTTGGATGTAACTAGCTATTCTGCTGATACTTATATTGGTTTATTACGTTACGATGATTTGAGATTCGGGACTAGGTATCTATGCTAGTTGAACGCGTCACCTGTTATGTATGCTGATATTCGGGACTAGGTATCTATGCTAGTTGAACCCTTCACTTATTTTGTACGTTGATTTAATTGCTTCCGCTATCTGATGATAATTGTTTAAATTGCTTCCGCGCTCTGAGTCTGTCGAGTTAGATCCGCCTAGCCTAGTGTGTGAGTTGGTCTCCCGTTCGCTTTGATTCGGATTCGGGCATGGACTTTCCATTTCGTGACCGGGTCTGGGTCTTAGTGAGGGGGATGTGGCATCCTCCGTTTGGGGTGTTACAATTTGATGATTTTTGGTGTTCCCCTTCTTCTTCCCGAAACTGTCAAGTTTCTGCTCCAGATCTATGGCCGGAACGGCCGTTCCCGTTTGTGCTTTGAGCCCGGAACAGCCCTTCCGGGCTAGGGTTTTGGTTTTGGGCGCCGAAGATGGGAACAACCGTTCCCATCTGTGCTTGAGCTGGGAACGGCCGTTCCCAGCCTCGCTAGGCCTTGGCGTGGGAAGGCCCGTTCCCATGCTATGATGTGCATGGGAATGGCCATTCCCATGCATCTGTTCCCCTTTTATGCATGTTCTTTTGTGTTTACTTGATCCGTTTGAGATGTTTTATGAATTATATGTTATGATATGACATCGATTCCATTCTTAGATGATAATACGTCATTTTAATTGAATAACTTCGTATGAAAGTTTGTCCTATGTTATGCTACTTGACCTATGTGATTCATATCATTCCATAATGCATTGTTAAACCTTAATACTTCGTTAGTTGCATGATTTGGAGGAATATGTGAACTATGCTACATGATCCATGTGTACACTTCATTCCATATTACATGTCATTCATCTCTTGGTACGCCGTGCGTCTTACTTGGTTCATATAGAGTTTAAGTCATGGGTTTTTGTACGTTTGTTACAGAGTTTGGTGGTGCCGGCGGGCCTGTGGTTTAGAGTGTTTGGCCCTTCACACTCTCAGACTCTACTTGCACAAGGTGAGGTTTAGGATTTTGTATAGTTATGCGACCTATGGCCTTAATATGCTGATTTCAACCCTTGCATGCGAGTATATCTATTATAAATAAGTATGTGTTGGATATGATATGTTTATGAACTTTCCGTGTGTCCTGCGTGGGAGGGAGCCTTCGTGGCTTAAATTCCATTGCGTAGGGATAAAATATATAAACCGGTTTTTGAAGCATATGTAAGCTATTTTGGAAAACAGTTGTGTTGTGATTATGTAGCGAGATTTCCATGAAAGATTGGCGCATGTTATATTATGTTGTGATCTGTTCTGTTGTGGATCTGATCCTGCAGAGCTGCGGGTAGTGGATCCCTCGGAATAGTTAGGGCCGTCGGGGTATTCATCTATTTCGTAGTTCCATTTAAGATATCTTCAGGCGACCCGTTCTATAGGGAAGGTGTGGTATCTTGAGCCTTCAGCTAAGGCCGGGGAGGACTCTTGTGGGTTCGCTACCCCTTGAGGGTGAGTCTATTTTTAGACGGTTTATTATAGATGGTTAGGGCCAACGCGTGGCTCTTCTATCATTGGAGTAGAGGTTGGATTGATTTTGATTTACGTTATGAGGAGTTGAGGTTGGAAGCTTGTACTCGCCGAGCATGTGATCTGTTCTGTCTGGGAATCATGAATCGAGATAGAGTTTCTGAAATGTTTTCTAAAACTTATATATCTATCTTTTTGGGTACTTTTGGAAATGTTTTTGGTATGCAACACCTATCCTCGGTTCATGAGTCCATCCTTTTATTTTGTGATGTACTCTTTATATATATATATTCTGGGTGGTGTACGTTAGCCCCCTCACTCAGTCAGTTGACTGACACCTCATTTTATCTTTTAGTTTGCAGGATTCCTTTTGGCTTGAGCTAGGCGGAAATGAGTCTTCGGAGTCACACTTGTCAGTCTAGTAGGTGTTAGGATGCATCTGTCGCATACTTTTCTTATGTTATGTATTTATGTTTCACACTTACAGATTATGTTTATGTTCTACTTAGACCTAAACCCCGTGTGGGGTTAGTAAGCTAGTATTTGGATGTTGTTAGACATTGATGATACTTATGCTACTCATTATGTTGGATTATGAATTGATATTCGGGACTAGGTATCTATGCTAGTTGAACTCGTCACCTGTTATGTATATTGATATTCGGGACTAGGTATCTATGCTAGTTGAACCTGTCACCTGTTATGTATATTGATATTCGGGACTAGGTATCTATGCTAGTTGAACCCGTCAATTGTGTGGTATGTTGATTTAAATGCTTCCGCTATCTATTGTTGTTGGTTTTAATTGCTTCCGCACTTTGAGTTTGTCGAGTTAGATCCGCCTAGCCTAGTGTGTGAGTTGGTATCCCGTTCGCTATGATTCGGATTCGGGCATGGACTTCCTATTTCATGACCGAGTCTGAGTCCTAGTGCGGGGGATGTGGTATCCTCCGTCTAGGGTGCTACATAGCACTTGAGAAATACTATGGCGAATGGTATAGACTGTACTTAAGGAGAGCGTAAGGTAAAATACTGCGGAAGATAGAGGAATTTAAAACTTGCAAATAGACAGGATAATAACTCACGTAAAGAGCAAACGATAGTGATATTATAAGGGGACTAATGTTGTAGCGTAGTATCTGTAGATAAGCTATAAGGGCAGCTTATTTCTAATATGTGCATGATCAGGATTATGTGCCTTTAACCTAACCCTGATCTAATAAGTTTGACCCCTAGTGCTTCAAGATATCCCTAAGTGTCGATTCCTTCGCTTCCTGAAATCATGCATTGAAAATAGGCGAGGGGTTAGTCAAAATGATTAAGTGAAGGAATTTTACGTATTTATATAAGTAGAACTGGGTAAATCCTGCTCTTAAATAACAATATGATATGGTTCATGATAGGCTAAACCAGGGATAGGGGTATATAGAGATTATTTATAGAAATATGAACCGTGTAATGAAAGTGTTTTTATTGCCCGCAAGTAAGGCCTCTCCAATTGAACTCCTTAAACGTTTGGTAAAATAGTATCAGGCTGATCAAGGCGCCGATACTTTAATAAAACCAAGTATGATAATAACTCCGCTACTCCGCGGTGTCAATAGGGGATCAAACCCTAGAGACGATATAAGTAATAAGTGAGAAATACGTTCTCGGAAGGTTATCTCCCTTATCTCTTGGCGTGGAGTAACTAACCTCTAGCTAGACCACTACCAAGAGTTGGTGGCGGTCTGTGGCACCAAGAACACCCTCGGCCCGATGCCTTCTGGGTAATCGCTCGACACAGCTGCGCGCCGGGGCCCATAATAATAATGAAAGATGATTTACTTGCTTAGTCGGGAATCACTCCTTAGTAATAATAGGACTGAAGTATATAATGTCTAGGTAAGATCCAGATTCCGACATAAAAGTAATTTCCTCATAAAGAGGGATATTATACTGTAATAATGTATATAGGTAGGAAATAAGATAATAGGTAGGTTTGAAAGTAGTTTTTATTTAGATACATAAGTATAGGCATGATTCCAGTTGAAAATGTTTTAACCCTCACTTAGTTCTGAAATTCAAACTGAATTGTACGGGTCCCACTTAACAGTCCTATCCTCGCCTGAAAGTAATAACTACTACACACTTAGGACTAGATCCTTGTTATCTTAATCAAATAAGCACATAGGATACATAAGGTGTAACAAATTAAGAAATACCCGGTAAACCCTAATTTTAATAGTTTAAGGAAATTTTCTTAATTGATTAGGCTTTATGAATTTTTTAACTACGCAAATATTTATTAATCACATTATGATCTTAAGTATTTTGAAGTGAAAGTTAGGGTTTAACTTGACAATGTAGGTCACATTTTAGAAAACATTCACAAAATTGCGTATTTTCGAAAAATTCGGATAAAATCCTTCTTTAAAAATTCCAAAACTTATTTTATAATTATTTTTAATTGAATTTCAAAATTTTCAGAATATATGTTGACCAAAAAATCAAAATTACTATTAGAAACATTTACTATTCAAATTCTTATGAATTAAACAGTTTATAACAAAAAATTAAACACACACACGCACACGCACAAGTGCACTTCATTTTGATTCAAGAATATTATGAACATTTTCTTAGACTTAATATGGTGTTCATGTTAGTTCATGATTATATTTATTAAATACTAAGTTCATAACAAATAATTAAACTTAGAATGTAGCACTTTATGTAACGTTAATCATAAAATTAATTCTAAATAAATTATTCTAGGCATGAATTTAATCAAATAAGATCATAAATATTTAAACACATATTCCTATTATATCATATCATAATTCATGCATCTAATTAAATAAAATTCATAATGTAAGTACATTGTACATAATATTAGCAATTTAGGCATATATTTCGTAAAATAAATTCCTAAAGGCATAATTTAAATAAACCTAGGCATGGTACAACTTTATTATTCTAAGAACATAATATAAAGAATGAAATAATAAAATAAAAACACACTCCTTGTCTTGAAGACAGAGAGTGCCTAGAGTTAGAGAGAGTGAGTGAAGATTTTGGTGTGTCTTGAAAATGAATTTGAAGTGGGTATTTATAGGTATGGAATTAGGAATTAAGTGGCATTATAAATTTTTTAGGTTAGTGACTAATGTCTTAGAGTAGGTATGTGTATATTATAGAGTATTTAGGTGGTACGCCAGGTGTATATATGATGTATGTGCATATGTATACATATATTATCAAATAATTAAAATAAATCTAAAATAGGGAGAAAATAATAATAAAAATGTAGAAGAATCTCAAGATTTTCGTTTGAAATGAGAAAATTGGCAAAAGAAAGAGCATCGAAAGAGCTTTCTGATGGTTATAAACACTTAACGATTAAACGTTTAAAATTAAAGTAGTAAGCATTCAGAATTTTGGAAAATACAAGAAAATTCTTAAACCGGAGCTAGGATAAGAACTAATTTCCGAGAAAGTGTCCATGATTCATAAAATAATTTAAGGATTATTTTGAGTATAATATTGGATATCAAACACCATACGGTTTGAAAGTTAGTTTTTTAAGGTGGGAATAGTACTTTAGGAAAAATAGGAAAATTTTATAAAACGAGCTAGGGTTTGAACTAGGGTTTGGAAAATGTCTTAAAATTCATAAACTAATTAAAGGATCATTTCGGTTATAATATTGGGTAGGAAAAATGTTGAAATTCGAAAATGTCCAAATTAGGGCAAAACTAGGGTTTCTAGCCCGTTTTGGTTACTACGGAAGCTACAATGAGAATTAGGGTTTGGGAATGATATCATAATTCATAAAATTTTGCAAGGATTCATTTGAACCCAATATTGGACAGGTGAAGATGTCCCGAAAAATTTCTATATTTAGGGATGAATAGTGACTAGGGACTTAAAGGGAATTTTTGACAAACAATTTTCAAAGTAGGTTTTGGTATATCAAATGCTAGGATATAAATCCAAAAAATGTGAAATCTATCTTTCTAAGGTTTCATGAGGAGCATGTGATGGGTTAGGCTCGGTGAATGAATAGTGGTATAGCTCTCATAATAAGGTATTAATCATAAATCGGAATATAAAGGCACATAATTCACATAAAATGAGATGCATAATGGATTAAGGCTATAAATGCTATTCTCTTAACACTTTACTTACCTGATCTATCTTGGTCTCAAAATCCGGGCTGTTACAACCACCATTAAATATAAGTTCATACATGCATCAAGGAAGCTCCAAGGACCAAGGAATAAGTAATAGATTAACAAATAACACAAAGATGAGCATATGATTCAAGATTTACATAAAACCCTTACTATTCATCTTAGTTCTCATAATCCATGAAAATTCAAGTTAAAACAAGAAATATTCGGATGAAAATGAAGCTTGAGACGTGGAGAATCCAAAACCGAGTTACCTTGAAAAGATGGAAGAGAAATGGAAGGATCTGGCTCAAATGGTACAAGAATGGGGGGTGCTCTTCCCTTTCCCTTATAAGATTAAATTGGGGCTGAAATGGGTGAAAAACGGGTCAAGTAGGGGCCTAAACGGGTTGGGTAGGTTATTCGGTCTGTTCGGGTCGAATTTTAAAGCTTAGGGTGTTCAAACGGACTTAGAAAAATAAATGGTTTATTCCGTTGGACTCAAATCGTTGAAATGAATCCAATGGTGGTGTTGGAATTCGAATCCGAATTCCCGACCACAAGTTAGCCCCAAAAGGACTAAAGTTTTGACATATTTACAAAAAGACCCCAAAACTTAAATAAAAGTAAAATTAGGTCCAACCCTAATTTTAAATAAATCACAAGACATCCAAAATCAAATAATTATGTTTATAAATCATGTAATTCATTTAGGTTCATATAATTGACGAGTTCGGCATCGAAGTCACGTAAAAGAAATTAAGTACGAGGAATCACGTATAAATTTTAAACACATAGGGCAAAGTAATCACCTTAACGAGTGATTTAGCATATAAATTAAATTAAAAGAACATAATTACATAGATAAACCCTCTCATGATTTCATATCTGGCTCGTCAAAGGAACGGAGTGTCATAAAGGAAAAAATTCACAAAAATGCAAGAATTAAGCTCAAGTAAGATATAACACCTAAAAACTCAAATTACACAAGTTGTACCAAAATTTAAATTCCACCATTAAAACCTAACTATTCTTGCTCTTGATCAAACACACTCTTAGATGTAAGATTGGATGGAAAAATAGGAGTAGAAACATAGCTGAAGTCGTGAGGAACACATAACTAACCTCGGATAAAAAATTGGCGAATAAATGAGCCCGAACTTGAGCCTTGAAGTTGAAGATAGAAAGCTTTCTCCTCCCTTCTTGCTTCTTCACATGAGGCAGATGGAGAATGGGTGAAAAATGAGTAAAAAGGGGCTGGTTTTAGCTGATAAGGAGGTAAAAAAACGGGTTCGGTTCGGTTCAACTAGGTTGAATTTTAAGGCTAAAGGGTTTCAAACGGGGCTTAGAAAAATATGGGGCTTGTTCCATTAGACTCGAATCATCAAAACAAATTCCATGGTGGTGTCAGAATCCGAATCCGAATCCGAATACCCGAGTTCAAGTTATCCCAAGAGGGCTTAAAATTGACCTATTTACAAATAGGCCCCAAAACTTAAATAAAAGTGCAATTAAGTCCAACCTTAATTTAAATAAATGATATAACATGCTAATATCACATAAATGCATTCATAAATTGTGTAGTTCAATTAATTTCACATTATGGACACGTTCGACACAAATTCATGCAAAACACTTATGTACGAGGAAAGACGTATTAATTTAAAACACTTAGGGCAAGTTGATCACTTAACCGGTTTAATTAGCGCATATTTTAAATGAAAATAACATAATTAAATAAATAAACTCTTTCATGACACCTTACTTGGCTTGCCGAAGAAACGGGGTACAGGCTAGCTACCCAAACCATCAACCCCGGAGAAAAAAGGAATATGTGTTGCACTTGAATGAAGACCTCTTGTAATAAGTGGAAACCTTAAATTTTGCATGAATGCCTAATAACTTTTAACTTGTACATGAACGGAGGAAGGTTGGAGATTGCTCACTTACTGAGCCACTTGATTCACTTGTTTTGAAAATGAATTATAATTGTAATTCCATATAATGATCCCCTTTTCTTGACTTCTTCTTGTATCTTAGAAAACCTTATATGGTATTATGACTTGCATGAATTTACTGCTTTATATATATACTATGCCTTTCACTCAGTCGTGCAGAGACTGACCCTTTCACTTTTGTTCCTCAGGAACCCTTTTGCAGAGGCATAGCTAGGTAGGAATTTGCATTTAATTATCTAGTGTAAATTTGAGCCTAGCTAGGTTTACACTCATTTTGTATCACACAATTATTTACTTTGTATTACGTTATGTTGAGGCCCCGTGGGCCTATACACTTGCTCTTTCTTGGTATGTATTTAATGCTTGGAGCTGTGTGTGCTCGATTATGTTGATTTGATGCTATGCTTCTACTACCGTATTATTTTACACTTGTTATTGCTTGTTGGATTGTTTGACTTATGGTACAGGGTTAGTCCTGCCTAGTTAGGATTCGTGTTGTGTATCCCATTCGGTACAATTGGACTTGTATGCGAACTATATTCATATATGTGACGCCCTGGCTCTCCGTCAGTATAGGTATGACATCACGAGTGAGCAAAGTACGCTTTTAAATTATTTATTATGCAAATTATATGTTAACATGTTATTTAAACTTGGATCATTTTGCCTTTTAACCTCAATTTGCTCCATTCAACTTTGAATTTAATTCCAATTTTTGTGGTTATGTGATATTGTGACACCCCGTCCGCTCGCACGTACAGGTTAGTGCCACGTATGAGTTTAATTTATGTATTTGTAATTATTTTCTCCTTAATTGATTCATATTATTTGAATTCCTTTCTGTGACGCCCCGTTTCTCGATCAAGGTAAGCTTGTTACGAGAGTGGACGATTTACTTTTCTTTGCATGAATTATGTGAATAATATGCCTTAATTGACCGTTATGCTTGAACTTATGTGGAATATATGATTTGTATGAAATACGTGACTAATTGATGTGTTAATTATGTGCTCGTATTGTTCTTATTGAGCTTTGATAGCATCCTTCGTATTTAATCGAAACTATGTACTTATGTGGACATTAAAGCATAAATTAGGGACCAAAAGGTAAATTTATTTTCGAAGCCTGAAACTGGATAGAACTTGTTGAAATTGAGTAGATAATTCGATTATGAGTTCGTGGGTTCTTGAATCGCTCGATTTGGAGTTCGGACGAACAAGTTATGGCCATTCTACGAAAAGTCAACCTTTTTATAAGACTTATAACCCAATTCCGAATTTAGGCCAATTTGAGACCCAATTTCACTCCTGACCCGCTCCAATTGACCCGGTTTGTGACCCAAATAGCTGATCCAAATAACTAAATCAGATTTTAGCAACCAAAACCTCATTTTACGTTATTTCACAAGAATCAAACACAAACTCTCTCAAGCCTATTCATTTTCTCGAAGAAAACCAAGAACACTTCCAAGCATCTTCAAGAGGCAAAAGTGGAGATTGAAGCTGGGAATTCGAGGATAGAAGACGAGTTATTTCCTTCGATTTTCAACTCTCAAGGTAAGCTTACCATGGTTCTATGTTCTTGAGCTTCTTGACTTGAATTTGAACTAGGGTTCTTGTGTGTTGTATTGAATTCGAATTTCTTGTTGGAAATATGCTTATTTTGATGTTGGGAACATTTTGATATGAGAATTACTTGCTTTTATGGTTTTATGTGAAATCCACCATTGTTGACTTTTGAAGCTTTTTGGAGAATTTTTGCATGTTCATGCTCTTGCATGTTTTAGCTTGATTTGTTGATTGATTCTTATTCCTTGAGTAATTTCATGGAGAATGTGATTAAATTCTTTGAGTTTCTTACATGATTGGAGATTCCACCATTTTTGAGTTTGAAGCTTTGAATGTGTGAAGAAGATGAAGTTCATGTTTGTAATTTGTTGGAATTTTGATGCATATTCATTTCCTAAATGTTCATAACATGATATTTGATGTTAAATTCGTTTATGCATATTGTATAAACTTGGAAACATGATTTAGGAGTGTTTAGAGCCTAAAATTCATCATTTGCAAGCATATGTCCGAAATCTCGTTTTGCATCAGCCGCAAGCCAAACTCTCGTGTGGGAATTGCATTGAAACACCAAACCTCCGTGTGAGAAGCTACTGTGACGATTTTCCAGGGCCAAACACCCGTTTACATTTTCTTCTTGTGCACCAAACGCCCGTTTGGGTGCTCTCGGGTCTAAAATTTGAGTTTTTGTGATTTTGTTCGTTTTGCTTCGTTTTCACTTCCTATGCACTTCTTACACCCCTAATATGATATATATGACTTGGAATCATGTTTTCATGCATTGCAATGTCTTGCATGCCTCGATTATGTGTGAGATTGTGCTAAGTATGGTTTACTTGTTATCAATTCTATATGTCATGACTTGGAAGTTGCTATATGACTTATATGATGTTGTTTGATCATCATTATTGAACTTATGCTATACTTGGACATTCATTCGCATACCATGAGCATGTTCACTCCTTCTTGAAGCCGTGCATCGTCTTAATTGGTTTCGAGTCGTATCTTACCTTTGTTGGTATATTTGTCTTGTTAGGTGGTGCGTCTCTGGTTGAGTAGTTTGTTGCTCGTGGTTGGCCTTTGGAGTTCTTGGTAAAGGTGAGGAGTTATATACTTATGAAATGATTTCAAAACTGTGGACACCTATAGCCTTTCATACTTGATGATTTTGAACTCCCGTTTTCAAAACGCATATATAGGCTTAATAGGCCAAGATTGGTGAGCTTTGCTCGTATTATGGATATTGCTTATGGAAAACGGTTTGCAAGTAAAATCCATGTTTTGGTATATGGGATAAGTACCCAAAACGCTTTTAGCACTTTCATTTCAATATTATGTATGTGTGAGTTGTGTAGCGAGCCTTTGTTGTACCTTGCAAGGATGCTTGCTTGGTCGGTTCTTTTGATAGCGCTCGGGGCAGAGTAAGTGGTAAGACCGGGAACGCAAGGACGGACAGTTGAACCCCTATGAAGTACCCACTTTTGGACAAGTTTGCTAAGACTCTGAGGAGGATTCGGGGTTGAGGTAAGCTTGGAAGAAGGTCGGTTTCATGGACCCACTTCTCCATGGATCTTTTGCGATGATCGGGGGATGTACACCCTCGACATCAATGGTGTTAGGATGGATTGATTTGATTTATTTGGTTTGGGAATTAAGGATGGAGTGCTCGTACTCGCCGAGCCGGTGCTTTGGTTTATGATCCATATTTCCTAAAACTTGCATTGTATTGAAAACTATTCGGATCATGAACACTTTTATTTGAGCATGCATTGAACCTTGTATATCCTATATATTGTTAACTTCTCCTCACCGGTTCCTTTTGAGCTGACTCCATTCACCTTTTGTCTCCGCAGGTCGCGTTTTGGAGTCTCGCTAGGCGGGGTCTTACTTTGAGAGTTGTGTCGAGTCTAGCTTGTACTCGTTGTGTCTTTACATACTTTATATTTATGTTGCTTATGTTCCGGATTTATGGATTTAGTTTGTATGAAGTTGTTATGCTAGTTTGGACCGTGATGGTCATTAGGATGATTTTACTTTCCGTATTTTGAGCATTATGTGCTGGACCGCGTTGGTCATTTATTTGATGAACTGATATGTTGCTCTTTTGAATATTGATTACTTGATGTTTTAAGCTTCCGCATGCTTGTGTTTGTTTACTCGCTTTGTGAGTCTAGTACCGCCTAGCTAGGATGTCCGTTTGTCACCGCTTGCTTCGTACTTGGCGGGTAAATGGATAGCAATTCTATATACAAGCTAGGTCCGTAGCGCGGGATAGGCGTGGATGCCCTCGTTGGGGCGTTACACTTCCATTATTCAATTCATATATGAACTATGTGAAATATTTGATACGTATTTACCCTACTTGAACATTTGGTTTGATTACATGAGTTTTGAGAATTTGTTAATTATGGAGTGGAACCCGAACTTGCCAATTTCGTGTATGACATGAATTATATGATTCTTGGGCTTAATTGTATGTTTTAAACTTGTTTTGGACTTATTTGATTTTGTTTGGACTCAATTGAACTTTTGTTCAAACTTTTGGGCCAATTTGCAATTTGGCCACCATTAAATCATTTTCTCATAACTTGAGCTCAGGAACTCGGATTCAAGTTCCATCTTTGCCATTGTACTCGAATCGACGATTTGGAGCCAATGGAACAAGCCTTGCCCTTTTTCGATGCCGTTTAGACCCCCAACGATGCAGGTTTCGGCTCTACGTACCTGTAACGCCCCGATAGCCACTTGGAGACTTTCCTAATCATTTCTTGTCCTTTCCTTGACTTAAGTTCAGCCACAGAATTTCGAACCTATGAGAAGGCAAAAGGAGAGAAGAGAAGCTCCAAGAGTAAACCTCCATTGTTACACCTTTAAGCTCAAGTTTCTAACCTTTCTTGCTCCATTTCTTCAAGGTAAGCATAGATTTGGAATCTCCATGTTCTTGTGCTTATTATACTCCATAAGAATCATGTTATATGTGGGTATTTCATGAGTTTGATATACCACATGAATAGTTAGGTTTTGATGAATTTGGAGAATTGGAAGAATATGCTCATCTCTTGCTTTCCTTGATATATTGATCTTCTTGACTCCTTTATTGCTTTTATTTATTCCTAATTGATGGTAGTTGGATATAATATGGATTGGCACTATTGCTCCTTTGAGGTTTTGGGAGTAACTTGTGAACTCTTGCTTCTTTGCTCATTATTTTTCTTGCCGGTTTGTTGATGCTTGTATGGAGCTGATTTGGTATGTTTTTCTTGCATGTATTGTTGTATAATTGCACAACTTCATGCCCTTTTGTTGTTACTTTGGTTTAGGATGGGTTTTCATGGAGTTTTTAAGCTTTAATTTCGGAATTTGGCCTCTGACCCAAATCCACCGGGGTGGATTTTTGCTTTGAAAATAATCCACCGGGGTGGATTTAAGGCAGTGTCTTCTTTTTTATCCGAACTTTGTTTTCTAGTTTTTCTTCACTCGTTTACTTTTCTCCCATCCCTAATATGATCCCTAAGCTTTGCTAACATGTATTATTATGTGTTAATTTGATTATATTAGATTTTTGAATTTATTTGATATGATTTGAACGAGTTATGATTTGATATGTCTTAAGTGGTACATGTAATCTTTTCTTGTGTAGTTTGCCTCCTTTATGCATTTTAAACTCATGAATGCTTGTGGTATGCTATAATATGACACATTATGAGGTTATTTGATATGATATGAGTCTGATTCTTGAATCCTTATGTATTATTTTATTATTTGCTCCGGTATGCCTAAATATGAATTTATATGGCATGCATTGCATCCACTTGCATTTGTATGCATCGCCGTGTGTCTAATTGGTTCATGATTGAGTCTAAGTCTCAGGTATTGTGTTCTTTTGTTTCAGAGCCTCTTCTGAACATCGTTGAACCCAAGGTTTAAGTGTTTGTTTGCTCCTTTTTGGCCCCGGACTCTACCTACTTTTGCTACAAGGTGAGGTTTAGGATCTTTTCCTTTAGTTAATCGACGTATGGCCTAAATGTGATGATTTCTCACCCGCATGCGAATATACTTTATATTTATATATTAGATATGTGTCATATGATATGTTTATGACCTTGTCATACGATTAAACGTTATGAACTATAAGTATAAGCATACATAAGCTTGAAAATATTTTGAAACGAGGCTATGCTCCAAACCGTGTGTTGTCAAGCAAGCTAGGATCTACCTTAACATCTTAATGTTAAGGAAGACATGAAGAGGTACGCGTATAGCATATGCTGAGTTGCAAGGTAAGGTATGCTCGATAAGCTACGTATGTTATGTTTAATTATGTAGTGAGTTAAGTAACTTTAATTGGATAATTGGTTGTTACTGGGCGCCGGAGATGTGGGTAAGGATGCCTAGGACGGCAAGGGCCGTCGGGTTAAGCCTGTGCGCGATCTCCATTTGGAGTACTTACGCGCAACTCTTGGAGGTTGAGGAGGCGTGGTGCTTCAAGCACATTGCGGGTTAGCTACGCCGTGTGCATTGGTAATTAGGTGGAGAGGGTTTGACTCCTGAAACACCGTTGTTGTTGGGGATGGATTGTTTATGTATTTACAGTTTTCTTGATTTTCTTACGTTATAGAGGAGTAAGGGTTAAGTGCTTGTACTTGCCGAGCTTTTGTACGATTCATTGATTATGAAACGGGATAGGAGTTTCCCTTAACTCTAGTACATTTTGTTTTGATTATGAAATGTATAAGTTTGTTCTGAAAATGATTTGGTGTGTAAAACCCTACCCCGGTTCATAATCTTTCATTTATTACGTGCTCTGCTCTATATTTATATAGCGTGTGGGTGTGCGTTAGCACCCTCACTCAGTCGAGTTGTGACTGACCCCTCTCCTTTTCCCTCCTTTAGTTGCAGGCTTGATCGAGCTAAGCGGGAAAGTATGTGGTCGTGTTGTGCTAGCTAGTTTGGGTCGAGTCAGCATTTCATACTTGCATCTTTTGAATATTTTGATATGTATTTGAATTAAGCTATACTTTGGAGAACTTTGAATACTTTTTGTATTTTGGGCCGGAATGGCCATGTATATATTTTTGTATGCTTTTGGATCCTGTTATTTGCTTCCGCATATTTGCTTAATTGTTTTTCTTTCGTGCTCTGTTGCTGTCTTAGTCTCGCTTAGCCTAGTGTGTGCGTGTAGGTCCTCGTTCGCTTACACTTGGAGTCATGTATAGACTCCCATTTCACATGTGCATTCGGGTCTAGGTGCGGGGGATGTGGTGGCTCATCGTTCCGGGCATCACAGATATGCTTTATATACGTACTAGAAATTATTTGGTTTGGTCTTGGACTATTTTGGTGAAAATAGGACTTCAGGGCCTAAAGAGTATTTAGCGCATCTAGGGTTCCGTGCGACATAACTTGAACTCGGGAATTCGGATTTGAATTCTGACACCATCGTTGGACTCATTTTGATGATTCAGATCCAACGTAACAAGCCTCATAACTTTTTAAGACCGTTTGGACCTCCAAAAGTTCACCAAACCGAATAGCTTCACCTGGTATGCATTATCCCACCCGTTTTGGACATATCCGACCTGTTTTAGCTCTAAATTGCCCCATTCTTGAACCTTTATCACCTCAACACACCCTTATATCTGATATTTTACCCCATTTTCAAACCACACACAAGAAGAAAAGTAGCTCTAAGGCAAGAGAGAAGGAGAATCGCATCACTATTAACCCCTTTGACCATTTTGGCCATAACTATCTCAATTCTCCACCTTTTAACTCAAAGTGGGACCCAAATGACCCCAAAACACTTTCCTACTCATCCCTTACCCCACATTTTGGACCTAAGGCAAGAAAGAAGAGGAAAAATACAGCTAAAGCAAGAGCAAGAGAAGAAACCCGCCACTATTCATATCTTCATTGATCTTTACCCAATTCAAGATGTAAGCTTAGATTCTTGTTCTCTATCTTCTTGTGGTTCTTTACATCGATTAGTTTCTGATTTTGAGCTTGAATAGATGGAGATATGGGTTATGATATGAATAGTGTGAATAGTAAGGGTTTTGTGTTCATTTGATTATTCAAGCATGTATCTTTGTGAATTCTTTTGGTCCTTTACTACTCCTTTAAACTTGTATTGAGTGGTAGTTGAGGATTTATGAAGAAACCATTAATGAATTTTGAAGCTTTTGTATGAATTTGAACTTGTTGTATCTCTTGCACTTGTCTGTTGTTGTGCTTCGGTTTTGGATCACTTTTTGGTATGAATTACATGAGTTTTGATGCATAAACTTACCTTATTGTGTTAGCTTGATTATGGATTGGTTTTCTTGGAGTTCCAGGGGTGAAACAGGGGCTGAACTTGGAGTTTTCAGCCCCTGCGCACGCTAACGCCCGTTATGGGTGTAAGGTATGGCCATACCTAATGGCCGTTACCTCACCCCGGGGCTTCTGTACCTACTAACGGCCATTAGGGGGTTTACTAAGGGAGGGGACTAATGGCCGTTAGTCCCCCAGACTCCATGTTTACATGTTTTTGCTCGCTTGTTTGCCTATTTTTTCGTTTTCCTCCCCGGTCTTGATCCTAATGTGTTATGTGCTTGTATATACGAATGAATTGCTATGTTATGAGTTGAAATTGCTTTGTTTTGACATGATTCATGTATGAATAATGTGTTATGAATATACGGGGTTATTTGATATGATTTACTAGAGCTACGAACATGCATGACCTAAATGGTACCATATGACGTATTAGGTGCTTTCCTTGCATTCGTTTGATACTCTAAGTGGTTTATTTTGCCTTTAAGTTCGTTTTATGATATGAATTAATGAATGAATGATATGTTATATTATGTTTGAATTTTATGGCTTGATTTATGAAGTATAAACTTGACTTTCGTGTATGAACGTTTAATTGATACAATGTGACCTTCCTTGCAACCCTTGCTTTCCCTATATGTTTAATGGATTCTTTTCATCTCTAAATGACTCATATGCATTGTTAACATGTATTATAATGTGATATGAATTGATTATTGAATGAACGATTGATATTGAATAAAAGAATGATAATGAATGAGCATGATTTATTCGTGTAACGAATGATTGAATGGTTTATGTATCTAAATGGCATTAATTGTGCACATGAACATCTTCATAGCTCATTGTTATTTCTTATGCATGTCATATCACGTTAATGCATTGTAGTGCATCACATATGGTTCATTTGGAGTCTTGAGTCTCACGATTGCACCGTGTTGTCTTTTGTATAGTTTTCTCTAGGACAGAGACCTGTCGGGTTCGTAAGCTATCTTCAAGTCTTCTTTTCTTCTTGGTCTTATTTGGTAAGGTGTAGCCAGATGGGTTTCTCTTCTATTAGTTATAATTGACCCGACATACCCAACGTGAATGGTTCAAGCCAAAGTAATATATATATATCGAGTCTTTTCAAATAGTCAATGATTTAACTTTAAAACCCTTTTTCTTTGAAATGAATCCTTACCAAAGTTTTGGCGAGATCAGTGATCACAAAGAGTGGGGGCCCTGGGACTAAGTATACGTGGCTATGTGGGGAAGCATGGGCTGATGGTGATCCCCGTGTAATTAGTTCCAAAAAATAATGACGGAGATACCGACCCTTGCTAGGAGATTAGCGAGGAATGGGAACTGGGCCTTTGGGGAGTTATGAACCTCACTGGCCATAATGAATAGGTGGATGGGTCTTTGGCCGAGTCCGTCCACTAACCGGAAGAAAAAGGTGTAATTGTTATGCATGAATGATTATGAACGAATGAATGAATGAACGTTGTGCGATCGCTAATGTATTGAATGAATAGATAATGCACACACAAGGAGAAGGTTGGAGAATTCGCCTACTTGTCGGGTGCACGTAATGACCTCATGAATGTAATAAATAAAGGAATTGATGGTTATAATCCCGAGTATTGTTTTCTTTGTTTTTACCCACTTGGGAAACGCTTCAAAACCTCATACGGGATTATAGCTTGCATGTGTTTATGTTTACTTCCCGCAATATTATTGTATTAAGCCCTGTTTTATACCCACTAGTCTCTTCAAAACTGAACTCGACCTTGTTTTCACTTTCTCTTGTAGGTTTTGGAGAGCTAGGCGGGAATTCGAGTCTGTAGAGTCTCAGAGTCGTGTATAGTTTTACTTTTTGTTACACTCATATGATTTAATTGTTATTTATGATTTTGAACGCATGTGAGCGCCTTAAATTTTATTGAATTCAAGCCTATGAGCTCATTGATTATGCTATTGTAATATTAATGCTTCCGCTCATGTTTCTTTAACTTGATTTTGTCCCCTTTATTGTTTTTTTGGTTGTGAAAGTTAGCTCCTTCCTAGCATAGTGAGTGAGTGAGTACCCGTTCGCTCTGATTTAACATGTGTATGGATTATCAATTTCATATGTGGGTCGGGTCTTAGTGCGGGGAATGTGGCGTCATGCGCTCGGGCGCTACATCTTAAGTGGTATTAGAGCTCCAGGTTGTAAAACCAGAGTTCTCGTGTTGTATTGGGTCAGTTTAGGTCGTACGTCATAAGAACAACTTGTCAACGTGTGCATTGCATTGATTTTCATCGTTAAATATCACAAAATGTTGGAAATTACTTGTTATACATGATTTACTTTTAATTTTGTTACTTTATGTGTTGCACTTTGCATATTATTGTGGTTGTTGATCTAAATATGTGCCACAAGCATATATTAATCTACATACATCTATACTCGAGTTGAGTCTTTGCTTGTAGATTGTTACTATGCTATCAAGGCTACGATCAACCTCAACCACAATCTCCTTCTATCAAACCGATGAAGGGATCATGGAGATATCAAGATTTAAAAACCGGGTGTTTAATCTTCATAGCCTACAAAAGAGGATTACATCTCGTGGCTCAACACCGTGATAGAAAGTTTTGATCACGGAGAAGTTCACCAACTTCATTCTCCCTATAAGTCTTCTAGATTACCACCATTAGTGCATCATGGGGACCCAAACCACCAATTGAAAGGATACGTGAGGCAACGGGATAGGCGTTGAACTCTTGGTCATCAAACTATGAAGATATTTAATACAAGATCTGTAACGTCCCGATTCTTCGGCCGTACAGGTATAACGTTACGAGTGTGTTTCTTGCATTTTAATTTATTTAATTTACGCATTTATACGTTTATTTTAATGTTTAATTGTTATAATTCTTTATTTGAATAATTTAGTTATATTTATGAACTTGAACTATATTAACTGTGTGCTCATTGCCTTGTAACTTGCTCGTTTTGCATCCGAATTAAATTCCCTTTTTTGTGAAATTTTGCCATGCATGAACTATATGAGTTGTGAACATGTTTTCATGCTTATTTTATGTTTTGGGGTTCGTTTGGTTTGGTTTTTGTCTCGGTTTTGGGAGATGGAACCTAACGGGCCTAAAACGTTTTAACGTACCTTGGGTTCCGGCCGGCATATCTTGAGCTCAGGAATTCGGATTCGAATTCTGTCACCGCCAATGGACTCGTTTCAAATGATTCAGGTTCAATCGAACAAGCCTCACATTTTTCTAAGTTCATTTGGACCTTTGAAATTCTACCAAAACGAGCACCTCGCGCCAAAATGATACCTTTTCACCTAGTCTTGAGTGGTGGCACCCTTCTTAACCCTAACCAAGCCTAAACCATCACTAATGACTTTGAGTTAACTCCATCTCTACCCTTAACCCCTGAGCATCGAACCATTCACCCCCACAACACAAGAAATTCAGATCAAGTGAAGAGAAGAAGCAGAAGAAGAACCTCTTTTGCCCCTTTTGTGATTTTGAGCTCAAATCACTTCCTTGCTTCTCTATCTCTTAAAGGTAAGTATATTTATTTATTTTCCACTCTTTTATGCATATTTTGATCCATATAATTCATGTTTTAAATCAGATTTGATAAAGGTTTGAATTGGTTCATGAATAGGGAGAGTTGGAGATGATTCTTGCTTTCATGACATAGCTTGGGTTTGTGGCTGTTTTAGTGCATATAAACTGATCATATGAGCTTGTTATTCTTTCTTTTTAGCAATTAACACTTGTTAGATGAGTTATGGATGAATTGTCATTGAAACCCTTTGAATATATGTAGAGATTTTCAGCTTGAAACTTCATGTAAAAATCTACTGATTTTAACCGAACTGCTGTTAGGATTTTGTGATTGGTTTGTTTATTTCTTGAGCTCCATTTCGTGTGAATTTGCATTATTATGAAGTATTTGAGTTGCTCTACATGTTATCTCTAATATCAGTTAAGGATGTGGTGACCACCGCTCGAGGTGCTACAAGATAAAACCACTCAAAGCTCATCACCGAGACCTTTGAGGTTGAAGTAATTGATTAAAAGAGAAGGCAAAATTGGAAAGTTCAAGAATAACATTTGGTTCAGATCTAAATTCAAGGTGTATTAAAAGTCTCCTAACTAAGATGTATGGAATGGAGAGTGTATCATGTGAATTCACAACGGGCCCAATCAAGAAAGCTTAATTGATGTAACAACTACCATAATTAAAGAGTGGACATGAAGCCGAAATACCAAAAGGGAGTTAAAGGAATTCGAGTTCTATCCTCGTATTGGATCTTCGGGAAATAAGGCGGTACAAGGAAGCAATCAAGAATTGGAAAGCACCACTAATGATCGAACAAGGCTCAACCTTGCAACTATTAGGAGTAATGCCCTTAAAGCAACATTTATGTTTTACTATTCCTTGTAAAATCATAAACAGTCATTGAATAATAAACGAAATGATTTTGTTCATAGGAAATCACTTCTTTATGTGCTTATTTATATCTGTTTGGGTTTGACTGTATTTTGCATGGTTTGAACTCCCCTAATCCGATGAGACCGTTAAGAACTTTGCCCTTATGAGAACGGCACATGAAACAAGTTCTTAACTCCATAGGCAAGGATTAGAAACTTCTCCAAGTCAATGAGTCTGACAGACAGTGAGAGTCTCGACTTTGAATCCGTTGAGACTTGCTTATGTGATTATGTCCTTTTGAAGGATCATTTAGTTTCATGGAATGATAAGTGCATATGATGATGCATTCATAATACATAAGGGTGATCATTACAGGAACTTCATCACTGAGATGTCCCGCATGAACATTCCAAAATGGGAAAGGATGTCACGCCCGGAGCGATGGGCCACCACATCCCCCACACCTAAACCCAAACCCACATATGAAATGGCCTTCCATACATGAGCCCAAGTCTAAGAAAACGGGGACCTACACTCACACACTAGGCTAAGCGGGGCTAAAACTCGAACAGAGCGCACAATACAACATATAAATATGCGGAATCAACAAACATGATCTAAAGAGCTCAAACATAAAACGAACATTGTCATAAATACATAGCCTCAGGGCCCAAAAAGATCGAGTATATACATCGGATATTCATAATTCTCTCTAATATACAATCCCAATATCAAATACATAATAAAAGTATCCAAAAGCAGGAAACTATGTATGCAACTCGACCTAGACTCGAAAGTACAACACGACTCGAAGTACTTCCCCACCTAGCTCAAGACAATCTGCAACTGAAGGTAAGAAAGGGAGGGTCAGTCTAAACTTGACTGAGTGAGGAGGCTAAACGCACTCCCGCACCTAAATACATATAGAACAAATAATATCAAATGTGATGGCCATGACCGAGTTAAGGTTTTTCATACAAATACGTTTTCAAAAGCATAACATATAATACTTAAAGAAATCCTAACTCGATTCACAATCCATTGAACAAAACATACACATGTGTCCGGCGAGAGCGGATTTTCCCTTTACTCCTCATAACATAACATAAAACATAAATCATAAATCAAATTCAACCCCAACAACCTTGGTGTTTCAGGAATCAAACCCTCTCCACCTACTTACTTACGTAGAAGGGGTAGCTAACCCGCTATGTACTCGAAACATCACGCTTCATCAACCTCCTAGAATCGTGCATAATACTACAAATGGGAATCATGCACAGGCTTAACCCGACAGCCCTTGCCATCCTGGGCGTCCTTACCCACAATTCCTGGGGCCCAACATACCTTACCAATACCAATTCCCGTATTTTAGTGCTTACCTCGCTCATACATAACATAAACGACTTAAAACATAAGCTTACATATACTTGTACTTATACTGGTTTCATAAACCGTAAAGCTTATTCATAAGATCATAAATATATCTTAAACACAATATTTAACTATAAATAAGATATATAGTCGAATGCGGGGTGAGAAATCAACACATATTAGGCCATAGGTCGCTTAACTATAAGACAAAAATCCTAAACCTCACGTTATAGCAAAAGGAATAGAAACTGGGCTAAAAGAAGCAACAACAACCTAAAGTTCAGGTTCGTGGGCATCTGGAAGAGGCTCTGAAACAAAAGAACTGTAATGCCCCCATTTTTTCAGTTATGCATTTCATGATAGTTGTAAATTATTTTATCAAGTGGTTCCATGAAATTTTATTAACTTGTAATTTATAGCTTGATTCATATTTAATTGATTTGTGCTATTTAATTTCCTTGATTTGAATACGTGTAATTATGATTTAAATTTCTAATTTTTGCGAATTCCATTACATGACTTGTAACACCCCAAACGGAGGATGCCACATTCCCCGCACTATGACCCAGACCCAGAACATGAAATGGAAATCCATGCCCGAATCCGAATCAGAGCGAACGGGAGACCAACTCACACACTAGGCTAGGCGGATCTAACTTGACCAAAACTCAGAGTGCGGAAGCAATTAAAACCAACAACAATAGATAGCGGAAGCATTTAAAACAAAACATGCAAAGCAGGTGACGGGTTCAACTAGCATAGATACCTAATCCCGAATAATAGATCAACAAACATAACAAGTGACGGGTTCAACTAGCATAAATCCCTAGTCCCGAATATCAACATAAATTAATAATCATCAAGTGCCACAAGGGGCCGAATGAGGGTGCCACAAGGGGCTACCGAAAAGTAAAGTATAATCTCAAGTCTACAAGTCTTAAGTATAAGTAAAGTGTATGAGAGGATAAATGCAAATAGAAAGACTAGACCGATGAAGTGCAACTCAAAGGACTCACTTCCACCTAGCAAACGCCAACAACCTGCAACTAAAAGTGTAAATGAGGGGTCAGTCAACTTGACCGAGTGAGGGGGCTAACGCACACCCACTGTATATATATATGGAGCATAGCACATATCAGAAGGGTGGACTCATGAACCGGAGATAGGTGTTGCATACCAAAGACATTTCCAAAAGTACCCAAAAGATAGTTATAAGTATAAGCTTTAGAAAACATTTCAGAAACTCTATCTCGATTCATAATTCCCAGACAGAACAGAACACATGCTCGGCGAGTACGAGCTTCCAACCTTTACTCCTCAGAACATATCATAAAATACAAAATCAATCCAACCGTCACACCAATGATGGAGGAGATGTACCGTCCCCAAACCATCCATAACAGACATACCCTCAAGGGGTAGCGAACCCACAAGAGTCCTCCCCGGCCTTAGCCGAAGGCTCAAGATACCACACCTTCCCTACAGCACGGGTCGCGTGAAGATATCTCAAATGGAACTAGCACAGTGGCTTATCCGACGGCCCTATGCCGTGCCGGTCTCCACTCGTACCAGCTCCTGGATCCACATAACATAACATACATACATACATACAGGTGCCAATATTTCATGGCCAACTCGCTACATAATCACAACACAACTGTTTTTCCAAAATAGCTTACATATGCTTCAAAAACTGGTTTTTATATATATTCCTACGCTGCAGGGATAGCCCGCCCACGCAAGACTCACACACTTACATTCCCACGCTGCAGGGATAGCCCGCCCACGGAGAAGTGCAAGCATAAGGTCATAAAAATATCATAATCAACACATACATAACTATTATAAGGTATACTCGCATGCAGGGGTAGAAATCAACATGTAAAGGCCATAGGTCGCATAACTATACAAAATCCTAAACCTCACCTCATGAAAGTAGAGTCTGAGAGTGTGAAGGGCCAAACACTCTAAACCTCAGGCCCACCGGCACCACCAAACTCTGTGATAAGACATACAGAAACCCAGACTTAGACTCTATATGAACCAAACAAGACGCACGGCGTTGCTCAACATGATCGTGATTATGCATAAGTGTTCATGTTGTGCTTGGATAAGGTGTCGTGGTCATTCAAGGCATATCAATGCTCAACAAGATCATATTTACAAGCAACCATCATGCAATTCCATATCCAAAGATGCAAGATCAATTTAGGAAGTCAATGTATTCACAAAATGCATATTAAATCATCCAATGTCACCGGGTTCAATTATAATATTTGAATTAAGTATCAAGTTCATGACGAGTTATAAAGTGCATAAGTAAGAGCAACTTGATCATATAAACATACAAAGTTATTGTACGTAGATGGCACGCTTGTTACAAATAAAGAGTGCATTTAATCCACTTAAGATCATACTTTACAACTTCACAACATGTTTGGTATACAAGCTCAAGTCACATTCATAGTTTCATAAATATTACACTTACATCCCCTAAGTTGATTACTAAGCATAATTGTTCATTTAAAGTGTTTATACAATTATTCAACTAGGAATTAATTACTTACAAGCATTACAATTATCAATTTATCGTAATTCATAATATACCATTTTCAAGTAGTAAGAGTAAATCAAGATATTACAATTCTAACTCCTATCATGCATCAAGTCTCAAGTTGTTCAAGCATCTTTCATGTATCTAAATTTACATTTGAAACACAATTTACAATAAACATAACATTGAGAACGTCTCAAATTCATATAGAGAAATCACAACATTTTCTAAAATACCATTCAAGTTCATTTAGTCACATAAAAGATTAGTTTCTAAATATTACACTAACACCCCTTCATATCTAAACACATAGCACAAATTCATCACATCGGGATTCAAATTGTAAATCGAAACATTCATGCATGTCACAATCCATTCAATACATGTTTTCGAATATGATTGGAAGACATCTCGATCAACAAACCAACAATAACCAATTTATTTGCACTTAAAACAATTAATTCAAATAATCACAATTACGCAAAATAATTCATAATAAATAGATCGAGTGTCCGATTAACGAACGGAAAGTGGCGTTGAACTCACCACAACGAGACGAACATTCTGTCCGAAAGTCTCTGGAGTGCCGCCACCGGAGCCGCCGGAAAGTCGCCGGGCCGCCACCGGGCCACCGTCAAAAGTCGCCGGAAAAATCCCGAAAAATCAGTCCTGAATGAAGTCTTCGTGCCCGTTCCGAATCCTCGATCAATTTCTGGAAATTCCAAGCCGATTATCGTAGATCTGAAATCCATGACGAGCTCTTCGAAAGCCCTAAGGTAGCTTTCCGGAAAAATCCTCGGAGCTAGTGCCGCCGTTGCCCCGCCACTTTGCCGCCGCTGATCCACTGCCAAACCACCGAATCTGGAGTCGCCTGATCATAGTTCACTAGTTCTCGTCGTTCCGAACAACTTTCGTGAAGAGCCCGAGACCAAAAGATGGCCGGAAAAGGCCCCCGTTGGCCGCCGAAGTTTCTGCCGCTGCTGCTACAGTAACTCGCGCCGCCGCCGCGAGCTTTGGGCGGCGCGTGCGGAGCCGTCGCTGATCCGATGGCCTCGTCGCTGATGTCAAACGAAGCGCCTGGAAGTCCTCTGTCTGGGCATGGGGCGCGTGCATCAAGAAGGTGGCCGGAAAACGCCGCGAAACGCCGGCGAAGTGGCGGCGGTCTGACAGCTCCGCCGCTGCTACTGAAATCCGGCCATAACTCCGCCACCGTTCGTCGTTAGGCCGTCAAATTGGTACTCTTACGTCGGTCTCGCCGATATAATCGAAATGGACTATTCGTTTGTTGAATTCCGTCGAGAAACGATCGAGTTATGGGCTCGTAACCGAAGCCGCGCATAGTGACCCGCGGGAAAGAGAAAGTGGGAGAGGAGAGAGAGAGAGAGAAAAAGGGATTGGGAGAAATGTGTCTTGTGCACAAGCTATATACAACCGGGTATCCTTATCGCGTAGCAAGTAATAGCGCGTACAAATAGTACAAATAATCGTAAATAAAATCGGTAAAGTTACGACTAAACATTCAAGCTCCGCATAAATTTATAAATTAAAATGAAATGGAGATTTACCAATTTGAGTTTAATTCAATTTAATTTTGGAAACCTTTCATACAATTTAACGACACTTTGTAAACACATAATTAACAATTAATCTGTAACGCCCCCGTTTTTCAGTTTAAATAATGTGACGTATTTGTTTATAAATTGCGCAAATTAAGTATTTAATTATATGATTAATTGTTTATAAGTGTTTTTATTTGATTTAAAACCGTAAACTTTTGTTATTTAATTTAATTAATATGGAATTTAAGTTTAGTAATTTATTCATAACAATATGAATTCGTTCATGCGCTTAAGTGTTCTATTTTTACTTCGTTCTTATATGTAATGATATCAGATTGGCGTGAAAATTTAATATGTCGTAAATATGTATGTTTTGAACATGCCTATATGCTTAGTTTATGTTTTCGGATTTATTTGGCGTGTTTATGAATTTATTTTGATTTTTGGAACCAAGTCGGGGGCTAACGAGCAATTAGCGCACCCTTGGTTCCGTACGTGATATCTTGAGCTCGGGAATTCGGATTCGAATTCCGTCAACTCCGTTGCCTTCGTATCGACGATTCGGAGACAATGGAACAAGCCTGATACCTTTTTGAAATCATTAAGACCTCCGAAATCCAACCGTAACGGACAACTCGTGCAAGAAGAGCTCCTTTGGTTGACTAGTCTTCATGGTGGGACCCCATAACACTCCTTAACCTAACCAAACCTTAACCTTGACTCTTGTACCTTGAGTTAACCCTTTCTCTTCCCCTTAAGCTGAAAAAACCGAACCATATACCTCCATTTCCAGCTGCAACTGATCGAGAGAAGGGAGAAGAGGAGAAAGGAAGAAAACCTTGGCCATCCTTTGTGATTTTGAGCTCAAATCACCATTTTTCTTCACCAAAACTTCAAGGTATGAATATTTATGTCTTCTCTACTCACTTATGCTTGATTTCATCTATTTAAAACATGATTTGGATCAGATTTGATTAGGGTTTGAATGTTGGGTTTTGTATGAACTTTTGGGGATTTTTGCTCTAGTGACTTATATGTTGGTGTGGCTGAATTTCTTGCTTATATGTGATCATATGAACTTGTTTCTTGGCTTATTTCTTTCCTAACTCATAGTATATGATGTTAGGAGGATTTCATCTCTTGCTCCTTTTATGAAATTATGAGATATGGAGCTCCAAACTTGGTGATCAAACTATTTCCCCTGTTTTCGAACTGCTGTGTGAAATTTGGTGTTGTTGCATGATCATATGGCCTCCATTTCGTGTGAAAATGCATGGAGTTGATGTACACTCATTGTTATGTATGTTAGCATTCATGCTTTAAGTATTTGGTTCCATTTGAAGCCTCAAAACCGAAATACATGGCCTATTCTTATGCATGATCATTGACAGATTTGTTGCTGTTGCCTATGTGAGGTTGTTGGTCATTCTAATGTGCTTTAAATGGTGCCATTTTGCATATATATGATGTATATAAGTTTTTTAGTATGTTAGCATGCATTCCCCTAAGTTTCAGATCCAAATTCAAGCCCTAAGTACTTGATTAAGGCATGATAGAATCATTAGGGCTCATATGTCCGATTGTAGCGACCCAGTTTTATTTCACGATTTCGATGATCTTAACGTGTGATTTAGCCTTTGCACTCTAAATGAAAAATGTTCATAACATGCCAAATATGTTGCATATTAAGTTTCAGAGCATTTGGAGTTCATTTGGTATGCCTTTGGATTGAATTTGTATGAGTTCAGTTTTGCCGGTAAAATTTTACGGGTGATTAAGTTCTGTACCGTGACACCCCCGTGTCTCATTTACTCATAAGAGTGAGACACGGGCGTGTCACACTCTCTGGGCAGCTCTGTACTGAGCCACGCCCGTGGCTCAATTGGGCAAGGGTTGGTGACACCCCCGTGTCACTTCCCATGCGCAGTCTTCGTTACTTCCTCTTCGGTTTTTGATTTATTTCCCCTCCTTAATGACTTTATCTCCTTTTGTGTTAAACTATGAACTTGTTTTGCCTTATGTTAGGAGTATTGTGGTTCAATTTCGTGGCATTTGGATGTGTTATAGGCATGCTTTTACTTGATGCCGTTTATGTGTGTTTATATGTCGTTTATGAATCGCCTCACTTATTTTCTGTATTATATGACTTCTTCTTGTTGTCAAACCTTGGATATATGCTATGTTATGTAATATGAAATATATAGTAGCATGTTGGGAGAGTTTGAACATGTTCTATGCTTCTATTTGAGTTCTTGAATAAATTGAATGGAGATATGAATTGAATGATCTATGATCGAACAAGTGAATAAATTGGTTATATGATTTTCATGATCTTTATGTTCTCATATCATGTGTGAGCATTGCCGTGCGTCATATATGGTTCATTTAGGGTCTTGAGTCTCACGAACACGTCTTTTGGTCTTTTGTACAGTTTGTCTCCAGGGTGGAGAGCTTTTGATCGTTCAGGCACTTGGTGCTCGATCCTTGTAACTTCACGGTTAAGGTGAGGGTGGTTTTCGTTTTAGCTACGTATTAAACCCTACAACCCTTATGTGAAAAGCTTTGGCCAAAACCTTATGATTATATATATATGGTTTTCAAATGAGCTATCGAGTAAATTCTTTTGAATTATACGTATGAGCGTATATAAGCTTAAAAATGGTTTTGTAATGAGGCTATGCTCCAAACCGTGTGTCTTCATGCTAGCTATGGATTAGGATGACACGGAGAGGTACGTATATAGCATATGCCGAGTTACACGGTAAGGTATGATTTCTTATAGTATGTATCATATGTATGTATTGATATGTTTTGGCGAGATTATGCTAAGCTGTTATGTTCACGGGCCCCGGGACTTAGTATATGTGGCTAACCGAGGAAGCAAGGGCTGACGGGGATCCCATATACTAGTCCCAACCAAACTACGGTGATACCGGCCCTCGCTAGGAGGTTTAGCGAGGAATGGGAGCTGCGTGCCCTTGGGGGATTCATGTACCCCCATTGGCCTATGTATATATCGGTGGTCAGGTCTAGCTAACTTGTCCACCACCCGGAGGAAGAAGGTTGGTTAAGAATTAGGCTTTTCTTATGTATATGTTATGATATGATTATGCACCGTGCGGGAATACCGGGATCCGGATCGCCCAAACGAATATGTTTTATGATATGATTTATGGTCTGTGTGTATTATAATATATTGTATGATCGCCTAATCAATATATTACTGATATTTGTCGTACACGGTCGGAGTTTGGTTGGAGATTGTGCACGCTCACTCGCCGAGCCTTATATTTATGTATGCTTTATGAATGGAATTAATTTAATATGAATTAGTCATAAAATCCGAGCATTGATTAATCATTCTCTTGCCCTTTTAGGGAACTAATTGCAAACAAAACCTTGTTCGGAATTTATGACTTGCATGTGCATGTTTTATATATATACGTATCGCTCCTGCTCACTCAGTCTTCTAGAGACTGACCCCTCTCCCTCCCCAATCTTTTAGTGTGCAGGCTTGATCTTTGGAGTTTCGAGCTAGGCGGAGGTTTTGGAGTTTTAAGTTGATCGAGTTAGGTTAGGAGAGTCTCTGCACTCATTCATGTATTGGATTTATGTTCGATTTGATTCTGCAGTTTTATGAACTGAATAACTATGTAATTATTATTGAATTGCTTTTACTGGGTTTGGTTATGATTTAAAAGAGGCCTGAAGAGCCCAAATTCCGTTTATGGTTTGTATGTTTGTGGTTGGGCTTGGCCTTGCATTATATATTGTGGATTGGTATTCGTTGCAGGGTCTAGCTCCGCCTGGCTTAGGAAGGTTTTTATGTTTGTCTCCCGTTCGCTAGGGTTTGATACGGGTGCGGATTTATAATTTCGTTACTCGTGTTGAGCCTTAGTGCGGGGGATGTGGTGCCTCACGTGCGGGGTGCTACATAATCTCAAGGAATTCAAGTAAATCGAAATTAAACAAGTTAAGTAACATGATGGATTTAAAATCAACTTGACAATTATTTCATGGAATAAATTTGAATTAAATCAAATTAGAAGGTTAGGGTTAAATATGCATGTAATTAATCAAGTTGACAATTAATCTTAGAATAATTCGAATGAACACATATTAAATTGGATTTACATTAAATCACATAATTCAAGAACTCTTAAATTAAACACGCACAAGTGTAGAGACTTACTTGTAAATGTCATCAGGATGCCTTTCGAGAATACGGGGCGTCACAACCTTCCCCCCTTAAGAGAACCTGGTCCCCAGGTTCCACTGCAAAAATGTAGATCCTCGTGTAGTAGTGCTCCAACTCTTCTCCGGAACTCACATAAGAACATAACTCTAATGGTGAGGCTTACTCCTGTCATCTACACCGAACCTCCTTTAGGATGTCTTGTTATCGTCGAGGTCGGTGCGAGTACTTGATCCGCTAGTTGTTCGAACTCGATCGGTCATTCCCATGATCGGATAGCTGCAACTGCACCCAACCTCGATGTCGTCTCAGATGCACCACTTGCTACCCGTAGTCAGATCAGCGCGTAACGCAACCACAACAAACAAGAGAGAATCCCATCTCCCAGTACGTAAGTGAGAGAGCCCCATCCCTCAGCACCCACAAGAGAGAGAACCCCGTCTCTCGAGCACGCACAAAAGAGAGAACCCCGTCTCTCAAGCACATAATTGAGAGAACCCCGTCTCTCAACCTAAGTCGGACAGATTCCAGCATCTGCCAACATTCTAGTTTGAGAAAATCCAGCATTCCTCAAACTCTTAGATTCAAGAGAATCCAGCATCTCCGAATATCTAAATACAAGAGAATCCAACATCTCTTGCGCACAAAACTTAGAAAGATTCCAACATCTTTCTACCACATAAATAGAGAGTATCCTACATCTCTCCAACACGTAAAAGAGGGAACCTAAGGTCTCTCTTGCACATAAATCCACTGATCAGTTATTCATACATACACACATCATAGTAACACTTGACGAAAAGTATGCGATGCATGTTTGGTGTACCTTATACAACTGATATCGGTGTCCCTTGAGTATAGATTCAACGCTCATACCTCAACTCAAGGGGGATATCGCGATGGAATCCCTATAAAACAAGGTTACAGTATGTATGTATGTTGTATGGGAAGTTAGTGAGCAATCAAGAGAGTTTTAAATCACATAGGCATGAATGGTTCACATAAATACATAACTCATTCATTCCAGCACGGTTCATAACAAGTAGAAATTTCAAGTTACAATTACTAGATCAGGTATCCAAGTTATCACAATTAAAATAACAATAGTCATCACCCACATCAAGCAAAACAAGGTAAGAGTATTTAAACGATGCATGTATGCAAATGCCATGAATGCTTGGCGTACCGTTAACCAAAGTGTAAAAATCTTGACAAGAAAGTCGAGATGAAGCAGTAGGAGTTGATTAAGCCGGTAATGATGCAACCTTCGTCATCTGAACTTCTTTGTCTTGAGTCTTCTCATAAAGTGGTAACTCAGCAAAGCTCGTTTATCACCAAACCCCTTACTAGACCCTAATCCTTGCTCAACTAGAATCATCCTCAGTTTCTCCCAAGAATTCTCATTTATGTGTTAAATCTTAGTCTGCTCATCTTCAAGGAGTTGTCCATGATTCATTTGTCAATTAGATATTTACCTCAGAGTTTCGTTGGATGATCGTGGTGCTAAGTACTTCCCAAAGCAATCCATGGTATATAATTCTAAAACTTGAATAAAGTCTTTCAGCATCTAAGTGTTATATTCCCGCATCAACAATGTCTTCCATCTCATCTTAGAGAAACACCCAAAGAGCTAACAACCAATCTTGTCTTGTCGTTCGTTAACTCTAAATGGCACCAAAACCTTCAACACTCACCGATGGTTTGTAGCTCGTTGCTTAAGTAACATGGTTACCTATCCACATCCCTTGAACTTGATCGAATCGTATTTGATCGGATTCTTCTATATTAACTCGTTTCCATCAACAAGGTGACTACTTCCAAATAAACGAATCGTCAAGGTGAAAATTCATCAAACTCCATCTTTCAATTGACTTTAAGATAGTAAGTCAACATAGCAAATCTCAGTCCTTCAACTCTGAACCTTTTCATGACCATTGATCTTGGTAAAGAATCCTTTCATCTTCGAATTATGGCGTGTTTCCGTTGTAGTACCAATAGGTAGTGTTGACGGAGGGAAATCTTAGTGTTGACTCATAGGGTACCCTGAAATTCGAACACTAAATTCGATGCATGGGAGTTAAAGTGCAAATGAAATATAACACGTATATCACGTAAATGCAACAATTAGTTGTAATTTATAAAGCACATAAAATAAGATGTGACATAATCAAAGTCACAATGTGCACACAATCATATAATCACAAAACAATTCATGCTGAAGGGTCAAAATATCAAGTCAAATAAATGCAATGCGCAGTTATTCCTATGCCGTACGACCTAGACAGACTCAACACGACTCAAGAGCTCGGTTTTGCAACCTAGAGCTCTGATACCACTTAAGGATGCAACACCCCAAACGGAGGATGCCACATTCCCCGCACTATGACCCAGACCCAGAACATGAAATGGAAATCCATGCCCGAATCCGAATCAGAGCGAACGGGAGACCAACTCACACACTAGGCTAGGCGGATCTAACTTGACCAAAACTCAGAGTGCGGAAGCAATTAAAACCAACAACAATAGATAGCGGAAGCATTTAAAACAAAACATGCAAAGCAGGTGACGGGTTCAACTAGCATAGATACCTAATCCCGAATAATAGATCAACAAACATAACAAGTGACGGGTTCAACTAGCATAAATCCCTAGTCCCGAATATCAACATAAATTAATAATCATCAAGTGCCACAAGGGGCCGAATGAGGGTGCCACAAGGGGCTACCGAAAAGTAAAGTATAATCTCAAGTCTACAAGTCTTAAGTATAAGTAAACTGTATGAGATGATAAATGCAAATAGAAAGACTAGACCGATGAAGTGCAACTCAAAGGACTCACTTCCGCCTAGCAAACGCCAACAACCTGCAACTAAAAGTGTAAATGAGGGGTCAGTCAACTTGACCGAGTGAGGGGGCTAACGCACACCCACTGTATATATATATGGAGCATAGCACATATCAGAAGGGTGGACTCATGAACCGGAGATAGGTGTTGCATACCAAAGACATTTCCAAAAGTACCCAAAAGATAGTTATAAGTATAAGATTTAGAAAACATTTCAGAAACTCTATCTCGATTCATGATTCCCAGACAGAACAGAACACATGCTCGGCGAGTACGAGCTTCCAACCTTTACTCCTCAGAACATATCATAAAATACAAAATCAATCCAACCGTCACACCAATGATGGAGGAGATGTACCGTCCCCAAACCATCCATAACAGACATACCCTCAAGGGGTAGCGAACCCACAAGAGTCCTCCCCGGCCTTAGCCGAAGGCTCAAGATACCACACCTTCCCTACAGCACGGGTCGCGTGAAGATATCTCAAATGGAACTAGCACAGTGGCTTATCCGACGGCCCTATGCCGTGTCGGTCTCCACTCGTACCAGCTCCTGGATCCACATAACATAACATACATACATACATACAGATGCCAATATTTCATGGCCAACTCGCTACATAATCACAACACAACTGTTTTTCCAAAATAGCTTACATATGCTTCAAAAACTGGTTTTTATATATATTCCTACGCTGCAGGGATAGCCCGCCCACGCAAGACTCACACACTTACATTCCCACGCTGCAGGGATAGCCCGCCCACGGAGAAGTGCAAGCATAAGGTCATAAAAATATCATATTCAACACATACATAACTATTATAAGGTATACTCGCATGCAGGGGTAGAAATCAACATGTAAAGGCCATAGGTCGCATAACTATACAAAATCCTAAACCTCACCTCGTGAAAGTAGAGTCTGAGAGTGTGAAGGGCCAAACACTCTAAACCTCAGGCCCACCGGCACCACCAAACTCTGTGATAAGACATACAGAAACCCAGACTTAGACTCTATATGAACCAAACAAGACGCACGGCGTTGCTCAACATGATCGTGATTATGCATAAGTGTTCATGTTGTGCTTGGATAAGGTGTCGTGGTCATTCAAGGCATATCAATGCTCAACAAGATCATATTTACAAGCAACCATCATGCAATTCCATATCCAAAGATGCAAGATCAATTTAGGAAGTCAATGTATTCACAAAATGCATATTAAATCATCCAATGTCACCGGGTTCAATTATAATATTTGAATTAAGTATCAAGTTCATGACGAGTTATAAAGTGCATAAGTAAGAGCAACTTGATCATATAAACATACAAAGTTATTGTACGTAGATGGCACGCTTGTTACAAATAAAGAGTGCATTTAATCCACTTAAGATCATATTTTACAACTTCACAACATGTTTGGTATACAAGCTCAAGTCACATTCATAGTTTCATAAATATTACACTTACATCCCCTAAGTTGATTACTAAGCATAATTGTTCTTTTAAAGTGTTTATACAATTATTCAACTAGGAATTAATTACTTACAAGCATTACAATTATCAATTTATCGTAATTCATAATATACCATTTTCAAGTAGTAAGAGTAAATCAAGATATTACAATTCTAACTCCTATCATGCATCAAGTCTCAAGTTGTTCAAGCATCTTTCATGTATCTAAATTTACATTTGAAACACAATTTACAATAAACATAACATTGAGAACGTCTCAAATTCATATAGAGAAATCACAACATTTTCTAAAATACCATTCAAGTTCATTTAGTCACATAAAAGATTAGTTTCTAAATATTACACTAACACCCCTTCATATCTAAACACATAGCACAAATTCATCACATCGGGATTCAAATTGTAAATCGAAACATTCATGCATGTCACAATCCATTCAATACATGTTTTCGAATATGATTGGAAGACATCTCGATCAACAAACCAACAATAACCAATTTATTTGCACTTAAAACAATTAATTCAAATAATCACAATTACGCAAAATAATTCATAATAAATAGATCGAGTGTCCGATTAACGAACGGAAAGTGGCGTTGAACTCACCACAACGAGAAGAACATTCTGTCCGAAAGTCTCTGGAGTGCCGCCACCGGAGCCGCCGGAAAGTCGCCGGGCCGCCACCGGGCCGCCGTCAAAAGTCGCCGGAAAAATCCCGAAAAATCAGTCCTGAATGAAGTCTTCGTGCCCGTTCCGAATCCTCGATCAATTTCTGGAAATTCCAAGCCGATTATCGTAGATCTGAAATCCATGACGAGCTCTTCGAAAGCCCTAAGGTAGCTTTCCGGAAAAATCCTCGGAGCTAGTGCCGCCGTTGCCCCGCCACTTTGCCGCCGCTGATCCACTGCCAAACCACCGAATCTGGAGTCGCCTGATCATAGTTCACTAGTTCTCGTCGTTCCGAACAACTTTCGTGAAGAGCCCGAGACCAAAAGATGGCCGGAAAAGGCCCCCGTTGGCCGCCGAAGTTTCTGCCGCTGCTGCTACAGTAACTCGCGCCGCCGCCGCGAGCTTTGGGCGGCGCGTGCGGAGCCGTCGCTGATCCGATGGCCTCGTCGCTGATGTCAAACGAAGTGCCTGGAAGTCCTCTGTCTGGGCATGGGGCGCGTGCATCAAGAAGGTGGCCGGAAAACGCCGCGAAACGCTGGCGAAGTGGCGGCGGTCTGACAGCTCCGCCGCTGCTACTGAAATCCGGCCATAACTCCGCCACCGTTCGTCGTTAGGCCGTCAAATTGGTACTCTTACGTCGGTCTCGCCGATATAATCGAAATGGACTATTCGTTTGTTGAATTCCGTCGAGAAACGATCGAGTTATGGGCTCGTAACCGAAGCCGCGCATAGTGACCCGCGGGAAAGAGAAAGTGGGAGAGGAGAGAGAGAGAGAGAAAAAGGGATTGGGAGAAATGTGTCTTGTGCACAAGCTATATACAACCGGGTATCCTTATCGCGTAGCAAGTAATAGCGCGTACAAATAGTACAAATAATCGTAAATAAAATCGGTAAAGTTACGACTAAACATTCAAGCTCCGCATAAATTTATAAATTAAAATGAAATGGAGATTTACCAATTTGAGTTTAATTCAATTTAATTTTGGAAACCTTTCATACAATTTAACGACACTTTGTAAACACATAATTAACAATTAATCTCAAGGAATTCAAGTAAATCGAAATTAAACAAGTTAAGTAACATGATGGATTTAAAATCAACTTGACAATTATTTCATGGAATAAATTTGAATTAAATCAAATTAGAAGGTTAGGGTTAAATATGCATGTAATTAATCAAGTTGACAATTAATCTTAGAATAATTCGAATGAACACATATTAAATTGGATTTACATTAAATCACATAATTCAAGAACTCTTAAATTAAACACGCACAAGTGTAGAGACTTACTTGTAAATGTCATCAGGATGCCTTTCGAGAATACGGGGCGTCACATGACTTGTATATTTAATTCCCCAAACATGATTGAGTGTTTGATTATTTTGATCACCCCTTATTATGTAAATTTGTAAGAATAAATACTTAACTAAGTATAATTGGTCTTAAATGCATTAATATAACAAAAATCAATCATGTATATATAGATATATATATGCATCCACTTCATCATTATATAATATAATTGCATTTACACCCTCATTCCACTCACTTCTAACATCTAATTATCTAAGAGATAAGGGTCTAGTTGCAATAATCATAATTAGGCAAGACTTTTGCACCTCTCATCATATACATATACATATACATATACATTTCCCTAATATATCTTATAGCATATATACATTACATTACATACACTCACTCATATCTCTCTCATTCAAACACAAGAACACACACACACACACTAAATCTCTACAACACACACAAACCTCTTTTCTTCCATTTTCTTCATGCACACACTTTTGATCAAGCAAGAGGAAGGAGAAGAGGAGGTCTAGGATCATCATCATCATCACCTTCATCATTTCATCCATATCATCTCTTCTATCTTTCTCTTAAGGTTGGTGATATGTGTGTTTATATAGGTGTTTGTGTGTAGATAAGGTGTGGAAGGGCTTTTTGATTTATAGACTTATATCTTGTTGCTAGTGGTTTTTGAGCATGAATATATGATATCTTATTGATTTGGTGCATGAACTTGAGTATTTGATGAAAGTAGGTCAAGGTGATATATTTGAGGGTTTGTGGATTGAATTCTTGATGACCTTAACATGTTTGCTTAGATTAATTGATGTATAAAGCAGGTATTGGATCTATATTGAATTTATATGATAGTTTTGAGGTGTTTAATTGTTGTGATTTGGTGTTGGTATGGTTTGGGAGGCAAATTTCGAGCCTTGCCTGTTTTCCCTTCGTCTATGCTGCTAGAGAAGGATCCACTGGCATGGATTTTTATACATCGAGAAATCCACGGCAGTGGATCCTCCCCTGTTTTCAGCCTGAGTTTGTTTTGTTCTGTTTACCCCTCAAAAGAACTCTGAGTGACCTAATTTTTAAACCAACGGAAACCTCTTGAAGTCTAGAATACTCTACAATTGGAATCACCTCATTATCCTTTCTAATTTATGAGATATATTTAATCCTTTTTGGTGCCCCCACTTCACCAAAAATCTGCATGCACCCAACTTCAAGCTTACACCATTTTCACCTCACTTTGAACTAGAAAACGAGCCATATATCCAACAAGCAAAATTCAATTCTATCTTCCAGAACTCAAGATATTCTAGTTTTCCTACAGCGTGTGCGTTTCCGAAAATTATCGGTTTTTGCCCAACTTAACCAAAACTTTCTTCTTGCATTCCTTTCACTCTCTTGGCTTCCTTATGTGAATTATATGAAGTATATGCTTGGTTAATTTATAAGTATGCTCCAATGTGACGCTTCTTAGTACTTAATTGCTCAAACATGATTCTATAACTCCATGCCCTATACGAATTGAACTTGAAATGTTTGAATGATATGAATATATGACTCCTTGAGTTTAATTTCATCTCTTAGATGTTAATTAGTTCTCATACATATTTAATTGTCACTTGATTGCTAATTTGTTTGGTTATTAAGGTGTTACATGAGCTTTGCCGTGCGTCATACTTGGTCTCATATTGAGTCTCGTCCCACGAGTTCATGTAGTTTCCTTTCTTGTCCAGTTCTTCTCCAGGGTGGAGATCATCGATCGTATGGACACTTTCTTGTATTTTTGTATTGTTCCGTCACTCGTCAGGTGAGGTTTAATTTCTAGTTATATTTAGAACCCTTATATGTGAGATTTTCGCTAAAATCTATATTTATATCTACAGTTTTAAAAATCTAAAACGATTGCAAGCAAGACATGTTATTGTACTGAACCAACCTTGATTTGGCGAGTATATTGTTCACGGTGGGCCCGAGGGTAGTGTATTGAGCCAACCGGGAAAGCAAGGGCTGACGGGTAACTCTTGCACCATCCTCACCATTTTGGGATCACCTCTGAATTGACCAGGAGGTTTGATGGAGGAAGAAATCCCATACGTGGGAGTCATGTTCCCAACGTACACCATGACTGGATGGTTGGGCCTTGCAAACCCACCATCACTCGGAGGAAGAAGGGTTCATGAAACTGCTACTTATGCACTGTAATAAATTACATGATCACCATTGAATTGCAATCCTGATTGTCATGATTGTTCACTGTCGGAGTAAAGGTTGGAGACTTGCCCTCAATCGTTGGGCCACTGATTGATTGAAACTATAATAAATGTTAGACTCGATAGTTGTAACCTCGGGCGATATTATGTCTTATTTCTTTAATCATATTGTTTTTTTCAGAAAACATTACCCGAGATTATAACTTGCATGTATTTGCTCTTATAATTATTCAAACCCCTCACTCAGTCTTTTGTAGACTGACACCTCATATTTTCAGGTTTGCAGGGTTCGTGCTAGTCGGGATCGAGTCGGTCTTTCATTTTGGGTCTAGCACTTGTCTTTCTCATTTTATTGTACATTTTGATGTATATCTATTACTTATAATTGTGTTGGAGAATTGATATTGTCCCTATATGGATATGATGGAATTGAACTTGATATGGTGGCATTGAAATGCTAATGGAATGTATATGTTTGTTAAGCTTCTGTTATATTTTGATACATCGTTGTTATTTAATTGAGGGTTAGTCCTAGTTAGTGAGTCATTTTTTTTATTGTCTCCCGTTCGCTACAGGCTTGATTCATGTATGGGTGTTCGTTCCATATGTGGATTGAACTATAGTGCGGGGGATGTGGCTACCTAGCATTCTGGGTGCTACAAGAACACAAGACCCAAGACTTAAACTCAACTATGAACCAATGTTAATGGAATGTATATGTTTATTACGCTTCCGTTATATTTTGATGCATCGTTGTTATTTAATTAAGGGTTAGTCCCATCTAGCTAGTGGGTCATTTTTTTTATTGTCTCCTGTTCGCTATAGGCTTGATTCATGTATGGGTGTTCGTTCCATATGTGGATTAAACTATAGTGCGGGGGATGTGGCTACCTAGCGTTCCGGGTGCTACAAGAACACAAGACCCGAGACTTAAACTCAACAATGAACCAATTAGACGCCACGCAATGCTCATGAATGCAATGTATGCATATGAAGTGCATAAATGTACTACTTAACGCATATCAAATCATAACTCGTTCAAATCATATCAAATAAATTCGAAAATCTAATACAATCAAGTTAACACATAATAATACATGTTAGCAAAGCTTAGGGATCATATTAGGGGCGGGAGAGAAGCAAACAAGCGAAGAAAACAAGAAAACAATGTTCGGAGCAAAAAGGTGTTGCTGCCTCAAATCCACCCCGTGGAATTTTTAAAAAGGGAAATCCACGGTCGTGGATTCAAGGCAGATAGCTTCCAAGAGGGCCTGCCTCAAATCCACCCCCATGGATTATTTTTAAAGCAAAATCCACGGTCGTTGATTAAGGTCATGGGCCAAAATACAAGGAAAAACTTGCAAAACCCAAGTAAAATCCATCGTAAACCAAATTAACAGCTTCAAGGCATGCAAACGAGAAAGAAAACCATGTAATCATGTAAGAAAACGTCCCAAATCATCCCTACACAAACATACTACAAACCGGGAAAGAAAGGGATTCAAAGGAGCAAGAATTTATCAAGTTTCTCCCAAGTATCTCAAATAGCAATAATGGTATTCAATATACATCCAACTAACATGAGTAAGGAGCAAATACAAGCAATAAATATACCATATTGATCAACCTATAAAGCTTCAAACTCATAAAAAAAACAAGAGATGCATAAGTTCTCCCAAAATGCATAAGACCTAACTATTCATGATTCCAAGCAAATCTCATGATCTCCAAAATTAAAGCATGATATAAGAAGTGTAAAATGATCAGAAGATGGAGGAGAGAAAGAATCTTGAATTACCTTCAAGGGTTGAGCAAGAAAAGGCTAAAGACTTGAGCTTGAAGGGCCAAAAATTGAGGTTCAACAATGGAAGATGGCTTAGAGCTTCTCTTCTCTTCCTTTTCTCCCCTTTGGTTCAAAACCATCAGAAACAAGAGAGAGGGATGGCTGATTTTGGGGGATAAAAGTTAAGGCTAGGTACAAGGTATAGGTTGGTAGCTCTCAAGTGGATCACATAGGCACGTCATAGGTATGCAGGGTCGAAATCTGCATCGTTGGGGGTCAAAACGGGATCGAAAAAGTACAAGGCTTATTCCATTGTTTTCGAATCGTCGATTCAAGTACAATGGCAAAGACAAAACTTTAATCCGAGTTCCTGAGCTCAGGTTACGAGAAAATGACTAAAGAGTGGCCAAATTGTAAATTGACCCAAAAGTTTGAAATAAAATTCAATTGATTCCAAACCGAAACAAAAAAGTCCAAAACAAGTTTAAAACATACAATTAAGTCCAAGAATCATATAATTCATGTTATTATACAAATTAGGCATGCTCAGGTTCAAGTTCCAAATCTCAAATGATAGAATTCAAGTCCAACGTGCAAGTAGGGCAAACTCGTATCCAAATTCCCACATAATTCATATAATAGATAAATAAAGAAATATAAATCAAATGGAATGCATCAAATAATATGAAAATAAGTGCAAATACGGAAATTAAACTCACACATGGTACCAACTTGTAAGTTCGAGCGGGCGGGGTGTCACAAACTCTCCCCCTTAAAAGGACCTGCCCTCAGGTCCGAACCGTGGTCTCAAACAACTCGGGGTACAAGGACCTCATCTTCTCTTTGGTTTCCCAAGTAGACTCCTCATATTTTTGATCTCTCCAAAGAACTCTGATCAAGGGAATCTGTCGGTGCCTTAACTCCTGCATTTTTTAATCCTGAATTGCAACCGGGTGCCTTTCTATTGTCAAATCCGACTCTAACTGTACCTCAGCAACTGGGAGAATAGTGGCCTCATCGGGATAATACTTGCGAAGCTGAGAAACATTAAAAACATTTTGTATCCCGGTCAAACTTGGTGATAGATCCAATCTATATGCAGTTTCTTCAATCCGTTCCAAGATCTCAAAAGGCCCGAGGTATCGTGGATTATGCTTTCCATTTTTACCTATTCAAGCGAAGCCCTTCCTTGGAGATGCCTTAAGAAAGACTCTATCTCCGACTTCAAACTCCAAAGGCCTTCTTCTCTTATCGGTGTAGCTCTTCTGACGAGCTTGTGTTGCCTTCATTCGTTGTCGGATCTTGTGAACCTTCTTAATGGTTTCGGCAATCTTCTCCTTAGGTTCTACTCTCTCGAACTTATCCTCTTCAGTCCATCTCCAATCATCTATATCCCAAAACAACGGAGACTTGCACTTTCTCCCTTAAAGTGCCTCGTACGGAGCCATCTTAATCGAAGCCAGATAACCATTGTTATAAGCAAACTCGACCAACGCTAGGTGTTCCTCCCACTGATTCTAGAAATCCAACACACACGCCCTAAGTATATCCTCCAAATACTGAATTAACCTTTCCGATTGTCAGACTGTTTGAGGATGAAAGGCGGTGCTAAACTTGAGCCGGTTGCCCAAACATTTTTGGAGATTCTGCCAAAAGATAGAAGTGAACCTTGGATCTCGGTCTGAAACAATACTAGCCGGTACTCCATATAACCTGATAATCTCCGGAACATATAACTCGGCTAGCTTTGGTACCTTGTTGGACATCCGAACCTTGAGGAAATGAGCTGAATTGGTAAATCTATCCACAATTACCCATATTCCATCATACCCTCCTTTAACTCTAGGTAAGCTGGACACGAAGTCCATTGTCACTTGTTCCCACTTCCATTCGGGAATAGGGAGTGGTTGGAGAGTTCCTCCCGGTTTCTGGTGTTCTGCCTTCACTCTTTGGCACGTCAGATATCTCTTCACGAAATTCGCGACATCCCACCAGAATCTCTCTCTCAAATCCCGATACATCTTGGTACCTCCCGGATGGATAGAATAACCTGAGCGATGTGCCTCCTCGAGTATAAGTCTCTTGAGATCTTTTGGGATGCACACTCTTGCTTCAAACCTCAACAAACCGGTATCATCAACCCTGAACTTAGAATTCGGATCATCTCTTGAACGAGCAACCAATCTTTGAATCTCTGTGTCTGAATTCTGAGCCTCCAACAACTGTTGCAACAAATCCGGCATAACTGTAAGAATAGCTAACCAAGTCCCCGAAACCAAAACCTCTGAACCCGAACGCGAAAAACTAGCTACCAAATTAGCCACATTTGCCTTTCTATTGAAGGCATCGGTTACCACATTTACCTTACCCGGATGATATTGGGTAGTGCAATCATAATCCTCTAATAACTCCATCCAACTCCTCTGTCTTACATTTAAATCCTTCTGAGAAAAGAGGTACTTAATTCTCTGATGATCGGTGAACACTTCAAACGTTGCACCATGGAGATAGTGTCGCCACTTCATTAAAGTGAACACAACTGCAACTAATTCAAGGTCATGGGTAGGGTAATTCTTCTCATGCTCCTTTAATTTCCTTGAAGCATAAGCCACCACTCTACCATTCTACATCAAAACACACCCGAGACCTTCCTTGGAAGCATCCTTATAAACTGTATAACCTTTAGTACCCTCGGGTAGGGTAAGAACCGGTGCCGAAGTCAGTCTGACCTTCAAAGTCTAAAAACTAGCTTCACACTTGTTATCCCATTCAAACTTCACTTCCTTCTTAGTTAACCGGGTCAACGGGGCTGCAATCTTAGAGAAATCCTTAACAAATCTGCGATAATACCCTGCTAACCCAATAAAACTTCTGATCTCTGAGGCATTCTTCGGTCTCTCCCAACATAACACGGTTTCAATCTTAGATGGATCAACCTCAATTCCATTTCCTGAAATGATATGGCCTAGGAAGATAACTCTGTGGATCCAAAACTCACACTTGCTGAACTTAACATAAAGCTTATGTTCCCTTGGTGTTTCCAAGACAATCTGAAGATGCTGTGCATGTTCTTCAGCGGACTTTGAATACACCAGAATGTCGTCTATATAGATCACTACAAACTTATCAAGGAACGGCCTGAACACTCGGTGCATCATGTCCATAAACACACCTGGGGCATTAGTTAACCCAAACGACAACACAATGAACTCAAAATGCCCATACCGAGTATTGAACCCAGTCTTTGGTATATCCTCCTCCCTAATACGTAGCTGATAATAACCCCGCCTCAGATCTAACTTGGAGTTAACCTTGGAACCTTGCAAAATATCGAACAACTCCTCGATGTGAGACAAAGGGTATTTGTTCTTCATGGTCATCCGATTTAACTCGCGGTAATCTATGCACATCAGTAACATTCCATCCTTCTTCTTTACAACCAAAACGGGAGCACCCCAAGGAGAAATGCTCAGACGGATGTACCCGTAAGCTAGAAGCTCACCAAGCTACGTTTTCAGCTCCTTTAACTCCGCAGGAGCCATTTTGTAGGGAGTCTTCAAAAAAGGCTCAGCTCTGGGATAGAGGCCAATTACAAACTTGATGTCCCTATCGGGTGTTAGAGAACCCAACGTCACAGGGAAAACATCGGCATGTTGGAAAACGGAATCAGAAAAGGAGCAGAAATTTAAAAATTTTCCAACAAAAGGATCTTGGGCTCGCAATCGTGTATCCAAATTCGTAGAGATTAGAAACTTACTTTTCAATAATTTTTCTTGATGCGTTTCAAGCCACCCAAGAACACTATTCTCGCGGCTTGATCCCCTCTCGTTGGTAAAGCTCGAATCTTCGAACTTCTAACTTGAAGCTCTCTGGAGATAGTCTACCAACTTGACTATAATCTAACTAGTAAGGATGCTAGTTCTCTAGTTAGTGTCTAGGCTTAACCTAGGGTTTAATTTATTTTGGAGAAAGGATAGTGTTCAACACATGAACCAAAAGAAGATCATCAATTAGCTCCAAGGGGAGCTCGAGCTCCCCTATATATAGGAGAGGGAGGGACGCCCAAACCCTAGTCCTTTTGGGCTAAGGATTTGGTCCCTCTCTCCTATTACTTGATCATCAAGTAATTTTGACTTTGACTTTGAATTCTAATTCAAATCAACTTTTAAGAGAGCTAAAATATCCAAACCCTTGTGGATATTATTATACTTTATTTATTTAAACTAAATAACTTATTTTATCTAATTAATGAATTCACAATTAATTAACTAGATTATTTTTCTCCAAAATAAGACTTTCGTTTTAATTTAAAATTAAACCAAAGTCTATTAAATAATTAATAAATTAATTTTTAAATATATATATATATATATATATATATATAAATATATTCACGTGTGAGACACGTGTCACAATGGCACGTGTCACTCACGTGACCCACACGTGTGGTTTCACACGTGCGGAACCCTCTTGGCCCGATTAACTCATTTAACTATTTTCAAGCCTCAACTCATGTAACCAAGTTGTTGTGTGTGACCCTCTAGGTTCTCAATTCAATTAGCTGTGATCCTAATTAATTAATTCACAAATTAATTAATTAGTTTACAGATTAAACGACCATAGTCTAGCAACAGGTGTTTAACCCCTAGCTCAATTAGAATGTTCGGATTCGACAGAACCTTTAAGTCGTTGATTCTTGTGAGATACAATCCTCCTACTTACTATCTCACAACCAAGATCTAGGGTAAGGGAATAATCAGAACCCTAATAATCCGCTCTTAAAGCTAAGTGCATTTCATATCCATTTGATCTCAATCCAAGAAACCCTTTTCTTGATGTCTTGATCTACTTCCTTGGCCAAGGACACCATATGGCCTATGAATGACTTACACAATAAGAGATCACCTTGCAAATGCAAGTGTAGTTCCTTTCTTGATTCTCATTCACTTTCAAGAATCACTTATGCATCCCCAGCATAAGCCTTGAATCAGTTGTCTAAGGCGACACCCTTTAAAGCTTATGCCTAAGACTACAGGGTTAACTCATAAAGTGATATGGAACCTCAAGTCTAAGGATCAATTAATCACATCAATGACTCGTGAGATATTTCCTAATCTGGAAGTTTCCATTTCCTGAAATAGAAACTTCCTTTCCCATTTAGGAATGTTCTCACACGGGGCACCTCAGTGAACTTATTTATTGAAGTAAGCACCCTCATGTATCACGCACGTATCAACTATACACTTTGCACCTCCATGAAACAAGGTGGTCCTTCTTAAGGGCGTGATCCCACAAGCAAGCCTTAGAGGAGTCAGGTTGACATTCCCACTGTCGGTAGGACTCATCGGCTTTGAGTATTTTACTAATCATGACTTATGTGATATAGGGCTCGTTTCATAAACCATTTCACCTAAATGGTAGAGTCCTAAAGTCATCAGGATCAGGGGAGTTCTCATACATGCACAGATAAAGTAAACACATACCAAACAAGAGCATATAAAGAAGTGTTGTCTCAATTCGTTATTTTATTCAAAGATTATCTATGATTACTATAAGGAAAAACAAAAAGCAGATATACAATCGGCTTTCTAGGACACTATTCCTAACAACCTCCCACTTGCCCGTCAAAGCCCTTCTAAAGCTACTCTAAGTCCCATCTTCTCAAGATGACCTTGGAAAGCTTCTTGACTAAGGGGTTTAGTAAGTCGATCTGCCACGTTCTCTGCAGATGTGACCCTCTCAATTTGCACATCTCCTCTTTTGATAATATCACGGATTAGGTGATACTTCCTCATAATGTGCTTGGTCCGTTGGTGAGATCTTGGTTCTCTTGCTTGAGCAACCGCCCCAGTGTTGTCACAAAACACAGTAATGGGGTCTTTCATACTAGGAACAACATTCAACTCTTGAATGAAGTTTCTAATCCAAACACCTTCTTTAGTTGCATCATTTACAGCTAAGTATTCGGCCTCAGTGGTCGAATCTGCAGTGGTCGTTTTCTTGGAACTTTTCCAACTCACTGCTCCGCCGTTTGGGCAGAAAATGTATCCTGACATTGACTTAAAATCATGTAAGTCAGATGCAAAGCTTGCATCGCAGTATCCTTCGACAGTAAGATCTTTCTGACCTCCGTAAACTAAGAATAAGTCTTTAATTATGTGATTAATTAATTACGAGTGTTTTAAATATTATATTTTAATATAAATTGTTATTAGTTTATTTTATTTTATTTTATAATTTTATTTCGTTAATTAATTCATTTAATTGATAATTAAGAATTAAAGTTAATTAATCATGTTTTAATTATATCAATTAATCCCAAAATTTTAAATCGTTGACTTGAGTTTTAATTTAAAATTAGAATTTAAACTTTATTATTTAATTTATAATGTTATGAAATTGTTACGTTTGCGCATGAGTGTTTTAATCGTGCGTTGTTCTTATATGATTTGATGTCGAAATTTCGTGAAAATTTAGTATGTTGTAGATTTATGTGTTATGAATATGCATATTTGCTCGTTTTATGTTTTCGATCTCATTTGACGTGGTAACAAATTTATTTTGAATTATGGAACCAAATCGGGGGCTAACTGGCAATTAGCGCACCCTTGGTTCTGTATGTGATATCTTGAGCTCGGGAACTCGGATTCGAGTTCCATCAGCTTCGTTGAACTCGTATCGAAGATTCGGGTTTAATGAACTCAACCTCATTTTCTTCTAAGATCGTTTTAACCTCCGAAATTTAACCGAAACTTGTGACATCCGCCTAAATGACCACCTACCACTATCTTGATCATATCTTGAACCATGGTTAACCAAATTGAGCAAGGTTTGAACCCACATGACCCTCACTTAACCCTTAATAAGCCCACTTTACTTTCATTCCATTTCACACTCCAAAACCAAGCCTTAGCAGCTACAAACCGAGACAGCTTGAAGCTCCAAGAGAAACACCTTTCATTTTCACCTTTTGAGCTCATCTCTCCTCCAAATCGCTCCAAACTTGAAAGGTAAGTTCATGTATGTGTTGTGCATCTCCTCTGCCTTCTTGTGAGTTCTTATTTGCTTATTTTGATGGAGATTTGAAAGAGTGTTGGATTTATAGTGAATAGTTAGGTCTTCTCCATTTTTTCTTGAATCCATGTCTTAGGGTCGGTTTTTGTGAGATTTGATGTTGGAAAATACGAATCAGAAAGCAGCGGAATTTAAAAATTTTCCCAAAAAAAGAATCTTGGACTCGCAATCGTGTATCCAAATTCGTAGAGATAAGCAACTTACTTTTCTTTTATTCTTTCTTGAAGCGTTTCAAGCCACCCAAGAACACTCTTCTCGCGGTTTGATCCCCTCTCCTTGGTAAAGCTCGAATCTTCAACTTCTTACTTGAAGCTCTCTAGAGATAGTCCACCAACTTGACTACAATCTAACTAGTAAGGATGCTAGTTCTCTAGTTAGTGTTTAGGCTTAACCTAGGGTTTCGTTTATCTTGGAGAAAGGATGGTGTTCAACTCATGAACCAAAAGAATTGCCAATTAGCTCTCAGGGGAGCTCGAGCTCCCCTATTTATATTAAGGGAGTGGCCGAAAATCCGTAGTCGTTATGGGCTAAGGATTTTGGTCCCTCTCTCCTATTACTTGGTCATCAAGTAATTTTGACTTTGACTTTGAATTCAAATTCAAATCAACTTTCAAGAGAGCTAAAATATCCAAACTATTTTTGGATAATTTTATACTTTATTTATTTAAAATAAATAACTTATTTTATCTAATTAATTAATTCATAATTAATTAAGTAGATTATTTTCTCCAAAATTAGACTTTCTTTTTAATTCAAAATTAAACCAAAGTCTATTAAATAATTAACACATTTAATTATTTAATATATATATACAATATATATATTTACATGTGTGGGACACGTGTCACAAGGACAAGTGTCACTCACGGGACCTACACGTGTGGTTTCACACGTGTGGAACCCTCTTGGCCCGATTAACTCGTTTAATCATTTTCAGGCCTCAATTCATGTAACCAAGTTGTTGTGTGTGACCCTCTAAGTTCTCAATTCAATTAGCAGTGATCCTAATTAATTAATTCACTAATTAATTAATCAGTTTATAGATTAAACGACCATAGTCTAGCAGTAACTGTTTAACCCCTAGCTCAATTAGAATGTTCGGATTCGACAGAACCTTTAAGTCGTTGATTCTTGTGAGATACAATCCTCCTACTTACTATCTCTCAACCAAGATCTAGGGTAAGGGAATAATCAGAACCCTAATAATCCGGTCTTAAAGAAAAGTGCATTTCATATCCATTTGATCTCAATCCAAGAAACCCTTTTCTTGATGTCTTCATCTACTGCCTTGGGCAAGGACTCCATATGGCATATGAATGACTTACACAATAAGAGATCACCTTGCATATGCAAGCGTATGTCCTTTCTTGATTCTCATTCACTTTCATGAATCACTTGTGCAGCCCCATCATAAGCCTTGAATCAGTTGTCAAAGGCAACACCCTTTAATGCTTATACATAAGACTACAGAGTTAACTCATAAAGTGACAAGGAACCTCAAGTCTAAGGATCAATTAATCACATCAATGACTCGTGAGATATTTCCTAATCTGGAAGTTTCCATTTCCTGAAATAGAAACTTCCTTTCCTATTTAGGAATGTTCTCACACGGGGCACCTCAGTGAACTTACTTATTGAAGTAAGCACCGTCATGTATCACGCACGTATCAACTATACACTTTACACCTCCATGAAACAAGGTGGTCCTTCTTAAGGGCGTGATCCCACAAGCAAGCCTTAGAGGAGTCAGGTTGACACTCCCACTGTCGGTAGGACTCATCGGCTTGGAGTGTTTTACTAATCATGACTTATGTGATATAGGGCTCGTTTCATGAACCATTTCACCTAAATGGTAGAGTCCTAAAGTCATCAGGATTAGGGGAGTTCTTATACATGCACAGACAAAGTAAACGCATACCAAACAAGAGCATATAAAGAAATGTTGCCTCAATTTGTTATTTCATTCAAAGATTGTCTGTGATTACAATAAGGAAAAGCACAAAGCGGATATACAATCGGTTTTCTAGGGCACTATTCCTAACAATCTCCCACTTGCCCGTCAAAGCCATTCTAAAGCTACTCTAAGTCCCATCTTCTGAAGATGAGCTTGGAAAGCTTCTCGACTAAGGGGTTTAGTAAGTGGATCTGCCAGGTTCTCTGCTGATGTGACCCTCTCAATTTGCACATCTCCTCTTTTGATAATATCATTGATTAGGTTATACTTCCTCATAATGTGTTTGGTCCGTTGGTGAGGTCTTGGTTCTCTTGCTTGAGCAACCGCCCCAGTGTTGTCATAAAACACAGTAATGGGGTCTTTCATGCTAGGAACAAAATTCAACTCTTCAATGAAGTTTCTAATCCAAACAACTTCTTTAGTTGCATCATTTGCAGCTAAGTATTCGGCCTCAGTGGTCGAATCTGTAGTGGTCGTTTTCTTGGAACTTTTCCAACTCACTGCTCCGCCGTTTAGGCAGAAAATGTATCCTGACATTGACTTAAAATCATCTAAGTCAGATGCAAAGCTTGCATCGCAGTATCCTTCGACAGTAAGATATTTCTGACCTCCGTAAAGTAAGAATAAATCTTTAGTACTTTTCAAGTACTTGAGAATATTCTTCACGGCAGCCCAGTGACCATCTCCAGGGTTAGATTGGAAACGACTTGTTACACTAAGTGCATAAGCCACATCTGGTCGAGTACATAACATTGCATACATTATGCTACCTATTGCTGATGCATAAGGTGTACGAGTCATTCTTTCCTTCTCAAGGTTAGTCTTAGGACACATCTTCTTTGAAAGATATGTTCCTACACTCATAGGAAGGTTCTTAACCTTTGCTGACTCCATATTGAATCTCTTCAATACTTTGTTAATGTACATCGACTGTGATAGTCCTATTAACCTTCTAGATCTATCTCTATAGATTTTAATTCCAAGGATATAGGACACATCACCCAGATCTTTCATCTCGAATTGGTTCGATAACCATAGCTTAGTCACTTTCATGTCATCCTTCGAATTCCCAATAAGAAGGATGTCATCAACATAAAGTACTAAGAATTGCACTGAGGTCTCCAATTCCTTTCTATACACACATGATTCATTCGAAATTTGAATGAAGCCAAACGCTTTGACTGATTCATCAAATCGAATATTCCAATTCCTAGAAGCCTGTTTCAATCCATAGATTGATCTTTGGAGTTTGCAAACCTTTTGCTCACTCCTACTGAATGTGAAACCTATGGGTTGCTCCATATAAATGTCTTTATCAATGTCACCACTGAGAAAGGCAGTTTTCACATCCATTTGCCATATCTCGTAGTCATAATACGCAGCAATGGCAAGCATGATCCGAATAGACTTTTGCATTGCAACTGGTGAAAAGGTTTCATCAAAGTCCACGTCGGGTCTTTGAGTGAATCCTTTTGCAACCAGTCTTGCTTTGTAGGCTGCAATGTTTCCATCAACTCCAAGCTTTCTCTTAAAGATCCTTTTGCAACCTATGGGTTTGACCCCATCAGGCAAATCTACCAAGGTCCAAACTTGGTTGGAGTTCATGGAATCCATTTCGGATTTCATGGCTTCTATCCACTGTTCAGAGTCAGAATTTGAAAGTGCCTCCTCATATGTTAAAGGATCATTATCCTTTTGAGAGATTTCATGGAAGAATCCATACCATCTCTCCGGTTGTCTAGGAGTGCGTTCAGAACGCCTTAGAGGAGAATTTTCGTGTGTATCGAAATCCATGATTGGTTGTGGTTGATCAGTAGGGGACGTCTCTTCAGTGGGTGGCGTGGGCTCACTTTGCACTTCCTCTAATTCTATGATCTTCCCTTTCTTTTCTTTAAGGAACGGTTCCTCAAGAAAAGTGGCATTTCTGGAAACAAACACCTTTTGCTCAGAATGATCATAGAAGTAGTATCCTATGGATTCCTTAGGATAACCTACAAAGTAGCATAAGTTAGAACGAGATTCTAACGTATCTCCCACTGTCCTCTTCACGTAAGCAGGACAACCCCAAATTCTTAAGTAAGACTAACCAGGGATTTTACCATGCCATATTTCATAGGGCGTTTTAGGGACTGACTTAGAGGGAACTAGATTCAAAATCTTTGCTGCACTTTCTAGGGAATAACTCCAGAAAGAAGGTAGTAAGTCAGTGAAACTCATCATGGAACGAACCATATCAAGTAGGGTTCGATTCCTTCTCTCATCAACTCCATTAAGCTGAGGAGTTCCCGAAGGAGTCCACTGAGAGATAATCCCATTATCTTTGAGATGATTAAGGAATTATTCACTAAGATACTCGTCTCCTCGATCAGATCGAAGTGCTTTGATCTTGTGACCAGTTTGGTTCTCAACCTCCTTTTGAAATTCTAAGAATTTCTCAAAAGCTTCAGATTTATACTTCATTAAGTATACATAACCATACCGACTAAAGTCATTAGTAAAGGTTATGAAATACTAATGATTGTTTCTAGTGCTTACACTAAGCGGTCCACAAACATCAGTATGGATCAAATCCAAGACCTTAGTGGCACGTTCCACAGTTCCTTTAAAAGGAACTTTGGATATTTTTCCTTTGAGACAGGATTCGTAAGAAGTTAACTCCTTAAGATCATTTTTAGAGAATGATCCTAAAGTGTTTATCTTGCTAATTCTGTTCTTGGAAATGTGTCCTAATCTAGCGTGGCATAAGGGAGCTGAAACTTTGTCATCTCTCTTACGCTTCATATCTCGTTGTATATTCATAATATTTATATTTTGAGTTAGATAAAGTCCATTACTTAGAGTACCGATGTGAACGGAAGTGTTGTTCCGTTTGATAAAGTATTTACCATTCTTAATATAAGTTTCATAACCTTCACAATCTAAAATTGGAACATAAATTATATTACGAATAATGTTCGGTACATAAAGGACTTTATTTAAGACTAACTCAAAACTACCTAAATCTAATGTAATTGTGCCTAAAGCTCGAGCTTCAACCTTTGAGCCATCGCCGATCTTCAAGACACATTCGCCTTCTTTGAGTTGTTGGACATTACTTAGCATCTGTACATCATTACAGATGAGTTCCACAACCTATATCAAGTACCCAAGAACTAGAATTAATAGAAAGATTTACTTCAACGAGAAATATACCTTTCTTTAGAGTAGCCTTGTACTCTGGGCAGTTTCTCCTCCAATGTCCCGCTTTGCCACAATGGAAGCAAACATCCTCTTTCTGATCTCGCTTCTTCTTTTGGTCCTTCCCCTTCGAAATGCCACCAGTAGGCCTAAGGGGTTTCTTCTTCTTCTTTTGTGCTTTCTTGCCCTTACCTTTAGAATGCCCAGAAGAGGAAGATGGAGCATTCACCATCAAAACCTTATTGTCCTTCTTGATCGTGCTTTCAGCAGTCACAAGCTGACTAATCAGCTCAGCTACAGTAGCACCAGCATGATTCATGTTGAAATTAAGGACAAATGGGTTGAATGATGGTGGGAGCGAAGATAGCAACAAATCCACTGAAAGCTCATCTTTCAGTGGCATGTCCATGGAAGCAAGTTTCTCAATAAGGGCGAGAAACTTGAGTCCATATTCATGGACACTTGAACCTTCCCTCATTCTTAAGTGGAACAATTCCTTTGAAGTGTTATACCTTGTAACACGTTCACGAGGGCGCTAAAGTTGCTCTAAGTTGTCGTAAATCTCCCAAGCGAATTCCATGGCCTCATGTTACCTTTGCAAGTCCGGAGACATGTTAGCCCACATAAGGCAACGTGATTGGAGATTAGCATCCTTCCACTTCTGAATCGCATCTCGCTCGGCCCGAGTGGGAGCCTCCCCTTCGGGACTAGGCTCCTAATGTGGGTGAGGCGTGCTCATGTCACACAATTGTCACGTAATTAATACCAACAACAAGAATTTAATATAAATTGCAACAAGTAATTTATCAATGTTTAAAATAAAACACGTCGAGCAAATAATTTCAAACGATTCAAAATCAATTAATTAGCAATTAATAGCAGAAATCAATACAAGACACAAGTTATCAAGTAATTTAATTAATTCAAGCAAATTCAGGTAAGTTCAAGTAGCTCCAAATAAAATGCAAGACTTGCAAATTATCAATTAATCCTATGCCGTTCGACCTAGACTCGACACGACACGACACTAGAACCTCGGTTTTGCAACCGGGCTCGGATACCACCTAAGATGTAGCACCCCTGTACGTAGGGATACCAAACCCCCGCACTATAGGTCGATCCACATATGAAATGGATAATCCGTACATGCACTAGCCTATAGCGAACGGGTGACAATTGAAAGAAAGAGACTAGCTAGGCGGGACTATACCTCAAAGTAGTACCAAATCGAGACATAAAATTTAAAAGCGGAAGCATTGTATCATTAATACATATAGGTACCATATTTACAGCAACGATATAAACACTAATAGGTACCAACAGATATCAATACATTATCATCTCCTATGTATTACACAGATAAAAGTCTCCAAATGTTAATAATAATCATAACATGTTAACTCTGAAATATCAAGAGCAATAACATGAAAGGGTATGAAGTGCTAGACTCAGCTGGACAACAAGACACGACTCTGACTCCCGTCTAGCACGCGACTGCGACAACCTGAAAGGTGGGGCGTCAGTCCATGGAAGACTGAGTGAGGGGCATAACTATATATTAGCACAATTAACATGCAAGTTATAACCTCGGGTAAGGTTTTATAATTAAAGTATTATAAGTTCAAAATAACATAAAACTCGCCCGAGATTATAACTATCAATATTAAATACTTGAATCACTTTCATGCATGCGATACGTGCCATACGTAGCCTGGCGATTGAGGGCAATTCTCCAACCTTACTCCAACTGTGTACAATACATGCATGCTTTGTTAGCTAATGGGTGTTCATGCAATTCAATTAACGCGTAATTGTGCGCATTGTATTCAAGCTAGACAATCAATCAGTGCAATCATGACAATAACCCGAGCATAATCCGTGGTGCTGGACCCGTCCCTAGTCTCCTTCTTCCTCCGGTGATGGTGGGATTGCAAGGCCCCACCATCCAATCTCATTGAGCAGAGGGTACATGAATCCCTAAGCCCGGAACTCCTTCCTCCACTAATCTCCTAGCGGATTCAGGGGTCATCCCAATGTGGTGATGATAGCATTCGAGTTACCCGTCAGGCCATGCTTTCCCGGTTGGCTCAAATTACTATCCTCGGGCCCAACGCGGCATGCTTTACTCGCCAAAACATGGACAATCGATAAATCACGATACATGACTTGCTTTTCATGAACATGCCTTACTTGCAATTGTGTATAAGTTTACAAATCATTATAAATGAATATAAATACCTTTTGGCTTAAAATCCACATATAGGTTTTACGGGTTCTATATAACTAACAATTAAACCTCACCTTTACCGACAAAAGACGAGTAGGGTATGGTCTACGGGGCTTGCTCCTCATCCCGACGAAGCTGGTCTGTACAAGATAGACGTGTCCACGTGAGACTTGACTCAAAATAGACCAATTATGACAAACGGCGAAAATGCAACAAGATGACGAGCAATATACAATGTGGCATGCAAATATCATGTTTTGGCATGTAATCAATCATATAATAACAATTTGGGGCCAAAGAAGTTATTGGGTAAAAATCCCAAAATCACATTTTTGTACAGAATGTTTTGTTCTGTCAGCGAGGTGGGAACGGCCGTTCCGGTCCTTAGTGCAAAATGGGAAGGACCGTTCCCATGGCCCCGAGAAAACGCCCCTGCGCTTTTTATTTTTAAAATGGCGCTTTTAGGCTGGGAACAACCCTTCCGGCTTGTAGGCCAAAATGGGAACGGCCGTTCCCAATACGCGCCGTCTTGAGTTCAAAGGAGTGGGAACGGCCGTTCCCATAATGAACTGGGGACAGGAAGGGCCGTTCCTGCTCCTATGCAAGTGTAGAAATAGAGCAGAACAAAAGGTTCTCGGGACAGAACAATCACAACCAAAACATCATCAAATCAATCCTAACTTGCAAGATTTCTGGGAACTAACATGTATACATGTTGAATATACAACAAGATGCAACTAAAACACTTAAATCATGCTTAATTATTTAGAATTCACACCTTCGTGTTCATACTCAAATCATCACCTAAACTCAATTCCTCAAGAATTCATGCCATAAATCATGTTATAATCATGTATTCATATATCAACAACCAATAATGCATATATTCCATGATTTCTCAAACCCTAGCCTCAACCAAAATGATCAAGAATCATCAAACCATCCACACGCCCACCTTGAAGCTAAAGAAATGGAGAAGGAAGAAGATGATGGTGATTAAGCTTCCAAATCTTGAAATATTTCTTGAAAACCTTGATGCCTTTGGATGAAATCTCCTCTTTCTTTCTTAGTTTATGGTTCGGTGAAGCAAGGAGAGCAAACACCGATGGATTTTTGGATAAAAATGAAGAAAGAAGCTTGGAGATGATTTATTATGTGATTCATCCATTTTTGAAAAAAGTGTGATGCATAAATTGCTATTTAATCCCTCATCTTATGGAGTCATGCAATCAAGGATAAAATGTTTGCTAAATGGTCAATTAAATATATAAAAGGCTATGCAATTTGGTCCCTAAATTTAAAAGAATAAACATATAGGGACACTTTCGTAATTATATCACTTCCGGTAAGTGTTTCACGTAATAAATATTTTCAAGTTATGCAATGAATATTTTCAAGTGATGAAAGGAATTCTCAATTTGATATAAATTCATAAAATTTCATGAAAGTATTATAAAACTTAATTTATAATATTATTTTAAAACATAAGAAATTAATAAATGAAAATCGGGGTGTTACACGAATTGAGTATTCTTGAGTTCTTTTAGAAAGCCTGAATTACGAAACTGTATTTTTTCCTAAAAATTTCTGAAAACTGTTTTCTTAAATCTGTTTTTGAAAAGTTGTTTTAGTTGAAATTCATTTAAATCGTAATTTTTAATTTTGGATTGAATTGGGTTTTGGAGAAACCTGAGATACGCAAAATGAAATGCGAAACGAACACGCGGATTGGGACGTGCCAACGTGTAGCACACCCCAACCCCGCGAGCACCTCCCGCAATCGCGCGAGAGCCGCCTAGGCGCGCCCGCACAGGCGTTCCGCAACCCCACGGGACGTCCCGCACGGTCCGTCCCGCAACCACGCGGGATACCTAGCCAGCCCCCCCCCCCCCAATCGTGTGCTGCCGCGCGGCGGTGCTTCGGGATTCCGGGATTCCTAGCCCGTTTTCGTGTTTTCGTGTTTTTCGTATCTTCGGTCGTTGAAATCCAGATTTAATTTTCCTGTAAAATTTTTTTTTATTAAATTTGAATTATTTTTGAAATAATTGTTTAAATTGGGATTTTGAGAAATTAAGAACGATTTAAATTTTGGAAAAAATTACGAACTATATTTTCTGAAAATATTGAAGGAATAAAATTATTAATTTTCAGAAATTAATTAGAATTTTATTAGTTTATTATTTTTCGGATTTTATTGAAAAGGCTCTTGAACAAGAATTGCATCTAAGTCGTGTTTTAAGCCATTAGGGCTTAAGGCGAGAATTTTAATTTATTGGTTAAATTTAAATTCTTGTAATTTATGCATGTTAGGTGATCATGGGTTTAGACTTATGTATGGTTTTAATTTATGCACATGAATGGTTTAAATTGGGGTTGGAGCCCCATAGTTGTGTTTTTCAATTGGGGTCGGTGCCCCACTTATGTGCGTATTGTTATGTGTTTATTATGTGGCTTTCCATATTACTGTTTTTTAGGCCGGGGTATGCCCCGTGTAATTGTCTAAGGCCAATATGAAGATTGAGCCTTATTACTTTATGTCTTTTTGTTTTTACTGTAATTTCATAGTAGAGATAGGTGGTGAGGTCTTTTTCTTTCATTTTGGAGACAATGCACCCATGGAGTAAGATGGATCCACACAACAAGTAACAAGATGGAGGCCATAAGTGAAGACCTCTCGAATTGTTAGAGAGGACTACTATTATTGTAATAGATAGGGCATCGTTTTATTTCCAATTCCCTTATGTGATTTAAACTGTTTATGTGGCATGTATGTTAGAACTTGTGATTGTGGAGTGGCTCCCACTTATCACACATAAGATAGGTAGAACCCATGATCATCTCATGTTAGTATCATGCTAGGACATGTTATCTTCTAAGTGCTTGTGTGAAATGCATTTCAGTTGTACTTGCATTAATCAAGACTAATTAAATTGGATAACATATATGTTGGTGAGGTCGAACCGAAAAACTCTTAGGTCGATTTGAAAATTCCCATTAAATATTAAGCTCATTTCGAATAATAGGTGTTTAATTCGAAATGCAAATTTTGAATTAAATTCCTAGCATTCTATCAATGGGTTTTAAGTTTAGTAAGTGAAGCTAGTTATTGTCCGCGAGTCGTGGGATAACTAGTGGAGCTTATTAGTTCTTAGTTACCTAATTGATCATTTTAAATGATCAATATTTCGTGGTCAATTTTGGCAAGGGCGATGTCCGCGAATCGTGGGTCGTTCGAATTAAGTTTTGATCATGATCTTATGATTGATGGGTCTAGCTTAACGCCTAAGTAAATATGGATGTCGCACGAGTCGTGGGTCCATATTGAAAGATAGGTCATGCAAAAACAATTACTAAGAGTTCTAAAGGTGTTAGAATTAGTAAGTTGTACCTACCTAGGGTTTTACATAGAATGTCCGCGAGTCGTGGGTTCAAGGTAAAATGCTTAGGATCTTAGTACCCCTTGGGAAACGTGTTCCTCTTAGATCTTTGGGAATTATAGATGTTTGAAAACTAGTGGGAGCTACATAGATTAAAGACCTAATCTCATGTATATCGTTATTATTCAGCATGCTTACCTAGTTCTCTGCTTAGCATTTAGGTTGTAGTTCTGTGATTCTCTACAATATGAAATGCAAACCCATTCGTATCTGTAACAGCCTGAAACAGGGGCAAGTTGGAAATTACGAAAATACCCCTACAACCCTAGAATTTTCCTACATTCCCGAAAGTACTTTTACTATCCAATATTGTGACCAAAAGAATCCTCACATTATTTCGAGGATCTTGACACTCTCCGTGAACCATAATTCCCATCCTAACTCTAGTAGCATAAAAAATCAGCAAAACCCTAGCTTATAGTTCGATCGTAAATGAATCTTTACTCATCTACCTTTCGATATTCAATATTATAACCAAAACGATCCTTGAATTATTTTGTGAATTTTCATGCATTTACCAAAACTTGATTCCAACCATAGCATATTTTATAAATATTTTCCTTTCTAAAAATTGTCATTTTATTTTAAACAATTAGCTTTCATTCAATATTCGAAATTTTACTTAAAACGTTTCTTGAATTTTTCCCTAAACTATGATAATTTTTACAACCTTTAAACTTTATCATAGCTTTGTTTATATAATTTTCTTATGATTTTCATCATCTTTAATATTCATAATTTATGAACGAAAACTCTAAATATTCCACATTTATAATCAAAACGAAGCTTATTTTTCACTCGTTCTTTCATTAATTTACTACTTCAAGTTTTCACTTCTCGACTCTTGAATAAATTTTATACCATTTTATATTTATTTTTAGACCTTCTAGAAAGTTTTAATAAATGGACATATTTTCCCCACATTTCCTATCTAATTACCAAGCACATGTCTAAAATATAATTCATCCACATTACCTAAGTAGCAACCAAGCATTTGTCTAGGATATGAAGCTTCCACATCCCCCCTAAACTCTTAGAAATCGCAAGGTAAACCCCTAAATCCCAAGTATAAATACCCCTCCAAGCTCATTTCCAAAACTACACCAAAATCACTCACTTTCTCTCCCTAGTTCGGCCACTCCTCTCTCTCTAAGGTATGAGTCTTGTTCTTTTATTATTTCATGCTTTATAATATGTTCTTAGGGTGTTTATGAGTATAGCATGCTTAGATTTAATTAAATTATGCTTTAGGAATTTATTTTATGAAATATATGCTATTTATGCTAATTTAGGAAATATGTGATAACATATATGCATTTTATTTAATTAAATGCATGAGTTATGACATGATATGATATGAATATGTGTTTAAATAATTATGATCTTGTTTGATTAAATTCATGCCAAGAATAATTTATTTAGAATTATTTTTCATAGAGAATTAATATATTTTGCTATATCATGCTTCAAATTCTATGTTATAAATATGAATATGATCAAGTGTGTTACATACCTTCTTTGAATATTCAAATAGGCTCAAGAACATGTTCATGTTGTTCTTGAACAATTTTAAGTGCACGTGTGATAGTGTGTGAGTGTGTGTGTGTGTGTGTTCGGTTTTGTGTTATAAAGTGTTCAATTCATAAAAAAATTGAATAGTAAATGTTTTCACTAGTGATTTTGACTTTTTGGTCATCAAATATACAATTAATTTCGAAAATTAATTAAAAATAATTATAAAATGGGTTTTGGAATTTTTAAAGAAGGATTTTATCCAAATTATTCCAAAAATCGGTAAGTTGTAAAATAATTTCAAAAACCAACCTACATTGTCAAATTAAATTCTAAATTCCATTTCTAATGTTATAATTAAGATTATAATGTGATTAATAAATATTTAAGTGGTTAAAGAATTCATGAAACCTGATTGATTACTTAATTTCCCTTAAATGGTTAAAATTAGAGTTTACTGGGAATTCTCTAACATGATATAGTTTATGTCTTTACTTGATGTAATCCTTTTATGTACGAACATTATGTGTTTTATGTGCTTAATTAATTAAAATAAGGAACCTAGCTCTAAGCCCATAGTAGTTAATACTTTCAGGCGCACTGGAATCCACACTACAATGTCTGACTACCGGTATAGGTGAGGGTTAACATGTTTTCAACTGGAATCATGCTATACATATGTATCTATATAAAAAATATTTTCAAACCTACCTATCATTTTGATTTACTACCCTATATACATATTATTGTACTACAATGTCCCTCTTATGGGAAAAATACTTTCATGCCGGAATCAACGTTTTACTAAGACATTATATATTTCAAGTCCACTTTATCAAAACATTGATTCCGGTTTATGCAAGCAAAACATTGTTCTTGATTCATGTTATGGCCCCGGCTGTATCCGTAGCGAGCAATTACCCGGAAGGTATCGGGCCGAGAGTATTGTTGGTGCTGCGGACTGCCACCACCTCTTGGTAGAGGCTTAACTGGAGGTTAGTTACTCCACGCCAAGGGATGAGGGAGAGATAGCTGCCTCCCGAATCTAGTTCGTGGTCTCTAGGGTTTGATCCCTATTGACATTAAAGAGTAGTGGAGTTAATAATCTTGGTTTTATTGAAGTATCGGAGCCTGATCAGCCCGATACTATTTTACCAATTATTTAAGGAGTTATGGATGGAGAGGCCTAGCTTGCGGGCATTAATGTTCTTGTTACAAATGGTTCATATTTTTACAAATATTCCAAACTACCCCTATCCCTGTTTTACAATTATTATGAACCTTTCCTATTTGTTATATCCAATTGTTAATATTTCAGATCAAGATCCTCTTGATCATATACATATATATATATATATATATATCAATAAGTTATCATACCCCCTTCACTTAGTCACTTTAACTAGCCCTCTCGCCTATTTTTAAAATGCATGATTTCAGGAATCAGTGAACTACAACTAGAGGTATCTTGAAGCATTACAACCGTAGGTGGAATCCGATCCTAAGAGTACACTGTCTTGAGCCTACTCTCTGCAGAAACAAACCATCTCATACTTTTGTTGGAAAATACAAATAAGAAAGCAGCGGAAATTTACAAATTTTCCAACAAAAGGACCTTGGACTCGCAATCGTGTATCCAAATTCGTAGAGTTAAGAAACTTACTTTTCTTTTATTCTTTCTTGAAGCGTTTCAAGCAACCCAAGAACGCTCTTCTCGCGGCTTGATCCCCTCTCCTTGGTAAAACTCGAATCTTCAAACTTCTAACTTGAAGCTCTCTAGAGATAGTCCACCAACTTGATCACAATCTAACTAGTAAGGATGCTACTTCTCTAGTTAGTGTTTAGGCTTAACCTAGGGTTTCGTTTATCTTGGAGAAAGGATGGTGTTCAACACATGAACCAAAAGAATTGCCAATTCGCTCTAAGGGGTGCTCGAGCTCCCTTATTTATAAGAGGGGAGTGGCCGAAATTCCTAGTCCTTATGGACTAAGGTTTTGGTCCCTCTGTCCCTATTACTTGATCATCAAGTAATTTTGACTTTGACTTTGAATTCAAATTCAAATCAACTTTCAAGAGAGCTAAAAATATCGAAACTATTTTTGGATAATTTTATACTTTATTTATTTAAAATAAATAACTTATTTTATCTAATTAATTAATTCATAATTAATTAACTAGATTATTTTCTCCAAAATTAGACTTTCTTTTTAATTCAAAATTAAACCAAAGTCTATTAAATAATTAACACATTTAATTATTTAATATATATATATATATATACAATATATATATTTACACGTGTGGGACACGTGTCACAAGGACATGTATCACTCACGTGACCCACACGTGTGGTTTCACACGTGTGGGTCCCTCTTGGCCCGATTAACTCGTTTAATCATTTTAAAGCCGCAACTCATGTAACCAAGTTGTTGTGTGTGACCCTCTAGGTTCTCAATTCAATTAGCAGTGACCCTAATTAATTAATTAACTAATTAATTAATCAGTCCACAGATTAAACTACTATAGTCTAGCAACAGGTGTTTAACCCCTAGCTGAATTGGAATGTTCGGATTCGACAGAACCTTTCAGTCACTGATTCATGTGAGATACAATCCTCCTACATACTATCTCTCAACCAAGATCTAGGGCGCGGGAATAATCAGAACCCTAATAATCTGGTCTTAAAGCTAAGTGCATTTCATATTCATTTGATCTCAATCCAAGAAACCCTTTTCTTGATGTCTTGATCTACTGCCTTGGCCAAGGACTCCATATGGCATATGAATGACTTACACAATAAGAGATCACCTTGCATATGCAAGTGTAGGTCCTTTCTTGATTCTCATTCACTTTCATGAATCACTTGTGCAGCCCCAGCATAAGCCTTGAATTAGTTGTCTAAGGTGACACCCTTTAAAGCTTATAAGTAAGACTACAGAGTTAACGCATAAAGTGACAAGGAACCTCAAGTCTTAAGGATCAATTAATCACATCAATGACTCGTGATATATTTCCTAATCCGGAAGTTTCCATTTCCTGAAATAGAAACTTCTTTTCCCATTTAGGAATGTTCTCACACGGGGTACCTCAGTGAACTTACTTATTAAAGTAAGTAGCCTCTTGTATCACGCATGTATCAACTATACACTTTGCACCTCCATGAAACAAGGTGGTCCTTCTTAAGGGCGTGATCCCACAAACAAGCCTTAGAGGAGTCAGGTTGACACTCCCAATGTCTGTAGGACTCATCAGCTTGGAGCATTTTACTAATCATGACTTATGTGAGATAGGGCTCGTTTCATGAACCATTTCACCTAAATGGTAGAGTCCTAAAGTCATCAGGATTAGGGGAGTTCTTATACATGCACAGACAAAGTAAACGCATACCAAACAAGAGCATATAAAGAAGTGTTGCCTTAATTCGTTATTTCATTCAAAGATTGTCTGTGATTACAATAAGGAAAAGCACAAAGCGGATATACAATCGGTTTTCTAGGGCTATTCCTAACAGTCTCCCACTTGCCCGTCAAAGCCATTCTAAAGCTACTCTAAGTCCCATCTTCTGAAGATGACCTTGGAAAGCTTCTCGACTAAGGGGTTTAGTAAGTGGATCTGCCACGTTCTCTGCTGATGTGACCCTCTCAATTTGCACATCTCCTCTTTTGATAATATCACGGATTAGGTTATACTTCCTCATAATGTGTTTGGTCCGTTGGTGAGATCTTGGTTCTCTTGCTTGAGCAACCGCCCCATTGTTGTCACAAAACACAGTAATGGGGTCTTTCATGCTAGGAACAACATTCAACTCTTGAATGAAGTTTCTAATCCTAACACCTTCTTTAGTTGCATCATTTGCAGCTAAGTATTTGGCCTCAGTGGTCGAATCTGCAGTGGTCGTTTTCTTGGAACTTTTCCAACTCATTGCTCCGCCGTTTAGGCAGAAAATGTATCCTGACATTGACTTAAAATCATCTAAGTCAGATGCAAAACTTGCATCGCAGTATCCTTCGACAGTAAGATCTTTCTGACCTCCGTAAACTAAGAATAAGTCTTTAATTATGTGATTAATTAATTACGAGTGTTTTAAATATTATATTTTAATATAAATTGTTATTAGTTTATTTTATTTTATTTTATTATTTTATTTCGTTAATTAATTTATTTAATTGATAATTAAGAATTAAAGTTAATTAATCATGTTTTAATTATATCAATTAATCCCAAAATTTAAAATCGTTGACTTGAGTTTTAATTTAAAAATAGAATTTAAACTTTATTATTTAATTTATAATCTTATGAAATTGTTACATTTGCGCATGAGTGTTTTAACCGTGCGTCGTTCTTATATGATTTGATGTCGAAATTTCGTGAAAATTTAGTATGTTGTAGATTTATGTGTTATGAATATGCATATTTGGTCGTTTTATGTTTTCGATCTCGTTTGACGTGGTAACGGATTTATTTTGAATTGTGGAACCAAATCGGGGGCTAATGGGCAATTAGCGCACCCTTGGTTCTGTATGTGATATCTTAGCTCGGGAACTCGGATTCGAGTTCCATCAACTTCGTTGAACTCGTATCGAAGATTTGGGTTGAATGAACTCAACCTCATATTCTTCTAAGCTCGTTTTAACCTCCGAAATTTAACCGAAACTTGTGACATCCGCCTAAATGACCACCTACCACTATCTTAATCATATCTTGAACCATGGTTAACCAAATTGAGCAAGGTTTGAACCCACATGACCCTCACTTAACCCTTAATCAGCCCACTTTACTTTCATTCCATTTCACACTCCAAAACTAAGCCTTAGCAGCTCCAAACCGAGACAGCTTGATACTCCAAGAGAAACACCTTTCATTTTCACCTTTTGAGCTCATGTCTCCTCCAAATCGCTCCAAACATGAAAGGTAAGTTCAAGTATGTGTTGTGCATCTCCTCTCCCTTCTTGTGAGTTCTTATTTGCTGATTTTGATGGGGATTTGAAAGAGGGTTGGATTTATAGTGAGTAGTTAGGTATTCTCCATTTTTTCTTGAATCCATGTCTTAGGGTCGGTTTTTGTGAGATTTGATGTTGGAAAAGACGAATCAGAAAGCAGCGGAATTTAAAAATTTTCCTAACAAAAGGAATTTGGACTCGCAATCGTGTATCCAAATTCGTAGAGATAAGAAACTTACTTTTCTTTTATTCTTTCTTGAAGCGTTTCAAGCCACCCAAGAATGCTCTTCTCGCGGCTTGATCCCCTCTCCTTGGTAAAGCTTGAATCATCAAACTTCTTACTTGAAGCTCTCTAGAGATAGTCCACCAACTTGACTACAATCTAACTAGTAAGGATGCTAGTTCTCTAGTTAGTGTTTAGGCTTAACCTAGGGTTTCGTTTATCTTGGAGAAAGGATGGTGTTCAACTCATGAACCAAAAGAATTGCCAATTAGCTCTCAGGGGAGCTCGAGCTCCCCTATTTATATTAAGGGAGTGGCCGAAAATCCCTAGTCCTTATGGGCTAAGGATTTTGGTCCCTCTCTCCTATTACTTGATCATCAAGTAATTTTGACTTTCAGTTTGAATTTAAATTCAAATCAACTTTCAAGAGAGCTAAAATATCCAAAATATTTTTGGATAATTTTATACTTTATTTATTTAAAATAAACAACTTATTTTATCTAATTAATTAATTCATAATTAATTAACTAGATTATTTTCTCCAAAATTAGACTTTCTTTTTAATACAAATTAAACCAAAGTCTATTAAATAATTAACACATTTAATTATTTAATATATATATACAATATATATATATTTACATGTGTGGGACACGTGTCACAAGGACACGTGTCACTCACGTGACCCACACTTGTGGTTTCACAAGTGTGGAACCCTCTTGGCCCGATTAACTCGTTTAATCATTTTCAGGCCTCAACTCATGTAACCAAGTTGTTGTGTGTGACCCTCTAGGTTCTCAATTCAATTAGCAGTGACCCTAATTAATTAATTCACTAATTAATTAATCAGTCCACAGATTAAACTACCATAGTCTAGCAATAGGTGTTTAACCCCTAGATGAATTGGAATGTTCGGATTCGACAGAACCTTTAAGTCATTGATTCATGTGAGATACAATCCTCCTACTTACTATCTCTCAACCAAGATCTAGGGCACGGGAATAATCAGAACCCTAATAATCTGGTCTTAAAGCTAAGTGCATTTCATATCCATTTGATCTCAATCCAAGAAACCCTTTTCTTGATGTCTTGATCTACTACCTTGGCCAAGGACTCCATATGGCATATGAATGACTTACACAATAAGAGATCACCTTGCATATGCAAGTGTAGGTCCTTTCTTGATTCACATTCACTTTCATGAATCACTTGTGCAGCCCCAACATAAGCCTTGAATCAGTTGTCTAAGGCGACACCCTTTAAAGCTTATACCTAAGACTACAGAGTTAACTCATAAAGTGACAAGGAACCTCCAGTCTAAGGATCAATTAATCACATCAATGACTCGTGAGATATTTTCTAATCTGGAAGTTTCCATTTCCTGAAATAGAAACTTCCTTTCCCATTTAGGAATGTTCTGTAAAGCTCAAAGTGCTTGTCCCACATCGGTTGGAGAGGGGAACAAAGCCTCCTTTATAAGGGGGTGGATACCTTTCCCTTGTTGAGGCCTTTTCCTGGGTGGGCGCCTTCGGGCTTAAATTCCATCGGGAGAAACAAAACCGTGAGGGTGGTGTCGTTTAGCCCACCAAAGCGGACAATATCGACAAGCGGGTTTTCGGGCTGTTACAAATGGTATCAGAGCCGGGACCCGGGCCGGTGTGCCAGCGAGGACGCTGGGCCCTTATGGGGGGGTGGACTGTAAAGCTCAAAGTGCTTGTCCCACATCGGTTGGAGAGGGGAACAAAGCCTCCTTTATAAGGGGGTGGATACCTTTCCCTTGTTGAGGCCTTTTCCTGGGTGGGCGCCTTCGGGCTTAAATTCCATCGGGAGAAACAAAACCGTGAGGGTGGTGTCGCTTAGCCCACCAAAGCGGACAATATCGACAGGCGGGTTTTCGGGCTGTTACAGTTCTCACACGGGGCACCTCAGTGAACTTACTTATTAAAGTAAGTAGCCTCATGTATCACGCATGTATCAACTATACACTTTGCACCTCCATGAAACAAGGTGGTCCTTCTTAAGGGGGTGATCCCACAAACAAGCCTTAGAGGAGTCAGGTTGACACTCCCAATGTCTGTAGGACTCATCAGCTTGGAGCATTTTACTAATCATGACTTATGTGATATAGGGCTCGTTTCATGAACTATTTCACCTAAATGGTAGAGTCCTAAAGTCATCAGGATTAGGGGAGTTCTTATACATGCACAGACAAAGAAAACGCATACCAAACAAGAGCATATAAAGAAGTGTTGCCTCAATTCGTTATTTCATTCAAAGATTGTCTGTGATTACAATAAGGAAAAGCACAAAGCGGATATACAATCGGTTTTCTTTAAGGAGGGGACGTTGTGACGCCCCGTTTCTCGATGAAGGTATGCTTTGGTACGAGAGTGAACGATTTACTTTTCTTTGCATGAATTATGTGAATAATATGTCTTAATTGACCATTATGCTTGAACTTATGTGAAATATTTACTTTAGATGAGTTATGTGACTATTTGATATGGTAATTATGTGTTCATATTGTTTTCATTTGGCTTCGATGGCATGCTTCGTGTTTAATCGAAACTATGTGTTTATTTGGATATTAAAGTATAATTTAGGGACTAAATGGTAAATTTATTTTGTAAGCCTGGAACTGGACAGAACTTAATAAAATTGAGTAGATAATTTGATTACAAGTTCGTGGGTTTTTGAATCGCTCGATTTGGAGTTCGGACGAAGAAGTTATGGCCATTTTACGAAAAGTCAACCTTTTTATAAGACTTATGACCCAATTCCGAATTTGGCCTAATTTGAGACCCAATTTCACTTATGACCCACTCTAATTGGCCCGGTTCGTGACCCTAATAGCTGACCCAAATCCCTAAATCAAATTTTAACACCCACAAGCCATTTTATGTTATTTCACAAAGATTTAAAACAAACTCTCTGTAACCTATTCATCTTCTCCAAGAACACCAAGAACACCTCCAAGCATCTTCAAGAGGCCAGAGTGGAGGTTGAAGCTGGGAATTCGAGACTCAAGACCATTGAAGAGCATGCTTGAACTATGAAGGTTTACTTGATTTACTTGCATGTCTAAGATTTACTTGATTTCTTGCAATCTTGGTGTTGTTGAATGATTATGCTTGAGTTTTTATGAGGTTTGGAATCAATTTTAGTTGAATTCATGCGAGGATTAGAGATTCACCATTGAAGAGCATGCTTGAACTATGAAGCTTTTATGCATATATGTAATTCTTTCTTAAATGATTTAATTCGTGGATTTTATACTTATATTATGTTCTTATATGATGTATGAATGTTTTATGATGCTTAATTGAGGTTTTAGAATCTTAATTTCATGTTTTGGGGTGTTTAGAACTCATTCCCGTCGAGTTCGAAGTGGCTGTCACGTTTTTTTTAAGGTTTGGGTAGAATCCACTACGGTGGATTTTTGCTGTGTAAAACTCCATGGGGGTGGATTTGAGGCAGTAGCTTCTGGACAATCCGCGAGGGTGGATTTTTTGTGAAGGAAAATCCATGGGGGTGGATTTTCCCCAGCCTTGTTTTCTTGACTTATTTCGCTTGTTTTGACTCTTGTATGTCCTTTTCTTGTTTCTATAATACCTTTAATGAGTTGTGGCCGTATTATATGTGGTGGAACTTCTTGCATATCACTTGTTATGATTTTATTGCCTTGATCAAGTTTAAGTTGTTACATTTTGCTAAGTCATGCATTTAGTTGAACTTGTATGACTTCCTACGCTATGTGTGACCTTGACATGCTATACATGCTCATGATTGATCCTCACGTTTCATTAAGTGCATGATATGACTCCATAAGCATTCATAACTCTCATAAGTGACTTGTTACTTAAGTCGTGCGTCGTCTACTTGGTTTGGGTCGAGTCTCACCCTTGTTAGTACGTTTGTCTTATTAGGTGGTGAGTCTCCGACCGAGTAGTCCGATGCTCGTGGTCGACCTTTGAGGTTCTTGGTAAAGGTGAGGAGTTATATTATTAAAATGTTTTCAAACTGTGGACAATACCATATAGCCTTCATGATTTGGTTCTCAAATTCCCGTTTTGAAAACTATATGTATAGGCATAGTATGCCGGATTTTGGGAGCTTGGCTCATTATACTTATATCGTTGCCTATTGAAAACGGTTTGCAACTATAGTATGAATCTTGGTATACGGGATAGGTACCCGAAATGTTTTGGTTTTGAAAAGGATATATATGTACGTATGTGGCGAGATGTTTTGAACCATGCTACGAAAGTGGTATGGAGATTGATGTACCTTGCAGGGACGCTTGCTTGGGGAAATCGAACTTGAGCTCGGGGATGGAGGTGAGTGATATTCCGGGAAGGCAAGGGCCGACGGATGTCCTTATCCAAAGTTCCCACTGTGGACAAGATTACTAAGACTCCGAAGAGGTTTCGGGATTGAAGTCTTCTTGGAGAGAGCTAGGTTTCATGGACCGAATTCTCTATGTTATGGATGATCGGGGGTGCGCACCCTCGACATCAATGGCGTGATGGATTAATTGGTTTGATTTCTTTGGTTTGGGAAGTAAGGTTGGAGGGCTCATTCTCGCCGAGCCGGTTACGTTTCTAGTTTGTGATCCGTTGTTTTGAAAACCCCTTTGCATTGATTTTGGAAAGTTAAACGGATCATAAACACCTTTAATATCGCATGCATTGTACCCACTTTTTATTATATTCCTTAGAGTAAATCCTCACCGGTTCCTTTTGAACTGACTCTTCAACCTTTGTATTGTCTGTAGGTCTTCAGGAGTCTTGCTAGGTGGTGTGTCGTAGAGTCTTGGCTCGTACAAGTTGTGTCGAGTCTGCATTTACTTAAAGTTGGTGTTGTGTATGTTGTTATGGTTTTGTGACAGCCCGGTTCAGGACCAGATCAATAAAGGTAAACTAAGGGCGACGTAAGGGCGTTTATAGAACTTGATCCGTATTTTAAATAAATCATATCATGCATCCCTACATGAATTGAGTACTCATATGTGATATTAGGTGATCAAAGGGGGACGGGGGGGAAACTACCTTTAAACCCTATAAGCACTACTTATTTCCGAACCGGCACTATACCGTTTTATTCAAGAGACCTCAAAGAACCTATACCTACTTTCTTGGAAATTTTCAACTCTCTTTTCAATGCTTTGAGGTTTCGTTTATGTGTCCAGAGCAATTTAAGAATTTATTTTCAAATAAGAATTCCCGTCGGTAAGAAATATTTCCTTCGTTAGAATGATTTAGCCCTTGAGATCATCACCATAACGTTCCTCGAATTTTTCTACATTTTTGGAAAGCCTTTCGGATCTCCAAATCTTATCCTAGTATTTATTTCATAATTTAATTAATTTTCGAAATTCAAGAAAATCAAATCTTCCGAAGCTTATAACTTTTAAACCGTACGTCCGATTTCGACCCGTGAGTAGCCGTTTCGAAGCTAATTTTATTTCCTAGCTCTTGGACACTTTTCCAACTTCAAAAATATGCAGGAGAAAGGTTAAATTACCAGAATACCCCTGCTGTGACAATTATGTAAAGAAGAAAACCTAATTTTGGAAATTTCATAAAGTACCCCACCTTAAGCCCCTAAAATAAATATTATTTGCACTTTGGTCCTTCCCAACAACTATAAATAACTGTGTTGGGGTCTCATTTTGTGCTCACTCCATTCTCTTCCTCTCCCCCTAGTGGCCGAACTCCTCCCCCCTTTAAGGTTAGTTTTCTTATTTTTTTTATGTTTTAATTAGTTTAATTTATGTTTTAATTTGTGTTTTATTTTATGTTTTAATTTATTTATTAATTATGCTAGGTTTAGGATTTAATTTATGTTTTATTTTGTGCATGAACTATGTGATTTAATTTATGCTTTAATTATTCATGAATTATGAATTATATTTCTTATAGTATAGTTTATTATGAAATGTATTACATAATTTAATTTTGTGACAAATTAATTATGTGACAATTATGCTAGCATGTTATATGTTACATTTTAATTATTTTATGATCATACTTAAGTAATTTAATTTATTTCATGATTTAATTAAATGTTACATGTTATTTAATGTTACATAATTAAAGTATAACCTATAGTTTTAAATGTTACATGTTTAATTAATTGTTACATATAATTATACTTGACCAATTGATATATGTTATGGTATACATGTATAATATACGTATACGTATTTGATTCCAATACGTATAAATACGTGTATACTTTCGTATAAATACTATGTGTATTTCCCTAATAAATACGTATGTACTTTTGTATAAATACCGTATGTATTCTAGTATAAATACCGCATGTATTCTTGTATAAATACTATATAAATACGGTAGGTATCCCCGTATAAATACCGTATACATACAGTATAAATACCGTATACATACTATATAAATACACGTATACATATAGTATAAGTACAGTATACATACAGCATATATACCGTATACTTGAATAGTGACCTTTGACCCTTGACCTTTGACTTTGACTTTGACTTTGACTTTGACCTTGACCAAGAATTTTGACTTTCAACCTAATTGATCATTTCAAAGAGACGAATTCAACGGTCAAAGCCTTTTTCGAAAATTCTCAAAAACAAGGGATCAAAGTAGATTTCAAAGTTCACATTGGGGTTGTTCTAAGACCCTAAGAACATACCCCTAAGCTTTTGATACGAGCTTTCTAATGAGACTAATCGTTTGCCCGAATTTTTTCTTCGGGAAAGATTATCCCTTGTTTAAATGTGTCGTATTCTTTTCAATCTTACACTTCAATACTTGACTACCCGCACTCAATCATGCATCATTAATCATGTGTGGGACTCAGACCCTTAAGCTCATAGTAGTCTGACACTTACAGGAGATAATACCGAGTTCTGGGATCCACAGGGTACTGTGTGAACCCTGTCTTCTACCAACTATCAGCTTATCTAAATAAATAGGTGAGGTTTAAACTATTTCAACTGGAACCATGAATACTCCTTCGTTTTCAAATGATTTCAAAATCAACGCCTTCGGGTGCAAAGATTCCTATCTTTCAAGTTAACGTTTTCCCGTTTGGGATAATGCTTCGAGTTTAAAGTCAATGATCTCTGATATACGTTCTGTTCACTGTTATACTGCTTTGATTAAAGGTTCAGTCATCTGAACTCTGTGTGCTTATGCACCTTTGTTATTCTGAAAGCAAGCTTTGGAAACTTTGTTATGTTGGGCCCTGGCGGTATGGTTAGTAGTAGACCGGGAGGCGTGCGCCAATGGCTACTATGATACTGGCCGCCGTAATGACCTTGATAATGGTTTAATCGGAGGTTGGTTACTCCACATCGAAGGTCGGGAGAGGTGGTAAATTCCTCCCGTTTCGCACGTCACCGCGGGGTAGCTCCCTGGGCGCGACAATAAGGGGAGAAGGGGTGGTGCATGTGATTATGGGTGTCGGGGTCCTAACGGATCTCAATACCAACTTTGTAAATGTTTTGAGGAGTAAAGGATGGATATGGCCTAGCTTGCGGGCAAACTTTGGTTTTAAAGTCTGGTTCATACTTTTGGAAAATATCCCGTATCCTGTTCCCCGTTTTAAAGTATATATGAACCAGAACCTCTGATGTGTGTGCTTGTGTGTGCTTGTAAAAAAATCCCGTTTTAAGATAAAAGAGTTTCTTTCCGGTTTGAGGAAAGTCGCTAAGAAAGTCTTTCAAAACCCTTCCAGTCCAAATACTCTTTCTTACTGCAAATTACCTCACTTAGTCCCTTTTGACTAATACCTCTTCCCAGTTTTCTGACCTCATGGTTTCAGGTAGGCAGCCCGGCGCTTCCTAGAGGTATCTTGAAGCAGTAGGAGGTCTTTTGTTAAGTCAGGATTGCTAATTACTTTTCTTTGTCTTGCATAGTCGTAGTTACCTCTACCTTTACGTTGCATGTTTGACTATGAGAACTTGTTCAGGCTACGACCTGAATTACTTGGACTCCGTTTTTATTATGTTCCTTTGTTTTCCTATTGGACTAAGGTTTTATGTTAATATTATGGCTACTTGTTTCTGTGGTTATGCATATACTACTGTGTTGCATTCATGGTTTCAAAAGTTTAAAATTATTCGGAAATTCCGCTGCGTTGGCAACACTGGTTACTCTGATCTTTGTTATGTTCTGTCCGTTCGCCGAAGTATCTCTCGAGTAATAAAGCTTCCTAGTTACTTGGGTGATACAACGGTGCGGGGTTGTGGCGTTGGGGCGCTACAGGTTTAATGCTTTCATTAGCCTTGGTGGGCATTATGATATAGTTAGAAATGTTACATTCTTGTATGAATTTCGTTTATGAAAATTGTACAGGTTGGGATCGTGATGATCCAATGATATTTGGATATATTATCCTGTCGGGACAGGTGCTTAGGTAGTTGAACCCGTATTTATGATTTTGTTTCGGGACAGGTGCCTAGGGAGTGGAACCCGTATTTATATTATTCCTTGTCGGGACAAGTTACATGCTCTTGAACCCGTTGAACTGTGTGATGCGTGATTGATCTTGTTAATTGACGTTAATGAATTGATTCCAATTGCATGCTACACGTTTATTAAAAAAATTTATGCTCGCTTCCGCATGTCTGTTGCTTCTTTACGGCACGTTGAGTCGAGTTGTTTAGGTACCGCCTAGCCAAGTTGTTTGTCCGTCACCGATTGCTTTGGGAGCGGCGTGTATATGGATGTCAGTTTCATATACGAGCTAGAACCTTAGCGCGGGGTAGGATGTGATTGCCCTCCGCCGGGGCGTTACACCCTATTTATGTGGTATCAGAGCTTAAGGTTCAAAACCGGGCTCTTGAGTCGTCTTGTGTCTGTCTAGGTCGTACGGCATAGGAATATTTGTGCATTGCATTTACTTGACTTGGCAATTTTGATTAGTTGGCATGAATTTTCTGAATTACTTGATTACATGCTCACATCTTTTAATGCACTTGCGCTTATGCTTTTGCTTAGATTGAATCATGCTAGGTACAATTGAATTAATTGTGTAAATGCTTTAGAATTCCGGAATTGTTGCTTACCTGTTAATTGACTCCTATTGAAAGATTTCATTTTCTTAAATGACAATTTTGATTACCTTAATTGGGAATGCAGGCTTATGTGCTTATAGCTTCTCCATAAGTGCTTTCAGCTTGAAATTTGTACTTGTTACAAGCACGCTTCGAATGTTGAACCTAATGACTTGACTGCTTGCCTAATTGCTGTGGAAACTTAAGAACTACATGCTCCTTGTTACTAATATGTTAGAATTCAATTGTTTTACAATCAATTATGCTAGCACCTGAAATAATTGTGTTCTTGCCTTAGATAACTTGAACTCTCCTTGGATAACTTATTTAATTGTCTACTTGCTTTAGCAACTTACAGATTACGTGCTTTTGCACCCATTGAATTGGGTTGACTGAACTTATGTGCTTAATTAAACATTGCGAGTATCTTATGTTGGAACTATGTACTTATGTGATTACAACAGTTTCGTAATTAAACTGCCTATAGCTTTACATAATGCTTACTAACCATCATGCATACATACATATGCTTTAAATTGTGTGTTGTAGAGGAAATTCCATCGCAATGTCCCCCTTGAGATAGGACATGGATGCACAACCTATGCTCTAAGGGATACCGACAGTAGTTGATTAAAGGTACGCAAAAACATGCACCGCATTTCATTTTAAATATGCAAACCTATGTGTATGCAATTGATTCTTTTATGATGGTTATGTATGCCAAGACATGTTAGGGGTTATAGGGACTTCTCTAATGTATGTGCAAGAGAGATGTTGGATTCTCTCTAATTTATGTGCTAGGGAAATGCTGGATTCTCCCTAATTTACGTGTTTGAAGGATGTTGGATTCCTTCAATTTAGGTGTTGGGAATTGTTGGATTTTCCTAACTTAGGTGTTTGAGAAATGTCGGATCTTTTCTCAAACTAGGCCTTCGGGAGATGTCGGATTCTCTTGAACTTAGGCGCTTGAGAGACGGGGTGCTCTCACTTGTGTGCTTGAGAGACGGGGTGCTCTCAATTGTTTGTTTGGAGACGGGGTTCTCTACTCGTTGTTGTGTTTTGTGTTCGGTTTACTTTGGCTACGATCGGAAGCAGGTGGTTTTAGAAGATGTCGAGATTCCCTCACACTGATGACACGATTCTCAAGAAGGGATCAATCATCCAAACACTAAATAAACACAAGACACGGACACTTTGAGTTCGTTGTGATGCCCTTAGGACTTACCAACGCACCCGCAACTTTTATGGATTTAATGCACCGTGTTTTCAAGGAGTTCTTGGAGAAGTTCGTTGTTATTTTCATTGATGACATCTTGGTTTTCTCTAAGTCGGTTGAGGAACACGCTCTACATCTTCGTTTGGTACTCGAGAAGCTACGTGAACACAAATTGTATGGTAAGTTTAGCAAATTTGATTTTTGGATGGATCAGGTATCATTTTTGGGACATATTATTTATGGTGATGGTATTTCAGTGGATCCTTCTAAGATAGAAACAGTTTCTCTTTGGGAGCAACCGAAGAATGTGTCGGAAGTAAGGAGTTTCCTTGGCTTAGCAAATTATTACCGCCGATTCGTCAAGGGTTTTTCTAAGATTGCCGCACCTCTCACACGATTAACTAAGAAGGAAATAAAGTTTGTGTGGGATGAAGCTTGTGAAGAGAGCTTCCGTGTGCTTAAGGAGAAATTGACAACGGCTCGGGTCTTAACTCTACCGGAAGGTTCGGATGGGTTTTCAGTTTACACCGATGCATCCAAGGAAGGGTTGGGATGCGTGCTTATGCAAAATGGTCGGGTGGTTGCTTATGCTTCAAGGAAATTGAAGGAGTACGAGCAGAATTACCCAACACATGATCTTGAGTTGGCCGCGGTGATATTTGCCTTAGCGAAATGGCGACACTACCTCTATGGAATTAAGTTTGAGGTATTTACCAACCACAAGAGTCTCCCTTACTTGTTCACACAGAAGGAATTGAACATGAGACAACGACGGTGGATGGAATTCTTGGAAGATTACGATTGTGTCATACAATATCATCCGGGGAAGGCGAATGTAGTTGCGGATGCCTTGAGTCGGAAAGCAAAGATTGCTAATCTTGAGATTGATTTCGGTAAGGGTGAAACCGAGATCCTTGTTTCGCAATCAAGGTTGGCTAACATTGTTAGGAATAGTGCCCTAAAAGCCGATTGTATATCCGCTTTGTGCTTTTCCTTATTGTAATCACAGACAATCTTTGAATAAAATAACGAATTGAGGCAACACTTCTTTATATGCTCTTGTTTGGTATGCGTTTACTTTAGCTGTGCATGTATGAGAACTCCCCTAATCCTGATGACTTTAGGACTCTACCATTTAGGTAAAATGGTTAATGAAACGAGCCCTATATCACATAAGTCATGATTAGTAAAATACTCAAAGCCGATGAGTCCTACAGACAGTGGGAGTGTCAACCTGACTCCTCTAAGGCTTGCTCGTGGGATCACGCCCTTAAGAAGGACCACCTTGTTTCATGGAGGTGCAAAGTGTATAGTTGATACGTGCGTGATACATGAGGGTGCTTACTTTAATAAGTAAGTTCACTGAGGTGCCCCGTATGAGAACATTACTAAATGGGAAAGGAAGTTTCTATTTCAGGAAATGGAAACTTCCAGATTAGGAAATATCTCACGAGTCATTGATGTGATTAATTGGTCCTTAGACTTGAGGTTCCTTGTCACTTTATGAGTTAACTCTGTAGTCTTAGGTATAAGCTTTAAAGGGTGTCGCCTTAGACAACTGATTCAAGGCTTATGCTGGGGCTGCACAAGTGATTCATGAAAGTGAATGAGAATCAAGAAAGGACCTACACTTGCATTTGCAAGGTGATCTCTTATTGTGTAAGTCATTCATATGCCATATGGAGTCCTTGGCCAAGGCAGTAGATCAAGACATCAAGAAAAGGGTTTCTTGGATTGAGATCAAATGGATATGAAATGCACTTAACTTTAAGACCGGATTATTAGGGTTCAGATTATTCCCTTACCCTAGATCTTGGTTGAGAGATAGTAAGTAGGAGGATTGTATCTCGCATGAATCATTGACTTAAAGGTTCTGTCGAATCCGAACATTCCAATTCAGCTAGGGGTTAAACACCTGTTGCTAGACTATGGTCGTTTAATCTGTGGACTGATTAATTAATTAGTGAATTAATTAATTAGGGTCACTGCTAATTGAATTGAGAACCTAGAGGGTCACACACAACAACTTGGTTACATGAGTTGAGGCTTTAAAATGATTAAACGAGTTAATCGGGCCAAGAGGGTTCCACACGTGTGAAATCACACGTGTGGCTCACGTGAGTGACACGTGTCACTGTGACACGTGTCACACACGTGTGAATATAAATATATTATATATATATATGTATTAAATAATTAAATGTGTTAATTATTTAATAGACTTTGGTTTAATTTTGAATTAAAAAGAAAGTCTTATTTTGGAGAAAATAATCTAGTTAATTAATTACGAATTAATTAATTAGATAAAAATAAGTTATTTATTTTATAATAAATAAAGTATAAAATTATCCAAAAATAGTTTGGATATTTTTAGCTCTCTTAAAAGTTGACTTGAATTAGAATTCAAAGTCAAAGTTGGAAAATACTTGATGATCAAGTAATAGGAGAGAGAGGAACCAAATCCTTGTCCAACAAGGAATAGGTTCGGCCGTCCATCTCCCTTTCCTATATATAGGGGAGCTCATGCTCCCCTTTAGAGATAATTGGCAATTCTTTTGGTTCATGTGTTGAACACCTTCCTTTCTCCAAGATCAAATAAACCCTAGGTTAAGCCTAAACACTAACTAGAGAACTAGCATCCTTACTAGTTAGATTGTGATCAAGTTGGTGGACTTTCTCTAGAGACTTCAAGTTAGAAGTTTGAAGATTCGAGCTTTACCAAGGAGATGGGATCAAGTCGCGAGAAGAGCGTTCTTGGGTGGCTTGAAATGCTTCAAGAAAGAACAAAAGAAAAGTAAGTTTTCTGTCTCTACGAATTTGGTTACACGATTGCGAGTCCAAGGTCCTTTTGTTGGGAAAATTTTTTAAATTCCGCTGTCGTGTTTTCCAACAAACATCACTATAAGGCCGGATTTGAGGCAAAGGATTCTAGATGCACAATCAACGGATGAATGGATTCAAAGACAAGTGATTCGAGCAAAGGCTAATCCGAAGTCTAAGTTTGGATTTGATAATTTGGGGATCTTTAGGTACAAGGGCCCGAGTATGTATACCGGATGGACTGCAAAGGTTAGTGCTTGAAGAAGTACATACGACCGTCTAAACGATGCATCCGGGTGGCAACAAGATGTACCGGGATCTCAAGAAGTACTTTTGGTGGCATGGAATGAAAAAGGATGTGGCTAATTTTGTTAAGGGATGTCGAGTTTGTCAACAAGTTAAGGCCGAACATCAATTACCGGCGGGAAAGTTGCAACCGATACCGATTCCCGAGTGGAAATGGGAACAAGTCACTATGGACTTTGTGACCGGGCTTCCGAGAGTGAAGAAGGGATTTGATGGAATTTGGGTCATTGTAGATCGCTTTACAAAATCTGCACACTTCTACCGATTCGATCGACCGATAAAGTGGAGAAATTAGCGGAGTTGTATCACCGAGAAATTGTGAGACTACATGGGATACCCGCTAGCATTATTTCGGATAGAGATCCTCGTTTCACTTCTAAGTTGTGGAAGGTGCTTAACAGATTATGGGGTACGAAGTTAAGTTTTAGTACCGCATTTCATCCGTAAACCGATGGACAATCTGAACAGGTGATTAAGTTTCTTGAGGATTTATTAAGGGCTTGTGTAATGGATTTTTTGGTTGAGTGGGATAAACAATTGACTTTGCTCGAATTCGCCTACAATAATAGTTACAAATCTTCGATCAAGATGGCACCATATGAAGCTTTGTATGACCGTAAGTGTAGGTCTCCTCTTTATTAGGATCTTGAGGAATGGAAATGGACCGAGGAAAATGGTTTGTAGCGAGGAACCGAGCCTGATTTGATTAAGGGAGCAATTGAAAAAGTGGAAAGGATTAAGCAACACATGAAAGCGGCACAAGATCGGCAAACGAGTTATGCCGACCGGAGAAGGAAAGATTTGAAATTTGAAGTGGGTGACCGAGTTTTCTTGAAGGCAACACCGAGAAAGGGTTTCTCACATATTGGAAAGGGTGGTAAGTTGAATCCGAGATTCATTGGTCCGTTTGAGATTGTGGAACGTATCAGGGAAGTTGCTTATCGCTTGGATTTGCCTCCGAATCTCACGGGAATCCATAATGTGTTTCATGTGTCACAATTGAGAAGGTATTTCCGGGATGAGATGGAAACTATGCCGGTTGAGGAGGTACAATTGGAATCAGATTTGACATTTAAACAACAACCAATAAAGATCTTGGATAGGAAGGTTCAAGAGTTGAGGAATCGAAAAATTCCATTGGTTGCGGTACTTTGGAAAGATCTTAAGTCCGCAGAAGCAACATGGGAGACGGAAGAGAAGATGCGAAGATATCATCCTGAGTTGTTTTTCGATGGTAAATCTGGGGACCCGATTTCTTTAAGGAGGGGAGGTTGTGACGCCCCGTTTCTCGATCAAGGTATGCTTTGGTACGAGAGTGAACGATTTACTTTTCTTTGCATGAATTATGTGAATAATATGCCTTAATTGACCGTTATACTTGAACTTATGTGAAATATATACTTTAGATGAGTTATGTGACTATTTGATATGGTAATCATGTGTTCATATTGTTTTCATTTGGCTTCGATGGCATGCTTTGTGTTTAATCGAAACTATGTGCTTATTTGGACATTAAAATATAATTTAGGGACTAAATGGTAAATTTATTTTCTAAGCCTGGAACTGGACAGAACTTAATAAAATTTAGTAGATAATTTGATTACGAGTTCGTGGGTTTTTGAATCGCTCGATTTGGAGTTCGGACGAAGAAGTTATGGCCATTTTACGAAAAGTCAATCTTTTTATAAGGCTTATGACCCAATTCCGAATTTGGCCTAATTTGAGACCCAATTTCACTTATGACCCACTCTAATTGACCCGGTTCATGACCCTAATAGCTGACCCAAATCCCTAAATCAAATTTTAACACCCACAAGTCATTTTACGTTATTTCACAAAGATTTAAACACAAACTCTCTCTAGCCTATTCATCTTCTCCAAGAACACCAAGAACACCTCCAAGCATCTTCAAGAGGCAAGAGTGGAGATTCAAGCTGGGAATTAGAGACTAAAGACCAAGTTATTCTCTTCTATTTTCAGCTCTCAAGGTAAGCTTTATGTGCTACTTCCATGGTTTTATGTTCTTGAGCTTCTTGACTTGAATTTGAACTAGGGTTCTAGTATGTTGGATTGAATTCGAATTTCTTGTTGGAAATATGATTCTTATGGTGTTAGGAACAATTTGATGTAAGTATTTCTTGATTTCATGCTTGTTTGAAGAATCCACCATTGATGACCTTTCAAGCTTTCTTGAGAAATTCTTGCATGTCTAAGATTTACTTGATTTCTTGCAATCTTGGTGTTGTTGAATGATTATGCTTGAGTTTTTATGAGGTTTGGAATCAATTTTAGTTGAATTCATGCGAGGATTAGAGATTCACCATTGAAGAGCATGCTTGAACTATGAAGCTTTTATGCATATATGTAATTCTTGCTTAAATGATTTAATTCTTGGATTTTATGCTTATATTATGTTCTTATATGATGTATGAATGTTTTATGATTCTTAATTGAGGTTTTGGAATCTTAATTTCATGTTTTGGGGTGTTTAGAACTCATTCCCGTCGAGTTCGAAGTGGCTGTCACGTTTTTTTTAAGGTTTGGGTAGAATCCACTACGGTGGATTTTTGCTGTGTAAAAATCCATGGGGGTGGATTTGAGGCAGTAGCTTCTGGACAATCCGCGAGGGTGGATTTTTTGTGAAGGAAAATCCATGGGGGTGGATTTTCCCCAGCCTTGTTTTCTTGACTTATTTCGCTTGTTTTGACTCTTGTATGTCCTTTTCTTGTTTCTATAATACCTTTAATGAGTTGTGGCCGTATTATATGTGGTGGAACTTCTTGCATATCACTTGTTATGATTTTATTGCCTTGATCAAGTTTAAGTTGTTACATTTTGCTAAGTCATGCATTTAGTTGAACTTGTATGACTTCCTACGCTATGTGTGACCTTGACATGCTATACATGCTCATGATTGATCCTCACGTTTCATTAAGTGCATGATATGACTCCATAAGCATTCATAACTCTCATAAGTGACTTGTTACTTAAGTCGTGCGTCGTCTACTTGGTTTGGGTCGAGTCTCACCCTTGTTAGTACGTTTGTCTTATTAGGTGGTGAGTCTCCGACCGAGTAGTCCGATGCTCGTGGTCGACCTTTGAGGTTCTTGGTAAAGGTGAGGAGTTATATTATTAAAATGTTTTCAAACTGTGGACAATACCATATAGCCTTCATGATTTGGTTCTCAAATTCCCGTTTTGAAAACTATATGTATAGGCATAGTATGCCGGATTTTGGGAGCTTGGCTCATTATACTTATATCGTTGCCTATTGAAAACGGTTTGCAACTATAGTATGAATCTTGGTATACGGGATAGGTACCCGAAATGTTTTGGTTTTGAAAAGGATATATATGTACGTATGTGGCGAGATGTTTTGAACCATGCTACGAAAGTGGTATGGAGATTGATGTACCTTGCAGGGACGCTTGCTTGGGGAAATCGAACTTGAGCTCGGGGATGGAGGTGAGTGATATTCCGGGAAGGCAAGGGCCGACGGATGTCCTTATCCAAAGTTCCCACTGTGGACAAGATTACTAAGACTCCGAAGAGGTTTCGGGATTGAAGTCTTCTTGGAGAGAGCTAGGTTTCATGGACCGAATTCTCTATGTTATGGATGATCGGGGGTGCGCACCCTCGACATCAATGGCGTGATGGATTAATTGGTTTGATTTCTTTGGTTTGGGAAGTAAGGTTGGAGGGCTCATTCTCGCCGAGCCGGTTACGTTTCTAGTTTGTGATCCGTTGTTTTGAAAACCCCTTTGCATTGATTTTGGAAAGTTAAACGGATCATAAACACCTTTAATATCGCATGCATTGTACCCACTTTTTATTATATTCCTTAGAGTAAATCCTCACCGGTTCCTTTTGAACTGACTCTTCAACCTTTGTATTGTCTGTAGGTCTTCAGGAGTCTTGCTAGGTGGTGTGTCGTAGAGTCTTGGCTCGTACAAGTTGTGTCGAGTCTGCATTTACTTAAAGTTGGTGTTGTGTATGTTGTTATGGTTTTGTGACAGCCCGGTTCAGGACCAGATCAATAAAGGTAAACTAAGGGCGACGTAAGGGCGTTTATAGAACTTGATCCGTATTTTAAATAAATCATATCATGCATCCCTACATGAATTGAGTACTCATATGTGATATTAGGTGATCAAAGGGGGACGGGGGGGAAACTACCTTTAAACCCTATAAGCACTACTTATTTCCGAACCGGCACTATACCGTTTTATTCAAGAGACCTCAAAGAACCTATACCTACTTTCTTGGAAATTTTCAACTCTCTTTTCAATGCTTTGAGGTTTCGTTTATGTGTCCAGAGCAATTTAAGAATTTATTTTCAAATAAGAATTCCCGTCGGTAAGAAATATTTCCTTCGTTAGAATGATTTAGCCCTTGAGATCATCACCATAACGTTCCTCGAATTTTTCTACATTTTTGGAAAGCCTTTCGGATCTCCAAATCTTATCCTAGTATTTATTTCATAATTTAATTAATTTTCGAAATTCAAGAAAATCAAATCTTCCGAAGCTTATAACTTTTAAACCGTACGTCCGATTTCGACCCGTGAGTAGCCGTTTCGAAGCTAATTTTATTTCCTAGCTCTTGGACACTTTTCCAACTTCAAAAATATGCAGGAGAAAGGTTAAATTACCAGAATACCCCTGCTGTGACAATTATGTAAAGAAGAAAACCTAATTTTGGAAATTTCATAAAGTACCCCACCTTAAGCCCCTAAAATAAATATTATTTGCACTTTGGTCCTTCCCAACAACTATAAATAACTGTGTTGGGGTCTCATTTTGTGCTCACTCCATTCTCTTCCTCTCCCCCTAGTGGCCGAACTCCTCCCCCCTTTAAGGTTAGTTTTCTTATTTTTTTTATGTTTTAATTAGTTTAATTTATGTTTTAATTTGTGTTTTATTTTATGTTTTAATTTATTTATTAATTATGCTAGGTTTAGGATTTAATTTATGTTTTATTTTGTGCATGAACTATGTGATTTAATTTATGCTTTAATTATTCATGAATTATGAATTATATTTCTTATAGTATAGTTTATTATGAAATGTATTACATAATTTAATTTTGTGACAAATTAATTATGTGACAATTATGCTAGCATGTTATATGTTACATTTTAATTATTTTATGATCATACTTAAGTAATTTAATTTATTTCATGATTTAATTAAATGTTACATGTTATTTAATGTTACATAATTAAAGTATAACCTATAGTTTTAAATGTTACATGTTTAATTAATTGTTACATATAATTATACTTGACCAATTGATATATGTTATGGTATACATGTATAATATACGTATACGTATTTGATTCCAATACGTATAAATACGTGTATACTTTCGTATAAATACTATGTGTATTTCCCTAATAAATACGTATGTACTTTTGTATAAATACCGTATGTATTCTAGTATAAATACCGCATGTATTCTTGTATAAATACTATATAAATACGGTAGGTATCCCCGTATAAATACCGTATACATACAGTATAAATACCGTATACATACTATATAAATACACGTATACATATAGTATAAGTACAGTATACATACAGCATATATACCGTATACTTGAATAGTGACCTTTGACCCTTGACCTTTGACTTTGACTTTGACATTGACTTTGACCTTGACCAAGAATTTTGACTTTCAACCTAATTGATCATTTCAAAGAGACGAATTCAACGGTCAAAGCCTTTTTCGAAAATTCTCAAAAACAAGGGATCAAAGTAGATTTCAAAGTTCACATTGGGGTTGTTCTAAGACCCTAAGAACATACCCCTAAGCTTTTGATACGAGCTTTCTAATGAGACTAATCGTTTGCCCGAATTTTTTCTTCGGGAAAGATTATCCCTTGTTTAAATGTGTCGTATTCTTTTCAATCTTACACTTCAATACTTGACTACCCGCACTCAATCATGCATCATTAATCATGTGTGGGACTCAGACCCTTAAGCTCATAGTAGTCTGACACTTACAGGAGATAATACCGAGTTCTGGGATCCACAGGGTACTGTGTGAACCCTGTCTTCTACCAACTATCAGCTTATCTAAATAAATAGGTGAGGTTTAAACTATTTCAACTGGAACCATGAATACTCCTTCGTTTTCAAATGATTTCAAAATCAACGCCTTCGGGTGCAAAGATTCCTATCTTTCAAGTTAACGTTTTCCCGTTTGGGATAATGCTTCGAGTTTAAAGTCAATGATCTCTGATATACGTTCTGTTCACTGTTATACTGCTTTGATTAAAGGTTCAGTCATCTGAACTCTGTGTGCTTATGCACCTTTGTTATTCTGAAAGCAAGCTTTGGAAACTTTGTTATGTTGGGCCCTGGCGGTATGGTTAGTAGTAGACCGGGAGGCGTGCGCCAATGGCTACTATGATACTGGCCGCCGTAATGACCTTGATAATGGTTTAATCGGAGGTTGGTTACTCCACATCGAAGGTCGGGAGAGGTGGTAAATTCCTCCCGTTTCGCACGTCACCGCGGGGTAGCTCCCTGGGCGCGACAATAAGGGGAGAAGGGGTGGTGCATGTGATTATGGGTGTCGGGGTCCTAACGGATCTCAATACCAACTTTGTAAATGTTTTGAGGAGTAAAGGATGGATATGGCCCAGCTTGCGGCAAACTTTGGTTTTAAAGTCTGGTTCATACTTTTGGAAAATATCCCGTATCCTGTTCCCCGTTTTAAAGTATATATGAACCAGAACCTCTGATGTGTGTGCTTGTGTGTGCTTGTAAAAAAATCCCGTTTTAAGATAAAAGAGTTTCTTTCCGGTTTGAGGAAAGTCGCTAAGAAAGTCTTTCAAAACCCTTCCAGTCCAAATACTCTTTCTTACTGCAAATTACCTCACTTAGTCCCTTTTGACTAATACCTCTTCCCAGTTTTCTGACCTCATGGTTTCAGGTAGGCAGCCCGGCGCTTCCTAGAGGTATCTTGAAGCAGTAGGAGGTCTTTTGTTAAGTCAGGATTGCTAGTTACTTTTCTTTGTCTTGCATAGTCGTAGTTACCTCTACCTTTACGTTGCATGTTTGACTATGAGAACTTGTTCAGGCTACGACCTGAATTACTTGGACTCCGTTTTTATTATGTTCCTTTGTTTTCCTATTGGACTAAGGTTTTATGTTAATATTATGGCTACTTGTTTCTGTGGTTATGCATATACTACTGTGTTGCATTCATGGTTTCAAAAGTTTAAAATTATTCGGAAATTCCGCTGCGTTGGCAACACTGGTTACTCTGATCTTTGTTATGTTCTGTCCGTTCGCCGAAGTATCTCTCGAGTAATAAAGCTTCCTAGTTACTTGGGTGATACAACGGTGCGGGGTTGTGGCGTTGGGGCGCTACAGGTTTAATGCTTTCATTAGCCTTGGTGGGCATTATGATATAGTTAGAAATGTTACATTCTTGTATGAATTTCGTTTATGAAAATTGTACAGGTTGGGATCGTGATGATCCAATGATATTTGGATATATTATCCTGTCGGGACAGGTGCTTAGGTAGTTGAACCCGTATTTATGATTTTGTTTCGGGACAGGTGCCTAGGGAGTGGAACCCGTATTTATATTATTCCTTGTCGGGACAAGTTACATGCTCTTGAACCCGTTGAACTGTGTGATGCGTGATTGATCTTGTTAATTGACGTTAATGAATTGATTCCAATTGCATGCTACACGTTTATTAAAAAAATTTATGCTCGCTTCCGCATGTCTGTTGCTTCTTTACGGCACGTTGAGTCGAGTTGTTTAGGTACCGCCTAGCCAAGTTGTTTGTCCGTCACCGATTGCTTTGGGAGCGGCGTGTATATGGATGTCAGTTTCATATACGAGCTAGAACCTTAGCGCGGGGTAGGATGTGATTGCCCTCCGCCGGGGCGTTACACCCTATTTATGTGGTATCAGAGCTTAAGGTTCAAAACCGGGCTCTTGAGTCGTCTTGTGTCTGTCTAGGTCGTACGGCATAGGAATATTTGTGCATTGCATTTACTTGACTTGGCAATTTTGATTAGTTGGCATGAATTTTCTGAATTACTTGATTACATGCTCACATCTTTTAATGCACTTGCGCTTATGCTTTTGCTTAGATTGAATCATGCTTGGTACAATTGAATTAATTGTGTAAATGCTTTAGAATTCCGGAATTGTTGCTTACCTGTTAATTGACTCCTATTGAAATATTTCATTTTCTTAAATGACAATTTTGATTACCTTAATTGGGAATGCAGGCTTATGTGCTTATAGCTTCTCCATAAGTGCTTTCAGCTTGAAATTTGTACTTGTTACAAGCACGCTTCGAATGTTGAACCTAATGACTTGACTGCTTGCCTAATTGCTGTGGAAACTTAAGAACTACATGCTCCTTGTTACTAATATGTTAGAATTCAATTGTTTTACAATCAATTATGCTAGCACCTGAAATAATTGTGTTCTTGCCTTAGATAACTTGAACTCTCCTTGGATAACTTATTTAATTGTCTACTTGCTTTAGCAACTTACAGATTACGTGCTTTTGCACCCATTGAATTGGGTTGACTGAACTTATGTGCTTAATTAAACATTGCGAGTATCTTATGTTGGAACTATGTACTTATGTGATTACAACAGTTTCGTAATTAAACTGCCTATAGCTTTACATAATGCTTACTAACCATCATGCATACATACATATGCTTTAAATTGTGTGTTGTAGAGGAAATTCCATCGCAATGTCCCCCTTGAGATAGGACATGGATGCACAACCTATGCTCTAAGGGATACCGACAGTAGTTGATTAAAGGTACGCAAAAACATGCACCGTATTTCATTTTAAATATGCAAACCTATGTGTATGCAATTGATTCTTTTATGATGGTTATGTATGCCAAGACATGTTAGGGGTTATAGGGACTTCTCTAATGTATGTGCAAGAGAGATGTTGGATTCTCTCTAATTTATGTGCTAGGGAAATGCTGGATTCTCCCTAATTTACGTGTTTGAAGGATGTTGGATTCCTTCAATTTAGGTGTTGGGAATTGTTGGATTTTCCTAACTTAGGTGTTTGAGAAATGTCGGATCTTTTCTCAAACTAGGCCTTCGGGAGATGTCGGATTCTCTTGAACTTAGGCGCTTGAGAGACGGGGTGCTCTCACTTGTGTGCTTGAGAGACGGGGTGCTCTCAATTGTTTGTTTGGAGACGGGGTTCTCTACTCGTTGTTGTGTTTTGTGTTCGGTTTACTTTGGCTACGATCGGAAGCAGGTGGTTTTAGAAGATGTCGAGATTCCCTCACACTGATGACACGATTCTCAAGAAGGGATCAATCATCCAAACACTAAATAAACACAAGACACGGACACTTTGAGTTCGTTGTGATGCCCTTAGGACTTACCAACGCACCCGCAACTTTTATGGATTTAATGCACCGTGTTTTCAAGGAGTTCTTGGAGAAGTTCGTTGTTATTTTCATTGATGACATCTTGGTTTTCTCTAAGTCGGTTGAGGAACACGCTCTACATCTTCGTTTGGTACTCGAGAAGCTACGTGAACACAAATTGTATGGTAAGTTTAGCAAATTTGATTTTTGGATGGATCAGGTATCATTTTTGGGACATATTATTTATGGTGATGGTATTTCAGTGGATCCTTCTAAGATAGAAACAGTTTCTCTTTGGGAGCAACCGAAGAATGTGTCGGAAGTAAGGAGTTTCCTTGGCTTAGCAAATTATTACCGCCGATTCGTCAAGGGTTTTTCTAAGATTGCCGCACCTCTCACACGATTAACTAAGAAGGAAATAAAGTTTGTGTGGGATGAAGCTTGTGAAGAGAGCTTCCGTGTGCTTAAGGAGAAATTGACAACGGCTCGGGTCTTAACTCTACCGGAAGGTTCGGATGGGTTTTCAGTTTACACCGATGCATCCAAGGAAGGGTTGGGATGCGTGCTTATGCAAAATGGTCGGGTGGTTGCTTATGCTTCAAGGAAATTGAAGGAGTACGAGCAGAATTACCCAACACATGATCTTGAGTTGGCCGCGGTGATATTTGCCTTAGCGAAATGGCGACACTACCTCTATGGAATTAAGTTTGAGGTATTTACCAACCACAAGAGTCTCCCTTACTTGTTCACACAGAAGGAATTGAACATGAGACAACGACGGTGGATGGAATTCTTGGAAGATTACGATTGTGTCATACAATATCATCCGGGGAAGGCGAATGTAGTTGCGGATGCCTTGAGTCGGAAAGCAAAGATTGCTAATCTTGAGATTGATTTCGGTAAGGGTGAAACCGAGATCCTTGTTTCGCAATCAAGGTTGGCTAACATTGTTAGGAATAGTGCCCTAAAAGCCGATTGTATATCCGCTTTGTGCTTTTCCTTATTGTAATCACAGACAATCTTTGAATAAAATAACGAATTGAGGCAACACTTCTTTATATGCTCTTGTTTGGTATGCGTTTACTTTAGCTGTGCATGTATGAGAACTCCCCTAATCCTGATGACTTTAGGACTCTACCATTTAGGTAAAATGGTTAATGAAACGAGCCCTATATCACATAAGTCATGATTAGTAAAATACTCAAAGCCGATGAGTCCTACAGACAGTGGGAGTGTCAACCTGACTCCTCTAAGGCTTGCTCGTGGGATCACGCCCTTAAGAAGGACCACCTTGTTTCATGGAGGTGCAAAGTGTATAGTTGATACGTGCGTGATACATGAGGGTGCTTACTTTAATAAGTAAGTTCACTGAGGTGCCCCGTATGAGAACATTACTAAATGGGAAAGGAAGTTTCTATTTCAGGAAATGGAAACTTCCAGATTAGGAAATATCTCACGAGTCATTGATGTGATTAATTGGTCCTTAGACTTGAGGTTCCTTGTCACTTTATGAGTTAACTCTGTAGTCTTAGGTATAAGCTTTAAAGGGTGTCGCCTTAGACAACTGATTCAAGGCTTATGCTGGGGCTGCACAAGTGATTCATGAAAGTGAATGAGAATAAAGAAAGGACCTACACTTGCATTTGCAAGGTGATCTCTTATTGTGTAAGTCATTCATATGCCATATGGAGTCCTTGGCCAAGGCAGTAGATCAAGACATCAAGAAAAGGGTTTCTTGGATTGAGATCAAATGGATATGAAATGCACTTAACTTTAAGACCGGATTATTAGGGTTCAGATTATTCCCTTACCCTAGATCTTGGTTGAGAGATAGTAAGTAGGAGGATTGTATCTCGCATGAATCATTGACTTAAAGGTTCTGTCGAATCCGAACATTCCAATTCAGCTAGGGGTTAAACACCTGTTGCTAGACTATGGTCGTTTAATCTGTGGACTGATTAATTAATTAGTGAATTAATTAATTAGGGTCACTGCTAATTGAATTGAGAACCTAGAGGGTCACACACAACAACTTGGTTACATGAGTTGAGGCTTTAAAATGATTAAACGAGTTAATCGGGCCAAGAGGGTTCCACACGTGTGAAATCTCACGTGTGGCTCACGTGAGTGACACGTGTCACACACGTGTGAATATAAATATATTATATATATATATGTATTAAATAATTAAATGTGTTAATTATTTAATAGACTTTGGTTTAATTTTGAATTAAAAAGAAAGTCTTATTTTGGAGAAAATAATCTAGTTAATTAATTACGAATTAATTAATTAGATAAAAATAAGTTATTTATTTTATAATAAATAAAGTATAAAATTATCCAAAAATAGTTTGGATATTTTTAGCTCTCTTAAAAGTTGACTTGAATTAGAATTCAAAGTCAAAGTTGGAAAATACTTGATGATCAAGTAATAGGAGAGAGAGGAACCAAATCCTTGTCCAACAAGGAATAGGTTCGGCCGTCCCTCTCCCTTTCCTATATATAGGGGAGCTCATGCTCCCCTTTAGAGATAATTGGCAATTCTTTTGGTTCATGTGTTGAACACCTTCCTTTCTCCAAGATCAAATAAACCCTAGGTTAAGCCTAAACACTAACTAGAGAACTAGCATCCTTACTAGTTAGATTGTGATCAAGTTGGTGGACTTTCTCTAGAGACTTCAAGTTAGAAGTTTGAAGATTCGAGCTTTACCAAGGAGATGGGATCAAGCCGCGAGAAGAGCGTTCTTGGGTGGCTTGAAATGCTTCAAGAAAGAACAAAAGAAAAGTAAGTTTTCTGTCTCTACGAATTTGGTTACACGATTGCGAGTCCAAGGTCCTTTTGTTGGGAAAATTTTTTAAATTCCGCTGTCGTGTTTTCCAACAAACATCACTATAAGGCCGGATTTGAGGCAAAGGATTCTAGATGCACAATCAACGGATGAATGGATTCAAAGACAAGTGATTCGAGCAAAGGCTAATCCGAAGTCTAAGTTTGGATTTGATAATTTGGGGATCTTTAGGTACAAGGGCCCGAGTATGTATACCGGATGGACTGCAAAGGTTAGTGCTTGAAGAAGTACATACGACCGTCTAAACGATGCATCCGGGTGGCAACAAGATGTACCGGGATCTCAAGAAGTACTTTTGGTGGCATGGAATGAAAAAGGATGTGGCTAATTTTGTTAAGGGATGTCGAGTTTGTCAACAAGTTAAGGCCGAACATCAATTACCGGCGGGAAAGTTGCAACCGATACCGATTCCCGAGTGGAAATGGGAACAAGTCACTATGGACTTTGTGACCGGGCTTCCGAGAGTGAAGAAGGGATTTGATGGAATTTGGGTCATTGTAGATCGCTTTACAAAATCTGCACACTTCTACCGATTCGATCGACCGATAAAGTGGAGAAATTAGCGGAGTTGTATCACCGAGAAATTGTGAGACTACATGGGATACCCGCTAGCATTATTTCGGATAGAGATCCTCGTTTCACTTCTAAGTTGTGGAAGGTGCTTAACAGATTATGGGGTACGAAGTTAAGTTTTAGTACCGCATTTCATCCGTAAACCGATGGACAATCTGAACAGGTGATTAAGTTTCTTGAGGATTTATTAAGGGCTTGTGTAATGGATTTTTTGGTTGAGTGGGATAAACAATTGACTTTGCTCGAATTCGCCTACAATAATAGTTACAAATCTTCGATCAAGATGGCACCATATGAAGCTTTGTATGACCGTAAGTGTAGGTCTCCTCTTTATTAGGATCTTGAGGAATGGAAATGGACCGAGGAAAATGGTTTGTAGCGAGGAACCGAGCCTGATTTGATTAAGGGAGCAATTGAAAAAGTGGAAAGGATTAAGCAACACATGAAAGCGGCACAAGATCGGCAAACGAGTTATGCCGACCGGAGAAGGAAAGATTTGAAATTTGAAGTGGGTGACCGAGTTTTCTTGAAGGCAACACCGAGAAAGGGTTTCTCACATATTGGAAAGGGTGGTAAGTTGAATCCGAGATTCATTGGTCCGTTTGAGATTGTGGAACGTATCAGGGAAGTTGCTTATCGCTTGGATTTGCCTCCGAATCTCACGGGAATCCATAATGTGTTTCATGTGTCACAATTGAGAAGGTATTTCCGGGATGAGATGGAAACTATGCCGGTTGAGGAGGTACAATTGGAATCAGATTTGACATTTAAACAACAACCAATAAAGATCTTGGATAGGAAGGTTCAAGAGTTGAGGAATCGAAAAATTCCATTGGTTGCGGTACTTTGGAAAGATCTTAAGTCCGCAGAAGCAACATGGGAGACGGAAGAGAAGATGCGAAGATATCATCCTGAGTTGTTTTTCGATGGTAAATCTGGGGACCCGATTTCTTTAAGGAGGGGAGGTTGTGACGCCCCGTTTCTCGATCAAGGTATGCTTTGGTACGAGAGTGAACGATTTACTTTTCTTTGCATGAATTATGTGAATAATATGCCTTAATTGACCGTTATACTTGAACTTATGTGAAATATATACTTTAGATGAGTTATGTGACTATTTGATATGGTAATCATGTGTTCATATTGTTTTCATTTGGCTTCGATGGCATGCTTTGTGTTTAATCGAAACTATGTGCTTATTTGGACATTAAAATATAATTTAGGGACTAAATGGTAAATTTATTTTCTAAGCCTGGAACTGGACAGAACTTAATAAAATTTAGTAGATAATTTGATTACGAGTTCGTGGGTTTTTGAATCGCTCGATTTGGAGTTCGGACGAAGAAGTTATGGCCATTTTACGAAAAGTCAATCTTTTTATAAGGCTTATGACCCAATTCCGAATTTGGCCTAATTTGAGACCCAATTTCACTTATGACCCACTCTAATTGACCCGGTTCATGACCCTAATAGCTGACCCAAATCCCTAAATCAAATTTTAACACCCACAAGTCATTTTACGTTATTTCACAAAGATTTAAACACAAACTCTCTCTAGCCTATTCATCTTCTCCAAGAACACCAAGAACACCTCCAAGCATCTTCAAGAGGCAAGAGTGGAGATTCAAGCTGGGAATTAGAGACTAAAGACCAAGTTATTCTCTTCTATTTTCAGCTCTCAAGGTAAGCTTTATGTGCTACTTCCATGGTTTTATGTTCTTGAGCTTCTTGACTTGAATTTGAACTAGGGTTCTAGTATGTTGGATTGAATTCGAATTTCTTGTTGGAAATATGATTCTTATGGTGTTAGGAACAATTTGATGTAAGTATTTCTTGATTTCATGCTTGTTTGAAGAATCCACCATTGATGACCTTTCAAGCTTTCTTGAGAAATTCTTGCATGTCTAAGATTTACTTGATTTCTTGCAATCTTGGTGTTGTAGAATGATTATGCTTGAGTTTTTATGAGGTTTGGAATCAATTTTAGTTGAATTCATGCGAGGATTAGAGATTCACCATTGAAGAGCATGCTTGAACTATGAAGCTTTTATGCATATATGTAATTCTTGCTTAAATGATTTAATTCTTGGATTTTATGCTTATATTATGTTCTTATATGATGTATGAATGTTTTATGATTCTTAATTGAGGTTTTGGAATCTTAATTTCATGTTTTGGGGTGTTTAGAACTCATTCCCGTCGAGTTCGAAGTGGCTGTCATGTTTTTTTTAAGTTCTGGGTAGAATCCACTACGGTGGATTTTTGCTGTGTAAAAATCCATGGGGGTGGATTTGAGGCAGTAACTTCTGGACAATCCGCGAGGGTGGATTTTTTGTGAAGGAAAATCCATGGGGGTGGATTTTCCCCAGCCTTGTTTTCTTGACTTGTTTCGCTTGTTTTGACTCTTGTATGTCCTTTTCTTGTTTCTATAATACCTTTAATGAGTTGTGGCCGTATTATATGTGGTGGAACTTCTTGCATATCACTTGTTATGATTTTATTGCCATGATCAAGTTTAAGTTGTTACATTTTGCTAAGTTATGCATTTAGTTGAACTTGTATGACTTCCTACGCTATGTGTGACCTTGACATGCTATACATGCTCATGATTGATCCTAACGTTTCATTAAGTGCATGATATGACTCCATAAGCATTCATAACTCTCATAAGTGACTTGTTACTTAAGCCGAGCGTCGTTTACTTGGTTTGGGTCGAGTCACACCTTTGTTAGTACGTTTGTCTTATTAGGTGGTGAGTCTCCGACCGAGTAGTCCGTTGCTCGTGGTCGACCTTTGAGGTTCTTGGTAAAGGTGAGGAGTTATATTATTAAAATGTTTTCAAACTGTGGACAATACCGTATAGCCTTCATGATTTGGTTCTCAAATTCCCGTTTTGAAAACTATATGTATAGGCATAGTATGCCGGATTTTGGGAGCTTGGCTCATTATACTTATATCGTTGCTTATTGAAAACGGTTTGCAACTATAGTATGAATCTTGGTATACGGGATAGGTACCCGAAATGTTTTGGTTTTGAAAAGGATATATATGTACGTATGTGGCGAGATATTTTGAACCATGCTACGAAAGTGGTATGGAGATTGATGTACCTTGCCGGGACGCTTGCTTGGGGAAATCGAACTTGAGCTCGGGGATAGAGGTGAGTGATATTCCGGGAAGGCAAGGGCCGACGGATGTCCTTATCCAAAGTTCCCATTGTGGACAAGATTACTAAGACTCCCAGGAGGTTTCGGGGTTGAAGTCTTCTTGGAGAGAGCTAGGTTTCATGGACCGAATTCTCTATGTTATGGATGATCGGGGGTGCGCCCCCTCGACATCAATGGCGTGATGGATGGATTGGTTTGATTTCTTTGGTTTGGGAAGTAAGGTTGGAGGGCTCATTCTCGCGAGGCGGTTACGTTTCTAGTTTGTGATCCGCTGTTTTGAAAACCCCTTTGCATTGATTTTGGAAAGTTAAACGGATCATAAACACCTTTAATATCGCATGCATTGTACCCCCTTTTTATTATATTCCTTAGACTAAATCCTCACCGGTTCCTTTTGAACTGACTCTTCAACCTTTGTATTGTCCGCAGGTCTTCAGGAGTCTTGCTAGGCGGTGTGTCGTAGAGTCTTGGCTCGTACAAGTTGTGTCGAGTCTGCATTTACTTAAAGTTGGTGTTGTGTATGTTGTTATGGTTTAATGCTTTCATTAGCCTTGGTGGGCATTATGATATAGTTAGAAATGTTACTTTCTTGTATGAATTCCGTTTATGAAAATTGTACAGGTTGGGATCGTGATGATCCAATGATATTTGGATATATTATCCTATCGGGACAGGTGCTTAGGTAGTTGAACCCGTATTTATGATTTTGTTTTGGGACAGGTGCCTAGGGAGTGGAACCCGTATTTATATTATTCCTTGTCGGGACAGGTTGCATGCTCTTGAACCCGTTGAACTGTGTGATGCGTGATTGATCTTGTTAATTGATGTTAATGAATTCATTCCGATTGCATGCTACACGTTTGTTGAAAAAATTTATGCTCGCTTCCGCATGTCTGTGGCTTCTTTACGGCGCTTTGAGTCGAGTTGTTTAGGTACCGCGTAGCATATACGAGCTAGAACCTTAGCGCGGGGTAGGAGGTGATTGCCCTCCGCCGGGGCGTTACACCCTATTTGTGTGGTATCAGAGCTTAAGGTTCAAAACCGGGCTCTTGAGTCGTCTTGTGTCAGTCTAGGTCGTACGGCATAGGAATATTTGTGCATTGCATTTACTTCACTTGGCAATTTTGATTAGTTGGCATGAATTTTCTGAATTACTTGATTACATGCTCACATCTTTTAATACACTTGCGCTTATGCTTTTGCTTAGATTGGATCATGCTAGGTACAATTGAATTAATTTTGTAAATGCTTTAGAATTCCGGAATTGTTGCTTACCTGTTAATTGACTCCTATTGAAAGATTTCATTTCCGTAAATGACAATTTTGTTTGCCTTAATTGGGAATGCATGCTTATGTGCTTTTAGCTTCTCCATAAGTGCTTTTAGCTTGAAATTTGTACTTGTTAGAAGCATGCTTCGAATGTTGAACCTAATGACTTGACTGCTTGCCTAATTGTTGTGGAAACTTAAGAACTACATGCTCCTTGTTACTAATATGTTAGAATTCAAATCTTTTATAATCAATTATGCTAGCACCTTAAATAATTGTGTTCTTGCCTTAGATAACTTGAACTCTCCTTGGATAACTTATTTAATTATCTACTTGCCATATTGATCAACATATAAAGCTTCAAACTCATAAAAAAAACAAGAGATGCATAAGTTTTCCAAAATTACACAAGACCTAACTATTAATGACTCCAAGAAAATCTCATGATCTCCAACATTAAAGCATGATATAAGAAGTTTAAAATGATCACAAGATGGAGGAGAGCAACAATCTTGAATTAACTTGAAGAATTGAGCAAGAAAAGGCTAAAGACTTGAGCTTGAAGGGCAAAAAATTGAGGGTCAACAATGGAGGATAGCTTAGATCTTCTCTTATGTTCCTTTTCTCCCCTTTGGTTCGAAATCATCAGCAACAAGAGAGAGTGATGACTGATTTTGGGGGATAAAAGTCAAGGCTAGGTACAAGGTATGGGTTGTATTACAAGAAAACAGCTGTCGTCGGAAACATAGAATACCGACGGATTTTCGACGGGAGATTGTTGTCGCATATACAGTTCTCGGAAAAATTTACCGACGGATTTCCGACGGAAAAACTGAGCTAACTGCAAGCGAAACTAAATAATAATAAACTACTTTCCGACGGAAAATTCATCGGAAATCCGTCGGAAAATCTTAATCTAAAAAATTAAATAAATATATTGAATGTGTGTGGTTCTGTAACAGCCCAAAAACCCGCCTGTCGATATTGTCCGCTTTGGTGGGCTAAGCGACACCACCCTCACGGTTTTGTTTCTCCCGGTGGAATTTAAGCCCGAAGGCGCCCACCCAGGAAAAGGCCTCAACAGGGAAGAGGTATCCACCCCCTTATAAGGAAGGCTTCGTTCTCCTCTTCTTCCGGTGTGGGACAAGCACTTTGAACTTTTATAGTCCACCCCCCCATAAGGGCCCAGCGTCCTCGCTGGCACACCGGACCGGGTCGCAGCTCTGATACCATTTGTAACAGCCCGAAAACCCGCCTATCGATATTGTCCGCTTTAGTGGGCTAAGCGACACCACCCTCACGGTTTTGTTTCTCCCAGTGGAATTTAAGCCCGAAGGCGCCCACCCAGGAAAAGGCCTCATCAGGGAAGAGGTATCCACCCCCTTAAAAGAAAGGCTTCGTTCTCCTCTTCTTCCGATGTGGGACAAACACTTTGAGCTTTTACAGTCCTTTAAGATGTAGCTCCCGGAGCGACGAGCCACCACATCCCCCGCACCTAGCCCCGAACCCACATATGAAATAAAAATCCATATATGAGCCCAAGACTAAGCGAACGGGAACCTACACACACTCGCTAAGCCAGGCGGAGCTAAGACAATACCAGAGTGCGCATAATATTAAGAAAGCGAAAGCATACATCAAAATCCAAGAAGATAAATCTACAAAAAACGGGTTCATCTAGCCCTAGGAGCCTGTCCCGAAAATATATAAATATAATTCAAAGAGCATACATAAATCAAATCCCAGAGATGCATATACAACTCGATTAACAAATCTAAAACATATACAAATGTGACCGAAAGCTAATGAAATGCAACTCGAACTAGGAGACTAGAACCCGACCGACTCACGACTCCGCCTAGCACGAACCAACCTGCAAACTGAAAAATTGAAAGGAGAGGGTCAGTCCACCAACTGAGTGAGGGGGGGCTAACGCACACCCACACACGTATACATATAGAGCAAAGCACGTATTAAATAAAAGACTATGAACCGGGATAGGATTTTGCATACCAAAAATCATTTTCGAATCAAACTTATACATATTCATATCATAATCGGACATAGCTTACAAGAAAGGTCCTATCCCGTTTCATAATCAACATATCTTAACGAATTCTTATACCCGGCGAGTACGGGTCTTACTCTAACTCCCCAAATTGTTAACATACGTATTAAAACAGAAAACACAAATCATAAACCAATCCAACCCCAACAACATGTAGTTCGGGGAGCAAACCCTCACAAGGGGTAGCTAACCCACATTGTTCTTGAAACACCACGCCTCCTCAACCTCCAAGAGTCGTGCGTTAGTACTTCAAATGGGAATCTTGCACAGGCTTAACCCGATGGCCCTTGCCGTCCCGGGCGTCCTTACCCACAATTCCCTGGGCCCGGCAAATCTGAACAAGACTTAACATACCAAAACTCGCAACCTAACATAATTAGAATGTAACAAACTTACATACCTTAGCATACCTTACCGTGCAACTCAGCCTATGCTTTTAACGTGCCTCTCCGTGTCATCCGAAAACATATCAAGTTGAAGAAGAGCAAAGCTTGCACGAAGACACACGGTTTGGAGCATAACCTTGTTGCAAATCATTTTTAAGCTCACATATGCTCATACATATAGTCCAAAACATTTAATCTTATGACAAGATCATAAACGTATCTTATAAACACGTATCTATTATATAAGTATAATAGTATAGTCACATGAAGGCTTGAAAATGAGCACGTAGGGTTGTAGGTCGTATTAACTAAAAAGAAAACAAACCTAAGCCTCACCTTTTACCAAAAGTGCTCTCGGATGAGCGTTGACGGCCAAGAAGAGGCTAAATGGCGGAAACAACACCTCCCGAACTCAAATCTGAGACATACAAACATAAACTCATGACTTAGACTCGATCATGAACCACTTAGACGCACGGCGACTCATACGAATGCAAATGGATGCAATGCATATCATATGGATTCATACTTAGGCGTGTCGGAGCAAATAACGAGAGATCACACAAGGAATTCAAGAATTAAACTTATACCATATGAAATAAACTCATAATGTGTCATATTATAGCATAATATAAGTGTTCATGAGTTTAAAATGCATAAGGGAGATAAACAATTCAAGAAAGAATTATACGTATCACTTAAGACATATTAAATCATAACTCGTTCAAATCATATCAAATAAATTCAAAATTGCAAAACAAGCAAATTAACACATAATAATTCATGTTAGTAAAGCTTAGGGATCATATTAGGGGTGGGAGAGAAGCAAACAAGCGAAGAAAACAAGAAAACAAAGTTCGGAGCAAAAATGAGCCACTGCCCTAAATCCACCCAGGTGGATTTTTTCCAAAGGGGAAATCCACCCCCATGGATTTAGGACAGACAGCTCTCTGCCTCAAATCCACCCTGGTGGATTATTTTCAAAGCAGAAATCCACCCCGTTGGATTTGGGTCAGAGGCTAAAAAAAACGAGAAAAAGCTTCCAAAATCCATGAAAACCCATCCTAAACCAAAGTAACAACAACAAGGCATGAAATGGTGCAAATATACAACAAATACATGCAAGAAAAACATACTAAATCAGCTCCAAACATCAAAGTTTCAAACCGGAAACTAAGGAGAGGAAAATAGGCATGAGTTTCATCAAATTCCTCCCAAGAACTCAAAAGAGCATTAATGGAAAATCATCAAATAACCAACTACCATCAAATAGGATCAAATATTAGCAAGAATGAGCCATAGAGATCAACATAGAAGTCTTCGCACTCATGAAAGGCAAAAGATGCATAAGTTCTCAAAGATCTTCAAAACCTAACTATTCATCAACCCTAGCATATTCATGAATCTCTAATATGAAAGCATGATTTAAGGAGTTCAAAATAATCATAAGAACAGGGAGATCAAGAGTCCTAACTTACCTTAAAAGATTAGAGCAAGAAAGGATGAAAATATTGAGCTTAAGGGCAAAAAATGGAGGTTCCTTCCATGGAGTCTCTCCTTTCTTCTTGGGGCTGAGGGGGCCTCGGTTTTGGCATCAAAATGGGAGAGAAAGGAGGGTCTTGGGTGTAATAAGGTCAAAGTAAGGACAAGAGACAAGTGGGCTAGCCTCCAAGTAGGTATTTAGGGGCGTTATAGGTACGTAGGGCGAGTTTGCATCGTCGGGAGATCGAAACAAAGTCAAAAGGTGATGAGGCTTGTCCAATTGAATCCAAATCGTCGATTCAAGCCCAATGGAGGTGACGGAACTCGAATCCGAGTTCCCTAGCTCAAGATACGAATGAAGGACTCAGGAGTGGCCAATTTGCAAAAAGGCCCAAAAATTAAAATAAAGTGCAATTGAGTCCAAACTAAAATCAATTAAGTCCAAGGCAAGTCAATACATACAAATAAGTCCTAAAATCATCTAATTCACATAGTTCACAAAGTTGACATACTCGGAAATTCTAATTTATAAATCGTAAATTTCACAAATTGCCTATATTCACATTAGGAGCTCAATTGGGGAAAATTCTTAACAACTAATTCAAGTAGTTAATATGAGAAATAAAATGTGAGAACATACGTCATATAAAGTTATCAATTAAATAAGGAATCAACTAAGTTACGGAAAATAAACTCACACGTGACGCGTACCTGTACGTGCGAGCGAGCGGGGTGTCACAATCTTCCCCCGTTAAGAGAACCTGGTCCCCAGGTTCTACTGCTCGAGTTTCAAGCTCGAACAACTTCCGTATTCACCCAAGTTCGAGGGTCATGACGTCCCGACAAGGGTTAGCTCGGTAAGGTCTTCCAACATGAAGGGGGGTTTGATCAACTCATTAAGTCTTGATAGAGTAATTCCTCACCGCTTGATCCGGGCTAGGAGCAATTCAAACATCTCGTACGGTAGGAGGGTCCAAATTTGATTCATCACCCGCCATTTGATTTGTTCCAAACTAACTGAAGAGCTCGGCGTTACAGGAGTAGCGTAGTTACTGGACTTTCACCACTCGCACCTTCTAACTCGGGAAGTTCCTCCAAGATGGCCATCCTTCTATTCGTTGTTGCCTCGAAAGTCCATTGCAACCTCGACCCTCGACTTACCATCCTCTCGTACTCTCAGGACAAGTAAGCACTTAACATGTAACAAATACACACAAGAACATATGACAATAATCCAAATAGCAAAACAAGAATGCATGATGTGCATGCCATGAATGATTTGTGTACCGTTCATCGTTGTTTGGAATTTTTGACATCTGGATGATTGGGTGAGTAGCCAAAGTTGGTGTTGTAAGTCTCACAGCTCGACAATCTCGGTCTCAAGTTTCTTGGAAGAATCCTAACTTGATAATCAATTTCTTTCTCTAACTCTGTATGTTCTAATCACCTTATCCACTCGGTGGACTCTCCTTTTCCCACCTAACAATCCGCTTGTAGTGGTGTGGAGTTGCTCTGGTCGAGCCGTTTTGAAAGTTTCTCTCTACTCCTCTTTGAATTAACCCTTCCCATGCTCGGCCAAAAGGTGTAAGAGCATGTCCTAGGCGACTTTGGACCATGGCAAGATCAGTCTCGAATTCCTTTAAAACCCCACAGTCTTCAAAATCTTCGTAAATCTTCTTACATCAACTAGTATATCTGCACGGTCCGAGATTATGATTTCTTGAATCCAATTCTTCTATTTCCATAGAATTAGTATCCTGACTTTCATACTAATCGACCTCCAATTATTGTTTCGAATCTTTACTTAGTTTTCACCTCGATGGAAGTCCCTTGATTTTACTCTTTACGAATTTGAATTGGTTGCATGACTTGTCCTCTATTGACTTGCACTTGGGTAGACAATTGTCTTCCAAAACTCTTTGCCGGCATTTCTTTATCATTTTTATTTGTTGCTTTATATCTCCCAATTCAACTTCACAACACGGCCAAATCCACTTCGATATGGAAAGTAAACTCCAATCCATCCAGAAGATAGAACTTCTCGCATCTTGGTTTTTCCATAGACTTGGAATCACTTTAATGATCGATTCTTTTTATATTCTCCCAATCCCACTTCCTCCTTTCCCAATGATCGATTCCATAGACTTCTGATGAATTAGTTTAATTGGAAACTCTTTCTTGATGGTCCGTAGTGCTAATTATCCCCTAACCCCATGATATTCGAACATTCTCCTACAATCTTTGTTACTTATCCCCTTAAAGAACCTAATTACCTTGAGTCCTCCTGAAGATCATCACCTCATCATTGATCTGAATCTCGAATTAAAATATTCTAAAGATCCTTCCTTTGCTCTGTTCTCGGGTTCGATGATCCCGTCGAATCCGATTAAAGTTCCTCTAGAACCGAGAGTTATTCTTTTCCCTCCTAGGAGTTTAGATTGAATACTTGTTCTCAGATCGTGGTTCAATTCTCCCTTCAACATTCCCTTGACTAGTCAATCTTAAAGGATTCTTCCCTTTTTGTAGTGTCCTAGGCCTTCTTGTAATTATCTTCTCTAAATCCTTTTAATATTTACCTTCTCCTTACCCCAGTTCTCATTACTACGAGGAAAACTTCACTTCGACATGTAGAGAGTTCATACATGCTATCACGAAGACATGAAACTTATGCATGCTGGGTTAGATTTGCTTATGCTATGCGCCACGTTATAATCCAATAAAGCAAGAAAACAACAAGTATTAACAATACATAACACACATCACAAATAAGTACAAAGGTACAATGTGGGATGGATGCTCATGCAATGGATGCAATTACCTCTCGGGTGTCTCTTTGGCCTTTTCCGTTCACATTCTTCCAACTTGTGCTTTGGCGATCCACATCCAAAGCATCGCCCCAATCTCTTCCAACAATTCTCGTAAGTATGAGAATTTCTTCTACAATGAGCGCACGGCGATTGGTCCATAGCTGGGGATTCTTTCACTTTCTTCTTTCCTTTGGACCCCACTTGAGAGTCCTCTCGATCTCTCTTTGATCTTGACCCTGAGCTACTTCCCGATCCAATTCTCCCTACTCGACTCTTTTCTTTTAGTTTCTTGGATTCAACTCGGAGGGCTTCTCCGGTACTCTCAATCCAAGCTCTAGACTCGATCCCGATTTCCATTTCTTGAAGGTCTTCTCTAATTCCTTCCATAAATTGGGCCACACTTTTGGTCTTCTTGAGTAGATGTGAGGGCATACGTTAATCTTGTGTTTGGAGGAACCACATCTAGTACACTTGCCCAACCTTTTCCAACACCGCTTATAACCATGGTTGGGTCCTCCACAATGGTTGCATGGAATCTGGTCTTCGGGAAACGATGTGTTTGGTAAGAACATAAGATCATTTCCAATAAATCGAGCCATTTTACCCTTCATCTTGGTGGATTGATTATTGGTGCGATGATTCGGCGGTCTCGGTCTTGAAGAGCCTTCGTCTCTATTTGATCCCAATTCCAACTTAGGGGCCATGATCTTTGAGATGAGTGGTTGCTTGTTATAAGATGATAACCTACAATACACAAGGGAGGCAAAGGTATAATGCATGCGGTTAGTGAGTGATTATGGCACGTAAATGGAACAACTAGCGCATGTAAAATATGCAACACCTATAATTAATAAAAAGAAAGAAGAAATTTTAAAACACATAATGCAAGAAAATTCACATATTTCGATGCAATGCATACATTAGCATGTTTTTCCTACGCCGTACGACCTAGACTCGATGCAACACGACACTAGAACTCCGGTTTTGCAACCTGGAGCTCTGATACCACTTTAAGATGTAGCGCCCGGAGCGACGAGCCACCACATCCCCCGCACCTAGGCCCGAACCCACACATGAAATAAAAATCCATACATGAGCCCAAGACTAAGCGAACGGGAACCTACACACACCCGCTAAGCCCCAGGCGGAGCTAAGACAATACCAGAGCGCGTATAATATTAAGAAAGCGAAAGCATACATCAAAATCCAAGAAGATAAATCCACAAAAAACGGGTTCATCTAGCCCTAGGAGCCTGTCCCGAAAATATATAAATATAATTCAAAGAGCATACATAAATCAAATCCCAGAGATGCATATACAACTTGATTAACAAATCTAAAACATATACAAATGTGACCGAAAGCTAATGAAATGCAACTCGAACTAGGAGACTAGAACCCGACCGACTCACGACTCCGCCTAGCACGAACCAACCTGCAAACTGAAAAATTGAAAGGAGAGGGTCAGTCCACCGACTGAGTGAGGGGGGGCTAACGCACACCCACACACGTATACATATAGAGCAAAGCTTGTATCAAATAAAAGACTATGAACCGGGATAGGATTTTGCATACCAGAAATCATTTTCGAATCAAACTTATACATATTCATATCATAATCGGACATAGCTTACAAGAAAGGTCCTATCCCGTTTCATAATCAACATATCTTCCCGAATTCTTATACCCGGCGAGTACGGGTCTTACTCTAACTCCCCAAATTATTAACATACGTATTAAAACAGAAAACACAAATCATAAACCTATCCAACCCCAAAAACATGTAGTTCGGGGAGCAAACCCTCACTACTCTTACCAATGCACAAGGGGTAGCTAACCCACATTGTGCTTGAAACACCACGCCTCATCAACCTCCAAGAGTCGTGCGTTAGTACTTCAAATGGGAATCGTGCACAGGCTTAACCCGACGGCCCTTGCCGTCCCGAGCGTCCTTACCCAAAATTCCCTGGGCCCGGTAAATCTGAACAAGACTTAACATACCAAAACTCGCAACTTAACATAATTAGAATGTAACAAACTTACATGCCTTAGCATACCTTACCGTGCAACTCATCCTATGCTTTTAACGTACCTCTCCGTGTCATCCGAAAACATATCAAGTTGAAGAAGAGCAAAGCTTGCACGAAGACACATGGTTTGGAGCATAGTCTTGGTGCAAATCATTTTTAAGATCACATATGCTCATACATATAGTCCACAACATTTAATCTTATGATAAGATCATAAACGTTTCTTATAAACACGTATCTATTATATAAATATAATAGTATAGTCACATGAGGGCTTGAAAATGAGCACGTAGGGTTGTAGGTCGTATTAACTAAAAAGAAAACAAACCTAAGCCTCACCTTTTACCAAAAGTGATCACGGATGAGCGTTGACGGCCAAGAAGAGGCTAAATGGCGGAAACAACACCTCCCGAACTCAAATCTGAGACATACAAACATAAACTAATGACTTAGACTCGATCATGAACCACTTAGACGCACAGTGACTCATACAAATGCAAATGGGTGCAATGCATATCATATGGATTCATACTTAGGCATATCGGAGCAAATAACGAGAGATCACACAAGGAATTCAAGAATTAAACTCATACCATATGAAATAAACTCATAATGTGTCATATTATAGCATAATATAAGTGTTCATGAGTTTAAAATGCATAAGGGAGATAAACAATTCAAGAAAGAATTACACGTATCACTTAAGACATATTAAATCATAACTCGTTCAAATCATATCAAATAAATTCAAAATTTCAAAACAAGCAAATTAACACATAATAATTCATTTTAGTAAAGCTTAGGGATCATATTAGGGGTGGGAGAGAAGCAAACAAGCAAAGAAATCAAGAAAACAAAGTTCGGAGCAAAAATGAGCCACTGCCTTAAATCCAGCCCGGTGGATTTTTTCCAAAGGGGAAATCCACCCCCATGGATTTAGGGCAGACAGCTCTCTGCCTCAAATCCACCCCGGTGGATTGTTTTCAAAGCAGAAATCCACCCCACTAGATTTGGGTCAGGGGCTAAAAAAAATGAGAAAAAGCTTCCAAAATCCATGAAAACCCATCCTAAACCAAAGTAACAACAACAAGGCATGAAATGGTGCAAATATACAACAAATACATGCAAGAAAAACATACTAAATCAGCTCCAAACATCCAAGTTTCAAACCGGAAACTAAGGCGAGCAAAATAGGCATGAGTTTCATCAAATTCCTCCCAAGAACTCAAAAGAGCATTAATGGAAAATCATCAAATAACCAACTACTATCAAATAGGATCAAATATTGGCAAGAATGAGCCATAGAGATCAACATACAAGTCTTCGCACTCATGAAAGGCAAAAGATGCATAAGTTCTCAAAGATCTTCAAAACCTAACTATTCATCAACCCTAGCATATTCATGAATCTCTACCATGAAATCATGATTTAAGGAGTGCAAAATAATCATAAGAACAAGGAGATCAAGAATCCTAACTTACCTTAAAAGATTGGAGTAAGAAAGGATGAAAATCTTGAGCTTAAGGGCCAAAAATGGAGGTTCCTTCCATGGAGTCTCTCCTTTCTTCTTGGGGTTGAGGGGGGCTCGGTTTTGGCATCAAAATGGGAGAGAAAGGAGGGTCTTGGGTGTAATAAGGTCAAAGCAAGGACAAGAGACAAGTGGGCTAGCCTCCAAGTAGGTATTTAGGGGCGTTATAGGTACGTAGGGCGAGTTTGCATCATCGGGAGGTCGAAACAAAGTCAAAAGGTGATGAGGCTTGCCCCATAGAATCCAAATCGTCGATTCGAGTCAAATGGAGGTGACGGAACTCGAATCCGAGTTCCCTAGCTCAAGATACGAATTAAGGACTCAGGAGTGGCCAATTTGCAAAAAGGCCCAAAAATTAAAATAAAGTGCAATTGAGTCCAAACTAAAATCAATTAAGTCCAAGGCACGTTAATACATACAAATAAGTCCTAAAATCAGCATGCGCACGTTGCAATCAAATAAGCATATCTCCTTCCTCGAAATGAATTTTAATAAATCGCAAAATGCCTAGAAAACTAGATAAACATATCTTTCCAATGATGTAAGGTTCAAATTCTGATTCATCCCGAGTAAATACCAGTTTTACTTTAAACATGATATAAAACAGAAACTTTCCTGCAGCAGCACTAATGAAAGATGATCGTTGTTTCCCTATCAAACGAAGTCCAAACAATCTTAAATTTGGTGGATATACTCATAACCTACCTAAAAATGTGTCTGTAAAATAGTTTTACAAAATTCGAAGGTTTAACCACTCTGCTCAAACTGTTATTGCATATCAGAAATGATGAAAAGCTATATCGTTTTGAATTTTTCTCGGGTATCTAAAGGACTCGTATCAACACCAAATTTGGCAGACATTGTTGGAAAACTAGAGCAAAAACACAACGGAAATTTAAAATTTTTCCAAAAGATTGATCATGGACTTGCAATTCTCGTATCGTATCTTAGGGTGTTTAGACACTTACGTTGATTGAAGCTTTCTAGTAATGTCAGTACCGCCTACTAAACACCCTTCAAGCGGAATGTCCCTCGAACGGTTCTCGATAGATCCCAAAGCAACGATCCACAAAAGCGTATCCACACCAGTCCTAGAATAAGATCAAGCAAGTGAGAATGCTAGTTCTATAATTTGTGTTAATGGCTAGGGTTTTGCTTTTGAAAACTTTTCTTTTATTTTTCTCAAAACTTTAACACTTCGTGAGTGTTGGTCTAAAGAATAAGAGAAGCCCAGCCCTTGTATTTATACAATGGGGGTTTTCCTAAACCTAGTGGACTTCTTTTCTTGCTCACTAATTAACTAATATAATTATTTATTTAATTGGAGAAAATAAGTTCCTAACTTATTCTCCAAGTCTAGCAAAAATAATATTCTCTCTCCTACAATAGGAAGTTAGACTTTTCAACTTTCCTAAAGCTAAAAGTCAATATTCAATAAATAAATTAATTCTCAATTGATTATTTATTGGGTTAAGCTTGAAAAATAAAATCTTAATAATTAATTCAAAATTAATTAAAAGACTTAAATTATTTAATTACAATTTAATTAATTAATTCTAGAAAAGAATTCGCGTGTAATAAAATTTCACGCTTAGAGACAAGTACGTGGCATGTGTCCATGACACGTGGCAGCCACGTAGTGGCTACGTGTGACACGTGGCAGTCACGTGCTTTTGACACGTGTTGCTCTCTCTATTTCGATCAACAATTTGATCCTTTGTTAATCATATTAACATCCTACCATAACCCTCGTGTCCTGGCATTTGTGTGTGACCCTATAGGTTCATTATTCGATTAGCAGTGACAGTAATTAATTAATTCACTAATTAATTAATCACTTCACAGATCACACTATTCTAATCTAGCAATGGATGTGTGACCCCTAGCCGAATAACGAAATTAATCGAAGAACCTTTCAGTCAATAACATAAAGTGAAATACGATCCTCCTACAACTCCATCTCTCAATCAAGAACTAAGGCAGGGGAATATTTGCAGAGCCTAAATATTCTTGATCTTAAAGTTAAGTTCGTTTCATATCCATTTAGACCTCAATCCAAGAAAACCCCATTTTCTTAATGTCTTGATCTTTTATCCACCTTGGCCAAGGGTTTAAGTTAATGGACTACGAACAACTCAATCAGTAAGAGATCATTCTTGTTCTTGCAACAAGTGTAGGTCCTTTTTAGATTCTACTAATTCTACATATGCCCTTGTGTAATCCCAACATAGGCCGTGGTTCAGGTGTCTATATAGCGACACCCTTTTTAGCCTATATCAAAGATTACAGAGTTAGCTCATAGGAGACATTACAGAATCTCAAGTCTAAGGATTAATGAATCACGTTATTGACCTGTGAGATATTTCCTAATCTGGAAGTTTCTAGGAGACTTCCTTTCCCATTTAGGAATATTCTCACGTGGGACATTTCAGTGATGAAGTTCTAGTAACAATCACCCTCATGTATTATGAACGCATCATCGTATGCACTTATCACCCCATGAAACTGAGTGATCCTTCAAAAGGACATAATCACATAAGCAAGTCTCAACAGAGTAAAGGTCGACACTCCCTCTATCTATCGGACTCTCGACTTGGAGAAGTCTCTAATCCTCGCCTATGGAGTTAAGAACTTGTTTCATGTGTCGTTCTCATAACAAAAATGTTCTTAACGGCCTCATCGGATTAGAGGAGTTCAATACATACAAAAACACAGCCAACCCAAACAGACATAAATAAGCACATAAAGAAGTGAATGCCTATGAACAAAATCATCTCGTTTATTATTCAAAGACTATTTGTGATATTACAAGGAAATAGTAAAACGAAAAGCTGCTTTAAGGGCACTATTCCTAACAATCTCCCACTTACCCGTCAAAGCCATTCAGGAGCTAATCTAAGACCCATCTTCTAAAGATGTCCTTTGAAAGTCTTTTAACTAAGAGCTTTAGTAAGTGGATTGCCATGTTCTTTGTTGATGTGACCCTTTCAATTTGCACATCTCATTTCTTGATGATATCACGGATTAAGTGATTCTTCCTCAAAATGTGTTTGGTCCTTTGGAGAGATCTTGGTTCTCTTGCTTGAGAAACCGCCCCGGTGCTGTCACAAAATATTATAACAGGGTTTTTAATGCTAGGAACTACACCCAGCTTGTGGATGGAGTTTCTTACCCAAACACCTTCCTTAGTTGTATCGTTTGCAGCTAAGTATTCGGCCTCAGTAGTCAAATCAACAGTGGTCGCTTGCTTGGAACTTTTCCAACTCACTGCTCCGCCGTTCAGGCAGAATATGTATACTGACATGGATTTAAAGTCATCCATGTCTGATGCAAAGCTTGCATCACAGTATTCTCTAATGGCAAGATCTTGCAGGACTCCGTAAACTAAGAATAAATCCTTAGTTCTTCGTAAGTACTTAAGGATATTCTTTACAGTAGTCCAGTGACCTTCACCAGGCTCAGGTTAGAATCGGCTAGTCACACCAAGTGCATAAGCCACATCCGGTCGAGTACATAGCATCGCATACATTATGCTTCCTATAGCTGATGCATATGGAATTTTAGACATCCTGGACTTCTCAAGTTCAGTCTTGGGACACAGTTTCTTCGAAAGAACTGTTCCCGGGCCCATTGGAAGTTTTCCATGTTTGGATTCTTCCATACTAAATCTCTTTAGTACTTTGTCTATGTAAACCGACTGTGATAATCCTGATAATCTCTTAGATCTATCCCGATAGATCTTTATACCGAGAATGTAGGATGCATCACCGAGATCCTTCATCTCAAATTAGTTCGACAACCAAGACTTTGTTACTTTCATGTCATCCTTCGCATTCCCAATGAGGAGGATGTCATCTACATAAAGTACCAGAAATTGAACCAAGGATTCCAATTCTTTCTTGTACACGCAGGACTCATTTGAATTTTGAATAAAGGCAAACGATTTGACTGCTTCATCAAATCGAATGTTCCAATTCCTAGAAACTTGTTTCAATCCGTAGATTGAACGTTGAAGCTTGTAAACCTTTTGCTCGCTCCCACCGAATGTGAAACCTATGGGTTGCTCCATGTAAATGTCTTTGTCAATGTCTCCATTGAGAAAGGCAGTTTTCACATCCATTTGCCATATCTCATAGTCATAATATGCCGCACTGGCAAGTAGGATCCTAATGGATTTTTGCATTGCAACCGGGGAGAAGGTTTCGTCAAAGTCTACACCTGGTCTTTGAGTAAACCCCTTAGTAACTAATCTTACTTTAAAGGCTGCCACGCTTCCATCTACTCGAAGCTTCCGCTCATATATCCATTTAAACCCTATGGGCCTGATCCCATCAGGTGGATCAACCAAGTTCCAAACTTGGTTAGAGTACATGGAATCCGTTTCGGATTTCATTGCTTTTTTCCACTGTTCAGCGTCCGAATCTAACAGTGCCTCCTCATAAGTTAATGGATCATTATCTATTTGAGATGTTTGGTGGAGAAAACCATACCATCTCGCTGGTTGTCTAGTAATCCGTTCAGAACGTCTTATTTGAGGAGGAATTTCGCGTGTATCACTCTCTTGGGTAGGGATAGGGACGTCATTCTCCAAGCTAGGCGTGGGACCTTGGTCTCGAACCTCTTCAAGTTCTGCGATCTTGCCTTTCTTTTCTTTAAGGAACGAGTTCTCAAGAAAAGTGGTGTTTCTTGACACAAAGACCTTTTGTTCAAGAGGATCGTAGAAATGATATCTTATCGACTCCTTAGGATATCCTACGAAGTTACATAAGCTTGATCTAGCTTCAAGCTTATCTCCCACTGTCCTCTTTACGTAAGCAGGACAACCCCAAATTCTTAAGTAGTAATAGTTAGGGATTTTGCCAAACCACATCTCATATGGGGTTTTGGGTACACATTTGGAGGGAACAAGATTTAGAATCTTAACTGCTGATTCTAGGGCATAGCCCCAGAATGATGGTGGCAATTCAGTGAAACTCATCATGGAACGAACCATATCAAGTAGGTTTATGTTCCTTCTTTTCGAAACTCCATTTAATTGAGGAGTTCCCGGAGGGGTCCACTTAGAGATAATTCCATTATCTCTGAGATGATTAAGGAATTCATCACTTAGATACTCGCCACCTCAATCAGATCGAAGTGTCTTAATCTTGTGATCGGTTTAGTTCTCAACCTCCTTCTGAAATTCCAAGAATTTCTCAAAGGCTTCGGATTTCTACTTCATTAAGTACACATAACCAAAACGACTAAAGTCATCTATGAAGGTTATGAAATACTGATGATTGTTTCTAGTACCTACACTAAGTGGTCCACAAACATAAGTATGGATTAAATCCAACACTTTAGTGGCACGTTCCACTTTACCATTAAAGGGAGTCTTGGCAATTTTTCTTTTAAGACATGATTCACAATGAGTCAACTCTTTAAGTTCATTATCATAGAATGATCCTAAATTAGTTAACTTAGCAATCCTGTCTTTAGAAATATGGCCTAAACGTGCGTGCCATAAAGAAACCGAGATCTTGTCATCTCTTTTGTGTTTGTTTGATTGTTCTCTATTCAAAATATTGGTGTCTTTAGTTGTATAAAGTCCATCAGATAATGTACTAAGTAAAACGGAAGCTTTATTCTTCTTAATATAAAATTTTCCATCTCGGGAGAAAGTCTCATATCATTCACAATCTAATATTGGAATAGAAATTATATTACGAATAATAGAAGGTACATAAAGGACTTTATTCAAAACTAAAGTAAAGACACCTAAATCTAATCCACACGTCCCAATTGCTTGAGCTTGAACGCTTGATCTATTCCCAACCTTCAAGATGCATTCTCCTTCTTTAAGCTGCCGAACCTCATTTAGCATCTGTACATCATTACAGATATGAGCTCCACAGCCGGTATCAAGTACCCAAGAGTTAGAATCAATAGATAGATTTACTTCAACAATAAACACACCTTTCTTTAGAGTATCCTTGTACTCTTGGTAGTTCCTCTTCCAATGCCCTTTATTGCTACAGTGGTGGCAAACGTCCTCTCTCTGATCCTTTTTCTTCTTGGCCTTTCTCTTTTTAACCACTCCATCGGGTTTAAGAGATCCCTTCTTCTTGGGAACTTTCTTCCCTTTGCCTTTAGAAGGCTTAGAAGAGGATGTGACCATCCTTACTTTGTTATCCTTCTTTATCGTTACTTCAGCAGTCACAAGCTGACTAATCAGCTCAGCGACAGTAGCATGACCATGATTTATGTTGAAGTTCAGCACAAAAGGATTGAATGATGGTTAGAGCGATGCGAGCAACAAGTCCACAGCGAGGTCCTCGCTTAGAGGCATCTCCATGGAAGTAAGATTCTCGTTCAAAGCGAGGAACTTAAGCCTATGTTTGTGGACACTTGTACCTTCTTTCATTCTGAGATGAAAGAGCTCTTTAGAGGTGTTGTACCTTAGAACGTGCTCTTTCGGGTGGTACAATTTCTCAAGATGGTCATAAATCTCCCAAGCGTATTCCATAGGCTCATGTTACCTTTGCATGTCCGGAGACATGTTAGCCAACATGAGGCAACGGGCTTAAAGATTGTCTTCAGACCATTTCGCAATCGCGTCTCTTTCCGCCCGAGTCGGAGCCTCACCCTTAGGGGTAGGCTCTCCCTCGAAGAGAACATATCTTCTCTTCTTAGAATCTAAAACTATCTTTAGATTCCGAAGCCAATCAGAGTAATTGGGCCCCGTCAACTTTTTTAATTCGAGGATGGAAACCAAAGGGTTTTTGGTTGCCATTTCAGTTTGTTGAGAATCACAGAACTACAACCTAAATGGAAAAACCAGAGAAATCATGAGCATGTTGAATAATAACTATTATACATACTATCATGGTCTTTAGAAATATATTCTCCCGCTGGTTTTAGAAAGTCCAGAATCCGAACGACTTTAGAAGAAACTTATTTTCTCAATGGGTACCAGGATCCCAAGCAATCTTAGTTTTGGACCCACGACTCGTGAGACATCCAAAGGTGTAAGATTCTTAGGTAGGTACTATTTACCAATTCGATCCCTCATTGAATTCCTAGTAATGTTTTGAATCACTGATCTTTCGACTATGGAACCACGACTCGTGAGACATCCATATCCACTTCAGTGTTGAGCTAGACCCATCAATCATAAGATCTCAACCAAACTTAGTCCGGAACGACCCACGACTCGTGAGACATCGCCCATTCTAAAATGGTTAAGAAATATTAATTCCTTAAAATAATTAATCAGGAAACTAGGAGTTAATAAGATCCACTAATTACCCCACGACTCGTGAGACAGCAACTAGGTTCACTTATTAAGTCCTAAATCCTATTAATGGAATCCTATGAATTTCATTACCGTGATAAAATGCCTATTTATTCGAATTCAGCTCAATATATAAAAGGGTTTTTCAAATGACCTCACCAACATATAACGTTATCCAAATTTTAATTGTCTTGTTTAATGAAATTTCACGTAAAGTACATCACAGAAGCAATTAGCAGATAACATGTCCTATCATGATACTAATTATGAGATGATCATGGGTATCCTATCTTATATGTGATTTCGGGAGCCACTCCAAAATCACTAGTTCTAACATTCATGCCACATTCGACAGTTCATATCACATAGGGGTACAGAATTTAATGGAAAAACAGCCCTATCTATTACATTAATAGAAACCCTCCTAAGCATTTTGAGGGGTCTTCTTATGGCCACCGTTCTTCAAGTGCTCCTTGTGGATCCTTCGTATTCCACGGGTGCTTGTCTCCAAAATGAAAATAAAAACCTCACTTCCTAAGTTCTACTCTCTTTACATAAAGTAATATGGCTCAATCTTTATATTAGCCATAGACAAGTACACGGGGCATACCCCGGCCTAAAAACAATAATAAGGAAAGCCACATAATAAACACATAACAGTACGAACATAAGTAGGGCTCCAACCCCAATTGAAAATGCGCAATTATAGGGCTCCGACCCCCAATTGAAATCCTCCATGTGCAGAATTTAAAACATATATAAGACTAACCCATGATCACCTAAACTAGCATGATTCCGCTTTTATTTAAATTTACCAACTAAATTTAAAATTCCTTTGACTTCAAGTTACAATTAACTCAAGCAATTTGAATATAATTCATTATTCACGAATTTATTCAAAATCGAATTCACAGGATTATGATAAAACAACAATTAATTCAAAATTAAATTTTTGTCTAATAAATCATTCAAAGTGATTTTCGTAATTTTCTCAAAAAATAAGAACTTGAATTTAATTCATAAAATCCAAAAATTTATAATTATTTCAAATAAATAATTTTATAATTTTAAAATCAAAATTTAAAATAATATCAAATTTTCATAATTCGGGATTTTCGAAACATGGAAAACACGAAATGAAAAGTCGTCCCGGGACAGCCTGCGCGAGGCGCGCAACCGCCGCCCGCAAGCCGCGTGCGAGCAGGCAGCAGTACGCACAGCGCCCGCCCAGCTACCGGAAGGCTTGCGAGAGGTGCCCGCAAGCGAGGACACGCGACCGCACGCGCCTTACGCACAGAAGCGCGCGCCTGCGGGCGGGCGGTCTCCGCGATGGTGGGGCGGAGCAGCGCAACAGCGCCTAGGCGTGTCTGGGCGTCTGCTGCGCGACGGGGTTAGTAGTGCGGGGCTGCTACGTGCAGCCCCATACGCATACTAGGTGCGTGTTATCCCGCACTCGATGCGTGCAGGTGAACCCATTCCGATCCCGTTTCGTAATTTCGATAAATTTATCAATTCCAATTCCGAATTAAAAGAGTTCAACCAAATCTGAATCTAACCAGCTTAAAACCAGATTTAAACAAAAAACGATTTTCACAAATTTTTCAAGAAACTATTTTGATTCGGCAATTTCGTATTTCAAACTAAAATCATGAATACACAACATATACACAAATTCAAGAATTTTCAATCAAAATTCGTAAAGTTGTAACGATACAATACGAGCGTTCCAAGGTGGCTCTGATACCACTTGTTTGAAAACTAGAATAGAAACACAGCGAAAATTTAAAATTTTTACAAAAGATTGATCATGGACTTGCAATTCTCCTATCGTATCTTAGGGTGTTTAGAAAATTAGGTTGATTGAAGCTTTCTGGTGATGTTAGTACCGCCTACTGAACACCCTTCAAGCGGAATGTCCCTCGAACAGTTTTCGATAGATCCTAATGCCGCGATCCTCTAAAGCGTATCCACACCAATCCTAGAACACGATCAAGCAAGCGAGAATGCGAGTTTTATAACTGGTGTTAATGGCTAGGGTTTTGCTTTTGAAAACTTTTATTTTATTTTTCTCAAAACTTTAACACTTCGTGGGTGTTGGTCTAAAGAATAAGAGAAGCCCAACCCTTGTATTTATACAAGGGGGGTTCGAACTCCCTAGGGTTTTCCTAAACCTAGTGGACTTCTTTTCTTGCTCACTAATTAACTAATTTAATTATTTATTTAATTGGAGAAAATAAGTTCCTAACTTATTCTCAAAGTCTAACAAGAATAATCTTCTCTCTCCTACAATAGGAAGTTAAACTTTTCAACTTTCCTAAAGCTAAAAGTCAAGATTCAATAAATTAATTAATTCTCAATTAATTCTTTATTTGGTTAAGCTTGAGAAATAAAATCTTAATAATTAATTCAAAATTAATTAAAAGACTTAAATTATTTAATTACAATTTAATTAATTAATTCTAGAAAAGAATTTGCGTGTAATAAAATTTCACACTTAGAGACACGTACGTGGCACGTGTCCATGACACGTGGTAGTCACGTGTTTTTGACACGTGTGAATGCCCACGTGTTGCACTCTCTATTTCGATCAACAATTTGATCCTTTGTTAATCATATTAACATCCTACCATAACCCTCGTGTCCTGGCATTTGTGTGTGACCCTACAGATTCATTATTCGATTAGCAGTGATAGTAATTAATTAATTCACTAATTAATTAATCACTTCACAGGTCACACTATCGTAATCTAGCAATGGATGTGTGACCCCTAGCCGAATAACAAAATTAATCGAATAACCTTTCAGTCAATAACATAAAGTGAAATACGATCCTCCTACAACTCCATCTCTCAATCAAGAACTAACGCATGGGAATATTCTCAGAGCCTAAATATTCTTGATCTTAAAGTTAAGTTCGTTTCATATCCATTTAGACCTCAATCCAAGAAAACCCCATTTTCTTGACGTCTTGATCTTTTATCCACCTTGGCCAAGGGTTTAAGTTAATGGACTACGAACAACTCAATCAGTAAGAGATCATTCTTGTTCTTGCAACAAGTGTAGGCCCTTTGTAGATTCTACTAATTCTACATATGCCACTTGTGTAATCCCAACATAGGCCGTGGTTCAGGTGTCTATATAGCGACACCCTTTTTAGCCTATATCAAAGATTACAGAGTTAGCTCATATGAGACATTGCAGAATCTCAAGTCTAAGGATTAATGAATCACGTTATTGACCTGTGAGATATTTCCTAATCTGGAAGTTTCTAGGAGACTTCCTTTCCCATTTAGGAATGTTCTCACGCGGGATATCTCAGTGATGAAGTTCTAGTAACAATCACCCTCATGTATTATGAACGCATCATCGTATGCACTTATCACCCCATGAAACTGAGTGATCCTTCAAAAGGATATAATCACATAAGCAAGTCTCAACAGAGTCAAGGTCGACACTCCCACTATCTGTCGAACTCTCGACTTGGAGAAGTCTCTAATCCTCGCCTATGGAGTTAAGAACTTGTTTCATGTGTCGTTCCTCTAACAACAAAGTTCTTAACTGCCTAATCGGATTAGAGGAGTTTAATACATGCAAAAACACAATCAACCCAAACAGACATAAAGAACCACATAAAGAAGTGAATGTCTATGAACAAAATCATCTCGTTTATTATTCAAAGACTGTTTGTGATATTACAAGGAAATAGTAAAGCTAAAAGCTGCTTTAAGGGCAATATTCCTAACAGACATAACCCTTGATATATTAGGAATATACGGTTAAAACAGTTTTGAAAACCAATATCGTATGAACTCACAATTTACATTTGAAATCACTGCATACATGTCATATTTTGTGCTTTGCATTTCTTAACTCTAAGCATGTAAGAACTCAACCAAAACCATCAAAACTCATGCAAAAACATACCTATAACATTCCCTAACCTTTAAACTTTTACACACATCATCTACTAAACTTCCCTTACCAACATTTTTCCACATTATATGACAAAACAATGTATATATTGGTGTACCTCTTTTAATGACAAAACATGGTACTAAGAAAAATGACATGTCCTACATGTGTGTAAGCAATTTACTCTGAAGTTTCAAAGCTTTACAGGTTTCTGCATCTTATAGTGATGATCAAATTGGTCTCTAAAAAAAAAAATTAATTAGAGATTGTCTCCCTGGACTAGGAATTTGAAAAGTAGTACTAAATGAAAATAGCTTAAGAAACTTCATATAGGGTACATACTTTACTCATGTTGAAACCATGTTGGATTTCTCTAATCTTGGAATGGCCAATCAAAAAAGTCACCATTGCATCTGACGTACATACTTCATATAGCTTGCTTGTGGCTAGATATGGATAAAGTAACAGAACCTCATTACCTCATCTTCACATTTGTTACTTTGAATAATTATATTAAGATAAAGAGAGTGACAATCGCCTATTTCAGCCTGCCTGTGATGATCAAACATCAAAGTTTCAACCACTCTTTTCTCCTCATCCACACAACAAGAACAAAAGTAAACTCAACATTTCACCCCTTAAATTTATACACACACTCAATAATTGCTGATAATAAATTATAATGTTACCTCAATTCTCATACAAAGCTGTTAAAACTGAAGTTTGTTGAAGTTGTGTGTGCCTTCAATTTCTCTGTTGATGGACCAATTCTCTTAAGAATCTACATTCAATTTGAAAATTTGTGCCACCATAAGCTTAATTATCAGCAACAGTAGGTTTAGGGACAGGGAAGAAAAGTTAAATTATTGTCATACAATTTATCAGTTTGGGTTATATAAACATGAATAGAAAAATCTTTTAATAAGTTCTAAGAAGTCAGTTTTGACATAAGTCAATTGTACAACCTATTCTATGCAGGGTATAAAATCGGGTAACATACAAAATATAGCTTAAATATTCAAAATATAGAACTTAATAAAACTCAAATTGAGTGCCAATTGAATAATTTTTTGATTATTCAGAAGATTCCTTAGGTAAAATGTGGGAAAAGACCAGATACAAAGGAGCATTGAGAATATTCCATAGAATATCATATCCAAACCTGATTTAAATGTTATAGCAGTTTGTCATTAGTCAAATTTATGAAAAATAAGAAACAAGGATAAAAAGGATCTAAAAGATTAAGAGTGAAAAGAACTTTAGTGTAATTGTATTGTTATCGAAGTGAAACACTTAAGTGTAAAATCAAGAGTGCAGAGAGTAAAATTTGGACGGTACAGGCAAATAATCCAGGATTAAGAAACCAAAGCACCTGTTTGTCTTGAAACTCACGAAGCCATAGATATCAAGTACCCCAATTAAGTATTTTGAATCAGGATCTTGACCAATAGAATTGTTCATCTTGTTAACTGACTCAGGAAGCAATTGCATCTAGGTAAGTTGTATGCAAACATGGATTTAATATTGAGATAAAATCCCACAGATTTCATGAACTAAAGTGTGATGCCCCGGTTCTGGACGAGCAGGTAAGAACGCCACGTGTGAGTTTGTGAGTGTTAGGAATTTATTTCAATTCTTTAATTTATTATTTTCTTACATTTCATCATAAATATATGAATCATATATCATCATATTTGCATGAAATTATATGAATTCATATCAAATTGAGAATTTATTGTACAACGTGGAAATGATTGTTACGTGAAATAATTGTCGAATGTGATTTAATTGTCCAATTGTCCCTATATGACCATTCTTTTAAATTCAAGGACCAAATTGCATAAACATTTCTTGGACTTAATTGGATTAATTGCCAAACTTTCATCTTTAATTGCATGACATAATGAGTTAGGGGATCAAATTGCAATTTAAATATTTCACCAAAATCAAAATGATGATTCACGTAATATAGCTTCTTCATGCTTCCATCTTCATTTTCATTCAAAATCATCCAACATAATTGCTCCCTTATTCTCTCGACTCATCCAAGAAGAAAATCAGAAGAGATTTTTGTTAAATTCAACCAAGTTCTTCCAAGAAATTTCAAGCTTTGAAGATCAATTATCCATTTTCATCACTTTCTTCCATTTCTTTTCTTCAAGGTATATGCATGAGTTTGTAAGAATGATTTATTGATTAAGTGATGAAGCTTGGGTTTTTGATTTCGTGAAATATATGGATTATTTTTTGTTTGCTACGTGAATACATGATTTTTCCATGAATTGCAGCCTGAATTCTTGAAAGATCTGAGATTATATGAAGAATTTATGTATGAACTTGAAACTCATGAATCTTGATGATCGTGTATGATTTAAGTGTTTATATGGAATATTATTGCATATTGAACACGTATACATTCTAATCTCTAGAAATAATGCAATTTGGTGATTGAAACTTGAGTTTTTGGTTGAATTTGTTGTTGCCCGAATTGCTCCCCTGTTCTGCTCTGTTTCTGCATTTGCAGAGGAGCGGGAAAGGCCCTTCCCGTCTTCAGTTCATTCTGGGAAGGGTCGTTCCCACTCCTTGCCAAAACCGGCGCGCGCATGGGAACGATTGTTTCCATTTTGGCCTTAGAGCTGGGAGGGCCGTTCCCAGAAAAGTCACCATTTCACTTTTAAAACGGGGGGGCATTTTCGGAAGGGCATGGGAACAGCCCTTCCCATATTGAATTGAAGCCTGGAACGGTCGTTCCCATCTCTCTGGCAGAATAAAACTTTCTGCATAAAATTAAGAATTTCAATTTCAATTCCAATCATTTTCTTGACCCCAATTTGTGATTATATGATACATTTCATGTCAAAACAAGATGTTTTCATGGTAAATTGATCATTGCTCGTTATCTCGTTACATGTTCACCGTTCGTCATATTTGGTCCATTTTGAGTCAAGTCTCATGTACACACGTCTTTCTTTCACATATCACGTTCTTGGGGCGGGGAGCAGGCACCATAGAGTGTATCCTTGTTCTATTTTGTCGCACAGGTGAGGTTTTGTTCTAGCTACATAGAACCTTTACAACCCCTATGTGAAGTTTTCGGCTAAAAAGTATTATATTTATAAACGTTCTTTCTGAATTATAGAGCATTGCAAGCAAGCCATGAATGATATTGATTCAAGCATGTTTTGGCGAGTACCATGATTGCACTTTGGGCCCGAGGGTAGTGTATTGAGCCAACCGGGAAAGCAAGGTCTGACGGGTAACTCTTGCACTATCCTCACCATTTTAGGATCACCCTTGAAGCCACCAGGAGGTTTGGTGGTGGAAGGAGTCCCTTGCGTGTGAGTCATGTTCCCGACGTACACCATGTCATGGATGGTTGGGCCTTGCAAACCCACCATCACCCGGAGGAAGAAGGGTTCATGAAATTGCTACTTGATCGCACTAATTGAATTGCATGATCATGTGATAATTAATAAATCAAGCATGTATTGTTCGCGATTGGTGTAAAGGTTGGAGACTTACCCTCATTCGCCGGGCCAAGTATTGAATAAAATTGATTAAATGAATTGTTAAACTTGATAGTTGTAATCTCGGGCGAAGAATATTCTATCCTTGAACTTATAATACTTTTATTTTAAAGGCTTTACCCGAGGTTATAACTTGCATGTTAATTGTGTTTATATATATTTATATACCCCTCACTCAGTCTTCGGTAGACTGACAACCTCACTTTTCAGGTACTCACAATTGCGTGCTAGCCGAGAATTAGAGTTGTGTCTTTTATTTAGCTGAGTCTAGCATAGCATTTTCATGTTATTGATATTTTCGAATTATCATGTTATAGTTCTTGTTACCTTTTTGGAAAGTTATGTAGGTATAGTATGTTGGAGATGATAATGTATTGATATATGAGGTAGAATATGATGAACTTTTGGATACTTGGTATGTGATAATGAAATGATAATGAGTATGCTTCCGCTTTTAAATGTTCATGTATTGGATTTAAGTGGATTGGGGTATAGTCCCGCCTAACTAGATTGTTTCTTGTATTGTTACCCGTTCACTATACGTTTGGTTTATGTACGGATTATCCATTTCGTATATGGACCGAGCTATAATGCGGGGGATGTAGTGCCTTAGCGTATAGGGTGCTACATCTTAAGGTGGTATCAGAGCCCGGTTGCAAAACCGAGGTTCTAGTGTCGTGTCTCGTAAATCTAAGGTCTTACGGCATAGGATTAATTGTTACTTGAGAGTCTTGCATTTTATTTGAACTACGTGACTTACTTGAATTCCTAAATTAAGTGAACTACTTAACTTCCTTGAATTATGTGATTTATTGGTATTATGAAATTAATTGCACTCATTTGCATTTATTAATCGAAGATGCATGTAAAGTGATTTGATTACAGGATGCCTCGAGGTGGACCTCATCGTGAGCACTTTCCAGGACACATGAGACATCGCCATGAGCGTTTTCCATGATCTCCTCCACCTCCACCCCCTCCTGCTTAGCCACAGGACTTCATGAACGCGATTGTTGATTTGATTGATCAGAGACATAGGGATCTAGCACCACCTGCGCCACTAGTGCAACCAGAGGCACCTATTTCTGCTATACTTCGGGAGTTCCAGAATAAGCATCCTCCTAAGTTCTATAAGGGCAATGATATTCAGGCAGAGATGTGGCTAAAAGAAGTGGAAAGAATCTGGGAGCTTATTGCATGTGATTCCTTGGAGAAAGCTTGTTGTACTATCACTTTGATTCAAGGCAAGGCCTATTCATGGTGGGAGAGCACAAAGATTGTATTGGAGGCTACTGGGGAAGTTGTTACTTGGGAGGTGTGTAACAGCCCGAAACAGGGCCTAGTTGGAATTGGTAAGCCTTGAAAGAAAGTGAAAGCGTTTATAGAGTTAGATCCGTCAAATGTTCTTCAAGCATCACATTTCTATGTGTTTTAAGTTGTTCTATTGTGTGACTTTGGGAGAGATCTCATCTAAAAACCCCATATTACTATTCATTTCCGAGCCTCCATTCCCTCAATATAATACTAAAAACTCAAATTTGTATTTCTTGAATACCTTAACTCACATCTCTTGTTCTAAAATCATTTTCGGAAATTTAACATCAGAGTTACGATTTTATCCCCATGTCATTGTTTATCCACTAAACCATATCCTCTTATCTCATTCGTAGAACCTTAGAGGCATGAAACTTATATTTTCTATCGGTTACATATGCTTTCCATGGCCCAAAACTCTTTACAAAAATTGTTGATCAAAATTACCATTAGGTCCCTTTGATCTCTACTTATTCCATAAAATTAGAAAGTTACTCGGAACACTTTTTCCTATCAAATATTATAGTCAAATGAATGCTTGAATCATTTTGAGAAGTTTGATATCATCCACAAACCCTAATTCCTATTCTAACTCCAGTAGTATCGAAAATCACTTCAAAACCCTTGTTACTATTCTTACCGTAAATAACTTTTTGATTCATTCTCTTTTGCTATTCAATATTATAGCTAAAATGATCCTTGGATTATTTTATGAATTTTCATAGTCATATCGAAACTTGATTTCAACCGTAGCACATTTTATAAATATTTTCCCTTTTACAAAATTATCATTTTATTATAAACGATTAGCTTTCATTTAATATTCAAATTTTTACTTGATTTCTTGAATTTTTCTCCAACTATGATACTTTTCCCAACCTTTAAACTTCATCATAGCTTCGTTTATATAATTTTATCATGATTTTCATCATCTCTAATGTTTATAACTTTCAAACAAAAAACCTAAACGTTCCACATTTATAATCATAACGAAGCTTATTTTTCACACATTCTTTCATTATTTTTACCACTTCAAGTTCTCGTCTCTCGACTCTTGAATAAATTTTACATTATTTTATATTTATTTTTATTCACTATGACACCGTTCATGACATCACTTTTCTAAAAATAGAAAGTCTAAATATGTGAATTGAAGTCTTCCACATTTCCTACAAAAATTCCCTACATTTGTGTGATTTAGAGATTTCCACATTTCCTACAAAAATTCCATAGAAATGTGTGGGTTAGAGATCTTCCACATCTCTAACATATTCTTATAAATTGCACTAAGACCCTTAATTCCTACCTATAAATACCCCCCTAAACCTCACATTTCAAGAACACACAAAATCCTCTCATTTTCGGCCCCAAGCTCTCTCCCTACACTAGGTGTGTTTTTCTTTTATTATTTCATGCTTTATATTATGTTCTTGATATATTATGAATTATAGCATGCTTAGATTTAATTAAATTATGCTTTAGGAATTTATTTTATGAAATATATGTTATTTATGCTAGTTTAGGAAAAATATGATAATATATGTGAATTTTATTTAATTAAATGCATGAGTTATGATATGATATAGTATATTCATATGTTTAAGTATTCATGATCTTGTTTAATTAAATTCATGTCAAGAATAATTTATTTAGAATTAATTTCATGAATCATGTTACATAAATTGCCCCATTTTACCTTTAATCATATGTTATGAACCTAGAATTTATTAAATATAATCATGAACTAGTACGAACATATTCATAAGTCTAAGAATATGTTCTTGGTGTTCTTGGAACAATGCGTTTATGCGTGTAATAGTGAGTGTATATGTGAGATTAATTTTATGTTATAAAGAGTTTAATTCTTAGAAAATTGAATAGTAAATGTTTTCAATAGTAATTTTGACTTTTTGGTCAACATTTATGCTGATAATTTTGAAATTAATCTTAAATTATTTATAAAATTTGTTTTGAAATTTTTAAAGAAGGGATTTATCTGAATTTTTCAAAAATCAGTAAATTGTGAACTAATTTCAAAATAGAACTTAAATTGTCAAATTAAAACCTAAATTTCATTTCCAATCCTATAATCATGATGTGATTAATAAATATTTAATTATTTAAAGATTTCATAAATCCTATTTAATTAAAGAAATTCACTTAAAAGGTGAAAATTAGGGTTTACCGTGTAAAATTAAAGTTTACCGAATTTTTCTAACATTTTACCCTTTTGGGTGTAAATATTATATGATTAAAATAAATAAGAATAAATTGGAATTCAGATAATAATTCTTGATTAATGTTTTAATTAAATAAAATAGGGGATTAAAGTTTCAAGAATCATTTAAATGTTTCATATATCGTTTTGAGATTCAAAACGTTCACATTAAAGAATTAGGATTTGTATTTTAAAAGAAATCCAAGTTTTGACTTTTATTAAACTAAGGTAGGAATTTCAAATAAAGATATTCACTTAGGATTTTCAAATCGGATATTTTAAAATAACATTTTCAAAATAAGATTTCTTTATGGACTTCTTTTATAACATAGAAGCTTATTAAGATTCCTAATTTGATTAATAATTACTTGATATAGTAATGGACCTTATTTCATAAACTTTGTTAATATTATTATGTGATTTCATTCCATGTTATGACGTGTTTTATGATAACTTGTCTGTGTGAGTAGTTTTGGTTACGAAATTGAAACTTATAGTTGATCACCACTCATAGGTAAAGATCTGGACGGACTAGGACTCCTATATTATTACATAATACATGGTTACTGTAGGTGAGGTTAAACGTTTTCAACAGGGATCATGAGTATATATATATATATATGTGTGTGTGTGTGTGTGTGTGTGTGTGTGTGTGTGTGTGAGTGTGTGTGTGTTAAACATTTTATGACCTACCATAATACCGTTCAATTTTTATTCCTTTATAAATGATACTGCCCTTTTTGAAAATACTTTGATATCAACTTATATTGTTCCAGTATACACAATCAATTATTTTAAAGTATTCATAACGTCTTGTCATACACAATTAAAAGTATCTCCTGCTAAATTATCTCGGTACTATGCTACCGTTTATCGGCTATCCTTAAATGCAAGCAAAATATATTTTGTTATTGTGGGCCCAGTGGTCTTGGTAGAAGTAGTAGTCCGGGAGGTATGGGCCGAGGTTTACTATTATACCAGCCTCCAACTAGATGTTGGTGGTGGTATAACTGGAGGTTAGTTATTCCACATCAAGTGACGGGAAAAGGTGCATCCCTCCCAAGTTCATGTATATCGTCGCTAGGGGTAGCTCCCTTAGGTGACACTGGAGGAAGAAGGATGGTATCGTTGTATTTCATTTTATTAAGTAATGACATCTTGATCAATCTCGTTATGAATATTCTTGGTTTTTAAGGAGTTAAGGTTGAAGAACGCCTAGCTTGCGGGCACCGTATTGTTTCACAAAAGGGGTTCATATTTTCTTAAAAAAGTATAGCACTTAATCCCCCTACCCCTTTATCTTCAAAAAAATATGAACCCAATATTGATATTGTTGTGGTATTTTCCTATTATCGGGTACTAACCAAGGAGTTTCTTGGTTAATCCCACTATGGATACTGATTTCACATCACTCTCAAAATTATTACTTCATTCTTATTCAATTACTATTAAAGATCCTTTCGAATAAAAGTTTATTGGTAAAAATCCTAAAGTTTTTTAGTATCACTCAACCACCCCTCACTTAGTCACTTTGACTATCCCCTCGCTCTTTTCAAATTCAGGATTTCAGGTATTGCCATCGCTCATTAGTTGGTATCTTGAAGCATAGAGAGTCTATTATCTTGTGCATATTAGACCAGGTTTCTTAACTAAGCCAAGTTACACTATAATCTTGTATAGTTATTATATTACTCCAGTATCATACTCTTAGATTATGAACAACTTTAACCCTATGGTATTGCTTCTGAGTTTTCATGAGTTTCTGTAGCACCCCGAGCGAGGAGCACCACATCCCCCGCACCATAGCCCGACACATGTGACGAAATGGGAGCTCCGGTTACGCACCAAGCTATGGCGAACGGGTGACAAATAAAACACACCTAAGCTAGGCCGTCTAGACCCTGAAACAGAGTGCGTAATAAATCGAAAACCGGAAGCGGAAGCACGGGATCAACATACACACATGCAAGGCCACGGGCCAGCAGAAATTAAAGCATACGCGCCACATACAAACTTGGGCACACAAGCCAACTTTTGGGACATAAGGTAAGGCCCAGCAAGGGCAATTCTAATCGTATACATATAAGATTTGAATAAATTACAAACTTATACATAACCTCAGAATGAAAAGGCAAAAGTAATGAAGATGCAGAATGTAAAGACTCGACCCGAACGACTCAAAAGAAGACCGGCACCTAGCACGAACCCAAACCTAGCACCTGCAACTGAGGGGGGGAAAGAGAGGGGTCAGTCTACAACTCGACTGAGTGAGCGGGGCTAACGCACACCCAACACGTATCTACATATAGAGCAAAACACGTATTAAACAAAAGACTATGAACCGGGAATAGGGTTTTACATACCAAAGCCATTTTCCAAAAGTACTCATAGTTATTCATATATTCGTATATTCTTAAATTTGAAAACTCTTAAGGATTCGTAGATTCAAGAACGCATATGGATTCATATTAAAACTCATAGGGATTTATATTGTAACTCATAAGGATTCTTATATTCAGATCGATTCATAACATAGCGTAGAAATCTCATATTGAAAACAAACTCTCCTATCCCGTTTCATAATCAACGTAACAAAAGAATTCAAATACCCAGCGAGTACGGGTCCCCAGCCTTACTCCTTAATCAAAAGACTCAAAAGATTCATAAAGAAGCTTAAACTCATAAATTCATAAGATTCATAAATTCAAAGATTCATATTCCCGTATTCCAACCTTCTCCGGAAGTCTACATGCGGGTTACGAGCCCACATCGTGCAACTCAATATACGTGGGGTCGCGAACCCACAACGTACCTTCTCCGGCCTCAGCCGAAGGCTCAAAGCACCATGCCTTCTCCATCTCCCTTAGAGTCGCGCGTAGGTACTTCAAAGGAGCGTGTGCACAGGGGTGATAACCGGTGACCCCAACAGCCGCACCGGGTCTCCCTTACCCATACCTCCAGGGCCCAGGGATTCATAAGATTCGTAAGGATTCATAAGACTCATAAAGAAACATACCTAACTCACGGAACCTACAAACATATGATTCATACTTAAGAAACATACCATAAGAAACATACCTTATCATGCAACTCGGCATATGCCATACACGTACCTCTCTGTGTCTTCCAAATTCATAAGATGCTAAAGGAGATCCATAGTTCACTTGACACCACACGGTTTGGAGCATAGCCTCGTTGCAAAACCATTTTAAGCTTATATATGCCCATACGTATAATTTCAGAAGAATTCATATGAAATCGAATAACAGGATTCATAACATATCATAAGACACATATTTAATATACATATAGTATATATTTGCATGCGAAGTGAGAAAACATCACATTAAGGCCATAGGTCGCTTATCTAAAAGAAAAGATCCTAACCCTCACCTTACACCGACGTCGCCAAGAATGAGACAAATGATTCACCCCGGAATCAACTCGAATCACGAAACACCACCCCAGGTGCACCTGGACAAACTTGGTTATTCGATCGGATGGTCGGATGGAGCACAAGCTTGAGCCAAAAGCTTGAATGGCCAAGGGCTTTCTTCTCTTCTCTCTTTCCTTGTGTTTTCATCGATCCAAAGTGAGACAAAAATGGGAGATATTTTCAGCCATAAAGGGGTTGAAACGGGTCGGTTTAACGGGTCGGGTCAAAAAGGATCCGATCCACTCGGATCGGATTTTAAAACGGTAGGGGTATCAAACGGCTTTAGAAAATTATAAGGTTAATTTCATCGAATCCGAATCCTCGAAATGGACTCAATGACAAGGTCAGAATTCGAATTTGAATTCCCGAGCTAAAGGTAGCCGCCAAGGCTCAAACACCCTAATTAGAATTAGGTCCCTAATTTGCAAATATTGGACGATTGAGTCCACTTACATTAATTAAATTCTAATGCGCACATAACTAAAATAAATTGCAAATTGACATGTAAGGCATGCGAATCACATAATTACTTAATTAAACTCTCTCGAGATGTCGTACCTGGATTGCCGGGCAGACGGGGAGTTATAGTTTCAAATTATTCCAAATTCTTTTATTTACTACCCCAAACATAAGTTGTTGCTTAAAATGTTTCAAATTCAGTTGCCATTTTTCTTACTCTGATATCGTATAGCATCGTCCGTTCGCCGGCGTGCCTCTCAGGTGCTAGGTCTCACATATGCCTGGGATGTGCGACGGTGTGGGGTTGTAGCCTATTTGGGGGCGCTACAAGGTGTTTGTCAGGGAGTTCAAGAATAAGTTCATTCCACCAGCTTCACGAACTCGCAGGCTGAAGGAATTTACTGAACTTAAGCAAGGAGGAGATCTATTGCGGAGTATATCGCAGAGTTTGAAAGATTATCACACTATGCACCCAATATAGCGAGTGATGATTTCCAAAAGGCCATGCAATTTATATACAGAGACTCCAACCCAATATTCAGGCAACCATTTAAGCAGTTAATACGAGTACTTGGAGGAAAGCTACCACGAAAGCTTTGAAGGTCGAGGACTCGGTAAATGTACGGAGACCTATTCCATGATGAGGACAGGCATTAGGCTTCGGGACAGGGTTCCAGCTCCGGGAAGAGACCTATTTCTTATTCTACACCACCACCACGTAAGGTGCCAGGAAAGAAATTTAAACCGGCAGGACTAGTTTAGAAGGCTTCACATGCCCCTGCTTTACCACCGCCACCTCAGAAGCCGGGTTTGTACGTACTGTGGATTGCCTACTCATACCTATGATGGATGCAGGCATCAGTTAGGGTTATGTTTGATTTGTGGGAGCGCCGAGCACAGGGTTAATGGCTGTCCGGATCGTCAGGATCCGCCACCTGTGGGTCAGAGACCACTTGTGAGGGCTTGGGCCTATGCTTTAGCTGGAGAGGAACAAGATGCAGATATCGATCCCGTTGCACTTGTTGAAGGTATTATATGCATACATGGCATGAGTATTCATACCTTATTTGATCCAGGAGCTACCCACTCCTTTCTTGCGCATTCTGTTGCTATTACTTTACCTTTGCTTGCTATATGCTCTTCTGTACATTATGTAGTTAGCTCTCCTTTCGGTAGTAGTAGAGAGACAGATCGGGTTTACAGGGATATTCTAGTGAAGATTGAGGGTTGAGAATTTCTAACAGACTTCATTGAAATGCCGATGGAGAGATATGGGTCCATCTTGGGAATGGATTGGTTAAACAGGCATAGTGCTACCGTGGATTGCTGGGCTAAGAAAGTACAGTTAGGTTCAGAGATTACAACTGGTTGGAGTGCGAAGACGGTACCCTTACTTTCCTTTTCAGAAGCTCGGAGGTTAGTTCAGGAAGGGGCTACAGGACTTATTGGATACATTTTCAACAAGCCCAAAGATCAGGTAAAGTTGGAGGAAACAGAAATGGTAAAGGATTTTCCCCGAGGTCTTTCCAGAGAAATTGGATTCCTTACCTCTTGAACGAGAGTTCGAGTTCATAATTGATTTATACCCAAATGCAGAGCCTTACTCAAGGACTCCATATCGAATGGCTCCGGCCGAATTAAAGGAATTAAAGGTCCAGCTTGATGCACTATTGGAAGTTGGGCATATCAGGCCGAGTTCTTCTCCCTGGGGTGCACCGGTTTTATTTGTAAAGAAAAAGGACGGGACTTTAAGAATGTGTATCGATTATCGAGAGCTGAATCGGATGACCATCAAGAACAAGTATCCCCTTCCACATATTGAGGAATCATTTGACATACTTCAGGGCTCCAAAGTTTATTCGAAACTCGATTTAGGATAGGGGTATTATCGATTGCGAATTTGAGAAGAGGATATTCCAAAGACGGGATTCAATACTCGTTACGGGCATTATGAGTTCATGGTCATGCCATTTGGTTTAACTAATGCCCCTGCAGCTTTCATGGATATGATGCACAGAATTTTCCGGCCTTTCCTCGATAAATTTATGGTGATTTTCATCGATGACATTCTAGTATTCTCCAAATCCGCCGAGGAACACGCGAGACATCTCAAGCTCGTTCTACAGACTTTAAAGGAACATCAGTTATTTGCAAAGTTTAGTAAATGTGAATTTTGGATAGATCGGGTTTCCTTTTTGGGACACGTTATTTCGGGAAAAGGTTTGGAAGTCGATCCTTCAAAAATTGAGGCCGCGTAAAAATGGGAGGAACCAAAGAATGCCTCAGAAGTTAGAAGCTTCTTGGGGTTGACCGGGGATTACAGAAGGTTCGTTTAGGATTTTTCAAAAATTGCCACCCCGTTAAACCGGTTGATAAAGAAAGATGTAAAGTTTGTTTGGGATGAAAAGTGTGATCAAAGTTTCAACTTCTTGAAAGAAAAGTTTGTCTCAGCTCCAGTATTAACACTTCCGGAAGGCTCAGAATAGTATGCAGTTTATACCGATGCATCCAAGGAAGGTCTAGGTTGTGTGTTGACTCAGAAGGGAAAGGTGATTGCTTATGTTTCTCGAAAATTAAAAGAATATGAGAAAAATTATCCTACCCACGATTTGGAGCTTGCAACCGTGATGTTTCCACTCGGGAAATGGAGATATTATCTATACGAAGTATCTTTTGAGATTTTTACCGACCACAAGAGCCTCCAATATTTATTCACGCAAAAAGATTTGAATATGGGGCAGCGACGTTGGATGGAAAAATTAGAAGATTATGATTGCACCATCAAATATCATCACGAGAAAGCCAATGTGGTCGCCGATGTGCTTAGCAGGAAGGCAAGTGTATCAAATTTGGAAGTGACTGGAAGTGATAAAGTCAAACCAATTATTTTAAAAGCTCGGGTTTCCAATAATACCATACAATCGAAATTAAAATAACAGTTCTTGGAGGCTCAAAGTATTGATCCGGAAGTACAAAAATTGGTAAGTAAAGCAAGAAATGATCCGAAAAGTCCCTTTGGATTTGATGAAACCGGTTTGCTTTTAAAAATAGAGTGGTCGTGCCCGAAGAGTTGAAACGGGTCTTGCTATAGGAAGCTCACAAGGTGGCTTATTCGATCCACCCTGGAGGAAATAAAATGTATAAGGACTTGAAACAATATTATTGGTGGAATGGATTAAAGAAAGATGTCGCCGAGTATGTGAAGCACTACTTGACCTGTCAGAAAGTGAAAGCTGAACATCAGAAACCCGCGGGACTTCTAAAGCCGTTACCTATTCCCGAATGGAAGTGGGAACAAGTCAAAATGGACTTTGTAACCGGATTACCGAAAGTAAAAGGCGGGTTTGATGGTATTTGGGTAGTCGTGGACCGATTAACGAAATCTGCACACTTTCTACCGGTCCGGATCTCCTACAAGATCCGCAAGTTAGCTGAAATTTATAATAGAGAAATTGTTCAGCTTCATGGGATTCCGGTAAGTTCAGTTTCAGACCGAGACCCGAGACTTACATCTAAATTGTAGCAATAATTATAGGTAATGTTGGAGACGAAGCTCAGGTTCAGCACAGCCGCACATCCTCAAACCGATGGCCAATCTGAAAGAATAATAAGATATTTGGAGGATTTACTTCGAGCCCACGCAATGGATTTTTAGAATTCTTGGCATGAACAACTTCCTTTAATTGAATTTGCATACAATAACAGCTACCAAGCTTCAGTCGGTATAGCTCCTTATGAACTCTTTATGGTAGAAAATGTCGATCTCTGTTGTTTTTCGACTTGGAGTAATGGAAATGGTCGAAAGAAGAAGGTGTAAAGAAAGGTGAGAAGTTAGAGAAACCTTCTAAGGCCGTTCAAGTTATGATTGAAAAAGTTCAATTGATACAACAACGGATGAAAGCCGCCCAAGACAGGCAGAAGAGCTATGCCGATACTCGCCGAAGAGATCTTGAATTCGAAGTTGGAGATAGGGTATTCTTAAAAGTGTCTCCAAGAAAAAGGTTTGCTCGGATCGGGAAAGGAGAAAAACTTAATCCTCGCTATTTAGGTCCTTTCGAGGTTCATGAAAGAATTGGTGAAGTTGCTTATCAACTGGACCTACGACCAAGTCTTACGGGGATTCATAATATATTTCACGTGTCTCAACTAAGGAAATACTACCCCGATGAAACCACATTCCTCCCCGTTGAAGAAGTGGAACTAGAACCGAACTTAACTTTTGTTCAGAGGCCAATTAAAATCTTGGATCAAAAATTTCAAAAGTTAAGAAACCGAACGATTCCCATGGTTAAAGTATAGTGGAGAAGTGTTAAAACAGAAGAAGCTACGTGGGAAACTGAAGATAAAATGAAACGGTTCCATCCAGAGTTGTTTCCTCAAGAGTAGAGAATCTGGGGACCATATTCTTTTAATGGGGGGGGGGGGGGGGGGTAGAATTGTAACGCCCCGGTTCCGGACGAGCAGGTAAGCACGTCACGTGTGAGTTTGTGAGTGCTAGGAATTTATTTCAATTCTTTAATTTATTATTTACTTACATTTCATCATAAATATATGAATCATATATCATCATATTTGCATGAAATTATATGAATTCATATCAAATTGAGAATTTATTGTACAACGTGGAAATGATTGTTAGGTGAAATAATTGTCGAATGTGATTTAATTGTCCAATTGTCCCTATATGATCATTCTTTTAAATTCAAGGACCAAATTACATAAACATTTCTTGGACTTAATTGGATTATTTGCCAAACTTTCATCCTTAATTGCATGAGTTAATGAGTTAGGGGATAAAATTGCAATTTAAATATTTCACCAAAATTAAAATGATGATTCACGTAATATAGCTTTTTCATGCTTCCATCTTTATTTTCATCCAAAATCATCCAACATAATTGCTCCCTTATTGTCTCGGCAAGAGGTTTTTGTTAAATTCAACCAAGTTATTCCGAGAAATTTCAAGCTTTGAAGCTCAATTATCCATTTTCATCACTTTCTTCCATTTCTTTCCTTCAAGGTATATGCATGAGTTTATACGAATGATTTCTTGATTAAGTGATGAAGCTAGGGTTTATGATTCCATGAAATATATGGATTATTTGTTGTTTTCTACATGAATACATGATTTTTCCATGAACTGCAGCCTAATTTCTTGAAAGATCTGAGCTTATATGAAGAATTTATTTATGAACTTGAAACTCGTGAATCTTGATGATCGTGTATGATTTAAGTGTTTATATGGAATATTATTACATATTAAACATTTATACATGCTAATCTCTAGAACTAATGCAATTTGGTGATTGAAACTTGAGTTTATGGTTGAATTTGTTGTTGCGCGAATTGCTCCCATGTTCTGCTCTGTTTCTGCATTTGCAGAGGAGCGGGAACTGCCCTTCCCATCCCCAGTTCATTCGGGGAACGGTCGTTCCCACTCCTTTGCAAAGACTGGCACGCACATGGGAACTGTCGTTTCCATTTTGGCCTTAGAGCTGGGAGGGCCGTTCCCAGAAAAGTCGCCATTTCACTTTAAAAACGCGGGGGCATTTTCGGAAGGGCATGAGAACGATCCTTCCCTTTTTGAAATGAAGCCTGGAACGGCCGTTCCCATCTCTCTGGCAGAACAAAACTTTCTGCATAAAATTAAGAATTTCAATTTCAATTCCAATCATTTTCTTGACCCCAATTTGTGATTATATGATACATTTCATGTCAAAACAAGATGTTTTCATCCTACATTGATCATTGCTCGTTATCTCGTTACATGTTCACCGTTCGTCATATTTGGTCCATTTTGAGTCAAGTCTCATGTACACACATATTTCTTTCACATGTCACGTTCTTGGGGCGGGGAGCAGGCACCACAGAGTGTATCCTTGTTCTATTTTGTCGCACAAGTGAGGTTTTATTCTAGTTACATAGAACCTTTACAACCCCTATGTGAAGTTTTCGGCCAAAACGTATTATATTCATAAACGTTGTTTCTAAATTGTAGAGTATTGCAAGCAAGCCATGAATGATATTGATTCAAGCATATTTTGACGAGTATCATGATTACACTTTGGGCCCGAGGGTAGTGTATTGAGCCTACCGGGAAAGCAAGGGTTGATGGGTAACTCTTGCACTATCCTCACCATTTTGAGATCACCCCTGAAGCCACCAGGAGGTTTGGTGGTGGAAGGAGTCTCGTGTAGCATCCCGATTGATCGGACTTTTCAGGTAAACTATTATGTGCGCTATTCAATTATTTCCTTGTGTGATATTTCATTGCTAACTTGAGTTATTGAAGTTATTTGAACTTATTTGCTTTAATATGAATTTGGTTACCTTTGAACGTTTAATTTTCCTTGCTTTGTATTTGTTCGTTTTGGATCCGTATTTAATTCTGATTTCTGTGAAATTGAGATATATGCTTTCTGGACTCGATTGTGTGCTCGTTGCATGTTTTGGTATTTGTTTTGCTTGCCTTTTTGGGTTCGTTTTGGAGTCGGGACCTAAAGGAGGCTAAAGAGCATTTACCGCACCTTGGGTTTCGGGACGCGTATTTTGAGCTCGGGAATTCGGATTCGAATTTCGTCACCTCCATTGAACTCGTTTCGACGATTCGCGTTCGATGGGACAAGCCTCACTTTTTTCTAAGTTCATTAAGACCTTCGAATTTTACCCGTAACAAGCCCCTTACGCTTGGAAGCTACCTTTTGACCTAGCTTTGAGTTGTGGACCCCACCTTAACCCAACCAAGCCCTTAATCATGGGTTATACTTGAGTTAACTTACCATTTCAGCCCCTAAACCCCTTGATACCGATCCATTCTCTCCCTCTCTCACCAAAACCGATCAGCATAAGCAAAGCAAGAAGGAAGGAAAAACCCCTTTCACCATTTTGTGAATTTTGAGCTCAAATCTTCATCCAAGCTTCTCCAAATTGAAAGGTAAGTTGATGGTTGCAATCTTCACTCCCTCTTCTCTCTTGTATGTGATCTTGAGTTGGTTTCCATGGTGGGATTATGAGATTGAGCAAGCATGTGAATAGTATTAGTTGGGAGAATTTGATTGATTCTTGCTCCTTTTTTGTTTCCTTGTGATATGGTGATGATATATGACTTATATGACTTGATTCTTGCCATTTATTGCACTTCCTTACATGTTAGTTGAGATATGATCATTTGCCATAAATGAGTTTTGGAGCTTTGATGATATAACTTGATGCATTTCTTCCTCTCATTCTTGCCTTGTGTTGCTTGCATTTTGGAGTTGAAATTGTGGCTACTTGTTGGGCATGAAACTCTGTTGAATTGTTGTTATTTTGATGCATGTTGTATGTGTGTTGATTGGCCTAAGAGACTCCTTGAAGCCCCCAACCGAAAATGCCCTGTTTTTGCTTCCATTTTCGGCTCTTTTTCGCCAAAAATATTTCCAGACCGAAGGCCTGACACGGCCCTATCAAGTTTCAGGGGAAAATGGAAACGGCCGTGTTGACCTCACGGCATTGTTTTTCTGAATTTTTTTCCACCTGACACGACCGTGAAAGGGGAAAATGGAAACGGTCTGTGTTGAGCCCTCGGAAATGTTTTTTTTTAATTTTTATGCCTGACACGGCCGTGTCGATTCCCCTTTTGTTTTCTGACACGGCCGTGTCAAGCAGGGTGGCGTCCGGGGAGTTTTCTTTCGCCGTTTCGTTGCTTCTTGTTGGTTCTTTTTGCCCCGTTTTTGATATGTATGCATGACTAACTTGTTATATTATGTGTTAAGCCTTATGTTATGAATTTGTGCTTTGATTTACCTCCTCGTTTGTGATATATGTTCTTATATGAATTGTTTGTTCGTAAATGGCATAATTGTGGGTGCATTTCATATCATTTGCATCATAAGCATAGATATTCATGTACCAAGCATCAATGTGGTTCATATTGAGTCTAAGAGTGTCCCTTGTTGTTGTCTTGTTCAGAGGATCTTCCTGTCGGGGACGAGCTTGCTTCGTAGGTGTTTGGTTTACCTTTTTGTCTCCACTACTTCCGTTGACAAGGTGAGGTTTTTGCTCTTTTAGTTACGCGACCTATAACCCTATGTGATTTGAAGCCTTGCATGCGAATACGTATTATATATGGTAAATATGTGTTTAATACATATGTTACGGGATTGTCCCCTTTGTTATAAGAATTGGAAAACGTTTTGTATAAGTATATAAACTATTTTTGCTTTCGTTTGAAAAGTTTTGTTTTATGCAAGTGTGTGTGGGTAAGCGAGATTTGGCTTTGAAAGATAAGCTTTGAGATATGTTTCTGTAACTTTTGTGATATGTTGGGCCCCGGAGTGTGGTATGGTAATCTCGGGTCGGCCGAGGGTTCGCCGAGCTCTTCCATCAACACCTCCATTTGAGAGTCTCACCCAACCTTAGGAGGTTAAGGAAGGGTGTTTCTCTTGAGCCGGCGGAGGCAACCGCCGAAGGTTTCAAGGTAGTAATTAAACCTTGTCACATTTCTGTGTATGGATAGTTAGGGCCGATCAACCCTTCTATCAACCGGAGTTGGGAGTGGATTATGTTTTGTTTTGTTTTGCTTTGTCTTTCGGATCTGGTAGTTTGGAGTGTAACTCGTACTCGCCGAGTTGGTTTAGTTCTGTATGGTCTATGGAACGAGAGCGGATTCTTAAATTACCTAAAACTTGGGATTTGGCATTTGGCCTTTTCTTTCTCTTTAATCTAAGTATATCTATATCACGGGAATTAATTTGGCTTGCAAAAACCACTCTCGGTTCAAGGATCCTTCCGTTTTGGTTAATTGTTCTGCTCTATATACGTATTGGGTGTGTGAGTTAACCCCCTCACTAGTCATTAGGAACCCTCGTTATTGTTTTCCCTTCTTTCCCTTTTCTTCTGAGTTTGCAGGTCTTCCGAGTCAAGCTAGGCGGTAAGTGTCTTTTGGGGTTTACTTGTGGTTTAGCTTGAGTCTTCATGTATTAGTAGTGGTTTACTTTCTCTTTTGCTTATGTGCTTGGAGATTATGTATTCTGATTACACTTATGCTATTTTGGCCGAGATGGCATTGTATATTCTGTATATGTACTAGCATGAATTTTTGACCCTACCCTCATTTTGTTGATGTATATATGTATATGTGATGATCTTGGGAAATGGTTAGCTTGTGAATTGCTTTAATTGCTTCCGGTACTCTGATTTTATTTTCCGCAGTTCTTGAGGGTCTTGGCCGCCTAGCGAGAGTGTGGCTTTTGTGTGTCTCCCGTTCGCTACGGTTTGATACGGGTGCGAACTTCCATTTCGTTACTCGTGTTAGACCTTAGTGCGGGGGATGTGGCGCCCTTCGCTTCAGGGGTGTTACATCCTTGCGTGGTATCAGAACTCTCGGTTGCAAAACCTGAGCTCTGGAGTCGTTTTGAGTCTGTCTAGGTCGTTCGGTTTAGGAGTACGTGATTATTTGCATTCATTTACATCTCTATATGATTTATTTGTTTTCAACTCTTGGTAATTGACTACATGATCATAAACTGAACCCCATGCATCGATATTTTCTGGATCCGTGTATTTTCAGGATGCTTCCAAGAAGAAGAGGAGATAGAGAGCAAACACCGGATCTGAATCAACCTCCTCCCCAAGCACCTCCACCTCCTCCATTGAATGCTGAGAATATAGTGCAGGCTCTTTTGAATCAACTCCAGCAGAATCAACGAGATAATCACCAGGGTGAAGGACAGGAAGGACATGTCACACCGATATATCGTGAATTCAGAAACAACAATCCTCCTAAATGGTTTGGGGGAGATGACATTCAAGCAGAGGAGTGGCTATCCGAGGTTAATGGAATATGGGAGATTTGTCCGGCCCCTTCTCAAGATAAAGCAATATGTACCGGTCGTTTCATTCAAGGTCAGGCTTCAAGATGGTTGAAAGCTACGAGGGCAAGATTGGAGAGAATGGGCGAGGAATTCAATTGGGAAAACTTTGTTCGAGAATTCCATAACAAGTACATTCCACCGAGTGCACGGCAAAGGAGACTCCAGCAATTTTCTGACTTGAAGCAAGGGAATAGGACGGTGGAAGAGTATATCATTGAGTTCGAGAGGTTGGCTCCCTATGCTACACATATCACCGATGTGGATTCTTCGAAGGCCCGGAATTTTATTCACGGTTTGAAAAAGGAAATTCAAGAAGCTTTGGAAGCGGTCTCTGTCGAAACTTGGGAGAAAGCTACCCGGAAGGCTTTAAAGGTGGAAGCTCAGAAATTGAGGCTTAGGCCCCCGGTGTTTCCTTCGGAGCAAGGTTCGGGTTCAAGCTCTTATTTGGGTAAGAGACCCTCCGTTCAAAGTGGGTCTCCGGTTTTCAAGCCCAAAGGTGCTATCAATTTCAACAAGAAACCCCGACCTCAAGGACAAGCTATGGTACCCGTTTTACCGAAGCCACTTGAGTGCTCCTATTGCAAGGGTCCAAATCACACCGAGGAGAATTGTCGGAAGAAATTAGGAAGATGTTACGGATGTGGTGAGCCCCGGTCATATAGTCAACGCGTGTCCTAAGAGGAGAGATCCGAGGCCTCTAAATGTTATGCCTCCGAGAGCACCGATCCAAGCGAGGGCTTACGCTTTGGACGGCGAGGAAGAGAATGTAGAGGTGGATGCTAACGCCGTTGTTGAAGGTACCATCCACATTCATGGCATTCCATTGCATGCATTGTTTGATCCGGGAGCAACGCATTCATTTATTGCTTCCCGGCTTGCTTCTATTCTTCCTTTGCCTGTTGCTTGCCTAGATGATTCCTTTATTGTTTCTTCTCCCCTTGGTGCTACCTTATCTACGAATTGTGTTGTTGTCCGGTGGTTGTGGAAGATCAAGAGTATCCGGCAGATTTGATCAGGATGCCTATCAAGAAGTATGGGGTGATTTTGGGCATGGACTGGTTGTATCGATATCGGGCTATGATGGACTGTTTTGCTAAGAAGGTGACTTTGAGTTCTACGGTCTTTGCGGGTCAGAGATTGAAGACCTGCCCGTTTGTTTCCTTTGTGGAAGCAAGTAGAATGTTCCGGGACGGTGCGACGGGCTATGTGGCCTACCTTTTGAATAAGCCAAAGGATCAGGCCAAGCTCGAGGAGACAGAGATCGTGAAGGAATTCCCCGATGTGTTTGCGGAGAACTTGGGATCTTTACCTCCGGATCGGGACGTCGAGTTCGTAATAGATCTCTATCCCGGAGCAGAACCGTATGCGAAATCTCCCTATAGGATGGCTCCGGCCGAGTTGAAGGAGTTGAAGACACAATTGGATGAGCTCTTAGAATGTGGTTACATTCGCCCGAGCACTTCTCCGTGGGGTACTCCGGTCCTGTTTGTAAAGAAGAAAGATGGGACTTTGCGGATGTGTATTGACTACCGTGAGCTGAACCGGTTAACGGTTAAGAACAAATACCCGCTTCCTCACATCGAAGAGTTGTTCGATCTCCTACAAGGTTCCAGTGTTTATTCTAAGTTGGATCTCCGGCAAGGGTACTACCAGTTGCGTATCCGAGAGGGAGATATACCGAAGACGGGTTTCAACACGAGATATTGGCATTTCGAGTTTGTGGTCATGCCTTTTGGTCTTACCAATGCCCCAGGCACGTTTACGGATATGATGCACCGAATATTCCGGCCTTACCTCGATAAATTCGTGGTCATCTTTATAGATGATATTCTGGTGTATTCAAGGTCCGAGGAAGAGCACGCGCGGCATTTAAGCATTGTTTTGTCTACACTTCGGGAGCACAGATTGTTACAGAGGAAAATGGACACGGCCGTGTTGAGCCCTCGGAAATGTTTTTTTTTGAATTTTTATGCCTGACACGGCCGTGTCGATTCCCCTTTTGTTTTCTGACACCGCCGTGTCAAGCAGGGTGGCGTCCGGGGAGTTTTCTTTCGCCTTTTCGTTGCTTCTTGTTGGTTCTTCTTGCCCCGTTTTTGATATGTATGCATGACTAGCTTGTTATATTATGTGTTAAGCCTTATGTAATGAATTTGTGCTTTGATTTACCTCCTCGTTTGTGATATATGTTCTTATATGTATTGTTTGTTCGTAAATGGCATAATTGTGGGTGCATTTCATATCATTTGCATCATAAGTATACATATTCATATACCGAGCGTCAATGTGGTTCATATTGAGTCTAAGAGTGTCCTTTGTTGTTGTCTTGTTCAGAGGATCTTCCTGTCGGGGACGAGCTTGCTCCGTAGGTGTCCGGTTTCCCTTTTTGTCTCTACTACGTCCGTTGACAAGGTGAGGTTTTTGTTCTTTTAGCTACACGACCTATAACCCTATGTGATTTGAAGCCTTGCATGCGAATACGTATTATATATGGTAAATATGTGTTTAATAGATATGTTACGGGATTGTCCCCTTTGTTATAAGAATTGGAAAACGTTTTGTATAAGTATATAGACTATTTTTGGTTTCGTTTGAAAAGTTTAGTTTTATGCAAGTGTGTGTGGGTAAGCGAGATTTGGCTTTGAAAGATAAGCTTTGAGATATGTTTGTGTAACTTTTGTGATATGTTGGGCCCCGGAGTATGGTATGGTAATCTCGGGTCGGCCGAGGGGTCGCCGAGCTCTTCCATCAACACTGTAGCACCCCAGACGAAGGATACCACATCCCCCGCACTAGGACTCAGACTCGGTCATGAAATAGGAAGTCCATGCCCGAATCCGAATCATAGCGAACGGGAGACCAACTCACACACTAGGCTAGGCGGATCTAACTTGACAAACTCAGAGTGCAGAAGCAATTAAAACCAACAACAATAGATAGCGGAAGCATTTAAAACAACGTGCAGAACAGGTGACGTGCTCAAGTAGCATAGATACCTAATCCCGAATAACATTTCATAATCCAATATAATATCAGCATAAGTATCATCAATATCTAATAACATCCAAATTCTAGCTTACGAACCCCACACGGGTTTAAGTCCAAGTAGAGTATACAATATAACCTTCAAGTGCGAAACATAAATACATAACATAAATAAAGTATGCGACAAATGCATTCTAATACCAACTATACTGACAAGTGTGACTCAGGAGACTCACTTCCACCTAGCTCAAGACAAAAGGAAACCTGCAAACTAAAAGATAAAATGAGGTGTCAGTCAACTGACTGAGTGAGGGGGCTAACGCACACCCACAATATATATATATAGAGCACAGCACATATCAAAAGGGTGGACTCATGAACCGGGAATAGGTGTTGCATACCAAAGCGTTTCAAAGCAAAACCCAATTATATATATATATATTTAGAAAACATTTTCAGAAACTCTATTCCGATTCATGCTTCCCATAACATATCATACCATATGCTCGGCGAGTACGAGCTTCCAACCTCAACTCCTCATATCATAACAAAACATAAAATACAGAATCAAATCCAACCTTTACACCAGTGATGGAGGGGATGTGCCGTCCCCAAACCATCTAGAACATACACACCCTCAAGGGGTAGCGAACCCACAAGAGTCCTCCCCGGCCTTAGCCGAAGGCTCAAGATACCACGTCTCCCTCATCACCCTAAGGTCGTGCAATGATATCTCAAATGGAACTACGCACAGGTATATCCCCGATGGCCTTAACAGTCTCGGGGGCTCCTTACCCATAGCTCCATGGAACTACGCACAGGTATATCCCCGACGGCCCTAACCGTCCCGGGGGCTCCTTACCCATAGCTCCTCGGATCCACATACAAACATACATACATACATATGCCAATATTTCATGGCCAGCTCGCTACAGAACATAACGTAACATACTTTTCAAAACAGCTTACATATGCTTTCATATCTAATTTTCCAAAACAGAGTTGTTTCACAAGGTCATAAACGTATCATAGCCAACATGTACGTATATAATAGATATACTCGCATGCAGGGGTTGAAATCAACATATTAAGGCCATAGGTCGCATAACTATACAAAATCCTAAACCTCACCTGAGAAGCAACGAGAAACGAGAACTGACAAGACGAATACAAACTTGATCGGGTTGTCTCCGCCATGGAGATTACTGAACAGAAAAGGAAACACGAAGTACTCATGAGACAAGACTCCGATCATGAACCACAAAGACGCACGACAAATGCTCAATCATGATAACGGTATGCATAAGTGTCCATGTTGTGCTACTAATGTGATGTCGTAGTTAATTAAAGCATATTAACAAATAACAATTCCAATATAAGTGTATGATGAATTCAAATATTGTACGACATCCAATGTTCCAAGAATGCATCAAGGTCATGTTATATCAAATAAACTCATACCCAAACAAGCACAATTAATATCTCGCTTTTCGCCTAATCCTACAATTCAATTATCACATAGGTGAATTAGCATCTAACTTATAGAAACATCCAAGTCATTAATTAGTCTTATTATAGATATTTAATTATAGGACTGCAAGTTTGAATCCGAAACAAGGTCAACCATTAATATTTTAACAACCTTTAACTCCACCATCCAAGAATCCTATTTAAAACATAATTCATTTAGAAACATTAAGCTACACCACCCCACTTAAAGCAATTACTTAGAGATAACGAATTACAGGTCTAATTAGATGTGTTATAATTTACATTAAGTTTAAGTTTCAAGAATCCAATATCAAATTAATTTCATTATTAATCCAAAAATCTCAATTATAGCATTCGTATTTAGGCGATTTGTTCACATACATATTCATCTAATTATAAATTTACATACTACAATTAAACTTTACCAATATAGAATTCGACACCACAAGTCTCCAAACAATCAACCTGTTTAATTATCAAATTACAATTAGATATCTGAGTTAACCTCCACTCAATACAACTTAGATTATCAGAATGAATCCCAATTTAAATGCTAATCATTTCTTACTGTCATATATTAATGAATATAGACACTAACTGTGTGAAAGACCGAATATTGAAAATTTAACCAAAATGCAAAGCCCATGATTATCCGAATTAAGTACCACGTGTTATCACCAACATTAATTCACTTAAGAGTAATAACATTATCATTAACATTCATGCATTCTCGATTCCAATAGATCCCTCAACACCAAAATTCATAAACAGAAAATCAATTCCATACTATAACATTCCAGTCAAACAATACAGACATCAATTCAAGAGTCCAGTTCACTAAAGTTGATTTTTTTAACAATTTGCAAATCTCATTAAGGCATAATTTCATAATACAATCTAACTAAACTAATTAGTCAATTTAATCAAATTAAAGCAATTCATCCTAAACAAGAGAAAACTTATGCAAAAGGAGGGATTACAATTCATGGGAGGCAGCAGCTACTGTTGTTGTGCCGCTGCTACTGAAATCGTGACGGGCAAGGAGGGTGACTCGCCGTGGTGGCCGATCGGGCCTGATGGAGGTGAATCCGGTCTGAGAGATGACGGTGGCATGAAGCACGTTTGCTGAAGAAGTTCTGGAGTTCCTTCTCCTGCAATCTAGCCGGAATCCATGGTGAAGGCTAACGGCGGCGAGATGACAAGAGGCTTATGCCCTAGCTGAAATGGAGGAAGAGGTCTATAGTGGCGAAAGGCAGATCTCTGGATCTGCTCAGATCTGGGTTATGGAGGTCGGATCTGGTAGAGGTGGTGGCTACCGCCGGTGGAAGTGGTGGTCTGCAGCGGCTTCGCAGTGGCGGAGTGCTGGCCTTCTTTCTTGCGGCAGGTGGCGAGATGCACGGTCGTAGCTGATCTGCGGAGGGCCGATGGTGCTGAAATGGCGATGAAGGTGGTGGTGATGGTCGCCTGGAATGGTGGTCGATGGTGGAAACGACACGGCGGCGCTGGCGGGCTGAGTCGCGACTGAAGATCGAGAGGGAGTGAGGGGCGACGGATGGCTGTGGTGGAGCGTGGTCGGAGCTGGTGGGGATGGGTGGCGGATATTTCCGCTGCTGCTGGCATCGCCAGTCTTTGCGGCTGAGAAAGGGAAAAGAATAGAGACAAAGAAGAGAGGTTGATTGAGGGAGATGAAAGGGTAGCGTAGTGGCGGTACATTCTCGGAGAAGATGACCGGAGGCGGCGGCGCATCCTCGGAGAAGATGACCGGAGACAGTGGCGATTCGGCATGGAGGAGGAGAAGTGACTGCGCAGCTGCTCAAGGATAGGTGGGAGGAGAGAAATGAAATGGCAGCTAGGGTTTACACGATATATCAGCCCCAACTCCCATAAATTGCGAACAAGTCCCTCAAGAAAATTGGTGATGCGATTGAGTCCCCAAGTTCCATACAAAGTCAATTAAGTCCAGTTAAAGTTTAAGAAATTATAAAAGTACCCCCAAGATTTAGAGTAGTGTTCAAATAAGTCCAAATTGAATTTCTCATAATTAGAAAATGATCCCCAAATTTTAATAATTACAAATTAGCCCACATAATTTAAATTAAAGAGCAATTAGGCACAAAACACATATTTCAATTAAGTCCACTTATTTTCATAAGATTGCAATTGGGTCAATTAAGCAATTAAGGCGTGAATTAAATCAATTCAAGCACATGCAAAGTTAAATAAATAACAATCTAATCGCACGAAAACGGCATCGTATCTTGCTCCGAAAATACGGGGTGTTAAAACCTTCCCCCCTTAAGAGAACCTGGTCCCCAGGTTCCACTTCTGAGCTGGAAAAGCTTCGAGTTGATAGTGTTTTAGCCCCTTCTCGAGGAGTTGCGTAAAATATAGCAGCCTTTGTGAAGTTTACTCTCATTGTCTTCACTGACCCTTCTCGCGATGTCTCGTTGTCATTGGGATCCATTTGAGTACTGGATCGTTGCTTGCATCAAGTTGTTCGATCATTTCCATTAGACGAATAGTTGTCACTGCACTCAACTTCGATGGCATCGTAAACTCATCACTTGCAGACCGTAGACGGGACAACACGTGTCGCACCCACAACAAACAAGAGAGAATCCCATCTCCCAGCACGAAAGGTGAGAGAACCCCGTCTCTCGAGCACAAATTTGAGAGAACCCCGTCTCTCAGGCACAGAATTGAGAGAACCCCGTCTCTCGGCCTAAGTCGGACAGATTTCAACGTCTCCCAAAATTCTAGTCTGAGAAAATCCAGCATTTCTCAAACCCCTAGATTCAAGAGAATCCAGCATCTCTGAATATCTAAGTACAAGAGAATCCAACATCTCTCGTGCACAAAACATAGAAAGAATCCAATATCTTTCCATCACATAAATAGAGAGAATCCTAAATCCCTCCAACACGTAAAAGAGGGAACCTAGGGTCTCTCTTGCACATAAATCCACGGATCAGTTATCCATACATACACACATCAGAGTAACACTTGATGAAAAGTATGCGGTGTATGTTTGGTGTACCTTACACAACTGATATCGGTATCCCTTGAGTATAGATTCAACGCTCATATCTCAACTCAAGGGGGATATCGCGATGGAATCCCTATAAAACAAGGTTACAGTATGTATGTATGTTATATGCGAAGTTAGTGAGCAATCAAGGGAGTCTTAAACCACATAGACATGCTTAATCCACGTAAACACGTAACTTACTCATTTCAGCAATAGTTCACCAAAAACAGATATTCCAGGTTATCAATGCTAGATCAGGTAGCCACGTTATCACCATCAGAACAACGACAATCATCACACACATCAAACAAAAACAAGATAAGAATACTTAAGCGATGCATGTATGCAAATGCCATGAATGCTTGGCGTACCGATCACCGTAGTGTCAAACTCTTGACAGGAAGTTGAGACGAAGTGGTAGGAGTTGATTAAGCCGATAATGATGCAATCTTCGTCATCGGAACTTCTTGTCTAAAATCTTTTGATGTGAAGAGGCAATTCAGCAATTATGTCCATCATCTAACTCTCTACTAAACCATAATCCTTGCTCAACCAGAATCATCCACAGTCTCCTTCAAGAACTCTGACTTATGTGTTAAACCTTACTCTGCTCATCCTCAAGGAATTGCCCATAATTCGATTGCCAACCAGAAATCCATCTCAGAGCTACGTTGGACGGTCGTGGTATTAGGCACTTCCCAAAGCAATTCGTGGGTTTCGATTCTAAAACTTGAGTAAAGTCCTTCGATATCTAAGTGATCTATTCCCACCTCAGCAGAAACTTCCATCTCAGCAGAATCTTCCATCTCACTTTGAAGAAAACACCCAGAGAGCTAACAACCTATCTTGTCTTGTCGTTTGTTAACTCTAAACGGTACCAAAACCTTCAACACCCACCGATGGTTTGTAGCTCGTTGCTTAAGTTAGCACCAACAAGGTTACCTATCCACATCCCTTGAATTTGATCGGATCTTACTTGATCGGATTCATCTACATTAGCTCGTTTCCATCAACAAGGTGACTACTTCCAAATGAACGAATCATCAAGGCGAAAGTTCATCAAACTCCTTCAAAACGGGTTCTACTTGCTCAAATTCTCCTCCATTGACTCATTTCCATCCACAAGGTGACTACTTTCAAATGAACGAATCCTCAAGGTGAAAATTCATCAAATTCCATCTTTCAATTGACTTTAAGATAGTAAGTCAATATAGCAAATCTCATTCCGTCAACTCTGAACCTTCTCATGGTCATTGGTCTCGGTAAAGAATCCCTTTCATCTTGAATTATGATGTGTTTTCGTTGTAGTGTCAATAGGTAGTGTTGTTTGAGGGAAATCTCAGTGTTGACTCATAGGACACCTTGAACTTCAAACACTAAATTCGATGCATGCGGGTTAAAGTGAAAATGAAATGTAACACGTATATCACGTCAATGCAACAAATAATTATAATTTATAAAGCACATAAAATAAGATGTTGCATAATCAAAGTCATAATGTGCACACAATCATATAAGCACGAAAAAATTCATGCCGAAGGTCATCGTATCAAGTCAAACAAATGTAATGCGTAGTTATTCCTATGCCGTACGACCTAGACAGACACGACACGACTCAAGAGCTCGGTTTTGCAACCAAGAGCTCTGATACCACTTAAGGATGTAGCACCCCAGACGAAGGATACCACATCCCCCGCACTAGGACTCAGACTCGGTCATGAAATAGGAAGTCCATGCCCGAATCCGAATCATAGCGAACGGGAGACCAACTCACACACTAGGCTAGGCGGATCTAACTTGACAAACTCAGAGTGCGGAAGCAATTAAAACCAACAACAATAGATAGCGGAAGCATTTAAAACAACGTGCAGAACAGGTGACGGGCTCAACTAGCATAAATACCTAATCCCGAATAACATTTCATAATCCAATATAATATCAGCATAAGTATCATCAATATCTAATGACATCCAAATTCTAGCTTACGAACCCCACACGGGTTTAAGTCCAAGTAGAGTATACAATATAACCTTCAAGTGCGAAACATAAATACATAACATAAATAAAGTATGCGACAAATGCATCCTAATACCAACTAGACTGACAAGTGTGACTCAGGAGACTCACTTCCACCTAGCTCAAGCCAAAAGGAAACCTGCAAACTAAAAGATAAAATGAGGTGTCAGTCAACTGACTGAGTGAGGGGGCTAACGCACACCCACAATATATATATACAGAGCACAGCACATATCAAAAGGGTGGACTCATGAACCGGGAATAGGTGTTGCATACCAAAGCGTTTCAAAGCAAAACCCAATTATATATATATATATTTAGAAAACATTTTCAGAAACTCTATTCCGATTCATGATTCCCATAACATATCATACCATATGCTCAGTGAGTACGAGCTTCCAACCTCAACTCCTCATATCATAACAAAACATAAAATACAGAATCAAATCCAACCTTTACACCAGTGATGGAGGGGAAGTGCCGTCCCCAAACCATCTAGAACATACACACCCTCAAGGGGTAGCGAACCCACAAGAGTCCTCCCCGGCCTTAGCCGAAGGCTCAAAATACCACGTCTCCCTCATCACCCTAAGGTCACGCAATGATATCTCAAATGGAACTACGCACAGGTATATCCCCGATGGCCTTAACAGTCTCGGGGGCTCCTTACCCATAGCTCCATGGAACTACGCACAGGTATATCCCCGACGGCCCTATCCGTCCCGGGGGCTCCTTACCCATAGCTCCTCGGATCCACATACAAACATACATACATACATATGCCAATATTTCTTGACCAACTCGCTACAGAACATAACGTAACATACTTTTCAAAACAGCTTACATATGCTTTCATATCTAATTTTCCAAAACAGAGTTGTTTCACAAGGTCATAAACATATCAAAGCCAACACGTACGTATATAATAGATATACTCGAATGCAGGGGTTGAAATCAGCATATTAAGGCCAGAGGTCGCATAACTATACAAAATCCTAAACCTCACCTGAGAAGCGACGAGAAACGAGAACTGACAAGACGAATGCAAACTTGATCTGGTTGTCACCGCCGTGGAGATTACTGAACAGAAAAGGAAACACGAAGTACTCATGAGACAAAACTCCGATCATGAACCACAAAGACGCACGCAAATGCTCAATCATGATAACGGTATGCATAAGTGTCCATGTTGTGCTACTAATGTGATGTCGTAGTTAATTAAAGCATATTAACAAATAACAATTCCAATATAAGTGTATGATGAATTCAAATATTGTACGACATCCAATGTTCCAAGAATGCATCAAGGTCATGTTATATCAAATAAACTCATACCCAAACAAGCACAATTAATATCTCGCTTTTCGCCTAATCCTACAATTCAATTATCACATAGGTGAATTAGCATCTAACTTATAGAAACATCCAAGTCATTAATTAGTCTTATTATAGATATTTAATCATAGGACTGCAAGTTTGAATCCGAAACAAGGTCAACCATTAATATTTTAACAACCTTTAACTCCACCATCCAAGAATCCTATTTAAAACATAATTCATTTAGAAACATTAAGCTACACCACCCCACTTAAAGCAATTACTTAGAGATAACGAATTACAGGTCTAATTAGATGTGTTATAATTTACATTAAGTTTAAGTTTCAAGAATCCAATATCAAATTAATTTCATTATTAATCCAAAAATCTCAATTATAACATTCGTATTTAGGCGATTTGTTCACGTACATATTCATCTAATTACAAATTTACATACTACAATTAAACTTTACCAATATAGAATTCGACACCACAAGTCTCCAAACAATCAACCTGTTTAATTATCAAATTACAATTAGATATCTGAGTTAACCTCCACTCAATACAACTTAGATTATCAGAATGAATCCCAATTTAAATGCTAATCATTTCTTACTGTCATATATTAATGAATATAGACACTAACTGTGTGAAAGACCGAATATTGAAAATTTAACCAAAATGCAAAGCCCATGATTATCCGAATTAAGTACCACGTGTTATCACCAACATTAATTCACTTAAGAGTAATAACATTATCATTAACATTCATGCATTCTCGATTCCAATAGATCCCTCAACACCAAAATTCATAAACAGAAAATCAATTCCATACTATAACATTCCAGTCAAACAATACAGACATCAATTCAAGAGTCCAGTTCACTAAAGTTGATTTTTTTAACAATTTGCAAATCTCATTAAGGCATAATTTCATAATACAATCTAACTAAACTAATTAGTCAATTTAATCAAATTAAAGCAATTCATCCTAAACAAGAGAAAACTTATGCAAAAGGAGGGATTACAATTCATGGGAGACAACAGCTACTGTTGTTGTGCCGCTGCTACTGAAATCATGACAGGGAAGGAGGGTGACTCGCCGTGGTGGTCGATCTGGGCTGATGGAGGCGAATCCGGTCCGAGAGATGACGGTGGCATGAAGCACGTTTGCTGAAGAAGTTCTGGAGTTCCTTCTCCTGCAATCTAGCCGGAATCCATGGTGAAGGCTAACGGCGGCGAGATGACAAGAGGCTTATGCCCTAGCTGAAATGGAGGAAGAGGTCTATAGTGGCGAAAGGCAGATCTCCGGATCTGCTCAGATCTGGGTTATGGCGGTCGGATCTGGCAGAGGTGGTGGCTACCGCCGGTGGAAGTGGTGGTCTGCGGCGGCTTCGCAGTGGCGGAGTGCTGGCCTTCTTTCTTGCGGCAGGTGGCGAGATGCACGGTCGTAGCTGATCTGCAGAGGGCCGATGGTGCGGAAATGGCGATGAAGGTGGTGGTGATGGTCGCCTGGAATGGAGGTCGATGGTGGAAACGACACGGCGGCGCTGGCGGGCTGAGTCGAGACTGAAGATCGAGAGGGAGTGAGGGGCAACGGATGGCTGTGGTGGAGCGTGGTCGGAGCTGGTGGGGATGGGTGGCGGATATTTCCGCTGCTGCTGGCATCGCCAGTCTTTGCGGCTGAGAAAGGGAAAAGAATAGAGACGAAGAAGAGAGGTTGAGTGAGGGAGATTAAAGGGTAGCGTAGTGGTGGCACATCCTCGGAGAAGATGACCGGAGGCGGCGGCACATCCTCGGAGAAGATGACCGGAGACGGTGGCGATTCGGCATGGAGGAGGAGAAGTGACTGCGCAGCTGCTCAAGGATAGGTGGGAGGAGAGAAATGAAATGGCAGCTAGGGTTTACACGATATATCAGCCCCAACTCCCATAAATTGCGAACAAGTCCCTCAAGAAAATAGGTGATGCGATTGAGTCCCCAAGTTCCATACAAAGTCAATTAAGTCCAGTTAAAGTTTAAGAAATTATAAAAGTACCCCCAAGATTTAGAGTAGTGTTCAAATAAGTCCAAATTGAATTTCTCATAATTAGAAAATGATCCCCAAATTTCAATAATTACAAATTAGCCCACATAATTTAAATTAAAGAGCAATTAGGCACAAAACACATATTTCAATTAAGTCCACTTATTTTCATAAGATTGCAATTGGGTCAATTAAACAATTAAGGCGTAAATTAAATCAATTCAAGCACATGCAAAGTTAAATAAATAACAATCTAATCTCACGGAAACGGCATCGTATCTTGCTCTGAAAATGCGGGGTGTTACAAACACCTCCATTTGAGAGTGTCACCCAACCTTAGGAGGTTGAGGAAGGGTGTTTCTCTTGAACCGGCGGAAGCAACCGCCGAAGGTTTCAAGGTAGTAATTAAACCTTGTCACATTTCTGTGTATGGATAGTTAGGGCCGATCAACCCTTCTATCAACCGGAGTTGGGAGTGGATTATGTTTTGTTTTGTTTTGCTTTGTCTTTCGGATCTGGTAGTTTGGAGTGTAACTCGTACTCACCGAGTTGGTTTAGTTCTGTCTGGTCTATGGAACGAGAGCGGATTCTTAAATTACCTAAAACTTGGGATTTGGAATTTGGCCTTTTCTTTCTCTTTAATCTAAGTATATCTATATCACGGGAATTAATTTGGCTTGCAAAAACCACTCTCGGTTAAAGGATCCTTCCATTTTGGTTAATTGTTCTGCTCTATATACGTATCGGGTGTGTGAGTTAACCCCCTCACTAGTCATTAGGACTAACCTTCGTTGTTGTTTTCCCTTCTTTCCCTTTTCTTCTGAGTTTGCAGGTCTTCCGAGTCAAGCTAGGCGGCAAGTGTCTTTTGGAGTTTACTTGTGGTTTAGCTTGAGTCTTCATGCATTCGTAGTGGTTTACTTTCTCTTTTGCTTATGTGCTTGGAGATTATGTATTCTGATTACACTTATACTATTTTGGCCGAGATGGCATTGTATATTCTGTATATGTACTAGCATGAATGTTTGACCCTACCCTCATTTTGTTGATGTATATATGTATATGTGATGATCTTGGGAAATGGTTAGCTTGTGAATTGCTTTAATTGCTTCCGCTACTCTGATTTTATTTCGCGCAGTTCTTGAGGGTCTTGGCCGCCTAGCGAGAGTGTGGCTTTTGTGTGTCTCCCGTTCGCTACGGTTTGATACGGGTGCGAACTTCCATTTCGTTACTCGTGTTGGACCTTAGTGCGGGGGATGTGGCGCCCTTCGCTTCGGGGGTGTTACATCTCGTGCGTGGGAGTTATATTCCCGACGTACACCATGTCATGGATGGTTGGGCCTTGCAAACCCACCATCACCCGGAGGAAGAAGGGTTCATGAAGTTGCTACTTGATCGCAGTAATTGAATTGCATGATCATGTGATAATTAATAAAGCAAGCATGTATTGTTCACGATTGGTGTAAAGCTTGGAGACTTGCCCTCACTCGTCGGGCCACGTATTGAATGAAATTGATTAAATGAATTGTTAAACTTGATAGTTGTAATCTCGGGCGAAGAATATTCTATCCTTGAACTTATATTACTTTCATTTTAAAGGCTTTACTCGAGGTTATAACTTGCATGTTAATTTTGTTTATATATATTTATAGACCCCTCACTCAGTTTTCGATAGACTGACAACCTCACTTTTCAAGTACTCACGGTCCCGTGCTAGGGGGGAGTCAGAGCTGTGTCTTTTATTCAGCTGAGTCTAGCATAGAATTTTCACGTTATTGATATTTTCGGATTATCATGTTATAGTTCTTATTACCTTTTTGGAAACTTATGGATATATGGTATGTTGGAGATGATAATGTATTGATATGTAAGCTAGAATATGATGAACTTTTGGATACTTGGTATGTGATAATGAAATGATAATGAGTATGCTTCCGCTTTTAAACGTACATGTACTTGATTTAAGTGAATTGGGGTTTAAGTCCCGCCTAACTAGATTATTTCTTGTATTGTCACCCATTCGCTATATGTTTGGTTTATGTACGGATTATCCATTTCGTATATGGACCGAGCTATAGTGCGGGGGATGTAGTGCCTTAGCATATAGGGTGCTACATAAAGAATCATATAAATTAAAAAGGATCAGTTGAGCATCTTTAACAATTCAACATGAGGTCTTTTACTTCAAAGAAAGGGTTGCAGATTTGACAAATCAGACACCAGTTCACTCGACACTCTGGTAATCCTCAATTTAAGACGGATATATTAACATCTGAACATCCAACCATGGATTGCTAAAATGAGCCCAAGGTTCTAAACGTGCAACAAATTGGCTTTTAAATAATTGAAAGATGAAACCAACGAAAAATCAGAATTGAAAACCATCAATGCTTGAGGTATAGGAAACTTACGTGCTTTGCTATCCTCTTTGTAGCAGGTGGGTTCCTTGAACCATCAAGGACTGAGCAAGGCGGCAGCAACGAGGTTGAGTTGGAGGGAAAAGAAAGAGGGAGGGAAAGGGCTAAGACGGAGAGAGACTGACTTACCTTTGCGGTGGGGGGCACGGCAGAAGCTCAGACGGACGCGAATTGATGGCGAAGCAGAGAGGGGTATGAAATGGCACCAAGAATGCCTCATTAGAGCGGGAAAGAAAGATAAAAATAGAAGGTTGAGTTACCTGTGCGTGGCGGCAGTGGTGGAGGCAGTGGGCTTTGGAAGCGATGGCGGTGGGCGGATGTAAAAACGGAGAGGGGGCTTCAGATTTGAGAATGACTTCTTAGTTTCAGAAGTTTTGAGATAGGGTTTCTGGTCCGCATGCTATGTGAAAGAACATTAAGTGAGGCAATTTCCTTATTTATTTAAATTTAATAGTTTTCGACGGAAATTCCGTCGGAACATCATCGGAGAAATTACAAATTATAGATAAAAATTACCGACGGATAAACTCGTCGAAAATCCATCGGTAAAATTTTAAAATATAGAAATAATTATAACGTTTAATATTTTCCTACGGAATTACCAACGGAACTGTCCGTCGGAAGCTTTCTTGAATTTTATTTTTGCATTTCCGATGGATTACCGATGGACTTTCTGTCGGAAATTTTTTATTTTTATTTTTATTTTTATATGTTTTTAGCAAATACCGTCAGAAAATAATAATTTTCCGATGGACTTGATTCCGTCAAAAATCAATAGTTTTCTTGTAGTGTTGGTAGCTCTCAAGTGGACCACATAGGCACGTCATAGGTACGTAGGGTTGAAATCTGCATCGTTGGGGGTCAAAACGACATCGGAAAAGTACAAGGCTTATTCCATTGTTTCCTAATTGTCGATTCGAGTACAATGGAAAAGAATGAACTCGAATTCGAGTTCCGGAGGTAAAGTTACGAGAAAATGACTCAAGAGTGGCCAAATTACAAATTGACCCAAAAGTTTGAAATAAAATTCAATTAACTCCAAAACAAAACAAACAAGTCCAAAACAAGTTTGAAACATACAATTAAGTCCAAGAATTATATAATTCACGTTATTATACAAATTAGGCATGCTCGGGTTCATATTCCAAATCTCAAATCATAGAATTCAACTCCAACGTGCAAGTAGGGCAAACTCGTATCAAAATTCCCACATAATTCATATAAGAGATAAATAAAGAAATATAAATCAAATGGAATACATCAAATAATATGAAAATAAGTGCAAAAGGGTACAACGTGAACAATAGTTACTAGCTAAAGACAATCAATCAATCAATCAATCTTGTTCAATCTGTTTTATGAAATCATTTGAAAACCATTAAGTTTGAAATCTATAGATATATAAATACGTTTGGCCGAAAAGTCACATATGGTTGTAAGGGTTCTATATCTAGAAATTTAAACCTCACCTTTACTAACCAAAACAGCAAGGAAGCACCCTACGGAGCGTGTTCCTCATCACCGGGACCATGATCTATGTACAAGGACAAGTGTACATAAGACTTGTGACACCCCGCCTCTTCGGCATTCTAGGTACGGCATCACGAGTGAATTTAATTCAGTAATATATGTGAATTATGAGATTATCATGCTACGTGTCAATGTGAAATTTATTTTAATACGTGTGCATTAGAATTTAATTAATTGTTCTTGGGATCAATCGCCCAATATTTGCCAAATTAGGATACCTAATTTTAATTAGGACGTTTGAGCCTTCGTGGCTATTTGAACTCGGGAATTCGAATTCGAATTTCGACCCCGCCATTTGATTGCTTTCGATGATTCGGATTTAATGGATTTAACCTTTTAATTTTCTAAAGCCATTTGATAGCCCAACCGTTTTAAAATTCGATCCGTTTAGAACGGATACCGTTTGACCCTGGCCGTTCGACCCGACCCGTTTCAGCTCAAAAAGGAGCTAAGCCCTTTTCTCCCTCTCATTTCCACGTTCCAACCAAACATGAAGAGGAGGAAGAGAAGTAAACATTCCCCTTTTGGCCATGAACCTTTGAGCTCGGGTTTGGGAGATCCGACTGTCCGATCAACGACCTAAGGTAAGATTTGTGACCCTTTCATTACGTGTTTCGATTTAATATCCCTTTCATGCCTTGGATTTGTGTTATTTGTCAATTTTGGGAAGATGATGAATAGTGCCGGGTTGGGATTTATGTGTTCGGGTTTGTTTCGGGAGCTTTTATATGCAAATATGTGAGCTACGTGCAATATATGCTTTGTTGTATGACTTTCGTGTGTTCCGGTGTTGATTGGGTTCGTGTGAGCTTGGGGTTGGGTTCCATTTCCGCCATTGTTACTGTTCATTCATGTTTTTGACAGACGAGTTCCAAACGGCCGTTTCGTGGCCTAGTTCATTTCCCAAACGCCCGTTTGGGAACCTTCTGTTTTCACCCGAGACCTTCCAAATGCCCATTTCTGCTTTTAGTGTATTTTTCAAACGCCCGTTTCTCCCTCATACGAACTCCAAATGACCTAATTTTGGATTATTTGGAAACCTCTTGAAGGTACTACAATCTCCAATTGGGATCACATCAATATATGTTCTAGATTGAGAGAGATAATCATTTTAATTTGGTGTCGCTATTTTTCCGAAACTCTGCGATCACCCAACTTTGATCCTGCGCCATTTCCTCCTCACTTTGAACTCGAATTTGAGCCTTATATCATTTTAAAGGTCTATTTGTCTAGTTTCATACCCAAGAAGAAAAACTTGATTCCCACTTCTCTAACTCGAGATATTCTAGTTTTCCTACGACCTAGGCATTTTGGAAAATTTCCAGTTTTGCCCGATTTCACTCAAAACCACGTTTGGTGTCTTTCCTCCACTTTTCTTGTACCTTTCCGACCCCAAGCTTGTTCTTAACTTGTTATAACATGTTTATGTGTTGATATTTGTTTGATTTATGCATGAATTGGTTATTATGCGTTCATGCACACCTTGTTTGCTCTTAATTGGATTAATTGGATACTTGAGTGTTTCCTAAGCATGATTATGACTCCATTACATTATGAGACGCATACGTTTGAATAAATTTGATTTGTATATGAAATTTGGCTACATACTTGCATTATTTAAATGCGTAAACATAAGCTGTGCGTCAATGTGGTTCATTAGGAGTCTAAGTTTGGTGTTTTGTCTTTACTTGGTTCAGGTGCACCCGGGGTGGTGTTTCGTGCTCCGTTCTAATTCCGGAGTGAATCATTTGTCCGATTTTGGTGTCTTCGGTGTAAGGTGAGGTTTTAGGATTTTTGTTTTAGTTAAAGCTACCTATAACCCTCTGTTCTCGTTTTAAAGCCTGCATGCGATTATTCTATTATATTTATATAATAGATATGTGTTTATATGATATGTTTATGAATTTTTTATACGATTAAAGGTTTTTGAACTATACGTACGAGCATATGTGAGCTTGAAAATGTTTTGCAACGAGGCTATGCTCCAAATCGTGTGTCTTCAAGCTAGCTATGGATTAGGATGACACGGAGAGGTACGTCTATAGCATATGCTAAGTTGTAAGGTAAGGTATTCTCTGATAAGGTACGTACGTTACGATTATGTTTTGATAAGTATGATATGTAGCGAGTTATGATTTGATATGTTCTGTTCAGATTTGTTGGGCCCCTGAGACGTGGGTAAGGATGCCCGGGACGACAAGGGCCGTCGGGTTAAGCCTGTGCACGGACTCCATTTGAGGTATCTCGCGCGACTCAGGGAGTTAGGGGAGGCGAGATATTCGTGAGCCGGTGGCGTAAAATCCGCCGAGAACTCGTAGGGGATCATTACCCCTCGAGGTATGTATATGGTATGGATGGTTAGGGGCGTATACACCCCTTCCATCACACGGAGTGGAGGATGTTATATTATGTTATGTTTTTCTGTTTTGATATTATGATATGGAAGTAAGGTGGGAGACCCGTACTCGCCGGGTATATGAATATGATCTGTTATGTTAATTATGAAACGGGATAGGAGAGTTTGTTTTCAAGATGAGATTTCTACGCTAAGCTATGAATCGGTATGAATCCCTATGAGTTTAATATGAATCCTTATGAGTTTTCGAACTTAAGAATATGCGCATATATTTATAAGTATGAGTTCTTTCGGAAAATGGCTTTGGTATAAAAAACCTTATTCCCGGTTCATAGTCTTTTGTTTGGTACGTGTTTTGCTCTATATGTATATATGTGTGGGTGTGCGTTAGCCCCCTTACTCAGTCGAGTTGTAGACTGACCCTCTCCCTGTCCAATATTTTAGTGTGCTGGTCTGCATTGGAGTTTGGAGCTAGGCAGAGTTGAGTCAAGTCTTTGAGTCGGTCGGTCTGAGTCAGAGTAGTTGGCATTTGCATTTTTTATTATTGGAATTCGGATCATATATAAGATTTGTATACGTATGCTTATGCATTGTTATTTGGAATTGCCCTTGATAGGTTTTGTAATTTGTTGAAAAGAGGCCTGAGAGCCCAAGTCTGCATGTGAACCGTGTCTTTAATTTCTGCAGGCCCGTGGCCAATGCATGTGTTTGAATTTTGTCTTCCGCTGCTATCTGCATTGTTGGTTGGTTTTGCTTGACAGGGTCTACGTTCCGCCTAGCTTAGGTGTCTGTTTTATTTGTCTCCCGTTCGCTGCGGTTTGATCCGGGTGCGGACTCTCCATTTAGTTGCTCGGGTTAGACCGTAGTGCGGGGCATATGGTGCCTTACGTGCGCGGGGTGCTACATCCTAAGGTGGTATCAGAGCCCCAGGTTGCAAAATCGGGGTTCGGTGTTGTTTTACGTCTATCTAGGCCGTACGCATAGGACAATGTGATTAAGCGTGTGCATTTATATCCAATTTGATACGATATGCATTTGAATCTCTTAACACTTGTTGATTTTACTACGTGCAATGCATTGCATTTCTTAATTGCAATTACCTAACTTGATTACGTGGCATACTCATATACGAACCAACATACATATATCTATATTGTAAGTTGTGAGATTTTCAGGATGCCATCGCAATGACAAGGTCGTAATCAACCATCACCTCCACATTTCCACCATCAAGAACAACATCACATTGAAGTACAACCCATGAATCGGATGGCAACATTATACAGGGACTTCAGGGCATTTAATTCTCCCCAATTTTGTAAAGGTGATGATATACAAGCAGAAGAATGGATATTCGGGGTTTAAGGTGTCTCCGAAGTGTGGCAGTGTAACCTACAAGATAAGGCAGGCTTTAGAACTCTACTACGATAAGGACGAGCAAGGTAATGGTAGAGACGAGTTGCCCCACAAATTGAAGCCAAGAGCGAAGGATTAACTTGGGGATGTCTTTGTTCTTGGGTTTAAGAAGAGGTGTACCCCGACTGTTCTACACAATTGAAGAATTGAAGAATTTCTCAACCTCAAACAAGGCAAAGGAAAGGTTGTGAAGTATATCAATGAGTTCGAGAGACTAGGCACACATGTACCTCACATTATTGGCAACAAAGAGATCAAAGTAAGGTACTTTATGGAAGGCCTTCGGGAGGAGTTCAAGGAAGCTTTAATTGCAAAGAACACGAGCACTTGGGACAAGGCGATTAATAAAGCTTTAAGGGTTGAAATCGGAAATTGACCGATGGAAAAGAAGGTGAAGATTCGGAATCGAGAAATGAGTTGGGGTTTCGCTCCAACCTACGAATAGAGGAAAATATCAACATTCGGGTATCCAAGCTAAAAGAAAGATCCGTGGGAAGAAGTATAGAGTCGGGAATTCTTCTAGAACATGAAAAAAGCCTCAACAGTGTGCAATTATGGAGGAACTAATCACGCCTACAACATGTGTTGGGACCGGTTGAAGAAGTGTTATGTATGCGGATCGAAGAATCACTTGGTCACAGAATGGGACCGATTAAGGAATCACAAATGATGGAAATGAAATCAAAGGCTTCAATTTGAACATTAACAAGAATTTGAGGATCGAGGTATATGCATTCATGGCACGTGCATACACGACATATTTAATTTTTGCACTTATTACTTGTTTTTGCATTATATTTTGTGTGGCATTTCTACATGTCTAAGTGCCGAATATGTGTTATATTCCATTTGCACTTTAACTCGGCATGCATAAGTTGGTGTTTGATTTTAGCTTGGTACTCCCCACATGATACGACGGATGGGTTGTTGAGAATTGAGAAGAGTAGGTTGAAGATGAAAGAGGTGATTCGGGACTCTTCTTGTAAGGGTGTAGGCTAGGGAATTGGTATTTAATTGGAACAAAGGTTAACGCAAGAATATGTTGGAAGCCCTTAAATCTGGTGATGAATCAAGGAACGATGTAGTAGACGAGGTTATTAAAAAAAAAAAAAAAGTACAAGAAGTTATTGTATGATGCTTCCGAAAACGAAGAAGATCAACTCGACTTGGGAGTATGAAGATAAACTCCATTGAACCATGACTTTGAAGAAATGGATCCGGGAAGACAATTGAAAGTCACTACAAGAAATCCTTCCGACGGAAACGATTATTTAAAAAAATAATAATAATTAAATAATTCCGACGGGATTACGAGGTATATTTAAAACATAATATTTAATAATACTAATAAACTATTCCGACGGGATTCCGAGGGGAATCCCGTCGGTATTTTTAATGTATAAAATTTTCCAATAAAAATTAAAATAAATTTTGAATAATATAAATTTTTATTAAATTTAAATAAAAATTAAAAATTAGCCGAAAAATATATAAAATTGAGATTAAAATATTCCGACGGGATTTCCCTTAGAAACCCGTCGGAATTGGTATTATATAAAATAAAAGAAATTTTAATGTTTCCGACGGGTTACCGAGGATTTTCCCGTCGGTATTTTTAAATCTAAAAATATAATAAAATGTTGAAAATTGTTAAAAACTGGTTATGGTTGAGTTTCGAACCCTGGACAACGTAAAATGCAATGGGGCTTCTGCACCAGTCCGGCTGATTGAGATGTTATGAAATCGTGAACATATTTTTTAAATAAGCTATCCAATATCAAGTAGTACTTAGGTAGGGCAAAATTTCATTTCACGCCAAAATCACTTCAGTTCCTAAACTTCATCACGATTTCCCTCCCTGACTTTGCGCCACCTCGCCGCTACGGCCATCGCCTGCCGCCAGCCTTCCTCCGCCTCAGCCCGCGTCAGCCCTCCTCCAACACTCCCATTTTTCCCGACGTATCAGCATTTCGTGCTTCCCAGTTCGTATAGTAGTGGGTCGAAGTGTGTGGGTGGAAATTGCGGGGTGGGCAGATTTTCGATTTCATTCCTTGGAAATTGCTTCAAAGGTACAGTCTTTGATATGGATTAAGCTTTCCTTGTTCTTAGATTTGGTTCTATGTTCTTTTTGCGAAATGTGAAGTGGCCTTGTTGTGCAATTTGTCTATTCAATGCATTGGTGGAAGAGTTTAGTTTCCCTTATGATATTCTAGTAATTATTTGAATTTGATTTCGGAAGAACAACGTAGGATTAAAGAACCTCTATGACAAATTGTTCATTTGGACCCTCAGATCCTCTCACATTTGCAGAAATGGAAGGGTAATCTGCTGTTGAACTATCCGGAGACGATGATTTCTTTGAGGCCATAATTCAATGTAATTAAAACTCCTCCATTTTTTTAGTATTAATTATTTTTTTACTGCAATAAAACCTTATTTTATTTTATTCGAAATTGATGTATAGAGAAGTGTTCAGTTATTTTGTGGCAATAGGTTTTACAATTGAACTCAGTTTGGGATTTTTTTTTTTTTAAATATTTTCAGAAATTGTTTTCTAACTTTGCTTGTTCATCCATGGTATGTGGTGGTTTATACTATAGGGTTTATTTATTAAACATGCCATACCTGTAACAACCCTGATTTTGAACCAAACCAAAATGGGTAAGTTAACTAAAATATTGGGATTCGTCTAGAAATCGATTGGATGAATTATGCGTTTAAATAATTTTATACCTAAAATATATAACAATTTAAGTAGATTTTCCTATAATTATCACATCGACTCAACTAAATTCTTTTATCTCTAATGTGCATATATATTGTGCTCCCGTCAATTAATTATAATATTTATAATGATTGCTATAGATATTATAATAGTAATAATGATTGTTATGGATATTGGCATTTCTGTTGGAGCATATAATATCTAGTAATGTACATCAGACCTTATAACTAATAAAGTGCTGACATACCAATATAAAATTAAAGGTTTTATCCGGACATAGGTGGAATTAATTTAGTACTAGGTCCACGTGCATGGATAACGAATTTCAAATTATAAAAATGGCCTTGTCATTCTCAGTTAATATTTGCATGCATTACACTTGTTTTAAAGTTTAATAATAATGATAAAGAATTAATTTTATTCATGCCTATGTGGTGTTGCTGTCCAGACAAGTTGCAATAATAAAATATTTTTATATTTAATATTCAATTTAATGAACCCAAATATCTTACCGAGGTAAGGCAGCTATCGGCTAAAAACTTTAATAGACAAAGATGTTGAGAGATTCATCTCTCTCTTTCCCTTCCCAACTACTATTTTATTTGGTTTTCATATCTTAAGCTCAGCTTCTGGCAAAGCATCAATTCCCTTTTCTAATCAAGGTACTTTTACAATTTAGAAAATATTTTCTTATAATATTCTTCTAAGATCTCTAGAATAAATTACTATATGTTGTGTACATATATATATGCAAACACAAGGACATAATATTAGTTGCGTTAAGCTTTGGTATTAAATTTCTTTCCCTTTTCAGATGTTATTCTCTTAAAATATATATATATATATATATATATATATATATATTTGTTAATTTAAATACATATTAAATCGATAAGAATACTTGAGGATTTTTAGTGTTAATGATTGTTATGATTTTTTTTCTTTTAATATCTTAATGAATTTTGCGTGTTGATGAAAACAAGAATTAAGTATAATAATTACTATCTTTATTAATTAAACCGTTTGTGAGTGTGTGTGCATACGCATATATGCGTATATATATTCAGGGTTATTGCGAAGGGATTAAAGTTGCGGCGTATGAACTGAATTAATGTAAACTGTATGAATATTGACTTTCAGTGCTTAGTTGGAACCGCATAGGAACAATCTCACATGTCTTAGGTATTTATTGAATTACATTAATCTATGTGTTAATCATTAAGTTAAAATATTGAATGATTATTTTAAAAGCGTGGCCGAATTGCCAACATAATTACAGTGGTCACAATATCATTTGGAGTGGATACCATATTTAATTTAGTGGTAATGAATATATTATATAAATATCATAATGCTTTAAATTATAAATTATATATGTGAATACTTATTCGAGGGTTTAATTAGTTTGATTGTATAATTTGTGCAATAGCCGTACACGTGAGTCGTATTATTAAATGTTGAGTCGAGTCATAATTTATAGTTCCGTGTCACAGGTGTTCCTAAGGAGGAGCCCTGACCGTGTTGGTCGTGTTCCGTTTCGGCTTTTGTGGAAAGTTTAAGGTGACGGATTAAAATATTTTCAACTGGGGCCAAAACATATATTATGCAAATAAATATTCTTAAAACCCAACCCTTATTTATTGAATTTGATTTTGACCATTGATACTATATATATTATTAGTTGTTCAGTAATATTTTAGTATCTTATTGGAAAATTGGATTTCCCTATAACAAAATGGGTTCTTGTTATATCATATATATGTATGAGTCAACAAAAAGTTTGATTTTGAACTGTGAAACGGTTAAGAGAAAGAAAGTGTTCGAAAGTGTGAAACTGTTTTGAAAAGCGAGTAATGATTTGATAGAACCCTTGGGGACGCCCTTGGGGAATATGGGCCCAAAGTATCTAGTGGGTGAAGCCCGGAGGTGTGCGCCAAAGGCTGATCTTTACTACGTACTTCTGTGAAGCTCTATACGGGGCGTAGCCGGAGGTTGACTGCGTTACGCATAGAGTGAGGTTATTGGTACCAGGGCATATTGCCCCTATCTGTGTGATCGTGTGGTTGGTTGGGGGGCACCTCGACTAACAATTGGAGGGAGAAGGCTGGTCTCTGGTTTGTGTTTCTTGTGTTCAGGGTGTGAAAAGTTGGAGAACTTACCCGTACTCGCCGGGTTACTGTGATTGATCGATCGTTTTGATTATTGGTTCACAAGTGTGTTTTCACACAAAGTAAAAGCTATCCCTTCTTATACGTTTACGTCTCGTTTTCAAAAAGAAAAATAAGGAAAATGTGAACCAAGCTTGTGATTTTGTTTATGTATATGTATAACCCCCTTACTTAGTCACTTTGACTAACGTCCCTTCTCTTCTGGTTTTGGCTTCAGGTAGGTGTGAATAAGCAGCACGTTTAGTCTAGGTCGTCAAGTGCCGTTTAGATAGCTTGTTTTGGAGTTTACTGTTTTGGAATTTCCCCTTTGTGGAAAACTCAGTATGTACAGTCTATGTACTTATATCTAGTACGTTTGTCATATGTCGTTTCGTCATCGGCCTTATCGGCCTTGTAATTAAATTTCGTGTTTCAGTATAGTTAGCTTTATGCTTCCGCTACACTTGAGGTTGTTGTTCGTCGCCGTTCGCTGGGAAAGATCTCGAGTGAAGGCCCAAAGCTAATACTCGGGGTATTTCTCAGTGCGGGATGTGGCAGGGGCGCCACATTTGGGTGGTATCAGAGCCCGGTTGGAAACCGGAGCTCTTGTCGTGTCTAGAACGAATCTAGGTTGGGTACTTGAGTGAGTCTAGGTTGTACGACTATAGGATTTGAGTCATTATATGATTTTGTGTGTACCTGTGGTACGTGCCTACGTGATATTTTAGTGTCTTATACGATTTTGTTCTGATCGATCATGCATCATACTTTCAGTAAGTTGTGATTGTAGCAATGCCACGTGGAAGACCCCCTCGCGCTAAGATCCCGCCACCAGTTCCAGAACAAGCCCCACCTGAGAATGTTAATGTTAATGACTTCGCACGTCATTTTGCACAAGCCTGTGTACAACAAGCAACCCAGCAGGCTCAACAACAGTGTCAAGGACCAATGCAGGCAGAAGAGAAAACACTAGATAAGTTCCTCAAGTATAATCCACCTAAGTTATATGGTCAGACTGATGATTTAAAAGCTGAAGAATGGATATCTGAAATGGAAGAAATTTTCCAAGTCACTCGAATTGGAGATCCCGACCGGCCAGAATTTGCAGTGTTTCTACTCAAAGGTCCTGCTCAAGATTGGTGGAAACTCATACAACAAGGATGGCAAGTTATCGGAGGACCAATTACTTGGAATCGATTCTTAACTGAGTTCAGGGATAAGTATATTCCCCAAGTGATTCGGGATCGTAGGGAGAAAGAGTTAATGGAGTTGATTCAAGGAAATGTTAGTGTTGCAGAATATGAGGCACGATTCACTCGTCTCATCCATTATGCACCTCATATTGTGCCAGATCAGAGGAGGAGAACTAAAAGGTTCACCCAAGGGCTTAAGCATGAAATAAGATATGCCTTGATGGCTTCTAAAGTCACCGAGTATACTGATGCAGTGTCGAGGGCAATGGAGGTGGAGTCTGAGATACGAGATGTGCGATCGGTTCCTGTGCCAATGAACACAATGAATCAATCTTCTGGATACAAGAGGCCATTTATAAGGACAAACCAACCTACATACAAAAAGCCTTGTAAATTTGGGAATGGACCTATAGGCTACAAGCCTAATGCAGCTCAACGCCCAATGGGGGCCCATGCTCCAGAACATAAGTGTGGATTTTGTGGTGGACCAAATCATGGGGAAAACAATTGCTGGAGGAAGTTAGGCCGTTGTATACGATGCGGCAGTGACGAACACATCATCAGAAACTGCCCAAAGGCACAACCACAACAAGGTCCAAGAACACCAGTGGGAAATGTTCAACAGGCTGGGGGAGCAGGGAGACCAATTGTTCGCGCTCGGGCATATGCATTGGGGGGAGAAGAGGAACAAGTGGATCCAACTGCAGTTGTAGAAGGTACGCTAAACATCTTAGACATCCCAGTTAGGGTATTATATGATCCGGGTGCGACACACTCATTTATTACGCATGATGTTCCTTTAAAATTACCTGTGTATGTTGAGTGCTTGCCTTATGTGTATGAAGTTAGTTCCCCTCTAGGATCTAGCTTTACAACCGATCGAATTTATAGACGTTGTCCCATAAGGATTAATAATAAGATCTATCCGGCTGACCTAATCGAGATACCGATGGAAAGGTATGGGATTATTTTGGGAATGGATTGGTTGTTCCAGCAACGGGCACAAGTGAACTGTTACGAGAAGAAGGTTATTTTGGGAATTGAAGAGTCAACTAAGAAGGAAGTTAAAGACGACAAAGTAATGCAGGTGCCTATCATATCAGTAATGGAGGCGAAACAACTTATTAAAGTTGGGGCGATTGGATATGTTGCCTACTTGCTCAATCGATCGAAGGATCAAGTGAAATTAGAAGAGATGGATGTGGTTAAAGAGTTTCCTGACGTATTTCCTGAGAGTTTGAACTCACTACCACCAGAATGAGAGATTGAGTTTGTGATTGACCTTGTTCCAGGAGCAGAGCCATATTCAAAGACACCTTACAGAATGGCGCCGGCAGAACTAAAGGAATTGAAGACTCAATTGGATGATTTGTTGGCTAGTGGGTGCATCAATCCGAGTACCTCTCCATGGGGTGCTCCAGTTTTGTTTGTAAAGAAGAAAGACGGTTCTCTCAGAATGTGCATCGACTACAGAGAGCTGAACAGAATGACAATAAAGAACAAGTACCCTCTACCTCATATCGAGGTGTTGTTCGACTTATTACAAGGATCGACAGTTTACTCCAAACTCGACCTTAGGCAAGGGTACTATCAACTTCGTATCAAAAAGGAGGACATCCCCAAGACTGGATTTAACACACGGTATGGGCATTTCGAATTCGTCGTGATGTCGTTTGGTTTAACCAATGCCCAAGCAGCTTTCATAGATATGATGCATAGAATTTTCAGATCATATCTTGACAAGTTCGTTGTCATCTTTATTGATGATATTCTAGTATTCTCAAAATCGGAAGAAGAACACGCAGAACACCTTCGCATTGTGTTGGAAACGCTGCGACGACACCAGTTGTTTGCCAAGTTCAGCAAATGCGAGTTTTGGATAGATCGAGTTGTATTTCTTGGACATATCATCTCGAGAAATGGTATAGAAGTTGATCCATCCAAGATCGAAGCAGTTATGAGTTGGGAACAACCTAACACACCGTCAGAAGTAAGAAGTTTCTTGGGATTAGCTGGGTACTACCGGAGGTTTGTTCGAGATTTTTCCAAGATTGCATCCCCACTTACCCAATTAACTAAAAAGAACGTGAAGTTTCAGTGGGATGAAAAATGTGAAATCAGCTTTCAGGAGTTAAAGAAGAGATTGACCACAGCACCCGTACTAGCATTACCAGAAGGATCAGAAGAGTATGCTTTATACACCGACGCTTCAAAAGAAGGCTTGGGATGCGTATTGATGCAAAAAGGAAAGGTTATTGCCTATGCATCAAGAAAGTTACGTTCCCATGAGCAAAACTACCCTACCCATGATTTGGAGTTGGCAGCGGTCGTCTTCGCATTGGCTAAGTGGCGACATTACTTATATGGTGTTTCATTTGACATTTATACCGATCATAAGAGCCTGAAACACCTATTTACCCAGAAGGAGCTAAACATGAGACAGAGAAGATGGATGGAGTTCCTAGAAGACTATGATTGCAAAATTCAATACCATCCAGGAAAGGCAAACGTAGTAGCGGATGCTTTAAGCAGAAAAACGAGCATAGCTTGCTTAAAAGGAGCTTCAACTTCAAGTGAAAATGCACCGGAAAAAGTTCGTATTACATCTGAACCGCGAGTGGCGAATATCACCATTAAGTCGGATTTGGGTGTACGAGTTAAAGAAGCACAGACAACTGATTACTGGGTTCGGAGAGAGGCAGAACGGATCAAGGAGACCCCAGATTCAAAGTTCGACTTTGATGATACAAGCATCTTCAGATATAAGAATAGGGTCTACATTCCAACAACATTGAGAAGAGAAATTCTTGAAGAAGCTCATAAATCTGCTTATACAATTCATCCTGGAGGAAACAAGATGTACAACGATCTCAAGAGGCATTATTGGTGGAATGGAATGAAACGAGATGTGGCATATTTTGTAAAAAGATGTCTTACATGCCAACAAGTGAAAGCCGAGCATCAAAAACCAGGTGGAACGTTGCAACCATTACCAATACCAACGTGGAAATGGGAACAAGTGACTATGGATTTCCTAACAGGACTTCCTAAAGTTAGAGGTGGTTATGATAGTATCTAGGTTATAATCGACAGACTGACCAAATCAGCTCACTTTCTCCCAGTAAAATCAACTGATAAGGTGGAAAAGTTGGCAGAACTGTATCATCAGGAGATTGTCAGACTACATGGAATTCCAATAAGTATCGTTTCCGATAGGGATCCTCAATTCACTTCAAAGTTATGGCAGGACTTGCAAAGCTATTTGGGAACTAAGTTAAAGTTCAGTACAGCAGCTCACCCACAAACCGACGGTCAATCAGAAAGGTTAATCAAATACCTAGAAGATATGTTAAGGGCTTGCGCATTAGATTTCCATCACAGTTGGAACAAACAACTGGCCCTGATCGAGTTCGCTTACAATAACAGTTATCAAGCCTCAATTGGGATGGCACCGTACGAAGCCCTATATGGTAGAAAATGCAGATCTCCATTGTATTGGGATTTGGAGGACTGGAGATGGACTGAAGATGGTATTCATCGAGCTACACCTCCAGATTTGATTCAAGACGCAATTGAGAAAGTACAGATCATCCAACAGAGAATGAAGGCTGCCCAAGACAGACAAAAGAGCTATGCGGATAAGAGACGGCGAGATTTAGAATTTGAGGTGGGTGATCGTGTATTTTTTAGAGCCTCACCAAGAAAGGGATTCACAAGAATCGGAAAGGGTAGAAAACTGAATCCAAGATACATTGGTCCATTTGAAATTCTAGAACGAATTGGGAAAACAGCCTATCGGTTGGATTTACCCCCAAGTCTCACAGGGATTCACAATGTGTTTCACGTTTCACAACTTCGAAAGTATTATGCTGATGAATCTCACAGACTCCAGTGGAGGAAGCGCAATTAGAGCCAAATTTAACCTTCACGATGAAACCAGTACAAGTATTGGATCGTAAATATCAAGAACTCATAAATAAAAGGATTCCTTTAGTAAAGGTGTTGTGGAGAAATCAGACAACCGAAGAGGCTACATGGGAAACAGAGGAGAAAATGAGAACGCACTACCCCGAACTATTTGAAAAATCAGAAGTGGAATCTGGGGACCAGATTCTCCTAAGGAAGGGAGAGTGTAACAACCCTGATTTTGAACCAAACCAAAATGGGTAAGTTAACTAAAATATTGGGATACATCTAGAAATCGATTGGATGAATTATGCGTTTAAATAATTTTATACCTAAAATATATAACAATTTAAGTAGATTTTCCTATAATTATCACAACGACTTAACTAAATTCTTTTATCTCTAATGTGCATATATATTATGCTCCCGTCAATTAATTATAATATTTATAATGATTGCTATAGATATTATAATATTAATAATGATTGTTATGGATATTGGCATTTCTGTTGGAGCATATAATATCTAGTAATGTACATCAGACCTTATAACTAATAAAGTGTTGACATACCAATATAAAATTAAAGGTTTTATCCGGACATAGGTGGAATTAATTTAGTACTAGGTCCACGTGAATGGATAACGAATTTCAAATTATAAAAATGGCCTTGTCATTCTCAGTTAATATTTGCATGCATTACACTTGTTCTAAAGTTTAATAATAATGATAAAGAATTAATTTTACTCATGCCTATGTGGTGTTGCTGTCCAGACAAGTTGCAATAATAAAATATTTTTATATTTAATATTCAATTTAATGAACCCAAATATCTTACCGAGGTAAGGCGGCTATCGGCTAAAAACTTTAATAGACAAAGATGTTGAGAGATTCATCTCTCTCTTTCCCTTCCCAGCTACTATTTTATTTGGTTTTCATATCTTAAGCTCAGCTTCTGGCAAAGCATCATTTCCCTTTTCTAATCAAGGTACTTTTACAATTCAGAAAATATTTTCTTATAATATTCTTCTAAGATCTCTAGAATAAATTACTATATGTTGTGTAAATATATACATGCAAACACAAGGACATAATATTAGTTGCGTTAAGCTTTGGTATTAAATTTCTTTCCCTTTTCAGATGTTATTCTCTTAAAATATATATATATATATATATATATATATATATTTGTTAATTTAAATACATATTAAATCGATAAGAATACTTGAGGATTTTTAGTGTTAATGATTGTCATGACTTTTTTTCTTTTAATATCTTAATGAAATTTGCGTGTTGATGAAAACAAGAATTAAGTATAATAATTACTATCTTTATTAATTAAACCGTTTGTGAGTGTGTGTGCATACGCATATATGCGTATATATATTCAGGGTTATTGCGAAGGGATTAAAGTTGCTGCGTATGAACTGAATTAATGTAAACTGTATGAATATTGACTTTCAGTGCTTAGTTGGAACCGTATAGGAACAATCTCATTTGTCTTAGGTATTTATTGAATTACATTAATCTATGTGTTAATCATTAAGTTAAAATATTGAATGATTATTTTAAAAGCGTGGCCGAATTGCCAACATAATTACAATGGTCACAATATGATTTGGAGTGGATATCATATTTAATTTAGTGGTAATGAATATATTATATAAATATCATAATGCTTTAAAATATAAATTATATATGTGAATACTTATTCGAGGGTTTAATTAGTTTGATTGTATAATTTGTGCAATAGCCGTACACGTGAGTCGTATTATTAAATGTTGAGTCGAGTCATAGTTTATAGTTCTGTGTCACAGGTGTCCCTAAGGAGGAGCCCTGACCGTGTTGGTCGTGTTCCGTTTCGGCTTTTGTGGAAAGTTTAAGGTGACGGATTAAAATATTTTCAACTGGGGCCAAAACATATATTATGCAAATAAATATTCTTAAAACCCAACCCTTATTTATTGAATTTGATTTTGACCATTGATACTATATATATTATTAGTTGTTCTGTAATATTTTAGTATCTTATTGGAAAATTGGATTTCCCTATAACAAAATGGGTTCTTGTTATATCATATATATGTATGAGTCAACAAAAAGTTTGATTTTGAACTGTGAAACGGTTAAGAGAAAGAAAGTGTTCGAAAGTGTGAAACTGTTTTGAAAAGCGAGTAATGATTTGATAGAACCCTTGGGGACGCCCTTGGGGAATATGGGCCCAAAGTATCTAGTGGGTGAAGCCCGGAGGTGTGCGCCAAAGGCTGATCTTTACTACGTACTTCTGTGAAGCTCTATACGGGGCGTAGCCGGAGGTTGACTGCGTTACGTATAGAGTGAGGTTATTGGTACCAGGGCATATTGCCCCTATCTGTGTGATCGTGTGGTTGGTTGGGGGGCACCTCGACTAACAATTGGAGGGAGAAGGCTGGTTTCTGTTTTGTGTTTCTTGTGTTCAGGGTGTGAAAAGTTGGAGAACTTACCCGTACTCGCCGGGTTACTGTGATTGATCGATCGTTTTGATTATTGGTTCACAAGTGTGTTTTCATACAAAGTAAAAGCTATCCCTTCTTATACGTTTACGTCTCGTTTTCAAAAAGAAAAATAAGGAAAATGTGAACCAAGCTTGTGATTTTGTTTATGTATATGTATAACCCCCTTACTTAGTCACTTTGACTAACGTCCCTTCTCTTCTGGTTTTGGCTTCAGGTAGGTGTGAATAAGCGGCACGTTTGGTCTAGTTCGTCAAGTGCCGTTTAGATAGCTTGTTTTGGAGTTTACTGTTTTGGAATTTCCCCTTTGTGGAAAACTCAGTATGTACAGTCTATGTACTTATATCTAGTACGTTTGTCATATGTCGTTTCGTCATAGGCCTTATCGGCCTTGTAATTAAATTTCGTGTTTCAGTATATTTATCTTTATGCTTCCGCTACACTTGAGGTTGTTGTTCGTCGCCGTTCGCTGGGAAAGATCTCGAGTGAAGGCCCAAAGCTAATACTCGGGGTATTTCTCAGTGCGGGATGTGGCAGGGGCGCCACAATACCAGTTAGTAGGAGCAGAAAGCTCTTTTATTATCAGGGGTTTCTTGATAGGTTTCCTGCAATGTGTTTAGGTCTGGTCATTACGGCAGCTACAAGCACAAGAATGCTCTTGCCACACAGAGAACTAGTTACTAGAACTGAAGCAGGACAACCTAGTCGAGCAACAAAGTAGCAGGTGAAATGTCAAATTTTTAATTTTTGAAATGTGTATTCAGTTACAATGTATAAGATGTAGGGGTTCATTTAAAATTTAACCGTCATTAGCTGTTCTATGTAATACTTTGTTGGATGTTGTTTTTGTTGCTGGAGAAAGCCAAAGGTAAAGGAGAGATATGATCCAGATGATGAGTTTCTAATTAGAGAGATGGGATTTTGTTTCTAATTACAGATTATTTATCAGATTAGGTAGATGAATGCAGGGATTATATTGATTCTTAGTCTAATTGGGAGAATGTTGCAAAATTTTATTAAAATTTCTGGTATCTTAAATGTAATGCAGATTAGTTCATTCCTTACCTTTTGCAACCTTGAAAGTGGATCTACTATCCAGATCAACCTTGAAGTGCTGAAATTCGATAGGCAGCTTGAATGTTGAACATTCTTCTTTTAAGGTATTTTGGAAGAAGTGGAAATTGTTTGTTGTGGCTGCTTGTAAACTGACTTTTTGTTTATTGGTGATGTTGAAATATGTTAAGTTAACTAAAATTTACTAAACAAATTAACTATTACAATCTGTTTAATAGGTCTAGTTGTTTGTCTATTGGTTTGTGTCTTTGTTGCACATGTCTTTTTGTTCTGAAATCTGTTTATTAGAAAATGAACAGCTTATTAGAAAATGAACAGCCTATCAGCTTATTAGAAAACAAGTTCTGCTTATTAGTTTGAGGAATTCTGGAAAATGAACAGCTTATCAAAAAAGAATAAAGAAAAATAAAATTCAAACTCTCAAGAATAAGAATCTAGTTAATGTCATATTCAACTTTATAGTAGTTAATGCCTTCCACTTTTATTTGTAGTAAATTAATTGTATTATTATAATTGAGAGACTTCGATAGTTTCAATGTTTGATTTGATTCCAACTACAAATAGAAATAGTTTAATATTATAAAGAAAATATTACAAAATTGCATGATATAATCTTACCAGTTAGAATAACCAAGAAACTGATCATATTTATTGAATGAGCATAAACTCACAAGTCTGGTGACAGCTGGTATTTTAACTCCATTTCATGCTTTCAATTTACAGTTGGAGTAGCAGATTGTGGCAGCTGGTGGAGTGATTCCCATGTTGAACGACTTCTGAAGAAGAAGACTTATGCGAGTTCTTTTCCGGCAAGGAAATAAGTGCATGTTTGTATTATGAAGGAGAGAACTAGGAGTAAATGAAATCATCAGAATATGATCCAGCCTTTTTGTGTAACTGTTGAGTAATGAGTTACAGCCCTCATTTTCTGGTTTTTATTGGGAAAAAATTGACAAGTCGAACGTCTTAATAATTTTCTCAAGAAAACTGTTATTGAAAATTGATGGTTATTTATTACTGGATAAATTTACCTTTTATAGCAGCAGCCACAGCTTGTTAACGAGAAACAATTAATTAAGTGTGATACATACGAACGTGATGGGGATTGAGTTGAAGGGTTGCAATATATAGTCCAACATCTTCCAACAACACATCTCCATCAATGCCTACTTTAATGGAAAACTGTGGAAAAAGAGATTAGGGCATTTTCTTCTACATTTTGTATCGCTCCCCTTTGTGTGTGTATAAGTATAACGCAGAGACATGAGATTGGAAATGGAATTTGAAATGACAAGCCCTAAAAGAGGGCCAAGTTTGGGAAAATGAGCATTGTTATGCATATATTATTTATCTTCCTTTTGCCTATTCCATGTCTCCTCCCCACACAAACAAGCCAAAAACCTAACATGTATTGTTCATCTCTTGCCATTCCACGTGCACACACTCACACTGTGCTAATGGATTCAAGTATTTCAAAATCTCAGTTAACTCATGAATGCCCTTGTTCCGAGATCGTAGTCTCACTAGCGGTTTTAGATGATTTTCTTGAAAAAATATGTATCTTCTAGAAATTTAATTTAATGTAATAGGAGGGCGACTGTCCCTTCCTTGATAGATATTTATGTGGTCTAATCTTTGTTTGTAAACAAAGTATAAAGGTCTGTAATACTCAGTTGAGCTAATGAAAATTCAGTTTCAATTTTTATTTTTTAGCTTCAATATGGTATCAGCAGTTTGTTAGATGATATGTTGCCACCTTTACAAAAGAACATCTATGTGAATAAATATCATTAGGTAGTATGAAAGTAGAAGTAGACATAAATTCTGAACATATCAGAAATGAAAAACCTTTCAACTCAGGGGATGTTTGTGTAAATAGGGGATGTTAGTAGAGGTTTTTTGTAACTTTTCAACTCAGGCGATGCTTGCGTGTGTTGCCGAATGTATTAGATAAATGCAGGGATTATGCTAATTCTTAGTTTAAGTTGGACAATATTTCAAAATTTTATTAAAGTCTTTGGTATCTTGAATGTAATGCAGATTAGTTCATTCCTTACCTTTTGCAACCGTGAAAGTTGATGAACTATCAGGATCTAAGCCTGCTGAAGTGCTAAATTTGGGTATACAGCTTGAATCTTGAACCAGTCCTCATTCAGTCTTTTAATGGAAATTCTATTTGATGATATCTTAGCACTTTATTTAATCGCTCTTTACCTGTATCTTACATGTTTTTCCTTCATTTGATTTTCGGTGCAGGGTAATTGGACTAAATCCTCTAATTGGAGTACCATTGTGGATCCTTTAAATGGCGAACCGTTTATTAAAATTGCTGAAGTTGATGAGAAGGGAATAAAGGTAATAAATTTTACTGACATAAATTCTAAACATATCAGAAATGAAAAACCTTTCAACTCAGGGGATGTTTGTGTAAATAGGGGATGTTAGTAGAAGTTTTTTGTAACTTTTCAACTCAGGCGATGCTTGCGTGTGTTGCCGAATGTATTAGATAAATGCAGGGATTATGCTAATTCTTAGTTTAAGTTGGACAATATTTCAAAATTTTATTAAAGTCTTTGGTATCTTGAATGTAATGCAGATTAGTTCATTCCTTACCTTTTGCAACCGTGAAAGTTGATGAACTATCAGGATCTAAGCCTGCTGAAGTGCTAAATTTGGGTATACAGCTTGAATCTTGAACCAGTCCTCATTCAGTCTTTTAATGGAAATTCTATTTGATGATATCTTAGCAGTTTATTTAATCGCTCTTTACCTGTATCTTACATGTTTTTCCTTCATTTCATTTTCAGTGCAGGGTAATTGGACTAAATCCTCTAATTGGAGTACCATTGTGGATCCTTTAAACGGCGAACCGTTTATTAAAATTGCTGAAGTTGATGAGAAGGGAATAAAGGTAATAAATTTTACTATCACTTTTAGATTTTGGAATTATATCACCTCAAAATTTTTTAATGATGATAATTTATGCAGCCTTTTGTGGATAGCTTGTCACATTGTCCCAAACATGGTCTACACAATCCATTCAAATCACCAGAAAGGTAATTATCAACATTTTTTTCCAAGGAATATTGGGTGTTATTTCCCCATTTTTCAATTAGTTGGGAGTTTTAATTAGATTAACTTTAGTAGGGTTCCTTTTTTACAGGTACCTCATGCTTGGAGATGTAACAACAAAAGCAGCTCACCAGCTTTCGCTGCCCGAGGTGAACTATTACATCTAACAAGATTCCATTTGGAAAATTGTAATTATGCCAGCTTTCCATGCCTTGTATGTTTGAATATGTGAATATTATAGTATTTATGGTTGAGCTTGGTGGTAATTGGCCTTATCTGATGTATATATTTATATATGAACTTTAGGTGATGAAAATATGATAAAATATGGAAATTGGCTATGAAATTTATATATATTTGATGGTAATTGTTGCCCTGTTGCTCAATTAATTTCCCTGTTGTTGCGTTGCATTCAGGCTCCCACTTGATATTATTTTGGCTGCTAAGGGAGATTTTGGTACAACTTGATATCAGGAACTTGCTTAGTACAACTTGGGATTGCTCTAGTTCTCATTGACGTACACATCAATAAACTTCTGTAATGGTGATTTTTATGGTAAAATTCTTATATTAAGATAGATGAGCTGCGTGGGTGAGCTGTTGTTGTTGTTTCGTTTATTTGTAATCAATTGAAATTGGAAGTGATTAGTCCCTTATTGCTGATTTGTCGGTGAGCTACTGTTGTTGCCAATTCCTTATTGTTGCTGCATGATTGCCTTTGTAATATTGAAGATTATTACAAGTTTTCCAATTGTTGCTGCACTGTTGCATTTGTAAAATTGAAATTATTGTTGCTGCACTGTTGCTGCATGATTGCCTTATTGTTGTTGACAATTCCAAGTTTTCCCCTGTTTAGGAAATTGAAAATTATTTAGGAATTGTTGTTGTTCTTTCTATTATTGCCGAATTATATAACTTAAATGACTATAACACTTAACCTTTATTAAGTATTCAAGAATTTTGGGTTGCTTATTGTCTTGAATCTTGAACTTTTTATTTATGAAGTTGAACAACTAACAACAGGAAATTTGAATAACATCTTAGTCCAGATTTCACAAGGTAATTATATTTACACAGGAAACTGTAATTGTAATTGAAAACTCCAAATTAGTCCAGATTTCAGAAGGTTGTTTGACATTTCTTTTAGGTAAAGTGGGCTAATTGTGGGCTAACTACTAATAATAAATATGTGGGCTGAGTTTTTAAAGTTAAAACAAAAGGACTATACAACATATAAGATTAAAATCTATGTTTTAAGATAAAAGTACATAGAACTTATAAACTTTTTTTATTTATAATAATATGTTTTTTTGAATTCGAAATTAATTTTACCAAATTTATTACGAAAGATATATAATATTATATATTTTTTATATTATATGGCCTCGTTCGCCCTTTCGTCGCTTGCCTCTCGCCTCGCCTGGAACCTTGAAAAAGTACATATACTATATACTAGAGCTTATTTATCAGATCCACAAATATAATGTGAAGATATCAACTTTGTGAAAAAGTGAAGATATAAAACATTATGATACAAATACCATTCCTCCACTTCGAAAACCAATATAATGTACAAAATTAAAGTACTTAATGTCAATTTACTTAGCTAAAATTAAAATTTATGAGATCTTAATTTATAAGACCCCATTTCCATTTTGATCTAATAACACTTATACCTTCTGAACCAATTTCCTTTATGTATAGATGAATATTCCCGAAGAGAGACTTTGGATGTACAATAGGACACACCCGAATCGTGGAGGCACAAGACCTGAATATATTCGGGGGGTTGAAACTTTCATCCAATATGCGAGCACTTTGCATCCGTTTAAAGCTGAGGGAAAAATTCGATGTCCGTGCTTAAAGTGTCTAAGAAAATACGACTACAAACTACCTGATGAAGTGAGAATTGACTTGTATAGACATGGTTTCAAACCGGATTATTATTACTGGACAGATCATGGCGAGGTAGCACCGACTTTTGACCATGGCACAACTTCCAATACCCACTATATGGTTCAAGAATCGAGTTTTGAGTATGGTGCATCGAGTACCCAAGCTATGGAGTGCCAAAATCAGCTAAATAGGTACAACGAGATGTTTTTTGATGCCACTAGACAAAATGTTAACGATGGATATAGGAGTGACCACGAAGAAGCTCCTAATCCTGAAGCTCAAAAGTTTTACGACATCCTCAATGAACTTAACAAACCCTTGTACGATGGATACAATGCAGAGTCACCCTTGTAGATGATGTTGATGAGGGGGAAATGAACACCATTAATTCGTATGGTGGTCCATCGATATCAAATGACGAAGAATCTAGTGATGCTAACGAATCTGATGATGAATCTAGTGGCACTAACGAATCTGATGATGAATCTAATGATGATGAGGGATCTAACGACGATGAATTTATTGATAGTGACTATGATTGGTTAGTTAATAATTACGTGTATTTCTAGTTTCTGCTAATTTTTATGAAATTTTTATGGAAGTTGTTAGTTTGTTGTATAAAATATTAATTATTTTGTTGTTTATTTTAATGCAGATGGACAAACAACCGCCTCGTTCTACGTCGAATTTCTTAAGATCTATGACTGGTGAAAAGTAGGCTAGTTTTGTACCAAATGCAGCGGGGAGATCCACTTTAAGACCTATTACTGGATTCACACCCAGACTATCCCGTACGACCTCATCACATGTCACTCGTACACCTACATCCTCAACTGGCGAGGATTACGTTACGCCTGCCGACGATGGTCCGATTACATCTCCCGTTGTTGGTCCATCCACATCTCCATACTCTGCCCCGTCTAGCAGTCCAATAAGTGAAGAAAATGAAGTACTCGATGAGAAGGAGGAGCAAGAGCCAACTGGATCTCCTACAATGCGAAGGACAGGCAGGGGTCCTCGGATGCCACCTCCTGAAAAAAAATTAGTACAACCTAGGGAGCACCATAAGTAAGTTTATGCAGCTTATTATTATTTCTAAAATTAATATTTGAGAACTATTAATTTGGAAAGCTTGGAGTGTGTTAATTTAGTTAATTATTTGTTAATTTTGAAATTTTAACTATATATATATATAAATGGATGAGGATCTATAAAGTCTTGTGCATAACCTAGTTTTGAAATTAAATTATGATAGTTGACTTAGTGATGTATTTGTGAAAGGGGAGTCATAAGTTGTAACATCGGATCCACAGTTAAATACTTTTCAATTCAGACAAATTCGAAATACCTTAGAATATTTGAAGTCTTAACGTACACTTTAATCCTAACTTGAAATTTGAAAATGTCATTCTTAAGCCTAATTACTGGAATGTCTCCTCTTCTAATTTCTTCCTAAGTTGGTAACCCTAAGTCACTCTTCATCTGCAATAATTTGTTCTTTATTTGGCATATTTATTGATTCGATTGCTCATATGTAATAAAATATTTACTTATTCAATTGCTCTTCCTTGTCGAATCACTTTACTTTTTAATATTCTAAATTGTACATCTCAAATTCTAAAATCGTAAAAGTATTTTGACATTGGTCGCTAACATCAAATTTGGACCATTTCTTAATTTTTTATTTTTTGGTAACTAGAAAAATAAGCTACTTTAAACTAATTGCAAGCTTCTTTCAGCTTTATGTATATTTTATTAATCTTGACCTTGGAATAGTTGCCCTTCATTATTCAATTAATTGGTTCCTATCTTTTCGGCTTAATTTGTTGTTGGTTATGGGTTGACAGTGGGCTGCCACTACATATTTATGACTAAAAAAATATTGAATGTTTCATGATTTTAACCTTAATTACAATGCATGTCGTAACTTGGTAGATAATATTTTATAAGTTTAACCTAAATCCAATATTAGTGATTTACTTTAAGGAAATGCATGTCTACGCACATTAATGTCACTTTTCCGGCCTAAGTCATAACTTTCTTTGGCTTTCCTAGTATCTCTCACAAGTCAAAATGTTATACACTTTTATTTAACATCCATAATAAACCACAACGTATATATATTATAAAAATCAAATATCTTCAGTATATTGCTTGTATCTAAGCTCAATTTTTACATATTTCCTAAAGAAGTTGTGGATTTTTATCTAATCTCAATTTTTACACATTTCCTAAAGAAGTTATGTTGATGCAGCTATGTTGATAATAGTGTTGGGACCAGGGCGATCACGAATGTATTTAAAAGCAAGCTTACTCAACCCTATATTGATGTAGGTGATATGATTGAACAAGAGTTGGTGAGCTGGTTCTATGATTGGAAGGTAATCTCACATTGATATATAAATACATACATAGTATTGATATTGTAATTTTTATATATTGATTTGTTTTTTTTTATTTGTCGAATTATACAGAAGTACTTCACTTGGGATCCTAAGTACGAGGGTCATTTCCATAAGGCATTCAAGCATCACTTAGGGCAACGAATGTCAGACATCTACTACACGATTAGAAACAAGGAGAAGAAGTTGGGTTGGATGCTAGATGAGGTATATACAGCGTTGTGTGAACGTTGGAGTACTCCTGAGTTTCAGGCTGTGCGTGAAAGAAATGCACGCAATAGAAAATCAAAGCAAGGATCATCGGTTTACACAGGAGGTTCCATTAGTATGCACACGCGCATTGCCTCTCTGGAAGAACAATTTAAAAAAAAGGTGGATGTGGACGTTGCCTTTGTAGACGGATATGTGAAGCTTGATAAGGGAAAAGCTTTTGAAGATTGGGAGGAAGGAGTGGCACGTGACACTGCTGTAAGTTAATTATAACTTTTTTTAATTAATTACATTCAGTTCATATGCTAGTGCCCATATCACCTATATATAAGTAGTATTTTGAAAATTTATATATTGTGTTTTAATTTAATTTATAAATATATATAGTTGAAGTATAAAGAACTTGTGGCTGAGCAAGACCAACGCCTAGCAGAGGATCCAGAAAGTCATGTGCTTGATAGTGTGGAGTTGTGGACTTTAGCTGCCGGGGGACGTGATAAGAAAGGTCAGATTCTTGGGTTGAACCACATGCCAAAAAGAAAGAATGTAGTCCCTTCACCATTATCAGATTACACTTCAGTCTTTTCATTATCTCAGAGTGGCCCCTACGTGACAAATGAGCAGCTTACTGAGGCGTTGGGTAACATGTCAGGTAAACTTACCTTTTGAGTGTGCAGAAATTATTACTTCATAATCGATTCATTTCTCCAACTTGAATTAATGTTAAAGACTGTAGGATAGTTTAGATTACCTGTAGGCTGATGTTGAGGCATTCACCTTTTCTTGTGCATGACAAACATAAGAAATTTAATGTAGATGGATTTATTTTTCAATTATTATTATCAAATAAACATATAAAATAGTTAGTAGAAAAGTAGAGAATAAACTCGCCATTTGCTTTGAGATAAATATGCTGATTCTAAAAATTAAGTGGGAAAGGAGGATTGTTCTGGAAAATTGAACAGAGGATTTTGTAAGTTTCTTTGGGCATTTGTGAACTTCAATATCAACCCGTGACTACAAGCACAATTCGTGATAGGGTCTCAGTAAGTTCTTTTTGCACAGATTTCTATGGCTTCATCATTTCATTTTATTTGTTTTGACTTTTTTATCCTTGATCCTTATCGGTAGGATGATTTTATATTCAACTAGCGATATATGGAAGAATACAGGAAATATTGTTAGATTTGATGGTTTAGTTTCAATTGAAGAGGTTTGAGCTTTTGGTTATCGGTTTAACAATTTATCAATTTTGTAATGTGTCAGGCACGCTAACTCAAACTGTTACTCAACAAATTCAGCAGCAACAACAACAAACGCAGCAGCAAATTCAACAGCTTAAAAAGCTAATTGAGATGCAAACACAAACTGTTACTCAACTAATACAGTCTTCACAAACTCCACAAACACGTAAAAGGCAAAAGGCCACACGTAGCAGACCCGGTAGGCAAATGACTCCTATAGCTTACAAAGATCATGATAATGATGATGGAGAGGAGGACAATGAAAATGTCAGTGAAGATTAGTAAGTGTACATAAGGGTAAATACTTTTGTTGGATGATGCAGTTTATAAATTTCTAATGTCATGGATGAATGGGTAAATACTTTTGTTGGATGATGTAGTATATAAATTTCTAATGTCATGGATGAATGTTTGGGTTTAATGTATATTTGTTGGAAATGACGATTTGGATTGGTCGTGTAGATGGATTGTAAATTGGGATAAATTGTATGTTTGATGAACATTAAGAGCAGGTACCAAAAAAAAGGAAAAAACAGTAGATTTCAATTAAATATTAAATTTTTTTAAAAACAATTCCGACGGGATTCCGAGGGGAATCCCGTCGAAAGTAATAAAATTATTTTATATTTTAAAAAAATTCCGATGGATTTCCGAGGGGAATTCCGTCGGAATAAATTAATTTCGTGTTTATTTATTTCACGAACTCTGATGGTGCTGGAAATCGGACATCGAAAAATGCAACAACACTTTAATATTTGTATGGAAAGGGAAAGACCATCACAGCCATGAGGGCCTCAGGATCTGGGTTTCCTTTTGTGCGTGGGTTCTTCCAGCTAGGATAACACCAAAAGTGCAAGGTGCCATGGTGATGCTACTGTGGTGAGAATAATATGAAGCTTGGGAAGATGAGGGAAAAGGGCCAGAACAATGGATGCAGTTTGTATGCAAAGGATGACATGGGAGAGAGTGCAGGTGTTCTCTCCTATTTATATGTTAGGGGTGAGGGTAGATTAGGTAATTTGACGGTGTGGTCCCAAACCTGTGTTGCCCTAACACGTGGAGGTCTGTGATGGCGTGAGAGTGATAGCTCTGAAAAGTGGGCGGCGTGCCAAGTACAAGGTGCCCACTACCATGGTGTCAGAGGTTGTTGTCGAGGGCCGCATGGGAGGAAGGCCCAAGGTCCGCTCCGATAGGGTTCGAATCCATCACGGTGGGGAAGGATCATACTCGAGCGCTGATGGCGCTCGAAGGGCGCACGGATGGGTTCCCTACGGTTGATGACCCTTGAGTGTCAAAACCACGAGCATCGGGAACGTGCCCTCGCGTGGGTGCCCTCTTGAGAAGGGTAACCCTGAGGGCGGAGATGTGAGCTTCAAGCCTGTTGGCTTGGGCCCTTTACCTGAATAGTTGGCCGAGGCTCAAGGGCTTATATTAGTTGGCAAGTGAGTGGGCTGGGTTGGCCCACGAGCCCATCCATCCGAGCGTACAGTCTTCAAGTCAACTGATGGCGACACGTGGACGGTTCTGATACGAGCGTGTTTTAATGCCTCATCAAACTCCGATGGGTTTCCGAGGGATACTCCGTCGGAAAATTTTAGTTGGATTTTATTTCTAATCTAATTCCGACGGGTATTCCCTCGAAAACCCGTCAAAATTTTTTAAATTTAATTTGATTTTTTTTTGTTTTTTTCCCTCGGAATTTCATCGGTTTTTCTTTCCGAGTGAGGGTTTTCCTACGGACTGTTTTCCGTTGGAATTCCCTCAGAATTCCTTTTTTCCGAGGGAATTCCGACGGAGTTCCAAGGGAGTGTTCCGTCGGAATATGCAGGTTTTCTTGTAGTGAGTCTATTCGAGTGGTTTAAGGATTCTTGAGATTCAAGGAAGAAAGATAAAGCATTCGAGATGGGGAAAAGCGTGAAGATATCCACGAGGAAGCAAATGCTACGTATCATATAACGCACAATTATGCGATGGGTTACCTAAAGGGATCAATTTAGATTCCGGAGCATGAAGGCGACCCTATGTAACCGTGACTTTGGAAGAAGGGGATTCAATGAGGGAATTTTTTTTAAAGTTCCTTTCGAGTTTTCCAAGGAATTTAGAGCTCCAAAGAGGAAAGAGAATGATCACGAGATTTGGTCTCGCACTCAAAAAGGGAAGAGAATACCGGGGGAAATAATTTCATACTTCAAAGGAATACCGAGGAAGAGGAATTTTCACAAGGAAACGAGGCCGGTTCTTTGGGAAATTTTAGAAGATAAGTATGAGGCAAGGAAATGGAGATATAAAGATGTTGATGTTTCATTGACTTCGAGGATCGGGTGAAGGGTTTAGTCAATAAACGAAGTCTGAGGAACTCCATTTTGGGGAAAATAAGAACAAGGCTAAGAGTATACTCAAGAGCGTAATTGGGAATTGAGGAAGAGTAAAGGCTAACCAACGACTATGGGATGAAGTCCGGAATGGTGATTGAAGCGGTAAGTGAACTACAAAGTTCTTAGCTCAAGTGTGAACAAAGAACATCGACAACAATCAAGTTCTTCAAACATAAGCTTTACAAAGCATCGGTGAAAGGTACCTCAAACATGCATATCACGTGCATTATGTATAAGTTTGTTTATACTTGTTTTGTTGCTTTCTTTTCGCTTTGTGAGAAGATTGGAGAGTTTGGGAGTTGTTGTTTTCGGTAAGATGAGGGTCGAGCTTTGCAACCAGATCAACACCCTTTTGAAGACTTTAGTGGTGTGAAGGGAGTCCGGATATGTGACACTTTGGACTTTAGATCGTGATGATCATCTCGCCACCCTCTGCCGTTCTTAGCAACGCCGCCACAGCAGCACCCTATTCCTTCTTTTCCCTTTCGGTTTCAGCAGATAGCAGCAACGGCAACAGCTGCACACAGCGCCGCTACCATCGCCGGCGACACCACCTTCTCACCGCCAACTCTGCTAGCACCACCACCCGCGCTCAGATCTGGACAGGTGTGGAAGAACTCCACCTGATCCCACCATTTCACCACCACCATCTTTTCTCTGTTTTCTTCTCTCGGTCGACGCACCGCCTTGCCGTTTCTTCCCTTACCAGGCCGTCCTCTAGGCCCGATATTCTCGGATCCGATAGACACGGCCGGCGTCAACTACCGGTTCTCCTTCCCTTCTGGTTTGCCCTCTCTCCACCTACCCGTTTTATCCCTTTTCTCATTTTCAAAGAGGAATAATAACACAACAGGTGCCATCCGTTTGGGCAAAGCCCTAGCTCAATCACACAGTTGGGTGCCACTGCCGGAGTTTCTCTCTTGAGACTTCAGTAATAAGGCCGAAATCCTTCGATCGCCAAGCATCGGGCCGCTGCCATCTTTCATGCCATCAACCAAGAGGAAATAGAGGGAGCAGTTGCAGCCAAGCCTCTTTCATCGACGACCGATAGCCGCTGCGCCTTTGCAATTGTAAAACCCCTTCTTCTCATCCTTAATTTCTTAATAAATTGTGTAATTCCAATTGTAATGGATGTTTCCATGAATTCTTTTTAGTGCAGGATCTTGGTTTTTGTTGATTAGAATGACTCTTGGTGCCTTTGGTGATTGAGATAATGAATCATTGTTTAGATGCTTGGGAAATTTGTATTATTTTGATCATAGATATAATTAAATTTCAAATGGTGGATTAATTGCATATAAGTTATTAAATAAGATTTGTTGTATGCTTAAATGTTAATTTAAAGTCGCTAATGAGAGTAAATCTGGTAATCTGTACATATCTTATAAAATACGTATGGTATACCTGTGTGTTTGTAGCTTTGAATAAATGGGATGCTAGATTTATGTAAATTTATTTATAAGACGATGCCTAAATCATAAATTGTGAAACTGTTAATATAATCTTGTGTTCAACTAATAGCTGATTTAATTGGTTAATTTGCGTTTAATAAGATTATGGTATCAACTTGGGTTGAGGTTAGGTGATGTATGTAAGCTGCATATTCAGAAATCGTAAAATGCATAGTTTAACGTTTTGGTAATGTAAATTTTGGTAAATGTTGTAATTCGTTAAAGCTATAGTAAAGGTTAGTATGTTTTATATGAATCTCGTATGCAATGGAATGTATTGTTTAAACTTGATTTTCATATGGTATCTTGTAAATGGTATTAGTTTTAAAGGAATCTACTCACTTAAGGAGTTAGTGTGGTGCTGTGTTAATTGGTTGGTATGATGAAATTGAAATTGGGTGCACGGGTGTTGTGTCTGTATATAAATATCTTTTGGTTTATTATGTATACACATGATTTAACCTTCTAATCAATTTTGGCACTGACATGTATTAATTGAGCTAGTTTAATTAGGAATTTCATTGTTAAGAAATATAGGTTGAGATATTATAGTATTGTAAAAATGTAACTTCCTAGTAAGTTGTTATGTGATTTGATCTAATAAGATAATTGTAACTAAATGGAAACGGTGTGGGTCCTCGTGGTTAGCTTGCCTCGTCTTGATTAGTGATTAGATTGTTATAAACATGATGAGTGGCTAATTGATTCATGCGATAATTGAATTGTGTATTTATTTGCTATGTGGGGTATTAATTGTGCATATAACTACGTTCACGACATATCATACCATTTTATAATTCTTCGATTCAAGTCTTAGCATCTCATGACCCTTGCCGTGCGTCTTTATGGTTCATGTTTGAGTCTTGTCTCATAAGTACTTCGTGTTTCCCTTTCTGTCAGTGATCTCCTTGGAGGAGATAACCCGATCAAGTTTTCATCGTCTTCTCAGTTTCTGCGTCTCGTCGTTTCTCAGGTGAGGTTTAGGATTTTGTATAGTTACGCGACCTATGGCCTTTACATGTTGATTTCTACCCTTGCATGCGAGTATACTCTATTATAGATATGTATGTGCTGAATATGATATGTTGATGATCTTGTGTGAGTCCTGCGTGGATGGAGGTCATGAGGCTTAAAGTTCCATCGCGTAGGAAGGGTGTAAATATAAAACCAGTTTTTGAGGCATATGTAAGCTATTTTGAAAAATATTTGTGTTCTAATTCTGTGGCGAGTTTGCCATGAAAGATTGGCGTATATTATGATCTGTTCTGTTGTGGATCCTAGGAGCTGCGGGTAATGGGTCCCCCGGGACGGTTAGGGCCGTCGGGTTATTTACCCATTGCGTAGTTCCAATTGAGATATCATTGCGCGACCTTAGGGTGATGAGGGAGGCGTGATATCTTGAGCCTTCGGCTAAGACCGGGGAGGACTCTTGCGGGTTCGCTACCCCTTGAGGGTGAGTCTATTTTTAGACGGTTTTATAGATGGTTTGGGGACGGTACATCTCCTCCATCAATGGTGTAGCGGTTGGATTGTTTTTGATTTATGATTCTGAGGAGTAAAGGTGGGAAGCTCGTACTCGCCGAGAAGTTGATTATATTATGTTACGGAATTATGAATCGGGATAGAGTCTTTCGGGAAATGGTTTCTAAACTTATCTCTATATCTTATCCGGGTTCTTTCAAAACGTTTTGGTATGTAACACCTAGCCCCGGTTCATGAGTCCATCTTTTTATTCTGTGCTATGCTCTTTTTATATATATATATATATTGTGGGTGTGCGTTAGCCCCCTCACTCGGTCAAGTTGACTGACCCCTCATTTACACTTTTAGTTGCAGGTTGTTGGCATTTGCTAGGCGGAAGTGAGTCCTTTGTGTTGTACTTCGTCGGTCTAGTCTTTCCTTTTGCATTTGTCCTTTCATACACTTTACTTATGCTTTGACTTGTAGACTTGAGATTATACTTTACTATTCGGTAGCCCTGTGTGGCACTATTATTCGGCCCCTTGTGGCACTTGATGATTATTACTTCATGTTGACATTCGGGACTAGGGATTTGTGCTAGTTGAACCCGTCACTTGTTATGTTTATAGATCTATTATTCGGGATTAGGTATCTATGCTAGTTGAACCCGTCACCTGCTTTGCATGTTTTGTTTTAAATGCTTCCGCTATCTATTGTTGTTGGTTTTAATTGCTTCCGCACTCTGAGTTTGTCGAGTTAGATCCGCCTAGCCTAGTGTGTGAGTTGGTCTCCCGTTCGCTTTGATTCGGATTCGGGCATAGACTTTCCATTTCGTGACCGGGTATGGGTCTTAGTGCGGGGGATGTGGCATCCTCCGTTTGGGGTGTTACATCATGTACCGTTCACCATAGTCGATGTCAACTCCTTGCTTTTCGGGAGGGTCATCTTGTGCTTGAACCGAGATCTTGAAGTCATGACATTTCTTTTAAGAACTTAAATTCCTCTCCTTCGATTAACTTTCATCATACCATCAATTTCTCGGTACTTGAATCATTCTCTCACCTTCAGTATTGGAATCCTTTCTTGTTTGATACTGGTGATGTAGCTCCCCGCACTTGAGGCACCACATCCCCCCGCACTATGGCTCAACACGAGTAACGAAATGGAAAGTCCACACCCGTATCCAACCATAGCGAACGGGAGACAAACAAAATAACCTTCCTAAGCCAGGCGGAACTTAGACCCTGCAATGATAACCAATCAACAAAATATAATGCAACGGAAAACTAAAGTTCAAACACACAAACCATAAGCAAAATTGGGCTCTTCGGGCCTCTTTTAATTCCTAACAAGCCCGACACGACAATACAATAACAATTACATATGATTCAAGTTCATAATGACACAGGGTCGAATCATACACCATTTAAAGACATAAGTGAATGCAGAGACGCTACTAACTTAACTTAACCGACTCGAACTCAACACAACCCCGCCTAGCTCGAACTTCAAAGCTAAACCTGCACACTAAAGTGTTGGGGAGGGAGAGGGTCAGTCTCTGGAAGACTGAGTGAGCAGGAGCGATATACATATATATAAAACATGCACATGCAAGTCATAAATCCCGAGCAAGGTTTTATTTGAAATTAGTTCCCAAAGGGCTAGAGAATAACCAAGCAATACTCGGATTTTACGACTAATCATATTAATTCATCACATTCATAATTAATACATAAACATAAGGGATCGGCGAGTGAGCGTGCATCATCTCCAACCAACTCCGACTGTGTACGACACATATCATTAATACTTTAAATAGGGGATCATGCAATATATCATAATACACGCAGATCATATATCATATCATAAAACATATTCGTTTGGGCAATCCGTGTCCCGGCCTTCCCGCACGGTGCAAATCAATCATAAACATACAATAAGTTCCAACCTTCTTCCTCCGGGTGGTGGACGGGTTTGCAAGCCCGACCACTTAAACATATCATTGTGGCTATGACGTTCATGAGGCCTCAAAGCCCGGTTAGTGTTTCCTCGTCAAAACCTCCTTGACGAGGTCCGTTTCGCCGTTAACATAATGGAATCAGCACATGGGATCACCGTCGGCCCTTGCCTCCCCGGATAGCCACATGTACTAATTCCTGGGCCCGTGAACATAACATACAAACATAATCTCGCCAAAACATATCAGTTCATGTGAAACATATCATATTTCATAATTCCTTCGAAAAGGGTTTACTCGATCAATATTTACTCGATAACTTTACTTTAAAAGTAACATAGATACATATGTATATGAGATTTTGGCCAAAGCTTGTCACATAAGGTTGTAGGGTTTAATATGTAACTAGAACGAAAACACCCTCACTTGGAACATGGCGATACAAGGATACGAGTTACCGAGTGCCTAGTTGATCAAGATTCTCCACCCTGGAGATAAACTGTACAAAAGACAACATGACGTGTTCGTGAGACTCGAGACTCCAATGAACCATATAAGACGCACAGTATGCAATGAACATGATATGAATGCGTAAAAGATGATATTATATCATAAAATGTTCATGTGCACTATTAAAGTCTTAAAGACATATAAACATTTAATTAATTCATTTAATGAAGCATTCGTATTCAAACGAGTTCATATCCTTCACATTCCACATTAAAGGAATTTAAATCATTTAATCAAGTCATTCGATCTTTCGTTCACTTTCATTCGAAGTCATAATTTCACATTTCAATCAATTTAATTCAAGAATCCAAGTAGGAGCATAGGACGTATTAATTCACATTTAAAATTAGAACATAAACAATTAAACACATTCAATCGCATTTACAATTGGAAAAATAAATAATTAAATACATTCAATTAAATTTAGGAAATTAAATCAACCATGAAATGGGCAACAATTAAATTCTATAATTCAATTAAATTAAATAATGTTTAATATTTAATAAACATATATAAATATATATAATTAAATATACCTAAATATATTATATTATATTATATATATATACATATATATATATATATATATATATATATATACCACATGCATGCAACGAACACACACCACACAAAATGCATGAAATTTCCATGCAATTACAATACATGCATGCAATAGTTTAGGTATATATATATATATATATATATATATACATATATGCATGCTAACATTTAAATACAATACATGCAAGCTCATGCATGCAATCAACATTTCATGCAAGAAAGAAAAGGAAACCAGCAGCAGCATCTTCACAGCAACATTCATGCATGGAAATTACAAGGTGACACCCCCGTGTCACCATCACAGAACAAACCGAGACACCCCCGTGTCTCGGTACAGAGAAAACCGTCCCTCGTGCACCCCCGTTACAAGCTGAAAAGGGACAGAAAGACACCGCCGTGTCGGAACGCAGCAGCTCAACTAAAAACGCAGGTATAAACCCCTGTTTCTAGCTTAAAAACACAGCAGCAATTCAAGCAACAAAACAAGCAGGAGATGCAGCAATACAAGGCACGAAATGCAGCAACAAATCAGCCTTAACAATGCACAAAAATGACAGCAACCGCAAGGGAAGAACGCAGCAACTGACAGCACAATTCCAGTCTCAAAATAAGAGCAAAAGTCACGAAAAACAGGGCATGATGGATTCTCTACTTCTCCACATATTCAAATTAGTTTAGGCTATCAAATTTGCAGCAACACAACACAAATTCAACATGTATATCAGTTCCAAAAGAGTTCAACCATGTAAGGCTGTCATACGTGACATTACATGAAGTTTTTCTCAAAGTTCCATAATTGATATCTCATAAATACCTCAACTACCATGCAATCAATGATCATAAATTAGAAGAGGATGTCAAAACAATCATTCTCAAGCTTGGAATCATTTAAAAAGCTCAAGAATTGAAAGAGATCAACCAAAATGGTCAAAACCTAATATTTCGAACCCAGCCAAGAAATCCATGAAACCATGCTCAAATTTGGGGATGAATGATTGAAAATGACTCATATAGAATGTACATAACATATCCAAGCTTACCTTGTGGATTAATGGAGGTTTGGAAGGAGATTTGAGCTTGAATCTCTTGGTAGGACTGGAGCTACGGGAAAACTAGGAAGCAGAAGATATTTGGCCAATTTACTCCAAGTGGGAAGGGTTACCTCGGTTTGGGGGGTTAAATACTGAATAAAGGGTTGAGTTAGGGTTCCATAGAGTCTAACCATAGTTAATTTGGTCAAGGGTTGAGCAAGATATGGCCATTTTAGTGCAACCAGGTCAGTTTCATCGCCGTTTCATTTTTCGGTTAGATTTCGGAGGTTCAAATGACGTTAGAAAAATATAAGGCTAAGTTTACTAAACTCGAATTTTCGTTACGAGTTCAGTGAAGTTGACGGAACTCGAATCCGAGTTCCTGAGCTCAAGATATTAAATACGGAACCAAGGGTGCGCTAATTGCTCATTAGCCCTCGACTTGGATCTCAAAATTCAAATTAAATCCGAAACACAAGCAAATAAATTCAAAAATACGAAACGAACATATATTCACATACAAGACACGTATAAGTTCAACATATTAAAAATGCACGAAATTTCGGTATCAATTCAAATAGAAACGAAGCACACATATGTCACTCATACGCAATGTATCAATAAAATTCATAATATTTACAATAATATGCAATTAAATCCGTATATAATATATTATAAATAATAATGCATGCATACGTATATATATATAATTTATAATACATGCATGCATAAATAATCTATAAATGTAAAATGCATGCACTACTATATTCATGCACACGTACACAATTAACATATATATACATATATATAAATATATTTGATATTAATATTATTAAAATAAAGTAATTAACAATTAATATAAATAAAATAAAATTAAATATATAAACACATAGAAATAATTATTTCGCGCAATTAAGGAGCACACAAGTTATTCACATAATTTCAAATTCAAATATTGCATATATTTCAATTAATCACTTATTTAACAATTAAACAATGAAATTTTATTATAGAAAACACTAAAAACCAATTAATTTGCGCAAATTAGTAAACACATATATCATTTTAAAATACTGAAAAGTTGGGGCGTTACAGGTGATCTCATGAAATTCTTGAATTTCCCTTTTTATCTGATTCGAGTCTCTACAATGTTTATATTACATTGCTTCCGGTGAGGAGATGTAAAATCCATGTTCGATAATTGAATCTTCTTATACTCGGCATCGTTGAAATCTTGAATTTTTAGGAATTCATCTTATCTTTTGGTTTTCTCGTCTTGCCTTCCAATTATTCCCTCTTGAAGCATTCTCCCATCTAACGACATTTGAAATAATTCCTAGTTCCTATTAATTTGATCTTTCCATTTCGGAATTGAAATCTTCTTTTTCTGACATTGTTGTTATTTTGAAGCTTTTCAAGAATTTGTCGAAGTTTAGATTCCTTGCTTGATCTTCGAATCCCAAACCGGTCTTTTCTTCAGACGAGTAATGGGTGAGACCCAGTCCATTGATTACCCATTCCTTCATAGCCATGAGTATCTTGCATCCTCAGATCATGTACATATTCTTGGAATTTGAATGTTTGATCGAATTCCATGCCTACTTGTTTGCGATTAATTCCGAACCCTAGCTAGGTTAGTCCTCGAAGGTACCCAACCTTTCAAACCCTTATATAAAATCATCCATCAATTTTCATTCTTTACTTTGAAATCTTCCTGTCATCAAACTCGGAAGGGAGGTAGTTGTACAAAGTTCTTAAATAGAACTCCCTCATTAGAATTCTTCTCGGACTCCTCAAATCTCAACTTTCTTCTCTTGATCACCTAGAACTTACCCTTGATATCCTCATTTCAAATTGCTTCCAAAGATAAAAATCCCTAAGCCCCTTGTAGCTCGAATATATCTGTCTCTCTTATTCTTTTCCCGGTAATACTTGTTGATATCAAAGGAGTATGCTAGAATAAAATACTGTTCCATGAAGATATTGATGCATGCGGGGTTTTCAGTGCATGTTCATGTAAATGAATAATACAAATAATATCAGATAATTCACATAAGTGATGTAGTGAATGCCAACAAACACGTAATCCTAAGCCGAGCGACCTAGACAAACTCAACACGATACGAGAGCTCCGATTTTGCAACCAAGAGCTCTGATACCACTTAAGGATGTAACACCCCGGAGTGAAGGGCACCACATCCCCCGCTCCATAGCCCAACACGTGAAATGAAATGGGAACTCCGCCCACGCATCAAGCCATGGCGAACGGGTGACAAACATAAAGCCAACGTAAGCTAGGCGGTTTAGACCCTACTTAGAGCGCGCAATAAAACAAATAACGGAAGCGGAAGCACCAGAATCCCAAAAACAAACAAACATACTCGAGACAAACATACTCGAGACATAAACACGATATATCAAAATTTAGCGTGACAAGTTATAAAAACCCATACAAATCGAATTAAGACATAACTTATACATATTTCAAAATTAGCGAAAATGCACAAAGAAAACAAAATACAATGCATGTGACTCGAGCTATCCACAACCACGACTCAATGGCAACCGCCTAGCTCCAACTCTAAAACAGGCACCTGCAAACTCAAATCAAAGGGACAAAAAGAGAGAAATAACGAGGGTCAGTCCTAGATTCTGGTGAGGGGGCTAACACACGCACCAATACATATACATAAGAGAAAAGCGTGTACAAAGCTGAAAGGGTTGATGAACCGGGTGCGGTTTTTGCATTCTAAAACATTTAACCCGTGGTAATGTATATAAAGAAAGAAGTTTTGGGCCGAAGGCCAAATTCAGTCAAGTTTTAAAGTTTAGAAATCCGCCCCCGTTTCACAACCATAAATGAAACATAACGTACCAAAAGCTTGAAATCCAACCCACTTACTGTTAGGAATAGTGCCCTAGAAAGCCGATTGTATATCCGCTTTATGCTTTTCCTTATTGTAATCACAAACAATCTTTGAATGAAATAACGAATTGAGGCAACACTTCTTTATATGCTCTTGTTTGGTATGCGTTTACTTTAGCTGTGCATGTATGAAAACTCCCCTAATCCTGATGACTTTAGGACTCTACCATTTAGGTGAAATGGTTCATGAAACGAGCCCTACATCACATAAGTCATGATTAGTAAAATACTCCAAGCCGATGAGTCCTACAGACAGTAGGAGTGTCAACCTGACTCCTCTAAGGCTTGCTTGTGGGATCACGCCCTTAAGAAGGACCACCTTGTTTCATGGAGGTGCAAAGTGTATAGTTGATACGTGCGTGATACGTGAGATTGCTTACTTTAATAAGTAAGTTCACTGAGGTGCCCCGTGTGAGAACATTCCTAAATGGGAAAGAAATTTTCTATTTCAGAAAATGGAAACTTCCAGATTAGGAAATATCTCACGAGTTATTGATGTGATTAATTGATCCTTAGACTTGAGGTTCCTTGTCACTTTATGAGTTACCTCTGTAGTCTTAGGTATAAGCTTTAAAGGGTGCGCCTTAGACAACTGATTCAAGGCTTATGCTGGGGTTGCACAAGTGAATCATGAAAGTGAATTAGAATCAAGAAAGGACCTACACTTGCATTTGCAAGGTGATCTCTTATTGTGTAAGTCATTCATATGCCATATGGAGTCCTTGTCCAAGGCAGTAGATCAAGACATCAAGAAAAGGGTTTCTTGGATTGAGATCAAATGGATATGAAATGCACTTAGCTTTAAGAACGGATTATTAGGGTTCTGATTATTCCCTTGCCCTAGATCTTGGTTGAGAGATAGTAAGTAGGAGGATTGTATCTCACATGAATCAATGACTTGAAGGTTCTGTCGAATCCGAACATTGCAATTCAGCTAGGGGTTAAACACCTGTTGCTAGACTATGGTCGTTTAATATGTGGACTACTAATTAATTAGTGAATTAATTAATTAGGGTCACTGCTAATTGAATTTAGAACCTAGAGGGTCACACACAACAACTTGGTTACATGAGTTGAGGCTTTAAAATGATTAAATGAGTTAATCGGGCCAAGAGGGTTCCATACGTGTGAAGCCACACGTATGGGTCACGTGAGTGACACGTGTCCTTGTGACACGTGTCACACACGTGAATATATATATATATATATATATATATATATATATATATATATATTAAATAATTAATTTGTTAATTATTTAATAGACTTTGGTTTAATTTTGAATTAAAAAGAAAATCTTATTTTGGATAAAAATAATCTAGTTGATTAATTATGAATTAATTAATTAGATAAAATAAGTTATTTATTTTAAATAAATAAAGTATAAAATTATCCAAAAATAGTTTGGATATTTTTAGCTCTCTTGAAAGTTGATTTGAATTAGAATTCAAAGTCAAAGTCAAAATTACTTGATGATCAAGTAATAGGAGAGAGAGAGACCAAAATCCTAGCCCATTAAGGACTAGGAATTTCGGCACCCTCTCTCTATAAATAGGGGAGCTCGAGCTCCTCTAGGAGCTAATTGGCAATTCTTTTGGTTCATGTGTTGAACACCTTCCTTTCTCCAAGATAAACGAAACCCTAGGATAAGCCTAAACACTAACTAGAGAACTAGCATCCTTACTAGTTAGATTGTGATCAAGTTGGTGGACTATCTCTAGAGAGCTTCAAGTTAGAAGTTTGAAGATTCGAGCTTTACCAAGGAGAGGGGATCAAGCCGCGAGAAGAGTGTTCTTGGGTGGCTTGAAACGCTTCAAGAAAGAATAAAAGAAAAGTAAGTTTTCTATCTCTACGAATTTGGATACACGATTGCGAGTCCAAGATCCTTTTGTTGGGAACATTTTTTAAATTCCGCTGGTTTCTGATTCGTGTTTTCCAACAAGTGGTATCAGAGCCACCTCGTTAATCGTGTTTCTGATTTGTCTCAATTATACTGAATTTGGTAGAAATTCTTAGGCTTGATGCGATTGAGTATTTGTAATTGTTTTAGAAAGCCTGAATTACGAAACTGTATTTTTTTTCCTGAAAGTTTCTGAAAATTGGCTTTTACAAAATTTAATTTTTGAAAACAATTTTAGATTTGAAACTGTATAAACTATTTTTGGATTTCTTGGATTGGTTTTGCTTTTGAACGAAAACACGAAACGAAAATACGGAATACGACGAACACGCGAAACCCCGCGCGCGCGGGCTTCGCTCGCACCGCCTGCCTGGCCTAGGCGCGCGCAGGGCAGCCGCCCAGCACCCTCCCGCAACCGCGCGGGAGGCCCTTCTGGGCGCGCCTAGCCAGGGCGGCCGAGACTGGCCGCCCATCGCCCGCCCGCACTGGCCGAGAGGGCCGCGTGCATCAGCGCGGGGCGTGCGCGTGCAGCGCGAGCAGTCGCGCGGCCTCGGACGCGCCCGCGTGCAACGCGTGCAACCCTTTCGCGTACGGGCCCCGTTTTCTCTGTCGCAATCCGATTTTTCGTGTTTCGTGCAATCCAGTCCCAATTTTTTATTTTAATTTTAAAAATTTTATTTTTGAATATTTATTTTAATTTTTGAATAAAACTTAAAATTGGGATTTTTGAGAAATAGAGACTGTTTATATTTTGGGAAAGTACATCTTTGATAAAATTATTAATTTTCAGAAATTAATTGGAATTTTATTTGTTTTGGTAATTTGGGATTTATTGAAAACTTTTATAAATAAGACTCGCATCAAGTCGTGTTTTCAGTCATTAAGACTTGAAACTGGAATTTTAATTTATTGGCTAAATTTAAATTCTCGCAAAAGCATGTTAGGTGATCATGGGTTTAGACTTATGTATGGTTTTAATTTATGCACATGGATGGTTTAAATTGGGGTTGGAACCCTATAGTTGCATTTTTCAATTGAGGTTGGAGCCTCACTTATGTGCGTACTGTTATGTGATTTATTATGTGGCTTTCCATATTACTGTTTTTGAGGCGGGGGTATGCCCCGTGTAACTGTCTAAGGCCAATATGAAGATTGAGCCTTATTACTTTATGTCTTTTTCTTTTTATTGTAATTTGAGAGTAGAGATAGGTGGTGAGGTTTTATTTTCATTTTGGAGACAATGCACCCATTGAGTAAGATGGACCACATTCAAGTAACAAGGAGGCCATAAGTGAAGACCCCTCAAAATATTAGGGAGGGGAATCTCAATTGTAAAAATGTAATAGAGATAAGGCTCGTATTTTGTTACCGCTTTCCCTTATGTGATTTAAACTGTTTATGTGGCATGTATGTGAGAACTTGTGATTGTGGAGTGGCTCCCACATATCACGCATAAGCTAGGTAGAACCCATGATCATTACATGTTAGTATCATGCTAGGACATGTTATCTGTTTATGTGCTTGTTTGAAATGCATTTAAGTGTACTTGCATTAATCAAGACTAATTAAATTGGATAACATATATGTTGGTGAGGTCGAACCGAACAACTCTTCGGTTGATTCAAAAATTCCCATTAAATATTAAGCTAATTTCGAACAAATAGGTATTTAAATTCGAGATGCAAATTTTGAATTAAATTCCTAACATTCCATCAATAGGTTTTAAGTTTAGTAAGTGAAGCTAGTTATTGTCCGCGAGTCGTGGGATAGCTAGTGGAGCTTATTAGTTCTTAGTTACCTAATTGATCATTTTAAATGATCAATATTTCATGGTCAATTTTAGCAAGTGCGATGTCCGCGAGTCGTGGGTCGTTCGAACTAAGTTTTGATCATGATCTTATGATTGATGGGTCTAGCTTAACGCCTAAGTAAATGTGGATGTCGCACGAGTCGTGGGTCCATATTGAAAGATAGATGATGCAAAAATAACTACTAAGAGTTCTAAAGGTGTTAGAATTGGTAAGTTGTACCTACCTAGGGTTCTTACTTAGAATGTCCGCGAGTCGTGGGTTCGAGGTAAAATGCCTAGGATCTTAGTACCCATTGGGAAACGTGTTCCTCTTAGATCTTTGGGAATTATAGATCTATGAAAAACAGTGGGAGCTACATTAGATTAAAGACCTTATCTTTTGTATATCGTTATAATTCAACATGCTCACTAGTTCTCTGTTTTACCATTTAGGTCGTAGATTCTGTGATTCTCTACGTGTTTTGAAATGGCAACCAAAAACCCTCTTGTATCGATCCTCGAGTCAAACAAGTTGACTAGTTCTAACTATTCTGATTGGCTGAGGAATCTAAAAATCATTTTAGATTCTGAGAAGAGAACTTATGTTCTCTTCGAAGGGGAGCCTAGTCCCGAAGGGGACGCTCCCACTCGGGCCGAGCGGGATGCGATTCAGAAGTGGAAGGATGATAATCTCCAAGCCCGTTGCCTTATGTTGGCTAACATGTGTCCGGACTTGCAAAGGCAACATGAGGCCATGTAATTTGCTTGGGAGATTTACGACCACTTAGAGCAACTTTACCGCCCTCATGAACGTGTTACAAGGTATAACACTTCAAAGGAATTGTTCCACTTGAGAATGAGGGAAGGTTCAAGTGTCCATGAATATGGACTCAAGTTTCTTGCCCTTACTGAGAAACTTGCCTCCATGGACATGCCACTGAAAGATGAGCTTTCAGTGGATTTGTTGCTAGCTTCCCTCCCACCATCATTCAACCCATTTGTCCTTAACTTCAACATGAATCATGCTGGTCCTACTGTAGCTGAGCTGATTAGTCAACTTGTGACTGCTGAAAGCACGATCAAGAAGGACAATAAGGTTTTGATGGTGAATGCTCCATCTTCCTCTTCCGGGCGTTCTAAAGGTAAGGTCAAGAAAGCCCAAAAGAAGAAGAAGAAACCTGTAACGCCCCGATTTCTCGGACGTAAAGGTACGACGTATGTGTTTACCAAATTGCGCGAATTAATTGTTTTTACGTGTTTTATATTTAATTTTTATTATAATTGTTATTATTTTATTATATTATATTATAATATTTATTTCTAATATTATTAATTATATATGTATATTTCGTATTATATATATGTATATATGTTTAATTATTATATTATTAAATTAATGATTATACTAATTATATGTTTTATTAATTAATTATGTTTTAATTAACTAAATATATATATATATATATTTATACGTGAAATCACATATATGCATGAAATTGTATTTTTTGCATGGAAAATCATATGCATGCATGAGATTATAAAATTTTGCATGGGAATTATTTTGCATGGATTTTATAAAATTTTGCATGGAAATTTATTTATATTGCATGAATTTCATTTCCTTTTTTTTGCATGAAAATTATATGAATTGCATGTTTAAGTTATTCGTTTATTTTGTGCTTCGTTCTTATATGATATGATATCAAATTGCCACGATTTTGTAATATGTCGTACATATATGTGTTATGAACATGATTTTATGCTCAAATTATGTTTTCGAATTCATTTGGTCGGTTAACGAATTTAATTTTGATCGAGGAACCAAAACGGGAGCTAACGAGCACTTAGCGTACCCTTGGTTCCGAATTTAATATCTTGAGCTCGGGAACTCGGATTCGAGTTCCGTCAACTTCGCTGAACTCGTAACGAAAATACGAGTTTAGTAAACTTAGCTTTACATTTTTCCCAATTCATTTGTAACTCCGTAATCCAACCGAAAAACGAAACGGGGACCAACTTGACCTTGTTACACTAATTCAGCCATATCTTGGCCAAACCATAACCAAATTAACCATGGTTAGATTCTTTGAAACCCTAACTCAACCCTCTATCATGCCATAACCAGCCTTGACCGAGATTATCATCACACAAGCCCCAAAACTCAGCCAAAGCTACTGTTTTTCTCTCCAGTCCCGTAACCCTTCACCATTTGGAGAATTTGGAGCTCAAATCTCATCCAAACCTCAACCAATCATCAAGGTAAGCTTAGGGTTGTATTGTATGATTAATTCTGGTCATTTTCATCTTTTTATTCATGATTTTGAGCATGGTTTCATCCATTTCTGGGCTTATTACCGAAAATATGAGTTTTTGAGCAATATGTTGATCTTCTTCATTTCTCAACGGTTTTGCTTGATTCCAAGCTTGAGATTTATTGTTTTGACATCCTCATAACATTTATAGACATTAATTTCGTGGTTGTTGAAGAAATTATGATATATCATTTATGACAAATTTCAGAATTTTCATTTGAAGGTCACGTATGTTTTCTCTTCTTGTTTGAGCTTGTGGGAATTGATTTACTTGATGAATATATAATGTTTTACTGCTTCTTGGTTGGCCTTAACTGAATTGAATGATTGGAGTAGGAGTGAATTCGATCATGCCCTGTTTTCTTCGAACATGCCCTGTTTTCACGCAGAGAAAAATTGCTGTCAACTGCTGTTCTTCTTCCTTCTTTTTGCTGTCTTCTTTCATGGATTTTTGGTGTGTAATCTTGTTGAGTTTGTGCTGCATTTGGTACCTTGTATTGCTGCCTTGGTTACTTGCAATTCTCGTGTTTGAGTCTGCCCTGTTTTACGCATTTTCTGCTGTGATTTGAGGCTGCTGCTGTCGCACGACACGGGCGTTCCTTTTCTGCCCGTTCCGGCGAGGCACGGGGGTGCTGCAAAGCCTGGAACTTCTGTACCGAGACACGGGGGTGTCTCGGTCCAGGCTTGGAGGGTGACACGGGGGTGTCACCCCCTTTTCGCTGAACTGTTTCTGCTGCTTCTTCCTGGAATTTGTTGCTGCCATTTCTGCTACTTCTTGTTGCTACTGCTTCTGTTGTGTTTATATATATATGTATATGTACTGTGTTGGTGTTGTAGTGTGCATGCATGGAGTGAGATTGTGTGTGTGCGTGAGTATATATATATATGTTTGTGTGTTTGTTAATTGTGTGTGCATGCATGTGTATAAATTATATAGTATATATATTGCTTGTAATATTTAAATGCATGCATGGTTTGTATTTAGTGTATAAAATATATATGCATGCATGTGTGTGTGAGTGTGTACGTATATATATGTATATATTATATATATATTGTACATTATATATATGGTTAATTATGTATATTATATTATATATATTTATTATATATTTTAATTATTATTTGATTTAATTTAATTATTGAAATTAATTCATTTCTATTTCGCGTATTTATTCGACTGACTTTTGATTGAACGTTCTATTTAATTTATTCCTATTTGTGAATTATGAACACTATGAATTTATGAAATTGATATGAATTTATGAATATTATATATGTTATGTTTACTAAATGAATGTTAGATTAATTGTTATGCATTATGAATTATGAATTTACGAATATTATGAATTTATGAATTTATGTAATTTATGTGAATTTATGAACTTATGAAATTTAATTGAAATAAATGAACGAATGAATGAATATATGTTTTAAATTTCTTAATCGTGCACATGAACATTGTATTAATATAATATGATCATTTATGCATTCACGTCATGTTCACTTCATTGCCGAGCGTCATATGTGGTCATTGAGTCTCATATCTCTTCTTTTGCACAGATTCGGGGTTGGTCGGAGACGAGGGCGAGCCTTGAGACGCGTGTGCCCTTATCTCTGTTTTGGTAAAGGTGGGTTTTTCTTCTATTAGTTAAAACAACCTTATATATTCCTTATGTGCAAAGTTAAGCCAAAACCGTATATTTATATATATTGAGTCCTTTCGGGTAAATCATTTCAAACGTATGACCCTTTCTTTTATTTATGAACCCTACCTTATGTTTGGCGAGATATTTATGATTTATGATTGCACGGGCCCCGGGACTTAGTATATGTGGCTAACCGAGGAAGCAAGGGCTGACGGGGATCCCATATACTAGTTCCAACCAAACTACGGTGATACCGGCCCTCGCTAGGAGTTTTAGCGGGGAATGGGAGCTGAGTGCCTTTGGGGGATTCATGTACCCCCATTGGTCCATGTATGAACCGGTGGCCGGGTCTTGCAAGCCCGTCCACCACCCGGAGGAAAAAGGAGTATATGAATGATTATGATCATGTATTTATGAGCACAAAAGATTTATGTATGATAATGAATTATTGAATAATTAATTATGATTACACGAGGAGTAGGTTGGAGATTGTGCACGCCCACTCGCCGGGCCATAAACCCTTATGAACATTTATGATCAATTGTGAATGAATATGAACGTCGTAATCCCGTTGATGTCTTCTTTTGTTTAACCACTTGGTAAAATCTTACTAAACTTCATACGGGATTAGGGCTTGCATGTATGTGTTTAAATTATGCAATATTATATATTTATGCCCCGTTTTTTATACCCACCAGTCTCTTTTAGACTGAACCCGGTTGTTTTCAGTTGTTTTGTGCAGGGATAGGAGTGCTAGGCGGGAATACAGGTCGTCTAGGTCTTGCATTTTTGTTTAGCACTTCCTTTTGTCTCATATTCACACTATTGTTGATACTTGCTTATGATTATAATTATAGTTGGAGCGTTATGATTTTTGTAGGCCGTGAGCGCCGTTGAATATTTGGATGATCTTGTATATCTATTTTTGGAGCTTGGTGGCTCACTGTATATATGTTTGGTTATTCTTGCTTCCGCGAACTTTATTTTACTCTGATTTTATGATTCTTGCACTGATTGGTTTAAGGGTTAGTCCCGCCTAGCATAGCGTGTGTGTTTTGTCCCCGTTCGCCGTGGGTTTGGCACGTGTATGGACTTCCATTTCATATACGGGTCGGGTCCCGGTGCGGGGGATGTGGTACCTCACGCTCGGGTGCTACATCCTTAAGTGGTATCAGAGCTTAGGGTTGCAAAACCCGGGCTCTAGTGTCGTGTTGAGTCAGTTAGGTCGTTCGGCTTTAGGAATAACTTGTCAATGTGTTACATATGCATTGTTTACGTGCTTGTGTGCTTTAAATCTTGAATTTTGATCGAATTATTTGCACTTGCATGCATGGACTAAAAATAGCATGCATTTCAGTATTTCTTGAACAGGATGCCTCCGCGTAGACACCGTGAGAGATCTCCCGGACATCGTCGTCATCATGATCGATCTCCTACGCCTCCACCTCAACCACAAGCACCACCGGTGGACATGGGAAATTTCATGGAAGCGGTCTTCAACTATGTAGAGCATCGGAGAGCTCAAGCTCCTCCACCACAACAGGCAGAACAACCGGCGCCTCCACCAAATCATAATAACAATAGAGACCCTCATGGGGTGTTTCTGAGTTACAACCCCCCTCGGTTTTCTGGATCTATCGATGATGCGGTCTCGGAGGGTTGGTTGATTAGATTGGAGAGGATATTTGGGGTCCGACAGTTTAGTACGCAAGAGAAGGCCCAATTTGCTATATTCCAACTCGATGGAGATGCATATGAATGGTGGGAACGAACAAGGGAGAAGCTCGAGGTAGATGGAGAGGAAGTCACTTGGGAAGTTTTCAAGAGAGAATTCCGGGAATGCTTTGTACCGGAAGTGGTAAGGGAAAGAAAGGAGCAGGAATTCATGGAATTAAAGCAAGGTACTCGTACGGTGACTCAATACCTCGCCGTATTCAATAGGCTCGGGAAATATGCTCCTCATGTCACCCGGGATGAGAAGAGGAAAGCAAGGAAGTTCATAGCGGGATTGAGACAGGATTTGAGACACGGGCAAGCGGGGCACAATTTCGAGTCATTTGCCGACACGGTGCAAAGGGCTTTGGTTCAAGAGGAGGAATTCAAGAAGAAGGATCCGATGTTTAGAGCTCCTATGGGAAGAGGATCCGGATCGAATCAAGGAAAGAGGCCGATGATTCAAGCTAGTCCACCTCCTAAGGGTCCATTTAAGAAGCCTAGGTTTGGAGGGCAAGGTTCTCAGGTCGTACCGACTCGACCAAAGGCTCTACCTATGGCTCCAGCACCTGCAAATTCACGCCCGGACGTACCTCCATGTATGCATTGCGGGGGACCGACCCATACCTACAATAATTGTCGGAGGAGGTTGAATTTGTGCCTTATATGTGGGAAGAGCGACCATATGGCGGAGACATGTCCCTACAAGAACCCCGGATTTCAGAAAGGAGCTCAGAGGCCAATGATTCAGGCTCGTGCTTACGCCCTCGAGGGTGAGGAGCAAGATGCTCAGATTGATCCCACAGCCGTGGTAGAAGGTACCCTATGCATACATAACATGAGCATTCATGCACTCTTTGATCCGGGTGCCACGCATTCCTTTATTTCTTGTGATATCGTTGCTACTCTGTGCTTGCCTGTTATCTGTCTTTCTTCTTATTATTTGGTGAGTTCGCCACTTGGAGGGAGTCTTCAGACAGATCAGTTGGTCAGGGAGTGTTCAGTTTTGATTGAGGGGAAAGAGTATCCGGCGGATTTAATTGTTATGCCCATGAAGAGGTATGGAGTTATCCTGGGTATGGACTGGTTGTCCAGGCATCGGGCCAATGTTGATTGTTTTGCGAAGAAGGTGATTTTGGGGAAAGAATTGGTGATTGGTAGTGGATCAAGAAAGGTATCTCTCTTATCTTATATGGAAGCTCACAAGTTGATGAGAGAAGGAGCAACGGGATTTATTGCTTACCTTCTTAATAGGCCGAAGGATCAAGTTAAGTTGGAAGATACCGAGGTTGTTAAGGACTTCTCCGATGTGTTTCCGGAGAATTTGAGCTCTCTACCGCCCGACCGTGAGATTGAGTTCGTTATTGATTTACATCCAGGATCCACACCGTATTCTAAGACTCCGTATCGGATGGCACCGGCCGAGTTGAAAGAATTAAAGATTCAATTAGAGGAATTGCTTGAAGTTGGATATATTCGGCCAAGTTCGTCACCTTGGGGTGCTCCGGTTCTCTTTGTTAAGAAAAAGGATGGAACCTTAAGAATGTGTATAGATTACCGGGAGCTTAACCGGATGACTGTAAAGAATAAGTATCCTTTGCCCCATATTGAGGATTTATTCGACATGTTACAAGGTTCGGGGGTTTACTCAAAGTTGGACTTGAGACAAGGATACTATCAATTGAAGATCCGGGAAGAGGACATTCCGAAGACGGGATTTAACACCCGGTATGGACACTACGAGTTCGTAGTGATGCCTTTTGGGTTGACTAATGCTCCGGCTGCTTTTATGGATATGATGCATCGAATTTTCCGGCCCTATTTGGATAAGTTTGTGGTAATTTTCATCGATGACATCTTGGTTTATTCGAGAACTCCGGAGGATCATGCAAGGCATCTCAGAATTGTGTTGGAAACCTTAAGGGAACATCGGTTGTATGCTAAGTTTAGCAAGTGCGAGTTCTGGATTGATCGGGTAGCATTTTTGGGTCATATTATTTCAAGGAAAGGTTTAGAAGTAGACCCTTCCAAGATTGAGACGGTTATTCATTGGCAAAGCCCGAAAAATGCTTCAGAAATAAGGAGTTTCTTGGGTTTGGCAGGCTACTATCGAAGATTCGTTCAGGATTTCTCAAAGATTGCGGCTTCTTTAACCCGATTGACTAAGAAAGCAGTTAAGTTTGAGTGGGACGAGGCATGTGAGGCTAGTTTCCAACTTCTAAAAGAAAAGTTGACCACCGCTCCTGTATTAGCACTTCCCGAAGGTACAGAAGGATATACAGTTTATACGGACGCCTCAAAGGAAGGTTTGGGATGTGTATTGATGCAAAATGGAAGAGTGATCGCCTATGCCTCAAGGAAATTGAAAGAGCATGAACAGAACTACCCCCACTCACGATTTGGAATTAGCGGCAGTGGTCTTTGCTTTGGGTAAGTGGAGACACTATCTTTATGGAATTTCGTTCGAAGTCTTTTCCGATCACAAGAGCCTCCAATATTTATTCTCGCAAAAGGAATTGAATAAGAGACAACGGCGTTGGATGGAACTGTTGGCGGATTATGAGTGTACAATCCGATACCATCCCGGCAAAGCCAATTTGGTCGCGGATGCGCTTAGTCGGAAAGCTAGCGTGTCCAATGTGAAAGTGGAGATTGGAGATGAGAATGAGTTTTTCAAGCTGAGGGCTAGTGTTCGGAATATCACGGTTCAACCAGATCTTAAGCAGAAATTATTTGATGCTCAGAGGATTGATCCCGAGGTTCAGAAATTAGCTGAGAAAGCTCGAGCTGATTCAGAGTGTTCATTTGGGTTTGATGATACGGGACTTCTGAGGTTCAAGAATAGGGTGGTTGTCCCGGAAGAGTTAAAAAGGATTATTCTTGAGGAAGCTCATCGGTCAGGTTATTCGATACATCCCGGAGGGAACAAAATGTATAAGGATCTTAAGCAATTCTATTGGTGGAATGGATTGAAACGGGATGTGATCGACTTCGTGAAACACTGCATGACTTGTCAGGTGGTAAAGGCAGAACATCAAAAGCCATCGGGGCTACTTCAACCATTGCCTATCCCGGAATGGAAATGGGAACAAATAGCTATGGATTTTGTTTCGGGATTACCAAAAGTGAGAGGAGGTTTAGATGGAATTTGGGTTATTGTGGACAGATTGACGAAGTCAGCTCATTTTCTTGCTATCAGAATGTCCGATAAAGTGAGTAAGTTGGCCAAGAGGTACAATGATGAGATTGTCAGACTTCATGGAGTACCTGTCAGTATTGTCTCGGATCGGGATCCCAGATTTACTTCAAGGTTATGGCAAGAATTACAGAAGTGTTTGGGAACAAGGCTTCAATTCAGCACAGCTTTCCATCCTCAGACCGACGGACAATCAGAAAGGTTAATTAAGTATTTGGAGGATTTGTTGAGAGCATGTGCATTGGACTTTCAGAGTTCGTGGAATGAACAGTTGCCGTTAATCGAGTTTGCTTACAACAATAGCTATCAAGCCTCGATTGAAATGGCCCCTTATGAAGCTCTTTATGGACGTAAATGTCGATCACCGTTGTTCTTTGACTTGGAGGAATGGAATTGGACCAAGCAAGAAGGGATTAAAAGAGGGGAAAAGAAGGAAAAACCCTCTAAGGCTGTACAAGAGGCCATTGATAAGGTCCAGATAATTAGACAACGGATGAAGGCTGCTCAGGATCGACAAAAGAGTTATGCAGATCTTCGGAGGAAGAATTTGGAGTTTGAGATTGGAGATAGGGTTTTCTTAAAAGCTTCCCCACGAAAAGGGTTCTCAAGGATTGGACGGGGAGGAAAATTAAACCCTCGGTATATGGGACCGTATGAGATTTTGGAGAAGATTGGGGATACGGCCTATCGATTGGACTTGCCTCCGAATCTGACTGGAATTCATAACGTGTTTCATGTCTCACAGCTCCGAAAGTATTTTCGAGATGAGTCCGAGGTTCTACCGGTTGAAGAAGTGGAATTAGAACCGGATCTCACCTTCGTTCAGAACCCGATTAAGATTTTGGATCGGAAGTTTCAAGAACTTCGAAATCGGCGTATTCCACTAGTCAAGGTTCTTTGGAGAAGTGATAAAACCGAAGAGGCTACGTGGGAGACGGAGGATAAGATGAAAAGGTTTCACCCCGAGTTATTTCCGAGCGAGCAGTGAATCCGAGGACGGATTCCTTTAAGGGGGAGAGATTGTAACGCCCCGATTTCTCGGACGTAAAGGTACGACGTATGTGTTTACCAAATTGCGCGAATTAATTGTTTTTACGTGTTTTATATTTAATTTTTATTATAATTGTTATTATTTTATTATATTATATTATAATATTTATTTCTAATATTATTAATTATATATGTATATTTCGTATTATATATATGTATATATGTTTAATTATTACATTATTAAATTAATGATTATACTAATTATATGTTTTATTAATTAATTATGTTTTAATTAACTAAATATATATATATATATATATTTATACGTGAAATCACATATATGCATGAAATTGTATTTTTTGCATGGAAAATCATATGCATGCATGAGATTATAAAATTTTGCATGGGAATTATTTTGCATGGATTTTATAAAATTTTGCATGGAAATTTATTTATATTGCATGAATTTCATTTCCTTTTTTTTGCATGAAAATTATATGAATTGCATGTTTAAGTTATTCGTTTATTTTGTGCTTCGTTCTTATATGATATGATATCAAATTGCCACGATTTTGTAATATGTCGTACATATATGTGTTATGAACATGATTTTATGCTCAAATTATGTTTTCGAATTCATTTGGTCGGTTAACGAATTTAATTTTGATCGAGGAACCAAAACGGGAGCTAACGAGCACTTAGCGTACCCTTGGTTCCGAATTTAATATCTTGAGCTCGGGAACTCGGATTCGAGTTCCGTCAACTTCGCTGAACTCGTAACGAAAATACGAGTTTAGTAAACTTAGCTTTACATTTTTCCCAATTCATTTGTAACTCCGTAATCCAACCGAAAAACGAAACGGGGACCAACTTGACCTTGTTACACTAATTCAGCCATATCTTGGCCAAACCATAACCAAATTAACCATGGTTAGATTCTTTGAAACCCTAACTCAACCCTCTATCATGCCATAACCAGCCTTGACCGAGATTATCATCACACAAGCCCCAAAACTCAGCCAAAGCTACTGTTTTTCTCTCCAGTCCCGTAACCCTTCACCATTTGGAGAATTTGGAGCTCAAATCTCATCCAAACCTCAACCAATCATCAAGGTAAGCTTAGGGTTGTATTGTATGATTAATTCTGGTCATTTTCATCTTTTTATTCATGATTTTGAGCATGGTTTCATCCATTTCTGGGCTTATTACCGAAAATATGAGTTTTTGAGCAATATGTTGATCTTCTTCATTTCTCAACGGTTTTGCTTGATTCCAAGCTTGAGATTTATTGTTTTGACATCCTCATAACATTTATAGACATTAATTTCGTGGTTGTTGAAGAAATTATGATATATCATTTATGACAAATTTCAGAATTTTCACTTGAAGGTCACGTATGTTTTCTCTTCTTGTTTGAGCTTGTGGGAATTGATTTACTTGATGAATATATAATGTTTTACTGCTTCTTGGTTGGCCTTAACTGAATTGAATGATTGGAGTAGGAGTGAATTCGATCATGCCCTGTTTTCTTCGAACATGCCCTGTTTTCACGCAGAGAAAAATTGCTGTCAACTGCTGTTCTTCTTCCTTCTTTTTGCTGTCTTCTTTCATGGATTTTTGGTGTGTAATCTTGTTGAGTTTGTGCTGCATTTGGTACCTTGTATTGCTGCCTTGGTTACTTGCAATTCTCGTGTTTGAGTCTGCCCTGTTTTACGCATTTTCTGCTGTGATTTGAGGCTGCTGCTGTCGCACGACACGGGCGTTCCTTTTCTGCCCGTTCCGGCGAGGCACGGGGGTGCTGCAAAGCCTGGAACTTCTGTACCGAGACACGGGGGTGTCTCGGTCCAGGCTTGGAGGGTGACACGGGGGTGTCACCCCCTTTTCGCTGAACTGTTTCTGCTGCTTCTTCCTGGAATTTGTTGCTGCCATTTCTGCTACTTCTTGTTGCTACTGCTTCTGTTGTGTTTATATATATATGTATATGTACTGTGTTGGTGTTGTAGTGTGCATGCATGGAGTGAGATTGTGTGTGTGCGTGAGTATATATATATATGTTTGTGTGTTTGTTAATTGTGTGTGCATGCATGTGTATAAATTATATAGTATATATATTGCTTGTAATATTTAAATGCATGCATGGTTTGTATTTAGTGTATAAAATATATATGCATGCATGTGTGTGTGAGTGTGTACGTATATATATGTATATATTATATATATATTGTACATTATATATATGGTTAATTATGTATATTATATTATATATATTTATTATATATTTTAATTATTATTTGATTTAATTTAATTATTGAAATTAATTCATTTCTATTTCGCGTATTTATTCGACTGACTTTTGATTGAACGTTCTATTTAATTTATTCCTATTTGTGAATTATGAACACTATGAATTTATGAAATTGATATGAATTTATGAATATTATATATGTTATGTTTACTAAATGAATGTTAGATTAATTGTTATGCATTATGAATTATGAATTTACGAATATTATGAATTTATGAATTTATGTAATTTATGTGAATTTATGAACTTATGAAATTTAATTGAAATAAATGAACGAATGAATGAATATATGTTTTAAATTTCTTAATCGTGCACATGAACATTGTATTAATATAATATGATCATTTATGCATTCACGTCATGTTCACTTCATTGCCGAGCGTCATATGTGGTCATTGAGTCTCATATCTCTTCTTTTGCACAGATTCGGGGTTGGTCGGAGACGAGGGCGAGCCTTGAGACGCGTGTGCCCTTATCTCTGTTTTGGTAAAGGTGGGTTTTTCTTCTATTAGTTAAAACAACCTTATATATTCCTTATGTGCAAAGTTAAGCCAAAACCGTATATTTATATATATTGAGTCCTTTCGGGTAAATCATTTCAAACGTATGACCCTTTCTTTTATTTATGAACCCTACCTTATGTTTGGCGAGATATTTATGATTTATGATTGCACGGGCCCCGGGACTTAGTATATGTGGCTAACCGAGGAAGCAAGGGCTGACGGGGATCCCATATACTAGTTCCAACCAAACTACGGTGATACCGGCCCTCGCTAGGAGTTTTAGCGGGGAATGGGAGCTGAGTGCCTTTGGGGGATTCATGTACCCCCATTGGTCCATGTATGAACCGGTGGCCGGGTCTTGCAAGCCCGTCCACCACCCGGAGGAAAAAGGAGTATATGAATGATTATGATCATGTATTTATGAGCACAAAAGATTTATGTATGATAATGAATTATTGAATAATTAATTATGATTACACGAGGAGTAGGTTGGAGATTGTGCACGCCCACTCGCCGGGCCATAAACCCTTATGAACATTTATGATCAATTGTGAATGAATATGAACGTCGTAATCCCGTTGATGTCTTCTTTTGTTTAACCACTTGGTAAAATCTTACTAAACTTCATACGGGATTAGGGCTTGCATGTATGTGTTTAAATTATGCAATATTATATATTTATGCCCCGTTTTTTATACCCACCAGTCTCTTTTAGACTGAACCCGGTTGTTTTCAGTTGTTTTGTGCAGGGATAGGAGTGCTAGGCGGGAATACAGGTCGTCTAGGTCTTGCATTTTTGTTTAGCACTTCCTTTTGTCTCATATTCACACTATTGTTGATACTTGCTTATGATTATAATTATAGTTGGAGCGTTATGATTTTTGTAGGCCGTGAGCGCCGTTGAATATTTGGATGATCTTGTATATCTATTTTTGGAGCTTGGTGGCTCACTGTATATATGTTTGGTTATTCTTGCTTCCGCGAACTTTATTTTACTCTGATTTTATGATTCTTGCACTGATTGGTTTAAGGGTTAGTCCCGCCTAGCATAGCGTGTGTGTTTTGTCCCCGTTCGCCGTGGGTTTGGCACGTGTATGGACTTCCATTTCATATACGGGTCGGGTCCCGGTGCGGGGGATGTGGTACCTCACGCTCGGGTGCTACAAAACCCCTTAGGCCCACTGGTGGCGTTTCGAAGGGAAAGGCCCAAAAGAAGAAGCGTGATCAGAAAGAGGATGTTTGCTTCCATTGTGGCAAAGCGGGACATTGGAGGAGAAACTGCCCAGAGTACAAGGCTACTCTAAAGAAAGGTATCTTTCTCGTTGAAATGGATCTTTCTATTAATTCTAGTTCTTGGGTACGTGATACCGGTTGTGGAACTCATATCTGTAATGATCTACAGATGCTAAGTGAAGTCCAACAACTAAAAGAAGGAGAATGTGTCTTGAAGATCGGTGATGGCTCAAACGTTGAAGCTCGAGCTTTAGGCACAATTAGATTAGATTTAGGTAGTTTTCAGTTAGTCTTGAATAAAGTCCTTTATGTACCGAGCATTATTCGTAATATAATTTCAGTTCCAATATTACATTGTGAAGGTTATGAAACTTATATTAAGAATTGTAAATACTTTATCAAACGGAACAACTCTTCCGTTCACATCGGTACTCTAAGTAATGGACTTTATCTAACTCAGAATATCAATATTATGAATATACAACGAGAAACGAAGCGTAAGAGAGATGACAAAGTTTCAGCTCCCTTATGGCACGCTAGATTAGGACACATTTCCAAGAACATAATTAGCAAGAAAAACACTTTAGGATCATTCTCTGAAAAATGATCTTAAGGAGTTAACTTCTTGCGAATCCTGTCTTAAAGGAAAGATGTCCAAAGTTCCTTTTAAAGGAACTGTGGAACGTGCCACTAAGGTTTTGGATTTGATCCATGCTGATGTTTGTGGACTGCTCAGTGTAAGCACAAGAAACAATCATCAGTATTTCATAACCTTTACTGATGACTTCAGTCGGTATGCTTTTGTGAAATTCTTAGAATTTCAAAAGGAGGTTGAGAACCAAACTAGTCACAAGATCAAAGCACTTCGATCTGATCGAGGAGGCGAGTATCTTAGTGAAGAATTCCTTAATCATCTCAAAGATAATGGGATTATCTCTCAGTGGACTCCTCCGGGAACTCCTCAGCTAAATGGAGTTTCTGAGAGAAGGAATCGAACCTTACTTGATATGGTTCGTTCCATGATGAGTTTCACTGACTTACCACATTCTTTCTGGGGTTATGCCCTAGAAAGTGCAGCAAAGATTTTGAATCTAGTTCCCTCTAAGTCAGTCCCTAAAACGCCCTATGAAATGTGGCATAGTAAAATCCCTAGCTATTCTTACTTAAGAATTTGGGGTTGTCCTGCTTACGTGAAGAGGACACTGGGAGATAAGTTAGAATCTCGTTCTAACTTATGCTACTTTGTAGGTTATCCTAAGGAATCCATAGGATATTACCTCTATGATCAATCAGAGCAAAAGGTGTTTGTTTCCAGAAATGCCACTTTTCTTGAGAAACCGTTCCTTAAAGAAAGGAAAGGCAAGATCATAGAATTAGAGGAAGTACAAAGTGACCCCACGCCACCCACTGAAAAAACGTCCCCTACTGATCAACCACAACCAATCACGAATTTCGATACACACAAAAATCCTCCTCTGAGGCGTTCTGAACGCACTCCTAGACAGCCGGAGAGATGGTATGGATTCTTCCATGAAATCTCTCAAAAGGATAATGATCCTTTAACATATGAGGAGGCACTTTCAGATTCCGACTCTGAACAGTGGATAAAAGCCATGAAATCCGAAATGGATTCCATGAACTCCAACCAAGTTTGGACCTTGGTAGATTTGCCTGATGGGGTCAAACCCATTGGTTGCAAATGGATCTTTAAGAGAAAGCTCGGAGTTGATGGAAGCATTGCAGCCTACAAAGCAAGACTGGTTGCAAAAGGATTCACTCAAAGACCCGGCGTGGACTTTGACGAAACCTTCTCACCAGTTGCAATGTAAAAGTCTATTCGGATCATGCTTGCCATTGCTGCATATTATGACTATAAGATATGGAAAATGGATGTGAAAACTGCCTTTCTCAATGGTGACATTGATAAAGACATTTACATGGAGCAACCCATAGGTTTCACATTCAGTGGGAGTGAGCAAAAGGTTTGCAAACTCCAAAGATCAATCTATGGATTGAAACAGGCTTCTAGGAATTGGAACATTCGATTTGATGAATCGGTCAAAGCGTTTGGCTTCATCCAAATGTCGAATGAATCATGTGTGTATAGAAAGGAATTGGAGACCTCAGTGCAATTCTTAGTACTTTATGTTGATGACATCCTTCTTATTGGGAATTCGAAGGATGACATGAAAGTGACTAAGTTATGGTTATCGAACCAATTCGAGATGAAAGATCTTGGTGATGCGTCCTATATCCTTGGAATTAAAATCTATAGAGTTAGATCTAGAAGGTTAATAGGACTATCACAGTCGATGTACATTGACAATGTATTGAAGAGATTCAATGTGGAGTCAGCAAAGGTTAAGAACCTTCCTATGAGTGTAGGAACATGTCTTTCAAAGAAGATGTGTCCTAAGACTACCTTATGCATCAGCAATAGGTAGCATAATGTAATGTTATGTACTCGACCGGATGTGGTTTACGCACTTAGTGTAATGAGTCGTTTCCAATCTGACCCTGGAGATGGTCACTGGGCTGCCGTGAAGAATATTCTTAAGTACTTGAAAAGTACTAAAGATTTATTCTTAGTTTACGGAGGTCAGAAAGATCTTACTATCGAAGGATACTTCGATGCAAGCTTTGCATCTGACTTAGATGATTTTAAGTCAATGTCAGGATACATTTTCTGCCTAAACGGCGGAGCAGTGAGTTGGAAGAGTTACAAGCGAACGACCACTGTAGATTCGACCACTGAGGCCGAATACTTAGCTGCAAATGATGTAGCTAAGGAAGGTGTTTGGATTAGAAACTTCATTCAAGAGTTGAATGTTGTTCCTAGCATGAAAGACACCATTACTGTGTTTTGTGACAACACTGGGGCGGTTGCTCAAGCAAGAGAACCAAGATCTCACCAACGGACCAAGCACATTATGAGGAAGTATCACCTAATCCGTGATATTATCAAAAGAGGAGATGTGCTAATTGAGAGGGTCACATCAGCAGAGAACGTGGCAGATCCACTTACTAAACCCCTTAGTCGAAAAGCTTTCCAAGGTCATCTTTAGAAGTTGGGACTTAGAGTAGCTTTAGAATGGCTTTGACGGGCAAGTGGGAGATTGTTAGGAATAGTGCCGTAGAAAGCCGATTGTATATCCGCTTTGTGCTTTTCCTTATTGTAATAACAAACAATCTTTGAATGAAATAACGAATTGAGGCAACACTTCTTTATATGCTCTTGTTTGGTATGCGTTTACTTAAGCTGTGCATGTATGAGAACTCCCCTAATCCTGATGACTTTAGGACTCTACCATTTAGGTGAAATGGTTCATGAAACGAGCCCTATATCACGTAAGTCATGATTAGTAAAATACTCCAAGCCGATGAGTCCTACAGACAGTGGGAGTGTCAACCTCACTCCTCTAAGGCTTGCTTGTGGGATCATGCCCTTAAGAAGGACCACCTTGTTTCATGGAGGTGCAAAGTGTATAGTTGATACGTGCGTGATACAAGAGGGTGCTTACTTTAATAAGTAAGTTCACTTAGATGCCCCGTGTGAGAACATTCCTAAATGGGAAAGGAAGTTTCTATTTCAGGAAATGGAAACTTCCAGATTAGGAAATATCTCACGAGTCATTGATGTGATTAATTGATCCTTAGACTTGAGGTTCCTTGTCACTTTATGAGTTAACTCTGTAGTGTTAGGTATAAGCTTTAAAGGGTGTCGCCTTAGATAACTGATTCAAGGCTTATGCTGGGGCTGCACAAGTGATTCATGAAAGTGAATGAGAATCAAGAAAGGACCTACACTTGCATTTGCAATGTGATCTCTTATTGTGTAAGTCATTCATATGCCATATGGAGTCCTTGGCCAAGGCTGTAGATCAAGACATCAAGAAAAGGGTTTCTTGGATTGAGATCAAATGGATATGAAATGCACTTAGCTTTAAGACCGGATTATTAGGGTTCTGATTATTCCCTTACCCTAGATCTTGGTTGAGAGATAGTAAGTAGGAGGATTGTATCTCACATGAATCAATGATTTAAAGGTTTTGTCGAATCCGAACATTCCAATTCAGCTAGGGGTTAAACAGCTGTAGCTAGACTATGGTCGTTTAATTTGTGGACTGATTAATTAATTAGTGAATTAATTAATTAGGGTCACTGCTAATTGAATTGAGAACCTAGAGGGTCACACACAACAACTTGGTTACGTGAGTTGAGGGTTTAAAATGATTAAACGAGTTAATCGGGCCAAGAGGGTTCCACACGTGTGGGTCACGTGAGTGAGACGTGTCCTTCTGACACGAGTCTTATTTGTTAAATATTTAATAGACTTTGTTTTAATTTTGAATTAAAAAGAAAGTCTTATTTTGGAGAAAAATAATCTAGTTAATTAATTATGAATTAATTAATTAGATAAAATAAGTTATTTATTTTAAATAAATAAAGTATAAAATTATCCAAAAATAGTTTGGATATTTTTAGCTCTCTTGAAAGTTGATTTGAATTAGAATTCAAAGTAAAAGTCAAAATTACTTGATGATCAAGTAATAGGAGAGAGAGAGAGAGACCAAAATCCTAGCCCATTAAGGACTAGGAATTTCGGCACCCTCTCTCTATAAATAGGGGACCTCGAGCTCCTCTAGGAGCTAATTGGCAATTGTTTTGGTTCATGTGTTGAACACCTTCCTTTCTCCAAGATAAACGAAACCCTAGGATAAGCCTAAACACTAACTAGAGAACTAGCATCCTTACTAGTTAGATTGTGATCAAGTTGGTGGACTATCTCTAGAGAGCTTCAAGTTAGAAGTTTGAAGATTTGAGCTTTACCAAGGAGAGGGGATCAAGCCGCGAGAAGAGCGTTCTTGGGTGGCTTGAAACGCTTCAAGAAAGAATAAAAGAAAAGTATGTTTTCTATCTCTACGAATTTGGATACACGATTGCGAGTCCAAGATCCTTTTGTTGGGAAAAATTTTTAAATTCCGCTGCTTTCTGATTCGTGTTTTCCAACACTTACTCCATAAGCAAAGGCGAACTGAAAACAAAATGAATCGTAAATCAATCCCACTGTAAAACCGTTTGGGGAAGAGAGGTGCCCCTCTCAACCCCCACACTTAAAGCTTATTGAGTCGGGGGATCTCGCCCGCTCCGTTGACGGGCCATGACACATGCACCCGCTGGCATAAGAGAAATCGCTTTCCGTTCGACCTCCTGAGGTTGAGCCAAGCCTCCCGTTGGTGGAGTCGTGTTGATGAGAAAGCCCGGCGACCCCATGGACGACACGGGATCACATACCACTTCTCCGGGGCCCAAACTTACACTTACACTTATCGAACAAAGCTTTTTCATAAGTCATATCACACTTATATACACTCACACTTATCAAAGCTTTGCAAAGTAAACGAAAATAGGGCTTAGATACATATAAAAGCTTTTTCAAAGCCTCATAACAAACGGGACAAATCCCACAAAATATTTATCGAACACATATCTATATATATATACATATACAAGTCGCATGCGGGTTCGAAATTCAAATATGGTTTTAGGACATCATAACTAAAAGGAAAGAAAACCTCACCTTGTCCACCAAACCGAACAAAACGGTCCGAAAGCAAACAAAACAACCTCCTCCTCAACAACGGAACGAACCTAAGAGCAAAAAAAAGAAAAAGAGACAAACTTAGACACAAAATGAACCATATTGACGCTCGGCAAATGCATATGAATGCAAGTGATGCGTAAGAAGCTTAACATGTTAACATATAATGCATACCAGTTCATATTAGACCATAAGTGTCATAAATCATGTGAAACGAATTCATAAGTTTCATATAACAAATATATGATATCATACAACATGTTACCAACGTATTCATATCATGCAAGGAGCAAGGATTGATCATGCAAGGCATATAAACGAAACATGAAGTCACACACACACGTTAGAGAAGCATATCGCACATATGAAGCCATGATTTGAAAACGAGGACATAAATCAAGTCATAATTTCATAATACACAAGTTAACACATAATACATTAAGCTAAAACTGTATATAGGTCACAAACGGGATGAGAGAAGGCAAGAAAAAGCAACGAAACCATGAAAGAAACTCCCCCAGGGTGCTACCCTAACACATCACACGGCCATGTCCAAAATATAAAGGAAACAGACACGGCCGTATCCGAATTAAATAAAATCAGATGCCCAAGGTCGAACGATTGACACGGCCATCTCAAGAATCAACACAAACTAGACACGGCCGTGTCCAGTACAAATTTTCGAAAATCGGTTTTGGCGTAGTAACGGTTTCTAAGGGCAAAAATAGGGTATTTTCGTGCAGCATCATGGGGAGGTTTTCTTAGGCCATAAATACACATAACAAGCATGAGATTAACATCAAAGCATCACCAATTCATGCATCAAAACACAGCAACAAGCAGCTCTAAAATAGCCCCACAAAATCGGTGCAAATAAGGTAGAAAACAAGGCAGGCCATTCTCTCCAAGTTTGAGGCTAAAACAGGGGGTAAAAGCTTCCAAACACTTAGTTAACACGTACAACAACTAAAGTATTTCATGTCCATGAAATTTCACATAAAACGGAGCTCAAGAAATCAACAAACAAATCCAAAAATCATGACAACATTTCAGTTAAAACGGAAGCAGATTTGCAGCAGTTTTTAAGGTCCAAGAAATCAAGTTTGCAGACAAAAAGAAGTATGAAATCAGGGCAAAACAGAGCATATTCATAGAACAACATGTATATTACATAACCAATCATTAGCATAAGAAATTAGAGGCAAGAATTCGTCAAAAACAACTAAAAAACGTGATAGCAGTTCATACCGGTAGAGCAGTTCGAAATTCCAGTTTTCATGGCTAAAAGCTCAATGTTTCATTCAAGCTATCAAAGAAGAAATAAACCTATGACATCTAGCATGAAGTATAGATCAATAATGGTAGCAAAGAAGTTCATATAATCTCCAAAGATGCATGAAATCAGCCACAACTTCAAGCTAAGGCAAATAAGCAAGAAATCACCTCTAACCCTTCCTATTAATGCCATCTCCCAAACTCAAATTATATCTCAAGTAAAACATGAAATTCATGGATCAAATTCATAATATAATCATGGAGAATTCAAAAATCTACTTACGTTCAAGAGTTGATGAATTATGGAAGAGATTAAGCTTCAAAATCACAAGCCATGGAGGAGGGTTTCTTCTTTCTCTTCTTCTTCTCCATTGTAGCAGCTTTTCCTCTCTGTTGGGGGTGTGAGGATCAAAATATGGCTGATAAGAGAGAGAGAGATAGGTGAGTCAAGTTCATATAAACCAAGGTTAAGGCTTAGGTGAGATTAAATTGGGCCCACAAGTACAAGACTAGTCAAAGGTGGTTGCTTTAGCACAAGCTACTCATTCCAGTCAAAAAACGGGGGGTCCAAAAGGGGTTAGAAAAATACCAACCTCATTTCAAAGTTTCCTTTCTTCGTTTTAAATCCGACGCTTCTTCGGGAATTCGAATCCGAATTCCCGAGCTCAAGTTATGGCCTCGGGAACACGAGGCGCGCTAAAACTAGTTAGGCCCTCATGTCCCTTGTCAAATACTTAAGGTTTAAAACCTCGACAAACGAACCCTAAATCTTAAAACAAACTTGTAAACATATTCATAACTCACATATATCATGCATATCAAAATTTCACAAAAATCGCAATTGAATTCCGGCGCATAACGAGCAAATTACGAGCATGCAAACTAAAACGTTTAAAATTCAAAGTCCAAAATATAAACAATTAGTTTCATATAATTTTAAATAATCATATAAGCATTAAAATAACACTAAAATACGTAATTAAATAATTTAAAGCGCTTAAAACCCTCTCGTTACGGCGTACCTGGAAATCCGAGCGATTGGGATGTTACAAACTACCCTCCTTCAAAAGGACCTGTCCTCAGGTCCCAAGGAGAATCTTGAACGGCTCCGAAGGCAAGCCCAACTCCACACTTCCACTGCGCTACTCTGATCCCATACTTCTCGGGACCCTATCTCCTTAAATGGTGAACCGGACACAAAGTCCTAGTCGTTTGCCCCCACATCCCTAAAAAAAATTCGGGAGTAGTTGGAGAATTCTCAACCTTAGCACATAGACATTACTACACAAAGTCCATAACGTCTTTCTTATGCCTGAACAACCGGTATCCCAAAACTCCGAACAACCTCAAACCCTGAGTGGGATTAACTCGTGACCTTACACTCCTTAAGGCGTAGGCTACCGTTCATCTACAAGCAACACACAACAAAGGCCTTCCTTTGTGCCTCGGTTGGAAACAAGGTAGCCTTTTGTACCTCCGGTTAGGCAAAAGTCGATACCGAGGGCAAAATCTCTTCAACCGCCTTCGCCCACTCAAAACCTTACCACTTACTCTGAGGCAATCCTCGGTTCTTCCATGAGGGGTATCAACGGGTTGGCCTTCAATCTAATACCCCAAAATATCGTTGAGTCCCTGACAGACCTCATGAAAGCAAGTGCTAACTTCAACAAGAACAAAACACCTCCAAACAAGCCTACCAAAAGTAGCTCGACCCTCACAACTCACCGAACACTCATGTACCCTCTACACCACAAGCTCTCTCCAAAAGAGAGTTAACACAAAAGGTAAAATAAAGCACACAATGAACAAGAACTAAGAAGAAAAGAAATACACAACAAGCAAAAATAAGAAGAAAAGGAGGCACACTTCAAACAAGAACTAAGAAGGGAAAGAAACATATAATAAACAAGAACCAAGAGGGAAAGCAATTACGCAACAAGTGTAACCAAAAATCACCGAAAAACAAAGAATAAGGCAATAAAGACGTGGGTTTCCCCTATATTAAAATATTCATGAAATGTAATGCCATGAATGCTTCATGTACCGTTCACCATAGTCGATGTCAACTCCTTGCTTTTTCGAAGGGTCATCTTGTGCTTGAACCGGGATCTTGAAGTCATGGCATTTCTTTGAAGAACTTAAATTCCTCTTCTTCGATTAACTTTCATCATACCTTCAATTTCTCGGTACTTGAATCATTCTCTCACCTTCAGTATTGGAATCCTTTCTTGTTTGATATTGGTCATCTCATGAAATTCTTGAATTTCCCTTTCTATATGATTCGAGTCTCTACAATGTGAATATTACATTGCTTCTGGTGCGGAGATGTAACATCCATCTTCGATAATTGAATCTTCTTATACTCGGCATCATTGAAATCTTTAATTTTAAGGAGTTCCTCTTATCTTTTGGTCTCCTCGTCTTGCCTTCCAATTATTCCCTCTTGAAGCATTCTCCCATCTAACGGCACTTTAAATAATTCCTAGTTTCTCTTAATTTGATCTTTCCACTTCGCCATTGAAATCTTCTTTTTCTGACATTGTCGATATTTTGAAGCTTTTCAGGAATTTCTCGAAGTTTAGATTCCTTGCTTCATCTTCGAATCCCAAACCGGTCTTTTCTTCACACGAGTAATGGGTGAGACCCAGTGGATTGATTACCCATTCCTCCATAGCCCCGAGTATCTTGCATCCTCAGATCATGCACATATTCTTGGAATTTGAATGTTTGATCGAATTCCATGCCTACTTGTTTGCGATTAATTCCGAACCCTAGGATAGTCCTCGAAGGTACCCAACCTTTCAAACCCTTATATAAAATCATCCATCTATTTTCATTCTTCAATTTGAAATCTTCTTGTCATCAAACTCGGAAGGGAGGTACTTGTACAAAGTTCTTAAATAGAACTCCCTCATGAGAATTCTTCTCGGACTCCTCAAATCTCAACTTTCTTCTCTTGATCACCAAGAACTTTGCCTTGATATCCTCATTTCAAATTTCTTCCAAAGATAAAAATCCCTAAGCCCCTTGTAGATCGAATATATCTGTCTCTCTTGTTCTTTTCCCGGTAATACTTGCTGATATCAAAGGAGTATCCTAAAATAAAATACAGTTCCAAGAAGATATCGATGCATGCGGGGTTTTCAGTGCATGTTCATGTGAACGAATAATACAAATAATATCAGATAATTCATATAAGTGATGTAGTGAATGCCAACAAACACGTAATCCTAAGTCGAGCGACCTAGACAAACTCAACACGACACGAGAGCTCCGGTTTTGCAACAAAGAGCTCTGATACCACTTAAAGATGTAAAACCCCGGAGCGAAGGGCGTCACATACCCCGCACCATAGCCCAACACTTGAAATGAAATGGGAACTCCGCCCACGCATCAAACCATGACGAACGCGTGACAAACAAAAATACAACCTAAGCTAAGCGGTCTAGACCCTACTTATAGCGCGCAATAAAACAAATAACGAAAGCGGAAGCACCAGAATCCCAAAAAACAAACAAACATACTCGAGACATAAACACGATATATCAAAATTTAGCAAGACAAGTTATACAAACCCTTACAAATCGAATTAAGACATAACTTCTACATATTTCAAAATTAGCAAAAATGCATAAAGAAAACAAAATACAATGCATGTGACTCGAGCTATCCACAACCATGACTCAAAGACAAGCGCCTAGCTCCAACTCTCAAACAGGCACCTGCAAGCTGAAATCAAAGGGGGAAAAAGAGAGAAATAACGAGGGTCAGTCCTAGAGACTGGTGAGGGGGCTAACACACGCACCAATACATATACATAAGAGAAAAGCATGTACAAAGCTGAAAGGGTTGATGAACCGGGTGCGGTCTTTGCATTCTAAAACATTTAACCCGTAGTAATATATATAAAGAAAGAAGTTTGTGGCCGAAGGCCAAATTCAGTCAAGTTTTAGAGTTTAGAAATCCGCCCCCGTTTGACAACCATAAATGAAACATAACGTACCGAAAGGTTGAAATCCAACCCATTTACTCCATAAGCAAAGGCAAACCGAAAACAAAACGAATCATAAATCAATCCCACAGCAAAATCGTTTGGGGAATAGAAGTGCCCCTCTCAACCCCCACACTTAAAACTTATTGAGTCATGGGATCCCGCCCGCTCCTTTGACGGGCCATGACACATGCACCCGCTGGCATAGGAGAAGTCGCTTTCCCTTCGACCTCCCGAGGTTGACCCAAGACTCCCGTTGGTGGAGTTGTGTCGATGAGGGAGCCCGATGAGCCCATGGACGACCCGGGATCACATACCACTTCTCCGGGGCCAACACTTACAGTTACACTTATCAAACTTACACTTATCGAACGAAGCTTATTCATAAGTCATATCACGCTTATATACACTGACACTTATCAAACCTTTGCAAAGTAAACGAAAATAGTGCTTAGATACATATAAAAGCGTTTACAAAGCCTCATAACAAACGGGACAAATCCCATAAAATACGTATCGAACACATATCTATATATACATATACATATATAAGTCGCATGCGGGTTCGAAATTCAAATATAGTTTTAGGTCATCATAACTAAAAGGAAAGAACCTCCTCCTCAACAACGGACCGAAAACAAACAATAGAACCTCCTCCTCAATAACGGAACGAACCTAAGTGCAAAACAAAGAACAAGAGACAAACTTAGACTCAAAATGAACCATATTGACGCTCGGCAAATGCATATGAATGCAAGTGATGCGTAAGAAGCTTAACATGTTAACAAATAATGCATACAAGTTCATATTAAACCATAAGTCTCATAAATCATGTCAAACGAATTCATAAGTTTCATATAAAAAATATATCATATCATACAAATGTTACCAATGTATTTATACCATGCAAGGAGCAAGGATTGATCATGCAAGGCATATAAACGAAAAATGAAGTCACACACACACGTTAGAGAAGCATATCGCACATATGAAGCCATAATTTGAAAATGAGCACATAAATACAGTCATAAATTCATAATACACAAGTTAACACATAATACATTAAGCTAAAAATGTATATAGGTCACAAACGGGATGAGAGAAGGCAACGAAAAGCAACGAAACGATGAAAGAAACTCCCCCGGGGTGCTACCGTGACATATGACATGGCCATGTCCAAAATACAAAGGAAACGGACACGGCCGTGTCCGAATTAAATAAAATCAGATGCCCAAGGTCGAACCATTGACACGGACATGTCAAGAATCAACAAAAACTGGACACAGCCGTGTCCACTTCAAATTTTCGAAAATCAGTTTTAGCGAATAAACGGTTTCTAAGGGCAAAAACAGGGTATTTTCGTCCAGCATCTTGGGGAGGTTTTCATAGGCCGTGAAGTACACATAACAAGCATGAAATTAACATCAAAGCATAATCAGTTCATGCACCAAAATGCAGCAACAAGCATCACCAGAATAGCCACACAAAATCGATGCAAATAAGGTAGAAAACAAGGCTGGCCATTCTCTCCAAGTTTGAGGCTAAAATAGGGGATAAAAGCTTGCAAAGACTTAGCTAACATGTAGAACAACTAAAGTATTTCATGTCCATGCAATTTAACACGAAATGGAGCTCAGGAAATAAGCAAACAAATCGAAAAATCATGACAGCAGTTCGGTTAAAAGGGAAGCAAATTTGCAGCAGTTTTTAAGGTCCAAGAACTCAAGTTTACAGCCAAAAAGAAGTATGAAATCAGGGAAAAATAGAGCATACTCATAGAAAAACATGTATATTACATAACTAAGCATTAGCACATGAAATTGGAGGCAAGAATTCATCAAAAACAACTAAAAAACGTGATAGCAGCTCATACAGGTAGAGCAGTTCAAAATTCCAGTTTTCATGGCTAAAAGCTCAAGGTTTCATTCATGTTATCAAAGAAGAAATAACCCTATCACATCTAGCATGAAGTATAGATCAAGAATGGTTGCAAAGAAGTTCATATAATCTCCAACGATGCATCAAATCAGCCTCAACTTCAAGCTAAGGCAAAGAAGCAAGAAATGACCTCTAACACTTCCTATTAATGCCATCTCCCAAACTCAAATTATATCTCAAGTAAAACATGAAATTCATGGATCAAATTCATCATATAATCATGGAGAATTTGAAAATCTACTTACCTTCAAGATTTGGTGAAGTATGGAAGAGATTAAGCTTCAAAATCACAAGCCATGAAGGAGGGTTTCTTCTTTGTCTTCTTTTTCTCCATTGCAGCAGCTTTTCCTCTCTGTTAGGGGTGTGAGGATCGAAATATGGCTGATCAAGGAGAGAGAGAGAGGTGAGTCAAGGTCATATAAACCAAGGCTAAGGCTTAGGTGAGATTAAATTGGGCCCACAACTACAAGACTAGTCAAAGATGGTTACTTTAGCACAAGCTTCTCATTCCGGGCGAAAAACGGGGGTCCAAATGGGGTTAGAAATATACCAAACCTGGTTCAAAAGTTTCCTTTCTTCGTTGTGAATTTGACGCTTCTTCCAGAATTCAAATCCGAATTCCCGAGCTCAAGTTATGGATTCCGGAACATGAGGCGCGCTAAAACTAGTTAGGCCCTAATGTCCCTTGTCAAATACTTAAGGTTTAAAACCTCGACAAACAAACCCAAAAACTTAAAATGAACATGTGAACATATTCATAACTCACATATATCAAGCATATCAAAATTTCACAAAAATCAGAATTGAATTCCGGCACATAACGAGCAATTACGAGCGTGCAAACTAAAACGTTTAAAATTCAAAGTCCAAAATATAAACAATTAATTTCAGATAATCACATAAGCATTAAAATAACACTCAAATACATAACTAAATATTTAAAGCGCATAAAACCCTTTCGTTACGGCGTACCTGGAAATCCGAACGATCGGGATGTTACAGCATAAATACCCCTTTTTTCTCCAAGTTGGTGGTTCGGGTAACTAGGCCCTTACCACCCAGGACAGGATGATCAATGAGTACATGAATCCCAATGATCGGAGCCCCTTTGATTCACCAAACCTCCTAGTGAATGTCCAGGTAGTCTGAGTTTGGTTGGAAGTTATGCAAGAGATAGCCGTCAGCCCATGCTTTCCCGGTTTTTCTCAACACACAAGCCCCTGGGCCTCAAGAAGTGTAACTGTCTCGCCAAAACAGGACAGGATCAGGATTTCAGGTGCACTTTTGAAAAAATTTATCATTTGAAATCAAGTATACATATATAAGTAGTTTTTTGGCCAAATCAACATGTAAGGAGGTTGTAGGGTTTATATTATATGTTCTAACAATTCGTCACCTGAACCGAAGCTAAAAGGAAGTAAAACAGACTCCCCGGACCCTACACGGCTAGCTTGTCACCCTCCTGAGAAGCCTCTGGACAATAAAAATAGGTTACTAGTGAAACTCAACCCAACATGAACCAAGTACGATGTACGACAACAAAATAAGAATGAAATTGTAGCGCCCCCAAATACTCTACAACCCCGCACCGTCGTACTTCCCAGGCGGATGTGAGACCTAGCACCTGAGAGGCACACTAGCGAACGGACGATGTTATACAATATCAGAGTAAGAAAACATGGCAGTGGAATTTGAAACATTTAAATCAACAACTTATGTTTGGGACAGTAAATAAAAGATTTGGAATAATTTAAAATTTATGAAAACATAGGAGCAATACCGTAGGATTAAAGTTGTTCATGATCTAAGAGTATGATACTAGAGTAATTAATAACTAAAAGGGATTATAATCTAACTTGGCTCGGTCGAGAGAACCTGATCTAATATGCAAAAGATAATAGACTCTCTATGCTTCAAGATACCAGCTAATGAGCGATGACAATACCTGAAATCATGAATTTGAAAAGAACGAGGGGTTAGTCAAAGTGACAAAGTGCGAGGATGGTTGGAACTATATAAATATGAATATAACTTTTAATTTTTTTTACTGAAATAGTTTTATTCAAAAGATCCTATTTGAAAAGTGAACAAGACTGAAGTAATAATTTTGAGAGCAATGTTTAAATAAATATACATAATAGGTTAACCAAGAAACTCCTTGGTTAGTACCCGATAATAGGAAAATATTATATCAATAACAATACTGGGTTCATATTTATTTTAAAATAACGAAATAGGGGTTTATAGGCTATATTTTGAGAAAACGTGAACCCTTTTTAGAAAAATATGATGCCGCAAGTTAGGCGTTCTCCAACCTTTACTCTTTAAACCGAAAATATTCATAACGACTTTGATCAAGATGTCATTACCAATTAAATAAATAATATAATCCCTTTTTCCTCCGGTGTCACCTCATCGAGCTACCCCTAGTGACCATATACTTGTGTTTGGGAGGGACGTACCTTTTCCCGTCACTTGAAGTGGAATAACTAACCTCCAGTTAGACCATCACCAAGATCTAGTTGGCGGCTGGTATAATAATAGCCATTGGCGCTCGCCTCCTGGTCTATTAATTCTACCGATAAGAAAAGATATTTTACTTACATTTAGCGGTACTAGATAGACGGTAATGTAGTACCGGAACATTATAACGTGAAATAATTTAAACTTTATAAGAAGACAAGATAATATGAATACTTTAAAATGATTGATTTCGTAACGCCCCGAATTTCATTAATTACATTCTTATGTTTATTATAATTTTATAAATTATATTTTACCAAAATTTCATGAAATTCATATTAAACTTATAATTTATCTCGTAACCTGAAAATGTTTATTACGTGAAATAATTACCGAATATGATTTAAGTGTCAATTTACCCCTATATGTTCATCTTTTAAATTTAGGGACCAAATCGCATAACATTTTCAAGGACTTAATTGAGTATATTTCAAATTGTTGCATACTTGATTACATGATTTCATAAACCGAAGGATCAAATCGTAATTTGATTATTTCACTCAAATAAAGGGGGATGAATCACGGTATATCATCTTCAAGCTTCCAAAGTCATTTCATTCTTGATGTTTCATCACATTTGCTTCCTCTCATCACCGAGACCTAGCTGCCCAAAAAGGAAAGAGTGATTTCATCATTTACATCCAAGAATTCAGGGAATTTCAAGTTTTGAAGCATCATCATCTTCATCATCATCATCATCCTCATCTTCCATTCTTTTTCTTTCAATGTTGGTTTTGCATGAATTGGTGATTCTTGATCATGTTTGAGATAGCTAGGGTTTGGGATTTACATGTTAGGTGGATTAATTGGAGATGGAAGTATGAATATGTGATCATATCATGAATTATGGCATAATTTATTCATGAAATTCTTGAATATTTGAGCTTGAATGATCAAAAGGAGCATGAGCATGAAACTTTGATTCCTTGATGATTTGCCATAGTTTGAGTGTTTAAGTGTTATATTATCACCTTTGAACATATGTGCATCATATTTCCAGAAAATCATAGCTTGGTTGATTGAAATTAGAATTTTTGTTGCTTTGTTGATCATTCCTGTAGCCATGCTCTGTTCTTGCTCTGTTCTTTCCAGTTGCAGAAACTGGGAACGACCGTTCCCAGCCTCAAGGCATTGTGGGAACGGGCGTTCCTACCTTTTTCAAATGAAAGTAGGCGGCCAAGCATGGGAACGACCGTTCGCATTTTGGCCTTGGTGCCGGAAGGGCCGTTCCCAGCCAAAAGGCGTGCTTTTGTTTTAAAATCGTTGGCGCGATTTTGGGGTTTATGGGAATGACCGTTCCCATTTACAAAGGGAAGCCGGAACGACCGTTCCCACCAGACTTGTAGAACAAAAGTTTCTGCATAAAATTACGTCTTTAGCCCCATGATCCGACGACTTCTATTATATGATCCAATATGTACTGAAACAAGATGTTATCATGCCACATTGCATTTTCCTCGTCATCTCGTTGCATTTTGGCCGTTCGTCATATTTGGTCTATTTAGAGTAAAGTCTCTCGTGTACACGTCTATTTTGCACAGACCAGCTTCATAGGGACGAGGAGCAAGCCTCGTAGGCCGTGCCCTACTTGTGTTCTGTCGGTAAAGGTGAGGTTTAATTGTTAGTATATAGAACCCGTATAACCTTTATGTGGATTTCAAGCCAAAACGTATATATATACTTATTTCTAAGGTTTTCTAAACTTATACACAATTGCGAGCAAGTCATGTAACATGATTTATTGATTGATTGTGTTTTGGCGTGTAAAGCATATGACGTTGGGCCCGAGGGTAGTGTTTTGAGCCAAACGGGAAAGCATGGGCTGACGGGTAACTCGAACATTATCCTCACCACATTTGGGGTCACCCCTGAATCCGCTAGGAGATTAGTGGAGGAAGGAGCTCTGGGCTTAGGGATTCATGTACCCTCTGCTCAATGAGATTGAATGGTGGGGCTTTGTAATCCCACCATCACCGGAGGAAGAAGGAGACTGGGGACCGGTCTGGCACCACGGATTGTCCTCGGGTTATTGTCATGATTACATGTATTGATTGTTCTGCCTGAATACACCTGCACGACTGCACGATAGCTTAATTGCGTGATCACTTATTAAAAGATAAAGCAAGCATGTATTGTACACAGTTGGAGTAAGGTTGGAGATTGCCCTCACTCGTCGGGCCACGTATTGCACGCATTGAGATATGAAAACGATTAAAGTGCTTAATATTGGTAGTTGTAATCTCGGGCGAGTTTATGTGATTGTGAACTTATATTACCTTTAATTATAAAACCTTACCCGAGGTTATAACTTGCATGTTAATTGCGCTCATATATATTATGCCCCTCACTCAGTCTTCCATGGACTGACACCCCACCTTTCAGGTTGCCGCGGTCGTGTGCTAGGCGGGAGTCTGAGTCGTGTCTTGTCATCCAGCCGGGTCTAGTACTGCACACATTTCCATGATCTTGCTTTTGTCATGTCCTGAGTTAGTACGTTATAGTTCTTGGTATATTTGGGGACTTTTGCTTGTATGATATATAGGAGATGAAAATGTATTGATATCTGTTGGTATCTATTAGTATTTATATCGTTGATGTAAATATGGTACCTATATGTATTTATGAATTATGCTTCCGCTTTTAACTTTTATGTCTTGGTTTTGTATTGCTTTGGGGTATAGTCCCGCCTAGCTCGTCCTTTCTTTCATTTGTCACTCGTTCGCTATAGGTTAGTTCATGTACGGATTGTCCATTTCGTATGTGGATCTGCCTATAGTACGGGCATGTGGTATCTCTACGTATAGGGGTGCTACATCTTAAGTGGTATCAGAGCCCGGTTGCAAAACCGAGGTTCTAGTGTCGTGTCGCGTCAAGTTTAGGTCGAACGACATAGGAACTAATTGGTAATTTGAGAGTCTTGCTTATTATTTGAATCTATTTGCATTCTCTGAATTAATTAGATTACTTGACAACCTGTGCTTTGCATTAATTTCTGCTATTTATTGTTAATTAATTGATCTTGAATTATTTGAAATTATGTGCTTAACGTGTTTTACTTTAAACATTGATAAATTACCTGCTGCATTTATATTAAATTTTCGTCGTGAGCATTAATTATGTGACCATTATGTGACATGAGCACGCCTTACCCACATGCATTTATTTCAAAGAAGGTTGTGAGTTACAAGTTGTGGAAATGATATCAAACCACGGCCAATTGCCCGGTAATTTTGCGCTACTATAGGATTTGCGAAGGGTGTGTAAGTTGAGGCCAAAATCAGGGCGTGGAAGGAAAGTCAATTAAGTATCCCCGATCGAAGTACAAGTTGGGAATTACATTTGGGTTCAAATCAATTGGATTCAAATGTCTAACACGAGAGCCAGAAAGATCAAACAACCAGTTATGGAAAACCAACATGTTCGGGATTCTACATTCGGGTAAGACGAGTTTATTTTCTGATTCAAGATAAATTGTGTCGTGTTGAGTGAATACGTTGAAGGATATGGGGAGCGGTAAATGAAAGCATTCAAGAAAGGTAAAGTACTAATTAGAGAGAGAATACCTGGACTGCCGTTGGAGATTAATTTGAGAGGTTGTAAAAAAAAAAAAAAGAGAAAAAGAAGAAAATTTCGAAGATGCCTAAACCGGGAGTCTAATAATAAGGAAAAGGGGTATTCTCGGGAAAGGGCTTTAAAGATTGTCGACTATGATGTGGTTGAATTGGAAGATATGGAGTAACAAGTAGAAGCATTTAAATTTGAGAATTACCAACTTGGATCACCAATTCACAGAGAGTGCTACCTAGGAATTTTAGATTAAGAATCAAGTATGGAAAAAGGTTTGAAGGCAAGTTCATCGAGTTGTGATTCAAGGGATGAGATCCGAAATAAAAGAATTCACTATGGGAATTTGGTACTACCAAAAATTATGCTTCTACCGGGCAAGGAAGCCTATTTCATTCGAGGACGAGGTGAAGGAAGAATTGAGGGAATTAATTACTCAAGAATCGGAGGTATGGCCAAGTAAGGAACTCAGTTAGTTAGAAGAGAAACTCAAGCAAGAGAAGAAAATAATTCCGGTAATTTAAATCGAGTTGGTAGAATTGGGTAATCCATTCACGGGAAGATTGGGATGCTAGAGATTCTATAGTCGGGTGGATGGAGCTCTTTTTTTTTTTCCGAAATGAAGTCGAGCTATCTTATTAAGTGCGCAAAGTGGGAAAGGTTGAATATTGCAACAAATGAAAACGACAACGGATGATAAAGAATTTTGGAAGGAAATTATATGCTCAAAAGTAGGTAAGTAAGAAGATGAGTTTTATAACCGATTCAAATTGTAAAGAGTAGACTTGAAGGATTTCAACCACGGTGGAAACTTGGTGAATCAGGATAATAACTGGAGACTTATGGTTCGAGAGGAGTCAGGAAATTAATTCCATAAGTGGAACAGAAATTGAATTCAAGAGTTCTTGTTTGGGGATCATATAACTACCCAAGTTAACGCAAGGAAAATTTTGGGATTAAGGAGGTAAGTATAGTAAGAGGCATCAAAGATTAGCTTTCATGAAAATAAAGTGAGAGAAGAGATGGGAAAATAGTATGGTTTGGGATTTCAATTAAGAAAGGGACAAAGGAAGCTCAGCACGCCAGTGGATATGAAGTTGAAAGACAATCATGTCAAAGATTTTATCTTGTTTGGTATTTCTAAATCCAAGCTGAATTGTCGTGTTGTGAGGTCACGTTAAAAGACCTGAAGTAACAAATGGAAAAGATAAAGAAAGGCAAAGAATTGTTGGGTGGATTTCGGACGATCAAGTATAAACAATTGGAGGGAGAGTTCACTTACCTATTCCAACTCCTAACGAGTAAACAAGGAGGTTTTAATCAAAAGTGACAACCACGAAAAAAGGATTCGGGCAACAATTGGGGAGTAATTATTAAAGAGTAAGCTAGGTGCTAATTCCATAAGCATAGAAGACTTCGGGTTTTAGAAATCATAATACCGAGCCGTGGGAATGTTCAAGTGGATGTTAGATAAATCTGAAGAATAGAAGACCGTGGGAAACAAGAAATGAAAACAGTTCAAGACAAGCTTATAAGTCAATAAACGAGGAATTTCACGTTGAGATCAAATTTTCCATTACTCAGGTGGCAGGTTCAATGCATCCATAAGCACGTGCATCATACGCTACTTTAATTTTAAATTTCTTTACATATATGTGATTTCCCCGATTGAGCTTAATTGTCCCGATGTGTTGAATTATTACTTCCAAGGGTGTTATGTGCATTGGCATATTAATTCAACATGCATATAGTGTCTTGATTACAGGATGTCTCAGGATCGCCCTTATCATGAACGAGTGCCTAGGTTTTCCCCGCGTTTACCCCCTCCGGTTCAACCTCAGGAGTTTTTCGAGTCCGTGGTTCGTTTAGTGGATCAGAAGATACAAGAGTATGTTTCCTCAGCGCCACGAGTCTTATCATCACAGCCGGGGCAAATTTCGATAGCATTTAGGGAATTTCATAAACAACCATCCTCAAGATCCTTTGAGGGAAATAAGGATCCCACCGGGTCACAACTCAAGAAAATTAAAAGAGTGTGGGAACTAACTCCAAGTGGCTCCAAAGAAAAGGTCCGAGGCACCACCTCGTTGGAGGCAAGAAGGTCTAATCCTCAACTCGAGCAGACCTTAAGTTCAAAATCAGGACAAACTCTCAACAAAGGAAAGCGGCCTATCTCTTATCCTACTCTGGCACCTCAAGAAAGATCTCGCAAGAAAAAGAAACAATCACTTGGATCGAGTTCGGGAGCCCCACGTATCCCAACTTCAACAACATCTTCCGGGAAGCTTCTTTCCAACTATTGTGGACTTGATAACCACGCTTATGAGGATTGTAGGAGACGGTTGGGAGTATGCCTCTACTGTGGGAGTGACGAGCATCACATAGACACTTGCTCTAGGCTACGAGGGAAATCGACCGGGGGTGGAAGATTACTTGTGCGAGCACGGGAAGGTGTTCATGAGAGGGGAGTGCAAAATGTAAATGTGAATATGGTCCGGGAAGAAGCAGGTACCAATTATATGCATGACACAACCAACGGTGAACGGTATATTTAACCATGCACACCACGTGCATCACGGATCTTATTGTTATTGTATTTAATTTCTTGTTCGTTGCAAATTAGTAATTATGAGTGGTAAGTAAGTGATCAAAATGGTTTTATTTGCCTATATGATATTTATGAAATTAATATGATTCCATTGGTCTATGTAACATCCATTCCATTGTTTCTTCAATCTGCTCCTTGAATTACTTTCGTGCATGTTGAGAGACAGGGCTCTCTCATTTCCTGTTGAGAGACGGGGCTCTTTCATTTCTTGTTGACAAACGGGGTTTTCTCATTCCTTGTTGAGAGACGGGGTTCTCTTATGGCTTGTGTATCATCCGAAACTTGACAGTGGACCTGGGGACCAGGTCCTTTTAAGGGGGGGGAGAATTATAACGCGCCGAATTTCATTAATTACATTCTTATGTTTATTATAATTTTATAAATTATATTTTACCAAAATTTTATGAAATTCATATTAAACTTATAATTTATCTCGTTACCTGAAAATGTTTATTACGTGAAATAATTACCTAATATGATTTAAGTGTCAACTTGCCCCTATATGTTCATTATTTTAAATTTAGGGACCAAATCGCATAACATTTTCAAGGACTTAATTGAGTATATTTCAAATTGTTGCATACTTGATTGCATGATTTCATAAACCAAATGATCAAATCGCAATTTGATTATTTCACTCAAATCAAAGAGGATGAATCACGGTATATCATCTTCAAGCTTCCAAAGTCATTTCATTCTTGATCTTTCATCACATTTGCTTCCTCTCATCACCGAGACCTAGCTGCCCAAAAAGGAAAGAGTGATTTCATCATTTACATCCAAGAATTCAGGGAATTTCAAGTTTTGAAGCATTATCATCTTCATCTTCATCATCATCTTCCATTCTTTTTCTTTCAAAGTTGGTTTTGCATGAATTGGTGATTCTTGATCATGTTTGAGGTAGCTAGGGTTTGGGATTTACATGTTAGGTGGATTAATTGGAGATGGAAGTATGAATATGTGATCATATCATGAATTATGGCATGATTTATTCATGAAATTCTTGAATATTTGAGCTTGAATGATCAAAAGGAGCATGAGCATGAAACTTTGATTCCTTGATGATTTGCCATAGTTTGAGTGTTTAAGTGTTATATTATCACCTTTGAACATATGTGCATCATATTTCTAGAAAATCATAGCTTGGTTGATTGAAATTAGAATTTTGGTTGCTTTCTCGATCATTCCCGTAGCCATGCTCTGTTTTTGCTCTGTTCTTTCCAGTTGCAGAAACTAGGAACGACCATTCCCAGCCTCAAGGCATTGTGGGAACGGGCGTTCCTACCTTTTTCAAATGAAAGTAGGCAGCCGAGCATGGGAACGGCCGTTCGCATTTTGGTCTTGGTGCCGGAAGGGCCGTTCCCAGCCAAAAGGCGTGCTTTTGTTTTAAAATCGTTGGCGCGATTTTGGGGTTTATGGGAATGACCGTTCCCATTTAAAAAGGGAAGCCGGAACGACTGTTCCCACCAGACTTGCAGAACAAAAGTTTCTGCATAAAATTACGTTTTTAGCCCCATGATCCGACGACTTCTATTATATGATCCAATATGTACTGAAACAAGATGTTATCATACCATATTGCATTTTCCTCGTCATCTCGTTGCATTTTCTCCGTTCGTCATATTTGGTCTATTTAGAGTCAAGTCTCACGTGTACACGTCTATTTTGCACAGACCAGCTTCGTAGGGACGAGGAGCAAGCCCCGTAGGCCGTGCCCTACTTGTCTTCTGTCGGTAAAGGTGAGGTTTAATTGTTAGTATATAGAACCCGTATAACCTTTATGTAGATTTCAAGCCAAAAGGTATATATATACTTATTTCTAAGGTTTTCTAAACTTATACACAATTGCAAGCAAGTTATGTATCATGATTGATTGATTGATCGTATTTTGGCGAGTAAAGCATGTCACGTTGGGCCCGAGGGTATTGGTTTGAGCCAACCGAGAAAGCATGGGCTGACGGGTAACTCGAACATTATCCTTACCACATTTGGGGTCACCCTTGAATCCGCTAGGAGATTAGTGGAGGAAGGAGCTCCGGGCTTAGGGATTCATGTACCCTCTGCTCAATGAGATTGGATGGTGGGGCCTTGCAATCCCACCGTCACCGGAGGAAGAAGGAGACTGGGGACGGGTCCGGCACCACGGATTGTCCTCGGGTTATTGTCATGATTGCATGTGTTGATTGTTCTGCCTAAATACACCTGCACGACTGCACGATAGCTCAATTGCATGATCACTTGTTAAAAGATAAAGCAAACATGTATTGTACACAATTGGAGTAAGGTTGGAGATTGCCCTCACTCGCCGGGCCACGTATTGCACGCATTGAAACATGAAAACGCTTAAAGTACTTAATATTGGTAGTTGTAATCTCGGGCGAGCGGGGTGTCACATGAAAGGTGGGGTGTCAGTCCATGGAAGACTGAGTGAGGGGCATAATATATATTAGCGCAATTAACATACAAGTTATAACCTCGGGTAAGGTTTTATAATTAAAGGTAATATAAGTTTACAATCACGGGGTTGTTTGTATTTTTCTCTTTTTAGGGGTTATTCGGCCATTTCTCGTTCAGTCGAGAGTTCGACCTTTTTTACCCTTGTTTTGCGTTCGGGGCATCGAGACGAGTCCGTAGACTCTGAGTTGGCCCAATTCTCACTTCGTTAGCCCCTTCTTCCGACCTTTTTCGTGTACGAGGACCCGAGATATAATACCCCGAATCCTCGTATGTCGTGCAAATCAGCCCAGCTCTTTCTCTCTTCTTCTCCCGCGTCTCTCGTCTCTCTCTCTTCACATACACTTGAGGTGTGAAAACACACACAAGCTCGTTCTCGCTCGTTTCTCGATGGTTTTCGAAGTGTGCATAATGGATATTGACTAGCTCGACGAGCACGTCACGATGATACCAAAATCATAGCCTGAAAACCAGCGAAGGCGGCGTTATGGCGAGTTGCAGGCGACGGCGGTGGTGGCGCAAGTTTCAGCTGCGGTTCGCGGCGGCTTCCGACGACGATTGTTCGACACGCGCCCCGGGGTATGATAGAGGACTTCCAGGCGTAATTTTCTGTGCAAGCGGCGCCTCCCATAGCGGGCGGCTGCATTACTGTAGCACGGTGGTTCGTTGCGTTCCGGTGAGTTTTTCGGACGACCTTTGATGCTTTCCTACGTATTTCGACGTCCTGGATCCATTTCCGGCCTTAAATCAGAACGAATCACGGCGGAAATGGTGGTTCCGACCATGGTAGCAGTGGCGCGATTTCGGCGGCGATTTTGGGGCTTTTCCTGCGATCTTTTGGCAACGATTTCTTCAGAGAAGTTATCCGGGATGTTGATATCGATCTATTTACGTTGGCCCCGACTCAAGAACCGGCCGTTGGGCGGTGGACCGGTGTTAGACCGGCGGTGGACCGGTGGTCTTTTTCCGGTGGTATTTTTCGCCCTTTGGTCAGGGGCTTTCGAAGGCCTCACTACGAGCTTTCCAACGCAGGCCGAGGCATATGTTTCTGTCCTTCCGGGGATTTTTTCGACCACCGGAGGCGGTGTTCAGGTGGCGGCCGGTGCCTGCTCGGCCGGCTGCGGTGGTGGCATTCCGGCGACTTTCGGACAGTAGGTCCGTTTCGTTGTGTCGTTAAGGGTTTCTTCAGGGAGTGTCTGTCAGCTGTTTGGGTTCCAGTAGGAGTTCCTGGCTTGTGTTTTCCGTTTTCATCAGTGGAAGGTGAGGTTTTAGGATTTTTGATTTAGTTAAAGCGACCTATAACCCGACACTTGTAATGAAATAGAGACTTTGCAGACGCATCAAGCCACGACGAACGGCTGACAAACAAAATCTCTCCTAGGCTACGCGGTCTAGACCCTAAATCAGAGTGTGCAAAATAAATAAAGATCAAAATCAAAATTAAATGCGGAAGGTACCAGTATTTCAAACATAACACTAATGCATGCTCAACGTATAAACCAAATATACATAACATGCCCATTCCGGGCTAAATAATTTATACAAGTATCAAAGTTCAAATTCTGAATCACAGTTCATACATATCTTATACATAATAGCAAGACTGAAAAGTAAAGATGTAAGGATGCAATAGACTCTAATAACAAACTCGGACAAACTCAAACGAAAGACCACCGCCTAGCACGAACCAAACCTGCACCTGCAAACTCAAAGAACAAAAGGGGAAAAAGAAAATAAGAAGGAGGGGTCAGTCCTAAAGACTTGTGAGGGGGCTAACACATGTATACGTGCATATACATAAGAGCATAGCATATTCAAATTAAAGAGTTCATGAAATCAGGGCGTGGGTTTTGCATTCTAAATCATTTTAGCCCGTGATACTAGTTATATAGAAAAGAGTTAAAGCCGAAGGCCAAAATTAGCAAATTTCAGTAATTAGGAATCCATTCCCATTTCACGAACCATTTTCATAATCAAAATCACACAACTCGGCGAGCTCGAGTTTCTAATCACCTAACTTCGTTCAAAATTCGTAAACATAATTAAAATTTAAATGAAAACAAAGTTAGACAAACATACCTCTTCTCCGGGTGAAGGAAGGGTTGTGCACACCCTAACCATCCGCACTAATATGTCTGGGTCGTGAGTTTCATGACACTCACGCCCGAGGATTCCTTCCTCCACCAACCTCCTGGTGGGTTCAGGGGTGATCCTAAGTGTGAAGACCATACTCGGGAGTTACCCGACGGCCCAACACCATCCCGGGGCTCCTTTGTACAAATCTTCGGGGCCCAGTTCGTAGTTCAAAACTCATAAGATCTAATTTTTTTAAATTTCTGAATTTGACGGACTCATACTTCAAAGTCCAAAGCTCGCTAGTTTAGAAATCACACACAACAACCCTTTTCAAATCAAACAAACAAAAATATAGTTTACATATATATATATAAAAGTGTTTTTCAAAGGTTCATAACAAAACGGGTCAATTCCCACAAAATACTAATCAAACACGTATTTAAGTACATATATATATATGTATGTAATCACATGCGGCTTAGAATTCAGGTAGGGTTGTAGGTCATACTAACTAAAACGAAAGAAACCTCACCTTGTCGACCAAACCGAACGAAACGAACTCAAAACACATCTAAGAGACCTCCTCGTCACCCACGGAACGAACCTGCGGTCTGAACAAACAGCAAAAGACAACCTTAAACTCAAAATGTACCAATTAGACGCTTGAAAAATGTATATGGATGGTAATGATGCATAAAGAATGCAATGAAATATCAACTATGTCATATAAGTTAATATTGAATCATATTAAATCATAATGCATATATTTCAAGTTAAACGAATACATAAAATTCATATAACGGGCATAACACATTATATAACACGAATACAATTTATACATATCATAAAAAAGATCAAATAGATATCACATAAATCAAATACACAAAACATTCTTGCATGCATGCACGCACGAACACATATAGAGCACGTTAGGTCATATTTTGCACATAAGAGCATCGAATTTATATCAAATAAATTCATAAATATAGCATAACGATCATAACATAGCATATTATAACAAATTATATGCATTCATGAGTTTGAATCACATAAAAGGAATGCAAGAAAGCATCAAACGTACGTTTAAATGTTCATGCAAACACGTCTCGTTTACACTTATTAAACGAAGCCATAAAATTAGAATAATTAATCAAACATATTATATAACCATATACTAACATATTGGGATCAAGATTGGGGTGGGAGATATCAAATAAAATCATAAACGAAACAAGAAACAAACAACGAAACGAAACTGGGTAAACAACGAACAAGGCACACAAACTACACCAAAAGATAGGGGGGTAACAGGGGTTCCCAATCCTTAGAAGGATTGGGGTAACCCCCATTAAGAGGGTCAGGAGCATAAGCTCCAAGAAGGTCAAGGAGGTAACAGGTGTTACCTCCTCCAAGCTAAAACGGGGTAACGCCCTTTAACAAGCGCAAGAGCATCGTTCCTTCAAGCTTCCAACCCTGTTTTTTACTCATTCCATGGCAGCAGCAACAGCAGCTCTCCAGGCCACCAAGAGGCACGAAAAGGCAGCAAAAACAACAACAAAACAAGCAAAAAAAGAAGTTAAACAATGCACACAACGGTTGCAACTCACACAACACAACAAGGAAGGAAAAATAATGGAATTCCAATTCATTTCAAGCTTTCATGAAAGTGCAACAATGGTGGATCAAATTTCAAGCAATTACCAAGAAAATCAAGCTTATAAATGAAACATATAAGTCATCTAGATCACATAACACTAATCAATTCAAGAAATGGAGCAAGGATATCATGGATTCATCAAGGAAGTTCATATGGCCTAACAATTCATCAAATCAGCCATAGCAAGCTCAAAAAGGGATAAAATGGACAAATCATGACTTAAAAGATAGCTAAGAAGGTGGAGGTTTGAATTCTACACTTATCTTTCGAATTTCACGATGATTAGAGGTCGAACGAGCTCAAAATCCCAAGTTGTGAATAGTATAATGCTTTCCTCTTTTTCTTCCCTCTTCACTTTGGTGGCTGCTCCTTTCTCCCTTCCTCCTGGGGTTGGTTCGATATGAGGGATGGAGGGAGAGATATAGGGTTGAATAAGGGTCATAAGGGTTCAAAAATGGGTCGATTTGGTTAAGAAACGGGTCGGTTATGAACAAAACGGGCTAGGGTCATAAATCTGTCACACGAGTCGCGTTTTGGGCAAAATTCGGAGGATCAAACGGGCTTAGAAAAATATGAGGCCAAGTTCTCCAGCTTTCATTCTTTGTTAAGAGTCCATTGTCACTTTCAGAATTCGAATCTGAATTCCCAATTCCGAGTTACACCTTCTGGAACCCAAGGCGCGCTAAAACAAGTTAGGCCCTTAAGTCCTAAACAAATAAAACGGTTCGAAAACCGTAACAAACGTACTTAAAAACATAAAACAAGCATGTAAACAAGTTCATAACATATATAATTTATGCATATCACTTAATCAGAAAAGTTAGAATTGAAAACGGGTTCAAACGGATTAAAACGAAGCGAATAGAGCATAAACGTTCAAATATTCACAGTTAATTCTTAACAAATAAGTTCAAATAATTCAAGAATTATCAAATAATATTGCAATTAACACATAATCGCATAAATAAATAATGTAAATGTGTATTTAGCTCAATCGTGAAGGCGTACCTGTACGGTCGAACGAGCGGGATGTTACAAAATTCCAATTTATTTAACTACTATTTAAGTGTGGGGGATTAGACACACACTTAAACAGCTAATCTTTCACACACTAACATACACTACACATACACCACACACACACACAGTTCACACACTACTCAAGAATACTAAGAACATGTTCTTGATCAAACTTGAATGTTCATAAGATGTTGTTGAGTGTAGAATTCGCATAGATTTAAGCGTTGATTAGAGCATATTTTTCTGCCGTTTAATCCGTTTATGTGTTTAATTTGCTCCATTTAGGTGTTTTACAAGTTGGAGATAAGAAACGGCGGAACAAGGCGAATTCGCGCATTTTTGGAGAAAAAAGGAGTAACCCCATGTTAGGAATAGTGCCCTAGAAAGCCTATTAGTCATAATCCGTTTTGGAACATTCCTAGTATCACAGACAATCTTTGAATAATATACGATTGATTAATATCATAGGCAAACACTTCTTTATATGCTCTTGTTTGGTATGCGTTTACTTTAGTTGTGCATGTATGAGAACTCCCCTAATCCTGATGACTTTAGGACTCTACCATTTAGGTGAAATGGTTCATGAAACGAGCCATATATCACATAAGTCATGATTAGTAAAATACTCCAAGGCGATGAGTCCTACAGACAGTGGGAGTGTCAACCTGACTCCTCTAAGGCTTGCTTGTGGGATCACGCCCTTAAGAAGGACCACCTTGTTTCATGGAGGTGCAAAGTGTACAGTTGATACGTGCGTGATACATGGGGGTGCTTACTTAAATAAGTAAGTTCACTGAGGTGCCCTTTGTGAGAAGATTCCTAAATGGGAAAGGAAGTTTCTATTTCAGGAAATGGAAACTTCCAGATTATGAAATATCCCACGAGTCATTAATGTGATTAATTGATCCTTAGACTTGAGGTTCCATGTCACTTTATGAGTTAACTCTGTAGTCTTAGGTATAAGCTTTAAAGGGTGTCGACTTAGACAACTGATTGAAGGCTTATGCTGGGGCTACACAAGTGACTCATGAAAGTGAATGAGAATCAAGAAAGGACCTACACTTGCGTTTGCAAGGTGATCTCTTATTGTGTAAGTCATTCAGATGCCATATGGAGTCCTTGGCCAAGGCAATAGATCAAGACATCAAGAAAAGGGTTTCTTGGATTGAGATCAAATGGATATGAAATGCACTTAGCTTTAAGACCAGATTATTAGGGTTCTCATTATTCCCTTACCCTAGATCTTGGTTGAGAGATAGTAAGTAGGAGGATTGCATCTCACATGAATCAATGACTTAAAGGTTCTGTCGAATCCGAACATTCCAATTCAGCTAGGGGTTAAACACCTGTTGCTAGACTATGCTCGTTTAATCTGTGGACTAATTAATTAATTAGTGAATTAATTAATTAGGGTCACTGCTAATTGAATTGAGAACCTAGAGGCTCACACACAATAACTTGGTTACATGAGTTGAGGCTTTAAAATGATTAAACGAATTAATCGGGCCAAGAGTGTTCCACACGTGTGAAACCACACGTGTGGGTCACGTTAGTGACACGTGTCTTTGTGACACGTGTCCAACACGTGAATATATATATTGTATATATATATATATTTAATAATTAAAAGTGTTAATTATTTAATAGACTTTGGTTTAATTTTGAATTAAAAAGAAAGTCTTATTTTGGAGAAAAATAATCTAGTTAATTAATTAGATAAAATAAGTTATTTATTTTAAATAAATAAAGTATAAAATTATCCAAAAATAGTTTGGATATTTTAGCTCTCTTGAAAGTTGATTTGAATTTGAATTCAAAGTAAAAGTCACGATCACAAGATCCGAAACTAGTACCTTACGATCCGGAAATTGAGAGAACACTTTGTTCTATTAGGAGGAAGCGAAAGAAAGATAAGAAAGCAACTCCCATACCGATGGCTGATCCACATCAAGATCCACCACCACCAGCCATAAGAGATTTCAATGTGCCGAATGCGGGGGCAATTCAAACCACAACCCGTCCCCCGATAGCAGCAAACAATTTTGAGATCAAACCAGCTATCATCAATTTGCTGTAGGATAATCCGTTTTCAGGACTATCATTGGATGATCTGACGTCATATCTTGAGTTCTTTCTCGAAGTGTGTGGCACCTTCAAGATCCACAATGTCACCACCGATGCTATCCGAGTGAGGGTTTTCCCCTTTTCACTAAGGGAACGAGCGAAAGCATGGTTGAGTACTATACCAAATGAATCCTTCCAAACTTGGGAGGCACTATCTCAGGCTTTCTTAGCTAAGTTTTTCCCATTCAGCAAGACCACGAAGTACAGGAATGATATTCAAGGTTTCAGACAATTAGATGGGGAATCTTTCTTTGAAGTTTGGGAGAGATTTAAAGATTTGCAGAAGAAGTGTCCGCATCATGGTATTCCTGGTTGGTTATTGATTCAGACATTCTACAATGGGATGTCCCCAACCTTCAGAGGGGTAATGGATGCCGCGGTTGGTAGAGCGTTTTTGTCCAAATCTGAAGTAGTAGCTACTGAACTGTTAGATAACATGTCCCAGAATGATGTGTTTGTGCATGGGAGGAGCCACTCCCAACCAGTTAAGGTGGCAGCAGGGGTCTCAGAGTCAGGTGGCCTAACCGCCATTAATGCCCAATTTGAAGCTTTAAACAAGAGATTGGACCAACTTTCCGTGAACGCAGTCGGAACTCTAGCCCAACCAGTTCAGGTAACTTGTGAAATTTTTAGTGGTCCACAGTCGTTTAACATGTGTCCTCATACCAATGTAGGAGAACAGGTACAAGAGCAGGTGAATTATGTAAACAATTTGAAATCAATGAATGATCCCTAGTCAACCACTTAACAACTAAGAATGGGAGAACCATCCTCATTTTTCTTGGTCTAACAATCAGAATTTCCAACCACCACCACCTCAGCCTAGACCACAGTTTTAGCCTAGGCCACAATTCCCACTGAGACAACAAGGCTAATTTCAGGGCCAACAGCAATATCTACCACCACCTCCCCAAAATCAACCTTAACAGGTACAAAAGCAAGGATGGGAGGCTGAACTTGAGAAATTCATAGCCGTGTCTACGGATCGATATGAGAAGTTGGAAACTGTAACGCCCCGCGTCTTCGGTCGTACAGGTATGACATCACGAGAGGGCTACGTGTGTATTTAAATTATTTATTTATGTGATAGTGTGTTTATTATAATGTTTGTATGTTTTATTTGAATTATATGAAATTATTTGATAATCGTTTCATTCGAATTTTGAACGTTTATGCATGTATGACTTCATGACTTGGAAATTGATCCGTTTATCTTTGAATTTAATTCCTTTTCATTCTTTAATTGTGCTATTCAATTCTTTTAATTTGAATACTTGCGAATTTTATGCTTTTCAATTCCTTCTTTCATGAATCTTATTCCGTGGATTATGTATTTAAATTCTGCAAGCATGCTTAAGTGTTATACTAATTTCAATTATGAAAATCCTTGAACAATTATCCTTGATTGAACATATTTAGAGACCTTTGGACTTAATTGATAATTTATTTGGACTCAATTGTAGCATTCAAGAAACTTGATATCTAATTGCATTCACTTAAATCTTCTAAGGACCAAGTAGCAATTCTTCCCTTTTCTTCTCTTCTTGGACCGATATAAGTATATACCCACATATACATACATTCATTTTCTTCCTTCTTCATCCAAGAACAAAGCAAGAAAACTCCTCTTTCTTCCCCTCCTAATTCGATCCACCAAGGAAGGAAACAAGGCTAAGATTTTCTTCTCTTTTCTTCAAGAATTCAAGCTATACACTCTCATCTCTTCATCTCCTCCATCTCTTCACTCAATCAAGGTAAGATCATGCCTTTTTAATTGATGAGTACTTGAGTAAATGTTAGGGTTTTATGATTTCTTGCATTTCATGATTTAATATGAACTTATGTGCTGATCTTGAGTTGATTACATACATATAAAGCATGATTTATGTGAAGCTTGAGCTATGTATGATCATTTTTTTCATATAAAGGTTTTGGATGAATTAATGCTTGTTCCCTTAGATTAATTGATGTTTAATTGAAAAATAAGAATCATATATATGTTTCCTTGATTTCTATTGGTTAATTATGTGGTTAGCTAGTGTTTTGTTGTTGTTTGGGATGATTTGGTTCGTGTTGGACATGGAAGCTTTGTTGTTGATGTTGTTTCAGAGTAGAGCAGGAAACAAGGGAAGAAATCATGCCCTTGTTAACGCCCATTACCCCCTTTTGTGCCTTAAAGTGTTAACCCCCGTTACCTAGTTCCTTTAATCGTCTGTTCCCATTAACCCCCGTTACCAAATTTTGCCTTCAAAGTGTTAACCCCCGTTACCACCCCTTTTGACTGGCCTACCATTTTGTTCTTTTATTCATTTCTGTCTCGGTTTTATCCGTCGTTACCTATCCAAATGAACTCCGATTGACATGAAATTCGAATTGTAGAAACTAAATTGAGTCTAGAGTATTCTACAATTGGAATCAACTCAATATCATTTCTCATTTGTGAGTTATAATCATTTTAACTTGGTGTCGCCACTTCACCGAGAATCTGCATTCATCCAACTTCGGGCCTACACCATTTTCACCTCGCTTTGAACCACGATTCGAACCACATACCATTTTAAAGTTCTACTTGTCTAGTTTCATATCCTACAAACAAAACCCAATTTGGACTTCTCAAACTTCAGATATCCTCCTTTCATGGAAGCTTGCGCATTGTGGAAAACTGTCAGATTTTGCAAGATCATGTTCGGAGTTTCTTCTTACCCTTCTTTTCAATTTTTCTCATATTTTTACCACCCCAATTATGACCCTAACATGTTATATGATGTTTTATGGTCATTTTGGGAAATTTATGGATTCGTTTGGCATGTTATGTGCAAGATATAAATTTACATGCCTTCATTGCTCCTTAAAGCGCATAAACACTTTGATACTTGGATTGTGAACCCTAATTGCATAATTTACCCTTCTTTTAAGATTCATATAACTTGTATACTTGTTCAAATATGTATAATGATCATTATTCGGAATTTATGAATCGATTTTGTAACAGCCCGAAAACCCGCCTATTGATAATTTCCACTTTGGTGCCTAAAATCGACACGCTCACGGTTTTGTTCCTCCCAATGGCTAAGATCACCATCAGGGAAAAGGCCTCAACAGTGGGAGGTTTCCACCCACTTATAAAGTAGGCTTAGTTCCCCTCCCCAACCGATGTGGGACAAGCACCTTTGGCTTTTACAGCCCACCCCCTTAAGAGGGACCAGCGTCCTCACTGGTACACCGGCCCAGGCCCCGTCTCTGATACCATTTGTAACAGCCCGAAAACCCACCTGTCGATATTATCCGCTTTGGTGCCTAAAATCAACACCCTCACGGTTTTGTTCCTCCTACTGGCTAAGATCACCATCCGGGAAAAGCCCTCAACAAGGGAAAAGTATCCACCCCCTTATAAAGGAGGCTTTGTTCCCCTCTCCAACCGATGTAGGACAAGCACCTTAGGCTATTACAATCCACCCCCCTAAGAGCACCCAGCGTCCTCGCTGGCACACCGGCCCGGCCGCCGGCTCTGATACCATTTGTAATAGCCCGAAAACCCACCTGTCGATATTATCCGCTTTGGTGCCTAAAATCGACACCCTCACGGTTTTGTTCCTGCCAATGGTTAAGATCACCATCCGAGAAAAGGCCTCAACAAGGGAAATGTATCCACCCCGTTATAAAGGAGGCTTTGTTCCCCTCTCCAACCGATGTGGGACAAGCACCTTAGGCTATTACAGATTTGATATGATACGTGGGAGATATGAACTTGAATGATTATGAACACTCCAAGAATGAATGAAAGGATTGATTATGTGACTTAATGCATCTCCATGACATGATTTATTTTCTTGTGCATATCATATCATATTCATTGCATTATCGTACGTCATATTTTGTTCATGTGGAGTCTTGAGTCTCACGAGTGCATCGTGTTATTTCTTGTATAGTTTTCTACAGGGCGGAGGCATGCCGGGTTCATAGGATATTTTTCAAGCCTTCTTTTCTTCTTGGTAATAGGTGGGTTTCCCTGCTATTTAGTTAAATGACCCAATATATTCTCAATGTTAAATGTTTTAAGCCAACTTATTATATGTACATATCGTGTCGTTCAAAGAGTCTATGATTTTAATGTTAAGCCCTTTTCTTTAGTGATACCCTACCTAATGTTTTGGCGAGTATTGAATGATTGCACGTATGGAGGCCCGGAGCTTAGTACATATGGCTATCCAGGGAGGCAAGGGCCGACGGTGATCCTATGTGCTAGTCCCAACCAAATTACAGATTCCAGAACTCGCTAGGAGATTAGCAAGGAAAGGGGGTTGAGCGCCTTTGGGGAACTCATGAAACCCCACGGGTCAACGAATGAGGTTGTCGGGTCTTGCTAACCCGTCCACTGCCCGGAAGAAAAAGGTGTAAGTGTAATGAATGATTTAATGAATGAATGGATGATTGTGACTGAATGAATGATTGTGTGATCACTAATGAACGAATAAATGCATACACAAGGTGGACGTTGGAGAATTCACCCTCTCGCTGGGCTCACGTAATGACCGATTGAAGGAATGAATTATGAAATTGATCGTTGTAATCCCGAGCGTTGTTTTCTTGGTTTTCACCTACTTAGGAAAATGTTTCAAAACCTCACGCAGGATTATGACTTGCATGTGAGGGTGTTTAATTATGTACTATTTATTATATTAAACCCAGTTTTATACCCACCAGTCTCCTATAGACTGAACCCGACTTTGTTTTCAGATTCTTACAGGTTTGGAGTGCTAGGCGGGAGTTTAAGTTTGACAAGTCTTGTGGTCAAGTCCGAGTCACTCCATTGCATATTGTAAATTGTTCAAGTTACCATGGTTTGTATTAGTTTTTTGTTTATGATTCGGGATAGGCTTCGACGGATAGATTGAACCCATATTTGTGATTGTATTTATGATTTATGTATATGTTGGAATTTCGGGACTAGGTAACTATGTTAGTTGAACCCGTATATTGCTTATATTGGAAATTGATTACATGCTTTACTTCCGCACTTGTCTTTTCTCCTTGTACTTTATTATTTGGTTTCGAAAGTCTAGTTCCCGCCTAGCATAGTGAGTGAGTGAGTCCCCGTTCGCTCTGATCTGGCACGTGTATGGATTATCCATTTCATATATGGGTCGGGTCTGAGTGCGGGGGATGTGGGGCCATCCGTTTGGGGCGCTACATAAACTCAAGTAGAACTGTTGGTGAATCAGAACAAGAATTTGGAAACTCAGATTGATCAGATAGCCCAATCCTTGAATATGAGAGGACCAGGAATGCTGCCAAGTCAAACCGAAAACAATCCTAAGGAGTAGTGTAAGGCCGTATTTGTACGAAGCGGTGGAGAGTATGAAGGTCCAAGGTTGCATGCAGAATCTGATGTTGACAATTGCGCATGTGGAAAGGTTGAGGAGGTAGTTGATATTGAAAATGTGAGTATAGAGGAGAAAAAGGAAGAGTTCCCTTCAAACCCAAAGGTGAGTGTGGCACCCAAGGAACACGTGCCACCGGTTCTTTTTCCTTAAAGATTACAGAAGCAGAAATTAGAGAAACAATTTGAGAAGTTCTTGAGTATCTTTAAGCAGCTCCACATTAATATTCCTTTTGGGAGGCATTAGCTAAAATGCCCAGACACTTGAAGTTTCTGAAGGAATTTGTTTCGAGAATAGGGAAGTTTGAAGACTTCACCACAATTGCACATATTGAGAAGTGCAGTGTTATTATTTAGCATAAGCTTCCCTCGAAGCTCAAGGATCCCGGGAGTTTTTCTATCCCTTTAACTATTGGTTCCTTACAATTTCATGATGTTTTATATGATTTAGGAGCTAGTGTGAGTCTAATCCATTTATCTCCTTGCAGGAAATTAGGAGCGAAGGAGCTCAAACCGACCAATATTACACTCCAACTAGCTGACGGATCGGTGAAATACCCGATTGGAATTCTTGAAGATGTGTTGGTAAAATTTGGAAAATTCTACATCCCTAATGATTTTGTAGTTCTTGATGTCGAGAATGATGAGAATACGCCATTGATTCTTGGGAGACCGTTTCTGGCCACGGCCGGAACGGATATCGATGTTCAGAATGGACGACTCACGTTCAACATATGGGATGAAAGAATGGAATTGAGGGTTGATAGCAAGAACGAAGTTACTCCATGTGACTCGTCAGGCTGGGATTGTTGATCCCTAATCCAGTTGTCAAAGTCAAGCTAACGACTATAACTTAGAACTAATTTTTCTCTCCCTCTCTTTTTTCTTTTCTTTGTTTCCTTTCCTTTCGTTCTCGTTTTTCTAGTGTAATTTTATGTCTCTCTCTCATTTGCAGGTTATTTTTTACGCTTTGTGGATTTGGGCGTTGGGAATGGATGCAAGGACCGTGGTTTGAATTTTAATGTCAACACTGAGGTCCATTTATTTTTTTGCGTTGTTTATGCTTTAGATTGTTTTGTTTGTGAGGAGGATGCATTGAAGCAATATTTTGTGATATGCACTTTGAGATGTTTATGTGTTTTAGAGGTGGTGCCCTATGGTTTGATTGAATATTTATGAGTTAATTTTGTATTAATTAACATGAGTAAGCACGTCCGAATTGAGTTTGTGCCAAACTTATGCCTTTTGGGGTGAGATTGGTGTTAACGGGCGTTACCCTCTGGTAGGCATTTTCTAGTAACGCCCGTTAAGGAGGTCAAGTGCCTTGGGTATGAGTTGTAATAGCCGTTACCCTCTGGTAGGCATTTTCAGGTAACGCCCGTTAACAGAGGCATGCGTTTAGGATATTAAGAGTAATGGGCAATACTCCTTGCAAGACGAAATCTAGTAATGCCCGTTACCAGGGCGAAATCACGAATCCCTTGCGGGTTAGGAAACATGTTTTTTAGAGTTAATTCCCAAATCCTCCCCAAATTCGGATTTTTCTCCCCCAAACCTATAAAAACACATGCACACACTCATTCCTCCTTACAAGAGCTCCAATAACTCCCCTTGGTCAACCATAATCAAATTGCCACCAAGAACACACACTTTCTTTCATTTTGAGTTTTGGTAAGTTAATCTCCCTCTCTTAGTATGAACTTGGAATTAATTCTTCCAATCTAGGTATTGAACCCTAGGGTTGGAATTGCATGTTAGGATGAATTTTGGATGGGATTGTTGAATATTAAGAGAGCACGCATGCTAGATTTAGGGTTAATGAGACGAAGTGGAATTGACCTTGAATTTAGTAAATTGTTGAAGAATCCTAGTTTCTAATTAGCTTTTGATCCTAATTTTTGGGTTGGATGTGGAGAATATCAAGCTTAGTTGTTCTTCTATAGGATGGTTTGATTTGAGTTGGGTAAATTGAAGAAATTTTGGCTGAAACTCACATCCTAGGCCTTTGCACATAAGGTGTTTGATAAATTGTCCAAGTTAATTGTGTTTGATGTTTGTATCCTTTGTTTGGCTATACTTGTTTATTCCAGGTACCATAGGACGTACTAAGCGTCCCAAAGCCGTTGAACCCTTCACTAACTCATCCCCTGTGGATCATCAACAACGGGATTCGGTCAATATAACTATGAATACTATGGGCAATCCGTTTCAAAGGACTTTGACAAGGAATATTGTTTCCACTTGGTTTTTCAAGGATGCTTGGATGGAGATATTTGAGGTTTGGGCAGAGCTGAAGAGACTGTTTAACAACCTCGGTTGGTTACCTTTCCTTACTAAGAAGGATTTTACATATGCTGAGATGACCGCCGCCTTCTTCACCACGATGAACTTTAACCTGGTGGACAACACATTTACTTTCACTTTAGATGACCGAAAAACTCAGATTTGGAGTATGGATCGGATAAGGGAAATCCTTCGTTTTCTAGCTCATTCTACTTCTTCATTGCCTAAATGAGATGGGATTCAGAGAGAGGCAGCATGGAGATCCTTTCCTCTGTGTAAGGGTGTCCCCGAATTATTCCCCCCGGAATACGAAGGGCAGTTACTTTGATTCATTGGCTTAGTGATAGTGCATAGGATCTTAGCTACAGGATTTGGTGCCCGTTACGGGAGTGATAGACACATAACTGAGAAGGAGTTGGGAATCATGTATATGATGAAGGAAGGCATCAAATTCAATGGCACGACTGAGTTTCTCTGGTTTCTTCAAGAAGTTACGGGGAGAGCTACCATGTTTGCTCGTGAGATAGATTGGAGACCTAGAGGTTTGTTGCCCATTGATTTTGGTTATGATCTTGGTCCACAGTATCTCGAGAATGTGGGTTTGGCTTTAGCATGGGAAAGTGGACAACTCAAGGATGAAATATTCCCATGGTGGCCAATTCGGGATAGAGATAGATTCTGGCAAATGTATTGTAGGGGTAAAGCTCGCTTTCAGGAGCTGTCTGATGTGCAGAAGGAGCTATTGGATCAGATTCCTGATAGGCCTGACACCGAGTTTGAGGTCCTCCACAATGTTGCACCGGTTGTTGATGAAGTTGATGAAGATGCTTTAGTTTGTGTGAGGAGTCTTACAACTGAGTTGGCTGGATTGAGATCTGATGTGACTGCCATGACCGCGATGATTTAAGATTTAGCTGATTATGTGGATGAGAGATTTGATGAATGGCAAGCCCAGGTTGATGTCAAGTTTGAGAGGTTTTATGCTCATTTTGACAAGTATTTCACAGGACCCCAGCAGCCCCCTGAGCCTTGATCGCTTTGCGATTTTGTTTCCCTTGCTTTATTGACGATCTATTTTGCTCATGTACTCTTGATTCTGTGATACTCTTACTACTCTTAGTTCTTTGCTTATGTTTTGAACTCCATGAATTATTTTTATGCAATGTGCCCTTTCATCACTTGAAATTTGGGACTTGTGTGATACTTGTTGGATGCATGTTGATTATCAATTGCCCTTTCACTTGATCCATGTTTTCTAGTCACTTATCTCAGGTTTTGGAGGCTTTGCTAGCACGTTGACGGGTGTTCATTTATAAGGGAGTTTTCTTAATCTTTAACTCTTTATTTGCATGAGGACTTTGCAAAGAACGAGTGTGGTGGGAGATATGGTTATGATTATGAGATTTAGTTTGATATTTGCATGAGTAGATGTCTTGTTAACCTTGTAAATGTTAGGAATACTGCCCTAGAAAGCCGATTCGACGTAATCTGCTTTGGGACTTTTCTTGTGTCACAGACAATCTTTGAATAATATACGATTGATCATAGGCAAACACTTCTTTATATGCCAATACGTGTTATGAGTGTTTCCATTATGTTTGCATGTATGAGAACTCCCCTAATCCTGATGACTTTAGGACTCTACCATTTAGGTGAAATGGTTCATGAAACGAGCCCTATATCACATAAGTCATGATTAGTAAAATACTCCAAGCCGATGAGTCCTACAGACAGTGGGAGTGTCAACCTGACTCCTCTAAGGCTTGCTTGTGGGATCACGCCCTTAAGAAGGACCACCTTGTTTCATGGAGGTGCAAAGTGTATAGTTGATACGTGCGTGATACATGAGGGTGCTTACTTTAATAAGTAAGTTCACTGAGGTGCCCCGTGTGAGAACATTCCTAAATGGGAAAGGAAGTTTCTATTTCAGGAAATGGAAACTTCCAGATTAGGAAATATCTCACGAGTCATTGATGTGATTAATTGATCCTTAGACTTGAGGTTCCTTGTCACTTTATGAGTTAACTCTGTGGTCTTAGGTATAAGCTTTAAAGGGTGTCGCCTTAGACAGCTGATTCAAGGCTTATGCTGGGGCTGCACAAGTGACTCATGAAAGTGAATGAGAATCAAGAAAGGACCTACACTTGCATTTGCAAGGTGATCTCTTTTTGTGTAAGTCATTCATATGCTATATCGAGTCCTTGGCCAAGGCAGTAGATCAAGACATCAAGAAAAGGGTTTCTTGGATTGAGATCAAATGGATATGAAATGCACTTAGCTTTAAGACCGGATTATTAGGGTTCTGATTATTCCCTTGCCCTAGATCTTGGTTGAGAGATAGTAAGTAGGAGGATTGTATCTCATATGAATCAATGACTTAAAGGTTCTGTCGAATCCGAACATTCCAATTCAGCTAGGGGTTAAACACCTGTTGCTAGACTATGGTCGTTTAATCTGTGGACTGATTAATTAATTAGTGAATTAATTAATTAGGGTCACTGCTAATTGAATTGAGAACCTAGAGGGTCACACACAACAACTTGGTTACATGAGTTGAGGCTTGAAAATGATTAAACGAGTTAATCGGGCTAAGAGGGTTCCACACGTGTGAATTCACACGTGTGGCTCACGTGAGTGACACGTGTCACTGTGACACGTGTCACACACGTGTGTGTATATATATATTATATACATATTAAATAATTAATTAGTTAATTATTTAATAGACTTTGGTTTAATTTTGAATTAAAAAGAAAGTCTAATTTTGGAGAAAATAATCTAGTTAATTAATTATGAATTAATTAATTAGATAAAAATAAGTCATTTATTTTATAATAAATAAAGTATAAAATTATCCAAAAATAGTTTGGATATTTTTAGCTCTCTTAAAAGTTGACTAGAATTAGAATTCAAAGTCAAAGTTGGAAAATACTTGATGATCAAGTAATAGGAGAGAGAGGAACCAAATCCTTTCCCAACAAGGATTTGGATCGGTACACTCCCTCCTATATATAGGGGAGCTCGAGCTCCCCTTTAGAGCTAATAGACAATTCTTGGTTCATGTGTTGAACACCTTCCTTTCTCCAGGATTAAATTAAAGCCTAGGTTAAGCCTAAACACTAACTAGAGAACTAGCATCCTTACTAGTTAGATTGTGATCAAGTTGGTGGACTTTCTCTAGAGACTTCAAGTTAGAAGTTTGAAGATTCGAGCTTTACCAAGGAGAGGGGATCAAGCCGCGAGAAGAGCGTTCTTGGGTGGCTTGAAACGCTTCAAGAAATAATTAAAAGAAAAGTAAGTTTTCTATCTTTACGAATTTGGTTACACGATTGCGAGTTCAAGGTCCTTTTGTTGGGAGATTTTTTAAATTCCGCTGCTTTCTGATTCGTATTTTCGAACAGTAAATTGTTAGGAATTGAGAAATTGCAAGAATTTTGAGAATTTTACCCCGTTTTGAAATTTTTCTTTGAAGTTTGATTGTTGAGCCTTTGCTAGAATGAGTTAGGCTATTTGGATTGAGGAAAATTTTCATGCGATTAGATAATTTAATGTGTTAGTATGCCCTTATATTTTGAGCACTTTTGAACGAGATGATGTTTTGCTTAGATAGGTGAATTCATGATTTTCAAATAAGTCTAAGATTTGATTACGAGGCACTTTAGTCCTATTGAGGAGAATTTTTTAGTTCATGAAAGATTAAGGAAGTGAAGTAGGCATTCGTTGTCGGAGGTTATAAGCCTTTCTTTTAGCCGTTTTTCACTAAATAACGTGATCTTATTGACCCCGCTGAGCGTAATTGTTGTGCAAAGATTTTTGTAGCCACATTATAAGCCTAACGCACAACAAAAATAACCACCTTGTTAATTTTACACCAAGGCTTGCTCATTTGATCTTATAGTGGATATCTATCTTTAGATTCTTTTTGATTATTCTTGTGAGTGAAATTGAGAGATATATGTAAAAGAAAGAAAGAGAAAGAATGAGAAAAAGTGTGAAAAAGAAAAGATATGAACAAGAAAAAAGAGAGCAAAAAGAAAAAGAAAAGAAAAATTATGCAAAGTGTGAAATTGAAAGTGTGGGATAGAAATGTCCAAGTGTGGGGGAAGTGTTTAATGGCGAATGAAAGTGCCGTGTTTTGTATAGATTAAATGATGTAAGCTTGGTAAGTAGTCACTTGATCCAAAATTTCCATAACCTTACGCAAAGCCTACATTACAAGCTCGAAAGACCTACCGATCCTAAGTCTTGAGTTAATTCCATTAGTCGAGATAGGTGCGAAGAGTGTATTCTGAAGTTGATGATTAGAACTTAAGAAAAAATTGTGAATTTGTCATTCTAGTCTTGGTACATTGTTTTATTCGAATTCACACACGACACAAGGTTACACTTTTCATACTATGTTTGATGATCTTGTGTTTATAAGTACTTGGTTTGATAAGCTAGACTTATTAGGCGAAGGGTTTGATGTTTGCTTTTGAGGAGGAGGTTTGATGGAGATGTATTTTCTTTATTTTCGTATTCCACGAGGACGAGCAATAGGAAAGTGTGGGGGAATTTGTTGAGTGTAGAATTTGCATGGATTTAAGCGTTGATTAGAGCATATTTTTGTGTCGTTTGATGCATTTATGTGTTTATTTTGCTCCATATAGGTGTTTTAGAAGTTGGAGATAAGAAACGGTGGAACGAGGCGAATTCACGCATTTTTGGAGGAAAAAGGAGTAACCCCCATTACACCATGTCAGAACAACTCCGGTAAGGCCCGCTACCTGAGGCAGTAGGAGTAAATTTTTGGCGCCGGAGGGGTAACGGGCAGAAAGAAAGTGGTAACGCCCGTTACGACTTATAAAAGCGTTATAGCGATTTCAGCAGTAACAGACGTTAACAGGAATTGGACATGAGTAGGTAACGCCCGTTACCAGAGTCGGCGAGAGAGGATTAGGGTTGCTATTTAAGTGTGTTTATGAGTCTCTTTTTAGGGGGCCTCTTCCAATTCTTCTTCAGTTGGTGACCTAGCTTGGAGAGGAAGACACAGAGGTTGGAAAGAGCTATTCCGAGAATTTCAAGAAGACGAAAGGATCGAGTTCTTAAACGATTTCAGTTTTTCCGATTTTATTATCGCGTTATTTATTAAACTAATTCCTTTAAGCTTAGTGTAATTAGTTTTGATGTTAGTTTCGTTTTTCGAGATTTTATTGAATGTTTAGGGTTTTATTTATGAGACTTTGTTTAGACTTGATGAACATGAATTTATTGAATGCAATTTCTTTTATTTTTATGAGTTTTGAGTTAATTATGAGTAGCTAAACCCCTAGGGCTAGGGGAGTGATGATGAATACATGATAAGTGTTTGATATAATGCTTGAATGACTTGTGCTAGTTCTTAGTTTGAAAACGGATTTGAATTGAATTGCGATGGCCTGATCACCCTTAGCATAATCTAGAATTACCGGAGATTCGAGAGATTAATGGTAATTGAGATGGTTTTCATAACTAGTAGATGTTAGGAATGCAAAGAGATTTGGTTCTCCGACTATACAACAATAAATCTTATTCCATGCCAAGCCGATAGAACTAGATTTGCACTATTTTTGATCGTATGGTTTAATTAATTATTGATGATTGCGAGAGCAACGTTGAGCTTCATTGAGAACTTGGTTATACCTCGAGAGAGGATAATACAAACTTAAGTGACTAGGTTGTAGAATTACACTTGTCAAACGAGTATTATGCTAAATTTTGAATGTATGAATTATTACTCCCCAGCCTAATTAGTTTATTGATTTAATTCACGTATGTTTAGTTCTGTTAATTGTGTTTTATTCTTGTTAGTTATTTCAATTATGTTTTAGTAGAGTAATAAACCAATTGATTTCCGTTCGGTCTTTGGATTAGAATGAGATATAGAGTAGTGATTGATTTTCCTTCCCTGTGGGTACGATCCTGTTGTGATACGCGTATATCTTAAGTCTACACTTGCACGATTGGTTTAACTTAAAATCACAACAGATGTTCTAGGCATTCTTGATTAAATTCATATTCAGAACATAATATTAAAGCATAAATGAGCATAATATATAAATTTTACGTGAAAATTAATTCATAAACAAATTTCCTAAACATGATTTTATTCAAATATTCATGAACATAATTATGAATATATAAACACATATTTAAATTGTAGCACCCGGAACGCCAGGCACCACATCCCCCGCACTATAACTCCAATCCACATATGAAATGGACAATCCATACATGAATCAAAGCTATAGCGAACGGGAGACAATAAAATAACTCAAGGCTAGGCGGGTACCCTCAATTTAAAACCGACCAACAATCAAGTCAGAGTATTAAAAAGCGGAAGCAATAACATTCATTAGATACGTATAGGTACCATATTTATTTATTTACTTATAGGTACCAACCTTCACACTTTCAATACATTATCATCTCCCAACAATATAGATAACAAGGCGATATACAAAATGTGGAATGAAGTGTGCTAGACCCAAATTTAAAGACCACAAGACTCTAAATTCCCGCCTAGCACGCCCTGCAAAACACTGAAAAGTTGAGGTGTCAGTCCAACACAGACTGAGCGAGGGGTATAAATAAATATAAGCGCACATACATGCAAGTTATAACCTCGGGTAATAATTTTGGAAAAACAATACGATCTAATAGGTTAAAGGAGATACTATCGCCCGAGATTACAACTATTCCAATTTCAATTCAATCAATTCAATACAATCAATAGTGGCCCGGCGAGTGGGGCAATTCTCCAACCTTACACCGACTGTGTACAATCAATCAATCAATTATTAGGTGATTAGGTGATCAAGCAATTCCTTAATGTGCACAATTAGTAGTTTCAATAACGCCTTCTTCCTCCGGGTGATGGTGGGATTGCAAGGCCCCACCATCCAATCAATCTGGGCAGAGGGTACATGAATCCCTAAGCCCGGAACTCCTTCCTCCCCTAATCTCCTAGAGGGTTCAGGGTTCATCCCAGTTGGGTGAGGATAGCTCTTGAGTTACCCGTCAGCCCGTGCTTTCCCGGTTGGCTCGAGTCACTACCCTCGGGCCCACAGTGCAATACAATACTCGCCAAACAATCAATCAATCAATCAATTCCTTCAATGGTTCGTTAAAACATTTGAAAACCAATCTCATTTGAAAACTATAAGTATAAATATAGGTTTTGGCTTAAAACATCACATAGGGTTGTACGGGTCCTATGTATCTAAAATTAAACCTCACCTGAACGACCCAAAATAATCCAAGGAAACAGGTCACGGGGCCTGCTCCTCGTCACCAGGAAGCTGGTCTGTGCAAGAAAGACAATTGTCCGTGAAACATGACTCAAAATGTACCAAATAGGACGAACGGCGGAAATGCAACGAGACGACGAGAAAAATACAATGTACCATAAAAATATTGCGTTTCAACATATAATCAGTCATATAATAGCAATTAGGGGTCAAGGAAGCCGTCGGATCGAGGTGCGGAAAATGCAATTTTATGCAGTGAATTTTGGGCACTTTCTGGACTATGGGAACGGCCGTTCCGGCTTCCCTTTGAAAATGGGAAGGGCCGTTCCCATGGCTACAGAAAACGCTCCAGCGTTTTCAAAAAGGGAAAAACGTTTTAGCTGGGAACGGCCCTTCCGGCTCAAAGGCCAAAATGGGAACGGCCGTTCCCAGTCTCGCTGGCCTAATGTCTCAGCATCATGGGAACGGCCGTTCCAGTTTTGAACTGGGGTTGGGAATGGCCGTTCCCAGAATACGTGAGCTTCAGAATGCAAAGCAGAAACAGAGCAGCCATGGCAATCACCACAAACAACCACAAAAATGGCTTCAAGCCAAGTTCAAATGCAAATATTAGATGCAATAAATATGCTAACATACATATTGATCAATAACAATTCATAAAAACACATGACTCCATGTTAGATCATCAATAATCACTTATTGGAAACCCATATACTCCATCATGCTTCAATTTCATAAAACTCAAGATATAGGCATCAAACTCAAGATTAAAGTTCACAAATAATTTTCCAACAACCAATACACAATTCACTCAAGCCATTACCAAGCCCCATATATCATGTATTTCAATAAAATCACCCAAACTCCATAGTTACCTCAAATGAGAGAAATGAGAGACAAGATGAAGAAGTGATGATGATGATGCTCCAAATATCACAAATCCCACACAAATTTGATTGAATGGATGAAATCTCCCTCTTCTCTTCCTAGGGTTTGGATCGGTTGAAGAAGGAAAGAAATGGAGCAAAGATGATATGTTTTGTATGAAAGGGAATGCAATGGTACGTGATATGCTGCTCAAGAGAAGAGAAAAGATGGCCATTTTGCAATTAAATCCCTCCACTTAATAAGTTATGCAATGAGGTTCAAATCCCCTTTTTAAATGATCGATTAGGTCCAATGCAATTAGATCCCATATTCATGCAAATGAACAATTAAGGACATAAAAGAAATGAATCACATTCGAGAAAATATTTCACATTGCATTCACGTTCAATAAATCCGAAAAATATGATATGATATGAATTTTCAATAAAATGTTAAGAATATAATTTTATAAAATTATATCATGATAGGAAAATGAATTAAATGATCAATTAATAATTAAATTACAACTCTCAAACGCACACGTGTCGTTCATACCTGAATTGCCGAAAGCTGGGGCGTTACATAAATCATTTCATATAATCATCATGCTTTTTCATAAATTAAATTCCAAACTTTAATTCATGAAAAGTAAATTCCTAAAGTATAATTTCAAATCATGAATTTCTAAACATAATTTAAAGCATATAAAATATAAATTAAATTGCATAATTTAAATATATAATATAACATAAATTAAAGCATAAATGAAAGCATAAAAAAAACTAACCTTGAGAGCTTGGAGAGGAGAGGGTGCCGAGATTTTGGAGGGTGAGAGAGAGTGATTTTATGTGTTGGAAATGAGAGGAATTTGTGAGTCAGAATGAATTTCTTGAAGGGTATTTATAGGTAGGAATCAAGGACCTAAGAGCAATTTTTAAAAATATGTAGGAAATGTGGAGAATTCTAAAGAAAAATAAAATGGAAATGATATAGGAAATGTGGAGAATTCTAAATCACAAAAATATATGAGAATTATATAGGAAATGTAGAGAATTTTATGTCACACACCTATCATTTCTATTTTAAGAAAGTGATGTCATGGATGATGTCATATTTAGTAAAAATAAGTATAAAATAATGTAAAATTTATTCAATAGTGGAGAAATGAGAGCTTGAAGTGGTAAAAGTAGTAAAAGAATGAGTGTAAAATGAGCTTCGTTATGATTATAAATGTGTGATGTTTAGGTCTTTCGTTTGAAAGTTATAGACGTTAGAGATTATGAAAAGTCATGATAAATTATATAAACGAAGCTATGACGAAATTTAAAAGGCGAGAAAATTATCATGGTTAGAGAAAAATTCAAGAAATGTTTTAAGTATAATTTTGAATTTTAAATGAAAGTTAAACTTTTATGGTAAAAATAATGATTTTTAAAGGGAAAATATTTATGGAATAAGCCACGGTTGGAATTAAGTTTTTGGTATGATCATGAGAATTAATAAAATAATTCAAGGAACATTTTGAGTATAATATCGAATAGAGAAAAGAGAATGAATAAAAAGTTGTTTACGATAAGAATAGTAACTTGGTTTTTGAAGTGATTTTCAATACTACTGGAGTTAGAATAGGAATTAGGCTTTGTGGATGATATCAAAATTCTCGAAATGATTTAAGGATTCATTTGACTGTAATATTTGATAAGAAAAAGTGTTCCGAGTAAATTTCTAATTTTATGGAATGAATAGTGATCAAGGGACCTAATGGTAATTTTGATCAACAATTTTTGCAAAGAGTTTCGGGCCATGGAAAGCGTATGTAGGTAATATAAAAAAATATAAGTTTCATGCTTCTAAGATTCTAAGAATGAGATAAGAGGATATGGCTTAGTGGATAAACAGTGACATCAGAATGAAATCGTAACTTTGATTAAAATTTCCGAAAAATGATTTTAGGACAAGAGATGTGAGTTATGGTATTAAGAGATACAGATATTAGGCTTTAGGGTTCTATCGAGGGAATGAAGGCTCGGGAAATGAATAATAATATGTGGTTTTAAATTAGATCTTTCCCATAGTCACACAATAGCACATATGAACAATTTAAAACACATAGAAACGTGATTTATGAAGAACATTTGACGGATCAAAGTCTATAAACTCTTTCACTTTCTTTCAATGTTTACTAATTTCAGCTAGGCGCTGTTTAGGGTTGTTACAGAAATGGTATGATCATGAAGTCATTTTATATCATGAACTAGTTCTTATGCACAATTAATGTTCCACTAATGTTTCAACAAGAATTAAATCATAATAAAGTCATATTAATCTGAATCAGGTATCAGAGGAAGCATCGGAAAGCAATTAAAGCATAAAATGGGGCAGGAAAAACTGAACAGAAAAACAGATCAACGTCACGGCCGCGCCAGGCCACGTCGCTGGCACGACGGACTAGTAGGATAACTCACTGCCAAGACTTTGGGGCCGCGCCCGAAAAACAACTAGAATATGTCGTGGGCGCGACGGATAGGCAGAATCGGCCACTGGACTAACATTGTAGCCGCGCGAGAAAACGTTGCGGGCATGACAGGGGTCCAGAGGCACTCTCTGACAACATGTCGCTGTCGCTCCTGATTTTTAGTTCAAAAGCGTCATGGGCACGACGGACACCCAGAAGCCAAAACTGTGCTAGTGTCGCTCACGCGTGGCGCGTGTACTTGTACGGTCGAGAAATCGGGATGTCACAACCTCCTCCCCTGAAAAGAATCTAGTCCCCATATTCACTGATCACTTGGAAACAACTCTGGATGAAATCTTTTCATTTTATCCTCTGTTTTCCATGTAGCTTCCTAGGTCTTGTCACTTCTCCATAAAACCTTAACCAAGGGAATACGCCCAAGATAGACCAAAGAGTTATGCCGATATCATATGAACTTTCTCAACCACTCGATCTATGAGCTTCTTCAAGAATTACCCATTTCAACTCCTCGGGTACACAAACCCTGGTCTTGTATCTCAACAACCCTGTGTCATCAAAACCAAACAAGCTCTCCAGAACATTTTGGGCCCTCAACAACAACTGTTGAATCTCGGGATTGGTAGCTTGACCTTCATAAAATATTTTTTGTAACTCGAGTTGTATCGTAATATTAGCCACACGAGCCTTCAACATAGTAGGCTCGAAACTTTCCCCCGAATCAACTTCCAAAGAAGACACACTAGCCTTCCTACTAAGCGCGTCTGCAACCACGTTGGCTTTACCCAGGTGGTAATGGATGGTGCACTCATAATCTTCAAGAAATTCCATCCAACGCCTCTACCTCATATTCAATTCCTTTTGAGTGTTGAGGCTTTTATGGTCGGAAAAGATCTCGAAAGTAATCTCGTACAGATAATGACGCCACTTCGCCAAAGTGAAAACCACGGCGGCTAACTCGAGATCATGAGTGGGGTGGGTAATTCTTTTCTTGGTCTTTTAGCTTACTCGAGGCATAAGCTATTACTCGACCATTCTGCATAAGAACATAACCCAGGCCTTCCTTCGAGGCGTCCGTATACACGGTATACCCTTCGGAACCCTCGGGTGGGGCTAACACTGGAGCAGAAGTCAACTTCTCTTTCAAGACTTGAAAACTTGCCTCGCAGGCCTCATCCTATTCAAACTTTACCTCTTTCTTAGTTAATCGGGTCAAAGGAACAGTAATCTTAGAGAAATCCTTCACAAATCTTCGGTAGTATCCCGCTAGACCCAAGAAACATCTTACTTCAGTGTCGTTCTTCAGTTTCTCCCAATGCACCACTATTTCAATCTTAAAAGGATCCACCTCTACTCCGTTACCGGACACTACATGGCCCAAGAAAGTCACTCGATCAATCCAAAATTCACATTTGCTAAATTTTGCGAATAGTATGTGCTCTTTAAAAGTCTCTAGCATGATCTTAAGATGTTGTGCATGCTCTTCGGGAGACTTGGAATATACAAGGATGTCGTCAATGAAGATCACAACGAACTTGTCGAGATACAGACGAAAGACCCTATGTATCATATCCATAAAAGCTGCAGGGGCATTTGTTAAACCAAATGGCATCACAATGAACTCGAAATGCCCATATCGAGTGTTGAATTCTGCCTTAGGAATATCCTCTTCTCGAATTCGCAGCTGATAGTACCCTTGTTGAAGATCAAGTTTAGAGTAAACCTCAGATCCTTGTAGCAAATCGAAAAGCCCTTCAATGTGAGGAAGAGGGTACTTGTTCTTAATTGCCATCTTGTTTAGCTCGCGGTAGTAGATGCACATTGTCAAAGTCCCATCTTTCTTCTTTACAAGTAGAACCGGTGCACCCCACGGCGAACAACTCGGTCGGATATAACCACTAGCAAGGAGCTCGTCAAGTTGAGTTTTCGACTCTTTCAACTCGGCCGAAGCCATTTGGTAAGGAGACTTCAAGTGAGGTTCAGCTCCTGGCAACAAATCAATCACGAACTCAATTTCCCGCTCAGGTGGTAGAGAATCCAAAGTCTAGGGAAATACACTGAGAAAATCCTTAACAATCTCGGTTTCCTCGATCTTAGCTTGATGATTTGGCTTGTTAAGAAGATAAGCCATAAAACCCTTAGCCCCTTCACAGACCAACTTATAAGCTTCTGCAAAGGAGAGAAATGGTGGAGTCTTCAAACCTGCACCAACAAACACAACCAAATCCAAACAAACATTCTTCTCAAAGGAATCAACCTTAGCTCGGTGTAGAAAAAGTTAATCCATGCCTAAGATAGCCCCGTATCTCTCCATGGGCATCTCAATCAAATCTGCTGGAAAAACACGACCCTCAATGGTCAACGGAACCTCCTTAAACACACGGCTCGACTCTAAGCTCCCACGAGAGGAGAACTAATCACAAAGCACGAAGAGGTACAAGCAACAAGCAAGGGCAAAGAAGGAACCAAACCACGAGAAATAAAAGAATGGGTAACACCCGGATCAAATAATGCATGACTGTGTATGCCATGAATGTATATGGTACTTTCCACCACGACGTTGGGATCGATATCGGCATCTTGCTCTTCCTCTCTAATAGCATATGCACGGGCTCGAATTAATAGCCTTTGTAACACCCCGGAGCAAAGGGCGCAACATCCCCTGCACCATAGCCTGACACGTGTAACGAAATGGTAACTCCACCCACGCATCAAGCCATGGCGAACGGGTGACAAACAAAAATCCAACCTAAGCTAGGCGGTCCAGACCCTAACTCAGAGTGCGAAAGAAACATAACTAACGAATTCGGAAGCACCAGGATACAAAGGCAAACATGCATACTCAAGACATTTTCAAAAAGCAAGTCAAGTTATACAAACCCTTACAACTTCGAATTTAAAGCCATAACTTATACATATTTCAAAGCTAACAAAATGCGTAAAATAAACGAAATACAATGCATGAGACTCGAGCTATCCTCAACCACGACTCAAAGACAACAGCCTAGCTCCAACTCCGAAACGGATACCTGCGAACTCAAATCAAAGGGGGAAAAAGAGAGAAACAACGAGGGTCAGTCCTAGAGACTGGCGAGGGGGCTAACACACGCACCCATACCTATACATAAGAACAAAATCAAAGCTGAAAGGGTTCAAGAACTAGGCTTGGTTTTTGCATTCTAAAGCGTTTAACCCGTGGTAATATATATATAAATTAAGAAGTTTAAGGCCGAATGCCAAACTCAACCAAGTTTTAGAGTTTAGAAATCCACCCCCATTTCACAACCATAAACGAAAGCATAACGTGCTGAAATGAAAGAACAAAGTCCAACCCCACTTACTTCATAAACAAAGGTGAAGCGAAAACAAAAAAAATCATAAATCAATCGTACACCTACACCGTTTGGGGAAGAGAGGTGCCCCTCTCCACCCCCACACTTACACTTATAATGAGTCGGGGGATCCCGGCCCGCCCCTTCAACGGGCCAAGACACATGCACCCGCCGGTATAAGAGAACTTGCTTTCCCCTCGACCCCCTGAGGTTGAGCCAAGTCTCCCGTATGTGGAGTCGTGTTGCTGAGAGAGCCCAGTGACCCCATGGCCGACCCGAGATCACATACCACTTCTCCGGGGCCCAAACTTACACTTACACTTACACTTATCACACGAAGCTTATACATAAGTCATATCACGCTTATACACACACACTCTTATCAAAACCTTGCAAGGTAAACGAAAATAGTGCTTAGATACATATAAAAGCGTTTTTGAAAGCCTCATGACAAATGGGACAAATCTTACAAAATACGTATCAAAAACGTATGTATACATATACATATATAAGTCGCATACGGGTTCGAAATACAAATAGGGTTTTAGTTCATAATAACTAAAAGGAAAGAAAACCTCACCTTGTCGACCAAACCGAACAAAACGCACCAAAAGTAGACTAACTAACCACTTCCTCAACCACGGAACAAACCTAACAGCAAAACATTGACAAGAGAAAAACTTAGACTCAAAATGAACCATATTGACGCTCGGCGAATGCGTATAAATGCAAGTGGTGCGTATGAAGCTTAACAAGTCAACATATAATGCATACAAGTTCATATCAAATCATAAGGCATATAAATCACATTAGACGAATTCATAATTTTTATATAACAAGCATATCATATCATACAACATCTTATCAAAGCATTCATATCATGTAAGAAGCAAGAAATAATTATGCAAGGCATATAAACGAGTGATGAAGTCATAAACGCACGTTAAAGTAGCATACTTCACATATGAGATCATAATTTAAGAATGAGCAAACAAATCAAGCCATAAATCCATAAAGTTGATGCAATACTCAAAACACATAATACATCGTGTTATCAAAGCACGGGGAACAAATTAGGGGTGGGAGAATCAAGAAACAAGCGAAAAGAAATAAGAAATCGATGTTTGGAGCAAAAGGGAACCACTACCCTAAATCCACCCCTGTGGATTTTTTTCAAAAGGAGAATCCACCCCCGTGGATTTAGGTTAGAAAGTTCCAGGAGAGGGCTACCTCAAATCAACCTCGGTGCATATTTTTCAAATAGAAAATCCACCCCGGTGGATTTGGGTCAGGGGCCAAATTTTCAAAATTTTCAGCTCCAAACTCCTTCAAAACTCAAAGCAAACCAAATTAAAATCAATACAACACATAAAATGAAGGATTAAACAACAAGAATTCATGCAATTTCACATGAAATGGAGCTCAAGATAAACCCACAATTCATCAAAGGGTTTCAAAGGAAATCTATCCATAACTCATCTTCCAAGTATCATTTATCAAAAAGAAACCAAAACAAGTTCATATAATCAGCTATTGAGCACCAAATCAGCCACACAAAACCGTTGCAAGGGAGGATTGAAAATAAGTCATGCTAACTCTCAAATTTACAGCTGAAATGAAGCATGGAATCAGGGGAAAACAGGGCATATTCATAGAGCAGCATGTGTAATACATAACCATGCATTAATACACGAAATTGGATGGAAAAATTCAATCATTTGATCTAAAAAATGTGACAGCAGTTCATACTGGGAGAGCAGTTCGAAATTCCAATTTTTCATGCCCAAAAGCTCAAAGTTTCAACCAAGTTATTAAAGAAGAAACAACCCTAACAAATCTAAAATGAAGTATAAATCAATAATGGAGCAAAGAAGTTCATATAATCACCAAAGAAGCATCAAATCAGCCTCAAACTCAGCTAAGTCATGAAAGCAAGAACTGACCTCTAACCCTTCCTATTCTTACCATCACCCAAACTCATATTAAATCTAAATTAAAGCATGAAATTCATGGATAAAAATCATCATATAATCATGGAGAATTCGAAAATATACGTACCTTGAAGAGTTGACGAAGTATGGAAGAGTTTTCGCTCCAAAATCACAAAACAAGGACGAGGGTTTTCCTTCTTCCTTTTTTTCTCCATCGATCAGCAGCTTTTCCTTCTCTTGGGGGTGTGTGGTTCGAATGCAAGCTGATAATGGAGAGAGAGTAAGGTGAACCATGGTCATATAAACCAAGGGTAAAGGCCTAGGTATGGTTAGATTGGGCCCACAAGTAAAAGACTAGTCAAAGAATGCTACTGTGGTACAAGCTATTCATTCCCGGCGAAAAATGGGAGTCCAAACGGGCTTAGAAAAATACCAAATCAGGTTCAAAAGTTTTCTTTCTTCGTTACGAGTCCGACGCTTCTTTAGAAATTCTAATCCGAATTCTCGAGCTCAAGTTAAGGCGTCTAGATCCCAGGGTGCGCTAAAGCTAGTTAGGCCCTTGAGTCCCTCATCATGTAATAAAGGTTTAAAACCTCAACAAACAAACCCGAAAACTTAAAACGAGCATGCAAACATGTTCATAACTCACATATATCATGCATATCAAAATTTTATAAAAATCAGAATTGAATTCCGCCACATAACGAGCAAATTACGGGCATATAAACTTAAACGTTATAATTCAAATTTCATAATATAAACAATTAATTTCATAGAAATTCAAATAATCACATAACAATTAAAATAACATGAAATTGCATAAATAAAGAATTAGAAAGCATAAATAACACTCTCGTTAATGCGTACCTGTACGGCCGGACGAGCGGGATGTTACAAACTCCCCTCCTCCAAAAGGACCTGTCATCAGGTTCTAAGGAGAATCTTTAACGGCTCCAAAGACAACCCAACTCCACACTTCCGCTGCGCCACTCTGATCTCATACTTCTCGAGACCTTATCTCCTTAAATGGCAAATCGGAAACAAAGTCCTAGTCATTTTCCCCCACTTCCCAAATAAAGATTCGGGAGTAGTTGGAGAATCCTCAACCGTTGGCATATAGACATTACTACACAAAGTCCATAACGTCTTTCTTATGCCATAACAACCGGTTTCCCAAAACTCCGAACAACCTCAAAGCCTTAGTGGGATTAACTCGTGACCTTGCACTCCTTAAGGCGTAGGCTACCGTTCTTCTACATGCAACACACAACAAAGGCCTTCCTTTGTGCCTCGGTTGGAAACAAGGTAGTCTTTTGTACCTCCGGTTAGGCAAGAGCCAATACCGTGGGCAACTCTGTTCAACCGGCTCTTCCCACTCAAAACCTTACCTCTTACTCTGAGGCAATCCTCGGTTCTTCTACGAGGAATATCAACGGGTTAGCCTTCAATCTAATTCCCGATGACACCTTTGAGCCCTGAACGGACCTCCTGGAAGCAACATCCAACTTCAACGAGGACAAACACCTTCAAACAAGCCTACCCAAAGCAGCTCGACCCTCACAACTCACCAAGCACTCATGAACTCTCCACACCACAAAACTCTCTCCAAAACAAAGTTAACACCAAAAGGAAAGTAAACCACAAAACAACGAAGAGCTAAGAAGGAAAAGAAATACTCAACAAGCAAAACTAGGAATGAAAGGAAGCACACTACAAACAAGAACCAAGAAGGGAAATAAACACACAATAAGCAAGGACAAAAAGGGAAGCAATTACATAACAATTGTAATCAAGAATCATTGAAGAACAAGGAATAAGGCAATAAACACGTGGGTTTCCCCGATATTAAAATATGCATGAAATGTGATGCCATGAATGCTTCATGTAACGTTCACCATAGTGGTAGTGCTGAGCTCAATGTCAACTACTTCCTTTTCGGGAGGGTCATCTTGTGCTTGAACCGGGATCTTGAAGTCATGGCATTCTTTGAAAATCTCAAAATCTTGTTCTTCGGTTAACTCTCATCATACCTTAAATTTCCCGGTACTTGAATCATTTTCCCACCATCAGTATTAAAATCCTTCCTTGTTTGATATTGTTAGCCTCATGAGATTCTTGAATTTCTTCCTTCCATGTGATTCGAGTCTCTACAACCACTACAAGAAATCCTGCAAATTCCGACGGGGAATTCCGAGGGAATTCCGACGGAAATAGTGAATTCCGACAGAATTCCGAGGGAATTCCGACGGGACACATGCCGTAGGAAAACCCTCCCTCGGAATTCAAAACCGACGGAAAACCGACGGAATTCCGAGGGACAAAAATCAGAAAAAAAAATTAAATTAAAAAAATTCGGACGGAATTCCGAGGGAAATCCCATCGGAATAGTCTTATTTTTTTAAAAATAAAATATATCTCCCGACGGAATTGCCCTCGGAATCCCCTCGGAATTTGCTTTAAAATAAAATTTTAATTAATTATAATTCCTCGGAATTTACTGGAAAAATAAAAACTTAATGAGCCACTGGGGATTCGAACACCCAACCTCGCAGTAGGAAGATATTATGGAAACCAAGGAAATCTAGTTGAGCTAGATCAATTCATTGGTTTAGTTTGATACAAATATTTATATATCATTTAAAATAATCAAATCACAAATTTTGTAGAATATATTTAAAATTGAGTTCTAAGAAAATATTAATTATAACTACAAATATTATAATACGTCATCAGAATTCAATTTAAGTATAGATAAAACCGACGGAATTCCGACGGAAATCCCGTCGGTATTATTTAATATTATTTTTAATTTTTTTTTTTTAAAAATCCGACGGAATTCCGACGGAATGCCCGTCGGAATTATTTAATATTATTTTTAATTTTTATTTTTAAAATATCTGACGGAATTCCGACGGAATGGCCGTCGGGATTATTTAATTTCTATTTTTATAGTTTATATTTAAACAAACCGACGGGAATCCCATCAGAATTATTTAATATTAATTTTTATATTTTATATTTAAAAAATCGACGGGAATTCCGTCGGAATTATTTAATATTATTTGTTAATTTTATTTTTTTAAAAATCCGATGGAATTCCGAAGGAATTTTCGTCGGATTTATTTGATTTTTATTTTTAAAAAAATAAACAAATTCCGTCGGAATTCCGACAGCCTGTTTCCCTCGATATTTTCCGTCGGAATTTGCATAATTTCTTCTAGTGAACGTGTATATTAAATTACTTCCGATGAGGGGATGTAAAAATCCATCCTCGATAATTGAACCTTCTTATACTCCGAGTCATTGAAATCTTCAATCTCCAAGGATTTCTCTTATCTTGTGGATTCCTCGTCCTGCCTTCAAATATTCCATCTAGAATATTTTCCCAACTAGCGCCACTTGAAACAATTCCTAATTCCTCTTAATTTGAGCCTTCCACTTCGGTATTGAAATCTCCTTTTTCTGACTCTGTTGGCATCTTGAAACCTCTCGAGAATTCTTGAAGTTTAGAATCCTTAATCTTCAAACCCCAAATCGGTCTTTTTCTCACATAAGTAGTGTGTAAGACTCAATCCATTGATTACCCATTCCTTCATAGCCCATGTATCTGGCATCCTCGGATCATGTGCATACTCTTGGAATTTGAAAGTTTGATCGAATTCCATGTCTACTTACTTGCAAATAATTCTGAACTGTCCTTGATGGTACCTAATCTTTCAAACCCTTATATGAAATCATCTATCTTCTTTCCTTCTCCAATTTGAAATCTTCTTATCATCAAACTCGGAAGGGTGGTACTCGTACAAAGTTCTCAAATAGAACTCCCTCATAAGAATTAATCCCGGACTCCTCAAATCTCAACTCCATCCTCTTGATCACCTAGTACTTGGTTTTGATATTCTCATTTCAAATTACTTCGGAAGGTCAAAATCCCTAAGCCCCCGGTAGCCTAAAAATACCTGTCTCTCTTGTTCCTTTGCCGGTGATCTTCATCGATATTGGAGCGATATCTTGAAATAAAATACAATTTCTAAGAAATATCGATGCGTGCGGGGTTTTGGTGCATGTTCATGTGCACGATTAATGCAAATAATGTAAATTAATATCAAATAATTTGTAACGCCCCGGTTTCCGGAAGAACAGGTAAGCACGCCCCGTGTGCGTTTTGAGCGTAGGATTTATTTATTAATTCTCTAATTTGTCAATATTGTTACGTGGCATTTCACATTTTATAAAATTCATGAAACATCCTTTATATAAATTATTTGAATTCATATCATTGAAAATAGTATTTCGTGACATGGAAAATATTTCTTGCATGAAATAATTACCGAGAGTATTTCAAATTACCAAATTATCCCTAGTGAATAATTCTTGAAGCTCTAGGGACTTTATTACATGAATTTCAAGGGCTTAAATGTGCCTAATTCAAATGGTTTCCAACTTGATTGCATAAATTCACAAATTAAGGGATTAATTGGCAAATAGCATATTTCACAAAAATCAAGGAGGATGAATCACGTAACAATATCTCGAAGCTTCCCAACTGTCATTTCATTCAAGTTTTTCCCAACAAATTGCTTCCTTGTTCTCTCGGTTCATCACGTAACAAAAAGGGAAGAGAGAGTTCATCCAATCATCAAGATTTCAAGAAATATTTCAAGGAATTGAGAATTGATCATCATCTTCATTTATTTTCTCCATATTTTCATCTTCAAGGTTGGTATTTGCATGAATTGATGAGTTTGATCATATTTGGAATAGCTAGGGTTTGAGGATTATGTGTTAGATGGATTAATTCTAGTTGGAAGAATGATTATGTGATCATAGCATGAATTATGGCATGATTTGTGCACGAATTTGTTGAGAAATTGAACTTGATTCATCAAAGTGAGCATGAGTTTGGAAACTTGGAATTCTTGATAATATTTCATGCTTTGAGTGTTTAGTGTTATGATATCATTTCTTGAGCACATATGCATCATATTACCAGAAAATCCTAACTTTGTTGATTGAAAATGGAATTTTGTTGCTTTGTTGCTCATTGCCGAGAGCCTCCCCTGTTTTCCTCTGTTTTTGTAAGTTGCAGAAACAGGGAACGGTCGTTCCCAGACTTACGGCATTGTGGGAACAGGCGTTCCCCTCTTTTAAACTAAAACAAGGCGGCCGAGTATGGGTACGGCCGTTCCCATTTTGGCCTTGCACCGGAAGGGTCGTTCCCAGCTACGGCGCATTTTTGAAAGGGAAGTCCTTGGCGCGTTTTGGGAATTCATGGGAACGACCGTTCCCATTTTTCAAAGGGGTCCGGAACGGCCGTTCCCACCTGGATTGCTGAACAAAAGTTTCTGCATAAAATTACGTTTTTAGCCCCTCGATCCGACGACTTCTTTGACCCCGAATTGCTATTATATGTGTTAATATCACTGAGACAACATGTTATCATGCCACATTGCATTTTCCTTGTCATCTCGATACATTTCCGCCGTTCGTCATATTTGGTCCATGTTAGGTCATGTCGCACGTATACACGTCGTGTTTGCACAGGTCACGAGGTTGTGGACGAGGAGTAGGCTCAGTAGAGTATATCCTTGTCATATTTTTGTAAAAAATGTGAGGTTTTGTTTTAAGTAAATCAAACCCTATAACCCTTATGTGCTATTTTCGGCCAAAACATATTATAATTATAAACGTTTTCGAAGTTATAAATATTCCAAGCAAGAAAGTAATGGTTGTCATGATTTTCAAGCAAGTTTGGCGAGTACATGATTGCACGTGGGCCCGAGGGTAATTCTTGAGCCAACCAGGATAGCAAGGGCTGACGGGTAACTCCTGAATTATCCTCACCTTGTTGGGATCACCCCCGAAGCCAATAGGAGATTAGTGGTGGAAGGAGTTCCGTGTCTAGGGGGTCATGTCCCCTACACACACCATGTCATGGATAGTTCAGCCTTGCAAACTGACTATCACCCGGAGGAAGAAAGAGACTGGGCATTAATCCGGCATGTCGGGTTATCCTCGGGTTATTGCTAGTCTTCAAGCATGAAATTGTCTATGTGAGCACTAAATGGAATTGCATGATCATGTATTGAAATGATAAAGCAAGCACGTATTGTCACGTTTGGTGTAAAGGTTGGAGAATCGCCCCTACTCGCCGGTGTCACATGTTCATGAAATGATCAAGTTAAACGGTTAAACTGATCAGTTGTAATCTCGGGTAAAGAATAAGTTTTCTTGAACTATTTATCTATTTCACTTCCAAAGTCTTCACCCGAGGCTACAACTTGCCTGTGATGTGTGTTGTATATAATTATTGCCCCTCATTCAGTCTTCGGTAGACTGATACTTCACTTTTCAGGTACTTGAGCTCTTGGTCATGCTAGGCGGGTGTCCAGTCAAGTTTTGCATTCTCACGGGTCTAGTATTGTACCTTCATGTATAGCACTTTTTGGTATCTCATGTTATGATTGTTGTTAGTACATTTTGAATACCTGAGTATGTATATTATAAAGAGATGATAATGTATTGATAGTTAAGTTGGTACCTATACTTATCTATTCGATAAATATGGTACCTATATGTATATTTTAGTTATTGCTTCTGCTTTTGAATTCATATTTTGCTTTATTTATGTTGGGGAGTGTCCCGCCTAGCTCGTCATTTTTATTGTCACCCGTTCGCTATAGTTTTGGCTTATGTATGGATTTTCCATTTCATACGTGGATCGAGGCTATAGTGCGGGGGATGTAGTGCCCTGGGGGTTGGGGTGCTACATCTACAGCTGGTATCAGAGCCCGGTTGCAAAACCGAGGTTCTTGAGTCAGGTCAAGTCAGTTTAGGTCGCACGGCATAGGATTACTTGCTATTTGAGAGTCTGCATTTCGTTGAATTACATGGTTTACTTGAGTCTTTGCATTACTTGAGCTATGTGACCCTTCTTGAACGTGTGTTTATTGATATCATTGAATTATATGCACACATTTGCATGTATTAATCCAACCACGCATGTGTAGTGATCTGATTTCAGGATGGATCGTGATAGACACTCTCGTGACTGATCCCCGAGACACAGGCATCATCATCGCCGGCACCATCGCCGTGAGGGATCACCACCTCCTCCTCCACCTGCTCAAGCACAGCCCCAGGATTTCATGAACGCCGTTGTTGGGCTGATTGATCAGAGGTTATAGGAAAGGGTACCTCCACCACCACCAGCGCCAGTAGCACCTCAGGAGAACCCTATTTCTGCTATTTTGCGCGAGTTTCAGAACCAGCGTCCAACCGAAGTTCTACAAGGGCGACGGTATTCAGGCAGAAATGTGGCTAAAGGAGATTGAGAGAATCTGGCAGCTTATTCCTTGTGATACTCAGGAGAAGGCTCGTTGTACACTCACTTTGATCCATGGCGAGGCCTATTCCTGGTGGGAGAGCACACAGGTTGTTTTAGAGGCAGCCGGGACCGAGATTACTTGGGAGGTCTTCGTATGGGAGTTTAAAAACAAGTATATCCCTCCAGCTTCCCGTACTCGCAGGATGAGGGAATTCACTGAGTTAAAGCGAGGAGGAAGATCTGTAGGGCAGTATATCGCCGAGTTCGAGAGACTTTCTAGCTATGCACCTCACATAGCGAATGATGACTTTCATAAGGCAATGCAGTTTGTTCAGCGATTGAGTCCAGATATTCAGGATGCGCTGAAAGCAACTAATACGAGTACCTAGGCTAAAGCTACTGCAAAGGCCCTAAAGGTTGAGGATTCTGATATTGCAAGGAGGGCTACTCAGCGTACAGGACAGGCTTCAGGCTCGAGATCAAGTCAGGGATCGAGCTCGGGAAAGAAGCCGATGGTTTATCCTTCACCCCCAGCTCAGAAGGATTTTGGGAAGAGGCCTAAGGTCACGGGACCGTCACAGAAGGGTCCGAGAGCTCCAGCGCCACCACAGCCACCCCAGAAACCGGGCTGCAGATTTTGTGGACTTCCTGCACATCACTATGATAACTGCAGACGACGTTTAGGGCTATGTTTGATCTGTGGGAGCGACGAGCACATGGTTGACGGCTGTCCGGATCGTCGGGATTCGCCACCTGCAGGACCGAGGCCCCTTGTGAGAGCTCGGGCTTATGCACTCGCTGGAGATGAGCAGGATGCCGAGATCGACACCGCCGCGGTAGTTGAGGGTACTATTTGCATCCATGGCACGGACATCCATACATTATTTGATCCGGGAGCTACACACTCCTTTCTTGCGCATTCTATTGCTATTACATTACCTTTGCCTGCTATGTGTACTTTTGTACGCTATCTAGTTAGTACTCCTTTCGGTAGTAGGCGAGAGACGGATCAGGTCTACAGGGAGGTTCCAGTAGTAATTGAAGGTCGGGAATTTCTGACCGATTTCATTATGATGCCAATGGAGAGATACGGGTCTATTTTGGGGATGGATTGGCTATACAGGCACTGTGCTACCGTTGAATGTCCGGCTAAGAAAGTGCAGTTGGGTTCAGAGGTTATCACGGGCTGTACTTCGAAGACCGTACCCCTACTTTCTTTTTCAGAAGCTCAGAAATTAGTCAGAGACGGGGCTACAGGGTTCATTGCTTGTATTCTGAACAAGCCAAAGGATCAGGTGAAATTGGAGGATACGGAAGTTGTGAAAGAATTTCCTGAAGTATTTCCAGAGAAGTTAGATTCTTTGCCTCCTGAGCGAGAGATCGAGTTTGTGATCGATCTTTTTCCGAATGCCGAGTCGTATTCAAAGACTCCCTACCGGATGGCTCCAGCGGAATTAAAGGAATTAAAAGTTCAGCTTGAAGCACTGTTGGAAGTTGGTTACATTCGGCCGAGTTCTTCACCCTAGGGAGCGCCGGTGTTATTTGTAAAGAAAAAGGACGAAACTTTGAGAATGTGCATCGACTACCGGGAGTTGAACCGGATGACTATCAAGAATAAGTATCCCCTCCCACATATCGAGGAGTTATTCGATATACTTCAGGGTTCCAAAGTTTATTCAAATTTGGATTTAAGACAGGGATACTATCAGCTGCGAATCCGAGCAGAGGATATTCCTAAGACACTACGAGTTCGTGGTTATGCCGTTTGGATTAACTAACGCCCCTGCAGCTTTTACGGATATGATGCACCGGATTTTCAGGCCTTTCCTCGACAAATTTGTGGTGATTTTTATTGATGATATTCTGGTATTCTCAAAATCTACCGAGGAGCATGCGAGGCATCTTAAGCTCGTTCTACAAACCTTGAAAGAGCATCAGTTATTTGCCAAATTCAGCAAGTATGAATTTTGGATCGATCGGGTTTCCTTCTTGGTACATGTAATTTCAGGAAAAGGGTTGGAAGTCGATCCCTCGAAAATCGAGGCCGTGCTCAAATTGGAGAAACCAAAGAATGCCTCGGAAATTAGAAGCTTCTTAGGATTGGCCGGGTATTAGAGAAGGTTCGTTCAGGACTTCTCTAAGATTGCTGCACCATTAACCCGATTGACCAAGAAGAATGTTAAGTTTGTCTGGGACGAGAAGTGTGATCAAAGCTTCAACTTTTTGAAAGAAAAGTTAGTCTCAGCTCCGGTGTTGGCACTTTCCGAGGGTTCAGAGGAGTATGCAGTGTATACAGATGCTTCTAAAGAAGGCTTAGGTTGTGTTTTGCCTCAGAAAGGAAAAGTGATCGCTTATGCTTCCCAAAAGCTAAAGGAATATGAAAAGAATTATCCGATACACGACCTAGAGCTTGCATCCGTCATTTTTGCTCTCGGGAAATGGAGACATTATCTCTACGGGACTTCCTTTGACATTTTTACCGACCACAAAAGCCTTCAGTATTTATTCACACATAAAGATTTGAATATGAGGCAACGGCGTTGGATGGAAAAACTAGAAGATTATGATTGTACGATCAAATATCATCCCGGGAAAGCTAATGTGGTCGCCGATGCACTTAGCAGGAAGGCGAGTGTATCGAGTTTGGAAATAAAGGTTTCCAATATCACAATTCAGCCGGAATTGAAGAATCAGTTATTTGAGGCTCAGAATAAGGATCCGGAAGTTCAGAAGCTTGTAAGTAAAGCTAGGGCTGATCAGGAGAGTCCTTTCGGGTTCGATGAGACCGGTTTGCTTCGGTTTAAAAACAGAGTAGTAGTACCTGAAGAATTGAAATGGGTTCTACTTGAAGAAGCTCACAAGTCAGCCTATTCGATCCACCCAGGAGGAAACAAAATGTATAAGGACTTGAAGCAATATTATTGGTGGAACGGGATGAAAAGAGATGTGGCAGAGTATGTAAAACATTGTCTGACTTGTCAGAAAGTGAAAGCTGAGCACCAAAAGCCCGCGGGACTTCTACGACCGTTACCTATTCCCGAGTGGAAGTGGGAACAAGTAACAATGGACATTGTTTTCGGATTACCAAAGATTAAAGGCGGGTTTGACGGTATTTGTGTAATTGTGGATAGATTCACAAAGTCTGCTCACTTTCTACCGGTCCGGATGTCTTATAAAATTCCAAAGTTGGCTGAGATCTATAACAGAGAAATTATTCGACTTCATGGCATTCCGGTGAGTATAGTTTCAGACCGAGACCCGAGGTTTACATCCAAGTTGTGGCAGGAGTTACAGGCCATTTTGGGAACCAAACTTAAGTTCAGTACAACATTTCACCCGCAAACAGACGACCAAACAGAAAGATTAATTAGATATTTGGAAGATCTTCTTCGGGCTTGCGCGATTGATTTTCAGGATTCCTGGACATAACAACTTCCTTTGATTGAGTTTTCTTATAACAACAGCTTCCAAGCATCGATCGGGATGGCTCCGTATGAACTTCTTTATGGAAGAAAGTGCCGATCTCCGCTGTTCTTCGACTTGGAAGAGTGGAAATGGTAGAAACAGGAAGGGGTAAAGAAAGGTGAAAGATTCGAAAGACCTTCCAAAGTCGTTCAAGCTATGATTGAAAAAGTGCAAATGATTCAACAACGGATGAAAGCCGCGCAAGATAGATAAAAGAGCTATGCCGATAAGCGCCGAAGAGATCTAAAATTCGAAGTTGGTGACCGGGTATTTTTTAAGGTGTCACCAAGGAAAGGTTTCACCTGGCTCGGGAAAGGAGGAAAACTTAATCCTCTCTATTTAGGTCCGTTCGAGATTCTTGAAAGAATAGGCGAGGTAGCCTATCGACTGGACCTACCACCGAGTCTTATAGCGATTCACAACGTATTCCACGTATCTCAGTTAAGGAAATATTACCTCGATGAGACTACGATTCTCCCCATGGAAGAAGTTGAGGTGGAACCTAATTTAACATTTGTTCAGAAGTCGGTTAAAATCTTGGATCGAAAATTTCAAGAGTTAAGAAACCGGAGAATTCCCATGGTTAAAGTTTTGTGGAGAAGTGACAAGACCGAAGAAGCTACGTGGGAAACGGAAGATAAAATGAAACGGTTCCACCCGCAGTTGTTCACTCAAGACTAGAGAATCTGGGGACCAGATTCTTTTAAGAGGGGGGAGAGTTGCAACGTCCCGGTTTCCGAAAGAATAGGTAAGCACGCCACATGTGCGTTTTGAGCATAGGATTTATTTATTAATTCTTTAATTTGTCAATATTCTTACGTGGCATTTCACATTTTATAAAATTCATGAAACATCCTTTACATAAATTATTTGAATTCATATCATTGAAAATAGTATTTCGTGACACGAAAATATTTCTTACATGAAACAATTACCGAGAGTATTTCAAATTACCAAATTGTCCCTAGTTGAATAATTCTTGAAACTCTAGGGACTTAATTGCATGAATTTCAAGGGCTTGAATGTGCCTAATTCAAATGGTTACCTACTTGATTGCATAAATTCACAAATTAAGGGATTAATTGGCAAATAGCATATTTCACAAAAATCAAGGAGGATGAATCATGTAGCAATATCTCCAAGCTTCCCAACTCTCATTTCATTCAAGTTTTTCCCAACAAATTGCTTCCTTGTTCTCTCGGTTCATCATGTAACAAAAAGGGAAGAGAGAGTTCATCCAATCATCAAGATTTCAAGAAATATTTTAAGGAATTGGGAATTGATCATCATCTTCATTTATTTTCTCCATATTTTCATCTTCAAGGTTGGTATTTGCATGAATTGATGAGTTTGATCATATTTGGCATAGCTAGGGTTTGAGGATTATGTGTTAGATGGAGTAATATTAGTTGGAAGAATGATTATGTGATCATAGCATGAATTATGGCATGATTTGTGCATGAATTTGTTGAGAACTTGAACTTGATTGATCAGAGTGAGCATGGGCTTGGAAACTTGGAATTCTTGATAATATTTCATGCTTTGAGTGTCTAGTGTTATGACATCATTTCTTGAGCACATATGCATCATATTACCAGAAAATCCTAACTTTGTTGATTGAAAATGGAATTTTGTTGCTTTGTTGCTCATTGCCGAGAGCCTTCCCTGTTTTCCTCTGTTTCTGTAAGTTGCAGAAATAGGGAACGGCCGTTCCCAGCCTTAAGGCATTGTGGGAACGGGCGTTCCCCTCTTTTAAACTAAAACAAGGCGGCCGAGCATGGGAACGGCCGTTCCCATTTTGCCGTTGCGCCGAAAGGGCCGTTCCTAGCTAAGGTGCATTTTTGAAAGGGAGGTCGTTGGCACGTTTTGGGAATTCATGGGAACAACTGTTCCCATTTTTCAAAGGGGTCCGGAACGGCCGTTCCCACCTGGATTGCTGAACAAAAGTTTCTGCATAAAATTACCTTTTTAGCCCCTCGATCCGACGACTTCTTTGACCCCGAATTGCTATTATATGTGCTAATATGTACTGAAACAACATGTTATCATGCCACATTGCATTTTCCTCGTCATCTCGATACATTTTCGTCGTTCGTCATATTTGGTCCATGTTAGGTCATGTCTCACGTATACACGTCGTGTTTGCACAGGTCACGAGGTTGTGGACGAGGAGCAGGCTCAGTAGAGTATATCCTTATCATATTTTTGTAAGAAAGGTGAGGTTTTGTTTTAAGTAAATCAAACCCTATAACCCTTATGTGCTATTTTCGGCCAAAACATATTATAATTATAAACGTTTTAAAAGTTATAAATATTCCAAGCAAGAAAGTAATGATTGTCATGATTTTCAAGCAAGTTTGGCGAGTACATGATTGCACGTGGGCTCGAGGGTAATTCTTCAGCCAACCGGGAAAGCAAGGGCTGACGGGTAACTCCTGAATTATCCTCACATTGTTGGGATCACCCCCGAAGCCACTACGAGATTAGTGGTGGAAGGAGTTCCGTGTCTAGGGGTCATGTCCCCTACACAGACCATGTCGTGGATAGTTGAGCCTTGAAAACTGACTATCACCCGGAGGAAGAAGGAGACTGGGGATTAATCCGGCATGTCGGGTTATCCTCGGGTTATTGCATGTCTTCAAGCATGAAATTGTCTATGTGAGCACTAAATGGAATTGCATGATCATGTATTGAAATGATAAACAAGCACGTATTGTCACGTTTGGTGTAAAGGTTGGAGAATCGCCCCTACTTGCTGGGGTCACATGTTCATGAAATGATCAAGTTAAACGGTTAAACTGATTAGTTGTAATCTCGGGCAAAGAATAAGTTTTCTTGAACTATTTATCTATTTCACTTCCAAAGTCTTCACCCGAGGCTATAACTTGCCTGTGATGTGTGTTGTATATAATTATTGCCCCTCACTCAGTCTTCGGTAGACTGATACTTCACTTTAAGGTACTTGAGCGCTTGGTCGGGCTAGGCGGGTGTCCAGTCCAGTTTTACATTCTCACGGGTCTAGTATTGTACCTTCATGTATAACACTTTTTGGTATCTCATGTTATGATCATTGTTAGTACATTTTGAATACCTAAGTATGTATATTATAAAGAGATGATAATGTATTGATAGTTAAGTTGGTACCTATACGTATCTATTCGATAAATATGGTACCTATATGTATATTTGAGTTATTGCTTCCGCTTTTGAATTCATGTTTTGCTTTATTTATGTTGGGGAGTGTCCCGCCTAGCTCGTCATTTTTATTGTCACCCGTTCACTATAGTTTTGGCTTATGTATGGATTTTCCATTTCATACGTGGATCGAGGCTATAGTGCGGGCGATGTAGTGCCCTGGGGGATGGGGTGCTACATAATTCACACAAGTGATGTAGTGAATGCCAACAAACACGTAATCTTAACCCGAACGACCTAGACAGACCCGACACGACAGAAGAGCTCCGATTTTGCAACCCGGAGCTCTGATACCATGCAAGGATGTAACACCCTGAAGCGAAGGGCGCCGCATCCCCCTCACCATAGCCCGACATGTGTAACGAAATGGTAACTCCACCCACGCATCAAGCCATGGCGAACGGGTGACAAACAAAAATCCAACCTAAGCTAGGCGGTCTAGACCCTAACTCAGAGTGCGCAAGAAACATAACTAACGAATTCGGAAGCACCACGATACCAAAGGAAAACATGCATACTCAAGGCATATTCAAAAAGCAAGTCAAGTTATACAAACCCTTACAATTTCGAATTTCGAGCCATAACTTAAACATATTTCAAAGCTAACAAAATGCGTAAGATAAACGAAATACAATGCATGAGACTCGAGCTATCCTCAACCACGACTCAAAGACAACCGCCTAGCTCCAACTCCCAAACGGATACCTGCAAACTCAAATCAAAGGGGAAAAAAGAGAGAAACAACGGGGGTCAGTCCTAGAGACTGACGAGGGGGCTAACATACGCACCAATACCTATACATAAGAACAAAATCAAAGATGAAAGGGTTCATGAACCGGGTGTGGTTTCTGCATTCTAAAACGTTTAACCCGTGATAATATATACGTAAAGGAAGAAGTTTAAGGCCGAAGGCCAAAATCAACCAAGTTTTAGAGTTTAGAAATCCACCCCCGTTTCACAACCATACACCAAAGCATAACGTACCGAACTGAAAGCTCAAAGTCCAACCCACTTACTTCATAAACAAAGGTGAACCGAAAAGAAATCAAATTATCAATCAATCCTACCCCTACACCGTTTGGGGAAGAGAGGTGCCCCTCTCCACCCCCACACTTACATTTATAACAAGTCGGGGGATCCCGGCCGCTCTTTTGACTGGCCATGACACATGTACCCGCTGGCATAAGAGAACTCGCTTTCCCCTCGACCTGCCGAGGTTGAGCTAAGTCTCCTGTATGTCGAGTCATGTTGATGAGAGAGCCCGGCGACCCCATGGCCGACCCGAGATCACATACCACTTCTCCAGGGCCCAGACTTACACTTACACTTACACTTATGACATGAAGCTTATACACAAGTCATATCACGCTTATACACACACACTCTTATCAAAACTTTGCAAGGTAAACAAAAATAGAGCTTAGATACATATAAAAGCCTTTTTTAAAGTCCCATGAGAAACGGGATAAATCCCACAAAATACGTATCAAACACATATCTATACATATGCATATATAAGTCGAATATGGGTTCGAAATACAAATAGGGTTTTAGGTCATAATAGAGCTTGCAAACTTCCTCCTTCGAACTGACCTCTTATCCTGGACTTTGTCACTCGAGCCCTAACCTCATTTTAGAAAAGATTTGACTCTTAAATTTCTGTAGAAATCCCCAAGGCATTCCTTACAGCTTCCGAGCTAGAGAGAAGAGCTTGTGGTAGCCTGTGGTTGTCGTAAAGATTGGTCGTGGTTTGATATTGTCTTCATATCATATGAATCACAACTCATTTCGAAAATAAATGCATGCGATTAGTATATGCTCATGCCACATAATTAACACCAAAAGAATGGATTCAATACAAAATGCAACAAATAATCTAATAAAGTTTGAAAAAATATCACAATTCAGTGTTCAAGAATGATGTAATGCACACATTGACAATTAGTTCCTATGCCGTGCGACCTATACTCGAGACAACACAACCCAGAGCACCGATTCTGAACCTGGTAGCTCTGATACCACTAAAAGATGTAGCACCCGGGACGATAGGCACCACATCCCCCGCACTATGAGTCTAATCCACATTTGAAATAGGCAGTCCACACATGAATCGGACTCATAGCGAACGGGTGACAATCAAAAGAACAACCCTGACTAGGCGGTACCTAACCCTGGAACAATCAAGAAAAACCAAAGTGCGGAAGCAAGGAAATCATTTATGTAATATCCATGAAATAAATGAAATCCAATACGAATATAAATACGGGTTCCACTAATCAGTACACCTGTCCTAACCTGTCCCGAATCAATACAAGAAAACAACATAACAACGGGTTCAACTGGCTCCAGAAACTGTCCTAACCTGTCCCAAATCAATATCAATTCAATAAGGGTACACCGGCCAACAATAATAAATCAATACAGTACTTAGAGACAATATAATATGCAGTGAGTGTAAATGAGTGAGACTAGAACAATGACTAGACACTCTAACTCCGCCTAGTAACCAACGCCTGCGAAAGAAACTGGAAAAAGGGGGAAGGAGGGGTCAGTCTTTAGAAGACTGAGTGAGCAGGAGCGATGCACATGCAAGTCATAAATCCCGAGCAAGGTTTTATTCAAAATTAATTCCCAAAAGGGCAAGAAAATAACGAAGCGATGCTCGGACTTTACAACTACTCATATTAAATTCATTAAGTTCATAAATCATACTTAATCAATAAGGCTCGGCGAGTGAGCGTGCACAATCTCCAACCAAACTCCGACCGTGTACGACAAATATCATTAATACATTAAATAGGTGATCATGCAATATATCATAATACACACAGATCACATATCATATCCTAAACATATTCGTTTGGGCAATCCGTTTCCCGGCCTTCCCGTACAGTGCTTATCAATCACAATCAATCATAATCAATCATATTCAATCATAAATAAGTTCCAACCTTCTTCCTCCGGGTTAGTGGTGGGTTTGTAAGGCCCGACCACCCAATCATTGACCAAAAGGGGAACATGACTCCCCAGATGGCACTCAGCTCCCTTTCCCCGCCAATCTCCTGACGAGGTCCGGTACCGCAGTTCAATAGTGGGACTAGTGTGAGGGTTTACCGTCAGCCCTTGCCTTCTCGGCTCCCCACTCACACCAAGCCCCTGGGCCCCATTCAGTGCAATCAATCATTCTTTCTTTTCTTGGCAAAACATTTGATCCATGAGTAACATAACATATCCATCATTTATTAGAAAAGAGTTACTCGATAATAATTTACTCGATGACTCCACTTTTGAAAATGGTATATGTATATATATATATATATATAAGGTTTTGGCCCAAAACTTATCACATAAGGGTTGTAGGGATCGATATGTAACTAGAACGAAAACACCCTCACCTGGAATACCACGAGATAAGAAACAAGAGCAATACGGGTGCCTATTCAATCTGGAAGTCTCCACCCTGGAAACAAACTGTACAAGAGAAGGAATAACGTGTACTTGTGATAATTGACTCAATATGAAACCACATAGACGCACGACAAAGCTAAACACATGATATGAGATGTATAAGAAGGAAAATGATGTCATGGAGTTACATAATCAAGTAATTCGTTCAAGTACATTCCATACATGAGGGTTTCAAGCCCATTCATTTCATATCTTTCATAATTCATGGCAAATCAAGTCATGAACTTCATATAACCTTTATAACCCAAGTATATCAAGTTTACAATTATAAAATAGACAAAATAGAGACATTCAAATCACTTAAATCTCACAAAGTCACATATCAATTCCAACTATATCAATTTTATATAATTCACATATGACATACTCAATTCATATATCACTAAACGGATTCAATTAACAAGGTTACCTAATTAAATCAAACAATATTCATATTGTTTACAAAATTACACATACACCCCTTTAAGTTACATAAATAGCTCAAATAGGGCATATCGGAGTTCAAATTGCAAATCAAAGCATCAACATATCTCATAGTTCATTTAATACATGCTTTCGTACACATTGGAATTCATATTGATCGACAAATCAAGCAATTGACAATTCATTGCAATTAAAACAATTAATTTCAAATAAATAGAAATACACAAAATAAATCACAACAAATCAACCGGGCATCCGATTGACGAACGGAAAGTGGTGTTGGACTCACCACAATGAAAGGGACCTTCTCTCCGAAAGTCACCGGAATGCCGCTACCGTAGCCGGCCGAACAATCACCGGCCGCCACCGGAACACCATCTCCGGTGGTCGGAAAAATCCCCGGAAGGATAGAAACGTGCATCTCGGCCTGTCCAACAAAAGCCCTCAAACAATTTCAGAAAATACCAAACACACCGGACTTCGTTGACGAAAAACCGAACCAAATTCCAAGGACGAAAACTGAAATTAAACGTAAACCGTAAAACGAAAATGAAATCCGAGCATACCGTTGGAAAGCTTGTAACGAGCCCTACAAAAGCCCCAAGTCAAATCGCCAGAAAAGTAGTCGGAGAGAGAAGCCGCCGGTCCAGGCCGGTCCACCAACGGTCCGTCGCCAACGGCCAGTTCCTGGAACGCCGCCGATGCCATCCGCTAAGTTTCGTCATTCCAAGCAACTTTTGCGAAGGCTCCACCACCAAAACTGGCCGGGAAGAGGGCCCAATTCGCCGCTGATGTTCCGTCGCTGCGCCACCGCCGATTCGGCCATCTCTGCCGCGATTCGCTCAAAAAGGAGGCCAGAAATGGAACGGGAAGGGTAAAAAACGTAGGTTAGGGTAGAGATTTGCTGGCGAAAGTCGCCGGATCGCCGGTGGCGAAGTGGTGGCGCCACCCGCCACCTTCAGACCGCCGATGCGCCGCCGTCAGTCTTCGGTTGGCCACGATCTTGGTACGGCTGTGACGGGCTCGTCGAGCTAATAAATTTCCACTAATGGTTTGTCGAATTCCGTCGAGAAACGAGGGAGAACGGGCATGTGTGTGTAATTACACCTCCACTGTATGTGAACAGTGTCAGTCGCTGGAGGAAGACGATGCAGGAAGGCTGATCTGATTTGGCACGCAAAACGAGGATATCCGAGTATATATCTCGGGTCCTCGTATGCAAAAATGGTCGGGAGAACGGGCTAACGAAGTCAGAATTGGGCAAACTTAGAGTCTACGGACTCGTCTCGATGCCCCGGACGCAAAGGAGGGGTCAAAGAAGTCAAAATCTCTACCGAAGGAGAAGTGACCGGAAAAACCCCCTTAAAGAAGAAAATTACAAAAAGGGCCCTAACTCTAAAGGAGTTCAAAAGAGGGCCACACAACGCACCAATCACATAATTAAACAAATAAAAAGGTTAGAAGGTGACGTACCTTATTAATTGGATGAGCGGGGTGTTACAATCTTCCCTAGTTCGAAAGGACCTGTCCTCAGGTCCTACTGTTGGACCGAAAAGTTTCAAACTGAAATTGTATCGATCTATTTCCCGAAATTGCTTAGCATCTTAGCCCTGGTTGTGAAGTTTACTCCTCTTATTTGTATCAACCCCTTCAGAGTCTGGTAGTCGCAAAGATCTACTTGAACACTTGGCCGTTAGTCACTTCAAAACTCGTTCGACCGCTACTAGTCCAATGCCTCGTCACTTATTAACCCTTGTCTACCCAGGCGTAACGCCAACACGACAAACAAGAGAGAATCCCATCTCTCAACACACAAGTGAGGAAACCCCATCCCTCAGCACACACTAAAGAGAGAACCCCGTCTCTCGGGTACAGAATTGAGAGAACCCCGTCTCCCAGCCTAAGTCTGTCAGATTCCACATCTTTCTAGACATTCTAGTTTGAGAAAATCCAGCATTTCTCAAACTCCTATATCCAAGAGAATCCAACATCCCTCGAATACCTAAGTACAAGAGAATCCAGCATCTCTCGTGCACAGAAAACAGAAAGAATCCAGCATCTCTCTATCACATAGACAGGGAGAATCCACATCTTCCTGGCACATAATCAGAGAGAATCAAATCTCCCTTTCACTCAAGCACACAAGCAGAAGCAAGGTTCACAATAATCAACACACACCCCACTGGCCAGGGTATCACATAATAACAGAAATTTAAATATGTAAACGATGCATGTATGCTCGTGCGATGGATGCTTAGTGTACCGTTCACCATAGTAATGGAATTGATGTTGTGACTTTACTCTACGATTGGATAGTCTGATCTCTAGCTGGCTTGATTCCCAACTTATTTTTCCTATCTTTAGTATATGTTTGACTGAGAAAGTCAGACCCTTGGTTGATCCTATTCTCGATTCCATTCGGATCCTTACTCACAGTTATCTTCTGCAATTAACCGAGCACTAGTTTATTCCACCTACGATCAGAACATTTATCTTTGTACCAAGTTCATTATATTAACTTTGGCCGTACAAGAACCTTAAACTTTAACTCCCACTTCATACATTGTCACTAACTGGTCAAATTCTTTGTTGAAGATTTGGTCATCTGGAACTAGTGGACATCCTTCTTAAAGGTGATAAATTTGACCAATTTTTCTTTCTTGAAACTAATTTAGGAATCCATCAGAAGTTCCCTGATAGTATCATCATCCTCACTGTCTGAATCACGTACTTATAAATTTCCAAACGAACCACTCCCTTCGATGCCTTATGAAGATCTTCATCCTGGGTATATTAACTTAACTCAAACTTTGAAGGTTTAAACTGATAACGCCGCCTTATTCTTTTCCTGTTACTATCATTGGGTCATTCATGTCCGTGAGAAGTATCTTCCTCGAGCACAACTGTGAATTTAAATTTCATGTCTAGTCGTGCTCTCCCCTAAGAAATTTTATCTCAACTCCTTAAACTTTTTCTACCACTTCTCGGATCAAAACACCTCAATTTCTTCAACTTAACTTCCTCGGTATAAGTGGTTCTAATTACGCCACTTGTCTAGTGATAGTCCTTATATGTCCTTTGAAGCAATTAGTAGGAATGGCAACCTGCTTCTTTCGTTCCCACTTTCGATTCTATTTTCCCAAACCTCATAATTTCCCATTTCCTTTTTAACCAACCAGTGCAACCCAGAATTTCTTCTTTTCTTGATTCCAGCAAGAATCAGTCGGAGTATCACTTGATAAATAAGATGTGGGGAATTCCTATCAAGTAAACACTAAAATGCATGTCGGGTTAGGGTGCCAATGCAGTATGACACTTGTAAACACTTAAAGATGCAACATATTGGAATAATTATACAAATTAGAGATGCGCATATAAATAGAGAAATTTAAACAATTAAAGCGATGTATGATGCACGTGCTTATGAATGTATAGAACCTGTCACCGTAGTTGTAAACTTTAACTTGGCATATTTCTTTATTTCTCAAATTGCAGGTTTGTCTTGAATTAATTGTTCACCTCTTCTTTACCCACGGTCTTCCGAATCTTCAAAGTTCCCGTGTATCAACTTATGTATCTCCCAAGTCCGAGATTGAAATCTCTTGAACCCAAATTCTTCAACACCCATGAAATTGGTATCTTGACTTCTCTTGAAGAATCAATCTCCAATTGTTGTCCTAGTCCTTACCATAGTTGTTCCTTTGATTAAAGCATCTCAGCTTTATTCCTTATGAGTTCGAATAGTTGTATGAGCTCAACCCCCAATTGTTTACATTTGGAATACAAAATTTCCCTCCAATAGTTCTTTGTCTTTCTTTATCGTTTCCATTTGTTGCTCCAAAGCTCTTAATTCAATCTCACAACTCGACACTTCATCTTGAATTTGGAAGATGAACTCATATCCGGCCGAAGATAAAATCCTTAGCATTTTAATTTTCCATGAACTTATACTTACCACGTCGACTAATTTTCTTTAATTCTTCTCAATTCTGAAGTATGTGAATTCCCTCTTCGTAGTCTCTTCATCCTTTCTCATCGATCTAAATCCCCAGCTATATTATTCTTCATATTTTCTTTCGCCTCTTTCTCAAGTTAGATGGTCTTTACTGCTTCTCAACCACGAACCTACTTTACTTTAATTCTCTTGAAGGTCATCGCCTCCATGTTGATAGAAACCTCGAATCTAAAACATCTTCGAGATTTCTCTTCTTTGGAATCCGGTTGACAATTCTTCGTAGTGTAAACAAACATGTTGATCTCGGGAAACCAAATCATTACACACCACAAATCCCGTCTCATCATGGATTCACCATCGGTAATAGAGCTTGCAAACTTCCTCCTTCGAACTGACCTCTTATTCTGAACTTTGTCACTCGAGGCCTAACCTCATTTTAGAAAAGATTTGACTCTTAAATTTCTGTAGAAATCCCCAAGGCATTCCTTACAGCTTCCGAGCTAGAGAGAAGAGCTTGTGGTAGCCTGTGGTTGTCGTAAAGATTGGCCGTGGTTTGATATTGTCTTCATATCCTATGAATCACAGCTCATTTCGAAAATAAATGCATGCGATTAGTATATGCTCATGCCACATAATTAACACCAAAAGAATGGATTCAATACAAAATGCAACAAATAATCTTATAAAGTATGAAAAAATATCACAATTCAGTGTTCAAGAATGATGCAATGCACACATTGACAATTAGTTCCTATGCCGTGCAACCTATACTCGAGACAACACAACCCAGAGCACCGGTTTTGAACCTGGTAGCTCTGACACCACTTAAAGATGTAGCACCCGGGACGATAGGCACCACATCCCCCGCACTATGAGTCTAATCCACATATGAAATAGGCAGTCCACACATGAATCGGACTCATAGCGAACGGGTGACAATCAAAAGAACAACCCTGACTAGGCGGTAGCTAACCCTGGAACAATCAACAAAAACCAAAATGCGGAAGCAAGGAAATCATTTATGTAATATCCATGAAATAAATGAAATCCAATACGAATATAAATACGGGTTCCACTAATCAGTACACCTGTCCTAACCTGTCCCGAATCAATACAAGAAAACAACATAACAGCGGGTTCAACTAGCTCCAGAACCTGTCCTAACCTATCCCGAATCAATATCAATTCAATAAGGGCACACCGGCCAAGAATAATAAATCAATACAGTACTTAGAGACAATATAATATGCAGTGAGTGTAAATGAGTGAGACTAGAACAATGACTAGACACTCTAACTCCACCTAGTAACCAACGCCTGCAAAAGAAACTGGAAAAAGGGGGAAGGAGGGGTCAGTCTCTAGAAGACTGAGTGAGCAGGAGCGATACATATCATATGGAAACATGCACTTGCAAGTCATAAATCCCGAGCAAGGTTTTATTCAAAATTAATTCCCAAGAGGGCAAGAAAATAACGAAGCGATGCTCGCACTTTACGACTACTCATATTAAATTCATTAAGTTCATAAATCATACTTAATCAATAAGGCTCGGAGAGTGAGTACGACAAATATCATTAATACATTAAATAGGTGATCATGCAATATATCATAATACACGCAGATCACATATCATATCCTATACATATTCGTTTGGGCAATCCGTTTCCCGGCCTTCCCGCATAGTGCTTATCAATCACAATCAATCATAATCAATCATATTCAATCATAAATAAGTTCCAACCTTGTTCCTCCGGGTTGGTGGTGGGTTTCCAAGGCCCGACCACCCAATTATTGACCAAAAGGGGAACATGACTCCCCGGATGGCACTCAGCTCCCTTTCCCCACCAATCTCCTGATGAGGTCCGGTACCGCCGTTCAATAGTGGGACTAGCGTGAGGGTTTATCGTCAGCCCTTGCCTTCTCGGGTCCCCACTCACACGAAGCCCGTGGGCCCCATTCAGTGCAATCAATCATTCTTTCTTTTCTCGCCAAAACATTTGATCCATGAGTAACATAACATATCCATCATTCATTAGAAAAGAGTTACTCGATAATAATTTGCTCGATGACTCCACTTTTGAAAATGGTATATGTATATATATATATTTATATATATATATATATATATATATATATATATATATATAAGGCTTTGGCCCAAAACTTATCACATAAGGGTTGTAGGGATCGATGTGTAACTAGAACGAAAACACCCTCACCTGGAATACCACGAGACAAGAAACAAGAGCAATACGGGTGCCTATTCAATCTGGAAGTCTCCGCCCTGGAAACAAACTGTACAAGAGAAGGAATAATGTGTACTTGTGAGAATTGACTCAATATGAAACCACATAGACGCACGGCAATGCTAAACACATGATATGAGAAGTATAAGAAGGAAAATGATGTTATGGAGTTACATAATCAAGTAATTCGTTCAAGTACATTCCATACGTGAGGGTTTGAAGCCCAATCATTTCATATCTTTCATAATTCGTAGCAAATCAAGTCATGAACTTCATATAACCTTTATAACTCAAGTATATAAAGTTTACAATTATAAAATAGACAAAATAGAGACATTCAAATCACTTAAATCTCACAAAGTCACATATCAATTCCAACTATATCAATTTTATATAATTCACACATGGCATACTCAATTCATATATCACTGAACGGATTCAAGTAACAAGGTTACCTAATTAAATCAAACAATATTCATATTGCTTACAAAATTACACATACACCCCTTCAAGTTAGATAAATAGCTCAAATACGGCATATCGGAGTTCAAATTGCAAATCAAAGCATCAACATATCTCATAGTTCATTTAATACATGCTTTTGTACACATTGGAATTCATATTGATCGACAAATCAAGCAACTGACAATTCATTGCAATTAAAACAATTAATTTCAAATAAATAGAAATACACAAAATAAATCACAACAAATCAACCGGGCATCCGATTGACGAACGGAAAGTGGCGTTGGACTCACCACAACGAAAAGGACCTTCTGTCCGAAAGTCACCGGAATGCCGCTACCGTAGCCGGCCGAACAGTCACCGGCCGCCACCGGAACACCGTCTCCGGTGGTCGGAAAAATCCCCGGAAGGACAGAAACGTGCGCCTCGGCCTGTCCAACAAAAGCCCTCAAACAATTTCAGAAAATACCAAACACACCGGACTTCGTTGACGAAAAACCGAACCAAATTCCAAGGACAAAAACTGAAATTAAACGTAAACCGTAAAACGAAAATGAAATCCGAGCATACCGTTGGAAAGCTTGTAACGAGCCCTACAAAATCCCCAAGTCAAATCGCCGGAGAGAGAAGCCGCCGGTCCAGGCCGGTCCACCACTGGTCCGCCGCGAACGGCCGGTTCCTGGAACGCCGCCGATGCCATCCGATAAGTTTCGTCATTCGAAGCAACTTTTGTGAAGGCTCCACCACCAAAACCGGCCGGGAAGAGGGCCCAATTCGCCGCCGAAGTTCTGTCGCTGCGCCACCGCCGATCCGGCCATCTCCGCCGCGATTCGCTCAAAAAGGAGGCCGGAAATGGAACGAGAAGGGTAAAAAACGTAGGGTAGGGTAGAGATTTGCTGGCGAAAGTCGCCGGATCGCCGGCGGCGAAGTGGTGGCGCCACCCGCCACCTTCAGGCCGCCGATGCACCGCTGTCGGTCTTCGGTTAGCCACGATCTTGGTACGGTTGTGACGGGCTCGTCAAGCTGATAAATTGCCACTAATGGTTCGTCGAATTCCGTCGAGAAACGAGGGAGAACGGGCAAGTGTGTGTAATTACACCTCCACTGTATGTGAACAGTGTCAGTCGCTGGAGGAAGACGATGCAGGAAGGCTGATCTGATTTGGCACGCAAAACGAGGAAATCCGAGTATATATCTCGGGTCCTCGCAAAAATGGGCGGGAGAACGGGCTAACGAAGTCAGAATTGGGCAAACTTAGAGTCTACAGACTCGTCTCGATGCCCCGGACGCAAAGGAGGGGTCAAAGAAGTCAAAATCTTTACCGAACGAGAGGTGACCGGAAAAACCCCCTTAAAGAAAAAAATTACAAAAAGGGCCCTAACTCTAAAAGAGTTCAAAAGAGGGCCACACAACGCACCAATCACATAATTAAACACATAAAAAGGTTAGAAGGTGACGTACCTTATTAATCTGATGAGCGGGGTGTTACAAATCACATTAGACGAATTCATAATTTTCTTATAACAAGCGTATCATATCATACAAGATCTTATCAAAGCATTCATATGATGTAAGAAGCAAGAAATAATTATGCAAGGCATATAAATGAGACATGAAGTCATGAACGCACCTTAAAGTAGCATACTTCACATATGAGATCATAATTTGAGAATGAGCAAACAAATCAAGCCATGAATCCATTAACTTGATGCAATACTCAAAACACATAATACATCGTGTTATCAAAGCCTGGGGAACAAATTAGGGGTGGGAGAATCAAGAAACAAGCGAAAAGAAACAAGAAAACGAAGTTCGGAGCAAAAGGGAACCACTGCCCGAAATCCACCCCGTGGATTTTTTTCAAAAGGAGAATGCGCCCCCATGGATTTAGGTCAGAAAGTTCCACGAGGTGGCTGCCTCAAATCCACCCCGGTGGAAATTTTTCAAAGAGAAAATCCACCCCGGTGGATTTGGGTCAGGGGCCAAATTCTCAAAATTTTCATCTCAAAACTCCTTCAAAAATCAAAGCCAACCATGTTAACATCAATAAAACACATAAATGAAGGATTAAACAACAAAAATTCATATAATTTCACACGAAATGGAGCTCAAGATACCAACAATTCAAGCACAAAAATCGGACAACAGTTCAGTTGAAAGGGTAGTAGATTTGCAGCAGTTTTCCAAGCTCAAAACCCACAATTCATCAAAGGATTTCAAAAGGAAATCTATCCATAACTCATCTACCAAGTATCATGTATCAAAAAGGAAGCAAAAAAAAGTTCAGATAATCAGCTTTTGAGCACCTAATCAGCCATACAAAACCGTTGCATGGGAGGAATGAAAATAAGTCATGCCAAGTCTCAAATATGCAGCTGAAATGAAGCATGGAATCAGGGAAAACAGGGCATATTCATAGAGCAACATGTGTAATACATAACCATGCATTAATACACGAAATTAGATGGAAATATTCAATCATTTGATCTCAAAAACGTGACAGCAGTTCATACCGGGAGAGCGCAGTTCGAAATTCCAGTTTTTCATGCCCAAAAGCTCAAAGTTTCAACCAAGTTATTAAAGAAGAAACAACCCTAACACATCTCACATGAAGTATAAATAAATAATGGAAGCACAGAAGTTCATATAATCACCAAAGAAGCATCAAATGAGCCTCAAACTCAAGCTAAGGCATGGAAGCAAGAAATGACCTCTGACCCTTCCTATTCATACCATCACCCAAACTCATATCAAATCTAAATTAAAGCATGAATTTGATGGATCAAAATCATCATATAATCATGGAGAATTCGAAAATATACATACCTTGAAGAGTTGATGAAGTATGGAAGAGTTTTTGCTCCAAAATCACAAGATATGGATGAGGGTTTTGCTTCTTCCTTCTTTTCTCCATCGATCAACAGCTTTTCATTCTCTTGGTGGTGTGTGGTTCAAATGGCAGATGATAAAGGAGAGAGAGAGGTGAACCATGGTCATATAAACCAAGGGTTAAGGCTTAGGTATGGTTAGATTGGGCCCACACATACAAGACTTGTCAAAGAAGGCTACTTTGGTACAAGTTGTTCATTTTGGGCAAAAAAGGGGGTCCAAACAGGCTTAGAAAAATACGAAATCCCATTGAAAAGTTTTGTTTCGTCGTTACGAGTTCGATACTTCTTCTAAAATTCGAATCCGAATTCCCGAGCTCAAGTTATGGCTTCTGGAACCCAAGGTGCGATAAAGCTAGTTAGGCCCTCGAGTCCCTCATCACGTATTAAAGGTTTAAAACCTCGATAAACGAACCCAAAAAACATAAAACGAGCATGCAAACACTTTCATAACTCACATATATCATGCATATTAAAATTTCACAAAAATCGTAATTGAATTCCGGCACATAACGAGCAAATTATGGGTATACAAACTTAAACGTTATAATTCAAAGTTCATAATATAAACAATTAATTTCATATAAATTTAAATAATCACACAACAATTAAAATAACATGGAATTGCGTAAATAGAGAATTAGAAAGCATAAATAACACTCTCGTTACTGCATACCTGTACGGTAGGACAAACGGGATGTTACAGCCTTTGGCCCCCTTGTTGTGCTCCCAGTAGCGACTCCGAACAAGTATCGATCTTGTGGTCCGCTTTGCCACACCTCAATTATAAGCCACTTTACGTGTAGCACCCCGGAGCGTACAACACTAGACCCCCCGCACTATAGCCCGACACGTGTAACGAATGGAAACTCTGCATAAGCACCAAGCTATAGCGAACGGGTGACAAACAAAAACACACACACTAGCTAGGCGGTCTAGACCATAATACAGAGTGCGCATAACAAAATTGAAATCAAAAGCGGAAGCCCAGGATTCAAATACAAACATACATACTCAACTTAATACTTATTATGCCCATCCAATGCCAAATAATTCATACATGGATCAAAGCTTGAAATCTGAATCATAACTTCTACAAATTTCATACATATCTTAAACATAATACAAATGCGAAAATGTAAAGATACAATGACTCGACTGTCAAACTCGAACCAAACTAAACAAAGGACCGCTGCCTAGCACTCACGAACATGCACCTGCAAACTCAACCAAACAAAAGGGGAGAAAGAAGACAACGAGGAGGGGTCAGTCCTAAAGACTGGTGAGGGAGCTAACACACTCACACATACTTATACATAGAGCAGAGCATATTCAAAATTAGAAGGTTCATGAACCGGGCCGTGGTTTTTGCAATCTAAATACCTTTAACACGTGATAATAAATATAAGGAATAGAGTATTAAGGTCGAAAGCCAAAATCTACCAAATTTTATTAATTATAAATCCACTAACATTTCACAAACAATTTTTAGAATTAGACAAATGACTCGACGAGCACGAGCCTCAGACCACCCTAACTCCGTTCATAAATCAAAGATCTAAATCAAAACAAAACATAATTCAGAATCAAAGAAACATACCTCTCCTCTGGGTGATGGCACGGTGGCCCCACGTTGACCATCGGACACACAGTATGGGTCGTGAGTCTCATGACGCTAACGCCCGAGGACTCCTTCCCCCACCAAGCCTCCTAGTGGGTTCAGGGTTGATCTTTAAGTTGAAGACCGTACTAGGGACTACCCGACGACCCATACTGTCCCGGGTCTCCTTCGCACGAATCTCCAGGACCATCTAATTGATCAAATTGTTCAAAAGTTCTTAATTTTTTAAAATCCAAAATAATTTCAAAACATAGCCCGCAGTTTCAAAGCACACAGACCAACCCTTTTCGAAACGAAAAAATGAAAATATTTCTTATATATACATAAAAGCGTTTTCAAATATTGCAGAACAAAAGGGGCCAAAATCCCACAAAATACATATTAAACAAAATCCCACAAAATACATAACAAACATATAACCAAGTACTTATACATATACATAGGTCGCATGTGGGCTTAAATCAGAGCAAGGGTTGTAGGTCGTAATAACTAAAAGAAAGAAGCCTCACCTTGTCGAACCAACCGAACGGAAACCAACCAAAGCACACCTAAAGGATCTCTTCAACAACAAAGGAACGAAGCTCTGAACGAAAAAAACAGCAAAGGACGAAGAAAGACTTAAAATGTACCAATTAGATGCTCAGCAAATGTATACGAATGCAAATGATGCAATGCACTGCATATAAATTCACACTTAGGCAAATCGAGGCAAATAACGAAATATCAAACAAATAACTAACAAATTAAACCATAACGCACCAATTAAAATAATAAATTCTCATATAATAGCATATCAAGGGCATTAATAAATTTAAAGTTCATTCAAGGGGCAACGAATGCAAAAGATACGAATAAAACACAACAAGGTGACAGTTAATGCATATAAATTCATAACAAGCCGTAAATCACATAATTCACGTCAAATAAATTCATAAAATTCACATAACATGCATAACACATCATACAACATGTTAAGAAGATATTTCATATCATATAAGAGCAAAGAAAAATCATACAACGTACTTAAATGAAACATAAAGTCATAAAAGTGCGTATGAGAGCATGTTGCATGTATGAGACAATAATTCAAAAAACAAACACATAAAAAAAGCCATAAATTCATAACATAGCACTTAACACATAATATGACATGTTAACATCACATTCATATCATATATTAATCATATAAGAGCAAGGAAATACAAGCAACGCACAAAGAAACCTGAAAATAAACCACCACAACAGAACAATTTGAAAGTTGCACAAAATGGGGTCGCAGCTAAAGGGTGGTCACGGTCATGAACACAATCTACTCCAGCACACACAGCAGTAAAAGTCAAAACTAGGCCAAAAAGGGCGCCGCCGCCCCAACGAAAATTGCACTAATCCCGGTCGTGGCAGCGACCCTCGACGCAGCAGCAAAAAAAAACAGGGGAAAAGCAGCATAAATCCAACAAAATCCAATCCTAAACCATTCTCACATGTAAGGTAAAGATCATACAACAAATACACATCATCTTCAGGTCATATAATATGCAAAAATCGGACAAACATGCAAGGAGAAATGGGCAAAATGAATAGTGTTATTCCCCTTTCTCTTTGGGATTTCGGGTTGCTGATGAAGAGAGCCCATTTTCCTTCTCTTTTCTTGCTGAGGTCCGAATGAGGGTCTAGCTGGGAGAATTAGGGTTAAGTTAGCGTCATATGGGCTCAAATATGGGGCAATTCGGATAAGAAATGGGTCGGTTATGATTAAAACGGGGCGAACATGGAAAATCTATCACAAAGGTCGCGTTTCGGGCAAAATTCGGAGGATCAAACGAGCTTGAAAAATTGCAACAGTAGGTTTCTTAGCTTCTATTCTTCGTTACATGTCCGACGCTTCTTTCGGAATTCAAACCCGAATTCCCGAGCCCATGTTACGCCTTCCGGAACATGAGGTGTGCTAAAACTAGTTAGGCACTCGTATCCCTTAACAAATAAAACGGTTCAAAACTGTATCAAACAAACTCAAAAACATAAAACAAACTCGTAGACAAATTTATAATAAACGTATTTTATGCATATCATGTAGTCACATACTTGGGAGCAAATACGGGGCCGAACGAATCGAACGAGAGAGCAAACGGGGTCAAAACGAAACAAAACATAACAAAGTGTAACAATTAATTATTCAAATAATCAATTAGGCATATAAACGATTTAATAAACACGTAAACGCATAAATAAATAAATAAAATGCATACAAAACACTCTCGAAAGTGCGTACTTGTACGGCCGGACAAGCGGAATGTTACAAACTTCCCCCTTCAAAAGGACCTGTCCTGAGGTCCTAACGCAATGTCTTGATTAACTCTGGCAACGAACTTCAACACCAAAAGTCTTCTCTCCAAGCCACGAACTTGTCGGCCCTCACAACTCACAAACACCCGAGCTCTCAAGTTACTAACTCTCTTCAAGAAGAGAGTTCCCCACAAAAGAAAACAACAGAAGCTGCAAAACAAGCGTAAGAAGCAGTAAAGCGAAAGAAATAAACAGAAAGTGGGTTTCCCCGAGATATAAATATGCATGAATGATATGCTATGGATACAATTACCTCAATTTTTAGGTGCTCTTTGGTTTCCAAGTTGAAGCCTTTGATTCCACCTCCTTTGTTTGTTTACCCTCGAACTACCACAATCGAAAATCCGGTGTTCTGAAGACCCGCACACGTAGCATCTCCCTAGCCTAATCCAACATCCGTCAAATGTATGGCTGGTCTCCCTGCAATGGGCGCACGGTTGAAATTCTCTCTCTGATCGAGGGGTCTTACTAGGCTTAGGTTTCTTGTCACTCTTCTTGATCCGGTTGCCACATTGAATCAATCTTTCTTCCACTTGCAAATTGGAATACGAGTTTGACCGAGAAGGTTGTCCCGATGCCTCTTCTTCATATCTTTTTCTTGCCACCATCGAGTTTCGATCCGTAGCACTTTCTCCATGGCTTATTCCCAAGTATCCATATTTCTTGCCATCAAAGCTGCTCTGAATTTGCCCTGGTGGCCCTCCATAAAATACCTAATCTTCACCCGATCCTCATTGAAAATACTTCGTACATAGGCACCTAATCTCTCGAATTCTTCCAAATATTCCATCACCGTTTTATTTCCTTGTTTGAGGGTGAGAAATTCTTCAGTTCTTCGATCTTGTAGAATAGCCGGCGTATATTTCTTCTTAAATTCCCGAATAAATACATCCCACGTCACCTCTTTGTTTATCGCCTCTAGGTGTTGAGAAATTCTGGACCACCATAATCTTGCTTGTTCTTGAAGAGGTAGGGTAACAAGGCGGACCTTGTTTTGAGATTCACATGGCCACACTCTAAATATGCCTTCTATTTTTGAAATTAATTCCTCGGCTTTAATATCATCACCTCCTCGAAATTGTGAAGGATTAAAAGTCCCAAATTCTCGGTATAAAGTCGATATCAAATCGATAGGTTGTCCCGTAGATGAAAGTTATCCTTGATTCGCTTGGAATTGTTGAAACATAGTGGTCATGAACTCTTCGGCATTGAAAGGCGGACGAGGATGTTGATGTGAAGGTTGACCGGAGTGAGGTCGACGTGGAACCATCCTGAAAAGCTCAAACCTACAATACAAATATAGGTGCATATCGATTAATAGGTGCATGTTCATGTGAACAATTAAGACAAATAATACAAATAAGTCACGTCAAAAGATGTTGTGAATGCAAACAAACACGAAATCCTAAGCCGAACGACCTAGACAGACCATACACGATTCCAGAGCTCCGGTTTTGCAACCAAGAGCTCTGATACCACTTTACGTGTAGCATCCCGGAGCGCAGAGCACTACACCCCCCACTCTATAGCCCAACACAGGTAACGAAATGGAAACTCAGCACACGCACCAAGCTATAGCGAACGGGTGATAAACAAAAACACACACACACTAGCTAGGCGGTCTAGACCCTAATACAGAGTGCGCATAACAAAATTGAAATCAAAAGCGGAAGGCCAGGATTCAAATACAAACATACATGCTAAAATTAATACATATTATGCCCATCCAAGGCCAAATAATTCATACATGGATCAAAGCTTGAAATCTGAATCATAACTTATACAAATTTCATACATTTGTTAAACATAATACAAATACGAAAATGTAAAGATGCAAAGACTCGATTGTCAAACTCGAACCGAACTAAACAAAGGACCGCCGCCTAGCACTCACCAACCTGCACCTGCAAACTCAACCAAACAAAAGGGGAAAAAGAAGATAACGAGGAGGGGTCAGTCCTAAAGACTGGTGAGGGGCTAACACACTCACTCATTCTTATACATAGAGTAGAGCATATTCAAAATTAGAAGGTTCATGAATCGGGGCGTGGTTTTTGTAATCCAAATACCTTTAACACGTGATAGACATAAGGAAAAGAGAGTTAAGGCCGAAGGCCAAACTCTACCAAAATTTATTAATTATGAATCCACTCCCATTTCACAAACCATTTTCAGAATCACACACACGACTCGGCGGGCACGAGCCTCAGACCACCCTAACTCCATTCATAAATCAAAGATGTAATTCAAAACAAAACATAATTCAGAATTAAAGAAACATACCTCTCCTCCGGGTGATGGCAGAGTGATGCCACCCTGACCATCGGACACGCAGTATGGGTCGTGAGTTTCATGATGCTTACGCCCGAGGACTCCTTCCCCTGCCAAGCCTCCTAGTGGGTTCAGGGTTGATCCTTAAGTTGAAGACCGTACTAGGGACTACCCGGCGGCCACACCGTCCTGGGTCTCCTTCGCACGAATCTCCGGTGCCCATCTAATTGATCAAATTGTTCAAAAGTTCTTAATTTTTCAAAATCCAACATAATTTCAAAACATTGTTCGCAGTTTCAAAACACACACACACCAACCCTTTTCAAAACGAACAAACGAAAATATTTTTTACATATACATAAAAGCGTTTTCAAATATTTCATAACAAAAGGGGCCGAAATCCCACAAAATACATATCAAACATAGGTCTAAGTACTTATATATATATATAGGTAGCATGCGGGCTTAAATCACATCAAGGGTTGTAGGTCGTAATAACTAAAAGAAAGAAACCTCACCTTGTCGAACCAACCGAACGGAAACCAACCAAAGCACACCTAAAGGACCTCCTCGACACCAAAGGAACGAAGCTTTGAACAAAACAAAGAGCAAAGGATGAACTTAGACTTAAAATGTACCAATTAGACACTCGGAGAATGCAAATGATGCAATGCACTTCATATAAATTCACATATAGGCAAATCGAGGCAAATAATGAAATATCAAACAAATAACTAACAAATTAAACTCATAATGCATCAATTAAAATCACAACTTCCCATATAATAGCATATCAAAAGCATTCATAAATTTAAAGTTCATTCAAGGGGCGACGAATGCAAAAGATACGAATAAAAAGCAACAAGGTGACAATTAGTGCATATAAATTCATAACAAGCCGTAAATCACATAATTCACTTCCAATAAATTCACATAACATGAATAACATATCATACAGCATGTTAAGAAGACATTTCATACCATATAATAGCAAAGAAAAATCATACAAGGCACTTAAAGGAAACATAAAGTCATAAACGTATGTATGAGAGCATGTTGCACATATGAGACAATAATTCAAAAACGAACACGTAAAACAAGCCATCAATTCGTAACATAGCACTTAACATATAATATAACATGTTAACATCACATTCATATCATATATTAATCATATAAGAGCAAGGAAATATAAGTAACGCACGAACAAACCAGAAAACAAACCACCACAACATAACAACTCGAAAGTAGCACAAAATGGGGTTGCGGGCGCGACCCCAAAACATCTAAAGGGTGGTCGTGGGCATGACCACCATCTCCTCCAGCACACACAGTAGAAAATTTTGAAACCAGGCTAAAAAGGGGTCGCGGCCACTACCAAAATTGCACTAACCGCGACCTTCGACGCAGCAGTAGAAAAACAGGGGAACAACCGCATAAATCCAACAAAATCTAATCCTAAAACATTCTAGCATACAAGGGAAAGATCATACAACAAATACACATCATATTCAGGTCATATAACATGCAAAAATCGGACAAACATGCAAGGAAATGGAAGAGAATGGATCAAACACTCATGTTCTTAATTTTCTCATACAAAGCATTAATGGTATCCTCTGTTAAATGCAACTAACAAACTTAAATGAGTTCATACAATTAATAATGGATGTCTTAATATCATTTATGATGCATCAAACCAACAAGAATCAAGAGATTTCATGCCAAATTCATCAAATTCTAACAAATCCTTACTATTCATCATAATATCGTTAACTAAATCAATTATCCATGAAAATCAGCAAAGAAGGAGTGCAAAGAAAGAGTCAAGGATGTCTAATACATTCATGGACTTACATTTCAAATTTGAGGTGAATCGGATGAGTATTGAGCTCAAAACTTGCAAAATAAATAGTGTTTTTCCCTTTCTCTTTGGGATTTCGGGTTGCTGATGAAGAGAGCCACTTTTCCTTCTCTTTTCTTGCCGAGGTCCGCATGAGGGTCTAATGGGGTGAAATAGGGTTAAGTTAGGGTCATATGGTTTCAAATATGGGGCGATTCGGATAAGAAACGGGTAGGTTATGATTAAAACGGGCGAACGTGGCAAATCTGTCACGAAGGTCATGTTTCGGGCGAAATTTGGAGGATCAAATGAGCTGAAAAAAATAAAACAGTAGGTTCCTTAGCTTACATTCTTCATTACGAGTTCGATGCTTCTTCCGGAATTTGAATTCGAATTCCCGAGCCCAAGTTACCCCTTTCGAAACACGAGGTGTGCTAAAACTAGTTAGGCACTCGTATCCCTTAACAAAAAAAAAACGGTTCAAAACCATATCAAACAAACTCAAAAACATAAAACAAACACATAGACAAATTCATAATAAACATATTTCACGTATATCATGTAGTCACATACTTGGGAGCAAATACGGGGTTGAACGAATCGAACGAGGGAGCAAACGGGGTCAAAACTAACAAAAACTTAACAAAGTGTAACAAATAATTATTCAAATAATCAATTAGGCATATAAACGATTTAATAAGCACGTAAAAGCATAAATAAATAAATAAAATTCATACAAAACACTCTCGAAAGGGCATACATATACGGCCGGACGAGCGGGATGTTACAATCGATGTCGACAATTTCGATAGGTGTGAGAGGGATGTCCACAATGAGTACAACCGGGCCTCTCTTGTTGTTGTTGTTGTGGTGGTGGTGGAGCCGGTAAGGCCGGTAGTTTCGGAGCTTTCCACATGGATTTATGCTTCTTGTCATCACCCTTGGGAGCTTGGATTTGTTGAAATACATGCGTTTTTCCCGCTCCCTAGCCCAAGCTAACTTGGAAAGTCCTAGACTTGCTTTTAAAGATCTTAGCCTTGGCTTTCAAGGCTTTAACCGTGGCCTTAGCCGAAGTCCTCACTTTAGAAACCCCAAGCACATCTTTAATTTCATTTCGGAGGCCATCCACAAATTACAAAGCTTTGAGTTCGTCATCCCCGGTAATATGAGAGGCATAAGGGGCCAACCTGTTGAATTCCAAAATATACTTATTCACGGTTCTCCCAGCTTGCTTTAAATCTAAAAATTCCCTAAGTCTTCTTGTCTTCACCGATGGTGGTATGTAATTGTTCATGAACTCCCTCACAAATAATTCTCAAATCAAATTATCCCCGTTAGCTTGAATTTGGATTCTTACAGTATTCCACCAATTTCGGGCCTCTCCTTGGAGCTAGAATATAGAAAGATCAACCAATATCCTGCAGGCTACACCGTCATACCCGAAATATATCCTGCATCTCCACAAGCCAATCCTCAGTCGGAACATCATTACCACCATGCAACAATGGTAGATGATAAGATCGGAAATCCCTCTGAGCCTGAGATAAGCCACCTTCTTGAACCGAGGTAGGGGCTGGAGCCGGAGGTGGTGGTGGTGGATTCTCTCGGAGCCTTCTCTCAACATAATTCATTACCGTTTCCATGAAATTTTCAAGAGTAGCTTGTTTATTTCTCCCTTGAGGAGTAGGAGAGCGGTCACGGTGACGGCTACCTAGAGAACGATTACGGTCTCTTCGGGGAGGCATTCTGTAAATCAAACACTGAAAATGCATGTTTGATCAATTTATGCCCATAAAAATAAAGAATGCAACACTTAAATAGTTCACATAGGCACGAAATTAACAAGTAAGTGCAAGAACACATTAACAAGTTATCCCTAACAAGAAATTAACAAGTAAGTTGCAACACTTAAATAGTTCACATAGACAGACTCGATGCTAGAACCTCGGTTTTGAAATCGGTCTCTGATACCACTTTAGGATGTGATGCTCGAGCATGGGTCACCACATACCCCGTACTAAGACCAAACTCATATACAAATATGGTCCGCATTGAAGTCCAATCATAGCGAACGGAGACACAACACCGACCCTGGCTAGGAGGGACTAACCATGTACCAACAAATCAGGCGTACAACAGGAATAAACAGGAGTATGAACAAAAGTTACGGAAGCAGGATCATATCATAATATAAAATCTCCAAGATATAGATACAATAAATCCGAAAATACGATCATTCGACTCACATGGCCTCAAATATACATAACAAAAGTAGTTAAGTAAGTGTGCGGTACAAAAGTATGATTGTGACCAAGCTAGACACAAAATTACACTAGCTAATGCAATTTCCCGCCTAGCTACGCCAAGAAGTACCTGAGGGACAAAGAAGGGAGGGGTCAGTCTCTACAAGACTGAGTGAAAGACATAAATAATATATACAAAACAGTAGAGATCATTTAAGTCGTAATTCCACACAAGGTTTTCAAAGAACAAGTGAAACACGGGATATCAATGTATGGAATTACAACTATCAAGTTTAAATCAGGATAAGTGATCAGTGGCTCGGTGAGTAAGCATTCTGCAACTTTACTCCTTTAGTGTATGGGGTAAATTATTAAGTGATCATGCAAGATTTAAGTTTCACTTAATATTGGATTCAATTCAAGTGCGCAAATACTCTTTTTTCCTCCGGGTTGGTGGTTCGGGTAGCTAGCCCTTACCACCCAGGACAGGATGATCAATGGGAACATGAATCCCAATGATCGGAGCCCCTTTGATTCACCAAACCTCATAGTGAATGTCCGGGTAGTCCAAGTTTGGTTGGGACTTGTGTCAGAGGTAGCCGTCAGCCCATGCTTTCCTGATTTTTCTCAATACACAAGCCCCTGGGCCCCAAGAAGTGTAACAATCTCGCCAAAACAGGACAGGATCAGGATTTCAGGTGCACTTTTGAAAAAATTTATCATTTGAAATCAAGTATACATATATATGTAGGTTTTTGGCCAAATCAACATGTAAGGAGGTTGTAGGGTTGATATTATATATCCTAACAATTATTCACCTGAACCGAAGCAAAAAGGAAGTAAAAACAGACTCCCCGGACCCTACATGGCTGGCTCGTCGCCCTCCTGAGAACCCTCTGGACCAGAAAAATAGGTTACTAATGTGACTCGACTCAACATGAACCAAGTACGATGCAAGGCAACGAAATAAGAATGAAATGGTATGAAGTCAAGTTATATCATGATCAAGTTCTTATGCATAATTAATGCTCCACGGAAGCTTCAACAAGAATTAAATCATAATAAAGTCATATGAGTTTTAATCAGGTATCGGAGGAAGCTTTGGAAAGTAATTAAAGCAAAAAACGGGGCAGGAAAAACTGAACATATATATTGAACAGCATCGTGGCCACACCATAAGCGGTTGCGGGTGCGCCAGTCCACGTCACGGCTGTGACAGAAAACGTCTTGGGCGCGACGGATTTGCAGGAGAACTCACTGCCAAGACATCATGGGCGTGCCCGAAAAACAACTGGAATACATTGCGGGTGCGACGGATAGGCAGAACCGGCCACTGAACTAACGTCGAGGCCGCGACGGGGGTCTAGAAGCACTTTCTGACAAGGTGTCTGGCCGCGCCCGGTTTTTAGTTCAAAAGCGTCGCGGGCGCGACGGTTACCCAGAAGCCAAAACTGTACTAGTGTCGCGGCTGTGCCAGAAAACAGTTACACCAAAGCAGCAGAACAGGGGATGGTGAAAAATCGATCCCCAAGACAAAGTTACACCACCCAAACGCAAGAAAACAACAAGAACATTTGTATAGACACTATATAAACACGTAAACATCAAAAGAATCAAGAATCCAAGATTTAATCCATTCAAAATTCATCAAGAAACCCTTATAATGTCAAGTAATCATTCATGTTTCCAACTCAAGTAGTTCATGTTATTTATGCATGTAACGCCCTGACTTTTCGGCCGTACAGGTGTGACGTATGTGTTTATTATTTGCGCAGTCTAATTGTTATTTGGTTTAAATTTCGTTATTTATTTCATTACTTGTCATACTTTGAAGTATTTGTTATTCGTTTTTTATTTTATTTGAATTTTCTAACGCATTGCATATATCACTATGAATGTGCCTTGTTGGATTCCGATTTGATTTTCGATTGCCGTGGAAACTTGGTATGGATTAATTATGTGTTTTTTTATCATGTTTATATGCTCGTTGCATGATTTTATTCTCGTTTGTTTGAGTTTTGGACTCATTTGTGTTATCTGAACCAAAAAGGGGCTAAAGGGCATTTAGCGTGCCTTGGGATGTCCGACAAAGTAAGCAAGCTACCCAAGAAGTACTTTGATGAGATTGTTAGACTCCATGGAGTACCTGTCGGCATTGTATCAGATCGAGATCCAAGATTTACTTCAAGGTTTTGGCAAGAGCTTCACAGGAATTTGGGATCAAGGCTTCAGTTCAGCACAACTTTCCATCCTCAGACAGATGGGCAGCCAGAGAGGTTAATTAAGTATCTAGAGGATATGTTGAGAGCCTGTACTTTGGATTTTCAGAGCTCGTGGAATGAGCAGTTTCCATCAATCGAGTTTGCTTACAATAATAGCTACCAAGCCTCGATAGAGATGGCACCTTATGAAGCTCTTTCCGGGTGGAAGTGCAGGTCTCTGTTGTTCTTTGACTTAGAGGAATGGAATTGGACAAAACAAGAGGGTGCAAAAAGAGAGGAGACGAATGAAAAACCCTCTAAGGCCGTGCAAGATGCAATAGATAAGGTCCAACTGATTAGACAGCGGATGAAGGTAGCTCAAGATCGACAGAAAAGCTATGCCGGCCACCGGAGAAAAGATCTTAAATTTGAGGTTGGAGATAGAGTCTTTCTAAAGGCTTCTCAACGAAAAGGGTTTCCAAGGATCGATAGAGAAGGGAAGTTGTAACGCCCCGATTTCTTGACAAGTCAGGTATGTGTTGGAAAACACGAATCAGAAAGCAGCGGAATTAAAAAAAATTTCCCAACAAAAGGACCTTGGACTCGCAATCGTGTAACCAAATTCGTAGAGATAGAAAACTTACTTTTCTTTTATTCTTTTTTGAAGCGTTTCAAGCCACCCAAGAACGCTCTTCTCGCGGCTTGACAACCCGTCCCTCGAAAGTCTCTTTCTACTTCAGAATCCATTGTCGGGATAGCAATCCAAACCAACCTAGATTCAATTCATGTTAGGGAAGTTCTTAACAATATAACATAAAGAAAGAAACATGAAATGAGAAAAGCAGGATTGAAACTCCCTTCGAAAACCAGTTTTGCGAAAGTAGAAAACTGCTAGTCACAAAACCCTCGTGAAAAAATTCATCCTTCAGGATATGGGCGAACGGTTTTCGCCATCTTCTTTGGTTCGATTTTTTCATTCGTTTCATGTCGGGTTCAGAATCGTTTCATCATCCCTTCTGATCGTTTTGCTTGATCCCCACTTTTTTGGTAAAGCTCGAATCTTCAAAGTTCTAACTTGAAGTCTCTAGAGAAAGTCCACCAACTTGATCACAATCTAACTAGTAAGGATGCTAGTTCTCTAGTTAGTGTTTAGGCTTAACCTAGGGTTTATTTGATCTTGGAGAAAGAAAGGTGTTCAACACATGAACCAAAAGAATTGTCAATTAGCTCTAAGGGGAGCTCGAGCTCCCCTTTATATAGGATGAGAGTGGCCGAAAATCCTAGTCCTTATGGACTAAGGATTTGGTCCCTCTCTCCTATTACTTGATCATCAAGTAATTTTGACTTTGACTTTGAATTCTAATTCAAATCAACTTTCAAGAGAGCTAAAATTATCCAAACTATTTTTGGATAATTTTATACTTTATTTATTTAAAATAAATAACTTATTTTTATCTAATTAATTAATTCATAATTACTTAACTAGATTATTTTTCTCCAAAATAAGACTTTCTTTTTAATTCAAAATTAAACCAAAGTCTATTAAATAATTAACAAATTAATTATTTAATATATTATTAAACAATCACGTGTGGCACACGTGTCACAATGACATGTGTCCAGTCACGTGACCCACACATGTGGTTTAACACGTGTGGAACCCTCTAGGCTCGATTAACTCGTTTAATCATTTTAAAGCCTCAACTCATGTAACCAAGTTGTTGTGTGTGACCCTCTAGGTTCTTAATTCAATTAGCAGTGACCCTAATTAATTAATTCACTAATTAATTAATCAGTCCACAGATTAAACAACCATAGTCTAGCAACAGGTGTTTAACCCCTAGTTGAATTGGAATGTTCGGATTCGACAGAACCTTTAAGTCATTGATTCATGTGAGATACAATCCTCCTACTTACTATCCCTCAACCAAGATCTAGGGTAAGGGAATAATCAGAACCCTAATAATCCGGTCTTAAAGCTAAGTGCATTTCATATCCATTTGATCTCAATCCAAGAAACCCTTTTCTTGATGTCTTGATCTACTGCCTTGGCCAAGGACTCCATATGGCATATGAATGACTTACACAATAAGAGATCACCTTGCATATGCAAGTGTAGGTCCTTTCTTGATTCACATCCACTTTCATGAATCACTTGTGCAGCCCCAGCATAAGCCTTGAATCAGTTGTCTAAGGCGACATCCTTTAAAGCTTATACCTAAGACTACAGAGTTAACTCATAAAGTGACAAGGAACCTCAAGTCTAAGGATCAATTAATCACATCAATGACTTGTGAGATATTTCCTAATCTGGAAGTTTCCATTTCCTGAAATAGAAACTTCCTTTCCCATTTAGGAATGTTTTCACACGGGGCACCTCAGTGAACTTACTTATTAAAGTAAGCACCCTCATGTATCACGCACGTATCAACTATACACTTTGCACCTTCATGAAACAAGATGGTCCTTCTTAAGGGCGTGATCCCATAAGCAAGCCTTAGAGGAGTCAGGTTGACACTCCCACTGTCTGTAGGACTCATCGGCTGGGAGTATTTTACTAATCATGACTTATGTGATATAGGGCTCGTTTCATGAACCATTTAACCTAAATGGTAGAGTCCTAAAGTCATCAGGATTAGGGGAGTTCTCATACATGCACAGCTAAAGTAAACGCATACCAAACAAGAGCATATAAAGAAGTGTTTGCCTGTGATATTAATCATTCGTATATTATTCAAAGATTGTCTGTGATACCAGGAAAGTCCCAAAATGGATTACGACTAATCGGCTTTCCAGGGCACTATTCCTAACAATCTCCCACTTGCCCGTAAAAGCCATTTAGGTACTCTAAGTCCCATCTTCTCAAGATGCACTTTGAGAGCCTATTGACTTTGGGCGTTTCCAAAGTGGATCTGCTATATTCTCTGCTGATGTGACCCTCTTGTTTACACATCTCTTAGGAAACACCTTTTCCTTATAAAGTGATTCGTAATCACGTGTTCAGTCTCTTGGTGAGGTCTTGGTTCTCTTACTTGAGCAACCATCCATTTTATCATACAATATGATAAAGGAGTTGTTTCATGCTAGGAACTTCATCTAACCAGTTAGATGGAGTTTCTTACCCAAACACTTAACTTAGCGTTATATAATACGACTAAGTTCTGAACTACGATAGTCGAGTTTTGCAATGTCCGTCCTTGGAACCCCTTTCCAACACATTGCATTACCATTCTGGTACAAGTTGTACCCTTTCAATGATTTCATAATCATCTATGTTTGATGAAACAATTACATCAAAATATCCTTTCAATGATAAGATCTTTTGGGCTCTATAAACTAATACATATCCTCATTTCTTCTCAAGTACTCTGAGGACATCCTTTACAGAGATCTAATGACCTTCTCTGAGGTCATATTAGATTCGGCCCACTACGCTTAGTGTTGCGCCATATCAAGTCTAGTACATAACATTTCATACATTATGCACCCTTTTACTTAAAGGGATTTTGGACATTCTAACTTTCTTAAAGTTATCTTAGGACACATACTCTTCAAAAGAGATGTTCCATTGTCCCTACTAAACTCCTGTTAGTATTATGGTTATGTACTCGTTTTGTGATAATCCTTTTATTCTCTTAGATCTATCTTCTATAGATCTGAATGTCGAGAATTTAGGATAATCACTAAGATCATTCATGTCAAATTGTTTCTTAAACAAGAATTGGTAACTTTCATGTTATCCTTGACATTCCTAATGAGAAGGATGTCGTCTTCTAAAGAACCAAAAATTGACTCTTACATCACTAACTTTCATATGTACACTTTTAAGACTTATTCGACTTGCATCTGTGCCAAACGATTTGACTATCCTATGGAATCGAATTGTCTAACTCCTAGAAGCCTTTATCAATCCACAGATTGACTTTAGGTCCCACTGAATATGAGATTTATAGAAATACCTTATTTCAGTCTCTTTCAATCTCATATTGAACAAGATAGTTCTCATATTCATTTATCATATCTCATAGTCAGAATATGAGGATGTGATAAACACAATCCAAATGGACTTTTGCATTTCAACCGTCAAGAAGGTTGTAATGCTTTCATTCACTCTAAGCTGCACGAGCTTGATCCTATCAGGTGGATCAACCAAGGTCAAAACTTGGTCCGAGTATATGGAATCCATATTGGATTTCAAGGCTTGCTTACACTACTCAGATTTCAAATTTGACAGTGTCTCCTCTTCAAGTAATTCCTTGGCTATCTAGGAGCGCGTTCTAAACACGTCTTAAGAGAAGGGTTTCACACGTGTACATGCTCTAAAATTTGGCTAAGTTTTATCAGATGGGCTCGTTTCTTCTATATGTGGCGTGGATATTTTTCCTCAAATTTCTTTGAGGTCTGCTTGCTTGTCTTTCTTCTTCTATAGGAACGATTCCTTAAGAAAGATACATTCCTTGAGACAAACAACCTTTGTCTAAGGGAATTGCAGAAACGATATTCAATATCGTTGTATAAACTTGAACTCATTTCAAACTTATCTCCCACTATCCTCTTCACTTAAGAGGATTCTACTAAATTCTTGGATAAGAATAATTAGGGAATTTAATATGTCACATTGCATAGTGCAACTAAAGGACTGATTTTGGAACGTACTAAATTCAAAATCTCTAACTGCATATTCTGGGAGTTTATTCGTAGAATGATTATAAGTCAGTAAAGCTTGCTATGGAATGGACCATGTTGCATTAGGTTTCATTCCCTCATTCGGAAACACTAAGGTGTTCTCGAATTAGTTTACTGAGAGATAATCCTATTATCTCTAAGATGACTAAAGAATTAGTTACTAAGATATTGGCTATCTCGATCATATCGATTTACCTATAACTTATGACTACTTCGGTTCTTAACCTCCTTTTGAAATTCCAAGAATTTCATATAAGTTTCGAATTTGTACTTTAACAAGCACATTCATTCATAATGATTAAACTGACGACTGTATCTAGTGTTTACATTAAGCATCTTACACTCATCAGCATGGATCGAAATCCACTATAATTTTGGAACGTTCCATGTTTTACCTAAACAATGTTCCGGGAACGTTTTCCCTTTGAGATAGGATTCACAGGAAGTCAACTCTATAGGTTCATTTTCGAAAAATGATCCTAAGATGTCTAACTTGCTAATCCTTTTATATCTCAACGTTCCAAAGTAATTCAAAGCTTTGTCATATCAATTACTTTTGTTATCTCGTTGTATGTTCAGAACATTAGTGCCTTGAGTCTTTTGCACAACGGATTACGCAGAATTGACTCAAGACTAGTGAATTGTATTCCTTGTAGAATTACTAAACGAGGTAACATTTCGGAGTACTCATACTCTTCGCAGTTCCCTTTCAAAGTCCTTATTTGCTACCATAGAAGCAAACGTCCTATTTGATCTCTAGTGTCTTTGGGCGCACCCCTTACATGCCCCCTCCATTGGGCTCTTAAGGGTTTCTTCTTCTTTAGGCGTTCAAGCCTTTAACTTAGGGAGTTTAGAAGAAGAATTAACCATCTCAACCTTTTATTCCTTCTTAAGGATGCTCTCAACCATTATCAACTAAATGATTAACTATGCTACATTAGCATCATTCTAATTGAGCATAAAGGGTTTGAATGATGGTGGAAGCAATGTAAGCAATCAGTGCATAGAGAACTCTTTTCTCGGTTGATGATCGAGACCATAAGATCTTCAAAGAAGATCTTTAGACCTTGTTCGTGTGTACTTGTTTCCTCATTTGGAATATTGAATAATTCCATAATGTTATACTTTGTAACATTTTTATGAGGTGGTTCAATTGCTCTTAAGTGGTTTGGAAAAAATCCATTCACCTCAGATTGCTTCTCGTTTGGCCCGGGTCGAATTTTCACAATTGAAAACTTCGCCCTTTAGAGAACGCCTTTCTCTTATTCGGAATCTAAAACGAATTTTAGGGTCCGAAGCCAATCAGAGTTAGTTAGGACTTAGTCAACTCTTTTGACTTAAGGATGGATACAAATGTGTTTGCATTTCATATTGTAGAGAATCACAGAACTACAACCTAAATGCTAAGCCGAGAAAATGTGAGCATGCTGAATTATAACGATATACAAAAGATAAGGTCTTTAATCTAATGTAGCTCCCACTGTTTTTCAAAGATATATAATTCCCAAAGATCTAAGAGGAACGCGTTTCCCAATGGGTACTAAGATCCTAAGCATTTTACCTCGAACCCACGACTCGCGGACATTCTAAGTAAAATCCTAGGTAGGTACAACTTACCAATTCTAACACCTTTAGAACTCTTAGTAATTGTTTTTGCATCACCTATCTTTCAATATGGACCCATGACTCGTGCGACATCCATATTTACTTAGGCGTTAAGCTAGACCCATCAATCATAAGATCATGACCAAAACTTAGTTCGAACGACCCACGACTCGCGGACATCGCCCTTGCCAAAATTAACCACGAAATATTGATCATTTAAAATGATCAATTAGGTAACTGAGAACTAATAAGCTGCACTAGCTATCCCACGACTCGTGGACAATAACTAGCTTTACTTAATAAACTTAAAACCTACTGATGGAATGCTAGGAATTTAATTCAAAATTTGCATCTCGAATTAAATACCTATTATTCGAAATGAGCTTAATATTTAATGGGAATTTTCGAATCAACCGAAGAGTTGTTCGGTTCGACCTCACCAACATATATGTTATCCGATTTTATTAGTCTTGATTAATGCAAGTACAACTTAAATGCATTTCAAACAAGTACATAAACAGATAACATGTCCTAGCATGATACTAATATGAGATGATCATGGGTTCTACCTATCTTATGCGTGATATGTGGGAGCCACTCCACAATCACAAGTTCTAACATACATGCCACATAAACAGTTTAAATCACATAAGGGAAAGCGGTAACAAAATACGGGCCCTATCTCTATTACATTTTACAATTGAGATTCCCCTCCCTAACATTTTGAGGAGTCTTCACATATGGCCTCCTTGTTACTTGAATGTGGTCCATCTTACTCCATGGGTGCATTGTCTCCAAAATGAAAATAAAACCTCACCACCTATCTCTACTCTCAAATTACAATAAAAAGAAAAAGACATAAAGTAATAAGGCTCAATCTTCATATTGGCCTTGGACAAAATACACGGGGCATACCCCGGCCTCAAAAACAGTAATATGGAAAGCCACATAATAAATCACATAACAGTACGCACATAAGTGCGGCTCCATCCTCAATTGAAAAACGCAACTATAGGGCTCCAACCCTAATTTAAACCATCCATGTGCATAAATTAAAACCATACATAAGTCTAAACCCATGATCACCTAACATGCTTTTGCGAGAATTTAAATTTAGCCAATAAATTAAAATTCTCGTTTCAAGTCCTAATGACTTAAAACACGACTTGATGCGAGTCTTATTTATAAAATTTTTCAATAAATCCCAAATTACCAAAACAAATAAAATTTCAATTAATTTCTGAAAATTAATAATTTTATCAATGATTGTATTTTCCAAAAATATAAACCGTTTCAATTTCTCAAAAATCGTAATTTTATGTTTTATTCAAAAATTAAATTAAATATTCAAAAAATAAAATTTTAAAAATTAAAATAAAAATTGGGACTGGATTGCACGAAACACGAAAAACACGGATTACAGAAAAATGGGGCCCGTACGCGAGAAGAGACCTGCGCGATGCAAGCGCGCACGGCGCGCGGCCAAGGCCGCATGAGTGCGCTCGCTGCGCGCGTGGCTCCTCCCGGCCGAGTGCGGGCTTGTGTGGGCGACGTGCCCGGAAGGCCTCCCGTGCGGTTGCGGAAGGGTGCTGGGCGGCGTCGCCCAAGCGCGCGCCTGGGTAGGCGGGCGGCTGCGAGCGAAGCCCACGCGAGCGACGCCTTCGCGCCCGGGATTTCGCGTGTTCGTCGTAATCCGGGTTTTCGTTTCGTATTTTCGTTCAAAAGCAAAACCAATCCAAGAAATCCAAAAACAGTTTATACAGTTTCAAATCTAAAATAGTTTTCAAAAATTAAATTTTACAAAAACCAATTTTCAGAAACTTTCAGGAAAAAATACAATTTCGTAATTCAGGCTTTCTAAAACAATTACAAATACTCAATCGCATCAAGCCTAAGAATTTCTACCAAATTCAGTATAATTGAGACGAATCAGGAACACGATTTACGAGGTGGCTCTGATACCACTTGTTGGAAAACACGAATCAGAATGCAGCGGAATTTAAAAAATTTTCCCATCAAAATGACCTTGGACTCGCAATCGTGTAACCAAATTCGTAGAGATAGAAAACTTACTTTTCTTTTATTCTTTCTTGAAGCGTTTCAAGCCACCGAAGAATGCTCTTCTCGTGGCTTGACAACCCGTCCCTCGAAAGTCTCTTTCTACTTCAGAATCTATTGTCGGGATACCAATCCAAACCAACCTAGATTCAATTCATGTTAGGGAAGTTCTTAACAATATAACATAAAGAAAGAAACATGAAACGAGAAAAGCAGGATTGAAACTCCCTTCGAAAACCAGTGTACAAGTGAGCGTTGACAAAGAAGCTACGACACGACTTCCGCCTAGCTAAAGGTTTACTGGATAAAAATTTACTCGATGACTTTACGTTGAAAACGATATATATATATACATAAGGTTTTTGGGCAAAACTTAACACATAAAGGTTGTAAGGTTCAGTACATAACTAGAACGAAAACACCCTCACCTCAAATACCACGAGACAAGGAACATGAGTAATATGGGTGCCTATTGGATCCGAAAGTCTCCACCCTGAAGATGAACTCTATAAGAGAAGGCATAATGTCTACTCTTGAGAAATGACTCGATATGAAACCAAATAAGACGTACGGCATGGGTATGAGGTGTCTTGAAATGATATGACATACGTGCGAGAATTATAGAATGAGATGCTAGGTCATGAGAGTGTTCATGTGCATAATTAATGCTCTACGTAATAGGCGATCATATAAAGTCATACCACAACGAACAATCAACCAATAATCAATTACCAAGCCAAGGACTGAAATTAATAATATAATACTCAATTAGACATGTATAATATGCATTTAAGTCACATAATAGCTTGGGTAAGTGAAAGGAAAGCGATAAAATGGGTTTTGGCAAAGTTTAGGAAAAGTTAGGAATATTTAATTTTGCGCAAGATGTAGGAAAATGGATATATCTTCAGTTTGAGGAGTGGGAATTGGATTTTGAATGTTACATATGAAAGTAGACATACAGAAAAAATGATATATGGCTCGAATCGTGGTTCAAAGCGAGGAGTAAATGGCATAGGTCCGAAGTTGAAGAAGTGCAGATTTCCGGTAAAGTAGCGACACCAAATTAAAATGGTTATAACTCAAAAACTAGAAATGATATTGAGGTTATTCCAATGGGAGAGTGTTCTAGACTTCAAGAGGTTTCCAATGGTTAAAAAATCAGTTCAATCAGAGCTCATATGAGGGAGAAACGTCCGTTTCAAAAATGGTCTGAAAGTAGAAACGGGCATGTGAAGCTCCTCAGGTGAGGCAGTAGGTTGCTACACGGGCGTTTGGTGAATGAAATAGGTACCCAAACGCCCGTTTGGGTAGGTTCTGATAAAAAAATAGTAGGGGAGCCAAGATAGCTCGAAGGGGTGGTTCTAAAATCACCCCAAAACATCACCCCAACGAAAACAACTCATAAGAACATCAAAACACAAGATATAGCACACCAAACACACATTAAAACAAGTTTAAATCCATGAATTCATCCAACCCACATCAAAACACACATATACATACACACACACATCAACTAATTATTGAAATAAAATCATAGATCCTAACATAGATTAACATAATATCATCAAGGAACAAGAATTTAAATTTAAATCATAAAAAATCTCTAACAAAATACCCATATATATATATATATATACACACCTTGGGATGGGATGAGGGAGATGGAGGAAAGAAATGATGAAGATGATGATGATTGCTAATGCTTCTTGATGGATGATCTAACTCTTCCTCTTCTACTTGCTTAGGGATCAAAGATGTGATGAAGATGATGAATGAAAGGGTTTAGTATGTGTGTTAGAGAAAGAGTGTGTGTTCTTGTGTATGAGTCTTGTGTGTATGTAATGTAGTGTATATACAATATATGTAATATAATTATAGATATATATCATATATGTATAAAGTTAAAAGTTTAGATATTATGTATATTATATGTATATAAGTCTTTAGTGCTCTTATTATTAATGCATGTGTGAGTGTATTAGTAAATATATATGTAAATGCATGTTTCATGGATAAACACATAAAGAAATGGAAATATTATTCTTATGAAATTAGTTTAAGTTTATGTAAGTACATATATATATATATGAAATTAGTTTAAGTTTATGTAAGTATATATATATATATATATATATATATATATATATATATATATATATATGTTATGGGATGAAATGTATAAATTATGCGTATATTGAGAAATGGAATTGCATTTAAAATGTTTACATAAGCAATTAGACAATTATTAACATAATCCACTTAGTCTCAAATTCAATTAAGCATGTTTAGCAATCTAACTCTGAAACTCCCGCTTGTGGCACACGTACCTCGATAATTTGAAAATACGGGGCGTTACAATTCATATGCATTGTAAACTTGTTGATATGTGTGTTATGATTAGTGTTTTAAGGTTATGACTCAATTTGATATGATTCATGATAGATATGGAATGAAGAAGGTTATGACTCAATTTGATATGATTCATGATAGATATGGAATGAAGAAGGTTATGACTCCTGGGGTCGCGCATGATACTTTGGATGGAGACTATGCACAGGCCGAACCCCAACGGCCCAATACAGTCCCGGGGCATGATTCCTTACCCATAGCTCCTTGGATCCACACACACATATACAAACTTTCATATAACCCGCTACAACAGAGACAGACGGACATAACTTATACATATACATATACTTACATATACCCCTCTTTATGTCATTCATGATTAACTCATTCCTTGCCAAACTTGGCTCATGAGATATACGGTTAGAGACATGGCTCAACGGGGAAAAACATATCAAATCAAACCAAAGAGGCATACATAGGCCTGTACATTTCTTAGCATACTTGGAAACTCATTGCATATCCGAACAAATACTTACTCCACACTTATTTACATATATATAAGGCTTATTAAACCACATGCAGTCAAAATTCAAGCACATTGCATTAAGGTTTACCTATATCCTAACCTCACCTTACCCTGACAAGGCCAAACACATGACGTTGATCCACCCCGGAATCAACACGACCGACAGAACACCACCCCGGTTGTACCTGAGCGAACTGATAACAAACAAGGCTTAGATATCCGTATGAATTACATTGACACACGGCATATGTTTATGATTGACATAGAAATCATGAGCCATGCATACATGTACAAAGCAATCATTTAAACTCACACAATTGCACCCTAAGCATGATTCAAGTACATATTATAGCATAGAATCCAATTCATGTCAAACATATAAGTTCAACGAGGTATAAAGCGATATAACATAGAATAAAGCAACCAAATGTAGAAAAGAAGTCAAATAAGGGCATAAGTACAATTATTTAAGAATAAAACTCATATAAGTCACATACGAGAGCCAAAGGGGTGAAAGGAATGTAAGAAGAAGGATTTTGGCGAAGTTTGGCAAAAGCCGACAATTTTGAAAACGCGCAAGCTGCGGTAAAACTGGAATATCTCAAGTTTGAGATGTGGGAATTGAGTTTTGTTTCTTGGATATGAAACTAGACAAATAGATCTTTAAACTGGTATACGACAAGAATCCTAGTTCAAAGTGAGAAGGGAATGGCGTAGGCTCGAAGTTGGGTGATCGCAGCATTTCGGAAAAATGGCGGCACCAAAATGAATCGATTATTTCTGACAATCTAGAAAAGATATTGATGTAATTCTAATTGGAGGTTGTAGTACACTTCAAGAGATTTCGAACGAATTAAAAATCAGGTCATTTGGAGTTTGTATGAGGGAGAAACGGGCGTTTGTAAAATGCACTAAAAGCAGAAACGGGCGTTTGGAAGCTCTCGGGTGAAAACAGAAGGTGCCCAAACGGGCGTTTGGTAATTACACTGAGTCACGAAACGGGCGTTTGGGTATCGTCTGCCAGAAAAATGGTGGAGCAGTAACAATGGTGGAAATGGAACCAAACCCCAAGCTCACACGAACCCATGCAACACCGGAACCCACGAAATTCATACAACGAAACATATATAACATGTAGGCCACATATTCACATATAAGAGCTCCCGAAACGAGCCCAAACACCCAAAACCCGAACCTAGGACTATTCATTATCTTCCCCAAATAGCCACATAACACGAATTGAAGGTACAAAAGGGATATTAAATCGAAGCACATAATGACAGGGTCATAAATCTTACCTTAAGTCGTTAATCTGACGGTTGGATCTCACAAACCCGAGCTCGAGGGCTTAATGGCCAAAGGGGGTGCTTCTCTTCTCCTCTTCTCTCTCTTCTCTTGTTACGTGAGAAATAAAGAAGCAAGAAAGGGAATGGCCCCTTTGAGCTGAAATGGGTCGGCGAAAACGGGTCGGCCAAGCGGTATCCGTTCCAAACGGATCGGATTTTAAAACGGTAGGGCTATCAAATGGCTTTAGAAAATTAGAAGGTTAAATCCATTAAATCTGAATCATCGAAAAGAATTAAATGGGGGGTCCGAATTCGAATTCGAATTCCCGAGCTCAAATAGCCACGAAGGCTCAAACGTCCTAATTAAAATTAGGTATCCTAAATTACAAATAATGGTCTATTGAGTCCAAAACATTTAATTAAATTCTAAAGCGCACGTAATAAATTAAATTCACGTTGACACGTAAGCATACGAGTCACATAATTCACAAAATTACTGAATTAAACTCTCTCGTGACGCCGTACCTGGAATGCCGAAAAGATGGGGCGTCACAATCTCCCCCTTTAAGAGAACATGGCCCCCAGGTTCTACCGCTCGCAACAAAACTACGAGCAACTCTCCCATATTCACCCAAGTTCGGGGCTCGCGACACTCCGACAAGTGTTAGCCCGAGAAAGGTCTTCCAAGCACGAAACGGGTTCGATCCTTCACTTCAAGCTTCACATAAACTCGATCCCGACTAGGAGTAGTTCAGACTTCTTACACGATAGGAGGCTCACAAGTGATTCAACTCCCACCACTTGAATCTATCCAAACTAACCCACAACTCGGGACCACGAGTGGAGTTGTTAAAGAACTTCCACCACTCGTTCTCCAACCCATAAGGGCCTTCAACCCGTGATTTGAGGTTGACATTCGAACCGTTGCTCACCTCAAACCGTAGACTCTGGGAACTTGTCGAGAAGACCATTGCAAAGCACGACCCTCGACTTACCGTAAAGCAAAACACTCGCTCTCTCAAACTACCCTAAAGGGCAAACCAAACAACAAACAACAACACCCCAAAGAAACAAAGCGAAAACAAAAGAGGAATGATGCACGTGATATGTACGTTTAATATACCGTTCACCGAAGCTTTGGAATGTTGCCTTTGTGATAATTTGACCAATGTCGAGGTCCGTTACCGATGATCATATCTTGAATTCCCAAGGGAACTTATGCTTCAAGTGATATTTCAATCTTCAACCTATGGTTGCTATTTGGCTCGATTAATTCTTCTAACCCAATCTCTCACTTTCATGTCTTCTCTTATTCTCGTTATCATCCTTCCCTAAGTATTTGAGTTCTTGGGACTTTGATTAATCCTTATAATTTCTTATATAATTTATAACCCATTAAATCTTTATCACTTCACGGTTCTAATACCTTCGTTCATAAGTCTCTTTATAAAAGTCCCAAGAATGGAGCCCATTTCTTTCCCGGTTAGAACGACTTGAATAGGGGGTCGACCATTTTGCGGTTAACACCTTTCTTTCCCCGAAAATATATTTAAGAAATTGTATCGTCTTTTGTTAGTTCCCATTTGTATATTGTGGAGTTTTCCAATAATTTGCCTTGCCTGAAAATCTTAGCTCCTTCCCATTAAGTGTTCTCCCAATTTGGTGTAGAACTCCTCATCTTAGCACCCTTCTCTTGAATATATAAGAAAGTGCGTCGTCCCTTGACTGATGCTATTGATTTTCTTTTATAACCCTGAGGTAACTTCTTGTGTGATCTATTTCGTTCAGTGATCTAGTGAATCCCATAACCTAATTCTCGTAGTAAAATGTTCCGTGGGCTCTTCCGAACCAATAGCTTCTACTATCATTTCATTTATTTCTCTTGAAGTTCAATAAATACTCGACCAAAGCCTTCCAGCAATTTTTCCATAAATTCTTCTTCTCCAAGGCACGGTGCAGTGGAACAAATCGGTCATCATGCCCCAGAATTACATTTGAGGATATTTATTCTTACTTTCCCAAGTTTTTCCATGAGTTGTCTTTCAATACTTAATCCACCCTTCAACCCCGAAATTACCATAAATTACTCCTTATGTTCGGTAGACGAGTCCTCCTTGAAACTGAATTTCTTCAAAGTTTCTTCCAATTCCCAAACCTTCAACCTTGCTCATAGATTTCTCAAACCTCCCTTGTTCAACACACTCACATTTTATCCCCAAGAGACTCGATCGATCTTGAAAGAAAATCACCAATTCCGTTCCATACTCAACTACTTTCTTTTATCTAATCCACCTCCTCCAATTTCACTGACTCAACTTGGTAGTAGGATTGAAGAACATCCTAAAAGCAAACACTCAATATGCATGTCGGATTAAAGTGGGAATGAGATGTATCATAAAGTCACCATTTAGACACGTAGTAGCAACAATTAACAATAAATAGCAATTAAGACACGAAAGGTAGATAATTACAAAATTTAGATGTAGGATGGATGCACGTGCTATGAATGCAAATACACCTGTCACCGTAGTGGTAAGCTTTTCACTGTGCAACTTGCTCTTCATCTCCCTAATTACGGGTTTAATTTGAACTTGTTGCCCATCTTTCGTTTTTCCCACGGTCTTCAAAATCTTCATAAGTTTTCTTGTAGCAACTTGTGTGTCTCCGTGGTCTGAAATTAAAATCCCACGAACCCCAACTTCTTATACGCTCATATAATCGGTATCATGATTTCTTCCCAAGTATCAGTCCCTAAAGGTTGTCCGAACCTTTACCTTGGTTATCATCTTGACCGACGTTCTCTTGACTTATCCTTCGCGAGTTCAAATTGATGGAATGAACTCGTCCTCCACTTGCTTTCACTTGATTTCGTAATTTCCTCCAGAACCCTTTGTCTTTCTTTATCGTTTCCATTTGTTGCTTCATATCTCCCAATTTAACCTCTCATCATGACAATTCAACTTTTAATAACTTCATTTACTTGGAAGCTCATCCTCGACGATCTTTGTTACTTATCTCTCAACACCCGATTTACATTGAGTCTTCTTGATTACCATCGTGTCTTTATCAATCCAAACCTTGAATTAGAGTACCTTCGATGTTTTTCTTCACTTATCTCTTGAATGAATAATCCTATAGAATCCGTTTGGGAGATGTTCATAGTGTAGGCATACATGTTGATCTCATGAATCATAATCATCATACCCAAATTCCATCTCCTCGAGGACTCACCATCTACAATAGAGCTTGCGAACTTTTCCTAAGAATTGGTCTTTTATTCTGGACCCTTAACACTCGAGCCAAAGCCCCATTTAGGGAAGGGCATGTCTCCTAGATTATATATGGTCCCATTACATTCCTTGCATCTTCCATGGTTAAAAATAGGGCTTTTGATAATTCGTTGTTGTCATAGAGATTGGCTGTGGTTTGATTACCTTCATAATCTATAAATCATAACTCAAGTCGAGGATAAATGCATGCGGTTAGGATATGCTCATGTCACCTAATAAATCAAGTAAGGGCATCAAAGAAATGCAATGCATCACGTAATATAAATTCAACAAAGTATTGAAATTTCAAATACATAGCTTATCATATCGTGATGCAAATGCACACATAATCAGATTGTCCTATACCGTTCGACTTAGACAGACACAACCTCACGCTGAACCCCGGTTTTTCAACCTGGGGCTCTGATACCACAAAAGGATGTAGCACCCGCACGGTGGGTCACCACATCACCCGTACGAAAGTCCGATCCACATATGAAATGGAGAGTCCATACATGAACCAAACAGTGGCAAACGGGAAACCGACAGACACACACCTAATGTAACGCCCCGGTTCCGGATAAACAGGTAAGCACGCCACGTGTGAGTTTTGAGCGTAGGACTTATTTTAATTCTTTTAAATTTTTATTTTTCTACGTGTCATTTCATATTTTATAAAATTCATGAAACATCAATTATATGAAGTATTTGAATTCATATCATTTAAAATATTATTTTATGACACGAAAAATATTTATTGCATGAAACAATTACCGAGAGCGTTTCAAATTACCAAATTGTCCCTAGTTGAATATTCTTTAAAACTTTAGGGACTTAATTGCATGAATTTCAAGGGCTTGATTGTGCCTAATTCAAATGGTTGCCTACTTGATTGCATAAATTCACAAATTAAGGGATTAATTGGCAATTAGCATATTTCACAAAAATCGAGGATGAATCACGTAACAATATCTCCAAGCTTCCTTACACTCATTTCATCCAAGTTTTCCCAACAACTTTGCTTCCTTTCATCTCGGTTCATCACGTAAAAAGGGGAGAAGTGATTTTTCATCCAATCATCAAGATTTCAAGAAATATTTCAAGAAATTCTTTGGGAGTTGATCATCATCATCATCTATTTTCTCCATATTTTCATCTTCAAGGTTGGTGGTTGCATGAAGTGATGAGTTTGATCATATTGGAAGGAGATAGGGTTTGAGGATTATGTGTTAGAAGGATTAATTCTAGTTGGAAGTGTGATTAGGTGAATATAAGTTGAATTATGGCATGGTTTATTCATGAATTTGTTGGGAGATTGAGCTTGGTTGATCAATAGGAGCATGAGCATGAAACTTGAAACCTTGATGATATTTCATGTTTTAAGTGTTTAAGTATTAGGTTTTTATTTCTTGAACATATATGCATCATATTTCCAGAAAATCTTGGTTTTGTTGATCAAAATTGGAGTTTTGTTGTTGTTGTGATGCATTCCCGTAAGCATCCCTTGTTTTTGCTCTGTTTTGTAAGTTGCAGAAATTGGGAACGACCGTTCCCAGCCTGAAGGCATTGTGAGAACGGGCGTTCCCACCCTTTTCAAATGGAAATACGCGGACAACCATGGGAACGGCCGTTCCCATTTTGGCCTTGGTGCCGGAAGGGCCGTTCCCAGCTAGGCGCGTTTTTAAACTGGAAAAAAACGTTGGCGCGTTTTTGGGGGTCCATGGGAACGACCGTTCCCATTTTCCAAAGGGGTCCGGAACGGCCGTTCCCACCTCAATTGCAGAACAAAATATTCTGCATAAAATTACGAAAATAGCCCCTCGATCAGACGACTTCTTTGACCCCGAATTGCTATTATATGTGCTAATATGTACTGAAACAACATGTTATCATGCCACATTGCATTTTCCTCGTCGTCTCGATATATTTCCGCCGTTCGTCATATTTGGTCCATTTTAGGTCATGTCTCACGTATACACGTCGTGTTTACACAGGTCACGAGGTTGTGGACGAGGAGTAGGCTCAGTAGAGTATATCCTTGTCATATTTTGTAAGAAAAGGTGAGGTTTTGTTTTAAGTAAATCAAACCCTATAACCCTTATGTGCTATTTTCGGCCAAAACATATTATAGTTACAAACGTTTTCAAAGTTATAAATATTTCAAGCAAGAAAGTAATGATTGTCATGATTTTCAAGCAAGTTTGGCGAGTACATGATTGCACGTGGGCCCGAGGGTAATTCTTGAGCCAACCGGGAAAGCAATGGCTGATGGGTAACTCCTGAATTATCCTCACATTATTGGGATCACCCTCGAAGCCACTAGGAGATTAGTGGTGGAAGGAGTTCCGTGTCTAGGGGGTCATGTCCCTTACACACACCATGTCGTGGATAGTTGAGCCTTGCAAACTCACTATCACCCGGAGGAAGAAGGAGACTGGGGATTAATCCGGCATGTCGGGTTATCCTCGGGTTATTGCATGTCTTCAAGCATGAAATTGTCTATGTGAGCACTAAATGGAAATTGCATGATCATGTATTGAAATGATAAAGCAAGCACGTATTGTCACGTTTGGTGGAAAGGTTGGAGAATCGCCCCTACTTGCCGGGGTCACATGTTCATGAAATGATCAAGTTAAACGGTTAAACTAATTAGTTGTAATCTCGGGCAAAGAATAAGTTTTCTTGAACTATTTATCTATTACATTTCCAAAGTCTTCACCCGAGGCTACAACTTGCATGTGATGTGTGTTGGATATAATTATTGCCCCTCACTCAGTCTTCGGTAGAGTGATACTTCACTTTTCAGGTACTTGAGCGCTTGGTCGTGCTAGGCGGGTGCCCGGTCGAGTTTTGCATTGTCACGAGTCTAGCAATGTACCATCATGTATATATTTTGTCACCTATCATGTTATGATGTTGATATCACATCTTGGAGAATTAAGCATGTATAGATATTTAAGAGATGATAATGTATTGATAGTTAAGTTTGGTACCTATTATATATCTATTCGGTAAATATGGTACCTATATGTATAATTGAGTTATTGCTTCCGCTTTCATTATCGTGTTTACTTTATTTGTGTTGGGGAGTGTCCCGCCTAGCTCGTTATTTTTTTTATTGTTACCCGTTCGCTATAGTTTTGGTTTATGTATGGATTTTCCATTTCATACGTGGATAGAGACTATAGTGCGGGGGATGTAGTGCCCTGGGGGTTAGGGTGCTACACCTAAGCTAGGCGGAACGTAGACCCTGAACAATTAAAACCAAACAGACAATAGAATGCGGAAGCGAAACAAGCCATGCAATAATCAAAACATTCATAAGCAGTTCACGGGTTCAACTAGCATAAATACCTAATCCCGAATATCAATAATAATCATAAATCCAATGGGTTCAACTAATTCAAGCAACCTGTCCTAACCTGTCCCGAAATATACATATCAATACATATTTAAATTCCAAATATAACATGCATACATATCTTATACATAAACCGAATGAAAGGAATGCGAATGCAAGACAACCTAATGAACAAAAAACTCGAGAAACAAACTCCAAAGGACAAATACATTCCGCCTAGCACGAACTCCAAGCAAAACCTGCAAACTAAACAAAAGAGGGGAGGGGTCAGTCTTAACTCGACTGAGTGAGGGGTTAACACACTCACACTATATATATAGGAGCAAAGCACGTACAAACTCAAAATGTTCTTGAACTCAGGGATAGTTTTTGCAGACCAAATCATTTCCCGTGATATATATACATATAAGACTTACTTAGCAAAAGCAACCAAATCAACTTAATTAACCGAGCAATTTAGCAAAGCTTAATAATTCTTAACATACTCCAAACATAGCTTGACTTATAAAAACACACTTTTACCTTAACTTGAAATTTATCCCCGTTTCATAAACCTTAACAGAATATACATATAAAGAGAACTCGGCTGGTACAAGCTCAGACTCTCCCCGATCTCCTCAGAACATATCATAACAGAAACAAAGTAGAAAACTTACATACATAACATATCATAACAGACCATCCTCAACTCCGGTGGAGGAAGGATGTATACGTTCTAACCATCCAAAATTTAACCAACTCACGCGGGGTACCTAACCCTGACGTGTCCTCCCCGGTTTGTACACCGAAGGCATCAAAATACCACGCCTTCCCTAGCTCCTGGGGTCTCGCATGATACTTTGGAAGGAGACTATGCACAGGCCGAACCCCGACGGCCCAATACCATCCCGGGGTATGATTCCTTACCCATAGCTCCTTGGATCCACACACACATATACAAACTTTCATATAACCCGCTACAACAGATACAGACGGACATAACTTATACATATACATATACTTATATATACCCCTCTCTATGTCATTCATAATTAACTCATTCCTTGCCAAACTTGGCTCATGAGATATACGGTTAGAGACATACATAGGCCTGTACATTGCTTAGCATACTTGGAAACTCATTGCATATCCGAACAAATACTTACTCCACACTTATTTACATATATATAAGGCTTATTAAACCACATGTAGTCAAAATTCAAGCACATTGCATTAAGGGTTACATATATCCTAACCTCACCTTATACTGACGAGGCCAGAGACACGACGTTGATCCACCCCGGAATCAACATGGCCGACAGACCACCACCCCGGTTGTACCTGACCAATTTGATAACAAACAAGGCTTAGATATACGTATGAACTACATTGACGCACGACATGTGTTTATGATTGACATAGAAATCATGAGCCACGCATACATGTACCAAGCAATCATTTAAACTCACACAATTTCACACTAAGCATGATTCAAGTACATATTATAGCATACAATGCAATTCATGTCAAACATATAAGTTAAACGAGGTATAAAGCGATATAACATAGAATAAAGCAACCAAATGTAGAAAAGAGGTCAAATAAGGGCATAAGTACAATTACGTAAGAATAAAACTCATATAAGTCACATACGGGAGCCAAAGGGGTGAAAGGAACGCAAGAAGAAGGATTTTGGCGAAGTTTGGCAAAAGCCGACAATTTCGAAAACGCGCAAGCTGTGGTAAAACAAGAATATCCTAAGTTTGAGAAGTGGGAATTGAGTTTTTTTTCTTAGATATGAAACTAGACAAATAGATCTTTAAAATGGTATATGGCACGAATTCTAGTTCAAAGTGAGAAAGGAATGGCGTAGGCTCGAAGTTGGGTGATCGCAGAGTTTCGGAAAAATGGCGACACCAAAATGAATCGATTATATCTCACAATATAGAAAAGATATTGATACGATTCGAATTGGAGGTTGTCTTACACTTCAAGAGGTTTCTAACGAATTAAAAATCAGGTTATTTGGAGTTCTTATGAGGGAGAAACGGGCGTTTGAAAAATGCACTAAAAGCAGAAACGGGCTTTTGGAAGCTCTCGGGTGAAAACAGAAGGTGCCCAAACGGGCGTTTGGTAATTGCACTGAGTCACGAAACGGACGTTTGGGTATCGTCTTCCAGAAAAATGGTGGAGCGGTAACAATGGCGGAAATGGAACCAAACCCCAAGCTCACACGAACCCATGCAACATCGGAACCCACGAAATTCATACAACGAAACATATATAACACGTAGGTTACATATTCGCATATAAGAGCTCCCGCAACGATCCTAAACACCCAAAATCCGAACCTAGGACTATTCGTTATCTTCCCCAAATAGCCACATAGCCCGAATTGAAGGTACGAAAGGGATATTAAATCGAATCACGTAATGAAAGGATTACAAATCTTACCTTAAGTCGTTAATCTGACGGTTGGATCTCACAAACCCGAGCTCAAGGGCTTAATGGCCAAAGGGGTTGTTTCTCTTCTCCTCTTCCCTCACTTCTCTTGTCACGCGAGAAATGAAGAAGCAAGAAAGGGATTGGCCCCTTTGAGCTAAAATGGGTCGGCCAAGCAGTATCCGGTCCAAACGGATCGGATTTTAAAACGGTAGGGCTATCAAATGGCTTTAGAAAATTAAAAGGTTAAATCCATTAAATCTGAATCATCGAAACGAATCAAATGGTGGGGTCAGAATTCGAATTCGAATTCCCGAGCTCAAATAGCCACAAAGGCTCAAACGTCCTAATTAAAATTAGGTATCCTAAATTACAAATATTGGACCATTGAGTTCAAAACATTTAATTAAATTCTAAAGCGCACGTATTAAATTAAATTCACATTGACACGTAAGCATACGAGTCACATAATTCACAAAATTACTGTATTAAACTCTCTCGTGACGCCGTACCTGGAATGCCGAAAAGACGGGGCGGCACAGTGCGGGGCTATTCGGGGTAGCTCGGGCTGACGGTGAACCCCGTACACTAGTTCCACCAAACCACAGATACTGGACCTCGCTAGGAGATTAGCAAGGAATGGGAGCTGAGCGCCTTTGGGGAACTCACGAAACCCCTTTGGTCAATGAATGAGGTGGCTGGGTGTTGCTAACCCTTCCACCACCCGGAGAAAAAAGGTGTTAGTGTTAACGATATGAATGAATGATTATGATTATGAATGAAAGATAATAAATGAACGAATGATTGTTGTGTGACCACTAATGAATGAACGAATAGATAATGCACACACAAGGTGAAGGTTGGAGAATTCGCCCACTCGCCAGGGCTTACGTAATGACCCATGAATGAATGAATTATGAAAGTGATCATTGTAATCCCGAGTGTTGCTTTCCTTTATTTTACCCATTTGTAAAATATCTCAAAAACCTCACTCGGGATTATAGCTTGCATGTGTGGGTGTTCAAATTCTCCAATATTATTGTATTATGCCCTGTTTTATACCCACCAGTCTCCTATAGACTGAACCCGGCTTTATTTTCAGGTTCTTGCAGGGTTTGGAGTGCTGGGCGGGAAATTGAGTCTGTCCAGTCTCTTAGTCTCGTCTGAGTCTGTCCACACGCATGTTGTAATTGATTAAGTCACAATGTATGTATGAATTGTATTGATTTTATGTTATTGATTCGGGACAAGCTTCTAGGAATAGATTGAACCATTGAATGTTTGAAGTATGTTTATGTTTAAATTTTGGGACTAGCTACCTATGTTAGTTGAACCCGTAATTTGATGCTTGTACTGGTTATGAATTATATGTTATCCTTCCGCGATTGTTCTTCATTTGGTTTTTTTAATATAGTTTCGAAGGTCTAGTTCCCGCCTGACATGTTGAGTGAGTGAGTCCCCGTTCGCTCTGATCTTGCACGTGTATGGATTTCTGTTTCATATGTAGGTCGAGTCTGAGAGCAGGGGATGTGGCGCCTTCCGTTTGGGGTGTTACAGAAGTTGAACCCTTTTTACTTGGAGCCATTTGAGATTTTGGAAAAGATTGGGGATACAGTTTACCATTTGGATTTGCTTCCGAATTTGACTGGGATTTATAATGTGTTTCATGTGTCGCAACTGCAAAAGTACTACCGAGATGAATCCGAGGTTGGTTGAAGAAGTGGAACTAGAGCCAAATCTCACCGTCGTTCAGAAGCCGGTTAAGATTTTGGATCGGAAGTTTCAGGAACTTAGAAATCGGCGTATTCCACTAGTCAAGGTCCTTTGGAGAAGTGGTAAGACTGAAGAGGCTACGTGGGAAATGGTGGAAAAGATGAAGAAGTTCCACCCCGAGTGGTTTCCAGTCGAGTAGTGAATCTGAGGACGGATTCTTTTAAGGGGGGAGAGGTTGTAACGCCCCAACTTTTCGGCTGTACAGGTATGACGTATGTGTTTATTATTTGCATAATCTAATTTTTATTTGGTTGAAATTTTGTTATTTATTTCATTACTTGTCATACTTTGAAGTATTTGTCATTCGTTTTGATTTTATTTGAATTTTCTAACGTATTGCATATATGACTATGAACGTGCCTTGTTTGATTCCGATTTGATTTCTAATTTTCGTGAAAACTTGCTATGGGTGAACTATATGTTTTCGGATCATGTTTATATTCTCTTCACATGAAATTTTTCTCCTTTGTTTAAGTTTTTCATTCGTTTGTATTATCGGAACTAAAAAGGGGCTAAAGGGCATATAGCGCGTCTTGTGTTCCGGGTGGTGCAACTTGAGCTTGAGAACTAGGATTCGAGTTCCGTCACCTTTGTTGACCTTGTATCGATGATTTGGACTCAATGGGATAAGCCTCATAATTTTCTAAGGCCATTTGAGTCCCCGAATTTCAACCGAAACGAGCACCTCGTTCCCAAAATGACAACCGTTGACTATTCTTGAGTTCGGACCTAACTTAACGCCCCTCATCCTAACCCCTGACCTATACCATCCCCACCTCTCTCTCTCCCTACCTCAGCTACGCGAAATCCCTCCCCCCGAGGAAAAAACAAAAACAAAAAAGAAGAAAATATTCAGCCAAGAAAAGAAGAGAAGGAGAAAGAAGAAGGGGAAAGAACCACTATTCACCATTTGAGATTTTGAGCTCATCTCACCACCATCTTCCACCATTTCTTGAAGGTAAGTCCATATTTGTTATGTATATCTCCTTGTGGTCATTTTAAGTTATCTTAAGCATGGTTTCGCCAAGTATTGAGTTAGAATAGATATACATGATGAATAGTAAGAGTTTCATGGACCTCGGAGATTCAACCTTATTTCTTTAGATTTTCTTTGAGTTTCTTGAGTAATAATTGATCCTATGTCATACCTTTATACTTGTATGGAGTCATATTGCATGGTGATTGAGTATTGAATGCATTGCCATTAATGACTTGAAGGATTTTGGAAGGAAATGAACTTGATCATGTCTCTTGCATGTGTTGCATGTTGTAGCTTGTTTATAACTCATTTTTTGGCATGATTTGTATGAACTCTTGATGCATGAACTTACCTTAAAGTCTTGTCTTGGAGTTGGTTTGGGTTGGTTGTGATTTTGGGGTTGAGAAATTCGGCCCCAGGTGAAGCTAACGCCCGTTAGGCCATTTTGGCGTTGTGGGGATTAACGACCGTTAACCCTCTTGGGTGATTCTCTGACCACCCTAACGGGGGTTTGTAACGCCCTGACTTTTTGGCCGTACAGGTATGATGAATGTGTTTACCAAATTGCGCTAATTAATTGTTTATTTACTTCTATAATTAAATGATAAAATGTTAAATATTTATATCTTTAATTTTATTAATATTAAATTTATATGTAATTCAAATATTTATATCTTTAATTTTTATTAATATTAAATCTATATGTAATACGTTGACTTGTTTTTATTTAAATATGAAATTCAATTTCGTTATTTAATATGAAATTCTTTGAATTTGTAAATGCATTGCGTATGAGTGTTATAAACGAGCATCGTTCTTATATGATTCGATATCGAAATTTCGTGAAAATTTAATATGTTGGAGATATGTGTGTTATAAATGTGTATATATGCTCGTTTCATGTTTTCGATCTCGTTTGGTGTGGTAACGAATTTATTTTGAGTTGTGGAACCAAATCGGGGGTTAACGGACAATTAGCACACCATTGGTTCCGTATGTGATATCTTCAGCTCGGGAACTTGGATTCGAGTTTCATCAAATTTGTTTAATTCGTATTGAAGATTAGGGTTTAATGAACTCAGCCTCATATTTTTCCAAAATGATTTAAACCTCCGAAATTCAACCGAAAAGTGAGTCGTCCGAAATATTACCACACTTAGCCATTTTCTTCATAATTTCTTCAAACCTTAACCAAATTAACCATGGTTGGAGTCCTTGTAACACTAGTTCAGCCCACTATCACCCTCCACTCTCTTCCCACCAAACCACACACCACACTTAAGAGAAAATTCATCCAAAACCCCTGCTTTCCAGTTTTTCCCGTCACCTTGCAATCCTTGGAGATTTTGGAGCTCAAATATCTTCCAACCTTCATCAAATCCACAAAGTGAGTTTAGGGTTATGTTATACATTAATTAATGGTCATTTTGAGCCATGCATCCCTAATTTTGAGCTAGTTTTCATGGAGTTTTGATGATATGACTGAATAGTTAGGTTAAATGGAGAAATGTTGAATTCTTGACTTCCTATGGTTTCTAACTTGTTTTGATGCTTTATATGTGATTCTTTTCCCTCATTTATTGCTGAGTATACTGGTATTGGTTGGTGGTTAAGACTTTGGCGAGATACCATTAATGAACTTATTAAGAAATGCATGAAAATTGAGCTGAATCTCCCTTCCTCACGTATTAAACTGCTGCCGAGTTTTTGGGACTGATTTTGATATCAAATGCTGCTCCTTTTTACCTTGTTTGTTGCTGGATTGATGGTTGATTGTGCGTGTGAGTTTCTGCCATGTTTTGCTTCCTTTTGTGCCATGTTTCTTATCGTGATCAACTGCTGCCTTTTTCCTTGCTGAGTTGCTCTCTGTTTTCAGTTAATTTGTGGGAGTTAATGGCCTGTTTTACTGCTGAGTTATTACCTAAATTGCCTGCTACCTGCTGCTGTGATTTCTTACCTTCGGAACAAGGGACATCTTTGTTCAGGGCTGCTTCTTCGCGACTGTAATGCATCATCCCGGCCGGGGAGATTTTGGGCATGAAAGTGCCCGGCCGGGGACCCTTTGTGCAGAAGCTCCGCTGCATGAAAGTCCCTGGGAGGGGACTTTTTGTGTGCAAAATCTCCCCGGGAGAGGAGATCACCTACTGTTGCATTTCATTTCCTTTCCCCTTTTTAATTGTTAAGTGTTTAATTGTTTACCTTGTTCCTTTTGCATGAATTGTTTGGTGTTTGGTTATATATATTCTAATACAAGTAATGTAGTGTGTGTGCGTGTTTATGTTTGCATGCATATAATGTGAAGTTGGTTTATTTATTGTAAATGCATGCATGTTGTACGCATATATATATATATATATATATATATATGATATTATATAATTTAAATGCAAGGTTAATTATATATTTTAAGTATTGTTTAATTTATTTGAATTATAGAATTAAATTTTTACCTATTTCGTGTTCTTATCTAATTTCCGATCATGATTTGAATATATTTATTTGTCTATTCTCTAATTGTAAACATAATGTAGTACGTGTTATGATCGTTAAATGAAATTCTTGGATTAATTTGATATGAAATGTGAAATTCATGACTCGAATGAATATGAACGCTTATAATATTGATTTAATAACTTGTCTATATGATTTAAAATACATTAATAGTGCACATGAAGTGTTTATGACATAATATCATCTTTTATGCATTCATATTATGTTCATTACTTTGTCGAGTGTCTTATAGGGTCATTTTACACTTCTCTTTATTTGCACAGATCCGGGTCTAGTTGGAGACGAGGACGAGCAGTGAGGCTCTTCTTGATATTCCTTTTGTCTTTCAAGGTGGGTTTCTCTACTACTTAGTTATAACAACCTAATATATCCCAGTGTGCAGCGTTTCAAGCCAAATTAATATATATATACCGAGTCTTTCAAAGAGTATATGATTTTAACGTTAAGCCTCTTTCTTGATTGAACACCCTACCTAAATATTTTGGTGAGTATTAATTGATTGCACTGATTGGGGCCCGAGACTTAGTGTACGTGGCTAACCGGGGAAGCACGGGCTGATGGTAAACCCGTACACTAGTTTCACCAAACCACAGTGTCTAGAACTCGCTAGGAGATTAGTGAACAAAGGAAGCTGAGTGCCTTTGGGGAATTCATGAAACCCCTCTGGCCAATGATTGTTGTGGCCGGGCTTTGCAAACCCATCCACCGCCCGGAGGAAAAAGGGAATTATATGAATGATCAAAAGGGTATGATTGATCGATTGATTGAGCATGAAAGAATGTATTCATGAACACCTACTTAATACTTTAATGATTACACGAGGTGGAGGTTGGAGACATAGCCTTCTCGTCGGGCTCACGTATAACCTATTGATTGAATATGAAAATGAGAGTTATAATCCCGATGGATGACTTGTTGTTTTACCCACTTGGGAAACCGTTCTAAAACCTCTTTCGGGATTATGACATTCATGAATGTGTTTATATCTATATATTATGCCCTATTTTACACCCACCAGTCTCCTATAGACTGAACCCGGATTGTTTTCAATTGTTTTGTGCAGGTGTAAGTGGAGCTAGGCTGGAATTTGAGTCGGTGTGTCTCGCATTTGTCTCTAGCTCTTTATTTTGGGTCTTACACGTACTCATACTAGTTTAATTATGAATCAGTTTTCTTAACTATAACTTGAGCGTACTTGACGGGCCGTGATGGCATGTTGTTATTGTAAATATTATATTTTGGGAGCTCGAATGCTCAATATATATATATATATATATATATTGATCATGTGGTGCTTCCGCTATTGTATACTCTAATTCGTTTAGTTTTGGTATTGTTTGGTTTAAGGGTTAGCCCGCTTAGCTTAGCTTAGTGTGTTTTGTCCCTGTTCGCCGTGATTTAGCTCGTGTATAGATTATCCATTTCATATGGGGGTTGGGTCTCGGTGCGGGGGATGTGGTACTTTACGCTCGGGTGCTACATCCTTAAGTGGTATCAGAGCTTCGGCTTGCAAAACCCGGGCTCTCGTGTCGTATTGAGTTGGTGTAAGTCGTTCGGAATTAGGGACTAATTGTCAACGTGTTGCATATACATTTCTTATGTGCTTATGTGCTCATTTCTTGCATTTTGAATGAATTATCTTGTGTTTTCATGCATGAACTAAACATAACACGCATTTCAGTGTTTTTTTTCTACAGGATGCCTCCCCGTAGACACCGTGATATATCTCCAGAACTGCGCCGTCGCCGTGATCGTTCTCCTTCTCCTCCACAACAACGACCACCACCCGTTGAAGCCTTTGTGAACTCAGTTATTATTATCGTTGATCAAAGGTTACGTGATTATATCCATCCGGGACCACCTGCACCGGCACCGGCACCTACTCAGGAAGGAGGGATTCAGCAGTTTACCATGAGTTTAGAAACTAAAATCCTTTCAAATTCTACTCGGGGAATGATATGCAAGCCGAACAATGGCTTAAGGAGATTGAACGGACATGGGAGCTTATTCCTTGCTGTCCTCAAGCCAAAGCAAGATGCACTATTGCTCTATTGCAGGGACAAGCTTATTGTTGGTGGGAAACGAACAAGATTCAGTTAGATGTCACTAGGGTAGAGGTTGATTGGGATGTATTTGTCCGGGAATTCAAGGGAAAATTCATTACACTTGCTTCAAGGACTCGAAGATTGAAGGAATTCACGGAATTAAAGCAGGGGAATTGGACTGTATCCGTGTATATTACAGAGTTTGATCGGTTGGTTCGTTATGCTCCAAATATTGCCAATGATGACGCACATAAAGCTATGCACTTTGTCCAAGGTTTGAGTCCGGACATTCAGAGGGCTATTGAGACTGGTAATACGAGCACATGGTTGAAAGCTATAACCAAGGCGTAGAGAGTAGAAGAAGGAGTGGTGAGCCGGAGTAATACTTACCACTCGGGCCAAAGATCCGGTTCGGGATCGAGATATAATGCAGGCAAGAGACCGATGAATCAAGTAGCACCACAAAATAAAGGCCTAAACAAGAAGACTCGCACACCCAGACCAATTTTCAAACCACCAGCACCACTGGTCAAGAAGGGGGATCGACAGGACATACCACCATGTACTTATTGTAGTGGACCGACCCATGCTTACAATAATTATCTCTCGAAGAAGATTGGGTCTATGCCTTATTTGTGGAAAGGGAACTCATATGGCGGACATTTGCCCCGACAAGAATCCAGCCTTCCACCCGGGAGCTCGCAAGCCTATGATTTCGGCACGTGCTTATGCCCTTGAGGGCGAGGAACAGAATGTAGAAGCCGACCCCAATGCCGTGGTAGAAGATACCGTTTGCATACATAACATGAAGATACATGCACTTTTCGATCTGGGTGCTACGCATTCCTTTCTTTCTTTTGATCTATTTGCTCCTCTGTGCTTGCCTGTTATTTTCTTAAATTCTTGCTATTTGGTGAGTTCTCCTGTTGGAGGACGTTTGCAGACAGATCAGGTTGTCCGAGGTTGTTCAGTGATATTAGAAGGGAAAGATTGTGACACTCTGAACGAAGGGCCCCACATCCCCTGCACTGTGAACCCGGTTCACACATGACATGGAGAGTCCATACATGAACCAAGCTCACAGCGAACGGAGGCAGAACAAAAAAAAAAAAGATCATGTGTTAGGTGGGACTAGACCCTGTGCCAACTAATCAACAGGAACAGAGCAATAAGAAAAAGGCAGTCATGTACTCACAATCAGTTCATGAAGGCAATACAAGCAGGAAAGTAAAACGGGTTCAACTAAAGAAAATGCAACCTGTCTTAACCTGTCCCAAATTCAAAACAAATAACAACATAAAGACGGGTTCCACTAGTGGCCCTGGAAACCTATCCCGAGTTCAATAAAATATTATAGATACAAAATGGCCTACAAGGCCCGAATACAAAGCAGGAAACAAGTAAACGGTACAATGAAGTATGCAGGACCAAGACTCCAACAAAGACTTCACCAGACTCCCGCTAAACGACCATGGAACCTGCAAGGCAGAACTAAAAGCAACGAGAGGGAGGGGTCAGCCAACTGACTGAGTGAAGGGGTACACACGCATATATATATATTATCTGGCAATCATGCAGGCATAATTCCACTACACGTTTTAATTAGAAAGGCAGGAAACAGGAAAAAAGGAATAAATCCATATGTACGGGTGGAATTACATCAATACATGCAAGTCAAGTAAACAAGATATAATAGGCATGTGTCGATATCCATACGCCTCTGTTGATGACCACTTTACCTTTACAATCCACGAGCTCCGGTGCTGAATAGGGACTGAGACATACCAGAGGTTACGAATATCTATGCTTAACATTTTAGGTGGACCCGGAGAGAACGGGTATTTATTCCATCCTGGACTCCTCTTTTCACTTATTAAATGACAGGTACGAGTAGGTAATCAGGTATCAAGTAGGAAACAGGAGTTTGTAATTATAACAGGCTGGAAAACCAGTACAAATTATTCTCCTTCCTCCGGGTGCAATGTGGCCTATAGCTAACCTCCACATCCGAGCATCAAGACGATCTTTGGGTTCATGACTCCGTCGGATCGGAGCCCCATCGTCCACCAAACCTCCTGGTGGATATCCGGGTAGTCCAAGAGTGTAGGACTTGTGCAAGAGGTCACCGTCGGCCCGATACCTCCCCGGATCACTCAATACACAAGCACCTGGGCCCCAGGAACAGGTACAGGATCAACACCGGCTAGCCCAGCGCTAGGAGAGCCGGAGGCAATCAATTTCTCAGAAAACAGGCTCAGGGTTAACACTACACAACTTATAAAGCATTTTCGAAACACAGACGGTATAAAAGTTATGGTTCATTGTATTATAAAAACCATTTGGCATAATTTTAATTAATGTAAGGTTATAGATCGAATATAAAAGAAAACGCTCACCTCCAAATGCAAGAAAGACGCAGGAGAAGGACCACAAGGCTTGGAAGTCTCCACCGAGGAGAACACTGAACAAAAAAGGAAACATAATGTACTTGTGAGACACGAATAAATAATGGAACCAAGTAGGACGCACGGAGATGTTCATTAAGTGGTGCATCATATCATGGAATGATTCAATATGCATTAAATCATGAATGTATCATGATTGGAAGTGATCATATTCATATGCCCAATTACTCAAACAGATTCAATTCATATATAAAACACGAGTTCAAAGAGTCAAGTTTAAGCAAGTAAAGACCAAAGAGTGTCAAATAAAGCATAATTATCAATTAAGTACGCATATAATTCATATAAGTCACATACGGGAGCCAACGGGGTGAAAGGAACGCAAGAAGAGAGGTTTTGGCAAAGTCTAGGAAAAGCTGACAGATTTTTTGGGAATGCGCAAGCTGTAAAGAATTTAACATATCTTGAGTTCTAGATGTTGTAATTGAGTTTGGTTTGTTGGATATGAAACTAGACAAATAGATCTTTCTGAGGATATATGTCATGAATCAAGGTTCAAAGCGAGGTGAAAATGACGTAGGCCCGAAGTTGGATGAACATAGATTGTTGGTAAAGTAGCGACACCAAAAAGAATTGATAATATCTCACAAATGGGAAAAGATACTGAGGTCATTCCAGTTGGAGATTGTCCTAGACTTCAAGAGGTTTATCATATCTAAAAAGCAGGTAAATCAGAGGTCGTATGAGGGGCTACCCGTCCGGGGAAACTACAATGAAAAATTTACCCGGCCGGGGAAAAAGAGTGCAGAAACCCTCCTGTACTAAAGTACCCGCCCGGGTACTTTTAAGTACAAAAAACTACCCGCCCGGGTAGTTCTTCTAGGCAAGAAAAACATAGCAGAACAGGGGAAACTCGTGGGAGGGAAAGACCAAACAACCAAATCACCTTAAACCTCAACCAAAAGCACCCAAAACATCAAACAACGTGCATATGATCATAATATCTCATTTAGGCCAATTAAAATCCAAAGAAACATGCTTAGATTCAATAAAACCCTTCATAAAACCTTAAAATATCCCATAACCATGAATGCCTCAAGCCTCAAGTAGAGCATGTCATATGTGCATGAGATTAGCTCAAATTCATCAAATAAATTTCAAAACATGCCAAGAAATCCAAAGAAAGTGAAAGCCTTAGTCTAAACTCACATTCATCAAATATACAAGTATCTACTATACCTGGAAAATGGAAGAAAAAGAAGGGGGAAGGAAGAAGAGATGATTTTGGAGTGAATTCCTTTAAGAAAAGATGGAAGAAAGCTTGAATCTCTTGTTGTCATGTGGATTGAAATGAAAGAGAAAGTGAAAGAGATATCTTGCCGTTATTCTTGATTCTTGAAAGATGAAGATGAAATGAAGAAATGTATGTACAGGTGTGTGTATATAGATATATCGATCAAGTGGGGAGAAAAGGTAAGAAATTGCACTTTGGTCCTTTTATATTACAAAAGAATGCAATTAAGTATGAAATGTTATGCATATGACAAATCAACTCTCATGAAATTATCAATCAAGTACAAAACATCTCCAAGAGGGCAATTAAGGACAACTAAGTAAAATTCTTACAAATACAAAAATAATAAAACACTTACACATGCTCAGAAAATTAAATAACATAATTCACGAAAAGAAATTGCAAAAGGAAAGATTAAATCACAAAATTAAATCAATAAAAGGAATTAAATAAGCCTAATCCTCAAAACTCTAAGGCGTGGTGCGCGTACCTGGCTGAGAAACCGGGGTGTCACAACCTCTCCCCCATAAGAGGACTTGGTCCCCAGGTCCACTGCCTCGAGTTCTGGATTCTTATGCAACTCTCCCGTGTTCATCCCATGCGGGTTAGCAACTCCCCATCAGGAATTAGTTCCGAAAAGGTCTTCCAACAATAAGGGATCTTCAAATGCTGTTAAGTCACGACCCTTAACTCACCGAAGCCTAAACACTCGAAATCCTAAGTTGCTGCCAGTTACAAGCTAAACAGACAATAAGATATAAATGAGATAATCCCCGCCTCTCAAGCACAAGCAACGAGAGCACCCCGTCTCTCGAACAACTAGTGAGAGCACCCCATCTCTCAAACAGACAATGAGAGAACCCTGTCTCTCAAACACAAAGAAAGAGAAACTCTCAGGCTCTCAAAACAACAATTAAATAAATAATCACACAACAACCACACAAGAAACAAGTAGGAGATATCAAATACGTCAAGTATCAATCATACAAAAGTAGTTAATACAACAAGCAATCAAAGCACTTAGCATCATAAAATTATTCAAACTAAAAGTCGCATGTATGCATATGCCATGGATGCTTGATGTACCATCCACGGTTGTTCGGGAATCTTCCATTGCATTGATCCGATTCAACGCTGGATTCTTTGTTGGAGATTCCTTTAATCCCTAGTGCCATGGCTTAAAATGCACGATGTGTTCAATGCTTTAATGATCACACGGTTTTCGGTCCACGGTCGATGCTTTTATCTTTAATAAACGTCATGGTCCAAAGTTTCGAATCTTGAGTGTGTGCTTGAACTTAACCCCATTAATTCATCCTTCTCCGCAAATTATACTCAACCTCCTCGGATGCTTGAGCTAATCTTTAATGACTCGAATCCTAGCCTTCAACTCTTAGTATCATCCCCAGTTCATCAGGGAGATATGATTGACGAATTGGCCACTCTTCTAGCAGATGTTGTGATCTCTCGTAGATTTTCCACTTCTATCTCACGTTGAATTGACTCTCACTTCATCATCGTGGAATAGGATGATTGGATTGGCTGTTATTATCCGATACCCTCTTTACCAATTCTTGTAATTCCTTCACGGCCCATCATCTCCAATGTATGAGATACGTTATGCTGTATATGATCTTTTCAACCTTGTAGATTTAGTTTGTAAGTCCCATATTAAGAAATTAACGAGGCTGATTCTCCGTCCAAAGTTACCAACAATCAATCTTTTACCCTGTCTTATAGTTCCAAATCTCTAGCATTGCTTGAATTCAAATCTTCATCTTTCTAAACACTTATCTCTTCCAGTGTTATTCTCAAAGTTTCATTCACTTCGATCTTAAAATTCCCTTGAATGCTAAACTTTCCATTTCATCTCTGGCCACTGGCGTAGAATCTGGTTACTTGTTGCTACTAGCATTTTTCCATTATTCCCACTAGAGGTAGTTCATCCGAGTACCATCGTGAATTTAGTTATCTCCCGGTCCGCTCTCCCCCTCAAGAATTCATAACCCCAACAATTGAGGTCGTTACATCGCTTATCAATTGAAGATTTTCAATTCTCCAATTTAACTTTCTCGGTACTGGTGGTTCTATCCAAGCTACGTGTCTGGTGATGTCGCTCCCGATCACTTTGAAATGTTTGGTAGGGACAAATACCTACTTCCTTCATTCCAAGATCCAGTTTTACTTTCCAGACCTCCATATTTTCCTTTCCCTTTCATTCCATATACCTTGCAATCCAACATTTTTCTTGCCTTGATTCGAGTAAGACGCCGTCGGAGTAACACTTGATGAACGAAGTGGGAGAAATTTCCTACCAAGTAAACATTAAATAATGCATGTTGGACTAATATGCCAATGCACGTAGCAAACAATTAAGGATGTAACACATTGGAGAAGTTATCAAGTAGAAATGCACGCACACATATAAATAAAGGAGATTAAATAATTTAATATGACTTATGATGCACTTGCCATGAATGCAATACACCTGTCATCGTAGTGATCAGCTTTAGCTCGGTAACTTGTTCTTCATCTCCTAAATTACGGTTCGATTTGAACTTGTTGATCATCTCCCGTTTTTCCCACAGTTTTCAAAATTTTCATAAGTTTTCCTTGTATCAATTTGTGTGTCTCCATAGCCCGATATTACAATTTCTCGAAACCAAAGTCTTCTACACCTATAGAATCGGTATCTTGACTTATTCCCAAGTATCGACGTCCAAAGATTTCATGAATCTTGACCTAGATTATCACCTTGATCAACGTTCCCTTGACTTATAATTTATGAGCTCAGAGTGATGGAATAACTAATCCTCCGATTGCTTAAACCGGATTTCTCTATTTCCTCCAAAAGCTATTTGCCTTTTTTTATCGTTTCCATTTGCTGTTCTATATCTCCCAATTCAACCTCACAGCACGATAATTCAACTTGGATCTGGAAAATAAATTCTAATACGACCAAAGATAAAACCTTAGCATTGTTCCCTTCAATACGTTTGCATTCACCATGTTGGATTGATTTTCTTTATCTCCTTTCAAATCCAACTTCATCCTTACTCAGAACCCAAAGTATCTCTATTTTCTCTTCATTTCCTTCTTTCTGAACTCGGCTTCTAAAACTTGATTTATTTGGAAGTTCTACTTTGCCGATATATCTCGCTCGCCATTCACAGATCCGAGTATATCTCGAATCTTCTACCCCGAACTTGAAACCAATTAGCTTGATTCACTTGGAGACTCATCCTTATTGGCCTTTGTTGCTTACCTCTTGACAATGAATTTTACCTCTAGTCCTCTTGATCACCTTCGCCTCTTCGTTGGTCCGAACTTCAAACTAAAGTACCTTTGAGATTTTCTTCACTCCATTCCTTGGGTTAGACAATCCCGTTGAATCCGGTTGATTAACTCTTGTAGTGTAGGTGTATGTTTTGATTCTTGTGAGAAGTAGTCATTATACAACCCACCACCATTTCATTGAATGTTCACCAACTACCACAAAACTTATGACGTTTTCCACCATCGACCTTCTATTCTGGATTCTACCTTTCAAACGGTAGCTCCAATTCACCGGTGCAATCCTACAGCTTCCATGCTTCAAAGTAGAGCTTGTGATAGCTCATTGTTGTCATAGAGATTGGCCGTGGTTTGATATTATCTTCGTAACCTATAATTTACAACTCAATTTATGAATAAATGCATGCGATTAGAGCATGCTCATGACAAATAATCAATACCAAGGCCATGAATTGATGCAAGATGTAACACATAATCCAACAAAGTCTTGAAATAAATGAAATTCAAGGTTCAAGAGCAATTCAATGCGTACGTTAACAAGTAGTTCCTAAGCCGTATGACCTAGACTCGATAGGACACGACACCAGAACTCCGGTTTTACAACCTGGAGCTCTGATACCACCTTAGGATGTCACACCCAGAACGGAGGGCCCCACATACCCCGCACTGTGAACCCGGTCTACACATGAAATGAAGAGTCCATACATGAACCAAGCTCACAGCGAATGGAGACAGAAAAAAAAAAACCATCTTGTGTTAGGCGGGACTAGACCGTGTACCAACAAATCAATAGGAACAGAGCAACAGGAAAAAGGCAGTCATTCATTCACAACCAACTCATGAAAGCAATACAAGCAGGAGAGTAAAACGGGTTCAACTAAAGAAAATGCAACCTGTCCTAACCTGTCCTGAATTCAAAAGATATAACAACATAAAGACGGGTTCCACTAGTGGCCGTAGAAACCTATCCCGAGTTCAATAAAATATGAAAGATACAAAATGGCCTAGAAGGCCTGAATACAAAGTAGGAAACAAGTAAATGGTACAATGCAGTATGCAGGACCAAGACTCCAACGTGAGGGAGGGGTCAGCCAACTGACTGAGTGAAGGGGTACACACGCATATATAAATATAATCAGGCAATCAGACAGGCATAATTCCACTACACGTTTTAGTTACAAAGGTAGGAGACAGGAAAAAGGAATAAATCCATATATACGGGTGGAATTACGTCAACACATGCAAGTCATGTAAACAAGATATAATATGCTGGTGTCGATATCCATACGCCTCTGTTGATGCCCACTTTACCTTTACAATCTACGAGCTCCGATGTTGATTAGGGACTAAGACATACCAGAGGTTGCGGATATATATGCTTAACATTTTAGGTGTACCCGACGAGAACTAGTATTTATTCCATCCTGGACTCCTCTTTTCACTTATTAAATGATAGGAACGAGGAGGTAATCAGGTATCAAGCAAGAAATAGGAGTTTATCATTATAACAGGCGGGAAAATAAGTATAAATTATCCTCCTTTCTACGGGTGCAATGTAGCCGGTAGCTGACTTCCACATCCTTGCATCGAGATGATCTTCGGGTTCATGACTCCCTCAGATCGGAGCCCCATCTTCCACCATATCCCCTGGTGGATATTCGGGTACTCCAGGAGTGTGGGACTTGTGTAAGAGGTCATCGTCGGCCCGATACCACCCCGGATCACTCAATACACAAGCCCCTGGGCCCCAGGAACAGGTACAGGATCCACAACGGCTATCCCAGAGCTGGGAGAGCCGGGGGCAATCAATATCTTGGAAAATAGGCTCAGGGTTAACACTACACAATTTATAAAGCATTTCCGGAACACAGCCGGTATAAAAGACATGGTTAATTGTATTATGAAAACCATTTGGCATAATTTTAATTCATGCAAGGTCATAGGTCGAATATAAAAGAAAACCCTCACCTCCAAATGCAAGAAAGAAGCAGGAGAAGGACCACAAGGCTTGAAAGTCTCCACCAAGGAGAACACTGAACAAGAAAGGAAACATGATGTACATGTGAGACACGACTAAATAATGGAACCAAGTAGGACGCACAGAGATGTTCATGAAGTGGTACATCATATCATGGAATGATTCAATATGCATTAAATTATGAATGTGTCATGATTGGAAGTGATTATATTCATATGTCCAATTACTCAAACAAATTCAATTCATATATAAAGTACGAGTTCAAACAATCAAGTTCTAGAAAATAAACACCAAAGAATGTGAAATAAAGCATAAGTATCAATTAAGTACGCATATAATTCATATAAGTCACATACGGGAGGCAAAGGGGTGAAAGGAACGCAAGAAGAGAGGTTCTGGCCAAGTCTAGGAAAAGCTGACAGTTTTTTTGGGAATGCGCAAGCTGTAACGAATTGAACATATCTTGAGTTCTAGAAGTTGGGATTGAGTTTTGTTTGTTGGATATAAAACTAGATAAATAGAGCTTTCTGAGGATATATGGCACGAATCATGGTTCAAAAGGAGGTGAAAATGGCGTAGGCCCGAAGTTGGATTAACTCAGATTATCGGTAAAGTAGCGACATCAAAAATAATTGATAATATTTTACAAATGGAAAAGGATATTGAGGTCATTCCAATAGAAGATTGTTCTAGACTTAAAAATGTTTATCGTGTCCGAAAATTAGGTAGATCGGAGGTCGTATGAGGGGGTACCCGGCCGGAGGAAATACAAGGCAAAATTTACCCGGTCCGGGAAAAAGAGTGCAGAGCCCTCCTGTACTAAAGTACCCACCCGGGTAGTCCTTCTGGGCAAGAAAAACGTAGCAGAACAGGGGAAACTCGTGGGAGGGAAAGACCGAACAACCAAATTACCTCAAACCTCAACCAAAAGCACCCAAAACATCAAACAACATGCATATGATCATAATATCTCATTTAGGCGACTTAAAATCCAAAGGAACATGCTTAGATTCAATAAAACCCTTCATAAAACCCTCAAATATCCCATAACCATGAATGCCTCAAGCCTCAAGTGGAACATGTCATATGTGCATGAGATTAGCTCAAATTCATCACATAAATTTCAAAACATGCCAAGAAATCCAAAGAAAGTGAAAGCTCTAGTCTAAACTCACATTGATCAAATATACAAGTATCTACCATACCATGAAAATGGAAGAAAAAAAAGGGGAAAGGAAGAAGAGATGGTCTTGGAGTGAATTTGTAGCGCCCCTGACGGTGGGCATCACACCCCCACACTATGACCCGACACGTGTAACGAAACGAAGACTCCGCACACGCACCAAGTCACAGCGAACGGGTGACAAACGAAAACACACACACTAGCTAGGCAGTATCTAACCCTGTACAAATGAAGGAATGCAAAACATGATAACGGAAGCAGTACGAAAGGCCGACTTTTCAAAACTTTGAACACCAAATATACAACGCCGTACATGCATCAGAATCAATTATACGGGTTCAACTAATCCGAGTACCTGTCCTAACCTGTCCCGAATAATTACACAATAAAACGGGTTCATCTAATCCAAGCACCTGTCCTAACCTATCCCGAATTCCAAACATTAAAAATCATAATCACAACCAGGTATAAAACAAATCTTATACAAAATTTACGAATCATAAATCAGAACAAAGTTCTTAACAAACTTAAACGAACCGATACAGACTCAACAGACAAGACACACCGCCGCCTAGCACGAACTCCAACGACCTGAACCTGCAACTAAAAAAACATAAAGGGGGAGGGGTTAGTCCAAAGACTGAGCGAGGGGCTACCCACACACACCTACATATATATATAGAGCACAACACGTAGTAGAAACAACGTTCGTGAACTCGGGGTTAGTTTTTGCACGCCAAAACAGTTTACCGTGATAGTAAATATATAAGGTGACATAAAACCAAACAAACAAATCTTAACTCAAACGTTTCTTAAAGTATAAACTTAGATTCATGCAGACTTAGCACATAAATCGGAGCATATTTTATTAGCGTAAAAGTACATCAAATATTATCTTAATTTAAGAATCTCCCCCCGTTTCACGAACTTATGACAGACAAACGGAAAGCTCGGCGGGAACGAGCACACATCCAACCAACTCTTTATCACACATAGACTTAAGCACACGAAATCAAAATACACATACCTCCACTTACTCCGGTTGATGGGTGGGTTGTACATACCCAAACCATCCGCATTGATACGAGTGTAGTGAGTTTCGCGACACTAACTTCCCAAGGACTCCGTCCCCCACCTCCCTCCGAGTGGGTTTCAGGTTGATCCTATCGAAATGGAGAAGTGCACAGGGGTTGCAACCGGCGACGACGCTGGTCGTCCCGGGTCTCCCACTACACACAACTCCAGGGCCCAAACTTACACTGATCACGAAAATCGGAAGCTTAAACCTGCTAGACTTACACTTATACAAAGCACATGCATATCGTACTTATCATATCGTTCGTACATATCACACCGACCTCAAAATCATAACGAAATCAAAGCTAAGCATACATAGGCTTATACATAGCTTCATACTTTCAAACTTATAGCAAGGCCAACTAAATAGGTATCTTACACATATTTACATATAGATAAACGCTTATAAGTCGCATGCATTCGAAAACTAGCACATTTCATTAGGGTATAACTATATCCTAACCTCACCTGGTACCAAACAAAGCTGAAGACATTGCAAACGGTCCACCCCCGAACCTACACGACCACAAGTCACCACCCCGGGTGCACCTGAACCAACTGGACACACAAAACACAACATAGAGCTCAGACACACTCAAACAACCACACAGAGATGCACGACACATGCTCAAACACTTAAGAAACGTAATCATAAAAGCAATAGTCAAATTCATATTAATTATATGCAAAAGTAAAACGTTAAGACATGTTCATACGCACAATTAATGCAAATAAGGGAACTCGAAAGGTAATGGAATTCACATTATCTCATATCAATTCATATATTGCACATTCAGAAAGCAATCAAATCAAATTCACATATAACATTTCATAAACTTGCACGTATTACAAGGCCAAATAAATCATATAATAACATGCTCCTAATGCATTTAAATCCACGAGGTCCTAAGCAACTTCCAACTAAGTCACATAATCATTCAAGTTCTCATATAATTTCCCGATGCATAACAAATTCATAGATATTACATAATAGATTAATTTCCAATTTACGTGATTAAACCTTAATTCAAAGTTTCAATGTTAGACATAATAATTTCTTTAACATATCCGTGATTAGCATATACTTATTTACCAAGTGACAAGGTTTAATTAATTCAAATCAAACAAATTCATATTGTTACCGAAATTATACAAACGCCCCTTCTAGATTAAACAATTAGCACAAATTTAATATATCGGGATTCAATTTGCAATTCAAATAATCAATACATATCACATTTCATTAAATATATAATTTCGTATACATTGGAGTACATTTCGATCGACAATTCAAACATATAGCAATTAATTCGCATTTAAACAAATAATTCAAATATGCCCCAAACACACAAATAAATTCGTAGAAAATATAACGAGTGTCTGATTGACGAACGGAAAGTGGTGTTGGACTCACCACGACGAAGCGGACAAGCTGTCCGAAGGTCGCCGGAGCGCCGCCGCCGGAGCTACAAGAACAGTGGCCGGACGCTGTTTGGGCGCCGCCGGAACGTGCCGGAAAAATCCCAAAAATTCACCCGTGCAAGGATTCCTCGTGCCCATTCCAAATCCTCGATCAATTTCTAGAAAATCCGAGCTAATCGTCACCAATTTCAAATCCAAGAATACAAAAACCCTAAAAACTTCAAATCCAAATCACTTCCAAACCGATGAACCAAAATGCGATCCGTAAAAGGCATTACCTTACCCGAGATAAGCTCTTCGAAACCCCTAAGGTGGATACACGAGATAATCCCCGGAGCTAGTCCCACCGTTGCGCCGCCGCTGCACAGCCGGGATCCACTGCCAAACCACCGAATCTGGAGTCGCGTGATCAGTGGATGATAGTGCTCGTCGTTCCGAACAACTTTCGTGAAGTGCCCGAGGCCAATAGATAGCCGGAAAAGCCCCTCGTTGGCCGCCGAAGTTTCTGCCACCGCACGCCTCCCCGGAACCACCACCTACAGGCAAAATTCACCCAAAATGATGCTGGAAATGGACTCAAGGGGTCGGAAAAGGGTAGGAAACACCAACCTTCGTCAAAAAAGATCGCCAGACCCAGCTCTCTCTCTTCTCCCGCGAGTTTCAGGTGGTGCGTGCGGTGCCGTCGCGGCCCGGATGGCCGTGCCGCTAACGTCCAAGGGTGCGCCGGGAGTCTCTCTTACCGGGACCGGGGCGCGTGTCGCCGGAGGGTCACTGGAAGCCGCCGCGGGAGGCCGGCGAAGTGGTAGCTCCGCCACCCTCTCCAGCCGCGCCTGAACAATGGCGATATCTTCTCCATCGGTCGTCAGTTGGTCTAGTTCTTGGTATGGTTGTGACCGCCTCGTCGAGATAATCGAAATGGACTATTGGATCATCGAATTCCGTCGAGAAACGAGCGAGTTTGAGTAGAGTGTGAAAACACACCGTGAGTGTGTGTGGATAGTGACTGAATCGCGGGAGAAGAGAGAGAGCTGGGTCTGCTGCGTTTTTGGCACGAAAAGCGAGAATCCGGGTATATATCTTGGCTCCTCGCGTGCAAAACGAACGGTAGAAGGGGCAAACGACGTCAGAATAGGGCAAACTCAGAGTCTACGGACTCATCTCGATGCCCCGAACGCGTTGAAGGGGTCGAAAAGGTCGAAAACTCGATCGAACGAGAAATGACCGAAAAAACCCCTAAAAGAGAAAATTACAAAGGGGCCCCTAAACTCTAAAAGAGTTCAAAATAGGGCCACGCAAATCACAAAATCACATAATTAAACACGTAAAAAGGTTGAAATGAGGCGTACCTTATAAATCGGACGAAAGGGAAGTTACAGAATTCCTTGAATAAAAGATGGAAGAAAGCTTGAATCTCTTGTTGTCTTGTGGATTGAAATAAAAGAGAAAGTGAAAGGGATGTCTTGCCCTTGTTCTTGAGTCTTGAATGATGAAGATGAAATGAAGAAATGTATATATGGGGGTGTGTACATAGATATATCGATCAAGTGGGGAGAAAAGGGAAGAAATTGCACTTTGGTCCTTATAAAATTCAAAAGAATGCAATTAACTATGAAATGTTATGCATATGACAAATCAACTCTCATCAAATTATCAATCAAGTACCAAACATCTCCAAGAGGGCAATTAAGGACAATTAAGTAAAATTCTTACAAATAAAAAAATAATTAAATACTTAGACATGCTCGAAAAATTAAATAACATAATTCACGAAAAGAAATTGCAAAACAAAAGATTAAATCACACAACTAAATAAATTAAAGGAATTAAATAAGCATAATACTCAAAACTGTCACGCGTGACGCGTGTACCTGGCTGAGACACCTGGTTGTCACAACCTCTCCCCCTTAAGAGGACCAGGTCCCCAGGTCCACTGCCTCGAGTTCTGGTCTCTTATGCAGCTCTCTCGTGTTTATCCCATGCGGGTTAGCAACTCCCCGTCATGAATTAGTTCGAAAAAGGTCTTCCAACAATAAGGGGTCTCCAAACACTCGAAATCCTAAGTTGCCGCCAGTTACAAGATAAACAGACAATAAGAAACAAATAAGAGAATCCCCGCCTCTCAAGCACAAGCAACGAGAGAACCCTGTCTCTCGAACAACTAGTGAGAACACCCCGTCTCTCAAACAGTCAATGAGAGAACCCCATCTCTCAAACACAAAGAAAGAGAAACTCTCAAGCTCTCAAAACAACAATTAAATAAATAATCACACAACCACCACACAAGAAACAAGTAGGAGATATCAAATACGTCAAGTATCAATCATACAGAAGTAGTTAATACAACAAGCAATCAAAGCACTTAGCATCATAAAATTATTCAAACTAAAAGTCGCATGCATTCATATGCCATGGATGCTTGATGTACCGTTCACCATTGTTATGGAATCTTCCATTGTAGTGATCCAATTCAACGCTGGATTCTTTGTTGGAGATTCCTTTAATCCCTAGTGTCGTGGCTTAAAACACACGATGTGTTCAAGGCTTCAACGATCACCTGGTTTTCGGTCCACGGTCGATCCTCTTATCTTTAATAAACATCAAGGTCCAAAGTTTCTAATCTTGAGTGTGTGCTTGAACTTAACCCAATTAATTCATCCTTCTCCATGAATTACACTCAGCCTCCTTGGATGTTTGAGATAATCTTTACTGTCTCGAATCCTAGCCTTTAAGTCTTAGTATCATCCCCGGTTCATCACGGAGATATGATTGACGAATTGGCAACTCCTCTTGCTCAAGTTGTGATCTCTCCTAGATTTTCCACTTCTATCTCTCGTTGAATTGACTCTCACTTCATCGTGGTGGAATATGATGATTGGATTGGGTGTTATTATCCGATACCCTCTTTACCAATTCCGGTAATTCCTTCACGGTCCCATCATCTCCAATGCATGAGATACGTTATGCCATATACGATCTTTTCAACCTTGTAGATTTATTGTCTAAGTCCCATAGTAAGAAATTAGCAAGGCTGATTCGCAGATCGAAGTTACCAACGATCAATCTTTTACCCTGTCTTATAGTTCCAAATCTCAAGCATTCCTTGAATTCCAATCTTCATCTTTCTAAGCGCTTATCTCATCCAATATTATTCTCAAAGTTTCAATCACTTCGATCTTGAAATTCCCATGAATGCTAAACCTTCCATTTCATCTCTTGCCACTGGCGTAGAATCCAGTTACTTGTTGCTTCTAGCATTTTTCCATTGTTCCCACTAGAGGTAGTTCATCCGAATACCATCGTGAATTTACTTATCTTTCGGTCTGCTCTCCCCCTTAAGAATTCATAACCCTAACCATTGAGGTCGTTACATCGCTTATCAATTGATGATTTTAAATTCTCCAATTTAGCTTTCTCGGTACTGGTGGTTCTATCCAGGCTACGTGTCTGGTGATCTTGCTTAGGATCACTTTGAAATGTTTGGTAGGGAGAACAACCTACTTCCTTAATTCCAAGATCCAATTCTACTTTCCAGGCCTCCATATTTTCCTTTCCCTTTCATTCCATATATCTTGCAATCCAACATTTTTCTTGCCTTGATTTGAGTAAGACCCCGTCGGAGTAACACTTCATGAACGAAGTGGAAGAAATTTCCTACCAAGTAAACACTAAATAGTGCATGTTGGATTAATACGCCAATGCACGTAGCAAATAATTAAGGATGTAACACATTGGAGAAGTTATCAAGTAGAAATGCACGCACACATATAAATAAAGAAGATTAAATAATTTAATACGACTTATGATACACGTGCCATGAATGCAATACACCTGTCACTGTAGTGATCAGCTTCAGCTCGGTAACTTGTTCTTCATCTCCTCAATTACGGTTCGATTTGAACTTGTTGATCATCTCTCGTTTTTCCCATGGTTTTCAAAATTTTCATAAGTTTTTCTTGTATCAATTTGTGTGTCCCCATAGCCCGATATTACCATTTCTCGAAACCAAAGTCTTCTACACCTATAGAATCGGTATCCTGACTTATTCCCAAGTATCGACCTCCAAAGATTTCATGAATCTTCACCTGCTTTATCACCTTGATCAACGTTCCCTTGACTTATACTTTATGAGCTCAGAGTGATGGAATAACTAATCCTCCGATTGCTTAAACCCGATTTCTCGATTTCCTCCAAAAGCTATTTGACTTTCTTTATCGTTTCCATTCACTGTTCCATATCTCCCAATTCAACCTCACAGCATGACAATTCAACTTGGATCTGGAAAATAAATTCTAATGCGACCGAAGATAAAACCTTAGCATTGTTGCCTTCCATACGTTTGCATTCACCATGTTGGATTGATTTTCTTTAACTCCTTTCAAATCCAACTTCTTACTTACTCGGAACCCGAAGTATCTCTATTTTCTCTTCTTTTCCTTCTTCTCGAACTAGGCCTCTAAAACTTGATTTATTTGGAAGTTTTACTTTGCCGATTCATCTCACTCGCCATTCATAAATCCGAGTATATCTCGAATCTTCTACCCCGAACTTGAAACCAATTAGCTTGATTCACTTGGAGACTCATCCTTCATGACCTTTGTTGCTTATATCTTGACAATCGATTTTACCTCTAGTCGTCTTGATCACCTCCGCCTCTTCGTTGATCCAAACTTCAAACTAAAGTACCTTCGAGATTTCCTTCACTCTATTCCTTGGGTTAGATAATCCCGTTGAATTAGGTTGATTAACTCTTGTAGTGTAGGTGTATGTTTTGATTCTTGTGAGTCGTAATCATCATACACCCCACCACCATTTCATTGAATGTTCACCAACTACCACAAAACTTGTGAATTTTTCCACAATCGACCTTCTATTCCGAATTCTACCTTTCAAACCGTAGCTCTAATTCCCCGGTGCAATCCTACAGCTTCCATGCTTGAAAGTAGAGCTTGTGATAGCCCGTTGTTGTCATAGAGATTGGTCGTGGTTTGATATTATCTTCGTAACTTAACAACCAGAAAACCCGCCTATCGATATTGTCCGCTTTGGTGGGCTAAGCGACACCACCCTCACGGTTTCGTTCTTCCCGGTGGAATTTAAGCCCAAAGGCACCCAGCCAGGAAAAGGCCTCAACAAGGGAAAGGTATCCACCCCCTTATAAAGGATGCTTTGTTCCCCTCTCCAACCGATGTGGGACAAGCACCTTTAGCTATTACAGTCCACCCCCCCTAAGAGGGCCCAGCGTCCTCGCTGACACACCGGCCCCGGCCCCGGCTCTGATTGTTGGAAAACACGAATCAGAAAGCAGCGGAATTTAAAATTTTTTCCCAACAAAAGGATCTTGGACTCGCAATCGTGTATCCAAATTCGTAGAGATAGAAAACTTACTTTTCTTTTATTCTTTCTTGAAGCGTTTCAAGCCACCCAAGAATGCTCTTCTCGCGGCTTGATCCCCTCTCCTTGGTAAAGCTCGAATCTTCAAACTTCTAACTTGAAGTCTCTAGAGAAAGTCCACCAACTTGATCACAATCTACCTAGTAAGGATGCTAGTTCTCTAGTTAGTGTTTAGGCTTAACCTCGGGTTTTATTTAATCTTGGAGAAAGGAAGGTGTTCAACACATGAACCAAAAGAATTGTCAATTAGCTCTAAAGGGGAGCTTAAGCTCCCCTATATATAGGCAAGGGAGAGAGACGCCGATCCTAATCCTTGTTGGGCAAGGATTTGGTCCCTCTCTCTTCTATTACTTGATCATCAAGTATTCTCCAACTTTGACTTTGAATTCTAATTCAAATAAACTTTGAATAGAGCTAAAAATATCCAAACTATTTTTGGATAATCTTATACTTTATTTATTATAAAATAAATAACTTATTTTTATCTAATTAATTAACTAGATTATTTTTCTTCAAAATAAGACTTTCTTTTTAATTCAAAATTAAACCAAAGTTTATTAAATAATTAACACATTAATTATTTAATTACCAAATAGTTATTCATGCATATGCACACGTGTCCATGAAGGACATGTGTCACGCACGTGTGATTTCACACGTGTGGAACCCTCTAGGCTCGATTAACTCGTTTAATCATTTTAAAGCCTCAACTCATGTAACCAAGTTGTTGTGTGTGACCCTCTAGGTTCCTAATTCAATTAGCAGTGACCCTAATTAATTAATTCACTAATTAATTAATCAGTCCACAGATTAAACGACCATAGTCTAGCAACAGGTGGTTAACCCCTAGCTGAATTGGCATGTTCGGATTCGACAGAACCTTTAAGTCATTGATTCATGTGAGATACAATCCTCCTACTTACTATCTCTCAACCAAGATATAGGGCAAGGGAATAATCAGAACCCTAATAATCCGGTCTCAAAGCTAAGTGCATTTCATATCAATTTGATCTCAATCCAAGAAACCCTTTTCTTGATGTCTTGATCTACTGGCTTGACCAAGGACTCCATATGGCATATGTATGACTTACACAATAAGAGATCACCTTGCAAATGCAGGTGTAGTTCCTTTCTTGATTCTCATTCACTTTCATGAATCACTTGTGCAGCCCCAGCATAAGCCTTGAATCAGTTGTCTAAGGCGACACCCTTTAAACCTTATGCCTAAAACTACAGAGATAACTCATAAAGTGACAAGGAACCTCAAGTCTAAGGATCAATTAATCACATCAATGACTCGTGAGATATTTCCTAATCTGGAAGTTTCTATTTCCTGAAATAGAAACTTCCTTTCCCATTTAGGAATGTTCTCATACGGGGCACCTCAGTGAACTTACTTATTAAAGTAAGCACCCTCATGTATCACACACGTATCAACTATACACTTTGCACCTCCATGAAACAAGGTGGTCCTTCTTAAGGGCGTAATCCCACAAGCAAGCCTTAGAGGAGTCAGGTTGACACTCCCACTGTCTGTAGGACTCATCGGCTTGGAGTAATTTACTAATCATGACTTATGTGATATAGGGCTCGTTTCATGTACCATTTCACCTAAATGGTAGAGTCCTATAGTCATCAGGATTAGGGGAGTTCTTATACATGCACAGATAAAGTAAACGCATACCAAACAAGAGCATATAAAGAAGTGTTGTCTCAATTCGTTATTTCATTCAAAGATTGTCTGTGATTACAATAAGGAAAAGCACAAAGCGGATATACAATCGGCTTTCTAGGGCACTATTCCTAACAATCTCCCACTTGCCTGTTAAAGCCATTCTAAAGCTACTCTAAGTCCCATCTTCTGAAGATGACCTTGGAAAGCTTCTCGACTAAGGGGTTTAGTAAGTGGATCTGCCACGTTCTCTGCTGATGAGACCCTCTCAATTAGCACATCTCCTCTTTTGATAATATCACGAATTAGGTGATACTTCCTCATAATGTGCTTGGTCCGTTGGTGAGATCTTGGTTCTCTTGCTTGAGCAACCGCCCCAGTGTGTCACAAAACACAGTAATGGGGTCTTTCATGCTAGGAACAACATTCAACTCTTGAATGAAGTTTCTAATGCAAACACCTTCCTTAGTTGCATCATTTGCAACTAAGTATTCGGCCTCAGTAGTCGAATCTGCAGTGGTAGTTTGCTTGGAACTCTTCCAACTCACTGCTCCGCCGTTTAGGCAGAAAATGTATCCTGACATTGACTTAAAATCATCTAAGTTAGATGCAAAGCTTGCATCGCAGTATCCTTCGACATTAAGATCTTTCTGACCTCCGTAAACTAAGAATAAATCTTTAGTACTTTTCAAGTACTTAAGAATATTCTTCACGGTAGCCCAGTGACCATCTCCAGGGTCAGATTGGAAACGACTCGTTACACTAACTGCATAAGCCACATCCGGTCGAGTACATAACATTGCATACATTATGCTACCTATTGCTGATGCATAAGGTGTATGAGTCCTTCTTTCCTTCCCAAGATTACTCTTAGGACACATCTTCTTTGAAAGACATGTTCCTACACTCATAGGAAGGTTCTTAACCTTTGCTGACTCCATATTGAATCTCTTCATTACTTTGTCAATGTACATCGACTGTGATAGTCCTATTAAACTTCTAGATCTATCTCTATAGATTTTAATTCCAAGGATATAGGACGCATCACCAAGATCTTTCATCTCGAATTGGTTCGATAACCATAACTTAGTCACTTTCATGTCATCCTTCGAATTCCCAATAAGAAGGATGCCATCAACATAAAGTACTAAGAATTGCACTGAGGTCTCCAATTCCTTTCTATACACACATGATTCATTCGAAATTTGGATGAAGCCAAACGCTTTGACCGATTCATCAAATCGAATGTTCCAATTCCTAGAAGCCTGTTTCAATCCATAGATTGATCTTTGCAGTTTTCAAACCTTTTGCTCACTCCCACTGAATGTGAAACCTATGGGTTGCTCAATCCATATAAATGTCTTTATCAATGTCACCATTGAGAAAGGCAGTTTTCACATCCATTTGCCATATCTCATAGTCATAATATGCAGCAATGGCAAGCATGATCCGAATAGACTTTTGCATTGCAACTGTTGAGAAGGTTTCGTCAAAGTCCACGCCGGGTCTTTGAGTGAATCCTTTTGCAACCAGTCTTGCTTTGTAGGCTGCAATGCTTCCATCAACTCCAAGCTTTCTCTTAAAGATCCATTTGCAACCTATGGGTTTGACCCCATCAGGCAAATCTACCAAGGTCCAAACTTGGTTGGAGTTCATGGAATCCATTTCAGATTTCATAGCTTTTATCCACTATTCAGAGTCAGAATCTGAAAGTGCCTCCTCATATGTTAAAGGATCATTATCCTTTTGAGAGATTTCATGGAAGAATCCATACCATCTCTCCGGCTGTCTAGGAGTGCGTTCAGAACGCCTTAGAGGAGGATTTACAAGTGTATCGAAATTCGTGATTGGCGGTGGTTGATCAGTAGGGGACGTTTCTTCAGTGGGTGGCGTGGGGTTACTTTGTACTTCTTCTAATTCTATGATCTTGACTTTCTTTTCTTTAAGGAACGGTTCCTCAAGAAAAGTGGCATTTCTGGAAACAAACACCTTTTGCTCATATTGATCATAGAAGTAGTATCCTATGGATTCCTTAGGGTAACCTACAAAGTAGCATAAGTTAGAACGAGATTCTAACTTATCTCCCACTGTCCTCTTCACGTAAGCAGGACAGCCCCAAATTCTTAAGTAAGAATAACTAGGCACTTTACCATGCCACATTTCATAGGGCGTTTTAGGGACTGACTTAGAGGGAACTAGATTCAAAATCTTTGCTGCACTTCTTAGGGCATAACCCCAGAAAGAAGGTGGTAAGTCAGTGAAACTCATCATGGAACGAACCATATCAAGTAAGGTTCGATTCCTTCTCTCAGAAACCCCATTATCTTTGAGATGATTAAGGAATTCTTCACTAAGATACTTGCCTCCAAGATCAGATCGAAGTGCTTTGATCTTGTGACCAGTTTGGTTCTCAACCTCTTTTTGAAATTCTAAGAATTTCTCAAAAGCTTCAGATTTATACTTCATTAAGTATACATAACCATACCGACTAAAGTCAACAGTAAAGGTTATGAAATACTGATGATTGTTTCTAGTGCTTACACTAAGCGGTCCACAAACATCAGTATGGATCAAATCCAAAACCTTAGTGGCACGTTCCACAGTTCCTTTAAAAGGAACTTTGGACATTTTTCCTTTGAGATAGGATTCGCAAGAAGTTAAATCCTTAAGATCATTTTCAGAGAATGATCCTAAAGTGTTTATCTTGCTAATTCTGTTCTTGGAAATGTGTCGTAATCTAGCGTGCTATAAGGGAACTGAAACTTTTTCATCTCTCTTACACTTCGTTTCTCGTTGTATATTCATAATATTGATATTCTGAGTTAAATAAAGTCCATTACTTAGAGTACCGATGTGAACGGAAGAGTTGTTCCGTTTGATAAAGTATTTACTATTCTTAATATAAGTTTCATAACCTTCACAATCTAATATTGGAACTGAAATTATATTACGAATAATGCTCGGTACATAAAGGACTTTATTGAAGACTAACTCAAAACTACCTAAATCTAATCTAATTGTGCCTAAAGCTCGAGCTTCAACGTTTGAGCCATCACCGATCTTCAAGACACATTCTCCTTCTTTTAGTTGTTGGACTTCACTTAGCATCTGTACATCATTACAGATATGAGTTCCACAACCGGTATCACGTACCCAAGAACTAGAATTAACAGAAAGATCTATTTCAACGAGAAAGATACCTTTCTTTAGAGTAGCCTTGTACTCTGGGCTCCAATGTCCCGCTTTGCCACAATGGAAGCAAACATCCTCTTTCTGATCACGCTTCTTCTTTTGGGCCTTCCCCTTCGAAACGCCACCAGTGGGCCTAAGGGGTTTCTTCTTCTTCTTTTGGGCTTTCTTGCCCTTGCCTTTAGAAGGCCCGGAAGAGGAAGATGGAGCATTCACCATCAAAACCTTATTGTCCTTCTTGATCGTGCTTTCAGCAGTCACAAGTTGACTAATCAGCTCAGCTACAGTAGCACCAGCATGATTCATGTTGAAGTTAAGGACAAATGGGTTGAATGATGGTGGGAGCGAAGCTAGCAACAAATCCACTGAAAGCTCATCTTTCAGTGGCATGTCCATGGAGGCAAGTTTCTCAGTAAGGGCAAGAAACTTGAGTCCATATTCATGGACACTTGAACCTTCCCTCATTCTCAAGTGGAACAATTCCTTTGAAGTGTTATACCTTGTAACACGTTCATGAGGGCGGTAAAGTTGCTCTAAGTGGTCGTAAATCTCCCAAGTGAATTCCATGGCTCATGTTGCCTTTGCAAGTCCGGAGACATGTTAGCCAACATAAGGCAACGGGCTTGGAGATTATCATCCTTCCACTTCCGAATCGCATCCCGCTCGGCCCGAGTGGGAGCGTCCCCTTCGGGACTCGGCTCCCCTTCGAAGAGAACATAAGTTCTCTTCTCAGAATCTAAAATGATTTTTAGATTCCTCAGCCAATCAGAATAGTTGGGACCAGTCAACTTGTTTGACTCGAGGATCGATACAAGAGGGTGTTTGGTTGCCATTTCAAAACACGTAGAGAATCACAGAATCTACGACCTAAATGGTAAAACAGAGAACTAGTGAGCATGTTGAATTATAACGATATACAAAAGATAAGGTCTTTAATCTAATGTAGCTCCCACTGTTTTTCAAAGATCTATAATTCCAAAAGATCTAAGAGGAACACGTTTCCCAATGGGTACTAAGATCCTAGGCATTTTACCTCGAACCCACGACTCGCGGACATTCTAAGTAAGAACCCTAGGTAGGTACAACTTACCAATTCTAACACCTTTAGAACTTTTAGTAGTTATTTTTGCATCACCTATCTTTCAATATGGACCCACGACTCGTGCGACTTCCACATAAGATCATGATCAAAACTTAGTTCGACGACCCACGACTCGCGGACATCGCCCTTGCTAAAATTGACCATGAAATATTGATCATTTAAAATGATCAATTAGGTAACTAAGAACTAATAAGCTCCACAAGCTATCGCACGACTCGTGGACAATAACTAGCTTCACTTACTAAACTTAAAACCTATTGATGGAATGCTAGGAATTTTAATTCAAAATTTGCATCTCGAATTTAAAAACCTATTTGTTCGAAATTAGCTTAATATTTAATGGGAATTTTCGAATCAACCGAAGAGTTGTTCGGTTCGACCTCACCAACATATATGTTATCCAATTTTATTAGTTTTGATTAATTCAAGTGCACTTAAATGTATTTCAAACAAGCACATAAACAGATAACATGTCCTAGCATGATACTAACATGTAATGATCTTGGGTTCTACCTATCTTATGCGTGATATGTGGGAGCCACTCCACAATCACAAGTTCTAACATACATGCACATAAACAGTTTAAATCACATAAGGGAAAGCGGTAACAAAATACGAGCCCTATCTCTATTACATTTTTACAATTGAGATTCCCCTCCCTAACATTTTGAGGGGTCTTCACTTATGGCATCCTTGTTACTTGAATGTTGTCCGTCTTACTCCATGGGTGCATTGTCTCCAAAATGAAAATAAAACCTCACCACCTATCTCTACTCTCAAATTACAATAAAAGGAAAAAGACATAAAGTAATAAGGCTCAATCTTCATATTGGCCTTAGACAATTACACGGGGCATACCCCGGCCACAAAAACAGTAATATGGAAAGCCACATAATAAATCACATAACAGTACGCACATAAGTGAGGCTCCAACCTCAATTGAAAAACGCAACTATAGGGCTCCAACCCCAATTTAAACCATCCATGTGCATAAATTAAAACCATACATAGATCTAAACCCATGATCACCTAACATGCTTTTACGAGAATTTAAATTTAACCAATAAATTAAAATTCCCGTTTTAAGCTCTAATAGCTCAAAACACGACTTAGATGTAATTCTTGTTCAAGAGCCTTTTCAATAAAACTCGAAAAACAGTAGACTAATAAAATTCCAATTAATTTCTGAAAATTAATAATTCTATTCTTTCAATATTTTTAGAAAATAGAGATTGTAATTTTTCCAAAATTTAAATCGCTTAATTTCTCAAAAAACCCAATTTAATCAAAAATTTTAAAATAATTTTTATTTTAGCAAAACTGATTTTGAAAGATAAAACTAAAATAAAATTGAATGGGATTTTAAGGACCGAAAACATGAAACACGAGAAATACGAAAACACGGGTCCGGGACGACCCGGGATCGCCGGCCCGCTGCGCAGGAACGCGCTAGCGCTGCGCACAGCCGGCAGTGATTGCCGCCAGCGTGCGCGCACCAGGCGCGCCCTTACGCGCAGACGTGCGGCGCAGGTAGGCAGTCCCGCCCATCCCTGGGCGGGCGCTCCCGCGCGGTTGCGGGAGGAACAGGCGGCTGTCCCGTACGGTTGCGCGACAGGCGAGCAAGGCATCTAGGCGGGCGGGAAGCCTCCCGCGCGGATGCGGGAGGGCTGGGTGGTGGTGATGGGGCTTGGGCGTGCGACGTCCTAGCACGCCCAGGCCCTTTCTTTTCGTGTCCCATTTCGTATTTTTGGGTTTCTCCAAAACCCGGTTCAATCCGAAATTAAAAAATTCGATTTAAACATATTTCAATCAAAACTGTTTTCAAAAACATAATTTAACAAAACAGTTTCAGAAATTCAAGACAAATTACAGTTTCGTAATTCAGGCTTTCTAAAAGAACTCATGAATACCTAATTCGCATCTAAGCCTAAGAATTTCTACCAAATTCAGAATAATTGAGACGAATCAGAAACAAGATTAACGAGGTGGCTCTGATACCACTTGTTGGAAAACACAAATCAGAAAGTAGCGGAATTTAAAAATTTTTCCCAACAAAAGGATCTTGGACTCGCAATCGTGTATCCAAATTCGTAGAGATAGAAAACTTACTTTTCTTTTATTCTTTCTTGAAGCGTTTCAAGCCACCCAAGAACGCTATTCTCGCGGCTTGATCCCCTCTCCTTGGTAAAGCTCGAATCTTCAAACTTCTAACTTGAAGTCTCTAGAGAAAGTCCACCAACTTGATCACAATCTAACTAGTAAGGATGGTAGTTCTCTAGTTAGTGTTTAGGCTTAACCTAGGGTTTTATTTAATCTTGGAGAAAGGAAGGTGTTCAACACATGAACCAAAAGAATTGTCAATTAGCTCTAAAGGGGAGCTTAAGCTCCCCTATATATAGGCAAGGGAGAGAGGCGCCGTTCCTAATCCTTGTTGGGCAAGGATTTGGTCCCTCTCTCTTCTATTACTTGATCATCAAGTATTCTCCAACTTTGACTTTGAATTCTAATTCAAATCAACTTTGAATAGAGCTAAAAATATCCAAACAATTTTTGGATAATCTTATACTTTATTTATTATAAAATAAATAACTTATTTTTATCTAATTAATTAATTCATAATTAATTAACTAGATTATTTTTCTTCAAAATAAGACTTTCATTTTAATTTAAAATTAAACCAAAGTTTATTAAATAATTAACACATTAATTATTTAATTACCAAATAATTATTCACGCATACGCACACGTGTCCATGAAGGACACGTGTCACGCACGTGACCCACACGTGTGATTTCTCACGTGTGGAACCCTCTAGGCTCGATTAACTCGTTTAATCATTTTAAAGCCTCAACTCATGTAACCAAGTTGTTCTGTGTGACCCTCTAGGTTCTCAATTCAATTAGCAGTGACCCTAATTAAATAATTCACTAATTAATTAATCAGTCCACATATTAAACGACCATAGTCTAGCAACAGGTGTTTAACCCCTAGCTGAATTGCCATGTTCGGATTCGACAGAACCTTTAAGTCATTGATTCATGTAAGATACAATCCTCCCACTTACTGTCTCTCAACCAAGATCTAGGGCAAGGGAATAATCAGAACCCTAATAATCCGGTCTTAAAGTTAAGTGCATTTCATATCCATTTGATCTCAATCCAAGAAACCCTTTTCTTGATGTCTTGATCTACCGCCTTTGCCATGGACTCCATATGGCATATGAATGACTTACACAATACGAGATCACCTTGTAAAGGCAAGTGTAGGTCCTTTCTTTATTCTCATTCACTTTCATGAATCACTTGTGCAGCCCCAGCATAAGCCTTGAATCAGTTGTCTAAGGCGACACCCTTTAAAGCTTATACCTAAGACTACAGAGTTAACTCATAAAGTGACAAGGAACCCAAAGTCTAAGGATCAATTAATCACATCAATGACTCATGAGATATTTCCTAATCTAGAAGTTTCTATTTCCTGAAGTAGAAACTTCCTTTCCCATTTAGGAATGTTCTCATACAGGGCACCTCAGTGAACTTACTTATTAAAGTAAGCACCCTCATGTATCACGCACGTATCAACTATACACTTTGCACCTCCATGAAACAAGGTGGTCCTTCTTAAGGGCGTGTTCCCAGAAGCAAGCCTTAGAGGAGTCAGGTTGACACTCCCACTATCTGTAGGACTCATCGGCTTGGAGTAATTTACTAATCATGACTTATGTGATATAGGGTTCGTTTCATGAACCATTTCACCTAAATGGTAGAGTCCTATAGTTATCAGGATTAGGGGAGTTCTTATACAAGTACAGATAAAGTAAATGCATACGAAACAAGAGCATATAAAGAAGTGTTGCCTCAATTCGTTATTTCATTCAAAGATTATCTATGATTACAATAAGGAAAAGCACAAAGCGGATATACGATCGTCTTTCTAGGGCACTATTCCTAACACTGATACCATTTGTAACAACCCGAAACCCCGCCTGTCGATATTGTCCGCTTTGGTGGGCTAAGCGACACCACCCTCACGGTTTTGTTCTTCCCGGTGGAATTTAAGCCCAAAGGCACCCACCCAGGAAATGGCCTCAACAAGGGAAAGGTATCCACCCCCTTATAAAGGAGGCTTTGTTCCCCTCTCCAGCCGATGTAGGACAAGCACCTTAGGCTAGTACACGTAACCTATAATTTATAACTCAATTCGAGAATAAATGCATGCAATTAGAGCATGCTCATGACACATAATCAACACGAAGGCCATGAATTGATGCAAGATGTAACACATAATCCAACAAAGGCTTGAAATAAATGCAATTCAAGGTTCAAGAGCAATGCAATGCGTACGTTGACAAGTAGTTCCTAAGCCGTACGACCTAGACTCGACAGGATACGACACTAGAATTCCGGTTTTGTAACCTGGAGCTCTGATACCACCTTAGGATGTGACACCCTGAACGGAGGGCCCCACATCCCCAGCACTGTGAACCCGGTCCACACATGAAACGAAGAGTCCATACATGAACTAAGCTCACAGCGAACGGAGATAGAACAAAAAAAAAAAAACATCCTGTGTTAGGTGGGACTAAACCCTATACCAACAAATCAATAGGAATAGAGCAACAGGAAAAAGGACGTCATTCATTCACAACCAATTCATGAAAGCAATACAAGCAGGAAAGTAAAATGGGTTCAACTAAAGAAAATGCAACCTGTCCTAACCTGTCCCGAATTCAAAACATATAACAACATAAAGACGGGTTCCACTAGAGGCCCTAGAAACCTATCCCGAGTTCAATAAAATATGAAAGATACAAAATCGCCTACATTCTTGAAAATGGTGAAAGAATAAAAGTACTGTCGATGTTGAGACTTTTCTTTGTGTAAGAGGGATAAAAGTTTAAATTATTGACAACTTCTTTGACATGGTTCTGATAGAGGATTGTAGAAAAATCAATTTCCTTAAAGTTTTAACTCTCCCGAGTGATATTTAACGTTAGACCTAAATTTAATCTCAGGCCGGTCCTCCCCCCTAAGAAAATAGGGAGGTTCTTATTCCTTAAATTTACTCTGTCCTTTTCCACTTGCAAGTTTCTCTGCTAGTTTAAATCCCGTAATCTTTTCCTCGTCCAACTCGCTATTGGTCAAGATTTTGATTAATGGTTCTTTTATAATCCTTTCTGTTAATGGCATCCTCAACTCGAAGCTCACTAACTATGACCACTCCGATCCGATAACTGGAATTTGCCAACACCCAACAACCCGACAAAATATGCTTAGCCATTAAAATTCTTCAGGCAAAGGTTGTGGATTTTTGCTGCCCGTAGCAATGTATTCAACACGGTACTGACTACTTATTGTTTCCAAAGCATTAGTATTTGCATAACTGGGCTCGTGACCTGAAGTAGGAAAAGTTCACTCCTGCACCACTGTACCCCTAAGATATCGACTAATTTATGAAGATCAAAGAACTCACTGTACATTTATCTGCTTGAACTTATCATTATTTCCCATTCCCAAAATTTTTCCAAATACCTATATCATACCCGCTCTTATTAAATCCTGGATCAATAAATTCTCACAACCCCCAAACATTGCTAAACTTCACGCAGAATCAGATGATCTGGTTACAAACATCATACCCAATGATTCGGAGATCTCCCTTCTCTAATTCAAGTTGGTGGGAATAGCGACAAGGATTGTGCAGAGTATAGGAAGAGCCTATTAACAATAAACACTAAATAATGCATGATGGTTAAAGTGTCAATGCACATATTACCACCAACAATTTAAAATGCAACACGTTGTGACAATTATATTAACTTAAAGATGTACTTATAAGTAAAGAAATTTAAATACCTCAACTAATTTAAGCATATGCTTAATGCATCAAGTAGACAATTTCAACAATATCCATAACAATGTTTTTAAATGAGGAACAATTTAATTAATAATTATGATGCACGTGTTTATGAATGCATTGAAGAACCTGGCACCGTAGAAATGTTAAGCTCAATTCCGGTGTCCAATCCTCATTGACCAAATTGCAAACTTAGTTCGAACAGTTGATCCGTCTCGTAAATTTTCAAAATCCTCCGGCCTTGATTCATACATTTCCAAAACCTGTCACTCACAGCTCATTCGAAACTAAATGCATGTGGATAAGGCGTGCTCATGTTACATAGTTGTCATATATTTGATGCCGAGAACGAGAATTTTAATATAAAATGCAACAAATAATTCATCAATGTTTAAAATAAGACACGCTGATCACATAATTTCAAGCAATTTTAAATCAATCAATTGACATTTAATAGCACAAATCAATGCAAGACACAAGTTATCAAGTATTTCAGGTAATTCAAAGAATTCAAGTAGATCAAAACATTCAAATAATATACAAGACTCTCAGATTGTTAAATAATTCCTATGCCGTACGACCTACACTTGACACGACATGACACTAGAACCTCGGTTTTGCAACCAGGCTCTGATACCACCTTAGATGTAGCACCCTTTACACATGGAGGTGCCACACCCCCGCACTGTAGGTCAATCCACATACGAAATGGATAATCCGTACATGAACTAACCTACAGCGAACGGGTAACAATGCAATAACAACAAGCTAGGCGGGATTGACTTACACATGCAACAATTAACGCGGAAGCATAAACTAATCACTATCAAATATTTCCATTTATCATGTCATGACATTTCTCAATCACCACATAAAATATATTCTAACTTCACATATCAATACATTATCATCTTCTAAAGATATACAATAATTAACATTAAATATAATTCCTTGGAACAATAAACAGACAAGTAAATAAAATGCACCGTGCTTGACTCGACTACAAGGACTGGACACGACTCACTCCCCGCCTAGTGTGCACCTGCAATAACCTGAAAGGTGGAGGCGTCAGTCTGTGAAGACCGAGTGAGGGGTTTAAATAGATATTTGCGCAGTTAACATGCAAGCTATATTATCGGGTGAAGCTTTATAAAAGATAATTATATAAGTTCAATAATAATGTGTCTTCGCCCAAGAATACAACTATCAATATTAAATGCTTGATTATTTCATGCAATTAATACATGGCCCGGTGAGTGAGGGCGGTCTCCAACCTTACTCCAATGTACATGAAACATGCTTGCTTGATTGTTAATCAATAGGTGATCATCACAATTATCATTTCAAGCTCAAATATCAGTCTAGCATACAACTCCATAATCTTCAAGATTTAGGCATGAAATTCAAGGTAAAAGCATGGATTCATGTTTCTAGCAACCTTTAAATCACTTATCTCAAGAATTCCTCAACCCTAGCTTCACACATAATTTCCAAGAAATCATACATATATATAACCATCTCTACCTTGAATGAAAGAAGGAGAAGAAAAGATGGAGATATGATGAAGATGATGTCCCAAGACTTCCAATTCCTCAAAGATTTTGGCAAGAAATGATGAAATCCCTCCTTCTCTTGGTTCAGGTTTGGATCGGTAGAGCAAGGGAGCAAATATATGGTTTTGGCATGAAATGAAAATGAAGCTTGTGGAAGAGATGCATATACCGATATATTTGGGGAAAAAATGTGATATTTGCAATTAAATCCTTAAAGTTTGTAAGTCATGCAATTAAGGATGCAAGGTTTACGAATTGTTCAATTTAGTCCAAGAAGTAATCATGCAATCTAGTCCTTAAAGAAAAGAAAATGAGAAATTAAGGACAATTAGGCAATTAAATCATGTTCGGCAATTAAATCATGTTCGGTAATTAATTCACGTAACAATTGAATTCACTTTGTCAAATAATTCCCAAGTTGGCAAGTATTTCATATAATTTCACGTAACATGTTGAAATACCATTTATAAAAATTATTATAACACGTATAAATTGAATAAACGAAAATAATAAAATAAAACCCTAACGCTCGAAACTCACACGTGTCGAGCGTACCTGACTGTCTGAAATTCGGGGCGTTACAATGTAAGTCACGTAAACAAGATATAATATGCTAGTGTCGATATCCATACGCGTCTGTTGATGCCCACTTTACCTTCATAATCCACGAGCTCCGATGCTGAAAAGGGACTGAGACATACCAGAGGTTACGGATATCTATGGTTAACATTTTAGGTGGACCCGGCGAGAATGGGTATTTATTCCATCCTGGACTCCTCTTTTCACTTATTAAATGAAAGGGACGAGCAAGTAATCAGGTATCAAGCAAAAAACGGGAGTTTAGAATTATAACAGGCGGGAAAATAAGTACAAATTATCCTCCTTTCTCCGGGTGCATTCTGGCCGGTAGCTAACCTCCACATCCGCGGATCAAGAAGATCTTCGGGTTCGTGACTCCCTCAGATCGGATCCCCATCTTCCACCAAATCTCCTGGCAGATATTCGGGTTGTCCAAGACTGTGGGACTTGTGCAAGAGGTCACCGTCGACCCGATACCTCCTCGGATCACTCAATACACAAGCCCCTGGGCCCCAGGAACAGGTACAGGATCCACACCGGCTAGCCCCACGCTAGGAGAGCTAGGGCCAATCAATATCTCGGAAAACAGGCTCAGGGTTAACACTACACAATTTATAAAGCATTTCCGGAACACAACCGGTATGAAAGATATGGTTTATTGTATTATGAAAACCAGTTGGCATAATTTTAATTCATGCAAGGTCATAGGTCGAATATAAAAGAAAACCCTCACCTCCAAGTGCAAGAAAGAAGCAGGAGAAGGACCACAAGGCTTGAAAGTCTCCTCCAAGGAGAACACTGAACAAGAAAGGAAACATGATGTACTTGTAAGACACGAATAAATAATGGAACCAAGTACGACGCACGGAAATGTTCATGAAGTGGTGCATCATTTCATGGAATGATTTAATATGCATTAAATCATGAATGTGTCATGAGTGGAAGTGATCATATTCATATGCCCAATTACTCAAACAAATTCAATTCATATATAAAGCACGAGTTCAAACAATAAAGTTTTAGAAAGTAAAGACCAAAGAGTGTCAAATAAATCATAATTATCAATTAAGTACACATATAATTCATATAAGTCACATACGGGAGCCAAAGGGGTGAAAGGAACGCAAGAAGAGAGGTTCTGGCAAAGTCTAGGAAAAGCTGACAGTTTTTTTGGGAATGCGCAAGCTGTAAAGAATTGAACATATCTTGAGTTCTAGAAGTTGGAATTGATTTTGGTTTATTTGATATGAAACTAGATAAATAGATCTTTCCGAAGATATATGGCACGAATCATGGCTCAAAACGAGGAGAAAATGAAGTAGGCCCGAAGTTGGATGAACGCAGATTGTGGGTAAAGTAGCGACACCAAAAATAATTGATAATATTTCACAAATGGGAAAGGATATTGAGGTGATTTCAATCGGAGATTGTTCTAGACTTAAAAATGTTTATTGTATCCGAAAATCAGGTCAATCGGAGGTCGTATGAGGGGGTACCCTGTAACACCCGGAACGCCGAGATGCCACACCCCCGCACCATGAGTCTAGCTCACTCATGAAATGGGTAGTCCATATATCAACCGGACTCATGGCGAACGGGTGACAATAAAAAAACTCAAAAGCTAGGCGGGTACCCTCAAATACTACCAATAAACAATTCAGAACAATAAAAGCGGAAGCAATAGCAATCAATACTTATAGGTACCATATTTACGTATTTACTTATAGATACCAACATTTATATAATAGTAGGTACCAACACTTATCAATACATTATCATCTCCTATACATCGTACATGTATAAATAACCCAAAACCACTAACATGAAAAGCCAAAAATACCAAGAACATGAAAATGCAATGCTAGACTCAACTCGACAACTGGACACGACTCGGACTCCCGCCTAGCACGCCACTGACAGTACCTGAAAAGTGTGAGGTGTCAGTCTACCACAGACTGAGTGAGGGGTTTATAAATAAATATTCGCGCAAGTAACATGCAAGCCATAATCTCGGGTAAGGGTTCATAAAATAGAAACAACATAAGTTTAATAGTAAAAGATAACTCGCCCGAGATTACAACTAATCAATTTAACAATACACTCAATTTAATTCAATTCAATCAGTGGCCCGGCGAGTGAGGGCAAATCTCCAACCTTTCTCCGACAGTGTACAATAATTCAGTAGTAATTAATTAAGTGATCAAGCAATAGAACTTAGTGCACAATTAGCAATTTCAATCAATAACTCCTTCTTCCTCCGGGTGATGGCGGGCTTGCAAGACCCAGCCATCCAATCATGGTGTACGTCGGGAACATGACTCCCACGCACGGGATTTCTTCCTCCACCAAACCTCCTGGTGGATTCAGAGGTGATCCCACAATGGTGAGGATAGTGCAAGAGTTACCCGTCAGCCCTTGCTTTCCCGGTTGGCTCAATACACTACCCTCGGGCCCAACGTGAACAATAGTTACTCGCCAAAACAATCAATGCGTTAATCAATCAATCAATCAATCAATCCAATTCCGTGAAATCAATTGAAAATCATAAGGTTCGAAAACTATAGATATATAGATAGGTTTTGGCCGAAAATCACATGAGGGTTGTAAGGTTCTATATATCTAGAATTTAAACCTCACCTGACGAGCGACGGAACAAGACAAGGATACTAGAAAGTGCCCAACGATCAATGATCTCTGCCCTGGAGAAAAACTGGACAAGAAAGGAAATAACGTGAACTCGTGGGACAAGACTCAATATGAGACCAAGTATGACGCACGGCAATGCTCATGTAAATAAATAACCATCCCAACACTTTAATAACCATACATATTAACAATTAAGTGGCACTTAATCATATATGAGAACCAACTAACACTTAAAAGATGAAATAAATCTCAAGGAGTCACATATTTAAAGCATTCAATCATTTCAAGTTCAATTCATATAGGGCATGGAGTCACACAATACATTTGAGCAATTAAGTACCAAGAAGTATCAAGTAGGAGCATACTTATCAATTAAACAAGTATATAACTCATATAATTCACATATGGGAGCCAAGAGAGTGAAAGGAATGCAATAAGAAAGGTTTTGGTGAAGTTTGGCCAAAACCGACAATTTTTGGAAATGTACATGTTGTGGGAAAACTGGAATATCTTAAATTCTAGAAGTGGGAATTGAGTTTTGCTTGTTGGGAATGAAAGTAGACACATAGACCTTTCCAACGCTATATGGCACGTTTTCTAATTCAAACCGAGGTGAAAATGCCGTTGGTTCGAAGTTGGACAAAATGCAGGAAAAGGTGACACGCCCGTGTCACCAAAATACACTAAGCCGTGACACCCCCGTGTCACGGTACAGAAACTCAACCCAAAGAACACCCCCGTGTCACGCTGAAGAGGGGAAAAGCGACACCCCCGTGTCACTGCTCGTAACCGAAAAACAGGGCAAGAAAACAGGGGAGGTCGCGGGAAAAGGCTCCCAAACCACTCAATCACCAAACTACATCAAATAAACACTTGAAAACCAACATATAGCATGTATATGATCATGTATATCCATTAATCATCATATAACCCAAGGAAACATGCATCAAATCATCAAGAATTCATCATTAAAATCCCATATAAAATCATATATTCCCAACTTCAACATAACTTCAAGTTTCATGCAAGAAATGAAGAAACAAGGACCTAAACATGCTTCTAATCATGAATAAGCATGAAAGCATCAATCAATCATCAAACCCTACTCAACCAAATAATCAAAAGCTCAAGCAATTCATACATATACCTTGAAAGAATGAATGGACAGATGAAAGGAACTATGGAGATGATGGTGATGCCTCATACTCATGCAATTCCTCCTTGAAATTAACTTGGAATGATGAAATCTCCTCCTTCTCTTCCATGGTGTAAAAATCGGTATTTAGTGTGTGTGTGTGTGTGAGGTTAATTTGATGAGAATAAAATGAAATGGAAGAGATGAATGAGATATTTACAAAAGTCTTCCACATATATGCATGACTCATCACTTTTTGCACATAAGTCCCTTCATTATATGAATGCATGCAATTAAGTTTCAATCCATGTAAAATGAGCATCTAACTCTATTTAAGTCATGCAATTAAATCCACACATTTACATATATGAGCATTTAGTCACATTAACAATTAATTCATAAAAGCTCATGGAAATATTATGCATCTAATGTTATGAAAAATATATAAAGTATCGCATAATATCAATTAAGCACATTATCAATTATCGCATAATGCATAAATTGAAAACGGGGCGTTACATACCCGGCCGGAGAAAATACAAGGCAAAATTTACCCTGCCGGGGAAAAAGAGTGCAGAAACCCTCCTGTACTAAAGTACCCGCTTGGGTAGTCCTTCTGGGCAAGAAAAACATAGCAGAACAGGGGAAACTCGGGGGAGGGAAAGACCAAACAACCAAATCACCTCAAACGTCAACCAAAAGCACCCAAAACATCAAATAACAAGCATATGATCATAATATCTCATTTAGGCCACTTAAAATCCAAAGGAACATGCTTAGATTCAATAAAACCCTTCATAAAAGCCTCAAATATCCCATAACCATGAATGCCTCAAGCCTCAAGTGGAACATGTCATATGTGCATGAGATTAGCTCAAATTCATCACATAAATTTCAAAACATGCCAAGAAATCCAAAGAAAGTGAAAACCCTAGTCTAAACTCACATTTATCAAATATACAAGTATCTACCTGTAACGCCCCGCTTTCTCATTTATACTAATGTGTCATATTTGTTTATAAATTACGCAATTAAATTTTTTAATTATGTGATTAATTGTTTATATTTGTTTTATACTCAATTTCTTTATACATTGTTAGTGTTTTATTTTATTTTGTTTCAATTTAATATTATTTTATTTATTTCGTCATTTTAAGTAATTATTTTAAATTATTACTAATTTAATGATTAATGTTAATTAAGTGTTATGCTAATTAATCATGCTTTAATCATACTTACTAATTAATTATTATGATAATTTAAGAATTTCATATGTTAGTTATACCTTATCATGTGTAGAATTTTATGAATATGTGTATCGTTCTTATATGAAATGATATCGAAATATCATGAAATTCAAGTATTTCGTAAATATATGTGTTATGAACATGTATATATGCTCGTTTTGTGTTTTCGAACTCGTTTGATGCATTAACGAATTTAATTTGATTGTTGGAACCAAATCGGGGGCTAACGAGCAATTAGCGCACCCTTGGTTCCGTACGTGATATTCTGAGCTCGAGAACTCGGATTCGAGTTCTGTCAACTTCGCTGAACTGGTATCGAAGATTCGGGTTTAACGAATTTAGCCTCATATTTTTAGAAATCATTTGAACCTCCGAAAATCAACCGAAAAACGAAACGGCATCAAAATGACCACCTTTCAATAAAATGCCCAAAACTTAACCAAATTAACTATCGTTGGTGGCATTTTAACCCTAGTTCAACCCTTTACCATTCCTTACCTGCCCTATCTCGATCTAATCCTCATATAAACCAGAAAGTTCATCCAAAGCTTCGGCATCTCTGTTTTTTCCCCGTAACTGTGCAATTGTTGAGGTTTTGGAGCTTAAATCTCAATCAACCTTCATCCAATCAACAAGGTGAGTTAGGATTATGTTATATATTCTTCTCTGGCCATTTTGATCTATTCCTTTCTCAATTTGAGTCAGATTTCATGGGATTCTTAAGCATGTGAAGGAACAGTAAGGGTTTTTGAAGTGTTTGATGATCTCTTGATCTCTAACTTGTTTTGATGATATGTATATGATTCTTTTATTTCAATTATGGCTGTGTATGCTTGCATAGGTTGATTGATCACGTTGGGAGTCTCTGTTATTTTTCTAGTTCATGCCCTGTTTTTTTTCACGCACGAACTGCTGCTTTTCCTCCCAGTTTTTGTTGTGTTGTTGGGGGTTGTTTCGAGGTTGTTTGTTGATTATTTGAATCCTATTCTTACCTTGATTATTAGCTTGTTTTGGTTGCAAGTTTGTGTGAATATCTGACTTGGTTTGAACTCCCATCCTCCTCCCCTGTTTTGTTCCTGCCCGATGCTTATGTGTTGCGTCTGTAACACTCTCCCCAGCCGGGGAGAGTTTCTTCCTGGAGAGTACCCGGCCGGGTACTCCTGTTACAGAAAGCTCCTGTAATCCCTACCCGACCGGGGAGTTTGGAGAAGGCTTGGCTACCCGGGCGGGTAGCTGTTGCGGCAGCTTCTGTACTTCTTCTTCTTCTTCTATTGTTGCTGCTGTTCTTCTCTTCTTTCTTTTGTTGATGCTTCTCTCCCTTCTCTTTGCTTTTCTTGTTCTGCTGTGTGTGTGAATCAGACCTTGGGCTGCTGTTCTTCTTTGGTTCAGAGTGTGTGCGTGTGTAACTATGTATGCAAGAGTGTTATGTGTGGTTGCTGTGCAAAATGGTGAAAGCTAAGTGTGCATGCATGTGTATATTACTGTATATTGTTATATATTTTGTGTGTGTGCATGGGAAGTGTTTTGCATGCATGGCCTTCATATATTAGTTGCATGCATGTATAATATATATATATATATATATATATATATATATATGTGTGTGTGTGTGTGTATACTTGTGATTATATGTATATATATTTTTATTATATGTTTTAAATATTATTTGATTTAATTCAATTTTAGAATTTAATTGATAACTATTTCACGTATTTAATTTACCGAGTGTTGCTTGAACGTTTTATTTATCTAATTTCTAATTGTAAACGTGAAATAGTACGTGCTATGATTTTATTTGAATTCTTAGATTAAATTGATATGAATTCTGAATTTATGAATTTGAATGAAATGAATGAACGAATGCCTTGGTTATATGTCTTAATTTCCTTAATAATTCACATGAGCATTCTCATGACATAATATCATCTTTGACGCATTCATATCATATTCATTGCATGTCGTGCGTCTTATATGGTTCAATTGGAGTCTCGAGTCTCTCGAGCACGTCATGTTGTCTCTTGTACAGTTTATCTCCAGGGTGGAGAATCTTGATCAACTAGGCACTCGGTAACTCATATCCTTGTATAGCCATGTTCCAGGTGAGGGTGTTTTCGTTCTAGTTACGTATCAATCCCTACAACCCTTATGTGATAAGATTTGGGCCAAAACTATACATATACCTATGTATATTTATGTTACTTTCAAGCAGAGTCATCGAGTAAATAGTTATCGAGTAAACCCTTCTCTAATGAATTATGAAATATGTTATGTTTCTTATCAATTGATATGTTTTGGCGAGATTATACATGTATGTTTTGTTCACGGGCCCAGGAATTTAGTACATGTGGCTATCCGGGGAGGCAAGGGCCGACGGTGATCCCATGTGCTGATTCCATTTATGTTTAACGGTGGTACCGGACCTCGCCAGGAGATTGGCGGGGAAAGGGAGCTGAGTGCTATCTGGGGAGTCATGTAACCCCTTTTAGTCAATGTATGAGGTAGCCGGGGTCTTGCAAGCCCGTCCACCACCCGGAGGAAGAAGGTTGGAACTTGTTTTATGAATATGATTGTATTATGATTGTTATGCACCGTATGGGAAGGTCGGGACACGGATCGCCCAAACTACTATGTTCTGTGACTTATGTGTATTATAATATACTGCATGATCACATATTCAATATATTAATGATATTTGTCGTACACGGTCGGAGTTTGGTTGGAGATGATGCACGCTCACTCACCGAGCCTTATGTTTATGTATAAATTGTGAACGTAATGAATTAATATGTTTATGGCTATTCTCTTGCCCTTTTGGGAACTAATTTAAAATAAAACCTTGCTCGAGATTTATGACGTGCATGTGCATGTTATATATATATATATTGCTCCTGCTCACTCAGTCTTCTAGAGACTGACCCTCTCCCTCTCCAACCTTTAGTGCGCAGGTTTGGCTTTGGAGTTTTGAGCTAGGCGGACTGTGTTGAGTCTTGGAGTTGGTTAAGTTAAGTTAGAAGACTATCTGCACTCGCATATGTATCTAAGTTATGTATGATCCAGTTCCGTAATATTATGAACTTGCATCTTATGTATTTGTTATTGAATTGCCTTGTCGGGCTTGGTTATGAATTAAAAGAGGCCTGAGGAGCCCAAGTCTACTTGCGGTTTGTGTGTTTAAATTCTACAGGCCCGTGGCCAATGCATGCGTTTGGATCTAGTTCTCCGTTGCATTATGTCTTGTTGATTTGTTTTAATTACAGGGTCTAAGTTCCGCCTAGCTTAGGTGAGTTATTTTATTTGTCTCCCATTTGCTATGGTTTGATACGGGTGCGGACTTCCCATTTCGTTACTGGGTGTTGAGCCATAGTGCGGGGGATGTGGTGCCTCACGTGCGGGGTGCTGCATCCTTAAGTGGTATTAGAGCCCGGTTGCAAAACCGGTGTTCTCGAGTCGTCTTTGAGTCAGTCTAGGTCGTACGGCTTAGGAACTTTATGACAATGTGTGCATTGCATCGATCTTGAACGTGAAATTGGGCTTTCCTTTTGAATTCTGCTGAACTATCTACTGCATTATTATATGGATCCTTGCCTCTAGTGTTGAATACGTGCCATGAGCATGCACTAATTGCATGCATATATTCTCGAAAGGAGTTATGATTTTCAGGTTATAAAGATAATATCAAACCACGTCCAAGTTCTATGATCATAACAATCTATTACAAATTCTTTCGGAGGCACGGAAGATAGGAAGGATGCCCCGAGGAGGAATGTGGCGAATTCTAGATGCGTGGCTTCATAGACAGAGTTGGAATTAACTGTTAGGATTCAGAATGGGAGGTTCGACTTTGGAGATGTGATGGCAGAGGGACATTTGGTGAAATCGGAATAGGAGTTAATCACGGGATGGTTGTGACTCAAAAGGTCAATTTATGTGAATCCACTACTTAGGGTGCTTTAATTGGATTCAATGGGATCTTTCCACCTAAGGAATGAAGTGAACAAAACCTTGAAGGTATTTTGGGCCCGGATTCGGATCATTGAAGAGGTATCAATAATTAAGAGAAGTCGAGGTAAGATCGGTTCGATAGGAGTTATGCACCAATGGTTGACAAAGAAGGATTTCTGACTAAGCCTAGTGATTATAAATCGAGTTTTAGAAGTCAAGATCGGGAGGAAGTTGGATTCGGCTGCTCGGGATTTTGACTAAGATGGGAAGCAAGTCGAGAAGGGGTTAAAGAAAGATAAGTAATAGGATAACTACAATTCATGGAGGGTAATAATGCTAAGGACAGGATTTGAGCTCATTTTCCAAATCCAAGCTGAATTGTCATGTTGTGAGGTTGAATTGGAAGATATGGAGAAACAAATGGAAACGGTAAAGAAAGGCAAAGACTCCTTGCAAGGAAATCATGCGCTCAAGTATAAGCAATTGGAGGTGAATTAAATTCACAAAGGATAAGCGCGGGATTCTTGATCGAGGTGACGATTAGAATTAAAGGTCGAAATTCGCGGAGAAGTTTGAATGCTAACTCCTTGGGCGTGGGAGAATTAGGGATTAAGAAATTGCAATCTCAGATAGTGGGAGATATAAGTTGATTTTCAACGATTTATGGGAATCTCGAAGACCGTGGGAAAGGCAAGCAATAATCACCAAGTCAAAGTAACCTCGGGATTGGAGGAACGAGGAAAAGCTACCGAGCTAACAACTTACCACATTGGTGACAGGTTCCAAAACATTCATAGCACATGCATCATACTTCACATCAATTATTTATTCTTCTGGCTTTATATTTATCCATGCATTTCTAATTGGTTTCGTTGCGCTAATGTGTTGCATAATTGCTTGATGTAAACGTGACACATGCATCGTCATTTAAACCCGACATGCATTCTAGTGTTTAATTGATAGGAAGTTCTTTCATCTCAACTATCAAGTATTACTTAACCGAGCCACTTTTGAATTCGATAAAGATGACTTCGGGGAAACAAAGAATTTCAAGTAAAGGATAGGTTAATGGAAACGGGAATTCATAAAGAGAAGCGAGATTACAGTTGATTGCGAGGTGTTTGGATCGGACAAGAATAGGAAAGGGGTTTCGAATATTAAGCGAATTAGAAGGGAAGTTGAAATGCAAAACCTTGGGGTTGCCCTTTTGATCAAAATCCTCCCTAATGGAAATTATTCATCAAGAATTTCGACAAAATGAGAATCAATAGAGTTCAACATGTGACACTAGAAATTTAAGGGGGTGAGAACGACCGAGGAACAAATTAGACGATCGAAGGGGTGCTCGAAGAAACATTTTAGTAGGAATAACGAAATTGCAAATTAAGGAAGACCTGGAAGTCCTATTAGTGATGATCAGAAGTAAATAAGACGGCTGGAATGGTTAAGTTGTTAAGAGGAGAGCTAAGTTACTAAATCCGGGTTGAAGTCCATCACTAGGTATAAAGGAAATGGCTTGGAGAATATTCTTATGTATAGAATATGGATCTGGGGATAACAAAATTATAAGGGAGCTTCTGTGAACTCCTAAGTCAGAATTGACAAGAGAGAGAGTCGAATCAAGTTAGCATATAATGGAATGATGGCGATCAAGATTAATCCAATGGAGTACAAAGGGGGTTAAATAATGACAATATTATCAAGTCATCGGTTATTCCCATGATAATTCGGAAGGAAATTTAAGAAGAAACCAAACCGAAAAAGATGATCATTGGAGGATTTACATCAAACTTCAGGAATCATCAAGAACATTCTATCCTCGATTCAAGAAATGTGGGGCCAGATACCGAATATAACCTTAAGGGGTTAAAGAGAATGAATGGATAACATGAACGGAAGATGGGAAAGGATTCCTGTTAAGGTAGATCCTAATGACAAATACTTCAAGGTAGGGATTGAATCGTCAAGGTTGTCAAGAGTAGTTATCCTTGAGGGTATGTTAAACTCCGATATGGGTAAGATAGCAGCTATGGACCTAACTTCGAGACAGATGGTCTAACGGTATTTGGGGAGGTCAAGCTCAGTTAATTAAAAAGAGTTGGTTGGTCGAGTGAAGATTATGGGAAATGGTGAAGGCTGGGAGCAGTACAAGTCAGAAGGCATCTAAGAGTATAATCCTTAAAGGATTCATCAATTGCTTCACCGGGATACCCTGAAGAGGTTCAAGACAAGCTGAGCACTGAGTTTATCTTCAGGACAAATCATACACTGGACAACGACAACTCACAATTCTAAATTTCGCAACTATGGTGAACGGTATTTATAACATCCATGATACATGCATCCATGCAAATTTGACTTAAATAATTTTTTTTTATGTTAGGTGCTTTGATTCCCTATCGTGTTAAATTACTTGAAGTAATTGATAATCAACGTGGGTGACAGCTATTACCAGCTTTGGGTGTCTTATGTGATTTCTTTTACATTTGGTTTCGCGTGGGTGGCTTGGGAGTATTGGAGACTTCCTTGCTTTATTTTTGTTTGAGAGACGGGGTGCTCTCGTCGTTTGTAAGAGACGGGGATTCTCTTATTTTTGTTTGAGAGACAGGGTGCTCTAGTCGTTTGTAAGAGACGGGGATTCTCTTATTTTGTTTGAGAGACGGGGATTCTCTTTTTTTTTTTTTTTGAGAGACGGGGTGCTCTCGTCGTTTGTAAGAGACGGGGATTCTCTTATTTTTGTTGGAGAGACGGGGTGCTCTCTTTGCTTGCGAGAGACGGGGTGCTCTCATTGTTGCTCGAGAGACGGGGCTCTCTCCTTGTTGCTTGCGAGAGACGGGGAATCTCTCATTGGTTGTTTTAGGCCTGCAGTGAATCCGAGGACGGATTCTTTTTAAGGGGGAGCGTTTGTAATGCCGCGCTTTCTCATTTATACGAGTGTGTCGTATTTGTTTATAAATTGCACAATTAAATTATTTAATTATGTGATTAATTTTTTATACGTGTTTTATATTCAATTTCTTTATAAATTGTTAGTGTTTTATTTTATTTTATTTTGTTTCAATTTAATATTATTTTATTTATTTCGTCATTTTAAGTAATTATTTTAAATTATTACTAATTTAATGATTAATGATAATTAAGTATTATGCTAATTAATCATGCTTTAATCATATTTACTAATTAATTATTATGATAATCCGTTGACCTTGAATGTATTTAATTTTAGAATTTCATATGTTAGTTATAACTTATCATGTGTAGAATTTTATGAATATGTGTATCGTTCTTGTAACATCCCGAAACAGGGGCAAGTTGAAAATTACGAAAATACCCCCACAACTCAAATATATTCCTACATTTCCCGAAACACTTTCACTACCCAATATTTTAACCAAAAGAATCCTCACATTATTTCAAGGATCGTGATACTCTCCGTAAACCATAATTCCCATCCTAACTCCCGTAGTATCAAAAACCGGCAAAAACCCTAGCTTATGATTCGATCATCAATAAATCCTTACACATCTACTTTTTTTTATATTCAAAATTATAACTAAAACGATCCTTAAATTATTTTATGAATTTTCATGCATTTGCCAAAAACTCGATCTCACCATAACATATTTTATAAATATTTTCCTTTCTAAAAATCATCATTTTATTTTGAACAAATTAGCTTTTATTCAAAAGTCGAAATTATACTTGAAACGATCCTTGAATTTTTCTCTACATTATAGTGATTTTTCCCAACTTTAAACTCTATCATAGATTCGTTTATATAATTTTCCTATGATTTTCATCATCTTTAATATTTATAATTTATAAACAAAAGCTCTAAATATTTCACATTTATAATCAAAACAAAGCTCGTTTTTCACCTATTCTTTCATTAATTCACTACTTCAATCTTTTACCTCTCGACTCCTGAATAAATTTTATATTATTTTTACATTTATTTTTAATCAAGATGACATCATCCATGACCTCATGAATTTCTAGAAGGATTAAATAAATGAGCATAATTTCTCCACTTTACCTAGTTAATTACCAAGCATTTGTTCATAATGTAATTTAACCACATCTCCTAATTTACTACCAAGCATTTGTTGAAATCATAAGCAACCACATCTCCCATAAACTCTCATTTATTGCTTAGAAACGCCTCCATGACTACCTATAAATACCCCCCTTAAGTCTCATTTATACCTCACAAATCAACACACAAAACAACTCTCTCCCCTCTCCCAAACTCACGCCACTCCCTCTCCCTCTCTCTCTAAGGTATGTTTTATTTTATTATTTCATGCTTTATGTAATGTTCTTAGTATAATAATAATAGTAGCATGTCTAGGATTAATTAAATTATGCTTTAGAAATTTATGTTATGAAATATGTGCATAGTTGTTAATTAGAGACAATGTGTGTACATTATGGAATTTTGTTTAATTAAATTCATAAATTATGATATGATATAATGAGATTATGTATTTAAATGCTTATGATCTTGTTCATGCTAAGAATAATTTATTTAGAATTAGTTTTCATGGAGAATTCATATATTTTGCTATATTATGCTTCAATCTTATGTTATGAATATGAATGTAATTGAACATGTTACACACCCTCTTTGAATATTCAAATAGGCTCAAGAACATGTTCATGTTGTTCTTGAACAATTTTAAGTGCACGTGTGATAGTGTGTGAGTGTGTGTGTTCGATTTTGTGTTATAAGGTGTTTAATTCATAAGAAATTAAATAGTAAATGTTTTCAATCGTAACTTTGACTTTTGGGTCAACATTTATCATGATAATTTCGAAAATATTATTAAATAATTATAAAATTAGTTTTGGAATTTTTAAATAAAGATTTTATCCGAATTTTCCAAAAATCTGTAAATTATGAATTATTTTCAAAATATAACCTACATTGTCAAATTAAATTCTAAGTTCCATTTCTAATGTTATAATTAAGATTATAATATGATTAATAAATATTTAAGTGGTTAAAGAATTCATGAAACCTGATTAATTACTTAATTTCCCTTAAACGGTTAAAATTAGAGTCTACCGGGAATTCTTTAACATGACATAATTTATGTGTTTACTTGATGTAATCTTTTTATGCATGAACATTATGTGTTTTATGTGCTTATTTGATTAACATTAAGAACCTAGTTCTAAGCCTATAGTAGTTAATAATTTCGGGCGCACTGGAATCCACGTTACAATGTCTGACTACCGGTATAGGTGAGGGTTAAAACGTTTTCAACTGGAATCATGCTATACATATGTATCTATATAAAAACTATTTTCAAGCCTACCCATCATATTGATTTACTGCCCTACATACATATTATTGTACTACAATGTCCCTCTTAAGGGAAAAATACTTTCTTGCCGGAATCAACGTCTTACTAGAACATTATATATATTTCAAGTCCATTTTATCAAAACATTGATTCCGGGTTATGCAAGCAAAATATTGTTATTGATTCCTGTTATGGGCCCCGACTGTAGCCGTAGCGAGCAATTACCCGGAAGGTATCGGGCCAAGGGTATTGTTGGTGCTGCGGACTGCCACCACCTCTTGGTAGTGGTTTAACTGGAGGTTAGTTACTCCACGCCAAGGGATGAGGGAGAGATAGCTGCCTCCCGAATCTAGTTCGTGGTCTCTAGGGTTTGATTCCCTATTGACATCAAGGAGTTGTGGAGTTAATATTCTTGGTTGTATTGAAGTATCGGAGCCTGATCAGCCCGATACTATTTTACCAATTATTCAAGGAGTTATGGGTGGAAAGACCTAGCTTGCGGGCATTAAGGTTCTTGTTACAAACGGTTCATATTTCTACAAATATTCCAAACTACCCCTATCCCTATTTTACAATTATTATGAACCGTTTCCTATTTGCTATATCCTATTGCTATTATTTCAGATCAAGATCTTCTTGATCATATACATATATATATACACATATACATATAAGTTATTATACCCCCTTCACTTAGTCACTTTGACTAACCCTCTCGCCTATTTTTAAAATGCATGATTTCAGGAATCAATGAATGACAACTAGAGGTATCTTGAAGCACTACAACCGTAGGTTGGATCCGATCCTATGAGTACACTGTCTTGAACCTACTCTCTGTAGAAACAAACCATCTCATACTTTGTCCTTGCATGTCAACCTGTTGTACTCTTCTGCAAACTACTTTGATCAATAATGATAATCCTTGCTCATTGTACGTTATCCTCCCCGTTCATTGGTAAAGTTGAATCTCTTTATCTTCCGTTGCACTGTGTCACATACTCCATTCATATTATCCTGACCGTTCGCCGTAGTATTTCCTGGGTGTTGGGTCTAACCTCCACTCAGGGAGTATTGCGGTGCGGGGTTGTAGTGCTGGGGAGGCGCTACAATTCTTATATGAAATGATATCGAAATGTCATAAATATATGTGTTATGAACATGTCTATATGCTCGTTTTGTGTTTTCGAACTCGTTTGATGCATTAACGAATTTAATTTGATTGGTGGAACCAAATCGGGGGCTAACGAGCAATTAGCGCACCCTTGGTTCCGAACGTGATATTCTGAGCTCAGGAACTCGGATTTGAGTTTCGTCAACTTCGTTGAACTCGTATCGAAGATTCGGGTTTAATGAATTTAGCCTCATATTTTTTCGAAATCATTTGAACCTCCGAAATTCAACCAAAAAACAAAACGACATCAAAATGACCACCTTTCACTAAAATGCCCATAACTTGTTCAAAACTTAACCAAATTAACTATGGTTGGTGGCATTTTAACCCTAGTTCAACCCTTTACCATTCCTTCCCAGCCCCATCTCGATCAAATCCTCACACAAACCAGAAAGTTCAGCCAAAGCTTCTGTATCTCTGTTTTTTCCCGTAACTGTGCAATCCTTGAGGTTTTGGAGCTCAAATCTCAATCAACCTTCATCCAATCAACAAGGTGAGTTAGGATTATGTTATATATTCTTCTCTGGCCATTTTGATCTATTCATTTCTCAATTTGAATCAGATTTCATGGGATTCTTAAGCATGTGAAGGAATAGTAAGGGTTTTGAAGTGTTTGATGATCTCTTGATCTCTAACTTGTTTTGATGATATGTATATGATTATTTTACTTTAATTATGGCTGTGTATGCTTGTATGGGTTGATTGATCACGTTGGGAGTCTCTGTTCTTTTTCCAGTTTGATGCCCTGTTTTTTTTCACGCACGAACTGCTGCTTTTCCTCCCAATTTTTGTTGCGTTGTTGGGGGTTGTTTCTAGGTTGTTTGTTGATTATTTGAAGCCTATTCTTACCTTGATTATTATCTTGTTTTGGTTGCAAGTTTGTGTGAATATCTGGCTTAGTTTGAACTCCCCTCCTCCTCCCATGTTTTGTTCCTTCCCGCTGGTTCTGTTTTGCGTCTGTAACACTTTCCCCGGTTGGGGAGAGTTTCTTCTTGGAGAGTACCTGGCTGGGTAATCCTGTTACAGAAAGCTTCTCTAATCCCTACCCGACCGTGGAGTTTGGAGAAGGTTTGGCTACCCGGGCGGGTAGCTGCTGCGGCAGCTTCTGTACTTCTTCTTCTTCTTCTGTTGCTGTTGTTGTTCTTCTCTTTTTCTTTTCTCTTCTTTCTTTTGTTGCTGCTTCTCTCCCTTCTCTTTGCTTTTCTTGTTCTGCTGTATGTGTGAATCAGACCTTGGGCTGCTTTTGTTCTTTGGTTCAGAGTGTGTGCGTGTGTAACTATGTATGCAAGAGTGTTGTGTGTGGTTGCTGTGCAAAATGGTGAAAGCTAAGCGTGCATGCATGTGTATATTACTGTATATAGTTATATATTTTCTGTGTGTGCATGGGAAGTGTTTTGCATGCATGGCGTTGAAATATTAGTTGCATGCATGTATAATATATATATATATTTATATATATGTGTATAAGTGTGATTATGTGTATATATATATATATTTATTATATATTTTAAATATTATTTGATTTAATTCAATTTTAGAATTTAATTGATAACTATTTCACGTATTTAATTTACCGGGTGTTCCCTGAACGTTTTATTTATCTAATTTCTAATTGTAAACGTGAAATAGTACGTGCTATGATTATATTTGAATTCTTAGATTAAATTGATATGAATTATGAATTTATGAATTTGAATGAAATGAATGAATGAATGCCTTGGTTATATGTCTTAGTTTCCTTAATAGTGCACATGAACATTCTCATGACGTAATGTTATGTTTGACGCATTCATATCATATTCGTTGCATGCCGTGCGTCTTATATGGTTCAATTGGAGTCTCGAGTCTCACGAGCACATCATGTTGTCTCTTGTACAGTTTGTCTCCAGGGTGGAGAATCTTGATCAACTAGGCACTCGGTAACTCGTATCCTTGTATCGCCATGTTCCAGGTGGGGGGTGTTTTCGTTCTAGTTACGTATCAATCCCTACAACCCTTATGTGATAAGATTTGGCCCAAAACTATACATATACCTATGTATATTTATGTTACTTTCAAGCAGAGTCATCGAGTAAGTAGTGATCGAGTAAAACCTTATCTAATGAATTATGAAATATGTTATGTTTCTTATGAATTGATATGTTTTGGCGAGATTATACATGTATGTTATGTTCACGGGCCCAGGAATTTAGTACATGTGGCTATCCGGGGAGGCAAGGGCCGACGGTGATCCCATGTGCTGATTCCATTTATGTTTAACGGCGGTACCGGACCTCGCTAGGACATTGGCGGGGAATGGGAGTTGAGTGCCATCTGGGGAGTCATGTAACCCCTTTTGGTCAATATATGAGGTGGCCGGGTCTTGTAAGCCCGTCCACCACCCGGAGGAAGAAGGTTGGAACTTGTTTTATGAATATGACTGTATTATGATAGTTATGCACCGTGCGGGAAGGCCGGGACACGGATCGCCCAAACGACTATGTTATATGATTTGTGTGTATTATAATATACTGCATGATCACATATTCAATATATTAATGATATTTATCGTACACGGTCGGAGTTTGGTTAGAGATGATGCACGCTCACTCGCCGAGCCTTATGTTTATGTATGAATTATGAACGTAATGAATTAATATGGTTAGTCGTAAAATCCGAGTATTGCTTGGCTATTCTCTTGCCCTTTTGGGAACTAATTTCAAATAAAACCTTGCTCGGGATTTATGATGTGCATGTGCATGTTTTATATATATATATATATATATTGCTCCTGCTCACTCAGTCTTCTAGAGACTGACCCTCTCCCTCCCCAACCTTTAGTGTGCAGGTTTGGCTTTGGAATTTTGAGCTAGGCGGACTGTGTTGAGTCTTGGAGTTGGTCAAGTTAAGTTAGAAGAGTCTCGGCACTCGCATATGTATCTAAGTTATGTATGATCCAATTCCGTAATATTATGAACTTGCATCTTATGTATTTGTTATTGAATTGCCTTGTCGGGCTTGGTTATGAATTAAAAGAGGCCTGAGGAGCCCAAGTCTACTTGCGGGTTGTGTGTTTAAATTCTGCAGGCCCGTGGCCAATACATGCGTTTGGATCTAGTTCTCCATTGCATTATGTCTTGTTTATTTGTTTTAATTGTAGGGTCTAAGTTCCACCTAGCTTAGGTGAGTTATTTTATTTGTCTCCCGTTCGCTATGGTTTAATACGGGTGTGGACTTCCCATTTCGTTACTCGTGTTGAGCCGTAGTGCGGGGGATGTGGTGCCTCACGTGCGGGGTGCTACACTACCATACCTTGAAAATGGAAGAAAAAGAAGGGGAAAGGAAGAAGAGATGATCTTGGAGTGGATTCCCTGAATAAAAGTTGGAAGAAAGCTTGAATCTCTTGTTGTCTTCTGGATTGAAATGAAAGAGAAAGTGAAAGAGATGTCTTTCCCTTGTTTTTGATTCTTGAAAGATGAAGATGAAATGAAGAAATGTATATATAGGGGTGTGTATATAGATATATCAATCAAGTGGGGAGAAAAAGGAAGAAATTGCACTTTGGTCCTTATAAAATTCAAAATTATGCAATTAAGTATGGAATGTTATGCATATGACAAATCAACTCTCATCAAATTATCAATCAAGTACCAAACATCTCCAAGAGGGCAGTTAAGGACAATTAAGTAAAATTCTTACAAATAAAAAAATAATTAAATACTCAGACATGCTCGAAAAATTAAATAACATAATTCACGAAAAGAAATTGCAAAAGAAAAGATTAAATCACACAATTAAATAAATTAAAGGAATTAAATAAGCCTAATACTCAAAACTCTCATGCGTGATGCGCCTACCTGGCTGAGACTCACAACCTCTCCCCCTTAAGAGGACTAGGTCCCCAGGTCCACTGCCTCGAGTTCTGGTCTCTTATGCAGCTCTCTCGTGTTTATCCCATGCGGGTTAGTAACTACCCCTCAGGAATTAGTTCCGAAAAGGTCTTCCAATAATAAGGGGTCTTCAAATGCTGTTAACTCACGACCCTTAACTCACCGAAGCCTAAACACTTGAAATCCTAAGTTGGCGCCAGTTACAAGCTAAACAGACAACAAGAAACAAATGAGAGAATCCCCGCCTCTCAAGCACAAGCAACGAGAGAACCCTGTCTCTCGAACAACTAGTGAGAGCACCCCGTCTCTCAAACAAACAATGAGCCGTCTCTCAAACACAAAGAAAGAGAAACTCTCAAGCTCTCAAAACAACAATTAAATAAATAATCACACAACAACCACACAAGAAACAAGTAGGAGATATCAAATACGTCAAGTATCAATCATACAAAAGTAGTTAATACAACAAGCAATCAAAGCACTTAGCATCATATGCCATGGATGCTTGATGTACCGTTCACCGTTATTCGGGAATTTTCCATTGCAGTGATCCTATTCAACGCTCGATTCTTTTTTGGAGATTCCTTTAATCCCTAGTGCCATGGTTTAAAATGCACGATGTGTTTAAGGCTTCACTGATCACCCGGTTTTCGATCCACGGTCGATCCTCTTATCTTTAATAAACATCACGGTCTAATGTTTTTAATCTTGAGGGTGTGCTTGAACTTAACCCAATTAATTTATCCTTCTCAATGAATTATACTCAACCTCCTTGGATGGTTGAGCTAATCTTTAATGACTCGAATCCTAGCCTTCAAGTCTTAGTATCATCCCCGGTTCATCAAGGAGATAGGATTGACGAATTAGCAACTCCTCTTGCTCAAGATGTGATCTCTCCTAGATTTTCCACTTCTATCTCTCGTTGAATTGACGCTCACTTCATCATGGTGGAATATGATGATTGGATCGGGTGTTATTATCCGATACCCTCTTTACCAATTCTTGTAATTCCTTGACGGTCCCATCGTCTCCAATGCATGAGATACGTTATGCCGTATAGGATCTTTTCAACCTTGTAGATTTAGTTTGTAAGTCCCATAGTAAGAAATTAGCGAGGCTGATTCGCCGACCGAAGTTACCAATGATCAATCTTTTACCCTGTCTTATAGTTCCAATTCTCAAGCATTCCTTGAATTCAAATCTTCATCTTTCTAAGCACTTATCTCTTCCAATATTATTCTCAAAGTTTCAATCACTTCGATCTTCAAATTCCCATGAATGCTAAACCTTCCATTTCATATCTTGCCACTGGCGTAGAATCCAGTTACTTGTTGCTTCTCGCATTTTTCCATTGTTCCCGCTAGAGGTAGTTCATCCGAGTACCATCGTGAATTTAGTTATCTCCCGGTCGGCTCTCCCCCCTTAAGAATTCATATCCCCAACCATTGAGGTCGTTACATCGCTTATGAATTGAAGATTTTAAATTCTCCAATTTAGCTTTGTCGGCACTGGTAGTTCTATCCAAGCTACGTGTCTGGTGATCTCGCTCACGATCACTTTGAAATGTTTGGTAGGGACAACAACCTACTTCTTTCATTCCAAGATCCACTTCTACTTTCCAGGCCTCCGTATTTTCCTTTCCTTTTCATTCCATATATCTTGCAATCCAACTTTTTTCTTGCCTTGATTCGAGTAAGACCCCGTCGGAGTAACACTTGATGAACGAAGTGGATGAAATTTCCTACCAAGTGAACACTAATTAATGCATGTTGGATTAATATGCCAATGCACGTAGCAAACAATTAAGGATATAACACATTGGAGAAGTTATCAAGTAGAAATGCACGCACACATATAAATAAAGGAGATTAACTAATTTAATACGACTTATGATGCACGTGCCATGAATGCAATACACCTGTCACCGTAGTGATCAGCTTTAGCTCGGTAACTTGTTCTTCATCTCCCAAATTACGGTTTGATTTGAACTTGTTGATCATCTCTCATTTTTCCCACGGTCTTCAAAATCTTCATATGTTTTCCTTGTATCAATTTGTGTGTCCCCATAGCCCGATATTACAATCTCTTGAAACCAAAGTCTTCTACACCTATAGAATCGGTATCCCGACTTATTCCCAAGTATCGAGCTCTAAAGATTTCATGAATCTTCACCTGGATTATCACCTTGATAAACGTTCCCTTGACTTATACTTTATGAGCTCATATTGATGGAATAACTAATCCTCCGATTGCTTAAACCCGATTGCAGGATTTTCTCTAAAAGCTCTGTGCCTTTCTTTATCGTTTCCATTTCCTGTTCTATATCTCCCAATCCAACCTCACAGCACGACAACTCAACTTGGATCTGGAAAATAAATTCTAATGCAACCGAAGATAAAACCTTAGCATTGTTGCCTTCCATACTTTGCATTCACCATGTTGGATTGATTTTCTTTAACTCCTTTCAAATCCAACTTCTTCCTTGCTCGGAACCCGAAGTATCTTTATTTTCTCTTCTTTTCCTTCTTCTCGAACTCAACTTCTAAAACTTGATTTATTTGGAAGTTTTACTTTGCCGATTCATCTTGCTCGCCATTCACAAATCCGAGTATATCTCGAATCTTCTACCCCGAACTTGAAACCAATTAGCTTGATTCACTCGGAGACTCATCCTTAATGACTTTTGTTGCTTATATCATGACAATCGATTTTACCTCTAGTCCTCTTGATCACCTTCGCCTCTTCGTTGATCCGAACTTCAAACTAAAGTACCTTCGAGATTTCCTTCACTCCATTGCTTGGGTTACATAATCCCCGTTGAATCCGGTTGATTAACTCTTGTAGAGTAGGTGTATGTTTTGATTCTTGTGAGTCATAATCATCATACACCCCACCACCATTTCATTGAATGTTCACCAACTACCATAAAACATGTGAGTTTTTCCACAATCGTCCTTCTATTCCGGATTCTACCTTTCAAACCGTAGCACCATTGAGGAATGGTCATGATCCTCAAATTCTTGTACGAAATTCCCCGGTGCATTCCTACAGCTTCCATGCTTGAAAGTAGAGCTTCTGATAGCTCGTTGTTGTCATAGAGATTGGTTGTGGTTTGATATTATCTTCGTAACCTATAATTTACAACTCAATTCGAGAATAAATGCATGCGATTAGAGCATGCTCATGACACATAATCAACACCAAGGCCATGAATTGATGCAAGATGTAACACATAATCCAACAAAGTCTTGAAATAAATGCAATTTAAGGTTCAAGAGCAATGCAATGTGTACGTTAACAAGTAGTTCCTAAGCCGTACGACCTAGACTCGACAGGACACGACACTAGAACTCCGGTTTGGCAACCTGGAGCTCTGATACCACCTTAGGATGTGACACCCTGAACGGAGGGCCCCACATCCCCCGCACTATGAACCCGGTCCACACATGAAATGGAGAGTCCATACATGAACCAAGCTCACAGCGAATGGAGACAGAACAAAAAAAAAAAAAAACCATCATGTGTTAGGCGGGACTACACCCTATACCTACAAATCAATAGGAATAGAGCAACAGGAAAAAGGTAGTCATGCATTCACAACCAATTCATGAAAGCAATGCAAGCAGGAAAGTAAAATGGGTTCAACTAAAGAAAATGCAACCTATCCTAACCTGTCCCGAATTCAAAACATATAACAACATAAATATGGGTTCCACTAGTGGCCCTAGAAACCTCTCCCGGGTTCAATAAAATATTAAAGATACAAATTGCCTACAAGGCCCGAATACAAAGTAGGAAACAACTAAATGGTACAATGCAATTTGCAGGACCAAGACTCGAACAAAGACTTCACCAGACTCCCGCCTAACGACCATTGAACCTGCAAGGCAAAACTAAAAGCAACGAGACGGAGGCGTCAGCCAACTGACTGAGTGAATGGTACACACGCATATATAAATATAATCACGCAATCAGGCAGGCGTAATTCCACTACACGTTTTAGTTACAATGGCAGGAGACAGGAAAAAGGAATAAATCCAAACACACGGGTGGAATTACGCCAATACGTGCAAGTCACGTAAACAAGATATAACATGCATGTGTTGATATCTATACGCCTCTGCTGATCCCCACTTTACCTGTACAATCTACGAGCTTCGGTGCTGAACAGGGACTGAGACATACCAGATGTTACGGATATCTATGCTTAACATTTTAGGTGGACCCGGTGAGAACGGGTATTTATTCCATCCTGGACTCCTCTTCTCCCTTATTAAATGACAGGTACGAGCAGGTAATCAGGTATCAAGCAAGAAATAGGAGTTTATAATTATAACAGGCGGGAAAACAAATACAAATTATCCTCCTTTCTCCGGGTGCAATGTGGCCGGTAGCTAACCTCCACATCTGCGCATCAGGATGATCTTCGGGTTCATGACTCCCACAGATCAGAGCCCCATCTTCCACCAAACCTCCTGGTCGATATCCGGGTAGTCCAAGAGGGTGGGACTTGTGCAAGAGGTCACCGTCGGCCCGATACCTCCCAGAATCAATCAATACACAAGCCCCTGGGCCCCACGAACAGGTACAGGATCCACACCGGCTAGCCCAGTGCTAGGAGAGCTGGGGGCAATCAATATCTCGCAAAACAGGCTCAGGGTTAACACTACACAATTTATAAAGCATTTTCGGTACATAGCCGGTATAAAAGATATGGCTAATTGTATTATGAAAACCATTTGGCATAATTTTAATTTATGCAATGTCATAGGTCATATATAAAAGAAAACCCTCACCTCCAAATGCAAGAAAGAAGCAGGAGAAGGACCACAAGGCTTGAAAGTCTCCATCGAGGAGAACACTGAACAAGAAAGGAAACATGTTGTACTTGTGAGACGCGACTCAATAATGGAACCAAGTAGGACGAACGGTGATGTTCATGAAGTGGTGCGTCATGTCAGGGAATGATTTAATATGCATTAAATCATGAATGTGTCATGATTGGAAGTGATCATATTCATATGCCCAATTACTCAAACAAATTCAATTCATATATAAAGCACGAGTTCAAACAGTCAATTTTAAGCAAGTAAAGACCAAAGATTGTCAAATAAAGTATAATTATAAATTAAGTATGCATATAATTCATATAAGTCACATACGGGAGCCAAAGGGGTGAAAGGAACGCAAGAAGAGAGGTTTTGGCAAAGTCTAGGAGAAGCTGACAGTTTTTTTGGGAATGCGCAAGCTGTAAAGAATTGAACATATCTGGAGTTCTAGAAGTTGGAATTGAGTTTTGTTTGTTGGATATGAAACTAGATAAATAGAGATTTCTAAGGATATATGGCACGAATCATGGTTCAAAACGAGGTGAAAATGGCGTTGGCCCAAAGTTGGTTGAACGCAGATTGTCGGTAGTAGCGACACCAAAAAGAATTGATAATATCTCTCAAATGGGAAAAGATATTGAGGGGATTCCAATTAGATATTGTTCTAGACTTCAAAAGGTTTATCGTTTCAAACAAATAGGTCAATCGGAGGTCGTATGAGGGGGTACCCGACCGGGGAAAAAGAGTGCAGAAACCCTCTTGTACTAAAGTACCCGCCCGGGTACTTTTTAGTACAAAAAATAACCCACCCTGGTAGTCCTTTTGGGTAAAAAAAACATAGAAGAACAGGGGAAACTCGTGGAATGGAAAGAGCAAAAAACGAAATCACCTCAAACCTCAACCAAAAGCACCCAAAACATCAAACAAGATGCATATGATCATAATATCTCATTTAGGCTACTTAAAATCCGAAGCAACATGCTTAGATTCAATAAAACCCTCAAATATCCTATAACCATGAATGTCTCAAGCCTCAAGTAGAAAATGTCATATGTGCATGAGATTAGCTCAAATTCATCACAAAAATTTCAAAACTTGCCAAGAAATCCAAAGAAAGTGAAAGCCCTAGTCTGAACTCATTTTCATCAAATATAAAAGTATCTACCATACCTTGAAAATGGAAGAAAAAGAAGGGGAAAGGAAGAAAAGATGGTCTTGGAGTGAATTCCTTGAAGAAAAGATGGAAGAAAGCTTGAATTTCTTGTTATGTTGTGGATTGAAATGAAAGAGAAAGTGAAAGAGATGTCTTGCCCTTGTTCTTGATTCTTGAAAGATGAAGATGAAATGAAGAAATGTATGTATAGGTGTGTGTATATAGATATATCGATCAAGTGGGGAGAAAGGGAAAAAATTGCACTTTGGTCCTTATAAAATTCAAGAGAATGCAATTAAGTACGAAATGTTATGCACATGACAAATCAACTCTCATCAAATTATCAATCAAGTACCAAACATCTCCGAGAGGGTAATTAAGGACAATTAAGTAAAATTCTTACAAATACAAAAATAATTAAACAGTTAGACATGCTCGGAAAATTAAATAACATAATTCACGAAAAGAAATTGCAAAAGAAAAGATTAAATCACACAATTAAATCCATAAAAGGAATTAAATAAGTATAATCCTCAAAACTCTCACGCGTGGCACGCGTACCTGGCTGAGAAATCGGGGTGTCAGAAAGATTATCCGGTAGATTTTATTGTGATGCCTATGAAGAAATATGGGGTAATTTTGGGTATGGATTGGCTATTCAAGCACCGGGCTACTATTGATTGCTTTGCAAAGAAAGTAATGTTGGGTGAGAAGTTGATTGTGGGAGTCAGATCGAAGAAGGTACCACTTTTATCCTTCACGGAAGCTCACAAGTTAGTAAGGGATGGAGCCATGGGATTTATAGCCTATCTCCTTAACAAACCAAAGGATCAAACTATCTTTGAGGAGACCGTCGTAGTGAAGAAATATCCCGATGTATTTCCAAAAAATTTGGGTTCTCTACCGCCAGACAGGGAGATTAAGTTTGTAATTGATTTATATCCAGGATCAGAACCATATTCCAAGACTCTGTATAGAATGGCTCCGGCAGAATTGAAAGAACTGAAGGTCCAACTTGAGGAATTACTTAAATCTGGATATATTCGACCGAGTTCATCTCCTTGGGGTGCTCCGGTTCTTTCTGTCAAGAAGAAGGACGGGACGTTGAGAATGTGCATAGATTACCGGGAACTTAATCGGATGACCATAAAGAATAAGTACCCCGTTACCCCACATTGAGGATTTATTCGACATGTTACAAGGTTCGGGGGTTTATTCAAAATTGGATTTAAGACAAGGGTACTATGAGTTGAAAATCCGGGAAGAAGATATTCCAAAGACAGGATTTAACACCCGCTATGGGCATTACGAGTTCGTGGTGATGCCTTTTGGTTTGACTAATGCCCCTACAGCATTTATGGATATGATACATAGAATTTTCGGTCCCTCTCTCGACAATTTCGTGGTAATATTTATTGATGACATTCTTGTGTATTCACGGACAGTGGAAGATCATGCTCAACATCTCAGATTGGTGTTGGAAACATTGAGAGAGCACTGGTTGTTTGCGAAGTTTAGTAAGTGTGAGTTTTGGATCGACCGGGTTGCTTTCCTAGGTCACATCGTGTCAAGTAAGGGTTTCGAAGAAGATCCTTTGAAGATCGAGACCGTTACTCAGTGGCAAAGTCCGAAGAATGCCTCAAAGGTAAGAAGTTTCTTGGGTTTGGCAGGTTATTACCGGAGGTTCGTACAAGATTTTTCAAAGATTGTTGCTCCTTTAACTCGATTAACAAAGAAAGAAGTTAAATTTGAATGGGACGAGGCATCTGAGGCGAGTTTCCAACTCTTGAAGGAAAAGTTGACCACTGCACTGACATTAGCGCTTCCCGAAGGTACTGAAGGATACACAGTTTATACGGACACCTCGAAGGAAGGTTTGGGATTTGTTTTGATGCAAAATGGAAAAGTGATTGCCTATGCCTCAAGGAAATTGAAGGATCATGAACAAAACTACCCCACTCACGACCTCGAACTTGCAGCAGTGATCTTTGGTTTACGAAAGTGGAGACATTATCTTTATGGAATTTCTTTCGAGATCTTTTTTGATCACAAGAGTCTCCAGTATCTGTTCCCTCAGAAGGAATTGAACAAGGGACACAGGCGTTGGATGGAGATTTTGGCGGATTATGAGTGCACAATCCGATACCATCCCGGAGAAGCCAATGTAGTCGCGGATGCGCTTAGTAAGAAGGTTAGCATATCTAATGTAAAAGTGAAAAGTGTGAATGAGGTTGAACCTTTCAAATTGAAAGATTGTATTCAGAATATCACAGTTCAACCGGATCTTCGACAAAGAATATTTGAGGCTCAGAGAGTGGATCCCGAGGTTCAAAAATTAGCAGAGAAGGCTCAAGATGACCCAGAATGCCCATTTGGATTTGATGATAAGGGACTTTTGAGAGTTAGGAGCAGAATTGTTGTACCGGAAGAATTGAAACAGATTATTCTTGAAGAAGCTCACCGTTCAGGATATTTGATACATCCCGAAGGGAATAAGATGTATAAGGATTTGAAGCAGTTTTATTGGTGGAACGGACTTAAGAGGGATGTAATCAGCTTCGTGAAGCATTGTCTGACGTGCTAAGTGGTGAAAGCTGAGCATCAAATGCCATCGGGGCTACTTCAACCGTTACCTATCCCAGAATGGAAATGGCAACAAGTGGCCATGGACTTCGTTTCGGGTCTTCCAAAAGTGAAGAGTGGTCTTGATGGAATTTGGGTGATCGTGGATCGGTTGACAAAGTCGGCACACTTCCTTGCTATTCGGATGTCGGATAAAGTGACCAAGCTTGCTAAGAAGTATGTTGATGAGATTGTCCGACTTCATGGAGTGCTGGTTAGCATTATTTCAGATAGGGATCCAAGGTTCACTTTAAGATTTTGGCAAGAATTACAAAGAAATTTGGTAACAAGGCTTCCATTCAGCACAACTTTCCATCCTCAGACAGACGGACAATCAGAAAGGTTAATTACATATTTGGAGGATATGTTGAGAGAATGTGCATTGGATTTTCCGAGTTTGTGGAACGAGCAATTGCCTCTGATTGAGTTTTCTTATAACAATATCTATCAAGCCTCGATTGAAATGGCACCCTATGAAGCTCTCTACAGACGGAAGTGTAGATCCCCATTCTTTTCGGACTTAGAGGAATGGAATTGGACCAAACAGGAGGGAGTGAAATGAGGGGAGAAGAAGAAAAAGCCTTCTAAGGCCGTGCAAGCGGCGATTGATAAAGTCCAATTGATTCAGCAATGAATGAAAGCAACTCAAGATAGACAGAAGAGTTATGCGGATGGGCAAAGAAAGAATCTTGAGTTTGAAGTGGGTGATAGGGTATTCTTAAAGGCTTCCCCGAGAAAAGGGTTCGCAAGGATTGGGAAAGGAGGAAAATTGAATCCTCAGTATTTAGGACCGTATGAGATTCTTGAGAAAATTAAAGATAGGACCTACCATTTGGATCTACCTCCAAGTCTGACCGAAATTCACAATGTATTTCATGTTTCCCAGCTTCAGAAGTATTACCCGGATGAGTTCGAGATCCTACCCGTTGAAGAAGTGGAACTTGAGCCTAACCTCACCTTCGTTCAAAAACCAGCTAAGATTTTGGATTGGAAATTTCAAGAATTACGAAACCGGCGAATCCCACTAGCTAAGGTCTTATGGAGAAGCGATAAGTCAGAAGAGGCTACATGGGAAACGAGGATAAGATGAGAAATTTCCACCCTGAGTAGTTTCCGGGCAATCAGTGAGTCCGAGGACGGATTCTTTTAAGGGGGAGAGGTTGTAATGACCCGACTTTTCCACCGTACAGGTATGACGAATGTGTTTACCGAATTGCGCGAATTAATTATTTATAAGTATTGTGTATATTTAATTTTGTAATTAAATGATAAAATGTTAAATAGTTATATCTTTAATTTTATTAATATTAAATTTATATGTAATTCAAATATTTATATCTTTAATTTTTATTAATATTAAATCTATATGTAATGGGTTGACTTGTTTTTACTTAAATATGAAATTAAATTTCGTTATTTAATATGAAATTCTTTGAATTTATAAATGCATTGCGTATGAGTGTTATAAGTGAGCTTCGTTCTTATATGATTTGATATCGAAATTTCCTACAAATTTAATATGTTGGAGATGTATTGATATGAATGTGTATATATGCTCGTTTCATGTTTTCGATCTCGTTTGGTATATTAACGAATTTATTTTGAGTTGTGGAACCAAATCGGGGGTTAATGGGCAATAAGCGCACCCTTGGTTCCGTATCTGATGTCTTGAGCTCGGGAACTCGGATTCGAGTTTCGTCAACTTTGTTGAACTCGTATTGAAGATTCGGGTTTAATGAACTCAGCCTCATATTTTTTCAAAATCATTTAAACCTCTGAAATTCAACCAAAAAGTGAGTCGTCCGAAATATTACCACACTTAGCCATTTTCTTCACAATTTCTTCAAACCTTAACCAAACTGACCATGGTTGGAGTCCTTGTAACACCAGTTCAGCCCATTATCACCCTCCACTCTCTTCCAACTGAACCACACACCACACTTAAGAGAAAATTCATCCAAAACCCCTGCTTTCCAGTTTTTCCCATCACCTTGCAATCCTTGGAGATTTTGGAGCTCAAATCTCTTCCAACCTCCATCCAATCCACGAGGTGAGTTTAGGGTTATGTTATACATTCATTAGTGGTCATTTTTAACCATGGATCCCTAATTTTGAGCTAGTTTTCCTGGAGTTTTCATGATAGGAATGAATAGTTAGGTTAAATGGAATAATGATGAATTCTTGACTTCCTATGGTTTATAACTTGTTTTGATGCTTTATATGTGATTCTTTTTCCTCATTTGTTGCTGAGTATACTGGTATTGGTTGGTGGTTAAGAGTTTGGTGAGATACCATTAATGAACTTGTTAAGAAATGCATGCAAATTGAGCTGAATCTCCCTTCCTCACTTATTGAACTGCTTCTGCGTTTTTGGGACTGATTTTGATGTCAAATGCTGCTCTTTTTTACCATGTTTGTTGCTGGATTGATGGTTGATTGTGCGTGTGAGTTTCTGCCCTGTTTTGCTTCCTTTTGTGCCCTTGTTTCTTATCATCATCAGTTGTTGCCTTTTTCCTTGCTGAGTTGCTGTCCGTTTTCAGTTAATTTGTGGGAGTTTATGGCCGGTTTTGCTGCTGAGTTATTACCTTAATTGCCTGGTACCGACTGCTTTGATTTCTTGCCTTTGGAACAGGGGAAATCTTTGTTCTGGGCTGCTGCTTCGCGACCGTAATGCATTTCTCCGGTCGGGGAGATTTTGGGCATGAAAGTGCCCGGCCAGGGACCCTTTGTGCAGAAGCTCCGCTGCATGAAAGTGCCCAGGAAGGGACTTTTTGTATGCAAAATCTCCCCCGAAGGGGAGATCACCTGTTGTTGCATTTCATTTATTTTCCCCTCTTTAATTGTTAAGTGTTTAATTGTTTTCCTTGTTCCTTTTGCATGAATTGTTTGGTGCTTGGTTACATATATTCTAATGCATGTATATATGATATTATATTATTTAAATGTAAGGTTAATTATATATTTTAAGTATTGTTTAATTTATTTGAATTATAGAATTAAATTTTTACTTATTTCGTGTTCCTATCTAATTTCTGATCATGATTTGAATGTATTTATTTGTCTATTCTCTAATTCTAAACATAATATTGTACGTGCTATGATCGTTATATGAAATTCTTAGATTAATTTGATATGAAATGTGAAATTCATGACTCGAATGAATATGAACGCTTCTAATATCGATTCATTGACTTTTCTATATGATTTAAAATGCATTAATAGTGCACATGAAGTGTTTATGGCATAATATAATCTTGTATACATTCATATTATGTTCATTACACTGTCGAGCATCTTATAGGGTCGTTTAAGTTACACTTCGCTTTCTTTGCATAGATCCGGGTGTAGTTGGAGACGAGGACGAGCAGTGAGGCTCTTCTTGCTATTTCTTTTATCTTTCAACGTGGGTTTCTCTACTACTTAGTTAAAACAACCTAATATATCCCAATGTGAAACGTTTTAATCCAAATTAATATATATATACAGAGTTTTCAGAGAGTCTATGATTTTAACGTTAAGCCCTTTTCTTTGTTGAACACCCTACCTAAATGTTTTGGCGAGTATTGATTGATTGCACTGATTGGGGCCTGAGACTTAGTGTACGTGGCTAACTGGGGAAGCACGGGCTGACGGTGAACCCGTACACTAGTTTCACCAAACCACAGAGTCCAGAACTCGCTAGGAGATTGGTGAGGAAAGGAAGCTGAGTGGCTTTGGGGAACTCATGAAACCCCTCTGACCAATGATTGAGATGGCCGGGCTTTGCAAACCCGTCCACCGCCCGGAGGAAAAAGGTTATGATTGATCGATTGATTGAGCACAAAAGAATGTATGCATGAACACCTACTTAATACTTTAATGACTATAGGAGGTGGGGGTTGGAGACTTAGCCTTCTCATCGGCCTGAGGTATAACCTATTGATTGAATATGAAAATGAGAGTTATAATCCCCGATGGATGACTTTTTGTTTTACCCACTTGGGAAACCGTTCTAAAACCTCTTTCGGGATTATAACATGCATGAATGTGTTTAAGTTTCGCATTATCTATATATTATGCCCTGTTTTACACCCACCAGTCTCCTATATACTGAACCCGAATTGTTTTCAGTTATTTTATGCAGGTGTAGGTGGAGCTAGGTGGGAATTCGAGTCGGTATGTCTCGCATTTGTATCTAGCTCTTTAGTTTGGGTCTTACACGTACTCATCCTAGTTTAATTATGACTCATTTGTCTTAACTATAGCTTGAGCGTACTTGATGGGCCGTGATGGCATGTTGTTATTGTAAATATTCTATTTTGGGAGCACGAATGCTCAATGTATATATATCTTGATCGTGCGTTACTTTCGCTATTGCCTACTTTATTTTCTTTGGTTTTGGTATTGTTTGGTTTGAGGGTTAGCCCGCCTAGCTTAAGGTGTGTGTTTTGTCCCCGTTCACCGTGATTTAGCTTGTGTATGGATTATCCATTTCATATGCGGGTCGGGTCTCGGTACGGGGGATGTGGTACCTTGCGCTCGGGTGCTACAGGGTTAGTGCTTGTGTGCGTGTGTGAGACTAATGACCATTAGTCCCGGGCAGTTGTTACTGACCTGGCTAACGGCCGTTAGCTCTAAGAATTGGGGCTAACGGTCGTTGCCCCATCCTTGTTTGTGCATACAATGTTTTCTCGTTCCCTTGATTTTTTGTTTGTTTCTTTGCCTTGTTTATGACTTATATACTTTGTATACTTGTTTATATGTGTGTTTTGATTTATGTATTAAGTTTATAACTCGTTCTGATATGAATTATGAAAGTTATGAAATGCTTGAACGTGAAACCTCCATGTATTGAATATACTTCAACGAATTACTTGATTATGTGACTTCATGTCATCATTTTACTTCTTATACATCTCATATCATTTGCATAGCATTGTCGTGCGTTGTATATGGTCACATTAAGTCTCACTTCACTCCCTTTTTGCACAGATTTGGGTTCGGTTTAAGCCAAACTAGTATATTTATATATCGAGTCTTTCGAAAGTGAATGATTTGGAACGTAAGCATTTCTTGCATGAATTCCTACCTTATGAGTTTGGCAAGACCATGATTGCACGTACTAAATAGAGCCCGGGAACTCAGTGTAAGTAGCTATCGGGGAGGCAAGGCCGACGGTGATCCCTTGCACTAGTTCCAACCAAACTACGGTGATACCGGCCCTTGCTGGGAGATTAGCGGGGAATGGGAGCTGAGGCTTTTGGGGGATTCATGTACCCCCACTTGCCGTAATGTATGGGAGGCCGGGCCTTAAAAACCCATCCACCACCTGGAGGAAAAAGGTATATATGTATGATTATGATAGAATCGTATGAATGTGCACGAAAGATTATGTGTGTGATAACTGTGACACCCTGCCTGCTCGCACGTACAGGTTGGTACCACGTGACGGTTTAATTTATGTATTGAGCATTTATTATAATATTATTTGATGTATTCATTTGATTCATATTCCTTTAATTATCTCTTATTTGAATTATGTGAGATTTTCGATACGAGTTTGCTCTACTTGCATGTTTGATATGAGTTCTTATGACTTGACATTTGAATTTGAACCCGAGCATGCCCAAGTTGTGGATGACATCAATTATATGATTCTTGGACTTAATTGTATGTTTTAAACTTCTTTTGGACTCGCTTGAATTCGTTCGGACTCAATTGTATTATATTTCAAACTTTTGGGCCAATTTGCAATTTGGCCACTCTTGAGTCATTTTCTCGGAAATTGAGCTCGAAACTCGGATTCAAGTTCCGTCTTCACCATTGTACTTGAATCAATGATTCGGAAACAATGAAACAAGCCATGTACTTTACCGATGCTGGTTTGACCCCCAACGATGTAGATTTCGACCCTACGTACCTATACCGCACCTAAGACCCCCACTTGTGAGCTATGAGAACCTACCCTTGCGTTTTAATCACAAAATCAGCCATCTCTTCTCCCTATTTCAGCTATGTTCGAACCAAGGGAAGGAAAAAGAAGAGAAAGGAAGCTCCAAGATCATCCCACCATTTTTGTACACTTTGAGCTCAAGTTTGAAGCTTTTCTTGCTTCATTTCTTTAAGGTAAGATCATAATTGAACTCTCCATGTGGTATTACATCTAATACTCCGAAAGAATCATGCTCTAAGTTATAATTTCATGGATTTTTACATGCCTTGTGAATAGGAAGGGTTTGGAAGAGATTGGTAATTCTTGTACATCTCCTGAATTCTTGCAATTATGGCACTTATATGTTGATCTAAGGTGTTCATTCAATGCATATTTATGATCTTAGGCCATGGTAGTTGAGCTTGATCAATCTCCTTATTTGTGAACTTGATGATGGAGTATGAGAGTCGGGAGTTTTGCATGAATCCTTTGAGTTATGCATAAATATGAGAAGTGTGATCAAGTTATGGGTGCTATAAACAAGTTTGCTTCATTTTTAGCTTGAATTAGGTGATCTCTTGCATAGCTTCTTGTTGCCTTGGTTACCTTGTTGTTGTGCTTCGTTGCTTCAGGGGAGAATTTGCAGCTTTTAGAGGCCTGGAGCTGTTAACACCCGTTACAGCTTTTAGGCGTGGTGAGGGTAACACCCATTACCCTCCTTCTCTCGCGAAGCTTTGTGCTTCTGCCTGGGGTAACGGGCAGTTGTTCCTGCTAGGGTAACGCCCATCATCCTATACAAGAATGTTGGTGTGAGGCTTCTGCCTCCGGTAACGGGAGTTACCCCTTTTATTCTGCAAAATAGTAACCCCCGTTACCCCTTATGTGCTTATTTCATTTCGTTTTTCATTCATCTGTTTTGTGAATTATTATCTCGTATATGATTCCTAATTGTTAATGTGACACCCCGCCTCTTCGGCATTCCAGGTACGACGTCACGAGTGAATTTAATTCAGTAATTTATTTGAATTATGTGATTAGCATGCTACGTGTCAACGTAAGATTTATTTTAACATGTGTGCATTAGAATATAATTAATTGTTCTTGGGCTCAATCGCCCAATATTTGCCAAATTAGGATACCTAATTTTAATTAGGACGTTTGAGCCTTCGTGGTTATTTGAGCTCGGGAATTCGAATTCGAATTACGACCCCGCCATTTGATTCGTTTCGATGATTCGGATTTAATGGATTTAGCCTTTTAATTTTCTAAAAGCCATTTGATAGCCCAACCGTTTTAAAATCCGATCCGTTTGGACGGGATACCGTTTGACCCTGCCCGTTTGACCCGACCCGTTTCAGCTCAAAAAGAAGCCAAGCCCTTTCTCTCTCCCCATTTCCCACGTTTCAGCCACAATGGAGGAGGAAGAGAAGCAAACATTCCCATTTTGGCCATTAAGCTTTGAGCTCAAGCTTCCGACCATCCGACCATCAGATCAACGACCCAAGGTAAGATTTGTGACCCTTTCATTACGTGCTTTAGTTCTATACCTCTTTCGTTTCTTGATTCATTACCTAAGTGCTAGTTGGAGAAGATGATGAATAGTGTTGGGTTCGAGTTTTATGTGTTCGGGTTTGTTTCGGGAGCATTTATATGCAAATATGTCACCTACGTGCTATATATGCTTCGTTGTACGTCTTTCGTGCGTTCCGGTGTTGATTGGGTTCGTGTGAGCTTGGGGTTGGGTTCCATTTCCGCTATTGTCACTGTTCCACCATTTTTCTGGCAGACGATACCCAAACGCCCGTTTTGTGCCTCAGTGTAATTCCCAAACGCCCGTTTGGGCACCTTATGTTTTGACCCGAGAGCATCTAAACGCTCGTTTCTGCTTTTAGTTCAATTTTCAAACGCCCGTTTCTCCCTCATACGAACTCTAAATGACCTGATTTTGGATTATTTGGAAACCTCTTGAAGTTTAATACAACATCCAATTTGAATCACATCAATACATTGTCTAGATTGGGAGATATAATCATTTTAATTTGGTGTCGCTATTTTTCCAAAACTCGGCGATCAGCCAACTTTGATCCTACGGCATTTCCTCGTCACTTTGAACTAGAATTTGAGCCTTATATCATTTTAAAGGTCTAGTTGTCTAGTTTCATTCCCAAGAAGCAAAACTTGATTCCCACTTCTCTAACTCAAGATATTTCAGTTTTCCTACGACCTACGTATTTTGGAAAATTTCTAGTTTTGCCCGATTTAACTCAAAACCACGTTTGGTGTCTTTCTTCCACTTTTCTTGTACCTTTCTGACCCCGAGCTTGTTCTTAACTTGTTATAACATGTCTATGTGTTGATATTTGTTCTATTTATGCATGTTATTTATGATTTTTGCATTCCGTTTTCGTTTGTATGCCTTCCTTATGCAAGAATTGGTTATTCTGCGTTCATGCACACCTTGTTTGCTCTTAATTGGATTAATTGGATACTTGAGTGTTTCTTAAGCATGATTATGACTCCATTACATTATGAGATGCATACGTTTGCATGAATTTGATTTGTATATGAGCTTTGCCTACATACTTGCATTCTTTAAATGCGTAAACATAAGCCGTGCGTCAATGTGGTTCATTTGGAGTCTAAGTTTGGTGTTTTGTCTTCAGTTGGTTCAGGTGCACCCGGGGTGGTGTTTCATGCTCCGTTCTGATTCCGGGTGAATCATTTGTCCGATTTTGGTTCTTCGGTGTAAGGTGAGGTTTTAGGATTTTTGTTTTAGTTAAAGCGACAGATAACCCTCTGTGCTCGTTTTCAAGCCTGCATGTGATTATTCTATTATATTTATATATTAGATATGTGTTTAGATGATATGTTTATGAATTTGTTATACGATTAAAGGTTTTTGAACTATACGTACTAGCATATGTGAGCTTGAAAATGTTTTGCAATGGGGCTATGCTGCAAACCGTGTGTCTTCAAGCTAGCTATGGATTAGGATGACATGGAGAGGTACGTCTATAGCATATGCTAAGTTGCAAGGTAAGGTATGCTCTGATAAGGTACGTACGTTACGATTATGTTTTGAGTGTAAGTCTCGGGTCTTGTGTTTCTTTTGTTTTAGAGTCACTCTCGGACATACAAGACCCCGAAGTCTAAGTGGTTGTCCAATCTTTTGGCCCGGTTTTTCCCTACTCCTTTTGCTAAGGTGAGGTTAGGAACTTTTGTATTAGTTAAGCAACCTATGGCCTAATGTGTGTTGGTTTCTCACCCCGTGTACGAATATATCTTATTTATATTTAAATAACGAGTGCTTAAGCTATGTAATGATTTTATGAATAAGCTTTACGTTTCCAAAATTGGTATAAGTACGAGCATATGTAAGCTATGTTTTGAATCTGTCTATTCGTTTACGTTATGTATGAGCGAGATGTTCCCCGAAGATGGGAATTGGTATTGGTAAGGTATGTTGGGCCCCAGGAATTGTAGGTAAGGATGCCCGGGATGGCAAGGGCCGTCGGGTTAAGCCTGTGCATGATTTCCATTCGTAGTATTACTCGCGATTCTTCGAGGTTGATGAGGCGTGATGCTCCGAGAACATTGTGGGTTAGCTACCCCTTGTACATAAGTAAGTAGGTGGAGAGGGTTTGATTCCCGAAACACCACTAGTTGTTGGGGTTGGATTTGCTTTATGAATTCAGTTTTGTGATATGCTATGAGGAGTTAGGGGAAGTCCGTTCTCGCCGGACAGTTGTTTATTTTTCTGTTGATGGTTCGTGAATCGATCTAGGATTTATTTTATATACTATACGTTAGCTTTTGGAAGTAGTTTGGTTTGCAAAAACCTTAGCTCGGTTCATGACTATCGCCTTTGATAATTGATATGCTTTATATGTATTTAGGTGTGGGTGTGCGTTTAGCCCCCTCACTCAGTAAAGTTGTTGACTGACCCCTCTCTTTTCCCACCTTCAGTGCAGGTTATCTCGAGCTAGGCGGGGAAGTACGTGTCATGGTCTTGTACTTACTAATCTAGGTCGAGTCGCATACATTATCTCTAATTTTGAGTACTCTCTATATTTATTCCTTTATGAGTACTCTCTGCATGTATTTCCTTTATGACTTATGACTTGTAATGGGGAGATTATATACATATTTGCTCCTTTTTGGGTCGTGAGGCCATTTAATATGCTATACATGTCCGTTTTATGAGCTTTTATCGATCCTTACTTGTTGCTTCCGCATTTTAATTGTTGTGTTGCATGCTCTACTCAAGTTTTAGCCCCGCTTAGCCTAGTGTGTGTGTATGTAGGTCCCCCTTCGCTTAGACTTGGACTCATATATGGAAGTTCATTTCATATGTGAGTTCCGATTTAGGTACGTTGATGTGGTGGCCCAACTCTTCGGGCGTCATAATAAATTAATAATTAATGCTCATGATTACACAAGGTATAGGTTGGACATTATGCACGCCCACTTACCGGGCCATGAATATCCTAATGATTGAATGAATATGATAGTTGTAATCTCGTAGATGCTTTTCTTTGTTTTACCTACTTGGGAAAGTTATTATAAAACTTCATACGGGATTATGACTTGCATGTATGGGTTTAATTACCGCAATACTTATACTTATGCCCTGTTTTATACCCACCAGTCTCCTTTAGACTGAACCCGGTTTGTTTTTAGTTATGTTGTGCAGGTTTGGTGAGTGTTAGGCGAGAATACGAGTCATCTAGGTATTGTATTTGGGTCTAGCACTTTCTTACACTCATATTGTTATTTTGTATTAGGATTATGACTATGTTGGGCGCTTATTGATTTTGTAGGTCGTGTGGGTCATTGATATTTGTACATTGGATATATCTTGTTATTTGGAGCTTGAAAGCTCATCGTATATATATGTTATGAATTGCTTCCGCTTTGATATCTTTACTCCGAATTTATCTAGTAGTCGTTCTCGAATGGTTTAACGGTTAGCTCCCACCAACCATAGCATGTGTATTGTGTCCCTATTCGCCATGATTTGGCACGCGTATTAACTATCCATTTCATATGCAGGTCGGGTCTCGATGCAGGGGATGTGGTGCATTGCGCTGGGTGCTACATCCTTAAGTGGTATCAGCGCTTAGGGTTACAAAACCCGGGCTCTCGTGTCGTGTTGAGTCAGCCTAAGTCGTACTACTTTAGGAACAACTTATCAACGTGTTGCATATGCATTTCTTATGTGATTATGTGCTTTAATTCTTGATCTTGTTTGAATTACTTACACTCTCATGCATGGACTAAAAATTGCACACATTTCAGTGTTTTATTACAGGATGCGTCCTGTAGCACCCCGGAGCGTAGGGTCACCACATCCCCCGCACTTTGACCCGACACATTTACGAAACGGGAAATCCGTATACATGCACAAGTCAAAGCGAACGGGAGACAGACAAACACTCCTAAGCTAGGCGGATTCTAACCCTTACGAAATGTACATTCAAGTATCAAATTACAAACACATGCGGAAGCGTAATATTTCAAAACGATTTACACACACGAGCCCATCACAGGCTATAACTGAGCAAATATCCAACATATACCAAGTTTATTCCAAAAGTTCCAGCCCGACAGTGGCAATTTAAAACTTAACATATATGCTGGTAAGGCCACAATATGTACATGAACAAAATGTAGAGTGTATGCAAGTACGACCCAAAAACTCAACTTAGACGAACTTGAACTACTTAATGCTCCGCCTTGCTCCACCAAAGCATACCTGTACCTGCGAAACTAAAAGATGGAAAAGCAAGGAATCAGTCCACAACTGAATGAGGGGTTAACCCACGCACACTATAGATATAACAGTGCAGAGCACGTATCAAAATTCGAATGTTCATGAACCCAACGATGGTTTTTGCATACCAAAACATTTTCTAAAAGCCAAAAGATACATGCGTATACAAAAGAAATCAAAATCCTATTCAGTCCATCCTTGTTTCACAAACTCAAAATAGAACAGAGCTCTGCGAGTACGAGCTTTCAAACCACGTCCGTCAACACGCCTAAAAAATACAGGAAAAATAAAAATCAAAACATAATCCCGCCATCACGTCATGGAAAGGAAGGCAGTGCACCCCAATCCTTTCAAAAACACGTATACACATCGAGACGGGGGCTCATGACTCCTACCCGCTCCTTCGATGGGGTTACCACCGGCTCAAGATAACTGACCTGTACCAAACCTCCTGCAAACAAGCAAGTAATCTCAAATGAAGACTATGCACAGGGCACGGTCCTGACGGCCCAATACCGTCCCAGGCTCCCTTACCCATAGTCTCCGGGCCCAATACACGAAGTATCCACAAGTATCAGGAATGCATTTTCCATATCTTTCAACGGCTTGTCTCGCAAGAGTACAGATATCACTTTTTATCACTTTCAAGATTTACCACTTCTCAAGATCAAGGCATACATAGGCCCAAAATTATACACGTATCAAATAAAACCTTCAAGAGTGCAAATATCAGAAGTATGCGTACATATATAACCTTAATACATAGCTATTCAGGCCGGAAACAATCATATAGAGGTATTAGGGCATAGCTAAAAACACATCTAACCTCACCTTTGACAAAAGAGTTCCAAAGAACAACACCGGGCACGGAAATGAGACTAACCCTCCGGATCGAACTCTCCTGGGATCACCTGTGAACAAACAACGAGCACAACATGACGAAGAATCAATCATGAAACACTTAGATGCACGGCAAACGAAAAATGAATGCAATTGAATGCAAGAAATGGAATGCATGTGAGCAAGGATATCATTTAGGCATGCCGGGCTATGGAGAACAAATCACGGAGCATATTTTCAACTCATATCATAGCACCATAATCTGAACAGTACATAATTACATATTTAACATGTTAGGAACAAGTTCGGTATGGAAAAATCACGAAAGAAATGGAAGAGAAGCTCAAACGAGGCTTCGGTTGCAAATCTAGCAAAAGCTGGCAGTTTTCTGAAAATGACCAGGCTGTAGGAAAATCAAAATATCTTAAAATTTAGAAGTCCAAATTCGGTTTCGTTTTTTGGAAATGAAACTAGACAGACACGTCTTTCTGACCATATATGGCTCAAGTTTTTATTCCAAGCGGATCAAAACAGTTTATTGTTTAAAGTGGGTTGAACGCAGGATTTCGGCAGACTGGCGATACCATTTTGTATTGGGCATATCCTACTCTCCAGAATGAATTTTGACAAGCCGTAAAAAGGAGAGTGTCCTAGACTCAACGAAGTTTCAGTGGTTACAAATGCAGGCAATTATAAGATGTTTTTCTTGGGTAACAGATGCGAAAAAATCACTGCAGAAAACTGTGAAACAGGGCAGAACAGGGGATTCACTTGTGGGTTCGGTTCGTACTTGTTCCAGGCCTCAAAACTTGAATATCAGGTCCATAAATCATACATAAAGTGTCTATAATTTCATGTAAGGTAACATGCTGCAAATAAATTGCAGTTCATGCAAGAATTATGCAGTTTATACACGTAAAAGTCACACAACGGTCATCAACTTTCAGCAAATGCACAAGAATCACCAATTTCTCACAAATTCCTACACCTAGCTGCACGTATAACTCCATGGCCACCATGTTAGAGACTGAACCTTGCTGAAATGGAAGCAGAAAGATGATAAGGGGTTCACCTCTTACCTTCCTTAACTGAAAATCGAAAGGGGAAGGAGATGGGGAGCTTGCTTCTTCACTTGTCTTCAATGAAGTCTTTACCTTTTGCAAGAAATAAAGTGGTTGTACGTGAAGGAAGAAAAGGCAAAATTGGTGTTGTGCTGCTGCTGCTACTTCCTTTCACGTGAGGAGAAATAAAAGCAACGAGGTGATGATGCACTTGAGTTTAGGAGCTGCTGCCACTTGCTTCAACGTAAGGGAAAAATGGAAGCAAGGAGGTGACAATGCGCTGAAATTAGGAACTGCTGCTATTTGCTTCAATCGTGAGGGAAAAAAAATGGAAGCAAGTAGGTGGTGATATGCTTCAATTAGGGGGAAAGAGAAAGAAGCTAGTAGGTGAATAATATAGGCTCAATTCCAAGAAATAACAGGTCGAAGTGGACCGGTTTTAGGACGTCAGGATAGCAAACGGTTTCCGAAAATTATGAAATTAACATCATTCATCTCAAGACGTCAAAATGAATTAAATGGCGAAGGCGGATCTCAAATATCTCATCCCAAACTTAGATTAATTCAAAGGGCTTGAAAGTGATCTATTGACGTTGTTATCCCGAAACAAGCTTGCTAGGGTTACATTCGTTCTAATGGATTCTTCGTTCGAACTTCCCACGACCCTAACACTTGTTAATCTAAACCTTTAAATGAGCGGGGCGTCACAACCTCCCCACCTTAAAAGAACCTGGTCCCCAGGTTCACTGCTCTGATCTGAATAACTCCGGATATAACTTCCTTATCTTTTCTTCAGTTTCCCAGGTGGCTTCTTCGGACTTCTGATCTTTCCATAACACTTTAACCATTGGGATTTGCCGACTTCTTAACTCTTGCATTTTTCGATCCATGATTCTCATCGGTTTCTTCTTGATGGTTAGGTCCGGTTCAAATTGTACATCTTTAATTGGGAGTATGGTTGATTCATCGGGATAATATTTACGGAGCTGTGAAAAATGGAATACATTATGAATCCCGGTCATGTTCGGAGGTAAGTGTTGGAAAACACGAATTAGAAGCGGAAATTTAAAAATTTTCCAACAAAAGGACCTTGGACTCGCAATCGTGTATCCAAATTGGTAGAGATAAGAAACTTACTTTTGTTTTATTCTTTCTTGAAGCGTTTCAAGCCACCTAAGAACGCTCTTCTCGCGGCTTGATCCCCTCTCCTTGGTAAAGCTCGAATCTTCAAACCTCTAACTTGAAGCTCTCTAGAGATACTCCACCAACTTGATCACAATCTAACTAGTAAGGATGCTAGTTCTCTAGTTAGTGTCTATGCTTAACCTAGGGTTTCGTTTATCTTGGAGAAAGGATGGTGTTCAACACATGAACCAAAAGAATTTTCAATTAGCTCTAAGGGGAGCTCGAGCTCCCCTATTTATAATAAGGGAGTGGCCGAAAATCCCTGGTCCTTATGGGCTAAGGATTTTGGTCCCTCTGTCCTACTACTTGATTATCAAGTAATTTTGACTTTGACTTTGAATTCAAATTCAAATCAACTTTGAAGAGAGGTAAAATATCCAAACTATTTTTGGATAATTTTATACATTATTTATTTAAAATAAATAACTTATTTTATCTAATTAATTAATTCATAATTAATTAACTTGATTATTTTCTCCAAAATTAGACTTTCTTCTTAATTTAAAATTAACCCAAAGTCTATTAAATAATTAACACATTTAATTATTTAATATATATCCAATATATATATATTTACACGTGTGGGACACATGTCACAAGGACACGTGTCACTCACGTGACCCACACGTGTGGAACCCTCTTGGCCCGATTAACGCGTTTAATCATTTTCAAGCCTCAACTCATGTAACGAAGTTGTTGTGTGTGACCCTCTAGGTTCATAATTCAATTAACAGTGACCCTAATTAATTAATTCACTAATTAATTAATAAGTCCACAGATTAAACGACCATAGTCCAGCAACAGGTGTTTAACCCCTAGCTGAATTGGAATGTTCGGATTCGACAGAACGTTCAAGTCATTGATTCATGTGAGATACAATCCTCCTACTTAGTATCTCTCAACCAAGATCTAGGGCAAGGGAATAATCAGAACCCTAATAATCCGGTCTCAAAGCTAAGTGCATTTCATATCCATTTGATCTCAATCCAAGGAGCCCTTTTCTTGATGTCTTGATCTACTGCCTTGGCCAAGGACTCCATATGGCATACGAATGACTTACACAATAAGAGATCACCTTGCATACGCAAGTGTAGGTCCTTTCTTGATTCTCATTCACTTTCATGAATCACTTGTGGGACAAGGAACCTCTTGTCTAAGGATGAATTAATCACATCAATGACTCGTGAGATATTTTCTAATCTGGAAGTTTCCATTTCCTGAAATAGAAACTTCCTTTCCCATTTACGAATGTTCTCACACGGGGCACCTTAGTGAACTTACTTATTAAAGTAAGCACCCTCATGTATCACGCACGTATCAACTATACACTTTGCACCTCCATGAAATAAGGTGGTCCTTCTTAAGGGCGTGATCCCACAAGCAAGCCTTAGAGGAGTCAGGTTGACACTCCCACTATCGGTAGGACTCATCGGCTTTGAGTATTTTACTAATCATAACTTATGTGATATAGGGCTTGTTTGATGAACCATTTCACCTAAATGGTAGAGTCCTAAAGTCATCAGGATTAGGGGAGTTCTTATACATGCACAGATAAAGTAAACGCACACCAAAAAAGAGCATATAAAGAAGTGTTGCCTCAATTCGTTATTTCATTCAAAGATTGTCTGTGATTACTATAAGGAAAAGCACAAAGCGGATATACAATCGGCTTTCAAGGGCACTATTCCTAACAATCTCCCACTTGCCCGTCAAAGCCATTCTAAAGCTACTCTAAGTCCCATCTTCTGAAGATGACCTTGGAAAGCTTCTCGACTAAGGGGTTTAGTAAGTGGATCTGCCACGTTCTCTGCTGATGTGACCCTCTCAATTTGCACATCTCCTCTTTTGATAATATCACAGATTAGGTGATACTTCCTCATAATGTGCTTGGTCCGTTGGTGAGATCTTTGTTCTCTTGCTTGAGCAACCGCCCTAGTGTTGTCACAAAATACAGTAATGGGGTCTTTCATACTAGGAACAACATTAAACTCTTGAATGAAGTTTGTAATCCAAACACCTTCCTTAGCTGCATCATTTGCAGCTAAGTATTCGGCCTCAGTGGTCGAATCAGCAGTAGTCGTTTGCTTGGAACTCTTCCAACTCAGTGCTCCGCCGTTTAGGCAGAAAATGTATCCTGACATTGACTTAAAATCATCTAAGTCAGATGCAAAGCTTGCATCACACTATCCTTCGACAGTAAGATCTTTCTGACCTCCGTAAACTAAGAATAAATCTTTAGTACTTTTCAAGTACTTAAGAATATTCTTCACGGCAGCCCAGTGACCATCTCCAGGGTCAGATTGGAAACTACTTGTAACACTAAGTGCATAAGCCACATCCGGTCGAGTACATAATATTGTATATATTATGCTATCTATTGCTAATGCATAAGGTGTATGAGTCATTCTTTCCTTCTCAAGGTTAGTCTTAGGATACATCTTCTTTGAAAGACATGTTCCTACACTCATCGGAAGGTTCTTAACCTTTCCTGACTCCATATTGAATCTCTTCAATACTTTGTCAATGTACATCGACTGTGATAGTCCTATTAACCTTCAAGATCTATCTCTATAGATTTTAATTCCAAGGATATAGGACGCATCACCAAGATCTTTCATCTCAAATTGGTTCGATAACCATAACTTAGTCACTTTCATGTCATCCTTCGAATTCCCAATAAGAAGGATGTCATCAACATAAAGTACTAAGAATTGCACTGAGGTCTCCAATTCCTTTCTATACACACATGATTCATTCGAAATTTCAATGAATCCAAACGCTCTGACTGATTCATCAAATCGAATATTCCAATTCCTAGAAGACTGTTTCAATCCATAGATTGATCTTTGGAGTTTGCAAACCTTTTGCTCGCTCCCACTGAATGTGAAACCTATGGGTTGGTCCATATAAATGTCTTTATCAATGTCACCATTGAGAAAGGCAGTTTTCACATCCATTTGCCATATCTCGTAGTCATAATACGCAGCAATGGCAAGCATGATCCGAATAGACTTTTGCATTGCAACTGGTGAAAAGGTTTCATCAAAGTCCACGCCGGGTCTTTGAGTGAATCCTTTTGCAACCAGTCTTGCTTTGTAGGCTGCAATGCTTCCATCAACTCCAAGCTTTCTCTTAAAGATCCATTTGCAACCTATGGGTTTGACCCCATCAGGCAAATCTACCAAGGCCCAAACTTGGTTGGAGTTCATGGAATCCATTTCGGATTTCATGTCTTCTATCCACTGTTCAGAGTCAGAATCTGAAAGTGCCTCCTCATATTTTAAAGGATCATTATCCTTTTGAGAGATTTCATGGAATAATCCATACCATCTCTTCGGCTGTCTTGGAGTGCGTTCGGAACGCCTTAGAGGAGGATTTTCGTGTGTATCGAAATCCGTGATTGGTTGTGGTTGATCAGTAGGGGATGTCTCTTCAGTGGGTGGCGTGGGCTCACTTTGCACTTTCTCTAATTCTATGATCTTCCCTTTCTTTTCTTTAAGGAATGGTTCCTCAAGAAAAGTGGCATTTCTGGAAACAAACACCTTTTGCTCAGATTGATCATAGAAGTAGTATCCTATGGATTCCTTAGGATAACCTAGAAGGTAGCATAAGTTAGAACGAGATTCTAACTTATCTCCCACTATCCTCTTCACGTAAGCAGGACAACCCCAAATTCTTAAGTAAGAATAACCAAGGATTTTACCACGCCACATTTCATAGGGTGTTTTAGGGACTGACTTAGAGGGAACTAGATTCAAAATCTTTGCTGCACTTTCTAGGGCATAACCCCAGAAAGAAGGTGGTAAGTCAGTGAAACTCATCATGGAACGAACCATATCTATTAGGGTTCGATTCCTTCTCTCAGAAACTCCATTAAGCTGAGGAGTTCCCGGAGGAGTCCAGTGAGAGATAATCCCATTATCTTTGAGATGATTAAGGAATTCGTCACTAAGATACTCGCCTCCTCGATCAGATCGAAGTGCTTTGATCTTGTGACCAGTTTGGTTCTCAACCTCCTTTTGACATTCTAAGAATTTCTCAAAAGCTTCAGATTTATACTTCATTAAGTATACATAACCATACCGACTAAAGTTATCAGTAAAGGTTATGAAATACTGATGATTGTTTCTAGTGCTTACACTAAGCGGTCCACAGACATCAGTATGGATCAAATCCAAGACCTTAGTGGCACGTTCCACATTTCCTTTAAAAGGGACTTTGGACATTTTTCCTTTGAGACAGGAATCGCAAGAAGTTAACTCTTTGAGATCATTTTTAGAGAATGTTCCTAAAATGTTTATCTTGCTAATTCTGTTCTTGGGAATGTGTCCTAATCAAACGTGCCATAAAGGAGCTGAAAGTTTGTCATCTCTCTTACGCTTCATTTCTCGTTGTATATTCATAATATTGATATTCTGAGTTAGATAAAGTCCATTACTTAGAGTACCGATGTGAACGGAAGAGTTGTTCCGTTTGATAAAGTATTTACCATTCTTAATATAAGTTTCATAACCTTCACAAAATAAAATTGGAACAGAAATTTTATTACGAATAGTGCTCGGTACATAAAGGACTTTATGTAAGACTAACTCAAAACTACCTAAATCTAACTGTGCCTAAAGCTCGAGCTTCAACATTTGAGCCATCGCCGATCTTCAAGACACATTCTCCTTCTTTGAGTTGTTGGACTTCACTTAGCATCTATACATCATTAAAGATATGAGTTCCAATACCGGTATCAAGTACCCAATAACTAGAATTAATAGAAAGATTTACTTCAAAGAGAAAGATACCTTTCTTTAGAGTAGCCTTGTACTCTGGGTAGTTTCTCCTCCAATGTCCCGCTTTGCCACAATGGAAGCAAACATCCTCTTTCTGATCACGCTTCTGCGTTTGGGCCTTCCCCTTCGAAACGCCCCCAGTGGGCCTAAGGGGTTTCTTCTTCTTCTTCTTTTGGGCTTTCTTGCCCTTACCTTTAGAAGGCCCAGAAGAGGAAGATGGAGCATTCACCATCAAAACCTTATTGTCCTTCTTAATCGTGCCTTCAGCAGTCACAAGCTGACTAATCAGCTCAGCTACCGTAGCACCAGCATGATTCATGTTGAAATTGAGACAAATGAGTTGAATGATGGTGGGAGCGAAGCTAGCAACAAATCCACTGAAAGCTCATCTTTCAGTGTCATGTCCATGGAAGCAAGTTTCTCAGTAAGGGCGAGAAACTTGAGTCCATATTCATGGACACTTGAACCTTCCCTCATTCTCAAGTGGAACAATTCCTTTGAAGTGTTATACCTTGTAACACGTTCATGAGGGCGGTAAAGTTGCTCTAAGTGGTTGTAAATCTCCCAAGCGAATTCAATGGCCTCATGTTGCCTTTGCAAGTCCGGAGACATGTTAGGCAACATAAGGCAACGGGCTTGGAGATTATCATCCTTCCACTTCTGAATCGCGTCCCGCTCGGCCCGAGTGGGAGCCTCCCCTTCGGGACTAGGCTCCCCTTCGAAGAGAACATAAGTTCTCTTCTCAGAATCTAAAATGATTTTTAGATTCCTCAGCCAATCAGAATAGTTGGGACCAGTCAACTTGTTTGACTCGAGGATCGATACAAGAGGATTTTTGGTTGCCATTTCAAAACAATTAGAGAATCAGAAAATCTACGACCTAAATGGTAAAACAGAGAACTAGTGAGCATTCTGAATTATAACGATATACAAAAGATAAGGTCTTTAATCTAATGTAGCTCCCACTGTTTTTCAAAGATCTGGAATTCCTAAAGATCTAAGAGGAACACTTTTCCCAATGGGTACTAAAATCCTAGGCATTTTACCTCGAACCCACGACTCGCGGACATTCTAAGTAAAACCCTATGTAGGTACAACTTACCAATTCTAACACCTTTAGAACTCTTAGTAATTGTTTTTGCATCACCTATCTTTCAATATGGACCCACGACTCGTGCGACATCCATATTTACCTAGGCGTTAAGCTAGACCCATCAATCATAAGATCATGATCAAAACTTAGTTCGAATGACCCACGACTCGCGGACATCGCCCTTGCCAAAATTGACCATGAATATTGACCATTTAAAATGACCAAATATGGACTAATAAGCTCCACTAGCTATCCCACGACTCGCGGACAATAACTAGCTTCACTTACTAAACTTAAAACCTATTGATGGAATGCTAGGAATTTAATTCAAAATTTGCATCTCGAATTAAATACCTATTTGTTCGAAATTAGCTTAATATTTAATGGGAATTTTCGAATCAACCGGAGAGTTGTCCGGTTCGACCTCACCAACATATATGTTATCCAATTTTATTAGTCTTGATTAATGCAAGTACACTTAAATGCATTCCAAACAACCACATAAACAGATAACATGTCCTAGCATGATACTAACATGTAATGATCATGGGTTCTACCTATCTTATGCATGATATGTGGAAGCCACTCCACAATCACAAGTTCTAACATGCATGCCACATAAACAATTTAAATCACATAAGGGAAAGCGGTAACAAAATACGAGCCCTGTCTCTATTACATTTTTACAATTGAGATTCCCCTCCCAAACATTTTGAGGGGTCTTCACTTATGGCCTCCTTGTTACTTGATTATGGTCTATCTTACTGCATGGGTGCATTGTCTCCAAAATGAATATAAAACCTCACCACCTATCTCTACTCTCAAATTACAATAAAAAGAAAAAGACATAAAGTAATAAGGCTCAATCTTCATATTGGCCTTAGATAATTACACGGGGCATACCCCGGCCTCAAAAATAGTAATATGGAAAGCCACATAATAAATCACATAACAATATGCATATAAGTGAGGCTCCAACCTAAATTGAAAAAACGCAACTATGGGGCTCCAACCCCAATTTAAACCATCTATGTGCATAAATTAAAACTATACATAAGTATAAACCCATGATCACCTAACATGCTCTTGCGAGAATTTAAATTTAGCCAATAAATTAAAATTCCCGTTTCAAGTCCTAATGACTTAAAATAGGACTTGATGCGAATCTTGTTTATAAAAGTTTTCAATAAATCCCAAATTAACAAAAACAAATAAAATTCCAATTAATTTCTGAAAATTAATAATTTTATCAAAGATGTATTTTCCCAAAATATAAACAGTTTCAATTTCTAAAAAATCCCAATTTTATGTTTTATTCAAAAATTAAAATAAATATTCAAAAATAAAATTTTGAAATTAAGATAAAAAAAAATTGGGACTGGATTGCACGAAATACGAAAAATCGAATTGCGATGGAGAAAACGGTGCTCGTACACTAAAGGGCTGTGCGGGTCGCGAGGCAGGCGAGCACAGCGCGCGGCCCTCTCGGCCAGTGAGGGAGGGCGGCTGGGCGTTGACGGGCCGGCTCGCCTAGGCTCCAGCACAGGTGTCCGGGTGGTGCTGGGCGGCTGCCCTGCGCACGCCTAGGCCAGGCGGGCGGTGGCGCGCGAAGCCCGCGCGCGCGACGGATTCGCGCGCGGGGTTTCGCGTGTTCGTAATCCAGGCTTTTCATTTCGTGTTTTCGTTCAAAAGCAAAAACAATCCAAGAAATCCAAAAACAGTTTATACAGTTTCAAATCTAAAATAGTTTACAAAAATTAAATTTTGCATAAACCAATTTTCAGAAACTTTTAGGAAAATATACAGTTTGGTAATTCAGGCTTTCTAAAACATTTACAAATACTCAATCACATCAAGACTAAGAATTTCTACCAAATTCAGTATAATTGAGACGAATCAGAAACATGATTAACGAGGTGGCTTTGATACCACTTGTTGGAAAACACGAATCAGAAAGCAGCGCAAATTTAAAAATTTTCCAACAAAAGGACCTTGAACTCGCAATCGTGTATCCAAATTCATAGAGATAAGAAACATACTTTTGTTTTATTCTGTCTTGAAGCATTTCAAGCCACCCAAGAACGCTCTTCTCACGGCTTGATCCCCTCTCCTTAGTAAAGCTTTAATCTTCAAACTTCTAAGTTGAAGCTCTCTAGAGACAGTCCACCAACTTGATCACAATCTAACTCGTAAGGATTCTAGTTCTCTAGTTAGTGTTTAGGTTTAACCTACGGTTTCGTTTATCTTGGAGAAAGGATGGTGTTCAACACATGAACCAAAAGAATTGCCAATTAACACATTTAATTATTTAATATATATATACAATATTTATATATATTTGCACGTGTGGGACACATGTCACAAGGACACGTGTGACCCACACGTGTGGAACCCTCTTGGCCCGATTAACTCGTTTAATCATTTTCAAGCCTCAACTCATGTAACCAAGTTGTTGTGTGTGACCCTCTAGGTTCTCAATTCAATTAGCAGTGACCCTAATTAATTAATTCATTGATTAATTAATCAGTCCACAGATTAAACGACCATAGTCTAGCAACAGGTGTTTAACCCTAGCTGAATTGGAATGTTCGGATTCGACAGAACCTTTAAGTCATTGATTCATGTGAGATACAATCCTCCTACTTACTATCTCTCAAACAACATCTAGGGCAAGGGAATAATCAGAACACTAATAATCCGGTCTCAAAGCTAAGTGCATTTCATATCCATTTGATCTCAATCCAAGAAACCCTTTTCTTGAGGTCTTGATCTACTGCCTTGGCCAAGGACTCCATATGGCATATGAATGACTTACACAATAAGAGATCACCTTGCATATGCAAGTGTAGGTACTTTCTTGATTCTCATTCACTTTCATGAATCACTTGTGCAGCCCCAACATAAGCCTTGAATCAGTTTTCTAAGGCGACACCCTTTAAAGCTTATACCTAAGACTATAGAGTTAACTCATAAAGTGACAAGGAACCTCAAGTCTAAGGATCAATTAATCACATCAATGACTAGTGAGATATTTCCTAATCTGGAAGTTTCCATTTCCTGAAATAGAAACTTCCTTTCCCATTTAGAAACTTACTTATTAAAGTAAGCACCCTCATGTATCACGCACGTATAAACTATACACTTTGCACCTCCTTGAAACAAGGTGGTCCTTCTTAAGGGCGTGATCCCACAAGCAAGCCTTAGAGGAGTCAGGTTGACACTTCCACTGTCGGTAGGACTCATCGGCTTGGAGTATTTTACTAATCATGACTTATGTGATATAGGGCTCGTTTCATGAACCATTTTACCGATAGAAAGTTGAAAACGTAGAATGAATAGTGAATTCTTACGTACAAGCGTACGCTTCAAAATTTCGAGCTAGGGTTTGAATGAAGAGTTGTAAAACATTTCAAAAATCTTGAAATAGCTCGAGTAATGCAAATCCAGAGAGAAAACATTTTCCGAATGAAAACCGTTCGTAGTAGAAATAGTAAACTAGGGTTTTCGTAAACATTTTCAATAAAACGAAGTTCGGAATAGATTTTCAATTGAAGAATGATTTCAATAGACTCATTTCAACTCAAGGATCGATTTGACTGTAAACTTGGGTAGGAAAGATATCAGAATCAAAAGCTCATTTTTAGATGAATAGTAATTTTGGTCGGTGAGTTCCCAAAATGCCCTTATGGTTCAAGAAAGGTTTCTGGAGCTTGGAAAACAAGTTCAAAGGATAGGAAAACAGGTGATATGAACCTATAGGGTTCCATTGAAGCATTGGGTAATATAGGCTTGGGAAATGAATAGTAAACTGTATCAAAGGTCAAGAATTCCCCCTTAAAACATGTCAGATCACATATGACCACAAAGTTAATGTACGAATGCAATGCATGAAGGTTTATAAAGTTGGATCACGGTCTATAAACGCTTTACCAATGCCCTTAGTTTACCATTTTCATCCAGGCCCTCTTTTGGGCTGTTACATATCCAGACTCAATCAGTTCATCCAATTGCTTCCTCAGTTCTTCCAATTCAGCTGGAGCCATTCTATAAGGTGTCTTTGAGTACTGTTCAGCTCCTGATATCGTCTCGATTGTAAACTCCAACTCTCGGTTAGGAGGAAAGAAATCTAAATGCTCAGGAAACACATCTACGAACTCTTTCACCACTTCCACTTCTTCGATCTTAAGTTGATCTTTCGGTCTATTCAGAAGATAAGCCACAAATCCACTAGCTCCTTTCTGAATGCAAGCCCTAATCCCCTGTGAAGTTTGACAAGAATTTCCCAAGGGGTTAAAAGAAAAGACAACATCAACGGGATTACATCGTTCATATTCATTCATAATTATTCATAAGGGTTAATGGCCCGGTGAGTGGGCGTGCACAATCTCCAACCTACACCTCGTGTAATCATAATCAATTACTCATTCATTATCATACATATCTTTTGTGCTCATACATATCATGATCATAATCACTCATATACACCTTCTTCCTCCGGGTGGTGGACGGGCTTGCAAGACCCGGCCACCGGTTCATACATAGGCCAATGGGGGTACATGAATCCCACAAGGGCACTCAGCTCCCATTCCTCGCTAAACCTCCTAGCAAGGGCCAGTATCACCGTAGTTTGGTTGGGACTAGTATATGGGATCCCCGTCAGCCCTTGCTTCCTCGGTTAGCCACATATACTAAGTCCCGGGGCCCGTGCAATCATAATCATGTCTTGCCAAAACATAAGGTAGGGTTTCATAAATAAAAGGGGTCATACGTTTGAAATCATTTACACGAAATGACTCCATTTATATAATATACTAATTTTGGGTTAAATCTTGCACATAAGGGATATATAGGGTTGTTTTAACTATAAGAAGAAAAACCCACCTTTTAAAAGCAAAAGAAAGGCACAAGCGTCTCAATGCTCGCCCTCGTCTCCGACCAAACCCGAATCTGTGCAAAAGAAAAGGTATGAGACTCAATGGCCATATATGACGCTCGACAATGAAGTGAATATGACATGAATGCATAAATGATCATATTATATCATGAAAATGTTCATGTGCACTATTAAGGAATTTAAAACATATAGTCAAACCATTCGTTCATTCATTTCATTCAATTTCATAAATTCATAAATTCATAATGCATATCAATTAATCTAAAATTTCATTTAATAATCATAGCAAGTAATATTCATGTTGACAATTAGAATAGGATAAATGAAACATTCAAACAATAATCGTTAATTTAAATACGCGAAATAGTGATCAATTAGATTCAACAATTGAATTAAATCAAATAATATTTAAAATATATAATATATGTATATATATATAATCAAATAACATTTAATTATATAATATATATATATATATTTATTTATTTATTCACACGTACACATGCATATATATATATATATATATATATATATATAGTACATGCATGCAATTAACATTACAAAAGCCATGCATGCAACGTACACACACAAATATAAATATATGTAATTATTATACATGCATGCAATTAACACAACAAAAGCCATGCATGCACAACACCACACACAGCACATATATATATATATATATATATACAGTAACATATACATGCATGCAATCCAGGAAAAAAAAACGCAGGCAAGAGTTGGAACGAACAAGGTGACACCCCCGTGTCACCACCCAAGCACAAACTGACACACCCCCGTGTCTCGGTACAGGAAGAACTGGACAATTAGCACCCCCGTTTCTCGCTGGAACAAACAAAAACGATACCCCCGTGTCTCGCCTGCAACAACCCCTGTTTTGTTAGCAAATGACGCAGAAAAAGGGCAGCCACTCAAGCATGAAATGCAGGCAACATATGCAACATTACAAGGTATGAAATGTAGCAAGAACTCATCTGAAACTAATCCCACAAAGCCAAGAAAATTGACAGAAAAAAGCAAGAAGGAACGCAGCAGTTTTTTGACAGCAAAAAAATCAGTTTGAAAAACAGAGCAAAGATCACGGAAACAGGGCATGATGGATTCTCTTCATCTCCACATATTCATATCAGTTTAGGCTATCAAATGTGCAACAAAACAACATAAATTCAACACATAATTCAGTTCCAAAAGAGTTCAACCAAGAAAAGAAAGCATACGTGACATTTCATGAAAGTTTTCCCAAAGTACCATAAATGATATCTCATTAATACATCAACCACCAAGAAATCAATGATCATAAATGAAAAGAGGATGTCAAAATAATCATTCTCAAGCTTGGAATCAATCAAAACGATTAAGAATTGATTAAGATCAACAAAATGCCCAAAACTCACTATTTTCGAATGCAGTCCATAACCTCAAGAAACCATGCTCAAATTTGGGAATGAAAGGATGAAAATGATCAGAAATGAACATATATTACAACCCTAAGCTTACCTTGTTGATTGGATGAAGTTTCGATGAGATTTGAGCTCCAAAATCTGTAAGGAATGCTAGGTTACGGGACTGAACTGAAAAGCAGTAACTTTGGCTGAGATTTGGGGATTGTGTGAGGGTTGGTGTGGTTAGGGCCTGATATATCAGGTTAGGTAGTTGAGTTAGGGTTCAATAGAATCAAACCATGGGTAATTTGGTTAAATTTTGGGTAAGATATGGCTATTTTTGTACAGCAAGGTCAGTTTGGTCGCCGTTTCGTTTTTCGGTTGGATTTCGGAGGTTCAAATGACTTTGGAAAAATATAAGGCTAAGTTTACTAAACTAGAATTTTTGTTATGAGTTCAGCAGAGTTTACGGAACTCGAATCCGAGTTCCCGAGCTCAAGATATTAAATTCGGAACCAAGGGTACCCTAAGTGCTCGTTAGCCCCCGATTTGGTTCCACAAATCAAATTAAATTCGTTAACATATCAAATGAATTCAAAAACATAAACCGAGCATATAGACATGTTCACAGCACATATATTTACGACATACTACAATTTCACTACATTTCGATATCATTTCATATAAGAACGATGCACAAAATAAACAACCATGCACATTTCATGCAATTCATGCACATATACCTTAAGATTCATGCAATAAAATTTAAATCAAAAGAATTAATTCTAATGTTAAATAAAATAAATTAAAGTCAACGTATATATTTGAATAATTAATTAATATGGTTAAACATGATTAACTAGCATAACACTTAATTAACAACATAATCAACATTAATCATTAAATTAACAATAATTAAAGAAATATATATATTTATACTTAAAATACGAAATATTATTTTAAAATAATATTAAATTAAAATAAAATATAATAAAATAAAATAATAACAATTTATAGTAAAATTAAATATAAACATGTAAATTCAATTAATTCGCGCACATCGTACCTTTACGTCTGACAAGTCGGGGCGTTACATGCACATCGTACCCCTTTTCCTTTATCCTGGACCCCAAATCTTCTGATCTTGTGCGGGTAACTATCCATCTGGTGCTTAGGGGAACCAGACGCGAAACACTGTCAAGCTTTCTTGCGATAGTTCTCCTCAGTGTGTCCCGTTCGGCGACAATATCGGCAAACGATTTCCTCTGGACCTGGCTGAGGTGCTCTCTGCTGTTGTGGCGCCCTCTGATACTGCCGTGGCGCTTTCTGCTTTTGTGCTTGCTGTTTCGGTGGAGCCTTCTGCTGCTGATGTTGTGGTGCTACCATTGGCCTCTTTCAAGTTCCTTGGGGAAAAGATCTGGATGGTCGCTTGTTCCCTTTATAAGGCTTAGGGTTAGAAGGTCCTTGACGTGCGGTAGTTATCTTGATCTCCTTGTGCGCAGCCTCAACCCTTAGCGCTCTATCAACAGCCCGGTTGTAGGTCTCAATGTCCAAAGAAGCAAGTGCCAACCGAAGTTCGGGCTTCAGTCCATCAATAAACCTCTTTGTCTTGCAACGCTGATCATTCAGAATATGAGGCGCATACTTGATCAGCCTCACAAACCTAGCCTCATACTCCATCACATTCATAGTTCCCTGAACCAAACTCATAAACTCAGTCTCTCGTGCATCACGAGTCACTTGAGGCGTATACTTCTGCTGAAACTCTCTGATAAACTAATCCCAACTTCCCTCAACGTTATTCTCAATCCACATCTGCTGAACATGCTTCCACCAATCGTATGCAGCTCCTTCCATAAGAAAAGTAGCATACCGAACTCGTTCACGATCCTCTGGGTTGATTTCCATAGCCTTGAAAATCTTCTCAAGACTAGTAATCCAATTCTCAGCCTTTATGTCGTTCGGTTCTCCATAGAACTTAGGCGGATTCATCCTCAGAAACTTTTCCAATGACCTTTCATTATGAGGGTTATCTCTCGGTGCACCAACCCTCATAAATTATCGTAGCACATCCCTTAACTCTGGAGTTCCTTCCCGTTCAAGGGGGTGGCGTGACATCTCTTTGGGGTGGCATGACATCTCTTTGGGGTGCCAGTGGTGGTACACGATTCCGGGGTGCTCTTCTCGGTGGCATGTTGTTACTGAATTCATAAGCATTCAGATACATATATTCGATGCATGACATATAATGATTCACAGAATCCGTAACCACGTATTCACATTCCCACGTAGTCACATATAAGTATGAGAATAACACATTCCCATAACAACATATCAGCAAAGATTCAAGATCTCCACACATATCATATAATCAGAAACAACTGTCAGACAACATGTAAACGGGAACAAAAGCTCGTGTAACATATCAACATATCAGAAACATGTATAACATATCCCAAAACATGATCAACATGTAAACGGGAACAGAACGTGTACTGTCGTATCAACCAGAACTGTAATATGATCAGAAGCATGATCAATACAACAACAAGAATATCAGCATGCTAACTATAAATGAAATGGCATGATCCTATCAACGGTCCTAATGGTATCTTGAAGCAACTCTAAGACTCATGCAATGACAGTTATTGTAGCACCCGAGCGTAAGGTACCACATCCCCCGCACCGAGACCCGACCCGCATATGAAATGGAAGTCCATACACGTGCCGAATCACGGCGAACGGGGACACAAGACACACGCTAAGCTAGGCGGGAGCTAACCCTTAAACCAATCAAGCACCAACAGAGATATAATCAGAGTCAAAATGATAAATACGCGGAAGCATAATCATAAGTCATAAGTCATAATCAACGTGGCCACACGGCCTACAAAACAAGTACGCCCGAATTCATAACAATTCATATCATATAGTAGAGTATAACAAAATAAGGTATGTAGTGAGTGCTAAGTACAAATGCAAGACCTAGACGACTCGTATTCCCGCCTAGCACTCCAAAACCTGCATAACACAACTGAAAACAACACGGGTTCAGTCTATAGGAGACTGGTGGGTATAAAACGGGGCATAATATATAAATATCGCGAAATTTAAACATATTCATGCAAGTAGTAATCCCGACGAAGTTTTTAGAATAATTTCCCAAGTGGGTGAAAACAAAGAAAGACATCTTCGGGATTACCACAATCATTTTCATTCATAAAGGCATTCATAGCCCTGGCGAGGGGCGTGCATTATCTCCAACCAACACCTCGTGTAATCATAATCATTATTCATAATCAATATTCATTCGTTATCATGCATAATCAATCTTTTGTGCACAATCATACGATTCATAATCATACATATACACCTTCTTTCTCCGGTTGGTGGACAAGTTAGCTAGACCTGACCACCGGTTCATACATAGGCACAATGAGGGTACATGAATCCCTCAAAGGCACTCGGCTCCCATTCCCCGCCAATCTCCTAGCGAGGTCCGGAGTCGCCGTTAGTTTGGTGGAACTAGTACACGGGATCACCGTCGGCCCTCGCCTCCCCGGATCGCCACGTGCACTAAGTCCCGGGGCCCGTGTGGTTCATAATCATATCATGCATTCGCCAAAATCAGGTAGGAATTCATACATAAAAGGGTTCAGGTTTAAAAATCATTTACTCGATTAAAAGACTCGATATACATATATTATAATTTTTGGCTTAAAACTTTTCAAGTAGGGATATATCGGGTCATCTTAACTAATAGAAGAGAAACCCACCTCGAAAATCACAAGAATTAGGTACAAGCAACTCAAGGCTCGCCCTTGTCTCCAACCGTACCCGAATCTGTGCAAAAGAGACAGTGTAAGACTCAAAATGACCACTTACGACGCACGGCAATGTTATGCATATGGTATGAAATGTATACAATTTATAATTCATGAAATGAATCCAAATAGACAATTAATTCAATTAATACATTTCATTCACAATGATTTCACGTTCATACGCTCCATAATTTATAAATCATATATATCACATTACGTAAAAACATATAACAATTCCATATTCAAGAACACAATTTTGTTGTCATAAAATAATTGAAATAAGATAAATAATTCAATTTAAACATTTAATGTACACATTTACAATTTTATCAAATTCATACAAATTCAAAATACAAAATATAAAGTATAAAATACATATATATATATATATATATATACAGACTATATAATATATATATCATATATACCCAACACACATATATATATATAATACATGATTAATAGGTAATTATATATACATCACACAATTGCATGCATGCAAATACTATAACTTATATATATATATATACGCGTACTGCATGCAAATATATATATATATATATATATATATATATATATATATATATATATATATTACATGCATACTATGATTTATATATATATATATATATATATATATACGTAATGCATGCAACACACACATGTATAACATATAGTTATCTATATAAGCACACACACACACGTAACCCATGAATGCACACACACAGAATACATATATACATGCACACACAGACGGATTACATACACACACAGATTACATATATACAATATACACACACATACAAATATAATATACACTCATGCACACACATATTCTATATACTATATATACACACACGGACTACATATATACATGCACACACAGACGGATTGCATATAAACATGCACACACACAGATTACTCATATATATATATATATACACGTAGATTACATATAGGTACATATATATACAGAGAGAACATGCAGCGGCACAGCGATCACGAGCAGCAACACAGCAACCAACACAGTAGCAGCAATTCACGCAACATCACAACAACAGCAGCACAAACTGAACACAGACGCACCAAAAACAGAGCACTCTACCTCCTCTGCTTCTCAGAATTTACAAAAGCAAACAAGACTAAACAACAACACAAAAACTGACCAATCCAACCTTATAATTTCAGTAAGGAATCAAGCTATCAACAACCATTACCAAGGAAACATAGCAGCCCCAAAAACAGACGCAGCAGCAACGGATTTCCAGAAACAGAGGAGCAAAGATTTCAGATCTAATAAAGCTATGATTAAATCACTCAAACACGGTTCATATATCATAAATCATACCCCTAAGTTCATATAAGATCCATGCATTCAACAAGAACTAACAGGCAAGGTTTGAGCAGATTATCAAATCTCAGATCCATACTGTTCACGAAATGTTCCAAAATCCACAAAACTGATTCACGACCAAATTCAATCGGTAGGAAAGGCTAAGAATAGAAACTAAACACATAACATACATTACCTGCAAGAAAGAAGTGAGGAAGAAGAAGATAGGGGCTGGTTTCTCACTCTCTCGGCCAAGAACGAAGGAAATGGAGAAGAGCTTCAAATCGGCTGAATCCTGCTTCTGTGAACAGTGACGGGGCTGAGGTGATAGGGAGCCTGAAATGTGATGGAGTTGGTGTAATATGGTCAATGTTAGGTGGATTTAGGATAGGGTATGGGCTAAGTATTAATTTAACAGCTCGAGAGGGTACAATTTCAGCCGCGTCAAGTTTCGGTCGAATTTCGAAGGTTCAAACGGGGTTAGAAAAATATAAGGCTTGTTTCGTTCAACCCGAATTCTCGATATGAGTTCAACGAAGGTGACGAAACTCGAATCCGAGTTCCCTAGCTCAAGTTACGGCTTCTGGAATCAAAGGTACGCTAAAAGCCCTTTAAAGTCCATTTGGTCACGTAAAAGAAATTAAATCCGAAAACACGTAAAACGAGATCGAAAATGAGCGTCGAGCATACACACGTAAACATAACTCACATAAGTTACACATATCAAAAATTCACAAAAATCGGAATTGAATTCGGACACGAACGGCACACGTTTCAAACGTCACAAAATATCATTCACAAAATTCAAATAAAATAAAAACCTACGTAACTAATGCGTTAATTAAATAATTAATCAATTAATTCATGATAGTTACGTAATTAGCATAATAATAATATTTAATGCATAATTAACATATAAACACCTAATTAACATAATAACTAAACATTAACGTAATTAAATAAAATTAATTAATCTAATTACGAAATTAATTAATTAAAACTAACGAAATTAAATAATTAAAATAAAAGTAAATTTAAATAAATAACCAAATAATCACATAATTAATTAATTTAAATTGCGCAATTAATACACATACGCCATACCTGTACGAACGAAAAATCGGGATGTTACAACCTCTCCCCCTTAAAAAGAATCCGCCCTCGGATTCACTGTTCGTTCGGAAACAATTCTGGGTGAAACTTTCTCATCTTCTCCTCCGTTTCCCATGTAGCCTCTTCGGTCTTACCACTCCTCCAAAGGACCTTAACCAGTGGAATACGCCGATTCCTGAGTTCCTGAAATTTTCGATCCAATATCTTAATCGGTTTTTGTACGAAGGTAAGACTCGGTTCTAATTCCACTTCTTCAACCGGTAAAACCTCGGATTCATCTATGTAATACTTTCGGAGTTGGGAAACGTGAAAGACATTATGAATCCCTGTCAAGCTCGGAGGTAAATCCAAACGATAAGCTGTATCACCCACTCTCTCCAAAATCTCAAACGGTCCCAAATACCGGGGGTTCAATTTCCCACCTCGACCAATTCTTGAGAATCCTTTACGTGGAGACGCTTTTAAGAAGACTCTATCTCCAACTTCGAATTCAAGGTTCTTCCTTCTTTGGTCGGCATAGCTCTTTTGTCGATCTTGAGCAGCTCTCATCCGTTGTCTAATTATTTGGACTTTATCTATTGCGTCCTGCACGGCCTTAGAAGGTTTATCCTTCTTTTCTCCTCTTTTCACTCCTTCTTGTTTAGTCCAATTCCATTCTTCTAAGTCGAAGAACAACGGGGATCGACACTTTCTTCCATAAAGAGCTTCATACGGTGCCATCTCAATCGAGGTCTGATAGCTATTATTATAAGCGAACTCAATTAATGGCAACTGCTCATTCCACGAGCTCTGAAAATCCAAAGCACACGCCCTCAGCATATCCTCTAAATACTTAATCAACCTCTCTGATTGTCCATCGGTTTGAGGATGGAAAGTTGTGCTAAACTGAAGCCTTGATCCCAAATTCTTTTGAAGTTCTTGCCACAACCTCGAAGTAAACCTTGGATCTCAATCTGACACAATACTAACCGGTACTCCATGAAGTCTCACAATCTCATCACAATACCTCTTGGCTAGTTTATTCACTTTGTCGGACATCCTGATGGCCAGAAAATGAGCTGATTTGGTTAAACGATCCACGATTACCCAAATCCCATCAAATCCTCCTTTCACCTTTGGCAAACCCGTAACGAAGTCCATGGCAATCTGTTGCCATTTCCATTCTGGGATCGGTAAGGGTTGAAGTAGCCCTGATGGCTTCTGATGTTCCGCCTTCACCACTTGGCAAGTCATACAATGTCTCACGAAGTTGATTACATCCCGTTTCAAACCATTCCACCAATAGAATTGTTTCAAGTCTTTATACCTCTTGTTTCCTCCGGGATGTATTGAGTACCCTGACCGATGGGCTTCTTCGAGTATAGTCCTTTGCAACTCTTCCGGCACAACAACTCGATTGTTGAATCTCAGAAGTCCAGTATCATCAAACCCAAAAGGACCTTCTGAATCTATTTGAGCCTTCTCTATTAACTTCTGAACTCCAGGATCAGTTCTCTGAGCATCAAACAATCTCTGTTGAAGATCTGGCTGAATCGTAATGTTCCGAATACAAGCCCTTAATTTGAACCACTCATCTTCCTTCTGAGTTTCCAACTCCAAACTAGCCACGTTAGCTTTCCTACTAAGTGCATCTGCGACCACGTTAGCTTTACCTGGATAGTATCGAATCGTGCACTCATAGTCTGCCAAAATTTCCATCCAACGCCTTTGTCTCTTGTTCAACTCCTTCTGAGAGAAAATATATTGAAGACTCTTGTGGTCGGAAAATATCTCAAAAGAAACTCCATAAAGATAGTCCTCCATTTACCCAGAGCAAAAATCACGGCTGCGAGTTCTAGATCATGAGTGGGATAGTTTTGTTCATGATCCTTCAACTTCCTTGAGGCATAAGCAATTACTCTTCCATTCTGCATCAAAACACAACCCAAACCTTCCTTCGAGGCATCCGTATAAACCATATATCCTTCTGTACCTTCAGGAAGTGTTAACACCGGTGCCGTTGTCAATTTCTCTTTCAAGAGTTGAAAACTAGCCTCACAAGTTTCATTCCACTCGAACTTAGCCTCTTTCTTTGTCAGTCGGGTTAAAGGACCTGCAATCTTCGAAAAATCCTGTACGAATCTCCGATAATAGCCTGCCAAACCCAAGAAACTTCTTACCTCTGAGGCATTCTTTGGACTTTGCCACTGAGTAACTGTCTCAATCTTAGAAGGATCTACTTCCAGACCTTTACTCGAGACAATGTGGCCTAGAAAAGCTACCCGATCGATCCAGAATTCACACTTGCTAAACTTGGCAAACAATCGGTGCTCCCTCAAAGTGTTCAATACAATTCTCAGATGTCGAGCATGATCCTCAGGAGTCCTCGAATAGACCAGAATATCATCGATAAAGATCACCACAAATTTATCGAGGTAGGGACGAAAAATCCTGTGCATCATATCCATAAAAGCAGCTGGGGCATTAGTTAACCCAAAGGGCATCACTACAAACTCATAATGCCCATATCGAGTGTTGAATCCTGTCTTAGGAATATCCTCTTCTTTGATTTTCAACTGATAGTATCCTTGTCTCAAGTCGAGTTTTGAATACACCCCCGAACCCTGCAACATGTCGAATAAATCCTCAATGTGGGGCAAAGGATACTTGTTCTTCACTGTCATCTGATTGAGTTCCCGATAATCTATACACATCCTCAAAGTTCCATCCTTCTTCTTAACAAAAAGAACTGGCGCACCCCAAGGTGAAGAACTTGGCCGAATATATCCTATCTCAAGCAACTCTTCAATCTGAATCTTTAGTTCCTTCAATTCGGCCGGAGCCATCCGATATGGAGTCTTAGAAAACGGTTCGGATCCCGGATGTAGGTCTATCACGAATTCAATCTCACGATCCGGTGGCAAAGAATCCAAAGTCTCAGGAAACACATCAGCAAATTCCTTCACAACTTCGGTATCTTCTAACTTCACTTGATCTTTCGGCTTGTTGAGGAGATAAGCAATAAATCCCATGGATCCCTCTCTTATTAGTCTGTGAGCTTCTGTGAAAGACAAGAGAGGCACTGATTTTGAACCAACACCCACAACCAAATCATCTCCCAACATAACCTTCTTCGTAAAACAGTCCACCTTGGCCCGATGCCGAAACAACCAATCCATCCCAAGAATAACCCCATATCTTTTCATAGGCATAATAATCAGATCTGCAGGATAATCTCTCCCTTCCAAACTGATTGAACACTCCCGAACAATCTGATCTGTCTGAAGACTTCCACCGAGAGGAGAACTTACCAAATAACAAATATGTAAACAAGTAACAGGCAAGCACAGAGTAGCAGCTAAATCACACGAAATAAAAGAATGTGTCGCACCAGGATCAAAAAGTGCATGAATGTTCGTGGTATGAATGTATATAGTACCTTCCACCATGGCGGTAGGGTCAACCTCTGCATCCTGTTCCTCGCCCTCAAGGGCATATGCACGTGCCTGAATCATAGGTCTCGGTGCTCCCCTTTGAAATCCAGGGTTCTTTTTAGGACAAACATCAGCCATGTGATCTCCCTTCCCACAAATACGGCACAAACCCAATCTTCTTCGGCAGTTGTTATAGGAGTGGGTCGGTCCTCCACAATGAAGGCATGGAGGTACAGTGTGACGAAAATCAGTAGAATTAGGTGTTGTGGGTAGAATCCTCGGGGCCTGTGGAGCTGATCCTCCCAATCGTAACTTCTTAATAGGAGCCTTGTTCTGTGGCGCAGCATGTACCATCGGCCTCTTCCCAGAGCTCGATCCAGAATATCGTCCCATAGGTGCTCTAAAAACTGGATCCTTCTTCTTGTACTCCTCCTCCTGTACTAAGGCTCTTTGAACAGTATCAGAAAAAGACTCAAAGTTATGCCCGGCCTGACCATGCCTCAAATCCTGCCTCAGCCCTGCAATAAACTTTCTGGCCTTCCTTTTCTCATCCCTAGTGATGTGTGGAGCATACTTCCCGAGCCTGTTAAATGCAGCAATATACTGGGCCACAGTACGGTTGCCCTGTTTCAAATCCATAAACTCCTGCTCCTTCCTCTCTCGAACTACCTCGGGTACCATATAATCTCTGAACTCCCTCTTGAAGATCTCCCAAGTTATATCCTCTCCATCAACTTCCAATCTCTCTTTCGTTCTCTCCCACCAATCATAAGCCTCGCCATCCAGCTGAAAGATAGCAAACTGAGCCCTCTCATATGTAGTAAACTGTCTGATCTCGAAAATCCTCTCCAATCGAGTAAGCCATCCCTCTGCTACAACATCATCTAAAGAACCCGAAAATCGAGGGGGGTTATAGCTCAGAAATACCCCATGAGAATCCCTGTGGTTCGGCTGAGGTGCTAACTGTTCTGCCGGCGGTGGTTGTGCTTGAGCTCTCCGTTGCTCAACAAAGTTATACACGGCTTCCATAAAATTCTCCATATTCATTGGAGGTGGTGGTGGTTGCGGTGATGGAGACCTGTGTCTATCTCTCCTTGGCGGCATCCTGTCCAAGAATTATCAAAATGCACGACATTTTTAATTCATGCATGAAATGCGAATGAGTCAAGCAAAGTCAAAAGTTGGAGCACATAATCACATAAGAAATGCATATGCAACACGTTGACAAGTTGTTCCTAAAAGAGCCGTACGACCTAAACTGACTCGACACGACACGAGAGCCAGGGTTTTGCAACCTCAGGCTCTGATACCACTTAAGGATGTAGCACCCGAGCGTAAGGTACCACATCCCCCGCACCGAGACCCGACCCGCATATGAAATGGAAGTCCATACACGTGCCGAATCACGGCGAACGGGGACACAACACACACGCTAAGCTAGGCGGGAGCTAACCCTTAAACCAATCAAGCACCAACAGAGATATAATCAGAGTCAAAATGATAAATACGCAGAAGCATAATCATAAGTCATAAGTCATAATCAACGTGGCCACACGGCCTACAAAACAAGTACGCCCGAATTCATAACAATTCATATCATATAGTAGAGTATAACAAAATAAGGTATGTAGTGAGTGCTAAGTACAAATGCAAGACCTAGACGACTCGTATTCCCGCCTAGCACTCCAAAACCTGCATAACACAACTGAAAACAACACGGGTTCAGTCTATAGGAGACTGGTGGGTATAAAACGGGGCATAATATATAAATATCGCGAAATTTAAACATATTCATGCAAGTAGTAATCCCGACGAAGTTTTTAGAATAATTTCCCAAGTGGGTGAAAACAAAGAAAGACATCTTCGGGATTACCACAATCATTTTCATTCATAAAGGCATTCATAGCCCTGGCGAGGGGCGTGCATTATCTCCAACCAACACCTCGTGTAATCATAATCATTATTCATAATCAATATTCATTCGTTATCATGCATAATCAATCTTTTGTGCACAATCATACGATTCATAATCATACATATACACCTTCTTCCTCCGGTTGGTGGACAAGTTAGCTAGACCTGACCATCGGTTCATACATAGGCAAAATGAGGGTACATGAATCCCTCAAAGGCACTCGGCTCCCATTCCCCGCCAATCTCCTAGCGAGGTCCGGAGTCGCCGTTAGTTTGGTGGAACTAGTACACGGGATCACCGTCGGCCCTCGCCTCCCCGGATCGCCACGTGCACTAAGTCCCGGGGCCCGTGTGGTTCATAATCATATCATTCATTCGCCAAAATCAGGTAGGAATTCATACATAAAAGGGTTCAGGTTTAAAAATCATTTACTCGATTAAAAGACTCGATATACATATATTATAATTTTTGGCTTAAAACTTTTCAAGTAGGGATATATCGGGTCATCTTAACTAATAGAAGAGAAACCCACCTCGAAAATCACAAGAATTAGGTACAAGCAACTCGAGGCTCGCCCTTGTCTCCAACCGTACCCGAATCTGTACAAAAGAGACAGTGTAAGACTCAAAATGACCACTTACGACGCACGGCAATGTTATGCATATGGTATGAAATGTATACAATTTATAATTCATGAAATGAATCCAAATAGACAATTAATTCAATTAATACATTTCATTCACAATGATTTCACGTTCATACGCTCCATAATTTATAAATCATATATATCACATTACGTAAAAACATATAACAATTCCATATTCAAGAACACAATTTTGTTGTCATAAAATAATTGAAATAAGATAAATAATTCAATTTAAACATTTAATGTACACATTTACAATTTTATCAAATTCATACAAATTCAAAATACAAAATATAAAGTATAAAATACATATATATATATATATATATATATATATATATATATATATATATACAGACTATATAATATATATATCATATATACCCAACACACATATATATATATAATACATGATTAATAGGTAATTATACATACATCACACAATTGCATGCATGCAAATACTATAACTTATATATATATATATACACGTACTGCATGCAAATATATATATATATATATATATATATATATATATATATTACATGCATACTATGATTTATATATATATATATATATATATATATATATATACGTAATGCATGCAACACACACATGTATAACATTTAGTTATCTATATAAGCACACACACACACGTAACCCATGAATGCACACACACAGAATACATATATACATGCACACACAGACGGATTACATACACACACAGATTACATATATACAATATACACACACATACAAATATAATATACACTCATGCACACACATATTCTATATACTATATATACACACACGGACTACATATATACATGCACACACAGACGGATTGCATATAAACATGCACACACACAGATTACTCATATATATATATATATACACGTAGATTACATATAGGTACATATATATACAGAGAGAACATGCAGCGGCACAGCGATCACGAGCAGCAACACAGCAACCAACACAGTAGCAGCAATTCACGCAACATCACAACAACAGCAGCACAAACTGAACACAGACGCACCAAAAACAGAGCACTCTACCTCCTCTGCTTCTCAGAATTTACAGAAGCAAACAAGACTAAACAACAACACAAAAACTGACCAATCCAACCTTATAATTTCAGTAAGGAATCAAGCTATCAACAACCATTACCAAGGAAACATAGCAGCCCCAAAAACAGACGCAGCAGCAACGGATTTCCAGAAACAGAGGAGCAAAGATTTCAGATCTAATAAAGCTATGATTAAATCACTCAAACACGGTTCATATATCATAAATCATACCCCTAAGTTCATATAAGATCCATGCATTCAACAAGAACTAACAGGCAAGGTTTGAGCAGATTATCAAATCTCAGATCCATACTGTTCACGAAATGTTCCAAAATCCACAAAACTGATTCACGACCAAATTCAATCGGTAGGAAAGGCTAAGAACAGAAACTAAACACATAACATACATTACCTGCAAGAAAGAAGTGAGGAAGAAGAAGATAGGGGCTGGTTTCTCACTCTCTCGGCCAAGAACGAAGGAAATGGAGAAGAGCTTCAAATCGGCTGAATCCTGCTTCTGTGAACAGTGACGGGGCTGAGGTGATAGGGAGCCTGAAATGTGATGGAGTTGGTGTAATATGGTCAAGGTTAGGTGGATTTAGGATAGGGTATGGGCTAAGTATTAATTTAACAGCTCGAGAGGGTACAATTTCAGCCGCGTCAAGTTTCGGTCGAATTTCGAAGGTTCAAACGGGGTTAGAAAAATATAAGGCTTGTTTCGTTCAACCCGAATTCTCGATATGAGTTCAGCGAAGGTGACGAAACTCGAATCCGAGTTCCCTAGCTCAAGTTACGGCTTCCGGAATCAAAGGTACGCTAAAAGCCCTTTAAAGTCCATTTGGTCACGTAAAAGAAATTAAATCCGAAAACACGTAAAACGAGATCGAAAATGAGCGTCGAGCATACACACGTAAACATAACTCACATAAGTTACACATATCAAAAATTCACAAAAATCGGAATTGAATTCGGACACGAACGGCACACGTTTCAAACGTCACAAAATATCATTCACAAAATTCAAATAAAATAAAAACCTACGTAACTAATGCGTTAATTAAATAATTAATCAATTAATTCATGATAGTTACGTAATTAGCATAATAATAATATTTAATGCATAATTAACATATAAACACCTAATTAACATAATAACTAAACATTAACGTAATTAAATAAAATTAATTAATCTAATTACGAAATTAATTAATTAAAACTAACGAAATTAAATAATTAAAATAAAAGTAAATTTAAATAAATAACCAAATAATCACATAATTAATTAATTTAAATTGCGCAATTAATACACATACGCCATACCTGTACGAACGAAAAATCGGGATGTTACAACCTCTCCCCCTTAAAAAGAATCCGTCCTCGGATTCACTGTTCGTTCGGAAACAATTCTGGGTGAAACTTTCTCATCTTCTCCTCCGTTTCCCATGTAGCCTCTTCGGTCTTACCACTCCTCCAAAGGACCTTAACCAGTGGAATACGCCGATTCCTGAGTTCCTGAAATTTTCGATCCAATATCTTAATCGGTTTTTGTACGAAGGTAAGACTCGGTTCTAATTCCACTTCTTCAACCGGTAAAACCTCGGATTCATCTATGTAATACTTTCGGAGTTGGGAAACGTGAAAGACATTATGAATCCCTGTCAAGCTCGGAGGTAAATCCAAACGATAAGCTGTATCACCCACTCTCTCCAAAATCTCAAACGGTCCCAAATACCGGGGGTTCAATTTCCCACCTCGACCAATTCTTGAGAATCCTTTACGTGGAGACGCTTTTAAGAAGACTCTATCTCCAACTTCGAATTCAAGGTTCTTCCTTCTTTGGTCGGCATAGCTCTTTTGTCGATCTTGAGCAGCTCTCATCCGTTGTCTAATTATTTGGACTTTATCTATTGCGTCCTGCACGGCCTTAGAAGGTTTATCCTTCTTTTCTCCTCTTTTCACTCCTTCTTGTTTAGTCCAATTCCATTCTTCTAAGTCGAAGAACAACGGGGATCGACACTTTCTTCCATAAAGAGCTTCATACGGTGCCATCTCAATCGAGGTCTGATAGCTATTATTATAAGCGAACTCAATTAATGGCAACTGCTCATTCCACGAGCTCTGAAAATCCAAAGCACACGCCCTCAGCATATCCTCTAAATACTTAATCAACCTCTCTGATTGTCCATCGGTTTGAGGATGGAAAGCTGTGCTAAACTGAAGCCTTGATCCCAAATTCTTTTGAAGTTCTTGCCACAACCTCGAAGTAAACCTTGGATCTCAATCTGACACAATACTAACCGGTACTCCATGAAGTCTCAAAATCTCATCACAATACCTCTTGGCTAGTTTATTCACTTTGTCGGACATCCTGATGGCCAGAAAATGAGCTGATTTGGTTAAACGATCCACGATTACCCAAATCCCATCAAATCCTCCTTTCACCTTTGGCAAACCCGTAACGAAGTCCATGGCAATCTGTTGCCATTTCCATTCTGGGATCGGTAAGGGTTGAAGTAGCCCTGATGGCTTCTGATGTTCCGCCTTCACCACTTGGCAAGTCATACAATGTCTCACGAAGTTGATTACATCCCGTTTCAAACCATTCCACCAATAGAATTGTTTCAAGTCTTTATACATCTTGTTTCCTCCGGGATGTATTGAGTACCCTGACCGATGGGCTTCTTCGAGTATAGTCCTTTGCAACTCTTCCGGCACAACAACTCGATTCTTGAATCTCAGAAGTCCAGTATCATCAAACCCAAAAGGACCTTCTGAATCTATTTGAGCCTTCTCTATTAACTTCTGAACTCCAGGATCAGTTCTCTGAGCATCAAACAATCTCTGTTGAAGATCTGGCTGAATCGTAATGTTCCGAATACAAGCCCTTAATTTGAACGACTCATCTTCCTTCTGAGTTTCCAACTCCAAACTAGCCACGTTAGCTTTCCTACTAAGTGCATCTGCGACCACGTTAGCTTTACCTGGATAGTATCGAATCGTGCACTCATAGTCTGCCAAAATTTCCATCCAACGCCTTTGTCTCTTGTTCAACTCCTTCTGAGAGAAAATATATTGAAGACTCTTGTGGTCGGAAAATATCTCAAAAGAAACTCCATAAAGATAGTGCCTCCATTTACCCAGAGCAAAAATCACGGCTGCGAGTTCTAGATCATGAGTGGGATAGTTTTGTTCATGATCCTTCAACTTCCTTGAGGCATAAGCAATTACTCTTCCATTCTGCATCAAAACACAACCCAAACCTTCCTTCGAGGCATCCGTATAAACCATGTATCCTTCTGTACCTTCAGGAAGTGTTAACACCGGTGCCGTTGTCAATTTCTCTTCCAAAAGTCAGTCCTGAACTGTCCCGGCTATACATCCACCATCCATAGATAGATATATATGCATCAGTACTATATACAGAAAACCTCCCATCAGCGATCAACCCTGATAACTGTGGTCCAAAGAACCCCTGGTGGTGTCATCAGAAACAGCAACGACCTCACCTTGTCCGTGTCCTGGTGGTGTCATCAAAAACAGCAACGTTCTCACCTTGTCCGTGTCCTGCTGGCTCATCTCCCCCATCATCATCATCATCAGATCCTCCATTCCCTCCATCAGACTGCTCTTGCATAGGCTCGGGCTCCTGAGAGGCCTGACTGACATCCTGACCCTCGACCTCCTCAACTGCCTGCTCATCGGATAAGTGATAGGTATCATACAGGCGAGCTCTCACGCGGGTACGGTAGTGCTGGTGACGCTCCATAGAAGTGTCGCGATCAATAGTCATCTGCATAAGATCTGCCTCCAGCTCAACAATACGAGCAGCCCCCTGATCAGCAATATGAGTCATCTCTGCAGCATGCTCACGAGCGATATCCCTATCAATCTGGTACTGCAGTGACTGATCCTGATGGCGCATAGACTCCAACCTGACCTCACGGGTCCTCTGATACTCCTGAAAGTAACCATCTCTCTCAGACTCGAGATAGTGCACAACTCTGTTAGGATAGGAATACCCAGGTCTGCCACTGTTCCTAGACCTATGCCAGGTGTACAAACGAGTACCTCCACGGCGAGAAACTGCCACAGTACGCGGGGCCTCAAACTGCTCAAAGAAAGCCTCATCCATCTGCTGATTAGGATCCTGGTGTGGCTGAACTGCCATAGCTATACAGAAGATACCATAGATATGAAATCCAGATAACAGAACCATGCAATCCCCAAATATCCTGTCTCGATGCAATATGAGAATGATCCTGGATGCAATGCGTGAACAATCCATGATGCAACATGAGAGCAATCTAGGTTAAGTCTCTTCTTACTTAACTCGATGCTCTGATACCAGCTTAGGCTGTAACGCCCCCACCCGTACTGGAACAAGAGGAGAGCGGCGTCTCAACCCCAGCACTGAAGCACCTCTCAAGTAATGGTGTGAGCCATCACTCAAGAAATACTCCAGCGAATGGCTGTCTTTCTCAGAACTATACATGTACAACGATGTGGCTATGCAGCGGAAAATCAGAGTATTTTAAAACTTTTCAAAACATGTGCGTGATGGCATGTAACAAGCAAGAACATATCGATCGTGTAAGAGAGACTCGGCATATCAGAACATGTAACATAATCACAAATAAGTATCGATATAGCAGAGTTCAAAATATCGGTAGCAGAGTAACAGAAAGAGCATAACAAAGATACTCAAGTATTCAGAAACATAAAGTAATGCAGCTATAAAACATATGCAGGACACAAAATAGAAAGTAATACTAAGTCCTGACTGAAACAAAAATGACAATCTAGAGCTTCAAGATACCTCTAGACTGCGGTTGCAGGACCTGAAACCACGAGGCAAGAAAACAGGAGAGGTATTAGTCAAAAGGACTAAGTGAGGGAATACTTAAAAGAAAGTACTTAATGATAAAGAACTTGAAGCAAAGTTCAGAACTGTTAAATGCAGTGCTTTAAAGAAGAACTTGAAACAAGTTCGCTTGATAAAACTGTTTGAATGCAATGCTGTAAAAGTATGCACGTTTTAAAACACTTTCATGAATGTTATCACACGCGGACACATATGCTGTTGATGGTTCATAGTTCTTTCATAAAACGGGATAAGGGTAAAGTGAACTTTTCCAGATATGAACCATCCTTTATGAAACAGAATTTTGCCCGCAAGCTAGGCTCCTCCATCGTTACTCCAGAAAATATGATTTGGTAGAGCATCGGACCAAGGTCAACAATAACTCCACACATAGTAGAGCATCGTTACCAAGATCAACAATAACCCTACGTATAGTAGAGCATCGGACCAAGGTCAACAACAACTCCACACACAGTAGACTATCGGACCAAGGTCAACAACAACTCTTACCAACGCATACAAACATGCACCATCCTCCACCGGTTGTCACTTCGGGTAGCTAGCCCTAGGCGACCTGTAAACATGTAATGAGAACAGATTTGTTGTCGGCTCCCAGACAGATTGTCCTGACTTAACAAACCTCCTGTTAAAAGTCGGTGTCAATTGTCTAATTGGGGCCGCCGGTATTGGTGATGTCGTTGGCGCACACCTCCCAAACATCACCTCCACACATAACTGCCGGGTCCAAACTGTAAACTGTATGCTTGCATTTAAGAATTAGCAGTGACCAAAGTACACTCCAGTATGCTAACTATAACATGTGAAACTGTAACTGTAACATATGATGCTGTAACATCCCGTTCGTTCGACATATAAGGTACGCCACGTTTTAACCTTTTTATGTGTTGAATTATGTGATTTTGTATTTTGCGTGGCCCTATTTGAACTCTTTAAGAGTTTAGGGGCTTGTTCGCAATTTTCTCTTTTTAGGGGTTTTCCGGTCATTCCTTGTTCGATCGAGATTTTGACCCCTTTAACGCATTTACGGCATCGAAACGAGTCCGGAGACTCTGAGTTTGCCCAATTCTGACGTCGTTAGCCTTTCCTCCCGATCGTTTTTGCATGCGAGGACCCGAGATAAATACCCCGGATCCTCATTTTACGTGCCTTAACTCCAGCTCCAGTTCGGTCTCTCTCTCTCCCGCGATTCAAACGTTCTCCCGCCACTGTTCATGCACTCGTGGTGTGTTTACACACACATGCCCGTTCTCGCTCGTTTCTCGACGGAATTCGACATTTGAGTAGTCGAAATTCATTAGCTCGACGAGCCCTTCACAACCGTACCAAGATCTTGGCCCGACGACAACCGGTGGAGGAGATATTTGCAATTTTCAACAGCGGATGGACTTGGTGGCGGTTTCCGGTGAGCTTCTTGGAACACGCGCCCCAGGAATGGCACAAGGACATCCCGACGCATCGTCTGAGGTTGGCGGCACGGCCAACGGCCACCTCGCGGTGGTGGCGTTACTGTAGCAGGTTGCTCCACCGCGTTCTGGTGGCTTTTTCCGACGAAGGTTAGTGTTTCCTAAGGTTTTCTGGCCCCCTGAGTCCATTTCCGGCATCAATTTGAGTGAATTTTGGTCGTAGGTGGTGGTTTTGGGTGGTGCGACAGCGGCAGAAACTTCGGAGGCTATCGGGGGCCTTTTCCGGCGATCTTTTGGCCTTGGGCCCTTCACGAAAGTTGTTCGGAACGACGAGAATTAGTAAACCCCATTCACGCGAGTCCAGATTTGGCCGTTTGGTGGAGGATTACGGCGGTGCAGCGGCGGCACATCGGCAGCGCCACCTCTGACGATTTTTCCGGAGAGCTACCTTGGGGCTATCGACGAGCTCGTCACGGGTAAGACAATGCCTTTTATGGATCGCAATTTGGTTCACCGGTTTGAAAGTAATTGTAGTTTGAAGATTTTAGGGTTTCGTATTCTAGGATTTGAAATTGGAGACAATTGGCTTGGGATTTGCAGAAATTCATCGAGGAATTGGATTGAGCACGAGGAATCGTTGCACGGGTGATTTTTCGGGATTTTTCCGGCACGCTCCGGCGTCGGCCGAGTGGCGGCCCACCACTGTTCCGGCGGCTCCGGTTACGGCGCTCCGGCGAGCTTCGGACAGGTTGTCCGCCTCGTTGTGGTGAGTCCAACGCCACTTTCCGTTCATCAATCGGATGCCCGGTTGATTTGTTGTGATTTATTTTGTGTAATTTGAATATTTGAAATTAATTGTTTTAATTGCGATAAATTGTTAATTGTTTGATTTGTCGATCAATATGAATTCTAATGTATACGAGATCATGTATTAAATGAAATATGAAATGTATTGATGCTTTGATATGCCATTTGAATTCCGATATATCGAATTTGAGCTATTTCTCTATCTTGACAGGGGGTGTATGTGTAATTTCGCTAAACATATAAATTGTACGACTTCAATTAATTAATCCTTGTCGATTGATAAACAAATATGCTAATTATGATTTCGATTAAGAGAAATTATTACGCCTAAGCTTGAAGCTTTTAATTAGTCTAATCACTTAAATTGAATTGGAATTTATTATGTGATATAAGAATTTGTTATGCAATTTATGATTCAGTAAGAATGGAATTAGTATGTCTTAGATGATTTAATTTCTAACTTTGTAATGTAGGCTAATTATCTAATTTTAAATAATCCTATTATGCGATATTTGAATTGAATGAGACTTATATGATTAAATTAGAAACCTTTGCATGTAAGAATGGTTCAATTACACGAATGTGGATTGGTTATGCAATATATGAGTTAATATGATTTCTCTGAGTTATATAATGAATTATTTTGTAAGTAATTGATATGAATTTGAAACCTGCTTATGTGATTGCATCTCATAAGTGCTTGAGCATTGTCGTGCGTCTCTGTGTGGTTGTCTGAGTTTGAGTCTGAGCCCTGTGTTGTGTTTGTGTGTTCAGTTGGTTCAGGTGCACCCGGGGTGGTGACAAGTGAGTCGTGCAGGTTCCGGGGTGGACCTTCTGCTTTGTGTTCGGCTGTGTTTGGTACCAAGTGAGGTGAGGTTATAGTTAAACCCTAATGATATGTGTCGATATGTATATGAATATAAGCCCTATGGATACGCCTGATATGATTTATGTTCTAGAATCTGATTATGCTATGATCTGATATGATAGGATTATGAATATGCTATGGTTATGCCTATGCTTTGACTACTGATATGATATGCCTCTGATATGCCTCCGGATATGATTTACGCTTGCCTTGGACCTTGTTGTGCCTCTGATTCTGGTATGTGTCCGACTCTGCTTTGTTTGGGGACCCATTGATTATGGGTAACGAGCCTCGAGGCGTCGAGTATTACTCCTGTGCATGATCATCGGGATGTGGGTAAGGAGCCTCGGATTGTCGAGTATTACTCCTGTGCACATTTCCCCTCTGATTTGATGGTTTGACTCTGCTTTGTTTGGGGCCCGGTGATTATGGGTAAGGAGCCTCGGGGCATCGAGTATTACTCCTGTGCATGATCATCGGGATGTGGGTAAGGAGCCTCGGAGCGTCGAGTATTACTCCTGTGCACATTTTCCCCTTTTGTCTGAACGTTTGCTTGGTGTGTTTGTTTTCGTTAAGTTAGTTTGTTAGGAAATTGTTCAGGAAACGGGAGTGGATTTCTAATTAATAAAATTGGGATTGTTTTGGCCTTTGGCCTAACTCTTTTACTCTCTTATATCTAGTATCACGTGAGAAATATTTTAGAATGCAAAAACCACACCCTGGTTCACGAACTCCCCTTTATGATATGTGTTGTGCTCTGTATATATATATACGCGTGTGTGAGTAGCCCCTCGCTCAGTCTTTGGAGTACTGACCCCTCCCCTTTTATGTTTTTAGTTTGCAGGCTTTGCTTTGGAGATCGTTGGAGTTCGTGCTAGGCGGCTGTCTGTCGTTTTTGTCGGTCTGTCTGAGTTTGTTCAGCTCTTTGAATCAGTTTATGTTTTGTAATTTTGTATAAGATATATTCTGCTCAGGTTTGCATGTTTGAATTGCTTTTATGGAATTCGGGACAGGTTAGGACAGGTGCTCGATTTAGTTGAACCCATTTTGATGTGTAATTATTCGGGACAGGATAGGACAGGTTTGCTGAACTAGTTGAACCCGTATATTTGATTTTGATGTATGTACTTCGTTGTCTGTTTGGTGTGTAATAGTTTTTGAAAGTTGGCATTTCGTACTATTTTCGCTGTCATGTTTCACATATTTTCTTTTGTACAGGGTTAGGTACCGCCTAGCTAGTGTGTGTGTTTTTGTTTGTCACCCGTTCGCTGTGACTTGGTGCGTGTGCGGACTTCCCATTTCGTACACGTGTCAGGTCATAGTGCGGGGGTGTGGTGCCCCACCTCTTGGGGTGTTACATCTTGAGTGGTATCAAAGCTACCAGGTTCAAAACCGGTGCTCTGGAGTCGTGTCGTGTCAGTCTAGGTCGTACGGTATAGGAATATGTGCGCATTGCATTTGTTTTGCACGAAATTTTGCTTCTTCGCTGTGAATTGCGTTAAATTATATGACTACGTGTACGTTATGACTATGATTGGGCTGTATTTTATCAATGTACTTTTATTACATTTAATTGATGCACTTATGTGAATTAACTGTTCCATTTCAATTGCACCCCTAACCCTCATGCACCAATTTTAGTGTTTTAAATTACAGGCTTACTTCACCAACAACTTAACCAGCTTTCTTGGCATCATCACAACTTTATGCTCAAGATTTTCCACGTTACGGTGAACGGTACACTGAGCATCCATGGCACGAGCATACATGCATCGTTTATTCAATTAATTCTTGTTATTATGTGATATACTTGTTAAGTGTGTTATGTGTTGTTTGTTGTGACTCCTGAGTTTGTTTGTGTGCTTAGGTGAAGGGAGATTTTATTCTCTCTGTTTATGTGCTAGGGGGATGTGGATTCTCTCTATGGGTGTGACAGAAAGATGCTGGATTCTTTTTTAGTTATGTGCACGAGAGATGCTGGATTCTCTTGTTCTTAGGTATTCGAAGGATGCTGGATTCCCTTGAATTTAGGGTTTGAGAGATGCCGGATTTTCTCAAACTAGAACATCTGGGTGGTGTAGAATCTTTCGGACTTAGGTTGGGAGACGGGGTTCTCTCAATTCTGTGCCTGAGAGACGGGGTTCTCTCTTTTGTGTGCTTAGAAACGGGGTTTTCTCTTTTGTGTGCCGAGAGACGGGGTGCTCTCACTTGCGTGTTGAGAGATGGGATTCTCTCTTGTTTGTCGCAGTTGCCTAGCTCCCGGCCAGACGGCAGTCTGCAATCTACGAGGATGCGACAGTATCGAGATTTGGAGGCAGTGGCCTAGTGGGGATTGAACAAGTTTGAAGTGATCAACAGTCAAGTGTTTAGATAGACCTCTGTGGCTACCAAACTCTGAAGGGAGATGATGCCATCATTGGAGTAAACTTCACAGCCAGGGCTATGACTTTACACGATTTCGAGGGAAGGATTGAAGTTTCTAGTTCGAAGCTCTTCGACTCAGCAGTAGGACCTGAGGACAGGTCCTTTTGAAGGAGGGAAGTTTGTAACATCCCGTTCGTTCGACATATAAGGTACGCCACGTTTTAACCTTTTTATGTGTTTAATTATGTGATTTTGTATTTTGCGTGGCCCTATTTGAACTCTTTAAGAGTTAGGGGCTTGTTTGTAATTTTTTCTTTTTAGGGGTTTTCCGATCATTCCTTGTTCGATCGAGATTTTGACCCCTTTGACCCCTTTAACGCGTTCAGGGCATCGAAACGAGTCCGTAGACTTTGAGTTTGCCCAATTCTGACGTCGTTAGCCTTTCCTCCCGATCGTTTTTGCATGCGAGGACCCGAGATAAATACCCCGGATCCTCGTTTTGCGTGCCTTAACTCCAGCTCTAGTTCGGTCTCTCCCTCTCCCGCGATTCAAACGTTCTCCCGCCACTGTTCATGCACTCGCGGTGTGTTTACACACACATGCCCATTCTCGCTCGTTTCTCGACAGAATTCGACGTTTGAGTAGTCGAAATTCAATAGCTCGACTAGCCCATCACAACCGTACCAAGATCTTGGCCCGACGACAACCGGCGGAGGAGATATTTGCAATTTTAAGCAGCGGCTGGACGTGGTGGCGGAACCGCGACTTTGTCGGCGTTCCACGGCGGTTTCCGGCGAGCTTCTTGGAACACGCGCCCCAGGAATGGCACAAGGACATCCCGACGCATCGTCTGACGTTGTCGGCGCGGCCAACGGCCACCAGATGTTGGCTCACGCACCGCCTGAAGCGGATGCCGCGGCGGTGGTGTTACTGTAGTAGGTTACTCCTCCGCGTTCCGGTGGCTTTTTCCGACGAAGGTTAGTGTTTCCTAAGGTTTTCTGACCCTCGGAGTCCATTTCCGGCATCAATTTGAGTGAATTTTGGCCATAGGTGGTGGTTTTGGCTGGTGCGATAGCGGCAGAAACTTCGGAGGCTATCGGGGGCCTTTTCCGGCGACCTTTTGGCCTTGGGCCCTTCACGAAAGTTGTTCGGAACGACGAGAATTAGTAAACCCCATTCACGCGAGTCCAGATTTGGCCGTTTGGTGGCGGATTGCTGTGGTGCAGCGGTGGCGCATCGGCGGCGCCACCTCTGACGATTTTTCCGGAGAGCTACCTTGGGGCAATCGAAGAGCTCGTCACGGGTAAGACAATGCCTTTTACGGATCCCATTTTGGTTCACCGGTTTGAAAGTAATTGAAGTTTGAAGATTTTAGGGTTTCGTATTCTTGGATTTGAAATTGGAGACAATTGGCTTGGGATTTGCAGAAATTGATCGAGGAATTGGATTGAGCACGAGGAATCGTTGCATGGGTGATTTTTCAGGATTTTTCCAGCACGCTCGGGCGGCGGCTGAGCGGCGGCCCGCCACTGTTCCGGCGGCTCCGGTTACGGCGCTCCGGCGAGCTTCGGACAGGTTGTCCGCCTCATTGTGGTGAGTCCAACGCCACTTTCCGTTCGTCAATCGGATGCCCGGTTGATTTGTTGTGATTTCTTTTGTGTAATTTGAATATTTGAAATTAATTGTTTTAATTGCGATAAATTGTTAATTGTTTGATTTGTCGATCAATATGAATTCTAATGTATACGAGATCATGTATTAAATGAATTATGAAATGTATTGATGCTTTGATATGCCATTTGAATTCCGATATATCGAATTTGAGCTATTTCTCTATCTTGACAGGGGGTGTATGTGTAATTTCGCTAAACATATAAATTGTATGACTTCAATTAATTAATCCTTGTCGATTGATAAACAAATATGCTAATTATGATTTCGATTAAGAGAAATTATTACGCCTAAGCTTGAAGCTTTTAATTAGTCTAATCACTTAAATTGAATTGGAATTTATTATGTGATATAAGAATTTGTTATGCAATTTATGATTCAGTAAGAATGGAATTAGTATGTCTTAGATGATTTAATTTCTAACTTTGTAATGTAGGCTAATTATCTAATTTTAAATAATCCTATTATGCGATATTTGAATTGAATGAGACTTATATGATTAAATTAGAAACCTTTGCATGTAAGAATGGTTCAATTACACGAATGTGGATTGGTTATGCAATATATGAGTTAATATGATTTCTCTGAGTTATATAATGAATTATTTTGTAAGTAATTGATATGAATTTGAAACCTGCTTATGTGATTGCATCTCATAAGTGCTTGAGCATTGTCGTGCGTCTCTGTGTGGTTGTCTGAGTTTGAGTCTGAGCCCTGTGTTGTGTTTGTGTGTTCAGTTGGTTCAGGTGCACCCGGGGTGGTGACAAGTGAGTCGTGCAGGTTCCGGGGTGGACTTCTACTTTGTGTTCGGCTGTGTTTGGTACCAAGTGAGGTTAGGTTATAGTTAAACCCTAATGATATGTGCCGATATGTATGTGAATATAAGCCCTATGGATACGCCTGATATGATTTATGTTCTAGAATCTGATTATGCTAGGATCTGATATGATAGGATTATGAATATGCTATGGTTATGCCTATGCTTTGACTACTGATATGATATGCCTCTGATATGCCTCCGGATATGATTTACGCTTGTCTTGGACCTTGTTGTGCCTCTGATTCTGGTATGTTTCCGACTCTGCTTTGTTTGGGGGCCCAGTGATTATGGGTAACGAACCTCGAGGCGTCGAGTATTACTCCTGTACATGATCATCGGGATGTGGGTAAGGAGCCTCGGAGCGTCGAGTATTACTCCTGTGCACATTTCCCCTCTGATTTGATGGTTTGACTCTGCTTTGTTTGGGGCCCGGTGATTATGGGTAAGGAGACTCGGGGCGTCGAGTATTACTCCTGTGCATGATCATCGGGATATGGGTAAGGAGCCTCGGAGCGTCGAGTATTACTCCTGTGCACATTTTCCCCTTTTGTCTGAATTGCTTGGTGTGTTTGTTTTCGTTAAGTTAGTTTGTTAGGAAATTGTTCGGGAAACGGGAGTGGATTTCTAATTAATAAAATTGGGATTGTTTTGGCCTTTGGCCTAACTCTTTTACTCTCCTATATCTAGTATCACGTGAGAAATATTTTAGAATGCAAAAACCACGCCCTGGTTCACGAACTCCCCTTTATGATATGTGTTGTGCTCTGTATATGTATATACGCGTGTGTGAGTGGCCCCTCGCTTAGTCTTTGGACTGACCCCTCCCCTTTTATGTTTTTAGTTTGCAGGCTTTGCTTTGGAGATCGTTGGAGTTCGTGCTAGGCGGCTGTCTGTCGTGTTTGTCGGTCTGTCTGAGTTTGTTCAGCTCTTTGAATCGATTTATGTTTTGTAATTTTGTATAAGTTATATTCTGCCCAGGTTTGCATGTTTGAATTACTTTTATGGAATTCGGGATAGGTTAGGACAGGTGCTCGATTTAGTTGAACCCGTTTTGATGTGTAATTATTCTGGACAGTTTAGGAGAGGTTTGCTGAACTAGTTGAACCCGTATATTTGATTCTGATGTATGTACTTCGTTGTATGTTTGGTGTGTAAAAGTTTTTGAAAGTTGGCATTTCGTACTATTTCCGCTGTCATGTTTCGCATATTTTCTTTTGTACAGGGTTGGGTACCGCCTAGCTAGTGTGGGTGCTTTTGTTTGTCACCCGTTCGCTGTGACTTGGTGCGTGTGCGGACTTCCCATTTCGTACACGTGTCGGGTCATAGTGCGGGGGTGTGGTGCCCCACCGCTTGGGGTGTTCCAGATGCTGTCTGTAAAACATATGATTCTGTCTGTAAAACATGTGAAACTGTACTTTGAAAACATATGCAGATCATGTAACTGTCTTTGAACAAGAATGCAGAACTTTGGAAAACATGTGCTGTAGATCAAGGTATACTATTAATGTATGAATGATCCTTTCAAAAGAATGTCTAGATAAAAGGGATAGTTCAAAACGAGGTTTAGCTTTGAATTTTAAAACATATGATACGATAGTATAATAGTGGTTCTAGTTGGAAAACATTTATAACTTCACCTCACCTAATAGTAACAAAAGGTAGGTAGACAGATTATGCGGTGCCCTGGGGATCCCAGTGCTCAACTTTAACTCCTGTAGGTGGTGTACTAGAGTGAGCTTAAGAACTAAGACCCACTACTAACCAAGATGCATAAATGCATGAAACAATGAACAAGGAACATGTAAAGAACATGTAACACAAGTGAATAATACCATTTAAGGTATTCAAGAATGGTAACACACAAGGGAATACGTTAAAGTGAGTTACTCTTAAAGTTAGACTATGATCTTACTATAACCGAGTAAGCTTTAGTCAAATTATGAATCCTATCGCAAACCTTAGGTTAAGAAACAAGTCCACAAAAGAAAACACATTTTAGACCCTGGATATGGAAACCCTAGGTGCAAATGTCTATTAAGAAAGCACAAGTTTTATTTCACTTTTACTATTCAAAAGCACTATTCAACATTACTATTCATAGTTACTATTCATAATTACTATTCACAGGTTACTATTCATATGTCGGGTCAAAGGGTCTGGTCAAACCCTTACTATACACACACCCACACACACGGTACACACACACACCATGCACGTACACACACACATACACCAGCATGCACACACACACACACCCCCTAATTAAATTATGATCTTGATTATAACCTATAGTTTCAAGTTCATGTTAATATAATCAAGTGTGATCTAGGTTAAAGGTATAACCTATGGTTAAGAGATCCAATTAAGGTATAAGATTAAGTAATGAAACACTATTCTATCTTAGGTTATAACATGTGACACTATTAAAGTGTATAACATATGATTAAGGCTTTAATCCATCAATCCATATCATATCATCAGCTCAATTCATAATTCAAGAATCATATAACAATGTGACAACATGTCACAACATATATCATATCATATCATATACCTTTAGGCATGTAACATGTAACAATTTAATTCAATACCAACATGTAGCAAGTTGTGACATAATTAATTGTAAATCATTATTCCATTAGCTAGCATGCATGAACATAATTCAAATTCCATAATCATGCATCAATTCTCATAATATAACAATCATATCACATGATCATAGCATATACTAGAGGAATTCATAACATATTCAAGCATATACTAAACAATTGAAACATATAAATAACTATTCAAACATATCATGAAAAATATATAATAAATGCATAAAATAAAATCCTATATGGCTTAGGGAAGACCCTAAGACCCAACCTAAACATAATATAAACATACCATAACATAAAAACATAAACTAAACTAAAACATAACATAAACTAAAGTATAAAAATAAAACAACTAACCTAGACTCAAAAGGGGGAGACGACAAGATGGGGAGAGGGAGAGAAGAAAGGGTGTTGTTAACACAACATATGAGCAAGGATTCAAATGGCATGAGAGGGGTATTTATAGGTGTTGGGAAGCCCCTCACCTTGGAAATAAAATGTAAGGAAGGGTATGAGAGCAAAATGGAATAGCTTCTCTTGGAAGCTTCATCATCTTGAAGCTAAAAATGGGGCTGCTGGGTGTATTTCTGTAATTTCATTGCCCAAGACTCGAGGATAAGTGGCTGGAAGTATAACCATTCCGACGGCAAGAAAATTAGCTTCGAAACGCATATTCATACGTCAAAATCGGATTTACCGTTTGAAAGATACATTTGTTTTAGTGAATAAAAGTTTTGAGCTCGAAACTCAACAGGAGTGAAAAACGACTTTCTAGAATTATTTTGAAGTCCGGAACATTTTTAAAAATCATAAAATAATTCGAGAAGCGTTTTGAATCCAATATCGACTATAAAACGTTTTACCGTTAAAAAGTTGAAAACGTAGAATGAATAGTGAATTCTCACGTACGAACGTACGCTTCAAAATTTCAAGCTAGGGTTTGAATCAAGAGTTGTAAAAGATCTCAGAAATCTTGAAATAGCTCAAGTAGTGCAAATCCGAAGAGAAAACATTTTCCGAATGAAAACCGTTCGTAGAAGGAATAGTGAACTAGGGTTTTCGTGAACATTTTCAATAAAACCAATGCTCAAAATAGATTTCCAAGTCAAGAATGATTTCAAAAGACTCGTCTCAACTCAAGGATCGATTCGACTGTAAACTTGGGTAGGAAAGGTATCAGAATCAAAAGCTCATTTTTAGATGAATAGTAACTTTGGTCGGTAAGTTCCAAAAATACCCTTATGGTTCAAGAAAGACTCTCCGAGCTCGAGAAACAAGTTCAAACGATAGAGAAACATGTGTGATGAACCTCTAGGGTTCGAGTAACAATATGAACAAGGTAGGCTCGGGTTATGAATAGTAACTGTATCAAAGGTCAAGAATTCCCCCTTAAAACATGTCAGATCATATACGAGCACAAAATTCATGTAAGAATGCAATGCATGGTGATTCAAAAAGTTGGATCACGGTCTATAAACGCTTTACCAATGCCCTTAACTTACTATTTTCATCCAGGCCCTGTTTTGGGCTGTTACAATTGAAAAAGGCAGTTTTCACATCCATTTGCCATATCTCGTGGTCATAATACGCAGCAATGGCAAGCATGATCCGAATAGACTTTTGCATTGCAACTGGCGAAAAGGTTTCATCAAAGTCCACGCCGGGTCTTTGAGTGAATCCTTTTGCAACCAGTCTTGCTTTGTAAGCTGCAATGCTTCCATCAACTCCAAACTTTCTCTTAAAGATCCATTTGCAACCTATGGGTTTGACCCCATCAGGCAAATCTACCAAGGTCCAAACTTGGTTGGAGTTCATGGAGTCCATTTCGGATTTCATGGCTTCTATCCACTGTTCAGAGTCAGAATCTGAAAGTGCCTCCTCATATGTTAAAGGATCATTATCCTTTTGAGAGATTTCATGGAAGAATCCATACCATCTCTCCGACTGTCTCGGAGTTCGTTCAGAACGTCTTAGAGGAGGATTTTTGTGTGTATCAAAATTCGTGATTGGTTGTGGTTGATCAGTAGGGGACGTCTCTTCAGTGGGTGCCGTGGGTTCACTTTGTACTTCCTCTAATTCTATGATCTTGCCTTTCTTTTCTTTAAGGAACGGTTCCTCCAGAAAAGTGGCATTTCTGCAAACAAACACCTTTTCCTCAGATTGATCATAGAAGTAGTATCCTATGGATTCCTTAGGATAACCTACAAAGTAGCATAAGTTAGAACGAGATTCTAACTTATCTCCCACTGTCCTCTTCACGTAAGCAGGACAACCCCAAATTCTTCAGTAAGAATAACTAGGGATTTTACCATGCCACATTTCATAGGGCATTTTAGGGACTGGCTTAGAGGGAACTAGATTCAGAATCTTTGCTGCACTTTCTAGGGCATAACCCCAGAAAGAAGGTGGTAAGTCAGTGAAACTTATCATGGAACGAACCATATCAAGTAGGGTTCGATTCCTTCTCTCAGAAACTCCATTAAGCTGAGGAGTTCCCGGAGGAGTCCACTTAGAGATAATCCCATTATCTTTGAGATGATTAAGGAACTCTTCACTAAGATACTCGCCTCCTCGATCAGATCGAAGTGCTTTAGTCTTGTGACCAGTTTGGTTCTCAACCTCTTTTTGAAATTCTAAGAATTTCTCAAAAGCTTTAGATTTATACTTCATCAAGTATATATAACCATATCGACTAAAGTCATCGGTAAAGGTTATGAAATACTGATGATTGTTTCTAGTGCTTACACTAAGCGGTCCACAAACATCAGTATGGATCAAATGCAAGACCTTAGTGGCACGTTCTACAGTTCCTTTAAAAGGAACTTTGGACATTTTTCCTTTGAGACAGGATTCGCAAGAAGTTAGCTCTTTGAGATCATTTTCAGAGAATGATCCTAAAGTGTTGATCCTGCTAATTCTATTCTTGGAAATGTGTCCTAATCTAGCGTGCCATAAGGGAGCTGAAACTTTGTCATCTGTCTTACGTTTAGTTTCTCGTTATATATTCATAATATTGATATTCTGAGTTAGATAAAGTCCATTACTTAGAGTACCGATGTGAACGGAAGAGTTGTTCCGTTTGATAAAGTATTTACCATTCTTAATATAAGTTTCATAACCTTCACAATCTAAAACTGGAACTGAAATTATATTACGAATAATGCTCGGTACATAAAGGACTTTATTTAAGACTAACTCAAAACTACCTAAATCTAATCTAATTGTGCCTAAAGCTCGAGCTTCAACGTTTGAGCCATCGCCGATCTTCAAGACACATTCTCCTTCTTTGAGTTGTTGGACTTCACTTAGCATCTGTACATCATTATAGATATGAGTTCCACAACCGGTATCAAGTACCCAAGAACTAGAATTAATAGAAAGATTTATTTCAATGAGAAACATACCTTTCTTTAGAGTAGCCTTGTACTCTGGGCAGTTTCTCCTCCAATGTCCCGCTTTGCCACAATGGAAGCAAACATCCTCTTTCTGATCATGCTTCTTCTTTTGGGCCTTCCCCTTCGAAACGCCACCAGTGGGCCTAAGAGGTTTCTTCTTCTTCCTTTGGGCTTTCTTGCCCTTACCTTTAGAAGGCCTAGAAGAGGGAGATGGAGCATTCACCATCAAAACCTTACTGTCCTTCTTGATCGTGCTTTCAGCAGTCACAAGCTGACTAATCAGCTCAGCTACAGTAGCACTGGCATGATTCATATTGAAGTTAAGGACAAATGGGTTGAATGATGGTGGGAGCGAAGCTAGCAACAAATCCACTGAAAGCTCATCTTTCAGTGGCATGTCCATGGAAGCAAGTTTCTCAATAAGGGCGAGAAACTTGAGTCCATATTCATGGACACTTGAACCTTCCCTCATTCTTAAGTGGAACAATTCCTTTGAAGTGTTATACCTTGTAACACGTTCATGAGGGCGGTAAAGTTGCTCTAAGTGGTCGTAAATCTCCCAAGCGAATTCCAAGGCCTCATGTTGCCTTTGCAAGTCCGGAGACATGTTAGCCAACATAAGGCAACGGGCTTGGAGATTATCATCCTTCCACTTCTGAATCGCGTCCCGCTCGCCCCGAGTGAGAGCCTCCCCTTCGGGACTAGGCTCCCCTTCGAAGAGAACATAAGCTCTCTTCTCAGAATCTAAAATGATTTTTAGATTCCTCAGCCAATCAGAATAGTTGGGACCAGTCAACATGTTTGACTCGAGGATCGATACAAGAGGGTTTTTGGTTGCCATTTCAAAACACGTAGAGAATCACAGAATCTACGACCTAAATGGTAAACCAAAGAACTAGTGAGCATGCTGAATTATAACGATATACAAAAGATAAGGTCTTTAATCTAATGTAACTCCCATTGTTTTTCAAAGATCTAGAATTCCCAAAGATCTAAGAGGAACACGTTTACCAATGGGTACTAAGATCCTAGGCATTTTACCTCGAACCCACGACTCGCGGACATTCTAAGTAAGAACCCCAGGTAGGTACAACTTACCAATTCTAACACCTTTCGAACTCTTAGTAATTGTTTTTTGCATCACCTATCTTTCAATATGGACCCACGACTTGTGCGATATCCATATTTACTTAGGCGTTAAGCTAGACCCATCAATCATAAGATCATGATCAAAACTTAGTTCGAACGACCCACGACTCGCGGACATCGCCCTTGCCAAAATTGATCACGAAATATTGATCATTTAAAATGATCAATTAGGTAACTAAGAACTAATAAGCACCACAAGCTATCCCACAACTCGCGGACAATAACTAGCTTCACTTACTAAACTTAAAACCTATTGATGGAATACTAGGAATTTAATTCAAAATTTGCATCTCGAATTAAACACCTATTTGTTCGACATTAGCTTAATATTTAATGGGAATTTTCGAATCAACCGGAGAGTTGTCCGGTTCGACCTCACCAACATATATGCTATCCAATTTTATTAGTCTTGATTAATGCAAGTGCACTTAAATGCATTTCAAACAAGCACATAAACAGATAACATGTCATTGCATGATACTAACATGAGATGATCATGGGTTCTACCTATCTTATGCGTAGTGGGACCCACTCCACAATCACAAGTTCTAACATACATGCCACATAAACAGTTTAAATCATATAAGGGAAAGCGGTTACAAAATACGAGCCCTATCTCTATTACATTTTTACAATTGAGATTCCCCTCCCTAACATTTTGAGGGGTCTTCACTTATGGCCTCCTTGTTACTTAAATGTGGTCCATCTTACTCCATGGGTGCATTGTCTCCAAAATGAAAATAAAACCTCACCACCTATCTCTACTCTCAAATTACATTAAAAAGAAAAAGACATAAAGTAATAAGGCTCAATCTTCATATTGGCCTTAGACAATTACACGGGGCATACCCCGGCCTCAAAAACAGTAATATGGAAAGCCACATAATAAATCACATAACAGTACGCACATAAGTGAGGCTCCAACCTCAATTGAAAAACGCAACTATAGGGCTCCAACCCCAATTTAAACCATCCATGTGCACAAATTAAAACCATACATAAGTCTAAATCCATGATCACCTAACATGCTTTTGCAAGAACTTAAATTTAACCAATAAATTAAAATTCTCGCTTGAAGCTCTAATAGCTTAAAACACGACTTAGATGCAATTCTTGTTCAAGAGCCCCGAATAACTATAAACCAATAAAATTCTAATTAATTTCTGAAAAATTAATAATTTTATTCTTTCAATATTTTCATAAAATAAAGTTTGTAATTTTTCCAAAATTTAAATCGCTTAAATTTTTCAAAATCCCAATTTAAACAATTATTTCAAAAATAATTGAAATTTAATAAAATAAAATTTTACAGAAAAATTAAATCGGGATTTGAAGGACCGAAAACACGAAAAAACAAGAAAACGCAAAAAACGGGGCCCGGAACCGCCCGGAACGAGCAACTGCATTTAATACGTGTTTTACTTGATATATGTGATTCACTTTCAACTTTATCGCCGTACTTGTTTTATCTTGCATTTAATACGTGTTTGTTATTATAAATACGTGCCATAAGCATATACTAATCCACATGCATTTATATTCGAGTGGAATCCTTGGTTATAGTTTATTGTCATGTTAATAAAGCTATTATCAACCTCAACAACGGGTTCCTTCTATCAAACTAATGAAGAAGTTATGGAATTAAAGGATGGAAAGTCGGGTGTTGAATCTTCAAGGCTATCAACATGGAGCTATATTTCATTACTCCACATCGCGATAGAAGGCGGGGTTACCTACAATATTCCGGGGATCGTGGTCTTTTTTAAATGGAGCCATGTTCTTTGGTGTCCTTACCACGGTGCACCAAATCTCTCTTATAGCTTCAAAGAGTCTCACTGGTAGAAAAGTCAAGACCGAAACCATAAGAGATGATGTCAGTTCTCAGTAATACTTTGGAGATCAACGATTAAGATGCAAAACCTATGCTTCGCTCTTGTGGGGTTCTAAAGGTAGTAGTTTTACTCAGGTTGAAGGCCGTGTTTTGCCAATTGTTAAATTTAATGTGAAGGGAGAAGATCTCTTTGCTAAGAATTGAATGTAGGATTTGGAATAGAAGATCGATATTAGAGAGGTTCTAAGTTTTGTGGTGGCCGGTGAAGGTTGCTAAAATAGTGGATCATCCATTCAAGGGAGAACTGAAGGAATCTTCAAGATGTTTAGATTCAAAGATTTTATCAACGAGGAGATGAAGAACCTCAAGAGAACTCAAGTTCGGGTAAGGAAGAAGTAGGATTGGAAGGAGTTAGTGAGAACCGATCGATGTGGAGATTTCAAGTTCATGGGAGGCCAAGGTGCCAAAGGTTCTATCTTCGGTCTGATTGAAGTTTGTTTCCCAGACTTAAGATGAATTGTGTGTTGTAAGTTCGAATTGGGAGACATGGAGCAACAAATGGAAACGATAAAGAAAGGCAAAGAGTTGTTGACGGGAAATTATGTGCTCAAGTGTAAGCAGTTGGAAGATGAGTTCATCCAATCATTGAATTCATCAAGAATAGTCAAGGAAACTTTGAGCAGAGTGACAACTAAGAGCAGGGTTTGGAATATCATTTGGGATCAATCTTTAAAGGGAGTCAAGATGCCGATTCCATGGGCGTAGAAGAAGTTGGGCTCGAGGCATTTCAAATTCGGATCGTGGGAACACATAAGTTGATACAAGAAAACTATATAGATTTAAAAGACCGTGGGTAAACAAGCCATGATCAATAAATCTAAGGCAAGCCTGTACCTAAGGAAATGAAGAACAAGTTACCGAGCCAAAGTTTACCACTAGGGTGCCAGGTGTATTGTATTCACCGGATGTGCATCATACCGCTCGCAAGCTTGGTCGAGCCAATAAAAAAGGCCTCGGCTCGGCTCGGCTCGGCTCGGCTCGTTCACATCCCTAATCATACGTCATATTTAAGTTCTTTAATCTCTTTTATATATATTTGCGTGCATCTCTACCTGATAAATGCTCAAATGTGCTACATATTAATATTCTTGAATGTTTGGTATGTGCAAGGGCATCTTAATCCAACATGCATGATTTAGTGTTTATTTGATAGAGAACTTTCACCACTTCTTTCATCACCGAGTCGTACCCGAATTCCAACAAAAAGAGTATTGGATTACAAATACAAGCAACAATGGGAAAATAGAATTGGATTTTGGAATGAAGGAAGTAGGTTATTGTCCCTACCGTAACTTCAAAGTGAATATGAGCGAGATCACGGGACACGTAGCTTGGATAGAATCACCGGTATTGAGAAAGCTAAATTGTAGAATTGAAAATCTTAAATTTAAGAAGTGATGAAATGAATTTAGCGGATGGAAATGGAAACTTTTAAGGGGAGGAGCCAGACCGGGAGATGACTTAGAATTTACGGTTCTGCTCGAACGGGTTACTTCTATTAGGAACAATGAAAGTGCAAGAATCAACGAGTAACTAAACTCTGCAAGAGTGGAAAGAGATGAAATGAAAGATTTAGTATTCGATGCAATTTCCAAACCAAGATGGATGAAGCTTCGCTAGTACTATTAAAAGAAATAGGTACTTCAAGAGATGAAAATATGGATTGAAGGAACGCTTCGGAATTGGAACGATAGGATTAGGTACAGGATGATCGAGGGTAATTTTGGTTGAAGATTACTAAGGGGTATTCATAGTACGGGATTTAGATTTTTGAAGATGATGGAATTATGAGGGAACTTCCGTAGATTTCTAAATCAGCATTGGTAGAAGGATATCGGATCAAACTACCATACAATAGGATGATGTCAATAAGGGTTAATTCAATTATGTATAAGATGTTGGAAAACACGAATCAGAAAGTAGCGGAAATTTAAAAATTTTCCAACAAAAGGATCTGGGACTCGCAATCGTGTAACCAAATTCGTAGGGATTAGAAACTTACTTTCTTAATTAACTTTCTTGAAGCGTTTCAAGCCACCCAAGAACGCTCTTCTCGCGGCTTGATCCCCTCTCATTGGTAAAGCTCGAATCTTCAAACTTCTAACTTGAAGCTCTCTAGAGATAGTCCACCAACTTGACTACAATCTAACTAGTAAGGATGCTAGTTCTCTAGTTAGTGTTTAGGCTTGACCTAGGGTTTTGTTTATCTTGGAGAAAGGATGGTGTTCAACACATGAACCAAAAGAATTCTCGATTAGCTCTAAGGGGAGCTCGAGCTCCCCTATTTATATTAAGGGAGTGACCGAAAATCCCTAGTCCTTATGGGCTAAGGATTTTAGTCCCTCTCTCCTATTACTTGATCATAAAGTAATTTTGACTTTGACTTTGAATTCAAATTCAAATCAACTTTCAAGAGAGCTAAAAATATCCAAACTATTTTTTGGATAATTTTATACTTTATTTATTTAAAATAAATAACTTATTTTATCTAATTAATTAATTCGTAATTAATTAACTAGATTATTTTTGTAACGCCCCTGTTTTCAGACCGACCAGGTATTACGTCAAGAGTGAGGTCAGATCGAGTGTTAAGTGTTTAAGTATGATTTAATTGATAATTTTGCGCTTTAATTATTTAATTACGTGTTTTAATTACCCCTTTATTTTAAATTTATTTAGTTGTGAGAATTAATTATGATTACGTGTCTTACGTGCTCTAATTGTTTAATTTTCCATATTTGTAATTAATTTAAATATGTGGACTTGATTGAAATAGGTGTTGGGACTTAATTGCTCTTGTTTGAAAATTATGTGGATCTTTTTATAATTTAAAGAAGTTAGGGACCAATGTGCAAATCTCACACACGAACACGCATATGCATTTTCAAGCCCCATCTTAGTAATCCTCTTCACCTCACGATTCCGTTGACTACCTTTTATCCAGTATAAAACCCGATACCTGTTAAACTAGTATTTTATTCTAACCAATATCAATACAAATTACCCGAACAATTCAACCAGTCCAACACCAATAATATCCAACTTGCTAGTAGGACCCACTTCTCTCTCCCTCTATTGTAGCTGACCGAGACCCCTTCCCCTTTCATTTTCATTTTCTTATTGTCTCACTCCTCTCAACACTCTCTTTCTCTCTCTCTCGATTCCCTTCCTCACTGCCGGCCCATCACCGCCGCACCACTGCCCCAGCCGAGATCAACACCACGCCGGCGATGCTTTTCCGTCAACCACCACCGCAATCCCTCTCTCTTTCTCCATTTTTTTCCCTTCGTCTCGGCCTCACGCCACCACTTTCGATCTGCTCCAGATCCGGTGAACTACTGTCGGACCACCATGGATTCCGACCACCCTTCCCCCTTCTAAATTCAGTCACCACCTCCGGCCACTGATTTCGACCACCACCATCTCTCTTTCTCCTCCATCTCGCACCACCACGCCAGATCTGCGCCTCACGCGCCATCCTCCGCCACTACACGCACACCAAAGCTCCGATCCACCACAGCACCGCTATCGGAGAACCACCGCTCCACAACCTCACTCCAGATCAGGTTACTGTCGTTTTTCCCTTCTCACCCGCAGCAGAAGCAGAGTAACAACAACTCAGCAGCTCCACCGCCTTACCACCATCATCTCCAGCTCCGCCAACTAAGGCCGATACAGACAGCCCTGCTCTTGCTCTCCCAAATTTTGGTAACTACAGCCGTCTTTCCCCCTCCTGGAGTCTGCATAAATTATGTGTATTAAATGTAGGAAATCTTAGAGTTTCAATTTATTTAAGATGTTGTGGGTGTATAATTGTGTATACTGAATTAGACCCCTTTAGCAATTATAGTGCTCACTTAATTCTTATATGTATCTATAATGTACAGTTTCAATACAAATAAATAAGAATGTGAATGTTTAGTTCATTAATTGTGGCTTTGGGTTATTTGAGTAACTGCTAGTCTCTAATTTGTATCTATCACTTGATGCTAAATTGCTTTGATCAAATTGAGCGTTGGTGGACTTTGATTATTTAAGCTTAATTTATTTCCATTTTGTAACTATATATATAAATATGAAATCATATTTTGTAATGAATTAAACGTGAATGTTTGGTGTGTGCGTGAGTGCTGGATTATGTATATATATATATATGTATGAGCTTAAGTGCATACTAAATTTATTATATTGGATTTGGGTTGTTGTATGAACTCTCGTTATTAGTAATTTTGTTATTGTAATCTAATTTATCTAGTTTAATTTTAATTGGGCTACGGTAATTTGAGTTTTGTAAATGAATTAATTAATTGCTTAAATTAGGTTAAGCCTACTATGTTTATGAGTTGAAGTAATTAATCAAACCTGCATAATGTTTATCTAGTGTGTTTTATAGGTGATTTTGGGTACGTGATGTGTATATATATATATATATATATATATATAAATGGCTTATGTATTATGTATATATAAATTACAATATGTAAATTGAGTTTTTAATGGATGATTTAAATAGTTATGTGTAAGGTGTGGGATATTCCTTTGTGAGTTTCTTAAGTCTTAAATTGAGTCTAATTAATTATTGATGCGTGAGTCGTGTGTATGTGTTGTGCTTGTGCAGCTTGAGTACATGATATGCATGTATATTAGTATATGCCTAAGATATAATGTGCTTTGGATGAACTATATTTATGTTGCTTATTTGGTATTTAGTAAATTAATGTGCTAACTGGTTAGAATGCCCAAGTTATGTCTGTGATTAATTTGTGCAGTTTGATATTTGTGAATTAAGTGCATGGTGTTATGTGTGTGCGTGCACCGTTTTTATATATAGATATATAAATATACTTAGTTCTTGTATTAATTCTCTTCATGAGTTTATAACCATTATGAATAAATATGTCATTCCGTATATATATGTTGTGTTTAAATTATTGAATGATACTTGTGGTTGTTTCGCGTAATTGATTAATATGTGAAACACATCCATCACATATCATTTCCATGACACCTCATATCAATGCCATGCGTCTTATTTGGTTTCATATTGAGTCATTTCTCACGAGTACACATTGTTCCTTCTCTTGTACAGTTCGTTTCCAGGGCGGAGACTTTCGGATCGAATAGACACCCATATTGCTTATGATTCTTGTCTCGTCGTATTCCAGGTGAGGGTGTATTCGTTCTAGCTATGTATCAAACCCTACAACCCTATGTGACGAGCTTTGGCCAAAACCCTATGTATATCTATATATCGTTTTTAAAGTGAAATTATCGAGTAAATACTGATCGAGTAAACCCTTCTCAAATGAATTATGAAATATGCTATGTTCTTATGAATCAAATGTTTTAGCGAGATTATGCATGTATGATATGTTCACGGGCCCAGGGACTTAGTACATGTGGCTATCCGGGGAGGCATGGGCCGATGGTGATCCCATGTGCTAGTCCCACTATGTCTTACGGTGATACCGGCCCTCGCTAGGAGGTTTAGCGGGGAATGGGAGCTGAGTGCCTTTGGGGAAGTCATGAAACCCCATTGGTCTATGATTGAGGTGGTCGGGTCTTGCTAACCCGTCCACCACCCGGAGGAAGAAGGTTGGAACTTATTTTATGATTATGATTATGTTATGATTGATTTTGTAACGTCCCGGTTTTTCCATTCATGCATTATGTGTTATTATTATAACTTTCATCTCATGATATTCATTTTAATTTCATTTCAATGCATTTCCTATTATATGCATAATTTATACTTTTCATCTTATAACATATTTTCATTTACATGTATATAAATGTATATATATATGTACCTATTTATATATTTAAACTTATTTTATGAGATTGTTATTTTTTCTAATCTCATTCACTCATGCAATTAATTATCAACATGCATTATATACATATATACATTCATGTATTCATGTTACCCTAATACACTCACACATTCATTATATATGTATATAATAATAAGAGCACTAAAGATTTATATACATATAATATACATAATATCTCCACTTTGTTACTTTATACATATATACATTATATCTATAATTATATTACATATATTACATACATTCATCTCTCCCACATTTCATTTATTCCATCAAAATAACTCCCACACATATACACACACTATATCACGTTTTTCACACCAACGGAAGGGAAGAAAGAGATTTCATCACTTCAAGCTAGATTGTTGGAGGAATTTCATGTTTGGAAGCATCATCATCATCATACCATCATTTCTTCCCTTCTTTCTATCATTTTAAGGTATACATGGATTATTTAATTGAATCTCTTGAATATATATATGATTAGGGTTTGTTGGTTATTTGATGATTTCTTGTGTATAAGTGATTAGAAGCATGCTTAGGATCATTAATCTTGAAAGCTTGCATGATTTCCTAAATAATATGGAAGTTGGAGTTCATGATTTTATATGTGGTTTTGATTGATGATTCCTTCATGATTTGAGCATGGTTTAATGGATTACTTGATTCCTAATTGATATATATGAGTTATATGCAAGATATATGATTGTTTGGAGCATTTTGGTTGAGTTTGCTTTGGGCTTTGGATTTGATGCACCGAGTATTCAGGCCTTTTCTTGACAAGTTCGTGGTAATATTTATAGACGACATTCTGGTGTACTCTAAGTCGGCTGAAGAGCACGCGTAGCACCTTCGGATTGTTTTGGAAACTTTGAGGGAACACAAGTTATTTGCAAAGTTCAGTAAGTGTGAATTTTGGATTGACAGAGTTATGTTTCTTGGCCATATTATTTCGGGTAACGGAATTGAAGTGGATCCTTCTATGGTTGAGTGTGAACTTCGATGGGAAAGACCGAGAAATGTTTCAGAAATCAGAAGTTTTCTTGGATTGGCCGGTTACTACCGAAGGTTTGTTAAGGATTTTTCTAAGATTGCTGCTCCGATGACTCATCTAACTAAGAAAGAAGCGGCGACACCATCTTTACGGTGTAACTTTCAAAGTGTTTACTGATCACCAAAGCCTCAAGTATCTTTTCTCTCAATAGGATTTAAATGTAAGACAAAGGCGTTGGATCGAACTTGTAGCACCCGAGCGTAAGGTACCACATCCCCCGCACCGAGGCCCGACCCGTATATGAAATGGAAGTCCATACACTTGCCAAATCCACGGCGAACGGGGACACAACACACACACTATGCTAGGCGGGCCTAACCCTTCAACCAATCAACTCAAAACAATATAAAATCAGAGTTATAATGAAACGCGGAAGCAAGAACAACATATAATATATACGCAGAGCCATCAAGCTCCAAAAATAGATATACAAAATCATTCAAGTATTCAACGGCACGCACGGCCTACAAAATCATAACGCTCCATGCTATAATATGATCATATACAAAAGAACTAAAAGAGTATGAGATGCTGAAAAGAAGTGCTAAACAACAATGCAAAGCCTAGATGACTTGTATTCCCGCCTAGCACTCCTATATATGCACAACACAATTGAAAACAAACCGGGTTCAGTCTATACGAGACTGGTGCGTATAAAACGGGGCATAAGATATAATATTGCAGAAATTAACCATATACATGCAAGCCCTAATCCCGTGTGAAGTTTGATAAGAATTTCCCAAGTGGTTAAAACAAAAGAAAACATCAACGGGATTACGACGTTCATATTCATTCATAATTGTTCATAAGGGTTTATGGCCCGGCGATTGGGCGTGCACAATCTCCAACCTACACCTCGTGTAATCGTAATCAATTATTCATTCATTGTCATACATATCTTTTGTGCTCATACATGTCATGATCATAATCATTCAAATACACCTTCTTCCTCCGGGTGGTGGACGGGTTTACAAGGCCCGACCACCTAATCATATCAATGTGGCTATGAGGTTCATGAGTCCTCAAAGCCCGGTTAGCGTTTCCTCGTCAAAACTCCTTGACGAGGTCCGTTTCATCGTAATTGGTTGGAACTAGTACATGGGATCCACGTCAGCCTTTGCTTCCTCGGTTAGCCACATGTACTAAGTCCCGGGGCCCGTGCAATCATAATCATGTCTCGCCAGCATATGTTTGAAATCATTTACACGAAACGACTCGATTTATATAATATACTAATTTGGCTTAAATCCTTGCACATAAGGGATATATCGGGTCGTTTTAGCTATTAGAAGAAAAACCCACCTTTTCAAAGCAAAAGAAAGGCACAAGCGTCTCAATGCTCGCCCTCGTCTCCGACCAAACTCGAATCTGTGCAAAAGAAAAGGTATGAGGCTCCATGACCATGTATGACGCTCGGCAATTAAGTGAATATGACATGAATGCATAAATGTTCATATTATGCCATGAAAATGTTCATGTGCACTATTATGGAATTTAAAGCACATAATCAAACCATTCGTTCATACATTTCATTCAAATTTATAAATTCATAAATTCATATTTCATATCAACTAACCTAAAAATTCATTTAATATCCATAACACGTACTAATTGTCTTTACAATTATAAATGAAATAAATAAAACGTTCAATCAATACCCGGTAAATTAACACGTGAAATAGTTATCAATTAATTCTAAAATTTAAAACAAATTAAATCATAATTAAATATATATATAACATTAACATGGATTCAATATTCATATATATATATATATATATATATATATATATATATATATATATACTAATGCACGTAAACATGCATGCACATATTAAGTTAGCAAATTATAATCCATACATGCTTGTACTAAATCAACTAAATTACAATTCATAGCATGCATATATTATTTAAAACAAATAGAATCATTACTTATTCATGCAACCAATACATCAACTAAAGCCATGCAAAGAAGGAAATTAAGGAAAATTAGAAGCCATGCATGCAACTGTCAGTGGAAACATTTTTCAGAAAGGAACAGGGGTCGCGGCCGCGACCCATTTTCTTCATGAAATGGTAGCGGCCGCTACCCATAAATTTCACAATTTTTGATCCAATATTCAGAATACGTGAGCAGCCCAAAAATCAGTCGCGGGCGCGATTGGTTTTCATGCAGTTAGGGTCGCGGGCGCGACCCTGCGCGTTGCAGCAGAAAATGACGTAGAAACAGGAGAAAAACAGAGCATCAACAAATCAACTTCAACCCAACAAGATCAGGTAAGGCAAGGCAACAATTATGCATCAAAAATACTCCAAAACAACATTCAATCCAGCCCCAAGAAGGATCATACGTGAGATGAAGGCAAGGGTGCTCTTTTCATGATATAACCTCAAGGTTTCATTAATGGTAGATCATGAATGCCTCAACTACCAGCTAATACACCACCAAAATGTAAAGAGGAGATCAAAACAATCATTTTCATGCTTGGAATCATTCAAAAAGCTCAAGAATTGAAAGAGATCCACCAAATTGCTCAAAACCTAAATATATAATCATCTCAACCAAAACTCATGAAACCATGCTCAATTTTAGGGATAAATGAATGAAAATGACTCATAATGGATGCATAATACAACCCCAAGCTTACCTTGTGGATTAATGGAGGTTTGGAAGAGATTTGAGCTTGAATCTCCAAGGATTGGCTTGAGCTACGGGATTTCTGGAAAACGAGGATGTTTGGCCAATTTACTCCAAGTGGGAAGGGTTATCTCGGTTTGGGGAGTTAATAGCTGAATAAAGGGTTGAGTTAGGGTTCCAAAGACTTAAACCATGGTTAATTTGGTAAACAAATGAATAAGTTATGATTTATTTGGTAAAAGGTGGCAGACTGAGTTCCCGTTGCATGTTTCGGTTGAATTTCGGAGGTTCAAATGATTTTGGAAAAATATAAGGCTAAGTTCACTAAACTCGAATTTTCGTTGCGAGTTCAGCGAAGTTGAGGAAACTTGAATCCGAGTTTCCTAGCTCAAGATATTAAATTCGGAACCAAGGGTGCGCTAGTTGCTCATTAGCCCCCAATTTGGTTCCACGATTCAAATTAAATTCGTTAACATATCAAATGAATTCGAAAACATAAACCAAGCATATAGGCATGTTCATAACACACATATTTACGACATACTACAATTTCATGATATTCCGATATCATTTCATATAAGAACGATGCACAAATTAAACAACCATGCTCATTCCATGGAATTCCATGCATAAATAAAATTAAACCAAATAAATTAATTCTAATATTAAATAAAATTAAAGTCAACGTAATTAATTAATTAAAGCATGGTTAATTAACATAATGCTTAATTAACAACATAATTAAAATTAATCATTAAATTAACAATAATTAAAGAAACATATATATATATATACTTAAAATACGAATTATTTTAAAATAATATTAAATTAAAATAAAATATAATATAATAAAATAATAACAATGTATAATGAAATTAAAGATAAAACACGTAGAAACGATTAATTCGCGTAATTTGGTAAACACATACGTCGTACCTTTACATCTGAAAAATCGGGGCGTTACAGAACTACTGGAGGATTATGATTGTACCATTCAGTACCATCCAGGTAAAGCAAATGTGGTAGCCGATGCTTTGAGTAGAAAGGCGAGTGTGGCTAGTTTGGAAACAGGTTCCTCAAGTTTGGGTTCAAAGATCTTGATTTCAGGGACTTGGTTAACTAATCTTACGGTAATACCAGATTTAAGACAATAGTTGTTAGAAGCTCAAGCCTCAGACGTAGAGATTCAGAAGTTGGCAACTCGTTCGAGAGATAACCCGATTTCTAAGTTTGGATTCGATGACTTCGGTTTGTAGAGGTATGAAGCGAGAATATGTGTCCCAGAAGAGCTCAAGAGGATTATACTTGAGGAGGCACATCATTCGAGGTACTCGATTCATCCGAGAGGTACTAAGATGTATCGGGACCTGAGAGAGAAATTCTGGTGGAATGGCATGAAAAGGGACGTCGCGAACTTCGTGAAGCGATGTCTAACATGTCAAAAGGTGAAGGCATAACACCAGAAGCCGGGAGGAACTCTCCAACCACTTCCTATTCCCGAGTGGAAGTGGGAGCAAGTGACTATGGACTCGTGTCCGGCTTGCCTAGAGTTAAAGGAGGGTTTGATGGAATATGGATAATTGTCGATAAATTGACTAAGTCCGCCTATTTCCTCAAGGTTAGAATGTCCGAGAAGGTACCAAAACTAGCCGAGTTGTATGTTCGGGAGATTGTAAGGTTACATGGGGTTCCGGCTAGTATTGTTTCGGACAGAGATCCACAGTTTACTTCGATTTTCTGGCAGAATCTTCAGAGATGTTTGGGTACTAGGCTCAAGTTTAGCACAGCTTCGCATCCTCAGACAGACGGTCAATCTGAAAGGTTGATTCAGCACTTAGAAGATATGCTTAGGACGTGTGTTTTGGATTTCCAGGATAAGTGGACGAGCACCTGGCTTTGGTTGAGTTTGCTTATAACAACAGTTATCAAGGTTCGATTAAGATGGCTCCTTACCAGACACTTTATGGAAGGAAGTGCAGGTCTCCTTTATTTTGGGATATTGAGGATTGGAGATGGACTGAAGAGGATAAACTCGAGAGAGCCGAGCCTAAGGAGAATATTGTTGCTATTATTGAGAAGGTTCATATGATTCGACAAAGGATGAGAGCAGCTCAGGCTCGTCAGAAGAGCTACGCCGATAAGAGAAGAAGACCCTTAGAGTTTGAGGACGGAGATAGAGTTTTTCTGAAAGCATCTCCTAGAAAGGGCTTCACTCGAATAGTTAAAGGTGGAAAGCTTAATCCACGATACCTTGGGCCGTTTGAGATCTTAGAAAGAATTGGAGCCATGACGTACAAATTGGATTTACCACTAACTTTAACCGGGATACACAACGTAGTTCACGTTTCACAGCTTAGGAAGTATTATCCCGACGAGGCAACAATTCTCCCAATTGAAGAGGTTCAGTTAGAGCCGGATTTAACAATAGAAAAGCATCCGGTTGCAATTCAAGACCGTAAGTTACAAGATTTAAGGAATAGGCAAATTCCGTTGGTCAGGGTGCTTTGGAGAGATCAAAAGTCCGAGGAGTCGACTTGGGAAACCGAGAAAAAGATGAGAAGGTTGTACCCGGTTTTGTTTGAGAAGTCGGATCGGACTTGAGGACAAGTCTTTTTTAAGGGGCGAAGATTGTGACACCCCGACTGTTCAACCGTACAGGTATGATATACGTGTGCGATTTAAATTCATTAATTATATAATATATGATTTAACCGTCATTTTATTTCTTATAATTTTCTTACTTGTCTTATTTGAATCTATTTGAGCTTATGTGAATTTTGATTGTATTGGAATTATGATAATTTTTTATTTGAACCCAACACCTTTTGAACCAAACCAATTGAACCGGGAAACCTTGAACCGAATCGAACCCCCTTGAACCAAACCGGTCCAAGACTTAAAGCCTTGAACCTTTTTATTTCCCTCATTACGTTATTTCACCAAGGGAGAAGTAAAGAAGCTCTCAACTTTGTCCCAAGCTTTGTTCAACCTTGAATCATCATATCTTCACCATTTCTTGATCAATTTCCTATTCGAAGTAAGTTCCGAACTCCCCATGACATCCTCTATCTTCCTACCGATTGTTTTCTTTTGGGATTGTGATTTTGTTAAGTTTGGAGATTTGTATGAATAGTAAGGGTTCATGCCAAATTTGTAATATTTGAATTCTTGGTTAAATTTATTTGTTGTATGACTTCATTCATGTGTGTTATATGTCAAGTAAGTTGCATTTATTTCTTGGTTTTGGTTGGGACTTGCATTTATTTCATTTTGGCCATAAATGAGTATGATTTCATTCTTGTGGGTTTGTGTTCTGAAGCTTCAACACTTGCATTCTTGGTTATATATGCATTAATTAGTGTACTTAGCATATAATGTGTTGTTCTTATTGCATTTGTTGGGAAATATGTTGGTATTTTGGAATTTGGTTCGAACCCCTATTTCTCGCTAGTTTTTCGCTCCAGACGCGATCCAAACGGGCGTTTGGTGCCTTAGTGTATTTTCAAAAGCCCGTTTGGGAAGCCAAAAATCGTCACAGTAGGGTACGACACGTGAGTTTGACCGTACCTTGGGATCACGACACGGGCGTTTCGGAGGCCGCTGTGTAAAATGTAATTTTTCAACTTTTGTGGTTCGATTCCTTTGCTTCCAAAATACCTTTGTATGCCCTTTTTGAGTGTTAAGTTACTACTTTCATGTTTCGTTCTTGTCGTGTACTTTATTCATGTATGAACTTGAATTTTTATGCCTTGTTTGAACTATTATGATTAATTTGGATTATTTGTGATTCGATATGATATAAGGTTCCAAGTTATGAATTTATATGCTTTAAGTGATACGTATATGCACTTAAATATAATCCATTTCATGAATAAGCATTGCCGAGCGTCTAATTGGTTCATATTTTATTCTAAGTCTCGGGTTTCATGTTCTTTTGTTTCAGACCCCCTTCCGGACATTGCCGAGCCCGAAGTTTAGGTGTCTCTTTGTTCGTTTTGCCTTGATCCACCCTTCTTTTTGTTATAAGGTGAGGTTAGGATCTTTTATACTAGTTAAATGACCTATGGCCGAATATGTGTTGTTTTCTCACCCCATATGCGAATATATATATATTAAATACGAGTGCTTAAGCTATGTTATGATCATGTGAATAAGTTTTGCGGTTATGAAAATGGTATAAGTATGAGCATATGTAAGCTATGATGTTGAATTTGTTTACGTTATGTTTGAGCGAGTGTGCCCTGAAAGATGGGAATTGGTATTTGGTAAGGTATCATGGGCCCTGGGAATTGTGGGTAAGGACGCCCGGGACGGCAACGACCATCGGGTTAAGCCTGTGCATGATTCCCATTCGTAGTGTTACACGCGATTCTTGGAGGTTCATGAGGCGCCATACTCCGAGTACGTTGTGGGTTAGCTACCCCTCGTACATACGTAAGTAGGTGGAAAGGGATTGATTCCCGATTACCATGTTGTTAGGGTTGGATTGATTTATGATTTACGCTTTCAGTTTATGTACGAAGGAACTTGGGATAGTCCGTTCTCGTTGGGCTTATGTTTATGTTATGTTATGTTCGATAGATCATGAATCGAGATAGGTTTTCTCTTGTATTATATGCTATCTTTAGAAAATTTTTTGGTATGTAAAACCCTAGTCTCAATTCATGGCTATCACCTTTGTTATATGCTTTACTTTATATATATTTAGGTGTGGGTGTGCGTTTAGCCCCCTCACTCAGTCGAGTTATTGTTTGACCCCCTCTCTTTTCCCACCTTCAGTGCAGGTTAGCTCGAGCTAGGCGGGGAACTGCAAGTCGTGGTCTTGTACTTATGTGTCTAGGTCGAGTTGCATTCATAATTCCTGCTTTTGGACACCATCTTATGTGTAGCACCCTAAAACTATAGCGAACGGGTGACAATCAAAATAAACGGGCTAGGCGGGACACTCCCCAATACAATAAATACGTATAGGTACCATATTTACCAAATAGATACATAATAGATACCAACATTAACTATCAATACATTATCATCTTCTTATATTATAAACATGCTCGAGTATTCAAAATGTGATAACAACGATCATAACATGAAGCTATCAAAAGTTCCATACATGAAAGGTACAATGCTAGACCCGAGAAATGCAAGACCTGACCGGACTCCCGCCTAGCACGACCACGCTCACAAGTACCTGAAAAGTGAAGTATCAGTCTACCGGGTTGTACGGTCCGATGCCAAGCCGATTAAGCAGGAATCGAGGTTTAGAATCCTGAACTGAAGTGTTGAGCTCTTTCGGTTAAAAAAGGCAGGAATCCTGAACTGAAGTGTTGTGGCCACGGCGAGTAAGGGCGATTCTCCAACCTTTACACCAATACGTGATCATACATTTCCTTTAGTGCTCAAATAAACATATTCACGCTTGAAACATGCAATAACCCGAGGATAACCCCACATGCTGGATCCATCCCCAGTCTCCTTCTTCCTCCGGGTGATAGTGGGTTTGCAAGGCCCATGTAACATCCCGCTCGTCCGGCCCTACAGGGACATTGTAACGAGAGTGTTATTTGCGTTTTAAATTAATTAATTAAGCAATGCTGTGTTATTTTAATTATTACGTAATTATATGAAATTACTTGAATTATTTGATTTAAATGCCAAAATGTGCCAAAGTGTTTAAATTACTTGAAATCTTGTAATATGTGAATTTATATTATATGAATTTATTTCCTGAGCATGCTAATTTCGTGAATTATGTGATAAACGTGATTTAAGGATGTAATTGTATAATTTTATAATATATGGACTTAATTGAAATTTGGTTCTTGGACTTAATTGTAACTTTTTGAAAGTTTTGGACTCATTTGAAAAATGAGTCATTTTAGTACACTTGTGTACATTTTAATTCGTATCTTGAGCTACGGCACTCGGATTCGAGTCCCGTCTTCGGCGTTCTACTCCTTTCGACGATCCGGATTAATGGAACTAGTTTTGTAATTTTTCGATGCCGTTTAGACCTCCGACGATGCGTATTTCAGCCCCTCGTACCCTATTACACACCTATGACCTATATTTTGAGCTTTGGGACCCATCCTTCACCAATTCTTTGGAATTAAGCCATTTTCAGCCATATATCCTCTCATTTTCTTCCTCCCTCACACGAGATCAGCAGCCACAAGAGCAAGGAAGAGGGATTTTCACTATTCATCATCTTCAAGCTCAAGATTTGCTCAATATCTTCTAGCTTTCTTTGATCTTCAACAATCCGAGGTAAGAGCTGTAATCCTTATGATTTGTGCTTCAATATATGCTCCATTTTGTGTCTTATACTTGAGGTTTTATGCATGATTTAAGAAAGGCATGAATAGTTAGGTTTTCTCCAAAATTTTGAATACATGCTCATATATCGTTTATGCCCCTTTATATCGTTTCTTTGCATTAAATACTTGGTGGTTATGTTTATTAACTTCTACCATTAATGAACTTGAGCTTATGAAAGAAAAATGGGGGATGTTGGGCTCAAAACGGAACTGCTGTCACAACTCAAAGTTGCTGTCAATATGCTACTGTTTTAATGATGTTTTGCATGAACTTTGAGCATGAAATGCATGGTAAATGATCAGATTTCGTGGTGCCCTGTTACATGATGTTGTTGCCCTGTTTTAACCTTCATTTTAGATGCATTATGATTGAATTTGAGCCTAAAACGAACTGCTGCACGCTACTACTTCTTTCAGTCATTTGCTGTCAGTTTTGAAAAATGAACTGCATACCTGCTGTCAATATGCTGTCAGTTTTGTGCTTTTGAGCATGAAATTTTCATGGTTTTGGCTTGTTTTTCATTGCTTAGTTGCTGCCCTGCTATGCTGTGCTATTCCCTTGCATTTAACCATCATTTAGAGGCATATTGGATGAGATTTAGGCATGAAACGTTGCTGCAAAACTGCTGAACGTGTTGCTGTCAATTTTGGGAAATTTTGGCCTAAATATGTCCATGTGTTGGTCTGAATTCTTTGTGCAAATTGTTGCTCTCGATTTGCTGCATTATTACCTTGCATTTTCCATCCTTAATCAACCATTTTTGTTGGGGAAGAAGCTACTACTGCTGCTGTTGCGAATTCCTTCAAAAGAAAATGACTTGACACGGTCGTGTCAAGATTTGAATTAAAACGGACACGACCGTGTTGGGTTCTCGGTTTTGGAAAAATAAATCGGACACGGCCGTGTCCATTTTGAATTGAAAACCAACACGGCCGTGTCAAGCATCTGAATTTGGAAATTGTTTTGGAATCTCAGTAGCTTCGTACATGCATGCATATTATGTGTTAAATTATGATTATGGAGATTGCATGTTCAGGTGTAGAGATGCATGCATTTAATTCTCATGCATATAATTGATATACTCTTGTATGATTTGTTGCATGCAATAGATATATATATATATATATATATATATATATATATATTACATTAATATGCAGGTGTTTGTTTGTATATTTATACTAATATGCATGATAGATATATATATGTAGTTAATGCATGATATTTGTATATAAATAGTTAATGCATGGTAGTATAATGTATAGGTGCATGTGTGTGAACGTGAGTGTGTTTGCATGAAGGTGTGTGGTGTGTATTTTTACGTGCATGTGCATGTTCATGTAAATAGATATTAAACTAAATTTGTTTATTAATTTGTATAATATGCTATGAATCTTAGTTTAATTTATGTATTTCTTTTAAATGAGTGCTATGTGCTATAAACCTTATTTAATTTTATGAATTGAATCGTTTATAATATTAACTTGTTATATGATATGTTATAATTCATGGTTTGATTTTACGAATTTAATTTAGTATGAGTTGCATGTGATACCTTCTATGATTTGAAATTTAGATTTAATTTAGATGCTCGATTAATTATGCTCTCACGTTCCTTTAAGTGACTTAAGTATTTTTCTATGAGCATGAATGAGTTAGAACTTTGTCTATTTGTTTAATATGTCAATCTCTTGTCTCTTTTATGACTTGTATGCTAAGTGAATATAGTAAATGTCTTATATTAACTTCATGGATTTATTTGATACGAGATATGACCTTAAGTGGCTTAAGTGGTACATTTAACGTTTTCTTGCATTCCTTGCTCTCTTTATAAACTTAAACTTATGAATGCTTGAGATAAGCCATAATATGGTATTTTATGAGTTTATTTGATAAGTAGTGAATTCAATTCTTGAATTATTTGTGTGATATTTCTTTATTTGCCTCGATATGCATAAGTATGAGCTTATTTGAAATACATTGCATCATATGCACCCATATGCATCGCCGAGCGTCTAATTGGTCCATATTGAGTCTAACGTTATTTTTGTTATTTGTTTTGTCCAGTGGTTCGTCTCGGGGGTGACGACGTGGTTCCGTGAGCATCCTTTTGCTCTTCTTTTGTCCCTGCTTCGTCTTGAAGTTGAGGTTTTGTTCTTTTAGTTAATATGACCTACAACCCTAATTTGTATTTTGAACCCGCATGCGATATATATATATATATATATATATGTATTTAGATACGTGTTTAATACGTATGTTGTGGGATATGTCCCATTTTATCACGAGTCTTTGAAAACGCTTTTATACGTATATACACTCTATTTTCGTTGCTCTATTGAAAAGCTTTGGTAAGTCTATGTGTGTAAGCGAGATAAGCCTTGTAATAAGTTTTGTGATAAGTGTAAGTTTGGGCCCCGGAGAAGTGGTATGTGATCCCGGGTCGGCCATGGGGTCGCCGGGCTCTCTCATCAACACGACTCCACAAAAGGGAGACTTCGCCCATCCTCGGGAGGTCGAGGGGAAGGCAGGTCTTCTTGAGCCGGCGGTGTGCTTAGTGACCCGTTGAAGGAGCGAGCGGATCCCCCGTCTCATTCAGTTTAAAAGTGGGGTTTGAGGGGTAGCGCCTCTCTCCCCAAACGGTGTAAAGGTGGGATTGATTTATGTACTTTGCTTTTGCTTATGTTATGGAGTAAGTGGGTTAGAACTCTTTCTCGCCGAGTATTATGCTTTGTTCATGGTTATGAAACGGGAGTGGATTTCTAAACTTTAAAATTTGGTTGTTTTTGGCCTTCGGCCTTAAACACCTTTTTCCTTATACGTAGTATCACGGGTCAAAATGTTTTAGATTGCCAAAAACCACACCCGGTCCATGAACCCCCCTTCAGCTTTGATTATGTTTTGTTCTTATATATGTAAGAGTGCGTGTGTTAGCCCCTCACCAGTCTTTAGGACTGACCCTCGTGGTTGTTTTCCTCTTTTTCCCCTTCTTGAGTTGCAGGTGCTTGGAGGTTGAGCTAGGCAGTTGTCTGGTGTCGTGGTTGGGGTTAGCTAGAGTCCCATGCATTGTATTTTATTTCCTTACGCATTTTGCTAGTGGAAATATGTATAAACTTATGTTTTGGATTTCGGTTAATTGTATGACTTAATTTGGCCCGGGTTGGGGCATACCATGTATACTTATTTTATTTACCCCTAGTTGGAAAGCATGTATATTTGGTTATTTGAAATCCCGGTGCTTCCGCATTCGTTATTTATTTTTATTGCGCACTCTGAGTAGGGTCTAGACCGCCTAGCTTGGGTTGTGTTTTTGTTTGTCACCCGTTCGCCATAGCTTGATGCGTGGGCAGAGTCCCTATTTCGTTTCACGTGTCGGGCTATGGTGCGGGGGATGTAGTGCCCTTCGCTCCGGGGTGTTATAGAAATAGGGCTCGTTTCATGAACCATTTCGCCTAAATGGTTGAGTCCTATAAGTCATATTGATTAGGGGAGTTCTAATACATGCACACATAATGGAAACACACAAAAACATGTATTGACATATAAAGAAATGTTTGCCTATGATATTAATCAATTGTATATTATTCAAAGATTGTCTGTGTTATTAGGAAAGTCCCGAAATGGATTATGACTAATCGGCTTTTTATTGCGCACTCTGAGTAGGGTCTAGACCGCCTAGCTTAGGTTGTGTTTTGATTGTCACTAGTTCGCCATGGCTCTATGCATGAGCGGAGTCCCTATTTCGTCTCATGTGTCGGACTATGGTGCGGGGATGTGGTGCCCTTCGCTCCGGGGTGTTACAGCCCAACTATCCACGACATGGTGTGCATAGGAAACATGACTCCCTAAACACGGAACTCCTTCCACCACTAATCTCCTAGTGGCTTCGGGGGTGATCCCAATGACGTGAGAATATCAAGAATTACCCGTCAGGCCTTGCTTTACCGGTTGGCTCAAGAACTATCCTCGGGCCCACGTGCAATCATGTACTTGTCAAATATGCTTGAAAATCATGACAATCATGGCTTGCTGCTTGAAATATCTGTATTTTGGAAAACGTTTATAATTATAATACGTTTTGTCCGAAACTAGCACATAAAGGTTGTAGGGTTCTATGTACCTAAAACAAAAGCTCACCTTTTCTTACAAAACAAAACAAGGATATGCTCTAGGGAGCCTGCTCCTCGTCTACGACCTCGTGACCTGTGCAAACACGACGTGTATACGTGAGACATAACTCAAAATGGACCAAATATGACGAACGGCGGAAATGAAACGAGATGACGAGCAATATGCAATGTGGCATGAAAACATCTTGTTTCGGCATATAATCAATCATATAATAGCAATTTGGGGTCAAATAAATCATTGGATCATGGACCTAAAATTTTAATTTTATGCAGAATGTTTTGTTCTGTCAGACGTACGGGAACGGCTGTTCTGGCTTCCCTTTATAAATGGGAAGGACCGTTCCCGTGGCCCTTCAAAACTCGCCAACGATTTTAATTTTTAAAAAAACGCGCCTTTAGCTGGGAACGGCCCTTCCGGTACACAGGTCAAAATGGGAACGGCCGTTCCCAGGCTCGGTCGCCTATTTTTGTTTAAAAGAGTGTGAACGCTGTTGGAAAACACGAATCAGAAAGCAGCGGAATTTAAAAATATTCCCAACAAAAGGACCTTGGACTCGCAATAGTGTAACCAAATTCGTAGAGACAGAAAACTTACTTTTCTTTTGTTCTTTCTTGAAGCGTTTCAAGCCACCCAAGAACGCTCTTCTCGCGGCTTGATCCCCTCTCCTTGGTAAAGCTCGAATCTTCAAACTTCTAACTTGAAGTCTCTAGAGAAAGTCCACCAACTTGATCACAATCTAACTAGTAAGGATGCTAGTTCTCTAGTTAGTGTTTAGGCTTAACCTAGGGTTTATTTGATCTTGGAGAAAGGAAGGTGTTCAACACATGAACCAAAAGAATTGCCAATTTGCTCTAAAGGGGAGCATGAGCTCCCCTATATATAGGAAAGGGAGAGGGACGGCCGAACCTATTGCTTGTTGGACAAGGATTTGGTTCCTCTCTCTCCTATTACTTGATCATCAAGTATTTTCCAACTTTGACTTTGAATTCTAATTCAAGTCAACTTTTAAGAGAGCTAAAAATATCCAAACTATTTTTGGATAATTTTACACTTTATTTATTATAAAATAAATAACTTATTTTTATCTAATTAATTAATTCGTAATTAATTAACTAGATTATTTTCTCCAAAATAAGACTTTCTTTTTAATTCAAAATTAAACCAAAGTCTATTAAATAATTAACACATTTAATTATTTAATACATATATATATAATATATATATATTCACACGTGTGTGACACGTGTCACTCACGTGAGCCACACGTGTGGAACCCTCTTGGCCCGATTAACTCGTTTAATCATTTTAAAGCCTCAACTCATGTAACCAAGTTGTTGTGTGTGACCCTCTAGGTTCTCAATTCAATTAGCAGTGACCCTAATTAATTAATTCACTAATTAATTAATCAGTCCACAGATTAAACGACTATAGTCTAGCAACAGGTGTTTAACCCCTAGCTGAATTGGAATGTTCGGATTCGACAGAACCTTTAAGTCATTGATTCATGCGAGATACAATCCTCCTACTTACTATCTCTCAACCAAGATCTAGGGTAAGGGAATAATCAGAACCCTAATAATCCGGTCTTAAAGTTAAGTGCATTTCATATCCATTTGATCTCAATCCAAGAAACCCTTTTCTTGATCTCTTGATCTACTGCCTTGGCCAAGGACTCCATATGGCATATGAATGACTTACACAATAAGAGATCACCTTGCAAATGCAAGTGTAGGTCCTTTCTTGATTCTCATTCACTTTCATGAATCACTTGTGCAGCCCCAGCATAAGCCTTGAATCGGTTGTCTAAGGCGACACCCTTTAAAGCTTATACCTAAGACTACAGAGTTAACTCATAATGTGACAAGGAACCTCAAGTCTAAGGGTCAATTAATCACATCAATGACTCGTGAGATATTTCCTAATCTGGAAGTTTCCATTTCCGGAAATAGAAACTTCCTTTCCCATTTAGGAATGTTCTCACACGGGGCACCTCAGTGAACTTACTTATTAAAGTAAGCACCCTCATGTATCACGCACGTATCAACTATACACTTTGCACCTCCATGAAACAAGGTGGTCCTTCTTAAGGGCGTGATCCCACAAGCAAGCCTTAGAGGAGTCAGGTTGACACTCCCACTGTCTGTAGGACTCATCGGCTTGGAGTATTTTACTAATCATGACTTATGTGATATAGGGCTTATTTCATGAACCATTTCACCTAAATGGTAGAGTCTTAAAGTCATCAGGATTAGGGGAGTTCTCATACATGCACATCTAAAGTAAATGCATACCAAACAAGAGCATATAAAGAATTGTTGCCTCAATTCGTTATTTTATTCAAAGATTGTCTGTGATTACAATAAGGAAAAGCACAAAGCGGATATACAATCGGCTTTTAGGGGCACTATTCCTAACAATCTCCCACTTGCCCGTCAAAGCCATTCTAAAGCTACTCTAAGCCCCATCTTCTGAACATGACCTTGGAAAGCTTCTCGACTAAGTGGTTTAGTAAGTGGATCTGCCACGTTCTCTGCTGATGTGACCCTCTCAATTTACACATCTCCTCTTTTGATAATATCACGGATTAGGTGATACTTCCTCATAATGTTCTTGGTCCGTTGGTGAGATCTTGGTTCTCTTGCTTGAGCAACCGCCCCAGTGTTGTCACAAAACACAGTAATGGGGTCTTTCATGCTAGGAACAACATTCAACTCTTGAATGAAGTTTCTAATCCAAACACCTTCCTTAGCTGCATCATTTGCAGCTAAGTATTCGGCCTCAGTGGTCGAATCTGCAGTGGTTGTTTGCTTGGAACTCTTCCAACTCACTGCTCCGCCGTTTAGGTGGAAAATGTATCCTGACATTGACTTAAAATCATCTAAGTCTGATGCAAAGCTTGCATCGCAGTATCCTTCGACAGTAAGATCAACTACTTAAGAATATTCTTCACGGCAGCCCAGTGACCATTTCCAGGGTCAGATTGGAAACGAGTTGTCACACTAAGTGCATAAGCCACATCCGGTCGAGTACATAACATTGCATACATTATGCTACCTATTGCTGACGCATAAGGTGTATGAGTCATTCTCTCCTTCTCAAGGTTAGTCTTAGGACACATCTTCTTTGAAAGACATGTTCCTACACTCATAGGAAGGTTCTTAACCTTTGCTGACTCCATATTGAATCTCTTCAATACTTTGTCAATGTACATCGACTGTGATAGTCCTATTAACCTTCTAGATCTATCTCTATAGATTTTAATTCCAAGGATATAGGACGCATCACCAAGATCTTTCATCTCGAATTGGTTCGATAACCATAACTTAGTCACTTTCATGTCATCCTTCGAATTCCCAATAAGAAGGATGTCATCAACATAAAGTACTAAGAATTGCACTGAGGTCTCCAATTCCTTTCTATACACACATGATTCATTCGAAATTTGCATGAAGCCAAACGCTTCGACTGATTCATCAAATCGAATGTTCCAATTCCTAGAAGCCTGTTTCAATCCATAGATTGATCTTTGGAGTTTGCAAACCTTTTGCTCACTCCCACTGAATGTGAAACCTGTGGGTTGCTCCATATAAATGTCATTGTCAATGTCACCATTGAGAAAGGCAGTTTTCACATCCATTTGCCATATCTCATAGTCATAATATGCAGCAATGGCAAGCATGATTCGAATGGACTTTTGCATTGCAACTGGTGAAAAGGTTTCCTCAAAGTCCATGCCGGGTCTTTGAGTGAATCCTTTTGCAACCAGTCTTGCTTTGTAGGCTGCAATGCTTCCATCAACTCCAAGCTTTCTCTTAAAGATCCATTTGCAACCTATGGGTTTGACCCCATCAGGCAAATCTACCAAGGTCCAAACTTGGTTGGAGTTCATGGAATCCATTTCGGATTTCATGGCTTTTATCCACTGTTCAGAGTCAGAATCTGAAAGTGCCTCCTCATATGTTAAAGGATCATTATCCTTTTGAGAGATTTCATGGTAGAATCCATACCATCTCTCCGGCTGTCTAGGAGTTCGTTCAGAACACCTTAGAGGAGGATTTACATGTGTATCGAAATTCGTGATTGGTTGTGGTTGATCAGTAGGGGACGTTTCTTCAGTGGGTGGCGTGGGGTTACTTTGTACTTCTTCTAATTGTATGATCTTGCCTTTCTTTTCTTTAAGGAACGGTTCCTCAAGAAAAGTGGCATTTCTGGAAACAAACACCTTTTGCTCATATTGATCATAGAAGTAGTATCCTATGGATTCCTTAGGATAACCTACAAAGTAGCATAAGTTAGAACGAGATTCTAACTTATCTCCCACTGTCCTCTTCACGTAAGCAGGACAATCCCAAATTCTTAAGTAAGAATAGCTAGGGATTTTACCATGCCACATTTCATGGGGCGTTTTAGGGACTGACTTAGAGGGAACTAGATTCAAAATCTTTGCTGCACTTTCTAGGGCATAACCCCAGAAAGAAGGTGGTAAGTCAGTGAAACTCATCATGGAACGAACCATATCAAGTAAGGTTCGATTCCTTCTCTCAGAAACTCCATTAAGCTGAGGAGTTCCCAGAGGAGTCCACTGAGAGATAATCCCATTATCTTTGAGATGATTAAGGAATTCTTCACTAAGATATTTGCCTCCTCGATCAGATCAAAGTGCTTTGATCTTGTGACCAGTTTGGTTCTCAACCACCTTTTGAAATTCTAAGAATTTCTCAAAAGCTTCAGATTTATACTTCATTAAGTATACATAACCATACCGACTAAAGTCATCAGTAAAGGTTATGAAATACTGATGATTGTTTCTAGTGCTTACACTAAGCGGTCCACAAACATCAGTATGGATCAAATCCAGAACCTTAGTGGCACGTTCCACAGTTCCTTTGAAAGGAACTTTGGACATTTTTCCTTTGAGACAGGATTCGCAAGAAGTTAACTCTTTGAGATCATTTTCAGAGAATGATCCTAAAGTGTTTATCTTGCTAATTCTGTTTTTGGAAATGTGTCCTAATCTAGCGTGCCATAAGGGAACTGAAACTTTGTCATCTCTCTTACACTTTGTTTCTCGTTGTATATTCATAATATTGATATTTTGAGTTAGGTAAAGTCCATTACTTAGAGTACCGATGTTAACGTAAGAGTTGTACCGATGTGAACGGTTTGATAAAATATTTACCATTCTTATTATAAGTTTCATAACCTTCACAATCCAATATTGGAACTGAAATTATATTACGAATAATGCTCAGTACATAAAGGACTTTATTTAAGACTAACTCAAAACTACCTAAATCTAATCTAATTGTGCCTAAAGCTTGAGCTTCAACGTTTGAGCCATCGCCGATCTTCAAGACACATTCTCCTTCTTTGAGTTGTTGGACTTCACTTAGCATCTGTACATCATTACAGATATGAGTTCCACAACCGGTATCAAGTACCCAAGAACTAGAATTAATAGAAAGATTTATTTCAACGAGAAAGATACCTTTCTTTAGAGTAGCCTTGTACTCTGGGCAGTTTCTCCTCCAATGTCCCGCTTTGCCACAATGGAAGCAAACATCCTCTTTCTGATCACGCTTCTTCTTTTGGGCTTTTCCCTTCGAAATGCCACCAGTGGGCCTAAGGGGTTTCTTCTTCTTCTTTTGGGCTTTCTTGCCCTTACCTTTAGAAGGCCCAGAAGAGGAAGATGGAGCATTCACCATCAAAACCTTATTGTCCTTCTTGATCGTGCTTTCAGCAGTCACAAGCTGACTAATCAGCTCAGCTACAGTAGCACCAACATGATTCATGTTGAAGTTAAGGACAAATGGGTTGAATGATCGTGGGAGCGAAGCTAGCAACAAATCCACTGAAAGCTCATCTTTCAGTGGCATGTCCATGGAAGCGAGTTTCTCAGTAAGGGCAAGAAACTTGAGTCCATATTCATGGACACTTGAACCTTCCCTCATTCTCAAGTGGAACAATTCCTTTGAAGTGTTATACCTTGTAACACGTTCATGAGGGCGGTAAAGTTGCTCTAAGTGGTCGTAAATCTCCCAAGTGAATTCCATGGCCTCATGTTGCCTTTGCAAGTCCGGAGACATGCTAGCCAACATAAGGCAACGGGCTTGGAGATTATCATCCTTCCACTTCTGAATCGCATCCCGCTCGGCCCGAGTGGGAGCCTCCCCTTCGGGACTGGGCTCCCCTTCGAATAGAACATAAGTTCTCTTCTCAGAATCTAAAATGATTTTTAGATTCCTCAGCCAATCAGAATAGTTGGGACCAGTCAACTTGTTTGACTCGAGGATCGATACAAGAGGGTTTTTGGTTGCCATTTCAAAACACGTAGAGAATCACAGAATCTACGACCTAAATGGTAAAACAGAGAACTAGTGAGCATGCTAATTTATAACGATATACAAAAGATAAGGTCTTTAATCTGTTGTAGCTCCCACTGTTTTTCAAAGATCAATAATTCCCAAAGATCTAAGAGGAACACGTTTCCCAGTGGAAACTAAGATCCTAGGCATTTTACCTCGAACCCACGACTCGCGGGCATTCTCAGTAAGAACCCTAGGTAGGTACAAATTACCAATTCTAACACCTTTAGAACTCTTAGTAATTGTTTTTGCATCACCTATCTTTCAATATGGACCCACGACTCGTGCGACATCCATATTTACTTAGGCGTTAAGCTTGACCCATCAATCATAAGATCATGACCAAAACTTAGTTCGAACGACCCACGACTCGCGGACATCGCCCTTGCTAAAATCGATCATGAAATATTGATCATTTAAAATGATCAATTAGGTAACTAAGAACTAATAAGCTCCACTAGCTATCCCACGACTCGCGGACAATAACTAGCTTTACTTACTAAACTTAAAACCTATTGATGGAATGCTAGGAATTTGATTCAAAATTTGCATCTCGAATTAAATACCTATTTGTTCGAAATTAGCTTAATATTTAATGGGAATTTTCGAATCAACCGGAGAGTTGTCCGGTTTGACCTCACCAACATATATGTTATCCAATTTTATTAGTCTTGATTAATGCAAGTACACTTAAATGCATTTCAAACAAGCACATAAACAGATAACATGTCCTAGCTTGATACTAACATGTAATGATCATGGGTTCTACCTATCTTATGCGTGATATGTGGGAGCCACTCCATAATCACAAGTTCTAACATGCATGCCACATAAACAGTTCAAATCACATAAGGGAAAGCGGTAACAAAATACGAGCCCTATCTCTATTACTTTTAACAATTGAGATTCCCCTCCCTAACATTTTGAGGGGTCTTCACTTATGGCCTCCTTGTTACTTGAATGTGGTCCATCTTACTCCATGGGTGCATTGTCTCCAAAATGAAAATAAAACCTCACCACCTATCTCTACTCTCAAATTACAATAAAAAGAAAAAGACATAAAGTAATAAGGCTCAATCTTCATATTGGCCTTAGACAATTACACGGGGCATACCCTGGCCTCAAAAACAGTAATATGGAAAGCCACATAATAAATCACATAACAGTACGCACAAAAGTGAGGCTCCAACCTCAATTGAAAAACGCAACTATAGGGCTCCAACCCCAATTTAAACCATCCATGTGCATAAATTAAAACCATACATAGATCTAAACCCATGATCACCTAACATGTTTTTGCGAGAATTTAAATTTAGCCAATAAATTAAAATTCCCGTTTCAACTCCTAATGACTTAAAACACGACTTAGATGCAATTCTTGTTCAACAGCATTTTCAATAAAACCCGAAAAAATAATAAACCAATAAAATTCCAATTAATTTCCAAAATCAATAATTTTATTCTTTCATTATTTTCAGAAAATAAAATTTGTAATTTTTCCAATGTTCAAATCGCTTAAATTTCTAAAATCTCAATTTAATCAATTATTTCAAAAATAATTCAAATTTAATAAATAAAATTTTCAAAAAAATTTAATCGGGATTGGATTGGACTAAACACGAAAATCAAGATCGCAAAACGAAGTGCCCGGAACGGACTGCACGTCCGCCCGAAACCAAGCCCGGCTGATGCACAGCATCGCGCGCGCGGACGCGCGCGCCAGCGCTGCGCACAGCCGACAGTGTAAGCTGCCAGCGTGCGCGCGTCGCGCGCATCTGCTGGGCGAGGCGGGCGGCCGCGGCCGGGAGGCTCCCGCGCGGTTGAGGGAGGTGCAGGCGGGCTCGCCTAGGCGCTGGCGGACGGCAGTGGCGGGCAGTCCCGCGCGGTTGCGGGACTGCTGGGCGGGCGGGCGCGCAGGCCTGGCGTGCTACGCCTTAGCACGTCTAGGCTCGTGTTTTCGTAACGCGATTTCGTGTTTCGTATTTTCAGTTCAAAAACCAAAACAATCCAAAATTCAAAAACACGAATTAAATTAATTTCTATCAAAACGGGTTTCCGAAAACACAATTTAAGAAAACAGTCTCAGAAATTCAAGAAAAATTACAGTTTCGTATTTCAGGCTTTCTAAAAGAACTCAAGAATACTTAATTCGCATGTAAGCCTAAGAATTTCTACCATATTCAGAATAATGGAGACGAATCAGAAACACGATTAACGAGGTGGCTCTGATACCACTTGTTGGAAAACACGAATCAGAAAGCAGCAGAATTTAAAAATTTTCCCAACAAAAGGACCTTGGACTCGTGTAACCAAATTCGTAGAGACAGAAAACTTACTTTTCTTTTGTTCTTTCTTGAAGCGTTTGAAGCCACCCAAGAACGCTCTTCTCGCGGCTTGATCCCCTCTCTTTGGTAAAGCTCGAATCTTCAAACTTCTAACTTGAAGTCTCTAGAGAAAGTCCACCAACTTGATCACAATCTAACTAGTAAGGATGCTAGTTCTCTAGTAAGTGTTTAGGCTTAACCTAGGGTTTATTTGATCTTGGAGAAAGGAAGGTGTTCAACACATGAACCAAAAGAATTGCCAATTTGCTCTAAAGGGGAGCATGAGCTCCCCTATATATAGGAAAGGGAGAGGGACGGCTGAACCTATTCCTTGTTGGACAAGGATTTGGTTCCTCTCTCTCCTATTACTTGATCATCAAGTATTTTCCAACTTTGACTTTGAATTCTAATTCAAGTCAACTTTTAAGAGAGCTAAAAATATCCAAACTATTTTTGGATAATTTTATACTTTATTTATTATAAAATAAATAACTTATTTTTATCTAATTAATTAATTTGTAATTAATTAACTAGATTATTTTCTCCAAAATAAGACTTTCTTTTTAATTCAAAATTAAACCAAACTCTATTAAATAATTAACACATTTAATTATTTAATACATATATATATAATATATATATATTCACACGTGTGTGACACGTGTCACTCACGTGAGCCACACGTGTGGAGCCCTCTGGCCCGATTAACTCGTTTAATCATTTTAAAGCCTCAACTCATGTAGCCAAGTTGTTGTGTGTGACCCTCTAGGTTCTCAATTCAATTAGCAGTGACCCTAATTAATTAATTCACTAATTAATTAATCAGTCCACAGATTAAACGGCCATAGTCTAGCAACAGGTGTTTAACCCCTAGCTGAATTGGAATGTTCGGATTCGACAGAACCTTTAACTCATTGATTCATGCGAGATACAATCCTCCTACTTACTATCTCTCAACCAAGAGCTAGGGTAAGGGAATAATCAGAACCCTAATAATCCGGTCTTAAAGTTAAATGCATTTTATATCCATTTGATCTCAATCCAAGAAACCCTTTTCTTGATGTCTTGATCTACTGCCTTGGCCAAGGACTCCATATGGCATATGAATGACTTACACAATAAGAGATCACCTTGCAAATGCAAGTGTAGGTCCTTTCTTGATTCTCATTCACTTTCATGAATCACTTGTGCAGCCCCAGCATAAGACTTGAATCAGTTGTCTAAGGCGACACCCTTTAAAGCTTATACCTAAGACTACAGAGTTAACACATAAAGTGACAAGGAACCTCAAGTCTAAGGATCAATTAATCACATCAATGACTCGTGAGATATTTCCTAATCTGGAAGTTTCCATTTCCTGAAATAGAAACTTCCTTTCCCATTTAGGAATGTTCTCACACGGGGCACCTCAGTGAACTTACTTATTAAAGTAAGCACCCTCATGTATCACGCACGTATCAACAATACACTTTGCACCTCCATGAAACAAGGTGGTCCTTCTTAAGGTCGTGATCCCACAAGCAAGCCTTAGAGGAGTCAGGTTGACACTCCCACTGTCTGTAGGACTCATCGGCTTGGAGTATTTTACTAATCATGACTTATGTGATATAGGGCTCGTTTCATGAACCATTTCACCTAAATGGTAGAGTCCTAAAGTCATCAGGATTAGGGGAGTTCTCATACATGCACAACTAAAGTAAACGCATACCAAATAAGAGCATATAAAGAAGTGTTACCTCAATTCGTTATTTTATTCAAAGATTGTCTGTGATTACAATAAGGAAAAGCACAAAGCGGATATACAATTGGCTTTTAGGGGCACTATTCCTAACAAACGCCCGTTCCCACAATGCCTTGAGACTGGGAACAGTCGTTCCCTGTTTCTGCAACTGAAAAACAGAGCAGAAATAGGGGAAGAGCTACGGGAAGCAACAAACAACCATAAAACTCAAGTTTTGATCCCCAAATGCTATTATTTCTGAAAATATGCATGTATACATGTTCAAGACTTGATAATATATCACTTAAACATCTAAAACATGAAATATCATCAAATTTCACAAGTTTCATGTTCGTGCTCATATTGATCACTCAAACTCAAATTTTCCAATAATTTCATGAATAAATCATGCTATGATCACCTATTCATGCCTTCATCAACAATTAATTCATTTATGCCATCATTCTCAAACCCTAGCTCACACATATATGATCAAAAATCATCAATTCAAGCATACACCCACCTTTGAAAGTAAAGAAATGAAGAAGGTAGATGGTGATGATGATCAACTTCCAAACTTGGGATTATTACTTGAAATTCTTTATGAAAATTGTTTGAAATATCTTCTCCCTTGTTAGCTTGGTGAACCGAGAGTGAAAGGAATCAAATATGTTGGGAAATTCTTGAATGAAATGAGATCATGGAAGCTTGGAGATAATATAACGATGCATCCAATTTTTGAAATATGTGAAATGTCCAATTTGCCAATTAATCCTCCAAGAATTCAAGCCATGCAATTGAGGATATAACTTTTGAAATATGATCAATTAAGCCCTTACAAGTTTATGCAATTAAGTCCCTAAAGTTAAAGAAATGAATGTTTAGGGACAATTTCGTAATTGAAACACTCTCGGTAGTTGTTTTTCGTAATAAATATTTTTCCATGACTTGAAATAATTTTTCAATGATATGATTTCAGATAATTCATACAGATAATGTTTCATGATTTTAAAAAAATATGAGATGTCACGTAAGAGTTTTATGAAATTAAAGAATTAAAATAAATTCCTATGCTCAAAATCTCACACGTGGCGTGCTTACCTGTTCCTCCGGAACCGGGGCGTTACAACTCTCCCCCCCTTAAAAGAATCTGGTCCCCAGATTCTCTAGTCTTCCGTGAACAACTCCGGGTGGAACCGTTTCATTTTATCTTTAGTTTCCCACGTAGCTTCCTCGGTTTTATCGCTTCTCCACAAAACTTTAACCATGGGAATCCTCCGATTTCTGAACTCCTGAAATTTTTTATCGAAGATTCTAACCGGCCTCTGAACAAAGGTCAAATTTGGTTCCAATTCAACTTCTTCCACGGGGAGAATTGTGGTCTCACCGGGGTAATACTTTCTTAGCTAAGAAACATGGAAGACGTTGTGGATCCCCGTAAGACTCGGTGGTAGGTCCAGCCGATAAGCCACTTCGCCTTTTCTTTCAAGAATCTCGAAAGGACCTAAGTAACGAGGATTAAGTTTTCCTCCTTTCCCGATCCGGGTGGAACCTTTCCTTGGTGACGCCTTCAAGAATACCTGGTCACAAACTTGAAATTCTAGATCTCTTCGGTGTGTATCAGCATAGCTCTTTTGCCTATCTTGCGCGGCTTTCATCCGTTGTTGAATTATCTGAACTTTCTCAATCATAGCCTGAACGACTTTGGAAGGTTTCTCAAATCTTTCACCTTTCTTTACCCCTTCTTATTTCAACCATTTACACTCTTCCAACTCGAAGAACAACGGAGATCGTCACTTTCTTCCGTAAAGAAGTTCATAAGGAGCCATCCCGATTGAAGCCTGAAAGCTGTTATTATATGTAAATTCAATCAAAGGAAGCTGTTCTTGCCAAGAATTCTGAAAATCCATTGCACACGCCCGAAGTAGATCTTCCAGATATCTGATTAAACTTTCTGTTTGACCGTCTGTTTATGGGTGGAATGTGGTACTGAACTTGAGCCTCGTCCCCAAAACGGCCTGTAATTCTTGCCACAACTTAGATGTGAACCTCGGGTCTCGGTCTGAAACTATGCTCACCGGAATGCCATGAAGTCGAATAATTTCCCTGTTGTAGATCTCGGTTAACTTTGCAATCTTATAAGACATCCGGACTGGTAGAAAGTCAGCAGACTTCGTGAATCTATCCACGATTACCCAAATACCATCAAATCCAGCTTTAACCTTCGGTAATCCGGAAACAAAGTCCATCGTTACTTGTTCCCACTTCCATTCGGGAATAGGTAACGGTTGTAGAAGTCCTGCGGGTTTCTGATGCTCAGCTTTCACTTTCTGACAAGTCAAGCAATGCTTCACATATTCAGCCACGTCCCTTTTCATCCCGTTTGTAACGCCCCGACTTTTCGGACGTAAAGGTACGACGTATGTGTTTATCAATTTACGCGAATTAATTATTTTTACGTGTTTTATATTTAATTTTATTATAAATTATTATTATTTTATTTTATTATATTTTATTTTAATTCAATATTATTTTAAAATAATTCGTATTTTAAGTATATAAATATATATATATATATATATATATATATATATATATATATATTTCTTTTATTATTGTTAATTTAATGATTAATGTTAATTATGTTTTTAATTAAGTGTTATGCTAATTAACCATGCTTAACCATATTAATTAATTTATTCAAATATATATGTTGACTTTAATTTTATTTAATATTAGAACTAATTTATTTGGTTTAATTTTATTTATGCATGGAATTTCATGAAATGTGCATGGTTGTTTCGTTTGTGCATTGTTCTTATAAGAAATGATATCGAAAATCATGAAATTGTAGTATATCGTAAATATATGTGTTATGAACATGCCTATATGCTCGGTTTATGTTTTAGAATTCATTTGATATGTTAACGAATTTTATTTGAATCGTGGAACCAAATCGGACGCTAACGAGCACTTAGTGTACCCTTGGTTCCGTATGTAATATCTTGAGCTCGGGAACTCGGATTCGAGTTTCGTCAACTCCGCTGAACTCATAACGAAAATTAGAGTTTATTAAAATTAGCCTTATATTTTTCCAAAGTCATTTGAACCTCCGAAATCCAACCGAAAAACGAAACGGCGACCAAACTGACCTTGCTGTACAAAAATAGCCATATCTTATCCAAACTTTAACCAAATTAACCATGGTTTGATTCTATTGATCCCTAACTCAACCACCTAACCTTATATATCATGCCCTAACCAAACCAACCCTCACACAATTCCCAAATATCAGCCAAAGTCACTGGAATTACAGTCAGTCCCCGTAACCTAGCATTCCTTAGAGATTTTGGAGCTCAAATCTCATCCAATCAACATGGTAAGCTTAGGGTTGTATTATATGTTCATTTTTGATCATTTTCATCATTTGATTCCCAAATTTGAGCATGGTTTCATAACGTTATGGGCTGAATTCGAAATAGTACGTTTAGAGCAAAATTTGATGATCTTATTCAATTCTTAATGGTTTTGATTGATTCCAAGCTTGAGAATCATTATTTTGACATCCTCATCTCATTTATGGGCCTGAAAGTTTTGCTGTAAAAAACTGCTGTGCTTCCTCCTTGTTTTTGCTGTTACTTTCATGGCTTTCTGGGATCGTTTTAGATGAGTTCTTGCAGCATTTCATGCCTGGTCTTGCCGCCTTTCTTGCTTGCACATCGCACTAGCTGCTGCTGCGTAGGTTGCTGTCAAAACAGGGGATGATTTATTTCATTGCAAGCATGAGACACGGGTGTGTCGTTCTTTTTCCTTCCAGCTCGAAACGGGGGTACAAATTTGGCCTGAAATTTCTGTACCGAGACAGGGGGGTGTCTTGGTTTGTGGTATGCTTGTGACACGGGGGTGTCACCTTGTTTATTCCAACTTAAACGTACGTTTGCATGTATGTGTGTGTTTGTTTTTTTTCCTTCATTTAAACTGCTACTGCTGTTCCTAATTATGCAGAGTGTGTGTGTCTGTACATATGTATAGGTTGTTGTGTGTACATGCATGGCTGGGTGTGTGTGTGCGTGCGTAGCTATATATATATATATATATAAATGTGTATATTTATTTAACTATTTTGCATGCATGGTTTTATAATATCACTTGCATACATGTATATATATATATATATATATATATATATATATATATTTATTTATTTATTTATTATATATTTTAAATGTTATTTGATTTAATTCAATTTTAGAAATTAATTGATCACTATGTCCCGTATTTAATTTACCGATTATTGATTGAACATTTTATTTATTCTATTTCTAATTATGAATATTAATTTATGAATTTATGAATTTGAATGAAATGTATGAACGAATGGTTTGATTATGTGCTTTAAATTCCTTAATAGTGCACATGAACATTTCCATGATATAATATGATCTTTTATGCATTCATATCATATTCACTTCATTGCCGAGCGTCATATGTGGTCATTGAGTCTCATACCTTTTCTTTTGCACAGATTTGGGTTTGGTCGGAGACGAGGGTGACCATTGAGACACTTGTGCCTTTCTTTTGCTTTGAAAAGGTGGGGTTTTCTTCTAATAGTTAAAACAACCCTATATATCCCTTATGTGCAAGATTTAAGCCAAAATTAGTATATTATATAAATCGAGTCATTTCGTGTAAATGATTTCAAACGTATGACCCCTTTTATTTATGAAACCCTACCTTATGTTTTGGCGAGACATGAGTATGATTGCACGGGCCCCATGACTTAGTACATGTGGCTAACCGAGGAAGCAAGGGCTGACGGGGATCCCATGTCCTAGTCCCAACCAAACTACGGCGAAACGGACCTCGTCAACGAGTTTTTGACGAGGAAACGCTAACCGGGCTTTGAGAACTCATGAACCTCATAGCCACATTAATATGATTAGGTGGTCGGGCCTTGCAAACCCGTCCACCACCCGGAGGAAGAAGGTGTATATGAATGATTATGATCATGATATGTATGAGCACAAAAGATATGTATGATAATGAATGAACAATTGATTATGATTACACGAGGTGTAGGTTGGAGATTGTGCACGCCCACTCGCCAGGCCATAAACCCTTATGAACAATTATGAATGACTATGAACGTCATAATCCCGTTGATGTTTTCTTTTGTTTTAACCACTCGGGAAATTCTTATCCAACTTCACACGGGATTAGGGCTTGCTTGTATGTGTTTAATTTCTGCAATATTATATCTTATGCCCCGTTTTATACCCACCAGTCTCGTATAGACTGAACCCGGTTTGTTTTCAGTTGTTTTGTGCAGGTATAGGAGTGCTAGGCGGGAATACAAGTCGTCTAGGTCTTGCATTTATGTTTAGCACTTCTTTTCTGCAATTCATTCACTCATACTCTTATTGTTATTTTGTATATGGTCATAGTATGTAACGTTATGATTTTGTAGGCCATGTGGCCTTGGATACTTGAATGATTTTGTATATCCATTTTGGAGCTTGGTGGCTCATTGTATATATTATATGTTAATTTTGCTTTCGCATTTCATTATAACTCTGATTTTATATTGTCTTAATCTTGATTGGTTCAAGGGGTTAGTCCCGCCTAGCATAGCGTGTGTGTTTTGTCCCCGTTCGTCGTGGATTTGGCACATGTATGGACTTCTATTTCATATACGGGTCGGGTCTCGGTGCGGGGGATGTAGTACCTTACGCTCTGGTGCTACATCCTTATGTGGTATCAGAGCCCAGGATTGCAAAACCCGGGCTCTAGTGTCGTGTTGAGTCGGTTAAGTCGTTCGGCTTTAGGAACACCTTGTCAATGTGTTGCATATGCATTGTTTACGTGCTTGTGTGCTTTAAATTTTGAAATTTGATCGAATTACTTGCTCTTGCATGCATGGACTAAAAATAGTGTGCATTTCAGTGTTTCTTGGACAGGATGCCTCTACGTAGACACCGTGAGAGATCTCCAGGGCGTCGCCGTCATCAAGACCGATCCCCTGTGCCTCCACCACAACCACAAGCACCACCAATGGACATGGAAAATTTTATGGAAGCAGTTTTAATTATGTCGAGCATAGGAGGGCTCGGGCTCCCCTATCACAACAAGCAGAACAGCAAGCTCCCCCACCAAACCATAATAATAGAGATTCTCATCGGGTGTTTCTGAGCTACAACCCCCCTCGATTTTCTGGTTCTATTGATGATGCGGTCTCGGAGGGTTGGTTCATTCGATTAGAGAGGATTTTCGGAGTGCGACAGTTTACTACGGAAGAGAAGGCTCAATTCACTATATTTCTATTAGATGGTGATGTGTTTGAGTGCTGGGAAAGAACAAGGGAGAAACTCGAAGTGGATGGAGAGGAAGTTACTTGGGAGGTCTTCAAGAGAGAATTTAGGGAATGTTTTGTATCGGAAGTAGTGAGAGAAAGGAAGGAGCAAGAGTTTATGGAGTTAAAGCAAGGTGCGCGTACGGTGACTCAATATCTTGTCGTATTTAATAGACTTGGGAAATATACTCCTCATGTCGCCCGGGATGAGAAGAGAAAATCAAGAAAATTTATTGCGGGATTGAGACAAGATTTGAGACATGGCCAGGCGGGTCACAACTTTGTCTCTTTCGCGGATACGGTGCAAAGGGAGTTGGTTCAAGAGGAAGAATTCAAGAAGAAGGATTCGGTTTTTAGAGCTCCAATGGGAAGAGGTTCCGGATCAAATTCGAGAAAGAGACCGATGATTCAAGCTACTCCCCCTCCTAAAGGTCCGTTTAAGAAGCCAAGAATGGAAGGACCAACTCCGCCCATTCTAAAAGCTTTACCTGCACCAATGAGAGATCGACAAGGTCCGAGTGAGGCGAGATTGGCTCAATTTCCTTGTACACATTGTGGAGGACCAACTCACAATTTCTATAATTGTAGGAGGAGGTTGAATTTGTGTCTTATATGTGGGAAAGGTGACCATATGGCGGATACTTGTCCTAACAAGGACCCCGAATTTCAAAGACGAGTTCAAAGACCAATGATCCCAGCTCGTGCTTATGCCCTCGAGGGTGAGGAGCAAGATGCAGAGATTGATCCTACAGTTGTAGTGGAAGGTACTCTATGCATACATAACATGAACATTCATGCACTATTTGATCCGGGTGCCACGCATTCCTTTATTTCTTGTGATTTAGTTGCCACTCTGTGCTTGCCTGTTATTTGTTTATCTTCTTGTTATTTGGTGAGTTCGCCCCTTGGTGGGAGTCTTCAGACAGATCAGTTGGTTCGGGAGTGTTCAGTTCTGATTGAAGGGATAGAATATCTGGCTGATTTAATTGTTATGCCTATGAAGAGGTACGAAGTTATTTTGGGTATGGACTGGTTGTCCAGGCATCGGGCTAATGTTGATTGTTTTGCGAAGAAGGTGATTTTGGGTGATGAATTGGTGATTGGTAGTGGCTCAAGATCGGTACCTCTCTTGTCTTATATGGAAGCTCACAAGTTGTTGAGAGAAGGAGCAATGGGATTTATTGCTTATCTTCTTAATAGGCCGAAAGATCAAGTCAAGTTGGAGGATACCGCGGTTGTTAAGGATTTTTTCGATGTGTTTCCGGAGAATTTGAGTTCTTTACCACCAGACCGTGAGATCGAATTTGTTATCGACTTATATCCAGGATCCAAACCGTATTCTAAGACTCCGTATCGGATGGCACCAGCCGAATTAAAAGAGTTAAAGATTCAGTTAGACGAATTACTCAAAGTTGGATATATTCGGCCAAGTTCGTCACCTTGGGGTGCTCCAGTTCTCTTCGTTAAGAAAAAGGATGGAACCTTAAGAATGTGTATAGATTACCGGGAGCATAATCGGATGACTGTAAAGAATAAGTATTCTTTGCCCTATATTGAGGATTTATTCGACATGTTACAAGGTTCGGGAGTATATTCAAAATTGGACTTGAGATAAGGATACTATCAATTGAAGATCCGGGAAGAGGACATTCCGAAGACGGGATTTAACACCCGGTATGGACACTACGAGTTCGTAGTGATGCATTTTTGACTGACTAATGCTCCGGCAGCTTTTATGGATATGATGCACCGAATTTTCCGGCCCTATTTGGATAAGTTTGTAGTGATATCATCGATGATATCTTGGTTTATTCGAGAACTCCGGAGGATCATGCCAGGCATCTCAGAATTGTGTTGGACACCTTGAGGGAACACCGATTGTATGCTAAGTTTAGCAAATGCGAGTTCTGGATTGATCGGGTAGCATTTCTGGGCCATATTATCTCAAGGAAAGGTTTGGAGGTAGATCCCTCTAAAATTGAGACCGTTATTCAATGGCAAAGCCCGAAAAATGCTTCAGAAGTGAGGAGTTTCTTGGGTTTGGCAGGCTACTATCGAAGATTTGTATAGGATTTTTCAAAGATTGCGGCTCCTTTAACCCGATTGACTAAGAAAGCGGTTAAGTTTGAGTGGGGCGAGGCATGTGAGGCTAGATTTCAACTTTTAAAGGAAAATTTGAGTACTGCCCCTGTATTAGCGCTTCCTGAAGGTACAGAAGGATATACAGTTTATACGGACGCCTCAAAGGAAGGTTTGGGATGTGTGTTGATGCAGAATGGAAAGGTAATCGCCTCAAGGAAATTAAAAGATCACGAGCAGAACTACCCCACTCACGATTTGGAGTTAGCGGCAGTGATCTTTGCTTTGGGAAAGTGGAGACACTATCTTTATGGAATATCATTCGAGGTCTTTTTCGATCATAAGAGTCTCCAATACTTATTCTCCCAAAAGGAATTGAATAAGAGACAACGGCGTTGGATGGAACTTTTGGCGGATTATGAATGTACAATCCGATACCATCCCGGCAAAGCCAATTTGGTCGCGGATGCGCTTAGTAGGAAAGCTAGTGTGTCCAATGTGAAAGTGGAAATTGGAGATGAGAATGAGATGTTCAATCTGAGGGCTAGTATTCGGAATATTACGGTTCAACCGGACCTCAGACAGAGATTATTTGATGCTCAGAGGATTGATCCCGAGGTTCAGAAATTAGCTGAGAAAGCTCGAGCTGATTCAGAATGTCCATTTGGGTTTGATGATACGGGACATCTAAGATTCAAGAATAGAGTTGTTGTGCAGGAAGAGTTAAAAAGGATTATTCTTGAGGAAGCCCATCGGTCAGGGTATTCGATACATCCCGGAGGGAACAAAATGTATAAGGATCTAAAACAATTCTATTGGTGGAATGGTTTGAAACGGGATGTTATCAACTTCGTGAAACATTGTATGACCTATCAAGTGGTAAAGGCAGAACATCAAAAGCCATCGGGGCTACTTCAACCATTGCCTATCCCGGAGTGGAAATGGGAACAAATACCCATAGATTTTGTTTCGGGATTACAAAGAGTGAGAGGAGGTTTTGATGGAATTTGGGTTATCGTGGACAGGTTGACAAAATCAGCTCATTTCCTTGCTATCAGAACGTCCGATAAAGTAAGTAAACTGGCCAAGAGATATAATGATGAGATTGTCAGGCTTCATGGTGTACCTGTTAGTATTGTCTCAGATCGGGATCCAAGATTTACTTCACGATTATGGCAAGAATTACAGATTGTTTGGGAACAAGGCTCCAATTCAGCACAGCTTTCCATCCTCAGACCGACGGACAATCAGAAAGGTTGATTAAGTATCTGGAGGACATGTAGAGAGCAGGTGCATTGGACTTTCAAAGCTCGTGGAATGAACAGTTGCCGTTAATCGAGTTCGCTTACAACAATCGCTATCAAGCCTCGATTGAAATGGCCCCTTATGAAGCCCTTTATGGACGTAAATGTCGATCTCCGTTGTTCTTTAACTTGGAGGAATGGAATTGGACCAAGCAGGAAGGTGTTAAAAGAGGGGAGAAGAAGGAAAAACCCTGTAAGGCTGTACAAGAGGCTATTGACAAGGTCCAGATAATTAGACAACGGATGAAGGCCGCACAGGATCGACAAAAGAGTTATGCAGACCTTCGGAGAAAGAATTTTGAGGTTGAGATTGGAGATAGGGTTTTCTTAAAGGCATCTCCACGAAAAGGGTTCTCAAGGATTGGACGAGGAGGAAAATTAAACCCTCGGTATATGGGACCGTATGAGATTCTAGAGAAGGTTGGGGATACAGCCTATCGATTGGACTTTCCTCCGAGTTTGACTGGAATTCATAACGTGTTTCATATTTCACAACTCCGAAAATATTACCGAGACGAGTCCAAGGTTCTACCAATTGAAGAAGTGGAGTTAGAACCGGATCTCACCTTCGTTCAGAAGCCGATTAAGATATTGGATCGGAAATTTCAGGAGCTTCGAAATCGGCGTATTCCACTAGTCAAGGTTCTTTGGAGAAGTGATAAAACCGAAGAGGCTACGTGGGAGACGGAGGAAAAGATGAGAAAATTTCACCCCGAATTATATCCGAGCGAGCAGTGAATCCGAGGACGGATTCTTTTAAGGGGGAGATATTGTAACGCCCCGACTTTTCGGACGTAAAGGTACGACGTATGTGTTTATCAATTTGTGCGAATTAATTGTTTTTACGTGTTTTATATTTAATTTTATTATAAATTTTTATTATTTTATTTTATTATATTTTATTTTAATTCAATATTATTTTAAAATAATTAGTATTTTAAGTATATATATATATATATATTTATATATATATATTTCTTTTATTATTGTTAATTTAATGATTAATGTTAATTATGTTTTTAATTAAGTGTTATGCTAATTAATCATGCTTAACCATATTAATTAATTTATTCAAATATATACGTTGACTTTAATTTTATTTAATATTAGAATTAATTTATTTGGTTTAATTTTATTTATGCATGGAATTTCATGAAATGTGCATGGTTGTTTAGTTTGTGCATTGTTCTTATAAGAAATGATATCGAAATATCGTCAAATTGTAGTATATCGTAAATATATGTGTTATGAACATGCCTATATGCTCGGTTTATGTTTTCGAATTCATTTGCTATGTTAACGAATTTAATTTGAATCGTGGAACCAAATCGGGGGCTAACGAGCACTTAGCGTACCCTTGGTTCCGTATGTAATATCTTGAGCTCGGGAACTCGGATTCGAGTTTCGTCAACTCCGCTGAACTCATAACGAAAATTAGAGTTTATTAAACTTAGCCTTATATTTTTCCAAAGTCATTTGAACCTCCGAAATCCAACCGAAAAACGAAACGGCGACCAAATTGACCTTGCTGTACAAAAATAGCCATATCTTATCCAAACTTTAACCAAATTAACCATGGTTTGATTCTATTGATCCCTAACTCAACCCCCTAACCTGATATATCATGCCCTAACACAATCCCCAAATATCAGCCAAAGTCACTGGAATTACAGTCGGTCCCGTAACCTAGCATTCCTTAGAGATTTTGGAGCTCAAATCTCATCCAATCTTCATCCAATCAACAAGGTAAGCTTAGGGTTGTATTATATGTTCATTTCTGATCATTTTCATCCTTTCATTCCCAAATTTGAGCATGGTTTCATGAGGTTATGGGCTGAATTCGAAATAGTACGTTTAGAGCAATATTTGATTATATTATTCAATTCTTAATGGTTTTGATTGATTTCAAGCTTGAGAATGATAATTTTGACATCCTCATCTCATTTATGATCATTAATTTCATGGTGGTTGATGTATTAATGAGATATCATTTATGGCACTTTGGGAGATTTTCATGAAATGTCACGTATGACAGGTTTTCTTGGTTGAGCTCTCTTGGAACTGAATTATATGTTGAATTTGTGTTGTTTTGCTGCGTTTTGGATATCCTAAACTGACCTGAACTTGTTGGGATTATTGGAGATCATTCATGCCCTGTTTCGTTTCTTTTTACCCTGTTTTTGGGCCTGAAAGTTTTGCTTTAAAAAACTGCTGTGTTTCCTCCTTGTTTTTGCTGTTAATTTCATGGCTTTCTGGGATCATTTTAGATGAGTTCTTGCAGCATTTCATGCCTGGTCTTGCCGCCTTTCTTGCTTGCACATCGCATTAGCTGCTGCTGCGTAGGTTGCTGTCAAAACAGGGGATGATTTATTTCATTGCAAGCATGAGACACGGGTGTGTCGTTCTTTTTCCTTCCAGCTCGAAACGGGGGTGCAAATTTGGCCTGAAATTTCTGTACCGAGACACGGGGGTGTCTCGGTTTGTGCTATGCTTGTGACACGGGGGTGTCACCTTGTTTATTCCAACTTAAACCTACGTTTGCATGTATGTGTGTGTTTGTTGTTTTTCCTTCATTTAAACTGCTACTGCTGTTCCTAATTAGCAGAGTGTGTGTGTCTGTACATGTATATAGGTTGTTGTGTGTGCATGCATGGCTGGGTGTGTGTGTGCGTGCGTACCTATATATATATATAAATGTGTATATTTATTTAACTATTTTGCGTGTAAGGTTTTATAATATCACTGGCATGCATGTATTATATATATATATATATATATATATATATATATATATATATATATACACGTGTGATTATATATATATATATATATTTATTTATTATACATTTTAAATGTTATTTGATTTAATTCAATTTTAGAAAATAATTGATCACTATTTCCCGTATTTAATTTACCAATTATTGTTTGAACGTTTTATTTATTCTATTTCTAATTGTGAATATGAATTTATGAATTTTAATGAAATGTATGAACGAATGGTTTGATTATGTGCTTTAAATTCCTTAATAGTGCACATGAACATTTCCATGATATAATATGATCTTTTATGCATTCATATCATATTCACTTCATTGCCGAGCGTCATATGTGGTCATTGAGTCTCATACCTTTTCTTTTGCACAGATTTGGGTTTGGTCGGAGACGAGGGTGACCATTGAGACGCTTGTGCCTTTCTTTTGCTTTGAAAAGGTGGGGTTTTCTTCTAATAGTTAAAACAACCCTATATATCCCTTATGTGCAAGATTTAAGCCAAAATTAGTATATTATATAAATCGAGTCATTTCGTGTAAATGATTTCAAACGTATGACCCCTTTTATTTATGAAACCCTACCTTATGTTTTGGCGAGACATGAGTATGATTGCACGGGCCCCAGGACTTAGTACATGTGGCTAACCGAGGAAGCAAGGGCTGACGGGGATCCCATGTCCTAGTCCCAACCAAACTACGGCGAAACGGACCTCGTCAACGAGTTTTTGACGAGGAAACGCTAACCGGGCTTTGAGAACTCATGAACCTCATAGCCACATTAATATGATTAGGTGGTCGGGCCTTGCAAACCCGTCCACCACCCGGAGGAAGAAGGTGTATATGAATGATTATGATCATGATATGTATGAGCACAAAAGATATGTATGATAATGAATGAATAATTGATTATGATTACACGAGGTGTAGGTTGGAGATTGTGCACGCCCACTCGCCGGGCCATAAACCATTATGAACAATTATGAATGAATATGAACGTCGTAATCCCGTTGATGTTTTCTTTTGTTTTAACCTCTTGGGAAATTCTTATCAAACTTCACAAGGGATTAGGGCTTGCATGTATGTGTTTAATTTCTGTAATATTATATCTTATGCCCCGTTTTATACCCACCAGTCTCGTATAGACTGGACCCGGTTTGTTTTCAGTTGTTTTGATCAGGTATAGGTGTGCTAGGCGGGAATACAAGTCGTCTAGGTCTTGCATTTATGTTTAGCACTTCTTTTCAGCAATTCATTCACTCATACTCTTATTGTTATTTTGTATATGGTCATAGTATGTAGCGTTATGATTTTGTAGGCCGTGTGGCCTTGGATATTTGAATGATTTTGTATATCCATTTTGGAGCTTGGTGGCTCATTGTATATATTATATGTTAATCTTGCTTCCGCATTTCATTATAACAATGATTTTATATTGTCTTAATCTTGATTGGTTCAAGGGTTAGTCCCGCCTAGCATAGCGTGTGTGTTTTGTCCCCATTCGCCGTGGATTTGGTACGTGTATGGACTTCTATTTCATATACGGGTCGGGTCTCGGTGCGGGGGTGTAGTACTTTACGATCGAGTGCTACACCGTTTCACCAATAATATTGCTTCAAATCCTTATACATTTTATTTCCTCCTGGGTGGATTGAATATGCTGACTTGTGAGCTTCTTCAAGTAGAACCCGTTTCAACTCGTCAGGTACTACTACTCGACTTTTAAATCGGAGTAAACCGGTCTCATCAAAACCGAAAGGACTCTCCGAATCAGCTCTAGCCTTACTTACAAGCTTCTGAACTTCCGGATCGTTATTCTGAGCCTCAAATAACCGATACTCAATTCTGGCTGAATTGTGATATTAGAAACCCGAGCCTTTAATACAATCGGAGCTACTTCATCACTTTCCTTTATTTCCAAACTCGACAAACTCGCCTTCCTGCTAAGTGCATCGGCGACCACGTTGGCTTTTCCCGGATGATACTTAATCGTACAATCGTAATCATCTAACTTTTCCATCCAACGCCGTTGCTTCATGTTCAAGTCCTTCTGCGTGAATAAATACTGGAGGCTCTTGGGGTCGGTTAAAATCTCAAAGGAAGTCCCGTATAGATAATGTCTCCATTTCCCAAGAGCAAAGATCACGGTTGCAAGCTCCAGGTCGTGTGTAGGATAATTCTTTTCATATTCCTTTAACTTTCGGGAGGCGTAGGCGATCACCTTTCCCTTCTGAGTCAACACACACCCTAGGCCTTCCTTAGAAGCATTTGTATACACTGCATACTCCTCTGAACCCTCGGGAAGTGCTAACACTGGCGCTGAGACTAACTTTTCTTTCAAAAAGTTAAAGCTTTGATCACACTTCTCGTCCCAGACAAACTTGACATCCTTCTTTGTTAATCGGGTCAACGTTGCAGCAATCTTAGAAAAATCCGGAACGAACCTCCTATAATACCCGGCCAATCCCAAGAAACTCCTAACTTCCGAGGCATTCTTTGGTTTCTCCCACATAAGCACGGCCTAAATTTTCGAGGGATCGACTTCCAAACCTTTGACCGAAATCACATGTCCCAAGAAAGCAACCCGATCAATCCAAAATTCGCACTTAGTGAATTTGGCAAATAACTGATGCTCCTTTAAAGTCTGTAGAACGAGCTTAAGATGCCTCGCGTGCTCCTCGGTTGATTTTGAGAATACCAGAATATCATCGATGAAAATGACCACAAATTTGTCGAGGAAAGGCCTGAAAATCCGGTGCATCTTATCCATGAAAGCTGCAGGGGCATTGGTTAGTCCAAATGGCATAATCACGAACTCATAGTGCCCGTACCGAGTATTGAATCCCATCTTTGGAATATCCTCTGCTCGGATTCGCAGCTGATAGTATCCCTGCCTTAAATCTAATTTTGAATAGACTTTGGAACCCTGAAGTATGCTGAATAACTCCTCGATGTGTGGGAGGGGATACTTGTTCTTAATAGTAATCCGGTTTAACACTCGATAATCAATGCACATCCTCAGAGTCCCGTCCTTCTTCTTTACAAATAACACGGGTGCTACCCAAGGCGAAGAACTCGGCCTGACGTACCCCACTTCCAACAATGCCTTGAGCTGAACCTTTAGCTCTTTCAATTCTGCTGGAGCCATCCGGTATGGAGTCTTTGAATACGGTTCGGCATTCGGATAAAGATCAATCACAAACTCTATCTCTCGTTCAGGAGGCAAAGAATCTAACTTTTCTGGAAATACCTCGGGAAACTCTTTTACCACTTCTGTATCTTCCAATTTCATCTGATCCTTGGGCTTATTCAAAATGTAAGCAATGAACCCTGTAGCCCCATCTCTGACCAATTTCTGAGCCTCTGAGAATGCAAGTAGGGGCACTGTCTTCGAAGTCCAACCCGTAACAACATCTGAACCCAACTGAACTTTCTTTGCTCGGTAATCTATCGTAGCACAGTGCCTGCATAACCAATCCATTCCCAAAATAGACCCGTATCTATCCATCGGCATAACAATGAAATCTGTCAAGAACTCCCGGCCTTCAACCACCACTGGAACATCCCTGTAAACCTGATCCGTCTCTTGCCTACTACCGAAAGGAGTACTAACTAAATAACGTACATGGAATAGATCTCTTTGTGCCATGGATGCAAATAGTACCTTCCACTACCGCTGCAGGGTCGATCTCAGCATCCTGCTCCTCTCCAGCTAATGCATAGGCTCGATCTCTCACAAGTGGCCTCAGACCTGCAGGTGGTGGATCCTGACGATCTGGACAACCATCAACCCGGTGCTCGTAGGAAGTCCATAGAATCTGCAGCATGGTTTCTGAGGTGGCTATGGTGGTGCTGGAGCTCTTAGGGCTTTCTGTGACGGTCCTGTAACTTTAAGCTTCTTCCCAGAATCCTTCTGTGCTGGAGGCACATAATAAACTATAGGTCTCTTTCCTGCACTCGACCCCTGTCCTGATCTCGAGCCGAAGCCTGTCCTGTACGCGAAATAGATCTCCTGGCAATGTCAGAATCCTCAACTTTCAAAGCCTCAGCGGTAGCTTTGGCCCAGGTGCTCGTGTTAGCTGCTTTCAGAGCGTCCTGGATTTTTGGCCTGAGTCCCTGGACGAACTGCATCGCCTTGTGGAAGTCATCATTCGCTATGTTAGGTGCATAGCGAGATAGTCTCTCGAACTCAGCGATGTACTGCCCCATGGATCTCCCCCATTGCTTTAACTCGGTAAACTCCCTCAACCTGCGGGTAGGAGAAGCTGGAGGAATAAACTTGTTTCTGAACTCCCGTACGAAGACCTCCCAGGTAATATCTGTACCAGTGGCTTCCAAAACAATCTGCGTGCTCTCCCACCAAGAGTAAGCTTCACCCTGGATCAAAGTAAGGGTGCAGCGAGCCTTCTCCTGAGTATCACAAGGTATAAGCTGCCAAATCCTCTCAATGTCTTTCAACCACATCTCTACCTGTATGTCGTCGCCCTTATGGAACTTCGGGGGACGCTGATTTTGAAACTCCCGTAATATGGCTGAAATGGGGTTCTCCTAGGGTGCTACGGGTGCTGGCGGTGGTGAAGGCACCCTTTCTTGCAATCTCTGGTCAATCAGCCCTACTACCGCGTTCATAAAGTCCTGAGGCTGTGCTTGAGCAGATGGAAGAGGAGGTGATCTCTCATACTGATGGTGGCGGCGATGATGATGCTGATGTCTCGGAGATCGATCACGATGGCGTCTATCATGATCCATCCTGAAATCAGACCACTACACATGCATGGTTTGATCAATATATGCAAATGTGTGCATATAATTCCATATTGTCAATAAACACACATTAAAGGAAGGCCAAATAGCTCAAGTAATGCAAGAATTCAAGTAAATCAAACAATTCAATTGAATGCAGACTCTCAAATAACAAGTAATCCTATGCCGTGCGACCTATACTGACTTGACACGACTCGAGAACCTCGGTTTTGTAACTGGGCTCTGATACCACTTGAAGATGTAGTACCCTAACCCCAAGGCACTACATCCCCTGCACTATAGCCTCGATCCACATACGAAATGGACAATCCGTACATTAACCAAAACTATAGCGAATGGGTGACAATCAAAATAAACGAGCTAGGCGGGACACTCCCCAACATAAACCATAAAAACATGATAATAAAAGCGGAAGCAATTCAATAAATACCTACAGGTACCATATTTACCAAATAAATACATAATAGATACCAACATTAACTATCAATACATTATCATCTTCTTATATTATATACATGCTCGAGTATTCAAAATGTGATAACAACGATCATAACATGATGCTACCAAAAGTTCTATACATGAAAGGTACAATGCTAGACCCGAGAAATGCAAGACCTGACCGGACTCCCGCCTAGCACGACCACGCTCACAAGTACCTGAAAAGTGAAGTAGTAGTCTACCGAAGACTAAGTGACGGGCAATAAATATATATACACACGTCACATGCAAGTTATAGTCTCGGGTGAAGACTTGCAAATAAATAAATATGGATTTCAAGAATAACTTATTCTTTGCCCGAGATTACAACTAATCATTTTAACATGTTAACTTGATCATTTCATGAACATGTGGCCTCGGCGAGTAAGGGCGATTCTCCAACCATTACACCAAACGTGACAATACGTGCTTGAATGATTTATTCATTACGTGATCATACATTTCCTTTAGTTCTCAAATAAACATATTCACGCTTGAAACATGCAATAACCCGAGGATAACCCGACATGCCGGATCCATCCCCAGTCTCCGGGTGATAGTGGGTTTGCAAGGCCCAACTATCCACGACATGGTGTGCATAGGGAACATGACTCCCTAAACACGGAACTCCTTCCACCACTGATCTCCTGGTGGCTTCGGGTGTGATCCCAATGAGGTGAGAATAGCTCAAGAGTTACCCGTCAGCCCTTGTTTTCCCGGTTGGCTCAAGAACTATCCTCGGGCCCACTTGCAATCATGTACTCGTCAAACATGCTTGAAAATCATGACAATCATGGCTTGCTGCTTGAAATATTTGTATTTTGGAAAACGTTTATAATTATAATACGTTTTGGCCGAAACTAGCACATAAAGGTTGTAGGGTTCTATGTACCTAAAACAAAACCTCACCTCTTCTTACAAAACAAAACAAGGATCTGCTCTAGGGTGCCTGCTCCTCGTCTACGACCTCGTGACCTGTGCAAACACGACGTGTATACGTGAGACATGACTCAAAATGGACCAAATATGACGAACGACGGAAATGCAACGAGATGATGAGCAATATGCAATGTGGTATGAAAACATCTTGTTTCGGCATATAATCAATCATATAATAGCAATTTGGGGTCAAAGAAATCATTGGATCATGGACCTAAAATTTTAATTTTATGCAGAATGTTTTGTTCTATCAGACGCACGGGAACGACCGTTCCCGTGGCCCTTCAAAACGCGCCAACATTATGAATTCTTATTCATGCTCTTATTCAAACATTATGAATTCTTCACTCATGCCAAGGTTTCCATAGATGACAAAATAGAGGAGAAGATGGAGATTACAAATCCTAACACACCTTGGAAAAAGATTGGATGGAAGTTAAACTTGAGCTCAAAGTTTGAATGATCAAAATGGAGGTTTCTTGGGGTTTCTCCTCTCTTTCTCTCTTGGTTGCAATGATCGATGGAAATGGAAGCATGAAGTAGCCAATGCTGATATTTAGTGGAGAGATGGGTAGGATACGGGTCGATCCAGGTCCGGTTCGTTTAAGAAACAGTTAGAATCAAATTATACGGAACAAAGTTATGGAAAGGTTTGTCGTTGGAGGTAGGTCAAGTTTAAAGGATAGGTATCGTCGAAATAAGTTCAACACCGTTTGCGGATCTCGATTTCGAGGTCCGGAGCTCAAGATATCACGAAAATCGTTCAGGGTTGCCTATTATTCAAATAGGTCCCTAAACTTTCAAAAAGTGTCAATTAAGCCCAAACTCAATTTCCAATTAAGTCCCAAAACTTTCAAATAAGTTACAATTAACCCTCAGATCACACGAAACACGTAATTTCATTCAATTACCACCAAATTCACGGAATTCACATTTCCACAATTTCATTCATATATTCATATCTCACATTGGAATTCATATGAAATTTAAACAAACAATTCAAATTATAACCGAAGTTAAACAAATAACTAAAATATAAAATAATACACTTAAATTAAATATGCACATATCACTTACCTGCACGTGTGAAAATGTGGGGTGTTACAATGCACTTCACCTGAATGACACACAGATCATGCAGGAGGTTTTGGAGATACAACCCGGACCCGCTCAGCCCAGAGAGGATGAGGCTTCAGTAGCCATAGATCATTCTGATGGCGAGGAGGAGCCTGAGCAGGTTGGTGAGATTAGCGAGGGTTCTGACGGATTGTAGGTTGTTCCCGAGGAGGAGGACAGTACTGAGCCCAGTGAGGAGTGGAGTCTTATTAGGGTTCTGGATTCGGATTATACAATTGATCTCGAGGCAGACACTGGCGATGAGGACTGAGGTTTGATCATGGGATACGATATACAGGATAGTTACATGGGGGTATGTATATAGCAGCCAGTGGAGACACTCCCCATTTTTGCAGCAGTACATAGTAGCAGCAGCGGACGGTAGCAGCTTTGACTTACTAGTAGTGACAGTACTTGTAGGGTGTAACTCAAGCTAGACCAGGTCCACCCCCTCTTTTGCTTTTACTTTTGTAGCTCTTGAAGCTTACTAATCTTGATGCATATATATATATGACACATTTTGATCATTTTACACTGTTATTTTATGTTGTTTTACATTTCTTGCATCATGAGTCTTACAGTGGCTTCAAGATACCAACAGGACCGTGAGTACTCATGTTATTTCCTTATGCACTTTATGTTTGAGGATTCATATTATTTGAAGATTATTGTTCTGTGATAATCTCTTAAACACTTTTACCCCACATGCATTATATTTCCTATGTGATTGTGATTTCAGCTTCAAAATGCCTCTACGAAGAACTCTACCAAACAATTCACCATCACCACAAGACCCACCAGGACATCCAGAACTTGTAGAAGCCTTAACATATTCCGTTCGTACCTATACACCTGGCCATAACCCTACTAATAAACGATCGATAGAAAGGTTTCTTCGAATGAATCCCCCCAAAATTCTTTGGAGAACCTAACGATCTAAAGGATGAAAATTGGATAGCTAGCTTAGAGAAAATTTATGAAGCTATGGATATATTTCCCGAGGAACGGGAACGAGTACAGTACGCAGCCTTCCTTTTAGAAGGACCTGCTTTGAGTTTGTGGAAACACGTCAAGCAGACCTGGATGGAAGACCAGACTAATTACAATTGGATGGAGTTCGTAAAGGAGTTTCAAAATAAATATATCCCTCGAGTAATAAGAGATACTCGAGAGGCTGAGTTCATGAATTTAATTCAAGGGTACATGTCAGTAGCAGAGTACGAGGCGAAATTTGTAAGGTTAATTCAGTACGCTCCGCATATTTTGAATGATGAAAGGCAAAAGACCAAGCGCTTCATTGATGGACTTAAGCCAGACCTGCGATGGGCTTTAGCTTCGTTGGATATTGAATCTTATAACAAGGCAGAAGACAAAGCCCTGAAAACCGAAGCAACTCATAAGAATATTCACTTGGCAGCCAATCGCCCTGGTCCCTCTCAAGGGATAAAGCGTCCTGTTGGACCATCCAGTCAAAAATTTGGGAAAAAACCCACACCAGCCCAGCAAAATCCTAAGTCAGTCCCGTCCAATCCACAAGAAGAGATCACTTGTGAATACTGTCACAAGCCGGGACACACTGAACAAGAATGCCGAAGGAAAGCTGGCACAGGTTTATGGTGTGGCAACCTTGATCACCAGTTTAATTCATGCCCAAAGACACCATGACCCAAGGAAAAGAGAAAAGTTATGGGAAAACCAGGAAAGCCACTTGTCAAAGGTAGAGCCTATGCATTGGATGGAAACGTGGATCCAGACCCTTCGGATGTTGTCGAAGGTACGGTACACATTCTAAACATGCCAGTTAAAGTCTTATCTGACAATGGCGCCACGTATTCATTCATTGCATTAAAATTATGTGCACATTTAAATTTTCCACTTGAAAGTTCAGCATATAATTTCGAAGTAAGTTCCCCTTAGGGAGCGTGTTTCATAACGGATCGAGTATGTAAACGCTGCCCTATACAAATCCGTGACCATTACTACCATATGGACCTCATCGAACTCCCGATGACTAGATACAGAATCATTCTGGGAATGGATTGCCTCTACAAATATCATTCTAAATTGGATTGTTTCAAGAAAGAAATCATCTTAGGACAAGATGAAAGTTGGATGTTTGAAGACAAAAGATCAATGGCAATGATTTCTACGACTGAAGCTAAGAAGTTGGTTCAGAAGGGAGCTACAGGATTCGTTGCCTATCTCCTAAATTGGCCAAAGGACCAACTCAAGGTTGAGGAGGAAGAAGTGGTAAATGAGTTTCTCGACGTATTTGCAAAACATTTAAACTCGCTACCTCCAGATCGCGAATTAGAACTCGTAATCGATACAATTCCTGGGGCAAAACCTTTCTCTAAAACCCTTTATTGGATGGCCCCAGCCGAACTTGAAGAGTTGAGAAAACAACTTGATGATTTGATTGTATCAAGATATATCCGTCCCAGTACATCACCCTGGGGAGCACCTGTGTTGTTTGTAAAGAAGAAAGATGGGTCATTACGGATGTGCATCGACTATCGAGAACTTAACCGAATGACCAAAAAGAACAAATACCCTCTACCTCACATGGAGGAGTTATTTGATGTCCTTCAAGGATCTCGAGTCTATTCCAAGTTAGATTTAAGGCAAGGGTATTATCAATTAAAGATTAGGGAGGAGGATATCCCTAAAACAGCTTTCAATACCCGCTATGGACACGCTAAGTTCATGGTAATGCCTTTTGGATTGACTAATGCACCCGCTGCATTCATGGATATGATGCACCGAATATTCCGATCATGTCTGGATAAATTTGTGGTCATTTTCATCGATGACATTTTGGTGTTTCCAAAAACACCGGAGGAACATGCTGAACATCTTCACATAGTGTTAAGCACTTTACGAGAGCATAAACTATATGCTAAGTTCAGTAACTGTGAGTTCTGGATAGAAAAGGTTACATTCCTCGGATATGTAATCTCGGGATCAGGTGTTGAGGTAGATCCTTCGAAGATTGAAGCAATTACAAACTGGAAAATACCAAGAAATCCATCAGAAGTGAGAAGCTTCCTAGGACTGGCAGGCAATTATCGAAGGTTTGTAAAGGACTTCATCAAGATAGCTGCACCTCTCACAAGGATAACAAAGAAGGAAAGAAAAATTGAATGGACTGAATGGTGTGAACAAAATTTTCAAGAATTGAAGCAACAGTTGACATCTGCACCGGTACTAACATTACCAGAAGGAAAAGAAGGTTATACGGTTTATACCGATGCCTCTAAAGAAGGACTAGGTTGTGTACTGATGTTACATGGGAAAGTTATAACCTATGCCTGGAGAAAGCTCAAACCTCATGAGGAAAATTACCCTACTCATGACTTGGAATTAGCAACAATTGTGTTTGCTCTTACCAAGTGGAGACACTATCTATACGGAGTTACTTTCGAAGTTTTCACTGATCATAAAAGCCTACGGTACCTTTTTACTCAAAAGGAGTTGAATATGAGGCAAAGGAGATGGATGGAATTTCTAGAGGATTACGACTGTATAATCCAGTACCATCCAGGAAAGGCTAACATAGTGGCTGACACTTTAAGTCGAAAGTGAAGCTTAGCATCACTCTCAGAAAAGCCTTCAAGTAACCTAGAAAAAGCAGTAAAAGTAGTCTCAAGAACTGGATTAGCAAACTTAGTGGTATTACCACCACTAAAGGAGATGATAAAAGAAGCTCAAGTTCAGGATGAGTGGATTCAGAAATGTCTCGAATCCAAAGAAAGGGATCTTGAGGAAAAATTCAAAACCGATGATCAAGGGATTTTAAGATACAAGGATCGGGTTCGCGTGCCTAGTATAAGTCGAAAAGAAATATCGGATGAGGCACACAAAACTCGTTATTCAATACATCCTGGAGGGAATAAGATGTATCAAGACCTCAAGAGGCATTTTTGGTGGAACATTATGAAAAGAGACATAGCCAATTACATCAAGAAATGTCTAACTTGTCAACGAGTTAAAGCAGAACATCAAAGACTTGGGGGATTGTTGCAACCATTACTTATCCCTACCTGGAAATGGGATCAGGTAACCATGGATTTTGTTTACGGATTACCCAAGGTTATATGAGGATTTGATGGTATTTGGGTCATCATTGATAGATTAACAAAATCCGCACATTTCTTACCTGTCAAAGCAACCGATAAAGTTAACTCGCTAGCCAAGCTCTATCAAAAGGAGATTATTCGGTTATATGGAATACCCATTAGTATAGTATCAGACAGGGATCCAAAGTTCACCTCACAACTTTGGTAGAACATTCAAGAAATGATGGGTACTAAGCTGAACTTCAGCACAGCAGCACATCCTAAAACTGATGGACAATCTGAAAGAACCATCAGATACCTGGAAGACATGTTGAGGGCTATTGCTTTAGACTTCCAAGATAACTGGAAAGATTGCCTACCCCTTGTGGAGTTTGCATACAACAACATTTTTCAGGCTTCTATCCAAGCTGCACCTTACGAGGCCTTGTATGGAAGGAAATGCAGGTCCCCATTATATTGGGATATGGATGAAACCAAAGGAATTAGGAAGCAGAAACCCCAAGGGAATGCTGCTAAGACTTGGATAGAAGAAGCAACAGAAAAGGTTGAAATCATCAAGCAAAGAATGAAATCTGCCCAAGATAGGCAGAAAAGTTAAGCTAATAATCGAATAAGGGACATAGAATTTGCAGTAGGTGAGAAGGTATTCTTGAAAGCATCTCCAAGAAAAGGATTTATACGAATTGGGAAAGGAGGAAAGTTAAACCCTCACTATATTGGACCTTTTGAGATACTACAATGTATCGCTCCAACAACTTACCGCCTAGACTTACCAGCAAATCTTACTGGGATACATAACGTATTCCATGTGTCCCAACTCCGAAAGTACTTTACTGATGATTCAGACATTCTACCAATTGAAGAAGTACGACTAGAACCCGACCTTACTTATAAAGTAAAGCCAGTCAAAATCTTGGATAGGAAATTCCAAGAATTGAGAAACCGAAGCATTCCTCTCGTTAGAATCCTATGGAAAAGAAATGGTACTGAAGAACAAACTTGGAAAACAGAAGAAAAGATATCGAAACATTATCCAGAATTATTTAAGGACCGTAATAGAATCTGAGGATAGATTCTTTTAAAGGGAGGAAGATTGTAACAGCCATACTCACGGCTAAGTCGAGAGAGGTAAGTAAAGGGTTACTGAGGAAGCGTTTATAATCTCGATCCCTAGTTATTCTTTCATGCATCGCATTCCTATGTGACTTGTGTGCTATATTTTTAATTAAAAGTTCATAATTTAATTATTTCTTCTATCAAGCATGTATCATGAAACTTTTCTCTAGTATTTATTCCTTTCCAGCACCTAAAATCCGTTCATATGCTTCAAAACCCATTCTACAGTTTTAGGTTAGAAATTACAAAAATACCCCTATAGCCCTAGAATTTTCCTACATTCCCCGAAGTACTTTTACTACCCAATATTGTGACCAAAAGAATCCTCACATTATTTCAAGGATCTTGACACTCTCCGTGAACCATGATTCCCATCCTAACTCTAGTAGTACAAAAAATCGGTAAAAATCCAACCTATAGTTCAACCGTAAATAACCCTTTACTCATCTACTTTTCAATATTCAATATTATAGTCAAAACGACCCTCGAATTATTTTATGAATTTTCATACATTTACCAAAACTAGATTCCACCCATAGCATATTTTATAAATATTTTTCTTTTTAAAAATTGTCATTTTATTTTAAACAATTAGCTTTCATTCAATATTCGAAATTTTACTTAAAACGTTTCTTGAATTTTTCTCTAAACTATGATAATTTTTACAACCATCACCACAATTAAACTTTATCATAGTTTTGTTTATATAATTTTCTCATAATTTTCATCATCTTTAACGTTCATGATTTATAAACGAAAAACCTAAATATCTCACATTTATAATCATAACAAAGCTTATTTTTCACTCGTTCTTTCATTAATTTACTACTTCAAGTTTTCACCTCTCGACTCTTAAATAAATTTTAAAACATTTTACATTTACTTTTATTCAACATGACATCATCCATGACAACACTAGACTTTCTAAAAATAGAAGGTTTTGAATAAATGAATCTAATTTAACCACATTTCCTATATAGCTCCCAAGTATTTATTTAAACTATAGTTCAACCACATTTCCTACAAAGCTACCAAGCATTTGTTTAGGTTATGAAGCATCCACATCTCCCCTAAACTCTTAGGAATTGAACAAAAGCCCCTCATGGCTACCTATAAATACCCCCTCTAAAGCATCATTTATAACTCACAACATCAACACAAAAATCACTCTCTCTCCCCCCTAACCATACGGCATTCCCTCTCTCTCTCTACAAGGTGAGATTTTCTTTTATTATTTTATGCTTTATATTATGTTCTTAGTATAATAATAATAGTAGCAGGCTTAGATTTAATTAAATTATGCTTTATGAAATGTGTGCATAATTGTTAGTTTTAAATACAATGTGTGTACATTATGAAATTTTATTTAATTAAATGCATGAATTATGATATGATATAATGTGAGTATATATTTAAATGATTATGATCTTGTTTGATTAAATTCATGCCTAGAATAATTTATTTAGAATTATTTTTCTTCGAGAATTTATATATTTTGCTATATTATGCTTCAAAATCTATGTTATAAATATGAATATGATTAAGCATGTTACACACCCTCTTTGAATCTTCAAATACACTTAAGAACATGTTCTTAGTGTTCTTGGACATGTGTGTGTGTGTGCCAGTGTGAATAGTGTGTGTGTGTGTGTGTGTGTTTGATTTTATGTTATAAGGTGCTTAATTCATAAGAAATTGAATAGTACATGTTTACAATAGTAATTTTGACTTTTGGTCAACTTAAATTCAATTAGTTTCAAAATTAATTTAAAAATAATTATAAAATAGGTTTTGGAATTTTTAAAGAAAGATTTTTCTCGAATTTTGCAAAAACCGTTAAGTTATGAAATAATTTTAAAATCTAACTTACATTGTCAAATTAAGCCTTAAATTTCATTTCAAATCTTATAATTAGAATTATAATATAATTAATGAATATTTGATTAGTTAAAGATCTCATAAACCCTAATTTATTAATTAAATTCCCTTAAACGGGTGAATTTAAGGTTTATCGGGAAATCTTTAACATATTATATAACATGTACCTTGTATAATTATTTAATTATAATATGGTGTGTAATTAATTAGTTAGAAACTAAGGACCTAGTTCTAAGTCAGTAGTAGTTATTACTTTCAGGCGAAGATAGGGTCGAAGAGTGGAATCCTCACAATTCCCCTTAAATCTCGGTATTCAGTGAGGGTTTTAAATCATTTCAACTGAAATCATGATAAAATATTTTAATTCATTTCCTTGAATTTCCGTCAGGAAAAGGAGATAGAAACGCAGCGAAAATTTAAAAATTTTCCCAAAAAATAGAATCGAAAACTTGCAATTCCTATTTCCAAATTCGTAGAGATCAAGAAACTCACTTAGGTAGTAGCTTTCTTGACACGTTTTGAGCCGCCCTCAAACGCGCTTCATGTGGTAATGGCAACGCGTCCCTCGAAAATCTCTTTCTACTTCAAAATCCATTGTAGGGACAACAATCCACACCAACCTAGATTCAAATCATGTTAGGGAAAGTGCTTAACAATATAACATAAAGAAAGAAACATGAAACGACAAACGCATGATTGAAACTCCCTTCGAAAACCAGTTTTGCGAAAGTAGGAATTTGTTTGCCATAAAACCCTCGTGAAAAAATTCATCCTTCAGGATATGGAAGAACGGTTTTCGCCATGTTCTTTGGTTCGATTTTTTCACTCCTATTTTGTTGGGTTCAGAATCGTTTCACCAGCTCTTGTGGTCATTTTGCTTGATCCTCAAAATTTCCTTCGAATCTTTCAAGACTTGACAATAGAAGCCCTCTAGAGAAATTGTCCACCAACCGCGACCACGATCCGAATAGGGAGGATGCTAGTTCTATATTCGGTGTTTAGGCTCTAAGGGGTTTGTGTATAATTATGGAGAAGGAGAAATTTTTGTATCACCCTCTATGGGGTTCGATCCCCTCACTTATATAGGGTTAGGGTTCGAACCCTATTCCTTAGTGGATAAGGAATTCCAAACTCCTTTGGAAAGGGATTTCTTGCTTGGAGACTAAGTCTCTTACTTTGACCAAAAGTCTTCCTATTGATCAACTTGGAAACCAAGATTCTAATCTAACTCTTTTAGATTATTAATTTTACTTTATTTATTTTACAATAAATAACTTGAAGATTAATAATATAATTAATTCATAATTAATTATTTATTAGACTTTGTTTCTCCAAATTAGAACTTTAATATTAATTCAAAATTAAATCAAAGTCCATTAAATAATTAACACATTAATTATTTAATATTTATACACATACATACAAGTGACTACACGTGTCCTTATGGACACGTGTCATACACGTGTTCCACACGTGAGACTTACACGTGTGGACCCCACCATTCACTAAATGGTTCGATCAACTCGTTTAATCGATTCAAGCCTTAACCCACGTGACTGGGTTGTTGTGTGTGACTCTCTAGGTTCTTAATTCAATTAGCAGTGACCCCGATTGATTAATCAGTCCACAGATCAAACGACCATAGTCTAGTAACAAGTGTTTGACCCCTAGCTAAATAAGAATATCTTGATTCGACAGATCCTTGAAGTCATTGATTCATGTGAGATACAATCCTCCTACTTACTATCTCTCAACCAAGATCTATGGTAAGAGAATAATCAGAACCCTAATAATCTGGTCTTAAAGCTAAGTGTATTTCATATCCATTTGATCTCAATCCAAGAAACCCTTTTCTTGATGTCTTGATCTATTGCATTGGCCAAGGACTCCATATGACATATGAATGACTTATACAATATGAGATCACCTTGCAAATGCAAGCGTAGGTCCTATCTTGATTCTCATTCACTTTCATGAATCACTTGTGCAGCCCCAGCATAAGCCTTGAATCAGTTATCTAAGGCGACACCCTTTAAAGCTTATACCTAAAACTACAAAGTTAACTCATAAGGTGACGTGGAACCTCAAGTCTAAGGATCAATTAATCAAATCAATGACTCGTGAGATATTTCCTAATCTGGAAGTTCCCATTTCTTGAAATAGAAACTTCCTTTCCCATTTAGGAATCTTCTCAGGCGGGGCACCTCAGTGAACTTACTTATGGAAGTAACCACCCTCATGTATCACGCACGTATCAAATATACACTTTGCACCTCCATGAAACAAGGTGGTCCTTCTTAAGGGCATGATCCCACAAGCAAGCCTTAAAGGAGTTAGGTTGACACTCCCACTGTCTGTGGGACTCATCAGCTTGGAGTATTTTATTAATCATAACTTATGTGATATAGGGCTCGTTTCATGAACCACCTAAATGGTTGAGTCCTATAAGTCATATTGATTAAGGGAGTTCTTATACATGCGCACATAATGGAAACACACAAAAACATGTATTGGCATATAAAGAAGTGTTTGCCTATGATATTAATCAATCATATATTATTCAAAGATTGTCTGTGATATTAGGAAAGTCCCAAAACGGATTATGACTAATCGGCTTTCTGGGGTACTTTTCCAACAATCTCCCACTTGCCCGTAAAAGCCATTAAGGTACTCCAGGTCCCATCTTCTCAAGGTGTATTTTGAGAGACTATTGACTTCGGACGTTTCCAAAGTGAATCTGGTATGTTCTCTACTAGTGTAACCCTCTTATTTACACATCTCTAAGAAAACACGTTTTCCTTATCAAGTGATTCGTAATCACGTGTTCAGTTTCTTGGTCAGGTCTTGGTTCTCTTACTTGAGCAACCATCCATATATTTATTGTTAGGAATAGTGCCCGAGAAAGCCGCTTCGACGTAATCTGCTTTGGGACTTTTCTTGTATCACAGACAATCTTTGAATAATATACGATTGATTATAGGCAAACACTTCTTTATATGCCAATACGTGTTTTGTGTGTTTCCATTACGTGCGCATGTATGAGAACTCCCCTAATCCTGATGACTTTAGGACTCTACCATTTAGGTGAAATGGTTCATGAAACGAACCCTATATCACATAAGTCATGATTAGTAAAATACTCCAAGCCGATGAGTCCTACAGACAGTGGGAGTGTCAACCTGACTCCTCTAAGGCTTGCTTGTGGGATCACGCCCTTAAGAAGGACCACCTTGTTTCATGGAGGTGCAAAGTGTATAGTTGATACGTGCGTGATACATGAGGGTGCTTACTTTAATAAGTAAGTTCACTGAGGTGCCCCGTGTGAGAACATTCCTAAATGGGAAAGGAAGTTTCTATTTCAGGAAATGGAAACTTCCAGATTAGGAAATATCTCACGAGTCATTGATGTGATTAATTGATCCTTAGACTTGAGGTTCCTTGTCACTTTATGAGATAAAACTCTGTAGTCTTAGGTATAAGCTTTAAAGGGTGTCGCCTTAGACAACTGATTCAAGGCTTACGCTGGGGCTGCACAAGTGACTCATGAAAGTGAATGAGAATCAAGAAAGGACCTACACTTGCATTTGCAAGGAGATCTCTTATTGTGTAAGTCATTCATATGCCATATGGAGTCCTTGGCCAAGGCAGTAGATCAAGACATCAAGAAAAGGGTTTCTTGGATTGAGATCAAATGGATATGAAATGCACTTAGCTTTAAGACCGGATTATTAGGGTTCTGATTATTCCCTTGCCCGAGATCTTGGTTGAGAGATAGTAAGTAGGAGGATTGTATCTCACATGAATCAATGACTTAAAGGTTCTGTCGAATCCGAACATTCCAATTCAGCTAGGGGTTAAACACCTGTTGCTAGACTATGGTCGTTTAATCTGTGGACTGATTAATTAATTAGTGAATTAATTAATTAGGGTCACTGCTAATTGAATTGAGAACCTAGAGGGTCACACACAACAACTTGGTTACATGAGTTGAGGCTTAAAAATGATTAAACGAGTTAATCGGGCCAAGAGTGTTCCACACGTGTGAAATCACACGTGTGGCTCACGTGAGTGACACGTGTCACTGTGACACGTGTCACACACGTGTGAATATATATATTGTATATATATATATATATATTAAATAATTAAATGTGTTAATTATTTAATAGACTTTGGTTTAATTTTGAATTAAAAAGAAAGTCTTATTTTGGAGAAAATAATCTAGTTAATTAATTATGAATTAATTAATTAGATAAAATAAATTATTTATTTTATAATAAATAAAGTATAAAATTATCCAAAAATAGTTTGGATATTTTTAACTCTCTTAAAAGTTGATTTGAATTAGAATTCAAAGTCAAAGTTGGAAAATACTTGATGATCAAGTAATAGGAGAGAGAGGAACCAAATCCTTTCCCAACAAGGAATAGGTTCGGCCGTCCCTCTCCCTTTCCTATATATATGGGAGTTCATGCTCCCCTTTAGAGCTAATAGACAATTCTTTTGGTTCATGTGTTGAACACCATCCTTTCTCCAAGATAAACGAAACCCTAGGTTAAGCCTAAACACTAACTAGAGAACTAGCATCCTTACTAGTTAGATTGTAGCCAAGTTGGTGGACTATCTCTAGAGACTTCAAGTTAGAAGTTTTGAAGATTCGAGCTTTACCAAAAAGTGGGGATCAAGCAAAACGATCAGAAGGGATGATGAAACGATTCTGAACCCGACGTGAAGCGAATGAAAAAATTGAACCAAATAAGATGGCGAAAACCGTTCGTCCATATCCTGAAGGATGAATTTTTTCGCGAGGGTTTTGTGACTGGCAGTTTTCTACTTTCGCAAAACTGTTTTCGAAGGGAGTTTCAATCCTGCTTTTCTCGTTTCATGTTTCTTTCTTTATGTTATATTGTTAAGAACATCTCTAACATGAATTGAATCTAGGTTGATGTGGATTGCTATCCCGACAATGGATTCTGAAGTAGAAAGAGACTTTCGAGGGATGGGTTGTCAAGCCACGAGAAGAGCGTTCTTGGGTGGCTTGAAACGCTTCAAGAAAGAAAAAAAGAAAAGTAAGTTTTCTATCTCTACGAATTTGGTTACACGATTGCGAGTCCTAGATCCTTTTGTTGGAAAAATTTTTAAATTCCGCTGCTTTCTGTTTCGTGTTTTCCAACAAGTGGTATCAGAGCCACCTCGTTAATCGTGTTTCTGATTTGTCTCAATTATACTGAATTTGGTAGAAATTCTTAGGCTTGATGCGATTGAGTATTTGTAATTGTTTTAGAAAGCCTGAATTACGAAACTGTATTTTTTCCTGAAAGTTTCTGAAAATTGGTTTTTGCAAAAATTCAATTTTTGAAAACTATTTTAGATTTGAAACTGTATAAACTGTTTTTGGATTTCTTGGATTGGTTTTGCTTTTGAACGAAAACACGAAACGAAAATACGGAATACGACAAACAAGCGAAACCCCACATGCGAAGGAGTCGCGCGCGCGGGCTTCACGCGCCGCCGCCCGCCTGTCCTAGGCCCGCGCAGGCCGTGCGCCTACTCCCTCCCGCAACCGCGCGGGAGGAGTTCCTAGGCGCGCCCTCCTAGGGCTGCCGACGCCGTTCGCCCTAGCTGGGCGAGAATCCCGCAAGGCGTGCGGGATAGCTCGCCCAGGCCGCCCACCATCCTTGCCGAGAGGGCCGCGCGCAGGAGCGCGCGGCGTGCACGCCCAGCGCGCGCACTCGCGCGCGCGCACGCCTGCCACGAGCGGCCCTTCTGGTGCAAGGGCCCCGTTTTCGTAATCTGTTTTTCGTTTATCGTGCAATCCAGTCCCAATTTTTATTTTAATTTTAAAATTTTATTTTTTGAATATTTATTTTAATTTTTGAATAAAACTTAAAATTGGGATTTTTGAGAAATTGAAACAGTTTATATTTTGGGAAAATACAATCTTTGATAAAATTATTAATTTTCAGAAATTAATTGGAATTTTATTTGTTTTGGTAATTTGGGATTTATTGAAAACTTTTATAAATAAGACTCGCATCAAGTCGTGTTTTGAGTCACTAGGACTTGAAACGGGAATTTTAATTTATTGGTTAAATTTAAATTCTCGCAAAAGCATGTTAGGTGATCATGGGTTTAGACTTATGTATGGTTTTAATTTATGCACATGGATGGTTTAAATTGGGGTTGGAGCCCTATAGTTGCGTTTTTCAATTGAGGTTGGAGCCTCACTTATGTGCGTACTGTTATGTGATTTATTATGTGGCTTTCCATATTACTGTTTTTGAGGCCGGGGTATGCCCCGTGTAATTGTCTAAGGCCAATATGAAGATTGAGCCTTATTACTTTATATCTTTTTCTTTTTATTGTAATTTGAGAGTAGAGATAGGTGGTGAGGTTTTATTTTCATTTTGGAGACAATGCACCCATGGAGTAAGATGGACCACATTCAAGTAACAAGGAGGCCGTAAGTGAAGACCCCTCAAAATGTTAGGGAGGGGAATCTCAATTGTAAAATGTAATAGAGATAGGGCTCGTATTTTGTTACCGCTTTCCCTTATGTGATTTAAACTGTTTATGTGGTATGTATGTTAGAACTTGTGATTATGGAGTGGCTCCCACATATCACGCATAAGATAGGTAGAAACCATGATCATTACATGTTAGTATCATGCTAGGACATGTTATCTGTTTATGTGCTTGTTTGAAATGCATTTAAGTTGTACTTGCATTAATCAAGACTAATAAAATTGGATAACATATATGTTGGTGAGGTCGAACCGAACAACTCTTCGGTTGATTCGAAAATTCCCATTAAATATTAAGCTAATTTCGAACAAATAGGTGTTTAATTCGAGATGCAAATTTTGAATTAAATTCCTAGCATTCCATGAATAGGTTTTAAGTTTAGTAAGTAAAGCTAGTTATTGTCCGCGAGTCGTGGGATAACTAGTGGAGCTTATTAGTTCTTAGTTACCTAATTGATCATTTTAAATGATCAATATTTCATGGTTAATTTTGGCAAGGGCGATGTCCACGAGTCGTGGGTCGGTCGAACTAAGTTTTGATCATGATCTTATGATTGATGGGTCTAGCTTAAACGCCTAAGTAAATATGGATGTCGCACGAGTCGTGGGTCCATATTGAAAGATAGGTGATGCAAAAACAATTACTAAGAGTTCTAAAGGTGTTAGAATTGGTAAGTTGTACCTACCTAGGATTTTGCTTAGAATGTCCGCGAGTCGTGGGTTCGAGGTAAAATGCTTAGGATCTTAGTACCCATTGGGAAACGTGTTCCTCTTAGATCTTTGGGAATTATAGATCTTTGAAAAATAGTGGGAGCTACATTAGATTAAAGACCTTATCTTTTGTATATCGTTATAATTCAGCATGCCCACATTTTCTCTGCTTAGCATTTAGGTTGTAGTTCTGTGATTCTCTAAAATATGAAATGCAAACCCATTCGTATCCATCCTTAAGTCAAATAAGTTGACCAAGTCCTGACTAACTCTAAATGGCTTCGGATCCTAAAATTCATTTTAGAATCCGACAAGAGAAAGGCGTTCTCTAAAGGGCGAAGTTTTCAATTGTGAAAAGTCGACCCGGGCCAAAAGAGAAGCAATCTGAGGTGAATGGATTTTTCCAAACCACTTAAAAGCAATTGAACCACCTCATAAAAATGTTACAAGGTATAACATTATGGAATTACTCAATATTCCAAATGAGGAAACAAGTGCACACGAACAAGGTCTAAAGATCTTAATTGAAGATCTTATGGTCTCGATCATCAACCGAGAAAAGAGTTCTCTATGCACTGATTGCTTACATTGCTTCCACCATCATTCAAACCCTTTATGCTCAACTAGAATGATGTTAATGTAGCATAGTTAATCATTTAGTTAATAATGGTTGAGAGCATCCTTAAGAAGGAATAAAAGGTTGAGATGGTTAATTCTTCTTCTAAACTCCCTAAGTTAAAGGCTTGAACGCCTAAAGAAGAAGAAACCCTTAAGAGCCCAATGAAGGGGCATGTAAGGGGTGCGCCCAAAAGACACTAGAGATCAAATAGGACGTTTGCTTCTATGGTAGCAAATAAGGACTTTGAAAGGGAACTGCGAAGAGTATGAGTACTCTGAAATGTTACCTCGTTTAGTAATTCTACTAGGAATAGAATTCACTAGTCTTGAGTCAATTCAGCATAATCCGTTGTGCAAAGACTCAAGGGACTAATGTTCTGAACATACAACGAGATAACAAAAGTCAGTGAGATGACAAAGCTTCGAATTACTTTGGAACGTTGAGATTTAAAAGGATTAGCAAGTCAGACACCTTAGGATCATTCTATGAAAATGAACCTGTAGAGTTGACTTCCTGTGAATCCTATCTCAAAGGGAAAACGTTCCCGGAACATTGTTTAGGTGAAACATGGAACGTTCCAAAAATTATAGTGGATTTCGATCCATGCTGATGAGTGTAAGATGCTTAATGTAAGCATTAGATACAATCGTCAGTTTAATCATTATGAATGAATGTACTTGTTAAAGTACAAATTCGAAACTTATATGAAATTCTTAGAATTTCAAAAGGAGGTTAGGAACCGAAGTAGTCATAAGTTATAGGCAAATCGATATGATCGAGATAGCCAATATCTTATCAACTAATTCCTTAGTCATCTTAGAAATAATAGGATTATCTCTCAGTAAACTAATTCGAGAACACCTTAGTGTTTCCGAATGAGGGAAAGAAACCTTATAGGATATGGTCCATTCCCTAGCAAACTTTACTGACTTATAATCATTCTAGGAATAAACTCCCAGAATATGCAATTAGAGATTTTGAATTTTGCACCTTCCAAAATCAGTCCTTTAGATGCACTATGCAATGTGGCACACTAAATTCCCTAATTATTCTTGTCCAAGAATTTAGTGGAATCCTCTTAAGTAAAGAGGATAGTGGGAGATAGGCTTGAAATGAGTTCAAGTTTATACAAACAATATTGGATATAATTTCTGCGATTCCCTTAGACAAAGGTTGTTTGTCTCAAGGAATGTATCTTTCTTAAGGAATCGTTCCTATAGAAGAAGAAAGACAAGCAAGCAGACCTCAAAGAAATTTGAGAATAAATATCCACGCCACATATAGAAGAAACGAGCCCATCTGATAAAACTTAGCCAAATTTTAGAGCATGTACACGTGTGACACCCTTCTCTTAAGACGTGTTTAGAACGCGTTCCTAGATAGCCATGGAATTACTTGAAGAGGAGACACTGTCAGATTTGGAATCTGAGTAGTGTAAGCAAGCCTTAAAATCCAATTAGGATTCCATATACTCGAACCAAGTTTTGACCTTGGTTGATCCACCTGATAGGATCAAGCTCGTGGAGCTTCGAGTAAATGGAAAGCATTACAACCTTCTTGACGACTGAAATGCAAAAGTCCATTTGGATTATGTTTACCACATCCTCATATTCTGACTATGAGATATGATAAATGAATATGAGAACTATCTTGTTCAATATGAGATTGAAAGAGACTGAAATAAGGTATTTCTATAAATCTCATATTCAGTGGGAGTATGCATAAGGTATGCAAATCCCTAAAGTCAATCAGTGGATTGATAAAGGCTTCTAGGAGTTAGACAATTCGATTCCACAGTCAAATCGTTTGACACAGATAGAAGTCGAATAAGTCTCAGAGTGTACATATGGAAGTTAGTGATGTAAGAGTCAATTTTGGTTCTTTAGAAGACGATGTCCTTCTCATTAGGAATGTCAAGGATGACGTGAAAGTTACCAATTCTTGTTTAAGAAACAATTTGACATGAAAGATCTTAGTGATTATCCTATATTCTCGACATTCAGATCTATAGAAGATAGATCTAAGAGAATAAAAGGATTATCACAAAATGAGTACATAACCACGGCACTAAAAGGAGTTTAGTATGGACAATGGAACATCTCTTTTGAAGAGTATGTGTCCTAAGATAACTTTGAGAAAGTTAGAATGTCCAAAATCCCTTTAAGTGAAAGGGAGCATAATATATGAAAAGTTATGTACTAAATTAGATATGGCGCAATACTAAGCGTAGTAGGCCAAATCTAATATGACCTCAGAGAAGGTCATTAGATCTCTGTAAAGGATGTCCTCAGAGTACTTGAGAAGAAATGAGGATATGTATTAGTTTACAGAGCCCAAAAGATCTTGTTGTTAGAAGGATATTTGATGTAACCGTTCATCAAACATAGATGATTATGGAATCATTAAACGGATACAACTTCTACCAGAATGGTAATGCAATGTGTTGGAAAGGGGGTTCCAAGGACGGCATTGCAAAACTCGACTATCGTAGTTGAGAACTTAGTCGTATTATATAACGCTAAGTTAAGTGTTTGGGTAAGAAACTCCATCTAACCGGTTAGATGAAGTTCCTAGCATGAAACAACTCCTTTATCATATTGTATGATAAAATGGATGGTTGCTCAAGTAAGAGAACCAAGACCTCACCAAGAGACTGAACACGTGATTATGAATCACTTTATAAGGAAAAGGTGTTTCCTAAGAGATGTTTAAACAAGAGGGTCACATCAGCAGAGAATATAGTAGATCCACTTTGGAAACGCCCAAAGTCAATAGGCTCTCAAAGTGCATCTTGAGAAGATGGGACTTAGAATACCTAAATGGCTTTTACGGGCAAGTGGGAGATTGTTAGGAATAGTGCCCGAGAAAGCCGATTCGACGTAATCTGCTTTGGGACTTTTCTTGTATCACAGACAATCTTTTAATAATATACGATTGATTATAGGCAAACACTTCTTTATATGCCAATACGTGTTTTGTGTGTTTCCATTACGTGCGCATGTATGAGAACTCCCCTAAACCTGATGACTTTAGGACTCTACCATTTAGGTGAAATGGTTCAGGAAACGAGCCCTATATCACATAAGTCATGATTAGTAAAATACTCCAAGCCGATGAGTCCTACAGACAGTGGGAGTGTCAACCTGACTCCTCTAAGGCTTGCTTGTGGGATCACGCCCTTAAGAAGGACCACCTTGTTTCATGGAGGTGCAAAGTGTATAGTTGATACGTGCGTGATACATGAGGGTGCTTACTTTAATAAGTAAGTTCACTGAGGTGCCCCGTGTGAGAACATTCCTAAATGGGAAAGGAAGTTTCTATTTCAGGAAATGGAAACTTCCAGATTAGGAAATATCTCACGAGTCATTGATGTGATTAATTGATCCTTAGACTTGAGGTTCCTTGTCACTTTATGAGTTAACTCTGTAGTCTTAGGTATAAGCTTTAAAGGGTGTCGCCTTAGACAACTGATTCAAGGCTTATGCTGGGGCTGCACAAGTGACTCATGAAAGTGAATGAGAATCAAGAAAGGACCTACACTTGCATTTGCAAGGTGATCTCTTATTGTGTAAGTCATTCATATGCCATATGGAGTCCTTGGCCAAGGCAGTAGATCAAGACATCAAGAAAAGTGTTTCTTGGATTGAGATCAAATGGATATGAAATGCACTTAGCTTTAAGACCGGATTATTAGGGTTCTGATTATTCCCTTGCCCTAGATCTTGGTTGAGAGATAGTAAGTAGGAGGATTGTATCTCACATGAATCAATGACTTAAAGGTTCTGTCGAATCCGAACATTCCAGTTCAGCTAGGGGTTAAACACCTGTTGCTAGACTATGGTCGTTTAATCTGTGGACTGATTAATTAATTAGTGAATTAATTAATTAGGGTCACTGCTAATTGAATTGAGAACCTAGAGGGTCACACACAACAACTTGGTTACATGAGTTGAGGCTTAAAAATGATTAAACGAGTTAATCGGGCCAAGAGGGTTCCACACGTGTGAAATCACACGTGTGGCTCACGTGAGTGACACGTGTCACTGTGACACGTGTCACACACGTGTGAATATATATATTGTATATATATATATGTATTAAATAATTAAATGTGTTAATTATTTAATAGACTTTGGTTTAATTTTGAATTAAAAAGAAAGTCTTATTTTGGAGAAAATAATCTAGTTAATTAATTATAAATTAATTAATTAGATAAAATAAGTTATTTATTTTATAATAAATAAAGTATAAAATTATCCAAAAATAGTTTGGATATTTTTAGCTCTCTTAAAAGTTGATTTGAATTAGAATTCAAAGTCAAAGTTGGAAAATACTTGATGATCAAGTAATAGGAGAGAGAGGAACCAAATCCTTTCCCAACAAGGAATAGGTTCGGTCGTCCCTCTCCCTTTCCTATATATAGGGGAGTTCATGCTCCCCTTTAGAGCTAATAGACAATTCTTTTGGTTCATGTGTTGAACACCATCATTTCTCCAAGATAAACGAAACCCTAGGTTAAGCCTAAACACTAACTAGAGAACTAGCATCTTACTAGTTAGATTGTAGCCAAGTTGGTGGACTATCTCTAGAGACTTCAAGTTAGAAGTTTTGAAGGTTCGAGCTTTACCAAAAAGTGGGGATCAAGCAAAACGATCAGAAGGGATGATGAAACGATTCTGAACCCGACGTGAAGCGAATGAAAAAATCGAACCAAAGAAGATGGCGAAAACCGTTCGTCCATATCCTGAAGGATGAATTTTTTCACGAGGGTTTTGTGACTGGCAGTTTTCTACTTTCGCAAAACTGTTTTCGAAGGGAGTTTCAATCCTGCTTTTCTCGTTTCATGTTTCTTTCTTTATGTTATATTGTTAAGAACATCTCTAACATGAATTGAATCTAGGTTGATGTGGATTGCTATCCCGACAATGGATTCTGAAGTAGAAAGAGACTTTCGAGGGATGGGTTGTCAAGCCGCGAGAAGAGCGTTCTTGGGTGGCTTGAAATGCTTCAAGAAAGAAAAAAAGAAAAGTAAGTTTTCTATCTCTACGAATTTGGTTACACGATTGCGAGTCCTAGATCCTTTTGTTGGAAAAATTTTTAAATTCCGCTGCTTTCTGTTTCGTGTTTTCCAACATTTATACGATATGATAATGGAGTTGTTTCATGCTAGGAACTTCATCTAACTAGTTAGATGGAGTTTCTTACCCAAACACTTAACTTAGCGGTATTCAATACGACTAAGTACTTCACTACAATAGTCGAGATTTTTGCAACTTTCGTGCTTGGAATGTTTCCAACACGTTGCTCTGCCATTTAGGCAGAAATTGTATCCTTTCAATGATTTACAATGATCTATGTCTGATGCAACAATTACATCAAAATATCCTTTCCATGATAACATCTTTTGGGCTCTGTGAACTAATACATATCCTCATTTCTTCTCAAGTACTCTGAGGATATCCTTTACAGAAATCTAATGACCTTCTCTGAGGTCATATTAGATTCGGTCCACTACGCTTAGTGTTGCGCCATATCTAATTTAGTACGAAACTTTTCACACAATATGCACCCTTTTCTTTAAAGGGGTATTTGGACATTCCAACTTTCTGAATGTTATCTTAGGACACTCCTCTTCAAAAGAGATGTTCTATTGTCCATACTAAACTCCTTTTAGTACCTTTGTTTATGCACTCTTTTGTGATAATTCTTTTATTCTCTTAGATCTATCTTCCATAGATCTCAATGTCGCTAATCTAGAATAATCACTAAGATCTTTCATGTCAAATTGTTTCTTAAACAAGAATTGGTAACTTTCACGTCATCCTTGACATTCCTAATGAGAAGGATATCGTCTTCTAAAGAACCAAAAATTGACTCTTACATCACTAACTCTCATATGTACACTTTTGAGGCTTATTCGACTTATTCGACTTCCATCTGTGTCAAACGATCTGACTATCCTATGGAATCGAATTGTCTAACTCCTAGAAGCCTTTATCAATCCACAGATTGACTTTAGGGATTTGCATACCTTATGCATACCCCCACTGAATATGAGATTTATAGAAATACCTTATTTTAGTCTCTTTCAATCTCATATTAAACAAGATAGTTCTCATATTCATTTATGATATCTCATAGTCAGAATATGAGAATGTGGTAAACACAATCCAAATGGACTTTTGCATTTCAACCGTCAAGAAGGTTGTAATGCTTTCATTCACTCGAAGCTCCACGAGCTTGATTCTATCAGGTGGATCAACCAAGGTCAAAACTTGGTTTGAGTGTAGCACCCGGGACGATAGGCACCACATCCCCCGCACTATGAGTCTAATCCACATATGAAATAGGCAGTCCACACATGAATCGGACTCACAGCGAACGGGTGACAATCAAAAGTACAGCCCTGACTAGGCGGAAGCTAACCCTGGAACCATCAACAAAACCCAAAATGCGGAAGCAAGGAAATCATTTATGTAATATCCATGAAACAAATGAAATCCAATATGAATATAAATACGGGTTCCACTAATCAGTACACCTGTCCTAACCTGTCCCGAATCAATACAAGGAAACAATCATAACAACGGGTTCAACTGGCTCCAGAACCTGTCCTAACCTGTCCCGAATCAATATCAATTCAATAAGGGCACACCGGCCATCAATAATAAATCAATAATTAATCAATACAGTATTTAAAGACAATATAATATGCAGTGAGTGTAAATGAGTGAGACTAAAATAATGACTCGACACTCTAACTCCGCCTAGTAACCAACGCCTGCAAAAGAAACTGGAAAAAGGGGGAAGGAGGGGTCAGTCTCTAGAAGACTGAGTGAGCAGGAGCGATACATATAATATAGAAACATGCACATGCAAGTCATAAATCCCGAGCAAGGTTTTATTTAAAGTTAGTTCCCTCGAAGGCCTAGAAATTAAGTAAGCAATGCTCAGACTTTACGACTATTCATATTAAATTCATTAAGTTCATAAATCATACTCAATCAATAAGGCTCGGCGAGTGAGCGTGCACAATCTCCAACCAAACTCCGACCGTATACGACAAATATCATTAATACATTAAATAGGTGATCATGCAATATATCATAATACACTCAGATCACATATCATGTCCTAAATATATTGTTTGGGCAATCCGATTCCCGGCCTTCCCTCACAGTGCCTATCAATCAATAATCAATCAGTCAATCATTTTCAATCATAAATAAGTTCCAACCTTCTTTCTCTGGGTTGGTGGTGGGTTTGCAAGGCCCGACCACCCAATCATTAGCCAAAAGGGGTTACATGACTCCCCAGATGGCACTCAGCTCCCTTTCCCCGCCAATCTCCTGACGAGGTCCGGTACCGCTGTTCAATAGTGGGACTAGTGTGAGGGTTTACCGTCAACCCTTGCCTCTTCAGGTCCCCACTCACACCAAGCCCCTGGCCCCCCAATCAGTGCAATCAATCAATCATTCTTTCTCGCCAAAAGATTTGATTCATAAGAATCATACCATATCCATCATTATCCATTTGAAAAGGGTTTACTCGATCAATCAATATTTACTCGATCAATATTTTACTCAATCAATCCATATTTACTCGATAACTCTCCTTTTAAAAGTAACATATATATAATCATAAGGTTTTGGCCAAAGCTTTTCACATAAGGGTTGTAGGGTTTGATATGTAACTAGAATGAAAACACCCTCACCTGGAATACCACGAGACAAGAAACAAGAGCAATACGGGTGCCTATTCAATTTGGAAGTCTCCGCCCTGGAAACAACTGTACAAGAGAAGGAACAATGTGTACTGGTGAGAATTGACTCAATATGAAACCACATAGACGCACGGCAATGCTAAACACATGATATGAGATGTATAAGAAGTAAAATGATGTTATGGAGTTACACAATCAAGTAATTCTTTCAAGTACATTCCATACATGAGGGTTTCAAGCCCAATCATTTCATATCTTTCATAATTCCTTGCAATCAAGTCATGAACTTCATATAACATTTATAACTCAAGTTTACAATTATAAAATAGACAAAATAGAGTTATTCAAATCACTTAAATCTCACAAAGTCGCATACTAATTCCAACTATATCAATTCTATATAATTCATACTTGGCATACTCAATTCATATATCACTAACAGATTCAATTACAAGGTTACCTAATTAAATCAAACAATATTCATATTATTTACAAAATTACACAAACACCCCTTCAAGTTACACAATTAGCTCAAATATGGCATATCGGAGTTCAAATTGCAAATCAAAGCATCAACATATATCATAGATCATTTAATACATGCTTTCGTACACATTGGAATTCATATTGATCGACAAATCAAACAATTGACAATTTATTGCAATTAAAACAATTAATTCAAATAAATAGAAATACACAAAATAAATCACAACAAATCAACCGGGCATCCGATTGACGAACGGAAAGTGGCGTTGGACTCACCACAACGAAAGAGACCTTCTGTCCGAAAGTCACCGGAATGCCGCCACCGTAGCCAGCCGAACCGCCACCGGCCGCCACGGGAACACCGCCTCCGGTGGTCGGAAAAATCCCCGGAAGGACAGAAACGTGCGTCTCGGCCTGCTCAACAAAAGCCCTCAATCAATTTCAGAAAATGCCAAACACGCCGGACTTCGTTGACGAAAAACCGAACTTAAACCAAGGACGAAAACTGAAATTAAACGTAAACCGTAAAACGAAAATGAAATCCGGGCATACCGTTGGAAAGCTTGTAACAAGCCCTACGAAAGCCCCAAGTTAAATCGCCGGAACAGTAACCGGTTCAGACCCGCCGGTTCACCACTGGTTCACCGCCGGGGTCCGCCGCCAACGGCCGGTTCCTGGAACGCCGTCGATGCCATCCGCTATGATTCGTCAATCCAAGCAACTTTCGTGAAGGCTCCACCACCAAAACCGGTCGGGAAAAGGCCGAACCACCACCCCAAAGTCGCGCCGCTGCGTCACCGCCGGAAGAACCACCTACGCCGCGATTCGCTCAAAAAGGAGGCCGGAAATGGAACGGGAAGGGTCGAAAACATGGGGTAGGGTGGTTGTTGGCCGGCGAGAGTCGCCGGTTCGCCGCCGGCGAGGAGGTGGCGCAACCCGCCACCGTCGGACCACCGCTGCTCCGCCGCTGGTCACTTTCAGGCCACGAAACTGGTACGGTTGTGACGGGCTCGTCGAGCTGATGAATTTCCACTATCGATTCGTCGAATTCCGTCGAGAAACAAGGGAGAACGAGCTAGTGTATGTTTTCACACCTTCACTGTGTGTGAATAGTGCCTGTTGCTGGAGGAAGACGATGAAGGCTGCTGATCTGATTTTGGCACCCAAAACGAGGAAATCCGAGTATAAATCTCTAGTCCTCATACGCAAAAACGATCAGAAGAACGGGCTAACGAAGTCAGAATTGGGCAAACTTAGAGTCTACGGACTCGTTTCGCTGCCCCGGACGCGAAGGAGGGGTCAAAGAAGTCAAAATCTCTACCGAACGAGAAGTGACCGGAAAAACCCCCTAAAAGAAGAAAATTACAAAAAGGGCTCTAACTCTAAAAGAATCCACAAGAGGGCCACACAACGCACCAATCACATAATTAAACACATAAAAAGGTTGCAAGGTGACATACCTTATTTATCGAATGAGCGGGGCGTTACAATCTTCCCTCCTTCAAAAGGACCTGTCCTCAGGTCCTACTGTTGGACCGAAGAGTTTCAAACTGAAATTGTATCGATCTGTTTCCCGAGATTGCTTAACATCTTAGCCCTGGTTGTGAAGTTTACTCCCCTTATTTGTATCAACCTCTTCAGAGTCTGGTAGTCACAAAGATCTACTCGAACACTTGGCCGTTAGTCACTTCAAAACTCGTTCGACCGCTACTAGTCCATTGCCTCGTCACTTGATAACCTCTGTCTATCCAGGCGTAACACAAACACAACAAACAAGAGAGAATCCCATCTCTCAACACACAAGTGAGGAAACCCCGCCCCTCAGCACACACAAAAGAGAGAACCCCGTCTCTCGGGCACAAAATTGAGAGAACCCCGTCTCCTAGCCTAAGTCTGTCAGATTCCACATCTTCCCAGACATCTAGTTTGAGAAAATCCAGCATTTCTCAAACTCCTAAATCCAAGAGAATCCAACATCCCTCGAATACCGAAGTACAAGAGAATCCAGCATCTCTCGTGCACAGAAAACAGAAAGAATCCAGTATCTTTCTAGCACATAGACAGGGAGAATCCACATCTTTCTGGCACGTAATCAGAGAGAATCAAATCTCCCTTTCACTCAAGCACACCGGCAGAAGCAAGGTTCACAATAATCAACACACACTCCACTGGCCAGGGTATCACATAATAACAAAAATTTAAATATGTAAGCGATGCATGTATGCTCGTGCGATGGATGCTTAGTGTACCGTTCACCGTAGTAATGGAATTGATGTTGTGACTTTACTCTACGATTTGGATAGTCTGATCTCTAACTGGCTTGATTCCCAACTTGTCTTTCCTATCTTCAGTATATGTTTGACAGAGAAAGTCAGACCCTTGGTTGATCCTATTCTCGATTCCATTCGGATCCTTACTCATAGTTATCTTCTGCAATTAACCGAGCACCAGTTTATTCCGCCTACGATCAGAAAATTTATCTTTGTACCAGGTTCATTATATTCTCTTTGGCCGTACAACAATCTTGAACTTTAACTCCCACTTCATACATTGTCACTAACTGGTCAAATTCTTTGTTGAAGTTTTGGTCATCTGGAACTAGTTGACATCCTCCTTAAAAGTGATAAATTTTGACCAATTTTCCTTTCTTGAAACTAATTTAGGAATCCATCAGAAGTTCCCTGATAGTATCATCATCCTCACTGTCTGAATCACGCACTTATAAATTCCCAAACGAACCGCTCTCTTCGATGCCTTATGAAGATCTTCATCCCAGGTATATTAACTTAACTCAACTTTGAAGATTTAAACTGATAACGCCGCCTTATTCTTTTCCTGTTACTATCATTGGGTCATTCATGTCCGTGAGAAGTATCTTCCTCGAGTATCACTGTGAATTTAAGTTTCATGTCCGGTCGTGCTCTCCCCCATAAGAAATTTTATCTCAACTCCTTAGACTTTTTCTACCACTTCTTGGATCAAAACACCTCAATTTCTTCAACTTAACTTCCTCTGTATAAGCGGTTCTAATCACACCACTTGTCTAGTGATAGTCCTCACATTTCCTTTGAAGCAATTAGTAGGAATGACAACCTGCTTCTTTCGTTCCCACTTTCGATTCTGTTTTCCCAAACCTCAGAATTTTCCATTTCCTTTTTAACCAACCAGTACAACCCAGAATTTCTTCTTTTCTTGATTCCAGCAAGAATCAGTCGGAGTATCACTTGATAAATAAGATGTGGGGGATACCTATCAAGTAAACACTAAAATGCATATCGGGTTAGGGTGCCAATGCAGTATCACATTTGTAAAAAATTAAAGATGCAACACATTGGAACAATTATACAAATTAGAGATGCACATATAAATAGAGAAATTTAAATAATTAAAGCTATGTATGATGCACGTGCTTATGAATGCATAGAACCTGTCACCGTAGTTGTAAACTTTAACTTGGCATATTTCTTTGCTTCTCAAATTGCAGGTTTGTCTTGAATTAATTGTTCACCTCTTCTTTACCCACGGTCTTTGAAATCTTCAAAGTTCCCGTGTATCGACTTACGGATCTCCCAAGTCCGAGATTGAAATCTCTTGAACCCAAATTCTTCAACACCCATGAAGTTGGTATCTTGACTTCTCTCGAAGAATCAATCCCCAATTGTTGTCCTAGTCCTTACCATAGTTGTTCCTTTGATTAAAGCATCTATGGTTTATCCCTTATAAGTTCGAATAGTTGTATGAACTCAACCCCCAATTGTTTACATTTGAATACATAATTTCCCTCCAATAGTTCTTTGTCTTTCTTTATCGTTTCCATTTGTTGCTCCAAAGCTCCTAATTCAATCTCACAACTCGACACTTCTTCTTGAATTTGGAAGATGAACTCATATCCGGCCGAAGATAAAATCCTTAGCATTGTCATTTTCCATGAACTTATACTTACCACATCGACTAATTTCCTTAATTCTTCTCAATTCAACTCCTATCTCATCCCGATTCTGAAGCATGTGAATTCCCACTTCGTAGTCTCTTCATCCTTTATCATCGATCTTAATCCCAAGCTATATTATTCTTCATATCTTCTTTCGCCTCTTTCTCAAGTTAGATGGTCTTTACTGCTTCTCAACCACGAACCTACTTTACTTTAATTCTCTTGAAGGTCACCGTCTCCACGTGGATAGAAACCTCGAATCTAAAACATCTTCGAGATCTTTCTTCTTTGGAATCTGGTTGACAAATCTTCGTAGTGTAAACAAACATGTTGATCTCGTGAGACCAAATCATTACACACCACAAATCTCGTCTCATCATGGATTCACCATCGGTAATAGAGCTTGCAAACTTCTCCTTCGAATTGCACTCTTATTCTGAACTATGTCACTCGAGCCCTAACCTCATTTTAGAAAAGGTTTGACTCTTAAATTTCTGTAGAAATTCCCAAGGCATTCCTTACAGCTTTCGAGCTAAAAGAAGAGCTTGTGGTAGCCTGTGGTTGTCGTAAAGATTGGCCGTGGTTTGATATTGTCTTCATATCCTATGAATCACAGCTCATTTTCAAAATAAATGCATGCGATTAGTATATGCTCATGCCACATAATTAACACCAAAAGTATGGATTCAATGCAAAATGCAACAAATAATCTAATAAAATTTGAAAAAATCACAATTCAGTGTTCAGGAATGATGCAATGCACACATTGACAATTAGTTCCTATGCCGTGCGACCTATACTCGAGACACCACAACCCAGAGCACCGGTTCTGAACCTGGTAGCTCTGATACCACCTAAAGATGTAGCACCCGGGACGATAGGCACCACATCCCCCGCACTATGAGTCTAATCCACATATGAAATAGGCAGTCCACACATGAATCGGACTCACAGCGAACGGGTGACAATCAAACGTACAGCCCTGACTAGGCGGAAGCTAACCCTGGAACCATCAACAAAACCCAAAATGCGGAAGCAAGGAAATCATTTATGTAATATCCATGAAACAAATGAAATCCAATATGAATATAAATACGGGTTCCACTAATCAGTACACCTGTCCTAACCTGTCCCGAATCAATACAAGGAAACAATCATAACAACGGGTTCAACTGGCTCCAGAACCTGTCCTAACCTGTCCCGAATCAATATCAATTCAATAAGGGCACACCGGCCATCAATAATAAATCAATAATTAATCAATACAGTATTTAAAGACAATATAATATGCAGTGAGTGTAAATGAGTGAGACTAAAATAATGACTCGACACTCTAACTCCGCCTAGTAACCAACGCCTGCAAAAGAAACTGGAAAAAGGGGGAAGGAGGGGTCAGTCTCTAGAAGACTGAGTGAGCAGGAGCGATACATATAATATAGAAACATGCACATGCAAGTCATAAATCCCGAGCAAGGTTTTATTTAAAGTTAGTTCCCTCGAAGGCCTAGAAATTAAGTAAGCAATGCTCAGACTTTACGACTATTCATATTAAATTCATTAAGTTCATAAATCATACTTAATCAATAAGGCTCGGCGAGTGAGCGTGCACAATCTCCAACCAAACTTCGACCGTGTACGACAAATATCATTAATACATTAAATAGGTGATCATGCAATATATCATAATACACTCAGATCACATATCATGTCCTAAATATATTATTTGGGCAATCCGATTCCCAGCCTTCCCCGCACAGTGCCTATCAATCAATAATCAATCAGTCAATCATTTTCAATCATAAATATGTTCCAACCTTCTTCCTCCGGGTTGGTGGTGGGTTTGCAAGGCCCGACCACCCAATCATTGGCCAAAAGGGGTTACATGACTCCCCAGATGGCACTCAGCTCCCTTTCCCCGCCAATCTCCTGACGAGGTCCGGTACCGCTGTTCAATAGTGGGACTAGTGTGAGGGTTTACCGTCAGCCCTTGCCTCCTCGGGTCCCCACTCACACCAAGCCCCTGGCCCCCCAATCAGTGCAATCAATCAATCATTCTTTCTCGCCAAAAGATTTGATTCATAAGAATCATACCATATCCATCATTATCCATTTGAAAAGGGTTTACTCGATCAATCAATATTTTACTCAATCAATCAATATTTACTCGATAACTCTCCTTTTAAAAGTAACATATACATAATCATAAGGTTTTGGCCAAAGCTTTTCACATAAGGGTTGTAGGGTTTGATATGTAACTAGAATGAAAACACCCTCACCTGGAATACCACGAGACAAGAAACAAGAGCAATACGGGTGCCTATTCAATTTGGAAGTCTCCGCCCTGGAAACAACTGTACAAGAGAAGGAACAATGTGTACTGGTGAGAATTGACTCAATATGAAACCACATAGACGCACGGCAATGCTAAACACATGATATGAGATGTATAAGAAGTAAAATGATGTTATGGAGTTACACAATCAAGTAATTCTTTCAAGTACATTCCATACATGAGGGTTTCAAGCCCAATCATTTCATATCTTTCATAATTCCTTGCAATCAAGTCATGAACTTCATATAACATTTATAACTCAAGTTTACAATTATAAAATAGACAAAATAGAGTCATTCAAATCACTTAAATCTCACAAAGTCGCATACCAATTCCAACTATATCAATTCTATATAATTCATACTTGGCATACTCAATTCATATATCACTAACGGATTCAATTACAAGGTTACCTAATTAAATCAAACAATATTCATATTATTTACAAAATTACACAAACACCCCTTCAAGTTACACAATTAGCTCAAATACGGCATATCGGAGTTCAAATTGCAAATCAAAGCATCAACATATATCATAGATCATTTAATATATGCTTTCGTACACATGGGAATTCATATTGATCGACAAATCAAACAATTGACAATTTATTGCAATTAAAACAATTAATTCAAATAAATAGAAATACACAAAATAAATCACAACAAATCAACCGGGCATCCGATTGACGAACGGAAAGTGGCGTTGGACTCACCACAACGAAAGAGACCTTCTGTCCGAAAGTCACCGGAATGCCGCCACCGTAGCCAGCCGAACCGCCACCGGCCGCCACGGGAACACCGCCTCCGGTGGTCGGAAAAATCCCCGGAAGGACAAAAACGTGCGTCTCGGCCTGCTCAACAAAAGCCCTCAATCAATTTCAGAAAATGCCAAACACGCCGGACTTCGTTGACGAAAAAACGAACTTAAATCCGAGGACGAAAACTGAAATTAAACGTAAACCGTAAAACAAAAATGAATTCCGGGCATACCGTTGGAAAGCTTGTAACAAGCCCTACGAAAGCCCCAAGTCAAATCGCCGGAAAAATCGCCGGAACAGTAACTGGTTCAGACCCGCCGGTTCACCACCGGTTCACCGCCGGTCCGCCGCCAACGACCGGTTCCTGGAACGCCGTCGATGCCATCCGCTATGATTCGTCAATCCAAGCAACTTTCGTGAAGGCTCCACCACCAAAACCGGTCGGGAAAAGGCCGAACCACCACCCCAAAGTCGTGCCGCTGCGTCACCGCCGGAACCACCACCTACGCCGCGATTCGCTCAAAAAGAAGGCCGGAAATGGAACGGGAAGGGTCGAACACATGGGGTCGGGTGGTTGTTGGCCGGCGAGAGTCGCCGGTTCGCCGCTGGCGGGGAGGTGGCGCAACCCGCCACCGTCGGACCACCGCTGCGCCGCCGCTGGTCACTTTCAGGCCACGAAACTGGTACGGTTGTGACGGGCTCATCGAGCTGATGAATTTCCACTATCGATTCGTCGAATTCCGTCGAGAAACAAGGGAGAACGAGCTAGTGTGTGTTTTCACACCTTCACTGCATGTGAATAGTGCCTGTCGCTGGAGGAAGACAATGAAGGCTGCTGATCTGATTTTGGCACGCAAAACGAGGAAATCCGAGTATATATCTCTGGTCCTCATACGCAAAAACGATCGAAAGAATGGACTAACGAAGTCAGAATTGGGCAAACTTAGAGTCTACGGACTCGTTTCGCTGCCCCAGACGCGAAGGAGGGGTCAAAGAAGTCAAAATCTCTACCGAACGAGAAGTGACCGGAAAAACCCCCTAAAAGAAGAAAATTACAAAAAGGGCCCTAACTCTAAAAGAATCCAAAAGAGGGCCACACAACGCACCAATCACATAATTAAACACATAAAAAGGTTGAAAGGTGACATACCTTATGTATCGAATGAGCGGGGCGTTACATTGAGTATTTGGAATCCATATTGGATTTCAAGGCTTGCTTACACTACTCAGATTCCAAATCTGACAGTGTCTCCTCTTTAAGTAGTTCCTCGGCTATCTAGGAACGCATTCTAAACGCGTCTTAAGAGGAGGTTTTCACACGTGTACTGTACTCTAAAATTTGGCTAAGTTTTATCAGATGGGCTCGTATCTTCTATATGTGGCGTGGGATTAATCCTCAAATTCCTTTGAGGTCTGCTTGCTTGCCTTCCTTCTCTTATAAGAATGACTTAAGAAGGTACATTCCTTGAAACAAGTAGCTTTTGTTCAAGGGAATTAGCAGAAACAATATCCTGTATCATTGTGTAAACTTGAACTCGCTTCAAGCTTACCTCCCACTATTCTCTTCACTTAATTAAGAGGATTCCCCTAGATTCTTAGACAAGAATAATTAGGGAATTTGGTATACCACATTGCATAGTGAAACTAAAGAACTGATTTTGGAAGGTACTAAATTCAAAATCTCTAACTGCATATTCTAGGAGTTTACTCTTAGAATGATTATAAGTCAGTAAAGCTTACTATGGAATGGACTATATCCTATTAAGTTTCATTCCCTCATTCGGAAACACTAAAGTGTTCTCGAATTAGTTTACTGAGAGATAATCCTATTATCTCTAAGATGACAAAGGAATTAGCTGCTAAGATATTGGCTATCTCGATCATATCGATTTACCTATAACTTATGACTACTTCGGTTCCTAACCTCGTTTTGAAATTCTAAGAATTTCATATGAGTTTCGAATTTGTACTTCATTAAGTACACTCATTCATAATGATTAAACTGATGATTGTATCTAGTGCTTACATTAAGCATCTTACACTCATCAGCATGGATCGAAATCCACTATAATTTTCGCATGTTCCACATTTCACCTAAACCATGTTTCGGGAACGTTCCCTTAAGATATGATTCATAGGAAGTTAACTCTCTAGGTTCATTTTCGTAAAATGATCCTAAGATGTCTAACTTGCTAATCCTTTTATGTCTCAATGTTCCAAAGTAATTCGAAACTTTGTCATCTCACTTACTTTTTTTATCTCGTTTTTATGTTCAGAACATTAGTGCTTTGAGTCTTTACATAACGGATTATGCAGAATCAACTCAAAACTTGTGAACTCTATTCCTAGTACAATTACTAAACGAGGTAACATTTTAGAGTACTCATACTCTTTGCAGTTCCCTTTCAAAGCCTTTATGTGATACCATAGAAGCAAACGTCGTATTTGATCTCTAGTGTCTTTTGGGCGTACCCCTTACATGCCCCTCTATTGGGCTCTTAAGGTTTCTTCTTCTTTAGGCCTTCAAACCTTTAACTTAGTGAGTTTAGAAGAAGAATTAACCATCACAACCTTTTATTCCTTCTTAAGGATGCTCTCAACCACTATCAACTAAATGATTAACTATGCTATAATGGCATCATTATAGTTGAGCATATAGGGTTTAAATGATGGTGGAAGAAATGTAAGTAATCAATGCATTGAGAACTCTTTTCTCAGTTGATGATTGAGACCATAAGATCTTCGAATAAGATCCTTAGACCTAGTTCGTGTGCACTTGTTTCCTCCTTTGGAATATTGAATAATTCCATGATCTTATACCTTGTAACATTTTTATGAGGTGGTTCAATTTCTCTTAAGTGGTTTGGAAAAATCCATTCACCTCAGATTGCTTCTCTTTTGGCCCGGGTCGAATTTTCGAATAATTGAAAATCTCCATGGGTGCATTGTCTCCAAAATAAAAGAAAAAGACCTCACCACCTATCTCTACTCTCAAATTACAATAAAAAGAAAAAGAGATAAAGTAATAAGGCTCAATCTTCATATTGGCCTTCGATAATTACACGGAGCATACCCCGGCCTCCAAAACAGTAATATGGAAAGCCACATAATTAACACATAACAGTACGCACATAAGTGGGGCACCAACCCCAATTGAAAAACACAACTATGGGGCTCCAACCCCAATTTAAACCATTCATGTGCATAAATTAAAACCATGCATAAGTCTAAACCCATGATCACCTAACATGCATAAATCGCAAGAATTTAAATTTAACCAATAAATTAAAATTCTCGCCTTAAGCCCTAATGGATTAAAACACGACTTAGATGCAATTCTTGTTCAAGAGCCTTTTCTATAAAACCCGAAAAACAATAAGCTAATAAAATTCCAATTAATTTCTGAAAATTAATAATTTTATTCTTTCAATATTTTCAGAAAATAAAGTTCGTAATTTTTCCAAAATTTAAATTTTTTTAATTTCTCAAAATCCCAATTTAAACAATTATTTCAAAACTAATTCAAATTTAATAAAAACAAAATTTTACAGAAGAATTAAATCGGGATTTCAAGGACCGAAAATACGAAAAACACGAAAACACGAAAAACGGCCCGGAACCCCGAAATGCTGAAGCACCGCCGCGCGGCAGCGCGCACGAACGTGCGCCCCAGCAGCACGCACAGCGTGCGGTAGTTGCCGCATGCGTGCGCACGCTGGGCACGCGTCTTGCGCGTGGCATGGGGGGGATTCCACCTGGGCATCCCGCGCGGTTGCGGGACGGTGCGTATGCAACGTCTCGCGTGGTTGCGGGATGCCTGTGCGGGCTGGTCTAGGCGGCTCTCGCGCGGTTGCGGGAGGTGCTCGCGGGGTTAGGGCGTGCTACACATTGGCACGTCCCAATCCCGTGTGTTCATTTCGCGTTTCGTTTTTCGTATCACAGGTTTCTCCAAAACCCAATTCAATCCAAAATTAAAAATTACTATTTAAATGAATTTTAACTAAAACCGCTTTTCAAAAACAGATTTAAGAAAACAGTTTTCAGAAATTTTTTGGAAAAACACAGTTTCGTATTTCAGGCTTTCTAAAAGAACTCAAGAATACTCAATTCACATCTAAGCCTAAGAATTTCTACCAAATTCAGAATAATTGAGACAAATCAGAAATAGGCGTTGCAAGGTGGCTCTGATACCACTTGTTAGGAAAACGAGACAGAAACGCAGAGATCAAGATACTCACTTAGGTAGTAGCTTTCTTGACACGTTAAAGAAAGAAACATGAAACGAGAAAGGCATGATTGAAACTCCCTTCGAAAACCAGTTTTGCGAAAGTAGAAATCTGCGTGCCATAAAACCCTCGTGAAAAAATTCATCCTTCAGGATATGGACGAACGATTTTCGCCATCTTCTTCGGTTCGATTTTTTCACTCCTATTTCGTTGGGTTCAGAATCGTTTCACCAACCCTTCTGGTCGTTTTGCTTGATCCCCAAAAGTTCCTTCGAATCTTTCAAGACTTCACGATAGAAGCCCTCTACAGAAATAGTCCACCAACCGCGACCACGATCCGTATAGGGAGGATGCTAGTTCTATATTCGGTGTTTAGGCTCTAAGGGGTTAGTGTATAATTATGGAGAATGAGAAATTTTTGTATCACCCTCTATGGGGTTCGAACCCCTGACTTATATATGATTAGGGTTCGAACCCCTCACTTATATATGGTTAGGGTTCGAACCCTATTCCTTATTGGATAAGGAATTCCAAACTCCTTTGGAAAGGGATTTCTTACTTGGAGACTAAGTCTCTTACTTTGACCAAAAGTCTTCCTATTGATCAACTTGGAAACCAAGATTCTAATCTAACTCTTTTAGATTATTAATTTTACTTTATTTATTTTACAATAAATAACTTGAAGATTAATAATATAATTAATTCATAATTAATTATTTATTAGACTTTATTTCTCCAAATTAGAACTTTAATATTAATTCAAAATTAAATCAAAGTCCATTAAATAATTAACACATTAATTATTTAATATTTATACACATACATACAAGTGACTACATGTGTTACACACATGAGACTTACACGTGTAGACCCCACCATTCACTTAATGGTTCGATCAACTCGTTTAATCGATTGAAGCCTTAACCCATGTGACCGGGTTGTTGTGTGTGACCCTCTAAGTTCTTAATTCAATTAGCAGTGACCCCGATTAATTAATTCTCTAATTAATTAATCAGTCCACAGATCAAACGACCATAGTCTAGCAACAGGTGTTTGACCCCTAGCTAAATAAGAATGTCTCGATTCGACAGAACCTTTAAGTCATTAATTCATGTGAGATACAATCCTCCTACTTACTATCTCTCAACCAAGATCTAGGGTAAGGGAATAATCAGAACCCTAATAATTTGGTCTTAAAGCTAAGTGAATTTCATATCCATTTGATCTCAATCCAAGAAACCCTTTTCTTGATGTCTTGATCTATTTCACTGGCCAATGACTCCATATGACATATGAATGACTTACACAATAAGAGATCACCTTGCAAATGCAAGTGTAGGTCCTATCTTGATGCTCATTCACTTTCATTAATCACTTATGCAGCCCCAAGATAAGCCTTGAATCAGTTGTTTAAGGCGACACCCTTTAAAGCTTATACCTAAGATTACAGAGTTAACTCATAAAGTGACATGGAACCTCAAGTCTAAGGATCAATTAATCACATCAATGAATCGTGAGATATTTCCTAATCTGGAAGTTTCCATTTCCTAAAATAGAAACTTCCTTTCCCATTTAGGAATCTTCTCACACGGGGTACCTTAGTGAACTTACTTATGGAAGTAAGCACCCTCATGTATCACGCACGTATCAACTATACACTTTGCACCTCCATGAAACAAGGTGCTCCTTCTTCGGGGCGTGATCCCATAAGCAAGCCTTAAAGGAGTCAGGTTGACACTCTCAGTGTTTATAGGACTCATCAGCTTGGAGTATTTTACTAATCATGACTTATGTGATATTGTAACATCCCGATCGTCCGGCCCTACAGGTATGTTGTAACGAGAGTGTTATTTGCATTTTAAATTAATTAATTAAGCAATGGTGTGCTATTTTAATTACTACATAATTATATGAAACTACTTGAATTATTTGATTTAAATGCCAAAATGTGCCTAAGTGTTTAAATTACTTGAAATCTTGTAATATGTGAATTTAGATTATATGAATTTATTTCCCGAGCATGCTAATTACGTGAATTATGTGATAAACGTGATTTAAGGATGTAATTGTATAATTTTATAATATGTGGATTTAATTGAAATTTGGTTATTGGACTTAATTGTAACTTTTTGAAAGTTTTGGACTCATTTGAAAAATGAGTCATTTTAGTACACTTGTGTACATTCTAATTCGTATCTTGAGCTACGGCACTCGGATTCGAGTCCCGTCTTCGGCGTTCAACTCCTTTCGACGATCCGGACACAATGGAACAAGTTTCATAATTTTTCGATGCCGTTTAGACCTCCGACGATGCGTATTTCAGCCCCTCGTGCCCTATTACACACCTATGACCTATATTTTGAGCTATGGGACCCATCCTTCACCAATTCTTTGGAATTAAGCAATTTTCTAGCCACATATTTCTCTCATTTCTTCCTCCCTCTCACGATATTCAGCAGCCAAGAACAAGGAAGAGAGATTTTTACTATTCATCATCTTCAAGCTCAAGATTTGCTCAATATCTTCTAGCTTTCTTTAATCTTCAACAATCTGAGGTAAGATCCGTAATCCTTATGATTTGTGCTTCAATATATGCTCCATTTTGTGTCTTATACTTGAGGTTTTATGCATGATTGAAGAAAGGCATGAATAGTTAGGTTTTCTCCAAAATTTTGAATACATGTTCATATGTGTTTATTGTGAGTTCTAAGCTAGAGAATGAGTTCATTTATGCCCTTATATCTCGTTTCTTTGCATTAAATACATGTTGGTTATGTGTATTAACTTCTACCATTAATGAACTTGAGCTTATGAAAGAAAAATGGGGGATTTTGGGCTCAAAACCGAACTGCTGTCACAACTCAAAGTTGCTGTCAATATGCTACTGTTTTAATGAAGTTTTGCATGAATTTTGAGCATGAAATGCGTGGTAAATGATCAGATTTCGTAGTGCCCTGTTACATGATGTTGTTGCCCTGTTTTAACCTTCATTTTAGATGCATTATGGTTGCGTTTGAGCATAAAACGAACTGCTGCACGCTGCTACTTCTTGCACTCATTTGCTCTCAGTTTTGTGAGGTTTTGTGCTTGATTCTTGCATGATTTGAGGCTTAACTTGCATGTAAAGCTCCAGCCCTGTTTTATGATCATGTTGCATGCTTTTAACCTTCATTTAGATGCAAATTGATTGAGTTTTAGGCTTGAAAAATGGACTACATACCTGCTGTCAATTTGCTGTCAGTTTTGTGCTTTTGAGCATGAAATTTTCATGGTTTTGGCTTGTTTTTCATTGCTTAGTTGCTTCCCTGCTATGCTGTGCTATTCCCTTGCATTTAACCATCATTTAGAGGCATATTGAATGAGTTTTATGCATGAAAAGTGACTGGAAAATCTGCTCCATTCTTACAGAGTTGCTGTCAGGATTTTGTGCGTTCTTTGCTCCAATTTTCTTGCACGTTTGAAGTGATCTTTATTGCTCCAAGTCATGGCCTGAATATATGATGTATTGATGTTCATTCCATGCATGATTTATGTGTTATTTGGCATGAAAATGTTCCCTCGAAGCTGTTACCGCTGCTGCTGCGAATTTCCTTCAAAACAAAATGACTTGACACGGCCGTGTCAAGATTTGAACTAAAACGGACACGGCCGTGTTAGGCTCTCGGATTTGGAAAAATAAATCGGACACGGCCGTGTCATGCATCTGAAATTTGTTAAATGTTTTGGAATTTCCGCAGCTACAGGCATGCATGCATATTAGGTATTAAAAATGTGATTTATGGGTTTTGCATTTTCACGTGGGGGCTTGCATGCATTTCATTTCCATGCATGAAATGTTATCAAGGTGCATGTGTGTAGAATTATATATGTATATATATATATATATATATATATATATATATATATATATATATTACATTATAATCCATGATATTTGTATATATACAATTAATGCATGGTAAATATTATGTTTGTGCATGTGTGTGAACGTGTGTGTTTGCATGCATGTGGTGTGTGTGTTGTGTACGTGCATGTGTATATATATATGTATTACATGTTAAATTTTGTTTATTAATAATTATTTTAAGCTTCGAACCTTAGTTTAATTTATGTATTTATATTAAATGAGTGATATGTGCTATAAACCTTATTTAATTTTATGAATCAATTTGTTTATAATATTAACTTGTTATATGATATGTTATAATTCTTGGTTAGATTTTATGAACTTAATTTAATATAAGTTGCATGTGATACCTTGTATGATTTGAATTTGAGATTTAATTTAGATGCTCGATTAATTATGCTCTCACGTTCCTTTAAATGACTTAATTATTTTTCTATGTGCTTGAATGAATTAGAACTTTGTCTATTTATTTAATATGTCAATCCCTTATCTCTTTTATGATTTGTATGCTAAGTGAATATATTAAATGTCTTATATTGACTTCATGAATTTATTTGATACGAGATATGACCTTGAGTGGCTTAAGTGGTACATATAACGTTTTCTTGCATTCCTTGCTCTCTTTATAAACGTAAACTTATGAATGCTTGAGATAAGCCATAATATGGCATTTTATGAGTTTATTTGATAAGTAGTGAATTTAATTCTTGAATTATTTGTGTGATATTTCTTTATTTGCCTCAATATTCGTAAGTATGAGCTTATTTGAAGTACATTGAATCATATGCACCCATATGCATCGCCGAGCGTCTAATTGGTCCATATTGAGTCTAAAGTTGTTTCTGTTATTTGTTTTGTCCAGTGGTTCGTCTCGGGGGTGACGACGTGGTTCCGTGAGCGTTCTTTTGCTCTTCTTTTGTCCCTGTTTCGTCTCAAAGGTGAGGTTTTGTTCTTTTAGCTAATACGACCTACAACCCTAATTTGTATCTTGAACCCGCATGCGATATATATATATATATATATATAGATAGATAGGTGTTTAATCCGTATTTTGTGGGATATGTCCCGTTTTGTCACGAGATTTTGAAAACGCTTTTATACGTATATACACTCTATTTTCGTTGCTCTCTTGAAAAGATTTGATAAGTGTGTGTGTGTAAGCGAGATAATCTTTGTGATAAGTATAAGTGTAAGTTCGGGCCCCGGAGTAGTGGTATGTGATCTCGGGTCGGCCGTGGGGTCGACGGGCTCTCTCATCAACACACCTCCACAAAAAGGGAGACTTAGCCCATCCTCGGGAGGTCGAGGGGAAGGTGGGTCTTCTTGAGCCGACGGTGTGCTACGTGACCCGTCGAAGGAGTGGGCGGATCCCCCGTCTCATTCAGTTTATAAGTGGGGTTTGAGGGGTAGCGCCTCTCTCCCCAAACGGTGTAAAAGTGGGATTGATTTATGTACTTTGCTTTTGCTTATGTTATGGAGTAAGTGGGTTAGAACTCGTTCTCGCCGAGTATTATGCTTTGTTCATGGTTATGAAACGGGAGTGGATTTCTAAACTTTAAAATTTGGTTGTTTTTTGCCTTCGGCCTTAAACACCTTTTTCCTTATACGTAGTATCACGGGTCAAAATGTTTTAGATTGCCAAAAACCACACCCGGTCCATGAACCCCCCTTCAGCTTTGATTATGTTTTGTTCTTATATATGTAAGAGTGCGTGTGTTAGCCCCTCACCAGTCTTTAGGACTGACCCTCGTGGTTGTTTTCCTCTTTTTCCCCTTCTTGAGTTGCATGTGCTTGGAGGTTGAGCTAGGCAGTTGTCTGGTGTCGTGGTTGGGGTTGGCTAGAGTCCCATGCATTGTATTTTATTTCCTTACGCATTTTGCTAGTGGAAATATGTATAAACTTATGTTTTGGATTTTGGTTAATTGTATGACTTAATTTGGCCCGGGTTGGGGCATAGCATGTATACTTATTTTATTTACCCCTAGTTGGAAAGCATGTATATTTGGTTATTTGAAATCCCGGTGCTTCCGCATTCGTTATTTATTTTTATTGCGCACTCTGAGTAGGGTCTAGACCGCCTAGCTTAGGTTGTGTTTTTGTTTGTCACCCGTTCGCCATAGCTTGATGCGTGGGCGGAGTCCCTATTTCATTTCACGTGTCGGGCTATGGTGCGGGGGATGTAGTGCCCTTCGCTCCGGGGTGTTACAGAAATAGGGCTCGTTTCATGAACCATTTCGCCTAAATGGTTGAGTCCTATAAGTCATATTGATTAGGGGAGTTCTAATACATGCACACATAATGGAAACACACAAAAACATGTATTGGCATATAAAGAAATGTTTGCCTATGATATTAATCAATTGTATATTATTCAAAGATTGTCTGTAATATTAGGAAAGTCCCGAAATGGATTATGACTAATCGGCTTTTTAGGGAACTTTTCCAACATTTCCTTTCAAACTATTATCCCTTTTATGGGAAAATAATTATAATGTTGTCCAAAATTCATATATTTACCGAAAAAGTACTTGGTACTTTCTCCCGGTAAATATTCTCGTCTTGCAAGTAAAATTATTATTTTCTTATGGGCCCGGTGGTCTTGGTAGAAGTAGTAGTCCGGGAGGCATGGGCCGAGGTCTAGTAATGTACCAGGCGCCAACTAGATCTTGATGATGGTCTAACCGGAGGTTGGTTATTCCACATCAAGTGACGGGAAAAGGTACGTCCCTCCCCTACGTGACACTAAGGGGTGGTATTATCATATTTGTTTTATTAAGTACCGACACCTTGATCAGTGTCGCTACTATTTTCTCAGATTTTAAGGAGTTAAGGTTGGAGAAGCCTAGCTTGCGGGTATCAAAATCATTTCTTCAAAACGGTTCATAAATTTTCTAAAGTATAACCTATATTACCCCTAATCCTATTGTTTCAAATTAATATGTAGCGCCCCCACTTTGCTGGTAGAGAGCGGCGCCCCAACCCCCGCACTGAAGCACTCCTCAAGTAATGGTGTGAGCCATCACTCAAGAAATACCCCAGCGAACGGCATGTCCATTAATAATTAACAATAATAGTGTTTAACTATGTGGCTTATGCAGCGGAAAATCAGAGTATTTTAAAACTTTTCAAAACATGTGCGTGATGGCATATAAACAAGCAAGTACTGATCGTTAAGCAGAAGAGACTATTAACATTACTGTATCAATTGAACATTGTCACGGGAGCAAAAGATAGCAACTGCAGTAGTATCCAAGTAGCAGAAGGATTATTACAAAAGCATAAGGTAAAGTATCAATGCAGCCATATAACATATGCAGGGCACAAAATAGATTAATAAAGTAAAGTCCTGACTCAAACAAAATGAACACTCTAGAGCTTCAAGATACCTCTAGACTGCGGCTGCAAGACCTGAAACCATGAGGCCAGAAAACAGGTAGAGGTATTAGTCAAAGTGACTAAGCGAGGGATATCTTTAAAAGAAAGTACTTAAAGTAAACGTTTGAAGTAAATTTCATAAGGTAAAACCTTTAATGCAAAGCTTTAATGAAGAACTTAATAATAAGTTCAAGTGATAAAACCCTTTGATGCTATGCTATAAGAAATGAGAGTTTTCAAAACACTTTTATGAATGCTGTCACGCACACATATGCTATGATTTGGTTCATATGATTTTCATAAAACGGGATAAGGGTAGGGAACAACTTTGCAAGATATGAACCAACTTTATGAAAACATTGATGCCCGCAAGCTAGGCTTCTCCATCCTTACTCCAGAAAACATGACCATTAATAGGGTGTCGGACCGAGATCAACAACACCCTAACACATACACACATGCACCATCCTCCACCAAGCTTCACTTCGGGGAGCGACCCCTAGGTGACCATTAACCATTGATTTGGGAATAGATTTGCTGTCCATTCCCGAAAATTATCCTGACTTAACCAAACCTCCTGATTAAAGTAGGTATCAATGGCCTAGTGTGGCGGCCGGTATTAGTGATGTCGTTGGCGCTCACCTCCCGAGCATCACCTCTACACATAATCGTCGGGCCCATACCATTAACCATTGATTGCTTGCACCATTGACGACATCCAGAATAAATCCGAATGTATGAACCATTGAACATATGCATTGAACCATTGATGCAATACTTTGAAAACATGAACCATTGATGCATTACTTTGAAAACGTTGAACCATTGATGCTATACTTTGAAAACATGAACCATTGATGCTGTACTTTGAAAACATGTGCCTTTGATCAAAGAATAACTAATACGATTGGGTTCTTTGAAGAATCATCCCTTATAAAGGGTATTTCAAAACAAGAATGTAAAGCACTAGGCTTAGAGTCTCAAAACGATTGAATCATTAAGTATTCATGGTTCCAGTTGAAAACATTTATGACCTCACCTATTAGTAACAGTAGGTAGGATAGATTATGCAGTGCCCTGGGGATTCCAGTGCTCAACCTTAACTCCTGTAAGTGTGTACTAAGGTGAGCTAAGACACACTTCTATCACGATGCACATAAACATATAAAACAAGTACAGAACATGTAATGACAAGAGAGTAATACCATTTAAGGTATTAGAGAAGGATAACAAATAAAGGAATCCTTAAAGTAAGTTATCATTAACGTGGGACTATGATCTTACTATAATCGATTAGGAATTAATCAAATTATGAATCCTATCGCAAAACCTTAGGTTATAAAACAAGTCCTCGAAAGAAAACACATTTTGAAAACATATTTTAGACCCCGGATTTGAAAACCCTAAGTGCAAATGTCTATTAAGAAAGCACAAGTTTTAATTCACTTTTACTATTCAAAAGCACTATTCACAATTACTATTCCAGATTACTATTCACGAATTACTATTCACATGTTACTATTCACTTGTCGGGTCAAAGGGTCGGGTCAAACCCACACACTAAACACACACTCATGCACACACACGAGCACACGAGCACACACACGGCATGCACACACACACCCTAATTCAATTATGATCTCGATTATAACCTATAGTTTCAAGTTCATGTTATTATAAGCAAGTGTGATCTAGGTTAAAGGCATAACCTATGGTTAAGAGGTCTAATTAAAGCATAACATCAAGTTATGAAACAATATTCTATCTTAGGTTATAACATGTGACACTATCAAAGTGTATAACATGTGATCAAGTTCTATTCCATTAATCCACATCATATCGTAAGCTCAAGTCATAACATATGAGTCATGTAACATTGTAACAATGTAATAACACATCATAGACATAAGTCATAGCATATCAAGACCATTAATCATGTAACATTTATCAATTGAGACCATATAGTAACATGTAACAAGTTATAATATAATTGATCATAGGTTACTATTCCATTGCATAACATGCTTGAACATAAATTAAATATCATAATCATGCATCAATAATCATCATATAATAGATCCATAACATGATCATACCATATACTAAAGCAATTCATAACATTTCATAGCATATACTAAACAATTAAATCATAATTCACTACTAACAAACATATCATAAAAACTATATAATAAATGCATAAAATAAAATCCTATATGTCTTAGGGAAGACCCTAAGACCCAACCTAAACACAATATAAACATACCATAACATAAAAACATAAACTAAACTAGAACATAACCTAAAAACATAACATAAAATAAAAACAACTAACCTAGCAAAGGGGGGAAGTGCCTCACGGCAAGAGGGGGAGAGAGGGAGGAAGAAAGGGAGTTGTTAACACAACATATGAGCAAGGAATTAAATGGCATGAGGGGGGTATTTATAGGTGTTGGGAAGCCCCTCAGCTTGGAAATAAAATGTAGAGAAGGGTAGGAGAGCAAAATGGTAAAACTTCTCTTGGAAGCTAACTTTGTTCTTGAAGCTAAAATGGGACTGCTGGGGGGTATTTCGGTATTTTCACTACCAAAACGTGGAGGTAAGTGTCTGGAAGTTTAACCATTCCGACCGGGCAAAAATTAGCTTCGAAACGCATATTCATACGTCGAAATCGGATTTACCGTTTGAAAGATACATTCGTTTTAGTGATTAAAAGTTTTGAACCCGAAACTCAACACGAGTGAAAAACGACTTTCGAGAATGATTTTCAAGTCCGGATTGTTTCCAAAATTCAAGAAATAAATCGAGAAGCGTTTTGAATCCAATATCGACTATAAAACGTTTTATCGATAGAAAGTTGAAAACGTAGAATGAATAGTGAATTCTTACGTACAAGCGTATGCTTCAAAATTTCGAGCTAGGGTTTGAATCAAGAGTTGTAAAACATTTTAAAAATCTAGAAATAGCTCGAGAAATGCAAATCCAGAGAGAGAACATTTTCCGAATGAAAACCGTTCGTAGAAGAAATAGTAAACTAGGGTTTTCGTAAACATTTTCAATAAAACGAAGTTCGGAATAGAGTTTCAAGTCAAGATTGATTTCAATAGACTCATTTCGACTCAAGGATCGATTTGACTATATACTTGGGTAGGAAAGATATCAGAATCAAAAGCTCATTTTCAGATGAATAGTAAATTTGGTCGGTATGGTTCAAGGAAGGTTTCTGGAGCTTGGAAAACAAGTTCAAACGATTGGGAAACATGTGATATGAACCTCTAGGGTTCCATTGAAGCATTGGGTAATATAGGCTTGGGAAATGAATAGTAAACTGTATCGAAGGTCAAGAATTCCCCCTTAAAACATGTCAGATCACATATGAGCACAAAGTTCATGTAAGAATGCAATGCATGAAGGTTTATAAACTTGGATCACGGTCTATAGACGCTTTACCAATGCCCTTAGTTTACCATTTTCATCCAGGCCCTGTTTTGGGCTGTTACAATCACCCCTCCTTAAAGAGAATTTGTCCTCAGATTCTTCTGCAAACAGCTCGGGGTAATGTTTCTGCATCTTATCCTCTGTTTCTCACATTGCCTTTTCTGTACTATGTTCCTTCCAAAGGACTTTTACCAAAGGAATCTTCTTATTCCTTAATTCCTGGAACCTTGTATCTAAGATCTTCACCGGTTTCAACATATAAGTCAAGTTTGCTTCTGTCGGTAATTCTTCCACTGGTACTATCTCTTTTTCATCCAAAACCACTTGCGAATCTGAGATATATAGGATACATTATGGATCGTTGTATGACTTGCAGGTAAATCCAATCTGTAAGTAGTTTCTCCAACTCGTTCCATTATCTGGAAGACTCCAACATATCTTGGGTTTAATTTACCACCTTTCTCAATTCGAGTAAACCATTTGTTCGGTGTCTTTCACTCCATCAATGCTTCGACTTTGATGGATCTACTTTAACTCCGGTTCTGAAAATGATGTGTACGAGAAATGTAACTCATTTTAGCCAAAACTCGGATTTGCTGAACTTGGCATATAGCTTGTGATCCAGCAAAGTGCTCAGCACAATTCGGATATGCTCGGCGTGTTCCTCTGGTGTCTTTAAGATCACCAAAATGTCGTCCAATTGTTTTCTCAACTCTTCCAAGATGACTTCCTTCTTGTAACAATCCAGATTAACATGGTACTTAAACAACCAATCCATTCCAAGGATGATTCCATATCTCGTCATAGGCAACTCAATGAGATTTGACGGGTAGTAGCGATTACCAATGCATATAGGGCAGCATTTATATACTTGATCTGTAACAAGGTAAGTCCCCAAAGGAGAACTTACTTCAATTTTATATGACAATTATTCAAGTGGAAATTGTAAATGCGCACATAAATTAGATGCAATGAATAAATGCATGGCACCAGGGTCTATAAGACCTTAACTGGCGTGTTAAGAATGTGCACAATACCTTCCACATCAGACGAAGGATCAACCTCCGTATTACCATCCATTGCATATGCTCTGCCTTTAACCACTGGTTTGCTCGTCGTACCCACCACCGCTTTACCCTTATCTTGAACCCCAAATCTTTTAATCCTGGTAAGACAATGTTCCCGTATATGCTCAGGGGAACCACACCAATAACACTGACCATTCTTCCTACGACAATTTTCCTCAGTGTGTCCTTTACGGCTACAGTAGTTACAGACTATCTCCTCTTGAGTGGGCTGAGTTGTTTCATACTGTTGGGGTGCCCTTTGTTGTTGTTGCGGTGCCATCATTGGTTTCTTCCCGGTTCCTTGAAAGGAGGATCCGGCAGGTCGCTTTGTTCCTTGAAAAGTCTTAGGGCTAGAAGGCTCTTGACGACTAACGGTCATCCGGATATCCTTATGGACTGCCTCGACCTTCAATGCTCTATCAACTGCTCTAGTGTAGGTCTCGTCATCCAAAGAAGCTAGTGCCTAACGGAGCTCAGGTTTCAGACCATCAATGAACCTTTTAGTCTTACGACGTTCATCACTCAGAATATGGGGTGCATACTTGATTAACCTAACAAACTTAGCTTCGTATTCCATCACGTTCATAGATCCTTGGACCAAATTCATAAATTCAGGTTCTCTTGCATCAAGTGTTACCTGAGGAGTGTATTTCTACTGAAACTCCTTCACAAACTCAGTCCAGTTTCCATCAACGTTGTTCTCAATCCACATATGTTGAGTATGCCTCCACCAGTTGAACGCCGCTCCTTCCGTCAGAAATGTAGCATACTGAACTAGTTCACGATCTTCAGGGTTGATATCCATAGTTCAAAGAACTTTTCGAGACTAGTTAACCAATTTTCAGCCTTCAAGTCGTTGGGTTCGCCATAAAACTTAGGCGGGTTCATTCTTAGAAACTTTTCTAGTGTTTTCCCATTAGGAGAATTGCAAGCCCTCACGAATTGTCGCAACACATTAGCTAAATCAGTAACTTCCTCCCTTATAGGAGGTGGTGGCGTAACATCCCTTGGCGGTGTAAGATCCCATTGTGGCATGACTTCTCTTTGGGGTGGCGGTGGCGGTACGCAATTACGTGGTGCTCTTCTAGGTGGCATGATGATACTGAAGTTTCACGCATTTAGACATGCGTATAATGCATGACATTAAAGATGATCCACATAATTGGTAATCACGTATTCACATTTCCACGTAGTCACATATATTCATGAGAAAAACACATTCCCACAGCAAAATATCAACGATAATCCATTATCACATTACCACATAGGCAAGAGCAACTTATAAGCATGAACAACATATAAACATTGATTCATTATTCCATTATCCATTACCATTGACAATTCACGAACATTTATAACATATCAAGTATGATAACAATAAATGAAATGGCATGATCCTATAACGGCCCTAATCGTATCTTGAAGCAACTCTAAGACTCATGCAATGACAGTTATGCAAAGCAGTAAACAAATATCCAACATAAAGCCGAATGTGTCATAAACGTGTAAGGTTTGGAAAAATTTTCTACATTAGGCCACATTTTTAAACAAAATTTAAAATAAGGAGGACCCGATACCATCGAGTTGACTCCCATTCAGGCCTTACAATTCATCCAAACCAAGTGCAAAATACCTCTTGTGCTTCCATGTTGTCTGAAATCCATCATCTGTGGTGCCAAAATTCGGGGATCTTCTACCAAAGTTATACATCCCCTTCGCCAAACAGTCCTGTCCATGCCCTGCTAGATCATCCTCATCATTATCAGATCCATCATTACCTCCATTAGGCTGCTCCTAGTCCTACCTCTGTTCTTTGGTTGACGCCAAGTATAGAAGTGAGTACCTCCTCTGTGAGAAACAACCACAGTACGTGAAGCCTCGAACTGCTCGAAAAAGGTTTCATCCATCTGCTACTGATTTGGATCATGATACGGCTGAACTACCATGGCTATACAGGAGATACCACAGATATAAACACCAGAGATAGAACCATGCAACTCCAAACAATCTTCCATGATGTGAGCAATCCAGGTCAAGTCTCTTCTTACTTAACCTGGCTCTGATACCACTTCAGGCTGTAGCGCCCCCACTTTGCTGGTAGAGAGCGACGGCCCAACCCTCGCACTGAAGCACCCCTCAAGTAATGGTGTGAGCCATCACACAAGAAATACCCCAGCGAACGGCATGTCCATTAGCAATTAACAATAATAGTGTTTAACTATGTGGCTTATGCAGCGGAAAATCAGAGTATTTTAAAACTTTTCAAAACATGTGCGTGATGGCATATACACAAGCAAGTACTGATCGTTAAACAGAAGAGACTATTAACATTACTGTATCAATTGAACATTGTCACGGGAGCAAAAGATAGCAATTGTAGTAGTATCCAAGTAGCAGAAGGATTATTACAAAAGCATAAGGTAAAGTATCAATGCAGCCATATAACATATGCAGGACACAAAATAGATTAATAAAGTAAAGTCCTGACTCAAACAAAATGAACACTCTAGAGCTTCAAGATACCTCTACACTGTGGCTGCAAGACCTGAAACCATGAGGCCAGAAAACAGGTAGAGGTATTAGTCAAAGTGACTAAGCGAGGGATATCTTTAAAAGAAAGTACTTAAAGTAAACGTTTGAAGTAAAGTTCACAAGGTAAAACCTTTAATGCAAAGCTTTAATGAAGAACTTAAGAATAAGTTCAAGTGATAAAACCCTTTGATGCAATGCTATAAGAAATGAGAGTTTTCAAAACACTTTCATGAATGCTGTCACACGCGCACACATATGCTATGATTTGGTTCAGATGATTTTCATAAAACGGGATAAGGGTAGGGAACAACTTTGCAAGATATGAACCAACTTTATGAAAACATTGATGCCCGCAAGCTAGGCTTCTCCATCCTTACTCCAGAAAACATGACCATTAATAGGGTGTCGGACCGAGATCAACAACACCCTAACACATACACACATGCACCATCCTCCACCAAGTTTCACTTCGGGTAGCGACCCCTAGGTGACCATTAACCATTGATTTGGGAATAGATTTGTGGTCCATTCCCGACAATTGTCCTGACTTAACCAAACTTCCTGATTAAAGTCGGTATCCATCGCCTAGTGTGGCGGCCGGTATTAGTGATGTCGTTGGCGCTCACCTCCCGAGCATCACCTCTACACATAACCGCCGGGCCCATACCATTAACCATTGATTGGTTGCACCATTGACGACATCCAGAATAAATCCGAATGTATGAACCATTGAACATATGCATTGAACCATTGAACCATTGATGCAATACTTTGAAAACATGAACCATTGATGCATTACTTTGAAAACGTTGAACCATTGATGTTGTACTTTGAAAACATGAACCATTGATGTTGTACTTTGAAAACATGTGCCTTTGATCAATGAATAACTAATACAATTGGGTTCTTTGAAGAATCATCCCTTATAAAGGGTATTTCAAAACAAGAATGTAAAGCACTAGGCTTAGAGTCTCAAAACGATTGAATCATTAAGTATTCATGGTTCCATTTGAAAACATTTATAACCTCACCTATTAGTAACAGTAGGTAGGATAGATTATGCAGTGCCCTGGGGATTCCAGTGCTCAACCTTAACTCCTATAAGTGTGTACTAAGGTGAGCTAAGATACACTTCTATCACGATGCACATAAACATATAAAACAAGTACAGAACATGTAATGACAAGAGAGTAATACCATTTAAGGTATTAGAGAAGGATAACACATAAAGGAATCCTTAAAGTGAGTTATCATTAACGTGGGACTACGATCTTACTATAATCGATTAGGAATTAATCAAATTATGAATCCTATCGCAAAACCTTAGGTTATAAAACAAGTCCTCGAAAGAAAACACATTTTGAAAACACATTTTAGACCCCGGATTTGAAAACCCTGAGTGCAAATGTCTATTAAGAAAGCACAAGTTTTAATTCACTTTTACTATTCAAAAGCACTATTCACAGTTACTATTCCAGATTAATATTCACGAATTACTATTCACATGTTACTATTCACTTGTCGGGTCAAAGGGTTGGGTCAAACCCACACACTAAACACACACACGAGCACACTCACACACACACGACATGCACACACACACCCTAATTCAATTATGATTTCGATTATAACCTATAGTTTCAAGTTCATGTTATTATAAGCAAGTGTGATCTAGGTTAAAGGCATAACCTATGGTTAAGAGGTCTAATTAAAGCATAACATCAAGTTATGAAACACTATTCTATCTTAGGTTATAACATGTGACACTATCAAAGTGTATAACATGTGATCAAGTTCTATTCCATTAATCCACATCACATCATAAGCTCAAGTCATAACATATGAGTCATGTAACATTGTAACAATGTAATAACATATCATAGACATAAGTCATAGCATATCAAGACCATTAATCATGTAACATTTATCAATTGAGACCATATAGTAACATGTAACAAGTTATAATATAATTGATCATAGGTTACTATTCCATTGCATAACATGCTTGAACATAAATTAAATATCATAATCATGCATCAATAATCATCATATAATAGCTCCATAACATGATCATACCATATACTAAAGCAATTCATAACATTTCATAGCATATACTAAACAATTAAATCATAATTCACTACTAACAAACATATCATAAAAACTATATAGTAAATGCATAAAATAAAATCCTATATGTCTTAGGGAAGACCCTAAGACCCAACCTAAACACAATATAAACATACCATAACATAAAAACATAAACTAAACTAGAACATAACATAAAAACATAACATAAAATAAAAACAACTAACCTAGCAAAGGGGGGAAGTGCCTCACGGCAAGAGGGGGAGAGAGGGAGGAAGAAAGGGAGTTGTTAACACAACATGAGCAAGGAATTCAATGGCATGAGGGGGGTATTTATAGGTGTTGGGAAGCCCCTCAGCTTGGAAATAAAATGTAGAGAAGGGTAGGAGAGCAAAATGGAAAAATTCTCTTGGAAGCTAACTTTGTTCTTGAAGCTAAAATGGGACTGCTGGGCGGTATTTCGGTATTTTCACTACCAAAACGTGGATTTAAGTGTCTGAAAGTATAACCTTTCCGACCGGGCAAAAATTAGCTTCGAAACGCATATTCATACGTCGAAATCGGATTTACCGTTTGAAAGATACATTAGTTTTAGTGAATAAAAATTTTGAACCCGAAACTCAACACGAGTGAAAAATGACTTTCGAGAATGATTTTCAAGTCCGGATTGTTTCCAAAATTCAAGAAATAAATCGGGAAGCGTTTTCCGAATGAAAACCGTTCGTAGAAGAAATAGTGAACTAGGGTTTTCGTGAACATTTTCAATAAAACGAAGTTCGGAATAGAGTTTCAAGTCAAGATTGATTTCAATAGACTCGTTTCGACTCAAGGATCGATTTTACTGTAAACTTGGGTAGGAAAGATATCAGAATCAAAAGCTCATTTTAAATGAATAGTAAATTTGGTCGGTAAGTTCCCAAAATGCCCTTATGGTTCAAGGAAGGTTTCTGGAGCTTGGAAAACAAGTTCAAACGATTGGGAAACATGTGATATGAACCTCTAGGGTTCCATTGAAGCATTGGGTAATATAGGCTAGGGAAATGAATAGTAAACTATATCGAAGGTCAAGAATTCCCCCTTAAAACATGTCAGATCACATTTGAGCACAAAGTTCATGTAAGAATGCAATGCATGAAGGTTTATAAACTTGGATCACGGTCTATAAACGCTTTACCAATGCCCTTAGTTTACCATTTTCATCCAGGCCCTGTTTTGGGCTGTTACATAATATGAACAGGATATTATTGTCATATAATTATTTGTGACTATATAGTATATTTTCAAACCAAGATTTTCTTGGTCAAAAGATTTCAAAAGAAAAACCTTACTTATAATCGTAAACCTCAAACCCCCGTCACTTAGTCATTTTGACTAACCCTCCTACTCTTTTACTTCATGATTTCAGGAATACACACATCGACTCCTTAGAGGTGTTTTGAAGCTTTAAGGTGTCACATTTCAGTTACTTAGGGTGATCATGAGTGCATGCACATCTTTCAATAAGCACTCCCCTGTGAAGTTAGATCACTCGCTGGAATTACTTATTCAGTCTAATAATATATGTTTCATTATATATTGTCCCCTTTTAATTGTTCAAGTTTATCTTTTTCCCGTTGCGTTTAAATTTCATACTCTGGTATTGTATAGTCTTGTCCGTTCATCGGAGTATTTCTCGAGTTCTAGGTCTCACATCCACTCGGGAAGTACAACGGTGCGGGGTTGTAGGGTTAGGGGGCGCTACAATCATGATTTGAAATAGTAGCAATAGGATATAGCAAATAGGAAATGGTTCATAATAATTGTTAAAATAGGGGTAAGGTTAATTTGGAATATTTGTAGAAATATGAACCATTTATAATAAGAACTTTAATGCCCGCAAGCTAGGCCTCTCCATCCGTAGCCCCTTAAATATTTGGTAAAATAGTACCGTCCTGATCAAGGCGTGGATACTTTAATAAAAACTAATATGATAATACCTCCTTAACTCCAGTTGCCGCACCAAGGGAGCTACCCCACGGTGACGTAAACAATAAGCTGGAGGTCATACATCTCTCTTATCCCTTGGCGTGGAGTAGCTAACCTCCAACTAAACCACTACCAAGAGGTGGTGGCAGTCTGCATCAGCAACAACACCCTCGGCCCGATACGTTCCGGGTAATTGCTCGATACGGATATAGCCGGGGCCCATAATAATAACAATAATGATAAGATGATATTTTTCTTGCTTTCCAGGAATCAATGTTTTGATAAAGTGGACTTAAAGTATATAGCGTCCTAGTAAAACATTGATTCCGGCATAAAAGTATTTTTCCCTATTAAAAAGGGATATGGTAATATGGTATTATGTTTATAGGATAATAAATCATCAATAATAGGTAGGTTTGAAAATAATTTTTATATAGATACGTATGTATAGGCATGATTCCAGTTGAAAACATTTTAACCCTCACCTGATACGGGTAGTCCGGCAAAGTCATGTAGATTCCACTGCTTGGTCTTAATTTCGCCTGAAAGTATTAACTACTACAGGCTTAGGACTAAGTTCTCATTACTCTGATAAATTAAGTACATAAAATACATAATGTTCATACTTAAAAGTGTAACATGTTAGAAGAGCCCGGTAAACCCTAATATAACTATTTAAGTGAATTTCTTTAATCACAAAGATTTATGAATTCTTTAGCTAACAAAATATTTATTAATCACATTATGATCCTAATTATATGTTTTGAAATGATAATTTAGGGTTAATTTTGTAATATAGGTCATGATTTAGAAAACGTTTTCAAAATTGGCGATTTTTGGAAAATTCGGATAAAATCCTTCTTTTAAAAATTCTACAACTTAATTTACAATTATTTCTAAATTATTTAAGGTAAACATTGACCAAAAAGTCAAAGTTACTATTGAAAACATTTGCTATACAAATTTCTAAGAATTAAACACTTTATAACATAAATTTAGACACACACACACACACACACACACACACACACTATCCACACGTGCACTTAAATCCATTCAAGAACATTATGAACATATTCTTAGACTTATTAATGTGTTCATATTAGTTCATGATCATGTTTAATAAATTTGATGTTCATAATATATAATTAAACTTAAAATGTAGCACATTATGTAACTTTAATTATAAAAATAAATCTAAATATATTATTGTAAGTATGAATTTAACCAAATAAGATCATTAATATTTAAACACATAATCACATTATATCATATCATAATTCATGCATGTAATTAAATAAAATTCATAAATGTAGGCACATTGTACATTAAACTAACAATTAGGCATATATTTCATAAAATAAAATTCCTAAAGGCATAATTTAATTACTTCTAAGCATGCTATATTTATAATACCCTAAGAACACCTTATAAATCATGAAACAATAAAATAAAAAGAATCACCTTAGAGGGAGAGAGGGTGAGGCCGAACCTATAGTGAGGAAGTGAGGATTTTTTGTTTTCTTGGAAACAAAATGTGGGGGGATATTCATAGGTATGTATTTGGGACCTAGAGGGTATTATTGAAAATTTAGGGTTGTGACTTACAAGATAGGGTAGGCTAGGTGTATAATTCTAGGGTAGTAAGGTGTATACTTAGGTGTATAGGTGATGTAAGAGCTTATGTATTCAAAATTATATCATAAATACATCATCTATAAATTATTTCAAAAATAGGTAGAAAATAATAATTAAAATGTTCATGAATCTCTAGATTAGAGTTTGAAGTGGGAAAAATTGCAAAACAAAGGGAATTGAAAGTGATTTCCGATGATTATAAACACTTAACATTTAAACGTTTCAAGTTAAAGTAGTAAGCATTTGGAATTTTGAAAAATATGATAAAATATATAAAATGAAGCTAGGTTGTGAATTAATTTCCAAGAAAGTGTTCATGATTCATAAAATAATTTAAGAATTATTTTGAGTATAATATAGAATATCAAACGGCGTACGGTTTGAAAGTTCGTTTTTAAGGCAGGAATTGTATTTTAGAAAAAATAGGAAAAATTTATAAAATGACATAGGATTTGAACTAGAGTTTGGAACAGGTCTTAAAATTTATAAAATAATTGAAGGATCATTTTCGTTATAATATTTAATAGGGAAAGTGTTGAAATTCAAAAATACCTAAATTAGGGTTAAACTAGGGTTTCATGGCCGGTTTTGGTTAGTATGGGAGTTACAATGAGAATTAGGGTTTCGAAATTATACCATAATTCATAAAATTTTACAAGGATTCATTTGACCTCTATACTTGATAGGTAAAAGTGTCCCGATAATTTCTGCAGTAAGGAGTGAATAGTAACTAGGGACTTAATGAGAATTTTTGACAAACAATTTCCAAATTAGGTTTTGGAATAACAAAAGCTAGCATATGAATCCGAAAAATGTGAAATCTAAGTTTCTAAGGTTCCATAAGGAATATGTAAAGGTTTAGGCTCGGTGAATGAATAGTGATATGAGTCTCATAGTCAAATATCAATCAAAATTGAAACATAAAGGCACGTAATTCACATAAAATGCAATGCATGATGGATGGAGGTTTTCTTCTAATCCTTTACTTACCTATTTCTTCTTGGCCCTAAAATCCGGGTTGTTACAATTCTCCCCCCTCAAAGAGAATTTGTCCTCATATTCTACTCATGTTTCGGAATAACTTAGAGTAGTGTTCATATCCTCTATCCCTGATAAGACAAGTTCCCAAAGTAGAAATTACTTTAAACACATAAGGTAATTGTTTAAGTGGGAAATTTAAATGCACACATAATTATGATGTAATGAATGAATGTTGGGAATAATGCCCTAGAAAGCTGCTATGCTTTGCGACTTTCCCTATATCACATACAATCTTTGAATAATATACGAATGATTGTAATCACAGGCAAGCACTTCTTATATTCCAATACGTGTTTTGTGTGTTTCCATTACGTGTGCATGTCTAGAGCTCCCCTAATCCGATGAGGCCTTTAAGAACTTTGTCATTATGGGAATGACACATGAAATAAGTTCTTAACACCATAGGCGAGGATTAGAAACTTTTCCAAGTCAATGAGGCACACAGACAGTGGGAGTGTCGACTTTGTCTTTGTTGAGACTTGCTTGTGTAGTGGCGTCCTTAAGAAGGATCATCCTGTTTCATGGGTTGTAAAGTGTATAAGTTGATGCGTACACAATAAACAAGGGTGATTATTGTAAGAATAAGTTCACTGAGAGCGCCCCACGTGAGAAGATTCCTAAATGGGAAAGGAAGTAACTAAAATTTCCAGATTAGGAAATCTCTCACATGTAAATGACGTGAGGAATTAATCCTTAGACTTGAGATTCCACATTGTCTCATATGAGCTAACTTTGTAATCTTTGATATAGGCTCAAAAGGGTGTAGTCGTTTAGACACCTAAACCACGGCCTATGTTGGGATTACACAAGTGACACATGAGAATTGTTGAAATCAATAAAGGACGTACACATGCTGTAGATAAGATGATCTCTTATTACACAAGTCATTCATGTTCCATCCTAAAATCCTTGCGCAAGCTGGTTAGATCAAGACATCAAGAAAATGAGATTTTCTTGGATTGAGATCAAATGGAATATGAAAGGAACTTTGTTTTAAGATTAAGATTAGTAGGGCTCTCCATATTCCCATGCCCTAGATTTTAATCGAGAGATAGGATGGTAGGAGGATCGTATCCCACATGATGTCATTGACTGAAAGGTTCTTTCGAATATACACTCACATTTCGGGTAGGGGTCACACACCTGTTGCTAGACTATCGTCATGGGATCTTTGAGGTAATTAATTAGTAAAGATTATTAATTAATTAGGCTCACTGCTAACTGAAATTGAACCTAAAGGGTCTCACACAAATACCGGGTTCAAAGGGTATTGTTAGAAAGATCAAATAATTGATTGAAACGAGACTGCACCTGTATGGTACACGTGTAGGAGTCAAGAGCGCGTTTGGACGCGTGCTTCCAATTACAGAATTGGGTCATGTGTTAATTAATTGTAGAATTAATTATTAAGTCCAAATATAATTAATTAGAGAATTAATTATATATCTGTAAATATAATTAATCGGAGAATTAATTATAATTATATAGCCAAATAATTTTAGCCCGTTAGAATTAATTAGTGAATTAATTCTAAAGCCCTTGAAAGAATTAGTTCGAGAATTAATTCTAAGTATTTGTTTATTTGCTTGTTCTAATTTGGTTAGCATATAAAAATAAATAAATATCTTCTATTTTATTATTCTAATAAAGTATTGATTCTAATATGATTAGAATAAATATTATTAGGATAAGATATTTAATTATTACTAGAAAAATTAAATATTCCTAAATTATTTAGGAGCTCTTTTTCTATAAAATAAATATCTTATTTTAGATAAAATATTATTTTACTTGGAGAGAAAGAAATGTAGGAGAAAAAGTCAAAGTAGGAGACCACACTACAAGAAAAAATGCTTTTTACTACGGTCGAAATTACGTAGCGAATGGGGAAAATTCGTAGCCATAACCTTTTTGCTACGGGTTTGCTACGAATTTTGTGGCGTAGATGATGTAGCCGTATCAAATATTTTACTACGGCTAAAATCCGTAGCAAATAGTTTTTACTACGCTTTTTGACCCATTTGCTACGGTGCTTTCTCCGTAGTAAATACAATAGAAAATATACCAACTTCTTGCTGCGACGGCTTTATCCGTAACAAAAAGATATTAATAACTACGTACCGGTTTACGTGGCAAATGTTTGTGTTTAATTTGATATTGCATTTGTTACAGCCTAGATACCGTAGCGAATATATTATCATAAATATAAATAATTATTCCCACCTTTTACTACGGCCACTTTCTTGTATCGAATATTTAAAAAAACATTTATTTTTATAATTTTCCTACAAATAAATAATATTAATTCATACTTTCAAGGAAAGTATATGGCCAACTAATATCAGAATTATATTGCTATATAAACATCATCCATACATATCTGTACCCAATCAACAATATTCCAATGGGGATACACGTAAATATATATGATCATCACTCTCCCCAACAAAACAAAACGCGTAGTATTTGACATTAATTCTTCAATAGCACCAAAATGAAAACCTAGAGATTAAGTCAACTTCTTCAATCATACCAAAATGATCTTCTCCTTTCAGAGTTAGCATATCATACTAGCAAAACCAACAAAAGCTTTATCTACACCCCACTGACCTGCAGTCAAAAACAAATAGAAACAATTATGATCATGAACATACAACAAAGATTTTCCATTCATTAGTGATAAAACTTTAAAATAATTCATGATCCATTTATTGTTACATACAAGCAAAACCAATCAAAGCAATTGTCTTCTTAAATGTGTAGATGCAAGTAATGCAGGCTTCCAAAATGGAGATACTAAATAGACTGTATCTTATTGCATCGGATGAAAATAAACACAAGAACAAAATTATTGAGCAATTTTCGTATACAATCAACGAAACTTTTAATGGTAAATATACCTAATTCTTAACTGAGAACAAACTATTCATATCTAATAAGCACAAATCATTTCATACATACCCTTTAATTTATAGCATCCATTATACTTAGATGCACCATTCCCGAAGTTGGGATCTTTTAAAAAAGTAAAGCAATTTTCCATGTGTATCAGGAGCACGTTGGTAATTTGTAATAAAACATTACAAATCATGTACTAATTAAATTCAACCAACCTCTAATTCAACCATTGCAATTGCCTCTAATTTGTAATAAACCATTGCATTGTCCAATAAATTCAACCAACAAGCCCTGCGGGCCTGAACAAGGCTTGAAGCCTAACGAGGTAAGCACTATTTACTATCGGATACCCAGCCATAACCCACATTTCTGGTCCAAGTAAACTGAGTGTTAGTTCTTTTCCTAATCCAGAGCATCTAATTCTCCAATTTTTGTAAATCAATCTATCAACCAATTCTCAACAATTAAAAAACTGCAGAAAAATAATCAACTTACACCACGGAACACCAATCAAACCAGTCTATTTAATTTCTTTTCTAGATTTTCAAAATCAAAGTTATTCAATGCTTGATCTATGTTGTAAAAATTACTAGCTTTTTATCTACAAAATGCTGGGATTTAACAATGTAAGTCTTTATGTTTTCCCTAAAAGAATTTCGAAACTTCTGCACATTTATTACAAAACAGAGACATTCAAATGAATAAAGTTTTATCAACACCTCACTAACCTGTAATCATACCAAAATGACTTTCTCCCTTCAAAGTTAGCATACCATACTAGCAAAACAAACCAAATCTTTTTCTACACCTCACTAACCTGTGACCAAAAACAAATAAGAACAATTAAGATCTTCAAAGTGACATAAAATATGAAAATTGTTCATTTACTAAATTACATACATTTACCAACTCCCATTCAATAGCTTTGTTAACAGCTTGTCCAATAGTTACAGTATCTTTACGAGGTTTCACTAATCTTTCACTTGCTTCAAATACCTTTGTAACCCCCACCTTGCAAAATGTAATCTCATCTCCCGGAAGCTCAATAAATCCCATAAGAATACCTTTTGCCACAATTTTTTTTGGTATTCCATGACAATGTAAGTATACTTCAGCCCCAACCTAAAATATAAAAGCAAATAATAATATGAAATCTTCATATAATTGCTATATATTTCACAAGCTATTTATTCTCAATATTAGATTAAAAAAACGAAACAAGAAAGAAGATAAATTGTATAAGGATGGTAGAATCAACCTCATTTCTTCCCCTGATCACAGTTTTATCAATTTGCAAAAGATAACAGTGATGAGTTCCTGACATTTAGTGCAGCAATAGTGGAAAAGTGGGTTTCTTCCCTTAAAAATGGTTCCTTGTCAGAGAAAGTGCACAAAATATTGAAATTCAAACACCCCTTTTGATTATTATCCTCAAATCTCTTTGAAAAAATCAAATTACCTTCAAATTATAACCATGTCCAACTGCTTGTTCTTTACATTTGTCACCAACAACCTACAATTATAATATCAATAGATCAAATTACAGTAATATCATTTATATAATGCACTAAATTATTCTCATGACTTCAACAACAAACTAATTAATCACGAAATTACCAATAATGAGAAAAAAATAAAAAATAACCCATTTTACACGCAAATGCAAAAATTATAGAACTTGCTGATTTGGAATAGAATGAACCTCTTGTAGATCACTAGATTGATGCTTGCCATTGATGTGAGCTTTTTTCAAGGGATAAGAATTTGGAGTGTGCGAGGTTGATGGATTAAGAACCTGTGATTTTGCCAACTTCAGCTATACTAAAATAAAGAAAATGTGAAAAATCAATAAATATACTATAAATGCTATATTTGTAACCTGAGCTCCATGCAACGGAGTAGATGGGATGGAAGGAAATTGACTTAGGAGAGCTTCTAATTTTTTGTTCAGCATGTTTGTTTTCTCTTGCTCCCCAAGTAATTTTTCTCTTTCACGAATATACTCTTCTTTCATTTCCTTCATCTCATCCTTTTGTTTATCAAACTCATCCCTAAGCTTTTGTAATTCTTCTTGATCTTTCGATAACAATCTGTCATCTCTTGACATAGTTTTAGGACGTGTTTGATTGATGATTTGTCCTCTTCCAACACATCTAATATGACCGTGCTTGTCTTTCCCCATTGCCATGAAGAAAAGGTCATCTTTATATTCTTTTGTTCTTTCTTCTTCTGGCTTCTTTGAAAGCTCTCTAGTTAGTTGACCCTGCAAAGTTTACAAATTCATACGATCAAAAGAAAGCAATTAAAATAAATTATCAATTTAAGTAAGAGTCCTTTACTTACATGCACGTCTGATATTGTTTCATCATCTTCAATCCCCTTTCCACGAGAACGTGATTCCATCCACACATCTAGCCGAGAGGGATCTTTCACTCCTTTCTCCGACATCTAAAATTTTCATTACAAAAGAAAATTAAAAGACATTCAGAACCAAGAAAAAAAAATAACATTCATTTAAAAAACTTAAATCCCTTAAAATTGGGAAAATATCCTACCTCCTCCTCTAATACAGAAAACGGTGTTCGTCCAGTCCGGTGGAGGCATTCTTTTTGTAAAACATTTGATGCATTTTGCTTTGAAACTTCCTACAATTTTTATAACATTAAAATAAAATTTTAAAAAGTATTTTGTACTTCATAAATGAATGATAAATCAAATTATTAAGAGTAACTGAAAACCTGCACTTTAGGATTTTTCCAGTATGTGACCATTTCCCACCATTGATCTACTTGTATTCTTTCATCACTAGGTGGTGTCTTAGGAAACACTTCATCCTTTTCGTATGGCAAGAAGTACTTTTTTTTTACATTGTTCTTCCATTTTCTCCAAATGTCAGCAACTGTTCTCATCACAACACTCTTTGCTTCAGGAGGTAGTTCAGTATTAGCCTAAGTATTTCACAATTTGAAAATACAGAATGTTATAATTTTATCTGACATATATATATATATATATAAGCAACAAAACTTGACTAACCTCAACCTCATCCCAAATCATGTCTCTTTTATATTGTGGTATATCACTGAAAGCCACACTAGTTAAAGGAAGCCTAATCCCGATACGAGCCAAGCATCCAATCGCGGTGACAAGCTTTTGATAGTCAGTTCCGGCCACGCTTCCATTTCTATCAAGGTGAACATTAAGCTTTTTTTCCGTGTTCCATTCTTTAGGAAATTTTGCTGCACCCCTCCCGATTTTAACTTGAGCATTTTCAGAAATTTCACATAAAATGTTACTTTTGGTATTATTTCACACATTTATTAAAAAGGAAACTATCTCAAATTTGTTATATAAATCAAAAAAATTACCTTTTTCAACTACTTGACTTGAGCTCACTTGAACTTGTGTGTGGCTCAAGTTCTCTTGAACTTGTACAGCTGACATACTTTGACCTACAAAATATAAACAACTTAAACTTTGTTGAAATATTTATCATAAGAAATGGAAATTATTTTCTATTAAGTAAAGTTACTACCTCTATGTTGTTGTGTGTTGTTTTTTTTCTGTATATTCTCCAAAGTTTCATTATATTGCCTCTTTCTCGATACGGTCATATCTGCACATACCATAAAAAGAATAATTTTATTCAACTAGTTTGTATAGTGTAAACAAAGAAAGCTAATACAACTCATCCAAATATATTTTCATATTCAAAGATATCCAATTACACAAACATAAATCCTTTTTTTCTAATGGAACAAGAAAATAAGAACAAAAAATTTCATCCAGCCTATTATAGTCAAAATTTGAGAGATTATAAAAACTCCCACTAACATGTATGCCATGCTATTATAAAAACTCCCAGTAACATCTGATATTAGAAGTTTTGAAATTAAATATCAGATGGAGATTGAGTCCCTAATATGTGACTAAATATTTTTATCTCCCATTTCCTGGAACAATCTTAGAATGTTTCGATCGGAGTGACTCACAAACTTTCAATTTAGTCCAAACAAAGTGAATGTAGATTAGTTTTCTCTGTATATCATTTTGAAAACTTCAACATTTTAGGTACATATCCTTTGTTATGCATTAAGTTATGAAATTATCCTCATCAATAAATAATAAAAAAGAAATTGCACAGACATAACAGTTTCTCATCTATTTTAATAGAAATAATCTGAAATTGAATGATCATAAACTCGTACGTAATAAGGAAGAACCCATCATAAAGTGAGATTAAATGTCCATCAAAGCTTGCTTTATTACAAAGCTAGTCCAACTGACCTAATTAATGTTATATTCAAAACAACCATAATACTCAGGACCTTCCCCCTATTGTCAATTATTAAACTTAATAATCATATTTTCTCATCAGATTTGAAAATGCTAAATCTCCTTTTCAAGTGAATCCTACCCTCTGGATTTGATACAATTAATTAAAATTCTTGTACAAGAAATTAGATATATATGATTAGCTCAACAATAGATATGCTCAAATCTTACCCACATCACAATAGACATGGTCACTGATTCAACATATATTTGCATCAATGACCTGATGCACATCACAATAATGTGTATCTTCTCTTGCATCACAATAGACATGATCACCATCCACCATATATTTGACATCACAATAAACATGATCACCAATTCACCATATATACTCAAATCTTACCCACATCACAATAATGTTAAACACTCCAGATATTTGACATCAAGTATAATAATGACATCGATAGTGACCATAAGTTCAATAAAATATCGCAAGATGTATTTTCAAAATTAGGACACCGGTTTCCAGATACTGCCTTTGAAAATCAAGTTTAAATACAATATGGTCAGCCATACTTTTTCATACAAATTTTGACCGGAAAGTCCAGAGTTCTCAAGCATTTCAAGAAAATATTTATTATCTTAGTTATCAGCATCAATAGCTTTAATTCTTTTTTAAAAATAAAAGAGGCAATATTCACAACATTATCAAGATAATCCATAATCAAATATCAGTTAAATGCACACATGTTAACACTAAAGAACCTCCAACTTGACAGCAGCAACAAACAAATGGTTAGATAAAATACAAAAAATGAGAAATAGAGGATTTAAAATATGTTCCTTTCATGTGAAGTTGTTTATTATCAATATCCTATTTTCGGTGGCTGATCAACGTATGAATTTAAATTTGTGACTTTAATAGGATGAATTAGGCCAACCCTCATGGTATGCCTCAGAAGTTTTTCTTAATTTCACAAAACTCGGGAGAAGTTTGTGTAATTAGGGAAAACATTAGACTATGTCGTTGTAGTTCTTTTTCTATTTATAGTTCAATTTATAACACCTTGAGACTTAATCGTGACTTGTTTGATGTGTTTTTGATTTGTGATTAAGAGGAATATCCAACTGATGCAATGGCTGACAAAAGATGTGCCTGTAATAAACTGGATTTGCAGCTTTCTGTAAATAAAACCGAGGAAATGAAGCTGGATTCTTGCTCAACTCAGATTATTCCGTCAGTGAATGTATCTGATGTAAAACAGTGTGCATATAAAAGAATAAAGTCATCAGGTTCATCTATGGTCAAAATGGAAGTCTTGATCTATATAACAGTTTTCACTAGGGTACAAGATTTAACTACAATACAAGTTGCAAGCAAATAGAAATTTCCAAAAAAGGGTCAAACACAGGACATGAAAGCCAAACAACAAGCAGAGCATAAGAAACAGAGCAATTAAATAAGGGGGGAGAAGAAGAGGGCGAAAAAAAGAACCTTAGATACCCAAATCTTGTCGGAGGAATCAACCGCAAGCCACCCACGAGAAACCAAACAACAAAGTGCCACACTGCGTGAGTCGAGTTTGCTCAGTATCACTGCAATCGAGATGTTTTGAGAGAAATATAAGGTGTTAGAGCATACCCCAAGCCGTCGTTCTCAGAGGAGAACCGGATAAGGAGTCGCGTCGAAAGGCCCAAGTCACCAATGTCAGGAAACCCTTCTATCTCTCGCCATCAATCCACCATTCTCGAAATAGCACTGGAGATGGTTGTTGTTGCCTTGAAAAGGTTGAAGATAACCAAGCTGCCGTTCTCGGAGAAGCGCCGGGAACGAGTCGAGTCAGATGAACAAAGTCGCTAGGAAACCCTTCTCTTTTGTTCTGAATGAAATTACATTTTCTGAAATAAAAACCCTCGCTTAAATGAGATTTTGTCTTGGAAATACCTTCTAATTGGAAAAGGGGGGAAAAAACGAGGGAAAATAACTTTTGGAGCCAAAACTTTAGGAGACACTTTTTAATACCTTTTCATTTTTAAATAGTAAATCTAATTTATAAAAAATTAACAGCAAAAGTGTTAAAACTACGTAGTTTTAATCAATTATTTACTACGTTGTACATATTGTAGTAAATGTTCGTCTTATTATGTAAGTATTCACTACGGTGATTTTTGGGTAGTAAATAAGTACCTTTTACTACGTCTTAAATGACGTAGTAAACAATTTTGTAGTAAAAGCCAATTTTTCTTGTAGTGCCATCTCCTACAAGGTTTTAGGTTTCGAACCCCACACTACAAAAGGGGCTTGAGGTTCGAAATTTTGGGGCTTACAAGTGATGTGGAGATCACGACCAACCTTCATGGAATTTTGGGGATAATTCTCTTGATCTCATTTTCTCGTTTCTGTTTCTTTAATATACCAGTTATAGTACTAGCATACTCACTAACATGATTTGAATTTAGGTCGGTGTGGATTAATACTCTAGAGGATTTCTACTTTGGAATCTCGAAGAAAGAATCGATCAAGAAACGGGGATTCATGCCGCATGAAGAACGTTTGAGGGCGGCTCAAAACGTTTCAAGAAAGCTTCAATTATTTTAAGTTTGTTGTAATCCCTTATGTTTTGAAACGAACTTTCCAAGATCACAGGCCCTTTTGGAAAAAATTTTAAACATCCGCTGCTTTAACTCTGCTGTTTTCCAAAAAGTGGTATCAGAGCCACCTTGCAACTTTCGTTTCGAAACTGTTATTGAATGAATTTTGACTAAAAATTCTTGAATTTGGATAATAGTTATGTATTCTTGCTTTTTGTGCGAAATACGAATTTGTCGGATCAAAACTGTTTCTTGAAAATTCGTCAAATTTTTTTTTCTGATTAATCTGTATTTAAGCTATTTAGATTCAGATTGTTTTGAACTATTTTCATTCGAAATTGTATTGCTTGAATTTACTGAAATTACGAAACGAAATTCGGAACTGGTTCACCCGCATGCATCATGTACGCGCATGGGGCTACATCACGCAGCCCTGTAAATCCGTAAGCCCGTTGCGCGCAGTCGCCGGGCACGCCTAGGCACTGCTGCACGAAGTTTCGAGAGACGCCGGGAGCACCCACACACGGCACGTTCGCGTAGCTCTACTGCGTCGTCGTGTGCGCGCATACAGGAACTCCCGTAGCATTGCTGTACTCCTTCGGAACCTCCGCGAGCTGCGTGCGCGGTGCCTTCTATGAGCGCTTGCGGGCGACGACCGTGCGCCTTGCGGGGTTGATCCCAGAGCTTGGCATCCTCGTTTTCGTTTCGTGTTTTCCATGTTTCGAAAATCTTGAATTACGAAAATTTGATTTGATTTTAAAATTATATAATTATTTATTTGAAATAATTATAAAATTTGGGATTTTATGAATTAAATTCAAGTTCTAATTTTCAAGAAAATTAACAAATATCACTTTGAATGATATTTTTTGATAAAAATTAAAATTTGACTTTGAATAAATTCTTGAATAATGAACTAATATTCAAATTACTTAAGTTAGTTGTAACTTGAAGTCAAGCAGGAATTTTAAATTTAATTGGTAAATTTAAATTCAAGCAGGAGCATGCTAGTCTAGGTGATCATGGGTTAGTCTTATGTATGTTTTAATTTCTGCACACGAAAGATTTCAATTGGGGTCGGAGCACCACAGTGCGTTATTTCAATTGGGGTTGGAGCCCTACTTATGTGCGTACTGATATGTGTTTATTATGTGGCTTTCCTTATTATTGTTTTTGGGTCGGGGTATACCCCGTGTATTTGTCTATGGTCAATATGAAGGTTGAGCCATATTACTTTATGTTAAGAGAGGAAGTGAGGAATTTTCTTTTCATTTTGGAGACAAGTACCCAAGGAGCAAGAGGGGTCCACATGGAACACTTGAAGAACGGTGGCCATAAGAGAAGACCCCTCAAAATGTTTAGGAGGGTTTCTATTAATGTAATAGATAGGGTTTTCCATTAAATTCTGTACCCCTATGTGATGTGAACCGTCTTATGTAGCCTGAATGTTAGAACTAGTGATTATGGAGTGGCTCCCATAATCATATATAAGATTAGGATACCCTTGATCATCACATAATTAGTATCATGCTATGACATGTTATCTGCTAATTGCTTTTGTGATGCATTTTATGTGAACCTGCATTAATCAAGACAATTAAAAATGGATAACTGTATATCTTGGTGAGGCCAAAACTGGACAACCATCCGGTTAATTCAAAAATACCTAACTAAAATATTGAGCAACTTTCGAATAAATAGGTATTCTCTTACGGTAATAAAATCCCTAGCATTCCATCAATAGGATTTATGGGTTAGTAGGTAAGCTAATTGTTGTCTCACGAGTTGTGGGGTTATTAGTGCAGCCTATTAAATCTTAGTTTCTTGATTGATCACCTTAGGTGATTGATATTTCTTGATCATTTTGGAATGGGTGATGTCTCATGAGTCGTGGGTCGTTTTGGACTAAGTTTGATTGAGATCTTATGATTGGTGGTCCCGCTCAACACTGAAGTAGATATGGATGTCTCACGAGTCGTGGGTCTATGATTGAAAGATCAGTGATGAAAAAATATTACTAAGAATTCCAGGGAGATAGAATTGGCAATTTCGTACATACCTAAAGATTCTTAGACCTTTGGATGTCTCACGAGCTGTGGGTCTAAAACTAAGGATGCTTGAGAAAGCAAGTTTCTTCTAAGTTCGTTCGGGATTTATAGACCTTCCAAAAACAGTGGGAGTCACATATGATAAAAGACCTAATCCTATGTGTTACGTTATTATTCAATATGCTCACATTTTCTCTGCTTAGCATTTAGGTTGTAGTTCTGTGATTGTCTACAAGTTGAAATGTGACCCCATTAGTATCCATTCTTAAGTCAAGCAAGTTAACTAAAGTCCTAACCACTCTGGTTGGATTCAAATCTTAAAACCCGTTTTAAGATTCCAAAGGAGAAAATTGTTCCCTAAAAGGCAAACTTTTCATCTATTGTGAAAATTCAACCTAGGCTTAAGAGAAGCAATTGAAATGTGAAAGGAAATTCTTCAAACACTTAAGAGCAATTGTACTCCCTCATAGATGTGTTACAAAGTATAACACATTATAGGAACACTAAAGAGCAATTGTACTTTCTTACGAACGTATTACAAAGTATAACATATCAAATGAATTATTCCATATTTGTATGAAGGAATACACGTGTAACATGGACTAAAAGTCCTCACTAAGGAGAACCTTACACCCATATACGCAAACTAAGAAACGAGTTCTCAGTCTACTGATTGCTTGAATTTCTTCTATAACCATTTTAGACCCTTTTGCTCAATCTTAGATGATGTTATTGTAGCATAGTTGATCAAATTAGTTGATAACTTAAGAGAGCATCCTTATGAAGGATTAAAAGGTAATGATGATTAGTTCTTCTTCCAAACCCAATAAGGTAAAGGCCATTAGGCCAAAGAAGAAGAAACCCTTAAAACCCGATGGAGGGGTGAGAGAAGGGAAAGCTTAAAAGAAAGATCAGACTTTAGCTTCCATAGTGGCAAACTAGGGCCTTGGAAAGGAACTGCAAACAATATAAGGATACTCCGTGTGTCTCTCGTTGTCGTAATTCCAATAGGATCATAATTCACTAGTCTTGAGTTAATTTTACACAAACTGTTGTGCAAAACTCATAGCATTGATGTTTTGAACATACAACGAGATAGCATAAGTAAGTAAGATGACAAAGTTTCAAATAACTTTGGAACGTCCTAAATGGGATTAGCAAGTTAATCATCTTAGGATCCTTTTACAAAAATGAACTCAAAGATTTCACTTCCTAAGAATCCTATTTAGAGGGAAACGTTCCCGAAACCTCATTTATGTGAAACGAGAAATGCGCTCCAAAGTTCATATGAATCTCAATCCTCACTAATGATTTTGGATTATTTAATATAAGCACTAGTCAAAATCACTAGTTTAATTATGAATATGCGTACTTAATGAAGTACGAATTTGAAACTTTTGTGAAATTATTAGAATTTCAAAATAAGGAAGGTTAGGAACCTTGGTAGTCATAAGACATAAGTAGGTCGATCGGATCGAGATATAAGATATCTTAGTGACTAATTCCTTAGTAATCTTAGAGATAATAAGATTATCCCTTAGTAAACTTATTCAAGAATAAATTAGTATTTTGAATGAAGGAACATAACCATATAAGATATGGTTCATTCTCGTTACTGACTTAACTTCGTTCTGAACTTATGCTTCAGAAAACACAGTTGGGATTTTGAATCTTACACGTTCCAAATCAGTCCCTTAAATGAACTATGAATTGTGGCATTCAAATTCCTTAATAATTCTTATCTTAGAATTTTGAGATTGTCTTCTTATATGAAGAGGATAGTGGGAGTCATCTCAAGTGAAGAAGACAGTAGGATATGAACTTGAAACAAGTTCAAGTTAATATGAACGATAAATAGTATTGCTTTTGCGATTCTTTTGGAGCAAATGTTGTTTGTTCTAAAGAAAGTATCTCTCTTGATTCTTCTTAATTGAAGAAGAAATTGAGAGATAAGATGGAAACTAGTTCAAGTCTATACAAACAATATAGAATATTGTTTCTACGATTCTTTTGAACAAATGTTGTTTGTTTTAAAGAATATACCTTTCTTAAGGAATTGTTCCTAAAATAGAAGAAAGGTAAGCCCAAAGACTTCAAAAGGTTTGAGGGCAAACCCCACGCCACAATAAGAAGAAATGAACCGTTCTAATAAAACTTAGCAAAACTAAAGAGATAGTACACGAGTAAACTTTCCTCCGACAATGCGTTCAAAACACGTTCCTCGATAGCCCACAAGATAATATGGTTTACACCATAAAATCTTCTTAAGTGGATATTGATCCATTTACCCATGAGGAGGCGCTGTCATATTTGGAATCTGGGCAGTGAAAGAAAACTATGAAATCTAAAATGGATTCCATATAGTCAAACTAAGTTTGGACCTTAGTTGAACTACTTTATAGTATCAAGCTTGTCTCATCAATATGAGATTGATGAAGACATAAATATGGCACATCCATGGATTTCACATTTAGTGGGAGTAAGTAAAAGGTTTACATACTCCAAATGATCAATTTTTGAAATTGAACTAAGCTTCTAGGAATTAGAGTATTCGAATTAGTAAAATAGTCAAAGTTGTTTGACCTAAAATTCGAGCATAGCGTGTACAAGAAAGTGTTAGAGACTAAAAGTTCAACTTTTGGTACTTTATGAAAATGACATTCTTCTCATTGGGAATGCGAAGGATGACATAAAAGTCACCAAAACATGGTTAGGAACCATTTTGAGATGACAGATCTTGGTGATAGATCCTACATTCTCTAGACAAATATCTATGGAGATAGATTTAAGAGAATGATTGGATTATCACAGTCAAGGTACATAAACGTTGTACTAAAATGTTTTTGTATGGAAGATTCCTACAGAATTTCCAATGGACAATGGAACATCTCTTTTGAAGAGGATATGTTCTAATGTTCAAAACCCTTTTATGAAAAGGGAGTATAATTTATGTAAAATTATGTACGCGACAAAATTTGGCGTAACACATAGCGTAATGGGCCAATTCTAAATGTAACCTTAGAGAATGTCACTGGATTGCTGTAAAAATACCCTCTAAGTACTTTAGAAGAAATGAGGATATATTTTAAGAGTCCAACAAGATCTCGTCATTAAAGGATTATTTGAGGTAATCATTGCATAAAAAACAAAGATAATTATTGATCTATGAGAGGATACTCGTTCTACCTAGATGGCAGAACAGTGCTTTGGAAAGAGTTCCAATCGAGAAGCACTATAGATTAGACTATAAGGTTGAATACTTAGCCGTATTGAATAACGCTAAGCTAAGTGTTTGGGTAAGAAACTCCATCTAATCTGTTGATGAAGTTCCTAGCATGAAACAACCCCATTATCAAATTGTATGATGAAATGGATGGTTGTACAAGTACCGAGACCTCGCCAAGGGACCAGACCACGGGAATAAGGAAATAGTGTTTCCTTAATGATGTGCAAACTAGAAACATTCACATCAGCAGCGAATATAGCAGATCCACTTTGGAAACGCCCAAAGTCAATATGGCTCTAAAAATACATCTTGGGAAGATGGAACCTGGAATAGACCTAAAAGGCTTTTGCGGGCCAGTGGGAGACTGTTGCGGATAGTGCCCCAGAAAGCTATTATGCTTTGGGACTTTTCCTATATCCCAGACAATCTTTGAATAATATACGAATGATTGTAATCACAGGCGAACACTTCTTATGTGCCAATACGTGTTTTGTGTGTTTCCATTACGTTTGCATGTCTAGAACTCCCCTAATTCGATGAGGCTTTTAAGAACTTTGTCATTATGGGAATACCACATGAAACAAGCTCTTAACACCATAGGCGAGGATTAGAAACTTCTCCAAGTCAATGAGGCCGACAGACAGTGGGAGTGTCGACTTTGCCTCTGTTGTGACTTGCTTGTGTTGTTGCGTCCTTAAGAAGGATCATCCTGTTTCATGGGGGTGTAAAGTGCATAGGTTGATGCGTACACAATACACAAGGGTGCTTGTTGTAAGAACAAGTTCACTGAGAGTGCCTTGCGTGAGAAGATCCCTAAATGGGAAATGACGTTACTAGAACTTCCAGATTAGGAAATATCTCACATATTAATGTTGTGAGGAATTAATCCTTAGACTTGAGATGCCACATTGTCTCATATAAGCTAACTCTGTAATCTTTGATATAGGATCAAAAGGGTGTCGAATAAACACCTGACCAACGGCCTATGTTGGGATTACACAAGTGACATATGAGAATTGTTGGAATCAATAAAGGACTTACACTTGTTGTAGGCAAGATGATCTCTTATTTCACAAGTCATTCATCTTCCATCCTAAAATCCTTGCACAAGGTGGTTAGATCAAGACATCAAGAAAATTGGGTTTTCTTTGATTGAGATCAAATGGAATATGAAGGGAACTTTGTTTTAAGATTAAGATTAGTAGGGCTCTCCATGTTCCCATGCCCTAGATCTTAATCGAGAGATAGGATGGTAGGAGGATCGTATCCCACATGATGTCATTGACTAAAAGGTTCTTTCGAATATACATTCACATTTCGGGTAGGGGTCACACACCTGTTGCAAGACTATGGTCGTGTGGTCTGTGAGGTAATTAATTAATAAAGATTATTAATTAATTAGGCTCAACGCTAACTGAAATTAAACCTAGAGGGTTACACACAAATACCGGGTTCAAAGGTTATTGTTAGAAAGATCAAATAATCGATCGAAATGAGACCACACCTGTATGGTACATGTTAGGAGTCAAGAGCGCGTTTGGAAGCGTGACTGCAATTACATGATTCCGTCTTGTGTTAATTAATTGTAGAATTAATTATTTAGTGCAAATATAACTAATTGGCGAATTAGTTATAAAGCTAAGATATAATTAATTGGAGAATTAATTATAAATCCCTAAATTCATATATGTAGCCACATTCTACATTAAACTAACAATTAGACATATATTTCATAAAATAAAATTCCTCAAGGCATAATTTAATTAATTCTAACCATGCTATATTCATAATACCCTATGAATACCTTATAAAGCATGAAACAATAAAAGAAAAAGAATCACCTTAGAGGGAGAGAGGGTGAGGCAGAACCTATAGTGACAGAAGTGGGGATTTTTTGTGTTCTTGAAAATGAAATGTGGAGGGATAACTATAGGTATGTATTTGGGACCTAGTGTGACGCCCCGTATTCTCGAAGGGCGTCCTGACGATATTAACAAGTAAGTCTCTACACTCGTGTGTGTTTAATTTAAGAGTTCTTGAATTATGTGATTTAATGTAAATGCAATTTAATATGTGTTCATTCGAATTATTCTAAGATTAATTGCAACTTGATTAATTACGCGCATATTTAACCCTAACTATCTAATTTGATTTAATTCAAATTTATTCCATGAAATAATTGTCAAGTTGATTTTAAATCCATCATGTTACTTAACTTGTTTAATTTCGGTTTACTTGAATTACTTGAGATTAATTGTCAATCATGTGTTTACGAAATGTCGTTAAATTGTACGAAAGGTTTCTAAAATTAAATTGAATTAAACTCTAATTGATAAATCTATCTCTTTCATTTTAATTTGTAAAATTAATTCGGAGTTTGAATGTTTATTCGTAACTTTACCAATTTTATTCACGATTATTTGTACGCGATATTACTCTTTGCTAAGCGATAAGGATACCCGGTTGTATATAGCTTGTGCACAAGACACATTTCTCCCAATCCCTTTTTCGCTCTCTCTCTCTCTCCTCTCCCACTTTCTCTCTCCCGCGGGTTACTATCGCGGCTTCGGTTACGAGCCCATAACTCGATCGTTTCTCGATGGAATTCAACAAACGAATAGTCCATTTCGATTATCTCGGTGAGACCGACGCAACAGTACCAATTTCACAGGCTAACGACAAACGGTGGCGGAGTTATGGCCGAATTTCAGTAGCAGCGGCGGAGCTATCAGACCGCCGCCACTTCGCTGTCGTTTCGTGGCATTTTCCGGCCACCTCCTTGGTGCACGCGCCGAAGACCCAGCAAGAGGACATCCCGACGGTTCGTTTCACGTCAGCGGCGCGGCCATCGGGGCAGCGTCAAAGCTCGCGGCGGCGGCAGAAACTTCGGCGGCCAACGGGGGCCTTTTCTGGCCATCTTTTGGTCTCGGGCTCTTCACAAAAGTTGTTCGGAACGACGAGAACTAGTGGCCTGTGATCAGGCGACTCCAGATTGGGTGGTTTGGCGGTGGATCGGCGGTGGCAAAGTAGCGGTGCAACGGCGGCACTAGCTCCGAGGATTTTTCCGGAAAGCTACCTTAGGGCTTTCGAAGAGCTCATCATGGGTAAGACAACGCCTCTTTCAGATCGTATTTTGGTTCACCGTTTTGGAAGTAATTTGAGTTTGAAGATTTAGGGTTTTCGTGTTCTTAGATTCAGATCTAGGACAATCGGCTTGGAATTTCCAGAAATTGATCGAGGATTCGGAACGGGCACGAAGACTTCATTCAGGACTGATTTTTCGGGATTTTTCCGGCGACTTTTGATCGCGGCCCGGCGACTTTCCGGCGGCTCCGGTGGCTGCAATCCGGCGACTTTCCATTCGTTAATCGGACACTCGATCTATTTATTACGAATTATTTTGCGTAATTATGATTATTTGAATTAATTGTTTTAAGTGCAAATAAATTGGTTATTGTTGGTCTGTTGATCGAGATATATTCCAATCGTAAATGAAAACATGAATTGAATGGATTGTGATATGCATGAATGTTTTAATTTACAATTTGAATCCCGATGTGATGAATTTGTGTTATATGTTTAGATATGAAGGGGTGTTAGTGTAATATTTAGAAACTAATCTTTTATGTGACTAAATGAACTTGAATGATATTTTAGAAGAACGAAAATGTTGTGATTTCTCTATATGAATTTGAGACGTTCTCAATGTTATGTTAATTGTAAATTGTGTTTCAAATATAAATTTAGATACATGAAAGATGCTTGAACAACTTGAGACTTTATGCATGATAGGAGTTAGAATTGTAATATCTTGATTTACTCTTACTACTTGAAAATGGTATATTATGAATTACTATAAATTGATAATTGTCATGCTTGTAAGTAATTAATTCCTAGTTGAATAATTATATAAACACTTTAAACGAACAATTATGCTTAGTAATCAACTAAGGGGATGTATGTGTAATAATTCTAAACTTTTATAAATAACTTAGGGGATGTAAGTGTAATATTTATGAAACTATGAAAGTGACTTGAGCTTATGTACCAAACATGATGTGAAGTTGTAAAGTATGATCTTAAGTGAATTAAATGCACTGTTTATTTGTATCAAGTATGCCGTCTACGTACGACAACCTTGTATGTTTCTATGATCAAGATGCTCGTACTTATGCACTTTATAACTCGTCATGAACTTGATGCTTAATTCTAATATTATAATTGAACACTGTGACATTGGATAATTTAATATGCATTTTGTTAATACATTGACTTCCTAAATTGATCTTGCATCTTTGGATATGGAATTACGTGTCGGTTGCTTGTAAATATGACCTTGTTGAGCATTGATATGCCTTGAATGAACACGACACCTTATCCAAGCAAAACATGAACACTTATGCATAACCACGATCATGTTGAGCAACGCCGTGCGTCTTGTTTGGTTCATATAGAGTCTAAGTCTGGGCTTCTGTATGTCTTGTCACAGAGTTTGGTGGTGCCGGTGGGCCCGAGGTTTAGAGTGTTTGGCCCTTCACACTCTCAGACTCTACTTTCACGAGGTGAGGTTTAGGATTTTGTATAGTTATGCGACCTATGGCCTTAATATGCAGATTTCATCTCTTGCATGCGAGTAAATCTATTATAAATGCGTATGTGTTGGATATGATATGTTTATGACCTTCTGAATCAACTCTGTTTGGAAAATTAAATATGAAAGCATATGTAAGCTGTTTTGAAAAGTACCTTACGTTATGTTTTGTAGCGAGATTGCCATGAAAGATTAGCGTATGTGATCCGTCGTGATCTGTTATGTTGTGATCCGTTGTGATCTGTGTGTGGATCGATCCTGGTGAGCTGCGGAATGGGTACCCCCGGGACGGTTAGGGCCGTCGGGGCATTTATCCATTGCGTAGTTCCATTTGAGATATCATTGTGCGACCTTAGGGTGATGAGGGAGGCGTGATATCTTGAGCCTTCGGCTAAGGCCGGGGAGAACTCTTGTGGGTTCGCAACCCCTTGAGGGTGAGTCTATTTTAGACGGTTTATTCTCGATGGTATGGGGACGGTACATCTCCTCCATCATTGCTATAGAGGTTGGATTGATTTTGATTTATGTTATGAGGAGTTGAGGTTGGAAGCTCGTACTCGCCGAGCAGTTGATTATGTTATGTTATGGAATTATGAATCGGGATAGAGTCTTTCTGGAAAATGATTTCCAAACTTATATCTATATCTTATTTGGGTTCTTTCTAAATGTTTTGGTATGTAACACCTACTCCCGGTTCATGAGTCCATCCTTTTTTTTCTGTGCTATGCTCCTTATATATATATTGTGGGTGTGCGTTAGCCCCCTCACTCGGTCAAGTTGACTGACCCCTCATTTACACTTTTAGTTGCAGGATTGTTGGCGTTTGCTAGGCGGAAGTGAGTCCTTTGAGTTGCACTTCGTCGGTCTAGTCTTTCTATTTGCATTTGTCTTTTCATACACTTTACTTATGCTTTGACTTGTAGACTTGAGATTATACTTTACTATTCGGTAGCCCTGCGTGGCACTCTCATTCGGCCCTTGTGGCACTTGATGATTATTACTTTATGTTGATGTTCGGGACTAGGGATTTATGCTAGTTGAACCCGTCACTTGTTATGTTTGTTGATCTATTATTCGGGATTAGGTATCTATGCTAGTTGAACCCGTCTCCTGCTTTGTATGTTTTGTTTTAAATGCTTCCGCTATCTATTGTTGTTGGTTTTAATTGCTTCTGCACTTTGAGTTTTGGTCAAGTTAGATCCGCCTAGCCTAGTGTGTGAGTTGGTCTCTCGTTCGCTCTGATTCGGATTCGCGCATGGACTTTCATTTCATCTTCCGGGTCTGGGTCATAGTGCGGGGGATGTGGCACTTCTCCGTTTGGGGTGTTACATCCTTAAGTGGTATCAGAGCTCTAGGTTGCAAAACCGAGCTCTTGAGTCGTGTTGAGTCTGTCTAGGTCGTACGGCATAGGAATAACTACGCATTGCATTTGTTTGACTTGATATTTTGATCATTCGGCATGAATTGTTTCGTGATTATATGATTGTGTGCACATTGTGACTTTGATTATGCAACATCTTATTTTATGTGCTTTATAAATTACAACAAATTGTTGCATTTACGTGATATACTTGTTACATTTCATTTGCATCCTAATTCGCATGCGTCGAATTTAGTGTTTGAATTTCAGGATGCTCTATGAGTCAACACTAAGATTTCCCTCCGTCAACACTACCTATTAGCACTACAACAAAAACACACCATGATTCAAAGATGAAAGGATTCTTCACCAAGATGAATGGTCATGAAAAGGTTCAGAGTTGAAGGAATGAGATTTGCTATGTTGACTTACTATCTTAAAGTCAATTGAAAGATGGAGTTTGATGAATTTTCACCTTGATGATTCGTTTATTTGGAAGTAGTCACCTTGCTGAGGAAATGAGTCAATGGAGGAGAATCTGACCAAGTAGAACCGTTTTGAAGGAGTTTGATGAGCTTTCGCCTTGATGGTTCGTTTATTTGGAAGTAGTCACCTTGTTGATGGAAACGAGTTAATGTAGAAGAATCCGATCAAATAAGATCCGAGCAAGTTCAAGGAATGTGGATAGGTAACCATGTTACTTAAACGACGAGCTACAAACCATCGGTGAGTGTTGAAGGTTTTGGTGCCGTTTAGAGTTAACGAACGACAAGACAAGATTGATTGTTAGCTCTTTGGGTGTTTCTTCAAGATGAGATGGAAGACATTGTTGATGTGGGAATGGAATACCTAAATGAAGAAAGACTTTATCCAAGTTTCAGAATTATATACCTTGGATTGCTTTGGGAAGTACTTAGCACCACAATCATCCAACGAAACTCTGAGGTAAATATCTAATTAACAAATGAATCATGAACAACTCCTTGAAGATGAGCAGACTAAGATTTAACACATGAATGAGAATTCTTGGGAGAAACTGAAGATGATTCTAGTTGAGCAAGGATTACGGTCTAGTAAGGGCTTTGGTGATAAACGAGCTTTGCTGAGTTACCACTTTATGAAAAGACTCAAGAAAAGAGGTTCAGATGACAAGGGTTGCATTACTGTCGGCTTAAACAACTCCTACTGCTTCACCTCGACTTTCTTGTCAAGATTTTTACACTTTGGTTAACGGTACGCCAAGCATTCATGGCATTTGCATACATGCATCGTTTAAATACTCTTACCTTGTTTTGCTTAATGTGGGTGATGACTACTGCTATTTTAATTGTGATAACTTGGATACCTGATCTAGTATTTATAACTTAAAATTTCTACTTGTTATGATATGTGCTGGAATGAATGAGTTATGTACTTGTGTGAACTATTCACGCTTATGTGATTTAAAACTCTTTTGATCGCTCACTAACTTCTCATATAACATACATACATACTGTAACGCTGTTTTATAGGGATTCCATCGTGATATCCCCCTTGAGTTGAGGTACGAGCGTTGAATCTATACTCAAGGGACACCGATATCAGTTGTATAAGGTACACCAAACATGCATCGCATACTTTTCGTCAAGTGTTACTATGATTTGTGTATGAATGAATAACTGATCAGTGGATTTATGTGCAAGAGAGACCTTAGGTTCCCTCTTTTTACGTGTTGGAGAGATGTAGGATTCTCTCTATTTATGTGGTAGAAAGATGTTGGAATCTTTCTAAGTTTTGTGCACGAGAGATGTTGGATTCTCTTGTATTTGGATATTCGGAGATGCTGGATTCTCTTGAATCTAAGAGTTTGAGGAATGCTGGATTTTCTCAAACTAGAATGTTGGCAAATGCTGGAATCTGTCCGACTTAGGTTGAGCGACGGGGTTCTCTCAATTATGTGCTTGAGAGACGGGGTTCTCTCTTTTGTGTGTGCTCGAGAGACGGGGTTCTCTCTCTTGTGGGTGCTGAGGGACGGGGCTCTCTCACTTACGTACTGGGAGATGGGATTCTCTCTTGTTTGTTGTGGTTGCGTTACGCGTTGATCGGACTACGGGGTAGCAAGTGGCGAGTCTGAGACGACATCGAGGTTGGGTGCAGTTGCAGCTATCCGATCATGGGAATGACCGATCGAGTTCGAACAACTAGCGGATCAAGTACTCGCATGGACCTCGACGATAACAAGACATCCTAAAGGGGGTTCGGTGTAGATGACAGGAGTAAGCCTCACCATTAGAGTTATGTTCTTACGTGAGTTCCGGAGAAGGGTTGGAGCACTACTACACGAGGATCTTCATTTTTGCAGTGGAACCTGGGGACCAGGTTCTCTTAAGGGGGGAAGGTTGTGACGCCCCGTTTTCTCGAAGGGCGTCCTGACGATATTAACAAGTAAGTCTCTACACTCGTGTGTGTTTAATTTAAGAGTTCTTGAATTATGTGATTTAATGTAAATGCAATTTAATATGTGTTCATTCGAATTATTCTAAGATTAATTGCAACTTGATTAATTACGCGCATATTTAACCCTAACTATCTAATTTGATTTAATTCAAATTTGTTCCATGAAATAATTGTCAAGTTGATTTTAAATCCATCATGTTACTTAACTTGTTTAATTTCGGTTTACTTGAATTACTTGAGATTAATTGTCAATCATGTGTTTACGAAATGTCGTTAAATTGTACGAAAGGTTTCTAAAATTAAATTGAATTAAACTCTAATTGATAAATCTATCTCTTTCATTTTAATTTGTAAAATTAATTCGGAGTTTGAATGTTTATTCGTAACTTTACCAATTTTATTCACGATTATTTGTACGCGATATTACTCTTTGCTACGCGATAAGGATACCCGGTTGTATATAGCTTGTGCACAAGACACATTTCTCCCAGTCCCTTTTTCTCTCTCTCTCTCTCTCCTCTCCCACTTTCTCTCTCCCGCGGGTTACTATCGTGGCTTTGGTTACGAGCCCATAACTCGATCGTTTCTCGATGGAATTCAACAAACGAATAGTCCATTTCGATTATCTCGGCGAGACCGATGCAAGAGTACCAATTTCACGGTCTAACGACGGACGGTGGCGGAGTTATGGCCGGATTTCAGAAGCAGCGGCGGAGCTGTCAGACCGCCGCCACTTCGCCGGCGTTTCGCGGCATTTTCCGGCCACCTCCTTGGTGCACGCACCGAAGATCCAGCAAGAGGACATCCCGGTGCTTCGTTTCACGTCAGCGGCGCGGCCATCGGAGCAGCGACGGCGCCGCCCAAAGCTCGCGGCGGCGGCAGAAACTTCGGCGGCCAACGGGGGCCTTTTCCGGCCATCTGTTGGTCTCGGGCTCTTCACAAAAGTTGTTCGGAATGACGAGAACTAGTGGCCTGTGATCAGGCAACTCCAGATTCGGTGGTTTGGCGGCGGATCGGCGGCGGCAAAGTAGCGGTGCAACGGCGGCACTAGCTCCGAGGATTTTTCCGGAAAGCTACCTTAGGGCTTTCGAAGAGCTCGTCATGGGTAAGACAACGCCTCTTTCAGATCGTATTTTGGTTCACCGATTTGGAAGTAATTTGAGTTTGAAGATTTAGGGTTTTCGTGTTCTTAGATTTCAGATCTAGGACAATCGGCTTGGAATTTCCAGAAATTGATCGAGGATTCGGAACGGGCACGAAGACTTCATTCAGGACTGATTTTTCGGGATTTTTCCGGCGACTTTTGACCGCGGCCCGGCGACTTTCCGGCGGCTCCGGTGGCGGCAATCTGGCGACTTTCCGACAGAATGTACGTCTCGTTGTGGTGAGTTCAACGCCACTTTTCCGTTCGTTAATCGGACACTCGATCTATTTATTACGAATTATTTTGCGTAATTGTGATTATTTGAATTAATTGTTTTAAGTGCAAATAAATTGGTTATTGTTGGTCTGTTGATCGAGATATATTCCAATCGTATATGAAAACATGTATTGAATGGATTGTGATATACATGAATGTTTTAATTTACAATTTGAATCCCGATGTGATGAATTTGGGTTATGTGTTTAGATATGAAGGGGTGTTAGTGTAATATTTAGAAACTAATCTTTTATATGACTAAATGAACTTGAATGATATTTTAGAAGAACGAAAATGTTGTGATTTCTCTATATGAATTTGAGACGTTCTCAATGTTATGTTTATTGTAAATTGTGTTTCAAATATAAATTTAGATACATGAAAGATGCTTGAACAACTTGAGACTTTATGCATGATAGGAGTTAGAATTGTAATATCTTGATTTACTCTTACTACTTGAAAACGGTATATTATGAATTACTATAAATTGATAATTGTCATGCTTGTAAGTAATTAATTCCTAGTTGAATAATTATATAAACACTTTAAACGAACAATTATGCTTAGTAATCAACTAAGGGGATGTATGTGTAATAATTCTAAACTTTTATAAATAACTGAGGGGATGTAAGTGTAATATTTATGAAACTATAAAAGTGACTTGAGCTTATGTACCAAACATGTTGTGAAGTTGTAAAGTATGATCTTAAGTGAATTAAATGCACTCATTCTTTGTATCAAGTATGCCATCTACGTACGACAACCTTGTATGTTTCTATGATTAAGATGCTCTTACTTATGCACTTTATAACTCGTCATGAACTTGATGCTTAATTCTAATAATATAATTGAACCCTGTGACATTGGATAATTTAATATGCATTTTGAGAATACATTGACTTCCTAAATTGATCTTGCATCTTTGGATATGGAATTACGTGTCGGTTGCTTGTAAATATGACCTTGTTGAGCATTGATATGCCTTGAATGACCACGACACCTTATCCAAGCACAATATGAACACTTATGCATAACTACGATCATGTTGAGCAACGCCGTGCGTCTTGTTTGGTTCATATAGAGTCTAAGTCTGGGCTTCTGTATGTCTTGTCACAGAGTTTGGTGGTGCCGGTGGGCCCGAGGTTTAGAGTGTTTGGCCCTTCACACTCTCAGACTCTACTTTCACGAGGTGAGGTTTAGGATTTTGTATAGTTATGCGACCTATGGCCTTCATATGCTGATTTCAACCTTTGCATGAGAGTAAATCTATTATAAATGCGTATGTGTTGGATATGATATGTTTATGACCTTCTGAATCAACTCTGTTTGGAAAATTAAATATGAAAGCATATGTAAGCTGTTTTGAAAAGTACCTTACGTTATGTTCTGTAGCGAGATTGCCATGAAAGATTGGCGTATGTGATCCGTCGTGATCTGTTATGTTGTGATCCGTTGTGATCTGTGTGTGGATCGATCCTGGTGAGCTGCGGAATGGGTACCCCCGGGACGGTTAGGGCCGTCGGGGCATTTATCCATTGCGTAGTTCCATTTGAGATATCATTGTGCGACCTTAGGGTGATGAGTGAGGTGTGGTATCTTGAGCCTTCGACTAAGGCCGGGGAGGACTCTTGTGGGTTCGCAACCCCTTGAGGGTGAGTCTATTTTAGACGGTTTATTCTCGATGGTATGGGGACGGTACATCTCCTCCATCATTGCTGTAGAGGTTGGATTGATTTTGATTTATGTTATGAGGAGTTGAGGTTGGAAGCTCGTACTCGCCGAGCAGTTGATTATGTTATGTTATGGAATTATGAATCGGGATAGAGTCTTTCTGGAAAATGATTTCCAAACTTATATCTATATCTTATTTGGGTTCTTTCAAAATGTTTTGGTATGTAACACCTACTCCCGGTTCATGAGTCCATCCTTTTTATTCTGTGCTATGCTCCTTATATATATATTGTGGGTGTGCGTTAGCCCCCTCACTCGGTCAAGTTGACTGACCCCTCATTTACACTTTTAGTTGCAGGATTATTGGCGTTTGCTAGGCGGAAGTGAGTCCTTTGAGTTGCACTTCGTCGGTCTAGTCTTTCTATTTGCATTTGTCTTTTCATACACTTTACTTATGCTTTGACTTGTAGACTTGAGATTATACTTTACTATTCGGTAGCCCTGCGTGGCACTCTCATTCGGCCCTTGTAGCACTTGATGATTATTACTTTATGTTGATATTCGGGACTAGGGATTTATGCTAGTTGAACCCGTCATTTGTTATGTTTGTTGATCTATTATTCGGGATTAGGTATCTATGCTAGTTGAACCCATCACCTGCTTTGTATGTTTTGTTTTAAATGCTTCCGCTATCTATTGTTTTTGGTTTTAATTGCTTCCGCACTTTGAGTTTTGGTCAAGTTAGATCCGCCTAGCCTAGTGTGTGAGTTGGTCTCTCGTTCGCTCTGATTCGGATTCGGGCATGGACTTTCATTTCATCTTCCGTGTCTGGGTCATAGTGCGGGGGATGTGGCACTTCTCCGTTTGGGGTGTTACACTTAGAGGGTATTTTTGAAAACTAAGGGTAGTGACTCATAAGATATGATAGGATAAGTGTTAACTCTAGGGTAGTAAGGTGTATACTTAGGTGTATAGGTGGTGTAAGAGCTTATGTATTCAAAATTATATCATAAATACATCATCTATAAATTATTTCAAAAATATGTAGAAAATAATACTTAAAACGTTCATGAATCTCTAGATTAGAGTTTGAAGTGGGAAAAATTTCAAAACAAAGGGAATCGAAAGTGATTTCCGATGATTATAAACACTTAACATTTAAACGTTTCAAGTTAAAGTAGTAAGCATTTGGAATTTTGAAAAATATGATAAAATATATAAAATGAAGCTAGGATGTCAATTAATTTCAAAGAAAGTGTTCATGATTCAAAAAATAATTTAAGAATTATTTTGAGTATATTATAGTATATCAAACGCCGTACGGTTTGAAAGTTCGTTTTTACGGTAGGAATAGTATTTTAGGTAAAATAGGAAAAATTTATATAATGAGCTAGGATTTGAACTAGAGTTTGGAAAAGGTCTTAAAATTCATAAAATAAGTTAAGGATCATTTTGGTTATAATATTTAATAGGGAGAGTGTTGAAATTCAAAAATACCTAAATTAGGGTTAAACTAGGGTTTCATGGCCAGTTTTAGTTAGTATGGGAGTTAAAATGAGAATTAGGGTTTGGGAATTATACCATAATTCATAAAATTTTGCATGGATTCATTTGACCTATATGTTTGTTAGGTAAAAGTGTCCCGGTAATTTCTGCAGTAAGGAGTGAATAGTAACTAGGGACATAATGAGAATTTTTAACAAACAATTTCCAAAGTAGGTTTTGGAATAACAAAAGCTTGCATATGAATCCGGAAAATATGGAATCTAACTTCCTAAGGTTCCATAAGGAATATGTAAAGGTTTAGGCTCGTTGAATGAATAGTGATATGAGTCTCATAGTCAAATATCGATCAAAATTGAAACATAAAGGCACGTAATTCACATAAAATGCAATGCATGATGGATGAAGGTTTTCTTTTAACCCTTTACTTACCTATTTATTCTTGGCTCCAAAATCCGGGTTGTTACAATCCTTCCCCTGAAAGAGAATTTGTCCTCATATGCTACTCATGTTTCGGAATGACTTACAGTAGTGTTCATATCCTCTATCCCTGATAAGACAAGTTCCCAAAGTAGAAATTACTTTAAACACATAAGGTAATTATTTAAGTTGTAAATTTAAATGCACACATAATTTTGATGTAATGAATGAATGCATGGTACCAGGGTCTTATATAGCGATAACTGGCGTGTTTAGCTTTGGGGATGATAATTTTAAACTGTAATCACCCTTATGGAGAGAATATAATGCATGATAGTTTAGAATGATTTGCATATGATCATAAGAATAAAAGTTTTCAAGTAATAGCAATTAATAGACACAACATCTTTGACAAAGGTAAGGCATTTAAAGGTACAGGAAATCAATACGTTAATTTTTGGTCCTACTGGTATCTTGAAGTAACTCTAATAACTTGAGACTTGAACGAGCTAAGAAATGTAAGAAAAGGGTTTTCACAATTTGGAAATGCGAGTAAGATGATGAAGGAGATGTAGATAATCAAACCGAATCTGCCAACGAATTGGATAGTTTCGAAAACTACCGAAGGATATCATAACACTCAGGATTTTGGTGTGGATTAAAACTTTATGGTTGAGTTGATTGAGGAGGGGTTTAGTACTATAATTGCAACAATCACATGCTGGTCGACCGCCCCAAACAGTGATTGATCACAATTTAAGCACTAAGGACACCAGAATACTTGTGAAACTCTATGAACCGCAGATTTTCGCAACCTAGAGCACTGATACCAAGTTAAGTTGTAGCGCCTCCCCTAGCACAACAACTCCCGCACCGCAATACTCCCCGAGTAAAGGTTAAACCTACACTCGAGACATACTACGGCGAACGGTCCAGATATTACTTAAATAAAACGCAAGGCACAATGCAGCGGAAGATGGAGAGATTTAAACTTTAAAAATGGACGAGGAACTAATGCACATAAAGAACAAGTGCTATTACTATTAAACAAAATAATTTCCATATAGGGGAGTATAACATGATAGTGCAGTGGTGTAAAATATGAGGGTAGCTGGTTTTAAAAGATGAATATACTCAGAACTATGTATCCTTACAATCATTTCTGACCTATTATGTGTGACACCTTAACGTTTCAAGATACCTCTAGTTGTCGTTCCTTGATTCCTTAAACCATGCATTTTAAAATAAGCGAGGAGTTAGTCAAAGTGACTAAGTGAAGGGGTATCATAGCTTATAGATACACGTATATTTATACATCAAGAAGATTTTGATTTGAAATATTAGCTATAGGATAAAGCAAATAGGAAACGATTCATAATAATTGTTAAAATAGGGGTACGGGTAATTTGGACTATTTGTAGAAATATGAACCAACTATAATAAGAACTTTATTCCCCGCAAGCTAGGCCTCTCCATCCGTAACTCCTTAAACATTTAGTAAAACAGTACCGGCATGATCAAGGCGTGGATACTTTAATAAAAACCAATATGATAATACCTCCTTAACTTCGGTTGTCACGCCCAGTCAGCTACGTAAACAATAAGCTGGAGGTCATACTGTTGGAAAACAGAATCAGAAAGCAGCGGAATTTAAAAATTTTTTCCAATAAGAGGACCTTGAACTCGCAATCGTGTAACCAAATTCGTAGGGATAGAAAACTTACTTTTCTTTTGTTCTTTCTTGAAGCGTTTCAAGCCACCCAAGAACGCTCTTCTCGCGGCTTGATCCCCTCTCCTTGGTAAAGCTCGAATCTTCAAACTTCTAACTTGAAGTCTCTAGAGAAAGTCCACCAACTTGATCACAATCTAATTAGTAAGGATGCTAGTTCTCTAATTAGTGTTTAGGCTTAACCTAGGGTTTAATTTAATCTTGGAGAAAGGAAGGTGTTCAACACATGAACCAAGAATTGTCAATTAGCTCTAAAGGGGAGCATGAGCTCCCCTATATATAGGAAAGGGGAGGGACGGCCGAAACTAGTCCATATTGGACTAGGATTTGGTTCCTCTCTCTCCTATTACTTGATCATCAAGTATTTTCCAACTTTGACTTTGAATTCTATTTCTAGTCAACTTTTAAGAGAGCTCAAAAATATCCAAACTATTTTTGGATAATTTTATACTTTATTTATTATAAAATAAATAACTTATTTTTATCTAATTAATTAATTCGTAATTAATTTACTAGATCATTTTCTCCAAAATTAGACTTTCTTTTTAATTCAAAATTAAACCAAAGTCTATTAAATAATTAACTAATTAATTATTTAACACATATATATATTATCACACGTGTGTGACACGTGTCACAGTGACACGTGTCACTCACGCGAGCCACACGTGTGAATTCACACGTGTGGAACCCTCTTGGTCCGATTAACTCGTTTAATCATTTTCAAGCCTCAACTCATGTAACCAAGTTGTTGTGTGTGACCCTCTAGGTTCTCAATTCAATTAGCAGTGACCCTAATTAATTAATTCACTAATTAATTAATCAGTCCACAGATTAAACGACCATAGTCTAGCAACAGGTGTTTAACCCCTAGCTGAATTGGAATGTTCGGATTCGACAGAACCTTTAAGTCATTGATTCATGTGAGATACAATCCTCCTACGGCAAGGGAATAATCAGAACCCTAATAATCCGGTCTTAAAGCTAAGTGCATTTCATATCCATTTGATCTCAATCCAAGAAACCCTTTTCTTGATGTCTTGATCTACTGCCTTGGCCAAGGACTCCATATGGCATATGAATGACTTACACAATAAGAGATCACCTTGCAAATGCAAGTGTAGGTCCTTTCTTGATTCTCATTCACTTTCATGAATCACTTGTGCAGCCCCAGCATAAGCCTTGAATCAGTTGTCTAAGGCGACACCCTTTAAAGCTTATACCTAAGACTACAGAGTTAACTCATAAAGTAACATGGAACCTCAAGTCTAAGGATCAATTAATCACATCAATGACTCGTGAGATATTTCCTAATCTGGAAGTTTCCATTTCCTGAAATAGAAACTTCCTTTCCCATTTAGGAATGTTCTCACACGGGGCACCTCAGTGAACTTACTTATTAAAGTAAGCACCCTCATGTATCACGCACGTATCAACTATACACTTTACACCTCCATGAAACAAGGTGGTCCTTCTTAAGGGCGTGATCCCATAAGCAAGCCTTAGAGGAGTCAGGTTGACACTCCCACTGTCTGTAGGACTCATCGGCTTGGAGTATTTTACTAATCATGACTTATGTGATATAGGGCTCGTTTCATGAACCATTTCACCTAAATGGTAGAGTCCTAAAGTCATCAGGATTAGGGGAGTTCTCATACATGCACAGCTAAAGTAAACACATACCAAACAAGAGCATATAAAGAAGTGTTGCCTCAATTCGTTATTTTATTCAAAGATTGTCTGTGATTACAATAAGGAAAAGTACAAAGCGGATATACAATCGGCTTTCTAGGGCACTATTCCTAACAATCTCCCACTTGCCCGTCAAAGCCATTCTAAAGCTATTCTAAGTCCCATCTTCTGAAGATGACCTTGGAAAGCTTCTCGACTAAGGGGTTTAGTAAGTGGATCTGCCACGTTCTCTGCTGATGTGACCCTCTCAATTTGCACATCTCCTCTCTTGATAATATCACGGATTAGGTGATACTTCCTCATTATGTGCTTGGTCCGTTGGTGAGATCTTGGTTCTCTTGCTTGAGCAACCGCCCCAGTGTTGTCACAAAACACAGTAATGGGGTCTTTCATGCTAGGAACAACATTCAACTCTTGAATGAAGTTTCTAATCCAAACACCTTCCTTAGCTGCATCATTTGCAGCTAAGTATTCGGCCTCAGTGGTCGAATCTGCAGTGGTTGTTTGCTTGGAACTCTTCCAACTCACTGCTCCGCCGTTTAGGCAGAAAATGTATCCTGACATTGACTTAAAATCTTCTAAGTCAGATGCAAAGCTTGCATCGCAGTATCCTTCGACAGTAAGATCTTTCTGACCACCGTAAACTAAGAATAAATCTTTAGTACTTTTCAAGTACTTAAGAATATTCTTCACGGCAGCCCAGTGACCATCTCCAGGGTCAGATTGGAAACGACTTGTTACACTAAGTGCATAAGCCACATCCGGTCGAGTACATAACATTGCATACATTATGCTACCTATTGCTGATGCATAAGGTGTATGAGTCATTCTTTCCTTCTCAAGGTTAGTCTTAGGACACATCTTCTTTGAAAGACATGTTCCTACACTCATAGGAAGGTTCTTAACCTTTGCTGACTCCATATTGAATCTCTTCAATACTTTGTCAATGTACATCGACTGTGATAGTCCTATTAACCTTCTAGATCTATCTCTATAGATTTTAATTCCAAGGATATAGGACGCATCACCAAGATCTTTCATCTCGAATTGGTTCGATAACCATAACTTAGTCACTTTCATGTCATCTTTCGAATTCCCAATAAGAAGGATGTCATCAACATAAAGCACTAAGAATTGCACTGAGGTCTCCAATTCCTTTCTATACACACATGATTCATTCGAAATTTGGATGAAGCCAAACGCTTTGACTGATTCATCAAATCGAATGTTCCAATTTCTAGAAGCCTGTTTCAATCCATAGATTGATCTTTGGAGTTTGCAAACCTTTTGCTCACTCCCACTGAATGTGAAACCTATGGGTTGCTCCATATAAATGTCTTTGTCAATGTCACCATTGAGAAAGGCAGTTTTCACATCCATTTGCCATATCTCATAGTCATAATATGCAGCAATGGCAAGCATGATTCGAATGGACTTTTGCATTGCAACTGGTGAAAAGGTTTCGTCAAAGTCCACGCCGGGTCTTTGAGTGAATCCTTTTGCAACCAATCTTGCTTTGTAGGCTGCAATGCTTCCATCAACTCCAAGCTTTCTCTTAAAGATCCATTTGCAACCTATGGGTTTGACCCCATCAGGCAAATCTACCAAGGTCCAAACTTGGTTGGAGTTCATGGAATCCATTTCGGATTTCATGGCTTCTATCCACTGTTCAGAGTCAGAATCTGAAAGTGCCTCCTCATATGTTAAAGGATCATTATCCTTTTGAGAGATTTCATGGAGGAATCCATACCATCTCTCCGGCTGTCTAGGAGTACGTTCAGAACGCCTTAGAGGAGGATTTTCGTGTGTATCGAAATTCGTGATTGGTTGTAGTTGATCAGAGTGGGACGTTTCTTCAGTGGGTGGTGTGGGGTCACTTTGTACTTCTTCTAATTCTATGATCTTGCCCTTCTTTTCTTTAAGGAACGGTTCCTCAAGAAAAGTGGCATTTCTAGAAACAAACACCTTTTGTTCAGATTGATCATAGAAGTAGTATCCTATGGATTCCTTAGGATAACCTACAAAGTAGCACAAGTTAGAACGAGAATCTAACTTATCTCCCACTGTCCTCTTCACGTAAGCAGGACAACCCCAAATTCTTAAGTAAGAATAACTAGGGATTTTACCATGCCACATTTCATAGGGCGTCTTGGGGACTGACTTAGAGGGAACAAGATTCAAAATCTTTGCTGCACTTTCTAGGGTATAACCCCAGAAAGAAGGTGGTAAGTCAGTGAAACTCATCATGGAACGAACCATATCAAGTAGGGTTCTATTCCTTCTCTCAGAAACTCCATTAAGCTGAGGAGTTCCCGGAGGAGTCCACTGAGAGATAATCCCATTATCTTTGAGATGATTAAGGAATTCTTCACTAAGATATTCGCCTCCTCGATCAGATCAAAGTGCTTTGATCTTGTGACCAGTTTGGTTCTCAACCTCCTTTTGAAATTCTAAGAATTTCTCAAAAGCTTCAGATTTATACTTCATTAAGTATACATAACCATACCGACTAAAGTCGTCAGTGAAGGTTATGAAATACTGATGATTGTTTCTTGTGCTTACACTAAGCGGTCCACAAACATCAGTATGGATCAAATCCAGAACCTTAGTGGCACGTTCCACGGTTCCTTTAAAAGGAACTTTGGACATTTTTCCTTTGAGACAGGATTCGCAAGAAGTTAACTCTTTGAGATCATTTTCAGAGAATGATCCTAAAGAGTTTATCTTGCTAATTCTGTTCTTGGAAATGTGTCCTAATCTAGCGTGCCATAAGGGAGCTGAAACTTTGTCATCTCTCTTACGCTTTGTTTCTCGTTGTATATTGATATTTTGAGTTAGGTAAAGTCCATTACTTAAAGTACCGATATGAACGGAAGAGTTGTTCCGTTTGATAAAGTATTTACCATTCTTAATATAAGTTTCATAACCTTCACAATCTAATATTGGAATTGAAATTATATTACGAATAATGTTCGGTACATAAAGGATTTTGTTTAATACTAACTCAAAACTACCTAAATCTAATCTAATTGTGCCTAAAGCTCGAGCTTCAACGTTTGAGCCATCGCCGATCTTCAAGACACATTCTCCTTCTTTGAGTTGTTGGACTTCACTTAGCATCTGTACATCATTACAGATATGAGTTCCACAACCGGTATCAAGTACCCAAGAACTAGAATTAATAGAAAGATTTACTTCAACGAGAAAGATACCTTTCTTTAGAGTAGCCTTGTACTCTGGGCAGTTTCTCCTCCAATGTCCCGCTTTGCCACAATGGAAGCAAACATCCTCTTTCTGATCACGCTTCTTCTTTTGGACCTTCCCCTTCGAAATGCCACCAGTGGGCCTAAGGGGTTTCTTCTTCTTCTTTTGGGCTTTCTTGCCCTTACCTTTAGAAGGCCCAGAAGAGGAAGATGGAGCATTCACCATCAAAACCTTATTGTCCTTCTTGATCGTGCTTTCAGCAGTCACAAGCTGACTAATCAGCTCAGCTACAGTAGCACCAGCATGATTCATGTTGAAGTTAAGGACAAATGGGTTGAATGATGGTGGGAGCGAAGCTAGCAACAAATCCACTGAAAGCTCATCTTTCAGTGGCATGTCCATGGAAGCAAGTTTCTCAGTAAGGGCAAGAAACTTGAGTCCATATTCATGGACACTTGTACCTTCCCTCATTCTCAAGTGGAATAATTCCTTTGAAGTGTTATACCTTGTAACACGTTCATGAGGGCGGTAAAGTTGCTCTAAGTGGTCGTAAATCTCCCAAGCAAATTCCATGGCCTCATGTTGTCTTTGCAAGTCCGGAGATATGTTAGCCAACATAAGGCAACGGGCTTGGAGATTATCATCCTTCCACTTCTGAATCGCATCCCGCTCGGCCCGAGTGGGAGCCTCCCCTTCAGGAGTAGGCTCCCCTTCGAAGAGAACATAAGTTCTCTTCTCAGAATCTAAAATGATTTTTAGATTCCTCAGCCAATCAGAATAGTTGGGACCAGTCAACTTGTTTGACTCGAGGATCGATACAAGAGGGTTTTTGGTTGCCATTTCAAAACACGTAGAGAATCACAGAATCTACGACCTAAATGGTAAAACAGAGAACTAGTGAGCATGCTGAATTATAACGATATACAAAAGATAAGGTCTTTAATCAAATGTAGCTCCCACTGTTTTTCAAAGATCTATAATTCCCAAAGATCTAAGAGGAACACGTTTCCCAATGGGTACTAAGATCCTAGGCATTTTACCTCGAACCCACGACTCGCGGACATTCTTAGTAAGAACCCTAGGTAGGTACAACTTACCAATTCTAACACCTTTAGAACTCTTAGTAATTGTTTTTGCATCACCTATCTTTCAATGTGGACCCACGACTCGTGCGACATCCATATTTACTTAGGCGTTAAGCTAGACCCATCAATCATAAGATCATGACCAAAACTTAGTTCGAACGACCCACGACTCGCGGACATCGCCCTTGCCAAAATTGACCACGAAATATTGATCATTTAAAATGATTAATTAGGTAACTAAGAACTAATAAGCTCCACTAGCTATCCCACGACTCGCGGACAATAACTAGCTTTACCTACTAAACTTAAAACCTATTGATGGAATGCTAGGAATTTAATTCAAAACTTGCATCTCGAATTAAACACCTATTTGTTCGAAATTAGCTTAATATTTAATGGGAATTTTCGAATCAACCGGAGAGTTGTCCGGTTCGACCTCACCAACATATATGTTATCCAATTTTATTAGTCTTGATTAATGCAAGTACACTTAAATGCATTTCAAACAAGCACATAAACAGATAACATGTCCTAGCATGATACTAACATGTAATGATCATGGGTTCTACCTATCTTATGCGTGATATGTGGGAGCCACTCCACAATCACAAGTTCTAACATACATGCCACATAAACAGTTCAAATCACATAAGGGAAAGCAGTAACAAAATACGAGCCCTATCTCTATTACATTTAACAATTGAGATTCCCCTCCCTAACATTTTGAGGGGTCTTCACTTATGGCCTCCTTGTTACTTGAATGTGGTCCATCTTACTCCATGGGTGCATTGTCTCCAAAATGAAAATAAAACCTCACCACCTATCTCTACTCTCAAATTACAATAAAAAGAAAAAGACATAAAGTAATAAGGCTCAATCTTCATATTGGCCTTAGACAATTACACGGGGCATACCCCGGCCTCAAAAACAGTAATATGGAAAGCCACATAATAAATCACATAACAGTACGCACATAAGTGAGGCTCCAACCTCAATTGAAAAAACGCAACTATAGGGCTCCAACCCCAATTTAAACCATTCATGTGCATAAATTAAAACCATACATAGATCTAAACCCATGATCACCTAACATGCTTTTGCAAGAATTTAAATTTAGCCAATAAATTAAAATTCTCGTTTCAAGTCCTAATGACTCAAAACACGACTTAGATGCAATTCTTGTTCAAGAGCCTTTTCTATAAAACCCGAAAAACATTAAACTAATAAAATTCCAATTAATTTCCAAAATTAATAATTTTATTCTTTCATTATTTTCAGAAAATAATATTCATAATTTTTCCAAAATTAAATCGCTTTAATTTCTCAAAAATCCCAATTTAATCAAAATTTTAAAATAATTTTATTTTAACAAAACTGATTTTAAAAGGATAAAATTAAAATAAAATTAAATCGGGATTTTATGGACCGAAAAACACGAAACAAGAAAACACGAAAACGAGCCCGGAAAAAGGGCCCAGCCATGCGAGGCACCGCCGCGCAGCCGCGCGCGCAGACGCGCGCCAGCCGCGCGCACAGCGGGCGGGATAAGCCGCTCGCGTGCGCACGCTGGGCGTGCATCATGCGCGCGCCTGCGCGCAGCAGCGTCCGGCATGGCCTGGGCAGGCGTCCCGCGCGGTTGCGGGACGGACTGGCTAGGCGCGCCCGGGACGGCTCCCGCGCTGTTGCGGGAGGAGCTGGGCGGCGGCGACGGGCCTGGGCGTGCGACGTGCTAGCACGCCTAGGCTCGTTGCTTTTCGTGTTCGTTTCGTATTTCTGGGTTTCTCGAAAAACCAGTTCAATCCAAAAATTAAAAAATTCGATTTAAACAAATTTTAACTAAAACAATTTTCAAAAACACGATTTGAGAAAACAGTTTTAGAAATTCAGGAAAAATTACAGTTTCGTAATTCAGGCTTTCTAAAAGAACTCATGAATACCTAATTCGCATCTAAGCCTAAGAATTTCTACCAAATTCAGAAATAATTGAGACGAATTAGAAACACGATTAACGAGGTGGCTCTGATACCACTTGTTGGAAAACAGAATCAGAAAGCAGCGGAATTTAAAAATTTTTTCCAATAAGAGGACCTTGAACTCGCAATCGTGTAACCAAATTCGTAGGGATAGAAAACTTACTTTTCTTTTGTTCTTTCTTGAAGCGTTTCAAGCCACCCAAGAACGCTCTTCTCGCGGCTTGATCCCCTCTCCTTGGTAAAGCTCGAATCTTCAAACTTCTAACTTGAAGTCTCTAGAGAAAGTCCACCAACTTGATCACAATCTAATTAGTAAGGATGCTAGTTCTCTAATTAGTGTTTAGGCTTAACCTAGGGTTTAATTTAATCTTGGAGAAAGGAAGGTGTTCAACACATGAACCAAGAATTGTCAATTAGCTCTAAAGGGGAGCATGAGCTCCCCTATATATAGGAAAGGGGAGGGACGGCCGAAACTAGTCCATATTGGACTAGGATTTGGTTCCTCTCTCTCCTATTACTTGATCATCAAGTATTTTCCAACTTTGACTTTGAATTCTATTTCTAGTCAACTTTTAAGAGAGCTCAAAAATATCCAAACTATTTTTGGATAATTTTATACTTTATTTATTATAAAATAAATAACTTATTTTTATCTAATTAATTAATTCGTAATTAATTAACTAGATCATTTTCTCCAAAATTAGACTTTCTTTTTAATTCAAAATTAAACCAAAGTCTATTAAATAATTAACTAATTAATTATTTAACACATATATATATTATCACACGTGTGTGACACGTGTCACAGTGACACGTGTCACTCACGCGAGCCACACGTGTGAATTCACACGTGTGGAACCCTCTTGGTCCGATTAACTCGTTTAATCATTTTCAAGCCTCAACTCATGTAACCAAGTTGTTGTGTGTGACCCTCTAGGTTCTCAATTCAATTAGCAGTGACCCTAATTAATTAATTCACTAATTAATTAATCAGTCCACAGATTAAACGACCATAGTCTAGCAACAGGTGTTTAACCCCTAGCTGAATTGGAATGTTCGGATTCGACAGAACCTTTAAGTCATTGATTCATGTGAGATACAATCCTCCTACTTACTATCTCTCAACCAAGATCTAGGGCAAGGGAATAATCAGAACCCTAATAATCCGGTCTTAAAGCTAAGTGCATTTCATATCCATTTGATCTCAATCCAAGAAACCCTTTTCTTGATGTCTTGATCTACTGCCTTGGCCAAGGACTCCATATGGCATATGAATGACTTACACAATAAGAGATCACCTTGCAAATGCAAGTGTAGGTCCTTTCTTGATTCTCATTCACTTTCATGAATCACTTGTGCAGCCCCAGCATAAGCCTTGAATCAGTTGTCTAAGGCGACACCCTTTAAAGCTTATACCTAAGACTACAGAGTTAACTCATAAAGTAACATGGAACCTCAAGTCTAAGGATCAATTAATCACATCAATGACTCGTGAGATATTTCCTAATCTGGAAGTTTCCATTTCCTGAAATAGAAACTTCCTTTCCCATTTAGGAATGTTCTCACACGGGGCACCTCAGTGAACTTACTTATTAAAGTAAGCACCCTCATGTATCACGCACGTATCAACTATACACTTTACACCTCCATGAAACAAGGTGGTCCTTCTTAAGGGCGTGATCCCATAAGCAAGCCTTAGAGGAGTCAGGTTGACACTCCCACTGTCTGTAGGACTCATCGGCTTGGAGTATTTTACTAATCATGACTTATGTGATATAGGGCTCGTTTCATGAACCATTTCACCTAAATGGTAGAGTCCTAAAGTCATCAGGATTAGGGGAGTTCTCATACATGTACAGCTAAAGTAAACACATACCAAACAAGAGCATATAAAGAAGTGTTGCCTCAATTCGTTATTTTATTCAAAGATTGTCTGTGATTACAATAAGGAAAAGTACAAAGCGGATATACAATCGGCTTTCTAGGGCACTATTCCTAACACATACATCTCCCTTATCACTTAACGTGGAGTAGCTAACCTCCAACTAAACCACTACCAAGAGTTGGTGGAAGTCCGAATCACCAGCAACACCCTCGGCCCGATACCTTTCGGGTAATTACTCGATACGGATATAGCCGAGGCCCATAATAATAACAATAATGATAAGATGATAATTTGCTTGCTTTCCAGGAATCAATGTTTTGATAAAGTGAACTTAAATTATATAATATCCTAGTAAAACGTTAATTGGATAAAAGTATTTTTCCCTTTTAAAAAGGGATATGGTAATATGGTATTATATATATAGGACAATAAATTATAAATAATAGGTAGGTTTGAAAATAATTTTTATATAGATATGTATGTATAGACATGATTCCAGTTGAAAACATTTCAAGGCTCACCTAATACCGGTAGTCAGACAAAGTCATGTAGATCACACAGCTTGGTCCTAATTTCGCCTGAAAGTAATAACTACTACAGGCTTAGGGCTAAGTTCTCCTTATTCTGATAAAGTAAACACAAAAAATATATAATGTAGCGCCCCAACACCACAACCCCGCAACGTTGTATCACCCAAGTAACTAGGAAGCTTTATTACTCGAGAGATACTTCGGCGAACGGACAGAACATAACAAAGATCAGAGTAACCAGTGTTGCCAACGCAGCGGAATTTCAGAATAATTTTAAACTTTTGAAAACATGAATGCAACACAGTAGTATATTCATAACCACAGAAACAAGTAGCCATAATATTAACATAAAACCTTAGTTCAATAGGAAAACAAAGGAACATAATAAAAACGGAGTCCAAGTAATTCAGGTCGTAGCCTGAACAAGTTCTCATAGTAAAACATGCAACGTAAAGGTAGAGGTAACCACGACTATGCAGGACAAAGGAAAAGTAACTAGCAATCCTGACTTAACAAAAGACCTCCTACAGCTTCAAGATACCTTTAGGAAGCGCCGGGCAGCCTACCTGAAACCATGAGGTCAGAAAACAGGGAAGAGGTATTAGTCAAAAGGGACTAAGTGAGGTAATTTGCAGTAAGAAAGAGTAATTGGACTGGAAGGGTTTTGAAAGACTTTCTTAGCGACTTTCCTCAAACCGGAAAGAAACTATTTTATCTTAAAACGGGATTTTTTACAAGCACACACAAGCACACACATCAGAGGTTCTGGTTCATATATACTTTAAAACGGGGAACAGGGTACGGGATATTTTCCAAAAGTATGAACCAGACTTTAAAACCAAAGTTTGCCCGCAAGCTAGGCCATATCCATCCTTTACTCCTCAAAACATTTACAAAGTTGGTATCGAGATTCGTTAGGACCCCGACACCCATAATCACATGCACCACCCCTTCTCCCCTTATTGTCGCGCCCAGGGAGCTACCCCGCGGTGACGTGCAAAACGGGAGGAATTTACCACCTCTCCCGACCTTCGATGTGGAGTAACCAACCTCCGATTAAACCATCATCAAGGTCATTACGGCGGCCAGTATCATAGTAGCCATTGGCACACGCCTCCCGGTCTACTACTAACCATACCACCAGGGCTCAACATAACAAAGTTTCCAAAGCTTGCTTTCAGAATAACAAAGGTGCATAAGCACACATAGTTCAGATGACTGAACCTTTAATCAAAGCACTATAACAGTGAACAGAACGTATATCAGAGATCATTGACGTTAAACTCGAAGCATTGCCCCAAACGGGAAAACGTTAACTTGAAAGATAGGAATCTTTGCACCCGAAGGCGTTGATTTTGAAACCGTTTGAAAACGAAGGAATATTCATGGTTCCGGTTGAAATAGTTTAAACCTCACCTATTTATTTAGATAAGTTGATAGTTGGTAGAAGACAGGGTTCACACAATACCCTGCGGATCCCAGAACTCGGTATTATCTCCTGTAAGTGACAGACTACTATGAGCTTAAGTGTCTGAGTCCCACACATTATTAATGATGCATGATTGAGTGCGGGTAGTCAAGTATTGAAGTGTAAGATTGAAAAGAATACGACACATTTAAACAAGGAATAATCTTTCCCGAAGAAAGAATTCGGGCAAACGATTAGTCTCATTAGAAAGCTCGTATCAAAAGCTTAGGGGTATGTTCTTAGGGTCTTAGAACAACCCCAATGTGAACTTTGAAATCTACTTTGATCCCTTGTTTTTGAGAATTTTCGAAAAAGGCTTTGACCGTTGATTCGTCTCTTTGAAATGATCAATTAGGTTAAAAGTCAAAATTCTTGGTCAAGGTCAAAGTCAAAGTCAAAGGTCAAGGGTCAAAGGTCAAAGGTCACTATTCAAGTATACGGTATATATACTGTATGTATACTGTACTTATACTATATGTATACGTGTATTTAGATAGTATGTATACGGTATTTATACTGTATGTATAAGGTATTTATACGGGGATACCTATCGTATTTATACAGTATTTATACAAGGTACATACAGTATTTATACAAGAATACATGCGGTATTTATACTAGAATACGTACGGTATTTATACAAAAGTACATACGTATTTATTAGGGAAATACACATAGTATTTATACGAAAGTATACACGTATTTATACGTATTGGAATCAAATACGTATACGTATATTATACATGTATACCATAACATATATTAATTGGTCAAGTATAATTTTATGTAACAATTAATTAAACATGTAACATTTAAAACTATAGGTTATACCTTAATTATGTAACATTAAATAACATGTAACATTTAATTAAATCATGAAATAAATTAAATTACTTAAGTATGATCATAAAATAATTAAAATGTAACCTATAACATGCTATCATAATTGTCACATAATTAATTTGTCACAAAATTAAATTATGTGACACATTTCATAATAAACTATACTATAAGAAATATAATTCATAATTCATGAATAATTAAAGCATACTTTAAATCACATAATTCATGCAAAAAATAAAACATAAATTAAATCCTAAACCTAGCATAATTAATAAATAAATTAAAACAAAAAATAAAACACAAATTAAAACATAAAGTAAACTAATTAAAACATAAAAAAAATAAGAAAACTAACCTTAAAAGGGGGGAGGAGTTCGGCCACTAGGGGGAGACGAAGAGAATGGAGTGAGCACAAAATGAGACCCCAACACACTTATTTATAGTTGTTGGGAAGGACCAAAGTGCAAATAATATTTATTTTAGGGACTTAAGGTGGGGTACTTTATGAAATTTCCAAAAATAGGTTTCCTTCTTTACATAATTGTCACAGCAGGGGTATTCTGGTAATTTCACCTTTCTCCTGCGTATTTTTGAAGTTGGAAAAGTGTCCAAGAGCTAGGAAATAAAATTAGCTTCGAAACGGTTACTCACGGGTCGAAATCGGACGTACGGTTTAAAAGTTATAAGCTTCGGAAGATTTGATTTTCTTGAATTTCGAAAATTAATTAAATTATGAAATAAATACTAGGATAAGATTTGAAGATCCGAAAGGCTTTCCAAAAATGTAGAAAAATTCGAGGAACGTTGTGGTGATGATCTAAAGGGCTAAATCATTCTAACGAAGGAAATATTTCTTACCGATGGGAATTCTTATTTGAAAATAAATTCTTAAATTGCCCTGGACACATAAACGAAACCTCAAAGCATTGAAAAGAGAGTAGAAAAATTCAAAGAAAGTAGGTATAGGTTCTTTGAGGTCTCTTGAATAAAACGGTATAGTGCCGGTTCGGAAATAAGTAGTGCTTGTAGGGTTTAAAGGTAGTTTCCCCCCCCCCCCCCCCCCCCCCCCCTTTGGTCACCTAATATGACATATGAGCACTCAATTCATGTAGGGATGCATGATATGATTTATTTAAAATACGGATCAAGTTCTATAAACGCCCTTACATCGCCCTTAGTTTACCTTTATTGATCCGGTCCCGAACCGGGCTGTCACAATCTCCCCTCCTTAAGAAGAATCTGTCCTCAGATTCTCTTCGTGATCTCTAAACAATTTGGGATAGTGCTCTTGCATCTTTTCCTCAGTTTCCCAAGTAACCTCCTCAGTACTGTTCCTTTTCCATAAGACCTTAACCAATGGAATCTTTTTATTTCTTAATTCTTGGAATTTCTTATCCAGGATCTTAACCGCTTTCAACTCGTAGGTTAGATTAGGTTCTAACGGAACATCCTCTACTGGCACCACCTGTGTCTCATCAGCAAAGTATTTGCGAAGTTGGGATACATGAAATACATTATGGATTCCTGTTAAGCTTGCTGGTAGATCTAGGCGATACGCTTTTGGACCCACACGTTCTAGTATCTCAAAAGGTCCTATGTATCTAGGGTTCAATTTTCCTCCTTTTCCAATCCTTATGAGCCCTTTTCTTGGCGATGCTTTCAGAAACACTTTCTCACCCACATCGAACTCTAAATCCCTTCTTCTTTTGTCGGCATAGCTCTTCTGTCTGTCCTGGGCGGCTTTCATTCTTTGCCTGATTATCTTAATCTTTTCTGTAGCCCTTTCAATCCATTCGAGTACTTTGGCCCTAGGAGTTCCTTTCGAGGTATCCCTTGTCTCATCCATATCCCAATATAATGGAGATCTGCATTTTCTCCCATACAAGGCTTCATATGGAGCTGCTTGAATTGAAGCCTGATAACTGTTATTGTATGCAAACTCCACGAGGGGTAAACAATCTTTCCAACTGTCTGAAAAATCCAAAGCACACGCTCTTAACATATCCTCCAGATATTTAATCAATCTTTCTGACTGTCCGTCTGTCTGCGGGTGCGCCGCTGTGCTGAAATGCAACTTGGTTCCCATCAAGCTTTGAACATTTTGCCAAAGTTGGGACGTAAACTTTGGGTCTCTGTCAGACACTATACTCACCGGCACTCCATGTAATCTCACAATTTCTTCTTGATACAGTTTTGCTAAGGATTTAACTTTATCCGTAGTCTTGACCCGTAGGAAGTGTGCTGATTTTGTCAATCTGTCAACTATGACCCATATACTGTCTTGTCCTCCCTTAACTTTAGGTAACTCGGTAACAAAATCCATGGTTATTTGCTCCCACTTCCATGTAGGAATTGGTAGTGGTCGTAACTTTCCTGCTGGCTTTTGGTGTTCGACTTTAACCTTTTGGCAAGTTAAGCATTTCTTGACATATTCAGCAATGTCTCTCTTCATTCCGTTCCACCAAAACTGCTTCTTGAGATCTTGGTACATCTTTGTTCCTCAAGGGTGTACTGTATAACGTGTCTTATGCGCTTCATCAAGTATTTCCGTTCGGATAGCTGAAGGCACACAAACTCTGCTCTTATATCTCAAGATTCCATCTTCACCTTTACTGAATTTTGTCTCGTCATCCTTCTCCTTGGAATTGAGACACTTCTTAATCCATTCGTCTATAGCTTGTGTCTTTATCAACCGATCCTTCAGTGGTGATGAAATTATTAGATTTGCCAACTTAGCTCTAGGAATCACTTGAGCTGGTCTTCTTTCACACTCTATTGGGTGTCCTTCGACATGCGCTATACTAGCCTTTCGACTCAATGCATCAGCCACCACGTTAGCCTTTCGAAGATGGTATTGAATTGTACAATCATAGTCTTCCAGAAATTCCATCCACCTTCTTTGTCTCATGTTTAGCTCCTTTTGAGTGAACAAGTACCGCAAACTTTTATGGTCCGTGAACACTTCAAAGGTTACCCCATACAAATAATGTCTCCATTTTGCGAGGGCAAAGACGATCGCTGCTAGCTCCAAATCATGAGTGGGGTAGTTGGCTTCATGTGGTTTAAGCTTTCTTGATGCATATGCTATCACCTTTCCATGCTGTATCAGAACCCATCCTAACCCTTCTTTCGAAGCATCGGTATAAACAGTGTAACCTTCATTCCCTTCTGGTAATGTTAGTACAGGTGCGGTAGTTAATATTTTCTTTAATTCCTGAAAACTCTGTTCGCATTTCTCTGTCCATACGAACTTTCCTTCCTTCTTGGTTAATTGAGTAAGTGGTGCTGCTATCTTTGAAAAATCCTGTATGAATCTTCGATAGTATCCTGCGAGTCCCAAAAAGCTTCTTACCTCAGAAGGATTCCTTGGTTGTTTCCAGTCCAAAATCATTTCAATTTTCGAGGGATCCACTTCGACTCCTGAACCAGATATGATATGTCCTAAAAATGAGATCTTTTCTAACCAAAACTCACATTTGCTGAATTTTGCATAAAGTTTGTGATCCAGCAAAGTGCTCAACACTAACGGGAGATGTTTGGCATGATCTTCTGGTGTCTTGGAAAAGACCAAAATGTCATCAATAAAGATCACCACGAACTTATCAAGAAACGGCCGAAAAATCCGATGCATCATATCCATAAATGCAGCTGGGGCATTTGTTAGCCTAAAGGGCATTACTACGAACTCAAAATGCCCGTAACGACTATTGAAAGCTGTCTTGGGAATATCCTCATTTCTAATTTTCAATTGATAGTACCCTTGCCTCAAATCTAGCTTGGAGTATATTTGAGATCCTTGAAGTACATCGAATAACTCCTCGATGTGAGGAAGAGGGTACTTATTCTTCACCGTCATCCTGTTAAGTTCTCGATAGTCGATGCAAAGTCGTAACGACCCATCTTTCTTCTTAACAAATAACACAGGTGCTCCCCAAGGAGAAGTACTAGGGCGGATATATCCTGCCTCTAGTAATTCATCAAGTTGTTTCCTCAACTCTTGAAGTTCAGCCGGTGCCATCCGGTAGGGTGCCTTAGACTATGGCTCGGCCCCTGGAACTGTCTCAATCACAAACTCTAGTTCCCGGTCTAGTGGTAAGGTGTTTAGGTGTTCAGGAAACAGTTCTGGGAACTCGTTGACAACCTCCACTTCTTCTATTTTACTCTGATCCTTTGGTCTATTTAAGAGGTAAGCAACGAATCCTGTAGCTCCCTTCTGAATCATTCTTTTTGCTTCCATTGCCGAAATCATTGGTGTTTGTCTTCCTTGTCCATCTGATGTCTGACTTTCATCCTTCCCTAAGATAACTTCCTTCTTAAAACAATCCAGCTTGACTCGGTACTTATGAAGCCAATTCATTCCCAAAATAATCCTATACTTTGTCATTGGTAGTGCAACAAGATCCAAGGGATAAAACTGACCATTGATTCTAATAGGGCAGCATTTATATACTTGATCCGTTTTAAGGCAAGTTCCTAAAGGAGAACTTACTTCGAAAAGAAATGGCAATTGCTCAAGTGGAAATTGTAAACGCGCACATAATTTGGATGCAATGAATGAATGCGTGGCACCAGGGTCGTATAGGACCTTAACTGGCGTGTCAAGAACATTTACCGTACCTTCCACAACAGCCGTAGGATCTGGCTCGTCGCATCCATCCAGAGCATAAGCCCTTCCTCTGACCATTGGCTTGTTTGCATTTCCCGCCACCGCCTTACCTTTGCCTTGATACCCTTGCCGTTCTGGCCTACCTTTTGCTTTTGGACAATTCTTGAGCTTGTGGTCAGGACTTCCACAATAGAAGCACTGGCCAGTTTTCTTTCTACAGGTTGCTTCGGTATGCCCTGGCCTATGGCAGAATTCACATTCAACCTCGTTCTGAGGGGCAAGTGGTGCTTACGGGGGTGCCATCATTGGTCTCTTTCCTGATCTAAAATTTAACTGATTGGCTGAGCGTTTGAATCACTGTGGTGGTTTCGATTGATATGGCTTCGCATGGTTGGCGGTCATCCTGATCTCTCTATGGGCTGCTTCAGTACTCAGAGCAGTTTCAACTGCCTGAGTGTATCCTTCAAGATTCAGAGGTGCCAAAGCCCATCGTAATTCTGACTTGAGTCCATTGATGAAGCGTTTGGTCTTCCTACGCTCATCGTACAGAATATGTGGTGCATATTGTATCAGTCTCATAAACTTGGCCTCGTACTCTTATCCCATTTTCAATCCACACATTCTTCGTATGATTCCACCAATTCAGCGCTGCTCCTTCCAGGAGGAAGGTCGCAAATTGAACTCGCTCTCTATCCTCCGGAAAGATGTTCATGGCTTCGAAGATCTTCACTAAGCTTGCAATCCAGTTTTCAGCTTTAAGATCATTGGGCTCTCCGAAGAACTTCTGGGGGTTCATTCGGAGAAACTTTTCAAGTGTCTTTTCATTAACTGAGTTGTAAGCCCGAGCAAATTGCCTCAAAGTCTCCCCAATTTCTGGTTGTTCTTGTGGTATCGGTGGAGGACGGGGAAATTCCTCAGGTGGTGGCGGTGGCGGTGGAATGCGTTCACGTGGAGCTCTTCTCGGGGGCATATTGTCACTGTATTCATAATATCACCCCAAACAGATATAATGCATGGCGATAAGAATGGTCCATATACTCAATGTTCCACATCAGTAAATAACAATCAATCATCAAAGTTGCAATTAGGCATGTAGTCATCAATTCAAAGTGTCCCAATTTAATCCATTAAGCAATCATTATTCACAAGTAATAGAAAACAGTCATATATATAGATGCACAAAATCAAATGGTATGATCCATGCACGGCCCTAATGGTATCTTGAAGCATTTCTAAAACTCATGACATGATAGATATAGAAAACGGTAACATGCAATGATATGAGTAAAGCCGCAAAAGATGATGTCATATATGCAAAATTTGGAAAAGCTTTTATACAAAGGCTATATCTGACCAAAAAGACAAAAAGGGGGAGGACCCGATGCTAAGTCGAGTTACTCCCGTACAGCCTAAGCTCTCCAAAACATCATCTGTCAACTGTCATAATCTGCCAAAAGCGGGGATCTCTGGGGTATATATAATCCCCTCTGCACCTGTCGGAAGTCACCCTATCTGTCATAATATGCTGCATACCTGCTGAGTATGTATATGCTACTGCTATCTGCCTCTATATACAAGTCCCAACGGTCCGGACTCAGCTCCTCTACTGCTGGCTATGACTGGCTCCATCGCTATCATCAGATACAGCAACGAAATCTCCCTGTCGTGCTGGAGATGGGCTCTCCTCCTCAGATGATCCCTCTGTCTCCTGATCCTCTCCTGCATGTGTGTCCATAGGGTCCCCTGGAGCAGCCGGCTCACTGTGTACTGGTCCCTCGTACTCTAAAGCCGCCTGCTCATCGGTGAGGTAGAAAGTCTCACAAAGTCGGGCCCTAATCCGGCTCTGATAACGATGGTGCATCTCCATAGCAAAATCCCTATCAGTAGTCATATATGCCAAGTCTGCCTCTAACTATGCAATACGGGATGCCTGTTGGGCTCTGGCCTGGCGTTCCTCTGTCAATCGAGCCTCCATCTCTCTGGCATGCTCCCGGGCAATATCCCGATCAGTCCGGTGTTGTGCTGCCAAATCATGGTAACGAATAGCCTCCAGCCGAACCTCTCTCAATCTCAAGCTATCCTGTAGGTATTCATCCCGTTCAGTTTCTAGCTGATGAACGACCCTATTGGGGTACGAATACCCCGGGTGTCCCCTCTCCTGCGCTCGTTGCCATGTATAGTAACGGGCCCTACCCCGGCGAACTACCGCTACTGTACAAGGGGGCTCAAGCTCCTCAAAATATGCCTCATCCTGCTCTCGCTGACTCAGGCTGTCCATAACTATAGTGAAAGCACGCAGACTCGCACTGTCCATAACTACAGGGTAAGCACAGATATGAATACCAAGATGTAGAGTAAGTAAACTCAAAACATCCTCTATGCTTCGAGCTCCCAGGTTAAGTCTCTTCTTACTCAACCTGAGGCTCTGATACCACCTTAGCTGTAGCGCCCCAACGCCACAACCCCGCACCGTTGTATCACCCAAGTAACTAGGAAGCTTTATTACTCGAGAGATACTTTGGCGAACGGACAGAACATAACAAAGATCAGAGTAACCAGTGTTGCCAGCGCAACGGAATTTTAGAATAATTTTAAACTTTTGAAAACATGAATGCAACACAGTAGTATATGCATAACCACATAAACAAGTAGCCATAATATTAACATAAAACCTTAGTTCAATAGGAAAACAAAGGAACATAATAAAAACGGAGTCCAAGTAATTCAGGTCGTAGCCTGAACAAGTTCTCATAGTAAAACATACAACGTAAAGGTAGAGGTAACCACGACTATGCAGGACAAAGGAAAAGTAACTAGCAATCCTAACTTAACAAAAGACCTCCTACAGCTTCAAGATACCTCTAGGAAGCGCCGGGCTGCCTACCTGAAACCATGAGGTCAGAAAACAGGGAAGAGGTATTAGTCAAAAGGGACTAAGTGAGGTAATTTGCAGTAAGAAAGAGTAATTGGACTGGAAGGGTTTTGAAAGACTTTCTTAGCGACTTTCCTCAAACCGGAAAAAAACTCTTTTATCTTAAAATGGGATTTTTTACAAGCACACACAAGCACACACATCAGAGGTTCTGGTTCATATATACTTTAAAACGGGGAACAGGGTACGGGATATTTTCCAAAAGTATGAACCAGACTTTAAAACCAAAGTTTGCCCGCAAGCTAGGCCATATCCATCCTTTACTCCTCAAAACATTTACAAAGTTGGTATCGAGATTCGTTAGGACCCCGACACCCATAATCACATGCACCACCCTTTCTCCCCTTATTGTCACGCGCAGGGAGCTACCCCGCGGTGACGTGCAAAACGGGAGGAATTTACCACCTCTCCCGACCTTCGATGTGGAGTAACCAACCTCCGATTAAACCATCATGAAGGTCATTACGGCGGCCAGTATCATAGTAGCCATTGGCGCACGCCTCCCGGTCTACTACTAACCATACCGCCAGGGCCCAACATAACAAAGTTTCCAAAGCTTGCTTTCAGAATAACAAAGGTGCATAAGCACACAGAGTTCAGATGACTGAACCTTTAATCAAAGCACTATAACAGTGAACAGAACGTATATCAGAGATCATTGACTTTAAACTCGAAGCATTGCCCCAAACGGGAAAACGTTAACTTGAAAGATAGGAATCTTTGCACCCGAAGGCGTTGATTTTGAAACCATTTGAAAACGAAGGAATATTCATGGTTCCAGCTGAAATAGTTTAAACCTCACCTATTTATTTAGATAAGCTGATAGTTGGTAGAAGACAGGCTTCACACAGTACCCTGCGGATCCCAGAACTCGGTATTATCTCCTGTAAGTGACAGACTACTATGAGCTTAAGGGTCTGAGTCCCACACATGATTAATGATGCATGATTGAGTGCGGGTAGTCAAGTATTGAAGTGTAAGATTGAAAAGAATACGACACATTTAAACAAGGAATAATCTTTCCCGAAGAAAGAATTCGGGCAAACGACTAGTCTCATTAGAAAGCTCGTATCAAAAGCTTAGGGGTATGCTCTTAGGGTCTTAGAACAACCCCAATGTGAACTTTGAAATCTACTTTGATCCCTTGTTTTTGAGAATTTTCGAAAAAGGCTTTGACTGTTGAATTCGTCTCTTTGAAATGATCAATTAGGTTAAAAGTCAAAATTCTTGGTCAAGGTCAAACTCAAAGTCAAAGGTCAGGGGTCAAAGGTCAAAGGTCACTATTCAAGTATACGGTACATATACTGTATGTATACTGTACTTATACTGTATGTATAAGTGTATTTATATAGTATGTATACGGTATTTATACTGTATGTATACGGTATTTATACGGGGATACCTACCATATTTGTACAGTATTTATACAAGGTACATACAGTATTTATACAAGAATACATGCGGTATTTATACTAGAATACATGCGGTATTTATACAAAAGTACATACGTATTTATTAGGGAAATACACATAGTATTTATACGAAAGTATACACGTATTTATACGTTTTGGAATCAAATACGTATACGTATATTATACATGTATACCATAACATATATTAATTGATCAAGTATAATTATATGTAACAATTAATTAAACATACAACATTTAAAACTATAGGTTATACATTAATTATGTAACATTAAATAACATGTAACATTTAATTAAATCATGAAATAAATTAAATTACTTAAGTATGATCATAAAATAATTAAAATGTAACATATAACATGCTAGCATAATTGTCACATAATTAATTTGTCACAAAATTAAATTATGTGACACATTTCATAATAAACTATACTATAAGAAATATAATTCATAATTCATGAATAATTAAAGCATAAATTAAATCACGTAATTCATGCACAAAATAAAACATAAATTAAATCCTAAACCTAGCATAATTTATAAATAAATTAAAACATAAAATAAAACACAAATTAAAACACAAATTAAACTAATTAAAACATAAAAAAAAAAAAGAAAACTAACCTTAAAAGGGGGGAGGAGTTCGGCCACTAGGGGGAGAGGAAGAGAATGGAGTGAGCACAAAATGAGACCCCAACACACTTATTTATAGTTGTTGGGAAGGACCAAAGTGCAAATAATATTTATTTTAGGGACTTAAGGTGGGGTACTTTATGAAATTTCCAAAAATAGGTTTCCTTCTTTACATAATTGTCACAGCAGGGGTATTCTGGTAATTTCACCTTTCTCCTGCGTATTTTTGAAGTTGGAAAAGTGTCCAAGAGCTAGGAAATAAAATTAGCTTCGAAACGGTTACTCACGGGTCGAAATCGGACGTACGGTTTAAAAGTTATAAGATTCGAAAGATTTGATTTTCTTGAATTTTGAAAATTAATTAAATTATGAAATAAATACTAGGATAAGATTTGAAGATCCGAAAGGCTTTCCAAAAATGTAGAAAAATTCGAGGAACGTTATGGTGATGATCTCAAGGGCTAAATCATTCTAACGAAGGTAATATTTCTTACCGACGGGAATTCTTATTTGAAAATAAATTCTTAAATTGCCCTGGACACATAAACGAAACCTCAAAGCATTGAAAAGAGAGTTGAAAAATTCCAAGAAAGTAGGTATAGGTTCTTTGAGGTCTCTTGGATAAAACGGTATAGTGCCGGTTCGGAAATAAGTAGTGCTTATAGGGTTTAAAGGTAGTTTCCCCCCCCCCCCCCCCCTTTGGTCACCTAATATCACATATGAGCACTCAATTTATGTAGGGATGCATGATATGATTTATTTAAAATACGGATCAAGTTCTATAAACGCCCTTACGTCGCCCTTAGTTTACCTTTATTGATCCGGTCCGAACCGGGCTGTCACATATAATGTTCACACTTAAAAGTGTAACACATTAGAAGAGCCCAGTAAACCCTAATCTAACGGTTTAAGTGAATTTCTTTAGTCATAAAGGTTTATGAATTCTTTAGCTAACCAAATATTTATTAATCACATTATGATACTAATTGTAAGATTTGAAGTTATAATTTAGGGTTAATTTGGCAACGTAGGTCACGATTTACAAAACGTTTACAAAATTGCCGATTTTTGCAAAACTCGGATAAAATCCTTCTTTTAAAAATTCCAAAACTTAATTTGTAATTATTTTCAAATTACTTCTGATATTAAGGTAAACATTGACCAAAAATTCAAAGTTACTATTGAAAACATTTACTATTCAAATTTCTAAGAATTAAACACTTTAGAACATAAAATTAGACACACACACACAGACACTATTCACACGTGCACTTAAATCCATTCAAGAACATTATGAACATGTTCTTAGACTTATTAACGTATTCATATTAGTTCATGATCATGTTTAATAAATTTGAAGTTTATAACATGTAGCACCCTAAACCCCAATGCTCTACATCCCCCGCACTATAGCCCGATCCACATACGAAATGGAAAATCCGTACATAAACCGAACATATAGCGAACGGGTGACCAGCAAGAAACAATCTAGCTAGGCGGGACTACACCCCCAATTAACTCAAATCCAAGACATGAAAATTCGAAAGTGGAAGCATTATATGATCAATATTAATATAGGTACCATATTTACATCATATACCTCAAAAGTATAAGTAGTAGGTACCAACATATATCAATACATTATCATCTCCAACATAATATACATGCATAATCCCGAAAATACTAATACATGAAAGATGTGATGCTAGACTCGGCTGAATGAAAGACCTGACTCAGACTCCCGCCTAGCACGACCGTGGGTACCTGAAAGTGAGGGTGTCAGTCTACCGAAGACTGAGTGAGGGGCATAGTATATATATAACACAAGTAACATGCAAAGTTATAACCTCGGGTAAAGATTTAGATATAAAAGTAATATAGGTTTCAAGAATAAACTATTCTTTGCCCGAGATTACAGCCGTCCAGTTTAATATTTCATTTAATCAATTTCGTTCAATACGTGACCCGACGAGTGGGGGTAAGTCTCCAACCATTACAATAAACATGAACAATACATGCTTGCTTGATTAATTAGCACGTGATCATACAATTCAATTAGTGCGATCAATTAGCAATTTCATGACTCCTTCTTCCTCCGGGTGATGGTGGGTTTGCAAGGCCCAACCATCCATGACATGGTGTACGTCGGGAACATGACTCCCACGTACGGGATTTCTTCCACCACCAAACCTCCTGGTGGCTTCCGAGGTGATCCCAAAGTTGTGAGGATAGTGCAAGAGTTACCCGCCAGCCCTTGCTTTCACGGTTGGCTCAATACACTACCCTCGGGCCCAAGAGCAATCATGGTACTCGCCAAAACATACTTGAATCATGAAAAATCATAGCTTTCTTGAAATCAATTATAGTTTGGAAAGAACGTTTATAAATATAAAAGATTTTGGCCGAAAACTCCACATAAAGGTCATAAGGGTTCTATGTAACTAAAACAAAACCTCACTTGTGCGACAAAAGATAACAAGGATATGCTCTAAGGTGCCTGAGCCTCGTCCACGGCCTCATTATCTATGCAATCACGATGTGTATACATGAGACTTGACTCAAAATGGACCAAATATGACGAACGGTGAAAAATGCAATGAGATGACGAGCAATGTACAATGTAGCATGAAAATATCTTGTTTTAGCATGTAATCAATCATATAATAACAATTTGGGATCAAAGAAATCATTGGATCAAAATGCCAAAATCCCATTTTTATGCAGTAGCTTTTGCTCTGTCGCAGGCCTGGGAACGGCTGTTTCGGGTTCCAGTTCAAAATGGTAAGGGCGGTTCCCATGCCCTTCCAAAAGTGTCCCAGCGATTTATATTTTTAAAATGCTTTTGCTGGGAACGGCCTTCCGGCTCGCAGGCCAAAATGGGAATGACCGTTCCTAGGTTCGCTCGCCAGCATTGATTTAAAAGCATGGGAACGACCGTTCCCATAATGCACTGAAGCGGGAAGGGCCGTTCCCATACTTCTGCAACTTGAAAAACAGAGCAGAAGCAGGGGAAAGCTTTGGCAACAACAACAAAGCTACCAAAACTCAAGTTTTAATCACCAAAATGCAAGAATTTCTGGGTAACAACATGCATACATGTTCAAAGTATCATAACACACAAAATAAACCATCAAACCATGTTTGATCATCAAGATTTATGGGTTTCAAGCTCCTACACTAAACCATCACATAACCTCAAAATTTCCAAGAATTCATGCACCAATTCAACCTCGCATCACGTTTTCAGGCATTAACTAACAATTAATCCATATTTCCCATGAAATCATAAACCCTAACTACCATATAAATGATCAAGAATCATGAATCCATGCCTACACCCACATTGAATGAAAAGAAATGGAAGAAGATAATGAGAATGGATGATGAAGCTTCAATTCTTGAATTTTCCTTGAAAAACTTGGTTGGAATCACAAAATCCTTTCTCCTTGGCTTGAAGGTTGGTTCGGTGAGAGGAGGAAGCAAATTGGATGTGTATGGAATGAATTTGTTCATGGAAGATGAAGGAAGAAATAGGTACGTGAATCACCATTTTTTGAATTTGATGAAATGTGTTAAATTTCAAATAAGTCCCTCCTTTGTCTAAGTTATGCAATCAAGGATGAATGGTTTACTAAATGATCAATTAAGTCCGTGGAAAAATTACGCAATTCGGTCCTTGAATTTCAAAGAATGAGCAAATAGGGATAAATTGGCAACTAAATCACTTCCGGTAATTATTTCACGTAACAATTATTTCCAAGTCATGAAATAGTTCTCAATTTTGATGTAAATTCATATATTTCACATACATATAATGATATGCAATTCATAAAAATTATGATGTTTTGTAGGAAAATCGTAATTTAAAGAATTAAAATAAATTCCTAACGCTCACAAACTCACACGTGGCATGCTTACCTGTTCATCTGGAACCGGGGCGTTACAACTCTCCCTCCCCCCCCCCCCCCCCCTAAAAGAATCTGGTCCCCAGATTCTCTATTCCTGAGGAAACAACTCCAGGTGGAGCCGCTTCATTTTATCTTCGGTTTCCCACATAGCTTCTTCTGATTTGTCACTTCTCCATAACACTTTAACCATGGGAATGCTTTGGTTTCTCAACGACTGAAACTTCCTATCCAAGATCTTAACCAGTTTTTGCACAAATGTCAAGTTGCGTTCCAATTCAACTTCTTCAACGAGGAGGATTGTGGTTTCATCGGGGTAATATTTCCTTAATTGAGACACGTGGAATACGTTGTGAATCCCCGTAAGACTCGGTGGTAGGTCCACTCGTTAAGCCACTTCACAAATTATTTCAAGAACCTCGAAAGGACCTAAGTATCGAGGATTAAGTTTTCCTCCTTTTCCAATCTATGTAAAACCTTTCCTTGGTGATACCTTTAAAAATACCCGGTCACCAACTTCAAATTCAAGATCTCTTCGGCGAGTATCGGCATAGCTCTTTAGCCTATCTTGAGCGGCTTTCATCCGTTGTTGTATCATTTGAACTTTCTCAATCATAGCTTGGACGACCTTGGAAGGCTTTTCTAACTTTTCACCTTTCTTTACACCTTCTTGTTTTGACCATTTCCATTCTTCCAAGTCGAAAAACAACGGAGACCGACACTTTCTTCAATAAAGAAGTTCATAGGGAGTTATCCCGATTGAAGCCTGATAACTGTTATTATATGCAAATTCAATCAGAGGAAGTTGTTCTTGCCAGGAAGTCTAAAAATCCATCGCACAGGCCCGAAGTAGATCTTCCAAATATCTTATTAATCTTTCTGACTGACCTTCCGTTTGCGGATGAAATGCTGTACTAAACTTGAGTCTCGTCCCCAGCATTACTTGTAATTCTTGCCACAATTTACATGTGAATCTCGGGTCCCGATCTGAAACTATACTCACACGAATCACATGAAGTCGGATAATTTCTCTGTTGCATATTTCCGCTAACTCGGGAATTTTGTAAGTCATCCGAACTGGTAGGAAATGTGTAGACATATTTAAACGATCCACAATAACCCAAATACCATCAAATCCACCTTTTACCTTTGGTAACCCGGATACAAAATCCATCGTTACTTGTTCCCACTTCCATCCAGGAATAGGTAACGGCTGTAGAAGTCCCGTGGGTTTTTGATGTTCAGCTTTCACCTTCTGACAGGTCAAACAGTGTTTCACATACTCGGCAACGTCTTTCTTTAATCCTTTCCACCAATAATATTGTTTCAAGTCCTTATACATTTTATTTCCTCCCGGGTGGATTGAGTAAGCTGACTTGTGAGCTTCTTCAAGCAAGACCCATTTCAATTCTTCAGGCACAACCACTCTATTTTTAAACCAAAGTAAACTGATCTCATCAATCCCAAAAGGACTTTTCGGATTATCTCTTACTTTACTTACCAATTTCTGTACCTCCGGATCATTATTCTGGGCTTCAAATAATTGATACTTTAATTGATACTTCAAATAATTATAAACCCGAGCCTTTAAAATAATTGGAACAATTTCCTCATTTTCATTCACCTCTAAATTTGATACACTCGCCTTCCTGCTAAGTGCGTCGGCGACCACGTTGGCTTTTCCAGTATGGTACTTGATAATGCAGTCATAATCTTCTAATTTTTTCCATCCGTCGCCGTTACCTCATATTCAAGTCCTTCTGCGTGAATAAATATTGGAGGCTTTTGTGGTCGGTGAAAATTTCAAAAGATGTCCTGTATAAGTAGTGTCTCCATTTCCCGAGTGCAAAAATCATGGCGACAAGCTCCAAGTCATGGGTAGGATAATTTTTCTCATATTCTTTTAACTTTCGGGAAGCATAAGCGATCACTTTTCCCTTCTGAGTCAATACACAACCCAAACCTTCCTTAGAAGCGTCGATATAAACTGCATATTCCTCTGAACCTTTTGGAAGTGGTAATATCGGAGCTGAGACCAATTTTTTTTTCAAGAAGTTGAAGCTTTGGTCACAGTTTTCATCCCACACAAACTTGACATCTTTCTTCATCAATCTGGTTAACGGAGCAGCAATCTTGGAAAAATCCTGAACAAACTTTCTGTAATATCCGGCCAATCCCAAGAAGCTCCTAGCCTCCGAGGCATTCTTTGGTTTCTCCCATTTAAGCACGGCCTCTATTTTCGAGGAATCGACTTCCAAACCTTTTCCCGAAATCACATGACCCAAGAAAGAAACCCGATCTATCCAAAATTCACGTTTACTGAACTTTGCAAACAATTGATGTTCCTTTAGACTCTGTAGAACAAGCCTGAGATATCTTGCATGTTCCTTGGCAGATTTGGAGAATACCAAAATATCATCGATGAAAATTACCACGAATTTATCTAGGAAAGGCCTGATAATCCCGTGCATCATATCCATGAAAGCTGCAGGAGCATTAGTTAACCCAAATGGCATGACCACCAACTCATAATGCCCGCACCGAGTGTTGAATCCCGTCTTTGGAATACCCTCTGCTCGGATTCGCATCTGGTAATACCCCTATCTTAAGTCGAGTTTCGAATAGACTTTGGAGCCCTGAAGTATATCAAATAACTCCTCAATGTGTGGAAGAGGATACTTGTTCTTGATAGTCATCGTATTCAACTCCCAGTAATCAATGCACAATCTCAAAGTCCCGTCCTTTTTCTTTACAAATAAAACCTGTGCACCCCAGGGAGAAGAACTTGGCCTGATATACCCAACTTCCAATAATACATCTAGCTGAACTTTTAATTCTTCTAATTCTGCCGGAGCCATCCGGTATGGAGTCTTTGAGTAAGGCTTTGCATTTGGATATAAGTCAATCACGAACTCAATCTCTCGTTCAGGAGGTAAGGAATCCAACTTCTCTGGAAAGACCTCGGGATAATCCTTTACCACTTTTGTTTCCTCCAACTTCACCTGATCCTGGGGCTTATTTAGAATGTAGGCAATGAATCCCGTAGCCCCATCCTTAACCAATTTCCGAGCCTCGGAGTAGGAAAGTAGAGGTACCGTCTTCGAATTCCAACATGTAGTAACCTCTGAACCCAACTGTATATTCTTTACCCGACAATCCACTGTAGCACAATGCCTGTATAACCAATCCATCCCCAGAATAGACCCATACCTCTCCACTGGCATTACAATAAAATCTATCAGCAATTCACGACCCTCTATCTTCACGGGAACATCCCTGTATACCTGATCCGTCTCTCTTCTACTTCCAAAAGAAGAACTAACCAAATAGCTCACAGAAGAACATACAGTAGGCAAAGACAAAGTAATAGCAATAGAATACGCAAGAAAGGAGTGTGTAGCTCCTGGATTAAATAAGGTATGGATGTTCGTGCCATGTATGCATATAGTACCTTCAATAACTGCAGCAAGGTCAATCTCTGCATCCTGCTCCTCTCCAGCCAAAGCATAAGCCCGAGCTCTCGCGAGTGGTCTTTGACCCCCAGGTGGCGGATCCTGACGATCCGGACAGCCATCTACGCAGTGCTTGTTGCTCCCACAAATCAAACATAACCCCAACCGACGTCAACAATTCTCGTAAGTATGCGTAGATAACCCACAATACCTGCAGCCCGGTTTCTGAGGTGGCGGTGGTAAAGTAGTTGCCCGTGGAGTCTTCTCAGATGGTCCCGCTGCTTTAAATTTCTTTCCTGACCCTTTCTGTGCTGGTGGTGTAGAATAAGGAATAGGCCTCTTCTCAGAACTTGAACCCTGTCCTAAACCCGAGCCTGAAGCCTGTCCAGCACGAGGAATAGGCCTCCGTACATTTACTGAATCCTCGACTTTCAAGGCTTTAGTAGTAGCTTTCACCCAAGTAATCGTATCAACAGCTTCCAAAGCAACCTGAATATCTGGCCTAAGTCCCTACACGAAATGCATTGCCTTATGTAAAGCATCACTTGCTATATTGGGTGCATAGCTAGATAATCTCTCGAACTCCGTGATATATTCAGCAACAGACCTCCCTCCTTGCTTGAGTTCAGCGAACTCGTCAACCTGCGGGTACGGGAAGCTGGTGGAATGAATTTGGTCCTGAACTCCTTGGTAAATACCTCGCAAGTAATGACCTCTCCAGCAGCCTGTAACACAATCTGAGTACTCTCCCACCAAGAATAAGCCTCGCCTTGAATCAGAGTGATAGTGCAGCGAGCTTTCTCCCGAGTGTCACAAGGAATAAGCTCCCAAATACTCTCCACTTCCTTGAGCCACATTTATTCCTGGATATCGTTACCCTTATTGAATTTAGGAGGATGCTGGTTCTGAAATTCCCGGAGTATGACAGAAATGGGGTTCTCTGGTGGTGCTGGTGGGGCCGGTGGTGTTGGAGGCACATAATCTCGAAGCCTCTGATCAATCAAACCCACTAATGCGTTCATGATGTCCTGTGGCTGAGCAGGAGGGGGTGGAGGGGGTGGAGCATGAGGAGCATGCTCATGATGATGTCCCCTATGCTTTGAGGTATGCTCACAACGAGGTCTACCTCGAGGCATCCTGAAATCATGTCACTGTACATGCATGGTTGATTAATAAATGCAAATGAGTGTAATTAATTTCATAATGGCAATAAATCACATACTTCAAGAAATGAAGTAATTCAATTATTTCAAGAATTCAAGTAAATCACGTTGTTCAAATAAATGCAAGACTCTGACGTAACAATTAATCCTATGTCGTGCGACCTAGACTCAGAAGACACAACACTAGAACCTCGGTTTTGTAACCGGCCTCTGATACCACCTTCAGATGTAGCACCCTAAACCCCAAAGCACTACATCCCCTGCACTATAGCCCGATCCACATATAAAATGGAAAATCCGTATAAAAACCGAACATATAGAGAACGGGTGACAAACAAGAAACAATCTAGCTAGGCAGGGACTACACCCTAATTAACTCAAATCCAAGACATGAAAATTCAAAAACGGAAGCATTATATGATCAATATTAATATAGGTACAATATTTACATCATATACCTCAAAAGTATAAGTAGTATGTACCAACATATATCAATACATTATCATCTCCAACATAATATACAGTCATAACTCCGGAAATACTAATACATGAAAGATGTGATGCTAGACTCGATTGAATGAAAAACCTGACTCAGACTCCCACCTAGCACAACCGTGGGTACCTGAAAGTGAGGGTGTCAGTCTACCGAAGACTGAGTGAGGGGCACAGTATATATATAACACAAGTAACATGCAAGTTATAACATCGGAAAAGATTTAGCTATAAAAGTAATATAGGTTTCAAGAATAAACTATTCTTCGCCCGAGATTACAACCGTCCAGTTTAATATTTCATTTAATCAATTTCCTTCAATACGTGGCCCGACGAGTGAGGGCAAGTCTCCAAACATTACAACAAACATGAACAATACATGCTTGCTTGATTAATTAGCACGTGATCATACAATTCAATTAGTGCGATCAATTAGCAATTTCATGACTCCTTCCTCCGGGTGATGGTGGGTTTGTAAGGCCCAACCATCCATGACATTGTGTACGTCGGGAACATGACTCCCACGTACGGGATTTCTTCCACCACCAAACCTCCTGGTGGCTTCCGAAGTGATCCCTGTAACATCCCGCTCATCCTATTTATAAGGTACGCCACGTTCCAACCTTTTAATGTGTTTAATTATGTGATTTTATATTTTTCATGGCCCTATTTTGAATTCTTTTAGAGTTTAGGGCCCCTTTGTAATTTTCTCTTTTTAGGGGTCTTTTGGTCGTTTCTCATTCGATCGAGTTTTCGACCTTTTTGACCCCTTCACCGCGTTCGGGCCAGCGAGACGAGTCCGTAGACTCTGAGTTTGCCCAATTCTGACTCGTTAGCCCATTCTTCCGACCGTTTTTGCATGCGAGGACCCGAGATATATACCCCGAATCCTCGTAATTCGTGCCAAACGATCAGACTCAGCCTCTCTCCTCCTCCAGCGTTCCATCGTTCCACAGTTACTATTCATACAGTGGAGGTGTAATTACACGCATAAGCCCGTTCTCGCTCGTTTCTCGATGGAATTCAAAGTGTGAGTAGTGAAAATTTTTCAGCTCGACGAGCCCGTCACATTGGTACAAAAATTGGAGGCTAAAAATCAGCGGTGGTGGTGCTACAGCGAGCAGCAACCGTGCCGCCACTTTGCCGCCCATTCGCGGCGGCTTCCAGCGGTGATTTTTCGACACGCGCCCCTGACCCATGACGAGGACTTCCCGCCGCAACTGATGGCGTTGGCGGCGCAACCATCCGTCGGGCGGCGGCGTTACTGTATCACGCAGCTCCGCTGCGTTCCAGCGGTCTTTTCCGGTGAGAGGGGCCGGTTCCCTACCTTTTCCTGCCCCCTGAATCCATTTACGGCCTCAGAATGGTGCGAATCGCGGCGGAAGTGGTGGTTCCGATGTGGCAGCGTTGTCGCGTGGCTTTCGGCGGCGGTTTGGAGCTTTTCCGATGATCTTTTGGCAACGGTTCCTTTTGAGAAGTTGTTCCTCACGTAAAGTCCGAGCTATTCGTGGTGGTGGCGGTGCAAGAACCGGCCGCCGGCGGTGGACCGGGGCTGAACCGGTGGTCCGGTTTTCCGATGATTTTTCCAGGGTTTGGTTATGGGGCTTTCGTAGGGCTCGTTACGGGCTTTCCAACGGTATGTCCGGAATTTATTTTCGTTCAACGGTTTGTGTTTAATTTCAGTTTTCGTACTAGGATTTTAGTTCGGTTTTTCATCAACGAAATCCGGTGTGCTTGGAATTTTCTGAAATTGGTTGAGGGCTTTTGTCAAGCAGGCCGAGGCTTACGTTTCTGTCCTTCCGGGGAATTTTCTGACCACCGGATGTGGTGGTCCGGCGGCTGTACGTGGCGGTCCGACGGGTTCCAGAGGTGGCGTTCCGACACCCTTCGTACAACGAGTTCTTTTCGTCGTGGTGAGTCCAACGCCACTTTTCGTTCGTCAATCGGATATCCGGTTGATTTGTTATGATTTATTTTGTATAACTTGAATATTTAGAATTAATTGTTTTAATTGCTAATTGCTTGAACCGTCGATCGAAATGTACTCGTATGTGTATGAAATCATATATGATATGAAATATGATAATTATGGACTTTGTAATTTGTAAATTGAATCCCGATTTATTGAATTTATGCTAATTGATTAGATTAGAGGGGGTGTTTGTGTAATTTTTGAAACAAGATGAATTTGTTTGATTTAATTAGTTCAACCTTGATAATTGAATGCATTATGTAACATATGAATTGGGCATGTTACTTAGGAATTATATGAACTTAGTATGATTGGAAATTGATATGAAACCTTGTGGGATTTATTTAAAACTCGAAGCATGCTATCACGATTTGTTTAGTTTTGTAATACGTGTGAATTTATATGAAATGTAATATGTAAACTCTACTTATGTGATTGCATTTCGTAAGTGCTTGAACATTGCCATGCGTCTCTGTGTGGTTGTCTAAGTTGAGTCTGAGCCCTGTGTTGTGTTTGTGTGTTCAGGTGGTTCAGGTGCACCCGGGGTGGTGACAAGTGAGTCGTGCAAGTTCCGGGATGGACCTTCTGCTTTGTGTTCGGCTGCGTTTGGTACCAGGTGAGGTTAGGATATAGTTATACCCTATTGCAACGTGCTCGTTTTCAAATGCATGCGGTTTATAAGCCTTATGTATAAGTAGATATGTGCAAAGTACGTATTTTGCTGATTTGATTTGAAAATACGAAACGCTATGTATGAGCCTATGTATGCTTTGTTTCAGTTCTGTTATGATTCCGAGGTCAGTGTGTGTGATATGTACGTGTGATATGATAAGCACGATATGCATGAGATATGTCTGTCTGTCTATGTGTGGCAAGTTAAGTTTCCGATATATGTCTGTTTATCTGTGTGATAGGCCCCGGAGATTGTGGGTAAGGGAGACCCGGGACGACCATGGGGTCGCCGGTTACGAACCCTGTGCACTTCTCCACCAATGGGAGACTTAGTTCTCCTATGCTGACGGAGCGCATTTTGGCATGGCCGTAGAAGGAACCGAGCGGGATCCTCCGGTTCACATGTTTCGTTTTGTGGTGGGTTGAGGTGGGCACCTCTCTTCCCCAATGGTGTGCAGGTGGGATTGTTTTATGAGTTTTGTTCTGATATGAGTAAGTGTGTTCTGTCTGTCCGTCTGTCATAAGTTCGTGAAACGGGGGTAGATTCTTAAATTAAGATAAAAATGGATATACTTTTAAACTAATAAGATATGCTCTGATATGTGTGTTAAGTCTGCATGAATCTGAACTTATGTTTTAAGAACGTTTGAGTTAAGATTTGTTTGTTTGGTTTTAAGCCCCTATAAGTATACTATCACGGGAAAATATTTTGGAGTGCAAAAACTAACCCCCGGGTTCACGAATATTGCTTCTACTTTGTGTTGTGCTCTATATATATGTATAGCATGCGTGTGTTAGCCCTTCGCTCAGTCTTTGGACTGACCCCTCCCCATTTATGTTTCTAGTGTGCAGGTTTTGGTTTGGGTTCGCGTTGGAGTTCGTGCTAGGCGGCAGTGTGTCATGTCTGTCATGTTTGTATCTGTTCGTTTAGTTTGTTTAGCAATTTGTTTTGAAATATGTTTGTAAATTTTGTATAAGATGTGTTTCTTGCAGGTTGCATTTATGATTTAAATGTTTAGAATTCGGGACAGGTTAGGACAGGTACTTGGATTAGTCGAACCCGTTTTGTTGTATAGTTATTCGGGACAGGCTAGGACAGATTGCCTTGTTTAGTTGAACCCGTTTAGGTTGATGTTGTTTCACTTTCTGGATATATTAAATATATGATTGTTGATTTAAGTTTTTGAAAGTTGTCATTTTGTATTGCTTCCGCTGTCATGTTTTGCATTCTTTCACTTGTACAGGGTTAGATACCGCCTAGCCAGTGGGTGCGTTTTTCGTCTGTCACCCGTTCGCTGTGACTTAGTACGTGTACGGACTCCCCATTTCGTACACGTGTCGGGTCATAGTGCGGGGGTGTGATGCCCCACCGCTTAGGGTGTTACATCTTGAGTGGTACCGGAGATACCAGGTTCAGAACCGGTGCTCTGGAGTCGTGTCGTGTCAGTCTAGGTCGTACCGCATAGGAATATGTGCGCATTGCATCTGTTTGGCCTGTAATTTTGCTTCCCCAGTTTGAATTGTATAGTGTTATGTGACTAAGTGCGCAATATGATTACGATTGTGCAACATTTTATCATTGTGCCCTTAATTGCTTTTATTGTTGTGCTTACATGACTTAAATGCCACATTACATTTGCATTCTTAACCCTCATGCACCAACTTAGTGTTTTAACTACAGGGCTGCTTTAGCAACATTGTAATCACCTTTCTTCGTCAAGGCTTCCAATACTATGGTGAACGGTACGTTAAGCATGCATGACATGAGCATACATGCATTCTTTATTTGATTAATTCTTGATATTACATGATATATCTGTCAATTATGATACTTGCTGATTGTTGTGATTTTGATTCTGCTTTTATGCTTGAGTGAAAGGGAGATTTAATTCTCTCTGTTTACGTGTAGAGAGATGCAGGATACTCTCTATTTGTGTGATAGAAAGATGTTGGATTCTTTCTGAGTTTTGTGCACAAGAGATGCTGGATTCTCTTGTACTTAGGTATTCGAGGGATGCTGGATTCCCTTGGATTTAGGGTTTGAGAAATACCGGACTTTCTCAAACTAGAATGTGTGGAAGATGTGGAATCTGATAGACTTAGGCTAAGAGACGGGGTTCTCTCAATTGTGTGCCTGAGAGACGGGATTCCTTCGCTTGCATGTCGAGAGATGGGATTCTCTCTCTTTTTTGTTACGGTTGCGTTACTTCTGGCCAGACGGCAGTTCACGAGCAACGAGGACGTGACCGTATCAAGCTTCGAATGCAGTGGCCTAGTGGTGATCGAATGAGCTTGAAGTGGAATTTGTTTCAGCGTCATTCAAGATCCGACCTTAGGACCTGAGGACAGGTCCTTTTGAAGGAGGGGAGTTTGTAACATCCCGCTCGTCCGATTTATAAGGTACGTCATGTTCCAACCTTTTAATGTGTTTAATTATGTGATTTTATATTTTTCGTGGCCCTATTTTGAACTCTTTTTGTAGCACCCCAAGCGGTGGGGCACCACACCCCCGCATTATGACCCGACACGTATACGAAATGGAAAGTCCGCACACGCACCAAGTCACAGCGAACGGGTGACAAACAAAACCCACTCCTAAGCTAGGCGGTACCTAAACCCTGTACAAGTGCAAATATGCAAGACCTGAATGCGGAAGCAATACAAAATATGAATTCTCAACAACCTTAATCAGCAATCATAATTCATATATTTCAAAAAGTAACTCAACATCAACTAAACGGGTTCAACTGTCCTAGAAACCTGTCCCGATCAAACATATAATCAAAACAAGGTATCTAATCCGAGCACCTGCCCTAACCTGTCCCGAAATTCATACATCCAAATCATGAGTACCAACCTGCATAATATATACATATCATATACATAGTTTCCTTCACAAATCAAAACAAGGTATTTAACAAATCAAACAGACCGACACAGACTCAACAGACCCGACTCAAAGCCGCCTAGCTCAAACCTGTAAGAACTGAAAAGTGAAAAAGAAGGGGGAGGGTCAGTCTCTAGAAGACTGAGCGAGCAGGAGCGATAAATATATACAAAAACGTGCACATGCAAGTCATAAATCCCGAGTAAGGTTTTATTTTAAGTTAGTTCCCAAAAAAGGCAAAAAAATGACTAAGCAATGCTCAGACTTTACGACTATTCATATTAAATTCATTAAGTTAATAATTCATACATAAACATAAAGGCTCGGCGAGTGAGCGTTCATCATCTCCAACCAAACTCCGACCGTGTACTACAAATATCATTGATACATTAAATAGGTGATCATGCAATACATCATAATACACACAAATCATATATCATATCCTAAACATATTCGTTTGGGCAATCCGTGTCCCGGCCTTCCCGCACGGTGCCTATCAATCATAAACATAATCATAATCATAATCATAAAATAAGTTCCAACCTTCTTCCTCCGGGTGGTGGACGGGTTAGCAAGAGCCGACCACCTCATACATAATGGCTAGAGGGGTTCTTGAGTGCCCAAAAGCCCGACTATCGTTTTCTCGTCAAAACTCCTGACGAGATCCGTTTCGACGTAAAATATAGTGGAACTAGCACATGGGATCACCGTCGGCCCATGCCTCCCCGGATAGCCACATGTACTAAGTCCCTGGGCCCGTGAACATATCATACATGCATAATCTCGCCAAAACATATCAGTTCATGTGAAACATATCATATTTCAGAATTCATTAGAAAAGGGTTTACTCGATCAAAGTTTACTCAATGACTCTATTTTAAAAGCAACATATATATATATAAGGATTTGGCCAAAGCTTGTCACATAAGGTTGTAGGGTTTAATATGTAACTAGAACGAAAACACCCTCACCTGGTACCACACAAAGCCAAACCCAAAGCAAATGGTCCACCCCGGAACCTGCACTACCACAAGTCACCACCCCGGGTGCACCTGTACCAACTGATCACACAAAACACAGTACAAAACTCAGACTCAGACTCAGACAACCATATAAAGACGCACGACACAGGCTCAAGTACTTAAGAAATGCAATCACATAAGCTAAGTTCATAATCATACTAATTACTTGTAAAATAAAATATTGCATAGCTCCACATATTCACAAAGTAGATCAAGAGATGTTCTCATACACAATCAATTCAAATAAACAAAATGGAAGGCAATGCATATCACATTATTTCATATAAATTCATATATCAAATAACCAATTTATATTCGTACGAATAACTTATTTCTTAAGTGCAAAAGTTCCAATTTAATCATATAAGTTTCATACAATTCATATATCGCATAATAGGATTATTTCAATTTAAGTGATTAGACTAATTAAAAAGCTTCAAGCTTAACCATAATAATTTATCTTAATCGAAATCATAATTAGCATAATTGTTTATCAATCGACAAGGATTAATTGAAATCATACAATTTATATGTTTAGTGAAATTACACATACACCCCTTCAAGTTTAAACAAATAGCAAGAATTCAACATATCGGGGTCCAATTTGCGAATCAATATATTCATACATATCACATTTCAATTAATAAATGATTTTATATCCGTTAGCATACATATTGATCGACAAATACAACAATACACAATTTATTGCAATTAAAACAATTAATTCCAAATATTCAAATTATACAAAATAAATCACAATAAATCAACTGGGCATCCGATTGAGGAACGGAAAGTGGCGTTGAACTCACCACAACGAGAGGAACTTGCTGTCCGAAGGGCGTCGGAACGCCGCCACCGGAACCAGCCGAACCGCCACGTATAGTCGCCGGACCACCACCTCCGGTGGTCGGAAAATTCCTCGGAAGGACAGAAACGTATGCCTCGGCCTGCTTGACAAAAGCCCTCAACCAATTTCAGAAAATACCAAACACGTCGGACTTCGTTGATGAAAAACCGAACCAAAACCCAACAACGAAAACTGAAATTAAACGCAAACCATAAAATGAAAATGAAATCCGAGCATACCGTTGGAAAGCCCGTAACGAGCCCTTCGAAACCCATATCTCAATTACCGGAAAAAGTCACGGAACAGTGACCGGTTTGGCCCGCCGGTTCACCGCCGCTGTTCGCTACCGCCGGCCGGTTCACGGCCGGCCACCACCACTAGCAGCTCACCGTCGATGCCTTGAGCAATTCCTCCGAAGGCCCCACCACCAAAACCGGCCAGAAAAGGGTCCTCGAAAGCCACCAAAGTCCGCCGCTACTGATGCTGCCGGTTCAGCCGTCTACGGTCGTTGTTGGCCGGAAACGACACCGGAAATGGAACCAGCGGCCTAGAAGATGTCGGGAATCGGCCTTGCTCGTCGGAAAAGGGTGCCAGAACGTCGAACACGAAGGCACTACAGAGCCGTCGCCGCCTGTCGTGACTTCAGGCAGCGCGTGCGGCGTCGTCACGGCCCGGATGGCCGCGGCGCCAACGCCATCGGTTGCGTCGGGACGTCCTCGTCATGTGTCAGGGGTGCGTGCTCCAAGACTGTCGCCGGAAACCGCCGGGAAGAGGTGGCAAAGTGGCGGCTCCAAGCCGCGCCACCCGCTGCTCGTCGTAGCTCCACCACCGCTGAGTTTCGGGCATCGATTCTTGTACCATCGTGACGGGCTCGTCCAGCTGATAAATTTCCACTACTCACGCTTCGAATTCCGTCGAGAAACGAGCGAGAAGGAGCTAGTGTCTGTAATTACACCTTGACTGCATGAATAGTAATTGATCGCTGGAGAAAGACGACTACGTCTGGAGCTGAGGTTCTGGCACGAAAAACGAGGATCCGGGGTATATATCTCGGGTCCTCGTACGCAAAAACGATCAGAAGAACGGGCTAACGAAGTCAGAATGGGGCAAACTTAGAGTCTACGGACTCGTTTCGAAGCCCCGAACACAAAGCAGGGGGGTCAAAAAGATCGAAATCTCTTTCGAACAAGAAATGATCGAATAACCCCTAAAAAGAGAAAATTACAAACAGGCCCCTAAACTCTGAAAGAGTTCAAAATAGGGTCAGGCAAAACACAAAATAATATAATTAGACACATAATAAAGTTGGAATGTGGCATACCTTATACGTCGGACAAGCGGGGTGTTACACTTTTAGAGCGTAGGGGCCCCTTTGTAATTTTCTCTTTTTAGGGGTCTTTTGGTCATTTCTCATTCGATCGAGTTTTCGACCTTTTTGACCCCTTCAACGCATTCGGGGCAGCGAGACAAGATATATACCCCGAATCCTCGTAATTCATGCCAAACGATCAGCCTCAGCCTCTCTCCTCCTCCAGCGTTCCATCGTTCCATAGTTACTATTCACACAGTGGAGGTGTAATTACACACACAAGCCCGTTCTCGCTCGTTTCTCGACGGAATTCGAAGTGTGAGTACTGAAAATTTATCAGCCCGACGAGCCCGTCAAATTGGTACAAAAATTGGAGGCTGAAAATCAGCGGTGGTGGCGCTACGGCGAGAAGCAGGCGGCGCGGCTTAGAGCCGCCACTTCGCCGCCCATTTACGGCGGCTTCCGGCAGCGATTTTCCGACACGCGGCCCTGACCCATGACGAGGACTTCTCGGCCCAAGCGATGGCGTTGGAGGCGCAACCATTCGGCCAGCGGCGGCGGCACACACGCCGCCTGAAAGTCACGTCGGGCGGCGGCGTTATTGTAGCACGCAGCTCCGCCGCGTTCCGACGACCTTTTCCAGCGAGAGGGGCCGATTCCCTACCTTTTCCGCCCCCCTGAATCCATTTCCGGCCTCAGAATGGTGCGAATCGTGGCGGAAGTGGTGGTTCCGGTTTGGCAGCGGTGTCACGCGGCTTTCGGCGACGGTTTGGAGCTTTTCCGGTGATCTTTTGGCAACGGTTCCTTCTGAGAAGTTGTTCCTCACGTCAAGTCCGAGCTATTCGTGGTGGTGGCGGCCCAAGAACCGGCCGGCGGCGGTGAACCGGGGCTGGACCGGTGGTCCGGTTTTTCGATGATTTTTCCGGGGTTTGGCTATAGGGCTTTCGTAGGGCTCGTTACGGGCTTTCCAACGATATGTCCGGATTTTATTTTCGTTCAGCGGTTTGTATTTAATTTAAGTTTTCGTACTAGGATTTTAGCTCGGTTTTTCTTCAACGAAATCCGGTGTGCTTGGTATTTTCTGAAATTTGTTGTGGGCTTTTGTCAAGTAGGCCGAGATGTACGTTTCGGTCCTTCCGGGAAATTTTCCGACCACCGGAGGTGGTGGTCCAGCGGTTGCACGTAGCGGTCCGGCGGGTTCCGGAGGCGGCGTTCCGATGCCCTTCGTACAGCGAGTTCCTTTCGTCGTGGTGAGTCCAACGCCACTTTCCGTTCGTCAATCGGATGTCCGGTTGATTTGTTGTGATTTATTTTGTATAACTTGAATATATGGAATTAATTGTTTTAATTGCTAATTGCTTGAATCGTCGATCGAAATGTACTCCTATGTGTATGAAATCATGTATGATATGAAATATGATAAGTATGGACTTTGTAATTTGTAAATTGAATCCCGATTTATTGAATTTATGCTAATTGATTAGATTAGAGGGGGTGTTTGTGCAATTTTTGAAACAAGATGAATTTGCTTGATTTAATTAGTTCAACCTTGATAATTGAATCCATTATGTAACGTATGAATTGGGCATGTTACGTAGGAATTATATGAACTTAGTATGATTGGAATTTGATATGAAACCTCGTGGGATTTATTTAAAACTCGAAGCATGCTATCACGATTTGTTTAGTTTTGTAATACGTTTGAATTTGTATGAAATGTAATATGTAAACTCTGGTTATGTGATTGCATTTCGTGAGTTCTTGAACATTGCTGTGCGTCTCTGCGTGGTTGTCTAAGTTGAGTCTGAGCCCTGTGTTATGTTTGTGTGTTCAGTTGGTTCAGGTGCACCCGGGGTGGTGACAAGTGAGTCGTGCAGGTTCCAGGGTGGAGCATCTGCTTTGTGTTCGGCTGTGTTTGGTACCAGGTGAGGTTAGGATATAGTTATACCCTATTGCAACGTGCTCGTTTTCGAATGTATGCGGTTTATAAGCCTTATGTATATGTAGATATGTGCGAAGTACGTATTTTGCTGGTTTTATCATATAATTTGATTTGAAAATACGAAACCCTATGTATGAGCCTATGTATGCTTTGTTTCAGTTCTGTTATGATTCCGAGGTCAGTGTGTGTGATATGTACGTGTGATATGATAAGCACGATATGCATGAGATATGTCTGTATGTCTGTGTGTGGCAAGTTAAGTTTCCAATATATATCTGTTTATCTGTGTGATGGGCCCCGGAGATTGTGGGTAAGGGAGACCCGGGACGACCATGGGGTCGCCGGTTACGACCCCTGTGCACTTGTCCACCAATGGGAGACTTAGTTCTCCTATACCGATGGAGCGCATTTTGGCATGGCCTTCGAAGGAACCGGGCAGGATCCTCCGGTTCACATGTTTCGTTCTGTGGTGGGTTGAGAGGGGCACCTCTCTTCCCCAATGGTGTGCAGGTGGGATTGTTTTATGAGTTTTGTTCTGATATGAGTAAGTGTGTTCTGTTTGTCCGTCTGTCATAAGTTCATGAAACGGGGGTATATTATTAAATTAAGATAAAAATGGATATACTTTTAAACTAATAAGATATGCTCTGATATGTGTGTTAAGTCTGCATGAATCTGAACTTATGTTTTAAGAACGTTTGAGTTAAGATTTGTTTGTTTGGTTTTAAGCCCCTATAAGTATACTATCACGGGAAAATATTTTGGCGTGCAAAAACTAACCCCCGGGTTCACGAATATTGCTTCTACTTTGTGTTGTGCTCTATATATATGTATAGCGTGCGTGTGTTAACCCCTCGCTCGGTCTTTGGACTGACCCCCTCCCCGTTTATGTTTCTAGTGTGCAGGTTTTGGTTTGGGTTCGCGTTGGAGTTTGTGCTAGGCGGCAGTGTGTCATGTCTGTCATGTTTGTGTCTGTTCGCTTAGTTTGTTAAGCAATTTGTTTTGAAATATGTTTGTAAATTTTGTATAAGATGTGTTTCGTGCAGGTTGCATTTATGATTTAAATGTTTAGAATTCGGGACAGGTTAGGACAGGTACTTGGATTAGTCGAACCCATTTTGTTGTATAGTTATTCGGGACAGGCTAGGACAGGTTGCCTTGTTTAGTTGAACCCGTTTAGGTTGATGTTGTTTCACTTTCTGGATATATGAATTTATGATTGCTGATTTAAGTTTTTGAAAGTTGCCATTTTGTATTGCTTCCGCTGTCATGTTTTGCATTCTTTCACTTGTACAGGGTTAGATACCGCCTAGCCAGTGGGTGCGTTTTTCGTCTGTCACCCGTTCGCTGTGACTTAGTACGTGTACGGACTCCCCATTTCGTACACGTGTCGGGTCATAGTGCGGGGGTGTGATGCCCCACCGCTTGGGGTGTTACAATCCCAAAGTTGTAGGGATAGTACAAGAGTTACCCGTCAGCCCTTGCTTTCCCAGTTGGCTCAATACACTACCCTCGGGCCTAAGTGCAATCGTGGTACTCGCCAAAACATGCTTGAATCACAAACAATCATGGCTTGCTTGAAATCATTTATAGTTTGGTAAGAACGTTTATAAATATAATAGATTTTGGCCGAAAACTCCACATAAAGGTCATAAGGGTTCTATGTAAGTAGAACAAAACCTCACCTGTGCGACAAAAGATAACAATGATATGCTCTAAGGTTCCTGAGCCTCGTCCACGGCCTCGTTATCTGTGCAATCACGACATGTATAGTGAGACTTGAATCAAAATGGATAAAATATGGCGAACGGCGAAAAATGCAACGAGATGACGAGCAATGTACAATGTAGCATGAAAACATCTTGTTTCAGCATGTAATCAATCATATAATAGCAATTTGGGATCAAATAAATCATTGGATCAAAATGCCAAAATCCCATTTTTATGATGCAGCATTTGCTCTGTCGCAGGCCTGGGAACAGCCATTCCGGGTTCCAGTTCAAAATGGGAAGGGCCATTCCCATGCCCTTCCGAAAATGTCCCAGCGATTTATATTTTTAAAACGCTTTTACTGGGAACGGTCCTTTCGGCTCACAGGCCAAAATGGGAACGACCGTTCCCAAGTTCGCTTGCCAGCTTTGATTTAAAAGCATGGGAACGACTGTTCCCATAATGGACTGAAGCGGGAAGGGCCGTTCCCATCCTTCTGTAACTTGAAAAACAGAGCAGAAGCAGGGGAAAGCTTCGGCAACAACAACAAAGCTACCAAAACTCAAGTTTCAATTACCAAAATACAAGAATTTATAGGCAACAACATGCATACATGTTCAAAGTATCATAAAACAGAAAATAAACCATCAAACCATGATTGATCATCAAAATTTATGGGTTTCAAGCTCGTACACCAAACCATCACATAACCTCAAATTTTCCAAGAATTCATGCACCAATTCAACCTCACATCACGTTTTCAGGTATTAACTAACAATTAATCCATATTTCCCATGAAATCATAAACCCTAGCTACGATATAAATGATCAAGAATCATGAGTCCATGCCTACACCCACCTTGAACGAAAAGAAATGGAAGAAGATGATGACAATGGAAGACGAAGCTTCAATTCTTGAATTTTCGTTGAAATTAAAAACTTGGTTGGAATCACAAAATCCTTTCTCCTTGGCTTGAAGGTTGGTTCGGTGAGAGGAGGAAGCAGATTGGATGTGTATGGAATGAATTTGTTCATGGAAGATGAAGGAAGAAATAGGTACGTGAATCACCCTTTTTTGAATTTGACGAAATGTGTCAAATTGCAAATAAGTCCCTCATTTGTCTAAGTTATGCAATCAAGGATGATTGATTTACTAAATGATCAATTAAGTCCATGGAAAAATTACGCAATTCGGTCCTTGAGTTTAAAAGAATGAGCAAATAGGGACAAATTGGGGATTAAATCACTTCCGTTAATTATTTCACGTAATAATTATTTACTAGTCATGAAATAGTTCTCAATTTTGATATAAATTCATATATTTCACATAAATATAATGATATGCAATTTATAAAAATTATGATGTTAAGTAGGAAAATCGTAATTTAAAGAATTAAAATAAATTCCTAAGGCTCACAAACTCACACGTGGCGTGCTTACCTGTTCATCCGGAACCGGGTCGTTACATAACTTATAATTAAACTTAAAATGTAGCACTTTATGTAACTTTAATTATAAAAATATATCTAAATAAATTATTCTAAGTATGAATTGAACCAAATAAGATCATGAATATTTACAGACGTAATCACATTATATCATATCATAATTCATTCATTTAATTAAATAAAATTCATATATGTAGGAACATTGTACATTAAACTAACAATTAGGCATATATTTCATAAAATAAAATTCCTAAAGGCATAATTTAACTAATTCTAAGCATGTTATATTCATAATACCCAAAGAATACCTTATAAGTCATGAAATAATAAAAGGAAAAAAATCACCTTGGAGAGAGAGAGGGGAGGCCGAAACTATAGTGAGAGAATTGAGGATTTTGTGTGTTCTTGGAAATGAAATGTGGGGGGATATTTATAGGTATGTATTTGGGACCTAGACGGTATTTTTGAATAGTCAGGGTAGTGACTCACAAGATAAGGTAGGCTAGATGGATAATTCTAGGGTACTAAGGTGTATAGGTGATGTAAGAGCCTATGTATTCAAAATTATATCATAAATACATCATTTATAAATTAATTAAAAGATAGGTAGAAAATAATACTTAAAAAGTTCATGAATCTCTAGATTTGAGTTTAAAGTGGGAAAAATTGCAAAAGAAAGGGAATCGAAAGAGCTTTCCGATGATTATAAACACCTAACGTTTAAACGTTTCAAGTTAAAGTAGTTAGTGTTTGCAATTTTGAAAAATATGAAAAAATATATAAAACGAAGCTAGGATGTGAATTAGTTTATGAGAAAGTGTTCATGATTCATAAAATAATTTAAGGATTATTTTGAGTATAATATTGAATATCAAACGCCGTACGATTTAAAAGTTAGTTTTTAGGGCTGGAATAGTACTTTAGGTAAAATAGGAAAAATTTATAAAATGAGCTAGGATTTGAAATAGAGTTTGGAAAAGGTCTTAAAATTCATGAAATAATTCAAGGATTATTTTGGTTATAATATTGAATAGAGAAAGTGTTGAAATTCGGAAATACCTAAATTAGGGTTAAACTAGGGTGTCATGGCCGGTTTTGGTTACTGTGGGAGTTACAATGAGAATTAGGGTTTGGGAATTATACCATAATTCATAAAATTTCGCAAGGATTCATTTGACCTCTATATTTGGTAGGTAAAAGTGTCTCGGTAATTTCTACAGTAAGGAGTGAATAGTAAGTAGAGGCCTAATGAGAATTTTTGACAAACAATTTCCAAAGTAGATTTTGGAATAACAAAAGTTAGGATATGAATCCAGAAAATGTGGAATCTAACTTCCTAACGTTCCATAAGGAATATGTAAACATTTAGGCTCGGTGAATCAATAGTGATATGAGACTCATAGTCAAATATCAATCAAAATTGAAACATAAAGGCACGTAATTCACATAAAATGCAATGCATGATGGATGGAGTTTTTCTTGTAACCCTTTACTTACCTATTTCTTCCTGGCCCCAAAATTCGGACTGTTACAAGCATCAAGCCCTTGAATCCACTAGTAGAGAAGAATCAGAGGATTTTATAGAGATTGTAACACTTACTTTTACATTAAATCAATAAATTATTTGTTTCGCTATTTTCTTGTATTTGTAAACATTTATTGCAAATTCAACGAGAATTTGTGTAAACAAGAGGTACGACGTGATGGGTGTCCTATTTGCGCATTTAAATTCTTTAATATTGTTTTATTGCCATAATTGTTGATTATATGAAATACTTGAATTAATTTGATGATATGTTTATGAATTTGATTTACGACTTTGAATATGACTTCTAATGTGATCTTTGAATATGAATGTAACGCCCCCGTTTGCTCGACAAGTCAGGTATGATGTCACGAGTGGGTTTAGGCTGAGTTTTATGTGATTTAATTATGTTTAATTGCTAAGTGAATGTTAATTTAATAATTTCACGAAGTAATTGCTATTATGTGATCTATATGACTTAATTGATTTTGTTACTTGAACTCGTTTTTAATATGTTTACTTACTAATAAATATTTATTTCGATTATGTACATATTTGAACCTATATGAAATCCTTGGACTCAACCTAATTTTGAGTTGGACCCCAATTGGTCACCTATCAAACCTTGGGGTCCTAATTGAATCACTTAAATTGTTGAGGGACCAAAGTGCTATTTCCCCTTCTTTTCCCCCTTCATTACAAGATTCAACACCCCCCCCCCCCCCTCCCATCTCACTCATCTTCTTCCAATTTTCTCCCAACACCAATGCTCTCCAAACCCCTTTTTTTCTCCCCTCCAATCAAGCCACTCATCAAGCTCAAGAAACAAGGAGATTCAAGCTCACTTCTACCATTCGAAGCTCAAGAATGAAGCTCCTTCTTCTTCTTCTTCTTCTTCTTCTTCTTCTTCTTCTTCTCCTTCTCTCTTCCAAGGTATGTGTGGTTATATGTATATATATTGTGGTTTTGTGAAATTGTGGATTGAATGATGATTCGGTGATGATATGTGTCCATATATGTGTATTGTTGTGTATTTTGATGTGTTTTAGTGTATGAACTGATAGAGATATGATTTGGGGTGGTTTTGGAAGCTTTCCTTTCAGACCCCTACTCTTTTACCTTTGTCCAAACTTAGTTCAATTAAAACACGGCCATCTCAATATTTCGAGTTGGGAAAATATTCTGCACAACACGGCCGTGTCAGCTTCCAGGCCAATTTTGAAACAGTCGTACTGACTTCGTTTGAGCTCCGATTGGCCTAAATTTTTAACCATAGAAACCTCTTGAAGTATAGAACATTCTCGAATTGGAATCACCTTAAAATTCCTTGTGTTTTGTAAGATATGATCTTTTGAAAATTGTGTCGACACTTCGCCGAAATTCTACATTGGTGTAACTTCAAACGTACGCCGTTTTCGCCTCACTTTGAACCACAATTCGAGCAACATACCACTGAAAAGTTATATTTGTCTAGTTTCATTTCAACCGAACAAAACTTAATTCCAACATCTAGATCTTGAGATATCTCCAATTTTCTATAGCTTGTGTATTCCCGAAAACTTTCACCAAAATCCATTTTCTTGTGTTCCTTTCAGCCCCTTGACTGCTGTATGTGTTTTAATTGGTCTATTTTGCTTAAAAATTGTATTTATGATATTAATGGATTATTTAATGATATGTTATGATTTGATTATGAAATTTTATTGCTTGAGTTGTTGGACAAACATGACATTTATGCATCAAACGTTTAAGTGTTATAACATTACTCTTCTTGTAACCAATGCATCCCTTATGTGTTTAATGAATATTTTGCACCTATAAATGATTCATATGTATTGTGGACATCTATTATAACATATTTTGAAATAAATATTGAACGAACGAATGGTATGGATTGAATGTATGATAATGAATGGACACGATTTACTCGTGTAATGAAAGATCGAATCGTTTATGTGTCAAAGTGTCATTAATTGTGACATGAGCATCTTATTAGAAATTTCTTGTTGTTAAAGCAATGCCGTGCATCATATGTGGTTCATTGGAGTCTTGAGTCTCACGAATGCACCGTATTGTCTTTTTGGTACAGTTTTCTCCAGGGTGGAGAGGTGTCGGGTTTATAGGTTATCTTAAAGCCTTCTTTTCTCTTAGTTTTATTCGGTAAGGTGTAGCCAGGTGGGTTTCTCTTCTATTAGTTAAATATTACCTGATATACCTCAATGTATAAGTTTTAAGCCAAAGTACTATAAATATGATCTTATGTTAAAACCTTTCCTGTTTATTGAATCCCTAACCAAATGTTTTGGTGAGACATGATTGAATGCACTGAATAGGGGCCCTGGGACTGTGAGTACGTGGCTATCCAGGGAAGCATGGCTGACGGTGATCCCCGTGCGCTAGTCCCAACACAATGACGACGATACCGGCCTCGCTAGGAGATTAGCGAGGAATGGGAACTGGGCTTTTGGGGCTTCATGAACCCCTCTAGCCACAATGATTGGGTGGACAATGCTTTGGCCGAGTCGGTCCACTATCCGGAGCTAAAAGATGTAAGTGATAATGATTATGAATGATTATGATTGAATGATTACGAATGATTATGAATGATTATGAATGAATCTTGTATGATCATTAATGAATGAATGAATGGATAATGCACACACGAGGTGATGGTTGGAGAATTCGCCCACTCGCCGGGCTCACGTATTGGCCTAATGAATGAATGAATAAAAATTTGGTTATTGTAATCCCGTGTTGTTTTATTTGTTTTTACCCACTTGGGACACGTTTAAAAACCTCACCTGGGATTATAGCTTGCATGTGTATATGTTTCAATTCTATACTAGTATTGTATTACGCCCTGTTTTATACCCACCGGTCTCTTAAAGACTGAACCCGGTTTGTTTTCAGTTTTCTTACAGGTTTGGAGTGCTATGCAGGAAGTCGAGTCTGTCAAGTTTATTGGTTAAGTCTGAGTTTGTTCATATGCATATTGTAATTTGAATTAGTTTATACAAATGAATGTATGAATGCTTTGTTATATTATTTTGAATTCGGAACAGGCTTCTACGGATAGATTGAACTCGTGAAGTTTTGTTTTAAGATTTATGTTTGAAATTTCGGGACTAGGTATTTATGCTAGTTGAACCCGTCACTTATTGCCTATATTGTGATTGATTATATGTTTTGCTTCTGCACATGTTTTATTCCTCTGTTATTGTTTTGCATTTTGCCTACGTGGTTTCGAAATTGAGCTCCCGCCTAGCATAGTGAGTGAGTGAGTCCCCGTTCGCTCTGATCTTGCACGTGTATGGATTACCCATTTCATATGTGGGTTGGGTCTTAGTGCGGGGGATGTGACGTCATGCGCTCGGGCGCTACATCCTTAAGTGGTATCAGAGCTCCGAGTTGTAAAACCGTTATTCAAGCATCGTGTTTTATCGAGTCTAGGTCGAGCAGTATAGGAACAACTTGTCAACGTGTGCATTGGATCGATTCTTTCCATAAATTGATGATTAGTTGATATTAAATTGCTGAAATCTTATATTTTCAATGTGTCTTACTTTAAATTTTGTTGATTATATATCGCATTTTGCATCAAATGTGTGTTTAGGTTCTCTAATTATATGTCATAATCATATATTAACCCTCATGCATATGTATTTGAGATGAGTTATGGTTTGTAGGTTGTTCCTACAATGTTGAAACTACGGTTAACCTCGACAATAAACGTCTTTTTTTTTTTCTAGTTGTTGGGTGGTTAGCAAATGCAGCGAGGTTTAAAAGGGAGATAGGATCTTTCAAGGCCTTTTTCTTAAAAAGGTTATTTTATTTGCTCAAGGTCTACAATAGAAGGCTCGGCTCACAAGGAAATTCCACCAATTTCATCATTTCTACAAGTGAGTGTACATTGTGGGAACACAAACCACGAGTTTGAAGAATATAAAAGACGATGGGGATTATGGAGGTATTGGGATTTAAAAAGTTGGTTGTTGAATCTTCACGGCCTACAAAATAGAACTACATTTCATTGCTCAACACCGAGATAGAAGGCTTTGATCATGTAGACGTTTATCAATTTTATCCTCCCTACAAACCTTGAAGATTATCAATATAGGTACATCGTGGGAACCCGAACCACCAACTTAAAGGATGCATGAGACAACGTGATAGGTACGGATTCCTAAGCATCACATCATAAATACACTTCCTGTAAGATCGAATCACGCAAAAAAAAAAAAAAAAAAAAAAATTAAAAATTCATCACTGAGACCTTCATGGTTAGGGACCTAATTTGAAATTAGGGTGTTTGGGCCGTTCGTGGCTATTTTGAGCTCGGGAATTCGGATTCAAATCTTCACCTTAACATTGAGTTCATTTCAATAATTCGGATTCAATGGACTAACCATTTAATTCCTTAAATCCATTTGATTGTCCAACCGTTTTAAAATCCGATCCATGTGGACCAGATACCGTTTGACCTTAATCGTCCGACCCTACCCGTGTCTTTGCCAAGTGAAAAGGGCCAAGCCCCTTTTTCTTTTCCCCACTTTCACGTGCAGCAATAAGGAGAAGGGAGAAGGAGAGGATTTCCCCCATTTTGGCCTCAAGACTTCTAGCTCGGGTTTCACAAGATCTAACCATCCGATCAACGATTCAAGGTAAGAAATGTGTCCCTCTCTTCGAGTACTTCTTTTCTACCGATTGAATTTCTTTGTTCTTGCTTGATTCCTTCGATTTGGTGGATTGATGAATAGTTCCTAAACACGAAAACTTGCTCCCAACGTGCTTATATGCGATTTAAATTGATGCCAATATGTCATATATGTGTATTTTGATGCATTTTGGTGTATTAATTGGTTGGAACGAGGTTTGGGGTGGTTTTGGGTGTTTTACCGTCGAACCCCTGCTTCTTTGCTGCTCTTTTTGTCAGAAGATGACCCAACACGGCCGTGTCGAACCCTAGTTCATTTCCAACACGGCCGTGTCAGCTTCCAGGCCAATTTTGACAAGGCCGTGCTGACCTCATTTGAGCTCCGATTGCCCTGATCATCATTCTCAATTTCATTGTTTGGTGTACGGTACACTAAAGCATTCATGACACATGCATACATATATTAATTACTGCTTTACTTTCCTGTTAGTGATCGAATGTGCATGATGATTACTTCCTTGTGCATGACATGTGAGTGAGTTTGCATGTTGCTGGTGAGCTAGCCGCTGGAGGCAGCTTAGTTTTGGGGAGTGTGTAGGCTTCACGGTGAGTTAAGGGTCGTGGATAATTCAAGAGCTGAGTTTCGACACAAACGCCGGAGTATTGGATTGTGAATGGTTCGATGTTCGCAACATCCAGCCTACGCTTGGGAGCATTGAAGAATTCTGTTAGGTTCATGGTTGTGAGTTAGTGGTTGTGTAAGGCACCATACTCGTTTCAAACTGAACCCCAAGACTTAGGTTGTAATGAACTTAAATGATGAGAGATGAATTCTTCGGACCCTCTTGTTGTAGGAGTTCAATCGAGCTACTCGCTTAACATCGGATCTAGTTCGAGTGCAACCTTCTCTACAAGGAAGACCTGACCCCTGTTGCTTGAAGACCTTTTCCGAACAAATTCCTATCGGGATGTCGCGAAAACCACGTGGGATGAACACGGAGAATTTGTGCTTAGAGTCCAGAACTCGAGGCATTGGACCTGAGGACAGGTCCTTCTTAAGGGGGAGAAGTTGTAACGCCCCGTGTTTTCAAGACTGACCAGGTAAGGTGTCACGAGAGAGTTTTATTCCACACTTATGTGAATTAAGTGAATACCCATGCTTTAAGTGTCAACGTGTAAGTTTATTTCAATTATGTGCGCCTTAGAATTTATTTAATTGTACTTGGACTCAATTGTCCAATATTTGCAATTAGGGCCCTAATTTGAAATTAGGGTGTTTGGGTCGTTCGTGGCTATTTTGAGCTCGGGAATTTGGATTCGAATCCCAACCTTAACATTGAGTTCGTTTTAATAATCCGGATTCAATGGACTAACCATTTAATTCCTTAAATCCATTTGATAGCCCAACCGTTTTAAAATCCGATCCGTGTGGACCGAATACCGTTACCCTACCCGTGTCTTTGCGAAGTGAAAAGGGCCAAGCCCCTTTTTCTTTTCCCCACTTTCAGGTGCAGTAACAAAGAGAATAGAGAAGGACAGGATTTCCCACATTTTGGCCTCAAGACTTCTAGCACGGGTTTCGCAAGATCCAACCGTCCGATCAACGATTCAAGCTAAGTAATGTGTTCCTCTCTTCAAGCACTTCTTTTCTACCGATTGAATTTCTTTGTTCTTGCTTGATTCCTTATATTTGGTGGATTGATGAATAGTGCCTAAACACTAAAACTTGCTCCCAACGTGCTTATATGCGATTTAAATTGATGTCAATATGTTATCTACGTGTATTTTGATGCATTTTGGTGTATTAATTGGTTGCAACGAGGTTTGGGGTTGTTTTGGGTGTTTCCCCGTAGAACCCCTGCTTCTTTGCTTCTCTTTTTCGGAGAAGACGACCCAACCCGGCCGTGTCGAAACCTAGTGTTAGGAATATCCGCTTTGTGCTTTTCCTTATTGTAATCATAGACAATCTTTGAATGAAATAACGAATTGAGGCAACACTTCTTTATATGCTCTTGTTTGGTATGCGTTTACTTTATCTGTGCATGTATAAGAACTTCCCTAATCCTGATGACTATAGGACTCTACCATTTAGGTGAAATGGTTCATGAAACGAGCCCTATATCACATAAGTCATGATTAGTAAATTACTCCAAGCCGATGAGTCCTACAGACAGTGGGAGTGTCAACCTGACTCCTCTAAGGTTTGCTTGTGGGATCACGCCCTTAAGAAGGACCACCTTGTTTTATGGAGGTGCAAAGTGTATAGTTGATACGTGCGTGATATATGAGGGTTCATACTTTAATAAGTAAGTTCACTGAGGTGCCCCGTGTGAGATTAGCAAATATCTCACGAGTCATTGATGTGATTAATTGATCCTTAGACTTGAGGTTCTGTAGCGCCCGGAGCGTCGGTACGCCACAACCCCCGCACTATGCCCCAGTACATATACGAAACGGACATCTGTATACGCACCAAGTCATAGCGAACGGGTGACAACCAAAAACACTCCTGGCTAGGCAGGACTAGACCCTATCATTCAGGTGCGCAACAAGAACGAATATGCGGAAGCGTAATTAGAACGAATATGCAAACGAGTTCAAACTATGTAATCTACTAGAGCAAAATATATATACATTAGCCACCAAGGCTAACAAAACATTAACAAGTATCCAAAAGTGTAGGAGGTCAACAAGGCCTCAGTATTACCACCGATAATTGTATGCTGTATCTAATGCATAACTCTAACAAGAGAATAAAGATCTAGCTAGGTACAAAAGTAAAAGACTGTACTAACTTTCCCGCCTAGCTACGACCACCTGTACCTGCAACTGCAAAAGGAAAAAAAACATGGAGGGGTCAGTCAAAGGACTGGTGAGGGGCTACACACGCAACCGTATATATAAATATACATGCAAGCACACAGTTCCCTAATCCCATTATACGTTCTTCATCAAAACATATTAATTTTGGAAAATTCAAAACTAGCACAATGGGATTACGGACATTAAATTCATTAAAGAATTACTGTAGGTTGCTCAGCGAGAACGAGCGGTCTCCAACCTTTACTCCTCATTTTCAATCATTGCGGTCGTTCACACACACAATAATATCATTACCTAAACATCCTTTTTCCTCCGGGTTGATGGTTCGGGCGGCCAACCCTCCCCATCCACATACACATGAGAAACGAGGGTGCATGACTCCCTTGCCCTTGGGACTCCGTCCTCCACTAACCTCCTAATGGATTCTGGGTTCATCCCCTTCGATATGGGACCGTACAATGGGCTAGCCGTCGGCCCTTGCCTCACCGGTTCACCCAAAGCACGACCCCTGGGCCCTACAACATAACACACACACACATCTCGCCAATCGGTTCGGTTGTTGTTTGAAAACATTTTCATTAATATATAATAATAAAAGGGTTGATTTTAGTAAAATATTTTGGCTCTTCTATCACATGCACGGTTGTAGGTCGATATATAAAGACAAACCTCACCTGAGTGGAATGAACGACAAAAAGAGGCAACAAAATGCCTACTCGACCTGGTCCTCTCCGCCCTGGAGATTATCTGTATAGACCGGATACATTTCAATTAAGACTCGACTCAAAATGAACCAGGTAACGACTCACGACAATTACATTTAACAATATGAATGATATGACATGCAATGAGACCGTATTATAGGATGAGCACGCCCAATGTATGCACACGAAACTAATTAAACAGTTAGACAATTTATGGATTTTAATTTAAAGAATATATCACATTTTAAATAATAAAATCAAAAAACGAAGTTAGAAATAAAACACGAAGGAACTTATACAAATTTATAAAAGTCCAATAAAAGTTAATGAACTAAAATTGGGTACTGTGGCTGCTAGACTGCGTTCGACAACAACAAAATGGACAACAATAACAGTCAACTCACACAAAACAAAAGTAAGAGAGCAGGGGGCAACTCATTATTTCCAATTCCATTAATCCCTTAGTTCCAAATTAATTAATAGGAAGCAGCAGCAAAAGGTGACAAAAGCAACAATTAATGGTTGACCATAATGCCAACCTATTTAAAATTCAATTGATGGTTAATTAAAGCAAAGAAAACAAGTTATCTTATGAACTTACAAGACAACTGTACGCACCAATAGGGGAGTTTGTTTCTTCAACTCTAATTTCAAATACAAAGTTCCAATTTTAATTATTATCATTTAGATCAGCGAACAACTAAGTTTCCAACATTAAATAGGCAAATAGGCATAAAACATCATCTAACACTTAAAATTTATATATTTAAAATATGAAATTAAAACTCTAATTTCTATTCAAATAACCATATATATATAAATAGATAGATACATATATATATATATATTTATACGAAGAAACCTACCACAAAATAAAGAGTGAGGTGAGGAGGAAAAATTGGTGGTAGCTGGACAATGGTACTACTGGGATGGAATAGGGTTCCAGTCCTCCAGAGGTGTTGAAGGAAACTTATTATTTCCTTCCCCCTTTCGAATTCTAAGCTAAATATGTGTGAGGCTGTGAATACAAGTAATTTGTGTTTATGAGTTTGTGAGGCGGTGGGTTTGAAAAAGGGATATATAATATAATATAATATTATATATGTAAATAGTAAGTGTATACTAAAGATTACATATTCTATGAATACAATATAGTGGTGCATTTTTATATACCTAAATCATTTAGTACATATGTGATTCAAGCATAATTACATGTGTATATGTTGTGCACGTGTAAACACACAGGTAGATGCATGTAATATATATATAAATACATAAATAAATAAATAAATATATATATATATATATATATATATATATATATATATATATAACATATTATTATAATATAAAAGTACACACATATATATAAATGTATGCGGTACGTACCATTACTATAATATAAAAGTACATATATATATATAAAGAGTTAATTGCGCCGAAAACCCTGTGTTATGTCTAGTTAGCACGCAGAACCCTGTGTTTCAACAATTAGTATAGAAAACCCTATGATTCTATTAAATTCTCACACCGCCCCCTTTAACACTCAAAGGGCAATGGAGGACAAGAAATGTCTGTTTTGCCCCTTTAACACTCAAACAAGGTATCATATATATATATATATTAATATGTATTATATGTATCATATATATAATGTTATATATTGATGTAATTAATTCAAAAAAAAAAGGTATATATTTCATAACTAATTAAAATTAATGTTAAAATAATATATTTTATGATATAAATTTATATATATCATATGATTAATGATTTGTATTATATATATCACATATATATATTGTTATATATTAATGTAATTAATTCATGTAATTAATTCAAAAAATTAAATATATATTTTATAACTAATTAAAATTAATGCTAAAATAATATATGTTATGATATAAATTTATATATATCATATGATTAATGATCACCAATTAATAAAACTAAGCAGCAACCAAATTCCATGAATTTATAATTATCGATTCATAAACAAGGACTCACAAGATATTACATATATAATTTAGGACAGATAACACATCTTGACTAAGCTTAACTAATGAAACTAATTAGATTAAATTAACTTACTAACTACAATTAAATTATGTACACAGTAAATTATGCTGGGATGGGGCTTTACAAGTAAAGAAGAGCAGCAGGCTATTGGCGGTGGTGCAGCGGCAGCGGCAAGGTGGAGATGGAGCCGGAATTTGAGAGAACAGAGAGGAAGAGACTAATTGAGAGTGGTGGTCGGTCTTGGCCGCCACCACCACCACAAATCCACCCACTGCCGGCAAGCCCACATTCTCCCTAAGCTTCTTCATCTTCTTCAGCATCGCGCCACCACGTCGCCACCAACACCATCCTTTTCCAATCCAGATCTGAAAGCACCATCGCCACATCGCCACCACCACCACACAGTCATCCCAACCCAGATCTGCAACCACCACCACCGCCACGAAGTCAGATCTGAAGCCGCCACCACCACCACCAGATCTCCACTTCGACAAAATGGGGTCCCTCAAGAATTACATCTACAGAGGAATAATTTCTCCGAGAAAATACTCGATCGATTGGGCGACTCAGCAATTTGATCTATCTCCAAGGCATGTCTGCCGCCTGGTTCGGATTCATCTCCGGGGAAAGAAACCAACCAACAAGAGGTTTAAAAATAAATTTTCAGATCTGAGATTTTTTAAAAAGTTATGGGTTGTCGGTGGTGTTGTGTGGAGAGGAGGGTGGACGGCGGTGGTGAAGGGTGATGCTGCATCTGGGCTCTGGCGGTGATGGTGGCCGGCAGCGGAGGGGTGCTGCTTTGGGGGACAATGGGTTGGTGGTCGGCGGCATGGTGATGTTGCATCTGGCGATGATGGTGGACGGCGGTGGCGAAGGGTGGCGGCGGCGGGGTGCTGCTTGAGGGGGGAAAGAGGGAGAGAGACGGACCACGTAAATTATAAGTGTGAAACAAATTTAAACTTTTTTTAATTCATTTTGTTTTTATTTTTTCATAATATTTGAATTGTATTTTCAAAAAAAAAAAAAGAAGAAAAAATATGGGTTTAATTTTATTAGGTTACATAGGGTTATAAATGTCATTTCACAGCCAATAAGTACAAGAATTTGTAATACCAGCTGCAATTACAGCGCGTGTGATAACATGCACGGACGGAGGGTTTCCCGTGATAATTAAAATAATTCACAGGGTTTTCTACGCTAATTGTTGAAACACAGGGTTCAGAGTGCTAATTAGGCATAACACAGGGGGTTTTCGTGCAATTAACTCTATATATAAAGGTATGCAGTACGTACCATTATTATAATATAAAAGTACATATATATATATATATAAAGGTATGCAGTACGTACTATTATTATAATATAAAAGTACATATATATATATAAAGGTATGCAGTACGAACCATTATTATAATATATATATATATATATATATATATATATATATATATATATATATTAGATTAGAACTAAAGTGTGAATTTCACATTTAATTTACAACTATCAACTAAAATATTAGATTCACATTTAAATATAAAATTAACAACTATTTCACACTTAGGTACTTAATGAGCAAATTTAAGTTTAGAAAACTGCATATTTAGCAAATAAAAAATGAAATTAAAATACACGCAGCACTCGAACTAACACACACGTGTCGTTATACCTGACAACCACCGAGACGGGGCGTTATAACCTTCCCCCCTTAAAAGAATCCGGTCCCCAGATTCTACTTCGGCTTCAAACAACTCCGGATAGATTTTTCTCATCTTTTCCTCGGTTTCCCAAGTGGCTTCTTCAGACTTCTGATCTTGCCATAAAACTTTGACTAAAGGAATTCTCCGGTTTCTCAATTCTTGATATTTCTGATCAAGGACTCTTACTGGCTTTCTCACAATCGTCAGATCCGACTCTAGTTGTACATCTTCCACGGAAAGAATATCTGATTCATCGGGGTAATACTTTCGGAGTTGGGACACATGAAAAACATTGTGTATTCCAGTCAAGCTTGGCGGAAGGTCCAACCGATACGCCGCTTCGCCAATGCGCTCAGGTATCTCAAATGGACCAATGTAACGAGGATTTAGCTTCCCGCCTCTCCCAATACGGGTGAATCCTTTACGTGGGGATGCTTTCAAAAAGACTCTATCCCCTACCTCGAACTCAAGGTTCCGCGTTCTTCGGTCGGCATAACTATTATGACGATCTTGAGCAGCTTTCATCCGTTGTTGAATGATTTTAACATTATCGATAACATCTAGAACTGCATTAGGAAGGACTCCCCTTTTCTCTTTCTTTTTCACCCCTTCTTCCTTCGTCCACTTCCAATCCTCTAGATCGAAAAACAACGGTGATCGACACTTCCTACCGTGAGAGCTTCATGCGGTGCCATCCCAATCGAGGCTTGATAGCTATTATTGTAGGCAAACTCAATCAAGGGCAACTGTTTGTCCCAAGTGTTCTAAAAGTCCAAAGCACAAGCTCGAAGCATGTCTTCGAGGTATTTGATCAACCTCTCTGACTGTCCGTCCGTCTGAGGGTGTGACACTGTGCTGAAGTTAAGTTTCGAACCCAAATGCTTCTGAAGATCCTGCCACAATTTTGAAGTGAACCTCGGATCTCTATCCGACACAATGTTAATCGGGATTCCATGAAGCCTGACAATCTCGTTATTGTACTTCTCCGCTAGCTTGCTTACTTTATCGGATATTCTTACTGCAAGAAAGTGGGCAGACTTGGTTAAGAGGTCGACTATCACCCAAATTCCATCAACACCACCTTTAGCCTTCTGTAAACCAGAAACGAAATCCATTGTCACTTGTTCCCACTTCCATTCCGGAATAGGCAAAGGTTGTAACAAACCTCCCGGTTTCTGATGCTCGGCTTTGACTTGTTGGCATGTTCGGCAATGCCTTACGTAATTGGCCACGCCCTTCTTCATACCATTCCACCAATAATACTGTTTCAAGTCTCGGTACATCTTGTTACCACCGGGATGCAATGAATAAGCTGTCTTATGTGCCTCTTCAAGGATCATACGTTGTAGCTCTTGTGGCACACAAACTCGAGCCTTAAATCTAAGGACTCCGAATTCATCGAATCCAAATGGTGACTCCGGATTATCCCTAACTTTCTCAATCCGGTTCTGAATCCAAGGATCAGTGGCTTGAGCATCAAGAATTCTTTGTTTTAAATCTGGTTGTATGGTGATGTTAGCAAGTCGAGCTTTCAATATAATGCTCTCGATTCCATCACTCGTGCTAGCCTCGAAACTCGATATGCTTTGTAGCGCCCCAACGCCACAACCCCGCACCGTTGTATCACCCAAGTAACTAGGAAGCTTTATTACTCGAGAGATACTTCGGCGAACGGACAGAACATAACAAAGATCAGAGTAACCAGTGTTGCCAACGCAGCGGAATTTCAGAATAATTTTAAACTTTTGAATTTTAAACTTTTGAAAACATGAATGCAACACAGTAGTATATGCATAACCACAGAAACAAGTGGCCATAATATTAACATAAAACCTTAGTTCAATAGGAAAACAAAGGAACATAATAAAAACGGAGTCCAAGTAATTCAGGTCGTAGCCTGAACAAGTTCTCATAGTAAAACATGCAACGTAAAGGTAGAGGTAACCGCGACTATGCAGGACAAAGGAAAGTAATTAGCAATCCTGACTTAACAAAAGACCTCCTACAGCTTCAAGATACCTCTAGGAAGTGCCGGGCTGCCTACCTGAAACCATGAGGTCAGAAAACAGGGAAGAGGTATTAGTCAAAAGGGACTAAGTAAGGTAATTTGCAATAAGAAAGAGTAATTGGACTGGAAGGGTTTTGAAAGACTTTCTTAGCGACTTTCCTCAAACCGAAAAGAAACTCTTTATCTTAAAACGGGATTTTTTCACAAGCACACACATCAGAGGTTCTGGTTCATATATACTTTAAAACGGGGAACAGGGTACGGGATATTTTCCAAAAATATGAACCAGACTTTAAAACAAAGTTTGCCCGCAAACTAGGCCATATCCATCCTTTACTCCTCAAAACATTTACAAAGTTGGTATCAAGATGCGTTAGGACCCCGACACCCATAATCACATGCACCACCCCTTCTCCCCTTATTGTAGCGCCCAGGGAGCTACCCCGTGGTGACGTGCAAAACGGGAGGAATTTACCACCTCTCCGGACCTTCGATTTGGAGTAACCAACCTCCGATTAAACCATCATCAAGGTTATTACGGCGGCCAGTATCATAGTAGCCATTTGTGCACGCTTCCCGGTCTACTACTAACCATACCGCCAGGGCCCAACATAACAAAGTTTCCAAAACTTGCTTTCAGAATAACAAAGGTGCATAAGCACACAGAGTTCAGATGACTGAACCTTTAATCAAAGCAGTATAACAGTGAACAGAACATATATCAGAGATTATTGACTTTAAACTCGAAGCATTGTCCCAAACGGGAAAACGTTAACTTGAAAGATAGGAATCTTTGCACCCGAAGGCGTTGATTTTGAAATCATTTGAAAACGAAGGAATATTCATGGTTCCAGTTGAAATAGTTTAAACCTCACCTATTTATTTAGATAAGCTGATAGTTGGTAGAAGACAGGGTTCACACAGTACCCTGCGGATCCCAGAACTCGGTATTATCTCCTGTAAGTGACAGACTACTATGAGCTTAAGGGTCTGAGTCCCACACATGATTAATGATGCATGATTGAGTGCGGGTAGTCAAGTATTGAAGTGTAAGATTGAAAAGAATACGACACATTTAAACAAGGGATAATCTTTCCCGAAGAAAGAATTCGGGCAAACGATTAGTCTCATTAGAAAGCTCGTATCAAAAGCTTAGGGGTATGTTCTTAGGGTCTTAGAACAACCCCAATGTGAACTTTGAAATCTACTTTGATCCCTTGTTTTTTGAGAATTTTCGAAAAAGGCGTTGACCGTTGAATTCGTCTCTTTGAAATGATCAATTAGGTTAAAAGTCAAAATTCTTGGTCAAGGTCAAAGTCAAAGTCAAAGTCAAAGGTCAATGGTCAAAGGTCAAAGATCACTATTCAAGTATACGGTATATATACAGTATGTATACTGTACTTATACTGTATGTATACGTGTATTTATATAGTATGTATACGGTATTTATACTGTATGTATACGGTATTTATACGGGGATACCTACCGTATTTATACAGTATTTATACAAGGTACATACAGTATTTATACAAGAATACATGCGGTATTTATACAAAAGTACATACGTATTTATTAGGGAAATACACTTAGTATTTATACGAAAGTATACACGTATTTATACATATTGGAATCAAATACGTATACGTATATTATACATGTATACCATAACATATATCAATTGGTCAAGTATAATTATATGTAACAATTAATTAAACACGTAACATTTAAAACTATAGGTTATGCTTTAATTATGTAACATTAAATAACATGTAACATTTAATTAAATCCTGAAATAAATTAAATTACTTAAGTATGATCATAAAATAATTAAAATGTAACATATAACATGCTAGCATAATTGTCACATAATTAATTTGTCACAAAATTAAATTATGTAACACATTTCATAAAAAACTATACTATAAGAAATATAATTCATAATTCATGAATAATTAAAGCATAAATTAAATCACATAATTCATGCACAAAATAAAACATAAATTAAATCCTAAACCTAGCATAATTAATAAATAAATTAAAACATAAAATAAAACACAAATTAAAACACAAATTAAACTAATTAAAACATAAAAAAAAAAAAAGAAAACTAACCTTAAAAGGGGGGAGGAGTTCGGCCACTAGGGGGAGAGGAAGAGAATGGAGTGAGCACAAAATAAGACCCCAACACACTTATTTATAGTTGTTGGGAAGGACCAAAGTGCAAATAATATTTATTTTAGGGACTTAAGGTGGGGTACTTTATGAAATTTCCAAAAATAGGTTTCCTTCTTTACATAATTGTCACAGCAGGGGTATTCTGGTAATTTCACCTTTCTCCTGCGTATTTTTGAAGTTGGAAAAGTGTCCAAGAGCTAGGAAATAAAATTAGCTTCGAAACGGTTACTCACGGGTCAAAATCGGACGTACGGTTTAAAAGTTATAAGCTTCGGGAGATTTGATTTTCTTGAATTTCGAAAATTAATTAAATTATGAAATAAATACTAGGATAAGATTTGAAGATCCGAAAGGCTTTCCAAAAAATGTAGAAAAATTCGAGGAACGTTATGGTGATGATCTCAAGGGCTAAATCATTCTAACGAAGGAAATATTTCTTACCGACGGGAATTCTTATTTGAAAATAAATTCTTAAATTGCTCTGGACACATAAACAAAACCTCAAAGCACTGAAAAGAGACTTGAAAAATTCCAAGAAAGTAGGTATAGGTTCTTTGAGGTCTCTTGAATAAAACGGTATAGTGCTGGTTCCGAAATAAGTTGTGCTAAAGGTAGTTCCCCCCCCCCCCCCCCCCCCCCCCCTTTGGTCACCTAATATCACATATGAGCACTCAATTCATGTAGGGATGCATGATATGATTTATTTAAAATACGGATCAAGTTTTATAAACGCCCTTACGTCGCCCTTTGTTTACCTTTATTGATCCGGTCCTGAACCGGGCTGTCACAATCTCCCCTCCTTAAGAGGAATCTGTCCTCAGATTCTCTTCGTGATCTCTAAACAATTTGGGTAGTGCTCTTGCATCTTTTCCTCAGTTTCCCAAGTAACCTCCTCAGTACCGTTCCTCAGTTTCTTTGAGGATCTTAACCGCTTTCAACTCGTAGGTTAGATTAGGTTCTAACGGAACTTCCTCTACTGGCACCACCTGTGTCTCATCGGCAAAGTATTTGCAAAGTTGGGATACATGAAATACATTATGGATTCCTGTTAAGCTTGCTGGTAGATCTAGGTGATACGCTGTTGGACCCACATGTTCTAGTATCTCAAAAGGTCCTATGTATCTAGGGTTCAATTTTCCACCTTTTCCAATCCTTGTGAACCCTTTCGTTGGCGATGCTTTCAGAAACACTTTCTCACCCACATCGAACTCTAAATCCCTTCTTCTTTTGTCGGCATAGCTCTTCTGTCTGTCCTGGGCGGCTTTCATTCTTTGCCTGATTATCTTAATCTTTTCTGTAGCCCTTTCAATCCATTCGAGTACTTTGGCCCTGGGAGTTCCCTTAGAGGTATCCCTTGTCTCATCCATATCCCAATATACTGGAGATCTACATTTTCTCCCATACAAGGCTTCATATGGAGCTGCTTGAATTGAAGTCTGATAACTGTTATTGTATGCAAACTCCACGAGGGGTAAACAATCTTTCCAACTGTCTGAAAAATCCAAAGCACACGCTCTTAACATATCCTCCAGATATTTAATCAATCTTTCTGACTGTCCGTCTGTCTGCGGGTGCGCCGCTGTGCTGAAATGCAACTTGGTTCCCATCAAGCTTTGAACATTTTGCCAAAGTTGGGATGTAAACTTTGGGTCTCTGTCAGACACTATACTCACCGGCACTCCATGTAATCTCACAATTTCTTCTTCATACAGTGTTGCTAAGGATTTAACTTTATCCGTAGTCTTGACCGGTAGGAAGTGTGCTGATTTTGTCAATCTGTCAACTATGACCCATATACTGTCTTGTCCTTCCTTAACTTTAGGTAACCCGGTAACAAAATCCATGGTTATTTGCTCCCACTTCCATGTAGGAATTGGTAGTGGTTGTAACTTTCCTGCTGGCTTTTGGTGTTCGGCTTTAACCTTTTGGCAAGTTAAGCATTTCTTGGCATATTCAGCAATGTCTCTCTTCATTCCGTTCCACCAAAACTGCTTCTTGAGATCTTGGTATATCTTTGTTCCTCCAGGGTGTACTGTATAACGTGTCTTATGTGCTTCATCAAGTATTTCCGTTCGGATAGCGGAAGGCACACAAACTCTGCTCTTATATCTCAAGATTCCATCTTCACCTTTACTGAATTTTGTCTCGTCATCCTTCTCCTTGGAATTGAGACACTTCTTAATCCATTCGTCTATAGCTTGTGTCTTTATCAACCGATCCTTCAGTGGTGATGAAATTATTAGATTTGCCAACTTAGCTCTAGGAATCACTTGAGCTGGTCTTCTTTCACACTCTATTGGGTGTCGTTCGACATGCGCTATACTAGCCTTTCGACTCAATGCATCAGCCACCACGTTAGCTTTTCCAGGATGGTATTGAATTGTACAATCATAGTCTTCCAGAAATTCCATCCACCTTCCCTGTGTCATGTTTAGCTCCTTTTGAGTGAACAAGTACCGCAAACTTTTATGGTCCGTGAACACTTCAAAGGTTACCCCATACAAGTAATGTCTCCATTTTGCGAGGGCAAACACGATCGCTGCTAGCTCCAAATCATGGGTGGGGTAGTTGGCTTCATGTGGTTTAAGCTTTCTTGATGCATATGCTATCACCTTTCCATGCTGCATCAGAACGCATCCTAACCCTTCTTTCGAAGCATCGGTATAAACGGTGTAACCTTCCTTCCCTTTTGGTAATGTTAGTACAGGTGCGGTAGTTAATCTTTTCTTTAATTCCTGAAAACTCTATTCGCATTTCTCTGTCCATACGAACTTTCCTTCCTTCTTGGTTAATTGAGTAAGTGGTGCTGCTATCTTTGAAAAATCCTGTACGAATCTTCGATAGTGTCCTGCGAGTCCCAAAAAGCTTCTTACCTCAGAAGGATTCCTTGGTTGTTTCCAGTCCAAAATCGTTTCAATTTTCGAGGGATCCACTTCGACTCCTAAACCAGATATGATATGTCCTAAAAATGAGATCTTTTCCAACCAAAACTCACATTTGCTGAATTTTGCATAAAGTTTGTGATCCAGCAAAGTGCTCAACACTAACCGAAGATGTTTGGCATGATCTTCTGGTATCTTGGAAAAGACCAAAATGTCATCAATAAAGATCACCACGAGCTTATCAAGAAACGGCCGAAAAATCCGATGCATCATATCCATAAATGTAGCTGGGGCATTTGTTAGCCCAAAGGGCATTACTACGAACTCAAAATGCCCTAACGACTATTGATAGCTGTCTTGGGAATATCCTCATTTCTAATTTTCAATTGATAGTACCCTTGCCTCAAATCTAGCTTGGAGTATATTTGAGATCCTTCAAGTACATCGAATAACTCCTCGATGTGAGGAAGAGGGTACTTATTCTTCACCGTCATCCTGTTAAGTTCTCGATAGTCGATGCAAAGTCGTAATGACCCATCTTTCTTCTTAACAAATAACACAGGTGCTCCCCAAGGAGAAGTACTAGGGCGGATATATACTGCCTGTAGTAATTCATCAAGTTGTTTCCTTAACTCCTGAAGTTCAGCCGGTGCCATCCGGTAGGGTGCCTTAGAGTATGGCTCGGCTCCTGGAACTGTCTCAATCACAAACTCTAGTTCACGGTCTGGTGGTAAGGTGTTTAGGTGTTCAGGAAACACTTCTGGGAACTCGTTGACAACCTCCACTTCTTCTATTTTACTCTGATCCTTTGGTCTATTTAAGAGGTAAGCAACGAATCCTGTAGCTCCCTTCTGAATCATTCTTTTTGCTTCCATTGCCGAAATCATTGGTGTTTGTCTTCCTTGTCGATCTGATGTCTGACTTTCATCCTTCCCTAAGATAACTTCCTTCTTAAAACAATCCAGCTTAACTCGGTACTTATGAAGCCAATTCATTCCCAAAATAATCCCATACTTTGTTATTGGTAGTGCAACAAGATCCAAGGGATAAAAATGACCATTGATTCTAATAGGGCAGCATTTATATACTTGATCCGTTTTAAGGCAAGTTCCTAAAGGAGAACTTACTTCGAAAAGATATGGCAATTGCTCAAGTGGAAATCGTAAACGCGCACATAATTTGGATGCAATGAATGAATGCGTGGCACCAGGGTCGTATAGGACCTTAACTGGCGTGTCAAGAACATTTACCGTACCTTCCACAACAACCGTAGGATCTGGCTCATCGCATCCATCCAGAGCATAAGCCCTTCCTCTGACCATTGGCTTGTTTGCATTTCCCGCCACCGCCTTACCTTTGCCTTGATACCCTTGCCGTTCTGGCCTACCTGTTGCTTTTGGACAATTCCCGAGCTTGTGGTCAGGACTTCCACAATAGAAGCACTGGCCAGTTTTCTTTCTACAGGTTGCTTCGGTATGCCCTGGCCTATGGCAGAATTCACATTCAACCTCGTTCTGAGGGGCAAGTGGTGCTTGCGGGGGTGCCATCATTGGTCTCTTTCCTGATCTAAAATTTAACTGATTGGCTGAGCGTTTGAACCCCTGTGGTGATTTCGATTGATATGGCTTCGCATGGTTGGCGGTCATCCTGATCTCTCTATGGGCTGCTTCAGTACTCAGAGCAGTTTCAACTGCCTGAGTGTATCCTTCAAGATTCAGAGGTGCCAAAGCCCATCGTAATTCTGACTTGAGTCCATTGATGAAGCGTTTGGTCTTCCTACGCTCATCGTACAGAATATGCGGTGCATATTGTATCAGTCTCACAAACTTGGCCTCGTACTCTGCCACAGATAGTGTTCCTTGGGTAAGATTCATAAACTCGGATTCCCGGGCATCCCGAGCGACTTGCGGAATAAACTTGTCCTCAAATGCTCTTACAAACTCAGTCCAGCCGTACCTTATCCCATTTTCAATCCACACATTCTTCGTATGATTCCACCAATTCAGCACTGCTCCTTCCAGGAGGAAGGTCGCAAATTGAACTCGCTCTCTATCCTCCCGAAAGATTTCATGGCTTCGAAGATCTTCACTAAGCTTGCAATCCTGTTTTCAATTTTAAGATCATTGGGCTCTCCGAAGAACTTCTGGGGGTTCATTCGGAGAAACTTTTCAAGTGTCTTTTCATTAACTGAGTTGTAAGCCCGAGCAAATTGGCTCAAAGTCTCCCCAATTTCTGGTTGTTCTTGTGGTATCGGTGGAGGACGGGGAAATTCCACAGGTGGTGGCGGTGGAGGTGGAATGCGTTCACGTGGAGCTCTTCTCGGGGGTATATTATCACTGTATTCATAATATCACCCCAAAGAGATATAATGCATGGCGATAAGAATGGTCCATATACTCAATGTTCCACATCAGTAAATAACACTCAATCATCAAAGTTGCAATTAGGCACGTAGTCATCAATTCAAAGTGTCCCAATTTAATCCATTAAGCAATCATTATTCACAAGTAACAGAAAACAGTCATATATATAGATGCACAAAATGAAATGGTATGATCCATGCACGACCCTAATGGTATCTTGAAGCATTTCTAAAACTCATGACATGATAGATATAGAAAACGGTAACATGCAATGATATGAGTAAAGCCGCAAAAGATGATGTCATATATGCAAATTTTGGAAAAGCTTTTATACAAAGGCTATATCTGACCAAAAAGACAAAAAGGGGGAGGACCCGATGCTAAGTCGAGTTGCTCCCGTACAGCCTAAGCTCTCCAAAACATCATCTGTCAACTGTCATAATCTGCCAAAAGGGGGATCTCTGGGGTATATATAATCCCCTCCCGTACACCCTATCTGTCACAATATGCTGCATACCTACTGAGTATATATATGCTACTACTATCTGCCTCTATATACAAGTCCCAACGGTCCGGACTCAGCTCCTCTACTGCTGGCTATGACTGGCTCCATCGCTATCATCAGATACAGCAATGAAATCTCCCTGTCATGCTGGAGATGGGCTCTCCTCCTCAGATGGTCCCTCTGTCTCCTGATCCTCTCCTGCATGTGTGTCCATAGGGTCCCCTGGAGCAGCTGGCTCACTGTGTACTGGTCCCTCGTACTCCAAAGCCGCCTGCTCATCGGTGAGGTAGAAAGTCTCACAAAGTCGGGCCCTAATCCGGCTCTGATAACGATGGTGCATCTCCATAGCAAAATCCCTATCAGTAGTCATATATGCCAAGTCTGCATCTAACTGTGCAATACGGGACGCCTGCTGGGCTCTGGCCTGGCGCTCCTCTGTCAATCGAGCCTCCATCTCTCTGGCATGCTCCCGGGCAATATCCCAATCAGTCCGATGCTATGCTGCCAAATCATGGTAAGGAATAGCCTCCAGCCGAACCTCTCTCAATCTAAAGCTATCCTGTAGGTATTCATCCCGTTCAGTTTCCAGCTGATGAACGACCCTATTGGGGTACGAATACCCCGGGTGTCCCCTCTCCTGCGCTCGCTGCCATGTATAATAACGGGCCCTACCCCGGCGAACTACTGCTGCTGTACGAGGGGGCTCAAGCTCGTCAAAATATGCCTCATCCTGCTCTCGCTGACTCAGGCTGTCCATAACTATAGTGAAAGCACGCAGACTCGCACTGTCCATAACTACAGAGTAACCACAGATATGAATACTAAGATGTAGAGTAACTAAACTCAAAACATCCTCTATGCTTCGAGCTCTCAGGTTAAGTCTCTTCTTACTCAACCTGAGGCTCTGATACCACCTTAGCTGTAGCGGCCCAACGCCACAACCCCGCACCGTTGTATCACCCAATTAACTAGGAAGCTTTATTACTCGAGAGATACTTCGGCAAACGGACAAAACATAACAAAGATCAGAGTAACCAGTGTTGCCAATGCAGCGGAATTTCAGAATAATTTTAAACTTTTGAAAACATGAATGCAACACAGTAGTATATGCATAACCACAGAAACAAGTAGCCATAATATTAACATAAAACCTTAGTTCAATAGGAAAACAAAGGAACATAATAAAAACGGAGTCCAAGTAATTCAGGTCGTAGCCTGAACAAGTTCTCATAGTAAAACATGTAACGTAAAGGTAGAGGTAACCACGACTATGCAGGACCAAGGAAAGTAACTAGCAATCCTGACTTAACAAAAGACCTCCTACAGCTTCAAGATACCTCTAGGAAGCGCCGGGCTGCCTACCTGAAACCATGAGGTCAGAAAACAGGGAAGAGGTATTAGTCAAAAGGGACTAAGTGAGGTAATTTGCAGTAAGAAAGAGTAATTGGACTGGAAGGGTTTTGAAAGACTTTCTTGGCGACTTTCCTCAAACCGGGAAGAAACTCTTTTATCTTAAAACGGGATTTTTTCACAAGCACATACAAGCACACACATCAGAGGTTCTGGTTCATATATACTTTAAAACGGGGAACAGGGTACGGGATATTTTCCAAAAATATGAACCAGACTTTAAAACCAAAGTTTGCCCGCAAGCTAGGCCATATCCATCCTTTACTCCTCAAAACATTTACAAAGTTGGTATCGAGATGCGTTAGGACCCCGACACCCATAATCACATGCACCACCCCTTCTCTCCTTATTGTAGCGCCCAGGGAGCTACCCCGCGGTGACGTGCAAAACGGGAGGAATTTACCACCTCTCCCGACCTTCGATGTGGAGTAACCAACCTCCGATTAAACCATCATCAAGGTTATTACGGCGGCCAGTATCATAGTAGCCATTGGCGCACGCCTCCCGGTCTACTACTAACCATACCGCCAGGGCCCAACATAACAAAGTTTCCAAAGCTTGCTTTCAGAATAACAAAGGTGCATAAGCACACAGAGTTCAGATGACTGAACCTTTAATCAAAGCAGTATAACAGTGAACAGAACGTATATCAGAGATTATTGACTTTAAACTTGAAGCATTGTCCCAAACGGGAAAATGTTAACTTGAAAGATAGGAATCTTTGCACCCGAAGGTGTTGATTTTGAAATCATTTGAAAACGAAGGAATATTCATGGTTCCAGTTGAAATAGTTTAAACCTCACCTATTTATTTAGATAAGCTGATAGTTGGTAGAAGACAGGGTTCACACAGTACCCTGCGGATCCCAGAACTCGGTATTATCTCCTGTAAGTGACAGACTACTATGAGCTTAAGGGTCTGAGTCCCACACATGATTAATGATGCATGATTGAGTGCGGGTAGTCAAGTATTGAAGTGTAAGATTGAAAAGAATACGACACATTTAAACAAGGGATAATCTTTCCCGAAGAAAGAATTCGGGCAAACGATTAGTCTCATTAGAAAGCTCGTATCAAAAGCTTAGGGGTATGTTCTTAGGGTCTTAGAACAACCCCAATGTGAACTTTGAAATCTACTTTGATCCCTTGTTTTTTGAGAATTTTCGAAAAAGGCGTTGACCGTTGAATTCGTCTCTTTGAAATGATCAATTAGGTTAAAAGTCAAAATTCTTGGTCAAGGTCAAAGTCAAAGTCAAAGGTCAAGGGTCAAAGGTCACTATTCAAGTATACGGTATATATACTGTATGTATACTGTACTTATACTGTATGTATACGTGTATTTATATAGTATGTATACGGTATTTATACTGTATGTATACGGTATTTATACGGGGATACCTACCGTATTTATACAGTATTTATACAAGGTACATACAGTATTTATACAAGAATACATGCGGTATTTATACAAAAGTACATACGTATTTATTAGGGAAATACACTTAGTATTTATACGAAAGTATACACGTATTTATACATATTGGAATCAAATACGTATACGTATATTATACATGTATACCATAACATATATCAATTGGTCAAGTATAATTATATGTAACAATTAATTAAACACGTAACATTTAAAACTATAGGTTATGCTTTAATTATGTAACATTAAATAACATGTAACATTTAATTAAATCCTGAAATAAATTAAATTACTTAAGTATGATCATAAAATAATTAAAATGTAACATATAACATGCTAGCATAATTGTCACATAATTAATTTGTCACAAAATTAAATTATGTAACACATTTCATAATAAACTATACTATAAGAAATATAATTCATAATTTATGAATAATTAAAGCATAAATTAAATCACATAATTCATGCACAAAATAAAACATAAATTAAATCCTAAACCTAGCATAATTAATAAATAAATTAAAACATAAAATAAAACACAAATTAAAACATAAATTAAACTAATTAAAACATAAAAAAAAATAAGAAAACTAACCTTAAAAGGGGGGAGGAGTTCGGCCACTAGGGGGAGAGGAAGAGAATGGAGTGAGCACAAAATGAGACCCCAACACACTTATTTATAGTTGTTGGGAAGGACCAAAGTGCAAATAATAATTATTTTAGGGACTTAAGGTGGGGTACTTTATGAAATTTCCAAAAATAGGTTTCCTTCTTTACATAATTGTCACAGCAGGGGTATTCTAATAATTTCACCTTTCTCCTGTGTATTTTTGAAGTTGGAAAAGTGTCCAAGAGCTAGGAAATAAAATTAGCTTCGAAACGGTTACTCACGGGTCGAAATCGGACGTACGGTTTAAAAGTTATAAGCTTCGGAAGATTTGATTTTCTTGAATTTCGAAAATTAATTAAATTATGAAATAAATACTAGGATAAGATTTGAAGATCCGAAAGGCTTTCCAAAAAATGTAGAAAAATTCGAGGAACGTTATGGTGATGATCTCAAGGGCTAAATCATTCTAACGAAGGAAATATTTCTTACCGACGGGAATTCTTATTTGAAAAAAAATTCTTAAATTGCTCTGGACACATAAACGAAACCTCAAAGCATTGAAAAGACACTTGAAAAATTCCAAGAAAGTAGGTATAGGTTCTTTGAGGTCTCTTGAATAAAACGGTATAGTGCTGGTTCCGAAATAAGTAGTGCTTATAGGGTTTAAAGGTAGTTTCCCCCCTTTTGGTCACCTAATATCACATATGAGCACTCAATTCATGTAGGGATACATGATATGATTTATTTAAAATACGGATCAAGTTCTATAAACTCCCTTACGTCGCCCTTAGTTTACCTTTATTGATCCGGTCCTGAACCGGGCTGTCACATGCTTGATTTCCGACTCAAAGCATCAGCGACCACATTAGCTTTTCCTGGATGATAGTGGATTGTACACTCATAATCTTCCAAGAACTCCATCCAGCGCCTCTGTCTCATATTGAGCTCCTTCTGAGTAAACAAGTATTTCAGGCTCTTATGGTCGGAGAAAATCTCGAACTTGACACCATAAAGATAGTGCCTCCATTTTGCTAGAGCAAAGATAATAGCTGCTAGCTCGAGATTGTGAGTGGGGTAATTCTTCTCATGCTCTTTCAACTTCCTTGAGGCGTAAGCAACTACTTTGCCATTTTGCATCAACACACATCCAAGCCCTTCCTTACAAGCATCAGTGTATATGGCATAGCCCTCGGTGCCATTGGGTAGGGTTAACACCGGTGCGGTAGTTAACGTCTTCTTCAACTGTTGAAAGCTTACCTTACAAGTATCGTCCCATATAAACTTTATCTCCTTTTTGGTCAGTCGGGTCAAAGGTGCGGCTGTCTTCGAGAAATCCTTCACGAATCTTCTGTAATAGCCTGCTAAGCCAAGAAAACTTCTTACTTCAGAGGCATCCTTCGGTTGCTTCCAGTGCATCACAGTCTCTATCTTTGAAGGATCAACTTCAATCCCATTGCCTGTTATGATATGGCCTAGAAAGGTGACTCTGTCGATCCAGAATTCGCATTTGCTAAATTTTGCAAAAAGTTGATGTCCCCTGAGAGTCTCGAGTACAATCCTCAAATGCTGGCCATGTTCTTCTTCAGATTTCGAATACACTAGGATATCATCGATGAAGATCACCACAAACTTGTCAAGAAACGGTCGAAATATCCTATGCATCATGTCCATAAAAGCCGCTGGAGCGTTTGTCAAGCCAAAAGGCATGACTACAAACTCGTAGTGCCCATACCGGGTGTTGAATCCTGACTTTGGAATATCCTCTTACCGGACCCTCAACGGATAATACCCTTGTCTCAAATCAAGTTTGGAATAAACCTTCGAACCCTGAAGTAGATCGAATAACTCCTCGATGTGTGGAAGGGGGTACTTGTTCTTCACCGTCATCCTATTAAGCTCACAGTAGTCGATACACATTCTCAACGTCCCATCTTTTTTCTTTACAAATTGAATGGGGGCACCCCAAGGTGAGGTACTCGGTCTAATGTATCCGCAAGCCAAAAGCTCGTCAAGCTATGTCTTTAATTCCTTTAACTCGGCTGGAGCCATGTGATAAGGTGTCTTCCAGAAAGCCTCTGCTTCTGGATAGAGGTCTATCACAAACTCAATTTCCCGCTTTGGTGGAAGAGAACCTAAATTCTCTGGAAATACATCAAGAAAGTCCTTAACGACCTCAGTTTCCTCCAACTTAGGTTGATCTTTAGGTTTATTGAGAAGATAGGCTATGTAGCCAGTGGCTCTATCCTTCACAAGTTTGTGAGCTTCCATGAAAGAGATTATAGGATTAGGCTTCCCTTTCTCGCCCACAAAAACTTCGGCACCCAAACGGATCTTCTTGGCGTGACAGTCTATAACGGCTCGGTGTACAAACAACCAATCCATCCCAAGAATGGCTCCATACTTCTTCATCGGCATTTCCACAAAATCGGCTGGATAATCACGACCCTCAATGCTTACCGGGCAATTCTTAAACACACGATTCGTCTTAAGATGACCTCCTAAAGGTGAACTAACCACAAAACATACATCCAAACAAGGAGCAGGCAAGTGCAAAGAAGAGATCAAGTCTCGAGCAAGAAACGAGTGTGTTGCACCTGGGTCAAATAATGCATGGATGCAAGTGCCATGAATGCAAATAGTACCTTCAACGACGGCAGCAGCATCAATCTGGGCATCCTGATCCTCGCCCTCAAGGGCATAAGCACGGGCTCTCACAACTTGTTTCTGATTTCCAGCCTGTTGTCCTCGATCTCTAGCTTGATCACAAGCATAGGCCTTATGTTTCGGAGACCCACAAATCAAGCATCGCCCGAGCCTCTTCCAACAATTATCATAGTTGTGATTGGGACCGCCACAATGAGTGCACGGCTTTGGTCCTGGTGGAGGAAGAGCTGCTGGTGCTTTCTGAGCTGGCCCCGCTGGTCGGGGTTTCTTGTCATGGGCCCGCAAGGGCTGAGCATTCTGAGGTGCGGGCCTCTTGGAACCCGATCCTGAACTCTGTCCTGTATAACCTTTCGTAACTGGATCTTTCTTTCGATACTCTTCTTCTTGAACCATAGCTCTTTGAACAGTATCCGAAAATGACTCAAATTTATGTCCGGCACTCCCTTGCCTCAAGTCTTCCCTCAACCCGGCAATAAATCTCTTGGCTTTTCTCTTCTCATCGCGTGTAATATGGGGTGCATACTTGGCCAATCTATTAAAGACAGCAAGATATTGTGCTACAGTCCGAGACCCTTGCTTGAGGTCCATAAACTCCTGCTCACGCTTCTCCCGTACAACCTCGGGTACATAGGCGTCACGAAACTCTCGAATGAAGACATCCCAATTAAGTTCTTCGTCATTTACCTCTAATTTCTCTCGAACTCCTTTCCACCATTCATAAGCGTCCCCTTCTAATTGAAACACAGCAAATCGGCCTTGCTCTTCGGGGGTGCAGGGGCATACCTCATAGATACGGCTAATACGAGTAAGCCAAGTTTCTGCTACAATATCATCCGTAGTCCCCATGAATTTAGGAGGGTTATAGCTGAGAAATACCGCATGTGCATTCCGAGGCGGTGGTGGTGGATGTTGTTGTACCACCGGAGGTGGAGGTGGAGCTTCTGCGCGCCTCTGTTCCATATAGTTATATACAACATCCATGAAGTTTTCCATATTCATTTGTGGTGCTTGAGGAGGGTCATAACGGGGCTGTCCATGGTCACGTGGAGGTCGACCACGAGGCATCCTGAAATATAAGAAACTGAAATAGATGCATGATTGGTTAAAAAAATGCATATGTGTTATAATTAATTAAAATAAACAAATAAATCAAGTAGTTCAAGTAATTTCATCAAATTTCAAAACAATGTAATTAAACTAAGCACATAAACACGTAGTTCTTAAGCCGTACGACCTAGACAGACACAACTTGACACTAGAACTCCGGTTTTGCAACCTAGAGCTCTGATACCACTTAAGGATGTAGCGCCCGGAGCGTCGGTACGCCACAACCCCCGCACTATGCCCCAGTACATATACGAAACGGACATCCGTATACGCATCAAGTCATAGCGAACGGGTGACAACAAAAAACACTCCTACCTAGGCTGGACTAGACCCTATCATTCAAGTGCGCAACAAGAACGAATATGAGGAAGCGTAATTAGAACGAATATGCAAACGAGTTCAAACTATGTAATCTGCTAGAGCAAAATATATATACATTAGCCACCAAGGCTAACAAAACAGTAACAAGTATCGAAAAGTGTAGGAGGTCAACAAGGCCTCAGTATTACCACTGATAATTGTATGCTGTATCTAATGCATAACTCTAACAAGAGAATAAAGATCTAGCTAGGTACAAAAGTAAAAGACTGTACTAACTTTCCCGCCTAGCTACGACCACGTGTACCTGCAGCTGTAAAAGGAAAAAAAACATGGAGGGGTCAGTCAAAGGACTGGTGAGGGGCTACACACGCACCCGTATATATAAATATACATGCAAGCACACAGTTCCCTAATCCCATTATACGTTCTTCATCAAAACATATTAATTTTGGAAAATTCAAAACTCGCACAATGGGATTTCGGATATTAAATTCATTAAAGAATTACAGTAGGTTGCTCGGCGAGAACGAGCGGTCTCCAACCTTTACTCCTCATTTTCAATCATTGCGGTCGTTCACACACACAATCATATCATTACCTAAACATCCTTTTTCCTCCGGGTTGATGGTTCGGGGCGCCCACCCTCCTCATCCACATACACATGAGAAACGAGGGTGCATGACTCCCTTGCCCTCGGGACTCCGTCCTCCACTAACCTCCTAATGGATTCAGGGTTCATCCCCTTCGATATGGGACCGTACAATGGGCTAGCCGTCGGCCCTTGCCTCACCGATTCACCCAAAGCACGACCCCTGGGCCCCACAACATAACACACACACACATCTCGCCAATCGGTTCGGTTGTTGTTTGAAAACATTTTCATTAATATATAATAATAAAAGGGTTGATTTTAGTAAAATATTTTGGCTCTTCTATCACGTGCACGATTGTAGGTCGATATATAAAGAAAAACCTCACCTGAGTGGAATAAACGACAAAAAGAGGCAACAAAATGCCTACTCGACCTGGTCCTCTCCGCCCTGGAGATTATCTGTATATACCGGATACATTTCAATTAAGACTCGACTCAAAATGAACCAGGTAACGACGCACGACAATTACATTTAACGATATGAATGATATGACGTGCAATGAGACCGTATTATAGGATGAGCACGCCCAATGTATGCACACGAAACTAATTAAACAGTTAGACAATTTATGGATTTTAATTTAAAGAATATATCACATTTTAAATAATAAAATCAGAAAACGAAGTTAGAAATAAAACACGAAGGAACTTATACAAATTTATAAAAGTCCAATAAAAGTTAATGAACTAAAATAGGGTACTGTGGCTGCTAGACTGCGTTCGGCAACATCAAAATGGACAACAGTGGCAGTCAACTCACACAAAACAAAAGTAAGAGAGCAGGGGGCAACTCATTATTTCCAATTCCATTAATCCCTTAGTTCCAAATTAATTAATAGGAAGCAGCAGCAAAAGGTGACAAAAGCAACAATTAATGGTTGACCATAATGCCAACCTATTTAAAATTCAATTGATGGTTAATTAAAGCAAAGAAAACAAGTTATCTTATGAACTTACATGACAACTGTACGCACCAACAGGGGAGTTTGTTTCTTCAACTCTAATTTCAAATACAAAGTTCCAATTTTAATTATTATCATTTAGATCAGCTAACAACTAAGTTTCCAACATTAAATAGGCAAATAGGCATAAAACATCATCTAACACTTAAAATTTATATATTTAAAATATGAAATTAAAACTCTAATTTCTATTCAAATAACCATATATATATATATATGTATATATATATATATATATATATTTATACGAAGAAACCTACCACAAAATAAAGAGTGAGGTGAGGAGAAAAAATTGGTGGTAGCTGGACAATGGTACTACTGGGACGGAATAGGGTTCCAGTCCTCCAGAGGTGTTGAAGGAAACTTATTATTTCTTTCCCCCTTTCGAATTCTAAGCCAAATATGTGTGAGGCTGTGAATACAAGTAATTTGTGTTTATGAGTTTGTGAGGCGGTGGGTTTGAAAAAGGGATATATAATATAATATAATATAATATTATATATGTAAATAGTAAGTGTATACTAAAGATTACATATTCTATGAATACAATATAGTGGTGCATTTTTATATACCTAAATCATTTAGTACATATGTGATTCAAGCATAATTACATGTGTATATGTTGTGCACGTGTAAACACACAGGTAGATGCATGTAATATATATATAAATACATAAATAAATAAATAAATATATATATATATATATATATATATAACACATTATTATAATATAAAAGTACATATATATATATAAAGGTATGCAGTACGTACCATTACTATAATATAAAAGTACATATATATATATAAAGGTATGCAGTACGTACCATTATTATAATATAAAAGTACATATATATATATAAAGGTATGCAGTACGTACCATTATTATTATAATATATATATATATATATATATATATATATATATATATATATATATATATATATATTAGATTAGAACTAAAGTGTGAATTTCACATTTAATTTACAACTATCAACTAAAATATTAGATTCACATTTAAATATAAAATTAACAACTATTTCACACTTAGGTACTTAATGAGCAAATTTAAGTTTAGAAAATTGCACATTTAGCAAATAAAAAATGAAATTCAAATACACGCAGCACTCGAACTAACACACACGTGTCGTTATACCTGACAACCACCGAGACGGGGCGTCACAGGTTCCTTGTCACTTTATGAGTTAACTCTGTAGTCTTAGGTATAAGCTTTAAAGGGTGTCGCCTTAGACAACTGATTCAAGGCTTATGATGGGGCTGCACAAGTGATTCATGAAAGTGAATGAGAATCAAGAAAGGACCTACACTTGCATTTGCAAGGTGATCTCTTATTGTGTAATTCATTCATATGCCATATGGAGTCCTTGGCCAAGGCAGTAGATCAAGACATCAAGAAAAGGGTTTCTTGGATTGAGATCAAATGGATATGAAATGCACTTAGCTTTAAGACCGGATTATTAGGGTTCTGATTATTCCCTTGCCCTAGATCTTGGTTGAGAGATAGTAAGTAGGAGGATTGTATGTCACATGAATCAATGACTTAAAGGTTCTGTCGAATCCGAACATTCCAATTCAGCTAGGGGTTAAACACCTGTTGCTAGACTGTGGTCGTTTAATCTGTGGACTGATTAATTAATTAGTGAATTAATTAATTAGGGTCACTGCTAATTGAATTGAGAACCTAGAGGGTCACACACAACAACTTGGTTACATGAGTTGAGGCTTTAAAATGATTAAACGAGTTAATCGAGCCTAGAGGGTTCCACACGTGTGAAATCACACGTGTGGGTCACGTGCGTGACACGTGTCCTTCATGGACACTTGTGCATATGCGTGAATATTTATTTGGTAATTAAATAATTAATGTGTTAATTATTTAATAGACTTTGGTTTAATTTTGAATTAAAAAGAAAGTGTAATTTTGGAGAAAAATAATCTAGTTAATTAATTATGAATTAATTAATTAGATAAAAATAAGTTATTTATTTTATAATAAATAAAGTATAAAATTATCCAAAAATAGTTTGGATATTTTTAGCTCTCTTGAAAGTTGATTTGAATTAGAATTGAAAGTCAAAGTTGGAGAATACTTGATGATCAAGTAATAGGAGAGAGAGGGACCAAATCCTTGCCCAACAAGGATTAGGATCGGCGCCTCTCTCCCTTGCCTATATATAGGGGAGCTTAAGCTCACCTTTAGAGCTAATTGACAATTCTTTTGGTTCATGTGTTGAACACCTTCCTTTCTCTAAGATTAAATAAAACCCTAGGTTAAGCCTAAACACTAACGAGAGAACTAGCATCCTTACTAGTTAGATTGTGATCAAGTTGGTGGACTTTCTCTAGAGACTTCAAGTTAGAAGTTTGAAGATTCGAGCTTTACCAAGGAGAGGGGATCAAGCCGCGAGAAAAGCGTTCTTCGGTTGCTTGAAACGCTTCAAGAAAGAATAAAAGAAAAGTAAGTTTTCTATCTCTACGAATTTGGATACATGATTGCGAGTCCAAGATCCTTTTGTTGGGAAAATTTTTTAAATTTCGCTGCTTTCTGATTCGTGTTTTCCAACACCTAGTTCATTTCCAACACGGCCATGTCCGATCTTCGAGTTTGATTTTTTTAGATCCGACACGGCCGTGTCTGCTTCCAGGTCAATTTGACATGGCCGTGATGACTCCATTTGACCTCGAATTGATCTGATTTTTGAACCCACGAAAACCTCTGGAAGTAAAGAACCTTATCCAATTGGAATCACCTGAATATCTATTTTCATTTGGGAGATATAATTGATTTATTTTGGTGTCACCACTTCGTCGAATTTCTGCATTAATCCAACTTCGGGCGTATGCCATTTTCACCTTGCTTTGAACCACGATTCGTGCCATATATACTTTGAAATCTCTCTTTGTCTAGTTTCATTTATAACAAACAAAAACTCAATTCCAATTCCTACAACTCAAGAGATATCTATTTTCCTTCAGCTTATGCGTTCATGAAAACTGTCAACTTTTCCTAACTTTTGTTAAACTTTGCCAAAACTCGTTTCATCACTTCCCTTTCACCCCCACAACCTCTTATGTGACTTACTTGCATTTTACACATGCGTAACTGATTATTATCTTGTTAATTGCACTTCCTTAGAATTAATTGCGCACATGGGCATGATCACAGCAGTCCATGACATTTATGATGTATTATGATGATGTCATGTGAATCGCTAGAAACATGTGAAGTGTATGGCTAACCCAATAATGAAAGTTTCATAAGGGGACTGGAGCAGGCTACCATGAGACAAAAGATCTTCTTTCTAAAGAGATTCGATTCGGAACTCTTATATGTCCAAGGTTCAATACGGAATTCATAGCATGTCACACCACTTCATGAACATGGCCGTGCGTCTTACTTGGTTTCATATTGAGTCATTTCTCACGAGAACACATTATTCCTTCTCTTGTACAGTTCGTTTCCAGGGCGGAGACCTCTGAATTATTAAGAATCGTATTACTTCTGTTTCTTATCTCGTCGTCTTCCAGGTGAGGGTATTTTCCGTTCTAGTTACGTATTAACCCTAAAACCTGCATGAGTAAGTTTTCGCCTAAATTCTATAATTATAAGTATATTGATTTCAAATAAGTTATCGAGTAAATGTTAATTGAAACTAAACCTATTGTTATTGCTATTGACTAATCACTCCTGTTTTGGTGAGATACTGTACTGCACGCTGATTGGGGCCCAGGGTGAGTGTATTGAGTAATCCAGGGAGGCATCGGGCCGACGACGATCTCTTGCAATTTCCCACATTGTGACATGAACCTTGAATCCACTAGGAGTTGGTGGAGGAAGGAATCTTGGGCGTGGGAGTCATGTTCCTAATGCTCACCATGACAGGATGGTGAAAGGCTAGCAACCTTCCCATCCTTTGAGGGAAAAGGAGACTGGGGGTGAGTCGGCACCACGATCCTCGGGTTACTGTGTTGATTGCACTGACTGATTGTATTGATTGAGTACACTATCGCACTACTGCACTGTATGGTAACGAGTGGATTACATGATCACCTTCAAAACTGGAACCTAATTATTGTACACTGTCAGAGTTTGGTTGGAGATTGTGCACGCTCACTCGCCGAGCCACTGATTGGCTGAATTATAATTAATTGTATAATTTGATAGTTGTAAAGTTCAAGTGTAGAGAAACTGATTCCTTTCCCTTTTTGGGAGCTATTTTACATAACACCTCACTCGGGATTTACAACTTGCATGCGCATCTCTCTATAGACATATATACCTCCTGCTCACTCAGTCTTCTAGATACTAACCCCTCTTTTACCCACTTCTCAGTTCTTTGCAGGTTTTGCTAGGCGGGAGTCATGTCTTAGTGGTTGTCTCGAGTCTCACTTGTACACTCGAGTCGTATTTTACATTTATTATGTTTACGTGTATCATGTATTTAAATAGTCCTGTGTGCCAACTCATGACTTATGAATTATTGAATATTGATTCGGGACAGGTTGCATGCTTAGTTGAACCCGTTGTTAGGAGCATGCTGAATTTAATTATGTTTATGGATTTAGGGCTTGTTCCCTTTGATGTTTATGTTGAGCCGGTAAGCTCTTGTTGTGATGAATTATTATTGACTGTTTCTGCATTGCACTCGTCAAGTTGTTGTTTTATTGGTACAGGGTTAGATTCCGCCTAGCTAGGTTGTTTTTTTTAATTGTCACCCATTCGCTACGAGTCCGGTTCATGCTTGGATTATCCACTTCATGTGTGGACTAGACTTGTAGTGCGGGGGATGTTCTGCCTATCGTCCCAAGTGCTACATACTTTCCCTTCTTTTCCCCCTTCACTACACGATTCAACCCCCTATTTTCTCATTCTTCATCTCTCGATTTTCTCCCAACACCAAAGCTCTCCAAACCCTTTCCATCTCTCCTCCAACCGAGCCACTCATCAAGCTAAGGAAACAAGGAGATTCAAGCTCATTTCCACCATTCCAAGCTCAACAATCAAGCTCCTTCTTCTTCTTCTTCTTCTTCTTCTTCTTCTTCTTCTTCTTCTTCTCCTTCTCTCTTCCAAGGTACGTGTGGTTACATGTATATATATGCATATGTATATATAATTTGGTTTTGTGAAATTGTCGATTGAATGATGATTCGATGATGATATGTGTCCATATATGTGTATTGTTGTGTATTTTGATGTATTTTAGTGTATGAATTGATCCGGATATGATTTGGGATGGTTTTGGAAGCTTTCCCTTCGAACGCCTGCTCTTTTACCTTTGTTTTTTGGAGGAGATGACCTAACACGGCCATGTCCAACCTTAGTTCAATTAAAACACGGCCGTGTCAATGTTTCGAGTTGGAAAAATATTTTGCACGACACGGCCGTGTCAGCTTCCAGGGCAATTTTGACATGGCCGTGTGCCGACTTTGTTTGAGCTCCGATTAGCCTGAATTTTTGACCATAGAAACCTCTTGAAGTATCGAACTTTCTCCAATTTGAATCACCTTAAAATTCCTTGTGGTATGTGAGATATGATCGTTTGAAAATTGTGTCGCCACTTCGCCGAAATTCTACATTTTTGTTCCAACTTCTAACGTAGGCCATTTTCGTCTCAGTTTGAACAACGATTCGAGCCACATACCATTGAAAAGGTATTTTTTTCTAGTTTAGTTTCCAACAAAGAAAACCCAATTCCAACATCTAGAGCTCGAGATATCTCCAATTTTCTACAGCTTGTGCATTCTCGAAAACTGTCAACTTTCGCCAAAATCCATATTCTTCCGTTCCTTTCACCCCCTTGGCTTCCGTATGTGTTTTAATTGGTCTGTTTTTCTTCAAACTTTTATTTATGATATTAATGGATTATTGAATGATATTTTATGTTTTGATTATGAAATTTTATGGCTTGAGTTTTGTCGGACAAACATGACATTTATGCATAAAACGTTTAAGTGTTATAACATAACTCTTCTTGTAACCAATGCATCCCTTATGTATTTAATGAATTCTTTGCACCTCTAAATGATCCATATGCATTGTAGACATGTATTATAACATATTATGAAATGAATATTGAACGAACGAATGGTATGGACTGAACATATAATAATGAATGGACACGATTTATTCGTGTAATGAAAGATTCAATCGTTTATGTGTCAAAGTGGCATTAATTATGTCATGAACTTCTTATTAGCACATTGTTATTGTTAAAGTAATGTTGTGCATCATATGTGGTTCATTTAGAGTCGTGAGTCTCACTAATGCACTGTATCATCTTTTTGGTATAGTTTTCTCCAGGGTGGAGAGGTGCCGGGTTCATAGGCTATCTTCAAGCCTCCTTTTCTCTTGGTCTTGTTCGGTAAGGTGTAGCCAGGTGGGTTTTGTTCGAAGGGCACCATATCCCCCGCACCATTGCCCGACACGTGTAACAAAATGGGAACTCCGCACACGCACCAAACCATGACGAACGGGTGACAAATAAAAATACACAACCTAGCTTAGCGGTCTAGACCCTATAACAATACAGAACGCATATAAAATATAAATATATGGAAGCGATAAATTTCAAATCATAACATGCTAGCAATTATCATATCATATCTATCATGTGCAACTTATACAAAGTTATATACAAGATAAAAATATAAAGCTTATCCCAGGCCAAAATCTATGTATCAAATTATACAATTTTAAAATTAATAAAATATATAAAGTAAAAGGAATAACATGCATGTGACTCGTGCTATCCTTAAATAACGACACAAGGACAACCGCCTAGCTTGAATCTTCCAAAACACCTGTTTCCACTTCAGGAAGAGAATGTTAGGAATAGTGCCCTAGAAAGCTGATTGTATATCCGCTTTGTGCTTTTCCTTATTGTAATCATAGACAATCTTTGAATGAAATAACGAATTGAGGCAACACTTCTTTATATGCTCTTGTTTGGTATGCGTTTACTTTATCTGTGCATGTATGAGAGCTCCCCTAATCCTGATGACTTTAGGACTCTACCATTTAGGTGAAATGGTTCATGAAACGAGCCCTATAACACATAAGTCATGATTAGTAAATTACTCCAAGCCGATGAGTCCTACAGACAGTGGGAGTGTCAACCTGACTCCTCTAAGGCTTGCTTGTGGGATCACGCCCTTAAGAAGGACCACCTTGTTTCATGGAGGTACAAGGTGTATAGTTGATACGTGTGTGATACATGAGGGTGCTTACTTTAATAAGTAAGTTCACTGAGGTGCCCCGTGTGAGAACATTCCTAAATGGGAAAGGAAGTTTCTATTTCAGGAAATGGAAACTTCCAGATTAGGAAATATCTCACAAGTCATTGATGTGATTAATTGATCCTTAGACTTGAGGTTCCTTGTCACTTTATGAGTTAACTCTGTAGTCTTAGGTATAAGCTTTAAAGGGTGTCGCCTTAGACAACTGATTCAAGGCTTATGCTGGGGCTGCACAAGTGATTCATGAAAGTGAAGGAGAATCAAGAAAGGACCTACACTTGCATTTGCAAGGTGATCTCTTATTGTGTAAGTCATTCATATGCCATATGGAGTCCTTGGCCAAGGCAGTAGATCAAGACATCAAGAAAATGGTTTCTTGGATTGAGATCAAATGGATATGAAATGCACTTAGCTTTAAGACCGGATTATTAGGGTTCTGATTATTCCCTTACCCTAGATCTTGGTTGAGAGATAGTAAGTAGGAGGATTGTATCTCACATGAATCAATGACTTAAAGGTTCTGTCGAATCCGAACATTCCAATTCAGCTAGGGGTTAAACACCTGTTGCTAGACTGTGGTCGTTTAATCTGTGGACTGATTAATTAATTAGTGAATTAATTAATTAGGGTCACTGCTAATTGAATTGAGAACCTAGAGGGTCACACACAACAACTTAGTTACATGAGTTGAGGCTTTAAAATGATTAAACGAGTTAATCGAGCCTAGAGGGTTCCACACGTGTGAAATCACACGTGTGGGTCACGTGCGTGACACGTGTCCTTCATGGACACGTGTGCATATGCGTAAATAATTATTTGGTAATTAAATAATTAATGTGTTAATTATTTAGTAGACTTTGGTTTAATTTTGAATTAAAAAGAAAGTCTAATTTTGGAGAAAAATAATCTAGTTAATTAATTATGAATTAATTAATTAGATAAAATAAGTTATTTATTTTAAAATAAATAAAGTATAAAATTATCCAAAATTAGTTTGGATATTTTTAGCTCTCTTGAAAGTTGATTTGAATTTGAATTCAAAGTCAAAGTCAAATTACTTGATGATCAAGTAATAGGAGAGAGAGAGACCAAAATCCTAGCCCATAAAGGACTAGGAATTTCGGCCACTCCCCTCTTATAAATAGTGGGGCTCGAGCTCCCCTTAGAGCTAATTGACAATTCTTTTGGTTCATGTGTTGAACACCTTCCTTTCTTCAAGATTAAATAAAACCCTAGGTTAAGCCTAAACACTAACTAGAGAACTAGCATCCTTACTAGTTAGATTGTGATCAAGTTGGTGGACTTTCTCTAGAGACTTCAAGTTAGAAGTTTGAATTTTCGAGCTTTACCAAGGAGAGGGGATCAAGCCGCGAGAAGAGCGTTCTTGGGTGGCTTGAAACGCTTCAAGAAAGAATAAAAGAAAAGTAAGTTTTCTATCTCTACGAATTTGGTTACACGATTGCGAGTCCAAGGTCCTTTAGTTGGGAAAATTATTAAGTTCCGCTGCTTTCTGATTCGTGTTTTCCAACAGAGAAAACTTCCGGATTAGGAAATATCTCACAGGTCAATGGCGTGAGTAAAGTAATCCTTTGACTTGAGATTCGATTGATGCTTTTTGGGATAACTCTATAGTCTTCGGTATAAGCTTTAAAAGGGTGTCGCCTTAGGCAACTGATGCAAAGCTTATGCTAGGGCTCCACAAGTGGCACATGGAAGCATGTGAGAATCAATAAAGCACTTACACTTGCTTTAATACAAGATCTCTTATTGTAGAATTCCAAACCCTCGGCTGAGGTAGTGGATCAAGACATCAAGAAAAGGGTTTCTTGGATTGAGATCAAATGGATATGAAATGAACTTAACTTCATGATTGAGATTAGTAGGGCTCTCCTTATTCCCATGCCCTAGATCTTAATCAAGAGATGGGTTGGTAGGAGGATTGTACCTCACAGATGTCATTGACTGAAAGGTTCTTTCGAATATATATTCATTGTTCGGGTAGGGGTCATACACCTGTTGCTTGAATATGGTCATATGATCTGTGAACTAATAAAGCGTATTAGTCTCACTGCTAACTGAAAATGAACCTAGGGTGTCACACACAAATGTCAGATTCAAAGGGTATTGAAGGAAAGATCAAATAGTAGATTGAAACGAGACCACACGTGTAAAGTACACGTGTGGCACGTGAGAGAGGTTTGGGGCTTGTGGTCCGATTGAATAATTGGACCATATGTTAATTAATTATAAAGCGCAAGTATAATTAATTAAGAGAGTATAATTAATTATAAAGCCAAATAAAATTAATTAGAGAATTAATTTTAGCTCGTTAGAATTAATTAAGAATTAATTCTAAAACCCATCATGGAATTAATTGAGAGAATTAATTCTAATTATTTTAGTGTTTAATTATTTACTTGTCCTAATTTGATTATAATAAATAATTAAAAAATTATTAAATATCTTCTATTTATTATTCTAGTAAATATTAATTCTAATATGATTAGAATAAATATTATTGGAATAAGATATTTAATTATTATTAGAATAATTAAATATTCCTAATTTGATTAGGAGCTCTTTTCTAGAATGAATAGATATCTTATTTTGAATAAGACTCCTATTACTTGGAGAGAAAGGAAATAGAAGAAAAGTCAAAGTTGGAATCCGATTCCAATTAGGGTTTCGAGGTTCGAACCCTAGGCTATAAATAAGCCAAGGGATTCGAATTTTTCCTCTTACGCGTGACATGGGGATCACGCCCAAACTACGTCTTCAAGAATTTGGGAGAATTCTCTTGCATTCTTTCTTCTCGTTTCATGTTTCTTTCTTTACAAATGTTATAGTACTAGCATGCTCACTCATATGTTTTGAATCTAGGATTGGCGTGGATGATTACTCTATAGGGGTGCGTTTCGAGTCGAGTTTGGCCAAAAAAAATTCAGCTTGAGCTTGAGCTTGAAAATGTTTTGCATGGCTTGAGATTGAGCTTGAGCTTGTCAAGCTTATTTTTTGGGGGCTTGATCTTGGCTTGCCCAAATATCAAGCCGAGCTCGATTCGACTCGACGAGCCCATAAATTTTTGTTGGACATTTTTTATCTCTCATTCAAGAATAATATTAAACAATAACAAGAATATTAAAATCACATAATATATATAACATACTAATATTTTTAAATTTTGAATCATTATTAATAAATTACGATCATGAATATATAGATACTTGATATTTTAGATTATGTATGAATATTATTAATTATATTATAATAAAACTATAAATAATGTAATTACACAATACAAATTATTAATTAATATTTTATTAAGACACATACTTATGCTATTAATTAATTATTATGTTATATGATATTTATTATTTTATTACTTTAAATATTTGAGTGAATATTTTATATTGGTAATATTGTATAGTCTAATGTGTCATTGTAAAATTATATACTATTATGACATATTATGATACAAAATTTAGTAAGGATCATATATGTATTATACATAATATATAATTTAGTATAAATTACGTTATATATCTTGTAATTATACCAGACAAATTATCAAGTAATATTTTATTAAGATATATATTTTTCAAATTAATTATTTATTATTGTTTTATTAAATTATTTATTTGAATAAATATTATATATTATCATAGTAATATGTTAAAGGTATGGTATATAATAATATGTTGTTGTAATTATTGAATCATATTTATTGTCAAACATAAGTAGATAAAAATATATAATATATCATATATTTAATATTACTAAATCATATAAATGCATATTAATTTAGTATATATATAATACAACATTCATATCAATATATATATATATATATATATATATATATATATATATATATATATATATTAGCTTGTGAGTTGGCTTGCAAGCCTTGAGTCTCAAAGAAACAGGCTTGAGCTTGGCTTGATACACAACTCGAGTTTGATTAAGCTTGGCTTGAGCTTGACATTGTGCGAGTTTGAGTTGAGCCAGCTTAAGCTTGGCTCATCTGGCTCACAAGCCAGCTCGGCTCAGAGCACATCCCTATTACTCTAGAGGAGACCTATGGTGGAATCTAGTAGAAAGAATCTTTCGAGGGAGGAGGGTTGCCATTACCGCATGAAGCAAGTTTGAGGGCGGCTCAAACCGTGTCAAGAAAGCGATGATTCTTGTAAGTTCTTGAATCCCTAATATTAGAAATAGAATTTGCAAGTCTGATCTTGCTTTTTGAGAAATTTTTTAAATTCTGCTGCGCTTTCTGATCATGTTTTTACCAATAACCTTTCCAACGTAGCGGAGCAAAAGGATATAAAACGGATGCCTACGGGATCTCCTCGTTACCCACGGGACCAAACTCTAAACAAAGGAAATAACAAAGGACATTCTTAGATTAACAATGTACCAAATTGACGCTCGAAAAATGCGTATGATGCAGAAAGAGAATATGAAATGCAACACTTAAGGCATATGCGTCCATATTTCAAGTATTTCATATTAAGCGGCCCTATAAGTTCAATACTTCAAGTTAGCACATAATTTGACATGTTATCATTCCACTTAAGTCATAACAGAAATGAGAGATTAGCACATTATGCAAATAAACAAAGTTCTAACTCATTCATGCACACTGATAAGCACTTAAGTCACTTAGGAGCACATGAAAGCATAAATAAAAAAGGAGCATCTAAAATCACTCATAACTTCATATTATACAAGGTAACACATAATACAACATGTTATCAATGCATACATATTATAAAAGTAGCAAGAAGAGATCATACGAGGCGAATAAATGAAGCATTGATTCAAGTATGCACATAAGGTAGCATATAGAGAATAAGATATCATAACTTGGAAATGAGCGTGTAAAACGAGCCATAAATTCATCACATACATCCTAATACATAATATTACATTTTAGCATAACATACAAGTCATAAACAAACCATAAAAAGCAAGCAAAACACGAACGAACGAAGAAAACACATGTATAAACACAAGAAAGGGTGGTCGCGGCAGCTACAATTTTTCTTCATGTTTTGGTCGCGCCCGGGACCTCCATCTCGAAACTTGGCCTAAAAATGGTCGCGGCCTTGACCAAAAATGACCTGAAAATGGTCACGGCTACGACCTGAAGCTGCAACAAGTCGAAACAAAGTGATTTTGTGTAGCACCCGAGCGTTAGGTACCACATCCCCCGCACCGAGACCCGACCCGTATATGAAATGGAAATCCATACACGTGCCAAATCTACGGTGAACGGGGACACAACACACACGCTATGCTAGGCGGGACTAACCGTTAAACCAATCAGTGCAGGAATCATAAAATCAGAGTTAAATAAAATTCGCGGAAGCAAGAATAACATAGCATATACAATGAGCCACCAAGCTCCAAAAATGAATATACAAGGGCATTCAAATTCAACGGCACTCACGGCCTACAAAAATCATACGCTCCAAGCATAGCCTATAGTCATATACAAAATGCCAATAAGAGTATGAATATGAGACAAAAGGAAGTGCTAAACATAAATGCAAGACCTAGACGTCCTGTATTCCCGCCTAGCACTCCTATCCCTGCACAAAACAACTGAAAACAACCGGGTTCAGTCTAAAAGAGACTGGTGGGTATAAAAACGGGGCATAAATAGATAATATCGCATAAATTAAACACATACATGCAAGCCCTAATCCCGTGTGAAGTTTAGTAAGATTTTACCAAGTGGTTAAAACAAAAGGAAACATCAACGGGATTACGACGTTCATATTTATTCATAATTGTTCATAAATGTTCATAAGGGTTTACTGCCCGGCGAGTGGGCGTGCACAATCTCCAACCTACTCCTCGTGTACTCATAATTAATTATTCAGTAATTCATTATCATACATAAATCTTTTGTGCTCATAAATACATGATCATAATCATTCATATATCCCTTTTTCCTCCGGGTGGTGGACGGGCTTGCAAGACCCGGCCACCGGTTCATACATAGGCCAATGGGGGTACATGAATCCCCCAAAGGCACTCAGCTCCCATTCCTCGCTAAAACTCCTAGCGAGGGCCGGTATCACCGTAGTTTGGTTGGAACTAGTATATGGGATCCCCGTCAGCCCTTGCTTCCTCGGTTAGCCACATATACTAAGTACCGGGGCCCGTGCAATCATAAATAATAAATATCTCGCCAAACATAAGGTAGGGTTCATAAATAAAAGAAAGGGGTCATACGTTTGAAATAATTTACATGAAATGACTCAATATATATATATATATACGATTTTGGCTTAAAACTTTTCACATAAGGAATATATAAGGTTGTTTTAACTAATAGAAGAAAAACCCACCTTTACCAAAGCAGAAATAAAGGCACAAGCGTCTCAAGGCTCGCCCTCGTCTCCGACCAAACCCGAATCTGTGCAAAAGAAGAGGTATGAGACTCAATGACCACATATGACGCTCGGCAAGGAAGTGCATATGACATGAATGCGTAAATGATCATGTTATATCATAAAAATGTTCATGTGCACGATTAATAAATTTAAAACATATAATCATTCATTCATTCATATATTTCATTCAATTTCATAAATTCATAAATTCATAAATTCATAAATTCATAAATTCATAATTCATATCAATTAATCTAACATTCAATTAATAAGCATAACACATATAATATTCATATTCACAAATAGGAACAAATAAATAAAACGTTCAATCAAATATCAGTAAATTAAATACGCGAAATAGAAATCAATTAATTTCAATAATTAAATTAAATCAAATAATAATTAAAATATATAATAAATATATATAATATAATATATAATAACATATAATATATAATATATAATATATATATAATATATATATATATACGTACGCACTCACACACACATGCATGCAATATATATTTTACATGCATATAATCACAAACCATGCATGCAATATGAACACAACACACACCTCATATATATATACATAATCACGTACACACACACATAAACATGCATGCATATATACACAAATATTACACATATACTACACATGCAATACTCCATGCTCACACCACTCACAACCCTGCATGCACAAGCACACAATGCATCAGAATATCAGCAGCTATACACAGTAAAAGAAGCAGCACAAGCCATGGAAACAACAGCAGCAACAGCCCAAGAACGCAGCAAAAGAAATCAAGCAAAACGGGGTGACACCCCCGTGTCACCCACAAAGCCTGGACCGAGACACCCCCGTGTCTCGGTACAGCAAGTTCAGGCCTTGCAGCACCCCCGTGCCTCGCTGAAGAGGCAGCAAACGACACCCCCGTGTCGTGCAACAGCAACAGCCCAGTTTTGACAGAAAAAGACGCAGGAACAGAGCATGAAAAAGACAGGCATGTACGAGCAAGATAGGCAACGATACAAGGCACAAATTGCTGTAACAACTCAACCAAATTACATGCTAAAAGGCCACTAAAAATGACAGCAACAAGGAGAAGGAAAAACAGCAAATTGACAGCAAATTTCTCTGCGTGAAAACAGGGCAAAACGAGAAGAAAAACAGGGCATGCTTGAGCTCATTCAATCCGATTTCATTCAAGTCCAAAAGTCCATCAAATGTGCAGCAAAATACCATATATTCAACACATAATCAGTTCCAGAAAGTGATCAATCAAGACATGAGGGTGTACGTGACATAAACGTGGGATTTTTCTGAAAATTGTCATAAATGATATATCATAAATACTTCAACAACCATGTAATCAATGATCATAAATGAAATGAGGATGTCAAAACAATCATTCTCATGCTTGGAATCGATCAAAACCGTTAAGAATCGAAGTAGATCAACAAATTTGCTCAAAACCTCCATTTTCGGGAAAAATGTCCAAAATGGTTGAAACCATGCTCAAAATCTTGAATGAAAAGATGAAAATGCTCAGAATTAATCATATAATGCAACCCTTAACTTACCTTGATGATTGGTTGAAGTTTGGATGAGATTTGAGCTCCAAAATCTCCAAAGCTTGAAGGGTTACGGGTCTGGAATTCAGAACAGAAACTTTGGCTAAGTTTTGGGCATTGTGAGAGGATTATCTTGGTCAAGGCTGGTTATGTCATGATAGAGGGTTGAGTTAGGGTTTCAAAGAATCAAACCATAGTTAATTTGGTTATGGTTTGGCCAAGATATGGCTGATTTAGTTCAACAAGGTCAAGTTGGTCTCCGTTTCATTTTTCGGTTGGATTTCGGAGTTTCAAATGAATTAGGAAAATTATAAGGCTAAGTTTACTAAACTCGAATTTTCGTTACGAGTTCAGCGGAGTTGACGAAACTCGAATCCGAGTTCCCGAGCTCAAGATATTAAATTCGGAACCAAGGGTACGCTAATTGCTCGTTAGCTCCCGTTTTGGTTCCTCAAATGAAATTAAATCCGTTAACCTATCAAATGAATTCAAAAACATAAATTGAGCATAAAATCATGTTCATAACACATATATGTACAACATATTACAAATTCGTGGCAATTTGATATCATATCATATAAGAACGAAGCATAAAATAAACGAACAAACTTAATCATGCAATTCATGCAGAAATTATGAAATTTCCATGCACAATTATGATTTGCATGCATGCATATTTAATATTCTCCATGCATAATTATAATCTCCATGCATGCATATAATTTGCATGCAAAAATATGAAATTCATGCATAATTATATTAATTCCACGTATAAGTATTTATATATGAATAATTAAATAATTAAAACATGATTAATTAATATAACATATAATTAGTATAATCATTAAATTAATAATATAATAATTAAACATATATATATATATATATATAAAATGCGAAATATATATATATGTAATTAATAATATTAAAATAAAGTATTATAATATAATATAATAAAATAATAACAATTATAATAAAATTAAATATAAAACACGTAAAAACAATTAATTCGCGCAATTTGGTAAACACATACATCGTACCTTTACGTCCGAGAAATCGGGGCGTTACAATCTCTCCCCCTTAAAAGAATCCGTCCTCGGATTCACTGCTCGCTCGGAAACAGCTCGGGGTGAAACCTTTTCATCTTATCCTCCGTCTCCCACGTAGCCTCTTCGGTTTTATCACTTCTCCAAAGAACCTTGACTAGTGGAATACGCCGATTTCGAAGTTCCTGAAACTTTCGATCCAAAATCTTAATCGGCTTCTGAACGAAGGTGAGATCCGGTGCTAATTCCACTTCTTCAACCGGTAGAACCTCGGACTCATCTCGATAGTACTTTCGGAGCTGTGAGACGTGAAACACATTATGAATTCCAGTCAAACTCGGAGGCAAATCCAAACGATAGGCCGTATCCCCAATCTTCTCCAAAATCTCATACGGTCCCATATACCTAGGGTTTAACTTTCCTCCCCGTCCAATCCTTGAGAATCCTTTTCGTGGGGAAGCCTTTAAGAAAACCCTATCTCCAATCTCAAACTCCAAATCCTTCCTCCGAAGATCTGCATAACTCTTTTGTCGATCCTGAGCAGCCTTCATCCGTTGTCTAATTATCTGGACCTTATCAATAGCCTCTTGTACAGCCTTAGAGGGTTTTTCCTTCTTTTCCCCTCTTTTAATTCCCTCTTGTTTGGTCCAATTCCATTCTTCCAAGTCAAAGAACAACGGTGATCGACATTTACGTCCATACAAAGCTTCATAAGGGGCCATTTCAATCGAGGCTTGATAGCTATTGTTATAAGCAAACTCGATTAACGGCAACTGTTCATTCCATGAACTCTGAAAGTCCAATGCACATGCTCTCAACAAATCCTCCAGATACTTAATTAACCTTTCTGATTGTCCGTCGGTCTGAGGATGGAAAGCTGTGCTGAATTGAAGCCTTGTTCCCAAACACTTCTGTAATTCTTGCTATAACCTTGAAGTAAATCTGGGATCCCGATCCGAGACAATACTAACAGGTACACCATGAAGCCTGACAATCTCATCATTGTACCTCTTGGCCAACTTACTCACCTTATCGGACATTCTAATAGCCAGAAAATGAGCTGACTTCGTCAACCTGTCCACAATAACCCAAATTCCATCGAAACCTCCTCTCACTCTTGGTAATCCCGAAACAAAATCCATAGCTATTTGTTCCCATTTCCATTCCGGGATAGGTAATGGTTGAAGTAGCCCCGATGGCTTTTGATGTTCTGCCTTTACCACTTGACAAGTCATGCAGTGTTTCACGAAGTCGATCACATCCCGTTTCAATCCATTCCACCAATAGAATTGCTTAAGATCCTTATACATTTTATTCCCTCCGGGATGTATCGAATAACCTGACCGATGGGCTTCCTCAAGAATAATCCTTTTAAATTCTTCCGGGACGACAACTCTATTCTTGAATCTTAGAAGTCCCGTATCATCAAACCCAAACGGACACTCTGAATCAGCTCGAGCCTTCTCAGCTAATTTCTGAACTTCGGGATCACTCCTCTGAGCATCAAATAATCTCTGTTTAAGATCTGGTTGAACCGTAATATTCCGAACACTAGCCCTCAGCTTGAACAACTCATTCTCATCTCCAATCTCCACTTTCACATTGGACACGCTAGCTTTCCGACTAAGCGCATCCGCAACCAAATTGGCTTTGCCGGGATGGTAACGGATTGTACACTCATAATCCGCCAACAGTTCCATCCAACGCCGTTGTCTCTTATTCAATTCCTTTTGCGATAATAAGTATTGGAGACTCTTGTGATCGGAAAAGACCTCAAATGAAATTCCATAAAGATAGTGTCTCCACTTACCCAAAGCAAAGATCACTGCCGCTAATTCCAAATCGTGAGTGGGGTAGTTCTGTTCATGCTCTTTCAGTTTCCTTGAGGCATAAGCGATCACTCTTCCATTTTGCATCAATACACATCCCAAACCTTCCTTTGAGGCGTCCGTATAGACTGTATATCCCTCTGTACCTTCGGGAAGTGCTAATATAGGAGCGGTGGTCAACTTTTCCTTTAAAAGTTGGAAACTAGCTTCACATGCCTCGTCCCACTCAAACTTAACCGCTTTCTTAGTCAATCGGGTTAAAGGAGCCGCAATCTTTGAGAAGTCCTGAACGAATCTTCGATAGTAGCCTGCCAAACCCAAGAAACTCCTTATTTCTGAAGCATTTTTCGGGCTTTGCCATTGAATAACCGTATCAATCTTAGAAGGGTCTACTTCTAAACCTTTCCTCGAAATAATATGGCCCAGAAATGCTACCCGATCAATCCAGAACTCGCATTTGCTAAACTTAGCAAACAACCGATGTTCCCTTAAGGTTTCCAACACAATTCTGAGATGTCTTGCATGATCCTCCGGAGTTCTCGAATAAACTAAGATGTCATCGATAAAAATTACCACAAACTTATCCAAATAGGGCCGGAAAATTCGATGCATCATATCCATAAAAGCAGCCGGAGCATTAGTCAATCCAAAAGGCATCACTACGAACTCGTAGTGTCCATACCGGGTGTTAAATCCCGTCTTCGGAATATCCTCTTCCCGGATCTTCAATTGATAATATCCTTGTCTCAAGTCCAATTTTGAGTAAACCCCCGAACCTTGTAACATGTCAAATAAATCCTCAATATGGGGCAAAGGATACTTGTTCTTTACAGTCATCCGATTAAGCTCCCGGTAATCTATACACATTCTTAAGGTTCCATCCTTTTTCTTAACAAAGAGAACCGGAGCACCCCAAGGTGACGAACTTGGCCGAATATATCCAACTTCGAGCAATTCCTCTAATTGAATCTTTAATTCTTTCAACTCGGCCGGTGCCATCCTATACGGAGTCTTAGAATACGGTGTGGATCCTGGATGTAAGTCAATAACGAACTCAATCTCACGGTCGGGTGGTAGAGAACTCAAATTCTCCGGAAACACATCGGAGAAATCCTTAACAACCCCGGTATCCTCCAACTTAACTTGATCTTTTGGCCTATTAAGAAGGTAAGCAATAAATCCCGTTGCTCCTTCTCTTATCAACTTATGAGCTTCCATATAAGACAAGAGAGATACCATTCTTGATCCACTACTAATCACCAATTCTTTCCCCAAAATTACCTTCTTCGCAAAACAATCAACAGTGGCCCGATGCCTGAACAACCAGTCCATACCCAGGATAACTCCATACCTCTTCATGGGCATAACAATTAAATCAGCCGGATACTCTCTCCCTTCAATCAAAACTGAACACTCCCGAACTAACTGATCTGTCTGAAGACTCCCTCCAAGTGGCGAACTCACCAAATAATAAGAAGAAAGACAGATAACAGGCAAGCACAGAGTGGCAACTATATCACAAGAAATAAAGGAATGCGTGGCACCCGGATCAAAGAGTGCATGAATGCTCATGTTAAGTATGCATAAGGTACCTTCTACCACGGCTGTGGGATCAATTTCTGCATCTTGCTCCTCACCCTCGAGGGCGTAAGCACGAGCTTGGATCATTGGCCTTTGAGTTCCTTTCTGAAATCCGGGTTTCTTGTAGGGACATGTCTCCGCCATATGGTCACCTTTTCCACAAATAAGGCACAAGTTCAACCTTCTCCGACAATTATTGTAGGTATGGGTCGGTCCCCCGCAATGCGTACATGGAGGTACATCCGGGCTTGAATTTGTAGGTGCCGAAGCCATAGGTAGAGCCTTTGGTCGAGTCTGTGCGGCCTGAGAACCTTGTCCTCCAAACCTAGGCTTCTTAAACGGACCCTTAGGAGGTGGACTAGCTTGAATCATCGGCCTCTTTCTCGAATTCGATCCGGATCCGGATCCTCTTCCCATCGGAGCTCTAAACATCGGATGCTTCTTCTTGAATTCCTCCTCTTGTACCAAAGCCCTTTGCACGGTATCGGCAAATGACTCGAAATTGTGCCCCGCTTGCCCATGCCTCAAATCCTATCTTAATCCCGCTATAAATTTCCTTGCTTTCCTCTTCTCATCCCGGGTGACATGAGGAGCATATTTCCCAAGTCTATTGAATACGGCGAGGTATTGAGTCACCGTACGAACCCCTTGCTTTAATTCCATGAATTCTTGCTCCTTCCTCTCTCTTACCACTTCCGGTACGAAGCATTCCCGGAATTCTCTCTTGAAAACTTCCCAAGTTACTTCCTCTCCATCTACTTCGAGCTTCTCTCTTGTTCGTTCCCACCATTCATATGCATCTCCATCGAGTTGGAAGATAGCAAATTGGGCCTTCTCTTGCGTACTAAACTGTCGGACCCCAAATATCCTTTCCAATCTAATCAACCAACCCTCCGAAACCGCATCGTCAATAGAACCAGAAAACCGAGGGGGGTTATAACTCAGAAACACCCCATGAGGGTCTCTATTGTTATTATGATTTGGTGGGGGAGCTTGTTGTTCTGCCTGTTGTGGTGGGGGAGCTTGAGCTCTCCGATGCTCAACATAATTGAAAACCGCTTCCATGAAATTCCCCATATCCATTGGTGGTGCTTGTGGTTGGGGTGGAGGCGTAGGAGATCGATCATGATGACGACGGTGTCCTGGAGATCTCTCACGATGTCTACGCGGAGGCATTCTGTTCAAGAAATACTGAAATGCATGCTATTTTTAGTCCATGCATGCAAGTGCAAGTAATTCGATCAAAATTCAAGATTTAAAGCACACAAGCACGTAAACAATGCATATGCAACACATTGACAAGTTATTCCTAATGCCGAACGACCTAACTGACTCAACACGACACTAGAGCCCGGGTTTTGCAACCCTAGGCTCTGATACCACATAAGGATGTAGCACCCGAGCGTTAGGTACCACATCCCCCGCACCGAGACCCGACCCGTATATGAAATGGAAATCCATACACGTGCCAAATCTACGGCGAACGGGGACACAACACACACGCTATGCTAGGCGGGACTAACCCTTAAACCAATCAGTGCAGGAATCATAAAATCAGAGTTAAATAAAATTCGCGGAAGCAAGAATAACATAGCATATACAATGAGCCACCAAGCTCCAAAAATGAATATACAAGGGCATTCAAATTCAACGGCACTCACGGCCTACAAAAATCATACGCTCCAAGCATAGCCTATAGTCATATACAAAATGCCAATAAGAGTATGAATATGAGACAAAAGGAAGTGCTAAACATAAATGCAAGACCTAGACGTCCTGTATTCCCGCCTAGCACTCCTATCCCTGCACAAAACAACTGAAAACAACCGGGTTCAGTCTAAAAGAGACTGGTGGGTATAAAAACGGGGCATAAATATATAATATCGCATAAATTAAACACATACATGCAAGCCCTAATCCCGTGTGAAGTTTAGTAAGATTTTACCAAGTGGTTAAAACAAAAGGAAACATCAACGGGATTACGATGTTCATATTTATTCATAATTATTCATAAATGTTCATAAGGGTTTACTGCCCGGCGAGTGGGCGTGCACAATCTCCAACCTACTCCTCGTGTACTCATAATTAATTATTCAGTAATTCATTATCATACATAAATCTTTTGTGCTCATAAATACATGATCATAATCATTCATATATCCCTTTTTCCTCCGGGTGGTGGACGGGCTTGCAAGACCCGGCCACCGGTTCATACATAGGCCAATGGGGGTACATGAATCCCCCAAAGGCACTCAGCTCCCATTCCTCGCTAAAACTCCTAGCGAGGGCCGGTATCACCGTAGTTTGGTTGGAACTAGTATATGGGATCCCCGTCAGCCCTTGCTTCCTCGGTTAGCCACATATACTAAGTCCCGGGGCCCGTGCAATCATAAATAATAAATATCTCGCCAAACATAAGGTAGGGTTCATAAATAAAAGAAAGGGGTCATACGTTTGAAATAATTTACCCGAAATGACTCAATATATATATATATACGATTTTGGCTTAAAACTTTTCACATAAGGAATATATAAGGTTGTTTTAACTAATAGAAGAAAAACCCACCTTTACCAAAGCAGAAATAAAGGCACAAGCGTCTCAAGGCTCGCCCTCGTCTCCGACCAAACCCGAATCTGTGCAAAAGAAGAGGTATGAGACTCAATGACCACATATGACGCTCGGCAATGAAGTGCATATGACATGAATGCGTAAATGATCATGTTATATCATAAAAATGTTCATGTGCACGATTAATAAATTTAAAACATATAATCATTCATTCATTCATATATTTCATTCAATTTCATAAATTCATAAATTCATAAATTCATAAATTCATAAATTCATAATTCATATCAATTAATCTAACATTCAATTAATAAGCATAACACATATAATATTCATATTCACAAATAGGAACAAATAAATAAAACCTTCAATCAAATATCAGTAAATTAAATACGCGAAATAGAAATCAATTAATTTCAATAATTAAATTAAATCAAATAATAAATATATATAATATAATATATAATAACATATAATATATATAATATAATATATAATAACATATAATATATAATATATAATATATAATATATATATAATATATATATATATACGTACGCACTCACACACACATGCATGCAATATATATTTTACATGCATATAATCACAAACCATGCATGCAATATAAACACAACACACACCTCATATATATATACATAATCACGTACACACACACATAAACATGCATGCATATATACACAAATATTACACATATACTACACATGCAATACTCCTTGCTCACACCACTCACAACCCTGCATGCACAAGCACACAATGCATCAGAATATCAGCAGCTATACACAGTAAAAGAAGCAGCACAAGCCATGGAAACAACAGCAGCAACAGCCCAAGAACGCAGCAAAAGAAATCAAGCAAAACGGGGTGACACCCCCGTGTCACCCACAAAGCCTGGACCGAGACACCCCCGTGTCTCGGTACAGCAAGTTCAGGCCTTGCAGCACCCCCGTGCCTCGCTGAAGAGGCAGCAAACGACACCCCCGTGTCGTGCAACAGCAACAGCCCAGTTTTGACAGAAAAAGACGCAGGAACAGAGCATGAAAAAGACAGGCATGTACGAGCAAGATAGGCAACGATACAAGGCACAAATTGCTGTAACAACTCAACCAAATTACATGCTAAAAGGCCACTAAAAATGACAGCAACAAGGAGAAGGAAAAACAGCAAATTGACAGCAAATTTCTCTGCGTGAAAATAGGGCAAAACGAGAAGAAAAACAGGGCATGCTTGAGCTCATTCAATCCGATTTCATTCAAGTCCAAAAGTCCATCAAATGTGCAGCAAAATACCATATATTCAACACATAATCAGTTCCAGAAAGTGATCAATCAAGACATGAGGGTGTACGTGACATAAACGTGGGATTTTTCTGAAAATTGTCATAAATGATATATCATAAATACTTCAACAACCATGTAATCAATGATCATAAATGAAATGAGGATGTCAAAACAATCATTCTCATGCTTGGAATCGATCAAAACCGTTAAGAATCGAAGTAGATCAACAAATTTGCTCAAAACCTCCATTTTCGGGAAAAATGTCCAGAATGGTTGAAACCATGCTCAAAATCTTGAATGAAAAGATGAAAATGCTCAGAATTAATCATATAATGCAACCCTTAACTTACCTTGATGATTGGTTGAAGTTTGGATGAGATTTGAGCTCCAAAATCTCCAAAGCTTGAAGGGTTACGGGTCTGGAATTCAGAACAGAAACTTTGGCTAAGTTTTGGGCATTGTGAGAGGATTATCTTGGTCAAGTCTGGTTATGTCATGATAGAGGGTTGAGTTAGGGTTTCAAAGAATCAAACCATAGTTAATTTGGTTATGGTTTGGCCAAGATATGGCTGATTTAGTTCAACAAGGTCAAGTTGGTCTCCGTTTCATTTTTCGGTTGGATTTCGGAGTTTCAAATGAATTAGGAAAATTATAAGGCTAAGTTTACTAAACTCGAATTTTCGTTACGAGTTCAGCGGAGTTGACGAAACTCGAATCCGAGTTCCCGAGCTCAAGATATTAAATTCGGAACCAAGGGTACGCTAATTGCTCGTTAGCTCCCGTTTTGGTTCCTCAAATGAAATTAAATCCGTTAACCTATCAAATGAATTCAAAAACATAAATTGAGCATAAAATCATGTTCATAACACATATATGTACAACATATTACAAATTCGTGGCAATTTGATATCATATCATATAAGAACGAAGCATAAAATAAACGAACAAACTTAATCATGCAATTCATGCAGAAATTATGAAATTTCCATGCACAATTATGATTTGCATGCATGCATATTTAATATTCTCCATGCATAATTATAATCTCCATGCATGCATATAATTTTCATGCAAAAATATGAAATTCATGCATAATTATATTAATTCCACGTATAAGTATTTATATATGAATAATTAAATAATTAAAACATGATTAATTAATATAACATATAATTAGTATAATCATTAAATTAATAATATAATAATTAAACATATATATATATATATATATAAAATGCGAAATATATATATATATAATTAATAATATTAAAATAAAGTATTATAATATAATATAATAAAATAATAACAATTATAATAAAATTAAATATAAAACACGTAAAAACAATTAATTCGCGCAATTTGGTAAACACATACATCGTACCTTTACGTCCGAGAAATCGGGGCGTTACATTTTGGGGTCGCGGCTGCTACCTGAAAAGAACTAAACCCGATCGCGGCCCCGACTCCTCGCGGTAGCAGGGGAAAACGTGATTTTCAGGCCAAAAACTCAACAAAGAACCAACCAATCCAAGATATCTTCAAGTTAACATGTTATTGCAAGTATGTGATACACAATTCATGCAAGAAAATCTCAAAAACAAGATCAAACAAGCCACAACTCCAGAGGTAAGTGAAGGATGAGAATTCCCTTTTCTTCTTCATGTATAAATCTTCAAAATCAACTATGGCAGCTCATAAATTCCTTAATCCCCATGCAAAATCAGTTCATATAATCACTCATAGATGTGTTAGGATCGATTAAGAAGCATCAAATCCAAAGAAAACACATAGAATCAAGCAAATTCATCAAGATGGCCTAGAACCCTTACTATTCATCATGCTAGCCAATACATACTCAATTCTCCATGAAATTCAGAAAACATGGACTTAAAAAAAATAGGAGAAGGTGGATAAAACATTCATGGACTTACCTTTCAAATTTGTGGCGAATCGGATGAGTATTGAGCTCAAAAGGGACAAGAAGGTGAATAGTGAATCTCCTCTTCTCTCTTCTCCTTGGGACACGATTTTCAGCTGCCAAAACCCCTATTTTTCTCATGTGTTATGAAATGAATAGATGACGGGGTGTTATAGGATTAACTCATGTGAATTTGGGTCTAATTTTCATCCAATTTGGTTAAGATTTAATCAAGTTATAGGTAAAATAGTAATTAGAGGTACAAAACGCATGCGAGGCTTGGTTCGGTAAAATTTTAGAGGTTCAAACGGGCTTACAAAATTATAAATTTAGATTCCTTGGCTTCTATTCTTCTTTATGAGTCCGACGCTTCTTTCGGAATTTGAATCTGAATTCCCGTGCTCAGGTTATGGGGCCGGAACCCAAGGTGTACTAAAACTAGTTAGGCCCTCAAGTCCCTCACAAGTCCCGTTTTACAAAACGAGCCAAGAACCAAATAAATCGAACTCTAAAACACTTAACGAGCATGCAAACACATTCGTAACTCAAATAAGTCATGCATACCAAGACTTCACAAAAATCAGAATTAAATCCGGACACGTAGAAATCAAATTCCGAGCACGTAGATATAAATGTTAAAAACTTAATTTACAAGTAAAAAAAATAATTTCACAAAATTTTAAATAATTACATAGTCGTTAAAATAACACCCAAATGCATCATTAAATAAATTAAATTCACATATAACACTGTCGTTACAACGTACCTGTACGGTCGGACGAGCGGGATGTTACAAACTCCTCTCCTTCAAAAGGACCTGTCCTCAGGTCCTAAGTGGGGTCTTGAATGGCTTTGAAGATAACCCAACTCCAAACTTCCACTGCGCCACTCTAATCTCGGAGAACGGAAGACTTCTCGTGATATTGCCTCCTTAACTAGCAAACCAGACACAAAGTCCTAGTCATTTGCCCACACTTCCCAAATAAAAATTCGGGAGTAGTTGGAGAATCCTCAACCTTTGGCATATAGACATTACTACACAAAGTCCATAACATCTTTCTTATGCCACTACTACCGGTCTCTCAAAACTTCGAACAACTTCAAACTATGAGCGGGATACACATGTGACCTGGCACTTCTCAAAGCGTAGGATACCATTCTTCTGCAAGTAATACACAACAAAGGCCTTCCTTTGTGCCTCGGTCGGAAACGAAGTAGCCTTCGTACCAACAGTTTGGTAAAAGCCGATACCGAGGGCAACTCTTTCAACCGCCTCTTCCCACTCAAAACCATACCTCTTATTCGTCACATATGTCAATGGGTTAGCATTCTTAAGGAAGACTGCCTAGTACACCCCGCTAACACGATAGACTTCTTACTCTGAGGTAACTTTCGATACTTCTATGAGGAATATCAATGGGTCAGCCTTCAATCTAATACCCGATAACACCGTTGAGCCCCGAACGGACCTCCTAAAAGTAACCACCAACCTCAACTAGAGCGAAATGCCTCCAAACAAACCCACCGGAAGCAGCTCGACCCTCACAACTCACCCAACACTCATGAACACTCAGCGGCCCCAAGCTCTCTCCAAAAGAGAGTTAACACAAAAGGAAAAGAAAGCACACAACAAGCAAGAACTAAGAAGGAAAGCAATCAAACAAAAAGTGAAACCAAGAAACACCAAAGAACAAAGAATAAAGCAACAAACACACACATTTCCACGAAAATAATATATGCATGAGATGAGATGCTATGAATGCTTCATATACTTTTCACCAAAGTGGCTCGGTCAAACTCGGTATGCACTTGAGCTTGAGTCAAGATTTCGGAGTCACGGTTCATCAGAAGCTTTGGAATTGATTTATAGGGGCAACCATTCATAATATGCCCGATCTCACCACATCTATAACAAGCACCTAAATTCTTCCGACATTTCTCCTCCGTGTGTTTCGGACCTTCACAATAAGCACACCCGATTGGACTCGTCAAAACGGGCCCAGGAATCGGTTTCAGTAGTCGGGGCTTCTTCTTTTCCTTCGTCTTGGATGGATTAGCATCTTGAGAGTCTGGAGGTTTCTCTTGTGGCACGGGTCTCTTACCCAAATTCGATCATGAACCGGTTGCTTGTTCCCCTCGAAGGGCAAGGGACTTCAGTCGTTGCTTCTCCATCTCGCTTCGAATTACTATTTTCATCGCTTTGGACCAAAAATTTACCGCTGAAGCATAGAGAGTTTGTTGGATATCATTCTTGAGCTCCTGTATAAAATTTTGGGCTTTGAGTTGATAGTTATCAATAACTTGTGTAGCATAAGGGCTCGATCTTTCAAGTTCCTCCATATAGTTTTCGGCCATCTTCAAATCTTGTTGGAGATCTAAATATTCTTCAAGGCTTCTCACTCTTGCACCAGAAGGAATGTACCTAATGTGGAATTCTCGGACAAAGTTCTCCCACGTGAGCTCTTCTCCGGACCTTGCTAACTCCAATCTCACTTCCTTGAGCCAAATTAAAGCTTGGCCTTGAATTAACCGGGAGGTGCAAATCACCCTATCTTGTGATGTCCCCGATAGAGTATCCCATATCCATGAAATTTCAGTAATCCATTGTTCGGCCTTCACATCATCACCCCCGAACCAAGCTGGAGGGTTGTAGTTTCGAAACTCTCGATAGATCAATGGCAATCAGTCTTCTCCTACGGATATGTGTTGAGATGTCATCCTGAATATGAAACGCAATTCAAGAAAATATCGATGCATGGGAGGGTTTAGTGCATGTTTGTGTAAACAATTAATACAAATAAAATCAAATAAGTCACATAATGATGAAAGTGAATGCAAACAATCATATAATCCTAAGCCGAATGACCTAGACGGACTTGACACGACACTAGAGCTCCGGTTTTACAACATGGTGCTCTGATACCACTTTAAGATGTAGCACCCCAGAGCGAAGGGAACCACATCCCCCGCACCATAGCCCAACACGTGTAACGAAATGGGAACTCCGCACACGTACCAAGCCTTGGCGAATGGGTGACAAACAAAAATACACAACCTAGCTAGGCGGTCTAGCTATTCAAATCTTTTTGGAGATCTAAATATTCTTGGAGTCTTCTCACTCTTGCACTAGAAGGAATGTACCTATTGTGGAATTCCTGGACAAAGTTCTCCCACGTGAGCTCTTCTCCGGACCTTGCTAACTCCAATCTCACTTCCTTAAGACAAATTAAAGCTTGACCTTGAATTACCCGGGAGGTGCAAATCACCCTATCTTGTGATGTCCCCGATAGAGTATCCCATATCCATGAAATTTCAGTAATCCATTGTTCAGCCTTCACATCATCACCCCCAAACCAAGCTGTAGGGTTGCAGTTTCGAAATGCTCGATAGATCAATGGCAATCGGTCTTCTCCCACGGATTTGTGTTGAGATGACATCCTGAATAAGAAACGCAACTCAAGAAAAGATCGATGCATGGGAGGGTTTAGTGAATTTTGGTGTAAACAATTAATACAAATAAAATCAAATAAGTCACATAATGATGAAAGTGAATGCAAACAATCACATAATCCTAAACCGAATGACCTAGACGGACTCGACACGAGACTAGAGCTCTGGTTTTGCAACCTGGAGCTGTGATACCACTCTAGGATGTAGCACCTCGGAGCGAAGGGCACCACGTCCCCCGCACCATAGCCCGACACGTGTAATGAAATGGGAACTCTTCACACGCACCAAGCCATTACGAACGGGAGACAAACCAAAATACACAACCTAGCTTGGCGGTCTAGACCCTATAACAATACAGAGCACGCATAGAACATAAATGTACAGAAGCGATAAATGCTAGCAATTATCATATCATATCTATCATATGCAACTTATACAAATTTATATACAAGACAAAAATACAAATCTTATCCCAGGTCAAAATTTAAGTATCAAATTATACAAATTTGAAAATTAACAAAATACATAAAGTAAACGGAATACAATGCATGTGACTCGAGCTATCCTTAAATAACGACACAAGGACAGCCGGGTAGCTTGAACCTGTAAAAGCACCTATAACTTAAACAAAAAGGGGAAAAGAAAAGTAACCAAAACGAGGGTCAGTAACACACGCACCCATATAAACGTATAGAGCAAAGCACTTATCAAATTCACAGATCTATGAACCGGGGACAATTTTTGCAAGCTAAAACGTTTCCCGTGATAATCTATATATATATATATATACTTGAAAGAAGTTAAGGGCCAGAGGCCAAAACGACCGATTGTAAGTATTTAAGAGTCTAGTCCCGTTACATAGATTCATATATAATCATATTAACTCGGCGAGTACGAGTTCACCTCCCAAATTTCTTTCATAATCATAATTCATAATCAAAACTAAAATCATAGAGGTCATAATTCAAAAAAATGAGTCAAGGATTAATTACTTCCTTGCACCTTCAGCGGGGATACCACCGGCTCAAGAGCACCACCCTTCCTGAAACTCCTAAGGTTCGGTGAAACTCTCAAAGGAAAGTGTTGATGGGGCAGCTCGGCGACCCCACGGCCGTCCCGAGGTGCCATACCACTCTCCGGGGCCCATTTCAAAATTCAAAATCATAATTTCATAAGTTTATCTTTCAAAGATCAAAGCTCGCTACACACTCACACATATCCAAGCTTTTTCAAACGAAAATCAAAATAGCTTACATACGTATAGAAACCATTTTTCAAAGTCTTAGCACAAAATGGGACGAGCTCTCAAATTACATATCATACACGTATTTATCTTATATTATAGGTAATTGGCATGCGGGCTTCCAAACATATAGGGTTGTAGGTCATATTATCTAAAAGGAAGAAAACCTCACCTTTCCAACATAGCGGAGCAAAAGGATATAAAACGGACGCCTATGAGATCTCCTCTGTAGCACCCACACGCGTAGCATTTGCCCAGAAGCTTCCAACACCTCTCCACTGGATGTCTCCCCTGACAATGAGAACAAACGGGTGGTCCCTGAGCTGGAGCCGGTCGAACTGGAGCAACAGGAGGTGCTACGGGACCGGTAATACGGGGCTTTTTGTTCCCTAAGCCCTGGGGACGAAAAGCCGGTGGGACAGGAGCTCGTGGAGCATAAGAAATGGGCCTCTTACCCAATCCAGAACCTGATCCCGATCCTCGAGTCGAAGAGAAAGGCGGAGGCTTCAACCGAGCCATTTGGGCCTCAACTTGAATTGCCCTCTTTGTAACCTTGGCCCAAGTACTCACATTGGCAGCCTGTAAAGCTTCTTGAATATCCCGACGAAGTCCATGAAGAAACGCTCGGGCCTTATGATCATCATGGTCAGTAATGTGAGTGGCATACGGAGCTAACCTCTCAAACTCCAAAATATAACCCTCCACCGTCCGATTTCCTTGCCTCAAATTTGTGAACTCTTGGAGGCGACGTTCTTGTGCACTATGAGGGATATATTTCTCATGGAATTCCTGCACAAACGTCTCCCAATTGAATTCCATACCCATTCTCTCAAGCTTGGATCTCACACTCCTAAGCCAAATAGCCGCTGGCCCTTGAATAATACGCCCGGTACAGATAGCCTTGTCCTAGGAAGTCCCCTGACAGATCTCCCAAATACCTCGAATCTCGGACAACCACTCTTCCGCCTTAATATCATCACCTCCATACCACTTTGGAGGGTTGTTGTTCCGGAAGTCCCTATACACGGCGAAAATGTCTTGTCCTTCACCCGGATTTACATTACCCCTTTGATTGTTTTGAAGTTGATTGAGTAGGGCTTGGACAATATTCTCCGCATTCATAGGTGGTGGCGGAGGTGCATTCTGTGGAGCCGGTTCATTCAGATCAGGGGTTTGTTCACGATAATTATGTCTTCTTGGAGGCATCCTGAAACTCACAAATTCAAGCAATATGGATGCATGTGAATGAGTGTATGAATATGTATACAATTTAAGAAAATAATCAAGTAAACAAGTAATCAATCAGTCAAGTAATCACATACCCAAATCATGTATGCACACTTACACACGATCACACAATCACATTGTCCTAAGCCGTACGACCTAGACAGACCCACACGACACTAGAGCCCGGTTTTGCAACCGCGCTCTGATACCACTTCAGGATGTAGCACCCACACGTAGGGCCACATCCCCCGCACCATAATCCGAACCCGAATACGAAATGGAATGTCCGCACCCGAATCCGAATCATAGCGAACGGGAGACCAAACACACACTCTAGGCTAGGCGGAGCTAAACAATGTAGAATCAGAGTATGCGGAAGCGAATAAATAAAAGCAACAAGCAACGATCAACACATATATATATATATAGGTACCAACACATTCCTGTACAAAAGCCATCCCGGCTCGAACAAAATAGTAGGTAAGTATATACAAATCATAACTGTACAACTACAAAATAATAAAGTGCAGGTATGTAAATGCACCTAACGAGACCTAGACTGACAAGTGCAACAGAAGACACACTTCTCCGCCTAGCTCACGCTCCCAAAACCTGCAACTAAAAGAGTAAACGAGGAGTCAGTCAACTGACTGAGTGAGGGGGCTAACGCACACCCACACCCTACATATATATAGAGCAGAGCACAAAGCAAAGGGCGAAATTATGAACCGGAATAGGTTTTACAAACTAAACTTTCCAAACAAATACATATACTTTAAAACATTTCATAAACAATATCCCGATTCATACTTCTCAAACATACATAACAAACATAATGCTCGGCGAGAACGAGCTTCCAACCTTTACTCCTCAGAACAAACAAAACGGAAATCATACACTCTTCTCTACACCAATGATGGAAGAGCCACCGGCGGCCCTAACCATCCAAACATATACAGACTCACGAGGGGTAGCGAGCCCACATCGTGCCCTCCCCGGTTTTTACACCGAAGGCATTGAAATATCACACCTTCCCAAACTCCCAGGGGTCGCGTGTGATATATCGGATGGAGACTACGCACAGGCCGAACCTCGACGGCCCGAACCGTCCCGAGGGTTCCTTACCCGTAGCTCCTTGGATCCGCACATACAAATCATATCATAACAAATGCCAAATCTTTCATGGCGATCTCGCTAATAGAATTGTAAAGCCTTTTCCAAAACATAGCTTACATAGGCTTAGTTAATATCTTTTCCCAAAACAAAGGTGTTCACAAGATCATAAACATATTCTAATCAACACATACATATCTATACATATAATATATAGTCACATGCACGGCCGGAAAACATCACATAAGGCTTTAGGTCGCTTAGCTAATAAAATTCCTAAACCTCACCTTGTGCGTGACAAAAATACGAGCAGATGCGAACAACCTATGCCTCGGGCTCGTCAACTGGAACCTCCTCTGAAAAGAAAACACGAAAGCCCAAGACTTAGACTCTATATGACCCAAAGAAGACGCTCGGCAAAATGCATGATTCATGTACACATATAAAATATCATAATTAAGTCATATAATTTACAAATCATAGCACACATACATTTTTACAATTTATTATGCAAAACAATCAAATTATAACAATTAATATGCAAAAGAAAAGCATTTAAAATCATACAAATGCATAATTAAGACAAAGAGAAAAAGTGGCAAAATCCACCCCCATGGATTTTTCCAAAGGGAAAAATCCACCCTCGCGGATTTTTTCCAGAGCTACTGCCTCAAATCTTTGGAAAAATCCACCCTCGCGGATTTGACCCAGTAGAAGGGTTCCGGCCACGGGAACGGCCGTTCCTGTTCCCAGTACAAACTGGGAACGGTCGTTCCCACTCTCGGCATGAACAGTAAATGGCCTGGGAACGGTCGTTCCCAGTTTAAAATTGGGCGGGAACGGCCGTTCCGGCCTGGTTCGAAAAGCTGGAGCAGAGTTCATTTTTACAGAAACAGGGGAACTCGTTTTGGTGCCAAAAATGGCCAAAATCCAACCCTTAAAATTGCCACAACTTCTCAAAATGCACAAACAATTCAAATAAATCATGCCTGACATATAAACACTCAAATAACTCAAGAAAAAGGAACTAAAAGGCATGATCAAGGGAATGCAATACTCAAGCTAAAATCATGCTCATTCATAAATGCTCAACCAACCAAAGATTAAATGCAATAAATACAACACATACAACATATACACCTCATATAAGAAGCTAGGAATCAAACACATCAAGCAAAGAGCAAGTATTCACATTTTCATTAAACCCTTACTATTTACGTAGGGAAACTAAAGCACACCAAACTCACTCCAAACTCAGAAATTGAACCATAGAAATGACGAGCACGACGAGGGGATTCCGAAACATACCTAAGTTCGAGAAAAGACGAAGAAACGAGAGAGATATTGGCTCGGGAAGTTGAAATGATCAAACTTGAGGGTTTTGGCTCTAGCTTGGCTTGGTTGTTGTGGTTGAACGTGAAATGAAGGAGAAAGAAGAATGGTTCAGCCTTTAAGGCTGAACCGGTTCGGTTCATGGGTTCGGTTCAAGGTTCCCGGTTCAAGTTGGTTCGGTTCAACAAATACAGGTTCAAATAAGGCCAACTCAAATTAAAACGAATAAATCTCATGCAACATTAATTCACATAATTCATATAAGTTCAATTACTTCAAAATAGTCCTATACAAATAATCTAAAACGCAAATAATATTAAATCACATAATTTACCTGTACCGACTGTGAGTCGGGGTGTTACATCCTCGTTACCCACGGGACCAAACTCTGAGCAAAGGAAACAACAAAGGACGTTCTTAGACTCATAATGTACCAAATTGACGCTCGGCAAATGCATATGATGCATAAAGTGGATATGAAATGCAACAGAAAAGGCATATGCTTCCATATTTCACGTATTTCATATTAAACGGTCCTATAAATTCAATACTTCAAGTTAGCACTTAATTTGACATGTTATCATTCCATTCAAGTCATAAAAGAAACGAGATATTAGCATATTATGAAAATAAACAAAGTTCTAACTCATTCATGCACTTTGATAAGCACTTAAGTCACTTAGGAGCACATGAGAGCATAAATAAAAAAGGAGCATCTAAAGTCAATCATAAATTCATATTATACAAGGTCACACATAATACAACATGTTATCAATGCATACATATTGTAAAAGTAGCAAGAAGAGATCATACGAGGTGAATAAATGAAGCATTGATTCAAGTATGCATATAAGGTAGCATATAGAGCATAAGAGATCATAACTTGGAAACGAGCGTGTAAAACTAGCCATAAATTCATAACATACATCCTAACACATAATATTGCATGTTAACATAATATATGAGTTATAAACGAACCATAAAAAGCAATCAAAAGATGAACGAACGAAGAAAACACATGCATAATCACAAGGGAGGGTTGTCGTGGCCGCTTCCAATTTTCTTCAAGTTTTGGTCGCGCCCAAGACCTCCATCTCGAAACATGGCCTGTAAACGGTTGCGGCCTCGACTAGAAATGACATAAAAATGGTCACGGCCATGACCTAAAGCTGCAACAAGTGGAAACAAAGTGATTTTGGGGTCGCGGCTGCTACAGGAAAAGAACTAAACCCGATCGCGGCCCCGACTCCTCGCGGCAGAAGGGGAAAACTTGATTTTCAGGCCAAAAACTCAACAAAGCACCAACCAATCCAAGCTATCTTTAATTTAACATGTGAATTCAAGTATGTGATACATAATTCATGCCAGAAAAGCTCAAAAACAAGATCAAACAAGCCACATCTCAAGATGTAAGTGAAGGATGAGAATTTACTTGTTTTCTTCATGGATAAATCTTCAAAATCAACTGTGGTAATCTAAAGAAAACACATAAAATCATGCAAATTCATCAAGATGGCGTATAACACCTACTATTAATCATGCTAGCCAATATATACTCAATTCTCCATGAAATTTATTAAACTTTGACTTAAAAGAAAGAGGAGAAGGTGGAGAAAACATTCATGGACTTACCTTTCAAATTTGAGGCGAATCGGGTGACTATTGAGATAAAAAAGGACAAGAAAGTGAATAGTAAATCTCTTCTTCTCTCTTCTCCTTGTGACACGATTTTGAGCTGCCAAAACCCTTATTTTTCTCAAGTCAGATGAAATGAATAGGTGATGGGGTGTTATCGGATTAAGTCATGTTAATGTGGGTCCAAGTTTCATCCAATTTGGTGAAGATTTGATCAAGTTATGGGGAAAATAGTCATTAATGGTACAAAACGCACGGGAAGCTCGGCTAGGTAAACTTTTAGAGCTCAAACGGGCTTAGAGAATTACAAATTTAGGTTCCTTGGCTTCTATTCTTTGTTATGAGTCTGACGCTTCTTCCGGAATTCAAATCCGAATTCTCGTGCTCAGGTGATGGGGCCCGGAATCCAAGGTGCGCTAAAACTAGTTAGGCCCTCGAGTCCCTCACAAATCCTGTTTTACAAAACGAGCCAAGAACCAAATATAACGAACTCTAAAACATGTAATGAGCATGCAAACATGTGTATAACTCATATAAGTCATGCATACCAAGATTTCACAAAAATCATAATTAAATCCGGACACGTAGAAAGCAAATTCCAAGGCACGTAGACATAAACGTTAAAAACTCAAGTTATAAGTTAAGCAAATAATTTCACAAAATTTTAAATAATCACATAATTGTTAAAATAACACACAAATAGATAATTAAATAAATTAAATGCGAATATAACACTCTCGTACAACGTACCTGTACGGCCGGACGAGTGGGATGTTACATGATATACCTCAATGTGTAAGTTTTAAGCCAAAGTACTAAAGGAGTCATTGATCTTATATTAAAGACTTTCTTGTTTATTGAATTCCTAACCAAATGTTTTGGCGAGACATGATTGAATACACTGAATGGGGCCCTGGGACTATGTATACATGGCTATCCGGGGAAGCATGGGCTGACAGTGATCCCCGTGCGCTAGTCGCAACACAATGACGGCGATACGGGCCTCGCTAGGAGATTAACAAGGAATGGGAACTGGGATTTTGGGGCTTCATGAACCCCTCTAGCCACAATGATTGGATGGACGGTGATTTCGCCTAGTCCGTCCACTAACCCGAGGAAAAAGGTGTAAGTGATAATAATTATGAATGATTATGAATGAATGTCGTATGATCATTAATGAATGAATGAATGGATAATGCACACACGAGGTGAAGGTTGGAGAATTTGGCCACTCGTCGGGCTCACTTATTGGCCTAATGAATGAATGAATAAAAAATTAATTCTTGTAATCCCGCGTGTTGTTTTATTTGTTTTTACCCACTTGGGAAATGTTTCAAAACCTCGCCCGAGATTATGGCTTGCATGTGTATTTGTTTAAATTCTATACAAGTATTGTATTAAGCCCTGTTTTATACCCACCAGTCTTTTAAAGACTGAACGTAGTTTTTTTTTATTTTTTTTGCAGGTTTGGAGAGCTAGGCCGGAAGTCGAGTCTGTCAAGTCTATTGGTTAAGTCTGAGTTTGTTCATATGCATATTGTAATTTGAATTAGTTTATATGAAATAATGTATGAATGCTTTGTTATATTATTTTGAATTTAGGACAAGCTTCTATGATATATTGAACCCCGTGAAGTTTTGTTTTATGATTTATGTTTGAAATTTCGGCACTTGGTATTTATGCTAGTTGAACTCGTCACTTATTGCCTATTTTGTGATTGATTATATGTTTTACTTCCGCACATGTTTTATTCTTCTGTTATTGTTTTGCATTTTGCCTACTTGGTTTTGAAAGTTAGCTCCCGCCTAGCATAGTGACTGAGTGAGTCCCCGTTCGCTCTGGTCTGGCAAGTGTATGGATTACCCATTTCATATGCGGGTCGGGTCTTAGTGCGGGGGATGGGACGTCGCGCGCTCGAGCGCTACAATGAATTTATTTGTTAAGCATGCGGAATTCATGATTTAATTATCGTTTCATAATTTGGGACTTTATTATAACTTTTTATAAGTTTTGGACTTAATTGAAATTAGGAGTTGGGCCTAATTGACTTTATTTGACTGTTTTGGGGACCTAAATATAATTAGGTCATTTTAGGTTATTTTAAGCTTGAGAATTCGGATTCGGATTCCAGCACCACCATTGGATTCGCTTTGACGATTCGAGTCCAATAACACTACCCTTTCGTTTTAAAATCCAATCCGAACGGACCAAATTCTTTGACCTGGAATCAGTCGTTTTGCGGTTGATTTCCCCCTTTCCTCTTCACCATAACCACGTTGCAAAGGGAGGAAGGAAAGTAAGGAGAAAACACTCCATTTTTGCCCCTCAAGCTTTGGAGCTCAAGCTTGCAACTTCCAACCGTTCGATCAATGATCCGAGGTTAGAATCAAACTCTCCACCTGCTTAGCTCTCTTTCCATGCCTTCAGTTTCTTCCTTGCATGAGTTTTGAAGAATATGTTTATGGAGTGGTTGAGCATTTATGGAGTTTCCATTAATGACATTTAATTCTTAAAACTTGGTTTTTGATGAATATGTGTAGTATTTGGAATCCTTGAGCTAGCATGTCAATATATGATGATTGTGTGTTGTTTTGTGGTGTTTTTAGGTGTCGGACTCAAGATCTTTTGTAGATTTTCGGGAAGGCTTGACCTTCCCCCTGTTTTTTCGCCATTAATGGCAAAGGTCTGCTGGTTCTGTATAGGGGTTGCAGCCGCGACCATTTGCTTCTCAGAACGATCGCAGTCGTGAGGCTATTATAAAGGCTTTGATTACAGGACATGTTTCACGGCCGCAAAGCTTCTTAGTTGCGTTTCAGTAGCGGTCGCGAGGTATTTTTGTATTTTTATTGATTTATCCGTCCCGTCCGTGACGATTTTATGTGCAAGTTGGTAGTGGATGCGAGAGTGCTTTATGCTTTATTCAATTTTCTTGTCTGTCATAGTCGTGACCTTCTTGAACTGAAATTTGTAGCAACCGTGATGCCTTCTTGAATTTATTTTTATTTTTTCGGTAGCGGCACAACAGATTTGTGTGTAAAGTCGTAGCGGCAGCGACGCTGGGCATTTTGGTACTGTTTATTACGTGTGAATTCTGTTGCTTTTGTGGTCATTTCTTTCATACTTTCCTACCCCGTTATGCTCCTAATATGGTAATTACTTGATTAACGTGATGTATATCCTTGTATACAACTTGTTACGTTGAATTCCTTTTTTGTTATGTTCGTTATGTATACATGTCATTCATATGCAACTGTCGACCGTCTAATTAGTTCATTTCGAGTCTAAGTGTCTCTTTTGTGCTTTGTTTCTTCAGGGGAGCAGTATGGGGACGGTGACACCCTGTATTTTCAGACCGGCCAGGTATGACATCACGATTGGGTTTAAGTCGAGTGTTAGGTGATTTAATTGTGTTTTAAGTGTTAATGAAATGTTTAATATATTTAATTTCATGATATGATATATGTGACCTACGACTATGTTAATTAAATTCAGTTATAACTTGTTTACTTGCTAAATATATGTTTTATTTTGATTACGTACTTATTTGACCTTATATGAAATCTTTGGACTCAATCAAACTTTGAATTGGACCCCAATCACTCAACTACACCCCTCAAAGGACCTAATTGAATCACTTAAATTCTCAAAGGACCAAAATGCAATTTCCCCTCTATCTCCTCTTGTTATACACGATACACACCACACCCCCTCTCATTCTTCTTCTCTCATTTTCTCTCAACACACAAGCGTCAAACCCCTTTATCCCTTCTCTTCCAAAATTGATCCAAGCTAAGACAAGGAAGCAAGTGGATTCTTCTTCAATTTCAAGCTAAGAATAAGCTCCATTTTCATGTCCTTCATCGTCTCTTTTCCCATTTCAAAGTAAGATCTAGAGATTCTTCTATATTTTTTTTATTATTATTTCGCCCTATTTTACAATTATTTTATGATGATGTATTTATTAGGTTATACATGTATACATGTGCACTTACATCACTTATACACCTAGCTATACACCTTAACACTTTATAATTATACACCTAGCTATACACCTTAACACTCTATAATTATACACGTAGCTACCCAAAAACCTTTCTCACTACCCGAATAAATTAGGAATGCCAAAAATGAAAGTATAGGGGGCAATCCGCCCCAAGGGCCAAAGCACGGGTGGGGGGAGGGTCTGTAACACGTATTCTTTCTGAACGGAATATTCCAAAAAGATGTCGCTGGAAACGTCGTAAAGGGGGAAAATGCAACATTTACGAAAGGTTAGGGGGAAAATCGCCCAAAATCAAATGATAGGGGGCAATCCGGCCCAAGGGCCAAATGACGCGCACAGGGGGGAGGGGGGGATCTGTTATTTACCCTATATATTTATATATAATGTGGCTTTGTTAATTTGCGGATTAATTGATGAATTGATGAAGTTTCATGCACTTATATGTTGTATTTAGTTATTTTGAAAGTCTTGGTACGTTGTCGGATCAAACGGGAGGTCAAAATGAGCTCCTTTGCATTCTGTCATGGAAATTTGATGTTTCTCGCCTAATATATGGTCGCGCCCACGACCATTTTACCCTTCACAGTGTCGCGGCCGCGACCTACTATCCGTAACAATGCTGTTTTTCTCCGTGGCCGCGACCGTTACTCAGTACAACTTTGTCACGACCGCGACACCCTCAAGTGTGCTCCGATTGACCTAAAATTTTAACTGCATAAATCTCTTTGAGTCTAGAGTATTCTAGACTCACCTACATATCTATTCTGGTTTGTGAGATATGGCCGTTTTAATTTTGTATCGCCATTTTAACAAAACACTACATTCATCCAACTTCAAGCCTACGCCATTTTCACATCACTTTGAACCACAATTCGAGCCATATATAGTTGGAAAGAAATGCTTATCTATTTTCATACCCAACAAAAAAAACTGCATTTCAACTTCTAGAACTTGAGATATTCCTATTTTTCTACAGCTTGCGCGTTTCCAAAAACTGTCAGCTTTTAACAAAATCCATTTCCTGGCGTTCCTTTCACTTCCTTGACTTCCATATGTAGTTTACATGGATTCTATGCATTCCTAATTGACAAATATTTTTTGGCGACATCAGTGATCACAATGAATGGGGGCCCGGTGACTAAGTGTACGCGGCTATCCGGGGAAGCATGGGCTGATAGTGATCCCCATGCACTAGTTCCAACAAATAATGATGATGTTATCGGCCCTCGCTCGGAGATAAGCGAGGAATGGGAATCGGGATTTTGGAGCTTCATGGACCCCACTAGCCATAATGAATGGGTGGACGGATCTTTGGCCAAGTCCACCACTAACTGAAGGAAAAAGGGGTCATTGAATGAATGATTATGAGTGATTATGAATGAAAAAATGTTATGTGATAGCTAAGAACGAATGATTAATGCACACAAGGGGAGAAGGTTAGAGATTTTGCCAACGTATCAGGCTCACGTAATGATCTAATGAATGTAATAAATGAAGGAATTGATGGTTGTAATCCCTAGTGTTGTTTTCTTTGTTTTCACCCACTTGGGAAATGTTTCAAAACCTTGTACGGGATTACAGCTTGCATGTGTGTGTTTTTATTTTCCCGCGATATTATTGTTTTAAGCCCTGTTTTATACCCACTATTGGAAAACACGAATCAGAAAGCAGCGGAATTTAAAAATTTTTCCCAACAAAAGGACCTTGGACTCGCAATCGTGTAACCAAATTCGTAGAGAAAGAAAACTTACTTTTCTTTTATTCTTTCTTGAAGCGTTTCAAGCCACCCAAGAACGCTCTTCTCGCGGCTTGATCCCCTCTCCTTGGTAAAGCTCGAATCTTCAAACTTCTAACTTGAAGTCTCTAGAGAAAGTCCACCAACTTGATCACAATCTAACTAATAAGGATGCTAGTTCTCTAGTTAGTGTTTAGGCTTAACCTAGGGTTTATTTGATCTTGGAGAAAGGAAGGTGTTCAACACATGAACCAAAAGAATTGTCAATTAGCTCTAAAGGGGAGCATGAGCTCCCCTATATATAGGAAAAGGGAGAGGGGCGCCGATCCTAATCCTTGTTGGGCAAGGATTTGGTTCCTCTCTCTCCTATTACTTGATCATCAAGTATTTTCCAACTTTGACTTTGAATTCTAATTCAAGTCAACTTTTAAGAGAGCTAAAAATATCCAAACTATTTTTGGATAATTTTATACTTTATTTATTTAAAATAAATAACTTATTTTATTATCTAATTAATTAATTTGCAATTAATTAACTAGATTATTTTCTCCAAAATAAGACTTTCTTTTTAATTCAAAATTAAACCAAAGTCTATTAAATAATTAACACATTTAATTATTTAATACATATATATATAAAATATATATATTCACACATGTGTGACACGTGTCACTCACGTGAGCCACACGTGTGGAACCCTCTTGGCCCGATTAACTCGTTTAATCATTTTTAAGCCTCAACTCATGTAACCAAGTTGTTGTGTGTGACCCTCTAGGTTCTCAATTCAATTAGCAGTGACCCTAATTAATTAATTCACTAATTAATTAATCTGTCCACAGATTAAACGACCATAGTCTAGCAACAGGTGTTTAACCCCTAGCTGAATTGGAATGATCGGATTCGACAGAACCTTTAAGTCATTGATTCATGTGAGATACAATCCTCCTACTTACTATCTCTCAACCAAGATCTAGGGTAAGGGAATAATCAGAACCCTAATAATCCGGTCTTAAAGCTAAGTGCATTTCATATCCATTTGATCTCAATCCAAGAAACCCTTTTCTTGATGTCTTGATCTACTGCCTTGGCCAAGGACTCCATATGGCATATGAATGACTTACACAATAAGAGATCACCTTGCAAATGCAAGTGTAGGTCCTATCTTGATTCTCATTCACTTTCATGAATCACTTGTGCAGCCCAGCATAAGGCTTGAATCAGTTGTCTAAGGCGACACCCGTTAAAGCTTATACCTAAGACTACAGAGTTAACTCATAAAGTGACAAGGAACCTCAAGTCTAAGGATCAATTAATCATATCAATGACACGTGAGATATTTCCTAATCTGGAAGTTTCCATTTCCTGAAATAGAAACTTCCTTTCCCATTTAGGAATGTTCTCACACGGGGCACCTCAGTGAACTTACTTATTAAAGTAAGCACCCTCATGTATCACGCACGTATCAACTATACACTTTGCACCTTCATGAAACAAGGTGGTCCTTCTTAAGGGCGTGATCCCATAAGCAAGCCTTAGAGGAGTCAGGTTGACACTCCTACTGTCTGTAGGACTCATCGGCTTGGAGTATTTTACTAATCATGACTTATGTGATATAGGGCTCGTTTCATGAACCATTTCACCTAAATGGTAGAGTCCTAAAGTCATCAGGATTAGGGGAGTTCTCATACATGCACAGCTAAAGTAAACGCATACCAAACAAGAGCATATAAAGAAGTGTTGCCTTAATTCATTATTTCATTCAAAGATTATCTGTGATTACAATAAGGAAAAGCACAAAGCGGATATACAATCGGCTTTTAGGGCACTATTCCTAACAATCTCCCACTTGCCCGTCAAAGCCATTCTAAAGCTACTCTAAGTCCCATCTTCTGAAGATGACCTTGAAAAGCTTCTTGACTAAGGGGTTTAGTAAGTGGATCTGCCACGTTCTCTGCTGATGTGACCCTCTCAATTTGCACATCTCCTCTTTTGATAATATTACGGATTAGGTGATACTTCCTCATAATGTGCTTGGTCCGTTGGTGAGATCTTGGTTCTCTTGCTTCAGCAACAGCCCCAATGTTGTCACAAAACACAGTAATGGGGTCTTTCATGCTAGGAACAACATTCAACTCTTGAATGAAGTTTCTAATCCAAACACCTTCCTTAGCTGCATCATTTGCAGCTAAGTATTCGGCCTCAGTGGTCGAATCTGCAGTGGCTGTTTGCTTGGAACTCTTCCAACTCACTGCTCCGTCGTTTAGGCAGAAAATGTATCCTGACATTGACTTAAAATCATCTAAGCCTGATGCAAAGCTTGCATCGCAGTATCCTTCGACAATAAGATCTTTCTGACCTCCGTAAACTAAGAACAAATCTTTAGTACTTTTCAAGTACTTAAGAATATTCTTCACGGCAGCCCAGTGACCATCTCCAGGGTCAGATTGGAAACGACTTGTTACACTAAGTGCATAAGCCACATCCGGTCGAGTACATAACATTGCATACATTATGCTACCTATTGCTGATGCATAAGGTGTATGAGTCATTTTCTCCTTCTTAAGGTTAGTCTTAGGACACATCTTCTTTGAAAGACATGTTCCTACACTCATAGGAAGGTTCTTAGCCTTTGCTGACTCCATATTGAATCTCTTCAATACTTTGTCAATGTACATCGACTGTGATAGTCCTATTAACCTTTTAGATCTATCTCTATAGATTTTAATTCCAAGGATATAAGACGCATCACCAAGATCTTTCATCTCGAATTGGTTCGCTAACCATAACTTAGTCACTTTCATGTCATCCTATGTCATCAACATAAAGTACTAAGAATTGCACTGAGGTCTCCAATTCCTTTCTATACATACATGATTCATTCAAAATTTGGATGAAGCCAAACGCTTTGACCGATTCATCAAATCGAATGTTCCAATTCCTAGAAGCCTGTTTCAATCCATAGATTGATCTTTGGAGTTTGCAAACCTTTTGCTCACTCCCACTGAATGTGAAACCTATGGGTTGCTCCATATAGATGTCTTTGTCAATGTCACCATTGAGAAAGGCAGTTTTCACATCCATTTGCCATATGTCGTAGTCATAATACGCAGCAATGGCAAGCATGATCTGAATAGACTTTTGCATTGCAACTGGCGAAAAGGTTTCATCAAAGTCCACGCCGGGTCTTTGAGTGAATCCTTTTGCAACCAGTTTTGCTTTGTAGGCTGCAATGCTTCCATCAACTCCAAGCTTTCTCTTAAAGACCCATTTGCAACCTATGGGTTTGACCCTATCAGGCAAATTTACCAAGGTCCAAACTTGGTTGGAGTTCATGGAGTCCATTTCGGATTTCATGGCTTCTATCCACTATTCAGAGTCAGAATCTGAAAGTGCCTCGTCATATGTTAAAGGATCATTATCCTTTTGAGAGATTTCATGGAAGAATCCATACCATCTCTCCGGCTGTCTAGGAGTGCGTTCAGAACGCCTTAGAGGAGGATTTTCATGTGTATCGAAATTCGTGATTGGTTGTGGTTGATCGAAAGGGGACGTTTCTTCAGTGGGTGGTGTGGGATCACTTTGTACTTCTTCTAATTCTATGATCTTGCCTTTCTTTTCTTTAAGGAACGGTTCCTCAAGAAAAGTGGCCTTTCTGGAAACAAACACCTTTTGCTCAGATTGATCATATGGATTCCTTAGGATAACCTACAAAGTAGCATAAGTTAGAACGAGATTCTAACTTATCTCCCACTGTCCTCTTCACGTAAGCAGGACAACCCCAAATTCTTAAGTAAGAATAACTAGGGATTTTACCATGCCACATTTCATAGGGCGTTTTAGGGACTGACTTAGAGGGAAGTAGATTCAGAATCTTTGCTGCACTTTCTAGGGTATAACCCCAGAAAGAAGGTGGTAAGTCAATGAAACTCATCATGTAACGAACCATATCAAGTAGGGTTCGATTCCTTGTCTCAGAAACTCCATTAAGCTGAGGAGTTCCCGGAGGAGTCCACTGAGAGATAATCCCATTATCTTTTAGATGATTAAGGAATTCTTCACTAAGATACTCGCCTCCTCGATCAGATCGAAGTGCTTTGATCTTGTGACCAGTTTGGTTCTCGACCTCCTTTTGAAATTCTAAGAATTTCTCAAAAGCTTCAGATTTATACTTCATTAAGTATACATAACCATACCGACTAAAGTCATCAGTAAAGGTTATGAAATACTGATGATTGTGTCTAGTGCTTACACTAAGCGGTCCACAAACATCAGTATGGATCAAATCCAAAACCTTAGTGGCACGTTCCACAGTTCCTTTAAAAGGGACTTTGGACATTTTTCCTTTGAGACAGGATTCGCAAGAAGTTAACTCCTTAAGATCATTTTCAGAGAATGATCCTAAAGTGTTTATCTTGCTAATTCTGTTCTTGGAAATGTGTCCTTAAGATCATTACTTAGAGTACCGATGTGAACGGAAGAGTTGTTCCGTTTGATAAAGTATTTACCATTCTTAATATAAGTTTCATAACCATCACAATCTAATATTGGAACTGAAATTATATTACGAATAATGCTCGGTACATAAAGGACTTTCATTTTTAACTCGTGTGAGCCACACGGGTGATTTCACACGTGTGGAACCCTCTTGGCCCGATTAACTCGTTTAATCATTTTTAAGCCTCAACTCATGTAACCAAGTTGTTGTGTATGACCCTCTAGGTTCTCAATTCAATTAGCAGTGACCCTAATTAATTAATTCACTAATTAATTAATCAGTCCACAGATTAAACGACCATAGTCTAGCAACAGGTGTTTAACCCCTAGCTGAATTGGAATGTTCGGATTCGACAGAACCTTTAAGTCATTGATTCATGTGAGATACAATCCTCCTACTTACTATCTCTCAACCAAGATCTAGGGTAAGTGAATAATCAGAACCCTAATAATCCGGTCTTAAAGCTAAGTGCATTTCATATCCATTTGATCTCAATCCAAGAAACCCTTTTCTTGATGTCTTGATCTACTGCCTTGGCCAAGGACTCCATATGGCATATGAATGACTTACACAATAAGAGATCACCTTGCAAATGCAAGTGTAGGTCCTATCTTGATTCTCATTCACTTTCATGAATCACTTGTGCAGCCCCATCACAAGCCTTGAATCAGTTGTCTAAGGCGACACCCTTTAAAGCTTATACCTAAGACTACAGAGTTAACTCATAAAGTGACAAGGAACCTTAAGTCTAAGGATCAATTAATCACATCAATGACTCGTGAGATATTTCCTAATCTGGAAGTTTCCATTTCCTGAAATAGAAACTTCCTTTCCCATTTAGGAATGTTCTCACACGGGGCACCTCAGTGAACTTACTTATTAAAGTAAGCACCCTCATGTATCACGCACGTATCAACTATACACTTTGCACCTTCATGAAACAAGGTGGTCCTTCTTAAGGGCGTGATCCCATAAGCAAGCCTTAGAGGAGCCAGGTTGACACTCCCACTGTCTGTAGGACTCATCGGCTTGGAGTATTTTACTAATCATGACTTATGTGATATAAGGCTCGTTTCATGAACCATTTCACCTAAATGGTAGAGTCCTAAAGTCATCAGGATTAGGGGAGTTCTCATACATGCACAGCTAAAGTAAACACATACCAAACAAGAGCATATAAAGAAGTGTTGCCTCAATTCGTTATTTCATTCAAAGATTGTCTGTGTTTACAATAAGGAAAAGCACAAAGCGGATATACAATCGGCTTTTAGGGCACTATTCCTAACACCCACCAGTCTCTTAAAGACTGAACCCGGTTTGTTTTCAGTTTTTCTAGCCGGTTTTGGAGTGCTAGGTGGTAATTCGAGTCCGTTGAGTATTGGGAGTCGTGTATAGCTTTCCTTTATGTTGCACTCATGTCATTTAATTGTGGTTATGATTAGTGAACGCATGGGAGCGCCTTAAATGTTTATTAATTCGAGCCTGTGAGCTCTTTGATTATGCTAATGTAATATTATTGCTCCGCTCATGTTGCCTTACTCTGCTATTGTTTCTATATGTAGCTTAATTGGTTTTGAAAGTTAGCTCCCTCCTAGCATAGTGAGTGAGTTATGTCCCCGTTCGCTCTGATCTGGTACATGTATGGATTACCCATTTCATATGCGGGTCGGGTCTTAGTACGAGGGATGTGGAGTCACGCGCTCGGGCGCTACATCCTTAAGTGGTATCAGAGCTCCAGGTTGCAAAACCAGACTTCAAGTGTTGTGTCGTGTCGAATCTAGGTCAAACGACATAGGAATATCTTGTCAACCTGTATATTGCATTGATTCTTGCCATCAATTGATGATCAATTGATATTAAATTGCTGAAATTTTATATGTTCAATGTGTTTTACTTTAAATTTTGTTGATTATACGTTGCATTTTGCATCAAATATGTGCCTTTACTAATTTCAGCAATTTTGTGTTCTAATTATGTGTCATAATCATATACTAACCCTCATGCATATATATTTGAGATGAGTTGTGATTTTTAGGTTGTAACTACAATGTTGAAGCTAGGGTTAACCTAAAAAACAAGCGTCCTTTTCCTAGTTATTGGGTGGTTAGCAAATACAGCGAGGTTCAAAATGGAGATAGGGTATTTCAAGGCCTTTTTCTTAAAAGGTTATTTTCACTTGTTGAAGGTCCGTAATAGAAGGCCCAACTGACAAAGAAATTCCACCAACTTCATCATTCTTACAAGTCCTAACGACTATTAATGAGTGTACATTGTGAGAATACAAACTACGAGCTGAAGAATACAAGAGACAATGGGGTGAAATGGAAATATGGACTTCTATGCATCAAGTCATGAAGGTTATAGTACGAGGGTCATTGGGAGCTTTTTGATCGGGCCACCTTCACGGGTTGTCTGGACCTTCAATCACTACAATGAGATAAGTAGGATTTTCGCGGCAAACTGTACATACTCGAAGGACCACCCTCAACCTATACTACAAACATGGAGATCAAAGAACAAGATGTCGTACTAAAATCACTACTACGGTAATAGGTTCAATGCAGTCATTACACGTATATTATACATTGTAATTAATTAATTAAAATTTTACAATATGCACTTTAATACTATAATTTCTAAATGTTGTTGCATATCCTTTATTGAAAATACGTGCTACATAAATTTGACATTCTAACCCGACATGCATCATTTTAGTGTTTACTTGTTAGGATGTCTTCCCCGTTCTATACTTGAACTACTACTTCAATTAAGGTCCTACTGAATCGAGTTGAGGAAGAATGTCTTAGGCGATAGGGTTCAGACAGAGAAGGGAATGAAATTTCAGAAAAATAAGGGTTGGAGTTGATTTGGGGATGCTCGGATTGGACAAGAAAAGAAAAGGAATTCTGTATTTCAAGAGGATTAAAAGAGTATTTGGAGAACAAAGGATTTGGGATGTTATGCACATCAATCACTTCAAAGTGAATGTGAGTAATACACCAAACACATTTTCCTAACTAGAATTGCTTGTTCCAGGGAGATCTTGAGTGATCCCGATTAAAAGGATGATGGATAGAGTTCAACATGAGATGGTGGAAATTCTTGAGGGGGAGAGCACGACCAAGAGATACACTTAAATTCAAGGTTCTATTCGAAGAAGTATTTTAGTAGGAACAACAGAAATGCAAACTGTGGAAGACCTGAAAGTGCTAATGATAGGCAAGGGAAAGAATAAGACGGTCTATCAGTCTAAGACCTTCAAAGTGGAGACAATTTTTGCTGAGAAAACACCAAGAAAGATAACATCGCCGATCTCTTCTTAGGAGATACGTACAAACTCAACTTCCCATGTAGCACCCGGAACGCCGAGATGCCACACCCCCGCACCATAAGTCTAGCTCACACATGAAATGGGTAGTCCATATATGAACCGAACTCATGGCGAACGGGTGACAGTAAAAAAAAAAGATACACTAGCTAGGCGGGACTAACTCTCAATTAAATACGATCATGCATAATCAATAAAACGGAAGCATAATATACATTCATGTCTTTAACATAATCCTTCCATCATTTACATAAATCCAATTCCAAAGATATCCAAATAGGTCATACTTAATACATAGGTACCAAGAGACATAACAATACATATATGCATAAACAATGTACAATAAAGTGAGGAAGACAAGTGCTAGACCCAAAGAACAAAAGACCTGACTCGATCCCGCCTAGCATGCAACCCTTGAAAACCTAAAAAATGTGAGGTGTCAGTCAACCGAAGGCTAAGTGAGGGGTTTAAATAAATATAAACGTAATTACCATGCAAGCTATAATCTCGGGTAAGTTTTCATGAAAGAAACAATATAAGTTCAAATATTAAAGTAATCCTCGCCCTAGATTACAACTAATCAATTTAATAATTCAATCATTATCAATTCAATTCGTGGCCCGGCGAGAGAGGGCAATTTTCCAACCTTTACACCAACTGTGAATAATCAATATTTAGGTTTCAATTCAATGGTTATCATGTAAGTTATTACAGTGCACAATTAGCAGTTTCATGAACCTTTTTTCCTCCGTTGATGGTGGGATTGCAAGGCCCAACCATCCATGAACTCGCTAGGAGATTAGTGACGAAAGGAAGGTGAGTGCCTTTGGGGAACTCATGAAACCCCTCTGGCTAATGATTGAGGTGGCTGGGCTTTGCAAACCCATCCACAGCCTGGAGGAAAAAGGGAAATATAAAAATGATTATGAATGATCGAAAGGTTATGATTGATCGGTTGATTGAGGAGGGAAAGAATGTATGTATGAACACCTACTTACTACTTGAATGATTACACGAGGTGGAGGTTAGAGAATTAGCCTTCTTCCCGGGATCACGTATAACCTATTGGTGGAATATGTAAATGAGAGTTATAATCCCGATGGATGATTTCTTGTTTTACCCACTTGGGAAACCGTTCTAAAAGCTCTTTCGGGATTATAACATGTATGAATGTGTTTAAGTTTCGCAATATCTATATATTACGCCCTGTTTTACACCCACCAGTCTCCTATAGACTGAACCCGGACTGTTTTCAGTTGTTTGGTGCAGGTGTAAGTGGAGTTAGGCGGGAATTTGAGTCGGTGTGTCTCGCATTTGTCTCTAGCTCTTTATTTTTGGTCTGACACGCACTCATACTAGTTTATTTATAACTCATTTGTATTAACTATGACTTGAACCTACTTGATGGGCCGTGATGGTGTAGCACCCGAGCGCAAGGCACCACATCCCCCATACCGACACCCGATCCGAATATGAAATGGACAATCCATACCCGAGCTAGATCACGGCGAACGGGGACATACGCACTCGCTAAGCTAGGCGGGAGCTAACTTTCGCAACCAAAGAGACAATAAAACAGAAAGAATACCAATGTGGAAGCGAAGTACATACATAAATAACAAGATATGCAATCAACAACGGGTTCAACTAGCATAGGTACCTAATCCCGAAAATCAATAAAATCATAGCAGTTCCATTACGGTTTCTTATAAACTCATTCATAATTCGTGATAGTGGTAACAATCAATCATACATTCTCTATAACTTTAAACAAATCAAGATTCATTATGCACATGGACCGACTCTAACCTATCTGAACGACAGAACAAGCAAGACTTCCCGCCTAGCACTCCAAACTTGCAAGAACACTGAAAACAATCCGGGCTCAGTCTATACGAGACTCGTGGGTATAAAATGAGGCATAAATAGCATATACAACAATATTTAAACATTCACGTGTAGGTTATAATTCCAAATGAAGTTTTTAGAGCATTTCCCAAGTGGGTGAAATAAATAAGTCATCAAAAGGGATGATAACGTTCATTTTCATTAGGTCGTTTGTGGCCCGGCGAGTGGGCTTGCACTATCTCCAACCAACAGCTCGTGTAGTTCATTAAACATTCTTTCTTTCTTTCTTTCATTCATGCATAACATTCTTTTGTGCACATTCATGAACATCTACACCTTCTTCCTCCGGGTGATGGCCGGGTGATCGGCCCGAACCATCCATTCATTGAGCAAAAGGGGAACATGACTCCCCAGATGGCACTCAGCGTCCATTCCTAGCTAACTCCTAACGAGGTCCGGTTACACCGTTCATTGGTGGGACTAGTGTGAGGGTTCAGCGTCAGCCCATGCCTCCTCGGGTCACCACTCACACCAAGCCCCTGGGCCCCATTCTGTGCATAACATTCATTCTTTTCTCGCCAAAACATTTGGTAGGTACATAAAATAAAGGCTTTACGTTGAAATCATTTATTATTGAAAATGACTCTATATACATATATTAATTTTTGGTCGAAATCTTTGCACATTGGGAGTATATAGGGTTGTTTAACTAAATAGTAGAGAAACCACCTGTACGCCTCTTACCAAACAGTACCAAGAAGAAAAGGAGACTCGAAAGTGTCCAATAAACCGGGCATCTCCGCCCTGGAGAAAACTTGTTCATTGGTTGAAGGTTGGAAGAGATTTGAGCTCCAAAATCTCCAAGGCAGGCAAGGTTAAGGGAATGACTGGAAGTCAGGAGCTTTTCCTGAGATTTCTTGCTTGTGTGAGGGTTCGTTCGGTTAAGGGATGGTATGATATGTTAGATGGTTGAGTTAGGGTTCCATAGGCTCCAACTATGGTTAATTTGGTCAAGTATTGTAAGAGTTATGACTCATTTAGTAAAACATGGCAGTTTTGTCGCCGTTTCGTTTTTTGGTTGAATTTCGGAGGTTCAAATGATTTTGGAAAAATATAAGGCTAAGTTTATTAAACCCGAATCTTCGATACGAGTTCAACGAAGTTGACGGAACTCGAATACGAGTTCCCGAGCTCAAGATATCACATACGGAACCAAGGGTGCGCTAATTGCTCGTTAACCCCCGACTTGGATTCCAAAATCAAAATAAATTTGAAACTCATGCAAATGAACCCGAAATACGAAACGAACACATATTCATATTCAAGACACATATATCTCCGACATATTAAATTTTCGCAAAATTTCGGTATCAAATTATATAAGAACGAAGCACGTAAATGTCACTCATAAGCAATGCAACAAGAAAATCCATAACATTTACAAATAATTATACAATTGAATTCGTAAATAAATAAAAAAAAAGTAAAAATCACGTGAGACACCCAAGCAACACAAGCAAAACCATAATTAAAATCACGTGAGACACCCAAAGCAGGTAATAGATATCATCCACGTTGATCAACAATTACTCCAAGGAATTTAACAGGATAAGGAATCAAAGCACCTAACATAAAAATTACTTAAATTAAATTTGGATGGATGCATGTATCATGGATGCTTCATGTTCCGTGCACCATAGCTGCATAGTTCCGAATGACAAGTTTCGTTGTCCAAGGCGTGATCTACCCCAAAAGTGAATTAAATGTTCGACTTGTCTTTAAGCTCTTCAGGGTACCCTGGTGAAACAATGATAAATTCTCTAAGGATTTTATTCTTTATTCCCTTTTGACTTGTACTTGTAGCACCCCGGACACGTGTAGGTACCACACCCCCGCACTGTAGGTCAATCCATGTAGCGCCTCCCCAACACTACAACCCCGCACCGCAATACACCCTGAGTGGAGGTTAGACCCAACACCCAGGAAATACTACGGCGAACGGTCAGGATAACATATGAATGGAGTACGTGACACAGTGCAGCGGAAGATAAAGAGATTCAACTTTACCAATGAACGGGGAGGATAACGTACAATGAGCAAGGATTATCATTATTGATCAGAGTTGTTCGTAAAGAGTACAACAGGTTGACATGCAAGGATAAAGTATGAGATGGTTTGTTTCTACAGAGAGTAGGCTCAAGACAGTGTACTCGTAGGATCGGATCCAACCTACGGTTGTAGTACTTCAAGATACCTCTAGTTGTCGTTCAGTGATTCCTGAAATCATGCATTTTAAAATAGGCGAGAGGGTTAGTCAAAGTGACTAAGTGAAGGGGGTATGAGGGTTTATAGATATATGTATATATATATATATATATATATATATATATATATATATATATATATTTATATTTATATGATCAAGAAGATCTTGATCTATAATATTAACAATAGGATATAGCAAATAGGAAACGGTTCATAATAATTGTAAAACAGGGATGGGGTAGTTTGGGATCTTTATAGAAATATGAACCGTTTGTAACAAGAACATTAATGCCCGCAAGCTAGGCCTTTCCATCCATAACTCCTTGAATAATTGGTAAAATAGTATCGGGCTGATCAGGCTCCGATACTTCAATAAAACCAAGAATATTAACTCCACTACTCCTTGATGTCAATAGGGAATCAAACCCTAGAGACCACAAACTAGAATCGGGAGGCAGCTATCTCTCCCTCATCCCTTGGTGTGGAGTAACTAACATCCAGTTAAACCACTACCAAGAGGTGGTGGCAGTCCGCAGCACCAACAATACCCTCGGCCCGATACCTTCGGGGTAATTGCTCGCTGCGGCTACAGCCGGGGTCCATAACATGAATCAAGAACAATATTTTGCTTGCATAACCCGGAATCAATGTTTTGATAAAGTGGACTTGAAATATATAATGTCTTAGTAAGACGTTGATTCCGGCATGAAAGTATTTTTCCCTTAAGAGGGACATTGTAGTACAATAATACGTATGTAGGGCAGTAAATCAATATGATGGGTAGGCTTGAAAATAGTTTTTATATAGATACATATATATAGCATGATTCCAGTTGAAAACATTTTAACCCTCACGTATACCGGTACTCAGACATTTTAACGTGGATTCCAGTGCGCCTGAAAGTATTAACTACTATAGACTTAGAACTAGGTTCCTTATATTAATCAAATAAGCACATAAAACACATAATGTTCATGCATAAAAGGATTACATCAAGTAAACACATAAACTATGTCATGTTAGAGAATTCCCGGTAAACTCTAATTTTAACCATTTAAGGGAAATTAAGTAATTAATCAGGTTTCATGAATTCTTTAACCACTTGAATATTTATTAATCACATTATAATCTTAATTTTAACATTAGCAATGGAATTTAGAATTTAATTTGACAATGTAGGTTATATTTTGAAAATAATTCACAATTTACCGATTTTTGGAAAATTCGGATAAAATCTTTATTTAAAAATTCCAAAACTAATTTTATAATTATTTTAATAATATTTTCGAAATTATCAGCTTATGGGTTGACCAAAAAGTCAAATTTACTATTGAAAACATTTACTATTCAATTTCTTATGAATTAAACATCTTACAACACAAAATCGAACACACACACTCACACACTATCACACGTGCACTTAAAATTATTCAAGAACAACATGAACATGTTCTTGAGCCTATTTGAATATTCAAAGAAGGTATGTAACACAATTGATCATATTCATATTTATAACATAGAATTTGAAGCATAATATAGCAAAATATATTTATTCTCTATGAAAAATAATTCTAAATAAATTATTCTTGACATGAATTTAATCAAACAAGATCATAAGCATTTAAATACATATTAAAATTATATCATATCATAATTCATGCATTTAATTAAATAAAATTCCATAATGTACACACATTGTATTTAAACTAACAATTTATGCATATATTTCATAAAATAAATTCCTAAAGCATAATTTAATTAATCCTAGGCATGCTACTATTATTTCTATACTAAGAACATTATATAAAACATGAAATAATAGAAGAAAACATACCTTAGAGAGAGAAGGGAGAGAGTGGCATGAGGTTGGGGAGAAGAGAGTGATTTTGTGTGTTGATTTGTGAGGTATAAATGAGACTTAAGGGGGGTATTTATAGGTAGTCATAAGGGGTTTCTAAGCAATAAATGAGAGTTTATGGAAGATGTGGTTGCCTAATATTTCAACAAATGCTTGGTAATAAATTTGGAGATGTGGTTAAATTACATTATTAACAAATGCTTGGTAATTAACTAGGTAATGTGGAGAAATTATGCTCATTTGTTTAATCCTTCTAGAAGATCATGTGGTCATGGATGATGTCATTTTGAATAAAAATAAATGTAAAATGATATAAAATGTATTCAAGAGTCGAGAGGTAAAAGATTGAAGTAGTGAATTAATGAAAGAATGGGTGAAAAATGAGCTTTGTTTTGATTATAAATGTGAAATATTTAGAGCTTTCGTTTATAAATTATAAATATTAAAGATGATGAAAATCATAGGAAAATTATATAAACGAAGTTATGATAGAGTTTAAAGTTGGGAAAAATCACTATAATGTAGAGAAAAATTCAAGGATCGTTTCAAGTATAATTTCGACTATTGAATAAAAGCTAATTTGTTCAAAATAAAATGATGATTTTTAGAAAGGAAAATATTTATAAAATATGCTATGGTGAGATCGAGTTTTTGGCAAATGCATGAAAATTCGTAAAATAATTTAAGGATCGTTTTAGTTATAATTTTGGATATCAAAAGGTAGATGAGTAGGGATTTATTGATGATCGAATCATAAGCTAGGGTTTTTGCCGGTTTTTTATACTACGGGAGCTAGGATGGGAATTATGGTTTATGGAGAGTATCACGATCCTCGAAATAATGTGAGGATTCTTTTGATTAAAATATTGGGTAGTGAAAGTGTTTCGGGAAATGTAGGAATATTTTTGAGCTGTAGGGGTATTTTCGTAATTTTCAACTTGCCCCTTTTTCGGACTGTTACAATCCACATACGAAATGGCCAATCCGTACATGAACCAACCTATAGCGAACGGGTGACAATGCAAAACACGACAAGCTAGGCGGGATACTCGAATATGCGACATAATAAAGCCGAAGCATAAACGTAACATTATCAACTGTTTCTATTTATCCAATCATGACATTTCTCATCTTCCAGACGAAATATATTCTAGCTTACATATCAATACATTATCATCTCCTAAAGTAAATAAATAACATATAACCGTAAACATGATTCTCTCGATCAATAATAAACAATCAAATAAATACACCGTGTTTGACTCAACTCTAACAACTGGACTCGACTCACTTCCCGCCTAGCACACACCTGCAATACCTGAAAGGTGGAGGTGTCAGTCTGTGAAGACCGAGTGAGGGGTTTACACATATATTAGCGCAGATAATATGCAAGTTATATTCTCGGGTAAAGATTATAAAAGATAAATATACAAGTTCAATAATAATATATCTCCGCCCGAGAATACAACTATCAATATTAAATACTTGTTCTTTTCATGCAATCGATGAACATACTTGCTTGCTTGTTAATCATTAGGTGATCACGCAATCCAATTATCGTGCAATCATGCAATAGTGTAGCCATATAACACGTTCATGGAATGGAGATCATGCAATTACTACATGGCTTGCTTGTAACACTATGGGTTGTTTCTCCTTTGGTTGGACGGACAACCACCGGCTCTAAGACCAGTCCAGCGCCCTCTCTAAGGAGAACCTGGCCAGGAGAACACATGCACACGATAGGCCTTTGTTCTTCTTGTGGTTGGACGGACAACCACCGGCCCGAAGACCAGCCCAGCGCCCTCTCTAGGGAGGACCTGGCCAAGAGAACACACGAACACGATACGGTATTGTTCTTCCTGTGATTGGACGGACAATCACCGTCCCGAAGACCAGTCCAGCGCCCTCACAAAGGAGGACCTGGCCAGGAGAACACATGACTTGCTTTCATGACATGACATGCTTGATTCATGCACACTAACGTAACCTACCTACTTGATTCATGAACAATAACATAACTTGAAATGATACGTACTTTCATGAAATTATAACTATAAATACCTTTGGCCAAAAACCACGTAAAGGTTATACGGGTTCTATATAACTAGAAATTAAACCTCACCTGACAGGCGACACACGACTCGTGAATGCGTGAACGTGTTCATGCTTGCCAATCTCCACCCTGGAGAATAACTGGACAAGAAACGGGATAATGTACGTGCATGAGATCACAATTTGAGCATATTATTTCATATAAGACGCACGACATGATTATATACTAGACATCAAGCAATACGCAATGTAGCATGACCACATGTTGTTTCAGTACATCTTGGATCATATAATAGCAATTTGGGGTCAAATAAGCCATTGGAACGAGGGGCTAAAATTGTAATTTTATGCAGAAAATTTCTGCACTACCATAGAGCTAGGAACGGCCATTCCAGGTTTCAGTTCAAAGTGGAAATGGTCGTTCCCGCTGTCGGGCTCCCCGAGGATGGGAACGGCCGTTCCCATTTGTGAGACAAAGTGGGAACGGGCGTTCCCGTCCTCGCCGCCTGACACATTATTCAAACAATGGGAACGGCTGTTCCCCTTTTGCAAAAGGGGTGGGAACGGCCGTTCCCGTTACACAGAAGGTTCAGAAACAGGGGAGAAGAACAGGGGAGCTACGGACCAAGCTCCCAAAGCTCCCAAAACACTCATAATCCATCCCATATATTAAAATTCATAGGAGGAAACATATATACATGCTTAAAGTGCAATAAAACACAATATAAACACCTAGTCCATGCTTTAATCATCACAATCACCAACCTTAGCTCATATACCAACTTATGCCATATCCATCCATAATCTTCAAGAATTCAAGTTCCAATTCATGTTAAAAGCTCCTAATCATGCTTCTAACATCTAAAGCATATCATATTCAAGTGAACCTCAAACCCTAGCTTCATGAATTATCATCAAGAATTCACACATATGATCATCTATACCTTCAAGTGAAAATAGATGGAAAAAGATGATGAACATAGTTGCTTGAGCTTGAATTCCCTAGCTTTCTTGGAAAATAGCTTGAAGATGAATGATTTCTCTTCTTCCCTTTTTCATAGTTTTGGCTCGGTAGAGAGAGCAAGGAAGGATGATGATTTTGGGATGAAAACTGAATGAAGATGATGAAAGGGAAGCATGTATCGATATATCTCTTGAAGAGAGATGATTTTTGCAACTAACTCCCTAATGTTTGTAAGTCATGCAATTAAGTATATCAAGTTTGGAAATGAGCAATTAGGTCCTTTATCTTTCATGCAATTTGGTCCCTTAATTAAAATGAATGAGCATCTAAGGACAATTTGGCAATTAAATCAAATTGGATAATTAATTCATGTAACAATTAAATTCCATTCATACAAGAATTCTCAAGTTGACATATATTTTCACGTAATCATATTGAAACACAATTTATAAAATTAATATAGCACTTATAAGTTAAATAAAAGAAAATAATAAAATAAAGTCCTAACGCTCGAAACCCACACGGGTCGAGCGTACCTGACTGTCTGAAAATCGGGGCGTTACAACTCTCTCCCCCTTAAGAGAATCCGTCCTCGGATTCCTTGTCCTGAATTCCTGGAATTTAATTGGCTCTTCCGTGTTCATCTCACGCGGGTTAGCTACTCCCCGTCAGGGATTAGTTCAAAAGAGCTCTTCGATCCACAATGTTCTCCCATGTGTAAATTCACGACCCTCAACTTTCCGGAATTTAACACTCGAAAGAAAATCTAACCTTTCACTAAAACAAGTTGACAAGTAATTAAAATAGCGAGAGTGCCCCGACCCTCAAACAATCAACGAGAGAACCCTGCCTCTCGAGCAAGTAACAAGAGAACCCCGTCTCTTGACAATCCTGAGAGAATCCCCGTCTCTCATTCACACGAATAAAATTCAAGCACACTCAGACAAATATTCACGCTTACCACATAAGGACAAGTAAACTTATCATTTATGCAATTAATTGTTCACATTACAATTAATAATAAACAAGAAATCATACACGAGAATACTAATAACAAATTAATAATCAACAATTAATAACAAACAAGGCTTCATGTCTAGAAATAGCAAGATAATGATAATAATAAAATAATGATGCACGTGATATGCATGGTTAAGTGTACCGTTCACCGAGGATTGAAATTCTGGAACTGAATTAATTCAGGTGAATACTTGATCCTTTAGTTGAGGTTATGCTCGCTTGGTACCGTTACGGTTCGACATTCCCATTTCTAATAACCATCTCTGCTCTTGTACTATTTTCTAACATAATCCGTAAATCATCATTAATCACCACATCTTCCAACCCGTTTTAATTTCTCAGATTTGCCGGTTGGACTATTCTTAGATCAATTCCCATATTCACCTTCTGGTTTTGGAACTGAAATATACCCCCGATTTCTTACCCTGAAGGGATTGTGTATTCAAGCTTAAAAGATTGACTTTGTGTTTCAAGCAAACTCTTGTCCAACAAACAGAGAGAACCGGTTTTACCATTTTCTCGACCTCCGTGATCAAAGTAAAACATCTTCCCGAAGCAAAGATCCGAACTCTTTGTTTGAAACTTGAAAGTAGCACTTCTATTGCCTTAGAAGGTAGCACGATGGATATTTAATATAGAATAATCAAGGTTGTCATCCTGTGAGAGTAATTCAGCAAGCACACTTGCGTAGAGACCGAAAGAATCAGGTCCTAGTGAAACGTCTCCCTTTGATCCCTGAAATTTGATAACATACCCCACAATTCCACGAAATATCTTGAAATAGAAGATCAATCAATCTTTCATCTTTCTGAAGTGTTCATGATAAACTGGTATATTCATGGAGACGACGGCAACCACACGGTTGGAAGCACTGTGTACATTCACAGACATCCTGAATCCTTTTTATTTACTGAGTCAAATGATATCCTGAAGTTGTCGGAGAATTGCAAACGGTATACCCACTTTCTTGAAATCGATGATGGAACAAAGGTACTGTCGCTGATGGGACTTTTCTTTATGTAAGAGGGAGAAAAGCTTAAATTATTAAAGACTTCTTTCACATGGTTCTGATAGAGGTTTCCAGGAAGAATCGGTTTTCATAAAATTCCAACTTTCCCGAGTGCTATCTAGCTGCAGACTTCAATTTATTCCCAGACTTACTCTCCCCCTTAAGAAAATAGAATTTTCTTATTCTTTAGATTTATTCTGTCCTTTTTCCACTTGCAAGCTTCTCTGCTGATTCCATTCCCGTAACCTTTTCCTCGTCCTACTTGTCATTGTTCAAGATTCTTGTTAGTGATTCTTTTCTAATCTTTTCTGTGAATGACATACCCAACATGAAGTTCCCCAACTGTCACCACTCTGACTTAATATTAAAATTTTCCAGCATCCCTTAATCACCTAATGCTTCTAGAGACTTGACATTTACAAGGTTAATACCAAACCAAAGCAGCAAAATTCATTCTCCTACCCTTACTGAAATTCCAAAATGCTGAGCAATTCCTGAAGGTTGAAAGACCCACTGAACATTTATCTGCTGGAACTTATCATCATTTCCAGTTCCAAAATTTTCCAATATTTATTTCATACCCCGGCTCCTACTAAATCCTAGATCATTAATTCTCACGGCCCCAAATATTGCTAAACTCTCAAGCAGATTCAAATAACCCGGTTACAATCATGATACCCAATAATTCAGAAATCTCTTCTTTAAATTTAAGTCGGTAGGAATAGGAGCAAGAACTGTGTAGAGCATAGGGAGAGCCTATTTACAATAAACACTAAATAATGCATGATGATTAAAGTGTCGATGCACATTTTACGACCAATTTAAAATGCACATTTTGAAACAATTATATCAACTTGAACACATATTTATAAGTAAGGCAATGTAAATAATGTAAATAATTTGAACATGCATCCAAGACATCAAGTAGGAAATTTTAAATACAATTAAAACAACATTTACAAATGAGAAGTAATTAATTAGTAGCTTTGATGCACGTGCTTATGAATGCATTGAAGAACCTGGCACCGCAGAAATGTTGGGCTCGATTCCGGTGTCCATTCTTGGTTGACCGAATTGCAACTTGGTTCTAACGGTTGATCAGTCTCTTAAATTTCAAAATGCTCCGGCCTTGATTCGTACATTTCCAAAGCCTGTCACTCACAACTTATGTGGCAATTAAATGCATGTGGGTGAAGCGTGTTCACGTCACATAGTTGTCACATAATTAGTATCGATAACGAGAATTTAATATAAAATGTGACAAGTAATTCATCAGTATTTAAAATAAAACACGTTGATCACATAAATTTCCAGCAATTCTAGATCACTCAATTGGCAAATAATAGCATGAATTAATAGAAAGTACAAGTTATCAAGTATTTCAATCAATTCAAAGAGTTCAAGTAGATCAAGACAGTCAAATACGATGCAAGACTCTCAAATTGTCAAGTAATTCCTATGCCGTACGACCTAGACTCGACACGACACGACACTAGAACCTCGGTTTTGCAACCGGGCTCTGATACCACCTTAGATGTAGCACCCCGGACACGTCTAGGTGCCACACCCCCGCACTGTAGGTCAATCCACATACGAAATGGCCAATCTGTACATGAACCAACCTATAGCGAACAGGTGACAATGCAAAACACGACAAGCTAGGCGGGATACTCGAACATGCGATATAATAAAGCAGAAGCATAAACGTAACATTATCAACTGTTTCTATTTATCCAATCATGACATTTCTCATCTTCCAAACGAAATATATTCTAGCTTACATATCAATACATTATCATCTCCTAAAGTAAATAAATAACATATAACCGTAAACATGATTCTCTCAATCAATAATAAACAATCAAATAAATGCACCGTGTTTGACTCAACTCTAACAACTGGACTCGACTCACTTCCCACCTAGCACGCACCTGCAATACCTGAAAGGTGGAGGTGTCAGTCTGTGAAGACCGAGTGAGGGGTTTACATATATATTAGCGCAGATATCATGCAAGTTATATTCTCGGGTAAAGATTATAAAAGATAAATATACAAGTTCAATAATAATATAGCTTCGCCCTAGAATACAACTATCAATATTAAATACTTGTTGTTTTCATGCAATCGATGAACATACTTGCTTGCTTGTTAATCATTAGGTGATCACGCAATCCAATTATCGTGCAATCATGCAATAGTGTAGTCATATAACACATTCATGGAATGGCGATCATGCAATTACTACATGGCTTACTTGTAACACTATGGGTTGTTTCTCATGTGGTTGGACGGACAACCACCGGCTCTAAGACCAGTCCAGCGCCCTCTCTAAGGAGAACCTGGCCAGGAGAACACATGCACACGATAGGCCTTTGTTCTTCTTGTGGTTGGACGGACAACCACCGGCCCGAAGACCAGCCCAGCGCCCTCTCTAGGGAGGACCTGACCAAGAGAACATACGAACACGATACGGTATTGTTCTTCCTGTGATTGGATGGACAATCACCGGCCCGAAGACCAGTCCAGCGCCCTCACTAAGGAGGACCTGGCCAGGAGAACACATGACTTGCTTTCATGACATGACATGCTTGATTCATGCACACTAACGTAACCTACCTGCTTGATTCATGAACAATAACATAACTTGAAATGATACGTACTTTCATGAAATTATAACTATAAATACCTTTGGCCAAAAACCACGTAAAGGTTATACGGGTTGTATATAACTAGAAATTAAACCTCACCTGACAGGCGACACACGACTCGTGAATGCGTGAACGTGTTCATGCTTGCCAATCTCCACCCTGGAGAATAACTGGATAAGAAACGAGACAATGTACGTGCATGAGATCACAATTTGAGCATATTATTTCATATAAGACGCACGGCATGATTATACACTAGACATCAAGCAATACGCAATGTAGCATGGCCACATGTTGTTTCAGTACATATTGGATCATATAATAGCAATTTGGGGTCAAATAAGCCATTGGAACGAGGGGCTAAAATTGTAATTTTATGCAGAAAATTTCTGCACTACCATAGAGCTGGGAACGGCCGTTCCAGGTTTCAGTTCAAAGTGGGAATGGTCGTTCCCGCAGTCGGGCTCCCCGAGGATGGGAACGGCCATTCCCGTTTGTGAGACAGAGTGGGAACGGGCGTTCCCGTCCTCGCCGCCTGACACATTATTCAAACAATGGGAACGGTTGTTCCCCTTTTGCAAAAGGGGCGGGAACGGCCGTTCCCGTTACACAGAAGGTTCAGAAGCAGGGGAGAAGAACAGGGGAGCTACGGACCAAGCTCCCAAAGCTCCCAAAACACTCATAATCCATCCCATATATTAAAATTCATAGGAGCAAACATATATACATGCTTAAAGTGCAATAAAACACAATATAAACACCTAGTCCATGCTTTAATCATCACAATCACCAACCTTAGCTCATATACCAACTTATGCCATATCCATCCATAATCTTCAAGAATTCAAGTTCCAGTTCATGTTAAAAGCTCCTAATCATGCTTCTAACATCTAAAACATATCATATTCAAGTGAACCTCAAACCCTAGCTTCATGAATTATCATCAAGAATTCACATATATGATCATCTATACCTTCAAGTGAAAATAGATGGAAAAAGATGATGAACATAGTTGCTTGAGCTTGAATTCCCTAGCTTTCTTGGAAAATAGCTTGAAGATGAATGATTTCTCTTCTTCCCTTTTTCATAGTTTTGGCTCGGTAGAGAGAGCGAGGAAGGATGATGATTTTGGGATGAAAAATGAATGAAGATGATGAAAGGGAAGCATGTATCGATATATCTCTTGAAGAGATATGATTTTTGCAACTAACTCCCTAATGTTTGTAAGTCATGCAATTAAGTATATCAAGTTTGGAAATGGGCAATTAGGTCATTTATCTTTCATGCAATTTGGTCCCTTAATTAAAATGAATGAGCATCTAAGGACAATTTGGCAATTAAATCAAATTGGACAATTAATTCATGTAACAATTAAATTCCATTCATACAAGAATTCTCAAGTTGACATATATTTTCACGTAATCATGTTGAAACACAATTTATAAAATTAATATAGCACTTATAAGTTAAATAAAAGAAAATAATAAAATAAAGTCCTAAAGCTCGAAACCCACACATGTCGAGTGTACCTGACTGTCTGAAAATCGGGGCGTTACAGTACTGCTCCTAATCTTCTTCTTTAGTCCTTCCTCAATCCCCATAAGTTTCCTTCAGTCGGACCAACTCTTTAAACAGTCGAGCTTTGATCCCCCTTATACTAGTAGATCATCCGTCCCGAAATCAAATCCATAGCTATTTTCTTTATCCATATCAAAGCCTAACATACCATCGAAGATAACTACCCTTCGGGTTTCATTCCCGACCTTAATATATATGCGACACAAATCTTCTTATATCTTCCATTAGATTCACCCTTTTCACTCTCTTTAAACCTCTAAGGTGAAATTTGGTATTCGGCTCCTACAATTCTTTAATCAGAGATTAGATGTTCTTGATGATTCTTGAAGTTTGGTTTAAATAATCCCTCGCTTCTAAAATCTCTTCGATCTCCTTAAGGTTATATTTAATATTTGGCCCCTCCTTTCTTGAATCGAATATAAAATGTTCTTGTACTCATTGATTTAATCTTGATGGACACCATCCATTATGTACTAACTTGATTCAACTTTCTCTTGTTCAAATCTGACTTAGGAGTTCACAGAAACTCCCTTATAACTCCATCACCTCCATTGGAACTTCCAGGTCTTCCTTAATTTGCAATTTCGTTGTTCCTACTAAAATATTTCTTCGGCCACAACTTCAATCTTTCAATTTATCTCTTAGTCATGCTCTCCCGCTTAAATTTTCTAACCTTACATGTCAAACTCCATTAATCCTTCTTTCACCGAAATCCTCTCATCATCCTTTTCAATTTTCTTGGTAATCAAAACCCTCTTCTCTATTCTTATTCGATCCCAACACCTCGAAACCAAATCTATCTCTACCTTCCTTCGGAGTTCCTTTCCACTGACCTATCCCTCACCTGCAGTTCTTCATTTTCTAAAATCGTCTTCCTTATCATATACCATACCACTATCTCTTTTCCTCTTAACTCAGATGCGGCCCAGTAGCAGAGATACTTGACAAGTGAGGTGAAGGAACTTCCTACGAAGTAAACACTAAAATGCATGTCGGGTAAAGATGTCAATACATGTGTCACGCTTTTAGTAAGCAAATATGCCGCACATTAGAGCAACGAAATCAATTAGAAATGCACGCAAAAACATAAGTAAAGAAGAATAAATAATTGATGTGAAGTATGATGCACGTGCTATGAAGGTTTTGGAACCTGTCACCAATGTGGTAAGTTGTTAGCTCGGTGGCTTTTACTCGTTCCTCCAATCACGAGGTTACTTTGACTTGCTGATTATTTCTTGCCTCTCCCACGGTCCTCAAGTTTCCATGAATCTTTATCTTCCACGGTCCGGAATTGCAATTTCTGAATCCCTAACTTCTTCTGCATCCACGGAATTAGCATCCAAATTTCTCCTCGAAAATCGCCCGTAAATTTTGCCCAAGTTCTGTTACAAAATTGAACCCTAATGTAGTTCTGAACCTTACTTCTCACCATTACCTTGATCAAGACTCCCGTGCTTATCCTTTACGAGTTTAGATTGGGAATATAACTTGCTTTCCAAATGCTCCCACTTGCGCGCATGCTTTCCTTCCCAAATGTCTTTGCCTTTCTTTACCGTTTCCATTCGTTGCTCCATATTTCCCACTTCACCCTCACAACACGACAATTCAGCTTGGATTGGAAAAACGAACTCAAATCTTGCTCGTAGTATTATCACCTTCCATGAACTTGTATTTTCCACGCGACTTAGCTCCTTCCAATCCCTTCCCGACTCGTTTACCCATCTTAGTTGACATTTAGGGCTCCCGGACTTACTTCTTCCCGATCTTGACCTTAGTAACCTCTTTTCTAACTATTGGGTTTATTTAAAAGTTCTTCTTTGACGACTCTTGATGCTAAATTCCCGCCAAAGGTGTTTTAGCCGGAATTATCACAATCCTCGCTATCTCTTCCATGATCCGAACCCTGAGTTAAAGTACCTTCAAAATTCATTCACTCCATACATTAATTGGGATGACCTTGTTGAATCCAATTATGGTATGTTATGTAAGAGAGCCGCGTATGTTAATCTTCGGAGTCATAAATATTCTCCGATCAACTCTTATTTCTTCAAGTGTCCCTCTATAGTTGCATCTCCAAGGTCGAACTTCCAATTCAACTCCTAACCCTTGAACTCTAGCTCTATCTATGAGAACCTCGCATCTCGAATTCTATTTATTCTTCCCCGGTGCATCCTCCCTATCTTCCATGCATCAGAAAGAACTTGTAGTAGATCGTTACTATCGTGGAACTTGGCCGTGGTTTGGTAGTATCTTCATAACCTGTAATTCATAACTTATTTCAAGGATATACGTATACGATTAGTGTATGCTCATGGCACGTATTTAACATAAAGGGCACCGATCTAATGTAAGAATCCAACAAATAAATCAACAAAATTTACAAAGGAAGGCAATTCATATTCAAGATCGATGCAATGTAGACATTGTCACGTAGTTCCTAAACCGTACGAACTAGACCGACTCAATCATAACACGAGAACATCGGTTTTGCAACCGGATTCTGATACGACAAGGATGTACCACCCGAGCGCAAGGTACCACATCCCCCACACCGAGACCCGACCCGAATATGAAATGGACAATCCATACCCGAGCTAGATCACGGCGAACGGGGACATACGCACTCGCTAAGCTAGGCGGGAGCTAACTTTCGCAACCAAAGAGACAAGAAAACGGAAAGAATACCAATGCGGAAACGAAGTAGATACATAAATAACAAGATATGCAATCAACAATGGGTTCAACTGGCATAGGTACCTAATCCCGAAAATCAATAAAATCATAGCACTTCCATTACGGTTTCTTATAAACTCATTCATAATTCATGATAGTGGTAACAATCAATCATATATTCTCTATAACTTAAACAAATCATGATTCATTATGCGCATGGACCGACTCTAACCTATCCGAACAACAGAACAAACAAGACTTCCCGCCTAGCACTCCAAACCTACAAGAACACTGAAAACAATCCGGGTTCAGTCTATACGAGACTGGTGGGTATAAAATGAGGCATAAATAGCATATACAACAATATTTAAACATTCACATGCAGGTTATAATCCCAAATGAAGTTTTTAGAGCATTTCCCAAGTGGGTGAAATAAATAAGTCATCAAAAGGGATGATAACGTTCATTTTCATTAGGTCGTTTGTGGCCCGGCGAGTGGGCATGCACTTTCTCCAACCAACACCTCGTGTAGTTCATTAAACATTCTTTCTTTCTTTCTTTCATTCATGCATAACATTCTTTTGTGCACATTCATGAACATCTACACCTTCTTCCTCGGGGTGATGACCGGGTGATTGGCCCGAACCATCCATTCATTGACTAACAGGGGAACATGAGTCCCCAGATGGAACTTAGCGTCCATTCCTCGCTAACTCCTAACGAGGTCCAGTTACGGCGTTCATTGGTGGGACTAGTGTGAGGGTTCAGCGTCAGCCCATGCCTCCTCGGGTCACCACTCACACCAAGTCCCTGGGCCCCATTCTGTGCATAACATTCATTCTTTTGTCGCCAAAATATTTGGTAAGTTCATAAAATAAAGGCTTTACGTTGAAATCATTTACTCTTGAAAACGACTCTATATACATATATTAATTTTTGGTCGAAATCTTTGAACATTGGGAGTATATACAGTTGTTTAACTAAATAGTAGAGAAACCCACCTGTACGCCTCTTACTAAACAATACCAAGAAGAAAAGGAGACTCGAAAGTGTCCAATGAACCCGTCATCTCCGCCCTGGAGAGAACTTGTTGATTGGATGAAGGTTGGAAGAGATTTGAGCTCCAAAATTTCAAAGGAAGGCAAGGTACGGGAATGACTGGAAGTCAGGAGCTTTTGCTGAGATTTCTTGCTTGTGTGAGTGTTCGTTCTGTTAAGGGATGGTGTGACAGGTTAGATGGTTGAGTTAGGGTTACATAGGCTCCAACTATGGTTAATTTGGCCAAGAAATGTAAGAGTTATGACTCATTTGGTAAAACATGGCAGTTTTGTCACCGTTTCATTTTTTGGTTGAATTTTGGAGGTCCAAATGATTTCAGAAAAATATAAGGCTAAGTTTATTAAACCCGAATCTTCGATATGAGTTCAACGAAGTTAACGGAACTCGAATCCGAGTTCCCGAGCTCAAGATATCACATACGGAACCAAGGGTGCGCTAATTGCTCGTTAGCCCCCGACTTGGATTCCAAAATCAAAATAAATTCGAAACTCATACAAATGAACCCAAAAATATGAAAAGAATATATATTCATATTCAAGACACGTATATCTCCGACATATTAAATTTTCACGAAATTTCGGTATCAAATTATATAAGAACGAAGCACGTAAATGTCACTCATAAGCAATGCAAAAACAAAATCCATAACATTTACAAATAATTATAAAATTGAATTCGTAAATAAATAAATAAAAATTAAAGTCAACGGAAATTTTTTGAATGACATTTTAACATTAATTAACATAATTGAATTACATATTTAATTTAATAACAATTCGCATTAACATATAAAATTAATATTAATAAAACTTAAGATGTAATAAATAACATTTAATATTAAATTAAATATATAAATCACAATGAAGTATCCACTATTCAACAAAATAAAAAAGAACTCTTAGGGTTAGACACTCTGCCGCATCCTAGGTTTTGGTTGATCGTCGGCATATGGCCGAACAACATAGGCCGGTAGGCGACATCACGCCGGCCTGTGAGAGCTCAGGAACAGATGCGAATCCGATCAAGAAGACCTACGCCAACTAACGAAGGGCTTCAACGTCTCTGCTAACTCAGACACAAAAAGAATCGCAACGGCGACCGGAAAAGTTCATCTTTTCCCTTGCAACCCAAATCGGAATAGGTATGGTTAGGTTTCAGAGAGGAATGGAATAACAAACATCTCCTTTTCCGACGATGAAATTGAAAGGTTATCCAAACCTTTCCAGTTTGCCTTGATTGGAAAATTTTCCCATGGTTATCCAACCATGAACAGATTACACGAACTGTTTATGGACATGCAGTTAAAAGGGGAGTTCAAATTGGGCCTTTTAAACGTCAAACAAATTCTAATACGGCTGGACAATGAGGAGGATTATAACCAGATATGGTTGAAGAAGTTCCATGTGTTTGATGGCTTTCCGATGAGAGTTTTCAAATGGTCCCCGACCTTTAACCCAAAAGTTGAACCATCGATTGTCCTAGTTTGGGTCCGCCTACCAGGTCTCGAAACACAATTCTTTGATGCTGAATCTCTGATGGACATCGCCTTGAACATAGGTGAACCGCTATGCTTTGACGAAGGCACATTCGATGCACAACGACCATCGATGGCAAGGTTCTGCAAAGAAGTGGACCTTCTAAAGCCGCTGAAGGATCGTATCTCTTTAACCTATCATGGCGGGACACACATCCAACCTATCGTCTATGAGCGCCTACCTTTCTACTGCAAGAAGTACAATAGAATCGGGCACCAACAGAAGGATTGTTATGACGAAAAATTGGAAGCAACGAAAGAACAAAGTATTGAGAGTGATTCCATTGAACAGTACAGTAAGAATGAAGAAAAGAACCATGAACAGGGGACGGATAGAGGGGACCTCCGTGACGTCATACAAGAGAAAAGAGCCAAAAATATTAATAAGGGCCTTGAGATGCAGGACAAGAACAGAGGCGCACAGAAACCAAAGAGTACTAAGCAATGGGTTGAAAAAACCTTCGGGAAAATTGGTGGGCAAAATAAAATCGAGGAGCACAACACTACGCATAGAAGAACAGATGAACAACTAGATATAGTGAGGGAACATGATTTACGGAATCAGAAAGAGGGTCTTTCTCCACAAATGCATCCTGGACCGAAAGAGTTAGGAGGGAGCCAATGGGAACCGGAAGAAAATCTTCATGAGGAATCAAAAGATATTGAAGACGGAACAGGCGTGGGCTCACAAGAAGATGAAGATCAAGATATAGGGCTACAAAAAGATCCTAGTGAGGAATCCGTAAATGATGACTCGGAAAAAGAGGGAAACGAAGACGAGGACCCAAACATTGCTGACCATCCCGGACCTAGTGCACAGGAAGACGACATGGATATATTGAGCTTAAAAGCTAAACATAAGAGATCAAAGTCATTGGATGGGGAAACTCCAGGTGCCGCCAGCAAAACGGAGAGTGAGGAAAAAGGTAAGGATGACAGTGTCAAACGACAAATGGGGGGCGTCCAGAAAAAGAAAATGAACAAAACTTATGACGCCCCATTTCTCGATCAAGGTATGCTTTGGTACGAGAGTGAACGATTTACTTTTCTTGCATGAATTATGTGAATAATATGCCTTAATTGACCGTTATGCTTGAACTTATGTGGAATATATGACATGTATGAAATACATGACTATTTGATATTGTAATTATGTGCTCGTATTGCTTCCATTTGGCTTCGATGGCATGCTTCGTGTTTAATCAAAACAATGTGCTTATTTGGACATTAAAGCATAATTTAGGGACCAAAAGGTAAATTTATTTTCTAAGCCTGAAACTGGATAGAACTTGTTGAAATTTAGTAGATAATTCGATTACGAGTTCGTGGGTTTTTGAATGGCTCGATTTGGAGTTCGGACGAAGAAGTTATGGCCATTCTACGAAAAGTCAACCTTTTTATAAGACTTATAACCCAATTCCGAATTTAGCCCAATTTGAGACCCAATTTCACTCCTAACCCGCTGTAATTGACCCGGTTCGTGACCCAAATAGCTGACCCAAATAACTAAATCAGATTTTAACACTCAACATCCCATTTCACGTTATTTGAAAGATTCAAACCCTTCTCTCCCTCACTTTTCTCTCCAACCCATTCATCTTCTCTCAAGAACACCTTCAACCATTTTCAAGAGACAAGATTGGAGATTGAAGCTAGAGATCCAAGACTCAAGACCAAGCTATTCTCTTTGATTCTCAGCTCCTAAGGTAAGGTTTTGTGTAAATGCTTGGGTTATGCTTTGAGCTTGAAGTTCTTGGTAGAAACATGAACTAGGGTTGAATTTTATGAGTTTAATCCATGTTTTCTTGATGAATTCGTGTTCTAAGTATGCTATTTGGACCCTAGAAACATGTTTAGGTTGGATTCCATCTATTATCTTGATTTCACCATTTTTGAGTTTTTGAAGATTTGAAGAAATTCTTGCATGTCTAGGATTTATTTGATTTCTTGCAATCTTGGTGTTGTAGAATGATTATGCTTGAGTTGTTATGAGGTTTGGAATCAATTTTAGTTGAATTCATGCTAGGATTAGAGATTCACCATTGAAGAGCATGCTTGAACTATGAAGCTTTTATGCATATATGTAATTCTTGCTTAAATGATTCCATTCTTGGATTTTATGCTTATATTATGTTCTTATATAATGTATAAATGTTTTATGATGGTTAATTGAGGTTTTGGAATCTTAATTTCATTTTTTGGGGTGTTTAGAACTCATTCCCGTCGAATTCGTAGTGGCTGTCACGTTTTTTTTAAGTTCTGGGCAGAATCCACTAGGGTGGATTTTTGCTGTGTAAAAAATCCATGGGGGTGGATTTGAGGCAGTAGCTTCTGGACAATCCGCGAGGGTGGATTTTTTGTGAAGGAAAAATCCGGAGGCTCACAAAACTTGGCTTATAAAGCCTAAATAAACGTTTTCAAAATGGGAGTTCAAAACCAGCAAATATGAAAGGCTATAGGTGTCCACAGTTTTGAAAACATTTTACATATATATAACTCCTCACCTTTACCAAGAACTCAAAGGTCGACCGCGAGCAACGAACTACTCGGCCGGAGACGCACCACCTAACAAGACAAACGTACTAACAAAGGTGAGACTCGACCCAAACCAAGTAAACGACGCACGGCTTAAGTAACAAGTCACTTATGAGAGTTATGTATGCTTACGGAGTCATATCATGCACTTAATGAAATGTGAGGATTAATCATGAGCATGTATAGCATGTCAAGGTCACACATAACGTAGGAAGTCATACAAGTTCAAGTAAATGTGTAACTTAGCAAAATGTGACAACTTAAACTTGATCAAGGCAACAAGATCATAACAAGTGATATGCAAGAAGTTCTACCACATATAATAAGGCCACAACTCATTAAAGGTATTATAGAAACAAGAAAAGGACATACAAGAGTCAAAACAAGCGAAACGAGCCAAGAAAACAAGGCTGGGGAAAATCCACCCCCATGGATTTTTCCTTCACAAAAAATCCACCCTCGCAGATTGTCCAGAAGCTACTGCCTCAAATCCACCCCCATGGATTTTTTACACAGCAAAAATCCACCCTAGTGGATTCTGCCCAGAACATAAAAAAAACGTGACAGCCACTACGAATTCGACAGGAATGAGTTCTAAACACCCCAAAACATGAAATTAAGATTCCAAAACCTCAATTAAGCATCATAAAACATTTATACATTATATAAGAACATAATATAAGCATAAAATCCAAGAATGGAATCATTTAAGCAAGAATTACATATATGCATAAAAGCTTCATAGTTCAAGCATGCTCTTCAATGGTGAATCTCTAATCCTAGCATGAATTCAACTAAAATTGATTCCAAACCTCATAACAACTCAAGCATAATCATTCTACAACACCAAGATTGCAAGAAATCAAATAAATCCTAGACATGCAAGAATTTCTTCAAATCTTCAAAAACTCAAAAATGGTGAAATCAAGAGAATAGATGGAATCCAACCTAAACATGTTTCTAGGGTCCAAATAGCATACTTAGAACACGAATTCATCAAGAAAACATGGATTAAACTCATAAAATTCAACCCTAGTTCATGCTTCTACCAAGAACTTCAAGCTCAAAGCATAACCTAAGCATTTACACAAAACCTTACCTTAGGAGCTGAGAATCAAAGAGAATAGCTTGGTCTTGAGTCTTGGATCTCTAGCTTCAATCTCCAATCTTGTCTCTTGAAAATGGTTGAAGGTGTTCTTGAGAGAAGATGAATGGGTTGGAGAGAAAAGTGAGGGAGAGAAGGGTTTAAATCTTTCAAATAACATGAAATGGGATGTTGGGTGTTAAAATCTGATTTAGTTATTTGGGTCAGCTATTTGGGTCGCGAACCGGGTCAATTGGAGCGGGTTAGGAGTGAAATTGGGTCTCAAATTGGGCTAAATTCGGAATTGGGTTATAAGTCTTATAAAAAGGTTGACTTTTCGTAGAATGGCCATAACTTCTTCGTCCGAACTCCAAATCGAGCCATTCAAAAACCCACGAACTCGTAATCGAATTATCTACTCAATTTCAACAAGTTCTATCCAGTTTCAAGCTTAGAAAATAAATTTACCTTTTGGTCCCTAAATTATGCTTTAATGTCCAAATAAGCACATTGTTTTGATTAAACACGAAGCATGCCATCGAAGCCAAATGGAAGCAATACGAGCACATAAATACCATATCAAATAGTCACGTATTTCATACATGTCATATATTCCACATAAGTTCAAGCATAACGGTCAATTAAGGCATATTATTCACATAATTCATGCAAGAAAAGTAAATCGTTCACGCTCGTACCAAAGCATACCTTGATCGAGAAACGGGGCGTCACACCCTCCCCTCCTTAAAGAAATCTGGTCCCCAGATTTACCATCGAAAAACAACTCAGGATGATATCTACGCATCTTCTCTTCCGTCTCCCGAGTTGCTTCTTCGGACTTAAGATCTTTCCAAAGTACCTTAACCAATGGAATTTGTCGATTTCTCAACTCTTGAACCTTCCTATCCAAGATCTTTACCGGTTGTTGTTTAAATGTCAAGTCCGTATCCAACTGTACCTCTTCAATCGGCATAGTTTCCATCTCATCCCGAAAATTCTTCCTCAATTGTGACGCATGAAACACGTTATGAATTCCCGTGAGATTCGGAGGCAAATCCAAGCGATAGGAAACTTCCCCAATACGTTCCACAATCTCAAACGGACCAATGAACCTCGGATTCAACTTACCACCCTTTCCAATTCGTGAGAAACCCTTTCTCGGTGTTGCCTTCAAGAAAACCCGATCACCCACTTCGAATTCCACGTCTTTCCTTCTCCGATCGGCATAGCTCTTTTGCCGGTCTTGTGCCGCTTTCATGTGTTGCTTAATCTTTTCCACTTTCTCAATTGCTCCCTTAATCAAATCGGGCTCGGTTCCTCTTTCCAAACCGTTTTCCTCTGTCCATCTCCATTCCTCAAGATCCCAATAAAGAGGAGACCTACACTTACGGCCATACAAAGCTTCGTACGGTGCCATCTTGATCGAAGATTGGTAACTATTATTGTAGGCGAATTCGATCAAAGTCAATTCCTTATCCCACTCATTCGAAAAGTCCAGTATACAAGCCCTTAATAAATCCTCAAGAAACTTAATCACCCGTTCGGATTGTCCATCGGTTTGCGGATGAAATGCGGTACTAAAACTCAACTTCGTACCCCATAATCTATTAAGAACCTTCCACAACTTAGAAGTGAAACGAGGATCTCTGTCCGAAATGATACTAGCGGGTATCCCATGCAATCTCCCAATTTCTTGGTGATACAACTTCGCTAATTTCTCCACTTTATCGGTTGATCGAATCGGTAGAAAGTGTGCAGATTTGGTGAAGCGATCTACGACAATCCAAATTCCATCAAACCCCTTTCGAACCCTTGGAAGCCCGGTCACGAAATCCATGGTGACTTGTTCCCATTTCCACTCGGGAATCGGTATCGGTTGCAACTTTCCCACCGGTAATTGATGTTCGGCCTTAACTTGTTGACAAACTCGACATCTCTTAACGAAATTATCCACATCTCGTTTCATTCCATGCCACCAAAAGTACTTCTTAAGATCCCGGTACATCTTGTTGCCTCCCGGATGCATCGTATAGACGGTCCTATGTGCTTCTTCAAGCACTAACCTTTGCTATCCATCCGGTATACATACTCGGCCTTTGTACCTAAAGATCCCTAAATCATCAAATCCAAACTTAGACCTCGGATTAGCCTTTGCCCGAATCACTTGTCTTTGAATCCACTCATCCCTTGATTGAGCATCTAGGATCCTTTGCCTCAAATCCGGCCTTATAGTGATGTTAGCCAACCTTGATTGCGAAACAAGGATCTCGGTTTCACCCTTACCGGAATTAACCTCAAGATTAGCAATCTTCGCTTTCCAACTCAATGCATCCGCAACTACATTCGCCTTCCCCGGATGATATTGTATGACACAATCGTAGTCTTCCAAGAATTCCATCCACCGTCGTTGTCTCATGTTTAATTCCTTCTGTGTGAACAAGTAACGGAGACTCTTGTGATCGGTAAACACCTCAAACTTAAATCCATAGAGGTAGTGTCGCCATTTCGCTAAGGCAAATATCACCGCGGCCAACTCAAGATCATGTGTTGGGTAATTCTGCTCGTGCTCCTTTAATTTCCTCGAAGCATAAGCAATTACCCGGCCCTTTTGCATAAGCACACACCCCAATCCTTCCTTGGATGCGTCGGTGTAAACTGAAAACCCATCCGAACCTTCCGGTAGAGTTAACACCGGAGCCGTTGTCAATTTCTTCTTAAGCACACGGAAGCTCTCTTCACAAGCTTCATCCCACACAAACTTTGTTTCTTTCTTAGTTAATCGTGTGAGAGGTGCGGCAATCTTAGAAAAATCCTTGACGAATCGGCGGTAATAACTTGCTAAGCCAAGAAAACTCCTTACTTCCGACACATTCTTCGGTTGTTCCCAAAGAGAAACTGTTTCTATCTTAGAAGGATCCACTGAAATCCCATCACCGGAAATAATGTGTCCCAAGAATGACACCCGATCAATCCAAAAATCACATTTGCTAAACTTAGCATACAACTTGTGTTCACGTAGCTTCTCAAGTACCAAACGAAGATGTAGAGCGTGTTCCTCTACCGACTTAGAGAAAACTAAGATGTCATAAATGAAAATAACAACGAACTTGTCTAAGAACTCCTTGAAAACACGGTGCATTAAATCCCTAAATGCTGCGGGTGCGTTGGTTAGTCCAAAGGGCATCACAACAAATTCATAGTGTCCGTATCTCGTGTTAAAGCCCGTCTTCGGTATATCCGACTCATTAATCTTTAACTGATAGTAACCTTGTCGGAGATTGAGCTTCGAATATACCTTCGAACCTTGCAACAAATCGAACAACTCTTCGATGTGCGGGAGGGGATACTTATTCTTCACCGTCATCCTATTCATCTCCCGATAGTCTATGCACATACGGAGTGTCCCATCTTTCTTCTTGACGAACAACACCGGAGCACCCCAAGGCGAAGTACTCGGCCGTATAAACCCACACGCCAATAACTCGTCTAGTTGAGTTTTAAGTTCCTTGAGTTCGGCGGGAGCCATCCTATATGGCGTCTTCGAGAACGGCTCGGCCTCTTGGAATAGATCAATAATAAATTCGACCTCTCTTTCCGGTGGCAAAGTCCTCAAACATTCCGGAAAGACATCGGGGAACTCATTCGCCACATTAGTTTCTTCAAGCTTAACTTGATCTTTAGGCCGGTTCAACACATACGCCACATACCCGGTAGCTCCATCACGAATGAGCTTCTTAGCTTCCATCAAACAAATAAACGGACTCCCACCAACACTCGAACCCGTAATCACATCGGTACCCAACTCAACCTTCTTCCCAAAACAGTCCATCTTCGCCCGATGCGCATACAAACAATCCATACCGAGTATCACGTCGTACTTCTTCATCGGAATAGCAATCAAATTCGCCGGGTAAACGCGTCCCTCAATACTCACCGGACAATTACGGTACAAGCAATCAGTTCTAATCATACCACCCAAAGGAGAACGCACAATATAAAGTATAGAATCACTCGCAAGAGGCAAATTTAACATAGTAGCCATAGAAGGAGTAATAAACGAATGAGATGCACCCGGATCATATAATGCATGTATGGGAATGTCATGTATGTCGAGTGTACCTCCCACCACGGCGGTAGGGTCGATCTCGGCATTCTCTTGCTCTCCATCCAAAGCATAAGCACGTGCATCTGCCACAGGCCTTGCCTCATTACCCGAACCATGAGATCTAGGTTGATCACAATTCCTCACCAAGTGCTTAGTGCTGCCACAATTGAAGCATTTACCATGCTTCTTCCAACAATTCTCCCCAACATGTGTAGTACTCCCACAATGCTCACATGGATCATGCCTCTTCACCACTTGCGGAGTTTGCTTTCCTTTCCCCTTATTTCCCATAAAACGGCCCCTAGAAGATGGTTGTGGTGACTTAGAGAACGATTGTGGAGTTGTTCTCTTAAATCCCGAACCGGAACCTATAACACCCTTCTTAGTTCCAAGCCTTTGTTCTTCCGCTTCAACTTTTAAAGCTAACCCGGTAGCATCGGCCCAATTATCAATGTGCACCGGAGCCAAAGATCTTGAAATCTCCCCATGAAGTCCTTCCATAAATTTCTCGCACTTGCGGTCTTCCTCATCGGTGATATGAGGTGCATACGGAGACAATCGATTGAACTCGGCAATGTACTCGGTCACGGACATATTCCCTTGCTCCAAATTCATGAATTCCCTCTCACGGCACTTCCTTGCTTGCTTCGGGATGTAATGTACCCGAAACTCTCTAGCGAACATCTCCCATGTAACATTATCTTCACCAACCCCAAGGCGGGATATAGTGCTACGCCACCAATTATAAGCCTCATCACGAAGAAGATCGATAGCACACAAAGCCTTCTCCGTCTCGGTGCAAGTGACAACCCGGAAAATCCTCTCAATGGTACTGATCCAATACTCCGCTTTCAAATCATCCGTAGTACCCGAAAATATAGGTGGACGGCGCCTACTAAATCGGTCATAAACACTCTCAACCGGAACCGGTGGTGGAGGAGGTGCCGGAGGAGGTACTTGCGTGGCTTGTTGAGCGGCTTGTTGTGCATTCACGGCTTGCACAAACTGAGTCATAAGAGCCATAAGATCCGCTGCATTAGGTAAAGGCGGCGGTGGTGGTGGATTCGGATTATTCCCTGGAGGATCTTGCTCATTTCCACGAGCCGGAGAACGGTCACGACGACGTGGAGACATCCTACACAATTCAATCATGTATGCATGTTGGTTAGTTATATGCTCATGTCACGTAATATCAAGTAAGAAATGCAATTACAAAAAGTAAAAGCAAGAATTAACCAGATATAAGTAACATTTAGTCACATATAAAGCGAAATAAATAAACATGATAGCACATTGTCCCTATGCCGTAAACTCTAGACGACTCGAGACGTCTCAAGAGCCCGGTTTTAAACCTTCGGCTCTGATACCAACCAAATAGGGGTGTAACGCCCCTATAAGGGCATCCACGCCTATCCCGCGCTACGGTCCTAGCTTGTATATAGAATTGCTATCCATATACCCGCCAAGAACGAAGCAAGCGGTGATAAACGGACATCCTAGCTAGGCGGTACTAGACTCACAAAGCGGGTAAACAATCAAAAGTATGCGGAAGCTTAAATCATAACATATCAAGTGCATAAATTCATTCAACTAGGTCTAAGAGAAATATATATTCAACAAGTAGATGACCGTCACGGTCCAGCACGTAATGCTCAAAATACGGAATGTAAAATCATCCTAGTGACCAACACGGTCCAAACTAGCATAATAACATCATACATTCTAAATCCATAAATCCAAAAACATAAGCGACATAAATAAGAAGTATGTAAAGACACAACGAGTACAAGCTAAACTCGACACAACTCTCAAAGCAAGACACCGCCTAGCAAGACTCCAAAACGCGACCTGCGGACACGAAAGGTAAAGGAGGTCAGTTCAAACAGAACCGGTGAGAAGAAGGTTACATAGTTTAAATATAAGAGGTCAATGCATGCTCAAATCAAAGGTGTTCATGATCCGAATTCTTTTGGAAAACAATGCAAGTTTTAGAAAAATCCAATCATAAACCGAAGCACCGACTCGGCGAGTACGAGCACTCCATCCTTACTTCCCAAACCAAAAGAAATCAAACCAATTCATCCTTACACCGTTGATGTCGGGAGTGTACAGCCCGCGAACATCGCAAAAGAACCATGGAGAAGTGGGTCCATGAAACCGACCTTCCCCCAAGCTTACCTTAACCCCAAAACCTCCTCGGAGTCTTAGCAAACTTGTCCAAAAGTGGGTACTTCGTAAGGGTTTAACCGTCCGCCCTTGCGTTCCCGGTCTTACCACTTACTCCGCCCCGAGCGCTATCAAAAGATCCAACCGAGCAAGCGTCCTTGCAAGGTATACATAACCTCGCTACACAACTCACACATACGTAATATTCGAACGGAAGTCTCAAAACCATTTTGGGTATCTATCCCATATACCAAAACTTCAAGTTTTACTTGTAAACCGTTTTCCACAAGCAAATATTCATAATACGAGCAAAGCTCACAAAACTTGGCTTATAAAGCCTAAATATACGTTTTCAAAATGGGAGTTCAAAACCAACAAATATGAAAGGCTATAGGTGTCCACAGTTTTGAAAACATTTTACATATATATAACTCCTCACCTTTACCAAGAACTCGAAGGTCGACCGCGAGTAACGAACTACTCGGCCGGAGACGCACCACCTAACAAGACAAACGTACTAACAAAGGTGAGACTCGACCCAAACCAAGTAAACGACGCACGGCTTAAGTAACAAGTCACTTATGAGAGTTATGTATGCTTATGGAGTCATATCATGCACTTAATGAAATGTGAGGATTAATCACGAGCATGTATAGCATGTCAAGGTCACACATAACGTAGGAAGTCATACAAGTTCAAGTAAATGTATAACTTAGCAAAATGTGACAACTTAAACTTGATCAAGGCAACAAGATCATAACAAGTGATATGCAAGAAGTTCTACCACATATAATAAGGCCACAACTCATTAAAGGTATTATAGAAACAAGAAAAGGACATACAAGAGTCAAAACAAGCGAAACGAGTCACGAAAACAAGGCTGGGGAAAATCCACCCCCATGGATTTTCCTTCACAAAAAATCCACCCTCGCGGATTGTCCAGAAGCTACTGCCTCAAATCCACCCCCATAGATTTTTCCTTCACAAAAAATCCACCCTAGTGGATTCTGCCCAGAACTTAAAAAAAAACGTGACAGCCACTACGAATTCGACGAGAATGAGTTCTAAACACCTGAAAACATGAAATTAAGATTCCAAAACCTCAATTAAGCATCATAAAACATTTATACATTATATAAGAACATAATATAAGCATAAAATCCAAGAATGGAATCATTTAAGCAAGAATTACATATATGCATAAAAGCTTCATAGTTCAAGCATGCTCTTCAATGGTGAATCTCTAATCCTAGCATGAATTCAACTAAAATTGATTCCAAACCTCATAACAACTCAAGCATAATCATTCTACAACACCAAGATTGCAAGAAATCAAATAAATCCTAGACATGCAAGAATTTCTTCGAATCTTCAAAAACTCAAAAATGGTGAAATCAAGAGAATAGATGGAATCCAACCTAAACATGTTTCTAGGGTCCAAATAGCATACTTAGAACACGAATTCATCAAGAAAACATGGATTAAACTCATAAAATTCAACCCTAGTTCATGCTTCTACCAAGAACTTCAAGCTCAAAGCATAACCCAAGCATTTACACAAAACCTTACCTTAGGAGCTGAGAATCAAAGAGAATAGCTTGGTCTTGAGTCTTGGATCTCTAGCTTCAATCTCCAATCTTGCCTCTTGAAAATGGTTGAAGGTGTTCTTGAGAGAAGATGAATGGGTTGGAGAGAAAAGTGAGGGAGAGAAGGGTTTGAATTTTTCAAATAACGTGATATGGGATGTTGGGTGTTAAAATCTGATTTAGTTATTTGGGTCAGCTATTTGTGTGGCGAACCGGGTCAATTGGAGCGGGTTAGGAGTGATATTGGGTCTCAAATTGGGCTAAATTCGGAATTGGGTTATAAGTCTTATAAAAAGGTTGACTTTTCGTAGAATGGCCATAACTTCTTCGTCCGAACTCCAAATCGAGCCATTCAAAAACCCACGAACTCGTAATCGAATTATCTACTCAATTACAACAAGTTCTATCCAGTTTCAGGCTTAGAAAATAAATTTACCTTTTGGTCCCTAAATTATGCTTTAATGTCCAAATAAGCACATTGTTTTGATTAAACACGAAGCATGCCATCGAAGCCAAATGGAAGCAATACGAGCACATAATTACCATATCAAATAGTCACGTATGTCATACATGTCATATATTCCACATAAGTTCAAGCATAACGGTCAATTAAGGCATATTATTCACATAATTCATGCAAGGAAAGTAAATTGTTCACTCTCGTACCAAAGCATACCTTGATCGAGAAACGGGGCGTCACAAAACTGCTCTGACTAAAAATTCTACGGCCACTAAAAGGGCGACAAGGTCGTCGGCCAGTCATCAACTTGATCGATGATTAGTGGTCTTATCTGGAACATCAGAGGAATCGCCGACTCCGGAAAAAGAATCGTTTAAATTTTCTTGCCATTATTGAGCCGAAAATCCCTTTAAATACTTCTGCTATGTGTTATAAATTTAATTTCCCTAATGTGATCTCCAATGTTACTAACCATATCTGGTTTTTCTTCTGTGCAGGTATGTATGTGGAGGTTATTGGAGATGATAGGCAATATCTTCATATGAAGGTCACTTACAAACACTGGGATGGACCGATTACGTTGTCGATTGTGCACGCCTTAAGTGATACGGTTTCTAGACGACCTCTTTGGAATTTTTTCAGAGATAATCGGGAATAAAATAGCCCTTGGCTGATTGGAGGAGATTTTAACATCATAACTAACGCTAATGAAAGGCGCGGGGGCCGTCCCCCTGATGTGCAGGGAATGGAGGAATTTGGGGACTTCATTCAGGACTGCGACCTAACTGAAACATCGTTTGAAGGCTCTATCTATACTTAGACTAACAAAAGATTGTGGCAGCGGCTGGATAGGGTCTTCGTTTCAGAGACTTTGGGTGATATCTATACTGATACACATGTTAAGCATTGAGCTAAAGGCTGTTCTGATCACTGTGCGCTTCTTATGTCGTGTGAAAACCCGGAGCAGAGGTTTCCGTCTTCCTTCAGGTTTCAAGACATGTGGCTGAGGCACAGTAAGATAGTAGAGGTGGTCAAAGCAAATTTGGAGCAGCCTATACATGGAAATGGGATATGGAAATTGCCTCTGAAATTGCGAAGGCTTAAGCACAAACTTAAGGAGTGGAATAATGAGGTCTTTGGTAATGTGTTTAGCAATGTTAAAATGGCAGAGGAACACGCAAATGAAGCTGAAAAGGAATATGATAATAATCCTTCTATGGAAAACTTGATCAAGATGAACGCGTGCACCGCGAAATGGAAAAGAACGTTAGCTATGGAGGAAGACTTTTGGAAACAAAAAGCGGCGATCAAATGGATGGAAGAGGGCGAAAGGAACACAAAGTTTTTTCATGCCCTGGTCAAGAAGAAAAGGTTCAGGAACAGCATCAAAGCTATAAATGATGGCGAAAATCGCATTGAAAGCCCGCAACAAATTCGGAACTCAGCCAACAATTACTTTGAGCAATTGCTATCTTTCTCAGGGGGGCGCAACGCAGGGATAGCACACAACATGGAACAGGTTGAGAGGGTTCTTACAGAGGAAGATGGGAAATTGCTTTGCGCACTGCCCACGATAGACGAGGTTAAAGCAGCGGTGTTTGATATTAGCCCAAATAGTGCTGCAGGACCGGATGGCTACGGAGCGAGATTTTACCAACGCTTTTGGCATGTAATCGGGGATGATGTTTACGACTCAGTGAGAGGCTTTTTCTCGGGAGCCGTGCTCCCAAAGGCATACACCTCTACTTCCGTGGTGTTAATACCTAAAGTGGACAACCCAGGACATTGGAGCCACTACAGGCCTATAAGTTTATGTAATGTTTCAAACAAAATCATTACGAAGCTCCTTAACAACAAGCTTGCTTCTATGTTACCAAAAATTCTTGCTCCAAATCAAAGTGGTTTCGTTCAGAATAGAAATATAGCAGATAATATCTTGCTTGCCCAAGAGCTGATACATGGCCTTGATAGAAAAGGGAGAGCGAAAAACGTTGTGATAAAACTTGACATGGAAAAGGCTTATGACAGGATTGAGTGGAAATTCTTGCTAGAGATGCTGCGGAGGAAGGGATTTCCTGATTTTTGGGTGGACATGATAAATCGTTGTATTAACAATTGCTGGTTCTCTGTTATGATAAATGGGGTTTCATCCGGTTATTTTCACTCGACGAGGGCCCTTCGACAGGGGGATCCTCTATCGCCCTCGCTCTTTGTCATAGTGTCTGATTTTCTATCCATCCTTTTGAACAGATTGGCAACCAGGGACCCGACAAGTAAATATGGGGGAACGTCTCACGTGGCAGTCACCCACCTCTCATATGCAGATGATACAATTGTATTCACTAACTCCAGAAACAGCTCTCTAACTCAAATCAGGGACATATTGAACATCTATGAAACTACGACCGGACAATGGGTCAATGTGGCAAAAAGCTCGTTCATAGTAGGAAGGGATGCAAATGAGGCGGCGAACCAAGTTAGAGTGGTGCTTGGGTACAAGCGTGAGTCTTTACCGATCACCTATCTTGGAGCACCACTGTTTGGGGGACGTAGGAAAATCATTATGTTCGACGGGCTTATCGCTAAACTCAGATCGAAATTGGCGGGCTGGGAATCAGCCAAACTATCCTATAGTGGCAAACTTTAACTTATCAAAACTGTCTTGTACTCCATTCCAGCATATACTTTGCAAATCTTGGAGCCGCCAAAGTTTGTACTTCAACGCATGCATAAAATTATAAATGGATTCTTCTGGGGCAGCAGTTCTGAAGCCAAAAAAATCCATTGGACTTCTTGGGAACGCCTATGCTATCCTACTCAGAAAGGGGGCTTGGGAGTCCGAAACCTTCACGATCTGGTTGAAGCATTCTCCCATAAGCTCTGGTGGAGATTTAGGACTTCCAACACTCTTTGGGCCAATTATATGAGAAGCAAGTATTGTGATGGACACCATCCAAACATAGCCCCTGTCTCCAATAGAAACTCGCATATATGGCATCGGCTATGCAACGTTCGAGGGAAGGTGGAACTGCACATTAACTGGACTTTGGGAAACGGTAATATTTCCTTTGCAGAGGATAGATGGTTTGAAGGAAAGAAACTGATGTAAATTCGGCCACGCATGGAGGCAGATTTACGGGTTAACCTCTTCTGGAACGGTTCAAATTGGTGTAGACAAACAGTACAGACCTTTGTTAGCCCATAATTAACGAGGCAGATTGAAAGCGTCCCTATCTCACAGGGGGACTTGGATAGAGCCGTTTCGAATCTCGAACAGAATGGATATGTAACACCCCAAACAGAGGATGCCACATCCCCCGCACTATGACCCAGACCCGGAGCATGAAATGAAAGTCCATGCCCGAATCCGAATCAGAGCGAACGGGAGACCAACTCACACAGTAGGCTAGGCGGATCTAACTTGACCAAAACTCAGAGTGCGGAAGCAATTAAAACCAACAACAATACATAGCGGAAGCAAATAAAACAAAACATGCAAAGCAGGTGACGGGTTCAACTAGCATAGATACCTAATCCCGAATAATAGATCAACAAACATAACAAGTGACGGGTTCAACTAGCATAAATCCCTAGTCCCGAATATCAACATAAAGTAATAATCATCAAGTGCCACAAGGGCCGAATGAGAGTGCCACCCAGGGCTACCGAATAGTAAAGTATAATCTCAAGTCTACAAGTCAAAGCATAAGTAAAGTGTATGAAAAGACAAATGCAAATAGAAAGACTAGACCGACGAAGTGCAACACAAAGAACTCACTTCCGCCTAGAAAACGCCAACAATCCTGCAACTAAAAGTGTAAATGAGGGGTCAGTCAACTTGACCGAGTGAGGAGGCTAACGCACACCCACTGTATATATATATATATATATATGGAGCATAGCACATATCAGAAGGGTGGACTCATGAACCGGAGATAGGTGTTGCATACCAAAGACATTTCCAAAAGTACCCAAAAGATAGTTATAAGTATAAGCTTTAGAAAACATTTCAGAAACTCTATCTCGATTCATGATTCCCAGACAGAACAGAACACATGCTCGGCGAGTACGAGCTTCCAACCTTTACTCCTCAGAACATATCATAAAATACAAAATCAATCCAACCGTCACACCAATGATGGAGGAGATGTACCGTCCCCAAACCATCCAGAACAGACAAACCCTCAAGGGGTAGCGAACCCACAAGAGTCCTCCCCGGCTGTACACCGAAGGCTCAAGATATCACGCCTCCCCTATCTCCCTGAGTCGCGCGATGATATCTCAAATGGAGATTATGCACAGGCCGAGCCCTGACGGCCCTATACCGTCCCAGGGATTCCTTACCCAAGCTCCTCGGATCTATAACAGAACATAACATACGCCAATCTTTCATGGCAATGTCGCTACAGAATCATAACACAACTGGATTTTCCAAAAATAGCTTACATATGCCTCAAAACTGGTTTTATATTTACACCCTTCCTACGCGATGGAACTTTAAGCCTCGTGACCTCCATCCACGCAGGACTCACACAAGATCATTAACATATCATATTCAACACATACATATCTATAATAGAGTATACTCGCATGCAAGGGTAGAAATCAACATGTAAATGCCATAGGTCACGTAACTATACAAAATCCTAAACCTCACCTCGTGAAAGTAGAGTCTGAGAGTGTGAAGGGCCAAACACTCTAAACCTCGGGCCCACCGGCACCACCAAACTCTGTGACAAGACATACAGAAGCCCAGACTTAGACTCTATATGAACCAATCAAGACGCACGGCGTTGCTCAACATGATCGTGGTTATGCATAAGTGTTCATGTTGTGCTTGGATAAGGTGTCGTGGTCAATCAAGGCATATCAATGCTCAACAAGATCATATTTACAAGCAACCATCATGCAATTCCATATCCAAAGATGCAAGATCAATTTAGGAAGTCAATGTATTCACAAAATGCATATTAAATCATCCGATGGCACAGGGTTCAATTATAATGTTACAATTAAGCATCAAGTTCATGCCGAGTTATAAAGTGCATAAGTAAGAGCAACTTGATCATATAAACATATAAAGTTGTTGTACGTAGATGGCATGCTTGATACGATTAAAGAGTGCATCTAATTCACTTAAGATCATACTTTACAACTTCATAACATGTTTGGTACACAAGCTCAAGTCACATTCATAGTTTCATAATATTACACTTACATCCCCTAAGTCATTTATAAAAGTTTAGAATTATTACACATGTATCCCCTTAGTTGATTACTAAGCATAATTGTTCATTTAAAGCGTTTATACAATTATTCCACTAGGAATTAATTACTTACAAGCATTACAATTATCAATTTATCGTAATTCATAATATACCATTTTCGAGTAGTAAGAGTAAATCAAGATATTACAATTCTAACTCCTATCATGCATCAAGTCTCAAGTTGTTCAAGCATCTTTCATTTACAATAAACATAACATTGAGAACGTCTCAAATTCATATAAAGAAATCACAACATTTTCGTTCTTCTAAAATATCATTCAAGTTCATTTTGTCACATAAAAGATTAGTTTCTAAACATTACACTAACACCCCTTCATATCTAAACACATAGCATAAATTCATCACATCGGGATTCAAATTGTAAATCGAAACATTCATGCATATCACAATCAATTCAATACATGTTTTCGAATATGATTGGAAGACATCTCGATCAACAAACCAACAATAACCAATTTATTTGCACTTAAAACAATTAATTCAAATAATCACAATTACGCAAAATAATTCGTAATAAATAGATCGAGTGTCCGATTAACGAACGGAAAGTGGCGTTGAACTCACCACAACGAGACGAACATTCTGTTCGAAAGTCGCCAGAGTGCCGCCACTGGAGCCGCCGGAAAGTCGCCGGGCCGCCACCGGGCCACCGTCAAAATTAGCCGAAAAAATCCCAAAAAATCAGTCCTGAATGAAGTCTTCGTGCCCGTTCCGAATCCTCGATCAATTTTTGGAAATTCCAAGCCGATTGTCCTAGATCTGAAATCTAAGAACACGAAAACCCTAAATCTTCCAACTCAAATTACTTCCAAACCGGCGAACCAAAATGCGATCCGAAAGAGGCGTTGTCTTACCCATGACGAGCTCTTCGAAAGCCCTAAGGTAGCTTTCCGGAAAAATACTCTGACCTACTGCCGCCGCTGATCCACCGCCAAACCACCGAATCTGGAGTCGCCTGATCACAGGTCACTAGTTCTCGTCGTTCCGAACAACTTTCGTGAAGAGCCCGAGACCAAAAGATGGCCGAAAAAGGCCCCCGTTGGTCGCTAAAGTTTCTGCTGCCGCTGCTACAGTAACTCGCGCCGCCGCGCCTAGTACCCGTGGGAGAGAGAGAGTGGGAGAGGAGAGAGAGAGAGAGAAAAGAGATTGGGAGAAATGTGTCTTGTGCAGAAGCTATATACAACCGGGTATCCTTATCGCGTAGCAAGTAATAACGCGTACAAATAATCGTAAATAAAATTGGTAAAGTTACGAATAAACATTCAAGCTCCGAATTAATTTTACAAATTAAAATGAAAGAGATAGATTTACCAATTAGAGTTTAATTCAATTTAATTTTTAAAAATCTTTCGTATAATTTAACGACACTTTGTAAACACATGATTGACAATTAATCTCAAGGAATTCAAGTAAACCGAAATTAAACAAGTTAAGTAACTTGATGGATTTAAAATCAATTTAACAATTATTTCATGGAATAAATTCGAATTATCACATATTAAATTGGATTTATATTAAATCACATAATTCAAGAACTCTTAAATTAAACACACATAAGTGTAGAGACTTACTTGTTGATGTCGTAAGGACGCCCTTCGAGAAGACGGGATGTCACAGGACAATTTTCTATCAAGTCCGTTTACCACGCCATTCGAGAAAAGAGGGAGACGTCTGAGACGTGGAAGTCCATCTGGAGCTATAACCTTACCCCAACCATACAAATTTTCATCTGGAGATTGTTAGGGGATTGGCTTCCTTTAGATGATAGACTTAAACGGAAAGGCTTTGCCGTGCCATCTAAGTGTGCGTGTTGCTCGAACAGGGAAACTAAGGATCACATATTTCTGCACGGATATAGTATAAGGAAGGTTTGGGAATACTTTGGGGAAATGTTCGGAAAAATCCAGATTGCAGGCACGATAACTCAGGTTATGCAACCCTGGATCAATTCTTCTCTTTACAGCAAGCAGAAACACATCCGCATTGTTATTCCTATACTAATTTGGTGGTATGCTTGGCTTGAGCGAAACAACACCAAACACGAAGGGGCCCCGGGTCCACGGGCCCATTGGACGCGAGTGCAAGTCTCCAAGCCCACCGAGTATAACCTGAAATTGGGCCTAAACCACTGCCCAAAAGGGATATCCATTGGTTATACTTGGACTCTTTAACTTATATACTGAACTTAATCCTTATACTTTCCCGATGTGGGACAGGGGTGTCACACAAGCAATGTCTTAAGGAGATTGAACGGACATGGGAGCATATTCCTTGCGGTCCTTAAGAGAAAGTAAGATGCACAATTGCTCTATTGCTGGGACAAGCTTATTGTTGGTGGGAAACGAATAGGATTCAGTTAGATGCCACCGGGGTAGAGGTTGATTGGGATGTATTCGTCCGGGAATTCAAAGGAAAATTCATTCCACTTTCTTCAAGGACTCGAAGATTGAAGGAATTCACAGAATTAAAGCAGGGTAATCGGACTGTATCTGAGTATATTGTAGAGTTTGATCGGTTGGTTCGTTATGCTCCGAATATTGCCAAAGATAACACACATAAAGCTATGCACTTTGTCCAAGGTTTGAGTCCGGACATTCAGAGGGCTATTGAGGCCGCTAATACGAGCATATGGTTGAAAGCTACAACCTAGGCGTTGAGAGTAGAATATGGAGTGGTGAGCGGGAGGAATACTTACCGCTCGGGCCAAGGATCCGGTTCGGGATCGAGATATAATACGGGCAACAGACCGATGAATCAAGTAACACCATAAAACAAAGGCCTAAACAAGAAGCCTCGCACATCCGGACCCATTTTCAAACCACCAGCACCACCGGTTAAGAAGGGGGATCGACAGGACATACCACCATGTACTTATTGTGGTGGACCGACCCATGCTTACAATAATTACCGGAAAAGATTGGGTCTATACCTTATTTGTGGAAAGGAAACTCATATGGCGGACACTTGCCCTGAAAAGATTCCAGCCTTTCAATCGGTAGCTCGTAGGCTTATGATTCCGACATGTGCTTATGCGCTTGAGGGTGAGGAACAAAATGCAGAAGCCGACCCCAATGCCGTGCTAGAAGGTACCGTTTGCATACATGATATGAACATACATGCACTTTTTGATCCGGGTGTTACGCATTCCTTTCTTTCTTGTGATCTAGTTGCTCCTCTGTGCTTCCCTATTATTTGCTTGAATTCATGCTATGTAAAGCCCCCGTTTTTCAGTTTAAGTAATGTGACGTATTTGTTTAAAAATTGCGCAAATTAAGTATTTAATTATATGATTAATTGTTTATAAGTGTTTTTTTTATTTGATTTAAAACCGTAAACTTTTGTTATTTAATTTAATTAATATGGAATTTAAGTTTAGTAATTTATTTATAACAATATGAATTCGTTCATGCGCTTGAGTGTTTTATTTCTACTTCGTTCTTATATGAAATGATACTGGATTGGCGTGAAAATTTAATATGTCGTAAATATGTGTGTTATGAACGTGCCTATGTGCTCGGTTTATGTTTTCGGATTCAATTGACGTGTTTATGAATTTATTTTGATTTTTGGAACCAAGTCGGGGGCTAACGAGCAATTAGCGCACCCTTGGTTCCGTGCGTGATATCTTGAGCTCGGGAATTCGGATTCGAATTCCGTCAACTCCGTTGCCTTCGTATCGACGATTCGGAGATAATGGAAGAAGCCTCATACCTTTTTGAGATCATTAAGACCTCCAAAATCCAACCGTAACGGACAACTCGTGCAAGAAGAGCCCTTATGTTGACTAGTCCTCATGGTGGGACCCCATAACCCCTCTTAACTTAACCACACCTTAACCATGACTTATCTACCATGGGTTAACCCTTTCTCCTACCCTTTTAGCTGCAAAAACCGAGCCAAAATATCTCCTCTCATTCTGCAACTGATCGAGAGAAGGGAGAAGAGAAGAAGGAGAGAAACCCTTGGCCATCCTTTGTGATTTTGAGCTCAAATCACCATCTTCCTTCACCAAAACTTCAAGGTATGAATATTTATGTCTTCTCTACTCAATTATGCTTGATTTCATCTATTTAAAACATGATTTGGATCAGATTTGATTAGGGTTTGAATTATGAGATTAGTATGAACTTTTAGGGATTTTTGTCCTAGTGACCTATTTACTTGTGTGGCTGAATTCCTTGCTTAAACATGATCATATGAACTTGGTTCTTGGCTTATTTCTTTCCTAACTGATAGTATATGATGTTAGGAGGATTTCTTCTCTTGCTCCTTTTATAAAATTTTGAGTTATGGAGCTCCAAACTTGGTGATCAAACTATTTTCCCCTGTTTTCGAACTGCTGTGTGAAACTTGGTGTTGTTGCATGATCATATGGCCTCCATTTCGTGTGAAAATGCATGGAGTTGACGTACACTTATTGTTATATATGTTAGCATTCATGTTTCAAGTATTTGGATCCATTTGAAGCCTCAAAACCGAAATACATGGCCTGTTTCTATGCATGCACCATGACAGATTTGTTGCTGTTGTGTTTGGTAAGTTGTTGGTCATCCTAATGTGCTTTAAATTGTACCATTTTGCATATATATGATGTATATTAGTTGTTTGGTATGTTAGCATGCATTCACCAAAGTTTCAGATCCAAATTCAAGCCCTAAGTACTCGATCAAGGCATGATAGAATCATTAGGGCTCATATGTCCGATTGTAGCGACCCAGTTTTGTTTCACGGTTTCGATGATCTTAACGTGTGATTTAGCTTTTGCACTCTAAATGAAAAATGTTCATAACATGTCAAATATGTTGTATATGAAGTTTCAGAGCATTTGGAGTTCATTTGGTATGCCTTTGGATTGAGTTTGTTTGAGTTCAGTTTTGTCGAAAAAATTTCAAAGGGGATTAAGTTCTGTACCGTGACACCCCCGTGTCTCATTTACTCATAAGAGGGAGACACGGGCGTGTCACACTCTCTGGGCAGCTCTGTACTGAGCCACGCCCGTGGCTCAGTTGGGCAAGGGTTGGTGACACCCCCGTGTCACTTCCCATGCGCAGTCTTCGTTACTTCCTCTTCGGTTTTTGATTTATTTCCCCTCCTTAATGACTTTATCTCCTTTTGTGTTAAACTATGAACTTGTTTTGCCTTGTGTTAGGAGTATTGTGGTTCAATTTCGTGGCATTTGGATGTGTTATAGGCATGCTTTTACTTGATGCCGTTTATGTGTGTTTATATGTCGTTTATGAATCGCCTCACTTATTTTCTGTATCATATGACTTCTTATTGTTGTCAAACCTTGGATATATGCTATGTTATGTAATATGAAATATATAGTAGCATGTTGGGAGAGTTTGAACATGTTCTATGCTTCTATTTGAGTTCTTGAATAAATTGAATGGAGATATGAATTGAATGATCTATGATCGAACAAGTGAATAAATTGGTTATATGATTTTCATGATCTTTATGTTCTCATATCATGTGTGAGCATTGCCGTGCGTCATATATGGTTCATTTAGGGTCTTGAGTCTCACGAACACGTCTTTTGGTCTTTTGTACAGTTTGTCTCCAGGGTGGAGAGCTTTTGATCGTTCAGGCACTTGGTGCTCGATCCTTGTAACTTCACGGTTAAGGTGAGGGTGGTTTTCGTTTTAGCTACGTATTAAACCCTACAACCCTTATGTGAAAAGCTTTGGCCAAAACCTTATGATTATATATATATGGTTTTCAAATGAGCTATCGAGTAAATTCTTTTGAATTATACGTATGAGCGTATATAAGCTTAAAAATGGTTTTGTAATGAGGCTATGCTCCAAACCGTGTGTCTTCATGCTAGCTATGGATTAGGATGACACGGAGAGGTACGTATATAGCATATGCCGAGTTACACGGTAAGGTATGATTTCTTATAGTATGTATCATATGTATGTATTGATATGTTTTGGCGAGATTATGCTAAGCTGTTATGTTCACGGGCCCCGGGACTTAGTATATGTGGCTAACCGAGGAAGCAAGGGCTGACGGGGATCCCATATACTAGTCCCAACCAAACTACGGTGATACCGGCCCTCGCTAGGAGATTTAGCGGGGAATGGGAGCTGCGTGCCCTTGGGGGATTCATGTACCCCCATTGGCCTATGTATTTATCGGTGGGCAGGTCTAGCTAACTTGTCCACCACCCGGAGGAAGAAGGTTGGTTAAGAATTAGGCTTTTCTTATGTATATGTTATGATATGATTATGCACCGTGCGGGAATGCCGGGATCCGGATCGCCCAAACGAATATGTTTTATGATATGATTTATGGTCTGTGTGTATTATAATATATTGTATGATCGCCTAATCAATATATTATTGATATTTGTCGTACACGGTCGGATTTTGGATGGAGGTTGTGCACGCTCACTCGCCGAGCCTTATATTTATGTATGATTTATGAATGGAATAAATTTAATATGAATTAGTCATAAAATCCGAGCATTGATTAATCATTCTCTTGCCCTTTTAGGGAACTAATTGCAAACAAAACCTTGTTCGGAATTTATGACTTGCATGTGCATGTTTTATATATATATGTATCGCTCCTGCTCACTCAGTCTTCTAGAGACTGACCCTCTCCCTCCCCAACACTTTAGTGTGCAGGTTTGGCTTTGGAATTTCGGGCTAGGCGGAGGTTTGGAGTTCTAAGTGGGTCGAGTTAGGTTAGGGAGTCTCTGCACTCATATTGGTATTGGAGTTATGTATGATTCGTTCTACTATACCTTGAACTCGAACAAGTTATGAAATTTGATACCTATGTATTTATGATGAAATTGGCTTTACTGGATTTTACTATGTTTTAAAAGAGGCCTGAGGAGCCCGAATTCCGTTTATGGCTTGTATACTTGAATTTTGGCTTCGTTATGCATTATATTTTGTGGATTGGTAAACCTTACAGGGTCTAGCTCCGCCTGGCTTAGGAAAGTTTTTATGTTTGTCTCCCGTTCGCTAGGGTTTGATACGGGTGCGGATTTACTATTTCGTTACTCGTGTTGAGCCTTAGTGCGGGGGATGTGGTGCCTCACGTGCGGGGTGCTACATCCTTAAGTGGTATCAGAGCCCGGTTGCAAAACCGGTGTTCTTGAGTCGTGTTGGAGTCAGTCTAAGTCGAACGGCATAGGGACTATGTGATAATGTGTGCATTGCATCGATCTTGAATATGGAATTTGGTTTCTCTTAAGAATTTTGTTGAATTACTTGTTGCATCTTATACGGATTCTTGTCTTTCGTATTGAATATGTGCCATGAGCATGCACTAATCGCATGCATCTATTCTCGAAATGAGTTATGATTTCCAGGTTATAAAGATGATATCAAACCACGGCCAAGTTCTATGATCACAACAATCTATTACAATTCCTTCGGAGGCACGGAAGATAGGAAGGATGCCCGGGGAGGAATATGGAGAATGGTAGTTGGGTGGCTTTGTAGACTGAGTTGCAATTAACGGTTGGGATTTAGAATGGGAGGTTCGACCTTGGCGACGCGATGGCAGAGGAACATTTGGAGGAATAGGAATAGGAGTTAATCAAAGGATGGTTGTGACTCAGAAGAACAACTTATATGAACCCACTACCTGAAGTGCATTAATTTGATTCAACAGGATCTCGCAACCTAAGAAATGAAGGGAACAAAACCTTGAAGATATATTGGTCCCGGATTTGGATCGTGGAAGAGGTACTACTAATTAAGAGGAGTAGAGATAACAGGGGTCCGGTAGAGGTTATGCATCAAGGGTCTACAAAGAAGGACTTCGAACTAAGCCTAGTGATTAGAAGTCAGGTTCTGGAAGGTAAGCATGTGGGTAAACGCAAATAGAGGGAAGGTGGCGATATGGAGAACAGGATTTGAGTTCATTTTTCCAAATCCCAGCTGAATTGTCATGTTGTGAGGTTAAATTGGAAGATATGGAGCAACAAATGGAAACGAGAAAGAGAGGAAATCATGCGCTCAAGTAAAAGCAATTGGAGGTGAATTAAATTCACAAAGGATAAGCGCGGAATTCTTGATTGAGGTGACGATTAGAAGTAAAGGTCGAATTCCGAGGAGAATGTTCTTATGTATAGAACATGGATCTGGGGATAACCGACTTATAAGGGAGCTTCTGGAAAACTCCTAAATCAGAATTGACAAAAGGGAGAGTGTCGAATCAAGCTAGCATAGAATGGAAGGAGGGCAATCAAGAGTAAATCAATAGAGTAAAAAGGGGGTGCAATAATGGCAATATTATTAAGTCTTCGGTTAGTCCCACGATAATTCGGAAGGAAAAATTAAGAAGGAACCAAACCAGAAAAGATGATCATTGGAGGATTTACATCAAAGTTTAAAACGCATCAAGAACATTTCATCTTTGATTCAAGAAATGTAGGGTCAGATACGGAATATAACCTTAAAGGGGTTAAAGAGAATGAATGGATAATATGAACGGAAGCTAGAAAAGGATTCGTGTTACGGTAGATCCTAATGACGAATACCTCAAGGTAGGGATGGAATCGTCAAGGTTGTCCGGAGTAGTTATCCTTGAGGGTATTTTAAACTCCGATACGGGTAAGATAGTAGCTAGGGACATAACTTCGAGACGAATGGTCTAAGGGTATTCGGGAGGTCAAACTTGGTTAACTACAAAGAGTTGGTTGAATGAAGATTAAGGGAAATGATGGAGACTGGGAGCAGTACCAGGCAGAACGGATCCAAGAGTATGATCCTTAAAGGATTTATCATTAGCTTCACCGAGGAACCTTGAAGAGGTTCAAGACAAGCTGACCACTGAGCTATCTTCAGGATAGATCCTACACTGGACAACGGCAACTCTCAGTCCTAAACTTTGAAACTTCGGTGAACGGTACTTATAGCATTCATGATACATGCATCCATGCAATTTTAACTTATATAACTTTTATGTTAGGTGCTGTAATCTTGTATTGTGTTAAATTGCTTGGAATAATTGGATATTAATGTGGGCGATATTTATTACTTGCTTTGGGTGCCTTACGTGATTTTAAATTTAGTTTTTGCGTGAGTTGCTTGGGAGTATTGGAGACTTCCTTGCTTTATTTTCGGTTAAGAGACGGGGATTCTCTTATTTTTGTTTGAGAGACGGGGTACTCTCTTTGCTTGCGAGAGACGGGGTTCTCTCATTATTATTGGAGAGACGGGGTTCTCTCATTGCTGCTTGAGAGACGGGGCTCTCTCCTTGTTGTTTGTGAGAGACGGGGAATCTCTCATTATTTGATTTCAAGCGTGTTTTGAATCCGAGGACGGATTCTTTTAAGGGGGAGAGATTGTAACGCCCCCGTTTTTCAGTTTAAGTAATGTGACGTATTTGTTTAAAAATTGCGCAAATTAAGTATTTAATTATATGATTAATTGTTTATAAGTGTTTTTTTTATTTGATTTAAAACCGTAAACTTTTGTTATTTAATTTAATTAATATGGAATTTAAGTTTAGTAATTTATTTATAACAATATGAATTCGTTCATGCGCTTGAGTGTTTTATTTCTACTTCGTTCTTACATGAAATGATACTGGATTGGCGTGAAAATTTAATATGTCGTAAATATGTGTGTTATGAACATGCCTATGTGCTCGGTTTATGTTTTCGGATTCAATTGACGTGTTTATGAATTTATTTTGATTTTTGGAACCAAGTCGGGGGCTAACGAGCAATTAGCGCACCCTTGGTTCCGTGCGTGATATCTTGAGCTCGGGAATTCGGATTCGAATTCCGTCAACTCCGTTGCCTTCGTATCGACGATTCGGAGACAATGGAAGAAGCCTCATACCTTTTTGAGATCATTAAGACCTCCAAAATCCAACCGTAACGGACAACTCGTGCAAGAAGAGCCCTTATGTTGACTAGTCCTCATGGTGGGACCCCATAACCCCTCTTAACTTAACCACACCTTAACCATGACTTATCTACCATGGGTTAACCCTTTCTCCTACCCTTTTAGCTGCAAAAACCGAGCCAAAATATCTCCTCTCATTCTGCAACTGATCGAGAGAAGGGAGAAGAGAAGAAGGAGAGAAACCCTTGGCCATCCTTTGTGATTTTGAGCTCAAATCACCATCTTCCTTCACCAAAACTTCAAGGTATGAATATTTATGTCTTCTCTACTCAATTATGCTTGATTTCATCTATTTAAAACATGATTTGGATCAGATTTGATTAGGGTTTGAATTATGAGATTAGTATGAACTTTTAGGGATTTTTGTCCTAGTGACCTATTTACTTGTGTGGCTGAATTCCTTGCTTAAACATGATCATATGAACTTGGTTCTTGGCTTATTTCTTTCCTAACTGATAGTATATGATGTTAGGAGGATTTCTTCTCTTGCTCCTTTTATAAAATTTTGAGTTATGGAGCTCCAAACTTGGTGATCAAACTATTTTCCCCTGTTTTCGAACTGCTGTGTGAAACTTGGTGTTGTTGCATGATCATATGGCCTCCATTTCGTGTGAAAATGCATGGAGTTGACGTACACTTATTTTTATATATGTTAGCATTCATGTTTCAAGTATTTGGATCCATTTGAAGCCTCAAAACCGAAATACATGGCCTGTTTCTATGCATGCACCATGACAGATTTGTTGCTGTTGTGTTTGGTAAGTTGTTGGTCATCCTAATGTGCTTTAAATTGTACCATTTTGCATATATATGATGTATATTAGTTGTTTGGTATGTTAGCATGCATTCCCCAAAGTTTCAGATCCAAATTCAAGCCCTAAGTACTCGATCAAGGCATGATAGAATCATTAGGGCTCATATGTCCGATTGTAGCGACCCAGTTTTGTTTCACGGTTTCGATGATCTTAACGTGTGATTTAGCTTTTGCACTCTAAATGAAAAATGTTCATAACATGTCAAATATGTTGTATATGAAGTTTCAGATCATTTGGAGTTCATTTGGTATGCCTTTGGATTGAGTTTGTTTGAGTTCAGTTTTGTCGGAAAAATTTCAAAGGGGATTAAGTTCTGTACCGTGACACCCCCGTGTCTCATTTACTCATAAGAGGGAGACACGGGCGTGTCACACTCTCTGGGCAGCTCTGTACTGAGCCACGCCCGTGGCTCAGTTGGGCAAGGGTTGGTGACACCCCCGTGTCACTTCCCATGCGCAGTCTTCGTTACTTCCTCTTCGGTTTTTGATTTATTTCCCCTCCTTAATGACTTTATCTCCTTTTGTGTTAAACTATGAACTTGTTTTTCCTTGTGTTAGGAGTATTGTGGTTCAATTTCGTGGCATTTGGATGTGTTATAGGCATGCTTTTACTTGATGCCGTTTATGTGTGTTTATATGTCGTTTATGAATCGCCTCACTTATTTTCTGTATCATATGACTTCTTCTTGTTGTCAAACCTTGGATATATGCTATGTTATGTAATATGAAATATATAGTAGCATGTTGGGAGAGTTTGAACATGTTCTATGCTTCTATTTGAGTTCTTGAATAAATTGAATGGAGATATGAATTGAATGATCTATGATCGAACAAGTGAATAAATTGGTTATATGATTTTCATGATCTTTATGTTCTCATATCATGTGTGAGCATTGCCGTGCGTCATATATGGTTCATTTAGGGTCTTGAGTCTCACGAACATGTCTTTTGGTCTTTTGTACAGTTTGTCTCCAGGGTGGAGAGCTTTTGATCGTTCAGGCACTTGGTGCTCGATCCTTGTAACTTCACGGTTAAGGTGAGGGTGGTTTTCGTTTTAGCTACGTATTAAACCCTACAACCCTTATGTGAAAAGCTTTGGCCAAAACCTTATGATTATATATATATGGTTTTCAAATGAGCTATCGAGTAAATTCTTTTGAATTATACGTATGAGCGTATATAAGCTTAAAAATGGTTTTGTAATGAGGCTATGCTCCAAACCGTGTGTCTTCATGCTAGCTATGGATTAGGATGACACGGAGAGGTACGTATATAGCATATGCCGAGTTACACGGTAAGGTATGATTTCTTATAGTATGTATCATATGTATGTATTGATATGTTTTGGCGAGATTATGCTAAGCTGTTATGTTCACGGGCCCCGGGACTTAGTATATGTGGCTAACCGAGGAAGCAAGGGCTGACGGGGATCCCATATACTAGTCCCAACCAAACTACGGTGATACCGGCCCTCGCTAGGAGATTTAGCGGGGAATGGGAGCTGCGTGCCCTTGGGGGATTCATGTACCCCCATTGGCCTATGTATTTATCGGTGGGCAGGTCTAGCTAACTTGTCCACCACCCGGAGGAAGAAGGTTGGTTAAGAATTAGGCTTTTCTTATGTATATGTTATGATATGATTATGCACCGTGCGGGAATGCCGGGATCCGGATCGCCCAAACGAATATGTTTTATGATATGATTTATGGTCTGTGTGTATTATAATATATTGTATGATCGCCTAATCAATATATTATTGATATTTGTCGTACACGGTCGGAGTTTGGATGGAGGTTGTGCACGCTCACTCGCCGAGCCTTATATTTATGTATGATTTATGAATGGAATAAATTTAATATGAATTAGTCATAAAATCCGAGCATTGATTAATCATTCTCTTGCCCTTTTAGGGAACTAATTGCAAACAAAACCTTGTTCGGAATTTATGACTTGCATGTGCATGTTTTATATATATATGTATCGCTCCTGCTCACTCAGTCTTCTAGAGACTGACCCTCTCCCTCCCCAACACTTTAGTGTGCAGGTTTGGCTTTGGAATTTCGGGCTAGGCGGAGGTTTGGAGTTCTAAGTGGGTCGAGTTAGGTTAGGGAGTCTCTGCACTCATATTGGTATTGGAGTTATGTATGATTCGTTCTACTATACCTTGAACTCGAACAAGTTATGAAATTTGATACCTATGTATTTATGATGAAATTGGCTTTACTGGATTTTACTATGTTTTAAAAGAGGCCTGAGGAGCCCGAATTCCGTTTATGGCTTGTATACTTGAATTTTGGCTTCGTTATGCATTATATTTTGTGGATTGGTAAACCTTACAGGGTCTAGCTCCGCCTGGCTTAGGAAAGTTTTTATGTTTGTCTCCCGTTCGCTAGGGTTTGATACGGGTGCGGATTTACTATTTCGTTACTCGTGTTGAGCCTTAGTGCGGGGGATGTGGTGCCTCACGTGCGGGGTGCTACATGCTATTTGGTGAGTTCTCCTCTTAGAGGAAGTTTGCAGACAGATCGGGTTGTCCGGGGTTGTTCAGTGATATTAGAAGGGAAAGATTATCCGGCAGACTTCATCGTGATACCTATGAAGAAATACGGGGTAGTTTTGGGTATGGATTGGCTATTTAAGCATCGGGCTACTATTGATTGCTTTGCAAAGAAAGTAAAGTTGCATGAGAAGTTGATTGTGGGAGTCGGATCGAAGAAGGTGCCACTTTTATCCTTCACAAAAGCTCACAAGTTAGTAAGGGACAGAGCCACGGGATTTATAGCCTATCTCCTTAACCCACCAAAGGATAAAACTATCTTTGAGGAGACCGCCGTAGTGAAGGAATATCCCGATGTATTCCCGGAAAATTTGGGTTCTCTACCGCCAGACCGGGAGATTGAGTTTGTAATTGACTCATATCTGGGATTAGAACCGTATTCCAAGACTCCTTACATAATGGCCCAGGCCGAGTTGAAAGATTTAAAGATTCAACTTGAAGAATTACTTAAAATTGGATATATTCGACCGAGTTCATCTCCTTGGGGTGCTCCAGTTATTTTTGTCAAGAAGAAGGATGGGACGTTGAGAATGTGCATAGGTTACCGGGAAGTAATTGGATGACCATAAAGAATAAGTACCCGTTTGTAGCACCCGGAACGCCGAGATGCCACACCCCCCGCACCATAAGTCTAGCTCACACATGAAATGGGTAGTCCATATATGAACCGGACTCATGGCGAACGGGTGACAATTAAAAAAACCTGCACTACCTAGGCGGGATACCCTCAAATAATACAACAATTCAAAATAAAAGCGGAAGCATAGAACTATACATTCATACCACCACTTATTCTATGTTCTCATTTAATATGCACATCACCAAGGATTCAAGTTGTAAGTATACTAGTACAAAATATACATATAGGTACCAATACATACTCCCAAAATTTATAAACATTCAAGACATGCATTACAATGAAAGATCAATGCTAGACTCCCAAAAGCTGTAAAAAGGACTCAACCCCGCCTAGCACTCGATCTGCACGACCTGAAAATTGTGAGGTGTCAGTCTACCACAGGCTGAGTGAGGGGTTTAAATAAATATTAGCGCACGTATCATGCAAGCTATAATCTCGGGTAAAGTCTTTTACAGTTGAAACAATATAAATTAATAAAAGAAATAATCTTCGCCCGAGATTATAGCTATCTAATTTAACAATACAATCAATTACAATTCATTTCAATCAGTGGCCCGGCGAGTGAGGGCAATTCTCCAACCTTACTCCGACTGTGTACAATTCGTGCTTACTTTATTAATCAATAGGTGATCATGCAGTTCAATTATTGTGCATTAGTGCATATCGTATTCAAGAAAGACAATCAATAATTGCAATCATGACAATAACCCGAGGATAATCCGTGGTGCCGGACCCGTCTCCAGTCTCCTTCTTCCTCCGGTTGATAGGGGATTGCAAGGCCCCGCCATCCATGCTCATTGAGTATAGGGTTCATGATTCCCTATACCCGGAACTCCTTCCTCCACTAACCTCTTAGTGGATTCAGGGGGCATCCCAAAGTTGTGAGGATAGTGCAAGAGTTACCCGTCAGCCCTTGCTTCCTCAGTTGGCTCAGTACACTACCCTCGGGCCTAATGTGAACATGCTTTACCCGCCAAAATACGATCAATCAATCAATTCAATACGATAACAATCGGTCAATTTTTAAGTAATGAATAGGTTGGGAAAACTATAGATATATTTATACATTTTGGCAGAAAGGTCACATAAGGGTTGTACGGGTTCTATACATATAACTAAAAATTAAACCTCACCTTTACCGAACAAGCAAAAAGCAAGAATTTTGCCTAAGGAGCGTGCTCCTCATCTCCCGGACCGTGATCTGTGCAACAAGGGACAAGTGTACGTAAGACTCAACTCGTATGAACCATTTAAGACGCACTGCAAAGTCATGATCAATAAGTCATGCAATAATAATTAAGGAATGCCAAGTAGGAGCATAATTATCAATAAAACAAGTATATATATCACATAATTCACATACGGTATCCAAAGAAGTGAAAAGAATGCAATATGAAAGGTTTTGGTGAAGTTTAGCAAAAACGGACAATTCTAGAAAATGTACATGTCGTGGGAAAACTGTAATATCTTAAATTATAGAAGTTGGATTTGAGTTTTGTTTGTTGGATATGAAAGTAGACACATAAACCTTTCCAACGCTATATGGCACGTTTTCTAATTCAAACCGAGATGAAAATGGCGTTGGTTTGAAGTTGGACAAAATGCAGTTTCTGGAGGGGTCGCGGCCGCGACCAAAAACCTTCACAAAATGGTCACGGCAGCGACCAAGTATTTTTGGCCTAATTTTCTCCAATTTTTCAAAACTCGAGACTTGGCTAAAATGGGGTCACAGGCGCGACCAATTTTGGCCTATTTTCAGTCGCGGTCGCGACCCGTTACGCAGCAGCAGCAAAACAGGGGGAAAACAGGGGATTTCATGCCAAAAACCACAAAATTCATCAACACAAGCAACTCCAATCCATAACAATTACTCTAACACACCAATTACACATTATACTTCATTTATACATCAATCAAACCATGAGATATGCATCAACTCTTCAAGAATTTATCCATAAAACCCCAAATATACATACATGCTTCCAACTTTCATATACCTCAATATATTCATGCAAACTTTGGAATATAAGACCCCAAACATGCTTATAATCATTTGCACACAAGAAACCATCAAATATTCATCAAACCCTACTCATGTAACATTCAAGAGATCAACCAAACTCTCCATTTATAACTCAAGATAAAAGAAAGAAAAGTTGGGATGATGATATGATGATGATCTAGCTTCTCAATTCCTTCCAAATATGACTTCAATTATAAGATGAATCTTCCTTCTCCTCCTTGGTGTTTATACCATGTATAAGTGTGTATATGTGTGAGTTCTTTGATGAAAATGAAATGAAATGGAAGAGATGAATGAGATAATTACAAAATTCTTCCACATATATGCATGACTCACCACAATTTGCATATAAGTCCCTAAGGTTTACAAGGCATGCAATTGAGGTTGAGTTAGAAAGAAATGATCACTTAGCTCCAAGAATAGTTTATGCAATTAAATCCACACATTTATGAAATGATCAAGTAAGGTCACATAATATCAATTAGACACGTTATCAATTAATTCACGTAATTTTCACGTTAATGGAAGTTCATATAAACACATGAGAATATAAGGCATATAATGTTATGAAATTTAATATAAGGTAACATAATGCATGACTGAAAAATGGGGCGTTACAATTCTCTCCCCCTTAAGAGGACCTGGGGCCTGGTCCCCAGGTCCACTGCCGAGTTTTAAAAGGATGTACAAGCAACAAGAGAGCCCCGTCTCTTAGACAAGTAACGAGAGAGCCCCGTCTCCCTAACACGAAATGAGAGCACCCCGTCTCTCCACAAGAAATGAGAGAACCCCGTCTCTCGAAGAAGAAATGAGAGAGCACCCCGACTCCCACAAAACAAGGAGAGTACCCCAACCCTCACAAAAGCAAGGAGAGTACCCCGACTCTCACAAAAGCAAGGATCCCAAAAGAACACTTAATTAAACATTCATACAGAGCTTCACGTAATGAACAAGTGGAGGAAATCAAATACCAACTAGTCTTACAAAAGCAATTAACAAATACCAAGAACCATGCGTGATGATAATAAAATGTACATTCCACGTGATATGCATGTTTAGGTGTACCGTTCACCATGGTCTTAGAAACTCAATGGCAGTGACTTGATTTAATACTTAATTCTTTGATCAGAATCCCTTTTAACCAAAATGCCATTCCTCGAATGCCTGACATAAGTATGTACCCCAACAATTACTCAATCTTCATCCCGCGATCCAATTTTCTAACCTTTCTACCACCATGGTTCGAAGATTCTATTCTTGAATATGCACTTGGTAGTAATCCGACCACCCATTCTTCTTACTAATTATAGTTGACCTCCTCCGATGCCCGGATTAATTATTTGATGACTCGAGGTCTAACTTTTATCCTTCAAAATATTCCCGGTTCAAGTAACTCTCAGGTGATCCCTTACGATAGAGAATGTTCCCGTGGAGTTGTTTTTATCTTGTAATATGGTAATAGTGTCGCACCTCTTTGGTCACTTCGTGCAAATCTTGGATGACAGTCGCTTTCCTTGAAAAAATCTTACCTTTGATCAAAGTAAACTTAATCAACTTCTAAAAATCATGATCTCTCCCATTTCTCCTCAAATTTGTTTCAATTTCAGCTCGGCTCAAGATATGCCTCTTTATGGCTTTTAGGAATCTCCATTTGAGAACTCTAGGCGCACGAGACTTAAACTATTGAAGACTTCATTCACCTAGTTCCGATAGAGAGTTTCCGAAAGAACCATTTTCCTTGAAGTTTCAACTCGCCCAAGTGAGATCCAAACATCGACTTTAAGTTGTTCCCCGATCGGCTCTCCCCCTTAAGAAAATAGGAATATTTTCTGTCTAACTTCTGGAACTAGTTCTACCCTTTCTCAAATCCAAGCTTCTCTTCTTTCCGATTCTCTTGAAGTACCTCCAACTCTCGATCTCATTCTCGAAATATTTCCCTATCTCAATTGCAAATCCAACGAACACTGAATCCTTCCTCATTTCTTGAATATCCATTCCATTTCTTGAAGCTCTCACCCTTTCCAAAACCATTTCCTAAATATCCTCATCCTGACCTTGGAGGTCATCAAGCATCTCAATCTCCTAATTCATCCCTTGTTGTTGCTTTCAAGTAACCCCATCATTTGTAACCCTTACATTTTTGTTGCTTCTAACAAATGTAATCCATTTGAGCACAACCACAAATTTGAAGTCATTTCTCTGGTCGACTCAACTTCCTTGATATCAACGATTTCAAGTCTCGCCACTTGTTCGGACATTTCATCTCACGTTTATTTTTGAAGTGACAACTTCTTCCATCCAACTCCTAACTACTTTTCCCGGCCTTTCAATTGTTCTTTCTCCTTTTTGTTCCTCGCTTTGCAACCCAAATTCTTTCCGTATCATACTTTGGTTGTGTCTCCGTTGAAGTAATGCTTGATAGATGAGGTGGAGAGATTTTCTATCAAGAAAACACTTAAAATGCATGTTGGATTAATATGCCCATGCACATAACACAGTTGTGAGTAATCAAATGCGACATGTTGGGGCAATTATATCAATTAAAGATGCGCTTATAAATAAAGGAATTTGGATAATTAGAACAGCGTATGGGGCACGTGCCATGAATGCGTTGAACCTGTCACCATAGATGTATCCTTTAGCTTGGCACTTGTTTCCCGTTTGCTGAATTACAAGCTTGCTCGAATTTGTTGATCATCTCTTGTTGCCCACGGTCTTCCAATTCTTCAAGATTCATAACTTCAACTGGTACCGCTCCATGACCCGATATTGAAATCTCTTAAACCCAATTCTTTCTCAATTATCGATCTCTAAGTGTCGTCTGGATCTTCCCCGTAGCTAACACCTTCATTACCCTTTCGTTATTTTAACTGGTATAACTTTATGATCTGGAGTTGTGATTCTCGGATTTGAATTCTCCTAAACTCCTAAAGTTAATATCTTAGTTTCCTCTCAAGAATTAATTTTCCAATTGTCGTTCGACTCCTCCCCATAATTAATACCTTAATCAAAATGGTGACTCCTGAACTTGAATCCTTCAAGTATTCATACTTGAGTGCATAACCTCTCTCTAAAACTCTTTGCCTTTCTTTACCGTTTCCCATTCGTTGCCCGACCCTTCACTTTAAACATCTTCTTGCTCGAAGTTTTCTTATCTCAACTCGTACAACTTTTGTAATCAAAATTATGATTCTTGAGCTCAAGTGCTTCTACCTTCATGAAATTGATGCCTTGCCTTCTTAATCGATTCCCTTGTTGCTCCATATCTCCCAATTCAACCGCCTAACCCGATAATTCAGCTTGGATATGGAGAATAAACTCAATCCGGCCGAACATCGAACCTTTAGTACTCTAATTTACCACGAGCTTGCAATCACTATATTAGTCGTTCTCTTCATTTTCCCCATCCGACGTCTTTCTTAACCCGAAATCTAAAATATTTAAATTCTTTGTAGACCTACATCAATTACCTTGTTGTTCAACTTTCCAATTTGTCACTTCCATGAACCCAAAATTGCTCCATTTCTTAAAATTTTCCAAGTTAATCCAAATCCTACTCCGAGGTCCAAAATGTCTCGATTTATCTCCAACTTAATTCCTAAACTTTCGACCTCGACCCGAATCATTTGGGTTACTTCCCTCTCACATCGTGATTTGGTTCCAACTAGTTGAAGATCCTCACTTGTTTACACATCTGAACCTCGAATCATTAGTGCCCTCAAAGTCTCCTTGCTTGAGTTAAATAAGTCTCCTAAAATCCTTGCCTCGCTGTTGATAGAAACCTCGAATCTTAAAACACTTTCGAGATTTTTTGTACTCTGCTCTTGGATGAAATGATCTTACGGATTCCCGTTGAAAGGACTTTTACAATATAGGAGTGTGAGTGTTAATCTTGCAAGTTGTAGGCATCACGCCCTACCACTATCCCGTTAAATATCTACCAACTTCATTAGAGCTTGTAAGTTACTTCCACCTTTGGTCCTTCTATTCCTGAATCTTAGCACTTGAAGTATAACCCAACTAGAGCAATCCATGACTCTTAAATTCTTGTATGAAGTTCCCCGGTGCATTCCTTACAACTTCAAAGCAAAAGAAAAGAACTTGGGGTAGATTGAAGTTGTCATAGAAATTGGCCGTGGTTTGACATGATCTCTATAGCCTATAATCACAACTTATCTCAAAAATAAATGCATGGGGTTCATACATGCTCGTGCCACATAATTGATACCAAATACAAGAATTTGATGCAAAATGCAATACATAATTCAGCAAAATTTAAAGTGAAACACGTTGGCACATAAAATTCCGCAAAAGTTTAAATAAACACGTTGGATATAAAAATTTCCAAACCATAGAAGATCAATTAATCATCAAGTAATAACATAAATCAATGCCATGCACATGTCATCAAGTAGCTCAAAGATGTTCAGGCAAGTTCAAATAAATTCAAATAGGTTCAAGTATGTAACGCCCGAGCGTGAGGCGCCACATCCCCCGCACCGAGACCCGACCCACATAGGAAATGGAAAATTCCTATACGTGCCAAATCACGGCGAATGAGGACACAACACACACGCTAAGCTAGGCGGGAGCTAACCCTTAAACCAAACAATAACCAACATGAATTAAAATCGAGAAACAAATGAAATAGCGGAAGCAATAAACATAAATATTCACATTGAGCATCCAAGCTCCAAAAATAGATCAACCTATACAATAAGTAGTAGTAATGCCATCATGGCTCAAAATAGCATAATTCGCTCCATACTAATCCAAAATACAAAATATAAGTGCAAATGAGTGTAAAGGAAATACTAGACACAAATGCAAGACCTAGACGACTCGAATTCCCACCTAGCACCTCCAAACCTGCACGAAACAACTGAAAACAAAACGTGTTCAGTCTAAAAGAGACTGGTGGGTATAAAAGTGGGGCATAAGTATAAATATCACTAAATTGAAACATATACATGCAAGCCCTAATCCCATAGAAGTTTGATAAGAAATTTCCCAAGCGGGCAAAACAAATAAAACATCCATGGGACTACGACTATCATATTCATTCATAATTAACATAGGGTTTAAGGCCCGGCGAGTGGGCATGCATCATCTCCAACCTTCTCCTCGTGTAATCATATTCATAAATTCATAAGTTGTGATACATAACTTATGTGCACATACATAATGATCATAATCATTCATATACACCTTCTTCCTCCGGTGGTGGACGAGTTTGCAAGACTCGACCACCTCATACATAATGGCTAGTGAGGTACATGAATCCTCAAAAGCCCGACTAGCGTTTTCTCGTCAAAATTCCTGACGAGATCCGTTTCGACGTAAAATGGTTGGAACTAGTGCACGGGTTCACCGTCGGCCCTTGGCCCCCAGCTTACCACGATACACTAAGCTGCGGGGCCCGTGATCATAACATACATGCAATCTCGCCAAAACATAAGGTAGGTTTTCATGAAAGAAGGCTTAACAATCGAAAATCATAAGACTCTTTAAAAGACTCGATAAATATAAATATAAAATTTGGCTTAAAATGGTCACGTAAGGGTTATATCGGGTCAAGATAACTATTAGTAGAGAAACCCACCTTAAACCGTCAAAAGAAGACACAAAAGCCTCAAGGATTGGCCTCGTCTCCAACCGGGTCAAAATCTGTGCAAGAAAGGTGAAGTGAGACTCAAAATGACCCATTTAAGACGCTCGGCAATGAAATGATCATGATATGAATGCATAAAAGAGTATGTTATGTAATGAACATGTTCATGTGCACTATTAATGTCTTAAAGACATATAAACATTCATTTCATTCATTCAATGAAGCATTCGTATTCAAACGAGTTCATATCTTTCACATTTCACGCCAAATGAATCCATAAATTTAATAAAATGCTCAAAACACTCTATTTAACATATTAATAAATTATAAATATCATAGAGGGGTAAAGAAAATATAAAACAAATCAATTAAACCACATATATATTCATGTATGGCAAATAGAGAGCAAAAGGTCATATTTCACGTAGGTGCAGGACAATTCATATTAAAATTCAAGTCATGGAATGTAACATGTACTGGAGCAATTAAATAACATAAATAAGACATAAAGGAGACCAAAGGATCAAATAAAAGGCAAATAAAGACAAGGCAAAGACGCAACAGCAGCAGCAGCTCGTGAACGGCGGTTTGTTCTTCATCTTTACAGCTGAAAACTGACCCAAAACCAAGGCACAACAAGGGATACACATAGAGAAACATATATAATACAAAGCCATGCCATAATACATGAAAAAGAACACAAAAATCCCAACATTTCAGTCCCCAAAACGTGACAGCAGCTGGGCAAGGAAGAGCAGATTATTTTTTGCACATTTCTTCAAGTTTTCATGAAAATCAACAATGGCAATTCATGCTAGGCTCAAGTACCATGAAAGATAAGGCAAATACTGAAGTTAAGGAGTTCAAAATCTCAACAAACATGCCTCAATTCAGCTCATAAAGCAAGCAACATCAAGGATTCAAGAATGGAAGCCTAACCTGACTATTCATTCATCATCTTCAAAACTCATGAAAACATGCTCAAAATTCGGGAGGAATGGATCAAAATGACTCATAATGAATGTATATTACAACCCTAAGCTTACCTTGTGGATTGGTTGAAGGTTGGAGGAGATTTGAGCTTGAATCTCCAAGGAGGGATTGAGTTACGGGATTTTCTGGAATGCAGGGGATGAGGAGCTGATCTTATCCAAATGAGAGGGTGTGATTCGGTTAAGGAGAGTAGGATCAGATAGAGGGTTGAGTTAGGGTTCCATAGGCTCAAACCATGGTTAATTTGGTCAACAAATGAATAGGTTATGATTTATTTGGTAAAAGGTGGCAGATTTGGTTCCCGTTGCATGTTTCGGTTGAATTTCGGATGTTCAAATAAATTTGAAAAAATATAAGGCTAAGTTCATCAAACTCGAATTTTCAATACGAGTTCAACGAAGGTGACGAAACTCGAATCCGAGTTTCCTAGCTCAAGATATTAAATACGGAACCAAGGTTGTGCTAATTACTCGTTAGCCCCCGATTTGGATTCCAAAATCAAAATAAATTCGAAACGTATGCAAACGAACCCGAAAACATGAAATGATCATATATTCATATTCATAACATATAAGTCCAACATATTAAATTTGCACGAAATTCCGAATTCATTTCACGTAGAAACGACAAGCAATTAAGTCATTCAAGCGCAAATAGTTCAAAGAAAATTCATATAAATTCAAATTCAAATATTTTCAAATAATTAAATATTTTAATAATATAATATAACTAAAACAATTGCATGATTTAATATATAGATATAATTATTAACATTAAAAATATATATATATCCACTAATTCATATATATATAATATTAACTAACTTAATATATATAAAAATTAACATTTAATATATAAAATAAAATTAAATATATAAAACACGTATAAATAATTAATTCACGCAATTTGGTAAACACATACGTCATACCTGTACGGCCGAAATATCCGGCCGTCACAACCTCTCCCCCTTAAAAGAATCTATCCTCGGATTCACTGATTGCTCGAAAATAATTCGGGATGGAACTTTCTCATCTTATCCTCCGTCTCCCACGTAGCCTCTTCTGTCTTATCACTTCTCCATAACACTTTAACTACTGGGATTTGCCGGTTTCTTAATTCTTCAAATTTTCGATCCAAATCTTAACCGGTTTCTGAACGAAGGTGAGATTAGGCTCAATTTCTACCTCTTCCTCGGGTAGGATCTCGGATTCATCCGGATAATACTTGCGAAGTTGCGAGACATGAAATACGTTGTGGATTCCCGTCAAACTCGGAGGCAAATTCAAGCGATAAGCCGTATCTCCAATTTTCTCAAGAACCTTGTACGGACCTAGATAACAAGGATTCAACTTACCTCCCTTTCCAATCCTCGAAAATCCTTTTCGTGGATAAGCTTTAAAAAATACTCTATCCCCAACTTCGAACTTAAGATCCTTTCGCCGCCGATCCGCATAGCTTTTCTGTCTATCTTGAGCTGCTTTCATTCTTTGCTGAATGATCTGAACCTTATCAATCGCCGCTTGCACGGCCTTAGAAGGCTTCTCTTTCTTTTCTCCTCGTTTCACTCCCTCTTGCTTTGTCCAATTCCATTCCTAAAGGTCAAAGAATAACGGAGATCTACACTTTCGTCCATAGAGAGCTTCATAAGGCGCCATTCCTATCGAAGCTTGGAAACTATTATTATAGGCAAACTCAATTAAAGGCAGCTGCTCATTCCATGAACTCGAAAAGTCCAATGCACATGCTCTCAACATATCCTCCAAATACTTGATTAATCTTTCCGACTGACCATCTGTCTGAGGATGGAAAGTTGTGCTGAATTGAAGCCTTGTTCCCAAATTCCTTTGCAATTCTTGCCAAAATCTAGAAGTGAACCTCGGATCTTGATCTGATACAATACTGACCGGCACACCATGAAGTCGAACAATCTCATCAACATACTTCTTTGCCAACTTAGGTACCTTATCCGACATTCGAACAGCCATAAAATGTGCCGATTTCGTTAATCTGTCCACGATCACCCAAATCCCATCAAGACCACACTTCACTCTAGGAAGACCCGAAACGAAATCCATCGCCACCTGTTGCCATTTCCATTCTGGTATCGGTTACGGTTGAAGTAGCCCGGATGGCTTCTGATGCTCAGCTTTCACGGTTTGGCAAGTCAAACAATGTTTCACAAAATTGATCACATCCCTTTTAAGCCCATTCCACCAATAAAATTGCTTCAAATCCTTGTACATCTTATTACCTCCGGGATGTATCGAATACCCTGAACGGTGAGCTTCTTCCAAAATAATCCTCTTCAATTCATCCGGAACCACAATCCTGTTCTTAAACCTTAAGAGTCCCGTGTCATCGAACCCAAATGGACATTCCGGATCATCTCTAGCTTTCTGAGCTAATTTCTGAACTTCGGGATCTCTTCTCTGAGCTTCAAATATCGTGGTTGAAAATCCGGTTGTACCGTAATATTCCGAACACTTGCTCTCAACTTGAAAAATTCGGATTCATCTTCAACTTCCACTTTCACACTAGACACACTAGCCTTCCTACTAAGTGCATCCGCGACTACATTAGCTTTCCCGGGATGGTATCGGATTGTACACTCATAATCCGCTAAAGTCTCCATCCATCTCCTTTGTCTTTTATTCAACTCCTTTTGAGAAAATAAATACTGAAGACCTTTGTGGTCAGAAAAGATCTCGAAAGGAATTCCATATAAGTTGTGTCTCCACTTTCCCAAAGCAAAGATCACCGCTGCTAGCTCGAGATCGTGGGTGGGATAATTTTGTTCATGACTCTTCAATTTCCTCGAGGCATAGGCTATCACCCTACCATTCTGCATCAAAACACATCCCAACCCTTCTTTCGAGGCGTCTGTGTAAACCATGTATCCTTCCGTGCCTTCAAGGAGTGCTAATACGGGTGTAGTGGTCAATTTCTCCTTCAAGAGTTGAAAACTTGCCTCACATGCCTCGTCCCAATCGAACTTAACTTCTTTCTTTGTCAACAGAGTTAAAGCAGCTGCGATCTTAGAGAAATCCTTAACAAATCTTCGATAATACCCAGCTAAACCCAAGAAACTTCTGACCTCGGAAGCATTTTTCAGACTCTGCCACTGAATAACCGTCTCTATCTTCGAAGGATCTACTTCCAAACCCTTACTCGAGACAATATGACCTAGAAAACAACCCGGTCGATCCAAAACTCACACTTACTAAACATCGCATACAACCGTTGCTCTCTCAATGTCTTCAAAACCAATCTGAGATGCCTGGCATGATCTTCCGGATTCCTCGAATAAACCAGAATATCATCGATGAAGATTACCACGAATTTATCTAAATAAGGCCGAAAAGTCCGATGCATCATATCCATGAATGCTGCGGGAGCATTAGTTAAACCGAAAGGCATCAAAGTGAATTCACAATGTCCATACCGGGTATTAAATCCTGTCTTAGGTATATCTTCTTCCCGGATTTTCAACTGATAGTAACCTTTCATTAAATCCAATTTCGAATAAACACCCGAGCCTTGTAACATATCAAACAATTCTTCAATGTGAGGTAACGGATACTTGTTCTTGATAGTCACATGATTAAGCTCCCGGCAATCTATACACATTCTTAACGATCCATCTTTCTTCTTAACAAAGAGAACCGGAGCACCCCATGGAGATGAACTCGACCGAATATATCCAATCTTAAGTAATTCCTCAAGCTGAATTTTCAATTCCTTCAACTCTGCCGGAGCCATTTTATACGGAGTCTTAGAATATGGTTCTGATCCCGGATATAAATCTATAACGAATTCTATCTCACGATCCGGTGGCAACGAACCCAAATTCTCCGGAAACACGTCGGGAAAATCCTTAACCACGGGGGTCTCCTCAAACTTAATTTGATCTTTTGGCTTATTGAGAAGATAAGCAACAAATCCCATAGCCCCTTCTCTCATTAGCTTATGAGCTTTCATAAAAGATAAGAGAGGTACATTCTTCGATCCCACTTCTCCAATCAACTCTTTCCCCAACTTAATCTTCTTCTTAAAACAATCAACCTCGGCCCGATGCCGGTATAACCAATCCATACCGAAGATTACCCCATATCTCTTCATAGACATCACGATGAAATCGGCTGGATAATCTTTCCCTTCTATCAAAACCGAACAACCCAGAACCACTTGATCTGTAACGCCCCGACGGAGGGCAATCACATCCTACCCCGCGCTAAGGTTCTAGCTCGTATATGAAACTGGCATCCATATACTCGTCGTTCCCAAAGCAAACGGTGACGGACAAACAACCTGGCTAGGCGGTACCTACACAACTCGACTCAATGCGCCGTAAAGAAGCAACAGACATGCTGAAGCGAGCATAAATTTTTTCAACAAACGTGTAGCATGCAATCGGAATCAATTTATTAACGTCAATTAACAAGATCAATCACGCATCACACAGTTCAACGGGTTCAAGAGCATGCAACCTGTCCCGACAGGATAATATATCCAAATATCATTGGATCATCACGATCCCAACCTGTACAATTTTCATAAAAGGAATTCATACAAGAATGTAACATTTCTAACTATATCATAATGCCCACCAAGGCTAATGAAAGCATTAAACCATAACAACATACACAACACCAACTTTAAGTAAATGCAGACTCGACACAACTTGTACGAGCCAAGACTCTACGACACACGGCCTAGCACGACTCTTGAAGACCTACAGACAATACAAAGGTTGAAGAGTCAGTTCAAAAGGAACCGGTGAGGATTTACTCTAAGGAATATAATAAAAAGGGGGTACAATGCATGCAATATTAAAGGTGTTTATGATCCGTTGAACTTTCCAAAATCAATGCAAAGGGGTTTTCAAAACAACGGATCACAAACTAGAAACATAACCGGCTCGGCGAGAATGAGCCCTCCAACCTTACTTCCCAAACCAAAGAAATCAAACCAATCCATGCATCACGCCATTGATGTCGAGGGTGCGCACCCCCGATCATCCATAACATAGAGAATTCGGTCCATAAAACCTAGCTCTCTCCAAGAAGACTTCAACCCCGAAACCTCCTCGGAGTCTTAGTAATCTTGTCCGCAGTGGGAACTTTTGATAAGGACATCTGTCGCCCCTTGCCTTCCCGAAATATCACTCACCTCCATCCCCGAGCTCAAGTTCGATTTCCCCAAGCAAGCGTCCCTGCTAGGTACATCAATCTCCATACCACTTTCGTAGCATGGTCCAAAACATCTCGCCACATACGTATATATATATCCTTTTCAAAACCAAAACATTTCGGGTACCTATCCCGTATACCAAGATTCATACTATAGTTGCAAACCGTTTTCAATAAGCAACGATATAAGTAAAATGAGCCAAGCTCCCAAAATCCGGCATACTATGCCTATACATATAGTTTTCAAAACGGAAATTTGAGAACCAAATCATGAAGGCTATACGGTATTGTCCACAGTTTGAAAACATTTTAATAATATAACTCCTCACCTTTACCAAGAACCTCAAAGGTCGACCACGAGCAACGGACTACACGGTCGGAGACTCACCACCTAATAAGACAAACGTACTAACAAAGGTGAGACTCGACCCAAACCAAGTAAACGACGCACGGCTTAAGTAACAAGTCACTTATGAGAGTTATGAATGCTTATGCAGTCATATCATCCACTTAATGAAACGTGAGGATCAATCATGAACATGTATAGCATGTCAAGGTCACATATAGCGTAGGAAGTCATACAAGTTCAACTACTTAATATAACAACTTAAACTTGATCAAGGCAATAAAATCATAACAAGTGATATGCAAGAAGTTCCACCACATATAATACGGCCACAACTCATTAAAGGTATTATAGACACAATAAAATGACATACAAGAGTCAAAACAAGCGAAACAAGTCAAGAAAACAAGGCTGGGGAAAATCCACCCCCATGGATTTTCCTTCACAAAAAAATCCACCCTCGCGGATTGTCCAGAAGCTACTGCCTCAAATCCACCCCCATGGATTTTTACACAGCAAAAATCCACCCTAGTGGATTCTACCCAGAACTTAAAAAAAAACGTGACAGCCACTTCGAACTCAACGAGAATGAGTTCTAAACACCCCAAAACATGAAATTAAGATTCCAAAACCTCAATTAAGCATCAGAAAACATTCATACATCATATAAGAACATAATATAAGCATAAAAGCCAAGAATTAAATCATTTAAGCAAGAATTACATATATACATAAAAGCTTCATAGTTCAAGCATGCTCTTCAATGGTGAATCTCTAATCCTAGCATGAATTGAACTAAAATTGATTCCAAACCTTATAAAAACTCAAGTATAATCATTCTACAACACCAAGATTGTAAGAAATCAAGTAAATCTTAGACATACAAGAATTTCTCAAGAAAGCTTCAAAGGTCATCAATGGTGGATTCTTCAAACAAGCATGAAATCAAGAAATACTTACATCAAATTGTTCCTAACACCATAAGAATCATATTTCCAACAAGAAAATCGAATTCAATCCAACATACAAGAACCCTAGTTCAAATTCAAGTCAAGAAGCTCAAGAACATAAAACCATGGAAGTAGCACATAAAGCTTACCTTGAGAGCTGAAAATATAAGAGAATAACTTGGTCTTGAGTCTCGAATTCCCAGCTTTAATCTCCACTCTTGCCTCTTGAAGATGCTTGGAGGTGTTCTTGGTGTTCTTGGAGAAGATGAATAGGCTAGAGAGTGTTTGTGTTTAAATCTTTGTGAAATAACGTAAAATGGCTTGTGGGTGTTAAAATCTGATTTAGGGATTTGGGTCAGCTATTAGGGTCACAAACCGGGTCAATTAGAGCGGGTCATAAGTGAAATTGGGTCTCAAATTAGGCCAAATTCGGAATTGGGTCATAAGTCTTATAAAAAGGTTGGCTTTTCGTAAAATGGCCATAACTTCTTGGTCCGATCTCCAAATCGAGCGATTCAAAAACCCACGAACTCGTAATCAAATTATCTACTCAGTTTTATTAAGTTCTGTCCAGTTCCAGGCTTAGAAAATAAATTTACCATTTAGTCCCTAAATTATACTTTAATGTCCAAATAAGCACATAATTTCGATTAAACACGAAGCATGCCATCGAAGCCAAATGAAAACAATATGAACACATAATTACCATATCAAATAGTCACATAACTCATCTAAAGTATATATTTCACATAAGTTCAAGCATAACGGTCAATTAAGGCATATTATTCACATAATTCATACAAAGAAAAGTAAATCGTTCACTCTCATACCAAAGCATACCTCGATCGAGAAACGGGGGGTCACAACCTCCCCTCCTTAAAGAAATCTGGTCCCCAGATTTACCATCGAAAAACAACTCAGGATGATATCTTCGTATCTTCTCTTCCGTCTCCCATGTTGCTTCTGCGGACTTAAGATCTTTCCATGGTACTTTAACCAATTGAATTTGTCGATTCCTCAACTCTTGAACCTTCCTATCCAAGATCTTTACCGGTTGTTGTTTAAATGTCAAATTTGATTCCAACTGTACCTCTTCAACTGGCATAGTTTCCATCTCATCCCGGAAATTCCTTCTCAATTGTGACAAATGAAACACATTATGGATTCCCGTGAGATTCGGAGGGAAATCCAAGCGATAAGCAACTTCCCCGATACGTTCCACAATCTCAAACGGACCAATGAATCTCGGATTCAACTTACCACCCTTTCCAATACGTGAGAAACCCTTTCTCGATGTTGCCTTCAAGAAAACTCGGTCACCCACTTCAAATTTCAAATCTTTCCTTCTCCGGTCGACATAACTCTTTTGTCGATCTTGTGCCGCTTTCATGTATTGCTTAATCCTTTCCACTTTTTCAGTTGCTTCCTTAATCAAATCGGGCTCGGTTCCTCGCTCCAAACCATTTTCCTCGGTCCATTTCCATTCCTCAAGATCCCAATAAAGAGGAGACCTACACTTACGACCATATAAAGCTTCATATGGTGCCATCTTGATTGAAGATTGGTAACTATTATTGTAGGTGAATTCGATCAAAGTTAATTGTTTATCTCACTCAACCGAAAAATCCATTACACAAGACCTTAATAAATCCTCAAGAAACTTAATCACCCGTTCGGATTGTCCATCGGTTTGTGGATGAAATGCGGTACTAAAACTTAACTTCGTACCCCATAATCTATTAAGAACCTTCCACAACTTTGAAGTGAAACGAGGATCTCTATCCGAAATAATGCTAGCGGGTATCCCATGTAGTCTCACAATTTCTCGGTGATACAACTCCGCTAATTTCTCCACTTTATCGGTCGATCGAATCGGTAGAAAGTGTGCAGATTTTGTAAAGCGATCTACAATGACCCAAATTCCATCAAATCCCTTCTTCACTCTCAGAAGCCCGGTCATAAAGTTCATAGTGACTTGTTCCTATTTCCACTCGGGAATCATTATCGGTTGCAACTTTCCCGCCAGTAATTGATGTTCGCCCTTAACTTGTTGACAAACTCGACATCTCTTAACAAAATTAGCCACATCCTTTTTCATTCCATGCCACCAAAAGTACTTCTTCAGATCCCGGTACATCTTGTTGCCACACGGATGCATCGTATAGATGGTCTTATGTGCTTCTTCAAGCACTAACCTTTGCAATCCATCCGGTATACATACTCGGCCCTTGTACCTAAAGATCCCCAAATCATCAAATCCAAACTTAGACTTAGGATTAGCCTTTGCTCGAATCACTTGTCTTTGAATCCATTCATCCGTTGATTGTGCATCTAGAATCCTTTGCCTCAAATCCGGCCTTATAGCGATGTTAGCCAACCTTGATTGCGAAACAAGGATCTCGGTTTCACCCTTACCGAAATCAACCTCAAGATTAGCAATCTTTGCTTTCCGACTCAAGGCATCCGCAACTACATTCGCCTTTCCCGGATGATATTGTATGACACAATCATAATATTCCAAGAATTCCATCCACCGTCGTTGTCTCATGTTTAATTCCTTCTGTGTGAACAAGTAACGGAGACTCTTGTGGTCGGTAAATACCTTAAACTTAATTCCATAGAGGTAGTGTCGCCATTTCGCTAAGGCAAATATCACCGCGGCCAACTCAAGATCATGTGTTGGGTAATTCTGCTCGTGCTCCTTCAATTTCCTCGAAGCATAAGCAATCACCCGACCATTTTGCATAAGCACGCATCCCAACCCTTCCTTGGATGCATCGGTGTAAACTGAAAATCCATCCGAACCTTTCGGTAGAGTTAACACCAGAGCCGTTGTTAATTTCTCCTTAAGCACACAAAAGCTCTCTTCACAAGCTTCATCCCACACAAACTTTGTTTCAATCTTAGTTAATCGAGTGAGAGGTGCGGCAATCTTTGAAAAATCCTTGACGAATCGGCGGTAATAACTTGCTAAGCCAAGAAAACTCCTTACTTCCGACACATTCTTCGGTTGCTCCCAAAGAGAAACTATTTCTATCTTAGAAGGATCCACTGAAATCCCATCACCGGAAATAATATGTCCCAAAAATGATACCCGATTCATGCAAAAATCACATTTGCTAAACTTAGCATACAATTTGTGTTTACGTAGCTTCTCAAGTACCAAACGAAGATGTAGAGCATGTTCCTCAACCGAGTTAGAGAAAACCAAGATGTCATCAATGAAAATAACAATGAACTTGTCCAAGAACTCCTTGAAAACGCGGTGCATTAAATCCATAAAAGTTGCGGGTGCATTGGTAAGTCCGAAGGGCATCACAACGAACTCAAAGTGTCCGTATCTAGTGTTTATTTAGTGTTTGGATGATTGATCCCTTCTCGAGCATCGTGTCATCAGTGTGAGGGAATCTCGACATCTTCTAAAACCACCTGCTTCTGATCGTAGCCAAAGTAAACCGAACACAAAGCACAACAACGAGTAGAGAACCCCGTCTCCAAACAAACAATTGAGAGCACCCCGTCTCTCAAGCACACAAGTGAGAGCACCCCGTCTCTCAAGCAAACAATTGAGAGCACCCCGTCTCTCAAGTTCCTAAGTTCAAGAGAATCCGACATCTCCTGAGCGACTAGTTTGAGAAAAGATCCTACATTTCTCAAACACCTAAGTTAGGAAAATCCAACATTTCCCAACATCTAAATTGAAGGAGTCCAACATCCTTCAAATACGTAAATTAGGGAGAATCCAGCATTTCCCTGGCACATAAATTAGAGAGAATCCAACATCTCTCATGCGCATACATTAGAGAAGTCCCTATAACCCCTAACATATCTTGGCATACATAACCATCATAAAAGAATCAATTGCATACACATAGGTTTGCATATTTAAAATGAAATGCGGTGCATGTTTTTTGCATACCTTTAATCAACTAATGTCGGTATCCCTTAGAGCATAGGTTGTGCATCCATGTCCTATCTCAAGGGGGACATTGCGATGGAATTTCCTCTACAACACACAGTTCAAAGCATATGTATGTATGCATGATGGTTAGTAAGCATTATGTAAAGCTATAGGCAGTTTAATTACGAAACTGTTGTAATCACATAAGTACATAGTTCCAACATAAGATACTCGCAATGTTTAATTAAGCACATAAGTTCAGTCAACCTAATTCAATGGGTGCAAAAGCACGTAATCTGTAAGTTGCTAAAGCAAGTAGGCAATTAAATAAGTTATCCAAGGAGAGTTCAAGTTATCTAAGGCAAGAACACAATTATATAAGGTGCTAGCATAATTGATTATAAAACAATTGAATTCTAACATATTAGTAACAAGGAGCATGTAGTTCTTAAGTTTCCACAGCAATTAGGCAAGCAGTCAAGTCATTAGGTTCAAAATTCGAAGCATGCTTCTAACAAGTACAAATTTCAAGCTAAAAGCACTTATGGAGACGTTATAAGCACATAAGCATGCATTCCCAATTAAGGCAATCAAAATTGTCATTTAAGAAAATGAAATCTTTCAATAGGAGTCAATTAACAGGTAAGCGACAATTCTGGAATTCTAAAGCATTTACACAATTAATTCAATTGTACCTAGCATGATTGAATCTAAGCAAAAGCATAAGCGCAAGTGTATTAAGAGATGTGAGCATGTAATCAAGTAATTCAGAAAATTCATGCCAACTAATCAAAATTGCCAAGTCAAGTAAATGCAATGCACAAATATTCCTATGCCGTACGACCTAGACCGACACAAGACGACTCAAGAGCCTGGTTTTGAACCTTAAGCTCTGATACCACACAAATAGGGTGTAACGCCCCAGCGGAGGGCAATCACATCCTACCCCGCGCTACGGTTCTAGCTCGTACATGAAACTGACATCCATATACGCGCCGTTCGCAAAGCAAGCGGTGACGGACAAACAACCTGGCTAGGCTGTACCTAAACAACTCGACTCAACATGCCGTAAAGAAGCAACAGACATACGAAAGCGAGCGTAAATTTTTTCAACAAACGTGTAGCATGCAATCGGAATCAATTCATTAACGTCAATTAACAAGATCAATCACGCATCACACAGTTCAACGGGTTCAAGAGCATGCAACCTGTCCCGACAAGGAATAATATAAATACGGGTTCTGTAACGCCCCAGTTCTTTTATTAGTACAGCATGACGTATATGTTTACTAAATTGCGCAAATTAATTGGTCTTTAGTGTTTTCTACAATTAAATTTCATTGTTTAATTGTTTAATAAGTGACTAATTGAAATATATGCAATATTTGAATTTGAAGTTATGTGAATAACTTGTGTGCTCCTTAATTGCGCGAATAATTATTTTTACGTGTTCTATATATGTCATTTTGTTTTATATGTATTAAATGTTAATTATTTTACTTTAATAATATTAATATCATTTATTTATGTATATAATTATATATATATAATTGTGTACGTGTGCATGTTATGCATGCATTTATATTTATAACTTATATATTGCATGCATGTATTTATTATATATATATATATATATATATATATACGTATGCAAGCATGTATAATTATAAATTAATATTTCATGCATGTATTCATAATATTTTATATATGTATATAATGTTACATTATTTGTTAATATTTTGGATTTTATTGTTATTTTGCGTATGAGTGACATTTACGTGCTTCGTTTCTATTTGAATTGATACCGGAATTTTGTGCGAATTTAATATCTTGAACTTATACGTGTCTTGTATATGAATATTTGTTCGTTTCGTATTTTCGAATCATTTGCTTGTGTTTCGGATTTAATTTGAATTTTGGAATCCAAGTCGGGGGCTAACGAGCACTTAGCGCACCCTTAGTTCCGTATTTAATATCTTGAGCTCGGGAACTCGGATTAAAGTTCCGTCAACTTCGCTGAACTCGTAACGAAAATTCGACTTTAGTAAACTTAGCCTTATATTTTTCTAACGTCATTTGAACCTCCGAAATTCAACCGAAAAACGAAATGGCGACGAATCTGACCTTGTTGCACTAAAATGGCCATAACTTATTCATTTGTTGACCAAATTAACCATGGTTTGATGCTATAGAACCCTAACTCAACCACCTAACCTACTGTACCAAGACCTAACCGAACCAACCCTCACACAATTAACAAATCTCAGCTAAAGTCACTGTCTTCCAGTTTTTTCCCGCAACCCTTGATCACCTTAGAGATTCAAAGCTCAAATCTCATCCAATCTTCATCCAATCAACAAGGTAAGCTTAGGGTTGTAATGTATGTTCATTTCTGATCATTTTCATTCATTCATCCCCAAATTTTATCATGGTTTCATGCATTTTTCGGCTGATCTTGAAATAGAGGCAATTTTGGACATTATGTCGATCTTCTTCGATTCTTGATGGATTTGATTGATTCCAAGCTTGAGAATGATTGTTTTCATATCTTCTTCTCATTTATGATCATTAATTTCATGGTAGTTGAACTATTTATGAGATTTCAACTTTGGAACATTGAGAAAATTTCATAAAATGGCCACGTATGAATGCCTTTCATGTTTGAACTGTTGTGGGACTGATTTATAGGTTGAATTTGTGGTGTTTTGCTGCAAATTTGTTAGCCTAACTTATATGAGCGTATTGGGATTATTGGAGATCAACCATACCCTGTTTTCGCGTGAGTTTTGCCCTGTTTTGGGACTGAAATGTTGCTGTCAAAGCTGCTGCATCTTCTTGCTCTTTTGCTGTCAGATTTGGGGTTGTTTGAGTTGAATTCTTGCTGCATTTCATGTCTTCTTCTTGCTACATATATGGCCTATTTGTTGCCTGAGTTGTGACTGCGTTTGAGCTAGAAAAACAGGGGTTGTCTGCGTTTTGTTGCTGCTGCTACCTGCTGCGACACGGGTGTGTCATTTTCTTTCCTTATCAGCTGGAACGGGGGTGCATCATGGGTTGTTTTCTCTGTACCGAGACACGGCGGTGTCTCGATTTTTTCTATGAAGGTGACACGGGGGTGTCACCTTGTATTTTCATGCATGACTGTTGCCGTGAGCTGCTATTGTTGTTGGTTGTTTCTTTTCCTTTTCTTCTTGCATGAGACTTGATGGATGCATGGTTTTGCTTGCATTTTAATGTTAGTTGCATGCATGTAATAGTTTTGCATGCATTTTATGATAATTTGCATGCATGTGTGTACGTTTGCATGTATATATATATATATATATATATAATATAGTATATGTATACATATGTATATATATATTCAATATATATTATATATATTTATTAAATATTAATTGCTATTTGATTTAATTTAATATAGAGTTTAATTGTTACCTATTTCATGTTTTATTCAATTTTCGAAATTTAATTGAATGTATTTAATTTTTTAATTTCTAATAGTAAATGCAATTGAATATGTTTAATTGTTTATGTTCTAATTTAAATGGGATTTAACTTGTACTTGGATTATATTTGAATTTCTTGAATTAATTTGATTGAAATTATGAATTCGAATGAAAGTGAATGAAAGATTGAACGACTTAATTATATAATTTAAATTCCTTTGACGTGAAATTTGAAGGAAATGAACTCGTTTGAATACGAATGCTTCATTGAATGAATGAATTGAATGCTTATATGTCTTTAAGACTTTAATAGTGCACATGAACATTTTCATAGTATAGTCTTATCTCTTACATGTTCATATCATGATCATTGCATTGCCGAGCGTCTTAATTGGTCATATTGAGTCTCACTTCACCTCTCTTGCACAGATTTTGAGTCCATTGGAGACGAGGCCGGTCAGTGAGGCTTGCGTTTGCTCCTTTTTGCGGTTTAAGGTGGGTTTCTCTTCTAATTAGATAAAACGACCCCATATATCTCCCTATGTGAAAAGTTTTAAGCCAAAGTAATATGATATATATATTAAGTCTTTTATCGAGTAAATGATTGCAAACGTAAAGCCCTTATTTCTTGAACCCTACCTAATGTTTTGGCGAGAATGAATGAATGTTATGCACGAATGGGGCCCAGGGACTTAGTGTGAGTGGCTATCCGGGAAGGCACGGGCCGACGGTGATCCCTCACACTAGTTCCACCAATGAATGGCGTAACCGGACCTCGTTAGGAGTTAGCGAGGAATGGACACTGAGTGCTATCTGGGGAGTCATGTTCCCCTTTTGGTCAATGAATGGGTGGTTGGGCCTTGCAAACCCACCACCAACCCGGAGGAAGAAGGTGGAATGTTATTGAATGAGCACGAAAGATTGATTGCATGAAAAGAATGAAAGAATGAATAAATGAATGTTAATGAATTACACGAGGTGTTGGTTGGAGATAATGCACGCCCACTCGCCGGGCCACTAATGACCTTGATCTAATGTAAATGAATCGTTACAATCCCTTTTGATGATTTCTATTCAACCACTTGGGAAATCCTTTTAAAAACCTCAATTGGGATTATAACTTGCATGTGAATGTTTAATTACAGTCATATATTATACTATGCCCTGCTTTTATACCCACCAGTCCCTTTTGGACTGAACCCGTTTGGCTTTCAGTTGTTTTGTGCAGGTGTCAGGGGAGCTAAGCGGGATTTCGAGTCATAGGTCTTGTAACAGCCCTACTCAGGGCCAAGTCGAGAAAGGTAAGTAAAGGGGTAACTTAGGAAGCGGTTATAGTCTCGATCCTTGTTAATTCTCTCATGCATTGCATTTTATGTGACTTATGTGCTTTAATATGTTATAATTTAATAAAAAGTTCGTGAATTTAATTCCTTCTTCTATTTAGCATGTATATCGAAACTCTTTCCCTAAAATCCTAGAATTCTAATATTCATTCCCTTCTAGCACCTAAAACCCCTTCATACACTTCAAAACCCATTCCTACAGTTTTAGGTTGGAAATTACAAAAATACCCCTATAGCTCCAAAAATATTCCTACATTTCCCCGAAGCACTTTCATTACCCAATATTATAACCAAAAGAATCCTCACATTATTTCGAGGATAGTGATACCCTCTGTGAACCATAATTCCCATTCTAACTCTAGTATTATCAAAGACCGGCGAAAACCCTAGCTTATGATTCGATCATCAATAAATCCCTACTCATCTACTTTTTTATATTCAAAATTATAACCAAAACAATCCTTAAATTATTTTATGAATTTTCATGCATTTACCAAAAACTCGATTTCACCATAGCATATTTTATAAATATTTTCCTTTCTAAAAATCATCATTTTATTTTGAACAAATTAGCTTTTGTTCAATAGTCGAAATTATACTTGAAACGATCCTTGAATTTTCCTCTACATTATGGTGATTTTTCCAAACTCTAAACTTTATCCTAGCTTCGTTTATATAATTTTCTCATGATTTTCATCATCTTTAATATTCATAATTTATAAACGAAAACTCTAAATATTTCACATTTATAATGAAAACAAAGCTCATTTTTCACTCATTCTTTCATCAATTCACTACTTCAAGTTTTTACCTCTCGACTCTTGAATAAATTTTATATTATTTTACATTTATTTTTATTCAAGATGACATCATCCATGACCACATGGTCTTCTAGAAGGATTAATTACATGAGCATAATTTCTCCACATTTCCTAAGTAATTACCAAGCATTTGTTCACAATATAATTTAACCACATCTCCTAATTAATCACCAAGCCTTTGTATGAATTAGGAGACATCCACATCTCCCTTAAACTCTTAGAAATTGCTCTAAAACCCCTCATGACTACCTATAAATACCCCCCTCATGCCTCATTTATACCTCACAAATCAACACACAAAATCACTCCCTCTCTCCCTAACTCACGCCCCAACCCCCTCTCTCTCTACAAGGTATGTTTTCTTCTATTATTTCATGCTTTATATTATGTTCATAGTATAATAATAATAGTAGCATGTCTAGGATTAATTAAATTATGCTTTAAGAATTTATTTTATGAAATATGTGCATAATTGTTAGTTTAAATACAATGTGTGTACATTATGGAATTTTATTTAATTAAATGCATGAATTATGATATGATATAATGTGAATATGAATTTAAATGCTTATGATCTTGTTTGATTAAATTCATGCCTATAGTAATTTATTTACAATTATTTTTCATAAAGAATTCATATATTTTGCTATATTGTGCTTCAATCTTATGTTATGAATATGAATATGATAGAACATGTTACATACCCTCTTTGAATATTCAGATGAGTTCAAGAACATGTTCATAATGTTCTTAGATGTGTGTGTGTGCATGTGTGTGCCGTGAGTTATGTGTGTGTGTGTGTGTGTGTGAAGTTGATTTTGTGTTATAAAATGTTTAATTGATATGAAATCGAATAGTAAATGTTTTCAATAGTAATTTTGACTTTTTGGTCAACCAAAATACTATTAATTTCGAAATTATTATAAAAATAATTATAAAATGAGTTATGGAACTTTTAAAGAAAGATTTTTCCCCGAATTTTCCAAAAAACCGGTAAACTATGTAATATTTTCAAAAGATAACCTACATTATCAAATTTAACCATAAATCTTATTTCAAATCTTATAATTATCATATGGTATATATATATATATTTGATTAGCTAAAGATCTCGTAAACCCTAAATTATTAATCAAATTCCCTTAAAAGGGTAAATTTAGGGTTTACCGGGAAATCTTTAACATATTACATGATGTTTACCTTATGGTGTGTATGATTGATTAATTTGAATATTAGAACCTAGTTCTAAGCCAGTAGTAGTTATTACTTTCAGGCAAGGATATAATTGAACAGTGGAATCCCAAGGATTTTATCTAGACCGTCAAGACACTCTGTGAGGGTTAAAATGTTTTCAACTGGAATCATGCCTATACATATGTATCTATATAAAAACTATTTTCAAGCCTACCTACTATTTTGATTTATTACCTTATATACATATTACTTTACTACAATGTCCCTCTTAAAGGAAAAATACTTTCATGCCGGAATCAACGTTTTACTAGGACGTTATATATTTCAAGTCCACTTTATCAAAACATTGATTCCGGGTTACGCAAGCAAAATATTGTTCTTGATTCATGTTATGGGCCCCGGCTGTATCCATAGCGAGCAATTACTCGGAAGGTATCGGGCCGAGGGTATTGTTGGTGCTGCGGACTGCCACGACCTCTTGGTAGTGGTTTAACTGGAAGTTAGTTACTCCACGCCAAGGGATGAGGGAGAGATAGCTGCCTCCCGAATCTAGTTCATGGTCTCTAGGGTTGGCTTCCCTATTGACACCAAGGAGTAGCGGAGTTATTATCATATTGGTTTTATTGAAGTATCGGTGTCTTGATCAACGCCGTTACTATTTTATCATGATTTAAGGAGTTACGGATGTAGAGGCCTAGCTTGCGGGCATTAAAGTTCTTGTTACAAACGGTTCATATTTCTACAAATATTCCAAGTTACCCCTATCCCTATTTTACAAATATTATGAACCGTTGTCTATTTGCTATATCCTATTGCCAATATTTTGATCAAGATCTTCTTGATTATATAAATATATATACATATACTTATACTTATAATTTATTACACCCCCTTCACTTAGTCACTTTGACTAACCCTCTCGCCTATTTTAAAATGCATGATTTCAGGAATCCACGGAGCGACGCCTTAGAGCTATCTTGAAGCTTTAAGGTGTCATATCTTAGTCGATCAGGATTATATTAAGAGTGCATGTACATGTTTCAATAAGCACTCTCGTGGTGGCCTTAGACTAATCACTGTAATTACTTATCCAACTTAATAATATGTGTTTCGTTATATATTATCCACTTTTATTGCTCAAGTTTATTTTCCGTTGCGTTTAAATTTTATACTCTGGTATTGTATAGTCTTGTCCGTTCGCCGGAGTATTTCTCGAGTGCTAGGTCTCACATCCACTCGGGAAGTACAACGGTGCGGGGTTGTAGTGTTAAGGGGCGCTACAGGTCTTGTTTTCGTTTATAGCCCTTTTGTTTATTGGTCTTACACTCGCATTTTGCACTTGTGATTATTGTATATGAATGTTGCTATTGGAGCGTACTTGTTTGTTGAGCCGTGATGGCATTTGATAAGGTATATGGATTATTTTTGGATTTTGTTTACTCATTGTTTATGTAATGGATAGTTATTGCTTCCGTATTTGTAATTGCTCTGATGTTATGGTTCAAGGGTTAGTCCCGCCTAGCTTAGAGTGTGTGTTTGTCCCCGTTCGCCGTGATTTGGCTCGGGTATGGATCGTCCATTTCATATTCGGGTCGGGTCTCGGTGCGGGGGAAGTGGTACCTTGTGCTCGGGTGCTACATCCTTAAGTGGTATCAGAGCTACGGGTTGCAAAACTCGGGCTCTCGTGTCGTGTGGGTCAGTCTAGGTCGTTCGGCATAGGAACTACGTGATAAAGTGCGCATTGCATCAATTTTGAACATGAAATTGTCTTTCTTTTTAATCTTGTCGAATTACCTGTTGCATTTTATACCGGATCCGTGTCCTTCGTGTTGAATATGTGCCATATGCATGCCCTAATCGCATGCATGTAGCTTCGAAATGAGTTATGATTTACAGGTTATAAAGATAATATCAAACCACGGCCAAGTTCCACGATAAAGACGATCTATTGCTAGCTCTTCCTGAGGCATGGAAGCTAGGAGGGATACACCCGGGAAGAATGTAGAGAATTCGAGATGTGAGGTTTTCTAGAGGGAGATAGAGTTCAAGGATTACAATTCGGAATGGGAGGTTTGAATTAAGAGATGCGGTGGTAGAAGGATACTTGGTGAAACAGGGATTGATTATGAGATGGTTACGACTTAGAAGATTGACATATACGGCTCTACCATATAAGGTGCCTTTGATTGGAAGCAACGGGATCTTTCAACCTAATGAATGAAGTGAACAAACCTTGAAAGTGTTCTGAATCCGGATTTGGATCATTGAAGAGGTATTAATAATTAAAAGGAGTTAAGATAAAATGGGTCCGGTGGGAGTTGTGCACCAAGGGTTGACAAAGAAGGATTTCTGACTAAGTCCCGTGATTTGAAATCAAGTTTGTCGAAGTTAAGACTGGGAAGAGTTGGATTTGAGTGCTTTGGATTTCGATTAAGATGGGAAACGAGTCTAGAAGGGAGTAGAGAGAGGCAAGTACCTGGAAAAATACAAATATATGGAAGGTGGCGATATGGAGAATGAGATTTGAGTTGGTTTTTCCAAATCCAAGATGAATTGTCATATTGAGAAGTTGAATTGGAAGATATGGAGCAACAAATGGGAACGATAAAGGAAAGCAAAGACTGGTTGAAGGATTATTCTCGGGGAAAGACTCTTTGCAAGAAAATCCTACGCTCAAGTATAAGCAATTGGAGGTGAATTAAACTCATAAAGGATATGCGCGGGAGACTTGATCACGGTGATGGCGAGAAGTAGGGTTCAGAATTATATTAGGGATTCATTTTGTAAGAGATTTTGAGCAAGGTTGAAGGGCGATCCTTGGGGGTAAATGCAGAGGCTAACTCAGTGGATGTCGAAGGAATCAGGGATCGTGAAATTTCAATTCCGGACAGTGGAAGATATAAGTAATGCACAAGATTCTTGGAAATCTTGAAGACCGTGGGAAAGACGAAGCATGATCAGCAAGTCAAAGTAACCTCATGTTTGGAGGAACGAGAGAAAGCTACCGAGCGAACAACTTACCCCATTGGTGACAGGTTCCAAAGCATTCATAGCACGTGCATCATATTTCGCATTAATTATTTATTCTTCTGGCCTTATGATTATCCGTGCATTTCTATTTGGTTTCGTTGCGCTAATGTGACGCATAGTTGCTTGATGTAAACGTGACACATGCATCGTCAATTTTAACCCGACATGCATTTTAGTGTTTATTTGATAGGAAGTTCCTTCATCTCACCCATCAAGTATCATTTTAACCGAGCCACCTCAGAATTCAGATGAAAGGAAATAATGGAGTTGCATAGGTAGGTAACGTTGGAAAAAATAAAGAACCTCAAATAAGGGGCAGGTTGATGGAAATGGGATTCAGAAAAAGAAGCGAAATTAGAGTTGGCTTGGGGTGTTGGATTGAACAAGAATAGAGAAGGGGGTTGCTATGTTCGTTAAATTTTCCCCCCTAAATGAAATTGTTTTATAAAGAATTTCGGTGAAAGATGGATTGATGGAGTTCAAGGTATAAAGATAGAAAATTTAAGGGGGAGAGCGTAACCAAGAAGCAAAAATTAAAACTTGAAGTTGTGGCTGAAGAAATAAATAATAGAGATAACGGAAGTGCAATTAGGAAGATCCGGGTTATGTTAGTGAGCGGAAATGAATAAGACGACTTTAACGATTGGCCATTAAAATGAAGGTTAGACCACTAAATTCGGGCTGAAGATTTCCACGAGGAATTGGGAAGATAGTTCATTGAATTTTCTACATGTGTAAGTCGATTTGAAGATGGAGGAGTTACGGAGAAGTTAAGGAAACTCTCTAGTTGACTTATCGAGAGGGAATCAATTTGAATTAACACAGAAAGAGATGCTGTCAATAAAGCTTGGTCCAATGAGTTGGAAGGAGTTAAGAAGAAACAAAACCGAAGAGGATGAACATTGAGAAATCTAAATCAAAACCTAGGAATTGTCAAGAACCTTCTGTCTTCGATTTAAGAAATATGGGACTAATTATCGAATATAACCTTCAGGGGGTCAAAGGGAATGAACGGATCATAGGAACGGAAGATGGGAAAGGATTTGTATTGAGAGAGACCATAAGAATAAACATCTTAAGGTCGGGATTGAATCATCAAGGTTGTTCAGAGTGGTTATCCTCGGGGATATGTTGGACTTCGATATGGTAAAGGTAATAACTACAGACCTGAGTTCGGGACAAACGATTTAGGGGTATTCGGGGAGGTCAAGCTCGGTCAATTAAAAAGGAGTTGGTTGGTCGAACAAAGATTATGGGAAATGGTGAAAACTGGAAACAGTACAAGTGAGAAGGGATTCAAGAGTATAATCCTTAAAGGATTTATCAATTGCTTCACCGGGGTACCCTGAAGAGGTTAAAGCCAAGTTGAGCACTAAGTTTATCTTCAGGACAGATCATGCACTGGACAACGACAACTTACAATTCTAAATTTTGCAACTACGGTGAACGGTACATATAGCATCCATGATACATGCATCCATACAAACTTAACTCCAATAATTTTTATATTATGTGCTTTGATATCTTATCATGTTAAATTACTTGGAGCAATTGATAACCAACGTGGACGATGTCTGTTACTTGCTTTGGGGTGTCTTACATGATTTTAATTATGGTTTCGCGTGTGTGGCTTGGGAGTATTGGAGACTTCCTTGCTCTTATTTTTGTTCGAGAGACGGGGTGCTCTCGTTGTTTGTAAGAGACGGGGATGCTCTTATTTTTGTTCGAGAGACGGGGTGCTCTCTTTGCTTGCGAGAGACGGGGTTCTCTCATTATTGTTTGAGAGACGGGGATTCTCTCCTTATTTGTTTGTGAGAAACGGGGCTCCTTCATTAATTGTTTTCAGGCAGATAATGAATCCGAGGACGGATTCTTTTAAGGGGGAAAGGTTGTAACGCCCCAGTTCTTTTATTAGTACAGCATGACGTATATGTTTACTAAATTGCGCAAATTAATTGGTCTTTAGTGTTTTCTATAATTAAATTTCATTGTTTAATTGTTTAATAAGTGACTAATTGAAATATATGCAATATTTGAATTTGAAGTTATGTGAATAACTTGTGTGCTCCTTACTTGCGCGAATAATTATTTTTACGTGTTCTATATATTTCATTTTATTTTATATGTATTAAATGTTAATTATTTTACTTTAATAATATTAATATCATTTATTTATGTATATAATTATATATATATATATATAATTGTGTACGTGTGCATGTTATGCATGCATTTATATTTATAACTTATATATTGCATGCATGTATTTATTATATATATATATATACGTATGCATGCATGTCTAATTATAAATTAATATTTCATGCATGTATTCATAATATTTTATATACGTATATAATGTTACATTATTTGTTAATATTTTGGATTTTATTGTTGCTTTGCGTATGAGTGACATTTACGTGCTTCGTTTCTATTTGAATTGATACCGGAATTTTGTGCGAATTTAATATGTTGAACTTATATGTGTCTTGTATATGAATATTTGTTTGTTTCGTATTTTCGAATTCATTTGCTTGTGTTTCGGATTTAATTTGAATTTTGGAATCCAAGTCGAGGGCTAACCAGCACTTAGCGCACCCTTGGTTCCGTATTTAATATCTTGAGCTCGGGAACTCGGATTCGAGTTCCGTCAACTTCGCTGAACTCGTAACAAAAATTCGAGTTTAGTAAACTTATCCTTATATTTTTCTAACATCAATTGAACCTCCGAAATTCAACCGAAAAACGAAACGGCGACGAATCTGACCTTGTTGCACTAAAATGGTCATACCTTATTCATTTGTTGACCAAATTAACCATGCTTTGATGATATAGAACCCTAACTCAACCACCTAACCTGCTGTACCAAGCCCTAACCGAACCAACCCTCACACAATTCACAAATCTCAGCTAAAGTCACAGCCTTCCAGTTTCTTCCCACAACCCTTGATCACCTTGGAGATTCAAAACTCAAATCTCATCCAATCTTCATCCAATCAACAAGGTAAGCTTAGGTTTGCAATATATGTTCATTTCTGATCATTTTCATTCATTCATCCCCAAATTTGATCATGGTTTCATGCATTTTTCGGCTGATCTTGAAATAGAGGCGATTTTGGACATTATGTCGATCTTCTTCGATTCTTGATGGATTTGATTGATTCCAAGATTGAGAATGATTGTTTTGATATCCTCTTCTCATTTATGATCATTAATTTCATGGTAGTTGAAGTATTTATGAGATTTCAACTTTGGAACATTGAGAAAATTTTATAAAATGGCCACGTATGAATGCCTTTCATGTTTGAACTGTTGTGGGACTGATTTATAGGTTGAATTTATGGTGTTTTGCTGCACATTTGTTAGCCTAACTTATATGAGTGTGTTGGGATTATTGGAGATCAACCATACCCTGTTTTCGCGTGAGTTTTGCCCTGTTTTGGGACTGAAATGTTGTTGTCAAAGCTGCTGCATCTTCTTGCTCTTATGCTGTCAGATTTGGGGTGGTTTGAGCTGAATTCTTGCTGCATTTCTTGTCTTCTTCTTGCTACATATATGGCCTATTTGTTGCTTGAGTTGTGACTGCGTTTGAGCTAGAAAAACAGGGGTTGTCTGCGTTTTTTTGCTTCTGCTACCTGCTGCGACACGGGTGTGTCATTTTCTTTCCTTATCAGCTGGAACGGGGGTGCATCATGGGTTGTTTTCTCTGTACCGAGACACGGCGGTGTCTCGGTTTGTTCTATGAAGGTGACACGGGGGTGTCACCTTGTATTTTTATGCATGACTGTTGCCGTGAGCTGCTGTTGCTGTTGGTTGTTTCTTTTCCTTTTCTTCTTGCATGAGACTTGATTGATGCATGGTTTTGCATGCATTTTAATGTTAGTTGCATGCATGTAATATTTTTGCATGCATTTTATGATAATTTGCATGCATGTGTGTACGTTTGCATGTATTTATATATATATATATATATATATATATAATATACTATATGTATACGTATGTATATATATATTTAATATATATTATATATATTTATTAAATATTAATTGCTATTTGATTTAATTTAATATAGAATTTAATTGTTACCTATTTCATGTTTTATTCAATTTTCAAAATTTAATTGAATGTATTTAATTGTTTAATTTGTAATTGTAAATGCAATTGAATATGTTTAATTGTTTATGTTCTAATTTAAATGTGATTTAACTTGCACTTAGATTATATTTGAATTTCTTGAATTAATTTGATTGAAATTATGAATTCGAATGAAAGTGAATGAAAGATTGAACGACTTGATTATATAATTTAAATTCCTTTGATGTGAAATGTGAAGGATATGAACTCGTTTGAATACGAATGCTTCATTGAATGAATGAATTGAATGCTTATATGTCTTTAAGACTTTAATAGTGCACATGAACATTTTCATAGCATAGTCTTATCTCTTACATATTCATATCATGATCATTGCATTGCCGAGCGTCTTAATTGGTCATATTGGGTCTCACTTCACCTCTCTTGCACAGATTTTGAGTCCGTTGGAGACGAGGCCGGTCAGTGAGGCTTGCGTTTGCTCCTTTTTGCGGTTTAAGGTGGGTTTCTCTTCTACTTAGATAAAACGACCCGATATATCTCCCTTTGTGAAAAGTTTTAAGCCAAAGTAATATGATATATATATTGAGTCTTTTATCGAGTAAATGATTGCAAACGTAAAGCCCTTGTTTCTTGAACCCTACCTAACGCTTTGGCGAGAATGAATGAATGTTATGCACGAATGGGGCCTAGGGACTTAGTGTGAGTGGCTATTCGGGAAGGCACGGGCTGACGGTGATCCCTCACACTAGTTCCACCAATGAATGGCGTAACCGGGCCTCGTTAGGAGTTAGCGAGGAATGGACACTGAGTGCCATCTGGGGAGTCATGTTCCCCTTTTGGTCAATGAATGGGTGGTTGGGCCTTGCAAACCCGCCACCAACCCGGAGGAAGAAGGTGGAATGTTATTGAATGAGCACGAAAGATTGATTGCATGAAAAGAATGAAAGAATGAATAAATGAATGTTAATGAATTACACGAGGTGTTGGTTGGAGATAATGCACGCCCATCGCCGGGCCACTAATGACCTTGATCTAATGTAAATGAATCGTTACAATCCCTTTTGATGATTTCTATTCAACCACTTGGGAAATCCTTTTAAAAACCTCAATTGGGATTATAACTTGCATGTGAATGTTTAATTACAGTCATATATTATACTATGCCCTGCTTTTATACCCACCAGTCCCGTTTGGACTGAACCCGTTTGGCTTTCAGTTGTTTTGTGCAGGTGTCAGGGGAGCTAGGCGGGATTTCGAGTCTTAGGTCTTGTTTTCGTTTCTAGCACTTTTGTTTATTGGTCTTACACTCGCATTTTGCACTTGTGATTATTGTATATGAATGTTGCTATTGGAGCGTACTTGTTTGTTGAGCCGTGACGACATTTGATAAGGTATATGGATTATTTTTGGATTTTGTTTACTCATTGTTTATGTAATGGATAGTTATTGCTTCCGTATTTGTAATTACTCTGATGTTATGGTTCAAGGGTTAGTCCCGCCTAGCTTAGAGTGTGTGTTTGTCCCCGTTCGCCGTGATTTGGCTCGGGTATGGATCGTCCATTTCATATTCGGGTCGGGTCTCGGTGCGGGGGATGTGGTACCTTGCGCACGGGTGCTACAGGTTCCACTCCCTAGGCATCTGTCCCGAAACAAGATCATAAATACGGGTTCAACTACCTAAGCACCTGTCCCGATAGGATAATATATCCAAATATCATTGGATCATCACGATCCCGACCTGTACAATTTTCATAAACGGAATTCATACAAGAATGTAACATTTCTAACTATATCATAATGCCCACCAAGGCTAATGAAAACATTAAACCATAACAACATACACAACACCAACTTTAAGTAAATGCAGACTCGACACAACTTGTACGAGCCAAGACTCTACGACACACCGCCTAGCACGACTCCTGAAGACCTGCAGACAATACAAAGGTTGAAGAGTCAGTTCAAAAGGAACCGGTGAGGATTTACTCTAAGGAATATAATAAAAAGGGGGTACAATGCATGCGATATTAAAGGTGTTTATGATCCGTTTAACTTTCCAAAATCAATGCAAAGGGGTTTTCTAAACAACGGATCACAAACTAGAAACATAACCGGCTCGGCGAGAATGAGCCCTCCAACCTTACTTCCCAAACCAAAGAAATCAAACCAATCCATCCATCACGCCATTGATGTCGAGGGTGCGCACCCCCGATCATCCATAACATAGAGAATTCGGTCCATAAAACCTAGCTCTCTCCAAGAAGACTTCAACCCCGAAACCTCCTCGGAGTCTTAGTAATCTTGTCCGCAATGGGAACTTTGGATAAGGACATCCGGTGGCCCTTGCCTTCCCGGAATATCACTCACCTCCATCCCCGAGCTCAAGTTCGATTTCCCCAAGCAAGCGTCCCTGCTAGGTACATCAATCTCCATACCACTTTCGTAGCATGGTCCAAAACATCTCGCCATATACGTACATATATATCCTTTTCAAAACCAAAACATTTCGGGTACCTATCCCGTATACCAAGATTCATACTATAGTTGCAAACCGTTTTCAATAAGCAACGATATAAGTATAATGAGCCAAGCTCCCAAAATCCGGCATACTATGCCTATAAATATAGTTTTCAAAACGGAAATTTGAGAACCAAATCATGAAGGCTATACGGTATTGTCCACAGTTTCAAAATATATTAATAATTTAACTCCACACCTTTACCAAGAACCTCAAAGGTCGACCACGAGCAACGGACTACTCGGTCGGAGACTCACCACCTAATAAGACAAACGTACTAACAAAGGTGAGACTCGGCCCAAACCAAGTAAACGACGCACGGCTTAAGTAACAAGTCACTTATGAGAGTTATGAATGCTTATGCAGTCATATCATGCACTTAATGAAACGTGAGGATCAATCATAAGCATGCATAGCATGTCAAGGTCACACATAGCGTAGGAAGTCATACAAGTTCAACTAAATGCATAACTTAGCAAAATAGAACAACTTAAACTTGATCAAGGCAATAAAATCATAACAAGTGATATGCAAGAAGTTCCACCACATATAATACGGCCACAACTCATTAAAGGTATTATAGACACAAGAAAAGGACATACAAGAGTCAAAACAAGCGAAAAAAGTCAAGAAAACAAGGCTGGGGAAAATCCACCCCCATGGATTTTCCTTCACAAAAAAATCCACCCTCGCGGATTGTCCAGAAGCTACTACCTCAAATCCACCCCCATGGATTTTTATGCAGCAAAAATCCACCCTAGTGGATTCTGCCCAGAGCTTAAAAAAAAACGTGACAGCCACTTCGAACTCGACGAGAATGAGTTCTAAACACCCCAAAACATGAAATTAAGATTCCAAAACCTCAATTAAGCATCATAAAACATTCATACATCATATAAGAACATAATATAAGCATAAAATCCAAGAATTAAATCATTTAAGGAAGAATTACATATATACATAAAAGCTTCATAGTTCAAGCATGCTCTTCAATGGTGAATCTCTAATCCTAGCATGAATTGAACTAAAATTGATTCCAAACCTCATAAAAACTCAAGCATAATCATTCTACAACACCAAGATTGCAAGAAATCAAGTAAATCTTAGACATACAAGAATTTCTCAAGAAAGCTTCTAAGGTCATCAATGGTGGATTCTTCAAACAAGCATGAAATCAAGAAATACTTACATCAAATTGTTCCTAACACCATAAGAATCATATTTCCAACAAGAAATTCGAATTCAATCTAACATACAAGAACCCTAGTTCAAATTCAAGTCAAGAAGCTCAAGAACATAAAACTATGGAAGTAGCACATAAAGCTTACCTTGAGAGCTGAAAATAGAAGAGAATAACTTGGTCTTGAGTCTCGAATTCCCAGCTTCAATCTCCACTCTTGCCTATTGAAGATGCTTGGAGGTGTTCTTGGTGTTGTTGGAGAAGATGAATAGGCTAGAGAGAGTTTGTGTTTAAATCTTTGTGAAATAACGTAAAATGGCTTGTGGGTGTTAAAATCTGATTTAGGGATTTGGGTCAGCTATTAGGGTCACAAACCGGGTCAATTAGAGTGGGTCATAAGTGAAATTGGGTCTCAAATTAGGGCAAATTCGGAATTGGGTCATAAGTCTTATAAAAAGGTTGGCTTTTCGTAAAATGGCCATAACTTCTTCGTCCGAACTCCAAATCGAGCTTTTCGTAAAATGGCCATAACTTCTTCGTCCGAACTCCAAATCGAGCGATTCAAAAACCCACGAACTCGTAATCAACTTATCTACTCAGTTTTATTAAGTTCTGTCCAGTTCCAGGATTAGAAAATAAATTTACCATTTAATCCCTAAATTATACTTTAATGTCGAAATAAGCACATAATTTCGATTAAACACGAAGCATGCCATCGAAGCCAAATGGAAACAATATGAACACATAATTACCATACCAAATAGTCACATAACTCATCTAAAGTATATATTTCACATAAGTTCAAGCATAACGGTCAATTAAGGCATATTATTCACATAATTCATGCAAAGAAAAGTAAATCGTTCACTCTCGTACCAAAGCATACCTTGATCGAGAAACGGGGCGTCACATGATCCGTCTGCAAATTTCCTCCAAGAGGAGAACTCACAAAATAACAAGAATTGGCACATATAACAGGTAGGCACAGAGAAGCACATAAATCACGAGATATAAAAGAGTGTGTCGCACCTGGATCAAATAATGCATGAATGTTCGTGGCGTGAATGCCTATGGTACCTTCCACCACGGCTGTCGGATCAACCTCTGCATCCTGCTCCTCGCCCTCAAGGGCACAAGCACGAGCTCGAATCATAGGCTTTGGAACTCCTTTCTGAAATCCCGGGTTCTTGTCAGGACACGTATTCGCCATGTAATCCGCTTTCCCACAGATGATATATAAGCCCAGCCTTTTCCAACAATTGTAGAAGTTGTGGGGTGGACCTCCGCAATGCGTACATGGCATCTTAGACAATCGATCTTCACTCGAAGTCTGCTGAGTTTTAGGAGCCATCAATCGAGGCAAAGCATTCTGAGAAACTTGCCCTCCAAACTTAGGTTTCTTGAAAAGACCTTGCGTAGGTGGAGCCGCTTGTACCATAGGCCTCTTACCATACCCCGATCCTCGTCCCATAGGAGCCTTGAAAATCAGATCTTTCTTCTTGAATTCCTCCTCTTGTTCATAGTATCAGCAAAGGACAAGTAATTATGTCCAGCTTGGCCATGCCTCAGATCCTGTCTAAGTCCGGCAATAAACTTCTTCGCCTTCCTCTTTTCATCCCTCGTGATATAAGGTGTATACTTTCCAAGTCGGTTAAAAATGGCAATGTACTGAGCCACTGAACGGCTACCCTGCTTCAAGTTCATGAATTCTTGCTCCTTTCTCTCTCTCACCACCTCGGGCACAAAACACTCTCGAAACTCTCTTTTGAAGACTTCCCACGTAATCTCCTCTTCATCAACCTCTAATTTCTCCCTCGACCTCTCCCACCAATCATAAGATCACCATCCAATTGAAATACGGCGAACTGAACCTTCTCTTGGGTGGTAAATTGTCGAACTCCAAATATCACAGGGTTCACAAAATGCATATTAAATCATCCGATGGCACAGGGTTCAATTATAATATTACAATTAAGCATCAAGTTCATGTCGAGTTATAAAGTGCATAAGTAAGAGCAACTTGATCATATAAACATATAAAGTTGTTGTACGTAGATCGCATGCTTGATACAATTAAAGAGTGCATCTAATTCACTTAAGATCATACTTTACAACTTCACAACATGTTTGGTACACAAGCTCAAGTCACATTCATAGTTTCATAATATTACACTTACATCCCCTAAGTCATTTATAAAAGTTTAGAATTATTACACATATATCCCCTTAGTTGATTACTAAGCATAATTGTTCATTTAAAGTGTTTATACAATTATTCCACTAGGAATTAATTACTTACAAGCATGACAATTATCAATTTATCATAATTCATAATATACCATTTTCAAGTAGTAAGAGTAAATCAAGATATTACAATTCTAACTCCTATCATGCATAAAGTCTCAAGTTGTTCAAGCATCCTTCATGTATCTAAATTTAATATTGGAAACACAATTTACAACAAACATAACATTGAGAGCGTCTCAAATTCATATAGAGAAATCACAACATGTTCGTTCTTCTAAAATATCATTCAAGTTTATTTAGTCACATAAAAGATTAGTTTCTAGATATTACACTAACACCCCTTCGTACTTAACAAATAGCGTAAATTCATCACATCGGGATTCAAATTGTAAATCGAAACATTCATACATATCACAATCCATTCAACACATGTTTTCATATACGATTAGAATACATCTCGATCAACAAACCAACAATAACCAATTTATTTGCACTTAAAACAATTAATTCAAATAATCACAATTACGCAAAATAATTCGTAATAAATAGATCGAGTGTCCAATTAACGAATGGAAAATGGCGTTGAACTCACCACAACGAGACGAACATTCTGTCCGAAAGTCGCCGGAATGCCGCCACCGGAGCCGCCGAAAAGTCGCCGGGCCGCTAACGGGCCGCCGTCAAAAGTCACTGGAAAAATCCCGAAAAATCAGTCCTGAATGAAGTCTTCGTGCCCGTTCCGAATGCTCGATCAATTTCTGGAAATTCCAAGCCGATTGTCCTAGATCTGAAATCTAAGAACACGAAAACCCTAAATCTTCAAACTCAAACTACTTCCAAACCGGTGAACCAAAATGCGATCCGAAAGAGGCGTTGTCTTACCCATGACGAGCTCTTCGAAAGCCCTAAGGTAGCTTTCCAAAAAAATCCTCGGAGCTAGTGCCCCGGTTGCACCGCCACTTTACCGCCGCCGATCCGCCACCAAACCACCGAATCTGGAGTCGCCTAATCACAGGTCACTAGTTCTCGTCGTTCCGAACAACTTTTGTGAAGACCCCGAGACGAAAAGATGGCCAGAAAAGGCCCCCGTTAGCCATCGAAGTTTCTACCGCCGCCGCTACAGTAACTCGCTCCGCCGCCGCGAGCTTTGGGCGGCGCGTGCGGCGCCGTCTTTGCTCCGATGGCCGCACCGCCGACGTCAACCGCTGCACTGGGAAGTCCTCTTGAAGGGTCTTCGGCGCGTGTACCAAGGAAGTGACCGGAAAACGCCGCGAAACGCCGGCGAAGTGGCGGCGGTCTGATAACTCCGCCTCTGCTAATGAAATCCGGCCATAACTCCGCCACCATTCGTCATTAGGCCGTGAAATTGGTACTCTTACGTCGGTCTCGCCGAGATAATCGAAATGGACTATTCGTTTGTTGAATTCCATCGAGAAACGATCAAGTTATGGGCTCGTAACCGAAGCCGCGCATAGTGACCCGCGGGAGAGAGAGAATGGGAGAGCAGAGAGAGAGAGAGAGAGAGAAAAGGGATTGGGAGAAATGTGTCTTGTGCACAAGCTATATACAACCGGGTATCCTTATCGCGTAGCAAGTAATAGCGCGTACAAATAATCGTAAATAAAATTGGTAAAGTTACGAATAAACATTCAAGCTCCGAATTAATTTTAGAATTCAAAATGAAAGAGATAGATTTACCAATTAGAGTTTAATTCAATTTAATTTTAGAAACCTTTCGTACAATTTAACGACATTTCGTAAACATATGATTGACAATTAATCTCAAGTAATTCAAGTAAACCGAAATTAAACAAGTTAAGTAACATGATGGATTTAAAATCAACTTGACAATTATTTCATGGAATAAATTTGAATTAAATCAAATTAGACAGTTAGGGTTAAATATGCATGTAATTAATCAAGTTGACAATTAATCTTAGAATAATTTGAATGAACACATATTAAATTGAATTTACATTAAATCACATAATTCAAGAACTCTTAAATTAAACACACACAAGTGTAGAGACTTACTTGTTAATGTCGTCAGGACGCCCTTCGAGAATACGGGGCGTCACAACCTTCCCCCCTTAAGAGAACCTTGTCCCCAGGTTCCACTGCTAAAATGTAGATCCTCGAGTTATAGTGCTCCAACCCTTCTCCCGAACTCGCATAAGATCATAACTCTAATGGTGAGGCTTACTCTTGTCATCTACACCGAACCTCATTTAGGATGTTTTGTTATCGTCGAGGTCAGTGCGAGTACTTGATCCATTAGTTGTTTCGAACTCGGTCGGTCATTTCTATGATCGGAGAGCTGCAACTGCACCCAACCTCGTTGTCGTCTCAGACTCGCCACTTGCAACCCGTAGTCAGATCAACGCGTAACGCAACCACAACAAACAAGAGAGAATCCCATCTCTCAACACGTAAGTGAGAGAACCCCGTCCCTCAGCACCTACAAGAGAGAGAACCCCGTCTCTCGAGCACATATAAAAGAGAGAACCCCGTCTCCCAAGCACATAATTGAGAGAACCCCGTCTCTCCACCTAAGTCGGGCAGATTCCAAAATCTCCCAACATTCTCGTTTGACAAAATCCAGCATTCCTCAAACCCCTAGATTCAAGAGAATCCAGGATCCCTGAATATCTAAATACAAGAGAATCCAACATCTCTCGCGCACAAAACTTAGAAAGATTCCAACAACTTTCTACCACATAAATAGAGAGAATCCTACAACTGTCCAACACGTAAAAAGAGGGAACCTAAGGTCTCTCTTGCACATAAATCCACTGATCAGTTATTCATACATACACACATCATAGTATCACTTGACGAAAAGTATGCGATGCATGTTTGGTGTACCTTATACAACTGATATCGGTGTCCCTTAAGTATAGATTCAACGCTCATACCTCAACTCAAGGGGGATATCGCGATGGAATCCCAATAAACTAAGGTTACAGTATGTGTGTATGTTATATGAGAAGTTAGTGAGCAATCACGAGAGTTTTAAATCACATAGGCATGAATAGTTCACATAAGTACATAACTCATTCATCAGCAACGGTTCATAACCAGTAGAAATTTCAAGTTACAAATACTAGATCAGGTATCCAAGTTATCACAATTAAAATAGCAATATTCATCACCCACATCAAGCAAAACGAGGTAAGAGTATTTAAGCGATGCATGTATGCAAATGCCATGAATGCTTGGCGTACCGTTAACCGAAGCGTAACAATCTTTACAAGAAAATCGAGATGAAGCAATAGGAGTTGATTAAGCCGGTAATGATGCAACCTTCGTCATCTAAACTTCTTTGTCTTGAGTCTTCTCATAAAGTGGTAACTCAGCAAAGCTCGTTTATCACCAAACCCCTTACTAGACCGTAATCCTTGCTCAACTAGAATCATCCTCAGTTTCTCCCAAGAATTCTCATTTATGTGTTAAATCTTAGTCTGCTCATCTTCAAGGAGTTGTTCATGATTCATTTGTCAATTAGATATTTACCTCAGAGTTTCTTTGGATGATCGTGGTGCTAAGTACTTCCCAAAGCAATCCATGGTATATAATTCTGAAACTTGAATAAAGTCTTTCAGCATCTAAGTATTATATTCCCGCATCAACAATGTCTTCCATCTCATCTTAGAGAAACACCCGAAGAGCTAACAACCAATCTTGTCTTGTCGTTCGTTAACTCTAAATGGCACCAAAACCTTCAACACTCACCGATGGTTTGTAGCTCGTTGCTTAAGTAACATGGTTACCTATCCACATCCCTTGAACTTGATCGGATCTTATTTGATCGGATTCTTCTATATTAACTCGTTTCCATCAACAAAGTGACTACTTCCATATAAATGAATCATCAAGGCGAAAGCTCATCAAACTCCTTCAAAACGGTTCTACTTGGTCAGATTCTCCTCCATTGACTCATTTCCTCAACAAGGTGACTACTTCCAAATGAACGAATCCTCAAGGTGAAAATTCATCAAACTCCATCTTTCAATTGACTTTAAGATAGTAAGTCAATAATATAGCAATCTCATTCCTTCAACTCTGAACCTTTTCATGAACATTGATCTTGGTAAAGAATCCTTTCATCTTCGAATTATGAGGTGTTTTCGTTGTAGTGCTAATAGGTAGTGTTGACGGAGGAAAATCTTAGTGTTGACTCATAGGGTACCCTGAAATTCAAACACTAAATTCGATGCATGGGAGTTAAAGTGCAAATGAAATGTAACACGTATATCACGTAAATGCAACAATTAGTTGTAATTTATAAAGCACATAAAATAAGATGTTGCATAATCAAAGTCATAATGTGCACACAATCATATAATCACGAAATAATTCATACCGAAGGGTCAAAATATCAAGTCAAACAAACACAATGCACAGTTATTCCTATGCCATATGACCTAGACAGACTCAACACGACTCAAGAGCTCGGTTTTGCAACTTAGAGCTCTGATACCACTTAAGGATGTAACACCCCAACCGGAGAAGTGCCACATCCCCCGCACTATGACCCAGACCCGGAACATGAAATGAAAGTCCATGCCCGAATCCGAATCAGAGCTAACGGGAGACCAACTCACACACTAGGCTAGGCGGATCTAACTTGACAAACTCAGAGTGCGGAAGCAATTAAAACAAAACATGCAAAGCAGGTGACGGGTTCAACTAGCATAGATACCTAATCCCGAATGATAGATCAACAAACATAACAAGTGACGGGTTCAACTAGCATAATTCCCTAGTCCCGAATATCAACATAAATTAATAATCATCAAGTGCCACAAGGGGCCGAATGAGGGTGCCACAAGGGGCTACCGAATAGTAAAGTATAATCTCAAGTCTACAAGCCTTAAGTGTAAGTAAAGTGTATGAAAAGACAAATGCAAATAGAAAGACTAGACCGACGAAGTGCAACTCAAAAGACTCACTTCCGCCTAGCCACGCCAACAACCTGCAACTAAAAGTGTAAATGAGGGGTCAGTCAACTTGACCGAGTGAGGGGGCTAACGCACACCCACAATATATATATATAAAGAGCATAGCACAGAATAAAGGGATGGACTCATGAACCGGGGATAGGTGTTGCATACCAAAACATTTCGAAACAACCCAAATAAATATAGATATAAATTTAGAAACCATTTCCAACAGGACTCTATCCCGATTCATAATTCCATAACATAACATAATCAACTGCTCGGCGAGTACGAGCTTCCCACCTTTACTCCTCAGATCACAAATCACAATGAATCCAACCGCTACACCAATGATGGAGGGGATGTACAGTCCCCAAAACCATCTATAATCACACCGTCTAAAATAGACTCACCCTCAAGGGGTAGCGAACCCACAAGAGTCCTCCCCGGCCTTAGCCGAAGGCTCAAGATATCACGCCTCCCTCATGACCCTAAGGTTGCACAATGATATCTCAAATGGAACTACGCAATGGGTAAATAACCCGACGGCCCTAACCGTCCTGGGGGACCCATTACCCGTAGCTCCTAGGATCCACAACAGAACAGATCATAACATAACATACGCCAATCTTTCATGGCAATCTCGCTACAGAATTAGAACACAACTGTTTTCCAAAATAGCTTACATATGCCTCAAAAACTGGTTTTATATTTACACCCTTCCTACGCGATGGAACTCTAAGCCTCATGACCTCCATCCACACAGGACTCACACAAGGTCATCAACATATCATATTCAGCACATACATATCTATAATAGAGTATACTCGCATGCAAGGGTAGAAATCATCATATTAAAGGCCATAGGTCGCATAACTATACAAAATCCTAAACCTCACCTCGTGAAAGTAGAGTCTGAGAGTGTGAAGGGCCAAACACTCTAAACCTCGGGCCCACCGGCACCACCAAACTTTGTGACAAGACATACAGAAGCCCAGACTTAGACTGTATATGAACCAAACAAGACGCACGGCGTTGTTCAACAATATCGTGGTTATACATAAGTGTTCATGTTGTGCTTGGATAAGGTGTCGTGGTCATTATCAATGCTCAACAAGGTCATATTTACAAGCAACCAACACGCAATTCCATATCCAAAGATGCAAGATCAATTTAGGAAATCAATGTATTCACAAAATGCATATTAAATCCTCCGATGGCACAGGGTTCAATTATAATATTACAATTAAGCATCAAGTTCATGTCGAGTTATAAAGTGCATAAGTAAGAGCAACTTGATCATATAAACATATAAAGTTGTTGTACGTAGATGGCATGCTTGATACAATTAAAGAGTGCATCTAATTCACTTAAGATCATACTTTACAACTTCACAACATGTTTGGTACACAAGCTCAAGTCACATTCATAGTTTCATAATATTACACTTACATCCCCTAAGTCATTTATAAAAGTTTAGAATTATTACACATATATCCCCTTAGTTGATTACTAAGCATAATTGTTCATTTAAAGTGTTTATACAATTATTCCACTAGGAATTAATTACTTACAAGCATGACAATTATCAATTTATCATAATTTATAATATACCATTTTCAAGTAGTAAGAGTAAATCAAGATATTACAATTCTAACTCCTATCATGTATAAAGTCTCAAGTTGTTCAAGCATCCTTTATGTATCTAAATTTAATATTGGAAACACAATTTACAACAAACATAACATTGAGAACGTCTCAAATTCATATAGAGAAATCACAACATGTTCGTTCTTCTAAAATATCATTCAAGTTCATTTAGTCACATAAAAGATTAGTTTCTAGATATTACACTAACACCCCTTCGTACTTAACAAATAGCGTAAATTCATCACATCGGGATTCAAATTGTAAATCGAAACATTCATACATATCACAATCCATTCAACACATGTTTTCATATACGATTAGAATACATCTCGATCAACAAACCAACAATAACCAATTTATTTGCACTTAAAACAATTAATTCAAATAATCACAATTACGCAAAATAATTCGTAATAAATAGATCGAGTGTCCGATTAACGAACAGAAAATGGCGTTGAACTCACCACAATGAGACGAACATTCTGTCCGAAAGTCGCCGGAGTGCCGCCACCGGAGCCGCCGGAAAGTCACCGGGCAGCCAACGGGCCGCCGTCAAAAGTCGCCGAAAAAATCCCGAAAAATCAGTCCTGAATGAATTCTTCGTGCCCGTTCCGAATCCTCGATCAATTTCTGGAAATTCCAAGCCGATTGTCCTAGATCTGAAATCTAAGAACACGAAAACCCTAAATCTTCAAACTCAAATTACTTCCAAACCGGTGAACCAAAATGCGATCCGAAAGAGGCGTTGTCTTACCCATGACGAGCTCTTCGAAAGCCCTAAGGTAGCTTTCCGGAAAAATCCTCGGAGCTAGTGCCCCCGTTGCACCGCCACTTTGCCGCCGCCGATCCGCCACCAAACCACCGAATCTGGAGTCGCCTGATCACAGGTCACTAGTTCTCGTCGTTCCAAACAACTTTTATGAAGAGCCTGATTCCAAAAGATGGCCAAAAAAGGCCCCCGTTGGCCATCGAAGTTTCTGCCACCGCCGCTACAGTAACTCGCGCCGCCGCTGCGAGCTTTGGACGGCGCGTGCGGCGCCGTCTCTGCTCCGATGGCTGCACCGCCGACGTCAACCGCTGCGCCGGGAAGTCCTCTTGCTGGGTCTTCGCCGCGTGTACCAAGGAAGTGGCCGGAAAATGCCGCGAAACGCCGACGAAGTGGCGGCGGTCTGACAACTCCGCCGCTGCTACTGAAATCCGGCTATAACTCTGCCACCATTCGTCGTTAGGCCGTGAAATTAGTACTCTTACGTTGGTCTCGCCGAGATAATCGAAATGGACTATTCGTTTGTTGAATTCTGTCGAGAAACGATCGAGTTATGGGCTCGTAACCGAAGCCGCGCATAGTGACCCATGGGAGAGAAAGAATGGGAGAGGAGAGAGAGAGAGAGAGAAAAGGGATTGAGAGAAATGTGTCTTGTGCACAAGCTATATACAACCGGGTATCCTTATCGCGTAGCAAGTAATAGCGCGTACAAATAATCGTAAATAAAATCGGTAAAGTTACGAATAAACATTCAAGCTCCGAATTAATTTTACAATTCAAAATGAAAGAGTTAGATTTACCAATTAGAGTTTAATTCAATTTAATTTTAGAAACCTTTCGTACAATTTAACGACATTTCGTAAACACATGATTGACAATTAATCTCAAGTAATTCAAGTAAACCGAAATTAAACAAGTTCAGTAACATGATGGATTTAAAATCAACGTGACAATTATTTCATGGAATAAATTTGAATTAAATCAAATTAGACAGTTAGGGTTAAATATGCATGTAATTAATGAAGTTGACAATTAATCTTAGAATAATTCGAATGAACACATATTAAATTGAATTTACATTAAATCACATAATTCAAGAACTCTTAAATTAAACACACACAAGTGTAGAGACTTACTTGTTAATGTCGTCAGGACGCCCTTCGAGAATACGGGGCGTCACATTTCCCATATCCATCGGAGGCGGTTGTGGTTGTTGTTCTTGTTGTTGTGGTGTAGGAGATCGATCACGATGTCGGCGTCGCCCCGGTGATCTCTCACGATGTCTACACGGGGGCATCCTGTTCAGAAAACATTGAAATGCGTGTTATCCTTAGTTAATGCACGAAAATGCAATTAGTTCAATCAATATCGAAGTATAGAGCACATAAGCACGTATAAAATGCATAAGAGATGCATATGCAATCACATTGTCAATTAGTCCTAAAGCCGAACGACCTAAACTGACTCACACGACACTAGAGCCCGGGTTTTGCAACCCTTGGCTCTGATACCACTTAAAGGATGTAACTCCCGAGCGTGAGGCGCCACTTCGCCCGCACCGAGACCCGACCCGCATAGGAAATGGAAAATTCCTACACGTGCCAAATCATGGCGAACGAGGACACAACACACACGCTAAGCTAGGCGGGAGCTAACCCTTAAACCAAACAATAACCAACATGAATTAAAATCGAGAAACAAATGCAATAGCGGAAGCAATAAACATAAATATTCACATTGAGCATCCAAGCTCCAAAAATAGATCAACCTATACAATAAGTAGTAGTAATGCCATCATGGCTCAAAATAGCATAATTCGCTCCATATTAATCCAAAATACAAAATATAAGTGCAAATGAGTGTAAAGGAAATGCTAGACACAAATGCAAGACCTAGACGACTCGAATTCCCGCCTAGCACCTCCAAACCTGCACAAAACACCTGAAAACAAACCGGGTTCAGTCTAAAAGAGACTGGTGGGTATAAAAGCGGGGCATAAGTATAAATATCGCGAAATTGAAACATATACATGCAAGCCCTAATCCCATAGAAGTTTGATAAGAAATTTCCCAAGCGGGCAAAACAAATAAAGCATCCATGGGATTACGACTAACATATTCATTCAAAATTAACATAGGGTTTAAGGCCCGGCGAGTGGGCGTGCATCATCTCCAACCTTCTCCTCGTGTAATCATATTCATAAATTCATAAGTTGTCAGACATAAAATATGTGCACATACATAATGATCATAATCATTCATATACACCTTCTTCCTCCGGTGGTGGACGAGTTTCCAAGACTCGACCACCTCATACATAATGGCTAGTGAGGTACATGAATCCTCAAAAGCCCGACAGCGTTTTCTCGTCAAAACTCCTGACGAGATCCGTTTCGACGTAAAATGGTTAGAACTAGTGCACGGGTTCACCGTCGGCCCTTGTCTCCCCGGCTTACCATGATACACTAAGCTCCGGGGCTCGTGATCATAACATGCATGCAATCTAGCCAAAACATAAGGTAGGTTTTCATGAAAGAAGGCTTAACAATCGAAAATCATAAGACTCTTTAAAAGACTCGATAAATATAAATATAACTTTTGGCTTAAAACGGTCACATAAGGGTTATATCGGGTCAAGATAACTATTAGTAGAGAAACCCACCTTAAACCGTCAAAAGAAGACACAAAAGCCTCAAGGATTGGCCTCGTCTCCAACCGGATCAAAATCTGTGCAAGAAAGGTGAAGTGAGACTCAAAATGGCCCATTTAAGACGCTCGGCAATGAAATGATCATTATATGAATGCATAAAAGAGTATGTTATATAATGAACATGTTCATGTCCACTATTAATGTCTTAAAGACATATAAACATTCATTTCATTCATTCAATGAAGCATTCGTATTTGTAACGCCCCGTGTTTTCACACGTGCAGGTATGAGTTACGTGCGCAATTACATTTAATTATATGAGTTTATATCTTGTTTACTAATGGAATTCGTTCTAATTTGTCTTAACTGTTTATAATTTATATGAATTCTAATTTGAATTATGAATATATGAATGAAATTGTGAAAATGTGAATTTCGTGATTTCGGTGTTAATTGAATGAAATTACGTATTTCGTGTAATACGTGGGCTTGATTGTAACTTATTTGAACGTTTTCGACTCAATTGGAAATTGAGTTTGGGCTTAATTGCCACTTTTTGAAAGTTTAGGGACCTATTTGAATATAGGCAACCCTGAACGGTTTTCGCGATATCTTGAGCTCCGGACCTCGAAATTGAGATCCGTAACCGGCGTTGAATTTGTTTCGACGTTACCTATCCATTAAACTTGACCTTATACTTTTGTGATACCGTTTGAACCTGTGACAACGAACTTTTCCACAACCTCATTTCTTATAACTTGTTGAACCGTTTACTAAACGAACCGGACTTGAACCGACCTGAATCCTACCCATTTAGCACTAAATATCAGCATTTCCTTTCTCCTTGATTCATCACATTCATCGATCTTCATCATCCAAGAGAGAGAATAGGAGAGCTCCAAGAAACCCTCCATTTTGATCATCCAAACCCTAAGCTCAAGATCAACCAATCTTCCATCTTCTTCCAAGGTAAGATATGTATTGTTTTCTCCTCTTTCTCCCCTCCATTTCCTTCCGATTACATCTTGGTATGAGTTGGAGAATCATGTGATATGAGAAAAGTTTGAAAATGAGTTTTATGTTATGAATTCTTGATTCCATGAGTTTCAATGGTTTAACTTGGATTTTGAGTTATGGAAATTGTTGCTTGTAGCTTCCCTATCATTTCTAGATGCTAAGATTTTGTGTTGGTTGAACATAGCATGTTATGCCATTAATGAAGTTTGAAGCTTCCATGAATGAAAGTTTGTCTTTGGGTGATCTTTGGCCAACTTTGGGTGTGAATTCTTACATATATGAATGGAGTGCATGTTATATATGAGTTTTATGAATTATAAGCATGTCTAAGTGTGTTTAAGGGCTTCCTTAGAGCTGCCCCTGTTTTCCAGAGCTTTTCCTCGCAGAACGATGAGCTGACACGGCCGTGTCAGCTTTGAACTGAAAATGGACACGGCCGTGTTGGGCTCTCGACTTTGATTTTTCTGAATTTAAATCTCGGACACGGCTGTGTCCAAATGCTTTGAAAACTCAACACGGCCGTGTCAAGCCCTCGACTTTGAATTTTTCTGATTTTAAACCTCGGACACGGCCGTGTCAATTTCCTTTGAAAACTCAACACGGCCGTGTCATTTGAAATGGCAGCTTTGGGGGAACTCTTTTATTGCTTGTTTTGCGTTTATTATTCGTAATTATGAATTATATGTAACATGATTATGTTAAAGTAATGTTTTATGATTGGTTTATGATTAATATATGCTATTGATGAATTATGAATGCAAAGTATGAAACTATGAACGATATGAACGAGAACGACTACGGTTTTACCGTATAATGAACGAAACTTGGTGAATTATGTGTTTAATTGAACTCTATGATATTCATGACCATAATTGAACATATTATTGCATTTTAAGCATTCCATAGCATGTTATTGCATAGCCGAGCGTCTAATGTGGTCATGATTGAGTCTCACACTACCTTTGTCACACAGATCTTGATCCAGTGGGTGACGAGGTCGGGCAGTGATAGCGTGTCGGGTTCTTTTGTCTACCAGGTGGGTTTTTCTTCTATTAGATAACAATTTGACCCGAAAATCTAATGTGCAAGATTTTAGCCAAAACCCTATATAGGTATTTATGCCAAGTTTTAACAAGCAAATGTTTTTGAGCGAAAGCCTTTATTATGAATGTCCTACCAAAATGTTTTGGCGAGAAATGTATGAATGATCACAATGAATGAGGGCCCGGGACTTAGTGTATTGGTGAACCGGGGAAGCATGGGCTGACGGGAATCCACATATACTAGTTCCAACAATTTCGGCAACCTAGATTTCACTAGGAGATTAGTGGATGAAAGGGGTCCCGGCTTTTGGGGATTCATGTACCCCTCTAGCATTAATGAATGGGGGCTCGGGCCTTGCAAACCCGTTCCCTACCCGGAGGAAAAAGGAGTATATGAATAAACGAATGAATGTTCTAATGTATGTGCACGAAAGAATGTAATGAATGAATGAATGAATGAACGAATGAATGAATGATTAATGGATTACACGTGGTGGTGGTTGGAGATAATGCACGCCCTCTCGCCGGGCTATGAACGACCTAATGAACGAATGAATTGTTATAATCCTATTCGTTGTACTTTATGTTCCCGCTTGGGAGGAATGCTTCTAAACCTCGAATAAGGATTATAACTTGCATGTATGTGTTTCAATTCCGCAATATTATGATATTATGCCTCTGTTTTTATACCCACCAGTCTGTCTAAGACTGAACCCGGAGTTGTTTCAGTTGTTTTTGCAGGAAGGGGATGCTAGGCGGGATACCAGTCCGTGAGAGTCTTGCATCGTGTCTAGCCTTTCCTTTACAAGCATTTGATTTCATTTTGTTACTTTTGAATTGTATATGTTTGGAGCGTACATGATATTGGTACCTATATGTATCTTCCTTGGACTATTGGTACATAGAGCGTATAGCTCAATCTATATATGGAATACATGTTGGTACCTAGAGCTCTAGCTCAATATGTAAAATATGAATGATTGCTTCCGCTATCTTTTTATTGCTCTGGTTGTTGTGATTGTTATTGGGGTTTAAGTTATAGGTTAGTCTCGCCTGGCTTAGCGAATGTGTATGTCTCCGTTCGCTATGGTTCGGCACGTGTATGGAAATCCATTTCGTATACGGGTCAGGTCATGGTGCGGGGGATGTGACGTCTCACGCTCGGGCGTTATATCCTTTGAGTGGTATCAGAGCCCAAGGTTGCAAAACCAGGGTTCTAGTGTCGTGTGGAGTCAGTAGGTCGTTCGGCTGTAGGAATTACTTGTAATTTGGAGCATTTGCATTTTTATGTGATAAGGTGTCGATCTCTGACTTGAATGATTGATTGATTTAATGCATTGTCATGCATGAACTAAATCTAGCACGCATGTTAGTGTTTGAGTGAACAGAATGCCTCCTAGAAGACATCGGAAAAGGTCTCCGGATCGTCATCATCATAGAGATCGTTCTCCTAATCCTCCACAACCGCCTATGAATATGGAGCATTTTATGGAAGCGGTATATAACTACGTGGAGCATAGAAGGGCTCATGATCCTCCAGTACAACCGCAGGCTGAACATCAAGCACCTCCTCCAAATAACCCGAGAGATCACCATGGGTTGTTTTTAAGCTATAACCCTCCCAGATTTTCGGGTTCTGTTGATGATGCTATATTGGAATGATGGCTCACAAGGATTGAGAGGATTTTTAATGTTCGACAATTCACATCTCAAGAAAAGGCCCAGTTTGCTATCTTTCAATTAGATGGAGAGACATATGATTGGTGGGAATGAACTAGAGAGAAGCTCGAAGTGGAAGGAGAAGAAATTAATTGGGAAGTTTTTCTAAGGGAGTTTAGAGAAGCTTTTGTACCCGAGGTCGTTCGAGAAAGGAAAGAACAAGAATTTATGGATCTAAAGCAAGGGAGTCGAACGGTGGCTCAATATCTTTCTCTTTTCAACAGGCTTGGCAAGTATGCACCTCACATTACAAGGGATGAAAAGAGAAAAGCGAAGAGGTTTATTTTGGGATTGAGACAGGATCTTCGGCACGGGCACGCCGGCTACAACTTTGAATCTTTTGCTGACACTGTACAGAGGGCATTGGTGTTGGAAGAAGAATACAAGAAAAAGGACCCTATACCTCGTATGCAAATGGGACAAGGATCGGGGTTCGGAAAAGGGAAAAGGCCTATGGTATCTCCTCCTCAGCCATTTGAAGGGCAGAATAAGAAGTTTCGACCCATGGGAGCTGCACCGCCGAAGCCACAAGCACCGCCAGGTGCTAATGACCCTCGACATGATAGGCCGCCTTGTATGCATTGTGGAGGTCCTACTCATACTTATAACACTTGCAGAAGGAGGTTGGGACATTGTTTGATTTGTGGGAAGACGACACATATGGCCAATACTTGTCCAGACTAGACTCCGGGCTATCAACCGGGAGCTCAGAGGCCGATGATCCTAGCTCGTGCATATGCCCTTGCGGGTGACGAGCAAGATGTGGAAGCCAATCCCAATGCTATGGTGGAAGGTACGATATGCATCCATAACACGAACATACATGCATTATTTGACCCTGGCGCTACTCATTCTTTTATATCTTGCAAATTAATTGATACTTTGCGTTTGCCTGTTACGTGCTTAAATGCTTGTTATGTGGTGAGTTCGCCATTGGGTGGAAGTCTTGAGACGGATCGGGTGGTCAGAGATTATGTGTTTGGGTTTGAAAGCAGAGTATACCAGGCAGATTTGGTGGTAATGCCGATGTACAGATATGGGGTTATTCTGGGGAAGGATTGGTTGTTTCGACAGCACGCCACGGTTCATTTTTTCTCCAAGACAGTCAAGTTGGGAGAAGAAGTGGTAGTAAGGAAAGAATCGGAGATTGCACCTCTTTTGTCGTTCACTGAGGCTCACAAGTTGAAAAGGAATGGAGCAACGGGATTTATCGCCTATATCTTGAATAAGCCGAAAGATCAGGCGAAACTCGAAGAGACAGAAGTGGTGAAGGAATATCTGGAAGTGTTTCCCGAAGTTTTAGTTTCTTTGCCTCCGGATAGAGAGATCGAATTTGTAATAGACTTATATCCAGGATCTGAACCTTATTCTAAGACTCCTTACCGGATGGCACCGGCAGAGTTACAGGAGTTGAAAGTTCAATTGGAAGATCTTCTCAAGAACGGTTATATTCGGCCAAGTTCGTCACCGTGGGGCGCGCCGGTTCTCTTTGTTAAGAAGAAAGATGGAACTTTAAGGATGTGCATTGACTACCGGGAGTTGAATCGGATGACTGTAAAGAATAAATATCCATTTCCTAACATAGAGGATTTGTTTGATATGTTACAAGGGTCAAGAGTGTATTCCAAGCTTGATTTAAGGCAGGGATATTATCAGCTAAAGATTAAGGAGGAAGATATTCGTAGGACAGGATTTAATACCCGGTATGGATATTATGAATTCGTGGTGATGCCATTTGGATTAACTAACGCGCCGGCAGCTTTTATGGACATGATGCAACGGATTTTCCGGCCGTATTTGGATAAGTTTGTTGTGATCTTCAATCATGATATTTTGGTGTATTCAAGGTCAGAAGAGGATCATGCTCGGCATTTGAGATTAGTATTGGAAGCTTTAAGAGATAACCAGCTCTATGCCAAATTCAGTAAATGCGAGTTTTGGATTGATAGGGTGAATTTCTTGGGACATATTATTTCGAGCAAAGGATTAGAAGTGGATCCTTCGAAAGTAGAGGCAGTTTCGGGATGGCAGAGTCCTAAGAATGTTTCTGAGATCCGAAGTTTCTTGGGTTTAGCCGGCTATTATCGAAGATTTGTTAAGGATTTTTGTAAGATAGCGGCTCCGTTGACCCGATTAACCAAGAAAGAAGTTCAGTTTAAATGGGATGAGAAGTGTGAAACCAGTTTTCAGCTCTTGAAAGATAAGTTAACTTCTGCACCGATACTTGCACTTTCGGATGGTATTGAAGGTTTTATGGTGTATACGGATGCTTCCTATGAAGGCTTAGGTTGTGTTTTGATGCAGAATGGGGGAGTAATTGCTTATGCCTCTAGGAAATTGAAAGAGCATGAGAAGAATTACCCCACCCACGACCTTGAACTTGCAGCGGTGATTTTTGCCTTAGGGAAGTGGAGATATTACTTGTATGGAACTTCTTTTGAGATTTTCACTGATCATAAGAGTCTTCAGTACTTATTCTCTCAGAAGGAGTTGAATAGAAGGCAACGAAGGTGGATGGAGACTCTCGAGGATTATGATTGTGTGATTAAGTATCACCCGGTTAAAGCTAATGTGGTTGCGAATGCATTGAGCAGGAAGGCTAGTGTATCGAATTTGAAGGTAAATTTTGGACAACCAATGGAATTGGTTAAGATAAAGGCTCGTATTGGTAATATCTCAATACTTCCAGAGTTAAGGCAACGGATATTTGAGGCACAACGGACGGATGTTGAGATTCAGAAGTTGATTGAGAAGGCTCGATCAGACTCCGAGTGTCCGTTTGGATTCGATGATACGGGAATTTTTCGGTTTAAGGACAGAGTGGTAGTTCCAAAAGAGTTGAGAAGAGCTATTTTGGATGAAGCTCATAAAACTTTGTATTCGGTACATCCTGGTGGAAACAAGATGTATCGGGACTTGAAATAGTATTTTTGGTGGAACGGATTGAAGAGAGATGTGGTAAGTTACGTGAAGCATTGTCTGACTTGTCAGCTAGTAAAAGCTGAGCATCAGAAGCCGTCAGGATTATTACAGCCACTACCTATTCCCGAATGGAAATGGGAACAGATAGTAATGGATTTTGTATCGGGTTTACCTCGAGTGAAGGTGGGATTCGATGGAATTTGGGTAATAGTGGACAGGTTAACCAATTCAGCACATTTTCTTGCAGTTCGGATGTCAGATAAGATAGGTAAGCTGGCTAAGAGGTATTGTGATGAGATCGTTCGGTTACATGGAGTGCCAGCTAGTATTGTTTCAGACAGGGATCCGAGATTCACTTCCAAGTTCTGGCAAGAGTTACAGAAGTGTTTGGGAACTAAGCTTCAGTTCAGTACAGCTTTTCATCCACAGACTGATGGGCAATCTGAAAGATTAATTAGATATCTTGAGGATATGTTAAGGGCGTGTGCGTTGGATTTCTCGAGTTCATGGACTGAACAATTGCCCTTAAATGAGTTTGCCTACAATAACAGTTACCAAGCTTCTATAGAAATGGCACCGTATGAGTTTCTTTATGGGAGGAAGTGTCGATCCCCGATGTTTTTCGACTTGGAAGAATGGAAGTGGAGTAAGCAAGAAGGGGTACAAAGAGATGAAAGGAAAGATAAACCTTCCAAGGCTATTCAGGATGCTATTGAAAAGGTTCAAATTATCCGACAACGGATGAAGGTGGCTCAAGATTGACAGAAAAGTTATGCAGATAAGCGAAGGAAACATATTGAATTTTAAGTTGGGGATAGAGTGTTCCTGAAAGCTTCACCTCGAAAAGGATTTACCCGAATTGGAAAAGGAGGAAAGTTGAATCCCCGATATTTGGGACCTTATGAGATTTTAGAGAGAATCGGAGATACAGCTTACAGATTGGATTTGCCTCCAAGTTTAACGGGTATTCACAATGTCTTCCATGTATCACAACTTCGGAAGTATTACCCCGATGAGTTAGTGATCATACCGATTGAAGAGGTTGAGCTCGAACCGAATCTCACTTTTGATCAGAAACCAGTTAAGATTCTGGATCGGAAATTTCAAGAACTTCGGAACAGACGGTTTCCCTTGGTGAAAGTGTTGTGGCGAAGTGATAAGACAGAAGAAGCTACTTGGGAAACGGAAGAGAAAATGAAGAAGTTCTATCCAGAGTTGTTTCCGACCGAGCAATGAATCCGAGGACGGATTCTTTTTAAGGGGGAGAGGTTGTAACGCCCCGTGTTTTCACACGTGCAGGTATGAGTTACGTGCGCAATTACATTTAATTATATGAGTTTATATCTTGTTTACTAATGGAATTCGTTCTAATTTGTCTTAACTGTTTATAATTTATATGAATTCTAATTTGAATTATGAATATATGAATGAAATTGTGAAAATGTGAATTTCATGAGTTCGGTGTTAATTGAATGAAATTACGTATTTCGTGTAATACGTGGGCTTGATTGTAACTTATTTGAACGTTTTGGACTCAATTGGAAATTGAGTTTGGGCTTAATTGCCACTTTTTGAAAGTTTAGGGACCTATTTGAATGTAGGCAACCCTTAACGGTTTTCGCGATATCTTCAGCTCCGGACCTCGAAATCGAGATCCGTAACCGGCGTTGAATTTGTTTCGACGTTACCTATCCATTAAACTTGACCTTATACTTTTGTGATACCGTTTGAACCTGTGACAACGAACTTTTCCACAACCTCGTTTCTTATAACTTGTTGAACCGTTTACTAAACGAACCGGACTTGAACCGACCTGAATCCTACCCATTTAGCACTAAATATCAGCATTTCCTTTCTCCTTGCTTCATCACATTCATCGATCTTCATCATCCAAGAGAGAGAAGAGGAGAGCTCCAAGAAACTCTCCATTTTGATCATGCAAACCCTAAGCTCAAGATCAACCAATCTTCCATCTTTTTCCAAGGTAAGATATGTATTGTTTTCCCCTCTTTCTCCCCTCCATTTCCTTCCGATTACATCTTGGTATGAGTTGGAGAATCACGTGATATGAGAAAAGTTTGAAAATGAGTTTTATGTTATGAATTCTTGATTCCATGAGTTTCAATGGTTTAACTTAGGTTTTGAATTATGGAAATTGTTGCTTGTAGCTTCCCTATCATTTCTAGATGCTAAGATTTTGTGTTGGTTGATCATAGCATGTTATGCCATTAATGATGTTTGAAGCTTCCATGAATGAAAGTTTGTCTTTGGGTGATCTTTGGCCAACTTTGGGTGTGAATTCTTACATATATGAATGGAGTGCATGTTATATATGAGTTTTATGAATTATAAGCATGTCTAAGTGTGTTTAAGGGCTTCCTTAGAGCTACCCCTGTTTTGCAAAGCTTTTCCCACGAAAAACAAAGCTTCTGCTCTGTTTTTTCCTCGCAGAACGACGAGCTGACACGGCCGTGTCAGCTTTGAACTGAAAATGGACACGGCCGTGTTGGGCTCTCGACTTTGATTTTTCTGAATTTAAATCTCGGACACGGCCGTGTCCAAATGCTTTGAAAACTCAACACGGCCTTGTCAAGCCCTCGACTTTGAATTTTTCTGATTTCAAACCTCGGACACGGCCGTGTCCGTTTCCTTTGAAAACTCAACACGGCCGTGTCATTTGAAATGGCAACTTTGGGGGAACTCTTTTATTGCTTGTTTTGCGTTTATTATTCGTAATTATGAATTATATGTAACATGATTATGTTAAAGTAATGTTTTATGATTGGTTTATGATTGATATATGCTATTGATGAATTATGAATGCAAAGTATGAAAGTATGAACGATATGAACGAGAACGACTACGGTTTTACCGTATAATGAACGAAACTTGGTGAATTATGTGTTTAATTGAACTCTATGATATTCATGACCATAATTGAACATATTATTGCATTTTAAGCATTCCATAGCATGTTATTACATAGCCGAGCGTCTAATGTGGTCATGATTGAGTCTCACACTACCTTTGTCACACAGATCTTGATCCAGTGGGTGACGAGGTCGGGCAGTGAGAGCGTGTCGGGTTCTTTTGTCTACCAGGTGGGTTTTTCTTCTATTAGATAACAATATGACCCGAAAACCTAATGTGCAAGATTTTAGCCAAAACCCTATATAGGTATTTATGCCAAGTTTTAACGAGCAAATGTTTTTGAACAAAAGCCTTTATTATGAATGTCCTACCAAAATGTTTTGGCGAGAAATGTATGAATGATCACAATGAATGAGGGCCCGGGACTTAGTGTATTGGTGAACCGGGGAAGCATGGGCTGACGGGAATCCACATATACTAGTTCCAACAATTTCGGCAACCTGGATTTCACTAGGAGATTAGTGGATGAAAGGGGTCCCGGCTTTTAGGGATTCATGTACCCCTCTAGCATTAATGAATGAGGGCTCGGGCCTTGCAAACCCGTTCCCTACCCGGAGGAAAAAGGAGTATATGAATGAACGAATGAATGTTCTAATGTATGTGCACGAAAGAATGTAATGAATGAATGAATGAATGAACGAATGAATGAATGATTAATGGATTACACGTGGTGGTGGTTGGAGATAATGCACGCCCTCTCGCCGGGCTATGAACGACCTAATGAACGAATGAATTGTTATAATCCTATTTGTTGTACATTATGTTCCCGCTTGGGAGAAATGCTTCTAAACCTCGAATAAGGATTATAACTTGCATGTATGTGTTTCAATTCCGCAATATTATGATATTATGCCTCTATTTTTATACCCACCAGTCTGTCTAAGACTGAACCCGGAGTTGTTTCAGTTGTTTTTGCAGGAAGGGGATGCTAGGCGGGATACCAGTCCGTGAGAGTCTTGCATCGTGTCTAGCCTTTCCTTTACAAGCATTTGATTTCATTTTGTTACTTTTGAATTGTATATGTTTGGAGCGTACATGATATTGGTACCTGTATGTATCTTCCTTGAACTATTGGTACATAGAGCGTATAGCTCAATCTATATATGGAATACATGTTGGTACCTAGAGCTATAGCTCAATATGCAAAATATGAATGATTGCTTCCGCTATCTTTTTATTGCTCTGGTTGTTGTGATTGTTGTTGGGGTTTAAGTTATAGGTTAGTCCTGCCTGGCTTAGCGAGTGTGTATGTCTCCGTTCGCTATGGTTCGGCACGTGTATGGAAATCCATTTCGTATACGGGGCGGGTCATGGTGCGGGGGATGTGACGTCTCGCGCTCGGGGGTGACAGTATTCAAACGAGTTCATATCTTTCACATTTCACGGCAAATGAATCCATAAATTTAATAAAATGCTCAAAACACTCTATTTAACGTATTAATAAATTATAAATATCATAGAGGGGTAAAGAAAATATAAAACAAATCAATTAAACCACATATACATTCATGTATTGCAAATAGAGAGCAAAAGGTCATATTTCACGTAGGTGCAGGACAATTCATATTAAAATTCATGTCATGGAATGTAACATGTACTGGAGCAATTAAATAACATAAATAAGACATAAAGGAGACCAAAGGATCAAATAAAAGGCAAATAAAGACAAGGCAAAGATGCAACAGCAGCAGCAGCTCGTGAACGCCGGTTTGTTCTTCATCTTTGCAGCTGAAAACTGACCCAAAACCAAGGCACAACAAGGGATACTCATAGAGCAACATATATACTACAAATCCATGCCATAATACATGAAAAAGAACACAAAAATCCCAACATTTCAGTCCCCAAAACGTGATAGCAGCTGGGCCAGGAAGAGCAGATTATTTTCTGCACATTTCTTCAAGTTTTCATGAAAATCAACAATGGTAATTCATGCTAGGCTCAAGTACCATGAAAGATAAGGCAAACACTGAAGTTAAGGAGTTCAAAAGCTCAACAAACATGCCTCAATTCAGCTCACAAAGCAAGCAACATCAAGGATTCAAGAATTGAAGCCTAACCTAACTATTCATTCATCATCTTCAAAACTCATGAAAACATGCTCAAAATTGGGGAGGAATGGATCAAAATGACTCATAATGAATGTATATTACAACCCTAAGCTTACCTTGTGGATTGGTTGAAGGTTGGAGGAGATTTGAGCTTGAATCTCCAAGGAGGGCTTGAGTTACGGGATTTTCTGGAATGCAGGGGATGAGGAGCTGATCTTATCCAAATGAGAGGGTGTGGTTCGGTTAAGGAGAGTAGGATCAGATAGAGGGTTGTGTTAGGGTTCCATAGGCTCAAACCATGGTTAATTTGGTCAACAAATGAATAAGTTATGATTTATTTGGTAAAAGGTGGCAGATTTGGTTCCCGTTGCATGTTTCGGTTGAATTTCGGAGGTTCAAATAAATTTGGAAAAATATGAGGCTAAGTTCATCAAACTCGAATTTTCAATACGAGTTCAACGAAGGTGACGAAACTCGAATCCGAGTTTCCTAGCTCAAGATATTAAATACGGAAACAAGGTTGCGCTAATTACTTGTTAGCCCCCGATTTGGATTCCAAAATCAAAATAAATTCGAAATGTATGCAAACGAACCCGAAAACATGAAATGATCATATATTCATATTCATAACACATATAAGTCCAACATATTAAATTTGCACGAAATTCCGAATTCATTACACGTAGAAACGACAAGCAATTAAGTCATTCAAGCCGGAATTCCATGTAGTCTTACAATCTCTCGAACATATAACTCGGCTAGCTTTGGAACTTTCTCGGACATCCGAACCTTGAGGAAATGGGCAGACTTAGTCAATCTGTCGACAATTACCCAAATCCCATCAAACCCTCCTTTGACTCTAGGCAAGCCGGACACGAAGTCCATAGTCACTTGCTCCCACTTCCACTCGGGAATAGGAAGTGGTTGGAGAGTTCCTCCCGGCTTCTGGTGTTCTGCCTTCACCTTTTGACACGTCAGACATCGCTTCACAAAGTTCGCGACGTCCCTTTTCATGCCACTCCACCAGAATTTCTCTTTCAGGTCCCGATACATCTTAGTACCTCCCGGATGAATCGAGTACCTCGAGCGATGTGCCTCCTCAAGTACAAGCCTCTTGAGCTCTTCTGGGACACATATTCTCGCTTCGAACCTTAACAAACCGGAATCATCAATCCCAAACTTAGAATTCGGGTCATTCTTGGAACGGGCTACCAACCTTTGAATTTTTGCATCTGAATTCTGAGCTTCCAACAGCTGTTCTTTCAAATCTGGTATAACAGTAAGATTGGCCAACCAAGTTCCCGAAACCAAGGTCTCTGAACCCGAACTTGAAGAACCTGCTTCCAAATTAGCCACATTCGCCTTTCTACTTAAGGCATCGGCGACCACGTTAGCTTTACCCGGATGGTATTGAATGGTGCAATCGTAATCCTCTAATAACTCCATCCAACGCCTCTGTCTTACGTTTAAATCCTTCTGAGAAAAGAGATACTTGAGGCTTTGGTGATCCGTAAACACCTCGAATGTGGTACCGTAGAGATAGTGTCGCCACTTCATCAAAGCAAACACAACAGCAGCTAATTCAAGATCGTGGGTAGGGTAATTCTTCTCATGCTCTTTCAATTTCCTCGAAGCATAAGCTACCACTCTACCGTGCTGCATTAAAACACAACCGAGACCTTCTTTGGAAGCATCTGTATAGACTGCATAACCCTCGGTACCCTCGGGTAGGGTAAGAACCGGTGCTGAAGTTAATTTCACCTTCAATGTCTGAAAACTCGCCTCACACTTATCATCACATTCAAATTTCACTTCCTTCTTAGTCAGACGAGTCAACGGAGCGGCAATTTTTGAAAAATCCTTAACAAACCTTCGATAGTAGCCCGCCAACCCAATAAAACTCCTAATCTCGGAGGCATTTCTAGGTCTCTCCCAACGAAGCACGGATTCAACCTTAGATGGATCAACCTCAATCCCATCCCCTGAAATTATATGACCCAAAAATACAACTCGGTCTATCCAGAATTCACACTTACTGAACTTCGCGTATAACTTGTGTTCCCTCAAAGTTTCCAAAACGATCCGAAGATGCTGAGCGTGCTCTTCTGCGGACTTAGAATACACCAGAATGTCGTCTATAAATATAACCAAGAACTTGTCAAGAAACTGTCTAAACACTCGGTGTATCATATCCATAAATATGGCTGGAGCATTAGTTAATCCGAACGGCATGACAACGAATTCAAAATGCCCATATCTTGTATTAAAACCAGTTTTTGGAATATCTTCCTCTCTAATTCGCAGCTGATAGTAACCCTGCCTCAAATCTAACTTGGAATAGACTTTCGAGCCTTGCAGAATATCGAATAACTCCTCGATGTGAGGCAAAGGGTATTTGTTCTTCACTGTCATCCGATTCAGCTCACGGTAATCTATACACATCCGTAACGTCCCATCCTTCTTCTTTACAAATAGAACGGGAGCACCCCACGGAGAAATGCTCGGACGGATGTACCCGCAAGCCAAAAGCTCATCAAGCTGCGTTTTTAACTCCTTTAACTCTGCAGGAGCCATTCTGTAGGGAGCCTTCGAGAAAGGCTCTGCCCCGGGATAAAGGTCGATTACGAACTCGATGTCCCTATCAGGCGGTAGAGAACCCAAAGTCTCAGGGAAAACATCGGTATACTCTCGCACGACCTCCGTCTCCTCAAGTTTGGCCTGATCCTTCGGTCTATTCAAAAGATAGGCCACAAAACCTGTTGCACCATCCCGGACCAGTTTACTCGCCTCAACAAAAGAAATAAACGGGCTTGACTTCACCTTTTCGCCCTTAAACACCACTGAACCAAAAGAAACTTTCTTATCCCGACAATCCATCTGAGCCCCATGTTCATACAACCAATCCATACCCAAGATTACATCATATCTCCGCATCGGCATTTCAATCAAATCTGCGAGGAAAACTCGGCCTTCGAAGCTAACCGGACAACCCCGAAAAACCCTGCAAGTTACCAAACTACCCCCAAGAGGAGAGCTAACCACGTAATCATACGCACACAAGGAAACAGGCAAGCACATAGAAGAAGCAATATCCCGGGAAATAAAAGAATGAGTGGCCCCGGGATCAAATAATGCATGTAATGTAGTGCCATGAATGCTTATAGTACCTTCGATCACGGCATTTGGGTCGATTTCCACAGCTTGCTCTTCTTCACCACCCAACGCATAAGCCCTAGCTTGGATTGCAGGCCTCGGGTTATCTTTCTTCTTCGGGCATGTGTTCACCATATGATCCTGTGCCCCACAAATGAAACACCTCTTACAAAGCCTGAAGCAATTATCCACGTGATGAGGACCCTTGCAATAGGTACATTGCACTTTAGGTGGAGCCGGAAGTGCTAAGGGTCAATTCGGTTGATTGGGTCCCGTGGGTCGGGGTTGCTTGTTTTGAGGCTTGGCTTGTTGAAATATTTTAAATGCCGGCCTCTTCCCAAATTTATTAAAACTCCCCGAGCTAGACCCTTGTCCGGTATAAGTACTCTTCCTCCTCATCACAACCCGTTCTTCAACTCTTAGAGCTTTATCCGTGACTTTCGCCCAAGTACTTGTGTTAGAAGCCTCTAGAGCATCTTTCATATCCTCCCGAAGTCCTTGGAGGAATTGAGAAGCCTTGCTTTCATCATCATTGGCAATGTTTGGGGCATAACGGGAGAGCCTCTCAAACTCATTGATATAATCAGTGACGGACATACCCCCTTGTTTGAGCTCCATAAATTCTCTCACCCTTCAATTTCTTGTAGCTTTGGGAATATATTTATTCTTGAATTCACGAACAAACACCTCCCATATGATCTCCTCCCCGGTAGCCTCTAATCTCCCTTGCAAGCTTGACCACCAACTATAAGCTTGGCCCTGGATCATGGTAAGTATACATTGTAGCTTCTCCATAGGCCCACACGGTATGAGATTCCATACCCTGTTAGTTTGCACGAGCCATTCCTCCGCTTGCACGTCATTTCCACCCATGAAAACCGGTGGATTTTGGTTCTTGAACTCCCAGAGAGTAGCTGTAATTAATTTTCCTCCACGATTCCCAGCTGGAGGTGCATTGTTTCTTTCCTGAGCCCTTTGTTCCAAATATACCGCTAATCTCTCCATGAAATTGCCCGGATCCATTTGGGGTGGTGGTGGTGGATTGTTATTTTCCGGGTGTGGAGAATGATCTCGATGGTGACGGTGTTCTGGAGATCTATCTCGGTGGTGGTGTCTTCGGGGAGGCATATTTCTACAAAACAAAAGATTCCAATTCATATACGTGAGGGTTAGTACATGTTCATGTGCACAGTTAACAAGAAGAAAAACAAATAATCACATAAATGCATTTAACCACGTTGTCCTAAGCCGTACGACCTAGACAAACCCGACTCGACTCTAGAGCTCCGGTTTTGCAACCAAGAGCTCTGATACCACTTTAAGGATGTGACGCCCGGAGCGGTGGGCCACCACATCCCCCGCACCTTAACCCGAACCCACATATGAAATGGATTTCCATACATGAGTCCAAGTCTAAGCGAACGGAACCTACACTCACTCCTTAGGCTAAGCGGGGCTAAAACTCGGACAGAGCGCGCAAAACAAACATATAAATGCGGAAGCAATAACATAAGGATCGAAAAGAGCTCTATAAATAACATCTACATCATATACAATGGCCTCACGACCCAAAAGATCGAGTAAATACCTATATCAAAAGCCCATAATTCAGCAAAATATAATTCTAACATCAAATACATAATAAGAGTATCCAAAATGTAAGAAGTATGAATGCAACTCGACCTAGACACACAAGTGCAAGACTAAGACTCGCACTTCCCCGCCTAGCTCGGAACAACCTGCACTGAAGGTGGGAAAAGAGAGGGGTCAGTCAAAACTCGACTGAGTGAGGGGGCTAAATGCACACCGACACCTAAACACGTATAGAGCAAAGCACATTACAAAGGTGATAGTCATGAATCGAGGCTAGGGTTTTACATACCAAATCATTTTCCAAAGAACATATAATATAAAGGAAAACCTATCTCGATTCATAATCTATCGAACATAACAAAAAACATAAGTCCGGCGAGAACGGACTGTCCCTTACTCCATCAATCATAACATAAAATCGAATTCAAATCACAATTTCCAACCTCACATCCAGGGTGTATCAGGAATCAAACCCTAACACCTACATTACCAAACACATACGGGGTAGCTAACCCACGATATGCCTTCCCCGGTTATCTACCGAGGGCTCAAGATACCATGCCTTCCCAACCTCCATAGGTCGTACGTGAGTATCTCAAATGAGAACGTGCACAGGGGTCATAACCGGCGACCCCGTGGTCGTCCCGGGTCTCCCTTACCCACGTCTCCGGGCCCAACAAACCAAATCAAACCAAACTTCCATCTTTCAGGGGACAACTCGCTCAAACATATCATAAACGAATAACGAATTTCAAAACATAGCTTACTTATGCCAATACTTATACCAATTTCGAAAACTTAATGCTCATTTCACAAAATCATAACATAGCTTAAGCACTCGTATTTAATATATATATATATATATATATATATATATATATATATATAAAATATATATTCGCATACGGGGTAAGAAAACAACACGTAATAGTCTTAGGTCGCTTATCTAATATAAAAGATCCTAGCCTCACCTTTACAAAAGTAGTGGAAAAGGACGACAAACGGGCGAACAAGCATCTAAACCTCGGGCTCACGAACTTCCGGAAGAGGCTCTGAAACAAAAGAAGACAAGACTGAAGACTTAGACTCAATAATGAACCATATAGACGCTCGGCAATCCCCATGAATGCAAATGATGCAAATGAAATACAAGAAAGTGTCAATTAAAGCGTTCAAATTCAAATCACGTAAAACTCGCATCAAATAAATTCGTAAAATTAATATACAACATCTAACACAAAGTATAACATGTTCGCATAGCATATAAATTATAATAAACAAATAAAAGCCGTAGAATGGTAATTAAGGAAGCACGTAATCCATGCATGCAAGGTCGAATTGTATGAGATCAAATCAATTAAATGATCAAAATTCATTACATTAGAATTCATATATTAAATAAAACTTATATTAATTGATTCCTTAAATAAATGCATGACATAAGGTAATCTATATATATATATACACGTATATGCATGCAAAATCATGCAAAAGTCATGCATTTAATTAATAATATATATATATATATATATATATATATATATATTCACAGCCTGCACATGCACAAACATAACAAAATTGAAAGGAAAAATTGTATGGGAAAAGACATAAAACGCAGCAACGAAAATCATGCAGCGCAAGGTCGCGGGCGCGACCGAATTTCCCCTCAAACACGTCGCGGTCGCGACTCAAATTTCAGCCAGTTACGAGATGTGAGTCGCGGCCAGGAAAAATATCAGTTCACCGCGACTCCAAAAACATTTTCTCTCGAATTAAAGCTCGTCGCAGCCCTGTTTAACGCAGCAGCAGCAGTTTTAAAAGCAGGGGAGATGCAGGGGTTGGAACAGCAGCAAATCGAGCAAGATGACATCAAAACACAACATGAAAATGCAAGAAAACGCAGCAAAACAATCCTCCAACTCCCACGCAGCAGCAAGCACGCAGCACCAGTTCAAGACATCAACCAAATTCCAAGTTTTTGAAAAATAAAACTCAAGTGCATTAATGGCAACTTATCATACAACCAACTACCAACAAAATTAGGTTGATATATTCATAAATGAAGCTCATGTAGTCATATTTCATGCATCAATTCAAGATATAACTCAAGGAAGATCATATGAGTTCATATATTCACATAACCCTTACTATTCACTTCATATATCATATCTCAATCAATAAAGGCTCAAAATCTGAAATTCTTTGATGAAAATGATCAATTAAGCATGTACATATCAAATATAAGCTTACCCCTTGAAGATGATGGAGGGAAAATGAGATTGGAGCTCAAAATCTCAACTTGGTGAATAGTGACGGGATTTGTTCTTGTTCTCCAAAGAGAGCTGAAAATCTCTCCCTTGTCTTGTGTGGAACGAAATGAAGGAGAGAGGGATGATAGAGTATCAAGTTGGGGTCTTGTGGGTCCAGGTTTCATGTGAAAAGCTCAAAAGATGAGGGACTTATGTGCAAAATGATGAAAGGTGGTCATATGAGCGCGAGACAAAGTTACGGGCTGACTTCGGGGTATCAAACGAGGTCCAAAAATTATAAGGCCTGATCCATTGCACTCGAATCGTCGAAACGAGTTCAGCGGAGGTGACGGAATTCGAATCCGAATTCCCGAGCTCAAGTTACACTACCCGGAACCCCAAGGTGCGCTAAGTACATGTTAGCCTCCTTTAGGTTACCCCAACAAAACGAGTCCCGAAAACCCAACAAATAAACCCGAAAACATGTAACGAGCACATATTCAAGTACACGACTCATAAAACTCCAACATATTAAAAAGGCACGAAATTTCGATCTCAAATCGAACACGAACGCATCACGTTTCCACAAATATGCATATTATTCCAATAATAAAATTCAAATTCAAGAATCAATAAATAAAATAAATAAAATAAAATCAATTTTAACGAATTAAAAATAATTAAAATTTTATTAAAAAAAAAGCTATTTTTCAATTAAGTCCAAAACTTTCATAAAGTGTCAAATAAGTTCAAATCTACTTTTCAATTAAGTCCACTATTAAATAAAATCACACAATTAAGTCCTTAATTCAAATAAATCACATAACTTACGAAATTAGCTTGTTCGGGAATTAAATTCTCATATCATAAATTGATAAAATTCATATCATAAATCACTTGAGGTAAATTTTTGACATATAATTCAAATATTTCATATAAATTCAAATAATTCATATAAGAATTAAAATTAAATAATTCAAATAAACAATTAGAATAAATATAAAATGCGTAAACAATAATTTTAAATGCGCACATACGTCATACCTGTACGGTCTGAAAGTCGGGGTGTCACAGTACCAATACATACTCCCAAAATTTATAAACATTCAAGACATGCATTACAATGAAAGATCAATGCTAGACTCCCAAAAGCTGTAAAAAGGACTCAACCCCGCCTAGCACTCGATCTGCACGACCTGAAAATTGTGAGGTGTCAGTCTACCACAGACTGAGTGAGGGGTTTAAATAAATATTAGCGCACGTATCATGCAAGCTATAATCTCGGGTAAAGTCTTTTACAGTTGAAATAATATAAATTAATAAAAGAAATACTCTTCGCCCGAGATTACAACTATCCAATTTAACAATACAATCAATTACAATTCATTTCAATCAGTGGCCCGGCGAGTGAGGGCAATTCTCCAACCTTACTCCGAATGTGTACAATTCGTGCTTACTTTATTAATCAATAGGTGATCATGCAGCTCGATTATTGTGCATTCGTGCATATCGTATTCAAGCAAGACAATCAATAAGTGCAATCATGACAATAACCCGAGGATAATCCGTGGTGCCGGACCCGTCTCCAGTCTCCTTCTTCCTCCGGTTGATGGGGGATTGCAAGGCCCCGCCATCCATGCTCATTGAGTATAGGGTTCATGATTCCCTATACCCGGAACTCCTTCCTCCACTAACCTCCTAGTGGATTCAGGGGGCATCCCAAAAGTTGTGAGGATAGTGCAAGAGTTACCCGTCAGCCCTTGCTTCCTCGGTTGGCTCAGTACACTACCCTAGGGCCCAATGTGAACATGTTTTACCCGCCAAAATACGATCAATCAATCAATTCAATACGATAACAATCGGTCAATACAATAACAATTACAATCGGTCAATTTTTAAGTAATGAACAGGTTGGGAAAACTATAGATATATTTATACATTTTGGCAGAAAGGTCATATAAGGGTTGTACGGGTTCTATACATATAACTAAAAATTAAACCTCACCTTTACCGAACAACCAAAAAGCAAGGAGAAACCCTAAGGAGCGTGCTCCTCGTCTCCCAGACCGTGATCTGTGCAACAAGGGACAAGTGTACGTAAGACTCAACTCGTATGAACCATTTAAGACGCACGGCAAAGTCATGATCAATAAGTCATGCAATAATAATTAAGGAATGCCATGTAGGAGCATAATTATCAATAAAACAAGTATATATATCATATAATTCACATACGGTATCCAAAGAAGTGAAAAGAATGCAATATGAAAGGTTTTGGTGAAGTTTAGCAAAAACGGACAATTCTAGAAAATGTACATGTCGTGGAAAAATTGTAATATCTTAAATTATAGAAGTGAGATTTGAGTTTTGTTTGTTGGATATGAAAGTAGACACATAGACCTTTCCAACTCTATATGACACGTTTTCTAATTCAAACCGAGGTGAAAATGGCATTGGTTTGAAGTTGGACAAAATGCAGTTTCTGGAGGGGTCGCGGGCGCGACCAAAAACCTTCACAAAATGGTCGCGGCCGCGACCAAGTATTTTTGGCCGAATTTTCTCCAATTTTTCAAAACTCAAGACTTGGCTAAAATGGAGTCGCGGGCGCGACCAATTTTGGCCTATTTTCAGTCGCGGTCGCGACCCGTTACGCAGCAGCAGCAAAACAGGGGAAAAATAAGGGATTTCATGCCGAAAACCACAAAATTCATCAACTCAAGCTACTCCAATCCATAACAATTACTCTAACACACCAATTACACATTATACTTCATTTATACATCAATCAAACCATGAGATATACATCAACTCTTCAAGAATTTATCCATAAAACCCCAAATATACATACATGCTTCCAACTTTCATATACCTCAATATATTCATGCAAACTTTGGAATATAAGACCCTAAACATGCTTCTAATCATTTGCACACAAGAAACCATCAAATATTCATCAAACCCTACTCATGTAACATTCAAGAGATCAACCAAACTCTCCATTTATACCTCAAGATAGAAGAAAGAAAAGTTGGGATGATGATATGATGATGATCTAGCTTCTCAATTCCTTCCAAATATGACTTCAATTATAAGATGAATCGTCCTTCTCCTCCTTGGTGTTTATACCGTGTATAAGTGTGTATATGTGTGATTTCTTTGATGAAAATGAAATGAAATGGAAGAGATGAATGAGATAATTACAAAATTCTTCCCCATAAATGGATGACTCACCACAATTTGCATATAAGTCCATAAGCTTTACAAGGCATGCAATTGAGGTTGAGTTAGAAAGAAATGATCACTTAGCTCTAAGAATAGTTTATGCAATTAAATCCACACATTTATGAAATGATCAAGTAAGGTCACATAATATCAATTAGACACGTTATCAATTAATTCACGTAATTTTCACGTTAATGGAAGTTCATATAAACACATGAGAATATAAGGCATATAATGTTATGAAATTTAATATAAGGTAACATAATGCATGACTAAAAAATGGGGCGTTACACCGTTGCCCCACATTGAGGATTTATTCGACATGTTACAAGGTTTGGGGGTTTATTCAAAATTGGATTTAAGACAAGGGTACTATCAGTTGAAAATACGGGAAGAAGAAATTCCAAAGATAGTATTTAACACCCGGTATGGGCATTACGAGTTCGTGGTAATGCCTTTTCGTTTGACTAATGCCCCTGCAACATTCATGGATATTATGCATAGGATTTTCCATCCTTATCTCGATAAGTTCGTGGTAATATTTATTGGTGACATTCTTGTGTATTCACGGAAAGTTGAAGATCATGCTCGGCATCTCGGATTGGTGTTGGACACGTTGAAAGAGCACCGGTTGTTTGCAAAGTTTAGTAAGTGTGAGGTTTTTATCGACCGAGTTAAATTTTAATGGGACGAGGCATATGAGGCAAGTTTTCAACTCTTAAAGGAAAAGTTAACCACTACACTGGTATTAACACTTCCCCGAAGGCACTGGAGGATATACTGTTTATACGGACGCCTCGAAGGAAGGTTTGGGATGTGTTTTGATGCAGAACGGTAAAATGATAGTCTATGACTCAAGAAAGTTAAAGGATCATGAACAAAACTACCCCACTCACGATCTCGAACTTGTAGCAGTGATCTTTGCTTTGGGAAAGTGGAGACATTATCTTTATGGAATTTCTTTCGAGATCTTTTCCGATCACTGGAGTCTCCAGTATCTATTCTCTCAGAAGGAATTGAACAAGAGACAAAGGCGTTGGATGGAGATTTTGGCGGATTATGAGTGCACAATTCGATACCATCCCGGAAAGCCAATGTGGTGGTGGATATGCTTAGTAGGAAGGCTAGCGTGCCTAATGTAAAAGTGGAAAGTGTGAATGAGGATGAACCGTTCAAATTGGAAGCTAGTATTTAGAATATCACAGTTCAACCGGATCTTCGACAGAGAATATTTGTGGCTCAGAGAGTGGATCTCGAGGTTCAGAGATTAGCTGAGAAAGCTAGAATCGATCCAGAGTGTCTATTCGGATTCGATGACACCGGGCTTTTAAGGTTCAAAACTAGAGTGGTTGTACCGAAAGAGTTAAAACGGTTTATATTGGAAGAAACTCATCGATCAGGATATTCGATACATCACGGAGGGAACAAAATGTATAAGGATTTAAAATAGTTTTATTGGTGGAATAGACTTAAGAGGGATGTAATCAACTTCGTGAAACATTGCCTGACGTGCCAAGCAGTGAAAGCAGAGCATCAAAAGCCATCGGGGCTACTTTAACCGTTACCTATTCCGGAATGGAAATAGCAACAAGTAGCAATGTACTCCGTTACAGGCCTTCTGAGAGTAAAAGGTGGTCTTGATGGAATTTGGGTGATCGTGGATCGGTTGACAAAGTCGGCACATTTTCTTGCTATTCGGATGTCGGATAAAGTGACTAAGCTTGCTAAGAAATATTGTGATGAAATTATCCGAATTCATGGAATGCTGGCTAGCATTGTTTCAGATCCGGATTCAAGATTCACTTATAGATTTTGGCAAGAGTTACCAAGAAATTTGGGAACAAGGCTTCAATTCAACACAACTTTCCATCCTCAGACAGAGGGGCAGTCAGAAAGGTTAATTAAATATTTGGAGGATAAGTTGAGAGCATGTGCATTGGATTTTTCGAGTTTGTGGAATGAGCAATTGCCTCTGATTGAGTTCGCTTATAACAATAGCTATCAAGCCTCGATGAAAATGGCACCGTATGAAGCTCACTACGGAGGGAAGTGTAGATCCCCGTTATTTTTCGAATTAGAGGAATGGAATTGGACCAAATAGGAAGGAGTGAAACAAGAGGAGAATAAGGAAAAGCCTTCTAAGTCCGTGCAAGCGGCGATTGATAAGGTCCAATTGATTCAGCAAAGAATGAAAACAGCTCAAGATAGATAAAAGAGTTATGCGGATCGGCGGAGAAAGAATCTTGAGTTTGAAATGGGTGATAGGGTATTCTTAAAGGCTTCCCCGAGAAAAGCGTTCGCAAGGATTGGGAAAGGAGAAAAATTGAATCCTCAGTATTTAGGACTGTATGAGATTCTTGAGAAAATTGGAGATATGGCCTACCGTTTGGATCTACCGTCGAGTCTGACCGGAATCCACAATGTATTTCATATTTCCCAGCATCGGAAGTATTACCCGGATGAGTCTGAGATCCTACCCGTTGAAGAAGTGGAACTTGAGCCTAACCTCACCTTCGTTCAAAAACTGGTTAAGATTTTGGATCGAAATTTTCAAGAACTACGAAACTGGCGAAACCGGTTAAGGTCTTATACAGAAGTGATAAGTCGGAAGAGACTACGTGGGAAACGGAGGATAAGATGAGAAATTTCCACCCCGAGTTATTTCCGGGCAATCAGTGAATCCGAGAATGGATTCTTTTAAGGGGAAGAGGTTGTGACGCCCCGATTTTTCGGCCGTACAGATAGGACGTATGTGTTTACCAAACTGCGCGAATTAATTGTTTATAAGTGTTTTGTATATTTAATTTTATAATTAAATGCTAAAATGTTAAATAATTACATCTTTAATTTTATTAATATTAAATTTATATGTAATTCATTGACTTTTTTTTTTTATTTCAATATGAAATTTAATTTTGTTATTTAATATGGAATTCTTCGAATTTGTAAATGCGTTGCGTATGAGTGTTATAATCGCGCTTCGTTCTTATATGATTTCATATCGAAATTTCGTGAAAATTTAATATGTTGTACATACATGTGTTACGAATGTTTATATTTACTCGTTTTATGTTTTCGATGTCGTTTGGTGTGGTAACGAATTTATTTTGAGTTGTGGAACCAAATCGGGGGTTAACGGGCAATTAGCGCACCCTTGGTTCCGTATATGATATCTTGAGCTCGGGAACTCGGAATCCAGTTCCGTCAACTTCCTTGGAGTCGTGTCGTCCATTCAGGTCTAATGAACATAGCCTTATATTTTTATAAGCCTATTTGAACCCCCGAAATTCTACCGAAAAACAAATCGAATGCAAAACTGCCACACTTTACCATTTTAATCATAACTCTCACCATACTTAACCAAATTAACCATGGTCGGACTTTTTGGAACCCTGACTTAACCCTCTATCAGCCCTAACTACCCCCGTTTTGAACCATACCTGATACAAAGAGTAAAAAACTCAGCCAAACCTCTGACTTCCAGTTCCATTTTCGTCACCTTGCCAAGCTTGGAGATTTTGAGCTCAAATCTCTTCCAACTTCCAACCAATTCAAAAGGTGAGTTTAGTGTTGTAATTTACATTCGTTTATGATCATTTTGAACCATGCATCCCTAATTTTGAGCTAGTTTTCATGGGGTTTTGAAGATACGAATGAATAGTTAGGTTAAATGGAGAAATGATGAATTCTTGACTTCCTATGGCTTATAACTTGTTTTGATGCTTTATATGTGATTCTTCTCCCTTATTTATTGCTGAGTATACTTGTATTTGTCGGTGGTTAAGTGTTTGGTAAGATACCATTAATGAACTTGTCAAGAAATGCACGAAACTTGAACTAAATCTCCCTCCCTCACGTATTGAGTTACTGCTGCGTTTTTTGGACTTATTTTTGCTCTCAATTGCTGCTCCTTTCTGCCTTGTTTTGCAGCACCCCAACCGGAAAGGCGCCACATCCCCCACACTATGAGCCTGATCCACACATGAAATGGAAAGTCCATGCATGAACCCAGCTCACAGCGAATGGGGACTCACTCACTCATAAGGCTAGGCGGGAACTAAACCTTCGCAACCAAATCAAAAAGAACAAAGAGAAATGACAAATGTGGAAGCATAGCATACCATTCAGTACCAATTCAAGTAAAATAACGGGTTCAACTAGCATAAAGACGTATTCCCGAAAATTCATTCACAAACATAACTGCAGGATCATAATCATAGTCATAACATTTGTCCATTCTTTGAAAATTGAATCGAATTACAAAATGCATATGAAGTGACCCAAACTTAACCAATAGACTTGACAGACTCGACTTCCCACCTAGCACTCCAAACTTGCAAAGAAACTAAAAATAAACCGAGTTCAGTCTTTAAGAGACTTGTGGGTATAAAACATGGCATAAATATTATATAAGACAGTATTTAAACATTCACATGCAAGTTATAATCCCAAATGAGGTTTTTAGAGCATTTCCCAAATGGGTGAAATAAAGAAATCATCAAAAGGGATTATAACAATCAATTTTCATTAGGTCGTTTGTGGCTCGGCGAGTGGGCGTGCATGATCTCCAACTAACACCTTGTGTAATTCATTAAACATTCATTCATTCTTTCTTTCATGCATTACATTCTTTTGTGCACATTCATGATCATTTACACCTTCTTCCTCTTGGTTGGTGGACGCGTCGTTTTGGGTTGAAGTGTACCTTCCCGCCCAACGATATTGTCCTCACTAGACAGGTTTTGTTCCTCCCTGCCGTGTACCGACCCAGGAGAATGCGTCCACCCATTCACTGACCAAAAGGGGTTACATGAGTCCCCAAACGACACTCAGCATCCATTCCTCGCTAACTCCTAACGAGGTCCGATTACGCCGTTCATTCTTTGGAACTAGTGTGAGGGATCACCGTCGGCCCATGCGTCCCCGGATAGCCACTCACATCAGGTCCCTGGGCCCCATTCTGTGCATTCATTCATTCATTCTCGCCAAAACATTTGGTAGGATTAATAAAATAAAGGCTTTACGTTGCAATCATTTACTCTTGAAACGACTCTATATACATATAATAATTTTTGGTCGAAATCTTTGCACATTGGAAGTATATAGGGTTGTTTAACTAAATAGTAGAGAAACCCACCTGTACACCTCTTACCGAACAATACGAAGAAGAAAAGAAGACTCGAAAGTGTCCTATGAACTCGGCATCTCGGCACTGGAGAAAACCGTACAAAGGACAACGTAACGTGTTCATGAGACTAAAGACCCCAAATGAACCATATATGACGTACGACATGCAATGAACATGATATGAATGCATAAGTGATGGTGTTATGTCATAAACATGTTCATGTGCGCGATTAATGCATCTAGAGCGTATAGACAAATCATTCATTCGTTCAAGGAAGCGTTAATATTCATTAAGTTCATAACTTTCACATTTCATACCCAATCAATTCAAGAATTTCACATAGCGATCATATCACGTACTATAACACGTTTACAATTGAAGAAGAGACAAATAAATACATTCAAATCTAGATTGGAAATTAGATAAGAACATGAAATAGGTAACAATTTAATTTCCATAATTCAATTAAATCAACAATACTTAATATATATATATATATATAATGTATATTATATATATATATATATATATATATATATATATATATATATATATTTACATGCACATGCATGCATATTTGTATATTATAACACGTTCATGCATTAATACTCAAAACCATGCACAAATAATAACATACAAGCAATTATGTTATGTATATAAATTACACATGCACACACGCAACATGTACTAGAAATAACCTATGCACAATTCCTTACAATAACACACTACATTATATATATACGTGCACACATGCATGCATCTTCAATTCCATTTAAATCATTTCATGCATGCAAACATCAAATAAATTAACTTTAAATACATGCATGCATAAATTATCACACAAACACACACCTATATATCTATATATATGCATATATACACGTACACACACACACACTACATGCATGCATTATCTATTACTATATTAAAAAAAAAAACCTTTTTTTCACTCACAAACGACTGTTCGTGACACCAAAACACCAATTTTTAGTGTTGCCTGTAATAACCCTAGAACTTTTAATTAAATTACTTTTAGTTTAAAGGTTTTTTGGGGAAGTTCATTTTGGGAAGTTTGAGATTTGAGAAAGTATGCACGATAAAAAAAAACTCCCTCAACTTCATAACCTCTTCTTCTCTGACCTCAGTGTCATTGACTCGATAACTTCTTTTCTCAACTCAACCCACAATTTTCTGAACTTCCTCCCTCAACTCACTAATTTCATATTCAAAAGAATTATACTACATGGAACAAAAAAACAGAAAAAAAAAAGGAGTTGAGCAATTAAATAACAATGCTTGGATAATAGTTCTATTATGGGGGTTAATTGGTCTTCTAAGTTTGCATGCTTGGGGTAATCGATTGTTCTTTGAGTTTGCAGTATTTGAGTGGCCGACTATTTATCCAAGTTCAATCTTTTCCTCTCAATTAAATGGTAAACAAAGAGGTACTTTCAAAAGATTTTGCGTCGTCGTTTGAAATAATTATTGAGGTTCAGTCTTTTTCTTTCAATTGTACAGCGACAAACGAAGGAAAATTATTTTCGTAAAGATTCTGGGTCGTAAGGGATTCATCGAGTTTTGATATTTTTCTTTCAATTTGATTTTTTTTAGGATGTCATTTGAGTTTTGGTGAATATTTACACTCTTTAATTTTAGTAATTGATGACTAAATTCTGTACTGACAGATTAGGGTGGACTCCCAAATAGCAGTAGCAAGATCAAAGTGGTATTTTTTTGTGTGTGGTCTGTTTTCTGTTGAATTGTAGAGTATTATTTGGGTAAAATTATGTGACAACAATCTGGTAAGATATTTTTCCCTGATATTTATTTTGGAATTTCTCTTGAATTATACCGTATATTTTAGAATAAATTATGTGATGACAAATTTAAAAAATCTGTCATTCTGACTTTTTTATTGATAGATTTTCTCTTGAATTATAGCGTATTTTTTAGATAAAATTATGTGATGACAAATTAAAAAAATTCCGTGACGACAGATTTGATTGGAGTCGCAGTAGCAAGACCAAAGTTGAAATCCAGTAAAATACTTCTGAGCACTATTTTTTTTATCTATTTTCTCTTTTTTGTGGTTTGTTTTCTCTTGAATCATAACATATTTTATTGGGGTAATATTTTTCCTTATAATTATTCATTATTCATCTTATTTTATTTTATATTAGTCAGAATTCATTTTATATTTCTGCCTAATGACTATTTTTTTGTATTGTGTTTCAAATTACAGATAATCCAGTATTCTAAATATCGTTGAATTGTTTTGATAACCCTCCACATTGGATCACTTTTATCATGTTAGATTTATGCGAACCGACATACACTCTTAAATATTTTACTATATGTTCATTTTGTTTTTTTAATTTTTATTTTATTATCTATGATATACATTAACAAACTTTTTTCCCAATTTTTAGGCACCAAAATAAAAAAATAAATGGTGAAATATATCTATATTTATATATAGATATAATTATGTTTCATATATATTCTTAAAAGGTTATATTTTTTAAATTACATGTATAAACGAGACAATGGTGAAAAGCTTATAGATTATTATTATGTAAGAGATATTAAGTTATAATTGTTGATTTATCTAACTTACCACAAGAATACAGTAGAGAATTTTGATTTAAGGTTTTTGTGGATATATGATCATTAATGTGTTATAATTGTTGATTTATCTAACTTACCACAATAATACAGTAGAGAATATTGATTTAAGGTTTTTGTAGATATATGATCATTAATGTTTTGTTTCGTGCTTTATTATGATAATTATGATTTAAGTTATAATTGATTTTTTTTTTGGGACATATATAGGTTATAAAGATATATATTACTATTATTTACAATTATATATGTATGAAATTGTAAAAATATTTAAATATATGAAAGTATATTCTTTAAAATCTTAAATAAATTTAATATTCCTTTTAATATGATACATAAATTATACGTAAAGTATAAAATTATTATCAATTTATTTATGCGCGCGGGGACCGCGTGAGGCGGTTACTGGTTTACGTATACACAAACACATAGTATATATATATATATATCTATACAACACAATCATGAAGGAAAAATGAAAGAAAAGAAGCAGTAAGCTTCTGCAAAGTGGCTACCCGGCCGGGCCTATACACGCCTAAAATCTCCCCGGCCGGGGAGATGTAATACAGACTCGAAGCAGCAGCCCCTTATAAAGCTTTCCCCTGTTTTAAAAGTAAGAAACGCAGCAGCAGGTAGCAGGCAACCAAGGGAACAAACTCAACAGTAAATCAGGTCATAAGTTCCCACAAAATTGACTGAAAACTAATAGCAACTAGGTAAGGAATTAGCAGCAACTGATAGCAACAATTCACGGCCAAAAACAGGGGATAACATCCTAAAAACAGGGCATCAGCCTCACGCACACTTCAACCAAAAAACAAGCAACGATCAAGGTAAAAAGGAGCAACAAATGACAGCACTTTCAGTCCCAAACACAGCAGCATCAGTTCATAACGTGAGGGAGAAGAAGAAGATCATTTCATGTAATTTTCTTAACAAATTCATTAATGATAACTCATAAATGCTTCATCTACCATATAATAAATTACCATAATTTCAAATAGGGAGTTAAAACAACCATATTCATGCTTTGAATCAACCAAATCCATTATGGAATGAAAGAAATCAACAAAATATCATTAACCTAACTATTTCATCATCTCTTCAAAATCCCATGCTCAGATGCTCAAAATTGGGGATGCATAGATTAAAATGACACATATTGAATTTATCTCAGAACCCTAAACTCACCTTGTTGATTGGATGGAAGATGGAAAAGATTTGAGCTTGAATCTCCAAGGTGTACAAGGGTTACGGGATTTTCAGGACAACAGGGGTTTTGACTGATATTTCTCTAAGTGTGAGGGTTGGTTAGGTTTAGGCTGCTTAAGGGATGTTAGAGGGTTGAGTTAGGGTTCCAAGGAATTAAACCATGGTTAATTTGGTCAACTTTTGAGAAAGTTGTGGCCATTTTAGTGAGCTGTGGCAATTTTGACGAACGTAGCACTTTTCGGTTGAATTCCGGAGGTTCAAATAACTTTGGAAAAATATAATGCTAGGTTCATTAAACTCAAATTTTTGTTACGAGTTCAACGAAGTTGACGAAACTTGAATCCCAGTTTCCTAGCTCAAGATATCACATACGAAACCAACGGTGCGCTAATTGCTCATTAGCCCCCAATTTGGATTCCAAGAACAAAATAAATTCGCAACTAATGCAAATGAATCCGAAAAAATTAAACGGGCATATATTCATATTCATGATATGTATATCTCCAACATATTAAATTTTCACGAAATTTCGATATCAAATCATATAAGAACGAAGCACGTTTATAACACTCATGAGCAATGTATAAATAAATTCATAATATATAACAAGATTTAAATTCATTTTTAAATATAAACCAAAGTGTATGAATTAAATATACATTAAATCAAAATGCACTAATTACATATATTTTAAAATCAAATTGCACGAATTAAGTATTTATATTTAGCATTAATAACATTAAGATTTAAAAGTCAACTAATTCATATATAACTAATAGTAATTAACTTAAGGTATGAATAATTAACATTTAACATATAAAATTAAAATATTTAAAACACTTATAAACAATTAATTCGCGTAAATTAATAAACACATACGTCATGTTATTCGACTGAAAAACTGGGCCGTTACAACCTCTCCCACTTAAAAGAATCTGTCCTCGGATTCACTACTCGCCCAAACAACCAATGAGAGATTCCCCATCTCTCACAAGCAACAAGGAGAGAGCCCCGTCTCTTGAGCAACAATGAGAGAACCCCGTCTCCCCAACAACAACGAGAGAACCCCGTCTCTCAGACAACAATATAAGGGAGTCTCCAATAGTCCCGAGCCCCTCAACATAAAATAGTTACATTAAAGAACAATTACAAAAGGAAGTGTCACACATTATTTACAACAATTAAATTCACATAATTCACACAAAGCAATTTAACACGATAAGCGATTAAAGCACATGTTATCAAAATTATTTAAATTAGATTTGCATGTATGCATGTGTCATGGATGCTTCATGTACTGCTCACCGAGGTAAAGAAATTTGAAGTTGGGAGTTTTGTTGTACAATTCATAATCTACCCTGAAAGTTAGTGCAAAGCTTGACTTGTCTTTAATTTCTTCAGTATGCCCCGGTGAAGCCATGATAGGCCCTGTTCGAATATTATTCTTGATTCCCTTCTGACTTTTACTGCTTCTAATCCTCTTCGATCTTTCATCATTTCCCATAATCTTCATTAAGGCAGACCAACTCTTTTAAATAACCGAGCTTTGACCTTCCTGTATACCCTTAGACCATCCGTCCCGAAGTTAGGTCCATATCTACTATCTTTACCCCCCTATCGGAGTCTAATATATTCTCGAGGATAATTACTCTTGACAACCTTAACGATTCAATCCCGACCTTGAGATATTTATCATTATGGTCTCTCTCAACACGAATCCATTTCCATCTTCCGTTCATGTTATCCATTCATTCTCTTCGACCCTTTAAGACTATATTCGGTATCTGGCCCCACATTTCTTGAATCGAAGACAGAATGTTCTTGATGATTTTTTTGAAGTTTGATGTAAATCTTCCAATGATCATCCTTTTTGGTTTGGTTTCTTCTTAAGTTTCCTTCCGAATTACCATGGGAATAACCGATGACTTAATAATATTGTCTTTGTTGGACCTCCTTTGTACTTTATTGGATTAATCTTGATTGACACCATTCCCTTTATATGATAACTTGATTCAGCTTCCTCTTGTCAACACTGATTTAGGAGTTCCCCGAAGCTCCTGCATAATTCCATCAACTCCTCTATACCTCGCGATAAACTTCAACCCAACTTAGTAACTTAACACTTATTTTGACAGTTTGACCATTAGAGTCGTTTTATTCATTTTCGATCACCACCATTGGAACTCCCAGGTCTTCCTTAATTTGCAATTTCGTTGTTTCTACTAAAATATTTCTTCGGGTACAACTTCAATCTTCCAATTTATCTCTTAGTCATGCTCTCCCCCTTAAATTTTCCGCCCTTACATGTCAAACTCCATCAATCCTTCTTTCATCGAAATTCTTGATGAGCAATTTTTCATTTAAAGAGAACTTTAATCCAAATGGTAACCCGAAGATTTTGCCTTTCAACTTCCCTTTTGATTTTCTTGATGTCCGAAACCCCTTTCCTATTCTTGTCCGATCCGAACACCCCGTAGTCAACTTTAGTCTTGCTTTTCTTTTCTAAAATCCCATTTCCATCAAGCTATCCATTACTTGAAATTCTTTATTTCCCCCGAAGTCATCTTCCTCTGAATTCGAAAGTGGCTCGGTTAATGTGATGCTTGATAGGTGAGGTGAATGAGCTTCCTATCAAATAAACACTAAAATACATGTCGGTTAAGATGATGATGCACGTGGCACACTTGCAACAATGTAATATACAACACATTAAGGCAATGAAATCAGATAAGGATGTACGCACAAGTATAAGTAAGGAAAATTTAAATAATTTGGTGCAAATTATAATGCACGTGCTATGAATGTTTAAAACCTGTCACCCCAATGGCAAGCCATTAGTTCGGTAGCTTATCCTCATTTCTCTACTCAGGGCTTCATTTGACTTGCTGATTCCTCCTTGTTTTTCCCACGGTCTTCAAGATTCCTATGCCTCTTCGTACATCAAGTTATATTTTCCCCGGTCCGGAATTGAAATTTCTTGATCTCCAAAATCTTCTAAATCCACTTCTCCTCGAAATCGACCCCTGCTACTAGTCGTCACCTTGACCAAGATTCCTGAGCTTATCCTTTATGAGTTTAGATTGGTGAATTAAACTTGTTTTTCGATTGCTTATACTTGAGCGCATGATTTCCTTCCTCTTGAATTTCCGATAATTCAGCTTGAATTTGGAAAACGAACTCAAATCCCGTCCTCAATATTGGTACCTTCCATAAATTTGTATTTACCACGTTACCTGCCTTTCTCTACTCCCTTCCCAATCTAAACTCTTCCCGATCTTGACCTCTAAAACTCGATTCCTAATTTCCAGGTTTATGTAGAAACCCTTCTTTGACAACTCTTGGTACTCAATTCCCACCGGGTCCATTTTACCTTGACTCCTCTCAATCCTCGGCACCTCTTCAATGGTCTGAACCTTGAACTAAATTACCTTCAAGAAGCCTTCACCCTATTCTTTGGATTGAATGATCCCCTTGAATTTCATTAAGGCGACCTATATAGTAGTACCATATATTTTGACCTTTTAAATCACCACCATCCCTTGATCAATCCCTTATTTCACCAAGGATTCCTCTCCCATTACATTTCCAAAGTTGAACCTCCCATTCCGGCTCCTGACCCTTGAACTCGAACTCCATCTAGGAAGGCCTCACATCTTGAATTCTCTATATTCTTCCCCGGTGCATCCTTCCTATCTTCCATGCCTCAGAAAAAACTTAGAATAGATCGTCTTTATCGTAGAACTTGGCCGTTGTTTGATATTATCTTCATAACCTATAAATAATAACTCATTTCGAAGATATATGCATCCGATTAGTGCATGCCAACGGCACATATTCAACACGAAAGGCACGGATCCAATATTAAAATACAACAGGTAATTCGACAAGATTCAAAAGTAAAGACAATTTCAAGTTCAAAATTGATGCAATGCACACATTATCACGTAGTTCCTAAGCCGTACGACCAATACTGACTAAATCACGACCCGAGAACACCGATTTTGCAACCGAACTCTGATACCACTTAAGGATGTAGCACCCCAACCGGAAAGGCGCCACATCCCCCGCACTATGAGCCTGATCCACACATGGAATGGAAAGTCCATGCATGAACCCAGCTCACAGCGAATGGGGACTCACTCACTCATAAGGCTAGGCGGGAACTAAACCTTCGCAACCAAATCATAAAGAACAAAGATAAATGACAAATGCGGAAGCATAGTATACCATTCAGTACCAATTCAAGTAAAATAACGGGTTCAACTAGCATAAAGACCTATTCCCGAAAATTCATATACAAACATAACTGCATGATCATAATCGTAGTCATAACATTTGTCCATTCTTTGAAAATTCAATCGAATTAAAAAATGCATATGAAGTGACCCAAACATAACCAATATACTTGATAGACTCGACTTCCCGCCTAGCACTCCAAACCTGTAAAGAAACTGAAAACAAACCTGGTTCAGTCTTTAAGAGACTGGTGGGTATAAAACAGGGCATAAAAATTATATAAGACAGTATTTAAACATTCACATGCAAGTTATAATCCCAAATGAGGTTTTTAGAGCATTTCCCAAATTGGTGAAATAAAGAAATCATCAAAAGGGATTATAACAATCAATTTTCATTAGGTCGTTTGTGGCTCGGCGAGTGGGCGTGTATTATCTCCAACCAACACCTTGTGTAATTCATTAAACATTCATTCTTTCTTTCTTTCATGCATTACATTCTTTCGTACACATTCATGATCAGTTACACCTTCTTCCTCCGGGTTGGTGGATGCGTCGTTTTGGGTTGAAGTGTGTAACGCCCCGCTCATCCGATAAATAAGGTACGTCACCTTTCAACATTTTTATGTGTTTAATTATGTGTTTGGTGCGTTGTGTGGCCCTCTTTTGAACACTTTTAGAGTTTAGGGCCCTTTTTGTAATTTTCTCCTTTTAGGGGTTTTTCCGGTCACTTCTCATTCGGCAGAGATTTTGACTTCTTTGATCCCTTTATCGCGTCCGGGGCAGCGAAACGAGTCCGTACACTCTAAGTTTGCCAAATTCTGACTTCGTTAGCCTATTCTTCCGACCCTTTTTGCATACGAGGACCCGAGATACATACCCGAATCCTTGTTTTGCATGCCATTTCAGCAGCTCCAGCCGCATCGTCTTCTTCCTCGCGCAGAGCACTATTCACACACAGTGAAGGTGCAATTTCACACACATGCCGTTCTCCCTCGTTTCTCGACGGAATTCGACGAATCAATAGTGGAAATTCATCAGCTCGACGAGCCCGTCACAACCGTACCAATATCGTGGCCAATCGAAGACCGACGGCGGTGCATCGGCGGCCTGAAAGTGGCGGGTGGGCCCACCACTTTGTCGCCGGTAATCCGGCGACTTTCGCCAGCCAATCTCTACCCTACCCTATGTTTTTGGACCTTCCCGTTCCATTTCCAGCCTCCGTTCAGCATGAAAACCACCGCAAATGGTGGTTCCGGCGGTGACGCAGCGGCAGAAACTTCGGCAGCGATTTCGGCCCTTTTCTCGGCCGGTTTTGGTGGTGGTCGCTTCACGAAAGTTTCTTGGAATGACGAAACGTAGTGGATGGCATCGACGGCGTTCCAGGAACCGACCGTTGGCGGCGGACCGGTGGTGAACCGGCGGGTCTGAACCGATTACTGTTCCGGCTATTTTTTCGGCGATTTGACTTGGGGCTTTCGTAGGGCTCGTTCCAAGCTTTCCAACAGTATATCCGGATTTTATTTTCGTTTAGCGGTTTGTAATTAATTTCAGTTTTCGTAGTTGGAATTAGTTCGGTTTTTCGTCAACGAAGTCCGGTGAGTTTGGTAGTTTCTGAAATTGATTGAGGGCTTTTGTTGAGCAGGCCGAGACGTACGTTTCTGTCCTTCCGGGGATTTTTCCGACCACCGGAGACGGTATTCTGGTGGCGGCCGGTGGCTATTCGACCGGCTCCGGTAGCGGCATTCCGGTGACCTTCGGACAGAAGGTTCCTTTCGTTGTGGTGAGTCCAGCGCCACTTTTCGTTCGTCAATCGGATGCCCGGTTGATTTGTTGTGATTTATTTTGTGTATTTCTATTTATTTGAAATTAATTGTCTTAATTGCGATAAATTGTTAATTGCTTGAATTGTCGATCGAAATGTATTCCAATGTGTATGAAATCATGTATTAAATGAATGTGATATGGATTGATGCTTTGAATTGTAAATTGAACCCCGTTATGCCGAAATTGTATTAATTGTTAATTGTTTTAAAATGTAATTTGTTCTTGTATGCTTGATAATTAATGAATATGCATTGTATGTCATTTGAAAACATGTAATAAGTTATGAATGTATGAATTCATGTTGTTGAATGATATAGCTGGAAATTGATAAATGACTTTGTGAATCTATATGGAGCACGTAACATGTTATATGAATTAATCGGCTATATATATATTGTGAAATGGTATGAAATGTGATATATGAATTTGTTTGATTTAATTAAATAATCTTGCTAATTGAATCCATTTCATTACTTGTGAATTGATTTGATTTCTTTGTAAATGCGCATTATATGAACCAAGTATGCAATATCTGAATTGGATAAGACTTATATGATTAAATTAGGAACTTTTGCATGTAAGAATAGTTTAATTGTACGAATATGGAATTACTATGTGCTATATGAATTAATATGAAATAATTCGAAATTGCTTTGTCTTTCTATTTCTCTTGTTTACATTAATTGTACGCATGAATGTGTCCTAATTTGTAATATGATTTCTTTGAGCTATTTGTCCAACTTGAAGGGGTGTATGTGTAATTTTGTAAACAATATGAATAATGTTTGATTTAATTAGGTAACCTTGTTAATTGAATCCGTTTAGTGATATATGAATTGAGTATACCATGTGTGAATTATATAAAATTGATATAGTTAGAATTGGTATGTGATTTCGTGAGATTTAAATGATTTGAATGTCTCTATTTGTCTATTTTACAATTGTAAACTTGATATACTTGAATTATAAATGTTATATGAAGTTCATGACTTGATTTGCTATGAATTATGAAAGATATGAAATGATTGGGCTTGAAACCCTCATGTATGGAATGTACTTGAACGAATTACTTGATTATGTAACTCCATAACATCATTTTACTTCTTATACATCTCATATCATGTGTTTAGCACAGCCGTGCGTCTATGTGGTTTCATATTGAGTCAATTCTCACGAGTACACATTGTTCCTTCTCTTGTACAGTTTGTTTCCAGGGCGGAGACTTCCAAATTGAATAGGCACCCGTATTGCTCATGTTTCTTGTCTCGTGGTATTTCAGGTGAGGGTGTTTGCGTTCTAGTTACATATCAAACCCTACAACCTTTATTTGATAAGTTTTGGCACAAAACCCTATATATATATATGTATCGTTTCAAAATGGAATCATCGAGTAAATGTTTTTAATAGAGTAAATTATTTTCTAATGAATCGATATGTATTATGTTTCTTATGAATTGAATGTTTTGGCGAGATGCATGATATGATTATGAACCACACGGGCCCCGGGACTTAGTGCATGTGGTGATCCGGGGAGGCAAGGGCCGACGGAGAACCCGTGTACTAGTTCCACCAAACTAACGGCGACTCCGGACCTCGCTAGGAGATTTGGCGTGGAATGGGAGCCGAGTGCCTTTGAGGGATTCATGTACCCTCATTGTGCCTATGTATGGACCGGTGATCAGGTCTAGCTAACCTGTCCACCAACCGGAGGAAGAAGGTTGGAACTCATTTTATGATTATGATTATGAATATGTTATGATTGATAGGCACCGTGCGGGAAGGCCGGGACACGGATTGCCCAAATGAATATGATTTAGGATATGATATATGATCTGTGTGTATTATGATATATTGCATGATCAACTATTTAATGTATTGATGATATTTGTCGTACACGGTCGGAGTTTGGTTGGAGATAATGCACGCTCACTCGCCGAGCCTTTATACTTATGTATGAATTATGAACTTAATGAATTTAATATGAATTAGTCGTAAAGTTCGAGCATTGCTTACTTAATTTCTAGCCCTTCGAGGGAACTAACTTCAAATAAAACTTTGCTCGGGATTTATGGCTTGCATGCGCATGTTTCTATATTATATGTATAGCCCCTACTCACTTAGTCTTCTAGAGACTGATCCCTCTTTTCACACTCTCAGTTTTTGCAGGTTTAGCTAGGCGGGAGTCGAGTCTTGTCATGTTTGTTCGAGTCACTTGCTCACTTGAGTCACATTTCACATTATTATGAATTTAATTGTATCTCTTTATGAATTTAGGCCTCGGTGTCCATTTTGATTATTGGATTTGATTCGGGACAGGTTACGTGGTTAGTTGAACCCGTTTTTAGGTTGCATGTCTGATTTAATTTATGTTCATGATATGTATAGGGCTTGTAGCCATTATTGAAATTCATGTTTGGCTCTGATGCTTCCGCAATATGCTTTGGTATTCTGATTTAATTGGTTCAGGGTTAGATTCCGCCTAGCCAGGATATTTTGTTTTGTCACCCGTTCGCTATGAGTCCGGTCCATGCTTGAACTATCCATTTCTTGTGTGGGCTAGACTTGTAGTGCGGGGGTTGTGGCGCCTATCGTGGTGGGTGCTACAAAGTGTACCTTCCCGCCCAACGATATTGTCCTCACTGGACAGGTTTTGTTCCTCTCTACCGTGTACCGACCCAGGACAATGTGTCCACCCATTCATTGACCAAAAGGGGTTACATGAGTCCCCAGATGGCACTCAGCGTCCATTCCTCGATAACTCCTAACGAGGTCCGGTTATGCCATTCATTGTTCAGAACTAGTGTGAGGGATCATCGTCGGCCCATGCCTCCCCGGATAGCCACTCACATCAAGTCCCTGGGCCCCATTCTGTGCATTCATTCATTTATTCTCGCCAAAACATTTGGTAGGATTCATAAAATAAGGGCTTTACGTTGCAATCATTTACTCTTGAAACGACTCTATATACATATAATAATTTTTCTTTGAAATCTTTGCACATTGGAAATATATAGGGTTGTTTAACTAAATAGTAGAGAAACCCACCTGTACACCTCTTACCGAACAATACCAAGAAGAAAAGAAGACTCGAAAGTGTCCTAGAACCCAGCATCTCGGCCCTGGAGAAAACTGTACAAACGACAACGTAACGTGTTCGTGAGAATCAAGACCCCAAATGAACCATATATGACGCACGACATGCAATGAACGTGATATGAATGCATAAGAGATGATGTTATGTCATGAACATGTTCACGTGCACGATTAATGTATCTAGAGCATATAGACAAGTCATTCATTCGTTCAAGGAAGCGTTCATATTCATTAACTTCATAACTTTCACATTTCGAACCCAATCAATTTAAGAATTTCACATAGCGATCATATCACGTATTATAACACGTTTACAATTGAAGAATAGACAAATAAATACATTCAAATCTAGATTGAAAATTGGATAAGAACATGAAATAGGTAACAATTTAATTTTCATAATTCAATTAAATCAACAATGCTTAATATATATATAACACAAACACACACACACACACACACACATATATGTAATATATATAAATACCTTTATATATATATTTTCACGCACATGCATACATATTTATATATTATAACACTTTCATGCATTAATACTCAAAACCATGCACAAATAATAACATGCATGCAATTATGTTACATATATACATTACACATGCACACACGCAGCATATACTAGAAATAACCCATGCACAATTCCTTACAATAACACACTACATTATATATATATATATACGTGAGCACATGCATGCATCTTCAATTCCATTTAAATCATTTCATGCATGCTAACATCAAATAAATTAAATTTAAATACATGCATGCATAAATTATCACACAAACACACACCTATATATATATATATGCATATATACGCGTACACACACACACACACCCTGCATGCATGCATTATTTACATATACACTAACACATAATATATATATATATATATATATATATATATATATATATATATATATATATATATAACACAATCATGAAGGAAAAATGAAAGAAAAGAAGCAGCAAGCAACTGCAAAGTGGCTACCAGGCTGGGCCTTTACACGCCTAAAATAACCCCGACCGGGGAGATGTAATACAGACTTGAAGCAGCAGTTCCTTAGCAAGCTTTCCCCTGTTTTAAAATTAAGAAACGCAACAGCAGGTAGCAGGCAACCAAGGGAACAAACTCAACAGTAAATCAGGACATAAGTTCCTACAAAACTGACTGGAAACTAACAGCAACTAGGCAAGGAATTAGCAGCAACTGACAGCAACAATTCACGGCTAAAAACAGGGGATAACATCCTAAAAACGGGGCAGCAGCCTCACGTACACTTCAACCCACAAACAAGAAATGATCAAGGCAAAAAGGAGTAACAAATGAAAGCAATTTCAGTCCCAAACACAGCAACATCAGTTCATAACGTGAGGGAGAAGAAGAAGATCATTTCATGCAATTTTCTTAACAAATTCATTAATGATAACTCATAAATGCTTCATCTACCATATAATACATTACCATAATTGCAAACACGGAGTTAAAACAACCATATTCATGCGTTGAATCAACCAAATCCATCAAGGAATGAAAGAAATCAACAAAATATCATTAACCTAACTATTTCACCATCTCTTCAAAATCCCATGCTCACATGCTCAATGTAGCACCCTAACCACAAGGCACTACATCCCCCGCACTATAGCCTCGATCCACATACGAAATGGACAATCCGTACATAAATTAAAACTATAGCGAACGGGTGACAATCAAAATAAACGCGCTAGGCGGGACACTCCCCAACATATTTAGATCAAAACATGAATTTAAAAATGGAAGCAATAAGCCAATCATACATATATGTACCATATTTACCGAATAGATACATAATAGGTACCAAACTAACTATCACTACATTACCATCTCTTTATACTATATCCATGCTCAAGTACTCAAAATATGCTAACAATTATCATGACATGTCTCTCCCAAAAGTTCCATACAGGCTATATCACAAAGCTATACATGAAAGGTGCAATGCTAGACCCGTGAAAATGCAAGACTGGACCGGACTCCCGCCTAGCACGACCACGCTCACAAGTACCTGAAAAGTGAAGTATCAGTCTACTAAAGACTGAGTGAGGGGCAATAAATATATATAGCACACGTCACATGCAAGTTGTAGCCTCGGGTGAAGACACGAAAAAGAAATAATGATATAGTTCAAGAAAACTTGTTCTTTGCCCGAGATTACAACTAATCACTTTAACATTTTAACTTGATCATTTCATGAACATGTGGCCCCGGTGAGTAAGGGCGATTCTCCAACCTTTACACCAAACGTGACAATACGTGCTTGCATGATTTATTCAATACGTGATCATACATTTCCTTTAGTCCTCAAATAACATATTCATGCTTAAAATATGCAATAACCCGAGGATAACCCGACATGCCAGAATCATCCCCAGTCTCCTTCTTCCTCTGGGTGATAGTGGGTTTGCAAGGCCCAACTATCCACGACATGGTGTGTATAGGGAACATGACTCCCTAAACACGGAACTCCTTCCACCACTAATCTCCTAGTGGGTTCGGGGGTGATCCCAATGAGGTGAGAATAGCTTAGGAGTTACCCGTCAGCCCTTGCTTTCCCCGGTTGGCTCAAGAACTATGCTCGGGCCCACGTGCAATCATGTACTCGCCAAACATGCTTGAAAATCATGACAATCATGGCTTGCTTGCTTGAAATATTTGTATTTTGGAAAAAGTTTATAGATATAATACGTTTTGGCCGAAAATAACACATAACGGTTGTAGGGTTCTATGTACCTAAAACAAAAGCTCACCTTTTCTTACAAAACAAAACAAGGATATGCTCTACGGAGCCTGCTCCTCGTCCACGACCTCGTGACCTGTGCAAACACGATGTGTATACGTGAGACATGACTGAAAATGGACCAAATATGAGGAACCGCGAAAATGCAAAGAGATGACAAGCAATTCACAATGTGGCATGAAAACATCTTGTTTTGTTACATATTAGATTATATAATAGCAATTCGGGCTAAAAGAAATCATCGGATCATGGGGCTAAAAATGTAATTTTATGCAGAAACTTTTGTTCTGTCAGACGCCCGAGAATAGCCGTTCCGGGTTCCCATTTGAAAATGGGAAGGGCCGTTCCCATAAACCCGAAAAAACGCGCCAACGATTTCCATTTTTAAAACAGGCTGAAGCTGGGAATGGCCCTTCCGGCACGCAGGCCAAAATGGGAACGGCCGTTCCCAAGCTCGGCCGCCTATTTTATTTAAAAGAGTGGGAACGCCTGTTCCCACAATGCCTTGAGGCTGGGAACGGTCATTCCCAGTTTCTGCAACACAAAAACAGAGTAGAAACAGGGGAAGGCTACGGGAAACAAGCAATCAAGCAACCAAGTCCCTATTATTTCTAGAAATATGCATGTATACATGTTCAAAGGATAATAAAATAACACTTAGACATATAAATCATGAAATATTATCAAGAATTCAAGGGTTCATGTTCATGATCAAGCTTGATCACTCAAGCTAAATACTCAAGTATTCTTGCTCCAAATCATGCCATAATTCAAGATATGATCATATAATCATGCTTCAAGCAACAACTACTCCGTCTATGATATAAATCCTCAAACCCTAGCTAAACCATATTTGATCAAGAATCATCAAATCATGCAACAATCACCTTTGAAGAACAAGAAATGAAGAAAATAGATGAAGAAGATGTCTAAGCTCCAATTCTTGCAATATTTCTTGAAATCTTGGATGAATATGATGAAAATTCACTTCTTCCTTTTCCTTCTTGAAACAGAGAGTAAGGGAGCAAAATATGTTGGGAGATTTTGATGATAATTGATCAAGGAAGAACATGGAAGAAATATGTCGATCCATCCAATTTTGAAACTTGTGAAATGCCTATATTTACCACTTGATCCCTTAATTGTTTAAGTCATGCACTTGAGGATATAAGGTTTTGAAATGTATTCAATTAGGTCCTTGAAAGATCATGCAATTAAGTCCCTAAAGGTTAGGAAGAAAATCAAGTAGGGACATTTCCGTAATTTGAACACTCTCGGTAATTGTTTTTCGTAATAAATATTTTTCCATGACTTGAAATAATTTTCCAATGACATGTTTTCACATAATTCACATAATTGATGTTTCATGAATTTTATAAAAATATGAGATGTCACGTAAGAATATAGAATTTAAAAGAAATAAAATAAATTCCGACGCTCAAAATCTCACACGTGGCGTGCTTACCTGTTCATCCGGAACCGGGGCGTTACAACTCTCCCCCCCTTAAAAGAATCCGGTCCCCAGATTCTCTAGTCATGCGTGAATAACTCCGGGTGGAACCGTTTCATTTTGTCTTCAGTTTCCCACGTAGCTTCCTCGGTTTTATCGCTTCTCCACAAAACTTTAACCATGGGAACCCTCCGGTTTCTCAACTCCTGAAATTTCCGGTCCAAGCTTCTAACCGGCCTCTGAACAAATGTCAAATTCGGTTCCAATTCAACTTCTTCCACGGGGAGAATCGTGGTCTCACCGGGATAATATTTCCTTAATTGTGAAACATGGAACACGTTATGAATCCCCGTAAGACTCGGTGGTAGGTCCAGCCGATAGGCTACTTCGCTTATTCTTTCAAGAATCTCGAAAGGACCTAAATAACGAGGATTAAGTTTTCCTCCTTTCCCGATCTGGGTGAAACCTTTCCTTGGTGACACCTTTAAGAATACCCGGTCACCAACTTCGAATTGTAGATCTCTTCTGCGTGTATTGGCATAGCTCTTTTGCCTATCTTGCGCGGCTTTCATCCGTTGTTGAATTGTATGAACCTTCTCAATCATATCCTGAACGACCTTGGAAGGTTTCTCAAACCTTTCACCTTTTGCCCCTTCTTGTTTTGACCATTTCCACTCTTCCAAGTCGAAGAACAACGGAGATCGACACTTTCTTCCATAAAGAAGTTCATACGGAGCCATCCCGATTGAAGCCTGAAAGCTGTTATTATATGTAAATTCAATCAAAGGAAGCTGTTCTTGCCAAGAATTATGAAAATCCATCGCGCACGCCCGAAGTAGATCTTCCAAATACCTGATTAACCGTTGTGTTTGACCGTCTGTTTGCGGGTGAAATGCCTTACTGAACTTGAGCCTCGTTCCCAAAACGGCCTATAATTCTTGCCACAACTTAGATGTGAACCTCGGGTCTCGGTCTGAAACTATGCTCACCAGAATGGCATGAAGTCGGATAATCTCTCTGTTATAGATCTCGGCCAACTTTGGAATCTTATAAGACATTCAAACTGGTAGGAAGTGAGCAGACTTCGTAAATCTATCCACGATTACCCAAATTCCATCAAACCCGCCTTTAACCTTTGGTAATCCGGAAACAAAGTCCATCGTTACTTGTTCCCACTTTCATTTGGGAATAGGTAACGGTTGTAGAAGTCCTGCGGGCTTTTGATGCTCAGCTTTTACTCTTTGGCACATCAGACAATGTTTCACATATTCAGCCACGTCTCTTTTCATCCCGTTCCACCAATAATAATATTTGAAATCCTTATACATTTTGTTTCCCCCCGTGTGGATCGAATAAACTGACTTGTGAGCTTCTTCAAGTAGAACCCGTTTCAATTCTTCAGGTACTACCACTCTGTTTTTAAATCTAAGTAAACCGGTCTCATCAAACCCAAAAGGACTCTCCGAATCAGCCCTAGATTTACTTACAAGCTTCTGAACTTCCGGATCATTATTCTGAGCATCAAATAACCGATACTTCAATTCCGGTTGAATTGTGATATTAGAAACCCGAGCCTTTAACACAATCGGAGTCTCTTCATCACTTTCTTTTATTTCCAGATTCGATACACTCGCCTTCCTGCTAAGTGCATCGGCGACCACGTTGGCTTTTCCCGGATGATACTTAATCGTACAATCATAATCTTCTAACTTTTCCATCCAACACCGTTGCCTCATATTCAAGTCCTTCTGCTTGAATAAATACTGGAGGCTCTTGTGGTCGGTGAAAATCTCAAAGGAAGTCCCGTAAAGATAATGTCTCCATTTCCCGAGAGCAAAGATCATGGCTTCAAGCTCCAGGTCGTGTGTTGGATAATTCTTTTCATATTCCTTTAACTTTCGGGAAGCATAAGCGATCACTTTTCCCTTCTGAGTCAATACACAACCTAAGCCTTCCTTAGAAGCATCCGTATACACTGCATACTCCTCTGAACCCTCGGGAAGTGCTAACACCGGAGCTGAGACTAACTTCTCTTTCAAGAAGTTGAAACTTTGATCATACTTCTCGTCCCAGACAAACTTGACATCCTTCTTGGTTAATCGGGTCAACGGTGCAGCAATCTTAGAAAAATCCTGAACGAACCTTCTATAATAACCGGCCAATCCCAAAAAGCTTCTAACTTCCGAGGCATTCTTTGGTTTCTCCCATTTGAGCACGGCTTCGATTTTTGAGGGACCGACTTCCAAACCTTTACCCGAAATCACATGTCCCAAGAAAGCAACCCGATCGATCCAAAATTCGCACTTACTGAATTTGACAAATAACTGATGCTCCTTTAAAGTCTGTAGAACGAGCTTAAGATGCCTCGCGTGCTCCTCGGCTGATTTTGAGAATACCAAAATATCATCGATAAATGTCACCACAAACTTGTCGAGGAAAGGCCTGAAAATCCGGTGCATCATATCCATGAAAGCTGCAGGGGAGTTAGTTAACCCAAAAGGCATAACCACGAACTCGTAATGCCCGTACCGAGTATTCAATCCTGTCTTTGGAATATCCTCAGCTCGGATTCGCAGCTGATAGTATCCCTGTCTTAAATCCAATTTCGAATAGACTTTAGAACCCTGAAGTATATCGAATAACTCCTCGATGTGTGGGAGGGGATACTTGTTCTTAATAGTCATCCGGTTTAACTGTCGATAATCAATGCACATTCTTAAAGTTCCATCCTTTTTCTTGACAAATAACACCGGTGCTCCCCAAGGTGAAGAACTCGGCCGGATGTACCCAACTTCTAATAATGCCTCGAGCTGAACTTTTAACTCCTTCAATTCTGCTGGAGCCATCCTGTATGGAGTCTTGGAATACGGCTTGGCATTCGGATAAAGATCAATCATGAACTCGATCTCTCGTTCAGGAGGCAAAGAATCTAACTTCTCCGGAAATACCTCGGGAAATTCTTTTACCACTTCTGTATCTTCCAATTTCACCTAATCTTTCGGTTTATTCAGAATATAAGCAATGAACCCTATGGCCCCGTCTCTGACCATTTTCTGAGCCTCTGAGAATGAAAGTAGAGGTAATGTCTTCGAAGTCCAACCCGTAACAACATCTGAACCCAACTGCACTTTCTTTACCCGGCAATCCACTGTAGCACAATGCCTGTATAACCAATCCATCCCCAGAATAGACCCGTATCTTTCCATCAGCATAACAATAAAGTCTGTCAGAAACTCCCTGCCTTTAATCACCACGGGAACATCCCTGTAAATCTGATCCGTCTCTCGCCTAATACCGAAAAGAGTACTAACTAAATAGCGCATAGAAGAGCACATAGCAGGCAAGGGTAAAGTAATAGCAATAGAATGCGTAAGAAAGGACTGTGTAGCTCCTGGATCAAATAATGTATGGATGTTCGTGCCATGGATGTAAATAGTACCTTTAACTACCGCTGCAGGGTCAATCTCCGCATCCTGCTCCTCTCCAGCTAGTGCATAAGCTCGAGCTCTCACCAGTGGCCTCGGTCCTGCAGGTGGCGGATCCTGACGATCCGGACAACCATCAACTCTGTGCTCGTCACTCCCGCAAATCAAACATAAGCCCAACCGGCGTCTGCAGTTGTCATAGTTATGTGTAGGAAGTCTACTGAATCTGCAGCCTGGTTTCTGAGGTGGCGGAGGTGGTGCTGGAGCTCTCGGACCCTTCTGTAACGGTCCTGTAGCCTTAAACTTCTTCCCCGAGTCCTTCTGTGCTGGAGGTGTAGGATAAACCATAGGCCTCTTTCCCGAGCTCGAACCCTGTCCCGACCTCGAGCCTGAAGCCTATCCTGTACGCGGGATAGACCTTCTGGCAATGTCAGAATCCTCAACTTTCAAAGCTTTAGCGGTAGCTTTTGCCCAGGTGCTCGTGTTAGCTGCTTTTAGGGCATCCTGGATGTCTGGCCTGAGTCCCTGAACGAACAGCATCGCCTTGTGGAAATTATCATTCGCTATGTTGGGTGCATAGCGAGAAAGTCTCTCGAACTCGGTGATATACTGGCCCACGGATCTTCCCCCTTGTTTCAGCTCTGTAAACTCCCTCAACCCGCGACTACGGGAAGCTGGAGGAATAAACTTGTTTCTAACCTCCCGTACAAAGACCTCCCATGTAATATCGGTACCGGCAGCCTCCAAGACTATCTGTGTGCTCTCCCACCAAGAGTAAGCCTCACCCTGGATCAAAGTAAGGGTGCAGCGAGCCCTCTCCTGAGTGTCACAAGGTATAAGCTGCCAAATCCTCTCAATCTCCTTCAGCTACATCTCTGACTGTATATTATCGCCCTTATAGAACTTCGGGGGACACTGATTCTGAAATTCATGTAAAATGGCAGAAATGGGGTTCTCTTGGGGTGCTACTGGTGCTGGTGGTGGCGGAGGAACCCGTTCCTGTAGCCTCTGGTCAATCAACCCTACCACGACGTTTATAAAATCCTGAGGCTGTGCCTGAGCAGGTGGAGGAGGAGGTGATCTCTCACGACGATGGTGGTGGCAGTGACGATGATGCCTGTGTCTCGGAGATCGGTTACGGTGATGTCTATCACGATCCATCCTGAAATCAAGTCACTACACATGCGTGGTTTGATTAATAGATGCAAATGTGTGCATAAAATTCCACAATATCAATAACCACACATTCAAGGAAAGTCAAATAGCTCAAGTAATGCAGGGATTCAAGTAAATCAAGTAATTTAATGAAATGCAGACTATCAAATAACAAGTAATCCTATACCGTGCGACCTAAACTGACTTGACACGACTAGAGAACCTCGGTTTTGCAACCAGGCTCTGATACCACCTGAAGATGTAGCACCCTAACCCCAAGGCACTACATCCCCCGCACTATAGCCTCGATCCACATACGAAATGGACAATCCGTACATAAATCAAAACTATAGCGAACGGGTGACAATCAAAATAAACGCGCTAGGCGGGATACTCCCCAACATAATTAGATCAAAACATGAATTTAAAAGCGGAAGCAATAAGCCAATCATACATATAGGTACCATATTTACCGAATAGATAGATAATAGGTACCAAACTAACTATCAATACATTACCATCTCTTTATACTATATACATGCTCAAGTACTCAAAATATGCTAACAATTATCATGACATGTCTTTCCCAAAAGTTCCATACAGGCTATATCACAAAGCTATACATGAAAGGTGTAATGCTAGACCCGTGAAAATGTAAGACTGGACCGGACTCCCGCCTAGCAGGACCACACTCACAAGTACCTGAAAAGTGAAGTATCTGTCTACCGAAGACTGAGTGAGGGCCAATAAATATATATAGCACACGTCACATGCAAGTTGTAGCCTCGGGTGAAGACTCGGAAAAGAAATAAAGATATAGTTCAAGAAAACTTGTTCTTTGCCCGAGATTACAACTAATCACTTTAACATTTTAACTTGATCATTTCATGAACATGTGGCCCCGACGAGTAAGGGCGATTCTCCAACCTTTACATCAAACGTGACAATACGTGCTTACATGATTTATTCAATACGTGATCATACATTTCCTTTAGTCCTCAAATAACATATTCATGCTTGAAATATGCAATAACCCGAGGATAACCCGACATGCCGGAATCATCCCCAGTCTCCTTCTTCCTCTGGGTGATAGTGGGTTTACAAGGCCCAACTATCCACGATGTCATAGATAGGGAGTAATTTCCAACTTAATTCGTGTTTTCCAAGAACCATGTCATAGATAGTTGGGCTCTCTTGAAAGTTGATTTGAATTAGAATTCAAAGTCAAAGTTGGAGAATACTTGATGATCAAGTAATACGAGAGAGAGGGACCAAATCCTTGCCCAACAAGGATTAGGATCGGCGCCTCTCTCCCTAGCCTATATATAGGGGAGCTCAAGCTCCCCTTTAGAGCTAATTGACAATTCTTTTGTTTCATGTGTTAAACACCTTCCTTTCTCCAAGATTAAATAAAACCCTAGGTTAAGCCTAAACACTAACTAGATAACTAGCATCCTTACTAGTTAGATTGTGATCAAGTTGGTGGACTTTCTCTAGAGACTTCAAGTTAGAAGTTTGAAGATTCAAGCTTTACCGAAGGAGAGGGGATCAAGCCGCGAGAAGAGCGTTCTTGGGTGGCTTGAAACGCTTCAAGAAAGAATAAAAGAAAAGTAAGTTTTCTATCTCTATGAATTTCGATACAAGATTGCGAGTCCAAGATCCTTTTGTTGGGAGAAATTTTTAAATTCCGCTGCTTTCTGATTCGTGTTTTCCAACAAGTGGTATCAGAGCTTCCTCGTTAATCGTGTTTCTGATTCGTCTCAATTATTCTGAATTTGGTAGAAATTCTTAGGCTTAGATGCGAATTAGGTATTCATGAGCTCTTTTAGAAAGCTTGAATTACGAAACTGTAATTTTTCTTGAATTTCTGAAACTGTTTTCTTAAATTGTGTTTTTCAAAACCGTTTTGATTAAAATATGTTTAAATCGAATTTTTTAATTTCGGATTGAACCGGGTTTTGGAGAAACCCAAAAATACGAAACGGAACACGAAAAGAAAGGGCCTGGGCGTGCTAGGACTTCGCACGCCCAAGCCCCATCACGGCCGCCCAGCCCTCCCGCATCCGCGCGGGAGGCATCCCGCCCGCCTAGGCGCCTTGCTCGCCTGTCCCGCAACCATGCGGGACAGCCGCCTGTTCCTCCCGCAACCGCGCGGGAGTGCCCGCCCAGGGATGGGCGGGACTGCCTGCCCGCGCCGCACGTCTGCGCGCAAGGGTGCGCCTGGTGCGCGCACGCTGGCCGCAATCGCTGTCGGCTGTGCGCAGCGCTGGCGCGCGCCTAGCGCGTTCCTGCGTGGCGGGCGTGCGTTCCCGAGTCGTCCCGGGCCCGTGTTTTCGTGTTTCGTGTTTCGTGTTTTCGGTCCTTAAAATCCCATTTAATTTTATTTTAGTTTTATCTTTTAAAATCAGTTTTGTTAAAATAAAAATTATTTTAAATTTTTTGATTAAATTGGGTTTTTTGAGAAATTAAGCGATTTAAATTTTGGAAAAATTACAATCTCTATTTTCTGAAAATATTGAAAGAATAAAATTATTAATTTTCATAAATTAATTGGAATTTTATTAGTCTATTGTTTTTCGGGTTTTATTGAAAGGGCTCTTGAACAAGAATTGCATCTAAGTCGTTCGTGTTTTAAGCTATTAGAGCTTAAAACGGGAATTTTAATTTATTGGTTAAATTTAAATTCTCGCAAAAGCATGTTAGGTGATCATGGGTTTAGATGTATATATGGTTTTAATTTATGCACATGGATGGTTTAAATTGGGGTTGGAGCCCTATAGTTGCGTTTTTCAATTGAGGTTGGAGCCTCACTTATGTGCATACTGTTATGTGATTTATTATGTGGCTTTCCATATTATTGTTTTGGAGGCCGGGGTATGCCCCGTGTAGTTGTCTAAGGCTAATATGAAGATTGAGCCTTACTACTTTATGTCTTTTTCCTTTTATTGTAATTTGAGAGTAGAGATAGGTGGTGAGGATTTATTTTCATTTTGGAGACAATGCACCCATGGAGTAAGATGGACCACATTCAAGTAACAAGGAGGCCATAAGTGAAGACCCCTCAAAATGTTAGGGAGGGGAATCTCAATTGTAAAAATGTAATAGAGATAGGGCTCGTATTTTATTACCGCTTTCCCTTATGTGATTTAAACTGTTTATGTGGCATGTATGTTAGAAATTGTGATTGTGGAGTGGCTCCCACATATCACGCATAAGATAGGTAGAACCCATGATCATTACATGTTAGTATCATGCTGGGACATGTTATCTATTTATGTGCTTGTTGGAAATGCATTTAAGTGTACTTGCATTAATCAAGACTAATAAAATTGGATAACATATATGTTGGTGAGGTCGAACCGAACAACTCTTCGGTTGATTCGAAAATTCCCATTAAATATTAAGCTAATTTCGAACAAATAGGTATTTAAATTCGAGATGCAAATTTTGAATTAAATTCCTAGCATTCCATCAATAGGTTTTAAGTTTAGTAAGTGAAGCTAGTTATTGTCCGCGAGTCATGGGATAGCTAGTGGAGCTTATTAGTTCTTAGTTACCTAATTGATCATTTTAAATGATCAATATTTCATGGTCAATTTTAGCAAGGGCGATGTCCGCGAGTCGTGGGTCGTTCGAACTAAGTTTTGATCATGATCTTATGATTGATGGGTCTAGCTTAACGCCTAAGTAAATGTGGATGTCGCACGAGTCGTGCGTCCATATTGAAAGATTGGTGATGCAAAAATAACTACTAAGAGTTCTAAAGGTGTTAGAATTGGTAAGTTGTACCTACATAGGCTTCTTACTTAGAATGTCCGCGAGTCGTGGGTTCGAGGTAAAATGCCTAGGATCTTAGTACCCATTGGGAAATGTGTTCCTCTTAGATCTTTGGGAATTATAGATCTTTGAAAAACAGTGGGAGCTACATTAGATTAAAGACCTTATCTTTTGTATATCGTTATAATTCAGCATGCTCACTAGTTCTCTGTTTTACCATTTAGGTCGTAGATTCTGTGATTCTCTACGTGTTTTGAAATGGTAACCAAAAACCCTCTTGTATCGATCCTCGAGTCAAACAAGTTGACTGGTCCCAAATATTCTGATTGGCTGAGGAATCTAAAAATCATTTTAGATTCTGAGAAGAGAACTTATGTTCTCTTCGAAGGGGAGCCTAGTCCCGAAGGGGACGCTCCCACTCGGGCCAAGCGGGATGCGATTCAGAAGTGGAAGGATGATAATCTCCAAGCCCGTTGCCTTATGTTGGCTAACAGGTCTCCGGACTTGCAAAGGCAACATGAGGCTATGGAATTCTCTTGGGAGATTTACGACCACTTAGAGCAACTTTACCGCCCTCATGAACGTGTTACAAGGTATAACACTTCAAAGGAATTGTTTCACTTGAGAATGAGGGAAGGTTCAAGTGTCCATGAATATGGACTCAAGTTTCTTGCCCTTACTGAGAAACTTGCCTCCATGGACATGCCACTGAAAGATGAGCTTTCAGTGGATTTGTTGCTAGCTTCGCTCCCACCATCATTCAACCCATTTGTCCTTAACTTCAACATGAATCATGCTGGTGCTACTGTAGCTGAGCTGATTAGTCAACTTGTGACTGCTGAAAGCACGATCAAGAAGGACAATAAGGTTTTGATGGTGAATGCTCCATCTTCCTCTTCTGGGCCTTCTAAAGGTAAGGGCAAGAAAGCCCAAAAGAAGAAGAAGAAACCCCTTAGGCCCACTGGTGGCGTTTCAAAGGGGAAGGCCCAAAAGAAGAAGCGTGATCAGAAAGAGGATGTTTGCTTCCATTGTGGCAAAGCGGGACATTGGAGGAGAAATGGACCAGAGTACAAGGATACTCTAAAGAAAGGTATCTTTCTAGTTGAAATAAATCTTTCTATTAATTCTAGTTCTTGGGTACTTGATACCGGTTGTGGAACCCATATCTGTAATGATGTACAGATGCTAAAAGAAGTCCAACAACTAAAAGAAGGAGAATGTGTCTTGAAGATCGGTGATGGCTCAAACATTGAAGCTCGAGCTTTAGGCACAATTAGATTAGATTTAGGTATTTTTGAGTTAGTCTTGAATAAAGTCCTTTATGTACCGAGCATTATTCGTAATATAATTTCAGTTCCAATATTAGATTGTGAAGGTTATGAAACTTATATTAAGAATGGTAAATACTTTATCAAACGGAACAACTCTTCCATTCACATCGGTACTCTAAGTAATGGACTTTATCTAACTCAGAATATCAATATTATTAATATACAACGAGAAACGAAGCGTAACAGAGATGACAAAGTTTCAGCTCCCTTATGGCACGCTAGATTCGGACACATTTCCAAGAACAGAATTAGCAAGATAAACACTTTAGGATCATTCTCTGAAAATGATCTTAAGGAGTTAACTTCTTGCGAATCCTGTCTCAAAGGAAAAATGTCCAAAGTTCCTTTTAAAGGAACTGTGGAACGTGCCACTAAGGTTTTGGATTTGATCCATACTGATGTTTGTGGATCGCTTAGTGTAAGCACTAGAAACAATCATCAGTATTTCATAACCTTTACTGATGACTTTAGTCGGTATGGTTATGTATGCTTAATGAAGTATAAATCTGAAGCTTTTGAGAAATTCTTAGAATTTCAAAAAGAGGTTGAGAACCAAACTGGTCACAAGATCAAAGCACTTTGATCTGATCGAGGAGGCGAGTATCTTAGTGAAGAATTCCTTAATCATCTCAAAGATAATGGGATTATCTCTCAGTGACTCCTCCGGGAACTCCTCAGCTTAATGGGGTTTCTGAGAGAAGGAAACGAACCTTACTTGATATGGTTCGTTCCATGATGAGTTTCACTGACTTACCACCTTCTTTCTGGGGTTATGCCCTAGAAAGTGCAGCAAAGATTTTGAATCAAGTTCCCTCTAAGTCAGTCCCTAAAACGCCCTATCAAATGTGGCATGGTAAAGTCCCTAGTTATTCTTACTTAAGAATTTGGGGTTATCCTGCTTACGTGAAGAGGACAGTGGGAGATAAGTTAGAATCTCATTCTAACTTATGCTACTTTGTAGGTTATCCTAAGGAATCCATAGGATACTACTTCTATGATCAATCTGAGCAAAAGGTGTTTGTTTCCAGAAATGCCACTTTTCTTGAGGAACCGTTCCTTAAAGAAAAGAAAGGCAAGATCATAGAATTAGAAGAAGTATAAAGTAACCCCACGCCACCCACTGAAGAAACGTCCCCTACTGATCAACCACAGCCAATCACGAATTTCGATACACATGTAAATCCTCCTCTAAGGCATTCTGAACGCACTCCTAGACAGCCGGAGAGATGGTATGGATTCATCCATGAAATCTCTCAAAAGGATAATGATCGTTTAACATATGAGGAGGCACTTTCAGATTCTGACTCTGAACAGTGGATAAAAGCCATGAAATCTGAAATGGATTCCATGAACTCCAACTAAGTTTGGACCTTGGTAGATTTGCCTGATGGGGTCAAACCCATAGGTTGCAAATGGATCTTTAAGAGAAAGCTTGGAGTTGATGGAAGCATTGCAGCGTACAAAACAAGTCTGGTTGCAAAAAGATTCACTTAAAGACCCGGCATGGACTTTGACGAAACCTTCTCACCAGTTGCAATGAAAAAGTCTATTCGGATCATGCTTGCCATTGCTGCATAGTATGACTATGAGATATGGCAAATGGATGTGAAAACTGCCTTTCTCAATGGTGACATTGATAAAGACATTTATATGGAGCAACCCATAGGTTTCACATTCAGTGGGAGTGAGCAAAAGGTTTGCAAACTCCAAAGATCAATCTTTGGATTGAAACAGGCTTCTAGGAATTGGAACATTCGATTTGATGAATCGGTCAAAGCGTTTGGCTTCATCCAAATTTTGAATGAATCATGTGTGTATAGAAAGGAATTGGAGACCCAGTGCAATTCTTAGTACTTTATGTTGATGACATCCTTCTTATTGCGAATTCGAAGGATGACATGAAAGTGACTAAGTTATGGTTATCGAACCAATTCGAGATGAAAGATCTTGGTGATGCGTCCTATATCCTTGGAATTAAAATCTATAGAGATAGATCTAGAAGGTTAATAGGACTATCACAGTCGATGTACATTGACAAAGTATTGAAGAGATTCAATATGGAGTCAGCAAAGGTTAAGAACCTTCCGATGAGTGTAGGAACATGTCTTTCAAAGAAGATGTGTCCTAAGACTAACCTTGAGAAGGAAAGAATGACTCATACACCTTATGCATCAGCAATAGGTAGCATAATGTATGCAATGTTATGTACTCGACAGGATGTGGCTTACACACTTAGTGTAACGAGTCGTTTCCAATCTGACCCTGGAGATGGTCACAACACAAATGAAAGAACACGCTAGCTAGGCGGGACTAAACCCTCAAATGAAAAAAAATCCAATACATGAAACTCATAAGCGGCAGCATAATAATATCGTATCATCATATCAATACATTATCATCTTCCAAAAAACATTCAGATATAAGTGCTCAAAACTACTAACATGATACTCTGAAATGCTAATACATGGAAAGAAACGCTATGCCAGACTCAGCTGGATAAAAGACACGGCCCGACTCCCGCCTAGCACGCCACGAACGAAACTTGAAAGGTGCAGGCGTCAGTCTATGAAGACCGAGTGAGGGGCATAAATATATATAAACTCAAGTAGCATACAAGTTATAATCTCGGGTATGGTTTTGTAACTAAAATAATATAAGTACAAGAATAACACAGAACTCGCCCGAGATTACAACTATCAAATTTAACACGATCATCATGTTTATTATAATCATTAGTGGCCCTGGCGAGGGGCGTGCGCGATCTTCAACCAAACCTCGACAGTGAACAAGGTGTTAGGAATAGTGCCCTAGAAAGCCGATTGTATATCCGCTTTGTGCTTTTCCTTATTGTAATCACAGACAATCTTTGAATGAAATAACGAATTGAGGCAACACTTCTTTATATGCTCTTGTTTGGTATGCGTTTACTTTATCTATGCATGTATAAGAATTCCCCTAATCCTGATGACTTTAGGACTCTACCATTTAGGTGAAATGGTTCATGAAACGAGCCCTATATCATATAAGTCATGATTAGTAAATTACTCTAAGTCGATGAGTCCTACAGACAGTGGGAGTGTTAACCTGACTCCTCTAAGGCTTGCTTGTGGGATCACCCCTTTAAGAAGGACCACCTTGTTTCATGGAGGTGCAAAGTTTATAGTTGATACGTGCGTGATACATGAGGGTGCTTACTTTAATAAGTAAGTTCACTGAGGTGCCCCGTGTGAGAACATTCCTAAATGGGAAAGGGAGTTTCTATTTTAGGAAATAGAAACTTCCAGATTAGGAAATATCTCATGAGTCATTGATGTGATTAATTGATCATTAGACTTGAGGTTCCTTGTCACTTTATGAGTTAACTCTGTAGTCTTAGGTATAAGCTTTAAAGGGTGTCGCCTTAGACAACTGATTCAAGGCTTACGCTGGGGCTGCACAAGTGACTTATGAAAGTGAATGAGAATCAAGAAAGGACCTACACTTGCATTTGCAAGGTGGTCTTTTATTGTGTAAGTCATTCATATGCCATATGGAGTCCTTGGCTAAGGCAGTACATCAAGACATCAAGAAAAGGGTTTCTTGGATTGAGATCAAATGGATATGAAATGCACTTAGCTTTAAGACCGGATTATTAGGGTTCTGATTATTCCCTTGCCCTAGATCTTGGTTGAGAGATAGTAAGTAGGAGGATTGTATCTCACATGAATCAATGACTTAAAGGTTCTGTCGAATCCAAACATTCCAATTCAGGTTGGGGTTAAACACCTGTTGCTAGACTATGGTCGTTTAATCTGTGCACTGATTAATTAATAAGTGAATTAATTAATTAGGATCACTGCTAATCGAATTGAGAACCTAGAGGGTCACACACAACAACTTGGTTACATGAGTTGAGGCTTTAAAATGATTAAACGAGTTAATCGAGCCTAGAGGGTCCCACACGTGTGAAATCACACGTGTGGGTCACGTGCGTGACACGTGTCCTTCATGGACATGTGTGCATATGCGTGAATAATTATTTGGTAATTAAATAATTAATGTGTTAATTATTTAATAGACTTCGGTTTAATTTTGAATTAAAAAGAAAGTCTAATTTTGGAGAAAAATAATCTAGTTAATTAATTATGAATTAATTAATTAGATAAAAAAATAATAATAAATAAAGTAAAAAATTATCCAAAAATAGTTTGGATATTTTTAGCTCTCTTGAAAGTTGATTTGAATTAGAATTCAAAGTCAAAGTTGGAGAATACTTGATGATCAAGTAATAGGAGAGAGAGGGACCAAATCCTTGCCCAACAAGGATTAGGATCGGCGCCTCTCTCCCTTGCCTATATATAGGGGAGCTCAAGCTCCCCTTTAGAGCTAATTGACAATTCTTTTGGTTCATGTGTTGAACACCTTCCTTTCTCCAAGATTAAATAAAACCCTAGGTTAAGCTTAAACACTAACTAGAGAACTAGCATCCTTACTAGTTAGATTGTGATCAAGTTGGTGGACTTTCTCTAGAGACTTCAGGTTAGAAGTTTGAAGATTCGAGCTTTACCGAAGGAGAGGGGATCAAGCCGCGAGAAGAGCGTTCTTGGGTGGCTTGAAACGCTTCAAGAAAGAATAAAAGAAAAGTAAGTTTTCTATCTCTACGAATTTGGATACACGATTGCGAGTCCAAGATCCTTTTGTTGGGAAAAATTTTTAAATTCTGCTGCTTTCTGATTCGTGTTTTCCAACACAAGGATTACACTTTCATTTAATTAAGTTATCGCACAAGTCATTATAGTGCACACGATCAGCAACACGAACTCCATCCTTCACCATTGGTGGTAGGTTTGCAAGGCCCGAACCACCCACGATAACACGACGTACGTCGGGAGCATGACTCTCGCGTACGGGGCTCCTTCCTCCACCAAACCTCCTGGTGGATTGAGGGGGCATCCCCACGGCGTGAGAGAGGTGTGTGAGTTACCCATCAGCCCTATGCTTTCCCGGTTGGCTCAAACACTCACTCTCGGGCCCATAATGTACGATACACGATAATTCGCCAAACACGATCACTGTTCAATCACGATAACACGATACACGACTTGCTTATCATGAACACGATTAGTTTTCGAGAAACACGATTTATTTTCAAAGAACACGACTTGTAACACGATACACGGGTAGTTGTTGAATCCTTTGTTCTTGGGAAACGATTATAAAGACATGTATATGTAATTTGGCCGAAATCCACGTAAAGGTTATATGGTTCTAGATAACTAATAGCTAAACCTCACCTTCACCGACAAAACGCAAGTCGAGACACGATGTACGGTCAACGTTCCCGTGGCCCTTTAAAACGCGCCAACGTTTTTGATTTTGAAAACACGCTGAGGCTGGGAACTGCCCTTTCGGCACGCAGGCCAAAATGGGAACGGCCGTTCCCAGGTTCGCCAGCCCACTTTCAATTAAAAGAGTGGGAACGGCCGTTCCCATAATGCCTTAAGGCGTGAAGGGCCGCTCCCAGTTTTTGCAACTGAAAAACAGAACAGAAACAGGGGATGGATACGGGACAAGCACAAAGCTTCCAAAACTTAGGTTTTAATTCAACAAGTTCATGATTTCTGGAAAATATGATACATACATGTTCAACAAGCAATAACAATCCATTTAAACCCATAAATCATGGAAAATCCTCAAGAAATCAAGATTCAAGTTCATGCTAATATTCATATATAATCTTAAATCCTTCAAGAATTCATGCTTGAATTCAAGTTATAATCATCTATTCCTACTTCACATAACATGTAATCCACTTATCACATAAATCATAAACCCTAGCTTTCACATAACCCTCAAGAATCAAGAATCCATGCATGAACCCACCTTTGAAGCTAAAGAAATGGATGAAGAAGAAGATAGTGATGAACAGGCTCCCAAAACTTGCAATATTTCTTGAAATTCTTGGATGAAATTGATGAAATCTTCTCTCTCTCTCTTAGCTTATGGTTCGGTTATGAAAGGGAAGAAATGATCGATGAATTTTGGTTGAAAAATGAACAAGGAACCTTATGGAAGAGCTATAACGTGATTCATCAATTTTGAAATATGTAAAATGCTTAAATTACTATTTAGTCCCTCAATAGTTGAAATCATGCAATCAAGTATGTAGGGTTTTGAAATATAATCAATTAAGTCCTTGAAAGTTTATGCAATTAGCTCCCTAAATTTAAAGAAATGCACATATAGGGACAAGTTGACAATTAAATCATATTCGGCAATTAATTCACAAAATAAATATTTTCAAGTTATGAAATAAATTCTTAGTTTAGTATGAATTCATGAAATTTCATGAAAGTTTGATAAAATGTAATTTATAAAATTGTAATAAACATAAAATTATGATTAATGAAATTCGGGGCGTTACACCCCGCACCAAGACCCGGCCCGCATATGAAATGGAAAGTCCATACACGTGCCGAATCATAGTGAACGGGGACACAACACACACGCTAGGCTAGGTGGGAACTAACAGTCGAAACCAAATAAGCAAATTACAAAAGAAAATAACAAGTGCGGAAGCATTAATATTGATTAACATAATTAATGAGCTCATAGGCTTGAATTCAATGACATACAAGACGCTCGAAAGCAATGATAATCATAAATTACAATTATATAACATGAGTGTAGAAGTGGAAGAGACTACACACGACTCCAAAATGCTAAGTACTCAAAACCCCGCCTAGCTCTCCAAAACCTACAAGAAATCTGAAAACAATGTCGGGTTCAGTCTTTAAGAGACTGGTGGGTATAAAATAAGGCTCATACAATAATAATACAGAATTTAAACACACACACATGCAAGCTATAATCCCGTGCGAGGTTTGAAACATTTCCCAAGTAGGCGAAAACAGAGAAAACAACACGCGGGATTATAACCATCAATTTTATTCATTCATTCTTGAGGTCATTACATGAGACCTGGCGAGTGGGAGAATTCTCCAATCTTCTCCTCGTGTGTGTATTATTCATTCTTTCATTCGTTACCGATCATACAATACACAGTCATTCATAATCATTTATAGTCATAATCATAATCATAATCACTTACACCTTTTTCCTCTGGGTGGTGGACGGGTATGCAAGACCCGGCCACCCATACATAATGGCTAATGGGGTTCACGGGCCCCAAAAGCCCGGTTCCCCTTCCTCGCCAACTCCTAACGAGGTCGGTTTCGCCGTGTATCATAATGGAACTAATGCACGAGATCACCGTCAGCCTGTAATGCCGTGACTTTTTTTTTAGTCGTTTATTATGACGTTTGTGTTTACCAAATTGCGCGACTTAATTGTTTATAAATGTTTTGTATATTTAATTTTATATTAAATGTTAAAATGTTAAATAATTATATCTTTAATTTTATTAATATTAAATGTATATTTAATTCTTGACTTTGAATTGTTGTTTCAAAAATGAAATTTAATTTATGTTATTTAATATGGACTATTAGGAAATTGTAAATGTATTGTTCATGAGTGTTGAAATTGCGCTTCGTGCTTATATGATTTGATATGGAAATTTCGTGAAAATTTAATATGTTGGAGTTATACGTGTTATGAATGTGTATATATGCTCGTTTCATGTTTTCGGATTCATTTGATTGAGTTTTGAATTTATTTCGATCTTGGAATCCAAAACAGGGACTAACAAACAATTAGCGCACCCTTAGTTCCGTATGCAATATCTTGAGCTCGGGAACTCAGAATCAAGTTCCATCAACTTCGTTGGACTCGTATCGACGATTCGGGTTCAATTACTCAAGCCCCATATTTTTCTAATCCTATTTGAACTCCCGAAATTCAACCGAAAAACGAAACGACCGCCAAACTTCCACATTTTACCCTTTAAACCATAACTCTCGCCATACTTAACCAAATTAACCATGGTTTGACTTTTTGGAAACCTAACTCCACCCTCTATCATTCCTTAACCACCCCAGACCGAACTAACCCTCACACAAAAAAGAAAAATCAGCCAAAGTTACTAACTTCCAGTCTCTTCTTGCCACTTTGCCATTCTAGGAGATTAAGAGCTCAAATCTCTTCCAACCTTCATCCAATCCGCAAGGTGAGTTTAGGGTTATGTTATACATTCATTTGTGGTCATTTTATCCATGCATCCCTAATTTTGAGCTAGTTTTCATGGAGATTTGCAAGCTTGATGATATTCTTGATTCCATTGATTACTTGGAGTTTTTATTGGTTTTAAAGCATGTAAATGGTCACTTTACTTCCCTTATTTCATTTATGGTCATGTATTTGGTGGTAGTTGAAGATTTATTGAATTGCCATTAATGAAACTTGAAGAGAAATGCAAGCAATAAACTGCTCTTCCATGAACTGCTGCTGCATATGAAATTTTGGACTGAAATGATGATCTTTTGTGTTGTTTTCTTTGTGTTTATGACTTGGTTGTTGAATATACATGTTCCCCTATGTGTTGCCCCTGTTTTAGCCATGTTTTCCCCCAGTTTTCTGCTGCAAAACACGAAGGAACAGCTGCTACGCTGATATGAACAACTGTTCACTCGGCAAGAAGAAAGAGGACTGAACCTCCATTCAAATGGCTGCTGCTGGTTCTATACCATTGAAACCCCGTTCAAAATATGTGAAGGAGAGGTCTGAACGACTGTTCAGACCCTGGAACACCAGACTTTCTGTTCTGTACGCATGAAGCCTGTTCGCAGCAAAAGTGAACGCCGGTTCACTTCTTTGGAGCTGCTGTTGCGTTTTTATTGTTTACCTTGTGTTTAATCTGATCTTTTGAGATTTCTTCCTTGTTGGTTGTAATCTCATTTCTTCAATTCTTGTTTTAGTGGTGTTGTGTATATGTATATACAATTATTAGTGCATGCATGAGAGGGTACGCGTATACCTACGTATATGTTTGCATGCATGTTTGTGGTTTTAAATTGTTTTATTGTAATGCATGCATGCTATATGTGTATATACTTATATTTATTTAGATATGATTATATATTAATTAAATGCAAGGTTAATGATATATTTTAAGTATAGTTTAATTTATTCAAATTATGGAACTAATTTGTTAAGTATTTTGTGTTATTTAACTTCCGATCATGACTTGAACGTCTTTAATTGTCTATTCTCTATTTGTGAACATGATATAGTATGTGCTATGACCGTTATGTGAAATTCTTCGATTAAATTGTTCTAAAATGTGAAAGTTATGAACTCGATTGGATATGAACGCTTCTCATAACGAATGAATGGCTTGTTGATATACCTTAAATGCATTGATGGTGATCATGTTCGTGACATAACATCATCTCTTATGCATTCATATCATATTCATTGCATGTCATGCGTCATGTACGGTTCTTATGGAGTCTCGAATCTCACGTATACACCCTATTGTCATTTGTACTGTTCTCTCCAGGGCGGAGACTTGTCGGGTTCTTAGGCTATCTTCATGTCTTTTTTTACTCTTGGTATTGTTCGGTAAGGTGTAACAGGTGGGTTTCTTTGCTATTTAGTTAAATGACCCAATATATTCCCAATGTGAAATGTTTGAGGCCAACTTATTATATATATATATATATCGAGTCTTTCAAAGAGTCTATGATTTTCATGTTAAGCCCCTTTATTTAGTGATACCCTACCTCATGTTTTAGCGAGTATTGAATGATTGCACGTATGGGGCCCCGGGGCTTGGTACATATGGCTATCCGGGGTGGTAAGGGCCGATGGTGATCCTATGTGCTAGTCCCAACCAAATCACAGATTCCGGATCTCGCTAGGAGATTAGCGAGGAAAGGGGGCTAAGCACCTTTGTGGAAGTCATGAAACCCCACTGGTCAATGATTGAGGTGGCCGGGTTAGTCCGGAGGAAAAAGGTGTAAGTGTAATGAGTGATTGCATGAATGATTGAATGAATGAACGATTGAATGAACAAATGATTGTGATAGTATGAATGATTGTGTGATCGCTAATGAATGAATAAATGAATAGATGCACACACGAGGAGAAGGTTGGAGAATTCGCCCTCTCGCCGGGCTCACGTAATGACCTCATGAATGAGTGAATGAAAGTGATCGCGGTAATCCCGAGCATTGTTTTACTTTGTTTTACACACTTGGGAAATATCTCAAAAACCTCGCACGAGATTATACCTTGCATGTGTGGATGTTTAAATTATGCGATATTACTATGATATGCCCTGTTTTATACCCACCAGTCTCCTATAGACTCAACCCGGCTTTGTTTTCAGTTCTTTTGCAGGTTTGGAGCACTAGGCGGGAGTCGTGTCCGTCGAGTCTTGTGATCTAGTTTGAGTCATACCATTGGACATTGTAATTGATTATATTACCTTGAAATGCATTGATTTTATATTGTTTACTCGGGACAGGCTTCTAGGGATAGTTTGAACCCGTTTTATGATTTATGATTTGAGTTGATTTTCGGGACTAGGTATCTATGTTAGTGGAACCCGTCATTTGTTACTTGTCTTTGTGGTTGATAATATGTTTTGTTTCCGCACGTGCATTTTATTCTTTTCAATTGCTTATTTGGTTTCGAAGGTTTAGTTCCCGCCTAGCATAGCGAGTGAGTGAGTCCCCGTTCGCGTGACTTGGCACATGTATGGACTTTCCATTTCATATGCGGGTCGGGTCTCAGTGCGGGGGATGTCATACTTTCCATTTGGGGTGCTACACAGCCCATGCTTCCCCGGATAGCCACATGCACTAAGTCCCTGGGCCAATGTTACATAATCATGCTCTCACCAAAATCATAGGTAGGGTTACATAAAAGAAAGGCTTACGTTGGAAATCATTTACTCGTGAAAAGACTCTCTCTCTCTCTCTCTCTTTATATATATATATATATATATATATATATATATATATATATATGTGTACTAGTTTGGCTTAAATCTTTTGACATAATAGGATATATTAGATCATAATAGCCATTAGAAGAGAAATCCACCTGGCTACACCTTACTGAACACAACCAAGAAGAACATAAAACTGAAAGTAGCCTATGAACCTGACACGTCTCCGCCTTGGAGAAAACTGTACAAAAGAAGATAACACGGTACGAACGTGAGACTCAAGACTCTATATGAACCATATACGATGCACGGCAACGCGTTAACATGACATGATATGTACAAGGTATAACAAGGTGCTAGCAAAGGTTCATGTATACAATTAATACCATTTAGACACGTAAACCATTTAATCATTCATTACACGAATAGATCGTGCCCGTTCGTTACCATTCTTTCATTCGTTCAATTCATAACACATCATAATACATGTTAATAATGTATAGGAATCAAATTAAGGTGAAATGAATCAACTAACACAAAGAAAACAATAGTTGTAGAGAAGGCCATATTGTAGCACTTAAACGTTCACATTTTCATTTCACGTTTACACATTGAATTTACAACATGAAATTCATAAAAATATCAAAATATATCATATAATATCCATTAATCAATCATAAAAGTCATTCAAACCACATACGGAGTCCGAGGAAGTGGAAGGAGAGGAAGTGGAAGGAAAGCAAGAAAATGGATTTCGGTAAAAGCTGACAGTTTTTGGAAATGCGCAAGATGTAGAAAATTGAACATATCTAGAGCTCTATAATTTGAAATAAGATTTTTTGATGGATATGAAACATGACAAACAGGCCTTTCTAAGGATATATAGCTTGAATTTTGGTTCAAAGAGATGTGAAAATGGAGAAGGCTTCAAGTTGGATGAAAGAAGATTTTCGATGAAGTGGCGACACAAAAATGGATCTTTTATATCTCATAAACTAAGACGAATTTTAAGGTGATTCCAATTGGAGAATGTTCTAGACTTCAAAAGGTTTCTTTGGTAAAAAATTCTGGTCAATCGGAGGTCGTTTGGATAGGTAACAGCCGTTAGAAGGATTGGACTGTGGAAGTGTAACAACAGTTAGGTAGTCTCGGAGCTCTTAACTTGACTAATGGCCGTTAGGCCTTTGCGGGTAATGTTCTTGACTTCAAAAGGTTACTTTGGTTAAAAATTCTGGTCAATCGGAGGTCGTTTGGATAGGTAACAACCGTTAGAAGAATTAGATTGTGGAAGTGTAACAACAGTTAGGTAGTTTCGGAGCTCTTGACTTGGCTAATGGCCGTTAGGCCTCCCTTGGAGCTACAACAAAGGTGAAAAGGCTGAAATTCGGTGGGGAAAGATCCCCAAACCTCCCAAGGCCCGGTTCCAACCCAAAAACACCTCAAGAACACTTCAAAACATAGTATATTGCATTTTTAATTCATTAAATCATCAAACGAAGCAAATATCACAATAAAATTTAAGTTTCATGCTTTAACTTTTAAGATGCAACAATGGTGGATTGAATATAATTCATCTACCAAGTAAATCAAGTTCATAAATGAAACATAGGAGCTCAAGTGATCAAGCAACATAGTATAAAATCTTCAATTAACATAAGGTTGATTAATGAATTAAAAAATTGCATGAAACCCTTACTATTCATCCTCTCTATCATATCATATTCAATCCTTGGTGAAATCATGAAAATCATATCTTAAAATGACCACAAGGAGGTGGAGATCACAAAAATGAGCTTACTTTTCAAGTTGGAGAAGAATTGAAGGTGAGATGAGCTCAAATCCCACAAGGTGAATAGTTTCTTCTTCCTTTCTTCTTCTTTCTCCTTGACTCCACTTTTTCTTCTTCTTGGGGGCAAGTCGTTCGAAATTTTGAGGTAAGAGGAGAGATAGAGGTACACTAGGTTGTATAAGTCACGGTTTGAGGGCTAGAGGTGTTGGTTGGGGTCCACAAGGTCAAAAATAGTTAAAGAATGTCATTTAAGTGTTGGGAAAACAAAACAGAAACGCAGTGGAAATTTAATTTTTTTCTAAAAGATAGAATCAAATCTTGCAATTCCTATTCCCAAATTCATAGAGATCAAGAAACTCACTTAGATAGTAGCTTTCTTGACACGTTCTAGCCGCCCAAGAATGCTCTTCACGCAGCTTGATCCCCAAACGTTCCTTCGAATCTTTCAAGACTTCATGATAGTAGCCCTCTAGAGAATTAGTCCACCAACCTTGACTACGATCCAAATAGGGAGGATGGTAGTTCTATATTCATTGTTTAGGCTCTATGGTTTAGTGTATAATTTGAAGGAGAATTTTGTGCATTAATGTTGGAAAACACGAAAGAGTTGAGCAGCGAAAGTTTAAAATTTTTCCCCAAGTTTAATCGTTGTCTTGCAATTTTCGTACTATAACGTTGGGAATAACAAGAAATTCACTTTAATTGAAGCTTTCTTGTGATGTTGTTACCGCCTAACAAGCACCCTTCAAGCGGAAAGTCCCTCGAACGGTCCTTCAAATTAGACTCCAAAGTAGAAGGCCTCCAAAGCGTATCCACACCAGTCCTAGAACACGATCAAGCAAGTGAGATTACTTGTTCTATAGCTTGTGTTAATGGCTAGGGTTTTGCTTTGAGAACTTTTCTTTTATTTTTCTCGAAAACTTAACACTTCGTGAGTGTTGGTATAAAGAATAAGAGAAGCACCCACCCTTGTATTTATACAAGGGGGTTCGAATACCCTAGGGTTCTCCTAACCCTAGTGGGCTTTCTTTTCTTGCTCATTAATTAACTAATTATGTAGCACCCGAGCGCAAGGTACCACATCCCCCGCATCGAGACCCAACCCGAATATGAAATGGACGATCCATACCCGAGCTAAATCCCGGCAAACGGGGACATACACACACTCTATGCTAGGCGGGACTAACCCTTGAACCAGTAAATCAGAGAAAATACAATTGTGGAAGCAATAACTGGCAATAATATAAACCATGATCATTCAAGCTCCAAAAATCGATCATATACATTATCAAATGCCATCAAGACTTAAACAACAAGTACGCTCCATTATTCTTCATATGCAATGATCCAATGTGCAATATGTAAGTGTAAGACCAAAAATACAACAGTTAAAGACGAAATTAAAACCATGACTCGAAATCCCGCCTAGCTCCCACGACACCTGCACAACACAACTGAAAACCAAATGGGTTCAGTCCAAAAGGGACTGGTGGGTATAAAAACAGGGCATAAATGTAATATACGACGGAATTTAACAATCACATGCAAGCTATAATCCCAAATGAGGTTTTTAAAGGATTTCCCAAGTGGGCAAATAGAAATCATTAAAAGGGATTACAACGATTCATTTACATTAGGTCAAGGTCATTAGTGGCCCGGTGAGTGGGCGTGCATTATCTCCAACCAACACCTCGTGTAATTCATTAACATTCATTAACATTCATTAACATTCATTCATTCTTTTCATGCATATCATTCTTTCGTGCGCATTCAATAACATTCCACTTTCTTCCTCCGGGTTGGTGGCGGGTTTGCAAGGCCCATCCACCCATTCATTGACCAAAAGGGGAACATGATTCCCCAGATGGCGCTCAGCGTCCATTCCTCGCTAACTCCTAACGAGGTCCGGTTACGCCGTTCATTGGTGGGACTAATGTGAGGGTTTACCGTCAGCCCATGCCTCCTCGGGTCCCCACTCACACCAAGTCCCTGGGCCCCATTCATTGTGAACATTCATTCATTCTCGCCAAAACATTAGGTAGGATTCATGAAAGAAGGGCTTTGGGTTGAAAACATTTACTCTTGAAAACGACTCTATATACATATATATACTTTTGGCCGAAGTCTTTTCACATTGAAGGTATATATAGGGTCATCTATCTGCATAGAAGAGAAACCCACCTTAAACTTCAAAAGGAGAACACAAGAGCCTCTCGGATCGGCCTCATCTCCAACGGAATCAAAATATGTGTAATAAAGGTGAGGTGAGACTCAACATGACCAAATAGGACGCTCGGCAATGTAATGATCATGATATGAATGAAGAAAAGATGCTATAATGTAATGAACATGTTCATGTACACTATTAAAGTCTTAAAGACATATAAACATTCAATTCGTTCATTCATTGAAGCATTTGTATTCAAACTAGTTCATACCCTTCACATTTCACGTCAAAGGAATTTAAATCATATAATCAAGTCATTCATTCATTTATTCACTTTCATTCGAATTCATCAATTCTCATTTCCAATCGATTCAATTCAAGAAATTCAAATATAATCATAGCACAAGTTAGATCACATTTCTATTTAGAAAATAAACAATTACATACATTCAAACGTATTCAATCTTTCACAAAACTCCACTACAAACATTATATTACATAATATAACATATTTCCAAAGTTTGAGAACAAGAACAAATCATATGATAAGGGAAATGGGTTAAGGAAATCACAAACGCTACAAAACGCACATAAACGGCATTCATCAAAAGCATGCCCAAGCCTCATCCAAATGCTATGAAATTAAACCACAGTACTCCCAACACATAGCATAACAAGTTCTTAGTTCATCACAAATGAAGATAAAGTCATTAAAGAGGTGAAACAATCAAAAACCAAAAAGGAAAAGACAAGAAATGCGCAGGGGGAGGGACACGCCCGTGTCCTTCAAATTGAACAGACTGAGACACGGGGGTGTCTCAGTACAGACCTGCAAAAAGGGCATGACACGGGGGTGTCACCCATTACAAAGCAAATGAGACACGGGGGTGTCACGGTACAGACCCAAAAACGCAAACAAAGCTTACCGGCAAAACAGACCCTATACAAAATCAGTCCCAAGAGCGTACCAAATCAACTCCAAATCGTATGAAACTTAATATAAAACATATCTAGCATTTTAGGAAGATATTTCATTTAGATTTCTAAGACCAAAACACACGTTAAGAGTACCAAAACCATGCAGCAAGTCTGGGACGCCAAAACCGTACATATGAGCTCGATTGTTTCAATCATGGCATGATCAAGCACTAAGGGGCTGAATTTGAAGCTGAAACTTTAGGGAATGAACATTAACATGACAAGAAACTAATATACTCCACGTATATGCAAATTGACACGAATTGAAGCACATTAGGATGACCAACAAACCACAAAAATGAAACAGCAGCAGCAGCCCAGTTCTGTCATGGATTATGCATAAAAACAGGTCATGTATTTCGGTTTTGGGGCTTAAAATGGATCCAAAGGATTTCAATATGAATCCTAACAAATAAAACAATGAGTTTACATCATCTCCATGCAAATTCACACGCAAAGAAGGCCATTTGATCAAGCAACAAAGCATAATTCCACACAGCAGTCCCGAAACAGGGGAGACAGTTTTGATCATCAAGTTTGGAGCTCTATATCTCATAATTTCATCAAAGGGTCTAAAGGGAAAATCATCCTAACATCATATACTAATAGTTAGGAAACAAATAGGCCAAGAAAGAAGCTTATATAATCATTTATAAGAAAGGAAATCAGCTACACAACTAGGTAGGTCATTAGAGCAAAAATCCCCAAAAGTCCTATTCATGCTCTTAGCCTAAACCCTTACCAAATCTGATGCAGAGCAAGTAATAAATGGATGAAATCATGTATAGAAGAGTACATGATACATAAATATTCATACCTTCAAGATATGGAGAAGAAAGGAAGTGATTTGAGCTCAAAAATCACAAGGGCCAAGGGTTTCTCTTCTCTTCTCCTCTCCTCTCTTGTCTCGATCTGTTGCTGCAGAAAATGAGGGAGTTTGGCTCGGTTTTTTGCTGGTAAAAGGAGGAGAAAGGGGTTAACTCAAGTACATAAGTCATGGGTTAAAGCATGGTTAGGTTTAGATTGGCTTAAAGGGTCCCACCATGAAGACTAGTCAACAAAAGGGTTACTCTTGCACGAGTTGTTCGTTACAGTTGGATTTCGGAGGTCTTAATGATCTCAAAAAGGTATGAGGCTTGTTACATTGTCTCCGAATCGTCGATACAAAGGCAACGGAGGTGACGGAATTCGAATCCGAATTCCCGAGTTCAAGATATATCGTCCGGAACCCAGGGCGCGCTAAAAGCGTTTTAAGCCGTATAAGTTCCGTCTCCCAAAAACCGAAATCAAAACTAAATCAAACGAGCCTAAAATTACAACGTAAGCATGTAAACACGTTAATAACTCACATAATTCAAGTATACCAAGTTGGCACAAAAATTGGAATTGAGAACGGAGTTAAACGAATCAAAAAACGGTTCAAAAAGGATTTAAACGTTTAAAACTTCAAACCTAAAAACTTAATATATTCAAATATTCCAAAACTCAATAAATTAAATCCAAAATCATGAAACGAACATATATTCATATACAAGACACACATAAGTCCAACATATTAAATTTGCAGTAAATTTCGGTATCAATTCATATAGAAACGAAGCACGTAATGTCACTCATATGCAATGTAACAATAAAATTCATACTATTACAAATAATATAAAATAACTACGTACATAATTTATAAATTCATGCATGCATAATTAATTAACATTTAATACAATTAAATACATAAATCACGTATAAATAATTATTTCACGCAATTTGATAAACACATATGTCATGCTGTACAAATAAGAAAAACTGGGCCGTTGCAAATTAATTATTTAATTTAATTGGAGAAAATAAGTTCCCAACTTGTTCTCCAAGTCTTGCAAGAATAATCTTCTCTCTCCCACGATAGGAAGTTAGACTTTTCAACTTTCCCAAAGTTAAAAGTCAATATTCAATAAAACAATTAATTCCCAATTTATTATTTGTTGGGTTAAGTTTATTTCACAATAGTCTTAACAATTAATTCAATAATTAATTAAAAGACTAATATTAATTAATTAATTCTAAAAAATAATTCACGTGTGAAATAAATCACACGAAATGGGACACGCTTGAAGCCACGTGTACATGACACGTGGCAGCCACGTTGGCCGTGTGACACGTGGTAGCCACGTGTACTTGACACGTGGCATCAGCCTCGTGCTATGCCCATTTCAATAAACTATTTTGATCCTTTGTTAATCATATTAACATCCTAGCATAACCCTCGTGTTCTGGCATTTGTGTGTGACACTTTAGGTTCATTATTCGATTAGCAGTGACAACAATTAATCAATTCCCTAATTAATTTATCACTTCACAGATCGCACTACTGTAATCTAGCAATGGGTGTGTGACCCCTAGCCGAATAATGAAATGAATCGAAAAACCTTTCAGTCAATGACAATCAGTGAAATACGATCCTCCTACAACTCCATCTCTCAATCAAGAACTTTCATGGGAATATTCTCAGAGCCCAAATATTCTTGATCTTTAAAGTTAAGTTCATTTCATATCCATTTCGATCTTAATCCTAGAAAACCCAAATTTCTAGATGTCTTGATCTTTTATCCACCTTGACCAAGGGTTTAATGTTTAATGGACCACGAACAACTCAATCAGTAAGATATCATCCTTGTTCTTAACAAGTGTAGGTCCTTTGTTGATTCTACTAATTCTACATATGCCACTTGTGTAATCCCAACATAGGCCATGGTTCAGGTGTCTATATGGCGACACCCTTTTGAGCCTATATCAAAGATTACAGAGTTAGCTCATATGAGACATTACAAAATCTCAAGTCTAAGGATTAATGAATCACGTTATTGACCTGTGAGATATTTCCTAGTCTGGAAGTTTAAGGAAACTTTCTATCCTATTTAGGAATTTTCCCACACGGGACAACTCAGTGATGAAGTTCTTGTAACAATCACCCTTATAAATCATGAACGCATCGACGTATGCACTTATCACTCCATGAAATTGAGTGATCCTTAAAAGGGACATAATCACACAAGCAAGTCTCAGCATAGTCAAGGTCGATACTCCCACTGACTATCTACTCATCGACTTGGACAAGTTTCTAATCCTCGCCTATGGAGTTAAGAACTTGTTTCATGTGTCGTTCCCATAACGACAAAGTTCTCAACGGCCTTATCGAATTAGGGGAGTTCAATACATGTAAAACACAGTCAACCCAAACAGACATAAATAAGCACATAAAGAAGTGATTGCCTATGAACAAAATCATCACGTTTATTATTCAAAGACTGTCTGTGATTTTATAAGGAAATAGTAAAGCATACATCTACTTTAAGGGCACTATTCCTAACAATCTTCCACTTGCCCGTCAAAGCCACTCAGGTGCTAATCTAAGACCAATCTTCTGAAGATGTCCTTCGAAAGCCTGCTGACTAAGGGCTTTAGTACGTAGATCTACCAAGTTCTCTGTCAATGTGACCCTTTCAATTTACACATCTCATCCCTTGATGATATGACGGATTAAGTGATACTTCCTCAAAATGTGCTTGGTCCTTTGGTGAGATGTTGGTTCTCTTTCTTGAGCAACCGCCCCGGTATTATCACAAAACACTGTAACGGGGTCTTTAATGCTAGGAACTACACCCAACTCGTGGATGAAGTTTCTTACCCAAACACCTTCCTTAGCTGCATCGTTTACAGCTAAGTATTCGGCCTCAGTGGTCGCTTGCTTGGAACTTTTCCAACTCTCTGCTTCGTCATTCAGGAAGCATATGTATCCTGGCATGGAGTTAAAGTCATCCATGTCTAATGCAAAGCTTGCATCACAGTATACTCTAATGACAAGATCTTGCTGGCCTCCGTAAACCAAGAACAAATACTTAGTTCTTCGCAAGTACTTAAGGATGTTCTTTACAGCAGTCCGGTGTCCTTCACCAGGGTCAGATTGGAATCGGCTAGTCACGCTAAGTGCATAAGCCACATCCAGTCGAGTACATAGCATCGCATATATTATGCTTCCTATAGCTGATGCATAGGGAATTTTGGACATCCTGGACTTTTCAAGTTCAGTCTTGGGACACAGCTTCTTCGAAAGAACTGTTCCCGGGCACATTGGAAGTTTCCCACGTTTGGAATCTTCCATACTAAATCTCTTTAGTATTTTATCTATGTAAACCGACTATGATAATCCTAACAGTCTCCTAGATCTATCCCGATAGATCTTTATCCCGAGAATATAGGAGGCATCACCAATATCCTTCATCTCAAATTGGCTCGGTAACCAAGACTTTGTTACTTTCATGCCATCCTTCGCAATCCCAATGAGGAGGATGTCATCTACATAAAGTATCAGAAATTGAACCGAGGTTTCCAATTCTTTCTTGTGCATGCAGGATTCATTCGAATTTTGAATAAAGCCAAACGATTTGACTGCTTCATCAAATCGAATGTTCCAATTCCTAGAAGCTTGTTTCAATCCGTAGATTGATCTTTGGAGCTTACAAAACTTTTGTTTGCTCCCACTGAATGTGAAACCCATGGGTTTATCCATGTAAATATCTTTGTCAATGTCTCCATTGAGAAAGGCAGTTTTCACATCCATTTGCCATATCTCATAGTCATAATATACAGTAATTGCAAGCAAGATCCGAATGGACTTTTGCATTGTAACCGGGGAGAAGGTTTCATCAAAGTCTACACCTGGTCTTCGAGTGAAACCCTTAGCAACTAGTATTTCTTTAAAGGCTTCCACGCTTCCATCTAATCCAAGCTTGCGCTTATATATCCATTTGCACCCTATGGGCCTGATCCCATCAGGTGGATCAACAAAGGTCCAAACTTGATTAGAGTACATGGAATCCATTTCGGATTTCATTGCTTCTTTCCACTGTTCAAGGTCTGAATCTAACAGTGCCTCCTCATAAGTTAATGGATCAGTATCTAATTGAGATGTTTGGTGGAGAAAACCATACTATCTCTCTAGTTGTCTAGGAATGCGTTCTGGACATCTTACTAGAGGAGGATTTTCGCGTGTATCACTCTCTGCGATTGGCTGAGGGATGTTATTCTCCCACTGTCCTCTTCACGTAAGCAGGACAACCCCAAATTCTTAAGTAAGAAGAATTAGGGATTTTGCCAAACCACATCTCAAATGGGGTTTTGGGTACAGATTTGGAGGGAACAAGATTCAGAATCTTAACTGCTGATTCTAAGGCATAACCCCCGAATGGAGGTGGCAATTCAGTGAAGCTCATCATGGAATGAACCATATCAAGTAATGTTCTGTTCTTTCTCTCCAAAACTCCATTTAATTGAGGAGTTCCCGGAGGAGTCCACTGAGAGATAATTCCATTATCTCTGAGATGACTAAGGAATTCTTCACTTAGATACTCGCCACCTCTATCAGATCGAAGTGTCTTAATCTTGTGACTAGTTTGGTTCTCAACCTCCTTCTGATATTCCAAGAATTTCTCAAAGGCTTCGGATTTATACTTTATTAAGTACACATAACCAAAATGACTAAAGTCGTCTATGAAGGTTATGAAATACTGATGATTGTTTCTCGTGCTTACACTAAGTGGTCCACAAACATCAGTACGGGTTAAATCTAATACTTTAGTGGCACGTTACACTTTACCATTAAAGGGAGTTTTGGCCTTTTTTCCTTTAAGACATGATTCACAATTAGTTAACACTTTAAGTTAATTATCATAGAATGATCCTGAATTAGTTAACTTAGCAATCCTGTCCTTAGAAACGTGGCCTAAACGCGTGTTCCATAAAGAAGCCGAGATCTTGTCATGTCTTTTACGTTTGTTTAATTGTTGTATATTCAGAATATTGGTGTCTTTAGTTGTATAAAGTCCATTAGATATTGTACCAAGCAAAACGAAAGTTTTATTCTTCTTCAGATAAAAGTTTCCATTTCTAGATAAACTCTAATATCCTTCACAATCTAATATTGGAATGGAAATAACATTACGACTAATAGAAGGCACATAAAGGACTTTGTTCAAAACTAAAGTAAAGACACCTAAATCTAATCTACACGTCCCGATGGCTTGAGCTTGAACGCTTGATCCATTCCCAACCTTCAAGACGCATTCTCCTTCTTCAAGCTGCCAGACCTCATTTAGCATCTGTACATCATTACAGATATGAGCTCCATAGCCGGTATCAAGTACCCAAGCATTAGAATCAATAGATAGATTTACTTCAACAATAAACACACCTTTCTTTAGAGTATCCTTGTACTCTTGGCAGTTCCTCTTCCAATGCCCTTTCTTGCCACAATGTTGGCAAACGTCCTCTGTCTGATCGTTTCTCTTCCTAGCCTTTCTCTTTTTAACCCCTCTATCGGGTTTAAGAGATCCCTTGTTCTTGGGAACTTTCTTCCCTTTGCCTTTAGAAGGCCTAGAAGAGGAAGTGACCATTATTACTTTGTGATCCTTCTTGATCGTGCCTTCAGCAGGCCCAAGCTGACTAATCAACTCAGCTACAGTAGCATGAGGATGATTCATGTTGAAGTTTAGCACGAAATAACTGAATGATGGTGGAAGCGATGTAAGCAACAAATCCACAATGAGTTTTTCACTCAGTGGCATTTCCATGGAGGTCAGTTTCTCGTTCAAAGCAAGAAATTTGAGACCGTGCTCATGGAAACTTGTACCTTCTTTCATTCTGAGATGAAAGAGCTCCTTAGAGGTGTTGTACCTTAGAACACGCTCATTGGAGCGGTACAAATGCTCGAGATGGTCGTAAATCTCCCAAGTGTTGTCCATTGACTCGTGCTGCCTCTGCATGTCCGGGACATGGTGGCCAACATGAGGCAATGGGCCTCAACATTATCTTAATACCATTTCACAATCGCGTCCCTTTTAGCCCGAGTAGGAGCCTCGCTTTTAGCGACAGGCTCTCCCTCGAAGAGAACATATCTTCTCTTTTCAGAATCTAAACCTATCTTTAGATTCTGAACCCAAACAGAGTAATTGGGCCCCATCAACTTGTTTGATTCGAGGATGGATACCAAAGGGTTTTTGGTTGCCATTTCAATTGTAGAGAATCACAGAACTACAATCTAAATGGAAAAATAGAGATCATGAGCATGCTGAATAATAACAATTACATATTATCAAGGACTTTAGAAATATGTTCTCCCACTGTTTTTAGAAAGTCTAGAAATCCCAACGAGTTTAGAAGAAACTTATTTTCCCAATGGGTACTAGGATCCCAAGCATTCTTAGTTTTAGACCCAGGACTCGTAAGACATCTAAAGGTCTAAGAATATTTAGGTGGGTATGAATTACCGATTCCATCCCCATGGAATTCCTAGTAATATTTTTCCATCACTAATCTTTCAATCATAGAACCACGACTCGTGAGACATCCATATCTACTTTAGTGTTGAGCAGGACCCATCAATCATAAGATCTCAACCAAAATTAGTCCGGAACGACCCACGACTCGTGAGACATCGCCCATTCTAAAATGGTCAAGAAATATTAATTATTTAAAATAATTCATCAGGAAACCAAGAGTTAATAAGCTACACTAATTACCCCACGACTCATGACACAACAATTAGTTTCACTTATTAAGTCCTAAATCCTATTGATGGAATGCTAGGAATTTTATTATCGTGATAAAACACCTATTTATTCGAATTTTGCTCAATATTTAAATGGGATTTTCGAATGACCTCACTAACATATAATGTTATCCAAATTATAATTGTCTTGCTAATGCAGTTTCACATAAAGTGCATCACAGAAGCAATTAGCAGATAACATGTCCTAGCATGATACTAATTATGTGATGATCATGGGTATTCTATCTTATATGTGAATTTGGGAGCCACTCCAAAATCAATAGTTCTAACATTCATGCCACATAAGACAATTCATATAACACAGGGGTACAGAATTTAATGAAAAAACGCCCTATCTATTACATTAATAGAAACCCTCTTAAACATTTTGAGGGGTCTTCTTGTGGCCACCGTTCTTCAAGTGCTTCGTGGATCCTTCTTATTCCATGGGTGCTTGTCTCCAAAATGAAAAATAAAAACCTCACAACCTAAGTTCTACCCTCTTTACATAAAGTAATATGGCTCAGTTTTCATATTGACCATAGACAAGTACACGGGGCATACCCCGGCCCAAGAACAATAATAAGCAAAGCCACATAATAAACACATAACGGTACACACATAAATAGCGCTCCAACCCCAATTGAAAACGCGCAACTATGGGGCTCCGACCCCAATTGAAATCATGCATGTGAAGAATTTAAAACCATACATAAGACTAACCCATGATCACCTAAACTAGCATGCTTCTGCTTAAATTTAAATTTAAATGTACCAAATAAATTTCAATTTCTCAACTAAATTTCAATTTCCCTTGACTTCAAGTTACAACTAACTTAAGTAATTTGAATACAGTTCATTATTCAAGAATTTATTGAAAATCGAATCATCGGATCTAGACAAAACAACAATTAATTCAAAATCAAATTTTTATCTAAAATTTCATTCAAAGTGATATTCATTATTTTCTCGAAAAATTAGAATTAACTTTGTAACGCCCCAGCTTTCGGCAATTCAGGTATGAACGACACGTGTGCGTTTGAGAGTTAGTTTTAACTATTAATTGTTTATTTCTTTAATTTTTCATAGCATGACATAATTTTATAAAAATTATATTCTTGTTATTTTATTGAAAATTCATATCATATCACAATTTTCGGATAAATTGAACGTGATTGCAATGTGAATTATTTTCCCGAATGTGATTTATTTCTTTTATGTCCTTAATTGCTCATTTGCATGATTATAGGACCTAATTGCATTGGACCATATTGATCACTTAAAATGGGATTTGGACTTAATTGCATAACTTATTAAATGAAAGGATTTAATTGCAAAATTGGCTCTCTCCTCTCTTTCAAGTAGCAGCATTCACGTACCTTGCTTCATTCTTACATACAAAATTTCATCTTGCTCCATTTCCTTTCCTCCTTCAACCGATCAAAACCCTTCTTGATTAAGTGGGAGATTTCATCCATTCAAGCTAATATTTGTGGGATTTGGGATCATACAAGCATCATCAACATCATTTCATCATCTCTTCTTCCATTTCTTTCTCTTGAGGTAAATATGGTGATTGGATGATTATATTGAAAATATGGTATATCTAGGGCTTTGTTATACATTGAATGAATTGTGTATTGATTGTTGGAAAATTGATTGTGATCATTAAGCTCAAGTTTGATGCATATATCTTGAGTTTTATGGACTTGAAGCATGAATGAGTGTGGGGGTTTCAAATGAGTGATTATTGATGATCTAACATGGGATTAAGTGTTTTTATGATTTGTTATTGATCAATATACATGCTAGCATATTTATTGTGTCTAATATTTGCATTGGAACTTGGTTTGCATCCATTTTTGGGGTTGTTTGTGGTGATTGCCATTGATGCTCTGTTTCTGCTCTGCATTCTTTTGCTCACGTATTCTGGGAACGGCCCTTCCCAGCCCCAGTTCAAAACTGGAACGGCCGTTCCCATGATGCTGAGACAAGGCCAGCGAGACTGGGAACGGCCGTTCCCACTTTGGCCTGCGAGCCGGAACGGCCCTTCCCAGCCAAAACGCGTTTATATTTTAAAAACGCTGGCGCGCGTTTTCTGAGCCATGGGAACGGCCCTTCCCATTTTCAAGGGAAGGCCGGAACGGCCGTTCCCACGGCGACTGCAGAAGCAAAGCTACTGCATAAAATTAAAAATTTAGCATCATCCTCCAATCATTTCTTTGACCCCTAATTGATGTTATATGATCGCATACATGTTGAAACGTGATATTTTCAAGGTGCATTGTATTTTTCCCCGTCGTTTCGTCGCATTTTGCCGTTCGTCATATTTGGTGCATTTTGAGTCGTGTTGCATGGACAATTGTCTTTCTTGCACAGACCAGCTTCCTGGTGACGAGGAGCAGGCCCCGTGAGCTGTTTCCTTGGTTTATTTTGGGTCGTTCAGGTGAGGTTTAATTTTAGATACATAGGACCCGTACAACCCTATGTGATGTTTTAAGCCAAAACCTATATTTATACCTATAGTTTTCAAATGAGATTGGTTTTCAAATGTTTTATCGAAATATTGAAAAGAAATTGATTGATTGATTGATTGATTGGGCGAGTATTGTATTGCACTGTGGGCCCGAGGGTAGTGACTCGAGCCAACCGGGAAAGCATGGGCTGACGGGTAACTCGGGAGCTATCCTCACCAAATTGGGATGACCCCTGAACCCCCTAGGAGATTAGGGCGGGGAAGGAGTTCCGGGCTTAGGGATTCATGTACCCTCTGCCCAGATTGATTGGATGGTGGGGCCTTGCAATCCCACCATCACCCGGAGGAAGAAGGCGTCATTGAAATTGCTAATTGTGCACATTAATTAATTGCTTGATCACCTAATCACCTAATAATTGATTGATTGATTGTACACAGTCGGTGTAAGGTTGGAGAATTGCCCCACTCGTCGGGCCACTATTGATTGAATTGAATTGATTGAATTGAAATTGGAATAGTTGTAATCTCGGGCGATAGTATCTCTTTTAACCTATTATATCGTATTGTTTTCCAAAATTATTACCCGAGGTTATAACTTGCATGTATATGCGCTTATATTTATTTATACCCCTCGCTCAGTCCGTGTTGGACTGACACCTCAACTTTTCAGTGTTTTGCAGGGCGTGCTAGGCGGGAATTTAGAGTCATGCGGTCTTTAAATTTGGGTCTAGCACACTTCATTCCCACATTTTGTATATTGCCTTGATATATATATTGTTGGGGAATGTTCATGTATTGATAGTGTAAATAAGTGTAAATGTTGGTACCTATAAGTAAATAAATAAATATGGTACTTATACGTATTTAATGAATGTTATTGCTTCCGCGTTTTTTAATACTCTGATTTGATGGTTGGTCGGTTTTAAATTGAGGGTACCCGCCTAGCCTTGAGTCATTTTATTGTCTCCCGTTCGCTATAGCTTTGATTCATGTATGGATTGTCCATTTCATATGTGGATTGGAGCTATAGTGCGGGGGATGTCGTGCCTGGCGTTCCGGGTGCTACATCCTACGGTGGTATCAGAGCTCGGTTGCAAAACCGGGTCTCTAGTGTCGTGTCTTGTGAGTCTAGGTCGCACGGCATAGGAACTAATTGTCAATTTGAGAGTCTTGCATTGTTATTTGATATGTGAACCTACGTGACTTACTTGAATTGGGGTGACTTGTTATGGATCTATTCTGGGCATGGATTGGTTGTACAGACATTCTGCTACAGTTGATTGTAGAGCGAAGAAGGTTCAGTTGGGATCAGATTTGGTAGTAGGTTGGAGTTCCAAGACTGTACCGCTACTTTCTTTTTCTGAAGCTCATAAGTTGGTCCGAGAGGGAGCCACGGGTTTCATTGCTTATGTTCTCAATAAACCCAAGGATCAGAGTAAGCTGGAAGAGACGGAAGTAGTGAAGGAATTTCCCGAGGTTTTTCCTGAGGAATTGGATTCTTTACCTCCAGAACGGGAAATTGAGTTTGTGATCGACTTGTACCCTAACGCAGAGCCGTACTCCAAGACTCCGTATCGTATGGCTCCGGCCGAGTTGAAAGAGTTGAAGACTCAACTTGATGCGTTGTTGGAGATTGGGTATATTAGACCGAGTTCTTCTCCTTGGGGTGCACCGGTTTTGTTTGTAAAGAAGAAGGACGGAACCTTGAGAATGTGTATAGACTATAGGGAGTTCAACCGGATGACGATCAAGAACAAGTATCCTCTTCCACACATCGAGGAGTTGTTTGATATACTTCAGGGATCGAAAGTCTACTCGAAACTGGACTTGAGACAAGGATACTACCAGTTGCGTATCCGAGCAGGGGATATTTCTAAGACAGGATTTAACACTCGGTACGGGCATTATGAGTTTGTTGTGATGTCGTTTGGTTTGACTAATGCCCCAGCAGCTTTTATGGAGATGATGCGCAGGATCTTCAGGCCTTTTCTGGATAAGTTCGTGGTCATTTTTATTGATGATATCCTGGTTTTCTCGAAGTCTGCCGAGGAGCATGCAAGACACCTCCAGTTGGTATTAAGGACTTTGAAGGAGCATCAGTTGTTTGCCAAGTTCAGCAAGTGTGAGTTCTGGATTGACAGGGTGTCATTCTTGGGTCACGTGATTTCGGGCAACGGTTTGGAAGTCGATCCTTCCAAGATTGAGTCGGTGTTGAAGTGGGAGAAACCTAGGAATGCCTCTGAGATTAGGAGTTTCTTGGGATTGGCAGGTTATTACCGGAGGTTTGTTAAGGATTTCTCCAAGTTAGCAGCTCCTTTAACCCGGTTGACGAAGAAGAATGTGAAATTTGATTGGAATGAAGATTGTGAGAGGAGTTTCACTTTCTTGAAGGAGAAATTAGTGTCTGCTCCAGTGTTAGCCCTTCCGGAAGGTTCTGAAGGATATGCTGTTTACACGGATGCTTCTAAGGAAGGCTTGGGATGTGTGTTGACTCAGAAGGGTAAAGTAATTGCTTATGCATCACGGAAGTTGAAAGAGCATGAGAAGAATTATCCGACACATGATCTCGAGCTTGCTGCCGTAGTCTTTGCACTTGGAAAGTGGAGACATTATTTGTACGGAGTATCTTTCGAGATTTTCACCGACAACAAAAGCCTCCAGTATTTATTCACTCAGAAGGATCTGAATATGAGGCAACGGCGTTGGATGGAAAGGTTGGAAGATTATGATTGCACGATTAAGTACCATCCCGGCAAAGCCAATGTGGTCGCCGATGCACTTAGTAGGAAGGCTAGTGTGTCGAGCCTGGAAGTGGGTGAAAGTAGTGGAATCGAGCCAATTGTTTTAAAGGCTCGAGTTTCTAATATTTCGGTCCAGCCAGAATTGAAGCATAAGTTGTTTGAGGCTCAGAGTACAGATTTGGAAGTTCAGAGATTGGTAGCTAAGGCAAGAGCTGATCCAGAGTGTCCATTCGGGTTCGATGAAACCGGTCTTCTTCGTTTCAAGAACCGAGTGGTTGTACCCGAAGAGTTGAAACGGGTATTGCTCGAGGAAGCTCACAGATCGGCTTATTCTATCCACCCCGGAGGAAACAAGATGTATCGGGATTTAAGGCAATATTATTGGTGGTGTGGATTGAAGAAAGATGTGGCCGAGTTTGTGAAGCATTGTCTCACTTGTCAGAAAGTGAAAGCCGAGCATCAGAAACCGGGAGGTCTTCTTCAGCCGTTACCTATTCCTGAGTGGAAGTGGGAACAGGTGACGATGGATTTCGTGTCCGGATTACCTAAGGTGAAAGGTGGATTTGATGGGATTTGGGTGATTGTGGACCGTTTGACGAAGTCTGCACATTTTCTACCGGTTCGGATGTCGTATAAGATTCGCAAGCTAGCCGAGCTTTATAACCGGGAGATTGTTAGACTTCACGGGATTCCGATTAGTATCGTTTGAGATAGAGATCCACGGTTCACTTCGAGGTTGTGGCGTGAATTGCAAGAGGTTTTGGGTACGAAGCTCCAGTTTAGTACAGCTTTTCATCCTCAGACGGATGGTCAGTCCGAGAGATTAATAAGGTATCTCGAATATTTGCTACGAGCTTGTTCTTTTGATTTCCAGTCTTCTTGGCATGATCAGCTACCTTTGATTGAGTTTGCGTACAACAACAGTTTTCAGGCTTCGATTGGAATGGCACCGTATGAGCTACTTTATGGACGGAAGTGTCGTTCTCCGTTGTTCTTTGACTTGGAAGAGTGGAAATGGACTAAGCAGGAAGGTGTTAAGAAAGGTGAGAAATTGGAAAAACCTTCCAAGGCCGTTGAAGCTATGATTGAGAAAGTCCAACTAATAAAACAACGGATGAAATCAGCTCAGGACAGACAGAAGAGCTACGCCGATCGTCGCAGAAGGGATCTCGAGTTTGAGGTTGGAGACCGGGTATTCTTGAAGGCGTCTCCACGTAAAGGATTTGCTCGGATTGGGAAAGGAGGTAAACTTAAACCTCGTTATTTAGGTCCGTATGAGATCTTGGAAAGAATTGGAGAAGTTGCTTACAGATTGGACCTACCACCGAGCCTCACGGGGATTCATAACGTATTTCACGTGTCTCAGCTGAGGAAATACTACCCCGATGAAACCGAGATCATTCCTGTTGAAGAAGTGGAATTGGAACCGAGTCTTACCTTTGTTCAGAAACCGGTTAAGATATTGGATAAGAAGTTTCAGGAATTAAGAAACCGGAGGATTCCCATGGTTAAGGTTCTTTGGAGAAGTGATAAGACCGAAGAAGCCACGTGGGAGACCGAAGACAAAATGAGACGGTTCCATCCAGAGTTGTTCCCTTCCGATCAGTGAATCTGGGGACCAGATTCTTATAAGGAGGGAGGATTGTAACGCCCCAGCTTTCGGCAATTCAGGTATGAACGACACGTGTGCGTTTGAGAGTTAGTTTTAACTATTAATTGTTTATTTCTTTAATTTTTCATAGCATGACATAATTTTATAAAAATTATATTCTTGTTATTTTATTGAAAATTCATATCATATCACAATTTTCGGATAAATTGAACGTGATTGCAATGTGAATTATTTTCCCGAATGTGATTTATTTCTTTTATGTCCTTAATTGCTCATTTGCATGATTATAGGACCTAATTGCATTGGACCATATTGATCACTTAAAATGGGATTTGGACTTAATTGCATAACTTATTAAATGAAAGGATTTAATTGCAAAATTGGCTCTCTCCTCTCTTTCAAGTAGCAGCATTCACGTACCTTGCTTCATTCTTACATACAAAATTTCATCTTTCTCCATTTCCTTTCCTCCTTCAACCGATCAAAACCCTTCTTGATTAAGTGGGAGATTTCATCCATTCAAGCTAATATTTGTGGGATTTGGGATCATACAAGCATCATCAACATCATTTCATCATCTCTTCTTCCATTTCTTTCTCTTGAGGTAAATATGGTGATTGGATGATTATAATGAAAATATGGTATATCTAGGGCTTTGTTATACATTGAATGAATTGTGTATTGATTGTTGGAAAATTGATTGTGATCATTAAGCTCAAGTTTGATGCATATATCTTGAGTTTTATGGACTTGAACCATGAATGAGTGTGGGGGTTTCAAATGAGTGATTATTGATGATCTAACATGGGATTAAGTGTTTTTATGATTTGTTATTGATCAATATACATGCTAGCATATTTATTGTGTCTAATATTTGCATTGGAACTTGGTTTGCATCCATTTTTGGGGTTGTTTGTGGTGATTGCTGTAACACCCCGACTCACAGTCGGTACAGGTAAATTATGTGATTTAATAATATTTGCGTTTTGAATTAATTGTATATGACTTATATGAATTATTTGAACTTATATGAATTTATTTGAATTAGTTTTGCATGTGATTTATTCATTTTATTTGAGTTGGCCATATTTGAACCCGTATTTGTTAAACCGAACCAACTTGAACCGGAAACCTTGAACCGAACCCGTGAACCGAACCGGCTCAGCCTTAAAAGGCTGAACCCTTCTTCCTTTCTCCTTTCTTACGTGAACAACAGCAACCCCAAGCCAAGAGAGAGCCAAAAACCCTCAAGTGATCATTCAAACTTCCCAGGCCAAGTTCTCTCTCGTTTCTTCGTCTTTTCTCGAACTTAGGTAGGTTTCGGAATCCCCTCGTCGTGCTCGTTGTTTCTATGGTTTAAATTCTGAGTTTGGAGTGAGTTTTGCATGTCTTTGTTTCCCTACGTGAATAGTAAGGGTTTAATGAAAAATGTGAATACTTGCTCTTTGCTTGTTGTGTTTGATTCCTAGCTTTAGATATGAGTTATATAGGTTATATGTGTTGCATTTATTGCATTTAATCCGTGGTTGGTTGAGCATTAATTGATGATCATGATTTTTGCTTGAATTTTGCATTTCATTGATCATGCATTTTAATTCCATTTTCTTGAGCTATTTGAGTGACAACATGTTAAGTATGATTTATATGTATTGTGTGTGCATTTTGAGAAGTTGTGGCAAAATTTATGGTTGGTTTTTGGCCATTTTTGGCTCTAAAATGGAGCTTCCCCTGTTTTTCTGTAAAAACTCTGCTCCAGCTTTCGAACCAGGCCGGAACGGCCGTTCCCGCCCCAGTTTTAAACTGGGAACGACCGTTCCCAGGCCATACTGTTCATGACCGAGAGTGGGAACGGCCGTTCCCAGTTTGTACTGGGAACGGGAACGGCCGTTCCCATGTCCGGAACCCCTCTCTACTGGAGCAAATCCACGGGGGTGGATTTTTCCTTAAGGAAAAATCCGCGAGGGTGGATTTGAGGCAGTAGCTTGGGAAAAATCCATGGGGGTGGATTTTCCCCTTTGGAAAAATCCATGGGGGTGGATTTTGCCATTTCTTCTCTTTGCTTTATTTATGCATTTGTATGATTTTAAATGCTTTTCTTTTGCATATTAATTGTTATAATTTGATTGTTTTGCATAATATTAATTGTGAATAAGTATGTTATGCTATGATTTGTGAATTTTGTGACATTTATCTATGAACATGAATCATGCATTTTGCCGAGCGTCTTCTTTGGTTCATATAGAGTCTAAGTCTTGGGCTTTCGTGTTTTCTTTCCAGAGGAGGTTCCAGTTGACGAGCCGAGGCGTAGGTTGTTCACGTCTGCTCGCTTTTTGATCACGCACAAGGTGAGGTTTAGGATTTTGTTTAGTTAAGTGACCTAAAGCCTTATGTGATGTTTTCAAGCCGTGCATGTGACTATATATTATATATATAGATATGTATGTGTTGATTAGAATATGTTTATGATCTTGTGAACAACTTTGTTTTGGAAAAAGATATTAAGTAAGCTTATGTAAGCTATGTTTTGGAAAAGCTTTACAATTCTGTTAGCGAGATCGCCATGAAAGATTTGGCATTTGTTCTGATCTGATTTGTATGTATGGATCCAAGGAGCTACGGGTAAGGAACCCTCGGGACGGTTCGGGCCGTCGAGGTTCGGCCTGTGCGTAGTCTCCACCCGATATATCACACGCGACCCCTGGGAGTTTGGGAAGGTGTGATATTTCGATGCCTTCGGCGTAAAAACCGGGGAGGGCACGATGTGGGTTCGCTACCCCTCGTGAGTCTGTATATGTATGGATGGTTACGGCCGCCGGTGGCTCTTCCATCATTGGTGTTGAGGAGTATGTATGATTTCTGTTTTGTTTGTTCTGAGGAGTAAAGGTTGGAAGCTCGTTCTCGCCGAGCATTTGTCTGTTGTGTATGTTAGAAAAGTATGAATCGGAATAGTGTTTATGAAATGTTTTAAAGTATATGTATTTGCTTTGGAAAAGTTTTAGTTTGTAAAACCTATTCCGGTTCATACTTTCGCCCTTTGCTTTGTGCTCTGCTCTATATATATTTAGGGTGTGGGTGTGCGTTAGCCCCCTCACTCAGTCAGTTGACTGACTCCTCGTTTACTCTTTTAGTTGCAGGTTTTGGGAGCGTGAGCTAGGCGGAGAAGTGTGTCTGCTTTATGCACTTGTCAGTCTAGGTCTCGTTAGGTGCATTTACATACCTGCACTTTATTATTTTGTAGTTATACAGCTTTGATTTGTATATACTTACATACTATTTTGTTCGAGCCGGGATGGTTTTTGTACAGAACGTGTTGGTACATATATGTAAATACGATATGGATAGGTGTGAGTTGGTACCTATATATATATCTGTGATGGTTTTTGCTTGTTGCTTTTATTTATTCGCTTCCGCGCACTCTGTTTCTGGTTAGTTTAGCTCCGCCTAGCCTAGTGTGTGTGTTTGGTCTCCCGTTCGCTATGATTCGGATTCGGGTACGGACATTCCATTTCGTATTCGGGTTCGGATTATGGTGCGGGGGATGTGGCCCTACTTGTGGGTGCTACATCCTGAAGTGGTATCAGAGCGCGGTTGCAAAACCGGGCTCTAGTGTCGTGTGGGTCTGTCTAGGTCGTACGGCTTAGGACAATGTGATTGTGTGATTATGTGCATATGTGCATGTATGATTTGGATATGTGATTACTTAACTAATTGATTAATTGATTACTTGATTACTTGGTTATTTTCTTAAACTGTATACATACTCATACACTGATTTACATGCATCCATATTGCTTGAATTTGTGAGTTTCAGGATGCCTCCGAGAAGAGCTAATAATCGTGAACGAACTCCTGATTTGAATGAACCGGCTCCACAGAATGCACCTCCGCCACCACCTATGAATGCAGAGAATATTGTCCAAGCCCTACTCAATCAACTCCAACAGAATCAAAGGGGTAATGCAAATTTGGGTGAAGGACAAGAGATATCCGCCGTATATCGGGACTTCCGGAACAACAACCCTCCAAAGTGGTATGGAGGTGATGATATCAAAGCGGAAGAATGGTTGTCGGAAATTCGAGGTATTTGGGAGATATGTCCGGGGACTTCTCAAGACAAGGCTATTTGCACCGGGCGTATTATCCAAGGGCCAGCGGCTATTTGGCTAAGGAGTGTGAGATCCAAGTTGGAGAGGACGGGTATGGAATTCAATTGGGAGACGTTTGTGCAGGAATTCCATGAGAAATATATCCCTTATAGTGCACAAGAACGTCGCCTCCAAGAGTTTACTAATCTGAGGCAAGGAAATCGGACGGTGGAGGATTATTTATTGGAATTTGAGAGGCTAGCACCTTATGCTACTCACATCACCGACCATGATGATCATAAGGCCCGAGCTTTTCTTCATGGACTTCGCCGGGATATTCAAGAAGCTCTACAAGCGGCGAATGTGAGTAATTGGGCCAAAGTTACAAAGAGGGCAATTCAAGTTGAGGCCCAAATGGCTCGGTTGAAGCCTCCACCTTTCTCTTCTACACGGGTTGCAGGATCCGGTTCTGGATTGGGTAAGAGGCCCATTTCTTATGCTCCACGAGCTCCTGTCCCGCCGGCTTTTCGTCCCCAAGGTTTAGGGAACAAAAAGCCCCGTATTACCGGTCCCGTAGCACCTCCTGTTGCTCCAGTTCGACCGGCTCTAGCTCAGGGACCACCCGTTTGTTCTTATTGTCAGGGGAGACATCCGGTGGAGAGGTGTTGGAAGCTTCAGGGCAAATGCTTTGTGTGCGGGTCCTCTGATCACTTGGTGAATGCTTGCCCGAATAAGAGGCCGGTCGTGCAGGCACGTGTATATGCTTTGGACGGGGAGGAGGAAGCTGCTGATGTCGACCCAAATGCCGTGATAGAAGGTACAATAAACATTCATGGCATATCACTACATGCATTGTTTGATCCCGGGGCTACGCATTCATTTATTTCCCGGGATATTGTTGCTTCTTTGCCTTTACTTGATGAATTATCTGCGCATGTGTATGTGGTGAATACTCCTTTGGGAGGATCTGTGGAAGCTGACAGGGTGTTCAGGGAGTGTCCGGTGGTGTTTGAGGGCCGAGTTTTTCCTGCAGATTTGATAGTGCTACCGTTGAAGAAGTATGGGGTTATCCTTGGTATGGATTTTCTCTTCAGATACCGAGCCCAGTTGGATTGTCGTGAGAAGAAGGTTTCGTTGGGGTCAGTGGTCTTTACGGGTGAGAGGTTGAAGTCCAGCCCGTTTGTGTCTTTTATGGAAGCAAGTAAGCTCCTCCGGGGCGGCGCGACAGGTTTTGTGGCCTATCTTTTGAATAAACCGAAGGACCAGGCCAAACTTGAGGAGACGGAGGTCGTGAGTGAGTTTCCCGATGTATTCCCTGAGAATTTGGGTTCTTTGCCACCTGATAGGGACATCGAGTTTGTAGTCGACCTTTATCCTGGAGCTGAGCCTTTCTCTAAGACACCGTATCGGATGGCTCCTGCTGAGTTGAAGGAGTTGAAAACTCAGCTGGATGAGCTTTTGACTTGCGGTTACATCCGTCCGAGTACATCCCCGTGGGGTGCTCCTGTGTTATTCGTGAAGAAGAAGGATGGGACTTTGAGGATGTGTATAGACTACCGCGAGTTGAACCGGATGACAGTGAAGAATAAGTACCCTTTACCTCATATCGAGGAGTTGTTTGACATCTTGCAAGGGTCGCAGGTGTACTCTAAGTTAGATTTGAGGCAGGGGTATTACCAACTTCGTATCCGGGAGAGGGATATCTCTAAGACTGCGTTTAATACCCGTTATGGACACTTCGAGTTTGTAGTGATGCCGTTTGGGTTAACTAACGCTCCAGCCGTGTTCATGGATATGATGCACCGAGTGTTTAGACAGTATCTTGACAAGTTTGTGGTCATTTTTATAGACGACATCTTGGTGTATTCTAAGTCTGCAGAAGAGCACGCAACGCATCTCAGAATTGTATTGGAGACACTTAGAGAGCACAAGCTTTATGCCAAATTTAGCAAGTGTGAGTTCTGGCTCGACAGAGTGTCTTTTCTGGGTCATATAATTTCAGGTGAGGGGATTGAAGTTGATCCTTCCAAGATTGAGACCGTGGTTCAGTGGGAAAGACCGAAGAATGCCTCCGAGATAAGAAGTTTTCTCGGGTTAGCAGGTTACTATAGGAGATTTGTGAAGGATTTCTCCAAAATTGCTTGCCCGTTGACTCGGTTAACTAAAAAGGAGGTGAAGTATGAGTGGGATGATGGGTGCGAGAGAAGTTTCCAAGTTTTGAAGGAAAGATTAACTTCAGCACCAGTTCTTACCCTACCCGAGGGATCCGAGGGTTATTCAGTTTTTGCAGATGCTTCTAAAGAAGGACTCGGATGTGTATTGATGCAAAATGGCCGAGTGGTGGCCTATGCTTCTCGGAAGTTGAAGGAACACGAAAAGAACTACCCCACTCATGATCTCGAGCTGGCAGCGGTGGTGTTTGCTTTGAGAAAGTGGCGTCATTACCTCTATGGAACGACTTTCGAGATATTCACGGATCATAAGAGCCTCAAGTATCTTTTCACTCAGAAGGAGCTTAACAATAGACAGAGGCGTTGGATGGAATTCTTAGAGGATTATGATTGCACGATTCAGTATCATCCGGGCAAGGCTAATGTCGTGGCAGACGCTTTGAGCAGAAAAGCAAGTGTTTCAGGTTTGAGTGCAGAGTCTTCAGGACAGGGTTCGACAGTTTTGGTTTCAGTGGCTCGGTTAGCTAACATCACAGTTCAGCCGGATTTGAAACAGAGGTTGTTGGATTCTCAGGCTTCGGATGCAGAGATTCAGAGATTGGTGGTTCGGTCTAGGATAGACCCCGAGACGAAGTTTGGGTTTGATGATTCCGGTTTGTTCAGGTTCAAGACTAGAGTTTGTGTCCCAGAAGACCTCAAGAGGTTAATACTTGAGGAAGGACATCGTTCTGGATATTCCATTCACCCAGGTGGTACGAAGATGTATCGAGATTTGAAGGAATACTTCTGGTGGAATGGCATGAAGAGAGATGTCGCGAACTTTGTGAAGCGGTGTCTCACGTGTCAAGTGGTGAAGGCAGAACACCAGAAACCGGGAGGAACTCTCCAACCACTTCCGATTCCTGAATGGAAGTGGGAGCAAGTGACTATGGACTTCGTGTCCGGCTTACCTAGATCAAGAGGAGGTTATGATGGAATTTGGGTGATAGTCGACCGATTGACCAAGTCTGCTCATTTTCTCAAGGTAAAGATGTCTTACAAGACTCCGAAGTTGGCCGAATTGTATTGTAATGAGATTGTGAGACTTCATGGGGCGCCTGCTAGCATTGTCTCAGATCGTGATCCGAGGTTCACAGCTAAGTTTTGGCAGGATCTTCAGAGTAGGTTGGGTACGAGGCTTAATTTTAGCACCGCTTTTCACCCTCAGACAGATGGACAATCAGAGAGATTGATTAAGTACTTAGAGGATTTGTTGAGAGCGTGTGCTTTGGATTTCCAGGAGAAGTGGGATAAGCATTTAGCTCTGGTTGAGTTTGCCTATAACAACAGTTTTCAGACTTCTATTGGTATGGCTCCCTACGAGGCACTATATGGAAGGAAGTGTAGATCGCCTCTATTTTGGGACTTGGAAGATTGGCGGTGGACTGAGGAGAATAAGCTTGAAAGAGCCACCCCTCGAGAGAGATTGGATAAGACCACTGCCAAGGTTAAGTTGATTCAACAAAGAATGAAGGCAGCTCAGGACCGTCAGAAGAGCTATGCGGATAAGAGGAGAAGGCCTCTTGAGTTTGAAGTCGGAGATAAGGTGTTCTTGAAAGCATCTCCGAGGAAAGGATTTTCTCGAATAGGTCGAGGTGGGAAGCTTAACCCGAGATACCTTGGACCTTTTGAAATCCTTGAGAGAGTTGGAGAAGTGGCGTATAGGTTGGACCTACCGCCTAGATTGACCGGGATACATAATGTGTTTCATGTTTCGCAACTCAGGAAGTTTTATCCCGAGGAATCAACTATTCTCCCTGTGGAAGAGGTACGACTTGAGACGGATTTGACGATAGTAAGGCACCCGGTTGAGATTCAAGACCGGAAACTACAGGTGTTGAGGAATAAACAGATTCCCTTGGTCCGAGTTCTTTGGAGAGATCAGAAATCTGAAGAGTCTACTTGGGAGACTGAGGAGAAGATGAGACGGTTGTACCCGGAGTTGTTCTCAGGTCAGACAGTTAACCTGGGGACCAGGTTCTCCGAAGGGGGGGAGGTTGTAACACCCCGACTCACAGTCGGTACAGGTAAATTATGTGATTTAATAATATTTGCGTTTTGAATTAATTGTATATGACTTATATGAATTATTTGAACTTATATGAATTTATTTGAATTAGTTTTGCATGTGATTTATTCATTTTATTTGAGTTGGCCATATTTGAACCCGTATTTGTTAAACCGAACCAACTTGAACCGGAAACCTTGAACCGAACCCGTGAACCGAACCGGCTCAGCCTTAAAAGGCTGAACCCTTCTTCCTTTCTCCTTTCTTACGTGAACAACAGCAACCCCAAGCCAAGAGAGAGCCAAAAACCCTCAAGTGATCATTCAAACTTCCCAAGCCAAGTTCTCTCTCGTTTCTTCGTCTTTTCTCGAACTTAGGTAGGTTTCGGAATCCCCTCGTCGTGCTCGTTGTTTCTATGGTTTAAATTCTGAGTTTGGAGTGAGTTTTGCATGTCTTTGTTTCCCTACGTGAATAGTAAGGGTTTAATGAAAAATGTGAATACTTGCTCTTTGCTTGTTGTGTTTGATTCCTAGCTTTAGATATGAGTTATATAGGTTATATGTGTTGCATTTATTGCATTTAATCCGTGGTTGGTTGAGCATTAATTGATGATCATGATTTTTGCTTGAATTTTGCATTTCATTGATCATGCATTTTAATTCCATTTTCTTGAGCTATTTGAGTGACAACATGTTAAGTATGATTTATATGTATTGTGTGTGCATTTTGAGAAGTTGTGGCAAAATTTATGGTTGGTTTTTGGCCATTTTTGGCTCTAAAATGGAGCTTCCCCTGTTTTTCTGTAAAAACTCTGCTCCAGCTTTCGAACCAGGCCGGAACGGCCGTTCCCGCCCCAGTTTTAAACTGGGAACGACCGTTCCCAGGCCATACTGTTCATGACCGAGAGTGGGAACGGCCGTTCCCAGTTTGTACTGGGAACGGGAACGGCCGTTCCCATGTCCGGAACCCCTCTCTACTGGAGCAAATCCACGGGGGTGGATTTTTCCTTAAGGAAAAATCCGCGAGGGTGGATTTGAGGCAGTAGCTTGGGAAAAATCCATGGGGGTGGATTTTCCCCTTTGGAAAAATCCATGGGGGTGGATTTTGCCATTTCTTCTCTTTGCTTTATTTATGCATTTGTATGATTTTAAATGCTTTTCTTTTGCATATTAATTGTTATAATTTGATTGTTTTGCATAATATTAATTGTGAATAAGTATGTTATGCTATGATTTGTGAATTTTGTGACATTTATCTATGAACATGAATCATGCATTTTGCCGAGCGTCTTCTTTGGTTCATATAGAGTCTAAGTCTTGGGCTTTCGTGTTTTCTTTCCAGAGGAGGTTCCAGTTGACGAGCCGAGGCGTAGGTTGTTCACGTCTGCTCGCTTTTTGATCACGCACAAGGTGAGGTTTAGGATTTTATTTAGTTAAGTGACCTAAAGCCTTATGTGATGTTTTCAAGCCGTGCATGTGACTATATATTATATATATAGATATGTATGTGTTGATTAGAATATGTTTATGATCTTGTGAACAACTTTGTTTTGGAAAAAGATATTAAGTAAGCTTATGTAAGCTATGTTTTGGAAAAGCTTTACAATTCTGTTAGCGAGATCGCCATGAAAGATTTGGCATTTGTTCTGATCTGATTTGTATGTATGGATCCAAGGAGCTACGGGTAAGGAACCCTCGGGACGGTTCGGGCCGTCGAGGTTCGGCCTGTGCGTAGTCTCCACCCGATATATCACACGCGACCCCTGGGAGTTTGGGAAGGTGTGATATTTCGATGCCTTCGGCGTAAAAACCGGGGAGGGCACGATGTGGGTTCGCTACCCCTCGTGAGTCTGTATATGTATGGATGGTTAGGGCCGCCGGTGGCTCTTCCATCATTGGTGTTGAGGAGTATGTATGATTTCTGTTTTGTTTGTTCTGAGGAGTAAAGGTTGGAAGCTCGTTCTCGCCGAGCATTTGTCTGTTGTGTATGTTAGAAAAGTATGAATCGGAATAGTGTTTATGAAATGTTTTAAAGTATATGTATTTGCTTTGGAAAAGTTTTAGTTTGTAAAACCTATTCCGGTTCATACTTTCGCCCTTTGCTTTGTGCTCTGCTCTATATATATTTAGGGTGTGGGTGTGCGTTAGCCCCCTCACTCAGTCAGTTGACTGACTCCTCGTTTACTCTTTTAGTTGCAGGTTTTGGGAGCGTGAGCTAGGCGGAGAAGTGTGTCTGCTTTATGCACTTGTCAGTCTAGGTCTCGTTAGGTGCATTTACATACCTGCACTTTATTATTTTGTAGTTATACAGCTTTGATTTGTATATACTTACATACTATTTTGTTCGAGCCGGGATGGTTTTTGTACAGAACGTGTTGGTACATATATGTAAATACGATATGGATAGGTGTGAGTTGGTACCTATATATATATCTGTGATGGTTTTTGCTTGTTGCTTTTATTTATTCGCTTCCGCGCACTCTGTTTCTGGTTAGTTTAGCTCCGCCTAGCCTAGTGTGTGTGTTTGGTCTCCCGTTCGCTATGATTCGGATTCGGGTACGGACATTCCATTTCGTATTCGGGTTCGGATTATGGTGCGGGGGATGTGGCCCTACTTGTGGGTGCTACAATTGCCATTGATGCTCTGTTTCTGCTCTGCATTCTTTTGCTCACGTATTCTGGGAACGGCCCTTCCCAGCCCCAGTTCAAAACTGGAACGGCCGTTCCCATGATGCTGAGACAAGGCCAGCGAGACTGGGAACGGCCGTTCCCACTTTGGCCTGCGAGCCGGAACGGCCCTTCCCAGCCAAAACGCGTTTATATTTTAAAAACGCTGGCGCGCGTTTTCTGAACCATGGGAACGGCCCTTCCCATTTTCAAGGGAAGGCCGGAACGGCCGTTCCCACGGCGACTGCAGAAGCAAAGCTACTGCATAAAATTAAAAATTTAGCATCATCCTCCAATCATTTCTTTGACCCCTAATTGATGTTATATGATCGCATACATGTTGAAACGTGATATTTTCAAGGTGCATTGTATTTTTCCCCGTCGTTTCGTCGCATTTTGCCGTTCGTCATATTTGGTGCATTTTGAGTCGTGTTTCACGGACAATTGTCTTTCTTGCACAGACCAGCTTCCTGGTGACGAGGAGCAGGCCCCGTGAGCTGTTTCCTTGGTTTATTTTGGGTCGTTCAGGTGAGGTTTAATTTTAGATACATAGGACCCGTACAACCCTATGTGATGTTTTAAGCCAAAACCTATATTTATACCTATAGTTTTCAAATGAGATTGGTTTTCAAATGTTTTATCGAAATATTGAAAAGAAATTGATTGATTGATTGATTGATTGGGCGAGTATTGTATTGCACTGTGGGCCCGAGGGTAGTGACTCGAGCCAACCGGGAAAGCATGGGCTGACGGGTAACTCGGGAGCTATCCTCACCAAATTGGGATGACCCCTGAACCCCCTAGGAGATTAGGGCGGGGAAGGAGTTCCGGGCTTAGGGATTCATGTACGCACTGCCCAGATTGATTGGATGGTGGGGCCTTGCAATCCCTCCATCACCCGGAGGAAGAAGGCGTCATTGAAATTGCTAATTGTGCACATTAATGAATTGCTTGATCACCTAATCACCTAATAATTGATTGATTGATTGTACACAGTCGGTGTAAGGTTGGAGAATTGGCCCACTCGCCGGGCCACTATTGATTGAATTGAATTGATTGAATTGAAATTGGAATAGTTGTAATCTCGGGCGATAGTATCACTTTTAACCTATTAGATCGTATTGTTTTCCAAAATTATTACCCGAGGTTATAACTTGCATGTATATGCGCTTATATTTATTTATACCCCTCGCTCAGTCCGTGTTGGACTGACACCTCAACTTTTCAGTGTTTTGCAGGGCCTGCTAGGCGGGAATTTAGAGTCATGCGGTCTTTAAATTTGGGTCTAGCACACTTCATTCCCACATTTTGTATATTGCCTTGATATATATATTGTTGGGGAATGTTCATGTATTGATAGTGTAAATAAGTGTAAATGTTGGTACCTATAAGTAAATAAATAAATATGGTACTTATACGTATTTAATGAATGTTATTGCTTCCGCGTTTTTTAATACTCTGATTTGATGGTTGGTCGGTTTTAAATTGAGGGTACCCGCCTAGCCTTGAGTCATTTTATTGTCTCCCGTTCGCTATAGCTTTGATTCATGTATGGATTGTCCATTTCATATGTGGATTGGAGCTATAGTGCGGGGGATGTGGTGCCTGGCGTTCCGGGTGCTACAAACTTTAATTCATAAAATTCCCAAATTTTATAATTATTTCAGATAAATAATTTTCTAAAATTAAAATCAAATTTTAAAATAAAATCAGACTTTAGAAAAATGGGATTTTATCGAAACCGAAAACACGATACAAAATCCGGGCTCGGGACGGTCCGTGCGAGGCACGCGGGACAGCCCGCAAGCATGCACATAAGGCACTCGCGAGGGACTTGGAAAAAGGAAGTGAAACGAGAGTTCTTAAGCTGATGGGATACTCTGTATCGTCAAGGGACTTGGAACCTGGAAGGCATGACTTGCCTCAAAAAGGACGAAATGAATTGGGTCTTAATTTGTTTTGGAAAGGAAAAAGTTGGTTCATTTATTAATAATGATCTGAGCTGTGATTTCTTGAACAAACATGAAGATTATTTAAGTCCAAAGAGTTTGGCAATTAGTTGCCTGATGGGTCGTTACTTTTACCCCAATCAATTTGGCTACTCAATTGTCAAAGTGTCATGTTAATCATCTGATATTCAAATCCAAGTTTAAAAGTGAAGGTGCACGCCATGGTAACTCTCAGTTTGGGGTGCCAAATTAATTACTTCAAATTTCGCCGACACGACGCTTGGCACGTCTTTCGCCGAGCTTTGAAGTGGGGGCATTTGTGCACGAATTATTTTCGTCATATTAAAATGCGACGTGTGTAATTAAATATTAATTATCAAATTTAATTCTTTCTATTTTTGTATTTTTTGGATAAATGTTAAATCAAAATCCATAAAATATTTAAATAGTTGATTTAATTGCTAATTTTAATATTTATTTTGTAATCAAATCAACTATCGACACATGTCAAAATTGAAGTGTTCCGGTGAATCAAATTAAGTCTTGCAGTTCAGTTGGTTATGATCAATCAAATGATGACACGTGACATGTTTCAATATGTGGACCAATCAAGTCAAGACATGTGGTTTATTTATTTTTTCTTTAATATATATCTATATTAAAGTGATAAATAAATAAATAAGTTTTATATTATCCCTTTAATAAATAAATAAATTAAGGGATAATTATCACAAAGTTCCACCTTACGCCTATAAATAGAGGCATTCTACAAACAACTCTCACAACTCGGAGATACGAAAGAGCAAGCCACAAAGCAAGGAGAAAGAAGCTCTCCGGTGTTCTTCAGCATCGTCAGTGTTCTTCCGAATCTTCAACGGCGTTCTTCGTAGAAGTCAGCATCAACGGCGTTTAATCCGGCATCAAGGCATCGAAGTGGTGTTTCGGCATTCCTCTCTTCAAAGATCGAAGTGAGGTTCAAGGCGTTCTTCGTGTTCTTCATGGAAATCAACCAAAATCAGAGTGTCCGACCCGCAACAAGGCGTCAAGTCCGCGAATCTGGCGTTCTTCTCAAATCAAATTCGAAGGTGCTCCAAGGCGTTCTTCGAGAAAGTCAACAAAGTGAGGCGCTCAATCCGTAATCAAGGCATCAAATTTAGATTTCGGTGTTGCTCCTCAACAAATTCGACTCAAATTCAAATCAACATCAAAGGTGTTCATCGGTGTATTCTTCGGTGTTCGTCAAATCAAGGCGTTTAATTAACGATTAAGTCGAATGACCCGCGATTAACGTTTTCAGAAACAAATCAAATTCAACGGAAGATCGAAGCTCCAAAGTCAACAAAGGCGTTTCCAACCTTCTGAGCTTCAACAAATTCTTATAGGAAGAATTAGAGGAATTAATTAGAGATTGTACCCGCAAGTTCAAATAAATCAATAAAATTCATTTGTGATGATTTTTCTTGTGTTTAATTATTTAATTAACAAGAAATTGAGTTTCAAATTTTGGCACGCCCAGTGGGACCTCTCTATCTCTCATCCCTTCCTACTCAACAAACTTGAAGCATCCAATGGCCAACAACAAGCTCGTCGATCTCGAGGCCATCATCTCCAAACTTGTTGTCGAAAGCTTCGTTGTAGCAAGAAGTTTGTCTAAGAGAGGGCAGACGTCTTCCGGAAAAGCTCGACCCCTCCAAAGTGACAGGAAGAACGCGCGACTTCTCACCTACGATAGTGAAGGTGAAGAAGACAACTCGGCCTCGTCCACTCCTCGTACAAGTTCTTTAAGTTTTGCGCCCGCCATGACGACAAGTGCAACAACTCTAGAAGAACAACTTGCGAATCTGACAAAGGTCATCGAGGGACTCTCCAAGTATGTTGAAGAGTAAGACTCTCGCATTTCAAAGTTAATGGACTGGGTGGACAGTGACAACGCTAGCCAAGTGAAGGGGAAGTGTTCGGATGAGCAAGAAGTGTCTGAAAGTTCTGCGAAAGAGTAATCAAGTGGAATCGAGAAGCCTTCAGCTAAGGAAATTCAAGTTTCATTGGACGGACTCATCCCGGTGGAGCAATTGAAGGAGTTTATCATGGGGACAATCAAAGACAAGATCGAGGGAGGCTCCAAATCATCCTTAGTCTACCCCAAGCCCTACACCCAAAGAATTGATAACTTGAAGATGCCGATTGGTTATCAACCTCCCAAATTCCAACAGTTTGACGACAAAGGCAATCCTAAGCAACATGTAGCTCACTTCATTGAGACGTGCAACAATGCCGGAACTTACGGGGATCTCCTAGTCAAGCAATTCGTTCGATCACTAAAAGGAAATACCTTCGACTGGTACACGGACTTAGAAACAGACTCCATCGATAGTTGGGGACAACTCGAGCGAGAATTCCTCAATCGCTTCTACAGCACTCGTCGGACAGTTAGCATGATCGAACTCACCAACTCCCGATAATGGAAAGAAGAGCCCATCGTCGACTACATCAATCGGTGGAGAAACCCTAGTCTGAATTGCAAGGATCGATTGTCAGAGGCTTCAGCAATTGAAATGTGTATTCAGGGGATGCATTGTGGTCTCTGCTACATCCTCCAAGCAATCCAGCCCAAGTTATTTGAAGAGCTTCTACTCGAGCACATGATATGGATTTAAGCATGATTGCTACCAGATTCAAAGGACCGCCCCGTCCAAGAATTTCGCAGGCCTAGGGAAAAGCAAGATTTCAGGAAAGGGGGCAAACCCTTCACCAAACCACAAGCCAAAGAGTCCATGGCGGTGAATGCAATTCCTGTCAAAGTTCAGGCTAAGACAAGTGACAAGAGAGACGAAAGGAAGGAAGCCCCCCAAGAAAAAACATTAAGAAAGTTGTCTTTAGCAGAGATGCAAGCCAAGCAATACCCGTTCAAAGACTCTGATGTCTCTGGAATTTTCGACGACCTGCTCAAGGTAAACCTCGTCGAATTACCCAAAATAAAGAGGCCCAACGAAGCCGGAAAGACTGACGACCCAAAGTATTGAAAGTATCATCGTCTGCTCGGACACCCAATCGATGATTGCTTCATATTCAATGATAAGGTGATGCAGTTCGCATGACAAGGAATGATCGCTCTTGAAGATGTTAGCGCAACATCAAACGCCATAACAACTTCGACCTGCCTGATGATAAGTTACTCTAAAGAAACTTACTCTAAAGACAATGAATGCATAGTAGCCATGACCTTTTCTGACGAAGTTCTGCTACTCGGTTCAAAGCCTCACAACAGGCCACTGTTTGTGGCAGGTTATGCTCGCGAACAAAAGTGAATAGAATGCTCGTCGACGGAGGATCCGCAGTTAATATCTTGTCTTTGAGGGTGATGAACGAGTTAGGAATCCCAAAGGATGAGCTAACAAGTAGTCGTCTGATGATCTAAGGCTTCAACTAGGGAGGACAAAGAGCTCTCGGCATCATCCGACTAAAACTGTTGATTGACGACATGTTATCAAGCGTACTGTTTCATGTTATTGATGAAAAAACCTCGTACAACATGTTTCTAGGGCGGACTTAGCTACATGAAAACGGCGTCATCCCATCTACTTGGCATCAATGCTTCAGGTACTGCTGGGAGGGTGTGATAAAGAAGGTTCTTGGAGATAGCAAACCTTTCACCGAGCCGGAGGCCCACTTCGCGGATGCAAAGTACTACCGTAAGGAAGTGGAGGAAAGCCAAGGAAAAGAAGTTTCTGATCCACGAGATGATTGCAATGGTGAAAACAAAGTTGGAGCCTCAACTTCGATAGATCACCAAGAAAATGGGGGATCATCACTTACAAAGTCTGAGGCACTAGAAGGGCTGATATTGCCCCTCACCAAACTAGACGTGGTGAAACCTTCCTCTCCACGACTTAATGGATTCGTCCGTCTGGCTCAAGGAAGTAAAACGGAGCACGGAGAAGTGACCAAACTCCAAAATGCAAAGGAGTACGATCCTAAAGCATACAAACTTCTCGTCAAAGCCTGGTACAACCCACAAGAAAAGTCAAAACTGGGAAAACTCATTCCAACGGCAAAGCCAAAAGAAACAAAGTTGAGGTCGTCAAAAGACGATGCCAATATTACCCCAAACTCGCGAGTAGGACTCGAGTTTACCGCCCAAGGCCCTGTTCGAATCGCCATCAATAGAGCAACCAATAACTATATATCTGAAGAACTGTCATCAACTGAAGACACTTTTGATGAAAATGGAAGAAAGATCCGTCGAAGGTTTGTCGTTGATAGGCTCAGCCCGCCCAAGGGAGCCAAAGCTAGTTACTGGTTGAGAAGACAAAAGGGACGATGCTTTCCAAATCTTCAAAGTGCAGTTCCATCTCGTATGAAACGGTGTACCAATTTTATCATCTCGTGCGATAAAATATTGAAAGCTAGGCGGGAGAGGATCATTTTCACACGTGACAAAAACCGAAGACGAAGAAGATAGATAAAGCGTGGCATCATCCTACCATATCATGTCGTCTGAAGAAGTTTTAATTGAAGAGGATGCCGAAGATGCACCACCTGAGCTTGAAGAAGGAGTTAAGGCAACCGTGGACAATCTCAAAGAAGTCAACTTAGGCAACGCCGACGATCCTCGCCCAATCTATATCAGTGCCCTATTGACCGACGATGAGGAGAAAGCATATATCGAACTCTTGCTCAAATTCAGGGACGTGTTTGCATGGTCCTACAAAGAAATGCCGGGCTAAATCCTAAAGTTGCAGTACATCACCTCTGTGTGAAAAAAGGCACTCGCCCCGTGAAACAAGCTCAGCGATGATTCCGACCGGACTTAGTTCCCTTAATTGAAGCCGAGGTAAATAAAATCATTGAAGTCGGGTTCATTCGAGAAGTGAAGTATCTCACATGGATGTCTAGTATACTTCCAATCAGGAAGAAAAATGACCAGATTAGGGTGTGTGTCGACGCCTGAAGATAAAGAGTTAACGGCGTTTCGCACCCCTAAAGGGATATACTGCTACAAAGTGATGCCTTTCGTCTTGAAGAACGCAGATGCCACGTATCAAAGGGTGATGCAGAAAATATTCGATGATTTACTTCACAAGAACATCGAATGCTACGTGGACGACGTGGTAGTAAAATCTAAGAAGCGAGAAGATCATCTACAAGACTTAAGGAAGATCTTCGAACGATTAAGAAGGTACCAGCTCCGGATGAATCCGCTCAAGTGTGCTTTTCGAGTTTCGTTAGGGAAGTTCCTCGGGTTCATAGTCGGACATCGAGGTATTGAAATCGAACAAGCAAAGATAGACGCGATCTTGAGAATGCAGCCACCTCGAGATATCCATGACTTGAAGAGTTTGCGAGGAAAGTTGGCTTACATACGAAGATTCATCTCGAACCTGGCCGGCCGATGTCAACCATTCAGTCGGCTTATGAAGAAAGTTGTTCCCTTCAAATGAGATGAAGCGTGCCATAAAGCCTTCGAGAGCATAAAGGCGTACTTGATAAAGCCACCTGTCCTAGTTGCACCCACTCTGGGACGGCCGTTTATTCTCTATATTGCAGCTCAAGAACGATCTGTAAGAGCCTTACTTGCCCAAGAAAACGACGAAGGAAAGGAAAGCTCTCTGTAATATTTCAGTAGAACAATGCTACCAAACGTGTTGAAGTATTTGCCCATCGAGAAGATGTGTTTGGCCTTGATCTTTGCAATCCAAAACCTGAAACATTACTTCTAAGCACATACTGTACATCTTGTCTCCAAGGCAAACCGTCTAAAATACATCATGTGAAGACCAGTGCTTTCGGATAGACTCGCAAGATGGTATCTCCAACTTCAACAGTTCGAGATCGTTTACATTCCCCAAAAACCTGTGAAAGGACAAGTTATGGCTGACTTCTTGGCGAACCACCTATACCCGCCGAATGGGAATTATCTGAGGACTTGCCGGATGAAGACGTACTTCTAGTCGAGGTCACTCCCCCTTGGAAGATGTTCTTTGATGGAGCATCACATAGAGAAGGAGCCGGTGCCGGAGTTGTATTCATCACGTCCGATGGGGAGGTTCTACCATATTCCTTCAGCTTAACACAGAAGTGTTCCAACAACGTCGCTGAATATCAGGCCCTCATACTCGGGTTGGAAGTGGCGGTCGACATAAAATTGTTGCATCTCATGATATATGGAGACTCAAAGCTGGTGGTCAACCAATTGGAAGGCTCGTACGACGTCAAAAAGCCTGAATTGATCCCCTATGTTAACTATGCTAAAATGCTGATGAGATGGCTCGGAAATGTGACGATCGAACACGTGCCTAGAAAAGAGAACAAGCAGGCGGATGCGTTGGCGAAACTTGCCTCTACATTGGCGTGCCGGAGAAGGAAACTCGAGTGTCGGTTTGCAAGAATTAGGTTATACCTCCAATCTTCTGGAGAAGATTACCCCACATCATCTTAACAAATTCCTGCTTCTGAGTGGCGACAAATGTGGATGCTTGGAAAACTGAGACTGCGGGATGCTGAGGCATTTGCTTTTCTTCGGATATCACAAGTGTTTTGGATTGCGCCTCTCCATCAGAAATAAGACTTGTCTTCAAAAGAACCGGCCCGAGAGTCGATCCTTGAGACTCCACATCATCAGCTTTAAGAGGTTCCTCTTCCAAATGCAAGTGAAACACGTTCGATGCTTAAAGAAGAATAGAAAAGTATTGAAGAACGATGAAATGAAGAGGGAGAAAATTACCATTTCACCAGACGCCTCAGCCGAAATCTTATCACACCTCTTTGGCCTCTTCCAATGGCGATCTGCAGTGCCACTTTCACTCTTTGCCAAAGGGACGGGGGGAGTCTTTCTCTTTTCTCCTCCAATCGAATCAACTTTCTCAACTTGGATTGGGGTGACTTTAACATTGATCAACTTCACGATGTTGTCATCAAAGAAGCTGTCGTGAGTTCTCGACCACTATTCCATATAGCTCTTGGCACACAACTTCTTAACAACTGCAGTCATTAGGGGAAAGACCGCTCCATCCATAGAATTCGATAAAGTGCACATGCGCCAATGGTTGAGTCCTTCGTCTAGAGAAGCGTCACAAAAATTATTCTTGAGAAATCCGGGCACCACTTGATAAAACCCGAACTGGTGAGCAAACTGGTGAGCAAACTGGTGAGGACTGTGTGGCTCGATGATGAAACGATCCCCTTGTTTCAAATGTAGGTAGCAAGATCGAAATGATATAATATAGTTGTGCTCCTCCTCTGAGCCTTCCCCATTGCCGGTATAACAGAACTTCTCGTGGAGCGTCATCGCATTGCAATTCCAAGCTACGAACTCCGCCTTGTGGTTCTTACGGGCCTCCCTCGCATCATAGTCCTTCGCTCCTCCCTCACCAGAAAACCGCACCATTCTTGGACCATGGATGTCTTGATAAGCTTGGCGATGCGTCTTGAAGTATTGTGCCAGCCAACCATGGACGAAGTGGATGGGAAACGTAGCGTGAACTCGAGAAGGTCAGGTGGATGCTGATATCTTGTTCAAACCATGATAGATGCTTGCCAAGACCGGAATAGCCAAATCAACCTTCAAGCCGCTTGCTGTGACGCTCGCCATCTTGAAAGTACTTGGGCGTATCAACCCGACGCTTTCTGTTAGAAGAATGCCGCCAAATAAGTATCTTCCCTTTTTTTCCCGTCAAGTCGAAGTCTAGCAAACAACCTCTCCTCTGCGGTATTCCATGCTTCATGAGGGCCGAAGTCACCAAGTGGCCGTTGGGTTGACTCGTCTTTCTTGTAAGAGGACAGTTGGACATCTTCTTCGCCTTTTTGCACCAAAAACTCTCCCAGGCTTCGATAGAAACTTGACCACCATGAATGCCCCTTCGCAACTAGCGATAGGTGTGGAATAAGTACTGGCGACTAGAATGTTGCATTTCTCTTTCCGAATTCGTCTTTCTCGGTGAGTTCCTGTGCATCGGGGTCCACTTCATCGTAGAGAAGATCCGTCATTGGGAGACCCGCCAGAGAGGATAAATCCCAGAGCGATATGGATAGTTCGCCTTTCGACGTCAGAAGAGTGTTGGTTGTCAGACACCATCCTTCGCAGAAAGCCTTCATGATCTCCAAGTTGCTGTTGTAGAGGAACAAGGAGGCTCGCACGAAGCTGTATATTTGGGCTGACTGCAGCTTGTCCTTGCACCGGCTGAGTATGTCCTCGGTCCATTCCCAATATCCGGAAACATAGTGGAACTCGCCATTGAACCGAAAGTTATCTCTCCACTTCACATAGCCTTCGATGATGATTTGCCCTAGCGTCGGTAGATGAGACGGTTCATTTGAGTGTTGATGATGACCTGCTTCCAAAACCCACACTTGCGATGCTTTGCTCAACCTCATTTGGTATGACCACTCCTTGACATGAAAGGACACCGTCATCTTTCCACGATCGCCCACATATGGTCTGACGAGGCAAGGATGAACCGCCAACTTTGTGCCTGTCTCGAAGTTTTGCTTCTTGTTGTTGAGGATCACCAATTATTTGACTCCGGAAGCTGTGGTGATATCTTTGAAGTGCACCATGGTTATCTACAAAGAATCAAGACCAAACAAAAATCGGGATCAATAAATCATCTTTATTAAAATAAGTGAAAAAAATTAGGAAAAAAATAGCAAGCCATTAAAGGAACCAAAAGCCTGGAAGTTGGGTGTCGAAGTACTTCGAAGAAGAAGATTACTGTACATAGATTTTGTTGAAGATTGTTTCTATGAACCTCGAAACTTCCTGTACCATTCAAAGTAAAGATACAAAGGTCAATGAATAAAAGGAAAAGAAAAGTAAGAGTGTGGGCACGACAATGCTACAATGACTTGGCTATCCAAATTACTTATTTTCTGTTACGTTGTGCATGATCAACTATTAATGCAAAAATGGGTAAATATTGGAGATGAATGGATGTGCAAAAGATAATTCCTATGAACTCAGCTTGGCGCATATCCATACGCTTTCTCCAAGAACTTCAAGAGCAAAGCGAAGCAGGAAACCTGTATCGAATCACAGATTTCGATGGCTGCCTTTATGAGATGGGAGCTCTTCTTCCAGTAGCTTCTCTTGGAAAATTCATCAAACACGTTGTGAGCGAGAGTCTGAGCAAAGAGGTTCGAGAGAATCTGAGAAAAAGAGATGCGATATATGTCGTATGAAGATGGAGCCTGACAAAGATGGAAGGGAAATAAGCAACGTGTAGAAGATGTAGCTCACCACGATGAGCTTCTCGAATTTGCTTGAGCATGATTAAAACTAACGTGCTATTTAAAGGTATGAATCCATATTTGATTAAAAGTCTGTAAACCATATCCAATTGGTTTGCAGAGGTTATCTCTTGGATTCCATGTGCATCAAGGAAATGTAGTCAGGTTAGGACTCCACTAATCAAACTTTGATTTAGGATTAGCGTGAATCTTAATCAAAGATATGCGAACATCGGCTGCTCAAGGAAGATTCTTAGAAATCAGAGTTTGATTGTGAGTAGGATCCAGTATATGTTGCCTGTTGTGTTGTAGGAGTTTCACATTCAGAGCCCAATTCAAATTCTTTTAAGTTGTTGAAATAATTAAAAAAAATAAAAAAAAAAAAACTACAAAAAAAAGGAAGTGAAGCAGAGTTCTTAAGCTGATGGGATACTCTGTATCGTCAAGGGACTTGGAACCTGGAAGGCATGACTTACCTCAAAAAGGAGGAAATGAATTGGGTCTTAATTTGTTTTGGAAAGGAAAAAGTTGGTTCATTTAATACTAATGAGCTGAGCCGTGATTTCTTGAACAAACATGAAGATTATTTAAGTCCAAAGAGTTGGTCAATTAGTTACCTGATGGGCCGTTACTTTTGGCCCAATCATTTGGCTACCCAATTGTTAAAGTCTCATGTTAATCATCTGATACTCGAATCTATGTTTAAAAGTGAAGGTGCACGCCACGGTAACTCTAAGTTTGGGGTGCCAAATTAATTACTTCAAATTTCGCCGACACGACGCTTGGCACGTCTTTCGCCGAGCTTTGAAGTGGGGGCATTTGTGGACGAATTATTTTCGTCATATTCAAATGCGACACGTGTAATTAAATATTAATTATCAAATTTAATTCTTTTTATTTTTGTATTTTTTGGATAAATGTTAAATCAAAATCCATAAAATATTTAAATAGTTGATTTAATTGCTAATTTTAATATTTATTTTGTAATCAAATCAACTATCGACACGCGTCAAAATTGAAGTGTTTCGGCGAATCAAATCAAGCCTTGCAGTTCAGTTGGTTATGATCAATCAAATGAGACACGTGGCATGCTTCAATACGTGGACCAATCAAGTCAAGACATGTGGTTTATTTATTTTTTCTTTAATATTAATATATATTAAAGTGATAAATAAATAAATAAGTTTGATATTATCCCTTTAATAAATAAATAAATTAATTAAGGGATAATTATCACAAGGTTCAACCCTACGCCTATAAATAGAGGTATTCTACAAACTACTCTCACAACTCGGAGATACGAAAGAGCAAGCCACAAAGCAAGGAGAAAGAAGCTCTCCGGTGTTCTTCAGCATCCTCAGTGTTCTTCTGCATCTGTAACGGCGTTCTTCGCAGAAGTCAGCATCAACGGCGTTTAATCCGGTGTCAAGGCATCGAAGTGGTGTTTCGGCATTGCTCTCTTCAAAGATCGAAGTGAGATTCAAGGCGTTCTTCACGTTCTTCGTGGAAATCAACCAAAATCAGAGCGTCCGACCCGCAATAAGACGTCAAGTCCGCGAATCTGGCGTTCTTCTCAAATCAAATTCGAAGGTGCTCCAAGGCGTTCTTCGAGAAAGTCAACAAAGTGAGGTGCTCAATCCGCAATCAAGGCATCAAATTTAGATTTCGGCATTGCTCCTCAATAAATTCAAATAAACATCAAAGGTGTTCATTGGTGTATTCTTCGGTGTTCGTCAAATCAAGGTGTTTAATTCGCGATTAAGTCGAAAGACCCGTGATTAAAGTTTTCAGAAGCAAATCAAATTCAACAGAAGATCGAAGCTCCAAAGTCAACAAAGGCGTTTCAAACCTTCCGAACTTCAATAAATTCTTGTAGCAAGAATTAGAGGAATAAATTAGAGATTGTACCCGCAAGTTCAAATAAATCAATAAAATTTATTTGTGATCATTTTTCTTGTGTTTAGTTATTTAATTAACAAGAAATTGAGTTATAGACTCGTGAGATATTTTCTAATCTAGAAGTTTCTATTTCCAAAAATAGAAACTTCATTTCCCATTTTGGAATCTTCTTACAAGGGACACCTCAGTGTACTAGCATAGAATAAGCAAGCACCCCCATGTATCATGCACGTATCAACAATACACTTTGCACCCCATTAAACAAGGTGGTTCATCTTAAGGGCGTGATCACACGAGCAAGCCTTGAACGAGTCAATTCGACACTCCCACTATCTTTAGGACTCATCAGCTTTGAGTGATTTCTAATCATGACTTATGTGATATAGGGCTCGTTCCATGAACCATTTCACCTAAATGGTTGAGTCCTACAAGTCATATTGATTAGGGGAGTTCTTGTACATGTGTAGTTAAAGTAATCATACAATCAAACAAGAGCATATAAAGAAGTGTTGCCAAAGTTCGTTTATTATTCAAAGATTGTCTGTGATTTACAAAAGGGAAAGTACTAAAGCGAATATACAATCGACTTTAAGGGAACTATTCCTAAAATTTAGGTACGAGGTGCTAGTTTTGGTTGAGTTTTAGAGGTTTAAATGGTCTTAGAAAAATATGAGGCTTATTCCATCAGATCCGAATCATTGATACGAGTCCAATGGAGGTGACGGAACTCTATTCCGAGTTCCCGAGCTCAAGTTACGCCGCCCGGAACACATGGCGTGCTAAATACCCTTTAGCCCCTTTTTGGTTCTCATCGCATAAACGAATCCAAAACTAAGCCAAACGAGAATAAAATCCTGCAACGAACATATAAACATGATCATAATACATATAGTTCATACATACCCAGTTTTCACAGAGAACGGAAATCAAAACGGAACCAAACGAGGCACATCATAATAACATATACAAAACGTTCAAGAATTCAAATTAAACTCCCTGACAATTATTTCACATCAGTTCAAATAGCATAAGAATATTAAGATTATCATGTAGTTACATAATTAAATACTTAAAAGTGCAATTATCGAACCCTTTGACGTCATACCTGTATGTACGAAAACGCGGGGCGTTACATGGCTTATTGAATGATGTGTTATGAAGTGGTTATGAATTTCATAGATTATTTTACGAGGTGAAAATGTGACTTTTGCGCATGAATGTTTAAATGGTATATTATTGCTCTTCTTGCAACCAATGCATTCTTTATGTGTTTAAGGGATTCCTTTCACCTCTAAATGATTCATATGCATTCTTAACATGTGTTATAATGTGTTATCAATTGATATTGAATGAACGATTTGTATTAAATGAAAGAGTGATAATGAATTTGCACAATCGATTCGCGCAATGAATGATTAAATCGTTTATGTGTCTAAGTGGCATTAATTGTGCACATGAACTGTAACACCCCCGGAGTGAAGGATGCCACATCCCCCGCACTAAAGTCCAACACGAGTAACGAAATGGAAGTTCGCACCCATATCAAACCATAGCGAACGGGAGACACACAAAACCCACACCCTCGCTAGGCGGCCTAGACCCTCAAGAACTGCGAAGATTAAAATCAGAGTAGCGGAAGCAATTCATATGCCAAACATGATTCCCAAGATCATCACATATTCATATCAAAAATGGGGGAGGGTCAAGTATTCATGTTAGTTCATATACAAAATATACAAAATATACAATGCCATCACGGCCATAGTAGCATAAGTATATTCAGAATACGTCATCCAAAATGCGTAAAGTAAAGGAAAGGAAATCCACTACGATGCATGAAGACCCAAGCTATACCACAAGTAACCCAAAAGACACTTGCCGCCTAGCTTGACTCGGAAGAACCTGCAAACTCAAAAGAAAGGGAAAAGGGGAAAAAACAACAACGAGGGTTAGTCCTAGCGACTAGTGAGGGGGCTAACTCACGCACCCGATATATATATATATAGAGCAAAACATTTAATCAAAACGGAAGAATCCTTGAACCGAGAGTGGTTTCTGCAAGCCAAATTAATTACCGTGATATAGATATATATAGGTTAAAGAAAAGGAAAAAGGGGCAAATGCCAAACTTTAGGTACTTAGAAATCCACTCTCGTTTCATAGATCATTCAAAGCTAAACCAACTCGGCGAGTATGAGTCTGTAACGCCCCAATTTCAGGTACGCACGACACTGTAATTTTCCGAGAGTTAGGACTTAATCTTAATTCTTTTACTTATTAAATTCCTACGTTTATGATAAATTGTGGAAAGTTCATTCCAATATGTTTATGTGGGAATAAGTGAAATATGTGTCAATTCGGGATTTTGGTGTTACATGAATTAATTGTTTAGACATGATTTAATTACCTAATTGTCCTTAATTGCTCATTTCCTTTTCTTTAAGGATTAAATTGCATGAAAGCTTCTTGGACTAAATTGATTACTTTCCAAACCTTTTATACTTAATTGCATGACTTATAAAACTTGGAGGATTTGATCATAAATATTACATTTTTGCCTAAAAATGTCGGTATATGTATATCTTCTCCAACCTTCATTTTCATTTTCATAAAATCATATATGTTTGCTTCCTTGTTTCACCGAACCATCATCCCTCAAGAAAGAAAAGAGAATTCATCCCTTTCATCTAGGAATTTGAAGGATTGGAAAGTTTGGAGACATCATCATCATCTTCATCATCTCTTATCTCTCCATTTCTCTCTTTCAAGGTAGACATGGATATTTTCATGAATTCTTTGAAGTTGGGATCATAGCTAGGGTTATGATTTATGGTGGATAACTTGATTATAAGTTGTTAGATATACAAATACATGCTTTTAACATGAATTGGAACTTGAATTCTTGAAAATCATGGAAGAATATGACATGAGTGAATATATGAGAAAAGTTGATGATTATGATGATCAAGACATGATTTATGTGTTTATATGGTTTTTATTATGCCTTAAAGCATGAATATATGTTACTTTCATGAATTCTTGCAATTGGAATTGAAGTTATAAGTAATTATGAAGTTTTGTTGATTGAATCCGAGCTCCCCTGTTTCTGCTGCTATGTTCTGCATCTTCTGTAAAACGGGAACGGCCATTCCCGTTCCCTTTGTAAGTAGGGAACGGCCGTTCCCATAATTTGAATAAGTGTGTAGGGCGACGAGGACGGGAACGCCCGTTCCCACTTTGTCTCACAAGACGGGAACGGCCGTTCCCATGTTCAGGAGTTCCTATTTTGCATTGAAACCTGGAACGTCCGCTCCCATACCCCTGGAAGTGCAGAAACTTTCTGCATAAAATTACATTTTTAGCCCCTCGATCTGATGGCTTATTTGACCCCAAATTGCTATTATATGATCAATTACATGCCATAACACGAATATATCATGCTACATTCATGAATGCATATCATCTCGTTGTATAGTCATGCCGTGCGTCCTATTTGATAACCTTGATGAGTACTACCTCACGAATGCATGTATGTTCTCATTTCTTGTCCAGTTACTCTCCCGGGGCGGAGATTGTGATCAACAGAGCACGTTCACGCATCCATGAGTCGTGTGTCGCCTGTCAGGTGAGGTTTAATTGCTAGTTACTTAGAACCCGTATAACCTTATGTGACTTTTGGGCCAAAAAGAGATATAAATATATAATGATAAGTGTTTCTGAACTATCAAGTCGTGTTCATGAAAAGCAAGTCATGTATCGTGTTACAAGAAAGTCATGTATCGTGTTACTAATCGTGTTCATGGCAAGAGAACCGTGTATCGTGTTATCGTGTTATCGTGATCGTGTTTGGCGAATTATCGTGTATCGTGTATCGTGTTTATGGGCCCGAGGGTGAGTGTTTGAGCCAACCGGGAAAGCATAGGGCTGACGGGTAACTCATAACACCTCTCTCAAACCGTGGGGATGCCCCCTGAATCCACCAGGAGGTTTGGTGGAGGAAGGAGTCCCGTACGTGGGAGTCATGTTCCCGACGTGCAACGTGTTATCGTGGGTGGTTCGGGCCTTGCAAACCCACCACCAATGGAGTGAAGGATGGATTTCATGTTATTGATCGTGTGCACTTTAATGACTTGCATGATAACCTAATTAAATGAAAGTGCAATCCTTGTTCACTGTCGAGGTTGGTTGGAGATCGTGCACGACCCTCGCCAGGGCCAATGATAGTTAAAATAGCCGTGATTATCGTGTTAAACCTGATAGTTGTAATCTCGGGCGAGTCCTTGATATTCTAGAACTTATATTATTGTTATTATTGTTTTAGTTACAAAACCTTACCCGAGGTTACAACTTGCATGTTCTTTGCGCTAATATATATCTATGCCCCTCACTCAGTCTTCCATAGACTGATACCTCCACCTTTCAGGTTCTTGCAGGTGCACGCTAGGCGGGAGTCGAGTCGTGTCAAGTCCAGTCCATGTAGTCGAGTCGATCACGGTGCATATTGTTCATTGTCGTGTTAGAATTGTTAATATAGTTAGTTGTTATTTATATTCGGAGATGATAATGTATTGATATGGAAAGCTAGAACATATTTTGTCTTACTTGGCAATCGAGAAATATCGTGGCATGTTTATTGATTATATTTGATCGTGATTACTTTATGCTTCCGCTTTCACTCGTTGCATGTATACATATCCCGCCTAGCTTGTCGTTTATTGCATTGTCACCCGTTCGCTGTAGGTTGGTTCATGTACGGATTGTCCATTTCGTATGTGGATTGACCTATAGTGCGGGGGTGTGGCACCTCCACGTGTACGGGGTGCTACATCTAAGGTGGTATCAGAGCCCGGTTGCAAAACCGAGGTTCTCGGGTCGTGTTATGTCAAGTCTAGGTCGAACGGCGTAGGAAGTATTTGGTAACTTGTGTAGTGCATTCATTCTTGTCACTAATTGCTCACTAAATGACCTTATGTGCCGTGAAATTCATGTGATCAACGTGTCTACTTGAATCTTGTGAAATTAATTGTTATATTTGGCGTTTGGAATTGTTTCTAAGTATGACACGTGCATTGACATCTTAACCGGCATGCACAATTACGTGATTCTTGTTAGTAAATATTCACTCTGGACTTCGGAAGGCTTAAGAAAGAAAATTTCATTTTCTTTCTTAAGGGGGAGGGACGGCCAAGGAACTAATTTAAGGAATCAAGTGTCAGCCGAACTACTACCATGAAGAATTTCAATCCACGGTGAACGGTACACTTGAACATGCATATCACGTGCATCATATATTTCATTATTGTTACATTTAATTCCCTGCTAGTTGATTTATCTTGTTAGTCAAGAGACGGGGTTCTCTTGGTTCTTGTGCGAGAGACGGGGTTCTCTTGATACTTGTTAGAGAGACGGGGCACTCTTATTCTTGTTTGGAAACATGTTTTAGTGGAAGATTAGATTTTCTCGCGAGTGTTTAGAATCCTGGAAAGTTGAGGGTCGTGATTTAACAGTAATGTAAGAAATCTCGCGGACTGAAGACCTCTTTCGGACTAATCCCAGATGGGGAATGGCCAACCCCGTGTGGGATGAAAATGAGAGAGTCAATTAACTTCCCAGAATCCGAGACAGTGAATCCGAGGACGGATTCTCTTAAGGGGGAGAGAATTGTAACGCCCCAATTTCAGGTACGCACGACACTGTAATTTTCCGAGAGTTAGGACTTAATCTTAATTCTTTTACTTATTAAATTCCTACGTTTATGATAAATTGTGGAAAGTTCATTCCAATATGTTTATGTGGGAATAAGTGAAATATGTGTCAATTCGGGATTTTGGTGTTACATGAATTAATTGTTCAGACATGATTTAATTACCTAATTGTCCTTAATTGCTCATTTCCTTTTCTTTAAGGATTAAATTGCATGAAAGCTTCTTGGACTAAATTGATTACTTTCCAAACCTTTTATACTTAATTGCATGACTTATAAAACTTGGAGGATTTGATCATAAATATTACATTTTTGCCTAAAAATGTCGGTATATGTATATCTTCTCCAACCTTCATTTTCATTTTCATAAAATCATATATGTTTGCTTCCTTGTTTCACCGAACCATCATCCCTCAAGAAAGAAAAGAGAATTCATCCCTTTCATCTAGGAATTTGAAGGATTGGAAAGTTTGGAGACATCATCATCATCTTCATCATCTCTTATCTCTCCATTTCTCTCTTTCAAGGTAGACATGGATATTTTCATGAATTCTTTGAAGTTGGGATCATAGCTAGGGTTATGATTTATGGTGGATAACTTGATTATAAGTTGTTAGATATACAAATACATGCTTTTAACATGAATTGGAACTTGAATTCTTGAAAATCATGGAAGAATATGACATGAGTGAATATATGAGAAAAGTTGATGATTATGATGATCAAGACATGATTTATGTGTTTATATGGTTTTTATTATGCCTTAAAGCATGAATATATGTTACTTTCATGAATTCTTGCAATTGGAATTGAAGTTATAAGTAATTATGAAGTTTTGTTGATTGAATCCGAGCTCCCCTATTTCTGCTGCTATGTTCTGCATCTTCTGTAAAACGGGAACGGCCATTCCCGTTCCCTTTGTAAGTAGGGAACGGCCGTTCCCATAATTTGAATAAGTGTGTAGGGCGACGAGGACGGGAACGCCCGTTCCCACTTTGTCTCACAAGACGGGAACGGCCGTTCCCATGTTCGGGAGCAGTTTCGGGAGTGGGGGAACGGCCCTTCCCATTTTGCATTGAAACCTGGAACGGCCGTTCCCATACCCCTGGAAGTGCAGAAACTTTCTGCATAAAATTACATTTTTAGCCCCTCGATCTGATGGCTTATTTGACCCCAAATTGCTATTATATGATCAATTACATGCCATAACACGAATATATCATGCTACATTCATGAATGCATATCATCTCGTTGTATAGTCATGCCGTGCGTCCTATTTGATAACCTTGATGAGTACTACCTCACGAATGCATGTATGTTCTCATTTCTTGTCCAGTTACTCTCCCGGGGCGGAGATTGTGATCAACAGAGCACGTTCACGCATCCATGAGTCGTGTGTCGCCTGTCAGGTGAGGTTTAATTGCTAGTTACTTAGAACCCGTATAACCTTATGTGACTTTTGGGCCAAAAAGAGATATAAATATATAATGATAAGTGTTTCTGAACTATCAAGTCGTGTTCATGAAAAGCAAGTCATGTATCGTGTTACAAGAAAGTCATGTATCGTGTTACTAATCGTGTTCATGACAAGAGAACCGTGTATCGTGTTATCGTGTTATCGTGATCGTGTTTGGCGAATTATCGTGTATCGTGTATCGTGTTTATGGGCCCGAGGGTGAGTGTTTGAGCCAACCGGGAAAGCATAGGGCTGACGGGTAACTCATAACACCTCTCTCAAACCGTGGGGATGCCCCCTGAATCCACCAGGAGGTTTGGTGGAGGAAGGAGTCCCGTACGTGGGAGTCATGTTCCCGACGTGCAACGTGTTATCGTGGGTGGTTCGGGCCTTGCAAACCCACCACCAATGGAGTGAAGGATGGATTTCATGTTATTGATCGTGTGCACTTTAATGACTTGCATGATAACCTAATTAAATGAAAGTGCAATCCTTGTTCACTGTCGAGGTTGGTTGGAGATCGTGCACGCCCCTCGCCAGGGCCAATGATAGTTAAAATAGCCGTGATTATCATGTTAAACCTGATAGTTGTAATCTCGGGCGAGTCCTTGATATTCTTGCACTTATATTATTGTTATTATTGTTTTAGTTACAAAACCTTACCCGAGGTTACAACTTGCATGTTCTTTGCGCTAATATATATCTATGCCCCTCACTCAGTCTTCCATAGACTGATACCTCCACCTTTCAGGTTCTTGCAGGTGCACGCTAGGCGGGAGTCGAGTCGTGTCAAGTCCAGTCCATGTAGTCGAGTCGATCACGGTGCATATTGTTTATTGTCGTGTTAGAATTGTTAATATAGTTACTTGTTATTTATATTCGGAGATGATAATGTATTGATATGGAAAGCTAGAACATATTTTGTCTTACTTGGCAATCGAGAAATGTCGTGACATGTTTATTGATTATATTTGATCGTGATTAGTTTATGCTTCCGCTTTCACTCGTTGCATGTATACATATCCCGCCTAGCTTGTCGTTTATTGCATTGTCACCCGTTCGCTGTAGGTTGGTTCATGTACGGATTGTCCGTTTCGTATGTGGATTGACCCATAGTGAGGGGGTGTGTGACGCCCCGTATTCTCGAAAGGCATCCTGATGACATTTACAAGTAAGTCTCTACACTTGTGCGTGTTTAATTTAAGAGTTTTTGAATTATGTGATTTAATGTAAATCCAATTTAATATGTGTTCATTCGAATTATTCTAAGATTAATTGCCAACTTGATTAATTACGCGCATATTTAACCCTAACCTTTTAATTTGATTTAATTCAAATTTATTCCATGAAATAATTGTCAAGTTGATTTTAAATCCATCATGTTGCTTAACTTGTTTAATTTCGGTTTACTTGAATTCCTTGAGATTAATTGTCAATCATGTGTTTACGAAATGTCGTTAAATTGTAAGAAAGGTTTCTAAAATTAAATTGAATTAAACTCTAATTGGTAAATCTATCTCTTTCATTTTAATTTGTAAAATTAATTCGGAGCTTGAATGTTTATTCGTAACTTTACCAATTTTATTTACGATTATTTGTACTATTTGTACGTGCTATTACTTGCTACGCGATAAGGATACCCGGTTGTATATAGCTTGTGCACAAGACACATTTCTCCCAATCCCTTTTTCTCTCTCTCTCTCTCCTCTCCCACTTTCTCTCTCCCGCGGGTTACTATCGCGGCTTCGGTTACGAGCCCATAACTCGATCGTTTCTCGACGGAATTCAACAAACGAATAGTCCATTTCGATTATCTCGGCGAGACCGACGTAAGAGTACCAATTTCACGGCCTAACGACGAACGGTGGAGGAGTTATGGTCGGATTTCAGTAGCAGCGGCGGAGCTGTCAGACCGCCGCCACTTCGCCGGCGTTTCGCGGCGTTTTCCGGCCACCTTCTTGATGCACGCGCCCCATGCCCACACAGAGGACTTCCAGGCGCTTCGTTTGACGTCAGAGGCGAGGCCATCGGATCAGTGACGGCTCTGCACGCGCCGCCCAAAGCTCGCGGCGGCGGCGCAAGTTACTGTAGCGGCAGCGGTAGAAACTTCGACGGTCAACGGGGGCCTTTTCCGGCCATCTTTTGGTCTCGGGATCTTCACAAAAGTTGTTCGGAACGACGAGAACTAGTGACCTGTGATCAGGCGACTCCAGATTCGGTGGTTTGGCGGTGGATCGGCGGCGGCAAAGTGGCGGTGCAACGGCGGCACTAGCTCCGAGGATTTTTCCGGAACGCTACCTTAGGGCTTTCGAAGAGCTCATCATGGGTAAGACAACACCTCTTTCGGATCGCATTTTGGTTCACCGGTTGGAAGTAATTTGAGTTTGAAGATTTAGGGTTTTCGTGCTCTTAGATTTCAGATCTATGACAATCGGCTTGGAATTTCCAGAAATTGATAATTGTAATGCTTGTAAGTAATTAATTCCTAGTTGAATAATTGTATAAACACTTTAAATGAACAATTATGCTTAGTAATCAACTTAGGGGATGTAAGTGTAATATTTATGAAACTATGTATGTGACTTGAGCTTGTGTACCAAACATGTTGTGAAGTTGTAAAGTATGATCTCAAGTGAATTAAATGCACTCTTTATTTGTATCAAGCACGCCATCTACGTACAACGACTTTGTATGTTTATATGATCAAGTTGCTCTTACTTATGCACTTTATAACTCGACATGAACTTGATGCTTAATTCTAATATTATAATTGAACCCTGTGACATTGGATGATTTAATATGCATTTCGTGAATACATTGACTTCCTAAATTGATCTTGCATCTTTGGATATGGAATTGCATGATGGTTGCTTGTAAATATGACCTTGTTGAGCATTGATATGCCTTGAATGACCACGACACCTTATCCAAGCACAACATGAACACTTATGTATGACCACGATCATGTTGACCAATGCCGTGCGTCTTGTTTGGTTCATATAGAGTCTAAGTCTGGGCTTCTGTATGTCTTGTCACAGAGTTTGTTGGTGCCGGTGGGCCCGAGGTTTAGAGTGTTTGGCCCTTCACACTCTCAGACTCTACTTTCACGAGGTGAGGTTTAGGATTTTGTATAGTTATGCGACCTATGGCCTTTACATGTTGATTTCTACCCCTGCATGCGAGTATACCTTATAATAGTTATGTATGTGTTGAATATGATATTTTTATGACCTTATGCTTGCACTTCTCCGTGGGCGGGCTATCCCTGCAGCGTGGGAATGTAAGTGTGTGAGTCTTGCGTGGGCGGGCTATCCCTGCAGCGTAGGAATATATATAAAAACCAGTTTTTGAAGCATATGTAAGCTATTTTGGGAAAAACAGTGTGTTGTGATTATGTAGCGAGTTGGCCATGAAATATTGGCATCTGTATGTATGTATGTATGTATGTGGATGCGAGGAGCTATGGGTAAGGAGCCCCCGGGACGGTTAGGGCCGTCGGGGATATACCTGTGCGTAGTTCCATTTGAGATATCTTCACGCGACCCGTGCTGTAGGGAAGGTGTGGTTTCTTGAGCCTTCGGCTAAGGCCGGGGAGGACTCTTGTGGGTTCGCTACCCCTTGAGGGTATGTCTGTTATGGATGGTTTGGGGACGGTACATCTCCTCCATCATTGGTGTGACGGTTGGATTGATTTTGTATTTTATGATATGATTCTGAGGAGTAAAGGTTGGAAGCTCGTACTCGCCGAGCATGTGTTCTGTTCTGTCTGGGAATCATGAATCGAGATAGAGTTTCTGAAATGTTTTCTAAAGCTTATACTTATAACTATCTTTTGGGTACTTTTGGAAATGTTTTGGTATGCAACACCTATCCCCGGTTCATGAGTCCACCCTTCTGATATGTGTTATGCTCTATATATATACAGTGGGTGTGCGTTAGCCCCCTCACTCAGTCAGTTGACTGACACCTCATTTTACACTTTTAGTTGCAGGATTGTTGGCGTTTGCTAGGCGGAAGTGAGTCCTTTGAGTTGCACTTCGTCGGTTTAGTCTTTCTATTTGCATTTGTCTTTTCATACACTTTACTTATGCTTTGTCTTGTAGACTTGAGATTATATTTTACTATTCGGTAGCCCTGCGTGGCACTCTCATTCGGCCCCTTGTGGCACTCTCATTCGGCCCCTTGTAGCACTTGATGATTATTAATTTATGTTGATATTCGGGACTAGGGATTTATGCTAGTTGAACCCGTCACTTGTTATGTTTGTTGATCAATTATTCGGGATTAGGTATCTATGCAAGTTGAACCCGTCACTTGTTATGTTTGTTGATCTATCATTCGGGATTAGGTATCTATGCTAGTTGAACCCGTCACCTGCTTTGCATGTTTTGTTTTAAATGCTTCCGCTATCTATTGTTGTTGGTTTTAATTGCTTCCGCACTCTGAGTTTTGGTCAAGTTAGATCCGCCTAGCCTAGTGTGTGAGTTGGTCTCCCGTTCGCTCTGATTCGGATTCGGGCATGGATTTCCATTTCATGGTCTGGGTCTGGGTCATAGTGCGGGGGATGTGGCATCCTCCGTTTGGGGTGTTACAGGGTGTGGCACCTCCACGTGTACGGGGTGCTACAGAGTCACACTCCAAACTTCCATATACGAAGAACAAAGCAAAGCAAAACAAATCATAATCCATCCCCAACAACGATTGATAGAAGGATTGATCGGCCCTAACTAGCCACATACACAGACGAGACAAGGTTTAATCACTACCTTGAAACCTTCGGCGGTTGCCTCCGCCGGCTCAAGAGAAACACCCTTCCTCAACCTCCCAAGGTTGGGTGAGACTCTCAAATGGAGGTGTTGATGGACGAGCTCAGCGACCCCTCGGCCGTCCCGAGATTACCATACCACACTCCGGGGCTCAAACAGATCACGAAAGTCACACAAACATATCTCAGAGCTTATCTCTCAAAGCCACATCTCGCTTACACACACACACTTGCACCAAACTAAACTTTTCAAACAAAAGCAAAATAACTTATATACTTATACAAAACGTTTTAAACTCTTATAACAAATGGGGCAAATCCCGCAACATAAGTATCATACACTTATTTACCATATATTATACGTATCCACATGCGAGGCCTCAAATTAAGTAGGGTTATAGGTCGAATAACTAAAAGAACAAAAACCTCACCTTAACAACAAAAGTAGTGGAGACAAAAGTGTAACAGCCTGACACCTACGGAGCAAGCTCGTCCTCTATAGGGAGATCCTCTGAACAAGACAACCAACAAGGAACACTCTTAGACTCAATATGAACCACATTGACGCTCGGTACATGCGTATGTATATTTATGATGCAAATGATATGAAATGAATCCACATTTAGGTCATTTACGAGTATTCAATGCATATACGGACATATATCATAAAGGAGGAGATAAATCAAAGCACAAATTCGTAACATAAGGCTTAACACAAAATATAACAAGTTGGTCATGCATACACTCCAAAACGAGGCAAGAAGGGTCAACAAGAAGAAACGGAAAGGAAGCAAAACCATGCAAAGACGGGCCAAAAACTAGAGTTCCTAGGGGACACGCCCATGCTCCCCTGGAAGGGCAAGCTGAGACACCCCCGTGTCTCAGTACAGAAACCGAACAACGGATTCCATAAGGTGACACGCCCGTGTCACCAACATAGGGCAAACCGAGATACCCCGTGTCTCGGTACAGAAAGAAGTAATCAGCTCAACATCCAAACTCAAGAACCCAATTATGACCAATCACTCATACTCCAACTACCATGTAAAGAAATGTAATAAATGCTAAGAATCAAGTCCTAGGAGCATAATATCATCATCAAATCTGAAGGAAACAAGAAAGGAGCAAGAATCCAACAAATTCTCCCAACACCTACTATTCACATGCTTGCTATATCTCATCAATCAACCATGGAAATGAACTCAAGAGTACATAAAAGAGAGAAGAGAGAGAGTAGATGACAACCATGAACTCACCTTTCAGATTGGAGAAGGTAAGGTGAAGATTTGAGCTCAAAAATCTAGAAAATGGACAAAGAGTTTCTTCTTCCTTCTTGCTTTGCTTGGTTGATCAGTTCATGTGGGAGGGAGAGAGATTTGGCTCGGTTTCCAATAATATAAGGGATAAGAGAGGCTCAACTCAAGGTATAACTCATGGTTAAGGCTTGGTTAAGGTTTAAGTGGGGTCCACAAAGTCATATTAGGTCAAAAAGGTGTCTCTCAAGAATAAGGGGCTCGTTACGGGTGAAATTCGAAGGCCTTAATGAGCTTCGAAAAATGTGAGGCTTGTCCCATTAAACCCGAATCGTTGAAATGAGTTCAACGGAGGTGACGGAGTTCGAATCCGAATTCCCGAGCTCAAGATACGCATCCCGGAACCCAAGGTACGCTAAATGCTCTTTAGCCTCCTTTAGATCCCGTCTCCAAAACGAACCCAAAAAGGCAATCAAAACAAATACCAAAACATATGACGAGCACATAACCGAGCCCATAAAGCATATAATTAACACATATCAGGAATTCACAAAAATCAGACTTAAATGCGGATCCAAAACGAGCAAAATATAAAGCAAGGAAAGTTAAACGTTCAAGTTAAACAAATTCATACCAAAGCAATTATGTTCAAATAACTTCAATTAATCCACTTTAGCAATTAAATATCACATAATCACTTAAAGAAATAATTAAATAGTGCACATAAGAGGTTACCTGAAAAGTCTGATCAGTTGGGATGTTACAAACCTCCCTCCTTCAAAAGGACCTGTCCTCAGGTCCGAGGCGAGGTCTTGAAAAGATCCGGATACAACCGTTTCATCTTATCCTCGGTCTCCCAAGTGGCTTCCTAGGATTCTTGATCACGCCACAAGACCTTCACAAGAGGGATCTGTCTATTCCTCCACTCTTGCATCTTCCAATCCAACACCTGAACTGGATACTTCTTAAAAGTGAAATCCGGCTCTAACTGAACTTTCTCAACTGGAAGAATAGAAAACTCATCGGGATAATGTTTCCGAAGCTGCGAGACATGAAACACATTGTGAATCCCAGTCAAACTCGGTGGTAAATGAAGTCTGTAAGCTACTTCCCCAACTCGATCAAGGATCTCAAAGGGGCCTAAGTAGCGAGGGTTAAGCTTCCCACCTTTACCAATCCGAGCATACCCTTTTCTAGGAGATGCCTTTAGAAAGACCTTATCTCCTTTCTCGAACTCTAAGGGTCATCTTCTCTTATCTGCATAGCTTTTCTGCCGGCCTTGTGCTGCTTTCAACCTCTGTTTAATCGCTTTCACCCTCTCAATGGTATGCTGAATTTCCTTAAGCTTCTTAGCTCTCTCGAGCTTTCCATCTTTAGTCCATCTCCACTCATCTATATCCCAAAAGAGAGGGGATCGGCATTTCCTTCCATATAGAGCCTCATACGGTGCCATCCCAATAGAAGACTGAAAGTTGTTATTGTAGGCATACTCAATCAAATCCAACTGTTCATCCCACGAATCTTGATAATCTAAGGCACAAGCATGAAGCATGTCCTCGAGATACCTTATTAGCCTCTGGGACTAGCCATCCGTCTGTGGGTGAATTGCAGTACTAAAGTGGAGCTTCGTCCCCAAACACTTCTGCAATTCCTGCCAAAAACTGGATGTGAACCAGGGGTCTCTATCTGAAACAATGCTGACCGGAGTACCATGCAATCTAACAATCTCTTTCCGATATAACCGGGCTAACTTAGGAACCTTATCGGACATCTTCACCTTAAGAAAATGCGCCGACTTCGTCAACCGATCAATAATCACCCAAATTCCATCGGAACCTCCTTTGGTCCTTGGCAAGCCGGACACGAAGTCCATTGTCACTTGCTCCCACTTCCACTCGGGTATTGGAAGTGGTTGGAGAGTTCCTCCCGGTTTCTGGTGTTCTGCTTTCACCACTTGGCATGTTTGACATCTTGTAACATAGTTAGCAACGTCTCTCTTCATGCCGTTCCACCAATATAAATTTCTTAGATCCTTGTACATTTTGGTGGTACAGGGATGTACTGCATACACTGACTTGTGGGCTTCATAGAGTACCATCTGCTTAAGTTCCTCTGGAACGCAAACCCGAGCTTTAAATCTGAATAACCCTGAATCGTCAAATCCAAATTTCGTTTCAGGATCAATTCTTGATTTAGTTATCAATTTCTGAATCTCGGGATCCACAGATTGAGCTTCTATCAATCTCTGCTTCAAAACCGGCTGAACCGAAATATTAGCCAAACGAGCATCTGAAACCAGAACCACTGAACCCTGTCTACTAGAATCTGTTTCCAAACCTGAAACACTCGCTTTCCTACTGAAAGCATTCGCCACCATATTGGCTTTTCCCGGATGGTACTGAATCTTACAATCATAGTCCTCAAGTAACTCCATCCACCTTCTCTGTCTTACGTTCAAATCCTTCTGAGTAAACAGATACTTAAGACTCTGGTGGTCAGTGAACACTTCAAAAGTAACACCATATAGGTAATGCACCATTTCATCAAGGCAAACACCACCGCGGTGAGTTCCAAGTCATGAGTGGGATAGTTTTTCTCGTGATCCTTTAACTTCCTTGAGGCGTAGGCTACAACCTTACCATTCTGCATTAACACACAACGGAGACCTTCCTTCGAGGCATCGGTGTAAACTGAGTAGCCTTCCGAACCCTCGGGTAGGGTTAAAACTGGTGCAGTAGTCAACCTTTCCTTAAGAGTTTGGAAACTCTTCTCACACGCCTCATTCCACTCGAACTTCACCTCTTTCTTAGTTAACCGGGTCAACGGGGAGGCAATCTTCGAGAAATCTTTCACAAAGCGCCTATAATACCCTGCTAACCCTAGAAATCTTCTCACTTCCGAGGCATTCTTCGGTGGTTTCCAAAGCATAACCGTTTCAATCTTCGCTGAATCCACTTCTATACCATTCCCAGAAATGAAGTGACCCAAAAAGGAGACTCGATCCAACCAGAACTCGCACTTACTGAACTTGGCGAACAATCTGTGCTCCCGAAGCGTAGACAAGACAATACTCAAATGCCGCGCGTGCTCCTCCTCGGACCTCGAATACACCAGAATATCATCTATAAAGATGACCACGAATTTATCGAGGTAAGGCCGGAATATTCGGTGCATCATATCCATAAATGCGGCTGGGGCATTGGTAAGACCAAAAGGTATGACCACAAACTCAAAATGTCCATATCTCTTGTTGAAACCTGTCTTCGGTATATCTCCTTCCCGGATACGCAATTGGTAATACCCTTGCCTTAAATCCAACTTGGAATAAACACTTGAACCTTGCAAGAGGTTGAACAGCTCTTCAATATGAGGAAGCGGGTATTTGTTCTTAATCGTTAACTGGTTCAGGTCACGGTAGTCAATACACATTCGCAAAGTCCCGTTTTTCTTCTTTATAAATAGGATCGGAGCACCCCACGGAGAAGTGCTCGGGCGAATGTAACCACACTCTAAGAGCTCGTCCAATTGCGTCTTCAACTCTTTCAACTCGGCGGGAGCCATCCTATAGGGAGATTTCGCATACGGTTCTACTCCGGGGTAGAGATCTATCACAAACTCGACGTCACGATCCGGAGGTAAAGATCCCAAATTCTTCGGAAACACATCGGGGAATTCCTTCACGATCTCCGTCTCTTCGAGCTTGGCCTGATCCTTTGGCTTATTTAAAAGGTAGGCCACATAGCCCGTCGCACCATCCCGGAACAATCTACTTGCTTCCATGAAGGAAATAAACGGGCAGGTCTTCAACCTCTGACCCGCAAAGACCGTAGAACCCAAAGTCACCCTCTTGGCAAAACAATCCATCATAGCTCGGTAACGGTACAACCAGTCCATTCCCAGAATCACCTCATACTTCTTGATAGGCATCTTGATCAAATCTTCCGGATACTCTTGATCTTCCACAACCATCGGACAACCTCGGTAAACACAATTCGTAGACAAAGTACCACCAAGAGGAGAAGAGACAACAAAAGAATCATCGAAGCAAGCAACAGGCAAAGGAAGAGTAGAAACAAGCCAGGAAGCAATAAATGAATGCGTTGCTCCCGGATCAAACAATGCATGCAATGGAATGCCATGAATGTGGATAGTACCTTCAACAACGGCATTGGCATCCACCTCTACATTCTCTTCCTCGCCCTCCAAAGCATAAACTTTCGCTTGGATCGGTGCTCTCGGAGGCATCACATTCAACGGTTGAGGGGCTCGAGGCTGAGGTGCTCTCACTTGAGGACAAGTGCTAATCAAATAGCCGGGCTCTCCACATTTATAACATCTCCTCAATTTTTTCTGGCATGACTCCTCGATGTGATTGGGGCATTTGCAATAACTACACTGTATCGGAGCAGGTAGAGCTGGTACTGCAGGTACCGGAGGTCGCGCTTTCTGAACCGCAGTATAAGGACCTTGGGGTTTGAAGACCGGAGGCCCACTATGGGATGCAGGCCTCTTCCCTAAATTAGAACTCGAACCTTGGCCCGAAGAGTAAGTTGGTCTCAATCTCGTGTTATTGGCCTCCACATTAATAGCCTTCCTCGTAGCCTTCTCCCACGTATCCACCGTAGCAGCCTTAAGAGCATTTTGGATATCATATCTCAAACCATGAATAAAGTTACGAGCCTTTTGGGTATCATCATTGGTGATGTGTGGGGCGTACGGTTCAAGTCTCTGAAATTCCAAGATACACTCTTCAACCGATCGATTCCCTTGTCTTAATCCTGTAAATTGCTGAAATCTTCTCTCGTGAGCACTTGGTGGAACATACTTGTGACGAAACACTCTCAGAAAGCTTTCCCAATCAAACTCCTCTCCACTCCTTTCCAATAGGGCTCTTGTAGCTTTGAGCCAATTGGATGCGGGACCTTGAACAAACTGGGCTGTGCAAACAACTTTCTCATGCGAAGGAGCGGGCCAAATTTCCCAAATTCCCGCAATCTCTGACAACGACTCTTCTGCCTGTATGTCATCTCCTCCATACCACTTCGGTGGATTGTTGTTTCTGAACTCCTTAAAGGCCGGAGTCACTTGTCCACCTTGTCCTTCCCAATGTGGATTATCCCTCTGGTTCTGCTGAAGCTGGTTCAGAAGAGCCTGCACAATATTCTCAGCATTCATCGGAGGAGGTGGAGGTGCTTCTGGACGGGGTTGATTAAGATCAGGAGTCTGCTCCCTATCTGCTCTCCTTCTAGGAGGCATCCTGAATGTAACGCCCCAATTCTTTTATTGGTACAGCATGACGTATATGTTTACTTAATTGCGCAAATTAATTGGTCTTTAGTGTTTTCTATAATTAAATTTCATTGTTTAATTGTTAAATAAGTGACTAATTGAAAAATATGCAATATTTGAATTTGAATTTATGTGAATAACTTGTGTGCTCTTTAATTACGCGAATAATTATTTTTACGTGTGCTATATATTTCATTTTATTTTTATATGTGTTAAATGTTAATTATTTAATTTAATGTTATTAATATTAATTACATTTATATGATATATAAATATATAATTAGGGTGTACGTGTGCATGAATTTGTAATGCATGCATTTATATCCATAATATATATATTGCATGCATGTATTTTATATTTATAACTTATATATATTGCATGCATGTATTTATTATATATTATTTACGTATGCATGCATGTATATTATAAACTAATATTTCATGCCTGTAATTATAAAATATTATTTACGTATACAAATGTTACATTTTGTTAATATTTTGGATTTATTTGTTAATTTGCGTATGAGTGACATTTACGTGCTTCGTTTCTACTTGAATTGATACCGGAATTTGGTGCGGGGGATGTGACACCTTGCGCTGGGGTGTTACATCCTTAAGTGGTATCAGAGCCAGGTTTCGATCCTGGGACCTGTGGGTTATGGGCCCACCACGCTTCCACTGCGCCACTAAAATTCACAAATCAAGAAGATATCGATGCATGGGGTTCAGTTCATGATCATGAAGTCAATTATCTAGAATTTAAACAATTAAGTCACATAGAGATGTAGATGAATGCAAATAATCACATACTCCTATACCGAACGACCTAGACAGACCCAACACGACTCCAGAGCTCCGGTTTTGCAACCGAGAGCTCTGATACCACGCAAGGAAGTAACACCCCCGGAGCGAAGGATGCCACATCCCCCGTACTAAGGTCCAACACGAGTAACAAAATGGAAGTTCGCACCCGTATCAAACCATAGCGAACGGGAGACACACAAAACCCACACCCTCGCTAGGCGGCCTAGACCCTCAAGAATTGCGAAGATTAAAATCGCAGAGTAGCGGAAGCAATTCATATACCAAACATGATTTCCAAGATCATCACATATACATATCAAAAATGGGGGAGGGTCAAGTATTCATGTTAGTTCATATACAAAATATAAAATGCCATCATGGCCAGAGTAGCATAAGTATATTCAGAATACGTCATCCAAAATGTGTAAAGTGAAGGAAAGGAAATCCACTACGATGCATGAAGATCCAAGCTATACCACAAGTAACCCAAAAGACACTTGCCGCCTAGCTTGACTCGGAAGAACCTACAAACTCAAAAGAAAGGGAAAAGGGGAAAAAACAACAACGAGGGTTAGTCCTAGCGACTAGTGAGGGGGCTAACTCACGCACCCTATATATATATATATGGAGCAAAGCATTTAATCAAAACGGAAGAATCCTTGAACCGAGAGTGGTTTTTGCAAGCCAAATTAATTCCCGTGATATTGATATATATAGGTTAAAGAAAAGGAAAAAGGGGCAACAGCCAAACTTTAGGTACTTAGAAATCCACTCTCGTTTCATAGATCATTCAAAGCTAAACCAACTCGGCGAGTACGAGTCACACTCCAAACTTCCATATACGAAGAACAAAGCAAAGCAAAACAAATCATAATCCATCCCCAACACAGGTTGATAGAAGGGTTGATCGGCCCTAACTATCCACATACACAGACGAGACAAGGTTTAATAACTAAAAGAACAAAAACCTCACCTTAACAATGAAAGTAGTGGAGACAAAAGTGTAACAGCCTGACACCTACGGAGCAAGCTCGTCCTCTACAGGGAGATCCTCTGAACAAGACAACCAATAAGGAACACTCTTAGACTCAATATGAACCACATTGACGCTTGGTACATGCGTATGTATATTTATGATGCAAATGATATGAAATGAATCCACATTTAGTTCATTTACGAGTATTCAATGCATATACGGACATATATCATAAAAGAGGAGATAAATAAAAGCACAAATTCGCAACATCAGGCTTAACACAAAATATAACAAGTTGGTCATGCATACACACCAAAACGAGGCAAGAAGGATCAACAAGAAGCAACGGAAAGGAAGCAAAACCATGCAAAGACGGGCGAAAAACTAGAGTTCCTAGGGGACAAGCCCGTGCCCCCTTAGAAGGGCAAGCTGAGACACCCCCGTGTCTCAGTATAGAAAACGAACAACGGATTCTAGAAGGTGACACGCCCGTGTCACCAACGTAGGGCAAACCGAGACACCCCCGTGTCTCGGTACAGAAGGAAGTAATCAGCTCAACATCTAAACTCAAGAACCCAATTATGACCAATCACTCATACTCCAACTACCATGTAAGGAAATGTAATAAATGTTAAGAATCAAGTCCTAGGAGCATAATATCATCATCAAATCTGAAGGAAATAAGAAAGGAGCAAGAATCCACCAAATTCTCCCAACACCTACTATTCACATGTTTGCTATATCTCATCAATCAACCATGGAAATAAACTCAAGAGTACATAAAAGAGAGAAGATAGAGAGTAAATGACAACCATGAACTCACCTTTCAAATTGGAGAAGCTAACGTGAAGATTTGAGCTCAAAAATCAAGAAAATGGACAAAGAGCTTCTTCTTCCTTCTTGCTTTGCTTGGCTGATCGGTTCTTGTGGGAGGGAGAGAGATTTGGCTCGGTTTCCAACAGTATAAAGGATAATAGAGGCTCAACTCAAGGTATAACTCATGGTTAAGGCTTGGTTAAGGTTTAAGTGGGGTCCACAAAGTCATATTAGGTTAAAAAGGTCTCTCTCAAGCATAAGGGGCTTGTTACGGGTGAAATTCGAAGGCCTTAATGAGCTTAGAAAAATGTGAGGCTTGTCCCATTAAACCCGAATCGTCAAAACGAGTTCAACGGAGGTGACGGAATTAAAATCCAAATTCCCGAGCTCAAGATACGCGTCCCGGAACCCAAGGTGCGCTAAATGCTCTTTTGCCTCCTTTAGGTTCCATCTCCAGAATGAACCCAAAAAGGCAATCAAAACAAATACCAAAACATATAACGAGCACATAACCGAGTCCATAAAGCATATAATTAACACATATCAAGAATTCACAAAAATCAGACTTAAATGCGGATCCAAAACGAGCAAAATACAAAGTAAGGAAAGTTAAACGTTCAAGTTAAACAAATTCATACCAAAGCAATTAAGTTCAAATAACTTCAATTAATCCACATTAGTAATTAAATATCACATAATCACTTAAAGAAATAATTAAATAGCGCACATAAGAGGTTACCATAAAAGTCTGATTAGTTGGGATGTTATATGAACATCTTCATAGCACATTATTATTTCTTATGCACGTCCTATCACGTTAATGCATTGTCGTGAGTCATATATGATTCATTTGGAGTCTTGAATCTCATGAATGAACTGTATTATCTTTTGTACAGTTTTCTCCAGGGCGGAGATGTGACGGGTTCATAGGCTATCGTCAAGTTTTCCTCTCTCTTGGTATTGTTCGGTAAGGTGTAGCCAGGTGGATTTCTCTTTTATTAGTTATAAATTGACCAGATATATCCCAACGTGGAAACTTTTGGCCAATGTACTATATATATATATATATATATATATATATATATATATATCGAGTCTTTTCAAAGAGTCATTAATTTAACGTTAAAGCCCTTTTCTTAATGAATCCTTACCCAATGTTTTGGCAAGATCAGTGACCACAATGAATGGGGGCCCTGGGACTAAGTGTACGTAGCTATCCGGGAAAGCATAGGCTAACGGTGTTCCCCATGTACTAGTTCCAACAAACAATAACGATGTTGTTGGCCCTCACTAGGAGATTAGCAAGGAATGGGAATCGGACTTTTGGAGCTTCATGGACCCCACTAGCCATAATGAATGGGTGGACGGGTCTTTAGCTGAGTCCGTCCACTAACCGAAGGAAAAAGGGGTCATTGAGTAAAGGCTTATGAATGAAAGAATGTTGTACGATGGCTAAGAACGAATGATTAATGCACATACGAGGAGAAGGTTGGATATTTGACCCACTCGCCGGCCTCACGTAATGACCTAATGAATGTAATGAATGAAGGAATTGATGGTTGTAAACCCGAACGTTGTCTTCTTTGTTTTCACCCACATGGGAAATGTTTCAAGACCTAGTACATGATTATAGCTTACATGTGTGTGTGTATGTTTATTCTCCCGTGATATTATTGTATTAAGCCCTGTTTTATACCCACCAGTCTCTGAAAGACTAAAGCCAGTTTGTTTTCAGTTTTTCTTGCAGGTTTTGGAGGGCTAGGCGGGAATTCAAGTTCGTAGAATCTTGGGAGTTGCGTATAGCTTTCCTTTACGTTACACTCATGTCACTTGTAGTTATGATTAGTGAACGCATGGGAGCACCTTAAATATTTATTAATTCGAGCCTGTGAGCTCTTTCATTATGCTATTGTAATATTATTGCTTCCGCTCACGTTACCTTACTCTGCTATTGTTTCTATATGTTGCTTAATTTGTTTTGAATTTTTGCTCCCGCCTAGCGTAGTGAGTGAGTTGTGTCCTCTTTTGCTATTATCTGGCACGTGTATGGATTACCCATTTCATATGTTGATCTGGTCTTAGTACGGGGGATGAGGCTTCACGGGCTCAGGCGTTATAGGGACGAGCGCGTCCAGTAGGTTTTTTTGGGTTTTTGTTTGGACTTTTGCTTTTGCGCTCTCAGGTGAGGTTTTGTTTCTTTTAACCTTGATTTGTGCTGTAACGCCCCGCTCATCCGATAAATAAGGTACGTCACCTTCCAACCTTTTTTATGTGTTTAATTATGTGATTGGTGCGTTGTGTGGCCCTCTTTCGAACTCTTTTAGAGTTAGGGCCCTTTTTGTAATTTTCTTCTTTTAGGGGGTTTTTCCGGTCACTTCTCGTTCGGTAGAGATTTTGACTTCTTTGATCCCTTTAACGCGTCCGGGGCAGCAAAACGAGTCCGTAGACTCTAAGTTTGCCCAATTCTGACTTCGTTAGCCCGTTCTTCCGACCATTTTTACGTACGAGGACCCGAGATATATACTCGGATTTCCTCGTTTTGCGTGCCAAAATCAGATCAGCCTTCCTGCATCGTCTTCCTCCCGCGATCGACACTATTCACATACAGTGAAGGTGTGATTTCACACACATGCCCGTTCTCCCTCGTTTCTTGACGGAATTCGACGAACCATTAGTGGAAATTTATCAGCTCGACGAGCCCGTCACAACCGTACCAAGATCGTGGCCAACCGAAGACCGACGGCGGTGCATCGGCGGCCTAAAGGTGGCGGGTGGCGCGACCACTTCGCCGCCGGCGATCCAGCGACTTTCGCCAGCTAATCTCTACCCTACCCTACGTTTTTTACCCTTCCCGTTCCATTTCCGACCTCAAATCAAGCAACCGGTGACCGGAGATGGCTGAATCGGCGGTGGCGCAGCGGCGGGACTTCGGCGGCGATTTGGGCCCTTTTCCCGGACGGTTTTGGTGGTGGAGCCTTTACAAAAGTTGCTTAGAACGATGTAAACTAGCGGATGGCGTTGGCCCCGACTCGAGAACCGGCCGGTGGCGGCGGACCGGTGGCGGACCGGCGGTGAACCGGCAGACTTTTTCCGGAGATTTTTTCGATGATTTGACTTGGGGCTTTCGTAGGGCTCGTTACAAGCTTTCCAATGGTATGTCCGGATTTTATTTTCGTTTAGCGGTTTGTATTTAATTTCAGTTTTCGTAGTTGGAATTTAGTTCGGTTTTTCATCAACGAAGTTCGGTGTGTTTGGTATTTTCTGAAATTGTTTGAGGGCTTTTGTCGGATAAGCCGAGACGCACGTTTCTATCCTTCCGGGGATTTTTCCGACCACCGGAGACGGTGTTCCGGTGGCGACCGGTGGCTGTTCGGCCAGCCATGGTAGCGGCATTCCAGTGACTTTCGGACAGAAGGTCCCTTTAGTTGTGGTGAGTCCAACGCCGCTTTTCGTTCGTCAATCGGATGCCCGATTGATTTGTTGTGATTTATTTTGTTTATTTCTATTTATTTGAAATTGATTGTTTTAATTGTAATGAATTGTCAATCGCTTGATTTGTCGATCAATATGAATTCCAATGTATATGAAATCATGTATTAAATGAATGTGATATGGATTGATGCTTTGAATTGTAAATTGAACCCCGTTATGCCGAAATTGTATTAATTGTTATTTGTTTTAAAATGTAAGTTGTTCTTGTATGCTTGATAATTAATGAATATGCATTGTATGGCATTTGAAAACATGTAATAAATTATGAATGTATGAATTCATGTTGTTGTTGATATAGTTGGAAATTGATAAATGACTTTGTGAATCTATATGGAACTCGTAACATGTTATATGAATTAATTGGCCATATATATTGCGAATTTGTATGAAATGTGATATATGAATAATGTTTGATTTCATTAGGTAACCTTGTTAATTGAATCCGTTTAGTGATATATGAATTGAGTATGCCATGTGTGAATTATATAAAGTTGATATAGTTAGAATTGGTATGTGATTTTTTGAGATTTAAATGATTTGAATGTCTCTATTTGTCTATTTTACAATTGTAAAGTAGCGCCCCCACTTTGCTGGTAGAGAGCGGCGCCCCAACCCCCGCACTGAAGCACCCCTCAAGTAATGGTGTGAGCCATCACTCAAGAAATACCCCAGCGAACGGCATATCCATTAACGATTAACAAATAGTGTTTAACTATGTGGCTTATGCAGTGGAAAATCAGAGTATTTTAAAACTTTTCAAAATATGTGCGTGATGGCATATAAACAAGCAAGTACTGATCGTTAAGCAGAAGAGACTATTAACATTACTGTATCAATTGAACGTTGTCACGGGAGCATAAGATAGCAATTGCAGCAGTATCCAAGTAGCAGAAGGATTATTACAAAAGCATAAGGTAAAGTATCAATGGAGCCATATAACATATGCAGGACACAAAATAGATTAATAAAGTAAAGTCCTGACTCAAACAAAATGAACACTCTAGAGCTTCAAGATACCTCTAGACTGCGGCTGCAAGACCTGAAACCATGAGGCCAGAAAACAGGTAGAGGTGTTAGTCAAAGTGACTAAGTGAGGGATATCTTTAAAAGAAAGTACTTAAAGTAAACGTTTGAAGTGAAGTTCATAAGGAAAAACCTTTAACGCAAAGCTTTGAAGAAGAACTTAAGAATAATTGCAAGTGATAAAACCCTTTGATGCAATGCTATAAGTAATGAGAGTTTTCAAAACACTTTCATGAATGCTGTCACACGCGCACACATATGCTATGATTTGTTTCATATGATTTTCATAAAACGGGATAAGGGTAGGGAACAACTTTGCAAGATATGAACCAACTTTATGAAAACATTGATGCCCGCAAGCTAGGCTTCTCCATCCTTACTCCAGAAAACATGACCATTAATAGGGTGTCGGACCGAGATCAACAACACCCTAACACATACACACATGCACCATCCTCCACCAAGTTTCACTTCGGGGAGCGACCCCTAGGTGACCATTAACCATTGATTTGGGAATAGATTTGCGGTCCATTCCCGACAATTGTCCTGACTTAACCAAACCTCCTAATTAAAGTCGGTATCAATCGCCTAGTGTAGCGGCCGGTATTAGTGATGTCGTTGGCACTCACCTCCCGAGCATCACCTCTAAACATAACCGCCGGGCCCATACCATTAACCATTGATTGCTTGCACCATTGATGACATCCAGAATAAATCCCAATGTATGAACTATTGAACATATGCATTGAACCATTGAACTATTGATGCAATACTTTGAAAACATAAACCATTGATGCATTACTTTGAAAACATGAACCATTGATGCATTACTTTGAAAACATGAACCATTGATGCTGTACTTTGAAAACATGTGCCTTTGATCAAGAAATATGGATAGGTCTGGGTTCTTTGAAGAATCATCCCTTATAAAGGGTATTTCCAAACAAGAATGTAAAACACTAGGCTTATATTTTCAAAACGGTTGAATCATTAAGTATTCATGGTTCCAGTTGAAAACATTTATAAGCTCACCTATTAGTAACAGTAGGTAGGATAGATTATGCAGTGCTCTGGGGATTCCAGTGCTCAACCTTAACTCCTGTAAGTGTGTACTAAGGTGAGCTAAGACACACTTCTATCACGATGCACATAAACATATAAAACAAGTACAGAACATGTAATGACAAGAGAGTAATACCATTTAAGGTATTAGAGAAGGATAACACGCAAAAGAATCCTTAAAGTGAGTTATCATTAACGTGGGACTATGATCTTACTATAATCGATTAGGAATTAATCAAATTATGAATCCTATTGCAAAACCTTAGGTTATAAAACAAGTCGTCGAAAGAAAACACATTTTGAAATCACATTTTAGACCCCAGATTTGAAAACCCTAAGTGCAAATGTCTATTAAGAAAGCACAAGTTTTAATTCACTTTTACTATTCAAAAGTACTATTCACATTTACTATTCTAGATTACTATTCACATGTTACTATTCACTTATCGGGTCAAACCCACACACTAAACACACACTCATGCATGCACACGAGCACACTCACACACACACGGCATGAACACACACACACACCCCCTAATTCAATTATGATCTCGATTATAACCTATAGTTTCAAGTTCATGTTATTATAAGCAAGTGTAATCTAGGTTAAAGGCATAACCTATGGTGAAGAGGTCTAATTAAAGCATAACATCAAGTTATGAAACACTATTCTATCTTAGGTTATAACATGTGACACTATCAAAGTGTATAACATGCGATCAAGTTCTATTCCATTAATCCACATCATATCATAAGCTCAAGTCATAACATATGAGTCATGTAACATTGTAACAATGTAATAACATATCATAGACATAAGTCATAGCATATCAAGACCATTAATCATGTAACATTTATCAATTGAGACCATATAGTAACATGTAACAAGTTATAATATAATTGATCATAGGTTACTATTCCATTGCATAACATGCTTGAACATAAATTAAATATCATAATCATGCATCAATTATCATCATATAATAGCTCCATAACATGATCATACCATATACTAAAGCAATCATAACATTTCATAGCATATACTAAACAATTAAATCATAATTTACTACTAACAAACATATCATAAAAACTATATAATAAATGCATAAAATAAACCCAACCTAAACACAATATAAACATACCATAACATAAAAATATAAACTAAACTAGAACATAACATAAAAACATAACATAAAATAAAAACAACTAACCTAGCAAAGGGGGGAAGTCTCACGGCAAGAGGGGGAGAGAGGGAGGAAGAAAGGGAGTTGTTAACACAACATATGAGCAAGGAATTCAATGGCATGAGGGGGGTATTTATAGGTGTTGGGAAGCCCCTCACCTTGGAAATAAAATGTAAGGAAGGGTAGAAGAGCAAAATGGTAAAACTTCTCTTGGAAGCTAACTTTGTTCTTGAAGCTAAAATGGGACTGCTGGGGGGTATTTCGGTATTTTCACTGCCAAAACGTGGAGGTAAGTGTCTGGAAGTATAACCATTCCGACGGCAAGAAAATTAGCTTCGAAACGCATATTCATTCGTCGAAATCGGATTTACCGTTTGAAAGATACATTAGTTTTAGTGAATAAAAGTTTTGAGCCCGAAACTCAACACGAGTGAAAAACGACTTTCGAGAATGATTTTCAAGTCCGGATTGTTTCCAAAATTGAAGAAATAAATCGAGAAGCATTTTGAGTCCAAAATCGACTATAAAACGTTTTACCGTTAAAAAGTTGAAAACGTAGAGTGAATAGTGAATTCTTACATACGAACATACGCTTCAAAATTTCAAGCTAGGGTTTGAATCAAGAGTTGTAAAACATTTCAAAAATCTTGAAATAGCTCGAGTAATGTAAATCCAGAGAGAAAACATTTTCCGAATGAAAACCGTTCGTAGAAGGAATAGTGAACTAGGGTTTTTGTAAACGTTTTCAAATAAAACAAAGCTCGGAATAGATTTTCAAGTCAAGAATGATTTCAATAGACTCGTTTCGACTCAAGGATCGATTTGACTGTAAACTTGGGTAGGAAAGATATCAGAATCAAAAGCTCATTTTTAGATGAATAGTAACTTTGGTCGGTAAGTTCCCAAAATGCCCTTATGGTTCAAGGAAGGTTTCCGGAACTTGGAAAACAAGTTCAAAGGATAGGAAAACATGTGATATGAACCTATAGGGTTCCATTGAAGCATTGGGTAATATAGACTTGGAAAATGAATAGTAAACTGTATCGAAGGTCAAGAATTCCCCCTTAAAACATGTTAGATCACATATGAGCAAAATGTTCACGTAAGAATGCAATGCATGAAGGTTTATAAAGTTGGATCATGGTCTATAAACGCTTTACCAATGCCCTTAGTTTACCATTTTCATCCAGGCCCTGTTTTGGGATGTTACATGTAAACTTGATATACTTAAATTATAAATGTTATATGAAGTTCATGACTTGATTTGTTATGAATTATGAATGATATGAAATGATTTGGGCTTGAAACCCTCATGTATGGAATGTACTTGAACGAATTACTTGATTATGTAACTCCATAACATCATTTTACTTCTTATACATCTCATATCATGTGTTTAGCATTGCCGTGCGTCTATGTGGTTTCATATTGAGTCAATTCTCACGAGTACACATTGTTCCTTCTCTTGTACAGTTTATTTCCAGGGCGGAGACTTCCAAATTGAATAGGCACCCGTATTGCTCATGTTTCTTGTCTCGTGGTATTCCAGGTGAGGGTGTTTTCGTTCTAGTTATATATTAAACCCTACAACCCTTATGTGACAAGTTTTACCCAAAACCTTATATATATATATATATATATATATATATATATATATATATATATATATATATGTTATTCTCAAAGTGGATTCATCAGGTAAATTATTATCAAGTAACCTTTTCTCCAAAATTATGAAATATGTTATGTTTCTTATGAACTGAAATGTTTTGGCGAGATTGCATGTATGTTATGTTCACGGCCCTAGAAATTTAGTACATGTGGCTATCCGGGGAGGCAAGGGCCGACGGTGATCCCATGTGCTGATTCCATTTATGTTCTACGTCGAAACGGATCTCGTCAGGAGTTTTGAAGAGAAAACGCTAGTCGGGCTTTTGAGGATTCATGTACCTCAATAGCCATTATGTATGAGGTGGACGGGTCTTGCTAACCCTTCCACCACCCGGAGGAAGAAGGTTAGAACTTATTTTATGATTATGGTTATGAATATGTTATGATTAATAGGCACCGTGCGGGAAGGCCGGGACACGGATTGCCCAAACGAATATGATTTAGGATATGATATATGATTTGTGTGTATTATGATATATTGCATGATCACCTATTTAATGTATTGATGATATTTGTCGTACACGGTCGGAGTTTGGTTGGAGATAATGCACGCTCACTCGCCGAGCCTTTATGCTTATGTATGAATTATGAACTTAATGAATTTAATATGAATTAGTCGTAAAGTTCGAGCATTGCTTACTTAATTTCTAGCCCTTCGAGGGAACTAACTTCAAATAAAACTTTGCTCGGGGTTTATGGCTTGCATGCGCATGTTTCTATATATGTATCGCTCCTGCTCACTCAGTCTTCTAGAGACTGACCCCCTTTTTCCCACTTTTCTAGTTTCTTTTGAAGGTGTTGGTTACTGGGCGGAGTTAGAGTATAGAGTCTTTGTTCTAGTCTCACTCATTTACACTCACTGCATACTATATGGTTTGTAAGTGTTGTATTGACCTTTTATTGTTGGCCGTTGTGCCCTTATTGAACTGATATTATTTCGGGACAGGTTAGGACAGGTGTACTGATTAGTGGAACCCGTATTTATATTCGTATTGGATTTCATTTATTTCATGGATATTACATAAATGATTTCCTTGCTTCCGCATTTTGGTTATTGTTGATTGTCCCAGGGTTAGCTTCCGCCTAGTCAGGACTGTTCTTTTGTTTGTCACCCGTTCGCTATGAGTCCGGTCCATGCTTGAACTATCCATTTCTTGTGTGGACTAGACTTGTAGTGCGGGGGTTGTGGCGCCTATCGTGGTGGGTGCTACATCCTTAAGTGGTATCAGAGCTACCAGGTTCAGAACCGGTGCTCTGGGCTGTGTTGTCTAGAGTATAGGTCGCACGGCATAGGAACTAATTGTCAATGTGTGCATTGCATCATTCTTGAACACTGAATTGTGATTTTTTTCAAACTTTATTAGATTATTTGTTGCATTTTGCATTGAATCCATTCTTTTGGTGTAACACCCCGGAGCGAAGGGCGCCACATCCCCCGCACCATAACCCAACACGTGAAGCGAAATGGGAACTCCGTCCACGTATCAAGCCACGGCGAACGGGTGACAAACAAAAATCCAACCTAAGCTAGGCGGTCTAGACCCTACTCAGAGCACGCAATAAAACAAATAACGAATGCGGAAGCACCAGAATCTCATAAAGCAAATAAACAAACTCAAGACATAACAAACTTTTGATTCAATTTATACAAACTTTACAATTCGAATTTAAAACATAACTTATACATATTTCAGATTTAGCCAAAATGCATAAAGAAAACGAAAATACAATGCATGAGACTCAAGCTATCCTCAAACCCGACTCAAAGACAACCGCCTAGCTCCAACACCTCAGAACGGGTACCTGCAACTCAAATCAAAGGGGGGAAAAGATAGAAATAACGAGGGTCAGTCCTAGAGACTGGTGAGGGGGCTAACACACGCACCCATACATATACGTAAGAGCAAAGCATATACAAAGCTGAAAGGGGTTCGTGAACCGGGCGTGGTTTTTGCATTCTAAAACATTTAACCCATGGTAATATATATAAAGAAAGAAGTTTGGAGCCGAAGGCCAAATTCAGTCAAGTTTTAGAGTTTAGAAATCCACCCCCGTTTCACAACCATAATCGAAACATAACGAACTGAAAGCTTAAATCCAACTCACTTACTCCGTACACCAAGGCGAAACGAAAACAAAACAAATCATATCTCAACTCCACCCCAACACCGTTTCGGGGAGAGAGGTGCCCCTCTCAACCCCTGCTGAAAGCTGAATGAGACGGGGGATCCACCCGCTCCTTCGACGGGTCACTAAGCACACCGCCGGCACAAGAAGACCCGCCTTCCCCTCGACCTCCCGAGGATGGGCGAAATCTCCCTTTTGTGGAGTCGTGTTGATGAGAGAGCCCGGCGACCCCATGGCCGACCCGGGATCACATACCACTTCTCCGGGGCCCAAACTTACACTTACACTTACACTTATACTTGCACTTATCACACTTACCAGGCGAAGCATATTCACAGGTCATACCATGCTTATACTCACACACACTTATCAAAGCTCAACAAAGTAGACGAAAATAGATCTTAGATACATATAAAAGCGTTTTCAAAGCCTCTTGACAAACGGGACAAAACCCACAAAATACTTATCAAAACACATATCTACATATATACATATATAAGTCGCATGCGGGTTCGAAATTCAATTAGGGTCTTAGGTCATCATAACTAAAAGGAAAGAAAACCTCACCTGGACGAGCAAACCAACCAAAACGGACCAAAAGGAGTCAAGCGAACCACTTCCTCAACAACGGAACGAACCTAAGAGCAAAACAAAGAGCAAGAGGCAAACTTAGACTCAAATGAACCATATTGACGCTCGGCGAATGCGTACGAATACATAAGAGATGCTAATATGTCATGAACACGTTCATGTGCACTATTAAGGAATTTAAATCATATAATCAAGTCATTCAATCGTTCGCTCACTTTCATTCGAATTCATAATTTCACGTTTCCAATCAATTCAAGAAATTCAAGGCACAAGCTCCAACATTTAGGCAAATAAGAGCATTGAAGCAAATTAAGTTCGACACATATTCAAACGTATTCAATCTTACACAAAACTCTAATACATACACCCTATTACCTCATATAACATATCTCCAAAGTTTGAAAGCAAGAACAAATCACAAGACAAGGGAAAAGGGTTAAGGAAATCATCAACGCCACCAAAACGCACATAAACGGCATTCAACAAAAGCATGTCTAAATCTCACCCAAATGTTATGAAATCGAACCACAATACTCCCAACACATAATAAAACAAGTTCATAGTTCATCACAAACGAAGATAAAGGCAACAAAGAGGTGAAACAAACCAAAACCCGAAAAGGAAAACCAAGGGCTGCGCAAGGGGAGGGACACGTGGGTGTCCCTCAACTTAACTAAGCTGAGCCATGCCCGTGGCTCAGTCCAGACATGCCCAGGAAGCATGACACGCCCGTGTCTCACATTACAAGGCAAATGAGACACGGGGGTGTCACGGTACAGCACCAAAACGCATACAAAGTTTGCCGGCAAAACTGACCCTAAACAAAATCAGTCCAAAAGCATAGCAAATCAACTCCAAATATTATAAAACTTGATATACAACATATTTAGCATGTTAGGAACATATTTCATTTAGAACTCAAAGGCTAAATCACGCGTTAAGGTCACCGAAATCATGCAGCAACTCAGGAGCGCCAAAAACGGACATATGAGCACAATCATGCCATGATCAAGTACTTAGGGGCTGAAAAAGAAGCTAAAACTCTAGGGAATGAGTACTAACATGATAACCAACTAATATACTCCATGTATATGCAAATTGACACGAATTGGAGCACATTAGAACCACCAAATAATCACAAAACGCAACAGCAGCAGTTCTGTTCACGCATAGCATACAAACAGGCCATCATGCTTCGATTAGGAGCTGAAAATGAATCTAAAAACTTTCAAGAGCAGGGCTAACATATAAACCAATTAGTATACAACATCTCCATGCAAATTCACACGAATTGGAAGTCATTAACTCAAGCAACAAAGCACAAAACGTCACAGCAGTCCCAAAACAGGGGAGCAGTTTTTAAGGTTCAAGAACTCAAGTTTGCAGCCATATTAAAGCATGAATTCCGGGCAAAACGAAGCACATTCATAGAACAACATGTATACTACATTACCAAGCATTAGCATACGAAATTGGAGGCAAGAATTCATCCATTTGATCTCAAAAACGTGACAGCAGTTTGGTGGAAATGAGCAGATTTGCAGCAGTTCGGTTTTCAAGTTTCATGGCCAAAAACTCAAGGTTTCAATCATGTTATCAAAGAGAAAACAACCCTAGCACATCTATCATGAAGTAAGAATCAATAATGGAAGCAAAGGAGTTCATATAATCAACAAGGAAGCACCAAATCAGCCACAAATTCAAGCTAAGGCAAGGAAGCAACAAATGACCTCTAACCCTAACTATTCATGCAAGCTTCCATAAACTTATTAAATCTGATGCATATCATGAATTTAAAGGATCAAATGAAGCATAGAAGAGAGGAGAATACATAAATATACTTACCTTTAAGGTATGAAGAAGTATGGAGAAGATTGGCTTCAAAATCACAAGACATGGGAGAGGGCTTCTTTCTTCTTCTTCTCTTCTCTTCTCTCTCGATCAGTTGCTGCTCAAAATGGGGGAGTTTGGATCGGTTTTCAGCTGATAAGGGAGAGGGGGAGACTTAACTCAAGTCAAGAAATCAAGGGTTAGGCTTGAGCATGGTTAAATTGGCCCCACAAGTACAAGACTAGTCAAAGAAGGTGGCTTAAGCACAAGCTGTTCGTTCCGGGCGAAAAACGAGGGTCTAAATGGGCTTAGAAAAATACCAAATCAGGTTCCTTGGCTTCATCTCTTCGTTACGAGTCCAACGCATCTTCCGGAATTCGAATCCGAATTCCCTAGCTCAAGTTATGGCCTTCGGAACAAGAGACGCGCTAAAACTAGTTAGGCTCTCATGTCCCTCGTCAAATACTTAAGGTTTAAAACCTCGACAAACGAACCCGAAAACATAAAACGAGCATGCAAACACCTTCATAACTCACATATATCACGCATATCGAAATCTCACAAAAATCGGAATTGAATTCCGGCACATAACGAGCAAATTACGAGCATGCAAACTTAAACGTTTAAAATCAAAGTTCAAGAATATAAACAATTAATTTCATATAAATTCAAATAATCATATAAGCATTAAAATAACATTCAAATACGTAATTAAATAATTTAAAGCACATAAAACCCTCTCGTTACGGCGTACCTGGAAATCCGAACGATCGGGATGCTACAAACTCCCCTCCTTCAAAAGGACCTGTCCTCAGGTCCTAAGGAGAATCTTGAACGGCTTCGAAGACAAGTCTAACTCCACACTTCCGCTGCGCCACTCTGATCACAACTCCTCTTGAGACCCTATCTCCTTAAATAGCAAACCGGACACAAAGTCCTAGGCGTTTGCCCCTACTTCCCAAATAAAGATTCGGGAGTAGTTGGAGAATTCTCAACCTTGGCAAGTAGACATTACTACACAAAGTTCATAACGTCTTTCTTATGCCAGAACATCCGGGTCCCAAAACTCCGAACAACCTCAACCCTGAGTGGGATAAACTCGTGACCTTGCACTCTTTAAGGCGTAGGCTACCGTTCTTCTACGAGCAACACACAACAAAGGCCTTCCTTTATGCCTCGGTTGGAAACAAGGTAGCCTTTTGTACCTTTGGTTAGGCGAGAGCCAATACCGTGGGTAACTCTCTTCAACCGCCTCTTCCCACTCAAAACCGTGCCTCTTACTCTTGAGACAATCCTCGGTTCTTCCACGGGAAATACCAACGGGTTAGCCTTCTACCTAATACCCGAAGATATCGTTGAGTCCCTGACGGACCTCCTAAAAGCATCAGCTAACGCCAACGAAAACAAGGCACCTTCAGACAAGCTGATCAAAAGCGGCTCGACCCTCACAACTCACCAAACACTCACGAACACTCCACACCACAAGCTCTCACCACAAGAAAGTACTAACGCAAAAGGGAAACAAACAAAGCACACAACGAATAAGAGCCAAGTAGGAAAAGAGATACGTAACAAGCAAAACTAGGGAATAAAGGAAGCACACTTCAAACAAGAACCAAGAAGAGAAAGAATCACACAATAGGCAAGAACCAAGGGTGAAAGCAATTACGCATCAAGCAAAACTGAAAAGGGAAGGAAACACATTACAAGTAAGAGCCACGAAGGGAAAGAAACACTTAACAAGCAAGAACAAGAAGAGGCATAATTACGCAACAAACATAATGAAGAATCACCTAAAAACAAGGAGTAAGACAATAAGCACATGGGTTTCCCCCGAACGTTAAAATATGCGTGAAATGTAATGCCATGAATGCTTCATGTACCGTTCACCATAGGAGTAGCGTTGAGTGTGGTGCCATCCTCTTGTTTTCCGGGAGGATCATCTTGTGCTTGAACCGGGATCTTGAAGTCATAGTATTTCCTTGAAGACCTCAACTTCTTGTTATTCGATTAACTTTCATCATGCCTTCGATTCCTCCACAATTGAGTCCTCCTACCACCTTTGGTATTGAAATCTCTCCTTGTTTGATATTGGTGACCTCATGAGATTCTTGAGTTTCTTCATTCCATGTAATTCGAGTCTCTACAATGTGTATATTAGATTGCTTCCGGTGAGGAGATGTAAAAATCTATCCATCTTCGGTATTTGAATCTTCTTATACTCGACAACTTTGGAGTCTTAAGTTTTCAAAATTTCTCTTGTCTCTTAGTTTCTCGCCTTGTCTCCCAATTGTTTCACCTTGAAATATTTTCCCAACTCGCGGCACTTGAAACAATTCCTAATTCCTCTTAATTTGATCCTTTTACTTCGATGTTGGAATCTTTCCTTTCTTAACATTGTTGATATCTTGAAGCTTCTCGAAATTTCTTGAAATTTAGATTCCTTGCTTGATCTTCGAACTCCAAACTGATCTTTTCTTCTCATAAGTGTTGGTAGGACTCCCTTCATTAATTACCCATTCCTTCATAGCTCCTTTTATCTTGTGTCCTCGGATCACGCACACATTCTTGAAATTTGAAGATTTGATCGAATTTCATACTTACTTGCTTGAAATCAATTCCGAACCTTAGAACAGTCCTCGAAGATACCCAATCTTTTAAACCTTTATTGGAAATCGTCCATCTACTTCCATTCTTAAATTTGAAACTTTCCTATCACCAAACACGAAAGGAGGGTGCTTGCACAAAGTTCTCGAATAGAACTTCTTCACAGGAATTATTCTCGAACTCCTCAAATCTTTATTCAAATCTCTTGATCACCTAGAACATGACCTTGATATCCCCATTTCAAACCGCTTCAAAAGATAAAGTCTCTAAACCCCTTATAGCCCGAATATACCTGTCTCCCTTGTCTTTTTCCCGGTAATACTTGTTGATGTCGAAGGAGTATCCTGAAATAAAATACAATTCCAAGAAGGTATCGATGCATGCGGGGTTTCTGGTGCATGTTCATGTGAACTATTAATACAAATAATATCAAATAATATCAAGTAAGTCACATAAGTGATGTAGTGAATGCCAACAAACACCAAATCCTAAGCCGAACGACCTAGACAAACCCGACACGACACGAGAGCTCCGTTTTTGCAACCTAGAGCTCTGATACCACCTAAAGATGTAACACCCCGGAGCGAAGGGCGCCACATCCCCCGCACCATAACCCAACACGTGAAGCGAAATGGGAACTCCGTCCACGTATCAAGCCACGGCGAACGGGTGACAAACAAAAATCCAACCTAAGCTAGCGGTCTAGACCCTACTCAGAGCACGCAATAAAACAAATAACGAATGCGGAAGCACCAGAATCTCATAAAGCAAATAAACAAACTCAAGACATAACAAACTTTTGATTCAATTTATACAAACTTTACAATTCGAATTTAAAACATAACTTATACATATTTCAGATTTAGCCAAAATGCATAAAGAAAACGAAAATACAATGCATGAGACTCAAGCTATCCTCAAACCCGACTCAAAGACAACCGCCTAGCTCCAACACCTCAGAACGGGTACCTGCAACTCAAATCAAAGGGGGGAAAAGATAGAAATAACGAGGGTCAGTCCTAGAGACTGGTGAGGGGGCTAACACACGCACCCATACATATACGTAAGAGCAAAGCATATACAAAGCTGAAAGGGGTTCGTGAACCGGGCGTGGTTTTTGCATTCTAAAACATTTAACCCGTGGTAATATATATAAAGAAAGAAGTTTGGAGCCGAAGGCCAAATTCAGTCAAGTTTTAGAGTTTAGAAATCCACCCCCGTTTCACAACCATAATCGAAACATAACGAACTGAAAGCTTAAATCCAACTCACTTACTCCGTACACCAAGGCGAAACGAAAACAAAACAAATCATATCTCAACTCCACCCCAACACCGTTTCGGGGAGAGAGGTGCCCCTCTCAACCCCTGCTGAAAGCTGAATGAGACGGGGGATCCACCCGCTCCTTCGACGGGTCACTAAGCACACCGCCGGCACAAGAAGACCCGCCTTCCCCTCGACCTCCCGAGGATGGGCGAAATCTCCCTTTTGTGGAGTCGTGTTGATGAGAGAGCCCGGCGACCCCATGGCCGACCCGGGATCACATACCACTTCTCCGGGGCCCAAACTTACACTTACACTTACACTTATACTTGCACTTATCACACTTACCAGGCGAAGCTTATTCACAGGTCATACCATGCTTATACTCACACATACTTATCAAAGCTCAACAAAGTAGACGAAAATAGATCTTAGATACATATAAAAGCGTTTTCAAAGCCTCTTGACAAACGGGACAAAACCCACAAAATACTTATCAAAACACATATCTACATATATACATATATAAGTCGTATGCGGGTTCGAAATTCAATTAGGGTCTTAGGTCATCATAACTAAAAGGAAAGAAAACCTCACCTGGACGAGCAAACCAACCAAAACGGACCAAAAGGAGTCAAGCGAACCACTTCCTCAACAACGGAACGAACCTAAGAGCAAAACAAAGAGCAAGAGGCAAACTTAGACTCAAATGAACCATATTGACGCTCGGCGAATGCGTACGAATACATAAGAGATGCTAATATGTCATGAACACGTTCATGTGCACTATTAAGGAATTTAAATCATATAATCAAGTCATTCAATCGTTCGCTCACTTTCATTCGAATTCATAATTTCACGTTTCCAATCAATTCAAGAAATTCAAGGCACAAGCTCCAACATTTAGGCAAATAAGAGCATTGAAGCAAATTAAGTTCGACACATATTCAAACGTATTCAATCTTACACAAAACTCTAATACATACACACTATTACCTCATATAACATATCTCCAAAGTTTGAAAGCAAGAACAAATCACAAGACAAGGGAAAAGGGTTAAGGAAATCATCAACGCCACCAAAATGCACATAAACGGCATTCAACAAAAGCATGTCTAAATCTCACCCAAATGTTATGAAATCGAACCACAATATTCCCAACACATAATAAAACAAGTTCATAGTTCATCACAAACGAAGATAAAGGCAACAAAGAGGTGAAACAAACCAAAACCCGAAAAGGAAAACCAAGGGCTGCGCAAGGGGAGGGACACGGGGGTGTCCCTCAACCTAACTAAGCTGAGCCACGCCCGTGGCTCAGTCCAGACATGCCCAGGAAGCATGACACGCCCGTGTCTCACATTACAAGGCAAATGAGACACGGGGGTGTCACGGTACAGCACCAAAACGCATACAAAGTTTGCCGGCAAAACTGACCCTAAACAAAATCAGTCCAAAAGCATAGCAAATCAACTCCAAATATTATGAAACTTGATATACAACATATTTAGCATGTTAGGAACATATTTCATTTAGAACTCAAAGGCTAAATCACGCGTTAAGGTCACCGAAATCATGCAGCAACTCAGGAGCGCCAAAAACGGACATATGAGCACAATCATGCCATGATCAAGTACTTAGGGGCTGAAAAAGAAGCTAAAACTCTAGGGAATGAGTACTAACATGATAACCAACTAATATACTCCATGTATATGCAAATTGACACGAATTGGAGCACATTAGAACCACCAAATAATCACAAAACGCAACAGCAGCAGTTCTGTTCACGCATAGCATACAAACAGGCCATCATGCTTCGATTAGGAGCTGAAAATGAATCTAAAAACTTTCAAGAGCAGGGCTAACATATAAACCAATTAGTATACAACATCTCCATGCAAATTCACACGAATTGGAAGTCATTAACTCAAGCAACAAAGCACAAAACGTCACAGCAGTCCCAAAACAGGGGAGCAGTTTTTAAGGTTCAAGAACTCAAGTTTGCAGCCATATTAAAGCATGAATTCCGGGCAAAACGAAGCACATTCATAGAACAACATGTATACTACATTACCAAGCATTAGCATACGAAATTGGAGGCAAGAATTCATCCATTTGATCTCAAAAACGTGACAGCAGTTTGGTGGAAATGAGCAGATTTGCAGCAGTTCGGTTTTCAAGTTTCATGGCCAAAAACTCAAGGTTTCAATCATGTTATCAAAGAGAAAACAACCCTAGCACATCTATCATGAAGTAAGAATCAATAATGGAAGCAAAGGAGTTCATATAATCAACAAGGAAGCACCAAATCAGCCACAAATTCAAGCTAAGGCAAGGAAGCAACAAATGACCTCTAACCCTAACTATTCATGCAAGCTTCCATAAACTTATTAAATCTGATGCATATCATGAATTTAAAGGATCAAATGAAGCATAGAAGAGAGGAGAATACATAAATATACTTACCTTTAAGGTATGAAGAAGTATGGAGAAGATTGGCTTCAAAATCACAAGACATGGGAGAGGGCTTCTTTCTTCTTCTTCTCTTCTCTTCTCTCTCGATCAGTTGCTGCTCAAAATGGGGGAGTTTGGATCGGTTTTCAGCTGATAAGGGAGAGGGGGAGACTTAACTCAAGTCAAGAAATCAAGGGTTAGGCTTGAGCATGGTTAAATTGGCCCCACAAGTACAAGACTAGTCAAAGAAGGTGGCTTAAGCACAAGCTGTTCGTTCCGGGCGAAAAACGAGGGTCTAAATGGGCTTAGAAAAATACCAAATCAGGTTCCTTGGCTTCATCTCTTCGTTACGAGTCCAACGCATCTTCCGGAATTCGAATCCGAATTCCCTAGCTCAAGTTATGGCCTTCGGAACAAGAGACGCGCTAAAACTAGTTAGGCTCTCATGTCCCTCGTCAAATACTTAAGGTTTAAAACCTCGACAAACGAACCCGAAAACATAAAACGAGCATGCAAACACCTTCATAACTCACATATATCACGCATATCGAAATCTCACAAAAATCGGAATTGAATTCCGGCACATAACGAGCAAATTACGAGCATGCAAACTTAAACGTTTAAAATCAAAGTTCAAGAATATAAACAATTAATTTCATATAAATTCAAATAATCATATAAGCATTAAAATAACATTCAAATACGTAATTAAATAATTTAAAGCACATAAAACCCTCTCGTTACGGCGTACCTGGAAATCCGAACGATCGGGATGCTACAAACTCCCCTCCTTCAAAAGGACCTGTCCTCAGGTCCTAAGGAGAATCTTGAACGGCTTCGAAGACAAGTCTAACTCCACACTTCCGCTGCGCCACTCTGATCACAACTCCTCTTGAGACCCTATCTCCTTAAATAGCAAACCGGACACAAAGTCCTAGGCGTTTGCCCCTACTTCCCAAATAAAGATTCGGGAGTAGTTGGAGAATTCTCAACCTTGGCAAGTAGACATTACTACACAAAGTTCATAACGTCTTTCTTATGCCAGAACATCCGGGTCCCAAAACTCCGAACAACCTCAACCCTGAGTGGGATAAACTCGTGACCTTGCACTCTTTAAGGCGTAGGCTACCGTTCTTCTACGAGCAACACACAACAAAGGCCTTCCTTTATGCCTCGGTTGGAAACAAGGTAGCCTTTTGTACCTTTGGTTAGGCGAGAGCCAATACCGTGGGTAACTCTCTTCAACCGCCTCTTCCCACTCAAAACCGTGCCTCTTACTCTTGAGACAATCCTCGGTTCTTCCACGGGAAATACCAACGGGTTAGCCTTCTACCTAATACCCGAAGATATCGTTGAGTCCCTGACGGACCTCCTAAAAGCATCAGCTAACGCCAACGAAAACAAGGCACCTTCAGACAAGCTGATCAAAAGCGGCTCGACCCTCACAACTCACCAAACACTCACGAACACTCCACACCACAAGCTCTCACCACAAGAAAGTACTAACGCAAAAGGGAAACAAACAAAGCACACAACGAATAAGAGCCAAGTAGGAAAAGAGATACGTAACAAGCAAAACTAGGGAATAAAGGAAGCACACTTCAAACAAGAACCAAGAAGAGAAAGAATCACACAATAGGCAAGAACCAAGGGTGAAAGCAATTACGCATCAAGCAAAACTGAAAAGGGAAGGAAACACATTACAAGTAAGAGCCACGAAGGGAAAGAAACACTTAACAAGCAAGAACAAGAAGAGGCATAATTACGCAACAAACATAATGAAGAATCACCTAAAAACAAGGAGTAAGACAATAAGCACATGGGTTTCCCCCGAACGTTAAAATATGCGTGAAATGTAATGCCATGAATGCTTCATGTACCGTTCACCATAGGAGTAGCGTTGAGTGTGGTGCCATCCTCTTGTTTTCCGGGAGGATCATCTTGTGCTTGAACCGGGATCTTGAAGTCATAGTATTTCCTTGAAGACCTCAACTTCTTGTTATTCGATTAACTTTCATCATGCCTTCGATTCCTCCACAATTGAGTCCTCCTACCACCTTTGGTATTGAAATCTCTCCTTGTTTGATATTGGTGACCTCATGAGATTCTTGAGTTTCTTCATTCCATGTAATTCGAGTCTCTACAATGTGTATATTAGATTGCTTCCGGTGAGGAGATGTAAAAATCTATCCATCTTCGGTATTTGAATCTTCTTATACTCGACAACTTTGGAGTCTTAAGTTTTCAAAATTTCTCTTGTCTCTTAGTTTCTCGCCTTGTCTCCCAATTGTTTCACCTTGAAATATTTTCCCAACTCGCGGCACTTGAAACAATTCCTAATTCCTCTTAATTTGATCCTTTTACTTCGATGTTGGAATCTTTCCTTTCTTAACATTGTTGATATCTTGAAGCTTCTCGAAATTTCTTGAAATTTAGATTCCTTGCTTGATCTTCGAACTCCAAACTGATCTTTTCTTCTCATAAGTGTTGGTAGGACTCCCTTCATTAATTACCCATTCCTTCATAGCTCCTTTTATCTTGTGTCCTCGGATCACGCACACATTCTTGAAATTTGAAGATTTGATCGAATTTCATACTTACTTGCTTGAAATCAATTCCGAACCTTAGAACAGTCCTCGAAGATACCCAATCTTTTAAACCTTTATTGGAAATCGTCCATCTACTTCCATTCTTAAATTTGAAACTTTCCTATCACCAAACACGAAAGGAGGGTGCTTGCACAAAGTTCTCGAATAGAACTTCTTCACAGGAATTATTCTCGAACTCCTCAAATCTTTATTCAAATCTCTTGATCACCTAGAACATGACCTTGATATCCCCATTTCAAACCGCTTCAAAAGATAAAGTCTCTAAACCCCTTATAGCCCGAATATACCTGTCTCCCTTGTCTTTTTCCCGGTAATACTTGTTGATGTCGAAGGAGTATCCTGAAATAAAATACAATTCCAAGAAGGTATCGATGCATGCGGGGTTTCTGGTGCATGTTCATGTGAACTATTAATACAAATAATATCAAATAATATCAAGTAAGTCACATAAGTGATGTAGTGAATGCCAACAAACACCAAATCCTAAGCCGAACGACCTAGACAAACCCGACACGACACGAGAGCTCCGTTTTTGCAACCTAGAGCTCTGATACCACCTAAAGATGTAACACCCCGGAGCGAAGGGCGCCACATCCCCCGCACCATAACCCAACACGTGAAGCGAAATGGGAACTCCGTCCACGTATCAAGCCACGGCGAACGGGTGACAAACAAAAATCCAACCTAAGCTAGCGGTCTAGACCCTACTCAGAGCACGCAATAAAACAAATAACGAATGCGGAAGCACCAGAATCTCATAAAGCAAATAAACAAACTCAAGACATAACAAACTTTTGATTCAATTTATACAAACTTTACAATTCGAATTTAAAACATAACTTATACATATTTCAGATTTAGCCAAAATGCATAAAGAAAACGAAAATACAATGCATGAGACTCAAGCTATCCTCAAACCCGACTCAAAGACAACCGCCTAGCTCCAACACCTCAGAACGGGTACCTGCAACTCAAATCAAAGGGGGGAAAAGATAGAAATAACGAGGGTCAGTCCTAGAGACTGGTGAGGGGGCTAACACACGCACCCATACATATACGTAAGAGCAAAGCATATACAAAGCTGAAAGGGGTTCGTGAACCGGGCGTGGTTTTTGCATTCTAAAACATTTAACCCGTGGTAATATATATAAAGAAAGAAGTTTGGAGCCGAAGGCCAAATTCAGTCAAGTTTTAGAGTTTAGAAATCCACCCCCGTTTCACAACCATAATCGAAACATAACGAACTGAAAGCTTAAATCCAACTCACTTACTCCGTACACCAAGGCGAAACGAAAACAAAACAAATCATATCTCAACTCCACCCCAACACCGTTTCGGGGAGAGAGGTGCCCCTCTCAACCCCTGCTGAAAGCTGAATGAGACGGGGGATCCACCCGCTCCTTCGACGGGTCACTAAGCACACCGCCGGCACAAGAAGACCCGCCTTCCCCTCGACCTCCCGAGGATGGGCGAAATCTCCCTTTTGTGGAGTCGTGTTGATGAGAGAGCCCGGCGACCCCATGGCCGACCCGGGATCACATACCACTTCTCCGGGGCCCAAACTTACACTTACACTTACACTTATACTTGCACTTATCACACTTACCAGGCGAAGCTTATTCACAGGTCATACCATGCTTATACTCACACATACTTATCAAAGCTCAACAAAGTAGACGAAAATAGATCTTAGATACATATAAAAGCGTTTTCAAAGCCTCTTGACAAACGGGACAAAACCCACAAAATACTTATCAAAACACATATCTACATATATACATATATAAGTCGTATGCGGGTTCGAAATTCAATTAGGGTCTTAGGTCATCATAACTAAAAGGAAAGAAAACCTCACCTGGACGAGCAAACCAACCAAAACGGACCAAAAGGAGTCAAGCGAACCACTTCCTCAACAACGGAACGAACCTAAGAGCAAAACAAAGAGCAAGAGGCAAACTTAGACTCAAATGAACCATATTGACGCTCGGCGAATGCGTACGAATACATAAGAGATGCTAATATGTCATGAACACGTTCATGTGCACTATTAAGGAATTTAAATCATATAATCAAGTCATTCAATCGTTCGCTCACTTTCATTCGAATTCATAATTTCACGTTTCCAATCAATTCAAGAAATTCAAGGCACAAGCTCCAACATTTAGGCAAATAAGAGCATTGAAGCAAATTAAGTTCGACACATATTCAAACGTATTCAATCTTACACAAAACTCTAATACATACACACTATTACCTCATATAACATATCTCCAAAGTTTGAAAGCAAGAACAAATCACAAGACAAGGGAAAAGGGTTAAGGAAATCATCAACGCCACCAAAATGCACATAAACGGCATTCAACAAAAGCATGTCTAAATCTCACCCAAATGTTATGAAATCGAACCACAATATTCCCAACACATAATAAAACAAGTTCATAGTTCATCACAAACGAAGATAAAGGCAACAAAGAGGTGAAACAAACCAAAACCCGAAAAGGAAAACCAAGGGCTGCGCAAGGGGAGGGACACGGGGGTGTCCCTCAACCTAACTAAGCTGAGCCACGCCCGTGGCTCAGTCCAGACATGCCCAGGAAGCATGACACGCCCGTGTCTCACATTACAAGGCAAATGAGACACGGGGGTGTCACGGTACAGCACCAAAACGCATACAAAGTTTGCCGGCAAAACTGACCCTAAACAAAATCAGTCCAAAAGCATAGCAAATCAACTCCAAATATTATGAAACTTGATATACAACATATTTAGCATGTTAGGAACATATTTCATTTAGAACTCAAAGGCTAAATCACGCGTTAAGGTCACCGAAATCATGCAGCAACTCAGGAGCGCCAAAAACGGACATATGAGCACAATCATGCCATGATCAAGTACTTAGGGGCTGAAAAAGAAGCTAAAACTCTAGGGAATGAGTACTAACATGATAACCAACTAATATACTCCATGTATATGCAAATTGACACGAATTGGAGCACATTAGAACCACCAAATAATCACAAAACGCAACAGCAGCAGTTCTGTTCACGCATAGCATACAAACAGGCCATCATGCTTCGATTAGGAGCTGAAAATGAATCTAAAAACTTTCAAGAGCAGGGCTAACATATAAACCAATTAGTATACAACATCTCCATGCAAATTCACACGAATTGGAAGTCATTAACTCAAGCAACAAAGCACAAAACGTCACAGCAGTCCCAAAACAGGGGAGCAGTTTTTAAGGTTCAAGAACTCAAGTTTGCAGCCATATTAAAGCATGAATTCCGGGCAAAACGAAGCACATTCATAGAACAACATGTATACTACATTACCAAGCATTAGCATACGAAATTGGAGGCAAGAATTCATCCATTTGATCTCAAAAACGTGACAGCAGTTTGGTGGAAATGAGCAGATTTGCAGCAGTTCGGTTTTCAAGTTTCATGGCCAAAAACTCAAGGTTTCAATCATGTTATCAAAGAGAAAACAACCCTAGCACATCTATCATGAAGTAAGAATCAATAATGGAAGCAAAGGAGTTCATATAATCAACAAGGAAGCACCAAATCAGCCACAAATTCAAGCTAAGGCAAGGAAGCAACAAATGACCTCTAACCCTAACTATTCATGCAAGCTTCCATAAACTTATTAAATCTGATGCATATCATGAATTTAAAGGATCAAATGAAGCATAGAAGAGAGGAGAATACATAAATATACTTACCTTTAAGGTATGAAGAAGTATGGAGAAGATTGGCTTCAAAATCACAAGACATGGGAGAGGGCTTCTTTCTTCTTCTTCTCTTCTCTTCTCTCTCGATCAGTTGCTGCTCAAAATGGGGGAGTTTGGATCGGTTTTCAGCTGATAAGGGAGAGGGGGAGACTTAACTCAAGTCAAGAAATCAAGGGTTAGGCTTGAGCATGGTTAAATTGGCCCCACAAGTACAAGACTAGTCAAAGAAGGTGGCTTAAGCACAAGCTGTTCGTTCCGGGCGAAAAACGAGGGTCTAAATGGGCTTAGAAAAATACCAAATCAGGTTCCTTGGCTTCATCTCTTCGTTACGAGTCCAACGCATCTTCCGGAATTCGAATCCGAATTCCCTAGCTCAAGTTATGGCCTTCGGAACAAGAGACGCGCTAAAACTAGTTAGGCTCTCATGTCCCTCGTCAAATACTTAAGGTTTAAAACCTCGACAAACGAACCCGAAAACATAAAACGAGCATGCAAACACCTTCATAACTCACATATATCACGCATATCGAAATCTCACAAAAATCGGAATTGAATTCCGGCACATAACGAGCAAATTACGAGCATGCAAACTTAAACGTTTAAAATCAAAGTTCAAGAATATAAACAATTAATTTCATATAAATTCAAATAATCATATAAGCATTAAAATAACATTCAAATACGTAATTAAATAATTTAAAGCACATAAAACCCTCTCGTTACGGCGTACCTGGAAATCCGAACGATCGGGATGCTACATTTGGTGTTAATTATGTGGCATGAGCATATACTAAGCACATGCATTTATTTTCAAAATGAGCTATGATTCATAGGATATGAAGACAATATCAAACCACGGCCAATCTTTACGACAACCACAGGCTACCACAAGTTCTTCTCTCTAGCTCGAAAGCTGTAAGGAATGCCTTGGGGATTTCTACAGAAATTTAAGAGTCAAACCTTTTCTAAAATGAGGTTAGGGCTCGAGTGACAGAGTCCAAAATAAGAGGTTAGTTCGAAGGAGAAGTTTGCAAGCTCTATTACCGATGGTGAATCCATGATGAGATGGGATTTGTGGTGTGTAATGATTTGGTTTCACAAGATCAACATGTTTGTTTACACTACAAAGATTTGTCAACCAGATTCCAAAGAAGAGAAATCTCGAAGATGTTTTAGATTCGAGGTTTCTATCAACATGGAGGCGATGACCTTCAAGAGAATTAAAGTAAAGTAGGTTCGTGGTTGAGAAGCAGTAAAGATCATCTAACTTGAGAAAGAGGCGAAAGAAAATGTGAAGAATAATATAGCTTGGGATTTAGATCGATGAAAAAGGATGAAGAGACTACGAAGAGGGAATTTCACATACTTCAGAATTGAGATGAGATAGAAGTTGAATTGAGAAGAATTAAAGAAAATCAGTCGACGGGGTAAGTATAAGTTCATGGAAAATGACAATGCTAAGGATTTTATCTTCGGCCGGATATGAGTTCATCTTCCAAATCCAAGATGAAGTGTCGAGTTGTGAGATCGAATTAAGAGCTTTGGAGCAACAAATGGAAATGATAAAGAAAGACAAAGAACTATTGGAGGGAAATTATGTACTCAAATGGAAACAATTGGGGGATGAGCTCATACAACTATTCGAACTCATAAAGAATAAACCAGAGAAGTTTTTGATCAAACGAATAACTATGGTAAGGATTAGGACAACAATTGGAGATTGATTCTTCGAGAGAAGTCAAGATACCAACTTCATGGGTGTTGAAGAATTTGGGTTCAAGAGATTTCAATCTCGGACTTAGGAGATCCATAAGTTGATACACGGGAACTTTGAAGATTTGGAAGACCGTGGGTAAAGAAGAGGTGAACAATTAATTCAAGACAAACCTGCAATTTGAGAAACAAAGAAATATGCTAAGTTAAAGTTTACAACTACGGTGACAGGTTCTATGCATTCATAAGCACGTGCATCATACATCGCTTTAATTGTTTAAATTTCTCTATTTATATGCGCATCTCTAATTTGTATAATTGTTCCAATGTGTTGCATCTTTAATTGTTTACAAGTGTGATACTGCATTGGCACCGTAACCCGACATGCATTTTAGTGTTTACTTGATAGGAATTCCCCACATCTTATCTATCAAGTGATACTCCTACTGATTCTTGCTGGAATCAAGAAAAGAAGAAATTCTGGGTTGCATTGGTTGGTTAAAAAGGAAATGAAAATTTCGAGGTGGGGAAAATAGAATCGAAAGTGGGAACGAAAGAAGCAGGTTGTCATTCCTACTAATTGCTTCAAAGGAAATGTGAGAACTATCACTAGACAAGTGGCGTGATTAAACCACTTATACCGAGGAAGCTAAGTTGAAGAAATTGAGGTGTTTTGATCCGAGAAGTGGTAGAAAAAGTCTAAGGAGTTGAGATAAAATTTCTTATGGGGGAGAGCACGACTAGACATAAAACTTAAATTCACAGTTGTGCTCGAGAAAGTTACTTCTCGTAGCAGAGAAAAATGCAAGCCATGACGGACATGAATGACCTAATGATAGTGACAGGAAAAGAATAAGGCGGCTTTATCAGTTTAAACCTTCAAAGTGGGAGTTAAGTTAATATACCCTGGATGAAGATCCTCATAAGGCATCGAAGAGAGTGGTTCGTTTGGAAATTTATAAGTACATGATTCAGACAGCGAGGATGATGATATTATCAGGGAAACTTCTGATGGATTCCTAAATTAGTTTCAAGAAAGGAAAATTAGTCAAAATTTTTCACCTTTAAGAAGGATGTCAACTAGTTCCAGATGACCAAATCTTCAACAAAGAATTAAACCAGTTGGTGACAATGCATGAAGTGGCAGTTAAAATTTAAAATTCCTGTACGGCCAAAGATAATATAATGAACCTGGTACAAACATAAATGTTCTGATCGTTGGCGGAATAAACTAGTGCTCGGTTAATTGCAGAAGATAACTAAGAGTAAGGATCCAAATGGAATCGAGAATAGGATCAACCAAGGGTCTGACTTTCTCAGTCAAACACATACTAAAGATATGAAAGACAAGTTGGGAATCAAGACAGCTAGAGATCAGACTATCCAAATCGTGGAGTAAAGTCACAACATCAATTCCATTACTACGGTGAATGGTACACTAAGCATCCATGGCACGAGCATAGATGTATCGTTTACTTAATTAAATTTTTGTTATTTTGTGATACCCTGACCTAATGGGATGTGTGTTAATTATTGTGAACCTTGCTTCTGCTTGTGTGCTTGAGTGAAAGAGAGATTTGATTATCTCTGATTACGTGCCAGGAAGATGTGGTGTCTCCCTGTTTATGTGATAGAAAGATGCTGGATTCTTTCTGTTTTCTGTGCACGAGAGATGCTGGATTCTCTTGTACTTAGGTATTCGAGGGATGTTGGATTCTCTTGGATTTAGGAGTTTGAGAAATGCTGGATTTTCTCAAACTAGAATGTCTGGAAGGATGTGGAATCTGACAGACTTAGGCTGGGAGACGGGGTTCTCTCAATTTTGTACCTGAGAGATGGGGTTCTCTCTTTTGTGTGTGCTGAGGGACGGGGTTTCCTCACTTGTGTGTTGTGAGATGGGATTCTCTCTTGTTTGTCGTGTTTGTGTTACGCCTGGACAGACAACGGTTAACAAGTGACGCGGCAATGGACTAGTAGCGGTCGAACGAGTTTTGAAGTGATTAACGGCCAAGTGTTCGAGCAGATCTTTGTGACTACCAGACTCTGAAAGGGTTGATACAAATAAGGGGAGTAAACATCACAAACAGGGCTAAGATGCTACGTAATTACGGGAAATAGATCGATACATTTCAGTTTGAAACTTTTTGGTCCAACAGTAGGACCTGAGGACAGGTCCTTTTGAAGGAGGGAAGATTGTAACGCCCCGCTCATCCGATAAATAAGGTACGTCACCTTCCAACCTTTTTTATGTGTTTAATTCTGTGATTGGTGTGTTGTGTGACCCTCTTTTGAACTCTTTTAGAGTTAGGGCCCTTTTTGTAATTTTCTTCTTTTAGGGGGTTTTTCCGGTCATTTCTCGTTCGGTAGAGATTTTGACTTCTTTGATCCCTTTAATGCGTTTGGGGCAGCAAAACGAGTCCGTAGACTCAAAGTTTGTCCAATTCTGACTTCGTTAGCCCGTTCTTCCGACCATTTTTGCATACGAGGACCCAAGATATATACTCGGATTTCCTCGTTTTGCATGCCAAAATCAGGTCAGCCTTCCTGCATCGTCTTCCTCCCGCGACCGACACTATTCACACACAGTGAAGGTGTGATTTCAGACACATGCCCGTTCTCCCTCGTTTCTCGACGGAATTCGACGAACCATTAGTGGAAATTTATCAGCTCGACGAGCCCGTCACAACCGTACCAAGATCACGGCCAACCGAAGATCGATGGCGGCGCATCGACGGCCTGAAGGTGGCGGGTGGCGCCACCACTTCGCCGCCGGCGATCCGGCGACTTTCACCAGCTAATCTCTACGCTACCCTAGGTTTTTTACCCTTCCCGTTCCATTTCCGACCTCAAATCAAGCAACCGGTGACCGGAGATGGCTGAATCAGCGGTGGCGTAGCGGCGGGACTTCGACGGCGATTTGGGCCCTTTTCCCGACCGGTTTTGGTGGTGGAGCCTTTACAAAAGTTGCTTAGAACGATGTAAACTAGCGGATGGCATTGGCCACGACTCGAGAACCGGCCGGCGGCGGCGGACCGATGGTGAACCGGTGGCGGATCGGCTGTGAACCGGCGGACTTTTTCCGGTGGTTTTTCCGATGATTTGACTTGGGGCTTTCGTAGGGCTCGTTACAAGCTTTCCAACGGTATGACCGGATTTTATTTTCGTTTAGCAGTTTGTATTTAATTTCAGTTTTCGTAGTTGGAATTTAGTTCGGTTTTTCGTCAACGAAGTCCGGTGTGTTTGGTATTTTCTGAAATTGTTTGAGGGCTTTTGTCGGACAGGCCTAGGCGCACCTTTCTGTCCTTCCGGGGATTTTTCCGACCACCGGAGACGGTGTTCCGGTGGCGGCCGGTGGCTGTTCGGTCGGCTACGGTACGACATTCCAGGGACTTTCGGACAGAAGGTCCCTTTCGTTGTGGTGAGTCCAACGCCACTTTCCGTTCGTCAATCGGATGCCCGGTTGATTTGTTGTGATTTATTTTATTTATTTCTATTTATTTGAAATTAATTGTTTTAATTGCAATGAATTGCCAATCGCTTGATTTGTCGATCAATATGAATTCCAATGTATATGAAATCATGTATTAAATGAATGTGATATGGATTGATGCTTTGAAGTGTAAATTGAACCCCGTTATGCCGAAATTGTATTAATTGTTAATTGTTTTAAAATGTAATTTGTTCTTGTATGCTTGATAATTAATGAATATGCATTGTATGACATTTGAAAACATGTAATTAATTATGAATGTATGAATTCATGTTGTTGTTGATATAGTTGGAAATTGATAAATGACTTCGTGAATCTATATGGAACTCGTAACATGTTATATGAATTAATTGGCCATATATATTGCGAATTTGTATGAAATGTGATATATGAATAATGTTTGATTTAATTAGGTAACCTTGTTAATTGAATCCGTTTAGTGATATATGAATTGAGTATGCCATGTGTGAATTATATAAAATTGATATAGTTAGAATTGGTATGTGATTTTGTGAGATTTAAATGATTTGAATGTCTCTATTTGTCTATTTTACAATTGTAAACTTGATATACTTGAATTATAAATGTTATATGAAGTTCATGACTTGATTTGTTATGAATTATGAAAGATATGAAATGATTTGGGCTTGAAACCCTCATGTATGGAATGTACTTGAACGAATTACTTGATTATGTAACTCCATAACATCATTTTACTTCTTATACATCTCATATCATGTGTTTAGCATTGCCGTGCGTCTATGTGGTTTCATATTGAGTCAATTCTCACGAGTACACATTGTTCCTTCTCTTGTACAGTTTGTTTCCAGGGCGGAGACTCCCAAATAGAATAGGCACCCGTATTGCTCATGTTTCTTGTCTCGTGGTATTCCAGGTGAGGGTGTTTTCGTTCTAGTTAAATATTAAACCCTACAACCCTTATGTGACAAGTTTTGCCCAAAACCTTATATATATATATATATATATATATATATATGTTATTTTCAAAGTGGAGTCATCAGGTAAATTATTATCGAGTAACCTTTTCTCCAAAATTATGAAATATGTTATGTTTCTTATGAACTGAAATGTTTTGGCGAGATTGCATGTATGTTATGTTCACGGGCCCAGGAATTTAGTACATGTGGCTATCCGGGGAGGCAAGGGCCGACGGTGATCCCATGTGCTGATTCCATTTATGTTCTACGTCGAAACCGATCTCGTCAGGAGTTTTGACGAGAAAACGCTAGTCGGGCTTTTGAGGATTCATGTACCTCACTAGCCATTATGTATGAGGTGGACGGGTCTTGCTAACCCTTCCACCACCCGGAGGAAGAAGGTTGGAACTTATTTTATGATTATGATTATGAATATGTTATGATTAATAGGCACCGTGCGGGAAGGCCGGGACACGGATTGCCCAAACGAATATGATTTAGGATATGATATATGATTTGTGTGTATTATGATATATTACATGATCACCTATTTAATGTATTGATGATATTTGTCGTACAGGGTCGGAGTTTGGTTAGAGATAATGCACGCTCACTCGCCGAGCCTTTTTGCTTATATATGAATTATGAACTTAATGAATTTAATATGAATTAGTCGTAAAGTTCGAGCATTGCTTACTTAATTTCTAGCCCTTCGAGGGAACTAACTTCAAATAAAACTTTGCTCGGCATTAATGGCTTGCATGCGCATGTTTCTATATATGTATCGCTCCTGCTCACTCAGTCTTCTAGAGACTGACCCCCTTTTTCCCACTTTTCCAGTTTCTTTTACAGGTGTTGGTTACTAGGCGGAGTTAGAGTGTAGAGTCTTTGTTCTAGTCTCACTCATTTACACTCACTGCATACTATATGGTCTCTAAATATTGTGTTGACCTTTTATTGTTGGCCGTTGTGCCCTTATTGAACTGATATTGTTTCGGGACAGGTTAGGACAGGTTAGCTGAACCCGTTGTTATGTTGTTTCCTTGTACTGGGACAGGTTAGGATAGGTGTACTGATTAGTGGAACCCGTATTTATATTCGTATTGGATTTCATTTAGTTCATGGATATTACATAAATGATTTCCTTACTTCCGCATTTTGGTTATTGTTGATTGTCCCAGGGTTAGCTTCCGCCTAGTCAGGATTGTTCTTTTGTTTGTCACCCGTTCACTATGAGTCCGGTCCATGCTTGAACTATCCATTTCTTGTGTGGACTAGACTTGTAGTGCGGGGGTTGTGGCGCCTATCGTGGTGGGTGCTACATGTGCTTTTTAGGATGCCACCGAGAAGGAGAGACTGAGGTCAAACACCGGATCTTAATAATCCTCCTCCGCCACCACCTCTTAATGTGGAGAATATCGTTTAGGCTATTCTAAATCAGCTAGAACAGAATTAAAGACATCAAACTCCACCTGGGGAAGCTCAAGAAGGGCAAGTTACTTCAGCCTACTGAGAGTTTCGTAATAATAATCCCCCGAAGTGGTTTGGGGGTGATGATATAAAGGCCGAGGGGTGGCCATCGGAAATCTTGAGGATTTAGGATATTTTCCCCGCTACTTCACAAGAGAAAGCTGTTTACACTGCCCGATTTATTCAAGTCCAAGCATCCAATTGGCTTAAGGGAGTGAGGGCGCGGTTGGAAAGAAATGGCAAGGAGTTCAATTGGAAAAGTTTTGTGAGGGAGTTTCATGATAAGTATATCCCTCCAAGTGCTCGGGAAAGACAACTACAGGAATTCTGGGATCTCAAACAAGGGTCTAGGTCCGTTGATGACTACATCCTCAAGTATGAGAGGCTTTCTCCTTATACCTCTCACATTACGGTCAATGATGCCTTGAAAGTCGAAATTTTGTTCATGGTTTTAGGGTGGGCATTCAACAAGCCTTGTAAGCTTCCACAGTTAATACTTGGACTAAGGCTACGAGGAAAGTGGTACAGATCGAGGCCCAGTAGCAGAGATTGAAGCCCCGGACTTTTCATTCGGGGGATGGATCGGGGTCGAATTCAAACTTGGGTAAGAGGCCCGTACCTCAATTTGGGCCTCCGATCTTCATGCCCGAAGGATTTAATAATGTAAACAAGAAACCCCGACTCCCCGAACCGACTCCGGTGCCCGCTCTACTGGTACTAATTTATTGCAATTATTGTCATGGTCCGAACTACACGGAAGAGGAATGTCGGAAGAAGGAGGGTAAGTGTTTTAGATGTGGCGAACTTGGGCACAACGTGAATACTTGCCCACATAACCCGAATCCAAGGCTAACTAACGTCGTTGCTCCGAGACCTTCTATACAAGCACAGGCCTATGCTTTGCAAGGTGAAGAAGATGATGCGGAATTTGGTGCTACCGTCATGGTGGAAGGTACTATAAGCATTGATGGTATTCCATTGCATGTATTGTTTCATCCTAGACCAACTCATTCTTTTATTGCTTTCCGCCTTACTTCTATTCTATGTTTGCCTGTTGTTTGTGTTGATGATTCTTATGTGATCAGTTCTGCTCTCGGAGGGATATTGGTGATGAACCGAGTGTTACACGAGTGTCCGGTGAGTTTTAAGGGCCAAGAGTACCCCACAGATTTGATCGAGATGCCCATGGAGAGATATGGGGCGATCTTGGGGATGGATTGGTTGTTTCGTCATAGAGCGATGATGGATTGCCACGCGAAGAAGGTTTTGTTGGGTTCCAAGGTGTTTTCGGGGAGATTAAAGACTAGCCCGATTATCTCCTTTGTTGAAGCTAATCGGTTAGTCCGGGACGGTGCGACAGGCAATGTGGCTTATCTTTTGAACAAACCAAAGGACCAAGCCAAGCTCGAAGAGACGAAGGTTGTGAAGGACTCTACCACCTGACTGGGACATCGAGTTTGTTATAGATCTCTATATCGGAGCTGAACCTTATTCAAAGACTCCCTATAGGATGGCTCCGACGGAGTTGAAAGAGCTGAAGGCGCAACTTGATGAGCTCTTAGAGTGTGGTTACATCAATCCGAGCACTTTGCCATGGGGTGTTCCCGTTCTATTTGTGAAGAAGAAAGATGGGACCTTACGGATGCGTATTGACTAACGTGAGCTGAACTGGTTAACGGTTAACAATAAATACCCCCTACCTCACATTGAAGAGTTGTTTTATCTCCTCCGAGGTTCATGTGTGTACTCCAAGTTGGATTTGAGGCAAGGGTATTATCAGTTCCGTATCCGAGAAAAAGATATACTTAAGACGGGATTCAACACCTGGTACGGGCATTTTGAGTTTTTGGTCATACGGTTTGGCCTTACTATTGCCACGGCTGCGTTCATGGACATGATGTATCGGATTTTCCAGTTCTTTCTCGACTAGTTCGTTGTCATCTTTATTGAGTGATATCTTGGTGTATTCGGAGTCCGTTGAAGAGCATGCGCAGCACCTAAGAACGATATTGACTACATGTCGAGAGCATCGATTGTATGCTAAGTTCAGCAAGTGTGAGTTCTCGATTGATCAAGTTTATTTATTGGGTTACTTCATCTCAGGTAATTGCATGATAGTTGATCCAGAAAAGATTGAAACAGTCATGCTTTGGAAGCAACCAAGAGATGCCTCAGAAATAAGATGTTTTCTCGGGTTGGCGGGGTATCATAGGCGGTTTGTGAAAGACTTCTCTAAGATTGTCGTCAGGTTGACTCGGTTGACAAGAAAAGAGGCACGGTTCGAGTAAGATGAGGTGTGAGAAAAGAGTTTCGAAACTCTTAAGAAAAAGTTGACTATGGTACCGGTACTTACCCTACCCGAGGGTACCAAAGGCTACTCAGTTTACACCTACGCTTCTAAGGAAGGTCTCAGTTGTGTCTTGATGCAAGATAGCAAGGTTGTAGCCTACGCCTCTAGAAAATTGAAAGATCATGAGAAGAACTATCCCACTCATGACTTGGAGCTCACAGCTATTGTTTTTGCATTAACAAAGTGGTGACAATAACTCTATGGAGCTACTTTTGAGGTCTTCACCGACCACAAAAGCCCCAAGTATTTGTTTACCTAGAAGGAGTTAAATATGAGGCAGAGGCACTGGGTGGAACTCCTCGAGGATTACTATTTTTAAATTCAATACCACCCGGGTAAGGCTAAAGCATCCGGAAGGCTAATGTTTTAGGTTTGAAGTTAGTGGTTTCGGTGGCTCGGTTGGCGAATATCTCCATTTAACCCGATTTGAAGCAAACATTGATTGAAGCTAAATCTAGTCATCCTAAGATTCAAATATTGGTTGCAAGATCGAGGGTTAATCCGGAGATGAAGTTTGGGTTTGATGATTCGAGGTTGTTCCGATTCTAGACGAGAGTATGTGTCCCGAAAGAGCTCAAGCGGATTATTCTTGAGGAGGAATATAGGTCCACGTACTCGATACACCTGGAGGTACGAAGATGTAGAAGGATTTGAGGACCTTGTATTAGTGGAGTGCCATGAAGAAAGACATTACTAACTTTGTTGAGTTGTGTCCAACGTGCCAACGTGTGAAGGCCGAGTATCAAAAGCTGGGAGAAACTCTCCAACCACTTTCGATTCCTGATTGGAAGTGGGAGAAAGTGACGATGGACTTTGTGTCTGACTTATCGATGACTAAAGGAGGTTTCGATGGGATTTAGGTTGTGATTGATCGATTAACTAAGTCGGCCCATTTTCTCAAAGTCCGTATGTCCGACAAAGTATTCTAAGCTAGCCGATTTGTATTGCAAGGAGATTGTGAGGTTGCATGGAGTACCGGTTAGCATTATTTCGGATGGGCATCATCGGTTTACGATAAGCTTTTGGCAAGATCTTCAGAGATGTTTGGGTATGAGACTTCATTTCAAAACCGCTTCGCACCCACAAATGAATGGACAATCCGAGAGTTTGCTTAAGTATCTTCAGGACATGCTTCGTGCTGCTGCCTTAGATTTTAAAGAAAAGTGGGATAAGCATCTAACTTTTGTCAAGTTCGCCTATAATAACACTTTTCAAGCATCAATTGGAAGGGCCTTTACGAGGCACTATATGGAAGGAAGTGTCGGTCACCTCTCTTTTGGGATATTTAAGATTGGAGGTGGACCAAAGAGGGTAAACCTGGGAAGAATGATAAGACCATTGTCAAGGGTTAATTGATTCAACAAAGAATGAAGGCAGCTCAAGACCGGCAGAAAAGCTATGCGGATTGGAGAAGACGGCCCCTAGAATTTGAAGTGGGAGGCAAGGTTTTCTTGAAAGCATCTCTTAGAAAAGGGTTTACTTGGATTGGTAAAGGAGCAAAGCTTAACCCACGCTACTTAGGCTCCTTTTAAATTTTTGAATGAGTTGGAGAAGTAGCTTACCGACTTGACTTACTATCGAGTTTGATCTGGATACATAATGTATTTCACGTCTCGCAAGTAAGGAAGTACTATCCCGATGAGTCTACCGTACTCCCCGTCGAAGAGGTACAACTTGAGCCGGATTTGACGATTGTGAAGCAACAAGTCAAGATTTTGGACCGAAAGATGCAAGAGTTAAGAAAGCGGCAAATCCCCTTGCTTAAAGTCTTGTGGCGAGATCAGAAGTCCAAGGAAGCCACTTGGGAGCCGAGGCAAGGTTGAAGCAGCTGAATCCGGATTTGTTCGAGGACCCGCAATCGTATAGGTATGACGTCACGTATGAGCAATTTGCATGTTTAAATTATTTATTTATGCATTTATATGTTATTCTTGAGATATACGAATTAAATGATGGATAACATACTTGAACTTTGATCACTTTGACCCTTTGCCTTTGATTTGATTCATTCGACTTTGAATTTGATTCTAAACTTTATATATGTTGAACATATGTTTTGGGACTTGTTTGGTAAGGTCTTCGACGATTTTGGTGATTTGGGGACAATAGGGCCTTAAGAGCATTTAGGGCACCTTGGGCTCCAGTTGGCCCAACCCGGGCCAAAATACGTCCAAGTATGAAAGTATTCATAATATATAGCTTCAGAATTCATAAATATGAAACATAACCACTACAAATGCGAGAATGACACCCCGAGCTAAGACACAAGTAAGACTCAAAAGACAAACTTGCCGCCTAGCTCAATTCTGACGAACCTGCAACTCAAGAAAGGAAAAAAAGGAAAACAACAACGAGAGTTAGTTCTAGTGACCAGTGAGGGGGTTAACATACACACACATAATACGTATAGTGTAACGCCCCATTTTTTTTTATTATTATTACAGCATGACGTATGTGTTTACCAAATTGCGCGAAATAATTAATTATACGTGTTTTACATATTTAATTTTATTTTTATATGTATTGAATGTTAATTACTTTATTTTAATAATATTAATATTAAATATATATATATATATATATATATTATTTTAATGATACTAATATTAAATATATTTATATAATATATATATATATATGTTAATTATGCACGTATTGTTTAAATATATTTGCATGCATTCATGCAATACATTGTAATCATAATTGGTGTATGCATTTCTGATTTTAAGTAGTGCATGCATTTTATATTTATAAATTATTTATGCATGCATGTATTATAAATTATATATATACGTATGTGATTTTTATATTATTTGGAAATATTATGAATTTTATTGTTACATTGCGTATGAGTGACATTTACGTGCTTCGTTTCTATTTAAATTGATACCGGAATTTCGTGCGAATTTAATATGTTGAACTTATATGTGTCTTGTATGTGAATATTTGTTCGTTTCGTATTTTCGGATTCATTTGCATGTGTTACGGATTTATTTTAATTTTGGAATCCAAGTCGGGGGCTAACGAGCAATTAGCGCACCCTTGGTTCCGTATTTAATAACTTGAGATAGGGAACTCAGATTCGAGTTTTGTCAACTTCGTTGAACTCGTATTGAAGATTTGGGTTTAATAAACTTAGCCTTATATTTTTCTAATGTCGTTTGAACCTCCGAAATTTAACCGAAAAACGGAACGGCGACCAAACTGACCTTGCTCCACTAAAATGACCATAACTTATTCATTTGTTGACCAAATTAACCATGGTTAGACTCTATGGAACCCTAACTCAACCATTTATTCAGCCATAAATCCCCCAAACCGAGATAACCCTTCCCACTTGCTGAATATTTCCCAAACATTATCTGCTTTCTGGGAAATCCCGTAGCTCAACCCTACTAAGAGATTCAAGCTCAAATCTCCTTCCAAACCTCCATTAATCTACAAGGTAAGCTTGGATATGTTATGTACATTCAATATGAGTCATTTTCATTCATTCATCCCTAATTTTGATCATGGTTTCATGGATATATGGCTGCCTTGAATATATACTTAGGTTATAGGTTCATAGGTTGATCTCTTCCAATTCTTGTTGAATTTGATTGATTCCAAGCCTGAATATGATTGTTTTGATCTCTTCTTTTCATTTATGGTGATGTTTTAGCTGGTGGTTGAGAATTGGTTGAGTTACCCTTAATGAATTTGAATAAAAATGGATTTTTTTCCCCTCTTCTTCATTCGTATTGCTGTTGCAACGTTTGAGCTTGCTTGGGGCTGAGTTTGTATGTGGATTTGGAGTCTTTTGCTACATATTTGTGACCTTAACATACCTGAACATGTTGGTTGAAGATTGATTTGGTGTTGCTCTGTTTTTCGTCGAGTTATACCCTGTTTTAGGCCAGAATATGTTGCTGTCAAAACTGCTGCGTTACTCCTTGCTTTTGCTGTCAGTTTTCATAGCTTTGTGGGATTTGTTTTGGCTGAATTCTTGCTGCATTTCATGCCTTGTATTGCTGCATATCTTGCCTTCTTAGTGCTTTGGTTGTTGCTGCGTTTTAAGCTAGAAAACAGGGGATTTTGTTGAGCTGCTACGTTCCGACACGGGGGTGTCGATCTGTTTCTTTTCAGCGTGGAATGGGGGTGCTTGATGTCTGATATTGCTGTACCAAGACACGGGGGTGTCTCGGTTTGTTCTTTGTGGGTGACACGGGGGTGTCACCTTATAATTTTCCATGCATGTTTGTGTGGCCGTGAAGCTGCTGCTGCTTGTTTCCTTTTCTTTCTTGCATGAAATGTGAATGCATGGAGTTGCTGTGCATGCATGGAATTTGTTAAATTTGAATTTTCATGCATGTACTAGCTTAATGCATGAGAATGCATGCATGGAATTTGTTAAATTTGAATTTGCATGCATCCTTATATTTTTTTGCATGCATATTGTTTTGCATGCATGTAAAGTTTTAAATCAATTGTTTTTGCATGCATATTATTTGCATGCATGATCTACGTATGCATATATATATATATATATATATATATATATTTTAGGAATAATGCCCTAGAAAGCCGATTAGTCATAATCCGTTTTGGGACTTTCCTAGTGTCACAGACAATCTTTGAATAATATACGATTGATCATAGGCAAACACTTCTTTATATGCCAATAGGTGTTTTGTGTGTTTCCATTATGCGCGCATGTATGAGAACTCCCCTAATCCTGATGACTTTAGGACTCTACCATTTAGGTGAAATGGTTCATGGAACGAGCCCTATATCACATAAGTCATGATTAGTAAAATACTCCAAGCCGATGAGTCCTACCGACAGTGGGAGTGTCAACCTGACTCCTCTAAGGCTTGCTTGTGGGATCACGCCCTTAAGAAGGACCACCTTTTTTCATGGAGGTGCAAAGTGTATAGTTGATACGTGCGTGATACATGAGGGTGCTTACTTTAATAAGTAAGTTCACTGAGGTGCCCTGTGTAAGAAGATTCCTAAATGGGAAAGGAAATTTCTATTTCAGGAAATGGAAACTTGCAGATTGGGAAATATCTCACGAGTCATTGATGTGATTAACTAATCCTTAGACTTGAGGTTCCTTGTCACTTTATGAGTTAACTCTGTAATCTTAGGTATAAGCTTTAAAGGGTGTCGCCATAGACAACTGATTCAAGGCTTATGCTGGGGCTGCACAAGTGATTCATGAAAGTGAATGAGAATCAAGAAAGGACCTACACTTGCATTTTCAAGGTGATCTCTTATTGTGTAAGTAATTCATATGCCATATGGAGTCCTTGCCCAAGGCAGTAGATCAAGACATCAAGAAAAGGGTTTCTTGGATTGAGATCAAATGGATATGAAATGCACTTAGCTTTAAGACCGGATTATTAGGGTTCTAATTATTCCCTTACCCTAGATCTTGGTTGAGAGATAGTAAGTAGGAGGATTGTATCTCACATGAATCAATGACTTAAAGGTTCTGTCAAATCCGAACCTTCCAATTCAGCTAGGGGTTAAACACCTGTTGCTAGACTATGGTCGTTTAATCTGTGGACTGATTAATTAATTTGTGAATTAATTAATTAGGGTCACTACTAATTGAATTGAGAACCTAGAGGGTCACACACAACAACTTTGTTACATGAGTTGAGGCTTTAAAATGATTAAACGAGTTAATCGGGCCTAGAGGGTTCCACACGTATGAAACCACACGTGTGGGTCACGTGACTGGACACGTGTCATAGGGACACGTGTGCCACACGTGTTTATTTGATTGAATATTAAAAAATTAATTTATTAATTATTTAATAGACTTTGGTTTAATTTTGAATTAAAAAGAAAGTCTAATTTTGTAGAAAAATAATCTAGTTAATTAATTATGAATTAATTAATTAGATAAAAATAAGTTGTTTATTTTATAATAAATAAAGTATAAAATTATCCAAGAATAGTTTTGATATTTTTAGCTCTCTTGAAAGTTGATTTGAATTTGAATTCAAAGTCAAAGTCAAAATTACTTGATGATCAAGTAATAGGAGAGAGGGACCAAATCCTTGGTCCATAAGGACTAGGATTTTCGGTCCTCCCTTCCTATATATAGGGGAGCTCGAGCTCCCCTTAGAGCTAATCGAGAATTCTTTTGGTTCATGTGTTGAACACCATCCTTTCTCCAAGATAAACGAAACCCTAGGTTAAGCCTAAACACAAACTAGAGAACTAGCATCCTTACTAGTTAGATTGTAGCCAAGTTGGTGGACTATCTCTAGAGAGCTTCAAGTTAGAAGTTTTGAAGATTCGAGCTTTACCAAAAAGTGGGGATCACGCAAAACGATCAGAAGGGATGATGAAACGATTCTGAGCCTAACATGAAACTAATGAAAAAATCGAACCAAAGAAGATGGCGAAAACCGTTCGTCCATATCCTGAAGGATGAATTTTTGCACGAGGGTTTTGTGACTGGCAGTTTTCTACTTTCGCAAAACTGGTTTTCGAAGGGAGTTTCAATCATCTCTTTCTCGTTTCATGTTTCTTTGTTTATGTTGTATTGCTAAGAACTTCCATAACATGATTTGAATCCAGGTTCGTGTGGATTGTTATCCCTACAATGGATTCTGAAGTAGAAAGAGACTTTCGAGGAACGGGTTGCCATTACCGCATGAAGCGCGTTTGAGGGCGGCTCAAAACGTGTCAAGAAAGCTACTACCCAAGTGAGTTTCTTGATCTCTATGAATTTGGATACACGATTGCGAGTCCAAGATCCTTTTGTTGGGAAAATTTTTTAAATTCCGCTGCTTTCTGATTCCTATTTTCCAACAAGTGGTATCAGAGCCACCTCGTTAATCGTGTTTCTGATTCGTCTCAATTATTCTGAATTTGGTAGAAATTCTTAGGCTTAGATGCGAATTGAGTATTCTTGAGTTCTTTTAGAAAGCCTGAATTACGAAACTGTATTTTTCCTAAAAGTTTCTGAAAAACGTTTTCGAAAATTTGATTGAAATTATTTGGATCAAATATATTTAAATCGTGTTTTAAATTTTGGATTGTTGTTGGTTTTTGAACTAAAAGTACGAAACACGAAATCGCGTCACGAGAACGCGAGCCTAAACGTGCTAAGGCGTAGCACGCTTAGGCCCGCGTGCCCGTCCGCCCAGCAGTCCCACAACCGCGTGGGACTGCCCGCCGCTGCTGCTCGCCTGCGCCTAGGCGCGCCTGCTCGCCTCCCGTAAACGTGCTAAGGCGTAGCACGCTTAGGCCCGCGTGCCCGTCTGCCCAGCAGTCCCACAACCGCGTGGGACTGCCCGCCGCTGCTGCTCGCTTGCGCCTAGGCCCGCGCCTAGGTGCGCCTGCTCGCCTCCAGTAACCGCGCGGGAGCCTCGCCCGGCACGCTTGCCTGCTGCTGCCCACGATGCGCGTAGGGCGCGCGCTGGCAGCCTTCTGCTGCCGGTCTCGCGCGGTGCTGGCGTGCGCGCTCGATGTCGCGCGGGGTGCGCGCGAACAGTCGGGGCATTCCGGGCCGTTCGTTTCGCGATCTTGATTTTCGTGTTTAGTCCAATCCAATCCCGATTTGATTTTTCCTGAAAAATTTTACTTTATTAAATTTGAATTATTTTGAAATAATTGTTTAAATTGGGATTTTAAACAATTAAGCGATTTAAATTTTGGGAAAATTGCAAATTTTATTTTATGAAAATATTGAAAGAATAAAATTATTAATTTTCAGAAATTAATTGGAATTTTATTAGTTTATTGTTTTTCGGGTTTTATTGAAAAAGCTCTTGAACAAGAATTGCATATAAGTCGTGTTTTAAGCTACTAGAACTTAAAGCGAGAATTTTAATTTATTGGTTAAATTTAAATTCTTGCAATTTATGCATGTTAGGTGATCATGGGTTTACACTTATGTATGGTTTTAATTTATGCACATGGATGGTTTAAATTGGGGTTGGAGCCCTATAGTTGTGTTTTTTAATTGAGGTTGGAGCCTCACTTATGTGCGTACTGTTATGTGATTTATTATGTGGCTTTCCATATTACTGTTTTTTGAGGCCGGGGTATGCCACGTTTAATTGTCTAAGGCCAATATGAAGATTGAGCCTTATTACTTTATGTCTTTTTCTTTTTATTGTAATTTGAGAGTAGAGATAGGTGGTGAGGTTTTATTTTCATTTTGGAGACAATGCACCCATGGAGTAAGATGGACCACATTCAAGTAACAAGGAGGCCATAAGTGAAGACCCCTCAAAATGTTAGGGAGGGGAATCTCAATTGTAAAATGTAATAGAGATGGGGCTCGTATTTTGTTACCGCTTTCCCTTATGTGATTTAAACTGTTTATGTGGCATGTATGTTAGAACTTGTGATTGTGGAGTGGCTCCCACATATCACGCATAAGATAGGTAGAACCCATGATCATCTCATGTTAGTATCATGCTAGGACATGTTATGTGTTTGTTTGAAATGCGTTTAAGTTGTACTTGCATTAATCAAGACTAATAAAATCGGATAACATATATGTTGGTGAGGTCGAACCGAACAACTCTTCGGTTGATTCGAAAATTCCCATTAAATATTAAGCTCATTTCGAATAATAGGTATTTAATTCGAGATGCAAATTTTGAATTAAATTCCTAGCATTCCATCAATAGGTTTTAAGTTTAGTAAGTAATGCTAGTTATTGTCCCCGAGTCGTGGGATAGCTAATGGAGCTTATTTGTTCCTAGTTACCTAATTGATCATTTTAAATGATCAATATTTCGTGGTTAATTTTGGCAAGGGCGATGTCCGCGAGTCGTGGGTCGTTCGAACTAAGTTTTGATCATGATCTTATGATTGATGGGTCTAGCTTAACGCCTAAGTAAATATGGATGTCGCACGAGTCGTGGGTCCAAATTGAAAGATAGGTGATGCAAAAACAATTACTAAGAGTTCTAAAGGTGTTAGAGTTGGTAAGTTGTACCTACCTAGGATTTTACTTAGAATATCCGCGAGTCGTGGGTTCGAGGTAAAATGCTTAGGATCTTAGTACCCATTGGGAAACGCGTTCCTCTTAGATCTTTGGGAATTATAGATCTTTGAAAAACAGTGTGAGCTACATTAGATTGAAGACCTTATCTTTTGTATATCGTTATAATTCAGAATGCTCACTTTTTCTCCGCTAAGCATTTAGGTTGTAGTTCTGTGATTCTCTACAATATGAAATGCAACCCATTCGTATCCATCCTTAAGTCAAACAAGTTGACTAAGTCCTAACTAACTTTAATTGGCTTCGGACCCTAAAATTCGTTTTAGATTCCGAATAGAGAAAGGTGTTCTCTAAAGGGCGAAGTTTTTCAATTGTGAAAATTCGACCCGGGCCAAAAGAGAAGCGATCTGAGGTGAATGGATTTCTCCAAACCACTTAAGAGCAATTGAACTACCTCATAGAAATGTTACAAGCTATAACATTATGGAATTATTCAATATTCCAAATGAGGAAACAAGTGCACACGAACGAGGTCTAAAGATCTTATTTGAAGATCTTATGGTCTCGATCATCAACCGAGAAAAGAGTTCTCAATGCACTGATTGCTTACATTGCTTCCACCGTCATTCAAACCCTTTATGCTCAACTAGAATGATGCTAATGAAGCATAGTTAATCATTTAGTTGATAATGGTTGAGAGCATCCTTAAGAAGGAATAAAAGGTTGAGATGGTTAATTCTTCTTCTAAACTCCCTAAGTTAAAGGCTTCAACGCCTAAAGAAGAAGAAACCCTTAAGAGCCCAATGGAGGGGCATGTAAGGGGTGCACCCAAAAGACACTGGAGATCAAATAGGACGTTTGCTTCTATGGTAGCAAATAAGGACTTTGAAAGGGAACTGCATAGAGTATGAGTACTCTGAAATGTTACCTCGTTTAGTAATTCTACTAGAAATAGAATTCACTAGTCTTTAGTTAATTCTGCATAATCCGTTGTGCAAAGACTCAAGGCACTAATGTTCTGAACATACAACGAGATAACAAAAGTAAGTGAGATGACAAAGCTTCGAATTACTTTGGAACGTTGAGATATAAAAGGATTAGCAAGTTAGACATCTTAGGATCATTTTTCAAAAATGAACCTATAGAGTTGACTTCCTGTGAATCCTATCTCAAAGGGAAAACGTTCCCAGAACATTGTTTAGGTGAAACATGGAACGTTCCAAAATTATATTGGATTTCGATCCATGCTGATGAGTGTAAGATGCTTAATGTAAGCACTAGATACAATTGTCAGTTTAATCATTATGAATGAATGTACTTGTTAAAGTACAAATTCGAAACTTATATGAAATTCTTAGAATTTGAAAAGGAGGTTAGGAACCGAAGTAGTCATAAGTTATAGGCAAATCGATATGATCGAGATAGCCAATATCTTATCAACTAATTCCTTACTCATCTTAGAAATAATAGGATTATCTCTCAGTAAACTAATTCGAGAACACCTTAGTGTTTCCGAATGAGGGAATGAAACCTTATAGGATATGGTCCATTCCATAGTGGGATTTACTGACTTATAATCATTCTAGGAATAAACACCTAGAATATGTAGTTCGAGATTTTGAATTTAGTACCTTCCAAAATCAGTCCTTTAGTTGCACTATGCAATGTGGCATATTAAATTCCGTAATTATTCTTATCCAAGAATTTAGTAAAATCCTCTTAAGTGAAGAGGATAGTGGGAGATAAGTTTGAAATGAGTTCAAGTTTATACAACGATATTGAATATCGTTTCTGCGATTCCCTTAGACAAAGGTTGTTTGTGTCAAGGAATGTATCTTTCTTAAGGAATCATTCCTATAGAAGAAGAAAGGCAAGCAAGCAGACCCCAAAGAAATATGAGGATAAATATCCAGCCACATATAGAAGAAACGATCCCATCTGATAAAATTTAGCCAAATTTTAGAGTATGCACATGTATGAAACCCTTCTCTTAAGACGCGTTTAGAACGCGTTCCTAAATAGACAAGGAATTACATGAAGAGGAGACACTGTCAGATTTGGAATCTGAGTAGTGTAAGCAAGCATTGAAATCCAATATGGATTCCATGTACTCAAACCAAGTTTTGACCTTGGTTGATCCACCTGATAGGATTAAGCTCGTGGAGCTTCGAGTGAATGAAAGCATTACAACCTTCTTGACGGTTGAAATGCAAAAGTCCATTTGGATTGAGTTTACCACATCCTCATATTCTGACTATGAGATATGATAAATGAATATGAGAACTATCTTGTTCAATATGAGATTGAAAGAGACTGAAATAATGTATTTCTATAAATCTCATATTCAGTGGGAGTATGCATAAGGTATGCAAATCCCTAAGTCAATCTGTGGATTGATAAAGGCTTCTAGGAGTTAGACAATTCGATTCCACAGTCAAATCGTTTGACACAGATGGAAGTCGAATAAGTCTCAGAATGTACATATGAAAGTTAGTGATGTAAGAGTCAATTATGGTTCTTTAGAAGACGACATCCTTCTCATTAGGAATGTCAAGGACGACGTGAAAGTTACCAATTCTTGTTTAAGAAACAATTTGGCATGAAAGATCTTAGTGATTATCCTATATTCTCGACATTCAGATCTATAGAAGATAGATCTAAGAGAATAAAAGGATTATCACAAAACGAGTACATAACCATAATACTAAAAGGAGTTTACTATGGACAATGGAACATCTCTTTTGAAGAGTATGTGTCCTAAGATAACTTTAAGAAAGTTAGAATGTCCAAAATCCCTTTAAGTGAAAGGGTGCATAATGTATGAAAAGTTATGTACTAAATTAGATATGGCGCAACACTAAGCGTAGTAGGCCAAATCTAATATGACCTCAGAGAAGGTCATTAGATTTCTGTAAAGGATGTCCTCAGAGTACTTGAGAAGAAATGAGGATATGTATTAATTTACAGAGCCCAAAAGATCTTGTTGTTAGAAGGATATTTGATGTAACCGTTCATCAAACATTGATGATTATGAAATCATTGAAAGGATACGACTTCTACGAGAATGGTAATGCAATGTGTTGGAGAAGGGTTCCAAGGACGGACATTGCAAAACTCGACTATCGTAGTTGAGAACTTAGTCGTATTACATAACGCTAAGTTAAGTGTTTGGGTAAGAAACTCCATCTAACTTGTTAGATGAAGTTCCTAGCATGAAACAACTCCTTTATCATATTGTATGATAAAATGGATGGTTGCTCAAGTAAGAGAACCAAGACCTCACCAAGAGACTGAACACGTGATTACAAATCACTTTATAAGGAAAAGGTGTTTGCTAAGAGATGTGTAAACAAGAGGGTCACATCAGCAGAGAATATAGCAGATCCACTTTGGAAACGCCCAAAGTCAATAGGCTCTCAAAGTGCATCTTGAGAAGATGGGACTTAGAGTACCTAAATGGCTTTTACGGGCAAGTGGGAGATTGCTAGGAATAATGCCCTAGAAAGCCGATTAATCATAATCCATTTTGGGACTTTCCTAGTGTCACAGACAATCTTTGAATAATATACGATTGATCATAGGCAAACACTTCTTTATATGCCAATACGTGTTTTGTGTGTTTCCATTATGTGCGCATGTATCAAAACTCCCCTAATCCTGATGACTTTAGGACTCTACCATTTAGGTGAAATGGTTCATGGAACGAGCCCTATATCACATAAGTCATGATTAGTAAAATACTCCAAGCCGATGAGTCCTACCGACAGTGGGAGTGTCAACCTGACTCCTCTAAGGCTTGCTTGTGGGATCACGCCCTTAAGAAGGACCACCTTGTTTCATGGAGGTACAAAGTGTACAGTTGATACGTGCGTGATACATGAGGGTGCTTACTTTAATAAGTAAGTTCATTGAGGTGCCCCGTGTGAGAAGATTCCTAAATGGGAAAGGAAGTTTCTATTTCAGGAAATGGAAACTTCCGGATTGGGAAATATCTCACGAGTCATTGATGTGATTAATTAATCCTTAGACTTGAGGTTCCTTGTCACTTTATGAGTTAACTCTGTAATCTTAGGTATAAGCTTTAAAGGGTGTCGCCATAGACAACTGATTCAAGGCTTATGCTGGGGCTGCACAAGTGATTCATGAAAGTGAATGAGAATCAAGAAAGGACCTACACTTACATTTGCAAGGTGATCTCTTATTGTGTAAGTCATTCATATGCCATATGGAGTCCTTGCCCAAGGCAGTAGATCAAGACAACAAGAAAAGGGTTTCTTGGATTGAGATCAAATGGATATGAAATGCACTTAGCTTTAAGACCGGATTATTAGGGTTCTAATTATTCCCTTACCGTAGATCTTGGTTGAGAGATAGTAAGTAGGAGGATTGTATCTCACATGAATCAATGACTTAAAGGTTCTGTCGAATCCAAACATTCCAATTCAGCTAGGGGTTAAACACCTGTTGTTAGACTATGGTCGTTTAATCTGTGGACTGATTAATTAATTTGTGAATTAATTAATTAGGGTCACTGCTAATTGAATTGAGAACCTAGAGGGTCACACACAACAACTTGGTTACATGAGTTGAGGCTTTAAAATGATTAAACGAGTTAATCGGGCCTAGAGGGTTCCACACGTGTGAAACCACACTTGTGGGTCACGTGACTGGACACGTGTCATAGGGACACGTGTGCCACACGTGTTTATTTGATTGAATATTAAATAATTAATTTATTAATTATTTAATAGACTTTGGTTTAATTTTGAATTAAAAAGAAAGTCTACTTTTGGGGAAAAATAATCTAGTTAATTAATTATGAATTAATTAATTAGATAAAAATAAGTTATTTATTTTATAATAAATAAAGTATAAAATTATCCAAAAATAGTTTGGATATTTTTAGCTCTCTTGAAAGTTGATTTGAATTTGAATTCAAAGTCAAAGTCAAAATTACTTGATGATCAAGTAATAGTAGAGAGGGACCAAATCCTTGGTCCATAAGGACTATGATTTTTTATCCTCCCTTCCTATATATAGGGAAGCTCGAGCTCCCCTTAGAGCTAATCGAGAATTCTTTTGGTTCATGTGTTGAACACCATCCTTTCTCCCAGCTAAACGAAACCCTAGGTTAAGCCTAAACACTAACTAGAGAACTAGCATCCTTACTAGTTAGATTGCAGCCAAGTTGGTGGACTATCTCTAGAGAGCTTCAAGTTAGAAGTTTTGAAGATTCGAGCTTTACCAAAAAGTGGGGATCAAGCAAAACGATCAGAAGGGATGACGAAACGATTCTGAGCCCAACATGAAACGAATGAAAATATCGATCCAAAGAAGATGGCGAAAACCGTTCGTCCATATCCTGAAGGATGAATTTTCTCACGAGGGTTTTGTGACTGGCAGTTTTCTACTTTCGCAAAACTGGTTTTCGAAGGGAGTTTCAATCATCTCTTTCTCGTTTCATGTTTCTTTCTTTATGTTGTATTGCTAAGAGCTTCCATAACATGATTTGAATCCAGGTTGGTGTGGATTGTTATCCCTACAATGGATTCTGAAGTAGAAAGAGACTTTCGAGGAACGGGTTGCCATTACCGCATGAAGCGCGTTTGAGGGCGGCTCAAAACGTGTCAAGAAAGCTACTACCCAAGTGAGTTTCTTGATCTCTACGAATTTGGATACACGATTGCGAGTCCAAGATCCTTTTGTTGGGAAAATTTTTTAAATTCCGCTGCTTTCTGATTCCTATTTTCCAACAATATATATATATATTTATATATTATATTATAAGTATGTATATTTATTATATATTTATATATGTTTATTAAATATTAAATGTTATTTGATTTAATTGAATTATAGAATTTAATTGTTACCTATTTCATGTTTAATTTAATTTCCTAAATTTAATTGAATGTATTTAATTGTTTATTTTCTAATTGTAAATGCGATTGAATGTGTTTAATTGTTTATGTTCTAATTTTAAATGTGATTTAATACGTGTTATGCCCTATTTAAGTTCTTGAATTGAATTGATTGAAATGTGAATTTATGACTTGAATGAATATGAACTCGTTTGAATACGAAGGCTCCATCGAATGAATGAATTGAATGTTTATATGTCTTTAAATTCCTTAATAGTGCACATGAACATTTTCATGACACAATCGTATCTCTTATACATTCATATCACGATCATTACATTGCCTAGCGTCTTATATGGTCATATTGAGTCTCACTTCACCTTTCTTGCACAGATTTTGAGTCCGTTGGAGACGAGGCCGGTCTGTGAGGCTCGTGTGTTCTCCTTGTTGCCGTTTAAGGTGAGTTTCTCTACTATTTAGTTAAATGGCCCTATATACTCGCAATGTGAAATGATTTCGGCCAAAAGTATATATATATGTATATAGAGTCGTTTTCAAGTGTCAATGATTTTAAAAGTAAAGCCTTTCTTTCATGAACCTACCAAATGTTTTGGCGAGAATGAATGAATGTTCACAATGAATGGGGCCCAGGCACTTGGTGTGAGTGGTGACCCGAGGAGGCAAGGGCTGACGGTGATCCCTCACACTAGTCCCACTAATGAACGGCGTAACCGGACCTCGTTAGGAGTTAGCGAGGAATGGATACTGAGTGCCATCTGGGGAGTCATGTTCCCCTTTTGGTCAATGAATGGGAGGATGGGCCTTGCAAACCCGCCACCAACCCGGAGGAAGAAGGTGTAAATGTTATTGAATGCGCACGAAAGAATGATACGCATGAACAGAATGAATGAATGAATGTTAATGAATTACACGAGGTGTTGGTTGGAGATAATGCACGCCCAGTCGCCGGGTCAATAATGACCTAATGTAAATGAATCGTTATAATCCCTTTTGATGATTTCTAATCGCCCACTTGGGAAATTCTTTAAAAAACCTCACTTGGGATTATAGCTTGCATGTGATTGTTAAATACCGTTATATATTATATTTATGCCCTATTTTTATACCCACCAGTCCCTTTTGGACTGAACCCGTTTGGCTTTCAGTTGTGTTGTGCAGGTGTCAAGGGAGCTAGGCGGGAATTCGAGTCATAGGTCTTGCTGTCATTTCTAGCCCTTTGTATATTGGTCTTACACTTGCATATTGCACTTTTGATCCTTGTATATGAATGTTGTTATGGAGCGTACTTGTTTTGAGCCGTGACGACAATTAGTAATGTATATGACTTACTTTTGAAGCTGTGATGCTCATTGTACGTATATATGATGTATGTTCGTTTATTGCTTCCGGTTTAATGTTTATTCTGATTTTATGGTTCAAGGGTTAGTCCCGCCTACCATAGAGTGTGTGTATGTCCCCGTTCACCGTGATTTGGCTCGGGTATGGATCGTCCATTTCATATTCGGGTCGGGTCTCGGTGCGGGGGATGTGACACTTTGTGCTCGGGGTGTTGCATATAGAGCAAAGCACACAATCAAATCATAAAAAGATCCATGAACCGGAGATGGTTTTTACAAGCTAAAACTTTTCTCGTGATAGATATGTATATATATATTGAAAGAAGTTAAGGCCATAGGACAAAATGTTAAATTTTAGGTATTTAGGAATCCATTCCCATTTCATAGATAATACAAATTCACACGACTCGGTGAGTACGAGTCCATCCGCCAACTCCCACAAACAAAGACATAATCAAAACCAAATTTATAAACCATCCTTTCTCCAGGTGAAAGAAGGGTTGACGGCCCTAACTATCGATCAAATTCACATAAGAGAAGGTTTAATCACTTCCTTGAAACCTTCCGCAGTTACTTCCACAGGCTCAAGAGAAACGCCCTTCCTCAACCTCCTAAGGTTAGGAGAGACTCTCAAAGGAAAATGTTGATGGAAGAGCTCGGTGACCCCTCGGCCGTCCCGAGATACCATACCATTCTCCGGGGCCCAAATCATAGTTCAAAATCGTATTTTCCAACAAAGCTTATCTTTCAAAGGCCAAAACTCGCGTACACACTCACACTTGTCAAAGGTTTTCAAAACTCGCGTACACACTCACACTCACTCATATAGGCATACAAATCGTTTTCAAAGTCTTATAACAAATGGATCAAGTCCGCAAAGTATATATCATACACGTATCTAACATATAATATACATAAATCACATGCGGGATTCAAATCAATAAAGTTTTTCGTAAACCTCACCTTCCAAACGTGTAGTGGTGACAAAAGAAACTGAACCGGACACCTAAGGAGCTACCTCGTCGTCAATGGGAGGGTCAACTAGACAAAACAAACAAGAACGGATACTCTTAGGCTCAAAGTATACCATATAGATGCTCTAAAAATGTGTATGCATGTATATGATGCAAATGAAATGAAATGAATTTCATATTTAAATCATACAAGGTCACATTTTGCACATTAGGTCATATTTCACAAACGAGGGCATAAAACGATCTATAAATTCTTAACATAAAGCTTAACACTTAATATAACAAGTTAACATAATAAACAAGTCATAAACGAACCACATAAAGCAAGCAACCACATGCAAAACGAAGAAAACAACTACATATCCATACAGGGTGGTCACGGCCGCTACCCATTTTCTTCACAAAATGGTAGCGGTCGCGACCTAAATCTCGAGAACATGGCCAAAAATGGTCGCGGCCTCTACCCAAAAACAACTAGAAACAGTCACGGCCACGACCTAAAGCCTGCACAACTTTAAACTCAGCCAAAAACGTGTCGCGGCCTCTACTAAAACTACACTAAAAACGATCACGGTCGCGACCTCCTGCGACAGCAAGGGAAAAACGGATTTTCAATCCTAAAACTCCAACAAAGCTCGAAGTAAAGCATGCTAGCTTCAAGTATACACATAATAGGATGATAATATAACAAGATTTCATCCATTTCATGCAATTAATCGAACTAAACATGAAGATACACATGATCAAAGGCAAGAGATACATATATGTTCATCCTTTCATGAAAAACTTCAAAAATCCAAAGTGATATCCAATGATTCCTTGATTCTCATGCAAAATCATTCCATACACTTATTCTAGGATGCTTCAAGATTAATTAGGATGCATAACTTCCAAGAAATCCCCAAGCTATCACCCAAATTCATCAAAATATACAAAAACCCTTACTATTCAATATATTGATCAAAACATGCTCATTTCTCCATGATTTTCAGCAAATAAAGAGTCCAAAAAATAAGAGAAGATAAAGAACACAATTCCAAGCTTACCTTTCGAATTTGGTGCAATTTGCTTAAGATTTGAGCTCAAAAGGGTGAAAACTGAATAGTGTATTTTTGCCTCTTCTTGTATCTCGGTTTTGGCAGCAATTTTCTCTCTTTTCCTTAAGCTTGACGAAATGAAGGGTAATTGACTGAAATTTTATTAAATTGGGAGCTTGTGGGGCTAAGTTTCACTTTATTTGGTTAAGTATAGCTTGAGTTATGGCTAAAAGAGTGATTAAGGGTCGATTTTTCACACGAGGCTCATTTTGGTCAAAATTTGAGGATGCAAATAAGCTTATAAAAATATGAGGCTAGGTTTATTGAACCCAAAGCATCGATACGAGTTCAACGGGGGTGATGGAATACGAATCCAAATTCTCGAGCTCAAGTTATGCATCCCGGAACCCAAGGTGCGCTAAATGCCCTTTGGCCCCCTTTAGGTCCCGTCTCCCAGAATAAAATAAAAAGACAAGCCAAACAAGTTCCAAACCATAAAACGGGCACAAGAGCAAGTTCATAGTTCATGTAATTAACACATACCAAAATTCGCAAAAATCGCAATTAAATTCGAATACAAATAGAGGAAGATGCAAGGCATAAGGCATAAACGTTCAAACAAATCAAATTCATACTTAACAAATAAATTCAAATAACTTCAAATAATCACATTAACATTTAAATATCACATAATCACATAATTATTAAATTAAATTTTGCACATTAAGGTATACCTGAAAGTCCGATCGGTCGGGATGTTACAAACCTCCCTCCTTCAGAAGGATCTAACCTCAGGTCCGGAGCGAGGTCTTGAATAGCTCCGGGTACAACTGTCTCATTTTCTTCTCGGTTTCCCACGTGGCTTCTTCGGATTTTTGATCACGCCACAAGACTTTTACCAAAGGAATTTGCCGATTTCTTAATTCTTGCATCTTCCGATCTACAACTTTAACCGGGTGCTTCTTGATTGTCAAATCCGGCTCTAGTTATACCTCTCCAACTGGAAGTATAGAAGTCTCCTTGGGATAATATTTCTGGAGTTGAGAGACATGGAAAACATTGTGTATCCCGGTTAAGCTCGGATGCAGTACCCCGAGCGCAAGGTACGACATCCCCCGCACCGAGACCCCACCCGAATATGAATTAGATAATCCATACTCAAGCTAGATCACGGCGAACGGGGACATACACACACTCTATGCTAGGCGGGACTAACCCTTAAACCAAGAACTACAAGAATAGACAATAAAGCGGAAGCATAAATAACATATAAGTTGTACATTGAGCATCACCTCCAAATGAATATATCATAAGTTACATGCCTAAAAGGCCAAAAATATACAATTCCCCAAGTCATAGATAAAATACTAAGACCATAAGTATGAGTATGCAAGTGTAAACAAAATATACAAGAGCTAGAAGCAAATGCAAGACTCTAGACTCGAATTCCCGCCTAGCTCCCCTTACACCTGCACAACAAAAACTGAAAACAATCCGGGTTCAGTCCAAAGGGGACTGGTGGGTATAAAATAGGGCATAAATATAGTTAGAACGATAATTAAACAAGTACATGCAAGCCATAATCCCAAATGAGGTTTTCAAAACATTTCTCAAGTGAGTGAAATAAGGAAATCATCAATCGGGATTATAACACTCAAATTCATTAGGTCTTTAGTGGCCCGGCGAGTGGGCGTTCATTATCTCCAACCAACACCTTGTGTATTTCATTAAAACATTCATTCAATCATTCTTTTCATGCATACTATTCTTTTGTGCACATACATAACATATACTCCTACTTCCTCCGGGTTGGTGGACGGGTTTGCAAGACCCGGCCACCCATGCATTGACCAAAAGGGGTTACATGACTCCCCAGATGGCACTCAATGTCCATTCCTCGCTAACTCCTAACGAGGTCCGGTTACGTCATTAGATTGGTGGGACTAGTGAAGGGGATCACCGTCGGCCCATGCCTCCCAGGATAGCCTCTAGCACTAAGTCCCCGGGCCCCATTCTGTGCATTCGATCATTTCTCGCCAGAACATTTAGGTAGGGTTCATAAAAGAAGGGCTTTACGTTCAAAATCATAGACTCGATAAAAAAGACTCTATATATATATATAATTTTAGGCCGAAATCTTTACACACAAGAGGTATATAATGTCATTTAACAAAGTAGAAGAGAAACCCACCTTCAAAGATAAAATAAAAGGAGTAGAAGCTTCAAGAACGCCTTCACCTTCAACCGGACCCGGATCTGTGCGAACAAAGTGGTGTGATACTCAAAATGACCAAATAAGACGCTCGACAATAAAATGCTCATGATATGAATGCATAAAAGATGATATTATGTAATGGACAAGTTCATGTGCACTATTAATGTCTTAAAGACATATAAACATTCATTTCATTCCTTTCATGAAGCGTTCAAATTTGTTAAAGTTCAACGTCTCCATAAATCATACTAAATTAGTCCAAGAAATTCAAATAACGATCATAACACGTAGTATAACATGTATACGTATCATACAAGTCATTAAATAAGGAATAAATAGCAATTAGGGTTCAAACATAAGAGCAAAGTCCATGCATGCGTACATTAGGAGCAAAGAAGACACATGGAAGTATAACTCGTAAAATATTCCATGAAAAGTCATAAAATTTCATAACACTCAAGATAATACATGTTAGCATAGCATAGAAGTCATAAAAGAGGTGGAGGAATATTAAACAAGCGAAGAAAAACAAGAAAAAATGAAACCGGAGCAATAAAAAAAAACAGGACAGAATCCAACCCCATGGATTTTTCCAAAGGGAGAAATCCACCCCCATGGATCTGGTCCAGAAGACTATTGACTCAAATCCACCCCCGCGGATTTTTCCCACCCCCATGGATTTGAGTCAGTAGCCAAAAAAATAAAGATACGCAGCAGAAAAACAGAGCAAAACCATTCAATCTCCAACCAACATACTCAGGTAAGTTAAGATCACCAATATGCAAGAAAACCACTCCACAACAACACACAAACATGCTCCCAAAGTGTTGAAAGATGATATGGAGGTAAGGATGATCATTTCATGTAAAAACTTCAAATATACATTAATGGTAGCTTGTAACACCCGAAACGCGAGGTGTCCCATCCCCCGCACTATAGCCTCGATCCACGTATGAAACGGACAATCCATATATGAACCAAAGCTATAGCGAACGGAGACAATAAAAAAAACTAACCGAGCTAGGCGGGACTAACCCTTAACCACTTAGAACAATGCCGAAAGATATTTATAAGCGGAAGCATAAGTTTCAAAATCAATCCGTCATACCAGTACAATATCATCTCTCATATATACATAACAAAATAGTGATGAACATAAGTGGTACAAAAGTGTGTAAAGACAAACATAGGTGCTAGACCCGAAACTATGACTCCGGACGACACAGTTTCCCGCCTAGCACTCCCTTAGCAAAACCTGAAAAAAGTGAGGTGTCAGTCAAAGAAGACTGAGCGAGGGGTATATACATATAAGCGCATTTCACACACAAGTCCTAACCTCGGGTAATGAGTTATGAAAACCACAATATAAGTTCAATAAAAAGATAGCATCGCCTGAGATTATGACTAACAAGTTTAACAATCAATCAATTACATTTCAGTCAATCAGTAGCCCGGCGAGTGAGGGCAATTCTCCAACCTTACTCCGACAGTGTACAATGATTAAGTTATCAATTATATAGGTGATCATGCAATCAATTACAGTGCATACGTAACAGTTTCAGTCCATCCTTCTTCCTCCGGGGTGATGGTGAGTTAGCTAGACTCAACCATCCAATCAGTCTGAGCAGAGGGCCATGAAACCCAAAGCCCGGAACTCCTTCCACCACTAATCTCCTAGTGGCTTAAGGGGTCATCCCAAATGGTGAGGATAGAGCCGGAGTTACCCGTCAGCCCATGCTTTCCCGGTTGGCTCAAGCTACTACCCTCGGGCCCACAGTGCAATCAATATACTCGCCAAAACAGTCGGTTCAATACAATACAGTCGTTCAGTGAAAATCAATTAACATTTGAGGAAAGCTATAGATATACGTATACGTTTTGGCTTAAAATCCATATAAGGGTCATATGGTTCTATATAACAAGAAATTAAACCTCACCTGTACAGACAAAACCAATCGAGAAAACTGCCTAAGGTGCCGGCCCCTCGTCACCAGGAAGCTGGTCTGTGCAAACAATGACAAGTGCAAGTGAGACACGACTCGTATGAGCCAATTAAGACGAACGGCGAAATGCAACGAGACGATGTGGAATCATGAATACGGCACAAAATAATCTTGTTTTTGCATGAAATGTATCATATAATAGCAATTTGGGATCAATTAAGGCATTGGAGCAAAATGTGAAATTTGTAGGTACTAATGCGGAAAATTTTCAACATGCGCACATTGTATTCAAATAAGCATAACTCCTTCATCGGAATGAATTTTAACGAACCGCAAAATTCCTAGAAAACTAGACAACCATATCTTTACAATGATGTAAGGCTCAAATTCTAGTTCACCCCGAGTAAATACCAGATTTTGTTTGAATATGACACAGAGCAGAAAATTTCCTGCAACGCTATTAGTGAAAGATGATCGTCGTTCCCTTATCAAACGAAGTCGAAACGATCTAAAAATCGGTGGAAATACTTATAACATATCCAGAAATAATCCCGTAAAACAGTTTTAAAAACTTCCACCATTTAGTCTCTCTGATCAAGCCAAAACCGAAATATGAAAACAGGGGACAACAGAGAATGTTGCTATTTTTCTCGGGGTTCAAATCAATTCGGATTGACACCAATTTTTTCAGAGAAAATCTATAATATATCAAGATTATCCCCATAAAACAGTTTTGAAAAACTTCAACTCAACAAGCCACAATTCGATTTTAAATTAGGTTAACGCAGATTCGCGACAGTTTGGCGGCACCAAATTAAAACGGCCATAACTCACAAATGAAAATAGATATTGACGAGCCGTAAAAAGGAGAGTACTCTACACTTAAAATATTTTCTACAGTAGAGAAATCAGAGCAATTGGAACAGGGGAGCAGAGGCAGAAAAACAGAGCAAAATTCGAACCACTACAAACCATCAACCAATTCCAATTCTAATCAATCCAAATGCCATAATTCATGCAACATATATATATACAAGTTCAATACTCACTAAAGTTCCACATATTCGTGTCCATAACTCATTAATCATCAAGAATCACACATATGAGCTCAATTTATCAACTTATGCTACAAGTCCATAAACCTCAATATTTATGCATCAAATTCAAGCTAGGATCAAGTATTCACACTTCCAACAACTAAAACACAATTCACCCAATTTATATCACAACCCTAGCTAACACATCTTTCAAAGAAATAATCAAATGAGCTCATGATCACCTTGTAATGGAAGAAATGAGATGAGATGCTTGAATGGAAATGATGAAGCTTCAATTTCAATGATCAATCCAATAAAAAAAAGCTTGAAGTATAAAAATCTCCTTGTTCTTCCTTTCTTGCTATGTTGATCGATGGAAATGGGAAGCAAATGGAAGAAAATGTGTATCTCCTCTAATAAGAATTAATTAAACATATAAGTGCTAGATATTATTCCAACTTTTGAGTCATGACCCTTAATTGCAATTAGATCCTCCCATTTTCTTAGTTGTGCAATCCAGTACAAGTTAGAGATTGCAAATAATTAAAGTCCCAAACCCTCATGTGCAATTATGTACAAAGTTTCAAGAATTGATCAAATAATGCCATAAAATCACTTAGTCATTTTGAACAATTAAAGCGTGAAATAAAATAATTTGCATGAATTAAGAAAATGCAATTTTATAAAATAATTATGTCACATTTAATTAATGAATGCAAGAATTAAATAATTAATATAAAATCATCAAAACACACACGTAGCGTGCTTACTCGAAATCCGAAAATATGGGGCGTTACAATCCTCCCCCCTTAGAAGAATCTGGTCCCCAGATTCACTGATCGGAAGAGAACAACTCCGGATGAAACCGTTTCATCTTATCTTCGGTTTCCCAAGTAGCCTATTCGGTTTGATCACTTCTCCAAAGGACCTTAACCACAGGAATTCTCCGGTTCCGTAGTTCCTTAAACTTCGTATCCAAGATTCTAACCGGTCGTTGCACGAATGTCAAATTCGGTTCCAATTCCACTTCTTCAACCGGTATGATCTCGGTCCCATCGGGGTAGTATTTCCTTAGTTGAGAAACGTGAAATACGTTATGAATCCCCGTGAGACTCGGTGGTAGGTCTAATCGGTAAGCTACTTCACCAATTCTTTCAAGAATCTCGAAAGGACCTAAATAACGAGGATTAAGCTTCGTCCCCAAAATTCCTTGTAATTCCTGCCACAACTTAGAAGTAAACCTCGGATCCCTATCCGACACGATAGTTACTGGAATCCCGTGAAGTCTAACAATCTCCCGGTTATAAATCTCGGCCAACTTATGAATCTTGAAAGACATCCGAACCGGCAGAAAATGTGCAGACTTAGTTAAACGGTCCACGATTACCCAAATTCCGTCAAATCCACCTTTCACTTTAGGCAACCCGGTTACAAAATCCATCGTCACCTGTTCCCACTTCCACTCGCGGATAGGTAACGGCTGTAAAAGACCTCCGGGTTTTTTATGCTCGGCTTTCACTTGCTGACAATTCATACAGTGTCTCACATACTCGGCGACGTCTTTCTTCAATCCCCGCCACCAATAGTATTGCCTTAAATCTTTATACATCTTGTTTCCTCCTGGGTGGATAGAATATACCGACTTGTGAGCTTCTTCGAGCAATACCCGTTTCAACTCTTCGGGTACGACCACGCGGTTCTTGAAACGAAGAAGTTCGGTTTCATCAAACCCGAATGGACATTCTGGATCCTCCTTTGCTTTGGTTACCAACTTTTGAACTTCCGAATCCTTGGTCTGAACCTCGAACAACCGATATTTCAAATCCGGTTGGATAGTAATGTTAGAAACTCGAGCTTTGATCACAATTGGCTCGATTCTACTCCCTACTCCCACTTCCAAACTCGATACACTAGCCTTCCTACTTAGTGCATCGGTGACCACGTTAGCTTTGACGGGATGGTATTTAATAGTACAATCATAATCCTCTAACCGTTCCATCCAACGCCGTTGCCTCATATTCAGATCCTTCTGTGTGAACAAATACTGGAGGCTTTTGTGGTCGGTGAAAATCTCAAAAGAAATCCCGTATAAGTAGTGTCTCCACTTTCCTAGTGCAAAGACCACGGCAGCGAGCTCAATGTCGTGTGTTGGATAATTCTTTTGGTGCTCCTTTAACTTTCGGGAGGCATAAGCTATCACCTTCCCGTTCTGAGTCAACACACCACCCAAACCTTCCTTTGAAGCATCCGTATAGACCGCGTACCTGTCTGAGCCCTCGGGAAGGACTAACACTGGAGCTGAAACTAACTTCTCCTTCAAGAGATTGAAGCTCTTCTCACAAGCTTCGTTCCACTCGTACTTCACCTCTTTCTTTGTTAATCGGGTTAAAGGCGGGACAATTTTCGAGAAATCCTTCCCAAACCGTCTGTAATAACCGCCAAAACCCAAGAAACTTCTAATCTCTGAGGCATTCTTCGACTTCTCCCAACTCATTACCGATTCGATCTTCGAGGGATCTACTTCCAAACCCTTCCCCGAAATCACCTGTCCTAGGAAAGAAACCCTGTCGATCCAGAACTCACACTTGCTGAATTTAGCAAACAATTGATGCTCTTTTAGAGTTTGCAATACCAACTGGAGATGCCTCGCGTGATCCTCAACGGATTTAGAGAATACCAGGATGTCGTCGATGAAAATCACAACGAACTTATCCAAAAAAGGCCTGAATATCCGATGCATCATGTCCATAAAAGCTACAGGGGCATTAGTTAAACCGAACGGCATCACCACGAACTCCTAATGCCCGTACCGAGTGTTGAATCCTGTCTTTGGAAAGCCCTCTGCTCGGATTCGCAGCTGATAGTATCCCTGGCGTAAATCAAGCTTCGAGTACACCTTTGATCCCTGAAGGATATCGAATAACTCCTCAATATGTGGGAGGGGATACTTGTTCTTGATTGTCATCCGATTCAGCTCCCGGTAATCAATGCACATTCTCAAGGTCCCGTCTTTCTTCTTCACAAACAAGACCGGTACCCCAGGGAGAAGAACTCGGTCTCACGTATCCAACTTCTAATAATGCATCGAGTTGAGTTTTCAACTCTTTTAACTCGGCTGGAGCCATGCGATACGGCATCTTGGAGTACGGCTCTGCATTCGGGTAGAGATCAATTACGAACTCAATTTCCCGCTCCGAAGGTAAAGAATCCAACCTCTCGGGGAAAACCTTGGGAAATTCCTTCACTACTTCCGTTTCTTCCAATTTTGTCTGATCCTTCGGACGGTTGAGAATATAGGCTATGAAACCCGTAGCCCCGTCCCAAACCAATCTCTGAGCTTCTGAGAAAGAAAGTAAAGGAACGGTCTTCGAACTTCGACCCACTGAAATTTCTGAACCCAACTGAATCCTCTTCGCCCGACAATCAACAGTAGCACTATACCGAAATAACCAATCCATACCCAGAATAGCCCCGTAACAAGTCATCGGCATCTCTATGAAATCTATCAAAAACACTCTGTCCTCGATGATCACCGGAACATCTCCGAAAACCCGATCTGTCTCGAGACTACTACCGAAAGGAGAACTAACCACATAGCAAGAAGTAGTGCACACAACAGGCAAAGATAAAATAAAAGCGCACGTACTCGAAATAAAGGAGTGAGTAGCTCCCGGATCAAATAAAGTATGTATGTTCGTGCTATGAATGCAAATTGTACCTTCAACAACAGCGGCTGGGTCGACGTCTGCATCTTGCTCCTCTCCGTCTAGGGCATAAGCAGGTGCCCTAATCATCGGTCTCTGGCCCCCTACAGGCGGTACCCGGCGATCCGGACATGTATCCACTCGATGATCGGCGGCCCCACAAATCAGACAAAGCCCTAAATGCCTCCTACAATTGTCGTACGTATGGTTGGGATCTCCACAGTATCTACATCCTGGCTTCTCAGATGGCGGTGGCAAAGCAGGTGCAGGTGGAGCCTTCTGAACCGGTCCCGCGGGTCGGGACTTCTTCCACTGAGCCCTAGAGGGTAGTGTAGAATAAACCATCGGCCTCTTGCCCGGATTGAAACCCGAGCCTGAACCCCTAGAACCCGATCCGGAACCTGAACCCGGACCGGACCGAAAAGTAGGTCGACGTGCAATCACCGAATCCTCGACCTTCAGGGCCTTCCTCGTAGCCTTGAGCCAAGTGCTCATATCCACCGCTTCGAGGGCGTTTTGCAAATCCCGGTTAAGTCCTTGCATGAACTGCATAGACTTGTGGAATTCGTCATTCGCTATATTGGGTGCATAGCGAGATAACCTCTCAAACTCGGAGAGATACTCCGAAACAGCCTTATCCCGTTGCTTCAGTTCGGTGAATTCCTTCAATCTGCGGGTGCGAGAAGACAGAGGAATGAACTTGTTCTTGAACTCCCGGGTGAAAACCTCCCAGTTTACTTCCTCTCCTGCAGCAGTCAGAATAATCCTCGCGCTCTCCCAGCAAGAATAGGCCTCGCCCTGGATCAAAGAAATAGTGCAACGGGCCTTCTCGGTAGAGCTGCAAGGAATCAACTCCCAAACTCTTTCCACTTCCTTTAACTATTGTTCCGCCTGAACATCGTTACCTTTAAAGAATTTAGGAGGGTGCTGGTTCTGAAACTCCCGAAAAACAGCTGAAATCTGAGCTCCCGGTGGCACAGGTGGAGCTGGAGGGGCCGGAGGAGCTGGAGGGACATAATCTCTGACCCTCTGATCGATGAGCTGAACCATAGAAGCCACTAAGTCCTGTGGCTGAGCTGGAGGTGGAGGTGAAGGAGTACGATCACGGTGATGATGGCGGTGGTGTCTCGGTGATCGATCACGGCGGTGTCTATCACGAGCTATCTTGAAATTCAAGACACTAGCATGCATGCTCCATCAATAAGTGCAAATGTGTACAATTAAGGCTCAAGTTACAAGTAAACACATAATTCAAGAACTCAAATAATTCAAATAGGTTCAAACAATTCAAGTATCAATGCAAGACTCTCAAGTTGTAAAGTAATTCCTATGCCGTGCGACCTAGACTCACAAGACTCGACACAAGAAACCCGGTTTTGTAACCGGGCTCTGATACCACCTTAGGATGTAACACCCGAAACGCGAGGTGTCCCATCCCCCGCACTATAGCCTCGATCCACGTATGAAACGGATAATCCATATATGAACCAAAGCTATAGAGAACGGAGACAATAAAAAAAACTAACCGAGCTAGGCGGGACTAACCCTTAACCACTTAGAACAATGCAGAAAGATATATATAAGCGGAAGCATAAGTTTCAAAATCAATCCGTCATATCAATACAATATCATCTCCCATATATACATAAAAAAATAGTGATGAACATAAGTGGTACAAAAGTGTGTAAAGAGAAACATAGGTGCTAGACCCGAAGCTACGACTCCGGACAACACAGTTTCCCGCCTAGCACTCCCTTAGCAAAACCTGAAAAAAGTGAGGTGTCAGTCTAAGAAGACTGAGCGAGGGGTATATACATATAAGCGCATTTAACACACAAGTCCTAACCTCGGGTAATGAGTTATGAAAACCACAATATAAGTTCAATAACAAGATAACATCGCCCGAGATTATGACTAACAAGTTTAACAATCAATCAATTACATTTCAGTCAATCAGTGGCCCGGCGAGTGAGGGCAATTCTCCAACCTTAATCCGACAGTGTACAATGATTAAGTTATCAATTATATAGGTGATCATGCAATCAATTACAGTGCATACGTAACAGTTTCAGTCCATCCTTCTTCCTCCGGGGTGATGGTGAGTTAGCTAGACTCAACCATCCAATCAGTGTGAGCAGAGGGCCATGAAACCCAAAGCCCGGAACTCCTTCCACCACTAATCTCCTAGTGGCTTAAGGGGTCATCCCAAATGGTGAGGATAGAGCCGGAGTTACCCGTCAGCCCATGCTTTCCCGGTTGGCTCAAGCTACTACCCTCGGGCCCACAGTGCAATCAATATACTCGCCAAAACAGTCGGTTCAATACAATACAGTCGTTCAGTGAAAATCAATTAACATTTGAGGAAAGCTATAGATATACGTATACGTTTTGGCTTAAAATCCATATAAGGGTCATATGGTTCTATATAACTAGAAATTAAACCTCACCTGTACAGACAAAACCAATCGAGAAAACTGCCTAAGGTGCCGGCCCCTCGTCACCAGGAAGCTGGTCTGTGCAAACAATGACAAGTGCAAGTGAGACACGACTCGTATGAGCCAATTAAGACGAACGGCGAAATGCAACGAGACGATGTGGAATCATGAATACGGCACAAAATAATCTTGTTTTTGCATGAAATGTATCATATAATAGCAATTTGGGATCAATTAAGGCATTGGAGCAAAATGTGAAATTTGTAGGTACTAATGCAGAAAATTTTCAACATGCGCACATTGTATTCAAATAAGCATAACTCTTTCATCGGAATGCATTTTAACGAACCGCAAAATTCCTAGAAAACTAGACAACCATATCTTTACAATGATGTAAGGCTCAAATTCTAGTTCACCCCGAGTAAATACCAGATTTTGTTTGAATATGACACAAAGCAGAAAATTTCCTATGGCGCTATTAGTGAAAGATGATCGTCGTTCCCTTATCAAACGAAGTCGAAACGATCTAAAAATCGGTTGAAATACTTATAACATATCCAGAAATACCCCCGTAAAATAGTTTTAAAAACTTCCACAATTTAGTCTCTCTGATCAAGCCAAAACCGAAATATGAAAACAGGGGACAACAGAGAATGTTGCTATTTTTCTCGGGGTTCAAATCAATTCGGATTGACACCAATTTTTGCAGAGAACATCTGTAATATATCAAGATTATCCCCACAAAACAGTTTTGAAAAAATCCAACTCAACAAGCCACAATTCGATTTTAAATTAGGTTAACGCAGATTCGCGACAGTTTGGCGGCAACAAATTAAAACGGCCATAACTCACAAACGAAAATAGATATTGACGAGCCGTAAAAAGGAGAGTACTTTACACTTCAAATATTTTCTACAGTAGAGAAATCAGAGCAATTGGAACAGGGGAGCAGAGGCAGAAAAAAAGAGCAAAATTCGAACCACAACAAACCATCAACCAATTCCAATTCTAATCAATCCAGATGCCATAATTCATGCAACATATATATATACAAGTTCAATACTAACTAAAGTTCCACATATTCGTGTCCATAACTCATTAATCATCAAGAATCACACATATGAGCTCAATTTATCAACTTATGCTACAAGTCCATAAACCTCAATATTTATGCATCAAATTCAAGCCAGGATCAAATATTCACACTTCCAACAACTAAAACACAATTCACCCAATTTATATCACAACCCTAGCTAACACATCTTTCAAAGAAATAATCAAATAAGCTCATGATCACCTTGTAATGGAAGAAATGAGATGAGATGCTTGAATGGAAATGATGAAGCTTCAATTTCAATGATCAATCCAATAAAAAAAAGCTTGAAGTATAAAAATCTCCTTGTTCTTCCTTTCTTGCTATGTTGATCGATGGAAATGGGAAGCAAATGGAAGAAAATGTGTATCTCCTCTAATAAGAATTAATTAAACATACAAGTGCTAGATATTATTCCAACTTTTGAGTCATGACCCTTAATTGCAATTAGATCCTCCCATTTTCTTAGTTGTGCAATCCAGTACAAGTTAGAGATTGCAAATAATTAAACTCCCAAACCCTCATGTGCAATTATGTACAAAGTTTCAAGAATTGATCAAATAATGCCATAAAATCACTTAGTCATTTTCAACAATTAAAGCGTGAAATAAAATAATTTGCATGAATTAAGAAAATGCAATTTTATAAAACAATTATGTCACATTTAATTAATGAATGCAAGAATTAAATAATTAATATAAAATCATCAAAACACACACGTGGCGTGCTTACTCGAAATCCGGAAATATGGGGCGTTACAATCCTCCCCCCTTAGAAGAATCTGGTCCCCAGATTCACTGATCGGAAGAGAACAACTCCGGATGAAACCGTTTCATCTTATCTTCGGTTTCCCAAGTAGCCTCTTCGGTTTGATCACTTCTCCAAAGGACCTTAACCACAGGAATTCTCCGGTTCCGTAGTTCCTTAAACTTCGTATCCAAGATTCTAACCGGTCATTGCACGAATGTCAAATTCGGTTCCAATTCCACTTCTTCAACCGGTATGATCTCGGTCCCATCGGGGTAGTATTTCCTTAGTTGAGAAACGTGAAATACGTTATGAATCCCCGTGAGACTCGGTGGTAGGGCTAATCGGTAAGCTACTTCACCAATTCTTTCAAGAATCTCGAAAGGACCTAAATAACGAGGATTAAGCTTCGTCCCCAAAATTCCTTGTAATTCCTGCCACAACTTAGAAGTAAACCTCGGATCCCTATCCGACACGATACTTACTGGAATCCCGTGAAGTCTAACAATCTCCCGGTTATAAATCTCGGCCAACTTATGAATCTTGAAAGACATCCGAACCGGTAGAAAATGTGCAGACTTAGTTAAACGGTCCACGATTACCCAAATGCCGTCAAATCCACCTTTCACTTTAGGCAACCCGGTTACAAAATCCATCGTCACCTGTTCCCACTTCCACTCGCGGATAGGTAACGACTGTAAAAGACCTCCGGGTTTTTTATGCTCGGCTTTCACTTGCTGACAATTCATACAGTGTCTCACATACTCGGCGACGTCTTTCTTCAATCCCCGCCACCAATAGTATTGCCTTAAATCTTTATACATCTTGTTTCCTCCTGGGTGGATAGAATATGCCGACTTGTGAGGTTCTTCGAGCAATACCCGTTTCAACTCTTTGGGTACGACCACGCGGTTCTTGAAACGAAGAAGTCTGATTTTATCAAACCCGAATGGACATTCTGGATCCTCCTTTGCATTGGTTACCAACTTTTGAACTTCCGGATCCTTGGTCTGAACCTCGAACAACCGATATTTCAAATCCGGTTGGATAGTAATGTTAGAAACTCGAGCTTTGATCACAATTGGCTCGATTCTACTCCCTACTCCCACTTCCAAACTCGATACACTAGCCTTCCTACTTAGTGCATCGGCGACCACGTTAGCTTTGCCGGGATGGTATTTAATAGTACAATCATAATCCTCTAACCGTTCCATCCAACGCCGTTGCCTCATATTCAGATCCTTCTGAGCGAACAAATACTGGAGGCTTTTGTGGTCGGTGAAAATCTCAAAAGAAATCCCGTATAAGTAGTGTCTCCACTTTCCTAGTGCAAAGACCACGGCAGCGAGCTCAATGTCGTGTGTTGGATAATTCTTTTCGTGCTCCTTTAACTTTCGGGAGGCATAAGCTATCACCTTCCCGTTCTGAGTCAACAGACCTCCCAGACCTTCCTTTGAAGCATCCGTGTAGACCGCGTACCCGTCCGAGCCCTCGGGAAGGACTAACACTGGAGCTGAAACTTACTTCTCCTTCAAGAGATTGAAGCTCTTCTCACAAGCTTCGTTCCACTCGTACTTCACCTCTTTCTTTGTTAATCGGGGTTAAAGGCGCGGCAATTTTCGAGAAATCCTTCACAAACCGTCTGTAATAACCGGCCAAACCCAACAAACTTCTAATCTCTGAGGCATTCTTCGGCTTCTCCCAACTCATTACCGATTCGATCTTCGAGGGATCTACTTCCAAACCCTTCCCCGAAATCACGTGTCCTAGGAAAGAAACCCTGTCGATCCAGAACTCACACTTGCTGAATTAGCAAACAACTGATGCTCTTTTAGAGTTTGCAATACCAACTGGAGATGCCTCGCGTGATCCTCAACGGATTTAGAGAATACCAGGATGTCGTCGATGAAAATCACAACGAACTTATCCAAAAAAGGCCTGAATATCCGATGCATCATGTCCATAAAAGCTACAGGGGCATTAGTTAAACCGAACGACATCACCACGAACTCGTAATGCCCGTACCGAGTGTTGAATCCTGTCTTTGGAAAGTCCTCTGCTCGGATTCGCAGCTGATAGTATCCCTGGTGTAAATCAAGCTTCGAGTACACCTTTGATCCCTGAAGGATATCGAATAACTCCTCAATATGTGGGAGTGGATACTTGTTCTTGATTGTCATCCGATTCAGCTCCCGGTAATCAATGCACATTCTCAAGGTCCCGTCTTTCTTCTTCACAAACAAGACCGGTACCCCAGGGAGAAGAACTCGGTCTCACGTATCCAACTTCTAATAATGCATCGAGTTGAGTTTTCAACTCTTTTAACCCGGCTGGAGCCATGCGATACGGAGTCTTGGAGTACGGCTCTGCATTCGGGTAGAGATCAATTACGAACTCAATTTCCCGCTCCGGAGGTAAAGAATCCAACCTCTCGGGGAAAACCTCGGGAAATTCCTTCACTACTTCCGTTTCTTCCAATTTTGTCTGATCCTTCGGACGGTTGAGAATATAGGCTATGAAACCCGTAGCCCCGTCCCAAACCAATCTTTGAGCTTCTGAGAAAAAAAGTAAAGGAACGGTCTTCGAACTCCGACCCACTGAATTTTCTGAACCCAACTGAATCCTCTTCGCCCGACAATCAACAGTAGCACTATACCGGAATAACCAATCTATACCCAGAATAGCCCCGTAACGAGTCATCGGCATCTCTATGAAATCTGTCAAAAACACTCTGTCCTCGATGATCACCGGAACATCTCTGAAAACCCGATCTATCTCGAGACTACTACCGAAAGGAGAACTAACCACATAGCAAGAAGTAGTGCACACAATAGGCAAAGATAAAATAAAAGCGCACGTACTCGAAATAAAGGAGTGAGTAGCTCCCGGATCAAATAAAGTATGTATGTTCGTGGTATGAATGCAAATTGTACCTTCAACAACAGCGGCTGGGTCGACCTCTGCATCTTGCTCCTCTCCGTCTAGGGCATAAGCACGTGCCCTAATCATCGGTCTCTGGCCCCCTACAGGCGGTACCCGGCGATCCGAACATGTATCCACTCGATGATCGGTGGCCCCACAAATCAGACAAAGCCCTAAACGCCTCCTACAATTGTCGTACGTGTGGTTGGGACCTCCACAGTATCTACATCCTGGCTTCTCAGGTGGCGGTGGCAAAGCAGGTGCAGGTGGAGCCTTCTGAACCGGTCCCGCGGGTCGGGACTTCTTCCACTGAGCCCTAGGTGGTGGTGTAGAATAAACCATCGGCCTCTTGCCCGGATTGAAACCCGAGCCTGAACCCCTAGAACCCGATCCGGAACCTGAACCCGGACCGGACCGAAAAGTAGGTCGACGTGCAATCACCGAATCCTCGACGTTCAGGGCCTTCCTCGTAGCCTTGAGCCAAGTGCTCGTATCCACCGCTTCGAGGGCGTTTTGCATATCCCGGTTAAGTCCTTGCATGAACTGCATAGACTTGTGGAATTCGTCATTCGCTATATTGGGTGCATAGCGAGATAACCTCTCAAACTTGGAGAGATACTCCGAAACAGCCTTATCCCGTTGCTTCAGTTCGGTGAATTCCTTCAATCTGCGGGTGCGAGAAGACGGAGGAATGAACTTGTTCTTGAACTCCCGGGTGAAAACCTCCCAGTTTACTTCCTCTCCTGCAGCAGTCAGAATAATCCTCGCGCTCTCCCAGCAAGAATAGGCCTCGCCCTGGATCAAAGAAATAGTGCAACGGGCCTTCTCGGTAGAGCTGCAAGGAATCAACCCCCAAACTCTTTCCACTTCCTTTAACTATTGTTCCGCCTGAACATCGTTACCTTTAAAGAATTTAGGAGGGTGCTGGTTCTGAAACTCCCGAAAAACGGCTGAAATCTGAGCTCCAGGTGGCACAGGTGGAGCTGGAGGGGCCGGAGGAGCTGGAGGGACATAATCTCTGACCCTCTGATCGATGAGCTGAACCATAGAAGCCACTAAGTCCTGTGGCTGAGCTGGAGGTGGAGGTGAAGGAGTACGATCACGGTGATGATGGCGGTGGTGTCTCGGTGATCGATCACGGCGGTGTCTATCACGAGCTATCCGGAAATTCAAGACACTAGCATGCATGCTCCATCAATAAGTGCAAATGTGTACAATTAAGGCTCAAGTTACAAGTAAACACATAATTCAAGAACTCAAATAATTCAAATAGGTTCAAACAATTCAAGTATCAATGCAAGACTCTCAAGTTGTAAAGTAATTCCTATGCCGTGCGACCTAGACTCACAAGACTCGACACAAGAAACCCGGTTTTGCAACCGGGCTCTGATACGACCTTAGGATGTAACACCCGAAACGCGAGGTGTCCCATCCCCCGAACTATAGCCTCGATCCACGTATGAAACGGATAATCCATATATGAACCAAAGCTATAGCGAACGGAGACAATAAAAAAAATTAACCGAGCTAGGCTGGACTAACCCTTAACTACTTAGAACAATGCAGAAAGATATATATAAGCGGAAGCATAAGTTTCAAAATCAATCCGTCATATCAATACAATATCATCTCCCATATATACATAACAAAATAGTGATGAACATAAGTGGTACAAAAGTGTGTAAAGACAAACATAGGTGCTAGACCCGAAACTATGACTCCGGACGACACAGTTTCCCGCCTAGCACTCCCTTAGCAAAACCTGAAAAAAGTGAGGTGTCAGTCTAAGAAGACTGAGCGAGGGGTATATACATATAAGCGCATTTAACACACAAGTCCTAACCTCGGGTAATGAGTTATGAAAACCACAATATAAGTTCAATAAAAAGATAACATCGCCCGAGATTATGACTAACAAGTTTAACAATCAATCAATTACATTTCAGTCAATCAGTGGCCCGGCGAGTGAGGGCAATTCTCCAACCTTACTCCGACAGTGTACAATGATTAAGTTATCAATTATATAGGTGATCATGCAATCAATTACAGTGCATACGTAACAGTTTCAGTCCATCCTTCTTCCTCCGGGGTGATGGTGAGTTAGCTAGACTCAACCATCCAATCAGTGTGAGCAGAGGGCCATGAAACCCAAAGCCCGGAACTCCTTCCACCACTAATCTCCTAGTGGCTTCATGGGTCATCCCAAATGGTGAGGATAGAGCCGGAGTTACCCGTCAGCCCATGCTTTCCCGGTTGGCTCAAGCTACTACCCTCGGGCCCACAGTGCAATCAATATACTCGCCAAAACAATCGGTTCAATACAATACATTCGTTCAGTGAAAATCAATTAACATTTGAGGAAAGCTATAGATATACGTATACGTTTTGGCTTAAAATCCATATAAGGGTCATATGGTTCTATATAACTAGAAATTAAACCTCACCTGTACAGGCAAAACCAATCGAGAAAACCGCCTAAGGTACCGGCCCCTCGTCACCAGGAAGCTGGTCTGTGCAAACAATGACAAGTGCAAGTGAGACACGACTCGTATGAGCCAACTAAGACGAACGGCAAAATGCAACGAGACGATGTGGAATCATGAATACGGCACAAAATAATCTTATTTTTGCATGAAATGTATCATATAAGAGCAATTTGGGATCAATTAAGGCATTGGAGCAAAATGTGAAATTTGTAGGTACTAATGCAGAAAATTTTCAACATGCGCACATTGTATTCAAATAAGCATAACTCCTTCATCGGAACGAATTTTAAAGAACCGCAAAATTCCTAGAAAAATAGACAACCATATCTTTACAATGATGTAAGGCTCAAATTCTAGTTCACCCCGAGTAAATACCAGATTTTGTTTGAATATGACACAAAGCAGAAAATTTCCTACTGCGCTATTAGTGAAAGATGATCGTCGTTCCCTTATCAAACGAAGTCAAAACGATCTAAAAATCGGTGGAAATACTTATAACATATCCAGAAATACCCCCGTAAAATAGTTTTAAAAACTTCCACCATTTAGTCTCTCTGATCAAGCCATAACCGAAATATGAAAACAGGGACAAAAGAGAATGTTGCTATTTTTCTCGGGGTTCAAATCAATTCGGATTGACACCAATTTTTGCAGAGAACATCTATAATATATCAAGATTATCCCCATAAAACAGTTTTGAAAAACTCCAACTCAACAAGCCACAATTCAATTTTAAATTAGGTTAACGCAGATTCGCGACAGTTTGGCGGCACCAAATTGAAAGGGCCATAACTCACAAACGAAAATAGATATTGGCGAGCCGTAAAAAGGAGAGTACTCTACACTTCAAATATTTTCTACAGTAGAAAAATCAGAGCAATTGGAACTGGGGAGCAGAGGCAGAAAAACAGAGCAAAATTCGAACCACAACAAACAATCAACCAATTCCAATTCTAATCAATCCAAATGCCATAATTCATGCAACTTATATATATACAAGTTCAATACTCACTAAAGTTCCACATATTCGTGTCCATAACTCATTAATCATCAAGAATCACACATATGAGCTCAATTTATCAACTTATGCTACAAGTCCATAAACCTCAATATTTATGCATCAAATTCAAGCTAGGATCAAGTATTCACACCTCCAACAACTAAAACACAATTCACCCAATTTATATCACAACCCTAGCTAACACATCTTTCAAAGAAATAATCAAATAAGCTCATGATCACCTTGTAATGGAAGAAATGAGATGAGATGCTTGAATGGAAATGATGAAGCTTCAATTTCAATGATCAAATCAATAAAAAAAAGCTTGAAGTATAAAAATCTCCTTCTTCTTCCTTTCTTGCTATGTTGATCGATGGAAATGGGAAGCAAATGGAAGAAAATGTGTATCTCCTCTAATAAGAATTAATTAAACATATAAGTGCTAGATATTATTCCAACTTTTGAGTCATGACCCTTAATTGCTATTAGATCCTCCCATTTTCTTAGTTGTGCAATCCAGTACAAGTTAGAGATTGCAAATAATTAAAGTCCCAAACCCTCATGTGCAATTATGTACAAAGTTTCAAGAATTGATCGAATAATGCCATAAAATCACTTAGTCATTTTCAACAATTAAAGCGTGAAATAAAATAATTTGCATGAATTAAGAAAATGCAAATTTATAAAATAATTATGTCACATTTAATTAATGAATGCAAGAATTAAATAATTAATATAAAATCATCAAAACACACACGTGGCGTGCTTACTCGAAATCCGGAAATATGGGGCGTTACATAACTCATGAATGCTTCAACTACCATCTAATACTTCACGATAAATACAAAGAAGGTATCATGGCAACCATATTCAAGCTTGGAATCAACCAAAACAACCAAGAAATGAAAGAGATCAACAAATTGGCATATAACCTAACTATTCATCCATATATCCAAAACCCCATCAATACATGATCAAAATTGGGGATGCAAAGCTTAAAATGACCCATATTGAATGGATAACATGATCCTAAACTCACCTTGTGGATTGAATGGAGGAAAAATGGAGATTTGAGCTTGAATCTCCAAGGAGGGCAAGGGTTACGGGATTTCCTGGAGACCAGGGCAACTTTGGTTGATTTTGGCTTAGTTGCTGAGGTTGGTTCGGTATGGGGATGTATGGGGAGATAGTGGGGTTAACTAGGGTCACACAGGTTCATACCATGGTTAATTTGGTCAAGGTATGAGGGAGTTATGGCATTTTTGGCAATGTGTGACAGATTTGGCTCCCGTTGTGAGTTTCGGTTGAATTTCGGGGGTTCAAATGATATTAGAAAAATATAAGGCTAAGTTCATTTAACTCAAATTTTCGATACGAGTTCAAAAAAGTTGACGAAACTCAAATCCGAGTTTCCTAGCTCAAGATATCACGTACGGAACCAATGATGCGCTAATTTCCCGTTAGCCCCATTTTGGTTCCAACTGCACAAAATAAATTCAAAACACAATCAAACAAATCCGAAAACATAAAACGAGCATATATTCATATTCAGCACACACATAACTCCAACATATTAAAATTCCACAAAGTTTCGAATTCATTAAATACGGAAACGTCACGTAAACATTTAACGCATGTGCAAATATTCAAGAAATTCATATAATTTCAATTGAAATACTTCAAATATTTAAAGAATTTCAAATAAGAATAAATATAAATCATATAATCAAGTAATTAAAATAATTTAAATGCGCACTTAAAGAGCACACAAGTCATACCTGAAAATCCGAAATAGCGGCGCGTCACAACCTCTCCCCCTTAAAAGAATCCGTCCTCGGATTCACTGATTGTGCGGAAATAACTCGGGATGGAATTTCCTCATCTTATCCTCCGTCTCCCACGTAGCCTCTTCCGATTTATCACTTCTCCATAGGACCTTAACTAGTGGGATTTGCCGGTTTCGAAGTTCTTGAAATTTTCGATCCAAAATCTTAACTGGTTTCTGAACGAAGGTAAGGTTAGGCTCAATTTCCACTTCTTCCTCGGGTAGGATCTCTGAATCATCTGGATGATATGTTCTGAGATGGGAAACATGGAACACATTGTGAATTCCCGTCAAACTCGGAGGTACATCCAACCGATAAGCCGTATCCCCGATTTTCTCCAAAATCTCATAGGGTCCCAAGTACCTAGGGTTCAATTTCCCTCATTTTCAAATTCTCGTTAACCCTTTTCTCGGAGAAGCTTTTAGGAATACCCTATCACCTACTTCAAACTCAAGAATCTTCCTTCGACGGTCCGCATAACTCTTTTGTCTATCTTGAGCTGCTTTCATCCGTTGTCGAATCAATTGAATCTTATCAATCGCCTCTTGAACGGCCTTAGAAGGCTTTTCCTTCTTTTCTCCCCGATTCACTCCTTCTTGTTTACTCCATTTCCATTCCTCTAAATCGAAAAACAAGGGAGATCTACACTTCCTTCCGTAGAGAGCTTCATAAGGTGTTATTCCTATCGAGGCTTGAAAGCTATTGTTGTAGGCAAATTCAATCAACGGAAGTTGTTCGTTCCACGAGCTCTGAAAGTCCAATGCACACGCCCTTAACATATCCTCTAAACACTTAATCAACCTTTCAGATTGTCCGTCCGTTTGAGGATGAAAAGCGGCGCTGAAATGAAGCCTTGTTCCCAAATTTCCTTGCAACTCTTGCCAAAATCCGGAGGTAAACCTTGGATCCCGATCTGACACTATACTTACGGGCACTCCATGTAACCGAACTATCTCATCCCGATATTTCTTAGCCAATTTCGACACTCTATCGGACATCCGAATAGCAAGAAAATGTGCCGACTTTGTCAATCGATGCACTATCACCCAAATTCCATCGAAACCACCTTTCACTCTTGGAAGACCCAAAACAAAATCCATAGCAATCTGTTCCCATTTAGATTCGGGTATAAGTAACGGTTGCAATAATCCCGACGGCTTCTGATGCTCAGCTTTCACTAACAGACAAGTCAGGCATTGTCTCACAAAGTTCACCACATCTCTCTTCAAACCATTCCACCAATAATATTGCTTGAGATCCCGATACATCTTGTTTCCTCCCGGATGTACTGAATAAGCAGATTTATGAGCTTCATCCAAAATGAGCCTTCTCAAATCCTTAGGAATCGCAATTCTGTTCTTGAACCTGAAAATTCCCGTATCATCAAATCCAAAAGGACACTCGGGATCCTCTCGAGCTTTCTCAACTAATTTCGGAACTTCGGGATCACTTCTTTGAGTCTCAAATATCCTTTCTCTTAAATCCGAGTGAATTGAAATATTAGAGATACGAGCTCTTATTCTAATAGGCTCTTCTATATCTCTAGTCGTCCCTTCCAAGTTAGATACACTAGCCTTCCTGCTCAGTGCATCCGCGACCACATTAGCTTTGTCGGGATGGTATTTAATCATACAATCATAGTCTTCGAGAGATTCCATCCAACGCCTTTGTCTCATGTTTAGCTCCTTCTGAGAAAACAAGTACTGGAGACTCTTGTGGTCAGAAAAGATCTCAAATGAAACCCCGTAAAGATAATGCCTCCATTTCCCTAGGGCAAATATCACGGCTGCAAGTTCGAGATCGTGTGTGGGATAATTCTTTTCGTGTTCCTTCAACTTCCTAAAGGCGTTCGTATAAATTGTGTAACCTTCATTACCTTCGGGAAGTGCTAACACAGGTGCAGTTGTCAACTTCTCCTTCAACGCTTGAAAACTCGCCTCACACGAAGAATCCCACTCAAATTTAGCCTCTTTCTTTGTCAATCGGGTCAAAGGAGCTGCAATCTTTGTGAAATCCTGTACGAATCTCCGATAATAGCCCGCTAAACCCAAGAAACTTCTTATTTCTGAGACATTCTTCGGAGTTTGCCACTGAATAACTCTCTCTATCTTTGAAGGATCTACTTCCAAACCCTTCCTTGAAACAACGTTGCCTAGAAAAGAAACCCGATCAATCCAAAATTCGCACTTGATGAACTTAGCATACAATTGGTGTTCTCTCAACTGATCCAACACCAACTTAAGATGTCGGGCATGATCCTCTTCAGGTCTTGAATACACCAAAATGTCATCAATGAAGATTACCACAAACTTGTCGAGGTAGGGACGGAAAATCCTATGCATCATATCCATAAATGCTATAGGGGCATTAGTTAGACCAAATGGTATGACTATGAACTCCTAATGGCCATACCGGGTGTTGAATCCTGTCTTTGGAATGTCTCCTTCCCGGATTTTTAATTGATAATATCCTTGCCTCAAATCCAGTTTCGAGTATACCCCTGAACCTTGCAACATATCAAACAAATACTCGACGTGGGGTAGAGGATACTTATTCTTGATAGTGATTCTATTTAACACTCGGTAATCGATGCATATCCTTAATGTTCCGTCCTTTTTCTTAACAAATAAAACCGGAGCACCCCACGGTGAAGAACTCGGCCGAATAAATCCGTTCTTAAGAAGTTCTTCCAATTGAATCTTTAATTCCTTCAATTTAGCCAGTGCCATTCTGTAAGGGGTCTTGGAATACGGTGTTGATCTCGGATACAAATCTATAACAAATTCTATCTCTCGATCCGGTGGCAATGAATTTTAAACTTTCCGGGAACACATCGGGATACTCCTTAACCACGGCCACATCTTCGAACTTAACTTGATCCTTAGGTTTATTAAGAAGATAGGCAACATATCCCGTAGCTCCATCTCTAATCAACTTGTGAGCTTCGGTAAAAGACAAAAGCAGCACTGATTTCGAACCAAACCCCACAATTACTTCTTTACCCAAATTGACCTTTTTAGCAAAGAAATCAACCACGGCCCAGTGCTTGTACAACCTATCCATGCCCAATATCACCTCGTATCTCTTCATTGGCATAACGATAAAATTAGCTGAATAAACCCGATCTTCCATCTTCACAACACAATTCTTCACCACCCTGTCTATCACAAGATTTCCCCCGAGAGGCGAGCTAACTAGGAAGCAATTATCCACAGAAATAACAGGTAGGCAAAGAGTAGCACATAGATCACAAGAGATAAAGGAACGTGTAGCACCCGGATCGAATAATGCATGTATGTTCATGTTGTGAATGCAAACGGTACCTTCCACCACGGTATTTGGGTCGGCCTCGATATTTTGTTCGTTGCCCTCATGGGCATAAGCTCGTGGTCGAACTAGTGGCCTTTGAGCTCCTCCTTGAAAACCTGGAATTTTGTCGGGGCAAACATTGGCTATATGATCCGCCTTTCCACAAATCAGACACAACCCGAGTCTTCTCCTACAAGTGTTATAAGAATGGGTTGGTCCTCCACAATGCATACACGGAGGATGATCTTTGTGAGGTCCTGTAGGAGCTTGGGGAACTTGAGGTGCCAGTGGAGCTTTCTTTGGGACAAAGGGCTTCTTGAACGGTCCTTTTTGTTGAGAAGTTGAGAAAGTCATAGGTCTCTTTCCTTGATTATACCCCGATCCGGAACCGGATCCTTGTCCCTGCCGATAAGAAGACCTTCGGGCATTCACAGAATCTTCCACTTTTAAGGCGTTCACAGTCGCCTTCGCCCAAGTACTCGTGTTAACGGCTTCACGAGATGTCTGAATATCAGGCCCAAGTCCTTGAACGAATTACATGGCCTTATGAGAGTCATCACTCGCTACACTGGGGGCATGGCGGGATAACCTCTCAAACTCTGAAATGTATTCACCAACCGACCTCGATCCCTGCTTCAATTCCGTAAATTCCTTCAATCTTCGCGTGCGGGATATGGGAGGAATAAACTTGTTCTTGAATTCCCGTGTGAAAACCTCCCAATTAACCTTTTCTCCCCTTGCAGCTAAAACAATCATAGTACTTTCCCACCATGAGTAGGCCTCACCTTGAATTAGAGTAATAGTACATCGGGCCTTCTCCTGAGACTCGCATGGAATAAGTTCCCAAATCCTCTCCACTTCCTTGAGCCACATCTCCGCTTGTGTATCAATTCCCTTGAAGAATTTCAGGGGATGTTGGTTTTGAAAGTCCGTAAGGATAGCAGAAAGTGGAGTCTCTTGTGGTACTGCGGGTGCAGGTGGTGCTAGAGGTGCTGGTGGCACATAGTCCCGAAGCCTTTGATCAATAATATTTATGACTGAATTCACAAAAGCTTCTGCCGGTTGTGGTGGTGGTGGAGGAGGTGTAGGAGAACGATTTCGGCGATGGCGCTGTTCCGGAGATCGATATCTTGTAGGAGGCATCCTGTTAATAAAACACGGAAAATGCATGCTATGTTTAGTTCATGCACGAAAAGAGAAGGTAATTCAATCAAAATGCGATAATTAAGGACATAGGCACATTAGAGAGGCAAAAGAGACACATCGACAAGTAATTCCTATAGCCGAACGACCTAGACCAACTCACATGACACTAGGGCCCGGTTTTGCAACCCGAAGCTCTGATACCACATTAGGATGTAGCACCCGAACGCGAGGTACCACATCCCCCGCACCGAGACCCCACCCGTATATGAAATATATAATCTATACTCAAGCTAGATCACGGCGAACGGGGACATACACACACTTTATGCAAGGCGGGACTAACCCTTAAACCAAGAAACACAGGAATAGACAATAAAGCGGAAGCATAAATAACATATAAGCTGTACATTGAGCATCACGCTCCAAAAGAATATATCATAAGTCATATGCCTAAAAGGCCTAAAATATACAATTCCCCAAGTCAAAGATAAAATACTAAGACCATAAGTATGAGTACGCAAGTGTAAACAAAATATACAAGAGCTAGAAGAAAATGCAAGACTCTAGACTCGAATTCCCGCCTAGCTCCCCTTACACCTGCACAACAAAAACTGAAAACAATCCGGGTTCAGTCCAAAGGGGACTGATGGGTATAAAACAGGGCATAAATATAGATAAAACGATAATTAAACAAGTACATGCAAGCCATAATCCCAAATGAGGTTTTCAAAACATTTCTCAAGTGAGTGAAATAAGGAAATCATCAATCGGGATTATAACACTCAAATTCATTAGGTCTTCAGTGGCCCAGCGAGTGGGCGTGCATTATCTCCAACCAACACCTTGTATATTTCATTAAAACATTCATTCAATCATTCTTTTCATGCATACGATTCTTTTGTGCACATACATAACATATACTCCTTTTTCCTCCGGATTGGTGGACGGGTTTGCAAGACCCGGCCACCCATGCATTGACCAAAAGGGGTTACATGACCCCCCAGATGGCACTCAACACCCATTCCTCACTAACTCCTAACGAGGTCCGGTTACGTCGTTAGATTGGTGGGACTAGTGAAGGGGATCACCGTCGGCCCATGCCTCCACGGATAGCCTCTAGCACTAAGTCCTCGGGCCCCATTCGGTGCATTCGATCATTTCTCGCCAAAACATTTAGGTAGGGTTCATAAAAGAAGGGCTTTACGTTCAAAATCATAGACTCGATAAAAGGACTCTATATATATATAATTTTAGGCCGAAATCTTCACACATAAGAGGTATATAAGGTCATTTAACTAAGTAGAAGAGAAACCCACCTTGAAAGATAAAATAAAAGGAGTAGAAGCTTCAAGGATCGCCTTCACGTTCAACCGGACCCGGATCTGTGCGAAGAAAGTGGTGTCAGACTCAAAATGACCAAATAAGACGCTCGGCAATAAAATGATCATGATATGAATGCGTAAAAGATGATATTATGTAATGGACACATTCATGTACATTATTAATGTCTTAAAGACATATAAACATTTATTCCATTCTTTTCATGAAGCGTTCAAATTTGTTAAAGTTCAACATCTCCATAAATCATACTAAATTAGTCCAAGAAATTCAAATAACGATCATAACACGTAGTATAACATGTATATGTATCATTCAAGTCATTAAATAAGGAATAAATAGCAATTAGGGTTCAAACTTAAGAGCAAAGTCCATGCATGCGCACATTAGGAGCAAAGAAGACACATTGAAGCATAACTCGTAAAATATTCCACGAAAAATCATAAAATTTCATAACACTGAAGATAATACATGTTAGCATAGCATAGAAGTCATAAAAGAGGTCGAGGAATATTAATCAAGCGAAGAAAAACAAGAAAAAACGAAACCGGAGCAATAAAAAAAAACAGGACAGAATCCACCGCCATGGATTTTTCCAAAGGGAAAAATCCACCCCCATGGATATGGTCCAGAAGGCTACTGACTCAAATCCACCCCCGCGGATTTTTCCAAAGGAAAAATCCACCACGTGGATTTGAGTCTGTAGCCAAAAAAATAAAGATACGCAGCAGAAAAACAGAGCAACACCATTCAATCTCCAACCAACATACTCAGGTAAGTTAAGATCACCAATATGCAAGAAAACCACTCCACAACAACACACAAACATGCTCCCAAAGTGTTGAATCATGATATGGTGGTAAGGATGATCATTTGATGTAAAAACTTCAAATATACATTAATGGTAACTCATGAATGCTTCAACTACCATCTAATACTTCACCATAAATGCAAAGAAGGTGTCATGGCAACCATATTCAAGCTTGGAATGAACCTAAACAACCAAGGAATGAAAGAGATCAACAAATTGGTATATAACCTAACTATTCATCCATATATCCAAAACCCCATCAATACATGATCAAAATTGGGGATGCAAAGCTTAAAATGACCCATATTGAATGTATAACATGATCCTAAACTCACCTTGTGGATTGAATGGACAAAAAATGGAGATTTCAGCTTGAATATCCAAGGAGGGCCAGGGTTACGGTATTTCCTGGAGAGTAGGGCAAGTTTGGTTGATTTTGGCTTAGTTGCTAGGGTTGGTTCGGTATTGGGGTGTATGGGGAGATAGTGGGGTTAACTAGGGTCACATAGGTTAAAACCATGGTTAATTTGGTCAAGGTAGGAGGGAGTTATGGCATTTTTGGCAATGTGTGGCAGATTTGGCTCCCGTTGCGAGTTTTGGTTAAATTTCGGGGGTTCAAATGATATTAGAAAAATATAAGGCTAAGTTCATTGAACATAAATTTTCGATACGAGTTCAACAAAGTTGACGAAACTCGAATTAGAGTTTCCTAGCTCAAGATATCACGTACGGAACCAAAGGTGCGCTAATTTCCCATTAGCCCCGTTTTGGTTCCAAATGCACAAAATAAATCCAAAACACAATCAAACAAATCCTAAAACATAAAACGAGTATATATTCATATTCAAGACACACATAACTCCAAAATATTAAAATTCCACAAAGTTTCGAATTCATTGAATACGGAAACGGCACGTAAACATTTAACGCATGCACAAATATTCAAGAAATTCCTATAATTTCAATTCAAATAGTTCAAATATTTAAAGAATTTCAAATAAGAAAAAATATAAATCATATAATCAAGTAATTAAAATCAAGCCTGTACGCTACTTCCCCAACTCATTCAAGAATCTCGAAGGGGCCTAAGTAGCACGGGGTTAAGCTTCCCGCCTTTACCAATCCGGGCAAACCCTTTTCTAGGAGATGATTTTAGAAAAACCTTATCTCCCACTTCAAACTCCAAGGGTCGTCTTCTTTTGTCTGCATAACTTTTCTGTCGGTCCTGAGCCACCTTTAATCGTTGTTTGATCACTTTAACTTTCTCAATGGTATCCTAAATCTCCATCGGTTTCTTAGCTCTGTCGAGATTACCATCCTTGGTCTACCTCCATTCATCAATGTCCCAAAATAGAGGTGACCGGTACTTGCTTCCATATAGTGCCTCGTACGGAGCCATACTAATTGAAGTTTTAAAGCTATTATTATAGGCGAACTCGACCAAGTCCAAATGCTCATCCCATAAGTCTTGCTAATCTAAGGCACAAGCACGAAGTATGTCCTCAATATACTTTATTAACCTCTCGGATCGTCCATCCATTTGTGGGTGAGATGTAGTGCTAAAATGGAACTTTGTACCCAAACACTTTTGTAATTCCTGCCAGAAACTCGTTGTAAACCGTGGATCTCTATCGGGAACAACACTGACCGGGGCTGCATGTAATCTCACAATCTCCTTCCGGTACAATTTGGCTAACTTAGGCACTTTGTTGGACATCCGAACCACGAGAAAATGAGCCGACTTAGAGAGCCGATCAATTATGACCCAAATCCCATCGACACATCCTTTGGTCCTTCGCAAGCCGGACACGAAATCCATCGTCACTTGTTCCCACTTCCATTTGGGAATTCGAAGTGGTTGGAGAGTTTCTCTCGGTTTCTGGTGTTCAGCTTTCACCACTTGGCATGTTTGACACCTTCTTACAAAATTGGCAACATCTCTTTTCATGCCGTTCCACCAATATAAAGTCCTTAAATCGCCGATCAAAACCCGAATCATCAAACCATAACTTAGTCTCCGGATCAATTCTTGCCTTTGCCACCAATCTTTGAATTTTTGGATCATTAGATTGAGCTTCAATCAATCTTTGCTTCAAATCCGGTTGACCAGAAATATTTGCCAAACGAGCTTCTGAAACTAAGAACACCAAATTCTGCTTACTTGAATCCGTTTCCAAACTTGAAATACTAGCTTTCCAACTCAAAGCATCTACAACCACATTAGCTCTACCCGGGTGGTATTGAATTCTGCAATCATAGTCCTTAAGTAGGTCAACCCAATGCCTTTGCCTCACGTTTAAATCTTTCTAAGTAAACAAATACTTAAGGCTTTGGTGGTGGGTGAACTCCTCAAAAGTAACCCCGTAGAGATAATGATGCCGTTTCATCCAAGCAAAAACAACCGCAGCAAGCTCTAAATCATGAGTGGGATAGTTCATCCAAGCAAAAACAACTTCCTTCCATATAGTGCCTCGTACGGAGCCATACTAATTGAAGTTTTAAAGCTATTATTATAGGCGAACTCGACCAAGTCCAAATGCTCATCCCATAAGTCTTGCTAATCTAAGGCACAAGCACGAAGCATGTCCTCAATATACTTTATTAACCTCTCGGATCATCCATCCATTTGTGGGTGAGATGTAGTGCTAAAATGGAACTTTGTACCCAAACACTTTTGTAATTCCTGCCAGAAACTCGTTGTAAACCGTGGATCTCTATCGGGAACAATACTGACCGGGGCTGCATGTAATCTCACAATCTCCTTCCGGTACAATTTGGCTAACTTAGGCACTTTGTCGGACATCCGAACCATGAGAAAATGAGCCGACTTAGAGAGCCGATCAATTATGACCCAAATCCCATCGACACCTCCTTTGGTCCTTCGCAAGCCGGACACGAAATCCATCGTCACTTGTTCCCACTTCCATTTGGGAATTCGAAGTGGTTGGAGAGTTTCTCTCGGTTTCTGGTGTTCAACTTTCACCACTTGGCATGTTTGACACCTTCTTACAAAATTGGCAACATCTCTTTTCATGCCGTTCCACCAATATAAAGTCCTTAAATCGCCGATCAAAACCCGAATCATCAAACCAGAACTTAGTCTCCGGATCAATTCTTGCCTTTGCCACCAATCTTTGAATTTTTGGATCATTAGATTGAGCTTCAATCAATCTTTGCTTCAAATCCGGTTGACCCAAAATATTTGCCAAACGAGCTTCTGAAACCAAGAACACCAAATTCTGCTTACTTGAATCCGTTTCCAAACTTGAAATACTAGCTTTCCAACTCAAAGCATCTACAACCACATTAGCTCTACCCGGGTGGTATTGAATTCTGCAATCATAGTCCTCAAGTAGGTCAACCCAATGCCTTTGCCTCAAGTTTAAATCTTTCTAAGTAAACAAATACTTAAGGCTTTGGTGGTGGGTGAACTCCTCAAAAGTAACCCCGTAGAGATAATGATGCCGTTTCATCCAAGCAAAAACAACCGCAGCAAGCTCTAAATCATGAGTGGGATAGTTCATCCAAGCAAAAACAACTTCCTTCCATATAGTGCCTCGTACGGAGCCATACTAATTGAAGTTTTAAAGCTATTATTATAGGCGAACTCGACCAAGTCCAAATGCTCATCCCATAAGTCTTGCTAATCTAAGGCACAAGCACGAAGCATGTCCTCAATATACTTTATTAACCTCTCGGATCATCCATCCATTTGTGGGTGAGATGTAGTGCTAAAATGGAACTTTGTACCCAAACACTTTTGTAATTCCTGCCAGAAACTCGTTGTAAACCGTGGATCTCTATCGGGAACAATACTGACCGGGGCTGCATGTAATCTCACAATCTCCTTCCGGTACAATTTGGCTAACTTAGGCACTTTGTCGGACATCCGAACCATGAGAAAATGAGCCGACTTAGAGAGCCGATCAATTATGACCCAAATCCCATCGACACCTCCTTTGGTCCTTCGCAAGCCGGACACGAAATCCATCGTCACTTGTTCCCACTTCCATTTGGGAATTCGAAGTGGTTGGAGAGTTTCTCTCGGTTTCTGGTGTTCAACTTTCACCACTTGGCATGTTTGACACCTTCTTACAAAATTGGCAACATCTCTTTTCATGCCGTTCCACCAATATAAAGTCCTTAAATCGCCGATCAAAACCCGAATCATCAAACCAGAACTTAGTCTCCGGATCAATTCTTGCCTTTGCCACCAATCTTTGAATTTTTGGATCATTAGATTGAGCTTCAATCAATCTTTGCTTCAAATCCGGTTGACCAGAAATATTTGCCAAACGAGCTTCTGAAACTAAGAACACCAAATTCTGCTTACTTGAATCCGTTTCCAAACTTGAAATACTAGCTTTCCAACTCAAAGCATCTACAACCACATTAGCTCTACCCGGGTGGTATTGAATTCTGCAATCATAGTCCTTAAGTAGGTCAACCCAATGCCTTTGCCTCACGTTTAAATCTTTCTAAGTAAACAAATACTTAAGGCTTTGGTGGTGGGTGAACTCCTCAAAAGTAACCCCGTAGAGATAATGATGCCGTTTCATCCAAGCAAAAACAACCGCAGCAAGCTCTAAATCATGAGTGGGATAGTTCATCCAAGCAAAAACAACTTCCTTCCATATAGTGCCTCGTACGGAGCCATACTAATTGAAGTTTTAAAGCTATTATTATAGGCGAACTCGACCAAGTCCAAATGCTCATCCCATAAGTCTTGCTAATCTAAGGCACAAGCACGAAGCATGTCCTCAATATACTTTATTAACCTCTCGGATCATCCATCCATTTGTGGGTGAGATGTAGTGCTAAAATGGAACTTTGTACCCAAACACTTTTGTAATTCCTGCCAGAAACTCGTTGTAAACCGTGGATCTCTATCGGGAACAATACTGACCGGGGCTGCATGTAATCTCACAATCTCCTTCCGGTACAATTTGGCTAACTTAGGCACTTTGTCGGACATCCGAACCATGAGAAAATGAGCCGACTTAGAGAGCCGATCAATTATGACCCAAATCCCATCGACACCTCCTTTGGTCCTTCGCAAGCCGGACACGAAATCCATCGTCACTTGTTCCCACTTCCATTTGGGAATTCGAAGTGGTTGGAGAGTTTCTCTCGGTTTCTGGTGTTCAACTTTCACCACTTGGCATGTTTGACACCTTCTTACAAAATTGGCAACATCTCTTTTCATGCCGTTCCACCAATATAAAGTCCTTAAATCGCCGATCAAAACCCGAATCATCAAACCAGAACTTAGTCTCCGGATCAATTCTTGCCTTTGCCACCAATCTTTGAATTTTTGGATCATTAGATTGAGCTTCAATCAATCTTTGCTTCAAATCCGGTTGACCCAAAATATTTGCCAAACGAGCTTCTGAAACCAAGAACACCAAATTCTGCTTACTTGAATCCGTTTCCAAACTTGAAATACTAGCTTTCCAACTCAAAGCATCTACAACCACATTAGCTCTACCCGGGTGGTATTGAATTCTGCAATCATAGTCCTCAAGTAGGTCAACCCAATGCCTTTGCCTCACGTTTAAATCTTTCTAAGTAAACAAATACTTAAGGCTTTGGTGGTGGGTGAACTCCTCAAAAGTAACCCCGTAGAGATAATGATGTCGTTTCATCCAAGCAAAAACAACCACAGCAAGCTCTAAATCATGAGTGGGATAGTTCTTCTCGTGATCTTTTAACTTTCTAGAGGCGTAGGCTACTACCTTCCCACTCTGCATCAACACACAATCGAGCCCTTCCTTCGATGCATCGGTGTAAACTGAGCAGCCTTCAGAACCCTCGGGTAGGGTTAAAACCGGTGCAGAGGTCAATCTTTCCTTAAGAGTTTGAAGACTCTTCTCACACGCCTCATCCCACTCGAACTTAACCTCTTTCTTTGTTAACCGAGTCAACGGGGAGGTAATCTTTGAGAAGTCTTTCACAAAGCGCCTATAATACCCCGCTAACCCTAGAAAACTTCTCACTTCAGAGGCATTCTTCGGCTGCTTCCATAGCATAACTGTTTCTATCTTCGCCGGATCCACTTCTATACCTTTTCCCAAAATGAAGTGACCTAAAAAGGAAACCCGATCTATCCAGAACTCATAGTTGCTGAACTTGGCGAACAATCTATGCTCTTGAAGTGTTGACAATACCATTCTCAAATGCCACGCATGTTCTTCTACGGACCTCGAATACACCAAAATATCATCTATAAAGATAACCAAGAATTTATCGAGGTAAGGCCGGAATATTCGGTGCATCATATCCATAAACGTGGTTGGGGCATTAGTAAAGCCAAAAGGCATAACCACGAACTCGAAGTGTCCATAACGAGTGTTGAAACCCGTATTTGGTACGTCTTCCTCCCATATACGCAACTGATAAAACCTTTATCTTAAATCCAGCTTGGAATAAACACACGAACGCGGAAGAATATCAAACAACTCTTCAATAGGCAGAAGCAGGTATTTGTTTTTAACCATTAACCGGTTCAGCTCACGGTAGTCAATGCACATTCACAGAGTCCCGTCTTTCTTCTTTACAAACAGGACCGAAGCACCCCATGGAGAAGTGCTCGGGCGAATGTAACCACACTCTAAAAGCTCATCAAGTTGCGCCTTCAGTTCCTTCAACTCCGCTGGAGCCATCCTACAGGGAGATTTCGCATAAGGTTCTGCTCTGGGATAGAGATCCATTACAAATTTAACGTCCCAATCCAGATGTAAAGACCCCAAATTCTCTGGGAAGACATCGGGAAACTCCTTCAGGATCTCCATCTCCTCAAGCTTGGCCTGGTCTTTCGGTTTATATAAAATATAGGCCACATAGCCCGTCGCACCGTCCCGGAATAATTTACTTGCTTCCGTAAAGGAAATAAACGGTCAGGTCTTCAACCTCTGACCCGAGAATACCGTAGATCCCAAAATCACCTTCTTGGCAAAACAATCCATCTTCGCTCGATGTCGGAACAACTAATCCATCCCCAAAATTACTCCATACCTCTTCATAGGCATCTCAATTAAATCTGCCGAACACTCTTGACCTTCAACAACCAACGGACACCCACAGAAAACACAGTTCGTTACCAAACTTCCCCCGAGTGGGGAACTAACCACAAAAGAATCATCAAGGCAAGCAACAGGCAAAGAAAGAGTACGAATAATCTGGGAAGCAATAAAAGAATGCGTTGCTCCCGGATCAAATAATGCATGCAATGGAATGCCATGAATGCTAATAGTACCTTTCACAACGACATTTGCATCCACTTCAGTAGACCCTTGCTTTCAAGTTCATAGGCGCTTGCTTGGATGGGACCTCTCGGAGGCATAGCATTAAGGGGTTGAGGTTTCTTCTTCTTAGGACAAGCGTTGATCTTGTGACCGGGTTCACCACAACCATAGCATCTTCCAAATATCTTCCTACATGTCGCCTCGGTATGATTGGTGTTGGAAAACACGAATCAGAAAGCAGCAGAATTTAAAAATTTTCCCAACAAAAGGACCTAGGACACGCAATCGTATAACCAAATTCGTAGAGATAGAAAACTTACTTTTCTTTTATTCTTTCTTGAAGCTTTTCAAGCCACCCAAGAACGCTCTTCTCGCGGCTTGATCCCCTCTCCTTGGTAAAGCTCGAATCTTCAAACTTCTAACTTGAAGTCTCTAGAGAAAGTCCACCAACTTGATCACAATCTAACTAGTAAGGATGCTAGTTCTCTAGTTAGTATTTAGGCTTAACCTAGGGTTTTATTTAATCTTGGAGAAAGGAAGGTGTTCAACACATGAACCAAAAGAATTGCCAATTAGCTCTCAGGGGAGCTCGAGCTCCCCTATTTATAAGAGGGGAGTGGCCGAAATTCCTAGTCCTTTATGGGCTAGGATTTTGGTCTCTCTCTCTCCTATTACTTGATCATCAAGTAATTTGACTTTGACTTTGAATTCAAATTCAAATCAACTTTCAAGAGAGCTAAAAATATCCAAACTAATTTTGGAAAATTTTATACTTTATTTATTTTAAAATAAATAACTTATTTTATCTAATTAATTAACTAGATTATTTTTCTCCAAAATAAGACTTTCTTTTTAATTCAAAATTAAACCAAAGTCTATTAAATAATTAACACATTTAATTATTTAATATATATATACAATATATATATTCACACGTGTGGGACACGTGTCACAAGGACACGTGTCACTCACGTGACCCACACGTGTGGTTTCACACGTGTGCAACCCTCTAGGCCCGATTAACTCGTTTAATCATTTTTAAGCCTTAACTCATGTAACCAAGTTGTTGTGTGTGACCCTCTAGGTTCTCAATTCAATTAGCAGTGACCCTAATTAATTAATTCACTAATTAATTAATCAGTCATTCGACAAAACCTTTAAGTCATTGATTCATGTGAGATACAATCCTCCTACTTACTATCTCTCAACCAAGATCTAGGGTAAGGGAATAATCAGAACCCTAATAATCCGGTCTTAAAGCTAAGTGCATTTCATATCCATTTGATCTCAATCCAAGAAACCCTTTTCTTGATGTCTTGATCTACTGCCTTGGCCAAGGACTCCATATGCATATGAATGACTTACACAATAAGAGATCACCTTGCAAATGCAAGTGTAGGTCCTTTCTTGATTCTCATTCACTTTCATGAATCACTTGTGCAGCCCCAGCATAAGCCTTGAATCAGTTGTCTAAGGAGACACCCTTTAAAGCTTATACCTAAGACTACAGAGTTAACTCATAAAGTGACAAGGAACCTCAAGTCTAAGGATCAATTAATCACATCAATGACTCGTGAGATATTTCCTAATCTGGAAGTTTCCATTTCCTGAAATAGAAACTTCCTTTCCCATTTGGGAATGTTCTCACACGGGGCACCTCAGTGAACTTACTTATTAAAGTAAGCACCCTCATGTATCACGAACGTATCAACTATACACTTTGAACCTCCATGAAACAAGGTGGTCCTTCCTAAGGACGTGATCCCACAAGCAAGCCTTAGAGGAGTCAGGTTGACACTCCCACTGTTTGTAGGACTCATCGGCTTGGAGTAATTTACTAATCATGACTTATGTGATATAGGGCTCGTTTCATGAACCATTTCACCTAAATGGTAGAGTCCTAAAGTCATCAAGATTAGGGGAGTTCTCATACATGCATAGATAAAGTAAACGCATACCAAACAAGAGCATATACAGAAGTGTTGCCTCAATTCGTTATTTCATTCAAAGATTGTCTGTGATTACAATAAGGAAAAGCACAAAGCGGATATACAATCGGCTTTCTAGGGAAGTATTCCTAACAATCTCCCACTTGCCCGTCAAAGCCATTCTAAAGCTACTCTAAGTCCCATCTTCTGTAGATGACCTTGGAAAGCTTCTCGACTAAAGGGTTTAGTAAGTGGATCTGCCACGTTCTCTGCTGATGTGACCCTCGTAATTTGTACATCTCCTCTTTTGATAATATCACGGATTAGGTGATACTTCCTCATAATGTGCTTGGTCCGTTGGTGAGATCTTGGTTCTCTTGCTTGAGCAACCGCCCCAGTGTTGTCACAAAACACAGTAATGGGGTCTTTCATGCTAGGAACAACATTCAACTCTTGAATGAAGTTTCTAATCCAAACACCTTCCTTAGCTGCATCATTTGCAGCTAAGTATTCAGCCTCAGTGGTCGAATCTGCAGTGGTTGTTTGCTTGGAACTCTTCCAACTCACTGCTCCGCCGTTTAGGCAGAAAATGTATCCTGACATTGACTTAAAATCATCTAAGTCAGATGCAAAGCTTGCATCGCGGTATCCTTCGACAGTAAGATCTTTCTGACCTCCGTAAACTAAGCATAAATCTTTAGTACTTTTCAAGTACTTAAGAATATTCTTCACGGTAGCCCAGTGACCATCTCCAGGGTGAGATTGGAAACGACTCGTCACACTAAGTGCGTAAGCCACATCCGTTCGAGTACATAACATTGCATACATTATGCTACCTATTGCTGATGCATAAGGTGTATGAGTCATTCTTTCCTTCTCAAGGTTAGTCTTAGGACACATCTTCTTTAAAAGACATGTTCCTACACTCATAGGAAGGTTCTTAACCTTTGCTGACTCCATATTGAATCTCTTCAATACTTTGTCAATGTACATCGACTGTGATAGTCCTATTAACCTTCTAGATCTATCTCTATAGATTTTAATTCCAAGGATATAGGATGCATCACCAAGATCTTTCATCTCGAATTGGTTCGATAACCATAAATTAGTCACTTTCATGTCATCCTTCGAATTCCCAATAAGAAGGATGTCATCAACATAAAGTACTAAGAATTGCACTGAGGTCTCCAATTCCTTTCTATACACACAGGACACATTCGAAATTTGAATGAAGCCAAACGCTTTGACTGATTCATCAAATCGAATGTTCCAATTCGTAGAAGCCTGTTTCAATCCATAGATTGATCTTTGGAGTTTGCAAACCTTTTGCTCACTCCCACTGAATGTGAAACCTATGGGTTGCTCCATATAAATGTCTTTATCAATGTCACCATTGAGAAAGGCAGTTTTCACATCCATTTGCCATATCTCGTAGTCATAATACGTAGCAATGGCAAGCATGATCCGAATAGACTTTTGCATTGCAACTGGTGAAAAAGTTTCATCAAAGTCCACGCCGGGTCTTTGAGTGAATCCTTTTGCAACCAGTCTTGCTTTGTAAGCTGCAATGTTTCCATCAACTCCAAGCTTTCTCTTAAAGATCCATTTGCAACCTATGGGTTTGACCCCATCAGGCAAATCTACCAAGGTCCAAACTTGGTTGGAGTTCATGGAATCCATTTCGGAATTCATGGCTTCTATCCACTGTTCAGAGTCAGAATCTGAAAGTGCCTGCTCATATGTTAAAGGATCATTATCCTTTTGAGAGATTTCATGGAATAATCCATACCATCTCTCCGGCTATCTAGTAGTGCATTCAGAACGCCTTAGAGGAGGATTTTCGTGTGTATCGAAATTCGTGATTGGTTGTAGTTGATCAGAAGGGGACGTTTCTTCAGTGGGAGGTGTGGGATCACTTTGTACTTCTTCTAATTCTATGATCTTGCCTTTCTTTTCTTTAAGGAACGGTTCCTCAAGAAAAATGGCATTTCTGGAAACAAACACCTTTTGCTCAGATTGATCATAGAAGTAGTATCCTATGGATTCTTAGGATAACCTACAAAGTAGTATAAGTTAGAACGAGATTCTAACTTATCTCCCACTGTCCTCTTCACATAAGCAGGACAGCCCCAAATTCTTAAGTAAGAATAACTAGGGATTTTACCATGCCACATTTCATACGGCGTTTTAGGGACTGACTTAGAGGGAACAAGATTCAAAATCTTTGCTGCACTTTCTAGGGCATAACCCCAGAAAGAAGGTGGTAAGTCAGTGAAACTCATCATGGAACGAACCATATCAAGTAGGGTTCGATTCCTTCTCTCAGAAACTCCATTAAGCTGAGGAGTTCCCGGAGGAGTCCACTGAGAGATAATCCCATTATCTTTGAGATGATTAAGGAATTCTTCACTAAGATACTCGCCTCCTCGATCAGATCAAAGTGCTTTGATCTTGTGACCTGTTTGGTTCTCAACCTCCTTTTGAAATTCTAAGAATTTCTCAAAAGCTTCAGATTTATGCTTCATTAAGTATATATAACCATACCGACTGAAGTCATCAGTAAAGGTTATGAAATACTGATGATTGTTTCTTGTGCTTACACTGAGCGGTCCACAAACATCAGTGTGGATCAAATCCAAAACCTTAGTGGCACGTTCCACAGTTCCTTTAAAAGGGACTTTGGACATTTTTCCTTTGAAACAGGACTCGCAAGAAGTTAACTCCTTAAGATCATTTTCAGAGAATGATCCTAAAGTGTTTATCTTGCTAATTTTGTTCTTGGAAATGTGTCCTAATCTAGCGTGCCATAAGGGAGCTTAAACTTTGTCATCTCTCTTACGCTTCGTTTCTCGTTGTATATTCATAATATTGATATTTTGAGTTAGGTAAAGTCCATTACTTAGAGTACCGATGTGAACGGAAGAGTTGTTCCGTTTGATAAAGTATTTACCATTCTTAATATAAGTTTCATAACCTTCACAATCTAATATTGGAATTGAAATTATATTACGGATAATACTCGGTACATAAAGGACTTTATTTAAGACTAACTCAAAACCACCTAAATCTAATCTAATTGTGCCTAAAGCTCGAGCTTCAACGTTTGAGCCATCGCCGATCTTCAAGACACATTCTCCTTCTTTGAGTTATTGGACTTCACTTAGCATCTGTACATCATTACAGATATGAGCTCCACAACCGGTATCAAGTACCCAAGAACTAGAATTAATAGAAAGATTTACTTCAACGAGAAAGATACCTTTCTTTAGAGTAGTCTTGTACTCTGGGAAGTTTCTCCTGCAATGTCCCGCTTTGCCACAATGGAAGCAAACATCCTCTTTCTGATCACGCTTCTTCTTTTGGGCCTTCCCCTTCGAAATGCCACCAGTGGGCCTAAGGGGTTTCTTCTTCTTCTTTTGGGCTTTCTTGCCCTTACCTTTAGAAGGCCCAGAAGAGGAAGATGCAACATTCACCATCAAAACCTTATTTTCCTTCTTGATCGTGCTTTCAGCAGTCACAAGCTGACTAATCAGCTCAGTCATAGTAGAACCAGCATGATTCATGTTGAAGTTAAGGACAAATGGGTTGAATGATGGTGGGAGCGAGGCTAGGAACAAATCCACTGAAAGCTCATCTTTAAGTGGCATGTCCATGGAAGCAAGTTTCTCAGTAAGGGCAAGAAACTTGAGTCCATATTCATGGACACTTGAACCTTCCCTCATTCTTAAGTCGAACAATTCCTTTGAAGTGTTATACCTTGTAACACGTTCATGAGGGCGGTAAAGTTGCTCTAAGTGGTCGTAAATCTCCCAAGCAAATTCCATGGCCTCATGTTGCCTTTGCAAGTCCGGATAAATGTTAGCAAACATAAGGCAATGGGTTTGGAGATTATCATCCTTCCACTTCTGAATCGCATCCAGCTCGGCCCGAGTGGGAGCCTCCCCTTCGGGGGACTAGGTTCCCCTTCGAAGAGAACATAAGTTCTCTTCTCATAATCTAAAATGATTTTTAGATTCCTCAGCCAATCAGAATAGTTGGGACCAGTCAACTTGTTTGACTCGAGGATCGATACAAGAGGGTTTTTGGTTGCCATTTCAAAACACGTAGAGAATCACAGAATCTACGACCTAAATGGTAAAACAGAGAACTAGTGAGCATGCTGAATTATAGCGATATACAAAAGATAAGGTCTTTAATCTAATGTAGCTCCCACTGTTTTTCAAAGATCTATAATTCCCAAAGATCTAAGAGGAACACGTTTCCCAATGGGTACTAAGATCCTAGGGATTTTACCTCGAACCCACGACTCGTGGACATTCTAAGTAAGAACCCTAGGTAGGTACAACTTACCAATTCTAACACCTTTAGAACTCTTACTAATTGTTTTTGCATCACCTATCTTTCAATATGGACCCACGACTCGTGCGACATCCATATTTACTTAGGCGTTAAGCTAGACCCATCAATCATAAGATCATGACCGAAACTTAGTTCGAACGACCCACGACTCGCGGACATCGTCCTTGCCAAAATTGATCACGAAATATTGACCATTTAAAATGATCAATTAGGTAACTAAGAACTAATAAGCTTCACTAGCTATCCCACGACTCGCGGACAATAACTAGCTTCACCTACTAAACTTAAAACCTATTGATGGAATGCTAGGAATTTAATTCAAAATTTGCATTTCGAATTTAAATACCTATTTGTTCGAAATTAGCTTAATATTTAATGGGAATTTTCGAATCAACCGGAGAGTTGTCCGGTTCGACCTCACCAACATATATGTTATCCAATTTTATTTGTCTTGATTAATGCAAGTACACTTAAATGCATTTCAAACAAGCACATAAACAGATAACATGTCCTAGCATGATACTAACATATAATGATCATGGGTTCTACCTATCTTATGCGTGATATGTGGGAGCCACTCCACAATCACAAGTTCTAACATACATGCCACATAAACAGTTTAAATCACATAAGGGAAAGTGGTAACAAAATACGAGCCCTATCTCTATTACATTTAACAATTGAGATTCCCCTCCCTAACATTTTGAGGGGTCTTCACTTATGGCCTCCTTGTTACTTGAATGTGGTCCATCTTACTCCATGATGCATTGTCTCCAAAATGAAAATAAAACCTCACCACCTAACTCTACTCTCAAATTACAATAAAAAGAAAAAAGACATAAAGTAATAAGGCTCAATCTTCATATTGGCCTTAGACAATTACACGGGGCATACCCCGGCCTCAAAAACAGTAATATGGAAAGCCACATAATAAATCACATAACAGTACGCACATAAGTGAGGCTCCAACCTCAATTGAAAAACGCAACTATAGGGCTCCAACCCCAATTTATACCATCCATGTGCATAAATTAAAACCATACATAAGTCTAAACCCATGATCACCTAACATGCTTTTGCAAGAATTTAAATTTAACCAATAAATTAAAATTCTCGCCTTAAGCTCTAATAGCTTAAAACACGACTTAGATGCAATTCTTGTTCGAGAGCCTTTTCTATATAACCCGAAAAACAATGAACTAACAAAATTCCAATTAATTTCTGAAAATTAATAATTTTATTCTTTCAATATTTTCAGAAAATAAAGATTGTAAATTTTCCAAAGTTTAAATCGCTTAAATTTCTAAAATCCCAATTTAAACAATTATTTCAAAAATAATTCAAATTTAATAAATAAAATTTTTCTGAAAAATTAAATCGGGATTGGATTGGACTAAACACAAAAAATCAAGATCGCGAAACGAAGGGCCCGGAACGGACTCCACGCCCGCCCGAGACCAAGCCCGGCAGACGTGCAGCATCGCGCGCATGGACGCGCGCGCCAGCGCTGCGCGCAGCCGGCAGCGTGAGATGCCAGCCCGTGCGCGCATGGCGCGCATCCTTGCGCGCGTCGCGCGCATCAGCTAGGCGGGGACGGGCGGGCGTGACCGGCAGGCTCCCGTGCGGTTGCGAGAGGGATGTGCGGGCACGCCTATGCGCTGGTGGACGGCAGCGGCGGGCAGTCCTGCGCGGTTGTGGGACTGCTGGGTGGGCGGACGCACGGGCCTGGGCGTGCTACGCCTTAGCACGTCCAGGCTCGTGTTTTCGTAACGCGATTTCGTGTTTCGTACTTTTAGTTTAAAAAACCAACAACAATCCAAAATTAAAAAAAATAATAATAATTAAACATATTTCAATCTAAACGGTTTTCAAACAACAGTTTCAGAAATTTAAGAAAAATTACAATTTCGTAGTTCAGGCTTTCTAAAAGAACTCATGAATACCTAATTCGCATCTAAGCCTAAGAATTTCTACCAAATTCAGAATAATTGAGACGAATCAGAAACACGATTTACGAGGTGGCTCTGATACCACTTGTTGGAAAACACGAATCATAAAGCAGCGGAATTTAAAAATTGTCCCAACAAAAGGACCTAGGACTCGGAATCGTGTAACCAAATTCGTAGAGATAGAAAACTTACTTTTCTTTTATTCTTTCTTGAAGCGTTTCAAGCCACCCAAGAACGCTCTTCTCGCTGCTTGATCCCCTCTCCTTGGTAAAGCTCGAATCTTCAAACTTCTAACTTGAAGTCTCTAGAGAAGGTCCACCAACTTGATCACAATCTAACTAGTAAGGATGCTAGTTCTCTAGTTAGTGTTTAGGCTTAACCTAGGGTTTTATTTAATCTTGGAGAAAGGAAGGTGTTCAACACATGAACCAAAAGAATTGCCAATTAGCTCTAAGGGGAGCTCGAGCTCCCCTATTTATAAGAGGGGAGTGGCCGAAATTACTAGTCCTTTATGGGCTAGGATTTTGGTCTCTCTCTCTTATTACTTGATCATTTAGTAATTTGACTTTGACTTTGAATTCAAATTCAAATCAACTTTCAAGAGAGCTAAAAATATCCAAACTAATTTTGGATAATTTTATACTTTATTTATTTTAAAATAAATAACTTATTTTATCTAATTAATTAATTTATAATTAATTAACTAGATTATTTTTCTCCAAAATAAAACTTTCTTTTTAATTCAAAATTAAACTAAAGTCTACTAAATAATTAACACATTTAATTATTTAATATATATATATATACAATATATATATTCACACGTGTGGGACACGTGTCACAAGGACACGTGTCACTCACGTGTGGTTTTGTAACACCCGAAACGCGAGGTGTCCCATCCCCCGCACTATAGCCTCGATCCACGTATGAAACGGACAATCCATATATGAACCAAAGCTATAGCGAACGGAGACAATAAAAAAAACTAACCGAGCTAGGCGGGACTAACCCTTAACCACTTAGAACAATGCAGAAAGATATATATAAGCGGAAGCATAAGTTTCAAAATCAATCCGTCATATCAATACAATATCATCTCCCATATATACATAACAAAATAGTGATGAACATAAGTGGTACAAAAGTGTGTAAAGACAAACATAGGTGCTAGACCCGAAACTACGACTCCGGACGACACAGTTTCCCGCCTAGCACTCCCTTAGCAAAACCTGAAAAAAGTGAGGTGTCAGTCTAAGAAGACTGAGCGAGGGGTATATACATATAAGCGCATTTAACACATAAGTCCTAACATCGGGTAATGAGTTATGAAAACCACAATATAAGTTCAATAAAAAGATAACATCGCCCGAGATTATGACTAACAAGTTTAACAATCAATCAATTACATTTCAGTCAATCAGTGGCCCGGTGAGTGAGGGCAATTCTCCAACCTTACTCCGACAGTGTACAATGATTAAGTTATCAATTATATAGGTGATCATGCAATCAATTACAGTGCATACGTAACAGTTTCAGTCCATCCTTCTTCCTCCGGGGTGATGGTGAGTTAGCTAGACTCAACCATCCAATCAGTGTGAGCAGAGGGCGCATGAAACCCAAAGCCCGGAACTCCTTCCACCACTAATCTCATAGTGGCTTCAGGGGTCATCCCAAATGGTGAGGATAGAGCCGGAGTTCCCCGTCAGCCCATGCTTTCCCGGTTGGCTCAAGCTACTACCCTCGGGCCCACAGTGCAATCAATATACTCGCCAAAACAGTCGGTTCAATACAATACAGTCGTTCAGTGAAAATCAATTAACATTTGAGGAAAGCTAAAGATATACGTATACGTTTTGGCTTAAAATCCATATAAGGGTCATATGGTTCTATATAACTAGAAATTAAACCTCACCTGTACAGACAAAACCAATCGAGCAAACCGCATAAGGTGCCGGCCCCTCGTCACCAGGAAGCTGGTCTGTGCAAACAATGACAAGTGCAAGTGAGACACGACTCGTATGAACCAATTAAGACGAACGGCGAAATGCAACGAGACGATGTGGAATCATGAATACGGCACAAAATAATCTTGTTGTTGCATGAAATGTATCATATAATAGCAATTTGGGATCAATTAAGGCATTGGAGCAAAATGTGAAATTTGTAGGTACTAATGCAGAAAATTTTCAACATGCGCACATTGTATTCAAATAAGCATAACTCCTTCATCGGAATGAATTTTAACGAACCGCAAAATTCCTAGAAAACTAGACAACCATGTCTTTACAATGATGTAAGGCTCAAATTCTAGTTCACCCCGAGTAAATACCAGATTTTGTTTGAATATGACACAAAGCAGAAAATTTCCTGCAGCGCTATTAGTGAAAGATGATCGTCGTTCCCTTATCAAACGAAGTCGAAACGATCTCAAAACCGGTGAAAATACTTATAACATATCCAGAAATACCCCCGTAAAACAGTTTTAAAAACTTCCACCATTTAGTCTCTCTGATCAAGCCAAAACCGAAATATGAAAACAGGGGACAACAGAGAATGTTGCTATTTTTCTCGGGGTTCAAATCAATTCGGATTGACACCAATTTTTGCAGAGAACATCTATAATATATCAAGATTATCCCCATAAAACAGTTTTGAAAAACTCCAACTCAACAAGCCACAATTCGATTTTAAATTAGGTTAACGCAGATTTGCGACAGTTTGGCGGCACCAAATTAAAACGGCCATAACTCACAAACGAAAATAGATATTGACGAGCCGTAAAAAGGAGAGTACTCTACACTTCAGATATTTTCTACAGTAGAAAAATTAGAGCAATTGGAACAGGGGAGCAGAGGCAGAAAAACAGAGCAAAATTCGAACCACAACAAACAATCAACCAATTCCAATTCTAATCAATTCAAATGCCATAATTCATGCAACATATATCTATACAAGTTCAATACTCACTAAAGTTCCACATATTCATGTCCATAACTCATTAATCATCAAGAATCACACATATGAGCTCAATTTATCAACTTATGCTACAAGTCCATAAACCTCAATATTTATGCATCAAATTCAAGCTAGGATCAAGTATTCACACCTCCAACAACTAAAACACAATTCACCCAATTTATATCACAACCCTAGCTAACACATCTTTCAAAGAAATAATCAAATAAGCTCATGATCACCTTGTAATGGAAGAAATGAGATGAGATGCTTGAATGGAAATGATGAAGCTTCAATTTCAATGATCAATCCAATAAAAAAAGCTTGAAGTATAAAAATCTCCTTCTTCTTCCTTTCTTGCTATGTTGATCGATGTAAATGGGAAACAAATGGAAGAAAATGTGTATCTCCTCTAATAAGAATTAATTAAACATATAAGTGCTAGATATTATTCCAACTTTTGAGTCATGACCCTTAATTGCAATTAGATCCTCCCATTTTCTTAGTTGTGCAATCCAGTACAAGTTACAGATTGCAAATAATTAAAGTCCCAAACCCTCATATGCAATTATGTACAAAGTTTCAAGAATTGATCAAATAATGCCATAAAATCACTTAGTCATTTTCAACAATTAAATCGTGAAATAAAATAATTTGCATGAATTAAGAAAATGCAATTTTATAAAATAATTATGTCACATAAATTTATGAATGCAAATAGTTAAATGACGAATTTAAATCACAAAACACACACGTGGCGTGCTTACCTGAAATCCGAAAATATGGGGCGTTACAGGTATCACACGTGTGGAACCCTCTAGGCCCGATTAACTCGTTTAATCATTTTTAAGCCTTAACTCATGTAACCAAGTTGTTGTGTGTGACCCTCTAGGTTCTCAATTCAATTAGCAGTGACCCTAATTAATTAATTTACTAATTAATTAATCAGTCCACAGATTAAACGACCATAGTCTAGCAACAGGTGTTTAACCCCTAGCTGAATTGGAATGTTCGGATTCGACAGAACCTTTAAGTCATTGATTCATGTGAGATACAATCCTCCTACTTACTATCTCTCAACCAAGATCTAGGGTAAGGGAATAATCAGAACCCTAATAATCCGGTCTTAAAGCTAAGTGCATTTCATATCCATTTGATCTCAATCCAAGAAACCATTTTCTTGATGTCTTGATCTACTGCCTTGGCTAAGGACTCCATATGGCCTATGAATGACTTACACAATAAGAGATCACCTTGCAAATGCAAGTGTAGGTCCTTTCTTGATTCTCATTCACTTTCATGAATCACTTGTGCAGCCCCAGCATAAGCCTTGAATCAGTTGTCTAAGGCGACACCCTTTAAAGCTTATACCTAAGACTACAGAGTTAACTCATAAAGTGACAAGGAACCTCAAGTCTAAGGATCAATTAATCACATCAATGACTCGGGAGATATTTCCTAATCTGGAAGTTTCGATTTCCTGAAATAGAAACTTCCTTTCCCATTTAGGAATGTTCTCACACGGGACACCTCAGTGAACTTACTTATTAAAGTAAGCACCCTCATGTATCATGCACGTATCAACTATACACTTTCCACGTCCATGAAACAAGGTGGTCCTTCGTAAGGGCGTGATCCCACAAGCAAGCCTTAGAGGAGTCCGGTTGACACTCCCATTGTCTGTAGGACTCATCGACTTGGAGTAATTTACTAATCATGACTTATGTGATATAGGGCTCGTTTCATGAACCATTTCACCTAAATGGTAGAGTCCTAAAGTCATCAGGATTAGGGGAGTTCTCATACATGCACAGATAAAGTAAACGCATACCAAACAAGAGCATATAAAGAAGTGTTGCCTCAATTCGTTATTTCATTCAAAGATTGTCTGTGATTACAATAAGGAAAAGCACAAAGCGGATATGCAATCGGCTTTCTAGGGCAGTATTCCTAACAATTGGGACCTTTCCAATAATAGCATTCAATTGGGGCCGGTAAAGCAGGTACCACTGCCTGTCCTTAGGGACGGGGCTTCTTATTGAAAGTGTTAGAACCTTTGGGCTTGAAGACCGGAGGGCCACCTTGAGAAATAGGACTCTTACCCAAATAAGAGTTAGAACCCGAACCCTGCCCCGAAGGAAAAATCGGGGGCTTCAACCTTAATTTCTGAGCTTCAACTTTCAAAGCCTTCTTAGTAGCTTTCTCCCAAGTATCAACGGTGGCGGCTTGTAAAGCTTCTTGAATCTCCCTTCTCAAACCATGAATAAAACTCTGGGCTTTCAAGGCCTCAACATCGTTAATATGTGTGCTATAGGGAGACAATCTCTCGAACTCAAGAATGTATTTTTCAAAAGTTTTGATTTCTTGCTTTAAATAAAAAAATTCTTGAAGCCTTATTTTGCGACCACTTGGAGGGATATATTTGTTGTGGAATTCCCTCACGAAATTCTCCCAATTAAATTCCTCTCCACTCCTTTCCAACTTACATCTCATTGCTTCCAACCATCTTTCAGTCGGACCTTGGATAAACCGACCGGTACATATTACCTTTTCATGAGAAAGAGCCGGACAAATCTCCCAAATTCTGGTAATTTTTGATAGCCACTGTTCTGCTTTAATATCATCTTCCCCAAACCACGTAGGAGGATTGTTGTTTCGAAATTCACGATAGGCCGGTGTGACTTGCCCTTCTTGTACATCCACCTGTGGATTTTGATTCCGTTGGTTCAGAAGGGCCTGAACAATATTTTCGGCATTCAGTAGTGGAGGTGGTGGTGCTTGTGGAGGAGGTTGATTAAGATCCTGAGTTTGTTCCCTATCTATTCTCCTTCATGGAGGCATCCTGAAAATTCACAAATCAAGGAAATATTGATGCATAGGGTTCAGTACATGTTCATGAAAACAATATTCACAAAGTTAAACAATTAAGTCACATAAATGTATAAATGAATGCAAATAATCACATAACCCTAAGCCAAACGACATAGACAGACCCGACACGACTCTAGAGCTCCGATTTGGTACCCTTGAGCTCTGATACCACTTAAGGATGTAGCACCCCTAGCGTAGGGTACCACATTCCCCGTACTAGAGCCCAACACGTGTAGAGGAATGGAGAATCCATACACGTATTGAACAATAGCAAACGAGTGACAAACAAAATGCACGCTCTAGCTAGGCGGCCTAACCCTTAATCAGAGTGCAAATTAATTCATATAATAGCGGAAGCAATAAAATAATTCACATTGAGTACCCAAGATCGACATACAAAATACATGGAGTCATGAAAGCATGATAAATTCCACTACGAGTATTCCAATTTACAATGACCAACCCGGGCCAAAATAAGTTCAAGTATCAAAGTATTCATAATACATAGCTTCAGAATTCACACGACTCGGCGAGTACGAGTCAATCCTCCAACTCCCACGAACAAAGATATAATCAAAACCAAATTCATAAACCATCCTATCTCCGGGTGATAGAAGGGTTGATGGCCCTAACTATCGATCAAATTACAAGACAAGGTTTAATCGCTTCCTCGAAACCTTCGGCAGTTACTTGCATCGGCTCAAGAGAAACGCCCTTCCTCAACCTCCTAAGGTTAGGTGAGACTCTCAAAAGGAAAATGTTGATGGAAGAGCTCGGCGACCCCTCGGCCGTCCCGAGATACTATACCATTCTCCGGGGCCCAAATCATAGTTCAAAACCATATTTTCCAACAAAACTTATCTTTCAAAGCCCAAAACTCGCTTACACACTCATACTTGTCAAAGGTTTTCAAAACAACCGTAAAATAGCTTATATATGTATACAAATCGTTTTCAAAGTCTTATAATGTAACATCAAAGAACCGTAAAATAGCTTATATATGTATACAAATCGTTTTCAAAGTCTTATAATGTAACATCCCGCTCGTCCGTCCGTGCAGGTACGCGGTACGAGAGTGCTATGTGCGCATTTAAATTATTTTAATTATGCAAATATGTGTTATTTTAATGATTATGCGATTATTTGAAATTAATTGTAATTATTTGTTTAACCTTTAATTTATTTTTAAACGTTTTTGTCAACGTGCCTGGGATTTTACCTTTTATGTGTCCGAATTTAATTCTGATTTTTGTGAATTCTTGGTATGCATGAAATATGTGAGTTATGAACGTGTTTACATGCTCGTTACGTGTTTTAGAGTTAGTTTTATTTGGTTCTTGGCTCGTTTTGTAAAGACGGGATTTATGGGGGACTCGAGGGCCTAACTAGCTTTAGCGCACCTTGGGTTCCGGACGCCATAACTTGAGCTCGGGAATTCGGATTCGAATTCTGGAAGAAGCGTCGAACTCGTAACGAAGAAAGGAAACTTCTAAACCTGATTTGGTATTTTTCTAAGCCCATTTGGACCCCCGTTTTTCACCCGGAATGAGCAGCTTGCACCAAAGTGACCCCTTTTGACTAGTCTTGCACTTGTGGGCCCCATTTAACCGTAAATTAAACCCAACCCTTGACTTATATTAACCAAGGTAAGCCCTCACTCTTTCCCTCAGCCCTTATTTCGAACCAAAACGTCCTCAAAAGAAGAAAATAGCAGCCAAGTTCAGCTCCAAGGAAGAAGAGAGAAGAAAGAAGGGCAATTATTCACATCTTCAAGAATTTGGACCCAATCTTCATCAAATCTCTTCCAAATTGAAAGGTAAGTCAATATTTGTGATCGAATTGCCATTTTTATCATTTTACCTTCCACTTTGCAAGATTTCATCTATGTTTGGTCATCTTTTGGCTTAGAGCATGAATAGTCTTGAATAGTGAGGGTTTAATGCATTTTCTTGAATATTGCATGATTCTTTGTGGATTCTTTTGATTTAAAGCATGATTTATGATCCTATGGCATCCTATATGACTTATATGAACTTGGTTTGAGATTTGGTTTAGGATTCTTGAGTGTGCCATTGTTGGTTTTTGCATAAACTTGAAGAACTTGAACTTGTTTGAGCATCTCTTTCTCCCTCATCTTTTAGTTTCTCTTTTGGCATGTTTTAGGGCATGAAACTTTGCATCTTTACTGTATATATCTTGTATTATGTGTTAGCTTGCTGGTTGTGTAGTTTGTTTGGAGTTTTTAGGGAGTTTTCAAGCTTTTCTCTCGAAAATTTGGCCCCTGACTCAAATCCACGGGGGTGGATTTTCTCTTTGAAAAAAATCCGCCGGGGTGGATTTGAGGCAGGCCCTCTTTGGAAAATTTCTGAATTGAATCCGCCGGGGTGGATTTAGGTCAGTGGCTTCCTTAGCTCCGAACTTTGTTTTCTTGTTTCTTTTTTGCTTGTTTCCTTATTCTTCCATGCTTAATTTGATCCCCATGCTTTACTAACATGTTATATTATATGTTATGTGGATATTTATGAATTAATTACGTGAATTCGATGCTCATACGTGATATATATGGCCTAATATGTGTTATATGTTCTTCAACTTGCATGCATGAATCAATGTGACGTTTGATTGCCTCTTGTGATATTTTCTTGTCTCGTTTATGATATGCATGCAATATTAACGTGATGAACTATGTGTTATTTGTTGTATTATGAATTTATTATGTGGATTGGTGCTCTTACGTGCAATACATGCCCTAATATGCATTCTACCTTCTCCAATGTACATGTATGGCTTGATATTTTGTTTACGCGACTTTCATGTACTTGAATGGGATTTTTTTCTACTCTTTTTATCACATGTATGCATTCCTAATGTGTTATATAACGTCTTATGTATGTCATGTGAAATTGGTGGAGTTATTTTATGTGAAATATGTGAATATGATTCATTATGAGCTTATATGACCTTCTATGTGCATGCATGCATGAACATGACATTTTCCTTGTCTTGTATGATTTTTCCTTGTTTCGTTAAGAGTGTGCATGCATGTTTAACGTGTTATGTGACGTGATGTGCTTGTTATGTAATTTCTACGAATTGTTTTAATGTACGAGTTATGAATTAATATGATTCTTTATGGCTTCAAATGATCTAATTGATATCTTATTGCATTCCTTATGCATCGTTAGCATCCATACGCATTTGCCGAGCATCTAATTGGTACATTTCGAGTCTAAGGTTGTCTTTTGTTCTTTGCTTTGTCTTTAGGTTCGTTTCGTGGGTGTCGAGGAAGTCTCTTAGAGGTACTTTGGCCCGTTTCGGTCGGCTTGGTCGACGAGGTGAGGTTTCTTTCTTTTAGTTAAAACGACCTACAACCCTACCTGTATTTTGATCCCGCACGTGAATTACGTATATATATATACTTAGATATGTGTATGATACGTACTTTGTAGGATTTCGCCCATTTGCTATGAAATCATTGAAAACGCTTTTATATATACGTAACCTATTTTATGTTTGTTTGATTTGGAAAGGGTTGGTGTGTGTGAACGATTTTGAAAATAGCGAGATTACGACTTTGAGTTTGAAGTCGGAAAATTCTAAAATTTCAAAATTAATAAGACTATGACTTTTGATCTTTGAAATGGGCCCAGGGAAGTGGTATGTGATTCTCGGGTCGACCACGGGGTCACCGAGCTCTCTCATCAACACAACCCCATTTTGGATGACTTGGCCTAACCTCGGGAGGTCGAGGGGATGGCTGGTCTCCTTTTGGCTGATGGTATCCCCGTCAATGGAGCGGGTAGGATCCCACGTATCCGAACTTTTGACGAGAGTACGGGGTTGAGGGAGCGCTTCCTCATCCCCAACCGGAGAAGGAGGATTGATTATGAATTTGGTATGTTTTCTGTTCGAATTCTGTTATGAAAGGAGTTAGGTGGGTTTGAAACTCGTTCTCGCCGAGTTATTTAGATTCCGATTGTGAATATGGTTCATGAAACGGGAGTGGACTTATTAAACCTTTTTATTTATATGTATTACTACGGGTTAAAATGTTTTAGATTGCAAAAACCACGCCCCGGTTCATGAACTTTCTAGCTTTGAATTTTTTTTGCTCTTACTTATATGTAGGTGTGCGTGGGTTAGCCCCCTCACCAGTCTTTAGGACTGACCCCTCCTCGTTGTCTTTTTTGTCCCCTTTTGTTTCCTTTGAGATGCAGCTTCCAGTTTTAGTAGTTTGTGCTAGGCGGCGGTCTTCTCTCGAGTTTTGGGTAGTATAGCGAGTCTCATGCATTTTGTGTTTGAGTTTATTCAGTGCTTTGAGCTTATGAAGGCATGTATATGATTATGGATTTAAATTGGAAATATTTGTATATAATTTTGACTCGTTTCATTTTCGTATATTTGTTTCTTCTTTTGAGCATGTTTATAATTATGTTTGAATCCTGGGCTTCCGTATGCAATGTTTGTTTATCTTGCGCACTCTGATTTAGGGTCTAGACCGCCTAGCCTAGGTGAGATTTTGTTTGTCTCCCGTTCGCCATAGTTTGGCACGTGTATGGAGTTCCCATTTCGTTATACGTGTTAAGTTATGGTGCGGGGGATGTAGTGCTCTGCGCTCCGGGGTGCTACATCCTTAAGTGGTATCAGAGCTCCTGGTTGTAAAACCAGAGCTCTAGTGTCGTGTCGGGTCTGTCTAGGTCGTTCGGTATAGGATTATATGTTTGTTTGCATTCATTCTTATCAATTATGTGAATTACCTGAATTATTTGGATTATTTGCGTTAATAGTTCATATGAACATGCACTAAAACCCCGCATGCATCACTATTTCTTGGAAATTGTGCTTTTATCCCAGGATATAGTCTCAATATTGGTCAACAATACCGGGAAAACAAAGGAAACGAGTGTTTTCGGTCTATATGAAGTTTTAGGGGCTTGATCTTTTGAAGTAATAAGAAAAGGGATGATGATGTCAAGATCAAGAAAAGGATATCCGAGGTGGAATGGGTTGGAAAACTGGTTCGGAAAGTTTCCAAGAAAAGATGAAATATATTTTTCCATTCAAATTTAAGGTTGAGCTTTGAGGTGGTTCAAGAAGTAGAATTTGAAGGGCTTGAGAGGAGATCGCTTAGGAGACTTTACTCGAGAATGTTTTTATCAGTCTGCTCGTTCCAATGCAACAGTGAGAAGAATTCCAAGAGTTCTTAAATCTTAAACAAGAACTGAAGAATATGGTCGAATTTATGATGGAGTTTGAGAGGTTGGAATTTGAGGAATTGCCCTAAATCCGAAATTTCTACAAGGGAATGAGGAAGATGGAAGATGTTATATTAGAAACTTAAGAGACTCGTATCGAGAAAAGATCTCCTTAAAGTCCGTAATTACTACCTGTGAATAGGGATGGAATTCAAGAAGTTCACCAACTTCAGTTGTACCTACTTCGTTCGAGGAACAAGGGATGCGGTTCTAATGGAGATGGACAAACAAAGGTTCTAATCTCACACTTCTTATTCGGGATGTAGGTCCGGTTTGAGTTGGAGTACGAGGAAGAGATTTAAGCTTTGAGAAAATATTCAAGGACATCAAAGTGCCCTTAATGCCAAACAAAAAAAAAAAAGAGTTGAAGTAGGTGGATGTTTTTTTTTACTTAGAATTTCAAGATCGGCCGCCGAAGAAGTTGTCTTAAAGTTCGACATCTTACATCCGGATACCGGAAACATACTCTGATTTCTTCAAGATTGAGAGATAAAGGTTCGGTCTAAGTTCGAAATCAAGTGAGGGATCTGAATTTCAAGAGTTTTTAAGGAATTTTGAGACGTCAACAACATTATGAGAAGAACAAGATTCGATTCTCAAATGAGAGGTTTGATGTTCCTTTCACCGGAACCAATTCAATAACCCAATTGTCGAAGTCCAAAACATGTGGATGGGAGTTCAAAAAGAGGAGATCGAGGAAATGCTTCAAATGTGGAAAATTTTGATATATAGCAAGAGTTCGTCCGAGGAACAACCAGAGTTCGAAGACTTCACAATACCGTGATTTCAAGATCCCGGTTCAAGCACAAGGTAACCCTTTTGAGAGATAAAAAGTGGCACCGAAATCAATAATACCACTACGGTGAACGGTACACTAAAACATTCATGGCACTTCATACATGTATTTTATTTAATTGGGGAAACCCGCTTACTTGTTACCTTTCTTTTCTCGTTGCCTTTGGTTTCTTACTTGTTGTTGGTTTGCTTCGTTGTGTGAACTCCCTTTTGAAGAGAGTTTGGTAAGGTGAGTGCTCGGGGAGTGCTTGGTGAGTTGTGAGGGCCGAGCTCCTGGAGGTTCTTCTTGAAGGCGTCTAGTTAAGGTACGGTGTTGCCATAGGCGTTGGGTGGTTGCGTTAGGAGGTCCTTTTTTAGGGCTCAACAATATTTTTGGGTACTACTTAGAAGGCTAGCCCATTTGTACCCTTCGTGGAGTCACTGGTTATTCCGGGACGGTGCAACAAGCTTTGTGGCTTGCCTTTAGGGTAACCGAAGAGTCGAGCTAAGCTTGAGGAGACAAAGATCGGAGTAAGACCCTTTTTTATGTTCCTTGAGGGTTGGATTTCATCACCACTTGATAGGGACGTCGAAGTGGTCGTGATCTTTATCCCGGAGTTGGATCTTTCTTGAAGATTTCCTACCGGATAACTCTAGTGTGGGTGTTGGAGTTCTTAAAGTAGTCAATAAGCTCTCAGAAGGTAATTTCATCAGTTGAGTACTTCTTTGTGCAGTGCTTAGTCCTATCTAAGGAAGAAGATGAACTTTAAGATGAATATAAATTACTGTAAGCAACACGGGGTTAATCGTGGGAGAAGAATACCCTCTGCTAGCTTCGAAGAGTGGTATCTTCGAGCTTCTTCAGAGTTTCGTTGGTGGCACCCAGTGTGGTTTCTACAAGGGTATTACAGACTACGTGTTCCGGTAGAAGAACCGAGAATTGCCTCAGAATGTAAGTCTCTAGTGTTATCGGGATTGGACAGGAGATTCGTCTTTTATAGACGGCCATCCCGTGACATGAACGGCAAAGAAGAGGCACGGTTTCGAGTGGATGAGGCTTTTGAAGAGAGTCGCCTTTGGCATCGGCTTTGTTTCCGAAGGTACTCGAAAATTTTCTGTTGCAATCGAGGTACAAAGGAAGACTTTAGTTGTGCGTGCTAATGGAGAGTTGGAGCCTATGTCCCTAGAAGTGCTCGGTACGAGACTAATTCCACTCTTGGTTTGAGACTTGAAGATCCGGAGATGATATGTTCGCGTAAGAAAAGAGGTTACAAACATTGTGTAGCAATATGTGCCATTGGTGGAAGACCGAATATCGGGAATCGGAAGGATTCTCCAACTACTTCAAAATTCTACTTGGAAGTGGGAGCAAACGACTAAGGGCTTCGTGTCTGGTTTGCTAACCTTAAGGAGAACCTGTGAGAGAGTCGAGGGGTTCCTCGTTTAACGGGTTAACCTATTTTCTCTTAGCTTGGCGGTTCGATGACTTTCGAGTACTTTGGAAGTCCGAGGAGAAGATCTTTGGAGATGAACTTCGTTCCCTGTTCGATCAACACTTCGCTTTAGGACCTGAGGACAGGTCCTTTTGAAGGAGGGGAGTTTGTAACATCCCGCTCGTTCGTCCGTGCAGGTACGCGGTTCGAGAGTGCTATGTGCGCATTTAAATTATTTTAATTATAAAAATATGTGTTATTTTAATGATTATGTGATTATTTGAAATTAATTGTAATTATTTGTTTAACCTTTAATTTATTTTTAAACGTTTTTGTCAACGTGCCTGGGATTTTACCTTCTATGTGTCCGAATTTAATTTTGATTTTTTTGAATTCTTGGTATGCGTGAAATATGTGAGTTATGAACATGTTTACATGCTCGTTACGTTTTTTAGAGTTAGTTTTATTTGGTTCTTGGCACGTTTTGTAAAGACGGGATTTATGAGGGACTCGAGGGCCTAACTAGCTTTAGCGCACCATTGGTTCCGAATGCCATAACTTGAGCTCGGGAATTCGGATTCGAATTCCAGAAGAAGCATCGGATTCGTAACGAAGAAAGGAAACTTTTAAGTCTGATTTGGTATTTGTCTAAGCCCATTTGGACCCCCGTTTTTCACCCGGAATGAGCAGCTTGCACCAAAGTGACCCCTTTTGACTAATCTTGCACTTGTGGGCCCCATTTAACCCCAAATTAAACCCAACCCTTGACTTATATTAACCAAGGTAAGCCCTCACTCTCTCCCTCAGCCGTTATTTCGAACCAAACCCTCCTCAAAAGAAGAAAAGAGCAGCCAAGTTCAGCTCCAAGGAAGAAGAGAGAAGAAAGAAGGGCAACTATTCACATCTTCAAGAATTTGGACCCAATCTTCATCAAATATTTTCCAAATTGAAAGCTAAGTAAATATTTGTGATCTAATTTCCTTTTGGATCATTTTACCTTACACTTTGCAAGATTTCATCTATGTTTGATAATCCTTTGGCTTAGAGCATGAATAGGCATGAATAGTGAGTGTTTAATGCATTTTCTTGATTCTTGCATGATTCTTTGTGGATTCTTTTGATTTAAAGCATGATTTATGATCCTATGACATCTTATATGACTTATATGAACTTGGTTTGAGATTTGGTTTAGGATTCTTGAGTGTGCCATTGTTGGTTTTTGCATAAACTTGAAGAACTTGAACTTGTTTGAGCATCTCTTTCTGCCTTATCTTTTAGTTTCGGTTTTGGCATGTTTTGGGCCATGAAACTTTGCATCTTTGCTGCATATATCTTGTATTATGTGTTAGCTTGGTGGTTGTGTGGTTTGTTTGGAGTTTTTAGGGAGTTTTCAAGCTTTTCTCTCGAAAATTTGGCCTCTGACTCAAATCCACGGGGTTGGATTTTCTCTTTGAAAAAAATCCGCCAGGGTGGATTTGAGGCAGGCCCTCTTTGGAAAATTTTCTGAATTGAATCCGCCGGGGTGGATTTTCCCTTTGGAAAAAATCCACCGGGTTGGATTTAGGTTAGTGGCTTCCTTAGCTCCGAACTTTGTTTTCTTGTTTCTTTTTGGTTGTTTCCTTATTCTTCGATGCTTAATTTGATCCCCATGTTTTAGTAACATGTTATATTATATGTTATGTGGATATTTGTGAATGAATTACTTGAATTCGATGCTCATACGTGATATATATGGCCTAATATGTGTTATATGTTCTTCAACTTGCATGCATGAATCTATGTGACGTTTGATTGCCTCTTGTGATATTTTCTTATCTCGTTTGTGACATGCATGCAATATTAATGTGACGAACTATCTGTTATATGTTGTATTATGAATTTATTATGTGGATTGGTGCTCTTACGTGCAATACGTGCCCTAATATGCATTCAACCTTGTCCAACGTACATGTATGTCTTGATATTTTATTTACGTTAATTTCATGTACATGCATGGGATTTTTTTCTACTTTTTTATGACATGTATGCATTCCTAATGTGTTATATAACGTGTTATGTACTTTATGTGAAATTGGTGGAGTTATTTTACGTGAAATATGTGAATATGCATGCATGAACATGACATTTTACTTGTCTTGTATGATTTTTCCTTATTTCGTTAAGAGTGTGCATGCATGTCTAACATGTTATGTGACGTGATGTGCTTGTTATGTAATTTCTATGAATTCGTTTAATGTGAAATATACGAGTTATGAATTAATATGATTCTTTAGGGCTTCAAATGATCTAATTGATATCTTATTGCATTCCATATGCATCGTTAGCTTACATATGCTTTTGCCGAGCGTCTAATTGGTACATTTCAAGTCTAAGGTTGTCTTTTGTTCTTTGCTTTATCTTTAGGTTCGTTTCGTGGGTGTCGAGCAGGTCTCTTAGATGTACTTTGGCCCGTTTCATTCTGCTTGGTCGACGAGGTGAGGTTTCTTTCTTTTAGTTAAAATGACCTACAACCCTACTTGTATTTTGATCCCGCATGCGAATTACGTACATATATATACTTAGATATGTGTATGATACGTACTTTGTGGGATTTCGCCAATTTGCTATGAAATCATTGAAAACGCTTTTATATATACGTAACCTATTTTATGTTTGTTTGATTTGAAAAGGGTTGGTGTGTGTGAACGATTTTGAAAATAGCGAGATTACGACTTTGAGTTTGAAGTCGGAAAATTCTAAAATTTCGAAATTAATAAGACTATGACTTTTGATCTTTGAAATGGGCCCGAGGAAGTGGTATGTGATTCTCGGGTCGACCACGGGGTCGCCGACCTCTCTCATCAACACAACCCCATTTTGGATGACTTGGCCTGACCTCGGGAGGTCGAGGGGATGGCGGGTCTCCTTTTGGCTGACGGTATCCCCGTCAGTGGAGCGGGTAGGATCCCCCGTATCCGAACTTTTGATGAGAGTACGGGGTTGAGGGAGCGCTTCCTCATCCCCAACCGGAGAAGGAGGATTGATTATGAATTTGGTATGTTTTCTGTTCGAATTCTGTTATGAAAGGAGTTAGGTGGGTTTGAAACTCGTTCTCGCCGAGTTATTTTGATTCCGATTGTGAATATGGTTCGTGAAATGGGAGTGGACTTATAATTTCTAAAATTGGTTGATTTTGGCTTTCGGCCTTAAACCTTTTTATTTATATATATTACCACGGGTTAAAATGTTTTAGATTGCAAAAACCACGCCCCGGTTCATGAATTTTCTAGCTTTGAATTTGCTTTGCTCTTACTTATATGTAGGTGTGCGTGGGTTAGCCCCCTCACCAGTCTTTAGGACTAACCCCTCCTCGTTGTCTTTTTTTTTCCCCTTTTGTTTCCTTTGAGATGCAGCTTCCAGTTTGAGTAGTTTGTGCTAGGCGGCGGTCTTCTCTCGAGTTTTGGGTAGTATAGCGAGTCTCATGCATTTTGTGTTTGAGTTTATTCAGCACTTTGAGCTTATGAAGGCATGTATATGATTATGGATTTAAATTGGAAATATTTGTATATAATTTTGACTCGTTTCATTTTCGTATATTTGGTTCTTCTTCTGAGCATGTTTATAATTATGTTTGAATCCTGGGCTTCTGTATGCAATGTTTGTTTATCTTGCGCACTCTGATTTAGGGTCTAGACCGCCTAGCCTAAGTGAGATTTTGTTTGTCTCCCGTCCGCCATAGTTTGGCACGTGTACGGAGTTCCCATTTCGTTACACGTGTTGAGTTATGGTGCGGGGGATGTAGTGCTCTGCGCTCCGGGGTGCTACATATAACAAATGGATCAAGTCCTCAAAGTATATATCATACACGTGTCTAACATATAATATACATAAATCGCATGCGGGATTCAAATCAACAAAGGTTTTAGGTCATTATAGCTAAAAGAACAAAACCTTACCTTCCGAACGTGTAGTGGTGACAGAAGAAACTGAACCGGACACCTAAGGAGCAACTTCGTCGTCAATGGGAGGGTCAATTGGACAAAACAAACAAGAACGGATACTCTTAGACTCAAAGTATACCATATAGATGCTCTAAAAATGTGCATGCATGTATATGATGTAAATGAAATGAAATGAATTTCATAATTAAATCATACAAGGTTACATTTTGCATATTAGGTCATATTTCACAAAGGAGGGCGTAAAACGATCTATAAATTCATAAACATAAAGCTTAACACTTAATATAACAAGTTAACATAATAAAAAAGTCATAAACGAACCACATAAAGCAAGCAAACACATACAAAATGAAGAAAACAACTACACATGCATGCAGGGTGGTCACGACCGCTACCCATTTTCTTCACAAAATGGTCGCGGTCGCGACCTAAATCTCGAGAACAAGGCCAAAAATAGTCGCGGCCTCTATCCAAAAACAATTAGAAACAGTAAAGGCCACGACATAAAGCCTACACAACTCTAAACTCAGCCAAAAACGTGTCTTGGCCTCTACTAAAATTACACTAAAAACGATCACGGTCGCGACCTCCTGCGACAGCAAGGGAAAAACGGATTTTAAAGCTTAAAACTCCAACAAAGCTCAAAGTAAAGCATGATAGCTTCAAGTATACACATAATAGGATGATAATATAACAAGATTTCATCCATTTCATGCAATTAATCGAACTAAGCATGAAGATACACATGATCAAAGGCAAGAGATACATATATGTTCGTCCTGTCATGAAAAACTTCAAAAATCCCAAATGATATCCAATGATTCCTTGATTCTCATGCAAAATCATTCCATACACTTATTCTAGGATGCTTCAAGATCAATTAGGATGCATAACTTCCAAGAAATCCCCAAGCTATCACCCAAATTCATCAAAATATACCAAAACCATTATATTCACTATATTGATCAAAACAAGCTCATTTCTCCATGATTTTCAGCAAATAAAGAGTCCAAAAAAATAAGAGAAGATAAAGAACACTATTCCAAGCTTACCTTTCGAATTTGGTGTGATTTGGTGATGATTTGAGCTCAAAAGGGTGAAAAGTGAATAGTATATTTTTGTCTCTTCTTGCATCTCGGTTTTGGCAGCAATTTTCTCTCTTTTCCTTAAGCTTGGACGAAATGGAGGGTAATTGGCTGAAATTTTATTAAGTTGGGAGCTTGTGGGGCTAAGTTTCATTTTATTTGGTTAAGTATATCTTGAGTTATGGCTAAAAGATTGATTAAGGGTCGATTTTTCACACGAGGCTCATTTTGGTCAAAATTTGAGGATGCAAGTAAGCTTATAAAAGTATGAGACTAGGTTTATTGAACCCGAAGCATCGATACGAGTTCAACAGGATGATGGAATTCGAATCCAAATTCTAAAGCTCAAGTTATGCATCCTGGAACCCAAGGTGCGCTAAATGCCCTTTAGCCCCCTTTAGGTCCCCGTCTCCCAAAATAAAATAAAAAGACAAGCCAAACAAGTTCCAAGCCATAAAACGAGCACAAGAACAAGTTCATAGTTCATGTAATTCACACATACCAAAATTCGCAAAATTCGCAATTAAATTCGGATACAAATAGAGGAAAATGTAAAGCAATAAGGCATAAACGTTCAAAGAAATCAAATTCATACTTAACAAATAAATTCAAATAACTTCAAATAATCACATTAACATTTAAATATCACGTAATCACATAATTATTAAATTAAATTTTGCACATTAAGGTATACCTGAACGTCTGATCGGTCAGGATGTTACAAACCTCCCTCCTTCAGAAGGACCTGTCCTCAGGTCCGAAGCGAGGTCTTGAATAGCTCCGGGTACAACTGTCTCATTTTCTTCTCGATTTCCCAAGTGGCTTCTTCGTATTTCTGATCATGCCACAAGACTTTTACCAAAGGAATTTGCCGGTTTCTTAATTCTTACATCTTTCGATCTACAACTTTAACCGGGTTCTTCTTGATTCTCAAATCTGGTTCTAATTATACCTCTCTAACTGGAAGTATATAAGACTCATCAGGATAATATTTCCGGAGTTGAGAGACATGGAAAACATTGTGTATCCCGGTTAATCTCGGTGGTAAATGAAGCCTGTACGCTACTTCCCCAACTCATTCAAGAATCTCGAAGGGGCCTAACTAGCACGGGTTAAGCTTTCTGCCTTTACCAATCCGAGCAAACCCTTTTCTAGGAGATGCTTTTAGAAAAACCTTATCTCCCACTTCAAACTCCAAGGGTCGTCTTCTTTTGTCTGCATAACTTTTCTGTCGGTCCTGAGCCACCTTTAATCGTTGTTTGATCACTTTAACTTTCTCAATGGTATCCTAAATCTCCGCCGGTTTGTTAGCTCTATCGAGCTTACCATCCTTGGTCTACCTCCTTCATCAATGTCCCAAAATAGAGATGAACGGTACTTGCTTCCATATAGTGCCTCGTACGGAGCCATACCAATTGAAGTTTGAAAGCTATAATTATAGGTGAACTCGACCAAGTCTAAATCCTCATCCCATAAGTCTTGATAATCTAAGGCACAATCACGAAGCATGTCCTCAATATACCTTATTAACCTCTCGGATCGTCCATCCATTTGTGGGTGAGATGTAGTGCTAAAATGGAGCTTTGTACCCAAACACTTTTGTAATTCCTGCCAGAAACTCGCTGTAAACCGTGGATCTCTATCGGGAACAATACTGACCGGGGCTCCATGTAATCTCACAATCTCCTTCCGGTACAATTTGGCTAACTTAGGCACTTTGTCGGACATCCGAACCATGAGAAAATGAGCCGATTTAGAGAGAAGATCAATTATGACCCAAATCCCATAGAAACCTGCTTTGGTCCTTGGCAAGCCGGATACGAAGTAGATCGTCACTAGTTCCCACGTCCATTTGGGAATTCAAAGTGGTTGGAGAGTTTCTCTCGGTTTCTGGTGTTCAACTTTCACCACTTGGCATGTTTGACACTTTCTAACAAAATTGACCACATCTCTTTTCATGTCGTTCCACCAATATAAAGTCCTTAAATCCCCGATCTATGTACCTCATCAAGTACCAACTGCTTATGCTCCTCCGGAACATAAACCCGAGCCTTAAACCGAAATAAACCCGAATCATCAAACCAGAATTTAGTCTCCGGATCAATTCTTGCCTTTGCCACCAATCTTTGAATTTTCGGATCATTAGATTGAGCTTCAATCAATCATTGCTTCAAATCCGGTTGAAAAGAAATATTTGCCAAACGAGCTTCTGAAACCAAAAACACCAAATTCTACTTATTTGAATCCGTTTCCAAACTTGAGATACTAGCTTTCCTACTCGAAGCTTCTACAACCATATTAGCTCTAACCGGGTGGTGTTGAATTCTGCAATCATAGTCCTCAAGTAGCTCAACCTAACGCCTTTGCCTCACGTTTAAATCTTTCTGAGTAAACAAATACTTAAGGCTTTGGTGGTGGGTGAACACCTCAAAAGTAACCCCGTAGAGATAATGACGCCATTTCATCCAAGCAAAAACAAACGCAACAATCTCTAAATCATGAGTGGGATAGTTCTTCTCGTGATCTTTTAACTTTCTAGAGGCGCAGGCTACTACCTTGCCACTCTGCATCAACACACAACCGAGCCCTTCCTTCGATGCATCGGTGTAAATTGAGTAGACTTCGGAACCCTCGGGTAGGGTTAAAACCGGTGCAGAGGTCAATCTTTCCATAAGAGTTTCAAAACTCTTCTCACACGCCTCATCCCACTCGAACTTAACCTCTTTCTTTGTTAACCGAGTCAACGGGGAGGTAATCTTTGAGAAGTTTTTCACAAAGCGCCTATAATACCCGCTAACCCTAGAAAACTTCTCACTTCAGAGGCATTCTTCGGCTGCTTCCATTGCATAACTGTTTCTATCTTCACCGGATCCACTTCTATACCTTTTCCCGAAATGAAGTGACCTAAAAAGGAAACCCGATCTATCCAGAACTCACAGTTGCTGAACTTGGCGAACAATCAATGCTCTCGAAGTGCTTATAATACCATTCTCAAATGCTACAAATGTTCTTCGATGGACCTCGAATGCACCAAAATATCATCTATAAAGATAACTAGGAATTTATCGAGGTAAGGCCGGAATATTCGGTGCATCACATCCATAAACGCGGTTGGAGCATTAGTGAAGCCAAAATGCATAACCACGAACTCAAAATGCCCATAACGAGTGTTGAAACCCGTCTTTGGTACGTGTTCCTTCCACATACTCAACTGATAATACCCTTATCTTAAATCTAGCTTAGAATAAACACACGAACGCTGAAGAAGATCAAACAACTCTTCAATATACGAAAACGGGTATTTGTTTTTAACCGTTAACCGGTTCAGCTCACGGTAGTCAATGCACATTCATAGAGTCCCGTCTTTCTTTTTTACAAACAGGACCGGAGCACCCCAAGTAGAAGTGCTCAGGCGAATGTAACCACACTCTAAGAGCTCATCAAGTTGCGCCTTCAGGTCCTTCAACTCCGTTGGAGCCATCCTATAGGGAGATTTCGCATAAGGTTCTGCTCTGGGATAGAGATCAATTACAAATTTAACATCCCGATCCAGAGGTAAAGACCCCAAATTCTCTGGGAAGACATCGGGAAACTCCTTCACGATCTCTGTCTCCTCGAGCTTGGCCTGGTCTTTCGGTTTATATAAAATATAGACCACGTAGCTTGTCGCACCGTCCCGGAACAATTTACTTGCTTCCATAAAGGAAATAAACGGGCAGGTCTTCAACCTCTGACCCGAGAATGCCGTAGATACCAAAATCACCTTCTTAGCAAAACAATCCATCTTTGCTCGATGTCGGAACAACTAATCCATCCCCAAAATTACTTCGTACCTCTTCATAGGCATCTCAATTAAATCTGTCGAATACTCTTGACCTTCAACAACCACTGGGCACCCACAGAAAACACGGTTCGTTACCAAACTTCCCCCGAGTGGGGAACTAACCACAAAAGAATCATCAAGGCAAGCAACAGGCAAAGAAAGAGTACGAATAAACCGGAAGCAATAAAAGAATGCGTTGCTCCCGGATCAACTAATGCACGCAATGGAATGCCATAAATACTAATAGTACTTTTCACAACGACATTTGCATCCACTTCAGTTCTTCGCATTCAAGTGCATAGGCCCTTGCTTGGATGGGAGCTCTCGGAGGCATAGCATTAAGGGGTTGAGGTTACTTCTTCTTAGGACAAGCGTTGATCATGTAACCGGGTTCAGCACAACCATAACATCTTCCAACTTTCTTCCTATATGTCGCCTCGGTATGAATGGGACCTTTGCAATAATAATATTCAATTGGCGCCGGTAAAGCAGGTACCACCGCCTGTCCATAGGGTCGGGACTTCTTATTGAAAGTGTTAGAACCATTGGGCTTGAAGACCGGAGGCCCACCTTGAGAAATAGGACTCTTACCCAAATAAGAGCTAGAACCCGAACCCTGCCCCAAAGGAAAAATCGGGGCCTTCAACCTTAATTTATGAGCTTCAACTTTCAAAGCCTTCCTAGTAGCTTTCTCCCAAGTATCAACGGTGGCGGCTTGTGAAGCTTCTTGATTCTCCCTTCTCAAACCATGAATAAAACTCTGGGCTTTCAAGGACTCAACATCGGTAATATGTGTGGCATTGGGAGACAATCTCTCGAACTCAAGAATGTATTTTTCAACCATTTTGATTTCTTGCTTTAAATCAGAAAATTCTTGAAGCCTTATTTTGCGACCACTTCGAGGGATATATTTGTTGAGGAATTCCCTCACAAAATTCTCCCAATTAAATTCCTCTCCACTCCTTTCCAACTTAGATCTCATTGCTTCCAACCATCTTGCAGTCGGACCTTGGATAAACCGACCGATACATATTGCCTTTTCATGAGAAGGAGTCGGACAAATCTCCCAAATTCTGGTAATTTCTGATAGCCACTCCTCTGCTTTAATATCATCTCCCCCAAACCACTTAGGAGGATTCTTGTTTCGAAATTCACGATAGGCCGGTGTGACTTGCCCTTCTTGTACATCCACCTGTGAATTTTGATTCCGTTGGTTCTGTTGGAGTTGGTTCAGAAGGGCCCCAACAATATTTTCGGCATTCAGTAGTGGAGGTGGTGGTGCTTGTGGAGGAGGCTGATTAAGATCCGGAGTTTGTTCCCTATCTATTCTCCTTCATGGAGGCATCCTGAAAATTCACAAATCAAGGAAATATTGATGCATGGGGTTCAGTACATGTTCATGAAAACAATATACACAAATTTAAACAATTAAGTCACATAAATGTATAGATGAATGAAAATAATCACATAACCCTAAGCCAAACAACAAAGACAGACCCGACACGACTTTAGATCTCCGATTTTGCACCCGAGAGCTCTGATACCACTTAAGGATGTAGCACCCCTAGCGTAGGGTACCACATTCCCCGCACTAGAGCCCAACACGTGTAGAGGAATGGAGAATCCGTAGACGCATTGAAAAATAGCGAATGGGTGACAAACAAAATGCACGCTCTAGCTAGGTGGCCTAACCCTCAATCAGAGTGTAAATTAATTCATATAATAGTGGAAGCAATAAAATAATTCACATTGAGTACCCAAGATCGACATACAAAATACATGTAGTCATGAAAGCATGATAAATTCCACTACGAGTATTCCAATATACAATGCCGAACCCGGGCCAAAATAAGTTCAACTATCAAAGTATTCATAATACATAGCTTCAGAATTCATAAATATGAAACATAACCACTACAAATGCGAGAATGACACCCCGAGCTAAGACACAAGTAAGACTGAAAAGACAAACTTGTCGCCAAGCTCAACTCTGATGAACCTGCAACTCAAGAAAGGAAAAAGAGGAAAACAACAACGAGGGTTAGTTGTAGTGACCAGTGAGGGGGTTACCATATGCAGCCATAATACGTATAGAGCAAAGCACATAATCAAATCATATAAAGATCCATGAACCGGAGATGGTTTTTGCAAGCTAAAACTTTTCCCGTGATAGATACATATATATATATTGAAAGAAGTTCAGGCCATAGTCCAAAATGTAAAATTTTAGGTATTCAGGAATCCATTCCCATTTCATAGATCATACAAATTCACACGACTCGGCGAGTACGAGTCAATCCTCCAACTCCCACAAACAAAGACATAATAAAAACCAAATTCGTAAACCATCCTATCTCCGGGTGATAGAAAGGTTGACGGCCCTAACTATTGATCAAATTCACATAATACAAGGTTTAATCACTTCCTTGAAACCTTCGGCAGTTACCTCCACCGGATCAAGAGAAACGCCCTTCCTCAAACTCCTAAGGTTAGGCGAGACACTCAAAGGAAAATGTTGATGGAAGAGCTTGGCGACACCAAAGGAAAATGTTGGTGGAAGAGCTCGGCGACCCCCCGATCGTCCCGAGATACCATACCATTATCCGGGGCCCAAATCATAGTTCAAAATCATATTTTCCAACAAAGCTTATCTTTCAAATCCCAAAACTCGCTTACACACTCACACTTATCAAAGGTTTTCAAAATAACCGTAAAATAACTTATATATATATACAAATCGTTTTTAAAGTCTTATAACAAATGGAACAAGTCCTCAACGTATATATCATACACGTATCTAACATATAATATACATAAATCGCATGCAGGATTCAAATCAATAAAGGTTTTAGGTCATTATAGCTAAAAGAACAAAACCTCACCTTCCGAACGTGTAGTGGTAACAAAAGAAAGTGAACTGGACACCTAAGGAGCAACCTCGTCGTCAATGGGAGGGTCAAGTGACAAAACAAACAAGAACAGCTACTCTTAGACTCAAAATGTACCATATAGATGCCCGGCAAATGTGTATGCATGTATATGATGCAAATGAAATGAAATGAATTTTATATTTAAATTATACAAGGTCATATTTCACAAATGAGGGTATAAAACGAGCTATAAATTCATAAAACAAAGCTTAACACTTAATATAACAAGTTCACATAATAAACGAGTCATAAACGAACCACATAAAGTAAGCAAACACAAGCAAAATGAAGAAAACAACTACACATGCATGCAGGGTGGTCACGTCCGCTACCCATTTTCTTCACAAAATGGTTGCGGCCTCTACCCAAAAACAACTAGGAACAGTCATGACCACGACCTAACGCCTGCACAACTCTAAACTCAGCCAAAAACGTATCGCGGCCTCTACTAAAATTACACTAAAAACGATCACGGTCGCGACCTCCTGCGACAGCAAGGGAAAAACGGATTTTAAAGCCTAAAACTCCAATAAAGCTCAAAGTAAAGCATGCTAGGTTCAAGTATACACATAATAGGATGATAATATAACAAGATTTCATCCATTTCATGCAATTAATCGAACTAAACATGGAGATACACATGATCAAAGGCAAGAGATACATATATGTTCATCCTTTCATGAAAAACTTCAAAAATCCCAAATGATATCCAATGATTCCTTGATTCTCATGCAAAATAATTACATACACTTATTCTAGGATGCTTCAAGATCAATTAGGATGCATAACTTCCAAGAAATCCCCAAGATATCACCCAAATTCATCAAAATATACCAAAACCCTTACTATTCACTATATTGATCAAAACATGCTCATTCCTCCATGATTTTCAGCAAATAAAGAGTCAAAACAAAGATGAGAAGATAAATAACACAATTCCAATCTTACAATTCGAATTTGGTGCGATTTGGTGAAGATTTGAGCTAAAATATGTGAAAAGTTTATAGTATATTTTTATCTCTTCTCGTATCTCGGTTTTGGCAGCAATTTTATCTTTTTTCCTTAATCCTGGACAAAACGGAGGGTAATTGGCTGAAAGGGGATTAAATTGGGAGCTTCTGGGGCCAAGTTTCACTTTATTTGGTTAAGTATAGCTTGAGTTATGGCTAAAAGAGTGATTAAGGGTCGATTTTGCGCACGAGGCTCATTTCGGTCAAAATTTGAGGATCCAAATAAGCTTATAAAAATATGAGGCTAGGTTTATTGAACCTGAATCATCGATACAATTTCAACGGGGGTGACAGAATTCGAATCTGAATTCCTGAGCTCAAGTTATGGTTCCCGGAACCCAAGGTGCGTTAAATGCCCTTTAGCCCCCTTTAGGTCCCGTCTCCAAAAATAAAATAAAAAGACAAGCCAAACAAGTTCCAAAACATAAAATGGGCATGAGAACAAGGTCATAGTTCACATATTTCACACATACCAAAATTCACAAAAATCAGAATTAAATTCGGATACAAATAGAGCATAATGCAAAGCATAAGGCATAAACTTTCAAAGAAATCAAATTCATAGTTAACAAAAAAATTCAAATAACTTCAAATAATCACATTAACATTTAAATATCACATAATCACATAATTATTAAATTAAATTGCGCACATTAAGGTATACTTGAAAGTCCGATCAGTCGGGATGTTACATAAGCCCTTCACCCCCTTGATACATTTTGAGCTCATATCACTTCCAAACTCCATCATCTCTTAGAGGCATGTGTATTTTTGGATTCTCCAGTACTTGATGCTTCTTTTGATTTATGAATCTCCAATTTTGAGCAAGTTTTGATTAGGTTGTGGAGTTCTACATGAATAGTAAGTGTTTTATGTGAAATGTGAATTGTATGCCTATCGTAGAGTTATTTGAAGATCCAAGGCTTGTATATTGTTCCTTTGTGTTTCTTTATAATATTTAGGAGCTCTTTTTTTATGTTAGTTAAGTATTTAATGGTATTCAATTAATGTACTTGGATTTTCTTCTGTTTAAAAAAGGTTATATGTCGAACTATATGAAACCGTATGTTGAGCTTCCTTGTGTCGTGCATATATGTGTTGTTTATGCTCATTTTGGCCATCATTTTAAGCTGTTTTGTGTTGCATTTGTTGCTTGAAGTTGTCCCCTATTGCTGCTTGAATCCCCCACCCCTTGCTACGTACAAACTGCCCAGGCTGCTTCTTTTTTTTCGAGGATGGTGATCGCGCGTGGCCTTCTGGCTTGAAGGAACGTTTTGCGTAGCAAAGATCGGAACTTGACCATTTTGGCCAAAATGTTGCGCACGGCCGTGCATGTTTAGGGAAGGAATACCGCGTGGCCACGCGGGGTTCTTGGGCAGTCTATACGTGTTTGTTTATCATTTTCGTTATCTTTTCCCGCCCTGTTTAAGACTCCTATGCATTGTTAACTTCTTATATTATATGTTATGCATCATTTTTTTAATTTATGATGTGATTTCAATGCTCGTATACGATCTATGACCTTATATGCTCTAATTTCTACCTCGTATTATTTCATTTACATCACTTGCATTCATATGCATTTGCCGAGCGTCTGTTTTGTTCATATTGAGTCTAAAGGTGTCCCTTGGTGTTTGTTTTGTTTAGAGGAGCATCTCGTTGGTGATGAGGTGGTTCCTTAGGTGTCATTTGATCCTCTTTTGACTCCGCTATGTTGTGAAGGTGAGGTTTTATTCTTTTAGATAGATATGTGTATGACATGTACTTTGAGGGCTTGTCCCGCTTGTTATAAGACTTTGAAAATGTTTCTATAAGTATGTAAGATATATCTTTGTTCGTTTTGAAAAGTTTTGAAGTGTGTGTGAGTATCTAGCGAGTTTTGGCCTTGAAAGATAGGTATGTTTGCATTCCGAACTTTGATTTCTTTTTGGGCCCCAGGAATGTGGGTGAGTAGCACCCGGGACGGCCATGGGGTCACCAGTACCCCTCCTGTTCGCATTTCCTTTGAGAAGCTTGCTCAACCTCAGGAGTTCGAGGGGAAGGTAGGTTTCTTGAGCCGGTAGTGATACCATCGAACGAGCGGGTATGAGTGATTAGTCCGCGTCTCAGTCAGAGGTGTACAGGATAGTTACGGATTGGAACACTTCTATCAGCTAGTGTAAAGGATGGTTTCTGATTTTGTTTTGAATATGAATATGAATCGGAATATAAGTTTGGAAGGAATACTCGTACTCGCCGAGTTAGCTTGACTTGTTTGGATCTGTGGAATGTGAATTAACTCTTAACTTTTAAAATTGGTCGCTTTGGCCTTCGGCCCTATACTTTCTTTTAAATATATATATCTATTATCATGTGAAACGTTTTAGCTTGTAAAAACCATCCCCAGTTCTTGGATTATTATGAATTTGATACTTGCTTTGCTCTATAGGTATATATGGGTGCGTATGTTAGCCCCCTCACCAGTCTGTAGGACCGACCCTCTTTGTTGTTCTCTTAGCCGCCCCCCTTTTCTTTTGAGTTGCAGGTACAGGATAGAGGTCTGAGCTAGGTGGCAAGCCTGTCATTGTGTCTTACTTTTGCTGTAGCTCGAGTCTACATATTACATTTGTACTAGATTTATTTATGTATCCTTCATATTTTGGGCTCTTGTATTATAGCTACGATACTCTTGCTAGCTTTTATTTCGTAGATTTTTATTTCGTAGATGATATTATGATTCTTTTGGCCTGGGATGGACAAGACGATATGTATACGAATTGGATATGATCATGGTTGACATGCTATGAAGTTTGATAGCATGCTATTATATGTTTTTAATCGCTTCCGCACTTACTTGTTTTTTATGCGCACTTTGATTGATGCCCACTTAAATGAATCGTAAATGTTCTAATATGAATTATGTGCTAGTAATATGGATTACGTGAATTTAATTCAATACGTGATAATGGGACTTGATTGTATTTTATTTAAATGTTTTAGGGCTTAATTGAAAATAGGCTTTAGGCCTATTTAACACATTTTGAAAGTTTAGGGACCTATTCGAAAATAGGACCCCTTAAGCTATTTTATTCGAAATCTTGAGCTAGGAAACTCAGATTCAAGAATTGTCTTTCTCGTTGCACTTGTTTCGACAATTCGGATCTAATGAAATTAACGTCCGACGAAGCCATTTTCTACCCTTTTGGACTAGAATTCGAGATATGACGACTCCACCTTGACTTCTTGGACCAGATTCGTAGAACCCCGCACGGTGGGTCACTATATCCCTCGTACCTAAACCCATTCCACATACGAGATGGGAAACCCGTACATGAACGAAGCATCCCGAAAATCGCAATAACTACAATATAGATATATGCATGTCGGTTAGTACGTGAGGATGTCACATAGTTAAATAAAATAAGAGCAACTAGGCAATGCAATACATCACGAAGAATAACATCAACATAATAATAAAAATCTTACACATATCATAGCAAATCATGATGCAAGTGCACACACAAAGTCACATTGTCCTATGTCGTTCGATTTAGACAGACATAACTCGACTCTAAACTCAGGTTTTGCAACCTAGAGCTCTGATACCACTTTAAGATGTAGCACCCCGCACGGTAGGTCACCACATCCCCCACACCTAAACCCAATCCACATACGAGATGGGAAACCCATACATGAACCAAGCAAAGGCGAACAGGACACAGACAGACACACAAATAAGCTAGCCGGAATGCAAACCCTGAAATTCAAAACAAATGCATATGCGGAAAGAAACTCATACAAAAGAACATTAAATCACAAGCAGCAGGTGACGGGTTTAACTAGCATAGATACCTAATTTCGAATATAAACATGAATCATAAAAGTAAACGGGTTCGAACTGTTTCCTAGAAGCCTGTCCCGAATTGAATACATAAAATAACAATGCAAACATAACCATACATTTGTACTTATACAAAATCAAAATCATATGAAATGCAACAGACCCGAACGAAACAAAAGACACGACAGACTCGAAGGACTTGACAGACTCTATCTGGCTCGAACTCCACGTAACATCTGCACACTAAAAACAATCAGGAGGGAGAGGGGTCACTCACACTGATCTAGTGAGGGGCTACCCACACACAATATATATGTATAAGGAGAAAAGCACATTCAAAGCATAATGTTCATGAACTCAGGCAATGTTTTTGCACGCCAAAACTTTTGCCCATGATATATACATATAGGGATTACTAATCAAAACGGAACAAAACATAACTTAATAAATTCATACGTATGAAACATGTGAAAATATATCTTATCAAATCAAATCATTTCATATCTTAACTTATCTTATACTTCAAAAGATTCATATTTTATCTTAATTATAAGTCTATCCCCATTTCACAAACTTTAACAGAGCAAGCATATATAACTCGGCGGGCAAGAGTATCAAATCCCATCCTGGGCTCCTCATACGATTCATAATATAGAAAATCAAATCAAAACATAACATACTTACAAAACAAACCTCTTTCTCAAGCGATGGAAAGGTTGCGTCACCCTAACAATTTATACACGTGAGGGGAGTGCAAACTACTCCAAACCCTTAGGATATCCACCCCCTACCAAACCTCCTGGCGGGTTTAAGAGTAATCCTAACAAATTGGAGACTATGTCTAGGCCAAGCCTGACGGCCCGATGCCGTCCCGGAATTCGTAGCCCCCAGCTTTTGGGGCCCATCATACCCGAACAGACCATACCAGAGCATATCATAACCCGCTATAGAACTTAACGTATCAAAACTTACATAGCAAACCTTACCTTGTAACAACTATGCTATCCATACCTCTCCGTGTCAAATCCATAACATATCCATAGCACGTACCTCTCGGCTCGTACGAGGCACACGGTTTGAAGCATAGTGTAATGTTGCAGACAAAACGAATCATAACAAATCAAAACAAACGTACATAGGCTTGTACATAGCGTATCATACTGGAAAAACAAGCCTGTGGGGAGACACGAGCGTGTCTCTCTCTCTCGTCTTTAAGCTCCGAGCAGTAGCCATGGCGGACGAGAAAGGGGAAAGAAAGGGAAAGCAAACCGGCAATAACCAACCACAAAAACTCCTAAAAAACAAGCTTACAACGCACCTCTAACTGCATTATCACTTGAATCAAGCTAGAAAATGAGGAGCCATGGAAGCTTAAGCACGGTACAACGATGGTGGCTTCGGAAATAGCCAAACAACGCATAAGATTTCAACAAATAAATGACAAGCACGTTCACCGGAACAACATACTTGCCACGTGTGGGTCTTCAGGGGTTGGGGGTTTAATTCTATTAATTTATGTATGTGATGATAACTTTCATTGCATTATATGCATTATGTTCTTATACATTTATATGAATTTATATGAATTAATTGATGATGGGATTAAACGCTCTTGTATGGACTTACTTGATCACTTATTTAATTATATAGACCTAATTACATCATGAATTGGGAGTTAGTGATCACTTGGCTTGAGATGGAGCTTGTTTGCTTGAATTTAAATTCTTGAAGGACTAACATGCAAAAAGTGATGATTCATCTTGGTTAGTGGAAGACTCACATAATATATCATATACATTACATCCCATATATTTAATTCATCATATTAGATCAAGAACTTCACACACACACACACACACACCCTTAATTTCAATGAAAACATCAAGAGAGGAAAGGGAAGATTTCATCTCAAATTCCAATCTTTAATTCAAGGAGGAATTGTACAAGTTGAAGCATCATCATCATATCATCACCTCATCATTTCTTTCTTTCATTTCAAGGTAATTTGAAGAATTTGATTGAATCCATGAATCCAAGCTTGAGTAGGGTTTGATGAGTATATTATGATTTCTTGTGTATTCATGTATAGAAGCATGTTTAGGACTATTAAACCTCAAAGCTTTCATGAAATCTTGGTTTATATGAAAGTTAGAAGTCAGGAGTTTATATGGAGTTTGAATGATGATTTCTTGATGAATCAAAACATGTTTCTTGGGTTATATGTGGTGTAAATGGTATATATCAGCTATGTGCATGATATATGATTGTTTTGGGTTGAGTTTTTTAGTGTTTTGGTGTTTCATTGCTTCCTCCCTCGTTATGCCCTGTTTTTCCTTCGTATATGCTGCTGGAGAATGATCCACGGGCGTGAATTTTGACCTATGGCTGTGGATTTATGTCCAGAAACTTGGGAGTTTCGGTAAGAGAATCCACGTGTGTGGACTTTTGTACATGGAGAAATCCACGGCCGTGGATCTTCCCGTGTTTTCAGCCTGAGTTTGTTTTGCTTAATTTACCCAGCAAACGAACTCTAATTGACCTGATTTTTGAACCCAAAGAAACCTTTTAAAGTCTACAAGAACCTCTAATTGGAATCATCTCAATATCTTTTCCCATTTCTCAGATATTATCAATTCTTGGTGTCATCCAACTTCGGGTTTACGCCATTTTCATCTCGTTTTGAACCATGATTCGTGCAATATATCCTTGGAAACACCTATTTGTCTAGTATCATTTATATTAAACAAAACTCAATTTCAACTTCTATAACTCAACATATTCCAGTTTTTCTACTGCATGCGAATTTCCGAAAATTGCCAATTTTTACCGAACTTCACCAAAACCCTTCTCATTGCACTCCTTTCATTTCCTTGGATCCTTTGTGTGACTTATATGAGTTATATACTTAATTTATTGATAAGTATGATCCTATTTGACACTTCTTGATACTTTATTTGGAAATTTAGATACATTCATGATATTTATTGATTGTAAAGGCATGATTGACATCGCATGACTTTGTCGTTCGTCTTAAATTGTTCGTATGAGTCGAGTCTCATGTACACTTGTCCTTGTTATACAGATCATGTTCCCGGTGACGAGGGGCACGCTCCTTAGGGTGTTTTCTTGCTCCTTTTGGTTGGTAAAGTAAAGGTGAGGTTTGATTCTAGATATATAGAACCCGTACGACCCTATGTGACGTTTTAAGACAAAATGTATCTATCTATCTATAGTTTTCAAACCTTAATGACTTTCAACGAATTTCATGAGATGGATTGATTGATTGATTTGGCGAGTAAATTATATTGCAATATGGGCCCGAGGGTAGTGTATTTAGCCAATCGGGAAAGCATGGGCTGACGGGTAACTCTTTCACTATCCTCACTATGTTGGGATCACCTGAATCCACCAGGAGGTTTGGTGGAGGAACAAATCCCATGCGTGGGAGTCATGTTCCCGACGTACACCATGATTGGATTGTTGGGTCTTGCAAGCCCACCATCACCCGGAGGAAAAAGGGTTCTTGAAAATGCTAATTGATTGCACGTAATCACTTGTATGATCATTTAATAAATTAAAACACTCATCATTGTTCACTTTTCGAGTAATGGTTGGAAAATGGCCTCACTCGCCGAGCCACGAATTTAATTGATAATGATTTAATTGTTAAATTGGATTAGTTGTAATCTCGGGCGAGGATTCACTCTATTCTTGAACTTATATTGTGTTCCTTGATAAAAGCTTACCCGAGATTATAGCTTGCATGATATGTGCGCTTATATTTATTTAAACCCCTCACTCAGTCTTTCATTGACTGACACCTCACATTTTTAGGTTTGTAGGGTTCGTGCTAGGCGGGATCGAGTCGGTCTTTCATTTTGGGTCTAGCACTTGTCTTTCTCATTTTATTGTACAATAGTGATGCATATCTATTACTTATAAATTGTTTTGGATAATTAGTATTGTATTTATATGGATATGATGGAAATGAACTTGATATGGTGACAATGAATTGATAATGGAAAGTGTGTATATAATTATTCTTTCGTTTTTATTGATTAGGCATGTTTGTATTTAATTGAGGGTTAGTCCCGCCTAGCTAGAGAGTCGTTTTTTTTTATTTTCTACCGTTCGCTATAGGCTTGATTCATGTATGGGTGCTTATTACATATGTAGATTGAACTATAGTGTGGGGGATATGGCTACCTAGCGTTCCGGGTGCTACATTATAAGGTGGTATCAGAGCCCGGTTGCAAAACCGAAGTCCTAGTTTCATGTCGTGTGAGTTTATGTCGCGCGGCGTAGGATTAATTGATTATTTGAGAGTCTTGCATTTTATTTGGACCTACTTGAACCTATTTGAAATACTTGAAACTACTTGGTTTAAGGTGATCGATTTGATTTGCTTGTATTATGTCTTTTAATTACACTCATGTGTACTTGTTAATCAAAGATGTATGTACACTATTTGTATTTCAGAATGCCTCGTGGAAGACCCCGTACAGAACATTCTCCTAGCCATAGGCGCCATCACCATGACCATTCTCCTCCACCTCCACCCCCGACAGCACAACCACAGGACTTCTTGAATTCCATGGTTCAGCTTATTGATCAAAGGTTAAGAGATTATGTGCCTCCAGCACCACCAGCTCCTCCACCAGCACCACCGGCTACAATCTCAGATATTTTTCAGGAATTCCAAAACCAACACCCACCAAGGTTCTTTAAGGGAAACAACATTCAAGCCGAGCAATGGCTTAAGGAAGAGGAAAGGGTGTGGGAGCTTATTCCATGTGAGTCTCGAGAGAAGGCATGTTGTACTCTCATTCTAATTCAGGGGAAAGCTTATTCATGGTGGGAAAGCACCAAGATTATGTTAGATGCCGTCGATGAGCAAGTCACATCGGAAGTTTTCGTAAGGGAATTTAAGAACAAATTCATATCTCCATCTTCTCGCACTAGGAGATTGAAGGAATTCACCGAACTCAAGCAAGGGGGAAAATCTGTTGCGGAGTATAGCCGAGTTTGAAAGATTGTCCAAGTGTGCGCCCAACATTGTAAGCGACGATTTTCATAAGGCCATGCAATTTGTGTAAGGGATTAGACCAGATATACAAGCAGCAATTGAACCCGTTAATATAAGTACTTGGCGAAAGGCTACCACCAAGGCTCTAAAGGTTGAATATTCGATGAATTCTCGGAGATCTACATATAGATCGGGTTAAGGTTTAGCTTCAGGGTCGAGGTCAAATTATAATCCCGGCAAGAGGCCTATCTCCTGTGATACAGCTGTTGGAAAACTAGAGCAGAAACGCAGCGGAAATTTAAAATTTTTTCAAAAGATTGATCATGAACTTGCAATTCTTGTATCGTATCTTAGGGTGTTTAGAAACTTATGTTGATTAAAGCTTTCTAGTGATGTCAGTACCGCCTACTGAACACCCATCAAGCGGAATGTCCCTCAAACGGTTCTCGATAGATCACAAAGCAGCGATCCTCTAAAGCGTATTCACACCTGTCCTAGAAGACGATCAAGCAAGTGAGAATGCCAGTTCTATAATTTGTGGTAATGGCTAGGGTTTTGCTTTTGAAAACTTTTCTTTTATTTTTCTCAAAAACTTAACACTTCGTGAGTGTTGGTCTAAAGAATAAGAGAAGCCCCACCCTTGTATTTATACATGGGGGTTCGAACTCCCTAGGGTTTTCCTAAACCTAGTGGACTTCTTTTCTTGCTCACTAATTAACTAATTTAATTATTTTTATAATTGGAGAAAATAAGTTCCTAACTTGTTCTCCAAGTCTAGCAAGAATAATCTTCTCTCTCCTACAATAGGAAGTTAGACTTTTCAACTTTCCTAAAGCTAAAAGTTAAGATTCAACAAATTAATTAATTCTCAATTAATTATTTATTGGGTTAAGCTTGAGAAAATAAAATCTTAATAATTAATTCAAAATTAATTAAAAGACTTAAATTAATTAATTAATTCTAGAAAAGAGTTCGCGTGTAATAAAATTACACGCCGAAACCACGTTACTACACGTGTACATTACACGTGCAGGCCACGTGGCAACCACGTGTTCATGACACGTGGAAGTCACGTTCCAAGCGTGACACGTGGTGGGGCGTGACTCGTCTCGCCCTTTTCGATCAACATTTTGATCCTTCGTTAATCATATTAACATCCTACCATAACCCTCGTATCCTGGCATTTGTGTGTGACCCTATAGGTTCATTATTCGATTAGCAGTGACAGTAATTAATTAATTCACTAATTAATTAATCACTACACAGATCACAATATCGTAATCTAGTAATGGATGTGTGACCCCTAGCTGAATAACGAAATTAATCGAAGAACCTTTCAATTAATAACATATATTGAAATACGATCCTCCTACAACTCCATCTCTCAATCAAGAACTAAGGCATGGGAATATTCTCAGAGCCTAAATATTCTTGATCTTCAAAGTTAAGTTCGTTTCATATCCATTTAGACCTCAATCCAAGAAAACCTCATTTTCTTGATGTCTTGATCTTTTATCCACCTTGGCCAAGGGTTTATGTTAATGGACTACGAACAACTCAATCAGTAAGAGATTATTCTTGTTCTTGCAACAAGTGTAGGTCCTTTGTAGATTCTACTAATTCTACATATGTCACTTGTGTAATCCCAACATGGGTTTTGGTTCAGGTGTCTATATGGCGACACCCTTTTGAGCTTATATCAAAGATTACAGAGTTAGCTCATATGAGATATTGCAGAATCTGAAGTCTAAGGATTAATGAATCACGTTATTGACATGTGAGATATTTCCTAATCTGGAAGTTTCTTGGAGACTTCCTTTCCCATTTAGGAATGTTCTCACGCGGGACATCTCAGTGATTAAGTTCTAGGAACAATCACCCTCATGTATTATGAACGCATCATCCTATGCACTTATCACCCCATGAAACTGAGTGATCCTTCAAAAGGACATAATCACATAAGCAAGTCTCAACAGAGTCAAGGTCGACACTCCCACTATCTGTCGGATGCTCGACTTGGAGAAGTTTCTAATCCTCGCCTATGGAGTTAAGAACTTGTTTCATGTGTCGTTCCCATAAAAACAAAGTTCTTACCGGCCTCATCGGATTAGAGGAGTTCAATACATGCAAAAACATAGTTAACCCAAACAGACTTATATAGGCACATAAAGAAGTGAATGCCTATGAACAAAATCATCTCGTTTATTATTCAAAGACTGTTTGTGATATTACAAGGAAATAGTAAAGCCAAACGCTGCTTTAAGGGCACTATTCCTAACAATAGCTCCACCACCTACCAAGGGTCCGGGAAGAAGTTTAAACCGCAAGGACTGGTTCAGAAGGCTCCTCAGCCGCCTGCTTTGTCACCACTTACCAGGAAGCCAGGTTGTACCTATTGTGGGTTGCCTACCCATACTTATGAGGGTTGTTGACGTCGATTAAGGCTATGTTTGATTTGCGGGAGTGCAGAGCATATGGTAGATGGATGTCCAGATCGATGGGATCCGCCATGCTTATGCTTTGGAGGGAGAGGAACTAGATGCCGATGTGGACCCTGCCGCGGTTCTGGAAGGTACCATCTGCATTCATGGCACAAACATACGTACTTTATTTGATCCAGGAGCGACCCACTCCTTTATTTCTTTTGATGTTTCTGTTAAAATACCCTTGTGTGTTATTTATTCTGATGCATGCTACGTGGTTAGTACTCCCTTTGGTGGTAGTATAGAAACTAATCGGGTTTTTAGAGAGGTGTCGGTGAGTATTGAGGGTCGGGTTTTCTCAACGGATTTCATTGAATTACCGATTTCTCGCTATGGTTCTATCTTAGGAATGGACTGGTTATACAAGCACTGTGCCATCGTTGATTGTCGGGCTAAGAGAGTTCGGTTAGGTTCAGAATTATAAGACGGTGCCTTTATTATCTTTCTCCGAAGCTCAGAAACTGGTCTGTGATGGGGATACAGGATTCATAGGATATATTCTTAATCAACCTAAGGACCAAATGAAGTTAGAAGAAACAGAAGTGGTTAAAGAGTTTCTCGAGGTTTTCCCTGAGAAGTTAGATTTATTACCGCCGCATAGAGAGATAGAGTTCGTGATTGATTTATATCCGAATGCAGAGCCGTACTCTAAGACACCGTATCGGATGGCTCCGGCAGAATTGAAGGAGTTGAAGGTTCAACTTGATACATTATTGGAAGTTGGTTATATTAGACCAAGCTCGTCACCGTGTGGTGCGCAGATATTGTTTGTAAAGAAGAAGGATGGCACTCTACAGATGTGTATTGATTATCGACAGTTAAATAGGATGACCATTAAGAATAAATATCCTCTTCCACACATCGAGGAGTTGTTTGATATACTCCAAGGCTCTAAAGTGTATTCAAAACTTGATTTAAGACAGGGTTATTATCAACTACGGATACGAGCCGAGGATATTCCAAAGACGGGCTTCAATACTCGATATGGGCATTATGAATTCGTGGTTATGCCTTTTGGATTAACAAATGCTCCCGCCGCTTTTATGGACATAATGCATAGAATCTTCCGACCTTTTCTTGATAAGTTTGTTGTGATCTTCATTGATGATATTTTGGTTTTCTCAAAGTCGGCCGAAGAACATGCAAGGCATCTCAAGCTTGTATTAAAAACTTTGAAGGAGCACCAATTATTTGCAAAGTTTAGTAAATGTGAATTTTGGATCGACCGGGTTTCTTTCTTGGGTCATATTATTTCAGACAATGGATTAGAAGTCGATCCTTCGAAAATTGAAGCAGCGTTGAAGTAGGAGAAACCAAAGAATGCCTCCGAGATTAGAAGCTTTTTGGGATTGGCGGGATATTATAGAAGGTTCGTGCAAGATTTTTCATAGATCGCCACTCCCTTAACCCGGTTAACGAAAAAGGATGTCAAATATATATGGGATAAGAAATGTAAACAAAGTTTCAATTGCTTAAAGGACAAATTAGTGTCAGCTCCGGTGTTAACTCTTCTGGAAGGATGTGAAGGCTATGCAGTTTATATGGACGCATCAAAGGAAGGATTGGGGTGTGTTTTAACCCAAAATGGGAAGGTGATTGTGTAGCACCCGAGCATAAGGTACCACATCCCCCGCACCGAGACCCGACCCGTATATGAAATGGAAATCAATACACGTGCCAAATCCACGGCGAACGGGGACACAACACACGTGCTATGCTAGGCAGGACTAACCCTTAAACCATTCAACTCAAGAAAATATAAATCAGAGCTATAATGAAACGCGGAAGCAAGAACAACATATAAGATATACAATGAGCCACCAAGCTCCAAAAATAGATATACAAAATCATTCAAGTACCCAAGACCACACGGCCTACAAAACTCATAACACTCCATACTATGATCATATACAAAAGAGCAATAAGAGTATGAGATGCTGAAAAGAAGTGCTAAACATGAATGCAAGACCTAGATGACTTGTATTCCCGCCTAGCACTCCTATACCTGCACAAAACAACTGAAAACAAATCGGGTTCAGTCTATACGAGACTGGTGGGTATAAAACGGGGCATAAGATATAATATTATAGAAATGAAACATGTACATACAAGCCCTAATCCCGTGTGAAGTTTGATAAGAATTGCCCAAGTGGTTAAAACAAAAGAAAACATCAACGGGATTACGACGTTCATATTCATTCATAATTGTTCATAAGGGTTTATGGCCCCGCGAGTGGGCGTGCACAATCTCCAACCTACACCTCGTGTAATCAATCAATTATTCCTTCATTATCATACATATCTTTTGTGCTCATACATATCATGATCAGAATCATTCATATACACCTTCTTCCTCTGGGTGGTGGACGGGTTTGCAAGGCCCGACCACCTAATCATATCAATGTGGCTATGAGGTTCATGAGTTTTCAAAGCCCGGTTAGCGTTTCCTCGTCAAAAACTCCTTGACGAGGTCCGTTTCGCCATAGTTTGGTTGGGACTAGTACATGGGATCCCCGTCAGCCCTTGCTTCCTCGGTTAGCCACATATACTAAGTCCCGGGGCCCGTGCAATCATAATCTGCCTGGCCAAAAACATAATGTAGGGTTTCATAAATAAAAAAGGGTCATACGTTTGAAATCATTTACCCGAAATGACTCGATATATATAAATACATTATTTTGGTTTAAACCTTTCACATAAGGGATATATCAGGTCGATTTAACTATTATAAGAAAACCCCACCTTTACAAGCAAAAAGAAAGGCACAAGCCTCTCAATGCTCGCCCTCGTCTCCAACCAAACCCGAATCTGTGCAAAAGAAAAGGTATGAGACTCAATGACCATATATGACGCTCGGCAATGAAGTAAATGTGATACGAATGCGTAAAAGATAATATTAAGTCGTGAAAATGTTCATGTGCACTATTAAGGAATTTAAGACATATAATCAATCCATTCGTTCATTAATTTCAATCAAATTCATAATTCATAATTAATATCAATTTAATCCAAGAATTCATTTAATATTCAGAACACGTAACATTCATATTTACCATTACAAATAGAATAAATAAAACGTTCAATCGATAATCGGTAAATTAAATAAGCGAAATAGTTATCAATTAAATTCTATACTTGAATTAAATCAAATAATATTTAAAATATATAATATATATATATAAAAGAGGAACAGAAGCTTCGCAGTGGCTACCCGGGCCCTCAACAATCTCCCCGGCCGGATAAGGGGTACAAAGAGCTTCTGCAAGCTGCGGCATGAGTACCCGGCCGGGTACTCTCCAAGAGGAAACTCTCCCAGCCCGGGGAGAGGTTACAGAAGCAGCAACAGCAGGCGGCAATTGAAACAGGGGAAGGGAAAAGGGTTGTTCAACTCAGGCCAAACACACACGCAAATAGCAAACAATTCAAGCCAACAACTAAGGTAAGAAGGGACTACCATATTCAGCAAAATAGGCATGAATGAACCTCAACAATTGCAGCAAAACTGAGAACAAAAAGGCAGCAACTCCAGCGGGTAAAATAGAGGGAAGAAGAAGAAGAAAATGGAGCAAGCTAATACCCGATCAAACAACCATTAACACAGCTGTAAATAAGCTAAAAATGAACAACATTTAACACCAAAACAAGTTCCAAAAGCTAGCAGCAAACCTGTACGTGAAGGGAGTCAAGATCCAGTTTGAAATTTAATCAGTACATATCCATATCATTGATGATATCTCACCAACCTCTTCACCAACAATTAATACAGGTATACTCAGTCATAAATGAAGGAAAAGGATCATATATATATCACCGAAACACATCAGAGATCAAAGAGATTCAAGAAATCAACAAAACACTCAAAAACCTAACTATTCACTCTCAAGCTCCAAACCTTAGGAAATCTGAGTCAAAATTAGGGATGAAAGGATGAAAATAACCATAAATGCATGTACAACATAATCCTAACTCACCTTGTTGATTGGATGAAGGTTGATCGAGATTTGAGCTCAAAACCTCAAGGATTGCACTGTTACTGGAAAACAGAGGTGCAGAAGCTTTGGCTGAAGTTTTTGGTTTGTGTGAGGGTTAGATCGAGATATGGCACGTAAGGAATGGTGAAGGGTTGACCTTGGGTTAAAATGCTACCAACCATAGTTAATTTGGTTGAGTTTTGATCAAGTTATGGCCAATATAGTGAAAGGTGGTCATTGAATGTCGTTTCGTTTTTCGGTTGGATTTTGGAGGTTCAAATGATTTCGGAAAATTATAAGGCTAAGTTTACTAAACTCGAATCTTTGATACGAGTTCAACGAAGTTGACAGAACTCGAATCCGAGTTCCCGAACTTAAGATATGACGTATGAAACCAACGGTGCGCTAATTGCTCGTTAGCCCCCGATTTGGTTCCACCAATCAAATTAAATTCGTTAACACATCAAACAAGTTCGAAAAAATAAACCGAGCTTATAGTCATGTTCATAATACACTTATTTAAGACATACTGCAATTTCACGACATTTCGATATCATTTCATATAGGAACGATGCACAATTGAAACAACTATGCACATATTCATGCAATTCATGCACATTTCATTAAAATTCATGCATAATAAAAATTAAATAAATAAATCAAATTAAATTATAAACATAATTTAAGGTCACGTGATTAATTAACATAATACTTAATTAGCATTAATCATTAAATTAATAATAATAATAAAAGAAATATATATATACATATATATATATATATATTTAAATTAACGAAATATTCTAAAATAATATTAAATTAAAATAAAATATAATAAAATAAAATAATAACAATTTATAATAAAATTAAATATAAAACATGTAAAAACAATTAATTCGCGTAAATTGGTAAACACATACGTCGTACCTTTGCGTCTGAAAATTCGTGGCGTTACAGTCTCTCCCCCTTAAAAGAATCTGTCCTCGGATTCACTGGTCGCTCGGAAATAATTCGGGGTGAAAGTTTCGCATCTTTTCTTCAGTCTCCCACGTAGCCTCTTCGGTTTTATCACTTCTCCAAAGAACCTTGACTAGTGGAATACGCCGATTTCGAAGTTCCTGAAATTTTTGATCTAATATCATAATCGGCTTTTGAACGAAGGTGAGATCTGGTCCTAATTCCACTTCTTCAACCGGTAGAACCTCGGACTCGTCTCGATAATATTTTCGGAGCTGTGAAACATGAAATACGTTATGAATTCCGATTAAATTCGGAGGCAAGTCCAATCGATAGGCCGTATCCCCAACTTTCTCTAGAATCTCATACGGTCCCATATATCGAGGGTTTAATTTTCCCCCTCGTCCAATCCTTGAGAACCCTTTTCGTGGGGATTCCTTTAAGGAAACCCTGTCACCAACCTCAAACTCAAGGTTCTTTCTCTGAAGGTCGGTATAACTCTTTTATCAATCCTGAGCGGCCTTCATCCGTTGTCTAATTGTCTGGACCTTGTCAATAACCTCTTATACCGCCTTAGAGGGTTTTTCCTTCTTTTCCCCTCGTTTAACTCCTTCTTGCTTGTTCCAATTCCATTCCTCCAAATCAAAGAACAACGGAGATCGACATTTACGTCCATAAAGAGCTTCATAAGGGGCCATTTCAATCGAGGCTTGAGAGATATTGTTTTAAGCAAACTCGATTAACGGAAACTGATCATTCCACGAGCTTTGAAAGTCCAATGCACATGCTCTCAACATGTCCTCCAGATAATTAATCAACCTCTCTGATTGTCCGTCAGTCTGAGGATGGAAAGCTGTGCCGAATTAAAGCCTTGTTCCCAAACACTTCTATAATTCTTGCCATAACCGTGAAGTAAATCTGGGATCCCGATCCGAGACAATGCTAGCAGGTACACCATGAAGCCTGACAATCTCATCATTATACCTTTTAGCCAATTTACTCACTTTATCGGACATCCTCATAGCAAGGAAATGAGCTGATTTCGTTAACCTGCCCACAATAACCCAAATTCCATCGAAACCTCCTCTCACTCTTGGTAATCCCGAAACAAAATCCATGGCTATTTGTTCCCATTTCCGCTCCGGGATAGGCAATGGTTGCAGTAGCCCCGATGGCTTTTGATGTTATGCCTTTACCACTTGACAGGTCATACAATGTTTCACGAAGTTGATAACATCCCGTTTCAAACCATTGCACAAACAGAATTGTTTTAAATCCTTATACATTTTGTTCCCTCCGGGATGTATCGAATACCCTAACCGATGGGCTTCCTCAAGAATAATCCTTTTTAACTCTTCCGGCACAACAATTCTATTCTTGAATCTTAGAAGTCCCGTATCATCAAACCCAAACGGACACTCTGAATCAGCTCGAGCTTTCTCAGCTAATTTCTGAACCTCGGGATCAATCCTCTGAGCATCGAATAATCTCTGCCAGAGATCCTATTGAACCGTAATATTCCGGATACTAGCCCTCAGTTTGAATAACTCATTCTCATCTCCAATTTTCACCTTCACATTGGACACACTAGCTTTCCTACTAAGTGCATCCGCGACCAAATTGGCTTTGCCGGGATGGTATCGGATTATACACTCATAATCCGCCAAAAATTCCATCCAACGCCGTTGTCTCTTGTTCAATTCCTTTTTGTGAAAACAAGTATTGGAGACTCTTGTGGTCGGAGAAGACCTCGAACGAAATTCCATAAAGATAGTGTCTCCACTTACCCAAAGCAAAGATCACTGCCGCTAATTCCAAATCGTGAGTGGGGTAGTTCTGCTCATGATCTTTCAATTTCCTTGAGGCATAGGCGATTACACTTCCATTCTGCATCAACACACATCGTAAGCCCTCCTTTGAGGCGTCCGTATAAACTGTATATCCTTCTGTACCCTCAGGAAGTGCTAATACAGGGGCAGTGGTCAACTTTTCCTTTAAAAGCTGAAAGCTAGCCTCACATGCCTCGCCCCACTCAAACTTAACCGCCTTCTTAGTCAATCGGGGTTAAAGGAGCCGCAATCTTTGAAAAATCCTGTACAAATCTTCGATAATAGCCTGCCAAACCCAAGAAACTCCTCACCTCTGAAGCATTTTTCGGGCTTTGCCATTTAATAACCGTCTCAATTTTAGAAGGATCTACCTCCAGACCTTTCCTTGAGATGATATGGCCTAGAAATGCAACCCGATCAATCCAGAACTCACATTTGCTAAACTTAGCATACAACCGATGTTCTCTGAAGGTGTCCAACACAATTCTGAGATGCTTGGCATGATCCTACGGAGTTCTCGAATAAACCAGAATATCATCGATGAATATTACCACAAATTTATCCAAATAGGGCCGGAAAATTCGATGCATCATATCCATGAAAGCAGCCGGAGCATTAGTTAGCCCAAAAGGCATCACTACGAACTCATAATGCCCATACCGGGTATTAAATCCCGCATTTGGAATGTCCTCTTCCCGGATCTTCAATTGATACTATCCTTGTCTCAAGTCTAATTTTGAATATACCCCCGAACATTGTAACATGTCAAATAAATTTTCAATATGGGGCAAAGGATACTTGTTCTTTACGGTCATTCGATTAAGCTCCCGGTAATCTATACACATTCTTAGGGTTCCATTCTTTTTCTTAAAAAAGAGAACCGGAGCACCCCAAGGTGACGAACTTGGCCGAATATACCCAACTTTGAGCAATTCCTCTAATTGAATCTTTAACTCTTTCAATTCGGCCGGTGCCATCCGATACGGGGTCTTAGAATATGGTTTGGATCCCTGTTATAAATCGATAACAAATTCAATCTCACGGTCTGGTGGTAAAGAACTCAAATTCTCAGGAAACACATCTGGAAAATCCTTAACAGCCACAGTATCCTCTAACTTGACTTGATCTTTCGGCCTATTGAGAAGATGCGCAATAAATCCCGTTGCTCCTTCTGAGGATGGAAAGCTGTGCTGAAATGAAGCCTTGTTCCCAAACACTTCTGTAATTCTTGCCATAACCGTGAAGTAAATCTGGGATCCCGAGCCGAGACAATGCTAGCAGGTACACCATGATGCCTGAGAATCTCATCATTATACCTTTTAGCCAATTTACTCACTTTATCGGACATCCTGATAGCAAGGAAATGAGCTTATTTCGTCCATTGGAGGCGCTTGTGGTTGTGGTGGAGGCGTAGGGGATCGGTCATGACGGCGGCGATGCCCTGGAGATCTCTCACGGTGTCTGCGTGGAGGCATCCTGTTCAAGAGGCACTGAAATGCATGCTATTTTTAGTTCATGCATGCAAATGCAATTAATTCAATCAAAATTCGAAATTTAAAGTACACAAACACGTAAACAATGCATATACAAATCTTGTCTTAGTCCCGCTATGAATTTCCTTGACTTCCTCTTCTCATCTCGGGTGACATGAGGAGCATATTTCCCAAACCTGTTAAATACTGCGAGATATTGAGTCACCGTACGCGCACCCTGCTTCAAGTCCATGAACTCTTGCTCCTTCCTTTCTCTCACCACCTCCGGCACAAAACATTCTCGGAATTCTCTCTTGAAGACCTCCCAAGGAACTTCCTCTCCATCCACTTCAAGTTTCTCTATTGTTCTTTCCCACCACTCATAAGCATCACCATCTAATTGAAATATGGCAAATTGAGCCTTCTCTTGCGTAGTAAACTGTCGGACTCCAAATATCATCTCCAATCGAATCAACCAACCCTCCGAAACTGCATCATCAATAGAACCGGAAAAACGAGGGGGGTTGTAACTCAGAAACACCCCATGAGGGTCTCTATTATTATTATGATTTGGTGGAGGAGCCGGTTGTTCTGCTTGTTGTGGTGGGGGAGCCTGAGCCCTCCTATGCTCGACATAATTAAAAACTGCTTCCATGAAATTACCCATGTCCATTGGAGGCGCTTGTGGTTGTGGTGGAGGCGTAGGGGATCGGTCATGACGGCGGCGATGCCCTGGAGATCTCTCACGGTGTCTGGTGGAGGCATCCTGTTCAAGAGGCACTGAAATGCATGCTATTTTTAGTTCATGCATGCAAATGCAATTAATTCAATCAAAATTCAAAATTTAAAGCACACAAACACGTAAACAATGCATATACAAATCTTGTCTTAGTCCCGCTATGAATTTCCTTGACTTCCTCTTCTCATCTCGGGTGACATGAGGAGCATATTTCCCAAACCTGTTAAATACTGCGAGATATTGAGTCACCGTATGCGCACCCTGCTTCAAGTCCATGAACTCTTGCTCCTTCCTTTCTCTCACCACCTCCGGCACAAAACATTCTCGGAATTCTCTCTTGAAGACCTCCCAAGGAACTTCCTCTCCATCCACTTCAAGTTTCTCTCTTGTTCTTTCCCACCACTCATAAGCATCACCATCTAATTGAAATATGGCAAATTGAGCCTTCTCTTGCGTAGTAAACTGTCGGACTCCAAATATCATCTCCAATCGAATCAACCAACCCTCCGAAACTGCATCATCAATAGAACCGGAAAAACGAGGGGGGTTGTAACTCAGAAACACCCCATGAGGGTCTTTATTATTATTATGATTTGGTGGAGGAGCCGGTTGTTCTGCTTGTTGTGGTGGGGGAGCCTGAGCCCTCCTATGCTCGACATAATTAAAAACTGCTTCCATGAAATTACCCATGTCCATTGGAGGCGCTTGTGGTTGTGGTGGAGGCGTAGGGGATCGGTCATGATGGCGGCGACGCCCTGGAGATCTCTCACGGTGTCTGCGTGGAGGCATCCTGTTCAAGAGGCACTGAAATGCATGCTATTTTTAGTTCATGCATGCAAATGCAATTAATTCAATCAAAATTCGAAATTTAAAGCACACAAACACGTAAACAATGCATATGCAAATCTTGTCTTAGTCCCACTATGAATTTCCTTGACTTCCTCTTCTCATCTCGGGTGACATGTGGAGCATATTTCCCAAACCTGTTAAATACTACGAGATATTGAGTCACTGTACGCGCGCCCTGCTTCAAGTCCATGAACTCTTGCTCCTTCCTTTCTCTCACCACCTCCGGCACAAAACATTCTAGGAATTCTTTCTTGAAGACCTCCCAAGGAACTTCCTCTCCATCCACTTCAAGTTTCTCTCTTGTTCTTTCCCACCACTCATAAGCATCACCATCTAATTGAAATATGGCAAATTGAGCCTTCTCTTGCGTAGTAAACTGTCGGACTCCAAATATCCTCTCCAATCGAATCAACCAACCCTCCAAAACTGCATCATCAATAGAACCGGAAAACCGAGGGGGTTTGTAACTTAGAAACACCCCATGAGGGTCTCTATTATTATTCTGATTTGGTGGAGGAGCAGGTTGTTCTGCTTGTTGTGGTGGGGGAGCCTGAGCCCTCCTATGCTCGACATAATTAAAAACTGCTTCCATGAAATTACCCATGTCCATTGGAGGCGCTTGTGGTTGTGGTGGAGGCGTAGGGGATCGGTCATGACGGCGGCGACGCCTTGGAGATCTCTCACGGTGTCTGCGTGGAGGCATCCAAGAGGCACTGAAATGCATGCTATTTTTAGTTCATGCATGCAAATGCAATTAATTCAATCAAATTTTGAAATTTAAAGCACACAAACACGTAAACAATACATATGCAACACATTGACAAGTTGTTCCTAAAGCCGAACGACTTAACTGACTCAATCACGACACTAGAGCTCGGGTTTTGCAACCCTAGGCTCTGATACCACATAAGGATGTAGCACCCGAGCGTAAGGTACCACATCCCCCGCACCGAGACCCGACCCGTATATGAAATGGAAGTCCATAAACGTGCTAAATCCACGGCGAACGGGGACATAGCACACGCGCTATGCTAGGCGGGACTAACCCTTAAACCATTCAACTCAAGACAATATAAATCAGAGTTATAATGAAACGCGGAAGCAAGAACAACATACAAGATATACAATGAGCCACCAAGCTCAAAAAATAGATATACAAAATCATTCAAGTACCCAAGACCACATGGCGTACAAAAATCATAACGCTCCATACTATGATCATATACAAAAGAGCAATAAGAGTATGAGATGCTGAAAAGAAGTGCTAAACACAAATGCAAGACCTAGACGACTTGTACTCCCGCCTAGCAGTCCTATACCTGTACAAAACAACTGAAAACAAACCGGGTTCAGTCTAAACGAGACTGGTGGGTATAAAACGGGCCATAAGATATAATATTGCAGAAATGAAACACGTACATGCAAGCCCTAATCCCGTGTGAAGTTTGATAAGAATTGCCCAAGTGGTTAAAACAAAAGAAAACATCAACGGGATTATGACGTTCATATTCATTCATAATTGTTCATAAGGGTTTATGGCCCTGCGAGTGGGCGTGCACAATCTCCAACCTACACCTCGTGTAATCAATCAATTATTCCTTCATTATCATGCATATCTTTTGTGCTCATACATATCATGATCAGCATCATTCATATACACCTTCTTCCTCCGGATGGTGGACGGGTTTGCAAGGCCCGACCACCTAATCATATCAATGTGGCTATGAGGTTCATGAGTTGTCAAAGCCCGGTTAGCATTTCCTCGTCAAAAAATCCTAGACGAGGTCCTTTTCGCCGTAGTTTGGTTGGGACTAGTACATGGGATCCCCGTCAGCCCTTGCTTCCTCGGTTAGCCACATATACTAAGTCCCGGGGCCCGTGCAATCATAATCATGCCTCGCCAAAAACATAAGTTAGGGTTTCATAAATAAAAATGGGTCATACGTTTGAAATCATTTACCCGAAATGACTCGATATATATAAATACACTATTTTGGCTTAAACCTTTCACATAAGGGATATATCAGGTCGATTTAACTATTAGAAGAAAAACCCACCTTTACAAGCAAAAAGAAAGGCACAAACGTCTCAATGCTCGCCCTCGTCTCCAACCAAACGTGAATCTGTGCAAAAGAAAAGGTATGAGACTCAATGACCATATATGAATGTGATACGAATGCGTAAAAGATAATATTAAGTCATGAAAATGTTCATGTGCACTATTAAGGAATTTAAGACATATAATCAATCCATTCGTTCATTCATTTCAATCAAATTCATAATTCATAATTAATATCAATTTAATCCAAGAATTCATTTAATATTCACAACACGTAACATTCATATTTACAATTACAAATAGAATAAATAAAACTTTCAATCAATAATCGGTAAATTAAATACGCAAAATAGTTATCAATTAAATTCTATACTTGAATTAAATCAAATAATATTTAAAATATATAATATATATATATATATAATATATAATAACTATATTTATATATATACTCATACGTACACACATGACTATATATATATATATATATATATATATATATATATATATACAAACTAAAGTACCAAGCCATGCATGCAACTACTTAACATAAATAATATGCATGCATGATATACTCACACAATATTTATATATATATATATATATATATATATATATATATATATACAGCAGTACACACATGCATGCATACTCTAAGCCTTCATCAACCACGCACAAAACTCAAGCACCCTTGCACAACGAAGAACAACAGCAACACCAACACTCTTAGCTAAACAAACACATACATACGCAGCAACAACAATGGAAAGGAAAAGAAAAAGAAGAGAACAGAAGTAGCAGAAGAAAGAAGAAGAAGAAGAAGAAGAAGAAGAAGAAGAAGAAGAAGTAACAGAACAGAAGGAACAGAAGCTTCGCAGTGGCTACCGGCCCGGGTAGCCAATCCCTCAACAATCTCCCCGGCCGGGTAAGGGGTACAGAGAGCTTCTGCAAGCTGCGGCATGAGTACCCGGCCGGGTACTCTCCAAGAGGAAACTCTCCCCGCCCGGGGAGAGGTTACAGAAGCAGCAACAGCTGGTGGCAATTGAAAACAGGGGAAGGGAAAAGGGTTGTTCAACTCAGGCCAAACACACCCGCAAATAGCAAATAATTCAAGCCAACAACTAAGGTAAGAAGGGACTACCATACTCAGCAAAATAGTCAGGAATGAACCTCAACAATTGCAGCAAAACTGAGAACAAAAAGGCAGCAACTCCAGCGGGTAAAACAGGGGAAGAAGAAGAAGAAAATGGAGCAAGCCAATAGCCGATCAAACAACCATTAACACAGCTACAAATAAGCTAAAAATGAACAAAATTTAACACCAAAACAAGTTCTAAAAGGTAGCAGCAAACCTGTACGTGAAGGGAGTCAAGATCCAGTTTGAAATTCAATTAATACATATCCATATCATTGATGATATCTCACCAACCTCTTAACCAACAATTAATACAGGTATACTCAGTCATAAATGAAGGAAAAGGATCATATATATATCACCGAAACACATCAGAGATCAAAGAGATTCAACAAATCAACAAAACACTCAAAAACCTAACTATTCACTCTCAAGCCCCAAACCTTAGGAAATCTGAGTCAAAATTAGGGATGAAAGGATGAAAATAACCATAAATGCATGTACAACATAATCCTAACTCACCTTGTTGATTGGATGAAGGTTGATCGAGATTTGAGCTCAAAACCTCAAGGATTGCACTGTTACTGGAAAACAGAGGTGCAGAAGCTTTGTGTGAGGGTTACATCGAGATGGGGCAGGTAAGGAATGGTGAAGGGTTGAACTAGGGTTAAAATGCTACCAACCATAGTTAATTTGGTTGAGTTTTGATCAAGTTATGGCCAATATAGTGAAAGGTGGTCATTGAATGCCGTTTCGTTTTTCGGTTGGATTTCAGAGGTTCAAATGATTTCGGAAAATTATAAGGCTAAGTTTATTAAACTCCAATCTTCGATACAAGTTCAACGAAGTTGACGGAACTCGAATCCGAGTTCCCGAGCTCAAGATATCACGTACGGAACCAAATGTGAGCTAATTGCTCGTTAGCCCCCGATTTGGTTCCACAAATCAATTTAATTCGTTAACATATCAAACAAGTTCGAAAACATAAACCGAGATTATAGGCATGTTCATAATACACTTATTTACGACATACTACAATTTCACGACATTCCGATATCATTTCATATAGGAACGATGCACAATTGAAACAACTATGCACATATTCATGCAATTCATGAACGTTTCATTAAAATTCATGCATAATAAAAATTAAATAAATAAATTAAATTAAATTATAAACATAATTTAAGGTCACGTGATTAATTAATTAAAGCATGCTTAATTAACATAATACTTAATTAGCATTAATCATTAAATTAATAATAATAATAATAAAAGGAATATATATATATGTATATATATATATATTTAAATTAACGAAATATTCTAAAATAATATAAAATTAAAATAAAATATAATAAAATAAAATAATAGCAATTTATAATAAAATTAAATATAAAACACGTAAAAATAATTAATTCGGGCAAATTGGTAAACACATACGTCGTACCTTTGCGTCTGAAAATTCGGGGAGTTACAGATTGCCTATGCTTCCCGAAAGTTGAAGGAATATGAAAAGAACTACCCAACACACGATCTTGAACTCGAAGCGGTGGTATTCGCGCTCGAAAAATGGAGGCATTACTTGTATGGGGTATCATTTGATATTTTCACTAATCATAAGAGTCTCCAATATCTATTCACACAAAATGATCTTAATATGAGACAACGAAGATGGATGGACGACTAGAGGACTATGATTGTGTTATCAAGTATCACCCCGGGAAAGCTAATGTGGTTGCTGACGCTTTAAGTAGGAAGGTTGGTGTGTCAAATCTGGAAGTTGGGCAAAGTAGTGGAATGGAGCCTATAATGATTAAAGCTCGAGTTTATAATATCTCCATTCAACCATAATTAAAGCATAGAATGTTCGAGGCTCAGAATAATGATCCAGAAGTACAGAAGTTAGTTGCTAAGGCAAGAGAAGATTTGGAAAGTCCATTCGGGTTTGATGAAACTGGTCTTCTTCGTTTGAAGAACCGAGTAGTGCTGCCCAAAGAATTGAAAAAGGTATTTGGTTGAAGAAGCACATAAGTCAGCTTATTCGGTTTATCCTGGAGGAAACAAGATGTATAAGGACCTAAACCAATATTATTGGTGGTACGGGTAGAAGAAGGATGTGACCGAGTTAATGAAATGTTATTTGACGTGTCAGAAGGTTAAAGCCGAGCACCAAAAGCCTGGAGGACTTCTACAGCCATTACCTATTCCCGAGTGGAAGTGGGAACAGGTGACCAAGAATTTTGTATCCGGGTTAACTAAGGTGAAGGGCGGATTTGATGGTATATGGGTGATCGTAGATAGGTTAACGAAGTCTGCGCATTTTCTACCGGTCCGAATGTCTTACAAGATTCATAAATTGGCTGGGATCTATAACCAAGAGATTGTTCGCCTCCATGGGATTCCGGTTAGTATTGTTTCTGATAGAGATCCTCGTTTTACTTCAAAGTTATGGCAGGAATTGAAAGGGATTTTGGGTACGAAACTTCAGTTTAGCACGACATTTCATCCTAAAACAGATGGTTAATCCGAGAGAGTCATACGGTATTTAGAAGATTTACTTCGACCTTGTGCTTTGGATTTTCAAACTTCGTGGCACAAGCAACTCCCGTTGATTGAGTTCGCGTACAACAATAGTTATCAAGCATCTCTTCGTATGGCTCCTTATGAGTTACCTTATGGACGAAAATGTCGGTCTCCGTTGTTCTTCGATTTAGAAGATTGGAAATGTACGAAGCAGGAAGGGGTTAACAAGAGTGAAAAGTTAGAGAATCCTTCTAAGGCCGTGAGGGCTATGATCGAGAAAGTCCAACAAATACAACAACGGATGAAAGCTGCTCAGGATAGGCAGAAAAGTTATGCAGATATTCGCCGGAGAGATTTAAAGTTTGAAGTGGGGACTGGGTTTTCTTGAAAGTATCTCCACGTAAAGGGTCTTCTCGAATTGGTAAGGGAGGAAAGTTGAATCCTCGTTAGTTGGGTCCATTTGAAATTCTTGAGAAAGTTGGGGAAGTGGATTATAGATTGGATCTATCGCCGAGTCTTACCGGAATTCATAACGTGTTTCATGTATCTCAGCTAAGAATGTTTTACCCGGATGAAATCGAGATTCTCCCTGTTGAAGAAGTAGAGTTGGAACCGAATCTGTCTTTTGTTCAAAAGCTGGTTCCTGTTTCAAGAGTTGAGAAATCGGAGTATCCCTATGGTCAAGGTGTTGTGGCGAAGTGATAAGACTGAAGGGATGACTTGGGAGCCAAAAGAGAAAATGAAGAGGTTCTACACGAAATTGTTTTCTTCCAATCAATGAATCTGGGGACCAGATTCTTCTAGGGGGGGGAGTTGTAACGCCCAATTTCAGACGTTCAGGTAAGCACGCCAAGTGCGGGTCTTCGGGAGTTGGGGGTTTAATTCTATTATTTTATGTATTTGATGATAACTTTCGTTGTATTATATGCATTATGTTCTTATGCATTTATATGAATTTATATGAATTAATTGATGATGGGATTAAATGCTCTTATATGGACTTACTTGATCACTTACTTAATTATATGGACTTAATTGCATCATGAATTGGGAGTTAGTGATCACTTGGCTAGAGATGGAACTTGTTTGCTTGAATTTAAAATTTGAAGGACTAACATGCAAAAAGTGATGATTCATCTTGGTTAGTCGAAGACTCATATAATATATCATATACATTATATCCCATATATTTCATTCGCCATATTAGATCAAGAACTTCACACACACACACACACTAAATTTCGATCAAAACACCAAGAGAGGAAAGGGAAGATTTCATCTCAAATTCCAAGCTTTAATTCAAGGAGGAATTGCACAAGTTAAAGTATCATCATCATATCATCACTTCATCATTTCTTTCTTTCATTTCAAGGTAATTTGGAGAATTTGATTGAATCCATGAATATAAGCTTGAGTAGGATTTGATGAATATATTATGATTTCTTGTTTATTCATGGATAAAAGCATGTTTAGGACCATTAAACCTCAAAGCTATCATGAAATCATGGTTTATATGAAAGTTGGAAGTCATGAGTTTATATGGGGTTTGAATGATGATTTCTTGATGAATCAAAACATGTTTCTGGGGTTATATGTGGCCTAAATGGTATATATTAGCTATATGAATGATATATGATTGTTTTGTAGTGTTTTGGGTTTATTTTTTAAGTGTTTTGGTGTTTGATTGCTTCCTCCCTCGTTATGCCCTGTTTTTCCTTGGTATATGCTGCTGGAGAATGATCCACGGGCGTGGATTTTGACCCACGGTCGTGGATTTGCATCCAGAAACTTGGGAGTTTCGGTAAGAGAATCCACAGGCGTGGATTTTTGTACATGGAGAAATCCAAGGCAGTGGATCTTTCCTGTTTTTAGCCTGAGTTTGTTTTGTTCCGTTTACCCCAGAAACGAACTCCGATTGACCTGTTTTTGAACCCACAGAAACCTTTTGAAGTCTAGAACAACTCCAATTGGAATCATCTCAATATATTTTCCCATTTGTGAGATATTATCAATTCTTCTTGGTGTCACCACTTCATCGACAATCTGCGTTTATTCAACTTCGGGTCTATGCCATTTTTACCTCGTTTTGAACCCTGATTAATTCCATATATCCTTGGAAAGTTCTATTGGTCTAGTTTCATTTCCAACAAATAAAACTCAATTCCAACTTCTATAACTCAAGATATTCCAGTTTTTCTACATCATGCGCACTTTCGAAAATTGTCAATTTTTACCGAACTTCACCAAAACCTTCTTATTGCACTCCTTTCACTTCTTTGGCTCCTTTGTGTGACTTATATGAGTTATATACTTGATTTATTGATAAGTAGGCTCCTTTTTGACACTTCTTCATACTTTATTTGGGAATTTAGATACATTCATGATATTTATTGATTGTAAATGCATGATTGACATCGCATGACTTTGCCGTTCATCTTAAATGGTTCATATGAGTCGAGTCTTATGTATACTTGTCCTTGTTATACAGCTCACGTTCCCGGTGACGAGGAACATGCTCCTTAGGGTGTTTCCTTGCTCCTTTTGGTTGGTAAAGTAAAGGTGAGGTTTGATTGTAGATATATAGAACCCGTACGACCCTATGTGACGTTTTAAGATAAAATGTATCTATATATCTACAGTTTTCAAACCTTAATGACTTTTAACAGATTTCATGAAATGGATTGATTGATTGATTTAGCGAGTAAATTGTATTACAATGTGCGCCTGAGGGTAGTGTATTGAGCTAAAAGGGAAAGCAAGGGCTGACGGGTAACTCTTGCACTATCCTCGCCATGATGGGATCACCTCTGAATCCACCAGGAGGTTTGGTGGAGGAAGAAATCTCGTGCGTGGGAGTCATGTTCCCAATGTACACCATGATTGGATGGTTGGGTCTTGTAAGCCCACAATCACCCGGAGGAAAAAGGGTTCATGAAACTGCTAATTGATTGCACGTAATCACTTGTATGATCATTTAATAAATTGAAACACTCATGATTATTCACTTTTGGAGTAAAGGTTGGAGAATGCCCTCACTCGCCGGGCTGGTGATTTAATTGATAATGATTGAATTGTTAAATTGGATTAGTTGTAATCTCGGGCGAGGATTCACTCTATTCTTGAACTTATATTGTGTTCCTTTATAAAAGCTTACCCGAAATTATAGCTTGCATGATATGTTCGCTTATATTTATTTAAACCCCTCACTCAGTCTTTCATAGACTGACACCTGATATTTTCAGGTTTACAGGGTTCGTGCTAGGCGGGATCGAGTCGGTCTTTCATTTTGGGTCTAGCACTTGTCTTTCTCATTTTATTGTAAAATAGTGTTGCATATCTATTACTTATAAATTGTTTTGGATAATTAATAGGGGAAATTAATATTGTATTTATATGGATATGATGGAAATGAACTTGATATGGTGACAATGAATTGATAATGGAATGTGTGTATATTATTGTGCTTTCGTTTTATTGATTAGGCATGTTTGTATTTAATTGAGGGTTAGTCCCGCCTAGCTACAACGTCTTTTTTTTTTTTTTTTTTTTTTTTTCTGTCTCCCATTGGCTATAGGCTTGATTCATGTATGGGTGCTTGTTCCATATGTGGGTTATACTATAGTACGGGGGATGTGGCTACCTAGCGTTCCGTGTCCTACAATAGTTCAATTCTAGCTCGAATAGATCACATATAAGAACATTGGGAGAAAATTCTATATTTCTACACTATTTATTTTCTTCAAGAAAAGCATGAATTCGAGCACGAAAAACAAAATACAATCGGGAGAAATCGAAGCACTCGAAGTGGAGAATTCAATGCTTACCTTGGATCGTTGATCGGGCAAGAGATGAAGCCGGAACTTGAGCTTAAAGTTCGAGAGTGAATAGTGCCAACTCTCTTCTCTTGTCTCCCTCTAAAGTGTGAGATCGAGCAAATGGGGAAAAAAGGAGGCTGGTTCAGTTTTAAGGCCAAGAAAACCCATTCGGTTAAGTATAAGGGTTCGGTTCAAATGGTTAGAAAATAAAACGATAGAAAGGTCAAACGACTTCAGAAAAAGGTGAGGCTAGTTCCATTGGACCCGAATCGTCAAAACAAATCTAATGGTGGGGTCAGAATTGGAATTTGAATCCCTGAGCTCATGTTAGCCAAGAAATGGCTCATAAACCCTAATCCGGGCTAGGTTCCTAGTCTTCAAATAGATGGACTTTCGAGTCCAAGCACTTAATAAACAAGTTCTAAGGCAAAGAATAACTTAAAATAAACTTCATATAGACATGTTACGCATGCGACATCACATATTTACAACTAAAACAATTAAATTACATAATAAAACTCACTCGTGACCTCATACCTGGTGCAGAGAAGACGGGGTGTCACAATCTCCCCCCTTAAGAGAACCTGTTCCCCAAGTTCTACTGCTCGAGGTTCAAGCTCGAACACCTTTCCGTATTCACCCAAGTTCTAGTTTCATGACGTCCCGACAAAGGTTAGCTCGAGAAAGGTCTTCAAGCACAACAGGGGGTTTAATCGTTTATTGGAAACTCTGAAGTACTGACTCGAATCTCCAACTCAATCCTTTCATTTAAATTGCTCAGTCGACTAACACGATAAAGAGGGTCTAAAGTAGATTCAACTCTCACCATTTGAGTTCATTTGAGTCAACTCTCGCGGTGTTTCTCGATTGACGTGGTTAATGCACTCACGCCGTTCCACAACCAAGCCCTAACCAAATCTCTTCCTTGCCAATGATCTAAGGCTCGAAGTGTCTAACATCCGAACCATCTTCCTACGTCATCCAAAACCTTGAAGAGGTTGTTGATCTCGTTTCAAAGCTTGACCCTCATCTTACCACGAAGTAACAACTCTCGAACACTCAAAACTACACCGTAGGGCAACAAGCAAGCAACAAGAACAAGCACAAAAAAATTTTCAGGCAATGTATGATGCATGTGATATGCATGTTCAGTGTACCACCGATATAGGGAATCTGATGTGGAGATGGAAATTCGATCTATGCTGGAATCCTTGTTGAAGTCCCTTTTTGTTATTGATGCTATGACTTAGAATTCTTGATGTATCTCAACACTTCAACACCTCGACATCGAGTCTTGGAATTCCTGGTAAGTCTGAATACCACGACATTCATTTAGTCTCCAATTCCTCAATTGTCCTTGGGCCTTCAAATGTCATTCCGATTTGAGATGCCACTTTTTGAGTGTACGCTTGGCCTTGTTTCTAATCGTTGCAAATGACTTGGAACCTCTGGCCATCTCTTCTTGGAATTTATGAAAAGTTCTACTAAAACCTTCAACCACCTTAGTTGATCTCCTTCCTCCAAAGGCACGGCTGAATAATGAATAGATCTCCATGCCCCGAATTTGTGATCGACTTCTATTGCTCTCCAAATCTCGAGCCGGGTTCTTATTCTCACACCGGTGGTATTTCTCCGAAGTTACGCCATAATTGAGATATTTCCTCGTGTTCTATCTCCTGAATTGCAATCTTAAATCCTAATTTGTAGACCGTCAACCCCGATCCCTCTCTTATCAAATTCTCCATGTCACCCTACTACTATCATCCTCGATTCCCCAAAGAGAGTCCCCGATTTAACCCTATTTCTTCCAATAACGTTGCTCATACATGAAAATATAACGGCAAAATCTATAAAGAAAACACTAAATATGAATGTCAGGTTACATATCCCGATGTTATGCATCACATAATTCCTAGTCAACATATAGGAATGTTGTAATTAAGAATTAGGGTACGAAGAATAGCGAGCACAAGGTTGAAATATGTCGTGAATGCACGTGCCATGAATGCAAATACCTCTATCTTCAGATTCATGTTGGTTTCCGATTTGAAGCTTTTGATCTCGCTTCCTTTGCTTGTTAGCTCTCGATTGCTCAAAGTCGGAAACCATATTCTCTATTGATCCGTATGCGTAGCATCTTTTTAGCCTATCCCGACACACCTCATATGTATGATTGTCTCCTCCATAACACGGACAAAGTAGGGGCCCTTTCTTCGATCTCGGGTGATTTTCGATCTTATGATTTTCCCCACGGATCTTCTTAGCTCGAGTAGCACGTTCATGGGATCTTCCATCCACTTGTAGATTCGAGCAAAATCCCCTTTCATTTATCGGTTCCAATAGTTCTCTTTCTTTTCTCCTAGTTAATCTCTGATTTTCGACCCTTAAAGCTTTCGTTGGAGCTTTATCCTACATGGTCGTATCCTCCGCAACTAAGACCTCCTTAAATTCATCTCGAAGGCCTTCCATAAATTACCAAGTGTTCATCCTATCGTTGCTCATAATATGAGGCACATATGCACCCAACGTCTCGGGTTCTTCTATGTACTCCATGACCATTTTACCTCCTTGTTTTGAGGTGAGGAATTCTTCAAACCTTCGATCTTGTAAAATGGCCGGTGTGTACCTCTTTCTAAATTCTCAGATCAAGGTATCCCATGTCAATCCTTCGTCGTTGCTTCAATTTGTGGGGAAACTATTTTCCACCACTACCTTGCTTGTCCTTGTAGGAGAATTATGGCAAAGGCGAGCGATACCTTCAGAGTTGCACGGCCACACTTCGAATATGCTCTCCACTTTGGAAAGCCACTCTTCATCTCGAATATCATCACCTTCTCTAAATTGGGAGGGGTTGAATGCCCTGAAGTCTCGATATAATATCGCCATCGGATTCATGGGTGGCACTTCGACGTGATCTTCCTCTTGATTGTAAGGGTGTTGATGTGATGGTTAATCGAAATCTTATCGACATGGTGGGATTTTGAAAATCGTAACAACTAGGGGTGTACAAAAAAACCAAAAACCGAAAAACCGAACCGAACCGACCGAAAACCGAATCGAACCAAACCGACCTAACGTGGTTCGGTTAGGTTTTCAGTTTGGGTTTTTCTAATTTTAGGTTTTTTAGTTTTTTCGGTTCGGTTGCCTGGTTAAACTGAACCGAACCGAAAACCGGTTATTATTTAATTAATTTTTTATTTATTAAACTATATTAATATAGCCTTACTTTTTGGGCTGAGATTTGAGAATATCTCTCCTCTCCTCAAATCTATAAAAATCTCTCCTCCAAATGACCAAATCTGAAAAAGGATTTCTTCCTTTTTGAAAAGCCATATCTCGCTAAGCCAAGATCGGCAAAGCTATTTCTTAATATTTGAAAAGCCATCTCTCCCCAAGCGAAGATTTCTTCAGGTATGTAAACGACGTATCTCTCCCAAATTTCGGATTACTTCAGATCTGAAAAAGCCGTATTTGTCGAAATTTCTTCAGATCTGGAAAACACCATACCAATCACTTGTCCTTCCTTCTCCGGCGAGCCTACCCCAATTCCCCTCCCTTCTCCAGCGAGTAGATGCATAGCGACAACGGTACTTAATTCTCTTGAATCTCTTTTTGGTTTTTATTATTTTAGGCTGTGATGAATGCATTAGATTAATTTTTTTAGTATATCCGTAACTCGGCTTGGCGATATCAGGATTTCTATTAGATGAGTTTACAATTTCATCTAACTGAGGAACATGATTTCTGCAGCCATGGCCGAGAACACCATCTGCGATATGAGCCTCGTATATATATATTTTTTAATTTTGGATTTTAAATCGGTTTTCGGCCGAAAACCGAAACCAAACCAAATTTTTTCGATTAAAATCGAATCAAACCATAAGTGGTTCGGTTCGATTTCGGTTTGCTTTTTTCGAACCGATTTTTTCGGTTAACCGAACCGAAAGTTTGGTTTTGGCCCAAACCGACCGAATGAACACCCCTAGCAACAACTAAAATATAGATATATGCATGTCAGTTAGTACATGAGGATGTCACATAGCTAAATCGGATATGAGCAACTGAGAAATGCAATGCATCATGAAGAATAACATCAACACAATAATAAAATTCATACACATATCATAGCAAATCATGATGCAAGTGCACACACAAAGTCACACTGTCCTATGCCGTTCGACTTAGATAGACGCAACTCGACACTGAACTGAGGTTTTGCAACCTAGAGCTCTAATACCACTTTAGGATATAACACCATGCACAGTGGGTTACCACATCCCCCGTACCTAAACGTAATCCACATCCGAGATGGGAAACCCATACATGAACCAAGCAGAGGCGAACTGTAGCACCCGAAATGCTAGGTAGCCACATCCCCGCACTATAGTTCAATCCACATATGGAACGAGCACCCATACATGAATGAAGCCTATAGCAAACGGGAGACATTAAAAAAACAACACTCTAGCTAGATGGGAGTAACCCTCAATTAAATACAATCATGCATACGACGAAAATGAAAGCATAGTATACGTTCATGTCATTGTCATCATTCAAGTTCATTTTCATCATTTCAATATATACAATCTTCCAAAAGTACTAAAACAATTCATGATACATCATAGGTACCAAGAGGCATAAAGAATACATATGAATCAATATATGAATGAAATGTGCTAGACCCGAAATAAAGACTTGACACGAGTCCAATCCCGCCCAGCACACACCCTGTAAAACCTGAAAAGTGAGGTGTCAGTCTATGAAAGACTGAGTGAGGAGTTTAAATAAATATAAGCGCACGTATCATGCAAGTAACAAACTCGGGTAAGGTTTTATAAAAGGAAGCAATATAAGTTCAAGTAATAAAGAATTTCTAGCCCGAGATTACAACTATCCAATTCAACATTGCAATCAATTCAATTCAATCAATCAGTGGCCCGACGAGTGAGGGCAAATCTCCAACCTTTCTCCGACAGTGTACAATAATTCAGTTATTACGAGATTAGGTGATCATGCAATCAATTAGAGTGCACAATTAGCAGTTTCAGTAACTCCTTTTCCCTCCGGGTGATGGTAGGATTGCAAGGCCCCACCACCCAATCAGTGTGAGCATAGGGTTCATGAGTCTCTATGCCCAGAACTCCTTCCTCCACTAATCTCCTAGTGGGTTCAGGGGTCATCCCAAAAGTTGTGAGGATAGTGCAAGAGTTACCCGTCAGCCCAAACATTCCCGGTTAGCTCAATACACTACCCTCGGGCCCACAGTGAACAATATACTAGCCAAAATAGTCAATCAGTACAGTATAGTTCGGTAATTCAGTTGAGAATCAATAAAGTTTGGAAAACTATAGATATATAGACACATTTTGCCCGAAAGATCACATAGGGTTGTACTGGTTCTATGTAACTAGAAATTAAACCTCACCTGGAAGACAATAATACAAGAACACGAGCTAAGCTGGTGCCTATTAGATCAAGGTATCTCCGCCCTGGAGAAGAACTGGACAAGAAAGGAAACATTGTATACTTGTGAGGTAAGACTCAATAATGATACCAAATATGAAGCACGGCGTAGTCATGAGTATATTCGTGTGTAAAATGAACACATACTTGTATGTAATGATCATGTAGATGCTCATAAATGGATTGGATATAATCCCAAGTAGGCAATAAACCTCACGGAGACCACGTATTCAAGACATGCAATCCTACGAATTCGTTTCACATAAGGCACGGAGTTAACAATTAAGTTTAAGTAATTAAAGACCATAAAGTATCAAAGAACCACATAATCATCAAGTATTCAAGTAATCCAATCATATAAATCACATACGGGAGCCAAGAGAGTGAAAGGAATGCAAGAAGAGGGATTTTGGTGAAGTTTGGCAAAACTTGACAATTTTCGGAAATGCACATGCTGTAGGAAAACTGGAATATCTAGAGTTCTGAAAATTGGAATTGAGTTTTGTTTATTAGATATGAAACCAGACACATATACCTTTCCAATGATATATGGATTGTATTTTATTTCAGAAAGGGAGAAAATGGCGTACACTCGAAGTTAGGTGATTGCAGATTTTCGGTAAAGTGGTGACACCAAAAAGAATTGATTATATCTCACAAACGAAAAAATATATTGAGATGATTCCAATTGAAGGTTGTTCTAGACTTCAATAGGTTTCCAAAACGGTTTAAAAATGAAGTCAATTAGAGTTCTTTTGAGGGAGAATGCTGTACTGAACTGAAGTTTCGTACCCAAAATCTCTTGCAATTCACGCCCCAACTTCGAAGTAAACCGAGGATCCCTGTCTGAAACAATTCTAACCGGAATCCCGTGCAGTCGAAAAATTTCCCTGTTATAAATCTCGGCTAGCTTACGAATCTTGTAAGACATCCTAACCGCAGAAAATGTGCAGACTTAGTCAAACGGTCTACAATCACCCAAATACCATCGAACACTCCTTTCACTTTAGGTAACCCGGAAACAAAATCCATCGTCACCTGTTCCCACTTCCACTCGGGAATAGGTAACGATTGTAGAAGACCTCCCGATTTCTGATGCTCGGCTTTCACTTCATGACAAGTGATACAATGCTTCACATACTCGGTTTATGTTTGTGATGTTCAAGGATTAGATGGAATACTGTAATCAAGTTCAATAAAATTTCTTTTTCCTTGAAAAAGATGTTAATAAAATCTGTTAAATTAATTGTTATTTGTTTATGCTATACACTTGTCGTATCATCATTAAACGGTAATATTTAATTTTTTAGTTTACATTACGCATTCATCATTGATTACATTTTACATTACGCATTCATCATTGATTACATTCAGTAATTCATTCATCAAATGTAGGCATCAATGCAAGAAAAGATGTAGGAGAGTACTTGCGAGGGAGTGTTGGGCCAATGCATGAATTACTACCATTTGTATTGGTTTAATTAACAATCACCAATTTTTAAATGAATGACGCAACTTCCACTGAAGCACTCCATACACTGCGGACAAGAGATTTGGTTCAGTTTTAAAAAGCACTTAGTTTGATCAAGCAAGCAAGAAGCTGCAGCATGTTATTCCAAATTTCCTCTTTTTCTTTTTTTAATTCTTACGTTCTTCTTTGCAAGTTTCATGAAAAGAATAACCCACAAGAAAGAACCTGCATCACAACAGAAAGGTCACAACTAGTTTAACTCGAAGAACATCGATATCAAAAAATATGATCCTTTCTTATAATTCAGCAGCGAGATCAAGTTACATCTTTTCCACATATAACTAAAAACAAGAAAAATAAAGTCTATGAATAACGTATTTTATAATGGATTCTTTTTATAATTCAGCAACGAGATTTAAGGATTTGCAGAAGAAGTGTCCACATCACGGGATTCCCCGGTTGGTTATTGATTCAGACTTTTTAGAACGGGATGTCCCCTACTTTCAGAGGAGTGATGGATGCCGTAGTTGGCGGAGCATTCTTAGCAAAATCTGAAGCAGTTGCTACTGAGCTGTTAGATAAAACGTCACAAAACGATGTCTTTGTGCATGAGAGGAGCCATTCGCAACTAGTGAAAGTACAAGCAGGAGTTATGGAGTTAGATGGCTTAACCGCCATCAACACGAAATTTGAAGCCCAAGCAGACACGGGGCGTGTGGAAACTTTCGAGTGAGGCAATAGGTTTCTACACGGGCATGTGGTGATTGAATTGAGGGTCCACACTAGCATTTCGAAAGTCGCTAAGCGAAAAAACAGGGGAAAAATAGGGTACACACTCGGGAATGGTTCCAAATCACTCCCACTCCCAAACCAAATCAAGGAATCAACTAAAAACTAACACATAACACGTATACGGTTCATATATACCATTTAGGCCATATTTAATCCAAGGAAACATGTTTTAATCATCCAAAATTCATCCAACAAATCCACATACTTTCATACCATCAACTTCTCATTTCCCTCAAGAATTCATGCAAGCTTTGAAGTGTAAAAGTCATGATCAAGCTTCTAATCACATACACACAAGAATTCATACCATAATTCACAACCCTACTCAACATGGATTCAAGACTTCAAACATCAACTCACTCTACCTTGAAATGAAAGAAAGATGGGATGAAATGAGGAGATGATGATGATGCTTCCACTTATACAATTCTTCCTTGAATTCTAGCTTGAAAATGACATGAAATCCTTCTTCCTTTTCTTTGTGTTTCCAACGTGATTTAGTGTGTGTGAGTGTGTGAGATTCTTGAAAGAAAAATGATGAATGGAATGGAATGGAATGGAAGAGATAAAATGATATACACAAAAGTCTTCCAAGAAAACAGATGAGTCACAACATTTTGCACAAAAGTCCCTAAGATATTGAATTAGTGAAAACAAGTTTCACCTCATAGAATATGATCATATAACTCCATTTATGCTAATGCAATTATCACCACATATTTATAATATGATCACTTAAGGGAAATTAGACAATTAAATCACGTTCGGTAATTAATTCAGGTAATTTTCTCACGTTAACAATGATTTCATATAAATTCATGGAAATATAACGCATCTAATGTTATGAAATTCATATAATATTGTATAATGAATGAATTGAAAAACCGGGCGTTACACGAACGGGAGTCAGACAGACACACACCTAAGCTAGGCAGAATGTAGACCCTAAAATTTAAAAGAAATGCGTATATGGAAAAAAATCATATAAACGAATATTAAATCACAAGCAGCAGGTGACGAATTCAACTAGCATACATACTTAATCCCGAATATAAATATAAATCATAAAAGCAGACGGGTTCGAACTATTTTCTAAAAGCCTATCCCGGATTGAATACATAAAATAACAATGCAAACATAACCATACATTCGTACTTATAGAAAATACAAATCATATGAAATGCAATAGACCCGAACAAAATAAAAGACACGATAGACTCCGAGGACTCGACACACTCCGCCTAGCTCGAACTCCACGCAATACCTGCACTCTAAAAACAATGGGGAGGGAGAGGGGTTAGTCACACTGACTGAGTAAGGGGCTAACCACACACACTACATATGTATAAGGAGCAAAGCACATTAAAGCATAATGTTCGTGAACTCGGGGATAATTTTTGCACGCCAAAATTTTTGCCCGTGATACATATATATAGGGATTACTAATTAAAATGGAACGAAACTTAACCTAACAAATTCATACATCAAACATATCAAAACATACCTTATCATATCAAATCATTTCATATCTTATCTTATCTTATACTTTCAAATGATTCATATTTTATCTTAATTATAAGTCTATACCCGTTTCACGAACTTCAACAGAGAAAGAATACATAACTCGGCGGGTACGAGTATCAAATCCCATCCTGGGCTCCTCATACGATTCATAACATAGCAAACGAAATCAAGGCATAACATACTTACAGATCAAACCTCCATGTCAGGCGGTGGAAGGGTTGCGCGACCCTAACCATCCATACAGGTGAGGGGAGTGCAAGCTACTCCAAACCCTCAGGATATCCATCCCCCACCAAACCTACTGGAAGGTTCAGGAGTAATCCTAACAAATTGGAGACTATGTCTAGGCCTAGCCCGACAGCCCAATGTCATCCCGGGATTCCTAGCCCACAGCCTCCGGGACCCATCATACTAGAATAGATCATAATAGAGCATATCAGAGCATATCTAACCCGCTACAGAACTTAACGTATCAAGACATACATAACAAACTTTACCTTACAACAACTATGCTATACATACCTCTCCGTGTCAAATCCATAACATATCCATAGCACGTAGCTCTCAGCTCATAAGAGGCACACGGTTTGAAGCATAGTTTAATGTTGCAAACAGAACGAACCATAACAAATCAGAACAAGTGTACATAGGCTTGTACATAGCGTATCATACTGGCAAGTGCTTAGGAAAATCATAAACTTACATTTCCTGCACATATATACTTATACTTAAGGTTATAGTTCGCATGCATATAAAACGAGCACATTTCGATAGGGTTTAACTATAAACTAACCTCACCTTACGCCAACGAGTCCGGGAACGAGACAAGTGATCCACCCCGGAATCAACAGGGCTAATGAAACACCACCCAAGGTGCACCTAGACAAACTGAAGGCAAATCATAAACTTAGACTCAAGGACGAACCACATAGACGCACGGCGTATGCATAGGCACTTGAGAGTTGCACACACTTAGGCAAAGTTCCCATGTAAATCAATCTCAGGCATGAAAGGACATATTATAAATTAACACAATCATAGAACACCTCAAGAGATGTTCATGTTAACAATTAATGCAAACACATACAATTAAAATGTATAAAGTAGCATTTAATCATATATGAACGCATAACACATTCAAACACTCAAGGCATACCCTAAAATCATAAAATGAATTATATCTTATCAATTCATATTCATATCATATCATAAATCAGGTTAGGATCATGCTTGGGGAGGGATAAAAGCGTAAACGAGCAAACGAAATGAGACAAAGAACATAACTCCACATAAAAGGGGAGACATGGGGGTGTCTCCCTACAGAACAAACTGAGCCACGGCCGTGGCTCAGTACAGAGGTTCAAGGATTCCAAGGAGGCATGGTCGTGTCTCCCTCAAAGCCCAAATTGAAACACCGTCGTGTCTCAGTACAGCGGCAAAATCTTCAAAACGCACGGCCAAACACTGCCATGGCACCCAATAAGAGTGTGGGGAGAAAGGGAAAGCAAACCGGCAATAACCAACTACAAAAACTCCTAAAAAACAAGCTTATAGCACACCTCTAACCACATAATCACATGAATCAAGCTAGAAAATGAGAAACCATAGAAGCTTAAGCAAGGTACAACAATGGTGGTTCGGGAAATAGGCAAGCAATGCACAAGATTTCAACAAAGAAATTGCAAGCATGTTCACGGGAGCAACATACTTCAATTCTAGCTCAAATAAATCACATATAAGCACATTGGGAGAAAATTCTATATTTCTACACTATTAATTTTTTTCAAGAAAAGCTTAAATTCGAGCACAAAAAATGAAATACAATTGGGAAAAATCAAAGCACTCGAAGAGGAGAATTCAATGCTTACCATGGATTGTTGATCAGGCGAGAGATGAAGCTGGAAGTTGAGCTTAAAGTTCGGGAGTGAATAGTACCAATTCTCTTCTCTTCTCTCCCTCTAAAGTACAAGATGGAGCAAATGGGAAAGAAAGGAGGGCTGGTTCGGTTTTAAGGCCACGAAAATCGGTTCGGTTCACAATGGGCTCGGTTCAACCAGTTAGAAAATAAAACGGTAGAAAGGTCAAACGACTTCAGAAAAAGGCAAGACTAGTTCCATCGGACCCGAATTGTCGAAATAGATCCAATGGTGTGGTCAGAATTCGAATCCGAATCCTCGAGCTCAGGTTACCCAAGAAATAGCTCATAAACCCTAATCCCTGTTAGGTTCCTAATCTTCAAACAAATGAAATTTAAAGTCCAAACACTTAATAAACAAGTTCTAAGGCAAAGAATGACTTAAAATAGAGTTCTTATAGACATGTTAGGCATGCGATGCCACATATTTAAAATTAAAACAATTAAACTACGTAATAAAACTCACTCGTGACATCATAACTGGATTACCGAGAAGATGGTTTGTGACACCCCCTTCGTGCGACCGTACATGTTCGTGCCACGTGTGAGTTTAATTTCTGAATTGCCTTTATCTTTATACTTTAATTTATTTAAACTCTTGATATATGCTCTTTATTTGATATTTATATGTAATTACTTGAATTATTTGATTTAAATGTCATAAATATGCCTAAGTGTTTATATTATTTGAAATCTTGTAATATTTGGATTTATATGATATGTATTTAACTTCCTAGCATGCTAATTTCTTGAAATTATATGAATCTAATTGACTTTTATTCATTTGGACTTGATTTTATGTTTTTTAAAAGTTTTAGGGCTTAATTGAAAATAGGCTTTGGACCTATTTGACACTTTTTGAAAGTTTAGGGAGCTATTTGAAAATAGGACCCCTTAAGCTATTTTAATTCGTATCTTGAGTTAGGGAACTCGGATTTGAGATCTGTCTTATCCGTTGGACTTGCTTCGACGATTTGGATCCAATGGAATGAATCTCGTAATTTTTTGGTGTCGTTTGAACCTCTGACGAAGCCATTTTCAGTCCGTTTGGACCAAAATTCTAATTCAAGCCCCACTTTGACTTCTTGGATCTGATATTAGCCTAATTTCACCCATTTTGTACCATATTTCCTTCCCCTTTCCTTACCCGCTTGTACGTGTAGCAGCAGCTTAACAAGAAGAGGAGAAACAAAGCCATTTCTTCACCATTCCACACCTTTGAGCTCATATCGTCTCTTTCACCTATCCAAGCTTCAAGGTAAGAGTGTATTCTCGTTCTTCATGTTATTGTGCTTCTTTCATCCATGTGAATTTGAAATTGAGTTAAAAATGCATGAGGGATGGTTGTATGAATGAATAGTTAGGGTTATTTCATTTTTGGAAGAACTTGCTCATTCTTTGGTCTTTTTGAAATCTAAGACATATATGTTGATCCTTGTTGCTCCTATGTTACATATTTATGACTCTATTTGTTAGTAGTTTCTTGTTAGATGAGATGCCATTAATATTCTTGAACTTTAGTTGCAAGAAAGCTTGATATATATTGGTCTTTTTCTTCATTCTTCTTGTTGTATATGCTGTGCGTGATTAGGGACTGTTTCAGCTTGTGTTTTCATGCATTGTATGGCCTTAAGCTGCTGTTGTTACTTACTCTATTGCTGGTGTTCGTGCCCGTGTTTTCCCTGCCCAAAAATCTGTTGTTGCTACTGTTCAACTTCGAAGAAGAAAGGGGTGCGCGGCCGCGCGGTTTGCATGCAAGAAATGCACGCGGCCGCACGGTAATTGAACTGAACTCAAGCATAGCCGCTCAGATGTGCTTGACCTGGGCATGATTTTTGTGGAATTAATGGTGTTGTTCATGACTGCCTGCATGTGTGTATACGTGTTGCATGCATGGTTTTGTTTTAACATTAATTGCTACACCTTTCGTTGCCCCTCTTTGTTTATTAATAATATATATAATATGCTAACAAACTTTGTTCATTGTTTGTATATATTAATCTGTTATGTAGTATACTACTAGCTTTATTTATTATCTATATATAATATTAATTTGTCATATAATATAATTATAAACCTTGTTTTAATTTATGAATTTGATTTAAAATAAGTGATACTTGTTGTAAGCCTTATTTTAATTTCATGAATTGATTTGTTTATAATATTAAATTGTTATATGATGTGTTATGAGTCTTGTTTTAATATGAGTTATACGTGTTGCAACCTTTAATGACTTAAGTGTTGCATTCTTGCATCTCATATGCATACGTTACATTCGCATCGCCGTGCATCTATTTGGTACATAAGTGAGTCTAAATCTAGGGTTTTGTGTTTGTGTGTTACCAAGGAGGTTCCCATGGAGGTTGTTGAGCCCGAGACCTAGTTATTGGTGGTCGGTAAGCACGTAAAACCCCTATGCGCTCGTATTTCTGGCCCGCATGTGACTATATATTATATATTTAGTTAAATATGTGTTCTGTAGGGCCCGGAGCGGCGAGCCACCACATCCCCCGCACCTAGACCTAAACCCACATATGAAATAGAAATCCATACGTGAGAACAAGACTAAGCGAATGGGGACCAACACACACTCGCTAGGCCAGGCAGAGCGAAGACAGGAGCAGAGCGCGCAATACAATAACAAAGCGAAAGCTTGCATACCAAATTCAAGAAATATAAATCAACAAGTACGGGGTTCAACTATCCCTAGAAGCCTGTCCCGAAATATACAAACAACAATTCATATGATTTATACATAATTCATCCAACATATATAAATCTTATACAAAAGTGTGATTGAATGCAGATGAAAATGCAACTCGAGCTATGTGACTAGAACTTGACCGACTCACGACTCCGCCTAGCACGAACCAACCTGCAATTGAAAAGTTGAAAGGAGAGGGTCAGTCCACCGACTGAGTGAGGGGGCTAACGTACACCCACACAAGTATACATATAGAGCAGAGCAAGTATTAAATAAAAGACAATGAACCGGGACAGGGTTTAGAATACCAAAAACCATTTCAAAACAAACTTATTCATATTCATATCATAATCGGAAATAGCTTACAATAAAGGTCCTATCTCGTTTCATAATCAGCATATCTTAACGAATTCTTATACCCGGCGAGTACGGGTCTTACCCTAACTCCCCAATTATTAATAAACGTATTAAAGCAGAAAACTCAAATCATAAACCAATCAAACCCCAACAACATTTACTTCGGGGAGTAAACCCTCACTACTCTTACCAATACACAAGGGGTAGCTAACCCACGTTGTGCTTGAAGCACCACTCCTCCTCAACCTCCAAGACTCGCACGTAAGTACTTCAAATGGGAATCGTGCATAGGCTTAACCCAACGGCCCTTGCCATCCCAGGCGTCCTTACCCACATTTCCCTGGGCCCGACAAATCTGAACCCAGCTTAACATATCATAACTCACAACATAACATGCTTATCATACTTATAACGTGACATACTTTCGTACCTTAGCATACCTTACCTTGCAACTCAGCATATGCTTTTAGCATACCTCTTCGTGTCATCCTAAATCATAACAGGTTGAAGAAGATCATAGCTTGCATGAAGATACATGGTTTGGGGCATAGCCTTGTTGCAAAACATTTTCAAGCTCACATATGCTCGTACGTATATGTCAAAATCATTTATTCGTATGACAAAGTCATAAACATATATTATAAACACGTATCTATTCTACAAATTTAATAGTACAACCACATGCTGTAGTACCCCACACGGTGGGTCATCACATCCCCCGCTCCTAAGCCCAATCCACATACGAGATGGGAAACCCGTCCATGAACCAAGCAGATGCGAACGAAAGACAGACAGACACACACCTAAGCCAGGCGGAACGTAGACCCTGCAATTTAAACAAACCAACAAAAATGAATGCGTATGCGGAAGCGAGTCATATATTTACATAAATGAATCACAAGTAGCAGGTGACGGGTTCAACTAGCATAGATACCTATTCCCGAATAATAACATAAATTATAAATACAAACGGGTTCAATTCTGTTCCTAAAAGCCAGTCCCGAAATCGAATATACATAATAAACAATGCATACATAATCAAACATTCATACTTATAAAAGAATCCGAATCGACTGAAATGCGACAGACCCAACCGAAATAATAGACACGACAGAGACCAAGGACTCTAAAAATGAAAGGGGAGAGGGGTCAGTCACCCGGACTGAGTGAGGGGCTACCCACACATGTTATATAAATTGAGCACGGCACATATAACATACAATGCTCGTGAACTCAGGGATAGTTTTTACACACCAAAACATTTGTCCGTGATACATACATATAGGGGCTCCTTAACAAAAGCGAAACAAACATACCTTAACAGATTCATACTTAACGAACATAACAAGACATACCGTATCATAGCAAATCGTTCATTTCATAATTTACTTTCAAAAGGTCCATATTTTAACTTAATAAAGAGTCTATCCCCAATTCACTAACTTAACCGAACATATGAACATAACTCGGCGGGTACGAGTACCAAATCCCATCCTGGGCTCCTCCGACTAATCATACAAAACAAATCAAATCATAGCATAACATGCATATCATATATACCTCCTTCTCCGGTCATCGAAGGGTTGCGCGACTGTAACCACCCATACAGATGAGGGGAGCTCGAACACTCAAACCTTCACGTTCCCATCCCCCTACCAAACCTCCCGGCGGGTTCAAGGTTATTCCTATCAAACTGTGGAGATGTGCACAGGGGTGATAACCGGCGACCCCATGGTCATTCGGGGTTTCCCGTCTCTATAACTCCGGAACCTATCATACCGAACATATCATAATAGATCATAACATAACCCGCTATAGAACTTAACATAACAAACGTACATAACAACCTTACCTTGCAACAACTATGCTTTACATACCTCTCCGTGTTATATCCATAGCCTATCCATAGATCGTAGCTCACGGCTCATAAGAGGCACACGGTTTGAAGCATAGTTTGATATTGTAACCATAATAAATCAAAACATACCAAAACAAGTGTACATAGGCTTGTATGTAGCGTATCATACTTGCAAAGACTTGTCACATTCATCAACTTACGTAGTTCGCACATATTTACTTATACTTAAGGTTGTAGTTCACATGCATTGAAAACAAACACATTTTATAGAGTTTAACTATAACCTAGCCTCACCTTACAGCAACAGAAGCCAAACACAAAGAATGAGCCACCCCGGGATCAACACGGACGATGGGACACCACCCCGGATGTACTTGAGCAAACTGAGAACCAAATACAGAAGTTAGACTTAAGGATGAACCACATAGATGCACGACATATGCATTATAACTTGAGGGATGCAAACACATAGGCAAGGTTTATATTCAAACTAATTTTACACAATTAAATGCATTTAACAAAGTGGAGATATATAACAATGTCCATATGTGCTTCGTGGTAACAATTCAGATTACTCAAGCAACCGAAAATGCATATACGAGCAAATACATACACATAAGCATGATATAACAAGTTAGGAAAAAGTTCGGAAGTGAAAAGGTGCAAGAAAAGCGAAAGAAGAGCACAAGAAATGGTTCTGAGCAAAAATGCGCAAAAGCTGGAAATTTTATGAAACGGACAAGCTGTAGGAAAACGATCATAACTTGAGTTTGAGAAATGGAAATTAAGTTTTGTTTATTGGAAATGAAACTAGACACATAGATCTTTCCAATGGTATATGGATCGAATCATTGTTCAAAGCGAGACAAAAACGGCGTAGGTTTGAATTTGGACGAAAGCAGAATTCCGGCGAAGTGGCGACACAAAATTCAAACGGTTATATCTCATAATCTAGAACGAATTTTGAGGTGATTTCAATTGGAGAGTGTTCTAGACTCAAAAACGTTTCTACAGGGCAAAATTTAGACAAAACGGAGCACGTATGAGGTAGGCGCGGCCGCGACAAAATTGCACTGGAAACCAGTCGCGACCGCAAAGGCAAAACAGAAGCATTTCCTGGAGAATGGTCGCGGAGGCGAAAATTTTACACATAATTCGGCCGCAGGCGCGACCGAGCTCGTACCAACACATCCATGGCGTCGGAAACAGTAACAAAAACACCAAAACAGCCTCAAACGACCATGAAACATCCCAAAATTCACACCACTAAGCAAGCATAACACGTAGATCACATAAATGCAACATAGGTCACCAAACAAACCCCGAGCATACAAAATCCCGAACCCGAAACTATTCATGAACACCGCAAATAAGCACCTAGACACAGAATCAAGGCACAAAATACACGTAGAAACGAAGCACGTAACGAGAGGAATATAATAGTTACCTTGATTCTTCGACCGGGTGGTCGGATCTCGCAAGCTTGAGCTCCAAGCTTGTAGGGCCAAAAAGGGGCTTTCTTCTTCTCCTCTCTTGCCTTGTATTGATCGATCCAAGTGGGAGAGTGAGAGGAAGGCTGATATTTTTAGCCTTCAAGTCTTGAAACGGGTCGGTCACACGGGTAGGGTCAAATGGTATCCGGTCCATTCGGATCAGATTTTAAAAAGGTAGGGCGATCAAATGGCTTTAGAAAGATAAAAGGTTAATTTCATTAAATCCGAATCATCGAAACGAACTCAATGACAAGGTCGGAATTCGCATTCGAATTCCCGAGCTCAATGTAGCCACGAGGGCTAAAAACATCCTAATTACAATTAGGTCCCTAATTTGCAAATATTGGACGATTGAGTCCAAGTACATTTAATTAAATTCTAATGCGTACATAACTACAATAGATTACAAATTGACACGTAAGGCATGCAACTCACATAATTACTGAATTAAACTCTGCCGAGACATCGTACCTGGATTGCTGAGAAGACGAGGTGTCACAAACTCCCCCACTTAAGAGAACCTGGTCCCCTGGTTCGCCTGCTCGAGTTTCAAGATCGAATAACTTTCCGTATTCACCCCAAGTTCGAGGTTCATGACATCCCGATGAGGGTTAGCTCAAGAATGGCCTTCAAGAACAAGGGCTTTGAATTCTCCAAATTGATCCGGTTATTTGAATTGTTCGATCAACTCGCACGATAAAGAGCGTCTAAAGTAGATTCAAATCTCACCATTTGAGTTCATTTGAGTCAAATCTCGAGTTCGGTGTCCTCTCAAAAGGCACAGTTAAAACCCACGAACCTCCTTCTTGTCCACGATCTAAGGTCTGAAGTGTCTAACATCCGAACCCCCTCTTCATACATCACCGACTCTTCAAAGAGGCTTGTGGAAATGTTGCAAAACACGACCCTCATCTTACCGAAGAAACACTATCGAACACTCAAAACACAAAACAAAACTAAAAATGCATGATGCACGTGATATGTATGTTTTAGTGTACCATTCACCGATGTGGAAAATCTCATGGTATCTTGATTTGATCAAAGCCGAGGTCTCCTTGCCCATATTTATGCCCTGAAATTCCCAATATATCTTGTGTGGCGAATATCATCCCGATCTTCATCCCGTAGTTGTTGCCCATCCTCGGAATTCTTCTAACCCAATCTTCGTCCTACGGTTGATGTTTAATTTTGAAAGTTCTTCAAATTTTATCTCTCTTAAACGTTCTCTTGGTCTTGTTCACAATCCCCAAGAACATGAAATCTTCGGACTTCGGTTAATCACTATGATCGCTCATCATCACTCCCATAACCCGAATTCCTTTGCCAGTACGTGTCTTATAGGAACATCCAAGAATTGGCCTCGCTCCGAAATTATAATCATTCCCCACAAAAATTCGTTTGGGCATGGAAATTATTTTCCCCAAGGCTAGCACTCTTCTTCTTTGGAAATTCTACAGCCCCACGAAATCCAAATGAGGCCTCCTAACAATCTGCTTCAAATTCTCTTCTCCAAAGGCACTGTTAAGTAGAAAGACATTCACCATGCCACCGTAATTTTTGTTGATCAGGTTTGTCTCTAAGTCCCAAATTGAGCCGACATTGGGTTTGTTTAATTTATACCGTTAGTGGAAATCCTTGATACTTCTCCTCCTTTGTTTGTCATGGATTAATTCCGGCACCTTTGTTATCTCTCGAACCCAGATTCTCAATAAATCACGTCCTATTCCCAGTAAAATAATCCTCCATAGAAATTAAACTTCCTTCAAGGTGTACCCCCAAATCTAAATCTTCAACCTCATTTAGGCTTTCCAAACCAAACTTCCTCGACCCCTTCTTCGAGTCACCCTACAATCTTCAACCCACTCTTAAAAGAGAGTCCTTAATTCCAACCAGCACTAACCATCTCTTCCAACTTCGTAAGATACCAAACTTGAAGGTTGAAAGAAACGACATCCTAGCAAGCAAACACTGAATATCCATGTTGGGTTATAATGCCGATGCTATGCATTACATAATTTCCACTCAAGCGCATAAGAATGTTAATAGCAAATACCTCCATCCTCAGATTCATGTTGTTTTCCAAATTGAAGATTTTGTTCACATATCCTTTGTTTGTTAACCTTTGACTGCTCGCACTCGGAAACCATATGCTTCTTTGATCCGCATGTGTAACACTTCTTCAACCGATCCCAACACATGTTGTAAGTGTGATTGGTTCCTCTACAATAGGCACATGGTTGAGGTTCTTTTCTTAGTTTTGAAGGATTCCCAACCTTATGCTTCATTCCTCGGATCTTCTTCTTACCTTGAGTATCGGGGAGAGGGAATCTTTCCTCCACTTGTAGATTCGAGCATAATCCCAATTCACTTCTCGGTCCCAAATTCTCTTCTTCTTTACCTCTTGTTAATCTTCGATTCTCAACCCTTGAAGCTCTCGTTGTAGCTTTATCCTATGTGCTCGTATCCTCCGTAATTAAGGCCTCCTTAAACTCATCACAAAATCCTTCCATGAAGTGCCAAGTCTTCATCTCCTCGTTGTTCATAATAAAAGGCACGTAAGTGCCTAGCCTCTCAAATTCTTTAATGTACTCCATTACCATTTATTTTCTTGTTTTAGGGTACGGAACTCTTCAAATCTTCGGTCTCGTGAAATTTCTTGAGTATACCGTTTTCTAATTTCCAAATGAAGGTATCCCATGTCAATCCTTCGCTCGTTGCTTCAATTTGTGGGGCAACTCTTTTCCAACATTATCTCGCTTGTCCTTGTTGGAGTAGAATGGCAAGACAGGCTTTATCTTGGGAGTTGGACGGCCATATTTCTAAGATACTTTCTACTTCAGAGATCCATCCTTCTTTAAACTGGGAAGGATTGAAGGTCCGGAAGTCCCTATATAATGTTTCCATCGGATTCATAGGTTGTGCTTCGGTTGATGGTTCCTCTCGGCTAGAAGGATGTAGACGGGATGGTTGACCTAAATCTTGTCGACGTGGTGGCATCCTGAAATTCTCAACAACTACAATATAGGTATATATGCATGCCGGTTAGTACATGAGGATGGCACATAATTAAATCAAGTAGTAGCAATTAGGAAGATGTAATGCTTCACGAAAAGTAAAAGCAGCAAAGTGAAAAGAGTTCAAACGTATATTATAACAAATTGTTATGCAAATACGTGCACATAACCACATTGTCCTCTGTCGTTCGAATTAGACTGACACGACATGACTCTGAGCCCTGGTTTTGCAACCCAGAGCTCTGATACCACTTTATGATGCAGCACCCCGCATGGTGGGTAACCACATCCCCCGCACCAAAGCCCAATCCACATACGAGATGGGAAACCCGTACATGAACCTAGCAGAGGCAAACGGAAGACAGACAGACACACACCTAAGCTAGGCGGAACGTAGACCCTTTAATTTAAACAAACCAACAAAAATGAATGCGTATGCGGAAGCGAGTCATACATTTACATAAATGAATCACAAGCAGCAGGTGATGGCTTCAACTAGCATAGATACCTAATCCCGAATAATAACATAAATTATAAATGCAAACGGGTTCAATTCTGTCCCTAGAAGCCTGTCCCGAAATCGAATATACATAATAAACAATGCATATATAATCAAATATTCATACTTATACAAGAATCCGAATCGTATGAAATGCGACAGATCCGAACGAAACAACAAACACAACAGACACCAAGGACTCGACACTCCGCCTAGCACGAACTCCAAGCAACCTGCACACTAAAAATAAAAGGAGAAAGGTCAGTCACACGGACTAAGTGAGGGGCTACCCACACACGTTATATAAATAGAGCACGGCAAATACAACATACAATGCTCATGAACTCAGGGATATTTTTTACACACCAAAACATTTGTCCGTGATACATACATAAAGGGGCTTCTTAACAAAAATGAAACAAACATAACTTAACAGATTCATACTTAACGAACATAACAAGACATATCGTATCATAGCAAATCGTTTATGTCATAATTTACTTTTAAAAGGTCCATATTTTAACTTAATAAAGAGTTTATCCCCGTCTCACGAACTTAACAGAACATATGAACATAACTCGGTGGGTACGAGTACCTAATCCCATCCCAGGCTCCTCCGACTAATCATACAAAACAAATCAAATCAAATCATAGCATAGCATGCATATCATCTATACCTCCTTCTCCGGTGATGGAAGGGTTACACAACCCTATCCAACCATACAGACGAGGGGAGCGCGAACACTCAAATCCTCAGGTTCCCATCCCCCTACCAAACCTCCTGGCGAGTTCAGGGTTATTCCTATCAAACTGTGGAGATGTGCACAGGGGTGATAACCGGCGACCCCATGGTCATCCGGGGTCTCCCGTCCCCATAACTCCGGAGCCTATCATACCGAACATATCACAATAGATCATAACATAACCCGCTATAGAACTTAACATAACAAATGTATATAACAACCTTAACTTGCAACAACTATGCTTTACATACCTCTCCGTGTCATATCGATAACACATCCATAGCTCGTAGCTCTCGGCTCGTAACAGGCACACCGTTTGAAGCATAGTTTGATGTTGCAACCATAATAAATAATAACATACCAAAACAAGCGTACATAGGCTTGTACATAGGTCATCATACTTGCAAAGACTTGTCACATTCATAAACTTATGTAGTTCGCACATATTTACTTATACTTAAGGTTATAGTTCACATACATTGAAAACAAAGACGTTTTATAGGGCTTAACTATAACCTAGCCTCACCTTACACCAACGGAAGACAAACATTTAGAATGATCCACCCCGGGATCAACACAAATGATGGGACACCACCCCGGATGTACCAGAGCAAACTGAGGACAAAATATAGAACTTAGACTTAGGATGAACCACAAAGACACACGGCATATGCATTTTCAGTTGAGAGAAGCAAACACATAGGCAAGGTTCATATTCAAACTCATTTTATACAATTAAATGCATTTCACAAAGTGGAGATATATAACAAGGAGCATATGTGCTTCGTGCAAACAATTAACATTACTCAAGCAACCTAAAATGCATATACGAGCAAATACATACACATAAGCATGATATTACAAGTTCAGAAGTGAAAAGGTGCATGAAAATCGAAAGAAGAGCACAGGAAATGGTTCTGAGCCAAAATGGACAAAAGCTGGAAATTTTATGAAGCGGACAAGCTGTAGAAAAACGATGATAACTTGAGTTTGAGAAATGGAAATTAATTTTTTTTATTGGAAATGAAACTAGACACATAGATCTTTCAAATAGTATATTGCTCAAATGATTATTCAAAGCGAGGCGAAAATGACGTAGGTTTGAAGTTGAACGAAAGCAGAATTCCGGCAAAGTCGCAACACAAAATTCAAAAGGTTATATCTCACAATCTAGAACCAATTTTGAGGTGATTCCTTGTTCTAAACTCAAAAATATTTCTACAGCTCAAAATGCAGACAAAACGGAGCACGTATGAGGTCAGTGCGGCCGCAACAAAATTGGACTAGAAACCAGTCGCGCCCGCGAAGGCAAAACATAAGAATCTCCTGGAGGACGGTCGCGGGGGCGACCATTTTTAGAAATAATTCGATCGTGGGTGCGACCGAGCTCGTACCAGCACATCCATAGCATCGGGAACAGTAACAAAAACACCAAAACGGCCTGAAACAACCACAAAACATCCCAAAATTCATACCACAAAGCATGTATAACACGTAGATCACATAAATGCAAGTTAGGTCACCCGAAACAAACCCGAGCATACAAAATCCCGAACCCGAAACTATTCATCAATACCCCAAATAAGCACCTAGACATGAAATGAAGGCGCAAAATACACGTAGAAACAAAGCACGTAACGAGAGGAATAAAATGGTTACCTTGGTTCTTCGACCGGGTGGTCGGATCTCGCAAGCTCGAGCTCCAAGCTTGTAAGGCCAAAAAGGGGGGCTTTCTTCTTCTCTTCTCTTTCCTTGTATTGATCGATCAAAGTGGGAGCGGGAGAGGAAGGCTGATATTTTCAGCCTTCAAGGCTTGAAACGGGTCGGTCAGAAGGGTAGGGTCAAACGGTATCCGATCCATTCGGATCGGATTTTAAAACGGTAGGGCGATCAAATGGCTTTAGAAAGATAAAATGTTAATTTCATTGAATCCGAATCATCGAAACGAACTCAAAGATAAGGTCGGAATTCGCATTCGAATTCTCGAGCTCAAGGTAGCCACGAGGGCTAAAAACATCCTAATTACAACTACGTCCCTAATTTGCAAATATTGGACGATTTAGTCCAAGTACATTTAATTAAATTCTAATGCGCACATAACTAAAATAGAATACAAATTGACATGTAAGGCATGCAACTCACATAATTACTGAATTAAACTCTCCCGAGACATCGTACCTGGATTGCTGAGAATACGGGTTGTCACACATGCGGGCCTTGAAAATGAGCACGTAGGGTTGTAGGTCGTATTAACTAAAAAGAAACAAACCTAAACCTCACCTTTTACCAAAAGTTCTCTAGGACGAGCGTTGATTGTCAAGAAGACGCTAAATGGTGGATCCGACACCTCTCAAACTCAATTATGAGACAAACGAACACATACTTAAGACATAGACTCGAACACAAACCAATTAGATGCACGACGACGCATACAAATGCAAGTGGATGCAAGACATGTCATATAAATTCATACTTAGGCTTATCGGAGCAAATAACCAAGTATCACAAAGACAATTCAAGAATCAAAATCATATCCTATTAAACAATCTCATAACATATCATATTATAGCATAACATAAGCGTTCATAACTTTAAAATGCATAAAGGAGGCAAACAACATAAGAAAAGATTAAACGTATCACTTATACAATCATGAATTCATGTCACAATTATACCTAGCAATCAAGGCCATAAACTTAAAATAAATAACGAAACATAACATATTACAATATATAACATGTTAGGATCATAATTGGGGAGGGATAAATCAAATATAATCAAGAACATAGCAAGAAAAACAAGCAAACATCACATAACATCACAACGGAGAAAGAAAAATGGCTAAACGGAAACCACCACGTAGCAGCCATTAAATGGTTGCCAAAGGGGGTGACACGGGTGTATCTTCCTTGTAGAACAAAGTGAGACATGAGTGTGTCTCAGTATAGACACCCCAGCCCAAGGGTGACAGAGGGGTGTCCCCCAAAAAGCTTTGGGAACGCCATGGGCATGTCCCTGGGTGAGAGCTTCTTCTTCTTCCCGAATCAACTGCCAATACGAATGGAAAGCAAGTAAGGATGTAACGCCCCGACTTTCTGGTCGAACACGTACGACATATGTGTTTACCAATTTGCACAAATTACTTGTTTTATTTTCATAATTACTTCATTAATTTTATATTTTATATACTTAGTTGATATTTAATTTGAATTCTTATTCACTGAATTTTACTCGAGTTTGAATGCATTTGTTTACTTGATCTTGTTTCAGCTTGATTTGATTTTCGTTTTTTGTGATAATTTTGAATGATCGATATAAGTGTTCTATGTTCATGTTTATATGTTCTTTGATTGATTTCATTCTTGTAAGTTTGAGTTTTGGGTATGTTTGTGTGATCGGAACCGAAAAGGGAGCTAAAGGGCATTTAGCGTACCTTGTGTTCCGGGTGTTGTAACTTGAGCTCGGGAACTCGGAATCGAGTTTCGTCACCTCCGTTGGATCCGTATCGACGATTAGGATGCAATGGGACAAACCTCATACCTTTTTAAGATCATTTGGATTCCCAAACTTCAACCAAAATGATCATGTTGCGCCTTAAACGACCATTCATGATTGTACCTAAGCTAGGGACGTAAAATAACACACCTATAACCTACCCATTGACCCTACCCACTTGCCAGCCACTCCCAATTCCCTACTCAGTCCCCCCAAACCCCACATTTTCAGCTAAACAAGAAGAAGAAGAAGAAAGGGAAGAGAAGAAAGAGACCATTATTCATCAAGAGAGAATTTGAGCTCATCTCTCATCCTTTCACCACCATTTCTTAAAGGTAACTCCATTTTTGATATGTACTTCTCCTTGTAGTTCTTTGAAGTCCAAGTTTGCATGTTTTCACCATGATTTGATCAAGTTTGGAAGAAATGATTGAATAGTAAGGGTTTCATGTAAAATTTTGATTCTAGCATGCTTTCTTGGAATTTCTTTGAGTTGCATAAGTTATATATGACCCTAAGACATGTATTTATGATTATATGGACTTGTATTGCATGGTGGTTGAGGGATTAGTATGTGCTATTAATGAACTTGAAGGTTTTGAAAGATATGAATTGGGTGATGACTTTTTGATGCATTATTTGAAGTTCTTGTTGCTTAATGTAATATAGCTTGAATATATGAGTTCATGACCAGATCTAGGGTGCTTTTAGGTTGAGTTTTGTGTTGTCTTAGTGATTTATGGTTTCCATTTCATTTTTTTTTTCCTGTTTGTGTGTTTTTTTGGCTACAGAGTCAAATCCACGGGGGGTGGATTTTTCCTTTGGAAAAATCCGCGGGGGTGGATTTGAGTCAGTAGGCTCCTGGACCAGAATCCATGGTGGTGGAGTTTTCCCTTTGGAAAAATCCATGGGGGTGGATTCTGTCCTGCGTTTTTTTCATTACTCCGGTTCCGTTTTTCTTGTTTTTATTCCCTTGTTTGACCTTCCTCCACTTCTTTTATGACTTCTACGCTATGCTGACATGTATTATTATGTGTTATGATTAATGTATCAAGTTTATGACTCGTTTTAATAGAATTTGTGAAAGTTATGAAATGGTTGAATGTGTAACCTTCATGTATGTAACGTTTTGAATGAATTACTTGTTTATATAACACCATAACATGATTTGCACATCTTATGTATCTCATATCATATGCATAACATAGTCGAGCATCGTATGTGGTCAATTTGAGTCTGTCACCACCTCTTTTGCACAGAGTCGAGTTTGGTCGAAGGCGAGGGCGACCTTTGTGGCCTTACTTACTTGTTTTGTCGCTTCAAGGCGGGGTTTCTCTTCTATTAGTTAAATTGACCCTATATACAACCAATGTGCAAAGTTTTAAGCCAAAATGTATATTATATGTATATAGAGTCTTTTCTTGCGTAAATGATTTCAAATGTAAGCCTTCTACTTATGAACCCTACCCTATGATTTTTGGCGAGATCATGATTGTTATGAACACGGGCCCTGGAACTTAGTGTGTGTGTCTATCCGGGGAGGCAAGGGTCAACGGTGATCCCATATACTAGTTCCAACCAATTACGGCGAATACCGACCTCATTCAGGTGAGGGTTTATGAACCTCACTCGCCATATTGATATGTTTAGGTGGTGAGGGTTCATGAACCTCACTCGCCATATTGATATGTTCAGGTGGCCGGGTCTTCCAAGCCCGTCCACCACCGGAGGAAAAAGGTGTATATATATGAATATGATGATGATATGAGTGTGCACAAAAGATTGTATGATAACCAATGAATCATGTTATGAATACACAAGGAGAAGGTTGAAGTTTATGTACGCCCACTCGCCTGGCTATGAAAACCTATGATTAAATATGAATGAATATGATAGTCGTAATCCCATTGATGTTCACCTTGTTTTGCCCGCTTGGGTAATTCTTATCAAACTTCAAATGGGATTAGGTCTTGCATGTATGTGGTTAAATTCCATTGTATTATATACTATGCCCAGTTTTTCTACCCACCAGTCTCTTTTAGACTGAACCCGGTTTGTTTTCAGTTCTTTTGTGCAGGTTTGGAGGTGCTAGGCAAGAATACGAGTCGTCTAGGTCTTGCATTGGTGTCTAGAATTTCCTTTACACTCATTTACACTTTTATCTTGTATTATGATTATGTATGGAGTGTATCATGTTATTTTGCTGTCGTGATGTCAATGTTACTACCTTGATGTATTTGTGGGATATTTTTGGAGCTTGAGCGCTCATTGTGAATATTGGATATATTGCTTCCGCTTTCATTATTATTTCTCGGTTGTAGTTATTTTGGTTATTGATTGGTTTAAGGGTTAGCTCCCGCCTAGCTTAGCGTGTGAGTTATGTCCCCGTTCACCGTGATTTGGCACGTGTGTGGATTTCCCATTTCACATACGGGTCGGGTCTCCGCCTCACGGTCGGGCGTTACAAAGGAATAGGGGAAGATTAAGGTAACAACATACAAAACATTATCATGCATCAACCCACCAAATTTCATGCCGAAATCCCATCCGAAACAGCCCCGAAAACGAACAACAATCAAGGAGCAGCCATGGAGATCAAATCAGTTCAAAAAGTCGAAGAAACTCAAATTTTAACAATGGTGGAACTTTATAATCAGCACATACATCAAATAAATGTTTAAGAATGTATAAAGGAATCTTAGGGTGATCATAGTTCATGCTCAAATTCACACAAAACCGAACTCAAGGCATGGGTTCAAGATTTGAAGCTCTAACCTAACTATACATTGTCATACTCATATCTATATCAAATCTTTGCTATAACTCAAGATTCGTAGCTTAAAATGATCACACAAGGTTGCAGATACCAAAATTATACTTACCTCTTGAAGTTGATGAAGTTAAATGGAGATTAGAGCTCAATTCCCCCTCAAGGTGAATAGTGGCGGGAATGGGTTTCTTCTCTCCAAAGAAGCTGAAAATTTCCTCCCTTTCCTTGTCTTGACAGAGAATGAGGGTAAAGGGGGTGGTAGTTATTGATTTGGGGTGATGTGGGGCCAAGAATCAAGTGAAAAGGTTGAAAATTGAAAGAGTTATCCTCAAAATACTCCAAGGTGGCGAATCTGCGCATGTGGCTCTGTTCGGAAAAATTTTGGAGGCTCAAATGGGCTTAGAAAAATATAAGACTAGGTTCCTTAGTTCCGTGTCTTCATTATGAGTCCAGAGTTACTTTGGAATTCAAATCAGAATTCTCGAACTCAAGTTATAGCCTTCGGAACATGAGGTGCGCTAAAACTCGTGAGGACCTCAAATCCCAAAAAAAAAAAAGAAATGGTCTCCGACCAATTCGAATAAGTTATAAGTGAATAAAATAAACACGTAAACAAGTTCATAAATCATATAATTCATGTATATCACGAATTCACATAGTTCAAGAATAAAAATCAAGTATTAGCAATTAAATACGGAAGTTAAAACGTAAAACATACACAATTAGGGCTCAGATGACACGTAAACAATTAATTCAACGTATAAATTAAATCAAAAGAGAAATTAAAATGTCAGAAACCCTCTCGTGACATCATACCTGGCTTATCGAAGAAACGGGGTGTCACAATCCTCCCTCCTTAAAAGAACCTAGTCCATAGGTTCTCCGCTCGAGTTTCAAGCTCAAGCTACTTCCTGTATTCATCCCATGTTCGAGGTTCATGATGTCCCGACAAGGATTAGCCCGGTATGGTCTTCACGCACAAGGGGTCTGATCACTTTTTAAAATCTTGATGGAGTAATTCCTCACCGCTTGATCTGGGCTAGGAGCAACTAAAATGTTTTGCACAATAGGAGGGTCCAAATTTGATTCATCACCCATCATTTGATTCATTCCAACTACTCAAGAGCTCGGTGTTACACGAATGACGTAGTTACCGAACTTCCACCACTCGCACCTTCTAACTCAAGAAGTCCCTTTGCTGTAGAGCTAAACCATCACGCCATGCTCTTTCGAAAGACCGTTGCAAACACGACCCTCGACCTACCGTGAAAATCACACACATACGAGCACAAGACACAACAAACACGCATGCACAAGTAAAACACACGACAATTATACAGCGATTAAAGATGCATGATGCATGTGCCATGAATGATTTGTGTACCGTTCACCATTCTCGGAGTCCTTCACATTATTATGATTAAGTGACGAGTCAAAGTTGATGTCTTAGATCTCGTGATCCTAATCCCTCAACCTCGGTGTTCTTGAACGAATCCTTAGATTGATAATCCCATTATTTCTTCCAACTTCGTCTCTAATTGGCGATATCTACTCCCTAGTAATTCCTTTTTCCGGTCTACAATCCCTTAATTTATCATGATGGATTATTTCAATTCTTTTCCTCCGAAGTCTATCGTAACATGACCTCCAGTTAACTTGAAATCTCACGATGGATATCCTTAAACTTCATCCAATTCAAATCTCGGCTTCTTGGTATCTCTCTCTTGTATCTTGGTGGTCCGGTAAAGAGATGCTCATCGGAATCATCAAGTAGTATTCTCTAGCGGGTACAACTTCCCAGTCATCAATGTTCCACTATTCCTTAAATCTCCTTTATTTCCCCTTGATACAATCGTGAACTAATTGCCCCAAATTCTCGTGCTCTACCTCATTCTTCTTTTTTTTTTTTTTTATATTTTTGAATGTCAAGTTGACCATCTCGTTTCTCCAGTAAATTTGGGACTCCCAAGTTCCTAGCTCTTCTACAATTCCCACACCTTCATTTACTAATGATATCCGCGATAAGTCCCTCATTGATGAGAAATGCTCTCGTCTAGATAACCCTTGGATTTGTGTTAGGAATAATGCCCTAGAAAGCCGATTGTATATCCGCTTTGTGCTTTTCCTTATTGAAATCACAGACAATCTTTGAATGAAATAACAAATTGAGGCAACACTTCTTTATATTCTCTTGTTTGGTATGCGTTTACTTTATCTGTGCATGTATGAGAACTCCCCTAATCCTGATGACTTTAGGACTCTACCATTTAGGTGAAATGGTTCATGAAACGAGACCTATATCACATAAGTCATGATTAGTAAAATACTCCAAGCCGATCAGTCCTACAGATAGTGGGAGTGTCAACCTGACTCCTCTAAGGCTTACTTGTGGGATCACGTCCTTAAGAAGGACCACCTTGTTTCATGCAGGTGCAAAGTGTATAGTTGATACGTGCGTGATACATGAGGGTGCTTACTTCAATAAGTAAGTTCACTAGCGCACGGGCCGCGCGCCCAGTGCGCACACGTGCTTGATGCCGCGCGCCCAATGCCCCCCCTTGGGCGGGTGGTTTCGGGCCAATCTTCGTGGTTTCGTGTTTTCGGTCCTTGAAAATCCCGATTTAATTTTATTTTAATTTTATCTTTTAAAATCAGTTTTGCTAAAATAAAATTATTTTAAATTTTTTATTAAATTGGGATTTTTGAGAAATTAATCGATTTAAATTTTGAGAAAAATTGCAAACTTTATTTTCTGAAAATATTGAAAGAATAAAAATACTAATTTTGGAAATTAATTAGAATTTTATTGGTTTATTGTTTTTCGGGTTTTATTGAAAAGGCTCTTGAACAAGAATTGCATCTAAGTCGTGTTTTAAGCTATTAGAGCTTAAGGCGAGGATTTTAATTTATTGTTTAAATTTAAATTCTTGCAAAGCATGTTTGGTGATCATGGGTTTAGACTTATGTATGGTTTTAATTTATGCACATGGATGGTTTAAATTGGGGTTGGAGCCCTATAGTTGCATTTTTCAATTGAGGTTGGAGCCTCACTTATGTGCGTACTGTTATGTGATTTATTATGTGGCTTTTCATATTATTGTTTTTGAGGCCGGGGTATGCCCCGTGTAATTGTCTAAGGCCAATATGAAGATTGAGCCGTATTACTTTATGTCTTTTTCTTTTTATTGTAATTTGGGAGTAGAGATAGGTTGTGAGGTTTTATTTTCATTTTGGAGACAATGCACCCATGGAGTAAGATAGACCACATTCAAGTACCAAGGAGGCCATAAGTGAAGACCCTCAAGATGGGCTCGTATTTTGTTACCCCTTTCCCCTATGTGATTTAAACTGTTTATGTGGCATGTATGTTAGAACTTGTGATTGTGGAGTGGCTCCCACATATCACGCATAAGATAGGTAGAACCCATGATCATTACATGTTAGTATCATGCTAGGACATGTTATCTGTTTATGTGCTTGTTCGAAATGCTTTTAAGTGTACTTGCATTAATCAAGACTAATAAAATTGGATAACATATATGTTGGTGAGGTCGAACCGGACAACTCTCCGGTTGATTCGAAAATTCCCATTAAATATTAAGCTAATTTCGAACAAATAGGTATTTAATTCGAGATGCAAATTTTTAATTAAATTCCTAGCATTCCATCAATAGGTTTTAAATTTAGTAAGTGAAGCTAGTTATTGTCCGCGAGTCGTGGGATAGCTAGTGGAGCTTATTAGTTCTTAGTTACCTAATTGTTCATTTTAAATGATCAATATTTCGTGATCAATTTTACCAAGGGCGATGTCCGCGAGTCGTGGGTCGTTCGAACTAAGTTTTGGTCTAGCTTAACACCTAAGTAAATATGGATGTCACACGAGTCGTGGGTCCATATTGAAAGATAGGTGATGCAAAAACAATTACTAAGAGTTCTAAAGGTGTTAGAATTGGTAAGTTGTACCTACCTGGGGTTCTTACTTAGAATGCCCGCGAGTCGTGGGTTCGAGGTAAAATGCCTAGGATCTTAGTACCCATTGGGAAACGTGTTCCTCTTAGATCTTTGGGAATTATAGATCTTTCAAAAACAGTGGGAGCTACATTAGATTAAAGACCTTATCTTTTGTATATCGTTATAATTCAGCATGCTCACTAGTTCTCTGTTTCACCATTTAGGTCGTAGATTCTGTGATTCTCTACGTGTTTTGAAATGGCAACCAAAAACCCTCTTATATCGATCCTCGAGTCAAACAAGTTGACTGGTCCCAATTATTCTGATTGGATGAGGAATCTAAAAATCATTTTAGATTCTGAGAAGAGAACTTATGTTCTCTTCAAAGGGGAGCCTAGTCCCGAAGGGGAAGCTCCCACTCGGGCCGAGCGGGACGTGATTCAGAAGTGGAAGGATGACAATCTCCAAGCCCGTTGCCTTATGTTGGCTAACATGTCTCCGGACTTGCAAAGGCAACATGAGGCCATGGAATTCGCTTGGGAGATTTACGACCACTTAGAGCAACTTTACCGCCCTCATGAACGTGTTACAAGGTATAACACTTCAAAGGAATTGTTCCATTTGAGAATGAGGGAAGGTTCAAGTGTCCATGAATATGGACTTCAGTTTCTCACCCTTACCGAGAAACTTGCTTCCATGGACATCCCATTGAAAGATGAGCTTTCAGTGGATTTGTTACTAGCTTCGCTCCCACCATCATTCAACCCATTTGTCCTTAATTTCAACATGAATCATGCTGGTGCTACTGTAGCTGAGCTGATTAGTCAGCTTGTGACTGCTGAAAGCACGATCAAGAAGGACAATAAGGTTTTGATGGTGAATGCTCCATCTTCCTCTTCTGGGCCTTCTAAAGGTAAGGGCAAGAAAGCCCAAAAGAAGAAGAAGAAACCCCTTAGGCGCACTAGTGGCGTTTCGAAGGGGAAGGCCCAAAAGAAGAAGCGTGATCAGAAAGAGGATGTTTGGTTCCATTGTGGCAAAGCGGGACATTGGAGGAGAAACTGCCCAGAGTACAAGGCTACTCTAAAGAAAGTATCTTTCTCGTTGAAGTAAATCTTTCTATTAATTCTAGTTCTTGGGTACTTGATACTGGTTGTGGAACTCATATCTGTAATGATGTACAGATGCTAAGTGAAGTCCAACAACTCAAAGAAGGAGAATGTGTCTTGAAGATCGGCGATGGCACAAACGTTCAAGCTCGAGCTTTAGGCACAATTAGATTAAATTTAGGTAATTTTGAGTTAGTCTTAAATAAAATCCTTTATGTACCGAGCATTATTCGTAATATAATTTATGTTCCAATTTTAGATTGTGAAGGTTATGAAACTTCTATTAAGAATGGTAAATACTTCATCAAACGGAACAACTCTTCCGTTCACATCGGTACTCTAAGTAATGGACTTTATCTAACTCAAAATATCAATATTATGAATATTGTAACGCCCCCACCCGTACTGGAACAAGAGGAGAGCGGTGTCTCAACCCCCGCACTGAAGCACCTCCCAAGTAATGGTGTGAGCCATCACTCAAGAAATACTCCAGCGAACGGCTGTCTATCTCAGAACTATACATGTACAACGATGTGGCTATGTAGCGGAAAATCAGAGTATTTTAAAACTTTTCAAAACATGTGCGTGATGGCATGTAACAAGCAAGAACATATCGATCGTGTAAGAGAGACTCGGCATATCAGAACATGTAACATATTCACATATAAATACCGATACAGCAGAGTTCAAAATATCGGTAATAGAGTACCAGAAAGAGTATAACAAAGATACTCAAGTATTCAGAAACATAAAGTAATGCAGCCATAAAACATATGCAGGACACAAAAGAGAAAGTAATACTAAGTCCCGACTGAAACAAAAATGACACTCTAGAGCTTCAAGATACCTCTAGACTGCGGCTGCAAGACCTGAAACCACGAGGCAAGAAAACGGGAGAGGTATTACTCAAAAGGACTAAGTGAGGGAATACTTAAAAGAAAGTACTGAGTGATAAAGAATTTGAAGTAAAGTTCAGAACTGTTAAATGCAAGGCTTTGAAGAAGAACTTGAAACAAGCTCGGTTGATAAAACTCTTTGAATGTGATGCTGTAAAAGAATGCACGTTTTAAAACATTTTCATGAATGCTATCACACGCGCCCACATATGCTGTTGATGGTTCATAGTTCTTTCATAAAACGGGATAAGGGTAAAGTGAACTTTTCCAAATATGAACCATCCTTTATGAAACAGAATTTTGCCCGCAAGCTAGGCTCCTCCATCCTTACTCCAGAAAAACATGATTTGGTAGAGCATCCGACCAGGATCAACAATAATTCCACGTATAGTAGAGTATCGGACCAAGATCAACAATGACCCCACATATAGTAGAGCATCGGACCAAGGTCGACAACAACTCCGCACACAGTAGACTATCGGACCAAGGTCAACAACAACTCTTACCAACGCATACAAACATGCACCATCCTCCACTGTTTGTCACTTCGGGTAGCTAGCCCTAGGCGACCTATAAATATGTAATGGGAATAGATTTGCTATCCATTCCCAGACAGATTGTCCTGACTTAACAAACCTCCTGTTAAAAGTCGGTGTCAATTGTCTAAGTGTGGCGGCCGGTATTGGTAATGTCGTTGGCGCACACCTCCCGAACATCACCTCCACACATAACCGCCGGGCCCAAACTATAAACTGTATGCTTGCATTTAAGATTAGCAGTGACCAGAGTACCACTCCAGTATGCTAACTATAACATGTGAAACTGCAATTGTAACATATGATGCTGTCTGTAAAACATATGATTCAGTCTGTAAAACATATGATTCTGTCTGTAAAACATATGATTCTGTACTTTGAAAACATATGCAGATCATGTAACTGTCTTTGAACAAGAATGCAGAACTTTGGAAAACATGTGCTGTAGATCAAGGTATACTATTAAAGTATGAATGATCCTTTCAAAAGAATGTCCCGATAAAAGGGATAGTTCAAAACGAGGTTTAGATTTGAATTTCAAAACATATGATACGATAGTATAATCGTGGTTCCAGTTGGAAAACATTTATAACTTCCCCTCACCTATAGTAATAAAAGGTAGGTAGACAGATTATACGGTGCCCTGGGGATCCCAGTGCTCAACTTTAACTCCTGTAGGTGGTGTACTAGAGTGAGCTTAAGAACTATGACCCACTACTAACCAAGATGCATATGAAATGCACGAAACAATGATCAAGGAACATATAAAGAACATGTAACACAAGAGAGTAATACCATTTAGGGTATTCAAGAAAGGTAACACACAAAGGAGTACGTTAAAGTGAGTTACTCTTAAGGTGAGACTATGATCTTACTATAACCGAGTAAGCTTTAGTCAAATTATGAAGCAAATCGCAAACCTTAAGTTAAGAAACAAGTCCACGAAAGAAAATACATTTTGAAAACACATTTTAGACCCCGGATATGGAAACCCTGGGTGCAAATGTCTATTAGGAAAGCACAAGTTTTATTTCATTTTTACTATTCAAAAGAACTATTCAAAAGTACTATTCAAGATTACTATTCATAGGTTACTATTCACATGTCGGGTCAAAGGGTCGGGTCAAACCCTTACTATACACACACACCCACACACACGGTACACACCCACCATGCACGAACACACACACACACACGACATGCACACACACACACCCTAATTAATTTATGATCTTGATTATAACCTATAGTTTCAAGTTCATGTTAATATAATCAAGTGTGATCTAGGTTAAAGGTATAACCTATGGTTAAGAGATCCAATTAAGGCATAAGATCAAGTTATGAAACACTATCCTATCTTAGGTTATAACATGTGACACTATTAAAGTGTATAACATATGATCAAGGCACTAATCCATTAATCCATATCATATCATAAGCTCAATTCATAATTCAAGAATCATATAACAATGTGACAACATGTCACAACATATATCATATCATATCATATACCTTTAGGCATGTAACATGTAACAATTTAATTCCAATATCAACATGTAACAAGTTGTGATATAATTAATTGTAAATCACTATTCCATTAGCTAGCATGCATGAACATAATTCAAATTCCATAATCATGCATCAATTCTCATAATATAACAATCATATCACATGATCATAGCATATACTAGAGCAATTCATAACATATTCAAGCATATACTAAACAATTGAAACATATAAACAACTATTCAAACATATCATGAAAACTATATAATAAATGCATAAAATAAAATCCTATATGGCTTAGGGAAGACCCTAAGACCCAACCTAAACATAATATAAACATACCATAACATAAAAACATAAACTAAACTAAAACATAACATAAAACAAAACAACTAACCTACTTAAGGGGAGGGGATGCCGACGGCAATGAGGGAAAGGAGGGAGAGAGGAGTGCTTGTCAACACAAGACTTTGAGCAAGGATTCTAATGCCATGAGAGGGGTATTTACAGTTGTGAAGAAGCCCCTCACCTTGCAAATAAAGATGGCTTAAGGGTAGGAGAGCAAAATAAGAGTTCATCCACTTGCATCTTCTAGAAGCTTTAGGTATTATGAAGGTAAAAATGGGACTGCTGGTGGTATTTCTGTAAGTTCATTGCCCAAGACTCGAGGATAAGTAGCTGGAAGTGTAACCATTCCGGCGGCAAGAAAATTAGCTTCGAAACGCATATTTATTCGTCGAAATCGGATTTACCGTTTGAAAGACACATTAGTTTTAGTGAATAAAAGTTTTGAGCTTGAAACTCAACACGAGTGCAAAACGACTTTCTAGAATGATTTTCAAGTCCGGATTGTTTCCAAAATTCAAGAAATAAATCAAGAAGCGTTTTGAGTCCAAAATCGACTATAAAACGTTTTACCGTTAAAAAGTTGAAAACGTAGAGTGAATAGTGAATTCTTACGTACGAACGTACGCTTCAAAATTTCAAGCTAGGGTTTGAACCAAGAGTTGTAAAACATCTCAAAAATCTTTAAATAGCTCAAGTAATTGAAATCCGATGAGAAAACATTTTCCAAATGAGAACCGTTCGTAGAAGGAATAGTGAACTAGGGTTTTCGAAAACATTTTCAATAAAACAAAGTTCCAAAATAGATTTCCAAGCCAAGAATGATTTCAAAAGACTCGTCTCGACTCAAGGATCGATTCGACTATAAACTTGGGTAGGAAAGGTATCAGAATCAAAAGCTCATTCTTGGATGAATAGTAACTTTGGTCGGTAAGTTCCAAAAATACCCTTATGGTTCAAGAAAGACTCTCTGAGCTCGGGAAACAAGTTCAAACGATAGGGAAACATGTGTGATGAACCTCCAGGGTTCGAGTAGCAATATGAACAAGGTAGGCTCGGGTTATAAATAGTAAACTGTATCAAAGGTCAAGAATTCCCCTTAATACATGTCAGATCATAAACGAGCACAAAGTTCATGTAAGAATGCAAGGCATGATGATTCAAAAAGTTGGATCACGGTCTATAAACGCTTTACCAATGCCCTTAACTTACTGTTTTCATCCAGGCCCTGTTTTGGGTTGTTACAAATATACAACGAGAAACTAAACGTAAGAGAGATGACAAAGTTTCAGCTCCCTTATGGCACGCTAGATTAGGACACATTTCCAAGACCAGAATTAGCAAGATAAACACTTTAGGATCATTCTCTGAAGATGATCTCAAATAGTTAACTTCTTGTGAATCCTGTCTCAAAGGAAAAATGTCCAAAGTTCTTTTTAAAGGGACTGTGGAACTTGCCACTAAGGTTTTGGATTTGATCCATACAGATGTTTGTGGACCGCTTAGTGTAAGCACTAGAAACAATCATCAGTATTTCATAACCTTTACTGAAGACTTTAGTCGGTATGGTAATGTATACTTAATGAAGTATAAATCTGAAGCTTTTGAGAAATTCTTAGAATTTCAAAAGGAGGTTGAGAACCAAATTGGTCACAAGATCAAAGAACTTCGATCTGATCGAGGAGGCGAGTATCTTAGTGAAGAATTCCTTAATCATCTCAAAGATAATGGGATTATATAACACCCGAAGCGCAAAGGTGCCACATCCCCCGCACTAAAGCTCAGTCCACATATGAAACGGACAATCCATACATGAACTGAGCCATAGCGAACGGGTGACAAGAAAATAAAGACTAACTAGCTAGGCGGGACTAACCCCAAACCAATTATCACAACAGGAAATAAAACTGAAGTGCGTTAATATCAAGTCTTTATCAAGTAAACCATTTCTAAAATCCTATCAATACATTATCATCTCTCACATACATAACATTTCATATAATCCAAAAATAACAATACATAAGCATCAAAATAGGATGGACAGGTGCTAGACCCGAAAAGAAAGACTTGACTCGACACCAATCCCGCCTAGCACACAACCTGCAAAACTGAAAGGTGAGGTGTCAGTCTACCACAGACTGAGCGAGGGACATAATAGATATAAGCGCAGATAACATGCAAATCATAACCTCGGGCAAGGTTTTATAACCGAAATCAATCTAAGTTCAATAACAACATAGAGCTCGCCCGAGATTACAACTATCAGATTTAACAATTTAATCAATTTCAATCAATCAATTAGTGGCCCGGCGAGTGAGGGCAATTCTCCAACCTTACTCCGACAGTGTACAATCACGATACTTTTAATTAATTAATTAAGTGATCACACAATCAATTACATTGCACACGTAGCAGTTTCAATGGCTCCTTCTTCCTCCAATGATGGTGGGTTTGCAAGGCCCGATCCATCCACGGTAAACACGGTGTACGTCGGGAACATGACTCCCACGCACGGGACTCGTTCCTCCACCAAACCTCCTGGTGGATTCAGGGTTCATCCCCACGGTTGAGAGGAGTGTAAGAGTTACCCGTCAGCCCATGCTTTCCCGGTTCGCTCAAACACTAACTCTCGGGCCCACAGTGCACGGTACAATATACTCGCCTAAAACACGGTCAATCAATACAGTACATTTCAATAAATCAGTTGAAATCAATAGAGTTTGGAAAACTATAGATATATATACTTTTTGGCTTAAAACATCACATAGGGTTGTAATGGTTCTAGATATCTAGCAATTAAACCTCACCTGTACCGACAAATAAAGAGAAAGACACGGCCTAAGAAGCCCCCTCCACGTCACTAGTGTGCTGGTCTGTGCAACAAAGACAAGTGTACATAAGACACGACTCAAAATGTACCAAATATGACGAACGGCGAAAATACAACGAGACGACGAACAAAATACAATGTGGCATGAAAACATCTTGTTTCACTTCATTATGGATCATATAAAAGCAAATCGGGGTCAAAGAAGCCGTCGGAACGAGGTGTTAAAAATGCAATTTTATGCAAAATATTTTGTTCTGTCAGACGCATGGGAATGGCTGTTCCGGCTTCCCTATGAAAATGGGAAGGGCCGTTCCCATGGACCATCAGAAACGTGCCAGCGTTTTTAAAAGGGTAAAACGTTTTAGCTGGGAACGGCCGTTCCAGTTTTAAACTGGGGCTGGGAAGGGCCGTTCCCAAAATACGAAAGCAGCAGAAAACAGAGCAAATGCAGGGGAGGCACAAAATAACACCAAAACTCCACAAATGATCATATACCAAACCCCAAATGCATATAATTCATGAAATAATCATGCTTGCACAATTATAGTTCAATAATAACTCAATTAAACACTTAAATCCATGCTTAATCATCAAGAATCATTCATATCAAACCCATAAATGAACTCATGCTCCATGCTTATAAACTTCATAATATATGCACCAAATCCAAGCTATAACCATATAATCATGCTTCCAACAACTCCATCATAAATTACCAAGCTCAACACATAACCCTAGCTCTCATATATATATATTCATGTATTTCCCCAACTAAGCTCATACCTTGAATGAATGAGAAGAAGGAAAAAAGATGATGTTGTGATGATGAATATGCTTTAATTTATGCAATTTCCCCTTGAATTCAAGCTTCAAATGATGAAATCCTCTTCTTTCTTCTTGTTTGGGTTTTGACGAGATGAGGGAGAGAGGGAAGGGATCATGTATGTATATGTTTGTATGCAACCAAATGATATAGGATAGATATTATAAACTAGGCACAAATCGCAATTTAATCCCTCCAAAACATAAGTCATGCAATCAAGTTCAATCTCATGGAAAATGATCAATTAAGTCCAAGACTATTTCATGCAATTAGGTCCTCAAATTAATAAAATGACCACTTAAGGACAATTATGCAATTAAACAATTAAGTCACAATTGGCAATTATTTCACATTAATTCACATATCGCATTTTTGAAATATTGGGGCGTTACAATCACCCCTCCTTGAGAAAACCTTGTCCCCAGGTCCACTACCCTAACTTCAAATTAAAACACAAGATGAGAGAACCCTGTCTCCCCAAACAATTAATGAGAAAGCCCCGTTTCTCAGTAAACAAAAGAGCACCCCGTCTCTCACACAGAAGAGAGAACCCCGTCTCTCACACAAACACACCACGCACAAACTTAAGTAACACTTACATACACCATCACATATGGAGCAAGTGAGAAAGATTAACACTCCATTCATTCACACAAGAACAAATAGCAAACACAAAGAGTGCAAACATATAAAGTAAGAAAGCGCATGATGCACGTGGTATGTATGTTTAGATGTACCGTTCACCGTTGTTCTTGCCTGGTAAATGGTCTCTGACCCCCGGGGAATAGTTCTTGTCGCTCCGGACATGTATCTATCTGATGCTCAGCACTCCCACAACGGAAACATAGACGCAACCGCTTCCTACAACCATCATAAGTGTGGGTGTCACGTCCACAATAAGTGCAGAGAGGTTTTTCTGGAGATGGTGACAAAGCTGGTTTATGTAGAGTCTTCTGAGTCGATCCCGCTCGTGAGGTAGAACTCCTAGCATTTACGACATCCTCAACTTTCAAAGCTTTGCTAGTAGCTTTGGCCCACGTGCTGGTATTGACCGCTTCTAATGCCTCCAGTATGTTCGGTCGGAGTCCTTGCACAAACTGCATTGCTTTATGAAAGTCATCACTCGCTACATTAGGTGCATAGCGAGATAGCCTCTCATACTCGGCTATATACTCCGAAACTGACATCCTTCCTAGCTTTAATTCCGTGAACTCCTTCAATCTCCTAGTACGCGCTGAAGGTGGAATGAACTTGTTCCTAAACTCTCGAGTAAATACCTCCCAGGTTATTCCTCCCCGGTGGCCTCCAACACTATCTTAGTACTTTCCCACCAAGAGTAAGCCTCTCCTTGGATCAATGTAATGGTGCAACGAGCTTTCTCTCGAGACTCACATGGTATAAGCTCCCAAATTCTCTCCACTTCCTTTAACCACATCTCCGCCTCGGTATCATTGCCGTGGAAGAATTTAGGAGGGTGTTGATTCTGGAATTCCCGAAGTATAGTTGAGATAGGTGCTTCTAATTGCACCGGTGGAGCAGGCGGTGCGGGAGGAACATGCTCTCTCATCCTCAGATCTATAAGGCCAACCACAACATTCATGAAGTCCTGTGGTTGAGCTGGAGGGGGTGGTGATCTCTCTCGATGATGATGCCGACGATGTCGATGTCCCTGAGAACGATCACGATGATGACGACCTTGGTGCATCCTGTATTCAAGAAACTAAGGATGCATGTGGCATTAGTGGATGCTATTGGTTGCAATTAAGTCTCAAGTCACAAATAATTCATATAATTCAAAGACTTCAAGTTATTCAAATAATTCAAATAAGTCAAATAATTTCAAATAAAAATGCAAGACTCTCAAGTTAACAATTAATTCCTATGCCGCACGACCTAGACTTGATACGACACGACACTAGAGACCCGATTTTGCAACCGGGCTCTAATACCACCAAAGGATGTAACACCCGAAGCGCAAAGGTGCCACATCCCCCGCACTAAAGCTCAGTCCACATATGAAACGGACAATCCATACATGAAATGAGCCATAGCGAATGGGTGACAAGAAAATAAAGACTAACTAGCTAGGCGGGACTAACCCCAAACCAATTATCACAACAGGAAATAAAACTGAAGTGCGTTAATATCAAGTCTTTATCAAGTAAACCATTTCTAAAATCCTATCAATACATTATCATCTCTCACATACATAACATTTCATATAATCCAAAAATAACAATACATAAGCATCAAAATAGGATGGACAGGTGCTAGACCCGAAAAGAAAGACTTGACTCGACACCAATCCCGCCTAGCACACAACCTGCAAAACTGAAAGGTGAGGTGTCAGTCTAACACAGACTGAGCGAGGGGCATAATAGATATAAGCGCAGATAAAATGCAAATCATAACCTCGGGTAAGGTTTTATAACCGAAATCAATCTAAGTTCAATAACAACATAGAGCTCGCCCGAGATTACAACTATCAGATTTAACAATTTAATCAATTTCAATCAATCAATTAGTGGCCCGGTGAGTGAGGGCAATTCTCCAATACGATACTTTTAATTAATTAATTAAGTGATCACACAATCAATTACAATCTCATGTAGCAGTTTCAATGACTCATTTTTCCTCCAATGATGGTGGGTTTGCAAGGCCCAATCCATCCACGGTAAAGATGGTGTACGTCGGGAACATGACTCCCACGCACGGGACTCCTTCCTCCACCAAACCTCCTGGTAGATTCAGGGTTCATCCCCACGGTTGAGAGGAGTGTAAGAGTTACTTGTCAGCCCATGCTTTCCCGGTTGGCTCAAACACTAACTCTCGGGCCCACAGTACACGGTACAATATACTCGCCCAAAACACGGTCAATCAATACAGTACATTTCAATAAATCAGTTAAAATCAATAGAGTTTGGAAAACTATAGATATATATACTTTTTGGCTTAAAACATCACATAGGGTTGTAATGGTTCTAGATATCTAGCAATTAAACCTCACCTGTATCGACAAATAAAGAGAATGACACGGCCTAAGAAGCCCACTCCACGTCACTGGTGTGTTGGTCTGTGCAACAAAGACAAGTGTACATAAGACACGACTCAAAATGTACCAAATATGATGAACGGCGAAAATGCAACGAAACGACGAACAAAATGCAATGTGGCATGAAAACATCTTGTTTCACTTCATTATGGATCATATAAAAGCAAATCGGGGTCAAAGAAGCCGTCGGAACGAGGTGTTAAAAATGCAATTTTATGCAGAATATTTTGTTCTGTCAGACGCATGGGAATGGCCATTCCGGCTTCCCTTTGAAAATGGGAAGGGCCGTTCCCATGGCCCTTCAGAAACGTGCCAGCGTTTTTAAAAGGATAAAATGTTTCAGCTGGGAACGGCCCTTCCGGCACACAGGCCAAAATGGGAACAGCCGTTCCCAGTCTCCCTGGGCTTGCTGACTCAGAATCATGGGAACGGCCGTTCCAGTTTTAAACTGGGGCTGGGCAGGGCCGTTCCCAAAATACGAAAGCAGCAGAAAACAGAGCAAATGCAGGGGCGGCACGAGATAACACCAAAACTCCACAAATGATCATATACCAAACTCCAAATGCATATAATTCATGAAATAATCATGCTTGCACACTTATAGTTCAATAATAACTCAATTAAACACTTAAATCCATGCTTAATCATCAAGAATCATTCATATCACACCCATAAATGAACTCATGCTCCAAGCTTATAAACTTCATAATATATGCACCAAATCCAAGCTATAACCATATAATCATGCTTCCAACGACTCAATCATAAATTACCAAGCTCAACACATAACCCTAGCTCTCATATATATATATTCATGTATTTCCCCAACTAAGCCCATACCTTGAATGAATGAGAAGAAGGAAAAGAGATGATGTTGTGATGATGAATATGCTTCAATTTATGCAATTTCCCATTGAATTGAAGCTTCAAAAGATGAAATCCTCTTCTTTCTTCTTGTTTGGGTTTGGACGAGATGAGGGAGAGAGGGAAGGGATCATGTGTGTATATGTTTGTATGCAACCAAATGATATAGGATAGATATTATAAACTAGGCACAAATTGCAATTTAATCCCTCCAAAACATAAGTCATGCAATCAAGTTCAATCTCATGGAAAATGATCAATTAAGTCCAAGACTATTTCATGCAATTAGGTCCTCAAATTAATAAAATGACCACTTAAGGACAATTATGCAATTAAACAATTAAGTCATAATTGGCAATTATTTCACATTAATTCACATATCGCATTTTTGAAATATTGGGGCGTTACAGATTATCTCTCAGTGGACTCCTCCGGGAACTCCTCAGCTTAATGGAGTTTCTGAGAGAAGGAATCGAACCTTACTTGATATGGTTCGTTCCATGATGAGTTTCATTGACTTACCACCTTCTTTCTGGGGTTATGCCCTAGAAAGTACAGCGAAGATTTTGAATCTAATTCCCTATAAGTCAGTCCCTAAAACGCCCTCTGAAATGTGGCATGGTAAAATCCCTAGTTATTCTTACTTAAGAATTTGGGGTTGTCCTACTTACGTGAAAAGGACAGTGGGAGATAAGTTAGAATCTCGTTCTAACTTATGTTACTTTGTAGGTTATCCTATGGAATCCATAGGATACTACTTCTGTGATCAATCTGAGCAAAAGGTGTTTGTTTCCAGAAATGCCACTTTTCTTGAGGAACAATTCCTTAAATAAAAGAAAGAGAAGATCATAGAATTAGAGGAAGTACAAAGTGAGCCCACGCCACCCACTGAAGAAACGTCCCCTTCTGATCAACCACAACCAATCACGAATTTCGATACGCACGTAAATCCTCCTCTAAGGCATTTTGAACGCACTCCTAGACAGCCGGAGAGATTGTATGGATTCTTCCATGAAATCTCTCAAAAGGATAATAATCCTTTAACATATGAGGAGGCACTCTCAGATTCTGACTCTGAACAGTGGATAGAAGCGATGAAATCCGAAATGGATTCCATGAACTCCAACCAAGTTTGGACCTTGGTAGATTTGCCTGATGGGGTCAAACCCATAGGTTGCAAATGGATCTTTAAGAGAAAGCTTGGAGTTGATGGAAGCATTGCAGCCTACAAACCAAGACTGGTTGCAAAAGGATTCACTCAAAGACCCGGCGTGGACTTTGATGAAACCTTTTCACCAGTTGCAATGCAAAAGTCTATTCGGATCATGCTTGCCGTTACTGCGTATTATGACTACGAGATATGGCAAATGGATGTGAAAACTGCCTTTCTCAATGGTGACATTGATAAAGACATTTATATGGATAAACCCATAGGTTTCACATTCAGTGGGAGTGAGCAAAAGGTTTCCAAACTGCAAAGATCAATCTACAGATTGAAACAGGCTTCTAGGAACTCGAACATTCGATTTGATGAATCAGTCAAAGCGTTTGGCTTCATTCAAATCTCGAATGAGTCCTGTGTGTATAGAAAGGAATTGGAGACCTCAGTGCAATTCTTAGTACTTTATGTTGATGACATCCTTCTTATTGGGAATTCGAAGGATGACATGAAAGTGACTAAGTTATAGTTATCGAACCAATTCGAGATGAAAGATCTTGGTGATGCGTCCTATATCCTTGGAATTAAAATCTATCGAGATAGATCTAGAAGGTTAATAGGACTATCACAGTCGATGTACATTGACAAAGTATTGAAGAGATTCAATATGGAGTTAGCAAAGGTTAAGAAACTTCCAATGAGGCTGGGGCTGCACAAGTTAGCAAAGGTGAAGAGATTCAATATGGAGTTAGCAAAGGTGAAGAGATTCAATATGCTGGGGCTGCACAAGTTACTCATGAAAGTGAATGAGAATCAAGAAAGGACCTACACTTGCATATCCAAGGTGATCTCTTATTGTGTAAGTCATTCATATGCCATATGGAGTCCTTGGCCAAGGCAGTAGATCAAGACATCAAGAAAAGGGTTTCTTAGATTGAGATCAAATGGATATGAACTGCACTTAGCTTTAAGACCGGATTATTAGGGTTCTGATTATTCCCGTGCCCTAGATCTTGGTTGAGAGATAGTAAGTAGGAGGATTGTATCTCACATGAATCATTGACTTAAAGGTTCTGTCGAATCCGAACATTCCAATTCAGCTAGGGGTTAAACACCTATTTCTAGACTATGGTCGTTTAATCTGTGGACTGATTAATTAATTAGTGAATTAATTAATTAGGTTCACTGCTAATTGAATTAAGAACCTAGAGGGTCACACACAACAACTTGGTTACATGAGTTGAGGCTTGAAAATGATTAAACGAGTTAATCGGGCCAAGAGGGTTCCACACTTGTGAAACCACACGTGTGGCTCACGTGAATGACACGTGTCCTTGTGACACGTGTCCCACACGTGTGAATATATATTGTGTATATATATATATATTAAATAATTAAATGTGTTAATTATTTAATGGACTTTGGTTTAATTTTGAATTACAAAGAAAGTCTTATTTTGGAGAAAAATAATCTAGTTAATTAATTATGAATTAATTAATTAGATGAAATAAGTTATTTATTTTAAATAAATAAAGTATAAAATTATCCAAAAATAGTTTGGATATTTTTAGCTCTCTTGAAAGTTGATTTGAATTTGAATTCAAAGTCAAAGTCAAAATTACTTGATGATCAAGTAATAGGAGAGAGAGGGACCAAAACCCTAGTCCATAAGGACTAGGAATTTCGGCCACTCCCTTATTATAAATAGGGAAGCTCGAGCTCCCCTTAGAGCTAATTGGCAATTCTTTTGGTTCATGTGTTGAACACCATCCTTTCTCCAAGATAAACGAAACCCTAGGTTAAGCCTAAACACTAACTAGAGAACTAGCATCCTTACTAGTTAGATTGTGATCAATTTGGTGGACTATCTCTAGAGAGCTTCAAGTTAGAAGTTTGAAGATTTGAGCTTTGCCAAGGAGAGGGGATCAAGCCGCGAGAAGAGCGTTCTTGGGTGGCTTGAAACGCTTAAAGAAAGAATAAAAGAAAAGTAAGTTTCTTACCTCTACGAATTTGGATACACGATTGCGAGTCCATGGTCCTTTTGTTGGAAAATTTTTAAATTTTCGCTGCTTTCTGATTCGTGTTTTCCAACAATTTGTTAAGAAGAGGCCCTTAATTTCTCTTCAATTATTTTGTTTTAATTTTTCCCCAACACGACTCCCCTCCATTGAATATTTGTACACACAAGGAAGGAAGAGCTATCAATCTTTCTCTAGTGCACCATCGTCTACTCGGTTTTGATATTCGCGGTGAATAGTGAATCACTCATTTCACCTCCTAGGGATTGGGTTCAAATACTTGTTCTCGGTTTCACTTCTCATTTCAATACTCTCTTAACGGTACGTCATTGAAAAGGTCTTCCTTCTCGAATTCCAAACCGATACATCAAGTAGGTAAGAATAAAGTTCCCGTGATGTGGTACCAATATCCTCCTTCTTATTAAGTCCCCAATTCCTTGTTACAACCTCAGCCAAATCTTCGGAGTTACCATTTTCTTCTTACCCTGGCTTTCACCATCTCGAACGGGGACTTCTCTCATTTGCACGCTATCATGAAACATTAAACTTATGCATGCGGAGTTAGACTTGCTTCTGCTATGTGTCATGTTGTCACCCATTAAACAAGAAAACAACAAATAATAGCAATATAAAATACACATCGCGAATAAGTATAAAGATACAATGTGGGATGGATGCTAATACAATGGATGCAATTACCTCTCGGGTGTTTCTTTGGCCTTCGTCGTTCACACTCTTCCAACTTATGCTTCGACGATCCACATCCAAAGCATCGCCCCAATATCTTCCAACAATTCTCATAAGTATGAGATTTCTTCTACAATGAGCGCACGGCTGTTGCTCCACGGATGGAGATTCTATCGCTTTCTTCTTTCCTTTTGACCCCGCATGAAAGTCCTCCCGGTTTCTCTTTGATCCCTATCCCGAGCTACTTCCCGATCCAATTCTTTCTATTCGACTCTTTTCTTTTAACTTCTTGGATTCAACCTGGAGAGCTTCCCGGGTACTCTCAATCCATGCTCTAGACTCAATCCCGGTTTCCATTTCCCGAAGATCTTCCCTAATTCCATCCATAAATTTGACCATTCTATCAGATTCGTTCGGTCTCTTTAGATAGACACGAGGGCATACATTGATCTTGTGTTATGAGAAACATCACCTGGTACACTTGCCCAATCTTCTCCAGCAATTCCCATAACTATGATTGGGTCCTCCGCAATGAGCTCATGGGCCTTGCTCTTTGGAAACGAGGCGCCCGGTAAGAATAAAAGATCCCTTCCAGTGAATCGGGCCGTTTTACCCCATATCTTGGTAGATTGGTTACCGATGTGATGATTCGGCGGTCACGAAGAGTCTTCATCTATAGTTGATCTCAATTTTGACTTAGGGGGCATGGTTGTAAGATATTAACCTACAATACACAAAGTAGGTGAAAATACGATGGATGCGTTTAGTATATGATTATGGCACGTAAATGGAGCAACAAACGCACGTAAAGTATGAAGCAACAACATTAGTGAGAAGAAAGTAGCAATTATAAACCACATAATTCAAGAAAATTCACATATCTTGATGCTATGCACACATTAGCACGTTGTTTCTACGTCGTGCGACCTATACTTAACATGACACGACACTAGAACTCTGGTTTTGCGACCCAGAGATCTGATACCACTTTAGGATGTAGCGCCTGGAGCGGCAAGCCACCACATCCGTCGTACCTAGACCCGACCCCACAAATGAAATAAAAATCCATACATGAGTCCAACACTAAAAGAACGGGGACCTACACACACTCACTAGGCCAGGCAGAGCTAAAACAGGACCAGAGCACGTAAGACAATAACAAACCGAAAGCATGCATACCAAATTTAAGAAATATAAATCGACAAGTACGGGTTCAACTATCCCTAAAAGCCTATCCCGAAATATATAAACAAGAATTCATATGATTATACATAATTCGTCCAACATATTCAAATCATATTCAAAAGTGTGACCAAATGTAAATGAAAATGCAACTCGAGCTAGGTGACTAGAACTTGACCGACTCACGACTCCGCCTAGCACGAACCAACCTGCAACTGAAAAGTTGAAAGGAAAGGGTCAGTCCACCGACTGAGTGAGGGGGCTAACGCATGCCCACATACGTATACATATAGAGCAGACCATGTATTAATTAAAAAACTATGAACCGGGATAGGGTTTTGCATACCAAAATCATTTCAAAACAAACTTATACCTATTTATATCATAATCGGCCCTAACTTACAGGAAAGGTCCTATCCCGTTTCATAATCAACATATCTTAACGAATTCTTATACTCGGCGAGTACGGGTCTTACCCTAACTCCCCAATTATGAAAATACGTATTAAACAAGAAAACTCAAATCATAAACCAATCCAACCCCAACAACATCTAGTTTCGGGGAGCAAACCCCTCACTACTCTTTCTAATGCATAAGGGATAGCTAACCCACATTGTGCTTGAAGCACCATGCCTCCTCAACCTCCGAGAGTCGCGCGTAAGTACTTCAAATGGGAATTGTACACAGGCTCAACCTGATGGCCCTTGCCATCCCGGGTGTCCTTACCCATAATTCCCTGGGCCCAACAAATCTGAACACAACTTAACATATCATAACTCGCAACATAAAATGCTTATCATACTTATAACGTAACATACTTATGTACCTTAGCACACCATACCTTGCAACTCAGCATAGGCTTTTAACATACCATCTCTATGTAATCCTAAATCATAGCTTACACGAAGAATATCATAGCTTGCATGAAGACACGCGGTTTGGAGCATAGCCTTGTTGTAAAACATTTTCAAGCTCATATATGCTCGTACGTATATGTCAAAATCATTTAATCGTATGATAAATCCAAAAACATATCTTATAAGCACGTATCTATTCTACAAATATAATAATATAGTTACATGCGGGTTTGAAAATGAGCACCTTGGGTTGTAGGTCGTATTAACTAAAAAGAAACAAACCTAAACTTCACCTTTTACCAAAAGTGCTCTCGGATGAGCGTTAACGTTCAAGAAGAAGTTAAATAGTGGATCCGGCACCTCTCGAACTCAAATCTGAGACAAACGAACACATACTCAAGACTTAGACTCAAACACGAACCAATTAGATGCATGGCGAAGCATACAAATGCAAGTGGATGCAAGGCATGTCATATAAATTCATACTTTGGCTTATCGGAGCGAATAACAAAGTATCACATAGACAATTCAAGAATCGAACTCATATCCTATTAAATGACCTCATAGCATATCATATTATAGCATAACATAAGTGATCATAAGTTTAAAATGCATAAACGAAGCAAACAACACTAGAAAAGATTACACGTATCACTTATACGGTCATTAATTCATGTTACAATTATACCTAGCAATCAAGGCCATAAACCTAAAATAAATAACAAAACATAACATATTACAGTAAATAACTTGTTATGATCATAATTGGGGAGGGAGAAATGAAATATAATAAAGAACATAGCAACAAAAACAAGCAAAAATCACATAACATCACAACGAAGCAAGAAAAATGGCTAAACGGAAACCACCATGTAGTAGCCATCAAATGGCTGCCAAAGGGGGTGACATGGGTGTGTCTCCCTTGTAGAACAAAGGGAGACACGGTGGTGTCTCAGTACAGACACCCCAGCCCAAGGGTAACACGGGGGTGTCCCCCCCAAAAAGCCTTGGGAACACCACGGGTGTGTCCCTGGGCGACAGCTTGTTCTTCTTCGCCAATCAGCTGCAAAAACGAAGGGAAAGCAAGCAAGGACCAGGGGAGGAGAAAGGAAACAACATACAAAATGTTATTATGCATCAACCCACCAAATATCATGCCAAAATCCCACCCGAAACAGCCTGAAAACGAACAGCAATCAAGGAGCAACCATGGAGATCAAATCAATCCGTAAACGTGAAGAAACTCAAAGTTTAACAATGGTGGAACTTTATACTGAGCACATACATCAAATACATGTTTAAGAATTGTAACACCCCCAGAGCGAAGGGTGCCACATCCCCCGCACTAAGGTCCAACACGAGTCACGAAATGGAAGTTCACACCCGTATCAAACTATAGCGAACGGGAGACACACAGAACTCACACCCTTGCTAGGTGGCCTAGACCCTCAAGAACTGCGAGAATTAAAATCAGAGTAGCGGAAGCAATTCATATACCAAACATGATTCACAAGATCACATATATACATATCAAAATGGGGAAGGGTCAAGTATTCCAATCAACAAGCTAGCTTATATACAAATGTACAATGCCATCACGGCCAAAGTAGCATAAGTGTATACCGAATATATAATCCAGAATGCGTAAAGTAAGGAAAAGGAAAATCCACTACGATGCATGAAGACCAAAGCTAAACCACAAGTAAACCCAAAAGACACTTGCCGCCTAGCTTGACTCGGGAGAACCTACAAACTCAAAAGAAAGGGAAAAGGGGAAAAACAACAACGAGGGTTAGTCCTAGCGACTAGTGAGGGGGCTAACTCATGCACCCGATATATATATATATATAGAGCAAAGCATTTAATCAAAACGGAAAAAACCTTGAACTGAGGGTGGTTTTTGCAAGCCAAATTAATTCCCGTGATATAGATATACATAGGTTAAAGCAAAGGTACAAGGCCAAAAGCCAAACTCCAAGTTTTAGGTAAATTAAGAATCCACTCCCGTTCCATAGATCACACAAAGCTAAACCAACTCGGCGAGTACGAGTCTCACACATCCCAACTTCCATATGCAAAGATCAAAGCAAAACAAAACAAATCAGAATCTATCCCCAACACCGGGTAATAGAAGGGTTGATCGGCCCTAACTATCCACATACACAGAGGAGAAAAGGTTTAATTACTACCTTCAAACCTTCGGCGGTTGGCTCCGCCGGCTCAAGAGAAACACCCTTCCTCAACCTCCCAAGGTTGGGCGAGACTCTCAAATGGAGGTGTTGATGGAAGAGCTCAGCGACCCCTCGGTCATCCCGAGACTACCATACCACACTCCGGGGCCCAAACATATCACGAAAGTCACACAAACATACCTCAAAGCTTATCTTTCAAAGCCACATCTCGCTTACACACACACACTTGCACAAAGCTAAACTTTTCAAACGAAAGCAAAATAGCTTATATACTTATACAAAACGTTTTAAACTCTTATAACAAATGGGGCAAATCCCGCAACATAAGTAACATACACTTATTTACCATATATTATACGTACCCACATGCGAGGTTTCAAATCAAATAGGGTTATAGGTCGAGTAACTAAAAGAACAAAAACCTCACCTTGTCAACGAACGTAGTGGAGACAAAAGTGTGATAACCGGACACCTACGGAGCAAGCTCGTCCTCTACAGGGAGATCCTCTGAACAAGACAAACGACAAGGAACACTCTTAGACTCAATATCAACCGCATTGACTCTCGGTACATGCGTATGTATGTTTATGATGCAAATGATATGAAATGAATCCATATTTAGATCATTTATGAGCATTCAATGCATATTCGGATATACATCATAAACAAGGAGATAAAACAGAGAACAAAGTCATAACATAAGGGTTAACACAAAATATAACAAGTTGGTCATGCATACACACCAAAACGAGGCAAGAAGGAAACAAAACCAAGCAAAGACGAACGAAAACTAGAGTTCGTAGGGGACACGCCCGTGCCCCCTGGAAGGGCAAGCCGAGACACCCCCGTGTCTCGGTACAGAAAAACGAACAACAGAAACCTGGAGGTGACACGCCCGTGTCACCAAGAAAAGGCAAACCGAGACACCCCCGTCTCTCGGTAAAAAAAACGAACAACGAAACCTGGAGGTGACACACCCGTATCACCAAGAAAAGGCAAACCGAGACACCCCCGTGTCTCGGTACAGAAAAACGAACAACGAAATCGAAAGGTGACACGCCCGTGTCACAAACAAAAGGCAAACCGAGACACCCCCGTGTCTCGGTACAGAAAAACGAAGATGGCTCAAACAGCAAACTCAGCAACCCAAATAAAACTAAACACTCATACTCCAACTACCAAGCATAATATGTTAAGGATTAAGTTCTAGGAGCATAATATTAACATCAAAACTCAAGAAAACAAGAAAGGAGCAAGAATCAACAATTCTCCCAACATCTACTATTTAGAAGCTTGCCACATCTCACGAATCCACCATGGAAATGAACTTAAGAGCACATAAAAGAGAGAAGAGAGAGTGAAGATGACAACCATGAACTCTCCTTTCGAATTTGAGAAGCTTGGGTGAAGATTTGAGCTCAAAATCAAGAAAATGGACAAAGGGTTTTCTTCTACCTTCTTACTTTGCTTGGCTGATCGGTTTTGGGAGAGAGACGGGGGGAAATGGCTCGATTTTCAGCAGCAAAAGGGATAAGAGAGGCTCAACTCAAGGTCTAACTCAAGGTTAAGGCTTGGTTAAGGTTTAGTGGGGTCCACAAAGTCATAGCTAGGTCAAAAGGTGTCTCTCAAGCATAAGGGGCTCGTTACGGGTGAAATTCGAAGGTCTTAACAAGCTTAGAAAAATTTGAGGCTTATCCCATTAAACCCAAGTCGTCAAAACGAGTTCAACGGAGGTGAACGGAATTCGAATCCGAATTCCCGAGCTCAAGATACGCGTCCCGGAACCCAAGGTGCGCTAAATGCTCTTTAGCCTCCTTTAGGTCCCGTCTCCAAAACGAACCCAAAAAGGTAACCAAAACAAATACCAAAACATATAACGAGCACATAACCGAGTCTATAAAGCATATAATTAACACATATCACGAATTCACAAAAATCAAAATTAAATACGAATCTAAAACGAGCAAAGTACAAAGTGAAGGAAAATTAAACGTTCAAGTTAAACAAATTCATACCAAAGCAATTAAGTTCAAATAACTTCAACACGTTAGCAATTAAATATCACATAATCACTTAAAGAAATAATTAAATAGCGCACGTAAGAGGTTACCTGAAAAGTCTGATCAGTCGGGATATTACAAGAATGCATAAAGGAAGCTTAGGGTGATCATATTTCCTGCTTAAATTCACCCAAAACCGAACTCAAGGCATGGATTTAAGATTTGAAACTCTAACCTAACTATTCATTGTCATACTCAAATCTATATCAAATCTGGGTTATAACTCAAGATTCATGGCTTAAAATGATCACACAAGGATGGAGATACTAAAAGTACACTTACCTCTTCAAGATGATGAAGTTAAATGTAGATTAGAGCTCAATTCCTCCTCAAGGTGAATAGTGGCGGGAATGGGTTTCTTCTCTCCACATAAGCTACAATTTTTCTCCCTTTCCTTACCTTGATCGAGAATGAGGGTAGATGGGGGGTTTTTTTTTTTTTTTTTTTTTTTTTGAGTTGGGATGATGTGGGGCGAAGAATCAATTCAAAAGGTTGAAAATTGAAAGAGTTATGCCCAAAATACTCCAAGGTGCCGAATCTGTGCGTTTGGCTCTGTTCGGACAAATTTCAGAGGCTCAAACGGGCTTAGAAAAATACAAGGCTAGGTTCCTTAGTTCCATATCTTTGTTACGAGTCCAGAGTTACATTCGTAATTTGAATCCGAATTCCCGATCTCAAGTTATGGCGTCCGGAACACGAGGTGCGCTAAAACTTTTTAGGCCCTCAAATCCCACAAATAAGAAATGGTCTCCGACCAATTCGAACAAGTATAAATGAATAAAATAAACACGTAAACAAGTTTATAAATCATATAATTCATGTATATCACGCATTCACGTAGTTCAGGAAAAAAAATCAAGTATTAGAGATTACATACGGAAGTTAAAACGTAAAACTTCCACAATTAGGGCACAAATGACACGTAAACAATTAGTTCAACCTATAAAGAGTTTTCAGATTTGAAGCAAGAAAATAGGACGGTGGATGATTATATTCTAGAGTATGAGAGGCTCGCTCCTTATGCTACCCACATCACAAATAACAACAAGCTAAAGGTGAGGAGTTTTGTTCATGGCCTCTAGATAGAACTACAAGTGGCTCTACAAGCCTTGACTATTGACACTTGGGCCAAGGCAACTAAGAAAGTTGTAACACCCCGATTTTTTGGTCGTATAGGTACGACGTATCGAGAGAGCAAAGTGCGTATTTTAATTTATTTAATTATGTAATTATATGTTTATCATATTGATTATGTGATTATTTGAATAATGTGAATTAATTGTTATACATCGAATATGAATTTTAATACGTTTACGCTTGTTATCCTTGAAACTTCAACCTTATATGCCCGAATGTGAATCCGATTTTTTTGATAGCTTGCCATGTAAGAAATATGTGATTAATGAATGTACGAATATTCTCGTTTCTTGTTTTTAAGTTCGTTTGTGGCGGTTCTTAAACCATTTTGTTTGTCAAGGGATTTGAGTGCCTAACTTGTTTTAGCGCACCTTGGGTTCCGGAAGGCGTAACATGAGCTCGAGAATTCGGATTCAAATTCTGGAAGAAGTGTTGGAGCATGTTTGCTGATCTATTTAACTTTATTTGAGCTTGGATAACCTGAACTTTCATGATAATTGATCATAGCTTCATTCACCATTGATTTATTTCAAAACTTGAAGCTTGAAGATGAGAAACCTAAACTTGTGCCTTCTTACATGAAACCTGCATATATGTTGCTGTGTTTAGGTATTTTGGAGACCATTACTTGCTTGTTATCATGCCTATTTGCTGCTGCTTCATTCCCTCCTTCTCCCCCCTTCTTTCAGCCCTGTTTCAGGCCATTTTTTTGCAGCTACGCCAGTGGCGCGGCCGCGATCGTGCAAGGAAGGAACCTCGTCGGGGCCACGACATACCTGTAGGTTTGGCGTCTGGTTTGCCATCGCGCCCACGATGGCTTTGCTTCCTTTTCGGTCACGCCCGCGACGGGACTCCAGGAGGTTGTCTGGAGCTATGTCGCAGCCGCGACACTATTTTCTTTCGTATTTGTGGCGGCCTTGTTGCTTTGTTTCGGTTTGTTTTCTCCTCTTTTCTTACCTTGTTTGATCCTATATGCTCCTTGTATGTTTAATACATTAAGTTAACTTGTAATATTGCATGTTATGGCTTCTAACTTGAACGTATGGTGTGATATGTATGTATATATACAACTCATGATTTCCATGCAACCTCATGCTCTTCGTTCATGATTTGTCACCCATTTCTTGATTTAATTGCCTTGTTTTTTTATTCATAAGTTTACTTAAATTAATGTTATATGTGTTATATGTAACATCCCGACTGCTTGACCGAACATGTTTAATGCATTAGTTGCGCGTTTAATTTTTTTAATTATGCTTTTATATGTTTATTTAATTGTTTATATGCTTAATTGAATTTATATTAATTAATTGTTAAGTGTTTTATTTGAACTCTAATGTGTATTTCCTTGTCTGCTCTTGTATTTGACCCGTATGTGATCGTATTTGATTTTTTATTTTTGTAATATTTTGCTATCCATGAATTATATGTATTATGAACTTTTTCACATGCTCGTTTTATGTTTTTCAGTTAGCTTAATACGGTTCTTAAACCATTTTATTTGTTAAGGGATTTGAGGGCCTAACTCGTTTTACCGCACCTTGGGTTTCAGAAGGAGTATCTTGAGCTCGGGAATTCAAATTTGAATCCCGGAAGACGCGTTGGACTCATAACAAGATTTTTGAGCTTTTGAACCTAGCCTTGTATTTTTTTAATCCTGTTTGAACCCTACAATTTCGCCTATACTGTGAGCCTCGCGAGGGTTTGCCACCTTTTACGGTTTTAGCCATAACACACTCATTTCTTAACCAAATACCTCAATTCTTAAGCCTACTTAACCATGGTTTAGCCCTCTATCTCACTCTTGTAACCCTATTCTCGAACTCACCTTGTAGAGAGAGGATTAGAGCTGGAAACCGAGATCAAGAGAGGAGAAAAGAAAGAGTCACCCGGTAATGTTCATTCGTGGGGATTTCAATCCCGTTTCTTCATTGTTTCTTCTCTGATTCAAGAGGTAAGCATGTTTTCTTGATTTCCATTTGTTTGTGTTTCTTTTCAGTCATGATTTGCCTGATTTCACTGTGATTTGTAACACCCCGCACGATGGGATGCCACATCCCCGCACCTAGACCTAGTCAACCTGCGAGATGGGAGCCCGCACATGAACCTGGCGTAGGCGAACGGGAGACACACCCATACACGAAAGCTAGGCGGGACGCAGAGACTACGAAAATCAATATGCAACGTGCGCTAATGTGGAAGCTTAAACATGCCAAACACAAAACTTCAAACACATAAGTAACGGGTTCAACTAGCATAAATCCCTAATCCCAAAAAAGAAATAAACATAAGCTTAAGTCATAAATCACAAATCAAACGGGTTCATACTAGCTCTAGAAGCCTGTCCCGAATATTCACATAAGTTAAACAACATGTTCATATACATATACATGATCAAAACATACAAACTTAAATGAATTCGAAGGCAAAATGCAAAAAGACTCCAAACTTAAACAAAGACTCAAAACAGACTTCACGACCGACACACGCCACCTAGCTCGAACTCCAAAGCGAACCTGCAAATCTAAAAACATGGGGAGGGAGGAGGGTCAGTCCAAGGACTGAGTGAGGGGTTACACACGCACACTTACCTACAGATATAGAGCATAGCACGTAGAAGCAATGTTCATGAACCCGAGGTTAGTTTTTACATGCCAAAATATTTTACCGTGATAATATATATATAGGGAGCTTATCAAACAAACTAAACAAATCTTAGTTCATACTTTTCTTAAGGCATATGCTTAGATTCATACAGACTTATCAGACACACACCAGAACATAACTTATTCGGTTAAAAGCAAAACAAATTTTATCTAAGCTTAAGAGTCTAGCCCCGTTTCACGAACTTATGACCGACAAACATAACTTAACGAAACTCGACGAGTACGAGCGCAAAACCATCCAACACCTTCATAACACGTAAATACTTAACACAGGAAATCATAACACATACCTCCACTTACTCCGGTTGATGGGTGGATTGTACACACCCAAACCGTCCACGTTTATATGTATAGGTCGTGAGTTTCATGACACTCACGCCTGAGGATTCCATTCCCCAACCAACCTCCTGGTGGGGTCCGGGTTGATCCTATAAGTTGGAGAAGTGTACAGTGGTTGCAACCGGCGACCCCATGGTCGTCCTGGGTCTCCCATTACGCACAACTTCGTGGCCCAATACGAAAGTCACGCTTATAAACACACAAAAATCGGAAGCTTAAACCCTCTAGACTCACACTTATACAAAGCACATGCATATCATACTTATCATATTGTACGTACATATCACACCGACCTCAAAAGCATAACGAAAATCAAATCTAAGCGTACATAGGCTTATGCATAGCTTCGTACTTTCCAACTTAAGGCAAGGCCAACATATACTTATCTCACACGTATCTACATATATAGAGAGGCTTATAGGTCACATGCATTCAAAACCGGCACATTTCATTAGGGTATAACTATATCCTAACCTCACCTTACACCAACAAAGCAGAAGACACACGATCGATTCACCCCGGAATCAACTTGACGAACAAAACACCACCCCGGGTGCTCTTGGACAAATTGAAGCCAAAATACGACACTTAGACTCAAACTGAACCATATAGACGCACGACATATGCTTACACATTTAAGAAATGCAAACACTTAGGCAAGGTTCAAGTTCTTGTGCACAATTAAGGTAACGCATACATATAAGATAGCAAAAGATAGAACTTAGTCATTTACGAGCACTCGAAACACTTAAGAATTAAAAAAAAAATGTCTTAAATCATATAATTCATCATATCACATTGATTCATATTCATACAAGAGCATATAGCATGTTCAAAATTTACAAGGCATGCACTTAGACACAAATAAGCATCACACGTAACACTTAGGGCAAACAAGTTCAAACATACGTCAAAACCATACCAAACAAGTATATGCACATCATAACACTTTATTCATATACCAAATATGTCAAAATCACACATAAACAAGCCATAGCATAGCATATCATGCCTATAATCAAGCATACATCACATGAGGATCAAGATCGGGGAGGGAGACGAGAAAAACGAACAAGAAAACAAAGTTCGGGGCAAAAAAAGTCACTGCCCCAAATCCACCCCGGTGGATTTTTTTCAAAAGGGGAATCCACCCCCGTGGATTTAGGTCAAGAAGTTCCATGAGGGCCTTCCTCAAATCCACCCCGGTGGATTTTTTTCAAAGAGAAAATCTACCCCCGTGGATTTGGGTCAGGGCCTAATTTTCAAAATTTTGCCCCCAAACACACCAAAAACTCAAATCCAACACATTATAAAAGGATTACGTAACAAATATTCAAAGATTCATGCCCTAAATCATGCAAAAATCGAGGCTAAATTGATGTAAATGGAGGAGATGCATAGACAAGTTCATGTTCTTGCAAAAGCTTGAAAATCATTAATGTCAAAGTCGTGAATTCTTACCTACCACCCAAAACAAGTTCATATATATCATAAATGATGTCTTAGGATTTAAAAACATACTTCAAGCTCAAAGAATTTACAAGGAAACAAGCAAGAATTCACAAAATTCATCAAACCCTTACTGTTCACACCATATGCCATATATCATTCAAATCATTGTGAAATCTTGTAAAATGGAACTTAAAACAACCACATAAGCATGGAGAAGCCAAAAGTGAGCTTACATGCGTCACAGCAAGGTTGCTGAAAATAAGCCTTGGCTTTTTTTTTATAAAGGTTAAAGCTAGTGTGCTGGATAAAATAATGTACGCAACTTGGTCAACTTGATGCGGTGGAGGCATGCTTCAAATGGATGAGAATTGATGGAGCCAGTGATCAAAGCGAGGAAGAAAATGAATAGTGCCTTCCTCTCTTCTCTTCTTCTCTTCTTTCTTCACTTTGGGGCTGATTTCTTAGCCTTGGGGGAGGGGATTTCGAAATGGGGGCTGACGGATAGGGAGAGGAGTGTAAATTGTTCATGTAGTTAAGGTTTAGGTGTGGTTAGGGTAAAAATGGGGCCCACAAATAAAGACTAGTCAACAAAAGGTAGCTCTTGGCGCAAGGTGCTCGTTTCGGCTGAATTTCGGAAGGTCAAATGGGCTTAGAAAATTCCAAAGTTGGGTTCTTTGGTTTCATCTCTTTGTTATGAATCCAATGCATCTTCCAGAATTTGAATCCGAATTCCCGATCTCGAGTTACTCCTCCCGGAACACAAGGTGCGCTAAAACAAGTTAGGCCTTCGTGCCCCAAACAAATCCCTTTTTTCAAAACGAGTCGAGAACCAAATAAAACAAACTCTAAAACAAGTATAAAGCATATAAACATGTTCATAATCCGCATAATTCATGCATGGCAAGTTGTTACAAAAATCGGGATTGAAACGAGTTAAAACGAAGTAAAAAGGGGCTAAAACGTAAACTTTTAAAACATGAAACACATAATGCTCATTCAAAAGGCACATAAGTCATATAATTGCATGCTTAATTAATTAAAAGCGCACTTAGCATAGTCGTGACGTCCGTACCTGGAAGGTCGAAGAGTTGGGATGTTACATGATTTGAGCATGTATTGGACCACAACATGAATAATTAGGTTTATATGAACTTTGATTAATCCTTGCTCATACCTGCGAATTTGCTTCAATTTCCTTGCGTATTTTTGGATTTCTAGCATGTATTTGTTATGCCTTGGCTACTGGTTTGTTGCTTCTTCCCCTTCCCCAGCTTTTTCCTATTTTTGTTCGATTCTGCGCCGGTTCGTAGCAGGGGCCCGGCCGCGATTGCCCCATGCTTATTTTTTATCCCGACCGCACCAAGGCAACAGTTTTAGGCCTAGAGTGGCATCGCGGCCATGACCACCTGATAGTAGAGGTTCTGGAGCATCGTCGAGGCTGCGACGGGTGGACAGATTTGAGGCTGGGGTTCCAACGCGGCAGCGACAAGAAGACCTTGTGCCTATTTGTTGCGTATGTTTCCTTGATCCATGTGTGTGTTATTCGGCCTTTCTTTTTTTTTTTTATGATTTAGCTTCGTTGTTTACTTGTTGTTCGACGTGTTATGGCCTTCGTTATGTGTTTATAACTTGAATTGTGTGCATGTGTATGTTAACTGACCTTCATGCGTACCCTACTTTTTTCGTTGATCGTTTCTTGCTGTAATTACCTCGTTTTTAATTCTTATGGCTTGGTAACTTGTTGTATTATGTGTTAAATTCATGAATATGAATTATTATGTGATTTTGATGCTCATATATGCAAGACATATGAAGATATGCTTTCAACGTTCTCTTACGTGCATGCATGAACTTGTACCTTATTTTTTTGAATTACATGACATCTCGTTGCTTGTTTCTTGATACGTATGCATTGCTAACTTGATATGTGACATGTTATGTACCTTGTATGTGAATTCTGGATCCATTTGACATGATTTGTGCCGGTATGACTTGAAATGATTTGATACATCTAAGTATGATTTGAATGCTATCTTGTTTCATCTCATTTGCATCCATTACCTTAATTGTACGGATGAATATGAACTTGGCCTAATTGATTACATTCCTTATGTGCAGAAACATACGCTGTCCGTCTATATGGTTCATTTTGATTGTAAGACTTGTATTTTTGTCTTCAGTTTGTTCAGGTGCACCCGGGGTGGTGTTTTGTTAGTCAACTTAATTCCGGGGTGGATCGATCGTGTGTCTTCGGCTTCGTCAGTGTAAGGTGAGGTTAGGATATAGTTAGACCCTAATGGAATGTGCCTGTTTTGAAATGCATGTGACTTATAAGCCTCTATATATATGTAGATATGTGTGAGATACTTAATTTGATGGTTTTGTCGTAAGTTTATATGTATGAACACTATGTATGAGCCTATGCTTAGTCTCAGATTTGATATGATTTTGGGGTCGGTATATGGTATGTACGTACTATATGATAAGTACGATATGCATGAGTTACTTTTGTCTATCTATCTGTCTGTGAGTAGCTGGTTTTGGACTTTGATGTTTTGCACTCAGAACTTTGTACTTTGCTGGGCTCTGGAGATTTGTACAAAGGAGCCCCAGGACAGTGTCGAGCCGTCGGGTTACTCCCGAGTACAGTCTCCACTTTGAAAGGATCAACCCGGACCCCACCAGGAGCTTGGTTGGGGAATAGAATTCTCGGGCGTGAGTGTCATGAAACTCACGACCCCTACACATATATGTCTGGATGGTTAGGGTATGTAAAACCCTTCCATCACTCGGAGTAGAGAAGATATGTTTCATTTGATTTGGTTTAATTATGAATTTGATTTGATATGAAGGAGTTGGTTGGAATTTGCACTACTACCCGCCGAGTTTCTGTTTGTCTGTCATAAGTTCGTGAAACGGGGGTAGAATCTTAAATTAAGATAAAACTTGATATACTTTTAACCTAATAAAATATACTCTATTATGTCTGTTAAGTTTGCTCTGTTTTGAACTTACCCTACGATTCCGTAACATAAGCTCCGTTTGTTTAGTTGGATAGTCACCCTATGTATATATTATCACGCGCAAATGTTTTTGGTGGGCAAAAATTAATCCCGAATTCACGAACATATGTTTTTAAATCTATTGTGCTCTTATATATATGTAGGTGTACGTGTGTATCCCCTCACTCAGTCTTTGGACTGACCCTCCCCCTCCCCCTGTTTTTAGCTTTGCAGGTTTGCTTTGGAATTCAGGCTAGGCGGCCTGTGTCGGAGTTGGAGTCAGTTTTGGCGTTGAGTCTTTAGTACAAGTTTGTGTCCTTTGCATTCACATTCGAATTTGATTAACTCTGTATAACCTGATCATGTATATGTATATGAATGTATTGTTTAACTTATTTGAAGATTCGGGACAGGCTTTTAGGGACAGTATGAACCCGTCACTCGTATGTTTGGATTTTATTATTTGACATGTTTAAGCTTCCGCATTTGTGCACTTGTCATTTTGAATTTCAGGGTCTACGTCCTACCTAGCTTAGATGTGCTGGTATGTCTCCCGTTCGTCTCTACTCGGTTCATATGTGGGCCTCCCATCTCGAATGTTGTAGCACCACAAGCGGTGGGGCACCACACCCCCGAACTATGACCCGACACGTGTACGAAATGGAAAGTCCGCACACGCACCAAGTCATAGCGAACAGGTGACAAACAAAAACCAACCTAAGCTAGGCGGCACCTAAACCCTGTAAAAGTGCAACTATGCAAAACCTGAATGCGGAAGCAATAAAAAATACGAATTCTCAAAAACTTTAATCAGCAATCATAATTCATATATTTCAAAAAGTAACTCAACATCAACTAAACGGGTTCAACTACCCTAGAAACCTGTCCCGATCAAACATATAATCAAAACGGGTTCATCTAAACCGAGCACCTGTCCTAACCTGTCCCGAAATTCATACATCCAAATCATAAGTAGAAACCTGCATAATATATACATATCATATACATAGTTTCCTTCACAAATCAAAACAAAGTACTGAACAAATGAAACAGACTGATACAGACTCGACAGACCTGACTCAAAGCCGCCTAGCTCAAACCTGCAAGAACTGAAAAGTGGAAAAGAAGGGGAAGGGTCAGTCTCTAGAAGACTGAGCGAGCAGGAGCGATAAATATATATAAAAACATGCACATGTAATTCATAAATCCCGAGCAAAGTTTTATTTAAAGTTAGTTCCTAAGAGGGAAAGAGAATAACTAAGCAATGCTCGGAGTTTACGACTAATCATATTAAATTCATTAAGTTCATAATTCATATATAAACATAAAGGCTCGGCGAGTGAGCGTGCATCATCTCCAACAAAACTCTGACCGTGTACGACAAATAGCAATAATACATTTGAATAAGTGATCATGTAATATATCATAGTACATGCAAGTCATATAACATAAGACATAATCATTTGGGCAATCCGTATCCCGACCTTCACGCACGGTGCATAACCATATCATAACATAAACATAATCATAAAATAAGTTCCAACCTTCTTCCTCCGGGTGGTGGAAGAGTTAGCAAGACCCGATCACCTCATACATAATGGCTAGTGAGGTACATGAATCCTCAAAAGCCCGACTAGCATTTTACCGTCGAAACTCCTAAGGAGATCCGTTTCGTCGTTAAACATAAATGGAATTAGCACATGGGATCACCGTCGGCCCTTGCCTCCCCGGATAGCCACATGTACTAAATCCTTGGCCCGTGAACATAACATACATGCAATCTCGCCAAAACATTCCAGTTCATAATAAACATACGATATTTCATAATTTTGGAGAAAAGGTTACTCGATGACTCCACTTTGAAAATAACATATATGTATATACATACATAAGGTTTTGGCCAACACTTGTCACATAAGGGTTTTAGGGTTTAGTATGTAACTAGAACGAAAACACCCTCACCTGGTACTAGACAAAGCCAAACCCAAAGCAAATGGTCCACCCCGGAACCTGCACGACCACAAGTCACCACCCCGGGTGCACCTGTACCAACTGAACACACAAAACACAGTACAGAACTCAGACTCAGACTCAAACAACTATATAAGATACACGACACATGCTCAAGCACTTAAGAAATGCAATCACATAAGCAAAGTTCACATTCATACTAATTACTTGCAAAATAAAATATCACATAACTCAATATATTCATAAAACACATCAAGAGATATTCTTATGCACAATTAATTCAAACAAACAAAATGAAAAGGCAATGCATGTCACGTTATTTCATATAAATTCGTATATCAAATAACCAATTCATATATCGCATAATAGGTTTATTTTAAATTAAGTAATTAAACCTGAATTACAAAATTTTAAATTAAATCACCCAAGACATACTAATTCAATTCTTGCTAAATCATAGATTGCATAACAAATTCTTATATCATATAATAAATTCCAATTCAATTTAAGTGATTAGACTAATTAAAAAGCTTCAAGCTTACGCTTAATAATTTCTCTTAATCGAAATCATAATTAGCATATTTGTTTTATCAATACACAATGATTAATTAATTGAAGTCATACAATTTATATGTATAGCGAAATTACACATATACCCCCTTCAAGTTAGACAAATAGCTCAAATTTGACATATCGGAAGTTAAATTGCAAATCAAAGCATCAATACATCTCATAATTCATTTAATACATGATTTCGTTCACATTGGAATACAATTCGATTGACAAATCAAGTAATTAGCAATCAAAACAATTAATTTTAATTATTCAAATTATACAAAATAAATCACAACAAATCAACCGGACACCCGATTGACGAACGGAAAGTGGCGTTGGACTCAACACGACAAGAGGAACTTGCTGTCCAATGGGAGTCAGAACGTCGCCACCGGAACCAGCCGAACCGCCACGTACAGCCGCCGTACCACCACCTCCGGTGGTCGGAAAATTCCCCGAAAGGACAGAAACATGCGCCTCGGCCTGCTCGACAAAAGCCCTCAACCAAATTCAAAAAATACCAAACACGCCGGACTTCGTTGACGAAAAACCGAACTATATCCCAATGACGAAAACTAAAATTAAACACAAACCTTAAAACGAAAATGAAATCCGAAAATACCGTTGGAAAGCCCGTAGTGAAGCATTTGAAAGCCCCTAACCAAATTACCGGAAAAATCACCGGAAACGAGAGCCGTCGGTCGACGGCCGGTCCGCCACCAGTTCACCACCAACCACCGGTTCTGAAGTCGTGACCAACGCCATCGGCTAAGTTTCATCATTCTAAGCAACTTCCGTGAAGGAGCCACCACCAAAACCGGCCGGAAAAAGGTCCCAAACCGTCGCCCAAAGTCCGCCGCTGAGCCACTTGCCGGTTCAGCCACCTCCGGCCTTCGTTTGCTCAGACCGACCCCGGAATCGGACTTAGGAGGCCAAAATACGTTGGAAACCACCAAGGGCCGACCGCGAATCTCACCGGAACGCAGCGGAGCGAGGTGCTACAGTGCACGCGCCACCGCCGCAGGTCTTCAGTCCGTGCGTGCGTCGTTGTCTGGCTACCGTTGGCCACGCCACTTGAACTGGAGTTGTGCCGGGAGGTCCTCTAACAGGTGGGGTGGCGCGTGTCGTCGAATGGTCATCGAAAACTGCCACAAAATGCAGCTAAGTGGCGGGGGTCCATTCCGTCGCCGCTGCTCTGTCGTAGCGCCACTACCGCTGAGTTTTATGCCATGATTCTTGTACCATCGTGTCGGGCTCGTCGAGTTGATAAATTTCCACTACTGAAACGTCAAATTCCGTTGAGAAACGAGTGAGAACGGACATGTGTGTGTTTTCACACCTCCATTGCATGAATAGTGTCGGATCGCGGGAGGAAGACGACTGAGGCTGGAGCTGAAGTTCTCGCACACAAAACGAGGATCCGGGGTATATATCTCGGGTCTTTGTACGCAAAAACGGTCGGAAGAATGGGCTAACGAAGTCAGAATGGGGCAAACTTACAGTCTACGGACTCGTTTCGATGCCCCGAACGCAAAGCAGGGGTCAAAAAGGTCAAACTCTCGACCGAACGAGAAATGACCGAAAAACCCCTTAAAAGAGAAAATTTCAAAGAAGCCTCTAAACTCTTAAAGAGTTCAAAATAGGCCCACACAAAGCACAAAATCACATAATTAAACACATAAAAAGGTTGAAAAGTTACGTACCTTAGTTGTAGGACGAGCGGGGTGTTACAATCTCCCCTCCTTCAAAAGGACCTGTCCTCAGGTCCTATTACTGAGTCATAAAGCTTCAAGCTGGAATACTCCAATCCATCTCTTGAAAGCGTGTAGAGTCATAGCCCTGGCTGTAAAGTTTACTCCCATTGACTGCACCAACTCCCCTCAGAGTTCCGTAGTCACAGAGGTTTATTCAAACACTTGACCGTTGGTCGCTTCAAACTCGTTCGATCCCCCACTAGGCCACTGGACCCAAAGCTCGATACCGTCGCTTCCTCGTCGATTCCAAATCAAAATCCGGCCACACGTAACTCAGCCACGACAAACAATAGAGAATCCCATCTCTCGGCACGCAAGAGAGAGAGAACCCCCGTCTCCCGGCAAATCAAAAGAGAGAACCCCGTCCCTCAGACACAGAATTAAGAGAACCCCGTCTCTAAACCACATAATCGAGAGAGCCCATTCTCTTAACCTAAGTCTGGCAGACTTCCACATCTTCAAAACATTCTAGTTTGAGAAAATCCAGCATTTCTCAAACTCCTAAATTCAAGAGAATCCAGCATCTACCAAATACCTAACTCCAAGAGAATCCAGCATCTCTTGCTCACATAATTTAGAAAGAATCCAACATTTTCCTATCACATAAATAGGGAGAATCCCACATCCCCCTGACACGTAAATAGAAAGATCTCAATAACTCTGTAGCACATAAGTTCACTTACTCAGTACTCAAAATACACACATCAAAGTAATCACTTGATGCGAAACATGGAATGCATGTATAGTGTACCTTTACACAACTGATATCGGTGTCCCTAAAGTTTAGACTCATCATCCATGCTCAACTCAAGGGGGATATCACGATGGGATCACTATAAGATAAAATCACTGTAATGCCCCGGTTTTTCATTTGTACTAATATGACGTATGTGTTTGTTAATTTGCGCAAATTAATTGTTTATAAGTGTTTTGTGTATTTAATTTTATATTTAAATGTTAAATTGTTAATTAATCATATCTTAAAGTTAATTAATATCGAATTTATGTTAAATCGTTGTGTTTACCAAATTGCGTGAATTAATTGTTTATACGTGTTTTATATATTTAATTTTATATACTAAATGTTAATTATTTATATTTTAATTTTATTAGTGTTAAATTCAATTTAGATTGTGCACTTTAAATTTAAACTATATTAAATGTGAATTTGACTTTTAAAATTAAATTAAATTGTACAATTGTTATTAGATATATATTTTAATTCGTGCCCTTGATATTTAAAAGTGAATTTGACTTTGTTATATTATTATGGAATGTTACGAATTTTTTAAAGGCAAGGTTTACGAGTGTTATAAACGTGCTTCGTTTTTATATGATTTGATTCCGAAATTTCGTGAAAATTTAATATGTTGTAGTTATATGTGTTGTGAATATGAATATATGATCGTTTCATGTTTTCGGGTTCGTTTGCATACGTTTCGAATTTATTTTGATTTTGGAATCCAAATCGGGGGCTAACGAGCAATTAGCGCACCACTGGTTCCGTATTTGATATCTTGAGCTAGGAACTAAGATTCGAGTTTCGTCAACTTCGCTGAACTCGCAACGAAAATTCGAGTTTAATGAACTTAGCCTTATATTTTTCCAAAGTTATTTGAACCTCCGAAATTCAACCGAAACACGAAACGGAAAGCAAATCTGCCACAATTTACTAAAATGACCATATCTTATTCAAACCTTGACCAAATTAACTATGGTTTTATTCCTTAGAACCCTAACTCAACCCTCTAACCAGCCCTTATCACCCCAAACCGAGATGACCCTCATCCCCTGGAGAAAATTCAGCCAAAACCTTCTGCTCTCCAGTTTTCCCGTAGCTCAAGCCAACCTTTGGAGATTCAAGCTCAAATCTCTTCCAAACCTCCATTAATCCACAAGGTAAGCTTAGGGTTGTAATATACAGTCATCATGAGTCATTTTGATCCATTCATCCCCAATTGTGAGCATGTTTTCATGGATTTTGGCTGACTTGAAGAAATAGTTAGGTTTTGAGCATACTTGATGATCTCTTTGATTCCTTTATGGATTTGATTGATTCCAAGATTGAATATGATTATCTTGACTCCCTCTTCTCATTTATGATCAGTGATTTTATGGTAGTTGGAGATTTTGTGGGATTCTATTAATGGCACTTCGAATAATTGTATGAATTGGGACTGAATTCTTCCTCCCTCTCTCGATGTACTGTTGTTGCTGCGTTTGGGGCTTATTTTGTTGTCAATTGCTGCTCATTTTTGCCTTGTTTGTTGCATATACATACCTGATCATGTTGCCTAAGGAATGGATTGGTTTTCGCTCTGTTTTCTTCCCGTTTATCCCCTGTTTTTGGCCTGAAACGTTGCTGCCAGCTGCTGCTCTTTTCCTTGCTTCATAGCTGTCATTTTTTTCCAGTTATTTGTAAGAGTTGTTGATACTTTTTGCTGCTGCATAACTTGGTTTTGTTGCTGCTACATGCTGTTGCTTTTCATGACTTAAAACAGAGGCTTAAGCCTTGATCTTCTGCTGCCTCGCGTCTGGAATGTAGCTCCCCGGCCGAGGAGATTTTGTACTTGGAAAAGCCCGGCCGGGTAGCTGCGTTGCAGAAGCTGCTGCTTCTTTCTTCCATTTATGCCATTGTTTGAGCTGTTTTATGCGTAATCCTTGTTTATTAGTACATGTTTGCATGGATGGGGACATAGGTACGTACGTAGATAATGTTTGCATGCATCTTTATCATTTTAAATTGTTTTGTGGATTAATGCATATTGTATATATATATATATATTAAAGGCATGCATGGTTGTGGTGTGCATGTGTATTACATGTATTTTTGCATGCATGAAATAGTTTGATAATAGGTTTGTGCATTAGATATATATGTTAATGCATGTACGTACCTTATTATATATACCATATGAATTAATTCATGCAATAAGTATATATGATATTATATATTAATGCATGCAAGATGGTACGTGTATATACATATATATATATTTAGATGTTTATTTGATTATATGTTATTTAAATGCATGAGTAATTATAAATATTAAGTATTGTTTAATTTATTTCAGTTTTAGAATTTATTTGTATATGAAATTCTTGGATTCATTTGACGTAAAATGTGAAAATTATGACTTGAATTGTTATGACGCGGCTTAAATGCTTCTATATGAAACGTTAAGTACCTTCTTGCATTCTTTTGATGTCTCAAGTGATACCTTTTGCCTTTATACTTATTATATTCAATGCACACATGTTGAAAGGTATAATATGATTATAGATCAAAGATTTGGCTCGATATTGCTATCAATTACGAAAAATATGAAACGATTGGACTTGAAACCTCCATGTATTCGATGTCTTTGAATGAATGACTTGTTTATATGCTCTAGATGCATTAATGGTGCACATGAACATGTTCATGACATAACATCATCTCTTATGCATTCATATCATGTTCATTGCATGTCGTGCGTCTTATATGGTTCATTTAGAGTCTTGAGTCTCACGAACACGTTACATTGTCCTTTGTACAGTTTCTCCAGGGCGGAGATGCCGGGTTCATAGGACACTTTCGAGTCTCCTTTCTTCTTGATATTGTTGGTAAGAGGCGTTCAGGTGGGTTTCTCTACTATCTAGTTAAACAACCCTATATACTTCCAATGTGTAAAGATTTCGACCAAAATTTATTATATGTATATAGAGTCGTTTTAAGAGTAAATGATTTCAAAGTAAAGCCTTTATTTTATGAACCTACCAAATGTTTTGGCGAGAAAAGAATGAATGTTATGCGCAGAATGGGGCCCAGGGACTTGGTGTGAGTGGTGACCCGAGGAGGCATGGGCTGACGGTGATCCCTCACACTAGTCCAACCAATGAACGGCGTAACCGGACCTCGTTAGGAGTTAGCGAGGAATGGACGCTGAGTGCCATCTGGGGAGTCATGTTCCCCTTTTGGTCAATGAATGGATGGTTCGGGCCGATCACCCGGCCATCACCCGTAGGAAGAAGGTATAAAAGTTCATGAATGTGCTCAAAATAATGTTATGCATTAATGAAAGAAAGAAAGAAAGAATGTTTAATGAACTACACGAGGTGTTGGTTAGAGATAATGCAAGCCCACTCGCCGGGCCACAAAAGACCTAAAGAATGAAAATGAACGTTATAATCCCTTTCGATGACTTCTTTATTTTACCCACTTGGGAAATGCTCTAAAAACCTCATTTGGGATTATAACTTGCACGTGAATGTTAAATATTGTTGTATACGCTATTTATACCTCATTTTATACCCACCAGTCTCGTATAGACTGAACCCGGTTTGTTTCAGCTTCTTTGCAGGTTTGGAGTGCTGGGCGGGGAGTCTAGTTTGTCAAGTCTATTGGTTAAGTTTGAGTCACTTGATATGCATTTTGTAATTTAATTGAATTTGCAAGAAGGGATAAATGTATGACTATGATTATGATTATGGAATTATATTATCCACGAATTTTCGAGAACAGGTTATTGTGCTAGTTGAAACCGTTATGTGGCTTGAATTAGTACTAGTTTATATGTTATGCTTCTGCCTTTGGCATTTATCCTTATTCATTTTCATTTGGTTGCGAAGGTTTAGTTCCCGGCTAGCCTAGGAATGAGTGAGTCCCCGTTCGCCGGGATTTAGCTCGGGTATGGATTGTCCGTTTCATATTTGGGTCGGGTCTCGGTGCGGGGGATGTGGTACCTTGCGCTCGGGTGCTACAATCACAATATGCTTGTATATGCATGAAGGGTTAGTGAGTAACCAAAGAAATTATAAGCAATGAAGCACAAATAGTTCACGCAAGCATGTAATCCATTCAGCTTACAAGAATTCACAACAACAAACTTTAAGTTATGAAAATTAAAGCAGTTAGTCACGCTATTACAATCGAGCAACATCAAACATTACACTTTGTGACATATGTCAAGCAAGATAAAATATAATTACTTATGTAATGCATGGGTGCAAATGCCATGAATGCTTAAGGTACCGTTCACCGTGCAAATGAAGTCGAGGTTGGAAATTCTTTAATTTGGAAGGATAATCAAATCCTTAACTGGCAGTGGTCCCAACCCTTCGTTCAAACTTGCATTCTTTAGTATTCCCTCAGATTCTCGGGTACCAAAATGGTCTTGGACCATCTCACTTGATTCTCGGAGTATAGTGATCCGTGGAATCTCTTGAAATCCCAATAAAATCCTCGGTAATCGGGAATTGCTATTTCTTTCAACGGTAAAAATCTCTCAGCATAATCGTGGAGAGATACATGAAGAATCTTTAAACAGTCTCGCTTCATACACCCTCGTTGTAAATGATGTCCTTGTCCTCATTATTGGGTGGAGTTGATCTTCAATGACCTCGGCACAAAATTATTGTGTAAGTGTAACAACTCTGGTGGTTATCTTTATAATAGTAATCCGATTCCCTAATTGGAATTTTTGGAATGGTACAAGTGCCTTGATTTCTTCATTGTCACCTCACGCCTTTCAGAGTTAGAAAGTCTGGCTTTCATATAAAACATGTTACTCCCGAGCACCTCCAACTAGTAAGTACATATCCTGAAGGCACCTTGATAGTTAAAAGGTCTCTTGTTTCCCTTGTATACAGACATCTTATTTTATCCACCCTATACCCTGAGTTTGTTAAATCAACTGTACACTTTCTGATCCACCCCTATTCAGATCCCAAAGCAGCTTCCACTAAAATCAGTACTCGTCGGAACAGGTAACAAAGTCACCTAAATATAACCACAAGTCTAATGCATGTGGGGTTAGGGATGTAAATGGCATGCACTCGTATCCAACAAAGAAGGCAGTCAAGCACGTAGAACAAATGTTCGAAATAATTAAAATTTACTCCAATACATGATGCACGTGCTATGAATGCATAATACCCATTTTCATAATGATAGCATTGATTCCTTGTTTTGAATTCTTGTAGAGGTCCATTGTCTCTCATTAGAGTATGGCTGCTTTGAATCTCCTGTCAAAGATTTGCAGAAGTGGGAAGAATTGTCACGATCGTTTACAATTTGGTACCGAGATGTCACCCTGCAATTCCCAAATTGAACAAATATCTATGCATGCGGGTTAGTACGTGGATATGTCAAGTAATAAAAGCAATTAAGAACACTTAAGTAATGCAGATGCAGTACATAATTTAATAAAATTTGAAGCATAACAGTGATAATTTTGAAAAAAATCGTAATCATCGTGTGCACACAATCACATAAGCTCAGACAAATTCATGCAGAGAAGTTAAAATTTCACATCACACGAATGCAATGCACAAGTATTCCTATGCCGTCCGACCTAAACTGACACGACACGACTCCAGAGCACCGGTTCTGAACCTGGTAGCTCTGATACCACTTAAGATGTAGCACCCCAAGCGGTGGGGCACCACACCCCCGCACTATGACCCGACACGTGTACGAAATGGAAAGTTCGCACACGCACCAAGTCACAGCGAACGGGTGACAAACGAAAAACCAACCTAAGCTAGGCGGTACCTAAACCCTGTACAAGTGCAATTATGCAAAGCCTGAATGCGGAAGCGATACAAAATACGAATTCTCAAAAACTTTAATCCGCAATCATAATTCATATATTTCAAAAAGTAACTCAACATCAACTAAACGGGTTCAACTGCCCTAGAAACCTGTCCCGATCAAACATATAATCAAAACGGGTTCATCTAAACCGAGCACCTGTCCTAACCTGTCCCCGAAATTCATACATCCAAATCATAAGTACCAACCTGCATAATATATACATATCATATACATAGTTTCCTTCACAAATCAAAACAAAGTACTTAACAAATCAAACAGACCGACACAGACTCGACAGACCCGACTCAAAGCCGCCTAGCTCAAACCTGCAAGAACTGAAAAGTGGAAAAGAAGGGGAAGGGTCAGTCTCTAGAAGACTGAGCGAGTAGGAGCGATAAATATATATCAAAACATGCACATGCAAGTCATAAATCCCGAGTAAAGTTTTATTTAAAGTTAGTTCCCAAGAGGGAAAGAGAATAGCTAAGCAATGGTAGGACTTTACGACTAATCATATTAAATTCATTAAGTTCATAATTCATACATAAACATAAAGGCTCGGCGAGTGAGCGTGCATCATCTCCAACCAAACTCCGACCGTGTACAACAAATAGCAATAATACATTTGAATAAGTGATTATGCAATATATCATAGTACATGCAAGTCATATAACATAAGACATAATCGTTTGGGAAATCTGTATCCCGGCCTTCCCGCACGGTGCACAACCATGTCATAACATAAACATAATTATAAAATAAGTTCCAACCTTCTTCCTCCAGGTGGTGGAAGGGTTAGCAAGACCCGACCACCTCATACATAATGGCTAGTGAGGTACATGAATCCTCAAAACCCCGACTAGCATTTTCTCGTCAAAACTCCTAACGAGATCCGTTTCGTCGTTAAACATAAATGAAATCAGCAAATGGGATCACCGTCGGCCCTTGCCTCCCCGGATAGCCACATGTACTAAATTCCTGGGCCCGTGAACATAACAAATCTCGCCAAAACATTCCAGTTCATAAGAAACATAACATATTTCATAATTTTGGGGAAAAGGTTACTCGATGACTCCGCTTTGAAAATAACATATATATATATATATATATACATACATAAGGTTTTGTCCAAAACTTGTCACATAAGGGTTGTAGGGTTTAGTATGTAACTAGATCGAAAAGACCCTCACCTGGTGCCAGACAAAGCCAAACTCAAAGCAAATGGTCCACCCCGGAACCTGCACGACCACAAGTCACCACCCCGGGTGCACCTATACCAACTGAACACACAAAACACAGTACAGAACTCAGACTCAGACAACTATATAAGACGCACGGCACATGCTCAAGCACTTAAGAAATGCAATCACATAAGCAAAGTTCACATTCATACTAATTACTTGCAAAATAAAATATCACATAACTCAATATATTCATAAAACACATCAAGAGATATTCTTATGCACAATTAATTCAAACAAACAAAATGAAAAGGCAATGCATGTCAAGTTATTTCATATAAATTCATATATCAAATAACCAATTCATATATCGCATAATAAGTTTATTTTAAATTAAGTAATTAAACCTAAATTACAAAGTTTTAAATTAAATCACCCAAGATATACTAATTCAATTCTTGATAAATCATAGATTGCATAATAAATTCTTATATCATATAATAAATTCCAATTCAATTTAAGTGATTAGACTAATTAAAAAGCTTCAAGCTTAGGCATAATAATTTCTCTTAATCGAAATCATAATTAGCATATTTGTTTTATCAATCCACAAGGATTAATTAATTGAAGTCATACAATTTATATGTATAGCGAAATTACACATATACCCCCTTCAAGTTAGATAAATAGCTCAAATTTGACATATCGGAATTTAAATTGCTAATCAAAGCATCAATACATTTCATATTTCATTTAATACATGATTTCGTTCACATTGGAATATAATTCGATCGACAAATCAAGCAATTAGCAATCAAAACAATTAATTTTATTTATTCAAATTATACAAAATAAATCGCAACAAATCAACCAGACACCCGATTGACGTACAGAAAGTGGTGTTGGACTCACCACGACAAGAGGAACTTGCTGTCCAAAGGGCAGCGTTCCGCCGCCACCGGAACCAGCCGAACCGCCACGTACAGCAGTCGGACCACCACCTTCGGTGGTCGGAAAATTCCCCGGAAGGACAGAAACTTGCGCCTCGGTCTGCTCGACAAAAGCCCTCAACCAATTTCCGAAAATACTAAAAACATGCCGGACTTTGTTGACAAAAAAACGAACTAAATCCTAACAACGAAAACTGAAATTCAACACAAACCGTAAAATGAAAATGAAATCCGAACATACCATTAGAAAGCCCGTAGCGAGGCCTTCGAAAGCCCCTAACCAAATTGTCGGAAAATTCGCCGGAAAAGAGAGCCGCCGCTCCACGGCCGGTCCGCCACCGGTTCACCGCCAACCACCGGTTCTGAAGTCGGGGCCAACGCCATCAGGTAAGTTTCATCATTCTATGCAATTTTCGTGAAGGAGCCACCACCAAAACCGGCCGGAAAAAGGTCCCAAACCGCCGCCGAAAGTCCACCGGTGCGCTACTTGCCGGTTCAGCCACCTCTGGCCTTCGTTTGGTCAAACCGACCCCGGAATCGGACTCAGGAGGCCAAAATACGTCGGAAACCACCAAAGGCCGACCGCGAATCTCGGCGGAACGCGGCGGAGCGAGGTGCTACATTGCACGCGCCACCGCCACCGGTCTTTAGTCGGCGCGTGCGCGGCCGTTCGGCCACCGTTGGCCACGCCGCTTGCACTGGAGTTACGCCGGGATGTCCTCTAATAGGTGGGGTGGTACGTGTCGTCGAATGGTCGCCGGAAACTGCCGCGAAAGGCTGCAAAGTGGCGGGGGTCCGTTCCGTCGCCGCTGCTCTGCCGTAGCACCACCACCGCTGAGTTTCAGGCTATGATTCTTGTACCATCGTGTCGGGCTCGTCGAGTTGATAAATTTCCACTACTCAAACGTCGAATTCCGTCGAGAAACGAGTGAGAACGGACATGTGTGTGTTTTCACACCTCCACTATGTGAATAGTGCCAGATCGCGGGAGGAAGACCCCTAAGGCTGGAGCTGAAGTTGTCGCACACAAAACGAGGATTCGGGGTATATATCTCGGGTCCTCGTACGCAAAAACAGTCGGAAGAACGGGCCAACGAAGTCAGAATGGGGCCAACTTAGAGTCTATGGACTCATTTTGATGCCCCGAACGCAAAGCAGGGGTCAAAAAGGTCGAACTCTCGACCGAACGAGAAATGACCGAAAAACCCCTTAAAAGAGAAAATTACAAACAAGACCCTAAACTCTTAAAGAGTTCAAAATAGGGCCACACAATGCACAAAATCACATAACTAAACACATAAATAGGTTGAAAAGTGACGTACCTTAGTTGTAGGACTAGCGGGGTGTTACACATGTGGATTGGGTCTAGGTGCGGGGATGTCGTATCCCTTCGTGCGCGGTGGTACATCTTAATTGGTATCAGAGCCCCAGGTTACAAAATCGGGGTTCAGAGTCATGGTGTTTCTGTCTAGGTCGGACGACATAGGACAATTTGACTATGTGCGTATTTGCATCACTGTTTAACATGCTATGCATTTGAAATTCTATCTTTTGCCGATTTTATATTACGTGATGCACCATACTTCTTGATTTCTCTTAATTAAGTTAATTATGTGACATTTGCACTTACTAATTCTATATTGTAATTCTTGAGATTCTCAGGAGGCCACCACGTCCACAAAACTGCGGCCAACCTTCTCAATCACATCCTCGTCTATCTTTGAATGTCGAGGAGTTTATCACCATGATGTTCCAACACTTCCAACCGAATTAAGGACAAACTTCGTCTGTGGTACCGCCTATGGATCTGATCGTAACCTTATACCGAGAGTTTAGGATTTCGAATCCTTTATAATTCCGAGGAGGTGATGATATTAAGGCCGAGGAATGGCTCTCAGAGATAGAAGGAATATTTCGAGTGTGGCCATGTACTTCCCCAGACATGGTTCGCCTTGTTACCCTTTTTCTTCAAGGGCAAGCTAAGTTATGGTGGTCATGAACTACTTAATAGCTAGAAGCAATGAACAAAGACTTAACATGGGAGGTGTTTATTCGGGAATTTAGAAAGAAGTATACGCCGGTTATTCTATGAAATCGAAGACTTGAGGAATTTGTTACTCTTAAGCAAGGAGACAGGACTGTTATGGAATATTTTGAAGAGTTTAAGAGCCTAGGTACGTATGTGAGACATATTACCAATGATGATCGGATGAAGGCTAGATACTTTATGGAGGGCCTTCGGAGTGAGTTTCGGGAAGCTTTGGTTACAAGAGATACGAGTACAAGGGATTAAACGGTCAAGAAGCTATTACGCCTCGAAACTCGGTGGATGGCAAGAAGAAGACAAGGTGAAGAGGCACCGGAACAATCACTTCGATTAGGTTCTTGTTCCAACATACAAGTGGAAAAGAGACCGTTTCGGCACGGTATATAAATCAAGAGAAGAAGTGACAAGAAGCCTAAGCCTCGGAAGACCCCTCGGTCGGAGAGAGAGTTCCAACCGTGTGCTCATTGCAGTGGGACCAATCATACTTACGAGGGATGTTGGATTAGGCTAAAGAGATGCTACGCATGCTGGTCGTCAGAGCACAAGTTTCCTGATTGTGACCGTTTGAGGGCTAAAAAACAAAGGTGTCGTAACCAAAGGCTTCAGGTTGGAAACCAAATTGAACCCGAAAATTAAGGTACTTACATTCATGGCATCCCATTTATCTATATTTTGCCCGGGGGAAACCCACTTGTTGTGACTTTTTTTGCTTCATTATTCTTGGTACTTGTTGTAGCTTGTGTTGTTGTTGCCTTGTTGTAACTCTCTTCTTGGAGAGTTTGGTAAGTTCGAGTTCTCGAGTGGTTTGTAAGTTGCGAGGGTCGAGTGCCCGGTGGTCTTATTTGAAGGTGCCTAGTGAGGTACGGAGCTATAACGCCCCGTTTTTGGACGAGTAGGTAAGCACGCCACGTGTGAGCTTGTGAGCGTTAGGAACTTATTACCTAACTTATTATATTTTATTATCTCTTATTCTCCTACATGTCATCATAAATTTTATAAATGGCATACAATTATATTTATATGAATTCATATCATTGAGAAAATTATTTCATGACTTGAAAAATAATTGTTACGTGAAATAATTGCCGGAAGTGATTTAATTATACTTACATGATCATTTCTTTAAAGTCAAGGTTCAAATTACATAACTTTTCCAAGGACATAATTGATCATTTAGCAAACCATTTATACTTGATTGTATGAGTTAGCAAGTTGGAGGACTAAATTGCAATTTGAACATTTCAAGTCGCGCGCGCGATCCGACTTTAGCCAAGTTTCGAGATTTTGAAAAATTGGAGGAAATTCGGACAAAATACTTGGTCGCGACCGCGACCTTTCACATATTTCAAAATGTGATGAATCACGGTATAAACGATCTCCATGCGTCCAAGTTCACTTTCATCCAAAACACACCAACATATTTGCTTCTCCATTGCTACGGTTCATCCAAGAAAAGGGAGAAAAGATTTCATCAAATTTTCATCAAGATTTCGAAGAGAATTTCATAGTTTTGAAGCTTGATCATCATCTTCATCGCCCTTCTCCATTTCTTTAGCTTCAAGGTGGGTGTATGGTTGAATTCATGATCCTTGATGAATTTCATGATAGCTAGGGTTTGAGATTTCATGAAATATATGGATTACTGCCTGTTAGAGACATGATTATATTATTATACTATGACTTGATTCAGGAATTCTTGCAAAACTTGAGCTTATGTGATGGAATTTTATATGAACTAGAAAGGGGTAAATCCTGATGATCAAGCATGGTTTGATTGTTTATCTTCTATTTTATGATACTTTGAACATATATGCATGATATATGATGGTTTGGAGTAGGTATAGTTTGAGAATTATTTTATGCCTTTCCCCTGTTTTCCCGACACCCCTCCCTTGCTCCAATTCCTCTGATTTTTCTTCTATAACATGTATTTGAAGTTTAAAGCACTCTCCTTTTTACGGTTCGTCAATATCTATTTTCGTTTGTGAGTTATGGCCGTTTTAATTTGGTGCCGCCAAACTGTCACGAATCTGCGTTAACCCAATTTGAAAGCGAATTGTGGCTTGTCGAATTGGAATTTTTCAAAACTGTTTTATAGGGATATTCTTGATATATTTTAGATGTTCTCTGCAAAAATTGGTGCCAATCCAATTTGATTTGAGACCGGAGAAAAATAGCAGCATCCACTGTTGTCCCCTATTTTCATATTTCGGTTTTGGCTTGATCAGAGAGAGTAAATGGTGGAAGTTTTTAAAACAGATTTACTGGTGTATTTCTGGGTATGTTATAAGTATCTCCACCAATTTTCAGATCGTTTCGACTTTGTTTGATAAGGGAACGACGATCATCTTTCACTAATAGCGCTGCAGGAAATTTTCTACTTTGTGTCATATTCAAACAAAAACTGGTATTTACTCGGAATGAACTAGAATTTGAGCCTCACATCATTGTAAACGAAAACTAGGAATTTTTCGGTTCCTTAAAATTCATTCCGATGAAAGAGTTATGCTTATTTGAATACAGCGTGCGCATGCTGAAAATTTTCTGCATTAGTATCTACAAATGTGACATTTTGCTCCAATAATTTCTTTGATCCCGAATTGCTATTATATGATTGATTACATGCTAAAACAAGATATTTTCATGCCACATTGTTCATTGCTCGTCATCTTGTTGCATTTTCACCATTCGTCATATTTGGTCCATTTTGAGTCAAGTCTCACGTATACACGTCGTGTTTGCACAGATAACGAGGCCGTAGACGAGGAGCAGGCTCCCTAGAGCGTATCCTTGTTCTATTTTGTTGCACAGGTGAGGTTTTTTTCTAGTGACATAGAACCCTTGTAACCTTTATGTGAGTTTTTGGCCAAAACCTATTATATTTGTAAACGTTTTCCAAAATATAAATAATTTCTAGCAAGCAAGCTATGATTGTTCATGATTCAAGCATGTTTTGGCAAGTACCATGATTGCGCTTTTGGGCCCGAGGGTAGTGGCTTGAGCCAACAGGGAAAGCAAGGGCTAATGGGTAACTCTTGCGCTATCCTCACCACTTTGTGATCACCCCCGAAGCCACCAGGAGGTTTGGTGGTGGAAGGAGTTCCGTGCATGAGAGTCATGTTCCCGACGTACACCATGTCGTGGATAGTTAGGCCTCGCAAACCCACTATCACCCGGAGGAAGAAGGAGACTGGGGATGGGTCTGGCACCACGGATTGTCCTCGGGTTGTTGCATGTCTCCATTTATTGATTGTATTCCTAATTGAACGCTAATTGAATTGCATGATCACGTATTAAATCATTCAAGCAAGCATGTATTGTTCACGTTTGGTGTAAAGGTTGGAGAATTGCCCTCACTCCTCGGGCCACATATTGCATGAGGTTGATAAATTAACATGTTAAACTTGATAGTTATAATCTCGGGCGAAGAAGAGCCTTTTCTTGAAACTTATATTTCTTTTCCTTTCCAGATCTTCACCCGAGGCTACAACTTGCATGTGAATTGTGTTATATATATTTATTTATGCCCCTTTCTCAGTCTTCGGTAGACTGACACCTCACTTTTCAGGTATACATGGGCGTGCTAGGCGGGAGTTTGGGTCAGGTCTTGCATTCAGCCGAGTCTAGCATTTCATTTTCATGTACTTATATTCGAGATTAGCATGTTATGATTATTTAGTTATCTTTTGGAGAATTGAGATGTTGATAACTACTAGTATATATACTTTTGATGTAAATATGGTACCTATATGTATTGATGATATAATGCTTCCGCTTTTGAATTTCATGTATTGGTTTTGGTTTAATTGGGGTTTAGTCCCACCTAGCTAGATTGTTTGTTGCTTGTCACCCGTTAGCTATATGTTCAGTTTATGTACGGATTGTCATTTCGTATGTGGATCGGGCTATAGTGCGGGGGATGTAGTGCCTTGGGGTTTAGGGTGCTACATCTTAAGGTGGTATCAGAGCCCGGTTGCAAAATCGAGGTTCTCGAGTCGTGTCTTGTGAGTCTAGGTCGCACGGTATAGGATTAATTGTTACTTGAGAGTCTTGCATTTAATTGAATTATGTGATTTACTCGAACTCTTGAATTAATTGAGCTACTTGATTCTTTAAACGTGTGCTTTATCGATCCTATGAAATTATTTGCACACATTTGCATTTATTAATCAACCACGCATGTGTAGTAATTTGATTTCAGTATGACTCGTGATAGATATCACCGTGATCGATCCTTGAGACATCGACATCATCGGCATCGTCACCGTGATAGATCAACTCCTCCTCCACCTCCTCAGGCTCAGCCCCAGGATTTCATGAACACCGTGGTTGGGTTGATTGATCAGAGGCTTCAGGAATGGGTTCCTCCAGCACCACCTGTGCCAGTAGCACCACCGGAGAACCCTATTTCTGCCATACTATGTGAGTTTCAGAACCAGCATCCGCCTAAATTCTATAGGGGCGACGACATTCAGGCTGAGACGTGGCTTAAAGAGATCGATAGAATTTGGCAGGTTATTCCATGTGACCCTCAGGAGAAGGCTCGCTGCACCCTTACTCTAATTCAGGGCGAGGCTTACTCTTGGTGGGAGAGCACTCAGATAGTATTGGAGGCCGCCGGAGCAACTATTACGTGGGTGGTCTTTATTAGAGAGTTCAGAAACAAGTTCATTCCCCCAGCCTCCCGTACCCGCAGGTTGAGAGATTTTATAGAGTTGAAGCAAGGAGGGAGGCCCGTTGGCTAGTACATTGCCGAGTTCGTGAGATTATCTCGCTATGCACCCAATACAGCGAATGATGACTTTCACAAGACAATGCAGTTCGTGCAGGGACTCAGGCCAGACATACAGGATGCTTTGAAAGCTGCTAACACGAGTACCTGGGCCAAAGCAACCACTAAAGCTTTGATGCTCGATGATTCAAACAATGCAAGAAGGCATAGTTGTAACGCCCCGTTTTCAATTTATGCATTATGTGATAATTTATCTACATTTCATAATATTATATGTATTTATTTCTATGCATTTATGTGAACTATCCTTAACGTGAAATTTACATGAAATAATTGATAATGTGCTTAATTGATATTGTGTGATACTTTATATATTTTTCATAACATTAGATGCGTAATATTTCCATGAGCTTTTATGAATTAATTGTTAATGTGACTAAATGCTCTTATATGACCTCAAATGCTCATATATGTAAATATGTGGATTGAATTGCATGACTTAAATAGAGTTAGATACTCATTTTACATGGATTAAAACTTAATTGCATGCATTCATATAATAGAGGGACTTATGTGCAAAAAGTGATGAGTCATGCATATATGTGGAAGACTTTTGTAAATATCTCATTCATCTCTTCCATTTCATTTCATTCTCATCAAAAAACCTCTCACACACACACACACACACTAAATATCGATTTTTACACCATGGAAGAGAAGGAGGAGATTTCTTCATTCCAAGTTAATTTCAAGGAGGAATTGCATGAGTTTGAGGCATCATCATCATCTCCATAGTTCCTTTCATCTTTCCATTCATTCTTTCAAGGTATATGTATGAATTACTTGAGCTTTTGATTATTTGGTTGAGTAGGGTTTGATGATTGATTGATGCTTTCATGCTTATTCATGATTAGAAGCATGTTTAGGTCCTTGTTTCTTCATTTCTTGCATGAAACTTGAAGTTATGTTGAAGTTGGGAATATATGATTTTATATGGGTCTTTGATTGATGATTCCTTGATGATTTGAGCATGGTTTAATGGATTATATGAAGCCTAATTGATATATATGAATTATATGCATGTTATATTTTGTTTTGGGTGTTTTGGTTGAGCTTTCTTGGGAGTATGCTACCCTTTTCTTCCCTCCAGGATCTAGCCCTGTTTTTCTGCTACGCACTGTTGACACGGGCGTGTCAACTTTCCCTTCTTCAGAGTGACACGGGGGTGCTTGATGGCCTGGTTTTTCTGTACCGTGACACGGGGGTGTCACGGATTGCTTTGTAATGGTGACACGGGCGTGTCACCTTCTGTTCGCATGCTTGTTGTCCGCTGTACTGTGACACGGGGGTGTCACGGCTTAGTGTATTTTGGTGACACGGGCGTGTCACCCTCTGTTTTCTTGCATATTGTTTTGCATGCATAGCTGTACGTGTATGTGTTATATATATATATATATATATATATATATATATGTTGGTTATATATTAATTGTTATTTAGTTTAATTGACTGTATTTAATTGTTTATTCCCTAATTGTGAGTTCGAATGAATTGAATGAATGAGTGAATGACTTGAACGTATGATTTAATTTGTTAATAGTGCACATGAACATAATCTTGTCTTTTACCTATTCATAACATGATCATTGCCTCGCCGTTCGTCCTATTTGGTACATTTCGAGTCGTGTCTCACGGACAATTGTCTTTCTTGCACATACCAGCTTCCTGGTGACGAGGAGCAGGCCCCGTGAGCTGTTTCCTTGTTTGTTTTGGGTTGTTCAGGTGAGGTTTAATTCTAGATACATAGAACCCGTATAACCCTATGCGAAGTTTTAAGCCAAAACTTATCTATATATTATAGTTTTCAAATGAGATTGGGTTTCAAATGATTTTTCAAGCTATTGACGGAATTGATTGATTGGGCGAGTATTGTATTGTACTGTGGGCCCGAGGATAGTGGCTCGAGCCAACCGGGAAAGCATGGGCTGACGGGTAACTCGAGTGCTATCCTCACTAAATTGGGATGACCCCTGAACCCCCTAGGAGATTAGGGGAGGAAGGAGTTCCGGGCTTAGGGATTCATGTACCCTCTACCCAAACTGATTGGATGGTGGGGCCTTGCAATCCCACCATCACCCGAAGGAAGAAGGATGGACTGAAACTGCTAATTGTGCACCGTAATGAATTGTACGATCACCTAACTATTAAACAATTGATTGATTGATTGTACACAGTCGGAGTAAGGTTGGAAATTGCCCTCACTTGCCGGGCCACAATTGATTGTATTGAATTGTTAAATTAATAAACTGAATTAGTTGTAGCCTCGGGCGATTGTATCTTTTGCTTTGTTAAATTGTAATGTTATTTCCCCAAAATTACTACCCGACATTATAACTTGCATGTATGTGCGCTTATATTTATTTATACCCCTCGCTCAGTCCGTGTTGGACTGACACCTCAACTTTTCAGCTTTGCAGGTTCGTGCCAGGCGGGAATTAGAGTCTCGTTGTCTTTTATTCGGGTCTAGCATTGCACCTTCATACATTGTACTTGTGATGATACTAGTTATTTTGTAGTATGTCTTGAATTATACTTGGGATTGATATTGTAATGATATGAATTGTCGGTACCTATAAGTAAATATGTAAATATGGTACCTATATGTATTGAATGCTTTTGCTTCCGCTATCTTATTGCTCTGAGTTGTTTTGGTTTTAATTGAGGGTACCCGCCTAGCCTTGTGTTTTTTTTTATTGTCTCCCGTTCGCTATAGTTTCAGTTTATGTATGCATTATTCGTTTCATATGTGGATTGAGACTGTAGTGCGGGGGATGTGGAGGCTAGCGTTCCGGGTGCTACATCCTAAGGTGGTATAAGAGCCCGGTTGCAAAACCGCGGCTCTAGTGTCGTGTCTCGTGAGTCTGGGTCGAACGACATAGGATTATTTGATAACTTGCGAGTCTTGCATCTTATTTGGAACTGCTTAAACTTATTTAAATTTATTTGAACTTACCTGAACATCTTTGAGCTACTTGATAACTTGTGCATAACATTGATTCGTGTCACTACTTGTTGATTAGTTGACCTTCTATGGTTTGGAAATTTATATGTTCAACATGTTTATTTAAACCTTTGCAGAATTTATGTGTCAACGTGTTTTATCTTAAATTTTGTTGAATTATTTGAATCATTTTACATCAAATTCATGGGTTTGGTTAACTGCATGACATGAGCATGCGTTAACTACATGCATTTATTTGAAAAATAAGTGGTGATTCATAGGATACGAAGATAATATCAAACCACGGCCAATTTTTACAGCTACAACCATTCATCATAAGTTCCACCTCAAGCCGAATGATGCAAGGAAGGTGTCAGGGATGACATATAAGGGGGTTAAGATTTATGGCCTTCTCTAACTGGAGCTATGGTTCGAGGGTTAGAATCCGGAGTGGTATGCTGATTTATGAGGAAAAGGTTGCAACTTCTATCACAAATGATGATATCTCAATGAGGATTATCTAATTCGGGGATGAAGCAAAGAAAATCTTGGAGGTATTTGGATTTGAGCTTCACACCAACAAAAGACGATGACCTTCAAGAGAACTTAAGGCAAACTAGGCTTGTTGAGGGATAAGCAATGAAGATTGTCAAAGAAGGTTCGGATGAAATAGGATCGGTGGATGATGGAAGTACCGATCACCAAGGAAGAACTTTTAAGTAAATCAAGTCATTAGTAGTCAAACTTGGGCAAGAAGAAGAAGGGGCGAATTTAGGACTTTGCATTTCGGGAAAAGAAAGTAGGTGAATTAGAGGAAGTTAAGAGCACCGATGGTTTCAAGTTCATGGAAAGTCAAGATGCTAAATGTTTTATCTTCAGGCGGGTTGGAGTTCATTTTCCAAGATCCAAGCCAAATTATCGTGTTGTGAGCGCAAGTTGAGAGATCGTAACGGAAGAACAAATGGAAAAAGTAAATTGAAAGGACTTCAACCGAGATAACGCCTAAAGAAAGTCGGGACAACAATGGGAGATTAGTCCCTTGAGAGAAGTTGGGATACTAACTTCATAAGTGGAAAAGAATTTGAATTCAAGAATTATAATCTTGGATTATAAGGCTATACGAGTGATACAAGGAAACTTCGATCGAGGAGATAATTATGGTGAAGAATTGGGTTCAAGAAATTTCAATCCCGGGCGATAGAAATGGATGGGTTGATGATAGAGGATTTCGAAGAATTGGAAGACCGTGGGGAAAACAAGAAATGATCAACCATTTGGGACAAGTTTATGGTTCAACAAACAAGGAACAAATATCGGGTTAAAGCTATCACTACCACGGTGACAGGTTCAAAGCACCCATAAGCACGTGCATCATATATCGCATTCAATTAGCTAATATCTTTTATTTATACGTGCGTGCATCTTTAATTGACATAATTTCCTCAACATGTCGTATCCTTAATTGTTTAAAGAGTGCTACATACAATAGCATCTTAATCCGCCATGCATTGTTTAGTGTTTACTTGATAGGGGATCTTCTCCACTTAATTTATTGAGTGTTACTCCGATCGGGTCTGGCTTAAAATAAGTGAGGAAATACTTGGGTGGCAAAGTGTCGGTTTAAAAAGGAAAGAGTCATCGAGAAGTTGAGAAAAGTGGACAGGAGTTAGAAGGGAAGAAGTTGTCACTTCAAAAAAAAAAAAAAAAAACGTGAAATGAAGTGTCCGAACAAGTGGCGAGATTTGAAATCGTTGATATCAAGGAAGTTGAGTCGATCGGGGAAATAACTTCAAATTTATGGTTGTGCTCAAATGGATTACATTTATTAGAAAAATAAAAAATAAAAATGTAAGGGTTACAAATAATGGGGTTACTTGAAAGCAACAACAAGGGATGAATTAGGAGATTGAGATGCTTGATGACCTCCAAGGGCAGGTTGAGGATATTTAGAAAATAATTTTGGAAAGGGTGAGAGCTTCAAGAAATGGAATGGATATTCAAGAAATGAGGAAGGATTCAGTGCTCGTTGGATTTCCAATTGAGATAGAGAAATATTTTGGGAATGAGATCGAGAGTTAGAGGTACTTCAAGAGAATCAGAATGAAGAGAAGCTTGGATTTGAGAAAGGGTAGAATTAGTTCTAGAAGTTAGACAGAAAATATTCTTATTTTCGTAAGGGGGAGAGCCGGTCGGGGAACAACTTAAAGTCGATGTTCAGATCTCACTTGGGAGAGTTGAAACTTCAAGGAAAATGGTTCTTCCGGAAACTCTCTATTGGAACTAGGTGAATGAAGTCTTCAATATCTTAAATCTCGTGCGCCTAGAGTTCTCAAATGGAGATTCCTAAAAGTCATAAGGAGGCATATCTTGAGCCAAGTTGAAATTGAAACAAATTTGATGAGAAAAGGAAGAGATCATGATTTTTATAAGTTGATTAAGTTTACTTTGATTAAAGGTAAGAATTTTTCAAGAAAAGCGACTGTCATTCAAGATTTGCACCAAGTGACCAAAGAGGTGCGACACTATTACCATGGTACGAGATGAAAAGAACTCAACGGAAACATTCTCTATCGCAAAGGATCACATGAGAGTTACTTGAACCGGGAATATTGTGAAGGATAAAAAAAAAAATTAGAGCTCGAGTTATCAAATAATTAGCCTGGGCATCGGAGGTGGCCAACTATAATTTGTGAGAAGAATGAGTAGGTCGGATTGCTATCAAGTACATATTCAAGAATTGAATCTTCGAACTGTGGTGATGGAAAGGATAGAAATTGGATCGCGGGATGAAGATTGAGTAATTATTGAAGTATATACATGCGTTAGGCATTTGAGGGTTCGCATTTTGGTTAGAAGGGATCCCGATCAAAGAATCAAGTATTCAATCAAGTTACTGCCACTGAAGTTTTCTAAGACCATGGTGAACGGTACACCAAAACATGCATATCATGTGCAATGTACATTTTATTATCACCACGTATGGTTCTTTGTATTTGTTAATTGCTTTTGTAAGACTAGTTGGTAGTTGGCTTCTTCTACTTGTTCATTTCGTGAAGTTCTGTATGAATGTTTAATTAAGTGTTCTTTGGGATCCTTGCTTCTGTGAGAGTCGGGGTACTCTCCTTGCTTTTGTGAGAGCTGGGGTACTCTCCTTGCTTTTGTGAGAGTCGGGGTACTCTCCTTACTTTTGTGAGAGTCGGGGTACTCTCCTTGCTTTTGTGAGAGTCGGGGTGCTCTCCTCACTTGTTTGAGAGACGGGGTTCTCTCTTTGCTTGTTTGAGAGACGGGGCTCTCTCACCGCTTGCTTTAAAGATTTAGAACTCGAGTATGGACCTGGGGACCAGGTCCTCTTGAGGGGGAGAGTGTTGTAACGCCCCGTTTTCAATTTATGCATTATGTGATAATTTATCTACATTTCATAATATTATATGTATTTATTTCAATGCATTTATGTGAACTATCCTTAACGTGAAATTTACATGAAATAATCGATAATGTGCTGAATTGATATTGTGTGATACTTTATATATTTTTCATAACATTAGATGCATAATATTTCCATGAGCTTTTATGAATTAATTGTTAATGTGACTAAATGCTCTTATATGACCTTAAATGCTCATATATGTAAATGTGTGGATTCAATTGCATGACTTAAATAGAGTTAGATACTCATTTTACATGGATTAAAACTTAATTGCATACATTCATATAATGGAGGGACTTATGTGCAAAAAGTGACGAGTCATGCATATATGTGGAAGACTTTTGTAAATATCTCATTCATCTCTTCCGTTTCATTTAATTCACATCAAAAAACCTCACACACACACACACACACAAAATACCGATTTTTACACCATAATTTCAAGGAGGAATTGCATGAGTTTGAGGCATCATCATCATCTCCATAGTTCCTTTCATCTTTCCATTCATTCTTTCAAGGCATATGTATGAATTGCTTGAGCTTTTGATTATTTGGTTGAGTAGGGTTTGATGATTGATTGATGCTTTCATGCTTATTCATGATTAGAAGCATGTTTAGGTCCTTGTTTCTTCATTTCTTGCATGAAACTTGAAGTTATGTTGAAGTTGGGAATATATGATTTTATATGGGTCTTTGATTGATGATTCCTTGATGATTTGAGCATGGTTTAATGGATTATATGAAGCCTAATTGATATATAAGAATTATATGCATGTTATATGTTTGTTTTGGGTGTTTTGGTTGAGCTTTCTTGGGAGTATGCTACCCTTTTCTTCCCTCCACGATCTAGCCCTGTTTTTCTGCTACGCATTGTTGACACGGGCGTGTCAACTTTCCCTTCTTTAGCGTGACACGGGGGTGCTTGATGGCCTGGTTTTTCTGTACCGTGACACGGGGGTGTCACGGATTGCTTTGTAATGGTGACACGGGCGTGTCACCTTCTGTTCGCATGCTTGTTGTCCGCTGTACTGTGACACGGGGGTGTCACGGCTTAGTGTATTTTGGTGACACGGGCGTGTCACCCTCTGTTTTCATGCATATTGTTTTGCATGCATGGCTGTACGTGTATGTGTTATATATATATATATATATATATATATATATATATATGTTGGTTATATATTAATTGTTATTTGGTTTAATTGACTATATTTAATTGTTTATTCCCTAATTGTGAGTTCGAATGAATTGAATGAATGAGTGAATGACTTGAACATATGATTTAATTTCTTAATAGTGCGCATGAACATAATCTTGTCTTTTACATATTCATATCATGATCATTGCATCGCCGTTCGTCCTATTTGGTATATTTCGAGTCGTGTCTCACGGACAATTGTCTTTCTTGCAGAGACCAGCTTCTTGGTGACGAGGAGTAGGCCCCGTGAGTTGTTTCCTTGTTTGTTTTAGGTCGTTCAGGTGAGGTTTAATTCTAGATACATAGAACCCGTATAACCCTATGTGAAGTTTTAAGCTAAAACTTATCTATATATTGTAGTTTTCAAATTAGATTGGGTTTCAAATGATTTTTCAAGCTATTGACGGAATTGATTGATTGATTGATTGCTTGGGCGAGTATTATATTGCACTGTGGGCCCGAGGATAGTGGCTCGAGCCAACCGGGAAAGCATGGGCTGACGGGTAACTCGAGTGCTATCCTCACCAAATTGGGATGACCCCTGAACCCCCTAGGAGATTAGGGGAGGAAGGAGTTCCGGGCTTAGGGATTCATTTACCCTCTGCCCAGACTGATTGGATGGTGGGGCCTTGCAATCCCACCATCACCCGGAGGAAGAAGGATGGACTGAAACTGCTAATTGTGCACCGTAATGAATTGTATGATCACCTAACTATTGAACAATTGATTGATTGATTGTACACAGTCGGAGTAAGGTTGGAGAATTGCCCTCACTCGCCAGGCCACAATTGATTGTATTGAATTGTTAAATTAATAAACTGAATTAGTTGTAACCTCGGGCTATTGTATCTTTTGCTTTATTAAATTGTACTGTTATTTCCCCAAAATTATTACCCGAGATTATAACTTGCATGTATGTGCGCTTATATTTATTTATACCCCTCGCTCAGTCCGTGTTGGACTGACACCTCAACTTTTCAGCTTTGCAGGTTCGTGCTAGGCAGGAATTAGAGTCTCGTTGTCTTTTATTCGGGTCTAGCACTGCACCTTCATACATTGTACTTGTGATGATACTATTTTATTTTGTAGTATGTCTTGAATTATACTTGGGATTGATATTGTAATGATATGAATTGTCGGTACCTATAAGTAAATATGTAAATATGGTACCTATATGTATTGAATGCTTTTGCTTCCGCTATCTTATTGCTCTGAGTTGTTTTGGTTTTAATTGAGGGTACCCGCCTAGCCTTGTGTTTTTTTTTTTTTATTGTCTCCCATTCGCTATAGTTTCGGTTCATGTATGGATTATTCGTTTCATATGGGGATTGAGACTGTAGTGCGGGGGATGTGGCGCCTAGCGTTCCGGGTGCTACACTATTCCTCGCACTGGATAGGCTTCAGGTTCGGGGTCAGGACAGGGATCGAGCTCTGGAAAGAGGCCTATTTCTTATTCTGCACCGCCAGCACAAAAGGGACCCGGGAAGAAGTTTAAAGCCGCGGGATCATCTCAGAAGGCTCTACGAGCTTCTGCACCACCACAGCCACCTTACAGACTAGGCAGCAGATTTTGTGGACTTCCTACACACACGTATGATAACTGCAGACGCCGATTAGGATTGTGTTTGATTTGCGGGAGTAACGAGCATCGGGTAGATGACTGTCAGGATCGTCAGGATCCGCCACCTGCAGGCCAAAGGCCACTTGTGAGAGCTCGGGCTTATACGTTGGCTGGAGAGGAGCAGGATGCTGAGATCGACCCTGCTGCGGTTGTTGAAGGTACTATATGGATCCATGGCACGAACATCCATACATTATTTGATCCAGGAGCTACACACTCCTTTCTTGTGCATTCTATTGCCATTACCTTATCTTTGTCTGCTATGTGCTCTTCTGTGTGCTATTTAGTTAGCTATCCTTTTGGTAGTAGACGAGAGACAGATCAGGTATACAGGGATGTCCCAATGAAGATTGAGGGTCGAGAATTCTTGACGGATTTTATTGTGATGCTGATGGAGAGATACGGGTCTATTCTGGGGATGGATTGGTTGTACAGGCACTGTGCTACAATAGATTGTCGGGCAAACAAAGTGTTGTTGGGTTCAGAGGTTACTATAGGTTGGAGTTCGAAGACGGTATCTCTACTTTCCTTTTCTGAGGCACGGAGATTAGTTAAAGACGGGGCTACGGGATTCATTGCCTACATTCTAAATAAGCCCAAGGATCATGTTAAGTTGGAAGATACGGAAGTGGTGAAGGAGTTTCCCGAGGTCTTCCCAGAGAAATTGGATTCTTTACCTCCTGAACGAGAAATTGAGTTTGTAATTGATCTATATCCGAATGCAGAGCCGTACTCAAAGACTCCATACCGGATAGCCCCAGCCGACTTGAAAGAGTTGAAGGTTCAGCTTGAGGCATTGTTGGAAGTTGGGTATATCAGACCAAGTTCTTCTCCCTGGGGTGCACCAGTTTTATTTGTAAAGAAAAAGGACGAAACATTGAGAATGTGCATTGATTACCGGGAGTTTAACCGGATGACTATAAAAAACAAGTATCCCCTCCCGCATATTGAGGAATTATTTGATATACTTCAGGGTTCCAAAGTTTATTCGAAACTGGATTTGAGATAGGGGTATTACCTGCTGCCAATCCGAGCAGAGGATATTCCAAAGACGGGATTCAACACTCGGTACGGGCATTATGAGTTCTAGTTATGCCATTTGGATTAACTAATGCCCCTGCAGCTTTCATGGACATGATGCACCGGATTTTCAGGTCTTTCCTCGACAAATTCGTGGTAATCTTCATCGACGATATTTTGGTATTCTCTAAATCCGCCGAGGAGCATGCGAGGCATCTTAAGCTTGTTCTACAGACTTTGAAGGAGCATTAGTTGTTCGCTAAATTCAGTAAGTGTGAATTTTGGATCGATCGGGTTGCCTTTTTGGGACATGTGATTTCGGACAAAGGTTTAGAAGTCGATCCCTCGAAGATTGAGGCCGTGCTTAAATGGGAAAAACCAAAGAATGCCTCAGAAGTTAGAAGCTTCTTGGGATTGGCCGGATATTATAGAAGGTTTGTACAGGATTTTTCTAGGATTGCAGCTCCGTTAACCCGATTGACCAAGAAAGATGTTAAGTTTGTTTGGGATGAAAAGTGTGACCAAAGCTTTAATTTCTTGAAAGAAAAGTTGGTCTCAGCTCCGGTGTTAGCACTTCCAAAAGGTTCAGAGGAGTATGCAGTGTACACCAATGCTTCTAAGGAAGGTCTAGGTTGTGTATTGACTCAGAAAGGAAAGGTGATTGCATATGCTTCCCAAAAACTAAAGGATTATGAGAAGAATTATCCTACACATGACTTGGAGCTTGCAGCCGTGATCTTTGCTCTCGGAAAATGGAGACATTATCTCTACGGGACTTCTTTTGAGATTTTCACCGATCATAAAAGCCTCCAGTACTTATTTACGCAGAAGGACTTGAATATGAGGCAACGGCGTTGGATGAAAAAGTTAGAAGATTATGATTGCACGATCAAGTACCATCCGGGAAGAGCCAACATGGTCGCCGATGCACTTAGCAGAAAGGCGAGTGTGTCAAATTTGGAAATAAAGGAAAATGATGAAGTTGCCCCGATCGTGTTAAAGGCTCGGGTTTCTAACATTACAATTCAGCCGAAATTAAAGTATGGATTGCTTGAAGCTCAGAATAATGATCCGGGGGTACCAAAATTGGTAATTAAGGCAAGAGCTAATCCGGAGAGTTCCTTCAGGTTTGACGAGACCGGTTTGCTTCGGTTTAGGGATAGAGTGGTCGTGCCTGAAGAATTGAAACGAGTTCTACTTGAAGAAGCTCACAAGTCAGCATACTCAATCCACCAGGGAGGAAATAAAATGTATGAGGATTTGAAACAGTATTATTGTGGAATGGAATGAAAAGAGATGTCACCGAATATGTGAAGCACTACTTGACTTGCCAGAAAGTAAAAGCTGAGCATCAGAAACCCACGGGACTTCTACAACCGTTACCTAATCTCGATTGGAAGTGGGAGCAAGTGACGATGGATTTTGTGTCCGGTTTACCGAAGGTAAAAAGTGGTTTTGATGGTATTTGGGTAATTGTAGACCAATTCACGAAGTCAGCTCACTTTCTACCGATCTGGATGTCTTATAAGATTCCGAAGTTAGCCGAGATCTACAACAGGGAAATTATCCGACTTCATGGAATTCCAGTGAGTATAGTTTCAGATCGAGACCTGAGATTCACCTATAAGTTGTGGCAAGAGTTACAGGCAATGTTGGGAATGAGGGTCAAGTTCAGTACAACATTCCACCCGCAAACATACGGCCAAACGGAAAGATTAATAAGATATTTGGAAGATTTACTTCGGGCTTGCGCGATGGATTTTCAGAATTCGTGGCAAGAGCAACTACCTTTGATTGAATTTGCCTATAATAACAGCTTCCAGGCTTCAATGGGGATGACTCCTTATGAACTTCTTTATGGAAGAAAGTGCCGATCTCCATTGTTCTTCGACGTGGAAGAGTGAAAATGGTCAAAACAAGGAGTAAAGAAAGGTGAGAAATTTGAGAAACCTTCCAAGGTCGTTCCGGCTATGATTGAGAAATTTCAAACTATCCAGCAACGGATGAAAGCCGCTCAAGATAGGCAAAAGACCTATGCCGACACTCACGAAGAGATCTTGAATTTGAAGTTGGTGATCGAGTATTCTTGAAGGTGTCACCAAGGAAAGGGTTCACGTGGATCGGGAAAGGAGGAAAGCTTAATCCTCGCTACTTAGGTCCTTTCGAGGTTCTTAAAAGAATTGGTGAAGTAGCTTATCGACTGAACCTACCACCGGGTCTTACGGGGATTCACAATGTATTTCATGTGTCTCAATTAAGGAAATTTTACCCCGATGAAACCACAATCCTCCCCGTTGAAGAAGTTGAGTTGGAACTGAATTTGACATTTGTTCAAAAGCCGGTTAAGATCTTAGACAAGAAGTTTAAGGAATTGAGAAATCGGAGAATTCCCATGGTTAAAGTTTTGGGGAGAAGTGATAAAACCGAAGAAGCTACTTGGGAAACCGAGGATGAAATGAAGCGGTTCCACCCGGAGCTGTTTTCTCGGGAATCGAGAATCTGGGGACCAGATTCTTTTAGGGGGGGGGGAGGAGGAGAGTTGTCAGGCCCCGGTTTCGGACGAGCAGGTAAGCACGCCACGTGTGAGCTTGTGAGCATTAGGAACTTATTTTATTTTATTTTATTATCTCTTATTCTCCTACATGTCATCATAAATTTTATAAATTGCATACAATTATATTTATGTGAATCATATGAACTCATATCATTGAGAAAATTATTTCATGACTTGGAAAATAATTGTTACGTGAAATAATTGCCGGAAGTGATTTAATTGTCCTTACATGATCATTTCTTTAAATTTAAGGATCAAATTGCATAACTTCTCCAAGGACATAATTGATCATTTAGCAAACCATTTATACTTGATTGCGTGACTTACCAAGTTGGAGGACTAAATTGCAATTTGAGCATTTCACATATTTCAAAATGTGATGAATCACGGTATAAACCATCTCCATGCCTCTAGATCACTTTCATCCCAAAATCACCAATATATTTGCTTCTCCATTGCTACGGTTCATCCAAGAAAAGGGAGAAAAGATTTCATCAAATTTTCGTCAAGATTTCCAAGAGAATTTCATAGTTTTGAAGCTTGATCATCATCTTCGTCTGCCTTCTCCATTTATTTCGCTTCAAGGTGGGTGTATGGTTGAATTCATGATCCTTGATGAATTTCATGATAGCTAGGGTTTGAAATTTCATGAAATCTATGGATTACGGCTTGTTAGAGACATGAATATATGATTATACCATGATTTGATTCAGGAATTCTTGCAAAACTTGAGCTTATGTGATGGAATTTTATATGAACTATAAAGGGGGGAAATCTTGATGATCAAGCATGGTTTGATTTTTTATCTTGTATTTTGTGATACTTTCAACATATATGCATGATATATGATGGTTTGAAGCAATTTAATTGCCTTGGTTTGGTGTTGGTATAGTTTGAGAAGTATTTTCTATCCTTCCCCTGTTTTCCCGACACCCCTCCCTTGCTCGAATTCCTCTGATTTTTCTACTATAACAAGTATTCGAAGTGTAAAGCACTCTCCTTTTTACGGTTCGTCAATATCTATTTTCGTTTGTGAGTTATGGCCGTTTTAATTTGGTGCCGCCAAACAGTCGCGAATCTGCGCTAACCCAATTTGAAAGTGAATTGTGGCTTGTCGAATTGGAATTTTTCAAAACTGTTTTATAGGGATATTCTTGATATATTTTAGATGTTCTCTTCAAAAATTGGTGCCAATCCGATTTCATTTGAGCCCCGAGAAAAATAGCAACATCCCCTGCTGTCCCCTGTTTTCATATTTCGGTTTTGGCTTGATCAGAGAGACTAAATGGTGGATGTTTTTAAAACTGTTTTACTGGTGCATTTCTGGGTATGTTATAAGTATGTCCACCAATTTTCATATCGTTTCGACTTTGTTTGGTAAGGGAACGACGATCATCTTTCACTAATAGCGTTGCAGGAAATTTTCTGCTTTGTGTCATATTCAAACAAAAACTGGTATTTACTCGGGGTGAACTAGAATTTGAGCCTCACATCGTTGTAATGATATGTTTGTCTAGTTTTCTAGGAATTTTTTGGTTCCTTAAAATTCATTCCGATGAAGGAGTTATGCTTATTTGAATACAACGTGCGCATGCTGAAAATTTTCTGCATTAATATCTACAAATGTCACATTTTGCTCCAATGATTTCTTTGATCCCAAATTGCTATTATATGATTAATTACATGCTAAAACAAGATATTTTCATGCCACATTGTTCATTGCTCGTCATCTTGTTGCATTTTCGTTCGTCATATTTGGTCCATTTTGAGTCAAGTCTCACGTATACACGTCGTGTGTGCACAGATAACGAGGCCGTAGACGATGAGCAGGCTCCCTAGAGCGTATCCTTGTTATATTTTGTCGCACAGGTGAGGTTTTGTTCTAGTTACATAGAACCCTTATAACCTTTATGTGAGTTTTTGGCCAAAACCTATTATATTTATAAACGTTTTCCAAAATATAAATAATTTCAAGCAAGCAAGCCATGATTGTTCATGATTCAAGCATGTTTTGGCGAGTACCATGATTGCGCTTTTGGGCCCGAGGGTAGTGGCTTGAGCCAACCAGGAAAACAAGGGCTGACGGGTAACTCTTGTGCTATCCTCACCACTTTGGGATCACCCCCGAAGCCACCAGGAGGTTTGGGGGTGGAAGGAGTTTCGTGCGTGGGAGCCATGTTCCCGATGTACACCATGTCGTGGATAGTTGGGCCTTGCAAACCCACTATCACCCGGAGGAAGAAGGAGACTGGGGACGGGTCTGGCACTACGGATTGTCCTCGGGTTGTTGCATGTCTCCGCTCATTGATTGTATTGCTAATTGAATTGCATGATCACGTATTAAATCATTCAAGCAAGCATGTATCGTTCATGTTTGGTGTAAAGGTTGGAGAATTGCCCTCACTCGCCGGGCCACGTATTGCATGAGATTGATAAATTAACATGTTGAACTTGATAGTGATAATCTCCGGTGAAGAAGAGCCTTTTCTTGAGACTTATATTTCTTTTCCTTTCCAAATCTTCACCCGAGGCTACAACTTGCATGTGAATTGTGTTATATATATTTATTTATGCCCCTCACTCAGTCTTCGGTAGATTGACACCTCACTTTTTAGGTACACATGGGCGTGCTAGGCGGGAGTTTGAGTCAGGTCTTGCATTCGGTCGAGTCTAGCATTTCATTTCCATGTACTTATATTCGAGATTAGCATGTTATGATTATTTAGTTATCTTTCGGAGAATTGAGATGTTGATAAATGTTGGTACCTACTAGTATATATACTTTTGATGTAAATATTGTACATATATGTATTGATGATATAATGCTTCCGCTTTTGAATTTCATGTCTTGGTTTTGGTTTAATTGGGGTTTAGTCCCGCCTAGGTAGATTGTTTCTTGCTTGTCACCCGTTCCCTATATGTACGGATTGCCATTTCGTTTGTGGAACGGGCTATAGTGCGGGGGATGTAGTGCCTTGGGGTTTAGGGTGCTACAGGAGCTATCTCAGGCATGGGTCTGTTGTTTGAGCACCAAGAGTAGTTTCTTCTAGAGATTTATTGACTGTGTGTTCGAGTTGAAGAACCGGTAAGGTGTAGTGGCATGAGAATGACGTTGCAAACTTTCTGTAGCAATGTCCATTGCGCCATCAATCGAGGACCGAGCATCAAGAACTGGTAGAGATTCTCCAACTACTCCCGAGTTCTACTTGGAAGTACGAGAGAACTGCAATGGATTTTGTGTCCGTTTGCTAAGTTAAGGAGTCTTCGATGAGAGTTAAGTGATTGCTCGTTGTAACGAGCTAGTTTGTTTCTCTCATGACTTGGTTGTTCAACAGGTTTCGAGAGGTTCGTTCCAGATTCGATCAAGACCCCGTTCAGGACCTGAGGACAGGTTCTTTTAAAGAGGGGTAGTTTGTAACATCCCGACTGTAGCACCCACTAGGGCCACATCCCCGATACCAAGATCTAAACCCGGTTATAAAATGCAAGGTCCATACCCGAGTCTGAACCTTAGCGAACGGGATGCCAACTCACTCACTAAGCCAGGCGGAGATAAAACTGACTCAGAGTGCGCGGAAACAATAAACAAACAAGAGATGCAACAGATAATTACTTATAGGTACCATCACGTAAATATACGTATTGTATTTACATATAGGTACCAACAGTTAAACCTGTACAGAATAAACAATGGCCATCCCGGCCTCAACAAAACATGATAAACTGAAACCACTATAATAAGAGTCATACATAACCAGAATATGAGAAAGGGTATGAAGAATGCAACTACGATGACCTAGACTAACAAGTACAAAAGGAAGACACACTACTCCGCCTAGCTCGGTCAAGAAACCACCTGAAACTGAAAAGGAAAGAGGGGTCAATCAACTGACTGAGTGAGGGGGCTAACGCATACCCACACCCTACATATATAAAGCAAAGCATTTATCAAAAGGTGGATTTATAAACCTGTGACGCCCTCTCTCTAGTGACCTAACTGAGGTCTCTACGTAGGTCCCTCGCATGAGCTCTCTCTGCGTGCAACTCCTTCTCAAAGGAACCCTCGTATCTATTCCAATCACGGCTGAATACACCACGACCTCGGTATCCGGCCCTCATGCCTCTACGACCTCGGGCCCTCAGGCCCCCTTCATACGTAATACCATACATCTGCTCTGGGTGAGATGGAGTGTATGGCTCAATCTGATCAGCGTCTACCATCCTGTCACAACAGATCCGACTGACTCTAAGTTATAACAAATGAATAACATAAAGCCATACAAGGAATATAAACAAATATCCTATAACACTCTAGACTCGAATCCCTGACTATTTGTCAAGAGTTCAAACTCCCAAACTCCAGGTTTCCCAGCCTAGAGCTCTGATACCACCACTGTGATGCCCCGACGAAATCCCCGGACCTAGAGGGTCTCGTGAAGTGCCGCCCGCACGGCTTAGTCAAGGTTTGCTAAGCGCTTACCCTGATTTGGCCGCATAAGCGCAAAGATAAACTACAGTTATCTAGAGTAACAACTCAAAATGAAAACCCAAGGCAACTAAAAACAGCAGAAAAGATAACATAACTTAAAATAAAGGTTGTGGTCCTAAAACATGAGTCTAAAGTAAAATAAAATAACTGAACTTACATACCGACCCCGAGGAAGACAATGACAAAACAAGTACGAGAGAAAAGTCAGCGCTTTCGCCCTTATGTGGGGCTTAAGCTTACAAACCACATAGATAATACATTCCCCGAGGTGGGGTATTGTACATCAACGACAAAACAGCAGGCAAGACCACTCTAACGTCTCTAATCCAAGGGCTGCTCACCTATCTCCCGGTCTCACTCAAAAAGATCCGAAATACAGGTTAAAAGAGAGGAGTAAGTCAAGCTGACTTAGTGAGGTTAGTCAAAGAAGGTAGAACAAAAAAATAACAAAATCATAATCGATGCATGAGCAGGCAAGGAACAATATACATAGGATATACATGCATATGAATGAGCTATGAACAATCTCTCCCCTTTTACCGCCTAAAACCAAAATCATAAGATAACTCCAAACACCAGAGTCGAGGTATCCCCCAACTAACAGTGGTCGAGAGTCCCATGTGCCCGTGAGATCATCTCTTCGGCTAGACACTCGAGACCATCTCCGAATCTCCGAATGGTAGCGTCAACATGTGGTCGTTACCTCGCACAGCTACGACCACGGCCCGATACCGCCCAACCGGTCTGATATTGAGAGTAACCCCGTGGCCCAAAACTACCTCGTGGGCGTCCCCACGAGTGCAATCAAACAGTAATCGAACAGAATAGCTCGTTAACAAGAACGGTGGATTCTTTTCAAACCAAAACGATAAATTTGATGCAGTACTTATAAATAAGAAATCATTTTTACCAACAAAATCGTTTGTTTTGAAACTAATAACTAATAATCAAATATTTACATGCATAGGTATAACATGAAGGGACTAAAATCGAAATCGTCAAATAAAAATCTTACGAAGGCTGGTATAATAATATAGGTATACGTATTTCAGTTTTAAAGATCAAGTTTCCTCACCGTACTGATTTGCAGCTGGTCCTAACTCGTCTGACAAAAGACAAACACGGTTCTACGTCAAAATACTAAATCCAAAAAAATCCTAATCTGACCTTAGTACTAGCAATAAAATAAATAAGTTCTAATCTAGTAGGCATCAGAAAGCATTTTATAGCTTTTAAATTAAAATCATCTAACATTTAATTAAAATGCAAAGTCACGATAAGGCACACATTAGTATTATAAAAGATATGTTTAATGTGAATAGTCTAATTTTCTACATATCTCAACTGTAACAGCCCTACTCAGGGCCAAGTCGAGAGAGGTAAGTAAAGGGTAACTCAGGAAGCATTTATAACCTCGATCCCTATTAATTCTCTTCATGCATTGCATATTATGTGACTTATGTGTTCTTATGTGTTATAATTTAATTAAATGTTCGTAGATTCAATTATTTTCTCTATTTAACTTGTACCTTGAAACTCTTTTCATAAAAACTTAGAATTCTAATCATTCCCTTCTAGCACCTAAAACCCCTTCATATGCTTCAAAACCCATTCCTACAGTTTTAGGTTGGAAATTACGAAAATACCCCTACAGCCCAAAAATATTCTTACATTTCCCGAAACACTTTCACTACCCAACATTTTAACCAAAAGAATCCTCACATTATTTCGAGGATCGTGATACTCTCCGTAAACCATAATTCCCATCCTAACTCCCGTCATATCAAAAACCGGCGAAAACCCTAGCTTATGATTCGATCATCAATAAATCCTTACACTTCTACTTTTTGATATTCAAAATTTTAACCAAAACGATCCTTAAATTATTTTATGAATTTTCATGCATTTACTAAAAACTCGATTTCACTATAGCATATTTTATAAATATTTTCCTTTCTAAAAATCATCATTTTATTTTGAACAAATTAGCTTTTATTCAATAGTCGAAATTATATTTGAAACGATCCTTGAATTTTCCTCTACATTATGGTGATTTTTCCAAACTTTAAACTTCATCCTAGCTTCGATTATATAATTTTCTCATGATTTTCATCATCTTCAATGTTCATAATTTATAAACAAAAACTCCAAATATTTCATGTTTATAACTAAAACGAAGCTCATTTTTCACTCATTCTTTCATTAATTCACTACATCAAAATTTTACCTCTGGACTCTTGAATAAATTTTATATTATTTTACATTTATTTTTATTCAAGATGACATCATCCATGACCACATGGTCTTCTAGAAGGATTAATTACATGAGCATAATTTCTCCACATTTCCTAAGTAATTACCAAGCATTTGTTCATAATATAATTTAACCACATCTCCTAATTAATCACCAAGCATTTGTATGAATTAGGAGACATCCACATCTCCCTTAAACTCTTAGAAATTGCTCTAAAACCCCTCATGACTACCTATAAATACCCCCCTCAAGCCTCATTTATACCTCACAAATCAACACACAAAATCACTCCCTCTCTCTCCATTCTCACGCCACAACTCTCTCTCTCTCTACAAGGTATGTTTTCTTCTATTATTTCATGTTTTATATAATGTTCTTAGTATAATAATATTAGTAGCATGTCTAGAATTAATTAAATTATGCTTTAGAAATTTATTTTATGAAATATGTGTATAATTGTTAGTTTAAATAACAATGTGTGTACATTATGGAATTTTATTTAATTAAATGCATGAATTATGATATGATATAATGTGAATATGTATTTAAATGCTTATGATCTTGTTCATGCTTAGAATAATTTATTTAGAATTATTTTTCATAGAAAGTTCATATATTTTGCTATATTGTGCTTTAATCTTATGTTATGAATATGAATATGATAGAACATGTTACACAACCTCTTTGAATATTCAAATAAGCTTAAGAACATGTTCATAATGTTCTTGAATATGTGTGTGTGCATGTGTGTGCCGTGATCAATGTGTGTGTGTGTGTGTGAATTTGATTTTGTGTTATAAAGTGTTTAATTCACATGAAATTGAATAGTAAATGTTTCCAATAGTAATTTTGACTTTTTGGTCAACCAAAATACTATTAATTTCGAAATTATTATAAAAATAATTATAAAATGAGTTTTGGAATTTTAAAGAAAGATTTTTCCCCGAATTTTCCAAAAATCGGTAAACTATGTAATATTTTCAAAAGATAACCTACATTGTCAAATTTAACCATAAATCTTATTTCAAATCTTATAATTATAATTATCATATGGTATATATATATTTGATTAGCTAAAGATCCCATAAACCCTAAATTATTAATCAAATTCCCTTAAACGGGTAAATTTAGGGTTTACCGGGAAATCTTTAACATATTACATGATGTGTACTTTATGGTGTGTATGATTGATTAATTTGAATATTAGAACCTAGTTCTAAGCCAGTAGTAGTTATTACTTTCAGGCGAGGATATAATTGAACAGTGGAATCCCAAGGATTTTATCTAGACCGTCAAGACACTCGGTGAGGGTTAAAATGTTTTCAACTGGAATCATGCCATACATACGTATCTATATAAAAACTATTTTCAAGCCTACCCATCATGTTGATTTACTGCCATATATATATATATATATATATATATATATATATTACTTTACTACACTATCCCTTTTAAGGGAAAAATACTTTCTTGCCGGAATCAACGTTTTTCTAGAACATTATATATTTCAAGTCCATTTTATCAAAACATTGATTCCGGGTTATGCAAGCAAAATATTGTTCTCGATTCCTGTTATGGGCCCCGGCTGTAACCGCAGCGAGCAATTACCCGGAAGGTATCGGGCCGAGGGTATTGTTGGTGCTGCGGACTGCCACCACCTCTTCGTAGTGGTTTAACTGGAGGTTAGTTACTCCACGCCAAGGGATGAGGGAGAGATAGCTGCCTCCCGAATCTAGTTCATGGTCTCTAGGGTTGGCTCCCCTATTGACACCAAGGAGTAGCGGAGTTATTGTCTTATTGGTTTTATTGAAGTATCGGTGTCTTGATCAACGCTGTTACTATTTTATCATGATTTAAGGAGTTACGGATGGAGAGGCCTAGCTTGCGGGCATTCAAGTTCTTGTTACAAACTGTTCATATTATTTCTGCAAATATTCCAAATACCCCTATCCCTATTTTTACAAATATTATGAACCGTTCCCTATTTGCTATATCCTATTGCCAATATTTTGATCAAGATCTTCTTGATTATATAAATATATATATACATATATTTATACTTATAATTTATTACACCCCCTTCACTTAGTCACTTTGACTAACCCTCTCGCCTATTTTTAAAATGCATGATTTCAGGAATCCACGGAGCGACGCCTTAGAGGTATCTTGAAGCTTTAAGGTGTCATATCTTAGTCAATCAGGATTATACTAAGAGTGCATGTACCTATGTCAATAAGCACTTTCCTATGAAATTAGATCTTTCGCTGTAATTACTTATCCAACTTAATGATATGTGTTTCGTCATGTATTGTCCCCTTATATTGCTCAAGTTTATTTTCCGTTAAATTTTTATACTCTGGTATTGTATAGTCTTGTCCGTTCGCCGGAGTATTTCTCGAGTGCTAGGACTCACATCCACTCGGGAAGTACAACGGTGCGGGGTTGTAGTGTTAAGGGGCGCTACATCAACTAAGTACAGCTTTAATTAAATTATAACTAGGGGCTAATCTACCGCATCTATCAATTTGTTGATATTCAGATATAATCAAAAGAAAATTATTAAGAATGAAATTTTTATCAAAATGACATAATCATTACTTATGCATGATTTCAATGGTTATATTAAAAACTCAATTGATTTCCACCAAATTTTATCAATTAAATTAACGTACTAATTTCCTGGACATCATTATGATTATTGAAATTACATAGGCTACAGTCAACACATAAAATGTTTAATAATAGATTACTCAAAATAAGATTTAACAAAAACAAAAACAAATAATCAAATTATAAACTAAACATTATGCACATGAACAACTAATGAAAGGGATTAAGACGAAACATCATTTGTATATTGTTATTATATTCATACGTGTATATGTATGCATATTAATATAATACCAAAGAAATTCATTTACAAGGTTGGGATAACATTTTTGATCATTTCAAACTAACTTCATTAACATTTAAGTTTTCTGATTTGAAAAATACTATACGTTTATTTACTAAAAATCCGAACTAATAGATTGTTTTTTTTTTTTTTAATAATATTATATAAAAAACGAACACAACTCATTAAATTTAAAACAAAATTATTCTGTTGTAGTAATATCCCTTCGTTAAAACATGTACTTAGAGTAAAGCTGACTTAATATTTTATGATCTGCTAAAAATAAATTCCTATAGCAAATTTGTTTCATCATATTATTACTAATTAATTCACACTCTAATTGTTATCATCGAAATAGAATTTATAAATATTATTAGTAAAGGTACAACAAAAAATTAATATAGGAAGTGCCGAACATATTCGTGTTAATTCAAACATAATAATTCAAGAATAAAAAGAGAGAGAGATGCGTACCTTTTCGTTGTAGCTTAAAATGAAAGTGTCTTTATCCTTATTTATTTAATTTGCTAAGTCAAACAACTCTTCCTAATGATTACTCCTATTGACTAGGGAATATGTGGCAATTGTAAGACATAACAGGAGTAAGGTGGGTTAGCTCATATGGTCTCTTGTTTGCACGTGTACTTTATGGCTAATTGTAAAACTTACTAATGCAGAAAGCTGGCATAATTGGAATTCATTTTCTTATTTTATTTACTAACTTTATGATCTTATCAAAGAAATGTCTAAATCTTAATAGTTGTGAGCTGATACGGCAGTAAACAATATGTAAAATTTCATAACACTTCACACGTTAATCATTATTTTAATGTCATGAAAATGTTTGAATTGAAAGCTTTTTGTTAATGTTAAATATTTAGTCTATTCCCAACTAATATTTAAACAAAGTAAAATTTCATATATTCATTTTGTTAAATAATATGCATTTATTTTATGAATGTAATCTAATCAAGTAGTATTATAAATTTAAACAAATTAAATGCACAGTTGATATGCCACGTAAAATGTATGCATATTATGATATGATATATATATATATATATATATATATATATATATATATTCTAACTTATCTCTTCTTACTTTTCTGAATATCAGGGTGTCACAAAACCGGAATAGGTTTTACAAACAAAATCACTTTAAACCAACTTACTTACATTTAGAGTACTTTTCGAAATGCTATCCCGATTCATACTTCCTATAACAAATCAAACACACATGCTCGGCGAGAACGAGCTTCCAACCTTCCTTCTCATATAATATCGGAAACAGAAATCATAAATAAATCCAACCTCTCCTCTGATGATGGAAGAGCCACGTGCGTAGCTCAAACCATCTATCTAAACTTAAACAAACTCACGTGGGGTTGCTAATCCACAACGTGTCCTCCCCGGATTTTACCCTAGAGGCATCATAATAACATACCTTCTCTATCTCCCAGGGTCGCGTATGATATTTCGGATGGAGACTATGCACAGGCTTTACCTCGACGGCCCAACACCGTGCCGAGGGCTCCTTACCCATGTCTCCTTTGATCCACAAACACATATACAGAAACAAACGTACCAATCTTTCATGGCAATCTCGCTACAAAACTTAACCGAGATAAGCTTTGGAAACTAGCTTATGTAAGCTTTCATAATACCATTTTCAAAACAAGATTGGTTCGCTAGATCATGAACATATCATATATAACACATATTTACATATATATATATATAATATACTCGCATGCGCTGCATGAAAACATCACATAAAGGCGTTAGGTCGTTAGTTATACAGATCCTAAACCTCACCTTGTCCTTGGCAAAAGTAGGAGTGTGGAAAGACAAGCTTAGGTCTCGGGCTCGTCAACGGGAACCTCCTCTGAAAAGAAACACCAAAACCCCAAGACTTAGACTCTAAATGAACCAAAACGATGCATTGCAAAAGAAGAGAATGCATGAGATGCAAAGAATGTCATACAATCCACCAAAATTTCACATTAATGCAAAACAGATTAAACGACGTAAAAGTAACAAATTAACGATCAAAGAAGACATATAAGAGCAATTAGGAAGCAAAGAAATCAAACCTAAAAAGTAAAAAAACTCAAAAACGGACAGTGGCCTACGAAACGGCCGTGTAGGGTTTTCAAAAGGAAACCACACGGGCGTTTCCGAAGCTACTGCCTCAAACCGAGAGATCCTAAACTAGCGTTTGTAAACTCAGAACAAACACCAAACGCCCATGTGAACAGCTACTGACCCTCCCCTGCAACTCCAAACGGGCATTTCATCACTTAGTTCAAAACTCAGACGCCCGTGTGATAGACTAAAAATAGAATTTCCCGCTTGTAACACCCCGTATTTTCGGAGCAAGATACGATGTCGCTTTCGTGCTATTAGATTGTTTTTTGTTTAACTCTGCTTGTGCTTGAATTGCCTTATTTATGTTTTAATGGTCTAATTGACTTGATTGCAACCTTATGAAAATATGTGAACTTAATTGAAATATGTGTTTAATACCTATTTGCTCTTTAATTTGAATTATGTGGGATAAATTGTAATTAGTGAACTTTGGGGGTCAATTTCTAATTGTGAAAAACTTAATTGGACTTAATTGGACACTACTTTAAATCCTTGGGGTACTTTTATAATGTCTAAATTTCTAATTGGATCTATTTGAACCCTAATTGAATTTTAAGGACTCAATCACATCAACTAAGTTCTTGAGGGGCTTAATCGTAAATTTGGAGGAATTGATCCCTTCTTAAACCAAGAACCCTAGCTGCTCCTCATTCTTTCTCCCCTTTTCCCATTTCGGTTTCCAGAAGAGATAGCAGCAGCGCAACTTTTCTCCACCAAACTGCCACCGCGACTCAGCCCTCCACCACATCACCTCCGCCGTCATCTCGCCACCTGTTACAAGAAAGGAACCCGGCAGCGCCACCCTCCACCGCCCTCAATCTTCTCTCTCGTGCCAGATCTGGAAAGGTGCAGACCCTAAGGCCGCCACCACTCCAGCAGCGACAACCGAGAGCCACTACCGCCTCCAGTCTTTCCGTCAAGAAAGGAACCCACCAGCGCTGCCATCACAACCTTCCGCCTTCCTTGCCTGAACCTCTCTCTCCCATGTTAGAAATCTGAATCAATCACCATTCTTCCTGGCGGTGAAACCTCAGCCATACCACCTTCACATTTTCGCCGCACCACCACCGGTCCCGATTCCGGCATGAGCACCACCTCTTTTGCTTTCTCTGCCATTCATCTTCGGTCATAATCTCGGAGAACAACCATCACTTAGATCTACTCTCTCTTTCCAGATCTGAGAGATGAGACACCGAGAGCCGCCATCGCCTCCGTCCAGCTCTGGCAACAAATCTGGCAAACAACCACCTTCACCATTTCAGCTCCACCGACACTTCCCGCAGATCCTAAAGGGGACTACCGCTAACCACCATGATTTCCGTCGGCGCTGCCAGCAACCAAGAAGAGCACCATCAGTAATTGCAGTCCAACCCCCTTTCACCGACCATCGTTAACTGCTGCTTCTTTGTAATTGTAAAACCGCTATTTTTATTCTTAATTTCATCATAATCGTGTAATTTCAATTGTAATTTATGTTTCAACGAATTCTTATTATTACAGAATCTCGGGTTTTGTTGATTGGAATGAATCTGGATGTCTTTGGTGATTGAGATAATAAATCATGGTTAAGTTCTTGAGAAATTGTATAATTTCGACCATAGCTAACTACATTTTAAATGGCGGATTAATTATCTATAACTTACTAAATCAGATTTGTTAGATTTCTGACTTGGGTTTGTAAATGAAACTTTTAGTTCGTGAATTGGGTCTGTTCAACATATTATAGCTGTCACTTTATAAATGTTTGATTGAATTGAGAGTTGGGTAACTAAATGTTATACAATAACTGTATTATATGAATATGTGTGTGTACATTTCTCTAAGTACATGCTTGGTGGGTCGATAATTTGTGATTTGGGATTCAAAACTTAAGCTTAGCTTTTAACTTCAAATTGTTGCTTGAGTTGTTACATGGTTGAGTTGAACTGAGGATGCTTGATGATTTGTAAACTGTGGGATCAACAAGTTTATGTATATTAATTGAGATCTTGAGTGTTGGGCATAAACTATGCTTTTAACATTTCTGGAATAAGAGATGGTTTTATATTTGGTCAATAAAATTTAAGGTGAACTAATCATAATTTAATTGTCTTGGTTTATATTGTTTGACTCTTAAACTAAAGCAAACTTTTACAATTTAAAAGGGAACTTTGTTAATTGTTCAATGAATTAATGTCTATAACAAGACGACCAATCCTTGAATTTGTACAAAGGGTGATTGAGCATGAACGAACTTGACATAATATAACTCTTATTTAATTCTCTAATTTGTCCGAATACTCTTTATCGTCTTCGATCATGTATTTATGTCATTTATATGAACTCAATGCTTGTTTATTTACTCTGTGGAACATTAATTGTACACATGAACACGTCCATAAATATGTTTTAATGTTTCATATCAGTTCACGTCATTCCATGAACATTATCGTGCGTCTAGGTGGTTCATGTCTGAGTCATGTCTTATGAGTACTTCGTGTTTCCTCTTCTGTCAGTGATCTCCAGGGTGGGGACAACGTGATCGATTAGGCATCCGTCTTCTCAGTTCCTGTGTCTTGTCGCTTCTCAGGTGAGGTTTAGGATTTTTGTATAGTTATGCGACCTATGGCCTTTACATGCTAATTTCTACCCTCGCATGCGAGTATACCTTATTATAGAAATGTATGTGTTGGATATGATAGGTTTATGACCTTATGCTTGCATTCTGCGTGGGCGGGTGCCTTTGGGCTATATCCCTGTAGCGTGGGAATGTACGTGCGTGTGTCCTGCGTGGGCGGGTGCCTTCGGGCTATATCCCTGCAGCGTGGGAATAAATATAAAAACCAGTTTTTGAGGCATATGTAAGCTATTTTGGAAAATTCAATTGTGTTATGATTCTGTAGTGAGTTGGCCATGATATAAGGTATTCGTTCTGTTCTGAGGCCCAGGAGCTACGGGTAATGGGTCCCCCGGGACGGTATCGGGCCGTCGGGGTATTTATCCATTGCGTAGTCTCCATCTGTATTAAGAGGATGTACCGGGACGCACCAGGGGATTTGGTTGGGAAACGGAGTCCTGAGGGTTGGAGTACCATTAGCACTCCCCTCGCCTGTTTTGATGGTTAGGGTCGCGCAACCCTACCATCACCCAGATTTGAGGTTGGTATGTTATTTCTTTTTTATGAGGAGTTGAGGTTAGAAGCTCGTACTCGCCGAGCAGTTGATTATATTATGTTATGAAATTATTAATCGGTATAGAGTCTTTCTGAAAATGGTTTCTAAACTTATATCTATATCTATTTGGGTTCTTTCAAAATGTTTTGGTATGCAACACCTATCCTCGGTTAATGAGTCCATCCTTTTATTTTGTGCTATGCTCTGTATACATATATTGTGGGTGTGCGTTAGCCCCCTCACTCAATCCGTTGACTGACACATCATTTTATCTTTTAGTTTGCAGGATTCCTTTTGGCTTGAGCTAGGCGGAAGTGAGTCTTCGGAGTCACACTTGTCAGTCTAGTTGGTGTTAGGATGCATTTGTCGTATACTTTACTTATGTTATGTATTTATGTTACACACTTGAAGGTTATGTTTATGTTCTACTTAGACTGAAACCCGTGTGGAGTTAGTAAGCTAGTATTTGGATATCATTAGATATTGATGATACTTATGCTGATTATTATATTGGATTATGAATTGATATTCGGGACTAGGTATCTATGCTAGTTGAACCCGTCACCTGTTCTGCATGTTGTTTTAATTACTTCCGCTATCTGTTGTTGATTGTTTTAAATTGCTTCCGCGCTCTGAGTTTGTCGAGTTAGATCCGCCTAGCCTAGGGTGTGAGTTGGTCTCCCGTTCTCTATGATTCGGATTCGGGCATGGACTTTCTATTTCATGACCGGGTCTGGGTCCTAGTGCGGGGGATGTGGTATCCTCCGTTTGGGGTGCTACATCCTTAAGTGGTATCAGAGCTCTAAGTTGCAAAACCGAGCTCTAGTGTCGTGTTGTGTCTGTCTAGGTCGAACGGCACAGGACAATTTGGTTATGTGCGCATCCGCATATGATTTGAAGAACTATGCATTTTAATTTTCATCACTCTACTGAATTTATACTACATGATGCATTGCATTTCTTGGTGACTCTTGATTGATTTATTACATGGAATGAGCATTTACTAATCGACATGCACATTTCGATATTGACCTTCTCATCCAAATCTGAACGACCGGGGACAATCTTCGACTGAAGTACCACCGATGAATTTGATGGCGATGATGTACCGAGAAATTAGAACATTTAATCCTCCCCAATTTCGAGAAGGGAATGATATAAGGGCCGAAGAGTGGCTTTCGAAAATAGAGGGTCTCTTTGAGATATGGCCATGTAACTCTCGAGATATGCCTCGCCTTGCTACGTATCTTCTACAAGGTCAAGCAAGGCAATGGTGGAAAACAGTTGCCCAACAGTTAGAGACAACGGGCGAAGAGTTGACGTGGGATGTGTTTGTTCTAGAATTCCGAAAGAGGTTTGCACGGGTCATTTTGAACGACCGAAGAGTTGAAGAATTTCTCACTTTAAAACAAGGAGAAAGAACCATTGTGGACTACATAGGGGAATTCGAGAGGTGGGGCGTGTATGTGCCTCACATTACGGGTAACGATCGGATGAAGGCTAGATACTTCATGGAGGGTCTTCGGGATGAGTTCAAGGAAACCTTAATTGTAACATCCCGACTGATCAGACTTTTCAGGTAACCTCTTATGTGCGCTATTTAATTATTTCTTTAAGTGATTATGTGATATTTAATTACTAACGTGGATTAATTGAAGTTATTTGAACTTAATTGTGTTGGTATGAATTTGTTTAATTTGATCGTTTAATTTTCCTTCACTTTGTATTTTGCTCGTTTTAGATTCGTATTTAATTCTGATTTTTGTGAATTCGTAATATGTGTTAATTATATGCTTTATGGACTCGTTTATATGCTCAGTATATGTTTTGGTATTTGATTTGGTTTCCTTTTTGGGTTCGTTCTGCAGACGGGACCTAAAGGAGGCTAAAGAACATTTAGCGCACCTTGGGTTCCGGGACGCGTATCTTGAGCTCGGGGAATTCGGATTCAAATTCCGTCACCTCCGTTGAACTCGTTTCGACGATTCAGGTTTAATGGAACAAGCCTCACATTTTTCTAAGCTCGTTAAGACCTTCGAATTTCACCCGTAACGAGCCCCTTATGCTTGAGATACATGTTTTAACCTAACCTAGCTTTGTGGGACCCTCTTAACTCAACCCAACCTTAACCTTGAATTTGTATCCTTGAGTTAAGCTCTCCTCTCCCCCTTTTTTCTGCTGAAAACTGAGCCAAATCTCTCCCTCTCTCTCTCAAAACCGATCAGCCAAGCAAAGCAAGGAGGAAGAAGAAAACCCTTTGTCCATTTTCTTGATTTTGATCTCCAATCTTCACCCAAGCTTCTCCAATTTGAAAGGTGAGTTCATGGTTGTCTTCTAATCTCTCCCTCTTCTCTTTTATGTGCTCTTGAGTTCATTTCCATGGTGGATTGATGAGATATAGCAAGCTTGTGAATAGTAGGTGTTGGGAGAATTTGTTGGATTCTTGCTCCTTTCTTGTTTTGTTGAGTTTTGGTGATAATATTATGCTCCTAGTACTTGATTATTAGCATTTATTACTTTTCCTTTCTTGGTAGTTGGAGTATGAGTGTTTGATTTTAGTTGGGGTTGCTGAGGTTGCTGTTTGAGCCGTCTTCGTTTTTCTGTACCGAGACACGGGGGTGTCTCGGTTTGCCCTTTCTCTCCAGGTTTCTGTTGTTCATTTTTCTGTACCGAGACATGGGGGTGTCTCGGCTTGGCCTTCCAGGGGGGCACGGGCGTGTCCCCTAGGAACTCTAGTTTTTTCGCCGTCTTTGCTTGGCTTTGTTTCCTTTCCGTTGCTTCTTGTTGTTCCTTCTTACCTCGTTTTGGTGTGTATGCATGACCTACTTGTTATATTTTGTGTTAAGCCTTATGTTATGAATTTGTGCTTTGTTTTATCTCCTCGTTTATGATATATGACCGTATATGCATTGAATACAAGTAAATGATCTAAATGTGGATTCATTTCATATCATTTGCATCATAAACATACATACGCATGTACCGAGCGTCAATGTGGTTCATATTGAGTCTAAGTGTGTTTCTTGTTGTTTGTCTTGTTCAGAGGATCTCCCTGTAGAGGAAGAGCTTGCTCCGTAGGTGTCCGGTTGTCACACTTTTGTCTCCACTACGTTCGTTGACAAGGTGAGGTTTTTGTTCTTTTAGGTACTCGACCTATAACCCCATTTCATTTGAAACCTCGCATGTGGGTACGTATAATATATGGTAAATAAGTGTATGATACTTATGTTGCGCGATTTGCCCCATTTGTTATAAGAGTTTAAAACGTTTTGTATAAGTATATAAGCTATTTTGATTTCGTTTGAAAAGTTTAGTTATGTGGAAGTGTGTGTGGGTGTAAGCGAGATGTGGCTTTGAAAGATAAGCTTTGAGATATGGTTGTGTGACTTTCGTGATATGTTTGGGCCCCGGAGTGTGGTATGGTAATCTCGGGACGACCGAGGGGTCGCCGAGCTCTTCCATCAACACCTCCATTTGAGAGTCTCGCCCAACCTTGGGAGGTTGAGGAAGGGTGTTTCTCTTGAGCCGATGGAGGCAACTGCCGAAGGTTTCAAGGTAGTAATTAAACCTTGTCTCGTCTGTGTATGTGGATAGTTAGGGCCGATCAACCCTTCTATCAACCGGTGTTGGGGATGGATTCTGATTTGTTTTGTTTTGCTTTGATTTTCGTATATGGAAGTGGGGATGTGTGTGGCTCGTACTCGCCAAGTTGGTTTAGCTCTGTATGATCTATGGAACGAGAGTGGATTCTTAATTTACCTAAAACTTGGAGTTTGGCTTTTGGCCTTGTACCTTTCCTTTAACCTATGTATATCTATATCATGGAAACTACTTTAGCTTGCAAAAACCACTCTCGGTTCGAGGATTCTTCCGTTTTGATTAAATGCTTTTGCTCTATATACATATATATCGGGTGCGTGAGTTAGCCCCCTCACTAGTCGCTAGGACTAACCCTCGTTGTTGTTTTTCCCCTTTTCCCTTTCTTTTGAGTTTGCAGGTTCTTCCGAGTCAAGCTAGTCGGCAAACGTCTTTTGCGTTTACTTGTGGTATAGCTTGAGTCTTCATGCATCGTAGTGGATTTCTTCTTCTTTTGCTTATGTATTTTAAGATTATGTATTCTATATACACTTATGCTCTTCTGGCGTGATGGCATTGTATATTTTGTATATGATCGAGCTTGAATACTTGACCCTTCCCCATTTTGATATGTATATGTGATGATCTTGGGAATCATGTTTGGTATATGAATTGCTTCCGCTACTCTGATTTTAATTCTCGCAGTTCTTGAGGGTCTAGGCCGCCTAGCGAGGGTGTGAGTTTTGTGTGTCTCCCGTTCGCTATGGTTTGATACGGGTGCGACCTTCCATTTCGTTACTCGTGTTGGACCTTAGTGCGGGGGATGTGGCACCCTTCGCTCTGGGGGTGTTATTTTAATTGCGGAGAATACAAGCACATGGGATAAAGCCACGGAGAAAGCATTACGAGTTGAGAATAGGTGGTTGACAAAAACTAATGAAGAAGATGTGTCGGAGCTTAGACCTGAGATGGGTTTATGCTCAAGTTTATACGTGAGAGGGAGATCCTATCAACAGGGAACTCGAACCAAGAAGATTCGTGGAAAGAACATAAGAACAGGGACCCTCTAAAGCCGAAGAAAGAAATCCAACCGTGTAACCATTGTGGAGGAACCAACCATGCTTACGACGCGTGTCGAGATCGATTGAAGAGGTACTATGCTTGCGGGTCAAAGGAGCACAAGGTTTCCGATTGTGACCAATCGAGAGCTAACAAACAATGAGTGCAAGATCAATGACTTCAAATTGGAGATCAAGATGAACCCGAACAATGAGGTATTAACATTAATAGCATTTGCATACATGTATCACTTAAGTGCTCATATCCTATTTCGCTTGATGTGTGTGATGACTATTGTTATTTTAATTGTGATAACTTGATACCTGATCTAGTACATGTCACTTGAAATTTCTACTTGTTTTGAACCGTTGCTGAGATGAATGAGTTCAGTACTTAAGTAGACTATTCATGCCCATGTGATTGAGAATTCTCTTAACTATTCACTAACCTGTCATACGCACATACATATACTGTGACTTTGTTACAGGGATTCCATCGCGATATCCCCCTTGAGTGAGGCATGGGTGTCGAATCTATGCTTAAGGGACACCGATATCAGTTTTATAAGGTACACCAAACAGGCATCGCATACTTTTCGACAAGTATTACTTTAATATGTGTACGTATGTATAACTGCTCAGTGGATTTATGTGCAAGAGAGACCTTAGGTTCCCTCTTTTACTTGTTGGAGAGATGTAGGATTCTCTCTATTTATGTGAAAGAAAGATGCTGGATTCTTTCTAAGTTTCGTGCACGAGAGATGCTGGATTCTCTTGTATTTAGGTATTCGGTAGATGCTAGATTCTCTTGAATTTAGGAGTTTGAGAAATGTTGGATTTTCTCAAACTAGAATGTTGGGAGATGTTGGAATCTGCGCGACTTAGGCCGAGAGACGGGGTTCTCTCAAATATGTGCTCGAGAGATGGGGTTCTCTCAAATATGTGCTCGAGAGATGGGGTTCTCTCACCTCTTATGCTGAGAGATGGGATACTCTCTCTTGTTTGTTGAGGTTGCGTTACGCATTATCCTGGTTATGGTCTGCAAGTGACGAGTTTGCGACGCCATCGAAGTCTTGTGTAGGGACAACTATTCGTCTTATGGGAATGGTCGAATAACCTGATGAAAGTAGCGGTCTAGTACTGAAACGGATCCCAATGACAACGAAACATCGCGAGAAAAGTTCAGTAAAGACAATGAGAGTAAACTTCACAACGGAGGCTATGTTTTACGCAACTCCTCGAGAAGGGTTAAGACAATATCAACTCAAAGGTATTCCAACTCGGGAGTGGAACCCAGGGACCAGGTTCTCTTAAGGGGGGAAGGGTGTATCACCCCTCATTTTCGAAGCAAGATACGATGTCGCTTTCGTGCTATTAGATTGTTATTTATTTAACTCTGCTTGTGCTTGAATTGCCTTATTTATGTTTTAATAGTCTAATTGACTTGATTGCAACCTTATGAAAATATGTGGACTTAATTGAAATATGTGTTTAATACCTATTTGCTCTTTAATTTGAATTATGTGGGATAAATTATAATTATTGAACTTTGGGGGTCAATTTCTAATTTTGAAAAACTCAATTGGACTTGATTGGACACCATTTTAAATCCTTGGGGTACTTTTATAATGTCTAAATTTCTAATTGGATCGATTTGAACCCTAATTGAATTTTGAGGACTCAATCGCATCAGCTAAGTTCTTGAGGGGCTTAATCGCAATTTTGGAGGAATTGATCCCTTCTTAAACCGAGAACCCTAGCTGCTCCTCATTCTTTCTCCCCTTCTCCCATTTCGGTTTCCAGAAGAGACAGCAGCGGCGCAACTTTTCTCCATCAAATTACCGCCGCGAGCCCTCCACGACCATCACCTCTGCCATCATCTCGCTACCTGTTGCAAGAAAGGAACCCGGCAGAGCCACCCTCCAGCAGCGTCAACCGAGAGCCACTACCGCTTCAAGTCTTTCCGCCAAGAAAGGAACCCAGCAGCGCCGCTGTCCCAACCTTCCGCCGTCCTTGCCTTAACCTCTCTGTCCCATGTTAGAAATCTAAATCAACCACCATTCTTCCTGGCGGTGAAACCTCAACCATACCACCTTCATATTATTGCCGCACCACCACCGGTCCTGATTCCGGCATGAGCACCACCACTTTTGCTATCTCTGCCATTCATCTTCGGCCACAATCCCGGAGAACAACCACCACTTAGATCCCCTCTCTCTTTCCAGATCTGAGAGAAGAGACACCGAGAGCCGCCATCGCCTCCATCCAGGTCTGGCAACAAATCTGGCAAACAACCAACTTCACAATTTCAGCTCCACCGACACTTCCCGCAGATCCTAAAGGGGACTACCGCCGACCGCCATGATTTTCGTCGGCGCTGCCACCAACCAAGAAGAGCAACATCAACAATTGTAGTCCAACCCCCTTTCACCGATCACCGTTAACTACTGCTTCTTTTTAATTGTAAAACCCCTATTCTTATTCTTAATTTCATCATAATCGTGTAATTTCAATTGTAATTTATGTTTTAACGAGTTCTTATTAATGCAGAATCTCGGGTTTTGTTGATTGGAATGAATCTGGATGTGTTTGGTGATTGAGATAATAAATCATGGTTATTTTCTTGAGAAATTGTATAATTTCAACCATAGCTAATTAAATTTTAAATGGCGGATTAATTGTCTGTAACTTACTAAATCAGATTTGTTAGATTTCTGACTTGGGTTTGTAAATGAAACTTTTAGTTCGTGAATTGGGTCTGATCAACATAGTATAGCTGTTACTTTATAAATGTTTGATTGAATCGAGAGTTGAGTAACTAAATGTTATACAATAACTGTATTATATGAATGTGTGTATGTTCATTTCTCTAAGTACGTGCTTGGTGGGTCGATAATATGTTATTTGGGATTCAGAACTTAACCTTAGCTTTTAACTTGAAATTGTTGCTTGAATTGTTACATGGTTGACTTGAACTGAGGATGCTTGATGATTTGTAAACTGTGGGATCAACAGGTTTATGTATATTAATTGAGATCTTGTGTTTTGGGCATAAACTATGCTTTTAACATTTCTAGAATAAGAGATGGTTTTATATTTGGTCAATAAAATTTAAGGTGAACCAATCATAATTTAATTGTCTTGGTTTATATTATTTGACCATTAAACTAAAGCAAAGTCTTACAATTTAAAAGGGAACTTTTTTAATTGTTCAATAAATTAATGTTTATAACATGACCAATCCTTGAATTTGTGCAAAGGGTGATTGGGCGTGAACAAACTTGACATAATATAACTCTTGTTTAATTCTATAACTTGTCTGAAAACTCTTTATCGTCTTCGATCATGTATTTATTTCGTGTATATGAACTCAATGCTTGTTTATTTACTCTGTGGAACATTAATTGTACACATGAACACCTCCATAACATGTTTTAATGTTTCATATCAGTTCACGTCATTCCATGAACATTGTCGTGCGTCTATGTAGTTCATGTCTGAGTCATGTCTCATGTATACTTCGTGTTTCCTCTTCTGTCAGTAATCTCCAGGGTGGGGACAACGTGATCGAGTAGGCATCCGTCTTCTCAGTTCCTGTGTCTTGTCGCTTCTCAGGTGAGGTTTAGGATTTTGTATAGTTATGCGACCTATGGCCTTTACATGCGGATTTCTACCCTTGCATGTGAGTATACCTACCCTTGCATGCGGATTTGTATAGTTGATGCTATCTGTAAAACTTATGGTTCTGTCTGAAAACATGTGATTCTGTCTGTAAACTGTACTTTGAAAACGTATGCAAAACATGTAACTGTCTTTGAACAAGAATGCAAAACTTTGGAAAACATGTGCTGTAGATCAAGGTACACTATTAAAGTATGAAGGATCCTTTCAAGAGAATGTCCCGATAAAAGGGATAGTTCAAAACAAGGTTTAGCTTTGAATTTCAAAACATACGATACGATAGTATAATCGTGGTTCCCGTTGGAAAACATTTATAACTTCACCTCACCTAATAGTAACAAAAGGCAGGTAGACAGATTATGCGGTGCCCTGGGGATCCCAATGCTCAACTTTAACTCCTGTAGGTGGTGTACTAGAGTGAGCTTAAGAACTAAGACCCACTACAACCAAGATGCATATGAAATGCATGAAACAATGAACAAGGAACATGTAAAGAACATGTAACACAAGAGAGTAATACCATTTAAGGTATTCAAGAAAAGTAACACACAAAGGAATACGTCAAAGTGAGTTACTCTTAACGTTAGACTATGATCTTACTATAACCGAGTAAGCTTTAGTCAAATTATGAATCCTATCGCAAACCTTAGGTTAAGAAACAAGTCCACGAAAGAAAACACATTTTAGACCCTGGATATGGAAACCCTAGGTGCAAATATCTATTAAGAAATCACAAGTTTTAATTGGTTTTTACTATTCAAAAGCACTATTCAAGATTACTATTCACAGGTTACTATTCACATATCGCGTCAAAGGGTCGGGTCAAACCCTTACTATACACACACCCACACACACACGGTACACACACACACCATGCACGAACACACACACACACACGGCATGCACACACACACACACCCTAATTAAATTATGATCTTGATTATAACCTATAGTTTCAAGTTCATGTTAATGTAATCAAGTGTGATCTAGGTTAAAGGTATAACCTATAGTTAAGAGATCCAATTAAGGCATAAGATCAAGTTATGAAACACTATTTATTCTTAGGTTATAACATGTGACACTATTAAAGTGTATAACATATGATCAAGGCACTAATCTATTAATCCAAATCATATGAAAAGCTCAATTCATAATTCAAGAAGCATATAACAATGTGACAACATGTCACAACATATATCATATCATATCATATCATATATCATGAACCTTTGCGCATGTAACATGTAACAATTTAATTCCAATATCAACATGTAACAAGTTGTGACATAATAAATTGTAAATCACTATTCCAGTGCATGCATGAACATAATTCAAATTCCATAATCATGCATCAATTCTCATAATATAACAATCATATCACATGATCATAGCATATACTAGAGCAATTCATAACATATTCAAGCATATACTAAACAATTAAAACATTTAAACAACTATCAAAACATATCATGAAAACTTTATAACAAATGCATAAAATAAAATCCTATATGGCTTAGGGAAGACCCTAAGACCCAACCTAAACATAATATAAACATACCATAACATAAAACATAAACTAAACTAAAACATTACATAAACTAAAGCATAAAATAAAACAAACCTAGCTCTAGTGGGGGGGTGGCCGACGGCAAAGAGGGGGAGAGGGAGAGAAGAAAGGGTGTTGTTAACACAACATTGAGCAAGGAATGAAATGCGTCTTGGCCTCTATTTATAGTTGAAGAGAAGCCCCTCACGTTGGAAATAAAATGTGGAGAAGGGTATGAGAGCAAAATGGGATAGCTTCTCTTGGAAGCTTCATACTCTTGAAGCTAAAAATGGGACTGCTGGGGGGTAATTCAGTAATTTCATGGCCAAGACTCGAGGATAAGTGGCTGTAAGTATAACCATTCCGACCGGGCAAAATTTAGCTTCGAAACGCATATTTATTCGTCGAAATCGGATTTACCGTTTCAAAGATACATTAGTTTTAATGAATAAAAGTTTTGAGCTCGAAACTCGACATGAGTGAAAAACGACTTTCTAGAATGATTTTCAAGTCCGGATTGTTTCCAAAATTCAAGAAATAAATCGAGAAGCATTTTGAGTCCAAAATCGACTATAAAACATTTTACCGTTAAAAAGTTGAAAACGTAGAATGAATAGTGAATCCTCACGTACGAACGTACGCTTCAAAATTTCAAGCTAGGGTTTGAATCAAGAGTTGTAAAACATTTCAAAAATCTTGAAGTAGCTCAAGTAATGCAAATCCGAAGAGAAAACATTTTCCGAATGAAAACCGTTTGTAGAAGAAATAGTGAACTAGGGTTTTCGAAAACATTTTCAATAAAATAAAGTTCCGGAATAGATTTCCAAGCCAAGAATGATTTCAAAAGACTCATCTCGACTTAAGGATCGATTCGACTGTAAACTTGGGTAGGAAAGGTATCAGAATCAAAAGCTCATTTTCTGATGAATAGTAACTTTGGTCGGTAAGTTCCAAAAATACCCTTATGGTTCAAGAAAGACTTTCTGAGCTCGGAAAACAAGTTCAATCGATTAGGAAACATGGGTGATGAACCTCTAGGGTTTGAGTAGCAATAAGAACAAGGTAGGCTCGGGTTATGAATAGTAAACTGTATCAAAGGTCAAGAATTCCCCCTTAAAACATGTCAGATCATATACGAGCACAAAGTTCATGTAAGAATGCAATGCATGATGTTTCAAAAAGTTGGATCACGGTCTATAAATGCTTTGCCACTGCCTTAACTTAAAGTTTTCATCCAGGCCCTGTTTTGGGCTGTTACAATCACCCCTCCTTAAAGAGAATCTGTCCTCAGATTCTTCCGCTGTAACTGCAAACAACTCAGGGTGATGCTTCTGCATTTTCTCTTCTGTCTCCCAGGTTGCCTCTTCTGTCCCATGTCCCTTCCAAAGGAATTTTCCTATTCCTCAGCTTTTGAAAGTTCCTGTCTAGAATCTTAGCGGGCTTCAAAACATAAGTCAGATCCGGTTCCAACGGTATCTCCTCTACCGGCACAACCTCTGTCTCATCCGAGAAACACTTGCGAACCTGAGATACATGAAATACGTTGTGGATTCCTGTTAGACCTACAGGCATATCCAATCTATAAGCAGTCGGTCCGACTCTCTCTAGTATCTCATACGGTCGAACATATCTCGGGTTTAACTTTCCACCTTTCCCAATTCGGGAAAACCCTTTTCTTGGCGATGCCTTCAGAAATACTTTTTCGCCCACTGCGAATTCCAAATCCCTTCTTCGTCGATCAGCATAACTCTTCTGCCTATCCTGGGCAGCTTTCATTCTCTGGCGAATGATCTGAATCTTCTCCGTCGCTTCTCTTATTCATTTAGCTGAATTCACTCTGATCGGTCCTTCCTCAGTACATCTTGCTTCATCCAAATCCCAGTATAACGAGGATCTACATTTCCTTCCATACAGAGCTTCATATGGAGCAGTTTTAATAGAAGCTTGATAACTGTTATTGTATGCAAACTCCACAAGAGGTAAACAATCTTTCCAACTTTCCTGGAAGTCCAAAGCGCAAGCTCTTAGCATATCTTCCAAGTATTTGATCATCCTTTCTGATTGTCCATACCTCTGAGGATGCGCTGCAGTACTGAAGTTCAACTTTGTTCCCATTAAAGTCTGAATCTCTTTCCATAAGTGTGACGTGAATTTCGGATCTTTGTCCGATACTATGCTGTTTGGAACTCCACGTAGTCTAACAATCTCTTGTTAATACAGCTTTGCCAACGTGTTGACCTTATCTGTCGACTTTACTGGCAACAAGTGCGCTGACTTTGTCAATCGATCAATGATCACCCAGATACTATCTTGTCCTCCTCTGACTTTGGGTAATCCAGTGACAAAATCCATCGTGATTTGCTCCCATTTCCATGTCGGAATCGGTAATGGTTGCAACTTCCCACTCGGCTTCTGGTGCTCAGCTTTAACTTTCTGACAAGTTAAGCACTTCTTGACATAGTTGGCTATGTCTCTCTTCATTCCGTTCCACCAGAAATGCGTCTTAACATCTTGATACATCTTAGTGCCTCCGGGATGTATCGTGTACTTAGTCTTGTGCGCTTCGTCGAGAATCTCTTTCCTCAAAACAGTTGGTACGCATACTCGACCTTTGTACCTCAATATTCCATGTTCATCAACCTTGAACTTGGTCTCATCATCTTTCTCCTTCGATTCGAGACATTTCTTAAACCACTCGTCGTTCTTCTGTGCTTCCAGCACTTGTTCTTTCAAAGGTGATATCATCACAACGTTCGCGACTCGAGCCTTAGTTATCACCTCCATTCTTTCTCTTTTATCAGTCTCAGGGTTGGCAGAAATCTGTGCCAAACGAACTTTCCTGCTTAGAGCATCTGCTAGAACATTCGCCTTTCCTGGATGGTACTGAATAATGCAATCGTAGTCCTCCAGAAATTCCATCCATCTCCTTTGTCGCATATTCAACTCCTTCTGAGTGAATAGATATCGCAGGCTCTTATGATCAGTAAAGATCTCAAACGTAACTCCATACAGGTAATGTCTCCACTTTCCAAGAGCAAAAATTATCGCGGCTAACTCCAAATCAGGTGTCGGCTAGTTGACTTCATGTGTTTTGAGTTTCCTTGATGCATACGCAATCACCTTTCCATTGTGCATCAAAACTCCTCCTAGTCCTTCTTTCGAAGCATCGGTGTAGACTGTGTATCCTTCTTTTCCTTCTGGTAATGCTAACACGCGTGCAGTTGTTAGCATCTCCTTCAATCTTTGAAAACTTTGCTCACACTTCTCAGTCCATTCAAACTTCCCTTCTTTCTTTGTCAACTTAGTGAGAGGTGTAGCTATCTTCGAGAAATCTTTGACAAACCTCCGGTAGTAACCAGCTAATCCCAGAAAACTCCTCACCTCTGAAGGAATCTTCGGTGACTTCCAATCCATGATCGTCTCGATCTTTGAGGGATCTACTTCGATTCCAGATCCTGATAGGATATGTCTGAGAAACGTAACTCTCTCAAGCCAGAACTCACATTTACTGAACTTTTCATATAGCTTGTGATCCAGCAAAGTGCGTAACATGATTCGAAGATGTTCAGCATGTTCCTCCGGTGTCTTTCAAAATACCAAGATATCATCGATGAAGATCACTACAAACTTGTCAAGAAACGTCTTGAATATACGGTGAATCATATCCATGAATGCAGCTGGTGCGTTCGTCCGCACCGAGAGTGTAAGGTACCACATCCCCCGCACCGAGACCCGACCCGACCCGTATATGAAATGGAAGTCCATACACGTGCCAAATCCACGGCGAACGGGGACACAACACACACGCTATGCTAGGCGGGACTAACCCTTAAAACCAATCAACTCAAGAATCATAAAATCAGAGTTAAAATAGAATGCGGAAGCAAGAACTACATAGCATATATATACAGTGAGCCACCAAGCTCCAAAAATAGATATACAAGAGCATTCAAATATGCAACGGCACTCACGGCCTACAAAATCATAACGCTCCAATCTATACTATGATCAAATACAAAAGTAGCATCAAGAGTATGAATATGAGACTGAAAAGAAGTGCTAAACATAAATGCAAGACCTAGACGACTTGTATTCCCGCCTAGCACTCCTACACCTGCACAAAACAACTGAAAACAACCGGGTTCAGTCTAAAAGAGACTGTTGGGTATAAAAACGGGGTATAAGATATATAATATCGCATAATTTAAACACATACATGCAAGCCCTAATCCCGTGTGAAGTTTGATAAGAATTTACCAAGTGGTTAAAACAAAAGAAAACATCAACGGGATTACGACGTTCATATTCATTCATAATTGTTCATAAGGGTTTAAGTTCGGCGAGTGAGCGTGCACAATCTCCAACCTTCTTCTCGTGTAATCATATCATAATTATTGGTTGTCATACATATCTTTCGTGCACATACATAAATGATCATAATCATACATATACACCTTCTTCCTCCGGATGGTGGAAGGGTTAGCTAGACCCTGCCACCGGTTCATACGTAGGCCAATGGGGGTACATGAATCCCCCAAGGGCACTCAGCTCCCATTCCTCGCTAAATCTCCTAGCGAGGGCCGGTATCACCGTAGTTTGGTTGGAACTAGTATATGGGATCCCCGTCAGCCCTTGCTTCCTCGGTTAGCCACATATACTAAGTCCCGGGGCCCGTGAACATAACATATATGCAATCTCGCCAAAACATAAGGTAGGGTTTCATAATTAAAAAGGGGTCATACGTTTGAAATCATTTACCCAAAATGACTCGATTTATATAAATATATTATTTTGGCTTAAAACTTTGCACATAAGGGATTTATAGGGTTGTTTAACTAGTAGAAGAAAAACCCACCTTTACCAAGGCAAAATAAAGGCACAAACGTCTCAATGCTCGTCCTCGTCTCCGACCAAACCCGAATCTGTGCAAAAGAAAAGGTATGAGACTCAATGACCACATATGACGCTCGACAATGAGGTGAATATGACATGAATGCATAAAAAAAATGTTCATGTGCACGATTAAGAAATTTAAAACATATAATCAACTCATTCGTTCATATATATATCATTCAGTTTCATAATTTCATAAATTCATATGTTCATATAAATTTCCTAAATTCATAACATTCATAACATTCATAATGCATAACAATTAATCTAAAATTCATTTATTAAGCATAACATACAATATTCATATTCACATTTAGGAATAACATAAATAAAATGTTCAATCAAAAGTCGATAATTAAATACGGGAAATGGAAATCAATAAATTTCGAAAATTGAATTAAATCAAATAATATTTGAAATATATAATAATTGTACATATAATATAATAATTATATATAATCATATATTAACATAACAAATATATAACATGTAATAACATATAATATATATAACATATATATATATACACGTACACATAAACTCACCCATGCATGCATAACTCCACCAATTCATGCACATACACAACACCAATTATATATACATACAGCCATGCACAATTATAACAGCAGCAACAGACATTCATGCACACACAGATATACATAAACAGCAGCCAGCAGCAGCCCCAGGAAGACGCAGAACAGACCAAGAAAAACGGGGTGACACCCCCGTGTCACCCTCCAAGCATGGACCGAGACACCCCCATGTCTCGGTACAACAGCTCCAGCCCACGTAACACCCCCGTTCCCCGCTGGAACGGGCAGAAATAGCATGCCCGTGTCGCAACAACAGCAGCCTCTGTTACACAGAAACTGACGCAGAAACAGGGCAAGAAAAAGGCAGCTAATTACGCAGGAAAAGCAGGCAATATGCAACAATATAAAGCATGATTTACAACAAAAATTCAGCCTCAACACACACCACAAAGCCACGAAACTGACAGCAAAAGAAGGAAGGAAATGATAGCAGTTTTGACAGCAACTCTGCGTGACAAAAACAGGGCAAAAAACTCGAAGAAAATAGGGTATGCATCTCTCAACTAATCCGATTCAGTTCAAGTCCATAAATCCATCAAACGTGCAGCAAAACAACATGAATTCAACAAGTAAATCAGTCCCAAACAAGCTCAAACAAGAAATGGAAGCGTACGTGACATTCAAGTGGAAATTTCTCAAAAGATCATAAATGATATCTCATAAATATTTCAACAACCACGAGATCAATGACCACAAATGATATGAGGATGTCAAAACAATCAATCTCAAGCTTGGAATCAATCAAAATCATTGAGAATCGAAGAAGATCAAGAAATTACCCAAAAACTCCATTTTCGGGAAAAACAGTCCAGGAAGAAGAAACCATGCTCAAAATCATGAATGAAAAGATGGAAATGATCAGAATTAAACATATAATACAACCCTTAACTTACCTTGATGATTGGATGAAGTTTGGATGAGATTTGAGCTCCAAAATCTCCAAGATTGAAGGGTTACGGGACTGGAATGAGAAGCAGTAGTTTTGGCTAAATTTTTGGGGATTGTGTGAGGGTTATCTCGGTTAGGGCTTGAAATATCATGATAGGTGGTTAAGTTAGGGTTTAAAGGAATCAAAACATGGTTAATTTGGTTATGGTTTGGATGAGATATGGCTCATTTTGTACAACAAGGTCAAGTTGGTCGATGATTCGTTTTTCGGTTGGATTTCGGAGGTCCAAACGACTTAGGAAAAATATAAGGCTAAGTTACTAAACTCGAATTTTTGTTACAAGTTCCGCGGAGTTGACGGAACTCGAACCCGAGTTCCCGAGCTCAAGATATTAAATTCGGAACCAAGGGTACGCTAAGTGCTCTTTAGCCCCCCATTTAGTTCCTCAAATCAAATTAAATTCGTTAACAAATCAAATGAATTCTAAAATGTAAACTGAGCATAAAATCATGTCCATAACACATATATTTACAACATACTACAAATTCGTGGCAATCCGAAATCATTTCATACAAGAACGAAGCTCAAAATGAATAATAAGCACATTCCATGCAAAAATATAATTTCCCATGCAAAAACATTTAAATAAATAAATTAAATCTAATATTAAATAAATTATATTAAGCACGTAATTAATTAAATAAAACATGATTAATTAACATAACATATAATTAGCATAATCATTAAATTAATACTAATATAAATAAACGTATACACATATACTTAAAGAAATAAATAAATATATATATATATATATATATATATATATATAATACGATATATATATATTAGAATTAATAATATATTAAAATAAAATATAATAAAATAATATAATAACAATTTATAATAAAATTAAATATGAAACACGTAAAAAAATTAATTCGCGCAAATAGGTAAACACACACGCCCTACCTTTACGTCCGAAAAGTCGGGGCGTTACAATCTCTCCCCCTTAAAAGAATCCGTTCTCGGATTCATTGCTCGCTCGGAAACAACTCGGGGTGAAATCTTTTCATCTTATCTTCCGTCTCCCACGTAGCCTCTTCGGTTTTATCACTTCTCCAAAGAACCTTGACTAGTGGAATACGCCGATTTTGAAGTTCCTGAAATTTTCGATCCAATATCTTAATCGGCTTCTGAACAAAGGTGAGATCCGGTTCTAATTCCACTTCTTCAACCGGTAGAACCTCGGACTCGTCTCGATAATATTTTCAGAGCTGTGAAACATGAAGCACGCTATGAATTCCAGTTAAATTCGGAGGCAAGTCCAATCGATAAACCGTATCCCCGGTCTTCTCTAAAATCTCATATGGTCCCATATACCAAGTGTTTAATTTTCCTCCTCGTCCAATCCTTGAGAACCCTTTTCGTGGGGAAGCCTTTAAGAAAACCTTATCTCCAATCTCAAACTCCAAATTCTTCCTCCGAAGATCTGTATAACTCTTTTGTCGATCCTGAACGGCCTTCATCCATTGTCTAATTATCTGGACCTTATCCATTGCCTTTTGTACAACCTTAGAGAGTTTTTCCTTCTTTTCCCCTCTTTTAATCCCTTCTTGCTTGGTCCAATTCCATTCCTCCAAGTCCAAGAACAACGGTGATCGACATTTACGTCCATAAAGAGCTTCATAAGGGGCCATTTCAATCGAGGCTTGATAGCTATTGTAATAAGCAAACTCGATTAACGGTAACTGTTCATTCCACGAGCTTTGAAAGTCCAATGCACATGCTCTCAACAGAACCTCCAGATACTTAATTAACCTTTCTGATTGTCCGTCGGTCTGAGGATGGAAAGCTGTGCTGAATTGAAGCCTTGTTCCCAAACACTTCTGTAATTCTTGCCATAACCTTGAAGTAAATCTGGGATCCCGATCCGAGACAATACTAACAGGTACACCATGAAGCCTGACAATCTCATCATTGTATCTCTTGGCCAACTTACTTACTTTATCAGACATTCTAATAGCAAGAAAATGAGCGGATTTCGTCAACCTGTCCACGATAACCCAAATTCCATCGAAACCTCCTCTCACTCTTGGTAATCCCAAAACAAAATCCATAGCTATTTGTTCCCATTTCCATTCCGGGATAGGCAATGGTCGAAGTAGCCCCGATGGCTTCTGATGTTCTGCCTTAATCACTTGACAAGTCATGCAGTGTTTCACGAAGTTGATAACATCCCGTTTCAATCCATTCCACCAATAGAATTGCTTAAGATCCTTATACATTTTGTTCCTCCGGGATGTATCGAATACCCTGACCGATGGGCTTCCTCAAGAACAATCCTTTTTAACTCTTCCGGGATAACAACTCTATTCTTGAATCTTAGAAGTCCCGTATCATCAACCCAAACGGACCATCTGAATCAGCTCGAGCTTTCCCAGCTAATTTCTGAACCTCGGGATCAATCCTCTGAGCATCAAATAACCTCTGTCTAAGATCTGGCTGAACCGTAATATTCCGAATACTAGCCCTCAGTCTGAACAACTCATTCTCATCTCCAATTTCCACTTTCACATTGGACACGCTAGCTTTCCGACTAAGCGCATCTGCGACCAAATTGGCTTTGCCGGGATGGTATCGGATTGTACACTCATAATCCGCCAAAAGTTCCATCCAACGCCGTTGTCTCTTATTCAATTCCTTTTGCGAGAATAAGTATTGGAGACTCTTGTGATCGGAGAAGACCTCAAACGAAGTTCCATAAAGATAATGTCTCCACTTACCCCAAAGCAAAGATCAGTGCCGCTAATTCCAAATCGTGAGTGGGGTAGTTCTGTTCATGCTCTTTCAATTTCCTTGAGGCATAGGCGATTACTCTTCCATTTTGCATCGACATACATCCCAAACCTTCCTTTGAGGCATCCGTATAAACTGTATATCTTTCTGTACCTTCGGGAAGTGCTAATATAGGAGCGGTGGTCAACTTTTCCTTTAAAAGTTGAAAGTTAGCCTCACATGCCTCATCCCACTCAACTTAACCGCCTTCTTAGTCAATCGGGTTAAAGGAGCTGTAATCTTCGAAAAATCCTGTACAAATCTTCGATAGTAGCCTGCCAAACCCAATAAACTCCTTACTTCTGAAGCATTTTTCGGCTTTGCCATTGAATAACCGTCTCAATCTTAGAAGGGTCTACTTCCAAACCTTTCCTTGAAATAATATGTCCCAAAAACGCTACCCGATCAATCCAGAACTCGCATTTGCTAAACTTAGCATATAACCGATGCTCTCTTAAGGTATCCAACACAATCCTGAGGTGCCTGGCATGATCCTTCGGAGTTCTCGAATAAACCAAGATGTCATCGATGAAGATTACCACAACTTATCCAAATAGGGCCGAAAAATTCGATGCATCATATCCATAAAGCAGCCGGAGCACCCCAATGTGACGAACTTGGCCGTATATATCCAACTTTGAGTAATACCTCTAATTGAATCTTTAAATCTTCCAATTCAGCCGGATATTCTTTCCCTTCAATCAAAACTGAACACTCCCGAATCAACTGATCTGTCTGAAGACTACAACCAAGTGGCGAACTCACCAAAAAGTAAGAAGAAAGACAAATAACAGGCAAGCACAGAGTGGCAACTAAATCATAAGAAATAAAGAAATGCGTGGCACCCGGATCAAAGAGTGCATGAATGCTCATGTTATGTATGCATAGGGTACCTTCTACCACTGTTGTGGGGTCAATCTCTGCATCTTGCTCTTCACCTTCGATGGCGTAAGCACGAGCCGGGATCATTGGCCTTTGAACTCGTCTTTGATATTCGGGGTCTTTGTAGGGACAAGTATCCGCCATATGGTCGCCTTTTCCACATATGAGGCATAATTTCAACCTCCTCCGACAGTTATAGTAATTATGAGTTGGTCCTCCACAATGTGTACAGGGAGCTTGAGCCAATCTCGCCACGCTCGGACCTTGTCGATCTTTCGTAGGTGTAGGCAAAGCTTTGAAAGCCGGTGGGGTTGGTCCTCCCATTCTTGGCTTCTTAAACGGACCCTCAGAAGGGGGACTAGCTTGCATCATCGGCCTCTTTCCCGAATTCGATCCGGAACCTCTTCCCATTGGAGCTCTAAAAACCGGATCCTTCTTTTTGATTTCCTCCCCTTGCGTAGTAAACTGTCGGACTCCAGATATCCTCTCTACTCGAATCAACCAACCCTCCGAGACCGCATCGTCAATAGAACCAGAAAATCGAGGGGGGTTATAGCTCAGAAACACCCCATGAGGATCTCTATTGTTATGGTTTAGTGGAGGAGCTTGTTGTTCTGCTTGTTGTGGTGGGGGAGCTTGAGCCCTCCGATGCTCTACATAATTGAAAACCGCTTCCATGAAATTTCCCATGTCCATTGGTGGTGCTTGTGGTTGGGGTGGAGGCGTAGGGGATCGGTCATGATGACGGCGGCGTCCTGGAGATCTCTCACGGTGTCTACGTGGAGGCATCCTGTTCAAGAAACACTGAAATGCATGCTATTTTTAGTCCATACATGCAAGTGCAATTAATTCGATCAAAATTCAAGATTTAGAGCACACAAGCACGTAAACAATGCATATGCAACACATTGACAAGTTGTTCCTAAAGCCGAACGACTTAACTGACTCAACACGACACTAGAGCCCGGGTTTTGCAACCCTAAGCTCTGATACCACATAAGGATGTAGCACCCGAGCGTAAGGTACCACATCCCCCGCACCGAGACCCGACCCGTATATGAAATGGAAGTCCATACACGTGCCAAATCCACGGCAAACGGGGACACAACATACACGCTATGCTAGGCGGGACTAACCCTTAAAACCAATCAACTCAAGAATCATAAAATCAGAGTTAAAATAGAATGCGGAAGCAAGAACTACATAGCATATATATACAGTGAGCCACCAAGCTCCAAAAATAGATATACAAGAGCATTCAAATATGCAACGGCACTCACGGCCTACAAAATCATAACGCTCCAATCTATACTATGATCAAATACAAAAGTAGCATCAAGAGTATGAATATGATACTGAAAAGAAGTGCTAAACATAAATGCAAGACCTAGACGACTTGTATTCCCGCCTAGCACTCCTACACCAGCACAAAACAACTGAAAACAACCGGGTTCAGTCTAAAAGAGACTGTTGGGTATAAAAACGGGGCATAAGATATATAATATCGCATAATTTAAACACATACATGCAAGCCCTAATCCCGTGTGAAGTTTGATAAGAATTTACCAAGTGGTTAAAACAAAAGAAAACATCAACGGGATTACGACGTTCATATTCATTCATAATTGTTCATAAGGGTTTAAGCTCGGCGAGTGAGCGTGCACAATCTCCAACCTTCTCCTCGTGTAATCATATCATAATTATTGGTTATCATACATATCTTTTGTGCACATACATAAATGATCATAATCATACATATACACCTTCTTCCTCCGGATGGTGGAAGGGTTAGCTAGACCCTGCCACCGGTTCATACATAGGCCAATGGGGGTACATGAATCCCCCAAGGGCACTCAGCTCCCATTCCTCGCTAAATCTCCTAGCGAGGGCCGGTATCACCGTAGTTTGGTTGGAACTAGTATATGGGATCCCCGTCAGCCCTTGCTTCCTCGGTTAGCCACATATACTAAGTCCCGGGGCCCGTGAACATAACATATATGCAATCTCGCCAAAACATAAGGTAGGGTTTCATAATTAAAAAGGGGTCATACGTTTGAAATCATTTACCCAAAATGACTCGATTTATATAAATATATTATTTTGGCTTAAAACTTTGCACATAAGGGATTTATAGGGTTGTTTAACTAGTAGAAGAAAAACCCACCTTTACCAAGGCAAAATAAAGGCACAAGCGTCTCAATGCTCGTCCTCGTCTCCGACCAAACCCGAATCTGTGGAAAAGAAAAGGTATGAGACTCAATGACCACATATGACGCTCGGCAATGAGGTGAATATGACATGAATGCATAAAAAAAATGTTCATGTGCATGATTAAGAAATTTAAAACATATAATCAATTCATTCGTTCATATATATATCATTCAGTTTCATAATTTCATAAATTCATATGTTCATATAAATTTCATAAATTCATAACATTCATAATGCATAACAATTAATCTAAAATTCATTTAATAAGCATAACATATAATATTCATATTCACATTTAGGAATAACATAAATAAAACGTTCAATCAAAAGTCGATAATTAAATACGCGAAATGGAAATCAATAAATTTCAAAAATTGAATTAAATCAAATAATATTTGAAATATATAATAGTTATACATATAATATAATAATTATATATAATCATATAATAACATAACAAATATATAACATGTAATAACATATAATATATATAACATATATATATATATACACGTACACACAAACTCACCCATGCATGCATAACTCCACCAATTCATGCACACACACAACACCAATTATATATATATACAGCCATGCACAATTGTAATAGCAGCAACAGACATTCATGCACACACAGATATACATAAACAGCAGCCAGCAGCAGCCCCAGGAAGACGCAGAACAGACCAAGAAAAACGGGGTGACACCCCCGTGTCACCCTCCAAGCCTGGACCGAGACACCCCCGTGTCTCGGTACAGCAGCTCCAGCCCACACAGCACCCCCGTTCCCCGCTGGAACGGGCAGAAATAGCACGCCCGTGTCGCAGCAACAGCAGCCTCTGTTACACAGAAACTGACGCAGAAACAGGGCAAGAAAAAGGTAGCCAATTACGCAGGAAAAGCGGGCAATATGCAACAATATAAAGCATGATTTACAACAAAAATTCAGCCTCAACACACACCACAAAGCCACGAAATTGACAACAAAAGAAGGAAGGAAATGATAGCAGTTTTGACAGCAACTCTGCGTGACAAAAACAGGGCCAAAAACTCGAAGAAAACAGGGTATGCATCTCTCAACTAATACGATTCAGTTCAAGTCCATAAATCCATCAAACGTGCAGCAAAACAACATGAATTCAACAAGTAAATCAGTCCCAAACAAGCTCAAACAAGAAATGGAAGCGTACGTGACATTCAAGTGGAAATTTCTCAAAAGATCATAAATGATATCTCATAAATATTTCAACAACCACGAGATCAATGACCACAAATGATATGAGGATGTCAAAACAATCAATCTCAAGCTTGGAATCAATCAAAATCATTGAGAATCGAAGAAGATCAAGAAATTAGCCAAAAACTCCATTTTCGGGAAAAACAGTCCAGGAAGAAGAAACCATGCTCAAAATCATGAATGAAAAGATGGAAATGATCAGAATTAAACATATAATACAACCCTTAACTTACCTTGATGATTGGATGAAGTTTGGATGAAATTTGAGCTCCAAAATCTCCAAGGTTGAAGGGTTACGGGACTGGAATGAGAAGCAGTAGCTTTGGCTGAATTTTTGGGGATTGTGTGAGGGTTATCTCGGTTAGGGCTTGAAATATCATGATAGGTGGTTAAGTTAGGGTTTAAATGAATCAAACCATGGTTAATTTGGTTATGGTTTGGATGAGATATGGCTCATTTTGTACAACAAGGTCAAGTTGGTCGCCGATTCATTTTTCGGTTGGATGTCGGAGGTTCAAACGACTTAGGAAAAATATAAGGCTAAGTTTCCGAAACTCGAATTTTTGTTACGAGTTCAGCGGAGTTGACGGAACTCGAATCCGAGTTCCCGAGCTCAAGATATTAAATTCGGAACCAAGGGTACGCTAAGTGCTCTTTAGCCCCCCATTTGGTTCCTCAAATCAAATTAAATTCGTTAACAAATCAAATAAATTCTAAAATGTAAACCGAGCATAAAATCATGTCCATAACACATATATTTACAACATACTACAAATTCGTGGCAATCCGAAATCATTTCATACAAGAACGAAGCTCAAAATGAATAATAAGCACATTCCATGCAAAAATATAATTTCCCATGCAAAAACATTTAAATAAATAAATTAAATCTAATATTAAATAAATTATATTAAGCACGTAATTAATTAACTAAAACATGATTAATTAACATAACATATAATTATCATAATCATTAAATTAATACTAATATAAATAAAAGTATACATATATACTTAAAGAAATAAATATATATTTATATATATATAATACGATATATATATATTAGAATTAATAATATATTAAAATAAAATATAATAAAATAAAATAATAACAATTTATAATAAAATTAAATATGAAACACGTAAAAACAATTAATTCGCGCAAATAGGTAAACACATACGCCCTACCTTTACGTCCGAAAAGTCGGGGCGTTACACCACCGGTTTGTTTGTCGTACCCACCACTCCTTTTCCTTTATCCTGGACCCCAAATCTCCTGATCTTGTGTGGGCAACTATCCATCTGGTGCTCAGGGGAACCACACGCGAAACACTGTCCAGCTTTCTTACGACAGTTCTCCTCAGTGTGTCCCGTTCGGCGACAATATCGGCAAACAATTTCCTCTGGACCTGGCTGAGGTGCTCTCTGTTGTTGTGGCGCCCTCTGGTACTGCTATGGCGCTTTCTGCTTCTGTGCTTCCTGTTTCGGTGGAGCGTTCTGCTGCTGACGCTGTGGTGTTACCATTGGCCTCTTTCCAGTTCCTTGGGGAAAAGATCCGGAAGGTCGCTTATTACCTTGATAAGGCTTAGGGTTAGAAGGTCCTTGTCGTGCAGTAGTTATCTTGATCTCCTTGTGTGCAGCTTCAACCCTTAGCGCTCTATCAATAGCCTGGTTGTAGGTCTCAATGTCCAAAGATTCAAGTGCCAACCGAACTTCGGGCTTCAGTCCATCAATAAACCTTTTTATCTTGCGACGCTCATCAGTCAGAATATGAGGCGCATACTTGATTAGCCTCACAAACCTAGCCTCATACTCCTTCACATTCATAATTCCCTGAACCAGACTCATAAACTCAGCCTCTCGTGCATCACGAGTTACTTGAGGCGTATACTTCTGCTGAAACTCTCTGATAAACTCATTCCAACTTCCTTCAACGTTATTCTCGATCCACATATGCTGAACGTGCTTCCACCAATTGTATGCAGCTCATTCCATAAGAAAAGTAGCATATCGAACTCGTTCACGATCCTCTGGGTAGATCTCCATAGCCTCGAAAATCTTCTCAAGACTAGTAATCCAATTCTCAGCCTTTAGGTCATTCGGTTCTCCATAGAACTTAGGCGGATTCATCCTCAGAAACTTCTCCAATGACCTTTCATTAGGAGGGTTATCTCTCGGTGCACAAGCCCTCATAAATTGTCGTAGCACATCCCTTAATTCCGGAGTTCCTTCCCGTTCCGGGGGTGGCGTGACATCTCTTTGGGGTGGCAGTGGTGGTACACGATTCCGGGGTGCTCTTCTTGGTGGCATGTTGTTACTGAATTCATAAGCATTCAGATACATATATTCGATGTATGACATATAATGATTCACAGAATCCGTAACCACGTATTCACATTCTCACGTAGTCACACATAAGTATGAGAACAACACATTCCCATAACAACATGTCAGCAAAGATTCAAGATCTCCAAACATATCATATAATCAGAAACAATTGTCAGACAACATGTAAACGAGAACAGAAGCTCGGGTAACATATCAACATATCAGAAACATGTATAACATATCCCAAAACATGATCAACATGTAAAACGGGAACAGAACGTGTACTGTCATAACAACAAGAACTGTAACATGATCAACATATCCAGAAGCGTATTCAACATATCAAGAATAATAACATGCTAACAATAAATGAAATGGCATGATCCTATCAACGGTCCTAATGGTATCTTGAAGCAACTCTAAGACTCATGCAATGACAGTTATGGAAAGCAGTAAACATATATCCAACATAAAGCCGAAAGTGTTATAATTGTGCAAGGTTTGGTAAAATTTACTACAGGCCACATGTTAACAGTATTAATTCAAAATGGGGAGGACCCAATACTATCGAGTTGACTCCCTTACAGGCCTTACCAATCCGTCCAACCCTGCTGAAAATAACCTAGTAGGTACCAAGTCATCTGAACCGTCATCCGTGGTGCTAAAAGTCGGGGATCATCTACCAGAGCTATACATCCCCTCATCCAAAAGTCAGTCCTGAACTGTCCCGGCTATACGTCCGCCATCCATAGATAGATATATATGCATCAGTACTATATGCAGAAATCTCCCATCAGCAATCAACCCTGATAATTGTGGTCCAAAGAACCCCTGGTGGTGTCATCAGAAACAGCAACGACCTCACCCTGTCCGTGTCCTACTGGCTCATCTCCATCGCCTCCATCAGACCCTCCATCGCCTCCATCAGACTGATCCTGCATAGGCTCGGGCTCCTGAGAGGCCTGACTGACATCCTGACCCTCGACCTCCTCAACTGCCTGCTCATCGGATAAGTGATAGGTATCATACAAGCGAGCTCTCACGCGGGCACGGTAGTGCTGGTGACGCTCCATAGAGGTGTCGCGATCGATAGTCATCTGCATAAGATTTGCCCCCAGCTCAGCAATACGAGCAGCCCTCTGATCAGCAATATGAGTCATCTCTGTAGCATGCTCACGAGCAATATCCGTATTAATCTAGTACTGCAGTGACTGATCCTGATGGCACATAGACTCCAACCTGACCTCACGGGTCCTCTGATACTCCTGAAAGTAACCATCTCTCTCAAACTTGAGATAGTGCACAACTCTGTTAGGATAGGAATACCCAGGTCTGCCACTGTTCATAGACCTGCGCCAGGTATAGAAACGAGTGCCTCCACGGCGAGAAACTGCCACAGTACGCGGGGCCTCAAACTGCTAAAAGAAAGCCTCATCCATCTGCTGATTAGGATCCTAGTGTGGCTGAACTGCCATAGTTATACAGAAAATACCACAGATATGAAATCCAGATACAGAACCATGCAATCCCCAAATATCCTGTCTCGATGCAATATGAGAATGATCCTGGATGCAATGCGTGAACAATCCATGATGCAACATGAGAGCAATCTAGGTTAAGTCTCTTCTTAACCCGATGCTCTGATACCACCTCAGGCTGTAACGCCCCCACCCGTACTAGAACAAGAGGAGAGTGACGTCTCAACCCCCGCAGTGAAGCACCTCTCAAGTAATGGTGTGAGCTATCACTCAAGAAATACTCCAGCGAACGGCTATCTATCAGAACTATACATGTACAACGATGTGGCTGTGCAACGGAAAATCAGAGTATTTTAAAACTTTTCAAAACATGTGCGTGATGGCATGTAACAAGCAAGAACATATAGATCGAGTAAGAGAGACTCGGCATATCAGAACATATAACATATTCACATATAAGTACCGATACAGCAGAGTTCAAAATATCGGTAACAGAGTAGCAGAAAGAGTATAACAAAGATACTCAAGTATTCAGAAACAAAAGTAATGCAGCCATAAAACATATGCAGGACGCAAAAGAGAAAGTAATATTGAGTCCTGACTGAAACAAAAATGACAATCTAGAGCTTCAAGATACCTCTAGACTGCGGCTGCAAGACCTGAAACCACGAGGCAAGAAAACGGGAGAGGTATTAGTCAAAAGGACTAAGTGAGGGAATACTTTAAAGAAAGTACTAAATTAATGAACTTGAAGTAAAGTTGGAAACTGTTAAATGCAATGCTTTAAAGAAGAACTCGAAATAAGTTCGGTTGATAAAACTCTTTGAATGTGATGCTGTAAAAGAATGCACGTTAAAAACATTTTCATGAATGTTATCACACGCGCACACATATGTTGTTGATGGTTCATAATTCTTTCATAAAATGGGATAAGGGTAAAGTGAACTTTTCCAGATATGAACCATCCTATATGAAACAGAATTTTGCCCACAAGCTAGGCTCCTCCGTCCTTACTCCAGAAAAACATGATTCGGTAGAGTATCGGACCAGGATCAACGATAATTCCACGTTTAGTAGAGTATCGGACCAAGATCAACAATAACCCCACATATAGTAGAGCATCGGACCAAGGTCAACAACAACTCCGCACATAGTAGACTATCGGACCAAGGTCAACAACAACTCTTACCAATGCATACAAACATGCACCATCCTCCACCGGTTGTCACTTCGGGTAGCTAGCCCTAGGCGACCTATAAACATGTAATGGGAACAGATTTCCTGTCCGTTCCCAGACAGATTGTCCTGACTTAACAAACCTCCTGTTAAAAGTCGGTGTCAATTGTCTAAGTGTGGCGGCCGGTATTGGTGATGTCGTTGGCGCTCACCTCCCGAGCATCACCTCCACACATAACCGCCGGGCCCAAACTGTAAACTGTATGCTTGCATTTAAGATTTAGCAGTGACCATAGTACCACTCCAGTATGCTAACAATAACATGTGAAACTGTAACTGTAACATATGATGCTGTCTGTAAAACATATGATTTTGTCTGAAAACATGTGATTCTGTCTGTAAACTGTACTTTGAAAACATATGCAAAACATGTAACTGTCTTTGAACAAGAATGCAAAACTTTGGAAAACATGTGCTGTAGATCAAGGTATACTATTAAAGTATGAATGATCCTTTCAAGGGAATGTCCCGATAAAAGGGATAGTTCAAAATGAGGTTTAGCTTTGAATTTCAAAACATACGATACGATAGTATAATCGTGGTTCCAGTTGGAAAACATTTATAACTTCACCTCACCTAATAGTAACAAAAGGCAGGTAGACAGATTATGCGGTGCCCTGGGGATCACAGTGCTCAACTTTAACTCCTGTAGGTGGTGTACTAGAGTGAGCTTAAGAACTAAGACCCACTACAACCAAGATGCATATGAAATGCATGAAACAATGAACAAGGAACATGTAAAGAACATGTAACACAAGAGAGTAATACCATTTAAGGTATTCAAGAAAAGTAACACGCAAAGGAATACGTTAAAGTGAGTTACTCTTAACGTTAGACTATGATCTTACTATAACCGAGTAAGCTTTAGTCAAATTATGAATCCTATCGCAAACCTTAGGTTAAGAAACAAGTCCACGAAAGAAAACACATTTTAGACCCTGGATATGGAAACCCTAGGTGCAAATGTCTATTAAGAAATCACAAGTTTTAATTCGTTTTTACTATTCAAAAGCACTATTTATAGGTTACTATTCACATATCGGGTCAAAGGGTCGGGTCAAACCCTTACTATACACACACCCACACACACACGGTACACACACACACCATGCACGAACACACACACACACACGGCATGCACACACACACACACCCTAATTAAATTATGATCTTGATTATAACCTATAGTTTCAAGTTCATGTTAATGTAATCAAGTGTGATCTAGGTTAAAGGTATAACCTATAGTTAAGAGATCCAATTAAGGCATAAGATCAAGTTATGAAACACTATTCTATCTTAGGTTATAACATGTGACACTATTAAAGTGTATAACATATGATCAAGGCACTAATCCATTAATCCAAATCATATCATAAGCTCAATTCATAATTCAAGAAGCATATAACAATGTGACAACATGTCACAACATATATCATATCATATCATATCATATATCATGAACCTTTGGGCATGTAACATGTAACAATTTAATTCCAATATCAACATGTAACAAGTTGTGACATAATAAATTGTAAATCACTATTCCAGTGCATGCATGAACATAATTCAAATTCCATAATCATGCATCAATTCTCATAATATAACAATCATATCACATGATCATAGCATATACTAGATCAATTCATAACATATTCAAGCATATACTAAACAATTAAAACATATAAACAACTATCAAAACATATCATGAAAACTTTATAATAAATGCATAAAATAAAATCCTATATGGCTTAGGGAAGACCCTAAGACCCAACCTAAACATAATATAAACATACCATAACATAAAACATAAACTAAACTAAAACATAACATAAACTAAAGCATAAAATAAAACAAACCTAGCTCTAGTGGGGGGGTGGCCGACGGCAAAGAGGGGGAGAGGGAGAGAAGAAAGTGTGTTGTTAACACAACGTTGAGCAAGGAATGAAATGCGTCTTGGCCTCTATTTATAGTTGAAGAGAAGCCCCTCACCTTGGAAATAAAATGTGGAGAAGGGTATGAGAGCAACATATGATAGCTTCTCTTGGAAGCTTCATACTCTTGAAGCTAAAAATGGGACTGCTGGGGGGTAATTCAGTAATTTCGTGGCCAAGACTCGAGGATAAGTGGCTGGAAGTATAACCATTCCGACCGGGCAAAATTTAGCTTCGAAATGTATATTTATTCGTCGAAATCGGATTTACCGTTTGAAAGATACATTAGTTTTAATGAATAAAAGTTTTGAGCTCGAAACTCGACATGAGTGAAAAACAACTTTCTAGAATGATTTTCAAGTCCGGATTGTTTCCAAAATTCAAGAAATAAATCGAGAAGCATTTTGAGTCCAAAATCGACTATAAAACGTTTTACCGTTAAAAAGTTGAAAACATAGAATGAATAGTGAATCCTCACGTACGAACGTACGCTTCAAAATTTCAAGCTAGGGTTTGAATCAAGAGTTGTAAAACATTTCAAAAATCTTGAAGTAGCTCAATTAATGCAAATCCGAAGAGAAAACATTTTCCGAATGAAAACCGTTTGTAGAAGAAATAGTGAACTAGGGTTTTCGAAAACATTTTCAATAAAACAAAGTTCCGGAATAGATTTCCAAGCCAAGAATGATTTCAAAAGACTCATCTCGACTTAAGGATCGATTCGACTGTAAACTTGGGTAGGAAAGGTATCAGAATCAAAAGCTCATTTTCTGATGAATAGTAACTTTGGTCGGTAAGTTCCAAAAATACCCTTATGGTTCAAGAAAGACTTTCTGAGCTCGGAAAACAAGTTCAATCGATTGGGAAACATGGGTGATGAACCTCTAGGGTTCGAGTAGCAATAAGAACAAGGTAGGCTCGGGTTATGAATAGTAAACTATATCAAAGGTCAAGAATTCCCCCTTAAAACATGTCAGATCATATACGAGCACAAAGTTCATGTAAGAATGCAATGCATGATGATTCAAAAAGTTGGATCACGGTCTATAAACGCTTTACCACTGCCTTAACTTAAAGTTTTCATCCAGGCCCTGTTTTGGGCTGTTACAATCACCCCTCCTTAAAGAGAATCTGTCCTCAGATTCTTCCGCTGTAACAGCAAACAACTCAGGGTGATGCTTCTGCATTTTCGCTTCTGTCTCCCAGGTTGCCTCTTCTTCCCATGTCCCTTCCAAAGGACTTTAACTAAAGGAATTTTCCTATTCCTCAGCTCTTGAAACTTCCTGTCTAGAATCTTAGCGGGCTTCAAAACATAAGTCAAATCCGGTTCCAACGGTATATCCTCTACCGGCACAACCTCTGTCTCATCCGAGAAACACTTGCGAAGCTGAGATACATGAAATACGTTGTGGATTCCTGTTAGACCTACAGGCAAATCCAATCTATAAGTAGTCGGTCCGACTCTCTCTAGTATCTCATACTGTCCAACATATCTCGGGTTTAACTTTCCACCTTTCCCAATTCGGGAAAACCCTTTTCTTGGCGATGCCTTCAGAAATACCTTTTCGCCCACTACGAATTCCAAATCCCTTCTTCGTCGATCAGCATAACTCTTCTGCCTATCCAGGGCAGCTTTCATTCTCTGGCGAATGATCTGAATCTTCTCCTTCGCTTCTCTTATCCATTTAGCTGAATTCACTCTGATCGGTCCTTCCTCATTACATCTTGCTTCATCCAAATCCCAACATAACGGGGATCTACATTTCCTTCCATACAGAGCTTCATATGGAGCAGTTTTAATAGAAGCTTGATAACTATTATTGTATGCAAACTCCACAAGAGGTAAACAATCTTTCCAACTTTCCTGGAAGTCCAAAGCGCAAGCTCTTAGCATATCTTCCAAGTATTTGATCATCCTTTTTTATTGTCCATCCGTCTGAGGATGCGCTGCAGTAGTGAAGTTCAACTTTGTTCCCATTAAAGTCTGAATCTCTTTCCATAAGTGTGACGTGAATTTTGGATCTTTGTGCGACTCTATGTTGTTTGGAACTCCATTTAGTCTAACAATCTCTTGTTGATATAGCTTTGCCAACGTGTTGACCTTATCTATCGTCTTTACTGGCAAAAAGTGAGATGACTTTGTCAATCGATCAATGGTCACCCAGATACTATCTTGTCCTTCTCTGACTTTGGGTAATCCAGTGACAAAATCCATCGTGATTTGCTCCCATTTCCATGTCGGAATAGGTAATGGTTGCAACTTCCCACTCGGCTTCTGGTGCTCATCTTTAACTTTCTGACAAGTTAAGCACTTCTTGACATAGTTGGCTATGCCTCTCTTCATTCCGTTGTTGGAAAACACGAATCAGAAAGGAGCGGAATTTAAAAAATTTTCCCAACAAAAGGACCTTGGACTCGCAATCGTGTAACCAAATTCGTAGAGACAGAAAACTTACTTTTCTTTTGTTCTTTCTTGAAGCGTTTCAAGCCACCCAAGAACGCTCTTCTCGCGGCTTGATCCCCTCTCCTTAGTAAAGCTCGAATCTTCAAACTTCTAACTTGAAGTCTCTAGAGAAAGTCCACCAACTTGATCACAATCTAACTAGTAAGGATGCTAGTTCTCTAGTTAGTGTTTAGGCTTAACCTAGGGTTTATTTGATCTTGGAGAAAGGAAGGTGTTCAACACATGAACCAAAAGAATTGCCAATTAGCTCTAAAGGGGAGCATGAGCTCCCCTATATATAGGAAAGGGAGAGGGACGGCCGAACCTATTCCTTGTTGGACAAGGATTTGGTTCCTCTCTCTCCTATTACTTGATCATCAAGTATTTTCCAACTTTGACTTTGAATTCTAATTCAAGTCAACTTTTAAGAGAGGTAAAAATATCCAAACTATTTTTGGATAATTTTATACTTTATTTATTATAAAATAAATAACTTATTTTTTATCTAATTAATTAATTCGTAATTAATTAACTAGATTATTTTCTCCAAAATAAGACTTTCTTTTTAATTCAAAATTAAACCAAAGTCTATTAAATAATTAACACAATTAATTATTTAATACATATATATATAATATATATATATTCACACGTGTCTGACACGTGTCACAGTGACACATGTCACTCACGTGAGCCACACATGTGATTTCACACGTGTGGAACCCTCTTGGCCCGATTAACTCGTTTAATCATTTTAAAGCCTCAACTCATGTAACCAAGTTGTTGTATGTGACCCTCTAGGTTCTGAATTCAATTAGCAGTGACCCTAATTAATTAATTCACTAATTAATTAATCAGTCCACAGATTAAACGACCATAGTCTAGCAACAGGTGTTTAACCCCTAGCTGAATTAGAATGTTCGGATTCGACAGAGCCTTTAAGTCATTGATTCATGCGAGATACAATCCTCCTACTTACTATCTCTCAACCAAGATCTAGGGTAAGGGAATAATCAGAACCCTAATAATCCGATCTTAAAGTTAAGTGCATTTTATATCCATTTGATCTCAATCCAAGAAACCCTTTTCTTGATGTCTTGATCTACTGCCTTGGCCAAGGACTCCATATGGCATATGAATGACTTACACAATAAGAGATCACCTTGCAAATGCAAGTGTAGGTCCTTTCTTAATTCTCATTCACTTTCATGAATCACTTGTGCAGCCCAGCATAAGCCTTGAATCAGTTGTCTAAGGCGACACCCTTTAAAGCTTATACCTAAGACTACAGAGTTAACTCATAAAGTGACAAGGAACCTCAAGTCTAAGGATCAATTAATCACATCAATGACTCGTGAGATATTTCCTAATCTGGAAGTTTCCATTTCCTGAAATAGAAACTTCCATTCCCATTTAGGAATGTTCTCACACGGGGCACCTCAGTGAACTTACTTATTAAAGTAAGCACCCTCATGTATCACGCACGTATCAACTATACACTTTGCACCTCCATGAAACAAGGTGGTCCTTCTTAAGGGCGTGATCCCACAAGCAAGCCTTAGAGGAGTCAGGTTGACACTCCCACTGTCTGTAGGACTCATCGGCTTGGTGTATTTTACTAATCATGACTTATGTGATATAGGGCTCGTTTCATGAACCATTTCACCTAAATGGTAGAGTCCTAAAGTCATCAGGATTAGGGGAGTTCTCATACATGCACAGCTAAAGTAAACGCATACCAAACAAGAGCATATAAAGAAGTGTTGCCTCAATTCGTTATTTTATTCAAAGATTGTCTGTGATTACAATAAGGAAAAGCACAAAGCGGATATATAATCGGCTTTTAGGGCACTATTCCTAACAATCTCCCACTTGCCCGTCAAAGCCATTCTAAAGCTACTCTAAGCCCCATCTTCTGAAATGACCTTGGAAAGCTTCTCGACTAAGGGGTTTAGTAAGTGGATCTGCCACGTTCTCTGCTGATGTGACCCTCTCAATTTGCACATCTCCTCTTTTGATAATATCACGGATTAGGTGATACTTCCTCATAATGTGCTTGGTCCGTTGGTGAGATCTTGGTTCTCTTGCTTGAGCAACCGCCCCAGTGTTGTCACAAAACATAGTAATGGGGTCTTTCATGCTAGGAACAACATTCAACTCTTGAATGAAGTTTCTATTCCAAACACCTTCCTTAGCTGCATCATTTGCAGCTAAGTATTCGGCCTCAGTGGTCGAATCTGCAGTGGTTGTTTGCTTGGAACTCTTCCAACTCACTGCTCCGCCGTTTAGGCAGAAAATGTATCCTGACATTGACATAAAATCATCTAAGTCTGATGCAAAGCTTGCATCGCAGTATCCTTCGACAGTAAGATCTTTCTGACCTCCGTAAACTAAGAATAAATCTTTAGTACTTTTCAAGTACTTAAGAATATTCTTCACGGCAGCCCAGTGACCATCTCCGGGGTCAGATTGGAAACGACTTGTCACACTAAGTGCATAAGCCACATCCGGTCGAGTACATAACATTGCATACATTATGCTACCTATTGCTGACGCATAAGGTGTATGAGTCATTCTCTCCTTCTCAAGGTTAGTCTTAGGACACATCTTCTTTGAAAGACATGTTCCTACACTCATAGGAAGGTTCTTAACCTTTGCTTACTCCATATTGAATCTCTTCAATACTTTGTCAATGTACATCGACTGTGATAGTCCTATTAACCTTCTAGATCTATCTCTATAGATTTTAATTCCAAGGATATAGGACGCATCACCAAGATCTTTCATCTCGAATTGGTTCGATAACCATAACTTAGTCACTTTCATGTCATCCTTCAAATTCCCAATAAGAAGGATGTCATCAACATAAAGTACTAAGAATTGCACTGAGGTCTCCAATTCCTTTCTATACACACATGATTCATTCGAAATTTGCATGAAGCCAAACGCTTTGACTGATTCATCAAATCGAATGTTCCAATTCCTAGAAGTCTGTTTCAATCCATAGATTGATCTTTGAAGTTTGCAAACCTTTTGCTCACTCCCACTGAATGTGAAACCTATGGGTTGGTCCATATAAATGTCTTTGTCGATGTCACCATTGAGAAAGGCAGTTTTCACATCCATTTGCCATATCTCATAGTCATAATATGCAGCAATGGCAAGCATGATTCGAATGGACTTTTGCATTGCAACTGGTGAAAAGGTTTCGTCAAAGTCCACGACGGGTCTTTGAGTGAATCCTTTTGCAACCAGTCTTGCTTTGTAGGCTGCAATGCTTCCATCAACTCCAAGCTTTCTCTTAAAGATCCATTTGCAACCTATGGGTTTGACCCCATCAGGCAAATCTACCAAGGTCCAAACTTGGTTGGAGTTCATGGAATCCATTTCGGATTTCATGGCTTCTATCCACTGTTCAGAGTCAGAATCAGAAAGTGCCTCCTCATATGTTGAAGGATCATTATCCTTTTGAGAGATTTCATGGAAGAATCCATACCATCTCTCCGGCTGTCTAGGAGTGCGTTCAGAACGCCTTAGAGGAGGATTTACATGTGTATCGAAATTCGTGATTGGTTGTGGTTGATCAGTAGGGGACGTTTCTTCAGTGGGTGGCGTGGGGTTACTTTGTACTTCTTCTAATTCTATGATCTTGCCTTTCTTTTCTTTAAGGAACGGTTCCTCAAGAAAAGTGGCATTTGTGGAAACAAACACCTTTTGCTCAGATTGATCATAGAAGTAGTATCCTATGGATTCCTTAGGATAACCTACAAAGTAGCATAAGTTAGAACGAGATTCTAACTTATCGCCCACTGTCCTCTTCACGTAAGCAGGACAACCCCAAATTCTTAAGTAAGAATAGCTAGGGATTTTCCCATGCCACATTTCATGGGGCGTTTTAGGGACTGACTTAGAGGGAACTAGATTAAAAATCTTTGCTGCACTTTCTAGGGCATAACCCCAGAAAGAAGGTGGTAAGTCAGTGAAACTCATCATGGAACGAACCATATCAACTAAGGTTCGATTCCTTCTCTCAGAAACTCTATTAAGATGAGGAGTTCCCGGAGGAGTCCACTAAGAGATAATCCCATTATCTTTGAGATGATTAAGGAATTCTTCACTAAGATATTCGCCTCCACGATCAGATCGAAGTGCTTTGATCTTGTGACCAGTTTGGTTCTCAACCTCCTTTTGAAATTATAAGAATTTCTCAAAAGCTTCAGATTTATACTTCATTAAGTATACATAACCATACCGACTAAAGTCATCAGTAAAGGTTATAAAATACTGATGATTGTTTCTAGTGCTTACACTAAGCGGTCCACAAACATCAGTATGGATCAAATCCAAAACCTTAGTGGCACGTTCCACAGTTCCTTTAAAAGGAACTTTGGACATTTTTCCTTTAAGACAGGATTCGCAAGAAGTTAACTCTTTGAGATCATTTTCAGAGAATGATCCTAAAGTGTTTATCTTGCTAATTTTGTTTTTGGAAATGTGTCCTAATGTAGCGTGCCATAAGGGAGCTGAAACTTTGTCATCTCTCTTACGCTTTGTTTCTCGTTATATATTCATAATATTGATATTTTGAGTTAGGTAAAGTCCATTACTTAGAGTACCGATGTGAACGGAAGAGTTGTTTCGTTTGATAAAATATTTACCATTCTTAATATAAGTTCCATAACCTTCACAGTCTAATATTGGAACTGAAATTATATTACGAATAATGCTCGGTACATAAAGGACTTTATTTAAGACTAACTCAAAACTACCTAAATCTAATCTAATTGTGCCTAAAGCTCGAGCTTCAATGTTTGAGCCATCGTCGATCTTCAAGATACATTCTCCTTCTTTGAGTTGTTGGACTTCACTTAGCATCTGTACATCATTACAGATATGAGTTCCACAACCGGTATCAAGTACCCAAGAACTAGAATTAATAGAAAGATTTATTTCAACGAGAAAGATACCTTTCTTTAGAGTAGCCTGGTACTCTGGGCAGTTTCTCCTCCAATGTACCGCTTTGCCACAATGGAAGCAAACATCCTCTTTCTGATCACGCTTCTTCTTTTGGGCCTTTCCCTTCGAAATGCCACCAGTGGGCCTAAGGGGTTTCTTTTTCTTCTTTTGGGCTTTCTTGCCCTTACCTTTAGAAGGCCCAGAAGAGGAAGATGGAGCATTCACCATCAAAACCTTATTATCCTTCTTGATCGTGCTTTCAGCAGTCACAAGCTGACTAATCAGCTCAGCTACAGTAGCACCAGCATGATTCATGTTGAAGTTAAGGACAAATGGGTTGAATGACGGTGGGAGCGAAGCTAGCAACAAATCCACTGAAAGCTCATCTTTCAGTGGCATGTCCATGGAAGCGAGTTTCTCAGTAAGGGCAAGAAACTTGAGTCCATATTCATGGACACTTGAACCTTCCCTCATTCTCAAGTTGAACAATTCCTTTGAAGTGTTATACCTTGTAACACGTTCATGAGGGCGGTAAAGTTGCTCTAAGTGGTCGTAAATCTCCCAAGCGAATTCCATGGCCTCATGTTACCTTTGTAAGTCCGGAGACATGTTAGCCAACATAAGGCAACGGGCTTGGAGATTATCATCCTTCCACTTCTGAATCGCATCCCGCTCGGCCCGAGTGGGAGCCTCCCCTTCGGGACTGGGCTCCCCTTCGAAGAGAACATAAGTTATCTTCTCAAAATCTAAAATGATTTTTAGATTCCTCAGCCAATCATAATAGTTGGGACCACTGAACTTGTTTGACACGAGGATCGATACAAGAGGGTTTTTGGTTGCCATTTCAAAACACGTAGAGAATCACAGAATCTACGACCTAAATGGTAAAACAGAGTGTTAGGAATAGTGCCCTAAAAGCCGATTGTATATCCGCTTTGTGCTTTTCCTTATTGTAATCACATGCAATCTTTGAATGAAATAACGAATTGAGGCAACACTTCTTTATATGCTCTTGTTTGGTATGCGTTTACTTTAGCTGTGCATGTATGAGAACTCCCCTAATCCTGATGACTTTAGGACTATACCATTTAGGTGAAATGGTTCATGAAACGAGCCCTATATCACATAAGTCATGATTAGTAAAATACTCCAAGCCGATGAGTCCTACAGACAGTGGGAGTGTCAACCTGACTCCTCTAAGGCTTGCTTGTGGGATCACGCCCTTAAGAAGGACCACCTTGTTTCATGGAGGTGGAAAGTGTATAGTTGATACGTGCGTGATACATGAGGGTGCTTGCTTTAATAAGTAAGTTCACTGAGGTGCCCCGTGTGAGAACATTCCTAAATGGGAAAGGAAGTTTCTATTTCAGGAAATGGAAACTTCCAGATTAGGAAATATCTCACGAGTCATTGATGTGATTAATTGATCCTTAGACTTGAGGTTCCATGTTACTTTATGAGGTAACTCTGTAGTCTTTGGTATAAGCTTTAAAGGGTGTCGCCTTAGACAACTGATTCAAGGCTTATGCTGGGGATGCACAAGTGATTCATGAAAGTGAATGAGAATCAAGAAAGGACCTACACTTGCATATGCAAGGTGATCTCTTATTATGTAAGTCATTCATATGCCATATGGAGTCCTTGGCCAAGGCAGTAGATCAAGACATCAAGAAAAGGGTTTCTTGGATTGAGATCAAATGGATATGAAATGCACATAGCTTTAAGACCGGATTATTAGGGTTCTGATTATTCCCTTGCCCTAGATCTTGGTTGAGAGATAGTAAGTAGGAGGATTGTATCTCACATGAATCAATGACTTAAAGGTTCTGTCGAATCCGAACATTCCAATTCAGCTAGGGGTTAAACACCTGTTGCTAGACTATGGTCATTTAATCTGTGGACTGATTAATTAATTAGTGAATTAATTAATTAGGGTCACTGCTAATTGAATTGAGAACCTAGAGGGTCACACACAACAAATTGGTTACATGAGTTGAGGCTTTAAAATGATTAAACGAGTTAATCGGGCCAAGAGGGTTCCACACGTGTGAAGTCACACGTGTGGCTCACACTCGGGCCGAGCGGGACGCGATTCAGAAGTGGATGGATGATAATCTCCAAGCCCGTTGCCTTATGTTGGCTAACATGTCTCCAAGCCCGTTTCGTATGTTGAGTTCAAAAACCAAAACAATCCAAAATTCAAAAACACGAATTAAATTAATTTCTATCAAGACGGGTTTCCGAAAACACAATTTAAGAAAACAGTTTCAGAAATTCAAGAAAAATTACAATTTCATATTTCAGGCTTGCTAAAAGAACTCAAGAATACTTAATTCGCATCTAAGCCTAAGAATTTCTACCAAATTCAGAATAATGGAGACGAATCATAAACACGATTAACGAGGTGGCTCTAATACCACTTGTTGGAAAACACGAATCAGAAAGCAGTGGAATTTAAAAAATTTTCCCAACAAAAGGACCTTGGACTCGCAATCGTGTAACTAAATTCGTAGAGACAAAAAACTTACTTTTCTTTTGTTCTTTCTTGAAGCGTTTCAAGCCACCCAAGAACGCTCTTCTCGCGGCTTGATCCCCTCTCCTTGGTAAAGCTCGAATCTTCAAACTTATAACTTGAAGTCTCTAGAGAAAGTCCACCAACTTGATCACAATCTAACTAGTAAGGATGCTAGTTCTCTAGTTAGTGTTTAGGCTTAACCTAGGGTTTATTTGATCTTGGAGAAAGGAAGGTGTTCAACACATGCACCAAAAGAATTGCCAATTAGCTCTAAAGGGGAGCATGAGCTCCCCTATATATAGGAAAGGGAGAGGGACGGCCGAACCTATTCCTTTTTGGACAAGGATTTGGTTCCTCTCTCTCCTATTACTTGATCATCAAGTATTTTCCAACTTTGACTTTGAATTCTAATTCAAGTCAACTTTTAAGAGAGCTAAAAATATCCAAACTATTTTTGGATAATTTTATACTTTATTTATTATAAAATAAATAACTTATTTTTTATCTAATTAATTAATTGATAATTAATTAACTAGATTATTTTCTCCAAAATAAGACTTTCTTTTTAATTCAAAATTAAACCAAAGTCTATTAAATAATTAACACAATTAATTATTTAATACATATATATATAATATATATATATTCACACGTGTGTGACACGTGTCACAGTGACACGTGTCACTCACGTGAGCCACACGTGTGATTTCACACGTGTGGAACCCTCTTGGCCCGATTAACTCGTTTAATCATTTTAAAGCCTCAACTCATGTAACCAAGTTGTTGTGTGTGACCCTCTAGGTTCTCAATTCAATTAGCAGTGACCCTAATTAATTAATTCACTAATTAATTAATCAGTCCACAGATTAAACAACCATAGTCTAGCAACAGGTGTTTAACCCCTAGCTGAATTGAAATGTTCGGATTCGACAGAACCTTTAAGTCATTGATTCATGCGAGATACAATCCTCCTACTTACTATCTCTCAACCAAGATCTAGGGTAAGGGAATAATCAGAACCCTAATAATCCGGTCTTAAAGTTAAGTGCATTTCATATCCATTTGATCTCAATCCAAGAAACCCTTTTCTTGATGTCTTGATCTACTGCCTTGGCCAAGGACTCCATATGGCATATGAATGACTTACACAGTAAGAGATCACCTTGCAAATGCAAGTGTAGGTCCTTTCTTGATTCTCATTCACTTTCATGAATCACTTGTGCAGCCCCACCATAAGCCTTGAATCAGTTGTCTAAGGCGACACCCTTTAAAGCTTATACCTAAGACTACAGAGTTAACTCATAAAGTGACAAGGAACCTCAAGTCTAAGGATCAATTAATCACATCAATGACTCGTGAGATATTTCCTAATCTGGAAGTTTCCATTTCCTGAAATAGAAACTTCCTTTCCCATTTAGGAATGTTCTCACACGGGGCACCTTAGTGAACTTACTTATTAAAGTAAGCACCCTCATGTATCACGCACGTATCAACTATACACTTTGCACCTCCATGAAATAAGGTGGTCCTTCTTAAGGGCGTGATCCCACAAGCAAGCCTTAGAGGAGTCAGGTTGACACTCCCACTGTCTGTAGGACTCACCGGCTTGGAGTATTTTACTAATCATGACTTATGTGATATAGGGCTCGTTTCATGAACCATTTCACCTAAATGGTAGAGTCCTAAAGTCATCAGGATTAGGGGAGTTCTCATACATGCACAGCTAAAGTAAACGCATACCAAACAAGAGCATATAAAGAAGTGTTGCCGCAATTCGTTATTTTATTCAAAGATTGTCTGTGATTACAATAAGGTAAAGCACAAAGCGGATATACAATCGGCTTTTAGGGCACTATTCCTAACATCCGTTCCACCAGAAATGCGTCTTAACATCTTGATACATCTTAGTGCCTCCGGGATGTATCGTGTACTTAGTCTTGTGCGCTTCGTCGAGAATCTCTTTCCTCAAAACAGTTGTGTAACAGCCCAAAAACCCGTCTGTCGATATTGTCCGCTTTGGTGGGCTAAGTGACACCACCCTTACGGTTTTGTTTCTTCCGGTGGAATTTAAGCCCGAAGGCGCCCACCTAGGAAAAGGCCTTAACAAGGGAAAGGTATCCACCCCCTTATAAAGGAGGCTTTGTTCCCCTCTCCAACCAATGTGGGACAAGCACCTTAGGCTATTACAGTCCACCCCCCTAAGAGGGCCCAGCGTCCTCGCTGGCACACCGGCCAAGGCCCCGGCTCTGATACCATTTGTAACAGCCCGAAAACCCGCCTCTCGATATTGTCCGCTTTGGTGGGCTAAGCGACACCACTCTCACGGTTTTGTTTCTCCCGGTGGAATTTAAACCCGAAGGCGCCCACCCAGGAAAAGGCCTCAACAGGGAAGAGGTATCCACCCCCTCAGCGTCCTCGCTGGCACACCGGCCCAGGCCCCGGCTCTGATACCATTTGTAACAGCCCGAAAACCCGCCTGTCGATATTGTCCACTTTGGTGGGCTAAGCGACACCACCCTCACGGTTTTGTTTCTCCCGGTGGAATTTAAGCCCGAAGGCGCCCACCTAGGAAAAGGCCTGAACAGGGAAGAGGTATCCAAGGGGGTGGATACATTTCCCTTGTTAAGGCCTTTTCCTGGATACCTCTTCCCTGTTGAGGCCTTTTCCTGGGTGGGCGCCTTCGGGCTTAAATTCCACCGGAAGAAACAAAACCGTGAGGGTGGTGTCAGTTAGCCCACCAAAGCGGACAATATCGACAGGCGGGTTTTCGGCTGTTACAAGTTGGTACGCATACTCGACCTTTGTACCTCAATATTCCATGTTCATCAACCTTGAACTTGGTCTCATCATCTTTCTCCTTCGATTCGAGACATTTCTTAATCCACTCGTCGTTCTTCTGTGCTTCCAGCACTTTTTCTTTCAAAGGTGATATCAGCACAACGTTCGCGACTCGAGCTTTAGTTATCACCTCCATTCTTTCTCTTTTATCAATCTCGGAGTTGGCAGAAATTTGTGCCAAACGAACTTTCCTGCTTAGAGCATCTGCTACAACATTCGCCTTTCCTGGATGGTACTGAATAATGCAATCGTAGTCCTCCAGAAATTCCATCCATCTCCTTTGTCGCATATTCAACTCCTTCTGAGTGAATAGATATCGCAGGCTCTTATGATCAATAAAGATCTCAAACGTAACTCCATACAGGTAATGTCTCCACTTTCCAAGAGCAAAAATTATCACGGCTAACTCCAAATCATGTGTCGGGTAGTTGTCTTCATGCGTTTTGAGTTTCCTTGATGCATACGTAATCACCTTTCCATTCTGCATCAAAACTCCTCATAGTCCTTCTTTCAAAGCATCGGTGTAGACTGTGTATCCTTCTTTTCCTTCTGGTAATGCTAACACGGGTGCAGTTGTTAGCATCTCCTTCAATCTTTGAAAACTTTGCTCACACTTCTAAGTCCATTCAAACATCCCTTCTTTCTTTGTCAACTTAGTGAGAGGTTTAGCTATCTTCGAGAAATCTTTGACAAACCTCCCGTAGTAACCAGCTAATCCCAGAAAACTCCTCACTTCTGAAGGATTCTTCGGTAACTTCCAATCCATGATCGTCTCGATCTTTGAGGGATCTACTTCGATTCCAGATCCTGATATGATGTGTCCGAGAAACGTAACTCTCTCAAGCCAGAACTCACATTTACTGAACATTTCATATAGCTTGTGATCCAGCAAAGTGCGTAACACGATTCAAAGATGTTCAGCATGTTCCTCCGGTGTCTTTGAAAATACCAAGATATCGTCGATGAAGATCACTACAAACTTGTTAAGAAACGTCTTGAATATACGGTGCATCATATCCATGAATGCAGCTGGTGCGTTTGTCAAACCAAACGGCATTACTACAAACTCGTAAGGTCCATATCGGCTGTTGAAAGCAGTCTTAGGAATATCTGCTTCCCTGATCTTCAATTGATAATACCCTTGTCTAAGATCTAACTTGGTGTAGACCTTTGATCCTTGTAGTATGTTGAACAGCTCTTCGATATGAGGGAGAGGATATTTATTCTTGATTGTCATCCTGTTCAGCTCCCGATAGTCAATGCATAAACGCAATGATCCATCCTTCTTCTTAACGAAAAACACAGGCGCTCCCCACGGCGAGGTGCTCGGTCGAACATATCCTGACTCAATCAACTCGTCCAATTCCTTTCTCAGTTCATCCAATTCAGCTGGTGCCATTCTGTAAGGTGTCTTTGAGTACGGCTCAGCTCCTGATATCGTCTCGATCGTAAACTCCAACTCTCGGTCAGGAGGTAACGAATCCAAATGCTCAGGAAACACATCTAGGAATTCGTTCACCACTTCCACTTCTTCGATCTTAAGTTGATCTTTCGGTCTATTCAAAAGATAAGCCACAAATCCACTAGCTCCTTTCTGAATCAACTTCTTAGCTTCCATCGAAGAAATCATTGATAACTTCTCAACTTTCCCTTCTGATGTCCGACTTTCATCTTCTTCCAAGATGATCTCTTTCTTGTAACAATCCAACTTAGCTCGGTACTTAGACAACCAATCCATACCAAGTATAACATCGTATCTTGTCATCGACAACTCAATAAGATCCGTCGGGTAACAATGGGTACCAATACATATAGGGCAGCGTTTATATACTTGATCCGTAACAAGGCAAGTTCCCAAAGGAGAACTCACTTCAAATTTATATGGCAAGTATTCAAGCGGAAACTGTAAATGCGCACATAATTTAGAAGCAACAAATGAATGCGTGGCGCCAGGGTCATACAAAACCTTAACTGGCGTGTTAAGAATGTGCACAATACCTTCCACCACAGACGAAGGATCAACCTCCTCCTTACCATCCAAAGAATAAGCTCTGCCTTTGACCACCGGTTTGTTCGTCGTACCCACCAATCCTTTTCCTTTATCCTGGACCCCAAATCTCCTGATCTTGTGCGGGCAACTATCCATCTGGTGCTCAGGGGAACCACACGCGAAACACTGTCCAGCTTTCTTGCGACAGTTCTCCTCAGTGTGTCCCATTCGGCGACAATATCGGCAAACAATTTCATCAGGTTGTTGAATTCTGCTGCTGAAGCTGTGGTGTTACCATTGGCCTCTTTCCAGTTCCTTAGGGAAAAGATCCGGAAGGTCGCTTATTACCTTGATAAAGCTTAGGGTTAGAAGGTCCTTGTTGTGCAGTAGTTATCTTGATCTCCTTGTGTGCAGCTTCAACCCTTAGCGCTCTATCAACAACCTGGTTGTAGGTCTCAATGTCCAAAGATGCAAGTGCCAACCGAACTTCGGGCTTCAGTCCATCAATAAACCTTTTTGTCTTGCGACGCTCATTAGTTAGAATATGAGGCGCATACTTGATTAGCCTCACAAACCTAGCCTCATACTCCATCACATTCATAATTCCCTGAACCAGACTCATAAACTCAGCCTCTCGTGCATCACGAGTTACTTGAGGCGTATACTTCAGCTGAAACTCTCTGATAAACTCATCCTAACTTCCTTCAACGTTATTCTCAATCCACGTATGCTGAACGTGCTTCCACCAATTGTATGCAGCTCCTTCCATAAGAAAAGTAGCATATCGAACTCGTTCACGATCCTCTGGGTAGATCTCCATAGCCTCGAAAATCTTCTCAAGACTAGTAATCCAATTCTCAGCCTTTAGGTCGTTCGGTTCTCCATAGAACTTAGGCGGATTCATCCTCAGAAACTTCTCCAATGACCTTTCATTAGGAGGGTTATCTCTCGGTGCACAAGCCCTCATAAATTGTCGTAGCATATCCCCTAATTCTAGAGTTCCTTCCCGTTCCGGGGGTGGCGTGACATCTCTTTGGGGTGGCGTGACATCTCTTTGGGGTGGCAGTGGTGGTACACGATTCCGGGGTGCTCTTCTTGGTGGCATGTTGTTACTGAATTCATAAGCATTCAGATACATATATTCGATCCATGACATATAATGATTCACAGAATCCGTAACCACGTATTCACAGTCTCACGTAGTCACACATAAGTATGAGAACAACACATTCCCATAACAACATGTCAGCAAAGATTCAAGATCTCCAAACATATTATATAATCAGAAACAATTGTCAGACAACATGTAAACGAGAACAGAAGCTCGGGTAACATATCAACATATCAGAAACATGTATAACATATCCCAAAACATGATCAACATGTAAAACGGGAACAGAACGTGTATTGTCATAACAACAAGAACTGTAACATGATCAACATATCCAGAAGCGTATTCAACATATCAAGAATAATAGCATGCTAACAATAAACGAAATGGCATGATCCTAGCAACGGTCCTAATGGTATCTTGAAGCAACTCTAAGACTCATGCAATGACAGTTATGGAAAGCAGTAAACATATATCCAACATAAAGCCGAAAGTGTTATAACTGTGCAAGGTCTGGTAAAATTTACTACAGGCCACATGTTAACAGTATTAATTCAAAATGGGGAGGACCCAATACTATCGAGTTGACTCCCTTACAGGCCTTACCAATCCGTCCAACCCTGCTGAAAATAACCTAGTAGGTACCAAGTCATCTGAACCGTCATCCGTGGTGCCAAAAGTCGGGGATCATCTACCAGAGCTATACATCCCCTCACAATTTTAAAACTTCGCGACTACGGTGAACGGTAATTATAGCATCCATGATACATACATTCATGCAAATTTAATTTAATAATTTCTTTGTTATGTGCTTTATTTTTCTATCAAGTTAAACTACGTGAAGTAATTGATGATTAACGTGGATGATATCTGTTACCTGTTTTGGGTTATCTTACGTGATTTTAATTTTGGTTTTGCGTGTGTTGCTTGGGAGTATTGGAGACTTCCTTGCTTTATTTTTTTTGTATGAGAGATGGGGTGCTCTCGTTTTTTGTAAGAGACGGGGATTCTCTTATTTTTGTTCGAGAGACGGGGTGCTCTCTTTGCTTGACAGAGACGGGGTTCTCTCACTGTTGTTGGAGAGACGGGGTTGTCTCATTGTTGTTCGAGAGGTGGGGTTCTCTCTCCTTGTTGCTTGTGAGAGACGGGGAATCTCTCATTGGTTGTTTTAAGCGTGTGGTGAATCCGAGGGCGGATTCTTTTTAAGGGGGAGAGATTGTAACGCCCCGGTTTTTCATTTTACTAATATTATGTAATTGTTCATAAATTGCGCAATTAAATTATTTAATTATGCGATTAATTGTTCATAAGTGTTTTAAATATCTAATTTTAATACAAATTGTTATTGGTTTATTTTATATCATTTTATTATTTTATTTTATTATGTTAATTATATTAATTATTATAACCTAAGTTGGTTAATATTAAATATTTCATTATTGCGTCCATTTAAGTTAATTGAATTTAATTAAGGAAATTGTTATTAAAAGTATTTAATATTATGTTAATTATATTAATTATTATAACCTAAGTTGGTTAATATTAAATATTTCATTATTGCGTCCATTTAAGTTAATTGAACTTAATTAAGGAAATTGAATTTAAAATTGCGTACAAAGTATTTACGTATTTAATTTGATATTATTTGTAATATTATGGATTTCTTTGTTCCATTGCTCATGAGTCACATTTACGTGCTCCGTTTCTATATAAATTGATACCGAAATTTTGTGCAAATTTAATATGTTGGATTTATATGTGTCTTGTATATGAATATATGTTCGTTTCGTATTTTCGGGTTCAGTTGCATGCGTTTCGGATTTAATTTGATTTTGGAATCCAAGTCGGGGGCTAACGAGCAATTAACGCACCCTTGGTTCCGTATTTAATATCTTGAGCTCGGGAACTCGGATTCGAGTTCCGTCAACTTCGCTGAACTCGTAACGAAGATTCGAGTTTAGTGAACTTAGCCTTATAATTTTCCAAAGTCATTTGAACCACCGAAACTCAACCGAAAAATGAAACGACATCAAAATAACCACCTTTCATTATATTGGCCATAACTTGATCAAAACTTAACCAAATTAACTATGGTTGGTGGCATTTTAACCCTAGTTCAACCCTTTACCATTCCTTACCTGCCCCATCTCGATCTAACCCTCACACAAACCAGAAAGTTCAGCCAAAGCTTCTGCATTCCCGTTCCTCCCGTAACTGTGCAACCCTTAAGATTTAGGAGCTCAAATCTCTTCCCAACCTTCATTAATCTACAAGGTAAGCTTAGATATGTTATGTACATTCAATATGAGTCATTTTCTTTCATTCATCCCTAATTTTTATCACGATTTCATGGATATATGGCTACCTTGAGTAGATGTTAGGTTTTATGCAATTTTGTGCATCTCTTTCAATTCTTGAGCTTTTAGAATGATTCCAAGCATGAAAGTGATTGTTTTGATCTCCTCTTCTCATTTCTGATCTTTGATTACATGGTAGTTGAAGTATTCATGAGTTATCATTAATGGAGTTTTGAGAAAAATAGCATGAAATGATCTCTAACATCTCTCGTTCATGTTGATGACCTTGGCTGCAAATTTGCGAGTATAATGGAGACATAAATATTGCTCTTTTGTTGCATATTAACACACTACAAGAAATTCTGCAAATTCCGACGGAAAATTCCGAGGGAAACAGGCCGTCGGAATTCCCGAGGGAATTCCGACGGAATTTATTTTTTTTTAAATAAAAATTAAATAAATCAGACGGAAATTTCGTCGGAATTCCATCGGATTTTTTTAAAAATAAAATTTAAAAATAATATTAAATAATTCCGACGGAATTCCGATGGGATTCCCGTCGGTTTTTTAAATATAAACTATACAAATAGAAATTAAATAATTCTGACGGGCATTCCGTCGGAATTCCGTCGAAATTTTTAAAAATAAAAATTAAAAATAATATTAAATAATTCCGACGAAAAATTCCGTCGGAATTCCGTTGGATTTTTTAAAAATAAAAATTAAAAATAATATTAAATAATTCCGACGGGATTTCCGTCCGAATTCCGTCGGTTTTATCTATGCTTAAATTGAGTTCTTATGACGTATTATAATATTTGTAGTTATAATTAATATTTTCTCAGAACTCAATTTTAAATATAGTCTACAAAATTTATGATTTTATTATTTCAAATGATATATAAATATTTGTATCAAACTAAGCCAATGAATTGATCTAGCTCAATTGGTTTACCTTGGTTTCCATAAGGTCTTCCTACAGCGAGGTTGGGTGTTCGAATCCCCAGTGGCTCATTAAGTTTTTTTTTTCCAGTAAATTCCGACGGAATTCTGTCGGAAATAATTAATTAAAAATTTTTTTAAAGCAAATTCCGTCGGGAGATATATTTTATTTTTTCAAAAATACGACGATTCCGACGGGATTTCCCGTCGGAATTATTTTAATTTAAATTTTTTTTTTTGGTTTTGTCCCTCGGTTTTCCGTCGGTTTATAAATTCCGAGGAGGGTTTTTCCAACGGACTGTGTCCCGTCGGAATTTCGGAAATTTCTTATAGTGACATCTGATCTTGTGGGTTAAAGATGGGATTTGTTGCTGCTCTGTTTTTCGTTGTTCTTGCCCTGATTTTCATCCATTTTGCTGCGTTTAATTGTTGTTAGCAGCTGCTGCATTTTCCCTTGCCTTACTGCTGTTTTTGGTCAGTCAATTGTGAGAAGTTTTGATCCTTTTTCTGCGGTATATCATGGATGTTGTTGCTGCTAGTTGTTACTGTAAATTCATGGCGTGTAACAGGGGAAACTTGTTGAGCTGCTACTGCGATGGTTTCTAGAATACATCTCCCCAGCCGGGGAGATTTTGAACATGAAAGTCCCCGGCCGGGGAGCCCCTTTACAGAACCTCCAATGCTTGGAGTCCCCGGGCGGGGAGATGGTCTGGGACTTGTGTACTGCTGCTGCTACTGCTTGCTTTCCTTTCCATCTTTGCTTTGCTGCGTCTGCTTCTCCTTGATAGCTTTATGTATGTGTTGCGGTGCATGTAATATGGTTTTAACTGTTAGTCTGCATGAAGTTAATTATGCTTTAATGAAATTGCATGAATGTTATTATGATTGCATGCATATATATGTATACATATGTAATTTATTTGCATGCGTATACGTATGCTTATTATATATATATACATGTAATTAGTTGCATATATGAATTGTGATTGTTGTACGTGCATGGCATATATATATATATATATATATAATATAATCTAATATAGGCATGTATATTTATATATATATATTTATATATGTTTATTAAATGTTAAATGTTATTTGATTTAATTGAATTGGAATTTAATTGTTTATATTCTAATTAGAAATGTGATTTAATTTGTGCTTTGATTCTATTTGAAATTCTTCAATTAAATTGATTGGAAACGTGATAATATGAATTCGAATGATAGTGAACGAATGATTGAATGACTTGATTATGTGATTTAAATTCTTTAATAGTGCACATGAACATTTTCATGATATAATCATATCTCTTATACATTCATATCATGATCATTGCATTGTCGAACGTCTTATATGGTACATTTGAAGTCTTGAGTCTCACAAACACGTTACGTTGTCCTTTGTACAGTTTTTCTCCAGGACGGAGAAATCTTGATCAACTAGGCACTCGGTAACTCGTATCCTTGTATCGACTTGTTCCAGGTGAGGGTGTTTTCGTTTTAGTTACATATGAAACCCTACAACCCTTATGTGATAAGTTTTGGCGTAAAACCTTATGTATATGTATATGTTATCTTTACAAAGTGGGGTCATTGAGTAAATTTTTCTGAAATTATACGTATGGGCGTATATAAGCTTAAAATGGTTTTGCAACGAGGCTATGCTCCAAACCGTGTGTCTTTATGCTAGCTACGGATTAGGATGACACGAAGAGGTACGTGTATAGCATATGCTGAGTTGCACGGTAAGGTATGTTTTCTTATAGTATGTATCCTATGTATGAAGCAAATGTTGGCGAGACATATTTATGATTTATGATTGCACGGGCCCCGGGACTTAGTTTATGTGGCTAACCGAGGAAGCAAGGGCTGACGGGGATCCCATATACTAGTCCCAACGAAACTACGGTGATACCGGCCCTCGCTAGGAGGTTTAGCGGGGAATGGGAGCTGAGTGCCCTTGGGGGAGTCATGAAACCCTATTGGCCTATGTATGAGGTGGTCGGGTCTTGCTAACCCGTCCACTACCCGGAGGAAGAAGGTTGGAACTGATTTATGATTATGATTATGTTATGATTATTATGCACCGTGCGGGAAGGCCGGGACACGGATTGCCCAAACGAATATGTTTTATGATATGATTTATGAGATGCGTGTATTATGATATATTGCATGATCGCCTAATCAACATATTAATGATATTTGTCGTACACGGTCGGAGTTTGGTTGGAGATTGTGCACGCTCACTCGCCGAGCCTTATGTTTATGTATGATTTATGAACGTAATGAATTAACATGATTAGTCATAAAATCCGAGCATTGATTAATCATTCTCTTGCCCTTTTGGGAACTAATTTCAAATAAAACCATGTTCGGAGTTTATGATCTGCATGTGCATGTTTTTATATATGTATATCGCTCCTGCTCACTCAGTCTTTTAGAGACTGACCCTCTCCCTCCCCAACCTTTTAGTGTGCAGGTTTGACTTTGGAGTTTCGAGCTAGGCGGAAGTGTTTGGAGTCTTTAAGTTGGTCAAGTTAGGTTAGGAGAGTCTCTGCACTCACATATGTAATGGAATTATGTATGATTCGATTCTATAGTATCATGAACTTGAATATTTATTTAATTATTATTGAATTGCTTTTACTGGGTTTTGCTATGGTTTAAAAGAGGCCTGAAGAGCCCAATTCTGGTTATGGTTTGTATGTTTGAACTTTGGCTTTGCGTTGCATTATATTTTGTTGATTGGTTATCATTGCAGGGTCTAGTTCCGCCTAGCTTATGAAGGTTTTTATCTTTGTCTCCCGTTCGCTATGGTTTGATACGGGTGTGGATTTACTATTTCGTTACTCGTGTTGAGCGATAGTGCGGGGGATGTGGTGCCTCACGTGCGGGGTGCTACATCCTTAAGTGGTATCAGAGCCCGGTTGCAAAACCGGTGTTCTCGAGTCGGGTTTGAGTCAGTCTAGGTCGTACGGCTTAGGAATTATATGACAATGTGTGCATTGCATCGATCTTGAACGTGAAATTTGGCTTTCCTTTTGAATTTTGTTGAACTATCTTGTGACAGCCCGGTTCAGGACCGGATCAATAAAGGTAAACTAAGGGCGACGTAAGGGCGTTTATAGAACTTGATCCGTATTTTAAATAAATCATATCATGCATCCCTACATGAATTGAGTGCTCATATGTGATATTAGGTGATCAAAGGGGGGGAAACTACCTTTTAACCCTATAAGCACTACTTATTTTCGAACCGGCACTATACCGTTTTATTTAAGAGACCTCAAAGAACCTATACCTACTTTCTTGGAATTTTTCAACTCTCTTTTCAATGCTTTGAGGTTTCGTTTATGTGTCCAGAGCCATTTAAGAATTTATTTTCAAATAAGAATTCTCGTCGGTAAGAAATATTTCCTTCGTTAGAATGATTTAGCCCTTGAGATCATCACCATAACGTTCCTCGAATTTTTCTACATTTTTGGAAAGCCTTTCGGATCTTCAAATCTTATCCTAGTATTTATTTCATAATTGAATTAATTTTCGAAATTCAAGAAAATCAAATCTTCCGAAGCTTATAACTTTTAAACCATACGTCCGATTTCGACCCGTGAGTAACCGTTTCGAAGCTAATTTTATTTCCTAGCTCTTGGACACTTTCCCAACTTCAAAAATACGCAGGGGAAAGGTGAAATTACCAGAATACCCCTGCTGTGACAATTATGTAAAGAAGGAAACCTATTTTTGGAAATTTCATAAAGTACCCCACCTTAAGTCCCTAAAATAAATATTATTTGCACTTTGGTCCTTCCCAACAACTATAAATAAGTGTGTTGGGGTCTCATTTTGTGCTCACTCCATTCTCTTCCTCTCCCCCTAGTGGCCGAACTCCTCCCCCCTTTTAAGGTTAGTTTTCTTATTTTTTTTATGTTTTAATTAGTTTAATTTATGTTTTAATTTGTGTTTCATTTTATGTTTTAATTTATTAATTAATTATGCTAGGTTTAGGATTTAATTTATGTTTTATTTTGTGCATGAATTATGTGATTTAATTTATGCTTTAATTATTCATGAATTATGAATTATATTTCTTATAGTATAGTTTATTATGAAATGTGTTACATAATTTAATTTTGTGACAAATTAATTATGTGACAATTATGCTAGCATGTTATATGTTACATTTTAATTATTTTATGATCATACTTAAGTAATTTCATTTATTTCATGATTTAATTAAATGTTACATGTTATTTAATGTTACATAATTAAAGTATAACCAATAGTTTTAAATGTTACATGTTTAATTAATTGTTAAATATAATTATACTTGACCAATTGATATATGTTATGGTATACATGTATAATATACGTATACGTATTTGATTCCAATACGTATAAATACGTGTATACTTTCGTATAAATACTATGTGTATTTCCCTAATAAATATGTATGTACTTTTGTATAAATACCGTATGTATTCTAGTATAAATACTGCATGTATTCTTGTATAAATACTGTATGTACCTTGTATAAATACGGTAGGTATCCCCGTATAAATACCGTATACATACAGTATAAATACCGTATACATACTATATAAATACACGTATACATACAGTATAAGTACAGTATACATACAGTATATATACCGTATAGTTGAATAGTGACCTTTGACCCTTGACCTTTGGCTTTGACTTTGACTTTGACTTTGACCTTGACCAAGAATTTTGACTTTTAATCTAATTGATCATTTCAAAGAGACGAATTCAACGGTCAAAGCCTTTTTCGAAAATTCTCAAAACAAGGGATCAAAGTAAATTTCAAAGTTCACATTGGGATTGTTCGAAGACCCTAAGAACATACCCCTAAGCTTTTGATACGAGCTTTCTAATGAGACTAATCGTTTGGCCGAATTCTTTCTTCGGGAAAGATTATCCCTTGTTTAAATGTGTCGTATTCTTTTCAATCTTACACTTCAATACTTGACTACCCGCACTCAATCATGCATCATTAATCTTGTGTGGGACTCAGACCCTTAAGCTCATAGTAGTCTGTCACTTACAGGAGATAATACCGAGTTCTGGGATCCGTAGGGTACTGTGTGAACCCCGTCTTCTACCAACTATCAGCTTATCTAAATAAATAGGTGAGGTTTAAACTATTTCAACTGGAACCATGAATATTCCTTCGTTTTCAAATGATTTCAAAATCAACGCCTTCGGGTGCAAAGATTCCTATCTTTCAAGTTAACGTTCTCCCGTTTGGGATAATGCTTCGAGTTTAAAGTCAATGATCTCTGATATACGTTCTGTTCACTGTTATACTACTTTGATTAAAGGTTCAGTCATCTGAACTCTGTGTGCTTATGCACCTTTGTTATTCTGAAAGCAAGCTTTGGAAACTTTGTTATGTTGGGCCCTGGCGGTATGGTTAGTAGTAGACAGGGAGGCGTGCGCCAATGGCTACTATGATACTGGCCGCCGTAATGACCTTGTTGATGGTTTAATCGGAGGTTGGTTAATCCACATCGAAGGTCGGGAGAGGTGGTAAATTCCTCCCGTTTTGCACGTCACCGCGGGGTAGCTCCCTGGGCGCGACAATAAGGGGAGAAGGGGTGGTGCATGTGATTATGGGTGTCAGGGTCCTAACGAATCTCGATACCAACTTTGTAAATGTTTTGAGGAGTAAAGGATGGATATGGCCTAGCTTGCGGGCAAACTTTGGTTTTAAAGTGTGGTTCATACTTTTGGAAAATATCCCGTACCCTGTTCCCGTTTTAAAGTATATATGAACCAGAACCTCTGATGTGTGTGCTTGTGTGTGCTTGTAAAAAAAAATCCCGTTTTAAGATAAAAGAGTTTCTTTCCGGTTTGAGGAAAGTCGCTAAGAAAGTCTTTCAAAACCCTTCCAGTCCAATTACTCTTTCTTACTGCAAATTACCTCACTTAGTCCATTTTGACTAATACCTCTTCCCTGTTTTCTGACCTCATGGTTTCAGGTAGGCAGCCCGGCGCTTCCTAGATGTATCTTGAACCTGTAGGAGGTCTTTTGTTAAGTCAGGATTGCTAGTTACTTTTCCTTTGTCCTGCATAGTCGTGGTTACCTCTACCTTTACGTTGCATGTTTTACTATGAGAACTTGTTCAGGCTACGACCTGAATTACTTGGACTCCGTTTTTATTATGTTCCTTTGTTTTCCTATTGAACTAAGGTTTTATGTTAATATTATGGCTACTTGTTTCTGTGGTTATGCATACACTACTGTGTTACATTCTTGTTTTCAAAAGTTTAAAATTATTCTGAAATTCCGCTGCGTTGGCGACACTGGTTACTCTATCTTTGTTATGTTCTGTCCGTTCGCCGAAGTATCTCTCGAGTAATAAAGCTTTCTAGTTACTTGGGTGATACAACAGTGCGGGGTTGTGGCGTTGGGCCGCTACAGCTTAGGTGGTATCAGAGCCTCAGGTTGAGTAAGAAGAGACTTAACCTGGGAGCTCGAAGCATAGAGGATGTTTTGAGTTTACTTACTCTACATCTTGGTATTCATATTTGTGCTTACTCTGTAGTTATGGACAGTGCGAGTCTGCGTGCTTTCACTATAGTTATGGACAGCCTGAGTCAGCGAGAGCAGGATGAGGCATATTTTGAGAAGCTTGAGCCCCCTCGTACAGTAGCAGTAGTTCGTCGGGGTAGGGCCCGTTACTATACATGGCAGCGAGCGCATGAGAGGGGACACCCGGGGTATTCGTACCCCAATAGGGTCGTTCATCAGCTGGAAACTGAACGGGATAAATACCTACAGGATAGCTTGAGATTGAGAGAGGTTCGGCTGGAGGCTATTCATTACCATGATTTGGCAGCACAGCACCGGACTGATCGGGATATTGCCCGGGAGCATGCCAGAGAGATGGAGGCTCGCTTGACAGAGGAACGCCAGGCCAGAGCCCAGCAGGCGTCCCGTATTGCACAGTTAGAGGCAGACTTGGCATATATGACTACTGATAGAGATTTTGCTATGGAGATGCACCATCGTTATCAGAGCCGGATTAGGGCCCGACTTTGTGAGACTTTCTACCTCACCGATGAGCAGGCGGCTTTGGAGTACGAAGGACCAGTACACGGTGAGCCAGCTGCTCCAGGGGACCTTATAGACACAGATGCAGGAGAGGATTAGGAGACAGAGGGATCATCTGAGGAGGAGAGCCCATCTCCAGCACGATAGGGAGATTTCGTTGCTGTATCTGATGATAGCGATGGAGCCAGTCATAGCCAGCAGTAGAGGAGCTGAGTCCGGACCGTTGGGACTTGTATATAGAGGCAGATAGCAGTAGCATATATATACTCAGCAGGTATGCAGCATATTATGACAGATAGGGTGACTTCCGACAGGTACAGAGGGGATTATATATACCCCAGAGATCCCCGCTTTTGGCAGATTATGACGGTTGACATATGATGTTTTGGAGAGCTTAGGCTGTACGGGAGCAACTCGACTTAGCATCGGGTCCTCCCCCTTTTTGTCTTTTTGGTCAGATATAGCCTTTGTATAAAAGCTTTTCCAAATTTTGCATATATGACATCATCTTTTGCGGCTTTACTCATATCATTGCATGTTACCATTTTCTATATCTATCATGTCATGAGTTTTAGAAATGCTTCAAGATACCATCAGGGCCGTGCATGGATCATACCATTTCATTTTGTGCATCTATATATATGACTGTTTTCTGTTACTTGTGAATAATGATTGCTTAATGGATTAAATTGGGACACTTTGAATTGATGACTACGTGACTTTGATGATTGATTGTTATTTACTAATGTAGAACATTGAGTATATGGACCATTCTTATCACCATGCATTATATCTGTTTGGGGTGATATTATGAATACAGTGACAATATGCCCCCGAGAAGAGCTCCACGTGAACGCATTCCACCACCACCGCCACCACCTGAGGAATTTCCCCGTCCTCCACCGATACCACAAGAACAACCAGAAATTGGGGAGACTTTGAGGCAATTTGCTCGGGCTTACAACTCAGGTAATGAAAAGACACTTGAAAAGTTTCTCCGAATGAACCCCCGGAAGTTCTTCGGAGAGCCCAATGATCTTAAAGCTGAAAACTGGATTGCAAGCTTAGTGAAGATCTTCGAAGCCATGAACATCTTTCCGGAGGATAGAGAGCGAGTTCAATTTGCGACCTTCCTCCTGGAAGGAGCAGCGCTGAATTGGTGGAATCATACGAAGAATGTGTGGATTGAAAATGGGATAAGAGTACGAGGCCAAGTTTGTGAGACTGATACAATATGCACCGCATATTCTGTACGATGAGCGTAGGAAGACCAAACGCTTCATCAATGGACTCAAGTCAGAATTACGATGGGCTTTGGCACCTCTGAATCTTGAAGGATACACTCAGGCAGTTGAAACTGCTCTGAGTACTGAAGCAGCCCATAGAGAGATCAGGATGACCGCCAACCATGCGAAGCCATATCAATCGAAACCACCACAGGGATTCAAACGCTCAGCCAATCAGTTAAATTTTAGATCAGGAAAGAGACCAATGATGGCACCCCCGCAAGCATCACTTGCCCCTCAGAACGAGATTGAATGTGAATTCTGCCATAGGCCAGGGCATACCGAAGCAACCTGTAGAAAGAAAACTGGCCAGTGCTTCTATTGTGGAAGTCCTGACCACAAGCTCGGGAATTGTCCAAAAGCAAAAGGTAGGCCAGAACGGCAAGGGTATCAAGGCAAAGTTAAGGCGGTGGCGGGAAATGCAAACAAGCCCATGGTCAGAGGAAGGGCTTATGCTCTGGATGGATGCGACGAGCCAGATCCTACGACTGTTGTGGAAGGTACGTAAATGTTCTTGACACGCCAGTTAAGGTCCTATACGACCCTGGTGTCAAGCATTCATTCATTGCATCGAAATTATGTGCGCGTTTACGATTTCCACTTGAGCAATTGCCATATCTTTTTGAAGTAAGTTCTGCTTTAGGAACTTGCCTTAAAACGGATCAAGTATATAAATGCTGCCCTATTAGAATCAATGGTCAGTTTTATCCTTTGGATCTTGTTGCACTACCAATGACAAAGTATGGGATTATTTTGGGAATGAATTAGCTTCATAAGTACCGAGTCAAGCCGGATTGTTTTAAGAAGGAAGTTATCTTAGGGAAGGATGAAAGTCAGACATCAGATGGACAAGGAAGACAAACACCAATGATTTCGGCAATGGAAGCAAAAAGAATGATTCAGAAGGGAGCTACAGGATTCGTTGCTTACCTCTTAAATAGACCAAAGGATCAGAGTAAAATAGAAGAAGTGGAGGTTGTCAACGAGTTCCCAGAAGTGTTTCCTGAACACCTAAACACCTTTCCACCAGACCTTGAACTAGAGTTTGTGATTGAGACAGTTCCAGGAGCTGAGCCATACTCTAAGGCACCCTACCGGATGGCACCGGCTGAACTTCAAGAGTTGAGGAAACAACTTGATGAATTAATAGAGGCAGGATATATCCGCCCTAGTACTTCTCCTTGGGAAGCACCTGTGTTATTTGTTAAGAAGAAAGATGGGTCGTTACGACTTTGCATCGACTATCGAGAACTTAACAGGATGACAGTGAAGAATAAGTACCCTCTTCCTCACATCGAGGAGTTATTCGATGTACTTCAAGGATCTCAAATATACTCCAAGCTAGATTTGAGGCAAGGGTACTATCAATTGAAAATTAGAAATGAGGATATTCCCCAGACAGCTTTCAATAGTCGTTACGGGCATTTTGAGTTCGTAGTAATGCCCTTTGGGCTAAGAAATGCCCCAGCTGCATTTATGGATATGATGCATCGGATTTTTTGGCCGTTTCTTGATAAGTTCGTGGTGATCTTTATTGATGACATTTTGGTCTTTTCCAAGACACCAGAAGATCATGCCAAACATCTTTGGTTAGTGTTGAGCACTTTGCTGGATCACAAACTTTATGCAAAATTCAGCAAATGTGAGTTTTGGTTGGAAAAGATCTCATTTTTAGGGCATATCATATCTGGTTCAGGAGTCGAAGTGGATCCCTCGAAAATTGAAATGATTTTAGACTGGAAACAACCAAGGAACCCTTCTGAGGTAAGAAGCTTTTTGGGACTCGCAGGATACTATCGAAGATTCGTACAGGAATTTTCAAAGATAGCAGCACCACTTACTCAATTAACCAAGAAGGAAGGAAAGTTCGTATGGACAGAGAAATGCGAACAGAGTTTTCAGGAATTAAAGAAAAGATTAACTACCGCACCTTTACTAACATTACCAGAAGGGAAGGAAGGTTACACCGTTTATACCGATGCTTCGAAAGAAGGGTTAGGATGCGTTCTGATGCAGCATGGAAAGGTGATAACATATGCATCAAGAAAGCTTAAACCACATGAAGTCAACTACCCCACCCATGATTTGGAGCTAGCAGCGATCGTCTTTGCCCTCGCAAAATGGAGACATTACTTGTATGGGGTAACCTTTGAAGTGTTCACGGACCATAAAAGTTTGCGGTACTTGTTCACTCAAAAGGAGCTAAACATGAGACAGAGAAGGTGGATGGAATTTTTGGAAGACTATGATTGTACAAATCAATACCATCCTGGAAAGGCTAACATGGTGGCTGATGCATTGAGTCGAAAGGCTAGTATAGCGCATGTCGAAGGACACCCAATAGAGTGTGAAAGAAGACCAGCTCAAGTGATTCCTAGAGCTAAGTTGGCAAATCTAATAATTTCATCACCACTGAAGGATCGGTTGATAAAGACACAAGCTATAGACGGATGGATTAAGAAGTGTCTCAATTCCAAGGAGAAGGATGACGAGACAAAATTCAGTAAAGGTGAAGATGGAATCTTGAGATATAAGAGCAGAGTTTGTGTGCCTTCAGCTATCCGAAAGGAAATACTTGATGAAGCACATAAGACACATTATACAGTACACCCTGGAGGAACAAAGATGTACCAAGATCTCAAGAAGCAGTTTTGGTGGAACGGAATGAAGAGAGACATTGCTGAATATGTCAAGAAATGCTTAACTTGCCAAAAGGTTAAAGCCGAACACCAAAAGCCAGCAGGAAAGTTACAACCACTACCAATTCCTACGTGGAAGTGGGAGCAAATAACCATGGATTTTGTTACCGGGTTACCTAAAGTTAAGGGAGGACAAGACAATATATGGGTCATAGTTGACAGATTGACAAAATCAGCACACTTCCTACCGGTCAAGACTACGGATAAAGTTAAATCCTTAGCAAAACTGTATCAAGAAGAAATTGTGAGATTACATGGAGTGCCGGTGAGTATAGTGTCTGACAGAGACCCAAAGTTTACGTCCCAACTTTGGCAAAATGTTCAAAGCTTGATGGGAACCAAGTTGCATTTCAGCACAGCGGCGCACCCGCAGACAGACGGACAGTCAGAAAGATTGATTAAATATCTGGAGGATATGTTAAGAGCGTGTGCTTTGGATTTTTCAGACAGTTGGAAAGATTGTTTACCCCTCGTGGAGTTTGCATACAATAACAGTTATCAGGCTTCAAATCAAGCAGCTCCATATGAAGCCTTGTATGGGAGAAAATGCAGATCTCCATTATATTGGGATAAGGATGAGACAAGGGATACCTCTAAGGGAACTCCCAGGGCCAAAGTACTCGAATGGATTGAAAGGGCTACAGAAAAGATTAAGATAATCAGGCAAAGAATGAAAGCCGCCAAGGACAGACAGAAGAGCTATGCCGACAAAAGAAGAAGGGATTTAGAGTTCGATGTGGGTGAGAAAGTGTTTCTGAAAGCATCGCCAAGGAAAGGGTTCACAAGGAATGGAAAAGGTGGAAAATTGAACCCTAGATACATAGGACCTTTTGAGATACTAGAACGTCTGGGTCCAACAGCGTATCGCCTAGATCTACCAGCAAACTTAACAGGAATCCATAATGTATTTCATGTATCCCAACTTCGCAAATACTTTGCCGATGAGACACAGGTGGTGCCAGTAGAGGAAGCTCCGTTAGAACCTAATCTAACCTACGAGTTGAAAGCGGTTAAGATCCTGGATAAGAAATTCCAAGAATTAAGAAATAAAAAGATTCCATTGGTTAAGGTCTTATGGAAAAGGAACGGTACTGAGGAGGTTACTTGGGAAACTAAGGAAAAGAGGCAAGAGCACTATCCCAAATTGTTTAGAGATCACGAAGAGAATCTGAGGACAGATTCTTCTTAAGGAGGGGAGATTGTGACAGCCCGGTTCAGGACCGGATCAATAAAGGTAAACTAAGGGCGACGTAAGGGCATTTATAGAACTTGATCCGTATTTTAAATAAATCATATCATGCATCCCTACATGAATTGAGTGCTCAGATGTGAAATTAGGTGATCAAAGGGGGGGGGGGGGGGGGGGGAAACTACCTTTAAACCCTATAAGCACTACTTATTTTCGAACCGGCACTATACCATTTTATTCAAGAGACCTCAAAGAACCTATACCTACTTTTTTGGAATTTTTCAACTCTCTTTTCAATGCTTTGAGCTTTCGTTTATGTGTCCAGAGCCATTTAAGAATTTATTTTCAAATAAGAATTCCCCGTCGGTAAGAAATATTTCCTTCGTTAGAATGATTTAGCCCTTGAGATCATCACCATAACGTTCCTCGAATTTTTCTACATTTTTGGAAAGCCTTTCGGATCTTCAAATCTTATCCTAGTATTTATTTCATAATTTAATTAATTTTCTAAATTCAAGAAAATCAAATCTTCCGAAGCTTATAACTTTTAAACCGTACGTCCGATTTCGACCCGTGAGTAACCGTTTCGAAGCTAATTTTATTTCCTAGCTCTTGGACACTTTTCCAACTTCAAAAATACGCAGGAGAAAGGTGAAATTACCAGAATACCCCTGCTATGACAATTATGTAAAGAAGGAAACCTATTTTTGGAAATTTCATAAAGTACCCCACCTTAAGTCCCTAAAATAAATACTATTTGCACTTTGGTCCTTCCCAACAACTATAAATAAGTGTGTTGGGGTCTCATTTTGTGCTCACTCCATTCTCTTCCTCTCCCCCTAGTGGCCGAACTCCTCCCCCCTTTTAAGGTTAGTTTTCTTTTTTTTTTTTATGTTTTAATTAGTTTAATTTATGTTTTAATTTGTGTTTTATTTTATGTTTTAATTTATTTATTAATTATGCTAGGTTTAGTATTTAATTTATGTTTTATTTTGTGCATGAATTATGTGATTTAATTTATGCTTTAATTATTCATGAATTATGAATTATATTTCTTATAGTATAGTTTATTATGAAATGTGTTACATAATTTAATTTTGTGACAAATTAATTATGTGACAATTATGGTAGCATGTTATATGTTACATTTTAATTTTCATACTTAAGTAATTTAATTTATTTCATGATTTAATTAAATGTTACAAGTTATTTAATGTTACATAATTAAAGTATAACCTATAGTTTTAAATGTTACATGTTTAATTAATTGTTACATATAATTATACTTGACCAATTGATATATGTTATGGTATACATGTATAATATACGTATACGTATTTGATTCCAATATGTATAAATACGTGTATACTTTCGTATAAATACTATGTGTATTTCCCTAATAAATACGTATGTACTTTTGTATAAATACCGTATGTATTCTAGTATAAATACTGCATGTATTCTTGTATAAATACTGTATGTACCTTGTATAAATACGGTAGGTATCCCCGTATAAATACCGTATACATACAGTATAAATACCGTATACATACTATATAAATACACGTATACATACAGTATAAGTACAGTATACATACAGTATATATATCGTAGACTTGAATAGTGACCTTTGACCCTTGACCCTTGACCTTTGACTTTGACTTTGACTTTGACCTTGACCAAGAATTTTGACTTTTTACCTAATTGATCATTTCAAATAGACGAATTCAACGGTCAAAGCCTTTTTCGAAAATTCTCAAAACAAAGGATCAAAGTAGATTTCAAAGTTCACATTGGGATTGTTCTAAGACCCTAAGAACATACCCCTAAGCTTTTGATACGAGCTTTCTAATGAGACTAATCGTTTGCCCGAATTCTTTCTTCGGGAAAGATTATCCCTTGTTTAAATGTGTCGTATTCTTTTCAATCTTACACTTCAATACTTGACTACCCGCACTCAATCATGCATCATTAATCATGTGTGGGACTCAGACCCTTAAGCTCATAGTAGTCTGTCACTTACAGGAGATAATACCGAGTTCTGGGATCCGCAGGGTACTGTGTGAACCCCGTCTTCTACCAACTATCAGCTTATCTAAATAAATAGGTGAGGTTTAAACTATTTCAACTGGAACCATGAATATTCCTTCGTTTTGAAATGATTTCAAAATCAACGCCTTCGGGTGCAAAGATTCCTATCTTTCAAGTTAACGTTCTCCCGTTTGGGACAATGCTTTGAGTTTAAAGTCAATGATCTCTGATATACGTTCTGTTCACTGTTATACTGCTTTGATTAAAGGTTCAGTCATCTGAACTCTGTGTGCTTATGCACCTTTGTTATTCTGAAAGCAAGCTTTGGAAACTTTGTTATGTTGGGCCCTGGCGGTATGGTTAGTAGTAGATCGGGAGGCGTGCGCCAATGGCTACTATGATACTGGCCGCCGTAATGACCTTGATGATGGTTTAATCGGAGGTTGGTTACTCCACATCGAAGGTCGGGAGAGGTGGTAAATTCCTCCCGTTTTGCACGTCTCCGCGGGGTAGCTCCCTGGGCGCGACAATAAGGGGAGAAGGGGTGGTGCATGTGATTATGGGTGTCGGGGTCCTAACGAATCTCGATGCCAACTTTGTAAATGTTTTGAGGAGTAAAGGATGTATATGGCCTAGCTTGCGGGCAAACTTTGGTTTTAAAGTCTGGTTCATACTTTTGGAAAATATCCTGTACCTTGTTCCCGTTTTAAAGTATATAAGAACCAGAACCTCTGATGTGTGTGCTTGTAAAAAAAAATCCCATTTTAGGATAAAAGAGTTTCTTTCCGGTTTGAGGAAAGTCGCTAAGAAAGTCTTTCAAAACCCTTCCAGTCCAATTACTCTTTCTTACTGCAAATTACCTCACTTAGTCCATTTTGACTAATACCTCTTCCCTGTTTTCTGACCTCATGGTTTCAGGTAGGCAGCCCGGCGCTTCCTAGAGGTATCTTGAAGCTGTAAGAGGTCTTTTGTTAAGTCAGGATTGCTAGTTACTTTTCCTTTGTCCTGCATAGTCGTGGTTACCTCTACCTTTCCGTTGCATGTTTTACTATGAGAACTTGTTCAGGCTACGACCTGAATTACTTGGACTCCGTTTGTATTATGTTCCTTTGTTTTCCTATTGAACTAAGGTTTTATGTTAATATTATGGCTACTTGTTTCCGTGGTTATGCATATACTACTGTGTTGCATTCATGTTTTCAAAAGTTTAAAATTATTCTGAAATTCCGCTGCGTTGGCAACACTGGTTACTCTGATCTTTGTTATGTTCTGTCCGTTCGCCGAAGTATCTCTCGAGTAATAAAGCTTTCTAGTTACTTGGGTGATACAACGGTGCGGGGTTGTGGCGTTGGGGCGCTACATATCTGCTGCATTATTATATGGATCCTTGCCTGTAGTGTTGAATACGTGCCATGAGCATGCACTAATCGCATGCATATATTCTCGAAAGGAGTTATGATTTCCAGGTTATAAAGATAATATCAAACCACAGCCAAGTTCAATGATCACAACAATCTATTACAAATTCTTTCGGAGGCACGGAAGATAGGAAGGATGCCCCGGGGAGGAATGTGGAGAATGCTAAATGCGTGGCTTCATAGACCGAGTTGGAATTAACGGTTAGGATTCAGAATGGGAGGTTCGACTTTGGAGATGCGATGGCAGAGGGATATTTGGTGAAATAGGAATAGGAGTTAATCACGGGATGGTTGTGACTCAAAAGAACAATTTATGTGAATCCAGTACTTAGGGTACTTTAATTGGATTCAACGGGATCTTTCAACCTAAGCAATGAAGTGAACAAAACCTTGAAGGTATTTTGGTCCCGGATTCGGACCATTGCAGAGGTATCAATAATTAAGAGGAGTCTAGGTAAGATGGGTTCGATAGGAGTTATGAACCAGGGGTGGACAAAGAAGGATTTCTGACTAAGCCTAGTGATTAGAAATCGAGTTTTAGAAGTCAAGATCGGGAAGAAGTTGGATTCGGTTGCTCGGGATTTTGACTAAGATGGGAAGCAAGTCGAGAAGGGGTTAAAGAAAGATAAGTAATAGGATAACTACAATTCATGGAGGGTGATAATGCTAAGGATAGGATTGAGTTCATTTTCCAAATCCAAGCTGAATTGTCATGTTGTGAGGTTGAATTGGAAGATATGGAGCAACAAATGGAAACGGTAAAGAAAGGCAAAGACTCCTTGCAAGGAAATCATGCGCTCAAGTATAAGCAATTAGAGGTGAATTAAACTCACAAAGGATAAGCGCTGGATTCTTAATCGAGGTGATGATTAGAAGTAAAGGTCGAATTTCGAGGAGAAGTTTGGATGCTAACTCCGTGGACGTGGAAGAATTAGGGATCAAGAAATTGCAATCTCGAATAGTGGAAGATACTAGTTGATTTACAAAGATTCATGGAAATCTCGAAGACCGTGGGAAAGGCAAGGAATAATCACTAAGTCAAAGTAACCTCGAGATTTGGAAGAACGAGGAAAAGCTACCGAGCTAACAACTTACCACATTGGTGACAGGTTCCAAAACATTCATAGCACGTACATCATATTTCGCTTCAATTATTTATTCTTCTGGACTTATGTTTATATGTGCCTTTCTATTTGATTTCGTTGCTCTAATGTGTTGCATGGTTGCTTGTTGTAAGTGTGACACACGCATTGACATCTTAACCCGACATGCATTTTAGTGTTTACTTGATAGGAAGTTCTGTCATCTCATGTGTCAAGTATCTCTTCGCTCGAGCCATATCTGAGTTAAGAGAAAGAAAATAACGGGATGGCAAATGACAAGAAAGATGACTTCGGGAAACAAAGAATTTCAAGTAAAGGATAGGTTAATGGAAATGGGAATTCACAAAGCAAAGCGAGATTAGAGTTGAGTGTGGGGTGTTTGGATCGGACAAGAATAGGAAAGGAGTTGCGCACATTAAGCGAATTAGAAGGGAAGTTGAAATGCTAAACCTTGGGGTTGCCCTTTTGATCAAAATCCTCCCTAATGGAAATTATTCATCGAGAATCTCGATAAAATGATAATCAATAGAGTTCAACCCGTGACAATAGAAATTTAAGGGGGAGAGCACGACCGAGGAACAAATTGGATGGTTGAAGGGGCTGCTCGAAGAAATATTTTAGTAGGAATAATGAAATTGCAAATTAAGAAAGACCTGGAAGTCCTATTAGTGATGATCAGGAATAAATAAGACGGCTTGAATGGTTAAGTTGTTAAGAGGAGAGCTAAGTTACTAAATCCGGGTTGAAGTCCATCACTACGTGTAAAGGAAAAGGCTTAGAGAATATTCTTATGTATATAATATGGATCTGGGGATAACAAAATTATAAGGGAGCTTCTGTGAACTCTTGAGTCAGAATTGACAAGAGAGAGAATTGAATCAAGTTAGCACATAATGGAATGATGGCGATCAAGAGTAATCCAATGGAGTACAAAGGGGGTTCAATAATGACAACATTAGCATATCATCGGTTATTCCCATGATAATTCGGAAGGAAATTTAAGAAGAAACCAAACCGAAAAGGATGATCATTGGAGGATTTACATCAGGCTTCAAGAATCATCAAGAACATTCTATCTTCGCTTCAAGAAATGTGGGGCCAGATACCGAATATAACCTTAAAGGGTTAAAGAGAATGAATGGATAACATGAACGGAAGATGGGAAAGGATTCATGTTAAGGTAGATCCTAATGACAAATATCTCAACATCGGTATTGAATCGTCAGTGTTCCCAGGAGTAGTTAGCTTCGAGGATATGTTAGACTTCGATATGGGTGAAGGTAGCAACTATGGATCTAATTTTGGGACGGATGATTTAAGGGTATTCAGGGAGGTCAGACTCTGTTAATTAAAAGGATTTGGTTGGTTGAGTGAAGATTAGGGGAAATGGTGAAGGATTCATCAATTGCTTCATCGGGGTACCCTGAAGAGGTTAAAGACAAACTGAGCACTGAGTCTATCTTCGGGACAGATCATATACTGGACAACGACAACTCACAATTTTAAAACTTCGCGACTACGGTGAACGGTAATTATAGCATCCATGATACATACATTCATGCAAATTTAATTTAACAATTTCATTGTTATGTGCTTTGTTTTCCTATCAAGTTAAACTACGTGAAGTAATTGATGATTAACGTGGATGATATTTGTTACCTGTTTTGGGTTGTCGTAGGTGATTTTAATTTTGGTTTTGCGTGTGTTGCTTGGGAGTATTGGAGACTTCCTTGCTTTATTTTTTTCGTATGAGAGACGGGGTGCTCTCATTGTTTGTAAGAGACGGGGATTCTCTTATTTTTGTTCGAGAGACGGGGTGCTCTCTTTGCTTGTGAGAGACGGGGTTCTCTCACTGTTGTTGGAGAGACAGGGTTTTCTCATTGTTGTTCGAGAGGCGGGGTTCTCTCTACTTATTGCTTGTGAGAGACCGGGAATCTCTCATTGGTTGTTTTAAGCGTGTGGTGAATCCGAGGACGGATTCTTTTTAAGGGGGAGAGATTGTAACGCCCCGGTTTTTCATTTTACTAATATGATGTAATTGTTTAATTATGTGATTAATTGTTTATAAGTGTTTTAAATATCTAATTTTAATATAAATTGTTATTGGTTTATTTTATATCATTTTATTGTTTTATTTTATTATGTTAATTATATTAATTATTATAACCTAAGTTGGTTATTATTAAATATTTCATTATTGCGTCCATTTAAGTTAATTGAATTTAATTAAGGAAATTGTTATTAAAATCATAAGTTATGCATACATGTATTTATAAAGTATTTACGTATTTAATTTGATATTATTTGTAATATTATGGATTTCTTTGTTCCATTGCTCATGAGTCACATTTACCTGCTCCGTTTCTATATAAATTGATACCGAAATTTCGTGCAAATTTAATATGTTGGATTTATATGTGTCTTGTATATGAATATATGTTCGTTTCGTATTTTCGGGTTCAGTTGCATGTGTTTCGGATTTAATTTGATTTTGGAATCCAAGTCGGGGGCTAACAAGCAATTAGCGCACCCTTGGTTCCGTATTTAATATCTTGAGCTCGGGAGCTCGGATTCGAGTTTCGTCAACTTCGCTGAACTCGTAACGAAGATTCGAGTTTAGTGAACTTAGCCTTATAATTTTCCAAAGTAATTTGAACCACCGAAACTCAACCGAAAAACGAAACGGCATCAAAATGACCACCTTTCACTATATTGGCCATAACTTGATCAAAACTTAACCAAATTAACTATGGTTGGTGGCATTTTAACCCTAGTTCAACCCTTTACCATTCCTTACCTGCCCTATCTCGATCTAACCCTCACACAAACCAGAAAGTTCAGCCAAAGCTTCTGCATTCCCGTTCCTCCCGTAACTGTGCAACCCTTGAGATTTAGGAGCTCAAATCTCTTCCCAACCTTCATTAATCTACAAGGTAAGCTTAGATATGTTATGTACATTCAATATGAGTCATTTTATTTCATTCATCCCTAATTTTGATCACGATTTCATGGATATATGGCTGCCTTGAGTAGATGTTAGGTTTTATGCAATTTTGTGGATCTCTTTCAATTCTTGAGCATTTAGAATGATTCCAAGAATGAAAGTGATTGTTTTGATCTCTTCTTCTCATTTCTGATCTTTGATTACATGGTAGTTGAAGTATTCATGAGTTATCATTAATGGAGTTTTGAGAAAAATAGCATGAAATGATCTCTAACATCTCTCGTTCAGGTTGATGACCTTGGCTGCAAATTTGGGAGTATAATGGAGACTGAAATATTGCTCTTTTGTTGCATATTAACATCTGATCTTGTGGGTTAAAGATGGGATTTGTTGCTGCTCTGTTTTTCGTTGTTCTTGCCCTGATTTTCATCCATTTTGGTGCTCAACGAAGTCATATTGGCATGAAAATCAATCAAAACGACAACTAAACGATAAATTCCAATAATTCGAGAAACACGAAATAAATCATAATAAATTAACCGAGCATCTAATCGACGAATGGAAGATGGCGTTAGACTCAGCACATCGAGACGGACGTTCTGTCAGAAGGCCGCCGGAGCGCCGCCACTGTAGCTGCCGGAAAAGCCGTCGGCCGCCGCCAGGCAGCCGCCGAAGGTTGTCGGAAAATTCCCGAAAAATCAGTCCCTAATGTGTTCCTCATGCTCGTTTCGAATCTTCAATCAATTTCTCAAAATTCTGAGCGGTTTGTCTCCAATTTCAGATCTAAGAATACGAAACCCTCAAAATCTTCAAATCGCGATTTCTCCCAAACCGCTAAACGAAATTCGAAACCGTAAAAAGCAATGGCTTACGCAAGTCGAGCCCGTCGAAATGCATATGATATTTGCCGAAAATGGTCGCCGGTAATCGCCGCCGCCGTACACAGCCGCTGCGCCGTCACTGCGCTGCGATTCCGGCTGTTTCAGAGGCTGGGATTGACACCACTCAGCTCGGTTCATGGTCCTGAGTATTTCCCCCAAGGTTGCGTCGCCGGAGGATGGCTGGAATGTTGCTGCGAAAAGTGACGAAAATTAGCAACTTTCGGAGCTCCGTTCTCTCTCGTTTCTTGTCGGATCTCGATTCCTAGGATACGGTTGTGTTCCTTGTTCCGAGTACATCGATTTCGACTATTTGCATGTTCAATTTGGTGAAGAATTGACGAAGTTGAAATTTGAGAGATGGGGCTCCTTCCTTCGTGTCGTTTTAGCCGAGAAAGGAGAGGGGAGAGATAGTGTGTGTGGGAGAATGACAAGAAATGTGTCTAGATACATGCTATATACAAACCGGGCAGTCTTAACACGTAGGAAAATAAAATAACGCGTTCAATTAACTGCAAAATAATTCTTGTAGGGTCTCAATTAAACATACAAGTCCCGAATTAATTTTACAATTTAAATTGGGAAATTATTTACTAATTAGAACTTAATTCAATTTAATTTTAGAAAATCTTTCGTACAAATTAACGATACCCCAAAACCATATAATCGGCAATTAATTCTCAAATATTACGAATAAATTCGAATTAGGCATGTTACATAACAAACTAAATTTAAACTCTATTTTTAGTAATTATATCGTAGAAATAAATTCCAATTAAATTGAATTAGGTAATCCAAGCCACGTACATAAGAAATAAATTAAATTGGCAAATAGTCATCAAATAATCCGAATAATCACATATCAAATTAAGCAACACATGAAAGCGGCACAAGATCGGCAAAAGAGTTATGCCGACCGGAGAAGGAAAGATTTGAAATTTGAAGTGGGTGTCCGAGTTTTCTTGAAGGCAACACCGACAAAGGGTTTTTCACGTATTGGAAAGGGTGGTAAGTTGAATCCGAGATTCATTGGTCCGTTTGAGATTGTGGAACGTATTGGGGAAGTTGCTTATCGCTTGGATTTGCCTCCGAGTCTCACGGGAATCCATAATGTGTTTCATGTGTCACAATTGAGAAGGTATTTCCAGGATGAGATGGAAACTATGCCGGTTGAAGAGGTACAATTGGAATCAGATTTGACATTTAAACAACAACCGGTAAATATCTTGGATAGGAAGGTTCAAGAGTTGAGGAATCGACAAATTCCATTGGTTAAGGTACTTTGGAAAGATCTTAAGTCCGCAGAAGCAACATGGGAGACGGAAGAGAAGATGCGAAGATATCATCCTGATTTGTTTTTCTATGGTAAATCTGGGGACCAGATTTCTTTAAGGAGGGGAGGTTGTGATGCCCTGTTTCTCGATCAAGGTATGCTTTGGTACGAGAGTGAACAATTTACTTTTCTTTGCATGAATTATGTGAATAATATGCCTTAATTGACCGCTGTGCTTGAACTTATGTGAAATATATACTTTAGATGAGTTACGTGACTATTTGATATGGTAATTATGTGTTCATATTGTTTTCATTTGACTTCGATGGCATGCTTCGTATTTAATCAAAACTATGTGCTTATTTGGACATTAAAGTATAATTTAGGGACTAAATGGTAAATTTATTTTCTAAGCCTGGAACTGGACAGAACTTAATAAAATTGAGTAGATAATTGGATTACGAGTTCATGGGTTTTTGAATCGTTCGATTTGGAGTTCGGACGAAGAAGTTATGGCCATTTTACGAAAAGTCAACCTTTTTATAAGACTTATGACCCAATTCCGAACTTGGCCTAATTTGAGACCCAATTTCACTTATGACCCGCTCTGATTGACCCAGTTCGTGACCCTAATAGCTGACCCAAATCCCTAAATCAGATTTTATAACCCACAAGCCATTTTACGTTATTTCACAAAGATTTAAACACAAACTCTCTCTAGCCTATTCATCTTCTCCAAGAACACCTCCAAACATCTTCAAGAGGCAAGAGTGGAGGTTGAAGCTGGGAATTCGAGACTCAAGACCAAGTTATTCTCTTCTATTTTCAGCTCTCAAGGTAAGCTTTATGTGCTACTTCCATGGTTTTATGTTCTGGAGCTTCTTGACTTGAATTTGAACTAGGGTTCTTGTATGTTGGATTGAATTCGAATTTCTTGTTGGAAATATGATTCTTATGGTGTTAGGAAAAATTTGATGTAAGTATTTCTTGATTTCATGCTTGTTTGAAGAATCCACCATTGATGACCTTTGAAGCTTTCTTGAGAAATTCTTGCATGTCTAAGATTTACTTGATTTCTTGCAATCTTGGTGTTGTAGAATGATTATGCTTGAGTTTTTATGAGGTTTGGAATCAATTTTAGTTGAATTCATGCTAGGATTAGAGATTCACCATTGAAGAGCATGCTTGAACTATGAAGTTTTTATGCATATATGTAATTCTTGCTTAAATGATTTAATTCTTGGATTTTATGCTTATATTATGCTCTTATATGATGTATGAATGTTTTATGATGCTTAGTTGAGGTTTTGGAAACTTAATTACATGTTTTGGGGTGTTTAGAACTCATTCCCGTCGAGTTCGAAGTGGCTGTCACGTTTTTTTTAAGTTCTGGGCAGAATCCACTAGGGTGGATTTTTGCTGTGTAAAAGTCCATGGGGGTGGATTTGAGGCAGTAGCTTCTGGACAATCCGCGAGGGTGGATTTTTTGTGAAGGAAAATCTATGGGGGTGGATTTTCCCCAGCCTTGTTTTCTTGACTTGTTTCGCTTGTTTTGACTCTTGTATGTCCTTTTCTTGTTTCTATAATACCTTTAATGAGTTCTGGCCGTATTATATGTGGTGGAACTTCTTGCATATCACTTGTTATGAATTTATTGCCATGATCAAGTTTAAGTTCTTACATTTTGCTAAGTTATGCATTTAGTTGAACTTGTATGACTTCCTACGCTATGTGTGACCTTGACATGCTATACATGCTCATGATTGATCCTCATGTTTCATTAAGTGCATGATATGACTCCATAAGCATTCATAACTCTCATAAGTGACTTGTTACTTAAGCCGTGCGTCGTTTACTTGGTTTGGGTCGAGTCTCACCTTTGTTAGTACGTTTGTCTTATTAGGTGGTGAGTCTCCGACCGAGTAGTCCGTTGCTCGTGGTAGACCTTTAAGGTTCTTGGTAAAGGTGAGGAGTTATATTAGTAAAATGTTTTCAAACTGTGGACAATACCGTATAGCCTTCATGATTTGGTTCTCAAATTCCCGTTTTGAAAACTATATGTATAGGCATAGTATGCCGGATTTTGGGAGCTTGGCTCATTATACTTATATCGTTGCTTATTGAAAACGGTTTGCAACTATAGTATGAATCTTGGTATACGGGATAGGTACCCGAAATGTTTTGGTTTTGAAAAGGATATATATGTACGTATGTGGCGAGATGTTTTGGACCATGCTACGAAAGTGGTATGGAGATTGATGTACCTTGCAGGGACGCTTGCTTGGGGAAATCGTACTTGAGCTCGGGGATGGAGGTGAGTGATATTCCGGGAAGGCAAGGGCCGACGGATGTCCTTATCCAAAGTTCCCACTGTGGACAAGATTACTAAGACTCCGAGGAGGTTTCAGGGTTGAAGTCTTCTTGGAGAGAGCTAGGTTTCATGGACCGAATTCTCTATGTTATGGATGATTAGGGGTGCGCACCCTCGACATCAATGGCGTGACGGATGGAATGGTTTGATTTCTTTGGTTTGGGAAGTAAGGTTGGAGGGCTCTTTCTCGCCGAGCCGGTTATGTTTCTAGTTCGTGATCCGTTGTTTTGAAAACCTCTTTGCATTGATTTTGGAAAGTTAAACAGATCATAAACACCTTTAATATTGCATGCATTGTACCCCCTTTTTATTATATTCCTTAGAGTAAATCCTCACCGGTTCCTTTTGAACTGACTCTTCAACCTTTGTATTGTCTGCAGGTCTTCAGGAGTCTTGCTAGGCGGTGTGTCGTAGAGTCTTGGCTCGTACAAGTTGTGTCGAGTCTGCATTTACTTAAAGTTGATGTTGTATATGTTTTTATGGTATAATCCTTTCATTAGGCTTGGTGGGCATTATGATATAGTTACAAATGTTACATTCTTGTATGAATTCCGTTTATGAAAATTGTACAGGTTGGGATCGTGATGATCCAATGATATTTGGATATATTATCCTGTCGGGACAGGTGCTTAGGTAGTTGAACCCGTATTTATGATTTTGTTTCGGGACAGGTGCCTAGGGAGTGGAACCCGTATTTATATTATTCCTTATCAGAACAGGTTGCATGCTCTTGAACCCGTTGAACTGTGTGATGCGTGATTGATCTTGTTAATTGACGTTAATGAATTGATTCCGATTGCATGCTACACGTTTGTTGAAAAAATTTATGCTCGCTTCCGCATGTCTGTTGCTTCTTTACGGCGCGTTGAGTCGAGTTGTTTAGGTACCGCCTAGCCCGGTTGTTTGTCCATCACCGCTTGCTTTGGGAACGGTGCGTATATGGATGTCAGTTTCATATACGAGCTAGAACCTTAGAAGGTATGCTTTGGTACGAGAGTGAACGATTTACTTTTCTTTGCATGAATTATGTGAATAATATGCCTTAATTGACCGTTATGCTTGAACTTATGTGAAATATATACTTTAGATGAGTTATGTGACTATTTGATATGGTAATTATGTGTTCATATTGTTTTCATTTGGCTTCGATGGCATGCTTCGTGTTTAATCGAAACTATGTGCTTATTTGGACATTAAAGTATAATTTAGGGACTAAATGGTAAATTTATTTTCTAAGCCTGGAACTGGACAGAACTTAATAAAATTGAGTAGATAATTTGATTACGAGTTCGTGGGTTTTTGAATCGCTCGATTTGGAGTTCGGACGAAGAAGTTATGGCCATTTTACAAAAAGTCAACCTTTTTATAAGACTTATGACCCAATTCCGAATTTGCCCTAATTTGAGACCCAATTTCACTTATGACCCACTCTGATTGACTCGGTTCGTGACCCTAATAGCTGACCCAAATCCCTAAATCAGATTTTAATACCCACAAGCCATTTTACGTTATTTCACAAAGATTTAAACACAAACTCTCTCTAGCCTATTCATCTTCTCCAAGAACACCTCCAAACATCTTCAAGAGGCAAGAGTGGAGATTGAAGCTAGGAATTTGAGACTCAAGACCAAGTTATTCTCTTCTATTTTCAGCTCTCAAGGTAAGCTTTATGTGCTACTTCCATGGTTTTATGTTCTGTAGCTTCTTGACTTGAATTTGAACTAGGGTTCTTGTATATTGGATTGAATTCGAATTTCTTGTTGGAAATATGATTCTTATGGTGTTAGGAACAATTTGATGTAAGTATTTCTTGATTTCATGCTTGTTTGAAGAATCCACCATTGATGACCTTTGAAGCTTTCTTGAGAAATTCTTGCATATCTAAGATTTACTTGATTTCTTGCAATCTTGGTGTTGTAGAATGATTATGCTTTAGTTTTTATGAGGTTTGGAATCAATTTTAGTTGAATTCATGCTAGGATTAGAGATTCACCATTGAAGAGCATGCTTGAACTATGAAGCTTTTATGCATATATGTAATTCTTGCTTAAATGATTTAATTCTTGGATTTTATGCTTATATTATGTTCTTATATGATGTATGAATGTTTTATGATGCTTAGTTGAGGTTTTGGAATCTTAACTACATGTTTTAGGGTGTTTAGAACTCATTCCCGTCGAGTTCGAAGTGGCTGTCACGTTTTTTTTAAGTTCTGGGCAGAATCCACTAGGGTGGATTTTTGCTGTGTAAAAGTCCATGGGGGTGGATTTGAGGCAGTAGCTTCTGGACAATCCGCGAGGGTGGATTTTTTGTGAAGGAAAATCCATGGGGGTGGATTTTCCCCAGCCTTGTTTTCTTGACTTGTTTCGCTTGTTTTGACTCTTGTATGTCCTTTTCTTGTTTCTATAATACCTTTAATGAGTTGTGGCCGTATTATATGTGGTGGAACTTCTTGCATATCACTTGTTATGATTTGATTGGCTTGATCAAGTTTAAGTTGTTACATTTTGCTAAGTTATGCATTTAGTTGAACTTGTATGACTTCCTACGCTATGTGTGACCTTGAAATGCTATACATACTCATGATTGATCCTCAAGTTTCATTAAGTGCATGATATGACTCCATAAGCATTCATAACTCTCATAAGTGACTTGTTACTTAAGACGTGCATCGTTTACTTGGTTTGGGTCGAGTCTCACCTTTGTTAGTACGTTTGTCTTATTAGGTGGTGAGTCTCCGACCGAGCAGTCCGTTGCTCGTGGTCGACCTTTGAGGTTCTTGGTAAAGGTGAGGAGTTATATTATTAAAATATTTTCAAACTGTGGACAATACCGTATAGCCTTCATGATTTGGTTCTCAAATTCCCGTTTTGAAAACTATTTCTATAGGCATAGTATGTCGGATTTTGGGAGCTTGGCTCATTATACTTATATCGTTGCTTATTGAAAACGGTTTGCAACTATAGTATGAATCTTGGTATACAGGATAGGTACCCGAAATGTTTTGGTTTTGAAAAGGATATATATGTACGTATATGGCGAGATATTTTGGACCATGCTACGAAAGTGGTATGGAGATTGATGTACCTTGCAGGAACGCTTGCTTGGGGAAATCGAACTTGAGCTCGGGAATGGAGGTGAGTGATATTCCGGGAAGGCAAGGGCCGACGGATGTCCTTATCCAAAGTTCCCACTGTGGACAAGATTACTAAGACTCCGAGGAGGTTTCAGGGTTGAAGTCTTCTTGGAGAGAGCTAGGTTTCATGGACCGAATTCTCTATGTTATGGATGATTAGGGGTGCGCACCCTCGACATCAATGGCGTGACGGATGGAATGGTTTGATTTCTTTGGTTTGGGAAGTAAGGTTGGAGGGCTCTTTCTCGCCGAGCCGGTTATGTTTCTAGTTCGTGATCCGTTGTTTTGAAAACCTCTTTGCATTGATTTTGGAAAGTTAAACAGATCATAAACACCTTTAATATTGCATGCATTGTACCCCCTTTTTATTATATTCCTTAGAGTAAATCCTCACCGGTTCCTTTTGAACTGACTCTTCAACCTTTGTATTGTCTGCAGGTCTTCAGGAGTCTTGCTAGGCGGTGTGTCGTAGAGTCTTGGCTCGTACAAGTTGTGTCGAGTCTGTATTTACTTAAAGTTGGTGTTGTGTATGTTGTTATGGTTTAATGCTTTCATTAGCCTTGGTGGGCTTTATGATATAGTTAGAAATGTTACATTCTTGTATGAATTCCGATTATGAAAATTGTACAGGTTGGGATCGTGATGATCCAATAATATTTGGATATATTATCCTGTCGGGATAGGTGCTTAGGTAGTTGAACCCGTATTTATGATTTTGTTTCGGGACAGGTGCCTATGGAGTGGAACCCGTATTTATATTATTCCTTGCCGGGACGGGTTGCATGCTCTTGAACCCGTTGAACGGTGTGATGCGTGATTGATCTTGTTAATTGATGTTAATGAATTGATTCCGATTGCATGCTACACCTTTGTTGAAAAAATTTATGCTCGTTTCCGTATGTCTATTGCTTCTTTACGGGGCGTTGAGTCGAGTTGTTTAGGTACCGCCTAGCCAGGTTGTTTGTCCGTCACAACTTGCTTTGGGAACGGCGCGTATATGGATGTCAGTTACATATACGAGCTAGAACCTTAGAAGGTATGCTTTGGTACGAGAGTGAACGATTTACTTTTCTTTGCATGAATTATGTGAATAATATGCCTTAATTGACTGTTATGCTTGAACTTATGTGAAATATATACTTTAGATGAGTTATGTGACTATTTGATAGGGTAATTATGTGTTCATATTGTTTTCATTTGGCTTCGATGGCATGCTTCGTGTTTAATCGAAACCATGTGCTTATTTGGACGCTAAAGTATAATTTAGGGACTAAATGGTAAATTTATTTTCTAAGCCTGGAACTGGACAGAACATAATAAAATTGAGTAGATAATTTGATTACGAGTTCGTGGGTTTTTGAATCGCTCGATTTGGAGTTCGGACGAAGAAGTTATGGCCATTTTACGAAAAGTCAACCTTTTTATAAGAGTTATGACCCAATTCCGAATTTGGCCTAATTTGAGACCCAATTTCACTTATGACCCGCTCTGATTGACCCGGTTCGTGACCCTAATAGCTGACCCAAATCCCTAAATCAGATTTTAACACCCACAAGCCATTTTACGTTATTTCACAAAGATTTAAACACAAACTCTCTCTAGCCTATTCATCTTCTCCAAGAACACCTCCAAGCATCTTCAAGAGGCAAGAGTGGAGATTGAAGCTGGGAATTCGAGACTCAAGACCAAGTTATTCTCTTCTATTTTCAGCTCTCAAGGTAAGCTTTATGAGCTACTTCCATGGTTTTATGTTCTGGAGCTTCTTGACTTGAATTTGAACTAGGGTTCTTGTATGTTGGATTGAATTCGAATTTCTTGATGGAAATATGATTCTTATGGTGTTAGTAACAATGTGATGTAAGTATTTCTTGATTTCATGCTTGTTTGAAGAATCCACCATTGATGACCTTTGAAGCTTTCTTGAGAAATTCTTGCATGTCTAAGATTTACTTGATTTCTTGCAATCTTGGTCTTGTAGAATGATTATGCTTGAGTTTTTATGAGGTTTGGAATCAATTTTAGTTGAATTCATGCTAGCGTTAGAGATTCACCATTGAAGAACTTGCTTGAACTATGAAGTTTTTATGCATATATGTAATTCTTGCTTAAATGATTTAATTCTTGGATTTTATGCTTATATTATGCTCTTATATGATTTATGAATGTTTTATGATACTTAGTTGACGTTTTGGAATCTTAATTACATGTTTTGGGATGTTTAGAACTCATTCCCGTCGAGTTCGAAGTGGCTGTCACGTTTTTTTTAAGTTCTGGGCAGAATCCACTAGGGTGGATTTTTGCTGTGTAAAAGTCCATGGGATTGGATTTGAGGCAGTAGCTTCTGGACAATCCGCGAGGGTGGATTTTTTGTGAAGGAAAATCCATGGAGGTGGATTTTCCCCAGCCTTGTTTTCTTGACTTGTTTCGCTTGTTTTGACTCTTGTATGTCCTTTTCTTGTTTCTATAATACCTTTAATGAGTTGTGGCCGTATTATATGTGGTGGAACTTCTTGCATATCACTTGTTATGATTTTACTGCCTTGATCAAGTTTAAGCTGTTACATTTTGCTAAGTTATGCATTTAGTTGAACTTGTAAAACTTCCTACGCTATGTGTGACCTTGACATGCTATACATGCTCATGATTGATCCTCACGTTTCATTAAGTGCATGATATGACTCCATAAGCATTCATAACTCTCATAAGTGACTTGTTACTTAAGCTGTGCGTCGTTTACTTGGTTTGGGTCGAGTCTCACCTTTGTTAGTACGTTTATCTTATTAGGTGGTGAGTCTCCGACCGAGTAGTCCGTTGCTCGTGGTCGACCTTTGAGGTTCTTGGTAAAGGTGAGGAGTTATATTATTAAAATGTTTTCAAACTGTATACTATACATTATAACCTTCATGATTTGGTTCTCAAATTCCTGTTTTGAAAACTATATGTATAGGCATAGTATGCCGGATTTTGGGAGCTTGGCTCATTATACATATATCATTGCTTATTGAAAACGGTTTGCAACTATAGCATGAATCTTGGTATACGGGATAGGTACCCGAAATGTTTTGGTTTTGAAAAGGATATATATGTACGTATGTGGCGAGATGTTTCGGACCATGGTACGAAAGTGGTATGGAGATTGATGTACCTTGCAGGGACGCTTGCTTGGGGAAATTGAACTTGAGCTCGGGGATGGAGGTGAGTGATATTCCGGGAAGGCAAGGGCCGACGGATGTCCTTATCCAAAGTTCCCACTGTGGACAAGATTACTAAGACTCCGAGGAGGTTTCGGGGTTGAAGTCTTCTTAGAGAGAGCTACGTTTCATGGACCGAATTCTCTATGTTATGGATGATCGGGGGTGCGCACCCTCGACATCAATGGCGTGATGGATGGATTGGTTTGATTTCTTTGGTTTGGGAAGTAAGGTTGGAGGGCTCATTCTCGCCGAGCCGGTTATGTTTCTAGTTTGTGATCCGTTGTTTTGAAAACCGCTTTGCATTGATTTTGGAAAGTTAAACGGATCATAAACACCTTTAATATCGCATGCATTATACCCCCTTTTTATTATATTAGTTAGAGTAAATCCACACCGGTTCCTTTTGAACTGACTCTTCAACCTTTGTATTGTCTGCAGGTCTTCAGGAGTCTTGCTAGGCGGTGTGTCGTAGAGTCTTGGCTCGTACAAGTTGTGTCGAGTCTGCATTTACTTAAAGTTGGTGTTGTGTATGTTGTTATGGTTTAATGCTTTCATTAGCCTTGGTGGGCATTATGATATAGTTAGAAATGTTACATTCTTGTATGAATTCCGTTTATGAAAATTGTACAGGTTGGGATCGTGATGATCCAATGATATTTGGATATATTATCCTGTCGGGACAGGTGCTTAGGTAGTTGAACCCGTATTTATGATTTTGTTTCGGGACAGGTGCCTAGGGAGTGGAACCCGTATTTATATTATTCCTTGTCGAGACAGGTTGCATGCTCTTGAACCCGTTGAACTGTGTGATGCGTGATTGATCTTGTTAATTGACGTTAATGAATTGATTCCGATTGCATGCTACACCTTTGTTGAAAAAATTTAGGCTCGCTTTCGCATGTCTGTTGCTTCTTTACGGCGCGTTGAGTCGAGTTGCTTAGGTACCGCCTACCAGGTTGTTTGTCCGTCACCTCTTGCTTTGGGAACAGCGCGTATATGGATGTCAGTTTCAGATACGAGCTAGAACCTTAGAAGGTATGCTTTGGTACGAGAGTGAACGATTTACTTTTCTTTGCATGAATTATGTGAATAATATGCCTTAATTGACCGTTATCCTTGAACTTATGTGAAATATATACTTTAGATGAGTTATGTGACTATTTGATATGGTAATTATGTGTTCATATTGTTTTCATTTGGCTTCGATGGCATGCTTCGTGTTTAATCGAAACTATGTGCTTATTTGGACATTAAAGTATAATTTAGGGACTAAATGGTAAATTTATTTTCTAAGCCTGGAACTGGACAGAACTTAATAAAATTGAGTAGATAATTTGATTACGAGTTCGTGGGTTTTTGAATCGCTCGATTTGGAGTTCGGACGAAGAAGTTATGGCCATTTTACGAAAAGTCAACCTTTTTATAAGACTTATGACCCAATTCCGAATTTGGCCTAATTTGAGACCCAATTTCACTTATGACCTGCTTTGATTGACCCGGTTCGTGACCCTAATAGCTGACCCAAATCCCTAAATCAGATTTTAACACCCACAAGCCATTTTACGTTATTTCACAAAGATTTAAACACAAACTCTCTCTAGCCTATTCATCTTCTCCAAGAACACCTCCAAGCATCTTCAAGAGGCAAGAGTGGAGATTGAAGTTGGGAATTCGAGACTCAAGACCAAGTTATTCTCTTCTATTTTCAGCTCTAAAGGTAAGCTTTATGTGCTACTTCTATGGTTTTATGTTCTTGAGCTTCTTGACTTGAATTTGAACTAGGGTTCTTGAATGTTGGATTGAATTCGAATTTCTTGTCGGAAATATGATTCTTATGGTGTTAGGAACAATTTGATGTAAGTATTTCTTGATTTCATGCTTGTTTGAAGAATCCACCATTGATGACCTTTGAAGCTTTCTTGAGAAATTCTTGCATGTCTAAGATTTACTTGATTTCTTGCAATCTTGGTTTTGTAGAATGATTATGCTTGAGTTTTTATGAGGTTTGGAATCAATTTTAGTTGAATTCATGCTAGGATTAGAGATTCACCATTGAAGAGCATGCTTGAACTATGAAGCTTTTATGGATATATGTAATTCTTGCTTAAATGATTTAATTCTTGGATTTTATGCTTATATTATGTTCTTATATGATGTATGAATGTTTTATGATGCTTAGTTGAGGTTTTGGAATCTTAATTACATGTTTTGGGGTGTTTAGAACTCATTCCCGTCGAGTTCGAAGTGGCTGTCACGTTTTTTTTAAGTTCTGGGCAGAATCCACTAGGGTGGATTTTTGCTGTGTAAAAGTCCATGGGGTGGATTTCAGGCAGTAGCTTCTGGACAATCCGCTAGTGTGGATTTTCCCCAGCTTTGTATTCTTGACTTGTTTCGCTTGTTTTGACTCTTGTATGTCCTTTTCTTGTTTCTATAATACCTTTAATGAGTTGTGGCCGTATTATATGTGGTGGAACTTCTTGCATATCACTTGTTATGATTTTATTGCCTTGATCAAGTATAAGTTGTTACACTTTGCTAAGTTATGCATTTAGTTGAACTTGTATGACTTCCTACGCTATGTGTGACCTTGACATGCTATACATGCTCATGATTGATCCTCGCGTTTCATTAAGTGCATGATATGACTCCATAAGCATTCATAACTCTCATAAGTGACTTGTTACTTAAGCCGTGCGTCGTTTACTTGGTTTGGGTCGAGTCTCACCTTTGTTAGTACGTTTATCTTATTAGGTGGTGAGTCTCCGACCGAGTAGTCCGTTGCTCGTGGTCGACCTTTGAGGTTCTTGGTAAAGGTGAGGAGTTATATTATTAAAATGTTTTCAAACTGTATACTATACAGTATAACCTTCATGATTTGGTTCTCAAATTCCTGTTTTGAAAACTATATGTATAGGCATAGTATGCCGGATTTTGGGAGCTTGGCTCATTATACATATATCATTGCTTATTGAAAACGGTTTGCAACTATAGCATGAATCTTGGTATACGGGATAGGTACCCGAAATGTTTTGGTTTTGAAAAGGATATATATCTACGCATGTGGCGAGATGTTTTGGACCATGCTACGAAAGTGGTATGGAGATTGATGTACCTTGCAGGGACGCTTGCTTGGGGAAATCAAACTTGAGCTCGGGGATGGAGGTGAGTGATATTCCGGGAAGGCAAGGGCCGACGGATGTCCTTATCCAAAGTTCCCACTGTGGACAAGATTACTAAGACTCCGAGGAGGTTTCAGGGTTGAAGTCTTCTTGGAGAGAGCTAGGTTTCATGGACCGAATTCTCTATGTTATGGATGATCGGGGGTGCGCACCCTCGACATCAATGGCATGATGGATGGATTGGTTTGATTTCTTTGGTTTGGGAAGTAAGGTTGGAGGGCTCATTCTCGCCGAGCCGGTTATGTTTCTGGTTTGTGATCCGTTGTCTTGAAAACCCCTTTGCGTTGATTTTGGAAAGTTAAACGGATCATAAACACCTTCAATATCGCATGCATTGTACCCCCTTTTTATTATATTCCTTAGAGTAAATCCTCACCAGTTCCTTTTGAACTGACTCTTCAACCTTTGTATTGTCTGCAGGTCTTCAGGAGTCTTGCTAGGCGGTGTGTCGTAGAGTCTTGGCTCGTACAAGTTGTGTCGAGTCTGCATTTACTTAAAGTTGGTGTTGTGTATGTTGTTATGGTTTAATGCTTTCATTAGCCTTGGTGGGCATTATGATATAGTTAGAAATGTTACATTCTTGTATGAATTCCGTTTATGAAAATTGTACAGGTTAGGATCGTGATGATCCAATGATGTTTGGATATATTTGTTGGAAAACACGAATCAGAAAGCAGCGGAATTTAAAAAATTTTCCCAACAAAAGGACCTTGGACTCGCAATCGTGTAACCAAATTCGTAGAGACAGAAAACTTACTTTTCTTTTGTTCTTTCTTGAAGCGTCTCAAGCCACCCGAGAACGCTCTTCTCGCGGCTTGATCCCCTCTCCTTGGTAAAGCTCGAATCTTCAAACTTCTAACTTGAGGTCTCTAGAGAAAGTCCACCAACTTGATCACAATCTAACTAGTAAGGATGCTAGTTCTCTAGTTAGTGTTTAGGCATAACCTAGGGTTTATTTGATCTTGGAGAAAGGAAGGTGTTCAACACAAGAACCAAAAGAATTGCCAATTCGCTATAAAGGGGAGCATGAGCTCCCCTATAAATAGGAAAAGGAGAGGGACGGCCGAACCTATTCCTTGTTGGACAAGGATTTGGTTCCTCTCTCTCCTATTACTTGATCATCAAGTATTTTCCAACTTTGACTTTGAATTCTAATTCAAGTCAACTTTTAAGAGAGCTAAAAATATCCAAACTATTTTTGGATAATTTTATACTTTATTTATTATAAAATAAATAACTTATTTTTATCTAATTAATTAATTCCTAATTAATTAACTAGATTATTTTCTCCAAAATAAGACTTTCTTTTTAATTCAAAATTAAACCAAAGTCTATTAAATAATTAACACATTTAATTATTTAATACATATATATATAATATATATATATATTCACACGTGTGTGACACGTGTCACAGTGACACGTGTCACCCACGTGAGCCACAAGTGTGATTTCACACGTGTGGAACCCTCTTGGCCCGATTAACTCGTTTAATCATTTTAAAGCCTCAACTCATGTAACCAAGTTGTTGTGTGTGACCCTCTAGGTTCTCAATTTAATTAGCAGTGACCCTAATTAATTAATTCACTAATTAATTTATCAGTCCACAGATTAAACGACCATAGTCTAGCAATAGGTGTTTAACCCCTTGCTGAATTGGAATGTTCGGATTCGACAGAACCTTTAAGTTATTGATTCATGCGAGATACAATCCTCCTACTTACTATCTCTCAACCAAGATCTAGGGTAAGGGAATAATCAGAACACTAATAATCCGGTCTTAAAGTTAAGTGTATTCCATATCCATTTGATCTCAATCCAAGAAACCCTTTTCTTGATGTCTTGATCTACTGCCTTGGCCAAGGACTCCATATGGCATATGAATGACTTACACAATAAGAGATCACCTTGCAAATGCAAGTGTAGGTCCTTTCTTGATTCTCATTCACTTTCATGAATCACTTGTGCAGCCCCAGCATAAGCCTTGAATCAGTTGTCTAAGGCGACACCCTTTAAAGCTTATACCTAAGACTACAGAGTTAACTCATAAAGTGACAAGGAACCTCAAGTCTAAGGATCAATTAATCACATCAATGACTCGTGAGATACTTCCTAATCTGGAAGTTTCCATTTCCTGAAATAGAAACTTCCTTTCCCATTTAGGAATGTTCTCACACAGGGCACCTCAGTGAACTTACTTATTAAAGTAAGCACCCTCATGTATCACGCACGTATCAACTATACACTTTGCACCTCCATGAAATAAGGTGGTCCTTCTTAAGGGCGTGATCCCACAAGCAAGCCTTAGAGGAGTCAGGTTGACACTCCCACTGTCTGTAGGACTCATCGGCTTGGAGTATTTTACTAATCATGACTTATGTGATATAGGGCTCGTTTCATGAACCATTTCACCTAAATGGTAGAGTCCTAAAGTCATCAGGATTAGGGGAGTTCTCATACATGTACAGCTAAAGTAAACGCATACCAAACAAGAGCATATAAAGAAGTGTTGCCTCAATTCGTTATTTTATTCAAAGATTGTCTGTGATTACAATAAGGAAAAGCACAAAGCGGATATACAATCGGCTTTTAGGCCACTATTCCTAACAATCTCCCACTTGCCCGTCAAAGCCATTCTAAAGCTACTCTAAGTCCCATCTTCTGAAGATGACCTTGGAAAGCTTCTCGACTAAGGGGTTTAGTAAGTGGATCTCCCACGTTCTCTGCTGAGGTGACCCTCTCAATTTGCACATCTCCTCTTTTGATAATATCACGGATTAGGTGACACTTCCTCATAATGTGCTTGGTCCGTTGGTGAGATCTTGTTTCTCTTGCTTGAGCAACCGCCCCAGTGTTGTCACAAAACACAGTAATGGGGTCTTTCATGCTAGGAACAACATTCAACTCTTGAATGAAGTTTCTAATCCAAACACCTTCCTTAGCTGCATCATTTGCAGCTAAGTATTCGGCCTCAGTGGTCGAATCTGCAGTGGTTGTTTGCTTGGAACTCTTCTAACTCACTGCTCCGCCGTTTAGGCAGAAAATGTATCCTGACATTGACTTAAAATCATCTAAGTCTGATGCAAAGCTTGCATCGCAGTATCCTTCGACAGTAAGATCTTTCTGACCTCCGTAAACTAAGAATAAATCTTTAGTACTTTTCAAGTACTTAAGAATATTCTTCATGGCAGCCCAGTGACCATCTCCAGGGTCAGATTGGAAACGACTTGTCACACTAAGTGCATAAGCCACATCCGGTCGAGTACATAACATTGCATACATTATGCTACCTATTGCTGACGCATAAGGTGTATGAGTCATTCTCTCCTTCTCAAGGTTAGTCTTCGGACACATCTTCTTTGAAAGACATGTTCCTACACTCATAGGAAGGTTCTTAACCTTTGCTGACTCCATATTGAATCTCTTCAATACTTTGTCAATGTATTATCTACTGTGATAGTCCTATTAACCTTCTAGATCTATCTCTATAGATTTTAATTCCAAGGATATAGGACGCATCACCAAGATCTTTCATCTCGAATTGGTTCGATAACCATAACTTAGTCACTTTCATATCGACCTTCGAATTCCCAATAAGAAGGATGTCATCAACATAAAGTACTAAGAATTGCACTGAGGTCTCCAATTCCTTTCTATACACACATGATTCATTCGAAATTTGCATGAAGCCAAACGCTTTGACTGATTCATCAAATCGAATGTTCCAATTCCTAGAAGCCTGTTTCAATCCATAGACTGATCTTTGGAGTTTGCAAACCTTTTGCTCACTCCCACTGAATGTGAAACCTATGTGTTGCTCCATATAAATGTCTTTGTCAATGTCACCATTGAGAAAGGCAGTTTTCACATCCATTTGCCATATCTCATAGTCTTAATATGCAGCAATGGCAAGCATGATTCGAATGGACTTTTGCATTGCAACTGGTGAAAAGGTTTCGTCAAAGTCCACGCTGGGTCTTTGAGTGAATCCTTTTGCAACCAGTCTTGCTTTGTAGGCTGCAATGCTTCCATCAACTCCAAGCTTTCTCTTAAAGATCCATTTGCAACCTATGGGTTTGACCCCATCAGGCAAATCTACCAAGGTCCAAACTTGGTTGGAGTTCATGGAATCCATTTCGGATTTCATGGCTTCTATCCACTGTTCAGAGTCAGAATCTGAAAGTGCCTCCTCATATGTTGAAGGATCATTATCCTTTTGAGAGATTTCATAGAAGAATCCATACCATCTCTCCGACTGTCTAGGAGTGCGTTCAGAACGCCTTAGAGGAGGATTTACATGTGTATCGAAATTCGTGATTGGTTGTGGTTGATCAGTATGGGACGTTTCTTCAGTGGGTGGCGTGGGGTTACTTTGTACTTCTTCTAATTCTATGATCTTGCCTTTCTTTTCTTTAAGGAACGGTTCCTCAAGAAAAGTGGCATTTCTGGAAACAAACACCTTTTGCTCAGATTGATCATAGAAGTAGTATCCTATGGATTCCTTAGGATAACCTACAAAGTAGCATAAGTTAGAACGAGATTCTAACTTATCTCCCACTGTCCTCTTCACGTAAGCAGGACAACCCCAAATTCTTAAGTAAGAATAGCTAGGGATTTTACCATGCCACATTTCATGGGGCGTTTGAGGGACTGACTTAGAGGGAACTAGATTCAAAATCTTTGCTGCACTTTCTAGGGCATAACCCCAGAAAGAAGGTGGTAAGTCAGTGAAACTCATCATGGAATGAACCATATCAAGTAAGGTTCGATTCCTTCTCTCAGAAACTCCATTAAGCTGAGGAGTTCCCGGAGGAGTCCACTGAGAGATAATCCCATTATCTTTGAGATGATTAAGAAATTATTCACTAAGATATTCACCTCCCCGATCAGATCGAAGTGCTTTGATCTTGTGACCAGTTTGGTTCTCAACCTCCTTTTGAAATTCTAAGAATTTCTCAAAAGCTTCAGATTTATACTTCATTAAGTATACATAACCATACCGACTAAAGTCATCAGTAAAGGTTATGAAATACTGATGATTGTTTCTAGTGCTTACACTAAGCGGTCCACAAACATCAGTATGGATCAAATCCAAAACCTTAGTGGCACGTTCCACAGTTCCTTTAAAAGGAACTTTGGACATTTTTCCTTTGAGACAGGATTCGCAAGAAGTTAACTCTTTGAGATCATTTTCAGAGAATGATCCTAAAGTGTTTATCTTGCTAATTCTGTTTTTGGAAATGTGTCCTAATCTAGCGTGCCATAAAGGAGCTGAAACTTTGTCATCTCTCTTACGCTTTGTTTCTCGTTGTATATTCATAATATTGATATTTTGAGTTAGGTAAAGTCCATTACTTAGAGTACCGATGTGAACGGAAGAGTTGTTCCGTTTGATAAAATATTTACCATTCTTAATATAAGTTTCATAACCTTCACAATCTAATATTGGAACTGAAATTATATTACGAATAATGCTCGGTACATAAAGGATTTTATTTAAGACTAACTCAAAACTACCTAAATCTAATCTAATTGTGCCTAAAGCTCGAGCTTCAACGTTTGAGCCATCGCCGATCTTCAAGACACATTCTCCTTCTTTGAGTTGTTGGACTTCACTTAGCATCTGTACATCATTACTGATATGAGTTCCACAACCGGTGTCAAGTACCCAAGAACTAGAATTAATAGAAAGATTTATTTCAACGAGAAAGATACCTTTCTTTAGAGTAGCCTTGTACTCTGGGCAGTTTCTCCTCCAATGTCCCGCTTTGCCACAATGGAAGCAAACATCCTCTTTCTGATCACACTTCTTCTTTTGGGCATTTCCCTTCGAAATGCCACCAGTGGGCCTAAGGGGTTTCTTCTTATTCTTTTGGGCTTTCTTGCCCTTACCTTTAGAAGGCCCAGAAGAGGAAGATGGAGCATTCACCATTAAAACCTTATTGTCCTTCTTGATCGTGCTTTCAGCAGTCACAAGCTGACTAATCAGCTCAGCTACAGTAGCACCAGCGTGATTCATGTTGAAGTTAAGGACAAATGGGTTGAATGATGGTGGGAGCGAAGCTAGCAACAAATCCACTGAAAGCTCATCTTTCAGTGGCATGTCCATGGAAGCGAGTTTCTCAGTAAGGGCAAAAAACTTGAGTCCATATTCATGGACACTTGAACCTTCCCTCATTCTCAAGTGGAACAATTCCTTTGAAGTGTTATACCTTGTAACACGTTCATGAGGGCGGTAAAGTTGCTCTAAGTTGTCGTAAATCTCCCAAGCGAATTCCATGGCCTCATGTTGCCTTTGCAAGTCCGGAGACATGGTAGCCAACATAAGGCAACGGGCTTGGAGATTATCATCCTTCCACTTCTGAATCGCATCCCGCTCGGCCCGAGTGGGAGCCTCCCCTTTGGGACTGGGCTCCCCTTCGAAGAGAACATAAGTTCTCTTCTCAGAATCTAAAATGATTTTTAGAATCCTCAACCAATCAGAATAGTTGGGACCAGTCAACTTGTTTGACCCGAGGATCGATACAAGAGGGTTTTTGGTTGCCATTTCAAAACATGTAGAGAATCACAGAATCTACGACCTAAATGGTAAAACAGAGAACTAGTGAGCATGCTGAATTATAACGATATACAAAAGATAAGGTCTTTAATCTATTGTAGCTCCCACTGTTTTTCAAAGATCTATAATTCCCAAAGATCTAAGAGGAACACGTTTCCCAGTGGGTACTAAGATCCTAGGCATTTTACCTCGAACCCACGACTCGCGGACATTCTCAGCAAGAACCCTAGGTAGGTACAACTTGCCAATTCTAACACCTTTAGAACTCTTAGTAATTGTTTTTGCATCACCTATCTTTCAATATGGACCCACGACTCGTGCGGCATCCATATTTACTTAGGCGTTAAGCTAGACCCATCAATCATAAGATCATGACCAAAAACTAGTTCGAACGACCCACGACTCGCGGACATCGCCCTTGCTAAAATCGATCATGAAATATTGATCATTTAAAATGATCAATTAGGTAACTAAGAACTAATAAGCTCCACTAGCTATCCCACGACTCGCGGACATTAACTAGCTTTACTTACTAAACTTAAAACCTATTGATGGAATGCTAGGAATTTAATTCAAAATTTGCATCTCGAATTAAATACCTATTTGTTCGAAATTAGCTTAATATTTAATGGGAATTTTCGAATCAACCGGAGAGTTGTCCGGTTCGACCTCACCAACATATATGTTATCCAATTTTATTAGTCTTGATTAATGCAAGTACACTTAAATGCATTTCAAACAAGCACATAAACAGATAACATGTCCTAGCATGATACTAACATGTAATGATCATGGGTTCTACCTATCTTATGCGTGATATGTGGGAGCCACTCCACAATCACAAGTTCTAACATACATGCCACATAAACAGTTCAAATCACATAAGGGAAAGCGGTAACAAAATACGAGCCCTATCTCTATTACATTTAACAATTGAGATTCCCCTCCCTAACATTTTGAGGGGTCTTCACTTATGGCCTCCTTGTTACTTGAATGTGGTCCATCTTACTCCATGGGTGCATTGTCTCGAAAATGAAAATAAAACCTCACCACCCATACCTACTCTCAAATTACAATAAAAAGAAAAAGACATAAAGTAATAAGGCTCAATCTTCATATTGGCCTTAGACAATTACACGGGGCATACCCCGGCCTAAAAAACAGTAATATGCAAAGCCACATAATAAATCACATAACAGTACGCACATAAGTGAGGCTCCAACCTCAATTGAAAAACGCAACTATAGGGCTCCAACCCCAATTTAAACCATCCATGTGCATAAATTAAAACCATACATAGATCTAAACCCATGATCACCTAACATGCTTTTGCGAGAATTTAAATTTAGCCAATAAATTAAAATTCCCGTTTCAAGTCCTAATGACTTAAAACACGACTTAGATGCAATTCTTGTTCAAGAGCCTTTTCAATAAAACCCGAAAAAACAATAAGCCAATAAAATTCCAATTAATTTCCAAAATCAATAATTTTATTCTTTCATTATTTTCAGAAAATAAAATTTGTAATTTTTCCAAAGTTCAAATCGCTTAAATTTCTAAAATCTCAATTTAATCAATTATTTTAAAAATAATTCAAATTTAATAAATAAAATTTTCAGAAAAATTAAATCGGGATTGGATTGGACTAAACACGAAAATCAAGATAGCGAAACGAAGTGCCCGGAACGGACTGCACGTCCGCCCGAGACCACGCCCGTTGACACACAGCATCGCGCGCTCGGACGCGCGCGCCAGCGCTGCGCACAGCCGGCAGCGTAAGCTGCCAGCGTACGCGCGCATGGCGCGCATCAGCTGGGCGAGGCGGGCGGCCGCGGCCGGGAGGCTCCCGCGCGGTTGCGGGAGGTGCAGGCGGGCTCGCCTAGGCACTGGATGGCAGTGGCGGGCAGTCCCGCACGGTTATGGGACTGCTGGGAGGGCGGGCGCGCGGGCCTGGCATGCTACGCCTTAGCACGTCCAGGCTCGCGTTTTCGTAACGCGATTTCGTGTTTCGTATTTTTAGTTCAAAAACCAAAACAATCCAAAATTCAAAAACACGAATTAAATTAATTTCTATCGAAACAGGTTTCCGAAAACACAATTTAAGAAAACAGTTTCAGAAATTCAAGAAAAATTGCATTTTCATATTTCAGGCTTTGTAAAAGAACTCAAGAATACTTAATTCTCATCTAAGCCTAAGAATTTCTACCAAATTCAGAATAATGGAGATGAATCAGAAACATGATTAACGAGGTGGCTCTGATACCACTTGTTGGAAAACACGAATCAGAAAGCAGCGGAATTTAAAAAAATTTCCCAACAAAAGGACTTTGGACTCGCAATCGTGTAACCAAATTCGTAGAGGCAGAAAACTTACTTTTCTTTTGTTCTTTCTTGAAGCGTTTCAAGCCACCCAAGAACGCTCTTCTCGCGGCTTGATCCCCTCTCCTTGGTAAAGCTCGAATCTTCAAACTTCTAACTTGAAGTCTCTAGAGAAAGTCCACCAACTTGATCACAATCTAACTAGTAAGGATGCTAGTTCTCTAGTTAGTGTTTAGGCTTAACCTAGGGTTTATTTGATCTTGGAGAAAGGAAGGTGTTCAACACATGAACCAAAAGAATTGCCAATTCGCTCTAAAGGGGAGCATGAGCTCCCCTATATATAGGAAAGGGAGAGGGACGGCCGAACCTATTTCTTGTTGGACAAGGATTTGGTTCCTCTCTCTCCTATTACTTGATCATCAAGTATTTTCCAACTTTGACTTTGAATTCTAATTCAAGTCAACTTTTAAGAGAGCTAAAAATATCCAAACTATTTTTGGATAATTTTATACTTTATTTACTATAAAATATATAACTTATTTTTATCTAATTAATTAATTCGTAATTAATTAACTAGATTATTTTCTCCAAAATAAGACTTTCTTTTTAATTCAAAATTAAACCAAAGTCTATTAAATAATTAACACATTTAATTATTTAATACATATATATATAATATATATATATTCAGACGTGTGTGACACGTGTCACAGTGACACGTGTGTGACACGTGTCACTCACGTGAGCCACACGTGTGATTTCACACGTGTGGAACCCTCTTGGCCCGATTAACTCGTTTAATCATTTTAAAGCCTCAACTCGTGTAACCAAGTTGTTGTGTGTGACCCTCTAGGTTCTCAATTCAATTAGCAGTGACCCTAATTAATTAATTCACTAATTAATTAATCAGTCCACAGATTAAACGACCATAGTCTAGAAACAGGTGTTTAACCCCTAGCTGAATTGGAATGTTCGGATTCGACAGAACCTTTAAGTTATTGATTCATGCGAGATGCAATCCTCCTACTCACTATCTCTTAACCAAGATCTAGGGTAAGGGAATAATCAGAACCCTAATAATCCGGTCTTAAAGTTAAGTGCATTTCATATCCATTTGATCTCAATCCAAGAAACCCTTTTCTTGATGTCTTGATCTACTGCCTTGGCCAAGGACTCCATATGGTATATGAATGACTTACACAATAAGAGATCACCTTGCAAATGCAAGTGTAGGTCCTTTCTTGATTCTCATTCACTTTCACGAATCACTTGTGCAGCCCCAGCATAAGCCTTGAATCAGTTGTCTAAGGCGACACCCTTTAAAGCTTATACCTAAGACTACAGAGTTAACTCATAAAGTGACAAGGAACCTCAAGTCTAAGGATCAATTAATCACATCAATGACTCGTGAGATATTTCCTAATCTGGAAGTTTCCATTTCATGAAATAGAAACTTCCTTTCCCATTTATGAATGTTCTCACACGGGGCACCTCAGTGAACTTACTTATTAAAGTAAGCACCCTCATGTATCACGCACGTATCAACTATACACTTTGCACCTCCATGAAACAAGGTGGTCTTTCTTAAGGGCGTGATCCCACAAGCAAGCCTTAGAGGAGTCAGGTTGACACTCCCACTGTCTGTAGGACTCATCGGCTTGGAGTATTTTACTAATCATGACTTATGTGATATAGGGCTCGTTTCATGAACCATTTCACCTAAATGGTAGAGTCCTAAAGTCATCAGGATTAGGGGAGGTCTCATACATGCACAGCTAAAGTAAACGCATACCAAACAAGAGCATATAAAGAAGTGTTGCCTCCATTCGTTATTTTATTCAAAGATTGTCTGTGATTACAATAAGCAAAAGCCCAAAGTGGATATACAATCGGCTTTTAGGGCACTATTCCTAACAATATTATCCTGTCGGGACAGGTGCTTAGGTAGTTGAACCCGTATTTACGATTTTGTTTTGGGACAGGTGCCTAGGGAGTGGAACCCGTATTTTTATTATTCTTTGTCGGGACAGGTTGCATGCTCTTGAACCCGTTGAACTGTGTGATGCGTGATTGATCTTGTTAATTGACGTTAATGAATTGATTCCGATTGCATGCTACACGTTTGTTGAAAAAATTTATGCTCGCTTCCGCATGTCTGTTGCTTCTTTACGGGGCATTGAGTCGAGTTGTTTAGGTACCACCTAGCCAGGTTGTTTGTCCGTCACCGCATGCTTTGGGAACGGCGCGTATATGGATGTCAGTTTCATATACGAGCTAGAACCTTAGAAGTATGCTTTGGTACGAGAGTGAACGATTTACTTTTCTTTGCATGAATTATGTGAATAATATGCCTTAATTAAACGTTATGCTTGAACTTATGTGAAATATATACTTTAGATGAGTTATGTGACTATTTGATATGGTAATTATGTGTTCATATTGTTTTCATTTGGCTTCGATGGCATGCTTCGTGTTTAATCGAAACTATGTGCTTATTTGGACATTAAAGTATAATTTAGGGACTAAATGGTAAATTTATTTTCTAAGCCTGGAACTGGACAGAACTTAATAAAATTGAGTAGATAATTTGATTACGAGTTCGTGGGTTTTTGAATCGCTCGATTTGGAGTTCGGACGAAGAAGTTATGACCATTTTACGAAAAGTCAACCTTTGTATAAGACTTATGACCCAATTCCGAATTTGGCCTAATTTGAGACCCAATTTCACTTATGACCCGCTCTGATTGACCCGGTTCATGACCCTAATAGCTGACCCAAATACCTAAATCAGATTTTAACACCCACAAGCCATTTTACGTTATTTCACAAAGATTTAAACACAAACTCTCTCTAGCCTATTCATCTTCTCCAAGAACACCTCCAAGCATCTTCAAGAGGCAAGAGTGGAGATTGAAGCTGGGAATTCGAGACTCAAGACCAAGTTATTCTCTTCTATTTTCAGCTCTCAAGGTATGCTTTATGTGCTACTTCCATGGTTTTATGTTCTTGAGCTTCTTGACTTGAATTTGAACTAGGGTTCTCGTATATTGGATTGAATTCGAATTTCTTGTTGGAAATATGATACTTATGGCGTTAGGAACAATTTGATGTAAGTATTTCTTGATTTCATGCTTGTTTGAAGAATCCACCATTGATGACCTTTGAAGCTTTCTTGAGAAATTCCTGCATGTCTAAGATTTACTTGATTTCTTGCAATCTTGGTGTTGTAGAATGATTATGCTTGAGTTTTTATGAGGTTTGGAATCAATTTTAGTTGAATTCATGCTAGGATTAGAGATTCACCATTGAAGAGCATGCTTGAACTATGAAGCTTTTATGCATATATGTAATTCTTCCTTAAATGATTTAATACTTGGATTTTATGCTTATATTATGTTCTTATATGATGTATGAATGTTTTATGATGCTTAATTGAGGTTTTGGAATCTTAATTACATGTTTTTGGGTGTTTAGAACTCATTCCCGTCGAGTTCAAAATGGCTGTCACGTTTTTTTAAGTTCTGGGCAGAATCCACTAGGGTGGATTTTTGCTTTGTAAAATTCCATGGGGGTGGATTTGAGGCAGTAGCTTCTGGACAATCCGCGAGGATGGATTTTTTGTGAAGGAAAATCCATGGGGGTAGATTTTCCCCAGCCTTGTTTTCTTGACTTGTTTCGCTTGTTTTGACTCTTGTATGTCCTTTTCTTGTTTCTATAATACCTTTAATGAGTTGTGGCCGTATTATATGTGGTGGAACTTCTTGCATATCACTTGTTATGATTTTGTTGCCTTGATCAAGTTTAAGTTGTTACATTTTGCTATGTTATGCATTTAGTTGAACTTGTATGACTTCCTACGCTATGTGTGACCTTGGCATGCTATACATGCTCATGATTGATCCTCACGTTTCATTAAGTGCATGATATGACTCCATAAGCATTCATAAGTCTTATAAGTGACTTGTTACTTAAGCCGAACGTCGTTTACTTGGTTTGGGTCGAGTCTCACCTTTGTTAGTACGTTTGTCTTATAAGGTGGTGAGTCTCCGACCGAGTAGTCCGTTGCTCATGGTCGACCTTTGAGGTTCTTGGTAAAGGTGAGGAGTTATATTATTAAAATGTTTTCAAACTGTGGACAATACCGTATAGCCTTCATGATTTGGTTATCAAATTCCCGTTCTGAAAACTATATGTATAGGCATAGTATGCCGGATTTTGGGAGCTTGGCTCATTATACTTATATCGTTGCTTATTGAAAATGGTTTGCAATTATAGTATGAATCTTGGTATACGGGATAGGTACCCGAAATGTTTTGGTTTTGAAAAGGATATATATGTACGTATGTGGCGAGATGTTTTGGACCATACTACGAAAGTGGTATGGAGATTGATGTACCTTGCAGGGACGCTTGCTTGGGGAAATCGAACTTGAGCTCAGGGTTGGAGGTGAGTGATATTCCGGGAAGGTAAGGGCCGACGGATGTCCTTATCCAAAGTTCCCAATGTGGACAAGATTACTAAGACTCCGAGGAGGTTTCGGGGTTGAAGTCTTCTTGGAGAGAGCTAGGTTTCATGGGCCGAATTCTCTATGCTATGGATGATCGGGGGGTGCGTACCCTCGACATCAATGGCGTGATGGATGGATTGGTTTGATTTCTTTGGTTTGGGAAGTAAGATTGGTGGGCTCATTCTCGCCGAGCCGGTTATGTTTCTAGTTTGTGATCTGTTGTTTTGAAAACCCCTTTGCATTGATTTTGGAAAGTTAAACGGATCATAAACACCTTTAATATCTCATGCATTGTACCCCCTTTTTATTATATTCCTTAGAGTAAATCCTCACCGGTTCCTTTTGAACTGACTCTTCAACCTTTGTATTGTCTGCAGGTCTTCAGGAGTCTTGCTAAGCGGTGTGTCGTAGAGTCTTGGCTCGTACAAGTTGTGTCGAGTCTGCATTTACTTAAAGTTGGTGTTGTGTATGTTGTTATGGTTTAATGCTTTCATTAGCCTTGGTGGGCATTATGATATTGTTAGAAATGTTACATTCTTGTATTAATTCCGTTTATGAAAATTGTACAGGTTGGGATCGTGATGATCCAATGATATTTGGATATATTATCCTGTCGGGACAGGTGCTTAGGTAGTTGAACCCGTATTTATGATTTTTTTTCGGGACAGGTGCCTAGGGAGTGGAACCCGAGTTTATATTATTCCTTGTCGGGACAGGTTGCATGCTCTTGAACCCGTTGAATTGTGTGATGCGTGATTGATCTTGTTAATTGACGTTAATGAATTGTTTCCAATTGCATGCTACTCCTTTGTTGAAAAAATTTATGCTCGCTTCCGCATGTCTGTTGCTTCTTTACGGCGGGTTGAGTCGAGTTGTTTAGGTACCCCCTAGCCAGGTTGTTTGTCCGTCACCGCTTGCTTTGGGAACAGAGCGTATATGGATGTCAGTGTCATATACGAGCTAGAACCTTAGAAGGTATGCTTTGGTACGAGAGTGAATGATTTACTTTTCTTTGCATGAATTATGTGAATAATATGCCTTAATTGACCGTTATGCTTGAACTTATGTGAAATATATACTTTAGATGAGTCATGTGACTATTTGATATGGTAATTATGTGTTCATATTGTTTTCATTTGGCTTCGATGGCATGCTTCGTGTTTAATCGAAACTATGTGCTTATTTGGACATTAAAGTATAATTTAGGGACTAAATGGTAAATTTATTTTATAAGCCTGGAACTGGACAGAACTTAATAAAATTGAGTAGATAATTTGATTACGAATTCGTGGGTTTTTGAATCGCTCGATTTGGAGTTCGGACGAAGAAGTTATGGCCATTTTATGAAAAGTCAACCTTTTTATAAGACTTATGACCCAATTCCGAATTTGGCCTAATTTGAGACCCAATTTCACTTATGACCCGCTCTGATTGACCCGGTTCGTGAACCTAATAGCTGACCCAAATCGCTAAATCAGATTTTAACACCCACAAGCCATTTTACGTTATTTCACAAAGATTTAAACACAAACTCTCTCTAGCCTATTCATCTTCTCCAAGAACACCTCCAAGCATCTTCAAGAGGCAAGAGTGGAGATTGAAGCTGGGAATTCGAGGCTCAAGACCAAGTTATTCTCTTCTATTTTCAGCTCTCAAGGTAAGCTTTATGTGCTACTTCCATGGTTTTATGTTCTTGAGCTTCTTGACCTGAATTTGAACTAGGGTTCTCGTATGTTGGATTGAATTCGAATTTCTTGTTGGAAATATGATTCTTATGGTGTTAGGAACAATTTGATGTAAGTATTTCTTGATTTCATGCTTGTTTGAAGAATCCACCATTGATGACCTTTGAAGCTTTCTTGAGAAATTCTTGCATGTCTAAGATTTACTTGATTTCTTGTAATATTGGTGTTGTAGAATGATTATGCTTGAGTTTTTATGAGGTTTGGAATCAATTTTAGTTGAATTCATGCTAGGATTAGAGATTTACCATTGAAGAGCATGCTTGAACTATGAAGCTTTTATGCATATATGTAATTCTTGCTTAAATGATTTAATTCTTGGATTTTATGCTTATATTATGTTCTTATATGATTTATGAATGTTTTATGATGCTTAGTTGAGGTTTTGGAATCTTAATTACATGTTTTGGGGTGTTTATAACTCATTCCCGTCGAGTTCGAAGTGGCTGTCACGTTTTTTTTAAGTTCTGGGCAGAATCCACTAGGGTGGATTTTTGCTGTGTAAAAGTCCATGGGGGTGGATTTGAGGCAGTAGCTTCTGGACAATCCGCGAGGGTGGATTTTTTGTGAAGGAAATTCCATGGGGGTGGATTTTCCCCAGCCTTGATTTCTTGACTTGTTTCGCTTGTTTTGACTCTTGTATGTCCTTTTCTTGTTTCTATAATACCTTTAATGAGTTGTGGCCGTATTATATGTGGTGGAACTTCTTGCATATCACTTGTTATGATTTTATTGCCTTGATCAAGTTTAAGTTGTTACATGTTCCTAAGTTATCATTTAGTTGAACTTGTATGACTTCCTACGCTATGTGTGACCTTGACATGCTAGACATGCTCATGATTGATCCTCACGTTTCATTAAGTGCATGATATGACTCGATAAGCATTCATAACTCTCATAAGTGACTTGTTACCTAAGCCGTACGTCGTTTACTTGGTTTGGGTCGAGTCTCACCTTTGTTAGTACGTTTGTCTTATTAGGTGGTGAGTCTCCGACCGAGTAGTCCGTTGCTCGTGGTCGACCTTTGAGGTTCTTGGTAAAGGTGAGGAGTTATATTTTTAAAATGTTTTCAAACTGTGGACAATACCGTATAGCCTTCATGATTTGGTTCTCAAATTCCCATTTTGAAAACTATATGTACAGGCATTGTATGCCGGATTTTGGGAGCTTGGCTCATTATACTTATATCGTTGCTTATTGAAAACGGTTTGCAACTATAGTATGAATCCTGGTATACGGGATAGGTACCCGAAATGTTTTGGTTTTGAAAAGGATATATATGTACGTATGTGGCAAGATGTTTTGGACCATGCTACGAAAGTGGTATGGAGATTGATGTACCTTGCAGGGACGCTTGCTTGGGGAAATCGAACTTGAGCTCGGGGATGGAGGTGAGTGATATTCCGGGAAGGCAAGGGCCGACGGATGTCCTTATCCAAAGTTCCCACTGTGGATAAGATTACTAAGACTCCGAGGAGGTTTCGGGGTTGAAGTCTTCTTGGAGAGAGCTAGGTTTCATGGACCGAATTCTCTATGTTATGGATGATCGGGGGTGCGCACCCTCGACATCAATGGCGTGATGGATGGATTGGTTTGATTTCTTTGGTTTGGGAAGTAAGGTTGGAGGGCTCATTCTCGCCGAGCCGGTTATGTTTCTAGTTTGTGATCCGTTGTTTTGAAAACCCCTTTGCATTGATTTTGGCTCGTAGAAGTTGTGTCGAGTCTGCATTTACTTTAAGTTGATGTCCATGTATGTTATTATGGTTTATTGCTTTCGTTAGCCTTGGTGGGCATTATGATAAAGTTGGGAAATGTTGCATTCTCGTATGAGTTCCGTTCATGAAAATTGTACAGGTTGGGATCGTGATGATCCAATGATATTTGGATATGTTAATTATCGGGATAGGTGCTTAGGTAGTTGAACCCGTATTTATGATTTTGTTTCGGGACAGGTGCCTAGGAAGTGGAACCCGTATTTATATTATTTCTTGTCGGGACAGGTTGCATGCTCTTGAACCCGTTGAATTGTGTGATGCATGATTGATGCTGATAAATGGTGATTAACGGAATTATTCTGATGGCATGATACATGTTTATTTGAAAAAAAACTTTATGCTCGCTTCCGCATGTCTGTTGCTTTCTTTACGGCGCGTTGAGTCGAGTTGTTTAGGTACCGCCTGGCCAGGTTGTTCGTCCGTCACCGCTTGCTTTGTAACGCCCTAATTTTTAGGTAGTACAGCATGACGTATGTGTTTACTAAATTGCGCGAAATAATTATTTATACATGATTTACATATTTAATTTTATTTTAAATGTATTAAATGTTAATTACTATATTTTAATGATACTAATATCAAATATATTTACATAATATATATATATATGTTAATTGTGGTACGTATTGTATTATATATTTGTATGAACTCATGCAATACATTGTTTCATAATTGATGCATGCATTTATATTTATAAATTAATTATACGCATTTAACTTTATATTATTTGTTAATATTATGAATTTTTAATGTTACATTGTGTATGAGTGACCTTTACGTGCTTCGTTTCTATTTAAATTGATATCAAAATTTCGTACAAATTTAATATGTTGGATTTATACGCGTCTTGTATGTGATTATATGTTCGTTTTGTATTTTCGGATTCATTTGCATGTGTTTCGGATTTATTTTAATTTTGGAATCCAAGTCGGGGGCTAACGAGCAATTAGCGCACCCTTGGTTCCGTAGTTCATATCTTGAGCTCGGGAATTCGGATTCGAATTCCGTCACCTCCGTTGCCTTCGTATCGACGATTCAGAGGCAATGGAACAACCCTCATACCTTTTTGAGATCATTAAGACCTCCGAAATCCAACCGTAACAAACAGCTCGTGCAAGATTAACCCTTTTGTTGACTAGTCTTCATGGTGGGACCCATTAACACCTCTCTAACCTAACCATACTCTAACCCATGACTTGTGTACTAGAGTTAAGCCTTTCTTACCCCTTTTTATCAGCAAAACCGAGCCAAAACACCCCCCTTTTTCTGCTGCACCAGATCGACAGAGAGGGAGAGAAGAAAGAGGAAGAACATTGGCTACCTTTGTGATTTTGAGCTCAAATCACTTTCCTTCTTCACCAAATCTTCAAGGTATGAATATTTATGTATTCTCTACTCTTTTATACATATTTTCATCCATTTATTTCTGATTTTGGATCAGATTTGGTTAGGGTTTGAGTTATGAGCTTGATATGAATTTTTGGGGTAATTGCTCTTGTGACCTTGCTTGGTTGTGAAGCTGAGTTCGTGGCTTTAAACTGAGTTTATGGACTTGTTTCTTTGCCTCTTTGTTTCTTAACTGATATTATGTGATGTTGGGATCATTTTCTCTTAAGACCCTTTGCTGAAATTATGTGATTTAGAGCCCCAAACTTGATAATCAAAACTGCCTCCCCTGTTTTGGAACTTTTGTGACGTTTTGTGGCTTTTGCTTGATCAAATGACCTTCTTTTCATGTGAATTTGCATGGATATAATGTACACTCATTGGTCTATACATGTTAGCATTCATGTTGCAAGCCTTTGGATCCATTTTAAGCCCCAAAACCGAAATACATGACCTGTTCTTATGCATGATCCGTGACAGACCTGCTGCTGTTGCATTGTTGTGGTTCGTTGGTCATTCTAATGTGCTTCAATTCGTTCCATTCTGCATGTATATGATGTATATTAGTTGTTTAGTATGTTAGCATGCTTTCCCCAAGATTTTAGATCCAATTTCAGCTCCTAAACCGAAACATGAAGCCCATTTGTATGCTATGTGCGAACTGAACTGCTGTCACGTTTTTTAGTTCAAATGATTGTATATGTTAGCATGCTTTCCCCAAGGCGTGGTCATGTATTATAAATGTTACTCTATGAATATGCTCTGTTTTGCCCTGAATTCATGCTTCATTATGGCTGCGAACTTGAGTTCTTGAACCTTAAAAACTGCTGCGAATCTGCTCTTCCCGGTTTGAACTGCTGTCAGATTTTTTGCGTGGTTTGATGACTTCCTGAGCTCCATTTGTATGAAATTGCATGTACATGAAGTATATGAGTTTCTCTAAATGTTAGCAAAGTGTTCTTAAGCTCTTATGACCTGAATTCACGCATCTCTGCTGTTGCAAATTTGAGACATGGCATGGTTTAATTTTATTCCTTCCTAGGATCAGTTTTTGCGTGGCTGTTTTGGAGCTGTTGTTGCTGCATATTATAGCATGATATTGTGGCAATTTAGTGTTCATTTCATGCATAATATATGTGTTGAATTGGCATAAGAAAGCCTCCAAGAGCTGCTGCATTAATGCCCTGTTTTGCCATGGAAAAGTTGTTGCGCCAAAAACTACCAGAATTTACAAGATCTTGTTCAGAGTTCTTCTTACGTTTCTTTTCCGTTTTCCTTATAATTTCCCACCCCAATTATGACCCTAACATGTTATATGGTGTGTTATGCTCATTTTGTGAAATTTATGGATTCATTTGGCGCATTATGTGCAAGATATGAATTCACATGCCTTCATTGCTCCTTAATGCGCAGGAATGCCTTGATGCTTGGAGGGTTAACCCTAATTACCTACTTTATCCTTCTTTTATGATTCATATGAAGTGTGTACTTGTTGAAATATGCGTTATGATCATTGTTCGGAATTTATTGATCGATTTGATATGATACATGGGAGATATGAACTTGAATGATTATGAACGCTCCAAGAAAGAATGAAGTGATTAACTATGTGCCTTTATGCATCTCCACGACATGAAATATTCTCTTATGCATAACATATCACATTCATTGCATTGTCGTGCGTCATATATGGTTCACTTAGGGTCTTGAGTCTCACGAGTACACTACATTGTCTCTTGTACAGTTTTCTCCAGGGCGGAGACGTGTCGGGTTCATAGGCTACCTCAAGTCTTCTTCTCCTTTTAGTATTGTTCGGTAAGAGGTGTAACAGGTGGGTTTCTCTTCTATTAGATATGAATTGACCCAATATATCCAATGTGAAAGTTTTAAGCCAAAAGTATTGTATATATATATATATATATAGAGTCTTTCAAAGGAGTCTATGATTTTCCATTGTTAAGCCCTTCTTTTATGAAATCCGACCTTATGTTATGGCGAGGTGCATGTATGTTATGTTCACGGGCCCGAAACTTAGTGTATTGTGGCTACCCGAGGAGGCAAGGGCCGACGGGGATCCCTTGCACTAGTTACAACAAATATTAACGTCGAAACGGATCTCGTCAGGAGTTTTAACGGGAAAACGCTAGTCGGGTTGTTGAGGACTCATGAACCTCTCTAGCCATTATGTATGAGGTGCCGGGTCTTGCTAGCCCGTTCACCACCGGAGGAAGAAGGTCAGAATTTGTATGTATGATTATGATTGTGATTATGATTATGACTATGAAATGGATATGTATGATCGTTAATGAAAAGTATGTTTTGATATGCACACACGAGGAGCAGGTTGGAGATGATGCACGCCTACTCGCCGGGCCTTAAACCATATGTTTAAATTAAGAATGAATATGATAGTTGTAATCCCATTGATGTTTTCTTTGCTTTGCCCGCTTGGGAAATTCTTATCAAACTTCTATGGGATTAGGGCTTGCATGTGTATGTTTCAATTCCAAAGTATTCTTATATTATGCCCATTTTATACCTACCAGTCTCCTATAGACTGAACCCGGATTGTTTTCAGCTTTCTTGCAGGTTGGAGTGCTAGGCGGGGAGTCGTGTTGTCAAGTCTTTTGGTCAAGTTGAGTCTTGTCACACACCCTCATTGTAATTCGTTAATTATGAGCATTGTATGATTATGAGTATGTTATGATGTATGTCGAATTTGCAGGACTAGGTAATTATGTTTGTTGAACCCGTTGTTCTATTATATTGGAATGAATTTAGTAGCATTGCTTCCGCTTACGTTATTCTTTTTGGTATTTGTTTATTTGGTCTTGAAGTTTTAGCTCCCGCCTAGCCTAGTGAGTGAGTGTGTCCCCGTTCGCTGTGAGCTTGGTTCATGTATGAACTCTCCATTTCATGTGTGGATCGGGCTCAAAGTGCGGGGGATGTGGCGCCTTCCGGTCGGGGTGCTACATCCCTTAAGTGGTATCAGAGCCCGGTTGCAAAACCGGTGTTCTAATGTCGTGATTGAGTCAGTTTAAGTCGTACGGCATAGGAACAATTTGTCAATGTGTGCATTGCATCGATCTTGAACATGAGATTGTCTTTCTTTTTAATCTTGTCGAATTACTTGTTGTATTCTAAATGGAATCCGTGTCCATCTTGTTGAATAAGTGCCATGAGCATGCACTAATCGCATGCATATATCTCCGAAATGAGTTATGATTTACAGGTTAGGAAGATCTTATCAAACCACTGCCAAATTCCACGGTAAAGGCGAGCTATGGTAAGCTCTTCCTGAGGTATGGAGCTAGAGTTCAAGGGTTGGGAGGTTTCACTTTAGGGATGCAATGGTAGAGAGAGAGACTTGAGAAGATAAGAGTTGTTCGGGATAAATAGTTATGACTCCGCATATGGTTATATACGGCTCTCCTACATAAGATGCCATAATTGGATTCAACTGGACTGTTCAACCTAAGGAATGAAGTAAATGAACCTTGAAGGTGTTTTGGTTCAAGGTTCGGACCATTGAAAAGGTACCGAGAACGGAGAGGAGTTAAGGTAAAATAAATCTAGTGGGAATTGGATACCAAGAGTTGTCAAAGAAGGGTTTCTAATTAAATTTGGCAATTAGAAATCGAGATTGTGGAGGTGAAGATCGAGAAGAGTTTAAATTTAGGTGCTTTGGATTTCGATTAAGATAGAAACGAGTAGGGAGGAGTTCGTTTCCGAAATCCAAGCTAAATTATCGAGTTGTGAGGTTGAATTGGGAGATATGGAGCAACAAATGGGAACGGTAAAGAAAGGCAAAGGCTCTTTGGGAGGAAATCATGTGCCTAAGTATAAGCAATCGGAAAATGAGTTTATTACAATAATCTCAACTCATAAAAGATAAGTACGAGAGTCTTGATCATGGTGATGGCGAGAATTAGGGTTCAGAATTACCTTAGGGTTCAATGTTGTAAGAGAATTTGGGCAATGTTGAAGAGTGATTCTCGGGGGAGAAATGCAGAGTCCAATTCAGTGGATGTCGAAGAAATCGGGGATCGTGAAATTTCAATTCCAGACAGTAGAAGATACGAGTGATGCAAAGAGATTCATGGAAAACTTGAAGACCGTGGGAAAGATAAGGTATGATTCGCAAGTCAAAGTAACCACATGATTGGAGGACGAGAAAAAGCTACCGAACTAACAGCTTACTATAGTGGTGACAGGTTCCAAAACATTCATGGCACGTGCATCATATTTCGCATCAAATTATTATTTTTCTTTACTTATGTTTGTGCGCGCATTCCTATTTGATTTTGTTGCTTTAATGTGTGGCATATTTAATTGTTGCAAGTATGCCACGTGCATCATCATTTTGACCCGACATGCATTATTAAGTGTTTACTTGATAGGAAGTTTCTTTCACCTCACTCATCAAATTGTTTTCAACCGAGCCATATTCGAATCAAAAAAGGAGAATTTTTGGGTTGCACCGGTTGATTAAAAAGGAAAGTGGGAATTCCAAGGCTCGAAAAAAAAAAAAAAACAAAAGGCCGAAAATAGGAAGGAAAGAAATGAGTTGCTCTCCTTACTTAATCACTTCAAAGTGAAGGCGAGTGAGATCATCAAACGTGGCATGACTAGAATTTCCTAGTCCAAGGAAGCTAAGCCGAAGAGGTTGAGAATTTTGGACCCAAGAAGCAATGGAATGAGTTCATCGGATAAGAATAGAAAATTTTAAGGGGTAGAGCCGACTGAGAAAGATCAAATTCACAGTTGTGCCCGAACGGGTCACTTCAAAAGGATTAATGGAAATGCAAGAATTAACAAGTAACGAGACTCCACAAAGCAAGAACAAGGGACGAATTGGGAGACTTTAACACCGGTGGACTTCGAGATCAATGTGGTAAAGGATTTTGGGAATAATATTGGAAGGGACAAATGCTTCGGGAGATGAAGATACAGATTCAAAGAGAGTCCGAAAATTCAATGGACAGGACGGGGTAAAGGATGATCGATGGAAACCTTGATTGCAAGATCAACGCCGTTACTTTCTTATTACCGGACACACATGAACTCGAATATCCCAAGGTTAAAAGGGGTTGTGTTGTAACGTATCTCATACCTTGGAAACAATAGAACCGAGAAAGAAATTATAAGGAATTAGTAACGAAGGTATTGGATAAGAGAAGTTAATTCATCCGAGGATTGGGAATTAGCAGTCGAGCTACCACATGACTAGTTTGAGTATCCGAGAAGACCAGTTAGACATTGTGGTGGAGAATGAATTAAGTGGATCTAAAATCAAGCGCACATTTGAGAGTGCAACCTTGGACCCTGGTGTATAGTAAAGAAGAGAAAACTAGTCGTGGATGGGAGAGTGTTTGGTCATTCAAGTATCGAACATATCAGGAATTTTGAGGCATGGTTAGTTGAAAGAATTTCTAACAAAGAATCGAGTGTCAAATCAGAACACTACTATGGAAGACTCCCAAAACATTGGTGAACGGTACACTAAACATCCATGGCATATTCATACACGCATTGTTAATTTAAATAATTTTGATAATCTGTGCTTTGATTCTTTGATGTGTTAACTTTTGTTGAGTAATCGATGTTGGATGTAAATAAGTGATAATGGTTCCCTGGCTTATGTGGTTGTTTCGATTAAGTTGTCGTAATTGGTTGTTTTGATGCCTTCTCCTTGTTGGTTGCTCTTTGTTGTGATTGTATTTTGTATTTTGAACTTCTTTACCTGCTTTTTGAGAGACGGGGTTCTCTCGTTGTTGTTTTTGAGAGACGGGGTTCTCGCATTGTTGTTCGAAAGACGGGGTTCTCTCGTTGTTGCTTTTGAGAGATGGGGTACCGTTCTCTCACCCCGTTGTTGCTTTTGAGAGACGGGGTTCTCTCATTGTTGTTCGAGAAACGGGGTTCTCTCGTTATTGCTTTTGAGAGAAGGGGTTCTCTCATTGTTATTTGAGAGACGGGGTTCTCTCCTAGTTGCTTGTGAGGAACGGGGTTCCTTCATTAATTGTTTTCAGGCAGATAGTGAATCCGAGGACGGATTCTTTTAAGGGGGAGAGGTTGTAACGCCCCAATTTTTATGTAGTACAGCATGACGCATGTGTTTACTAAATTGCGAGAAATAATTATTTATACATGATGTACATATTTAATTTTATTTTAAATGTATTAAATGTTAATTACTATATTTTAATGATACTAATATCAAATATATTTACATAATATATATATATATATATATATATATATATATATATATATATATATATATATATGTTAATTGTGGTACGTATTGTATTATATATTTGCATGAACTCATGCAATACATTGTTTCATAATTGATGCATGCATTTATATTTATAAATTAATTATACGCATTTAACTTTATATTATTTGTTAATATTATGAATTTTTAATGTTACATTGTGTATGAGAGACCTTTACGTGCTTCGTTTCTATTTAAATTGATATCAAAATTTCGTGCAAATTTAATATGTTGGATTTATACGTGTCTTGTATGTGATTATATGTTCGTTTCGTATTTTCGGATTCATTTGCATGTGTTTCGGATTTATTTTAATTTTGGAATCCAAGTCGGGGGATAACGAGCTATTAGCGCACCCTTGGTTCCGTAATTGATATCTTGAGCTCGGGAATTCGGATTTGAATTTCGTCACCTCCGTTGCCTTCATATCGACGATTCAGAGGCAATGGAACAACCCTCATACCTTTTTGAGATCACTAAGACCTCCGAAATCCAACCGTAACGAACAGCTCGTGCAAGATTAACCCTTTTGTTGACTAGTCTTCATGGTGGGACCCCTTAACACCTCTCTAACCTAACCATACTCTAACCCATGACTGGTGTACTAGAGTTAAGCCTTTCTTGCCCCTTTTTATCAGCAAAACCGAGCCAAAACACGCCCCTTTTTCTGCTGCACCAGATCGACAGAGAGGGAGAGAAGAAAGAGGATGAACATTGGCTACCTTTGTGATTTTGAGCTCAAATCAGTTTCCTTCTTCACCAAATCTTCAAGGTATGAATATTTATGTATTCTCTATTATTTTATACATATTTTCATCCATTTATTTCTGATTTTGGATCAGATTTGGTTAGGGTTTGAGTTATGAGCTTGATATGAATTTTTGGGGTAATTGCTCTTGTGACCTTGCTTGGTTGTGAAGCTGAGTTCGTGCCTTTAAACTGAGTTTATGGACTTGTTTCTTTGCCTCTTTGTTTCTTAACTGATAGTATGTGATGTTGGGATGATTTTCTCTTAAGAACCTTTGCTGAAATTATGTGATTTAGAGACCCAAACTTGATAATCAAAACTGCCTCCCCTGTTTTGGAACTGTTGTGACGTTTTGTGGCTTTTGCTTGATCAAATGACCTTCTTTTCATGTGAATTTGCATGGATATGATGTACACTCATTGGTCTATATATGTTAGCATTCATGTTGCAAGCCTTTGGATCCATTTTAAGCCCCAAAACCGAAATACATGACCTGTTCTTATGCCTGATCCATGACAGACCTGCTGCTCTTGCATTGTTGTGGTTCGTTGGTCATTCTAATGTGCTTCAATTCGTTCCATTCTGCATATATATGATTTATATTAGTTGTTTAGTATGTTAGCATGCTTTCCCCAAGATTTTAGATCCAATTTCAGCTCCTAAACCGAAACATGAAGCCCATTTGTATGCTATGTGCGAACTGAACTGCTGTCACGTTTTTTAGTCCAAATGATTGAATTCTTGCCTCGAATTTTTTGTGCTAAGGCTTGGTCATGTATTATAAATGTTACTCTATGAATATGCTCTGTTTTGCCCTGAATTCATGCTTCATTATGGCTGCGAACTTGAGTTCTTGAACCTTAAAAACTGCTGCGAATCTGCTCTTCCCGGTTTGAACTGCTGTCAGATTTTGTGCGTGGTTTGATGACTTCCTGAGCTCCATTTGTATGAAATTGCATGTACATGAAGTATATGAGTTTCTCTAAATGTTAGCAAAGTTTTCTTAAGCTTTTATGACCTGAATTCACGCATCTCTGCTGTTGCAAATTTGAGACATGGCATGGTTTAATTTTATTCCTTCCTAGCATCAGTTTTTGCGTGGCTGTTTTGGAGCTGTTGTTGCTGCATATTATAGCATGATATTGTGGTAATTTAGTGTTCATTTCATGCATAATATATGTGTTGAATTGGCATAAGAAAGCCTCCAAGAGCTGCTGTGTTAATGCCCTGTTTTGCCATGGAAAAGTTGCTGCGCCAAAAACTACCAGAATTTACAAGATCTTGTTCAGAGTTCTTTTTACGTTTCTTTTCTGTTTTCCTTATAATTTCCCACCCCAATTATGACCCTAACATGTTATATGGTGTGTTATGCTCATTTTGTGAAATTTATGGATTCGTTTGGCGCATTATGTGCAAGATATGAATTCACATGCCTTCATTGCTCCTTAATGTGCAGGAATGCCTTGATGCTTGGAGGGTTAACCCTAATTACCTACTTTATCCTTCTTTTATGATTCATATGAAGTGTGTACTTGTTGAAATATGCGTTATGATCATTGTTCGGAATTTATGGATCGATTTGATATGATACATGGGAGATATGAACTTGAATGATTATGAACGCTCCAAGAAAGAATGAAGTGATTAACTATGTGCCTTTATGCATCTCCACGACATGAAATATTCTCTTATGCATATCATATCACATTCATTGCATTATCGTGCGTCATATATGGTTCACTTAGGGTCTTGAGTCTCACGAGTACACTACATTGTCTCTTGTACAGTTTTCTCCAGGGCGGAGACGTGTCGGGTTCATAGGCTACCTCAAGTCTTCTTTTCCTTTTAGTATTGTTCGGTAAGAGGTGCACCAGGTGGGTTTCTCTTCTATTAGATATGAATTGACCCAATATATCCAATGTGAATGTTTTAAGCCAAAAGTATTATATATATATATATATATATATAGAGTCTTTCAAAGGAGTCTATGATTTTCCATTGTTAAGCCCTTCTTTTATGAAATCCGACCTTATGTTATGGCGAGGTGCATGTATGATATGTTCACGGGCCCGGAACTTAGTGTATTGTGGCTAACCAGGGAATCCCTTGCACTAGTTCCAACAAATATTAACGTCGAAACGGATCTCGTCAGGAGTTTTAACGGGAAAACGCTAGTCGGGCTTTTGAGGACTCATGAACCTCTCTAGCCATTATGTATGAGGTGTCGGGTCTTGCTAGCCCGTTCACCACCGGAGGAAGAAGGTTGGAATTTGTATGTATGATTATGATTTTGATTATGATTATGACTATGAAATGGATATGTATGATCGTTAATGAAAAGTATGTTTTGATATGCACACACGAAGAGCAGGTTGGAGATGATGCACGCCTACTCGCCGGGCCTTAAACCCTATGTTTAAATTATGTATGAATATGATAGTTGTAATCCCATTGATGTTTTCTTTGCTTTGCCCGCTTGGGAAATTCTTATCAAACTTCTATGGGATTAGGGCTTGCATGTGTATGTTTCAATTCCAAAGTATTATTATATTATGCCCATTTTATACCCACCAGTCTCCTATAGACTGAACCCGGATTGTTTTCAGCTTTCTTGCAGGTTGGAGTGCTAGGCGGGGAGTCGTGTTGTCAAGTCTTTTGGTCAAGTTGAGTCTTGTCACACACCCTCATTGTAATTCGTTAATTATGAGCATTGTATGATTATGAGTATGTTATGATGTATGTCGAATTTGCGGGACTAGGTAATTATGTTTGTTGAACCCGTTGTTCTATTATATTGGAATGAATTTAGTAGCATTGCTTCCGCATATGTTATTCTTTTTGGTATTTGTTTATTTGGTCTTGAAGTTTTAGCTCCCGCCTAGCCTAGTGAGTGAGTGTGTCCCCGTTCGCTGTGAGCTTGGTTCATTTATGAACTCTCCATTTCATGTCTGGATCGGGCTCAAAGTGCGGGGGATGTGGCGCCTTCCGGTGGTGCTACATCCCTTAAGTGGTATCAGAGCCCGGTTGCAAAACCGGTGTTCTAATGTCGTGATTGAGTCAGTTTAAGTCGTACGGCATAGGAACAATTTGTCAATGTGTGCATTGCATCGATCTTGAACATGAGATTGTCTTTCTTTTTAATCTTGTCGAATTACTTGTTGCATTCTAAATGGAATCCGTGCCCATCGTGTTGAATAAGTGCCATGAGCATGCACTAATCGCATGCATATATCTCCGAAATGAGTTATGATTTACAGGTTAGGAAGATCTTATCAAACCACGGCCAAATTCCACGGTAAAGGCGAGCTATGGTAAGCTCTTCCTGAGGTATGGAGCTAGAGTTCAAGGGTTGGAAGGTTTCACTTTAGGGATGCAATGGTAGAGAGAGACACTTGAGAAGATAAGAGTTGTTCGGGATAAATAGTTATGACTCCGCATATGGTTATATACGGCTCTCCTACATAAGATGCCATAATTGGATTCAACTGGACTGTTCAACCTAAGGAATGAAGTAAATGAACCTTGAAGGTGTTTTGGTTTAAGGTTCGGACCATTGAAGAGGTACCGAGAACGGAGAGGAGTTAAGGTAAAATAAATCCAGTGGGAATTGGATACCAAGAGTTGTCAAAGAAGGGTTTCTAATTAAATCTGGCTATTAGAAATCGAGATTGTGGAGGTGAAGATCGAGAAGAGTTTAAATTTAGGTGCTTTGGATTTCGATTAAGATAGAAACGAGTAGGGAGGAGTTCGTTTCCGAAATCCAAGCTAAATTATCGAGTTGTGAGGTTGAATTGGGAGATATGGAGCAACAAATGGGAACGGTAAAGAAAGGCAAAGGCTCTTTCGGAGGAAATCATGTGCCTAAGTATAAGCAATCGGAAAATGAGTTTATTACACTAATCTCAATTCATAAAAGATAAGTACGAGAGTCTTGATCATGGTGATGGCGAGAATTAGGGTTCAGAATTACCTTAGGGTTCAATGTTGTAAGAGAATTTGGGCAATGTTGAAGAGTGATTCTCGGGGGAGAAATGCACAGTCCAATTCAGTGGATGTCGAAGAAATCGGGGATCGTGAAATTTCAATTCCAGACAGTAGAAGATACGATTGATGCAAAGAGATTGATGGAAAACTTGAAGACCGTGGGAAAGATAAGGTATGATTCGCAAGTCAAAGTAACCACATGATTGGAGGAACGAGAAAAAGCTACCGAACTAACGGCTTACTATATTGGTGACAGGTTCCAAAACATTCATGGCACGTGCATCATATTTCGCATCAAATTATTATTTTTCTTTACATATGTTTGTGCGCGCATTCGTATTTGATTTTGTTGCTTTAATGTGTGGCATATTTAATTGTTGCAAGTATGCCACGTGCACCATCATTTTGACCTGACATGCATTGTTAAGTGTTTACTTGATAGGAAGTTTCTTTCACCTCACTCATCAAATTGTTTTCAACCGAGCCATATTCGAATCAAAAAAGGAGAATTTTTGGGTTGCACCGGTTGATTAAAAAGGAAAGTGGGAATTCCAAGGCTCGAAAAAAAAAAAAAAAAAACAAAGGGCCGAAAATAGGAAGGAAAGAAATGAGTTGCTCTCCTTACTTAATCACTTCAAAGTGAAGGCGAGTGAGATCATCAAACGTGGCATGACTAGAATTTCCTAGTCCAAGGAAGCTAAGCCGAAGAGGTTGAGAATTTTGGACCCAAGAAGCAATGGAATGAGTTCATCGGATAAGAATAGAAAATTTTAAGGGGGAGAGCCGACTGAGAAAGATCAAATTCACAGTTGTGCCCGAACGGGTCACTTCAAAAGGAATAATGGAAATGCAAGAATTAACAAGTAACGAGACTCCACAAAGCAAGAACAAGGGACGAATTGGGAGACTTTAACACCGGTGGACTTCGAGATCAATGTGGTAAAGGATTTTGGGAATAATATTGGAAGGGACAAATGCTTCGGGAGATGAAGATACAGATTCAAAGAGAGTCTGAAAATTCAATGGACAGGACGGGGTAAAGGATGATCGATGGAAACCTTGATTGCAAGATCAACGCCGTTATTTTCTTATTACCGGACACACATGAACTCGAATATCCCAAGGTTAAAAGGGGTTGTGTTGTAACGTATCTCATACCTTGGAAACAATAGAACCGAGAAAGAAATTATAAGGAATTAGTAACGAAGGTATTGGATAAGAGAAGTTAATTCATCCGAGGATTGGGAATTAGCAGTCGAGCTACCACAAGAATAGTTTGAGTATCCGACAAGGCCAAGTAGACATTGTGGTGGAGAATGAATTAAGTGGATCTAAAATCAAGCGCACATTTGAGAGTGCAACCTTGGACCCTGGTGTATAGTAAAGAAGAGAAAACTAGTCGTGGATGGGAGAGTGTTTGGTCATTCAAGTATCGAACATATCAGGAATTTTGAGGCATGGTTAGTTGAAAGAATTTCTAACAAAGAATCGAGTGTCAAATCGGAGCACTACTATGGAAGACTCCCAAAACATTGGTGAACGGTACACTAAACATCCATGGCATATTCATACACGCATTGTTAATTTAAATAATTTTGATAATCTGTGTTTTGATTCTTTGATGTGTTAACTTTTGTTGAGTAATCGATGTTGGATGTAAATAAGTGATAATGGTTCCCTGGCTTATGTGGTTGTTTCGATTAAGTTGTCGTAATTGGTTGTTTTGATGCCTTCTCCTTGTTGGTTGCTCTTCGTTGTGATTGTATTTTGTATTTTGAACTTCTTTACCTGCTTTTTGAGAGACGGGGTTCTCTCGTTGTTGTTTTTGAGAGACGGGGTTCTCTCATTGTTGTTCGAAAGATGGGGTTCTCTCGTTGTTGCTTTTGAGAGACGGGGTTCTCTCACCCCGTTGTTGCTTTTGAGAGACGGGGTTCTCTCATTGTTGTTCGAGAAACGGGGTTCTGTCGTTGTTGCTTTTGAGAGAAGGGGTTCTCTCATTGTTGTTTGAGAGACGGGGTTCTCTCCTAGTTGCTTGTGAGGAACGGGGTTCCTTCATTAATTGTTTTCAGGCAGATAGTGAATCCGAGGACGGATTCTTTTAAGGGGGAGAGGTTGTAACGCCCCAATTTTTAGGTAGTACAGCATGACGTATGTGTTTACTAAATTGCGAGAAATAATTATTTATACATGATTTACATATTTAATTTTATTTTAAATGTATTAAATGTTAATTACTATATTTTAATGATACTAATATCAAATATATTTACATAATATATATATATATATATATATATATATATATATATGTTAATTGTGGTACGTATTGTATTATATATTTGCATGAACTCATGCAATACATTGTTTCATAATTGATGCATGCATTTATATTTATAAATTAATTATACGCATTTAACTTTATATTATTTGTTAATATTATGAATTTTTAATGTTACATTGTGTATGAGTGACCTTTACGTGCTTCGTTTCTATTTAAATTGATATCAAAATTTCGTGCAAATTTAATATGTTGGATTTGTACGTGTCTTGTATGTGATTATATGTTCGTTTCGTATTTTCGGATTCATTTGCATGTGTTTCGGATTTATTTTAATTTTGGAATCCAAGTAGGGGCTAACGAGCAATTAGCGCACCCTTGGTTCCGTAATTGATATCTTGAGCTCGGGAATTCGGATTCGAATTCAGTCACCTCCGTTGCCTTCGTATCGACGATTTAGAGGCAATGGAACAACCCTCATACCTTTTTGAGATCACTAAGACCTCCGAAATCCAACCGTAACGAACAGCTCGTGCAAGATTAACCCTTTTGTTGACTAGTCTTCATGGTGGGACCCCTTAACACCTCTCTAACCTAACCATACTCTAACCCATGACTTGTGTACTAGATTTAAGCCTTTCTTGCCCCTTTTTATCAGCAAAACCGAGCCAAAACACCCCCCTTTTTCTGCTGCACCAGATCGACAGAGAGGGAGAGAAGAAAGAGGAAGAACATTGGCTACCTTTGTGATTTTGAGCTCAAATCACTTTCCTTCTTCACCAAATCTTCAAGGTATGAATATTTATGTATTCTCTACTCTTTTATACATATTTTCATCCATTTATTTCTGATTTTGGATCAGATTTGGTTAGGGTTTGAGTTATGAGCTTGATATGAATTTTTGGGGTAATTGCTCTTGTGACCTTGCTTGGTTATGAAGCTGAGTTCGTGGCTTTAAACTGAGTTTATGGACTTGTTTCTTTGCCTCTTTGTTTCTTAACTGATAGTATGTGATTTTGGGATGATTTTCTCTTAAGACCCTTTGCTGAAATTATGTGATTTAGAGCCCCAAACTTGATAATCAAAACTGCCTCCCCTGTTTTGAAACTGTTGTGACGTTTTGTGGCTTTTGCTTGATCAAATGACCTTCTTTTCGTGTGAATTTGCATGGATATGATGTACACTCATTGGTATATATGTTAGAATTCACGTTGCAAGCCTTTGGATCCATTTTAAGCCCCAAAACCGAAATACATGACCTGTTCTTATGCCTGATCCATGACAGACCTGCTGCTGTTGCATTGTTGTGGTTCGTTGGTCATTCTAATGTGCTTCAATTCGTTCCATTCTGCATATATATGATGTATATTAGTTTTTTAGTATGTTAGCATGCTTTCCCCAAGATTTTAGATCCAATTTCAGCTCCTAAACAGAAACATGAAGCCCATTTGTATGCTATGTGCGAACTGAACTGCTGTCACGTTTTTTAGTCCAAATGATTGAATTCTTGCCTCGAATTTTGTGTGCTAAGGCTTGGTCATGTATTATAAATGTTACTCTATGAATATGCTCTGTTTTTCCCTGAATTCATGCTTCATTATGGCTGCGAACTTGAGTTCTTGAACCTTAAAAACTGCTGCGAATCTGCTCTTCCCGGTTTGAACTGCTGTCAGATTTTGTGCGTGGTTTGATGACTTCCTGAGCTCCATTTGTATGAAATTGCATGTACATGAAGTATATGAGTTTCTCTAAATGTTAGCAAAGTGTTCTTAAGCTTTTATGACCTGAATTCACGCATCTCTGCTGTTGCAAATTTGAGACATGGCATGGTTTAATTTTATTCCTTCCTAGCATCAGTTTTTGCGTGGCTGTTTTGGAGCTATTGTTGCTGCATATTATAGCATGATATTGTGGTAATTTAGTGTTCATTTCATGTATAATATATGTGTTGAATTGGCATAAGAAAGCCTCCAAGAGCTGCTGCGTTAATGCCCTGTTTTGCCATGGAAAAGTTGTTGCGCCAAAAGCTATCAGAATTTACAAGATCTTCTTCAGAGTTCTTCTTACGTTTCTTTTCCGTTTTCCTTATAATTTCCCACCCCAATTATGACCCTAACATGTTATATGGTGTGTTATGCTCATTTTGTGAAATTTATGGATTCGTTTGGCGCATTATGTGCAAGATATGAATTCACATGCCTTCATTGCTCCTTAATGCGCAGGAATGCCTTGATGCTTGGAGGGTGAACCCTAATTACCTACTTTATCCTTCTTTTATGATTCATATGAACTGTGTACTTATTGAAATATGCGTTATGATCGTTGTTCGGAATTTATGGATCGATTTGATATGATACATGGGAGATATGAACTTGAATGATTATGAACGCTCCAAGAAAGAATGAAGTGATTAACTATGTGCCTTTATGCATCTCCATGACATGAAATATTCTCTTATGCATATCATATCACATTCATTGCATTGTCGTGCATCATATATGGTTCACTTAGGGTCTTGAGTCTCATGAGTACACTACATTGTCCCTTGTACAGTTTTCTCCAGGGCGGAGACGTGCCGGGTTCATAGGCTACCTCATGTCTTTTTTTCCTTTTGGTATTGTTCGGTAAGAGGTGTAACAGGTGGGTTTCTCTTCTATTAGATATGAATTGACCCGATATATCCAATGTAAAAGTTTTAAGCCAAAAGTATTGTATATATATATATATATATATATATATATATATATATATATATAGAGTCTTTCAAAGGAGTCTATGATTTTCCATTGTTAAGCCCTTCTTTTAAGAAATCCGACCTTATGTTATGGCGAGGTGCATGTATGTTATGTTCACGGACCCGGAACTTAGTGTATTGTGGCTAACCGGGGAGCCAAGGGCCGACGGGGATCCCTTGCACTAGTTCCAACAAATATTAATGTCGAAATGGATCTCGTCAGGAGTTTTGACGGGCAAACGCTAGTCGGGCTTTTGAGGACTCATGAACCTCTCTAGCCATTATGTATGAGGTGCGGGTCTTGCTAGCCCGTTCACCAACTGAGGAAGAAGGTTGGAATTTGTATGTATGATTATGATTCATTATGATTATGACTATGAAATGGATATGTATGATCGTTAATGAAAAGTATGTTTTGATATGCACACACGAGGAGCAGGTTGGAGATGATGCACGCTTACTCGCCGGGCCTTAAACCCTATGTTTAAATTACGAATGAATATGATAGTTGTAATCCCATTGATGTTTTCTTTGCTTTGCCCGCTTGGGAAATTCTTATCAAACTTCTATGGGTTTAGGGCTTGCATGTGTATGTTTCAATTCCAAAGTATTATTATATTATGCCCATTTTATACCCACCAGTCTCCTATAGACTGAACCCGGATTGTTTTCAGCTTTCTTGCAGGTTGGAGTGCTAGGCGGGGAGTCGTGTTGTCAAGTCTTTTGGTCAAGTTGAGTCTTGTCACACACCCTCATTGTAATTCGTTAATTATGAGCATTGTATGATTATGAGTATGTTATGATGCATGTCGAATTTGCGGGACTAGGTAATTATGTTTGTTGAACCCGTTGTTCTATTATATTGGAATGAATTTAGTAGCATTGCTTCCGCATATGTTATTCCTTTTGGTATTTGTTTATTTGGTCTTGAAGTTTTAGCTCCCGCCTAGCCTAGTGAGTGAGTGTGTCCCTGTTCCCTGTGAGCTTGGTTCATGTGTGAACCCTCCATTTCATGTGTGGATCGGGCTCATAGTGCGGGGGATGTGGCGCCTTCCAGTCAGGGTGCTACATGCTTTGGGAACGACGCGTATATGGATGTCAGTTTCATATACGAGCTAGACTCTTAGTGTAACAGCCCTAACCTGGGCCGAGTTGGAAAAGGTAAAGTAAAGGGGTTATTCAAGAAGCACATATAATCTCGGTCCTTATTTATTCTCTTCATGCATTACATTCTATGTGACTTATGTGCTTTTATGTGTTACACTTTAATTAAATGATCGTAGATTTAATTATTTCCTTTATTTAACTCGTACCTTGAGACTCTTCTCATAAAATCCTAGAATTCTAGTATTCATTCCCTTTTAGCACCTAAAACCCTTTCATATGCTTCAAAACCCATTCCTACAGTTTTAGGGTGGAAATTACGAAAATACCCCTACAGTTCAAAAATATTCCTACGTTTCCCGAAGCACTTTCACTACCCAATATTGTAACCAAAAGAATCCTCACATTATTTCGAGGATCGTGATACTCTCCGTGAACCATAATTCCCATCCTAACTCCCGTAGTGACAAAAACCGGCGAAAACCCTAGTTTATGATTCGATCATAAATAAATCCTTGCTCATCTACTTTTTGATATTCAATATTATAACCAAAACGATCCTCAAATTATTTTATGAATTTTCATGCATTTACCAAAAACTCGATTTCACCATAGCATATTTTATAAATATTTTCCTTTCTAAAAATCACCATTTTATTTTAAACGATTAGCTTTTATTCAAGAGTCGAAATTATACTTAAAACGATCCTTGAATTTTTCTCTACATTATAGTGATTTTTCCAAACTCTAAACTTTATTATAGCTTCGTTTATATAATTCTCCTATGATTTTCATCATCTTTATTATTCATAACTTATGAACGAAAAGTCTAAATATTTCACAATTATAATCAAAACGAAGCCCGTTTTTCACTCGATCTTTCATTAGTTCACTACTTCAACATTTTACCTCTCGACTCTTGAATAAATTTTACATTTATTTTTATTTCAAGATGACATCATCCATGACCTCATGCTCTTCTAGAAGGATTATTTAAATGAACATAATTTCTCCACATTTCCTAACTAATTACCTAGCATTTGTTCATAATATAATTTAACCACATCTCCTAATTAATCACCAAGCATTTGTATGAATTAGGAGACATCTACATCTCCCTTAAACTTTCAATTTATTGCTTAGAGACCCCTCATGACTACCTATAAATACCCCCTCAAGCCTCATTTATACTTCACAAATCAACACACAAAATCACTCTCTTCTCTCCCCAACCTCACTCCATTCCCTCCCCTCTCTCTCTAAGGTATGTTTTCTTCTATTATTTCATGCTTTATATTATGTTCTTAGTATAAAAATAATAGTAGCATGTCTAGGATTAATTAAATTATGCTTTAGGAATTTATTTTATGAAATACGTGCATAATTGTTAGTTTTAAATACAATGTGTGCACATTATGGAATTTTATTTAATTAAATGCATGAATTATGATATGATATAATGTGAGTATGTATTTAAATGATTATGATCTTGTTTGATTAAATTCATGCCTAGAATAATTTATTTAGAATTATTTTTCATAGAGAATTTATATATTTTGCTATATTATGCTTCAAATCTTATGTTATAAATATGAATATAATCAAGCATGTGTAGAACATTTTATGAATACTTGAAGATTTGAATAAATTCATGTTTAGGAATTTGTTTATGAATCATATTTCATGAAAAGTTTATATATTATGCTCATTTATTCTTTAATCTTATGTTATGACTATGAATTTGATCAAGAATGCCTAAAACATCTTATGGATATTCAAACATGATGAAGAACATGTTCTTGATGTTCTTGAAATATGTGTGTACCGTGTGCTAGTGTGTGTAAGTGTGTGTTTAATTTTATGTTTAAAAGTATTTAATCCCCTATGTTTAAATAGTAATCGTTTTTCAATAGTAACTTTGACTTTTGACTTTAAATATGAATTTTGACCAATAATATCATGTAGTAATTTCAAGAATTAATATAAAATAAAATTTGGTTTTATTTAAGAAAGGACTTTTGTCTAACGATTTCAAAATCGGGGATTAAATAACGCTTTCAAAATCGGGTTCACCTTTATTAAAAATAAACCTTAATTTGGATTTATAAATTGAATAAGAATTTCTTGGTTAATTCAGTTGTATGACTTTGGTATCAGTGTGTTTTACTATAATATTTCAATTCTAGATTACCGAATTTCCTGTACCTTACTGTTACTCCTTGTTACAATATGCCTTAATTGTACTCATTCATGTGTCGCATTAGTGTAGAAAGAACCTAGTTCTCTAAGTCCGTAGTAGTTCACTACTTTCAGGAACTAGGTCTGGATAGTGGAACCCCGAATACCTTACTTGATTCTGTATCGTAGCAGGTGAGGTTAAAATATTTTCAACTGGGATCATGAGTCTACATATAAAATATTTTATTATTTATCCCAATAAGGGATCAGTCTTATTTTCCCTAATTATAGTATTATCCCCTTTTTGGGAAATATCTGATATAAGGATATCTATTATCCTATTATATAAAACAAAATCCTTGTTCGAGTATAAGTTACAAACATATCATACTCAAGTCCATTGTGGCGAGTATTGATATAATGTAACTCTATTCTGTATTTAAAATGCAAGATCTGTATCTGTATCTGTATCTGTTGGGCCCGGTGGTATGGTAGAACTAATAGCCGGGTGGCAAGGGCCATCGTCTATTACTATACCTGCCGGCAAATCTGATCTTCATGTTGGTTTAACTGGAGGTTAGTTATTCCACATTAAGTGACGGGAAAGGTACGTCCCTCCCTCTGTCTGTATCTGGATCTCGAGGGGTTGCTCCCGACAGATCATGGAGGAAGAAGGCTGGATTGATTTTGTTATTTCTGATTTCATTCTGTTTAAGGAGTAAAGGATGGAGAACGCCTACTTGCAGGGCATTAATACTTTATTGTCGTATGGTTCATATTTTCAAGAATCTGATACCCAGTCCCCCTTACTCCCTTTTTCTCAAAATAAATATGAACCAAATATTTGCATTGATTATTATTTTATTGATTTCCGGTATAGTACTATTAATATATTATTTTATTAATATTATCAAACTCCAACTTTTATAGTCAAACACTTTTCAAATATACCTATACGTATATATGTAATTCCAACTACCCCCCTCACTTAGTCACTTTGACTAACCCTAGCACTGTACAACTCATGGTTTCAGGTTTAACGGGCGCTTACTAGAAGGTATCTTGAAGCCTAGTGTGTCTTCTCGTTAGCATGATAGTTCAAGGTTCTTTAGAATAAGTTATGCTTCCGAGCTTGTAATTGTCTATTACGGCGTGGTCACTACTTTTGATATCTATACTATGCCATTACTGGCTTATTTATTGCATTCCCCTATCATAGTTTTGAAAGTTTCAAAATTATAAAATTTTCGTTGCAGTGTTCCAATACTCTGATATTGTATAGCACTGTCCGTTCGCTGGAGTGTTTCTCGGGTGCTAGGCCTCACATCCACTCGAGAGATACTTTGGTGCGGGGTTGTAGTGTATAGGGGCGCTACAACTAAAGTGGTATCAGAGCAACCGGGTTAATCTAGTACCCTAGGTGCTCTTTCTTGAAAATGTCTTTCAAAAATACGACACTTTAAAATACTTTATTATTGCTCTTCTGCATGTTCATATCTCGAGTCCTAGGAATTGCTTCAAGATACCCGTAGGGCCGTTAGTGCATCATGCTTATTCCGTGTACATATTATGTGTTCATAACTTCAGTGTTATATTTGAATTTATTACCTTGTGTCAATCTGTCAATCTGTGAATCATTATTTAACCTCCATGCATTATATTTTTCAATGCGATTGTGATTCTAGCATCATAATTTCACCACCAAGGACCCCACACAATCAGACACCATCAGCCACAACAACTCCCATAGGAGCACTAGATATAGCAGAGGCCTTTAGACAGTTTATGCAGACATACGTGCCAGTACCTAATCACGGAAATGAAAGAACTTTGGAAAAGTTCCTTCAGTTGAATCCACCAAAGTTCTTCGGGGAACCCAATGACCTTAAGGCAGAAAAGTGGATTGCAAGCCCTGAAAAGACATATGAGGCAATGGATATTTACCCCGAGGATCCAAAACGAGTACAATATGCAACCTTCTTATTGGAAGAGGCAGCATTAAGTTAGTGGAAGCATGTCAAGCAGAGATGGTTGGATACCGGAGTTCAAAGTAATTGGATTGAGTTTGTAAGGGAATTTCAACATAAGTACATTCCTCAAGTAACCAGGGATGCCCGAGAGGCCGAGTTCATGAATTTAGTACAAGGGTATATGTCAGTAGCCGAATACGAGGCCAAGTTTGTTAGGTTAATACAATATGCACCACATATCTTGAGCGACGAGCGTCGCAAAACAAAGAGATTTGTTGATGGATTGAAACCGGACCTACGATGGGCATTAGCTCCTTTTGATATTGAGGGATATAGCCGGGCTGTGGATAAAGCCCTAAACACTGAGGCAACACACAAGAGTATTCGCCTGAATTCAAAACATCAAAACCCAACTAATGATAAACTACCACGAGGAGAGAAACGAGTTGCCAGCCAAATTGCTCATATACAAAAGAAGAAATCTAGGCATACCCAACAACAATCCTCGCAAGTTCCCCTAAAGGTCCAAGATGAAACCATTTGTGACTTCTGTCACGGGCCGCGACATACTGAAGAGAATTGCTGGAAAAAGGCCGGTTTATGTTTGCGATGTGGTAGTGATGAACACCAGATCCGTGAATGCCCAAAGAAAGCCAAACAAGGGCAACCAAGGAGAGGAAAAATTATTGTCGGAACTTCAAGAAATCCATTAGGAAAAGGCAGGGCCTATGCTGTGGACGGAGATGTGCATCCCAAACCTTCAAGTAATGTGAAGGGTACGGTACATGTTCTTCACACGCCAGTTAAAGTCCTATGACCCTGGCGTCATGCATTCATTCATTGCATTACAATTATGTGCTTATTTATTTTCTGAGTGCCTTTTCTAGGGATTTAGGTCATTATGATATATATATAAACACTTCTCTTCTCGGCTAGTAATCATTCCTACCCCCTAGTTTATGAAGTTATGAATGACAAAATATGAGATCATCCTAGAAAAGGATGAAAAATACTATCAAAATTATTTCATGACAAAATGAGAATCTGAGGACAGATTCTTTTTAAGGGGGGTGGATTGTAACAGCCCTAACCTGGGCCGAGTTGGAAAAGGTAAAGTAAAGGGGTTATTCAAGAAGCACATATAATCTCGGTCCTTATTTATTCTCTTCATGCATTACATTCTATGTGACTTATGTGCTTTTATGTGTTACACTTTAATTAAATGATCGTAGATTTAATTATTTCCTTTATTTAACTCGTACCTTGAGACTCTTCTCATAAAATCCTAGAATTCTAGTATTCATTCCCTTTTAGCACCTAAAACCCTTTCATATGCTTCAAAATCCATTCCTACAGTTTTAGGGTGGAAATTACGAAAATACCCCTACAGTTCAAAAATATTCCTACGTTTCCCGAAGCACTTCCACTACCCAATATTGTAACCAAAAGAATCCTCACATTATTTCGAGGATCGTGATACTCTCCGTGAACCATAATTCCCATCCTAACTCCCGTAGTGACAAAAACCGGCGAAAACCCTAGTTTATGATTCGATCATAAATAAATCCTTGCTCATCTACTTTTTGATATTCAATATTATAACCAAAACGATCCTCAAATTATTTTATGAATTTTCATGCATTTACCAAAAACTCGATTTCACCATAGCATATTTTATAAATATTTTCCTTTCTAAAAATCACCATTTTATTTTAAACGATTAGCTTTTATTCAAGAGTCGAAATTATACTTAAAACGATCCTTGAATTTTTCTCTACATTATAGTGATTTTTCCAAACTCTAAACTTTATTATAGCTTCGTTTATATAATTCTCCTATGAGTTTCATCATCTTTATTATTCATAACTTATGAACGAAAAGTCTAAATATTTCACAATTATAATCAAAACGAAGCCCGTTTTTCACTCGATCTTTCATTAATTCACTACTTCAAGATTTTACCTCTCGACTCTTGAATAAATTTTACATTTATTTTTATTTCAAGATGACATCATCCATGACCTCATGCTCTTCTAGAAGGATTAATTAAATGAACATAATTTCTCCACATTTCCTAACTAATTACCTAGCATTTGTTCATAATATAATTTAACCACATCTCCTAATTAATCACCAAGCATTTGTATGAATTAGGAGACATCTACATCTCCCTTAAACTTTCAATTTATTGCTTAGAGACCCCTCATGACTACCTATAAATACCCCCTCAAGCCTCATTTATACTTCACAAATCAACACACAAAATCACTCTCTTCTCTCCCCAACCTCACGCCATTCCCTCCCCTCTCTCTCTAAGGTATGTTTTCTTCTATTATTTCATGCTTTATATTATGTTCTTAGTATAAAAATAATAGTAGCATGTCTAGGATTAATTAAATTATGCTTTAGGAATTTATTTTATGAAATACGTGCATAATTGTTAGTTTTAAATACAATGTGTGCACATTATGGAATTTTATTTAATTAAATGCATGAATTATGATATGATATAATGTGAGTATGTATTTAAATGATTATGATCTTGTTTGATTAAATTCATGCCTAGAATAATTTATTTAGAATTATTTTTCATAGAGAATTTATATATTTTGCTATATTATGCTTCAAATCTTATGTTATAAATATGAATATAATCAAGCATGTGTAGAACATTTTATGAATACTTGAAGATTTGAATAAATTCATGTTTAGGAATTTGTTTATGAATCATATTTCATGAAAAGTTTATATATTATGCTCATTTATTCTTTAATCTTATGTTATGACTATGAATTTGATCAAGAATGCCTAAAACATCTTATGGATATTCAAACATGATGAAGAACATGTTCTTGATGTTCTTGAAATATGTGTGTACCGTGTGCTAGTGTGTGTAAGTGTGTGTTTGATTTTATGTTTAAAAGTATTTAATCCCCTATGTTTAAATAGTAATCGTTTTTCAATAGTAACTTTGACTTTTGACTTTAAATATGAATTTTGACCAATAATATCATGTAGTAATTTCAAGAATTAATATAAAATAAAATTTGGTTTTATTTAAGAAAGGACTTTTGTCTAACGATTTCAAAATCGGGGATTAAATAACGCTTTCAAAATCGGGTTCACCTTTATTAAAAATAAACCTTAATTTGGATTTATAAATTGAATAAGAATTTCTTGGTTAATTCAGTTGTATGACTTTGGTATCAGTGTGTTTTACAATAATATTTCAATTCTAGATTACCGAATTTCCTGTACCTTACTGTTACTCCTTGTTACAATATGCCTTAATTATACTCATTCATGTGTCGCATTAGTGTAGAAAGAACCTAGTTCTCTAAGTCCGTAGTAGTTCACTACTTTCAGGAACTAGGTCTGGACAGTGGAACCCCGAATACCTTACTTGATTCTGTATCGTAGCAGGTGAGGTTAAAATATTTTCAACTGGGATCATGAGTCTACATATAAAATATTTTATTATTTATCCCAATAAGGGATCAGTCTTATTTTCCCTAATTATAGTATTATCCCCTTTTTGGGAAATATCTGATATAAGGATATCTATTATCCTATTATATAAAACAAAATCCTTGTTCAAGTATAAGTTACAAACATATCATACTCAAGTCCATTGTGGCGAGTATTGATATAATGTAACTCTATTCTGTATTTAAAATGCAAGATCTGTATCTGTATTTGTATCTGTTGGGCCCGGTGGTATGGTAGAACTAATAGCCGGGTGGCAAGGGCCATCGTCTATTACTATACCTGCCGCCAAATCTGATCTTAATGTTGGTTTAACTGGAGGTTAGTTATTCCACATTAAGTGACGGGAAAGGTACGTCCCTCCCTCTGTCTGTATCTGGATCTCGAGGGGTTGCTCCCGACAGATCATGGAGGAAGAAGGCTGGATTGATTTTGTTATTTCTGATTTCATTCTGTTTAAGGAGTAAAGGATGGAGAACGCCTACTTGCAGGGCATTAATACTTTATTGTCGTATGGTTCATATTTTCAAGAATCTGATACCCAGTCCCCCTTACTCCCTTTTTCTCAAAATAAATATGAACCAAATATTTGTATTGATTATTATTTTATTGATTTCCGGTATAGTACTATTAATATATTATTTTATTAATATTATCAAACTCCAACTTTTATAGTCAAACACTTTTCAAATATACCTATACGTATATATGTAATTCCAACTACCCCCCTCACTTAGTCACTTTGACTAACCCTAGCACTGTACAACTCATGGTTTCAGGTTTAACGGGCGCTTACTAGAAGGTATCTTGAAGCCTAGTGTGTCTTCTCGTTAGCATGATAGTTCAAGGTTCTTTAGAATAAGTTATGCTTCCGAGCTTGTAATTGTCTATTACGGCGTGGTCACTACTTTTGATATCTATACTATGCCATTACTGGCTTATTTATTGCATTCCCCTATCATAGTTTTGAAAGTTTCAAAATTATAAAATTTCCGCTGCAATGTTCCAATACTCTGATATTGTATAGCACTGTCCGTTCGCTGGAGTGTTTCTCGGGTGCTAGGCCTCACATCCACTCGAGAGATACTTTGGTGCGGGGTTGTAGTGTATAGGGGCGCTACACTTAGCGCGGGATAGGATGTGATTCCCTCCGCCGGGGCGTTACACCCTATTTGTGTGGTATCAGAGCTTAAGGTTCAAAACCGGGCTCTTGAGTCATTTTGTGTCGGTCTAGGTCGTACGGCATAGGAATATTTGTGCATTGCATTTACTTGAGTTGGCAATTATGATTAATTGGCATGAACTTTCTGAACTACTTGATTACATGCTTACATCTTTTAATACACTTGCGCTTATCCTTTTGCTGAGATTGAATCATGCTAGGTACGATTGAATTAATTGTGTAAATGCTTTAGAATTTTGGAATTGTTGCTTACCTGTTAATCGACTTGTGTTGAAAGAATTCATTTTTCTTAAATGACTACTCCGGTTACTTAAAATAAGTGCTTTTAGCTTGAATTTTGTACTTGTTAGAAGCATGCTTCGAATGTGAACCTAATGACTTGACTACTTGCCTAATTGCTATGGAAACTTAAGAACTACATGCTCCTTGTTACTAATATGTTAGAATTCAATTGTTTTATAATCAATTATGCTAGTACCTTAAATGATTGTGTCCTTGCCTTAGGTAGCTTGAACTCTCCTTTGATAACTTATTTAATTGTCTACTCGCTTTAGCAACGTATAGATTACTTGCTTTTGCACACATTGAATTGAGTTGACTGAACTTATGTGCTTAATTAAGTATCGCGAGTATCTTATGTTGCAATTATGTACTTATGTGATTACAACCATTTTGTAACTAAATTGCTTACTGCTTTTCATAAGTGCTTACTAACCATCATGTATACATACACATGCTTTCAACTATGTGTTGTAGAGGAAATTCCATCGCAATGTCCCCCTTGAGATATGACATGGATGCGCAACCTATGCTCTAAGGGATACCGACATTAGTTGATTAAAGGTACGCAAAAACATGTACCGCATTTCATTTTAAATATGCAAACCTAGGTGTATGCAATTGATTCTTTTATGATGGTTATATATGCCACGACATGTTAGGGGTTGTAGGGACCTCTCTAATGTATGTGCAAGAGAGATGTGAATTCTCTCTAACTTGTCTGCAAGAGAGATGTTGGATTCTCTCTAATTTATGTGCTTGGGAAATGCTGGATTCTCCCTAATTTACGTGTTTTAAGGATGTTGGATTCCTTCAATTTAGGTGTTGGGAATTGTTGGATTTTCCTAACTTAGGTGTTTGAGAAATGTCGGATCTTTTCTCAAACTAGTCCTTTGGGAGATGTCGGATTCTCTTGAACTTAGGCGCTTGAGAGACGGGGTGCTCTCACTTGTGTGCTTGAGAGACGGGGTGGTCTCACTTGTGTGCTCGAGAGACGGGGTGCTCTCACTTATTTGTTTGGAGATGGGGTTCTCTGCTCTTTGTTGTGCTTTGTGTTCGGTTTACTTTGGCTACGATCGGAAGCAAGTGGCTTTGGAGGATATCGAGATTCCAGCACACCGACGACACGATGCTCGAGGAAGGATCGACCATCCAAACACTAAGTAAAGATTTCTCGTCTCGAAGAGACGAAGATCTAGGTATCCAAGAAGGTGAAAGACTACAAGAGACTAAGGCGGTCAAGAATCTGTAGATGTGACCGAGAGGATTCGGTGTCTTAATCACCAAATCAAGGAATAAAGTCTTTGACGAACCACTACTTCAACGATTAGCCATCTCAAGGCTTCTTCTGGGATAACTTCCCTTGATCCTAAGTGGAGCAACTTCAGCAATAAGATTGGCTTTAACAAGCGTACAACATTGATCAAAGCCTTACACAGAAACTTTCAATGAAGGTAGAGTGACGTGTATGTAGAATACGGAAGTCAGTGTAACCAATCGAAGGAGGCTAATCTCGCAAGTCAACTAACCTACACACGTTTGGGGATTGCAACCGTTATGTTGGACTTAACCGAACACATATTATTTCCGGTGATGGGATTTCAGTGGATCCTTCTAAGATAGAAACAGTTTCTCTTTGGGAGCAACCAAAGAATGTGTCGGAAGTAAGGAGTTTTCTTGGCTTAGCAAGTTATTACTGCCGATTCGTCAAGGATTTTTCTAAGATTGCCGCACCTCTCACACGATTAACTAAGAAGGAAACAAAGTTTGTGTGGGATGAAGCTTGTGAAGAGAGCTTCCATGTACTTAAGGAGAAATTGACAACGGCTCCGGTGTTGACTCTACCGGAAGGTTCGGATGGGTTTTCAGTTTTTACCGATGCATCCAAGGAAGGGTTGGGATGCGTGCTTATGCAAAATGGTAGGGTGATTGCTTATGCTTCGAGGAAATTGAAGGAGCATGAGCAGAATTACCCAACACATGATCTTGAGTTGGCCGCGGTGATATTTACCTTAGCAAAATAGCGACACTACCTCTATGGAATTAAGTTTGAGGTATATATCGACCACAAGAGTCTCCGTTACTTGTTCACACAGAAGGAATTGAACATGAGACAACGACGGTGGATGGAATTCTTGGCAGATTACGATTGTGTCATACAATATCATCCGGGGAAGGCGAATGTAGTTGCGGATGCCTTGAGTCGGAAAGCAAAGATTGCTAATCTTGAGGTTGATTTCGGTAAGGGTGAAACCGAGATCCTTGTTTCGCAATCAAGGTTGGCTAACATCACTATAAGGCCGGATTTGAGGCAAAGGATTCTAGATGCACAATCAACGAATGATTGGATTCAAAGACAAGTGATTCGAGCAAAGGCTAATCCGAAGTCTAAGTTTGGATTTGATGATTTGGGGATCTTTAGGTACAAGGGCCGAGTATGTATACCGGATGGATTGCAAAAGTTAGTGCTTGAAGAAGCACATAGGACCGTCTACACGATGCATCCGGGTGGCAACAAGATGTACCGGGATCTCAAGAAGTACTTTTGGTGGCATGGAATGAAAAAGGATGTGGCTAATTTTGTTAAGAGATGTCGAGTTTGTCAACAAGTTAAGGCCGAAAATCAATTACAAGCGGGAAAGTTGCAACCGATACCGATTCCCGAGTGGAAATGGGAACAAGTCACTATGGACTTTGTGACCGGGCTTCCGAGAGTGAAGAAGGGATTTGATGGAATTTGGGTCATTGTAGATAGCATTACAAAATCTGAATACTTTCTACCGATTCGATCGACCGATAAAGTGGAGAAATTAGCGGAGTTGTATCACCGAGAAATTGTGAGACTACATGGGATACCCGCTAGCATTATTTCGGATAGAGATCCTCGTTTCACTTCTAAGTTGTGGAAAGTTCTTAACAGATTATGGGGTACGAAGTTAAGTTTTAGTACCGCATTTCATCCGAAAACAGCTGGATAATCCGAACGGGTGATTAAGTTTCTTGAGGATTTATTAAGGGCTTGTGTAATGGATTTTTCGGTTGAGTGGGATAAACAATTGACTTTGATCGAATTCGCCTACAGTAATAGTTACCAATCTTCGATCAAGATGGCACCATATGAAGCTTTGTATGGCCGTAAGTGTAGGTCTCCTCTTTATTGGGATCTTGAGGAATGGAAATGGACCGAGGAAAATGGTTTGGAGCGAGGAACCGAGCCCGATTTGATTAAGGGACCAATTGAAAAAGTGCAAAGGATTAAGCAACACATGAAAGCGGCACAAGATCGGCAAAAGAGTTATGCCGACCGGAGAAGGAAAGATTTGAAATTTGAAGTGGATGACCGAGTTTTCTTAAAGGCAACACCGAGAAAGGGTTTCTCAAGTATTGGAAAGGGTGGTAAGTTGAATCCGAGATTCATTGGTCCGTTTGAGATTGTGGAACGTATCGGGGAAGTTGCTTATCGCTTGGATTTGCCTCTGAATCTCACGGGAATCCATAATGTGTTTCATGTGTCAAAATTGAGAAGGTATTTCCGGGACGAGATGGAAACTATGCCGGTTGAAGAGGTACAATTGGAATCAGATTTGACATTTAAACAACAACCGGTAAAGATCTTGGATAGGAAGGTTCAAGAGTTGAGGTATCGACAAATTCCATTGGTTAAGGTACTTTGGGAAGATCTTAAGTCCGTAGAAGCAACATGGGAGATGGAAGAGAAGATGCGGAGATATCATCCTGAGTTGTTTTTCGATGGTAAATCTGGGGACCAGATTTCTTTAAGGAGGGGAGGTTGTGACGCCCCATTTCTCGATGAAGGTATGCTTTGGTACGAGAGTGAACGATTTACCCTTCTTTGCATGAATTATGTGAATAATATGCCTTAATAGACCGTTATGCTTGAACTTATGTGGAATATATGACATGTATGAAATACGTGACTATTTGATATGGTAATTATGTGCTCGTATTGCTTCCATTTGGCTTCGATGGCATGCTTCGTGTTTAATCAAAATAATGTGCTTATTTGGACATTAAAGTATAATTTAGGGACTAAATGGTAAATTTATTTTCTAACCCTGGAACTGGACAGAACTTAATAAAATTGAGTAGATAATTTGATTACGAGTTCGTGGGTTTTTGAATCGCTCGATTTGGAGTTCGGATGAAGAAGTTATGGCCATTTTACGAAAAGTCAACCTTTTTATAAGACTTATGACCCAATTCCGAATTTAGCCCAATTTGAGACCCAATTTCACTCCTGACTCGCTCCAATTGATCCGGTTCGCGCCCCAAATAGCTGACCTAAATTACTAAATCAGATTTTAACACCCAAACCTCATTTTACGTTAAAACACATGATTCAAACCCTCTCTCCCTCACTTTTCTCTCCAACCCATTCATCTTCTCTCAAGAACACCTTCAACCATTTTCAAGAGACAAGTTAGGAGATTGAATCTAGAGATTCGAGACTCAAGACCAAGTTATTCTCTTCTATTTTCAGCTCTCAAGGTAAGCTTTATGTGCTACTTCCATGGTTTTATGTTCTTGAGCTTCTTGACTTGAATTTGAACTGGGGTTCTTATATGTTGGATTGAATTCGAATTTCTTGTTGGAAATATGATTCTTATGGTGTTAGGAACAATTTGATGTAAGTATTTCTTGATTTCATGCTTGTTTGAAGAATCCACCATTGGTGTTGTAGAATGATTATGCTTGAGTTTTTATGAGGTTTGGAATCAATTTTAGTTGAATTCATGCTAGGATTAGAGAATCACCATTGAAGAGCATGCTTGAACTATGAAGCTTTTATGCATATATGTAATTCTTGATTAAATGATTTAATTCTTGGATTTTATGCTTATATCATGTTCTTATATGATGTATGAATGTTTTATGATGCTTAATTGAGGTTTTGGAATCTTAATTTCATGTTTTGGGGTGTTTAGAACTCATTCCCGTCGAGTTCGAAGTGGCTGTCACGTTTTTTTTTTAAGTTCTGGGCAGAATCCACTAGGGTGGATTTTTGTTGTGTAAAAATCCATGGGGGTGGATTTGAGGCAGTAGCTTCTGGACAATCCGCGAGGGTGGATTTTTTTGTGAAGGAAAATCCATGGGGGTGGATTTTCCCCAGCCTTGTTTTCTTGACTTGTTTCGCTTGTTTTGACTCTTGTATGTCCTTTTCTTGTTTCTATAATACCTTTAATGAGTTGTGGCCGTATTATATGTGGTGGAACTTCTTGCATATCACTTGTTATGATTTTACTGCCTTGATCAAGTTTAAGTTGTTACATTTTGCTAAGTTATGCATTTAGTTGAACTTGTAAAACTTCCTACGCTATGTGTGACCTTGACATGCTATACATGCTCATGATTGATCCTCACGCTTCATTAAGTGCATGATATGACTCCATAAGCATTCATAACTCTCATAAGTGACTTGTTACTTAAGCTGTGCGTCGTTTACTTGGTTTGGGTCGAGTCTCACCTTTGTTAGTACGTTTATCTTATTAGGTGGTGAGTCTCCGACCGAGTAGTCCGTTGCTCGTGGTCGACCTTTGAGGTTCTTGGTAAAGGTGAGGAGTTATATTATTAAAATGCTTTCAAATTGTGGACAATACCGTATAGCCTTCATGATTTGGTTCTCAAATTCCCGTTTTGAAAACTATATGTATAGGCAAAGTATGCCGGATTTTGGGAGCTTGGCTCATTATACTTATATCGTTGCTTATTGAAAACGGTTTGCAACCATAGTATGAATCTTGGTATACGGGATAGGTACCCGAAATGTTTTGGTTTTGAAAAGGATATATATGTACGTATGTGGCGAGATGTTTTGGACCATGCTACGAAAGTGGTATGGAGATTGATGTACCTTGCAGGGACGCTTGCTTGGGGAAATCGAACTTGAGCTCGAGGATGGAGGTGAGTGATATTCCGGGAAGCAAGGGCCGACGGATGTCCTTATCCAAAGTTCCCACTGTGGACAAGATTACTAAGACTCCGAGGAGGTTTCAGGGTTGAAGTCTTCTTGGAGAGAGCTAGGTTTCATGGACCGAATTCTCTATGTTATGGATGATCGGGGGTGTGTAACATCCCGACTGATCACACTCTTCAGGTAAACTATTATGTGCGCTATTCAATTATTTCCTTATGTGATATTTCATTGCTAACGTGAATTATTGAAGTTATTTGAACTTATTTGCTTTAATATGAACATTTAATTTGCCTTGCTTTGTATTTGCTCGTTTTGGATCCGTATTTAATTCTGATTTATGTGAATTTGTGATATGTGTTAATTATATGCTTTATGAACTCGATTATGTGCTCGTATATGTTTTGGTATTTATTTTGCTTGCCTTTTGGGGTTCGTTTTGGAGACGGGACCTAAAGGAGTCTAAAAAGCATTTAGCGCACCTTGGGTTCCGGGACGCGTATTTTGAGCTCGGGAATTCAGATTTGAATTCCGTCACCACCATTGAACTCGTTTCGACGATTCGGGTTCGATGGGACAAGCCTCACGTTTTTCTAAGTTCATTAAGAAATTCAAATTTCACCCGTAACGAGCCCCTGACGCTTGGAAGCTACCTTTTGACCTAGCTTTGAGTTGTGGACCCCACTTAAACTCAACCAAGCCTTAACCATGATTTGTGACTTGAGTTAGCTAACCATTTCAGCCCCTTAACCCCTTGATACTGATCCATTCCCTCCCTCTCTCATCAATACCGATCAGCCAAGCCAAGCAAGGAAGAAGGAAAAACCTTTTGGCCATATCTTTGATTTTGAGCTCAAATCTTCATCAAGGCTTCTCCAAATTGAAAGGTGAGTTCATGGTTGCAATCTTCTCTCTATCTTCTCTCTTTTATATGCTTTTGAGTTTAATTTCTTGGTGGGATTAGGAGATTGAGGAAGCATGTGAATAGTTGTAGTTGGGAGAATTGGTTTGATTCTTGCTCCTTTCTTGTTTCCTTGAGACTTGATGATGATTTATGACTCCTAAAGCATGCTTGTTGATATTTATTGCTTCTTCTCTCTTGGTTGTTGAGATATGATCATTTTCCATTAATGAGTTTTGGAGAATTGGATGAGATATACATGATGCATTTCTTCCCTTCATTCTTGCCTTGTATTTGCTTGCATTTTTTGGAGCTGATTTGTGGTTACTTGTTGAGCATGAAACTTTGGCGAATTGATGTTATTTTGATTCTTGGTATTTGTCTTTTAGAAGGCATAAGAGTTCCCTTGGAGCCCCCAACCGAAATACCCTGTTTTTGCTTCCTTTTTTCGGCCATTTTTTGCCAAAAATTTTTCCAGGCCGAAGGCCTGACACGGCCACGTCAAGTTTCAAAGGAAAATGGACACGGCCGTGTTGAGCCCTCGACCCTTAATTTTTTGAATTTTTCTGCCTGACACGGCCGCGTCAGTTTACAAAGAAAAATGGACACCGCCGTGTGAAGCCCTCGGAAATGTTTTTTTCGAATTATTTCGCCTGACACGGCCGTGTCCATTCCCCTTTCTTTTCTGACACGGCCGTGTCAAGCAGGGTGGCATCCGGGGAGATTTCTTTCGCCTTTTCGTTGCTTCTTGTTGGTCTTTCTTGTCCCGTTTGTGATGTGTATGCATAAGTGACTTGCCTTATGAGGTACTAAGCCTTATGTTATGAATTGTGCTTTGATTTACCTCCTCGTTTGTGATATATGTTCTTATATGAATTATTTGCTCGTAAATGGCCTTAATGTGAATTCATTTCATATCATTGGCATCATAAGCATACGTACGCATGTACCGAACGTCAATGTGGTTCATTTTGAGTCAAAGGGTGTTTCTTGTTGTTTGTCTTGTTCAGCGGATCTTCCTGTAGAGGACGAGCTTGCTCCGTAGGTGTCCGGTTTCCTCTTTTGGTCTCCACTACGTCCGTTGACAAGGTGAGGTTTTGCTCTTTTAGTTATTTGACCTACGACCCTAATTGGTTTCAAACCTTGCATGCGAATACGTATAATATATGGTAAATAAGTGCATGATACGCATGTTGCGGGTTCTTCCCATTTGTTATAAGAGTTTGGAAAACGTTTTGTATAAGAATATATGCTATTTTGCTTTTGTTTGCAAAAGTTTAGTTTTGGGCCAGTGTGTGTGTGTAAGCGAGATTTGGCTTTGAAAGATAAGCTTTGAGATATGTTTGTGTGATTTTCGTGATATGTTTGGGCCCCGGAGTGTGGTATGGTAATCTCGGGACGGCCGAGGGGTCGCCGAGCTCTTCCATCAACACCTCCATTTGAGAGTCTCACCCAACCTTAGGAGGTTGAGGAAGGGTGTTTCTCTTGAGCCGGCGGAGGCAACCACCGAAGGTTTCAAGGTAGTAATTAAACCTTGTCTCGTTTCTGTGTGTGGATAGTTAGGGCCGATCAACCCTTCTATCAACCGGTGTTGGGGACGGATGATGATTCGTTTTGTTTTGCTTTGGTCTTCGTATATGGGAGTTTGGTGTGTGACTCGTACTCGCCGAGTTGGTTTAGTTTTGTATGATCTGTGAAATGAGAGTGGATTTCTAATTACTTAAAATTTGGCAAATTTCTCCTTTTTCCTTCCCTTTTACTTTATGTATATATATATCACGGGAATTAATTTGGCTTGCAAAAACCACTCTTCGTTCAAGGATCCTTCCGTTTTATTAATTGCTTTGCTCTATATATGTATATCGGGTGAGTGAGTAGCCCCCTCACTAGTCACTAGGACTAACCCTCGTTGTTGTTTTCCCCTTTTTCCTTTCTTTTGAGTTGCAGGTTCTTCGGAGTCAAGCTAGGCGGCAAGTGTCTTTTGGAGTTCACTTGTGGTTTAGCTTGAGTCTTCATGCATTCGTAGTGGTTTACTTTCTCTTTTGCTTATGTACCTGGGGATTATGTATTCTGATTACACTTTTGTTTTTGGCCGAGATAGCATTGTATATATTGTATATGAGCTAGCATGATAGTTGGATTACTTGACCCTACTCTCATTTTGATTATGTATATATGTGATGATCTTGGGATATATGTTTGGCTTGTGAATTGCTTTAATTGCTTCCGCTACTCTGATTTTATTTTGTGCAGTTCTTGAGGGTCTAGGCCGCCTAGCGAGGGTGTGAGTTTTGTGTGTCTCCCGTTCGCTACGGTTTGATACGGGTGCGAACTTCTATTTCGTTACTCGTGTTGGACCCTAGTGCGGGGGATGTGGCACCCTTCGCTCCGGGGGTGTTACATCCTTGCGTGGTATCAGAGCCCTCGATTGTAAAACCGGAGCTCTGAAGTTGTTTTGAGTCTGTCTAGGTCGTTCGGTTTAGGAGTACGTGCTTATTTGCATTCATCTACATCTCTATATGATTTAATTGTTTTCAATTCTTGATAATTGACTACATAATCATGAACTGAGCCCCATGCATCGATATTCTTTGATTTGTGTACTTTCAGGATGCCTCCCAGAAGGAGAGCAGATAGGGAGCAGACTCCTGGCCTTAATCAACCCCCTCCACAAGCATCTCCACCTCCACCAATGAATGCTGAGAATATAGTGCAGGCCCTTCTGAATCAACTTCAACAGAACCAGAGGGATAATCATCAGGGTGAAGGACAAGGTGGACACGTAACTCCAGTTTTCAAGGAGTTCAGAAATAATAACCCGCCTAAGTGGTATGGAGGAGACGACATCCAAGCAGAAGAATGGTTGTCAGAGATTGTCGGAATTTGGGAAATTTGCCCCGCACCTTCACATAAGAAAGCGGTTTGCACGGCTCGGTTTGTGCAAGGCCCCGCTTCCAATTGGCTTAAGGCTGCAAGAGCTCGATTGGAAAGGTGTGGAGAAGAGTTTGATTGGGAAAATTTCGTAAGAGAATTTCGTCACAAGTATGTTCCTCCAAGTGCTCGCGAGAGGAGACTACAGCAATTCACAGAATTGAAACAAGGGAACTGCTCGGTTGAAGAATATATCATGGAATTTGAGAGACTTGCACCGTATGCTCCACATATTTCCAATGATGATACCCAGAAGGCACGGAACTTTATTCATTGTAACACCCCGCATTTTCGGAACAAGATACGATGTCGTTTTCGTGCGATTAGATTGTTATTTATTTAACTCTGCTTGTGCTTGAATTGCCTTAATTATGTTTTAATAGTTTAATTGACTCGATTGCAACTTATGAAAATATGCGGACTCAAATGAAATATGTGTTTGGTGCCTCATTGCTCCTTAATTTAAATTATGTGGGCTAATTTGAGATTAATAAAAGTTGGGGATCTATTTTTAATTATGAGAAATTCAATTTGGACTTAATTGGGCTCTACTCTAAATCTTGGGGTACTTTTATAATTTTCTAATCTCTAATTGGATCGAATTGAACCCTAATTGAATTTTGTGAACTTAATCGCATCAACTAATTTCTTGGGGGACTTGTGTGCAATTTTGGGGAAATGGGTCTCCTTATACACCGAGAAACCCTAGCAGCCCATTTCATTTTCTTCTTCTCCCTTAGAACTTCAGCAGTTCCTTTCTCCCCTCATCAGCGGAAGCTCACCAACAGCGGCGCCACCCCTCTCCGACAACCACACCACTGCCGCTGACCACCATTTTTTCGCCGGCACCTTGCACCACGCCACTGCACCACCCTGTTTCTCCTTCCCCCTTCGTCTTCGGCGAGCTCCAGCAGCGGTGCAGCGATTTTCTCTTCCGAGATCTCCTTGCCACGGCGGCGATTCAGCTCCACGTGCAATCGTCGCGACTCAGCCCTTTTCTTCCCCTCCGTCAGTGATGTAGCAGCGGCGCAGCAATTTCACCAGATCGCCAGCCACCACGCTAGCTGTCTTCACATGCCGGCAACACCTCTGCTCCAGAGACATCGTGTCGTCGTCGCCTTCTCCTCCCATCTCTCTTGGGCCGAATCTCCCTCTCCCATTTAAGAAGACGAGAAGCAGCAGCGCAACCACCTTTCTCTCTCTCTCTCTCTCTCTCGTTCCAGATATAAAAGATTTGGGGGAAAGTTCTTTTACCGCCATCCACCATCCTCCTCACCATCTTGCCGCCGCACGCCTCGCTTCTGTCTCAGCCAAGTAGAGAAGCCACAGAACGCAGCAACTCCAACGGCCCGTTCCTTGCCCGCAACGACAACCGCGGTGTTCTCTGGCCATAGATCCGGGCACGAGACTGCTGCATGGCCACCGCCGCAGTGGGGTTCAGACCTGTACGACCACCTCCTTCTCGATTTCTCAGTATATGAATTCGACAACAGCAATCGGTAGCCGAGAACCCCTTTTTCTTCTCATTTCTCATATCTTAATTAAGTATAATTTTGTATTGTGTAATTGAATTGTAGTACCGATCTGTGAATGGAAATTTGGTTGGTTGCCAGAAAGTTGTTATATGAAACATCTATTGTTGATATTCTAAGGATAATCGGATTTAATTGGTTTAGCAGAACTACTTATTAAATTATAGGTGATTTAATAAGTGAATCCTTGTTTTGATCAATTAGTATTATATTAATTTGGGACGTTGGCTTATAAAAATTTGCTGCTAATTGGGTTAGATGAAAGTTGTAAAACTGATTTGGTAACTCCGTAATAAATAAATCAATAGTGTCTTTTGTATCTTAATATGAAATGCCTATGAATATAAATCTGACTATTTATGGACTTATGTATGAATCTTGAAATTTGATGATTAATCAGATCCGAGTCTTGGTGATTGATTTTGGTTTAGGATATTTAATTAAAATGAAATATCTCTTGTTTGGTTTTTATTTAATTTGGAACTTGATGTATTATGTAGAATACGTTAATAAATTAAGTTTTATGTTTGAAGTAGTACTTTTGACCATACTTTACGAGCAGGAATATTCAAGAAATAATGTATCAACAATTTGTCTTATTGATATTTTATGAGAATGGATTGGCGTGTTAATTGTGGAGAACGAGTGTATTAATTGTGAAATTAATCTCCTTGCTCTCAAGTATGTGAAATTGGACCCTAAGTTTTACTTTTAAAATGATCTTAGTAAATTAAATTGTACTTGCTTAAATACGAATCTATTTGATATAATATGCCTTTGATTCATGTTTGGAACATTAAATACTGTTCAATATCTGAATTACTCTTATACTTATATTTAGAATTGCTACTTGTAAATATGACCTTGTTGCACATGGGTATGCCTTAATTGACCACGACACCACCTTAGAAGCACAACATGAACACTTATGTATAACCACGATCATGTTGAGCAGCGCCGTGCATCTTGTTTGGTTCATATAGAGTCTAAGTTTGGGCTTCTGTATGTCTTGTCACAGAGTTTGGTGGTGCCAGTGGGCCCGAGGTTTAGAGTGTTTGGCCCTTCACACTCTCAGACTCTACTTTCACGAGGTGAGGTTTAGGATTTTGTATAGTTAAACGACCTATGACCCCAAGATGATGTTTTCAATCCCCGCATGCGATATACTATATATACGATTAAATATGTGTTGAATATGATATGTTGATGATCTTGTGTGAGTCCTGCGTGGATGGAGGTCATGAGGCTTAAAGTTCCATCGCGTAGGAAGGGTGTAAATATAAAACCAGTTTCTGAGGCATATGTAAGCTATTTTGGAAAAACCCAGTTGTGTTCTGATTCTGTAGCGAGATTGCCATGAAAGTTGGCATATGTTATGTTATGTTCTGTTCTGTTATGGGGCCCAGGAGCTACGGGTAAGGAGCCCCCGGGACGGTATCGGGCCGTCGGGGATATACCTGTGCGTAGTCTCCATCTATATGATGAGGATGTACCGGGACCCACCAGGAGGTTTGGTTGGGAAACGGAGTCCTGAGGGTTTGAGTAGCATTGGCACTCCCCTCGACTGTATGGATGGTTAGGGTCGCGCAACCCTACCATCACCCGGAGTTGAGGTTGGTATGTTATTTATGTTTTGTTATGATATGAGGAGTTGAGGTTGGAAGCTCGTACTCGCTGAGCATATGGTATGATATGTTATGGGGAATCGTGAATCGGAATAGAGTTTCTAAAAATGTTTTCTAAGTATATATATATATATTTGGGTTTTACTTTGAAACACTTTGGTATGCAACACCTATTCCCGGTTCATGAGTCCACCCTTTTGATATGTGCTGTGCTCTGTATATATATATTGTGGGTGTGCGTTAGCCCCCTCACTCAGTCAGTTGACTGACCCCCCTCATTTTATCTTTTAGTTTGCAGGTTTCCTTTTGGCTTGAGCTAGGCGGAAGTGAGTCTTCTGAGTCACACTTGTCGGTTTAGTTGGTGTTAAGATGCAATTGTCACATACTCTATTTATGTTATGTATTCTTATTTCGTTTTGGAGATTATGTTTTATGCTCTATTTAGACTTAAACCCGTGTGGGGTTAGTATACTAGCATTTGGATGTAATTAGCTATTCTGCTGATACTTATGTTGGTTTTTATGTTGCGATGATTTGAGATTCGGGACTAGGTATCTATGCTAGTTGAACCCGTCACTTATTTTATACGTTGATTTAATTGCTTCCGCTATCTGATGATAATTGTTTAAATTGCTTCCGCACTCTGAGTCTGTCGAGTTAGATCCGCCTAGCCTAGTGTGTGAGTTGGTCTCCCGTTCGCTTTGATTCAGTTTCGGGCACGGACTTTCCATTTCGTGATCGGGACTGGGTCTTAGTGCGGGGGATGTGGCATCCTCCGTTTGGGGTGTTACATCCTTAAGTGGTATCAGAGCTCTAGGTTGCAAAACCGAGCTCTAGTGTCGTGTTGTGTCTGTCTAGGTCGTACGGCGTAGGACAATTTGGTTATGTGCACACCTGCATTATGGTTTGAAGAGCTATGTATTCGAATTTTCATCACTTTGCTGAATTTATACTACTTGATGCATTGCATTTCTTGGTAGTTCTTGATTGATTTATTACATGGCATGAGCATTTACTAATCGACATACATGTTTCGACATTGAAGTTGTGAGATTTTCAGGATGCCGCCGCGTCAACAATATCACAGTCAACCGTCTCATCCAAATCTGAGCGACCAGAGACAATCTTCGAGTGGAGTACCGCCAATGAATTTGATGGCGATGATGTACCGAGAATTTAGGACACTTAATCCTCCTCAATTTCGGGAAGGGAATGATATAAGGGCCGAAGAGTGGCTTTTGGAAATCGAGGGCATTTTTGAGATATGGCCATGCAACTCTCAAGATATGGCTCGCCTTGTTACGTTCCTCCTACAAGGACAAGCAAGGCAATGGTGGAAAAGACTTGCCCAACAATTAGAGGCAACGAGCGAGGAGTTGACATGGGATGTGTTTGTTCGAGAAATTTGAAAGAGGTTTGCACCGGTCATTTTACAGGAACGAAGATTTGAAGAATTCCTCACTTTAAAACAAGGAGAAAGAACCGTTGTGGACTACCTAGGAGAATTTGAGAGGTTGGGCATTCATGTGCCCCACCTTACGAGTAATGATCGGGTCAAGGCTAGATACTTTACGGAAGGTCTTCGGGATGAGTTCAAGGAAGCCTTAATTGCTGAGGATACAAGCACATGGGATAAGGCCACGGAGAAAGCATTACGAGTTGAAAATAGGTGGTTGACAAAAAGTAAGGAAAGAAATGTGTCATGCTCAAATTTATACGTGAGAGAGAGATCCGATCAACAGGGAACTCGAACCAAGAAGATTCGTGGAAAGAAGCATAAGAACAGAAACCCTCGAAAGCTGAAGAAAGAAATCCAACCGTGTACCCATTGTGGGGGAACCGACCACGCTTACGACGCGTGTCGGGATCGATTGAAGAGGTGTTATGCTTGTGGGTCGGAGGAGCACAAGGTTTTCGTTTGTGATCGATCGAGAGCTAACAAACAACAAATACGAGATCAACGACTTCAAATCGGAGATCAAGATGAACCCGAATATTGAGGTATTAGCATTCATGGCATTTGCATACATGCATCGCTTAAATACTCTTACTTTGTTTTGCTTGATATAGGTGATGACTATTGTTGTTTTAATTGTGATAACTTGGATACCTGATCTAGTATTTGTAACTTGAAATTTCTACTTGTTTTGGACAGTTGCTGAAATGAATGAATTATGTACTTATGTGAACTATTCATGCCTTTGTGATTTAAAACTCTCTCGATTGCTTACTGACTTCTCATATAGCATACATACATACTGTAACCTTGTTTTACAGAGATTCCATCGCGATATCCCCCTTGATTTGAGGTATGAGCGTTGAATCTATACTCAAGGGACATCGATATCAGTTGTATAAGGTACAGCAAACATGCATCACATACCTTTCATCAAGTGTTATTCTGATGTTGGTATGTATGAATAACTGATCAGTGGATTTATGTGTTAGAGAGTCGCAGAATTCTCTACTTATGTGATAGAAAGATGCTGGATTCTTTCTAAACTTTGTTCACGAGAGATGTTGGATTCTCTTGTACTTGGGTATTCAGGAGATGCTGGATTCTCTCGAATTTAGGGGTTTGAGAAATGTTTGAATTTCTTGAACTAGAATGTTGGAAGATGCTGGAATCTGTCCGACTTAGGCTGAGAGACGGGGTTCTCTCAATTGTCTGCTCGAGAGACGGGGCTCTCTCTTATGTGATCGAGAGACGGGGTTCTCTCGCTTTCTGTGTTCGAGAGACGGGGTTCTCTCACCTTTTGAGCTGAGAGATGGGATTCTCTCTTGTTTGTTAAGGTTGCGTTACGCGTTGTCCTGGCTACGGTCTGTAGTGACGAGTTTGCAACGCCATTGAAGTTCAGTGTAGTGACAACTATTTGTCTTATGGGAATGAAAAACTACTTGATGAAAGCAACGGTCCAGTACTCGAATGGATCCCAATGGCAATGAGACCTCGCGAGAAAGGTTCAGTAAAGACAATGAGAGTAAACTTCACAACGGAGGCTAAGTTTTACGCAACACCTCGAGAAGGGTTAAGACACTGTCACTTGAAGCTTTTCCAGCTCAGCAGTGGAACCTGGGGACTAGGTTCTCTTAAGGGGGGAAGGTTGTAACACCCCGCATTTTCGTAACAAGATACGATGTCATTTTCGTGCGATTAGATTGTTATTTATTTAACTCTACTTGTGCTTGAATTGCCTTAATTATGTTTTAATAGTTTAATTGACTCGATTGCAGCTTATGAAAATATGCGGACTCAATTGAAATATGTGTTTGGTGCCTAATTGCTCCTTAATTTAAATTATGTGAGCTAATTTGAGATTAATAAAAGTTGGGGATCTATTTTTAATTACGAGAAATTCAATTTGGACTTAATTGGGCTCTACTCTAAATCTTGGGGTACTTTTATAATTTTCTAATCTCTAATTGGATCGAATTGAACCCTAATTGAATTTTGTGAACTTAATCGCATCAACTAATTTCTTGGGGGACTTGTGTGCAATTTCAGGGAAATGGGTCTCCTTATACACCGAGAAACCCTAGCAGCCCATTTCATTTTCTTCTTCTCCTTTAGAACTTCAGCAGTTCCTTTCTCCCCTCATCAGCGGAAGCTCGCCAACAGCGGCGCCACCCCTCTCCGACAGCCACACCACTGCCGCTGACCACCATTTTTTCGCCGGCACCTCGCACCACGCCACTGCACCACCCTGTTTCTCCTTCCCCCTTCGTCTTCGGCGAGCTCCAGCAGCGGTGCAGCGATTTTCTCTTCCGAGATCTCCTTGCCACGACGACGATTCAACTCCACCTGCAATCGTCGCGACTCAGCCCTTTTCTTCCCCTCCGTCAGTGATGTAGCAGCGGCGCAGCAATTTCACCAGATCGCCAGCCACCGCGCTAGCTGTCTTCACATGCCGGCAACACCCCTGCTCCAGAGACATCGTGTCGTCGTCGCCTTCTCCTCCCATCTCTCTTGGGCCGAATCTCCCTCTCCCATTTAAGAAGACGAGAAGCAGCAGCGCAACCACCTCTCACTCTCTCTCTCTCTCTCTCTCTCTCTCTCTCGTTCCAGATCTAAAAGATTTGGGGGAAAGTTCTTTTACCGCCATCCACCATCCTCCTCACCATCTTGCCGCCGCACGCCTCTCTTCTGTCTCAGCCAAGAAGAGAAGCCACAGAACGCAGCAACTCCAGCGGCCCGTTCCTTGCCCGTAACGACAACCGCGGTGTTCTCTGGCCATAGATCCGGGCACGAGTCTGATGCATGGCCACCGCCGCAGTGGGGTTCAGACCTGTACGACCACCTCCTTCTCGATTTCTCAGTATATGAATTCGACAACAGCAATCGGTAGCCGAGAACCCCTTTTTCTTCTCATTTCTCATATCTTAATTAAGTATAATTTTGTATTGTGTAATTGAATTGTAGTACCGATCTGTGAATGGAAATTTGGTTGGTTGCCAGAAAATTGTTATATGAAACATCTATTGTTGATATTCTAAGGATAATCGGATTTAATTGGTTTAGCAGAACTACTTATTAAATTATAGGTGATTTAATAAGTGAATCCTTGTTTTGATCAATTAGTATTATATTAATTTGGGACTTTGGCTTATAAAAATTTGCTGCTAATTGGGTTAGGTGAAAGTTGTAAAACTGATTTGGTAACTCCGTAATAAATAAATCGATAGTGTGTTTTGTATCTTAATATGAAATGCCTATGAATATAAATCTGACTATTTATGGACTTATGTATGAATCTTGAAATTTGATGATTAATCAGATCCGAGTCTTGGTGATTGATTTTGGTTTAGGATATTTAATTAAAATGAAATATTTCTTGTTTGGTTTTTATTTAATTTGGAACTTGATGTATTATGTAGAATACGTTAATAAATTAAGTTTTATGTTTGAAGTAGTACTTTTGACCATACTTTACGGAGCAGGAATATTCAAGAAATAATGTATCAACAATTTGTCTTATTGATATTTTATGAGAATGGATTGGAGTGTTAATTGTGGAGAACGAGTGTATTAATTGTGAAATTAATCTCCTTGCTCTCAAGTATGTGAAATTGGACCCTAAAACCCAAATATTAAAATGATCTTGGTAAATTAAATTGTACTTGCTTAAATACGAATCTATTTGATATAATATGACTTTGATTCATGTTTGGAACATTAAATACTGTTCAATATCTGAATTACTCTTATACTTATATTTAGAATTGCTACTTGTAAATATGACCTTGTTGCACATGGGTATGCCTTAATTGACCACGACACCACCTTAGAAGCACAACATGAACACTTATGCATAACCACGATCATGTTGAGCAACGCCGTGCATCTTGTTTGGTTCATATAGAGTCTAAGTTTGGGCTTCTGTATGTCTTGTCACAGAGTTTGGTGGTGCCAATGGGCCCGAGGTTTAGAGTGTTTGGCCCTTCACACTCTCAGACTCTACTTTCACGAGGTGAGGTTTAGGATTTTGTATAGTTAAACGACCTATGACCCCAAGATGATGTTTTCAATCCCCGCATGCGATTATATACTATATATACGATTAAATATGTGTTGAATATGATATGTTGATGATCTTGTGTGAGTCCTGCGTGGATGGAGGTCTTGAGGCTTAAAGTTCCATCGCGTAGGAAGGGTGTAAATATAAAACCAGTTTCTGAGGCATATGTAAGCTATTTTGGAAAAACCCAGTTGTGTTCTGATTCTGTAGCGAGATTGCCATGAAAGTTGGCATATGTTATGTTATGTTCTGTTCTGTTATGGGGCCCAAGAGCTACGGGTAAGGAGCCCCCGGGACGGTATCGGGCCGTCGGGGATATACCTGTGCGTAGTCTCCATCTGTATGATGAGGATGTACCGGGACCCACCAGAAGGTTTGGTTGGGAAATGGAGTCCTGAGGGTTTGAGTAGCATTGGCACTCCCCTCGACTGTATGGATGGTTAGGGTCGCGCAACCCTACCATCACCCGGAGTTGAGGTTCGTATGTTATTTATGTTTTGTTATGATATGAGGAGTTGAGGTTGGAAGCTCATACTCGCTGAGCATATGATATGATATGTTATGGGGAATCGTGAATCGGAATAGAGTTTCTGAAAATGTTTTCTAAGTATATATATATAAATTTGGGTTTTACTTTGAAACACTTTGGTATGCAACACCTATTCCCGGTTCATGAGTCCACCCTTTTGATATGTGCTGTGCTCTGTATATATATATTGTGGGTGTGCGTTAGCCCCCTCACTCAGTCAGTTGACTGACCCCCCTCATTTTATCTTTTAGTTTGCAGGTTTCCTTTTGGCTTGAGCTAGGCGGAAGTGAGTCTTCTGAGTCACACTTGTCGGTTCAGTTGGTGTTAAGATGCATTTGTCACATACTCTATTTATGTTATGTATTCTTATTTCGCTTTTGGAGATTCTGTTTTATGCTCTATTTAGACTTAAACCCGTGTGGGGTTAGTATGCTAGCATTTGGATGTAATCAGCTATTCTGCTGATACTTATGTTGGTTTTTATGTTGCGATGATTTGAGATTCGGGACTAGGTATCTATGCTAGTTGAACCCGTCACTTATTTTATACGTTGATTTAATTGCTTCCGCTATCTGATGATAATTGTTTAAATTGCTTCCGCGCTCTGAGTCTGTCGAGTTAGATCCGCCTAGCCTAGTGTGTGAGTTGGTCTCCCGTTCGCTTTGATTCGGTTTTGGGCACGGACTTTCCATTTCGTGATCGGGACTGGGTCTTAGTGCGGGGGATGTGGCATCCTCCGTTTAGGGTGTTACATCCATGGTTTGCGATATGATATTCAGAGTGCTCTTAAGGCGGCTACCGTGGATACGTGGGAGAAGGCTACGAGGAAAGCGATCAAAGTGGAAGCTAACAATATGAGATTGAGGCCGACTTACTCTTCGGGCCAAGGTTCGAGCTCAAATTTGGGGAGGAGGCCTGCATCCTATGGTGGGCCTCCGGTTTTCAAACCCCAAGGTTCTAACACTTCAGTCAAGAAAGCTCGACCTCCAGTCCCCGCGGTACCAGCTCTACCTGCTCCGATTCAATGTAGCTATTGCAAGGGTCCCAATCATACCGAGGAGACTTGCCGGAAGAAATTGAGAAGATGCTTTAAGTGTGGAGAGCCCGGCCATCTGATTAGCACTTGTCCTCAAGCGAGAGCACCTCAACCTCGAGCTCCTCAGCCGCTGAACATGATGCCTCCGAGAGCACCAATCCAGGCGACAACTTATGGTTTAGAGGGTGAGGAAGAGAATGTGGAAGTGGATGCCAACGCCGTTATTGAAGGTACTATCCACATTCATGGCATTCCATTGCATGCATTGTTTGATCCGGGGGCAACGCATTCATTTATTGCTTCCCGGCTTGTTTCTACTCTTCCATTGCCTGTTGCTTGTTTCGATGATTCTTTTATTGTCTCTTCTCCCCTTGGTGGTGCCTTGGCTACGAATTGTGTTTACCGTGGTTGTCCGGTGGTTATGGAAGATCAAGAGTACCCGGCAGATTTGATCAAGATGCCAATCAAGAAGTATGGGGTAATTTTGGGCATGGACTGGTTGTTTCGATATCGGGCTATGATGGACTATTTTGCTAAGAAGGTGACTTTGAGTTCTACGGCCATTGTGGGTCAGAGGTTGAAGACCTGCCCGTTTATTTCCTTTACGGAAGCAAGCAGAATGTTCCGGGACGGTGCGACGGGCTATGTGGCCTACCTTTTGAATAAGCCAAAGGATCAGGCCAAGCTCGAGGAGACGGAGATCGTGAAGGAATTTCCCGATGTGTTTCCGGAGAACTTGGGATCTTTACCTCCAGATCGGGACGTCGAGTTTGTGATAGATCTCTATCCCGGAGCAGAACCGTATGTGAAATCTCCCTATAGGATGGCTCCAGCCGAGTTGAAGGAGCTGAAGACGCAATTGGACGAGCTCTTAGAGTGTGGTTACATTCGCCCGAGCACTTCTCCGTGGGGTGCTCCGGTCCTGTTTGTCAAGAAGAAAGATGGGACTTTGCGGATGTGTATTGACTACCGTGAGCTGAACCGGTTAACGGTTAAGAACAAATACCCACTCCCTCATATTGAAGAGTTATTTGATCTCCTACAAGGTTCAAGTGTCTATTCCAAGTTGGATTTAAGGCAAGGGTATTACCAGTTGCGTATCCGGGAGGGAGATATATCGAAGACGGGTTTCAACACAAGATATGGGCATTTCGAGTTTGTGGTCATACCTTTTGGTCTTACCAATGCCCCAGCCGCGTTTATGGATATGATGCACCGAATATTCCGGTCTTACCTCGATAAATTCGTGGTCATCTTTATAGATGATATTCTGGTGTATTCGAGGTCCGAGGAATAACACACGCGCCATTTAAGTATTGTTTTGTCTACACTTCGGGAGCACCGATTGTTCGCCAAGTTCAGTAAGTGTGAGTTCTGGTTGGATCGAGTTTCCTTTTTAGGTCACTTCATTTCTGGGAATGGAATTGAGGTGGACCCGGCGAAGATTGAGACGGTAATGCTTTGGAAGCAACCTAAGAATGCCTCGGAAGTGAGAAGTTTTCTCGGGTTAGCAGGGTATTATAGGCGCTTTGTGAAAGATTTCTCGAAGATTGCTTCCCCGTTGACCCGGTTAACTAGGAAAGAGGTGAAATTCGAGTGGGATGAGGCGTTTGAGAAGAGTTTCAAAACTCTTAAGGAGAGGTTGACTACTGCACCGGTTTTAACCCTACCCGAGGGTTCAGAAGGCTACTCAGTTTATAACGATGCTTTGAAAGAAGGTCTTGGTTGTGTGTTGATGCAAAATGGTAAGTTCGTAGCCTACGCCTCAAGGAAATTAAAGGATCATGAGAAGAACTATCCCACTCATGACTTGGAACTCGCGGCAGTGGTGTTTGCTTTGATGAAATGGCGACATTATCTTTATGGAGTCACTTTTGAAGTATTCACCGACCACCAGAGTCTTAAGTATCTATTTACCCAGAAGGATTTGAATGTAAGACAGAGAAGGTGGATGGAGCTACTCGAGGACTATGATTGTAAGATTCAATACCATCCGGGTAAAGCCAATGTGGTGGCGGATGCTTTGAGTAGGAAGGCTAGTGTCTCCGGTTTGGAAGCCGGTTCTAGTAGGCAGAATTCAGTAGTTTTGGTTTCAGAGACTCGTTTGGCTAATATCTCGGTTCAGCCAGTTTTGAAACAGAGATTGATTGAGGCTCAGTCTGTAGATCCCGAGATTCAAAAATTGGTAGCTAAGTCAAGGGTCGATCCGGGAACCAAGTTTGGATTCGATGATTCGGGATTGTTTAGATTTAAAGCTCGGGTTTGTATCCCTGAAGGATTTAAGCAGTTGGTACTTGATGAAGCTCACAAGTCAGCATATGCGGTACATCCCGGTACCACCAAAATGTACAAAGATTTAAGGACTTCATATTGGTGGAACGGCATGAAGAGAGACGTAGCTAACTATGTTAGAAGATGTCAAACATGCCAAGTGGTGAAAGCAGAACACCAGAAACCGGGAGGAACTCTCCAACCACTTCCGATACCCGAGTGGAAGTGGGAGCAAGTGACAATGGACTTTGTGTCCGGCTTGCCTAGGACCAAAGGAGGTTCCGACGGAATTTGGGTGATTATTGATCGGTTGACAAAGTCAGCACATTTTCTTAAGGTGAAGATGTCCGATAAGGTTCCTAAGTTGGCCCGGTTATATCGGAAAGAGATTGTCAGATTACATGGTTTCCCGGTCAGCATTGTTTCGGATAGGGATCCTAGGTTCACGTCTAAATTTTGGCAGGAGTTACAGAAGTGTTTGGGTACGAAGCTTCAATTTAGTACCGCATTTCACCCACAGACGGATGGCCAGTCAGAAAGGCTAATAAGGTATCTCGAGGACATGCTTCGTGCTTGTGCCTTGGATTATCCGAATTCATGGGATGTACAGTTGGATTTGATTGAGTATGCCTACAACAACAGCTTTCAGTCTTCTATTGGCATGGCACCGTATGAGGCTTTGTATGGAAGGAAGTGTCGATCCCCTCTCTTTTGGGATATTGACGAGTGGAGATGGACTAAAGATGGAAAGCTCGAAAGGGCTAAGAAACCTAAGGAGATCCAGGACACCATCGAGAGGGTGAAAGTAATTAGACAGAGGTTGAAAGTAGCACAAGACCGGCAGAAAAGTTATGCAGATAAGAGAAGACGACCCTTAGAGTTCGAGATAGGAGATAGGGTCTTTTTAAAGGCATCTCCTCGAAAAGGGTATGCTCGGATTGGTAAAGGCGGGAAGCTTAACCGTCGCTACTTAGGCCCCTTTGAGATCCTTGATCGAGTTGGGGAAGTAGCCTACAGACTTGATTTACCGCCGAGCTTAACCGGGATTCATAATGTGTTTCATGTCTCGCAGCTTCGGAAACATTATCCCTATGAGTCTTCTGTTCTTCCTGTCGAGAAAGTTCAGTTGGAACCGGATTTAACCTTCAAAAAGTATCCAGTTCAAGTGTTGGACAGGAAAATGCAAGAGTTGAGGAATAGGCAAATCCCTCTTGTGAAAGTCTTGTGGTGTGATCAAGAATCCGAGGAAGCCACTTGGGAGACTGAGAGTAAGATGAAACAATTGTATCCAGAGCTTTTCAAGACCTCGCCTCGGACCTGAGGACAGGTCCTTTTGAAGGAGGGAGGTTTGTAACATCCCGACTGATCAGACTCTTCAGGTAAACTATTATGTGCGCTATTCAATTATTTCCTTATGTGATATTTCATTCCTAACGTGAATTATTGAAGTTATTTGAACTTATTTGCTTTAATATGAATTTGGTTATCTTTGAAAATTTAATTTGCCTTGCTTTCTATTTGCTCGTTTTGGATCCGTATTTAATTCTGATTTCTGTGAATTTGTGATATGTGTTAATTATATGCTTTGTGAACTCGATTATGTGCTCGTACATGTTTTGGTATTTATTTTGCTTGCCTTTTGGGGTTCGTTTTGGAGACGGGACCTAAAGGAGGCTAAAGAGCATTTAGCGCACCTTGGGTTCCGGGATGCGTATTTTGAGCTCGGGAATTCGGATTCGAATTCCGTCACCACCATTGAACTCTTTTCGACTATTTGGGATTGATGGGACAAGCCTCACGTTTTTCTAAGTTCATTAAGACCTTCAAATTTCACCCGTAACGAGCCCCTGACGCTTGGAAGCTACCTTTTGACCTAGCTTTGAGTTGTGGACCCCACTTAAACTCAACCAAGCCTTAACCATGATTTGTGACTTGAGTTAGCTAACCATTTCAGCCCCTTAACCCCTTGATACCGATCCATTCCCTCCCTCTCTCATCAATACCGATCAGCCAAGCCAAGTAAGGAAAAAGGAAAAACCTTTTGGCCATATCTTTGATTTTGAGCTCAAATCTTCATCAAGGCTTCTCCAAATTGAAAGGTGAGTTCATGGTTGCAATCTTCTCTCTTTTATATGCTTTTGAGTTTAATTTCTTGGTGGGATTAGGAGATTGAGGAAGCATGTGAATAGTTGTAGTTGGGAGAATTGGTTTGATTCTTGCTCCTTTCTTGTTTCCTTGAGACTTGATGATGATTTATGACTCCTAAAGCATGCTTGTTGATATTTATTGCTTCTTGTCTCTTGGTTGTTGAGATATGATCATTTTCCATTAATGAGTTTTGGAGAATTGGATGAGATATACATGATGCATTTCTTCCGTTCATTCTTGCCTTGTATTTGCTTGCATTTTTTGGAGCTGATTTGTGGTTACTTGTTGAGCATGAAACTTTGGCGAATTGATGTTATTTTGATTCTTGGTATTTGTATTTTAGAAGGCATAAGAGTTCCCTGGGAGCCCCCAACCAAATGCCCTGCTTTTGCTTCCGTTTTTCGCCAAAAATTTTTCCAGGCCGAAGGCCTGACACGGCCGCGTCAAGTTTCAAAGGAAAATGGACACGACCGTGTTGAGCCCTCGACCCTTAATTTTCTGAATTTTTTCGCCTGATACGGCGGTATCAGTTTACAAAGGAAAATGGACACGGCCGTGTCAAGCCCTCGGAAATGTTTTTTTCGAATTATTTCGCTTGACACGGTCGTATCCGTTCCCCTTTGTTTTCTGATACGGCCGTGTCAAGCAGGGTGGTATCCGGGGAGATTTCTTTCGCCTTTGCGTTACTTCTTGTTGGTCTTTCTTGCCCCGTTTGTGATGTGTATGCATGAGTGACTTGCCTTATGAGGTACTAAGCCTTATGTTATGAATTGTGCTTTGATTTACCTCCTCGTTTGTGATATATGTTCTTATATGAATTATTTGCTCGTAAATGGCCTTAATGTGAATTCATTTCTTATCATTGGCATCATAAGCATACGTACGTATGTACCGAGCGTCAATGTGGTTCATTTTGAGTCTAAGGGTGTTCCTTGTTGTTTGTCTTGTTCAGCGGATCTTCCTGTAGAGGACGAGCTTGCTCCGTAGGTGTCCGGTTTCCTCTTTTGGTCTCCACTACGTCCGTTGACAAGGTGAGGTTTTGTTCTTTTAGTTATTTGACCTACGACCCTAATTGGTTTCAAACCTCGCATGCGAATACGTATAATATATAGTAAATAAGTGCATGATACGTATGTTGCGGGTTCTTCCCATTTGTTATAAGAGTTTGGAAAACGTTTTGTATAAGAATATATGCTATTTTGCTTTTGTTTGCAAAAGTTTAGTTTTGGGCAAGTGTGTGTGTCTAAGCGAGATTTGGCTTTGAAAGATAAGCTTTGAGATATGTTTGTGTGATTTTCGTGATATGTTTGGGCCCCGGACTGTGGTATGGTAATCTCGGGACGGCCGAGGGGTCGCCGAGCTCTTCCAACAACACCTCCATTTGAGAGTCTCACCCAACCTTAGGAGGTTGAGGAAGGGTGTTTCTCTTGAGCCGGCGGAGGCAACCGCCGAAGGTTTCAAGGTAGTAATTAAACCTTGTCTCATTTCTGTGTGTGGATAGTTAGGGCCGATCAACCCTTCTATCAACCGGTGTTGGGGACGGATGATGATTTGTTTTGTTTTGCTTTGGTCTTCGTATATGGGAGTTTGGTGTGTGACTCGTACTCGCCGAGTTGGTTTAGTTTTGTATGATCTGTGAAACGAGAGTGGATTTCTAATTACTTAAAATTTGGCAAATTTCTCCTTTTTCCTTCCCTTTTACTTTATGTATATATATATCACGGGAATTAATTTGGCTTGCAAAAACCACTCTTGGTTCAAGGATCCTTCCGTTTTATTAATTGTTTTGCTCTATATATGTATATCTGGTGCGTGAGTAGCCCCCTCACTAGTCACTAGGACTAACCCTCGTTGTTGTTTTTCTCTTTTTCCTTTCTTTTGAGTTGCAGGTTCTTCCGAGTCAAGCTAGGCGGCAAATGTCTTTTGGAGTTTACTTGTGGTTTAGCTTTAGTCTTCACGCATTCGTAGTGGTTTACTTTCTCTTTTGCTTATGTACTTGGGGATTATGCTGAGTACACTTTTGTTTTTGGCCGAGATGGCATTGTATATATTGTATATGAGCTAGCATGATAGTTGGATTACTTGACCCTACTCTCATTTTGATTATGTATATATGTGATGATCTTGGGATATATGTTTGGCTTGTGAATTGCTTTAATTGCTTCCGCTACTCTAATTTTATTTTGCGCAGTTCTTGAGGGTCTAGGCCGCCTAGCGAGAGTGTGAGTTTTGTGTGTCTCCCGTTCGCTACGGTTTGATACGGGTGCGAACTTCCATTTCGTTACTCGTGTTGGACCCTAGTGCTGGGGATGTGGCACCTGTTAGGAATAGTGCCCTAAAAGCCGATTGTATATCCGCTTTGTGCTTTTCCTTATTGTAATCACAAACAATCTTTGAATGAAATAACGAATTGAGGCAACACTTCTTTATATGCTCTTGTTTGGTATGCGTTTACTTTAGCTGTGCATGTATGAGAACTCCCCTAATCCTGATGACTTTAGGACTCTACCATTTAGGTGAAATGGTTCATGAAACGAGCCCTATATCACATAAGTCATGATTAGTAAAATACTCCAAGCCGATGAGTCCTACAGACAGTGGGAGTGTCAACCTGACTCCTCTAAGGCTTGCTTGTGGGATCACGCCCTTAAGAAGGACCACCTTGTTTCATGGAGGTGGAAAGTGTATAGTTGATAAGTGCGTGATACATGAGGGTGCTTGCTTTAATAAGTAAGTTCACTGAGGTGCCCCGTGTGAGAACATTCCTAAATGGGAAAGGAAGTTTCTATTTCAGGAAATGGAAACTTCCAGATTAGGAAATATCTCACGAGTCATTGATGTGATTAATTGATCCTTAGACTTGAGGTTCCATGTTACTTTATGAGTTAACTCTGTAGTCTTTGGTATAAGCTTTAAAGGGTGTCGCCTTAGACAACTGATTCAAGGCTTATGCTGGGGCTGCACAAGTGATTCATGAAAGTGAATGAGAATCAAGAAAGGACCTACACTTGCATATGCAAGGTGATCTCTTATTGTGTAAGTCATTCATATGCCATATGGAGTCCTTGGCCAAGGCAGTAGATCAAGACATCAAGAAAAGGGTTTCTTGGATTGAGATCAAATGGATATGAAATGCACTTAGCTTTAAGACCGGATTATTAGGGTTCTGATTATTCCCTTGGCCTAGATCATGGTTGAGAGATAGTAAGTAGGAGGATTATATCTCACATGAATCAATGACTTAAAGGTTCTGTCGAATCCGAACATTCCAATTCAGCTAGGGGTTAAACACCTGTTGCTAGACTATGGTCGTTTAATCTGTGGACTGATTAATTAATTAGTGAATTAATAAATTAGGGTCACTGCTAATTGAATTGAGAACCTAGAGGGTCATACACAACAACTTGGTTACATGAGTTGAGGCTTTAAAATGATTAAACGAGTTAATCGGGCCAAGAGGGTTCCACACGTGTGAAGTCACACGTGTGGCTCACATGAGTGACACGTGTCACACACGTGTGTATATATATATATATTATATATATATTAAATAATTAATTAGTTAATTATTTAATAGACTTTGGTTTAATTTTGAATTAAAAAGAAAGTCTAATTTTGGAGGAAATAATCTAGTTAATTAATTACGAATTAATTAATTAGATAAAAATAAGTTATTTATTTTATAATAAATAAAGTTTAAAATTATCCAAAAATAGTTTGGATATTTTTAGCTCTCTTAGAAGTTGACTTGAATTAGAATTCAAAGCCAAAGTTGGAAAATACTTGATGATCAAGTAATAGGAGAGAGGGACCAAAATCCTAGCCCATAAAGGACTAGGAATTTCGGCACCCCCCTCCCTATAAATAGGGGAGCTCGAGCTCCTTATGGAGTTAATAGACATTTCTTGGTTCATGTGTTGAACACCTTCCTTTCTCCAAGATTAAATTAAACCCTAGGTTAAGCCTAAACACTAGCTAGAGAACTAGCATCCTTACTAGTTAGATTGTGATCAAGTTGGTGGACTTTCTCTAGAGACTTCAAGTTAGAAGTTTGAAGATTCGAGCTTTACCAAGGATAGGGGATCAAGCCGCGAGAAGAGCGTTCTCGGGTGGCTTGAAACGCTTCAAGAAAGAACAAAAGAAAAGTAAGTTTTCTATCTTTACGAATTTGGTTACACGATTGCGAGTTCAAGGTCCTTTTGTTGGGAAAATATTTTAAATTCCGCTGCTTTCTGATTCGTGTTTTCCAAGAGCACCCTTCGCTCCGGGGGTGTTACAGGATGCGCACCCTCGACATCAATGGCGTGATGGATGGATTGGTTTGATTTCTTTGGTTTGGGAAGTAAAGTTGGAGGGCTCATTCTCGCCGAGCCGGTTATGTTTCTAGTTTGTGATCCGTTGTTTTGAAAACCCCTTTGCATTGATTTTGGAAAGTTAAACTGATCATAAACACCTTTAATATCGCATGCATTGTACCCCCTTTTTATTATATTCCTTAGAGTAAATCCTCACCGGTTCCTTTTGAACTGACTCTTCAACCTTTGTATTGTCTACAGGTCTTCAGGAGTCTTGCTAGGCGGTGTGTCGTAGAGTCTTGGCTCGTACAAGTTGTGTCGAGTCTGCATTTACTTAAAGTTGGTGTTGTGTATGTTGTTATGGTTTAATGCTTTCATTAGCCTTGGTGGGCATTATGATATAGTTAGAAATGTTACATTCTTGTATGAATTCCATTTATGAAAACTGTACAGGTTGGGATCGTGATGATCCAATGATATTTGGATATATTATCCTGTCGGGACAGGTGCTTAAGTAGTTGAACCCGTATTTATGATTTTGTTTCGGGACAGTTGCCTAGGGAGTGGAACCCGTATTTATATTATTCCTTGTCAGGACAGGTTGCATGCTCTTGAACCCGTTGAACTGTGTGATGCGTGATTGATCTTGTTAATTGACGTAAATGAATTGATTCCAATTGCATGCTACACCTTTGTTGAAAAAATTTATGCTCGCTTCCGCATGTCTGTTGCTTCTTTACGGCGCGTTGAGTCGAATTGTTTAGGTACAACCTAGCCAGGTTGTTTGTCCGTCACCGCTTGCTTTGGGAACGGCGTGTATATGGATGTCAGTTTCATATACGAGCTAGAACCGTAGCGCGGGGTAGGATGTGATTGCCCTCTGCCGGGGCGTTACACCCTATTTGTGTGGTATCAGAGCTTAAGGTTCAAAACCGGGCTCTTGAGTCATCTTGTGTCGGTCTAGGTCGTACGGCATAGGATATTTGTGCATTGCATTTACTTGACTTGGCAATTTTGATTAGTTGGCATGAATTTTCTGAACTACTTGATTACATGCTCACATCTTTTAATACACTTGCGCTTATGCTTTTGCTTAGATTGAATCATGCTAGGTACAATTGAATTAATTGTGTAAATGCTTTAGAATTCCGAAATTGTTGCTTACCTGTTAATTGACTCCTATTGAAAGATTTCATTTTCTTAAACGACAATTTTGATTGCCTTAATTGGGAATGCATGCTTATGTGCTTATAGCTTCTCCATAAGTGCTTTTAGCTTGAAATTTGTGTAAGGAATAGTGCCCTAAAAGCCGATTGTATATCCGCTTTGTGCTTTTCCTTATTGTAATCACAGACAATCTTTGAATAAAATAACGAATTGAGGCAACACTTCTTTATATGCTCTTGTTTGGTATGCGTTTACTTTAGCTGTGCATGTATGAGAACTCCCCTAATCCTGATGACTTTAGGACTCTACCATTTAGGTGAAATGGTTCATGAAACGAGCCCTATATCACATAAGTCATGATTAGTAAAATACTCCAAGCCGATGAGTCCTACAGACTGTGGGAGTGTCAACCTGACTCCTCTAAGGCTTGCTTGTGGGATCACGCCCTTAAGAAGGACCACCTTGTTTCATGGAGGTGCAAAGTGTATAGTTGATACGTGCGTGATACATGAGGGTGCTTACTTTAATAAGTAAGTTCACTGAGGTGCCCCGTGTGAGAATATTCCTAAATGGGAAAGGAAGTTTCTATTTCAGGAAATGGAAACTTCCAGATTAGGAAATATCTCACTAGTCATTGATGTGATTAATTGATCCTTAGACTTGAGGTTCCATGTTACTTTATGAGTTAACTCTGTAGTCTTTGGTATAAGCTTTAAAGGGTGTCGCCTTAGACAACTGATTCAAGGCTTATGCTGGGGCTGCACAAGTGATTCATGAAAGTGAATGAGAATCAAGAAAGGACCTCCACTTGCATTTGCAAGGTGATCTCTTATTGTGTAAGTCATTCATATGCCATATGGAGTCCTTGGCCAAGGCAGTAGATCAAGACATCAAGAAAAGGGTTTCTTGGATTGAGATCAAATGGATATGAAATGCACTTAACATTAAGACCGGATTATTAGGGTTCTGATTATTCCCTTACCGTAGATCTTGGTTGAGAGATAGTAAGTAGGAGGATTGTATCTCGCATGAATCAATGACTTAAAGGTTCTGTCGAATCCGAACATTCCAATTCAGCTAGGGGTTAAACACCTGTTGCTAGACTATGGTCGTTTAATCTGTGGACTGATTAATTAATTAGTGAATTAATTAATTAGGGTTACTGCTAATTGAATTGAGAACCTAGAGGGTCACACACAACAACTTGGTTACATGAGTTGAGGCTTTAAAATGATTAAACGAGTTAATCGGGCCAAGAGGGTTCCACACGTGTGAAATCACACGTGTGGCTCACGTGAGTGACACGTGTCACGGTGACACGCGTCACACTCGTGTGAATATATATATATATTATACATATATGTATTAAATAATTAAATGTGTTAATTATTTAATAGACTTTGGTTGAATTTTGAATTAAAAAGAAAGTCTTATTTTGGAGAAAATAATCTAGTTAATTAATTACGAATTAATTAATTAGATAAAAATAAGTTATTTATTTTATAATAAATAAAGTATAAAATTATCCAAAAATAGTTTGGATATTTTTAGCTCTCTTAAAAGTTGACTTGAATTAGAATTCAAAGTCAAAGTTGGAAAATACTTGATGATCAAGTAATAGGAGAGAGAGGAACCAAATCCTTGTCCAACAAGGAATAGGTTCGGCCGTCCCTCTCCCTTTCCTATATGTAGGGGAGCTCATGCTCCCCTTTAGAGCGAATTGGCAATTCTTTTGGTTCATGTGTTGAACACCTTCCTTTCTCCAAGATCAAATAAACCCTAGGTTAAGCCTAAACACTAACTAGAGAACTAGCATCCTTACTAGTTAGATTGTGATCAAGTTGGTGGACTTTCTCTAGAGACTTCAAGTTAGAAGTTTGAAGATTCGAGCTTTACCAAGGAGAGGGGATCAAGCCGCGAGAAGAGCGTTCTTGGGTGGCTTGAAACACTTCAAGAAAGAACAAAAGAAAAGTAAGTTTTCTGTCTCTACGAATTTGGTTATACGATTGCGAGTCCAAGGTCCTTTTGTTGGGAAAATTTTTTTAAATTCCGCTGCTTTCTGATTCGTGTTTTCCAACAAGTGGTATCAGAGCCACCTCGTTAATCGTGTTTCTGATTCGTCTCCATTATTCTGAATTTGGTAGAAATTCTTAGGCTTAGATGCGAATTAAGTATTCTTGAGTTCTTTTAGAAAGCCTGAAATACGAAACTGTAATTTTTCTTGAATTTCTGAAACTGTTTTCTTAAATTGTGTTTTCAGAAACCCGTTTTCATAGAAATTAATTTAATTCGTGTTTTTGAATTTTGGATTGTTTTGGTTTTTGAACTAAAAATACGAAACACGAAATCGCGTTATGAAAACACGAGCCTGGACGTGCTAAGGCGTAGCACGCCAGGCCCGCGCGCCCGCCCTCCCAGCAGTCCCGCAACCGCACGGGACTGCCCGCCACTGCCGTCTGCCAGCACCTAGGCGAGCCCGCCTGCACCTCCCGCAACCACGCGGGAGCCTCCCGGCCGCGGCCGCCCGCCTCGCCCAGCTAATGCGCGCCATGCGCCCGCACGCTGGCAGCTTACGCTGCCGGCTGTGCGCAGCGCTGGCGCGCGCGTCCGAGCGCGCGATGCTGTGCGTCAGCCGGGCTTGGTCTAGGGTGGACGTGCAGTCCGCTCCGGGCACTTCGTTTCGCGATCTTGATTTTCGTGTTTAGTCCAATCCAATCCCGATTTAATTTTTCTGAAAATTTTATTTATTAAATTTGAATTATTTTTGAAATAATTGATTAAATTGAGATTTTAGAAATTTAAGCGATTTGAACTTTGGAAAAATTACAAATTTTATTTTCTGAAAATAATGAAAGAATAAAATTATTGATTTTGGAAATTAATTGGAATTTTATTGGTTTATTGTTTTTTCGGGTTTTATTGAAAAGGCTCTTAAACAAGAATTGCATCTAAGCCGTGTTTTAAGTCATTAGGACTTGAAACGGGAATTTTAATTTATTGGCTAAATTTAAATTCTCGCAAAAGCATGTTAGGTGATCATGGGTTTAAATCTATGTATGGTTTTAATTTATGCACATGGATGGTTTAAATTGGGGTTGGAGCCCTATAGTTGCGTTTTTCAATTGAGGTTGGTGCCTCACTTATGTGCGTACTGTTATATGATTTATTATGTGGCTTTCCATATTACTGTTTTTGAGGCCGGGGTATGCCCCGTGTAATTGTCTAAGGCCAATATGAAGATTGAGCCTTATTACTTTATGTCTTTTTCTTTTTATTGTAATTTGAGAGTAGAGATAGGTGGTGAGGTTTTATTTTCATTTTGGAGACAATGCACCCATGGAGTAAGATGGACCACATTCAAGTAACAAGGAGGCCATAAGTGAAGACCCCTCAAAATGTTAGGGAGGGGAATCTCAATTGTTAAATGTAATAGAGATAGGGCTCGTATTTTGTTACCGCTTTCCCTTATGTGATTTGAACTGTTTATGTGGCATGTATGTTAGAACTTGTGATTGTGGAGTGGCTCCCACATATCACGCATAAGATAGGTAGAACCCATGATCATTACATGTTAGTATCATGCTAGGACATGTTATCTGTTTATGTGCTTGTATGAAATGCATTTAAGTGTACTTGCATTAATCAAGACTAATAAAATTGGATAACATATATGTTGGTGAGGTCGAACCAGACAACTCTCCGGTTGATTCGAAAATTCCCATTAAATATTAAGCTAATTTCGAACAAATAGGTATTTAATTCGAGATGCAAATTTTGAATTAAATTCCTAGCATTCCATCAATAGGTTTTAAGTTTAGTAAGTAAAGCTAGTTATTGTCCGCGAGTCGTAGGATAGCTAGTGGAGCTTATTAGTTCTTAGTTACCTAATTGATCATTTTAAATGATCAATATTTCATGATCGATTTAAGCAAGGGCGATGTCCGCGAGTCGTGGGTCGTTCGAACTAAGTTTTGGTCATGATCTTATGATTCATGGGTCTAGCTTAACGCCTAAGTAAATATGGATGTCGCACGAGTCGTGGGTCCATATTGAAAGATAGGTGATGCAAAAACAATTATTAAGAGTTCTAAAGGTGTTAGAATTGGTAAGTTGTACCTACCTAGGGTTCTTACTGAGAATGTCCGCGAGTCGTGGGTTCGAGGTAAAATGCCTAGGATCTTAGTACCCACTGGGAAATGTGTTCCTCTTAGATCTTTGGGAATTATAGATCTTTGAAAAACAGTGGGAGCTACAATAGATTAAAGACCTTATCTTTTGTATATCGTTATAATTCAGCATGCTCACTAGTTCTCCGTTTTACCATTTAACTCGTAGATTCTGTGATTCTCTACGTGTTTTGAAATGGCAACCAAAAACCCTCTTGTATCGATCCTCGAGTCAAACAAGTTGACTGGTCCCAACTATTCTGATATGCTGAGGAATCTAAAATTCATTTTAGATTCTGAGAAGAGAACTTATGTTCTCTTCGAAGGGGAGCCCAGTCCCGAAGGGGAGGCTCCCACTCGGGCCGAGCGGGATGCGATTCAGAAGTGGAAGGATGATAATCTCCAAGCCCGTTGCCTTATGTTGGCTAACATGTCTCCGGACTTGCAAAGGCAACATGAGGCCATGGAATTCGCTTGGGAGATTTACGACCACTTAGAACAACTTTACCGCCCTCATGAACGTGTTACAAGGTATAACACTTCAAAGGAATTGTTCCACTTGAGAATGAGGGAAGGTTCAAGTGTCCATGAATATGGACTCAAGTTTCTTGCCCTTACTGAGAAACTCGCTTCCACGGACATGCCACTGAAAGATGAGGTTTCAGTGGATTTGTTGCTAGCTTCGCTCCCACCATCATTCAACCCATTTGTCCTTAACTTCAACATGAATCATGCTGGTGCTACTGTGGCTGAGCTGATTAGTCAGCTTGTGACTGCTGAAAGCACGATCAAGAAGGACAATAAGGTTTTGATGGTGAATGCTCCATCTTCCTCTTCTGGGCCTTCTAAAGGTAAGGGCAAGAAAGCCCAAAAGAAGAAGAAGAAACCCCTTAGGCCCACTGGTGGCATTTCGAAGGGAAAGGCCCAAAAGAAGAAGCGTGATCAGCAAGAGGATGTTCGCTTCCATTGTGGCAAAGCGGGACATTGGAGGAGAAACTGCCCAGAGTACAAGGCTACTCTAAAGAAAGGTATCTTTCTCGTTGAAATAAATCTTTCAATTAATTCTAGTTCTTGGGTACTTGATACCGGTTGTGGAACTCATATCTGTAATGATGTACAGATGCTAAGTGAAGTCCAACAACTCAAAGAAGGAGAATGTGTCTTGAAGATCGGCGATGGCTCAAACGTTGAAGCTTAAGCTTTAGGCACAATTAGATTAGATTTAGGTAGTTTTGAGTTAGTCTTAAATAAAGTCCGTTATGTACCGAGCATTATTCGTAATATAATTTCAGTTCCAATATTAGATTGTGAAGGTTATGAAACTTATATTAAGAATGGTAAATATTTTATCAAACGGAACAACTCTTCCGTTCACATCGGTACTCTAAGTAATGGACTTTACCTAACTCAAAATATCAATATTATGAATATACAACGAGAAACAAAGCGTAAGGGAGATGACAAAGTTTCAGCTCCCTTATGGCACGCTAGATTAGGACACATTTCCAAAAACAGAATTAGCAAGATAAACACTTTAGGATCATTCTCTGAATATGATCTCAAAGAGTTAACTTCTTGCGAATGCTGTCTCAAAGGAAAAAGTGGAACGTGCCACTAAGGTTTTGGATTTGATCCATACTGATGTTTGTGGACCGCTTAGTGTAAGCACTAGAAACAATCATCAGTATTTCATAACATTTACTGATGACTTTAGTCGGTATGGTTGTGTATACTTAATGAAGTATAAATCTGAAGCTTTTGAGAAATTCTTAGAATTCCAAAAGGAGGTTGAGAACCAAACTGGTCACAAGATCAAAGCACTTCGATCTGATCGAGGAGGCGAATATCTTAGTGAAGAATTCCTTAATCATCTCAAAGATAATGGGATTATCTCTCAGTGGACTCCTCCGGGAACTCCTCACCTTAATGGAGTTTCTGAGAGAAGGAATCGAACCTTACTTGATATGGTTCGTTCCATGATGAGTTTCGCTGACTTACCACCTTCTTTCTGGGGTTATGCCCTAGAAAGTGCAGCAAAGATTTTGAATCTAGTTCCCTCTAAGTCAGTCCCTAAAACGCCCCATGAAATGTGGCATGGTAAAATCCCCAGCTATTCTTACTTAAGAATTTGGGGTTGTCCTGCTTACGTGAAGAGGACAGTGGGAGATAAGTTAGAATCTCGTTCTAACTTATGCTACTTTGTAGGTTATCCTAAGGAATCCATAGGATACTACTTCTATGATCAATCTGAGCAAAAGGTGTTTGTTTCCAGAAATGCCACTTTTCTTGAGGAACCGTTCCTTAAAGAAAAGAAAGGCAAGATCATAGAATTAGAAGAAGTACAAAGTAACCCCACGCCACCCACTGAAGAAACGTCCCCTACTGATCAACCACAACCAATCACAAATTTCGATATACATGTAAATCCTCCTCTAAGGCGTTCTGAACGCACTCCTAGACAGCCGGAAAAATGGTATGGATTCTTCCATGAAATCTCTCAAAAGGATAATGATCCTTCAATATATGAGGAGGCACTTTCAGATTCTAACTCTGAACAGTGGATAGAAGCCATGAAATCCGAAATGGATTCCATGAACTCCAACCAAGTTTGGACCTTGGTAGATTTGCCTGATGGGGTCAAACCCATAGGTTGCAAATGGATCTTTAAGAGAAAGCTTGGAGTTGATGGAAGCATTGCAGCCTACAAAGCAAGACTGGTTGCAAAAGGATTCACTCAAAGACCCGGCGTGGACTTTGACGAAACCTTTTCACCAGTTGCAATGCAAAAGTCCATTCGAATCATGCTTGCCATTGCTGCATATTATGACTATGAGATATGGCAAATGGATGTGAAAACTGCCTTTCTCAATGGTGACATTGACAAAGACATTTATATGGAGCAACCTATAGGTTTCACATTCAGTGGGAGTGAGCAAAAGGTTTGCAAACTCCAAAGATCAATCTATGGATTGAAACAAGCTTCTAGGAATTGGAACATTCGATTTGATGAATCAGTCAAAGCCTTTGGCTTCATGAAAATTTCGAATGAATCATGTGTGCATAGAAAGGAATTGGAGACCTCAGTGCAATTCTTAGTACTTTATGTTGATGACATCCTTCTTATTGGGAATTCGAAGGATGACATGAAAGTGACTAAGTTATGGTTATCGAACCAATTCGAGATGAAAGATCTTGGTGATGCGTCCTATATCCTTGGAATTAAAATCTATAGAGATAGATCTAGAAGGTTAATAGGACTATCACAGTCGATGTACATTGACAAAGTATTGAAGAGATTCAATATGGAGTCAGCAAAGGTTAAGAACTTTCCTATGAGTGTAGGAACATGTCTTTCAAAGAAGTTGTGTCCTAAGACTAACCTTGAGAAGGAGAGAATGACTCATACACCTTATGCGTCAGCAATAGGTAGCATAATGTATGCAATGTTATGTACTCGACCGGATGTGGATTATGCACTTAGTATGACAAGTCGTTTCCAATCTGACCCTAGAGATGGTCACTGGGCTGCCGTGAAGAATATTCTTAAGTACTTGAAAAGTACTAAGGATTTATTCTTAGTTGACGGAGGTCAGAAAGATCTTACTGTCGAAGGATACTGCGATGCAAGCTTTGCATCAGACTTAGATGATTTTAAGTCAATGTCAGGATATATTTTCTGCTTAAACGGCGGAGCAGTGAGTTGGAAGAGTTCCAAGCAAACAACCACTGTAGATTCGACCACTGAGGCCGAATACTTAGCTGCAAATGATGCAGCTAAGGAAGGTGTTTGGATTAGAAACTTCATTCAAGAGTTGAATGTTGTTCCTAGCATGAAAGACCCCATTACTGTGTTTTGTGACAACACTGGGGCGGTTGCTCAAGCAAGAGAACCAAGATCTCACCAACGGACCAAGCACATTATGAGGAAGTTTCACCTAATCCGTGATATTATCAAAAGAGGAGATGTGCAAATTGAGAGGGTCACATCAGCAGAGAACGTGGCAGATCCACTTACTAAACCCCTTAGTCGAGAAGCTTTCCAAGGTTATCTTCAGAAGATGGGGCTTAGAGTAGCTTTAGAATGGCTTTGATGGGCAAGTGGGAGATTGTTAGGAATAGTACCCTAAAAGCCGATTGTATATCCGCTTTGTACTTTTCCATATAGTAATCACAGACAATCTTTGAATAAAATAACGAATTGAGGCAACACTTCTTTATATGCTCTTGTTTGGTATGCGTTTACTTTAGCTGTGCATGTATGAGAACTCCCCTAATCCTGATGACTTTAGGACTCTACCATTTAGGCGAAATGGTTCATGAAACGAGCCCTATATCATATAAGTCATGATTAGTAAAATACTCCAAGCCGATGAGTCCTACAGACAGTGGGAGTGTCAACCTGACTCCTCTAAGGCTTGCTTGTGGGATCACGCCCTTAAGAAGGACCACCTTGTTTCATGGAGGTGCAAAGTGTATAGTTGATACGTGCGTGATACATGAGGGTGCTTACTTTAATAAGTAAGTTCACTGAGGCGCCCCGTGTGAGAACATTCCTAAAAGGGAAAGGACGTTTCTATTTCAGGAAATAGAAACTTCCAGATTAGGAAATATCTCACGAGTCATTGATGTGATTAATTGATCCTTAGACTTGAGGTTCCTTGTCACTTTATGAGTTAACTCTGTAGTCTTAGGTATAAGCTGTAAAGGGTGTCGCCTTAGACAACTGATTCAAGGCTTATGGTGGGGCTGCACAAGTGATTCATGAAAGTGAATGAGAATCAAGAAAGGACCTACACTTGCATTTGCAAGGTGATCTCTTATTGTGTAAGTCATTCATATGCCATATGGAGTCCTTGGCCAAGGCAGGAGATCAAGACATCAAGAAAAGGGTTTCTTGGATTGAGATCAAATGGATATGAAATGCACTTAACTTTAAGACCGGATTATTAGGGTTCTGATTATTCCCTTACCCTAGATCTTGGTTGAGAGATAGTAAGTAGGAGGATTGTATCTCGCATGAATCAATAACTTAAAGGTTCTGTCGAATCCGAACATTCCAATTCAGCTAGGGGTTAAACACCTGTTGCTAGACTATGGTCGTTTAATCTGTGGACTGATTAATTAATTAGTGAATTAATTAATTAGGGTCACTGCTAATTGAATTGAGAACCTAGAAGGTCACACACAACAACTTGGTTACATGAGTTGAGGCTTTAAAATGATTAAACGAGTTAATCGGGCCAAGAGGGTTCCACACGTGTGAAATCACACGTGTGGCTCACGTGAGTGACACGTGTCACTGTGACACGTGTCACACACGTGTGAATATATATATATTATATATATATGTATTAAATAATTAAATGTGTTAATTATTTAATAGACTTTGGTTTAATTTTGAATTAAAAAGAAAGTCTTATTTTGGAGAAAATAATCTAGCTAATTAATTACGAATTAATTAATTAGATAAAAATAAGTTATTTATTTTATAATAAATAAAGTATAAAATTATCCAGAAATAGTTTGGATATTTTTAGCTCTCTTAAAAGTTGACTTGAATTAGAATTCAAAGTCAAAGTTGGAAAATACTTGATGATCAAGTAATCGGAGAGAGAGGAACCAAATCCTTGTCCAACAAGGAATAGGTTCGGCCGTCCCTCTCCCTTTCCTATATATAGGGGAGCTCATGCTCCCCTTTAGAGCGAATTGGCAATTCTTTTGGTTCAGGTGTTGAACACCTTCCTTTCTCCAAGATCAAATAAACCCTAGGTTAAGCCTAAACACTAACTAGAGAACTAGCATCCTTACTGTATAGATTGTGATCAAGTTGGTGGACTTTCTCTGGAGACTTCAATGTTAGAAGTTTGAAGATTCGAGCTTTACCAAGGCGAGGGGATCAAGCCGCGAGAAGAGCGTTCTTGGGTGGCTTGAAACGCTTCAAGAAAGAACAAAAGAAAAGTAAGTTTTCTGTCTCTACGAATTTGGTTACACGATTGCGAGTCCAAGGTCCTTTTGTTGGGAATTTTTTTTAAATTCCGCTGCTTTCTGATTCGTGTTTTCCAACAATTTGTACTTGTTAGAAGCATGCTTCGAATGTTGAACCTAATGACTTGACTGCTTGCCTAATTGCTCTGGAAACTTAAGAACTACATGCTCCTTGTTACTAACATGTTAGAATTCAATTGTTTTATAATCAATTATGCTAGCACCTTAAATAATTGTGTTCTTGCCTTAGATAACTTGAATTCTCCTTGGATAACTTATTTAGTTATCTACTTGCTTTAGCAACTTACAGATTACGTGCTTTTGCACCCATTGAATTGGGTTGACTGAATTTATGTTCTTAATTAAACATTGCGAGTATCTTATGTTGGAACTATGTACTTATGTGATTACAACAGTTTCGTAATTAAACTGCCTATAGCTTTACATAATGCTTACTAACCATCATGCATACATACATATGCTTTAAACTGTGTGTTGTAGAGGAAATTCCATCACAATGTCCCCCTTGAGATAGGACATAGATGCGCAACCTATGCTCTAAGGGATACCGACATTAGTTGATTAAAGGTACGCAAAAACATACACCGCATTTCATTTTAAATATGCAAACCTATGTGTATGCAATTGATTCTTTTATGATGGTTATGTATGCCAAGACATGTTGGGGGTTATAGGGACTTCTCTAATGTATGTGCAAGAGAGATGTTGGATTCTCTCTAATTTATGTGCTAGGGAAATGCTGGATTCTCCCTAATTTACGTGTTTGAAGGATGTTGGATTCCTTCAATTTAGGTGTTGGGAATTTTTGGATTTTCCTAACTTAGCTTTTTGAGAAATGTCGGATCTTTTCTCAAACTAGTCCTTCGGGAGATGTCGGATTCTCTTGAACTTAGGCGCTTGAGAGACGGGGTGCTCTCACTTGTGTGCTTGAGAGACGGGGTGCTCTCACTTGTGTGCTTGAGAGACGGGGTGCTCTCAATTGTTTGTTTGGAGACGGGGTTCTCTACTCGTTGTGCTTTGTGTTCGGTTTACTTTCGCTACGATCGGAAGCAGGTGGTTTTAGAAGATGTCGAGATTCCCTCACACTGATGACACGATGGTCGAGAAGCGATCAATCATCCAAACACTAAATAAACACGAGATACGGACACTTTGAGTTCGTTGTGATGCCCTTCAGACTTACCAATGCACCCGCAGCTTTTATGGATTTAATGCACCGTGTTTTCAAGGAGTTCTTGGACAAGTTCGTTGTTATTTTCATTGATGACATCTTGGTTTTCTCTAAGTCGGTTGAGGAACACGCTCTACATCTTCGTTTGGTACTTGAGAAGCTACGTGAACACAAATTGTATGCTAAGTTTAGCAAATGTGATTTTTGGATAGATCGGGTATCATTTTTGGGACATATTATTTCCGGTGATGGGATTTCAGTGGATCCTTCTAAGATAGAAACAGTTTCTCTTTCGGAGCAACCGAAGAATGTGTCGGAAGTAAGGAGTTTTCTTGGCTTAGCAAGTTATTACCGCCGATTCGTCAAGGATTTTTCTAAGATTGCCGCATCTCTCACACGATTAACTAAGAAGGAAACAAAGTTTGTGTGGGATGAAGCTTGTGAAGAGAGCTTTCGTGTGCTTAAGGAGAAATTGACAACGACTCTGGTGTTAACTCTACCGGAAGGTTCGGATGGGTTTTCAGTTTACACCGATGCATCCAAGGAAGGGTTGGGATGCGTGCTTATGCAAAATGGTCGGGTGATTGCTTATGCTTCGAGGAAATTGAAGGAGCACGAGCAGAATTACCCAACACATGATCTTGAGTTGGCCGAGGTGATATTTGCCTTAGCGAAATGGCGACACTACCTCTATGGAATTAAGTTTGAGGTATTTACCGACCACAAGAGTCTCCGTTACTTGTTCACACAGAAGAAATTGAACATGAGACAAGGACGGTGGATGGAATTCTTGGAAGATTACGATTGTGTCATACAATATCATCCGGGGAAGGCGAATGTAGTTGCGGATGCCTTGAGTCAGAAAGCAAAGATTGCTAATCTTGAGGTTGATTTCGGTAAGGGTGAAACCGAGATCCTTGTTTCGTAATCAAGGTTGGCTAACATCACTATCAGGCCGGATTTGAGGCAAAGGATTCTAGATGCACAATCAACGGATGAATGGATTCAAAGACAAGTGATTCGAGCAAAGGCTAATCCGAAGTCTAAGTTTGGATTTGATGATTTGGGGATCTTTAGGTACAAGGGCCGAGTATGTATACCGGATGGATTGCAAAGGTTAGTGCTTGAAGAAGCACATAGGACCGTCTATACGATGCATCCGGGTGGCAACAAGATGTACCGGGATCTCAAGAAGTACTTTTGGTGGCATGGAATGAAAAAGGATGTGGCTAATTTTGTTAAGAGATGTCGAGTTTGTCAACAAGTTAAGGCCGAACATCAATTACCTGCGGGAAAGTTGCAACCGATACCGATTCCCAAGTGGAAATGGGAACAAGTCACTATGGACTTTGTGACCGGGCTTCCGAGAGTGAAGAAGGGATTTGATGGAATTTGGGTCATTGTAGATCGCTTTACAAAATCTGAACACTTTTTACCGATTCGATCGACCGATAAAGTGGAGAAATTAGCGGAGTTGTATCACCGAGAAATTGTGAGACTACATAGGATACCCGCTAGCATTATTTCGGATAGAGATCCTCGTTTCACTTCTAAGTTGTGGAAAGTTCTTAACAGATTATGGGGTACGAAGTTAAGTTTTAGTACCGTATTTCATCCGAAAACCGGTGGATAATCCGAACAGGTGATTAAGTTTCTTGAGGATTTATTAAGGGCTTGTGTAATGGATTTTTCGGTTGAGTGGGATAAACAATTGACTTTGATCGAATTCGCCTACAATAATAGTTACCAATCTTCGATCAAGATGGCACCATATGAAGCTTTGTATGGCCGTAAGTGTAGGGCTCCTCTTTATTGGGATCTTGAGGAATGGAAATGGACCGAGGAAAATGGTTTGGAGCGAGGAACCGAGCCCGATTTGATTAAGGGACCAATTGAAAAAGTGGAAAGGATTAAGCAACACATGAAAGCGGCACAAGATCGGCAAAAGAGTTATGCCGACCGGAGAAGGAAAGATTTGAAATTTGAAGTGGGTGACCGAGTTTTCTTGAAGGCAACACCGAGAAAGGGTTTCTCAAGTATTGGAAAGGGTGGTAAGTTGAATCCGAGATTCATTGGTCCGTTTGAGATTGTGGAACGTATCGGGGAAGTTGCTTATCGCTTGGATTTGCCTCCGAATCTCACGGGAATCCATAATGTGTTTCATGTGTCACAATTGAGAAGGTGTTTCCGGGACGAGATGGAAACTATACCGGTTGAAGAGGTACAATTGGAATCAGATTTGACATTTAAACAATAACCGGTAAAGATCTTGGATAGGAAGGTTCAAGAGTTGAGGAATCGAAAAATTCCATTGGTTAAGGTACTTTGGAAAGATCTTCAGTCCGCAGAAGCGACATGGGAGACGGAAGAGAAGATGCGAAGATATCATCCTGAGTTATTTTTCGATGGTAAATCTGGGGACCACATTTCTTTAAGGAGGGGAGGTTGTGACACCCGTTTCTCGATCAAGGTATGCTTTGGTACGAGAGTGAACGATTTACTTTTCCTTGCATGAATTATGTGAATAATATGCCTTAATTGACCGTTATGCTTGAACTTATGTGAAATATATACTTTACATGAGTTATGTGACTATTTGATATGGTAATTATGTGTTCATATTGTTTTCATTTGGCTTTGATAGCATGCTTCGTGTTTAATCGAAACTATGTGCTTATTTGGACATTAAAGTATAATTTAGGGACTAAAAGGTAAATTTATTTTCTAAGCCTGGAACTGGATAGAACTTAACAAAATTTAGTAGATAATTTGATTACGAGTTTGTGGGTTTTTGAATCGCTCGATTTGGAGTTTGGACGAAGAAATTATGGTCATTTTACGAAAAGTCAACCTTTTTATAAGACTTATGACCCAATTCCGAATTTGGCCAAATTTGAGACCCAATTTCACTTATGACCCGCTCTAATTGACCCGGTTCATGACCCTAGTAGCTGACCCAAATCCCTAAATCAGATTTTAACACCCACAATCCATTTTACGTTATTTCACAAAGATTTAAACACAAACTCTCTCTAGCCTATTCATCTTCTCCAATAACACCAAGAACACCTCCAAGCATCTTCAAGAGGCAAGAGTGGAGATTGAAGCTGGGAATTCGAGACTCAAGACCAAGTTATTCTCTTCTATTTTCAGCTCTCAAGGTAAGCTTTATGAGCTACTTCCATGGTTTTATGTTCTTGAGCTTCTTGACTTGAATTTGAACTAGGGTTCTTGTATGTTGGATTGAATTCGAATTTCTTGTTGGAAATATGATTCTTATGGTGTTAGGAACAATTTGATGTAAGTATTTCTTGATTTCATGCTTGTTTGAAGAATCCACAATTGATGACCTTTGAAGCTTTCTTGAGAAATTCTTGCATGTCTAAGATTTACTTGATTTCTTGCAATCTTGGTTTTGTAGAATGATTATGCTTGAGTTTTTATGAGGTTTGGAATCAATTTTAGTTGAATTCATGCTAGGATTAGAGATTCACCATTGAAGAGCATGCTTGAACTATGAAGCTTTTATGCATATATGTAATTCTTGCTTAAATTATTTAATTCTTGGATTTTATGCTTATATCATGTTCTTATATGATGTATGAATGTTTTATGATGCTTAATTGAGGTTTTGGAATCTTAATTACATGTTTTGAGGTGTTTAGAACTCATTCCCGTCGAGTTCGAAGTGGCTGTCACGTTTTTTTTTAAGTTCTGGGCAGAATCCACTAGGGTGGATTTTTGCTGTGTAAAAATCCAAGGGGGTGGATTTGAGGAAGTAGCTTCTGGACAATCAGCGAGGGTGGATTTTTTGTGAAGGAAAATCCATGGGGGGTGGATTTTCCCCAGCCTTGTTTTCTTGACTTATTTCGCTTGTTTCTATAATACCTTTAATGAGTTGTGGCCGTATTATATGTGGTGGAACTTCTTGCATATCACTTGTTATGATTTTATTGCCTTGATCAAGTTTAAGTCGTTACATTTTGCTAAGTTATGCATTTAGTTGAACTTGTATGACTTCCTACGCTATGTGTGACCTTGACATGCTATACATGCTCATGATTGATCCTCACGTTTCATTAAGTGCATGATATGACTCCATAAGTATTCATAACTCTCATAAGTGACTTGTTACTTAAGCCGTGCGTCGTTTACTTGGTTTGGGTCGAGTCTCACCTTTGTTAGTACGTTTGTCTTATTAGGTGGTGAGTCTCCGACCGAGTAGTCCGTTGCTCGTGGTCGACCTTTGAGGTTCTTGGTAAAGGTGAGGAGTTATATTATTAAAATGTTTTCAAACTGTGGACAATACCGTATAGCCTTCATGATTTGGTTCTCAATTTCCCATTTTGAAAACTATATGTATAGGCATAGTATGCCGGATTTTGGGAGTTTGGCTCATTATACTTATATCGTTGCTTATTGAAAACGGTTTGCAACTACAGTATGAATCTTGGTATACGGGATAAGTACCCGAAATGTTTTGGTTTTGAAAAGGATATATATGTACGTATGTGGCGAGATGTTTTGGACCATGCTACGAAAGTGGTATGGAGATTGATGTACCTTGCAGGGACGCTTGCTTGGGGAAATCGAACTTGAGCTCGGGGATGGAGGTGAGTTATATTCCGGGACGGCAAGGGCCGACGGATGTCCTTATCCAAAGTTCCCAACGTGGACAAGATTACTAAGACTCCGAGGAGGTTTCGGGGTTGAAGTCTTCTTGGAGAGAGCTAGGTTTCATCGACCGAATTCTCTATGTTATGGATGATCGAGGGTGTGCACCCTCGACATCAATGGCGTGATGGATGGATTGGTTTGATTTCTTTGGTTTGGGAAGTAAGGTTGGAGGGCTCATTCTCTGTAACACCCCAACCGGAGAAGTGCCACATCCCCCGCACTATGACCCAGACCAGAAACATGAAATGAAAGTCCATGCCCGAATCCGAATCAGAGCGAACGGGAGACCAACTCACACACTAGGCTAGGCGAATCTAACTTGACCAAAACTCAGAGTGCGGAAGCAATTAAAACCAACAACAATAGATAGCGGAAGCATTTAGAACAAAACATACAAAGCAGGTGACGTGTTCAACTAGCATAGATACCTAATCCCAAATAATAGATCAACAAACATAACAAGTGACGGGTTCAACTAGCATAAATCCCTAGTCCCGAATATCAACATAAAGTAATAATCATCAAGTGCCACAAGGGCCGAATGAGAGTGCCACGCCGGGCTACCGAATAGTAAAGTATAATCTCAAGTCTACATGTCAAAGCATAAGTAAAGTGTATGAAAAGACAAATGCAAATAGAAAGACTAGACCGACGAAGTACAACTCAAAGGACTCACTTCCGCCTAGCAAACGCCAACAACCTGCAACTAAAAGTGTAAATGAGGGTTCAGTCAACTTGACCGAGTGAGGGGGCTAACGCACACCCACAATATATATATATAAGGAGCATAGCACAGAATAAAAGGGATGGACTCATGAACCGGGGATAGGTGTTACATACCAAAACGTTTTGAAAGAACCCGAATAAGATATAGATATAAGTTTAGAAACCATTTTCCAGAAAGACTCTATCCCGATTCATTATTCCATAACATAACATAATCAACTGCTCGGCGAGTACGAGCTTCCCACCTTTACTCCTCAGAACATAAATCAAATCAATCCAACCGCTACACCAATGATGGAGGAGATGTACAGTCCCCAAAAACCATCTATAATAACACAGTCTAAAATAGACTCGATCTCAAGAGGGTGGCGAACCCACAAAAGTCATCCCCGGCCTTAGCCGAAGGCTCAAGATATCATGCCTCCCTCATCACCCTAAGGTCGCGCAATGATATCTCAAATGGAAACTACGCACATGGTTGAAACTCCGAGGCCCTAACCGTCCCGGAGGCCCCTTTACCCGTGGCTCCTCGGATCCACAATAGAACCGAACAGAACATATACCAATCTTTCATGGCAAATCTCGCTACAGAATCGTAACACAACTGAATTTTCCAAAATAGCTTACATATGCCTCAAAAACTGGTTTTTATACATATTCCTACGCTGTTGAATTTAAGCCATGAAGGCTCCCACACACGCAGGACGCACGCAAAAGCGCATAAACATATCATATCCAACACGTATGTATTTATAATAAGATATACTCGCATGCAAGGGTAGAAATCAGCATATAAAGGCCATAGGTCGAATAACTATACAAAATCCTAAACCTCATCTCGTGAAAGTAGAGTCTGAGAGTGTGAAGGGCCAAACACTCTAAACGTCGGGCCCACCGGCACCACTAAACTCTGTGACAAGACATACAGAAGCCTAGACTTAGACTCTATACGAACCAAGCAAGACGCACGGCGTTGCTCAACATGATCGTGGTTATGCATAAGTGTTCATGTTGTGCTTAGATATGGTGTCGTGGTCATTCAAAGCATATCAATGCTCAACAAGGTCATATTTACAAGCAAACAACATGCAATTCCATATCCAAAGATGTAAGATCAATTTATGAAGTCAATGTATTCACAAAAATGCATATTAAATCATCCAATGTCACAGGGTTCAATTATAATATTATAATTAAGCATCAAGTTCATGTCGAGTTATAAAGTGCATAAGTAAGAGCAACTTGATCATATAAACATACAAGGTTGTTGTACGTAGATGGCATATTTGATACAAATAAAGAGTGCATTTAATTCACTTAAGATCATACTTCACAACTTCACAACATGTTTGGTACATAAGCTCAAGTCACATTCATAGTTTCATAAATATTACACTTACATCCCCTAAGTCATGTATAAAAGTTTAGAATTATTACACAAACATCCCCTTAGTTGATTACTAAGCGTAATTGTTCGTTTAAAGTGTTTGTACAATTATTCCACTAGGAATTAATTACTTACAAACATGACAATTATCAATTTATCGTAATTCATAATATACCATTTTCAAGTAGTAAGAGTAAATCAAGATATTACAATTCTAACTCCTATCTCAATTTTATATTTGAAACACAATATACAACAAACATAACATGGAGAACGTGTCAAATTCATATAGAGAAATCACAACATGTTCGTTCTTCTAAATTATCCTTCAAGTTCATTTAGTCACATAAGAGATTAGTTTCTAGATATTACACTAACACCCCTTCATATCTAAACACATAACATAAATTCATCACATCGGGATTCAAATTGTAAATCAAAATATTCATGCATATCACAATTCATTCAATACATATTTTTGTATATGATTGGAATATATTTCGATCAATCAAACCAACAATAACCAATTTATTTGCACTTAAAACAATTAATTCAAATAATCACAATTACGCAAAATAATTCGTAATAAATAGATCGAGTGTCCGATTAACGAACGGAAAGTGGCGTTGAACTCACCACAACGAGATGAACATTCTGACCAGATGCCGCCAGAACGCCACCACTGTAGCTGCCGGAATTTGGCCGGACCGCCCCCGGGCCGCCGCCGAAGGTCGCTGGAAAAATCCCGAAAAATGAATCCTGAATGAAGTCTTCGTCCCCGTTCCGAATCTTCGATCAATTTCTGAAAATTCCAAGCCGATTGTCCTAGATCTGAAATCTAAGAACACAAAAACCCTAAATCTTCAAACTCAAATTACTTCCAAACCGGTGAACTAAAATACGATCCGTAAAAGGCATTGTCTTACCCGTGACGAGCTCTTCGAAAGCCCTAAGGTAGCTCGCCGGAAAAATCCTCGGAGCTAGCGCCGCCGTTGCACCGTCACTATGCCGCCGCGATCCTCCGCCAAACCACCAAATCTGGAGTCGCGTGATCACAGGCCACTAGTTCTCGTCGTTCTGAACAACTTTCGTGCAGAGCCCGAGACCAAAAGATGGTCGGAAAAGGGCCCCGTTGGCCGCCGAAGTTTCTACCGCCGACCACGTCGCCGAAACCACCACCTACGGCAAAGATCTGGTGAAATCGATGCCGGAAATGAACTGAGGGGGTCGAAAAACCTTGGAAACCATCAAGACCCGTCGAAAACCACCGCCGGAAGCGGCGGAATCGCGCCGCTAAAGTAACCCGCGCCGCCGCCACGAGGTTCAGGCGGTGCGTGCGGCTCCGTCGCTACTCCCATGGCAGCGCCATCAACGTCAAGAGGTGCGCTGGGACGTCTACTTTCTGGGCATGGGGCGCGTGTACCGAGGGATGGCCGAAAACCGCCGCGAAGGCCGGCGAAGTGGCGGCGGTCTAACACCTCCGCCGCTGCTACTGAAATCCGACCATAACTCCACCACCGCGAAATTAGTACTCTTGTGTCGGTCTTGCCGAGATAATTGAAATGGACTATTCGTTTGTTGAATTTCGTCGAGAAACGATGGAGTAATGGGCTCGTAACCGAACCCGCGCATAGTACCCGCGGGAGAGAGAGTGGGAGAGGAGAGAGAGAGAAAAGAGATTGGGAGAAATGTGTCTTGTGCACAAGCTATATACGACCGGGTATCTTTATCGCGTAGCAAAGTGAAATATTGCGTACAAATAATCGTAAATAAAATTGGCAAAGTTACGAATAAACATTCAAGCTCCGAATTAATTTTATAAATTAAAATGAAAGAGAGAGATTTACCAATTAGAGTTTAATTCAATTTAATTTTAGAAACCTTTCGTACAATTTAATGACACTCGTAAACACATGATTGACAATTAATCTCAAGGAATTCAAGTAAACCGAAATTAAACAAGTTAAGCAACATGATGGATTTAAAAGCAACTTGACAATTATTTCACGGAATAAATTTGAATTAAATCAAATTAGACAGTTAGGGTTAAATATGCGCGTAATTAATCTTAGAATAATTCGAAAGATCACATATTAAATTGGATTTACTTTTAATCACATAATTCAAGAACTCTTAAATTAAACACACACAAGTGTAGAGACTTACTTGTTAATACCGTCAGGACACCCTTCGAGAATACGGGGTGTCACAACCTTCCCCCCTAAAGAGAACCTGGTCTCCAGGTTCCACTACTAAAATGTAGTTCCTCGAGTTGCAGTGCTCCAACCCTTCTCCCGAACTCGTGCAAGATCATAACTCTAATCGTGAGGCTTACTCCTGTCATCTACACCGAACCTCCTTTATGATGTCTTGTTATCATCGAGGTCCCTGCGAGTACATGATCCGCTAGTTGTTTTGAACTCGGACGGTCATTCTCATGATCGGATAGCTGCAACTGCGCCCAACCTCGATGTCGTCTCCGATGCACCACTTGCTACCCGTAGTCAAATCAACGCGTAACGCAACCACAACAAACAAGAGAGAATCCCATCTCTCAGCACGTAAGTGAGAGAGCCCCGTCCCTCAGCACCCACAAGAGAGAGAACCCCGTCTCTCAAGCACATATAAAAGAGAGAACCCCGTCTCTCAAGCACATATAAAAGAGAGAACCCTGTCTCTCAACAACATAATTGAGAGAACCCCGTCTCTCAACCTAAGTCGGGCAGATTCCAACATCTCCCAACATTCTAGTTTGAGAAAATCCAGCATTCCTCAAACCTCTAGATTCAAGAGAATCCAGCATCTCCGAATATCTAAGTACAAGAGAATCCAACATCTCTCGTGCATAAAACTTAGAAAGAATACAACATCTTTCTACCACATAAATAGTGAGAATCCTACATCTCTCCAACACGTAAAAAGAGGGAACCTAAGGTCTCTCTTACACATAAATCCACTGATCAATTATTCATACATACACACATCAGAGTAACACTTGACGAAAAGTATGTGATGCATGTTTGGTGTACCTTGTACAACTGATATCGGTGTCCCTTAAGTATAGATTCAACGCTCATACCTCAACTTAAGGGGGATATCATGATGGAATCCGTATAAAACAAGGATACAGTATGTATGTATGTTATATGAGAAGTTAGTGAGCAATCAAGAGAGTTTTAAATCACATAAGCAAGAATAGTTCACATAAGTACATAACTCATTCATCAGCAACGGTTCATGTAACACCCCAAGCGGTGGGTAATCACACCCCCGCACCATGACCCGACACGTATACGAAATGGAGAGTCTGCACACGCACCAAGTCACAGCAAACGGGTGACTAACGAAAAACACACCTACTAGCTAGGCGGTACCTAACCCTGTACAGTAGAAAATAAGAGAAACAAGATGGCAGAAGCAATACAAAATGGCAACTTTCAAAAACTTTCATACAACAAACATATTGAGCAATATCGAAAACAAAATCATCTACACGGGTTCAACTAATCTATCCAACCTGTCCTATCCTGTCCCGAACAATTACACAGCAAGACGGGTTCAACTAATCCGAGCACCTGTCCTAACCTGTCCTGAATTCCAATCAATCAAATCATAAATTCCAATCTGCATAGAACATATCTTATACAGAGTTTATGAATCATAAATCAGAGTAAAATACTTAATAAACTTAAACGAACAGACACAGACTCGACAGACACGACACACCGCCGCCTAGCACGAACTCCAACAACCGGAACCTGCAACTAAAAACATAAACGGGGAGGGGTCAGTCCAAAGACTGAGCGAGGGACCCACACACACCTACGTATATACAGAGCACACCACGTAATAAAAGTAACGTTCGTGAGCCCGGGGTAGTTTTTGCACGCCAAAACAGTTTCCCGTGATAATATATATATAGGGTGACTTATCAAAACAGAACTGACAAAACTTAGCTTATACAAACTCAAAACATACGCTCAAAATCATGCAGACTTAGCACACATATCGGAACATAACTTATTAGTATAAAAGTATACCAATTTTTATCTTATTTTAAGAATCTACCCCCGTTTCACGAACTTATGACAGACGGACAGACAGAACACTCGACGGGTACGAGCACACAGACAGACTAAACAAACCAAAACAAAACGAAACATACCAGGTAGGTGTGATGGAAGGGTTGCGCGACCCTAGCCATCCTAAAGCGGAAGAGGGGAGTGCTCAATGCTGCTCAAACCCTCGGACTCCATCCCCCACTTCCTCAGGTGGGTTCCGGTACATCCCTTATAAGGAAATCTGGGGCCCCAACATACACTTACACAGATCATGAAAATCGGAAGCTTAACCCGCAATAGATAGACAGACGAACAGACAAACAGACATATCTCATGCATATCGTACTTAGCTATCGTACGTACATATCATGCAGACTGACCTCGAAATCATAACAAAATCAAAGCGAAGCTTACATAGGCTTATACATAACTTCGTACTTTCAAACTTATAGCAAAGCCAACAAAATACGTATCTTGCACATATCTACATATATATAAAGGCTTATAAACCGCATGCATTCGAAAATGAGCACATTGCAACAGGGTATAACTATATCCTAACCTCACCTGGTAGCAAACTCAGCAGACCACAAAGTAGAAGGTCCACCCCGGAACCTGCACGACCACAAGTCACCACCCCGGGTGCACCTATACCAACTGGACACACAAAACACAACACACGAGTCAGACTCAGACTTAAACAACCCCACAGAGACGCACGGCAAATGCAATCACACAAGCAGGGATCAAATGCATAGCAATAATTTACAGAAGAAACATTACATAATTTAATCAAATCATATTATTCATTTATCACACAAACAATTCATGGATTGCATAACAAATTTAATTAACAAAGTTTACTTAATTCATTTCATGCAAATTCACTTAGCACCTTTCTTACCAATTGACACATATTAATAGATCAAATAAATCATAACAGCATGCTTCCTAATTCATACAAATTTCACGAGGTTACAAATCAAATTCTAACCCTACTCAATTTATACAATTCATATTTTACATATTCAATTCATGCATTACATATTAAATCCAAATTCAATTTAGGTAATTAAACTTTAATTGCAAAAGTCTCAAATTCATCATCCAAGGCATGCTAATTCAACTTTTACTTAAATCAAAATTAGCTTCATCTTTTTCAAATAATAAGGTTCAATTAATTCAAGTTATACAAATTTGTATTTTCTAAAATTATATAAACACCCCTTGTACAAGAATTATACATTCATAATTCATTACATATTTTCTAATACCAAGCAATGCACATTCATCAATTTATCGAACATACAAGTACGAATTACATTTTAAACAACTAACAACTAATACAATTTTGGCATAACGGGGTTCAATTTACAATTCAAAGCATCAATGCATAACACATTTCATTAAATGTAAGATTTCGTACACATCGGAGTTCATATAAATCGATAAGTCAAGCAAATCGCAATTAAATTACAATTAGAACAAATAATTAAATATTCACAATTATACAAATAAATTCACAAAAAATAAACCGAGTGTCCGATTAACGAACGGAAAGTGGTGTTGGACTCACCACGACGAAGCGGACAAGCTGTTCGAAGGTCGTCGGAGCTCCGCCGGAATATGCCTGAAAAATCCCGAAAAATCACCCGTGCAAGGATTCGTCGTGCTCATTCCAATTCATCGATCAATTTCTGCAAATTCCAAGCCAATTGTCTCCAATTTAAAATCCAAGAATACGAAAACCCTAGAATCTTCAAACTTCAATTACTTTCAAACTGGTGAACCAAAATGCGATCCGTAAAAGGCATCGGCTTACCCGTGATGAGCTTTACGAAAGCCCTAAGCTTTCTCGCCAAAAAAATCCCCGGAGGTTGCGCCACTGGTGCGCCGCCACTGTGCCGCCACGAACCACCGCCAAACGGCAAAATCTGGAGTCGATTGAATAGGGTTTAATAGTTCTCGTCGTTCCGAACAACTTTCGTGAAGGGCCCGAGGCCAAAAGATCGCCGGAAAAGGCCCCCATTGCCCTTCGAAGTTTCTGCCGCCGCTCCCCTTGCCGGAACCACCACCTACGGCCAAAATCTTATCAAACCGACGCCAGAAATTGACTCAGGGGGTCGGAAAAGGGTAGGAGACTCCAACCTTGGTCCGAAAAAGTCGCCGGAGAGGCGAAACCGCCGCTGCTATAGTGTCGCGCGCCGCCGCAGGCTTCGAACGGCGCGTGCGGCCCAACCGCCGCCCCGATGGCAGCGCCGCCTACGTCAGATGAAACGCCGGGAGTCTTTCTTTCTGGGTGTATGGCGCGTGTCGTCGGAAGATGGCCGGAAGCCACCGCGAATGGGCGGCGAAGTGGTAGCTCCGCCACCTCCTCCAGCCACGACTGAAAATCGCCGATAACTCCGCCGTCGGTCGTCGGTTGGTCGAGTTCTTGGTACGGTTGTGACCGCATCATCGAGCTCGTCGAAATGGACTAGTGGTTCATCGAAATCCGTCGAGAAACGAGTGAGTTTGGTGATGTGTGTGAAATCACACCTCGGGTGTGTGTGTATAGTGAAAATCACGGGAGAAGAGAGAGAGAACGCTGAGACTGGATTATGGCACGTAAAACGAGGATCCGGGGTATTTATCTCGGGTCCTCGTACGCGAAAACGGTCGGAAAAACGGGCTAACGAAGTCAGAATGGGGCAAACTCAGAGTCTACGGACTCGTCTCGATGCCCCGAACGCGAAGAAGGGGTCGAAAGGGTCGAAAACTCGATCGAACGAGAAATGACCGAAAAACCCCTAAAAAGAGAAAATTACAAAGGGGCCCCTGAACTCTAAAAGAGTTCAGAATAAGGCCACGAAAAATATAAAATCACATAATTAAACACATAAAAGCGTTGAAACGTGGCGTACCTCATAAATCGGACGAGCAGGATGTTACAGTTCATAACAAGTAGAAATTTCAAGTTACAACTGCTAGATCAGGTATCCAAGTTATCACAATTAAAACAACAATAGTCATCACCCACATTAAGCAAAACAAGGTAAGAGTATTTAAACGATGCATGTATGCAAATGCCATGAATGCTTGGCGTACCGTTAACCAAAGTGTAAAAATCTTGACAAGAAAGTCGAGATGAAGCAGTAGGAGTTGTTTAAGCCGACAATAATGCAACCCTTGTCATCTGAACCTCTTGTCTTGAGTCTTTTCATAAAGTGGTAACTCAGCAAAGCTCGTTTATCACCAAAGCCCTTACTAGACCGTAATCCTTGCTCAACTAGAATCATCTTCAGTTTCTCCCAAGAATTCTCATTCATGTGTTAAATCTTAGTCTGCTTATCTTCAAGGAGTTGTTCATGATTCGTTTGTCAATTAGATATTTACCTCAGAGTTTCGTTGGATGATCGTGGTGCTAAGTACTTCCCAAAGCAATCCATGGTATATAATTCTGAAACTTGGATAAAGTCTTTCTTCATTTAGGTATTCCATTCCCACATCAACAATGTCTTCCATCTCATCTTGAAGAAACACCCAAAGAGCTAACAATCAATCTTGTCTTGTCGTTCGTTAACTCTAAACGGCACCAAAACCTTCAACACTCACCGATGGTTTGTAGCTCGTTGTTTAAGTAACATGGTTACCTATCCACATTCCTTGAACTTGCTCGGATCTTATTTGATCGGATTCTTCTACATTAACTCATTTCCATCAACAAGGTGACTACTTCCAAATAAACGAACCATCAAGGCGAAAGCTCATCAAACTCCTTCAAAATGGTTCTACTTGGTCAGATTCTCCTCCATTGACTCATTTCCTCAGCAAGGTGATTACTTCCAAATAAACGAATCATCAAGGTGAAAATTCATCAAACTCCATCTTTCAATTGACTTGAAGATAGTAAGTCAACATAGCAAATCTCATTCCTTCAACTCTGAACCTTTTCATGACCATTCATCTTGGTAAAGAATCCTTTCATCTTCGAATTATGGCGTGTTTCCGTTGTAGTACCAATAGTTAGTGTTGACGGAGGGAAATCTTAGTGCTGACTAATAGGGTACCCTGAAATTCAAACACTAAATTCGATGCATGCGGATTAAGATGCAAATGAAATGTAACAAGTACATCACGTAAATGCAACAATTAGTTGTAATTTATAAAGCACATAAAATAAGATGTTGCATAATTAAAGTCACAATGTGGACATAATCATATAATCACGAAGCAATTCGTGCCCAAGGGTCAAAATATCAAGTCAAACAAATACAATGCGCAGTTATTCTTATGCCGTACGACCTAGGCAGACCCAATACGACTTAAGAGCTCGGTTTTGCAACCTAGAGCTCTGATACCACTTAAGGATGTAACACCCCAAACGGAGAAGTGCCACATCCCCCGCACTATGACCCAGACCCAGAACATGAAATGAAAGTCCATGGCCGAATCCGAATCAGAGCGAACGGGAGACCAACTCACACACTAGGCTAGGCGGATCTAACTTGACCAAAACTCAGAGTGCGGAAGTAATTAAAACCAACAACAATAGATAGCGGAAGCATTTAAAACGAAACATACAAAGCAGGTGACGGGTTCAACTAGCATAGATACCTAATCCCGAATAATAGATCAACAAACATAACAAGTGACGGGTTCAACTAGCATAAATCCCTAGTCCCGAATATCAACATAAAGTAATAATCATCAAGTGCCACAAGGGCTGTAGCGCCCCTTAACACTACAACCCCGCACCGTTGTACTTCCCGAGTGGATGTGAGACCTAGCACTCGAGAAATACTCCGGCGAACTGACAAGACTATACAATACCAGAGTATGAAATTTAATTGAAACGGAAAACAAACTTGAGCAATAAAAGGGGATAATACATAACGGAACGCATATTATTGAGTTGAACAAGTAATTACAACGATAGGTCTAACTTCACAGAAGAGTGCTTATTGTCAGATGTACATGCACTCATGATCACTCTAAATAACTGGAATGTGACACCTTAAAGCTTCAAGATACCTCTAAGGCGTCGCTGTATAGATTCCTGAAATCATGAATTAAAAGAGTAGGAGGGTTAGTCAAAATGACTAAGTGACGGGGGTTGAGGGTTATGATTATAAGCAAGATTTTTGAAGTGTTTTGACCAAGAAAGTCTTGGTTTGAAATGTATATACCATATAGTAACAAATAAATATATGACAATAATATCCGGTTCATATCAGTTTGAAATAGGAGTAGGGGGAATATAGGCTATACTTTTTAGAAAACTTATGAACCGTTTTGAAAATGATTTTATGCCCGCAAGCTAGGCGTCTCCAACCTTAACTCCTTAAAAACCAAGAATATTCATAACGACATTGATCAAGATGTCGTTACTCAGTTAAAAGAAATACAACAATACCATCCTTCTTCCTCCAGTGTCACCTCAGGGAGCTACCCCTAGTGACGATATACATGAATTTGGGAGGGACGTACCTTTTCCCGTCACTTGGTGTGGAATAACTAACCTCCAGTTAGACCACCACCAAGATCTAGTTGGCGGCTGGTATAATAGTAGACCTCGGCCCGTGCCTCCCGGACTACCACTTCTACCAAGACCACCGGGCCCATAGCAAAAATAATAACTTTACTTGCAAGACGAGAATATTTACCCGTAAGAAAGTACTAAGTACTTTTCGGGTAAATGTATGTTTTCAATAATTAACAAGAATTATTTTCCCATAAAGGGAAGAATAACTTAAAAGGAAATTCAAGAAAATAAAGTAAAGTATTTTATCATGATTTCAGTTGAAAAGATTTAAACCCTCACCGGTACCGAGACTTAAGTGGAAGTGTTAGGATTCCACTCTTCGATGCTATGTTCGCCTGAAAGTAATAACTACTATGGACTTAGAACTAGGTTCTTAGTTCCTAACCAACCTAGTTGCACACAATATTGTAACAAAATAATTATAGAAGGTACACATTATGTATTGCGTTAAAGATTTCCCGGTAAACCCTAAATTTACCCGTTTAATTAATAGATTCAAGGTTTATGGGATCTTTAACTAATCAAATATTTATTAACTATATTATAATTCTAATTGTAAGGTTTGAAATGAAATTCAAGGTTTAATTTGACAATGTAGGTTATCTTTTGGAAAATATTACATAGTTTATTGATTTTTGGAAAATTTAGGAAAAATTATTTCTTTAAAAATTCCAAAACTTATTTTATAATTATTTTTATAATAATTTCGAAATTAATTGTATTTTGGTTGACCAAAAAGTCAAAATTACTATTGAAAACATTTACTATTCAATTTCATATGAATTAAACACTTTATAACACAAAATCAAATTCACACACACACACACATTGATCACGGCACACACATGCACACACACAAATCCAAGAACATTATGAACATGTTCTTGAGCTTATTTGAATATTCAAAGAGGGTGTGTAACATGTTCTATCACATTCATATTCATAACATAAGATTAAAGCATGATATAGCAAAATCTATGAACTTTCTATGAAAAATAATTCTAAATAAATTACTCTAAGCATGAACAAGATCATAAGCATTTATATACATAATCTCATTATATCATATCATAATTCATGCATGTAATTAAATAAAATTCCATAATGTGCACACACTATATTTAAACTAATAACTATGCACATATTTCATTAAATAAATTCCTAATGCATAATTTAATTAATCCTAGGCATGATACTATTATTTCTATACTAAGAACATTATATAAAGCATGAAATAATAGAAGAAAACATACCTTAGAGAGAGAGGGAGAGGGGTTGGCGTGAGTTTGGGAGAGGGAGAGAGTGATTTTTGTGTGTTGATTTGTGAGGTATAAATGAGGCTTAAGGGGGGTATTTATAGGTAGTCATGAGGGGTTTCTAAGCAATAAATGAAAGTTTATGGGAGATGTGGTTGCCTAAGATTTCAACAAATGCTTGGTAATTAAATTGGAGATGTGGTTAAATAATATGTTGAACAAATGCTAGGTAATTAACTAAGAAATGTGGACAAATTATGCTCATTTGTTTAATTCTTCTAGAAGAGCATGAGGTCATGGATGATGTCATTTGGAATAAAAATAAATGTAAAAATAATATAAAATTTATTGAAGAGTCGAGAGGTAAAATTTTAATGTAGTGAATTAATGGAAGAATGAGTGAAAAATGAGCTTCGTTTTAGTTATAAACATAAAATATTTGGAGTTTTAGTTTATAAATTATGAACATTGAAGATGATGAAAATCATAGGAAAAATTATATAAACGAAGCCATGATAAAGTTTAAAGTTTGGAAAAATCACTATATTGTAGAGAAAAATTCAAGGATCGTTTTAAGTATAATTTCTACTATTGAATAAAAGCTAATTATTTTAAAATAAAACGATGATTTTTAAATAGGAAAATATTTATAAATATGCTATGGGTGAATAATGTCAGGATTATTTTGGTTAAAATATTGTGTAGTGAAAGTGTTTCGGGAGATGTAGGAATATTTTTGAGCTGTAGGGGTATTTTCGTAATTTCTAACCTAAAACTGTAGGAATGGGTTTTGAAGCATATGAAGGGTTTTTAGGTGCTAGAAAGGAATGATTACTAGAATTCTAGGATTTTATGAATAGAGTTTCGAGGTATGAGTTAAATAGAGAAAAGAATTAAATCTATGAACATTTAGTAAAAATGTAACACATAAAAGCACATAAGTCACATAAAATGCAATGCATGAAGTGAATTAATAGGGATCGAGATTATGAACGCTTCCTGAGTTACCCTTTACTTACCTTTCTCGACTTGGCCCTGAGTAGGGCTGTTACAATCTTCCCCCGTTTAAAGGAATCTGTCCTCAGATTCTATTACTGTCATTGAACAGTCCTGGGTAATGTTTCAACATCTTTTCCTCTGTCTCCCAAGTCTGTTCTTCTGTACCATTTCTTTTCCACAAGATTCTAACGAGGGGAACTCTTCGGTTTCTCAACTCTTGGAATTTCCTATCCAAGATTCTGACTGGCTTTACTTCATAAGTAAGGTCGGGTTCTAGTGGTACTTCTTCAACAGGTAGGATATGTGAATCATCAGCAAAGTACTTGCGGAGTTGGGACACATGGAATACGTTATGTATTCCAGTAAGACTTGCTGGTAGGTCTAGGCGATAGGCTGTTGGACCGATACGTTCCAGTATCTCAAAAGGTCCAATATATCGAGGGTTTAGTTTTCCTCCTTTCCCAATTCGTATAACCCCTTTTCTTGGAGATGCTTTCAAGAATACCTTTTCGCCTATTGCAAATTCTATATCCCTTCTTCGATTATCAGCATTACTTTTCTGCCGATCTTGGGCAGCTTTCATTCTTTGCTTGATGATTTCAACCTTTTCTCTTGCCTCTTCTACCCAACTCTTAACGATATTTCTTTGGGGTTTCCTTTTAATTTCCTTGGTTTCATCCATATCCCAATATAATGGGGATCTGCATTTTCTTCCATATAGGGCCTCATAAGGTGCAGCTTGGATTGAGGCCTGATAACTGTTGTTGTATGCAAATTCCACAAGGGGTAGGCAATCCTTCCAATTGTCTTGGAAATCTAAGGCACAAGCCCTTAACATATCTTCCAGGTATCGGATGGTTCTTTCAGATTGCCCGTCGGTTTGAGGATGTGCTGCTGTGCTGAAGTTTAACTTGGTACCCATCATTTCTTGAATGTTTTGCCAAAGTTGTGAAGTGAACTTTGGGTCCCTGTCTGAAACTATTCCAAGAGGTACTCCATGCAACCGAATAATTTCCTTTTGATAGAGCTTGGCTAACGAGTTAACATTATCAGTTGCTTTGACAGGTAAGAAATGTGCGATTTTGTTAATCTATCGATGATAACCCAAATACCATCAAATCCTCCTTTAACTTTGGGAAATCCGTAAACAAAATCCATGGTTACCTGATCCCATTTCCAAGTAGGGATAGATAATGGTTGCAACAATCCTCCAGGTCTTTGATGTTCTGCTTTAACTCGTTAACAAGTCAGACATTTCTTGATGTAATTGGCTATGTCTCTTTTCATACCGTTCCACCAGAAATGCCTTTTGAGGTTTTCATACATCTTAGTTCCTCCAGGATGTATCGAGTAACGAGTTTTGTGTGCCTCGCCCAATATTTCCTTTCGAACGATACTAGGCACGCAGACCCGATTCTTGTATCTCAAAATCCCTTGATCATCGGTTTTGAATTTTTCCTCAAGATCCTTTTCTTTGGATTTGAGACATTTCTGAATCCACTCATCCTAAGCCTGAGCTTCTTTTATCTTTTCCTTTAGTGGTGGTAGTACCACTAAATTTGCTAATCGAGCTCTTGAGATTACTTTCACAGATTTTCGTGGGTTACTTGAAGGCTTTCTTGAGAGTGACGCTAAACTTGACTTCCGACTTAAAGCATCAGCCACTACGTTAGCTTTTCCTGGATGGTACTGGATTACACAGTCGTAATCTTCCAGAAATTCCATCCATCTCCTTTGCCTCAAATTCAACTCTTTTTGAGTAAAAAGATACCGTAGGCCCTTGTGATCAGTGAAAACTTCAAAAGTTACCCCGTAAAGATAGTGTCTCCACTTGGTAAGAGCAAACACAATTGCTGCTAATTCCAAGTCATGAGTAGGGTAGTTCTCTTCATGGGGTTTGAGCTTTCTTGAGGCATAGGCTATAACTTTTCCGTGCTGCATCAATACACAACCTAGCCCTTCTTTAGAGGCATCGGTATAAACTGTATAACCTTCTTTCCCTTCAGGTAAGGTTAGTACTGGTGCAGAAGTCAATCGTTGCTTTAATTCTTGAAAACTTTGTTCACACTGTTCGGTCCATGCAAATTTTCTATCCTTCTTTGTTAACTTTGTGAGAGGTGCAGCTATCTTGGAGAAGTCCTTTACACACCTGCGATAATAGCCTGCAAGTCCTAGGAAACTTCTCACGTCTGATGGGTTCCTTGGTACTTTCCAATTTGTAATTGCTTCAATCTTTGAAGGATCTACTTCAACACCTGATCCCGAAATTATGTGTCCAAGGAATGTAACTTTTTCTATCCAGAACTCACATTTGCTGAACTTAGCATATAGCTTATGATCTCGCAAAGTACTCAACACTATGCGAAGATGTTCAGCATGTTCCTCAGGCGTTTTGGAAAATACTTGTATGTCATCGATGAAAATGACCACAAATTTATCCAGACATGGTCGGAATATCCGATGCATCATGTCCAGAATGCAGCAGGTGCATTGGTCAATCCAAAAGGCATTACTATGAACTCAAAGTGTCCATAGCGGGTATTGAAAGCTGTTTTAGGGATGTCCTCCTCCCTAATCTTTAATTGATAGTACCCTTGCCTTAAGTCTAACTTTGAATAGACTCGAGATCCTTGAAGGACATCAAATAACTCCTCTATATGGGGTAGAGGGTATTTGTTCTTTATGGTCATTCGGTTAAGTTCTCGGTAGTCGATGCACATCCGTAATGACCCATCTTTCTTCTTTACAAACAATACTAGTGCTCCCCAAAGTGATGTACTGGGACGGATATATCTTGATTCGAGCAAGTCATCAAGTTGTTTTCTCAACTCCTGAAGTTCAGCTGGGGCCATCCGATAAAGTCGCCGGAGAGGCGAAACCGCCGCTGCTACAGTGTCGTGCGCCGCCGCCGCAGGCTTCGGACGGCGCGTGCGGCCCAACCGCCGCCCCGATGGCAGCGCCGCCTACGTCAGATGAAACGCCAGGAGTCCTTCTTTCTGGGTGTATGGCGCGTGTCGTCGGAAGATGGCCGGAAGCCGCCGCGAACGGGCGACGAAGTGGCAGCTCCGCCACCTCCTCCAGCCGTGACTGAAAATCGCCGATAACTCCGCCGTCGGTCGTCGGTTGGTCGAGTTCTTGGTACGGTTGTGACCGCATCGTCGAGCTCGTCGAAATGGACTAGTGGTTCATCGAAATCCGTCGAGAAACGAGTGAGTTTGGTGATATGTGTGAAATCACACCTCGGGTGTGTGTGTATAGTGAAAATCACGGGAGAAGAGAGAGAGAACGCTGAGACTGGATTATGGCACGTAAAACAAGGATCCGGGGTATTTATCTCGGGTCCTCGTACGCGAAAACGGTCGGAAAAATGGGCTAACGAAGTCGGAATGGGGCAAACTCAGAGTCTACGGACTCGTCTCGATGCCCCGAACGCGAAGAAGGGTCGAAATGGTCGAAAACTCGATCGAACGAGAAATGACCGAAAAACCCCTAAAAAGAGAAAATTACAAAGGGGCCACTGAACTCTAAAAGAGTTCAGAATAAGGCCACGAAAAATATAAAATCACATAATTAAACACATAAAAGCTTTGAAACGTGGCGTACCTCATAAATCGGACGAGCAGGATGTTACAGTTCATAACAAGTAGAAATTTCAAGTTACAACTGCTAGATCAGGTATCCAAGTTATCACAATTAAAACAACAATAGTCATCACCCACATTAAGCAAAACAAGGTAAGAGTATTTAAACGATGCATGTATGCAAATGCCATGAATGCTTGGCGTACCGTTAACCAAAGTGTAAAAATCTTGACAAGAAAGTTGAGATGAAGCAGTAGGAGTTGTTTAAGCCGACAATAATGCAACCCTTGTCATTTGAACCTCTTGTCTTGAGTCTTTTCATAAAGTGGTAACTCAGCAAAGCTCGTTTATCACCAAAGCCCTTACTAGACCGTAATCCTTGCTCAACTAGAATCATCTTCAGTTTCTCCCAAGAATTCTCATTCATGTGTTAAATCTTAGTCTGCTTATCTTCAAGGAGTTGTTCATGATTCGTTTGTCAATTAGATATTTACCTCAGAGTTTCGTTGGATGATCGTGGTGCTAAGTACTTCCCAAAGCAATCCATGGTATATAATTCTGAAACTTGGATAAAGTCTTTCTTCATTTAGGTATTCCATTCCCACATCAACAATGTCTTCCATCTCATCTTGAAGAAACACCCAAAGAGCTAACAATCAATCTTGTCTTGTCGTTCGTTAACTCTAAACGGCACCAAAACCTTCAACACTCACCGATGGTTTGTAGCTCGTTGTTTAAGTAACATGGTTACCTATCCACATTCCTTGAACTTGCTCGGATCTTATTTGATCGGATTCTTCTACATTAACTCGTTTCCATCAACAAGGTGACTACTTCCAAATAAACGAACAATCAAGGCGAAAGCTCATCAAACTCCTTCAAAACGGTTCTACTTGGTCAGATTCTCCTCCATTGACTCATTTTCTCAGCAAGGTGATTACTTCCAAATAAACGAATCATCAAGGTGAAAATTCAAACTCCATCTTTCAATTGACTTTAAGATAGTAAGTCAACATAGCAAATCTCATTCCTTCAACTCTGAACCTTTTCATGACCATTCATCTTGGTAAAGAATCCTTTCATCTTCGAATTATGGCGTGTTTCCGTTGTAGTACCAATAGTTAGTGTTGACGGAGGGAAATCTTAGTGCTGACTAATAGGGTACCCTGAAATTCAAACACTAAATTCGATGCATGCGGATTAAGATGCAAATGAAATGTAACAAGTACATCACGTAAATGCAACAATTAGTTGTAATTTATAAAGCACATAAAATAAGATGTTGCATAATTAAAGTCACAATGTGCACATAATCATATAATCACGAAACAATTCGTGCCCAAGTGTCAAAATATCAAGTCAAACAAATACAATGCGCAGTTATTCTTATGCCGTACGACCTAGGCAGACTCAATACGACTTAAGAGCTTGGTTTTGCAACCTAGAGCTCTGATACCACTTAAGGATGTAACACCCCAAACGGAGAAGTGCCACATCCCCCGCACTATGACCCAGACCCAGAACATGAAATGAAAGTCCATGCCCGAATCCGAATCAGAGCGAACGGGAGACCAACTCACACACTAGGCTAGGCGGATCTAACTTGACCAAAACTCAGAGTGCGGAAGTAATTAAAACCAACAACAATAGATAGCGGAAGCATTTAAAACGAAACATACAAAGCAGGTGACGGGTTCAACTAGCATAGATACCTAATCCCGAATAATAGATCAACAAACATAACAAGTGACGGGTTCAACTAGCATAAATCCCTAGTCCCGAATATCAACATAAAGTAATAATCATCAAGTGCCACAAGGGCTGTAGCGCCCCTTAACACTACAACCCCGCACCGTTGTACTTCCCGATTGGATGTGAGACCTAGCACTCGAGAAATACTCCGGCGAACGGACAAGACTATACAATACCAGAGTATGAAATTTAATTGAAACGGAAAATAAACTTGAGCAATAAAAGGGGACAATACATAACGGAACGCATATTATTGAGTTGAACAAGTAATTACACCGATAGGTCTAACTTCACAGAAGAGTGCTTATTGTCAGATGTACATGCACTCGGGATCACTCTAAATAACTGGAATGTGACACCTTAAAGCTTCAAGATACCTCTAAGGCGTCGCTGTATAGATTCCTGAAATCATGAATTAAAAGAGTAGGAGGGTTAGTCAAAATGACTAAGTGACGGGGGTTGAGGGTTATGATTATAAGCAAGATTTTTGAAGTGTTTTGACCAAGAAAGAAAGTCTTGGTTTGAAATGTATATACTATATAGTAACAAATAAATATATGACAATAATATCCGGTTCATATCAGTTTGAAATAGGAGTAGGGGGAATATAGGCTATACTTTTTAGAAAACTTATGAACCGTTTTGAAAATGATTTTATGCCCGCAAGCTAGGCGTCTCCAACCTTAACTCCTTAAAAACAAAGAATATTCATAACGACATTGATCAAGATGTCGTTACTCAGTTAAAAGAAATACAACAATACCATCCTTCTTCCTCCAGTGTCACCTCAGGGAGCTACCCCTAGTGACGATATACATGAATTTGGGAGGGACGTACCTTTTCCCGTCACTTGGTGTGGAATAACTAACCTCCAGTTAGACCACCACCAAGATCTAGTTGGCAGCTGGTATAATAGTAGACCTCGGCCCGTGCCTCCCGGACTACTACTTCTACCAAGACCACCGGGCCCATAGGAAAAACAATAACTTTACTTGCAAGACGAGAATATTTACCCGTAAGAAAGTACTAAGTACTTTTCGGGTAAATGTATGTTTTCAATAATTAACAAGAATTATTTTCCCATAAAGGGAAGAATAACTTGAAAGGAAATTCAAGAAAATAAAGTAAAGTATTTTATCATGATTTCAGTTGAAAAGATTTAAACCCTCACCGGTACCGAGACTTAAGTGGAAGTGTGAGGATTCCACTCTTCGATACTATGTTCGCCTGAAAGTAATAACTACTATGGACTTAGAACTAGGTTCTTAGTTCCTAACCAACCTAGTTGCACACAATATTGTAACAAAATAATTATAGGAGGTACACATTATGTATTGCGTTAAAGATTTCCCGGTAAACCCTAAATTTACCCGTTTAATTAATAGATTCAGGGTTTATGGGATATTTAACTAATCAAATATTTATTAACTATATTATAATTCTAATTGTAAGGTTTGAAATGAAATTCAAGGTTTAATTTGACAATGTAGGTTATCTTTTGGAAAATATTACATAGTTTATTGATTTTTGGAAAATTTAGGAAAAATTATTTCTTTAAAAATTCCAAAACTTATTTTATAATTATTTCGAAATTAATTGTATTTTGGTTGACCAAAAAGTCAAAATTACTATTGAAAACATTTACTATTCAATTTCATATGAATTAAACACTTTATAACACAAAATCAAATTCACCCAGACACACACATTGATCACGGCACACACATGCACACACGCACATCCAAGAACATTATGAACACGTTCTTGAGCTTATTTGAATATTCAAAGAGGGTGTGCAACATGTTCTATCACATTCATATTCATAACATAAGATTAAAGCATAATATAGCAAAATATATGAACTTTCTATGAAAAATAATTCTAAATAAATTACTCTAAGCATGAACAAGATCATAAGCATTTATATACATAATCTCATTATATCATATCATAATTCATGCATGTAATTAAATAAAATTCCATAATGTGCACACACAATATTTAAACTAATAACTATGCACATATTTCATAAAATAAATTCCTAAAGCATAATTTAATTAATCCTAGGCATGCTACTATTATTTCTATACTAAGAACATTATATAAAGCTTGAAATAATAGAAGAAAACATACCTTAGAGAGAGACGGAGAGGGGTTGGCGTGAGTTTGGGAGAGGGAGAGAGTGATTTTTGTGTGTTGATTTGTGAGGTATAAATGAGGCTTAAGGGGGGTATTTATAGGTAGTCATGAGGGGTTTCTAAGCAATAAATGAAAGTTTATGGGAGATGTGGTTGCCTAAGATTTCAACAAATGCTTGGTAATTAAATTGGAGATGTGGTTAAATAATATGTTGAACAAATGCTAGGTAATTAACTAAGAAATGTGGAGAAATTATGCTCATTTGTTTAATTCTTCTAGAAGAGCATGAGGTCATGGATGATGTCATTTGGAATAAAAATAAATATAAAAATAATATAAAATTTATTCAAGAGTCGAGAGGTAAAATTTTGATGTAGTGAATTAATGGAAGAATTAGTGAAAAATGAGCTTCGTTTTAGTTATAAACATAAAATATTTGGAGTTTTCGTTTATAAATTATGAACATTGAAGATGATGAAAATCATAGGAAAAATTATATAAACGAAGCCATGATAAAGTTTAAAGTTTGGAAAAATCACTATATTGTAGAGAAAAATTCAAGGATCGTTTTAAGTATAATTTCGACTATTGAATAAATGCTAATTATTTTAAAATAAAACGATGATTTTTAAGTAGGAAAATATTTATAAATATGCTATGGGTGAAATCGAGTTTTTGGTAAATGCGTGAAAATTCATGAAATAATTTGAGGGTCGTTTTGGTTATAATGTTGAATGTCAAAAGGTAGATGAATAAGGATTTATTGATGATCGAATCATAAGCTAGGGTTTTTGTCGGTTTTTGATACTACGGGAGTTAGGATAGGAATTATGGTTTAAGGAGAGCATCACGATCCTCGAAATAATGTGAGGATTATTTTGGTTAAAATATTGTGTAGTGAAAGTGTTTCGGGAGATGTAGGAATATTTTTGAGCTGTAGGGGTATTTTCGTAATTTCCAACCTAAAACTGTAGGAATGGGTTTTGAAGCATATGAAGGGTTTTTAGGTGCTAGGAAGGAATGATTACTAGAATTCTAGGATTTTATGAAAAGAGTTTCGAGGTATGAGTTAAATAGAGAAAAGAATTAAATCTATGAACATTTAGTAAAAATGTAACACATAAAAGCACATAAGTCACATAAAATGCAATGCTTAAGTGAATTAATAGGGATCGACATTATAAACGCTTCCTGAGTTACCCTTTACTTACCTTTCTCGACTTGGCCCTGAGTAGGGCTGTTACAAGGGCCGAATGAGAGTGCCACACAGGGCTACCGAATAGTAAAGTATAATCTCAAGTCTACAAGTCAAAGCAAAAGTAAAGTGTATGAAAAGACAAATGCAAATAGAAAGACTAGACCGACGAAGTGCAACTCAAAGGACTCACTTCCGCCTAGCAAACGCCAACAACCTGCAACTAAAAGTGTAAATGAGGGGTCAGTCAACTTGACCAAGTGAGGGGGCTAACGCACACCCACAATATTTATATATAAGGAGCATAGCACAGAATAAAAAGGATGGACTCATGAACCGGGGATAGGTGTTACATACCAAAATGTTTTGAAAGAACCCGAATAAGATATAGATATAAGTTTAGAAACCATTTTCCAGAAAGACTCTATCCCGATTCATAATTCCATAACATAACATAATGAACTGCTCGGCGAGTACGAGCTTCCCACCTTTACTCCTCAGAACATAAATCAAAATCAATCCAACCGCTACACCAATGATGGAGGACATGTACAGTCCCCAAAAACCATCTATAATAACACCGTCTAAAATAGACTCGATCTCAAGAGGGTGGCGAACCCACAAGAGTCATCCCCGGCCTTAGCCGAAGGGTCAAGATATCACGCCTCCCTCATCACCCTAAGGTCGCGCAATGATATCTCAAATGGAAACTACGCACATGGTTGAAACTCCAACGGCCCTAACCGTGCCGGAGGCCCCATTACCCGTAGCTCCTCGGATCCACAATAGAACATAACAGAACAGATACCTATCTTTCATGGCAAATCTCGCTATAGAATCGTAACACAACTGAATTTTCCAAAATAGCTTACATATGCCTCAAAAATTGGTTTTTATACATATTCCTACGCTGTGGAATTTATGCCATGAAGGCTCCCACACACGCAGGACGCACGCAAAAGCGCATAAACATATCATATCCAACACGTATGTATTTATAATAAGATATACTCGCATGCAAGGGTAGAAATCAGCATATAAAGGCAATAGGTCGCATAACTATACAAAATCCTAAACCTCACCTCGTGAAAGTAGAGTCTGAGACTGTGAAGGGCCAAACACTCTAAACCTCGGGCCCACCGGCACCACCAAACTCTGTCACAAGACATACAGAAGCCCAGACTTAGACTCTATATGAACCAAACAAGACGCACGGCGTTGCTCAACATGATCGTGGTTATGCATAAGTGTTCATGTTGTGCTCAGATATTGTGTCGTGGTCATTCAAAGCATATCAATGCTCAACAAGGTCATATTTACAAGCAACCAACATGCAATTCCATATCCAAAGATGCAAGATCAATTTAGGAAGTTAATGTATTCACAAAAATGCATATTAAATCATCCAATGTCACAGGGTTCAATTATAATATTATAATTAAGCATCAAGTTCATGTCGAGTTATAAAGTGCATAAGTAAGAGCAACTTGATCATATAAACATACAAGGTTGTTGTACGTAGATGGCATATTTGATGCAAATAAAGAGTGCATTTAATTCACTTAAGATCATACTTCACAACTTCACAACATGTTTGGTACATAAGCTCAAGTCACATTCATAGTTTCATAAATATTACACTTACATCCCCTAAGTCATGTATAAAAGTTTAGAATTATTACACAAACATCCCCTTAGTTGATTACTAAGCATAATTGTTCGTTTAAAGTGTTTGTACAATTATTCCACTAGGAATTAATTACTTACAAACATGATAATTACCAATTTATCGTAATTCATAAGATACCATTTTCAAGTAGTAAGAGTAAATCAAGATATTACAATTCTAACTCCTATCATGCATCAAGTCTCAAGTTGTTCAAGCATCCTTCATGTATCTCAATTTTATATTTGAAACACAATTTACAACAAACATAACATGGAGAACGTCTCAAATTCATATAGAGAAATCACAACATGTTCGTTCTTCTAAATTATCCTTCAAGTTCATTTAGTCATATAAGAGATTAGTTTCTACATATTACACTAACAACACCCCTTCATATCTAAACACATAGCATAAATTTGTCACATTAGGATTCAAATTGCAAATCAAAATATCCATGCATATCACAATTCATTCAATACATATTTTTGTATATGATTGGAATATATTTCGATCAATCAAACCAACAATAACCAATTTATTTGCACCTAAAACAATTAATTCAAATAATCACAATTACGCAAAATAATTCGTAATAAATAGATCGAGTGTCCGACTAACGAACGGAAAGTGGCGTTGAACTCACCACAACGAGATGAACATTCTGACCAGACGCCGCCGGAACGCCACCACTGTAGCTGCCGGAATTTGGCCGGACCGCCCCCGGACCGCCGAAGGTCGCCGGAACAATCCTGAAAAATCAGTCCTCAATGAAGTCTTCGTCCCCGTTCCGAATATTCGATCAATTTCTCAAAATTCCAAGCCGATTGTCCTAGATCTGAAATCTAAGAACACGAAAACCCTAAATCTTCAAACTCAAATTACTTCCAAATCGGTGAACCAAAATGCGATCCGTAAAAGGCATTGTCTTACCCGTGACGAGCTTTTCGAAAGCCCTAAGGTAGGTCGCCGGAGAAATCCTCGGAGCTAGCGCCGCCGTTGCACCGCCACTATGCCACCGCGATCCGCCGCCAAACAACCGAATCTGGATTCGCGTGATCACAGGCCACTAGTTCTCGTCGTTCCGAACAACTTTCGTGAAGAGCCCGAGACCAAAAGATGGCCGAAAAAGGCCCTCGTTGGCCGCTGAAGTTTCTGCCGCCGCCCACATCACCGGAACCACCACCTACGGCCAAGATCTGGTGAAATTGATGCCGGAAATGAACTCAGGGGGTCGAAAAACCTTGGAAACCATCAAGCCCCGTCGAAAACCACCGCCGGAAGCGGCGGAATCGTGCCGCTACAGTAACCCTTGCCGCCGCCACGAGCTTCAGGCGGCGCGTGCGGCTCCGTCGTTGCTCCGATGGCCGCACCGTCGAGGTCAACAGGTGCGCCGGGACGTCTACTTTCTGGGCATGGGGCGCGTGTTCCAAGGGGATGGCCGAAAACCACCGCGAAGGCCGGCGAAGTGGCGGCGGTCTAACACCTCCGCCGCTGCTACTGAAATCCGACCATAACTGCACCACCGGGAAATTAGTACTCTTGTGTCGGTCTCGCCGAGGTAATTGAAATGGACTATTCGTTTGTTGAATTTCGTCGAGAAACGATGGAGTTATGGGCTCGTAACCGAAGCCGCGCATAGTACCCACGGGAGAGAGAGTGGGAGAGGAGAGAGAGAGAAGAGAGAGAGAGAGAGAAAAGAGATAGGGAGAAATGTGTCTTGTGCACAAGCTATATACTACCGGGTATCTTTATCGCGTAGCAAAGTGAAATATCGCATACAAATAATCGTAAATAAAATTGGCAAAGTTACGAATAAACATTCAAGCTCCGAATTAATTTTATAAATTAAAATGAAAGAGAGAGATTTACCAATTAGAGTTTAATTCAATTTAATTTTAGAAACCTTTCGTACAATTTAACGACACTCGTAAACACATGATTGACAATTAATCTCAAGGAATTCAAGTAAACCGAAATTAAACAATTTAAGCAACATGATGGATTTAAAAGCAACTTGACAATTATTTCACGGAATAAATTTGAATTAAATCAAATTAGACAGTTAGGGTTAAATATGCGCGTAATGAATCAAGTTGACAATTAATCTTAGAATAATTCGAATGATCACATATTAAATTGGATTTACATTTAATCACATAATTCAAGAACTCTTAAATTAAACACACACAAGTGTAGAGATTTACTTGTTAATACCGTCAGGACACCCTTCGAGAATACGGGGTGTCACATTCTCGCCGAGCCGGTTATGTTTCTAATTTGTGATCCGTTGTTTTGAAAACCCCTTTGCATTGATTTTGGAAAGTTAAATGGATCATAAACACCTTTAATATCGCATGCATTGTACCCCCTTTTTATTATATTCCTTAGAGTAAATCCTCATCGGTTCCCTTTGAACTGACTCTTCAACCTTTGTATTGTCTGCAGGTCTTCAGGAGTCTTGCTAGGCGGTGTGTCGTAGAGTCTTGCCTCGTACAAGTTGTGTCGAGTCTGCATTTACTTGAACTTGGTGTTGTGTATGTTGTTATGGTTTAATGCTTTCATTAGCCTTGGTGGGCATTATGATATAGTTAGAAATGTTACATTCTTGTATGAATTCTGTTTATGAAAATTGTACAGGTTGGGATCGTGATGATCCAATGATATTTGGATATATTATCCTGTCGGGACAGGTGCTTAGGTAGTTGAACCCGTATTTATGATTTTGTTTCGGGACAGGTGCCTAGGGAGTGGAACCGGTATTTATATTATTCCTTGTCGGGACAGGTTGCATGCTCTTGAACCCGTTGAACTATGTGATGCGTGATTGATCTTGTTAATTGACGTTAATCCCTAAATCAGATTTTAACACCCACAAGCCATTTTACTTTTGACCCGCTCTAATTGACCCAATTTCACTTATGACCCGCTCTAATTGACCCGGTTCGTGACCCTAATAGCTGACCCAAATCCCTAAATCAGATTTTAAAACCCACAAGTCATTTTACATTATTTCACAAAGATTTAAACACAAACTCTCTCTAGCCTATTCATCTTCTCCAAGAACACCAAGAACACCTCCAAGCATCTTCAAGAGGCAAGAGTGGAGATTGAAGCTGGGAATTCGAGACTCAAGACCAAGTTATTCGCTTCTATTTTCAACTCTCAATGAGAGCTTTATGTGCTACTTCCATGGTTCAAGCATGCTCTTCAATGGTGAATCTCTAATCATAGCATGAATTCAACTAAAATTGATTCCAAACCTCATAAAAACTCAAGCATAATCATTCTACAACACCAAGATTGCAAGAAATCAAGTAAATCTTAGACATGCAAGAATTTCTCTAGAAAGCTTCAAAGGTCATAAATGGTGGATTCTTCAAACAAGCATGAAATCAAGAAATACTTACATCAAATTGTTCCTAACACCATAAGAATCATATTCCAACAAGAAATTCGAATTCAATCCAACATACAAGAACCCTAGTTCAAATTCTAGTCAAGAAGCTCAAGAACATAAAACCATGGAAGTAGCACATAAAGCTAACCTTGAGAGCTGAAAATAGAAGCGAATAACTTGGTCTTGAGTCTCGAATTCCCAGCTTCAATCTCCACTCTTGCCTCTTGAAGATGTTTGGAGGTGTTCTTTGTGTTCTTGGAGAAGATGAATAGGCTAGAGAGAGTTTGTGTTTAAATCTTTGTGAAATAACGTAAAATGGCTTGTGGGTGTTAAAATCTGATTTAGGGATTTGGGTCAGCTATTAGGGTCACGAAACGGGTCAATTAGAGCGGGTCATAAGTAAAATGGCTTGTAGGTGTTAAAATCTGATTGGGATTAACGTCAATTAACAAGATCAATCACGCATCACACAGTTCAACGGATTCAAGAGCATGCAACCTGTCCCGACAAGGAATAACAAAAATACGGGTTCCACTCCCTAAGCACCTGTCCCGACAGGATAATATATCCAAATATCATTGGATCATCACGATCCCAACCTGTACAATTTTCATAAATGGAATTCATACAAGAATGTAACATTTCTAACTATATCATAATGCCCACCAAGGCTAATGAAAGCATTAAACCATAATAACATACACAACACAAACTTAAAGTAAATGCAGACTCGACACAACTTGTACGAGCCAAGACTCTACGACACACCGCCTAGCAAGACTCCTAAAGACATGCAGATAATACAAAGGTTGAAGAGTCAGTTCAAAAGGAACCGGTGAGGATTTACTCTAAGGAATATAATAAAAAGGTGGTACAATGCATGCGATATTAAAGGTGTTTATGATCCGTTTAACTTTCCAAAATCAATGCAAAGGGGTTTTCAAAACAACGGATCATAAACTAGAAACATAACCGGCTCGGCGGGAATGAGCCCTCCAACCTTAATTCCCAAACCAAAGAAATCAAACCAATCCTTCTATCACACCATTGATGTCGAGGGTGCGCACCCCCGATCATCCATAACATAGAGAATTCGGTCCATGAAACCTAGCCCTCTCCAAGAAGACTTCAACCCCGAAACCTCCTTTGAGTCTTAGTAATCTTGTCCACAGTGGGAACTTTGGATAAGGACATCCGTCGGCCCTTGCCTTCCCGGAATATCACTCACCTCCATCCCCGAGCTCAAGTTCGATTTCCCCAAGCAAGCGTCCCTGCATGTAGCACCCCGCACGTGAGGCACCACATCCCCCGTTGTAACATCCCGATCATCCGGCCGTACAGGTACGCTGTATCGAGAGTTTAATTATTTATTTTAATGTTAAATGATTCTTCTTAATTAATTTGAGTTATTTGTTAAATAATTAGATTTAATAATTAATTGTTTTTAAGCTTTTATACTTGTTTTTAATTCGTTTGAGTTCCAACTTGTTTCGAAATTTCGTGAAAATTTAATATGCATGAATTTTACGTGTTATGGATTTTCCTATATGCTCGTTTTTCATTTTCGGACTTGTTTGATATGGTAACGCACCATATTTTATTTGTTGGGGACTTGAGGGCCTAACTAGTTTTAGCGCGCCTTGTGTTCCGGAATTTATATCTTGAGCTAGGGAATTCCGATTCGAATTTCGGAAGTGACGCCGGACTCGTGACAAGATTTGGGAGCCTTGGAACCTAGCCTTATATTTTTCTAAGCCCGTTTGATCCTCCGAATTTCGCCCGAAACGTGCACTTCGCGCAGATTCGCTACCTTTTACGGTTTTGGCCATAACTTATTCGTTTCTTGACCAAATGACCCGATTCTTGAACCTATGTGACCCTAACTCAAAATCCTATCTCCCACTTGCTCATTTCAGCCGCAGACCTCAGGAGAACCGAGAGAGAGAAGGAGAAAGGGAAGAGAAAGGGGATTTCCGCCACTATTCACCCAAGTCCGATTTGAAGCTCGTTCGACCTCCGTTCTTCATGAAATCGAAGAGGTAAGCGTACTTTCTTGTTGTCCACAACTTGGTACATCTTCTAAGCCTTGAATTTCTGATTTTGAGCGTGATTTGGATGAGTTTTGGGCATGGTTATGAATAGTTACGGGTTTAGGAAGATTGGTTGATATCTTGTTCTTTTCTAGTCCGATTCTTGATCCGTGAAGTGCTATGTGACCCTTGATGTATCCTTGTTCTATTCCTATGCTTGAATCTGAATTTCGTGAAGTGTGGAGTGATCCACCATTAATGGAACCTTGAGTTTTTTAAGCTTTTATGATTGGGTTTTGAACTCTTTGCCTTGCCGGTTTGTTGTGTGTTGCGTGTGGCCTTCTTGCTGCGATTTATTGCCTTAAATCATTGTGTTGCTGTGGTATTTTATTGCCCTGATTTACTGCCGTCCTCCCCTGTTCGTGAGCTGCTGCTGCACTTCGTTCTTTTTGGAGAAGAAAAGGCGACACGGCCGTGTCCGTTTTGCAATGTTTTATGACAAGGCCGTGTTATTGCGACGTTAACATCAAAATATTTATGAAAAATCGGCCATGGCCGTGTCCGATTTGAACTGAAAACCAACACGGCTGTGTCCTACTTTCGAAATTGGATTTTTTTTATTTTCAAATTTGCAGCTGTTGCAGCAGTGCATGGAATGGGGATTACATGCTCACGTAAATGCCTTCATAAATGCTTTCATGCCTTAATTGGTTTGTTTTGTATTGTTAATGCATTGAGCTGATCGTATTATGTTGTTTATTTGATATACAGGCATGCATTTGTATATATGATCTATTTAATTTGTAATTGTGCATGGGGTTGTGAGTGTGTGCGTGAGTATATATATATATATATATATATATAAGTATATAATTTGCATTTTGTGTATGTGTGGGTGCGTGAGGGTATATATATATATATATGTTATATGTTTTAAATGTAAAATAATGCATGTTATACTATTTAATGCATGAATTGATGATATGAAATTCCCAGGCATGCATACTTAATTTATATATGAAATGTTTGCTTCTTGCAATTTAATGTATGCATGCTGTGTATTTATGTATTAAATGTATGTTTAGTGTGTGCTGCGTGTATATATATTATATATATCATAGTGTGAGTGCATGTGTTCAATATATATACATTAGTGCATGCATGTGTATTAGTGGGGTACGTATATATATTTATATGGTGTGTGATGTGTGTGCATGTTTTTAAAATTTAAGAGTTTTAATTGTTTGAATTAAATTCAAGAATGATGAGCATGAATTTTAAATATATTAGATGGATGATATTGTTTATGATATTCAGGTATTTAATTTAATTGTTTCCAATTTTTAAACATTCGATATGCTATATTATATGTCATGTTTTTAGTATTTAGTCTTATGTGAATATTTAGCATGAATTTCTAGATGATATGATCTTAAGTGAATTAAATGTTACATTATTGTATCTCACATGCACATGTTGCATTTTATTCGTATCATTCACATTCATATGCATTTGCCGAGCGTCTAATTGGTTCATTTTGAGTCTAAGTTTGTCTTTCGATTTTTGTTTTGTTCTTAGGTTCGTTTCGTGGTTGAAGAGGTGGTCTCTTAGAAGGGTTTGAGTTCGTTTCGTCGGTTTGGTCGACAAGGTGAGGTTTCTTTCTTTTAGTTATTACGACCTACAACCCTAAATGTGTTTTAAGCCCGCATGTGACCTTTATATCTATATATATATAGATATGTGTTTGATAAGTATTTTGTGGGAATTGACCCTTTTGTTATGAAACGTTTGAAAAACGCTTTTATGTATAAGTAAACAATATTTTCGTTCTTTTGTTTTGAAAAGGGTTGGCGTGTGTAAGTGATATGTTTTGGCGAGATAAACTTTGTGCTATGCTCTGTTTGTTTGTGTATGTTTGGGCCTCGGAGTTGTGTAATGGGAGACCAGGGACGGCCATGGGGTCGCCGGGTGTAACCTTGTGCACCTCTCCATTTTGATAGGATCAACCCAAAACCCACTCGGAGGGAGGTGGGGGACGGAGTCCTTGGGATGTGAGTGTCATGAAACTCACGTCCCTGACATATATGCGTATTTGCTATAAGGTAAGTGCGGGGGTTGAGGGAGCGCTCTCTCTTCCCCAAAGCGGAGTTAAGGTGGGATTGATTTATGTTTGGCTTTGTTATGTTTCGCTTTGCTATGGAGTAAGTGGGTTGGAACTCGTACTCGCCGAGTTGATTATGCTTTGCTTTCGTTTAAGGTTTGTGAATCGGTAGTGGATTTCTAACTTCTAAAACTTGGTGAATTTTGGCCTTCGGCCTTAAACCTTTCTTTTATATATATATAAATAAAAACACGGGTTAAAAGGCTTTAGAATGCAAAAACCACGCCCCGATTCATGAACATCTTTGTTTTGAATATGCTATGCTCTATATTTATGTACATGTGCGTGTGTTAGCCCCCTCACCAGTCTTTAGGACTGACCCCTCTCCGTTGTTTCTTTTTCCCCCTTTTTCTTCTTGAGTTTGCAGGTGCAGGTCTTTGGTTCGTGCTAGGCGGTGGTCTTTTACTTTGAGTCATTCGAGTTTGTTAGTGGAGTCTTTTGCATCCTTGCATATTTATTTCCCGTTTTGGTACTATGTATAAATATGGCACTACTTATAAATATGTATAAGTATGGTACTATGTATAAACTTTATATATGAGCTTTGATTCGGAGTTGGACTTGAATTTGTATGATTCCTTGGCCTTGGATGGGCACCACATGCATATATTTGTATTAATGTAGCATGTATGTTGGTACTTTGTGATCCTGGTTGCTTCCGCATATCTTTTGTTTTGTTGAGCACTCTGAATGAGGGTCTAGACCGCCTAGCTAGTGTGTGGGTTTTTGTTTGTCACTCGTTCGCTGTAACTTAATGCGTGTGCGGAGTCTCCATTTCGTTGCACGTGCTGGGTTATAGTGCGAGGGGATGTGGTACCCTTCGTTCTGGGGTGTTACACCCGTGCTATGGCTCAACATGAGTAACGAAATGGTAAATCCGCACCCGTATCAAACCATAGCGAACGGGAGACAAACAGAAATCCCTCCTAAGCTAGGCGGAACTTAGACCCTGCAATAATAACCAATTAACAAAATATAAAGCATCGGAAAACTAAAATCAAACACACAAACCATAAGCAGACTTGGGCACTTCAGGCCTCTTCTAAACTCATAATCAAAGCCGAACAAAAACAATTCAATAGCAAAAATACAAGATTCAACTCCATAATCTTACAAGGTTGAATCAAACACAATTTAAATACATAAGGTGAATGCAGAGATGCTTCTAACTTAACTTGACCGACTCAAACTCAACATAACTCTGCCTACCTCGAAACTCCAAAGCCAAACCTGCACACTAGAGTGTTGGGGAGGGAGAGGGTCAGTCTCTAGAAGACTGAGTGAGCAGGAGCGATATACATATACATAAAACATGCACATGCAAGTCATAAGTTCCGCACAAGGTTTTATTTAAAATTAGTTCCCAAAAAGGGCAAAAGAATGACCAAGCAATACTCGGATTTTACGACTAATCATATTAATTCATTACGTTCATAAATCATACATAAACATAAGGCTCGGCGAGTGAGCGTGCATCATCTCCAACCAAACTTCGACTGTGTACGACACATATTATTAATACTTTAAATAGGTGATCATGCAATATATCATATACACGCAGATCATATATCATATCATAAGACATATTCGTTTGGGCAATCCGTGTCCCGGCCTTCCCGCACAGTGCATAACAATCATATCATAACATAATCATATTCATAAAACAAGTTCCAACCTTCTTCCTCCGGTGGTGGACGGGTTTGCAAGGCCCGACCACCTAAACATATCATTATGGCTATGAGGTTCATGGGGCCTCAAAGCCCGGTTAGCGTTTCCCCGTAAAAAACTCCTTGACGAAGTCCGTTTTGCCGTAATATAGTGGAACTAGCACATGGGATCACCGTCGGCCTATGCCTCCCCGGATAGCCACATGTACTAAGTCCCTGGGCCCGTGCAATCATAATCATGTCTCGCCAAAACATATCAATTCATAAGAAACATAACATAATTCATAAATCATTTGAAAACGGTTTACTCGATCAATATTTACTCGGTGCGTTTTATTTGAAAACCATATATAACTATATTAGGTTTTTGGCCAAAGCTTGTTACATACGGTTGTAGGGTTTTGTACGTAACTAAAACGAAAACACCCTCACCTGGAACAAGGCGATACAAGGATACGAGTTACCGAGTACCTAGTTGATCAAGATTCTTCACCCTGGAGATAAACTGTACAAAAGACAACATGACGTGTTCGTGAGACTCGAGACTCCAATGAACCATATAAGATGCACGGCATGCAATGAATATGATATGAATGCGTAACAGATGATATTACATCATAAAATGTTCATGTGCACTATTAAAGTCTTAAAGACATATAAACATTCAATTTATTCATTCAATGAAGCATTCGTATTCACACGAGTTCATATCCTTCACATTCCACGTTAAAGGAATTTATATCATATAATCAAGTCATTCGATCTTTCGTTCACTTTCATTCGAAGTCATTATTCCATATTTTCAATCAATTTAATTCAAGAATTCAAGTAGGAGCATAGCACGTATTAGTTCACATTTAAAATTAAAACATAAACAATTAAACACATTCAATCGCATTCACAATTAGAAAATAAACAATTAAATACATGCAATTAAATTTAGGAATTTAAATCAAATATGAAATAGGTAACAATTAAATTCTATAATTCAATTAAATCAAATAATATTCAATATATACTAAATATATATATATATATATATATATATATATATATACATATATATATAACTATACGTATGCATGTAAATCAACATGCAATTATCCATGCATGCAAATTATTTATACAAAATATTAATGACATGCATGCAATTATATCTGTATATATATATATATATATAACTATACATGCATACGTACCAATTATAACAATATGCATGTAATTTATAAATTTAACAAACTCTCCATGCATGCATTGAAACATTGAAATTTAATCCCATGCGTGCCATAACTCTACTTCACAATCAACCCCACACCCAGCAACACCGCAGCAATAGCAAAACAGCAGCAAACAAGAAGAAAAGAAGAGAAAAGAAGCAGCAGCAGTATCATGGCAACACACAGAACGTGCATGGAAAATTATAAGGTGATACCCCCGTGTCACCCACAAAGAACAAACCGAGACACACCCGTGTCTCGGTACAGCAATATCAGACCACCCTTGCACCCCCGCTCTACGCTGAAAAGAAGAAGATTGACACCCCGTATCGGTACCCAGCAGCTCAACATATACGCAGTTTTATCCCCTGTTTTTCTAGCTTTAAACGCAGCAACAACTCAAGCAATAAACAAGCAAGAGATGCTGCAATACAAGGCACAAAATGCAGCAACCATACAGCCTTAACCAAGCACAAAACTGACAGCAACAACAAGACTCAGCGCAGCAGTTTACAACAACAATTTCAGTCCCAAAAACAGAGCAAAATCCCACGAAAAACAGAGCATACTGATCTCATTAATCCCCAACATGTTCAGGTAAGCTAAGCCATCAAAATACTGCGAAATAACTCCAGATTAACATACAAGTCAGCCCCAAGGAAGCTCAGACGCGAGACGCAGGCACACACAACCATTTCATGAAATTTTCTCGAAGTCTCATAAATGATATCTCATGAATACTCTTAATACCAGGTAATCAATGATCATAAATGAAAAGAGGATGTTAAAACAATCAATTTCAGGTTTGGAATCAATCAAATCCATGAAGAAACAAAAGAGATTAACAAAAAGCTCTAAATCTAACTATTTTCTAATTCAGTCAAAAACCTCATGAAACCATGATCAAATTTGGGGATGAATGAATTAAAATGACTCATATTGAATGTACATAACATATCCAAGCTTAACTTGTGGATTAATGGAGGTTTGGAAGGAGATTTGAGCTTGAATCTCAAGGTAGGGCTTGAGCTACGGGAAAAACTGGGAAGCAGGAGATGTTTGGGATATTTTCAGCAAGTGGGGAGTGTTGGTTCGGTTTGGGCATGGTATAGCAGGTGAGGTGGTTGAGTTAGGTTTCCATAGCATCCAACCATAGTTAATTTGGTTAACAAATGAATAAGTTATGGTCATTTTAGTGCAACAAGGTCAGTTTCGTTGCCGTTTCAATTTTTCGATTGGATTTCGGAGTTTCAAATGACGTTAGAAAAATATAAGGCTAAGTTCACTAAACCCGAATTTTCGTTACGAGTTCAGCGAAGTTGATGGAACTCGAATCCGAGTTCCCGAGCTCAAGATATTAAATACGGAACCAAGGGTGCACTAAATGCTCATTAGCCCCCGACTTGGATTCCAAAATTCAAATTAAATCCGAAACAAATGCAAAAGAATCCGAAAATACGAAATTAACATTTATTCATATATAAGACACGTATAAGTTCAACATATTAAATTTGCACGAAATTTCGGTATCAATTCATATAGAAACGAAACACGTAAATATCACTTATACGCAATGTAACAATAAAATTCATAATATTAACAAATAATATAAAGTTAAAATGCATAATAAATACATGCATGAAAATATATTAAACAAATACGTATATAATTTATAGGTATCATGCATGCATAAATAATTTATATATATATAATGCATGCGTTAATATATTCATGCACACGTACACAATTAACATATATATACTTTTATTATATAAATATATTTAATATTAGTATCAATAAAATAAAATATATATATTTAATATTAATATTATTAAAATAAAGTAATTAACATTTAGTATAAATAAAATAAAATTAAATATATAAACACGTAGAAATAATTATTTCGCGCGATTAAGGAGCACACAAGTTATTCACATAAATTCAAATTCAAATATTGCATATATTTCAATTAATCACTTATTTAACAATTAAACAATGAAATTTAATTATAGTAAACGCTAAAAACCAATTAATTTGCGCAAATTAGTAAACACATACGTCATTTTAAATACCGAAAAGTTGGGGTGTTACACTGCAAGGTACATCAATCTCCATACCACTTTCGCAGCATGGTCCAAAACATCTCGCCACATGCGTACATATATATCCTTTTCAAAACCAAAACATTTCGGGTACCTATCCCGTATACCAAGATTCATACTATAGTTGCAAACCGTTTTCAATAAGCAATGATATAAGTATAATGAGCCAAGCTCCCAAAATCCGGCATACTATGCCTATACATATTGTTTTCAAAACGGGAATTTGACAACCAAATCATGAGGGCTATACGGTATTGTCCACAGTTTGAAAACATTTTAATAATACAACTCCTCTCACCTTTACCAAGAACCTCAAGGGTCGACCACGAGCAACGGACTACTCGGTCGGAGACTCACCACCTAATAAGACAAACGTACTAACAAAGGTGAGACTCGACCCAAACCAAGTAAACGACGCACGACTTAAGTAACAAGTCACTTATGAAAGTTATGAATGCTTATAGAGTCATATCATGCACTTAATGAAACGTGAGGATCAATCATGAGCATGTATAGCATGTCAAGGTCACACATAGTGTAGGAAGTCATACAAGTTCAACTAAATGCATAGCTTAGCAAAATGTAACAACTTAAACTTGATCAAGGCAATAAAATCATAACAAGTGATATGTAACGCCCCAATTTCAGGTACGCTCGACACGTGTGAGTTTCGAGCGTTAGGATTTTATTTTATTATTTTCGCTTGGTTAATTTAAACGTGTTACATTAATTTTTATAAATTGCGTGCAACATGAACATGTGGAAATATATGAAATATGTATCAATTTGAGAATTATTGTATCATTGGAATTTAATTATTACATGAACTAATTGTCCAATTTGATTTAATTGCCAAATTGTCCATAATTGCTCAATTCGTTCTCTTTGAGGGACTAAATTGCATGAGAACTCTTTGGACCTAATTGATCATTTTCCAAACCTTTTATACTTAATGGCATGACTTATGGACATTAGGGATTTAATTGCAAATATTGCATTTTTCCCCAAATATCACGTTATATGCATCTCTTCTCCAAGCTTCATTCTTCACTTTCTTGAAAACATATCATTTGCTTCCCCTCTCTACCGATCCAAACCCCCAACCAAGAGAAGGAGAGATTTCATCACTCCTTGTCAAATCTTTGAGGAATTGGAATTCTTAGGCCATCATCTTCATCATATCTCCATCTTTTCTTCTCCTTCTTCCATTCAAGGTAAAGATGAGTATAGATATGATTCTTTGATAATTAGGCATGAAGCTAGGGTTCATGAATTGAATGTGATATGTTGTGTATGAGTTGTTAGAAATATGATTACATAGTTATAGCTTGAAATCCATGCTTAAATCTTGAGGTTTATGGGATTATATGATAAATTTATATATATGCTCAAGTTGGAGATTATGATGATTAAAGCATGGATTGTGTGTTTATATTGGGTGTTATTGCACTATATGCATATATACATGTCTCCCTTCATGAATTATAACTTATGGGATTGAAATATGTGAGTTTGAGGTGATTTGGGAGCTTGGCCGTAGCTCCCCTGCTCTTCTCCCCTGTTTTCTGAACTTTCTGTGTAACGGGAACGGCCCTTCCCGTTCCCTTTGTAATTGGGGAATGGCCGTTCCCATTATTTGAATAATGTGTCAGGCGGCGAGGACGGGAACGCCCGTTCCCACTTTGTCTCACAGACGGGAACGGCCGTTCCCATCTTCGGGGAGCCCGACAGCGGGAACGGCCATTCCCACTTTTATATGCTCTTGTTTGGTATGCGTTTACTTTAGCTGTGCATGTATGAGAACTCCCCTAATCCTGATGACTTTAGGACTCTACCATTTAGGTGAAATGGTTCATGAAACGAGCCCTATATCACATAAGTCATGATTAGTAAAATACTCCAAGCCGATGAGTCCTACAGACAGTGGGAGTGTTAACCTCACTCCTCTAAGGCTTGCTTATGGGATCACGCCCTTAAGAAGGACCACCTTGTTTCATGGAGGTGTAAAGTGTATAGTTGATACGTGCGTGATACATGAGGGTGCTTACTTTAATAAGTAAGTTCACTGAGGTGCCCCGTGTGAGAACATTCCTAAATGGGAAAGGAAGTTTCTATTTCAGGAAATGGAAACTTCCAGATTAGGAAATATCTCACGAGTCATTGATGTGATTAATTGATCCTTAGACTTGAGGTTCCATGTTACTTTATGAGTTAATTCTGTAGTCTTTGGTATAAGCTTTAAAGGGTGTCGCCTTAGACAACTGATTCAAGGCTTATGCTGGGGCTGCACAAGTGATTCATGAAAGTGAATGAGAATCAAGAAAGGACCTACACTTGCATATGCAAGGTGATCTCTTATTGTGTAAGTCATTCATATGCCATATGGAGTCCTTGGCCAAGGCAGTAGATCAAGATATCAAGAAAAGGGTTTCTTGGATTGAGATCAAATGGATATGAAATGCACTTAGCTTTAAGACCAGATTATTAGGGTTCTGATTATTCCCTTGCCCTAGATCTTGGTTGAGAGATAGTAAGTAGGAGGATTGTATCTCACATGAATCAATGACTTAAAGGTTCTGTCGAATCTGAACATTCCAATTCAGCTAGGGGTTAAACACCTGTTGCTAGACTATGGTCGTTTAATCTGTGAACTGATTAATTAATTAATGAATTAATTAATTGGGGTCACTGCTAATTGAATTGAGAACCTAGAGGGTCACACACAACAACTTGGTTACATGAGTTGAGGCTTGAAAATGATTAAACGAGTTAATCGGACCAAGAGGGTTCCACACGTGTGAATTCACACGTGTGGCTCGCGTGAGTGACACGTGTCACTGTGACACGTGTCACACACGTGTGATAATATATATATGTTAAATAATTAATTAGTTAATTATTTAATAGACTTTGGTTTAATTTTGAATTAAAAAGAAAGTCTAATTTTGGAGAAAATAATCTAGTTAATTAATTACGAATTAATTAATTAGATAAAAATAAGTTATTTATTTTATAATAAATAAAGTATAAAATTATCCAAAAATAGTTTGGATATTTTTAAGCTCTCTTAAAGGTTGACTAGATATAGAATTCAAAGTCAAAGTTGGAAAATACTTGATAATCAAGTAATAGGAGAGAGAGGAACCAAATCCTAGTCCAATAAGGACTAGGTTCGGCCGTCCCTCCCCTTTCCTATATATAGGGGAGCTCATGCTCCCCTTTAGAGCTAATTGACAATTCTTGGTTCATGTGTTGAACACCTTCCTTTCTCCAAGATTAAATTAAACCCTAGGTTAAGCCTAAACACTAACTAGAGAACTAGCATCCTTACTAGTTAGATTGTGATCAAGTTGGTGGACTTTCTCTAGAGGCTTCAAGTTAGAAGTTTGAAGATTCGAGCTTTACCAAGGAGAGGGGATCAAGCCGCGAGAAGAGCGTTCTTGGGTGGCTTGAAACGCTTCAAGAAAGAACAAAAGAAAAGTAAGTTTTCTATCCCTACGAATTTGGTTACACGATTGCGAGTTCAAGGTCCTTTTGTTGGGAAAAATTTTTAAATTCCGCTGCTTTCTGATTCCTGTTTTCCAACAAGTGGTTTCAGAGCCACCTCGTTAATCGTGTTTCTGATTCTTCTCCATTATTTCTGAATTTGGTAGAAATTCTTAGGCTTAGATGCGAATTAGGTATTCATGAGTTCTTTTAGAAAGCCTGAATTACGAAACTGTAATTTTTCCTGAATTTCTAAAACTGTTTTCTCAAATCGTGTTTTGAAAAATCGTTTTAGTTGAAATTTGTTTAAATCGAATTTTTAAATTTTGGATTGAACTGGTTTTTCGAGAAACCCAGAAATACGAAACGAACACGAAAAGCAACGAGCCTAGGCGTGCTAGCACGTCGCACGCCCAGGCCCGTCGCCGCCGCCCAGCTCCTCCCGCAACAGCGCGGGAGCCGTGCGCGCCCGCCCAGTCCGTCCCGCAACCGCGCGGGACGCCTGCCCAGGCCATGCCGGACGCTGCTGCGTGCAGGCGCGCGCATGATGCACGCCCAGCGTGCGCACGCGAGCGGCTCATCCCGCCCGCTGTGCGCGCGGCTGGCGCGCGTCTGCGCGCGCGGCTGCGCGGCAGTGCCTCGCACGGCTGGGCCCTTTTTCCGGGGCTCGTTTTCGTGTTTTCGAGTTTCGTGTTTTTCGGTCCATAAAATCCCGATTTAATTTTATTTTAATTTTATCCTTTTAAAATCAGTTTTGTTAAAATAAAATTATTTTAAAATTTTGATTAAATTGGGATTTTGAGAAATTAAAGCGATTTGGTTTTTGGAAAAATTATGAATATTATTTTCTGAAAATAATGAAAGAATAAAATTATTAATTTTGGAAATTAATTGGAATTTTATTAGTTTAATGTTTTTCGGGTTTTATTGAAAAGGCTCTTGAACAAGAATTGCATCTAAGTCGTGTTTTGAGTCATTAGGACTTGAAACGAGAATTTTAATTTACTGGCTAAATTTAAATTCTCGCAAAAGCATGTTAGGTGATCATGGGTTTAGATCTTTGTATGGTTTTAATTTATGCACATGGATGGTTTAAATTGGGGTTGGAGCCCTATAGTTGTGTTTTTCAATTGAGGTTGGAGCCTCACTTATGTGCGTACTGTTATGTGATTTATTATGTGGCTTTCCATGTTACTGTTTTTGAGGCCGGGGTATGCCCCGTGTAATTGTCTAAGGCCAATATGAAGATTGAGCCTTATTACTTTATGTCTTTTTCTTTTTTTTTATTGTAATTTGAGAGTAGAGATAGGTAGTGAGGTTTTATTTTCATTTTGGAGACAATGCACCCATGGAGTAAGATGGACCACATTCAAGTAACAAGGAGGCCATAAGTGAAGACCCTTCAAAATGTTAGGGAGGGGAATCTCGATTGTTAAATGTAATAGAGATAGGGCTCGTATTTTGTTACTGCTTTCCCTTATGTGATTTGAACTGTTTATGTGGCATGTATGTTAGAACTTGTGATTGTGGAGTGGCTCCCACATATCACGCATAAGATAGGTAGAACCCATGATCATTACATGTTAGTATCATGCTAGGACATGTTATCTGTTTATGTGCTTGTTTGAAATGCATTTAAGTGTACTTGCATTAATCAAGACTAATAAAATTGGATAACATATATGTTGGTGAGGTCGAACCGGACAACTCTCCGGTTGATTCGAAAATTCCCATTAAATATTAAGCTAATTTCGAACAAATAGGTGTTTAATTCGAGATGCAAGTTTTGAATTAAATTCCTAGCATTCCATCAATAGGTTTTAAGTTTAGTAAGTAAAGCTAGTTATTGTCCGCAAGTCGTGGGATAGCTAGTGGAGCTTATTAGTTCTTAGTTACCTAATTAATCATTTTAAATGATCAATATTTCGTGGTCAATTTTAGCGAGGGCGATGTTCGCGAGTCGTGGGTCGTTCAAACTAAGTTTTGGTCATGATCTTATGATTGATGGGTCTAGCTTAGCGCCTAAGTAAATATGGATGTCGCACGAGTCGTGGGTCCATATTGAAAGATAGGTAATGCAAAAACAATTACTAAGAGTTCTAAAGGTGTTAGAATTGGTAAGTTGTACCTACCTAGGGTTCTTACTTAGAATGTCCGCGAGTCGTGGGTTCAAGGTAAAATGCCTAAGATCTTAGTACCCATTGGGAAACGTGTTCCTCTTAGATCTTTGGGAATTCTAGATCTTTGAAAAACAGTGGGAGCTACATTAGATTAAAGACCTTATCTTTTGTATATCGTTATAATTCAGCATGCTCACTAGTTCTCTGTTTTACCATTTAGGTCGTAGATTCTGTGATTCTCTACGTGTTTTGAAATGGCAACCAAAAACCCTCTTGTATCGATCCTCGAGTCAAACAAGTTGACTGGTCCCAACTATTCTGATTGGCTGAGGAATCTAAAAATCATTTTAGATTCTGAGAAGAGAACTTATGTTCTCTTCGAAGGGGAGCCTAGTCCCGAAGGGGAGGCTCCCACTCGGGCTGAGCGGGACGCGATTCAGAAGTGGAAGGATGATAATCTCCAAGCCCGTTGCCTTATGTTGGCTAACATGTCTCCGGACTTGCAAAGGCAACATGAGGCCATGGAATTTGCTTGGGAGATTTACGACCACTTAGAGCAACTTTACCGCCCTCATGAACGTGTTACAAGGTATAACACTTCAAAGGAATTATTCCACTTGAGAATGAGGGAAGGTTCAAGTGTCCATGAATATGGACTCAAGTTTCTTGCCCTTACTGAGAAACTTGCCTCCATGGACATGCCACTGAAAGATGAACAGTGGATTTGTTGCTAGCTTCGCTCCCACCATCATTCAACCCATTTGTCCTTAACTTCAACATGAATCATGCTGGTGCTACTGTAGCTGAGCTGATTAGTCAGCTTGTGACTGCTGAAAGCACGATCAAGAAGGACAATAAGGTTTTGATGGTGAATGCTCCATCTTCCTCTTCTGGGCCTTCTAAAGGTAAGGGCAAGAAAGCCCAAAAGAAGAAGAAGAAACCCCTTAGGCCCACTGGTGGCATTTCGAAGGGGAAGGCCCAAAAGAAGAAGCGTGATCAGAAAGAGGATGTTTGCTTCCATTGTGGCAAAGCGGGACATTGGAGGAGAAACTGCCCAGAGTACAAGGCTACTCTAAAGAAAGGTATCTTTCTCGTTGAAGTAAATCTTTCTATTAATTCTAGTTCTTGGGTACTTGATACCGGTTGTGGAACTCACATCTGTAATGATGTACAGATGCTAAGTGAAGTCCAACAACTCAAAGAAGGAGAATGTGTCTTGAAGATCGGCGATGGCTCAAACGTTGAAGCTCGAGCTTTAGGCGCAATTAGATTAGATTTAGGTAGTTTTGAGTTAGTATTAAATAAAGTCCTTTATGTACCGAGCATTATTCGTAATATAATTTCAGTTCCAATATTAGATTGTGAAGGTTATGAGACTTATATTAAGAATGGTAAATATTTTATCAAACGGAACAACTCTTCCGTTCACATCGGTACTCTAAGTAATGGACTTTACCTAACTCAAAATATCAATATTATGAATATACAACGAGAAACAAAGCATAAGAGAGATGACAAAGTTTCAGCTCCCTTATGGCACGCTAGATTAGGACACATTTCCAAGAACAGAATTAGCAAGATAAACACTTTAGGATCATTCTCTGAAAATGATCTCAAAGAGTTAACTTCTTGCGAATCCTGTCTCAAAGGAAAAATGTCCAAAGTCCCTTTTAAAGGAACTGTGGAACGTGCCACTAAGGTTTTGGATTTGATCCATACTGATGTTTGTGGACCGCTTAGTGTAAGCACTAGAAACAATCATCAGTACTTCATAACCTTCACTGATGACTTTAGTCGGTATGGTTATGTATACTTAATGAAGTATAAATCTGAAGCTTTTGAGAAATTCTTAGAATTTCAAAAGGAGGTTGAGAACCAAACTGGTCACAAGATCAAAGCACTTCGATCTGATCGAGGAGGCGAGTATCTTAGTGAAGAATTCCTTAATCATCTCAAAGATAATGGGATTATCTCTCAGTGGACTCCTCCGGGAACTCCTCAGCTTAATGGAGTTTCTGAGAGAAGGAATCGAACCCTACTTGATATGGTTCGTTCCATGATGAGTTTCACTGACTTACCACCTTCTTTCTGGGGTTATGCCCTAGAAAGTGCAGCAAAGATTTTGAATCTTGTTCCCTCTAAGTCAGTCCCCAAGCCCTATGAAATGTGGCATGGTAAAATCCCTAGTTATTCTTATTTAAGAATTTGGGGTTGTCCTGCTTACGTGAAGAGGACAGTGGGAGATAAGTTAGAATCTCGTTCTAACTTATGCTACTTTGTAGGTTATCCTAAGGAATCCATAGGATACTATTTCTATGATCAATCTGAGCAAAAGGTGTTTGTTTCCAGAAATGCCACTTTTCTTGAGGAACCGTTCCTTAAAGAAAAGAAAGGCAAGATCATAGAATTAGAAGAAGTACAAAGTGACCCCACACCACCCACTGAAGAAACGTCCCACTCTGATCAACTACAACCAATCACGAATTTCGATACACATGTAAATCCTCCCCTAAGGCGTTCTGAACGTACTCCTAGACAGCCGGAGAGATGGTATGGATTCTTCCATGAAATCTCTCAAAAGGATAATGATCCTTTAACATATGAGGAGGCACTTTCAGATTCTGACTCTGAACAGTGGATAGAAGCCATGAAATCCGAAATGGACTCCATGAACTCCAACCAAGTTTGGACCTTGGTAGATTTGCCTGATGGGGTCAAACCCATAGGTTGCAAATGGATCTTTAAGAGAAAGCTTGGAGTTGATGGAAGCATTGCGGCCTACAAAGCGAGACTGGTTGCAAAAGGGTTCACTCAAAGACCCGGCGTGGACTTTGACGAAACTTTTTCACCAGTTGCAATGCAAAAGTCCATTCGAATCATGCTTGCCATTGCTGCATATTATGACTATGAGATATGGCAAATGGATGTGAAAACTGCCTTTCTCAATGGTGACATTGACAAAGACATTTATATGGAGCAACCCATAGGTTTCACATTCAGTGGGAGTGAGCAAAAGGTTTGCAAACTCCAAAGATCAATCTATGGATTGAAACAGGCTTCTAGGAATTGGAACATTCGATTTGATGAATCGGTCAAAGCGTTTGGCTTCATTCAAATTTCGAATGAATCATGTGTGTATAGAAAGGAATTGGAGACCTCAGTGCAATTCTTAGTACTTTATGTTGATGACATCCTTCTTATTGGGAATTCGAAGGATGACATGAAAGTGACTAAGTTATGGTTATCGAACCAATTCGAGATGAAAGATCTTGGTGATGCGTCCTATATCCTTGGAATTAAAATCTATAGAGATAGATCTAGAAGGTTAATAGGACTATCACAGTCGATGTACATTGGCAAAGTATTGAAGAGATTCAATATGGAGTCAGCAAAGGTTAAGAACCTTCCTATGAGTGTAGGAACATGTCTTTCAAAGAAGATGTGTCCTAAGACCAACCTTGAGAAGGAAAGAATGACTCATACACCTTATGCATCAGCAATAGGTAGCATAATGTATGCAATGTTATGTACTCGACCGGATGTGGCTTATGCACTTAGTGTAACGAGTCGTTTCCAATCTGACCCTGGAGATGGTCACTGGGCTGCCGTGAAGAATATTCTTAAGTACTTGAAAAGTACTAAAGATTTATTCTTAGTTTACGGAGGTCAGAAAGATCTTACTGTCGAAGGATACTGTGATGCAAGCTTTGCATCTGACTTAGATGATTTTAAGTCAATGTCAGGATACATTTTCTGCCTAAACGGTGGAGCAGTGAGTTGGAAGAGTTCCAAGCAAACAACCACTGCAGATTCGACCACTGAGGCCGAATACTTAGCTGCAAATGATGCAGCTAAGGAAGGTGTTTGGATAAGAAACTTCATTCAAGAATTGAATGTTGTTCCTAGCATGAAAGACCCCATTACTGTGTTTTGTGACAACACTGGGGCGGTTGCTCAAGCAAGAGAACCAAGATCTCACCAACGGACCAAGCACATTATGAGGAAGTATCACCTAATCCGTGATATTATCAAAAGAGGAGATGTGCAAATTGAGAGGGTCACATCAGCAGAGAACGTGGCAGATCCACTTACTAAACCCCTTAGTCGAGAAGCTTTCCAAGGTCATCTTCAGAAGATGGGACTTAGAGTAGCTTTAGAATGGCTTTGACGGGCAAGTGGGAGATTGTTAGGAATAGTGCCCTAGAAAGACGATTGTATATCCGCTTTGTACTTTTCCTTATTGTAATCACAGACAATCTTTGAATAAAATAACGAATTGAGGCAACACTTCTTTATATGCTCTTGTTTGGTATGCTTTTACTTTAGCTGTGCATGTATGAGAACTCCCCTAATCCTGATGACTTTAGGACTCTACCATTTAGGTGAAATGGTTCATGAAACGAGCCTTATATCACATAAGTCATGATTAGTAAAATACTCCAAGCCGATGAGTCCTACAGACAGTGGGAGTGTCAACCTCACTCCTCTAAGGCTTGCTTATGGGATCACGCCCTTAAGAAGGACCACCTTGTTTCATGGAGGTGTAAAGTGTATAGTTGATACGTGCGTGATACATGAGGGTGCTTACTTTAATAAGTAAGTTCACTGAGGTGCCCCGTGTGAGAACATTCCTAAATGGGAAAGGAAGTTTCTATTTCAGGAAATGGAAACTTCCAGATTAGGAAATATCTCACGAGTCATTGATGTGATTAATTGATCCTTAGACTTGAGGTTCCATGTTACTTTATGAGTTAACTCTGTAGTCTTTGGTATAAGCTTTAAAGGGTGTCGCCTTAGACAACTGATTCAAGGCTTATGCTGGGGCTGCACAAGTGATTCATGAAAGTGAATGAGAATCAAGAAAGGACCTACACTTGCATATGCAAGGTGATCTCTTATTGTGTAAGTCATTCATATGCCATATGGAGTCCTTGGCCAAGGCAGTAGATCAAGATATCAAGAAAAGGGTTTCTTGGATTGAGATCAAATGGATATGAAATGCACTTAGCTTTAAGACCAGATTATTAGGGTTCTGATTATTCCCTTGCCCTAGATCTTGGTTGAGAGATAGTAAGTAGGAGGATTGTATCTCACATGAATCAATGACTTAAAGGTTCTGTCGAATCTGAACATTCCAATTCAGCTAGGGGTTAAACACCTGTTGCTAGACTATGGTCGTTTAATCTGTGAACTGATTAATTAATTAATGAATTAATTAATTGGGGTCACTGCTAATTGAATTGAGAACCTAGAGGGTCACACACAACAACTTGGTTACATGAGTTGAGGCTTGAAAATGATTAAACGAGTTAATCGGACCAAGAGGGTTCCACACGTGTGAATTCACACGTGTGGCTCGCGTGAGTGACACGTGTCACTGTGACACGTGTCACACACGTGTGATAATATATATATGTTAAATAATTAATTAGTTAATTATTTAATAGACTTTGGTTTAATTTTGAATTAAAAAGAAAGTCTAATTTTGGAGAAAATAATCTAGTTAATTAATTACGAATTAATTAATTAGATAAAAATAAGTTATTTATTTTATAATAAATAAAGTATAAAATTATCCAAAAATAGTTTGGATATTTTTAAGCTCTCTTAAAGGTTGACTAGAAATAGAATTCAAAGTCAAAGTTGGAAAATACTTGATAATCAAGTAATAGGAGAGAGAGGAACCAAATCCTAGTCCAATAAGGACTAGGTTCGGCCGTCCCTCCCCTTTCCTATATATAGGGGAGCTCATGCTCCCCTTTAGAGCTAATTGACAATTCTTGGTTCATGTGTTGAACACCTTCCTTTCTCCAAGATTAAATTAAACCCTAGGTTAAGCCTAAACACTAACTAGAGAACTAGCATCCTTACTAGTTAGATTGTGATCAAGTTGGTGGACTTTCTCTAGAGGCTTCAAGTTAGAAGTTTGAAGATTCGAGCTTTACCAAGGAGAGGGGATCAAGCCGCGAGAAGAGCGTTCTTGGGTGGCTTGAAACGCTTCAAGAAAGAACAAAAGAAAAGTAAGTTTTCTATCCCTACGAATTTGGTTACACGATTGCGAGTTCAAGGTCCTTTTGTTGGGAAAAATTTTTAAATTCCGCTGCTTTCTGATTCCTGTTTTCCAACAATGTTTTCATGCTACATTGTGTATTGCTCGATGTCTCGTATATGATCATGCCGTGCGTCATTATATGAATAATATGATTGAATTATGGTCTCATGCACGCACATTGTCCCGTTTCTTGTCCAGTTACTCTCCAGGGCGGAGATTGTGGCTCATGAGCACGTTCACGCATTCACGAGTCGTGTGTCGCCTATCAGGTGAGGTTTAATTTCTAGTTATATAGAACCCGTATACCCTTTACGTGACCGTTTTAGCCAAAAGGTATTTATAGTTATATTTTCATGAAATCATTTATCGTTCCAAGTTATAGTCTTGTTCATTAATCAAGCAAGTAAAGCATGTTAGTATTCACGCCTCAAAGCATGCCATGTTCATGAATGCAAGCAAGTGTGTTCTCTTGGCCAGGTCCTCCTTAGTGGGGGCGCTGGATTGGTTTCGTGCCAATGATTGTTCGTCCAATCACAAGAAGAAAAATACCCTATCGTGTTCGTGTGTTCTCTTGGCCAGGTTCTCCTTAGTGAGGGCGCTGGACTGGTCCTGCCAGTGGTTGTCCGTCCAACCACAAGAAGAACAAAACCCTATCGTGTACCCATGTTTCCCCTGGCCAGGTCCTTCTGAGTGAAGGGCGCTGGACTGGTCTTGCCAGTGATTGTCCGTCCAATCACAGGAGGAACAAACCCTATCATGTTACAAGCACGCCATGTACCGATTGCATGATTCCCATTCCATGAATGTGCTAATTGAGTACACCTACATGATTGCATGATAACGGAGTTGAGTGATCACCTAATGATTAACAAGCAAGCAAGCATGTTTATTAATTGCGTGGAAATGAACTAGTGATTAATATTGATAGTTGTATTCTCGGGCGAAGCCATGTTATTATTAAACTGTATAATTATCTTCTATAAACCTTTACCCGGAGTATAACTTGCATGTTATCTGCGCAAATATATATGTAAACCCCTCACTCAGTCTTCACAGACTGACGCCTCCACCTTTCAGGTATTGCAGGTGCACGCTAGGCGGGAGTTGAGTCGAGTCGAGTCCAGTTCATGTAGTCATGTCCTCCGTGGTTCGTGTATTTCGTGATTATGGAACTGTAGTTATTATTATTGTTAAATTGGAGATGATAATGTATTGATATGATAATTTGAAATATATTTTTAGTTGGTAAACGAGAAATGTCATCATTGAACAAATGAAAATAAGTGATAGTGGTTACTTTATGCGTCCGCTTTATCTTATTGCATGTTATAGTTATCCCGCCTAGCTTGTCGAGTATTGCATAGTCACCCGTTCGCTATAGGTTGATTCATGTACGGAGTGGTCGTTTCGTAGGTGGATTGACCTATAGTGCGGGGGTGTGGTACCTCCACGTGTCAAGGGGTGCTACATGATATGCAAGAAGTTCCACCACATATAATACGACCACAACTCATTAAAGGTATTATAGAAACAAGAAAAGGACATACAAGAGTCAAAACAAGCGAAACAAGACAAGAAAACAAGACTAGGCAAAATCCACCCCCATGGATTTTCCTTCACAAAAAATCCACCCTCGCGGATTGTCCAGAAGCTACTGCCTCAAATCCACCCCCATGGATTTCTACACAGCAAAAATCCACCCTAGTGGATTCTGCCCAGAACTTAAAAAAAACGTGACAGCCAATTCGAACTCGAAGGGAATGAGTTCTGAACACCCCAAAACATGAAATTAAGATTCCGAAACCTCAATTAAGCATCATAAAACATTCATACATCATATAAGAACATAATATAAGCATAAAATTCAAGAATTAAATCATTTAAGCAAGAATTACATATATGCATAAAAGCTTTATAGTTCAAGCATGCTCTTCAATGGTGAATCTCTAATCCTAGCATGAATTCCACTAAAATTGATTACAAACCTCATAAAAACTCAAGCATAATCATTCTACAACACCAAGATTGCAAGAAATCAAGTAAATCTTAGACATGCAAGAATTTCTCAAGAAAGCTTCAAAGGTCATCAATGGTGGATTCTTCAAACAAGCATGAAATCAAGAAATACTTACATCAAATTGTTCCTAACACCATAAGAATCATATTTCCAACAGGAAATTCGAATTCAATCCAACATATAAGAATCCTAGTTCAAATTCAAGTCAAGAAGATCAAGAACATAAAACCATGGAAGTAGCACATAAAGCTTACCTTGAGAGCTCAAAATAGAAGAGAATAACTTGGTCTTGAGTCTCGAATTCCCAGCTTCAATCTCCACTCTTGCCTCTTGAAGATGCTTGGAGGTGTAACGCCCCGACTTTTCGGGCATACAGGTATGACGTTACGAGTGGGTTTAGACTGAGAGTTATGTGACATTTATGTGTTTTAATTGTTAAGTGATCGTTTAACATATTAATTTCGTGAACTAAATTGCTATCATGTGACTAATATGACTTAGATGATTTATTTGATTATGCTATTTGAATTTGTTTTAACATGCTTAGTTGCCAATTAAATATTTATTTCACTTATGCACTTATTTGAAATTATATGAAATCCTTGGACTCAATCGAACTTTTAATTAGACCTCAATTATTCACCTACCAAACCTTGGGGTCCTAATTGAATCACTTAAATTCTCAAAGGGCCAAAGTGCAAATTCTTCTCTTCTCCCTCTCCATTTACACGATCAAAGCCCCCCCCCCCCCCCCCCCCCCAAATCCATTCTTCTTCTTTCATTTCTTCTATCAAAAGAAAGGCTCCCAACTCCTTTCCTCTTCTCCTTCTTTGATCGGACCATCAAGCAAGCAAGGAGACAAGAGATTTCTTCAAGCTTTGGCCCAAGAATTCAAGCTCCAACCATTTCTTCTTCTTCTCCATCATTTTCTTCCAAGGTATAAGTGTATATATATGAGTATGTTGGGTGATAACTAGGGTTGGGGAATTCTTGCTTTATAACTTGAATCTTTGGGTGTATATGCATGAATAGATGATAATCTTTGAATCCTAAGCTTGATTGTTGATATTCTTGGGGCAAGAAGGTATATATATATATATATGTGGGTTTATGAATTTAGTTGTTTTAATTGTCCTAAACTTGTATTTAATGTTCCTACATAGTATATTACATGTTTTAAGTGATTTGGGTTGAGTTTTGAGGTGTTTTGGTGATTTTTGGTCTTCTCCCGCGTTTGTGCCCTGTTTTCTGCATTTTTTTCGCCACTGACCTAAATCCACGAGGGTGGATTTTTCCTTTTGGAAAAATCTACGGGGGTGGATTTGATGCAGAAACGTTGGACCATCCCCTGTTTTGGCCTGAGATTGTTTTGCTTCGTTCTCCCTCATACGAACTCGGATTGACCTGATTTTTGAACCCACGGAAACCTATTGAAGTCTAGAACATCCTCAAATTGGAATCATCTTAATATATTTTACCATTTATGAGATATGATCAATTCATTTTAGTGTCGCCACTTCTTCGACAATCTGCGTTCGTCCAACTTCAAACCTATGCCATTTTCACCTCGCTTTGAACCATGATTCGTGCCACATATCCTTGAAAACCTCTATGTGTCTAGTTTCACCTCCAACAAGCAAAACTTAATTCCAATTTCTCAAACTCAAGATATACCCATTTTTGTACAGCTCGCACTTTTCCAAAAATTGTCAACTTTTCCTAACTTTTGCAAAACTTTGCCAAAACTCGTTCTATCGCCTTCCTTGCACCTCCTAGACTCCTTATGTGACTTATATGCATTATATACATGCCTAATTGATCCATATGCCTTGTTAACATGTATTGTAATATATTATGAATTGAATGATTAAAACATGTATGTGTCTAAATGGCTTTATTGGGTGCATGAACATGATCACATCAACTCATGACATCTTATGATCTATTGTATATTGAAACATGACATAGAATTTCACGAACACCTCATGTTAATGCCGTGCGTCCTAATTGGTTTCATATTGAGTCGTTTCTCACGAGTACACATTATGTCTTTCTCTTGTACAGTTCATCTCCAGGGTGGAGATATCGTGATCGATAGGCTCACGGCCTAGCTTGTATCCTTGTATCGTTATCTTCCAGGTGAGGGTGTTTTCGTTCTAGATATGTATTAAACCCTACAACCTTATGTGATAAGTTTTGGCCAAAAACCTATGTATATCTATATATTGTTTTCAAATGGAGTCATCGAGTAAATCTTTTCTCAATGATTATGAAAGGGAATAAGTATGTTATAAATGTATTATGTTTCTCATGAATTGAATGTTTTGGCGAGAACATGAATGAATGCACGGGCCCGGGATCTAACACATGTGGCTACCCGGGGAGGCAAGGGCCGACGGTGATCCCATGTGCTAGTCCCAACCATTTAACAGAGACCGGACCTCGTTAGGAGATTAGCGTGGAATGGTAGCTGAGCGCCCTTGGGGGATTCATGTACCCCCCTGGGTCAATGTATGAGGTGGCCGGGTCTTGCAAGCCCGTCCACCACCCGGAGGAAGAAGGTTGGAACTTATTTTATGATTATGAATATGTTTATGTTATGATTGATTATTGATTGATAGGCACTGTGCGGGAAGGCCGGGAATCGGATTGCCCAAACAAATATATTTAGGACATGCATGTGATCTGTGTGTATTATGATATATTGCATGATCACCTATTTATTGTATTAATGATATTTGTCGTACACGGTCGGAGTTTGGTTGGAGATTGTGCACGCTCACTCGCCGAGCCTTATTGATTAAGTATGATATATGGACTTATTGAATTTAATATGAATAGTCGTAAAGTCTGAGCATTGCTGAATCATTCTTTTGCCCTTTTTGGGAACTAACTTTAAATAAAACCTTGCTCGGGATTTATGACTTGCATGTGCATGTTTCTATAGTATATGTATCGCTCCTGCTCACTCAGTCTTCTAGAGACTGACCCCTCTTTCCCACTTCTCAGTTTCTTGCAGGTTTTGCTAGGCGGAGGTCAAGTTTTACTTCTTTTGTTAGATAACTTGTACACTCGAGTCACATCTTACATTATTATGTTCTAATTGGATATTCCTATGTAATTGGGCCTTTGTGCTAGTTATGAAATTATTGGATATTGATTCGGGACAGGTTGTGTGCTTAGTTGAACCCGTTGTTAGGATGCATGATGGATTTAATTTTATATATTGGAAATTCGAACTTGTAATCTTCGCTGGAATCTATGAATTGCACATTAATGCTTCCGCACAGCATTTTGATTATATGGTACGGGGTTAGTTTCCGCCTAGCAAGGTTGTTTTTATTTTGTCACCCGTTCGCTATGAGTCTGGTTCATGCTGAACTATCAATTTCATGTGTGGACTAGACTCATAGTGCGGGGGATGTGGCGCCTATCGTCCCGGGTGTTACATCCTTAAGTGGTATCAGAGCCCTCGGTTGCAAAACCGGGGTTCCTTGAGTCGTGTCGTGTCAGGTGTAGGTCGAACGGCTTAGGAACAACATGTCAACGTGTGCATCGCATTGCTCATGAGCATTGTTATTGAAATTTGACATGGAAAAACTTATTATTAAATGTGTTTGACTTAAAATTTTGTTAATTTATGTGTTACATTTTTCATTCATACGTGCTCTTGGTGCTAATTGTGTGTCATATGCACGTACTAACGGGCATGCATTATATTTGAATTGAATTGTGAATTGTAGGATATTAATATAACCTCAAACCACGGCCAATCCTCAAAACCACAACAACTTGCAACGGGCTCTCTCTAAAGTGTGGATGTTTGCTTCGGATATTTAGAATAATACGGGTAATCGGTGACCCTTATGATAAGATTATAGGTTGAGAGTTCGAGCTCAAAAAGGGAATTAAATTTTGGGTGAAGATTTTGAACGAATGAAGTAATAGTACGAGGTTGTGATGTTTATATCCACAAAATAAACACCTACCTCCTTATATCGCGAAGGGAGTCGATCAACCGGGCATGAGATTCATTTAATTCAAGAAGGAGGCGAATCAATACTTGAAGGTATCAAATGTTTACAACATCCGGGTTTAGAAGACCGAAGAAGAAAACTTGAGTTGAAAGAAATGATCCGAATTGAAGCTAAAGACCGAGAAGCTTAATTATGGAAAAAGGGAATTTATAATTTTTAAAATAAAGAGGAATTTGGTGTAAAGAAATATGTCGAGATACTTAGGGTTTTGGAATGAGGCTAGTGGAAGAAGCTAGAGACCACTTCACTTTCGGAATTACAAAAGGATGACCAAGATACTCGAATCAACCCCTAAATTCGTCAATTCCACCCGGAGTGAGAATGAAAGCATCCGATCTTGGAAAGTTTATGAAGTTGCTCGACCACGAGAAATTCTTTAAGGCTAGAGCAAGAAGGTTTTGGTCAAGATAACAATTGCGGTAAAGAAGCGGATAAGAGATGAGTGAGATACTTTGGATGCTAAAATAAATCTTAGATTGGGTTGGAGACCAAACAATTTTGGATTCATGAAGGTGACAAGTAGAGGAACCAAGCAACGGCATAATCCCTATAAATCTATGGGAAGTCAAGGTACCCAAACTGATATTCAAGTTTGATAACTTGATCGAAACGGAACACTAAGATCATACAATCATGGAAGCCAAATCCATTCACTTTTATGAACTTACGAAGAAGGAAATATAGAGACTATGATTAAGGTGACGACTATGGTGGAAATCCTACAAGTTGGGATCGAAATTTGGGGAGACTAGCGCAACCGATTTCGTGAATGTGAAAGGATTGGAGTTTAATGAAAACTTTGGATTTGGGGCCTCACAAGAGGATTAAGGAAGTAAAAAGGAACTTGGAAATTGGCATTTGGGAGGATTGAGGTAAGAAGATGTTCGGGTATAGAAAATTGGAATTTAATAGCAAACACGGACCTTGGAAACATGGATGGATGCAAGGAGAATTAAGGAAGTTAGAAGACCGTGGGTAAGCAAGAAGTGGTTGATGAGCTCAAGGTCAAAGGATCAAATTGTCAAGCTAAAAGCTTACCACCATGATGACAGGTTTAATATATTCATGGCACGTGCATCATACTTCGCTTTAAATTAATTACTCTTCTATATTTCTATATGTGTGCATACATCTTTACATTAAATACTTGCTCTAATGTGTTGCATCCTTATATGTTGGCTATGTGCATGGGCATCTTAATCCAACATGCATGGTTTAGTGTTTACTTGATAGGAACTTTCTCTACTCCATTCCTCAAGTGTTACTCCGACCGAGCCGCATCCGATTTGAGATAAGAGGACAATTGGATTGCAAAGTGTGTGGAACAAAAGGAAAGAGGAATATCGAGGCTCGGGAAAACAGAGCTTGAGGGTAGAATAGAAGAAGTAGGTTGTTATCTCTACCAAAATCACTTCAACGTAAATATGAATAATGTCACCGGACACGTAGCTTGACTAGGACCTTTATACCAAGGAAGTTGAAGTTAAGAAGTTGGGAATCCCATATTCCATAAGTGATAGAACAAGTTCAATGGGGTGAGATAGAATCTCTTAAGGGGGAGAGCCGACCCAGAAGAATGATAGTTGTTAACTTCAGTTGAAGAATCAACCTCGTTGATTTCTTGTTATGAGACTTCCAAGTTAAATCTTCCAAGATTAAAAGGATCATAGATAGCATAACGTGTCTTCAGCTTGGAGACATGGGACTGTGAAAGAATTTTAAGAATTGGCAAGGAAAGTATTGGGTAAAAGGAAAGCTAATCGGATCATCATATTCCATGATAGATGAAGTTAGAATCAACTTAAGTGATGAAAATAAGAGTTACTTTGGAAGAGGAATACATAGAAGGAAAACACACAACATGAAAGATGGGTTATCATCTCGTCGGGCGTTTTTCCAGGATTAACCGGGGAAGTTATTGGGACTGGAGAATGGAAATTGAGCTACTAAAGATTAACTCAAGTATTCAAGTTGGAGGTTAGAACTTGAGCATTTAAAAGCTAACTTGAACAACTAAGAATGTCGAATACTAATCGAGGTGGACAACGAGCTATTTGGGTAACGATCAAGTACACACTAAAAATTTGAGCTTCGGACTATGGTGTTTAGAGAAGATAAGGGAAAAGATTATGTGATGAAGATCGGGTGGTTATTTAAGTATTGAATACATCGGGGATTGCAATGCCTGACACTATGGAAGGAATCAAGTGTTGAATCGGATCACTACAATATAAGATTCTCGAGCATCAGTGAACGGTACATTTAGCATCCATGGCATATACATACATACAACTTTATTTCGAAAAATTTTATGAAGCTAAGTGCTTGGATTACTTGTTGTATTAATTGTTCTTGTATGAGTGATTCTCGATGTATTTGATAACTCCTACTTGTTTCTTGTGTGGTTGTGACATGATTGTTTATTTAATTGTTGTTTTGAGAGTTTGAGAGTTTCTCGTTCTTTTTCTGTTTGAGAGACGGGGTTCTCTCGTTGTTGTTCGAGAGACTGGGTTCTCTCGTTGTTGCTTGTGAGAGACGGGGTTCTCTCCTTGTTGTTCGAAAGACGGGGCTCTTTCATTACTTGCTACCCGATTAGACTTTCGAGTGCTTAGGCTTCGGTGAGTTAAGGGTCGTGATTTAACAACAATTGAAGACCCCTTGTTGCTTGAAGACCTTTTCCGAACTAATTCCTGACGGGGAGTTGCTAACCCTCATGGGATGAACATGGGAAAGTTTACGCAAAGTTCAGAATCAAGGCAGTGGACCTGGGGACAGGTCCTTCTTAAGGGGGAGAGGTTGTAACGCCCCGACTTTTCGGGCATACAGGTATGACGTTACGAGTGGGTTTAGACTGAGAGTTATGTGACATTTATGTGTTTTAATTGTTAAGTGATCGTTTAACATATTAATTTCGTGAACTAAATTGCTATCATGTGACTAATATGACTTAGATGATTTATTTGATTATGCTATTTGAATTTGTTTTAACATGCTTAATTGCCAATTAAATATTTATTTCACTTATGCACTTATTTGAAATTATATGAAATCCTTGGACTCAATCGAACTTTTAATTGGACCTCAATTATTCACCTACCAAACCTTGGGGTCCTAATTGAATCACTTAAATTCTCAAAGGGCCAAAGTGCAAATTCTTCTCTTCTCCCTCTCCATTTACACGATCAAAGCCCCCCCCCCCCCCCCCCCCCCCAAATCCATTCTTCTTCTTTCATTTCTTCTATCAAAAGAAAGGCTCCCAACTCCTTTCCTCTTCTCCTTCTTTGATCGGACCATCAAGCAAGCAAGGAGACAAGAGATTTCTTCAAGCTTTGGCCCAAGAATTCAAGCTCCAACCATTTCTTCTTCTTCTCCATCATTTTCTTCCAAGGTATAAGTGTATATATATGAGTATGTTGGGTGATAACTAGGGTTGGGGAATTCTTGCTTTATAACTTGAATCTTTGGGTGTATATGCATGAATAGATGATAATCTTTGAATCCTAAGCTTGATTGTTGATATTCTTGGGGCAAGAAGGTATATATATATATATATGTGGGTTTATGAATTTAGTTGTTTTAATTGTCCTAAACTTGTATTTAATGTTCCTACATAGTATATTACATGTTTTAAGTGATTTGGGTTGAGTTTTGAGGTGTTTTGGTGATTTTTGGTCTTCTCCCGCGTTTGTGCCCTGTTTTCTGCATTTTTTTCGCCACTGACCTAAATCCACGAGGGTGGATTTTTCCTTTTGGAAAAATCCACGGGGGTGGATTTGATGCAGAAACGTTGGACCATCCCCTGTTTTGGCCTGAGATTGTTTTGCTTCGTTCTCCCTCATACGAACTCGGATTGACCTGATTTTTGAACCCACGGAAACCTATTGAAGTCTAGAACATCCTCAAATTGGAATCATCTTAATATATTTTACCATTTATGAGATATGATCAATTCATTTTGGTGTCGCCACTTCTTCGACAATCTGCGTTCGTCCAACTTCAAACCTATGCCATTTTCACCTCGCTTTGAACCATGATTCGTGCCACATATCCTTGAAAACCTCTATGTGTCTAGTTTCACCTCCAACAAGCAAAACTTAATTCCAATTTCTCAAACTCAAGATATACCCATTTTTGTACAGCTTGCACTTTTCCAAAAATTGTCAACTTTTCCTAACTTTTGCAAAACTTTGCCAAAACTCGTTCTATCGCCTTCCTTGCACCTCCTAGACTCCTTATGTGACTTATATGCATTATATACATGCCTAATTGATCCATATGCCTTGTTAACATGTATTGTAATATATTATGAATTGAATGATTAAAACATGTATGTGTCTAAATGGCTTTATTGGGTGCATGAACATGATCACATCAACTCATGACATCTTATGATCTATTGTATATTGAAACATGACATAGAATTTCACGAACACCTCATGTTAATGCCGTGCGTCCTAATTGGTTTCATATTGAGTCGTTTCTCACGAGTACACATTATGTCTTTCTCTTGTACAGTTCATCTCCAGGGTGGAGATATCGTGATCGATAGGCTCACGGCCTAGCTTGTATCCTTGTATCGTCATCTTCCAGGTGAGGGTGTTTTCGTTCTAGATATGTATTAAACCCTACAACCTTATTTGATAAGTTTTGGCCAAAAACCTATGTATATCTATATATTGTTTTCAAATGGAGTCATCGAGTAAATCTTTTCTCAATGATTATGAAAGGGAATAAGTATGTTATAAATGTATTATGTTTCTCATGAATTGAATGTTTTGGCGAGAACATGAATGAATGCACGGGCCCGGGATCTAGCACATGTGGCTACCCGGGGAGGCAAGGGCCGACGGTGATCCCATGTGCTAGTCCCAACCATTTAACAGAGACCGGACCTCGTTAGGAGATTAGCGTGGAATGGTAGCTGAGCGCCTTTGGGGGATTCATGTACCCCCCCTGGGTCAATGTATGAGGTGGCCGGGTCTTGCAAGCCCGTCCACCACCCGGAGGAAGAAGGTTGGAACTTATTTTATGATTATGAATATGTTTATGTTATGATTGATTATTGATTGATAGGCACTGTGCGGGAAGGCCGGGAATCGGATTGCCCAAACAAATATATTTAGGACATGCATGTGATCTGTGTGTATTATGATATATTGCATGATCACCTATTTATTGTATTAATGATATTTGTCGTACACGGTCGGACTTTGGTTGGAGATTGTGCACGCTCACTCGCCGAGCCTTATTGATTAAGTATGATATATGGACTTATTGAATTTAATATGAATAGTCGTAAAGTCTGAGCATTGCTGAATCATTCTTTTGCCCTTTTTGGGAACTAACTTTAAATAAAACCTTGCTCGGGATTTATGACTTGCATATGCATGTTTCTATAGTATATGTATCGCTCCTGCTCACTCAGTCTTCTAGAGACTGACCCCTCTTTCCCACTTCTCAGTTTCTTGCAGGTTTTGCTAGGCGGAGGTCAAGTTTTACTTCTTTTGTTAGATAACTTGTACACTCGAGTCACATCTTACATTATTATGTTCTAATTGGATATTCCTATGTAATTGGGCCTTTGTGCTAGTTATGGAATTATTGGATATTGATTCGGGACAGGTTGTGTGCTTAGTTGAACCCGTTGTTAGGATGCATGATGGATTTAATTTTATATATTGGAAATTCGAACTTGTAATCTTCGCTGGAATCTATGAATTGCACATTAATGCTTCCGCACAGCATTTTGATTATATGGTACGGGGTTAGTTTCCGCCTAGCAAGGTTGTTTTTATTTTGTCACCCGTTCGCTATGAGTCTGGTTCATGCTGAACTATCCATTTCATGTGTGGACTAGACTCATAGTGCGGGGGATGTGGCGCCTATCGTCCCGGGTGTTACAGGAGGTGTTCTTGGAGAAGATGAATAGGCTAGAGAGAGTTTGTGTTTAAATCTTTGTGAAATAACGTAAAATGGCTTGTGGGTGTTAAAATCTGATTTATGGATTTGGGTCAGCTATTAGGGTCACGAACCAGGTCAATTAGAGTGGGTCATAAGTGAAATTGGGTCTCAAATTTGGCCAAATTCGGAATTGGGTCATAAGTCTTATAAAAAGGTTGACTTTTCGTAAAATGACCATAACTTCTTCATCCGAACTCCAAATCGAGCGATTCAAAAACCCACGAACTCGTAATCAAATTATCTACTCAATTTTATTAAGTTCTGTCCAGTTCCAGACTTAGAAAATAAATTTACCATTTAGTCCCTAAATTATACTTTAATGTCCAAATAAGCACATAGTTTCGATTAAACACGAAGCATGCCATCGAAGCCAAATGAAAACATTATGAACACATAATTACCATATCAAATAGTCACATAACTCATCTAAAGTATATATTTCACATAAGTTCAAGCATAACGGTCAATTAAGGCATATTATTCACATAATTCATGCAAAGAAAAGTAAATCGTTCACTCTCGTACCAAAGCATACCTTGATCGAGAAATGGGGCGTCACAACCTCCCCTTCTTAAAGAAATCTGGTCCCCAGATTTACCATTGAAAAATAACTCAGGATGATATCTTCGCATCTTCTCTTCCGTCTCCCATGTTGCTTCTGCGGACTTAAGATCTTTCCAAAGTACCTTAACCAATGGAATTTGTCGATTCCTCAACTCTTGCACCTTCCTATCCAAGATCTTTACCGGTTGTTGTTTAAATGTCAAATTTGATTCCAATTGTACCTCTTCAACCGTTATAGTTTCCATCTCATCCCGGAAATACCTTCTCAATTGTGACTCAGGAAACACATTATGGATTCCCGTGAGATTCAGAGGCAAATCCAAGCAATAAGCAACTTCCCCGATACGTTCCACAATCTCAAACGGACCAATGAATCTCGGATTCAACTTACCACCCTTTCCAATACGTGAGAAACCTTTTCTCGGTGTTGCCTTCAAGAAAACTCGGTCACCCACTTCAAATTTGAAATCTTTCCATCTCCGGTCGGCATAACTCCTTTGCCGATCTTGTGTCGCTTTCATGTGTTGCTTAATGCTTTCCACTTTTTCAATTGCTCCCTTAATCAAATCGGGCTCGGTTCCTCGCTCCAAACCATTTTCCTCGGTCCATTTCCATTCCTCAAGATCCCAATAAAGAGGAGACCTACTCTTACGACCATACAAAGCTTCATATGGTGCCATCTTGATCGAAGATTGGTAACTATTACTGTAGGCGAATTCGATCAAAGTCAATTGTTTATCCCACTCAACCGAAAAATCCATTACACAAGCCCTTAATAAATCCTCAAGAAACTTAATCACCCGTTTGGATTGTCCATCCGTTTCCGGATGAAATGCGGTACTAAAACTTAACTTCGTACCCCATAATCTGTTAAGAACCCTCCACAACTTAGAAGTGAAACGAGGATCTCTATCCAAAATAATGCTAGCGGGTATCACATGTAGTCTAACAATTTCTCGGTGATACAACTCCGCTAATTTCTCCACTTTATCGGTCGATCGAATCGGTAGAATGTGTGCAGATTTTGTAAAGCGATCTACAATGACCCAAATTCCATCAAATCCCTTCTTAACTCTCGGAAGCCCGGTCACAAAGTCCATAGTGACTTGTTCCCATTTCCACTCGGGAATCTGTATCGGTACAACTTTAAGTAAATGCAGACTCGTCACAACTTGTATGAGCCAAGACTCTACGACACACCGCCTAGCAAGACTCCTGAAGACCTGCAGACAATACAAAGGTTGAAGAGTCAGTTCAAAAGGAACCGGTGAGGATTTACTATAAGGAATATAATAAAAAAGGGGTACAATGCATGCGATATTAAAGGTGTTTATGATCCGTTTAACTTTCCAAAATCAATACAAAGGGGTTTTCCAAACAACGGATCACAAACTAGAAACATAACCGGCTCGGCGAGAATGAGCCCTCCAACATTACTTCCCAAACCAAAGAAATCAAACCAATCCATCCATCACGCCATTGATGTCGGGGGTGCGCACCCCCGATCATCCATAACATAGAGAATTCGGTCCATGAAACCTAGCTCTCTCCAAGAGGACTTCAACCCCGAAACCTCCTCAGAGTCTTAGTAATCTTGTCCACAGTGGGAACTTTGGCTAAGGACATCCGTCGGCCCTTGCCTTCCCGTAATATCACTCACCTCCATCCCCGAGCTCAAGTTCGAGTTCCCCAAGCAAGCGTCCTTGCAAGGTACATCAATCTCCATACCACTTTCGTAGCATGGTCCAAAACATCTCGCCACAAACGTACATATATATCCTTTTCAAAACGAAAACATTTCGGGTACCTATCATGTATACCAAGATTCATACTATAGTTGCAAACCATTTTCAATAAGCAACGATATAAGTATAATGAGCCAAGCTCCCAAAATCCGACATACTATGCCTATACATATAGTTTTCAAAACGGGAAATTGAGAACCAAATCATGAGGGCTATACAGTATTGTCCACAGTTTGAAAACATTTTAATAATATAACTCCTCTCACCTTTACCAAGAACCTCAAAGGTCGACCACGAGCAACGGACTACTCGGTCGGAGACTCACCACCTAATAAGACAAACGTACTAACAAAGGTGAGACGAGACCCAAACCAAGTAAACGACGCACGGCTTAAGTAACAAGTCACTTATGACAGTTATGAATGCTTATGGAATCATATCATGCACTTAATGAAACGTGAGGATCAATTATGAGCATGTATTGCATGTCAAGGTCACACATAGCGTAGGAAGTCATACAAGTTCAACTAAATGCATAAATTAGCAAAATGTAACAACTTAAACTTGATCAAGGCAATAAAATCATAACAAGTGATATGCAAGAAGTTCCACCACATATAATATGGCCACAACTCATTAAAGGTATTATAGAAACAAGAAAAGGACATACAAGAGTCAAGACAAGCGAACAACTCAAGAAAACAAGGCTGGGGAAAATCCACCCCCATGGATTTTCCTTCACAAAAAAATCCACCCTCGCAGATTGTCCAGAAGCTACTGCCTCAAATCCACCCCCATTGATTTTTACACAGCAAAAATCCACCCTAGCGGATTCTGCCTAGAACTTAAAAAAAACGTGACAGCCACTTCGAACTCGACGGGAATGAGTTCTAAACACCCCAAAACATGAAATTAAGATTCCAAAACCTCAATTAAGCATCATAAAACATTCATACATCATATAAGAACATAATATAAGCAAAGAATCCAAGAATTAAATCATTTAAGCAAGAATTACATATATGCATAAAAGCTTCATAGTTCAAGCATGCTCTTCAATGATGAATCTCTAATCCTAGCATGAATTCAACTAAAATTGATTCCAAACCTCATAAAAACTCAAGCATAATCATTCTACAACACCAAGATTGAAAGAAATCAAGTAAATCTTAGACATGCAAGAATTTCTCAAGAAAGCTTCAAAGGTCATCAATGGTGGATTCTTCAAACAAGCATGAAATCAAGAAATACTTACATCAAATTGTTCCTAACACCATAAGAATCATATTTCCAACAAGAAATTCGAATTAAATCCAACATACAAGAACCCTAGTTCAAATTCAAGTCAAGAAGCTCAAGAACATAAAACCATGGAAGTAGCACATAAAAGCTGAAAATAGAAGAGAATAACTTGGTCTTGAATCTCGAATTCCTAGCTTCAATCTCCACTCTTGCCTCTTGAAGATGCTTGGAGGTGTTCTTGGAGAAGATGAATAGGCTAGGCGGTACCTAAACAACTCGAGTCAACGCGCCGTAAAGAAGCAACAGACATGCAGAAGCGAGCATAAATTTTTTCAACAAACGTGTAGCATGCAATGGAATCAATTCATTAACGTCAATTAACAAGATCAATCACGCATCACACAGTTCAACGGGTTCAAGAGCATGCAACCTGTCCCGACAAGGAATAATATAAATACCGGTTCCACTCCCTAGGCACCTGTCCCGAAACAAAATCATAAATACGGGTTCAACTACCTAAGCACCTGTCCCGACAGGATAATATATCCAAATATCATTGGATCATCACGATCCCAACCTGTACAATTTTCATAAACGGAATTCATATAAGAATGTAACATTTCTAACTATATCATAATGCCCACCAAGGCTAATGAAAGCATTAAACCATAACAACATACACAACACCAACTTTAAGTAAATGCAGACTCGACACAACTTGTACGAGCCAAGACTTTACGACACACGGCCTAGAAAGACTCCTGAAGACCTGCAGACAATACAAAGGTTGAAGAGTCGGTTCAAAAGGAACTGGTGAGCATTTACTCTAAGGAATATAATAAAAAGGGGGTACAATGCATGCGATATTAAAGGTGTTTATGATCCGTTTAACTTTTGAAAATCAATGCAAAGGGGTTTTCAAAACAACGGATCACAAACTAGAAACATAACCGGCTCGGCGAGAATGAGCCCTCCAACATTACTTCCCAAACCAAAGAAATCAAACCAATCCATCCATCACGCCATTCATGTGGAGGGTGCGCACCCCCGATCATCCATAACATAGAGAATTCGGTCCATGAAACCTAGCTCTCTCCAAGAAGAGTTCAACCCCGAAACCTCCTCGGAGTCTTAGTAATCTTGTCCACACTAGGAACTTTGGATGAGAACATCCGTCGGCCCTTGCCTTCCCGGAATATCACTCACCTCTTTCCCCGAGCTCAAGTTCGATTTCCCCAAGCAAGCGTCCTATGCAAGGTACATCAATCTCCATACCACTTTCGTAGCATGGTTCAAAACATCTCGCCACATACGTGCATATATATCCTTTTCAAAACCAAAACATTTTGTGTACCTATCCCGCATACCAAGATTCATACTATACTTGCGAACCGTTTTCAATAAGCAACGATATAAGTATAATGAGCCAAACTCCCAAAATCCGGCATACTATGCCTATACATATAGTTTTCAAAGCGGGAATTTGAGAACCAAATCATGAAGGCTATACGGTATTGTCCACAGTTTGAAAATATTTTAATAATATAACTCCTCACCTTTACCAAGAACCTCAAAGGTCGACCACGAGCAACGGACTACCCGGTCGGAGACTCACCACCTAATAAGACAAACGTACTAACAAAGGTGAGACGCGACCCAAACTAAGTAAACGACGCACGACTTAAGTAACAAGTCACTTATGAGAGTTATGAATGCTTATGGAGTCATATCATGCACTTAATGAAACGTGAGGATCAATCATGAGCATGTATAGCATGTCAAGGTCACACATAGCGTAGGAAGTCATGCAAGTTCAACTAAATACATAACTTAGCAAAATGTAACAACTTAAACTTGATCAAGGCAATAAAATCATAACAAGTGATATGCAAGAAGTTCGACCACAAATAATACGGCCACAACTCATTAAAGGTATTATAGAAACAAGAAAAGGACGTCGAGTCAAAACAAGCGAAACAAGTCAAGAAAACAAGTCTGGGGAAAATCCACCCCCATGGATTTTCCTTCACAAAAAATCCACCCTCGCGGATTGTCCAGAAGCTACTGCCTCAAATCCACCCCCATGGATTTTTACACATAAAAAATCCACCCTAGTGGATTCTGCCCAGAACTTAAAAAAAACGTGACAGCCACTTCGAAGTCGACGGGAATGAGTTCTAAACACCCCAAAACATGAAATTAAGATTCCGAAACCTCAATTAAGCATCATAAAACATTCATACATCATATAAGAACATAATATAAGCATAAAGTCCAAGAATTAAATCATTTAAGCAAGAATTACATATATGCATAAAAGCTTCATAGTTCAAGCATGCTCTTCAATGGTGAATCTCTAATCCTAGCATGAATTCAACTAAAATTGATTCCAAACCTCATAAAAACTCAAGCATAATCATTCTACAACACCAGGATTGCAAGAAATCAAGTAATTCTTAGACATGCAAGAATTTCTCAAGAAAGCTTCAAAGGTCATCAATGGTGGATTCTTCAAACAAGCATGAAATCAAGAAATACTTACATCAAATTATTCCTAACACCATAAGAATCATATTTCCAACAAGAAATTCGAATTCAATCCAACATACAAGAACCCTAGTTCAAATTCAAGTCAAGAAGCTCAAGAACATAAATCTATGGAAGTAGCACATAAAGCTTACCTTGAGAGCTGAAAATAGAAGAGAATAACTTGGTCTTCAGTCTCGAATTCCCAGCTTCAATCTCCACTCTTGCCTCTTGAAGATGCTTGGAGGTGTTCTTGGAGAAGATGAATAGGCTAGAGAGAGTTTGTGTTTAAATCTTTGTGAAATAACGTAAAATGGCTTGTGGGTGTTAAAATCTGATTTAGGGATTTGGGTCAGCTATTAAGGTCACGAACCGGGTTAATTAGAGCGGGTCATAAGTGAAATTGGGTCTCAAATTAGGCCAAATTCGGAATTGGGTCATAAGTCTTAAAAAAAGGTTGACTTTTCGTAAAATGGCTATAACTTCTTCGTCCGAACTCCAAATCGAGCGATTCAAAAACCCACGAACTCGTAATCAAATTATCTACTCAATTTTATTAAGTTCTGTCCAGTTCCATTCTTAGAAAATAAATTTACCATTTAGTCCCTAAATTATACTTGAATGTCCAAATAAGCACATAGTTTCGATTAAACACGAAGCATGCCATGGAAGCCAAATGAAAACAATATGAACACATAATTACCATATCAAATAGTCACATAACTCATCTAAAGTATATACTTCACATAAGTTCAATCATAACGGTCAATTAAGGCATATTATTCACATAATTCATGCAAAGAAAAGTAAATCGTTCACTCTCGTACCAAAGCATACCTTGATCGAGAAACGGGGCGTCACAACCTCCCCTCCTTAAAGAAATGTGGTCCCCAGTTTTACCATCGAAAAACAACTCAGGATGATATCTTCGCATCTTCTCTTCCGTCTCCCATGTTGCTTCTGCGGACTTAAGATCTTTCCAAAGTACCTTAACCAATGGAATTTGTCGATTCCTCAACTCTTGCACCTTCCTATCCAAGATCTTTACCGGTTGTTGTTTAAATGTCAAATCTGATTCCAATTGTACCTCTTCAACCGGCATAGTTTCCATCTCATCCCGGAAATACCTTCTCAATTGTGACTCAGGAAACACATTATGGATTCCCGTGAGATTCAGAGGTAAATCCAAGCGATAAGCAACTTCCCCGATACGTTACACAATCTCAAACGGACCAATGAATCTCGGATTCAACTTACCACCCTTTCCAATACGTGAGAAACCTTTTCTCGGTGTTGCCTTCAAGAAAACTCGATCACCCACTTCAAATTTCAAATCTTTCCTTCTCCGATCGGCATAACTCTTTTGCCGATCTTGTGCCGCTTTCATGTGTTGCTTAATCCTTTCCAATTTTTCAATTGCTCCCTTAATCAAATCGGGCTCGGTTCCTCGCTCCAAACCATTTTCCTCGGTCCATTTCCATTCCTCAAGATCCCAATAAAGAGGAGACCTACACTTACGGCCATACAAAGCTTCATATGGTGCCATCTTGATCGAAGATTGGTAAATATTATTGTAGGCGAATTCGATCAAAGTCAATTGTTTATCCCACTCAACCGAAAAATCCATTACACAAGCCCTTAATAAATCCTCAAGAAACTTAATCACCCGTTTGGATTGTCCATCGGTTTGCGGACGAAATGCAGTACTAAAACTTAACTTCGTACCCCAAAATCTGTTAAGAACCTTCCACAACTTAGAAGTGAAACGAGGATCTCTATCCGTAATAATGCTAGCGGGTATCCCATGTAGTCTCACAATTTCTCGGTGATACAACTCCGCTAATTTCTCCACTTTATCGGTCGATCGAATCGGTAGAAAGTGTGCAGATTTTGTAAAGCGATCTACAATGACCCAAATTCCATCAAATCCCTTCTTCACTCTCGGAAGCCCGGTCACAAAGTCCATAGTGACTTGTTCCCATTTCCACTCGGGAATCGGTATCGGTTGCAACTTTCCTGCCGGTAATTGATGTTCGGCCTTAACTTGTTGACAAACTCGACATCTCTTAACAAAATTAGCCACATCCTTTTTCATTCCATGCCACCAAAAGTACTTCTTGAGATCCCGGTACATCTTGTTGCCACCCGGATGCATCGTATAGACGGTCCTATGTGCTTCTTCAAGCACTAACCTTTGCAATCCATCCGATATACATACTCGGCCCTTGTACCTAAAGATCCCCAAATCATCAAATCCAAACATAGACTTTGGATTAGCCTTTGCTCGAATCACTTGTCTTTTAATCCATTCATCCGTTGATTGTGCATCTAGAATCCTTTGCCTCAAATCCGGCCTTATAGTGATGTTAGCCAACCTTGATTGCGAAACAAGGATCTCGGTTTCACCCTTACCGAAATCAACCTCAAGATTAGCAATCTTTGCTTTCCGACTCAAGGCATCCGCAACTACATTCGCCTTCCCCGGATGATATTGTATGACACAATCGTAATCTTCCAAGAATTCCATCCACCGTCGTTGTCTCATGTTCAATTCCTTCTGTGTGAACAAGTAACGGAGGCTCTTGTGGTCGGTAAATACCTCAAACTTAATTCCATAGAGGTAGTTTCGCCATTTCGCTAAGGCAAATATCACCGCGGCCAACTGAAGATCATGTGTTGGGTAATTCTGCTCGTGCTCCTTCAATTTCCTCGAAGCATAAGCAATCACCCGACCATTTTGCATAAGCATGCATCCCAACCCTTCCTTGGATGCATCGGTGTAAACTGAAAACCCATCTGAACCTTCCGGTAGAGTTAACACCGGAGCCGTTGTCAATTTCTCCTTAAGCACACGGAAGCTCTCTTCACAAGCTTCATCCCACACAAACTTTGTTTCCTTCTTAGTTAATTGTGTGAGAGGTGCGGCAATCTTAGAAAAATCCTTGACGAATCGGCGGTAATAACTTGCTAAGCCAAGAAAACTCCTTACCTCCGACACATTCTTCGGTTGCTCCCAAAGAGAAACTGTTTCTATCTTAGAAGGATCCACTGAAATCCCATCACCGAAAATAATATGTCCCAAAAATGATACCCGATCCATCCAAAAATCACATTTGCTAAACTTAGCATACAGTTTGTGTTCACATAGCTTCTCAAGTACCAAACGAAGATGTAGAGCGTGTTCCTCAACCGACTTAGAGAAAAACAAGATGTCATTAATGAAAATAACAACAAACTTGTACAAGAACTCCTTGAAAACACGGTGCATTAAATCCATAAAAGCTGCGGGTGCATTGGTAAGTCCGAAGGGCATCACAACGAACTCAAAGTGTCCGTATCTCGTGTTTATTTAGTGTTTGGATGATTGATCCCTTCTCGAGCATCGTGTCATCTGTGTGAGGGAATCTCGACATCTTCTAAAACCACCTGCTTCCGATCGTAGCCAAAGTAAACCGAACACAAAGCACAACAACGAGTAGAGAACCCCGTCTCCAAACAAACAATTGAGAGCACCCCGTCTCTCAAGCACACAAGTGAGAGCACCCCGTCTGTCAAGCACACAAGTGAGAGCACCCCGTCTCTTAAGCGCCCAAGTTCAAGAGAATCCGACATCTCCCAAAGGACTAGTTTGAGAAAAGATCCGACATTTCTCAAACACCTAAGTTAGGAAAATCCAACAATTCCCAACACCTAAATTGAAGGAATCCAACATCCTTCAAACACGTAAATTAGGGAGAATCCAGCATTTCCCTAGCACATAAATTAGAGAGAATCCAACATCTCTCTTGCACATACATTAGAGAAGTCCCTATAACCCCTAACATGTCTTGGCATACATAACCATCATAAAAGAATCAATTGCATACACATAGGTTTGCATATTTAAAATGAAATACGGTGCATGTTTTTGAGTACCTTTAATCAACTAATGTCGGTATCCCTTAGAGCATAGGTTGCGCATCCATGTCCTATCTCAAGGGGGACATTGCGATGGAATTTCCTCTACAACAAACAGTTTAAAGCATATGTATGTATGCATGATGGTTATTAAGCATTATGTAAAGCTATAGGCAGTTTAATTACGAAACTGTTGTAGTCACATAAGTACATAGTTCCAACATAAGATACTCGCAATGTTTAATTAAGCACATAAGTTCAGTCAACCCAATTCAATGGGTGCAAAAGCACGTAATCTGTAAGTTGCTAAAGCAAGTAGACAATTAAATAACTTATCCAAGGAGAGTTCAAGTTATCTAATGCAAGAACACAATTATTTAAGGTGGTAGCATAACTGATTATAAAATAATTGAATTCTAACATATTAGTAACAAGGAGCATGTACTTCTTAAGTTTCCAGAGCAATTAGGCAAGCAGTCAAGTCATTAGGTTCAACATTCGAAGCATGCTTCTAACAAGTACAAATTTCAAGCTAAAAGCACTTATGGAGAAACTATAAGCACATAAGCATGCATTCCCAATTAAGGCAATCAAAATTATCATATAAGAAAATGAAATCTTTCAATAGGAGTCAACTAACAGGTAAGCAACAATTTCAATATTCTAAAGCATTTACACAATTAATTCAATTGTACCTAACATGATTCAATCTAAGCAAAAGCATAAGCGCAAGTGTATTAAAAGATGTGAGCATGTAATCAAGTAATTCAGAAGATTCATGCCAACTAATCAAAATTACCAAGTCAAGTAAATGTAATGCACAAATATTCCTATGCCGTACGACCTAGACAGACACAAGACGACTCAAGAGCCCGGTTTTGATTAAGGGAGCAACTTTTCTTTGCATGAATTATGTGAATAATATGCCTTAATTGACCGTTATGCTTGAACTTATGTGAAATATATACTTTAGATGAGTTATGTGACTACTTGATATGGTAATTATGTGTTCATATTGTTTTCATTTGACTTCCATGGCATGCTTCGTGTTTAATCGAAACTATGTGCTTATTTGGACATTAAAGTAGAATTTAGGGACTAAATGGTAAATTTATTTTCTAAGCCTGTAACTGGACAGAACTTAATAAAATTGAGTACATAATTTGATTACGAGTTTGTGGGTTTTTGAATCGCTCGATTTGGAGTTCGGACGAAGAAGTTATGGCCATTTTATGAAAAGTCAACCTTTTTATAAGACTGATGACCCAATTCCAAATTTGGCCTAATTTGAGACCCAATTTCACTTATGACCCACTCTAATTGACCCGGTTCGTGACCCTAATAGTTGACCCAAATCCCTAAATCAGATTTTAACACCCACAAGCCATTTTACGTTATTTCACAAAGATTTAAACACAAACTCTCTCTAGCCTATTCATCTTCTCCAAGAACACCTCCAAGCATCTTCAAGAGGCAAGAGTGGAGATTGAAGCTGGGAATTCGAGACTTAAGACCAAGTTATTCTCTTCTATTTTCAGCTCTCAAGGTAAGCTTTATGTGCTACTTCCATGGTTTTATGTTCTTGAGCTTCTTGATTTGAATTTGAACTAGGGTTCTTATATGTTGGATTGAATTCGAATTTCTTGTTGGAAATATGATTCTTATGGTGTTAGGAACAATTTGATGTAAGTATTTCTTGATTTCATGCTTGTTTGAAGAATCCACCATTGATGACCTTTGAAGCTTTCTTGAGAAATTCTTGCATGTCTAAGATTTACTTGATTTCTTGCAATCTTGGTGTTGTAGAATGATTATGCTTGAGTTGTTATGAGGTTTGTAATAAATTTTAGTTGAATTCATGCTAGGATTAGAGATTCACCATTGAAGAGCATGCTTGAACCATGAAGCTTTTATGCATATATGTAATTCTTGCTTAAATGATTTAATTCTTCGATTTTATGCTTATATTATGTTCTTATATGATGTATGAATGTTTTATGATGCTTAATTGAGGTTTTGGAATCTTAATTTCATGTTTTGGGGTGTTTAGAACTCATTCCCGTCGAGTTCGAAGTGGCTGTCACGTTTTTTTTAAGTTCTGGGCAGAATCCACTAGGGTGGATTTTTGCTGTGTAAAAATCCATGGGGGTGGATTTGAGGCAGTACCTTCTGGATAATCCGCGAGGGTGGATTTTTTGTGAAGGAAAATCCATGGGGGTGGATTTTGCCCAGACTTGTTTTCTTGACTTGTTTCGCTTGTTTTGACTCGACGTCCTTTTCTTGTTTCTATAATACCTTTAATGAGTTGTGGCCGTATTATATGTGGTGGAACTTCTTGCATATAACTTGTTATGATTTTATTGCCTTGATCAAGTTTAAGTTGTTACATTTTGCTAAGTTGTGCATTTAGTTGAACTTGTATGACTTCCTACGCTATGTGTGACCTTGACATGCTATACATGCTCATGATTGATCCTCACGTTTCATTAAGTGCATGATATAACTCCATAAGCATTCATAACTCTCATAAGTGACTTGTTACTTAAACCGTGCGTCGTTTACTTGGTTTGGGTCGAGTCTCACCTTTGTTAGTACGTTTGTCTTATTAGGTGGTGAGTCTCCGAGCGAGTAGTCCGTTGCTCGTGGTCGACCTTTGAGGTTCTTGGTAAAGTTGAGGAATTATATTATTAAAATGTTTTCAAACTGTGGACAATACCGCATGATTTGGTTCTCAAATTCCCATTTTGAAAACTATATGTATAGGCATAGTATGTCGGATTTTGGGAGCTTGGCTCATTATACTTATATCGTTGCTTATTGAAAACGGTTTGCAACTATAGTATGAATCTTGGTATACGGGATAGGTACCCGAAATGTTTTGGTTTTGAAAAGGATATATATGTACTTATGTGGCGAGATGTTTTGGACCATGCTACGAAAGTGGTATGGAGATTGATGTACCTTGCAGGGACGCTTGCTTGGGGAAATCGAACTTGAGCTCGGGGATGGAGGTGAGTGATATTCCGGGAAGGCAAGGGCCGACGGATGTCCTTATCCAAAGTTCCCACTGTTGACAAGATTACTAAGACTTCGAGAAGGTTTCGGGGTTGAAGTCTTCTTGGAGAGAGCTAGGTTTCATGGACCGAATTCTCTATGTTATGGATGATCGGGGGTGCGCACCCTCGACATCAATGGCGTGATGGATGGATTGGTTTGATTTCTTTGGTTTGGGAAGTAAGGTTGGAGGGCTCATTCTCGCCGAGCTGGTTCTGTTTCTAGTTTGTGATCCGTTGTTTTGAAAACCCCTTTGGTTTGATTTTGGAAAGTTAAACGGATCATAAACACCTTTAATATCGCATGCATTGTACCCCCTTTTTATTATACTCCTTAGAGTAAATCCTCACCGGTTCCTTTTGAATTGACTCTTCAACCTTTGTATTGTCTGCATGTTTTCTGGAGTCTTGCTAGGCGGTGTGTCGTAGAATCGTGGCTCGTAGAAGTTGTGTCGAGTCTGCATTTACTTTAAGTTGATATTCATGTATTCTATTATGTTTTAATGCTTTCGTTAGAGTCTTGTTCATTAGCCTTGCCTTCCCGGAATATCACTCACCTCCATCCCCGAGCTCAAGTTCGATTTCCCCAAGCAAGCGTCCCTGCAAGGTACATCAATCTCCATACCACTTTTGTAGCATGGTCCAAAACATCTCGCCACATACGTACATATATATCCTTTTCAAAACCAAAATATTTCGGGTACCTATCCCGTATACCAAGATTCATACTATAGTTGCAAACCGTTTTCAACAAGCAACCATATAAGTATAATAAGCCAAGCTCCCAAAATCCGGCATACTTTGCCTATACATATAGTTTTCAAAACGGGAATTTGAGAACCAAATCATGAAGGCTATACGGTATTGTCCACAGTTTGAAAACATTTTAATAATATAACTCCTCACCTTTACCAAGAACCTCAAAGGTCGACCACGAGCAACGGACTACTCGGTGGGAGACTCACCACCTAATAAGACAAACGTACTAACAAAGGTGAGACTCGACCCAAACCAAGTAAACGATGCACGACTTAAGTAACAAGTCACTTATGAGAGTTATGAATACTTATGGAGTCATATCATGCACTTAATGAAACGTGAGGATCAATCATGAGCATGTATAGCATGTCAAGGTCACACATAGCGTAGGAAGTCATACAAGTTCAACTAAATGCATAACTTAGCAAAATGTAACAACTTAAACTTGATCAAGGCAATAAAATCATAACAAGTGATATGCAAGAAGTTCCACCACATATAATACGGCCACAACTCATTAAAGGTATTATAAAAACAAGAAAAGGATATACAAGAGTCAAAACAAGCGAAACAAGACAAGAAAACAAGACTGGGCAAAATCCACCCCCATGGATTTTCCTTCACAAAAAATCCACCCTCGCGGATTGTCCAGAAGCTACTGCCTCAAATCCACCCCCATGGATTTTTACACAGCAAAAATCCACCCTAGTGGATTCTGCCCAGAACTTAAAAAAAAACGTGACAGCCACTTCGAACTCGACGGGAATGAGTTCTAAACACCCCAAAACATGAAATTAAGATTCCGAAACCTCAATTAAGAATCATAAAACATTCATACATCATATAAGAACATAATATAAGCATAAAATTCAAGAATTAAATCATTTAAGGAAGAATTACATATATGCACAAAAGCTTCATAGTTCAAGCATGCTCTTCAATGGTGAATCTCTAATCCTAGCATGAATTCCACTAAAATTGATTACAAACCTCATAAAAACTCAAGCATAATCATTCTACAACACCAAGATTGCAAGAAATCAAGTAAATCTTAGACATGCAAGAATTTCTCAAGAAAGCTTCAAAGGTCATCAATGGTGGATTCTTCAAACAAGCATGAAATCAAGAAATACTTACATCAAATTGTTCCTAACACCATAAGAATCATATTTCCAACAAGAAATTTGAATTCAATCCAACATATAAGAACCCCAGTTCAAATTCAAGTCAAGAAGCTCAAGAACATAAAACCATGGAAGTAGCACAAAAAACTTACCTTGAGAGCTGAAAATAGAAGAGAATAACTTGGTCTTGAGTCTCGAATTCCCAGCTTCAATCTCCACTCTTGCCTCTTGAAGATGCTTGGAGGTGTTCTTGGAGAAGATAAATAGGCTAGAGAGAGTTTGTGTTTAAATCTTTGTGAAATAACGTAAAATGGCTTGTGGGTGTTAAAATCTGATTTAGGGATTTGGGTCAGCTGTTAGGGTCACGAACCGGGTCAATTAGAGTGGGTCATAAGTGAAATTAGTTCTCAAATTAGGCCAAATTCGGAATTGGGTCATAAGTCTTATAAAAAGTTTGACTTTTCGTAAAATGGCCATAACTTCTTCGTCCGAACTCCAAATCGAGCGATTCAAAAACCCACGAACTCGTAATCAAATTATCTACTCAATTTTATTAAGTTCTGTCCAGTTCCAGACTTAGAAAATAAATTTACCATTTAGTCCCTAAATTATACTTTAATGTCCAAATAAGCACATAGTTTCGATTAAACACGAAGCATGCCATCGAAGCCAAATGAAAACATTATGAACACATAATTACCATGTCAAATAGTCACATAACTCATCTAAAGTATATATTTCACATAAGTTCAAGCATAACGGTCAATTAAGGCATATTATTCAAATAATTCATGCAAAGAAAAGTAAATCGTTCACTCTCGTACCAAAGCATACCTTGAGTCGGAAAGCAAAGATTGCTAATCTTGAGGTTGATTTCGGTAAGGGTGAAACCAAGATCCTTGTTTCGCAATCAAGGTTGGCTAACATCACTATCAGGCCGGATTTGAGGGAAGAGTGGAGATTGAAGCTGGGAATTCGAGACTCAAGACCAAGTTATTCTCTTCTATTTTCAGCTCTCAATGTAAGCTTTATGTGCTACTTCCATGGTTTTATGTTCTTGAGCTTCTTGACTTGTTTCGCTTGTTTTGACTCTTGTATGTCCTTTTCTTGTTTCTAGAATATCTTTAATGAGTTGTGGGCGTATTATATGTGGTGGAACTTCTTGCATATAACTTGTTATGATTTTATTGGCTTGATCAAGTTTAAGTTGTTACATTTTACTAAGTTATGCATTTAGTTGAACTTGTATGACTTCCTACGCTATGTGTGACCTTGACATGCTATACATGCTCATGATTGATCCTCACGTTTCATTAAGTGCATGATATGACTCCATAAGCATTCATAACTTTCATAAGTGACCTGTTACTTAAGCCGTGCGTCGTTTACTTAGTTTGGGTTGAGTCTCACCTTTGTTAGTACGTTTGTCTTATTAGGTGGTGAGTCTCCAACCGAGTAGTCCGTTGCTCGTGGTCGACCTTTGAGGTTCTTGGTAAAGGTGAGGAGTTATATTATTAAAATGTTTTCAAACTATGGACAATACCGTATAGCCTTCATGATTTGGTTCTCAAATTCCCGTTTTGAAAACTATATGTATAGGCATAGTTTGCCGGATTTTGGGAGCTTGGCTCATTATACTTATATCGTTGCTTATTGAATACGGTTTGCAACTATAGTATGAATCTTGGTATACGGGATAGGTACCCAAAATGTTTTGGTTTTGAAAAGGATATATATGTACTTATGTGGCGAGATGTTTTGGACCATGCTACGAAAGTGGTATGGAGATTGGTGTACTTTGCAAGGACGCTTGCTTGGGGAAATCGAACTTGAGCTCGGGGATGGAGGTGAGTGATGTTCCGGGAAGGCAAGGGCCGACGGATGTCCTTATCCAAAGTTCCCACTATGGACAAGATTACTAAGACTCCGAGGAGGTTTCGGGGTTGAAGTCTCCTTGGAGAGAGCTAGGTTTCATCGACCGAATTCTCTATGTTATGGATGATCGGGGGTGTGCACCCTCGATATCAATGGCGTGATGGATGGATTGGTTTGATTTCTTTGGTTTGGGAAGTAAGGTTGGAGGGCTCATTCTCACCGAGCCGGTTATGTTTCTAGTTTGTGATCCGTTGTTTTGAAAACCCCTTTGCATTGATTTTGGAGAGTTAAACGGATCATAAACACCTTTAATATCGCATGCATTGTACCCCATTTTTATTATATTCCTTAGAGAAAATCCTCACCGGTTCCTTTTGAACTGACTCTTCAACCTTTGTATTGTCTGCAGGTCTTCAGGAGTCTTGCTAGGCGGTGTGTCATGGAGTCTTGGCTCGTACAAGTTGTGTCGAGTCTGCATTTACTTAAAGTTGGTGTTGTGTATGTTGTTATGGTTTAATGCTTTCATTAGCCTTGGTGGGCATTATGATATAGTTAGAAATGTTACATTCTTGTAAGAATTTCGTTTATGAAAATTGTACAGGTTGGGATCGTGATGATCCAATGATATTTGGATATAACATCATGTCGGGACAGGTGCTTAGGTAGTTGAACCCGTATTTATGATTTTGTTTCGGGACAGGTGCCTAGGGAGTGGAACCCGTATTTATATTATTCCTTGTCGGGACAGGTTGCATGCTCTTGAACCCGTTGAACTGTGTGATGCGTGATTGATCTTTTTAATTGACGTTAATGAATTGATTCCGATTGCATGCTACACGTTTGTTGAAAAAATTTATGCTCGCTTTCGCATGTCTGTTGCTTCTTTACGGCGCGTTGAGTCGGGTTGTTTAGGTACCGCCTAGCCAGGTTGTTTGTCCGTTACCACTTGCTTTGGGAACGGCGTGTATATGGATGTCAGTTTCATATACGAGCTAGAACCTTAGTTCGGGGTAGGATGTGATTGCCGTCTGCCGGGGCGTTACACCCTATTTGTGTGGTATCAGAGCTTAAGGTTCAAAACCGGGCTCTTGAGTCGTCTTGTGTCGGTCTAGGTCGTACGGCATAGGAATATTTGTGCATTGCATTTACATGACTTGGCAATTTTGATTAGTTGGCATGAATTTTCTGAATTACTTGATTACATGCTCACAACTTTTAATACACTTGCGCTTATGCTTTTGCTTAGATTGAATCATGCTAGGTACACTTGAATTAATTGTGTAAATGCTTTAGAATTCCGGAATTGTTGCTTACCTGTTAATTGACTCCTATTGAAAGATTTCATTTTCTTAAATGATAATTTTGATTGCCTTAATTGGGAATGCATGCTTATGTGCTCATAGCTTCTCCACAAGTGCTTTTAGCTTGAATTTTGTACTTGTTAGAAGCATGCTTCGAATGTTGAACCTAATCACTTGACTGCTTGCCTAATTGCTGTGGAAACTTAAGAACTACGTGCTCCTTGTTACTAATATGTTAGAATTTAATTGTTTTATAATCAATTATGCTAGCACCTTAAATAATTGTGTTCTTGCCTTAGATAACTTGAACTCTCCTTGGATAACTTATTTAATTATCTACTTGCTTTAGCAACTTACAGATTACGTGCTTTTGCACCCATTGAATTGGGTTGCCAGAATTTATGTGCTTAATTAAACATTGCGAGTATCTTATGTTGGAACTATGTACTTATGTGATTACAACAGTTTCGTAATTAAACTGCCTATAGCTTTACATAATGCTTACTAACCATCATGCATACATACATATGCTTTAAACTGTGTGTTGTAGAGGAAATTCCATCGCAATGTCCCCCTTGAGATAGGACATGGATGCGCAACCTATGCTCTAAGGGATACCGACATTAGTTGATTAAAGGTACGCAAAAACATGCACCGCATTTCATTTTAAATATGCAAACCTATGTGTATGCAATTGATTCTTTTATGATGGTTATGTATGCCAAGACATGTTAGGGGTTATAGGGACTTCTCTAATGTATGTGCAAGAGAGATGTTGGATTCTCTCTAATTTATGTGCTAGGGAAATGCTGAATTCTCCCTAATTTACGTGTTTGAAGGATGTTGGATTCCTTCAATTTAGGTGTTGGGAATTGTTGGATTTTCCTAACTTAGGTGTTTGAGAAATGTCGGATCTTTTCTCAAACTAGTCCTTCGGGAGATGTCGGATTCTCTTGAACTTAGGTGCTTAAGAGGCGGGGTGCTCTCACTTGTGTGCTTGAGAGATGGGGTGCTCTCAATTGTTTGTTTGGAGACGGGGTTCTCTACTCGTTGTTGTGCTTTGTGTTCGGTTTACTTTGGCTACGATCGGAAGCAGGTGGTTTTAGAAGATGTCGGGATTCCCTCACATTGATGACACGATGCTCGAGAAGGGATCAATCATCCAAACACTAAATAAACACAAGATACGAACACTTTGAGTTCGTTGTGATGCCCTTCGGACTTACCAACGCACCCGCAGCTTTTATGGATTTAATGCACTGTGTTTTGAAGGAGTTCTTGGATAAGTTCGTTGTTATTTTCATTGATGACATCTTGGTTTTCTCTAAGTCGGTTGAGGAACACGCTCTACATCTTCGTTTGGTACTTGAGAAGCTACGTGAACACAAATTGTATGCTAAGTTTAGCAAATGTGATTTTTGGATAGATCAGGTATCATTTTTGGGACATATTATTTTCGGATAGAAACAGTTTCTCTTTGGGAGCAACCGAAGAATGTGTCGGAAGTAAGGAGTTTTCTTGGCTTAGCAAGTTATTACCGCCGATTCGTCAAGGATTTTTCTAAGATTGCCGCACCTCTCAGACGATTAACTAAGAAGGAAACAAAGTTTGTGTGGGATGAAGCTTGTGAAGAGAGCTTCCGTGTGCTCAAGGAGAAATTGACAACGACTCCGGTGTTAACTCTACCGGAAGGTTCGGATGGGTTTTCAGTTTACACCGATGCATCTAAGGAAGGGTTGGGATGCGTGCTTATGCAAAATGGTTGGGTGATTGCTTATACTTCGAGGAAATTGAAGGAGCACCAGCAGAATTACCCAACACATGATCTTGTGTTGGCCGCGGTGACATTTACCTTAGCAAAATGGCGACACTACCTCTTTGGAATTAAGTTTGAGGTATTTACCGACCACAAGAGTCTCCGTTACTTGTTCACACAGAAGGAATTGAACATGAGACAACGACGGTGGATGGAATTCTTGGAAGATTACGATTGTGTCATACAATATCATCGGGGGAAGGCGAATGTAGTTGCGGATGCCTTGAGTCGGAAAGCAAAGATTGCTAATCTTGAGGTTGATTTCGGTAAGGGTGAAACCGAGATCCTTGTTTCGCAATCAAGGTTGGCTAACATCACTATAAAGCCGAATTTGAGGCAAAGGATTCTAGATGCACAATCAACGGATGAATGGATTCAAAGACAAGTGATTCGAGCAAAGGCTAATCCGAAGTCTAAGTTTGGATTTGATGATTTGGGGATCTTTAGGTACAAGGGCCGAGTATGTATACCGGATGGATTGCAAAGGTTAGTGCTTGAAGAAGCATATAGGACCGTCTATATGATGCATCCGGGTGGAAACAAGATGTACCGGGATCCCAAGAAGTACTTTTGGTGGCATTGAATGAAAAAGGATGTGGCTAATTTTGTTAAGAGATGTCGAGTTTGTCAACAAGTTAAGGCCGAACATCAATTACCGGCGGGAAAGTTGCAACCGATACCGATTCCCGAGTGGAAATGGGAACAAGTCACTATGGACTTTGTGACCGGGCTTCCGAGAGTGAAGAAGGGATTTGTTGGAATTTGGGTCATTGTAGATCGCTTTACAAAATCTGCACACTTTCTACCGATTCGATCGACCAATAAAGTGGAGAAATTAGCGGAGTTGTATCACCGAGAAATTGTGAGACTACATGGGATACCCGCTAGCATTATTTCGGATAGAGATCCTCGTTTCACTTCTAAGTTGTGGAAGATTCTTAACAGATTATGGGGTACGAAGTTAAGTTTTAGTACCGTATTTCATCCGTAAACCGATGGACAATCCAAATGGGTGATTAAGTTTCTTGAGGATTTATTAAGCGCTTGTGTAATGGATTTTTCAGTTGAGTGGGATAAACAATTGACTTTGATCGAATTCTCCTACAATAATAGTTACCAATCTTCGATGAAGATGGCACCATATGAAGCTTTGTATGGCCGTAAGTGTAGGTCTCCTCTTTATTGGGATCTTGAGGAATGGAAATGGACCGAGGAAAATGGTTTGGAGCGAGGAACCGAGCCCGATTTGATTAAGGGAGCAATTGAAAAAGTGGAAAGGATTAAGCAACACATGAAAGCGGCACAAGATCGGCAAAAGAGTTATGCCGACCGGAGAAGGAAAGATTTGAAATTTGAAGTGGGTGATCGAGTTTTCTTGAAGGCAACACCGAGAAAAGGTTTGTCACGTATTGGAAAGGGTGGTAAGTTGAATCCGAGATTCATTGGTCCGTTTGAGATTGTGGAACGTATCGGGGAAGTTGCTTATCACTTGGATTTGCCTCCGAATCTCACAGGAATCCATAATGTGTTTCATGTGTCACAATTGAGAAGGTATTTCCGGGATGAGATGGAAACTATGCCGGTTGAAGAGGTACAATTGGAATCAGATTTGACATTTAAACATTAACCGGTAAAGATCTTGGATAGGAAGGTTCAAGAGTTGAGGAATCGACAAATTCCATTGGTTAAGGTACTTTGGAAAGATCTTAAGTCCGTAGAAGCAACATGGGAGACGAAAGAGAAGATGCGAAGATATCATCCTGAGTTGTTTTTCGAACGTAAATCTGGGGATTAGATTTCTTTAAGGAGGGGAGGTTGTGACGCCCCGTTTCTCGATCAAGGTATGCTTTGGTACGAGAGCGAACGATTTACTTTTCTTTGCATGAATTATGTGAATATTGCCTTAATTGACCGTTATGCTTGAACTTATGTGAAATATATACTTTAGATGAGTTATGTGACTATTTGATATGGTAATTATGTGTTCATATTGTTTTCATTTGGCTTCGATGGCATGCTTCGTGTTTAATCGAAACTATGTGCTTATTTGGACATTAAAGTATAATTTAGGGACTAAATGGTAAATTTATTTTCTAAGCCTGAAACTGGACATAACTTAATAAAATTGAGCAGATAATTTGAATACGAGTTCGTGGGTTTTTGAATCGCTCGATTTGGAGTTCGGACAAAGAAGTTATGGCCATTTTGCGAAAAGTCAACCTTTTTGTAAGACTTATGACCCAATTCCGAATTTGGCCTAATTTGAGACCTAATTTCACTTATGACCCGCTCTAATTGACCCGGTTCGTGACCCTAATAGCTGACCCAAATCCCTAAATCAGATTTTAACACCCACAAGCCATTTTACGTTATTTCACAAAGATTTAAACACAAACTCTCTCTAGCCTATTCATCTTCTCCAAGAACACCAAGAACACCTCCATGCATCTTCAAGAGGCAAGAGTGGAGATTGAAGCTGGGAATTCGAGACTCAAGACCAAGTTATTCTCTTCTATTTTCAGCTCTCAAGGTAAGCTTTATGTGCTACTTCCATGGTTTTATGTTCTTGAGCTTCTTGACTAGAATTTGAACTAGGGTTCTTGTATGTTGGATTGAATTCGAATTTCTTGTTGGAAATATGATTCTTATGGTGTTAGGAACAATTTGATGTAAGTATTTCTTGATTTCATGCTTGTTTGAAGAATCCACCATTGATGACCTTTGAAGCTTTCTTGCTTAAATGATTTAATTCTTGGATTTTATGCTTATATTATGTTCTTATATGATGTATGAATGTTTTATGATGCTTAATTGAGGTTTTGGAGTCTTAATTTCATGTATTGGGGTGTTTAGAACTCATTCCCGTCGAGTTCGAAGTGGCTGTCACGTTTTTTTTAAGTTCTGGGCAGAATCCACTAGGGTGGATTTTTGCTGTGTAAAAATCCATGGGGGTGGATTTGAGGCAGTAGCTTCTGGACAATCCGCGAGGGTGGAGTTTTTGTGAAGGAAAATCCATGGGGGTGGATCTTCCCCAACCTTGTTTTCTTGACTTGTTTCGCTTGTTTTGACTCTTGTATGTCCTTTTCTTGTTTCTATAATACCTTTAATGAGTTGTGTCCGTATTATATGTGGTGGAACTTCTTGCATATCACTTGTTATGATTTTATTACCTTGATCAAGTTTAAGTTGTTACATTTTGCTAAGTTATGCATTTAGTTGAACTTGTATGACTTCCTACGCTATGTGTGACCTTGACATGCTATACATGCTCATGATTGATCCTCACGTTTCATTAAGTGCATGATATGACTCCATAAGTATTCATAACTCTCATAAGTGACTTGTTACTTAAGCCGTGCGTCGTTTGCTTGGTTTGGGTCGGGTCTCACCTTTGTTAGTGCGTTTGTCTTATTAGGTGGTGAGTCACCGACCGAGTAGTCCGTTGCTCGTGGTCGACCTTTGAGGTTCTTGGTAAAGGTGAGGAGTTATATTATTAAAATGTTTTCAAACTATGGATAATACCGTATAGCCTTCATGATTTGGTTCTCAAATTCCCGTTTTGAAAACTATATGTACAGGTATAGTATGCCGGATTTTGGGAGCTTGGCTCATTGTACTTATATCGTTGCTTATTGAAAACGGTTTGCAACTAGAGTATGAATCTTGGTATACGGGATAGGTACCCGAAATGTTTTGGTTTTGAAAAGGATATATATGTACTTATGTGGAGAGATGTTTTGAACCATGCTACGAAAGTGATATGGAGATTGTTGTACCTTGCAGGGACGCTTGCTTGGGGAAATCGAACTTGAGCTCGGGGATGGAGGTGAGTGATATTCCGGGAAGGCAAGGGCCGACGGATGTCCTTATCCAAAGTTCCCACTGTGGACAAGATTACTAAGACTCCGAGAAGGTTTCGGGGTTGAAGTCTTCTTGGAGAGAGCTAGGTTTCATGGACCGAATTCTCTTTGGCATGGATGATCGGGGGTGCGCACCCTCGACATCAATGGCGTGATGGATGGATTGGTTTGATTTCTTTGGTTTGGGAAGTAAGGTTGAAGGGCTCATTCTCGCCGAGCCGGTTATGTTTCTAGTTTGTGATTCGTTGTTTTGAAAACCCCTTTGCATTGATTTTGGAAAGTTAAACGGATCATAAACACCTTTAATATCGCATGCATTGTACCCCCTTTTTATTATATTCCTTAGAGTAAATCCTCACCGGTTCCTTTTGAACTGACTCTTCAACCTTTGTATTGTCTGCAGGTCTTCAGGAGTCTTGCTAGGTGGTGTGTCGTAGAGTCTTGGCTCGTACAAGTTGTGTCGAGTCTGCATTTACTTAAAGTTGGTGTTGTGTATGTTGTTATGGTTTAATGCTTTCATTAGCCTTGGTGGGCATTATGATATAGTTAGAAATGTTACATTCTTGTATGAATTCCATTTATGAAAATTGTACAGGTTGGGATCGTGATGATCCAATGATATTTGGATATATTATCATGTCGGGACAGGTGCTTAGGTAGTTGAACCCGTGTTTATGATTTTGTTTCGGGACAGGTACCTAGGGAGTGGAACCCGTATTTATATTATTCCTTGTCGGGAAAGGTTGCATGCTCTTGAACCCGTTGAACTGTGTGATGCGTGATTGATCTTGTTAATTGACGTTAATGAATTGATTCCGATTGCATGCTACACGTCTGTTGAAAAAATTTATGCTCGCTTCCGCATGTCTGTTGCTTCTTTAGGGCGCGTTGAGTCGAGTTGTTTAGGTACCGCTTAGCCAGGTTGTTTGTCCGTCACCGCTTGCTTTAGGAACGGCGCGTGTATGGATGCCAGTTTCATATACGAGCTAGAACCTTAGCGCGGGGTAGGATGGTCATTATTGGAATAATTGTTGGAGACTCAAATGATGGATATGCACGCATGATAACTTATACGTTGTTCTATATCTCCATGAATCTAGGAACTTTTGCTCCGCCGGGGCGTTACAGGTGAACATAACGTATATCAGAGATCATTGTCTTTAACTTGAAGCATTGTCCCAAAACGGGAAAACGTTTAACTTGAAAGATAAGAATCTTTGAACTCGGATGAGTTGATTTTGAAATCATTTGAATACATAAGAATATTCATGGTTCCAGTTGAAATAGTTTAAACCTCACCTATTTATTTAGATAAGTTGATTGTTGGTAGAAGACAGGGTTCACACAGTACCCTACGGATCCCAGAACTCGGTATTATCTACTGTAAGTGACAGACTACCATGAGCTTAAGGATCTAAGTTCCACACATGATTAATGATGCATGATTGAGTGCGGATAGTCAAATATTGAAGTATAAGATTGAAAAGAATGCGGCACACTTAAACAAGGAATAATCTCTCCCGAGGAAAGAATTCGAGCAAACGATTAGTCTCATGAGAAAGCTCGTGTCAAAAGCTTAGGGGTATGTTCTTAGGGTCTTAGAACAACCCTAATGTGAACTTTGAAACCTACTTTGATCCCTTGTTTTTTGAGAATTTTCGAAAAAGGCTTTGACCGTTGAATTCGTCTCTTTGAAATGATCAATTAGGTTAAAAGTCAAAATTCTTGGTCAATGTCAAAGTCAAAGTCAAAGGTCACGGGTCAAGGGTCAAAGTCAAAGGTCAAGGGTCACTATTCAAGTATACGGTATATATACTGTATGTACACTGTACTTATACTGTATGTATACGTGTATTTATATAATATGTACACAGTATTTATACTGTATGTTTACGACATTTATACGGGGATACCTACCGTATTTATACAGTATTTATACAAGGTACATACAGTATTTATACAAGAATACATGCGGTATTTATACTAGAATACATACGGTATTTATACAGAAATACATACGTATTTATTAGGGAAATACACATAGTATTTTTGACGCCCCGTTTCTCGGTCAAGGTAAAGTTTGGTACGAGAGTGCACGATTTACCTTTCCTTGCATGATTTATGTGGAATTATGCCTTAATTTGATAATGGATTTGTGCATAAGTGAAATATATTAAGTGTGCGATATATGTGGTTTTATGACATATTAATTATATGCTTGTATTGCTATTATTGAGCGTTGATAGCATGTTTTATAGTTTGACGAAACAATGTGTTTATATGGACATTAAAGCATAATTTAGGGACTATATCGTAAATTTATTTTCCAAGCCTGGAACTAGTTAGAACTTAATGAAATTGAGTAGATAATTCGATTACGAGTTCGTGGGTTCTTGAATCGCTCAATTCGGAGTTCGGACGAAGAAGTTATGGCCATTCTACGAAAAGTAAACCCTTTTAAGCCTAAATGTTGACCTGCGACCCAATTTCAATTCTGACCCAATTTAAGATCCAATTTCACTTAAATCCGACCCGTATGACCAGCTCCATGATCCTATTCAGCTGACCCAAATCAGATCCTAAACACCAAACATAAGTTACGTTATTTTCCAAGAATCATATTCATTCTCTCCCAACACTTTTTCAAAGTCTATTCATATTCTCTCAAGAACTTCAAGCCACCTTTAAGCCATCTTCAAGAGCCAAGAGTGAAGGTTAAAGCTGGAGATTCAAGACTAAAGAACAAGATTTCTTCTTCGATTTTCAGCTCTCAAGGTAAGCTTATGTGCTCTTTTCATGGGTTTGTGTTCTTGAAGCTTTTAAGCTTGAATATAAATCTAGGGTTCATGTTAGATGGATTAGATCCGAATTTTATGATGGAAATATGTTTATCTTGATGCTAGGAACGATTTGTTATAAGAATTTCATGTTTTCATGTTCATTTGAAGATTTCATCATTAAAGCACTTTGAAGCTTTTCATAAGAACTTATGCATGTTCATTCCCTAGCTTGTTTTAACTTGATTTGATAATGGATTCATGTTCCTTATGTTCTTTTATGAAGAATAGGATAGGTTTCCTAGAGTTTCATGCTTATTTAAAGAATCCACCATTGATGACCTTTGAAGCTTTCTTGAGAATTCTTGCATGTTTATGTTCTTGTGTGATTTAACTTGATTTGATGATCGATTCTTGTTCCTTGAGAAATTCCATGAAGAATGTGATTAATTCCTTTGAGTTTCTTGCATGATTGTTGATTTCACCTTTGTTATGCTTAAAGCTTTCATGAAACTTGTAGAAGATGAAGTTCTTGTATGAATTGCTAGCTTTCTTGATGTTTATATGTTCCTAAGTGCTTTATTATGTAACTTGATGATTTATGATGCTTATTTGTGGTTTTGGAAGCTTAATTCCATGTTTTGGGGTGTTTTAAACTCATTCACGTCTAGTCTGAAGTCGCTGTCATGTTTTTTTTTAAGTTCTGGGCAGAATCCACTAGGGTGGATTTTTGCTGTGTAAAAATCCATGGGGGTGGATTTAAGGCAGTAGCTTCTGGACCAAATCCGCGAGGGTGGGTTTTTTATGAAGGAAAATCCGTGGGGGTGCATTATCCCCAGCCTTGTTTTCTTGATTCGTTTCACTTGTATTGCCTCTCGTTTGTTCCTTACTTATTTATATTATATCTCTAATGTATTGTGACCTCGTTATATGTTGTGACCTCTCATGAATACCTTATATTGTGATCTTTATACCTCAATCATGCTTAAGTTATCTTAATTGACTAAGTTATGCGTTTATTTAAAATGTGTTAAGTATGATTCATATATCACTTATTACATATGACTTGGGAAATTATGTTGTGACCTCTCATGAATACCTTATATTGTGATCTTTATACCTCAATCATGCTTAAGTTATCTTAATTGACTAAGTTATGCGTTTATTTAAAATGTGTTAAGTATGATTCATATATCACTTATTACATATGACTTGGGAAATTGATATATGACTTATATGATGCAATATGATCATAATTGCCAATCAATACCATCGTTGAACATTCCTTGCACACCGTTAACATATTTGCATTCATGTCAAAGCCGTGCGTTGTCTTGTTGGGTTTCGAGTCGAGTCTTACCTTTGTTGGTACATTGTCTTGTTAGGTGGTGAGTCTCCGGACGTGTAGCCTTCCTTGTTCGTGCTTGATCTTCGAGGTTCTTGGTATAAGTGAGGAGTTATATATATGTAAAATGTTTTCAAAACTGTGGACACCTATAGCCTTTCATATTTATTGGTTTTAAACTCCCATTTTCAAACGTATAAATATATAGGCTTAATAAGCCATGTTTTGTGAACTATGCTCATATATTGGATATTCGCTTATGGTAATGGTTTACAAGTAGAACTTGAGTTTTCGTATATGGGATAAGTACCCAAAATGCCTTTGGAACTTTTATTTGGATATTATGTATGTGTGAATTATGTAGCGAGGTTATGATGTACCTCGCAAGGACGCTTGCTTGGGGCAATCGAATTTGAGCTCGGGGATGGAGGTGAGAGATATTCCGGGAAGGCAAGGGCTGACGGATGTCCTTATCCAAAGTTCCCACTGTGGACAAGACTACTAAGACTCCGGGGAGGTTTCGGGGTTGAAGTTTTCTTGGAGAGAGCTAGGTTGCATGGACCGAATTCTTTACGTTATGGATGCTCGGGGGGTGCACACCCACGACATCAACGGTGTAAAGGTTGTATTGGTTTGATTTCTTGGTTTGGGAAGATCGAATGGAGTGCTCGTTCTCGCCTAGCCGGTTATGTGTGGTTTATGATCCATATTTTTCTAAAACTTGCATTTACTTTGAAAATAAGTTGGATCATGAACACCTTTGTTTTGAGCATGCATTAAACCCTCTTATATCACTTATATTATGTGCACTTCTCCTCACCGGTTCCTTTTGAGCTGACCTCCCTTACCATTCGTGTCCGTAGGTTACGTTTTGGAGTCAAGCTAGGCGGGGTCCTTTGAGAGTCTTGTCTTGAGTCTAGCTTGTACTTGTTTACGTTTGTAGCGTACTTCACTTTATGGCTTATGTTATGTTTTGAGATTCTTAGATTCACCATGTTTATGTTATTATGCTAGTTTAGACCGTGTCGGTCGCTTAGGATAATTTTGCATTCTCGGACTTGAGCATTTCGTGTTGAACCGTGTTGGTCACTTAGTTGATGAATTTATGATTATCCCCTCGTGATATTTGATTTGTGAAGAATTGTGAAACGCATGTATGATTGTTGATGAATCCATATGCGAGTATTATGTTTTATGCTTCCGCGAACTTATGTTGTTTTATTACTTGTTGTGACTCTAGTACCGCCTAGCTAGGATGTCCGTTTGTCACCACTCGCTTCGGTTTTGGCGGGTATATGGATAGTAATTCTATATACAAGCTGGGCCCGTAGCGCGGAATAGGCGTGGGATGGCCTTGTCGGGGCGTTACACCCCTATTTGGTTGGTATCAGAGCCGAAGGTTCAAAACCGGGCTCTTGAGTCGTCTCGAGTCGTCTAGGTCGTACGGCAATAGGAACAACTTGCTTATGTGCTTTAAATTGATTCATTTTGCATATGCTACATTGTTGATTAACGTAATTGTTCTTGCATTACATGTACATCTTGATTGAATATGTTGACCCTTTTGTTAACTACTTGCCTATATCACTTAACTTGTAACTACTTTTTTGTACTTAAATTAACTTCGTGTTTATGTGTTGGTTTGTTTTCATATATGAACGTCCTCATGATACGTATATCTTGTAACTATTGCTTCTAAATTATGAAATTGCATTGCTTACTTGACAATATGTGACATGAGCATATGACTAATCGACATGCATACATGATAAGATTGCGTGTAGGATGCCTGCTCGTAGAAGTGATCGCTCTCCGGCACTCCAAAATGAGCAAGACCCTCCGGTAGAAAATCAAATTGCACCACCAACGCCGCCTCTGAATGTCAATGAATCGGTCACTATTATGATTCAGATTTTGCAACTCCTACAAGCACCGCAAACCTTATTGGCACCTCCGGCGTTGATACCTATGCCCACTGTCAGGGGACAAGGGTTTCGAACTAAGGGAGTAGTTTCCGGATTGGGGTCTGAGAGATCACCATCCTTGATGGCACCTTCGACTTCTCGAGTACCACATAAGGGGTTAGGAGATAGAAAGGCTAAAAAATTTTGCATCCGGATCAGCGACCCCTTTGGCTATTAAGGGCCGAAACTCGTACAAGCATTATGGGAGCGCCAATCACTTCGGGGATAACTACCGGAAAGGACACGGGAAGTGTTTTATATGTTGTGGCAACCGAAAATGAAAAGCTAAGGATTGCGATCAGAGGAGAGGCCACCATATGGATGAGAAGGGTAAGGCTAAGATTTCTACATCTCAAGTACAGGCCCCTCAAGCTACTACGGGTCATGACCCGTGTGAGCATTGTTGTCGTGCTACACACTTTGGGGAAGATTGTTGGTGGAAACAAGGCAACTGTTTCAAGTGCGGTAGCACCAAACACTGGGTAAAGAATTGTGATAAATCGGGAACTAGAGGTTCGTATGAACATCATAGTGACATTAGCCATAAGGGAGACGAATGTTGGGGAAAGCTTGGAAGATGCTTTACTTGTGGAAATTCAGCACTTTGGGTAAGGGATTGTAATAAGAGGATGGACCGACAGAATTTGGAAGGGCTTCGTAGGAAGTTAGCAAAGACCTTAACTCAGGAAGAAACCAACGATTGGGCCACCGCTACCGGGCTAGCTATGGAAGCGGAAGCGGAGGAACAAAGACTTGGAACTAAGAAGAATGTTGCTAATCCTTGTTTCAGATCGGGTCTTAAGAGAGTTGTCCGTAGTTCTTTCTCTCAACCTCCACCACGGAAAAAGGGTCACGTGATGGTTAAGAAAGGGAGAGGAAAGGAGATCCTATCAACTGCCAAGGGCGTAAACCTTGTGATCATTGTGGTAGCATCACTCATCATGAGGGAAATTGTTGGAAGAAGCTTGGTAAATATTTCAATTGTGGGAGCACCAGACAAATAGCAAGGAATTGTACCGAACCTAAGACTAAGGGACCGGGTGATGAGATAAGGCCCGTGGCACATGCACGTGCCTATGCGTTGAATGGCGGGCAAGAGGATGATGAACATGATTTCATTACTACGGAGAAAGGTACGGACTGCATTCACGGCATTTTGATTTGGATATTATTGTTACCCGATTGCTACACTTGTGAGGTTATTTGCTAGAATATGATTATTTGATATGTATGTTGTGACATCCCGACTTTCAGACTGTACAGGTATGACGTATGTGCGCGATTTATATTATTTAAATTCATATTCTTTATTCTTTTAATTCTTATTTTAAATATTTCTTATGAATTCTATACGATTTTGAATGCTATTTGTTAAGATTTGATTCGTTGGTGCTTAATTTGACTTCGAAATTTCTTGTTGTTTGAATATGTTGGAGAATTATGTTTTATGAACTTTGATTACGCTCGTTATATATTTTCGAATTTGTTTGTTGAGCTTTTGAATTTGATTGTTCGTTTGGAACCTAAAGAAGGTTAAAACGCTTTTAGCGTATCTTGGGTTCCAATGTGTGTATTTTTTAGCTCGGGAATTCGGATTCGAATTCCGTCACCACCATTGAACTCGTTTTGACGATTCGGGTTCGATGGGCTAAGCCTCATAATCTTTTAAGCTCATTTGGTATTCCGAAATTCGACCGGAAACTTACTTCTCTCTTATATGACTACCTTTCATCTATTTGCTTATTAGTCCCTCAATTCTTGATATATTACCTTCAAGATTGGCCCCACACTCCACCAAAACTCAGCATATCTATCTCTCTCCCTCTCATTATCGATACAAGCAAGGAAAAAGGAGAAAAAGTGCAGCAACTTTGGAGCTTAAACCCTTGAACCCGTCACTATTCACCCTTGGGAGATTTTGAGCTCTAATCTCCATTTTCTTCCAACAACTTCAAGGGGTAAGTTAGTATTTGATATGTACATGAATATATGGTCATTTTGAGCTATTAATTCCATGCTTGGAGCTAGGTTTGATAAAGTTATGGAGCATAACATGAGTTATAAGGGTTTGTTGATCTCTTGTGTTTCTTGGACTTAAGCTTTGATTTGAATAGATATATGTGATCTCTTATGCTCCTAAAATGATAATATGGTCTTGCTTGTGAATATGGTTGAGCATGGTCGAAGTTGCCATTGATGAAATTCAAATTCTTGCATAAGAATTCTTGTGATATATAATGATTCTTGAGCTTTTGTGATAGTTGGGAGATTGTAGGATGAATATGAAGTTATTTGTCATGGTTTGCATAAGTTTTGAGGCTTGGGATGGTTGGTTGTTGTTGCTGCGTGCTTGCCCTGCTCCCTCCCCTGTTTTTTCCCGCAGAAACACTGTTGCTGCTGTTATTTTTTTTCGAAGACGAAGGGCCAACACGGCCGTGTCAGGTTTGTGCATGTTTTGGACACGGCCGTGTCAGCCTCTCGACTTTGGGTAATTTATTTTTATAACACCGGACACGGCCGTGTCCATTTTGAACTGAAACGTAACACGGCCGTGTCAACCCCTTGAATTAAACTTCTGAATTTATTTTAACCGGACACGGCCGTGTCCATTTTGTACTAAAACCCAACACAGCCGTGTCATTTGAAAATTTGGTGGCGGCAATTGCTCGTGTTATCGCTTCGTTGTTTTTCGTTGTATTCTCTTTCTTCGTTTACAATTCGTATGCCTTGTTAGCTCATTATGTTATGCATGATGTACATTGTTTTGAATTTATGATCTTATTTGATATGAATTTTATGAGTATGAATTGGTAGGAATTAATGGACATACACATTCATTTCAATTGCATTCTTTGCATCTATAGGCATTGCCGAGCGTCTATTTGGTTCATAATTGAGTCTAAGTCTCGGGTCTTGCTTTCTTTTGTGTTTCAGAGCCTCTTCCGGTTGCGCAAGAGCCCGAAGCTTAGGTGGTTGGTTGCCGTTCGATCCTACCTTTTGTCTTTTTTGCAAGGTGAGGTTAGGAATTATTAGTTAAAATACCCTACGGCCTATAATATGATGAATTTTTCCCTTGAATGCGGATATGGTACATATATCTAGATATGAGTGCTTTAATTATGTTTATGATCTTGTGGAATAACTTTGATCTTTTTGAAACGATATATGTACGAGTATATATAAGCTTGAGTTTTGAATCACTTTTGGTATATTTTGTTCTGCTGAGCGAGTGTGCCCTGAAAGATGGGATTTTGGTTTGATTTGGTTTGTAGGCCCTAGAGACGTGGGTAAGGACGGCCCGGGGCGACCACGGCGTCGCCGGGTTTACCCCTGTGCACGTTCTCATTTGAGATATTCACGTGCGACCTTGGGAGGTTGGGAAGGCGTGGTATCTTGAGCCTTCGATGGATAACCGGAGAAGGCATAACGTGGGTTAGCTACCCCATATGTTTTTGGTAATGTAGGTGCTAGGGTTTGATTCCCGACACACCATGGATGTAAGGGTGGATTTGTGATTTGATATTTATGCTTAGAGGAGTAAGGGATAGTCCGTTCTCGCCGGGCTTTTAGTTATGTCTTGACTGATGGATTATGAATCGGGATAGATGCTTTTCTTACTATATATATTAATTTCGGGAAATGGTTTTGGTGTGCAAAACTCTGGCCTCGATTCATGACTATCACGTTTGATTTGTGCTTTGCTCTATACGTATTTAAGGTGTGGGTGTGTTAAGCCCCTCACTCAGTCGAGTTGTGAGACTGACCCTCTCCTTTCCCTTTCAGGTGTGCCGAGCTAGGCGGGGAAGTGCGTCGAGTCGAGTCGAGTCGTTCTTAACCGTTTAGGTCGAGTAGCATTGCATCTCTTTTATTTTTTTTAGCTTCTTGTATGAATTATAACCTTGGCACATGAATTCTTATCTATTTTGGGCTGTGAAGCCATTTATATGATATGTATGGTTATGCTTAGTTGTCGAACTCTTTTGGATCCTGTTTTTGGCTTCCGTGTATTTGTTGGGTGTTCGCGTACTCTGGTGTGGTTTAGCCCCGCTTAGCCTAGTGTGTGGATGTAGGTCACCGTTCGCTTAGACTTGGGTTCATGTATGGAAACCCATTTCATATGTGGATTCGGGTTTAAGTGCGGGGGATGTGGTGGCCCACCGCTCCGGGCGTCAGACATGTGACTTGCGTTGCTAATTGCTTTAAGTGCCAATGTGAATACGGTAAGTTAGAAATTGATTGTTCTTTATCGGGTGGTGTACTTTATAGTTGATACATGCACTCTACCTAAACTTGAATTATTTTGTAGCCTCTCTTATGCTATGTCGGTAATGATTGACATTAAATGTTACGTTTGTAGTTAGCTTGTCTCCTACTTGTGCAAATTGCATAAATGCTTTCCTTGATCAGTTGTGCTACCATATGATAACTCTAGTAACCCTTGCATTAATGCAACCTTGAGATTTATGAGCTATGTTGAACGGATGTAAAGCATGAATAAGTACTTGTGAGACCATGTTGTTTACTTGTTTTCGGGATGCATGATTATTGTTGAAATTATGTCGAAATTTTTTTTATTTATGGGGAACTTTCATGTAATTGAAGAATCATGCTTAATTAGTTAACAAATGGATGGTTTATGTCAAGTTGCTAGGAACCTTAAAGGATGTTTTGTATTAATTCCAAACTTATGTGAATCGCCTAGGGGGGATCTAATTGTAATATCTCTAAACCTTGAATGTGTGTAAAAACTTGAGTTTATGCTCCGATGCATGTTATGAATTCGTAAGGCATGATTAAGTGAATTGAGAATTTACCGCTTACCTTAAAAACATGACTTTATGTGATTAAATTATGTTGTTCATTTGAGCATGATAATATTGGATGACTATGTATACACTCATCTACGATTTCGAATATGAGACTTGAATTGATCATTAGAGTGTGATATAAGGAATCGAGAATATGTTGTTTACCTTGGAAGTATGACCTTATGCGAATAAATGTATGCCTTATATTTATTGAGCATGACGTACGTATACTTAAGCTGCATAGACTTGTACATGATTAAGATTACGACATCTTGATTAGTACTACTTGAATCAATCTTTAAAGTACGACTTGTAATTGGTATGTTTAGATACTTACAACTTCATGTACGTTAAATGCTCAAATTAACTTTACCTATGCATGTTAATACAAGACTTGAGCTTGGAAATTGAATAAAATGACCTTTCTATGCATGCTACTATTAGGTACGAAGTTAGTAACCGAATAGCATGATCTTGGATACTTTGGTGAACTTGTATGATGCAAGTATGAGCTAATTCTTGTGACTTTTGTAACCTTGGATGTTGTACATGCTCGATTTTGTGCACTTTGTTACGGTGAGCTATAAGGGACGCCTTTGATGCGACAAAGCCTTTACCTCACCGATGGAGAACGATTCAACCGTACCGCGGTCCCTTGTCGTGTGTCTTGTTTGTGCTTTGCATGTTTTGGTTCCGAGTAGTTGTGTGTGTGCTTTTGTGCTCGGGTGTTGTAGGGTTCCCCCACTTTTGTGTTCGGGGGATGTTGGGTCCCCTCGGTTTTAGTCATTTGGGAATGTTACATCCTCCCGAATTTAGTAGTTTGTGAGATGTTAACTCTTTCAAACTTAGATGTTTGATGGATGTGGGATTCCTTCGAACTTAGGATGAGAGACGGGGTTCTCTCGTTGCTTGTTGAGAGACAGGGTGTGACGCCCCGATTTTTCCAAATCGTTCACGTATGAATTATGTGATAATTACGTACGCGTTTAATTTATTTTAATTACGTTATTCCATTTTCTTATCTTATATTATATTAATTAGAGAAATATTTAATTATTTGAAATATTTGAATTTGAATTTATATGAACTTTCTTTGAACTATTTGGGCTTGAACGAATTATTTGGTTGTCGTTTCTACGTGAAATGATTTCGGAATTTCGTACGAATTTAAGATGATGGACTTGTATGTATTATGAATATGGTTATATGCTCGTTTTATGTTTTCGGGTTTGTTTGATTGAGTTTTTTGAATTTATTTTGTTTCGGAATCCAAAGCGGGGGGCAAACGAGCAATTAGCGCACCATTGGTTCCTTATTTGATAACTTGAGCTACGAAACTCGGATTCGAGTTTCGTCAACTTCGTTGAACTCGTATCGAAGATTCGAGTTTGATGAGCTTAGCCTTATATTTTTTTTTTCCAAAGCCATTTGAACTCCCGAATTTCTACCGAAACACACAACGGATGCCTAAACTGACCTTGCTGCACTAAAATGACCATAACTTATTCTTTTGTTGACCAAATTAACCATGGTTAGACCCTATGGAACCCTAACTCAACCCTTTATTCAGCCCTTAACCCCCCAAACCTAGATAACCCTTCTCACTTAGAGTTATTTGGCCAAACATCCTCTGCACTCTAGAAATCCCGTCACTCAAGCCAAACCTTGAGATTCAAGCTCAAATCTCCTCCCAAACCTCCATTAATCCACAAGGTAAGCTTGGGTATGTTATGTATATTCAATATGAGTCATTTTCATTCATTCATCCCTAAATTTGAGCATGGTTTCATGAGTTTTGGCCAAGATGTGTACATAGTTAGGTTTTGATCATTTTAGTTGATCTCTTTCTATCCTTGAACCTTTTGAATGATTCCAAGCATGAAAATGATTGCTTTGATCTCCTCTTTACATTTATGGTGATGTATGAGTTGTTAGTTGAGGTATTTATGAGCCACCATTAATGAGTTTTTCTGGAGTTTTGGTATGATTTGGTCACCACACACTACATCTCACGTTTCAAGGATTTGAGAGCATGATTGGGAGTTTTTTTTAAGTGGTTTCATTGCATCTTGGTTGTCTTTTGTTGATTGAATGTGTTGAGAGGTTGTATCTTGGTTATGCCCTGTTCTGCGAGTTTTTTTTTCTCTGCTGCGTGCGTATCACGGGCGTGTCACGCCTTTCTTCTTTTGCGTGACACGGGGGTGAGTTTTGCTTGGTTGCACTGTACCGTACGGTTTGCCTTGTAGAGGTGACACGGGCGTGTCACCCTCTGATTTCTTGTTCTGACTGTACCGTGACACGGGGGTGTCACGGATTACTTTGTGTTGGTGACACGGGCGTGTCACCTTCTGTTTTAATGCATCTTGTGGTTTCAAGCATGTTGTGTATGTATGCATGTGTATATATATATACATATGTTTTGATTATATGACTTGAATTCCTTAATAGTGCACATGGACATGTTCATTACATAACATACTCTTTTACATATTCATAGCATGTTCATTTCATTGCCGAGCGTCTTAATTGGTCATTTTGAGTCTCACGTCACCTTTCTTGCACAGATTTTGATCCCGTTGGAGACGAGGCCGGTCCTTGAGGCTTTCGTGTCTTCTTTTGTCGGTTCGAGGTGGGTTTCTCTACTAATAGTTATCTTGTCCCAATATAACCCTTATGTGACCGTTTTAAGCCAAAAGTTATGCTTATAATTATCGAGTCTTTTAAAGAGTCTTATGATTTTCGATTGTTAAACCCTTCTTTATGAAAACCTACCTTATGTTTTGGCGAGATTGCATGTATGTTATGATCACGGGACCCGGAGCTTAGTGTATCGTGGTAAACCGGGGAGGCAAGGGCCGACGGTGAACCCCGTGCACTAGTTCCAACCATTTTACGTCGAAACGGATCTCGTGAGGAGTTTTGACGAGAAAACGCTAGTCGGGCTTTTGAGGATTCATGTACATCACTAGCCATTATGTATGAGGTGGTCGAGTCTTGCAAACTCGTCCACCACCGGAGGAAGAAGGTGTATATGAATGATTATGATTTTTATGTATGTGCACATATGTTATGTATGATAACTTATGAAATTATGAATATGATTACACGAGGAGAAGGTTGGAGATGATGCACGCCCCCTCGTCGGGCCTTAAACCCTATGTTAATTATGAATGAATATGATAGTCGTATTCCCATTGATGTTTTATTTGCTTTGCCCACTTGGGAAATTTCTTATCAAACTTCTATGGGATTATATATTACAATTCTGCGATATTCATATTTATGCCCCACTTTTTTTTACCCACCAGTCTCTTTTAGACTGAACCCGGTTGTTTTCAGTTGTTTCGTGCAGGTTTGGCGGTGCTAGGCGGAAATTCGAGTCGTCTAGGTCTTGCATTTGTGTCTAGCTTTTCCTTTACACTCATTGGCACTCATATTTTGTATTTTGGATTTGTATGGAGCGAATTATGTTATTTTGAGCCGTGAGGGCATTGCTACCACGTATTGTATAGGTTGATCTATTTTTGGAGCTTCGATGCTCAATGTGAATACTTATGTTTATTGCTTCCGCTATTGCACTTGTTTCTCGATTTTAATTCTTGTTGGTTATTGTTTGGTTTAAGGGTTAGCTCCCGCTTAGCTTAGCGCGTGTGTTGTGTCCTCGTTCGCCATGATTTGACACGTGTAGGGATTTTCCATTTCCTATGCGGGTCGGGTCTCGGTGTGGGGGATGTGGCGCCTCACGCTCGGGCGTTACATCCTTTAAGTGGTATCAGAGCCAAGGGTTGCAAAACCCGGGCTCTAGTGTCCTGTGAGTCAGTCTAGGTCGTTCGGCTTTAGGACTAATTGACAATGTGGTTGCATATGCATCTCTTATGCATTCTATACGTGCTTATGTGCTCTATACTTCGATCTTGACTGAACTAATTGCATTTTCATGCATTAACTAAAGATAACATGCACTTCAGTGTTTTCTGAACAGGATGCCTCCACGAAGACATCGTGAGAGATCACCGGGGCAACGTAGACACCGTGATCGTTCCCCTACACCACAAGGACAACAGCAACTGCCTCCGATGGACATGGGAAACTTTATGGAAGCGGTCTTTAATTATGTGGAACATCGACGGGCTCAAGCTCCCCCACCACAACCCGTTGAACAACCGGCTCCGTTGAATAACAACAATCATAGAGATCCTCATGGGATATTTCTAAGTTACAACCCTCCACGGTTTTCCGGCTCAATTGATGATGAGATATCGGAGGGATGGCTGACGAGGATAGAGAGGATATTTGGGGTTCGACAATTTACCGCCCAAGAGAAAGTTCAGTTTGCCGTATTTCAGTTGGATGGCGAAGCTTATGATTGGTGGAAAAGGTCGACGGAGAAGCTAGAGGTTGATGAAGAGGAGATTACTTGGGAAGTCTTCAAAAGAGAGTTTCGAGAGTGTTTTGTGCCCGAGGTGGTAAAAGAGAGAAAAGAGCAAGAATTCATGAACTTGAAGCAGGGTAGCCGTTCAGTGGCTCAGTACATCGCCATTTTCAACCGACTTGGAAAGTATGCACCTCATATCACGAGGGATGAAAAGAGAAAGGCGAAGAAGTTTATTGTCGGACTTAGACAGGATTTGAGGCACGGCCAAGCTAGACATAATTACCTATCTTTTGCTGATACGGTACAGAGAGCTTTGGAACAAGAAGAGGAATTCAAGAAGAAAGATCCAATTTTTAAGGCTCCTATGGGACGAGGATCAGGGTATGGAAGGAGGCCTATGGTACAAGCCGCTCCACCTACACAAGGTCTTCTCAAGAAACCTAAGTTTGGAGGGCAGGTTTCTCAGAATGCTCCGCCTCGAGTGATGGCTCCTAAAACTCAACAGACTTTGAGTGAGGATCGATTGTCTAAGCCGCCATGTACGTATTGCGGAGGTCCTACCCACTACTTTTACAATTGTTGGAAAAGATTGGGCTTATGTATCATTTGTGGAAAAGCGGATCTGTAGCGCCTCCCCAGCACTACAACCCCGCACCGCAATACTCCCTGAGTGGAGGTTAGATCCAACACCCAGGAAATACTACGGCGAACGGTCAGGATAATATGAATGGAGTATGTGACACAGTGCAGCGGAAGATAAAGAGATTCAACTTTACCAATGAACGGGGAGGATAACGTACAATGAGCAAGGATTATCATTATTGATCAAAGTAGTTTGCAGAAGAGTACAACAGGTTGACATGCAAGGACAAAGTATGAGATGGTTTGTTTCTAGAGAGAGTAGGTTCAAGACAGTGTGCTCGTAGGATCGGATCCAACCTACGGTTGTAGTACTTCAAGATACCTCTAGTTGTCATTCATTGATTCCTGAAATCATGCATTTTAAAATAGGCGAGAGGGTTAGTCAAAGTGACTAAGTGAAGGGGGGTATAATAACTTATATGTATATGTGTATATATATATATGTATATGATCAAGAAGATCTTGTAGCGCCCCTTAACACTACAACCCCGCACCGTTGTACTTCCCGAGTGGATGTGAGACCTAGCACTCGAGAAATACTCCGGCGAACGGACAAGACTATACAATACCAGAGTATGAAATTTAAACGCAACGGAAAATAAACTTGAGCAATATAAGGGGACAATACATGACGAAACACATATCATTAAGTTGGATAAGTAATTACAGTGAAAGATCTAATTTCGTAGGAGAGTGCTTATTGACATAGGTACATGCACTCTTAGTACAATCCTGATTGACTAAGATATGACACCTTAAAGCTTCAAGATACCTCTAAGGCGTCGCTCCGTGGATTCCTGAAATCATGCATTTTAAAACAGGGCGAGAGGGTTAGTCAAAGTGACTAAGTGAAGGGGGTGTAATAAATTATAAGTATAAGTATATGTATATATATATATATATTTATATAATCAAGAAGATCTTGATCAAAATATTGGCAATAGGATATAGCAAATAGGGAACGGTTCATAATATTTGTAAAAATAGGGATAGGGGTATTTGGAATATTTGCAGAAATAATATGAACCGTTTGTAACAAGAACTTGAATGCCCGCAAGCTAGGCCTCTCCATCCGTAACTCCTTAAATCATGATAAAATAGTAACGGTGTTGATCAAGACACCGATACTTCAATAAAACCAATAAGACAATAACTCCGCTACTCCTTGGTGTCAATAGGGGAGCCAACCCTAGAGACCATGAACTAGATTCGGGAGGCAGCTATCTCTCCCTCATCCCTTGGCGTGGAGTAACTAACCTCCAGTTAAACCACTACCAAGAGGTGGTGGCAGTCCGCAGCACCAACAATACCCTCGGCCCGATACCTTCCGGGTAATTGCTCGCTGCGGATACAGCCGGGGCCCATAACAGGAATCGAGAACAATATTTTGCTTGCATAACCCGGAATCAATGTTTTGATAAAATAGACTTGAAATATATAATGTTCTAGAAAAACGTTGATTCCGGCAAGAAAGTATTTTTCCCTTAAAAGGAATAGTGTAGTAAAGTAATATATATATATATAGTGTGTTACATACCTTCTTTGAATATTCAAATAGGCTCAAGAACATGTTCATGTTGTTCATGAATAATTTTAAGTGCATGTGTGATAATGTGTGAGTGTGTGTGTTCGATTTTGTGTTATAAAGTGTTTAATTCACAAGAAATTGAATAGTAAATGTTTTCAATAGTAACTTTGACTTTTTGGTCAACCCATAAGCTGATAATTTCGAAAATATTATTAAAATAGTTATAAAATTAGTTTTGGAATTTTTAAATAAAGATTTTATCCGAATTTTCCAAAAAATCGGTAAATTATGGATTATTTTCGAAACATAACCTACATTGTCAAATTAAATTCTAAATTTCATTTCTAATGTTATAATTAAGATTATAATGTGATTAATAAATATTCAAGTGGTTAAAGAATTCATGAAACCTGATTAATTACTTAATTTCCTTTAAACGGTTAAAATTAGAGTTTATCGGGAATTCTCTAACATGATATAGTTTATGTGTTTACTTGATGTAATCCTTTTATGCATGAACATTATGTGTTTTATGTGCTTATTTGATTAATATAAGGAACCTAGTTCTAAGTCTATAGTAGTTAATACTTTCAGGCGCACTGGAATCCACGTTACAATGTCTGACTACCGGTATAGGTGAGGGTTAAAATGTTTTCAACTGGAATCATGCTATATATATGTATCTATATAAAAACTATTTTCAAGCCTACCCATCATATTGATTTACTGCCCTACATACATATTATTGTACTACAATATCCCTCTTAAGGGAAAAATACTTTCATGCCGGAATCAACATTTAACTAGAACATTATATATATTTCAAGTCCACTTTATCAAAACATTGATTCCGGGTTATGCAAGCAAAATATTGTTCTCGATTCCTGTTATGGGCCCCGGCTGTAGCCGTAGCGAGCAATTACCCGGAAGGTATCGGGCCGAGGGTATTGTTGGTGCTACGGACTGCCACCACCTCTTGGTAGTGGTTTAACTGGAGGTTAGTTACTCCACGCCAAGGGATGAGGGAGAGATAGCTGCCTCCCGAATCTAGTTCGTGGTCTCTAGGGTTTGATTCCCTATTGACATCAAGGAGTAGCGGAGTTAATATTCTTGGTTTTATTGAAGTATCGGAGCCTGATCAGCCCGATACTATTTTACCAAGTGTTTAAGGAGTTATGGGTGGAAAGGCCTAGCTTGCGGGCAATAATGTTCTTGTTACAAACGGTTCATATTTCTACAAATATTCCAAACTGTAAAGCTCAAAGTGCTTGTCCCACATCGGTTGGAGAGGGGAACAAAGCCTCCTTTATAAAGGGGGTGGATACCTTTCCCTTGTTGAGGCCTTTTCCTGGGTGGGCGCCTTCGGGCTTAAATTCCATCGGGAGAAACAAAACCGTGAGGGTGGTGTCGCTTAGCCCACCAAAGCGGACAATATCGACAGGCGGGTTTTCGGGCTGTTACAAATGGTATCAGAGCTAGGACCCGGGCCGGTGTGCCAGCGAGGACGCTGGGCCCTTATGGGGGGGTGGACTGTAAAGCTCAAAGTGCTTGTCCCACATCGGTTGGAGAGGGGAACAAAGCCTCCTCCCATACCTTTCCCTTGTTGAGGCCTTTTCCTGGGTGGGCGCCTTCGGGCTTAAATTCCATCGGGAGAAACAAAACCGTGAGGGTGGTGTCGCTTAGCCCACCAAAGCGGACAATATCGACAGGCGGGTTTTCGGGCTGTTACAGGATCACATGGCGAATACGTGTCCTGACAAGAACCCTGGATTTCAGAACGGGGCTCCAAAGCCTATGACTCGAGCTCGTGCTTATGCCCTCGAGGGTGAGGAACAAAATACAGAAGTCGATCCCAACGCCATGGTGGAAGGTACCGTTTGCATTCATAACACGAGCATCCATGCATTATTTGATCCGGGTGCTACCCATTCTTTCTTATCTCGTGATCTATGTGCTTCTCTGTGCCTACCTGTTTTATGTGCCAATTCTTGTTATTTTGTGAGTTCTCCTCTTGGAGGAAATTTGCAGGCGGATCAAGTGGTTCGGGGTTGTTCGATTTTGATAGAAGGGAAAGATTATCCAGCCGATTTCATTGTAATATCTATGAAGAGATATGGGGTAATCTTTGGGATGGACTGGTTATACCGGCATCGGGCCGAGGTTGATTGCTTTAAGAAGAAGATTAAGTTTGGGAAAGAGGTGATTGGCGAAGTGGGAGTGAAGGATGTGCCACTCTTATCTTTTATGGAAGCTCATAAGCTAATGAGAGAAGGGGCTATGGGATTCGTTGCTTATCTTCTCAATAAGCCGAAGGATCAAATTAAATTTGAGGAGACCACAGTGGTTAAGGATTTTCCCGATGTGTTTCCGGAGAATTTGGGTTCATTGCCACCGGATCGTGAGATTGAGTTCGTTATAGATTTATATCCGGGATCAGAACCGTATTCTAAAACTCCATACAGAATGGCTCCGGCGGAGTTGAAGGAATTGAAAATTCAGCTAGAGGAATTACTTAAGATTGGATACATTCGGCCGAGTTCATCTCCGTGGGGTGCTTCGGTTCTCTTTGTTAAAAAGAAAGATGGATCATTAAGAATGTGTATAGATTACCAGGAGCTTAATCGAAGGACTATCAAGAACAAATATCCATTACCCCACATTGAGGATTTATTTGACATGTTGCAAGGTTCGGGGGTTTATTCGAAATTGGATCTCAGGCAAGGCTATTATCAGTTGAAAATCCGGGAAGAGGACATACCTAAGACAGGATTCAATACCCGGTATGGACACTATGAATTCACTGTGATGCCTTTCGTTTTAACTAATGCTCCCGCAACATTCATGGATATGATGCATCAGACTTTTCGGCCTTATTTGGACAAATTTGTAGTAATCTTTATCGATGATATTCTGGTCTATTCGAGGAATCCAGAGGACCATGCAAGGCATCTCAGATTGGTATTGGAGACATTGAGAGAGCACCGGTTGTATGCGAAGTTTAGTAAGTGTGAGTTCTGGATCGACCGAGTTGATTTTCTAGGTCATATTGTCTCGAGTAAAGGCTTGGAAGTTGATCCTTCAAAGATAGAGACTGTTATTCAGTGACAGAGTCCGAAGAATGCTTCCGAGATCAGGAGTTTCTTGGGTTTGGCTGGATACTATCGAAGATTTGTCAAGGATTTCTCTAAGATTGCAGCTCCTTTAATGTGGTTGACGAAAAAGGAAGTTAAGTTTGAGTGGGACGAGGCATGTGAGGCGAATTTCCAACTCTTGAAGGAGAAGTTGACCACTGCACCGGTACTAGCACTTCCTGAAGGCACTGAAGGATACATGGTTTATACGGACGCCTCGAAAGAAGGGTTGGGATGTGTTTTGATGCAGAATGGTAGGGTGATAGCCTATGCCTCGAGGAAGTTAAAGGTTCATGAACAGAATTATCCCACTCACGATCTCGAGCTAGCAGCAGTGATCTTTGCCTTGGGAAAGTGGAGACACTACTTATATGGAATTCCATTCGAGATCATTTCTGACCACAAAAGTCTTCAATATTTGTTTTCTCAGAAGGAGCTAAACAAGAGACAAAGGCGTTGGATGGAGACTTTAGCGGATTATGAGTGTACGATCCGATACCATCCTGGAAAAGCTAATGTGGTCGCGGATGCACTTAGCAGGAAGGCGAGTGTGTCTAATGTGAAAGTAGAAGTTGGAGAAGAATCTGAGTCTTTCAAGCTAAGAGCCAGTATTCGGAATATTTCAGTACAACCAGATCTGCAGCAGAGGTTATTTGAGGCTCAGAGAAAGGATCCCGAGGTTCAGAAATTAGCTGAGAAAGCTAAGGTGGATCCCGAGTGCCCGTTTGGATTCGATGACACGGGACTTTTAAGGTTTAAGAACAGGATTGTGGTTCCAGTTGAATTGAAGAGGATTATTTTGGAAGAAGCTCACCGTTCAGGGTATTCGATACATCCCGAAGGTAATAAAATTTATAAGGATTTAAAGCAATTTTATTGGTGGAATGGGCTTAAAAGGGATGTAATAAACTTCGTGAGACATTGTTTGACTTGTCAAACCGTGAAAGCCAAGCATCAGAAGCCATCAGGGCTGCTTCAACCGTTACCTATTCCATAATGGAAGTGGCAACAGGTGGCGATGGATTTCGTTTCAGGTCTTCCTAGAGTAAAGGGTAATCTTGATGGGATTTGGGTAATTGTGGATAGATTAACGAAATTGGCACATTTTCTGGCTGTTCGGACGTCGGATAAGGTACCTAAGTTGGCAAAGAAGTATGTTGACGAGATTGTTCGACTTCATGGTGTGCCGGTCAGTATTGTGTCAGATCGAGATCCGAGGTTTACTTCTAGGTTTTGGCAAGAATTGCAAAGGAACCTGGGAACAAGGCTTCAATTCAGCACAGCTTTACATCCTCAGACAGATGGCCAGTCGGAGAGATTAATCAGGTATTTGGAGGATATGTTGAGAGCATGTGCATTGGACTTTTCGAGTTCATGGAACGAGCAGCTGCCTTTAATTGAGTTTGCCTATAATAACAGTTTTCAAGCTTCGATAGGAATGGCACCTTATGAAGCCCTTGAGGAATGGAATTGGACAAAACAAGAGGGAGTAAAACGAGGGGAAAAGAAAGAGAAGCCTTCTAAAGCCGTGCAGACAGCGATTGACAAGGTTCAGATAATTCAGCAAAGAATGAAAGCAGCTCAAGATAGACAGAAGAGTTATACGGATCGGCGAAGAAAGGATCTTAAGTTTGAGGTTGGTGATAGGGTATTTCTGAAAGCCTCACCACGAAAGTGATTTACGAGGATTGGAAAAGGAGGTAAATTGAATCCTCGTTATCTGGGTCCGTTTGAGATTCTTGAGAAAATTGGAGACACGGCTTATCGGTTGAATCTACCTCCGAGTTTGACGGGAATCCACAACGTATTTCATGTCTCCCAACTTCGTAAATATTATCCGGATGAAACCGAGATCCTACCCGAGGAAGAGGTAGAAATTGAACCTAATCTCACCTTCGTTCAGAAACCGGTTAAGATTTTGGATCGAAAGTTTCAAGAATTAAGAAACCGGCGAATCCCACTGGTTAAGGTATTGTGGAGGAGTGATAAGACGGAAGAGGCCACGTGGGAAACGGAGGATAAGATGAGGAAGTTTCATCTTGAACTGTTTCCGAGCAATCAGTGAATCCGAGGACGGATTCTTTTTAAGGGGGAGAGGTTGTGACGCCCCGATTTTTCCAAATCGTTCAGGCATGAATTATGTGATAATTACGTGTGCGTTTAATTTATTTTAATTACATTATTCCATTTCCTTATCTTATATTATATTAATTAGAGAAATATTTAATTATTTGAAATATTTGAATTTGAATTTATATGAACTTTCTTTGAACTATTTGGGCTTGAACGAATTATTTGGTTGCCGTTTCTACGTGAAATGATTTCGGAATTTCGTGCGAATTTAAGATGATGGACTTATATGTATTATGAATATGGTTATATGCTCGTTTTATGTTTTCGGGTTTGTTTGATTGAGGGGGCCTAACGAGCAATTAGCGCATCATTGGTTCCTTATTTGATAACTTGAGCTACGAAACTCGGATTCGAGTTTCGTCAACTTCGTTGAACTCGTATCGAAGATTCGAGTTTGATGAGCTTAGCCTTATATTTTTTTTTCCAAAGCCATTTGAACTCCCGAATTTCTACCGAAACACACAACGGACGCCTAAACTGACCTTGCTGCACTAAAATGACCATAACTTATTCTTTTGTTGACCAAATTAACCATGGTTAGACCCTATGGAACCCTAACTCAACCCTTTATTCAGCCCTTAACCCCCAAAACCTAGATAACCCTTCTCACTTGGAGTTATTTGGCCAAACATCCTCTGCACTCCAGAAATCCCGTCACTCAAGCCAAACCTTGAGATTCAAGCTCAAATCTCCTCCCAAACCTCCATTAATCCACAAGGTAAGCTTGGGTATGTTATGTACATTCAATATGAGTCATTTTCATTCATTCATCCCTAAATTTGAGCATGGTTTCATGAGTTTTGGCCAAGATGTGTATATAGTTAGGTTTTGATCATTTTAGTTGATCTCTTTCTATCCTTGAACCTTTTGAATGATTCCAAGCATGAAAATGATTGCTTTGATCTCCTCTTTACATTTATGGTGATGTATAGGTTGTTAGTTGAGGTACTTATGAGCCACCATTAATGAGTTTTTTTGGAGTTTTGGTATGATTTGGTCACCACACACTACATCTCACGTTTCAAGGTTTTGAGAGCATGATTGGGAGTTGTTTTTAAGTGGTTTCATTGCTTATTGGTTGTCTTTTGTTGATTGAATGTGTTGAGAGGTTGTATCTTGGTTATGCCCTGTTCTGCGCATTTGTTTTTTCTCTGCTGCGTGCGTGTCACGGGCGTGTCACGCCTTTCTTCTTTTGCGTGACACGGGGGTGCAGTTTTGCTTGGTTCCGCTGTACCGTGACACGGAGGTGTCACGGTTTGCATTGTAGTGGTGACACGGGCGTGTCACCCTCTGATTTCTTGTTCTGACTGTACCGTGACACGGGGGTGTCACAGATTACTTTGTGTTGGTGACACGGACGTGTCACCTTCTGTTTTCATGCATCTTGTGGTTTCAAGCATGTTGTGTATGTATGCATGTGTATATATATATACATATGTTTTGATTATATGATTTGAATTCCTTAATAGTGCACATGGACATGTTCATTACATAACATACTCTTTTACATATTCATAGCATGTTCATTTAATTGCCGAGCGTCTTAATTGGTCATTTTGAGTCTCACGTCACCTTTCCTGCATAGATTTTGATCCCGTTGGAGACGAGGCCGGTCCTTGAGGCTTTCGTGTCTTCTTTTGTCAGTTCGAGGTGGGTTTCTCTACTAATAGTTATCTTGTCCCAATATAACCCTTATGTGACCGTTTTAAGCCAAAAGTTATACTTATAATTATCGAGTCTTTTAAAGAGTCTTATGATTTTCGATTGTTAAACCCTTCTTTATGAAAACCTACCTTATGTTTTGGCGAGATTGCATGTATGTTATGATCACGGGCCCCGAAGCTTAGTGTATCGTGGTAAACCGGGGAGGCAAGGGCCGACGGTGAACCCGTGCACTAGTTCCAACCATTTCACGTCGAAACGGATCTCGTCAGGAGTTTTGATGAGAAAACGATAGTCGGGCTTTTGAGGATTCATGTACATCACTAGCCATTATGTATGAGGTTGTCGAGTCTTGCAAACTCGTCCACCACCGGAGGAAGAAGGTGTATATGAATGATTATGATTTTTATGTATGTGCACATATGTTATGTATGATAACTTATGAAATTATGAATATGATTACACGAGGAGAAGGTTGGAGATGATGCACGCCCCCTCGCCGGGCCTTAAACCCTATGTTAATTATGAATGGATATGATAGTCGTAATCCCATTGATGTTTTATTTGCTTTGCCCACTTGGGAAATTTCTTATCAAACTTCTATGGGATTAGGGCTTGCATGTATATGTTACAATTCTGCGATATTTATATTTATGCCCCGTTTTTTTTTACCCACCAGTCTCTTTTAGACTGAACCCGGTTGTTTTCAGTTGTTTCGTGCAGGTTTGTAGGTGCTAGGCGGGAATTCGAGTCGTCTAGGTCTTGCATTTGTGTCTAGCATTTCCTTTACACACATTGGCACTCATATTTTGTATTTTGGATTTGTATGGAGCGAATTATGTTATTTTGAGCCGTGAGGGCATTGCTACCACGTATTGTATAGGTTGATCTATTTTTGGAGCTTGGATGCTCAATGTGAATACTTATGTTTATTGCTTCCGCTATTGCACTTGTTTCTCGATTTTAATTCTTGTTGGTTATTGTTTGGTTTAAGGGTTAGCTCCCGCCTAGCTTAGCGTGTGTGTTGTATCCTCATTCGCCATGATTTGACACGTGTAGGGATTTTCCATTTCCTATGCGGGCCGGGTCTCGGTGCGGGGGATGTGGTGCCTCACGCTCGGGCGTTACACGGGGTTCTCTTGTTGTATGTCTCGTCTCGTTGGCTAGAGCGCTCAGATTGCAACGATCAGAAGGGATCTTTTGAAGAGGTTAAGCTAGATCAAGATGGACCGGAGGTGTATACAGCAACTAAGATCTTTTGCATCGACAAAGTGTGAAGTTTAAACCAGATGTGGGAGTGGTATAAGACCGGCAACGAAGTTATGCCAAGCAAAGGAGGAAAGACTTTGAATTCGAAGATGGTGACCGAGTCTTCCTAGAGGCAACAAGAAGGAGTTTCCCCCAAATCAATGCGAGCAGTAACCTAAACTCGAGATCTAGCGAGCCGCCTGGAGCTGTGGAACAGATTGAGGAAGTATTTCCGAGAGGAGATGGAGACTATATCGACGAACGAGATACACTTGGATCAAGACTTGACACTTGTACCACAACCGGGGAAGATTTCAGATGGAATACCCAGGGATTATGGGTTCTACTAAACTCCTTTGGATAAGGTTCTACGAAGAGATCTCAAGTCCGGAGAAGCATTTTGGGAGACGAAAGAGAAGATGCGTAATTTTCACCCAGAGTTATTTTCCGATGGTAAATCTGGGGACCAGATTTCTTTAAGGAGGGGAGGTTGTGACGCCCCGTTTCTCGGTCAAGGTAAAGTTTGGTACGAGAGTGCACGATTTACCTTTCCTTGCATGATTTATGTGGAATTATGCCTTAATTTGATAATGGATTTGTGCATAAGTGAAATATATTAAGTGTGCGATATATGTGGTTTTATGACATATTAATTATATGCTTGTATTGCTATTATTGAGCGTTGATAGCATGTTTTATAGTTTGACGAAAAATGTGTTTATATGGACATTAAAGCATAATTTAGGGACTATATGGTAAATTTATTTTCCAAGCCTGGAACTGGTTAGAACTTAATGAAATTGAGTAGATAATTCGATTACTAGTTCGTGGGTTCTTGAATCGCTCAATTCGGAGTTCGGACGAAGAAGTTATGGCCATTTTACGAAAAGTCAACCCTTTTAAGCCTAAATGTTGACCTGCGACCCAATTTCAATTCTGACCCAATTTAAAATCCAATTTCACTTAAATTCGACCCGTAAGACCCGCTCCATGATCCTATTCAGCTGACCCAAATCAGATCCTAAACACCAAACATAAGTTATGTTATTTTCCAAGAATCATTTTCATTCTCTCCCAACACTTTTTCAAAGTCTATTCATATTCTCTCAAGAACTTCAAGCCACCTTCAAGGCATCTTCAAGAGCCAAGAGTGAAGGTTAAAGCTGGAGATTCAAGACTAAAGAACAAGATTTCTTCTTCGATTTTCAGCTCTTAAGGTAAGCTTATGTGCTCTTTTCATGGGTTTGTGTTCTTGAAGCTTTTAAGCTTGAATATGAATCTAGGGTTCATGTTAGAAGGATTAGATCCGAATTTTATGATGGAAATATGTTTATGTTGATGCTAGGAACGATTTGATATAAGAATTTCATGTTTTCATGTTCATTTGAAGATTTCACCATTAAAGCACTTTGAAGCTTTTCATAAGAACTTATGCATGTTCATGCCCTAGCTTGTTTTAACTTGATTTGATAATGGATTCATGTTCCTTATGTTCTTTTATGAAGAATAGGATAGGTTTCCTAGAGTTTCATGCTTATTTAAAGAATCCACCATTGATGACCTTTGAAGCTTTCTTGAGAATTCTTGCATGTTTATGTTCTTGTGTGATTTAACTTGATTTGATGATCGATTCTTGTTCCTTGAGAAATTCCATGAAGAATGTGATTAATTCCTTTGAGTTTCTTGCATGATTGTTGATTTCACCATTGTTATGCTTAAAGCTTTCATGAAACTTGTAGAAGATGAAGTTCTTGTATGAATTGCTAGCTTTCTTGATGTTTATATGTTCCTAAGTGCTTTATTATGTAACTTGATGATTTATGATGGTTATTTGTGGTTTTGGAAGCTTAATTCCATGTTTTGGGGTGTTTTAAACTCATTCCCGTCTAGTTTGAAGTCGCTGTCATGTTTTTTTTAAGTTCTGGGCAGAATCCACTAGGGTGGATTTTTGCTGTGTAAAAATCCATGGGGTTGGATTTAAGGCAGTAGCTTCTGGACCAAATCCGCGAGGGTGGATTTTTTGTGAAGGAAAATCCGTGGGGTGCATTATCCCCAGCCTTGTTTTCTTGATTCCTTTCACTTGTATTGCCTCTCGTTTGTTCCTTACTTATTTATATTATGTCTCTAATGTATTGTGACCTCGTTATATGTTGTGACCTCTCATGAATACCTTATATTATGATCTTTACACCTCAATCATGCTTAAGTTATCTTAATTGACTAAGTTATGCATTTATTTAAAATGTGTTAAGTATGATTCATATATCGCTTATTACATATGACTTGGGAAATTGATATATGACTTGTATGATGCAATATGATCATAATTGCCAATCTATACCATCGTTGAACATTCCTTGCACACCGTTAACATATTTGCATTCATGTCAAAGTCGTGCGTTGTCTTGTTGGGTTTCGAGTCGAGTCTTACCTTTGTTGGTACATTGTCTTGTTAGGTGGTCAGTCTCCAGACATGTAACCTTCCTTGTTCCTGCTTGATCTTCGAGGTTCTTGGTAAAGGTGAGGAGTTATATATATGTAAAATGTTTTCAAAACTGTGGACACCTATAGCCTTTCATATTTATTGGTTTTAAACTCCCGTTTTCAAACGTATATATATATAAGCTTAATAAACCATGTTTTGTGAGCTATGCTCATATATTGAATATTCGCTTATGGTAATGGTTTACAAGTAGAACTTGAGTTTTCATATATGGGATAAGTACCCAAAATGCCTTTGGAACTTTTATTTGGATATTATGTATGTGTGAATTATGTAGCGAGGTTATGATGTACCTCGCAAGGACGCTTACTTGGGGCAATCAAATTTGAGCTCGGGGATGGAGGTGAGAGATATTCCGGGAAGGCAAGGGCCGACGGATGTCCTTATCCAAAGTTCCCACTGTGGACAAGACTACTAAGACTCCGGGGAAGTTTCGGGGTTGAAGTTTTCTTGGAGAGAGCTAGGTTGCATGGACCGAATTCTCTACGTTTTGGATGCTCGGGGGGTGCACACCCTCGATATCAACGGTGTAAAGGTTGGATTGGTTTGATTTCTTGGTTTGGGAAGATCGGATGGAGTGCTCGTTCTCGCCGAGCCGGTGATGTGTGGTTTATGATCCATATTTTTCTAAAACTTGCATTTACTTTGAAAATAAGTTGGATCATGAACACCTTTGTTTGGAGAATGCATTAAACCCTCTTATATCACTTATATTATGTACACTTCTCCTCACCGGTTCCTTTTGAGCTGACCTCCCTTACCATTCGTGTAACGCCCCAGTTTTTTTTAGTTATACAACATGACGTATGTGTTTACTAAATTGCACGAAATAATTATTTATACGTGTTTTATATATTTAATTTTATTTTAATTATTTTTAATGTTAATTATGTTAATTATTATATCTTAAGTTTTATTAATAAGAATTAACATTAACCTGTGAATTAATATTAATGGCTATGAAACCCTAACTCAACCACCTAACCTAATATACTATGCCCTAACCGAACTAACCCTCACACAAACCACAAAACTCAGCTAAAGTCACTGCCTTCCAGTTTCTTCCCGCAACCCTTGAGCACCTTGGAGATTCAAAGCTCAAATCTCATCCAACCTTCATCCAATCAACAAGGTAAGCTTAGAGTTGTAATATATGTTCATTCCTGATCATTTTCATCTATTCATCCCTAAATTTGATCATGGTTTCATGCATTTTTGGTTGATCTTGCAATATAGTCGATTTTGAGCATTTATGTTGATCTTCCTCGATTCTTAATGGATTTGAATGATTCCAAGCCTGAAAATGATTGTTTTGATATATTCTTCTCATTTATGATCATTTATTTCATGGTAGTTGAGGTATTTATAAGATATCATTTATGGGTCTTTGAAAAACTTTGAAAAATGGTCACGTACGACAGCCTTTCAGGTCTGATCTCTTTTGGGACTGATATGTATGTTGAATTTGTCTTGTTTTGCTGCGTTTTGGATAGCTTAATTGGCATGAACTTGTTGAGATTGATTGAGATCAAGCATACCCTGTTTTTCGTGAATTTTGGCCCTGTTTCTGGACTGGTTTTGCTGCTGCGTTCCTTCCTTGCTTGTGCTATCAGTTTTGTGATTTGGGTGAGTTACTAGAGCTTTTTTGGTTGTTGCTTGTTGTGCTAATTGTTGCTGCATCAGTTGCTTGGAGTGCTACCTTCTTTTACTCTGTTTTGAGCAAGAAACCAGGGGAGCTTTGTGTTGTGTTCGCTGGACTGCTGCTGCGTGCGTTTCTGTTGTCTCTCCCAGGCCGGGGAGATTTTGTACATAAAAGTACCCGGCTGGGGAGCCTTCTTACAGAAACCTACTGCATGTCATCCCCGGCCGGGTAAATTTTGGCCTGAAAATCTCCCCGGGCGGGGAGTGCGCATATGGATCTGTTGCTTTTGCTGTCATGTATTGTTGCTGTTGCTTTTGCTGTTATGAACTGATGCTGCTGATAATGCTTGCTTTCCTGCATGTTTATTACAGTACTCGTATGAGTTTGAATTTTATGCCTGCACATGTTAAAATTAAATATTCCATGCATGAAGTTATTAGACCTTAATGTAATTGCATGCATGTATTTAATCTTATATGTTCCTGCATGAATTTTGTGGTGTTTAATGTAATGGATTGCATGCATGCATTAGTTAGGTATAAATTGCATGAATTTTAGGATTTTGCATGCATGGGTTGTACGTGCATGGCATGCATATATATATATATATATATATATATATATATATATAATATAATATAGTATATGTATGTATATTTAATTATATATTTATATATATTTACTAAATTTTAAATAATATTTGATTTAATTGAATTATAGAATTTAATTGTTACCTATTTCATGTTTTATTTAATTTCCTAAATGCGATTGAATGTATTTAATTATTTATATTCTAATTTTAAATATGAATTTATGACTTGAACGAATGTGAATGAATGATGGAATGACTTGATTTTATGAATTAAATTTCTTAATCGTGCACAGGAACATTTCATGACATAATTTTATCTTTTATACGTTCATGTCATAATCATTACATTGCCGAGCGTCTTATTTGGTCATATTGAGTCTCACTTCACCTTTCTTGCACAGATTTTGAGTCCGTTCGAGACAAGGCCGGTCAGTGAGGCTCGTGTGTTCTCCTTGTTACCGTTTAAGGTGGGTTTCTCTTCTATTTAGTTAAATGACCCTATATACTCCCAACGTGTAAAGATTTCGGCCAAAAATATATATATGTATATAGAGTCGTTTTGATGAGTAAATGTTTTAACGTAAAGCCCTTCTTTCATGAACCTACCAAATGTTTTGGCGAGAATAAATGAATGTTATGCACTGAATGGGGCCCAGGGGCTTGGTGTGAGTAGGGACCCGAGCAGGCAAGGGCTGACGGTAAACCATCACACTAGTCCCACTAATGAACGGCGGTACCGGACCTCGTCAGGAGATTGGCGGGGAAAGGGAGCTGAGTGCCATCTGGGGAGTCATGTAACCCCTTATGGTCAATGAATGGGTGGATGGGCCTTGCAAACCCGCCACCAACCCGGAGGAAGAAGGTGTATATGTTATTGGATGTGCACGAAAGAAAGAATGATATGCATGAACAGAATGATTGAATGAATGTTTAATGAACTACACGAGGTGTTGGTTGGACATAATGCACGCCCACTCGTCGGGCCAATAATAACCTAATATTAATGATTCTTTATAATCCCTTGTGATGATTTATTTGCACCCACTTGGGAAATTCTTTAAAAACCTCACTTGGGATTATGGCTTGCATGTGATTGTTCAATTACCGTCGTATATTATAATTATGCCTTGTTTTTATACCCACCAGTCCCTTTTGGACTGAACCCGTTTGGCTTTCAGTTGTGTTGTGCAGGTGTCTTGGGAGCTAGGCGGGATTTCGAGTAATAGGTCTTGCATTCGCTTCTAGCTTTGTATTTTGGTCTTACACTCACATATTGCACTTTTGATCATTGTATATGAACTTTATTGGAGCGTACATGTTTTGAGCCTTGATGGCATTTGAGGGTGTTTATGACTTGGAAATTTGAAATTGTAATGCTCATTGCTTATATACATGATGTATGTTCGTTTATTGCTTCCGCTTTAATGTTTTAAGCTATTTTATGGTTCAAGGGTTAGTCCCGCCTAGCATAGAGTGTGTGTACATCCCCGTTCGCTGCAATTTGGCTCGGGTATGGATCGTCCATTTCATATTCGGGTCGGGTCTCGGTGCGGGGGATGTGACACCTTGCGCTCAGGTGTTACAATTCGTGTCTGCTGGTCGCATTTTGGAGTCAAGCTAGGCGGGGTCCTTTGAGAGTCTTGTCTTGAGTCCAGCTTGTACTTGTTTACGTTTGTAGCGTACTTCACTTTATGGCTTATGTTATGTTTTGAGATTCTTAGATTCACTATGTTGATGTTATTATGCTAGTTAGGACCGTGTCGGTCGCTTAGGATAATTTTGCATTCTCGCACTTGAGCATTTTGTGTTGAACTGTGTTGGTCACTTAGTTGATGAATTTATGATTATCCCCTCGTGATATTTGATTTGTGAAGAATTGTGAAACGCATGTATGATTGTTGATGAATCCATATACGAGTATTATGTTTTATGCTTCCGCGAACTTATGTTTGTTTTATTACTTGTTGTGAGCCTAGTACCGCCTAGCTAGGATGTCCGTTTGTCACTGCTTGCTTCGGTTTTGGCGGGTATATGGATAGTAATTCTATATACAAGCTGGGCCCGTAGCGCGGGATAGGCGTGGGATGCCCTTGTCGGGGCGTTACAGTATTTATACGAAAGTATACACGTATTTATACATACTGGAATCAAATATGTATACGTATATTATACATGTATACCATAAAATATATCAATTGGTCAAGTAATTATGTAACAATTAATTAAACATGTAACATTTAAAACTATAGGTTATACTTTAATTATATAACATTAAATAACATGTAACATTTAATTAAATCATGAAATAAATTAAATTACCTAAGTATGATCATAAAATAATTAAAATGTAACATATAACATGCTAGCATAATTGTCACACAATTAATTTGTCACAAAATTAAATTATGTAACACATTTCATAATAAACTATACTATAAGAATATAATCCATAAATTCATGAATATTTAAAAACATAAATTAAATCACATATATCATGCATAAAATAAAACATAAATTAAATCCTAAACCTAGCATAATTAATAAATAAATTAAAACATAAATTAAACTAATTAAAACATAAAAAAAATAAGAAAACTAACCTTAAGGGGGAGAGAGTGTGGCGTGAGGATGGCTGGTGTGGGGGAGAAAATGAGACCCCAACACAATTATTTATAGTTGTAGGCAAGGACTAGAGTGCAAATAATATTTATTTTAGGGACTTAAGGTGGGGTATTTTGTGAAATTTCCAAAAATAGGTTTCCTTCTTTACATAATTGTCACAGCAGGGGTATTCTGGTAATTCCACCTTTCTCCTCCATATTTTTGAAGTTGGAAAAGTGCCCAAGTGCTAGGAAATAAAATTAGCTTCGAAACGGTTACTCACGGGTCAAAATCGGACGTACGGTTTAAAAGTTATAAGCTTCGGAAGATTTGATTTTATTGAATTTTGAAAATTAATTAAATTATGAAATAAATACTAGGATAAACTTTGAAGGTCCGAAAGGCTTTCCAAAAATGTAGAAAAAATCGAGGAAAGTTATGGTGATGATCTCAAGGGCTAAATCATTCTAACGAAGGAAATATTTCTTACCGACGGAAATTCTTATTTGAAAATAAATTCTTAAATTGCTCTGGACACATAAACGAAACCTCAAAGCATTGAAAAGAGAGTTGAAAAATTCTAAGAAGATAGGTATAGGTTCTTTAAGGTCTCTTGAATAAAACAGTATAGTGCTGGTTCGAAATTAAATAGTGCTCTTAGGGTTTATAGGTAGTTTTCCCCCTTTTGGTCACCTAATATCACATATGAGCACTCATTTCAAGTAGGGATGCATGATATAAATTGTTTTAAATATGGATCAAGTTCTATAAATGCCCTTACGTTGCCCTTAACTTACCTTTAATGATCCGGTCCCGAACCGGGCTGTCACAACCTCCCCTCCTTAAGAAGAATCCGTCATCAGATTCTCCTCGTGATCTCTGAACAATTTGGGATAGTGCTTTTGCATCCTTTCTTCAGTTTCCCAGGTAACCTCCTCAGTACCGTTCCTTTTCCATAAAACCTTAACCAATGGAATATTTTTATTTCTTAACTCTTGGAATTTCTTATCTAGGATCTTAACCGCCTTCAACTCGTAGGTCAGATTAGATTCTAATGGAACTTCCTCTACTGGCACCACCTGTGCCTCATTGAAAAAGTATTTGTGAAGTTGGGATACATGAAATACATTATGGATTCTTATTAAGCTTGCTGGTAGATCTAGGCGATACGCTGTTGGACCCACATGTTCCAGTATCTCAAAAAGGTCCTATGTATCTAGGGTTCAATTTTCCACCTTTTCCAATCCTTGTGAACCCTTTCCATGGCGATGCTTTCAGAAACACTTTCTCACCCACATCAAACTCTAAATCCCTTCTTCTTTTGTCGGCATAGCTCTTCTGGCGGTCCTGGGCGGCTTTCATTCTTTGCCTGATTATCTGAATCTTTTCTGTAGCCTTTTCAATCCATTCGACTACTTTGGGCCTGGGAGTTCCCTCAGAGGTATCCCTTGTCTCATCCATATCCTAATATAATGGAGATCTGCATTTTCTCCCATACAAGGCTTCATATGGAGCTGCTTGAATTGAAGCCTGATAACTGTTATTGTATCCAAACTCCACGAGGGGTAAACAATCTTTTCAACTGTCTGAAAAATCCAAAGCACATGCTCTTAACATATCCTCCAGATATTTAATCAACCTTTCTGACTGTCCGTCTGTCTGCGGGTTCGCCGCTGTACTGAAATGTAACTTAGTTCCCATCAGACTTTGTACATTTTGCCAAAGTTGTGACGTAAACTTTGGATCTCTGTCAGACACTATACTCACCGGCACTCCATTTAATCTCAAATTTTCCTCTTGATACAGTTTTGCTAAGGATTTAAGTTTATCCGTAGTCTTGACCGGTAGGAAGTATGCTGATTTTGTCAATCTGTCAACTATGACCCATATACTGTCTTGTCCTCCCTTAACTTTAGGTAACCGGTAACAAAATCCATGGTTATTTGCTCCCACTTCCATGTAGGAATTGGTAGTGGTTGTAACTTTCCTGCTGGTTTTTTGGTTTTCTGCTTTAACTTTTTGACAAATTAAGCATTTCTTGACATATTCAGCAATGTCTCTCTTCATTCCGTTCCACCAAAAGTACTTCTTGAGATCTTGGTACATCTTTGTTCCTCCAGGGTGTACTGTATAATGTGTCTTGTGTGCTTCATCAAGTATTTCCTTTTGGATAGCTGAAGGCACACAACCTCTGTTCTTATATCTCAAGATTCCAACTTTACCTTTACTGAATTTTGTCTCATCATCCTTCTCCTTGGAATTGAGACACTTCTTAATCCATCCGTGTATAGCTTGTGTCTTTATCGACCGATCCTTCAGCGGTGGTGAAATTATTAGATTTGCCAACTTAGCTCTAGGAATCACTTTAGCTGGTTTTCTCCCACACTCTATTGGGTGTCCTTCGACATACGCTATACTAGCCTTTCGACTCAATGCATCAGCCACCACATTAGCCTTTCCAAGATGGTATTGAATTGTACAATCATAGTCTTCCAGAAATTTCATCCACCTTCTCTGTCTCATGTTTAGCTCCTTTTGAGTGAACAAATACCGCAAACTTTTATGATCGGTGAACACTTCAAAGGTTACCCCATACAGGTAATGTCTCCATTTTGCAAGGGCAAAGACGATCGTTGCTAGCTCCAAATCATGGGTGGGGTAGTTGGCTTCATGTGGTTTAAGATTTCTTGATGCATATGCTATCACCTTTCCATGCTGCATTAGAACGCATCCTAACCCTTCTTCGAAGCATCGGTGTAAACGGTGTAACCTTCCTTCCCTTCTTGTAATGTTAGTACAGGTGCGGTAGTTAATCTTTTCTTTAATTCCTGAAAACTCTGTTCGCATTTCTCTATCCATACGAACTTTCCTTCCTTCTTGGTTAACTGAGTAAGTGGTGCAGCTATCTTTGAAAAATCCTGTACGAATCTTCGATAGTATCCTGCGAGTCCCAAAAAGCTTCTTACCTCAAAATGATTCCTTGGTTGTTTCCAATCCAAAATCGTTTCAATTTTCGAGGGATCCACTTCGACTCCTGAACCAGATATGATATGTCCTAAGAATGAGATCTTTTCCAACCAAAACTCACATTTGCTGAATTTTGCATAAAGCTTGTGATCCAGCAATGTGTTCAACACTAACCGAAGATGTTTGGCATGATCCTCTGGTGTCTTGGAAAAGACCAAATTGTCATCAATAAAGATCACCACGAACTTATCAAGAAACGACCGAAAAATCCGATGCATCATATCCATAAATGCAGCTAGGGCATTCGTTAGCCCAAAGGGCATTACTACGAACTCAAAATGTCCGTAACGACTATTGAAAGCTGTCTTGGGAATATCCTCCTCTTTAATTTTCAATTGATAGTACCCTTGCCTCAAATCTAGCGTGGAGTATATTTAAGATCCTTGAAGTACATCGAATAACTCCTCGATGTGAGGAAGAGGGTACTTATTTTTCACCATCATCCTGTTGAGCTCTCGGTAGTCGATGCAAAGTCGTAATGACCCATCTTTCTTCTTCACAAATAACACAGGTGCTCCCCAAGGAGAAGTAGTAGGGCGGGTATAACCTGCCTCTAGTAATTCATCAAGTTGTTTCCTCAACTCTTGAAGTTCAGCCGGTGCCATCCGGTAGGGTGCCTTAGAGTATGGCTCGGCTCCTGGAACTGTCTCAATCACAAACTCCAATTCACGGTTTGGTGGTAAGGTGTTTATGTGTTCAGGAAACACTTCTAGGAACTCGTTGACAACCTCCACTTCTTCTATTTTACTCTGATCCTTTGGTCTATTTAAGAGGTAAGCAACGAACCCTGTAGCTCCCTTCTGAATCATCCTTTTTGCTTCCATTGCCGAAATCATCGGTGTTTGTCCTCCTTGTCCATCTGATGTCTGACTTTCATCCTTTACTAAGATAACTTCCTTCTTGAAACAATCCAGCTTGACTCGGTACTTATAAAGCCAATTCATTCCCAAAATAATCCCATACTTTGTCATAGGTAGTCTAATAAGATCCAAGGGGTAAAACTGATCAGTGATTCTTATAGGGAAGCATTTATATACTTGATCCGTTTTAAGGTAAGTTCCTAAGAGAGAACTTACTTCGAAAAGATATGGCAATTGTTCAAGTGGAAAATGTAAACGCGCACATAATTTGGATGCAATGAATGAATGCGTGGCACCAGGGTCGTATAGGACCTTAACTGGCGTGTCAAGAACATTTACCGTACCTTCCACAACAGCTGTAGGATCAAGCTCATTGCATCCATCCAGAGCATAAGTCCTTCCTCTGACCATTGGCTTGTTTGCATTTCCCGCCACCACCTTACCCTTGCCTTGATACCCTTGCTGTCCTTGCCTACCTTTTACTTTTGGACAATTCCCGAGCTTATGGTCAGGACTTCCACAATAGAAGCACTGGCCAGTTTTCTTTCTGCAGGTTGCTTCGGTATGCCCTGGCCTATGGCTGAATTCACATTAAATCTCGTTCTGAGGGGCAAGTGGTGCTTGCTGGGGTGCCATCATTGGTCTCTTTCCTGATCTAAAATTTGACTGATTGGCTGAGCGTTTGAATCCCTGTGGTAGTTTCGACTGATATGGCTTCGCATGGTTGGCGGTCATCCTGATCTCTCTATGGGCTGCTTCAGTACTCAGAGCAGTTTCAACTGCCTGAGTGTATCCTTCAAGATTCAGAGGTGCTAAAGCCCATCATAACTCTGACTTGAGTCCATTAATGAAGCGTTTGGTCTTTCTACGCTCATCGTACAGAATATGCGGTGCATATTGTATCAGTCTCACAAACTTGGCCTCGTACTCTGCCACAGATAGGGTTCCTTGGGTAAGATTCATAAACTCAGACTCCCGGGCATCTTGAGCGACTTGCGGAATAAACTTGTCCTCGAATGCCCTTGCAAACTCAGTCCAGTCGTACCTTATCCCATTTCAATCCACACATTCTTCGTATGATTCCACCAATTCAGCGCTGCTCCTTCTAGGAGGAAGGTCGCAAATTGAACTCGCTCTCTATCCTCCAGAAAGATGTTCATAGCTTCGAAGATCTTTACTAAGCTCGCAATCCAGTTTTCAGCTTTAAGATCATTGGGCTCTCCGAAGAACTTCTGGGGGTTCATTCGGAGAAACTTTTCAAGTGTCTTTTCATTAACTGAGTTGTAAGCCTGAGAAAATTGCCTCAAAGTCTCACCAATTTCTGGTTGTTCTTGTGGTATCGGTGGAGGACGGGGAAATTCCTCAGGTGGTGGCGGTGGCGGTGGAATGCGTTCACGTGGAGCTCTTCTCGGGGGCATATTGTCACTGTATTCATAATATCACCCAAACGGATATAATGCATGGCGATAAGAATGGTCAATATACTCAATGTTCCATATCAGTAAAATAACAATCAATCATCAAAATTTATACTTAGGCACATAGTCATCAATTCAAAGCATCACAATTTAATCCATTAAGCAATCATTATTCACAAGTAACAGAAAACAGTCAGATATATAGATGCACAAAATGAAATGGTATGCTCCATGCACGGCCCTAATGGTATCTTGAAGCACTTATAAGACTCATGACATGATAGATATAGAAAACAGTAACATGAATGATATGAGTAAAGCCGCAAAAGATGATGTCATATATGCAAAATTTTGGAAAAGCTTTTATACAAAGGCTATATCTGACCAAAAAGACAAAAAGAAGGAGGACCCGTTGCTAAGTCGAGTTGCTCCCGTACAGCCTAAGCTCTCCAGAACATCATCTGTCAACTGTCATAATCTGCCAAAAAGCGGGGATCCCTGGAGCATAAATAATCCCCTCTGCACCTGTCGGAAGTAGTCCTATCTGTCATAATATGCTGCATACCTGCTGAGTATATATGATACTACTATCTGCCTCTATATACAAGCCCCAACGGTCCGGACTCAGCTCCTCTACTGCTGGCTATGACTGGCTCCATCGCTATCATCAAACACAACAACATAATCTCCCTGTCTTGCTGGAGATGGGCTCTCCTCCTCAGATGATCCCTCCGTCTCCTGGTCCTCTCCTGCATGTGCTTCCATAGGGTCCTCTGGAGCATCTGGCTCACTGTGTACTGGTCCCTCGTACTCCAAAGCCGCCTGCTCATCGGTAAGGTAGAAAGCCTCACAAAGTCTGGCCCTAATCCGGCTTAGATAACGATGGTGCATCTCTATAGCAAAATCCCTATCAGTAGTCATATATGCCAAGTCTGCCTCTAACGACTGTGCAATACGGGACGCCTGCTGGGCTCTGGCCTAGCGCTCCTTTGTCAATCGAGCCTCCATCTCTCTGGCATGCTCCCGGGCAATATCCCGGTCAGTCTGGTGCTGTACTGCCAAATCATGGTAACGAATAACCTCCAGCCGAACCTCTCTCAATCTCAAGCAATCCTGTAGGTACTCGTCCCGCTCAGTCTCCAGCTGATGAACGACCCTATTGGGGTATGAATACCCCAGGTGTCCCCTCTCCTGAGCTCGCTGCCATGTATAGTAACGGGCCCTACCACGGCGAACTACTGCTACTGTACGAGGAGACTCAAGCTCCTCAAAATATACCTCATCCTGCTCTCGCTGACTCAGGCTATCCATAACTATAGTGAAAGCAAGCTAGCTCGCACTGTCCATAACTACAGAGTAAGCACAGATATGAATACCATGATGTAGAGCAAGTAAACCCAAAACATCCTCTATGCTCCGAGCTCCCAGGTTAAGTCTCTGAGGCTCTGATACCACCTTAGCTACAGCGCCCCAATGCCACAACCCCGCACCGTTGTATCACCCAAGTAACTAGGAAGCCTTATCACTCGAGAGATACTTCGGCGAACGGACAAAACATAACATAGATCAGAGTAACCAGTGTTGTCAAAGCAGCGAAATTTCAGAATAATTTAAACTTTTGAAAATATGAATGCAACACAGTAGTACATGCATAAGCACAGAAACAAGTAGCCATAGTATAACATAAAACATTAGTCCAATAGAAAAACAAAGGAACATAATAAAACTGAATCCAAGTAATTCAGGTCGTAGCCTGAACAAGTTCTCATATAAAAACATGCAACAAAAGGTAGAGGTAACCACGACTGCACAGGACAAAAGAAGAGTAATTAACAATCCTGACTTAACACAAGATCCCCTACAGCTTGAAGATACCTCTACGAAGCGCCGGGCTGCCTACCTGAAACCATGAGGTCAGAAAACAAGGTGGAGGTATTAGTCAAAGGGACTAAGTGAGATAATTCGTAGTAAGAAAGAATAGTTGAACTGGTGGGGTTTTTGAAAGGTTTTCTTAATAACTTTTCTCAAATCGGAAAGATAACTCTTTTATCTTGAAATGGGATTTTTCACAAGCACACACATCAGAGGTTCTGGTTCATACATACTTTATAAAAGGGAAACAGGATACGGGATATTTTCAAAAATATGAACCAGACTTTGAAACCAAAGTTTGCCCGCAAGCTAGGCCATTTCCATCCTTTACTCAAAAACATTTACAAAGTTGGTATTGAGATCCATTAGGACCCCAACACCCAAATTCACATGCACCACCCCTTCTCCCCTTATTATCGCGCCCAAGGAGCTACCCAGCGGTGACGTGCGAAACGGGAGAAATTTACCACCTCTCCCGACCTTCGATGTGGAGTAATCAACCTCTGATTAAACGATCACCAAGGTCAGTACGGCGGCCAGTATCATAGTAGCCGTTGGCGCACGCCTCCCGGTCTACTACTAACCATACCGCCAAGGCCCAACATAACAAAATTTCCAAAGCTTGCATTCAGAATAACAAAAGTGCATAAGCACACATAGTTCAGGAGACTGAACCTTTATTCAAAGTGGTATAACGGTGAACAGAACATATATCAGAGATCATTGGCTTTAACTTGAAGCATTGTCCCAAAACGGGAAAACGTTTAACTTGAAAGATAAGAATCTTTGAACTCGGATGAGTTGATTTTGAAATCATTTGAATACATAAGAATATTCATGGTTCTAGTTGAAATAGTTTAAACCTCACCTATTTATTTAGATAAGTTGATAGTTGGTAGAAGACAGGGTTCACACAGTACCCTGCGGATCCCAGAACTCGGTATTATCTCCTGTAAGTGACACACTACCATGAGCTTAAGGATCTAAGTCCCACACATGATTAATGATGCATGATTGAGTGCGGATAGTCAAGTATTGAAGTATAAGATTAAAAAGAATGCGGCACACTTAAACAAGGAATAATCTCTCCCGAGGAAAGAATTCGAGCAAATGATTAGTCTCATGAAAAAGCTCGTGTCAAAAGCTTAGGGGTATGTTCTTAAGGTCTTAGAACAACCCTAATGTGAACTTTGAAACCTACTTTGATCCCTTGTTTTTTGAGAATTTTCGAAAAAGGCTTTGACCGTTGAATTCGTCTCTTTGAAATGATCAATTAGGTTAAAAGTCAAAATTCTTGGTCAAGGTCAAAGTCAAAGTCAAAGGTCAAGGGTCAAAGGTCAAAGGTCAAGGGTCACTATTCAAGTATAAGGTATATATACTGTATGTATACTGTACTTATACTGTATGTATACGTGTATTTATATAGTATGTATACAGTATTTATACTGTATGTATACGACACTTATACGGGGATACCTACCGTATTTATACCGTATTTATACAAGGTACATACAATATTTATACAAGAATACATGCGGTATTTATACTAGAATACATACGGTATTTATACAGAAATACATACGTATTTATTAGGGAAATACACATAGTATTTATACGAAAGTATACACATATTTATACATATTGGAATCAAATACGTATACGTATATTATACATGTATACCATAACATATATCAATTGGTCAAGTAATTATGTAACAATTAATTAAACATGTAACATTTAGAACTATAGGTTCTACTTTAATTATGTAACATTAAATAACATGTAAACATTTAATTAAATCATGAAATAAATTAAATTACCTAAGTATGATCATAAAATAATTAAAATGTAACATATAACATGCTAGCATAATTGTCACATAATTAATTTGTCACAAAATTAAATTATGTAACACATTTCACAATAAACTATACTATAAGAATATAATCCATAAATTCATGAATATTTAAAAACATAAATTAAATCACATAATTCATGCATAAAATAAAACATAAATTAAATCCTAAACCTAGCATAATTAAAACATAAATTAAACTAATTAAAACATAAAAAAATAAGAAAACTAACCTTAAGGGGGAGAGAGTGTGGCGTGAGGATGGCTGGTGTAGGGGAGAAAATGAGACCCCAACACACTTATTTATAGTTGTAGGGAAGGAGTAGAGTGCAAATAATATTTAGTTTAGGGACTTAAGGTGGGGTATTTTGTGAAATTTCCAAAAATAGGTTTCCTTCTTTACATAATTGGCACAGCAGGGGTATTCTGGTAATTCCACCTTTCTCCTCCGTATTTTTGAAGTTGGAAAAGTGCCCAAGAGCTAGGAAATAAAATTAGCTTCGAAACGGTTACTCACGGGTCAAAATCGGACGTACGGTTTAAAAGTTATAAGCTTCGGAAGATTTGATTTTCTTGAATTTCGAAAATTAATTAAATTATGAAATAAATACTAGGATAAAATTTGAAGGTCCGAAAGGCTTTCCAAAAATTTAGAAAAAATCGAGGAACGTTATGGTAATGATCTCAAGGGCTAAATCATTCTAACGAAGGAAATATTTCTTACCGACGGAAATTCTTATTTGAAAATAAAATCTTAAATTGCTCTGGACACATAAACGAAACCTCAAAGCATTGAAAAGAGAGTTGAAAATTCTAAGAATATAGGTATAGGTTCTTTAAGGTCTCTTGAATAAAACGGTATAGTGCTGGTTCGGAATTAAATAGTGCTCTTAGGGTTTAAAGGTAGTTTTCCCCCCTTTTGGTCACCTAATATCACATATGAGCACTCATTTCAAGTAGGGATGTGTAGCACCCCGCACGTGAGGCACCACATCCCCTGCACTATGGCTCGACACGAGTAACGAAACAGTAACTCCGCACCCGTATCAAACCATAGCGAACGGGAGACAAACATAAAAACCTTTCTAAGCCAGGCGGAGCTAGACCCTGCAATGATTACTAATCCACAAAATATAATGCAGTAAAGCCAAAGTTCAATCATAAGTAGAATTCGGGCTCTTCAGGCCTCTTTTAAAACATAGCAAGTCCCAATCGAATCAATTCAATAATAATTTCATAAATATTCAAGTTCGGGATACTAAGGAATCGAATCATACATAAATCTAATACATGAATGAGTGCAGAGACTCTCCTAACTAACTCGACCACTTAAAGACTTCAAACCCCTCCGCCTAGCCCGAAACTCCAAAGATCAACCTGCACACTAAAAGATTGGGGAGGGAGAGGGGTCAGTCTCTAGAAGACTGAGTGAGCAGGAGCGATACATATATAAAAACATGCACATGCAAGTCATAAATCCCGAGCAAGGTTTTATTTGAAATTAGTTCCCAAAAAGGGCAAGAAAATAGATAAACAATGCTCGACTTTTACGACTAATTCATATTAAATTCATTACATTCATAAATCATACAAAAATATAAGGCTCGGCGAGTGAGCGTGCACAATCTCCAACCAAACTCCGACCGTGTACGACAAATATCAGTAATAAGTTGATTAGGTGTTCATGCGATATATCATAATACACACAATTCATATATCAAATCCTAAATCATATTCGTTTGGGCAATCCATTTCCCGGCCTTCCCGCACGGTGCCTATCAATCATAACATATTCATAATCATAAGTATAAATCATATCATAACCAACCTTCTTCCTCCGGGTGGTGGACGGGCTTGCAAGACCCGACCACCTCAATAATAGGCCAATGGGGTTTCATGACTCCCCCAAGGGCACTCAGCTCCCATTCCCCGCTAAACCTCCTAGCGAGGGCCGGTATCACCGTATATAAGTTGGGACTAGAATATGGGATCCCCGTCAGCCCTTGCTTCCTCGGTTAGCCACATATACTAAGTCCCGGGGCCCGATAAGTAATAAGTAATAAATGTGTCTCGCCAAAACATAACAATTCATAAGTACATAACATAATTCATAAATCATTTGAAAAGGGTTTACTCGATCAATACATACTATAAGAAATCATACCTTACCGTGTAATTCGGCATATGCTATATACGTACCTCTCCGTGTCATCCTAATCCACAGCTAGCATGAAGACACACGGTTTGGAGCATAGCCTCATTACAAAACCATTTTTCAAGCTTACATACGCTCATACGTATGATTCAGAAGAATTTACTCGATAACTTCGTTTGAAAACCATATATATATAATCATAAGGTTTTGGCCAAAGCTTTTCACATAAGGGTTATAGGGTTTGTTACATAGCTAAAACAAAAACCACCCTCACCTTAACCGTGAAGAAACAAGGATCGAGCACCAAGTGCCTGAACGATCAAAAGCTCTCCTCCCTGGAGACAAACTGTACAAGAGACCACAAGACGTGTTCGTGAGACTCAAGACTCTAAATGAACCATATATGACGCACGGCAATGCTCACACATGATATGAAGACATAAAGATCATATTAAGTCATGAAAATCATATAACCAATTCATTCACTTGTTCAATCATAGATCATTCAATTCATATCTCCATTCAATTTATTCAAGAACTCAAATAGAAGCATAGAACATGTTCAAACTCTCCCAACATGCTAATACATACTTCATATTACATAACATAGCATATATCCAAGGTTTGACGACAAGAAGAAATCATATGATATAGAAATTAAGTGATGCGATTCATAAACGACATATAAACACACATAAACGGCAATAAGCAAAAGCATACCTATAACTCATCCAATTGCCACGAAATTGAACCACAATACTCCTAACACATAGCAAAACAAGTTCATAGTTTAACACAAAAGGAGATAAAGTCATTAAGGAGGTGAAACAAATCAAAAACCGAAGAGGAAGTAACGAAGACTGCACATGGGAAGTGACACGGGGGTGTCACCAACCCTAGCCCAACTGAGCCACGGGCGTGGCTCAGTACAGAGCTGCCCAGAAGGTGTGACACGCCCGTGTCTCACTCTTATGAGTAAATGAGACACGGGGGTGTCACGGTACAGAACCAAATCACACGTAAAATTTTACCGGCAAAACTGAACTCATACAAATTCAATCCAAAGGCATACCAAACGAACTCCAAATGCTCTGAAACTTAATATACAACATATTTGGCATGTTATGAACATTTTTCATTTAGAGTGCAAAGGATAAATCACACGTTAAGATCATCGAATCCGTGCAACAAAACTGGATCGCCAAAATCGCACATATGAACCGTAATGATTCTATCATGCCTTGATCAAGTACTTAGGGCTTGAATTTGGATCTGAAACTTTGGGGAATGCATGCTAACATACTAAACAACTAATATACATCATATATATGCAAAATGGCACAATTTAAAGCACATTAGGGTGACCAACAACCACACATAAGCAACAGCAACAAATCTGTCATGGAGCATGCGTACAAACAGGCCATGTATTTCGGTTTTGTGGCTTCACATGGATCCAAATACTTGAAACATGAATGCTAACATATAAAGTAATGAGTGTACATCCACTCCATGCAATTTCACACGAAATGGAGACCATTTGATCAAGCAACAACACCATATTTCACACAGCAGTTCAAAAACAGGGGAAATAGTTTGATCATCAAGTTTGAAGCTCCATATCTCATAATTTCATAAAAGGAGCAAGAGATGAAATCCTCCTAACATCATATACTATCATTTAGGAAAGAAATAAGCCAAGAAACAAGTCCATATGATCACATATAAGCAAGAAATTCAGCCACACAAACATATAGGTCACAAGAACAAAAATCCCTAAAAGTTCATACCAATCTCATAATTCAAACCCTAATCAAATCTGATCCAAATCATGTTTTAAATAGATGAAATCAAGCATAATTGAGTAGAGAAGACATAAATATTCATACCTTGAAGTTTTGGTGAAGGAAGATGGTGATTTGAGCTCCAAAATCACAAAAGGCCAAGGTTTTCTTCTTCCTTCTCCTCTCTCTTTCTCTCTCGATCAGTTCCAGCTGCAAGAGGAGATGTATGGTTCGGTTTTTGAAGCTAAAAGGATAAGAGAAGGGTTTAACTCAAGTATACAAGCCATGGTTAAGGTATGGTTAGGTTAAGGAGTGTTATGGGGTCCCACCATGAAGACTAGTCAACCAAAGGAGCTCTTCTTGCACGAGTTGTCCGTTACTGTTGGATTTCGGAGGTCTTAATGATTTCAAAAAGGTGTGAGGCTTGTTCCATTGTCTCCGAATCGTCGATACGAAGGCAACGGAGGTGTCGGAATTCGAATCCGAATTCCCGAGCTCAAGATATCACGTACGGAACCAAGGGTGCGCTAATTGCTCGTTAGCCCCCGACTTGGTTCCACAATCAAAATTAAATTCATAAACACGTCAAATGAATCCGAAAACATAAACCGAGTGCATAGGCAAGTTCATAACACACATATATACGACATACTAAATTTTCACGCCAATCCGGTATCATTACATATAAGAACGAAGTAGAAATAGAACACTTAAGCGCATGAACGAATTCATATTGTTATAAATAAATTACTAAACTTAAATTCCATATTAATTAAATTAAAACCAACTAATAACATGTTGAAATTAATTAACGAAATTACCGAAATATTTAAGGTAACATGAAACCCTAATTGAGAATTTAACACTAAATATCAAAGTAGAAATAAAATGAATTAAATTAAATATTAATAGTTTATAGTTTAAATCAATTATAAACATTTTATAAACAATTAATCATATAATTAAATAATTAAATTGCGCAATTTATAAACAATTACGTCACATTATTATTACTGAAAAACTGGGGCGTTACAATCTCTCCCCCTTAAAAAGAATCCGTCCTCGGATTCACACACGCCTGAAAACAAACAATGAGAGATTCCCCGTCTCTCACAAGTAACAAGGAGAGAGCCCCGTCTCTCGAACAGCAATGAGAGAACCCCGTCTCTCCAACAACAATGAGAGAACCCCGTCTCTCGCAAGCAAAGAGAGTACCCCGTCTCTCAAACAAAAACAAGAGAATCCCCGTCTCTTAACCGAAAATGAAGCAAGGAAGTCTCCAATACTCCCAAGCAACTCACGCAAAAACCAAATTTAAAATCACTTAAGGCACCCCACGCAAGTAGTAATTGTCTCCCATATTGATTTTCAAATATTCCAAGTAATTTGACACCATGCAGATCAAAACACTTAACATAAAATTTATAAAAGTTAATTTTGCATGGATGCATGTATCATGAATGCTATAAGTACCGTTCACCGTAGTTGCAAAAATTTAAGTATTGTCCAAGATATGCTCTGTCCTGAATGTAGCTCAGTGTCAAGCTTGTCTTGTACCTCTTCAGGATACCCCGATGAAACAATTAATGAAGCCTTCAGGGATTATACTTCTTAGATCCCTTTTGCCCAGTACTGCTCCCCGTCTCCATCATTCCTCTTAATCCTCATTCAGCCCACTATTTTTACTTATCCGAGCTTGACCTCCCCGAATATCCTTAGACCATCTGTCTCAATGTTAGATCCATAGCTACTATCTTACTCATATCAGAGTTTAAAATATCCTCAAGAATAACTACCCCTGACCACCTTGACAATTCAATCCCTGCCTTGAGGTATTTGTCAATAGGATCTACCTGAACGCGAATCCTTTCCCCATCTTCCGTTCATGTTATCTAGCCATACTCTTTGACCCCTTAGGTTTATATTTGGCATCTAGCTCCACATTTCTTAAATCGAAGATAAAATGTTCTTGATGCGTTTTGAAGTTTGATGTAAATCCTCCAATGATCATCTTTTCCGGTTTGGTTTCTTCTTAGATTTCCTTCCGAAGTATCGTGGGACTAACCGAAGACTTGATAATATTGTCATTATTGAACCCCCTTTGTACTTTATTGGATTACTCTGGATCGCCATCATTTCATTATATGCTAACTGGATTCAACACTCTCTCTTGTCAATTCTGACTTAGGAATTTCCAGAAGCTTCCTTATAATTCTGTTATCCCCAGATCCATGTTCTATACATAGGGATATTCTCCAAGCCATTTCTGTTATACCTAATGAGGGCCTTCAACCCGAATTTAATAACTTAGTTCCCCTCTTAACAACTTAACCATTCAAGCCGCCTTATTTATCTCTGATCTTCACTAATAGGACTTCCAGGTATTCCTTAATTTGAAATTTCGTTATTCCCACTAAAATATTTCTTCGAGCTCCCCTTCAATCGTCCAATTTGTTCCTCGGTCGTACTCTCCCCCTTAAATTTCTATCGTCACATATGGAACTCCATTGATTCTTCTTTTGTCAAAATTCTTGATAAGTAATTCCCATTAGGTGAAGTTTAATTGATATAGGAACCAAGGATTTGGCCTTTCAACTCCTTCCCTAGTTCTCCTGATGTCCGAAACTCCTTTCTTATTCCCGTCTGGAACTCTAGTCCCACTTCTCCTTCTAACGTCATCCTGTTATTTCTCCTCCTCATAACTCAGATGCGTTTCGGTTGAACTGACACTTGATAGTTGAGGCGAAAGGGCTTCCTATCAAGTAAACACTAAAATGCATGTTGGGTTAAGATGACAATGCATGGTTCACATTTACATCAAGCAATTATACCACACATTAACGCAGCAAAACCAATTAGAAGTGTATGAATAACATAAGATCAAGAGAATAAATAATTAATGCTAAATATGATGCACGTGCTATGAATGCTTTGGAACCTGTCACCAATGGGGTAAGTAGTTAGCTCGACAGCTTTTCCTTGCCACTCCAAGTCCCGCGGTTACTTTGACTTGGTAATTATTCCTTGCCTTTCCCACGGTCTTCGAGATTCCCATGCATCTTTATAAATCAACTTATATCTTCCACTTCCAAGGAGTTAGCATCCATACTTCTCTTCGCAATTCGACCTTTACTTCTAATTATCACCTTAATCAAGAATCCCGTGCCTAACCCTTGTGAATTCACTTCTCCTCCAATTGCTTACATTTGAGCGCATGATTTCCTTGCAAGAAGTGGTTGCCTTTCTTTACCATTTCCATTTGTTGCTTCATATCTTCCATTTTACTTCACAACATGGCAATTCAGCTTGGTTTTGGGAAAACGAACTCATATCCCAATCAACACCTTGATCAAGATTCCCGTGACTATTGTTTATAAGTTTCCCATCACGATTGAAATCCAGCGCACCCAAGTCCAACTCTTCCCGGTCTTGACTTCGACAGACTTGATTTCCATTCACTAGGCTTAATCATAGATCCTTCTTGTCGACCCCAGATACACAGCCCCTACCGAACCCATTTTATCTTAGTCTCTCCTAATTATTGAGACCTCTTCAACGATCCAATCCAGGATCAAAATATCTTCAAGGTTCGTTCACTTCATCCTTTAGATTGAAAGGTCTTGCTGAATCCAATTAAAACACTCCGAGTAGCAGATTCTCATAAATTAGTCTTTTAAGTCCCCACAATTCCATGATTAACTACTATTCCGATTTCACCAGATATCCCTCTACCATCGCATCTCTAAATTCAATCTTCCCATTCCAAATCCTAACCGTTAATTGTAACCCAGTCTATGAAGCCACGCATCTAGCATTCTCCACATTCTTCCCAAAGTATCCTGCCCATCTTCCATGTCTCAGAAAGTTTGCAATCGATCTTCTTTGTCGTAGAACTTGGCCGTGGTTTGATATTATCTCCATAACCTATAAATCATAACTTACTTCAAGAATAGATGCATGCGATTAGTGCATGCTCATGACACATATTCAATACGAAAGACAAGAATCCATATAAAATGCAACAAGTAATTTAACAAAATTCTTAAAGAAACCAAGTTCCATATTCAAGATCGATGCAATGCACACATTGCCATATAGTCCCTAAGCCGTACGACCTAGACTGACTCACACACGACTCAAGAACACCGGTTTTGAAACCGGGCTCTGATACCACTTAAGGATGTAGCACCCCGCACGTGAGGCACCACATCCCCCGCACTATGGCTCGACACGAGTAACGAAACAGTAACTCCGCACCCGTATCAAACCATAGCGAACGGGAGACAAACATAAAAACCTTTCTAAGCCAGGCGGAGCTAGACCCTGCAATGATTACTAATCCACAAAATATAATGCAGCAAAGCCAAAGTTCAATCATAAGTAGAATTCGGGCTCTTCAGGCCTCTTTTAAAACATAGCAAGTCCCAATCGAATCAATTCAATAATAATTTCATAAATATTCAAGTTCGGGATACTAAGGAATCGAATCATACATAAATCTAATACATGAATGAGTACAGAGACTCTCCTAACTAACTCGACCACTTAAAGACTTCAAACCCCTCCGCCTAGCCCGAAACTCGAAAGATCAACCTGCACACTAAAAGATTGGGGAGGGAGAGGGGTCAGTCTCTAGAAGACTGAGTGAGCAGGAGCGATACATATATAAAAACATGCACATGCAAGTCATAAATCCCGAGCAAGGTTTTATTTGAAATTAGTTCCCAAAAAGGGCAAGAAAATAGATAAACAATACTCGACTTTTACGACTAATTCATATTAAATTCATTACATTCATAAATCATACAAAAATATAAGGCTCGGCGAGTGAGCGTGCACAATCTCCAACCAAACTCCGACCGTGTACGACAAATATCAGTAATAAGTTGATTAGGTGTTCATGCGATATATCATAATACACACAATTCATATATCAAATCCTAAATCATATTCGTTTGGGCAATCCATTTCCCGGCCTTCTCGCACGGTGCCTATCAATCATAACATATTCATAATCATAAGTATAAATCATATCATAACCAACCTTCTTCCTCCGGGTGGTGGACGGGCTTGCAAGACCCGACCACCTCAATAATAGGCCAATGGGGTTTCATGACTCCCCCAAGGGCACTCAGCTCCCATTCCCCGCTAAACCTCCTAGCGAGGGCCGGTATCACCGTATATAAGTTGGGACTAGAATATGGGATCCCCGTCAGCCCTTGCTTCCTCGGTTAGCCACATATACTAAGTCCCGGGGCCCGATAAGTAATAAGTAATAAATGTGTCTCGCCAAAACATAACAATTCATAAGTACATAACATAATTCATAAATCATTTGAAAAGGGTTTACTCGATCAATACATACTATAAGAAATCATACCTTACCGTGTAATTCGGCATATGCTATATACGTACCTCTCCGTGTCATCCTAATCCATAGCTAGCATGAAGACACACGGTTTGGAGCATAGCCTCATTACAAAACCATTTTTCAAGCTTACATACGCTCATACGTATGATTCAGAAGAATTTACTCGATAACTTCGTTTGAAAACCATATATATATAATCATAAGGTTTTGGCCAAAGCTTTTCACATAAGGGTTATAGGGTTTGTTACATAGCTAAAACAAAAACCACCCTCACCTTAACCGTGAAGAAACAAGGATCGAGCACCAAGTGCCTGAACGATCAAAAGCTCTCCTCCCTGGAGACAAACTGTACAAGAGACCACAAGACGTGTTCGTGAGACTCAAGACTCTAAATGAACCATATATGACGCACGGCAATGCTCACACATGATATGAAGACATAAAGATCATATTAAGTCATGAAAATCATATAACCAATTCATTCACTTGTTCAATCATAGATCATTCAATTCATATCTCCATTCAATTTATTCAAGAACTCAAATAGAAGCATAGAACATGTTCAAACTCTCCCAACATGCTACTACATACTTCATATTACATAACATAGCATATATCCAAGGTTTGACGACAAGAAGAAATCATATGATATAGAAATTAAGTGATGCGATTCATAAACGACATATAAACACACATAAACGGCAATAAGCAAAAGCATACCTATAACTCATCCAATTGCCACGAAATTGAACCACAATACTCCTAACACATAGCAAAACAAGTTCATAGTTTAACACAAAAGGAGATAAAGTCATTAAGGAGGTGAAACAAATCAAAAACCGAAGAGGAAGTAACGAAGACTGCACATGGGAAGTGACACGGGGGTGTCACCAACCCTAGCCCAACTGAGCCACGGGCGTGGCTCAGTACAGAGCTGCCCAGAAGGTGTGACACGCCCGTGTCTCACTCTTATGAGTAAATGAGACACGGGGGTGTCACGGTACAGAACCAAATCACACGTAAAATTTTACCGGCAAAACTGAACTCATACAAATTCAATCCAAAGGCATACCAAACGAACTCCAAATGCTCTGAAACTTAATATACAACATATCTGGCATGTTATGAACATTTTTCATTTAGAGTGCAAAGGATAAATCACACGTTAAGATCATCGAATCCATGCAACAAAACTGGATCGCCAAAATCGCACATATGAACCGTAATGATTCTATCATGCCTTGATCAAGTACTTAGGGCTTGAATTTGGATCTGAAACTTTGGGGAATGCATGCTAACATACTAAACAACTAATATACATCATATATATGCAAAATGGCACAATTTAAAGCACATTAGGGTGACCAACAACCACACATAAGCAACAGCAACAAATCTGTCATGGAGCATGCGTACAAACAGGCCATGTATTTCGGTTTTGTGGCTTCACATGGATCCAAATACTTGAAACATGAATGCTAACATATAAAGTAATGAGTGTACATCTACTCCATGCAATTTCACACGAAATGGAGACCATTTGATCAAGCAACAACACCATATTTCACACAGCAGTTCAAAAACAGGGAAAATAGTTTGATCATCAAGTTTGAAGCTCCATATCTCATAATTTCATAAAAGGAGCAAGAGATGAAATCCTCCTAACATCATATACTATCATTTAGGAAAGAAATAAGCCAAGAAACAAGTCCATATGATCACATATAAGCAAGAAATTCAGCCACACAAACATATAGGTCACAAGAACAAAAATCCCTAAAAGTTCATACCAATCTCATAATTCAAACCCTAATCAAATCTGATCCAAATCATGTTTTAAATAGATGAAATCAAGCATAATTGAGTAGAGAAGACATAAATATTCATACCTTGAAGTTTTGGTGAAGGAAGATGGTGATTTGAGCTCCAAAATCACAAAAGGCCAAGGTTTTCTTCTTCCTTCTCCTCTCTCTTTCTCTCTCGATCAGTTCCAGCTGCAAGAGGAGATGTATGGTTCGGTTTTTGCAGCTAAAAGGATAAGAGAAGGGTTTAACTCAAGTATACAAGCCATGGTTAAGGTATGGTTAGGTTAAGGAGTGTTATGGGGTCCCACCATGAAGACTAGTCAACCAAAGGAGCTCTTCTTGCACGAGTTGTCCGTTACGGTTGGATTTCGGAGGTCTTAATGATTTCAAAAAGGTGTGAGGCTTGTTCCATTGTCTCTGAATCGTCGATACGAAGGCAACGGAGGTGTCGGAATTCGAATCCGAATTCCCGAGCTCAAGATATCACGTACGGAACCAAGGGTGCGCTAATTGCTCGTTAGCCCCCGACTTGGTTCCACAATCAAAATTAAATTCATAAACACGTCAAATGAATCCGAAAACATAAACCGAGTGCATAGGCAAGTTCATAACACACATATATACGACATACTAAATTTTCACGCCAATCCGGTATCATTACATATAAGAACGAAGTAGAAATAGAACACTTAAGCGCATGAACGAATTCATATTGTTATAAATAAATTACTAAACTTAAATTCCATATTAATTAAATTAAAACCAACTAATAACATGTTGAAATTAATTAACGAAATTACCGAAATATTTAAGGTAACATGAAACCCTAATTGAGAATTTAACACTAAATATCAAAGTAGAAATAAAATGAATTAAATTAAATATTAATAGTTTATAGTTTAAATCAAATATAAACATTTTATAAACAATTAATCATATAATTAAATAATTAAATTGCGCAATTTATAAACAATTACGTCACATTATTATTACTGAAAAACTGGGGCGTTACAGGATGCATCATATAAATTGTTTTAAATATGGATCAAGTTCTATAAATGCCCTTACGTTGCCCTTAACTTACCTTTAATGATCCGGTCCCGAACCGGGCTGTCACATTACCTATCCCCGGCCGGGGAGATTTTTGGGAATAAAAAGGCCCGGCCGGGTAGCCTTGTTGCAGAAACTGCTGTGTGTCACTGCTTTGTTGTGCCTGTTTGTCTTATTTTGGTTAATGTTTGCATACATAGCTATGTATATATATATATGTTTTGCATGCATAAATAATATATGTATCTAATATAATGCATTGCGTGTATGTAGTGATTGTAGTGTGCATGTTCCATTTCACTTGTTAATTCATTTTATGCATGGTGTACATGTGCATGTATATTTATATATATATATATATATATATAGACTTTAGAATGCATGCATGCTTTATGTATAAATATATATTAAATTGTTAATATGCATGCATGGATTGATTGCATGTTGTTATGTACGTATATATACATATATATATATATATATATATATATATATATATATATATATACGTTTATATTATATTAAATATTATTTTATTTAATTGAATTGTGGAAATTAAATTGTTACCTATTTCATGTTATTATGATTTGAATGTATTTATTTGTCTATTCCATAATTGTAAACGTGTTATAGTACGTGATATGGTCGTTATTTGAATTCTTGAATTAAATTGTTATGAAATGTGTAAAGATTGAATTTGAAATGAATTTATGAGACTAAAGTGGTATGATACTATTTCATGAAGCGTGACCTTTAAATTATGGATTTAAATTATGGAATGACTTGATACGTTTTATATGAATTACGAGTTGAAAGAATGGGAAACCTTCGTATATTGATTAAAATTGATTGATCGACTTGACTTGGCATGATTCATGAAAGGCTATGAAACAAATGAGTATGATACCTTCATTTCTTGAAAGTACTTGAATGAATGGCTTGTTTATATGCCTTAAATGCATTAATAGTACACATGAACGTGTTCATGACATAATATCATTTTTATACATTCATAACATGATCACACATTGCCGTGCATCATATATGGTTCATTTAGAGTCTTGAGTCTCACGAACACGTTATGTTGTCTTTTGTACAGTTTATCTCTAGGGTGGAGAAATCTTGATCAACTAGGCACTCGGTAACTCGTATCCTTGTATGGCCATGTTCCAGGTGAGGGTGTTCTCGTTTTAGTTACGTATTAAACCCTACAACCTTATGTGACAAGCTTTGACCAAAACCTTATACATATATATGTTACTTTTAAAGTAAAGTTATCGAGTAAATATTGATCGAGTAAACCCCTTTTCAAATTAATTATGAAATATGTTATGCTTCTTATGAATCAAATGCTTTGGCGAGAGTATGCATGTATGATATGTTCACGGGCCCAGGAACTTAGTACATGTGGCTATCCGGGGAGGCATGGGCCGACGGTGATCCCATGTGCTAGTTCCACTATGTTACGACGATACCGGCCCTCGCTTGGAGGTTTAGCAGGGAATGGGAGCTGAGTGCCCTTGGGGGAGTCATGAAACCCCATTGTCCTATGTATGAGGTGGTCGGGTCTTGTTAACCCGTCCACCACCCGGAGGAAGAAGGTTGGAACTTCTTTTATGATTATGATTATGTTATGATTGATATGCACCGTGCGGGAAGGCCAGGACACGGATTGCCCAAACGAATATGTTTTATGATATGATATATGATCTGTGTGTATTATGATATATTGCATGATCACCTATTTAATGTATTAATGATATTTGTCGTATACGGTCGGAGTTTGGTTGGAGATGATGCACGCTCACTCGTCGAGCCTTTATGTTTATGTATGAATTATGTGCTTAGTGAATTTAATATGATTAGTCGTAAAGTCCGAGCATTGCTTAGTCATTCTTTTGCCCTTTTTGGGAACAAATTTTAAATAAAACCTTGCTCGGAATGTATGACTTGCATGCGCTTGTTTTTATATACGTATATCGCTCCTGCTCACTCAGTCTTCTAGAGACTGACCCTCTCCCTCCCTAACCTTTTAGTGCGCAGGTTTGGCTTTGGAGTTTCGAGCTAGGCGGAGTTGTATGGGGTCTTTGAGTTGGTCAAGTTAAGTTAGGAGAGTCTCTGCACTCGCATATGTACTTAAATCATGCATGATTCGATTCTGTAATATTATGAACTTGAATTCTTATGTAATTGTTATTGAATTGCCTTGTCGGCCTTTGTTATTAATTAAAGAGGCCTGAGGAGCCCAAGTCTGCCTGTGGTTCGAGTGTTTAATTTCTGCAGGCCCGTGGCCAATGCATGTGTTTGGATTTAGATCTCCGTAGCATTATGTCTTGTTGATTAGTTACATTTGCAGGGTCTAAGTTCCGCCTAGCTTAGGAGGGTTTTCTGTTTGTCTCTCGTTCGCTATGGTTTTGTAACACCCGAGCGCAAGGTGTCACATCCCCCGCACCGAGACCCGACCCAAATATGAAATGGACGATCCATACCCGAGCCAAATCACGGCGAACGGGGACAAACACACACTCTAAGATAGGCGGGCTAACCCTGAAAATCATAAAACAATATAAAACATTAAAGCGGAAGCAATAAACGAACATATACCATATATATATGTACCATGAGCATCCAAGCTCCAAAAATAAGTCATATACATCATCAATTGCCATCACGACCCAAAACATGTACGCTCCACATCATTATACATATACAATGATCGAAATAAAAGTATGCAAGTGTGAGACCAAAATATAAGAGCTAGAGACGAATGCAAGACCTAGGACTCGTATTCCCGCCTAGCTCCCTCAACACCTGCACAAAACAACTGAAAACCAAACGGGTTCAGCCCAAAAGGGACTGGTGGGTATAAAACAGGGCATAAATAGAATATAAGACAGTAATTAAACAATCACATGTAAGCTATAATCCCAAGTGAGGTTTTTAAAGACTTTCCCAAGTCGGTGAATAGAAATCATCAAAAGGGATTATAACGAATCATTAACATCAGGTCATTAGTGGCCCGGCGAGGGGGCGTGCATTATCTCCAACCAACACGTTGTGTAAACCATTTAAACATTCATTTATTCATTCTTTTCATGCAATCATTCTTTTGTGCACATTCATTAACATTTACACCTTCTTCCTCCGGGTTGGTGGTGGGTTTGCAAGGCCCGACCACCCATTCATTGACCAAAAGGGGTTACATGACTCCCCAGATGGCGCTCAGCCTCCATTCCTCGCTAACTCCTAACGAGGTCCGGTTACGCCGTTCATTGGTGGAACTAGTGTGAGGGATCACCGTCGGCCCGTGCCTCCCCGGATAGCCACTCACACTAAGTCCCTGGGCCCCATTCGTGCATTCGATCATTTCTCGCCAAAACATTAGGTAGGGTTCATAAAATAAGGCTTTACGTTGAAAACATTTACTCTTTAAAACGACTCTCTCTATATATATATAATTTTGGTCGAAAGCTTTCACATTGAAGGTATATATAGGGTCTTATATCTACATAGAAGTAAAACCCACCTTAAACCGTCAAAAGAAGAAAGCACGAGCCTCATTGACCGGCCTCGTCTCCAACTGGATCAAAATCTATGCAAGAAAGGTGAAGTGAGACTTAATATGACCAAATAAGACGCTCGGCAATGCTATGATCATGATATGAATAGGTACAAGACAAGATTATGTTATGAAGTGTTCATGTGCACTATCAATACATTTAAATCATATAATCAAGTCATTCATCAATCGTTCAATTCATTCGAACTCATAATTCCACACTTTCAAACACATTGATTCAAGAACTTCATATAGAATCGAAGCACAAGTTAATCACATTCAAATTGGAAACAAACAATTACATATATGTAATATAATCAATTAACATTTAATACATATCCAATATGTATACAAACACATGCATGTACAGTAGCATGCAAACAAAATGCATGGGAACAGAGGGTGACACGCCCATGTCACCAAAATGCACTATGCTGTGACACCCCCGTGTCACAGTACAGCGGACAACAAGCCAGGAAAAAGATGGTGACACGCCCGTGTCACCATTGCAAAGCAAACCGTGAGACCCCCCGTGTCACGGTACAGAAAAGTCCAACCAACAAGCATGCACCCCCGTGTCACGCGGAAAAGGGGAAAAATGACACGCCCGTGTCACTGTGCGTAGCAGGAAAAAAAACAGGGCATCAACGTAACAGCAGCAACAACCAACCAAAACACCAAATTTTAAAGTTCAAACTCATATATTCCATGCAATAAACATACTAACTTACATATAGAGCAATAACAACTCATAAAAACACATATTTCCACATTGGATCATCCATAATTCTCCAAATGAAACCCATATACAAGTTCATCAACCAAGTCCATAATCAACAAGTTAAATGCATATAACTTAAGCTTAAAGTTCCTAAACATATAAACAACAACAAGTACACACATTATCCAATTCCAACCAAAGCCCTAACTATCACATATTTTCAAGAAATCATCAAAGTTCCAAAAATACCTCAAATGAAAGAAATGAAGGATAGGATGAAGATATGATGTTGATGATGCTTGAATGTCCACAAATCCCACAAATATGAAGCTTGAAAGAAGAAATCTTCCCCCACTTTGGCAAGGGTTTGATCGGTTGGCTTGGGAGCAAGAACAAGGGTGTACGTAATGTATGTATGAAAGAAAGGAAGAAATGGAACGTAATGCTGCTTTGAATCAAGAAGAAATGGCCAAATTTGCTATTAAGTCCTCCAATTTAATAAGTTATGCAAGTGAGACCCCAAGCTTTTGAAATGTAATCAATTAAATCCAATGCAATTAAGTACTCAAATTTCATGAATGCTCAATTAAGGTCATAACTAAATTAAGTCAAGTTCGGGAAATTAATTCACGTTGCAATCAAGTTCAAATTATGCAATAAATATCAATTGTAATGAATTCACAAAATACTTAACATTAAATAACTCACACAATTAACAATTAGATATATACTAACAACAATAAAATAAAGTAAATAACATTTAATACATTTAAAATAAAATCAACTATATAAACACGTAAAATAGTTATTTTACGCAATTAGGTAAACAATGACGTCATACCTGTACGGCCGAAATATCGGGGCGTCACAGGTTTGATACTGGTGCGGATTTCTCATTTCGTTACTCATGTTGAGTCATAGTGCGGGGGATATGGTGCCTCACGTGCGGGGTGCTACATCCTTAAGTGGTATTAGAGCACGATTGCAAAACCGGTGTTCTCGAGTCGTGTTTGAGTCAGTGTAGGTCGTACGGCTTAGGAACTATATGACAATGTGTGCATTGCATCGATCTTGAACATGAAATTTGGCTTTCCTTTTGAATTTTGTTAAACTATTTGCTGCATTATTATATGGATCCTTGTCTTTAGTGTTGAATATGTGCCTTGAGCATACACTAATCGCATGCATATATTCTCGAAATGAGTTATGATTTATAGGTTATGAAGATAATATGAAACCACGACCAGGTTCTATGACAAGGACGATCGATTGGAAGCTTTTTCTGAGGCATGGAAGATAGGAAGGATACACCCGGGAAGAATGTAGAGAATTCGAGATGTGAGGCTTTCTAGATGGGGCTAGAGTTCAAGGGTTAGGATTCGAAATGGAGGATTGTTTTAGAGATGTGAGGGTAGAGAGGCATTTGATGAGATAAGAGTTGTTCGGGGAATGTTGCTAACTCCGAAGATTGATATATGCAGCACTTCAACATAAACTATGATAATCGGATTCAACGGGATCGTTTAACCTAAGGAATGAAGTGAACAAGACCTTAGAGGTATTTTGGTCCTGGATTCGGATCATTGGAGAGGTATCAATAATTAAGAGGAGTCTAGGTAAGATGGGTTCGATAGGAGTCATGAACCAAGGGTCGACAAAGAAGGATTTTTGACTAAGCCTAGTGATTAGAAACCGAGTTGTCGAAGTTATGACCGGGAAGAGTTGGATTTGAGTTTGTTTTTCCAAATCCAAGCTGAATTGTCGTGTTGTGAGGTTGAAATGGGAGATATGGAGCAACGAATGGAAACGATAAAGAAAAGCAAAGATTCTTTGCAAGGAAATCATGCGCTCAAGTATAAGCAATTGGAGGTGAATTAAACTCATAAAGGACATGCACGAGATTCTTGACCGAGGTGACGATTAGAAGTAGAGGTTGAATTTCGAGGAGAAGTTTGAATGCTAACTCCTTGGATAGGGAAGAATTAGGTATCAAGAAATTGCAATCTCGGGTAGTGGAAGATACAAGTTGATTTACAAAGATTCATGGAAATCCCGAAGACCATGGGAAAGGCAAGGAATAATCACCAAGTCAAAGTAACCTCGGGATTGGAGGAACGAGGAAAAGTTACTGAGCTAACAACTTACCACATTGGTGACAGGTTCCAAAACATTCATAGCACGTGCATCATACTTAGCATTAATTATTTGTTCTTCTTTACTTATGTTCGTGCGTGCATTTCTATTTGATTTCGTTGCTCTAATGTGCGCATAATTGCTTGATGCAAGCGTGACACATACATTGACATCTTTACCCGATATGCATTTTATTGTTTACTTGGTGGGAAGTTCTTTCACCCCACTCATCGAGTATCTTTTCGACTGGCCACATCTGGATGATGAGGAAAAGCAATAACAGGATGGCACATGATAAGGAAGATGACTTTGGAAATCAAGAATTTCGGGTAAGGGGTAGGTTGATGGAACGGGAATTCGAATAGAGGAAGGAGTCCCGCACCTCAAGAGGATTAGAAGAGAAATGGAAAGGCGAAACCTTAGGGTCGTCATTCTTGATTAAAACCCTCCCTAATGGAAATGGCTCATCAAGAATTTCAATGAAAGAAGGACTAATGGAATTTGACATGTAAGAGCAAAAATTTTAAGGGGGAGAGCACGACGAAGAGATAAATTGGAGGATGGAAGTAGTGCTCGAATGAATATGCTAGTAGCAACAACGAGGATGCAAATTAAGGAGAATCTGGAAATCCTAATGGTGGCCATTGGAAATGAATAAGACGGCTGTAATGGTTAAGCTATTGAGAGAGAAGCTACGTTGTTAAATTCGGGTGAAGATTTTACGAGATATAAGGGAAATGGTTCATTGAACATTTCTACGTATGGAATTCCGATCTGGAGGTGATGGAATTATAAGGGAGTTTCTGTGAACTCCTAAGTCAGAATTAACAAGAGAAAATCGAATCAAGTTATCATAATGGGATGGTGTCAATCAAGATTAATTCAATGAAGTACGAAGGGGTCCAAGACAAAATTATTGAGTTATTGGTTAAATGAATGGTAATCCAGGAGGAAACTTAAGAAGGGACCAAATAGAAAAGGATAATAATTAGAGGATTGACATCAAACTTCAAGAATTATCAAGAACCTTCTACCTTCGATTTAAGAAATATGGGACCAATTATCGAATATAACCTTCAGGGGGTCAAAGGGAATAAACGGATAACATGAACAGAAGATAGGAAAGAATTGTTGCTGAGAGAGAAATCATAATAACAAATATCTCAAGATCGGTACTAAACCGTCAGTGTTGCCAGGAGTAGCTATCTTCGAGGATATGTTAGACTTCGATATGGGTGAAGGCAGTGACTATGGATCTGATTTTGGGACGGACGTTTTAAGGGTATTCGGGGAGGTCAAGCTTGGTTAATTAAAAAGAGTTGGTTGGTTGAATGAAGATTATGGGAAATGGTGAAGGATCGAAGAAGACTGGAAGCAGTACAAATCAGAAGGGAATAAAGAATAAAATTCTTAGAAGATCAATTAATTATTTTTTTTTTGCGGTATCCTGAAGAGTTTAAAGACAAATCGAGCACTGAACTCACTTTCGGGACAGATCATGCATTGGACAACAAAACTCACAACTCTAAATTATGCAACTATGGTGAACGGTACATGGAGCATCCATGACACATGCATCCATGCAAATTTAACTTGAATAATTTTTTTTTTATATTAAGTGCTTTTATTCCTTACCATGTTATATTACTTGGAGTAATTGGTAATCAACGTGGATGATATCTATTACCTGCTTTGGGTGTCTTAAGTGACTTTAATTATTGTTTTGCATTGTCTTGCTCGGGAGCATCCATGGGGTGCTCTCTTTGCTTGCGAGAGACGGGGTTCTCTTATTGTTGTTGGAGAGACGGGGTTCTCTCATTGTTGCTCGAGAGACGGGGCTCTCTCCTTGTTATTTATGAGAGACGGAGAATCTCTCATTGTTTGTTTGGGCGAGTAGTGAATCTGAGGACGGATTCTTTTAAGGGGGAGAGGTTGTAACGCCCCGGTTTTCCTTTGGTAATAATATGTCGTATGTGTTTATAAATTGCTCAATTAAATTATTTAATTATGGGATTAATTGTTTTATATTTGATTTTGTTATAAACGGTTATTATTTTAATTTATTTCATTTTATTTTAATTCATTATTTTAGTATTTTAAATTGTTAATTAAGGTTAATGTTAATTAAGTATATCCATAATTATATTAATTCAACATTTTAATCGTTGACCTTATAATTTAATTACGTTCATATTAAATTTATATCTTAATGTATTAATATTATATACATATATATAGAATCCGTGCACTTTTTTTTGTAATTTATAAGTGAATTTAAATTTGGTTTTATTTTATGAATATAACGAATTTGTTATGCATTGTTCATGAGTGTTATAAACGTGTTTCGTTCTTATATGATTCGATACCGAAATTTCGTGCAAATTTAATATGTCGAAGATATACGTGTTGTGAATATGAATATATGCTCGTCTCATGTTTTCGGATTCATTTGCGTTAGTTTCGAATTTATTTTGATTTGGAATCCAAATCGGGGGCAAACGAGCAATTAGCGCACCCTTGGTTCCATATTTGATATCTTGAGCTCGGGAACTCGGATTCGAGTTCCGTCAACTTCGTTGAACTCGTATCGAAGATTCAGGATTAATGAACTTAGCCTTATAATTTTCCAAAATCATTTGGACCTTCGAAATTCAACCGAAAACCGAAACGGATGCAAATCTGCCACCCTTTACTAAAAATGCCATAACTTATACAAACCTTGACCAAATTAACTATGGTTGGATGTTTAGAACCCTAACTCAACCCTCTAATAGCCCTTGATCAGCCTTAACCGAAACAACCCTCACACATAAAGAAAACTCAGCCAAAATATTCTGCTCTCCAGAAAATCCCGTAACCTTGCATGCCTTGGAGATTTTGGAGCTCAAATCTCTTCCATCTTCCATCCAATCAACAAGGTAAGCTTAGGGTTGTAATATAAATTCAATATGTGTCATTTTAAGCTATGCATCCCCAATTTTGATCATGGATTCATGAGTTTAGCGCTGACTTGAAGAAAAGTTAGGTTATGAGCATGTTTGTTGATCTCTTCCATTTCTTGATGAATTTGACCGATTCCAAGCATGAATATGATTGTCTTGATCTCTTCATTTCATTTATAATCGTTGATTATGTGGTAGTTGAAGATTTGATGAGATTTCATTGATGGCACTTTGAGAAATTGGAATAAATGATCAACTTTCCTCTCCTTTATGTACCGAACTGCTGCTGTGCATTTTGGGACCTTATTTGCTGTCAATGGCGGCTTCTTTTTGCCTTGTTTGTTGCTTGTTGGTTGGTCTTGTTATGCATGAAGTTCCTGCCCTGTTTTTTCATTCTTTTGCCCAGTTTTTGACCCGATTTTGTTGCTGTCAGCAGCTGCGTTTCCTTGGCTTAACTGCTGTCAATTTCAGTCAGTTTCTGGGAGTTTGGTTGGCCTATTTTGCTATTGATTTCTTGCCTTCATTGCTGCTACCCGCTGCTGTGTAAATATGTATTGAAAACAGGGGATTAAGTTTGGTATTAAGCTGTTGCTGCGTCTGTATTACCTATCCCCGGCCGGGGAGATTTTTGGGAGTAAATAGGCCCGGCCGGGTAGCCTTGTTGCAGAAACTGCTGTGTGTTACTGCTTTGTTGTGCCTGTTTGTCTTATTTTGGTTAATGTTTGCATACATAGCTATGTATATATATATATGTTTTGCATGCATAAATACTATATGTATCTAATATAATGCATTGCGTGCATGTAGTGATTGTAGTGTGCATGTTCCATTTCACTTGTTAATGCATTTCATGCATGGTGTACGTGTGTATGTATATTTATATATATATATATATATATATATATATATATATATATATATATATATGTTTATATTATATTAAATATTATTTTATTTAATTGAATTGTGGAAATTAAATTGTCACCTATTTCATGTTATTTAATTTTCGATTATGATTTGAATGTATTTATTTATCTATTCTATAATTGTAAACGTGTTATAGTACGTGATATGGTCGTTATTTGAATTCTTGAATTAAATTGTTATGAAATGTGTAAAGATTGAATTTGAAATGAATTTATGAGACTAAAGTGGTATGATATTATTTCATGAAGCGTGACCTTTAAATTATGGATTTAAATTATGGAATGACTTGATACGTTTTATATGAGTTACGAGTTGAAAGAATGGGAAACCTTCGTATATTGATTAAAATTGATTGATCGACTTGACTTGGCACGATTCATGAAAGGCTATGAAACAAATGAGTATGATACCTTTATTTCTTGAAAGTACTTGAATGAATGGCTTGTTTATATGCCTTAAATGCATTAATAGTACACATGAACGTGTTCATGACATAATATCATTTTTATACATTCATATCATGATCACACATTGCTGTGCGTCATATAGGGTTCATTTAGAGTCTTGAGTCTCACGAACACGTTATGTTGTCTTTTGTACAGTTTATCTCTAGGGTGGAGAAATCTTGATCAACTAGGCACTCGGTAACTCGTATCCTTGTATCGCCATGTTCCAGGTGAGGGTGTTTTCATTTTAGTTACGTATTAAACCCTAAAACTTTATGTGACAAGTTTTGACCAAAACCTTATACATATATATGTTACTTTTAAAGTAAAGTTATCGAGTAAATATTGATCGAGTAAACCCCTTTTCAAATGAATGATGAAATATGTTATGCTTCTTATGAATCAAATGCTTTGGCGAGAGTATGCATGTATGATATGTTCACGGGCCCAGGAACTTAGTACATGTGGCTATCCGGGGAGGCATGGGCCGACGGTGATCCCATGTGCTAGTTCCACTATGTTACGGCGATACCGACCCTCGCTGGGAGGTTTAGCGGGGAATGGGAGCTGAGTGCCCTTGGGGGAGTCATAAAACCCCATTGGCCTATGTATGAGGTGGTCGGGTCTTGCTAACCCGTCCACCACCCGGAGGAAGAAGGTTGGAACTTCTTTTATGATTATAATTAAGTTATGATTGATATGCACCGTGCGGGAAGGCCGGGACACGGATTGCCCAAACGAATATGTTTTATGATATGATATATGATTTGTGTGTATTATGATATATTGCATGATCACCTATTTAATAAATTAATGATTTGTCGTACACGGTCGGAGTTTGGTTGGACATGATGCACGCTCACTCGCCGAACCTTTATGTTTATGTATGAAGTATGAGCTTAGTGAATTTAATATGATTAGTCGTAAAGTCCGAGCATTGCTTAGTCATTCTTTTGCCCTTTTTGGGAACAAATTTTAAATAAAACCTTGCTCGGAATTTATGACTTGCATGTGCTTGTTTTTATATACGTATATCGCTCCTGCTCACTCAGTCTTCTAGAGACTGACCCTTTCCCTCCCCAACCTTTTAGTGCGCAGGTTTGGCTTTGGAGTTTCGAGCTAGGAGGAGTTGTATGGAGTCTTTGAGTTGGTCAAGTTAAGTTAGGAGAGTCTCTGCACTCGCATATGTACTTAAATCATGCATGATTCGATTCTGTAATATTATGAACTTGAATTCTTATGTAATTGTTATTGAATTGCCTTGTCGGCCTTTGTTATGAATTAAAGAGGCCTGAGGAGCCCAAGTCTGCCTGTGGTTCGAGTGTTTAATTTCTGCAGGCCCGTGGCCAATGCATGTGTTTCGATTTAGATCTCCGTTGCATTATGTCTTGTTGATTAGTTACATTTGCAAGGTCTAAGTTCCGCCTAGCTTAGGAGGGTTTTCTGTTTGTCTCCCGTTCGATACGGTTTGATACGGGTGCGGATTTCTCATTTCGTTACTCGTGTTGAGTCATAGTGCGGGGGATGTGGTGCCTCACGTGCGGGGTGCTACATTTAGGCATGGTATGGTTGTTATGAGGAATAGTTAGGTTTTGCTCCAAATTTTGAATTCATGAGATTTCATCGATTTTTATGGATTTTAATACATGAATCTTGTTTTCTTAAGCTTCAATAACTGAATTCTTGCTCTTATTTTTATAGATTGCAAGTATGTGAATTTTCCTTCATGTTTAGGGCTTGAAATCGACTGAAATTACGAGAATTTGAAGCATGATTGGGACCATTCTTTTGTTACACTTGCTGCGTGTGAATTGCTATCAGGTTTACCTTCTTTTCTTGCCGTTTTGTACTGTTTTTGTTGCTGTTTTGTTGCGTTGGTGTTGCTGCTCCTTTGCCCTTTTTTGCTGCGTGTAATGGAGGAAAAATAGAGCAGCAGTTGCTGCTGTTCGTCGCTGCTGTTGTGATCTCCCCAGGGGGGAGATTGTGCTTTGGTTGTGTTCCCAGGCGGGGACACTTCAGGCAGTAGCTTCTGCCTCTCCCCTACCCGGCCGGGGAGTTTTATGTGGAGCTTTTACCCGGCTGGGGAGACCTTTTTACTACTGCGTTTGTTTATTTTTTTTATGTGCATGCAGGGGGTTGTTTGTGTATGTTTGATGCATGTATATATATGTGTAATATAATGTTTGTGTGGGCCGTCGGGTTAAGCCTGGGCGTAGTCTCCATTCTGATAGGATTAACCCGAAACCCACTAGGAGGTTTGGTGGGGGATGGAATCCTCGGGCGTGAGCGTCAAGAAACTCACAACCCATATATAAAATAACGGATAGTTACGGTGTGCACAACCGTTCTATCACCTGTTGTTGGGGAAGGTATGTTTGATTTGGTTTTCATTTAAATTTGATTATAAGTTTGAATTTGATATGAAAGATGTTGTTTTTGAAAACTCGTACCCGCCGAGTTAGTTTGAATTTGATTATGTATTCGATTCGTGAAACGGGAGTGAACTTCTAATTATTAAAATTAGTGGATTTTGGCCTTCAGCCAAACTTTTCTTCTATATATAGTATCACGGGGTCAAAATGTTTTCGATTGCAGAAACCACGCCCCGGTTAATGAATATTATGACTTTGAATATGCTTAGCTCTTATGTATATGTACGTGTGTGTGGGTTAGGCCCCTCACCAGTCTTTAGGACTGACCCTCGTTGTTGTTTCCCCTTTTCCCTTTTGCTTTTGAGTTGTAGGTGCAGGCTACGGTCTGAGCTACGCAGCGGTTTTCTTTTGGGTCGTTCGAGTCGAGTGGTTCGAGTCTTTTGCATACTGCATCTTTATCTTTCTCTTTGGTATTTTGGATATATTTATAAGGTTATGTTTATGACTCAAAATTGAATTTGTAAGTTTTTATTTGGTACTGGAGTGGCGTAGCATGTATATCATTATTCCCTTGAGCACGTATGTTGATATTTGTTGATCTTATTGCTTCCATGTATGTTTTATTTTTGTTGGGTACTCTGTATTAGGTTCTAGACACGTAGCTTAGGTAAGAGTTTTTGTTTGTCTTCCATTCGCTATAGCTTGGTGCGTGTGCGGAGTTTCCATTTCGTTACATGTGTCAGGCTATGGTGCAGCGGATGTGGTGCCCTTCGCTCTGGGGTGCTACATCTTAAAGTGGTATTAGAGCTCCGGGTTGCAAAACCGGATCTCTAGTGTCATGTTGGGTCTGTCTAGGTCGTTCGACTTAGGATTATGTGTTTGTTTGCATTCATTTGCACCATTTATGTGATCATTTGTTATAAATTATATTTATTGTTCACATGAACATGCATTTACTAACCGACATGCACCTATGTCTTTATTGCAGTTGTTGAGATTTTCAGGATGTCACCGCGTCGACAAGACTTCGGTCAACCCTGACATCAACACCCTCGTCCATCCTTTAATACCGAGAAATTCATGACCACGATGTTTCAACACTTCCAACCTAATCAAGGACCATCTTCTTCTACAACGCAACCAATGGATCCGATAATAACCCTATACCGGGAGTTTGGGACCTTCAATCCATCACAATTCCGAGGAGGTGATGATATTAAGGCCGACGAATGACCGTCAGAGATAGAAGGAATATTTCGAGTATGGCCATGTGACCCTCAAAATATGGTTCGTCTTGTTACCCTACTTCTACAAGGGCAAGCAAAGTTATGGTGGTCAAGAGTTACTTAAAAACTAGAAGCGACAAGCGACGAATTGACTTGGAATGTGTTCGTTCGGGAATTTAGAAAGAGATATATGCCAGCCATTCTATGAAACCGAAGATTCGAAGAGTTTCGTACCCTTAAACAGGAAGACAAGACGGTTATGGAATACTCAGAAGAGTTCGAGAGGTTGGGCGCATATGTGCCACATATCACAAATGATGATTGGATGAAGGCTAGATGCTTCATGGAAGGCCTTCGGAGAGAGTTTAGGGAAGCTTTGATTGCCAGTGACACGAGTACCTGGAATCAAGCCGTTGAGAAAGCACTACGGGTCGAAAATAGATGGATGGCAAGAAAGAGACATGAAGGAGAGGCACCGGAACAACCACTCGCATTAGGTTCATGTTACAATTGGCAGGTGGAGCAGAGACCATCTCGGCAAGGTATACGAACTCAGAAAAGAAATGACAAGAAGTCTAAGCCCCAAAAGACACCATTTAACTTCGGTATTTGATTTCCCTAACTTGATTATTAATTTCTGAACTCCATGAATATGTGATATACTTGAATTATTTGATTCATGAACTCATTTACGTGTTTATTTTATTCGTTTTTACTCGTTCGAATTGGTCGGAGACCATTTCTTTATTTTTGGGATTTGAGGGCTTAATGAGTTTTAGCGAGCCTTGGATTCCGGAGCCCATATCTTGAGCTCGGGAATTCGGATTCGAATTCCGAAAGTGGCGTCGAACTCATAACAATATTTGGAGCTAAGGAATCAAGCTTTAAATTTTTTTTGGTGTCATTTAAACCTCCGACGAAGCTAATTTCTACCCGAACGAACTAAAATTTGAAAATCGGTCCCACTTTGACCTAGCTTTGACCGAACCTACCCATTTTAGAGCTGAAGTTGCTGCTTTTCCTTTCATTTTCCACCCCTTTTTGATCGAACCACAACAGCCAAGAGAGAGAATAGAAGCAAGGCACTATTCCTTCATCTTCAACCTTTAGAAGCTCAAGATTCTTCCTTTTCTTTTCGATTCTCAACGATCCAAGGTAAGCCTCATATTCTTCGTGGTTTATGCTTCATTTTAAGTCCCATTTTGTGCTACATATATGTGTTAATATGCATGGAAGAAGCTTGAATGAATAGTTAGGTTTTACTCAAATTCTTGGATACATGAATTGAACTTGGATTTTATGAACTCTAAGGCATAAAATGTGTTTCATGGAGCTTCTTTAACTTGTTTATGTGCTTTAGTTTCATGTTCATTGAGTATGTGAAGTTTCACCATTGTTGCTTCTATGATATATGATTAATACAAGGGTGTTTTGTGCAAGAGATGAACTCACCTTTGCTTCCTTGATTGATGCGTGAGGTTGTGGCTGATTTAGAGGTGTGTTGTGCATGATTTTTGAGTGTTTTTATGCCTATATGTGCTGCTTTGTTGCCCCTTCTTTCTCCCCCTCGAAACAACCCTACTTCTGCTCCTTTTCATGCCCATAATAACTCCCCGGGTGGGGAGTTTTTGTACTGAAAAGTCCCCGGGCGGGTACTTTAGTGCATAAAGTTTTTGTATTGTTTTCCCCGGCCGGGCAAATTTTTTCCTTGTTTTTTTCCGTCCTGGTACCCCTTCATCCAAACTCCGTTTGACCTAATTTTCAGTCACAATCAACCTTTTTGAGTCTAGAAAACTCTAAAATTGGATTCACCTCAAAATTCGTTCTAGATTGTGAGATATAACTGTTTTATTTTGGCGTTGCCACTTTGCCGAAATTCTACACTCGTTCAACTTCAGATCTCCGTCATTTTTGGATCCCTTTGAACCACGATTCGTGCTATATATCTTTGGAAAGCCCTGTTTGTCTAGTTTCATTTCAAAGAAACAAAACATAATTCCCATTTCTCAAACTAAAGTTATGCCCGATTTCCTACAGCTTGTTCGTTTATGTAAAACTATCAGCTTTGGCCTATTTTCACTCGGAGCACTATTTTGCATTTCAATTTCGTTTTTCCCTTATCTTCTCACCCTTATTGTGATCCTAATATGTTAATATGTATAATATGTTGTATTTCATTGATTATTTTAAGTTTATGACTTCATTTATTTTATGTAATTGTAACTTGAGTTCTTAACCGTTATATGAAACGTTTAACGCTTTCTTGCATCTCTTGCTCTGTGTTTGTCTTCAAGCTTACGAATGCATATGATATGCTATTATATGATATGTTTTGAGTTTAATTAATAATTTATGAATTTACTTCTTGAATTCCTTATGTGATATTTGGTTATTTGCCCCGATATGGCTAAGTATGAATGGATAGGACGAGCATTGCATCTATTTGCATTCTTATGCATTGTCATGCATCTAATTGGTTCATGATCGAGCCTATGTCTTGAGTATGAGTTTGTTTATCTCAGATTTGAGTTCGAGAGGTGTCAGATCCACCATTTAGCTTCTTTTTGGTCGTCAATGCTCTTTCGGGAGCACTTTTGGTAAAAGGTGAGGTTTAGGTTTGTTTCTCTTTAGTTAATACGACTTACAACCCTATATACTCGTTTTCAAGTCCACATACGAATATACTATTATATTTATATAATAGATCATGTTTATACAATATGTTTATGATCTTGTCAAACGATTACACGTTTTGAAAACTATAAGTATAAGCGTATGTAAGCTTATGTTTTGCAATGAGGCTATGCTCCAAACCGTGTGTCTTCATGCTAGTTATGGATTAGGATGACACGGAGAGGTACGTCTATGGCATATGCTAAGTTGCAAGGTAAGGTATGCTCCGATAAGATATGTAGGTTATGATTTTGATAAGTTTGGTATGTAGCGAGTTATGGTACGATATGTTCGTAATGGTTTGGGTTTTGCCCCCCCCCCCCCCCCCCCCCCCCCTCCCCCCACTGAGACGTGGGTAAGGGAGACCCAAGACGACCATGGGGTCGCCGGTTATGACCCCTATGCATGTTCTCATTTCAAGTACTCACGTACGACTCGTGGAGGTTGAGGAGGCGTGGTGCTTTGAGCCCCTCGATGGATAACCGGGGAAGGCACAACGTGGATTAGCTAACCCATGTGTTTTTAGTAATGGTAATGTGTAGTAAAGGATTGCTCCCCGAACTACAAGTTATTGGGGTTGGATTGATTTATGAATTATGTTTTCTGCTTTAATACATATGTTATGAATTGGGGAGGTTGTGTAAGACCCGTACTCGCCGGCTATAAGAATCGGTTTTGATATGTTGATTATGAAACGGGATAGGATCTTTCCCTTATGTTATAATACGGATATGTTATGTTTGTTATGTTTTGATAAGTATAAGTTTAAATTTGATTCGAAAATGACTTTGGTATGCAAAACCCTATCCCGGTTCATAGTCTTTTGTTTATTACGTGCTTTGCTCTATATATATACATCTGTGGGTGACCGTTAGCCCCTCACTTAGTCGGTGGACTAACCCTCTCCTTTCAACTTTTTAGTTTGTAGGATTTGGTTCGTGTTAGGCGGTGTCGTGAGTCGGTCGAGTTCGAGTCCCCTACTCGAGTTGCATTTTCATTTGCATTCGGACACATCTTGTACATGATTCAATTTTGATAATGGAAGTATGTATATGTTATGCATTTGTTAATGAATTATGTATGACTTCTTGATTTATATACCCGGGACAGGCTTCTAGGGATAGTTGAACCCGTTTTTGTGGATTTATCTTCATGATTTTGATGTATGCTTCCACTTTCTTTAGTTTTTGCATGCTCTGGTCTTGTCTTAGCTCCACCTAGCTTAGCGAGTGCATGTAGGTTCCCGTTCGCTTAGTCTTGGGCTCATGTATAGATTTCTATTTCATATGTGGGTTCAAGTCTAGGTACGGGGGATGTGGTGGCTCGCCGCTCCGGGCACTACATTAACCCACGTGACCGGGTTGTTGTGTGTGACCCTTTCGGTTCTTAATTCAATTAGCAGTGACCCTAATCAATTAATTCCTAATTAACTAATCAGTCCACAGATCACACTACCATAGTCTAGCAACAGACGTGTGACCCCTCACTGAATAAAAATATCTCAATTCGAAAGAACCTTTAAGTCATTGACATATGCGAGATAAAATTCTCCTACATCCCATCTCTCAATCGAGATATAGGGCAAAGGAATAATCAGAACCTTAATATTCTCGATCTTAAAGTTAAGTGCATTTCATATCGATTTTACCTCGATCCAAGAAACCCATTTCTTGATCTCGATCCACTGCCTTGGCCAAGGACTCCATTATGGCATATGAATGACTTACACAGTAAGAGATCAACTTGCTAATACAAGTGTAGGTCCTTTACCGATTGTCATATGCTTCCATGTGCCACTTATGAAACCCCAGCATAAGCTTTGAATCAGTTATCTAAGGTGATACCCTTTAAAGCTTATACCTAAGACTGCAGAGTTAGCCCACAAAGCATCGACGAAATCTCAAGTCTAAGGACTACTTAATCCTATCAATGAAGATATTTCCTAATCTGGAAGTTTCTATTTCCAGAAATAGAAACTTCCTTTCCCATTTAGGAATCTTCTCACAAGGCACACCTCAGTGTACTTACTTAGAATAAGTAAGCACCCCCATGTATCACGCACGTATCAATTAACACACTTTGCACCACGTGAAATAAGATGGCCCTTCTTAAGGGCATGATCACACGAGCAAGCCTCAAACGAGTCATATCGACACTCCCACTGTCTTTTGGACTCATCAGCTTTGAGTGATTTCTAATTATGACTTAAGTGATTTAGGGCTCCTCTCATTAACCAATTCACCTAAATGGTTGAGTCCTATAAGTCATATTTATTAGGGGAGTTCTTATACATGAACAACTAAAGTAAACACACAATCAAACAAGAGCATATAAAGAAGTGTAGCCTTGGTTCGTTCATTATTTAAAGATTGTCTGTGATTTACAAAAGGAAAAGCACTAAGTAGACTATTACATCGGCTTTCAGGGTACTATTCCTAGCAATCTCCCACTTGCCCATCAAAGCACTAATTAGCTATGTAGCACCCCAGACAGAGGATACCACATCCCCCGCACTAGGACTCAGACTCGGTCATGAAATAGGAAGTCCATGTCCGAATCCGAATCATAGCGAACGGGAGACCAACTCACACACTAGGCTAGGCGAATCTAACTCAACAAACTGAGAGTGCGGAAGCAATTAAAACCAACAACAATAGATAGCGGAAGCACTTAAATCAACATAGCAAACAATTGACGGGTTCAACTAGCATAGATACCTAGTCCCGAATATCAATTCATAATCCAACATAATGAGCAGCATAAGTATCATCAATGTCTAACAACATCCAAATACTAGCTTACTAATCCCACACGGGTTTAGGTCTAAGTAGAAGATAAACATAATATGTAAGTGTGAAACATAAATACATAACATAAATAAAGTATGCGACGGATGCATCCTAACACCTACTAGACTGACAAGTGCGACTCCGAAGACTCACTTCCACCTAGCTCAAGCCAAAAGGAATCCTGCAAACTAAAAGATAAAATGAGGTGTCAGTCAACTGACTGAGTGAGGGGGCTAACGCACACCTACAATATATATATATAAAGAGCACAGCACATAATAAAAGGATGGACTCATGAACCGAGGATAGGTGTTCCATACCAAAAACATTTCCAAAAGTACCCAAAAAGATAGATATATAAGTTTTAGAAAACATTTCAGAAACTCTATCTCGATTCATGATTCCCAGGCAGAACAGACGACATGCTCGGCGAGTACGAGCTTCCAACCTCAACTCCTCATAACATAAATCAAAATGAATCCAACCTCTACTCCAATGATGGAAGAGCCACGCGTTGACTCTAACCATCTATAATAAACCGTCTAAAAGTAGACTCACCCTCAAGGGGTAGCGAACCCACAAGAGTCCTCCCCGGCCTTAGCCGAAGGCTCAAGATACCACACCTTCCCTACAACACGGGTCGCGTGAAGATATCTCAAATGGAACTACGAAATAGATGAATACCCCGACGGCCCTAACCATTCCGGGGGATCCATTACCCGCAGCTCTCCAGGATCAGATCCACAACAGATCACAACGGATCACAACATAATATAACATACGCCAATCTTTCATGGCAATCTCGCTACATAATCACAACACAACTGTTTTCCAAAATAGCTTACATATGTTTCAAAAACTGGTTTATATATTTTATCCCTACGCAGTGGAATTTAAGGCACGAAGGCTCCCTCCCACGCAGGACACACGCGCAATTCATAAACATATCATATCCAACACATACGTATTTATAGTAGGGTATACTCGCATGCAAGGGTAGAAATCAGCATGTAAAGGCCATAAGTCGCATAACTATACAGAATCCTAAACCCCACCTTGTGCAAGTAGAGTCTGAGAGTGTGAAGGGCCAAACACTCTAAACCACGGGCCCACCGGCACCACCAAACTCCGTAACAAACGTACAAAAACCCATGACTTAAACTCCATATGAAGGAAGTAAGACGCACGACGTACCAAGAGATTAGTGACATGTAATATGGAATGAAGTGTACACATGGATCACGTAGCGTAGTTCACATATTCCTCCAAATCATGCAACTAACGAAATATTAAGGTTTAACAATGCATTATGGAATGATATGAATCACATAGGTTAAGTAGCCTAACATAGGACAAAGTTTCATACGAAGTTATTCAATTAAAATGACGTACTATCATCTAAGAATGGAATCGAAGTGATATCATAGCATATAATTCATAAAACCTCTCAAACGGATCAAGTAAGCACAAAAGAACATGCATAAAAGGGGAACAGATGCATGGGAACGGCCATTCCCATACACAACATAGCATGGGAACGGGCCTTCCCACGCCAAGGCCTAGCGAGGCTGGGAACGGCCATTCCCAGCTCAAGCACACATGGGAACAGTCGTTCCCATGTTCGGCGCCCAAAACCAAAACCCTAGCCCGGAAGGGCCGTTCGGGCTCAAAGCACAAACGGGAACGGCCGTTCCGGCCATAGATCTGGAGCAGAAACTTGACAGTTTCGGGAAGAAGAAGGGGAACACCAAAAATCATCAAACCAACACGAAATCTACCATATAAACATCACGAAATTCAAGTATATCACCCTTTCGGGCTAGGGTTTTGGTTTTGGGCGCCGAACATGGGAACGAATGTTCCCATGTGTGCTTGAGCTGGGAACGGCCGTTCCGGCCATAGAACTGGAGCAGAAACTTGACAGTTTCGGGAAGAAGAAGGGGAACACCAAAAATCATCAAACCAACACGAAATCTACCATAAAACATCACGAAATTCAAGTATATCATCATATAACTCATGCTTAGCATCAAGACATCAATTAATTCAAGTTTAGGAAGGTTTTGCCCAAAATCTCAAACACCCATTTTCATGAATTTCAAGCTTAAACATGAATATATGAATCCCTAGTCTTCCTACACGAATTTCCAGCAACTAAGACACATAAGGAGCATTCAAATCGTCAAAGCTTGCTCAAGGAATTCAAGATCTAATCATATAAGCCATATTCTTCAAGTTGGGCATAAATCACCATTTTCACAAGACTTCCTCATACAAGCTCATACATTCAATTTCATGCTAGGATTCATAGATAGAAATGAAATACACATCAAGGAAAATCCGTAGCTTACCTTAGCTCTTGAAGGTGTAGGAAAGTCTTAGATCTTCATCCTCTCTTGAAGCTCCTCCATGGATGATATGATTTGGGTGAAGTGAAGATTTAATAGGTTAGGGTTTTATGGTATATATATGGTGGCTAAAGATTTCATTAGGGTTTCCAAGATATAATATAAGGCTAGGGGCTTTATTAGGATTTGGGCTCAAATAAATGACTTTCGGCCCAATAGGTCTAGATTAAAAGGTTTACTGTAACACCCCGAGCGAAGGGCGCCACATCCCCCGCACCAAAGCTCAACACGTGAAACGAAATGGAGACTCCGTCCACGCATCAAGCCATGGCGAACGGGTGACCAACAAAATTCAAACCTAAGCTACGCGGTCTAAACCCTACTCAGAGCGCGCAATAAAAACAAATAGCGAATGCGGAAGAACCAGAAACTCACAAAACAAACAAGCATACTCGAGGCATATCAAAAATAACAATTCAAGTTACAAAACCTTTACAATTTCAAATTTAAATTTATAACTTATACATATTTCAGAATTAGCCAAAATGCATAAAGAAAACGAAAATACAGTGCATGAGACTCAAGCTCGCCAAAACCAAGACTTAAAGACAACCGCCTAGCTCCAAATCTCACACAACGGGTACCTGCAACTCAAATTAAAGGGGGAAAAAGATAGAAATAACGAGGGTCAGTCCTAGAGACTGGTGAGGGGGCTAACACATGCACCCATACATATACATAATGGCAAAGCATATACAAAGCTGAAAGGGTTCATGAACCGGGCACGGTTTTTGTATTCTAAAACATTTAACCCGTGGTAATATATATAAAGAAAGAAGTTTGGGGCCGAAGGCCAAATCCAGTCAAGTTTTAGAGTTTAGAAATCCGCCCCCGTTTCGCAACCATAAACGAAACATAACGAACCGAAAGCTTAAATCCAACCCACTTACTCCAGAAACAAAGGCGAAGCGAAATACAAAATCAATCATAAATCAATCCCACCTCCACACCGTTTGGGGAAGAGAGGTGCCCCTCTCAACCCACCACAGAACGAAACTTGTGAACCGGAGGATCCCGCCCGGTTCCTTCGACGGCCAGCCAAAATACGCTCCGTCGGCATAGGAGAACTAAGTCTCCCGTTGGTGGAGAAGTGCACAGGGGTCGTAACCGGCGATCCCATGGTCGTCCCGGGTCTCCCTTACCCACAACTCCTGGGCCCATCACACAAACATATATTCTTACACTGATCACACTTATCATACTTACCATACGAAGCTTATCCACAGATTATACCACGCTTACACACACACACCTTCTTATCAAAGCTTGTCAAAACAAACAAAAATAAAGCTTATATACTTATAAAAGCGTTTTCAAAGTCTCAGGACAAACGGGACAAAACCCACAAAATACATATCAAAACACGTATCTATATATATATATACATATATATATCGCATGCGGGTTCGAAATACAAATAGGGTTTTAGGTCATCATAACTAAAAGGAAAGAAAACCTCACCTTGTCGACCAAACCGGACAAAACGGGCCAAAAGGAGTCAAACGAACCAGTTCCTCACATCGGAACGAACCTAAGGGCAAGAGGAAAACTTAGACTCAAAATGAATCATATTGACGGTCGGCGAATGCATATGAATGCAAGTGATGCGTATGAAGCTTAACAAATTGACATATAATACATACAAGTTTATATTAATTCATAAGTCTCATAAATCATATCGAACGGATTCACAGTTTTCATATAACGATCATATCATACTATACAACATGTTATCAAAGCATTCATAGCATAGAAGGAGCAAAGAATGATCATGCAAGGCATATAAACGAGGCATGAAGTCATAAACACACGTTAGAGGAGCATATCGCACATATGAAGTCATAATTCAAAAACGAGCAAATCAATCAAACCATAAATTCATATTACACAAGTTAACACATAATACATTAAGCTAATAATACATATAGGCCACAAACGGGACAAGAGAAAGCAATTAAAAGCGACGAAACGCGAAAGAAACTCCCCCGAGGCACCATCGTGACACATGACACGACCATGTCCAAAACACAAAGGAAACGGACACGGCCGTGTCCGAATTTAAATAAATAAGAAGCCCAAGTCGAGGCCTTGACACGGCCATGTCAAGAATCAATACAAACTGGACATGGCCGTGTCCAGTTCAAAATTCCCGAAATTCTGTTTTGGCGCAACAACGGTTTCAAAGGCAAAATCAAGGTATTTCGTGCAGCAGCTCTTAGGGGATTTCTTAGGCCTCAAACACACATATAACATGCATGGAAACAACACCAAAGCATCACCAAATCATCACATTATCAGGCCCTAACACGCAGCAACAAATCTGACTTCAATTGTGCAAGAAAATGAAGCAATAAAGGATAAGAATTCAAGCAGGCCGTTCTCTTCGAGTTTGAGGCTAAAACAGGGGGTAAAAGCTTTGAAATAGTTAACCAACATGTAGAGCAACTCATATACTTCAGGTCCATGCAATTTCACACAAAATTCTGACAGCAAACTCAAACCGGGAAGAGCAAGGTATATTGTCACGTTTGAGGTTGAAATGGAGCATGAAATCAAGGCAAAACAAAACATATTCATAGAGTAACATATGTAATACATAACCATGCATTAATACACCAAATTGGATACAATAATCCATCAAGCAAACCTCAAAAACATGTCAACAACTTGGTGAAAATGAGCAGATTTGCAATAGCAGTTTCTTAAGGTGCAAGAACTCAAGTTTGTGGCCAAAATAAAGCATGAAATCGGGAAAAAATGAAGCACATTCAGAGAACAACATGTATATTATGTAATCAAGCATTAGCACACGAAATTGGAGGCAAGCATTCAATCATTTGAACTAAAAAACGTGACAGCAGTTCAGTTCGCACATAGTGTACATATAGGCTTCATGTTTCGGTTTAGGAGCTGAAAATGGATCTAAAAGCTTGCAAGAGCAGGGCTATCATGCAAATTAATTAGTATACAACATCTCCATCCAAATTCACACGAATTGGATGTCATTAACTCAAGCAACAAAGCACAAATTCACACAGCAGTTCCAAAACAGGGGAGCAGATTTCTAGCTTAGGTTTGAGGCTCAAAAACTCATAGTTTCATCAAAAGATCTCAAGAGAAAATCATCCAAACATTATATACTATCGGTTAAGCATCAAATGATCAAATAAACAAGTCCATATACTTCATTTTATGAGCAAGAAATCAGCCACAAAGCAAGCTAAGACATGGAAGCAAGATATGAGCCCTAACCCTTTCTATTCATGCATAGCCCCAAACTCATATTAAATCTGAACTAAAGGATGAAATTCATGGATAAAAATCATCATATAATCATGGAGAATTCGAAAATATACATACCTTCAAGAGTTGATGAAATATGGAAGAGATTTGACTCCAAAATCACAAGATATGGCAAAGGGGTTTTCTTCTTCTTCTTTTCTCCATGGATCAGCTGCTATTCCTTCTCTCTTGGGTGTATTGAACGAAATGGAGCTGATAAGGGAGAAAGAGGGATGAATAAAGATCATATAAACCAAGGTTAAAGCTTAGGTAAGGTTAGTTTGGGCCCACAATTGCAAGACTAGTCCAAGAAGGTGGCTATAGCACAAGCTGTACACTCAGGGTGAAAAACGAGGGTCCAAATGGGCTTAGAAAAATACCAACTCAGGTTCCTTGGCTTCATCTCTTCGTTACGAGTCCAAAGCATCTTCCGGAATTCAAATCCGAATTCCCTAGCTCATGTTATGGCCTCCGGAACAAGAGGCACGCTAAAACTAGTTAGGCCCTCATGTCCCTCGTCAAATACCAATGGTTTAAAACCTCGACAAACGAACACGAAAACTTAAAACGAGCACGCAAAAACATTCATAACTCACATATATCACGCATACCAAAATTTCACAAAAATCGGAATTGAATTCCGACACATAACGAGCAAATTACGAGCATACGAAACTTAAACGTTAAAATTCAAAGTTCATAAATGTAAATAATTAATTTCATATAAATTCAAATAATCATATAAGCATTAAAATAACATTCAAATACGTAATTAAATAATTTAAAGCACATAAAACCCTCTCGTTACGGCGTACCTGGAAATCCGAACGATCGGGATGTTACATTTACGGTCTAAACGATTTCTGAAAAATATAAATTAAATTCGATTAGACCCCAATCGCAGAATCAAGTCCAATGGTGGTGTCGGAATTTGAATTCAAATTCCCGAGCTCATATTGGTCTCGAACGACCCAAACTTACCTAACATGAGTTAGGCCCAAAACACACAAATAGGTCAAGTCCTATTTAAATCCAACTCTAACAATTAATTTAAATTCACATAAGTTCCGTTCTTAAGGTGTCAGGCAAGAATTCATATTTTACCATTTTGGATTTTTAGTCAATTAAGTCACATTTTCAATCAAAGTTGGAATTAAACACATAAAATGGGAATTAAATCACATAACTGCGTAACGTAATCTCTCTCGTGACACATACTTATACGATTTATCGAACGGGGCATCACAATCTCCCCCCCTTTAGGAGAACCTGGTCCCCAGGTTCGCTGCTCGGCTTCAAACAAACCCAGTCACAACTTCTTCATCTCATCCTTAGTCTCCCAAGTTGATTTCTCTGATTTCTGTCCTTCCCACAGTGCCCTGACCATAGGAATTTGCTTGTTTTCCTTAGACTTATATCTCCCGATTTGGATCTCAACTGGATACCTCATAATCATCAAGTCCGAAGCAAGTTGTAATTCTTCTATCGTAAAAATAGCCGTCTCTTCGATGTAGGACCAACGTGTCTTCAAGGACGTCCCGTTCTTGCTTCTTGTAGTCTGTAATCGTCGACGTGCATCGCAACCAAGCCAGACAGAGAGAATCCCATCTCTCAGCACAAAAGGCGAGAGAACCCCGTCTCTCGAACACAGAAAGTGAGAGAACCCCGACTCTCGAGCAAATAATTGAGAGAACCCCATCTCTCAACCTAAGTTGGACAGCTTCCAGCATCTTCCAACATTCTAGTTCAAGAAATTCCAGCATTTCTCAAACCCCCTAAATTCAAGAGAATCCAACATCTCCCGAATATCTAAGTAAAAGAGAATCCAACATCTCTCGTGCACAAAGTTTAGAAAGAATCCAGCATCTTTCTATCACATAAGTAGAGAATCTTACGACTCCCTAACACATAAATTGAGAGGATTAACATCTCCCAAACGCGTAAATAGAGATAATTAAATATTCCTCACACTGAGAACGAGAGATCCTGATATCTCTCTAGCACATAAATACAATTATTTGAAGCACTTGTGCCTACGCACATCAAAATAGCACAGTTGAAAATTACGACAATCAACGCATGTCATAATTAGCAAGTATATCACATAATAATAAGAGTCAAATAAACGATGTATGTATGCTCTTGCTATGAATGTTTATTGTACCTTCCACTGCGGCATTCTGATCTACCTCTGCTGCTTCTTCCTCTCCATCAAGAGCATATGCACGAGCCTGAACCACCGGCCTCTTCTTCGGACAAGCACCCCCATTGTGATCAGCCGAACCACACACCAAACATCTACCCAAATACCACCAATCTCCGACGGATGAGTACCCTGACAGTGAGAGCAACGAGCTGGAGCTGGTGCCAGTAATGCTGGTCGTCCTGTAGGAGCAGCGGGACGGGGCTTCTTGTTAATGAAGCCCTGTGGACAGAAAGCTGGAGTAGAAGTAGTAGAATCATGAGTAGCGGGCTTCTTGCCCGAATTAGAACCCGAACCATGCCTCGAACAGAATGATGGGGGCCCCAACCTCCGTCTCTGAGCCTCCACCTGAATAGCCCTCTTGGTAACCTCATCCCAAGTGTTAACATCGACAGCCTGAAGAGCTCTCTGAATATCCTCTCGAAGCCCATGAAGAAAGTGACGGGCTCTATATGCATCGATATCAGTGATGTGGGTAGCATAGGGAGCAAGTCTCTCAAACTCCAGAATGTAGCCCTCAACAGATCTGGATCCCTACTTCAGCTCAGAAAACTCCTAAAGTTTGCGCTCTCCCGCACTAAGAGGTATATACTTCTCGTGGAACTCATGCACAAAAGTCTCCTAAGTGAACTTCATACCACTCCTCTCAAGTCTGGATCAAACTCCCTTGAGCCAGTTAGCTGCCTGTCCCTGAATGAATCGAGCAGTACAAATAACCCTGTCCTGAGAACTCCCTGGGCAAATCTCCCAAATACCACTGATCTCAGCTAACCACTCCTCAGCCTTAATATCATCTCCTCCAAACCACTTAAGAGGGTTGTTGTTCCGAAACTCCCTATACACAGCTGAGTAGTACCATCCTCACCATCAACTGGTGGTGCCTATTGTCTATGATTCTGTTATAACTGATTGAGAAGTGCCTAAACAATATTCTCCGCTTTCAGTGGTGGTGGCGGAGGCGGATTAGGCGCATCCAGGGAAACCTCTCGATCACGGCGTTTAGGAGGCATCCTAAAGATCTCAACAATTCCAGTACAGGGTATATGCATGTCGGCAAGTAAATGCTCATGTCACTTAATAAATCAAGCAAAGCACCAAAGAAATGTAATACTTCACGGAATGTAAATTCGGCAAGGTGATGGAAATTCAAATGCATAGCCTATGAAACTGCGATGTATATGTACACATAACCAAGTTGTCCTATGCCGTATAACCTAGACAGACTCGACACGACACAAGAGCTCGGTTTTACAACTTAGAGTACCACTTAAGGATGTAGCACCCCAGACGGAGGATACCACATCCCCCGCATTAGGACTCAGACTCAGTCATGAAATAGGAAGTCTATACCCGAATCCGAATCATAGCGAACGGGAGACCAACTCACACACTAGGCTAGGCGGATCTAACTCGACAAACTCAGAGTGCGGAAGCAATTAAAAGCAACAACAATAGATAGCGGAAGCACTTAAATCAACATACCAAACAATTGACGGTTTCAACTAGCATAGATACCTTGTCCCGAATATCAATTCATAATCCAACATAATGAGCAGCATAAGTATCATCAATGTCTAACAACATCCAAATACTAGCTTACTAACCCCACACGGGTTTAGGTCTAAGTAGAACATAAACATAATCTGTATGTGTGAAACATAAATACATAACATAAATAAAGTATGCGACAGATGCATCCTAACACCTACTAGACTGACAAGTGTGACTCCGAACACTCACTTCCGCCTAGCTCAACCCAAAAGGAATCCTGCAAACTAAAAGTTAAAATGAGGTGTCAGTCAACTGACTGAGTAAGGGGGCTAACACACACCCACAATATGTATATATAAAGAGCACAACAAAGAATAAAAGGATGGACTCATGAACCGAGGATAGGTGTTGCATACCAAAAATATTTCCAAAAGTACCCAAAAAGATAGATATATAAGTTTTAGAAAACATTTCAGAAACTCTATCTCGATTCATGATTCCCAGACAGAACAGATCACATGCTCGGCGAGTACGAGCTTCCAACCTCAACTCCTCATAACGTAAATCAAAATCAATCAAACCTCTACTCCATTGATGGAAGAGTCACGCGTTGGCCCTAACCATCTATAATAAACCGTTTAAAAATAGACTCACCCTCAAGGGGTAGCGAACCCACAAGAGTCCTCCCTGGTCTTAGCCGAAGGCTCAAGATACCACACCTTCCCTATAGCACGGATCGCGTGAAGATATCTCAAATGGAACTACGAAATAGATGAATACCCCGATGGCCCTAACCATTCCGGGTGATCCATTACCGCAGCTCTCCAGGATCAGATCCACAATAGATCACAACGGATCACAACATAATATAACATACGGCATTCTTTCATGGCAATCTCGCAACATAATCACAACACAACTGTTTTCTAAAATAGCTTACATATGTTTCAAAAACTGGTTTATATATTTTATCCCTACGCAATGGAATTTAAGCCACAAAGGCTCCCTTCCACGCAGGACACACACGAAGTTCATAAACATAACATATCCAACACATACGTATTTATAGTAGGGTATACTCACATGCAAGGGTAGAAATCAGCATGTAAAGGCCATAAGTCACATAACTATAAAAAATCCTAAACCTCACCATGTGCAAGTAGAGTCTGAGAGTGTGAAGGGCCAAACACTCTAAACCACGGGCCCACCGGCACCACCAAACTCTGTAACAAACGTACAAAAACACATAACTTAAACTCTATATGAACCAAGTAAGACGCACGGCGTACCAAATGGGTTGAATGATGGTGGGAGCGAAGCTAGCAACAAATCCACTGAAAGCTCATCTTTCAGTGGCATGTCCATGGAGGCAAGTTTCTCAGTAAGGGCAAGAAACTTGAGTCCATATTCATGGACACTTGAACCTTCCCTCATTCTCAAGTGGAACAATTCCTTTGAAGTGTTATACCTTGTAACACGTTCATGAGGGCGGTAAAGTTGCTCTAAGTGGTCGTAAATCTCCCAAGCGAATTCCATGGCCTCATGTTGCCTTTACAAGTCCAGAGACATGTTAGCCAACATAAGGCAACGGGCTTGGAGATTATCATCCTTCCACTTCTGAATCGCGTCCCGCTCGGCCCGAGTTGTAGGCTCCCCTTCGAAGAGAACATAAGTTCTCTTCTCAGAATCTAAAATAATTTTTAGATTCCTCAGCCAATCAGAATAGTTGGAACCAGTCAACTTGTTTGACTCGAGGATCGCTACAAGAGGGTTTTTGGTTGCCATTTCAAAACACGTAGAGAATCACAGAATCTACAACCTAAATGGTAAAACAGAGAACTAGTGAGCATGCTGAATTATAACGATATACAAAAGATAAGGTCTTTAATCTAATATAGCTCCCACTGTTTTTCAATGATCTAGAATTCCCAAAGATCTAAGAGGAACACGTTTCCCAATGGGTACTAAGATCCTAGGCATTTTACCTCGAACCCACGACTCGCGGACATTCTAAGTAAGAACCCTAAGTAGGTACAACTTACCAATTCTAACACCTTTAGAACTCTTAGTAATTGGTTTTTGCATCACCTATCTTTCAATATGGACCCACGACTCGTGCGACATCCATATTTACTTAGGTGTTAAGCTAGACCCATCAATCATAAGATCACGATCAAAACTTAGTTCGAACGACCCACGACTCGCGGACATCGCCCTTGCTAGAATTGATCATGAAATATTGATCATTTAAAATGATCAATTAGGTAACTAAGAACTAATAAGCTCCACAAGCTATCCCACGACTCGCGGACAATAACTAGCTTCACTTACTAAACTTAAAACCTATTTATGGAATGCTAGGAATTTAATTCAAAATTTGCATCTCGAATTAAATACCTATTTGTTCGAAATTAGCTTAATATTTAATGAGAATTTTCGAATCAACCGGAGAGTTGTCCGGTTCGACCTCACCAACATATATGTGTACCAATTTTATTAGTCTTGATTAATGCAAGTACACTTAAATGCATTTCAAACAAGCACATAAACAGATAACATGTCCTAGCATGATACTAACATGTAATGATCATGGGTTCTACCTATCTTATGCGTGATATGTGGGAGCCACTCCAAAATCACAAGTTCTAACATACATGCCACATAAACAGTTTAAATCACATAGGGGAAAGCGGTAACAAAATACGAACCTTATCTCTATTACATTTTACAATTGAGATTCCCCTCCCTAACATTTTGAGGGGTCTTCACTTATGGGCTCCTTGTTACTTGAATGTGGTCCATCTTACTCCATGGGTGCATTGTCTCCAAAATGAAAATAAAACCTCACCACCTATCTCTACTCTCAAATTACAATAAAAAGAAAAAGACATAAAGTAATAAGGCTCAATCTTCATATTGGCCTTAGACAATTACACGGGGCATACCCCGGCCTCAAAAAACAGTAATATGGAAAGCCACATAATAAATCACATAACAGTACGCACATAAGTGAGGCTCCAACCTCAATTGAAAAACGCAACTATAGGGCTCCAACCCCAATTTAAACCATCCATGTGCATAAATTAAAACCATACATAAGTCTAAACCCATGATCACCTAACATGCTTTTGCGAGACTTTAAATTTAACCAATAAATTGAAATTCCCGTTTCAAGTCCTAATGACTTAAAACACGGCTTGATGCGAGTCTTATTTATAAAAATTTTCAATAAATCCCAAATTAACAAAACAAATAAAATTCCAATTAATTTCTGAAAATTAATAATTTTATCAAAGATGTATTTTCCCAAAATATAACCGTTTCTATTTCTCAAAAATCCCAATTTCAAGTTTTATTCAAAAATTAAAATAAATATTCAAAAATAAAATTTTAAAATTAAAATAAAAAAATTGGGACTGGATTGCACGAAATACGAAAATGGATTAAGAAAACGGGGCCCGCACACGAAAGAGCCGCGCATATCATGCCCGCGCGGCAGGGGCGCACAGCTCGAGGCGAAGGCCGCGCGCCGATGCACCCAGCCTTCTCGGGCAGCTGGCCGGTCTGTCCCGGCCAGGGCTGGCAACCCGCGCGGTTGCGGGAGGGTGTTGGGCGGTTGCCCTGCGCACGCCTAGGACAGGCGGGCGGCGGCGCGCGCGTGTTCGTAATCCAGGCTTTTCGTTTCGTGTTTTCGTTTAAAAGAAAAACCAATCCAAGAAATCCAAAAACAGTTTATACAGTTTCAAATCTAAAATTGTTTTCAAAAATTAAATTTTGTAAAAACTAATTTTCAGAAACTTTCAGGAAAAAATACAGTTTCGTAATTCAGGCTTTCTAAAACAATTACAAATACTTAATCGCATCAGGCCTAAGAATTTCTACCAAATTCAGTATAATTGAGACGAATCAGAAACACGATTAACGAGGTGGCGCTGATACCACTTGTTGGAAAACACGAATCAGAAAGCAGCGGAAATTTAAAAATTTTCCAACAAAAGGACCTTGGACTCGCAATCGTGTATCCAAATTCGTAGAGTTAAGAAACTTACTTTTCTTTTATTCTTTCTTGAAGCGTTTCAAGCCACCCAAGAACGCTCTTCTCGCGGCTTGATCCCCTCTCCTTGGTAAAGCTCGAATCTTCAAACTTCTCACTTGAAACTCTCTAGAGATAGTCCACCAACTTGATCACAATCTAACTAGTAAGGATGCTAGTTCTCTAGTTAGTGTTTAGGCTTATCCTAGGGTTTCGTTTATCTTGGAGAAAGGATGGTGTTCAACACATGAACCAAAAGAATCCCCTATTTATAAGAGGGGAGTGGCCGAAATTCCTAGTCCTTATGGACTAGGGTTTTGGTCCCTCTCTCTCCTATTACTTGATCATCAAGTAATTTTGACTTTGACTTTGAATTCAAATTCAAATCAACTTTCAAGAGAGCTAAAAATATCCAAACTATTTTTGGATAATTTTATACTTTATTTATTTAAAATAAATAACTTATTTTATCTAATTAATTAATTCATAATTAATTAACTAGATTATTTTCTCCAAAATTAGACTTTCTTTTTAATTCAAAATTAAACCAAAGTCTATTAAATAATTAACACATTTAATTATTTAATATATATATATATACTCACACGTGTGGGACACATGTCACAAGGACACGTGTCATTCACGTGAGCCACACGTGTGGTTTCACACGTGTGGAACCCTCTTGGCCCGATTAACTCGTTTAATCGTTTTCAAGCCTCAACTCATGTAACCAAGTTGTTGTGTGTGACCCTCTAGGTTCTCAATTAAATTAGCAGTGACCCTAATTAATTAATCAGTCTACAGATTAAACGACCATAGTCTAGCAACAGGTGTTTAACCCCTAACTGAATTGGAATGTTCGGATTCGACAGAACCTTTAAGTCATTGATTCATGTGAGATACAATCCTCCTACTTACTATCTCTCAACCAAGATCTAGGGTAAGGGAATAATTAGAACCCTAATAATCCGGTCTTAAAGCTAAGTGCATTTCATATCCATTTGATCTCAATCCAAGAAACCCTTTTCTTGATGTCTTGATCTACTGCCTTCGCCAAGGACTCCATATGGCATATGAATGACTTACACAATAAGAGATCACCTTGCATATGCAAGTGTAGGTCCTTTCTTGATTCTCATTCACTTTCATGAATCACTTGTGCATCCCCAGCATAAGCCTTGAATCAGTTGTCTAAGGCGACACCCTTTAAAGCTTATACCTAAGACTACAGAGTTAACTCATAAAGTGACAAGGAACCTCAAGTCTAAGGATCAATTAATAACATCAATAACTCGTGAGATATTTCCTAATCTGTAAGTTTCCATTTCCTGAAATAGAAACTTCCTTTCCCATTTAGGAATGTTCTCACACGAGGCACCTCAGTGAACTTACTTATTAAAGTAAGCACCCTTATGTATCACGCACGTATCAACTATACACTTTGCACCTCCATGAAACAAGGTGGTCCTCCTTAAGGGCATGATCCCACAAGCAAGCCTTAGAGCAGTCAGGTTGACACTCCCACTGTCTGTAGGACTCATCGGCTTGGAGTATTTTACTAGTCATGACTTATGTGATATAGGGCTCGTTTCATGAACCATTTCACCTAAATGGCAGAGTCCTAAAGTCATCAGGATTAGGGGAGTTCTCATACATGCACAGATAAAGTAAACACATACCAAACAAGAGCATATAAAGAAGTGTTGCCTCAATTCGTTATTTCATTCAAAGATTGTCTGTGATTACAATAAGGAAAAGCGCAAAGCGGATATACAATCGGCTTTCTAGGGCACTATTCCTAACAAAATCATCAAACCAACACGAAATCTACCATAAAACATCACGAAATTCAAGTATATCATCATATAACTCATGCTTAGCATCAAGGCATCAATTAATTCAAGTTTAGGAAGGTTTTGCCCAAAATCTCAAACACCCATTTTCATGAATTTCAAGCTTAAACATGAAGATATGAATCCCTAGTTTTCCTACACGAATTTCCAGCAACTAAGACACATAAGGAGCATTTAAATCATCAAAGCTTGCTCAAGGAATTCAAGATCTCATCATATAAGCCATATTCTTCAAGTTGGGCATAAATCACCATTTTCACAAGACTTCCTCATACAAGCTCATACATTCAATTTCATGCTACGATTCATAGATAGAAATGAAATACACATCAAGGAAAATCTGTAGCTTACCTTAGCTCTTGAAATGATGAAGAAACGAGGGAGATATGAGCTCTTTAAGGTGTAGGAAAGTCTTAGATCTTCATCCTCTCTTGAAGCTCTTCCATGGATGATATGATTTGTGTGATGTGCAGATTTAAAATGAAGATAGGTTAGGGTTTTATGGTATATATATGGTGGCTAAAGATTTCATTAGGGTTTCCAAGATATAATATGAGGCTAGGGGCTTTATTAGGATTTGGGCTTAAATAAAAGACTTTCGGTCCAATAGGTCAAGATTAAAAGGTTTACGGTCTAAACGGTTTCCGAAAAATATAAAATAAATTCCATTAGACCCAATCGCCGAATCAAGTCCAATGGTGGTGTCGGAATTCGAATTCGAATTCCCGAGCTCATATTGGTCTCGAACGACCCAAACTTACGGTCTCGAACGACCCAAACTTACCTAACATGAGTTATGCCCAAAACACACAAATAGGTCCAAGTCCTATTTAAATCCAACTCTAACAATTAATTTAAATTCACATAAGTTCCTTTCCTAAGTTGTCATGCAAGAATTCATATTTTACCATTTTGGATTTTTAGTCAATTAAGTCAAATTTTCAATCAAAGTTGGAATTAAACACATAAAAAGGGAATTAAATCACATAAGTACGTAACGTAATCTCTCTCATGACGCATACTTGTACGATTTATCGGACGGGGCGTCACAAGCAAATCTAAGTCGCATCTTTGCAAGATGACCTTCGAAAGCTTCTCGACTAAGGGGTTTAGTAAGTACAAATCACCTCGTTTGATGATATCATGGATTAGGTGATACTTTCTTATAATTTGCTTGGTCCGTTGGTGAGATCTTGGTTCTCTTGCTTGAGCAACCGTCCCAGTGTTATCACAAAACACAGTAATGGGGTCTTTCATGCTAGGAACCATATTCAATTCTTGAATGAAGTTTCTAATCCAAACACCTTCCTTAGCTGTATCATTTGCAGCTAGGTATTCGGCTCACTGGTCGAATTTGCAGTGGTTGTTTTTTCGGAACTTTTCCAACTCACTGCTCCGTCGTTAAGGCTGAAAATGTATCCTGACATTGACTTAAAATCTTGTATGTCAGATGGAAAGCTTGCATCGTAGTATCCTTCAACGATTAGATCTTTCTGTCCTCCGTATACTAAGAACAAATCCTTAGTACTTCTCAAGTACTTAAGGATGTTCTTCACGTAGTCCAGTGATCTTCTCCAGGGTCAGATTGGAAATGGCTCGTAACACTCAATGCATAAGCCACATCCGTTCGAGTACATAGCATCATACATTATGCTTCCTATTGCCAAGGCATAAGGCACATGAGTCATTCTGTCCTTGTCAAGGTTTGTCTTAGGACACATCTTCTTAGAAAGACATGTTCCTATACTCATGGGAAGAATCTTATTCTTCACATCCTCTATGCTGAATCGTTTCAGCACATTGTCTATGTACATCGATTGTGACAGTCCTATCAATCTCTTAGATCTATCTCTACAGATCTTTATGTCGAGAATGTAGGACGCATCACCAAGATGATTCATCTCGAATTGGTTCGATAACCAAGACTTGGTAACTTTTATGTCATCCTTCGAATTCTGAATTAGAAGAATGTCATTAACGTAAAGTACCAAGAATTATACTAAAGCCTCCAATTCCTTTATATACACGTAGGATCCATTCGAGTTTTGAACGAAGCCAAACGCTTTGACTGCTTCATCAAAATGAATGTTCTAATTCCTATAAGCCTGTTTTAATCCGTAGATTGATTTTTGGAGTTTGCAAACCTTTTGCTCACTCCCACTGAATGTGAAACCTATGGGTTGATCCATATAAAAGACTTTATGGTCTCCACTGAGAAAGGCAGTTTTCACATCCATTTGCCTCGTAGTGATGATACGTAGCTATGGAAAGCATGATCTGAATAGAATTCTGTATTACAACGGGTGAGAAGGTTTCATCAAAGTCGGGCCTTTAAGTGTACCATTTAGCAACAAGTCTTGCCTTGTAGGATGCAACATTTCTATCTACTCCGAGCTTTCTCTTAAAAATCAATTTACACCCTATGGGTTTTACCCCATCAGGCAAATCAACCAAGGTCCAAACATGGTTGGAGTACATGGAGTCGATTTCAGAATTCATGGCTTGTTTCCACTGTTTAGAATCTGAGTCTGACAATACCTCCTCATATGTTAAAGGATCATTATCCTCTTTAGAGATTTCATGGAGAAAACCATACCATCTCTCAGGTTGTCTAGGAACGTGTTCAGAACGCCTTAGAAGAGGATTTTCACGTGTATCGAAGCTCATGATTGGCTATTGGGTATCAGGTTGGGATGTTTCTTGCAAGTGTGGCATGGGAATGTCTCAAGTTTCTTCGAGTTCTGTGATCTTGCCTTTCTTTTCATCAAGGAATGATTCCTCAAGAAAAGTTGTATTTCTTGAGACAAACACCTTTTGTTCAGTTTGATTATAGAAATAGTATCCTATGGATTCCTTAGGAGAGCGAACAATGTACCATAAGTTAGAACGAGATTCTAACTTATCTCTCACTGTCCTCTTCACATAAGCAGGACAACCCCAAATTCTTAAGTAAGAGTAACTAGGGATTTACCATGACACATTTCATAGGCCGTTTTAGGGACTGACTTAGACTGATCAAGATTCGGAATCTTGGCTGCACTTTCTAGAGCATAACCCCAGAAAGAAGGTGGTATGTCAGTGAAACTCATCATGGAACGAACCATATATCAAGTAGGGTTCAATTCCTTCTCTCAGAAACTCCATTAAGCTGAGGAGTTCTCGGAGGAGTCCACTGAGCGATAATTCCATTATCACTGAGATGACTAAGGAATTCTTCACTATGATACTCGCCACCTTGATCAGATCAAAGTGTCTTGATCTTGTGACCAGTTTAGTTCTCAACCTCCTTTTGAAATTCTAAGAATTTCTTAAAAGCCTCAGATATGTACTTCATTAAATGCATATAACCATAACGACTAAAGTCGTCAGTAAAGGTTATGAAGTACTGATGATTGTTTCGAGTGCTTACGCTAAGCGATCCACAAACATCAGAATGGATCAAATCAAAAGTCTTAGTGGATTAACACTCCCTTTGAAAGGATTTTTGGAGATTTTTCCTATGAGACAGGATTGGGAAGTTAACTGTTTAAGGTCATTTTCAGAGAATGTCCCTAAGATAGTTAACTTGCTAATTATGTTTTTGGAAATATATCCTAATCTAGCGTGCCACAAAGATGCTGAGACTTCGTCATCTCTCTTACGCTTTGTTTCTCGTTGTATATTCAATATTGGTGTTTTGAGTTAGATAAAGTCCATTATTTAATGTACCAAGGTGTATTGAAAAACTATTCTTTTTAAGGAAAAAGTTGTCATTCTTAATATTAATTTCATAGCTTTCACAATCAAGTATTGGAACTGAAATTATATTACGAATAATGTCTGGTACAAATAGGACTTTATTTAAAACTAATTCAAACCGACCTAAATCTAGTCTAATTGTGCCTAAAGCTTGAGCCTCAACGGTTGAGCCATCTCAAATCTTCAAGTCACATTCTCCTCATTTGAGCTGCCGAACCTCACTTAGCATCTGTAAGTGATTATAGATATGAGATCCACAACCGGTATCAAGTACCCAAAAGTTAGAACTAATAGAAAGATTTACTACAACGAGAAACATACTTTTCTTTAGAGTAGCATTGTACTCCTGACAGTTTCTCCTCCAATACCTCGATTTGCCACAATAGAAGCAAATGTCCTCTTTCTGATCACGTTTCTTCTTTTGGGCTTTTCCCTTCGTGATGCCTCTATTGGGCCTAAGGGACTTCTTCTTCTTTTGGGCTTTCTTGCCCTTGCCTTTAGAAGGCTTAGAAGAAGATGGAGTTGTGACCATCATAACTTTATTGTTCTTGTTGATCGTGTTTTTAGCAGTCACAAGCTGACTAATTAACTCAGCTACACTAGCATTTGCATGATTCATGTTGAAGTTAAGGACAAAAGGGTTTAATGATGGTGGGGGCGAGGCTAGCAACAAATCCACTGAAAGCTCATCTCTCAGTGGCATGTTTATGGAGGCAAGTGTCTCAGTAAGAGCAAGAAACTTGAGTCCATATTCATTGACACTTGTACCTTCCCTCGTTCTCAAATGGAACAATTCTTTTGAGATGTTATACCTTGTAACACGCTCATGAGGGTGCTAAAGTTGCTCTAAGTCGTCTTAAATCTCCCAAGAAAATTCCATGGACTCATGTTGTCTTCGTATGTCCGGAGACATATTAGTAATCATGAGACAACGGGTTTGGAGATTATCATCCTTTAACTTCTGGATCACGTCCCGTTCAGCCCAGGTTGGAGCTTCCCCTTTAGGAACGTGCTCCACCTCAAAGAGAACATAAGTTCTCTTCTCAGAATCTTGAACAATTTTTAGATTCCTAAGCCAATCAGAATAGTTGGGACCAGTCAACTTGTTTGCCTCGAGGATCGATACAAGAGGGTTTTTGGTTACCATTTCAAAATACGTAGAGAATCACAGAATCTACGACCAAAATGGAAAAACAAAGAACTAAGTGAGCATGCTGAATAATAACGATATATATAAGATTAGGTCTTTAATCTATGTTGCTCCCACTATTTTTAGAAGATCTATAATTCCCTAAAGATCCTAGAGGAAACTCGTTTTCCCAATGGGTAGTAAGATCCCAAGCACGTTATTTTGAACCCACGACTCGTGGCCATTCTCCATAAAGTTTAAGTTAGATACGACTTGCCAATTCCAACTCTGTGGAATCCTTAGTAATGATTTTTGCATCGCCCATCTTTCAAAAAGGACCCACGACTCGTGTGACATTCTTATTTACTTAGGCGTTAAGCAAGACCTATCAATCCTAAGATCAGGAAAAAAACATAGTTCGAACGACCCACGACTCGTGGCCATCACCTTGCTAAAATCGATTATGAAATATTGATCACTAAGTGTGATCAATTAGGATACTAGGAACTAATAGGTTCCACATAATCACCCCACGACTCATGGCCAGTAATTAGCTCCCCTATTAAAGTTAAATCCTACATATGGAATGCTAGGAATTTAGTTCAAAGCTTTCACGTCGAACAAAACACCTATTTTCAAAAATTTGCTTAATATTTAAGTGGGAATTATTTCGATTTTAACCGGAGAGTTGTCCGGTTCGACCTCACCAACATATATGTTATCCAATTTTTAGTCTTGATTAATGTAAGAACAACTTAAATGCATTCACACAAGCACATTGCAAATAACATGTTCCTAGCATGATACTAACATGAGATGATCATGGGTTTTTCCTATCTTATGCGTGATATGTGGGAGCTACTCCACAACCACAAGTTCTAACATACATGCCACATAAAACAGTTTATATCACATAAGGGAAATGGAAATAAAACGATGTCCTATCTATTACAATAATAGAAACCCTCTCTAACAATTTGAGGGGTCTTCACTTATGGCTTCCTTGCTACTTGGTGGTGGATACATCTTACTCTTTGGGTGCATTGTCTCCAAAATGAAAGAAAAAAGACCTCACCGCCTAAATCTACTCTCAATTTACAATAAGAAGAAAAAGACATAAAGTAATAAGGCTCAATCTTCATATTGGTCTTAGATAAATACACGGGGCATACCCCGGCCCAAAAAACAGTAATATGGAAAGCCACAACATAAACAAATAACAGTACGCACATAAGTGAGACACCGACCCCAATTGGAAAAACGCAACTATGGGGCTCCAACCCCAATTTAAACCATCCATTTTTCGTAAATAAAAGCATCACAAGATTAAAAAACCCATGATCACCTAACATAAATAAAATTGCAAGAATTTAAATTTACCCATAAATTAAAATTCTCGCTTCAAGTTCTAGTAACTTAAAATACGACTTAGATGTAATTCTTGATCATGAGCCTTTTCAAATAATCCAAGAAATCTTAAATGAATAAAATTCCAATCAATTTCTGAAAATTAATAATTTTATCTCTTCATTATTTCAAAAATAATAAGTGTAATTTTTTCGAAAAATTAAATCCGTTTAATTTTATAAAATCCAAATTTAAGTAATTATTTCAAAAATAATTTTTTTTAATAAAGGAAATTTTATCAGAAAAATTAAATTAGGAATGGATTGAACAAAACATTAAAAACGAGACCGCTCGAGACTAAGCTGCTCTTGCCTGCAAGCCGCGCAGCTAGCAGGCGAGGCGGGAGGGCTCCCGCGCGGTTGCGGGAGGAGCTGCCGAGCGCGGCTAGGCGCTGGCTGAGATGGTCCCGCATAGTTACGGGAGTTGTTGCACGGATGGTCCCCCTCGGTTGCAGGACTATTATGCTAGGACTCCCACGCGGTTACGGGAGTTATGGCACGGTGGTGATGCGGGCCTAGGCGTGCGACGCCCTACCTCAAAAGCTCAAATCAATCCAAAAAAAAAAATTAAATTTTGATAAAATGGTTTTCATAAAATTTTCAACACTTTCAACACTTTCAATCAAAATTTTCATAACACGCTTTTCAGAAATTTCAAGAGAAGCGAAGATTCAATTTTTTTTTCAGATTTCTAAAAAACTCATGAATACTCAATCACATCTAAATCTAAAAATTTCTACCAAATTCGCTATACGAAGACGAATCAGAATCAGGCCTTACAGCCTAGCTCTGATACCACTTCTTGGGAAAACAAAATAGTAAAGTATCAAAATTTAAATTTTTTTCCCAATAAGTAAGATCGAATCTTACAATTCCTATTCCCGATTTGTAAGGTTTCAAGAAACTCACTTAAATTGATGTTTTCTTGGCATGTTTTGAGACGCCCTCAAGTTCGCTTTAAGTGGCAAGTCCCTCGAACTTCTTCGAATCTTCAAATCTTCAAAACTCGAAAATTGTAGTCCTCTAGAGCAATAATCCACACCAATCTTGATCACGACCTGAATAGGGAGGATGCTAGTACTATATTCAGTGTTTAGGCTCTAAGGGATTGTGTAGTGATTTAGGAGATTTTGCTATCAAACTCGCATTGGGTTCGAACCCCTCCCTTAAATAAGGCTAGGTCGTTCGAAGCTCTATGCCTTGTTGGACAAGGATTTTTTATGCTCCAAGATTTCTAATTACTTGCTAAGCTTTTCTACTTTGACCAAAATACCTTGTGATCAACTTACCCTTCAAGTAATTCTATCTAACTCCTTTAGATATTTAATGAGATATTTTTATTTATTCACAATGAATAAATTAATGTCAATAATTAATTAATTATTTATTGATCACTTAATTTCAAACTTGGACTTTATAATAATTCATAATTAAATTAAAGTGTAACGCCCCGGCGGAGGGCAATCACATCCTACCCCGCGCTAAGAGTCTAACTCGTATATGAAACTGGCATCCATATACGTGTCGTTCCCAAAGCAAGCGGTGATGGACGAACAACCTGGCTAGGTAGTACCTAAACAACTCAACTCAACGCGCCATAAAGAAAGCAACAAACATGTGGAAGCGAGCATAAAATTTTTTCAACAAACATGTAGCATGCAATCGGAATAAATTCATAAACGTTAGTCAACACATCACGCAGTTCAACGGGTTTAAGAGCATGCAACCTGTCCCGATAAGAAATAATATAAATACGGGTTCCACTTCCTAGGCACCTGTCCTGAAATAAAATCATAAATACGGGGTTCAACTACCTAGTCACCTGTCCCGACAGAATAATATATCCAAATATCATTGGATCATCACGATCCCAACCTCTACAATTTTCATAAACGGAATTCATATAAGAATGTAACATTTTCAACTTTATCATAATGCCCACCAAGGCTAACGAAAGCATTAAACCATAATAACATACATGAACATCAACTTAAAGTAAATGCAGACCCGACACAACTTCTACGAGCCAAGACTCTATGACATACCGCCTAGCAAGACCCCAGAAAACCTGCAGACAATACGTAGGTTGAAGAGTCAGTTCAAAAGGAACCGGTGAGGATATAATATAAAGAATATAATAAAGGGTATACTGTATGCTATATCGAAGGCGTTCATGGTCCATTTAACTTTTCAAAATCAATGCAAGGGTTTTCAAAACAACGGATCATAAACTACAACAAACTGGTTCGGCGAGAATGAGCACTCCATCCAAACTCTCCAAACCAAACATAATATCATACCAATCCAACCATAGTACCATTGATGTCGAGGTTGCGCACCCCCGAACATCCATACATATGGAGAAGTCGGTCCATGACACCTTGTTCTCCCCAAGAGAACTTCAGCCCTGAAACCTCCTCAGAGTCTTAGTAATCTTGTCCACAGTGGGAACTTCCTAAGGAGGCATCCGTCAGCCCTTGCAAGCGTCCACAGTGGGAACTTCCTAATGCTACTTACCTCCGTCCCCGAGGGCTATCTAAGAATTCCCCAAGCAAGCGTCCTTACAAGGTACAACACTCCATGCAACTCACATCACATGGTCTACATAATCTCGTTACACAAGGCACAACCATACATATATATATCCTTCTCAAAACCAAACATTTCGGGTACCTATCTCGTATACCAAGGTTCATACCATACTTGTAAACCATTTTCAATCAGCAACTAATTATGTATAACGAGCCAAGCTCCCAAAACCGGCATATAGAAAGCCTATATATAATTTGAAAACGAATATTGAAAACAAATCATGAAGGTTATACGGTATTGTACACAGTTTGAAAACATTTTAACATAACTCCTCACCTGGACCGAAGTTACCAAGAAGAAGTTGACCAAACGAACAACAAGCACTTGACCTCCTGTGGCTCACCACTTATACAAGACATACACATATACTCCACAATTAAGACTTGACCAAAAAGACCCCTTAACATGACGCACGACGAAGTATCTTGCTTAACATGAGATAAATGCATGCAAGGATGATTCTAATATGCTTATCATGATATGTTATGGTCAAATAGAGCATAGAGATTGCACAAAAGGTCATCGATAAGTATAAGCAACCACATAAAGAATGAAAGGTCAGGGAATACGTATCCATAATCTTAACAATTACCAAACATATATAGTTAGCATTTACAAATCCAATTTACGTAAGACGTCACGTTGATTGCACATTAGCAAGCAAGTTTCAACAACATAATTAAAGCATCAAAGATATCACATACAGAAACATGATTCCAAACAAGGTAAATCATGCTCGGGGTTCGGAAGTGTAATGCAAGTGAAAACAAAGCAAAACGGTCAAGAAAATACGTCACATGAATTCCAACCAAAGAGTGCTCACACGGCCGTTTGGATTTTCAGTTTAAACATTAAAAGGGCATTTAAGACTTCTCGGTACAAAATAGAAGGCTCTACACTAAAACACGGTTCCAAGCATGATAAAAAGTGCATACAAGTTCGTAAGAATGCATAGCTTAAGAGAGTATAAGCATTTGAAGTGAGAGTCACAAGGCACTTAGCATAAGAACGTAAACAATTAGCTAAACAACAACGAGCATATTAACATTATTAATCAAGCATGTCCATGGTTCATAAGATCACAATCATGACAAGGATAATTTCAAACGTTGCATATTTACACCATACGAATTCATCAAAGTCTAACTAAAATAATCAATTCAATTACCAAATTCATGCTGTAGCACCCCAAGCGCAAAGCGCCACATCCCCCGTACTAGAACTCGACATGTGTAACAAAATGGAGAATCCGTACACGAACCAAGCACTAGCGAATGGGTGACAAACAAAAGACCTTCCTAAGCTAGGCGGTCTAAACCCTCAAACAGAGCACGCAAAAAGAAAACATACAAAAGCAGAAGCATTCAACTAACTTAAACAAGGCATATTGTCAAGGTTATAAACCACTTCAACCGGATTATTTACAAACTTAACAAAACGGTACCAAAAGTTACAAATACAAAATCAACCCTCAAAATACAAACTTCAAAAGTATAAATGCAGAGTGAACTAAATACGAAAATGCAGACTCAACTAGACTGATAAGATTCCAACCGACAGCAAACCGCCTAGGTCGAAACGATAGACCGGTACCTGCAAACTAAAAACATAAAGAGGGAGGGGTCAGTCACACTGACTGAGTGAGGGGCTACACACGCACGCGTACATACATATAGACAGCATAGCACATATCACATAAGGGAGTTCATGAACCGGGACGTGGTTTTTACATTCTAAACCATTTTCACACGTGATACTAGGTATAGGGAATAAAAGAGTTAGGCCGAAGGCCAAAACAACCAAATTTTATTAATTAAGAATCCACTCCCATTTTACGAACTAATTCTTAACAGACTAACATAGCAGAAATCAAACATAACACACACCTAACCAAACGTACACACATACCATCCGCCGACCTAAAATGAGCCATCTTGGATTCATAACACACGCACACATCCGTCGACCTAAAATGAGCCGTACCGGATTCAGAACACACACACGCTCAAACATATTCGGAATCAGAATCAGAATCACACTTACCCGGAACATACACACCCAACACACTTACCATAACCCACATCACACGTTCTTATCAACTGCATACAAACCATACCACACACCTGTACATACTTACCATATGCACACTTATCAAACATACACACTTACATACTTATCACATGCATATGTATCATACATACACACATACATACGTATCATACATACACATATGCATACCCACACACACACACACGTACACACACATATCATTCATACTCACACACATACGTAGACTTACACATAGTGTATCTTATTCCACAACATATAACATAATCGTACATATTCATATCGCACACCTATTTACATATACTTAAGGCTTATAATCACATGCATACATATCGGTTACATATCTTTAGGCTGTAACTATAACCTAACCTCACCTTTACACTGACGACATCGAGGCAAACGGGGATAAAACCAACGCCTATGGAGCAACCACGTCACCAACGGGATACTCCTCTGAACAAGACAAACATCAAAGATATACTTAAACTCACAATGAGCCATATAGACGCTCGGCAAATGCGTATGAATGCGAATGATGCAATGCAAGTCATAATCATTCAAAGTCAAACACTTCAAATCAAATACCATATTATCATGCCAATAACACATAAATCGAGCTCATAAGACATCATATAATAGCATATCAAGAGCATATACGAAGTTAAAACACATAAGGAAGCAACAAGAGATCACACAGGGAGCATACAAGTTCACATCTTACATAAAGGAATCTAAATTCCCTAAACGACACGTAAAACTAACACATAGCATGTCAAATAATCACATAATATATCACTTTATATCATAACACATGCACATTCAAGTTTAAATCACGTAAACAAGGTAAGATATGCAAAGAGATATCATTCGTATCACTCAAACGTATATCGATTCAAATCACATTTACACTTATCAAATGAATTCATAAAATTAGAGTAATTAAGGAAACATATCAGATAATAACATATTAACACGTTAGGATCATAATTGGGGTGGGAGAAATCAAATAAAAGAGAAGAGAACTAAGAAAACAAAGTTCGGAGCAAAGGGAGCTACTGCCTCAAATCCACCCCGGTGGATTATTTTCAAAGAGAAAATCCACCCCGGTGGATTCAGGTCAGAAAATTTCCGAAGAAGGCCTGCCCCAAATCCACCCCGGCGGATTTTTTTCAAAGGAAGAATCCACCGTCGTGGATTTGAGTCAGGGGCCAAATTTTCGAGAAATAAGCTTGAAAACACCCAAAAAACTTCAAACAAACCACATAAACACCAATCTAACACATAAATCAAGATATATGCAGCAAGGATACAAGGATTCATGCCCTAGTTCATGCAAAAATCGAAGCTAAAGTGAGGAGAAAGGGATGCTCACAAGGTTCAAGCTCATGCAAAGTTCATCTATGGCACACTCATGAATCCTTAACCATAACTCAAACTAAGTTCATATAAATCAAATAGGATTTCATAGGATCATATAACATGCTTCACATCAAAAGAATTCATAAGGAATCATACAAGAATCAAGAAAATGCATTAAACCGTTACTATTCATCACATATGCCAAAGAATGATCAAACATAGATGAAAGCTTGAAAATTAGGAGGTAAAATGACCACAAATGGAAGGAGATCACAAATATTAACTTACCTCTTAGTTTGGAAGAGATTTGATTAAGATTGGGTCCAAATTCTTGAAGAGATGAATAGTGGTGGGTGTCTTCCTCTCCTCTTCTCCTATAAATCTGACTTGGGGCCAATTTTTCTCCTCCTCTTGGGGTGTGTTCGAAGTGAGGCTGAGGGAGAGTGATAGACATGCAAGTTGGTGAAAGGTGGGGCCAAGAATGAGTTGAATTGGTCAACAATTGAGGTCGTTATGGCTAATTAAATAAAATGTGGCAAATCTGTCACACGAGTTCGGTTCGGGCGAAATTCGGACAATCAAATGGGCTTAGAAAAATACCAAGTTGGTTCTTTAGTTTCCTTTCTTTGTTATGAGTCCGACGCATCTTTTGGAATTCGAATCCGAATTCCCGAGCTCAAGTTGTGGCCTCCGGAACCCAAGGCGCGCTAAAACAAGTTAGGCCCTCGAGTCCCTAACAAATAAAACGGTATCAAAACCGTATCAAACGAACTCTAAAATAATAAACGAGCATATAAACAAGTTTATAAATCATATAATTCACGTATGCCAAGTTGTCACAAAACCTAGAATTGAAAATGGGATTAAACGGATTAAAAACGATTGAAAAGGTTCAAAAAACGTTTAAAACTTAAACGTAAAGCATATAACGAATATTCAAATCTTCAAATAAATCACATAATCGCATAATTAATTAATTAAATACGTACTTAGCACACTCGTGATGTCGTACCTGAAAGGCCGAAAAGTTGGGATGTTACAAACTACCTCCTTAAAAAGGACCTGGTCCTCCAGGTCTGCCTACTCAAGTAAGAACTGCGAGCAACTCTCTCGTATTCACCCAAGTTCGAGGTTCATGATGTTCCGATGAGGGTTAGCTCAAGAAAGGTCTTCTAGCACAGGGGGTTTGATCCTTCAAATGTTGACGAAAGGCTCCTTCTCGACTTGGTTCCGACTAGGAGCAGTTCGATTTGTCTCGCACGATGAGAGGGTCTAAACGAGATTCAACACCCACCGTTTGATTCATTTCAAGCTAACTCAAGAGCTCGGAGGTACACGAGTGGCGTTGTCACCGGATTGCCACCACTCGCACCTTCTCACGGTTGTTGAATCGCCTTGAAAGATCGGTGGAATCACGACCCTGAACTTACCATAGGGTTAGAACACTCGCACTCTCAAAGTCGTCTCTCGAGACAAATAAGCAGCAACAAGCACAAGTGCAGGAAATACCAAGGAAAGAGAAAAGGGCAACACGCAATTAATGGGCACACGCACGGAGTAAGCAAATAGGTAACACAAATAGGTGGGTTACCCCAAAATCAAACAATGTATGAAATGAGATGCTATGAATGTTTTAAAGTACCTTGCACCTCGACGATAGCATTAGCCTCGGCATCAATCTCACCTTGTGTCCTAATTTTCCACATCCAAAGCAAGCTCCCAATTTCTTCCTAGAAGTCTCCTACGTGTGATTCGGTCTCTTGCAATAGGAACATCGAATCAGTTTCGATGGAGCGGGTATCGGATCCGGAGTCGGAAGTCGGGGTTTCTTGATAGCATCGAGAAGTTCTTTCGTGCCGAAGATTTGAGGGTTATCTTCAAATACCGACCTCTTTCCCAAACTCGAACTTGATCCCAGGTGATAGGTTTGGGGTTCCAATCTTCGTTGTTCGGCCTCGACTTTAATAGCTTTCCTTGTTGCCTTAGCCCATGTATCCACCGTATCAGCTTGTAAACCTCACTGAATATCTTCTCGTAACCCGTGTACAAAATTTTGAGCCTTCAAAGTATCATTGTCCGTAATGTGAGAGGCATAAGGAGCAGGCCTCTCAAACTCTGGAATATAATCCTCAACGGTCCGGTCTCCTTGTTTGAGGTCCAGAAATTCTTGCAATCTTCTCTCCCGCGAGCTTTGAGGGATGTACTTGTCACGGAATTCCCTCGTAAAATTTTCCCAATTAAATTCTTCGCCATTCCTTTCCAAACGAGTTCTTGTCCCCTTCAACCAACTTGAAGCTTGTCCTTGGATATATCGAGCGGTGCATACGACCTTTTCTTATGAAGGAGCGGGGCAAATCTCCTAAATTTTGGTGATTTCGGTTAACCATTCTTCCGCCTCTATGTCATTACCCCCAAGCCACTTTGGAGGGTTATTACCTTCACCTTGAGGATTTGGTTGTGGTGGATTTTGTTGAAGATGATCAAGAAGGGCTTGCACAATATCTTCTACGGTAGGGGGTGGTGGAGGAACATTCTCACGATTTCTTCTCCTTGGAGGCATCCTGTAGAAGTACAAATTCAAAGAAATATCGATGCGTAGGGGTTTAGTGCATGTTCATGTGAACAATTAATACACTTAAGAGCAATTCATACAATTAAGAGCACATAAGTCACATAAAAGTGAAAGTGAATGCAAACAAACACACATATTCCTAAGCCGAACGACCTAGACAGACAGACACGACATGAGAGCCCCGGTTTTACAACCCGAAGCTCTGATACCACTTTAGATGTAGCACCCGGAGCGCAAGACGCCACATCCCCCGCACTAGAACCCGACACGTGTAACGAAACGGAGAATCCGTACACGCACCAAGCACTAGCGAACGGGTGACAAACAAAAGACCTTCCTAAGCTAGGCGGTCTAAACCCTTAAACAGAGCGTGCAAAAAGAAAACATACAAAAGCGGAAGCATTAAACGAACTTAAAAAAAAGGCATATTATCAATGTTATAAACCACTTCAACCGGATTATTTACAAACTTAACAAAACGGTACCAAAAGTTACAAATACAAAATGAACTCACAAAATACAAACTTCAAAAGTACAAATGTAGAGTGAACTAAACATGAGAATGTAGACTCAACTAGACTGACAAGACTCCGACCAACAGCAAACTGCCTAGGTCGAAACGACAGACCGGTACCTGCAAACTAAAAACATAAAGAGGGAGGGGGTCAGTCACACTGACTGAGTGAGGGGCTACACACCCACGCGTACATACGTATAGACAGCATAGCACATATCACATAAGGGAGTTCATGAACCGGGGTTTGGTTTTTACATTCTAAACCATTTTCACACGTGATACTAGATATAGGGCATAAAAGAGTTAGGCCGAAGGCCAAAACAACCAAATTTTAATAATTAAGAATCCACTCCCATTTTACAAACTAATTCTTAACAGACTAACATAACAGAAATCAAACATAACACACACCCAACCAAACGTATCACACATACCATCTGTCGACCTAAAATTAGCCGTCTCGGATTCAGAACACACGCACACCTCCGTCGACCTAAAATGAGCCGTCCCGGATTCAGAACACACACACGCTCAGACATATTCGGAATCAGAATCAGAATCAGAATCACACTTACCCGGAACATATGTTGGAAAACACGAATCAGAAAGCAGCGGAATTTAAAAAATTTTCCCAACAAAAGGATCTAGGACTCGCAATCGTGTAACCAAATTCGTAAAGATAGAAAACTTACTTTTCTTTTATTCTTTCTTGAAGCGTTTCAAGCCACCCAAGAACGCTCTTCTCGCGGCTTGATCCCCTCTCCTTGGTAAAGCTCGAATCTTCAAACTTCTAACTTGAAGTCTCTAGAGAAAGTCCACCAACTTGATCACAATCTAACTAGTAAGGATGCTAGTTCTCTAGTTAGTGTTTAGGCTTAACCTAGGGTTTAATTTAATCTTGGAGAAAGGAAGGTGTTCAACACATGAACCAAGAATTGTCTATTAGCTCTAAAGGGGAGCATGAGCTCCCCTATATATAGGAAAGGGGAGGGGCGGCCGAACCCAGTCCTAATGGACAAAGGATTTGGTCCCTCTCTCTCCTATTACTTGATCATCAAGTATTTTCCAACTTTGACTTTGAATTCTAATCCTAGTCAACTTTTAAGAGAGCTAAAAATATCCAAACTATTTTTGGATAATTTTATACTTTATTTATTATAAAATAAATAACTTATTTTTATCTAATTAATTAATTCATAATTAATTAACTAGATTATTTTCTCCAAAATTAGACTTTCTTTTTAATTCAAAATTAAACCAAAGTCTATTAAATAATTAACTAATTAATTATTTAATATATATATAATATATATATACACACGTGTGTGACACGTGTCACAGTGACACGTGTCACTCATGTGAGCCACACGTGTGATTTGACACGTGTGGAACCCTCTTGGCCCGATTAACTCGTTTAATCATTTTCAAGCCTCAACTCATGTAACCAAGTTGTTGTGTGTGACCCTCTAGGTTCTCAATTCAATTAGCAGTGACCCCAATTAATTAATTCACTAATTAATTAATCAGTCCACAGATTAAACGACCATAGTCTAGCAACAGGTGTTTAACCCCTAGCTGAATTGGAATCTTCGGATTCGACAGAACCTTTAAGTCATTGATTCATGTGAGATACAATCCTCCTACTTACTATCTCTCAACCAAGATCTAGGGCAAGGGAATAATCAGAACCCTAATAATCCGGTCTTAAAGCTAAGTGCATTTCATATCCATTTGATCTCAATCCAAGAAACCCTTTTCTTGATGTCTTGATCTACTGCCTTGGCCAAGGACTCCATATGGCATATGAATGACTTACACAATAAGAGATCACCTTGCAAATGCAAGTGTAGGCCCTTTCTTGATTCTCATTCACTTTCATGAATCACTTGTGCAGCCCCAGCATAAGCCTTGAATTAGTTGTCTAAGGCGACACCCTTTAAAACTTATACCTAAGACTACAGAGTTAACTCATAAAGTGAGAAGGAACCTCAAGTCTAAGGATCAATTAATCGCATCAATGACTCGTGAGATATTTCCTAATCTGGAAGTTTCCATTTCCTGAAATAGAAACTTCCTTTCCCATTTAGGAATGTTCTCACACGGGGCACCTCAGTGAACTTACTTATTAAAGTAAGCACCCTCATGTATCACGCACGTATCAACTATACACTTTGCACCTTCATGAAACAAGGTGGTCCTTCTTAAGGGCGTGATCCCACAAGCAAGCCTTAGAGGAGTCAGGTTGACACTCCCACTGTCTGTAGGACTCATCGGCTTGGAGTATTTTACTAATCATGACTTATGTGATATAAGGCTCGTTTCATGAACCATTTCACCTAAATGGTAGAGTCCTAAAGTCATCAGGATTAGGGGAGTTCTCATACATGCACAGCTAAAGTAAACGCATACCAAACAAGAGCATATAAAGAAGTGTTGCCTCAATTCGTTATTTTATTCAAAGATTGTCTGTGATTACAATAAGGAAAAGCACAAAGCGGATATACAATCGGCTTTCTAGGGCACTATTCCTAACAATCTCCTACTTGCCCGTCAAAGCCATTCTAAAGCTATTCTAAGTCCCATCTTCTGAAGATGACCTTGGAAAGCTTCTCGACTAAGGGGTTTAGTAAGTGGATCTGCCACGTTCTCTGCTGATGTGACCCTCTCAATTCGCACATCTCCTCTTTTGATAATATCACGGATTAGGTGATACTTCCTCATAATGTGCTTGGTCCGTTGGTGAGATCTTGGTTCTCTTGCTTGAGCAACCGCCCCAGTGTTGTCACAAAACACAGTAATGGGGTCTTTCATGCTAGGAACAACATTCAATTCTTGAATGAAGTTTCTAATCCAAACACCTTCCTTAGCTGCATCATTTGCATCTAAGTATTCGGCCTCAGTGGTCGAATCTGCAGTGGTAGTCTGCTTGGAACTCTTCCAACTCACTGCTCCGCCGTTTAGGCAGAAAATGTATCCTGACATTGACTTAAAATCATCTAAGTCAGATGCAAAGCTTGCATGGCAGTATCCTTCGACAGTAAGATCTTTCTGACCTCCGTAAACTAAGAATAAATCTTTAGTACTTTTCAAGTACTTAAGAATATTCTTCACGGCAGCCCAGTGACCATCTCCAGGGTCAGATTGGAAACGACTCGTTACACTAAGTGCATAAGCCACATCCGGTCGAGTACATAACATTGCATACATTATGCTACCTATTGCTGATGCATAAGGTGTATGAGTCATTCTTTCCTTTTCAAGGTTAGTCTTAGGACACATCTTCCTTGAAAGACATGTTCCTACACTCATAGGAAGGTTCTTAACCTTTGCTGACTCCATATTGAATCTTTTCAATACTTTGTCAATGTACATCAACTGTGATAGTCCTATTAACCTTCTAGATCTATCTCTATAGATTTTAATTCCAAGGATATAGGACACATCACCAAGATCTTTCATCTCGAATTGGTTCGATAACCATAACTTAGTCACTTTCATGTCATCCTTCGAATTCCCAATAAGAAGGATGTCATCAACATAAAGTACTAAGAATTGCACTGAGGTCTCCAATTCCTTTCTATACACACATGATTCATTCGAAATTTGGGTGAAGCCAAACGCTTTGATCGATTCATCAAATCGAATGTTCCAATTCCTAGAAGCCTGTTTCAATCCAAAGATTGATCTTTGGAGTTTACAAACCTTTTGCTCACTCCCACTGAATGTGAAACCTATGGGTTGCTCCATATAAATGTCTTTGTCAATGTCACCATTGAGAAAGGCAGTTTTCACATCCATTTGCCATATCTCATAGTCATAATATGCAGCAATGGCAAGCATGATTCGAATGGACTTTTGCATTGCAACTGGTGAAAAGGTTTCGTCAAAGTCCACGCCGGGTCTTTGAGTGAATCCTTTTGCAACCAGTCTTGCTTTGTAGGCCGCAATGCTTCCATCAACTCCAAGCTTTCTCTTAAAGATCCATTTGCAACCTATGGGTTTGACCCCATCAGGCAAATCTACCAAGGTCCAAACTTGGTTGGAGTTCATGGAGTCCATTTCGGATTTCATGGCTTCTATCCACTGTTCAGAGTCAGAATCTGAAAGTGCCTCCTCATATGTTAAAGGATCATTATCCTTTTGAGAGATTTCATGGAAGAATCCATACCATCTCTCCGGCTGTCTAGGAGTGCGTTCAGAACGCCTTAGAGGAGGATTTTCATGTGTATCGAAATTCGTGATTGGTTGTGGTTGATCAGAGTGGGACGTTTCTTCAGTGGGTGGTGTGGGGTCACTTTGTACTTCTTCTAATTCTATGATCTTGCCTTTCTTTTCTTTAAGGAACGGTTCCTCACGAAAAGTGGCATTTCTGGAAACAAACACCTTTTGCTCAGATTGATCATAGAAACAGTATCCTATGGATTCCTTAGGATAACCTGCAAAGTAGCATAAGTTAGAACGAGATTCTAACTTATCTCCCACTGTCCTCTTCACGTAAGCAGGACAACCCCAAATTCTTAAATAAGAATAACTAGGGATTTTACCATGCCACCTTTCATAGGGCGTTTTGGGGACTGACTTAGAGGGAACTAGATTCAGAATCTTTGCTGCACTTTCTAGGGCATAACCCCAGAAAGAAGGTGGTAAGTCAGTGAAACTCATCATGGAACGAACCATATCAAGTAGGGTTCGATTCCTTCTCTCAGAAACTCCATTAAGCTGAGGAGTTCCCGGAGGAGTCCACTGAGAGATAATCCCATTATCCTTGAGATGATTAAGGAATTCTTCACTAAGATATTCGCCTCCTCGATCAGATCGAAGTGCTTTGATCTTGTGACCAGTTTGGTTCTCAACCTCCTTTTGAAATTCTAAGAATTTCTCAAAAGCTTCAGATTTATACTTCATTAAGTATACATAACCATACCGCCTAAAGTCATCAGTAAAGGTTATGAAGTACTGATGATTGTTTCTAGTGCTTACACTAAGCGGTCCACAAACATCAGTATGGATCAAATCCAAAACCTTAGTGGCACGTTCCACAGTTCCTTTAAAAGGGACTTTGGACATTTTTCCTTTGAGACAGGATTCGCAAGAAGTTAACTCTTTGAGATCATTTTCAGAGAATGATCCTAAAGTGTTTATCTTGCTAATTCTGTTCTTGGAAATGTGTCCTAATCTAGCGTGCCATAAGGGAGCTGAAACTTTGTCATCTCTCTTACGCTTTTGTTTCTCGTTGTATATTCATAATATTGATATTTTGAGTTAGGTAAAGTCCATTACTTAGAGTACCGATATGAACGGAAGAGTTGTTCCGTTTGATAAAGTATTTACCATTCTTAATATAAGTTTCATAACCTTCACAATCTAATATTGGAACTGAAATTATATTACGAATAATGCTCGGTACATAAAGGACTTTATTTAATACTAACTCAAAACTACCTAAATCTAATCTAATTGTGCCTAAAGCTCGAGCTTCAACCTTTGAGCCATCGCCGATCTTCAAGACACATTCTCCTTCTTTGAGTTGTTGGACTTCACTTAGCATCTGTACATCATTACAGATATGAGTTCCACAACCGGTATCAAGTACCCAAGAACTAGAATTAATAGAAAGATTTACTTCAACGAGAAAGATACCTTTCTTCAGAGTAGCCTTGTACTCTGGGCAGTTTCTTCTCGAATGTCCCGCTTTGCCACAATGGAAGCAAACATCCTCTTTCTGATCACGCTTCTTCTTTTGGGCCTTTCCCTTCGAAATGCCACCAGTGGGCCTAAGGGGTTTCTTCTTCTTCTTTTGGGCTTTCTTGCCCTTACCTTTAGAAGGCCCAGAAGAGGAAGATGGAGCATTCACCATCAAAACCTTATTGTCCTTCTTGATCGTGCTTTCAGCAGTCACAAGTTGACTAATCAGCTCAGCTACAGTAGCACCAGCATGATTCATGTTGAAGTTAAGGACAAATAGGTTGAATGATGGTGGGAGCGAAGCTAGCAACAAATCCACTGAAAGCTCATCTTTCAGTGGCATGTCCATGGAAGCAAGTTTCTCAGTAAGGGCAAGAAACTTGAGTCCATATTCATGGACACTTGAACCTTCCCTCATTCTCAAGTGGAACAATTCCTTTGAAGTGTTATACCTTGTAACACGTTCATGAGGGCGGTAAAGTTGCTCTAAGTGGTCGTAAATCTCCCAAGCAAATTCCATGCCTCATGTTGCCTTTGCAAGTTCGGAGACATGTTAGCCAACATAAGGCAACGGGCTTGGAGATTATCATCCTTCCACTTCTGAATCGCATCCCACTCGGCCCGAGTGGGAGCCTCCCCTTCGGGACTAGGCTCCCCTTCGAAGAGAACATAAGTTCTCTTCTCAGAATCTAAAATGATTTTTAGATTCGTCAGCCAATCAGAATAGTTGGGACCAGTCAACTTGTTTGACTCGAGGATCGATACAAGAGGGTTTTTGGTTGCCATTTCAAAACACGTAGAGAATCACAGAATCTACGACCTAAATGGTAAAACAGAGAACTAGTGAGCATGCTGAATTATAACGATATACAAAAGATAAGGTTTTTAATCTATTGTAGCTCCCACTGTTTTTCAAAGATCTAGAATTCCCAAAGATCTAAGAGGAACACGTTTCCCAATGGGTACTAAGATCCTAGGCATTTTACCTCGAACCCACGACTCGCGGACATTCTAAGTAAGAACCCTAGGTAGGTACAACTTACCAATTCTAACACCTTTAGAACTCTTAGTAATTGTTTTTGCATCACCTATCTTTCAATATGGACCCACGACTCGTGCGACATCCATATTTACTTACGCGTTAAGCTAGACCCATCAATCATAAGATCATGACCAAAACTTAGTTCGAACGACCCACGACTCGCGGACATCGCCCTTGCTAAAATTGACCACGAAATATTGACCATTTAAAATGATTAATTAGGTAACTAAGAACTAATAAGCTCCACTAGCTATCCCACGACTCGCGGACAATAACTAGCTTTACTTACTAAACTTAAAACCTATTGATGGAATGCTAGGAATTTAATTCAAAATTTGCATCTCGAATTAAACACATATTTGTTCGAAATTAGCTTAATATTTAATGGGAATTTTCGAATCAACCGGAGAGTTGTCCGGTTCGACCTCACCAACATATATGTTATCCAATTTTATTAGTCTTGATTAATGCAAGTACACTTAAATGCATTTCAAACAAGCACATAAACAGATAACATGTCCTAGCATGATACTAACATGTAATGATCATGGGTTCTACCTATCTTATGCGTGATATGTGGGAGCCACTCCACAATCACAAGTTCTAACATACATGCCACATAAACAGTTCAAATCACATAAGGGAAAGCGGTAACAAAATACGAGCCCTATCTCTATTACATTTAACAATTGAGATTCCCCTCCCTAACATTTTGAGGGGTCTTCACTTATGGCCTCCTTGTTACTTGAATGTGGTCCATCTTACTCCATGGGTGCATTGTCTCCAAAATGAAAATAAAACCTCACCACCTATCTCTACTCTAAAATTATAATAAAAAAGAAAAAGACATAAAGTAATAAGGCTCAATCTTCATATTGGCCTTAGACAATTACACGGGGCATACCCCGGCCTAAAAAACAGTAATATGGAAAGCCACATAATAAATCACATAACAGTACGTACATAAGTGAGGCTCCAACCTCAATTGAAAAACGCAACTATAGGGCTCCAACCCCAATTTAAACCATCCATGTGCATAAATCAAAACCATACATAGATCTAAACCCATGATCACCTAAAATGCTTTTGCAAGAATTTAAATTTAACCAATAAATTAAAATTCTCGCTTTAAGCTCTAATAGCTTAAAACACGACTTGATGTGAGTCAAATTTATAAAAGTTTTCAATAAATCCCAAATTACCAAAACAAATAAAATTCCAATAAATTTCTAAAAATTAATAATTTTATCAAGATGTATTTTCCCAAAATATAAACCGTTTCAATTTCTCAAAAATCCCAATTTTAAGTTTTATTCAAAAAAATTAAAACAAATATTCAAAAATAAAATTTTAAAATTAAAATAAAAAATTGGGACTGGATTGCACGAAACACGAAAAGGCCGGATCACGAAAACGGGCTTGCCCGCCCCAAGTGCGGCGTGTGCGCACAGCATGCGCGCACAGCGCGCGGCTAAGGCCGATCGAGTGCGCGCTGGAGCGCGCAGCTCCTGCCGGGGGCGACTGGCCGGTCTGTCCCGGCCAGGCCTGGGCGGCGACGGGCGGACGGCGTGCGGGCGACTGGCCGGTCTGTTCCGGCCAGCCCTGGGCGATGATGGGCGGGCACGCCTAGGCGCGCCCGGGAGGACATCCCGCGCGTGTTCATCGCGATCCGGGCTTTCGTTTCGTGTTTTCGTTCAAAAGCAAAACCAATCCAAGAAATCCAAAACAGTTTATACAGTTTCAAATCTAAAATTGTTTGTCAAAATTAAATTTTATAAAAACCAATTTTCAGAAACTTTCAGGAAAAAAAATACAGTTTCGTAATTCAGGCTTTCTAAAACAATTACAAATACTCAATCGCATCAAGCCTAAGAATTTCTACCAAATTCAGTATAATTGAGACGAATCAGAAACACGATTAACGAGGTGGCTCTGATACCACTTGTTGGAAAACACGAATCAGAAAGCAGCGGAATTTAAAAATTTTTCCCAACAAAAGGATCTAGGACTCGCAATCGTGTAACCAAATTCGTAAAGATAGAAAACTTACTTTTCTTTTATTCTTTCTTGAAGCATTTCAAGCCACCCAAGAACGCTCTTCTCGCGCTTGATCCCCTCTCCTTGGTAAAGCTCGAATCTTCAAACTTCTAACTTGAAGTCTCTAGAGAAAGTCCACCAACTTGATCACAATCTAACTAGTAAGGATGCTAGTTCTCTAGTTAGTGTTTAGGCTTAACCTAGGGTTTAATTTAATCTTGGAGAAAGGAAGGTGTTCAACACATGAACCAAGAATTGTCTATTAGCTCTAAAGGGGAGCATGAGCTCCCCTATATATAGGAAAGGGGAGGGGCGGCCGAACCTAGTCCTAATGGACAAAGGATTTGGTCCCTCTCTCTCCTATTACTTGATCATCAAGTATTTTCCAACTTTGACTTTGAATTCTAATCCTAGTCAACTTTTAAGAGAGCTAAAAATATCCAAACTATTTTTGGATAATTTTATACTTTATTTATTATAAAATAAATAACTTATTTTTATCTAATTAATTAATTCATAATTAATTAACTAGATTATTTTCTCCAAAATTAGACTTTCTTTTTAATTCAAAATTAAACCAAAGTCTATTAAATAATTAACTAATTAATTGTTTAATATATATATAATATATATATACACACGTGTGTGACACGTGTCACAGTGACATGTGTCACTCACGTGAGCCACACGTGTGATTTCACACGTGTGGAACCCTCTTGGCCCGATTAACTCGTTTAATCATTTTCAAGCCTCAACTCATGTAACCAAGTTGTTGTGTGTGACCCTCTAGGTTCTCAATTCAATTAGCAGTGACCCCAATTAATTAATTCACTAATTAATTAATCAGTCCACAGATTAAACGACCATAGTCTAGCAACAGGTGTTTAACCCCTAGCTGAATTGGAATGTTCGGATTCGACAGAACCTTTAAGTCATTGATTCATGTGAGATACAATCCTCCTACTTGCTATCTCTCAACCAAGATCTAGGGCAAGGGAATAATCAGAACCCTAATAATCCGGTCTTAAAGCCAAGTGCATTTCATATCCATTTGATCTCAATCCAAGAAACCCTTTTCTTGATGTCTTGATCTACTGCCTTGGCCAAGGACTCCATATGGCATATGAATGACTTACACAATAAGAGATCACCTTGCAAATGCAAGTGTAGGTCCTTTCTTGATTCTCATTCACTTTCATGAATCACTTGTGCAGCCCCAGCATAAGCCTTGAATCAGTTGTCTAAGGCGACACCCTTTAAAACTTATACCTAAGACTACAGAGTTAACTCATAAAGTGAGAAGGAACCTCAAGTCTAAGGATCAATTAATCACATCAATGACTCGTGAGATATTTCCTAATCTGGAAGTTTCCATTTCCTGAAATAGAAACTTCCTTTCCCATTTAGGAATGTTCCCACACGGGGCGCCTCAGTGAACTTACTTATTAAAGTAAGCACCCTCATGTATCACGCACGTATCAACTATACACTTTGCACCTCCATGAAACAAGGTGGTCCTTCTTAAGGGCGTAATCCCACAAGCAAGCCTTAGAGGAGTCAGGTTGACACTCCCACTGTCTGTAGGACTCATCGGCTTGGAGTATTTTCCTAATCATGACTTATGTGATATAGGGCTCGTTTCATGAACCATTTCACCTAAATGGTAGAGTCCTAAAGTCATCAGGATTAGGGGAGTTCTCATACATGCACAGCTAAAGTAAACGCATACCAAACAAGAGCATATAAAGAAGTGTTGCCTCAATTCGTTATTTTATTCAAAGATTGTCTGTGATTACAATAAGGAAAAGCACAAAGCGGATATACAATCGGCTTTCTAGGGCACTGTTCCTAACAACATACACACCCAACACACTTACCATAACCCACATCACACGTTCTTATCACCTACATACAAACCATACCACACACTCGTACATACTTACCACATGCACACTTACATACTTATCACATGCATACGTATCATACATACACACATACATACATATCATACATACACATATGCATACCCACACACACACACGTACACACACATATCATGCATACTCACACACATACGTACATACACACATCATACATAGATTTACACATAGTGTATCTTATTCCACAACATATAACATAATCGCACATATTCATATCGCACACCTATTTACATATACTTAAGGCTTATAATCACATGCATACATATCGGTTACATATCTTTAGGCTGTAACTATAACCTAACCTCACCTTTACACTGACGACATCGAGGCAAACGGGGATAAAACCAACACCTATGGAGCAACCACGTCACCAACGGGATACTCCTCTGAACAAGACAAACATCAAAGACATACTTAAACTCACAATGAACCATATAGATGCTCGACAAATGCGTATGAATGCGAATGATGCAATGCAAGTCATAATCATTCAAAGTCAAACACATCAAATCAAATACCATACTATCATGTCAATAACACATAAATCGAGCTCATAAGATATCATATAATAGCATATCAAGAGCATATACAAAGTTAAAACATATAAGGAAGCAACAAGAGATCACACATGGAGCGTACAAGTTCACATCTTACATAAAGGCATCGAAATTCCCTAGACGTGTCGTAAAACAAACACATAGCATGTCAAATAATCACATAATATATCACGTTATATCATAACACATGCACATTAAAGTTTAAATCACTTAAACAAGGTAGCAGATGCAAAGAGATATCATTCGTATCACTCAAAAGCATATCGATTTAAATCACGTTTACACTTATCAAATGACTTCATAAAATGAGAATAATTAAGCAAACATATCATATAATAACATATTAACACGTTAGGATCATAATTGGGGTGGGAGAAATCAAATAAAAGAGAAGAGAACCAAGAAAACAAAGTTTGGAGCAAAGGGAGCTACTGCCTCAAATCCATCCCGGTGGATTATTTTCAAAGAGAAAATCCACCCCGGTGGATTCAGTTCAGAAAATTTCCAAAGAGGGTATGCCTCAAATCCACCCCGGTGGATTTTTTTCAAAGGAAGAATCAACCCTCGTGGATTTGAGTCAGGGGCCAAATTTTCGAGAAAAAAGCTTGAAAACACCCTAAAAACTCCAAACAAACCACATACACACCAATCTAACATTTAAATCAAGATATATGCAGCAAGGATACAAGGATTCATGCCCTAACTCATGCAAAAACTGAAGCTAAAGTGAGGAGAAAGGGATGCTCACAAGGTTCAAGCTCATGCAAAGTTCATCTATGGCAAAACCTAAACTAAGTTCATATAAATCAAATAGGATTTCATAGGATCATATAACATGCTTCACATCAAAAGAATTCATAAGAAATCATACAAGAATCAAGAAAATGCATTAAACCCTTACTATTCATCACATATGACAAATAATGATCAAACATAGATGAAAGGTTGCAAATTAGGAGGTAAAATGACCACAAATGGAAGGATATCAAAAATATTAACTTACCTCTTAATTTGGAAGAGATTTGATGAAGATTGGGTCCAAATTCTTGAAGAGATGAATAGTGGTGGTTGTCTTCCTCTCCTCCTCTCCTATAAATCTGACTTGGGGCTAATTTTTCTCCTCTTCTTGTGGTGTGTTCGAAGTGAGGCTGAGGGAGAGTGATAGAGATGCAAGTTAGTGAAAGGTGGGGCCAAGAATGAGTTGAATTGGTCAACAATTGACGGAGTTATGGCTAATTAAATAAAATGTGGCAAATCTATCACACGGGTTCGGTTTGGGCAAAATTCGCAGGACCAAACGGGCTTAGAAAAATACAAAGTTGGGTTCCTTAGTTTCCTTTCTTCTTTATGAGTCCGATGCATCTTTCGAAATTTGAATCCGAATTCCCGAGGGCAAGTTATGGCCTTCGGAACCCAAGGCGCTCTAAAACAAGTTAGGCCCTCGAGTCCCTAACAAATAAAACGGTATCAAAACCGTATCAAATGAACTCTAAAATAATAAACGATTATATAAACAAGTTTACAAAACATACAATTCACGTATGCCAAGTTGTCACAAAACTTAGAATTGAAAATGGGATTAAACGGATTAAAAACGAGTTGAAAAGGTTCAAAAAAACGTTTAAAACTTAAAAGTAAAGCATATAACGGAGATTCAAATCTTCAAATAAATCACATAATCATATAATTAATTAATTAAATGCGCACTTAGCACACTCGTGATGTCGCACCTGAAAGGCCGAAAAGTTGGGATGTTATACATGCCTTGTAGTAAAATGCATAGATAAGGTCAATTCGACCATTTAAACGTATGTGAAGTTTGCAAGATTCTACACATAGCAATTACAAGTCATACTTGACAATTAATTCAATTATTATACATAAGAGGTCATAATCTTAGTCAAGGGTAAGTTCATGCAACGTTATTACATTCATACGTCATGCTTAATATGAATAAGGCATATATTTAATCACATAAAGTCAAGCTTTTAAGCTTAACCGCATATTCTCGATTTATTTGTACCATACTTTAGGAATTCATAACATGTTTTTCCATACAAGCTCGATTATAGTATGTATTCATAGATTCATGGAAATTACACAAACATCCCCTAAACAATTCATAAAGGTTTAGAAAAATTACACAAACTGTAACACCCCTAACCTGGGCCGAGTCAGGAGAGGTAAGTAAAGGGTTATTCAAGAAGTGTTTACGATCTCGATCCTTATTTACTCTTTCATGCATTACATTCTTATGTGACTTATGTGCTATAGTTTAATTAAAAGTTCGTAATTTAATTATTTCCTTTATCGAGAATGTATCTTGAAACTTTTCTCATAAGAATCTTAGAACTCTAGTATACATACCTTCCAGCACCTAAAACCCCTTCATATATTTCAAAACCTATTCCTACAATTTTAGGTTAGAAATTACGAAAATACCCCTAAAGCCCTAGAATTTTCCTACATTCCCCGAAGTACTTTTACCACCTAATATTGTGACCAAAAGAATCCTCACATTATTTTGAGGATCTTGACACTCTCCGTGAACCATGATTCCCATCCTAACTCTAATAGCGTCAAAAAACCGGCAAAACCCTAGCTTATAGTTCGATTGTAAATAACTCTTTACTCATCTACTTTTCGATATTCAATATTATAGTCAAAACGACCCTTGAATTATTTTATGAATTTTCATACATTTACTAAAAATCGATTCCACCCATAGCATATTTTATAAATATTTTCCTTTTTAAAAATTATCATTTTATTTTAAACAATTAGCTTCCATTCAATATTCGAAATTTTACTTAAAACGTTTCTTGAATTTTCCTCTAAAATATGATAATTTTTACAACCTTTAAACTTCTTCATAGCTTCGTTTATATAATTTTCTCATGATTTTCATCATCTTTAATATTCATAGTTTATAAACGAAAACTCTAAATATTCCACATTTGTAATCAAAACGAAGCTTATTTTTCACTCATTCTTTCATTAATTTACTACTTCAAGTTTTCACCTCTCGACTCTTGAATAAATTTTATACCATTTTATATTTATTTTTATAGACCTTCTAGAAAGTTTAAATAAATGGATATATTTTCTCCACATTTCCTAACTAATTACGAAGCATATGTTTAAATTATAAGACAACCACATTTCCTCCGTAGCTACCAAGTATTTGTCTAGGATATGAAGTGTAACATCCCAACCTTCCGGATCTACAAGTATGCATTTACGGGGTGTTAAATGCGTTATTATTTATTTAATTATGCCTTTTATTGCTTTTAATGTTCTTAATTAATTGATATTACCTGTTTAATTGCTATTTGAAATTTTGAACGTTTATGCCCTTTTTGTTTGTATTTTGTTTCTTGTGTGCCCTTGTTTGATTCCGACTTTTGTGAATTCTTGCTATACGTGACCTATGTGAGTTATTTACGTGTTGACATGCTCGTTTGGTGTTTTGGGTTTTGTTTGGTGTGGCTTTGTGCTCGTTTTCTTTTCGGAACCTAGAGGATGGTTAAAGAGCATTTAGCGCACCTCGGGTTCCGGGCGGCGTATCTTGAGCTAGGGAATTCGGATTCGAATTCAGGAAGAGGCGTTGGACTCGTGATGAGATTTTCAAGCTTTGGAACATACCCTAACACTTTTCTAAGCCCATTTGGACCCTCGAAAAATCAACCGGAATGAGCCCTTGTTGCATGATAGCCCTCCTTTGTTGACTAGTCAATACTTGTAGACCCGTAAACTTAACCAAACCCTTCCTTAACCTTGGTTAATGACTTGAACTCAGCATATGACCTCTTTTCCTCTCCCATTTCGTGCTCCAAACCATAAGAAGCAAGAAAAATTCCCCAAATTCAGCTCCAAGAGAAACCAAGGAAGAAGAAAGAGAACTATTGCATTTTTTAAGGTTTAGGTCAATCTACTCCTCCATTTCTTCTCAAATTTTGAAGGTAAGCATATTTTTTAGTTCTCCAAGCTTGTATGTTTCTATTAAGTGTAATATGTTGAGCTTTATCTTTGAATTGCATGAGTTTGGACCTACCACATGAATAGTAAGGGTTTTGTGGATTTTGAGTTCTCTAGCATGTTTCCTTGTGAATTATTGGAGCTTGATGATTGTGATTCCTTAGTCATCCCTTTTAAGTTGTATGGACTTGTTTCAAGTGTTAGAGTTGATTACATCAATTCACCATTAGTGTTCTTGAGGTTTTAGAGGAGTTATGCTTGTTTATTGCTTCCTTTTCATTCCTGTCAGTTGCTGCTCGATTTGATCATGTGTGATGGAGTTTTTGTGTTGATTTGCTGCTTTACTTCATGTCTTAACATACTTAGATGAGTTGGTATTTGTTTGGGAAGGTTTGCAGGGCTGAACGGGGGTGAAACCACCATTTTTCGTGGCTGAAAGGACCTCCCCGGGCGGGGAGATTTTGGCCTGGGAAGTGCCCGGTCGGGTACTTCTTATGCAGAAACTTTCTGCATGTCGTACCCGGGCGGGTACTTTAAAGAACAAAATCTCCCCCGGGCGGGGAGATGGTGTTTTGGCCCTCGAGTCTTGGGTTCGGCCATACCTTACACGCTAGCCCTCGGGAGGATTTCTTTTGTTGATTCCATTCCTTTTCGTTTGCTTTCTTGTCTTGTCTATGACTTGTATGCTTGATTAACTTGTTACATTATGTGTTAAGCTTAATGTTATGAATCATTGACTTGTTTTATACCCTCGTTTGTGAATTATGATCTTATATGCAATGTATGCTCTCGTATGACTTAAGTGTGAATTTACTTTATGTCCTTTGCATCATGAACATACATATGCATTTACCGAGCATCAATGTGGTTCATTTTGAGTCTAAGAGTACCCCTTTGCTGTTTGTTTTGTTCAGAGGATCTTCCCGTGGACGACGAGGTTGCCCCCTAAGTGCCCGGTTACTTTCTTTTGTCTCCGTTATCGGTGTTAAGGTGAGGTTTTGTTTCTTTTAGTTATTTGACCTACAACCCCTGTATGGTTTGAAGCCTCGCATGCGAAATACGTATATTATATGATAGATAAGTGTAAGATATGTATCTTGAGGGCTTGTCCCATTTGTTATATGATCTTGAAAACGCTTTGTATAAGTACATAAGCTATTTTGCCTTTGTTTTGAAAGCCTTCAATTAAGTGTGTGTGTGTAAGCGAGATGTGTGGCTTTGAAAGATAAGCTTTGCTCTTTGCGTGATTTTGTGAGATGTTTGGGTCCCGGAGAATGGTATGGTAATCTCGGGTCAACCGCGGGGTTGCCGAGCTCTTCCATTAACATTTTCCCTTTGAGAGACTCACCCAACTTCGGGAGGTTTGGAGAAGGGTGTTTGTCTTGAGCCGGCGGAGGCAACCATCGAAGGTTTCAACGTCGTAATTAAGCCTTGTCTCTTATGATTTTTGGATAGTTAGGGCCGTCAACCCTTCTATCACCCGGTGTGAAGGTTGGATTTTGTTTTGTTTTGCTTTGTTTTGTCCCTTTGTTTATGGAAGTTTGGAGTTGTGACTCGTACTCGCCGAGTTAGTGGATCTTGTACAATCTATGGAACGAGAAAGGATTTATAAGTGCTTAAAACTTGTTAATTGGCCTCCGGCCCTTGTTTTCTCTAAAGTATGTATATATATCTATAATACGGGAAAACACTTTCGCTTGCAAAAACCATTCTCGGTCCATGGATTCTTTATGTTGTTAAGTGTTATGCTCTATATGTATATCGGGTGTGTGAGTTCAACCCCCCTCACTAGTCTTTAGGACTAACCCTTGTTGTTTTTCCTTCTTTTCCCCTTTTCTTTTGAGTTGCAGGTATCTCTTGAGTCGAGCAAGGCGGCAAGAGTTTGTCGAGTTGTCTTGTGGTGTAGCTCGGGTCTCATGCATTTGTTTTTGGATTATGTACCTTACCTTTATGCACTTTTGACTTATGTTTCTTGATTACTCATGCTATTTTGGCCCCGGATGGGCATTGTATATATATATATATTTGTTCTTATAGATTATCTTGACAGCTTGAACCCTCATATGCTATGATTTGAGATCTTGGGATTTATGTATGCATGTTTACGCTTCCGCTACTCTTGTTTTAATTTGCTCAGTTCTTGAGGGTCTAGGCCGCCTAGCGAGGGTGTTTTGTGTGTCTCCTGTTCGCTATGGTTTGATTCGAGTGCGAACCCTCCATTTCGTTACTCGGGTTAGACCTTAGTCCGGGGGATGTGGCGCCATTCACTCTGGGCGTGTTACATCCTTGCGTGGTATCACAGCTCCTGGTTGCAAAACCGGAGCTCTGACGTCGTGTTGAATTATCTTGGTCGATCGGCTTAGGAGTATGTGATTCTTTGCATTCATTTGCATTTTATGTGACTTATTTGTTTAAAGTGATGACATTTGATCTCATGAACATGTACTGAATCCCATGCATCGATATTCCTTGAAATTGTGATTTTCATAATGCCACCACGAAGAAGAGTGGATAGGGAGCAAACTCCGGATCTAAATCAACCGCCTCCACAAGGCCAAGGACCACCACCTCCACCTCCCTTGAATACCGAAAATATTGTACAGGCTCTTTTGAATCAGTTACAACAAAATCAGAGAAATAACCCTAATTGGGAGGGACAAGTAGGACAAGTAACTTCGGTCTTCAAGGAGTTCAGGAACAACAACCCTCCTAAATGGTATGGAGGCGATGATATTAAAGCAGAGGAATGGTTGTCAGAAATTTCAGGAATATGGGAAATCTGCCCCGCTCCCTCACATGAGAAAGCCGTTTGTACGGCTCGGTTCATTCAAGGACCCGTTTCAAATTGGCTTAAGTCTATGAGAGCCCGGTTGGAAAGAGATGGAGAAGAATTCAATTGGGAAAGTTTCACAAGAGAATTTTGCCACAAATATATTCCCCCGAGTGCCCGAGAGAGAAGGCGCCAGGAATTCACGAAGTTGAGACAAGGAAACTGGATAGTTGAGGATTACATCTTGGAATTTGAAAGGCTTGCTCCATATGCTCCCCACATTACAAATGATGATACTCAAAAGGCCCAAAATTTTATTCATGGATTGAGATATGAAATTCAGAATGCTCTTAAAGCCGCTACTGTGGACACTTGGGAAAAGGCTACAAGGAAGGCCTTGAAAGTGAAAGCTAATAATTCGAGATTGAGGCGCACGGCTTATTCTTTGGGGCAAGGTTCGGGATCTAACTTGGGTAAGAGGCCTACCTCTAAAAGTGGGCCTCCGGTCTTTAAAGCCCAAGGTTACAACACCTCTTTCAAAAAATCCCGACCTCCTGTACCGGTATCACCCGCTCTGCCGGCGCCGATACAATGTGCCTATTGTAAGGGTTCCAATCACACCGAGGAGACTGTTGGAAAACAGGAATCAGAAAGCAGCGGAAATTTAAAATTTTTTCCAACAAAAGGATCTTGGACTCGCAATCGTGTATCCAAATTCGTAGAGATCAAGAAACTGAATTGGGTAGTAGTTTTCTTGACACGTTTTGAGCCGCCCTCAAACGCGCTTCATGCGGTAATGGCAACCCATTCCTCGAAATCTCTTTCTACTTCAGAATCCATTGTAGGGATAACAATCCACACCAACCTGGATTTAAATCATGTTAGGGAAGTTCTTAACAATATAACATAAAGAAAGAAACATGAAACGAGAAAGGCATGATTGAAACTCCCTTCGAAAACCAGTTTTGCGAAAGTAGAAATCTACCAGGCATAAAACCCTCATGAAAAAATTCATCCTTCAGGATATGGACGAACGGTTTTCACCATCTTCTTTGGTTCGATTTTTTCACTCGTTTTCTGTTGGGTTCAGAATCGTTTTGCTTGATCCCCACTTTTTGGTAAAGCTCGAATCTTCAAAACTTCTAACTTGAAGCTCTCTAGAGATAGTCCACCAACTTGGCTACAATCTAACTAGTAAGGATGCTAGTTCTCTAGTTAGTGTTTAGGCTTAACCTAGGCTTTTGTTTATCTTGGAGAAAGGATGGTGTTCAACACATGAACCAAAAGAATTGTCAATTTCGCTCTAACGGGAGCATGAGCTCCCATATATATAGGAAAGGGAGGGGTGGCCGAAAATCGTAGTCCTTCTGGACTAACGATTTTGGTCCCTCTCTCTTATTACTTGATTATCAAGTAATTTTGACTTTGACTTTGAATTCAAATTCAAATCAACTTTCAAGAGAGCTAAAATATCCAAACTATTTTTGGATAATTTTATACTTTATTTATTTAAAATAAATAACTTATTTTATCTAATTAATTAATTCGTAATTAATTAACTAGATTATTTTTCTCCAAAATAAGACTTTCTTTTTAATTCAAAATTAAACCAAAGTCTACTAAATAATTAACACTTTTAATTATTTAATATATATATATACAATACATATATTCATGGAACCCTCTTGGCTCGATTAACTCGTTTAATCATTTTAAAGCCTCAACTCATGTAACCAAGTTGTTGTGTGTGACCCTCTAGGTTCTCAATTCAATTAGCAGTGACCATAATTAATTAATGCACTAATTAATTAATCAGTCCAGAGATTAAACGACCATACTCTAGCAATAGGTGTTTAACCCCTAGCTGAATTGGAATGTTCGGATTCGACAGAACCTTTAAGTCATTGATTCATGTGAGATACAATCCTCCTACTTACTATCTCTCAACCAAGATCTAGGGGTAAGGGAATAATCAGAACCCTAATAATCTGGTCTTAAAGCTAAGTGCATTTCATATCCATTTGATCTCAATCCAAGAAACCCTTTTCTTGATGTCTTGATCTACTGCCTTGGCCAAGGACTCCATATGGCATATGAATGACTTACACAATAAGAGATCACCTTGCATATGCAAGTGTAGGTCCTTTCTTGATTCTCATTCACTTTCATGAGTCACTTGTGCAGCCCCAGCATAAGCCTTGAATCAGTTGTCTAAGGCGACACCCTTTAAAGATTATACAAAAGACTATAGAGTTAACTCATAAAGTGACATGGAACCTCAAGTCTAAGGATCAATTAATCACATCAATGACTCGTGAGATTTTTCCTAATCTGGAAGTTTCCATTTCCTGTTCTCACACGGGGCACCTTAGTGAACTTACTTATTGAAGTAAGCACCCTCATGTATCACGCACGTATCAACTATACACTTTACACCTCCATGAAACAAGGTGGTCCTTCTTAAGGGTATGATCCTACAAGCAAGCCTTAGAGGAGTCCGGTTGACACTCCCACTGTCTGTAGGACTCATCGGCTTAGAGTATTTTACTAATCATGACTTATGTGATATAGAGCTCGTTTCATGAACCATTTCACCTAAATGGTAGAGTCTTAAAGTCATCAGGATTAGGGGAGTTCTTGTAGCACCCCGCAGGTGGGGCACTACATCCCCCGCACTATGGCTCAACACTAGTAACGAAATGGTAAATCCGCACCCGTATCAAACCATAGCGAAAGGGAGACAAACATAAAACCCTCCTAAGCTAGGCGGAACATAGACCCTGCAATAACAATCAATCAACAAAATATAATGCCTTGGAAAAAAACTAAAACTCAAACATACAAACCATAAGCAGACTTGGGCTCTTCGGGCCTCTTTTAAACTCATAAACAAAGCCCAACAAAAGCAATTCAATAGCAATTATACAAGAATCAATTCCATGATCTTACAGGGTTGAATTATACTCAAATTAAATACATAAGGTGAATGCAAAGACGCTTCTAACTTAACTTGACCGACTCAAACTCAACATAACTCCGCCTAGCCCGAACTCCAAAGCCAGACCTGCACGCTAAAGTGTTGGGGAGGGAGAGGGTCAGTCTCTAGAAGACTGAGTGAGCAGGAGCGATACATATATATAAGAAACATGCACATGCAAGTCATAAATTCCGAGTAAAGGTTTTATTTAAAGTTAGTTCCCAAAAAGGACAAGAGAATGACCAAGCAATACTCGGATTTTACGACTGATAATATTAATTCATTACATTCATAAATCATACATAAACATAAGGCTCGGCGAGTGAGCGTGCATCATCTCCAACCAACTCCGACTGTGTATGACACATATCATTGATATACTGATTAGGTGATCATGCAATATATATCATAATACACACAGGTCATATATCATATCATAAAACATATTAGTTTGGGCAATCCGTGTCCCGGCCTTCCCGCACGGTGCATATCAATCATACATAACATAAACATACTCATAAAAATCAGTTCCAACCTTCTTCCTCCGGCGGAGGACGGGTTTGCAAGGCCCGACCACCAAAACATATCAATATGGCTATGAGGTTCATGAGGCCTCAAAGCCCGGTTAGCGTTTCCCCGTCAAAAACTCCTTGACGAGGTCCGTTTCGCCGTAACATAATGGAATCAGCACATGGGATCACCATCGGCCCTTGCCTCCCCGGATAGCCACATGTACTAATTCCTGGGCCCGTGTAATCATAATCATGTCTCGCCAAACCATATCAGTTCATAAGAAACATAACATAATTCCTAAATCCTTTGAAAAGGGTTTACTCGATTAATATTTACTTGGTACGTTTCCTTTGAAAACCATATATAATTATATTAGGTTTTTGGCTAAAGGTTGTCACATAAGGTTGTAGGGTTTTATACATAACTAGAACGAAAACACCCTCACCTGAACCGAGACAATACAAGGATACGACTACCAAGTGCCTGAACGATCAAGATCTCTCCACCCTGGAGATAAACTGAACCAAAAATAACAAGACGTGTTGGTGAGACTCGAGACTCCAATGAACCATATAAGACGCACGGCATGCCATGAACATAATATGAATGCATAACAGATCATGTTATATCATGAAAATGTTCATGTGCACTATTAAGAAATTTAAAGCACATAATCAAACCATTCGTTCATATATTTCATTCAAATACTTAAATTCATAAATTCATATTTCATAATTTCATAACATTCATAACGCATATTAATTAATCTAAAATTCCATTTAATAATCATAGCAAGTAATATTCATATTCACAATTAAAAATGGAATAAATAAAGCGTTCAAGCAATAGTCAGTAATTTAGATATGCGGAATAGAAATCAATTAATTCAACAATTGAATTAAATCAAATAATATTTAAAATATATAATAAATATATATAATATAATAAACATATAATGATTATATAATAAAAATATGTATATATATAATATATATATATATATACGTAATTAGCATGCATGCAAGAGATATAATAAATATATACCTATACACTACTATGCATGCACACACTTATATATAGAATATATATTCATGCATGCAAACATTCCATGCACACACAAAGCCAAGCACACACACAGACTTATATATATATAATTACACAGCCATCAGCCATGCATACACACGCACACACAGTACATATATATACATATACAGCAGCAACCCAGAAAACGCAGGCAACAGTTTAGAAAAACCGGGTGACACCCCCGTGTCACCACCAAGCCCAAACCGAGACACCCCCGTGTCTCGGTACAGCAACTTAAGCCAAGAATCGCACCCCCGTTCTGCGCTGGAAAGGCAGGAACGACACCCCCGTGTCGCCAACCAGTAGCATCCCCTGTTTTGACAGCAAAAGACACAGAAAAAGAGCAGCAACTCCACGCAAGAAATGCAGGCAAGAAGGCAACAAAACCAGGCATGAAAAGCTGTAAGAAACTCAGCTAAAACACATGCTACAAGGCCAAGAAATTAACAGCAAAAGCAAGGAGGAAACACAGCAGTTGACAGCAGAAATTTCAAGCCAAGAACAGAGCAAAGGTTACGGGAAACAGGGCAAGCTGAACTCCAACCATCCCAACAAGTTCAGGTCACTTTAGGCTATCCAAAACTCAGCAAAACAACACAATTACAACATATATATCAGTTCCAAACAAGCTCAACCGTGAACAGCAGTCGTACGTGACATTTCAAGGAAATTTCTCAAAGTGCCATAAATGATATCTCATTAATACTTCAACCATCAAGAATTCAATGATCATAACACATATATTTACGACATACTACAATTTCATGGCATTTCGATATCATTTCATACAAGAACGATGCACAAAATAATCAATCATGCACATTTCATAAAATTCCATGCATAAACATTTAAATTAAATGCATTAATTCTAAAATCAAATAAAAATTAAAGTCAACGTAAATAAAAATATATTAATAAGGTTAAGCATGATTAATTAACATAATACATAATTAGCAACATAATTAACATTAATCATTAAATTAGTAATAATTTAAGATAATTATTTAAAATAACGTAGTATGTATAAATAATATTAATTTGAAATAAAATAAAATAAAATAAAATAATAACGATTTATAATAAAATTAAATATGAAACACGTAAAAACAATTAATCACGTAATTAAATAATTAAATTGCGCAATTTAGAAACAAATATGACATATTAATAAAAATGAAAAAAAAAACTGGGGCGTTACAGTTCTCATACATGCACAGATAAAGTAAACGCATACCAAACAAGAGCATATAAAGAAGTGTTGCCTCAATTCGTTATTTCATTCAAAGATTGTCTGTGATTACAATAAGGAAAAGTACATAGCGGATATTCAATCGGCTTTTAGGGCACTATTCCTAACAATAGTCCACCAACTTGACTACAATCTATGTAACACCCCACACGTGAGGCGCCACATCCCCCGCACTATGACCCGACACGTGTACGAAATGGAGAGTCCGGACACGCACCAAGTCACGGCGAACGGGTGACAAACAAAAACGCATACACTAGCTAGGCGGTACCTAACCCTGTACAAAAGAAAATATGTGAAGCATGACAGCGGAAGTAGTACGAGATGCCAACTTACAAAAACTTTTACACACCAAGCACGCAACGCAGTACATACATTAGAATCAAATATACGGGTTCAACTAATCCAGCAAACCTGTCCTAACCTGTCCCGAATAATTACACATCAAAACGGGTTCAACTAGTCCGAGCACCTGTCCTAACTTGTCCCGAATTTCAACATTCAAATCATAAAGGTAACCTGTACGTAACATAGCTTGTACAAACTTTTGCAAACATAATTCGAAACAAAAATGCTTAGCCAACTTAAACGAACAGACACAGACAAGACAAACATGACACACTGCCGCCTGGCACGAACACCAATGACCTCCAAAGCAAAGCCTGCAAACTAAAAACATAAACGGGGAGGGGTTAGTCCAAAGACTGAGCGAAGGGCTACCCACACACACCTACATATATATAGAGCACAACACGTAGTAAAAGTAACGTTCGTGAACCCTAGGTTAGTTTTTGCACGCCAAAACAGTTTCTCGTGATAATATATAAATAGGGTGACTTATCAAAACAGAACTAACAAAACTTAGCTTATACAAAACTCAAAACATACGTTCAAACTCATGCAGACTTAGCACACAAATCGGAACATAACTTATTAGGTTAATAGCAAATCCAATTTTTATCTTACTTCAGAGTCTATCCCCGTTTCACGAACTTATAACCGACAAACATAACGAAACTCGGTGGGTACGAGCACACAGACAGACTAAACAAAACAAAACAAAACAAAACATACCAGGTAGGTGTGATGGAAGGGTTGCCCGACCCTAGCCATCCTAAAGCGGAAGAGGGAGTGCTCACTGCTGCTCAAACCCTCGGACTCCATCCCCCAACCTACGATCAGGTGGGTTCCGGTACATCCCTTACACGGAATCTGGGGCCCCAACTTACACTTATACTTATCACTTACACAGATCACGAAAATCGGAAGTTTAACCTGCAACAGACAGACAGACAGACAGATACATTTCATGCATATCGTACTTATCATATCGCACTTACATATCACACACACTGAACTTGAAATCATAACAAAACTGAGACAAAGCATACATAGGCTCATACATAGCGTTTCGTACTTTCAAACTTATGACAAAACCATCAAAGTACATATTTCACACATATCTACATATACATAAGTCTTATAAGTCGCACACATTCGAAAACGAGCACATTGCAATAGGGTATAACTATATCCTAACCTCACCTGGCACCAAACACAGCCGAAGACACAGTAGATGGTTCACCCCGGAACCTACAGACTCACTTGTCACCACCCCGGGTGCACCTGAACCAACTGAACACACGAAACAAACCACAAAGCTCAGACTCAAATATACAACCACATAGGGACGCACGGCAAATGCAATCACATAAGCAGGATTCAAATTCATATTAATTTAAAGCAAAACAAAACATTAAGGCGACACCATATGCACAATTAAGGCAATTAAGGGAACTCGAAAGGCAATGGAATTCACATTATTTCATATGAATTCATATATTGCACATTTACAAAGCAATCAAATTAAATTCACATATAATATTTCATAAATTTATACGTATAACAAAGCCAAACAAATCACATAATAACATGCTACAAATTCATTTAAATCCACGAGGTCCTAAGCAACTTCCAACTAAGTCACATAATCATTCAAGTTCTCCTATAATTTTCCGATGCATAACAAATTCACAAATATTACATAATAGATTAAATTCCAATTTACGTGATTAAACCTTAATTCAAAGTTTCAATGTTAGTCGTAATAATTTCTTTAACATATCGAGATTAACATATTTATTTACCAAGTGACAAATTAAAGTTCAATTAATTCCAATCACGTAAGTTCACATATTACATTTCATACAAATTTGCACGTATTACAAAGCTAAACAAATCTTAATAGCGTGCTTCGAATTTTATATAAATCTCACGAGGTTACATATCAAATCCCAATCATACTAAGTTAATATAATTCCTACGTGGCATGCCTAAATCATACGTTACAAAATGGATTCAATTAGCAAGGTTGAACTAATTAAATCAAACAAATTCATCTTGTTTCAAAATTACACAAACACCCCATCTAATCTAATCGATTAGCAAAAATTCAATAAATCGGGATTCAATTTACAAATTGCAAAGTCCATACTTATTATGTTTCATATCATACATGATTTCATACACATAGGAGTACATTTCGATCGACAATTCAAACATATAGCAATTAATTCGCATTTAAACAATTAATTCAAATATGTCCCCAAATACACAAATAAATTTGTAGAAAATAAACCGAGTGTCTGATTGGCGAACGGAAAGTGGTGTTGGACTCACCACGACGAAGCGGACAAGCTGTCCGAAGGTCGCCGGAGTGCTCCGCCGGAACTGCCGGAACAGTGGCCCACCGCCGCAAGAACGTGCCGAAAAAATCCCCAAAATTCACGCCTGCAAGAATTCCTCGTGCTCATTCCAAATCCTCGATCAATGTCTAGAAAATCCAAGCTAATCGTCACCAATTTCAAATCCAAGAACACAAAAACCTTAAAATCTTCAAACACAAATTACTTCCAAACCGATGAACCAAAATGCGATCCGTAAAAGGCATTGTCTTACCCATGACGAGCTCTTCGAAAGCCCTAAGGTGGTTGCCGGAGAAAATCCCCGGAGCTAGTCCCGCCGCTGCACAGCCGTGATCCGCCACCAAACGGTCAAATCAAGAGTCGTGTGATCAAAGGCTACTAGTTCTCTCCATTCCGAACAACTTTCGTTAAGGGCCCGAGGCCAAAAGATCGCCGGAGAAGGCCCCCGTTGGCCGTCGAAGTTTCTGCCGCCGCATGCCTCCCCGGAACCACCACCTACGGCCAAAATCGGATGAAATCGATGCCGGAAATGAACTCAGGGGGTCGGAAAAGGGTAGGAAACACCAACCTTCGTCGAAAAAGATCGCCGGAGCGGCGAAATTACCGCCGCTACAGTGACGGGCACAGTCGCCGGGAGCTTTGGCCGGCGCGTGCGGCCCAACCGCCGCCCTAATGGTGGTGCCGCCTGCACAGAAAGAAAAACCGGGAAGCCCCCTTGCCGGGCCTGGGGCGCGTGTCTCCGGAAGCCGCCGCAAAGTGGCGGCTCCGCCACCCTCTACCTCCACGATTGAAATTCCACCATATCTCCGCCACCGCTCGTCGGTTGGTCGAGATCTTGGTATGGTTGTGACCGCATCGTCGAGCTCTCCGAAATGGACTATTGGTTCTTCGAAATCCGTCGAGAAACGAGCAAGTTTGATTAGTGTGTGAAATTATACCTCAAATGTATGTGTTGGATCGTGAAAGGAGAGAGGGAGATCGCGGGAGAGAGAGAGCTGAGGTCTGGTACGAAAAATGAGGATCCGGGTGTTTTATCCCAGGTCCTCGGCGTAAAACGATCAGTAGGAGAAGCAAACGATGTCAGAATAGGGCAAACTTAGAGTCTACATATGCGTTTCGATGCCCCGAACGCGTTGAAGGGGTCAAAGAGGTCAAAATCTTTATCGAACGAGCAGTGACCGAAAAACCCGTAAAAAGAGAAAAATACAAAAAGGCCCCTAAACTCTTAAAAGAGTTCAAAATAGGGCCACACAAAACACAAAATCACATAATTAAAACCATAAAAAGGTTGCAATGCGGCGTACCTTATAAGTCCGACGAGCGGGATGTTACAATCTAACTAGTAAGGATGCTAGTTCTCTAGTTAGTGTTTAGGCTTAACCTAGGGTTTATTTTATCTTGGAGAAAGGATGGTGTTCAACACATGAACCAAAAGAATTAAATCACTCTCTAAGGGGAGCATGAGCTCCCCTATATATAGGAAAGGGAGGGGGACGCCAAACCCTAGTCCTTTTGGGGTAAGGATTTGGTCCATCTCTCTAATTACTTGATTACCAAGTAATTCCAAACTTTGACTTTGAATTCTAATTCAAATCAACTTTTAAGAGAGCTAAAATGTCCGAAACCCTTTTGGATATTATACTTTATTTATTAATAAATAAATAACTTATTTTATCTAATTAATTAATTCACAATTAATTAATTTCTCCAAAATAAGACTTTCTTTTTAATTCAAAATTAAACAAAAGTCTATTAAATAATTAACCACATTAATTATTTAATACATAAATAAATATACACATATATTTACACACGTGTGAGACACTCGTCCCAAGGACACATGCCACTCACATGAGCCACACGTGTGGTTCACACGTGTGGAACCCTCTTGGCCCGATTAACTCGTTTAATCATTTTAAAGCCTTAACTCATGTAACCAAGTTGTTGTGTGTGACCCTCTAGGTTCTCAATTCAATTAGCAGTGACCCTAATTAATTAATTCACTAATTAATTAATCAGTCCACATGTTAAACGACCACAGTCTAGCAACAGGTGTTTAACCCCTAGCTTAATTGGAATGTCTCGATTCGACAGAACCTTTAAGTCATTGATTCATGTAAGATATAATCCTCCTACTTACTATCTCTCAACCATGATCTAGGGTAAGGGAATAATGAGAACCCTAATAATCTGGTCTTAAAGCTAAGTGCATTTCATATCCCTTTGATCTCAATCCAAGAAACCCTTTTCTTGATGTCTTGATCTACTGCCTTGGCCAAGGACTCCATATGGCATATGAATGACTTACACAATAAGAGATCACCTTGCAAATGCAAGTGTAGGTCCTTTCTTAATTCTCATTCACATTCATGAGTCACTTGTGCAGCCCTAGCATAAGCCTTGAATCAGTTGTCTAAGGCGACACCCTTTAAAGCTTATACCAAAGACTACAGAGTTAACTCATAAAGTGACATTGAACCTCAAGTCTAAGGATCAATTAATCACATCAATGACTCGTGAGATATTTACAAATCTGGAAGTTTTCATTTCCTGAAATAGAAACTTCCTTTCCCATTTAGGAATCTTCTCACACGGGGCAACTCGGTGAACTTACTTATGGAAGTAAGCACCCTCATGTATCACGCACGTATCAACTATACACTTTGCACCTCTATGAAACAAGGTGGTCCTTCTTAAGGGCGTGATCCCACAAGCAAGCCTTAGAGGAGTCAGGTTGACACTCCCACTGTCTGTAGGACTCATCGGCTTGGAGTATTTTACTAATCATGACTTATGTCATATAGGGCTCGTTTCATGAACCATTTCAGCTAAATGGTAGAGTCCTAAAGTCATCAGGATTAGGGGAATTCTCATACATGCACAACTAAAGTAAACGCATACCAAACAAGAGCATATAAAGAAGTGTTGCCTCAATTCGTTATTTTATTCAAAGATTGTCTGTGATTACAATAAGAAAAAGTACAAAGCGGATATACAATCGACTTTCTAAGGCACTATTCCTAATAGTTTCATCGTGAGAGAGGAGAGGGGTGAGTGTGGGAGAAATCGAATAAATTATCTTAGACATATGCTATAGACAACCGGGTAGCCTTATCGCATAGAGAAATAAAACATCGCGCTCAATTAATCGTAAAATAATTCTAGTAAAGTCCCAATTAAACATACAAGTCCCGAATTAATTTTACAATTTAAATTGAGAAATAATTTTACCAATTAGAGCTTAATTCAATATAATTTTAGAAAATCTTTCGTACAAATTAACGACACCCATAAGCATTTAATTGACAATTAAATCACAAAGAATTCGAATAAATTCAAATTAAACAAGTTAAATAACATAATAGATTTAAATTCAAGTTTAGCAATTATTTCTTGGAGATTAATTCGAATTAAATTGAATGAAACAATTCAAGGCACGTACGCACTTAATAAATTAAATTAGCAATTAATCATAGAATTATTTGAATAATCACGTATCAAGTCAATGTCAAATTAAATCATATAAGTCACAAAATTCTAAAATTAAACATACAAGTGCGAAGACTTACTTGAAAACGTCGTCGGGTTGTGCTTCGAAGACCCGGGGCATTACAACCTTCCCTCCTTAAAGGAATCTGGTCCCTAGATTCTTCTAGTTCGAAGTTAAATAATTCGAATTAGAGTTGTATTCGCCGACTTCTCGGCGTTGTCCTACAAGCAACTTGTTGTCTTCTTAGGGTGTTCTCGTAAGACCTTAACCACTTAGAGCTCTCTTTGGTTTCTCAACTCTTGAGATTTATGTTCTTGAGTTCTAAGTCTCTTTGGAATCTGTCAACAAAGCTCTCGAATTCCTTTCTCGAAAAATGCGAGGATACAATTCCGGATTTCGGGTCATAGGATACTCTCAACATCCTCGTGAGGTTTGTTCCACGACCACACTTTGCCATAGTAGTCTGCTACCCTCTAAGATCATCTACTCGAGCCTCTTCAATACTTCTCATTCCTAGCCGAGTGAGAGCAAGTTGTTTGAACTCTTGTCACCAGAGTTATCATTTTCGATGTGGCTAGTTCCTTCTTCGAGAGTTGTAGGGTCGATTTTCTGTTCAAAGTGCCAACCAACTCATTCGTCTTATCCAAATGGTTTCTTAGCTCGTGAGAATTCTTATCTTGAACTACCGGTGAAACTCGAACAAAATCTAGTCTGGTTCTGAACGATGTGATGAAGTCTCTCACACGTTCATCCCACATCTTTGATTCGTGTCCCTAGCCTTTTGAGTGAATAGACACTCAGACTTTGTAGTTTGCCGAAAACCTCGTATTAGGTTGCATGAGTAGTATCTTCCATCGTTAAGCCCAACATAATAGTTTCAATCCCCAAAACATGAGTAGGTTAGTTGACTCGTGAGATTCGCCTCCTTCGATTGGTTGCAATGACTTTCGCATTTTGCATACACGTCACTCTACCCTCATTGAAAGTTTCTGTGTAATGCTTTGATGAATCTTGTACGCTTGTTAAAGCTAACTGGTGTTGAAATTGATCCTCTGAGGATCGAGGGAAGTAACCTTGGAAGAAGCCTTGAGATGGCTAATCGTTAATGTAGTGGTCCCTCATAGACTTTATTCCTTGATCCGGTGATTAAGACACCGTATCCTCTAGGTCACATCTACGGATTGTTGACCACCTCCTTTCTTGTAGTCTTTCGTCTTCTTGGACACCTAGATCGCTGTCTCTTCAAGACAAGAAATCTTTATTTGGTGTTTGGCTACTTGTTCCCTTCTCGAGCATCGTGTCATCAGTGTGTTGGAATCTCGATATCCTCCAAGGCCACCTGCTTTCGACCATAGCTAAAGTAAACCGAACACACAGCACAACAACGAGTAGAGAACCCCGTCTCCAAACAAATAAGTGAGAGCACCCTGTCTCGAGAGCACACAAGTGAGAGCACCCCAGCTCTCAAGCACACAAGCGAGAGCACCCCGTCTCTCAAGTTCCTATGTCCAAGAGAATCCGACATCTCCCGAACGACTAGTTTGAGAAAAGATCAAACATTTCTCAAACACCTAAGTTAGGAAAACCCAACAATTCCCAACACCTAAATTGAAGGAATCCAACATCCTTCAAACACGTAAATTAGAGAGAATCCAACATCTCTCTTGCAAACAAGTTAGACAGAGTTCACATCTCTCTTGTACATACATTAGAGAGGTCCCTACAACCGCTAACACGTCTTGGCATACATAACCATCATAAAAGAATCAATTGCATACATATAGGTTTGCATATTTGAAATAAAATACGGTACATATTTTTACGTACCTTTACTCAACTAATGTCGGTATCCCTTAGAGCATAGGTTACGCATCCATATCCTATCTCAAGGGGGACATTGCAATGGAATTTCCTCTACAACACATATAGTTTAAAGCATATGTATGTATGCATGATGGTTAGTAGGCAATTATGAAAAGCTATAAGCAGTTTAGTTACAAAATGGTTGTAATCACATAAGTACATAATTTCAACATAAGATACTCGCAATACTTAATTAATCACATAAGTTCAGTCAACTCAATTCAATGGGTGTAAAAGCACGTAATCTATAAGTTGCTAAAGCAAGTAGACAATTAAATAAGTTATCCAATGAGAGTTCAAGTTATCTAAGGCAAGAACACAATTATTTAAGGTGCTAACATAATTGATTATAAAACAATTCAATTCCAACACATTAGTAACATGGAGCATGTTGTTCTTAAGTTTCCATAGCAATTAGGCAAGTAGTCAAGTCATTAGGTTCAACATTCGAAGCATGCTTCGAAAAGTACAAAAATTTAAGCTATAAGCATTTATGGAGAAGCTATAAGCACATAAGCATGCATTTCTAATTAAAGCAACCGAAGTAGTCATTTAAGAAAATGAATTCTTTCATTCAGAAAATTCATGCCAACTAATCAAAATTGCCAAGTCCAGTAAATGCAATGTACAAATTATTCCTATGTCATACGACCTAGACACAACACGACTCAAGAGCCCAGTTTTGAACCTTTGGCTCTGATACCACACAAATAGGGTGTAACGCCCCGGCGGAGGGCAATCACATCCTACCCCGCGCTAAGAGTCTAGCTTGTACATGAAACTGACATCCATATACGTGCCGTTCCCAAAACAAGTGGTGACGGATGAACAACCTGGCTAGGCGGTACCTAAACAACTCGACTCAACACGCCGTAAAGAAAGCAACAGACATGCGAAAGCAAGCATAAAAATTTTTCAACAAACGTGTAGCATGCAATTGGAATAAATTCATAAACGTCAATCAACAAGATCAATCACGCATCACACAGTTCAACGGCTTCAAGATCATGCAACCTGTCCCGATAAGAAATAATATATATACAGGTTCCACCTCCAAGGCACCTGTCCCGAAATAAAATCATAAATACGGGTTTAACTACCTAGTCACCTGTCCCGATAGAATAATATATCCAAATATCATTGGATCATCACGATCCCAACCTGTACAATTTTCATAAACGGAACGCATACAAGAATGTAACATTTCCAACTTTATCATAATGCCCACCAAGGCTAACGAAAGCATTAAACCATAATAGCATACATGAACATCAACTGAAAGCAAATACAGATTCGACACAACTTCTACGAGCCAAGACTCTATGACATATCGCCTAGCAAGGCTCCAGAAAACCTGCAGACAATATTGTAACATCCCGCTCGTCCGACTGTACAGGTACGCCTTACCTAGAGTGTTACGTGCGCATTTATTTATTCAATTATACCTTTAAATGTTTAATTAATTGCATAAGTGCTTATTTGAATATTTATTTGTATTAATTGTTACGTGTTTAAACATTTTTGTAGCACCCCGAGCGTAGGGCACCACATCCCCCGCACTAAAGCCCAACACGTGTAGTGGAATGGAGAATCCGTACACGCATCGAACATTAGCGAACGGGAGACAAACAAAACTCACTCCCAAGATGGGTGGCCTAACCCTCAATCAGAGTGCATACCAATAAACAGAATATAGCGGAAGCGATAAAACAAATTATACCTGTAACACCCCCAGAGCGAAGGGTGCCACATCCCCCCGCAGTAAGGTCCAACACGAGTAACGAAATGGAAGTTCGCACCCGTATCAAACCATAGCGAACGGGAGACACACAAAACTCACACCCTTGCTAGGCGGCCTAGACCCTCAAGAACTGCGAGAATTAAAATCAGAGTAGCGGAAGCAATTCATATACCAAACATGATTCCCAAGATCACATATATACATATCAAAATGGGGAAGGGTCAAGTATTCCCATCAACAAGCTAGCTTATATACAAATGTACAATGCCATCACGGCCAAAATAGCATAAGTGAATACCGAATACATAATCCAAAATGCGTAAAGTAAGGAAAAGGAAAATCCACTACGATGCATGAAGACCCAAGCTTAACCACAAGTAAACCCAAAAGACACTTGCCGCCTAGCTTGACTCGGGAGAACCTGCAAACTCAAAAGAAAGGGAAAAGGGGCAAAACAACAACGAGGGTTAGTCCTAGCAACTAGTGAGGGGGCTATATATATATATATAGAGCAAAGCATTTAATCAAAACGGAAAAAACCTTGAACCGAGGGTGGTTTTTGCAAGCCAAATTAATTCCCGTGATATAGATATACATAGGTTAAAGCAAAGGTACAAGGCCAAAAGCCAAACTCCAAGTTTTAGGTAAATTAAGAATCCACTCTCGTTCCATAGATCACACAAAGCTAAACCAACTCGGCGAGTACGAGTAACACACATCCCAACTTGCATATGCAAAGATCAAAGGAAAACAAAACAAATCAGAATCCATCCATAACACCGGTTGATAGAAGGGTTGATCGGCCCTAACTATCCACATACACAGACGAGACAAGGTTTAATTACTACCTTGAAACCTTCGGCGGTTGCCTCCACCGGCTCAAGAGAAACACCCTTCCTCAACCTCCCAAGGTTGGGCGAGACTCTCAAATGGAGGTTTTGATGTAAGAGCTCGGCGACCCCTCGGTCGTCCCGAGATTACCATACCACACTCCGGGGCCCAAACATATCACGAAAGTCACACAAACATACCTCAAAGCTTATCTTTCAAAGCCACATCTTGCTTACACACACACTTGCACAAACAAAAGCAAAATAACTTATATACTTATACAAAACGTTTTAAACTCTTATAACAAATGGGGCAAATCCCGCAACATAAGTATCATACACTTATTTACCATATATTATACGTACCCACATGCGAGGTTTCAAATCAAATAGGGTTATAGGTCGAGAAACTAAAAGAACAAAAACCTCACCTTGTCAACGAACGTAGTGGAGACAAAAGTGTGACAACCGGACACCTACGGAGCAAGCTCGTCCTCTACAGGGAGATCCTCTGAGCAAGACAAATAACAAGGAACACTCTTAGACTCAATATGAACCACATTGACGCTCGGTACATGCGTATGTATGTTTATGATGCAAATGATATGAAATGAATCAACATTTAGATCATTTATGAACATTCAATGCATATTCGGACATACATCATAAACAAGGAGATAAAACGAAGCACGAATTCATAACATAAGGCTTAACACAAAATATAACAAGTTGGTCATGCATACACACCAAAACGAGGCAAGAAGGAACAACAAGAAGCAACGGAAAGGAAACAAAACCAAGCAAAGATGAACGAAAACTTGAGTTCCTAGGGGACACGCCCGTGCCCCCTGGAAGGGCAAGCCGAGACACCCCCGTGTCTCGGTATAAAAAAACGAACAACAGAAACCTGGAGGTGACACGCCTGTGTCACCAAGAAAAGGTAAACCGAGACACCCCGTGTCTCGGTACAGAAAAACGAACAACGAAACCTGGAGGTGACATGCCCGTGTCACCAAGAAAAGGAAAACTGAGAGACCCCCGTGTCTCGGTACAGAAAAACGAACAACAAAATCGAAAGGTGACACGGGCAAAAGGCAAACAGAGACACCCCAGTGTCTCGGTACAGAAAAACGAAGACGACTCAAACAGCAAACTCAGCAACCCCAATTAAAACTAAACACTCATACTCCAACTACCAAGCAAGGAAATGCAATAAATGCTAAGGATTAAGTTCTAGGAGCATAATATTAACATCAAAACTCAAGAAAACAAGAAAGGAGCAAGAATCAACAATTCTCCCAACATCTACTATTTACAAGCTTGCCACATCTCACCAATCCACCATGGAAATGAACTTAAGAGCACATAAAAGAGAGAAGAGAGAGTGAAGATGACAACCATGAACTCACCTTTCGAATTTGAGAAGCTTGGGTGAAGATTTGAGCTCAAAATCAAGAAAATGGACAAAGGGTTTTCTTCTTCCTTCTTGCTTTGCTTGGCTGATCGGTTTTGGGAGAGAGTGTGGGGGAAATGGCTCCATTTTCAGCAGCAAAAGGGATAAGAGAGGCTCAACTCTAGGTCTAACTCAAGGTTAAGGCTTGGTTAAGGTTTAGTGGGGTCCACAAAGTCATAGCTAGGTCAAAAGGTGTCTCTCAAGCATAAGGGGCTCGTTACGGGTGAAATTCGAAGGTCTTAACGAGCTTAGAAAAATGTGAGGCTTATCCCATTAAACCCGAATCGTCGAAACGAGTTCAACGGAGGTGACGGAATTCGAATCCGAATTCCCGAGCTCAAGATACACATCCCGGAACTCAAGGTGGGCTAAATGCTCTTTAGCCTCCTTTAGGTCCCATCTCCAAAACGAACCCAAAAAGGTAACCAAAACGAATTCACAAAAATGAGAATTAAATACGAATCTAAAACGAGCAAAGTACAAAGTGAAGGAAAATTAAACGTTCAAGTTAAACAAATTCATACCAAAGCAATTAAGTTCAAATAACTTCAATTAATCCACGTTAGCAATTAAATATCACATAATCACTTAAAGAAATAATTAAATAGCACACATAAGAGGTTACCTGAAAAGTCTGATCAGTTGGGATGTTACAAACCTCCCTCCTTCAAAAGGACCTGTCCTCAGGTCCGAGGCGAGGTCTTGAAAAGTTCTGGATACAACTGTTTCATCTTATCCTCAGTCTCCCAAGTGGCTTCCTCGGATTCCTGATCACGCCACAAGACTTTCACAAGAGGGATCTGTCTATTCCTCAACTCTTGCATCTTCAGATCCAACACCTGAACTCGATACTTCTTAAAAGTCAAATCCGGCTCTAACTAAACTTTCTCAACTGGAAGAATAGAAGACTCATCGGGATAATGTTTCCGAAGCTGCGAGACATGAAACACATTGTGAATCCCGGTCAAACTCGGTGGTAAATCAAGTCTGTAGGCTACTTCCCCAACTCGATCAAGGATCTCAAAGGGGCCTAAGTAGCGACGGTTAAGCTTCCCGCCTTTACCAATCCGAGCATACCCTTTTCTAGGAGATGCCTTTAAAAAGACCTTATCTCATTTCTCAAACTCTAAGGGTCGTCTTCTCCTATCTGCATAGCTTTTCTGCCGGTCTTTTGCTGCTTTCAACCTCTGTTTAATCACTTTCACCCTCTCAATGGTATCCTGAATTTCCTTAGGCTTCTTAGCTCTCTCCAGCTTTCCATCTTTGGTCCATCTCCACTCATCTATATCCCAAAAGAGAGGGGATTGGCACTTCCTTCCATATAGAGCCTCATACGGTGCCATCCCGATAGAAGACTGAAAGCTGTTATTGTAGGCATACTTAATCAAATCCAACTGCTCATCCCACGAATCTTGATAATCTAAGGGACAAGGACGAAGCATGTCCTCAAGATACCTTATTAGCCTTTCAGACTGGCCATCCGTCTGTGGGTGGAATGCAGTACTAAATTGAAGCTTCGTCCCCAAACACTTCTGTAATTCCTGCCAAAAACTGGATGTGAACCGAGGATCTTTATCTGAAACAATGCTGACCGGAGTACCATGCAATCTAACGATCTCCTTCCGATATAACCGGGCCAACTTAGGAACCTTAAGAAAGTGCGCCGACTTCGTCAACCGATAAATAATCACCCAAATTCCATCAGAACCTCCTTTGGTCCTTGGCAAGCCGGACACGAAGTCCATTGTCACTTGCTCCCACTTCCACTCGGGTATTGGAAGTGGTTGGAGAGTTCCTCCCGGTTTCTGGTGTTCTGCTTTCACCACTTGGCATGATTGACATCTTCTAACATAGTTAGCAACGTCTCTCTTCATGCCGTTCCACCAATATAAAGTCCTTAGATCCTTGTACATTTTGGTGGTACCGGGATGTACTGCATACACTGACTTGTGGGCTTCATCAAGTACCAACTGTTTAAGATCTTCCAGAACACACACCCGAGCCTTAAACCTGAACAATCCTGAATCATCAAATCCAAACTTGGTTTCAGGATCAATCCTTGACTTAGTTATCAATTTTTGAATCTCGAGATCCACTGATTGAGCTTCTATCAATCTCTGCTTCAAAAACGGCTAAACCGAGATATTAGCCAAACGAGCCTCTGAAACTAGAATCACTGAACCTTGTCTACTAGAACCTGCTTCCAAATCTGAAACATACGCTTTCCTACTCAAGGCATCCGTCACCACATTGGCTTTCCCCGGATGGTACTGAATCTTACAATCGTAATCCTCAAGTGTCGCCATCCATCTCCTCTGTCTTACGTTCAAATCCTTCTGGGTAAACAGATACTTAAGACTCTGGTGGTCGGTGAACACTTCAAAAGTAACACCGTAAAGGTAATGCCGCCATTTCATCAAAGCAAACACCGCCGCGGCGAGTTCCAAGTCATGAGTGGGATAGTTTTTCTCATGATCCTTTAACTTCCGTGAGGCGTAGGCTACAACCTTACCATTCTGCATTAACACACAACCGAGACCTTCCTTCGAAGCATCGGTATAAACTGAGTAGCCTCCTGAACCCTCGGGTAGGGTTAAAACCGGTGCAGTAGTCAACCTCTCCTTAAGAGTTTGGAAACTCTTCTCACACGCCTCATCCCACTCGAACTTCACCTCTTTCTTAGTTAACCAGGTCAACGGGGAGGCAATCTTCGAGAAATCTTTCACAAAGCGCCTATAATACCCTGCCAACCCGAGAAAACTTCTCACTTCCGAGGCATTCTTAGGTTGCTTCCAAAGCATAACCGTTTCGATCTTCTCAGGATCCACTTCTATACCATTCCCTGAAATGAAATGACCCAAAAAGGAAACTCGATCCAACCAGAACTCGCACTTACTGAACTTGGCGAACAATCTGTGCTCCCGAAGTGTAGACAAGACAATACTCAAATACCGTGTGTGGTCTTCCTCGGACCTCGAATACACCAGAATATCATCTATAAAGATGACCACGAATTTATCGAGGTAAGGCCGAAATATTCGGTGCATCATATCCATAAATGCAGCAGGGGCATTGGTAAGACCAAAAGGCATGACCACAAACTCGAAATGCCCATTTCTCGTGTTGAAACCCGTCTTCGGTATATCTCCCTCCCGGATACGCAATTGGTAATACCCTTGCCTTAAATCCAACTTGGAATAAACACTCGAGCCTTCCAGGAGATCGAACAACTCTTCAATGTGAGGGAGCGGGTATTTGTTCTTAACCGTTAACCGGTTCAGCTCACGGTAGTCAATACACATTCGAAAAGTCCCGTCTTTCTTCTTTACAAATAGGACCGGAGCACCCCACGGAGAAGTGCTTCGGCGAATGTAACCACACTCTAAGAGCTCGTCCAATTGTGTCTTCAACTCCTTCAACTCGGCTGGAGCCCTCCTATAGGGAGATTTCGCATACGGTTCTGCTCCGGGATAGAGATCTATTACAAACTCGACATCCCGATCCGGAGGTAAAGATCCCAAATTCTCCGGAAACACGTTGGGGAATTCCTTCACGATCTCCGTCTCTTCGAGCTTGGCCTGATCCTTTGGCTTATTCAAAATGTAGGCCACATAGCCCGTCGCACCGTCCCGGAAAAATCTACTTGCTTCCATAAAGGAAATAAACGGGCAGGTCTTCAACCTCTGCCCCGCAATGACCGTAGAACCCAAAGTCACCCTCTTGGCAAAATAATCCATCATAGCTCGGTAACGGTACAACCAGTCCATTCCCAGAATCACCCCATACTTCTTAATCGGCATCTTGATCAAATCTGCCGGATACCCTTGATCTTCCACAACCACCAGACAACCACGGTAAACACAATTCGTAGCCAAAGTAGCACCAAGGGGAGAAGAAACAATAAAGGAATCATCTAGGCAAGCAACATGCAAAGGAAGAGTAGAAACAAGCCGAGAAGCAATAAATGAATGCATTGCTCCCGGATCAAACAATGTATGCAATGGAATGCCATGAATGTGGATAGTACCTTCAACAACGGCATTGGCATCCACCTCCACATTCTCTTCCTCTCCCTCCAAAGCATAAGCTCTCGCTTGGATCGGTGCTCTCGGAGGCATCACATTCAACGGCTGAGGAGCTTGAGGCTGAGGTGCTCTCACTTGAGGACAAGTACTAATCAAATGGTGGCCGGGTTCTCCACACTTATAACATGTCCTCAATTTCTTCCGGCAATTCTCCTCGGTGTAATTGGGACCCTTGCAATAACTACATTGAATCGGGGCTGGTAGAGCTGGTGCCGCCGGTACCAGAGGTCGAGCTTTCTTGACTGAAGTAGTAGGACCTTGGGGTTTGAAGACCGGAGGCCCACCATAGGATGCAGGCCTCTTCCCCAAATTAGAGCTTGAACCTTGGCCCGAAGAGTAAGTCGGTCTCAATATTGTGTAAGCTTCCACTTTGATCGCCTTCCTCGTAGCCTTTTCCCACGTATCCACGTAGCAGCCTTAAGAGCATTTTGGACATCATATCTCAAGCCACGAACGAAATTACGGGCTTTCTAGGTGTCATCATTGGTGATGTGTGGAGCATACGGTGCAAGTCTCTCAAATTCCAAAATATACTCTTCAACCGAACGTTTCCCTTGTCTCAATTCTGTAAATTGTTGAAGTCTTCTCTCACGAGCACTTGGTGGAACATACTTGTGACGAAACTCTCTCACAAAGCTCTCCCAATCAAACTCTTCTCCATTCCTCTCCAATCGAGCTCTCATAGCCTTGAGCCAATTGGACGCGGGGCCTTGAACAAACCGGGCCGTGCAAACAGCTTTCTCATGCGAAGGAGCGGGGGAAATTTCCCAAATTCCCGCAACTTCTGACAACCACTCTTCGGCTTGGATGTCATCTCCTCCATACCACTTCGGGGGATTGTTGTTTCTGAACTCCTTAAAGGCCGGAGTTACTTGCCCACCTTGTCCTTCCCAATGTGGATTATCTCTTTGATTCTGCTGAAGCTGATTCAAAAGAGCCTGCACAATATTCTTAGCATTCATCAGAGGAGGTGGAGGCGCTTGTGGAGGGGGTAGATTGAGATCAGGAGTCTGCTCCCTATCTGCTCTCCTTGTTGGAGGCATCCTGAAAATTCACAAATCAAGAAGATATCGATGCATGGGGTTCAGTTCATGATCACGAAGTCAATTATCTGGAATTTAAACAATTAAGTCACATAGAGGTGTAGATGAATGCAAATAATCACATACTCCTATACCGAACGACCTAGATAGACCCAACACGACTCCAGAGCTCTGGTTTTGCAACCGAGAGCTCTGATACCACGCAAGGATGTAAAACCCCCAGAGCGAAGGGTGCCACATCCCCCGCACTAAGGTCCAACACGAGTAACGAAATGGAAGTTCGCACCCGTATCAAACCATAGCGAACGGGAGACACACAAAACACACACCCTTGCTAGGCGGCCTAGACCCTCAAGAACTGCGAGAATTAAAATCAGAGTAGCGGAAGCAATTCATATACCAAACATGATTCCGAAGATCACATATATACATATCAAAATGGGGAAGGGTCAAGTATTCCAATCAACAAGCTAGCTTATATACAAATGTACAATGCCATCACGGCCAAAATAGCATAAGGGTATACCGAATACATAATCCAGAATGCGTAAAGTAAGGAAAAGGAAAATCCACTACGATGCATGAAGACCCAAGCTAAACCACAAGTAAACCCAAAAGACACTTGCCGCCTAGCTTGACTCGGGAGAACCTGCAAACACAAAAGAAAGGGAAAAGGGGAAAAACAACAACGAGGGTTAGTCCTAGCGACTAGTGAGGGGGCTATATATATATATATAGAGCAAAGCATTTAATCAAAATGGAAAAAACCTTGAACCGAGAGTGGTTTTTGCAAGCCAAATTAATTCCCGTGATATAGATATACATAGGTTAAAGCAAAGGTGCAAGGCCAAAAGCCAAACTCCAAGTTTTAGGTAAATTAAGAATCCACTCTCGTTCCATAGAACACACAAAGCTAAACTAACTCGGCGAGTACGAGTCACACATATCCCAACTTCCATATGCAAAGATCAAAGCAAAACAAAACAAATCAGAATCAATCCCCAACACCGGTTGATAGAAGGGTTGATCGGCCCTAACTATCCACATACACAGACGAGACAAGGTTTAATTACTACCTTGAAACCTTCGGTGGTTGCCTCCATCGGCTCAAGAGAAACACCCTTCCTCAACCTCCCAAGGTTGGGCGAGACTCTCAAATGGAGGTGTTGATGGAAGAGCTCGGCGACCCATCGGGCGTCCCGAGATTACCATACCACACTCCGGGGCCCAAACATATCACGAAAGTCACACAAACATACCTCAAAGCTTATCTTTCAAAGCCACATCTCGCTGACACACACACACTTGCACAAAGCTAAACTTTTCAAACGAAAGCAAAATAGCTTATATACTTATACAAAACGTTTTAAACTCTTATAACAAATGGGGCAAATCCCGCAACTTAAGTATCATACACTTATTTACCATATATTATACGTACCCACATGCGAGGTTTCAAATCAAATAGGGTTATAGGTCGAGTAACTAAAAGAACAAAAACCTCACCTTGTCAACGAACGTAGTGGAGACAAAAGTGTGACAACCGGACACCTACGGAGCAAGCTCGTCCTCTACAGGGAGATCCTCTGAACAAGACAAACAACAAGGAACACTCTTAGACTCAATATGAACCACATTGACGCTCGGTACAGGCGTATGTATGTTTATGATGCAAATGATATGAAATGAATCCACATTTAGATCATTTATGAGCATTCAATGCATATTTGGATATACATCACAAACAAGGAGATAAAACAAAGCACAAATTCATAACATAAGGCTTAACACAAAATATAACAAGTTGGTCATGCATACACACCAAAACGAGGTAAGAAGGAACAACAAGAAGCAACGGAAAGGAAACAAAACCAAGCAAAGACGAACGAAAACTTGAGTTCCTAGGGGACACGCCCTTGCCCACCTGGAAGGGCAAGCCGAGAGACCCCCGTGTCTCGGTATAGAAAAACGAACAACGAAACCTGGAGGTGACACGCCCGTGTCACCAAGAAAAGGCAAACCGAGACACCCCGTGTCTCGGTACAGAAAAACGAACAACGAAACCTGGAGGTGACACGCCCGTGTCACCAAGAAAAGGCAAACCGAGACACCCCCGTGTCTCGGTACAGAAAAACGAATAACGAAATCGAAAGGTGACACGCCCGTGTCACCAACAAAAGGCAAACCGAGACACCTCCGTGTCTCGGTACAGAAAAACGAAGACGGCTCAAACAACAAACTCAGCAACCCCAATTAAAACTAAACACTCATACTCCAACTACCAAGCAAGGAAATACAATATATGCTAAGGATTAAGTTCTAGGAGCATAATATTAGCATCAAAACTAAAGAAAACAAGAAAGGAGCAAGAATCAACAATTCTCCCAACATCTACTATTCACAAGCTTGCCACATCTCACCAATCCACCATGGAAATGAACTTAAGAGCACATAAAAGAGAGAAGAGAGAGTGAAGATGACAACCATGAACTCACATTTCGAATTTGAGAAGCTTGGGTGAAGATTTGAGCTCCAAATCAAGAAAATGGATAAAGGGTTTTCTTCTTCCTTCTTGCTTTGCTTGGCTGATCGGTTTTGGAAGAGAGAGGGGGGAAAATGACTCGATTTTCAGCAGCAAAAGGGATAAGAGAGGCTCAACTCTAGGTCTAACTCAAGGTTAAGGGTTGGTTAAGGTTTAGTGGGGTCCACAAAGTCATAGCTAGGTCAAAAGGTGTCTCTCAAGCACAAGGGGCTCGTTACGGGTGAAATTCGAAGGTCTTAACGAGCTTAGAAAAATGTGAGGCTTGTCCCACTAAACCTGAATCGTCGAAACGAGTTCAACGGAGGTGACGTAATTCGAATCCGAATTCCCGAGCTCAAGATACGCGTCCCTGAACCCAAGGTGTGCTAAATGCTCTTTAGCCTCCTTTAGGTCCCATCCCCAAAACGAACCCAAAAAGGTAACCAAAACGAATTCACAAAAATGAGAATGAAATACGAATCTAAAACGAGCAAAGTACAAAGTGAAGGAAAATTAAACGTTCAAGTTAAACAAATTCATACCAAAGCAATTAAGTTCAAATAACTTCAATTAATCCACGTTAGCAATTAAATATCACATAATCACTTAAAGAAATAATTAAATAGCACACATAAGAGGTTACCTAAAAAGTCTGATCAGTCGGGATGTTACAAACCTCCCTCCTTCAAAAGGACCTGTCTTCAGGTCCGAGCCGAGGTCTTGAAAAGTTCTGGATACAACTGTTTCATCTTATCCTCAGTCTCCCAAGTGGCTTCCTCAGATTCCTGATCACGCCACAAGACTTTCACAAGAGGGATCTGTCTATTCCTCAACTCTTGCATCTTCCGATCCAACACCTGAACTGGATACTTCTTAAAAGTCAAATCCGGCTCTAACTGAACTTTCTCAACTGGAAGAATAGAAGACACATCGGGATAATGTTTCCGAAGCTGTGAGACATGAAACACATTGTGAATCCCGGTCAAACTCGGTGGTAAATCAAGTCTGTAGGCTACTTTCCCAACTCGATCAAGGATCTCAAAGGGGCCTAAGTAGCGAGGGTTAAGCTTCCCGCCTTTACCAATCCGAGCATACCCTTTTCTAGGAGATGCCTTTAAAAATACCTTATCTCCTTTCTCAAACTCTAAGGTTCGTCTTCTCCTATCTGCATAGCTTTTCTGTCGGTCTTTTGCTACTTTCAACCTCTGTTTAATCACTTTCACCCTCTCACTGGTATCCTGAATTTCCTTAGGCTTCTTAGCTCTCTCGAGCTTTCCATCTTTGGTCCATCTCCACTCATCTATATCCCAAAAGAGAGGGGATCGACACTTCCTTCCATATAGAGCCTCATACGGTGCCATCCCGATAGAAGACTGAAAGCTGTTATTGTAGGCATACTTAATCAAATCCAACTGCTCATCCCACGAATCTTGATAATCTAAGGGACAAGCACGAAGCATGTCCTCGAGATACCTTATTAGCCTTTCAGACTGGCCATCCGTTTGTGGGTGGAATGCAGTACTAAATTGAAGCTTCGTCCCCAAACACTTCTGTAATTCCTGCCAAAAACTGGATGTGAACCGAGGATCTCTATCTGAAACAATGCTGATCGGAGTACCGTGCAATCTAACGATTTCCTTCCGATATAACCGGGCCAACTTAGGAACCTTATCGGACATCTTCACCTTAAGAAAGTGCGCCGACTTCATCAACCGATTAATAATCACCCAAATTCCATCGGAATCTCCTTTGGTCCTTGGCAAGCCGGGCACGAAGTCCATTGTCACTTGCTCCCACTTCCACTCGGGTATTGGAAGCGGTTGGAGAGTTCCTCTCGGTTTCTGGTGTTCTGCTTTCACCACTTGGCATGTTTGACATCTTCTAACATAGTTAGCAACGTCTCTCTTCATGCCGTTCCACCAATATAAAGTCCTTAGATCCTTGTACATTTTGGTGGTACCGGGATGTACTGCATACACTGACTTTTGGGCTTCATCAAGTACCAACTGTTTAAGATCTTCCAGAACACACACCCGAGCCTTAAACCTGAACAATCCTGAATCATCAAATCCAAACTTGGTTTCAGGATCAATCCTTGACTTAGTTATCAATTTTTGAATCTCGAGATCCACTGATTGAGCTTCTATCAATCTCTGCTTCAAAAACGGCTAAACCGAGATATTAGCCAAACGAGCCTCTGAAACTAGAATCACTGAACCTTGTCTACTAGAACCTGCTTCCAAACCTGAAACATACGCTTTCCTACTTAAGGCATCCGCCACCACATTGGCTTTACCCGGATGGTACTGAATCTTACAATCATAATCCTCAAGTGTCTCCATCCATCTCCTCTGTCTTACGTTCAAATCCTTCTGGGTAAACAGATACTTAAGACTCTGGTGGTCGGTGAACACTTCAAAAGTAACACCGTAAAGGTAATGCCGCCATTTCATCAAAGCAACCACCACCGCGGCAAGTTCCAAGTCATGAGTGGGATAGTTTTTCTCATGATCCTTTAACTTCCGTGAGGCGTAGGCTACAACCTTACCATTCTGCATTAACACACAACCGAGACCTTCCTTCGAAGCATCGGTATAAACTGAGTAGCATCCTGAACCCTCGGGTAGGGTTAAAACCGGTGCAGTAGTCAACCTCTCCTTAAGAGTTTGGAAACTCTTCTCACACGCCTCATCCCACTCGAACTTCACCTCTTTCTTAGTTAACCAGGTCAACGGGGAGGCAATCTTCGAGAAATCTTTCACAAAGCGCCTATAATACCCTGCCAACCCGAGCAAACTTCTCACTTCCGAGGCATTCTTAGGTTGCTTCCAAAGCATAACCGTTTCGATCTTCATAGGATCCACTTCTATACCATTCCCTGAAATGAAGTGACCCAAAAAGGAAACTCGATCCAACCAGAACTCGCATTTACTGAACGTGGCGAACAATATGTGCTCCCGAAGTGTAGACAAGACAATACTCAAATGTCGCGCGTGCTCTTCCTCGGACCTCGAATACACCAGAATATCATCTATAAAGATGACCACGAATTTATCGAGGTAAGGCCGAAATATTCGGTGCATCATATCCATAAATGCGGCAGGGGCATTGGTAAGACCAAAGGGCATGACCACAAACTCGAAATGCCCATATCTCGTGTTGAAACCCGTCTTCGGTATATCTCCCTCCCGGATACGTAATTGGTAATACCCTTGCCTTAAATCCAACTTGGAATAAACACTCGAGCCTTGCAGGAGATCGAACAACTCTTCAATGTGAGGGAGCGGGTATTTGTTCTTAACCGTTAACCGGTTCAGCTCACGGTTGTCAATACACATTCGCAAAGTACCGTCTTTCTTCTTTACAAACAGGACCGGAGCACCCCACGGAGAAGTGCTCGGGCGAATGTAACCACACTCTAAGAGCTCGTCCAATTACGTCTTCAACTCCTTCAACTCGGCTGGAGCCATCCTATAGGGAGATTTCGCATACGGTTCTGCTCCGGGATAGAGATCTATTACAAACTCGACATCCCGATCCGGAGGTAAAGATCCCAAATTCTCCGGAAACACGTTGGGGAATTCCTTCACGATCTCCGTCTCTTCGAGCTTGGCCTGATCCTTTGGCTTATTCAAAAGGTAGGCCACATAGCCCGTCGCACCGTCCCGGAATAATCTACTTGCTTCCATAAAGGAAATAAACGGGCAGGTCTTCAACCTCTGCCCCGCAAAGACCGTAGAACCCAAAGTCACCCTCTTGGCAAAACAATCCATCATAGCTTGGTAATGGTACAACCAGTCCATTCCTAGAATCACCCCATACTTCTTAATCAGCATCTTGATCAAATCTGCCGGATACTCTTGATCTTCCACAACCACCGGACAACCACGGTAAACACAATTCGTAGCCAAATTAGCACCAAGGGGAGAAGAAACAATAAAGGAATCATCTAGGCAAGCAACAGGCAAAGGAAGAGTAGAAACAAGCCGGGAAGCAATAAATGAATGCGTTGCTCCCGGATCAAACAATGCATGCAATGGAATGCCATGAATGTGGATAGTACCTTCAACAACGGCATTGGCATCCACCTCTACATTCTCTTCCTCGCCCTCCAAAGCATAAGCTCTCGCTTGGATCGGTGCTCTCGGAGGCATCACATTCAACGGCTGAGGAGCTCGAGGCTGAGGTGCTCTCACTTGAGGACAAGTACTAATCAAATGGCCGGGCTCTCCACACTTATAACATCTCCTCAATTTCTTCCAGCAATTCTCCTCGGTGTGATTGGGACCCTTGCAATAACTACATTGAATCGGGGCTGGTAGAGCTGGTGCCGCCGGTACCGGAGGTCGAGCTTTCTTGACTGAAGTAGTAGGACCTTGGGGTTTGAAGACCGGAGGCCCACCATAGGATGCAGGCCTCTTCCCCAAATTAGAGCTCGAACCTTGGCCTGAAGAGTAAGTCGGTCTCAATCTTGTGTAAGCTTCCACTTTGATCGCCTTCCTCGTAGCCTTTTCCCACGTATCCACGTAGCAGCCTTAAGAGCATTTTGGACATCATATCTCAAGCCATGAACGAAATTACGGGCTTTCTGGGTGTCATCATTGGTGATGTGTGGAGCATACGGTGCAAGTCTCTCAAATTCCAAAATATACTCTTCAACCGAACGGTTCCCTTGTCTCAATTCTGTAAATTGCTGAAGTCTTCTCTCTCACGAGCACTTGGTGGAACATACTTGTGATGAAACTCTCTCACAAAGCTCTCCCAATCAAACTCTTCTCCATTCCTCTCCAATCGAGCTCTCATAGACTTGAGCCAATTGGACGCGGGGCCTTGAACAAACCGGGCCGTGCAAACAACTTTCTCATGCGAAGGAGCGGGGTAAATTTCCCAAATTCCCGCAACTTCTGACAACCACTCTTCGGCTTGGATGTCATCTCCTCCATACCACTTCGGGGGATTGTTGTTTCTGAACTCCTTAAAGGCCGGAGTTACTTGCCCACCTTGTCCTTCCCAATGTAGATTATCTCTTTGATTCTGCTGAAGCTGATTCAAAAGAGCCTGCACAATATTCTCAGCATTCATCGGAGGAAGTGGAGGTGCTTGTGGAGGGGGTAGATTGAGATCAGGAGTCTGCTCCCTATCTGCTCTCCTTCTTGGAGGCATCCTGAAAATTCACAAATCAAGAAGATATCGATGCATGGGGTTCAGTTCATGATCATGAAGTCAATTATCTGGAATTTAAACAATTAAGTCACATAGAGGTGTAGATGAATGCAAATAATCACATACTCCTATACCGAACGACCTAGATAGACCCAACATGACTCCAGAGCTCTGGTTTTGCAACCGAGAGCTCTGATACCACGCAAGGATGTAAAACCCCCAGAGCGAAGGGTGCCACATCCCCCGCACTAAGATCCAACACGAGTAACAAAATGGAAGTTCGCACCCGTATCAAACCATAGCGAACGGGAGACACACAAAACTCACACCCTTGCTAGGCGGCCTAGACCCTCAAGAACTGCGAGAATTAAAATCAGAGTAGCGGAAGCAATTCATATACCAAACATGATTCCGAAGATCACATATATACATATCAAAATGGGGAAGGGTCAAGTATTCCAATCAACAAGCTAGCTTATATACAAATGTACAATACCATCACGGCCAAAATAGCATAAGTGTATACCGAATACATAATCCAGAATGCGTAAAGTAAGGAAAAGGAAAATCCACTACGATGCATGAAGACCAAGCTAAACCACAAGTAAACCCAAAAGACACTTGCCGTCTAGCTTGACTCGAAAGAACCTGCAAACTCAAAAGAAAGGGAAAAGGGGAAAAACAACAACGAGGGTTAGTCCTAGCGACTAGTGAGGGGGCTATGTATATATATATAGAGCAAAGCATTTAATCAAAACGGAAAAAACCTTGAACCGAGGGTGGTTTTTGCAAGCCAAATTAATTCCCGTGATACAGATATACATAGGTTAAAGCAAAGGTACAAGGCCAAAAGCCAAACTCCAAGTTTTAGGTAAATTAAGAATCCACTTTCGTTCCACAGATCACACAAAGCTAAACCAACTCGGCGAGTACGAGTCACACATATCCCAACTTCCATATGCAAAGATCAAAGCAAAACAAAATAAATCAGAATGCATCCCCAACACCGGTTGATAGAAGGGTTAATCGGCCCTAACTATCCACATACACAGACGAGACAAGGTTTAATTACTACCTTCAAACCTTCGGCGGTTGCCTCCGCCGGCTCAAGAGAAACACCCTTCCTCAACCTCCCAAGGTTGGGTGAGACTCTCAAATGGAGGTGTTGATGGAAGAGCTCGGCGACCCCTCGGTCGTCCCGAGATGACCATACCACACTCCGGGGCTCAAACATATCACGAAAGTCACACAAACATACCTCAAAGCTTATCTTTCAAAGCCACATCTCGCTTACACACACACACTTGCACAAAGCTAAACTTTTCAAACGAAAGCAAAATAGCTTATATACTTAACACATAACTGAGTCCATAAAGCATATAATTAACACATATCACGAATTCACAAAGATCAGAATTAAATACGAATCTAAAACGAGCAAAGTACAAAGTGAAGGAAAATTAAACGTTCAAGTTAAACAAATTCATACCAAAGCAATTAAGTTCAAATAACTTCAATTAATCCATGTTAGCAATTAAATATCACATAATCACTTAAAGAAATAATTAAATAGCACACATAAGAGGTTACCTGAAAAGTCTGATCAGTTGGGATGTTACAATACCAAATACCCAAGATCACATATACACAAATCAGTTAGTCATAGGAGCATGATACTTCCATCAACAAATGTACAATGGCCTTCCCGGGCCAAAATATATCAAGTATCGAAGTGTTCAATATACATAAATTCATAAGTATAAGACATAGGCCACTACAGATGCAATGAAGACGACTCGAGCTATGAAACAAGTAAGACTCGAAGACAAACTTGCCCCCTAGCTCGACTCCCACGGTACCTGCAACTCAAAAAAGAAAGGGAAAAAACAAGGAGGGTTAGTCCTAATGACTAGTGAGGGGTTTACACACGCACCCATACTACGTATAGAGCAAGACATTTATTCAAAACCATAAAAGATCTATAAACCGGGATTGGTTTTTGCACGCTAAAGTATTTCCCGTGATAGTATAGGTATATATTTAAAAGAAGTTTAAGGCCATAGGCCAAAATGACAAATTTTAGGTATTTAAAAGTCCATCCCCGTTTTATAGATCAAGAAAATTCACACAACACGGCGAGTACGAGTCATTCCTCAACTTCCTAAATAAAGACATAATCAAAGCAAAATTCATAAACCATTATTTCTTCGGGTGATAGAAGGGTTGACGGCCCTAACTATCGGTCAAATTCACACGAAACAAGGTTAATTACTTCCTTGAAACCTTCGGCGGTTGCTTCCACCGGCTCAAGAGAAATGCCCTTCCTCAACTTCCTAAGGTTAGGCGAGACTCTCAAAGGAAAGTGTTGATGGGAGAGCTCGGCGACCCCTCAGCCGTCCCGAGATACCATACCACTCTTCGGGGCCCAAATCATATTTTCCAACAAAACTTATCTTTCAAAGCCAAAGCTCGCTTACACACCCACACTTATCAAAGGGGTTTCAAATCAAAAGCAAAATAATCTATATACATATACAAATCGTTTTCAAAGTCTTATGATAAATAGAACAAGTCCTCAAAGTACATACTATACATGTATTTACTATATAGTATACATAACTCACATACGGGCTTATAAACAATTAGGGTTTTAGGTCATTGTAGCTAAAAGAAAAAAACCTCACCTTCCGAACGCGTAGCGGCGAGAAAAGAAAGCAAACCGGATGCCTAAGGGACAACCTCGTCGTAAACGGGAGCGTCAACTACACAAAACAAAAAAGAACGGATACTCTTAGACTCAAAATGCACCATATAAAACGCTCGGCAAATGCATATGCCTGTAAATGATGCAAATGAAATGAATTCGTATTTAAATCATACAAGATCACATTTTGCATATTAGGTCATATTTCATAAATAACGGCATAAAACGAGCTATAAATTCATAACATAAATTTTAACACATAATATAACAAGTTAATAAAATAAACGAGTCATAAACGAACCACATAGAGTAAGCAAACACAAACGAAACGAAGAAAATAGTCACAAAAGCAAATAGGGTGGTCGTGGCCGTTACCTATTTTCCACACGAAATGGTCGCGGTCGTGACAAACAACTCAAAAGTTGGCCCAAAAATGGTCACGGCCGCTACCCAAAAAGAACTAAAAACGATCGCGGCCGCCCCCCCCTGCGATAGCTACGGGAAAACAGAGTTTCAAGCCCAAAACAACACCAAAACTCACATGAATTCGTGCCAAAAGCAAGCTAACACATACTAGGGTGAAAATACATCAAGAATTCATCAAATTCATACAATATCCAAGCCTAAACATGAAGCTACCCAAGATCAAAGGCAAGAGATGTTCATATATACATATTCATACCAAAACTTCAAAAAATCCAAAATGAAAGCTAATGATCCCATGATTTTCATGAAAAATCCTTCCATACAATTATATTAGGATGTCACAAGATCACATAGGATGCAAAAACTCCAACAAAACTCGAAGAGATCAAGCAGTATCGTCAAAATTGGCAAAACCCTTACTATTCACTATATTCTTCATAACATGCTCATATCACCAACAAATTCAGAAAAATTGGAGTCTAAACAAAGAAGAGAAGATTGAGAAACAAATTCCAAGCTTACCTTTCAAATTTGGTGCAATTTGGAACGGATTTGAGCTCAAATGGGTTAAAGGTGAATAGTATATTGGCTTCTCCTTGTATCTCGATTTTTGGCAGCTATTTCTCTTTTCTTCAAGTTTGGAACGAAATTAGGAGCTTATGACTGAAAGAGAATTATGTTGGGAGTATGTGGGGCCAAGCCTTGCATTATTTGGTCAAGTATATCAAAAGTTATGAATAAAAGAGTGTTTAAGGGTCAATTTTTGCACGTGAGGCTCATTTCGGTCAAAATTCGAGGATCCAAAAAGGCTTAGAAAAATACAAGGCTAGGTTTATTGAACCCGAATCGTTGATACGAGTTCAACGGAGGTATCAAAATTTGAATCTGAATTCCCTGGCTCAACTTATGCTTCCCGGAACCCAAGGTGCACTAAATGCTCTTTAGCCTCCTTTAGGTCCTGTCTCCAAAATAAAATAAAAAGACAAGCCAAACAAGTTCCAAATCATAAAACGAGTACACAATCAGGTTCATAACGCACATAATTCACATATGTCAAAAATTCACAAGAAACGGAATTAAATTCGAACGCAAATAGAGCAAATATACAAGGTATAAGACTTAAACGTTAAAATAAAATGATTTCTTAATTATTACATCTTTCGGTCCAAGACTTTAACCGGGTACCTCTTGATTGTTAAATCCGGCTCTAGTCGCACCTCTTTGACTGGAATTATAGAAGACTCATCGGGATAATGTTTCTGAAGTTGAGAAACATGGAAAACATTGTGTATCCCGGTCAAACTCGGTGGTAAGTCAAGTCGGTAGGCTACTTCCCCAATTCGTTCAAGAATCACAAAAAGGCCTAAGTAGCGCGGGCTAAGCTTCCCGCCTTTACCAATCCGAGGAAACTCTTTTCTAGAAGATGCTTTTAGAAAAACTTTATCTCGCACCTCAAACTCCAAGGGTCGTTTTCTCTTGTCCGCATAACTTTTCTGTCGGTCCTGAGCCGCTTTTAACCTTTGCTGAATTACTTTTACTTTCTTGGTAGTACTCTGAATCTCCGCTGGTTTCTTAGCTATGTCGAGCTTACCATCCTTAGTGCATCTCCATTCATCAATATCCCAAAATAAAGGTGATCGACACTTTCTTCCATATAATGCTTCATACAGAGCCATGCCAATTGATGTCTGAAAGCTGTTATTATAAGCGAACTCGACCAAGTCCAAATGCTCATCCCTCGAATCTTGATAATCTAAGGCACAACCACGGAGCATGTCCTCAAGATACTTTATTAACCTCTCAGATTGTCCATCCGTTTGTGGGTGAGATGCGGTACTAAATTGAAGCTTCGTTCCCATACATTTCTATAATTCCTACCAGAAACTCATCGTAAACCGTGGATCCTTATCTGAAACAATACTGACCGGTGCACCATGTAATCTCACAATTTCTTTCCGATACAACTTGGCTAACTTAGGCACTTTATCGGACATCCGACCTTAAGAAAATGAGCCGACTTCGAAAACCGATCAATTATGACCCAAATTCGATCGAAACCTCCTTTGGTCCTTGCCAAGTTGGACACGAAGTCCACCGTCACTTGCTCCCACTTCCGTTTGGGAATTGGAAGTGGTTGGAGAGTTCCTCCCGGTTTCTGGTGCTCAGCTTTCACGACTTGGCATGTCTGACACCTTTTTACAAAATTGGCCACATATCTTTTCATGTCATTCCACCAATACAAAGCCCTTAAATCTCTATACATCTTGGTAGTACCAGGATGTACCGTATAGGCAGATTTATGTGCCTCATCCAACACCAGTTCCTTAAGTTCTTCCGGAACACAAACCCGAGCATTAAACCGAAGTAATCCCGAATCATCGAACCCAAATTTTCTCTCCGGATCAATTCTTGCCTTAGCCACTAATCTCTGAATTTCCAAATCATTAGATTGAGCTTCAATCAATCTCTGTTTCAAATCTGATTGTACTGAAATATTTGCCAAACGAGCCACTAAAACCATAAATGTCGAACTCTGTTTACATGAACCTGCTTCCATACCTCAAATACTAGTTTTTTTGCTCAAAGCATCTGCAACCACATTAGCCTTACCCAGGGATGGTATTGAATTCTGCAATCATAATCCGCCAGTAGCTCAACCCAACGTCTTTGCCATATATTTAAATCCTTCTAGGTAAATAAATACTTAAGGCTTTGGTGATCGGTGAACACTTGAAAAGTAACCCTGTAGAGATAATGACGCTATTTCAACAAAGCAAAAACAACTGCAGCTAGTTCCAAGTCATGAGTGGGATAGTTCTTTTCGTGATCCTTTAATTTTCTCGAGATGTATGCGACTACCTTACCGTTCTGCATCAACACACAACCGAACCCATCCTTCGATGCATCGGTATGAACTAAGTAGCCTTCAGAACCCTCGGGTGGGGTTAAAACCGGTGCAGAAGTCAATCTTTCCTTAAGAGTTTGAAAACTCTTCTCACACGCCTCGTCCCACTCGAACTTAACCTCTTTCTTTGTCAACTGAGTCAAAGGGGAGGCAATCTTCTGAAGCATTCTTCGGTTGTTTCCATAACATAACTGTCTCTATCTTAGCCGGATGCACTTCAACACCATTTCCCGAAATGACGTGACCCAAAAAGGAAACTCGATCTATCCAGAACTCACACTTGCTGAACTTGTCGAACAACCTATGTTCTCGAAGTGTTGACAGTACCATTCTCAAATACCACGCATGTTCTTCAACGGACCTCGAATACACCAGAATATCATCTATAAAGATGACCATGAATTTATCGAGGTAAGGCCGGAATATTCGGTGCATCATATCCATGAAGGCTGCTGGGGCATTAGTAAGACCAAAAGGCATAACCAAACTCGAAATGCCCATAACGAGTGTTGAAACCCGTCTTCGGTATGTCTTCCTCCCGGATATGCAACTGATAATACCTTTGCCTTAATCCAACTTAGAATAAACACTAGAACTCTGGAGAAGATCGAACAACTCTTCAATATAAGGAAGTGGGTATTTGTTTTTAACCGTTAACCAGTTCAGCTCACGGTAGTCAAAACACATTCGTAATGTCCCGTCCTTCTTCTTTACAAACAGGACAGGAGCACCCCACAGAGAGGTGCTCGGGCGAATGTAACCACATTCTAAGAGCTCATCAAGTTGCGCCTTCAGCTCCTTCAACTCTGCTGGAGCCATCCTATAAGGAGATTTCGCACAAGGTTCTGCTCCGGGATAGAGATCAATTACAAATTCGACGTCTCGATCCGGAGGTAAAGACCCCAAATTCTCCGAAAAAACATCAGGGAACTCCTTCACGATCCCCGTCTCCTCGAGCTTGGCCTGGTCTTTCGGTTTATTCAAAAGATAGGCCACGTAACCCGTTGTACCATCCCAGAACAATTTACTCGCTTCCATAAAGGAAATAAACGGGCAGGTCTTCAACCTCGGACCCTGCGAACACCGTAGAACCCAAAGTCACCTTCTTAGCAAAATAATCCATCTTGGCTCGATGTCGGATCAACAAATCCATCCCCAAAATCACCCCGTATCTCTTCATAGGCATCTCAATTACATCTGCGGAATACTCTTGATCTTCAACCACAACCGGTCACCCACGAAAAACACAGTTCGTTACCAAACTTCCCCTGAGTGGGGAACTAACCACGAAAGAATTATCAAGGCAAGCAATAGGCAAAGAAATAGTAGGAACAAACCAGGAAGCAATAAAGGAATGTGTCGCTCCCAGATCAAATAATGCATGTAATGGAATGCCATGAACATTAATAGTACCTTCAACGATGGCATTCGCATCCACCTCGGCATCCTCTTCTTCACCTTCAAGTGCGTAAGCCCTTGCTTGGATAGGAGCTCTCGGAGGCATAGCATTAAAGGGTTGAGGATTCTTCTTCTTAGGACAAGCGTTGATCAACTGGCAGGGCTCCCCACAACCAAAACATCTTCCTAATTTCTTTCTACATGTTGCCTCGGTATAATTAGGACCTTTGAAATAAGAACACTCAAGTGGCGCTGGTAAAGCGGGTACCACAGCCTGTCCCTGAAGTCGGGGTTTCTTGTTGAAAGTGTTAGAACCTTTGGGCTTGAAACCCGGAGGCCCACCTTGAGACATAGGCCTCTTACCCAAATAAGAACTGAAACCCGAACCCTACCCCGAAGGAAAAACCTGGGGCTTCAACCTTAATTTCTGAGCTTCAACCTTCAAAGCCTTCCTAGTAGCTTTCTCCCAAGTATCAACGATGGCGGCTTGTAAAGCTTCTTAAATCTCCCTTCTCAAACCGTGAATAAAATTCTGGGCTTTCAAGGACTCAACATCGGTAATATGGGTGGCATAAGGAGCCAACCTCTCGAACTCAAGAATATATTCTTCAACAGTTTTAGTTCCTTGCCTTAAATCAGAAAATTCTTAGAGCCTTCTTTCACGAGCACTTGAACGGATATACTTATTGTGGAATTCCCTCACGAAATTCTCCCAATTGAACTCCTCTCCAATCCTTTCCAACCTAGAACTCATTGCTTTCAACCATCTTACAGCAGGACCTTGGATAAATCGACCGATACATATTGGTTTCTCATGAGAAGGGGCCAGACAAATTTCCCAAATTCCAATAATTTCTGACAACCATTCCTTTGTTTTGATGTCATCTCCCCCAAGCCACTCAGGAGGGTTATTGTTTCGAAATTCACGATAAACTGGTGTAACTTGCCCTTCTTATACATCCACCGGAGGATTTTGATTTCGTTGGTTCTGTTGAAGTTGATTCAGAAGAGCTTGAACAATGTTCTCGTCATTCAATGGTGGAGGTGGTGGTGCTTGCGGAGGTGGCTGATTAAGATCCGGGGTTTGTTCCCTATCCATTCTCCTTTGTGGAGGCATCCTGAAAATTTCACAAATCAAGAAAATATTGATACATGGGGTTCAATGTATGTTCATGAAAGCAATCGGTATAAATTTAAACAAATAAATCTCATAAATGTATAGATGAATGAAAATAATCACATAACCCTAAGCCGAACGACCTTAACAGACCCAACATGACTCTAGAGCTTTGGTTTTGCAACCGAGAGCTCTGATACCACTTAAGGATGTAGCACCCCGAGCGTAGGGCAACACATCCCCCGCACTAAAGCCCAACACGTGTAGTGGAATGGAGAATCCGTACACACATCGAACATTAGGCAACTAGAGACAAACAAAACTCACAACCTAGCTAGGCGGCCTAACCCTCAATCAGAGTGCATACCAATAAACAGAATATAGCCGAAGTGATAAAACAAATTATACCAAATATCCAAGATCACATATACACAAATCACTTAGTCATAAGAGCATGATACTTCCATCAACAAATGTAAAATGCCCTTCCCGGGCCAAAATATATCAAGTATCGAAGTGTTCAATATACTTAATTTCATAAGTATAAGACATAAGCCACTACAGATGCAATAAAGACGACTCGAGCTATGAAACAAGTAAGACTCGAAAACAAACTTGCCGCCTAGCTCGACTCCCACGGTACCTGCAACTCAAAAACAAAAAAGGGGGAAAACAACGAGGGTTAGTCCTAATGACTAGTGAGGGGCTTACACACGCACCCATACTACGTATAGAGCAAGACATTTATTCAAAACCATAAAAAATCCATAAACCGGGATTGGTTTTTGCACGCTAAAGTATTTCCGGTGATAGTATAGGTACATATTTAAAAGAAGTTTAAGGCCATAGGCCAAAATGATAAATTTTAGGTATTTAAAAGTCCATCCCCGTTTTATAGATCAAGAAAATTCACACAACTCGGCGAGTACGAGTTATTCCTCAACTTCCCAAATAAAGATATAATCAAAGCAAAATTCATAAACCATCATTTCTTCGGCTGATAGAAGGGTTGACGGCCCTAACTATCGGTCAAATTCACACGAAACAAGGTTAATTACTTCCTTGAAACCTTCGGCGGTTGCTTCCACCGGCTCAAGAGTAATGCCCTTCCTCAACTTCCTAAGGTTAGGCGAGACTCTCAAAGGAAAGTGTTGATGGGAGAGCTCACCGACCCCTCAGCCGTCCCGAGACACCATACTACTCTTCGGGGCCCAAATTATATTTGAAATCATATTTTCCAACAAAACTTATCTTTCAAAGCCAAAGCTCGCTTACACACTCACACTTATCAAAGGGGTTTCAAATCAAAAGATAAATAATCTATATATATATACAAATCGTTTTCAAAGTCTTATGACAAATGGAACAAGTCCTCAAAGTACATACCATACATATATTTAATATATAGTATACATAACTCGCGTGCGGGCTTAAAAACAATTAGGGTTTTAGGTCATTGTAGCTAAAAGAACAAAACTTCACCTTCCGAACACATAGCGGCGACAAAAGAAAGCAAACCGGACACCTAAGGGACAACCTCGTCGTCAACGGGAGGGTCAACTACACAAAACAACCAAGAACGGATACTCTTAGACTCAAAATGCACTATATAAATTGCTCGGCAAATGCATATACGTGTAAATGATTCAAATGATATGAAATGAATTCATATTTAAATCATACAAGATCACATTTTACATATTAGATCATATTGCATAAATGAGGGCATAAAACGAGTTATAAATTCATAACATAAATTTTAACACATAATATAACATGTTAATAAAATAAACGAGTCATAAACGAACCACATAAAGCAAGCAAACACAAACGAAATGAAGAAAACAGTCATAAAAGCAAACAGGGTGGTCGCGATCGCTACCCATTTTCCACACGAAATGGTCGCGGTCACAACCAACAACTCGAAAGTTGGCCCAAAAACGGTCGCGGCCGCTACCCAAAAAGAACTAAAAACGATCGCGGCCACTACCCCCTACAACAACTATGGGAAAACAGAGTTTCAAGCCCAAAACAACACCAAAACTCACATGAATTTATGCCAAAACCAAGCTAACACATACTAGGGTGAAAATACATCAAGAATTCGTCAAATTCATACAATATCCAAGCCTAAACATGAAGCTACCCGAGATCAAAGGCAAGAGATGTTCATATATACATATTCATACCAAAACTTCAAAAAAATCCAAAATGAAAGCTAATGATCCCTTGATTTTCATGAAAAATCCCTCCATACAAATATATTAGGATGTCATAAGATCACTTAGGATGCAAAAACTCCAACAAATCTCCAAGAGATCAAGCAATATCATCAAAATTGGCCCTTACTATACACTATATTCTTCATAACATGCTCATATCACCACCAAATTCAGCAAAATTGGAGTCTAACCAAAGAAGAGAAGATGGAGAAACAAATTCCAAGCTTAACTTTCGAATTTGGTGCTATTTGGTGCGGATTTGAGCTCAAATGGGTGAAAGGTAATCTTCAAGTTTGGAATGAAATTAGGAGCTTATGGCTGAAAGAGAATTATGTTGGGAGTATGTGGGGCCAAGCCTTGCATTATTTGGTCAAGTATGTCAAAAGTTATGAATAAAAGGGTGTTTAAGGGTCAATTTTTGCACATGAGGTTCATTTCGGTCAAAATTCGAGGATCCAAAAAGGCTTAGAAAAATATGAGGCTAGTTTTATTAAACCCAAATCGTCGATACAAGTTCAACGGAGGTGTCAGAATTCGAATCCGAATTCCCGAACTCAACTTATGCTTCCCGAAACCCAAAGTGTGCTAAATGCTCTTTAGCCTCCTTTAGGTCCCGTCTCCAAAATAAAATAAAAACACAAGCCGTAGCGCCTGTAGCGGCGAGCTACCACATCCCCCGCACCTAGTCCGGAACCCACATATGAAATAGAAATCCATACATGAGCCCAAGACTAAGCGAACAGGAATGTGTCTACACACACTCGCTAAGCCAGGCGGAGCTAAGACAGGACCAGAGCGCGCAGACTAAAAAGAAGACGGAAGCATATACCAAAATTCAGGAAGATAAATTCACAAAAATGGGTTCAACTATCCTTAGAAGCCTGTCCCGAATATATAAAACCAGAATCCATAGAAAATTAGTTAACATTTGCAGATCAATGCATAATTTATTAACAGATGCATAACATATACATACTTCAATTATCAAAATCTGAATTATATACAACATGTGACCGAATGCAAATGGAAATGCAACTCGAGTAGGGGACTAAAACTTGACCGATTCATGACTCCGCCTAGCACGAACCAAAACCTGCAAACTGAGAAGTTGAAAGGAGAGGGTCAGTCCACCGACTAAGTGAGGGGGCTAACGCACACCCACACACTAAATAAGTATAAAGCAGAGCACATATCAACCAAAAGAATATGAACCGAGAAAGGGTTTTGTACGCCAAATCATTTTCGAAAACAAACTTAGACAATACATAATTAAAACAAACGTATTAGAGTTCCAAGAAAGATCCTATCCCGTTTTATAATCAACAAATCGTACAAAATCTCGGCGAGTACGAGCACCTACTCCCATCCTGGGCTCCTCCGATTAATCACACAATCAAATAAAATCAAACGTATAGCAAACTTACGCATTAACCTCCTTCTCCGGCGATGGAAGGGTTACGCGACCCTAACCATCCATTACGGTGGAGGGGAGTGCAAGCTTCTCAACCCTCAGGATATCCATCCCTCACCAAACCTTCTGGGGAGTTCAAGGGTAATCCTATCAGAGTGGAGACTATACCCAGCCTTAACCCGACGGCCCGCTGCCATACCGGGCGTCCTGGCTCGTAGCCTCCGGGGCCTAATATTACCAATACGAATCAATACATTACAAATTAACTTATTAACGTACTTAACTCGCTACACAACTTAAAATAACTTACGTACCTTATCGAACATACCTTACCTTGCAACTCGGCATATGCTATACACGTACCTCTCCGTGTCTTCCTTAAACATAAGATGTTGAGATAGATCCTAGCTTGCATGACAACACACGGTTTGGAGCATAGCCTCATTTTGCAAAACATTTTCAAGCATATATACGCTCATACTTATATTTCAAAACGTTTTACTCGTAAGATAAGATCATAAACTTATCATAAGGCACGTATAATATGTTGATTTATATTATATTCGCATGAGGGTGAGAAATCATCACATTTAGGTCATAGGTCGCTTATCTAAACAAAAAGGTCCTAAACCTCACCTTTACCAAAAGTGCTCCGGAAAGAGCGTTGTCAACCAAGAAGAAGTTAATTGGTGGATCCAACACCTCTCGAACCCAAATCTGAAACAAATAAACACAAGATTATGACTTAGACTCGATCATGAACCAATTAGATGCACGGCGATGCATAAGAATGCAAATGGATACAATGCACATCCTATACATTCATACTTAGACACATTGGGGCAATTAACCAAATATCCCATAAAGAATTCAAGAATTGAGCTCATAACATATCATATAATGGCATATCATATGCATTCGTAAGTTTGAAATCCAAAGAAAGAGCAAGAGATGCAAGAAAGCGTTAAACGTTTCATATAACGGTCAAGAATTCAAGTCACAATTACACCTAACAAATGGATTGATAAACTTAAAATAATTAATGAAACACAACATATTTCAACACATTAACATGTTAGGATCATAACTGGGTTGGGAATTAACGAGAAAAATGGAATAAGAGCACAAAATAGGGCTTCGAGTGAAAATAGGCCAAAGCTGACAGTTTTACCGAAATGAACAAGCTGTAGGAAATTGCGCATAAATTGAGTTTGAGAAATGGGAATCAATTTTTGTTTCTTGGAAATGAAACTAGACACACAGGGATTTCCAAATATATATAGCACGAATTTTAGTTCAAAGGGAGCCGAAAATGGCGGAGGTTTGAAGTTGAATGAATGCAGAGTTTTGGCGAAGTGGCGACACCAAAATCAAACGATTATAACTCACAATCTAGAACGAATTTTGAGGTGAATCTAATTGGAGAGTGTTCTAGACTCAAAAAGGAATCAGGTCAATCGGAGGTCGTATGAGGGGGTAGCCATCCGGGGAAAAACAAGGGTAAAACACTCCAGAAACATTCTACACACAATGTACCCGCCCGTGGACTATCAAGGGAAAAATCTCCCCGCCCGGGGAGACTAGTTCAGGCGCGAAAAAAGATAAAAACACCCCTGTTCAGCCCTGCATCTCCCCCAATCCTTAACCCACTCATATAGGCATGTAATGGCATGAAAAATTACAGTAATCCAGCCCATATTCACCAAGAAATCAAGCTAAGATCGAACAGCAAGTGAAGGTATCGAAAATGGGACCGAACTCATGCATATACTTTTTAAAACTCCATGATCATGAATGAAAACTCTCACATACTTCAACTACCATCAAAGTCAGGTTTATACAACACTAAATGAAGTTCAAATGATCAATATTCTAGCATCAATTCAAGAAGTACCCAAAGGAAGTCATGGAATTCAAGTTAGGGCAAAAATCCAACTATTCAAGTCATGGGGCAAAACTCAATCATACATTGCTCAAATTCTGGAATTTATGGATGAAAAAGACCACATAAGTATGGAGATATCAAATATGTACTAACCTCTTGAAGATCATGGAGGAAAAAGAAGATTGAAGCTCAAAATCTCCTTGGGTCCAAAGTGACGGGAATGGAACTGTTGCTGCTCCAAAGCTTAGATATTTCTCCTCTTTTTCTTGCACAAACCGAGATGAGGGAGGAAAGGGATGATAAAGCATTGAGTTGGTGAGTTGTGAGTCCAAGAATCAAGTGAAAAGGATGAAAGTTGAGGGACTTATGTGCAAACTAGTGAAAGGGGGTAATATGTGCTCGAGTCAAATTTCTGGGCAAATTTCGGAGCATCAAACGGGCTTAGAAAAATATGAGGCTAGGTTCCTTAGCTTTAAAATCTCGTTACGAGTCCAGCGCCACTTCCGGAATTTGAATCCGAATTCCCGAGCTCAAGATATGGTCTCCAGAATCCGAGGTGCGCTAAAGCTCGTTAGGTCCTCGAATCCCCAAAATAAAGAAATGGTCCCTGACCAATTCAAACACGTATAAACGAATAAAATAAACACATAATGAGTTAAAGAATCATATAATTCAAGTATGTTGTATATTCGCAAAGTTCGGGAATTAAAATCAAGTAATAAAAATTAAACACGGAAATCATAACGTAAACAATTAAATCGATGTATAAATTAAATCAAACGAGAAATTAAAACATCGAAAACCCTCTCGTGAAGTCATACCTGGCTTGCCGAAGAAGCGGGGTGTCACACAAGCCAAACATGTTCCAAATCATAAAACGAGTACAAAATCAGGTTCATAACGCACATAATTCATGTATATCAAAAATTCGCAAGAAATGGAATTAAATTCAAACGCAAATAGAGCAAATATACACTTACATAAATAATTCAAATATTAAAGGAAGCACTTAATAAATTTCAGGTAATAACATAATTAAATAATTAAATCGCGCACCTAGAATACCTGAAAGTCCGATCGGTTGGGATGTTACAGTTTTACCCCGTTTGATCCCTTTCTTTATCCGTTTGTCCCCGTTTTTTAGCCTAATTATGTGACAATGTGTTATGCATGAATTACGTGTTTCAAGAATTTGTTTAAGTGATCCTTAGTTGTTTTTGAGTTCGTTTAATACGGTTCATAAACCGTTTTATTTGTTAAGGGATTCGAGGGCCTAACTCGTTTAGCGCACCTTGGGTTCCGAATAGCATAACTTGAACTCGGGAATTCGGATTCGAATTTCGGAAGAAGCGTTGGACGCACAACGAAGAAAGGAAGGCAAGGAATCCAACTTTTTATTTTTCTAACCTCGTTTGATTACCCGTATTTCCCCCGTAATGAGCCTCGTGTGACAGATTCGCCCCATTATACCGTTTTGGCCATAACTTGAGCTATCTTTGACCAAATAAAAACCCCTACTTGGCCCCATACACTCCTAACTCACCCCACTTTAACCCTCATCAGCCCTCATTTTTGTCCAAGCCAAGAGAGAAGGAGGACAAGCAGCAGGAAACCGAGAGGAAGAAAAGAGAAAATGTACTTGGCCATTTTCGATTTTCAAGCTCGCTTCTCATTCGATTCGGCTCAAATTTGAAAGGTAAGTCCGGTTTTGTATTCACCATCTCTTGATCTTTCTTTTAAGTCCATTTTTTGTGAATTATATGATCATTTGAGCATTCTTTAATTAGCAACATGAATAATAAGGGTTCAGGACCTATTTGATGAATTTGCTTGAATTCTTGAGCTTTCTTTGAATTTGATCCATGCTAATTGAACCTTTTACATCCTCTAATATTTATATGGATCGATTTTTCATGCTCTCTTAGGATTCATGAGAGTTTGATTCAAGAATTTTGGGTTTTTGTATGAATATGTGTACACTTGGTCCCTTCTCCTTTTCCTTGCATTTTGGTCCGGTTTTGGCTTGAGTTTTAGCATGTATTTGATGTATATTTGTTGAATATTCCTTTCCTTGCTTGTTGGCTTAAGTTAGAGTGGGTTTTGGTCGACTTTTTGCTGCTGCTTTGCGTCTGCTCCTGTTGTCACCGGATGTCACGCTCGCGACCGGAAGAAGAAGGGGCGTAACCAGATTTTGCCCCAGTTTCGACCTGCTACAGTGCTGAAGGCCGTTGAAGAAGACGGTCGTGACTGTAACCCTTTTTGGCCTATTTTTGGTCACCCCCGCGACTCGTTTTTGCCCCTATTTCGACCTGTGCTACTGCGTGCTTCCCGTTTTCTTTTTCGTCCATTTTTTCCTTGTTTTTCTTGCTTTATTTTTATATTGTATGCAAGTATAACTTGTATATCATGTGTTATGAGATTTCTTGTGAATTTATTACGTTAAATCGATGCTCTTGCATGAAATAAATGGCCTACCATGCTTTATATCTCTTGTATTTGCATGCATGCAAGAATGTTATAATTATTTGATTTATATGATATCTATTTGCTTCTTTTATGATATGTATGAATCGTATAAGTGATATTTAATGTGTTAAGCTTGTTTTATGAAATATATGAATTCCTTTAACGTGGAATAAATAGCCTATGAGCTTTTATATGTAATTAAATGAGCTTTATATGTGCTTAAATGTGCATGCATGAACCTATGTGGCGTTTAATTGCTTTGCATGGTAATTTCTTGATCCTTTCATGACTTGCATGCATAGTTAATTTAATATATGACATGATATGTATGTTATATAAAATTCATGAAGACACTTAACATAAATTATGGAATTTAATACGTATTATGAATCTAAATGCGTTAAATGATTTCTCATTGTATTTCTTATGCATCATTGCATTCATATTCATATGTCGAGCTTTTAAGTGGTTCATATTGAGTCTAAGTATGTCCCTTGTCCTTTATTGTGTCTTTAGGTCCATTTTGTGGTTGAGGAGGAGGTGTTTTAGAAGTGTTTTGGTTCGTTGCGTCCGCTGTGGTCGACAAGGTGAGGTTTTCTTCATTTTTAGTTAAATGATCTATAACCCTATATGTATTTTAAGCCCACATGCGATATACGTATATATAATTACGTAAATACGTGTTTGATTAGTATTTTGTGGGATTTGCTCCTTTTGCTATCAAATATTGGAAAAACACTTTTATATATATACGTAACCTATTTTATGTTTATTTGGTTTGAAAAGGGTTGGTGTGTGTGAACATTTTGAAAATAGCGAGAAATATGACTTTCAATATAAGTCGGAAAATTCTGAAATTTCGAAATTAATAAGACAATGAATTCTGAACTTTAGAAATGGGCCCGGGGAAGTGGTATGTGATTCTCGCGTCGGCCATGGGGTCGCCAAGCTCTCTCATCAACACAACCCCAATTTGATCTAGGGAAATTCGCCCATCCTCAGGAGTTCGAGGGGAAGGCAGTTTCTTAAGCGTCGGCGGTTGCCGGGGAGCGGGTAGCATCCCCTGACTCACACATTGTGATGAGATAATGGGGTTGAGTGAACGTTAACTAATCCCCAATCGGTGAAAGGGTGGATTGTTTATGAGCTTTGTTTTATTTTGATTTCGTTTCTGCTTTGAAAGGAGTTAGGTGGGTTTCGATTCGTTCTCGCCGAGTCTTTGATTTCTGCTTATATTTGTTGTTCGTGAAACGGGAGTGGACTTGGATAATTGCTAAACTTTGGTTATTTTGGGCTTTTACCCCAAAATCTTTTATATATTTATTATCACGGGCTGCAATGATTTAGATTGCAAAAACCACACCCCGATTCATGAACTTTCTGATTTGAATATACTCTGTTCTATTATTTATGTACGTGTGAATGTGTTAGCCCCCTCACCAGTCATTAAGACTGACCCCTCCTCGTTGTTTTCTTTTCCCCTTTTCGTTCTTTGAGTGGCAGGTTCTCTTGGAGGTTGTTCGTGCTAGGCGGCGATCGTTTCTTTTGAGTTTTGTGTCGTTTACCGAGTTCATGCATTGTTTTAGTTTATTATGTATCTTTAAATTTTCAAAACATGTATAAGACTTTATATTTGGAAGTTAGTATATTTATATTACCTAACGCGATTCATTATGGTATATTTGATTAATTTCTGAGCATGAATAATTGTATGTATGAATCCTGGTGCTTCCGCATGTGTATTTGTTTATTTTGCGCACTCTGATTTAGGGTCTAGACCACCTAGCCTAGGTGTCATTTTGTTTGTCACCCGTTCGTCGTAGCTTGATGCGTTTGCGGAGTATCCATTTCGTTACACGTGTCGGGCTATGGTGCGGGGCGTGTAGTGCCTTGCGCTCCGAGGTGCTACAACCTAAAGTGGTATCAGAGCTCCCGATTGCAAAACCGGAGCTCTACATCTTGTCGGGTCTATCTAGATCGTTCGGCCTAAGATTATGTGCTTGTTTGCATTCATTCTCACTTTTACGTGAATTATTTGAATTATTTGCATTAATTGTTTACACGAACATGTACTAAACCCTGCAGGCATCAATATTTTGGAATTCCTATTTTAGGATGGCATCTTCATCTCGATATGAATCATCGAAAGCAATACAAGAGAAATAAGCAACCCCGATGTACAAGAAATTTAAAGAGTTCAATCCGCCGAAGTGGACCGAAGGTGATGAAGTTAGAGCCAAAGAGTGGTTGTCCGAGATACTAGATATTTGGGAAAATTATCCGGGATCATCACAAGGGAAGGTAGAGTGTACCTCCCATTTATTTCAAAGCCAAGCTTCAAATTGGATAAAGGAATTAAGATCGACATTGGAAGAATCCGGAAAAGAGCTCACTTGGGAGATATTTACTCTGGAATTTTGTTATAAGTATATTCCTCCAAGTGTGATGGTCAGAAAACTCCAAGAATTTTTGAATCTCGAGCAAGAGTTGAAGAAGGTGGACGACCTCGTAATGGAACTTGAAAGTTCAGGAGCCGACATAGATTGCCCTAAGGTTCGGAGTTTTTTACAAGAACGTAGAAATAGTATTCTTCAAGTTTTTCAAGCCTCATCAGTACACGAATGGTCCGAGGAAGTTAGAAGAACGGTTCAAGTGGAAATGGATAATCAAAAGATGGTGTCTCACACCCTTTATGTGGGACAATATTTGGATTTGATTTCTGGCTCAAGCAAGAGACTCGTATCTCAAACGGAGCTTCAAGAATTTGAAAGTGTCAACAACGACAAGAAGAAAAAGAAGAAAATTCAATCATGAAAGAAGGATTTGATGCCCTTTCCATCGGAGATGATTCAATGCTCTTATTGTCAAGGCCCAAATCATACGAAAGAGGTTTGTAGGAAGAAATCAAGAAGGTGCTACATATGTGGAGATTTGGGACATCAAGCAAATGGGTGCCCGAAGAATAGGAATTCGAAGCCAACAAAAAGCCGTGGTTCCAAGGCATCAAGTCAAGTCCGAGTTGAAGCAAGTGGAGATAAAGATTTGGATGCGAAGTTTGACATTTCCATTACGGTGAAAGGTACACCAATCATTTATGGCATTTCATACATGCATCTTTTATTTTATTTCGGGCAAACCCATTTGTTTGTTTTTCTTCTCGTTTCTTTACTTTCTGGTGCTTCTTATTGTTGCTTTTGTTGCTTGTTGTTGTTGCTCTCGTTGTTTCCTTCTGTGTAGACTCTCTTTTGGAGAGAGTTTTGTAAGGGAGTGCCCGGGAGTGTTGGTGAGTTGTGAGGGTCGAGCTTGCCGATGGTTCTTTTGAATACGCCTTGTTCTAGTTAAGGTACGGTGTTACCGTAGGCGTTGGTGGTTGCTTTTGGAGGTCTTTTTTGGGGCTCAATGATATTTTCGGGTACTATACGAAGGCTAGCCCGTTTATATCCTTCAAGGAGTGGTTGGTTATTCCGGGATGGTGCGTTAAGCTTCGTGGCTTACCTTTGGGTTAACCAAAGGGTCGAGCCAAGCTTGAAGAGACGAAGACCGGAGTAAGACCTTCTTGATGATTCCTTGAGAGTTGGGATTTATCACCACTTGATAGGGACATTGAGACGTCCATGGTCTTTATCTCGGAGTTGGACCTTTTTCAGGAGATTCCCTACCCGTAGATTCTAGCGTGAGTGTTGGAGTTCAAGATGTGGTCGATGAGCTCTTAGAAGGTAGTTTTCATCAATTTGAGCATTTCTTCGTGGAGTTCTTAGTCCTCTCTAAGGAAAAAGACAGGACTTTAAGATGAGTATAAATTACCATGAGCTACACGGGTTAACCGTGGAAGAGGAATACCCTTTTCTTTGTTCGAGAAGTTGGAGGTTCGCACTTCTTCAGAGTTTCGTGGGTGGCTCCGAGTGTGGTTTCCATAAGGGTATTGTCGACTATGTGTGGGTGGAAAAACCAAGAATTTCCTCAGAGGATAAGTCTCTAGTGTGACCGGGATTCGACAGGACATTCGTCTTTTTTAGGCGACCACCCCGTGACATGAAAGACGTAGAAGAGGCACAGTTTTAAGTGGATAAGGCTTTTGAAGGGAGTTGCTTTCGGAACAAGCTTTGCTTACCGAGGGTACTCGAAACTCCCCATTGCAATCGAGGTACTAAGGAATACTTCGGTTGTGCGTGCTAACGGAGAGTTGGAGCCTAAGTCTCTAGAAGTGTTGGGTCACGAGACTAAGTCTACTCGTGGTTCGAGACTTGAAGATCCGGGTATGATGTATTGGCATAAGAAGAGATGTTGCAAACTTAGTGTAGCAATGTCTATTGTGCCATCGGTGGAAGACCGAACATTGAAACCTGGAAAGATTCTCCAACTACATCTAAATCCTATTTGGAAGTGGGAGCAAACGACTAAGGGCATCGTGTCTGGTTTGCTAATGTTTAGGAGAATTTAAGAGATTCGAGAGGTTGCTCATTTTAAATGACTTGACCCATGTTCTCTTAGTACGGTTGTTCGCCAAGAGGTCGAGAGCTTTGTGGTTTGGAGGAGAAGATCTCTTGAGTTGAACTTCTTTCCAAGAGTCATTCAAGGTCTTGCTGTGGACCTGAGGACATGTCCTTTTCAAGGACGGGAGTTTGTAACATCCCGCTCGTCCGGCCGTACAGGTACGGCTTACCGAGAGTGTTACGTGCGCATTTATTTATTTAATTATGCCTTTAAATGTTTAATGAATTGCATAAGTGCTTATTTGAATATTTATTTATATTAATTGTTACTTGTTTAAACGTTTTGCCCCGTTTGATCCCTTTCTTTATCCGTTTGTCCCCACTTTACACCTAATTATGTGACAATATGTTATACATGAATTACGTTTTCAAGAATTTGTTTAAGTGCTCGTTAATTGTTTTTGAGTTCGTTTAATACGGTTCATAAACCGTTTTATTTGTTAAGGGATTCGAGGGCCTAACTCGTTTAGCGCACCTTGGGTTCCGAAGAGCATAACTTGAACTCGGGAATTCGGGTTCGAATTCCGGAAGAAACGTTGGACGCACAACGAAGAAAGGAAGGCAAGGAATCCAACTTTTTATTTTTCTAACCTCGTTTGATTACCCGTATTTCCCCGTAATGAGCCTCGTGTGACAGATTCGCCACATTTTACCGTTTTGGCCATAACTTGAGTTATCCTTGACCAAATAAAAACCCCTACTTGGCCCCATATACTCCTAACTCACCCCACTTTAACCCTCATCAGCCCTCATTTTCGTCCAAGCCAAGAGAGAAGGAGGACAAGCAGCTGGAAACCGAGAGGAAGAAAAGAGAGAAAGTACTTGGCCATTTTCGATTTTCAAGCTCACTTCTCATTCGATTCGGCTCAAATTTGAAAGGTAAGTCCGGTTTTGTATTCTCCATCTCTTGATCTTTCTTTTAAGTCCATTTTTTCTGAATTATATGATCATTTGAGCATTCTTTAATTAGCAACATGAATAGTAAGGGTTCAGGACCTATTTGATGAATTTGCTTGAATTCTTGAGCTTTCTTTGAATTTAATCCATGCTAATTGAACCTTTTACATCCTCTAATATTTGTATAGACCCATTTTGCATGCTAGCTTAGGATTCATGAGAGTTTGATTCAAGAATTTTGGGTTTTTGTATGAATATGTGTATACTTGGTTCCTTCTCTTTTTCCTTGCATTTTGGTTTAGTTTTGGCTTGAGTTTTGGCATGTATTTGATGTATATTCGTTGCATATTCCTTCCCTTGTTTGTTGGCTTAAGTTAGGGTGGGTTTTGGTCGAGTTTTTGCTGCGGCTTTGCGTCTGCTGCTACTGTCGCCGGAGGTCGCGCCCGCGATGGTCAGAATAAGGAATCTGGTCGTGCCCGTAACCAGATTTTACCCCAGTTCCGACCTGCTACAGTGCTGAAGGCTGCTGAAGAAGATGGTCACGACCGCGACCCTTTTTGGCCTGTTTTTTGTCGCCCCTGCTGCGTGCTTTCCGTTTTCTTTTTCGTCCGTGTTTTCCTTATTTTTCTTGCTTCCTTTTTACATTATATGCATGTATAACTTGTATATTATGTGTTATGAGATTTCTTGTGAATTTATTACATGAAATTGATGCTCTTGCATGAAATAAATGGCCTAACATGCTCTATATATCTTGTATTTGCATGCATGCAAGAATGTTATATTTATTTGATTTGTATGATATCTATTTGCTTTTTTTATGATATGTATGAATCGAATAAGTGTTATTTAATGTGTTAAGCTTGTTGTCTGAAATATATGAATTCGTTTAACGTGGAATAAATAGCCTATGAGCATATATGTAATTAAATGAGTTTTATATGTGCTTAAATGTACATACATGAACCTATGTGACGTTTAATTGCTTTGCATGGTAATTTCTTGATCCTTTCATGACTTTCATGCATAGTTAATTTAATATATGACATGATATGTATGTTATATGAAATTCATGAAGACATTTAACGTAAATTATGGAATTTAATACGTATTATGAATCTACATGCGTTAAATGATCTCTCATTGAATTTCTTATGCATGATTGCATTCATTTTCATATGTCGAGCGTTTATGTGGTTCATATTGAGTCTAAGTAAGTCCCTTGTCCTTTGATTTGTCTTTAGGACCGTTTCGTGGTTGATGAGGAGGTGTTTTAGAAGTGTTTTGGCTTGTTGCGTCCGGTGTGGTCGACAAGGTGAGGTTTTCTTCCTTTTTAGTTAAATGACCTACAACCCTACATGTATTTTAAGCCCACATGCGATATACGTATATATAATTATGTAAATACGTGTTTGATTAGTATTTTATGGGATTTGCTCCTTTTGCTATCAAATATTGGAAAAACACTTTTATATATATACACGTAACCTATTTTATGTTTATTTGGTTTGAAAAGGGTTGGTGTGTGTGAACGTTTTGAAAATAGCGAGAAATACGACTTTCAATATAAGTCAAAAAATTCTGAAATTTTGAAATTAATAAGACTATGAATTCTGAACTTTAGAAATGGGCCCGGGGAAGTGGTACGTGATTCTCGGGTTTGCCATGAGATCGCCGAGCTCTCTCATCAACACAACCCCAATTTGATCTAGGGAAATTCGTCCATCCTCGGGAGTTCGAGGGAAAGGCGTTTTCTTGAGCACCGGCAGCTGCCGGGGAGCGGGTAGGATCCCCCGACTCACACATTTTGACAAGAGAATGGGGTTGAGTGAACATCAACTTATCCCCAAGCGGAGAAAGCGTGGATTGTTTTTGAGCTTTGTTTTATTTTGATTTTGTTTCTGCTTTGAAAGGAGTTAGGTGGGTTTGAACTCGTTCTCGCCGAGTCTTTGATTTCTGCTCATGTTTATTGTTTGTGAAACGGGAGTGGACTTGGATAATTGCAAAATTTTGGTTATTTTGGGCTTTTACCCTAAAATCTTTTATATATTTATTATCACGGGCTAAAATGATTTAGATTGCAAAAACCACGCCCCGATTCATGAACTTTCTGATTTGAATATGCTTTGTTCTGTTATTTACGTACGTGTGAGTGTGTTAGCCCCCTCACCAGTAATTAGGACTGACCCCTCCTCGTTGTTTTGATTTCCCCTTTTCGTTCTTTGAGTTGCAGGTTTTCTTGGAGGTTGTTCGTGCTAGGCGGCGGTCGTTTCTTTTGAGTTTTGGGTCGTTTACCGAGTTCATGCATTGTTTTAGTTTATTATGTACCTTTGGATTTTCGAAACATGTATAAGACTTTAAATTTGGAAGTTAGTATATTTGTATTACCTAACGCGATTCATTATGGTATATTTGATTAATTTCTGAGCGTGAATATTTGTATGTATGAATCCTGGTGCTTCCGCATGTGTATTTGTTTATTTCGCGCACACTGATTTAGGGTCTAGACCCCCTAGGCTAGGTGTGATTTTGTTTTTCACCCGTTCGTCGTAGCTTGGTGCGTGTGCGGAGTGTCCATTTTCTTACACGTGTCGGGCTACGGTGCGGGGCGTGTAGTGCCTTGCGCTCCGGGGTGCTAGAAATACGAAGGTTGAAGAGTTAGTTCAAAATGTACCGGTGAGGATATAATATAAAGAATATAATAAAGGGTACAATACATGCTATATCGAAGGCGTTCATGATCCATTTAACCTTTGAAAATCAATGCAAGGGTTTTCAAAATAACGGATTATAAACTACAACAAACCGGCTCGGCGAGAACGAGCAATGTATCCAAACTCCCCAAACCAAAGATAATATCATACCAATCCAACCATCGCACCATTGATGTCGAGGTTGCGCACCCCCGAACATCCATACATATGGAGAAGTCAGTCCATGAAACCTTGTTCTCCCCAAGAGAACTTCAACCCCGAAACCTCCTCAGAGTCTTAGTAATCTTGTCCACAGTGGGAACTTCATAAAGAGGCATCCGTCAGCCTTACTTTTTCGGAATGCTACTTACCTCCGTCCCCAAGTGCTATCCAAGAATTCCCAAGCAAGCGTCCTTGCAAGGTACAACACTCCATGCAACTCACGCCACATGGTCCACATAATCTCGCTACACAAGGCACAACCATACATATATATATCCTTTTCAAAACCAAACATTTCGGGTACCTATCCCGTATACCAACGTCCATACCATAGTTGCAAACAATTTTCAATAAGCAACTAAATATGTATAACGAGCCAAGGTCCCAAAACCGGCCTATATAAAGCCTATATATAATTTGAAAATAGATATTGAAAACAAATCATGAAGGGTATATGGTATTGTCCACAGTTTGAAAAGATTTTAACATAACTCCTCACCTGGACCGAAGTTACCAAGAAGAAGTTGACCAAACGAACAACAAGCACTTGACCTCCTATGGCTCACCACCTATACAAGACATACACACATACTCCACAATGAAGGCTTGACCCAAAAGACCACTTAACACGACGCACGGCGAAGTATCATGCTTAACATGAGATAAATACATGCAAGGATGATTCTAATATGCTTATCATAATATGTCATGGCCAAATAGAGCATAGAGATTGCACAAAAGGTCATCGATAAGTATAAGCAACCACATAAATCATGAAAGGTCAAGGAATACGTATCCATAATCTTAACAATTATCAAACCTATATAATTAGCATATACGAATCCAATTTACATAAGACGTCATGTTGACTGCACATTAGCAAGCAAGTTTCAATCACATAATTGCAGCATCAAAGATATCACATGTAGAAACATGATTCCAAACAAGGTAAATCATGCTCGGGGTTGGGACGAGTTAACTGCACCAAACCCCCTGTGTTTTTTCCAATTTGTAGAAAAAACCCTATGTTATAAAAATTAGTTCAAAAAACCTTATGTTATTTTATTTTTTGCACACCGCCCCCTTATTCCATTTGGTCAACTATTAAATCTTTTAACCCTAAAATACCCTTATTTTATATATTAAAATAATATTAAAAATCTAAATATTTAATGTATTAAGAATAAAAATATTATAATTATATTATTTTTAAAATATACATGTTTAATATATGCATATTATATTAAAATATAAAAAATATATAAATATTAAAAATCATTTTTAATAGTTTTACATATATATTAAAATATAGATATAAGTGAATAATTATTTTAAAAAATATTATTAATAAATAAAAATATACATATATATGATTTATATATTTTCATTAAAAAATATTATATATATATATATATACACACACACACAAATACTTATACATATATATACTAAATAAATATATACATTGATGGTGCAGAAAGTAATAGGCAATTAGAACACCAAACACTTTATGATTTGTATGGAACAAGGAAGACCATCATAGGCGTAGGTAGCCTTAGGAACTGGGTTTCCTTTGAGCGTGGGTTCTTCCAGCTAGGATAACACCAAGAATGCCATATGCAGAAGTGATGCGACTGTGGTGAATATGGCTTGGAAAGAATGGAAGAAAGTGAAGGAGAATGCCCAGAACAAGGTATACAGTAAGTTATGGAGAAGATGACTTGGGGGTGAATGTAGTGTTCTCTCCTATTTATATGTTAGGGGTGAGGGTAGATTAGGTAATTGGACCATGTGGTCCCAAACCTGTGTTGCCCTAACACGTGGTGGCCTGTGAGGGTGTGAAAATAACGTCTCTAAAAAGCAGGTGGCGTATCAGGGACAAATCGCGCACTGCCTCTGTGTCAGAGGTTGTTGGCGAGGGTCTCTTGTTGGGAAGGCACAAGGTTTGTCTCACAGGAGCGTGGACACTCCAGAAGGGAGAAGATCCCACACGAGCGTTGGTGGCGCTCGAAGGATGCACGAATGGGTCTCCCCCAATAGATGATCCTTGAGCGTCAGACCCACGAGCGTCAAATAGCGGGCGCCCCCGTGTGGGGGCCTCCCTGGAGGTGTGGCCTTGAGGACCGAGGTATGTACATCAGGTCTGATAACCCTACCCTTTACTGGGACAGTCGGTCGAGGCTCAGGGGCTTGTACAAGCCAACAAGAGAATGGGCTGGATTGATCTGTGAGCCCATCAATGCGAGCGTTCAATCTCTAAATCGGTTAATGACGACACGTGGTCGGCTCTGATACGAGCTTGATTTTATGCCTCATCATTTTGCCCCCCAAATTCTGTAGTATCTCTTGAGCGTACTGTAGAATTTTTTAAGAAAAGCGAGCCTTGAATTTTCGAACATCCGAGGGTCAAACCTCCGTAAGGGAAGTGACCGCTTGGCTTCTGTAACGGACATGTTCTGACATCGCATTAAATGAAGTCCTGTCCGTATTAAATGTTGAGTGGGAGCGTGGGCACGAGTGTTCCGGGAGACGTGAAGCGGTTACCAAAAGTGGGGGGATTTTCTAGGCGGGAAATGATTGCGTTTTGAATTTTTCTGACCTAAACGATGTAAATCCCCCCCCCCCCCCTTATAAATAGGGCTTTGTACAGTCCTTGCACCTCTTTCACGCATTCTACTCTCTTCAAGCAACCAAAAGGCAAGAACTCTCAGCAAATTTTACGGATTACAACGAGTTCTCCTTCAATCTTTTAGGTAAAACTCCATAAATCTTGATATTCTTATACTAACTTTAGATTTAGGTTGTGTGCGGGTGATCTTTCTAAGTGAGGAACTATTTTTCTTCCATTGAATCCCTTTCAGAAGCTTCCTTCTCCACTGGACCTCCTGAGAAAAACTTCAATTTCAAGAACCAAAAATCCTAGATATGGCGGATAACAATGCAGAAGCCTTCGTGAGGGAAATAGAGATGTCAGTGGGGAGCTCTTCCCATCATGGTGGTGTGCCTATGGTGGTTCCCATGGCCAGAACCTCCCCAGGCGAAGAGATTCCAACCGCCATTCCAGTGGCGAGGGCTCCGGTTGAAGCTGGGGATGAAGAAGTTGGCGCCGCCGTTCAAGGGATGAACGAGCGTGCTCCTGGAGGGATAGATGATCTTTTTGAAGAGATGGGTAACGTCATGGAGATGCAGAGACAGGGGGAGAGGGTGTTCCCCGTACTTAATAGCGTCGTAAGGCCTCAAGATCATAGGATCACGGTGGCAATCGCTACTCCCGAGGGCGGTGCAGGGCCTTCCGGGCGTCAAGTTGAGGATGAGCCTCCAAGAAAACGCCAAAGAAAGGGCAAAGAGCCTGCTACGCGAGTGAGGCAAAACAATCCACACCGAACCGATAGGTCTCCGGATGAGATTGAGAGTATCCTGACGCTCGACGATCTGGAAGAGTTGAGGGCAAAAGCATATTAGGATGAAGCGGTGTTTCCCATGAGCCTTCCCGAGGAGGGAGAGAGAGCAAACCTACCGCCGTCGGGGATGATGGCGGTCTACTGGGATGCGGTCCTGGCCGGGGGCCTGAGGTTTCCAATCCCGTCCACCGTCTCCACCATCTGCCATCACCTTAGACTCTGTCCTTCCCAGATCCTGCCGAACGGCATTGCTCTAATAAATACCTTCGTGATACTGATGAGGGCCCTAGGTTATGAACCCTCTGTTAACAATTTTGATAGTTTGATTCAAGTGGCCCGCTCAACGCGCTCGTCACCCACAGATGGGTTCTACTACGCCCAGGCCAAATCTGGCTTTAAAATGAAAGATTCTCCCTCCACCTCGTACGGCGAGCATTGGAAGGAGAAGTACTTCTTCGTAGGGGCTCCTGTGGGAATTTTCAGAGTTCACCGAGGGTGGCTTATACATGGCTAGGGGCTACTGATTAAAGAAAAGACCAAGAACAAGGTCTTCGAGGATTGGGCAAAAAGGTGCCTCGCAATGAAGAATGAGAAAAAATGGATCAAAGCTGAAATGTTGATGAAGGATGAGGGAGTCTTATTCCGCTATGGCCTCTCATGTCCCCCGAGTGTGATAAGCAATCCTCCCGCTCAAATCATGGCCCTTGACGGTTAGATTCTAGGAACTAACTACTCCAACATTTAGGATAGCATCACTGACTTTGTTTGGTTTGTTATATTTTTGGTAGTTATTGTCCAAATAGTCATCTTTTGACGCTCGTATTCTCTATTTGCAGATATACAAATACTTACAACAGGGATGAATGTCGAAAGACTTGCCCGTATGATGCGCACATAGAGGCCGGGTGCTAACCGTCAGCCCCAACAGCAGCACCAGGCCCAACCCTCGAATGCCCGGAGGGGGAGAGGAATTCGCCGAAGCACAGGGCGAGGAGATGGCGGCAGGGGCGCCGAAAATGAGGCTCCAGTGGTAGGCCCAATCGAAGATCTGACCATGGATGGCGCTCGGGAGATTACTCTGCCTCCAACTGCTCCCGAGGGGCTGATCGTACTCAGATCCAGCAACTCCCATAACCGTTCAGGGGAGTTAGCCCGCTTTCACGACGCAGTGAGGGCCGAGCGCCAAGGGAAGAGAAAGAGGATGCCAGACTCTATCCCCATTTCTGGCAAAGGAAAGGAGGTGGTCGTGGGCCACCGTGGTGAGGGCAACGATACCTCATCATCGGAGGATGAGGATTTCTGGAAGATAGGCTGCGGGGGCGACGCTCGATACAAACGCCAACGAACGGATGCCTCCATCTTACTGAAGAAGAGCGCGTTCTCAGTGAACCTGATTTCTGACATCGTTGGAAAGCTTCAGTTTTCCGGCGACCATGACAAACTAAACGAGCATGATGCCGCTCGGGTCGCGGATGACGCTTGTCATGCGCTTTTGACGGTAGGCCCCCAATTCCTTTGGCAAAGTTATGACCCTTTCCATTTCATCTCTGATGGTGACTTCTTGTTCTGGCTTTCCAAGAAGTAATCCCAAGGCTGAAGAACTTGTAGGGTCGAGCGCAGGCCTATTCCGAACATAAGGCCAAATACAAGAAGTTGTTGCGCATCTCTGACCCCGGTCAGTTGCAGGAGGATTACAACAATGTTAGCGCTCAATTGACTGACGCCAACCTTGTGATGTGAATCATAAAACAAGGCCACACTTTGATCCGAATGATGATATGATCAGAACTCAAAATGAACCAAGTTATGTTGGACCTATCACAAGGTCACGGTCCAAAAGAATGCAAGAGGAAGTTCAATCTCTTTTGATCCAAATAACTCAAGAAGAGCCCCAAGAAGACAAGTATTCAGCTGGATCCAATCCACCTTGTTTCAACGTCTCAGTGATCGAATTTTAAGCCCAAATTGTGTTAAGCTTATTGTAATTTGGCGCTGAACTATTATATTATACTTTGGGCCATCTTTTTATTTATTTTCCATGCATTTAGATTAGGTTAAGCCCATTTTTATTCAGTCTATAAGGAAGGTGACGGGATTAGCATGTCTCTTTGAATTCTGAATTGTCTCTTAGAATTCCCATGCATGCATCTTTATATTTTACTCTTGTATTTCGTTTTTTCAGTCAACTCTTAAATGAATTTGTGATTCAAGTGAGTTCAACTCTCTAGTTCTTGGCTGAACGTCATTAGGGTTTCAAACCCTCCACCGGATAATGTCATTTCCCGACTCATTATAGTCGACGGGGTGCATTACATTTCAAATCTGATAGTGTTTGGTTCCTTGCTCATTATAGCAAACGGGTCACACTCCTCAATTTTAACCTTGAAGTGGACGATTGAAAATCAAGAACTCCAAGTATTGGTATAAGGTTTCACGGCAAGTACGTGGAGTTCGTATCATTTGGTATCAGAGCCAGGTTTCCATACAAGGTTACTTATCCTTATCTTTATTTTTTGTGTAATTTCGTTTCTCTTGTTAGTTTGATTGCAAAAAGATCAAAAAAAAAAAAAAAAAGAGATCTTCGAAAAAGGCTTAAAAACGCATACAAAAAAAACAAAAATAGAAGTAAAAGCCGCGTTTAAAAAAAAAAAGAAAGAGGGCAGGTTTGTTTCGGTAATATTCAAATGACATAGTTACGTTTGTTTGCATCATTTAAACGGTTCATTTGTGTCAGTTTTTAGCACCCTTTTTAATTCATCTTAAGGGATTATTTAGTTGAGGAATTTGAAACTTCTTGTGACTTTCTTCAAAGAATTGAGAGTAAAGAGTGGAAAAAGGCGTGAGATTGTGAGCCTAGTAGAGGGAAAAAAAAAGCCATAATTTGAGTGATACACGAGGGGAGTGAACATCAAAAGAGTGTAAACACGTAAGGGAGTGTTTGTGAGGTGTTTTTGCTAACCTTTGTTTTGCAGGTACAATATGGCCGAAAATCAACCTCCAATGGACCTAGCTTTTACATTACAAGTTATCCAACAACAATTTGAACGAATGAATTTGCAATTCAATGAGATCCGAGACCGTTTAGATCAAAATGATGAAAGGATGACTCAAATTCAAAATGGAAGGGCAAATCAAAGGCAACATAATCCACGGAATGAATTTGAGGATGATTCCTTTGATGATGCAGCCTCAAGTGTATCCTCAAGAAGAGACCGTAGACGAACAAGGCACCACCAGCCACGTAGGGGAAGAGAGGGAATTGATAACAATCTTGGTTATATTAAACTCTCTATTCCTTCATTTAGAGGACAAATTGATCCGGAGGCCTATATTGAATAGGAGAGAAAAACGGAAATGGTGTTTGAGTGTCATAACTACTAGGAGGAAAAGAAGGTGAAGCTTGCAGCCGTGTCCTTCACGGAATATGCCACTGTATGGTGGGACCAATTGATGCTAAATAGGATAAGAAGTGGTGAGTATCCTATTGATAATTGGAATGATATAAAAGTGGCCTTAAGGAAACGTTTTGTACCTCCTCATTACTACCGTGACTTGCACCTCAAATTACAAAGTTTGAGGCAAGGATTCAAGACCGTAGAGGAGTACCACAAAGAAATGGAGATGGCCATGATTAGGGCAAATGTGGAGGAAGACCGAGAGGCAAGTATGGCTCGGTTCATATGTGGTCTCAACCGACAGATTGCAAACATAGTGGAGCTTCATCACTATGTTGAACTTGATGAAGTGGTTCATATGGCTATCAAAGTTAAAAGGCAACTCAAGAAGGGGCGTACGGTTACTAAACCTGATGAACAAAACCCTTCTAAAGCTAAGTGGATTTCTACTTCAAAAGTACCCGAAAAATAGCCCAAACCTAAGGAGGATCCACCCGTGGCTAAGGGATCATTTGAGGAAGGTAATACTTCTACTCAATGCTCTCGTGAAATTAAATGTTTCAAGTGTCATGGATCAGGTCATATTATATCCCAATGTCCAAATAAGAAGGCCATGATCATGTTGGATAATGGAGAGATTGAAACTGAAAGTGAGGGCCATGAAGTAGACCATGATTCACCGGATGAGGAGAGTGATGTTGAGCATGCGGTTGTAGGGCAAAGTTTGGTGATACTTAGGGCTTTACACATGCAAACCCTAGAGGACAAGGTTGAACAGCAACGAGAGAACATCTTTTACACTCGGTGTCAGGTTAGGGAACGAGTGTGTGGATTGATCATTGATGGAGGGAGTTGTGTGAATGTTGCTAGCAAATTGTTGGTAGAGAGGCTCGGACTCAAAACCTTGAAGCATCCGAAACCATACAAGCTCCAATGGCTCAATGAACTTGGTGAGTTGAAGGTAAGAAAACAAGTTCTCATTTCTTTTTCCATTGGTAAATACACGGATGAAGTACTTTGTGATGTGGTACCTATGCATGCCGGACATATTTTGCTTGGGAGGCCGTGGCAAGTTGATAGGAGGACATTGCATGATGGATACAAAAACAGGTATAGTTTTACCAAAGACGGCCGAAACATCATTTTGGCACCTCTACCACCCAATCAAGTGTACAAAGAACAATGTCAATTGAAAGAGTCTATTTCAGCCTCTTCTAAACGAAATGATTGTAATAGTGAATGTGAAAAAGAAGGAGAAAAAAAAGTAGTTGAAAAGAAAGAATGTGAGAAGGAGGAAAAAAAGAAGTTGAAAAGAAAGAAAAGAAGAAAATGAGTTTCCTCACAAAAGAAAAAGAAATTGAGAGTGTTTTTAAAAAAGGAAAGTTGGTGATGATAATGATGTATAAGAAGACCTTCTTATCTTCTAACGACACCCCTCTCCTACCTAGTATTGCTTCCTCTCTTTTGCAGGAGTTCAAAGATGTGTTTCCGGAGGAAATTCCACCCGGATTGCCTCCAATTCGTGGGATAGAGCACCAAATTGACCTAATTCCGGGGGCTGCAATTCCAAATCGACCAGGCTATAGAAGCACCCCTCAAGAAGCTAAGGAACTCCAAAAACAAGTCGAGGAATTACTTGAGAAAGGGTACGTACGTGAGAGTATAAGTCCATGTGCTGTTCCGGTTCTTTTGGTGCCTAAAAAGGATGGTACCTGGCAAATGTGCATGGATTGTAGGGCTATCAACATGATCACTGTAAAGTATCGTTATCCCATACGTCGCCTTGATGATATGATTGATGAATTGCATGGTTCTACAATTTTCTCTAAGATTGATTTGAAAAGTGGATATCATCAAATACGTATGCAAGAAGGTGATGAATGGAAAATGGCATTTAAAACAAAGCATGGATTGTATGAATGGTTAGTAATGCCCTTTGGTTTAACTAATGCACCTAGTACATTCATGAGATTGATGAACCATGTGTTACGTGATTATATTGGCAAGTTTGTAGTCGTTTATTTTGATGATATACTAATTTACAGCCATAACTTGCATGAACATGTTGAGCATTTGAAAATGGTACTTGAGGTGTTAAGAAAAGAGAAATTATATGCTAACGTCAAAAAGTGTAATTTTTGCATGGATAGAATTGTGTTTCTTGGATTTATTGTAAGTGCAGGTGGTATTGAAGTAGATGAAGAGAAGGTGAAAGCAATTAAAGAGTAGCCTACACCTAAGTCCATTACGGAAGTTCAAAGCTTTCATGGCTAAGCCGGATTTTATAGGAGATTTGTGCCCAATTTCAGCACCATTGCAGCTCCTTTGACTGAAGTTATCAAGAAGAGTGTTGGATTCAAGTGGGGGGAAGCTCAAGAAAAGGCATTTCAAACTTTGAAATCAAAGCTAACTTCAGCTCCTCTTTTACTTTTACCAAATTTCTCTAAAACCTTTGAAATCGAATGTGATGCTTCCGGTATTGGTATAGGTGTCGTGCTTATGCAAGAAAGGAGGCCAATCGCTTACTTTAGTGAGAAATTAAATGGAGCAGCCTTGAACTATTCGACCTATGACAAGGAATTGTATGCTTTGGTTCGAGCCCTAGAAACATGGCAGCACTATTTGTGGTTAAAAGAATTCATCATTCAATCGGATCATGAGTCCTTGAAGCACTTGAAAGGGCAAGGGAGCTTGAACCGGAGGCATGCTCGTTGGGTTGAGTTCATAGAGATGTTTCCTTATGTGATTCAATACAAAAAGTGTAAGGACAATGTTGTGGCAGATGCACTATCACTTAGGTACACTCTTCTCTCTACCCTTAGTACTAAATTCAGGGGATTTGATCACATTAAGGAATTATATGTGAGTGATTCTGATTTTGCTGAAGTTTTTACATCTTGTGAATTGAAACCTTGTGATAAATATTTTGTTCAAGATGGCTATTTCTTTCGAGAAAACAAGTTGTGTATACCTAATTGTTCCTTACGTCAATTACTTGTGTGTGAGTCTCATGGGGGTGGTTTGATGGGGCATTTTGGTGTTTTAAAAACTTTGAACATGATTAAAGAACACTTCTTTTGGCCTCACATGAAATGAGATGTTGAAAGATTTTGTAACAAACGCATAACTTGTAGGAAGGCAAAATCACGAGTTAAACCTCATAGTCTTTACACACCTTTGCCTATTCCAACTCATCCTTGGGTAGATTTGTCTATGGATTTTGTGTTAGGAATGCCAAGAACACAAAACAGAAAGGATTTAATTTTTGTTGTTGTTGACCGATTCTCTAAAATGGCACATTTTATCCCTTGTAATAAAACGGATGATGCAACAAATGTGGCAGGCTTATTCTTTAAAGAGGTGGTAAGACTTCATGGAATTCCAAAGTCTATTGTAAGTGATCGAGATGTGAAGTTCTTAAGTCATTTTTGGAGGGTTTTGTGGGGAAAATTGGGAACTAAGTTGTTGTTTTCAACCACTTGTCATCCTCAAACGGATGGACAAACGAAAGTTGTAAATAGAACCTTGGGAACTCTTTTAAGGGCTGTTTTTAAAACATATTCAAAGAATTGGGTTGAATGTATTCCGTTTGTTGAATTTACTTATAATCGTTCAATACGTTCTTCTACTTCCTTTTCACCTTTTGAAGTTGTGTATGGATTTAACCCTTTAACCCCTCTCAATTTACTTTCTTTACCTATGAACGAGCTTGTGAGTTTAGATGGAAAAGAGAAGGCTGAACGAGTAAAGAAAATGCATGAAGATGCACGGCTCATATCCTCAAGAGAAACAATCAAGCTATGATCCATGCTAACAAGAGACGAAGGAAGGTTGTTTTCAAGAAAGGTGATTTAGTCATGGTACATTTTAGGAAGGAGAGATTCAATAACCAACGGAAGTCCAAACTTGATCTAAGGGGAGATGCCATTCAAAGTGTTGGAAAGGATTAATGATAATGCATACAAGATTGATCTTCCGGGTATGTATAGTGTAAGTGCAACTTTAATGTGGATGATTTAACTCCTTTTGATGCAGATTTTGATTCGAGGTCGAATCCTTTTCAAGAAGGGGAGGATGATGTGAATCATAAAACAAGGCCACACTTTGATCTGAATGATGATATGATCACAACTCAAAACGAACTAAGTTATGTTGGACGTATCACAAGGTCACGGTCCAAAAGAATGCAAGAGGAAGTTCAATTTCTTTTGATCCAAATAACTCAAGAAGAGCCCCAAGAAGACAAGTATTCAACTGGATCCAATCCACCTTGTTTCAATGTCTTAGTGATCGAATTTTAAGCCCAAATTGTGTTAAGCTTATTGTAATTTGGCCCTGAACTATTATATTATACTTTGGGCCATCTTTTTTTTTTATTTTCCATGCATTTAGATTAGGTTAAGCCCATTTTTATTCAGCCTACAAGGAAGGTGACGGGATTAGCTTGTCTCTTTGAATTCTGAATTGTCTCTTAGAATTCCCATGCATGCATCTTTATATTTTACTCTTGTATTTCGTTTTTTCAGTCAACTCTTAAATGAATTTGTGATTCAAGTGAGTTCAACTCTCTAGTTCTTGGCTGAACGTCATTAGGGTTTCAAACCCTCCACCGGATAATGTCATTTCCCGACTCATTGTAGTCGACGGGGTGCATTACATTTCAAATCTGATAGTGTTTGGTTCCTTGCTCATTATAGCAAACGGGTCACACTCCTCAATTTTAACCTTGAAGTGGACGATTGAAAATCAAGAACTCCAAGTATTGGTATAAGGTTTCACGGCAAGTACGTGGAGTTCGTATCATTTGGTATCAGAGCCAGGTTTCCATACAAGGTTACTTATCCTTATCTTTATTTTTTGTGTAATTTCGTTTCTCTTGTTAGTTTGATTGCAAAAAGATCAAAAAAAAAAAAAAAAAGAGATCTTCGAAAAAGGCTTAAAAACGCATACAAAAAAAACAAAAATAGAAGTAAAAGCCGCGTTTAAAAAAAAAAAAGAAAGAGGGCAGGTTTGTTTCGGTAATATTCAAATGACATAGTTACGTTTGTTTGCATCATTTAAACGGTTCATTTGTGTCAGTTTTTAGCACCCTTTTTAATTCATCTTAAGGGATTATTTAGTTGAGGAATTTGAAACTTCTTGTGACTTTCTTCAAAGAATTGAGAGTAAAGAGTGGAAAAAGGCGTGAGATTGTGAGCCTAGTAGAGGGAAAAAAAAAGCCATAATTTGAGTGATACACGAGGGGAGTGAACATCAAAAGAGTGTAAACACGTAAGGGAGTGTTTGTGAGGTGTTTTTGCTAACCTTTGTTTTGCAGGTACAATATGGCCGAAAATCAACCTCCAATGGACCTAGCTTTTACATTACAAGTTATCCAACAACAATTTGAACGAATGAATTTGCAATTCAATGAGATCCGAGACCGTTTAGATCAAAATGATGAAAGGATGACTCAAATTCAAAATGGAAGGGCAAATCAAAGGCAACATAATCCACGGAATGAATTTGAGGATGATTCCTTTGATGATGCAGCCTCAAGTGTATCCTCAAGAAGAGACCGTAGACGAACAAGGCACCACCAGCCACGTAGGGGAAGAGAGGGAATTGATAACAATCTTGGTTATATTAAACTCTCTATTCCTTCATTTAGAGGACAAATTGATCCGGAGGCCTATATTGAATAGGAGAGAAAAACGGAAATGGTGTTTGAGTGTCATAACTACTAGGAGGAAAAGAAGGTGAAGCTTGCAGCCGTGTCCTTCACGGAATATGCCACTGTATGGTGGGACCAATTGATGCTAAATAGGATAAGAAGTGGTGAGTATCCTATTGATAATTGGAATGATATAAAAGTGGCCTTAAGGAAACGTTTTGTACCTCCTCATTACTACCGTGACTTGCACCTCAAATTACAAAGTTTGAGGCAAGGATTCAAGACCGTAGAGGAGTACCACAAAGAAATGGAGATGGCCATGATTAGGGCAAATGTGGAGGAAGACCGAGAGGCAAGTATGGCTCGGTTCATATGTGGTCTCAACCGACAGATTGCAAACATAGTGGAGCTTCATCACTATGTTGAACTTGATGAAGTGGTTCATATGGCTATCAAAGTTAAAAGGCAACTCAAGAAGGGGCGTACGGTTACTAAACCTGATGAACAAAACCCTTCTAAAGCTAAGTGGATTTCTACTTCAAAAGTACCCGAAAAATAGCCCAAACCTAAGGAGGATCCACCCGTGGCTAAGGGATCATTTGAGGAAGGTAATACTTCTACTCAATGCTCTCGTGAAATTAAATGTTTCAAGTGTCATGGATCAGGTCATATTATATCCCAATGTCCAAATAAGAAGGCCATGATCATGTTGGATAATGGAGAGATTGAAACTGAAAGTGAGGGCCATGAAGTAGACCATGATTCACCGGATGAGGAGAGTGATGTTGAGCATGCGGTTGTAGGGCAAAGTTTGGTGATACTTAGGGTTTTACACATGCAAACCCTAGAGGACAAGGTTGAACAGCAACGAGAGAACATCTTTTACACTCGGTGTCAGGTTAGGGAACGAGTGTGTGGATTGATCATTGATGGAGGGAGTTGTGTGAATGTTGCTAGCAAATTGTTGGTAGAGAGGCTCGGACTCAAAACCTTGAAGCATCCGAAACCATACAAGCTCCAATGGCTCAATGAACTTGGTGAGTTGAAGGTAAGAAAACAAGTTCTCATTTCTTTTTCCATTGGTAAATACACGGATGAAGTACTTTGTGATGTGGTACCTATGCATGCCGGACATATTTTGCTTGGGAGGCCGTGGCAAGTTGATAGGAGGACATTGCATGATGGATACAAAAACAGGTATAGTTTTACCAAAGACGGCCGAAACATCATTTTGGCACCTCTACCACCCAATCAAGTGTACAAAGAACAATGTCAATTGAAAGAGTCTATTTCAGCCTCTTCTAAACGAAATGATTGTAATAGTGAATGTGAAAAAGAAGGAGAAAAAAAAGTAGTTGAAAAGAAAGAATGTGAGAAGGAGGAAAAAAAGAAGTTGAAAAGAAAGAAAAGAAGAAAATGAGTTTCCTCACAAAAGAAAAAGAAATTGAGAGTGTTTTTAAAAAAGGAAAGTTGGTGATGATAATGATGTATAAGAAGACCTTCTTATCTTCTAACGACACCCCTCTCCTACCTAGTATTGCTTCCTCTCTTTTGCAGGAGTTCAAAGATGTGTTTCCGGAGGAAATTCCACCCGGATTGCCTCCAATTCGTGGGATAGAGCACCAAATTGACCTAATTCCGGGGGCTGCAATTCCAAATCGACCAGGCTATAGAAGCACCCCTCAAGAAGCTAAGGAACTCCAAAAACAAGTCGAGGAATTACTTGAGAAAGGGTACGTACGTGAGAGTATAAGTCCATGTGCTGTTTCGGTTCTTTTGGTGCCTAAAAAGGATGGTACCTGGCAAATGTGCATGGATTGTAGGGCTATCAACATGATCACGGTAAAGTATCGTTATCCCATACGTCGCCTTGATGATATGATTGATGAATTGCATGGTTCTACAATTTTCTCTAAGATTGATTTGAAAAGTGGATATCATCAAATACGTATGCAAGAAGGTGATGAATGGAAAATGGCATTTAAAACAAAGCATGGATTGTATGAATGGTTAGTAATGCCCTTTGGTTTAACTAATGCACCTAGTACATTCATGAGATTGATGAACCATGTGTTACGTGCTTATATTGGCAAGTTTGTAGTCGTTTATTTTGATGATATACTAATTTACAGCCATAACTTGCATGAACATGTTGAGCATTTGAAAATGGTACTTGAGGTGTTAAGAAAAGAGAAATTATATGCTAACCTCAAAAAGTGTAATTTTTGCATGGATAGAATTGTGTTTCTTGGATTTATTGTAAGTGCAGGTAGTATTGAAGTAGATGAAGAGAAGGTGAAAGCAATTAAAGAGTAGCCTACACCTAAGTCCATTACGGAAGTTCAAAGCTTTCATGGCTAAGCCGGATTTTATAGGAGATTTGTGCCCAATTTCAGCACCATTGCAGCTCCTTTGACTGAAGTTATCAAGAAGAGTGTTGGATTCAAGTGGGGGGAAGCTCAAGAAAAGGCATTTCAAACTTTGAAATCAAAGCTAACTTCAGCTCCTCTTTTACTTTTACCAAATTTCTCTAAAACCTTTGAAATCGAATGTGATGCTTCCGGTATTGGTATAGGTGTCGTGCTTATGCAAGAAAGGAGGCCAATCGCTTACTTTAGTGAGAAATTAAATGGAGCAGCCTTGAACTATTCGACCTATGACAAGGAATTGTATGCTTTGGTTCGAGCCCTAGAAACATGGCAGCACTATTTGTGGTTAAAAGAATTCATCATTCAATCGGATCATGAGTCCTTGAAGCACTTGAAAGGGCAAGGGAGCTTGAACCGGAGGCATGCTCGTTGGGTTGAGTTCATAGAGATGTTTCCTTATGTGATTCAATACAAAAAGTGTAAGGACAATGTTGTGGCAGATGCACTATCACTTAGGTACACTCTTCTCTCTACCCTTAGTACTAAATTCAGGGGATTTGATCACATTAAGGAATTATATGTGAGTGATTCTGATTTTGCTGAAGTTTTTACATCTTGTGAATTGAAACCTTGTGATAAATATTTTGTTCAAGATGGCTATTTCTTTCGAGAAAACAAGTTGTGTATACCTAATTGTTCCTTACGTCAATTACTTGTGTGTGAGTCTCATGGGGGTGGTTTGATGGGGCATTTTGGTGTTTTAAAAACATTGAACATGATTAAAGAACACTTCTTTTGGCCTCACATGAAATGAGATGTTGAAAGATTTTGTAACAAACGCATAACTTGTAGGAAGGCAAAATCACGAGTTAAACCTCATAGTCTTTACACACCTTTGCCTATTCCAACTCATCCTTGGGTAGATTTGTCTATGGATTTCGTGTTAGGAATGCCAAGAACACAAAACAGAAAGGATTCAATTTTTGTTGTTGTTGACCGATTCTCTAAAATGGCACATTTTATCCCGTGTAATAAAACGGATGATGCAACAAATGTGGCAGGCTTATTCTTTAAAGAGGTGGTAAGACTTCATGGAATTCCAAAGTCTATTGTAAGTGATCGAGATGTGAAGTTCTTAAGTCATTTTTGGAGGGTTTTGTGGGGAAAATTGGGAACTAAGTTGTTGTTTTCAACCACTTGTCATCCTCAAACGGATGGACAAACGAAAGTTGTAAATAGAACCCTGGGAACTCTTTTAAGGGCTGTTTTTAAAACATATTCAAAGAATTGGGTTGAATGTATTCCGTTTGTTGAATTTACTTATAATCGTTCAATACATTCTTCTACTTCCTTTTCACCTTTTGAAGTTGTGTATGGATTTAACCCTTTAACCCCTCTCAATTTACTTTCTTTACCTATGAACGAGCTTGTGAGTTTAGATGGAAAAGAGAAGGCTGAACGAGTAAAGAAAATGCATGAAGATGCACGGCTCATATCCTCAAGAGAAACAATCAAGCTATGATCCATGCTAACAAGAGACGAAGGAAGGTTGTTTTCAAGAAAGGTGATTTAGTCATGGTACATTTTAGGAAGGAGAGATTCAATAACCAACGGAAGTCCAAACTTGATCTAAGGGGAGATGCCATTCAAAGTGTTGGAAAGGATTAATGATAATGCATACAAGATTGATCTTCCGGGTATGTATAGTGTAAGTGCAACTTTAATGTGGATGATTTAACTCCTTTTGATGCAGATTTTGATTCGAGGTCGAATCCTTTTCAAGAAGGGGAGGATGATGTGAATCATAAAACAAGGCCACACTTTGATCTGAATGATGATATGATCACAACTCAAAACGAACTAAGTTATGTTGGACGTATCACAAGGTCACGGTCCAAAAGAATGCAAGAGGAAGTTCAATTTCTTTTGATCCAAATAACTCAAGAAGAGCCCCAAGAAGACAAGTATTCAACTGGATCCAATCCACCTTGTTTCAATGTCTTAGTGATCGAATTTTAAGCCCAAATTGTGTTAAGCTTATTGTAATTTGGCCCTGAACTATTATATTATACTTTGGGCCATCTTTTTTTTTATTTTCCATGCATTTAGATTAGGTTAAGCCCATTTTTATTCAGCCTACAAGGAAGGTGACGGGATTAGCTTGTCTCTTTGAATTCTGAATTGTCTCTTAGAATTCCCATGCATGCATCTTTATATTTCAGTCTTCTATTTCGTTTTTTCAGTCAACTCTTAAATGAATTTGTGATTCAAGTGAGTTCAACTCTCTAGTTCTTGGCTGAACATCATTAGGGTTTCAAACCCTCCACCGGATAATGTCATTTCCCGATTCATTATAGTCGACGGGGTGCATTACTTTTCAAATCTGATAGTGTTTGGTTCCTTGCTCATTATAGAAAACGGGTCACACTCCTCAATTTTAACCTTGAAGTGGACGATCAAAAATCAAGAACTCAAAGTATTGGTATAGGGTTTCACGGCAAGTACGTGGAGTTCGTATCACCTTGAGAAGGATAGGTTGAAGGAAGATTTGAAGCGGTCGGATGACGCATATTTGGTCCTCGACGATCGTCACAAGAAGCTCAAACAAGAGCGTGATCAGTTGAGGGATCAGAATGGGGAGCTGGGGCGTCAGCTGGCCGAGAGCACTCGCCAGGATGAGGAAACTAAGAAGACGTTCGCCGAGCTGCAGGAAAAAGTTGCGGGCTTGGAAGCGAAAGTGTCATGGGATGCAGTGATGAAATTCGTACGCTCAAAGGCTTTCGTGTTCGCAGCCAACCTTCACTACTTCGACAACGCTCGTCGATTCTTCTACAAGGCGATTGGGCAGATAGTAAAGTTAGGATTGGCTCCGGAGAGCGCTCGCACTGATGAGCGCCTGCGCATGGATTTGGATGATAACTACGAGCCTATAATCCGTGATGAGGATCCCTCAGAAAGCTTGGCTGAACCAGAGTTTCAGGTCCTCGTGACGATACTCCATGAAGAGTTCGTGGCTGCAAATCCCATTGAGCCTGAGCCATATCTGATAGAGGACGAGGGTGTCACTCTAGACGCTCAGGATACCGAGGACCCAGACGACGCAGAGACTTCCAATGCTAACGTGCTGGCCCCAGTTGAATAAGGCCCCTTCACTGTTGTGCTAAGATTCCTCCTGTTTATTTCTCATTCCAGCCTATGAACATTTTGTTTCTGTACTTGAATATTTTGTACTCAAACTTTTCTTTTACTGCTTTGATGCTTATGTTTGATCCCTTCCCGGTGTGAATGTTGAGCATTGTTGTCCCATTTTGTTTGATGACTGCATGTTTTTCTCTTCTATTATTTGAATATGTGTGATGGGAGTGTATGTGTACGAGGGTGTTTCCTTTGAGGGTTCCCTGGCGCCTATCGCCATGCGTTCTAAGTTTAGGATTTGGAAACGTCTGACCATTTGAGAGATGAATGTATGGGCTCGAGGGTGTTCCTTCCGAGGGTACCCTGACCATATCCCTAATGAGGCTTGATCTTGAACTTAGAAACCCTCTAAGTGAACCTAGAAGTCAATTGTAGGACTTGCTAAGCATGGAATTAAAACGAGCGTAGCTGTAATGTTAGCCTCATCCATAGGTATCCGTGAAAGGATTAGCCCAGGATCGGCCATTTACGAGCGTACTCTTACCCAAGAAGAGGAGGGTCATTGGGGATTTACAAGTGCGAACTGGCGTGGTGAATATCCAATTGGCGTAAATTAGGCGTTTAGTATCCGACCCTTTAACACGCTCGTTCTTGGGATTTACACGCTTATGAGTGTCAACGTATTCAATATGGGGTGCTTTTAACACACAGATAGCGTCCATTCGAGATTACTGGGGTATTAATTAAGTCGTTCGACGTGGAAGAGGCTCGACACGGAGTAAGCTTTTTGTTACCCAAGTCATTGACCAAAGGAAGAGTAAATAAATGACATAATAAGGCATAAAATACTTACTGTTGTACTGGCAATTCAAAGATGATGATAACATGCTTTCCATTAAAAGAAAGTACAAAGTGCCGCGATTGGGCAATTACAAGGGTTAATATTTACACATAGAACCGCCTAAGGTTACACGCATTCCACGGTCGAGGGAGACGCTCGCATTGCAAAGTCTCTAGCAAGTAGGTCTTGTTCGCCCGCACTTGAATGACTTTGAAGGGGCCTTCCCAATTGGGATCCAACTTACCCACATGCTTGGAAACTTCAACTTTTTTTAGCACCAAGTCTCCTAGCTGGAAGGTCCTCTCTTTAACGCGCTCGCTATACTGGTGGGCTACGGTCGCTTTATACTTATGGATTCGAGCCCAAGCGGTATTCCTCCTTTCATCCAGTAGGTCCAATTCGAACATCTGATTGGCCTCGTTGGCTGCTGTCTCGAAATAGGCAACGCGTGCGAACTCTTGAGCAATCTCCGCAGGTATCATAGCCTCGGAGCCATATACGAGGGAGTAAGGGGTCTCCCCTATTGCCGCTCGTGGGGTAGTACGGTACGCCCAGAGGACGCCTTGAAGTTCTTCTGCCCATTCCTCTTTCTTACTTTCGAGCATCGTTTTCAAATGCTAGAGTATGGTTCGGTTGGTCACTTCAGCTTGACCGTTGGCTTGAGGATGTCCCACGGAAGTGAAAGGTTGCTCAATCCCGAGTTCATAACACCAATCCCGGGTGTCAGCAGTGATGAATTGGGAACCATTGTCCGAGATAAGTAACCTCGGGATGCCATACCTACAAATGACGTTCTTCCAGATGAAGTCCCTCACAACTTTGAATGTTATCTTTGCGACTGCTTCCGCTTCGGCCCACTTAGTAAAATAATCCACTGCAAGTATCACGAATTTCTTTTGCCCGATCACCATTGGGAGGGGTCCTACAATGTCAATGCCCCACTGGTCGAAGGGCCAAGAGACATCAACTGGGATCATTTGAGCAGCCGGTAGTCGAGGGGTGTTAGAATGAAACTGGCACATAGAGCATTTCTTGGAGTAACTGATGGCATCCTGTAATAGCGATGGCCAGTAGAATCCGCTCCTCAAGACTTTCTTGGCCAGGATTCGACCACCAGAATGATTCCCGCAGCTTCCGCCGTGCACATGTTCCAACACTTCCTTGGCTTGCGAGGGCCTCAGGCACCTGAACAGCGGACCTTGGAAAGATCATTTGAATAGCCATCCGTCGCTGTCAAGAGAAAAGCGAGGGGCCTTACTCCTAACTTTCCGAGCCTCTACCTTATCGCTCGGACAGGTCCCATCCCTGATAAACTTAATGATGTCATCTAACCAACAAGGTTCAAAGGGATCAATCGTGTTCACTTCGCGCAAGGGTTCCGCTTCACGAATCAGCGGTTTCTCTGTTCTGAGGAACGTGACTGAGCGCTCGCAAGAGTCTTCCAGTGTGGATGCAAAATTGGAAAGAGCGTCTGCACGCTCGTTTTCCGCTCGTGGGATTTGCAACAAGTGGAATTCTTTGAACTTGGCGATCGCATCCTTAGCCCTCGCCAAGTACTGCACCATAGTGGCTTCTCGAGCCTCATAAGTTCCATCAACTTGACTTGCGATCAGCTGTGAGTCAACATAGGCAGTGACCCGAACGATGCCATTCTGGAGGGCTGTCCAGAGCCCTTGGATTAGAGCCTCGTATTCAGCTTCATAGTTGGTGACCTGGAACGCCAGTTTAATAGCGTAATCAACTTCCACACCATGAGGGTCTCTGAGGGTCACCCCGGATCCCCCCTTGTGAGGTCGAGGAGCCATCTGTGTACAGGAGCCATAACCCCTCTTCTACTGGGGGGCCCTGAATCTAAATTGAAGCGCTCTACTAACAGGTCAGCCACTACCTGAGCCTGTATCGCGGTGCGGGGCTCGAAAGTGATATCAAATTGACTGGGTTCAATTGACCATTTGATTAACCTCCACGAGACGTCTGGCTTTGCGAGCACCTGCTTGAGGGGTTGGTCTGTGAGCACTGTGATAGAATGAGCCTGAAAATAAGGTCTTAGCCTTCGGAACGCATTAACGAGCGCAAATGCGAATTTCTCTATCTCCATATATCTCTTCTCCGCCCCTTGCAAAGTTTTGCTCAAATAGTAAACCGACATGTGCTTACGCTCGCGGACCGCCACTAGTACAGCACTCATAGCCTCTGCGGAGACTGAAAGGTAAATAATCAAGCTTTCTCCAGGGCTAAGCTTGGTCAACAGTGGTGCGCTCGTGAGGTATTGCTTCATATCCTGCAAAGCCTTCTCACACTCCTCGCTCCAGGCGAAGTTGCGAGCATTGTGCAAAATTCTGAAGAAAGGTAAGTTCCTGTCCGTCGAGCACCAAATGTGCATTTAGAGGGGTTCAATTTCATTCCATAATGGCGTAGGACGTTGAAAGTTCGTTTGAGATCCTCCAGATGGGAGTGCTGACGCTCGCTCTTGACTATCATGTCGTCAACATATACTTCCATAGATTTTCCTATTTCGCGCTCGAACATCCTGTTGACGAGGCGTTGATAAGTTGCTCCCGCGTTTTTGAGTCTGAACGACATGACTTTGAAACAATAAACGCCTATGTGCACAACGAACGAGGTTTTGGGGCGGTTCTCGGGCGCCATGAAGATCTGATAATATCCCTGAAAGGTGTCCATCATGCTCATGAGCTCGCACCCCGCTGTTGAGTCTACCAATTGATCAATCCTCAGCAGGGGGTAAGGGTCTTTGGGGCATGCCTTGTTGTGGTCCGTGAAGTCATTGCACATACGCCATTTGTTAGTGCTCTTGGGAACGAGCACTATATTACAAAGCCATTCCGGGTATAAAATTGTCCTCAATGTACTGAGCGTCAAGGAGCTTACCAACTTCTTCTTCAATGACTTGCCTCCTGAAACCGTGGACGTCCCTTTTCTTCTGTTTGACTGGCTTGAAGGCCGGGTCTACGTTGAGCCTGTGGACTATGACACTCGAATCTATCCCAGTGAGATCAGAAGCCTTCCAAGCGAATACATTGAGGTTCTCTCGGAGAAAATCAATCATCATAATCTGTGAGGGACCGTTGAGATTTGAGCCAATCTGGGTGGTTTTATCTGGATTCCCTGGTTCCAACTCGATAGTCAAGAACTTTTCGGGGGGCTCAATTCGAACCTCAGGCCTTGGAGCCTCGAGCGCTTGTTTCTTCCCGGTTAGTCTGCCGCTTTCCACACCCGAGGGCCCATCATCCTCGTTCTCAGAAGAGGATCCTTCGACGCCTCCGGGTGGCCCGTCCCCCGTGCGCTGGGCCTCATTGGGGGTCTTCTTCTTGTTCTTCTTTTTATACAATTTGGTCCTTTTACGCTCGGGGCCATCCTCGTCTAACTTGGGGAAGTCAACTGATTTTTTGGTGGATACTGCCTGAATGGTTTGTTTGGGCTTGTGGCTTCGAAGGGAGAGGACGTAGCATTCCCAAGCTTCTTTGACATTGTACAGAACCTCGCCTGTGCCCTCGGGAGTGGGGAATTTGACTTTCTGGTGATAAGTGGAGATTACTGCTTTGAAGTCCACGACGGCCGGGCGACCAATGATGATGTTGTTGGGGAGGTCCACTTCGACGACTGTGTAAAGGACGCTCAAAGTGTTTCCCTGTGGGGCACACCCAAAAGAGGTGGCCAAGCGAATCTGTCCGCGAGGGACAATCTCAGAACCCCCAAAACCGACGAGGGCTGTTCTCAAGGGTTCGAGCGGAATATTTGTTATGTTCATTTTTTGAAACATAAAGTAAGGGAGAACGTTCACAGAGCTTCCACTATCAATTAAGACCCGCTTTACAACGTGGTTATGAACGTCTAAACTAACCACTATGGGACAGTCAGAGGTTTCACCAATCCCATGGGGTATTACAATGTGTTCCAAATCTTTCTCCGTGAACCCTACAATGTCATTCTCTTTCGAACGTGGAGAGCTGTCAACAGAGAGCACAGGCTTGGGCAGGGATGATCTCTAGTCATAACTTCGAATGTGGCGGCACCGGGAAGCATTAGAATCGCCCCCGAAAGTCCTTCGACGATCATGTGAATGACCGTAAAGGGTTGATTCTCCGTATCCGCGGCTTTCCCCTTTCCGCGGTCGCTCGTTTCAGTGTGATGGTGGCGGGGGCTTCATGAGTGTGAGCGGCTTCTTCCTCTAGTACGGGCTCGTTCAGCGCAATGCTCATCATACCTTTCCAGCACCTTCACAAACTCCTTTAGGTGCCCCCCAGCGATAAGCCTCTGAATCTCGCTCTCAAGTTGGTGGCACTCGTTGGAATCATGCCCCTTCTGCTTATGAAAAGCGCAATACTTTCCTGAGTGCTTTTGAGCCTCAGTCTCCCTCAACTTCGGCGGTCTCTTGAAGAGTTTCTTATCCGCCATGGAATATACTTCAGCAATTGGGCGGTTGAGGGGGATACGCTCGAACTTACGCAGAGGCGAAGGATTACGACGAGCGGGGATAGGGCTGCGGCGACGACCCCTGTTAGAATCTCCTCTGTCCTCGGGGGCTTTGCTGGGGCGGGGGGCATTCGCCATTTTCTGATCTCTCGCGATGTACATGTCCTCGAGGGTGAAGAAGGAGTCAGCTATATCTCTGATCTCCATCAACGAGCGCGGCTTTTTCTTGGCCACCTCCTCCACGAATTCCTTGTTGACATAGTGCTTCATGCTGATGGCACCAAAAAGTACATGCCTCAAGAAATCCATTGAGGGCTTCTCCACCAGTAGGATTTCCTTTGTTAAACCTTCCCATGAAGGCCCTGAGCATCTCGTTTGGCCCCTGAACCAAGCTGTAGAGAGCTGTCGCGGCTGGGGCTGGTGCCTTCAGGGAGTTGAAGTGGCTTATGAAGGCATCTGTCAAATCAGCATACCCTCGGATTGAGCGTGGAGGAAGCTTCTTATACCAATCCTGAGCCATTCCAATAAGGGAAGTCACAAATACTTTGGCCCAATAGTTGCTTGGATGATCATATAAGTGCATCAAGTGCACAAAGTGATCCAGATCCTCGGCCGGATCAGATGTTCCATCGTATCTGTTGACGGACGTAGGGATTTTACCCTTCCCCGCATGGGTCATCAGAACCTCGTCAATGAGGGGGGAATCGCCCGTCAAGATTCTATAATCCCTGTCCTCGGGATCGTATTCTTCGTAGTCTACGTCCTTCCGGTGGTGGGAGATTTGGCTGCGTGGGCGGCGAGCGTCTCTGGCTCTGGACCTTTCAACCCCGCCATGGGGGCCTTGAGTCCGTGCTCGAGAGAGCTGCTCCACCACATTCTGGAGCCCCTTAAGCTGATCCTGCAACGCGGCAAGCTGAGGGTCGTCGATATTTCTGCGGCTTGCCCTCTCTGTAGCCCTCGATTGGACCTCTTCGTTATTTTCAGCCCTCTCATTTTGAGTGGCCCTTTCGTTTCCAGAGGGTTGCTGCCCTTGCTTGACCCTCGGTGGGGCTTCATTTTCCTGAACGGGTGGTGGCGGAGGCTGCTGAGCCCTCAACACATTTTGTGCCATTGTCAGGGGGTGAGCCGGGAGTCCTCCGTTGGGTGGAGCAGCTCGAGTGCCTGCCAAGGAGGGAAAATATGCAGCGGTAAAGTGCTCCCAAGCATTCTGCACCGCTTGCTCCTCGCATTGCGCGTAAAGCGCCTGAAGCTGCTGGGCAGTGATCTGGGGCATCTCCACCCCCTGTATCTCCCTCGGAAATGACGTAGGGAGGTGCACAATGTCCCCACCTGATAGGGATGAACCATGGGCAACATTCCGGGCATCATCCCGGACTGCTTGTAAGCAGACCCCGGCGGTGGCATGGCCATGGGATGCACGCCGGGTTGGGAGGCTGGAGCATTGTGAACGAGAGTTAGGGGAGGAGGAACAGAGCCAGAGCCTCTTACCTCGTTTCCACCAGGGGGAAGACTGGCAGCATCTTCTGTGTTTCCGTCAATAGGTGGGAGCGTACCTCCAGCGGGGGCGTTGTTCCCTGCATTCTCCTCATTGATAGGAGGAAGATCACCCCTGTTCTCTACTGCCCCAGATCTTGTTGTTGTTACCATGTTTGAAGTAAGAGGTGTTATATCTCAACTAGCTTAAAGAAGAAACAGATGAAGATGATGCTGAAGATGGCGATGGTTCCCACCGACGGCGCCAAAAATGATGGTGCAGAAAGTAGTAAGCAATTAGAACACCAAACACTTTATGATTTGTATGAAACAGGGAAGACCATCATAGGCGTAGGTAGCCTCAGGAACTGGGTTTCCTTTGATCGTGGGTTCTTCCAGCTAGGATAACACCAAGAATGCCATATGCAGAAGTGATGCGACTGTGGTGAATATGGCTTGGAAAGAATAGAAGAAAGTGAAGGAGAATGCCCAGAACAAGGCATGCAGTAAGTTATGGAGAAGATGACTTGGGGGTGAATGCAGTGTTCTCTCCTATTTATATGTTAGGGGTGAGGGTAGATTAGGTAATTGGACCGTGTGGTCCCAAACCAGTGTTGCCCTAACACGTGGTGGCCTGTGAGGATGTGAGATTGACATCTCTGAAAAGCAGGCGGTGTGTCAGGGACAAAGCGCACACTGCCTCTGTGTGAGAGGTTGTTGGCGAGGGTCTCTTGTTGGGAAGGCACAAGGATTGTCTCACAGGAGCATGGACGCTCCAGAAGGGAGGAGATCCCACACGAGCGTTGGTGGCGCTCGAAGGATGCACGAATGGGTCTCCCCCGATAGATGATCCTTGAGCGTCAGACCCACGAGAGTCAAATAGCGGGTGCCCTCGTGTGGGGGCCTCCCTAGAGGAGTGGCCTTGAGGACCGAGGTATGTGCGTCAGGTCTGACAACCCTACCCTTTACTGGGATAGTCGGTCGAGGCTCAGGGGCTTGTACATGCCAACAAGAGTGGACTGGATTGATCCGCGAGCCCATCAATGCGAGAGTTCAATCTCTAAATCGGTTAATGACGACACGTGGACGGCTCTGATACGAGCGTGATTTTATACCTCATCATACATGATACAATATACAATATTTTATATTTATATATTATATTATATGCTTATAATATATTTCTATTATTTAAAAATATTATTAATAAATAAAAATATACATAAATATTATTTATATATTTTCATTAAAAAATATATTATTTATATATATATATGCAATTTTATTTTATTTTTATATATGTATATATAATTACTTATACATATATATTAAATAAATATATACATAATACAATATACAATATTTTATATTTAGTGACTTTTCACTCCTAAAAACCCTTCCACACACGCAGTCAACGTGCATGAGGGCCACACAACGCGCTTAGGGTTTTTTTTGCGAACTTTTAGAAAACATAGGGTTCTTTGGATGATATTGCATATGACGGGGTTTTTTCTGTTCTTTTCGCCTATTCGGCATTTTTCCCGGGTTGGGAAGTGTAATGCAAGTGAAAACAAAGCAAAACGGTTAAGAAACATAAATTACATGAATTCCAACTCGAGAGTGTTCACACGGCCGTTTAGATTTTTAGTTTAAACATTAAACGGGCGTTAAAGACTTCTCGGTACAAAATAGAAGGCTCTACACTAAAACACGGTTCCAAGCATGATAAAAAGTGCATACAAGTTCGTAAGAATGCATAGCTTAATAGAGTATAAACATTTGAAGTGAGAGTCACAAGGCACTTACCATAATAACGTAAACAATTAGCTAAACAACAACGAGCATACTTACATTATTATTCAAGCATGTCCAAGGTTCAAAAGATCACAATCATAACAAGGATAATTTCATACTTTGTATATTTGCATCATACGAATCCATCGAAGTCTAACTAAGATAATCAATTCAATTACCAAATTCATGCCTTGTAGTAAACTGCATAGATAAGGTCAATTCGAGCATTTAAATGTATGTGAAGTTTGCAAGATTCTACACATAGCAATTACAAGTCATACTTGACAATTAATTCAATTATTATATATAGAGGTCATAATCTTAGTCAAGGATAAGTTCATGCAACGTTATTACATTCATACGTCATGCTTAATATGAATAAGGCATATATTTAATCACATAAAGTCATGTTTTTAAGCTTAACGGCATAGTCTCGATTTATTTGTACCATACTTTAGGAATTCATAACATGTTTTGGCATACAAGCTCGATTATAGTATGTATTCATAGTTTCATGGAAATTACACAAACATCCCCTATGCAATTCATACACAAAAATCCCATAAGCAATTCATAAAGGTTTAGAAAAATTACACAAACATCCCTTAACGTTTCCAACAATTTAACATAAACAATCCCCATGTCGTTCCTCTAGTTTCTAAGTCATAACATGAATATCCCTTATGGTTCCTAGCAACATTACACAAACACCCCCTTAAAAAGTAAGCAAACATGAGTTCAAGACATATGCATATCATTCAAATGAACAATTCGACATGGTTTCATCTATTAAAGCATGAATCCTATTATCAACATTCTCACAAGATTTCATATATTAAACATACATCTCCCCAACAAGCAATTTCACATAACCTCATATATCGATTAGATATCAATTTCAAGAATCAACTTAGTTTTACTAAGGCATACAAACATATTTCTAATAATTCAAAGAATACGAAAAACTATCATATTATAGCATAAATTTTTCGTTGAGCATTTATACAATTTACACAAGTAAGAATTAATTATTTACAATCATAATAATCATCATTGAGCATCGACCAATCATGAAAATAGAGGTTATTCACAAACAAACCAAGTTTAGGAAGAATTCGTATATCAAAGTTACCAATTTATATACATTCAGCACAAAACGAACACAACAACCTTTCAAAAGGGGCAACCGGATTCATATCGAATATCAAATATATCCATCAACATGTATACAATTGTATTCTAGCTCAACTAAGTCATGCCGGCACAAGAAGCAATTAAATAACAATTATACAACAAATTCCAATAATTCAAGAAATACGAAATAATTCATAATAAATTAACCGAGAGTCCAAATGATGAACGGGGTACGGCGTTGAACTCACCGAAACAAGACAAACATTCTGTCCAGAAGTCACCGGAACGCCGCCACTGTAGCTGCCGGAAAAGCCGCCGGCCGCCGCCGAAGGTCGCCAGAAAAATCCCGAAAAATAAATCCCGAATGTATCCCTCATGCTCGTTCCAAATCTCCAATCAATTTCTGAAAATTCCAAGCAGTTTTTCCCCAATTTCAGATCTGAGAATACGAAACCCTCAAAGCCTTCAAATTGTAATTTCTCCCAAACCGCTAAACGAAACTCGAAACCGTAAAAGGCAATGGCTTACCCGTGTCGAGCTCTTCGAAATGCCTATGATATTCGCCAAAAATGGTTTTTGAAAACGGCCGCCGCCGTACATGGCCACCTCGCGACTTCGCCGCCTGATTCCACTCGTTCCGGCAAGCTCCAGGTTGCGCCGCTGCTATTAATGGACTTAGCATGTTGAACTGAGTATTTTCCCTAAGATTCCACCGCCGGAGGATGGCCAAAGTGGCTATCCCGCCACCTGCGCTGGTCGCGCCACCGCGTGCTACTGCGCCTCCGCCGTAGCTCCGCGTACGGCTGTTCTTGTTGCGCGGAACCACCATGAATAGATAGGTCTCGTCTCCAGGAGTAAAATGGTATATTGGTTCATCGGATTCCGTCGGCAAAAAGTCACCGGAGGGCTGATGAAAAGTGACAAAATTTAGCATATTTTGGAGCTCCATTCTCTCTCGTTTCTTGTCAGATTTCGATTCCGAGCATACGGTTGTGTTCCTTGTTCCGAGTACTTCGATTTTGACTAATTGCATGTTCGATTTGATGAAGAATCGAAGAAGTTAGAATTTTGAATAATTGGTCTTCTTCGTCGTGTTTCATCGTGAGAGAGGAGAGGGGTGAGTGTGGGAGAAATGGAAGAAATTATCTTAGACACATGCTATATACAACCGAGTAGCCTTATCGTGTAGAGAAATAAAATATCGCGCTCAATTAATCGTAAAATAATTCTAGTAAAGTCTCAATTAAACATACAAGTCCCGAATTAATTTTACAATTTAAAGTGAGAAATAATTTTACCAATTAGAGCTTAATTCAATTTAATTTTAGAAAATCTTTCGTACAAATTAACGACACCCATAAGCATTTAATTGATAATTAAATCACAAAGAATTCAAATAAATTCAAATTAAACAAGTTAAATAACATAATAGATTTAAACTCAAGTTTAGCAATTATTTCTTGGAGATTAATTCGAATTAAATTGAATGAAACAATTCAAGGCACGTACGCACGTAATAAATTAAATTAGCAATTAATCATAGAATTATTTGAATAATCACATATCAAGTCAAATTCAAATTAAATCATATAAGTCACAAAATTCTAAAATTAAACATACAAGTGCGAAGCCTTACTTGAAAACGTCGTCGGGTTGTGCTTCGGAGACATGGGGTGTCATATAAAGTCCATTAAATAATCACCAAACACGAGACATGTGTCTCGCCTAGATACGTGTCATGCACGTGTTGCACACGTGTGGTCCCCACCTCCAATTCTTAATTGGTTCGATCAACTCGTTTAATCGATTCAAGCCTTAACCCTAGTGACTGGGCATTTGTGTGTGACCTTTTATGTTCTTTATCCAATTAGCAGTTACTCCGATTAATTAATTTCTAACTAATTAATCAGTGCACAAATTACACTACCATAGTCTAGCAACAAGTCTGTTGTAACAGCCCGAAAACCCATCTGTAGATATTGTCCGCTTTGCTATCCATAAGTCGGCATAGCCTCACGGTTTTGTTCTTCCCGGTGGAATTTAACCCAAAAGCGCCCACACAGGAAAAGGCCTCTACAGGGAAGAGGTATCCACCCCCTTATAAGGAAGGCTTAGTTCTCCTATTCCTCCGATGTGGGACATTACATCCACCCCCCCCATGGGAGCCCAGCGTCCTCGCTGGCACACCGGCCCGGGCCTAGCTCTGATACCAAGTGTAACAGCCCGAAACCCGCCTGCAGATATTGTTCGCTTTGCTATCCATAAGTCGGCATAGACTCACGGTTTTGTTCTTCCCGTTGGTATTTAAACCCGAAGGTGCCCAACCAGGAAAACGCATCTGCAAGGGAGAGGTATGCACCTCCTTATAAGGTAGGCTTCGTTCCCCTCTCCACCCGATGTAGGATGGGCGCACCATGTAATGTCCCCTATCGGAGGAAGAGGAGAACTAAGCCTTGCTAGGAATAGTGCCCTAGAAAGCCGATTAGTCATAATCCGTTTTGGGACTTTCCTAGTATCACAGACAATCTTTGAATAATATACGATTGATTAATATCATAGGCAAACACTTCTTTATATGCTCTTGTTTGGTATGCGTTTACTTTAGTTGTGCATGTATGAGAACTCCCCTAATCCTGATGACTTTAGGACTCTACCATTTAGGTGAAATGGTTCATGAAACGAGCCCTATATCACATAAGTCATGATTAGTAAAATACTCCAAGCCGATGAGTCCTATAGACAGTGGGAGTGTCAACCTGACTCCTCTAAGGCTTGCTTGTGGGATCACGCCCTTATGAAGGACCACCTTGTTTCATGGAGGTTATACATGAGGGTGCTTACTTCAATAAGTAAGTTCACTGAGGTCCCCCGTGTGAGAAGATTCCTAAATGGGAAAGGAAGTTTCTATTTCAGGAAATGGAAACTTCCAGATTAGGAAATATCTCACGAGTCATTGATGTGATTAATTGATCCTTAGACTTGAGGTTCCATGTCACTTTATGAGTTAACTCTGTAGTCTTTGGTATAAGCTTTAAAGGGTGTCGCCTTAGACAACTGATTCAAGGCTTATGCTGGGGCTGCACAAGTAACTCATGAATGTGAATGAGAATCAAGAAAGGACCTACACTTGCATATGCAAGGTGATCTCTTATTATGTAAGTCATTCATATGCCATATAGAGTCCTTGGCCAAGGCAGTAGATCAAGACACCAAGAAAAGGGTTTCTTGGATTGAGATCAAATGGAAATGAAATACACTTAGCTTTAAGACCAGATTATTAGGGTTTTAATTATTCCCTTACCCTAGATCTTGGTTGAGAGATAGTAAGTAGGAGGATTGTATCTCACATGAATCAATGAGTTAAAGGTTCTGTCGAATCCAAACATTCCAATTCAGCTAGGGGTTAAACACCTGTTGCTAGGCTATGGTCGTTTGATCTGTGGACTGATTAATTAATTAGTGAATTAATTAATTAGGGTTACTGCTAATTGAATTGAGAACCTAGAGGGTCACACACAACAACTTGGTTACATGAGTTGAGGCTTTAAAATGATTAAACGAGTTAATCGGGCCAAGAGGGTTCCACACGTGTGAAACCACACGTGTGGGTCACGTGAGTGACACGTGTCATTGTGACACGTGTCTCACACGTGAATATTTATATTGTGTATATATATATTAAATAATTAGAAGTGTTAATTATTTAATAGACTTTGGTTTAATTTTGAATTAAAAAGAAAGTCTTATTTTGGAGAAAATAATGTAGTTAATTAATTATGAATTAATTAATTAGATAAAATAAGTTATTTATTTTAAATAAATAAAGTATAAAATTATCCAAAAATAGTTTGGATATTTTAGCTCTCTTAAAAGTTGATTTGAATTTGAATTCAAAGTCAAAGTTGGAAATTGCTTGGTGATCAAGTAATAAGAGAGAGGGACCAAATCCTTGCCCCACAAGGACTAGGTTCGGCGTCCCTCTCCCTCTCCTATAAATAGGGGAGCTCATGCTCCCCTTAGAGCTAATTGGCAATTCTTTTGGTTCATGTGTTGAACACGATCCTTTCTCCAAGATAAACGAAACCCTAGGTTAAGCCTAAACACTAACTAGAGAACTAGCATCCTTACTAGTTAGATTGTAGCCAAGTTGGTGGACTATCTCTAGAGAGCTTCAAGTTAGAAGTTTTGAAGATTCGAGCTTTACCAAAAAGTGGGGATCAAGCAAAACGATCAGAAGGGATGATGAAACGATTCTGATCCCAACATGAAACGAGTGAAAAAATCGAACCAAAGAAGATGGCGAAAACCGTTCGTCCATATCTTGAAGAATGAATTTTTTCACGAGGGTTTTGTGACTGGCAGTTTTCTACTTTCGCAAAACTGGTTTTCGAAGGGAGTTTCAATCATGCTTTTCTCGTTTCATGTTTCTTTCTTTATGTTATATTGTTAAGAACTTCCCTAACATGATTTGAATCTAGGTTGGTGTGGATTGTTATCCCTACAATGGATTCTGAAGTAGAAAGAGACTTTCGAGGAATGGGTTGCCATTACCGTATGAAGCTCGTTTGAGGGCGGCTCAAAACGTGTCAAGAAAGCTACTACCCAAGTTAGTTTCTTGATCTCTACGAATTTGGATACACGATTGCGAGTCCAAGATCCTTTTGTTGGAAAAATTTTTAAATTTTCGCTGCTTTCTGATTCCTGTTTTCCAACAAGTTGTATCAGAGCCACCTCGTTAATCGTGTTTCTGATTCGTCTCAATTATTCTGAATTTGGTAGAAATTCTTAGGCTTAGATGCGAATTAGGTATTCATGAGTTCTTTTAGAAAGCCTGAATTACGAAACTGTAATTTTTCTTGAATTTCTGAAACTGTTTTCTTAAATTGTGTTTTTCAAAACCGTTTTGATTGAAATCTGTTTAAATCGTATTTAAAATATTGGATTGTTGTTGGTTTTGAACTGAAACACGAAACACGAAAATCGCGTTACAAAAACGCGAGCCTAGGCATGCTAGTGTGTCGCACGCCCAGGCCCGCCATGTAACGCCCGAGTGCGAGACGTCACATCCCCCGCACCATGACCCGACCCGTATACAAAATGGATTTCCATACACGTGCCGAGTCATAGCGAACGGAGACATACACACTCGCTAAGCCAGGTGGGACTAGCTTATAACCTAAACCCCAACATAGCAACAACCACAACAATCAGAGCAATAGAAAAGCGGAAACAATCATTCATAAATTATATATTGAGCTAGATGCTCTAGGTACCAACATGTAATTCATATATTGCGCAATACGCTCTATGTACCAATATTTAAGCCTGAATAAGATATATATAGGTACCATATACATGTACGCTCGATACATAAACAAAATCCAAAAGTGATCATAAAGTAAACGTATGAGTGTACGAAAGAAAGGCTAGACACTATGCAAGACTCTCTCTCAGACTTGTATCCCGCCTAGCATCCCTTCCTGCAAAAAATAACTGAAACAACTCCGGGTTCAGTCTTAGACAGACTGGTGGGTATAAAAAGATAGGCATAATATCATAATATTGCGGAATTTAAACAAGTACATGCAAATTATAATCCTTATTCGAGGTTTTGAATCCTTTTTCCCAAGTGGGAAAGTAAATACAACGAATAGGATTATAACAAATCATTTCATTCATTAGGTCATTAGTGGCCCGGCGAGAGGGCGTGCATTATCTCCAACCATCACCTCGTGTAATTCATTAATCATCCATTCATTCAATCGTTCATGCATTCTTTCTTTCGTGCACATTCATTAGATCATTCATTCGATCATTCATATACTCCTTTTTCCTCCGGGTAGGGAACGGGTTTGCACGGCCTGAACCCTCATTCATTAATGCTAGAGGGGTACATAAATCCCCAAAAGCGCGGGTCCCCTTTCATTCACTAATCTCCTAGTGAAATCCAGGTTGCCGAATTTGTTAGAACTAGTATAAATGAATTCCCGTCAGCCCAAGCTTCCCCGGTTCACCAATACACTAAGTCCCGGTCCCCCATTCATTGTGATCACTCAATCATTACTCGCCAAAACCTTTTGGTAGGATATTCAAGAAAAAGGCTTTCGTTTAAAACATTTGCTCATTAAAAACTTGGTATAAATACCTATATAGGGTTTTGGCCAAAATCTTGCACATTAGGTGTTCGGGGTCATATTGTTAACTAATAGAAGAAAAACCCACCTGGTAGACAAAAGAACCCGACCAAGCTCTCCCTGCTCAACCTCGTCACCCACTAGACCAACACCTGTGTGACAAAGGTAGTGTGAGACTCAATCATGACCACATTTGACGCTCGGCTATGCAATCTCATGCTAAGGAATGCTTAAAATGCGGTAATATGTTCAAATATGGTCATGAATGTCATAGAATCCAATTAAACACATAACTCAACAAGTTTCGTTCAATATACGGTAAAACCGTATTCATTCCCATTCATATCATTCATACTTTCATACTTGCATTCATAAGGTTATCAATATCATAAATCAATCATAGAACATAGCTTTAATATAATCACATTACATATAATCCACCATTATGAGCCATAAACGAGATAAAAGCAAGAAAAGAGGTTCCCCGAAGCTGCCATTTCAAATGACACGGCCGTGTTGAGTTTTCAAAGGAAACGGATACGGCCGTGTCCGAGCTTTAAAAATCCAAAAATTCCAAGTCGAGAGCTTGACACGGCCGTGTTGAGTTTTCAAAGAATTTGGACACGGCCGTGTCCGAGGTTAAATTCAGAAAAATTCAAAATCGAGAGCCCAATAGGGCTGTGTCCATTTTCAGTTCAAAGCTGCCACGGCCGTGTCAGCTCATCGTTTTGCCAAGAAAAACAGAGCAAAAGCTCTGTTTCTCGAGGGAAAAACTTTCAAAAACAGGGGCAGCCATAAGGAACCTCTTATACACTCTTAGACATGAATTTAATCCATATAATTCACATATAACATGCAATTCATTCATATATACCAGAACTTATACTTAAAGTTGGCAAAAGGTCACCCAAAATCAAGCTTTCTTCCATGGAAGTTTCAAGCTCCATCAATGGCAAATCATGCTTTACTCACCCAACATAAAATTCAAGCATATAGTATTGATAAGGAAGCTTCAAGCAACAATTTCCTTGTATTAACTCTTACTTAAAACCATTAAAATCCCAAGTTCAAGATCAAACCCCAATTCATGCTTTCATTCAAACCATATGAATTCCCTAACTTCTATCATGGTTCACTTAGATGAACATATAGAGGAGAAGATGGAGATTGCAAATCACTTATTACCTTGGAGAGAGATGGAGGATGGGTAACTCTTGAGCTCAAAGTTGGTTGATAAAAAACAAGGGTTTCTTGGAGCTCTCTTCCTTGGCCTCTTGTGTAACATCCCGACTGATCAGACTCTTCAGGTAAACTATTATGTGCGCTATTCAATTATTTCCTTATGTGATATTTCATTGCTAATGTGAGTTATTGAAGTTATTTGAACTTATTTGCTTTAATATGAATTTGGTTATCTTTGAACGTTTAATTTTCCTTGCTTTGTATTTGTTTGTTTTGGATCCGTATTTAATTCTGATTTCTGTGAACTTGTGATATGTATTAATTATATGCTTTATGAACTCGATTATGTGCTCGTTACATGTTTTGGTATTTGTTTTGTTTGCCTTTTTGGTTTGTTGTGGAGACGGGACCTAAAGGAGGCTAAAGAGCATTTAGTGCACCTTGGGTTCCGGGACGCGTATTTTGAGCTCGAGAATTCGGATTCGAATTCCGTCACCTCCATTGAACTCGTTTCGACGATTCAGGTTCGATGGGACAAGCCTCACATTTTTCTAAGTTCATTAAGACCTTCGAATTTCACCCGTAACGAGCCCCTTATGCTTGAGAGACACCTTTTGACCTAATAAGACCTTGTGGACCCCACTTAAACTCAACCAAGCCTTAACCATGACATATAACTTGAGTTAAGCTCTCCCTCAGCTTTTTCCCAAGAGAAACCGAGCCCTTCCCTCTCTCTTTCATCTATATCGATCAGCAACCAAGGAAGCAAGAGGAAAAGAAAACCCCATTGTCCAACCTTGTGATTTCAAGCTCAAATCTTCATCTAAGCTTCTCCAATTTGAAAGGTAAGATCATGGTTGATATCTACACTCTTTCTTCTCTCTTCTATGTGATCTTGAGCTCAATCCTTTGGTTGATTATTGTATTATAGCAAGCATGTGAATAGTAAGTGTTGGGAGAATTTGTTTGATTCTTGCTCATTCCTTGTTTCTTTGAGTTTGGATGATGATTTATCATTCATATGACTTGATTCTTGACATTTATTGCATCTTCTTTCATGGTTGTTGAGATATGATCAATGGCCATAAATGAGTTTTGAGAATTGGATGATACATGATGCATTTCTTTCCCTTTTCTTGCCTTGAATTGCTTGCATTTTCGGAGCTGAGGTTATTTCACTTTTGATGGCATGAATCTTTGGTGGCTTGGTGCTATTTTGATGCATGTTGTGTGTTTGTTGGATGGTCTAAGAGTGCCCTTGGAGCAAGAACCCGAATACCCCTGTTTTGCTTCCATTTTCAACAAAATTTTCGCTAAAACTTGCCCAGGCCGAAGGCCTGACACGGCCACGTCAAGTTTCAAAGGAAAATGGACACGGCCGTGTTGAGCCCTCGACCCTTAATTTTCTGAATTTTTCCGCATGACACGGCCGCGTCAGTTTACAAAGGAAAATGGACACGGTCGTGTCAAGCCCTCGGAAATGTTTTTTTTTCCGAATTATTTCGCCTGACACGGCCGTGTCCGTTCCCCTTTGTTTTCTGACACGGCCGTGTCAAGAAGGGTGGCATCCGGGGAGATCTCTTTCGCCTTTTCGTTGCTTCTTGTTGATCTTTCTTGCCCCGTTTGTGAATTGTATGCATGAGTGACTTGCCTTATAAGGTACTAAGCCTTATGTTATGAATTGTGCTTTGATTTACCTCCTCGTTTGTGATATATGTTCTTATATGAATTATTTGCTCGTAAATGGCCTTAATGTGAATTCATTTCATATCATTGGCATCATAAGCATACATACGCATGTACCGAGCGTGAATGTGGTTCATATTGAGTCTAAGAGTGTTCCTTGTTGTTTGTCTTGTTCAGCGGATCTTCCTGTAGAGGACGAGCTTGCTCCGTAGGTGTCCGGTTTCCTCTTTTGGTCTCCACTACGTCCGTTGACAAGGTGAGGTTTTGTTCTTTTAGTTATTTGACCTACGACCCTAATTGGTTTCAAACCTCGCATGCGAATACGTATAATATATGGTAAATAAGTGCATGATACGTATGTTGCGGATTTTTCCCATTTGTTATAAGAGTTTGGAAAACGTTTTGTATAAGAATATAAGCTATTTTGCTTTTGTTTGGAAAAGTTTAGTTTTGTGCAATTGTGTGTGTGTAAGCGAGATTTGGCTTTGAAAGATAAGCTTTGAGATATGTTTGTGTGACTTTCATGATCTGTTTGGGCCCCGGAGTGTGGTATAGTAATCTCGGGTCAGCCGAGGGGTCGCCGAGCTCTTCCATCAACACCTCCATTTGAGAGTCTCACCCAACCTTAGGAGGTTGAGGAAGGGTGTTTCTCTTGAGCCGGCAGAGGCAACCGCCGAAGTTTTCAAGGTAGTAATTAAACCTTGTCTCGTTTCTGTGTGTGGATAGTTAGGGCCGATCAACCCTTCTATCAACCGGTGTTGGGGATGGATGATGATTTGTTTCTTTTGCTTTGATCTTCGTATATGGGAGTTTGGTGTGTGACTCGTACTCGCCGAGTTGGTTTAGTTTTGTATGATCTGTGAAACGAGAGTGGATTTCTAAGTACTTAAAATTTGGTAATTTCTTCTTTTGCCTTCTTTTTACTTTATTTATATATTTACAACACGGGAACTACTTTGGCTTGCAAAAACCACTCTCGGTTCAGGGATCCTTCCGTTTTGATAAATGCTTTGATCGATATGTATATCGGGTGCGTGAGTAGCCCCCTCACTAGTCACTAGCACTAACCCTCGTTGTTGTTTTCCCCTTTTTTCCTTTCTTTTGGAGTTGTAGGTTCTTCCGAGTCAAGCTACGCGGCAAGTGTCTTTTGGAGTTTACTTGTGGTTTTGCTTGAGTTTTCATGCATCCGTAGTGGTTTTCTTCCTCTTTTGCTTATGTACTTGGAGATTATGTATTCTGATTACACCTTTGCTATTTTGGCCAAGATGGCATTGTATATATTGTATATGTTCTAGCATGATAGTTGGAGTACTTGACCCTACTCTCATTTTGATTATGTATATGTGATGATCTTGGGATACATGTTTAGCTTGTGATTTGCTTTAATTGCTTCCGCTACTCTGATTTTATTTTGCGCAGTTCTTGAGGGTCTAGGCCGCCTAGCGAGGGTGTGAGTTTTGTGTGTCTCCCGTTCGCTACGGTTTGATACGGGTGCGAACTTCCATTTCATTACTCGTGTTGGACCCTAGTGCGGGGGATGTGGCACCCTTCGCTCTGGGGGTGTTACATCCGGAGATGATGATGATCGATCAAAATGGAAGCAAGGAGATAGGAAATGCTGATATTAAGTGATAAAATGGGTAGGATACGGGTCGGTTCAAATCCGGTTCGTTTAAGAAACGGTTCAAACAAGTTATAAGGTCGAGGTTGTGGAAAGATTCGTTGTCGAAGGCTCAAAAGGTATCGAAAAAGTATAAGGTCAAGTTTAATGGATAGGTAACGTCGAAACAAGTTCAACGCCGGTTACGGATCTCGATTTCGAGGTCCGGAGCTCAAGATATCTCGAAAACCGTTCAGGGTTGCCTATATACAAATAGGTCCCTAAACTTTCAAAAAGTGGCAATTAACCCAGACTCAATTTCCAATTGAGTACAAAACATTCAAATAAGTTACAATCAAGCCCACAGATTACACGAAACATATAATTCCATTCCATTAACACTGAATTCATGAAATTCACATTCTCTCAAATTCATTCATATATTCATAACTCAAATTGACATGCATATGGAATTTAAACAAATAATTCAATTTACAAACGAATTCAATTAGTAAATCAATATATAAAATCCTAATTAAATAAAAATGCGCACGTAACACTTACCTACACGTGTGAAAACGCGGGGTGTTACAACCTCTCCCCCTTAAAGAGAATCCGTCCTCAGATTCATTGCTCGATCGGAAATAACTCGGGATAGAACTTCTTCATTTTCTCTTCAGTTTCCCACGTGGCTTCTTCCGTCTTATCACTTCGCCATAATACTTTCACCATGGGAAACCGTCTGTTCCGAAGTTCATGAAATTTCCGATCCAAAACCTTAACTAGTTTCTGAACAAAAGTGAGATTCGGTTCTAGCTCCGCTTCCTTAACCGGTATGATCACGGATTCATCGGGATAGTACTTCCGAAGTTGTGATACGTGGAAGACATTGTGAATACCCGTTAAACTTGGAGGCAAATCCAATCTATAAGTTGTATCTCCGATTCTCTCCAAAATCTCATAAGGTCCTAACTATCAGGGATTCAACTTTCCTCCTTTTCCAATTCGGGTAATTCCTTTTCGAGGTGAAGCTTTCAGGAATACCCTATCCCCAACTTCAAATTCAAGATCTTTCCTTCGCTTGTCTGCATAACTTTTCTGTCGATCTTGAGTTGCTTTCATCCGTTGTCGGATAATCTGAACTTTTTCAATGGCATCATGTATAACTTTAGAAGGTTTATCTTTCCTTTCACCTCTTTGTATCCCTTCTTGCTTACTCCATTTCCATTCTTCCAAATCGAAAAACAACGGTGATCGACACTTTCTTCCATAAAGAAACTCATACGGTGCCAATTCTATAGAAGCTTGGTAACTATTATTGTAGGCAAACTCAATTAAGGGTAATTGTTCATTCCATGAACTCGAGAAATCCAACGTACACGCCCTTAACATATCCTCAAGATATCTGATTAATCTTTCAGATTGTCCATCAGTTTGTGGATGAAAAGTTGTACTGAACTGAAGCTTAGTTCCCAAAGACTTCTGTAACTCTTGCCAGAACTTGGAAGTGAATCTTGGATCCCTGTCTGAAACAATGCTAGCTAGCACTCCATGTAACAGAACAATCTCATCACAATACCTCTTAGCCAACTTACCTATCTTATCTGACATCCGAACTGCAAGAAAATGCGCTGACTTGGTTAACCTGTCCACGATTACCCAAATTCCATCGAATCCACCTTTCACTCTAGGTAAACCCGATACAAAATCCATTACTATCTGTTCGCATTTCCATTCGGGAATAGGTAGGGGCTGTAATAATCCTGACGGCTTCTGATGCTCAGCTTTCACTAACTGACAAGTCAGACAATGCTTCACATAATTCACCACATCTCTCTTCAACCCGTTCCACCAATAATACTGTTTCAAGTCCCGATACATCTTGTTTCCACCAGGATGTACCGAATAGATAGTTTTATGAGCTTCTTCCAAAATAGTTCTTCTCAATTCTGTTGGAACTACCACTCTGTTCTTAAATCGAAAGATTCCCGTGTCATCAAATCCAAACGGACACTCGGAGTCTGATCGAGCCTTCTCAATCAACTTCTGAATCTCAACATCCGTCGGTTGTGCCTCAAATATCTGTTGTCTTAACTCTGGACGTACTGAGATGTTACTAATACGAGCCTTTATCTTTACCAATTCCATTGGTTGTCCAATATTTACCTTCAAAATGGATTCACTAGCCTTCCTGCTCAATGCATCCGCTACCACGTTAGCTTTGCCTGGGTGATACTTAATCGCACAATTATAGTCCTCGAGAGTCTCCATCCACCTTCGTTGCCTTCTATTCAACTCCTTCTGAGAGAATAAGTACTGAAGACTCTTGTGATCGGTGAAAATCTCAAAAGAAGTTCCATACAAATATTGTCTCCACTTCCCTAAGGCAAAAATCACCGCTGCAAGTTCAAGGTCGTGAGTGGGATAATTCTTTTCATGCTCTTTCAATTTGCTAGAGGCATAAACAATTACTCTCCCATTTTGCATCAAAACACAACCTAAGCCTTCATGGGAAGCATCCGTATACACCATAAACCCTTCAATACCATCCGGAAGTGCAAGTATCGGCGCAGAAGTTAACTTATCCTTCAAAAGCTGAAAACTAACTTCACACTTCTCATCCCATTTAAACTGAACCTCTTTCTTGGTTAATCGGGTTAACGGGGCCGCAATCTAAGAAAAATCCTTAACAAATCTTCGATAATAACCGGCTAAACCCAAGAAACTTCGGATCTCAGAAACATTCTTAGGACTCTGCCACTGTGAAACTGCCTCTATTTTCGAAGGATCCACTTCTAATCCTTTGCTCGAAATAATATGTCCCAAGAAGCTCACCCTGTCGATCCAAAACTCGCATTTACTGAACTTGGCATAAAGCTGATTATCTCTTAAAGTCTCCAATACCAATCTCAAATGCCGAGCATGATCCTCTTCTGACCTTGAGTATACCAAAATATCATCAATGAAGATCACAACAAACTTATCCAAATACGGCCGGAAAATCCGATGCATCATGTCCATAAAAGCTGCCGGCGCGTTAGTTAATCCAAAGGGCATCACCACGAATTGATAATGTCCATACCGGGTATTAAATCCTGTCTTAGGAATATCTTCCTCCTTAATCTTTAACTGATAATATCCCTGCCTTAAATCGAGCTTGGAGTACACTCTTGATCCTTGTAGCATATCAAACAAATCCTCTATATTAGGCAATGGACATTTATTCTTTACCGTCATCCGATTTAACTCCTTGTAGTCAATGCACATCCTTAAAGTTCCATCTTACTTCTTAACAAAGAGAACCGGCGCGCCCCACGGTGATGAACTCGGTCGAATATAACCATTCTTAAGAAGATCTTCCAGCTCAACTTTTAACTCCTGTAACTCTGCCGGTGCCATCCGGTAAGGAGTCTTAGAATAAGGTTCAGATCCCGGATATAAGTCTATTACAAATTCGATCTCACGATCCGGAGGCAAAGAACCTAAAACTTCGGGAAACACCTCAAGATATTCCTTCACCACTTCTGTCTCTTCGAGTTTCGCCTGATCTTTCGGCTTATTCAAAATATACGCAATGAATCCCGTTGCCCCATTCCTTATCAACTTACGAGCCTCAGTAACCGACAAAAGAGGTGTAATCTCTGATTCTTTCCCCACTGTCACTTCTTCTCCCAACTTAACTGTCTTGGTGAAACAATCAACCGTGGCGTGGTACCGAAACAACCAATCCATTCCCAGAATAACTCTATATCTGTTCATCGGCATTACCACCAAATCTGCCTGATATACTCTGCCTTCAAACCCAAACACACAATCTCTGACCACCCGATCCGTCTCAAGACTTCCACCCAACGGCGAACTCACCACATAACAAGCATTTAAGCACGTTACAGGCAAACACAAAGTATCAATTAATTTGCAAGATATAAAAGAATGAGTAGCGCCAGGGTCAAATAATGCATGTATGTTCGTGTTATGGATGCATATCGTACCTTCCACCATAGTATTAGGATTGGCTTCCACATCTTGCTCTTCACCCGCAAGGGCATATGCACGAGCTGGGATCATCGACCTCTGAGCTCCCAGTTGATATCCCGGAGTCTTATCTGGACAAGTATTGGCCATGTGTGTTGCCTTTCCACAAATCAAACACTGTCCAGACCTCCTTCCTCAAGTGTTGTAGGTGTGAGTCGGGCCTCCACAAAATAGACATGGTGACCTATCATGCCGAGGATCAGAAGTAGGTGGAGGTGCTTGTGGCTTCGGCGGAGCAGCTCCTGTAGGTCGAAACTTCTTAGCTTGCCCTTGAAATGGCTGAGGAGGAGATACCATAGGCCTTTTCCCTTTTCCAAACCCCGATCCTTGTCCCATTTGCATGTGAGGTATGGGGTCCTTTTTCTTGTATTCCTCTTCCAACACCAGAGCCCTTTGTACAGTGTCAGCAAAAGACTCAAATTTATCTGCATGCCCATGCCTTAGATCCTGCCTCAATCCAGCTATGAACTTCTTTGCCTTTCTCTTTTCATCTCTTGTAATGTGAGGTGCATACTTACCAAGTCTATTGAAAAGAGAAAGATATTGGGCCACCGTGCGAGTTCCTTGCTTCAGATCCATAAACTCTTGTTCTTTTCTTTCTTGGACAACTTCAGGAACAAAAGCCTCTCTGAATTCCCTTACAAAGACTTCCCAAATGACTTCTTCTCCTTCCACCTCAAGCTTCTCTCTAGTACGTTCCCACCAATCGTATGCCTCCCCATCCAGTTGGAAAATAGCAAATTGAGCTTTCTCTTGAGAGGTAAATTGTCGAACATTAAAAATCCTCTTAATCCGAGTGAGCCATCCTTCCGATATAGCATCATCTACGGAACCTGAAAATCTTGGAGGGTTATAGCTCAAAAACAACCCATGATGATCTCTCGGGTTATTTGGAGGAGGTGCTTGTTGTTCAGCCTGCAGTTGTACTGGAGGATCCTGAGCCCTTCTATGTTCCACGTAGTTATATACCGCCTCCATAAAGTGTTCCATATTCATAGGTGGCTGTGGAGGATTGGGGGAATGATCATGGTGGTGACGGTGTCCCGGAGACCTTTCCCGATGTCTTCTCGGAGGCATCCTGTCAATTCAAACACTAACATGCATGCTAATTTTAGTTCATGCGTGACAATGCAATAAATTCATTCAATCATTCAAGTCAAGCATCAAAACACCTAATCATATAAAATGCAAATGCTCCAAATTAACAAGTAATTCCTACAGTCGAACGACCTACTGACTCAACACGACACTAGAACCCTGGTTTTGCAACTCTGGGCTCTGATACCACTCAAAGGATGTAACGCCCAAGCGCGAGACGTCACATCCCCGGCACCATGACCCGACCCGTACACGAAATGGATTTCCATACACGTGCTGAATCATAGCGAACGGAGACATACACACTCGCTAAGCCAGGTGGGACTAGCCTATAACCTAAACCCCAACATAGCAACAACCACAACAATCAGAGCAATAGAAAAGCGGAAGCAATCATTCATAAATTATATATTGAGCTAGATGCTCTAGGTACCAACATGTAATTCATAGATTGAGCTATACGCTCTATGTACCAATATTTAAGCCTGAATAAGATACATATAGGTACCATATACATGTACGCTCGATACATAAACAAAATCCAAAAGTGATCATAAAGTAAGCGTAAGAGTGTACGAAAGAAAGGCTAGACAACTATGCAAGACTCTCTCTCAGACTTGTATCCCGCCTAGCATCCCTTCCTGCAAAAAATAACTGAAACAACTCCGGGTTCAGTCTTAGACAGACTGGTGGGTATAAAAAGATGGCATATTATCATAATATTGCGGAATTTAAACACGTACATGCAAATTATAATCCTTATTCGAGGTTTTGAATCCTTTTTCCCAAGTGGGAAAGTAAATACAACGAATAGGATTATAACAAATCATTTCATTCATTAGGTCATTAGTGGCCCGGCGAGAGGGCGTGCATTATCTCCAACCATCACCTCGTGTAATTTATTAATCATTCATTCATTCATTTGTTCATGCATTCTTTCTTTCGTGCACATTCATTAGATCATTCATTCGATCATTCATATACTCCTTTTTCCTCCGGGTGGGGAACGGGTTTGCAAGGCCCGAACCCTCATTCATTAATGCTAGAGGGGTACATGAATCCCCAAAAGCGCGGGTCCCCTTTCATTCACTAATCTCCTAGTGAAATCCAGGTTGCCGAATTTGTTGGAACTAGTATAAATGGATTCCCGTCAGCCCAAGCTTCCCCGGTTCACCACTACACTAAGTCCCGGGCCCCCATTCATTGTGATCACTCAATCATTACTCGCCAAAACCTTTTGGTAGGATATTCAAGAAAAAGGCTTTCGTTTAAAACATTTGCTCATTAAAAACTTGGTATAAATACCTATATAGGGTTTTGGCCAAAATCTTGCACATTAGGTGTTCGGGGTCATATTGTTAACTAATAGAAGAAAAACCCACCTGGTAGACAAAAGAACCCGACCAAGCTCTCCCTGCTCAACCTCGTCACCCACTAGACCAACACCTGTGTGACAAAGGTAGTGTGAGACTCAATCATGACCACATTTGACGCTCGGCTATGCAATCTCATGCTAAGGAATGCTTAAAATGCGGTAATATGTTCAAATATGGTCATGAATGTCATAGAATCCAATTAAACACATAACTCAACAAGTTTCGTTCAATATACGGTAAAACCGTATTCATTCCCGTTCATATCATTCATACTTTCATACTTGCATTCATAAGGTTATCAATATCATAAATCAATCATAGAACATAGCTTTAATATAATCACATTACATATAATCTACCATTACGAGCCATAAACGAGATAAAAGCAAGAAAAGAGGTTCCCCAAAGCTGCCATTTCAAATGACACGGTCGTGTTGAGTTTTCAAAGGAAACGGACACGGCCGTGTCCGAGGTTTAAAAATCTAAAAATTCTAAGTCGAGAGCTTGACACGGCCGTGTTGAGTTTTCAAAGCATTTGGACACGGCCGTGTCCGAGGTTAAATTCAGAAAAATTCAAAATCGAGAGCCCAGCACCGCCGTGAACATTTTCAGTTCAAAGCTGACACGGACGTGTCAGCTCATCGTTTTGCCAAGAAAACCAGAGCAAAAGCTCTGTTTCTCGAGGGAAAAGCTTGCAAAAACAGGGGCAGCCATAAGGAAGCTCTTATACACTCTTAGAGATGAATTTAATCCATATAATTCACATATAACATGCAATTCATTCATATATACCAGAACTTATACTTAAAGTTGGCAAAAGGTCACCCAAAATCAAGCTTTCTTCCATGGAAGCTTCAAGCTCCATCAATCGAAAATCATGCTTTACTCACCCAACATAAAATTCAAGCATATAGAATTGATAAGGAAGCTTCAAGCAACAATTTTCATGTATTAACTCTTAATTAAAACCATTAAAATCCCAAGTTCAAGATCAAACCCCAATTCATGCTTTCATTCAAACCATATGAATTCCCCAACTTCTATCATGCTTCACTTAGATGAACATATAGAGGAGAAGATGGAGATTGCAAATCACTTATTACCTTGGAGAGAGATGGAGGATGGGTAACTCTTGAGCTCAAAGTGGGTTGATAAAAAACAAGGGTTTCTTGGAGCTCTCTTCCTTGGCCTCTTGAGATGATGATGTTCGATCAAAATGGAAGCAAGGAGATAGGACTGATATTAAGTGATAAAATGGGTAGGATATGGGTCGGTTCAAATCCGGTTCGTTTAAGAAACGGTTCAAACAAGTTATAAGGTCGAGGTTGTGGAAAGATCATTGTCGAAGTTCAAACGGTATCGAAAAAGTATAAGGTCAAGTTTAATGGATAGGTAACGTCGAAACAAGTTCAACGCCGGATACGGATCTCGATTTCGAGGTCCGGAGCTCAAGATATCGCGAAAACCGTTCAGGGTTGCCTATATACAAATAGGTCCCTAAACTTTCAAAAAGTGGCAATTAAGCCCAGACTCAATTTCCAATTGAGTCCAAAACATTCAAATAAGTTACAATCAAGCCCACAGATTACACGAAACATATAATTCCATTCCATTAACACCGAATTCATGAAATTCACATTCTCTCAAATTCGTTCATATATTCAAAACTCAAATTGACATACATGTGGAATTTAAACAATTAATTCAATTTAGAAACGAATTCAATTAGTAAATCAATATACAAAATCATATAATTAAATAAAAATGCGCACGTAACACTTACCTACACGTGTGAAAACGCGAGGCGTTACAACCTCTCCCCCTTAAAGAGAATTCGTCCTCGGATTCATTGCTCGATCGGAAACAACTCGGGATAGAACTTCTTCATTTTCTCTTCCGTTTCCCACGTGGCTTCTTCCGTCTTATCACTTCGTCATAATACTTTCACCAAGGGAAACCGTCTGTTCCGAAGTTCTTGAAATTTCCGATCCAAAACCTTAACTGGTTTCTGAACAAAAGTGAGATTCGGTTCTAGCTCCGCTTCCTCAACCGGTATGATCACGGATTCATCGGGATAGTACTTCCGAAGTTGTGATACATGGAAGACATTGTGAATACCCGTTAAACTTGGAGGCAAATCCAATCTATAAGCTGTCTCTCCGATTCTCTCCAAAATCTCATAAGGTCCTAAATATCGGGGATTCAACTTTCCTCCTTTTCCAATTCGGGTAAATCCTTTCCGAGGTGAAGCTTTCAGGAATACCCTATCCCCAACTTCAAATTCAAGATCTTTCCTTCGCTTGTCTGCATAACTTTTCTGTCGATCTTGAGCTGCTTTCATCCGTTGTCGGATAATCTGAACTTTTTCAATGGCATCCTGAATAACTTTAGAAGGTTTATCTTTCCTTTCACCTCTTTGTATCCCTTCTTGCTTACTCCATTTCCATTCTTCCAAATCAAAAAACAACGGGGATCGACACTTTCTTCCATAAAGAAACTCATACGGTGCCATTTCTATAGAAGCTTGGTAACTATTATTGTAGGCAAACTCAATTAAGGGTAATTGTTCATTCCATGAACTCGAGAAATCCGACGTACACGCCCTTAACATATCCTCAAGATATCTGATTAATCTTTCAGATTGTCCATCAGTTTGTGGATGAAAAGTTGTACTGAACTGAAGCTTAGTTCCCAAACACTTTTGTAACTCTTGCCAGAACATGGAAGTGAATCTTGGATCCCTGTCTGAAACAATGCTAGCTGGCACTCCATGTAACCGAACAATCTCATCACAATACCTCTTAGCCAACTTACCTATCTTATCTGACATCCGAACTGTAAGAAAATGCGCTGACTTGGTTAACCTGTCCACGATTACCTAAATTCCATCGAATCCACCTTTCACTGTAGGTAAACCCGATACAAAATCCATTGCTATCTGTTCCCATTTCCATTCGGGAATAAGTAGGGGATGTAATAATCCTGACGGCTTCTGATGCTCAGCTTTCACTAACTGACAAGTCAGGCAATGCTTCACATAATTCACCATATCTCTCTTCAACCCGTTCCACCAATAATACTGTTTCAAGTCCCGATACATCTTGTTTCCACCAGGATGTACTGAATAGATAGTTTTATGAGCTTCTTCCAAAATAGCTCTTCTCAATTCTGTTGGAACTACCACTCTGTTCTTAAATCGAAAGATTCCCGTGTCATCGAATCCAAACGGACACTCGGAGTCTGATCGAGCCTTCTCAATCAACTTCTGAATCTCAACATCCGTCGGTTGTGCCTCAAATATCTGTTGTCTTAACTCTGGACGTACTGAGATGTTACTAATACGAGCCTTTATCTTAACCAATTCCATTGGTTATCCAATAGTTACCTTCAAATTGGATACACTAGCCTTCCTGCTCAATGCATCCGCTACCACGTTAGCTTTGCCTGGGTGATACTTAATCACACAATCATAGTCCTCGAGAGTCTCCATCCATCTTCGTTGCCTTCAATTCAACTCCTTCTGAGAGAATAAGTACTGAAGACTCTTGTGATCGGTGAAAATCTCAAAAGAAGTTCCATACAAGTAATGTCTCCACTTCCCTAAGGCAAAAATCACCGCTGCAAGTTGAAGGTCGTGAGTGGGTTAATTCTTCTCACTTCTGCTGGCATGTGCGTGCTGTGCGCACGCGCTCGCGCGCGACACGTGAGGGCGGCCTGGGCCGTTGGGCGGGCGTGGCGGGCACTCCAATCCGTAGCTGTGTCGTTTTTCGTGTTTAGTCCAATCCGATCCCAATTTAATTTTCTGAAAAAATTTATTTTATTAAATTTAAATTATTTTTTGAAATAATTGTTTAAATTGGGATTTTGAAATTTTAAGCGATTTAAATTTTGAAAAAAAAATTACAAACTTTATTTTATGAAAATATTGAAAGAATAAAATTATTAATTTTCAGAAATTAATTGGAATTTTATTGGTTGATAGTCATTCGGGTTTTATTGAAAAGGCTCTTGAACAAGAATTGCATCTAAGTCGTGTTTTAAGCTATTAGAAGTTAAAGCGAGAATTTTAATTTATTGGTTAAATTTAAATTCTTGCAATTTATGCATGTTAGGTGATCATGGGTTTAGACTTATGTATGGTTTTAATTTATGCACTTGGATGGTTTAAATTGGGGTTGGAGCCCTATAGTTGCGTTTTTCAATTGAGGTTGGAGCCTCACTTATGTGCGTACTGTTATGTGATTTATTATGTGGCTTTCCATATTATTGTTTTTTAGGCCGGGGTATGCCCCGTGTAATTGTCTAAGGCCAATATGAAGATTGAGCCTTATTACTTTATGTCTTTTTCTTTTTATTGTAATTTGAGAGTAGAGATAGGTGGTGAGGTTTTATTTTCATTTTGGAGACAATGCACCCACGGAGTAAGATGGACCACATTCAAGTAACAAGGAGGCCATAAGTGAAGACCCCTCAAAATGTTAGGGAGGGGAATCCCAATTGTAAAATTTAATAGAGATAGGGCTCGTATTTTGTTACCGCTTTCCCTTATGTGATTTAAACTGTTTATGTGGCATGTATGTTAGAACTTGTGATTGTGGAGTGGCTCCCACATATCACGTATAAGATAGGTAGAACCCGTGATCATCTCATGTTAGTATCATGCTAGGACATGTTATCTGTTTATGTGCTTGTTTGAAATGCATCTAAGTTGTACTTGCATTAATCAAGACTAATAAAATCGGATAACATATATGTTGGTGAGGTCGAACCGAACAACTCTTCGGTTGATTCGAAAATTCCCATTAAATATTAAGCTCATTTCGAATAATAGGTATTTAATTCGAGATGCAAATTTTGAATTAATTTCCTAGCATTCCATCAATAGGTTTTAAGTTTAGTAAGTAAAGCTAGTTATTGTCTGCGAGTCATGGGATAGCTAGTGGAGCTTATTAGTTCTTAGTCACCTAATTGATCATTTTAAATGATCAATATTTCGTGGTTAATTTTGGCAAGGGCGATGTCCGCGAGTCGTGGGTCGTTCGAACTAAGTTTTGATCATGATCTTATGATTGATGGGTCTAGCTTAACGCCTAAGTAAATATGGATGTCGCACGAGTCGTGGGTCCATGTTGAAAGATAGGTGATGCAAAACAATTACTAAGAGTTCTAAAGGTGTTAGAATTGGTATGTTGTACCCACCAAGGGTTTTACTTAGAATGTCCGCGAGTCGTGGGTTCGAGGTAAAATGCCTAGGATCTTAGTACCCATTGGGAAAAGCGTTCCTCTTAGATCATTGGGAATTATAGATCTTTAAAAAAACAGTGGGACCTACATTAGATTAAAGACCTTATCTTTTGTATATCGTTATAATTCAGCATGCTCACATTTTCTCTGCTTAGCATTTAGGTTGTAGTTCTGTGATTCTCCACAATATGAAATGCAAACCCATTTGTATCCATCCTTAAGTCAAAAGAGTTGACTAAGTCCTAACTAACTCTGATTGGCTTCGGACCCTAAAATTCGTTTTAGATTCCGAATAGAGAAAGGTGTTCTCTAAAGGGCGAAGTTTTCAATTGTGAAGATTCGACCCGGGCCAAAAGAGAAGCAATCTGAGGTGAATGGATTTTTCCAAACCACTTAAGAGCAATTGAACCACCTCATAAAAACGTTACAAGGTATAACATTATGGAATTATACAATATTCCAAATGAGGAAACAAGTGCACACGAACAAGGTCTAAAGATCTTATTTGAAGATCTTGTGGTCTCATCAACCGAGAAAAGAGTTCTCAATGCATTGATTGCTTACATTGCTTCCACCATCATTCAAACCCTTTATGCTCAACTAGAATGATGCTAATGTAGCATAGTTAATCATTCAGTTGATAATGGTTGAGAGCATCCTTAAGAAGGAATAAAAGGTTGAGATGGTTAATTCTTCTTCTAAACTCCCTAAGTTAAAGGCTTGAAGGCCTAAAGAAGAAGAAACTCTTAAGAGCCTAATGGAGGGGCATGTAAGGGGTACGCCCAAAAGACACTAGAGATCAAATTGGACGTTTGCTTCTATGGTAGCAAATAAGGACTTTGAAAGGGAGCTGCAAAGAGTATGAGTACTCTGAAATGTTACCTCGTTTAGTAATTCTACTAGGAATAGAATTCACTAGTCTTGAGTCAATTCTGCATAATCCGTTGTGCAAAGACTCAAGGCACTAATGTTCTGAACATACAAACGAGATAACAAAAGTAAGTGAGATGACAAAGCTTCGAATTACTTTGGAATGTTGAGATATAAAAGGATTAGCAAGTCAGACAACTCAGGATCATTCTATGAAAATGAACCTATAGAGTTGACTTTCTGTAAATCCTGTCTTGTGGGAAGCGTTCCTGAATCCCGTTTATAAGAAACGTGGAACGTTCCAAAATTATAGTGGATTTCGATCCAAGCTTATGAGTGTAAGATGCTTAATGTAAGCACTAGATACAATCGTCAGTTTAATCATTATGAATGAATATACTTGTTAAAGTACAAATTCGAAACTTATATGAAATTCTTAGAATTTCAAAAAGGAGGTTAGGAACCGAAGTAGTCATAAGTTATAGGTAAATCGATATGATCGAGGTAATCAATATCTTAGCAACTAATTCCTTAATCATCCTAGAGATAGTAGGATTATCTCTCAGTAACTAATTCGTGAACACCTTAGTGTTTCCGAATGAGGGAATGAAACCTAATAGGATATGGTCCATTCCATAGTAAGCTTTACTGACTTACAATCATTCTAGGAATAAACTCCTAGAATATGCAGTTAGAGATTTTGAATTTAGTACCTTCCAAAATCAGTCCTTTAGTTGCACTATGCAATGTGGCATACTAAATTCCCTAATTATTCTTATCCAAGAATTTAATGGAATCCTCTTAAGTGAAGAGGATAGTGGGAGATAAGCTTGAAACGAGTTCAAGTTTATACAACAATATAGGATATCGTTTCTGCGATTCCCTTGGACAAAGGTTGTTTTTCTCAAGGAATGTACCTTTCTTAAGGAATCGTTCTTATAGAAGAAGAAAGGCAAGCAAGCAGACCTCAAAGAAATTTGAGAATAAATATCCACGCCACATATAGAAGAAACGAGCCCATCTGATAAAACTTAGCCAAATTTTAGAGTATGTACACGTGTGAAACCCTTCTCTTAAGACGCGTTTAGAACGCATTCCTAGATAGCCAAGGAATTATTTAAAGAGGAGACATTGTCAGATTTGGAATCTGAGTAGTGTAAGCAAGCCTTGAAATCCAATATGGATTCCATATACTCAAACCAAGTTTTGACCGTTTGACCTTGGTTGATCCACCTGATAGGATCAAGCTCGTGGAGCTTCGAGTGAATGAAAGCATTACAACCTTCTTGACGGTTGAAATGCAAAAGTCCATTTGGATTGTGTTTACAACATCCTCATATTCTGACTATGAGATATGATAAATGAATATGAGAACTATCTTGTTCAATATGAGATTGAAAGAGACTGAAATAAGGTATTTCTATAAATCTCATATTCAGTGGGAGTATGCATAAGGTATGCAAATCCCTAAGTCAATCTGTGGATTGATAAAGGCTTCTAGGAGTTAGACAATTCGATTCCATAGGATAGTCAAATCGTTTGACACAGATGGAAGTCGAATAAGTCTCAAAAGTGTACATATGATAGTTAGTGATATAAGAGTCAATTTTGGTTCTTTAGAAGACGACATCCTTCTCATTAGGAATGTCAAGGATGACGTGAAAGTTACCAATTCTTGTTTAAGAAACAATTTGACATGAAAGATCTTAGTGATTATTCTTGATTATCGACATAGAGATCTATGGAAGATAGGTCTAAGAGAATAAAAGGATTATCAAAAAAATGAGTACTAACCATAATACTAAAAGGAGTTTAGTATGGACAATGGAACATCTCTTTTGAAGAGTATGCGTCCTAAGATAACTTTAAGAAAGTTAGAATGTCCAAAATCCCTTTAAGTGAAAGGGTGCATAATGTATGAAAAGTTATGTACTAAATTAGATATGGCGTAACACTAAGCGTAGTAGGCCGAATCTAATATGACCTCAGAGAAGGTCATTAGATCTCTGTAAAGGATGTCCTCAGAGTACTTGAGAAGAAATGAGGATATGTATTAGTTTACAGAGCCCAAAAGATCTTATCATTGAAAGGATATTTTGATGTAATTGTTGCATCAAACATAGATGATTGTAAATCATTGAAAGGATGTAATTTTTGCCTCAATGGCAAAGCAACGTGTTGGAAACATTCCAAGCACGAACGTGGCAAAATCTCGACTATTGTAGTTGAGTACTTAGTCGTATCAAATACCGCTAAGGTAAGTGTTTGGGTAAGAAACTCCATCTAACTAGTTAGATGAAGTTCCTAGCATGAAACAACACCATTATCATAACGTATAATTAAATGGATGGTTGCTCAAGTAAGAGAACTAAGACATCACCAAGAGACTGAACACGTGATTACGAATCACTTTATAAGGAAAAGGTGTTTCCTAAGAGATGTGTAAACAAGAGGGTCACATCAGCAGAGAATATAGCAGATCCACTTTGGAAACGCCCAAAGTCAATAGGCTCTCAAAGTACATCTTGAGAAAATGGGACTTAGAGTACCTAAATGGCTTTTACGGGCAAGTGGGAGATTGTTAGGAATAGTACCCTAGAAAGCCGATTAGTCATAATCCGTTTTGGGACTTTCCTAGTGTCACAGACAATCTTTGAATAATATACGATTGATTAATATCATAGGCAAACACTTCTTTATATGCTCTTGTTTGGTATGCGTTTACTTTAGCTGTGCATGTATGAGAACTCCCCTAATCCTGATGACTTTAGGACTCTACCATTTAGGTGAAATGGTTCATGAAACGAGCCCTATATCACATAAGTCATGATTAGTAAAATATTCCAAGCCGATGAGTCCTACAGACAGTGGGAGTGTCAACCTGACTCCTCTAAGGCTTGCTTGTGGGATCACGCCCTTAAGAAGGACCACCTTGTTTCATGGAGGTGATACATGAGGGTGCTTACTTCAATAAGTAAGTTCACTGAGGTCCCCCGTGTGAGAAGATTCCTAAATGGGAAAGGAAGTTTCTATTTCAGGAAATGGAAACTTCCATATTAGGAAATATCTCACGAGTCATTGATGTGATTAATTGATCCTTAGACTTTAGGTTCCATGTCACTTTATGAGTTAACTCTGTAGTCTTTGGTATATGCTTTAAAGGGTGTCGCCTTAGACAACTGATTCAAGGCTTATGCTGGGGCTGCACAAGTGACTCATGAAAGTGAATGAGAATCAAGAAAGGACCTACACTTGCATATGCAAGGTGATCTCTTATTGTGTAAGTCATTCATATGCCATATGGAGTCCTTGGCCAAGGCAGTAGATCAAGACATCAAGAAAAGGGTTTCTTGGATTGAGATCAAATGGATATGAAATGCACTTAGCTTTAAGACCAGATTATTAGGGTTCTAATTATTCCCTTACCCTAGATCTTGGTTGAGAGATAGTAAGTAGGAGGATTGTATCTCACATGAATCAATGACTTAAAGGTTCTGTTGAATCCAAACATTCCAATTCAGCTAGGGGTTAAACACCTGTTGCTAGACTATGGTCGTTTGATCTGTGGACTGATTAATTAGTTAGTGAATTAATTAATTAGGGTTACTGCTAATTGAATTGAGAACCTAGAGGGTCACACACAACAACTTGGTTACATGAGTTGAGGCTTTAAAATGATTAAACGAGTTAATCGGGCCAAGAGGGTTCCACACGTGTGAAACCACACGTGTGGGTCACGTGAGTGACACGTGTCATTGTGACACGTGTCTCACACGTGAATATTTATATTGTGTATATATATATTAAATAATTAAAAGTGTTAAATATTTAATAGACTTTGGTTTAATTTTGAATTAAAAAGAAAGTCTTATTTTGGAGAAAATAATCTAGTTAATTAATTATGAATTAATTAATTAGATAAAATAAGTTATTTATTTTAAATAAATAAAGTATAAAATTATCCAAAAATAGTTTGGATATTTTAGCTCTCTTAAAAGTTGATTTGAATTTGAATTCAAAGTCAAAGTTGGAAATTGCTTGGTGATCAAGTAATAAGAGAGAGGGACCAAATCCTTGCCCCACAAGGACTAGGTTCGGCGTCCCTCTCCCTCTCCTATAAATAGGGGAGCTCATGCTCCCCTTAGAACTAATTGGCAATTCTTTTGGTTCATATGTTGAACACCATCCTTTCTCCAAGATAAACGAAACCCTAGGTTAAGCCTAAACACCAACTAGAGAACTAGCATCCTTACTAGTTAGATTGTAGCCAAGTTGGTGGACTATCTCTATAGAGCTTCAAGTTAGAAGTTTTGAAGATTCGAGTTTTACCAAAAAGTGGGGATCAAGCAAAATGATCAGAAGGGATGATGAAACGATTCTGAACCCAACATGAAACGAGTGAAAAAATCGAACCAAAGAAGATGGCGAAAACCGTTCGTCCATATCCTGAAGGATGAATTTTTTCACGAGGGTTTTGTGACTGGCAGTTTTCTACTTTCGCAAAACTGGTTTTCGAAGGGAGTTTCAATCATGCTTTTCTCGTTTCATGTTTCTTTCTTTATGTTGTATTATTAAGAACTTCCCTAACATGATTTGAATCTAGGTTGGTGTGGATTGTTATCCCTACAATGGATTCTGAAGTAGAAAGAGACTTTCGAGGAACGGGTTGCCATTACCGCATGAAGCGCGTTTGAGGGCGGCTCAAAACGTGTCAAGAAAGCTACTACCCAAGTGAGTTTCTTGATCTCTACGAATTTGGATACACGATTGCGAGTCCAAGATCCTTTTGTTGGAAAAATTTTTAAATTTCCGCTGCTTTCTGATTCCTGTTTTCCAACAAGCCTTCCTTATAAGGGGGTGGATACCTCTTCCCTGTAGAGGCCTCCTCCTGGGCAGGCGCCCGTGTGTGGGCTTAAATTCTGTAGGGAGGAACAAAACCTGGCCAGTTTTCGCTGCGCAGGACAATATCTGAGGGTGGTTTGGTGTAGCGCCCCTTAACACTACAACCCCGCACCATTGTACTTCCGGAGTGGATGTGAGACCTAGCACTCGAGAAATACTTCGGCGAACGGACAAGACTATACAATACCAAAGTATGAAATTTAAATGCAACGGAAAATAAACTTGAACAATAAAAGGGAACAATACATAACGAAGCACATATTATTAAGTTGGATAAGTAATTACAGCAAAAGTTCCAACTTCACAGGAGAGTGCTTATTGAAAGATGTACATGCACTCGTGATTACTCTAAATAACCGGAATGTGACACCTTAAAGCTTCAAGATACCTCGAAGGCGTCGACGCATAGATTCCTGAAATCATGAATTAAAAGAGGAGGAGGGTTAGTCAAAATGACTAAGTGACGGGGGTTTTGAGATTTAGGATTATAAGTAAGATTTCAAAGTGTTTTGACCAAGAAAGTCTTGGTTTGAAATATATACTATATAATAACAAATAAGTATATGACAATAATATCCGGTTCATATTATTTTGAAACAGTAGGAGTAGGGGGAATATAGGCTATACTTTTAGAAAACTTTTGAACCGTTTTGAGAAAATGATTTTGATGCCCGCAAGCTAGGCTTCTCCAACCTTAACTCCTTAAAATCCAGGAAAAATAGTAACGACACTGATCAAGGTGTCGGTACTTAATAAAACAAATACGAGAATACCATCCTTCACTCTTTAGTGTCACATAGGGTTGCAAGCCCTAGTGACGATGAACAAGATTGTGGGAGGGACGTACCTTTTCCCGTCACTTGATGTGGAATAACCAACCTCCGGTTAGACCATCATCATGATCTAGTTGGCGGCTGGTATAATTGTAACACCCCAAACGGAGGATGCCACATCCCCCGCACTAAGACCCAGACCCGGTCACGAAATGGAAAGTCCATGCCCGAAGCCGAATCAAAGCGAACGGGAGACCAACTCACACACTAGGCTAGGCGGATCTAACTCGACAGACTCAGAGCGCGGAAACAATTTAAACAATCAAACAAGATAGCGGAAGCATTTAAGTCAACATTCAAAACAAGTGACGGGTTCAACTAGCATAGATACCTAGTCCCGAATCTCAAATCATCGCAACGTAATAAACCAATATAAGTATCAACAGAATAGCTAATTACATCCAAATGCTAGTATACTAACCCCATACGGTTTAAGTCTAAGTAGAGCATAAAACATAATCTCCAAAAGTGAAATAAGAATACATAACATAAATAGAGTATGTGATAAATGCATCTTAACACCGACTAAACCAACAAGTGTGACCCAGAAGACTCACATCCGCCTAGCTCAAGCCAAAAGAAACCTACAACTAAAAGATAAAATGAGGTGTCAGTCAACTGACTGAGTGAGGGGGCTAACGCACACCCACTGTATATATATAGAGCATAGCACATATCAGAAGGGTGGACTCATGAACCGGAGATAGGTGTTGCATACCAAAGACATTTCCAAGAGTACCCAAAAGATAGTTGTAAGTATAAGCTTTAGAAAACATTTCAGAAACTCTATCTCGATTCATGATTCCCAGATAGAACAGAACACATGCTCGGCGAGTACGAGCTTCCAACCTTTACTCCTCAGAACATATCAAACATAGAATACAGAAATCAATCCAACCCTCACATCAATGATGGAGGGGATGTACCGTCCCCAAACCATCCATAACAGACATACCCTCAAGGGGTAGCGAACCCACAAGAGTCCTCCCCGACTGTACACCGAAGGCTCAAGATATCACGCCTCCCCTATCTCCCTGAGTCGCGCAATGATATCTCAAATGGAACTACGCACAGGTATATCCCCGACGGCCCTAACCGTCCCGGGGGCTCCTTACCCATAGCTCCTCGGATCCTCAAACATACATACATACAGATGCCAATGTTTCATGGCCAACTCGCTACAGAAACATAACATAACATAACTTTCAAAACAGCTTACATATGCTTTCATATCTAATTTTCCAAAACAGAGCTGATTCACAAGGTCATAAACATATCATATCCAACACCTACGTATTTATAATAGATATACTCGCATGCAAGGGTTGAAATCGGCATATTAAGGCCATAGGTCGCTTAACTATACAAAATCCTAAACCTCACCTCGTGAAAGTAGAGTCTGAGAGTGTGAAGGACCAAACACTCTAAACCTCGGGCCCACCGGTACCACCAAACTCTGTGACAAGACATACAGAAGGCCAGACTTAGACTCTATCTGAACCAAACAAGACGCACTGCGTTGCTCAACATGATCGTGGTTATGCATAAGTGTTCATGTTGTGCTTGGATAAGGTGTCGTGGTCATTCAAGGCATATCAATGCTCAACAGGTCATATTTACAAGCAACCGACACGCAATTCCATATCCAAAGATGCAAGATCAATTTAGGAAGTCAATGTATTCATAAAATGCCTATTAAATCATCCAATGTTACAGGGTTCAATTATAATATTATAATTAAGCATCAAGTTCATGTCGAGTTATAAAGTGCAATAAGTAAGAGCAACTTGATCATATAAACATACAAAGTTATTGTAGGTAGCTGACATGCTTGATACAAATAAAGAGTGCATTTAATTCACTTAAGATCATACTTTACAACTTCACAACATGTTTGGTACACAAGCTCAAGTCACATTCATAGTTTCATAAATATTACACTTACATCCCCTAAGTTATTTATACAAGTTTAGAATTATTACACATACATCCCCTTAGTTGATTACTAAGCACAATTGTTCGTTTAAAGTGTTTATACAATTATTCAACTAGGAATTAATTACTTACAAGCATGACAATTATCAATTCATCGTAATTCATAATATACCATTTTTTAGTAGTAAGAGTAAATCAAGATATTACAATTCTAACTCCTATCATGCATCAAGTCTCAAGTTGTTCAAGCATCTTTCATGTATCTAAATTTTATATTTGAAACACAATTTACAACAAACATAACATGGAGAACGTCTCAAATTCATATAGAGAAATCACAACATGTTCATTCTTCTAAAATATCATTCAAGTTCATTTAGTCACATGAGAAATTAGTTTCTAAATATTACACTAACACCCCTTCATACATAACAAATAGCGTAAATTCATCACATCGGATTCAAATTGTAAATCGAAACATTCATACATATCACAATCCACTCAATACATGTTTTTGAATATGATTGGAATACATCTCGATCAACAAAGCAACAATAAACAATTTATTTGCACTTAAAATAATTAATTCAAATAATCACAATTACGTAAAATAATTCGTAATAAATAGATCAAGTGTCCGATTAACGAACGGAAAGCGGCGTTGGACTCACCGAGTCGAGAAGAACATTCTGACCAGACGTCGCCAGAAGGCCACCACCGTAGCTGCCGGAATTTGGCCGGACCGCCGTCGGGCCGCCGCCGAAGGTCGCCGGAAAAATCCCGAAAAATCTGTCCTGAATGAAGTCTTCGTGCCTGTTCCAAATCCTCGATCAATTTCTGGAAATTCCAAGTCAATCTCCTCCAATTTCAGATCTAAGAACACGAAAACCCTAAAATCTTCAAACTCAAATTACTTCCAAAACGATGAACCAAAATACGATCCGAAAGAAGCGTTGTCTTACCCATGACGAGCTCTTCGAAAGCCCTGAGGTGGCTCGCCGGAAAAATCCTCGGAGCTAGCGCCGTCGTTGTGCCGCCGCTGCATAGCTGCGATCCACCGCCAAACCGCCGAATCTGGAGTCGCGTGATCACAGGCTACTAGTTCTCACCGTTCCGAACAACTTTTGTGAAGAGCCCGAGGCAAAAGGTGGCCGGAAAAGGGCCCCGTTGGCCGCCGAAGTTTCTTCCGCCGCCCACATCGCCGGAACCACCACCTACGGCCAAGATCTGGTGAAATTGATGCCGGAAATGAACTCAGGGGGTCGAAAAACCTTGGAAACCATCAAGCCCCGTCAAAAAACGCCGCCGAAAGTGGCGGAATCGTGCCGCTACAGTAACTCGCGCCGCGGCCGCGAGCTTCAGGTGGCGCGTGCGGCGCCGTTGTGACCCAGATGGCCGCGCCGCCGACGTCAAACGGTGCGCCGGGACATCTAGTTTCTGGATTTGGGGCGCGTGCCTCAAATGGTGGCCGGAAACCACCGCGGGACGCCGGTGAAGTGGCGGTGGTCCGACACCTCCGCCGCTGCTTCTGAATTCTGGCGATAACTCCGCCACTGTTGGTCATTAGGCTGTGAAATTAGTACTCTTGCGTACGTCTCGCCAAGATAATCGAAATGGACTATTCGTTTGTTGAATTCCATCGAGAAACGATCGAGTTATGGGCTCGTAACCAAAGCCGTGCATAGTACCCTCGGGAGAGAGAGTGGGAGATGAGAGATAGAAGAGAGAGAGAGAGAGAGAAGAGATTGGAAGAAATGTGTCTTGTGCACAAGCTATATACAACCGGGTATCCTTATCGCGTAGCAAAGTGAAATATCGCGTACAAACAATCGTAAATAAAATTTGTAAAGTTACGAATAAACATTCAAGCTCCAAATTAATTTTATAAATTAAAATGAAAGAGATAGATTTACCAATTAGAGTTTAATTCAATTTAATTTTTAGAAACCTTTTGTACAATTTAATGGCATTTCTTAAACATATGATTGACAATTAATCTCAAGGAATTCAAGTAAACCGAAATTAAACAAGTTAAGTAACATGATGGATTTAAAATCAACTTAACCATTAATTTTAGAATAATCCGAATGATCACATATTAAATTGGATTTACATTGAATCACATAATTCAAGAACTCCTAAATTAAACACACACAAGTGTAGAGACTTACTTGTTAATATCGTCAGGACGCCCTTCGAGAGTACGGGGCGTCACAATAATAGTAGACCTCGGCCCGTGCCTCCCGGACTACTACTTCTACCAAGACCGCCGGGCCCATAGGAAAAACAATAATTTTAATTGCAAGACGGGAACATTTACCTGGAGAAAGTACTAAGTACTTTCGGGTAAATATATGTTTTGAATAATTGATAAGAAATATTTTCCCATAAAGGGAATAATAACTTGAAAGGAATAAAGTAAAATATTTTATCATGATTTCAGTTGAAAAGATTTAAACCCTCACCGAGTACCAAGATTTAAGTGGAATTGTGGGGATTCCACTCTTCGATCCTATGTTCGCCTGAAAGTAATAACTACTACTGACTTAGAACTAGGTCCTTAGTTCCTAACTAATCTAATTGCACACAATATTATAACAAAATAATTATAGAAGGTACATATTATGTAATGCGTTAAATATTTCCCGGTAAACCCTAAATTCACCTGTTTAATTAATAAATTCAGGGTTTATGGGATCTTTAACTAATCAAATATTTATTAACCATATTATAATTCTAATTGTAAGATTGGAAATGAAATTGAAGGTTTAATTTGACAATGTAGGTTATCTTTTGAAAAATATTACATAGTTTACCGATTTTTGGAAAATTTCGGAAAAATCTTTCTTTAAAAATTCCAAAACCTATTTTATACTTATTTTTATAATTTCGAAATTAATTAATTAATTTTGACCAAAAAGTCAAAATTACTATTAAAAACATTTACTATTCAATTTTCATATGAATTAAACACTTTATAACACAAAATCAAATACACACACACACACACACATTAATCACGACACATACATGCACACACACACATCCAAGAACATTATGAACATGTTCTTGAGCTTATTTGAATATTCAAAGAGGGTGTGTAACATGTTCTATCACATTCATATTCATAACATAAGATTAAAGCATAATATAGCAAAATATATGAACTTTCTATCAAAAATAATTCTAAATAAATTACTCTAGGCATGAACAAGACCATAAGCCTTTAAATACATAATCACATTATATCATATCATAATTTATGCATTTAATTAAATAAAATTCCATAATGTACGCACATTGTATTTAAACTAACAACTATGCACATATTTCATAAAATAAATTCCTAAAGCATAATTTAATTAATCCTAGGCATGCTACTATTATTATTATACTAAGAACATTGTATAAAGCATGAAATAATAGAAGAAAACATACCTTAGAGAGAGAGAGAGTGGGTTGTGGCCTGAGGTAGGGAAGGGAGAGAGTGATTTTGTGTGTTGATTTGTGAGGTATAAATGAGACTTGAGGGGGGTATTTATAGGTGGTCATGAGGGGTCTTTAAGAAATTTATGAAAGTTTATGGGAGATGTGGTTGCTTATGATTTCAACAAAATGCTTGGTAATTAATTAGGAGATGTGGTTAAATTACATGTTAAACAAATGCTAGGTAATTAACTAAGTAATGTGGAGAAATTACATTCATTTAATTAATCCTTCTAGAGGATCATATGGTCATGGATGATGTCATCTTGAATAAAAATAAATGTAAAATTAATATAAAATTTATTCAAGAGTCGAGAGGTAAAAACTTGAAGTAGTGAATTAATGAAAGAATGAGCGAAAAACGAGCTTCGTTTTGATTATAAATGTGGAATATTTAGAGTTTTTGTTTATAAATTATGAATATTAAAGATGATGATAATCATAAGAAAATTATATAAACGAAGCTATAATAAAGTTTAGAGTTTGGAGAAATCACTATAATGTAGAGAAAATTTCAAGAATCGTTCTAAGTATAATTTCGAATATTGAATAAAAGCTAATTGTTTAAAATAAAATGATGATTTTTAAATAGGAAAATATTTATAAAAGATGCTATGGGTGAAATCGAGTTTTTGGTAAATGCATGAAAATTCATAAAATAATTTAAGGGTCGTTTTGGTTATAATATTGAATATCAAAAAGTAGATGAGTAGGGATTTATTGATGATCGAATCATAAGCTAGGGTTTTCACCAGTTTTTGATACCACTAGAGTTAGGATGAGAATTATGGTTCACGAAAAGTATCACGATCCTCAAAATAATGTGAGGATTCTTTTGGTTAAAATATTGGATAGTGGAAGTGCTTCGGGAGATGTAGGAATATTTTTGAGTTGTAGGGGTATTTTCGAAATTTTCAACCTAAAACTATAGGAATGGGTTTTGGAGCATATGAAGGGGTTTTAGGTGCTAGAAGGGAATGAATACTAGAATTCTAGGATTTTATGAAAAGAGTTTCAAAGTACAATCTAAATAGAAGAAATAATTAAATTTATGAACATTTTATTAAACTATAGCATATAAAAGCACATAAGTCACATAAAATGCAATGCATGAGAGAATTAGCAAGGATCAAGGCTATAAACGCTTCTGGATTAACCCTTTACTTACCTCTCTCGACTTGGCCCTGAGTAGGGCTGTTACAATCTCCCCCCCTTTAAAAGAATCTGTCCTCAGATTCTATTACTGTCCTTGAACAGTCCTGGATAATGTTTTAACATCTTTTCCTCTGTCTCCCAAGTCTGTTCTTCTTTACCATTTCTTTTCCACAAGATTCTAACGAGAGGAATTCTTCGGTTCCTTAGTTCTTGGAATTTCCTATCCAAGATTCTAACTGGTTTCACTTCATAAGTAAGGTCGGGTTCTAGTGGTACTTCTTCAACAGGTAGAATGTGTGAATCATCAGCAAAGTACTTTCGGAGTAGGGACACATGGAATAAGTTATGTATCCCAGTAAGACTTGCTGGAAGGTCTAGGCGATAGGCTGTTGGACCGATACGCTCTAGTATCGCAAAAGGTCCAATATATCGAGGGTTTAACTTTCCTCCTTTCCCAATTCGTATAAACCCTTTTCTTGGGGATGCTTTCAAGAATACCTTTTCGCCTACTGCAAATTCTATGTACCTTCTTCGATTATCAGCATAGCTTTTCTGCCGATCTTGGGCAACTTTCATCCTTTGCTTGATGATTTCAACTTTTTCTGTTGCTTCTTCTACCTAACTCTTAGCAACATTCCCTTGGGGTTTCTTTTTAACTCCTTTGGTTTCATCCATATCCCAGTATAACGGGGATCTGCATTTTCTTCCACATAAAGCCTCGTAAGATGCAGCTTGGATAGAAGCTTGATAGCTGTTGTTGTATGCAAACTCCATAAGGGGTAGGCAATCCTTCCAATTATCTTGGAAATCTAAGGCACAAGCCCTCAACATATCTTCCAGGTATCTGATGGTTCTTTCAGATTGTCCATCAGTTTGAGGATGTGCTGCTGTGCTGGAGTTCAGCTTGGTACCCATCATTTCTTGAATGTTTTGCCAAAGTTGTGAGGTGAACTTTGGGTCCCTGTCTGAAACTATTCCAAGAGGTACTCCATGCAACCGAATAATTTCCTTTTGATAGAGCTTGGCTAGCGAGTTAACTTTATCGGTTGCTTTGACAGGTAAGAAATGTGCAGATTTTGTTAATCTATCGATGATAACCCAAATACCATCAAATCCTCCTTTAACCTTAGGTAATCCATAAACAAAATCCATGGTTACCTGATCCCATTTCCAAGTAGGGATAGGTAGTGGTTGCAACAATCCTCCAGGTCTCTGATGTCCTGCTTTAACCCGTTGACAAGTTAGACATTTCTTGATGTAATTGGCTATGTCTCTTTTCATACCGTTCCACCAAAAATGTCTCTTGAGGTCTTGATACATCTTAGTTCCTCCAGGATGTATCGAATAACGAGTTTTGTGTGCCTCATCCAATATTTCCTTTTGAACGACACTAGGCACGCAGACTCGATCCTTGTATCTCAAAATCCCTTGATCATCGGTTTTGAATTTTTCCTCGAGACCCCTTTCTTTGGATTTGAGACATTTCTGAATCCATTCATCTTGAACTTGAGCTTCTTTTATCTTCTCCTTTAGGGTGGTAATACCACTAAATTTGCTAGTCGAGCCTTCGAGACCACTTTCACAGATTTGCGTAGATTACTTGAAGGCTTTCCTGGAAGTGATGCTAAGCTTGATTTTTGACTTAAAGCGTCAGCCACTACGTTAGCCTTTCCTGGATGGTACTGGATTACACAGTCATAATCTTCCAGAAATTCCATCCATCTCCTTTGCCTCATATTCAGCTCTTTTTTAGTAAAAAGGTATCGTAAGCTCTTGTGATCAGTGAAAATATCAAAAGTAACCCCGTAGAGATAATGTCTCCACTTGGTGAGAGCAAATACAATTGCTGCTAATTCCAAGTCGTGAGTAGGATAATTTCTCACCTCTGATGGATTCCTTGGTACTTTCCAGTTTGTAATTGCTTCAATCTTTGAAGGATCTACTTCAACACCTGATCCCGAGATTATATGTCCGAGGAATGCAACTTTTTCTATCCAGAACTCGCATTTACTGAACTTAGCATATAGTTTATGTTCTCTCAAAGTGCTTAACACTATGCGAAGATGTTCAGCATGTTCCTCAGGTGTTTTTGAAAATACCAAAATGTCATCGATGAAAATGACCACAAATTTATCCAGACATGGTCGGAATATCCGATGCATCATGTCCATGAATGCAGCGGGTGAATTGATCAATCCAAAAGGCACTACTATGAACTCAAAGTGTCCATAGCGGGTATTGAAAGCTGCCTTTGGGATAACCTCCTCCCTAATCTTTAGTTGATAATACCCTTGCCTTAGATCTAGCTTGGAATAGACTCGAGATCCTTGAAGGACATTGTAACAGCCCAAAACAGGGCCTGGATGAAAACAGTAAGTTAAGGGCATTGGTAAAGCGTTTATAGACCGTGATCCAACTTTTTGAATCATCGTGCATTGCATTCTTACATGAACTTTGTGCTCGTATGTGATCTGACATGTTTTAAGGGGGAATTCTTGACCTTTGATACAGTTTACTATTCATAACCCGAGCCTACCTTGTTCATATTGTTACTCGAACCCTAGAGGTTCATCACACATGTTTTTCTATCGTTTGAACTTGTTTCCCGAGCTTAGAGAGTCTTTCTTGAACCATAAGGGTACTTTTGGAACTTACCGACCAAAGCTATTATTCATCTGAAAATGAGCTTTTGATTCTGATACCTTTCCTACCCAAGTTTACAGTCGAATCGATCCTTGAGTCGAGATGAGTCTTTTGAAATCATTATTGACTTGGAAATCTATTTTGAGCATTAGTTTTATTGAAAATGTTTACGAAAACCCTAGTTCACTATTTCTTCTATGAACGGTTTTCATTCGGAAAATGTTTTCTCTTCGAATTTGCACTACTTGAGCTATTTCGAGATTTTTGAAATGTTTTACAACTCTTGATTCAAACCCTAGCTTGAAATTTTGAAGCGTACGCTCGTACGTGAGGATTCACTATTCACTCAACGTTTTCAACTTTTTAACGGTAAAATGTTTTATAGTCGATATTGGATTCAAAACGCTTCTCGATTTATTTTTTGAATTTTGGAAACAATCCAGACTTGAAAATCATTCTAGAAAGTCGTTTTTCACTCGTGTTGAGTTTCGAGCTCAAAACTTTTATACACTAAAACTAATGTATCTTTCAAACAGCAAATCCGATTTCGACGAATGAATATACGTTTCGAAGCTAATTTTTGCCCTGACGGAATGGTTATACTTCCAGCCACTTATCCTCGAGTCTTGGCCACGAAATTACTGAAATACCCCCCAGCAGTCCCAAATTTGGTTCATGATTGATGAAGCTTCCAACAGAAGCTATACACTTTTGCTCTCATACCCTTACCTCAAGTTTATTTTCAATGTGAGGGGCTTCCCAACACCTATAAATACCCCTCTCATGGCATTTGAATCCTTGCTCAAATGTTGTGTTAACAACACCCTTTCTTCTCTCCCTCTCCCCCTCTTTGCTGTGAGTCTCCCCCCTTTGAGTCTAGGTTAGTTGTTTTATTTTTATGCTTTAGTTTATGTTATGTTTTAGTTTAGTTTATGTTTTTATGTTATGGTATGTTTATATTATGTTTAGGTTGGGTCTTAGGGTCTTCCCTGAGCCATATAGGATTTTATTTTATGCATTTATTATATAGTTTTCATGATATGTTTGAATGTATGTTTATATGTTTTAATTGTTCAGTATATGCTTGAATATGTTATGAATTGCTCTAGTATATGCTATGATCATGTGATATGATTGTTATATTATGAGAATTGATGCATGATTATGGAATTTGAATTATGTTCATGCATGCTAGCTAATGGAATAGTGATTTACAATTAATTATGTCACAACTTGTTACATGTTGATATTGCAATTTAATTGTTACATGTTACATGCCTAAAGGTTCATGATATATGATATGATATGATATGATATATGTTGTAACATGTTGTCACATTGTTATATGATTCTTGAATTATGAATTGAGCTTATGATATGATATGGATTAATGGATTAAAGCCTTGATCATATGTTATACACTTTAATAGTGTCACATGTTATAACCTAAGATAGAATAGTGTTTCATAACTTGATCTTATGCCTTAATTGGATCTCTTAACCATAGGTTATACCTTTAACCTAGATCACACTTGATTATATTAACATGAACTTGAAACTATAGGTTATAATCAAGATCATAATTTAATTAGGGTGTGTGTGTGTGTACGTGCATGGTGTGTGTGTGTACCGTGTGTGTGGGTGTGTGTGTATAATAAGGGTTTGACCCGACCCTTTGACCCGACATGTGAATAGTAACATATGAATAGTAATCATGAATAGTAATCTGGAATAGTACTTTTGAATTGTGCTTTTGAATAGTAAAAGTGAAATAAAACTTGTGCTTTCCTAATAGACATTTGCACCTAGGGTTTCCATATCCAGGGTCTAAAATGTGTTTTCAAAATGAGTTTTCTTTCGTGGACTTCTTTTATAACTTAAGGTTTGCGATAGGATTCATAATTTGGCTAAAGCTTACTCGGTTATAGTAAGATCATAGTCTCATGTTGAGAGTAACTCACTTTAACGTATTCCTTTGTGTGTTACCTTTCTTGAATACCTTAAATGGTATTACTCTCTTGTGTTACATGTTCTTTACATGTTCCTTGTTCATTGTTTCGTGCATTTCATATACATCTTGGTTAGTAGTGGGTCTTAGTTCTTAAGCTCACTCTAGTACACCACCTACAGGAGTTAAAGTTGAGCACTGGGATCCCCAGGGTACCGCATAATCTGTCTACCTACCTTTTGTTACTATTAGGTGAGGTGAAGTTAAAAATGTTTCCAAACTGGAACCACGATTATACTATCGTATCATATGTTTTGAAATTCAAAGCTAAACCTCGTTTTGAAATATCCCTTTTATCGGGACATTCTTTTGAAAGGATCATTCATACTTTAATAGTATACCTTGATCTACAGCACATGTTTTCCAAAGTTCTGCATTCTTGTTCAAAGATAGTTACATGTTCTGCATATGTTTTCAAAGTACAGTTTCATATGTTTTACAGACAGAATCATATGTTTTACAGACAGAATCATATGTTACAGTTACAGTTTCACATGTTATAGTTAGCATACTGGAGTGGTACTCTGGTCACTGCTAATCTTGAAATGCAAGCATACAGTTTACAGTTTGGGCCCGGCGGTTATGTGTGGAGGTGATGTTCGGGAGGTGTGCGCCAACGACATCACCAATACCGGCCGCCACAATTAGACAATTGATACCGACTTTTAACAGGAGGTTTGTTAAGTCAGGACAATCTGTCTGGGAACGGATAGCAAATCTGTTCCCATTACATGTTTACAGGTCGCCTAGGGCTAGCTACCTGAAGTGACAACCGGTGGAGGATGGTGCATGTTTGTATGTGCTAGTGGGGTATTGTTGACCTTGGTCTGATACTCTACTGTGTGTGGAGTTATTGTTGACCTCGGTCCGATACTCTACAAAATCATATTTTTCTGGAGTAAGGATGGAGAAGCCTAGCTTGCGGGCAAAATTCTGTTTCATAAAGGATGGTTCATACTTGGAAAAGTTCACTTTACCCGGATCCCGTTTTATGAAAGAACTATGAACCATCTACAGCATATGTGTGCGCGTGTGATAGCATTCATGAAAGTATTTTAAAACGTGCATTCTTTTACAGCATTGCATTCAAAAGTGTTTTATCAATCGAACTTGTTTCGAGTTCTTCTTTAAAGCTTTGCATTAACAGTTCTGAACTTTACTTCAAATTCTTTATCACTTACTACTTTCTTTTAAGTATTCCCTCACTTAGTCCTTTTGACTAATACCTCACCCGTTTTCTTGCCTCGTGGTTTCAGGTCTTGCAGCCGCAGTCTAGAGGTATCTTGAAGCTCTAGATTGTCATTTTTGTTTCAGTCAGGACTTAGTATTATTTCTCTTTTGTGTCCTGCTTATGTTTTATGGCTGCATTACTTTATGTTTCTGAATACTTGAGTATCTTTGTTATACTCTTTTTGCTACTCTGCTACCGATATTTTGAACTCTGCTATATCGGTACTTATTTGTGAATATGTTACATGTTCTGATATGCCGAGTCTCTCTTACACGATCGATATGTTCTTGCTTGTTGCATGCCATCACGCACATGTTTTGAAAAGTTTTAAAATACTATGTTTTTCCGCTGTATAGCCACATCGTTATACATGTATAGTTCTGAGATTGACAGCCGTTCGCTGGAGTGTTTCTTGAGTGATGGCTCACACCATTACTTGAGAGGTGCTTGAGTGTGGGGGTTGAGACGTCGCTCTCCTCTTGTTCCAGTACGGGTGGGGGCGTTACAGCCTGAGGTGGTATCAGAGCATCGGGTTAAGTAAGAAGAGACTTAACTTAGATTGCTCTCATGTTGCATCATGGATTGTTCACGCATTGCATCCAGGATCATTCTCATAATGCATCGAGACAGGATATTTGGGGATTGCATGGTTCTGTTATCTGGATTTCATATCTGTGGTATCTTCTGTGTAGCTATGGCAGTTCAGCCACACCAGGATCCTAATCAGCAGATGGATGAGGCTTTCTTTGAGCAGTTTGAGGCCCCGCGTACTGTGGCAGTTTCTCGCCGTGGAGGCACTCGTTTCTATACCTGGCGCAGGTCTAGGAACAGTGGCAGGCCTGGGTATTCCTATCCTAACAGATTTGTGCACTATCTCGAGTCTGAGAGAGATGGTTACTTTTAGGAGTATCAGAGGACCCGTGAGGTCAGGTTGGAGTCTATGCGCCATCAGGATCAGTCACTGCAGTACCAGATTGATAGGGACATCGCTCGTGAGCATGCTGCAGAGATGTCTCATATTGCTGATCAGATGGCTGCTCGTATTGCTGAGTTGGAGGCAAATCTTATGCAGATGACTATTGATCGCGACACTTCTATGGAGCGTCACCAGCACTACCGTGCACGTGTGAGAGCTCGCCTGTATGATACCTATCACTTATCCGATGAGCAAGCAGTTGAGGAGGTCGAGGGTCAGGATGTCAGTCAGGCCTCTCGGGAGCCCGAGCCTATGTAGGATCAGTCAGATGGAGGCGATGGAGTATCTGATGATGATGACGATGGCGGAGATGACCCAGCAGGATACGGACAGGGCGAGGTCGTTGCTGTTTCTGATGACACCACCAGGGGTTCTTTGGACCACAGCTACCAGGGTTGATCGCTGATGTGAGGTTTCTGTATATAGTACTGATGCATATATATCTATCTATGGATGGCGGACGTATAGCCGGGACAGTTCAGGACTGACTTTTGGATGAGGGGATGTATAGCTATGGTAGATGATCCCCGACTTTTGGCACCACGGATGACGGTTCAGATGACTTAGTACCTACTAGGTTATTTTCAGCAGGGTTGGACGGATTGGTAAGGCCTGTAAGGGAGTCAACTCGATAGTATCGGGTCCTCCCCATTTTGAATTAATACTGTTAACATGTGGCATGTAGTAAATTTTACCAAACCTTGCACAATTATAACACTTTCGGCTTTATGTTGGATATCTGTTTTCTGCTTTCCATAACTGTCATTGCATGAGTGTTAGAGTTTCTTCAAGATACCATTAGGACCGTTGATAAGATCATGCCATTTCATTTATTGATAGCATGCTATTATTCTTGATATGTTGAATACGTTTCTGGATATGTTGATCATACTTCTGATCTTGTTACAGTTCTTGTGGATATGACAGTACACGTTCTGTTCCCGTTTACAAGTTGATCATGCATTGGGATATGTTATACATGTTTCTGATATGTTGATATGTTACACGAGCTTTTGTTCCCGTTTACATGTTGTCTGATAGTTGTTTCTGATTACATGATATGTTGGAATCTTTGTTGATATGTTGTTATGAGAATGTGTTGTTCTCATGCTTATATGTGACTACGTGGGAATGTGAATACGTGGTTATGGATTCTGTGAATCATTATATGACATGCATCGAATATATGTATCTGAATGCTTATGAATTCAGTAACAATATGCCACCAAGAAGAGCACCCCGGAATCGTGTACCACCACTGCCACCCCAAAGAGATGTCACGCCACCCCAAAGAGATGTCATGCCACCCCAAAGAGATGTCACGCCACCCCCTGAACGGGAGGGAACTCCAGAGTTAAGGGATGTGCTACGACAATTCGCAAGAGCTTGTAATCAGAGAGATAATCCTCATAATGAAAGGTCACTGGAAAAATTTCTGAGGATGAATCCACCTAAGTTCTATGGAGAACCGAACGACCTAAAGGCGTAGAATTGGATTACTAGGCTTGAGAAGATTTTCGAGGCTACGGAGATCTACCCAAAGGATCATGAACGAGTTCGGTATGCTACTTTCCTTATGGACGGAGCTGCATATAATTGGTGGAAGCACGTTCAGCATTTGTGGATTGAGAATAACGTTGAAGGAAGTTGGGATGAGTTTATCAGAGAGTTTCAGCAGAAGTATACGTCTCAAGTGACTCGTGATGCACGAGAGGCTGAGTTTATGAGTTTAGTTCAGGGAACTATGAATGTGATGGAGTATGAGGCTAGGTTTGTGAGGCTGATCAAGTATGGGCCTCATATTCTGAATGATGAGCGTCACAAGACAAAGAGGTTTATTGATGGACTGAAGCCCGAACTTCGGTTGGCACTTGCTTCTTTGGACATTGAGACCTACAACCGGGCTGTTGATAGAGCGCTAAGGGTTGAGGCTGCACACAAGTAGATCAAGATAACTACAGCACGTCAAGGACCTTCTAACCCTAAGCCTTATCAAGGGAACAAGCGACCATCCGGATCTTTTCCCCAAGGAACCGGAAAGAAGCCAATGGTAGCACCACAGCATCAACAACAGAAGGCTCTACCAAAACAGTAAGCACAGAAGCAGAAAGCGCCACAGCAGTACCAGAGGGCGCCACAACAGCAGAGAGCACCTTAGCCAGGTCCAGAGGAAATTGTTTACTGATATTATCGTCGAACTGGACACACTGAGGAGAACAGTCGCAAGAAAGCTGGACAGTGTTTCGCGTGTGGTTCCCCTGAGCACCATATGGATAGTTGCCCGCACAAGATCAGGAGATTTGGGGTCCAGGATAAAGGAAAAGGGGTGGTGGGTACGACGAACAAACCGGTGGTCAAAGGCAGAGCTTATGCTTTGGATGGTAAGGAGGAGGTTGATCCTTCGTCTGTTGTGGAAGATATTGTGCACATTCTTAACACGCCAGTTAAGGTCTTGTATGACCCTGGTGCTACGTATTCATTTGTTGCATCTAAATTATATGCGCATTTACAGTTTCCACTTGAATACTTGCCATATAAAATTGAAGTGAGTTCTCCTTTGGGAACTTTCCTTGTTACGGATCAAGTATATAAACGTTGCCCTATATATATTGGTACCCGTTGTTACCCGACGGATCTTATTGAGTTGCCGATGACAAGATACGATGTTATACTTGGTATGGATTGGTTGTCTAAGTACCAAGCTAAGTTGGATTGTTACAAGAAAGAGATCATCTTGGAAGAAGATGAAAGTGGGACATCAGAAGGGAAAGTTGAGAAGTTATCAGTGATTTCTTCGATGGAAGCTAAGAAGTTGATTCAGAAAGGAGCTATTGGAATTGTTGCTTATCTTTTGAATAGACCGAGAGATCAACTTAAGATCGAAGAAGTGGAAGTGGTGAACGAGTTCCTAGATGTGTTTCCCGAGCATTTGGATTCGTTACCTCCTGACCGAGATTTGGAGTTTATGATCGAGATGATATCAGGAGCTGAGCAGTACTCCAAGACACCTTATAGAATGGCTCCAGCTGAATTGGATGAACTGATTGAGTCTGGATATGTTCGACCGAGCACATCGTCGTGGGGAGCGCCTGTGCTTTTTGTTAAGAAGAATGATGGATCATTGCGTTTATGCATTGACTATCGGGAGCTGAATAGGATGACGATCAAGAATAAGTATCCTCTCCCTCATATTGAAGAGCTGTTCGATATACTTCAAGCATCGAAGGTCTACTCCAAGTTAGATCTAAGACAAGGATATTATCAATTGAAGATTAGGGAAGTAGATATTCCGAAGACTGCTTTCAACAGTCGATACGGACATTATGAGTTTGTAGTAATGCCGTTTGGTTTGACGAACGTACCAGCTGCATTCATAGATATGATGCAACGTATATTCAAGCCGTTTCTCGACAAGTTTGTAGTAATCTTCATCGATGATATTTTGGTATTTTCGAAGACACCGGAGGAACATGCTGAACATCTTCGAATCGTGTTACGCAGTTTGCTGGATCACAAGCTATATGCAAAGTTCAGTAAATGTGAGTTTTGGCTTGAGAGAGTTACATTTCTCGGACACATCATATCAGGATCTGGAATCGAAGTAGATCTGTAACAGCCCGTATCAGGACCTAGCTGAAAACAGTAAATCAAAGAGGACAAGAATGCGTTTATATACCTTGGTTCACCTTTACAAATATTCATGCATTGCATTCTTATGTAAACAATGTGCATTCACTAGTCGTATTGTGTTCTAAGGGGGATTTCCTTACCACGAATCAAATTCACTATTCATTTTCCGAGCCTACCTTGCCCTAGCATCTCATTGGAACCTTAGAGGTTCATAACTCATGCTTCCCAGTCATATGAACATGTTTTCGAAGCTTCGAAATCCTTTCTTGATCGTTAGGGGTATTTTGGGAAATTTTGTTAAAAGTACTATTCATTTTCCGAACCAGCACTACGCCATTTTATGCGAAAGACCTCAAAGAACCTATACGTACTTTCTTGGAATTTTTCAACTCTCTTTTCAATGGTTTGAGGTTTCGTTTATGTGTCCAGAGCAATTTAAGAATTTATTTTCAAATAAAAGTTTCCGTCGGTTGAATATATTTCCTTCGTTAGAATGATTTAGCCCTTGAGATCATCGCCATAACGTTCCTCGATTTTTTCTATATTTTGGAAAGCCTTTCGGACCTTCAAATTTCATCCTAGTATTTATTTCATAATTAAATTAATTTTCGAAATTCAAGAAAATCAAATCTTCCGAAGCTTATAACTTTTGAACCGTACGTCCGATTTTGATCCGTGAGTAACCGTTTTGAAGCTAATTTTATTTCCTAGCTCTTGGGCACTTTTCCAGCTTAAAAAATACGCAGGACGAAGGTGAAATTACCAGATTACCCCTGCTGTAACAATTATACTAAAGAGCAAACCTATTTTTGGAAATTTCATAAAATGCCCCACCTCAAGTCCCTAGAATAAATATTATTTGCACCCTAGTCCTTCCCAACAACTATAAATAAGTGTGTTGGGGTTTCATTCTCTCCCTCACACCTCCAAACTCACGTCTCCCCCCCTTGAAGAATAGGTATGTTTTCTTATTTTTTTTATGTTTTAATTAGTTTAATTTGTGTTTTAATTTATGTTTTATTTTATGTTTTAATTTATTTATTAATTATGCTAGGTTTAGGATTTAATTTATGTTTTATTTTATGCATGAAATATGTGATTTAATTTATGTTTTTAAATATTCATGAATTTATGAATTATGAAATGTGTTACATAATTTAATTATGTGACAATTATTATGACATGTTACATGTTATTTATTTTATGATCATACTTAGGTAGTTTAATTTGTTACCTAATTTAATTAAATGTTACATGTTATTTAATGTTACATAATTAAAGTATAACCTATAGTTTAACATGTTACATGTTTAATTAATTGTTACATATTTATACTTGACCAATTGATATATGTTATGGTATACATGTATAATATACGTGTACGTATTTGATTCCAACATGTATAAATACGTGTATACTTTCGTATAAATACTATGTGTATTTCCATAACAAATACGTATGTACTTTTGTATAAATACCGTATGTATTCTAGTATAAATACCACATGTATTCTTGTATAAATACTGTATGTACCCTGTATAAATACTGTATAAATACGGTAGGTATCCCCGTATAAATACCGTATACATACAGTATAAATACCGTATACATACGATATAAATACACGTATACATACAATATAAGTACCGTATACATACAGTATATATACCGTATACTTGAATAGTGACCTTTGACCTTGACCTTTGACCCTTGACCTTTGGCTTTGACCATTGACTTTGACCTTGACCAAGAATTTTGACTTTTAACCTAAATGATCGTTTCAAAGAGACGAATTCAACGGTCAAAGCCTTTTTCAAAAATTCTCAAAAACAGGGGATCAAAGTAGGTTTCAAAGTTCACATTTCTTTTCTAAATGAGATTGTTTTAAGACCGTCAGAATATATACCCTTGAGTTCTTGACACGAGTTTTCAACTGAGACTAATCGTTTACTTGAATCCTTTCTTCGAAAAGATTATTCCTTGTTTAAGTGTTCCGCATTCTTGTTGATCTTATACTTCAATACATGGATATCCTCACTCAATCATGAATCATTTATATAGTTTGGAACTTAGTTCCTTAAGGCTCATGTCTATGATCATAAATTGATTAAAGATTGTTCGATTGCATTGATCTATTAACTCAAGTTTAAGGACAACTCACAATCAATGTTTCATTCTTAGTTAAATGATTCTCCTGCATTAAATGGTATCACTATCTTATGTACTGCATTACATGAATCCTATTATGCCTTCATGCTTTGATGGTTATTGAATAATTATCATGAAATCTCGCCACATGATATGATATACTTTGATAACGCTTTGTCCTGTACATGTGATATCGTTATGTGTTATTGAATGTCTTAAGGTCGTCCCTACTTGCTTATGTGACTATGTGGTTTTTGGATAGAAACTTAATCATTCACCACTCACAGGTGAAGTCCGGATTTACTGTGGCTCTGGTATTATTGCATAATACCGTATCTGTAGGTGAGGTTTAAACTATTTCAACTGGAACCATGAATATTCCTTCGTTTTCAAATGATTTCAAAATCAACGCCTTCGGGTGCAAAGATTCCTATCTTTCAAAGTTTAACGTTTTCCCGTTTTGGGACAATGCTTCAAGTTTAAAGCAATGATCTCTGATATACGTTCTGTTCACTGTTATGCCACTTTGATTAAAGGTTCAGTCTTCTGAACTCTGCGTGCTTATGCACGTTTGATATTCTGAAAGCAAGCTTTGGAAATTTTGCTATGTTGGGCCCTGGTGGTATGGTTAAGTAGTAGACCGGGAGGCGTGCGCCAATGGCTACTATGAGACTGGCCGCCGTAATGACCTTGGTGATGGTTTAATCGGAGGTTGGTTACTCCACATCGAAGGTCGGGAGAGGTGGTAAATTCCTCCCGTTTTGCACGTCACCGCGGGGTAGCTCCCTGGGCGCGACAATAAGGGGAGAAGGGGTGGTGCATGTGATTATGGGTGTTGGGATCCTAATGGATCTCGATACCAACTTTGTAAATGTTTTTGAGGAGTAAAGGATGGATATGGCCTAGCTTGCAGGCAACTTTGGTTTTAAAGTCTGGTTCATACTTTTGGAAAATATCCCGTACCCTGTTCCCCGTTTATAAAGTATATATGAACCAGAACCTCTGATGTGTGTGCATGTGTGTGCTTGCTTGGAAATCTCGTTTCAAAGTAATGTTTTGGAATACGATTCTGAAATAAAGATTTCGAAATTCAGTTTTAAAGTACAGCTTTGAAGTAAATCCTTTTCTAAAAACCTAAAGTTTAAGTACTTATATTGTTTCAAAAGTCATGCCTCACTTAGTCCTTTTGACTAATACCTCCACCCTGTTTTCTGACCTCATGGTTTCAGGTTCAGTGATTGCTTGTTGGCTGGTATCTTGAAGTATAGGAAATCTTTTGTTGTGCTCTTGTGGTCAGGTTCTTTTGAACCATCTTGGTCTCCACCCTCTTGATGATAATGTAGCGTTCGATTAGGTACTTATCGATCTAGCCTCCGGTGTCCTTTGTTACTTGTTATATTTTCCTTGACACTCTATCGAAATATCTCTTTCATTACTCAATTCCTGTATAGTCCTTGTACTTGGTTACTAGCCTCTTGTGCTCATGATTTATGTTTCGAAAGTTTTAAATTTCTCATATTTCCGCTGCAATATTCCCTTCTAGTACTCTGATCTTGTATTGTTTTGTCCGTTCGCCGGCGCGCTTCTTGGGGGCTAGGTCTCCTAGCCACTTGAGAGGTACGACGGTGCGGGGTTGTGGCCTCTTCGGGGTGCTACAAGATCCCTCGAAGATCGAAACGATTATGGATTGGAAGTCACCGAAGAATCCCTCAGAAGTGAGGAGTTTTCTGGGATTAGCTGGTTACTACCGGAGGTTTGTCAAAGATTTCTCGAAGATAGCTACACCTCACCTCTCACTAAGTTGACAAAGAAAGAAGGGAAATTTGAATGGACTGAGAAGTGTGAGCAAAGTTTTCAAAGATTGAAGGAGATGCTAATGACTGCACCTGTGTTAGCGTTACCAGAAGGAAAAGAAGGTTACACTGTCTACACCGATGCTTCGAAAGAAGGACTAGGAGGAGTTTTGATGCAGAATGGAAAAGTGATTGTGTATGCATCAAGGAAACTCAAAACGCATGAAGTCAACTACCCAACATATGATTTGGAGTTAGCAGCGATAATTTTTGCTCTTGGAAAGTGGAGACATTACCTGTATGGAGTTACGTTTGAGATCTTCACTGATCATAAGAGCCTGCGATATCTATTCACTCAGAAGGAGTTGAATATGCGACAGAGGAGATGGATGGAATTTCTGGAGGACTACGATTGCATTATTCAGTACCATCCAGGAAAGGCGAATGTTGTAGCCAATGCATTGAGCAGGAAAGTTAGTTTGGCACAGATTTTTGCCAAGCCCGAGATTGATCGAACAGAGAGAATGGAGGTGATAACTAAAGCTCGAATCACGAACGTTGTGATGATATCACCTTTGAAAGAGCAAGTGTTGGAAGCACAGAAGAACGACGAGTGGATCAAGAAATGTCTCGAATCTAAGGAGAAAGATGATGAGACCAAGTTCAGGATTGATGAACATGGAATATTGAGGTACAAAAGTCAAGTATGCGTGCCAACTGTTTTGAGAAAAGAGATTCTCGACGAAGCGCACAAGACTAAGTACACGATACATCCCGGAGGCACTAAGATGTATCAAGATGTTAAGACGCATTTCTGGTGGAACGGAATGAAGAGAGACATAGCCAACTATGTCAAGAAGTGCTTAACTTGTCAGAAAGTTAAAGCTGAGCACCAGAAGCCGAGTGGGAAGTTGCAACCATTACCGATTCCGACATGGAAATGGGAGCAAATCACGATAGATTTTGTCACTGGATTACCCAAAGTCAGAGGAGGACAAGATAGTATCTGGGTGATCATTGATCGATTGAGAAAGTCAGCACACTTTTTGCCAGTAAAGACAACGGATAAGGTCAGCACGTTAGCAAAGCTGTATCAGCAAGAGATTGTCAGACTACATGGAGTTCCAGACAGCATAGTGTCAGACAGAGGTCCGAAATTCACGTCGCAATTATGGAAGGAAATTCAGACTTTGATGTGAACGAAGTTGAACTTCAGTACTGCAGCGCATCCTCGGACGGATGGACAATCCGAAAGGATGATCAAATACTTGGAAGATATGCTAAGAGCTTGCGCTTTGGACTTCCAGGAAAGTTGGAAAGAGTGTTTACTTCTTGTGGAGTTTGCATACAACAATAGTTATCAAGCTTCTATTAAAGCTGCTCCATATGAAGCCTTGTATGGAAGAAAATGTAGATCCCCGTTAAACTGGGATTTGGATGAAGCAAGATGTACTGAGAAAGGACCAATCAGAGTGAATTCAGCTAAATGGATAAGAGAAACGACGGAGAAGATTCAGATCATTCGCCAGAGAATGAAAGCTGCCCAGGACAGGCAGAAGAGTTATACTGATCGACGAAGAAGGGATTTGGAATTCGCAGTGGGCGAAAAGGTATTTCTGAAGGCATCGCCAAGGAAAGGATTTTCCCGAATTGGGAAAGGTGGAAAGTTAAACTCGAGATATGTTGGACCGTATGAGATACTGGAGAGAGTCGGACCGACTGCTTATAGATTGAATTTGCCTGTATGTCTAACAGGAATCCACAACGTATTTCATGTATCTCAGCTTCGCAAGTGTTTCTCGGATGAGACAGAGGTTGTGCCAATAGAAGAGATACCGTTGGAACCGGATTTGACTTAAGTTTTGAAGCCCGCTAAGATTCTAGATAGGAAGTTTCAAGAGCTGAAGAATAGGAAAATTCCTTTGGTTAAAGTCCTTTGGAAGGGACATGGGACAGAAGAGGCAACCAGGGAGACAGAAGCGAAAATGCAGAAGCATCACCCCGAGTTGTTTGCAGTTACATTGGAAGAATCTGAGGACAGATTCTCTTTAAGGAGAGGTGATTGTAACAGCCCAAAACAGGGCCTGTATGAAAACAGTGAGTTAACGGCATTGGTAAAGCGTTTATAGACCGTGATCCAACTTTTTGAATCATCATGCATTGCATTCTTACATGAACTTTGTGCTAGTATATGATCTGACATGTTTTAAGGGGGAATTCTTGGCCTTTGATACAGTTTACTATTCATAACCCGAGCCTACCTTGTTCATATTGTTACTCGAACCCTAGAGGTTCATCACACATGTTTCCCTATCGTTTGAACATGTTTCCCGAGCTCAGAGAGTCTTTCTTGAACCATAAGGGTACTTTTGGAACTTACCGACCAAAGTTACTATTCATCTAAAAATGAGCTTTTGATTCTGATACGTTTCCTACCCAAGTTTACAGTCGAATCGATCCTTGAGTCGCGATGAGTCTTTTGAAATCATTCTTGACTTGGAAATCTATTTTGAGCATTGGTTTTATTGAAAATGTTTACGAAAACCCTAGTTCACTATTTCTTCTACGAACGGTTTTCATTCGGAAAATGTTTTCTCTTCGGATTTGCACTATTTGAGCTATTTCAAGATTTTTGAAATGTTTTACAACTCTTGATTCAAACCCTAGCTTGAAATTTTGAAGCGTACGCTCGTACGTGAGGATTCACTATTCACTCTACGTTTTCAACTTTTTAACGGTAAAATGTTTTATAGTCGATATTGGATTCAAAACGCTTCTCGATTTATTTCTTGAATTTTGGAAACAATCCGGACTTGAAAATCATTCTAGAAAGTCGTTATTCACTAAAACTAATGTATCTTTCAAAAGGTAAATCCGATTTCGACGAATGAATATGCGTTTCGAAGCTAATTTTTGCCCGGACGGAATGGTTATACTTCCAGCCAGTTATCCTCGAGTCTTGGCCACGAAATTACTGAAATACCCCCCAGAAGTCCCAAATTTGGTTCATGATTGATGAAGCTTCCAAGAGAAGCTATACACTTTTGCTCTCATACCCTTACCTCAAGTTTATTTCCAATGTGAGGGGCTTCCCAAAACCTATAAATACCCCTCTCATGGCATTTGAATCCTTGCTCAAATGTTGTGTTAACAACACCCTTTCTTCTCTCCCTCTCCCCCTCTTTGTCGTGAGTCTCCCCCCTTTGAGTCTAGGTTAGTTGTTTCATTTTTATGCTTTAGTTTATGTTATGTTTTAGTTTAGTTTATGTTTTTATGTTATGGTATGTTTATACTATGTTTAGGTTGGGTCTTAGGGTCTTCCCTAAGCCATATAGGATTTTAGTTTATGCATTTATTATATAGTTTTCATGATATGTTTGAATGTATGTTTATATATTTTAATTGTTTAGTATATGCTTGAATATGTTATGAATTGCTCTAGTATATGCTATGATCATGTGATATGATTGTTATATTATGAGAATTGATGCATGATTATGGAATTTGAATTACGTTCATGCATGCTAGCTAATGGAATAGTGATTTACAATTAATTATGTCACAACTTGTTACATGTTGATATTGCAATTTAATTGTTACATGTTACATGCCTAAAGGTTCACGATATATGATATGATATGATATGATATGATATATGTTGCGACATGTTGTCACATTGTTATATGATTCTTGAATTATGAATTGAGCTTATGATATGATATGGATTAATGGATTAAAGCCTTGATCATATGTTATACACTTTAATAGTGCCACATGTTATAACCTAAGATAGAATAGTGTTTCATAACTTGATCTTATGCCTTAATTGGATCTCTTAACCATAGGTTATACCTTTAACCTAGATCACACTTGATTATATTAACTTGAACTTGAAACTATAGGTTATAATCAAGATCATAATTTAATTAGGGTGTGTGTGTGTGTACGTGCATGGTGTGTGTGTGTACCGTGTGTGTGGGTGTGTGTGTATAATAAGGGTTTGACCCGACCCTTTGACCCGACATGTGAATAGTAACATATGAATAGTAATCATGAATAGTAATCTGGAATAGTACTTTTGAATTGTGCTTTTGAATAGTAAAAGTGAAATAAAACTTGTGCTTTCCTAATAGACATTTGCACCTAGGGTTTCCATATCCAGGGTCTAAAATGTGTTTTCAAAATGAGTTTTCTTTCGTGGACTTCTTTTATAACTTAAGGTTTGCGATAGGATTCATAATTTGGCTAAAGCTTACTCGGTTATAGTAAGATCATAGTCTCATGTTGAGAGTAACTCACTTTAACGTATTCCTTTGTGTGTTACCTTTCTTGAATACCTTAAATGGTATTACTCTCTTGTGTTACATGTTCTTTACATGTTCCTTGTTCATTGTTTCGTGCATTTCATATACATCTTGGTTAGTAGTGGGTCTTAGTTCTTAAGCTCACTCTAGTACACCACCTACAGGAGTTAAAGTTGAGCACTGGGATCCCCAGGGTACCGCATAATCTGTCTACCTACCTTTTGTTACTATTAGGTGAGGTGAAGTTAAAAATGTTTCCAAACTGGAACCACGATTATACTATCGTATCATATGTTTTGAAATTCAAAGCTAAACCTCGTTTTGAAATATCCCTTTTATCGGGACATTCTTTTGAAAGGATCATTCATACTTTAATAGTATACCTTGATCTACAGCACATGTTTTCCAAAGTTCTGCATTCTTGTTCAAAGATAGTTACATGTTCTGCATATGTTTTCAAAGTACAGTTTCATATGTTTTACAGACAGAATCATATGTTTTACAGACAGAATCATATGTTACAGTTACAGTTTCACATGTTATAGTTAGCATACTGGAGTGGTACTCTGGTCACTGCTAATCTTGAAATGCAAGCATACAGTTTACAGTTTGGGCCCGGCGGTTATGTGTGGAGGTGATGTTCGGGAGGTGTGCGCCAACGACATCACCAATACCGGCCGCCACAATTAGACAATTGATACCGACTTTTAACAGGAGGTTTGTTAAGTCAGGACAATCTGTCTGGGAACGGATAGCAAATCTGTTCCCATTACATGTTTACAGGTCGCCTAGGGCTAGCTACCTGAAGTGACAACCGGTGGAGGATGGTGCATGTTTGTATGTGCTAGTGGGGTATTGTTGACCTTGGTCTGATACTCTACTGTGTGTGGAGTTATTGTTGACCTCGGTCCGATACTCTACAAAATCATGTTTTTCTGGAGTAAGGATGGAGAAGCCTAGCTTGCGGGCAAAATTCTGTTTCATAAAGGATGGTTCATACTTGGAAAAGTTCACTTTACCCGGATCCCGTTTTATGAAAGAACTATGAACCATCTACAGCATATGTGTGCGCGTGTGATAGCATTCATGAAAGTATTTTAAAACGTGCATTCTTTTACAGCATTGCATTCAAAAGTGTTTTATCAATCGAACTTGTTTCGAGTTCTTCTTTAAAGCTTTGCATTAACAGTTCTGAACTTTACTTCAAATTCTTTATCACTTACTACTTTCTTTTAAGTATTCCCTCACTTAGTCCTTTTGACTAATACCTCACCCGTTTTCTTGCCTCGTGGTTTCAGGTCTTGCAGCCGCAGTCTAGAGGTATCTTGAAGCTCTAGATTGTCATTTTTGTTTCAGTCAGGACGTAGTATTATTTCTCTTTTGTGTCCTGCTTATGTTTTATGGCTGCATTACTTTATGTTTCTGAATACTTGAGTATCTTTGTTATGCTCTTTCTGCTACTCTGCTACCGATATTTTGAACTCTGCTATATCGGTACTTATTTGTGAATATGTTACTTGTTCTGATATGCCGAGTCTCTCTTACACGATCGATATGTTCTTGCTTGTTACATGCCATCACGCACATGTTTTGAAAAGTTTTAAAATACTCTGTTTTTCCGCTGCATAGCCACATCGTTATACATGTATAGTTCTGAGATAGACAGTCGTTCGCTAGAGTATTTCATGAGTGATGGCTCACACCATTACTTGAGAGGTGTGCTCTCCTCTTGTTCCAGTACGGGTGGGGGCGTTACAGACATCAAATAACTCCTCTATATGGGGTAGAGGGTATTTGTTCTCTATGGTCATTCGGTTAAGTTCTCGGTAGTCGATGCACATTCGTAATGACCCATCTTTCTTCTTTACAAACAACACTGGTGCTCCCCTAGGTGATGTACTGGGACGGATATATCTTGATTCAATCAAATCATCAAGTTGTTTTCTCAACTCCTGGAGTTCGGCTGGGGCCATTCGATAAGGGGTCTTAGAGAAAGGATGTAGCACCCGAGCGCAAGGTACCACATCCCCCGCACCATGACCCGGCCCGTATATGAAATGGATGATCCATACCCGAGCCAAATCACGGCGAACGGGGACACACACACACTAAGCCAGGCGGGACTAGCCTATCCTTAAACCCCAAAAACCACAACAATCAGAGCAGTAGAATAACATAAAAGCGGAAGCAATAAATCATATATCACAGATTGAGGTATATGCTCTAGGTACCAACAGTTATTCCATATATTGAGCTCTATGCTCTATGTACCAACATTTAAATTCACGAAAGTTAGAACTCAATACCATTACGCTCCAAATCATAATCAACATATACATCCCATCACGGCCCAAAACAACATTCATATACAATTACCCAAAAGTACGAGTATGCAAGTGTAACAACAAAATATAAAAGCTAGAGGTGAATGCAAAACGTAGGAGTCGTATTCCCGCCTAGCTCCCTTGACACCTACACAAAATAACTGAAAACCAAACGGGTTCAGTCCAAAAGGGACTGGTGGGTATAAAACAGGGCATAAATAGTATATATGACGATAATTAAACAATCACATGCAAGCTATAATCCCAAGTGAGGTTTTAAAGAATTTCCCCAAGTGGGTGAAATAAAATCATCAAAAGGGATTATAACAAATCATTAACACTAGGTCATTATTGGCCCGGCGAGTGGGCGTGCATTATCTCCAACCAACACCTTGTGTAAAACATTTAAACATTCTTTCATTCATTCTGTTCATGCATTTCAATCTTGTGTGCACATTCATTAACATTTACACCTTCTTCCTCCGGTTTGGTGACGGGCTTGCAAGACCCGACCACCCATTCATTGACCAAAAGGGGTTACATGACTCCCCAGATGGCGCTCAGCGTCCATTCCTCGCTAACTCCTAACGAGGTCCGGTTACGCCGTACATTGGTGGAACTAATGTGAGGGATCACCGTCGGCCCATGCCTCCCCGGATAGCCACTCACACTAAGTCCCTGGGCCCCATTCGTGCATAACATTCATTCTTTCTTTTCTCGCCAAAACATTTGGTAGGATTAGAAATTAAGGCTTTACATTGAAAACATTTACTCTTTAAAGTGACTCTATACATATATAATAGTTTTGGCCGAAATCTTTCCACATTAGGGTAGATAGGGTCATTAACTAATAGAAGAGAAACCCACCTCGAACGGCAAAAGAAGAACACACGAGCCTCACTGACCGGCCTCGTCTCCAAAGGAATCAAAATCTGTGCAAGACAGGTGAAGTGAGACTCAATATGACCAAATAAGATGCTCGGCAATGCCATGATTATGATATGAACGCTTAAAACAAATAAAATGGACATGTTCGTGTGCACTATTAATGTCTTAAAACATATAACCGATCATAACTGTCATACTTGCATTCTTGCATTAATATAACAATCACAACATAACTAAATTAGAGTCACGTTCAATATAATCCACAAACATGAACCACGCAAGCAAATCAAGCAAGAAAAGAGACTTCTCAAGGCTGCCAATTCAAATGACACGGCCGTGTTGAGTTTCAAAGGGAAGTGGACACAGCCGTGTCCGAGGTTTAAAAAATCGGAAAAATCAAAGTCGAGGGCTTGACACGGCCGTGTTACATTTTCAAAGGATTTGGACACGGTCGTGTCCGAGATTAAAATCTGAAAAAAACAAAGTCGAGAGCCCAACACGACCGTGTCCATTTTCAGTTCAAAGCTGACACGGTCGTGTCAGCTCATCGTTTTGAAAGAGATAACAGAGCATCAGCTCTATTACGCAAGGGAAAAGCTAGGCAAAACAGGGCATCCACCAAGAAGCTTCTTAAACCACATTTAGACATGCTTTTAGTCCATATTAATCACACACAACATGCAACTCAAGTAAAAACACAAGAATACATGCTTGAAATTGGCCAAACATCATCAATACATATGCTCAACAAACATGGAGTTGAAGCTCCTCCAATGGCAACTCATGCCCTCCTCAACAAACCTTAAATTTAAACATGTAAGAATGATAGAAAGCTTACAAGAATCATTTATCAAGCATCAAATCTCATAACACACCATGAAAACCAAGGATCAAACCAAAACCCTCACTTCATGCTCATACATTCAAACACAAGAAATCCCCAACTTCTAACATGCTTCACTTAGAAGAAAATATAGAGGGGAAGATGGAGATTACAAATCCTAACTCACCTTGGAAGAAGATTGGGTAGAAGCTAGTCTTGAGCTCAAACTTGGTTGATCAAAAATGGAGGGTTTCTTCCTTGCTCCTTGCCTTGGTTGCTTTGATCGATCAAAATGGGAAGGAAAAAGGGGTAGGAAATGCTGATATTTAGTAGGGAAATGGGTAGGGTACGGGTTGATCCAAGTCCGATTCGTTTAAGAAAAAGGGTCAAACAAGTTATAAGGTCGAGGCTATGAAATGGTCCGTTGTCGAAGGTTCAAATGCTACCGAGAAGATACAAGGTCAAGTTCAAAGGATAGGTAACGTCGAAACAAGTTCAACGCCGGTTACGGATCTCGATTTCGAGGTCCGGATCTCAAGATATCGCGAAAACCGTTCAGGGTTACCTATTATACAAATAGGTCCCTAAACTTTCAAAAAGTGGCAATTAAGCCCAAACTCAATTTCCAATTGAGTCCAAAACATTCAAATACAATACAATTAAGCCCACGGATTACACGGAACACGTAATTTCATTCAATTAGCACCACATTCACAGAATTCACATTTTCACAAATCCGATCACATATTCATAGTTCACATAGACAATCAAAAGAATTTTTAACCGAATAATCAAATTATAACGAATTCAATTAACAACTCAAAATATAAAGTCATATAATTAAATATAAATACGCACGTAACACTTACCTGCACGTGTGAAAACTCGGGGCGTCACAACGATTATGCCCCAGTGATTGTATCGATTACAAATTCTAACTTACGGTCTGGAGGTAACGAGTTTAAATGTTCTGGGAATACGTCGAGAAACTCATTTACTACTTCTACCTCCTCAACCGTGAGTTGGTCCTTTGGCCTATTTAGGAGATAGGCAACGAACCCTGTAGCTCCCTTCTGAATTAACTTCTTAGCTTCTGTCATAGAGATAATTGCCACTGATCTTTTGTTCTCAGAAATCCAACTTTCATCTTGTCCTAAGATGATTTCTTTCTTGAAACAATCCAATTTAGCATGGTATTTGTAGAGCCAATCCATCCCCAGAATGATTCCATATCTTGTTATTGGAAGTTCGATGAGGTCCATTGGGTAGTAATGGTCACCAATTGATGTGAATCATGATGAACCACGGCCATATCTTGTCCCAAATGAAGAGCTGGACCGATCCACAACTCAAGAAGATAGCATACAAAAGGAACAAAGTTATGGTGGTCCAATTACAAGAGCTCGGGCCAAAATTATCCAATAGGAAGTTGGAAATCTCTTAAACCAATTTGCTCAAACTGGACTCCAACCTTCAAGATGGGCTGCTGAACCAAATTCAGAATACTTCAATGTTTTTATGTCCAATTCCTAAAGTCCAAAGTGTGGAAATGATGTAATTCAGCCCTAAGCCTATTATAGTATTATTTGGGCCTTTATTTTATCATTATTTAGCTGCATATTAGTTTATTTAAGCCCACTTTTGTAAGCCTTCATGGCAAGTGGCGGGAATAGCTTGTGTCCTTTAGTATTCTAGTGTCTCTTAGGTTTCCATGCATGCATCTTTATATTCAGCATTGTAACTTGTTTTTCTTTCAATCAAGAAGTAAAATTATTGAATTCTCATTCAAGTGAGATTTTCTCTCAAGTTCTTTGCTGAACGACATTAGGGTTTCAAACCCCTTTCCCGGATAACGTTATTTCTCGACTCCTTATAGTCAACGGGGTGCGTTACTTACAATCTGATAGTGTTGGTTCTTTGCTCAATATAGCAAACGGGTCACACTCCTCTTATTTTCAACCTTGAATTGGACGATCAGATTCAAGAACTCCAAGTATTGATATAGGGTTTCACGGCAAGTACGTGGAGTTCGTATCATTTGGTATCTAGAGCTTAGGTTTCCATCCAAGGTTACGTATCCATATCTTTTATCTTTTGTATAATTTCTTTTCATTATCGTTATATTGCTGCAAAAAAAAAAAAAAAAAAAAACAAAAAACAACCAAAAAAAAAACCGAAAAAAAAAAGAAAAAATAAAAGAGAGCAGCATTGTTTCAGTCATTTTCTTTGTAATCTCAAATCATAAGTCATGTGGATTTTGTTGGAAAACACGAATCAGAAAGCAGCGGAATTTAAAAAAAAAATTTCCAACAAAAGGACCTTGGACTCGCAATCGTGTAACCAAATTCGTAGAGATAGAAAACTTACTTTTCTTTTGTTCTTTCTTGAAGCGTTTCAAGCCACCCAAGAACGCTCTTCTCGCGGCTTGATCCCCTCTCCTTGGTAAAGCTCGAATCTTCAAACTTCTAACTTGAAGTCTCTAGAGAAAGTCCACCAACTTGATCACAATCTAACTAGTAAGGATGCTAGTTCTCTAGTTAGTGTTTAGGCTTAACCTAGGGTTTATTTGATCTTGGAGAAAGGAAGGTGTTCAACACATGAACCAAAAGAATTTCCAATTAGCTCTAAAGGGGAGCATGAGCTCCCCTATATATAGGAAAGGGAGAGGGACGGCCGAACCTATTCCTTGTTGGACAAGGATTTGGTTCCTCTCTCTCCTATTACTTGATCATCAAGTATTTTCCAACTTTGACTTTGAATTCTAATTCAAGTCAACTTTTAAGAGAGCTAAAAATATCCAAACTATTTTTGGATAATTTTATACTTTATTTATTATAAAATAAATAACTTATTTTTATCTAATTAATTAATTCGTAATTAATTAACTAGATTATTTTTTCCAAAATAAGACTTTCTTTTTAATTCAAAACTAAACCAAAGTCTATTAAATAATTAACACATTTAATTATTTAATACATATATATATAATATATATATTCACACGTGTGTGACACGTGTCACAGTGACACGTGTCACTCACGTGAGCCACACGTGTGATTTCACACGTGTGGAACCCTCTTGGCCCGATTAACTCGTTTAATCATTTTAGAGCCTCAACTCATGTAACCAAGTTGTTGTGTGTGACCCTCTAGGTTCTCAATTCAATTAACAGTGACCCTAATTAATTAATTCACTAATTAATTAATCAGTCCACAGATTAAACGACCATAGTCTAGCAACAGGTGTTTAACCCCTAGCTGAATTGGAATGTTCGGATTCGACAGAACCTTTAAGTCATTGATTCATGCGAGATACAATCCTCCTACTTACTATCTCTCAACCAAGATCTAGGGTAAGGGAATAATCAGAACCCTAATAATCCGGTCTTAAAGTTAAGTGCATTTCATATCCATTTGATCTCAATCCAAGAAACCCTTTTCTTGATGTCTTGATCTACTGCCTTGGCCAAGGACTCCATATGGCATATGAATGACTTACACAATAAGAGATCACCTTGCAAATGCAAGTGTAGGTCCTTTCTTGATTCTTATTCACTTTCATGAATCACTTGTGCAGCCCCAGCATAAGCCTTGAATCAGTTGTCTAAGGCGACACCCTTTAAAGCTTATACCTAAGACTACAGAGTTAACTCATAAAGTGACAAGGAACCTCAAGTCTAAGGATCAAATAATCACATCAATGACTCGTGAGATATTTCCTAATCTGGAAGTTTCCATTTCCTGAAATAGAAACTTCCTTTCCCATTTAGGAATGTTCTCACACGGGGCACCTCAATGAACTTACTTATTAAAGTAAGCACCCTCATGTATCACGCACGTATCAACTATACACTTTGCACCTCCATGAAACAAGGTGGTCCTTCTTAAGGGCGTGATCCCACAAGCAAGCCTTAGAGGAGTCAGGTTGACACTCCCACTGTCTGTAGGACTCATCGGCTTGGAGTATTTTACTAATCATGACTTATGTGATATAGGGCTCGTTTCATGAACCATTTCACCTAAATGGTAGAGTCCTAAAGTCATCAGGATTAGGGGAGTTCTCATACATGCACAGCTAAAGTAAACGCATACCAAACAAGAGCATATAAAGAAGTGTTGCCTCAATTCGTTATTTTATTCAAAGATTGTATGTGATTACAATAAGGAAAAGCACAAAGCGGATATACAATCGGCTTTTAGGGAACTATTCCTAACAATCTCCCACTTGCCCGTCAAAGCCATTCTAAAGCTACTCTAAGCCCCATCTTCTGAAGATGACCTTGGAAAGCTTCTCGAGTAAGGGGTTTAGTAAGTGGATCTGCCACGTTCTCTGCTGATGTGACCCTCTCAATTTGCACATCTCCTCTTTTGATAATATCACGGATTAGGTGATACTTCCTCATAATATGCTTGGTCCGTTGGTGAGATCTTGGTTCTCTTGCTTGAGCAACCGCCCCAGTGTTGTCACAAAACACAGTAATGGGGTCTTTCATGCTAGGAACAACATTCAACTCTTGAATGAAGTTTCTAATCCAAACAACTTCCTTAGCTGCATCATTTGCAGATAAGTATTCGGCCTCAGTGGTCGAATCTGCAGTGGTTGTTTGCTTGGAACTCTTCCAACTCACTGCTCCGCCGTTTAGGCAGAAAATGTATCCTGACATTGACTTAAAATCATCTAAGTCTGATGCAAAGCTTGCATCGCAGTATCCTTCGACAGTAAGATCTTTCTGACCTCCGTAAACTAAGAATAAATCTTTAGTACTTTTCAAGTACTTAAGAATATTCTTCACGGCAGCCCAGTGACCATCTCCAGGGTCAGATTGGAAACGACTTGTCACACTAAGTGCATAAGCCACATCCGGTCGAGTACATAACATTGCATACATTATGCTACCTATTGCTGACGCATAAGGTGTATGAGTCATTCTCTCCTTCTCAAGGTTAGTCTTAGGACACATCTTCTTTGAAAGACATGTTCCTACACTCATAGGAAGGTTCTTAACCTTTGCTGACTCCATATTGAATCTCTTCAATACTTTGTCAATGTACATCGACTGTGATAGTCCTATTAACCTTCTAGATCTATCTCTATAGATTTTAATTCCAAGGATATAGGACGCATCACCAAGATCTTTCATCTCGAATTGGTTCGATAACCATAACTTAGTTACTTTCATGTCATCCTTCGAATTCCCAATAAGAAGGATGTCATCAACATAAAGTACTAAGAATTGCACTGAGGTCTCCAATTCCTTTCTATACACACATGATTCATTCGAGATTTGCATGAAGCCAAACGCTTTGACTGATTCATCAAATCGAATGTTCCAATTCCTAGAAGCCTGTTTCAATCCATAGATTGATCTTTGGAGTTTGCAAACCTTTTGCTCACTCCCACTGAATGTGAAACCTATGGGTTGCTCCATATAAATGTCTTTGTCAATGTCACCATTGAGAAAGGCAGTTTTCACATCCATTTGCCATATCTCATAGTCATAATAAGCAGCAATGGCAAGCATGATTCGAATGGACTTTTGCATTGCAACTGGTGAAAAGGTTTCGTCAAAGTCCACGCCGGGTCTTTGAGTGAATCCTTTTGCAACCAGTCTTGCTTTGTAGGCTGCAATGCTTCCATCAACTCCAAGCTTTCTCTTAAAGATCCATTTGCAACCTATGGGTTTGACCCCATCAGGCAAATCTACCAAGGTCCAAACTTGGTTGGAGTTCATGGAATCCATTTCGGATTTCATGGCTTCTATCCACTGTTCAGAGTCAGAATCTGAAAGTGCCTCCTCATATGTTGAAGGATCATTATCCTTTTGAGAGATTTCATGGAAGAATCCATACCATCTCTCCGGCTGTCTAGGAGTACGTTCAGAACGCCTTAGAGGAGGATTTACATGTGTATCGAAATTCGTGATTGGTTGTGGTTGATCAGTAGGGGACGTTTCTTCAGTGGGTGGCGTGGGGTTACTTTGTACTTCTTCTAATTCTATGATCTTGCCTTTCTTTTCTTTAAGGAACGGTTCCTCAAGAAAAGTGGCATTTCTGGAAACAAACACCTTTTGCTCAGATTGATCATAGAAGTAGTATCCTATGGATTCCATAGGATAACCTACAAAGTAGCATAAGTTAGAACGAGATTCTAACTTATCTCCCACTGTCCTCTTCACGTAAGCAGGACAACCCCAAATTCTTAAGTAAGAATAGCTAGGGATTTTACCATGCCACATTTCATGGGGCGTTTTAGGGACTGACTTAGAGGGAACTAGATTCAAAATCTTTGCTGCACTTTCTAGGGCATAACCCCAGAAAGAAGGTGGTAAGTCAGTGAAACTCATCATGGAACGAACCATATCAAGTAAGGTTCGATTCCTTCTCTCAGAAACTCCATTAAGCTGAGGAGTTCCCGGAGGAGTCCACTGAGAGATAATCCAATTATCTTTGAGATGATTAAGGAATTCTTCACTAAGATATTCGCCTCCTCGATCAGATCGAAGTGCTTTGATCTTGTGACCAGTTTGGTTCTCAACCTCCTTTTGAAATTCTAAGAATTTCTCAAAAACTTCAGATTTATACTTCATTAAGTATACATACACTACAAAAAAACAGCCAATTTCCGACGAAAATTTCAGACGAAATTTTGGACGTGTTCGTCTGAAATAGATGGTTTCCGACCACTTTCAGACGAACTGAAGTTCGATCGAAAGACCCTCGTCGCAGATAATTTCAGACGAAATTTCAGACGATATTTTCGACGAACTATTTTTCCGACGAAACTCAGACGAATTTCAAACGAAACTTATTCTCGCCCGAAATCCAAATATTTTCGACGAACCAAATTTGCGACGACTTTACGAGGAAATTTCCGACGAACTTATCCGGACCAATTTTTCATCGTATAAATTTTCGACGAGTTTGCGACCAAAAATGGGGTCTGAATTATTTTCCGACGAAATTTCCGACGAAAAGTATTATTTTATTATTTTCATGTGGAATTTCAGACGAAATTTCAGACGAACTTTAATATATTTCAGACGAACTTCAGACCATTTTCAGACGAAAATATATGAAAATTTCCGGAAAAAGCTAATTTTTTTCAGACGAATTTCGTCGGAAATTTCGCCTGAAATTTCATATTGTAATTTATTATTATTTTTTTTTTTTTTTGAAATTTGAACCTGTTTTTTCAGCAATTATATACCCCAAAATTATATAATAAAAAGCTTTAAATTCGACAATAATGTGCAATACGCCACCAATAAATTCAAAATTCAACCATGTCCATAAATCCAACAATATTGTAACAACAAATCCCACTGCACGATATTCGGTAAAATCTGCCGAATTACAATATATTCAAGTAATATTACATAAATCCATATGTTGCAAACCCTACATAAAATACACCAACACTAGATACAAAGCGAAAAATTCGCTCCACCATTTGAAAATGTACCTAGTGTTGCTACATTGCCACTTACGCCATTCGAGGTGCCTGATCTGTAAAAAAGAACATTAAACCTGCAAAGGTTATTTGATGAATAAGGATTTAAGCTTTGAAGATACGTAAATGCATGAATATGTAAGATAATCCATCAAAGAGCATCATGAACATTGGATTATTATCCAGCTAAAACCCCTACCAAAATTGAGAATCTAATTATATTTCAAAATGCATATGCATTATCATACATAACTGAGGAACACTTAGATAGAAGGGATAAGTAAATTGAAAATCTAAAAATATTCAAGACTACAACCTAACTGAGGAACACATATTCATTCACATACATAAGAAAGTCAGGGATCAAAACTTGTGTAGTTGGAAATGTAACAACCCTACCAGAATTAATGCAAAGTATGATCAACAGAACAACAACAAAACATCAAAGTACAAGCAGCCTCCCCGACAACTAATTAGTAATTTACACAATTCATGTTGCTTGTTTTTTTTGATCTAATTATATTTCAAAAAGCATGAAAACCTCAAAGCGACCTATACCTTATAGGAAGAACAACTTTAACATAACACTCAACTTTATAAGCACAAACCAAGCACCACCAACATCACAATCAACACCAACACAACAATCAACACCAACACAACAGGAACACAACATAACTTAAACACATAGTAGTACTTGCCTAGTCATTTGAGTCGCGTTGGACATCGGGATTTGGATTACGTTGTTGCTGAAACATAGCAGCCATCTGTGTTATGGCGGATAAAATCTGATCCTGTTGTTGGCGTAGCCCAGCCTCCTGATCCTGCATTTGTTGCCGTAACGCAGCTTGTTCTTCAAGGAGTTGTTGTTGTTGTTTTCTCAATTCATCCAACTCCGACAACGGGGCTGAGCTAGTAGAGCAACCTTGAGAGTTTGTGGGTGTTTTAGTACGCTAGCCTATACTTTTCAAGTAGGGCATCCCATACACCTCGCCCTTCTTGTTTGGCCCCCCACCAGCTTGAATAAGTAATTCAAAATCGGCAGGCAATTTAACCCTCTCGTCCTCACCAAGTAGAGCTGCTTGATGGTCTCCCTCCTCTTTCAACTTATTGTAAAGCTCCTACAATAATATATATGTGTTGAAGTGGTAATTATAATTCTGCATAAAGCTTTTAATAAATGAATAATAGCTCATAAATACAATAAAACTAACCCATGTTGAGCGCGAACGCTCATCGACCCACGTAGCTCTACCAGCATCATTATTTTGTTCACTTGATTCAACACCTTCGGCAATATCTCCAACATTCTCATTTGAAGTTTGTTTTTTATCCACCTTTCTAATTCGAGTCATCTTGAATATCTCTTCATGGCCAACTTCTCTATCTTCCCTCTCACTCTGCAAATAATGGTCACTTAATAGGATCTTCGAACACAAATTAAGCTAATTGTTAAATATTGTTAAGGTAATGACTTACCAATCTTTTCCGAATAGTAGCAGCTGAAATGCTTCCACCTGTATGGAGTACGCCTCCTTTAGTGGATGCCCTATTTTTCTTGTTTTTCAAAGATTTAGACGTGAACTCTGGGGACTTCCACCATCCACAAAAGTTGTCATAAACCCTCTGTAACATCCATCCTGGCTTCTGACCTTTGTATCTAATCCTATTAGAATGATCAGCCAAACGCTTCGCGCCAACATACTCAAATGCATTTCTCATATGCAGCTCATGTTCTGGATCCCAATATACATATTTCTGTAAATTATAAATCAAATAACAGAAAGCATTTAAAAGTTTTAATATTTAATTTCTAGTCTAAAGAATTAAAAAAACATATGTAATGATTAATACCTTCCACTCCTCGAACCATTCATCAACAACATGAGGGGGAATGTCTTTCCATGTCCTATATGGCTCAGTCAACTTAGATTTCAAGACATTAGTGATGTTGTTTGTCCCAGCCCAACTATCCATATACCTGCATAAATAATTATTATGCAGATACATAAACTCCAAAAATATTACAAGACATAATAAACTTTATGTTATATATTTACGTATTCCCAGCGGGTTGCAATTTAGCTTTCGTGGTGGATGATGGAGCAGACACGGCAAATGGCCCATTCACTTGCGATATCCTAATCTGTTCTGTAGAATTCGAACCAGTAACCGGTGGAGACTGAGATGGCGATGGGTGCGAAGAAGACTGTGGTGCTTGTGAAGGAGAAAATGATGGTTGTGGAGCTAATGCTGAAGATGGAGAAGAAGTCAGTGGTGATGATACTAATGCCTGATCGCCTGATACAGTTGGGGGGACTGAAGATGTGGATGCAGCAGATGTTGATGAATTGTTGTTGATCATATTACCTCTCCAAATACTCTTGCCCCTAGTGAGGTTTCCACGAGACCGATTCATCTACAAACAATCACAATCAAATAGCGGAAAATACTCCTTATCATCCAAAAAGCGAGTACTACATGCACCAAAAGCACGCCCGGAATTACGGAAAATACTCAACATTTTTGGATTTGAGTCATTAATACCACCATCATCATTCCTTACCACCCATGTTCTCATGGAACAAACATGAGATTGAAAGTAGAAGGAGCAAAAATGGGCAGTTTCACGTCTTAAGTACGCCTCGCAAATAGAACCCTCCACTCTAGCTTTATTTTTAACCGTTTTCTTTATCTTTCCAAGGAATATGTACCGATTGAAAAATGATTTTGTTATATAAGTTGATGTTTATTATATAAGATAATCAATAATTTATTTTACCTTTCGAAGGGATACATCCATCTAAATTGTACAGGGCCTGTAACGCCCCGACTTTTCAGACGTAAATGTATGACGTATGTGTTTATAAAATTGCGTGAAATAATTGTCTTTACGTGTTTTATATTTAATTTTATTATAAATTATTATTATTTTATTTTATTATAATTTATTTTAATTCAATAATTCTTTTTAAAATAAATTGTATTTTAAAAAAAAAATATATATATATATATATATATATATATATTTATAATTCGTTAATGGCTGATTAATTAATGATTAATGTTAATTAAGTATTATGTTAATTAATCATGTTTAATCATATTAATTAATTTATTCTAATTGCATCGTTGACTAGGTTATATAGGTTTGAATTTAATTTCATTTACTTGATTAATTCATGAATTCGTTGAAAATGTGCATCGTTCTTATTTGAATTGATATCGAAATATCGTGCAATTGTAATATGACGTAAATATGTGTGTTATGAACATGCTTATATTCTCGGTTTATGTTTTCGAATTCATTTGATATGTTAACGAATTTAATTTGAATCGTGGAACCAAATCGGGGGCTAACGAGCACTTAGCGCACCCTTGGTTCCGAATTTAATATCTTGAGCTAGGAAACTCGGATTCGAGTTTTGTCAATTTCGCTGAACTCGCAACGAAAATTCAAGTTTAGTAAACTTAGCCACATATTTTTCCCAACTCATTTCAACCTCCGAAATTTAACCAAAAAACCTACACGGCGCCAAAACTGTCACATTTCACCAAAATAGCCATATCTCTTACCATACTTAACCAAATTAACCATGGTTTGAACCTATGAGACCCTAACTCAACCATCTATCTGATCATTATCCTCCCCAACCGAAATAGTCTCTCATACTTAGAGAAAATCAGCCCTCTTTCCTCTGTTTTCCAGAAATCCTGTAGCCAAGCCAACCTCTTGAGATTCAAGCTCAAATCTCTTCCAAACCTCCATTAATCCACAAGGTAAGCTTGGTTATGTTATGTACATCCATCATGAGTCATTTTCATTCATTCATCCCTAAATTTGAGCATGAATTCGTGAGCTTTTGACAGAAATAAACATATAGAGATTTAGGTTTGAAATTGGTTGATCTTCTTCCATACTTGAGCTTTTTGGATGATTCCAAGCTTGAAAATGATTGTCTTGATCTCTTCTTGGCATTTATGGTAATGTTTTAGCTGGTAGTTGAAGCTTTTATAAGCTATCATTCATGAGAAATTGAAGGTTGTTGTGATGCTCTGTTTTCCGCTGCTACGTACTGCGTCAATTTGCTGCTGCGTTTGAGGAGGTGTGTGGCTTGTTTGTGCTGAGTTTTATTGTTCTTTTCATGTCCATACTTACCTGATATTGTTGGGAGAAGATTGATTTTGGTTATGCTCTGTTTCTTCATGTCTGCTGCGTGAAAATTGTTGTTGTCGCAAGGTCGCGCCCGCGACCCCTGTTTTTCTGGAATTTCAGTTCGTGCTTGTTGGTGTGTGTTTAAACTGTAATTCAAATCTTTCCTTACCTGCATGCATGAGTTTGGACGTGAATATATATGTATAGGTATAGCATTTCAGGCATCATAAGTTAATTGATGAAGTGCATGCATGCATGCATAAATTTTGAAGTTTCATTTTAAAATATGCATGCATGATTTACATGCATACGTGCATTATATATATATATATATATATATATTAATTGTGATTTAATTTGTTTAAATTTTAGAATTTAAATTGTTATCTAATTCATGTTTTATTTAATTTCCTAAATTTAATTGAATGTATTTACTTGTTTATTTTCTAATTGTAAATGTGATTGAATGTATTTAATTATCGAATTTCTAATTTTATATGTGATTTGCTTTATGCTAAAATTTAATTGAAATTCTTGAATTAAGTTGATTGAAAATGTGAATTATGAATTGAACGAACGTGAACGAATGATGGAATGACTTGATTATATGAATTAAATTTCTTAATCGTGCACATGAACATTTCATAACATAATTTTATCTTTTATACGCTCATGTCATAATCATCTCATTGCCGAGCGTCCTATTTGGTCATATTGAGTCAATTCTCACCAGTACACATTGTTCCTTCTCTTGTACAGTTTGTTTCCTGGGCGGAGACTTCCAAATTGAATAGGCACCCGTATTGCTCCTGTTTCTGGTCTCGTGGTTCCAGGTGAGGGTGGTTTTTGTTTTAGCTATGTAACAAACCCTGCAACCCTTATGTGAAAAGCTTTGGCCAAAACCTTATGACTATATATATATGGTTTTCAAATGACTTTATCGAGTAAATTATGATCATGAAACCTTTTCCAAAGGAATTATGAATATGTTATGATTCTTACGAATTAATATGTTTTGGCGAGATCATGTTATGTATGTTATGATTGCACGGGCCCAGGGACTTAGTGTATGTGGCTATCCGGGGAGGCATCGGGCCGACGGTGATCCCATACATTAGTCCCACTATGTTACGGCGAAACGGACTTCGTCAAGGGAGGTTCTTGACGGGGAAACGCTAACCGGGCTTTGAGGCCTCATGAACCTCATAGCCATATTGATATGTTTCGGTGGTCGTGCCTTGCAAACCCGTCCACCACCCGGAGGAAGAAGGTTGGAAATGATTTACGATTATGCTTATGATTATGTTATGTTATGTTATGATTATGCACCGTGCGGGAAGGCCGGGACACGGATCACCCAAACGAATATGTTTTATAATATGATTTATGGTCTGTGTGTATTAGGATATATTGCATGATCGCCTAATCAACATATTATTGATATTTGTCGTACACGGTCGGAGTTTGGTTGGAGACTGTGCACGCTCACTCGCCGAGCCTTATGTTTATGTATGAATTATGAACGTAATGAATTTAATATGAATAGTCGTAAAGTCCGAGCATTGCTTAGTCATTCTTTTGCCCTTTTTGGGAACTAACTTTAAATAAAACCTTGCTCAGGATTTATGACTTGCATGTGCATGTTTCTATATTATATGTATTGCTCCAGCTCACTTAGTCTTCTAGAGACTGACCTCTCCTTCCCCCTTTTTCCAGTTTCTTTTGCAGGCGTTGGTTACTAGGCGGAGTTAGAGTGTCGAGTCATGGTTCTAGTCTCACTCATTTATACTCACTGCATATTATATTGTCTTTAAATACTGTATTGAATAATTATTTATTTATTATTGATGACCGGTGTGCTCTTATTGAATTGTTATTGATTCGGGACAGGTTAGGACAGGTGTACTAATTAGTGGAACCCGTATTTATATTCGTATTGGATTTCATTTGTTTCATGAATATTACATAAATGATTTCCTTGCTTCCGCATTTTGGGTTTCGTTGATGGTTCCAGGGTTAGCTTCCGCCTAGTCAGGACTGTACTTTTGATTGTCACCCGTTCGCTGTGAGTCCGATTCATGTGTGGACTGCCTATTTCATATGTGGATTAGACTCATAGTGCGGGGGATGTGGTGCCTATCGTCCCGGGTGCTACAGGGCCTCCATTACGAGCTTCTTCGATCAAATGAATCGGCAAATGCTCCATTACATCAAAGAATGCTGGGGGGAAAACTCTCTCAAGTTTACACAAAATAATGGGTATGTTTTTCTCCATTTGATCAAGATCTGCATGCCTCAGTGTACTCGAACATAAATCCCTGAAAATTTTACTTAATTCAGCCAGTGGTTTCCATATCTCATCAGGCAATTCTCTAAAGGCAATAGGTAATAACTGCTCCATAAAAATATGACAGTCGTGACTCTTCATCCCATGTATCTTAGCATGTTGTGTATCAACACACCGTGCTAAATTTGATGAATAACCGTCAGGCATGCGGAGCTGTTTTATCCGCTTACATATTATTCTTTTTTGCTCCAATGTTAATGCATACTTAGCCTTTGGTTTTCCCCAGCGTCCATTACCCTTAGGCACTAGCTCTAATTCAGGTCGCCGACACAAATCCTTCATATCCATTCGTACATTCACATTATCTTTGGTTTTTCCAAAAATGTCCATCACCATGTTAAAGATGTTATCAAAGATATTCTTCTCTATATGCATCACATCTAAATTATGACGAATTAAATTGTCCTTCCAATAAGGCAATTCCCAGAATATACTTTGTTTCTTCCAATTATGTTGCACACCACTACCCGAAATTCCTAACTCGTGCGGATGTTCTGTAACTTTTGGAAAGTCACGAACCTGTTCCCAAATTTCATGTCCATTCAATTTAGGAGGTGGATGTTGGTGCTCAGTACGATTCTTCTTAAAATTGGTTTTATTCCTGCGGTAAGAATGATCTATATCCAAAAACTTTCGATGACAATCAAACCAGCTATGTTTTCGACCATTTTTCAAATAAAATGCCTGACTATCGCCCATGCAATATGGACATGCTAGTCTACCAGCGGTACCCCAACCTGACAACATACCATAAGCTGGAAAATCATTAATAGTCCACATCAAAGCAGCCTTCATTACAAAATTTTGATTCGTTGATGCATCGTATGTCGTCACGCCAACTTCCCATAACTCTTTCAATTCATCAATCAATGGTTGTAGATATACATCAATGTTTTGCTTTGGATTTTTAGGCCCAGGAATGATACATGTGAGAAACATATACGGCATCGTCATACACATCTCCGGAGGTAAATTGTAAGGAGTTACAATTACTGGCCAACAAGAGTATGATGCTGCTGATTGAGAATAAGGAGTAAACCCATCCGCACACAAAGCAAGCCTCACATTCCTGGTCTCATTGGCAAACTCGGGGTAACATTAATCGAAGTGCTTCCAAGCCTTTCCATCTGAAGGATGACACATGACCTCATCGGGCTGACGATTCTCAGCATGCCATCTCATGTGTGGGGCTGAGCTCATTGATGCATACAACCTCTTTAATCTAGGTATAAGAGGTAAGTAGTGCATTGATTTAACAGGAACTTGTTTTCTTCTGCCTTTACTCCCAATGTCTTCACATGTTTCGTATCTAGGGGCACCACAAAACTTACACTCTGTAAGGTTTTCATCATCTTTGTAATACAACATGCAACCCTTGACACAACAGTCAATTCTTATACTAACCAACCCAAGCTTCTTCACCAACTTTTGTGTTTCATAAAAGTTATTAGGAACAGTATTGTCAGGTGGTAGTAATTCTGAAATCAACTGTATGATCTCGTCCATAGCATCATGTGGCACATTGTAATCATTTTGGATACTCATTAATCTGGAGGAAACAGACAATGGTGAGTGTATATCACATCCAGACCACACGGGTTTGTTGAAATCCCTCAGTAGATCAAAAAACCTTTGAGTTTCTGCATTAGGCAACTCATTATAATTTTGTTGATCCCCCCCAACATCGGAACCCCTATTTGCATCCTGATTTACATCAGTTGGCATGTTTTCTCTAGCCGCATCAATGCATATGTCAACATACCTATTTAAAGGATCTACATGTTCGTCATGACTCGTACTCGCGGCTGCGTGACTAAAATCTGGTGCAGTCTCTTCTCTAGGAGCTACCTCCCCATGGTCGGTCCAATACCAATAATTTGGCTTGAAACCATTTGAAAACAAATGTCGTGTCACCGTAGCAGGTGATAAGAAGTCCCATTTCTTTAAGTATTTAATACATGGACATCGAATAACACCTTCTGTTCTAAATGGTTCTAACCCCTTGGCATATTCTATAAAAGATTCAACCCCGTCTACAAATTCTAGTCTCAGGCCGCCTCGTGTTGGATAAGTCCTATTATACATCCATCTCCTATGTAAAGGTATGTTGTCCATCTACATATCAAAGATCAGAAGTTACGTTATAATATTATCCATCATGGGTGATTACTTTTTTTCCTTTAAAATTTAATATTGTTATTTTCATAACCAAATTATTAATAATGAATTACTATCTTCGGTGATTTATTTCAGACCCAAATTATTAATATTGAATTATTTTCAGAACCAAATTATTAATATTATCCACCATGGGTGATTTGAATTTGTACAGTCAATACAAAACAATCGGGCAAATGATCTTTAAAGTCCCACTTTGAATTCATGTAGTTCTGTCATTTAAGTTCTTATGACCTAAGTAATCAAGTTAGTTAGTAAGTAGATTAGAAATTGAAAAAGGAAATTGAGAAAATGGGTCATAAATGTGTTGCATATCCTCCCCTAGCCCCTGCACTAGAATTGATATGAGACCAATCTATCTATAGCTATTTTCCCCCCAAAACAGTAATCAAATATAACTGCTTCTCATGCACAAAGATTTCAGTATATTGAAACTTTTGTTTCCTAAATAAACAGCAAACAAATTAAGACAAATATTCACAAATTATCCAATTATGATAAGCAGCATCATTATGATTGATAATTTAGATGTAGAAGTAGAACATGTATCGTTGTTTTATAACGTAAACGATAGTTGCAAACATTAAGCTAGTAATGAGTTAATATTCTTACCTCTGTCCAAGGTAAGAAAACAGGAACTCAAGCACATCACCAGGTAGTTTTAGCCCAAGTTCTTCACAAAGCTCCTTCCTAAAAGACAACTAAATCTCATTATGTATGAAATAGAAACTGTAAGTGATTAGCCCCTTGCTGAGAAAAAAGAAATTTTGGTTTTTGTTACAAGAAAAGATAGTGAAATTGAAATGAGTGGAGGAAACCGGCAGTTTTGTACAATGCCTGGTAATTTTATTGTAGAAATATAGTTGCGTTGAAACTTGAAAATGGACCTCGTTGCTAGAAGAGAAGAATAGCCAGCAGATAATTAAACTATTTGCAATCATTCTATTTATCAGCAATGAATCTTGTTAAATGCATGTGGTCCATTAAAGAGGTACTGCTTCTCTTGGCTTGATATAATTAAATGCTTGATATGGTCCATTAAAAGTACCTTTTCAGCACCATATTTTAAAATTTGAACACAAATAAATATTTACAAGGGAATCGGCCTTTTGTATCTTTTTGGTTACTCAAACATAAATCTGTGAAAATTAAAATAACACTATAACAAATAAATCAAAAAAATGTATAAGAAGTAATCAGCCCCAAAGAATCCCTTTCATTCAAATAAATCAAGTGTCTTACTTTAAGTCAATCAAAAAACCAAACATTCATTAAAAGGTAAGAACTTACGAGTTAGTTTCTTGTATCTTTTCGATGCTTTCTCAGAAATTACAGCAGTTCCAAATTTAGCAGCAGTTCACATTCGTAAACAAATTCAACAATATCCAACTTGTGCGCCATTTCTCGAAACATGTTGACATTCTACAATTAAACAAAAAAAAAAAAAAAAAAAGGAATAAAATCAATTTTTGGCCCCAATTTCAGCAATCAATAACCAAAGTGTGTAACACTTATGGAGCAAATAGTCAGCAGTTGTCCTTATTGGCATAGCTATTTCACACAATTAGTATGCACTTTTCTGCGTAAAATTTACAACTACATTTGATTGGGCTTTATCAGACAACTACTGATGCTTTAGGACAACTATATTCGTTTGGGTAGCAAGGTTTACAAGCATGTTACAGACAAATACTGGGCCGTTATGTTTTTGAGGATGAAAGCAGTTTAAGAGGCATGTTACAGAAACCTCCCTTACATCTTGTTTATTACACTAACACCCCCTAGAGCAGGTTTCTGATCATTGGATGAAAGGGTTTTAATTGCTTATAGCTTTAATGTTGATGCAAAGGGGAACTATATTTCTTGAAAATCTCAATACATGTGCAACATCAATTATAATAAACGCAACAGGAACGTATGCAAATCTGCGCATATTTCATTAAAGTTCAGCATACGTGTACTCACGTTAGTATGATGCAGCTCCAAATCCAACCAATAACAATGATGAGTCCAACATAAGCTTCCTGCAAAACAGTACAAGAAGAAAAGGACTACTCTTAGTCAGCTAGAATTCAGACAAACAAATTCACGCAGAAACTCTACACATGCACACATTGTAGAAACTTCGGCATAACTTATTGCTCGGAATGCATTTTAACGAGCTGTGAAATTCCTAGTAAAGTAGACAACCATATATTTAAAATGGAATTAGCCTCAATTCCTAGAGATTTCTGCACGAATACATATTTTAGAGTAAAGTCGGGACAAGACAGCAACTCTGTTACAGGGACACCTTCCAAAGACAAGATTGTTTACCATTTCAAACGAATCCAGAAAATTATGAAATTTCATAGGTATACTTCCAACACATATATGTACTTATTGGTAAAACCGTTTTGTATAATTCAAAGGTTTACCCCATCTGCTCTGTCCGTAAATTCAGACCAGCAAAAAAGGGTAAAACAGGGGACAACAGTTTCATTCGGAATTTTTTGTTCGGGTATCAAACGTACTCGAATGAACGCTAAATTTAACATAGATGAACCTTAGTATGATGGGTATATGCCTCTAAAATAGTTTCAAGAAACGAGTTTGTGTGAGTTCGGAATTCACATTTCAAATCACTACATACAAGGTGTCAGAATTTAAAATACATTTCAAGTCACTACATACAAGGTTATCTGAAAGTCTGTTCTTTCATGTTTGATAAATCTTGATCCATCCAAGAATCTAGCTAGCACATGTAATGAAATTTAATGCAATTTAGAAATATATGTTTCTAGTAAACGGCCTAACAGATTAACAAATAAACAGATAAAGCCATCAAATGAAAGAATTCACTCTAGCAGTTCATGATGGTGTAAATGATGCTCCAGTAAAATCCAAGTATAATTGATAATTGGTACATTGTTATACCTCAGTACATGTCAGGAAAATAACAATAAAAAGATACAAACAGTTCAATTATTAATATGAGTGCATATCATTACACATATGTCAGTTCAAGCAGCAAAAATGGCAAGTAGATCATAAATGAGATACAATCAGAACACTTCTTGCGATATAAATTACAGCATAGGTCCACCCATCAATTTATCTTTCAAACAACGTTCAATTACAGCACCCATGTCATGACAACTTTTTAGATACAACATATAGATTCTTTCCCAATAAAAAGTTCTCATAGTATCACGTATCATCCTCACCTGTCAGTCCACCAGTCGCAGCAAGCCTTGTCCCCCAGATTCTTCAAGATATTGCTACCTATTTCGTCAGAAACCACTCAAATTAGCTCAACCGGGGTTGTAATATAGTGGTAACTACATAGCTTAAACTGTCATCAAAGTCGATTAATCATGTAATTGATGCAGCTTGTATATAAAATATTAATTAAACCTAATTACAGACATAGCTTAGTCTGTTAATCAGACCAGCAGATAAGTTCAACATATTTAGATCAGTTCAACATAATTTTACAACAAAATGCAAGTTTACCACACACTAGGCAGGAATTGACTATCATTGTTAACAAAGCATAAAATCTAACAAATGACGAAAAATATTCTTCATTGTTGTATTAATTCTTTCAATCATAGGTGATACCAAATCTAATTTATAGAATAAAAACAAATTTACCACCACTCAACTCATAAAGATTCTTGATTAGTTCATTTCCAAGGTACAGCAGTTACATAACCTTATTACATACATATCTTTCCAGTGTTTATTCATTGTGACAAGAGGATGTATTTGGTTGCCACACTATAACTATTCAAAACCAAAGGCCACACTATGCAGAGATAATCCCAGTGGGAATCAAATCTTACATCAAAGTGCTTTCTTTTCCAAAGGCTATCTTTTTCGTATTTTCAACTAATGAAACACTTGCCCACTTCAATCAGATACTCAAACCATCATGAAACACCCTATCCAATGTCACATACGCAGAAAATATGAACCACATACAACCATTCAAGTACATACTATCAGAAACATTATCTTAGCAAACATGTACAACAACAATAACAATGAAATCCATCAAAACACAGCTGAATAACTGAATTAAAAAACAATAACATGAAAGATCTTACCTTCAAAATAGGTCACTGCTCTTCAAGATTATGTGCAGAATTTAAAACACCACTTTGTAGGCTGGAGTAAAAAAAATGAACCATCATGAGAACTACCCAATTAAAGATTAAAGCAGTTAATAATGCAAGTATTATCAGATTAGGAAACCAAAAATGAGGCTAATACGAATGCATTTTTCATAAGCATCATCAAACACATAAATCCCAGAATTATAACAAACACAAGGGCAGACATCACCAGAAGACAAGTATACATTTCTACAAGTTTACCTGAAGCTTTTGCATAGATTATCTTGAATATGACCTAGGCTCTTAAAGAAGTATTTCTAGAGCAGATTTCCTAGCTCCCATGTTCTCCAGCTTGACTGTATAATGATTGATAGGCCTTATCAGTTTAAGAAACTCAGAACAAAGAAATTTGTAATTTTTATCAAGCAAAGATAAGTTCACCGAGATTTTTTGAGCTGACATTTTGACTTAGGAACATAAATTTCCCTTCAAGTCTGATTAACTACGAAATTTTCTTTTAATATGTGCTGAGACCTAACATTAATTCAATTTCTGTAAATATCAAACACTGACTAACATAGGATCTTCATTTCGCCTATCTTGAATACCGACAGTTAAAAACCCCATCTTCAACACTAAAAAGAAATTCTCCCCTATCAGTCATTGTATGCATCGAGATCTTTCAGTACACAATAACCATTTTGCCATAAGAGAAAACTAACAAATTTATACTACATAAAACCAAAAAACATTACCTCTTCTCGGTTTAGATAGCTCCTCGGTGCAAAGACCTCAGCTTGCGCGCCGTCGACTTTGATTATCGCAAATGGTGGCAGCGACGTTGGCGATTGTGGCTTTGGGGTGGCCAAAAGCGTGGGCCGGGGTCGATTTTAGAAGCGGTGGCTGAGATGTTAGAAGAGGAAAAGCTTTTCAGATATGGCAATTGAGAGGACGAACCAGGGTTGAATTAGGACCTCAATTTGGATCGGCGCGCATGGGAGGGAAAGGTCTGAAATTGAGGTTTGGAGAGGCGGGATGAAGTTAGCCAACAAATTAGGGCTTGCATGTTCCGACGAACCAGCTCGTCGGAGAGGCGTCGCCAAAGTTTAGCTGCTCATTCTCCGGCGTAGGAATTCATCGCAATATCGTCGGACTTTTCACAAGCGCAAGAAATGAAGACTTTTGAATTTTTTTTAAACAACACCAATTATTTTCAGACGAAATATTTCGTCGATCTTTGGACGCAATTTTGAAATAATTTCAGACGAAACGGCTCGTCTCAATTTCGTCTGTAAATTCCGACCATTTTCAGACCTTTTTTCGTCCGAAAAGTAATAACGAAAATAATTAAAAATTTCAGGCGAAAGTTCGTCGCACATGTTCGTCTGAATTCTAAAAAAAAAAATTTATTAATTAAAATTTTATTTCGTCGGAAATTCGTCTGAAATTCGCCGTAAATTTTTAATCATTGATGAAAATTAACATATTATTAATTTCGTCTGAATTTCGTCTGAAATTTTCAGACCCAAAAAGTTCGTCGGAAATGTTCGTCGGAAAATGACTATTTTTTGTAGTGATAACCATACCGACTAAAGTCATCAGTAAAGGTTATGAAATACTGATGATTGTTTCTAGTGCTTACACTAAGCGGTCCACAAACATCAGTATGGATCAAATCCAAAACCTTAGTGGCACGTTCCACAGTTCCTTTAAAAGGAACTTTGGACATTTTTCCTTTAAGACAGGATTCGCAAGAAGTTAACTCTTTAAGATCATTTTCAGAGAATGATCCTAAAGTGTTTATCTTGCTAATTCTGTTTTTGGAAATGTTTCCTAATCTAGCGTGCTATAAGGGAGCTGAAACTTTGTCATCTCTCTTACGCTTTGTTTCTCGTTGTATATTCATAATATTGATATTTTGAGTTAGGTAAAGTCCATTACTTAGAGTACCGATGTGAACGGAAGAGTTGTTCCGTTTGATAAAATATTTACCACTCTTAATATAAGTTTCATAACCTTCACAATCTAATATTGGAACTGAAATTATATTACGAATAATGCTCGGTACATAAAGGACTTTATTTAAGACTAACTCAAAACTACCTAAATCTAATCTAATTGTGCCTAAAGCTCGAGCTTCAACGTTTGAGCCATCGCCGATCTTCAAGACACATTCTCCTTCTTTGAGTTGTTGGACTTCACTTAGCATCTGTACATCATTACAGATATGAGTTCCACAACCGGTATCAAGTACCCAAGAACTAGAATTAATAGAAAGATTTATTTCAACGAGAAAGATACCTTTCTTTAGAGTAGCCTTGTACTCTGGGCAGTTTCTCCTCCAATGTCCCGCTTTGCCACAATGGAAGCAAACATCCTCTTTCTGATCACGCTTCTTCTTTTGGGCCTTTCCCTTCGAAATGCCACCAGTGGGCCTAAGGGGTTTCTTCTTCTTCTTTTGGGCTTTCTTGCCCTTACCTTTAGAAGGCCCAGAAGAGGAAGATGGAGCATTCACCATCAAAACCTTATTGTCCTTCTTGATCGTGCTTTCAGCAGTCACAAGCTGACTAATCAGCTCAGCTACACTAGCACCAGCATGATTCATGTTGAAGTTAAGGACAAATGGGTTGAATGATGGTGGGAGCGAAGCTAGCAACAAATCCACTGAAAGCTCATCTTTCAGTGGCATGTCCATGGAAGCGAGTTTCTCAATAAGGGCAAGAAACTTGAGTCCATATTCATGGACACTTGAACCTTCCCTCATTCTCAAGTGGAACAATTCCTTTGAAGTGTTATACCTTGTAACACGTTCATGAGGGCGGTAAAGTTGCTCTAAGTGGTCGTCAATCTCCCAAGCGAATTCCATGGCCTCATGTTGCCTTTGCAAGTCCGGAGATATGTTAGCCAACATAAGGCAACGGGCTTGGAGATTATCATCCTTCCACTTCTGAATCGCATCCCGCTCGGCCCGAGTGGGAGCCTCCCCTTCGGGACAGGGCTCCCCTTCGAAGAGAACATAAGTTCTCTTCTCAGAATCTAAAATGATTTTTAGATTCCTCAGCCAATCAGCATAGTTGGGACCAGTCAACTTGTTTGACTCGAGGATCGATACAAGAGGGTTTTTGGTTGCCATTTCAAAACACGTAGAGAATCACAGAATCTACGACTTAAATGGTAAAACAGAGAACTAGTGAGCATGCTGAATTATAACGATATACAAAAGATAAGGTCTTTAATCTATTGTAGCTCCCACTGTTTTTCAAAGATCTATAATTCTCATAGATCTAAGAGGAACACGTTTCCCAGTGGGTACTAAGATCCTAGGCATTTTACATCGAACCCACGACTCGCGGACATTCTCAGTAAGAACCCTAGGTAGGTACAACTTACCAATTCTAACACCTTTAGAACTCTTAGTAATTGTTTTTGCATCACCTATCTTTCAATATGGACCCACGACTCGTGCGACATCCATATTTACTTAGGCGTTAAGCTAGGCCCATCAATCATAAGATCATGACCAAAACTTAGTTCGAACGACCCACGACTCGCGGACATCGCCCTTGCTAAAATCGATCATGAAATATTGATCATTTAAAATGATCAATTAGGTAACTAAGAACTAATAAGGTCCACTAGCTATCCCACGACTCGCGGACAATAACTAGCTTTACTTACTAAACTTAAAACCTATTGATGGAATGCTAGGAATTTAATTCAAAATTTGCATCTCGAATTAAATACCTATTTGTTCGAAATTAGCTTAATATTTAATGGGAATTTTCGAATTAACCGGAGAGTTGTCCGATTCGACCTCACCAACATATATGTTATCCAATTTTATTAGTCTTGATTAATGCAAGTACACTTAAATGCATTTCAAACAAGCACATAAACAGATAACATGTCCTAGCACGATACTAACATGTAATGATCATGGGTTCTACCTATCTTATGCGTGATATGTGGGAGCCACTCCACAATCACAAGTTCTAACATACATGCCACATAAACAGTTCAACTCACATAAGGGAAAGCGGTAACAAAATACGAGCCCTATCTCTATTACATTTAACAATTGAGATTCCCCTCCCTAACATTTTGAGGGGTCCTCACTTATGGCCTCCTTGTTACTTGAATGTGGTCCATCTTACTCCATGGGTGCATTGTCTCCAAAATGAAAATAAAACCTCACCACCTATCTCTACTCTCAAATTACAATAAAAAGAAAAAGACATAAAGTAATAAGGCTCAATCTTCATATTGGCCTTAGACAATTACACGGGGCATACCCCGGCCTCAATAACAGTAATATGGAAAGCCACATAATAAATCACATAACAGTACGCACATAAGTGAGGCTCCAACCTCAATTGAAAAACGCAACTATAGGGCTCCAACCCCAATTTAAACCATCCATGTGCATAAATTAAAACCATACATAGATCTAAACCCATGATCACCTAACATGCTTTTGCGAGAATTTAAATTTAGCCAATAAATTAAAATTCCCGTTTCAAGTCCTAATGACTTAAAACACGACTTAGATGCAATTCTTGTTCAAGAGCCTTTTCAATAAAACCCGAAAAAACAATAAACTAATAAAATTCCAATTAATTTCCAAAATCAATATATTTATTCTTTCATTATTTTCAGAAAATAAAATTTGTAATTTTTCAAAGTTCAAATCGCTTAAATTTCTAAAATCTCAATTTAATCAATTATTTCAAAAATAATTCAAATTTAATAAATAAATTTTTCAGAAAAATTAAATCGGGATTGGATTGGACTAAACACGAAAATCAAGATCGCGAAACGAAGTGCCCGGAACGGACTGCACGTCCGCCCGAGACCAAGCCCGGCTGACGCACAGCATCGCGCGCGCGGACGCGCACGCCAGCGCTGCGCACAGCCGGCAGCGTAAGCTGCCAGCGTGCGCGCGCATGGCACCCATCCTTGCGAGCGTCGCGCGCATCAGCTGGGGGAGGCGGGCGGCCGCGGCCGGGAGGCTCCCGCGCGGTTGCGGGAGGTGCAGGCGGGCTCGCCTAGGCGCTGGCGGATGGCAGTGGCGGGCAGTCCCGCACGGTTGCGGGACTGCTGGGCTGGGCGGGCGGGCGCGCGGGCCTGGCGTGCTATGCCTTAGCACGTCCAGGTTCGCGTTTTCGTAACGCGATTTCGTGTTTCGTATTTTTAGTTCAAAAACCAAAACAATCCAAAATTCAAAAACACGAATTAAATTAATTTCTATCAAAACGGGTTTCCGAAAACACAATTTAAGAAAACAGTTTCAGAAATTCAAGAAAAATTACATTTTCGTATTTCAGGCTTTCTAAAAGAACTCAAGAATACTTAATTCGCATCTAAGCCTAAGAATTTCTACCAATTTCAGAATAATGGAGACGAATCAGAAACACGATTAACGAGGTGGCTCTGATACCACTTGTTGGAAAACACAAATCAGAAAGCAGCGGAATTTAAAAAAAAAAAATTTCCCAACAAAAGGACCTTGGACTCGCAATCGTGTAACCAAATTCGTAGAGACAGAAAACTTACTTTTCTTTTGTTCTTTCTTGAAGCGTTTCAAGCCACCCAAGAACGCTCTTCTCGCGGCTTGATCCCCTCTCCTTAGTAAAGCTCGAATCTTCAAACTTCTAACTTGAAGTCTCTAGAGAAAGTCCACCAACTTGGTCACAATCTAACTAGTAAGGATGTTAGTTCTCTAGTTAGTGTTTAGGCTTAACCTAGGGTTTATTTGATCTTAGAGAAAGAAAGGTGTTCAACACATGAACCAAAAGAATCGCCAATTAGCTCTAAAGGGGAGCATGAGCTCCCCTATATATAGGAAAGGGAGAGGGACGGCCGAACCTATTCCTTGTTGGATAAGGATTTGGTTCCTCTCTCTCCTATTACTTGATCATCAAGTATTTTCCAACTTTGACTTTGAATTCTAATTCAAGTCAACTTTTAAGAGAGCTAAAAATATCCAAACTATTTTTGGATAATTTTATACTTTATTTATTATAAAATAAATAACCTATTTTTATCTAATTAATTAATTCGTAATTAATTAACTAGATTATTTTCTCCAAAATAAGACTTTCTTTTTAATTCAAAATTAAACCAAAGTCTATTAAATAATTAACACATTTAATTATTTAATACATATATATATAATATATATATTCACACGTGTGTGACACGTGTCACTCGCGTGGGCCACACGTGTGATTTCACATGTGTGGAACCCTCTTGGCCCGATTAACTCGTTTAATCATTTTAAAGCCTCAACTCATGTAACCAAGTTGTTGTGTGTGACCCTCTAGGTTCTCAATTCAATTAGCGGTGACCCTAATTAATTAATTCACTAATTAATTAATCAGTCCACAGATTAAACGACCATAGTCTAGCAACAGGTGTTTAACCCCTAGCTGAATTGGAATGTTCGGATTCAATAGAACCTTTAAGTCATTGATTCATGCGAGATACAATCCTCCTACTTACTATCTCTCAACCCAGATCTAGGGTAAGGGAATAATCAGAACCCTAATAATCCGGTCTTAAAGTTAAGTGCATTTCATATCCATTTGATCTCAATCCAAGAAACCCTTTTCTTGATGTCTTGATCTACTGCCTTGGCCAAGGACTCCATATGGCATATGAATGACTTACACAATAAGAGATCCCCTTGCAAATGCAAGTGTAGGTCCTTTCTTGATTCTCATTCACTTTCATGAATCACTTGTGCAGCCCCAGCATAAGCCTTGAATCAGTTGTCTAAGGCGACACCCTTTAAAGCTTATACCTAAGACTACAGAGTTAACTTATAAAGTGACAAGGAACCTCAAGTCTAAGGATCAATTAATCAAATCAATGACTCGTGAGATATTTCCTAATCTGGAAGTTTCCATTTCCTGAAATAGAAACTTCCTTTCCCATTTAGGAATGTTCTCACACGGGGCACCTCAGTGAACTTACTTATTAAAGTAAGCACCCTCATGTATCACGCACGTATCAACTATACACTTTGCACCTCCATGAAACAAGGTGGTCCTTCTTAAGGGCGTGATCCCATAAGCAAGCCTTAGAGGAGTCAGGTTGACACTCTCACTGTCTGTAGGACTCATCGGCTTGGAGTATTTTACTAATCATGACTTATGTGATATAGGGCTCGTTTCATGAACCATTTCACCTAAATGGTAGAGTCCTAAAGTCATCAGGATTAGGGGAGTTCTCATACATGCACAGCTAAAGTAAACGCATACTAAAGAAGAGCATATAAAGAAGTGTTGCCTCAATTCGTTATTTTATTCAAAGATTGTCTGTGATTACAATAAGGAAAAGCACAAAGCGGATATACAATCGGCTTTTAGGGCACTATTCCTAACAGATTTGTTTGTTTGTATCTTTTTAGTTGTAACAGTTCGTTTGTGACAATTTTAGCACCCTATAAGGTTCATTCATCTTAAGGATTATTTGGTTGAGGGATCTGAAATTTCTTATGTCTTTCTTCAAGAATTGAGAGAAAAGAGTGGTAAAAGGCTTGAGTTGTGAGCACAAAAGAGGGAAAAAGCCATATTTTTGAGTGATACACGAGCGTGAGTGACTCTAAACGAGGCCAAAACACGTGAGGGAGTGTTGTGAGGTAATTTTTACTAACGATTTTTCTTGCAGGTTTAAAACATGACGGAAGAACGAAATGAACAGCCTCCAATGGACGTCAACTTTGTCCTCCGTGCAATGCGACAACAATTTGATAGGTTGAACGTACAATTTGGTGAGATCCGGGATCGATTGGATCAAAATGATGAACGGGTGACTGAATTACAACAAAATGCTCTCCTGGCTAGGAGACCAAACCGACGACCAACCTATTTGGGTATCAATCCTCGTGATGGATTTGATGATGAGGAAGATGACTTGGATGAGGCTGCATCAAATGCCTCTTCAAGGAGAGATCATAGACGTCCAAGATACCAACAACAACGAAGAGGAAGAGGGGTAATTGACAATAACCTCGGATCTATCAAGCTTTCTATTCCTTCCTTCAAAGGACAAAATGACCCGGAAGCTTACATTGAATAGGAACGAAAGGTGGAGTTAATTTATGACTGCCACAACTATTCGGAAGGGAAAAAGGTAAAACTTGGAGTCGTATCCTTTACGGACTATGCTATTGTATGGTGGGATCAAGTGGTGATAAGTAGACGCAGAAGTGGTGAGTACCCTATTGAAACTTGGGATGAGATGAAGGTGGTTATGAGGAAGAGGTTCGTACCTCCTCACTACTATCGGGACCTACATCTTAAGTTGCAAAGTTTGAGGCAAGGGTTCAAAACGGTAGAGGAATACTACAAAGAAATGGAGATGGCAATGATTCGAGCAAATATTGATGAGGATCGTGAGGCAACCATGGCTCGGTTCATATGTGGTCTCAACCGAGAGATCGCCAATGTAGTGGAACTTCATCACTATGTTGAACTTGAGGAAGTGGTCCATATGGCTATCAAGGTGGAGAGACAATTTAAGAAAGGACGGACTGTGGTTAGGCGTGATGATTCAAATACCTCTAAACCAAAGTGGAATTCTTCTCCAAAAACAGTCGAAAAGCCTTTAAAACCAAAGGAGGATCCACCTACAACAAAGGGTTCGTTTGAGAAAGGTAACACCTCTACACATCGCAGTCGTGATATTAAATGCTTTAAATGTCAAGGAGCAGGCCATATAATGTCTCAATGTCCAAACAAAAGAGCCATGATCTTGTTAGACAATGGAGAACTTGAAATCGAAAGTGAGGGTGATAATGGAGGCCTTGAAACATCGGATGAGGCAAGTGATGTTGAGCATGCGGTTGTGGGGCAAAGTTTGGTGGTTCTAAGAGCTTTGCACATCCGAGCTTTGAGGACAAAGATGAACAACAAAGGGAAAACATCTTTTACACACGGTGTCATGTTAAGGAGCGAGTGTGTGGGCTGATTATTGACAACGGGAGTTGCGTGAACGTGGCTAGTAAATTAATGGTGGAAAGGCTCGGCCTTAAAACCTTGAAGCACCCGAGACCTTATAAGCTCCAATGGCTGAATGAACATGGTGAAATGAAGGTAACAAAACAAGTTCTTATCTCCTTTTCAATTGGCAAATACATGGATGAGATTCTTTGTGATGTCGTACCAATGCAAGCTGGCCATATATTGCTTGGAAGACCATGGCAATTTGATAGACGAACAGTTCATGATGGCTACAAGAATCGATATAGTTTTACCAAGGATGGGCGAAACATCACCTTGGCACCTTTACCACCAAGCCAAGTGTATGAAGAACAGTGCCAAATTAAGAAATCCATTTCAGCTTCTTCAAAACAAAGTGATTTTAATAGTGAGAAAGAATGTGAAAAAGAAAAAGAAAAAGAGCATGAAAAAGAAAAGGAGAAGGAAAAAGAAAAAGAGTGTAACAGAAAAGAAGAGGGAGAAAAGAAACTAGTTGAAAAGAAAGAAAGAAAAAAAGTGAGTTTCTTTATAAAAGAAAAAGAGATTGATGGGGTGATAAAAAAAGAAAAGCTTGTGATGATGATGATGTATAAAAACATATTTCTTTCATCTAATGAAACCCCTCCCTTGCCTAGTGTTGTTTCTTCTCTCTTGCAGGAGTTTGAGGATGTATTCCCGGAGGAAATACCACCCGGTTTACCTCCTATACGAGGAATAGAACACCAAATCGACCTCATCCCCAGGGCTGCCATCCCAAACCGACCAGCTTACCGAAGCACCCCTCAAGAGATAAAAGAGCTTCAAAAACAAGTAAAAGAGTTGCTTGCAAAGGGATATGTGCGTTAGAGCATGAGTCCATGTGTTGTTCCAGTTCTTTTAGTGCCAAAAAAGGATGGTACTTGGCGAATGTGCGTGGATTGTAGGGCTGTCAACAAGATCACGGTAAAGTATCGTTATCCCATACCTTGCCTTGATGATATGATTGATGAATTGCATGGTTCTACAATCTTCACTAAAATTGATTTCAAAAGTGGCTATCACCAAATAAGAATGCAAGAAGGTGATGAATGGAAAACAGCTTTTAAAACTAAGCATGGATTGTATGAGTGGTTAGTAATGCCTTTTGGCTTAACTAACGCACCCAGTACCTTCATGAGAATGATGAATCATGTATTGTGTGCTTATATTGGTAAATTTATAGTGGTTTACTTTGATGATATACTGATCTTTAGCCGTGATTTGCATGAACATATTGAGCATTTGAGGATAGTACTTGAGGTACTAAGGCATGAAAAGTTATATGCTAATCTTAAGAAGTGTAGCTTTTGCATGGATAGAGTCGTGTTCCTTGGATTTGTTGTGAGTGCAGGTGGTATAGAGGTAGATGAAGAAAAGGTTAAAGCAATCAAAGAGTGGCCTACACCCAAGACCATCACGGAAGTAAGGAGTTTTCATGGTTTGGCCGGGTTCTATAGGAGATTCGTGCCCAATTTCAGCACCATAGCTGCCCCCTTAACGGAAATCATCAAGAAAAGCGTGGGATTTAAGTGGGGAGAAGCTCAAGAAATGGCATTCCAAACATTGAAAACAAAGCTAAGTTTAGCTCCTCTTTTACTTTTACCGGATTTTTCTAAAGCCTTTGAAATCGAATGTGAAGCTTCGGGTGTTGGTATAGGTGCTGTGCTCATGCAAGAGAAGAAACCAATTGCATACTTTAGTGAGAAACTCAATGGGGCTGCATTGAACTACTCTACCTATGACAAGGAGCTCTATGCCTTAATTAGGGCCTTAGAGACGTGGTAGCATTACTTGTGGTCGAAAGAGTTCATCATTCATACGGATCATGAGTCATTAAAACATTTGAAGGGGCAAGGAAGTTTGAACCGAAGGCCTGCTCGCTGGGTTAAATTTATAGAGATGTTTCCTTATGTGATTCGGTACAAGCAAGGTAAGGATAATGTTGTTGTTGATGCCTTATCACGAAGGTACATTCTTCTCTCTACCTTAAGTGCTAAATTCATGGGATTTGATCATATTAAGGAACTATACTTGAGTGATTCTGATTTTGTTGAAATATTTGCATCTTGTGAACAAAAGCCTTGTGATAAATTTTATGTTCAAGATGGTTATTTGTTTAGAGAAAACAAGCTATGCATTCCAAAATGTTCTTTGCATCAGTTGCTAATCCGTGAGTCTCATGGGGGAGGATTAATGGGACATTTTGGTGTTTTAAAAACTTTGAGCATACTTAAGGAACATTTCTTTTGGCCTCATATGAAACGGGATGTTGAACGGACTTGTCATAGATGCGTAACTTGTAGAAAGGCTAAATCACGAGTTAAACCTCACGGCCTTTACACACCCTTGCCAGTTCCAACGCATCCGTGGACTGATATTTCTATGGATTTTGTGCTAGGAATGCCAAGAACACAAAATGGAAAGGATTCAATTTTTGTAGTTGTTGATCGATTTTCAAAAATGGCACATTTCATTCCTTGTAATAAAACTGATGACGCAACATATGTGGCTGGCTTGTTCTTTCGGGAAGTAGTAAGACTTCATGGAATCCCAAAATCAACTGTAAGTGATCGAGATGTGAAGTTTTTAAGTCACTTTTGGCGAGTATTGTGGGAAAAATTGGGAACAAAACTGTTATTTTCCACCACTTGTCATCCTCAAACGGATGGACAAACGGAAGTAGTGAATCGAACCTTGGGAACTCTTTTAAGAGCTGTGTTTAAAACATATTCAAAGAATTGGGTTGAGTGTATTCCATTTTTTGAATTTGCATATAACCGTTCAATACATTCTTCTACTTCTTTCTCACCCTTTGAGCTTGTTTATAGTTTTAATCCCTTAACTCCTTTAGATTTGCTTCCTTTACCTATGAATGAACTTGTAAACTTAGATGGCAAGGAGAAAGCTGAACTTGTGAAGAAAATGCATGAGGATGCTCGGCTTCACATTCTCAAAAGAAACAACCAAGCTATGATTCAAGCCAACAAGGGACGAAAGAAAGTTGTTTTCAAGGAAGGAGACTTGGTTTGGGTTCACTTTAGGAAAGAGAGATTCAATCATCAGCGAAAGTCCAAACTTGACCCACGGGGGAACGCACCATTCAAAGTGTTGAAAAGGATCAATGATAATGCTTACAAAATTGATCTCCCGGATACGTATAGTGTAAGTTCCACCTTTAATGTTGCTGATTTATCTCCCTTTCATGCAGATTCAGATTCGGGGACGAATCATTTTCAAGAAGGGGGGAATGATGTCAATCATGATGAACCGCGGCCATATCTTGTCCCAAATGAAGAGCTGGACCGATCCACAACTCAAGAAGATAGCATACAAAGGGAACAAAGTTATGGTGGTCCAATTACAAGAGCACAGGCCAAAATTATCCAAGAGGAAGTTGGAAATCTCTTAAACCAATTTGCTCAAACTGGACTCCAACCTTCAAGATGGGCTGCTGAACCAAATTCAGAATACTTCAATGTTTTTATGTCCAATTCCTAAAGTCCAAAGTGTGGAAATGATGTAATTCGGCCCTAAGCCTATTATAGTATTATTTGGGCCTTTATTTTATCATTATTTAGCTGCATATTAGTTTATTTAAGCCCACTTTTGTAAGCCTTCATGGCAAGTGCCGGGAATAGCTTGTGCCCTTTAGTATTCTAGTGTCTCTTAGGTTTCCATGCATGCATCTTTATATTCAGCATTGTAACTTGTTTTTCTTTCAATCAAGAAGTAAAATTATTGAATTTTCTTTCAAGTGAGATTTTCTCTCAAGTTCTTAGTTGAACGACATTAGGGTTTCAAACCCCTTTCCCGGATAACATTATTTCTCGACTCCTTATAGTCGACGGGGTGCGTTACTTACAATCTGATAGTGTTGGTTCTTTGCTCAATATAGCAAAAGGGGTCACACTCCTCTTATTTTCAACCTTGAATTGGACGATCAGATTCAAGAACTCCAAGTATTGATATAGGGTTTCACGGCAAGTACGTGGAGTTCGTATCACCAATTTGTATAGGGCAGCGTTTATATACTCGATCCGTTACTAAACAAGCTCCCAAAGGGGAACTTACTTCAAAATTATATGATGAACATTCAAGTGGAGAATTTAAACACGCACATAAATTTGATGCAATGAATGAATGCGTGGCACCAGGGTCATATAAGATTGTAACTGGCGTGTTTAGAATGTGTACCGTACCTTCGACAACATCCGAAGGATCTGGATCCTCGTTTCCTTCCAATGCGTAAGCTTTTCCTTTGACAAGTGGCTTTCCCGATTTTCCCGCAACCTTCTCTTTTCCCTTATGTCCCGGTCTCTTTGGGAATGTATTAAACTGATGATTAGGGTCTCCACACTACAAACATGTGCCAGCTTTCTTTCGGCATTCTTGTTCAGTATGTCTCGGTTTATGACAATATTCACAAGTGATCTCTTCTTGTGAATTAGACGGGACTGACTTAGGCTTTTGCTGGGCTGGTGTGGGTTTCTTCCCATATTTCTGGCTTGATGGTCCAGCGGGACGTTTCATTCCTTGAGAAGGTTTATTTTGAGGGGGACCAGGACGATTAGCTACCTGACGAATATTCTTGTGAGTTGTTTCGGTTTTCAAGGCTTTATCGACCGCCTTGTTGTAAGTTTCAATATCCAATGATGCTAAAGCCCATCGAAGGTCTGGCTTCAGTCCATCAATGAATCGCTTAGTCTTTCTTCGTTCGTCATTCAGAATGTGTGGAGCACAGTAATTAGCCTCACAAACTTTGCCTCGTATTCCGCAACTGACATATAACACACATATCCAAGAACATTATGAACATGTTCTTGAGCTTATTTGAATATTCAAAGAGGGTGTGTAACATGTTCTATTACATTCATATTCATAACATAAGATTAAAGCATAATATAGCAAAATATATGAACTTTCAATCAAAAATAATTCTAAATAAATTACTCTAGGCATGAACAAGACCATAAGCCTTTAAATACATAATCACATTATATCATATCATAATTCATGCATTTAATTAAATAAAATTCCATAATGAACACACATTGTATTTAAACTAACAACTATGCACATATTTCATAAAATAAAGTCCTAAAGCATAATTTAATTAATCCTAGGCATGCTACTATTATTATTATACTAAGAACATTATATAAAGCATGAAGTAATAGAAGAAAACATACCTTAGAGAGAGAGAGTGGGTTGTGGCGTGAGGTAGGGAAGGGAGAGAGTGATTTTGTGTGTTGATTTGTGAGGTATAAATGAGACTTGAGGGGGGTATTTATAGGTGGTCATGAGGGGTCTTTAACCAATTTATGAAAGTTTATGGGAGATGTGGTTGCTTATGATTTCAACAAATGCTTGGTAATTAATTAGGAGATATGGTTAAATTACATGTTAAACAAATGCTAGGTAATTAACTAAGTAATGTGGAGAAATTATATTCATTTAATTAATCCTTCTAGAAGATCATGTGGTCATGGATGATGTCATCTTGAATAAAAATAAATGTAAAATTAATATAAAATTTATTCAAGAGTCGAGAGGTAAAAACTTGAAGTAGTGAATTAATGAAAGAATGAGCGAAAAACGAGCTTCGTTTTGATTATGAATGTGGAATATTTAGAGTTTTCGTTTATAAATTATGAATATTAAAGACGATGATAATCATAAGAAAATTACATAAACGAAGCTATAATAAAGTTTAGAGTTTGGAGAAATCACTATAATGTAGAGAAAAATTCAAGAATCGTTCTAAGTATAATTTCGAATATTGAATAAAAGCTAATTGTTTAAGATAAAATGATGATTTTTAAATAGGAAAATATTTATAAAAGATGCTATGGGTGAAATCGAGTTTTTGGTAAATGCATGAAAATTCATAAAATAATTTAAGGGTCATTTTGGTTATAATATTGAATATCAAAAAGTAGATGAGTAGGGATTTATTGATGATCGAATCATAAGCTAGGGTTTTCACCGGTTTTTGATACTACTAGAGTTAGGATGAGAATTATGGTTCACGAAGAGTATCACGATCCTCGAAATAATGTGAGGATTCTTTTGGTTAAAATATTGGATAGTGAAAGTGCTTCGGGAGATGTAGGAATATTTTTGAGCTGTAGGGGTATTTTCGTAATTTTCAACCTAAAACTGTAGGAATGGGTTTTCGAGCATATGAAGGGGTTTTAGGTGCTAAAAGGGAATGAATACTAGAATTCTAGGATTTTATGAAAAGAGTTTCAAAGTACAAGCTAAATAGAAGCACATAAGTCACATAAAATGCAATGCATGAGAGAATTAGCAAGGATCGAGGTTATAAACGCTTCTGTATTAACCCTTTACTAACCTCTCTCGACTCTGAGTAGGGTTGTTACATTTCGGGTCTACCCTTACACCCAAAGAGGCCTCCTCCTGGGCAGGCGCCGGTGTGTGGGCTTAAATTCTGTCGGGAGGAACAAAACCTGGCCAGTCTTCCGCTGCGCAGGACAATATCTGAGGGTGGTTTGGGGTCTACCCTTACACCCAAATAGGCCTTTTCCTGGCTGGGCACCTTCGGGTTTAAATTCCAGCGGGAAAAACAAAACTTGTGCCTGGGCGACTGCGGGCTTAAATTCCAGTGGCAGGACAATATCATCAGGCGGATTTTTGGACTGTTACAAAATGGTATCAGAGCCGGGACCCGGGCCGGTGTGCCAGTGAGGACGCTGGTCCCTCTTAGGGGGGTGGACTGTAAAAGCCAAAGGTGGTTGTCCCACATCGGTTGGGGAGGGGAACTAAACCCATTTTGTTGAGGTGTAGCGCCCCAGTTTTTTTTAGTAAGTTAGTACAGCATGACGTATGTGTTTACCAAATTGCGCGAAATAATTATGTATACGTGTTTTATATATTTAATTTTTAGCACCCGAGCGCAAGGTACCACATCCCCCGAGCGCAAGGTACCACATCCCCCGCACCGAGACCCGACCCGAATATGAAATGGACGATCCATACCCGATCTAAATCACGGCGAATGGGGACAAACACACACTCTAAGCTAGGCGAGCTAACCCTTAAACTATAAAATCAGAGTAACATTAATGCGGAAGCAAAATCTGAACATATAACATATATATATATACCATGAGCATCAATGTTCCAAAAACAAGCCATATACCTCGTCAATTACCGTCAAAGCTCAAAACATGTACGCTCCATTAATATTCATATACAATGATCAAAAGTGCAATATGCAAGTGTAAGACCAAAATACAAGAGCTAAAAGCAAATGCAAGACCTATGACTCGAATTCCCGCCTAGCTCCCTTGACACCTGCACAACACAACTGAAAGCCAAACGGGTGCAGTCCAAAAGGGACTGGTGGGTATAAAAACAGGGCATAAATATAATATACGATATTTAAACGGTCACATGCAATCTATAATCCCAAGTGAGGTTTTTAGAGAATTTCCCCAAGTGGGTGAAATAGAGAAATCATCAAAAGGGATTATAACGATTCATTTACATTAGGTCATTATTGGCCCGGCGAGTGGGCGTGCATTATTTCCAACCAACACCTTGTGTAGTTCATTAACATTCATTCTTTTTTTCTCTTCATGCATAACATTCTTTCGTACACATTCAATAACATTTCCACCTTCTTCCTCCGGGTTAGTGGTGGGTTTGCAAGGCCCGACCACCCATTCATTGACCGAAAGGGGAACATGACTCCCCAGATGGCGCTCAGCGTCCATTCCTCGCTAACTCCTAACGAGGTCCGGTTACGCCATTCATTGGTGGAACTAGTGTGAGGGTTCACCGTCAGCGCATGCCTCCTTGGGCCACCACTCACACCAAGTCCCTGGGCCCCATTTTGTGCATAACATTCATTCTTTTCTCGCCAAAACATTTGGTAGGTTCATAAAATAAAGGCTTTACTTTTAAAATCATTGACCCTTGAAAACGACTCTATATACATATATATACTTTTGGCAGAAATCTTTTCACATTAGGAGTTTATAGGGCCATTTAACTAAATAGTAGAGAAACCCACCTTAAACGGCAAAAAGGAGAACACACGAGCCTCACTGACCGACCTCGTCTCCAACGGTCTCAAAATCTGTGCAAGAAAGGTAAAGTGAGACTCAATATGACCAAATAAGACTCTCGGCAATGTAATGATCATGATATGAATGTATAAAAGATAAGATTATGTCATGAAAATGTTCATGTGCATTATTAAGGAATTTAAATCATATAAACAAGCCATTCAATCATTCGTTCACTTTCATTCAAATTCATAAATTCACATTTCCAATCAATTAATTCAAGAATTCAAATATGATCATAGTACTTATTAAATCACATTTACAATTAGAAAAAAAACGAAATAAATACATTCAAATCAAGATCGGAAATTAAATAAAACATGAAATAGGTAACAATTAAATTCTAAAATTTAAATAAATTAAACAATAATTAAGTATATGTAACATTAAACATGCATTAAATAATTAAGTATATATATACACGTAGCAGCATGAATTAATTAATAAAACAATGAAATGAAATACACAAGCATGCAGACATATATTTATATATACCTAAACATGCATGCAGCATGCATTAACAACAAAATGAAAAACTATGCATGCATTTAATACTAACAATTGAAATTAATTACATAATGCATGCAAACAAACGCACATATATATATACTAACCATGCATGCGTGTAAAGGTGGAGGATTAGATAGAAAAATTAAAACCAAGCCATGCATTAGAAACTGAATTTTTCAGCGAGAGCAGGGGTCGCGGCCGCGACCCATTTTCTTCATGAAATGGTAGCGGCCGCTACCCTATTTTTCAGCATATTTTCCTTCCAAATTTGCAGAATACATGAGCAGCTAAATATGGAGTCACGGGCGCGACACCAATTACGAGCAAATCAGGTCGCGGGCGCGACCTTCGCAAAACAGCAGAATTAACGCAGCAAAAACCAGAAAAACAGAGCAGCAACTCGACGAAAAACAGAGCAACACCAAATCAATCTTCAACCATCATACTCAGGTAAGTTAAGATCACAAATATGCAATAAAACTCAGCAAAAATTGGGCTCCAAATAACCCCAAAACGCAGCAGCAGCAGCAACACGAAGGAAGAAGGGGGAAAAACTCCATTTTCATTCAAAATTCAATAATGGTAACTCAACCAATTCTCAACTACCACAACATACATCACCATAAATGCAAAGAAGAGATCAATACAATCATATTCATGCTTGGAATCAATCAAATTCAACAAGAATTGAAAGAGATCAACTTATGAACCCATAACCTAAGTATCTTTCAAGGCAGCCATAAATCCATGAAACCATGATCAAAATTAGGGATAAATGGATTAAAATGACTCATATTGGATGCATAATACAACCCTATGCTTACCTTGTTGATTGGATGAAGGTTGGAAGAGATTTGAGCTCCAAAATCTCCAAGGAAGGCAAGGTTGCGGGAATGCAATAGCTTTGGCTCAGATTTCTGATTTGTGGGAGGGTTGGTTCGCTTAAGGGATGGTATATCAGGCTAGGTGGTTGAGTTAGGGTTCCATAGCATCAAACCATGGTTAATTTGGTTAAAGTTTGGATGAGTTATGACCATTTTAATACAACATAGTCAGTTTTGTCGCCGTTTCGTTTTCCGGTTGGATTTCGGAGGTTCAAATGACTTTGAAAAAATATAAGGCTAATTTCACTAAACTCGAATTTTCGATACGAGTTCAACGAAGTTGACGGAACTCGAATCCGAGTTCCCGAGCTCAAGATATCAATTACGGAACAAAGGGTGCGCTAATTACTCGTTAGCCCCCGACTTGGATTCCAAAATTAAAATAAATTTGAAACGTAAGCAAACGAACCCGAAAACATGAAACCATCATATATTCATATTTATGACATGTATAAGTCCCACATATTAAATTTGTACGAAATTTTAGTATCAATTTATATAAAAACGAAGCACGTAAATGTCACTCATAAGCAATGCAACAAGAAAATTCATAACATTACAAATAATATAAAATTCAAATTCGTATATAATTTATAAATAAAATGCATGCATCAATATTAATTAAAATGAATTGCATGAGTTCATGCAAATATATTATTAACCAACTCGTACCACATTTAATATATATATATATATATATATATATATATATATATATATATATATATATTTATATATATATTTACATAAGTATATTTGGTATTAATAATATTCAAATAAAGTAATTAACATTTAATATATTTAAAATGAAATTAAATATATAAAACACGTATAAATAATTATTTCGCGCAATTTGGTAAACACATACGTCATGCTGTACTAACTTACTAAAAAAAACTGGGGCGTTACAACCTCTCCCCCTTAAAAGAATCCGTCCTCGAATTCACTGTCTGCCTAAAAACAATTAATGAAGGAACCCCATTCCTCCCAAGCAACAACGAGAGAATCCCCATCTGTCAAACAATAATGAGAGAACCCCGTCTCTCAAAAGTAACAAAGAGAGAACCCCGTCTCTCGAACAACAATGAGAGAACCCCGTCTCTCAAAAGCAACAAAGAGAGAACCCCGTCTCTCGAAAGCAACAACAAGAGAACCCCGTCTCTCGCAAACAGGTAACGAAGTTCAAAATACAAAATACAATCACAACGAAGAGCAACCATCAAGGTGAAAGTATCAAAACATCCAATTATGACAACTTAATCAAAAAAACCACATAAAGCCAAGGAACAGTTATCACTTACTTATATCCAACATTGATTATACAACAATAGTTAACATATCAAAGAGTCAAAGCACAGATTATCAAAATTATTTAAATTAAAAATGCGTGTATGCATTTGCCATGGATGTCTGAGGTACCGTTCACCGTGGAAATGAATTTGAAGCTAAAGCCTTCCTGGTCCCAAGGTATGGTCTGAACCCAAAAGCTAGCTCGACTCTTGGCTTGTCTTTAATATCCTCAACGCGTCACCGGAGAAACTGATAAGGCTCTCGACTGGTCCTATTCTTAATTCCACTCTCATTCTAATCTCTTCTTACCTTCTTCCATTTCTCGGTTATACGTTGACCCTGATCCAATCAACCTGCCCTTCCAAAACGAGTTTTACCCTACATCTTAAGATTTCGGACCGGTCTTCTTCATGGTTCATGCCTCCTTCTATAATTTGGTGAAACCCCTGAAATTCAATAACCTTTTAGATTAATAATCACAGCCTTCTTGACGAGTTCTTTCCAAACCGGGTTGTGATCATCGGTTCCCAAAAATTTGGATTAATATCTTCGTGGATCATTTCCTCATCCCTTCATCATCTTAGAGCCATTAAGTGTGCATTAAATTTTGGTTCACCCAAATCTCTAATCGAGGGAAAACTTCCTTGGTTCACCCAAGTCCTTCCTTAGTCACTTCTTTCTGATTCCTTTCTTCTCAAATTCCTTCTAACTCGTTATGGAAAAACGACTAGCGATGCAGTAAGGTTTTATTTTGTTAAGTGATGTCCGAACTCCTCCATTACTTAGTCAAATTACCTTCTACGGTTGCCATCACGAACGCATTAATTTGATTTAATTTCTGTTCCCTGAGGCAATTTAATGGTCTCGCAGAAGCTCCTCCATAATTCCATTATTTTCCAAAATTTAAATCCCATGTATAGAAATGCTCAACAAACCAACTCCTCAGTATCCCGTGGTGACCTTCAACACAAACTTAATACTTAACACTCACTTTAACGGTTTGACCGTTAAGGCTCTTTTATTTATTTTCGTTCACCACCATTAGGACTTCCAAGTCTTCTTTAATTCGTAATTCTATTATTCCTACTAAAATATTTCTTCGAGCACCACTTCAATCTTCCAATTTGTTTCTTGGTCGTGCTCTCCCCCCTTAAATTTCTATTGTCACGTGTTGAAATCCATCGATTCTTCTTTTGTCGAAATTCTGGATGAATAATTTCCATTAGGGAGGATTTTAATCAAAAGAGAAACCCCAAAGTTTTGCCTTTCCACTTCCCTTCTAATTCGTTTGATGTCCGAAACCCTTTCCTATTCTTGTCTGATCCAGACACCCCGCAATCAACTCTAATCTCACTTCTCTTTATGAATCCCCATTTCCATTAACCTATCCCTCACTTGAAATTCTTTATTTTCCGACATCACCTTCCTTGTAACGGACCATCCCATTATTTCTTTTCCTCTTAACTTAGATGTGGCCCGATCGAAGAGATACTTGATAAGTGAGATAAAAGAATTTTCTATCAAATAAACACTGGAGTGCATGTCAGGTTAAAATGACAATGCACGTGGCATACTTGCAACAATTAAATATGCCACACATTAGAGCAATAAAATCAAATAGGAATGCGAGCACAAACATAAGTAAAGAAAATAATAATTTGATGCGAAATATGATGCACGTGCCATGAATGTTTTGGAACCTATCACGAATATAGTAAGCTGTTAGCTCAGTAGCTTTTCCTCGTTCCTCCAATCACGTGGTTACTTTGACTTGCTAATCATGCCTTGTCTTTCCCACGGTCTTCAAGTTTTGCATGAATCTTTTTGCATCACTTGTGTCTTCTACTATCTGGAATTACAATTTCACGATCTCTGATTTCTTCGACATCCACTGAATTGGCCTCTGCATTTCCCCCCGAGAACCACCCTTCAGCATTGCCCAAATTCTCTTACAAAATTGAACCCTAATGTAATTCTGAACCCTACTTCTCACCATCACCATGATCAAGACTCCCGTGCTTATCCTTTATGAGTTGAGATTAGTGAAATAAACTCATTTTCCGATTGCTTATAATTGATGTGACACCCCGACTTTCAGACCGTACAGGTATGACATATGTACGCGATTTATTTTATTTAAATTCATATTCTTTATTCTTTTCATTCTTGTTTCAAATATTTCTTATGGATTTGAATGAATTTTATATGATTATGAATGCTATTTGTTAAGATTTGATTCGTTGATGCTTGAATTGAATCCGGAATTTTCTGTTGTTTTAGTATGATAGAGAATTACGTGTTATGAACTTGGACATATGCTCGTTATATGTTTTTGAATCTATTTGTTGAGCTTTTGAATTAATTGTTACGTTCGGAACCTAAAGGAGGTTAAAACGCTTTTAGCGCACCTTGGGTTCCAATATGTGTAATTTGAGCTCGGGAATTCGGATTCGAATTCCGTCACCACCGTGGAACTCGTTTCGACGATTCGGGTTCGATGGACTAAGCCTTATAACCTTTTAAGCTCATTTTGGTACTCCGAAATCCGACCGGAAACTTACCTCGCTCCTATATTACTACCTTTCGCCTAATTACAATTTAACCCTTCAATTTTTTAACCTTTTCACTTGAGACTTGGGCCCACACTCCACCAACATTATATACTATCATACCTTTCCCTCTAAATGTCGGTATACACAAGGGAAAAGAGAGAAAGTGCAGCAACTTTGGAGTTTAAGCTCAAACCCGTCACTATTCACCCTAAGGAGATATTGAGCTCTAAGCTCCATTTTCTTCCTACATCTTCAAGGGGTAAGCTAGTATTTGATATGTACTTGAATATATGGTCATTTTGAGCTATTAATTCCATGCTTTGGGCTATGTTTGATGCACATATGGAACATGACATGAATTATAAGGGTTTGATGATCACCTTGGTTTCATGGAGTTATGCTTTGATTTGAAGATATATATGTGATCTCTTATGGCCCTAACATGTAAATATGGTCTTGCTTTTGAATATGGTTGAGCATGGTGGAAGTTGCCATTGATGGAATTCAATTTCTTGCATGAGAATTCTTGATATATATGTGGATTCTTGAGCTTTTGTGTTGATTGGAAGATTATATGTTGATTATGAAGTGCTTTGCTATGATTTACTTGAGTTTTGTGGCTTGAATTAGTTGTTGTTGTTGCTGCGTGCTTGCTCTGCTTCCTTGCCCTGTTTTTGCTACTGAAACGTTGTTGCTGCTGTTATTTTTTTTCGAAGATGATAGGCCAACACGGCCGTGTCAGCTTTGTGCATGTTTTGGACACGGCCGTGTCAGCCTCTCGACTTGGAGCAATTTATTTTTATAAAACCGGACACGGCCGTGTCCATTTTGTACTGAAACTCAACACGGCCGTGTCAGCCCCTCGTATTAAGCTCCTGAATTTATTTTAACCGGACACGGCCATGTCCATTTTGAATTAAAACTCAACACGGCCATGTCATTTGAAAATATGGCGGCGACAATTGCTCCTTTTATCGCTTCGTTGTTTTTCTTTGTGTTTTCTTTCTTCGTTTATGACGTGTATGCAATGTTAGCTTGTTATATTACGCATTATGTGCCTTGTTTTGAACTTATGATCTTATTTTCTATGAATTGTGTGAATATGATTTGGTAGGATTCATTTGTCATGGTTATGCATTTCATTTGCCTTAATTGCATCCCTAAGCATTTCCGAGCGTCTAATTGGTGCATATTTGAGTCTAAGTCTCGGGTCTTGCGTTCTTTTGTTTCAAAGCCTCTTCACGAATTTAAAGAGCCCGAGGTTTAGGTGTCCGGTTGCTTCTTTTGTCCGATTTTCACTCCGCTTCCACTTCAAGGTGAGGGTTAGGATCTTTTCTTGTAGATAAACGACCTATGGCCTTTATGTTATTCATTTCGTATCCCGCATACGGCTATATATGTATTATATGGTTAAATACGAATGCTTTGTTTGGAAAACAGGAATTAGAAAACAGCGGAAATTTAAAATTTTTCCCAATAAAAGGACCTTGGACTCGCAATCGTGTAACCAAATTCGTAGAGATAGAAAACTTACTTTTCTTTTATTCTTTCTTGAAGCGTTTCAAGCTACCCAAGAACGCTCTTCTCGTGGCTTGACAACCCGTCCCTCGAAAGTCTCTTTCTACTTCAGAATCCATTGTCGGGATAGCAATCCACACCATCCTAGATTCAAATGATGTTAGGGATGTTCTTAACAATATAACATAAAGAAAGAAACATGAAACGAGAAAAGCATGATTGAAACTCCCTTCGAAACCCAGTTTTGCGAAAGTAGAAAACTGCCAGTCACAAAACCCTCGTGAAAAAATTCATCCTTCAGGATATGGACGAACAGTTTTCGCCATCTTCTTTGGTTCGATTTTTTCATTCGTTTCATGTCGGGTTCAGAATCGTTTCATCATCCCTTCTGATCGTTTTGCTTGATCCCCACTTTTTGGTAAAGCTCGAATCTTCAAAACTTCTAACTTGAAGCTCTCTAGAGATAGTCCACCAACTTGGCTACAATCTAACTAGTAAGGATGCTAGTTCTCTAGTTAGTGTTTAGGCTTAACCTAGGGTTTCGTTTATCTTGGAGAAAGGATGGTGTTCAACACATGAACCAAAAGAATTCTCGATTAGCTCTAAGGGGAGCTCGAGCTCCCCTATTTATAAGCAAGGGAGTGCCGAAATTCCTAGTCCTTAATGGGCTAGGATTTTTGGTCTCTCTCTCTCCTATTACTTGATCATCAAGTAATTTTGACTTTGACCTTGAATTCAAATTCAAATCAACTTTCAAGAGAGCTAAAAATATCCAAACTATTTTTGGATAATTTTATACTTTATTTATTTTTATGAATAACTTATTTTTATCTAATTAATTAATTCATAATTAATTAACTAGATTATTTTTCTCCAAAATAAGACTTTCTTTTTAATTCAAAATTAAACCAAAGTCTATTAAATAATTGATCACATTAATTATTTAACACATAAATAAATATACACATATATTTACACACGTGTGAGACACGTGTCACAAGGACACGTGTCACTCACGTGAGCCACACGTGTGGTTCACACGTGTGGAACGCTCTTGGCCCGATTAACTCGTTTAATCATTTTCAAGCCTCAACTCATGTAACCAAGTTGTTGTGTGTGACCCTATAGGTTCTCAATTCAATTAGCAGTGACCCTAATTAATTAATTCACTAATTAATTAATCAGTCCACAGATTAAACGACCATAGTCTAGCAACAGGTGTTTAACCCCTAGCTGAATTGGAATGTTCCGATTCGACAGAACCTTTAAGTCATTGATTCATGTGAGATACAATCCTCCTACTTACTATCTCTCAACCGAGATCTAGGGTAAGGGAATAATTAGAACCCTAATAATCTAGTCTTAAAGCTAAGTGTATTTCATATCCATTTGATCTCAATCCAAGAAACCCTTTTCTTGATGTCTTGATCTACTGCCTTGGCCAAGGACTCCATATGGCATATGAATGACTTACAGAATAAGAGATCACCTTGCAAATGCAAGTGTAGGTCCTTTCTTGATTCTCATTCACTTTCATGAATCACTTGTGCAGCCCCAGCATAAGACTTGAATCAGTTGTATAAGGCGACACCCTTTAAAGCTTATACCTAAGACTACAGAGTTAACTCATAAAGTGATAAGGAACCTCAAGTCTTAAGAATCAATTAATCACATCAATGACTCGTGAGATATTTCCTAATCTGGAAGTTTCCATTTCCTGAAATAGAAACTTCCTTTCCCATTTAGGAATGTTCTCACACGGGGCACCTCAGTGAACTTACTTATTAAAGTAAACACCCTCATGTATCACGCACGTATCAACTATACACTTTGCACCTCCATGAAACAAGGTGGTCCTTCTTAAGGGCGTGATCCCACAAGCAAGCCTTAGAGGAGTCAGGTTGACACTCCCACTGTCTGTAGGACTCATCGGCTTGGAGTATTTTACTAATCATGACTTATGTGATATAGGGCTCGTTTCATAAAGCATTTCACCTAAATGGTAGAGTTCTAAAGTCATCAGGATTAGGGGAGTTCTCATACATGCACAGCTAAAGTAAACGCAAACCAAACAAGAGCATATAAAGAAGTGTTTGCCTGTGATATCAATCATTCGTATATTATTCAAAGATTGTCTATGATACTAGGAAAGTCCCAAAACGGATTATGACTAATTGGCTTTCTAGGGCACTATTCCTAACATGTTTATGATACGTTTATGATTTTATGAATCCCTTTTTTCGAATTTATGAAAATGGTATAAGTATGGGCGTATATGGGCTTATGATTTTGAATCCCTTGTACGTTTCCTTTATGATCTAGCGAGTTGTGCCCTGAAAGATGGGATTATGGTTTGATTTCGAATTCTTGGGCCCTGGAGGTGTGGGTAAGGGAGACCCGGTGTGGCCGTTGGGGTCACCGGTTATCACCCCTGTGCACACGCTCCTTTGAAGTTCCAACGCGCGACTCTAAGGGAGATGGAGAAGGCGTCGTTCTTTGAGCCCTCGGTGAATAACCGGGGAAGGCATATCGTGGGTTAGCTACCCCGTATGTATATAGAATCCATATGGGTGGAGAGGGTTTGATTCCCGATCACCAAAGCGTTGAGGAGTTATGAATTTATGAATTCTTATGTATTTATGATTTATATGAGGAGTTGAGGAGGTCCGTACTCGCCGGACGTTTATGTTTCGCTTATGCTTTGGTGGTTGTGAAACGAGTTAGGATTTCCTTTGTATTATATGTATGTTTTAAAAATGATTTGGTATGAAAAACCCTAGCTCGGTTCATGATCGACCCCTTTGACTATTTATGCTATGCTCTATATGTATTTATGGTGTGGGTGTGCGTTAGCCCCCCTTACTCAGTCGAGTTTGACTGACCCCTTCCTCTTAACACTTTAGTTGCAGGTTTCTCGAGCTAGGCGGGGAAGTGCGTCGGTCGTGTCGTACTTTCGAGTTTAGGTCGAGTCGGCATATTTACCTGTTGCATTTTGATTACTTTTATGAATTGTACCCGAATTCTAATTATGTCTTATGGAGATTATGAACTTTTGATGTATATACTTGACCTATTTGTGGGCCGTCAGGCCGTTGTATATGATGTATATGTTAGTATAGAGCTCCTTTGCAATCCTTATGATATTGCTTCCGCATTCTTCTCTGTTTGTTTTGCGCGCTCTGTTCGAGTTTTAGCCCCGCTTAGCCTAGTGGGTGAGTGTAGGTTCCCGTTCGCTTAGGCTTGGACTCATGTATGGCAATCCATTTCATATGTGGGTTCGGGTTTAAGTGTAGGGGATGTGGTAGCCACCGTTCCGGGCGCTACACTTGAGCACATGATTTCCTTCCAAAGAGTCTTCACCTTGCTTTATCGTTTCTATTTGTTGCTCCATATCTTCCAATTCGACCTCACAACTCGGCAATTTAGCTTGGATTTGGAAAAAGGAACTCAATTCCCGTCCTCAGTGTCACCACCTTCCCAAAATTTGTATTTACCCCGTCAATTGCCTTTCTCTACTCCCTTCCCTACTCGTTTCTATCTTAGTCGAAATCCAGAGCACCTAAATTTAAACTCTTCCTGATCTTCACTTCTACAATCTCGATTTCTAATTCCTAGGTTTATTTAGAACCCTTCTTTGACAACTCTTAGTGCTCAATTCCCATCGAATTTATTTTACCTTAACTCTTCTCAGTCCTCGGTACCTCTTCAATGGTCCGAACCCTGAACCAAATTACCCTCAAGATTCATTTACTTTATTCCTTAGGTTGAACGATCTCATTGAATACAATTATGGCATCTTATGTAGGAGAGTCGTATATACCCATATTCGGAGTCATAAATGTTTTCCTCAATCAATTCTTATCTTATTAAGTGTCTCTCTACCATTGCATACCTAAAGTGGAACCTCCCATTCCGGCTCCCAACCCTTGAACTCTAGCTCCATATAGGAAGGACTCACATCTCGAATTCTCCATATTCCTCCCCGGTGTATCCCTCCTATCTTCCATGCCTCAGGAAGAACTTACAATAGATCGTCTTTATCGTGGAACTTGGCCGTGGTTTGATATTATTTTTATAACCTGTAAATCATAACTCACTTCGAAGATATATGCATGCGATTAGTGCATGCCCATGACATATATTCAACACGAAAGGCACCGATCCATTATAAAATGCAACAGGTAATTCGACAAGATTACTAGGAAAGATAATTTTTATATTCAAGATCGATGCAATGCACACATTATCACGTATTTCCGATGCCGAACGACCTAGACTGACCCACACGACACGAGAACCAGAGTTTTGCAACCCGAAGCTCTGATACCACTTAAGGATGTAGCACCCGAGCGCAAGGTACCACATCCCCCACATCGAGACCCAACCCGAATATGAAATGGACGATCCATACCCAAGCTAAATCACGGCGAATGTAATGATCATGATATGAATGTATAAAAGATAAGATTATGTCATGAAAATGTTCATGTGCACTATTAAGGAATTTAAATCATATAAACAAGTCATTCAATCATCCGTTCACTTTCATTCAAATTCATAAATTCACATTTCCAATCAATTAATTCAAGAATTCAAATATGATCATAGTACTTATTAAATCACATTTACAATTAGAAAATAGAGAAATAAATACATTCAAATCAAGATCGGAAATTAAATAAAACTTGAAATAGGTAACAATTAAATTCTAAAATTTAAATAAATTAAACAATAATTAAGTATATGTAACATTAAACATGCATTAAATAAATAATATAATATATATTTATAATCATACCTAAATATATATATATATATATAAACGTAGCAGCATGCATTAATTAATAAAACAATGAAATGAAATACACAAGCATGCAGACATATATTTATATATACCTAAACATGCATGCAGCATGCATTAACAACAAAATGAAAAACTATGCATGCATTTAATACTAACAATTGAAATTAATTACATAATGCATGCAAACATACGCACATATATACTAACCATGCATGCATGTAAAGGTGGAGGATTAGATAGCAAAATTAAAACAAAGCTATGCATTAGAAACTGAATTTTTCAGCGACAGCAGGGGTCGCGGCCGCGACCCATTTTCTTCATGAAATGGTAGCGGTCGCTACCCTATTTTTCAGCATATTTTCCTTCCAAATTTGCAGAATACATGAGCAGCTAAATATGGAGTCGCGGGCGCGACACCAATTACGAGCAAATCAGGTCGCGGGCGCGACCTTAGCAAAACAGCAGAATTAACGCAGCAAAAACCAAAAAAACAGAGCAGCAACTCGACGAAAAAAAGAGCAACACCAAATCAATCTTCAACCATCATACTCAGGTAAGTTAAGATCACAAATATGGAATAAAACTCAGCAAAAATCGGGCTCCAAATAACCTCAAAACGCAGCAGCAGCAACAACACGAAGGAAGAATGGGGAAAAACTCCATTTTCATTCAAAATTCATTAATGGTAACTCAACCAATTCTCAACTACCACAACATACATCACCATAAATGCAAAGAAGAGATCAAGACAATCATATTCATGCTTGGAATCAATCAAATTCAACAAGAATTGAAAGAGATGAACTTATGAACCCATAACCTAAGTATCTTTCAAGGCAGCCATATATCCATGAAACCATGATCAAAATTAGGGATAAATAGATTAAAATGACTCATATTGGATGCATAATACAACCCTAAGCTTACCTTATAGGGTTGGTTCAGTTAAGGGATGGTATATCAGGCTAGGTGGTTGAGTTAGGGTTCCATAGCATCAAACCATGTTTAATTTGGTTAAAGTTTGGATGAGTTATGATCATTTTAATACAACATGATCAGTTTTGTCACCGTTTCGTTTTTCGGTTGGATTTCGGAGGTTCGAATGACTTTGGAAAAATATAAGGCTAAGTTCACTAAAATTGAATTTTCGATACGAGTTCAAGGAAGTTCACGGAACTTGAATCCGAGTTCCCGAGCTCAAGATATCAATTACGGAACCAAGGGTGCGCTAATTACTCATTAGCCCCCGACTTGGATTCCAAAATTAAAATAAATTCGAAACGTATGCAAACGAACCCGAAAACATGAAACGATCATATATTAATATTTATGACACATATAAGTCCCACATATTAAATTTGCACGAAATTTCGGTATCAATTTATATAAAAACGAAGCACGTAAATGTCACTCATAAGCAATGCAACAAGAAAATTCATAACATTACAAATAATATAAAATTCAAATTCGTATATAATTTATAAATAAAATGCATGCATCAATATTAATTACAATGAATTGCATGAGTTCATGCAAATATATTATTAACCAACTCGTACCACATTTAATATATATATATATATATATATATATATATATATACATATTTATATAAGTATATTTAGTATTAATAACATTAAAATAAAGTAATTAACATTTAATATATTTAAAATAAAATTAAATATATAAAACACGTATAAATAATTATTTCGCGCAATTTGGTAAACACATAAGTCAAGCTGTATTAACTTACTAAAAAAAACTAGGGCGTTACATTAGGCCTTTTCCTGGCTGGGCACCTTCGGGTTTAAATTCCAACGGGAGAAACAAAACCTGTGCCTGGGTGCCTGCGGGCTTAAATTCCAGTGGCAGGACAATATCAACAGGTGGATTTTTGGACTGTTACACTTAGCTAGTGAGTGAGAGTAGGTCCCCGTTCGCTTAGACTTAGGCCATGTATGGAAGGCCATTTCATATGTGGGTTCGGGGTTTAGGTGCGGGATGTGGTGGCCCATCGCTTCGGGCATCACATAGTGTAACGCCCCGATTTTTAGACAGTCAGGTATGCTCGACACGTGTGGGTTTCGAGCTTTAGGATTTTATTTTATTATTTTCGTTTATTTAATTTAAACGTGTTACATTAATTTCTATAAATTGTGTTCAACATGATTACGTGAAAATTATATGATATTCATTTCAATTTGAGAATTCTTGTATGAATAGAATTTAAGTGTTACATGAATTAATTGTTCAAATTGTATAATTTACATAATTGCCATTGATTGTTCATTTCCTTTTATTTAAGGACTAAATTGCATGAAAACCTTTGAGGACTAAATTGATCATTTTCCAAACCTTATATCCTCAATTGCATGACTTATGAAGTTGGAGGATTTAATCACAAATATTATAATTTTTCCAAAATATAACGATATATGCATCTCTTCCTTGTTCTTCATTTTCATTTTATAAAAATCCATCCCCATATTTGCTCCTTCTCTACCGAACCATCATCACTCATGAAAGAAGAGATTTCCATCAATTCTAGTCATGATCATGAAGAAATTAGGAGCTTTGAAGCATCATCATCTCACCTCTTTTCTCAATTTCTTTCTTCCAAGGTAAACATGAAAGTTTATGTGATTTCTTGATGAATTTCATTAAAGCTAGGGTTTATGAAATCATGGGATAAGGTGATGATTTGGTGTTTGATGCATGAATACATGATTTTAACTTGACTTTATGCATGAATTCTTGGAAAATTTGAAGTATATGTTGAGTGACGATATGAGCTTGAAGTTGATGATTCTTGAGAATCAAAGGATGAATTAAGTGTTTATGTTAGTTTTAATTGTACTTTAAGTATATAATTATGTTTCTTACTTGATTTAATACATTTGGTGGAAGTTTTGATGATGTTTTGATGATTTTGAATGTGATCCGAGAGCTCCCCTGTTTTCTGCTCTGTTTTGAGCTTTCTGCTCAGCGAGAACGGCCCTTCCCGTCCCCTTTGATTTCCTGGAACGGCCGTTCCCATCCTTTGAATGTTTTGGCCAGCGAGGCTGGGAACAGCCCTTCCCATTTTGGCCTAAAGCCGGAACGGCCGTTCCCGTCTTCAGCACTGTTACAGAAGATCACACAGCCAATTCTACATTTATGTCATTTGTTCTAAATGACCGTTTACCCCTCAAACGTACTCGGATTGACCTGAATTTAGAACTGTAGAAACTAAATTGAGTCTAAAGTATTCTCCAATTGGAATCACCTCAATATCATTTCTGGTTTGTGAGATATATCCATCTTAATTTGGTGTCGCCACTCTACCAAAAATCTGCATTCACTCAACTTCGAGCTTACGCCATTTTCTCCTCACTTTGAATTAGGATACGAGCCATATATCATCGGAAAGGTGTATTTGTCTAGTTTTCTATCCAATAAACAAAACCCAATTCCAAATTCTATAACTCAAGATATTCCAGTTTTCCTACAGCTTGTACATTTCCGAAAACTGTTAACTTTTGCCAAACTTTGCCAAAACCTCTTTTCTTGCATTCCTTTCACTCTCTTGGCTCCCGTATGCGATTTATATGATTGGAATACTTGAATAATTGATGATTATATGGTTACTTGACATTTTATGGTCTTTGCTTACTTAAACTTAATTGTTAACTCCGTGCTTTATGTAAAACGAATTGGTATGATTGCATGCCTTAAATACGTGATCTCCGTGAAATTATTTGTCTTCTTGTAAATTATTCCATTCCATTTATAAGTATCTATATGATCGGTACGTGTAAGTATACGTTTATTTCATACAAGAATATTCATGGTTACGCCGTGCGTCATATTTGGTACCATTGTCGAGTATTGTCTCACGAATGCATGTATGTTCCCATTTCTTGTTCAGTTACTCTCCAGGGAGGAGATTGTCGAGCACGAGCACGTTCACGCATTCAAGAGTCATGTGTCGCCTGTCAGGTGAGGTTTAATTTCTAGTTATATAGAACCCGTATAACCTTTACGTGATTTTTGGCCAAAGGTATTTATAGTTATAATTTCATGAAATCATTTATCATTTCAAGTATGTTATTGTTCACGAATCAAGCATGTCATGTTCATGAAAGCAAGTAAATGCGTTCTCCTGGCCAGGTCCTCCTTAGTGAGGGCGCTGGGCTGGTCTTCGGGCTGGTGGTTGTCCGTCCAACTACAGGAAGAACAATACCCTATCGTGTACGTGTGTTCTCTTGGCCAGGTCCTCCTTAGTGAGGGCGCTGGGCTGGTCTGGTCTTCGGGCTGGTGGTTGTTCGTCCAACCACAAGAAGAACAAAGCCTTATCGTGTACCTGTGTTCTCCTGGCCAGGTTCTCCTTAGCGAGGGCGCTGGGCTAGTCTTAGAGCTGGTGGTTGTCCGTCCAACCACAGGAGGAACAAACCCTATCGTGTTACAAGCAAGCCATGTATTGATTGCATGATTTCCATTCCATGAATGTGCTAATTGATTACAATATCGCACGATTGCACGATAATTGAATTGCATGATCACCTAATGATTAACAAGCAAGCAAGCATGTTCATCGATTGCATGAAAGAACAAGTATTTAATATTGATAGTTGTATTCTCGGGCAAAGCTATATTATTATTGAACTTGTATATTTATCTTTTATAAATCTTTACCCGAGAATATGACTTGCATGTTATCTGCGCTAGTATGTATTTAAACCCCTCACTCGGTCTTCACAGACTGACGCCTCCACCTTTCAGGTATTGCAGGCGCACGCTGTGCGGGAAGTGAGTCGAGTCCAGTCCTGGTAGTCGAGTCTTGCACGGTGCATTTTATTTAATTGTTTATTTATTGTTTAAGGGATTTAGGTTATTGTTATTGCTTATTTGGAGATGATAATGTATTGATAAATATAGTAAAGCATGTTTAGATTGATAAATGAAACATCGTGACTTGGTAAATGGAAATGCTTGATGAAGATTAGTTTATGCTTCCGCTTTAATTTTGCTGCATGAGTTAGTTTTCCCGCCTAGCCTATTGAGTTATTGCATTGTCACCCGTTCGCTATAGGTTAGTTCGTGTACGGATTGGCCATTTCGTATGTGGATTGACCTATAGTGCGGGGGTGTGGTACCTCCACGTGTAAGGGGTGCTACACATAGCAAGGTGCATATGTGCTCTGTGCATATAATTCACATTACTTAAGCAACATAAATTGCATATAAGAACACCACCACGAACCAGGCCCGGTCCAGGCCCGGTCCACCGCCGCTGGCCGGTTCTCCGACCGCCACCACCACGAACAGCTCAAACTCATCGTCAGGAATAACTTTTGTGAAGGGAGCACCACCGAAATCGGCCGGAAAATGGCCGAACCGCCGCCTCCAAGTTGCGCCGCTGCTGCCTTGCCGGAACCACCGCTTGTGGTAGTTTTTGTGTTGAACGGAGGCCGGAAATGGAACGGGAAGGGTCAAAAACGTAGGGTAGGGTAGCGGTTGGCCGGCGAAAGTCGCCGAATCGCCGGCGGCGAAGTGGTGGCGCCACCCGCCACCTTTAGGCCGCTGATGCGCCGCCATCGGTCTTCGGTTGGCCACGATCTTGGTATGGTTGTGACAGGCTCGTCGAGCTGATAAATTTCCACTATTGATTCGTCGAATTCCGTCGAGAAACGAGGGAGAACGGGCATGTGTGTGTTTTCACACCTTCACTGTGTGTGAACAGTACTGATCGCTGGAGGAAGACGATGCAGGAAGCTGATCTGATTTTGGCACGCAAAACGAGGATTCGGGGTATATATCTCGGGTCCTCGTATGCAAAAATGGTCGGGAGAACGGGGCTAACGAAGTCAGAATTGGGCAAACTTAGAGTCTACGGACTCGTTTCGTTGCCCCGAACACGTTAAAGGGATCAAAGAAGTCAAAATCTCTACCGAACGAGAAGTGACCGGAAAAACCCCCTAAAAGAAGAAAATTACAAAAAGGGCCCTAACTCTAAAAGAGTCCAAAAGAGGGCCACACAACGCACCAGTCGCATAATTAAACACATAAAAAGGTTGGAAGGTGACGTACCTTATTTATCGGATGAGCGGGGCGTTACAATCTTCCCTCCTTCAAAAGGACCTGTCCTCAGGTCCTACTATTGGACCGAAGAGTTTCAAACTGAAATGTATCGATCTATTTCCCGAAATTGCTTAGCATCTTAGCCCTGGTTGTGAAGTTTACTCCCCTTATTTGTATCAACCCCTTCAGAGTCTGGTAGTCACAAAGATCTACTCGAACACTTGGCCGTTAGTCACTTCAAAACTCGTTCGACCGCTACTAGTCCATTGCCTCGTCACTTGATAACCTTAGTCTATCCAGGCGTAACGCAAACACGACAAACAAGAGAGAATCCCATCTCTCAACACACAAGTGAGGAAACCCCGTCCCTCAGCACACACAAAAGAGAGAACCCCGTCTCTCGGGCATAGAATTGAGAGAACCCCGTCTCCCAGCCTAAGTCTGTCAGATTCCACATCTTTCCAGACATTCTAGTTTGAGAAAATCCAGCATTTCTCAAACTCCTAAATCCAAGAGAATCCAACATCCCTCGAATACCGAAGTACAAGAGAATCCAGCATCTCTCGTGCACAGAAAACAGAAAGAATCCAGCATCTTTCTATCACATAGACAGGGAGAATCCACATCTTCGTGGCACGTAATCAGAGAGAATCAAATCTCCCTTTCACTCAAGCACACAAGCAGAAGCAAGGTTCACAATAATCAACACACACCCCACTGGCCAGGGTATCACATAATAACAAAAATTTAAATATGTAAACGATGCATGTATGCTCGTGCGATGGATGCTTAGTGTACCGTACCGTAGTAATGGAATTGATGTTGTGACTTTACTTCTACGATTGGATAGTCTGATCTCTAGCTGGCTTGATTCCCAACTTGTCTTTCATATCTTTAGTGTATGTTTGACTGAGAAAGTCAGACCCATGATTGATCCTATTCTCGATTCCATTCGGATCCTTACTCACAGTTATCTTCTGCAATTAACCGAGCACTAGTTTATTCCGCCTACGATCAGAACATTTATCTTTGTACCAGGTTCATTATTATCTTTGGCCGTACAAGAATTTTAAACTTTAACTCCCACTTCATACATTGTCACTAACTGGTTTAATTCTTTGTTGAAGATTTGGTCATCTGGAACTAGTGGACATCCTTCTTAAAGGTGATAAATTTGACCCATTTTCCTTTCTTGAAACTAATTTAGGAATCCAACAGAAGTTCCCTGATAGTATCATCATCCTCACTGTCTGACTCACGTACTTATAAATTTCCAAACAAACCACTCTCTTCGATGCCTTATGAAGATCTTCATCCCAGGTATATTAACTTAACTCAACTTTGAAGGTTTAAACTGACAACGCCGCCTTATTCTTTTCCTGTTACTATCATTGGGTCATTCATGTCCGTGAGAAGTATCTTCCTCGAGAACAACTGTGAATTTAAGTTTCATGTCTAGTCGTGCTCTCCCCCAAGAAATTTTATCTCAACTCCTTAGACTTTTTCTACCACTTCTCATATCAAAACACCTCAATTTCTTCAACTTAACTTCCTCGGTATAAGTGGTTCTAATCACGCCACTTGTCTAGTGATAGTCCTCACATTTCCTTTGAAGCAATTAGTAGGAATGACAACCTGCTTCTTTCGCTCCCACTTTCGATTCTATTTTCCCAAACCTCAGAATTTTCCATTTCCTTTTTAACCAACCAGTGCAACCCAAAATTTCTTCTTTTCTTGATTCCAGCAAGAATCAGTCGGAGTATCACTTGATGAATAAGATGTGGGGAATTCCTATCAAGTAAACACTAAAATGCATGTCGGGTTAGGGTGCCAATGCAGTATCACACTTGTAAACAATTAAAGATGCAACACATTAGAACAATTATACAAATTAGAGATGCGCGTATAAATAGAGAAATTTAAACAATTAAAGCGATTGATGATGCACGTGCTTATGAATGCATAGAACCTGTCACCGTAGTTGTAAACTTTAACTTGGCATATTTCTTTATTTCTCAAATTGCAGGTTTGTCTTGAATTAATTGTTCCCCTCTTCTTTACCCACGGTCTTTCAAATCTTCAAAGTTCCCGTGTATCAACTTATGGATCTCCTAAGTCCGAGATTGAAATCTCTTGAACCCAAATTCTTCAACACCCATGAAGTTGGTATCTTGACTTCTCTTGAAGAATCAATCTCCAATTGTTGTCCTAGTCCTTACCATAGTTGTTCCTTTGATTAAAGCACCTCGGGTTTATTCCTTATGAGTTCGAATAGTTGTATGAACTCAACCCCCAATTGTTTACATTTGGAATACATAATTTCCCTCCAATAGTTCTTTGTCTTTCTTTATCGTTTCCATTTGTTGCTCCAAAGCTCTTAATTCAATCTCACAACTCGACACTTCATCTTGAATTTGGAAGATGAACTCATATCCGGCCGAAGATAAAATCCTTAGCATTGTCATTTTCCATGAACTTATACTTACCACGTCGACTAATTTTCTTTAATTCTTCTCAATTCAACTCCTATCTCATCTCAATTCTGAAGTATGTGAATTCCCTTTCCGTAGTCTCTTCATCCTTTTTCATCGATCTAAATTCCAAGCTATATTATTCTTCATATTTTCTCTCGCCTCTTTCTCAAGTTAGATGGTCTTTACTGCTTCTCCACCACGAACCTACTTTACTTTAATTCTCTTGAAGGTCATCGCCTCCATGTGGATAGAAACCTCGAATCTAAAACATCTTCGAGATTTCTCTTCTTTGGAATCTGGTTGACAAATCTTCGTAGTGTAAACAAACATGTTGATCTCGTGAAACCAAATCATTACACACCACAAATCCCGTCTCATCATGGATTCACCATCGGTAATAGAGCTTGCAAACTTCTCCTTCGAACTGACCTCTTATTCTGGACTTTGTTACTCGAGCCCTAACCTCATTTTAGAAAAGGTTTGACTCTTAAATTTCTGTAGAAATTCCCAAGGCATTCCTTACAACTTCCGTGCTAGAGAGAAGAGCTTGTGGTAACCTGTGGTTGTCGTAAAGATTGGCGTGGTTTGATATTGTCTTCATATCCTATGAATCGCAGCTCATTTTGAAAATAAATGCATGCGATTAGTATATGCTCATGCCACATAATTAATACCAAAAAATGGATTCAATGCAAAATGCAACGAATAATCTAATAAAGTTTGAAAAACATCACAATTCAGTGTTCAATGATGATGCAATGCACACATTGACAATTAGTTCCTATGTCGTACGACCTATACTCAAGACAACACAACCCAGAGCACCAGTTCTGAACCTGGTAGCTCTGATACCACCTAAAGATGTAGCACCCGGGACGATAGGCACCACATCCCCCGCACTATGAGTCTAATCCACATATGAAATAGGCAGTCCACACATGAATCGGACTCATAGCGAACGGGTGACAAACAAAAGATCAGTCCTGACTAGGGGGAAGCTAACCCTGGGACAAACAACAATAACCAAAATACGGAAGCAAGGAAATCATTTATGTAATATCCATGAAATAAATGAAATCCAATACGAATATAAATACGGGTTCCACTAATCAGTACACCTGTCCTAACCTGTCCCGAATCAATACAAGGAAACAACATAACAACGGGGTCAACTGGCTCCAGAACCTGTCCTAACCTGTCCCGAATCAATATCAATTCAATAAGGGCACACCGGCCAACAATAATAAATCAATACAGTACTTAGAGACAATATAGTATGCAGTGAGTGTAAATGAGTGAGACTAGAACAATGACTCGACAATTCTAACTCCGCCTAGTAACCAACACCTGCAAAAGAAACTGGAAAGGGGGAAGGAGGGGTCAGTCTCTAGAAGACTGAGTGAGCAGGAGCGATACATATCATATAGAAACATGCACATGCAAGTCATAAATCCCGAGCAAGGTTTTATTTAAAGTTAGTTCCCAAAAAGGGCAAAAGAATAACTAAGCAATGCTCAGACTTTACGACTATTCATATTAAATTCATTAAGTTCATATATCATACTTAATCAATAAGGCTCGGCGAGTGAGCGTGCACAATCTCCAACCAAACTCCGACCGTGTACGACAAATATCATTAATACATTAAATAGGTGATCATGCAATATATCATAATACACACAGATCACATATCATGTCCTGAACATATTCGTTTGGGCAATCCGTTTCTCGGCCTTCCCGCACGGTGCATAACAATCATAATACAATCATATTCATAAAACAAGTTCCAACCTTCTTCCTCCGGGTTGGTGGTGGGTTTGCAAGGCCCGACCACCATTCATTGACCAAAAGGGGAACATGACTCCCCAGATGGCACTCAGCGTCCATTCCTCGCTAACTCCTAACGAGGTCTGGTTACGCCGTTCATTGGTGGGACTAGTGTGAGGGTTTACCGTCAGCCCTTGCCTCCTCGGGTCCCCACTCACACCAAGCCCCTAGGCCCCATTCAGTGCATAACATTCATTCTTTCTTTTCTCGCCAAAACATTTGATTCATGAGAAACATAACATATCCATCATTTATTAGAAAAGGGTTACTCGATAACTCCACTTTGAAAATGGTATATGTATATATATATATATAAGGTTTTTGGCCCAAAACTTATCACATAAGGGTTGTAGGGATTGATATGTAACTAGAACGAAAACACCCTCACCTGGAATACCACGGGACAAGAAACAAGAGCAATACGGGTGTCTATTCAATTTGGAAGTCTCCGTCCTGGAAACAAACTGTACAAGAGAAGGAAAAATGCGTAGTTGTGAGACTTAACTCAATATGAAACCACATAGACGCACGGCAATGCTAAACACATGATATGAGAGGTATAACAAGTAAAATGATGTTATGGAGTTACATAATCAAATAATTCGTTCTAGTACATTCCATACATGAGGGTTTCAAGCCCAATCATTTCATATCTTTCGTAATTCCTTGCAATCAAGTCATGAACTTCATATAACATTTATAACTCAAATATATCAAGTTTACAATTATAAAATAGACAAAATAGAGACATTCAAATCACTTAAATCTCACAAAGTCACATATCAATTCCAACTATATCAATTTTATATAATCCACACTTGGCATACTCAATTCATGTATCACTAAACGGATTCAATTACAAGGTTACCTAATTAAATCAAACAATATTCATATTGTTTACAAAATTACACATACACCCCTTCAAGTTAGACAAATAGCTCAAATATGGCATATCGGAGTTCAAATTGCAAATCAAAGCATCAACATATATCATAGTTCATTTAATACATGCTTTCGTACACATTGGAATTCATATTGATCGACAAATCAAGCAATTGACAATTCATTGCAATTAAAACAATTAATTTCAAATAAATAGAAATACACAAAATAAATCACACCAAATCAACCGGGCATCCGATTGACGAACGGAAAGTGGCGTTGGCCTCACCACAACGAAAGGGACCTTCTGTCCGAAAGTCACCGGAATGCCGCTACCGTAGCCGGCCGAACAGCCACCGGCCGCCATCGGAACACCGTCTCCGGTGGTCAGAAAAATCCCCGGAAGGACAGAAACGTGCGTCTCGGCCTACTCAACAAAAGCCCTCAATCAATTTCAGAAAATGCCAAACACGCCGGACTTCGTTGACGAAAAACCGAACTTAAATCCTAGTACGAAAACTGAAATTAAACGTAAACCGTAAAATGAAAATGAAATCCGAGCATACCGTTGGAAAGCTTGTAACGAGCCCTACAAAAGCCCCCAGTCAAAACCCGGAAAAAGTCGCCGAAAAATCGGACCGCCGGTCCAGGCCCGGTCCGCCACCGGTCCGCCGCCGCTGGCCGGTTCTCCGACCGCCACCACCAATAAAAACCTCAAACCCGTCGTCAGGAATAACTTTTGTGAAGGGAGCACCACCGAAATCGGCCGGAAAATGGCCGAACCGCCGCCTCCAAGTTGCGCCGCTGCTGCTTCACCGGAACCACCGCTTGCGGTAGTTTTCGTGCTGAACGGAGGCCGAAAATGGAACGGGAAGGGTTGAAAACGTAGGGTAGGGTAGCGGTTGGCCAGCGAAAGTCGCCGGATCGCCGGCGGCGAAGTGGTGGCGGGTGATGTGCCACCGTCGGTCTTCGGTTGGCCACGATCTTGGTATGGTTGTGACGGGCTCGTCGAGCTGATAAATTTCCACTATTGATTCGTCGAATTCCGTCGAGAAACGAGGGAGAACGGGCATGTGTGTGTTTTCACACCTTCACTGTGTGTGAACAGTACTGATCGCTGGAGGAAGACGATGCAGGAAGCTGATCTGATTTTGGCACGCAAAACGAGGATTCGGGGTATATATCTCGGGTCCTCGTACGCAAAAATGGTCGGGAGAACGGGCTAACGAAGTTAGAATTGGGCAAACTTAGAGTCTACGGACCCGTTTCGTTGCCCCGAACGCGTTAAAGGGAACAAAGAAGTCAAAATCTCTACCGAACGAGAAGTGATCGGAAAAACCCCCTAAAAGAAGAAAATTACAAAAAGGGCCCTAACTCTAAAAGAGTCCAAAAGAGGGCCACACAACGCACCAATCACATAATTAAACACATAAAAAGGTTGGAAGGTGACGTACCTTATTTATCGGATGAGCAGGGCGTTACAATATTAGCCTCCACCCCCTAAAAAAAAAAAAAAAAATTAGTTTTTAGTTCTTAATTTTTTTAGAAAATTTTTGTCAAATGGGTTACTTAGTTCTTAATTTTTTTTGAAGTGAATTGTTTTTGTAAATTCTTATTGAATGTTTAAGTTTTGTATTTATAAAATGTTCAATCTTTATATGTTTATTGAGAGTGCAAACTCATTAATTATTATTTTTAGAATTGGTATCGTAGTTTGTAATTATGCATCGGTATTTTAGTAAAAGATTGAAAAGTTCTATTGCATCATCAAGTTCGATTGCCAACTAAGAAAGAATCAATATTGGTAGTGTAGAATTTAATCTTTGAAAACATAATTAGTGATTCGTGGCTACGAAAACCTATTGAAAGTTATGATGTCCCTTCTAGAGGGCGCATTCGAAGCGAATATATATCTAAGGGACCTTGCTCGTATTAATGAATATATTTCGCCATAAGAATTTTCAGCCCCGGCTGGCGAAAAATCCTGGATCCGCAGGGTATATTACATGTATAACACATTGGTACTAATTTAAATCCATGAATCGAGCTATAAAATGAGATGCCATGAAAGCACATTCAAGCTCCATTAATGGAGTTTCAAGAAACAAGCAACCAATCATAAAAATTCCAATAAATAAACGACAAGAGAGTTCACGGGAAAAACATATAGCAATCTTAGATCAAATAATCCAAGTATGGAGACATGGGAGCAAATTTTCATATAATAGCACTATTCATCATCTTCTTCAACTGTAAGGGAACAAGCAAGAAAAACGAGACTTATTCGTATAGAAACAAAGCACACGAAGAAAGGAGTTCAATACTTACCTTGGATCGTTGATCGGGCGAGAATCAAAGTAGGAATCTTGAGCGCAAAGTGGAAGGTGAATAGTAACCTTTTCTTTCTTCTTCTCTTCACTTGATCACGTTAAACAAGAATGAGGGGGAAAAGGGAGTGGTTTGGTCCAACATGGCCAAGAAAACCGGTTCGGTGCAATCAGTTAGAATTTAAATCGATAGAGGGTTCAAACAATTTTAGAAAAATACGAGGCTTGTTTCGTTGAACCCGAACGAATCCAATGGTGAAGGCGGAATTCGAATACGAATCTCCGAGCTCAAGTTAACTGAAGAACGGCTCAAAGACCCTAATATCGATTAGGTCCCTAATATTCAATTAAATGGACTTTTCAGTCCAATCACATAATAATTATATTCTAAGGCAACGAATAACTTGAAATAAAATTCATGTTGACATGTAGGGTATGCAATTAAAACAATTAAATTATGTAATTAAACTCACCCGTGACATCGTATCTGGATTGCCGAAGAGATGGGGTGTCACACTCTTGGTCTCATATATATATATATATGTGGTTGTAGAAAGCGAGGACGACGAGTACACAATATAGGGTTTCGATTTTTTCCTAGAGAGAAATGATTTTTTCATTCTTGAAAATGATTGCAGAAGAAGAGGAAGTAGAGACAGAGATGCCACAAAGATAAGAAAAAAAAGTAGATTTTGGTTTAAGAGGAAATTCAAAATTTAAAATGAATAGTGAATACAATAAGTAGATGTGAGATATATCGATAATATAGGGGGAAATATATTAGAATAATATAGGAGAAAGAAAAAAAAACGGAAAATCCTCAATAACTCCCCCAAACATTGGTCCAATTTCCTTCAACTCCCCCATTTGTATTCTCTCCCCACTAACTCCCCAACATACTTTAAAAATCTCCCTTTACTCCCTATTTTGGCTGAATTTACGAAGATGCCCTTCAACCCTATTAATTTTCCTCATAAACACTTTAATTCCTTAATTAAATGAAAACCCCCCAAGATCCAAATAACCGGCGATTCCCAATAACCGGCGGCACACTCTGCATTTTGCGGCGACCGGACGGTAAGTGACATTGGAGCGAAATAGTCGACGTTGGTGGCCGGGGTAGGGTTTGTTGCAGGAGGTTTGTGGCCGGACTCAGCAGTTGAAGGAGGTTTTTTGTCGGATGCAATTTTGCCGCAGTAGGGTCGCCACTCGCCGGCATTGAGGTCTGAAATATCAGAAAGAAAGTATTAAAGCGACGACGAGGGCGAGGACCACGAAAACTGAGGTAATTTCCGACAAAATTTTGGGCGTTTTCTTCAGTTTTCTCCAATACGAAATTGAGCGCATTAGGTTAAGTATTAGGTAATTTTGGTTCAGGAAGAAGGTTGGGTTTTCATATAATTTGAATGTCCTGGTGTATTTGGGCGTTGATTGAACAGAAATGCTGAAAAATTGGATGTATGTTGGTTGAATATAAAAGCCTTAGCTTTTCATCCCCACATTGTGCTTCATATGATATTCCAGAATTTAGGCATCTTGTTATACCAATTTCGTACATGGAATTGTCCTTTAGATGAATTATTTGAAATGCCCTGAATTCTGTGAAGGTTCCTTCTCCCATGAATGCAATTGCTTATTAGTTGTTTGTTTGAAATTGAATGTCCTACATTGTTATGAACTGTGTTTTGTTATATTTGGCAGCAATGGACCGCTTTCAAACCGTTGTTCCCCCGTGGCATTCTGCAAAGAAATGGAAAATCTTCGGGTTTTAATGTGGCCCGTACACCATGAAGCCATTTCTAGATTACCATTTGGATGTTTCTTAGACATGCCGTTTGCATATGCATCCCATTCCAGACTGAAGCTCTTGATATCCCGATTCGACGTGCAAACCTGTTCTGTAGTTGTGGGGCAAGATATCGATGTTCCATTCACCGATACCGAATTCTGTATAGTTAATGGGTTGCGGCATTATGGTTTGAGCGTTGATTTACACCTGAAGCTGCCATCATCGACAATTGAAGAATTATTTGGTAACGATCCATCGAAGTGTAAGAAGGAAGTAATTGCAGAAATGATGAAAGAGCTGGTCCAGAGTACAGACAAGGATGATGTGGAAGATCTTTGCCGGCTGTATGTACTATTTGTATTCTCGACATTGTTGTTTCCTCAGAGCTCAGGTACTATTCCTAGAGGACTCTTTTGCTATGTGGATGACCTGTCTTACATTGGAGAGTATGCCTGGGGTGTGGCTGTTTATAAGTTTTTGGTGGGAGCAATGAGTCATTATCTGAACAATAATACAGCCTACGTCAACGGTTTCGTGGCTGGTTTCATGGTATTAAGATATATAGTATATGTTGTTTTCTATTATAAGTATAGTTCTGTTAAATAATTGAATACTAAATATGTTTTATGAATATGAAATAGGCTTGGTTTTACGAACATTTTCCTAAGCGTGGCTGTCCTACCGCGCTGAGGGTATTTCCGAGATTTTTTAGATGGCAAGCACAAGAATCCAATTTGCCCAGCAACTTTGAAAGAGGCCAGGTTGCACTGAATGGCATTCAGAGGATTGAGGTAACTCATTTAACATTTTAACTTTACTATTCTGAGTCTATTATTAAAAACAAATTTTTTTGGTTATCATCTACAGCTTGTGGACATTGTTGCAACTCAGCCGAGGGAGTTGCAACTGTTCCAACCTCCCACATCAAACACTAATATTGAATCGGGGACTATATCTTTGCTGAGGGAAATTGTTGCGAATCAGCGAAAAGAGTTAAACTTGTTGGGAAAATTGTTAAAGAAGGGTGTAGAGGATGTAGAGGGTGGAGATTCTGAAACTGAGGAGATTTCGGCAGAGGAGAATGACAACGAAGATGAAGACCCTTATGCTGAAGACGGTGAGGATAACCTGAATGTCGGGGCGGAGGGTGAACGGGAGAGTGACATTGAGAGTGGGAGTGATGGGCTGATAGCTGAAAAGGTTGAAGAGGCACAGGATAATAAAAGTCCTGAAAATGCTGCAGTTAAAGAGATGGTGGGGGTGGATTCTGAACAAGATGTTGAGAACAATGGGCAGGTTGCAATTGAGAAGGAAAGTAAAAAGGTCGAGGAGGGTGAGAAGAATGAGGAGCAGGTAGATGCGGTTGTTATATTAACTGGTTTACAAGAGAAAGAGGTGGAGAATGATGTGGAGGAGAAAGAAACCAAAGATGAAGGTGTTTTGGAGACTGGAGAGTATGTTGCGGAGCCGATATTGATTGAGGATAAAGTATCGAAGGCTGAAGGGGATCATGAATGTGAGTCCATTTATGCCAGTGGTTCTGATTCGAACAATTCGCGTGCTGAGCGGAGAATGAAGAGAGTTGATGATACCGTTAGCTCCCTTATCACTAGCTCCATTGTCACTAGCTCCATTGTTATTGATGTCAGAGAGAGGGCTGATAGGAATAAGAAAAGAAAATCCCCCGACTTCGTTACACCTCCGTCGTCCACGGTCCCGAAGACAAAGAAGAAGGTAATATATCAGATTTTCAGTTAATTATAATCAAATGTCAGTTGGTTATATGATAATATTACAATCTGTAAATTTACATTCTTGTGTTGTGAAGGTGAAAACCCTTATGGATGACTGCATTGAATATGTTGGGAGGTTAGACTACCCTGGACGGGAGGATCTTACTACAGAAGAGCGCGAATTGAACGATGGATTCATCCGGGGTGAGTCTGGTGGGGAGGATGTGATTGTTGTTTACAGAGGGGTTGAAGAGGAAGTCCATAATTCTGACATTTACAGACTACTTTGGGGCTGCGAGATGATGCAAAAGGTGTTTGAGTGTTATGCTCAGATGCTGAACAGCAGGAAAAATTCGACAAAAATTTGGGTGATGTCAGCTCACGCGACAACCGAGATATTGAAGGGACTGCACGGCCAAAAGTTCATTAAGGGTTCAAAGAAGAGATTGCATCGTGTGGATATGGGAGAGCTTGATGCATTCTTCCAAGCCGGTGTCATGGGGAGTGTGCGTATGTATCTTGATCGTTTGAATCTCGATGTGTTGACACGATATCGTTACATCATCTTCCCGTTAAATATGAAATTTCATTGGCATATGGTGGTCCTGGACACTGAAAGGAAGGTATTCACACGTTTAAACTCAATGTTATCTGCGTTGGCAACTGGGCAGGCGAAAACATGGGCAAAGTTCATCCGAATGTACTTGTTTAATGTGCACAATTATGAGATCCCTAGTGATGACGTTCAAGGTCAGGTCTGTCCCCAACAAGATCCCGGCAGCCTTGATTGCGGTGCCTATTTCTGCCTGTTTGCCGAATGCTTTTCTAGGGATAAGCCTACGTTTTGGAGGGAGATGCCGAATGTGAAGATGCCGTATTACCGGGCTCATCTGGCTGCTACGATGTTGAGTGAAGCAAAGATGCTATGTTGATTTGTGTAGGAAACATTTGTTTTATTTCTGGATAATTTCTGTTTTTTTTTTGTTGTTGGTTTTTCCGTTATGTTGTTGTGAAGGGACGTAATTTTTTAGTGTAGGCCCTTGAACATTTTGTAGCCTGCTGCCCATATTAATGCATTATAGTATCAGAAGGCGTACCATTCGTACTAATGCAGTAATTATACGTATCCTTTGTTGCGATGACACATCTTTCTTCATCTCGTATACACTTGTGAATATGTTCGTACATAAATGGCCGAATGCCGCATCTAATAGGCCATATCTCGTGTAATTTCAGGAAAACAATCTCGTACACACTTGTGAATATGTTGGTACATGCATCTAATCGGCCATATCTCGGTTAATTTGTGGAAGACAATCTCGTATAAACTTATGAATATGTTCGTACATAAATGGCCGAGTGCCGCATCTAATAGGCCATATCTCGTATAATTTCTGGAAAACAATCTCGTATACACTTATCAATATGTTGGTACATGCATCAAATCGGCCATATCTCGTGTAATTTGTGGAAGACAATCGCGTACACACTTATGAATATGTTCGTACATAAATGGCCGAATGCCGCATCTAATAGGCCATATCTCGTATAATTTATGGAAAACAATCTCGTATACACTTATGAATATGTTGGTACATGCATCGAATAGGCCATATCTCGTATAATTTGTGGAAAACAATCTCGTACACACTTATCAATATGTTCGTACATAAATGGCCGAATGCCGCATCTAATAGGCCATATCTCGTATAATTTCTGGAAAACAATCTCGTATACACTAATCAATATGTTGGTACATGCATCGAATCGGCCATATCTCGTGTAATTTGTGGAAGACAATCTCGTATACACTTATGAATATGTTCGTACATGCATCTAATTTGTCATATCTCGTGTAATTTTTGGAAAACAATCTCGTACACACTTGTGAATGTGTGCGTACATAAATGGCCGAATTCCGCATCTAATTGGCCATATCTCGTATAATTTGTGGAAAACAATCTCGTACACACTTATCAATATGTTCGTACATAAATGGCCTAATGCCGCATCTAATTGGCCATATCTCGTATAATTTCTTGAGAAGTTCCGCGTATAAACTTCGATCAACCCCCCGTAAGCCTGAATTACACAACTTTTAGTCGTACAAGTGGTCATTGTTGGTAGAACAAGGTGACATAATTACATTGCATGTAATATAAGATCCCATAATAGCATTTTGTGTCTCAAATGCTACATGGCACCACCACATATATGTTACTCTAGTATGTATCACTTGGTGCGATGTCCCAAACGCTTCAATTAATGAATCTCATTTAGTACGTATAACACATAATAATGCATTACAGTATCACATGGCATACCATTCGTACTAATTCAGTAATTGTACGTATCTTTTGTTGCGAGGACACATCTTTCTTCATCTCGTACACACTTGTGAATATGTTCGTACATAAATGGCAGAATTCCGCATCTAATTGGTCATATCTCGTATAATTTGTGGAAAACAATCTCGTACACACTTATCAATATGTTCGTACATAAATGGCCTAATGCCGCATCTAATTGGCTATATCTCGTATAATTTCTTGAGAAGTTCCGCGTATAAACTTCGATCAACCCCCCGTAAGCCTGAATTACACAACTTTTAGTCGTACAAGTGGTCATTGTTGGTAGAACAAGGTGACATAATTACATTGCATGTAATATAAGATCCCATAATAGCATTTGTGTCTCAAATGCTACATGGCACCACCACATATATGTTACTCTAGTATGTATCACTTGGTGCGATGTCCCAAACGCTTCAATTAATGAATCTCGTTTAGTACGTATAGCACATAATAATGCATTACAGTATCACACGGCATACCATTCGTACTAATTCAGTAGTTGTACGTATCTTTTGTTGCGAGGACACATCTTTCTTCATCTCGTACACACTTGTGAATATGTTCGTACATAAATGGCAGAATTCCGCATCTAATTGGTTATATCTCGTATAATTTGTGGAAAACAATCTCGTACACACTTATCAATATGTTCGTACATAAATGGCCTAATGCCGCATCTAATTGGCCATATCTCGTATAATTTCTTGAGAAGTTCCGCGTATAAACTTCGATTAACCCCCCGTAAGCCTGAATTACACAACTTTTAGTCGTACAAGTGGTCATTGTTGGTAGAACAAGGTGACATAATTACATTGCATGTAATATAAGATCCCATAATAGCATTTGTGTCTCAAATGCTACATGGCACCACCACATATATGTTACTCTAGTATGTATCACTTGGTGCGATGTCCCAAACGCTTCAATTAATGAATCTCATTTAGTACGTATAACACATAATAATGCATGACAGTATCACACGGCATACCATTCGTACTAATTCAGTAATTGTACGTATCTTTTGTTGCGAGGACACATCTTTCTTCATCTCGTACACACTTGTGAATATGTTCGTACATAAATGGCAGAATTCCGCATCTAATTGGTCATATCTCGTATAATTTGTGGAAAACAATCTCGTACACACTTATCAATATGTTCGTACATAAATGGCCTAATGCCGCATCTAATTGGCCATATCTCGTATAATTTCTGGAAAACAATCTCGTATACACTTATCAATATGTTGGTACATGCATCGAATCGGCCATATCTCGTGTAATTTATGGAAGACAATCGCGTATACACTTATGAATATGTTCGTACATGCATCTAATTTATCATATCTCGTGTAATTTTTGGAAAACAATCTCGTACACACTTGTGAATATGTTCGTACATAAATGGTCGAATACCGCATCTAATTGGCCATATCTCGTATAATTTGTGGAAAACAATCTCGTACACACTTATCAATATGTTCGTACATAAATGGCCTAATGCCGCATCTAATTGGCCATATCTCGTACAATTACTGGAAAACAATCTCGTATACACTTATCAATATGTTGGTACATGCATCGAATCGGCCATATCTCGTGTAATTTGTGGAAGACAATCGCGTATACACTTATGAATATGTTCGTACATGCATCTAATTTGTCATATCTCGTGTAATTTTTGGAAAACAATCTCGTACACACTTGTGAATATGTTCGTACATAAATGGTCGAATGCCGCATCTAATTGGCCATATCTCGTATAATTTGTGGAAAACAATCTCGTACACACTTATCAATATGTTCGTACATAAATGGCCTAATGCCGCATCTAATTGGCCATATCTCGTACAATTACTGGAAAACAATCTCGTATACACTTATCAATATGTTGGTACATGCATCGAATCGGCCATATCTCGTGTAATTTGTGGAAGACAATCGCGTATACACTTATGAATATGTTCGTACATGCATCTAATTTGTCATATCTCGTGTAATTTTTGGAAAACAATCTCGTACACACTTGTGAATATGTTCGTACATAAATGGTCGAATGCCGCATCTAATTAGCCATATGTCGTATAATTTCTGGAAAATTTCCGCGTACAAACTTATCAATATGTTCGTACATAAATGGCCTAATGCCGCATCTAATTGGCCATATCTCGTACAATTTCTGGAAAACAATCTCGTATACACTTATCAATATGTTGGTACATGCATCAAATCGGCCATATCTCGTGTAATTTGTGGAAGACAATCGCGTATACACTTCTGAATATGTTCGTACATGCATCTAATTTGTCATATCTCGTGTAATTTTTGGAAAACAATCTCGTACACACTTGTGAATATGTTCGTACATAAATGGTCGAATGCCGCATCTAATTGGCCATATCTCGTATAATTTCTGGAAAATTTCCGCATACAAACTTATTAAAAAACAAGTCAATACAACGAACACAAGTCACCACAACAAACACAAGTTAATACATCAAACACAAGTCACCACAACTGAAAGAAAAACTACGAATGAATTTCAACAAACTAAGAATCAAGGGTCTCTTTGCAACCACGGCGATTGTGACCCTTTCGGTTGCACCGTGAACATGTAATTGCTCTTTTGACAACCTGAGATGGTATTCTTTTTTGTCTCCTACGTCCGGGTTGAACTCTCACTTCGGGTGGATAAACAAATTGATCCTCTTCGTTTTCAACCAAAACTATCTCTCCACCTGTTGGTATGGGGTAGATAGGCAACCTGTACACTTCTCTAAATGTCGCAACAGAAGACGCTTCGTCACAAAATTCATATAACGAAAGTCCTTTGTCCTCAATACAAGCACAAGCATGCCTACAAGCTATTCTGAATATCTGCCACTGCTTACAAGTACACGTTCTTGTTTCCAAATCCACGGCATAAGTTGACTTACCCTCGGTAACTTCAAACAGAAACGGGCTTGCACGCTTTAAGGTCATTTTGCGACCCTCATTATAATTCTGCCTCAGTATCTCTTCTTGTTCAGGACATATAAGTTCAATGTTGTATGTTTCTCCAAGATCGCGCCTATCCTTCATCATGGTCATTATTTGTACGCGTATCTGATCAACCATACCTAACATAGGTAGAACCCTTGCATTAGTCACCCAGGCGTTCCAAGACTCCGCAACGTTGTTATTTATGACACCAAATCGTTCGCCCGAAAAGAGAGAGTTCGCCCAATTCTGTGGCTCTGATTGCAGGATGAAGTCTTCTGCACGAGGCATAGCTTTCACAATCTCAGCCACATATTTCTGGTAGTCATTGAACGAGGTAGTGTACGCGGCTTTTTGGAACATAAATTCCCAATGTTTTTTGTTCTTGTAAGGATAGAATCTGAGAATCTGCAAAAAAAAAAAAAAAAAAGGATTACATAGGACAGCATAAATACTACATAAAGTTTGAGATTTCTGGAAAACAATCTCGTATACACTTATCAATATGTTCGTACATAAATGGCCAAATTCCGCATCTAATTGGTCATATCTCGTATAATTTCTGGAAAAGTTCATGTTCCTTAATTAAAAAACAAGTCAATACAACAAACACAAGTTCATGTTCTGAATTAAATACTTCATGTTAACAAACAAGTCAATCAAATAAGTATGATGTTTCTTACCTGAGTCCGGAAATTGTCAACAAAATGTCGTAGGCAATACGCATGGTGGCTGCCAGGAAACACTATTGGGATGGCCTTCCGTAGACCAGAATGTCTGTCCGAGAAAAATGTATACGATCTAAAACTGATTATGCCTCGTGTCTGACTCGCTAATGCTTCATGCAATATCCTACAAAACCATTCCCAATTGGCATCGTTTTCAGCGCTTACAACCGCATATGCGAGGGTGAAAAAACCATCATTGCCGTCCTTCGATACGACAGACAAGAGACAGCCTTTGAAGTTATTCTTGATGTGAGTTCCATCCAGAAAAATCAACTTCCGGCAACCTCTCAAAAAACCAACCAGACATGCATGAAAGCAACGAAACAGCCTCGTGAATTTTTTGCTATTATCCACCTCATAATCAGCAAAACTCCCCGGATTTGTTTTTTTAACGGCATCACAATACCATCTCACTCGATCATACGATTCACCATCATACCCATGGATATCATACATAGCTATTTCTTTACCCTTCCACACCCGTTTGTAAGGGATTTCAACACCATAATCCCTTTCTAAATCGTCTTTCATTTCTTTAGGAGAATACTTGGGACAAGTTCTAACCTTATCTTTCACAAGGTTTGCAATCCAGTTAGCATCAGCTCTAGGATGACCCTTCGACATCAGAATACCCTCTCGACAAGTGTGCTGCAAGCAACATTTTCTTATTGCAAAATTTAAGTCTTTCTTGCCATAGGATGCATAGATACGCCATTTACAATTCCTATCGAGACACGCCGCTATGATCTTCGAACTATCGTTTTTAACATACTTGAATGAACGATGGATAGCCACGGAGTAATTTTTCAGTTTTGTCCGAAACTCACCCGCATCGCTGAACCCTTGGCCTACCCCGGTTATGCACATACTCCACGAATCTCGGGAATTAGAAGCCATAGCCTCAGATTGGGGTGTAAGTGACGTTCTCACATCTTCTCCTCGGTACCTAACAAGGCTGCCAAACAAAACAATGTAGCAAAATACAACAAGTCAGTTTCATCATTGTAGCAAAATACAACATGTCAGTTTCATCATTGTAGCAAAATACAACATTGTAGCAATTTACAAAGTACCTGAACCCAGTCGATCCCAGATGCTCGGTTTCATCATCCCTATCAGTGGCCTTAATATCAACATATGTCAAATTGAACGTTTTATGTAGATCAATCATGTTATAAACATCTTCATCACTCAATAACCTAACTTCATGATCCTTAGCATGAGGCGCAATGTAGGTCAATCTTAATTCATTCATGTTTACCTCAGGCCAACAACCACATACAATTGTCTTCAAAGTCGTCAAATTAAAGTCGACCCTAATTGAGATTACCTGCATTTTGTGATTATAACGAATACCACCAAGAAGACGCACAGGTGTGCTACATTCACCAACTTCATGTGGGCTACCCATGTCTAATGCCGAAACAGAGGCAACAATTAATTCAGCAAACTGAGCTAAAAAATGGTGAAAGGAAAGAATTAATTCAAAGGCAACAATTAATGACGAAACATAGGCAACAATTAATTCAGAAATTGCCTGAGATTAGCAACGAGGGGAGTCAATAATCAGTCCTATATTTCGTCGGCGAAGGTCGTCGGAGCCGATTACAGTAAATTGCATCGACGGGATCGGCGAGAGAGATGGCATCTTCTAAATGTGCAGAGAAATTGCAGGACAGGTTGGTACGCTAGACAAGATGGAGTCGTCGTCGGAAACCCACCGGGAACGTCTTCAAATCGACGCCGGCGGTAGAACACTTTCTTCCTCAGCGCTGCACCGATCCCCTTTTCCTTTTTTCTGGTTGTTAATGTTGAAATATACAATAACAATAATAATAGTAATAAATGTGGGTAATATTATTAATGGTTAATCACTCAATTAAGTTATTAGGGCTTAATCACTCAATTAAGGCCATTAGGGAGCAAATAAAAATTCAAACTTTGATTTGGGGAGTTAGTAGGGATGGGCTAAAAATGAGGGAGTGAATGAGGATTTTAACAAACCTTGGGGAGATAACAAAGACAATCCCAAAAAAAAAAAAAAAGAAATTGAGGGTGTATTTAAAAAATAATAATTCGGAGGACCCTTAGGAACAAATTGTCTCCTCTATCGTGTGGAGCTGTCATAATTCCGACATCACATCTGGAAACTGCCCCTTCTCAAATCTTGTGTAATTTTCTCCTCCGTCTTCTTTTAAGATTTATCTTGTATGTACATGTTGTTCTATGTATTTTCTGTAATGGATGGATGTATGTTTATCACATGTAGCCCTGCGCACACCAATTGCCTGATCATCATGATCTGTCGACTGTTTTTTCATTTTCCATTTTGTGAACTCTCATTACCTTAAATTTGTCGACTTCTATAATGCCTAAAATTGGAGATTTGTTATTTTCTTGAGGATTGTAGTGATTTAGCTTAAGGGATAACCTAGTTATTTTTCCAATTTCCTCCTTTTCTTTTAATCAAGTTTCTTGGAGATTTCCCTATAAAAAGCTTCTTGGAGTTTTTAGATGCTGAGCTCCGGTGATATAGCAAATACATATTAATATACAAATTGTTATACTTTTTCTTTGTAGCATTGCTGGTGAGGGAGGGGGTGATGGATAAAATGCGATTATTTCCAATATCATCCAGCTCAGATAGTTCGCCTGTCGAGCAGAGCAACTCCGAGAAAAGTCAGGCTACACTATACCTCAACATATATGATCTGACCCCTCTAAACAACTATTTTTATTGGTTCGGATGTGGAATTTTTCATTCGGGTATTGAAGGTACAATCGGTTATGCTTTTATAATTCAATAATTTACTATTTCAAAATTTGAGTTACATTTTAGCTAATTTTTCCTTTTAATTGAATAATATTTGGCCTGAATCTTTGTTGATGATTTTAGACTTTTAGTCTATTTTCCTGTTAGCTGGTAGTTTATTCTTTAAGCCTAAGGGGCACTATTTTTAAATGGTATTGAGGAGACACAGTACTATGGTGGTTAATCGTAACATTTTGCTGCAGATTTATTCTTGTCAGGGGAAAGTTAGAATTATGCTAAGAACACTCATTTTCCAGGTCCAGTAGAAAGTGGCTAGAAGGGGTCTAGATAGAAGACTTTCAAAATGTTGATTTTTTATGCAGATAATTAATTCTAGAAATTGTTTAAACTTATTTCTATACAACTGGAATACATAATTGGTTGATTGGTTTGATTAGTGTTTGGAGATACTAGGTGATTCCGCAACTTTTCTCAGGATTAGGAGTGACTTGATCTAATGAAATGATGACCAAATATAGCTCCAGCTTTCTCATTACTATTGTTTTTTGCGCACTCTTGAATAGATACACCTTTATTTGCTTTAGATAAATTACTCTTCACTATTTCTTCGGCAAAGCAGATGTGACAGTGTAGAGTTTACAATGATTCTTGCTAAGTTACCAGATATGCTGATAGCTTTTCATAAAGAGCAAAGGCTCTAAACAATGAAACTTTGAATCTCATCTGTCCTAGCATACTAATGTTTTTTATGGAAACATTACCAACATTAGTCCTTGTTCCTCTTGTGACAATGTTCTAGGGACTAAGAATATTGATGATTGACTCTGGATCAAATTTATTTTTGGAAAGTCCATAAAGTTTCAAATTACTCCAATTCCCAAAGGAACTTACAAATAATTTACTTGACAATATTATGATAGGTTAGTTGGATAACCAATTGATTTCTAGTGTTTACTTCAATATGCTGGAGGCCTTGTGCTGGCCCTTTGGCCCAAGAGATAGGATAGACATGGATAGACTATTTTGCATCTTCAAAATTAAGTTGCAAAATAACGCAATTTTCTTGTGTTATTTTAAGTCACAATATTGCACCCAAAAATATCAAGGTGGAATGAGAGGGTAAAGAAGGAATTTTATGCCCCTAAAAATGGGTTATGCATGTCCAAGTAAACAATCCAAATTGTTGGGTAAATTTGACACAACAATTACTAGCCCAAGTAAACATTAGACTATTATATAATCCAAAATCTGTCTACCAATAACTATATCCGTTTGGATTGCAATCTAACAAAGTGAACTATATATTAGTGATGCATCTAAACAATAGCCACAAAAAATGGGAATGCTGGTTTGGTTGACTAAACATCTTGTGAGAGCATCAGTGATTATGGTATTCCATGAAATGTTGCCATCACATTTGTCTTGTAAGGCTTGTATATTTGCCTCCTATTCCATTTGACATATCATGTTAAGCACACACGGAATATTAGATCAAGAAAATGACCATTGATCAGAAGATCATGGAATATATTCAACCGCTTCAGTTCATTTCAGAAAAGACTTCCACATTTCAGATTTGGGTTATCTTAGATTGCCAATTATTGCAAATTAAATTTTACTCTCTTACTGGTGCTTTTCGGAATAAGCTATTACCACCCCCTTTGTAATCTAGGTGGATCCATAGTACCCATATGCTTTTCATTTCTTTGAATCTGCTCTGATTTATTATACTACTCCAAAACATAGCATACTTGCTGACAATAAGTACTATCCCTAGTTACCTTTGCATTTTCAAATCATAGTCGATTGAACAAATTTGACATTCTGAAGTCCTTCATCTTACTAGTAGGCTAATTAGCCTTTCCTTATTAATTTAGTAGCTTTAATTTTTGATTGATGGTCATTTCTGAAACTGCATGATGTTTATATGAAATCTCTGCTCGTATTCTTACGACAGTAGAAACACGATGATTCATAAAATAGAACACTTATTTAACTGAAACCTCTTGAGCATCTCACATTCCTTGTAAGGGCTAACTAATTTTTTATAAGACGGTAACAGAACTATGTGCAAAGTTAAGAGAAGTTGATAATTGGTATGAGAATGGGTTGAAGTTTGCTTTTTCAAGATGTGCTAGGGCCAGAACTGTCCACAAGGCTAAGAAAAAAGGTAGATTTTCGAACTGCAAGGTATAACTTAGAACTGACAATCAACAATGAAGCAAAATATTAATCTCTTCTTCTTAATCTCTAACGTATTGGGTTGCTTTTGACCTGCAAGTATGAAGTTCAAATTTTCACTAGTGTTATATTCAATATCTGCAATTTTTTCTACTGCAGGATTGCACTTGAAATGAATAAAATTTTCTGGTTATGATCATCAATCTTCATAATACCTATACCCATTAATTTCAATGTAATGCCGGATTCCAGAAACTAAAATCCTGTAGAATTCTTAAACATAAGCATGAATGTAGATGCATGTTTAATATATGATTGGGAGCAAAATAATATCTGCTGCTTAATCTCTAATATATTGGTTGCTTTTGACTTGCAAGTATGAAGTTCAAACTTTCACTAGTGTTATATTCAATATCTGCAATTTTTCGGCTGCAGGATTGCTCTTGAAATGGATAAACTTTTGTAGTTATGATTATCAATCTTCATAATGCCTATATACATTAATCTCAATGTATTGCCAAATTCCAGAAACTAAAATCTTGTAGAATTCTTAAACATAAGTATGAATGGAGATGCATGTTAGAGTTTATGATTAGGAAAGCAGACATAATCTCTGCCTATACCTGGCCTTGATTGCCTCCTTGATGCATAGTTCACCATTAACATGTTTATCAAAATTACTTATTAGTAATCATTAGAGTCAACTGCACAATGTGTTCTACAATTTTCTTTTCTTATTTTGGATATTCCTTCAGAGTTAGATAAAACAGTTTATGGCTTCCTTCTCATTTTTTTTCTTGTACCATAGATTTCCCTTCATCATTATGTTGGTACTTTTCTTGGTGCAATTTATATTGGTAACTTTGAACAGATAAACATGTGAGCTTTCTTCACTAAAAGTTCCCAAATATGTTTTGAAGAAGCTGTGGCCTTCGCACTTTTGCTAAGCATGTAATATCTCTCTACCAAAATTTTCCATCTAATCCCATGAGTCTAATTTTGTTCTTAATAGATGTTGCTTCATGTAACTTTTTTGCGATTCAACTTATTATAAAGGTTCTTCCCTACGTATACGGACCAGAACAAGCATAGATTCCTGAAGAGAAAACATTTATGAGACTTACTTATGCCGTTTAGTTTATACATATTCTGTTACCATCATAATAAATACTATTGCAACTCTGCTACTTGTGTAAACCTTATTATGAATTGCCAGATCATTTGGTCCATTATGCTTGTGAACCACATATTCTACCTATTTGGATTCAGTAGTTTCGTTGGACAAAATGGAAGAGTTATCCTTAATTGTCTATGATTATTATTGTATATAAACCCTTTTAAGTAATATTCATGTATCAGAAATCCCCATGATCAACACTTCTGTAAAATATATGTTTGATTTTGAGACAATACTATACTTATATGAATCACACATGAGTTCACTAAATCATATGTGTCGTAAGTTAAATTAAAATTTCTAATGTTTTACTGGAACTTTTTAGTACAGACAGTTGCATGTCTTGAATCACAATGGCAATGCATTAAGTTAATATTATTTATTGTTGTTGTCTATTTTCTTTATAATGTAATATTACTATACGGGAGCCTTCTCTGGTAACTATATCAAAAGAAGATAATTAGGCCTGGCACGTGTGGACCTAGTCACTTTATAAGCTTAAGAATTTTGTTCATTTGGATGTAATCCATTATGGATTATAGAGAAATCCGCTTCATACCAATAGCAATATTGTTCGCCTTTTCATTCAATATAAGAAATAGCTTTTACATATTCACTTTCTCGAACTATCTGTTTTATCATTCTTATGTGATGGTCCTATATCTTAGATATTATCCTATCTCGTTGATCATTTTTTACCTTTAATAATCAATCTTTTAAAATAAAATAGCGCATGGGCTGGAATATGGCTTTGGAGCTCATGAGTACCCAACAAGTGGAGTGTTTGAGGTTGAACCTAGAAGTTGTCCTGGTTTTATCTTTAGGCGCTCAATCCTTTTGGGGAACATCAACATGTCTCGTTCCGAGTTCCGGTCATTCATGGAGCATCTTTCGAACAAATATCATGGGGATACATACAATTTGATATCTAAGAATTGCAACCATTTCACTGATGAAGTTTGTCAACAACTCACTGGACAATGTATACCTGGTTGGGTGAACCGACTGGCTAGATTAGGTGAGGATTGAAATCTTTTTTTGCATTTCTTAAGTTGTCTGTACTGCGTGATGAATACGTCTCAACCTTTTATTGTGGAAATCACATATTATTAAGTGGTTTGCCATTAAGCATACACAAGCAAGGTGTACAAGGCTTCTTTTTACCAAAAAAAAAAAAAAACCTAAATAAAAAAAAAAGGAAGACAATGGTTTAAGAGCAGTTAGTGTAATCTATCTTGAGTCTTCCTCTCTCTCTGCATTATTCATTTGCATACTTCTTAATATGACTGCTGTGGTCCAGATTATTTATGTTATTCATAGTTAATTTTATGTTCTTTCTTTTGATGCCTAGAGAGAGATCTTTTGTTCTAAATCTTTTAGTATGAGCGCTGATGGTCTACACTATTGCTGCTCTTATCGTTTATCTGACAATATCTTTTCTAATTTCAGGTTCTTTCTGTAGTTGTCTGCTCCCTGAAAATATACAAGCTACATCAGTCACGCATCTCCCTGATCTTGAAATGTTATCAGGCAAGTACTTGTAGATAGTGTTTATGTACTTTGTCATTTTATTACCTGTATTGGTTGATAATGACTGAGAAATAAAAACCTTTTTTATGTTAATTTGAAGAAACTAAAGTTGTTTGGTGAAAATAGAGAATAGCATATCTACAGTTTTCTATCATGAGTGTCACCATCCACCAGTTTTTCCCTAAAATAATGGCGGTACAAATATTAAACTTTTACTTAGGTGTTCCATTTTTATTCGTTGCCTTATTGTTTGGATTTAATTATGAATAACGGAACAGGAGTTATCTTTCTTAAATGAAGTCAAAGTACAATTGCCGACCATCAATTGTTATCTTGCCTAAGGCCTATTTTATTCAAATAATTTGGTCGAAGATAGATTTTTAATTGTTCTGGTTTGATGCTTCAAGAAATCTCGTTTGTCTGGATTAACTATAAAGGGAGCTAATGTGCTTTTCACTATTTTGCATGATTTAAAACACACCATTCACTTGATTAACCATAAAACAATGTATGTTATGCTTCTTTTTTTTTTTTTTATAAAGTTGTGTGTGATCCAAATAGACTTGTCATTCATGTTGCACTCCTTCCAACAAATACATCGATGGCGTAAGAATCAAAATTTATCTGTTTACTATTTTGTTCTTTCTATGTTTCGTGGGACATTTTGTTCAATATCTTCATATCTATTTTGTTAACATTTTGCAAACTGGAAAACAGATGATGGAGCAGAATCTTGCGCGTCATCTGCTGCAGGAGAGAATTTGGAGGAGGATCTAGATCATCATCTCCTTACCACGCCAAATAGTGATGTAGCTTTGTTGAAAGACAAACCAGTGAAGTTAGCAAAAGATATTCTTTGACTTTCATCTCTTCTCCCCTACAATTCCATATTTGCTTGTGTATGAGTATGTAAAATCTCCGTATTTTTTTAAAGCTTAGTCACCCACTTAGGGGGCACCACCCACTTCTTTTGAGTGTAATCATTTCAGTTTCGCCCCTGTATTCTTTCAAAACGATTGGTTTAATTTCAGAATTTGGAAGCAAGAAACCGTTTGGGTTTGGTTTTCAATATCTGCACTCGCAGTAGATGTTACTTTCAAAAGGAAATTGGTATTTATTCAATAGATTTATCACCCACTCGTTTGGAATGGTTGGTAAATGCTAAATTTAAAATAAATTAAATTAGCATTAGAATAGAAATTACACAAAATTACAGGAAGACGTACTGTAGTGCTTGGACGTTGGGCCACTACATTATCCGCACTAAGATTTAACCCTTATACGAAATAGGAAAATTAGTATATATGCCAAGGCACAGTGAACATTGCGGATGCGCCCAACCTAAGCTTGATGGTATCTATTCCCTGTATTTAAAACCTGTGCAACAATAGACAAAAAGAACAGCACAGAAGAATAATGTACAAGCATGTATGGCCATGGCCGATATTATTTAACACTCTTCAAGCATGTCATCTAAACATGTATTCAATTAATCCATCAACATTGTAAATCACAGCATAGCCCATACGGCTCAACACTAAAACATAATATGTACAATGGCTAACAAGTCCCAAAATGAAATGTAATGTGTGGACATCTCCATCCTTGCGACACCCCGTCTGCTCGTACGTACAGGTTCGTGCAACGTGTGAGTTTAATTTTCGTATTTGCATTTAATTTCATAATTATTTGGTGCATTTATTTGAATTCTATTTCGTTATTCTATTTCTTATATGATTTATTTGAATTATTTGTTAAGAATTTGCCCTAATTGAAATGATGATATGAATTCTTATGAATTGTGAATTTGCGAAATATGAATTTAATTCCCGAGTATGCTAATTTCGTGAATTATGTGAATTATATGATTTGAGGACTTAAATTGTATGATTTTAATTTGATTTGGACTTGATTGAACCTTAGTGGACTCAATTGAACTTTTTCTTAAAGTTTTGGGCCTTTTTGCAAAATTGGCCACCCTTGAGTCTTTTAATCATAACTTGAGCTCAGGAACTCGGATTCGAGTTCTGTCTTCTCCGTTGGACTCGATTCGACGATTCGGATCCAATGGAATAAGCCTTATAATTTTTCGATGTTGTTTTGACCCCGACAAAGCAAATTTCAGTCACTTGTAGCTTATATAACCTATATCACCTATCTTTGAGCTAGAGCACTCATTTCTTGTACTTGTTTTGACCAAGACACATCCTAAGCCATCCCTCATCTCCCTCTTGCTGCACCATACGCACCATTTCAACCACAAAGCTAAGGAAGAAGAGCAACAAGAGCAACACCTCCATTCTCATCCTTTTGATCTCATTTGAAGCCATTTCTTGCTCCAACTTAAAAGGTAAGAATGGAATCTTGTTCTCCCCGTTATTGTGATCATTTTCATCCATTTGAATCTTATTTGAAGCTTGAGATACATAGGTTATGGCTTGCATGATGAATAGTTAGGGCTTGTTAGAATATTTGATGAATATGATCATCCCTTGCTTGATTTGAGTTTTGAGACTTATATGATGTTCCTTTTGGCTCATTTACTGCTAATCCTTGGTCTTATTTCATGGTAGTTACTTGGTTGTTGAGATGCCATTAATATGCCTAAGCTTTCATGTAAGAAAATAGAAGAAAAACATGTCCTTTTTGATCTCATTAATTGTCGGATCGTAGCATGAGTGTAAATGGTTGAATTGCATGAATTTGCTTAGTTAGATGCTGCCTTTGTTACCATACGCAGCTGTTGTTGTTGTGAGCTGATAACAGGGGAAAATCTGCACAAACTCCATGAAGAAGACGATGCAGTTGCATGACACGCCCGTGACTAATTTGCTGCGTGTGAGATGACACAGCAGTGTCTCTAAGGCTTCGTTTCTGACCTGAGACACGGATGTGTCTCTTTTTGTTCTTGGGAAAGGTCACGGCCATGTCCTAGTAGGTTTTCTTAGGGCTGTGGTTCTGCATTGAGTCACGACCGTGGCCATTTTTCCACTAGAGAGCAGTCACGGCCGTGACTGCCTTCTCTTGGGGTGACTGTTGTTCGTTTTGTCTTTCGTTCGTTTGTTTTGTTATGTTTCTTGCTTTGTTTATGACTTCTAATTGTTATTAACATGTTATACTATGTGTTAACTTGTTTGTATTAAATTTATGGATCAATTTGATATTATTTGCACGAGTTATGAACCGATATGTCTTAAGTGGTATGTGTTTGCACTTCATATGCATACATTGCATTCATGAGCATTGTCGGGCGTCTAATTGGTACATAATTGAGTCTAAGTCTCGGGTATTGTGTTCTTTTATTTCAGATCCTCTTCTGGACGTCGTCAAGCCCGAGGTTTAGGTGTTCGATTGCTTGTTTTGGCCCCGGTTTCTACCTTCTTTTTGCTATAAGATGAGGTTTAGGATTCTTCTTTTAGTTACACGACCTATGGCCTATTATACGTTGATTTTTACCCCGCATGCGACTATATACTTATTATATAGTTAAATACGTGTGTTTAAGCTATGTTTATGATCTTATGAATACGCATTAAGTTTATGGAATCGGTATAAGTATGCGCATACGTAAGCTTATGTTTTTAACGCTTTATGTTCGTATATGTTATGTATGAGCAAGGTAAGCCCTGAAACATGGGAAATTGGTAAGATTTGGTATATTCGGACTCGGGAATTGTGGGTAAGACGTCCCGGTAGTCCTTTCTATGTTGGTGGCGTGGCCAATGGAGCTACGACGGCTGAGACGGTAGCGCGTGAACAGTAACACGGCAGCGGTCCGGTGACTTTTTCCGATGAAGGTTAGTGATTTCCAAGGTTTTCTGACCCCCTGAGTTCATTTCCGACATCGATTTGATCAGATTCTAGCCGTAGGAGGGGGTTCCGGCATGGCAGCGGTGGCGCGGCTTTTGGTGGCGATTTGGAGCTTTTTCGGCGAGTATTCGGCAACGGGACCTTCAGAGAAGTTGCTCAACTTGACGAGGCCGAACTTTTCATGTAGGTGGCGGCCCAAGAATCGGCCATTGGCGATGGATCGCGGTGGTGAAATGGCGGGGCTAGCTCCGACAACCACTTTGGAGGTTTCGAAGAGCTCGTTACGGGTAAGACAATGCCTCTTTCAGATCTAATTTTCGTTCACCGGTTTGGAAGTAATTTGATTTTGAAGATTTGAGGGTTTTCATGTTCTTGGATTTGAAATTGGAGACGATTGGCTTGGAATTTCCAGAAATTAGTTGAGGAATTGGAACGAGCACGAGGAATACTTGCATGAGTGAATTTTGGTTTTTTTTTTTTTTTTTTTTTCCGGCAGGCTCCGGTGGTGGCCGAGCGGTGGTCGGCCACTGTTCTGGCAGCTCCGGTGGCGGCGTTTCGCCGGTCTTCGTGCAGTTTGTTCGCCTCGTTGTGGTGAGTCCAATGCCACTTGTCATTCGTCAATCAGATGCCCGGTTGAATTGTTGTGATTTATTTTGTGTAATTTGAATATTTGAAATTTATTGTTTTAATTGCAATAAATTGGTAATTGCTTGATTTGTCGATCAATATGAATTCCAATGTGTACGAAATCATGTATTAAATGAATTATGAAATGTATTTATGTTTTGATTTGCAATTTGAATTCCGATATGTCGAATTTGAGCCATTTATCTAACTTTAAGGGGTGTTTGTGTAATATTGGGAACAATATAAATTTGTTTGATTTAAATTAAGTAAACTTTGTCGAATTGAATTCGTTCCGTGAGATATGAATTGAGTATACAATATATGAAATATATGAACTTAGTATGATTGGAACTTGATATGTAACTCCGTGGGATTTAAATGAAATTCGAAGCATGCTATTATATCATTTGGTTGTTCTTGTACTACGTGCTTTTATATGAAATGTGATATGTGTAAATGTTTTGATTTGAAGTATGAGTCCCGGCATGTCGAATTTTGTTAATTGCTTAGCATAGAGGGGAGGTTTGTGTAATTTTCTGAAATGTGTAAATTTGCATGATATGAATTAACCAAACCGTGTTAATTGAATCTATTATGTATTATATGAATTGATATGAAATAATGTGAATTGCATTGCCTTTCAAGTTCTCTTATTTGCATTAAGTGTGCACATGAACATGCCTTAATGTTTTATTCTGCATATAATTAATATGAATTTGAACCCTGCTTACGTGATTACACCCCTTAAGTGTTAGAGCATGTGCCGTGCGTCTCTGTGTGGTTGTTTGAGTCTGAGTCTGAGCCCTGTCTTGTGTTTTGTGTGTCCAGTTGGTTCAGGTGCACCCGGGGTGGTGAAAAGTGGGTTGTGCAGGTTCCGGGGTGAATCGTTTGCTGTGTCTTTAGCTTTGTCTGGTACCAGGTGAGGTTAGAATATAGTTACAACCTATTGGAACGTTCTCGTTTTCAAATGCATGCGGTTTATAAGCCTTATGTATACATAGATATGTGTGAAATATGTACTTTGATGGTTTTGCTATAAGTTTGAAAGTACGAAACGCTATGTATGAGCCTATGTATTCTTGGTTTCGGTTTGATAGGATTTTAAGGTTAGTGTGTGATATGTACGTACGATATGATAAGTATGATATGCATGGAATATGTCTGTCTCTCTGTCTGTAGCGGGGTTTGAACTTTTGAAACTTTGAACTTTGAACAATATGAACTAGGCCCCGGAGATTTGTATGTAGGAGCCCCGGGACGACATTGGGCCGTCGAGTTACTCCCTAGTGCAGTCTCCATCTGTCTGAAAGGATCAACCCGAAATCCACCAGGAGATTGGTGGAGGACGGGGTCCTGAGGATTTGAGCGGCATTGAGCACTCCCCTCGACTGTTTGTGGATGGTTAGGGTATGTACAACCCTTCCATCACCCGGAGAAGAGGTATGTATGTCTGACTTTGATTTATGTTTGACTCTGAATTTATATGATTGGAATCTGAACTCGTACCCGCCGAGTGTTCTGTCTATCTGTCATAAGTTCGTGAAACGGGGGAAGATTCTTAAATTAAGATAAAATTTGGTATACTTTTAAACTAATAAAATATGCTCCGATATGTGTGCTAAGTCTGCATGAATTTGAACGTATGTTTTGATCAGTCTATAAGTTACGTTTTGTTCGTTCTGTTTTGATAAGCCATCCTATATATATATTATCACGAGCAAATGTTTTGGCGTGCAAAAACTAATCCCGGATTCACGAACATTTAATTTGGAACGTGCTGTGCCATATATATATGTAGGTGTGTGTGGGTAGCCCCTCACTCAATCTTTGGACTGACCCCTCCCCCTTTATGTTTTTAGTTGCAGGTTCAGGTTTTGGAGTTCGAGCTAGGCGGCTTTGAGTCGGGTCTGTCGAGTCTGTGTCTGTCTGTTTGATTTGTTAAGTACTTTGTTTCGAATTGTGTAGGAAACTATGTATATGATATATTTTATGCATGTAACGCCCCGAATTTCATTAATCATAATTTTATGTTTATTACAATTTTATAAAATTACATTTTATCAAACTTTCATGAAATTTCATGAATTTATTCTAAACTAAGAATTTATTTCATAACTTGAAAATATTTATTTCGTGAAATAATAGCCGAATATGATTTAATTGTCAACTTGTCCCTATATGTGCATTTCTTTAAATCTAGGGAGTTAATTGCATAAACTTTCGAGGACTTAATTGATTATATTTCAAAACCCTACATACTTGATTGCATGATTTCAACTCTTGAGGGACTAAATAGCAATTTAAGCATTTCACATATTACAAAATTGATGAATCACGTTATAGCTCTTCCATAAGGTTCCTTGTTCATTTTTCAACCAAAATTCATCGATCATTTCTTCCCTTTCATAACCGAACCATAAGCTAAGAGAGAGAGAGAGAAGATTTCATCAATTTCATCCAAGAATTTCAAGAAATATTGCAAGTTTTGGGAGCTTGTTCATCACTATCTTCTTCTTCATCCATTTCTTTAGCATTCTTGAGGGTTATGTGAAAGCTAGGGTTTATGATTTATGTGATAAGTGGTATCAGAGCCCGGTTGCAAAACCGAGGTTCTCCTGTCGTGTCGTGTCACGTCTAGGTCGAACGACATAGGATTAATTGATACTTGGTGAGTCTTGCATCTTATTTGAAGCTACTTGGACTAACCTGAATTTACTTGAATTAGTTAAATTACTCAATAACTTGTGCCTTGCATTGATTTATGCTATTAATTGCCAATTAATTGATCTTGAATTATTTGTTATACTTGTATCTTATGATCTCAAATATGTTCATTAGCATTTCCTAATCCAACATGCATATCTAGTGTTTCGGTTACAGGATGCCTCGAGATAGATCTCGCCGTGATCATTCTCCCGGATATAGGAGACATCACCACGATCATTCTCCTCGTGCTCCTTCACCCCCTCCCGCTCAGCCACAAGATTTCATGAATGCAGTACTTGGGTTAGTGGATCAGAGGCTTCAAGAACGGGTTCCTCCAACACCACCTGCGCCATTAGCCCCACAGGAGAACCCTATCTCTGCTATACTACGGAATTTCAGAATCAACAACCTCCCAAGTTTTATAGGGGCGATGATATTCAGGCAGAGATGTGGTTAAAGGAGGTAGAAAGAATTTGGCAGCTTATCCCGTGTGATACGCAGGAAAAAGCTCGCTGTACTCTTACCCTGATTCAGGGCGAGGGTTACTCATGGTGGGAGAGTACTCAGATTGTATTAGAAGCTGCCGGGGAAGCTATTACTTGGGAAGTATTCGTTCGGGAATTCAGAAATAAATTCATTCCGCCAGCTTCCCGCATTCGTAGATTAAGGGAATTTACTGAGTTGAAACAAGAAGAGAGATCTGTTGGCGAGTATATTGCAGAGTTCGAGAGACTGTCACGTTACGCTCCCAAATAGCAAATGATGACTTTCACAAGGCAACACAATTCGTGCAGGGACTCAGGCCGGAGATCCAGGATGCCTTAAAAGCTGCTAACACAAGTACCTGGGCCAAGGCTACTACTAATGTAACGCCCCAGTTTTTCAGTTGTATAGCATGACGTAAGTGTTTACCAAATTGTGCGAAATAATTGTTTATACGTGGTATATATATTTAATTCTATATGTTAAATGTTAATTATTTATATCTTAAATTGATTAATATTAAATAAATACGAAGTAGTTGTTATTTAAATCCTAATGTTACTAGTACTATATATTTAGTGCATTTTACTTTAAGTGATATTAACTTCATGCGTTTTAAATTAAATTGTATTAATCTATGCATTTGACTGTTAATTAAATAAATGTGTACCCTTTGTTTTAAATGATACCTAAACCGTGCCTTTCATTATTTAATTATTATGGATTTGAAATAATGATATTACATCGTGCATATTATTATTATTATTTAAAGGTGAATTTTATTTTGTTATAACTTATGAAATGTTAAGGATTTTAGATGCATGAGTGATATAAACGTGCATCGTTTTTATATGATTCGATACCATAATTTCGTGAAAATCTAACATGTTGTAGTTATATGTGTCATGAAATGAATATATGCTCGTTTCATGTTTTTGGATTCATTTGCATTAGTTTCGAATTCATTTTGATTTCGGAATCCAAAACGGGGGCTAACGAGCAATTAGCGCACCTTTGGTTCCGTATGTGATATCTTGAGCTAGGAGACTCGGATTCGAGTTTCGTCAACTTCGTTGAACTCGCAACGGAAATTCGAGTTTAATGAACTTAGCCTTATATTTTTCCCGAATCCAGTTGAACCACCGAAACTCAACCGAAAAACGAAACGAGAACAAAACCGCCACCTTTTACCAAATAAATCATAACTTATTCAATTGTTGACCAAATTAACTATGTTGGAGGCTATGGAACCCTAGTTAAGCAAACTATCACTCCATGCCCTCTCGTAACCAAACCATACTCAGAAAACAAGAGAAAAACCAGCCCAAAACCTCTGCTCCACTTCCATTCCCGTAGCCATGCCATCCCTTGGAGATTCAAGCTCAAATCTGTTCCATCTCCCATCCAATTCACAAGGTGAGCTAAGGATGATAATATACATTCACTAGGTGTCATTTTAAGCTATGCATCCCTAAATTTGAGCTTGTATGCTTGGAGATATGAAGAGCTACATGAATAGTTAGGTTTGGCACCATATTCTTGATTCCATTCATTCCTTGATGATTTAGATTGATTCCAAGCATGGGAATGATTGTTTTGATCTCTTCTTTACATTTATGGTGATGTATTAGATGATGGTTGAGTCATTCATGAACCACCATTGATGGATATTCAAGCTTTAGCATGAAAAGATCTTCACACTCTCCACTTCACATTTCAATGGTTTGGGAGCATGTTGGTGTGTTACTTTGGAGTTGTTTCATTGCATTTTCGGGTTCAATTGTTGGCTGATCATGTTAAGGAAGTTGTGGCATGGCTTACCCCTGTTTTTCGTGCATTTTGGTTGCTGGTTATGGCTGGTCGCGGCCGCGATCGCGATTGGTGTAAAACCAGTCGCGGCCGCGACAAGCGTATGGTTGCTGCGTTGTTTTTACTCAGGTCGCGCCCGCGACCTGAATCCTTTGTATTTCAGGTCGCGCCCGCGACCACTGTACACATTTGCTCACGTTAAATGCTTAAAATCCTGAAATTCGGCCATTTTATTAGGTAACGGACACTACCATTTTTGTGAAGAAATGGGTCGCGGCCGCGATCATGCCCAATTCTGCATGAAGTTTGATATTTTGAACGTGAATTGCATGGCTTTAATTGATTGTTTTTGGTTCAATCACTTCATTAACGTGTCATATAATATGTTATATTATGTGTTATGTAATTTCATGAGTTTTCGTAACCTATCTTCCGAGATATGTTTCAATGTATCATTGTTGCCCTAAATGTGGACATGCATGAATCCTTACTTGCAATGTGTGCCCTAATTGTTAATGTATCTCTTCTTTTATGGCTTGTATGATAGGTATACATGTTATATGACGTGTCATGCTTGTTCATTGGTATTCTTGGATTGATTTCGCTTAAGATATGAAGAACATGATCTTGAACTACATATGTGTTTTGATGCTTCATGTTTGAACCCTAAGTGATATCTTACTTCTTTTTGATAGCTTGCTTGAATTGTATATATGTTACACTACGTGTTATGTTCGTTATTCCAAATTCGTGGATCAAATTGATTTAAATGTGAAGGTTATGAACTTGAACGGCTTTAAATGATTCTTGAAATGAACGTTTATATGTCTTTAAGACATTAATTGTACACGAGAATGTTTCTATGACATGATATCATATCTTATACCTTCATATCATATTTATTGCATTACCGTGCGTCTTACATGGTTCATTTAGAGTCTTGAGTCTCACGAACAAGTTACATTGTCTTTTGCACAGTTTTCTCCAGGGCGGAGATGCCGGGTTCATAGGACACTTTCAAGTCTTCTTGTCTTCTTGGTTTTGTTCGGTAAGATGCGTACAGGTGGGTTTCTCTTCTATGTAGATAGATGACCCTATATATACCCCAACGTGTAAAGATTTCGGCCAAAAATATATATATGTATATAGAGTCGTTTTCCTGAGTCACTGATTTTAAACGTAAGCCTTATTTTATGAACCCACCAAATGTTTTGGCGAGAAATGATTGAATGCACAGAATGGGGCCCAGGGGCTTGATGTGAGTGGGGACCCGAGGAGGCAAGGGCTGACGGTAAACCCTCACACTAGTCCCACTAATGAACGACGGTACCAGACCTCGTCAGGAGATTGGCGGGGAAAGGGAGCTGAGTGCCATCTGGGGAGTCATGTTCCCCTTTTGGTCAATGAATGGATGGTTCGGGCCGATCACCCGACCATCAACCGGAGGGAGAAGGTATATATGACCGATTGAATCGAATCGATTGATTGAGCACAAAGAATGATATGCATGAACGATTTAATGAATGAATAATTGTGAAATTACACATGGTGTTGGTTGGAGTTGATGCACGCCCACTCGCCGGGCTACAAAAGACCTAAAGAATGAAAATGAACGTTATAATCCCTTTTGATGACTTCTTTATTTTACCCACTTGGGAACTGCACTAAAACCCTCATCTGGGATTATAACTTGCATGTGAATGTTAAATATTGTTATATACGCTATTTATGCCTCATTTTATACCCACCAGTCTCGTATAGACTGAACCCGGTTTGTTTTCAGTTTCTTTGCAGGTTGGAGTGCTAGGCGGGGAGTCTAGTTCGTCAGGTCTATTGGTTAAGTCTGAGTCACTTCTTCTGCATCTTGTAGTTTGGTTGAATTTGCAAGAATGGATAAATGTATAATTATGATTGCGATTATGGAATTATGTTATGAACGAATTTTCGAGAACAGGTTGTTGTACTCGATTATATGCTATGCATCTAGTTTGGCATTTATCCTTGTTCTTTGATTTGGTTGCAAATGTTTAGTTCCCGCCTAGCCTAAGGAGTGAGTGAGTCCCCGTTCGCCGTGATCTAGCTCGGATATGGATTGTCCATTTCATATTCGGGTCGGGTCTCGGTGCGGGGGATGTGGCACCTTTCCGGTTGGGGTGTTACAACTAAAGCATTGAAGGTTGAGGATTCGGACAATGCAAGGAGGTCTATTCCTCGCTTTGAACCGGATCCAGTTTCGGGATTGGAACAGGGCTCCAATGTGATGCAAAGGTCCATTTAGGGTCAAGTCTCATGTATACATGTATCCCTTGCACTGATTAGCTTCTTGTGGCGTGGAGCAGAGACCGTAGATCGTGTCTCGACTTGCATTTTGTCGGTAAAGGTGAGGTTTAGTTATTAATTATCTAGAACCATATAACCTTTATGTGGATTTCGGCCAAATTAAATATATATATATATATATATTTATTTATAATCGTTTTCCAAGAACAAAGGATTTAACAACTACCCGTGTATGGTGTTACCAGTCGTGTTTCTTATATATATATATATATATATATATTTATAATCGTTTTCCAAGAACAAAGGATTTAACAACTACCCGTGTATGGTGTTACCAGTCGTGTTTCTTGAAAACTAATCGTGTTCATGATAAGCAAGCCGTGTATCATGTTATCGTGATTGAACCATGATCATGTTTGGCGAATTATCGTGTATCGTGAATTATGGGCCCGAGAGTGAGTGTTTGAACCAATCGGGAAAGCATAGGGCTGACGGGTAACTCACACACCTCTCTCACACCGTGGGGATGCCCCCTGAATCCACCGGGAGGTTTGGTGGAGGAAGGAGTCCCGTACGTGGGAGTCATGCTCCCCACGTACATCGTGTTATCGTGGGTGGTTTGGGCCTTGCAAACCCACCACCAATGGTGAAGGATGAATTTCGTGTTATTAATCGTGTTCACCAAAATGACTAGTAGGATAACTTAATTAAATGAAAGTGTAACCCTTATTCACTATCGAGGTTTGGTTGGAGATCGTGCACGCCCCTCGCCAGGGCCATTGATGATTATAATAAACATGATGATCGTGTTAAATTTGATAGTTGTAATCTCGGGCGAGTTCTATGTTATTCTTGTACTTATATTATTTTAGTTACAAAACCTTACCCGAAATTATAACTTGCATGCTACTTGCGTTTACATGTATTTATGCCCCTCACTCGGTCTTCACAGACTGACGCCTCCACCTTTTAGGTCTCGTTCGTGGCGTGCTAGGCGGGAGTCGGGTCGTGTCTTTTATCCAGCTAAGTCTGGCATAGCGTTTCTTTCCATGTATTAGAATTTCAGAGTATCATGTTAGTAGTTTTGAGCACTTATATATGTGAATGTTATTTAGAAGATGATAATGTATCATATGATGAAACGATATTATTATGTTTCCGTTTTTGAGTTTCGTGTATTGGATTTATTTTGCATTTAAGGGTCTAGTCCCGCCTAGCTAGCGTGTTCTTTTATTTGCATTGTCACCCGTTCGCTATAGGTTAATTTATGTACTGATTATCCGTTTTGTATATGGATTGACCTATGGTGGGGGGTGTGGCATCTCCACGTGTAGGGGTGCTACAATGCAGGTTTGTACTTATGATTTGAATATATAGAATTCGGGACAGGTTAGGACAGGCGCTCGGATTAGATGAACCCGTTGTGATTTTATAATTATTCGGGACAGGTTTCTAGGGCCAGTTGAACCCATTTATTGTATAATTATTCGGGACAGTATAGGACAGGTTTGCCGGATTAGTAGAACCCGTGTAATAGATTTTGATTTCTGTATGACACTGTATGTTTATTATACGTAAGTTTTGAAAGTTGGTATTTTGTCTGGCTTCCACTGTCATGTTTTGCATTCTTTCTTTTGAATAGGGTTAGTTACCGTCTAGCTAGTGTGTGTGTTTTCGTTAGTCACCCGTTCGCTGTGACTTGGTACGTGTGCGGAATTTCCATTTCGTACACCTGTCGGGTCATAGTACAGGGGTGTGGTACCCCACCGCTTGGGGTGTTACATGCATGAACGTGTTTCAATTCTGCAATATTTATATACTATGCCCCGTTTTATACCCACCAGTCCACTTTGGACTGAACCTGTTCTTGTTATCAATTTTTGCTTGCTCCGAGGAGTGCTAGGCGAGAATTCGAGTCTTTTGTGTGTCTTGCATTTGAGTCTAGCATTCTTTTGTCACTTACGCTCATATTTTATATTTTGTATTATGATTATGGATATGTTGGGCGTACTTGATAGTTGAGCCGTGATGGCCTTTGAATGTTTGTATACTTGTTCTTATTTTTGGAGCTTGAAAGCTCATTGTGCTGGGTGGTGGGCCCAGAACAGTAGCGGTTCGGGTCCACATTTTGAAATTTTGTTTATAATACAAGTATTAAAATATTTCTAAAACATTTTAATACAATAGCGGAAGACTAGCCGGATATACATACATGCAATTGATAATAAATTTTAAATCACTTAAGCAGATAAATATCTAACATGCAATTAACACTTAAGAGCATATAATTTATCATGCTTAAAATCATATAACTGTAAAATATTACCGTACTGCAAACATGGCTATCTAACGGCATTTTTCCAGCTCCTTTCCCTTTCGTGAGACCGGCAGAGCTTCCCTGGAATAACCCCAGAGAAACCCTCGGAGTGTGGGCTCCGAAAGTATTTCTCTAAATACTCAAAGAAAATAAACTTTAAACTAGAAAACCCTTTTCAGGGTTAAATCTCCCGAAATTAGGCGTTTTATATATAAACACCTAATTAAAATTAATTCCAAAATAAATCGGAATTAACTAGGAGAAAAGTGTAACGCCCCAGTTTTTCATTTTATAATAATGTGACGTATTTGTTTATAAAATGCGCAATTTAATTATTTAATTACGTGATTAATTGTTTTTACGTGTTTTATATTTAATTTTATTATAACTGTTATTATTTTATTATATTATGTTATAATATTTATTCTAATATCATAAATTATATATATATTTCGTATATATATATACATATATGAATATATGTTTAATTATGGTATTATTAATTTAATGATTATACTAATTATATGTTTTATTAATTAATCATGTTTTAATTAACTAATTATTTATATATATACATTTATACGTGAAATCATATATATGCATGAAACCATAATTTTTGCATGGGATTTAATATAAATTATGCATGCAAAATTATATTGATGCATGGAAAATTTGAATTTTGTATGGAATGATTTCTGCATGAGTTTTTATTAATTGTGCATGGGAATTTATATGATTATGCATGAATTGCATATATGAGCTTGTTCGTTATTTTGTGCTTCGTTCTTATATGATATGATATCAAATTGCCGCGATTTTGTAATATGTTGTACATATATGTGTTATGAACATGATTCTATGCTCAAATTATGTTTTCGAATTCATTTGTTTAGTTAACGAATTTAATTTCAATTGAGGAACCAAAACGGGGGCTAACGAGCACTTAGCGTACCTTTGGTTCCGAATTTAATATCTTGAGCTCGGGAACTCGGATTCGAGTTCCGTCAACTCCGCTGAACTCGTAACGAAAATTCGAGTTTAGTAAACTTAGCCTTACATTTTTCCTAATTCATTTGAAACTCCGAAATCCAACCGAAAAATGAAACGGAGACCAATTTGACCTTGTTACACCAAATCAGCCATATCTCATCCAAACCATAACCAAATTAACCATGGTTTGATTCCTTTTAACCCTAACTCAACCATCTATCAGTACATATCAAGCTCTAACCGAGATTATCCTCTCACAAGCCCCAAAATATCAGCCAAAGCTACTGCCCTACAGTCCAGTCCCGAAACCCTTCTTCCCTTGGAGATTTTGGAGCTCAATCTCGTCCAAACTTCAACCAATCATCAAGGTAAGCTTAGGGTTGCATAGTATGATTAATTCTGATCATTATCATCCTTCCATTCATGATTTTCAGCTTGGATTCTTCATTTCTGGGCAAATTCCCGAAAATAAGGAATTTTGGGCAATATGTTGATCTCTTTCGTTTCTCATTGATTTTGAGTGATTCCAAGCCTGAGTTTGATTGTTTTAACATCCTCATGTCATTTATGATCTTTGATTTCGTAGTCGTTGAGTTATATATGAGATAGCATTTATGTAAATTTCAGAAAATTTCACTTAAGATCACGTATGCTTCCATGCTTTGCTTGATCACTCTTGGAACTGATTTCCTTGTGAATATATGATATTTTGCTGCTTATTTGATGACCTTTTTGGACCTAAACTGAATCGGATTTATGGAATACGAGCATGCCCTGTTTTCGCGTTTGTTGCCCTGTTTTTTTTCAACTGACTTTCAGCTGTCATTTTGCTTCGTTTCCTTCTTCCTTTTTGGCTGTCCAATTCGTAGCTTTTAGCATGTATCTTTGTTGAGTTTCTTGCAGCATTTTGGACCTTGTATGTTGCTTGTGTGGCCTTCGTTCTTGTTGGGTTTTTCATGCTCTGTTTCTGCGCCATTTCTGTCAACCGAGGGAGCTACTGCTGCTGCACGTCACGGGCGTGCTGTTCTGCCCGTTCCAGCGAGGAACGGGGGTGCAGCAAAGCCTGGGACTTCTGTACCGAGACACGGGCGTGTCTCGGTCCAGGCTTTAAGGGTGACACGGGGGTGTCACCCCATTTTCTCCAAACTGTTGCTGCGTCTTCTTTGCTGCTGCTGCTGTGTGTTGCTGCTGAATATTTGTGGATTGTGTTGTAGTGTGCATGCATGGAATGAGAATGTGTGTGCATGGTTCTGTGTTTGCCAATGCATGCATGTGTGTAAAATATGGTATATATATATTGTGCATGTAAGCATGCATGGGGTGTGTTTGTGTGTGTACGTGTGTTACATGCATGTTTGTGTATAATATATATAGTGTATATTTATGCATGTAATACATTATATTATATATGCATGCATGGGTAGGTTTGTGTGTGTGTACGTGTAGTTATGTATATATTATATATGTATATTGTATATTATTATATATATATGATTATATGTATATATTATATTATATGTATATTTAATATATATATTATATTATGTATACTTATTATATATTTTGATATTATTTGATTTAATTTAATTATTGAACTTACTTGAATTCTATTTCGCGTATGTATTATACTGACTTTTGATTGAACGTTTATTTATTTCATTCCTAAATGTGAATATGAATATAATATATGTTGTGCTTATTAAATGAATTTTAGATTAATTGTTATGCATTATGAATTTATAAATTTATGAATGTTATGAATATTGTAAATTTATGAAATCTATATGAATTTATGCAATTATGAATTTATGAAATTATGAAATCAAATGAAACATATGAACGAATGATTTGAATTATATGTTTTAAATTCCTTAATCGTGCACATGAACATTTTTATAATATAACATGATCATTTATGCATTCATATCATATTCACTTCATTGCCGTGCGTCATATATGGTTCATTAAGAGTCTTGAGTCTCACAACACGTCATGTTGACTTTTGTACAGTTATCTCCAGGGTGGAGAGCTTTTGATCGTTCAGGCACTTGGTGCTCGATCCTTGTTTCATCACGGTTCAGGTGAGGGTGGTTTTCGTTTTAGCTATGTAACAAACCCTACAACCCTTATGTGAAAAGCTTTGGCCAAAACCCTTATAATTATATATATATAGTTTTCAAATGGAGTTATCGAGTAAATTCTTCTGAATTATACGTATGAGCGTATATAAGCTTAAAAATGGTTTTGTAATGAGGCTATGCTCCAAACCGTGTGCCCTCATGCTAGCTATGGATTAGGATGACACGGAGAGGTACGTATATAGCATATGCCGAGTTACACGGTAAGGTATGAATTCTAATGGTATATATCATATGTATATATGGATATGTTTTGGCGAGATTGTATGGATGATATGTTCACGGGCCCCGGGACTTAGTATATGTGGCTAACCGAGGAAGCAAGGGCTGACGGGGATCCCATATACTAGTCCTACTATTAAACAGCGGTACCGGACCTCGTCAGGAGATTGGCGGGGAAAGGGAGACTGAGTGCCATCTGGGGAGTCATGTAACCCCTTTTGGTCAAAGACAGAGGTGGTCGGGTCTTGCAAACCCACCACCAACCCGGAGGAAGAAGGTTGGTTATGATATGATTATGCACCGTGCGGGAATGCCGGGATCCGGATCGCCCAAACGAATATGTTTATGATATGAATTATGGTCTGTGTGTATTATGACGTATTGCATGATCACCTATTTAAACTATATTATGGATATTTGTCGTACACGGTCGGAGTTTGGATGGAGGTTGTGCACGCTCACTCGCCGAGCTTTATATTTATGTATGATCTATGAAAGTAATAAATTTAATATGAATTAGTCGTAAAAGTCGAACATTGTTATCTATTTTCTCGCCCTTTTTAGGAACTAAATTCAAATAAAACCTTGCTCGGGATTTACGACTTGCATGTGCATGTTTCTATATATATGTATCGCTCCTGCTCACTCAGTCTTCTAGAGACTGACCCCTCTCCCTCCCCATTCTTTTAGTGTGCAGGTTTGATCTTTGGAGTTTCGGGCTAGGCGGAGGTGTTGGAGTTTTGAGTGAGTCGAGTTAGATTAGGAGAGTCTCTCAACTCATTCATGTATTGGAATTATGTATAACTCATTTAAGTTACATCACGAAATTTGATACCTATGTATTTATTATGAAATTGGCTTTACTGGATGTTACTATGATTTAAAAGAGGCCTGAAGAGCCCAAATTCCGTTTATAGCTTGTATGTTTGTGGTTGGGCTTGGCCATGCATAATATGTTGTGGGTTGGTAACCATTGCAGGGTCTAGCTCCGCCTGGCTTAGGAAGGGTTTTATGTTTGTCTCCCGTTCGCTAGGGTTTGATACGGGTGCGGAGTTACAATTTCGTTACTCGTGTTGAGCTTTAGTGCGGGGGATGTGGTGCCTCACGTGCGGGGTACTACAAAAAGGGATATGGTTTCAAAGCTAAGAACAAGCCAAAACCTCTCCCAAAATCATATGAAAATTTATGCCAAGGATCAGCCTATTTATAGGCAAAAGTTCAGGGGTAAAAAGGTCGTTTTAGGGATAAATTGAAGGGCATTTTGGTTATTTTGCAAACCGCGTCCCAAGCTGACCAATCAGATGATACCACGTTGAAGAACTTGTCTCCGCGAATCCATCGCCACCAACCACGCGCCGCCGGAAGGTCGCCAAGTGGTTGGCGAGTGTTGATGAGCGTAGAGCCCACCAGAACGCGACACGTGTTTGGGTCTGGTCCTACCCGGACCAGATCCGGTTCGACCCTATCCGAATAGGATTCGACCCTATTCATTTGACTCGCTTTGATCGACCCGTTGACTAGCCCAGCCCAAATCAAATCTGGGCCATTCATGCGCGCTGACGTGGCGCGATCCTAGCCGCACACCGCGCCCAGTCAGCGCCACCTGGGGCCCGATCTGCTGACGTGGCTTGCCACGTCAGTTGCCACATCATCCCGATGCCATGTCATTTTTTTCTTTTAAAAAAATTTAAAATTTTATTTTCTCCAAAGTAAAATTCCGGGCATTTCCAACTCTTTGGAACTTTGATTTATTTTCTTAAAATAAATCCCTTGGCTTATTTTCAAACACTTTGAAAAATCATTTCTCTTTCTCTATTTAATATTTTCTCTTCGGGTTTTCAATTGGGGCTTGCAGGGGGATCTGCAGGACTAATTAATTTTAGCTCCAAACGGATTAATATATTATCATCTCATGATAGTAATTAATTACCGTTTAACAATATTTAATTCCACTAAATAAATATTGTTGCACCCTAAAATTAATTAAATTATTCACGAATTTCTCGATCTAGAATAATTTCGCATTTCACTCCTCTGTGTAGATATCCATGAAAAATAAATTGCAACTACTATCATTTATTTTTCATCTCTAATCTGAAATTTATTAATTTGCCTTAAGTTCAAATTCTCTGTATGTGAAACACATTCATCATACAACTTTGGTGACGTATCACGCGAAGTGCTTTGGCCAAAGTCTTAATTCGAACTTTTGAAAATCTATTTCAGGGATATCTTTTACCTTCCAGCAAGGCCACAGATTCCTTGATCAATATAACTCTTTAGCACATTTTATGTTGTCACTGAACGTACAAAGTATTTTGGCCACCCGTTACCGAGACCTCACTTCGAGTATATTACAGTGATTAACACTACATGCCTAAAGCCGAAAGATTATCAGGATTAAGAGTATAATGCTTCCTGAGATTTATTCATTTTAGATAGCAGTATAAAATGAATAATCTCAGTGGTCCAGTTCGATGTTTCCAATCCTATTGAAAATCATCAACTTGTTATAATTGGAATCACTATTCCCTATGACGAAAGACTAATCATCTTTTATAACCACGTTATAGTCTTGATAAGAACATATTCTTATCTAACCGATTAGAACTTTAATGACACGTGATTTCGGTGTTCAAAGTCTTTTCCTATGAAACAAATTTCATATAAGAATACCACCATACATCATTAATTATCAATATGTGAAATACTCACAACTTGTCGTAAATTCAGTTTAATTAATTCAACAAATTGAATTTTCAGGGCACTATTCCCAACAATCTTCCACTTACCCTAAATTCAATTTGGGCACACATTTATGTCTTATTCCTTTCACACGAGTGTCAAAACTCGTTTTGCACTCTTTTACCCCAATACTTTGGTGAAGGAATCTTATAGATGTTTCTCTGGGCCAGCAACTAGGAAATCATGAAGCCAATACATCTAACTGGTTGCTTCTCAAGCTACCATGTATTTAACTTCTATGGCGGTGTAAGCAATACAAGTCTGCTTAACATTCTCCAATTAACGGTTGCTCTTTCTAGAGTAAACAATGTTGGAAAACAGGAATCAGAAAGCATCGAAAATTTAAAAATTTTTCCAACTTTTCTTGGAATCGCAATCGTGTATCTAAATTCGTAGAGATCAAGAAACTCACTTGGGTAGTAGCTTTCTTGACACGTTTTGAGCCGCCCTCAAACGCGCTTCATGCGGTAATGGCAACCCGTTCCTCTAAAAGTCTCTTTCTACTTCAAAATCCATTGTAGGGATAACAATCCACACCAACCTAGATTCAAATCATGTTAGGGAAGTTCTTAATAATATAACATAAAGAAAGAAACATGAAACGAGAAAAGCATGATTGAAACTCCCTTCGAAAACCAGTTTTGCGAAAGTAGAAAACTGCCAGTCACAAAACCCTCGTGAAAAAATTCATCCTTCAGGATATGGACGAATGGTTTTCGCCATCTTCTTTGGTTCGATTTTTTCACTCGTTTCATGTTGGGTTCAGAATCGTCTCATCATCCCTTCTGATCGTTTTGCTTGATCCCCACTTTTTGGTATAGCTCGAATCTTCAAAACTTCTAACTTGAAGCTCTCTAGAGATAGTCCACCAACTTGATCACAATCTAACTAGTAAGGATGCTAGTTCTCTAGTTAGTGTTTAGGCTTAACCTAGGGTTTATTTGATCTTGGAGAAAGGAAGGTGTTCAACATATGAACCAAAACAATTGCCAATTAGCTCCGTAAGGAGCTCGAGCTCTCCTATTTATAGAGAGGGGAGTGCTGAAATTCCTAGTCCTTTATGGGCTAGGATTTTGGTCTCTCTCTCTCTCCTATTACTTGATCATCAAGTAATTTGACTTTGGCTTTGAATTCAAATTCAAATCAACTTTCAAGAGAGCTAAAAATATCCAAACTATTTTTGGATAATTTTATACTTTATTTATTTTAAATAAATAACTTATTTTAGCTAATTAATTAATTCATAATTAATTTACTAGATTATTTTTCTCCAAAATAAGACTTTCTTTTTAATTCAAAATTAAACCAAAGTCTATTAAATAATTAACAAATTAATTATTTAATCACCAAAATAGTTATTCACGTGTGGCACACGTGTCATAATGACACGTGACCCACACGCGTGATTTCACACGTGTGGAACCCTCTAGGCCCGATTAACTCATTTAATCATTTTCAAGCCTCAACTCATGTAACCAAGTTGTTGTGTGTGACCCTCTAGGTTCTCAATTCAATTAGCAGTGACCCCAATTAATTAATTCACTAATTAATTAATCAGTCCACAGATTAAACAACCATAGTCTAGCAACAGGTGTTTAACCCCTAGCTGAATTGGAATGTTCGGATTCGACAGAACCTTTAAGTCATTGATTCATGTGAGATACAATCCTCCTACTTACTATCTCTCAACCAAGATCTAGGGCAAGGGAATAATCAGAACCCTAATAATCCGGTCTTAAAGCTAAGTGCATTTCATATCCATTTGATCTCAATCCAAGAAACCCTTTTCTTGATGTCTTGATCTACTGCCTTGGCCAAGGACTCGATATGGCATATGAATGACTTACACAATAAGAGATCACCTTGCAAATGCAAGTGTAGGTCCTTTCTTGATTCTCATTCACTTTCATGAATCGCTTGTGCAGCCCCAACATAAGCCTTGAATCAGTTGTCTAAGGCGACACCCTTTAAAGCTTATACCTAAGACTATAGAGTTAACTCATAAAGTGACAATGAACCTCAAGTCTTAAGGATCAATTAATCACATCAATGACTCTTGAGATATTTCCTAATCTGGAAGTTTCCATTTCCTGAAATAGAAACTTCCTTTCCCATTTAGGAATGTTCTCACACGGGGCACCTCAGTGAACTTACTTATTAAAGTAAGCACCCTCATGTATCATGCACGTATCAACTATACACTTTGCACCTCCATGAAACAAGGTGGTCCTTCTTAAGGGCGTGATCCCACAAGCAAGCCTTAGAGGAGTCAGGTTCACACTCCCACTGTCTGTAGGACTCATCGGCTTGGAGTATTTTACTAATCATGACTTATGTGATATAGGGCTCGTTTCATGAACCATTTCACCTAAATGGTAGAGTCCTAAAGTCATCAAGATTAGGGGAGTTCTCATACATGCACAGCTAAAGTAAACGCATACCAAACAAGAGCATATAAAGAAGTGTTTACCTATGATATTAATCAATCGTATATTATTCAAAGATTGTCTGTGATACCAGGAAAGTCCCAAAACGGATTATGACTAATCGGCTTTCTAGGGCACTATTCCTAACAATCTCCCACTTGCCCGTAAAAGCCATTTAGGTACTCTAAGTCCCATCTTCTCAAGATGCACTTTGAGAGCCTATTGACTTTGGGCGTTTCCAAAGTGGATCTGCTATATTCTCTGCTGATGTGACCCTCTTGTTTACACATCTCTTAGGAAACACCTTTTCCTTATAAAGTGATTCGTAATCTCGTGTTCAGTCTCTTGGTGAGGTCTTGGTTCTCTTACTTGAGCAACCATCCTTTATTATCGTACAATATGATAAAGGAGTTGTTTCATGCTAGGAACTTCATCTAACTAGTTAGATGGAGTTTCTTACCCAAACACTTAACTTAGCGTTATATAATACGACTAAGTTCTCAACTACAATAGTCGAGTTTTATAATGTCCGTCCTTGGAACCCCTTTCCAACACATTGCATTACCATTCTGGTAGAAGTTGTATCCTTTTAATGATTTCATAATCATCTATGTTTGATGAATGGTTACATCAAATATCCTTCTAACAACAAGATCTTTTGGGCTCTGTAAACTAATACATATCCTCATTTCTTCTCAAGTACTCTGAGGACACCCTCTACAGAAATCTAATGACCTTCTCTGAGGTCATATTAGATTCGGCCTACTACGCTTAGTGTTGCGCCATATCTAATTTAGTACATAACTTTTCATACATTATGCACCCTTTCACTTAAAGGGAATTTGGACATTCTAACTTTCTTAAAGTTATCTTAGGACACATACTCTTCAAAAGAGATGTTCCATTGTCCATACTAAACTCCTTTTAGTATTATGGTTATGTACTCGCTTTGTGATAATCCTTTTATTCTCTTAGATCTATCTTCTATAGATCTGAATGTCGAGAATATAGGATAATCACTAAGATCTTTCATGTCAAATTGTTTCTTAAACAAGAATTGGTAACTTTCACGTCATCCTTGACATTCCTATTGAGAAGGATGTCATCTTCTAAAGAACCAAAATTGACTTTTACATCACTAACTTTCATATGTACACTCTGAGACTTATTCGACTTCCATCTGTGTCAAACGATTTGACTGTGGAATCGAATTGTCTAACTCCTAGAAGCCTTTATCAATCCACAGATTGACTTAGGGATTTGCATACCTTATGCATACTCCCACTGAATATGAGATTTATAGAAATACCTTATTTCAGTCTGTTTCAATCTCATATTGAACAAGATAGTTCTCATATTCATTTATCATATCTCATAGTCAGAATATGAGGATGTGGTAAACATAATCCAAATGGACTTTTGCATTTCAATCGTCAAGAAGGTTGTAATGCTTTCCATTTACTCGAAGCTCCACGAGCTTGATCCTATCAGGTGGATCAACCAAGGTCAAAACTTGGTTTGAGTATATGGAATCCATATTGGATTTCAAGGCTTGCTTACACTACTCAGATTCCAAATCTGACAGTGTCTCCTCTTCAAGTAATTCCTTGGCTATCTAGGAACGCGTTCCAAACACCTCTTAAGAAAAAGGTTTCACACGTGTACATACTCTACAATTTGGCTAAGTTTTATCAGATGGGCTCGTGTCTTCTATATGCGGCGTGGATATTTATCCTCAAATTTCTTTGAGGTCTGCTTGCTTGCCTTTCTTCTTCTACAGGAACGATTCCTTAAGAAAGGTACATTCCTTGAGAAAAACAACCTTTGTCCAAGGGAATCGCAGAAATGATATCCTATATGATTGTATAAACTTGAACTCGTTTCAAGCTTATCTCCCGCTATCCTCTTCACTTAAGAGGATTCCATTAAATTCTTGGATAAGAATAATTAGGGAATTTAGTATGCCACATTGCATAGTGCAACTAAAGGACTAATTTTGGAAGGTACTAAATTCAAAATCTCTAACTGCATATTCTAGGAGTTTATTCCTAGAATGATTATAAGTCAGTAAAGCTTACTATGGAATGGACCATATCCTATTAGGTTTCATTCCCTCATTCGGAAACACTAAGGTGTTCTCGAATTAGTTTACTGAGAGATAATCCTATTATCTCTAAGATGACTAAGGAATTAGTTGCTAAGATATTAGCTATCTCGATCATATCGATTTACCTATAAATTATGACTACTTCGGTTCCTAACCTCCTTTTGAAATTCTAAGAATTTCATATAAGTTTCGAATTTGTACTTCAACAAGTATATTCATTCATAATGATTAAACTGACGATTGTATCTAGTGCTTACATTAAGCATCTTACACTCATCAGCATGGATCGAAATCCACTATAATTTTGGAACGTTCCACGTTTCTTATAAACGGGATTCAGGAACGCTTCCCACAAGACAGGATTTACAGAAAGTCAACTCTATAGGTTCATTTTCATAGAATGATCCTAAGGTGTCTGACTTGCTAATCCTTTTATATCACGACATTCCAAAGTAATTCGAAGCTTTGTCATCTCACTTACTTTTGTTATCTCGTTTGTATGTTCAGAACATTAGTGCCTTGAGTCTTTGCAGAACGGATTATGCAGAATTGACTCAAGACTAGTGAATTCTATTCCTAGTAGAATTACTAAACGAGGTAACATTTCAAAGTACTCATACTCTTTGCAGTTCCCTTTCAAAGTCCTTATTTGCTACCATAGAAGCAAACGTCCAATTTGATCTCTAGTATCTTTTGGGCGTACCCCTTACATGCCCCTCCATTGGGCTCTTATGGGTTTCTTCTTCTTTAGGCCTTCAAGCCTTTAACTTAGTGAGTCTAGAAGAAGAATTAACCATCACAACCTTTTGTTCCTTCTTAAGGATGCTCTCAACCATTATCAACTTAAATGATTAACTATGCTGCATTAGCATCATTCTAGTTGAGCATAAAGGGTTTGAATGATAGTCGAAGCAATGTAAGCAATCAGTGCATTGAGAACTCTTTTCTCAGTTGATGATCGAGACCATAAGATCTTCAAATAAGATCTTTAGACCTTGTTCGTGTGCACTTGTTTCCTCATTTGGAATATTGAATAATTCCATAATGTTATACCTTGTAACATTTTTATGAGGTGGTTCAATTGCTCTTAAGTGGTTTGGAGAAATCCATTCACTTCAGATCGCTTCTCTCTTGGCCCGGGTCGAATTTTCACAATTGAAAATCTCGCCTTATAGAGAACAATTTCTCTTTTCGGATTCTAAAATGAATTTTAGGGTCCGAAGCCAATCAGAGTTAGTTAGGACTTAGTCAACTCTTTTGACTTAAGGATGGATACGAATGGGTTTGCATTTCATATTGTAGAGAATCACAGAATTACAACCTAGATACTAAGTAGAGAAAAATGTGAGCAGGCTGAATTATAACGATATACAAAAGATAAGGTCTTTAATCTAATGTAGCTCCCACTGTTTTTCAAAGATCTATAATTCCCAAAGATCTAAGAGGAACGCTTTTCCCAATGGGTACTAAGATCCTAAGCATTTTACCTCGAACCCACGACTCGCGGACATTCTAAGTAAAACCCTAGGTAGGTACAACTTACCAATTCTAACACCTTTAGAACTCTTAGTAATTGTTTTGCATCACCTATCTTTCAATATGGACCCACGACTCGTGCGACATCCATATTTACTTAGGCGTTAAGCTAGACCCATCAATCATAAGATCATGATCAAAACTTAGTTCGAACGACCCACGACTCGCGGACATCGCCCTTGCCAAAATTAACCACGAAATATTGATCATTTAAAATGATCAATTAGGTAACTAAGAACTAATAAGCTCCACTAGCTATCCCACGACTCGCGGACAATAACTAGCTTTACTTACTAAACTTAAAACCTATTGATGGAATGTTAGGAATTTAATTCAAAATTTGCATCTCGAATTAAATACCTATTATTCAAAATGAGCTTAATATTTAATGGGAATTTTCGAATCAACCGAAGAGTTGTTCGGTTCGACCTCACCAACATATATGTTATCCAATTTAATTAGTCTTGATTAATGCAAGTACAACTTAAATGCATTTCAAACAAGCACATAAACAGATAACATGTCCTAGCATGATACTAACATGTAATGATCATGGGTTCTACCTATCTCATGCGTGATATGTGGGAGCCACTCCACAATCACAAATTCTAACATACATGCCACATAAACAGTTTAAATCACATACGGGAAAGCGGTAACAAAATACGAGCCCTATCTCTATTACATTTTTACAATTGAGATTCCCCTCCCTAATATATTGAGGGGTCTTCACTTATGGCCTCCTTGTTACTTGAATGTGGTCCATCTTACTCGATGGGTGCATTGTCTCCAAAATGAAAATAAAACCTCACCACCTATCTCTACTCTCAAATTACAATAAAAAGAAAAAGACATAAAGTAATAAGGCTCAATCTTCATATTGGCCTTAGACAATTACACGGGGCATACCCCGGCCTAAAAAACAGTAATATGGAAAGCCACATAATAAATCACATAACAGTACGCACATAAGTGAGGCTCCAACCTCAATTGAAAAACGCAACTATAGGGCTCCAACCCCAATTTAAACCATCCATGTGCATAAATTAAAACCATACATAAGTCTAAACCCATGATCACCTAACATGCTTTTGCGAGAATTTAAATTTAGCCAATAAATTAAAATTCCCGTTTCAAGTCTTAATGACTTAAAACACGACTTGATGCGAGTCTTGTTTATAAAAGTTTTCAATAAATCCCAAATTAACAAAAACAAATAAAATTCCAATTAATTTCTGAAAATTAATAATTTTATCAAAGATTGTATTTTCCCAAAATATAAACTGTTTCAATTTCTCAAAAATCCCAATTGTAAGTTTTATTCAAAAATTAAAATAAATATTAAAAAATAAAATTTTAAAAATTAAAAATAAAATTGGGACTGGATTGCACGAAACACGAAAAGTCGGATTGCGACGGAGAAAGCGCGGCCCTCTTGGCCAGTGCGGGCGGGCGGGCGATGGGCGGCCAGTCTCGGCCGCCCTGGGTGCGCCCGGAAGGGCCTCCCGCGCGGTTGCAGGAGGGTGCTGGGCGGATGCCCTGCGCACGCCTAGGCCAGGCGGGCGGTGGGGCGCGAAGCCCGCGCTCGACGCCTTCGCGTGCGGGGTTTCGCGTGTTCGTCTTAATCCGAGTTTTGTTTCTTGTTTTTGTTCAAAAGAAAAACCAATCCAAGAAATCCAAAAACAGTTTATACAGTTTCAAATCTAAAATAGTTTTCAAAAAATTAAATTTTGCAAAAACCAATTTTCAGAAACTTTCAGGAAAAAATACAGTTTCGTAATTCAGGCTTTCTAAAACAATTACAAATACTCAATCGCATAAAGCCTAAGAATTTCTACCAAATTCAGTATAATTGAGACGAATCAGAAACACGATTAACGAGGTGGCTCTGATACCACTTGTTGGAAAACAGGAATCAGAAAGCAGCGGAAATTTAAAAATTTTTCCAACCAAAGGATCTTGGACTCGCAAATGTGTATCCAAATTCGTAGAGATCAAGCAACTCACTTGGGTAGTAGCTTTCTTGACACGTTTTGAGCCGCCCTCAAACACGCTTCATGCGGTAATGGCAACCCGTTCCTCGAAAGTCTCTTTCTATGTAACGCCCCGCTCATCCGATAAATAAGGTACGTCACCTTTCAACCTTTTTGATATGTTTAATTTTGTGTTTGGTGCGTTGTGTGGCCCACTTTTGAACTCTTTTAGAGTTAGGGCCCTTTTTGTAATTTTCTTCTTTTAGGGGATTTTCCGGTCACTTCTCGTTCGGTAGAGATTTTGACTTCTTTGATCCCTTTAACGAGTCCGGGACAGCGAAACGAGTCCGTAGACTCTAAGTTTGCCCAATTCTGACTTCGTTAGCCTGTTCTTCCGATCGTTTTTGCGTACGAGGACCCGAGATATATACCCGGATTTCCTCATTTTGCGTGCCATATCACAGCAGCTCCAGCCATCGTCTTCTTCCCCGCGACCGTCACTGTTCACACAGTGAAGGTGTGAAAACACACACTTGCCGTTCTCCCTCTTTTCTCGACGGAATTCGACGAATCAATAGTGCAAATTTATTAGCTCGACGAGCCCGTCACAACCGTACCAATATTGTGGCCAACTGAAGACCGACGACGGCGCATCGGCGGCCTGAAAGTGGCGGTGGCGCCACCACTTCGCCGGCGGCGTTCCGGCGAGTTTCGCGAGCGGAGCTTGACCCTACCCTACGTTTTTGGACCTTCTCGTTCCATTTCCGGCCTCCGTTCAGCACGAAAACCACCGCAAGTGGTGGTTCCGGCGATGACGCACCAGCAGAAACTTCAGCAGCGATTTCGGGCCTTTTCCCGGCCGGTTTTGGTGGTGGAGCCTTTACAAAAGTTGCTTAGAATGACGAAACGTAGTGGATGGCATCAGTGGCGTCCCGAGAACCGGCCGTTGGCGGCGGACCGGCGGTGAACCGGTGGGTCCGAACCGGTTACTGTTCCGGCGATTTTTCCGGCGATTTGACTTGGGGCTTTCGTAGGGCTCGTTATAAGCTTTCCAACGGTATGCCCAAATTTCATTTTCGTTTAGCGGTTTGTATTTAATTTCAGTTTTCGTCGTTGGAATTTAGTTCGGTTTTTCGTCAACGAAGTCCGGTGTGTTTGGTATTTTCTGAAATTGATTGAGGGCTTTTGTTGAGCAGGCCGAGACGTACGTTTCTGTCCTTCCGGGGATTTTTCCGACCACCGAAGACGATGTTCCGGTGGCGGCCGGTGACTGTTCCGGCGGCTCCGGTAGCGGCATTCCGGTGACCTTCGGACAGAAGGTTCCTTTCGTTGGGGTGAGTCCAACGCCACTTTCCGTTCGTCAATCGGACGCCCGGTTGATTTGTTGTGATTTATTTTGTGTATTTCTATTTATTTGAAATTAATTGTTTTAATTGCAATGAATTGTTAATTGCTTGAATTGCTGATCAATATGAATTCCAATGTGTATGAAAGCATGTATTAAATGAACTATGATATATGTTGATGCTTTGATTTGCAATTTGAATCCCGTTATGCCAAAATTGTATTAATTGTTAATTATTTTAAAATGTAATTTGTTCTTGTCTTGTGGTATTCCAGGTGAGGTTTAATTTGTAGTTATTTAGAACCCGTATAACCTTTACGTGGTTTTTGGCCAAAGGTATTTATATTTATAATTTCCTGAAAGCTCTTATTATTCCAAGCATGTTATTGTTCATGAATCAAGCAAGTAGGTCATGTTAGTGTGCACCCAATCAAGCATGTCATGTCATGAAAGCATGTACCTGTGTTCTCCTGGCCAGGTTCTCCTTAGGGAGGGCGCTGGGCTGGTCTTCGGGCTGGTGGTTGTCCGTCCAACCACAGGAAGAACAATACCCTACCGTGTACCTGTGTTCTCCTGGCCAGGTTCTCCTTAGGGAGGGCGCTGGGCTGGTCTTCGGGCTGGTGATTGTCCGTCCAATCACAGGAAGAACAATACCGTATCGTGATCGTGTGTTCTCTTGGCCAGGTTCTCCCTAGTGAGGGCGCTGGGCTGGTCTTCGGGCTGGTGGTTATCCGTCCAACCACAAGAAGAACAAAGACCTATCGTGTACCCGTGTTCTCCTGGCCAGGTTCTCCTTAGGGAGGGCGCTGGGCTGGTTTTTAGAGCTGGTGGTTGTCCGTCCAACCACAGGAGAAATAACCCTACCATGTTACAAGCCAGCCAGGTAGTGATTGCATGCACTCCATTCCATGAACGTGTTATATGATTACACTACTGCATGATTGCACGATAATTGAATTGCGTGGTCACCTAATGATTAACAAACAAGTAAGCATGTTTATTGATTGCATGAAAAGGAACAAGTATTTAATACTGATAGTTGTATTCTCGGGCGAAGCTATGTTATTATTGAACTGTATAATTATCTTTTATAAACCTTTACCCGAGAATATAGCTTGCATGTTATCTGCGCTAATATATATGTAAACCCCTCACTCGGTCTTCACAGACTGACGCCTCCACCTTTCAGGTATTGCAGGTACGTGCTAGGCGGGAAGTGAGTCGTGTCCAGTTGTTAGTGTCGTGTCGTGTTGAGTCTAGGTCGTACGGCATAGGAATTACTTGATAAATTGAGAGTCCTGCATTTTATTTGAAATCACTTGGTTACTTGGATTCTTTGAATTACATGAAATACTTGCTTCAATTTATATTAAATTCTTGCTTTCAGCATTAATTATTTGATCGACATGTTATATTCCAAGCATTGGTTAATTTATAGTTGCATTATATATTAAATTCTTGCTGGTATTAATTATGTGACAATTACGTGACCTGAACATACTTCACCCACATGCATTTATTTGCAAAGCAAGTTGTGAGTGACAGGTTTTGGGAATGTATGAATCAAGGCTGGAGGATTTGAAGACTTAAGAGACTGATCAACCGCTTGGACCAAGTTGCAATGCGGTTAACCAAGAATAGACACCAGGATCGAGCGCAACATTTCTACGGTGTCAGGTTCTTCAGTGCATTCATAAGCACGTGCATTGTAATTGTTAATTAAATTGTTTCTAATTTATAAACCTTGATTTAATTACATTCGGACTTTCTTACTTGAAGTCTTGAGTGGCTATTCAAATTATTCGCATTACTTATATTCCCTTATTTATAGGTATACCTTCAAAGTGATATAGTTGATTCGACGTGTTGCATTTCAAATTTGTTGATAGGTATACTGTGTACATGTGCACTTTAACCATCATGCATTATTTAGTGTTTATTGGCAATAGGTTCTCACTATACTCTGCATAATCCTTGCTCCTGTTTCTCCAACTTGAATTTGAAAGAGGAGATTTCTGAATCATTGGGTGTCATGTTGGGAACCGGGTCATTTGGCTTGCTTGAAAGATTGGAATTGTTGGGACTGTGAGAATTATTGATCCAGGATTTAGTGGGTCTTTCAACCTTCCGGAATTTCTCAGCATTTTGGAATTTCAGTAAGGATAGGAGAATGAACTTCTCTACCTTGGGTTTTGGTGTTAACCTTATAAATGTCAAGTCTCTGGAAGCATTAGGTGATTGTAGGATATTGGAAAAATTTTAATATCAAATCAGGGTGGAGACAATCGGGAAATTTCAAGTTGGGTGTGCCATTAACAGAAGGGATTAGAAAAGAATTATCAATCAAAATCTTGATTAATAACAAGTAGAACGAGGAAAGGATGATAAGTCCAAGCAGATAAATGTTCAGTGGGTCCTTCAACCTTCAGGAATTAATCAGTATTTCGGGGATTCGGTAAGGATAGGAAAAAGAATTTTTCTTGTTTCGGATCAGGGTGTTAACTTGATGAATATCAACTCTCGAAGCAGTAGGTGGTAAGTACAGAATATGTCAATTTTCGCAAATGGCAAAAGGGTTGTGGGATGCTGGAAAATTTTAATATCAAATCAAAATGGTGACAGTCGGGAAATTTCAAAGTTGGGCACGCTGATAATAGAAAAGATTAGAAAAGAACTATTAATCAAAATCTTGATTAATAACAAGTAAGACGAGGAAAAAGGAATGGAATCAGCAGAGAAGCTTGCAAGTGGGAAAAGATAGGAAACATTTAAAGATCTTAGAAAATCTCCATTTTCTTAAGGGGGAGAGCCGGTCTGGAAGTAAACTTAAATCAGAAGCTAGATAGCACTAGGGAAAGTTGGAATTTTGAGAGAATCAATTCTTCCTGGAAACCTCTATCAGAACCATGTGAAAGAAGTCTTCAATAAGTTAAGCTTTCCTCCCTCTTACTCAAAAGAAAAGTCCCATCATCGACAGTACCTTTGTTCTATTATCATTTTCAGGAAAAGGGGTACACTGTCTGCAATCCTCCGACAACCTCAGGATATCATTTGACTCAGTAAATAGAAAAGGATTCAGTTTGGGCGAGATCCGGAACCAATCTCAAGTTTGGATAGGTTGACTCCGACAAGAGTTTTCCTACGAAGTGGTTACTTGTACCCTAGAGATGTTTGGGAATGCTCATCGTGCTTCCATTCGTGTGGTTGCCGTGACCTCCATGAATACACCAGTTTACTATGAACTTTCAGGGAAATGGAAACCCGAGTGATCCTCTCTTTCAAGATATTTCGTGGAATTGTGTGGTATGTTATCAAATTTCAGGGGCCAAAGGAAGACGTTTCACTAGGACCTGATTCTTTTGGTTTCTATGCAAGTGTGCTTGCTGAATTACTCTCACGGGATGACGACCTTGATTCCCTTATTGCAAATATCCACCGTATCGTTAACTAAGGGAGTAAGAGCTCAACTTTCAGATTGCAAACAAGGAGTTAGGAATGTTGCTTCGGGAAACGGTTTACTTTAATTATTGAGATCGGAGAAATGGTAACATCTGTTTTCTCTGCTCGTTGGACAGGAGCTTGCTTGGAACACAAAGTCAGTCTTTTAAGCTTGAACGGGAAATTACACTCTAACAAGAATATTAGGGTGTTCTCAATCTTGGAATCGGAAAGTAAATGTGAGAATCAGTGCAAGAATGGTTCAACCGGCAAATATGTAATTCAGACGGGTCTGAAGATGTGGTGTGCTAGGCGGGAGTCAGAGTTGTGTCTTGTCTTTCCTTTCGAGTCTTGTTCCAGTCTCATCACTTACACTCACTGCATATTGTATTTTAATTACCGTATTGAGCTTGCTATTGAATTAGTATGGTATTTACTGAATTAATTGAAATCGGGACAGGTTTCTAGGGCTTTAGTTGAACCCGTTTTATGATATTGTATTGAATTGATCCGGGACAGGTTAGGACAGGTGTATTATCTTAGTGGAACCCGTATTTAATTTCCTTAAACTTGCATTCATTTTATTGAGATTGGTTGGATAATTGCTTTATTTTCGCACCTTGGTCATTATTGATTGTTTCAGGGTTAGATTCCGCCTAGCTAGGACTGTCTTTTTATTGTCTTCCGTTCGCTGTGAGTTTAGTTCATGTATGGACTAGCCATTTCATATGTGGACGAACTCATAGTGCGGGGGATGTGGTGCTCACGTCACGGGGTGCTACATCTTTAGGTGGTATCAGAGCCCGGTTGCAAAACCGAGGTTCTAGCTTGTCGTGTATTGCATAGTCACCCGTTCGCTATAGGTTGATTCATGTACGGAGTGACCGTTTCGTAGGTGGATTGACCTATAGTGCGGGGGTGTGGTACCTCCACGTGTCAAGGGGTGCTACATTCTACTTCAGAATCCATTGTAGGGATAACAATCCACACCAACCTAGATTCAAATCATGTTAGGGAAGTTCTTAACAATATAACATAAAGAAAGAAACATGAAACGAGAAAAGCATGATTGAAACTCCCTTCGAAAACCAGTTTTGTGAAAGTAAAAAACTGCCAATCACAAAACCCTCGTGAAAAAATTCATCCTTCAGGATATGGACGAACGGTTTTCGCCATCTTCTTTGGTTCGATTTTTTCACTCGTTTCATGTTGGGTTCAGAATCGTTTCATCATCCGTTCTGATCGTTTTTCTTGATCCCCACTTTTTGGTAAAGCTCGAATCTTCAAAACTTCTAACTTGAAGCTCTCTAGAGATAGTCCACCAACTTGATCACAATCTAACTAGTAAGGATGCTAGTTCTCTAGTTAGTGTTTAGGCTTAACCTAGGGTTTATTTGATCTTGGAGAAAGGAAGGTGTTCAACACATGAACTAAAACAATTGCCAATTAGCTCCATAAGGAGCTCAAGCTCTCCTATTTATAGAGAGGGGAGTGCCGAAATTCCTAGTCCTTTATGGGCTAGGATTTTGGTCTCTCTCTCTCTCCTATTACTTGATCATCAAGTAATTTGACTTTGACTTTGAATTCAAATTCAAATCAACTTTCAAGAGAGCTAAAAATATCCAAACTATTTTTGGATAATTTTATACTTTATTTATTTTAAATAAATAACTTATTTTAGCAAATTAATTAATTCATAATTAATTTACTAGATTATTTTTCTCCAAAATAAGACTTTCTTTTTAATTCAAAATTAAACCAAAGTCTATTAAATAATTAACAAATTAATTATTTAATCACCAAAATAATTATTCACGTGTGGCACACGTGTCATAATGACACGTGACCCACACGTGTGATTTCACACGTGTGGAACCCTCTAGGCCCGATTAACTCGTTTAATCATTTTCAAGCCTCAACTCATGTAACCAAGTTGTTGTGTGTGACCCTCTAGGTTCTCAATTCAATTAGCAGTGACCCCAATTAATTAATTCACTAATTAATTAATCAGTCCACAGATTAAACAACCATAGTCTAGCAACAGGTGTTTAACCCCTAGCTGAATTGGAATGTTCGGATTCGACAGAACCTTTAAGTCATTGATTCATGTGAGATACAATCCTCCTACTTACTATCTCTCAACCAAGATCTAGGGCAAGGGAATAATCAGAACCCTAATAATCTGGTCTTAAAGCTAAGTGCATTTCATATCCATTTGATCTCAATCCAAGAAACCCTTTTCTTGATGTCTTGATCTACTGCCTTGGCCAAGGACTCCATATGGCATATGAATGACTTACACAATAAGAGATCACCTTGCAAATGCAAGTGTAGGTCCTTTCTTGATTCTCATTCACTTTCATGAATCGCTTGTGCAGCCCCAACATAAGCCTTGAATCAGTTGTCTAAGGCGACACCCTTTAAAGCTTATACCTAAGACTATAGAGTTAACTCATAAAGTGACAAGGAACCTCAAGTCTTAAGGATCAATTAATCACATCAATGACTCGTGAGATATTTCCTAATCTGGAAGTTTCCATTTCCTGAAATAGAAACTTCCTTTCCCATTTAGGAATGTTCTCACACGGGGTACCTCAGTGAACTTACTTATTAAAGTAAGCACCCTCATGTGTCACGCACGTATCAACTATACACTTTGCACCTCCATGAAATAAGGCGGTCCTTCTTAAGGGCGTGATCCCACAAGCAAGCCTTAGAGGAGTCAGGTTGACACTCCCACTGTCGGTAGGACTCATCGGCTTGGAGCATTTTACTAATCATGACTTATGTGATATAGGGCTCGTTTCATGAACCATTTCACCTAAATGGTAGAGTCCTAAAGTCATCAGGATTAGGGGAGTTCTCATACATGCACAACTAAAGTAAACGCATACCAAACAAGAGCATATAAAGAAGTGTTTGCCTATGATATTAATCAATCGTATATTATTCAAAGATTGTCTGTGATACCAGGAAAGTCCCAAAACGGATTATGACTAATCGGCTTTCTAGGGCACTATTCCTAACAAACACGTATTCTGATGTCAAACATCTAGAATACAAATCATATTGTAAATCCGAATCTTTGTACTCTATTGAAATGAGCTCATCACTATGGTAGACTAACATATAATCTTGAGTTCTTCTTAAGTACTCCAATATATGCTTTTACTACTACCTAGTGTCGGATTCTGGGGTTTGACTAATATCTGCTGACTGAGACCTATTTCATAATAGACAACTGGCCTAGCACATAATATGACATACATAAAGCTTCCGCTGCGGAACTCTAATCATGTCTTCTATCTCTTCAGTTGTTTCAGGGCACTGATCCCGAGATAGATAAATTCCAAATCTGAAAGGTAATGATCCTTTCTTGGAATTCGTCATATTGTACCTTGCCAACATCTTATCTACTGACGCTTCTTCTAATGAACCAATCCTTTTGTTCTCATGATCAAGACAAAAGTCTGATCCTTGGAATATTATTAGTCTCACTAAGGTCTTACGTGTCAAACTGATTTGACATCCGAATCTTGACCAATGACAAAATTCTTGCATCATTCCCAATGAGCAGAATATCGCTTACGTACAAAACTAAAAAGGTTATAACATTATCATGATGTCTTTTATACACTCACAGATCATCTGGCAATTACATAATTCGAAAGGATTTAGATTGCCTCTTTAATTCTGATGTTTCATGATCTAGATGCTTGCTTAAGATCATGAATCGATCTATTAAGCTTGCACCATATGCACCTGATTTCTGGTTGTGAAGCCTTAAGATTGTACCATGTATCGCTTCTTCTTGAAGTTGCCCGTTCAAGAACATGGTCTTTACATCCATTTATCTAATCTCATAAATATAATGAGATAAAATGGAGAGGATAATGGACTTTAGCATTGATATAGGCGAGAAGACCTCATAAATGATTTCTTCTTTCTGGGTAAAATCCCTTGCCATAAGTCTTGCTCTAAAGTCTCTACTTTTTTGTCCATTTCTCCTTTTATTGTCTTGTAGAACCCAATTGTATCTAATGGGTTTAATGCCTTCAGGTGCCTCCACAAGTTCAAGACTTTGTTAGAATACTAGGATTCTAACTATGATTCAATGGCTTTCGACTAAACGGTCAGCGTCTATATCATCCGCTGTAACGCCCCGGTTCCGGATGAACAGGTAAGCACGCCCCGTGTGAGTTGTGAGCGTAGTATTTATTTTAATTCTTTAATTTTACAATATTCTTACATGACATTACATATTTTTATAAAATTCATGATACATTATTTAGGTGAATTATATGAAATCATATCATTGGAAAATTATTTCATGTCACGGAAAAATATTTGTTATGTAAAATAATTACTGAAAGTGATTTAATTATGAACTTGTCCCTACTTGATCATTTTTCCAACTTTAGGGACTTAATTGCATAAACTTTCAAGGACTTAATTGATCATATTTCAAAACCATACATACTTGATTGCATGACTTGAATTCTTCGAGGACGAAATGACAATTTGGCACATTTCACTTATTTCAAAAAGGATGAATCACGATATAATTCATCCACAAGCTTCCAAGCTCATTTTGATCCAAAAAATTCACCAACATATTTGCTCCTTATTGCTCTTGGTTCATTCAAGGAAAAGGGAAAGAGATTTCATCAAATTTTCGTCAAGATTTCAAGAAAAATTCAAGCTTTGAAGCTTGATCATCATCTCCATCTATCTTCTTCATTTCTTTAGCTCAAGGTGGGTTTATGCATGAGTTGTGATTCTTGATCAATTTGTGTGTTAGCTAGGGTTTGAGAATTTATAGCATGAATGGATTAATGGTTGTTTGAGATGTGAATACATGATTACAACATGATTTATGGCATGAATTCTTGAAAATTTAAGCTTGAATGATCAAGTTGAGCATGAACTTGAAACTCGAAATTCTTGGTGATTTTCATGACTTGAGTGTTTAAATGAAATGTTATTGCATCTTGGTAGGGTATGCATGTATATTTCCCAGAATTGTGGCTTTTGGTGGATCAAAACATAGCTTTCTTGTTGTTGTTGTTGATGCCGTAGCTGTTGCCCTACTTCTGCTCTGTTTTTCAATTTGCAGAAACTAGGAACGACCCTTCCCGCCTTAGTGCATTTTGGGAACGGTCGTTCCCAGGCTTCTGTGTAAAGCAGGCCAGCGAGACTGGGAACGGCCATTCCCATTTTGGGCTGCGTGCCGAAAGGGCCGTTCCCAGCAAAGTGCGTATTTTTAAAATTTAAAAGCATTGGCATGCTTTGGAAGGGCATGGGAACGGCCCTTCCCATTTTCAAAGGGAAGCCAGAACGCCGTTCCCATACCGTTTGGCAGAGCAAAAGCTACTACATAAAATTTCATTTTTGAGGTTTTGATCCAATGCATTCTTTGATCCCAAATTGCTATTTTATGATAGAATACATGTCAAAACAAGATATTTTCAGGCCACATTCCATATTGCTCGTCATCTCGTTGCATTTATTAGGAATAGTGCCCTAAAAGCCGATTGTATATCCGCTTTGTGCTTTTCTTTATTGTAATCACAGACAATCTTTGAATAAAATAACGAATTGAGGCAACACTTCTTTATATGCTCTTGTTTGGTATGCGTTTACTTTAGCTGTGCATGTATGAGAACTCCCCTAATCCTGATGACTTTAGGACTCTACCATTTAGGTGACATGGTTTATGAAACGAGCCCTATATCACATAAGTCATGATTAGTAAAATACTCCAAGCCGATGAGTCCTACAGACAGTGGGAGTGTCAGCCTGACTCCTCTAAGGCTTGCTTGTGGGATCACGCCCTTAAGAAGGACCACCTTATTTCATGGAGGTGCAAAGTGTATAGTTGATACGTGCGTGATACATGAGGGTGCTTACTTTAATAAGTAAGTTCACTGAGGTGCCCCGTGTGAGAACATTCCTAAATGGGAAAGGAAGTTTCTATTTCAGGAAATGGAAACTTCCAGATTAGGAAATATCTCACGAGTCATTGATGTGATTAATTGATCCTTAGACTTGAGGTTCCTTGTCACTTTATGAGTTAACTCTGTAGTCTTAGGTATAAGCTTTAAAGGGTGTCACCTTAGACAACTGATTCAAGGCTTATGATGGGGCTGCACAAGTGATTCATGAAAGTGAATGAGAATCAAGAAAGGACCTACACTTGCATTTGCAAGGTGATCTCTTATTGTGTAAGTCATTCATATGCCATATGGAGTCCTTGGCCAAGGCAGTAGATCAAGACATCAAGAAAAGGGTTTCTTGGATTGAGATCAAATGTATATGAAATGCACTTAACTTTAAGACCGGATTATTAGGGTTCTGATTATTCCCTTACTCTAGATCTTGGTTGAGAGATAGTAAGTAGGAGGATTGTATCTCACATGAATCAATGACTTAAAGGTTCTGTCGAATCCGAACATTCCAATTCAGCTAGGGGTTAAACACCTGTTGCTAGACTATGGTCGTTTAATCTGTGGACTGATAAATTAATTAGTGAATTAATTAATTAGGGTCACTGCTAATTGAATTGAGAACCTAGAGGGTCACACACAACAACTTGGTTACATGAGTTGAGGCTTTAAAATGATTAAACGAGTTAATCGGGCCAAGAGGGTTCCACACGTGTGGCTCGCGTGAGTGACACGTGTCACATACGTGTGAATATATATATATATATTATATATATATATATTAAATAATTAAATGTGTTAATTATTTAATAGACTTTGGTTTAATTTTGAATTAAAAAGAAAGTCTTATTTTGGAGAAAATAATCTAGTTAATTAATTACGAATTAATTAATTAGATAAAAATAAGTTAATTATTTTATAATAAATAAAGTATAAAATTATCCAAAAATAGTTTGGATATTTTTAGCTCTCTTAAAAGTTGACTTGAATTAGAATTCAAAGTCAAAGTTGGAAAATACTTGATGATCAAGTAATAGGAGAGAGAGGAACCAAATCCTTGTCCAACAAGGAATAGGTTCGGCCGTCCCTCTCCCTTTCCTATATATAGGGGAGCTCATGCTCCCCTTTAGAGCTAATGGGCAATTCTTTTGGTTCATGTGTTGATCACCTTCCTTTCTCCAAGATCAAATAAACCCTAGGTTAAGCCTAAACACTAACTAGAGAACTAGCATCCTTACTAGTTAGATTGTGATCAAGTTGGTAGACATTCTCTAGAGACTTCAAGTTAGAAGTTTGAAGATTCGAGCTTTACCAAGGAGAGGGGATCAAGCCGCGAGAAGAGCGCTCTTGGGTGGCTTGAAACGCTTCAAGAAAGATCAAAAGAAAAGTAAGTTTTCTGTCTCTACGAATTTGGTTACACGATTGCGAGTCCAAGGTCCTTTTGTTGTGAAAATTTTTTAAATTCCGCTGCTTTCTGATTCGTGTTTTCCAACAAGTGGTATCAGAGCCACCTCGTTAATCGTGTTTCTGATTCGTCTCCATTATTCTGAATTTGGTAGAAATTCTTAGGCTTAGATGCGAATTAAGTATTCTTGAGTTCTTTTAGAAAGCCTGAAATACGAAACTGTAATTTTTCTTGAATTTCTGAAACTGTTTTCTTAAATTGTGTTTTTGGAAACCTGTTTTGATAGAAATTAATTTAATTCGTGTTTTTGAATTTTGGATTGTTTTGGTTTTTGAACTAAAAAAAAAAAATACGAAACACGAAATCACGTTACGAAAACGCGAACCTGGACGTGCTAAGGCGTAGCACGCTAGGCCCGCGCGCCCAGCAGTCCCGCAACCGCGCGGGACTGCCCGCCAAAAACACTAGTTCTTTGTTTTACCATTTAGGTCGTAGATTCTGTGATTCTCTACGTGTTTTGAAATGGCAACCAAAAACACTCTTGTATCGATCCTCGAGTCAAACAAGTTGACTGGTCCCAACTATTCTAATTGGCTGAGGAATCTAAAAATCATTTTAGATTCTGAGAAGAGAACTTATGTTCTCTTCGAAGGGGAGCCCAATCCCGAAGGGGAGGCTCCCACTCGGGCCGAGCGGGATGCGATTCAGAAGTGGAAGGATGATAATCTCCAAGCCCGTTGCCTTATGTTGGCTAACATGTCTCCGGACTTGCAAAGGCGACATGAGGCCATGGAATTCGCTTGGGAGATTTACGACCACTTAGAGCAACTTTACCGCCCTCATAAACGTGTTACAAGGTATAACACTTCAAAGGAATTGTTCCACTTGAGACTGAGGGAAGGTTCAAGTGTCCATGAATATGGACTCAAGTTTCTTGCCCTTACTGAGAAACTCGCTTCCATGGACATGCCACTGAAAGATGAGCTTTCAGTGGATTTGTTGCTAGCTTCGCTCCCACCATCATTCAACCCATTTGTCCTTAACTTCAACATGAATCATGCTGGTGCTACTGTAGCTGAGCTGATTAGTCAGCTTGTGACTGCTGAAAGCACGATCAAGAAGGACAATAAGGCTTTGATGGTGAATGCTCCATCTTCCTCTTCTGGGCCTTCTAAAGGTAAGGGCAAGAAAGCCCAAAAGAAGAAGAAGAAGAAACCCCTTAGGCCCACTGGTGGCATTTCGAAGGGAAAGGCCCAAAAGAAGAAGCGTGATCAGAAAGAGGATGTTTGCTTCCATTGTGGCAAAGCGGGACATTGGAGGAGAAACTGCCCAGAGTACAAGGCTACTCTAAAGAAAGGTATCTTTCTCGTTGAAATAAATCTTTCTATTAATTCTAGTTCTTGGGTACTTGATACCGGTTGTGGAACTCATATCTGTAATGATTTACAGATGCTAAGTGAAGTCCAACAACTCAAAGAAGGAGAATGTGTCTTGAAGATCGGCGATGGCTCAAACGTTGAAGCTCGAGCTTTAGGCACAATTAGATTAGATTTAGGTAGTTTTGAGTTAGTCTTAAATAAAGTCCTTTATGTAACGAGCATTATTCGTAATATAATTTCAGTTCCAATATTAGATTGTGAAGGTTATGAAACTTATATTAAGAACGGTAAATACTTTATCAAACGGAACAACTCTTCCGTTCACATCGGTACTCTAAGTAATGGACTTTACCTAACTCAAAATATCAATATTATGAATATACAATGAGAAACAAAGCGTAAGAGAGATGACAAAGTTTCAGCTCCCTTATGGCACGCTAGATTAGGACACATTTCCAAAAACAGAATTAGCAAGATAAACACTTTAGGATCATTCTCTGAAAATGATCTCAAAGAGTTAACTTCTTGCGAATCCTGTCTCAAAGGAAAAATGTCCAAAGTTCCTTTTAAAGGAACTGTGGAACGTGCCACTAAGGTTTTGGATTTGATCCATACTGATGTTTGTGGACCGCTTAGTGTAAGCACTAGAAACAATCATCAGTATTTCATAACCTTTACTGATGACTTTAGTCGGTATGGTTATGTATACTTAATGAAATATAAATTTGAAGCTTTTGAGAAATTCTTAGAATTTCAAAAGGAGGTTGAGAACCAAACTGGTCACAAGATCAAAGCACTTCGATCTGATCGAGGAGGCGAATATCTTAGTGAAGAATTCCTTAATCATCTCAAAGATAATGGGATTATCTCCGGGAACTCCTCAGCTTAATGGAGTTTCTGAGAGAAGGAATCGAACCTTACTTGATATGGTTCGTTCCATGATGAGTTTCACTGACTTACCACCTTCTTTCTGGGGTTATGCACTAGAAAGTGCAACAAGGATTTTGAATCTAGTTCCCTCTAAGTCAGTCCCTAAAACGCCCCATGAAATGTGGCATGGTAAAATCCCTAGCTATTCTTACTTAAGAATTTGGGGTTGTCCTGCTTACGTGAAGAGGACAGTGGGAGATAAGTTAGAATCTCGTTCTAACTTATGCTACTTTGTAGGTTATCCTAAGGAATCCATAGGATACTACTTCTATGATCAATCTGAGCAAAAGGTGTTTGTTTCCAGAAATGCCACTTTTCTTGAGGAACCGTTCCTTAAAGAAAAGAAAGGCAAGATCATAGAATTAGAAGAAGTACAAAGTAACCCCACGCCACCCACTGAAGAAACGTCCCCTATTGATCAACCACAACCAATCACGAATTTCGATACACATGTAAATCCTCCTCTAAGGCGTTCTGAACGCACTCCTAGACAGCCGGAGAGATGGTATGGATTCTTCCATGAAATCTCTCAAATGGATCCTTCAACATATGAGGAGGCACTTTCAGATTCTGACTCTGAACAGTGGATAGAAGCCATGAAATCCGAAATGGATTCCATGAACTCCAACCAAGTTTGGACCTTGGTAGATTTGCCTGATGGGGTCAAACCCATAGGTTGCAAATGGATCTTTAAGAGAAAGCTTGGAGTTGATGGAAGCATTGCAGCCTACAAAGCAAGACTGGTTGCAAAAGGATTCACTCAAGGACCCGGCGTGGACTTTGACGAAACCTTTTCACCAGTTGCAATGCAAAAGTCCATTCGAATCATGCTTGCCATTGCTACATATTATGACTATGAGATATGGCAAATGGATGTGAAAACTGCCTTTCTCAATGGTGACAGTGACAAAGACATTTATATGGAGCAACCCATAGGTTTCACATTCAGTGGGAGTGAGCAAAAGGTTTGCAAACTCCAAAGATCAATCTATGGATTGAAACAGGCTTCTAGGAATTGGAACATTCGATTTGATGAATCAGTCAAAGCGTTTGGCTTCATGCAAATTTCGAATGAATCATGTGTGTATAGAAAGGAATTGGAGACCTCAGTGCAATTCTTAGTACTTTATGTTGATGACATCCTTCTTATTGGGAATTCGAAGGATGATATGAAAGTGACTAAGTTGTGGTTACCAAACCAATTCGAGATGAAAGATCTTGGTGATGCGTCCTATATCCTTGGAATTAAAATCTATAGAGATAGATCTAGAAGGTTAATAGGACTATCACAGTCGATGTACATTGACAAAGTATTGAAGAGATTCAATATGGAGTCAGCAAAGGTTAAGAACCTTCCTATGAGTGTAGGAACATGTCTTTCTAAAAGGATGTGTCCTAAGACTAACCTTGAGAAGGAGAGAATGACTCATACACCTTATGCATCAGCAATAGGTAGCATAATGTATGCAATGTTATGTACTCGACCGGATGTGGCTTATGCACTTAGTGTGACAAGTCGTTTCCAATCTGACCCTGGAGATGGTCACTGGGCTACCGTGAAGAATATTCTTAAGTACTTGAAAAGTACTAAAGATTTATTCTTAGTTTACGAAGGTCAGAAAGATCTTACTGTCGAAGGATACTGCGATGCAAGCTTTGCATCAGACTTAGATGATTTTAAGTCAATGTCAGGATACATTTTCTGCCTAAATGGCGGAGCAGTGAGTTGGAAGAGTTCCTAGCAAACTACCACTGCAGATTCGACCACTGTGGCCGAATACTTAGCTGCAAATGATGCAGCTAAGGAAGGTGTTTGGATTAGAAACTTCATTCAAGAGTTGAATGTTGTTCCTAGCATGAAAGACCCCATTACTGTGTTTTGTGACAACACTGGGGCGGTTGCTCAAGCAAGAGAACCAAGATCTCACCAACGGACCAAGCATATTATGAGAAAGTATCACGTAATCCATGATATTATCAAAAGAGGAGATGTGCAAATTGAGAGGGTCACATCAGCAGAGAACGTGGCAGATCCACTTACTAAACCCCTTAGTCAAGAAGCTTTCCATGGTCATCTTCAAAATATGGGACTTAGAGTAGCTTTAGAATGGCTTTGATGGGCAAGTGGGAGATTGTTAGGAATAGTGCCCTAGAAAGCCGATTGTATATCTGCTTTGTGCTTTTCCTTATTGTAATCACATACAATCTTTGAATGAAATAACGAATTGAGGCAACACTTCTTTATATGCTCTTGTTTGGTATGCGTTTACTTTAGCTGTGCATGTATGAGAACTCCCCTAATCCTGATGACTTTAGGACTCTACCATTTAGGTGAAATGGTTCATGAAACGAGCCCTATATCACATATGTAGCGCCCCCACTTTGCTGGTAGAGAGCGGCGCCCCAACCCCCGCACTGATGCACCCCTCAAGTAATGGTGTGAGCCATCACTCAAGAAATACCCCAGCGAACGGCATGTCCATTAACCATTAACAATAACAGTGTTTAACTATGTGGCTTATGCAGCGGAAAATCAGAGTATTTTAAAACTTTTCAAAACATGTGCGTGATGGCATATAAACAAGAAAGTACTGATCGTTAAGCAGAAGAGACTATTAACATTACTGTATCAATTGAACGTTGTCACGGGAGCATAAGATAGCAACTGCAGCAGTATCCAAGTAGCAGAAGGATTATTACAAAAGCATAAGGTAAAGTATCAATGCAGCCATATAACATATGCTGGACACAAAATAGATTAATAGAGTAAAGTCCTGACTCAACAAAATGAACACTCTAGAGCTTCAAGATACCTCTAGACTGCGGCTGCAAGACCTGAAACCATGAGGCCAGAAAACAGGTAGAGGTGTTAGTCAAAGTGACTAAGTGAGGGATATCTTTAAAAGAAAGTACTTAAAGTAAACGTTTGAAGTGAAGTTCATAAGGTAAAACCTTTAATGCAAAGCTTTGAAGAAGAACTTAAGAATAAGTTCAAGTGATAAAACCCTTTGATGCAATGCTATAAGTAATGAGAGTTTTCAAAACACTTTCATGAATGCTGTCACACGCGCATACATATGCTATGATTTGGTTCATATGATTTTCATAAAATGGGATAAGGGTAGGGAACAACTTTGCAAGATATGATCCAACTTTATGAAAACATTGATGCCCGCAAGTTAGGCTTCTCCATCCTTACTCCAGAAAACATGACCATTTATAGGGTGTCGGACCGAGATCAACAACACCCTAACACATACACACATGCACCATCCTCCACCAAGTTTCACTTCGGGGAGCGACCCCTAGGTGACCATTAACCATTGACTTGGGAATAGATTTGTGGTCCATTCCCGACAATTGTCCTGACTTAACCAAACCTCCTGATTAAAGTCGGTATCAATCGCCTAGTGTGGCGGCCGGTATTAGTGATGTCGTTGGCGCTCACCTCCCGAGCATCACCTCTACACATAACCGCCGGGCCCATACCATTAACCATTGATTGCTTGCACCATTGATGACATCCAGAATAAATCCGAATGTATGACAATTGAACATATGCATTGAACCATTGAACCATTGATGCAATACTTTGAAAACATAAACCATTGTTGCATTACTTTGAAAACATTGAACCATTGATGCACTACTTTGAAAACATTGAACCATTGATGCATTAATTTGAAAACATGAACCATTGATGTTGTACTTTGAAAACATGAACCATTGATCAATGAATACGGATAGGTCAGGGTTCTTTGAAGAATCATCCCTATAAAGGGTATTTCAAAACAAGAATGGTAAAGCACTAGGCTTCGAGTTTCAAAACGATTGAATCATTAAGTATTCATGGTTCCAGTTGAAATAGTTTAACCTCACCTATTAATAACAGTAGGTAGGATAGATTATGCAGTGCCCTGGGGATTCCAGTGCTCAACCTTAACTCCTGTAAGTGTGTACTAAGGTGAGCTAAGACACACTTCTATCACGATGCACATAAACATATAAAAGAAATACAGAACATGTAATGACAAGAGAGTAATACCATTTAAGGTATTAGAGAAGGATAACACATAAAGGAATCCTTAAAGTGAGTTATCATTAACGTGGGACTATGATCTTACTATAATAGATTAGGAATTAATCAAATTATGAATCCTAAACGTAAACCTTAAGGTTATAAAACAAGTCCTCGAAAGAAAACACATTTTGAAAACACATTTTAGACCCTGGATATGGAAACCCTAGGTGCAAATGTCTATTAAGAAAACACAAGTTTTAATTCACTTTTACTATTCAAAAGCACTATTCACAGTTACTATTCCAGATTACTATTCACGAATTACTATTCACATGTTACTATTCACTTGTCGGGTCAAAGGGTCGGGTCAAACCCATACACTAAACACACACACGAGCACACTCACACACACACGGCATGCACACACCCACCCTAATTCAATTATGATCTCGATTATAACCTATAGTTTCAAGTTCATGTTATTATAAGCAAGTGTGATCTAGGTTAAAGGCATAACCTATGGTTAAGAGGTCTAATTAAAGCATAACATCAAGTTATGAAACACTATTCTATCTTAGGTTATAACATGTGACACTATCAAAGTGTATAACATATGATCAAGGCACTATTCCATTAATCCACATCATATCATAAGCTCAAGTCATAACATATGAGTCATGTAACATTGTAACAATGTAATAACATATCATAGACATAAGTCATAGCATATGAAGACCATTAATCATGTAGCATTCATCAATTGAGGCCATATAGTAACATGTAACAAGTTATGACATAATTGATCATAGGTTACTATTCCATTGCATAACATGCTTGAACATAAATTAAATATCATAATCATGCATCAATTATCATCATATAATAGCTCCATAACATGATCATACCATATACTAAAGCAATTCATAATATTTCATAGCATATACTAAACAATTAAATCATAATTCACTACTAACAAACATATCATAAAAACTATATAATAAATGCATAAAATAAAATCCTATATGGCTTAGGGAAGACCCTAAGACCCAACCTAAACATAATATAAACATACCATAACATAAAAACATAAACTAAACTAAAACATAATGATGAAAAATGGCACTACTTCCAGTTTGACAAAAAACTTAAAACAAGTGTTAATAATGGAGTAACAAATGAAGCAAAGATGGCATGAGATTTATACAGGTTCGGCAAGCCTACTCCTGTCCCCAAGTTGTGAGCTTGGGAGTTTTCAAAGATATTCTTATTAAGCACTTGGGATTACAAGAAAAACCTTGCAATCTCATACACAAACACTTTAGTGAGAAGAATAAGTTTCACCTACTTATCTTTCTCACTAACACACACTAAGTGAAAATTACCTCCTCTCTGGAACTAACCACAGTAGTACCAGAGACTACAAAACTGAGACCAACTGTCTCTCTGGAACCACTCAGATTCCTACCAATACTGAATCACTCCGATTCTCACAAACACTCTGAATCACTCGGATTCTTACAACACACTCTGAATCACTCGGCTTCTATTCTCTGCACTAGGCACTCACTGATGTCACTTAGAAAGGTTTATCAGTCGTATTTCTTGCAACTCATGATTTCTTCCCTTTATATCCAGTCTTTCTGGAACTAGCCGTTTTAGAGAGATCTTCTTTGCGCTTGATTCCAGCAATATGTTCCCCTAATTGCTTGTGATTGAAAGTTTGAATTTTGACTTCCACAGGCCTTGGAGGATTTCTTGGACTCTTCCATTCAGTTTCCTGTAACAGAAAACTTTCCAAGAAATATGCAAGATAAGAAAGGTAGGGAATCAACAAAAGTATCAACATTCTCCCCCCTTTTGTTGATGACACCATAATGTGAGAAGAACTCCTGAAGGAAACAGATGGATACTCCTGCAAGATGCAATGTTAGAAAGCAACTCCCCCTGACAATGAGAAATATTTACAAGACAACTCCCTCTGTCAATCAGACACCATTTAAAGAGCAACTCCCCCTGTTAAGTCTATTCATCATATGATGCAAAAAGCGCAGTAGAGTAGTGCAGTTTAAATAATTACAGACCCAACAAGTAAAATGTGTTCAAAAGTAGGGAAGAGTGCAATAAACAAAGCTAAGTGGTGTTGGCGGGGTGTTCATCTGCATCTGGTTTGGCTAACCGTGAGTCTGCATCTGTCTTGACTTCCCCTCCCCCTTCAGCAACAAAAGGGAGAGTTGGGCTTAGTTCCCGAATAGCCCCCTCAAGACTTGTGAAACGAGCAGCTATGCGAGTCTCCATGCCGGTGACAGTGGACCGAAGCTGGGAGATTGCTTCAAGGAGAGCTTCCATAGAGGGTTGTTGGGTCCCGAAAGAGGATGGGGCAAGGTCACCAGGTGTGGTAGGCTTGCCTCCCCTATACCAGATACCGGACTCAGACACATGGATCTGCATTTTTGCGAGACTTTTCAAGTCTATGATCTTGTTCTCTTTATCACTTTCTTTGTACTCATCACAAAGAGGGACACCCTCATAACCAAGCAAATACGAGATTAACATACCAAAGGGTATATTAGCTTTGCGAAGAGTGAAGTAATGCTGAATAGACTTAAGAAAGAAATACCCGAAATCAAGGACCTCACAGTTATAGATCTTGTAGAGGATGTAGGCAGAGATATAAGACATGTTAGTGGAATTATTTCCACTAAGGGTTGGAGCAGAAAACAGAGTCATGTTGATGACCTTTTGAAGAAAAAAGAGTTCCATCGTCTTGAGCCCATGCAATCCTTCACCTTTGCCCAAATCAAAGGTAGCATCTTTGTCCCAGAAGATCTGTCGAGCATATTCCAGTTTCTCCAGATCCGACCACTTACCGAAACCAAAGAACTTCTCACCGCCATCTGGAATCTTGAAGATGGAGTTGATTTTTCCCGATGAGAGAGTTATCCAGTGACCTAGAAAAAACGATTCAATGGAGATCTCCTGTGTTTCTGGATCTTCAGTGAATAGGGCATTTGAGTAGAATAATTTGACCAATGGCGGATAAGCAGAGGCCCGTACACCGAGAACCGTATCCAACCCAATCTCCTTGAGTTTGTCCAACGCTGGTGAGGCAGGTAGTGTGTCAAAATCAATAGCTCGACCGCGATGCACCTCCAAATGCTTGAAGTATTTGTTGTAGAGAATGCCTTCATTAGGACTGCGGAACTTCAGGATGTTGGGTAGAAAATCGATGGATTTGGTTTTAGATCCGGGAGGGTCGGTTTTGACTGGGGTTTGAACCGATTTCTCGTCATCGGAGATTTCTAGGTTGGAGACTTCAGTGATGTGGGTTTGAGGTGTTTTCCGGCGAGATCTGCGTATGGGAGCGGAAGAGGCGGCTAGGGTTTTTCTTTTGGTGGTCATTATATGGATGATGAGAATGAATTAGGGTAGCTTGGAAGATTGGGATAATATAATGTCTACAGATGTCGATTCACTTCCTGGAGAGAGAGAAACATACACAAAATAATCGAGTATATGTGCAATGTATGATATGCAAAAGGGTTAATTCCAAAAAGAAATGAAATTAATGAGCGAAGAGTTTCCAAAAGTAAGTTATGCAAGAAGTGTGGAGGGAAGAATTCCCAATCTGGAACGTAGATTGCAAAATTGTTCTTCCAGAAGGGGTTTTGTGAAAATATCGGCCAATTGTTCTTGAGTTTTGACATAAAAGATTTCAATTTCATTTTTCTGAACATGATCACGAAGAAAATGATGCTTGATTTCAATGTGTTTGGTTTTGGCATGAAAAACAGGGTTTTTAGATATGCAAATGGCACTGGTATTATCACAGAAGAGAGGTATGCTAGAAAAGTGAAGACCAAAATCCGATAGTGTTCTCTTCATCCAAAGTAGTTGAGCACAGCAGCTGCCCAGAGCCATATATTCGGCTTCAGTGGTTGAAAGGGCTACAATGGTTTGTTTTTTGCTGGACCAGCTTACAAGGCAGTTGTTGAAGAGCTGACAGGACCCGCTGGTGCTTTTTCTATCAATGACGCAGCCAGCGTAATCGGCATCAGAAAAACCAACAAGATTCATAATGTCAGTTTTTTGATACCAGAGACCCAAATCTGTGGTTCCTTTTAAGTACCGGAGAATACGCTTGACTGCCTTGAGGTGAGATTCTTTAGGCGCGGACTGAAAACGGGCACAAAGTGTGGTGGCAAAGAGTATGTCCGGTCTGCTTGCTGTTAAGTACAGTAAATTTCCAATCATTTCTCTGTACAGTTTTTCTGGAACCTCCTTGCCTTCAAGATCTGGTTCCAGTTTGACTGAGGGACTCATAGGAGTTGGTGCGGGCTTGCAATCACTCATCTGAAACTTATTCAATATCTCTTTGGCATACTTTTCTTGACTTACAAAGATCCCTTTCCTTCGTTGACTAATTTGTAGCCCAAGCAAATATGTTAGTTCACCCATGAGTCTCATTTCAAATTCCTGTTGCATACAATCAGAAAATTCTTGACAGAGAACATTATTAGTACTTCCGAAGATAATATCATCAACGTAAATTTGTACGATCAGAAGGTCCTTATTTTTATTTTTTACAAAAAGTGTTGTGTCAATGGTTCCAATATTGAAATGATTCAGTAGGAGATATTTTTTAAGGCAATCATACCATGCACGGGGGGCCTGTTTAAGTCCATATAGTGCTTTGTTTAATTTATAGACATGATTAGGATGTTTTAGATCCTCAAACCCGGGGGGTTGTTGGACATAAACTTCTTCACTAATGGAGCCATTTAAAAAGGCGCTTTTGACGTCCATTTGGTAAAGAGTGAAGTCCTGAGGCAAGAAAAGGCAAGTAACATTCTAATAGATTCAAACCTGGCTATGGGAGCGAAAGTTTCGTCATAATCAATACCTTCTTGCTGACTATACCCTTTGGCAACAAGCCTCGCCTTATTACGAGTGACTTTACCTGTTTCATCCAGCTTATTTCGAAAAACCCATCTAGTTCCAATGACGGAGTGAGTTTTTGGTTTTTCAACCAAGTTCCAGACGTTGCATTTTTCAAATTGACTGAGTTCTTCCTTCATGGCGGATACCCAGGACTCATCCTGTAGAGCTTCGTTGATGTTTTTGGGTTCAATCATGGAGATGAATGCTTGGTGGCTGCTACTGGCATGATCGTCAACCATACGTTGGGATCGGGTCATCATCTTAGTATTGATATCCCCAATGATGTTATCTAGAGGGTGGCTGGAGGCATGCTTGAATTTCTTTGCTTGTTCCTCTTTTGCTTCGCTAAGCCCTTGGCCTTCTTTTGCTTCTTGTTCTTCCTTGGGAGTGTCTGGAATTTCTTCCGTAGGAGCCGGATAACCTGAAATTTCAACGCTCAAGGTGTCCTTGGCCATAGGATTAGATTCATCAAAGATAACATTAATTGATTCTTGAACAATTCTCTTACGTTTGTTAAACACTCTGTAAGCTTTGCTATGAGTTGAATAACCCACAAAAATACCCTCATCGGATTTCGGATCAAATTTTCCCAAGTTATCTTTGTCATTAAGGATGTAGCATTTGCACCCAAAAACATGAAAATATGCAATGTTTGGTGTTCTACCATGCCATAACTCGTAGGGAGTTTTCTTGATCATAGGCCTAAGAAAAACTCTATTTAAGATGTAACAAGCGGTATTGACGGCTTCCCCCCAAAAGGATTTTGGCAGTTCAAACTCATTTATCATGGTGCGAGCCATTTCTTGTAGAATGCGATTTTTTCGTTCCACAACCCCATTTTGTTGGGGAGTTTTAGGGGCTGAGTATTCATGAAAATAGCCATTTTCCTCACAAAAGGTAGTGAAGTTTTTCTCATCAAATTCAGTTCCGTGGTCACTACGGATTCTTTTAATGCTCAAATTTTTCTCATTTTGAATTCTTTTGACAAGAGGTATAAACGAGGTTATAGCTTCATTTTTGTGAGCAAGAAAAAGAACCCAAGTATATCTGGAGAAATCATCAACGATGACAAATACGTACCGTTTACCTCCCATGGATTGCGTTCTCATAGGACCAAAGAGATCAAGATGCAGAAGTTCCAGAGGCCTGCTGGTGGACACATTATCTTTGGTTTTGAAGCTGGAATGAGTCTGCTTACCTATTTCACAGGCCGAAAAGGCCTATCTTTTACATAGTCAAGCTTGGGAATGCCCTTTACCAGTTCTTTCTTGGTTAGATGTGAGATGAGGTCCATGTTGACGTGACCCATCCTTCTATGCCATGTCTAACTGGTATCATCTGATACGGCTAGACACTCAACATTTTGATTAGATAGATCCTGCATAATGAATGAATAGATGTTTCTTTCCCTATCAGCAGTAAAGATTATTTCACCATTTTTCATTATGCAGCATTTGGAAGAGCTAAACTTAACTTCGTATCCGCTATCAAAAAGTTGACTGATGCTTATAAGATTATGTTTCAAACCTTCGACAAGCCACACTCTTTCAATGCATTGACTAGTTCTAGTTTCAATAACACCTTTACCAATGATCTTACCTTTGGTGTTGTCAGCAAAGATCACATTACCTCCATCACAGACTTGGATTTCAGAGAAATTGGCTTTGTCTCCTGTCATATGTCGAGAACATCCACTATCGAGAATCCATTTCTTGTTGCTAGATATTCCATAGGCTTTTTCCTGTAATTGTCATTTGGTTTTAGGTACCCAATGATTCTTGGGTCCTTCATTGTTAGAAAGTAGTGCAGTGTGTGCTTCTGGAACTAACTGTTGGGCCTTTGGAACCCAGATCTGTTTGGTTTTAATGTTTCTGGAACTGTGACATGAAGATTGAATGTGACCAAGTTTTCCACAGTTATAGCACCTTTTCCTTGGAAAATGTCTTTGTTTCTTTTTAACTTTGTCCATTTTGTGTAAAATGTTACTGAGACGTGAGTGCTCTAGGGATATGTGTTCATTTTCTTTTTCCAAGAATTCTTTTTCAGTTCCCAATTGATTAATGGCTAGAAGTAGTCTACTTTCCATGTCTTGTTTTTCTTTGATGATCTTTAGCAAATTTTCTTTTAGTTTTTTGTTCCTAATGAGAAGATTCTCAATACGATTTTCACAAGTTTCAAGAAGATCTTCAATACTTATTCCCTCAACATTATCAAATTCATTTTGAGGCGTGTTAGGGAGGTTTACCTGATCGTTTGCCATTAGGGCGATGCATTCCTCCTCCGTGTCAAACAACTCTTTTTCACTTTCGTGATCCCAGTTCGCAAGATAGGAATTTTGCTGACTTATTTCTTGATGTTTTTTTAGAAGTGGACAGTTGGGTCGAATGTGCCCAGGTTTCCTGCATTCATAACAAACACCTTTGTTGCTCTGGAACTGCTGGAATTAGTTGGATGACTGAGCATTGTGGCTCTGGAACTGCTGAGTTGGGTTATTGGGGTGAAGGTTGCTATTTTGTGGCTGCTGGAACCTCCGATTTCTGTTCCGGTTTGAGGCGATTTCCCTGATTCTTCTTGATAGGAGTACCAACTCATCATCGGTTTGATCCTCAAGGTTAAGGATATTATCTGCTGAGAAGGCAATATTTTTCTGGACATCTATTTTATCTCCCTTATTCAGGAGGGTGAGTTCATGGGAAATTAAGGAACCAATGAGTTCAGCAATTGTAAGAGTACTTAGCTTTTTTGCTTCAGTGATGGCGGTGACTTTGGGCGTCCATTCTTTGGGTAGAGATCGCAAGATCTTCCTAACCTGTTGCCCTTCAGATAGTGGTTCACCAAGAGCACTCATTTGATTAACGAGGGCTGTGAATCGGGTATGCATTTGACTAATGGTTTCTCCTGGAACCATCTGGAATGCTTCATATTGGGTGGTCAGAATTGCTACTCGTTCTTCTCGGACTTGCTCGGTTCCTTCGTGGGTGATTTGTAGCATGTCCCACATCTCCTTAGCGGTTTTGCAAGTTGAGACCCGATTGTATTCTTCTTTGGTTAATGCAACTGAGAGAACGTTTTTAGCCCGTGCATTTAGTGACCATGCCTTCTCGTCCTTCTCATCGAGTTCATCCATTTCTTTTGGAACCTGTACTCCAATAACTTGTTTCATTGGAATATCTGGGCCTTTAGTGACAATCTTCCAGAGTTTAAAGTCAAGTCCCATAAAAAATTCCTCCATACGATTCTTCCAAGTAGAGTAGTTAGTACCATCAAAGAGTGGTGCACGTGTGTGAGAAGGGGCTTCAGCAAAATATTCCATTTTAGCAGCGGATTTGAATCGAAAAGGTGACTAAACCTTTGTTTTTTTAGGAAAACAAAACCTGCTCTGGTACCAATTGATGAAAAATGGCACTACTTCCAGTTTGACAAAAAACTTAAAACAAGTGTTATTAATGGAGTAACAAATGAAGCAAAGATGACACGAGATTTATACAGGTTCGGCAAGCCTACTCCTGTCCCCAAGTTGTGAGCTTGGGAGTTTTCAAAGATATTCTTATTAAGCACTTGGGATTACAAGAAAAACCTTGCAATCTCATACACAAACACTTTAGTGAGAAGAATAAGTTTCACCTACTTATCTTTCTCACTAACACACACTAAGTGAAAATTACCTCCTCTCTGGAACTAACCACAGTAGTACCAGAGACTACAAAACTGAGACCAACTGTCTCTCTGGAATCACTCAGATTCCTACCAATACTGAATTACTCCGATTCTCACAAACACTCTGAATCACTCGGATTCTTACAACACTATCTGAATCACTCGGATTCTATTCTCTGCACTAGGCACTCACTGATGTCACTTAGAAAGGTTTATCAGTCGTATTTCTTGCAACTCATGATTTCTTCCCTTTATATCCAGTCTTTTTGGAACTAGCCGTTTTAGAGAGATCTTCTTTGCACTTGATTCCAACAATATGTTCCCCTAATTGCTTGTGATTGAAAGTTTGAATTTTGACTTCCATAGGCCTTGGAGGATTTCTTGGACTCTTCCATTCAGTTTCCTGCAACAGAAAACTTTCCAAGAAATATGCAAGATAAAAAAGGTAGGGAATCAACAAAAGTATCAACACATAACATAAAAACATAACATAAAATAAAAACAACTAACCTAGCAAGGGGGGGAGTGCCTCACGGCAAGAGGGGGAGAGGGAGAGAAAGAAAGGAAGTTGTTAACACAACAAATGAGCAAGGAATTCAATGGCATGAGGGGGGTATTTATAGGTGTTGGGAATCCCCTCACCTTGGAAAAAAAGTGTAAGGAAGGGTAAGAGAGCAAAATGGTAAAACTTCTCTTGGAAGCTAACTTTGTTCTTGAAGCTAAAATGGGACTGCTGGGGGTATTTATGTAATTTCGTCCCCCAAGACTCAAGGATAAGTGGCTGGAAGTTTAACCATTCCGACGGCAAGAAAATTAGCTTCGAAACGCATATTCATTCGTCGAAATCGGATTTACCGTTTGAAAGATACATTAGTTTTAATGAATAAAAGTTTTGAGCTCGAAACTCGACATGAGTGAAAAACGACTTTCTAGAATGATTTTCAAGTCCGGATTGTTTCCAAAATTCAAGAAATAAATCGAGAAGCGTTTTGAATCCAATATCGACTATAAAACGTTTTACCGATAGAAAGTTGAAAACGTAGAATGAATAGTGAATTCTTACGTACAAGCGTACGCTTCAAAATTTCGAGCTAGGGTTTGAATCGAGAGTTGTAAAACATTTTAAAAATCTTGAAATAGCTCGAGAAATGAAAATCCAGAGAGAGAACATTTTCCGAATGAAAACCGTTCGTAGAAGTAATAGTGAACTAGGGTTTTCGTAAACATTTTCAATAAAACGAAGTTCGGAATAGAGTTTCAAGTCAAGATTGATTTCAATAGACTCATTTCGACTCAAGGATCGATTTGACTGTAAACTTGGGTAGGAAAGATATCAGAATCAAAAGCTCATTTTCAGATGAATAGTAAATTTGGTCGGTAAGTTCCCAAAATGCCCTTATGGTTCATGGAAGGTTTCTGGAGCTTGGAAAACAAGTTCAAACGATTGGGAAACATGTGATATGAACCTCTAGGGTTCCATTGAAGCATTGGGTAATATAGGCTTGGGAAATGAATAGTAAACTATATCGAAGGTCAAGAATTCCCCCTTAAAACATGTCAGATCACATATGAGCACAAAGTTCATGTAAGAATGCAATGCATGAAGGTCTATAAACTTGGATCACGGTCTATAAACACCTTACCAATGCCCTTAGTTTACCGTTTTCATCCAGGCCCTGTTTTGGACTGTTACAACATAAGTCATGATTAGTAAAATACTCCAAGCCAATGAGTCCTACAGACAGTGGGAGTGTCAGCCTGACTCCTCTAAGGCTTGCTTGTGGGATCACGCCCTTAAGAAGGACCACCTTGTTTCATGGAGGTGCAAAGTGTATAGTTGATACGTGCGTGATACATGAGGGTGCTTACTTTAATAAGTAAGTTCACTGAGGTGCCCCGTGTGAGAACATTCCTAAATGGGAAAGGAAGTTTCTATTTCAGGAAATGGAAACTTCCAGATTAGGAAATATCTCACGAGTCATTGATGTGATTAATTGATCCTTAGACTTGAGGTTCCTTGTCACTTTATGAGTTAACTCTGTAGTCTTAGGTATAAGCTTTAAAGGGTGTCGCCTTAGACAACTGATTCAAGGCTTATGCTGGGGCTGCACAAGTGTTTCGTGAAAGTGAATGAGAATCAAGAAAGGACCTACACTTGCATTTGCAAGGTGATCTCTTATTGTGTAAGTCATTCATATGCCATATGGAGTCCTTGGCCAAGGCAGTAGATCAAGACATCAAGAAAAAGGTTTCTTGGATTGAGATCAAATGGATATGAAATGCACTTAACTTTAAGACCGGATTATTAGGGTTCTGATTATTCCCTTACCCTAGATCTTGGTTGAGAGATAGTAAGTAGGAGGATTGTATCTCACATGAATCAATGACTTAAAGGTTCTGTCGAATCCGAACATTCCAATTCAGCTAGGGGTTAAACACCTGTTGCTAGACTGTGGTCGTTTAATCTGTGGACTGATTAATTAATTAGTGAATTAATTAATTAGGGTCACTGCTAATTGAATTGAGAACCTAGAGGGTCACACACAACAACTTGGTTACATGAGTTGAGGCTTTAAAATGATTAAACGAGTTAATCGGGCCAAGAGGGTTCCACACGTGTGAAATCACACGTGTGGCTCGCGTGAGTGACACGTGTCACTGTGACACGTGTCACACACGTGTGAATATATATATATATATTATATATATATATATTAAATAATTAAATGTGTTAATTATTTAATAGACTTTGGTTTAATTTTGAATTAAAAAGAAAGTCTTATTTTGGAGAAAATAATCTAGTTAATTAATTACGAATTAATTAATTAGATAAAAATAAGTTATTTATTTTATAATAAATAAAGTATAAAATTATCCAAAAATAGTTTGGATATTTTTAGCTCTCTTAAAAGTTGACTTAAATTAGAATTCAAAGCCAAAGTTGGAAAATACTTGATGATCAAGTAATAGGAGAGAGAGGAACCAAATCCTTGTCCAACAAGGAATAGGTTCGGCCGTCCCTCTCCCTTTCCTATATATAGGGGAGCTCATGCTCCCCTTTAGAGCTAATGGGCAATTCTTTTGGTTCATGTGTTGAACACCTTCCTTTCTCCAAGATCAAATAAACCCTAGGTTAAGCCTAAACACTAACTAGAGAACTAGCATCCTTACTAGTTAGATTGTGATCAAGTTGGTGGACTTTCTCTAGAGACTTCAAGTTAGAAGTTTGAAGATTCGAGCTTTACCAAGGAGAGGGGATCAAGCCGCGAGAAGAGCGTTCTTAGGTGGCTTGAAACGCTTCAAGAAAGATCAAAAGAAAAGTAAGTTTTCTGTCTCTACGAATTTGGTTACACGATTGTGAGTCCAAGGTCCTTTTGCTGGGAAATTTTTTTAAATTCCACTGCTTTCTGATTCGTGTTTTCCAATAGCATTTTCGCCGTTCGTCCTATTTGGTCCATTTTGAGTCATGTCTCACGTATACACATCGTGTTTGCACATGTCACGAGGCTGTGGACGAGGAGCAAGCTCCCTAGAGTATATCCTTGTTTTATTTTGTAGCAAAGGTGAGGTTTTGTTCTAGGTACTTAGAACCTTACAACCCTTATGTTACATTTTCGGCCAAAACCTATTATATTTATAAATGTTTTCAAAAAATATAAACCTTTTCCAGCAAGCAAGCCATGATTGTTCATGATTTCAAGCATGTTTTGGCGAGTTCATGATTGCACATGGGCCCGAGGGTAGTTTCTTGAGCCAACCGGGACAGCAAGGGCTGACGGGTAACTCTTGAACTATCCTCACCTCATTGGGATCACCCCCGAAGCCACTAGGAGATTGGTGGTGGAAGGAGTTCCGTGCGTGGGAGTCATGTTCCCGACATACACCATGTCGTGGATAGTTGGGCCTTGCAAACCCGCTATCTCCCGGAGGAAGAAGGAGACTGGGGACGGATCTGGCACCACGGATTGTCCTCGGGTTATTGCATGTTTTAATCATGATTATGTGTAATTGTGCACTAAATGAAATGTATGATCACGTATTGAATTAATCATGCGAGCACGTATTTTTCACGATTGGTGTAAAGGTTGGAGAATTGCCCTACTCGCCGGGCCACATGTTTCATGAAAATAACAAGATAACATGTTAAATTGGATAGTTGTAATCTCGGGCAAAGGAACAAGTTATTCTTGAACTTTATATTTATTTCATTTCCAAGTCTTCACCCGAGACTATAACTTGCATGTGACGTGTGTTATATTTATATATTGCCCCTCACTCAGTCTTCGGTAGACTGATACTTCACTTTTCAGGTACTTTTGGTCGTGGTCGTGCTAGGCGGGAGTTGAGTCAGGTCTTGCATTCCACCGAGTCTAGCATTGTATCTTTCATGTATAGAACTATTGGAGTATCATGTTATGATCATTATTAGTACCTTTTGGATACTTGGACATGTATTTTATATAGGAGATGATAATGTATTGACAGCTAATGTTGGTACCTACTATGTATATACTTTGGTAAATATGGTACCTATACGTATTAATTGAAATGCTTCCGCTTTTAATTCATGTCTTGGTTTGTTTATGTGGGGAGTGTCCCGCCAGGCTCGTTTATTTTCTTGATTGTCACCCGTTCGCTATGGTTTCGATTTATGTACGGATTGTCCATTTTGTATGTGGTCGGGCTATAGTGCGGGGGATGTAGTGCCTTAGGGGTTAGGGTGCTACAACTAAAGGTGGTATCAGAGCCCGGTTGCAAAACCGAGGTTCTCGAGTCGTGTCAAGTGAGTCTAGGTCGCACGACATAGGATTAATTGTTACTCTAGAGTCTGCATTTAATTGAATTACGTGATCTACTTGAATTCTTGCATTACTTGAGCCACTTGATTTCTTTAAGGGTGTGCTTTATTAATATTATGGAGTTATTTGCACACATTTGCATTTATTAATCAAACCACGCATGTGTAGTGATTTGATTTCAGGATGGATTGTGATAGACATCACCGTGACCGATCCCCAAGACATCGGCATCATCGTCATTGTTGCCATCATCGACGTGAGAAATCACCTCCTCCTCCACCTCCTCAGGCTCAGCCCTAGGATTTCATGAATGCCGTGGTAGGGCTAATTGATCAGAGACTTCAGGAAAGGGTTCCTCCAGCACCTGTAGCACCTGTAGCACCGAGGAGAACCCCATTTCAGCTATATTGCGCGAGTTTCAGAATCAGCGTCTCCCGAAGTTCTATAAGGGCGACTACATTCAGACGGAGATGTGGTTGAAAGAAGTTGAAAGAATCTGGCAGCTTATTCCTTGTGACACTCAGGAGAAAGCCCGCTGTACCCTTACTCTGATTCAGGGCGAGGCTTACTCCTGGTGGGAGAGAACTCAGATAGTCTTCGAGGCTTCCGGGACAGATATCACGTAGTGTTTGTGCGAGAGTTCAAAAACAAGTTCATTCCTCCGGCTTCCCGTACCCACATATTGAGAGCGTTTACAGAGCTGACGCAAGGAGGAAGGTCCGTTGGTCAGTATATCGCTGAGTTTGAGAGACTTTCTCGCTATGCACCCAGCATAGCGAATGATGACTTTCACAAGGCGATGCAGTTCGTACAGGGACTCCGGCCCGATATACAGGATGCTTTGAAAGCTACAAATATGAGCACCTGGGCCAAAGCTACCACCAAAGCTTTGAAGGTCGAGGATTCAGACATTGCCAGGAGGCCTATACCCCGCACAAGACAGGATTCAGGCTCGAGGTCAGGACAGGGGTCGAGTTCAGGAAAGGGGCCTATGGTTTATTCTGCATCTCCAGCACCGAAGGACTCCGGGAAGAAATTTAAAGCTACAGGATCACCTCAGAAGGCTCCACGAGCTCCAGCACCACCACAGCCACCTCAGAGACCGGGTTGCAGATTTTGTGGACTCCCTACACATACTTATGATAATTGCAGGCGACGGTTGGGTTTGTGTTTAATCTGTGGGAGTGACGAGCACCGGGTTGACGGATGTCCGGATCGTCAGGATCCGCCACTTGCAGTTCCGAGGCCACTAGTGACAACTCGAGCTTACTCATTAGCTGGAGAGGAGCAGGGTGCTGAGATCGACCACACTGCAGTAGTTGAAGGTACTATATGCATCCATGGCACGAACATCCATACACTATTTGATCCAGGAGCTACACACTCCTTCCTTGGCACTCTATTGCTATTACTTTATCCTTGCCTGCTATGTGCTCTTCTGTGCGCTATTTAGTTAGTTCTCCTTTCGGTAGTAGGCGAGAGACGGATCAGGTTTACAGGGATATTCCAGTGGTGATTGAGGGTCGAGAGTTCTTGACAGATTTCATTGTTATGCCGATGGAGAGATACGGGTCTATTCTGGGGATGGATTGGCTGTACAGGCATTGTGCTACCATAGATTGCTGGACCAAGAAAGTACAGTTGGGTTCAGAGGTTACTACGGGTTGGACCTCGAAGACAGTACCTCTACTTTTCTTTTCAGAGGCTCGAAGACTGGTTAAAGATTGGGCTATAGGATTTATTACTTACATTCTAAATAAGCCCAAGGATCAGGTTAAATTGGAAGATACGAAAGTGGTGAAGGAATTTCCCGAGGCCTTCCCCGAGAAATTGGATTCTTTGCCTCCTGAGCGAGAGATTGAGTTCGTAATTGATCTTTATCCGAATGCAGAGCCGTATTCAAAGACTCTATACCGGATAGCTCCAGCGGAATTGAAAGAGTTAAAGGTTCAGCTCGAGGCATTATTGGAAGTTGGATACATCAGGCCGAGTTCTTCACCCTGGGGAGCGCCGGTGTTATTTGTAAAGAAAAAGGACGAGACTTCAAGGATGTGCATCGATTATCGGGAGCTAAACCAGATGACTATTAAGAATAAGTATCCCCTTCCACACATCGAGGAATTATTCGATATACTTCAGGGTTCCAGGGTTTACTCAAAATTGGATTTAAGACAGAGGTATTACCAGCTACGAATTCGAGCAGAGGATATTCCAATGACGGGATTCAATACTCGGTACGGGCATTACGAGTTCGTGGTTATGCTGTTTGGGTTAACTAATGCCCCTGCAGCTTTCATGGATGTGATGTACCGAATTTTCAGGCCTTTCCTCAACAAATTTGTGGTAATTTTCATCGATGACATTTTGGTATTCTCCAAATCTGTTGAGGAGCATGCGAGGCATCTCAAGCTAGTTTTACAGACTTTAAAAGAGCATCAGTTGTTTGCTAAATTCAGTAAGTGTGAATTTTGGATTGATCGGGTTACCTTCTTGGGACATGTGATTTCAGGCAAGGGTTTGGAAGTTGATCCCTCGAAAATTGAGGCCGTGCTTAAATGGGAGAAACCAAAGAATGCCTCGGAGGTTAGGAGTTTCTTGGGATTGGCCGGATATTACAGAAGGTTCATTCAGGATTTCTCAGAGATCGCTGCACCATTAATTATCCTACACACGACCTGGAGCTTGCAGCCGTGATCTTTGCTCTCGGGAAATGGAGACACTATCTCTACGGGACTTCTTTTGAGATTTTCACCAACCACAAGAGCCTCCAGTATTTATTCACGCAGAAGGACTTGAATATGAGGCAACGGCGTTGGATGGAAAAGTTAGAAGATTATGATTGCACAATCAAATATCATCCGGGAAAAGCCAATGTGGTCGTCGATGCACTTAGCAGGAAGGCAAGTGTATCGAATTTGGAAATAAAGGAAAGGGATGATATTACTCCAATCGTGTTAAAGGCTCGGGTTTCTAACATTACAATTCAGCCGGAATTGAAGTATCTATTGTTTGAAGCTCAGAATAATGATCCGGAGGTTCAGAAGTTTGTAAGTAAGGTGAGACCGGATCCGGAGAGTTCTTTTGGGTTTGACGAGACCGGTTTGCTTCAATTAAAGAACAGAGTAGTAGTGCCTGAAGAATTGAAACGGGTTCTACCTGAAGAAGCTCACAAGTCAGCATACTCAATCCACCCGGGAGGAAATAAAATGTATAAGGATCTGAGACAATATTATTGGTGGAACGGGATGAAAAGAGACGTTGCCGAGTATGTAAAGCATTGCTTGACTTGTCAGAGAGTGAAAGCTGAGCATCAGAATCCGGCGGGACTTTTACAACCGTTACCTATTCCCGAATGAAAGTGGGAACAAGTAACGATGGACTTTGTATCCGGATTACCGAAGGTGAAAGGTAGATTTGATGGTATTTGGGTAATCGTGGATAGATTTACGAAATCTGCTCACTTTCTGCCAGTCCGGATGTCTTATAAGATTTCGAAGTTAGCCGAGATCTATAACAGAGAAATTATCCGACTTTATGGTATTCCGGTGAGTATAGTTTCAGATCGAGACCCGAGGTTCACATCTAAGTTGTGGCAAGAGTTACAGGCCATTTTGGGAACGAGACTCAAGTTCAGTACAACATTTCAGCCGCAAACAGGCTGCCAGACAGAGAGATTGATAAGGTATTTGGAAGATCTACTTCGGGCTTGCGCGATGGATTTTTAGAATTCGTGGCAAGAACAACTACCTTTGCTTGAATTTGCTTACAATAACAACTTTCAGGCTTCGATCGGGATGGCTCCTTATGAACTTCTTTATGGAAGAAAGTGCCGATCTTCGTTGTTCTTCGACTTGGAAGAATGGAAATGGTCGAAACAGGAAGGGGTAAAGAAAGGTGAGAAATTTGAGAAACCTTCCAGGGTCGTTCAGGATATATGATTGAGAAAGTTCAAACTATCCAACAACGGATGAAAGTAGCTCAAGATAGGCAAAAGAACTATGCCGATACACGCCGAAGAGATCTTGAGTTTGAAGTTGGTGACCGGGTATTCTTGAAGGTGTCACTAAGGAAAGGTTTCACCCGGACCGGGAAAGGAGGAAAACTTAATCCTCGCTATTTGGGTCATTTCGAGATTCTTGAAAGAATAGGTGAAGTAGTCTATCAACTGGACTTACCACCGAATCTTACGAGGATTCACAACGTGTTCCATGTCTCGCAACTCAGGAAATATTACTCTGATGAGACTATGATTCTCCTCGTTGAAGAAGTGGAGTTGGAACCGAATTTGACATTTTTTCAGAGGCCGGTTAGGATATTGGATCAAAAATTTCAGGAATTGAGAAACCGGAGGATTCCCATGGTTAAAGTTTTGTGGAGAAGTGATAAAACTGAAGAAGCTACGTGAGAAACCGAGGATAAGATGAAACGGTTCCACCCGGAGTTGTTCTCTCAGTACTAGAGAATCTGGGGACCAGATTCTTTAAAGGGGGGAGAGTTGTAACGCCCCGGTTCCGGATGAACAGGGTGAGCGTAGGATTTATTTTAATTCTTTAATTTTACATTATTCTTACATGACATTACACATTTTTATAAAATTCATGATATATTATTTACGTGAATTATATGAAATCATATCATTGGAAAGTTATTTCATGTCACGAAAAAATATTTGTTACGTAAAATAATTACCGGGAGTGATTTAATTACGAACTTGTCCCTACTTGATCATTTTTCCAACTTTAGGGACTTAATTGCATAAACTTTCAAGGACTTAATTGATCATATTTCAAAACCATACATACTTGATTGCATGACTTGAATTCTTGGAGGACTAAATGGTAATTTGGCACATTTCACTTATTTTAAAAAGGATGAATCACGGTATAATTCATCCCCAAGCTTCCAAGCTCATTTTGATCCAAACAATTCACCAACATATTTGCTCCTTATTGCTCTCGGTTCATTCAAGGAAAAGGGAAAGAGATTTCATCAAATTTTCATCAAGATTTCAAGAAAAATTCAAGCTTTGAAGCTTGATCATCATCTCCATCTATCTTCTTCATTTCTTTAGCTCAAGGTGGGTTTATGCATGAGTTGTGATTCTTGATCAATTTGTGTGTTATCTAGGGTTTGAGAATTTATAGCATGAATGGATTAATGGTTGTTTGAGATGTGAATACATGATTACAACATGATTTATGGCATGAATTCTTAGAAATTTAAGCTTGAATGATCAAGTTGAGCATGAACTTGAAACTTGGAATTCTTGGTGATTTTCATGACTTGAGTTTTTAGATGAAGTGTTATTGCATCTAGGTAGGGTATGCATGTATATTTCCCAAAATTGTGGCTTTTGGTGGATCAAAACATAGCTTTGTTGTTGTTGTTGTTGATGCCGTAGCTGTTGCCCTGCTTCTGCTCTGTTTTTCAATTTGCAGAAACTGGGAACGACCCTTCTCGCCTTAGTGCATTTTGGGAACGGTCGTTCCCAGGCTTTTGTGTAAAGGAGGCCAGCGAGACTGGGAACGGCCGTTCCCATTTTGGCCTGCGTGCCGGAAGGGCCGTTCCCAACAAAGTGCGCATTTTTAAAATTTAAAAGCGTTGGCATGCTTTGGAAGGGCATGGGAACGACCCTTCCCATTTTCAAAGGGAAGCCGGAACGACCGTTCCCATACCGTCTGGCAGAGCAAAAGCTACTGCATAAAATTTCATTTTTGAGGTTTTGATCCAATGCATTCTTTGATCCCAAAAGTGCTATTTTATGATAGAGTACATGTCAAAACAAGATATTTTCAGGCAACATTCCATATTGCCTGTCATCTCGTTGCATTTTTGCCGTTCGTCCTATTTGGTCCATTTTGAGTCATGTCTCACGTATACACATCGTGTTTGCACAGGTCACGAGGCCGTGGACGAGGACCAAGCTCCCTAGAGCATATCCTTGTTTTATTTTGTAGCAAAGGTGAGGTTTTGTTCTAGGTACTTAGAACCTTACAACCCTTATGTGACATTTTCGGCCAAAACCTATTATATTTATAAACATTTTCCAAAAATATAAACCTTTTCAAGCAAGCAAGCCATGATTGTTCGTGATTTCAAGCATATTTTGGCGAGTTCATGATTGCACTTGGGCCCGAGGGTAGTTTCTTGACCCAACCGGGAAAGCAAGGGCTGAAGGGTAACTCTTGAACTATCCTCACGTCATTGGGATCACCCCCGAAGCCACTAGGAGATTGGTGGTGGAAGGAGTTCCGTGCGTGGGAGTCATGTTCCCGACGTGCACCATGTCGTGGATAGTTGGGCCTTGCAAACCCTCTATCACCCAGAGGAAGAAGGAAACTGGGGACGGATCCGGCACCACGGATTGTCCTCGGGTTATTGCATGTTTTAATCATGATTATGTCTAATTGTGCACTAAATGAAATGTATGATCACATATTGAATTAATCATGCGAGCACGTATTGTTCATGATTGGTGTAAAGGTTGGAGAATTGCACTACTCGTCGGGCCACATGTTTCATGAAAATGACAAGATAACATGTTAAATTGGATAGTTGTAATCTCGGGCAAAGGAACAAGTTATTCTTGAACTTTATATTTATTTCATTTCCAAGTTTTCACCCGAGACTATAACTTGCATGTGACGTGTGTTATATTTATATATTGCCCCTCACTCAGTCTTCGGTAGACTGATACTTCACTTTTCAGGTACTTTTGGTCATGGTCGTGCTAGGCGGGAGTTGAGTCAGGTCTTGCATTCCACCGAGTCTAGCATTGTATCTTTCATGTATAGAACTCTTGGAGTATCATGATATGATCATTATTAGTACCTTTTGGATACTTGGACATGTATATTATATAGGAGATGATAATGTATTGATAGTTAATGTTGGTACCTACTATGTATATGTTGGAAAATACGAATCAGAAAGCAGCGGAATTTAAAAAAAAAATTCCCAACAAAAGGATCTTGGACTCGCAATCTTGTATCCAAATTCGTAGAGTTAAGAAACTTACTTTTCTTTTATTCTTTCTTGAAGCGTTTCAAGCCACCCAAGAACGCTCTTCTCGAGGCTTGATCCCCTCTCCTTGGTAAAGCTCGAATCTTCAAACTTCTAACTTGAAGCTCTCTAGAGATAGTCCACCAACTTGACTACAATCTAACTAGTAAGGATGCTAGTTCTCTAGTCAGTGTTTCGGCTTAACCTAGGGTTTCGTTTATCTGGGAGAAAGGATGGTGTTCAACACATGAACCAAAAGAATTGCCAATTAGCTCTAAGGGGAGCTCGAGCTCCCCTATTTATAAGAGGGGAGTGGCCGAAATTCCTAGTCCTTTATGGGCTAGGGTTTTGGTCTCTCTCTCTCTCTCTCCTTTTACTTGATCATCAAGTAATTTTGAATTTGACTTTGAATTCAAATTCAAATCAACTTTCAAGAGAGCTAAAAATATCCAAACTATATTTGGATAATTTTATACTTTATTTATTTAAAATAAATAACTTATTTAGATCTAATTAATTAATTCATAATTAATTAACTAGATTATTTTTCTCCAAAATAAGACTTTCCTTTTAATTCAAAATTAAACCAAAGTCTATTAAACAATTAACAACTTAATTATTTAATATCCAATTAAATAGTCACGTGTGGAACACGTGTCATAATGACACGTGTCCAGTCACGTGACCCACACGTGTGATTTCACACGTGTGGAACCCTCTAGGCCCGATTAACTCGTTTAATCAATTTAAAGCCTCAACTCATGTAACCAAGTTGTTGTGTGTGACTCTCTAGGTTCTCAATTCAATTAGCAATGACCCTAATTAATTACTTCACTAATTAATTAATCAGTCCACAGACTAAACGACCATAGTCTAGCAACAGGTGTTTAACCCCTAGCTGAATTGGAATGTTCGGATTCGACAGAACCTTTAAGTCATTGATTCATGTGAGATACAATCCTCCTACTTACTATCTCTCAACCAAGATCTAGGGCAAGGGAATAATCAGAACCCTAATAATCCGGTCTTAAAGCTAAGTGCATTTCATATCCATTTGATCTCAATCCAAGAAACCCTTTTCTTGATGTCTTGATCTACTGCCTTGGCCAAGGACTCCATATGGCATATGAATGACTTACATAATAAGAGATAACCTTGCATATGCAAGTGTAGGTCCTTTCTTGATTCTCATTCACTTTCATGAATCACTTGTGCAACCCCAGCATAAGCCTTGAATCAGTTGTCTAAGGCGACACCCTTTAAAGCTTATACCTAAGACTACAGAGTTAACTTATAAAGTGACAAGGAACCTCAAGTCTTAAGGATAAATTAATCAGATCAATGACTCGTGAGATACTTCCTAATCTGGAAGTTTCTATTTCCTGAAATAGAAACTTCCTTTCCCATTTAGGAATGTTAAGCACCCTCATGTATCACGCACGTATCAACTATACACTTTGCACCTCCATGAAACAAGGTGGTCCTTCTTAAGGGCGTGATCCCATAAGCAAGCCTTAGAGGAGTCAGGTTGACACTCCCACTGTCTGTAGGACTCATCGGCTTGGAGTATTTTACTAATCATGACTTATGTGATATAGTACTCGTTTCATGAACCATTTCACCTAAATGGTAGAGTCCTAAAGTCATCAGTCTTAGGGGAGTTCTCATACATACACAGATAAAGTAAACGCATACCAAATAAGAGTATATAAAGAAGTGTTTCCTCAATTCGTTATTTCATTCAAAGATTGTCTGTGATTATAATAAGGAAAAGCACAAAGAGGATATACAATCGGCTTTCTAGGGCACTATTCCTAACAATCTCCCACTTGCCCGTCAAAGCCATTCTAAAGCTACTCTAAGTCCCATCTTCTGAAGATGACCTTGGAAAGCTTCTCGACTAAGGGGTTTAGTAAGTGGATCTGCCATGTTCTCTGCTGATGTGACCCTCTCAATTTGCACATCTCCTCTTTTGATAATATCACGGATTAGGTAATACTTCCTCATAATGTGCTTGGTCCGTTGGTGAGATCTTGGTTCTCTTGCTTGAGCAACCGCCCCAGTCTTGTCACAAAATACAGTAATGGGGTCTTTCATGCTAGGAACAATATTCAACTCTTGAATGAAGTTTCTAATCCAAACACCTTCTTTAGCTGCATCATTTGCAGCCAAGTATTCGGCCTCAGTGGTCGAATCTGCAGTGGTAGTTTGCTTGGAACTCTTCCAACTCACTACTCCGCCGTTTAGGCAGAAAATGTATCCTGACATTGACTTAAAATCATCTAAGTCAGATGCAAAGCTTGCATCGCAGTATCCTTCGACAGTAAGATCTTTCTGACCTCCGTAAACTAAGAATAAATCTTTAGTACTTTTCAAGTACTTAAGAATATTCTTCACGGCAGCCCAGTGACCATCTCCAGGGTCAGATTGGAAACGACTTGTCACACTAAGTGCATAAGCCACATCCGGTCGAGTACATAACATTGCATACATTATGCTACCTATTCCGGATGCATAAGGTGTATGAGTCATTCTTTCCTTCTCAAGGTTAGTCTTAGGACACATCTTCTTTGAAAGACATGTTCCTACACTCATAGGAAGGTTCTTAACCTTTGCTGACTCCATATTGAATCTCTTCAATACTTTCTCAATGTACATCGACTGTGATAGTCCTATTAACCTTCTAGATCTATCTCGATAGATTTTAATTCCAAGGATATAGGACGCATCACCAAGATCTTTCATCTCGAATTGGTTCGATAACCATAACTTAGTCACTTTCATGTCATCCTTCGAATTCCCAACAAGAAGGATGTCATCAACATAAAGTACTAAGAATTGCACTGAGGTCTCCAATTCCTTTCTATACACACAAGACTCATTCGAAATTTGAATGAAGCCAAACGCTTTGACTGATTCATCAAATCGAATGTTCCAATTCCTAGAAGCCAGTTTCAATCCATAGATTGATCTTTGGAGTTTGCAAACCTTTTGCTCACTCCCACTGAATGTGAAACCTATGGGTTGCTCCATATAAATTTCTTTATCAATGTCACCATTGAGAAAGGCAGTTTTCACATCCATTTGCGTTATCTCGTAGTCATAATACGCAGCAATGGCAAGCATGATGCGAATAGACTTTTGCATTGCAACTGGCGAAAAAGTTTCATCAAAGTCCACGCTGGGTCTTTGAGTGAATCCTTTTGCAACCAGTCTTGCTTTGTAGGCTGCAATGCTTCCATCAACTCCAAGCTTTCTCTTAAAGATCCAATTGCAACCTATGGGTGTGACCCCATCAGGCAAATCTACCAAGGTCTAAACTCGGTTGGAGTTCATGGAATCCATTTCGGATTTCATGGCTTCTATCCACTGTTCAGAGTCAGAATCTGAAAGTGCCTCCTCATATGTTAAAGGATCATTATCCTTTTGAGAGATTTCATGGAAGAATCCATACCATCTCTCCGGCTGTCTAGGAGTGCGTTCAGAACGCCTTAGAGAAGGATTTTCGTGTGTATCGAAATTCATAACTGGTTGTGGTTGATCAGTAGGGGACGTTTCTTCAGTGGGTGGCGTGGGGTCACTTTGTACTTCCTTTAATTCTATGATCTTGTCTTTCTTTTCTTTAAGGAATGGTTCCTCCAGAAAAGTGGCATTTCTGGAAACAAACACCTTTTGCTCAGATTGATCATAGAAGTAATATCCTATGGATTCCTTAGGATAACCTACAAAGTAGCATAAGTTAGAATGAGATTCTAACTTATCTCCCACTGTCCTCTTCATGTAAGCAGGACAACCCCAAATTCTTAAGTAAGAATAACTAGGGATTTTACCATGCCACATTTCATAGGGCGTTTTAGGGACTGGCTTAGAAGGAACTAGATTCAAAATCTTTGCTGCACTTTCTAGGGCATAACCCCAGAAAGAAGGTGGTAAGTCAGTGAAACTCATCATGGATCGAACCATATCAAGTAGGGTTCGATTCCTTCTCTCAGAAACTCCATTAAGCTGAGGAGTTCCCGGAGGAGTCCACTGAGAGATAATCCCATTATCTTTGAGATGGTTAAGGAATTCTTCACGAAGATATTCACCTCCTCGATCAGATCGAAGTGCTTTGATCTTGTGACCAGTTTGGTTCTCAACCTCCTTAAGATCATTTTCAGAGAATGATCCTAAAGTGTTTATCTTGCTAATTCTATTCTTGGAAATATGTCCTAATCTAGCGTGCCATAAGGGAGCTAAAACCTTGTCATCTCTCTTACGCTTCGTTTCTCGTTGTATATTCATAATATTGATATTTTAAGTTAGATAAAGTCCATTACTTAGAGTACCGATGTGAACGGAAGAGTTGTTCCGTTTGATAAAGTATTTACCATTCTTAATATAAGTTTCATAACCTTCACAATCTAAAATTGGAACAGAAATTATATTACGAATAATGCTCGGTACACAAAGGACTTTATTTAAGACTAACTCAAAACTACCTAAATCTAATCTAATTGGGCCTAAAGCTCGAGCTTCAACGTTCGAGCCATCGCCGATCTTCAAGACACATTCTCCTTCTTTGAGTTGTTGGACCTCACTTAGCATCTGTACATCATTACAGATATGAGTTCCACAACCGGTATCAAGTACCCAAGAACTAGAATTAATAGAAAGATCTACTTCAACGAGAAAGATACTTTTCTTTAGAGTAGCCTTGTACTCTGGGCAGTTTCTCCTCCAATGTCCCGCTTTGCCACAATGGAAGCAAACATCCTCTTTCTGATCACGCTTCTTCTTTTGGGCCTTCCCCTTCGAAATGCCACCAGTGGGCCTAAGGGGTTTCTTCTTCTTCTTTTGGGCTTTCTTGCCCTTACCTTTAGAAGGCCCAGAAGAGGAAGATGGAGCATTCACCATCAAAACCTTATTGTCCTTCTTGATCGTGCTTCAGCAGTCACAAGCTGACTAATCAGCTCAGCTACAGTAGCACCAGCATGATTCATATTGAAGTTAAGGACAAATGGGTTGAATGATGGTGGGAGCGAAGCTAGCAACAAATCCACTGAGAGCTCATCTTTCAGTGGCATGTCCATGTAGGCAAGTTTCTCAGTAAGGGCGAGAAACTTGAGTCCATATTCATGTTAGGAATAGTGCCCTAGAAAGCCGATTGTATATCCGCTTTGTGCTTTTCCTTATTGTAATCACAGACAATCTTTGAATGAAATAACGAATTGAGGCAACACTTCTTTATATGCTCTTGTTTGGTATGCGTTTACTTTAGCTGTGCATGTATGAGAACTCCCCTAATCCTGATGACTTTAGGACTCTACCATTTAGGTGAAATGGTTCATGAAACGAGCCCTATATCACATAAGTCATGATTAGTAAAATACTCCAAGCCAATGAGTCCTACAGACAGTGGGAGTGCCAACCTGACTCCTCTAAGGCTTGCTTGTGGGATCACGCCCTTAAGAAGGACCACCTTGTTTCATGGAGGTGCAAAGTGTATAGTTGATACATGCGTGATACATGAGGGTGCTTACTTTAATAAGTAAGTTCACTGAGGTGCCCCGTGTGAGAAGATTCCTAAATGGGAAAGGAAGTTTCTATTGTAGGAAATGGAAACTTCCAGATTAGGAAATATCTCACTAGTCATTGATGTGATTAATTGATCCTTAGACTTGAGGTTCCTTGTCACTTTATGAGTTAACTCTGTAGTCTTAGGTATAAGCTTTAAAGGGTGTCGCATTAGACAACTGATTAAAGGCTTAAGCTGGGGCTGCACAAGTGATTCATGAAAGTGAATGAGAATCAAGAAAGGACGTACACTTGCATTTGCAAGGCGATCTCTTATTGTGTAAGTTATTCATATGCCATATGGAGTCCTTGGCCAAGGCAGTAGATCAAGACATCAAGAAAAAGGTTTCTTGGATTGAGATCAAATGGATATGAAATGCACTTAGCTTTAAGACCGGATTATTAGGGTTCTGATTATTCCCTTGCCCTAGATCTTGGTTGAGAGATAGTAAGTAGGAGGATTGTATCTCACATGAATCAATGACTTAAAGGTTATGTCGAATCCGAACATTCCAATTCAGCTAGGGGTTAAACACCTGTTGCTAGACTATGGTCGTTTAATCTGTGGACTGATTAACTAATTAGGGTCACTGCTAATTGAATTGACAACCTAGAGGGTCACACACAACAACTTGGTTACATGAGTTGAGGGTTGAAAATGATTAAACGAGTTAATCGGGCCTAGAGGGTTCCACACGTGTGAAATCACACGTGTGGGTCACGTGAGGAGCATGTGTCCTTGGGACACGTGCCTCACACGTGTATATATATATATATGATATATATATATATATTAAATAATTAAATGTGTTAATTATTTAATAGACTTTGGTTTAATTTTTGAATTAAAAAGAAAGTCTAATTTTGGAGAAAAATAATCTAGTTAATTAATTATGAATTAATTAATTAGATAAAATAAGTTATTTATTTTAAATAAATAAAGTATAAAATTATCCAAAAATAGTTTGGATATTTTTAGCTCTCTTGAAAGTTGATTTGAATTAGAATTCAAAGTCAAAGTCAAAATTACTTGATGATCAAGTAATAGGAGAGAGAGAGAACAAAATCCTAGCCCATTAAGGACTAGGAATTTCGGCACCCTCTCTCTATAAATAGGGGATCTCGAGCTCCTCTAGGAGCTAATTGGTAATTCTTTTGTTTCATGTGTTGAACACCTTTCTTTCTCCAAGATCAAATAAACCCTAGGTTAAGCCTAAACACTAACTAGAGAACTAGCATCCTTACTAGTTAGATTGTGATCAAGTTGGTGGACTATCTCTAGAGAGCTTCAAGTTAGAAGTTTGAAGATTCGACCTTTACCAAGGAGAGGGGATCAAGCCGCGAGAAGAGCGTTCTTGGGTGGCTTGAAACGCTTCAAGAAAGAATAAAAGAAAAGTAAGTTTTTTATCTCTACGAATTTGGTTACACGATTGCGAGTCCAAGATCCTTTTGTTGGGAAATATTTTAAATTCCACTGCTTTCTGATTCGTGTTTTCCAACAATTCATGGACACTTGAACCTTCCCTCATTCTCAAGTGGAACAATTCCTTTGAAGTGTTATACCTTGTAACACGTTTATGAGGGCGGTAAAGTTGCTCTAAGTGGTCGTAAATCTCCCAAGCGAATTCCATGGCCTCATGTTGCCTTTGCAAGTCCGGAGACATGTTAGCCAACATTAGGCAACGGGCTTGGAGATTATCATCCTTCCACTTCTGAATCGCGTCCCGCTCGGCCCGAGTGGGAGCTTCCCCTTCGGGACTAGGCTCCCCTTCAAATAGAACTTAAGTTCTCTTCTCAGAATCTAAAATAATTTTTAAATTCCTCAGCCAATCAGAATAGTTGGGACCAATCAACTTGTTTGACTCGAGGATCGATACAAGAGGGTTTTTGGTTGCCATTTCAAAACACGTAGAGAATCACAGAATCTACGACCTAAATGGTAAAACAGAGAACTAGTGAGCATGCTGAATTATAACGATATACAAAAGATAAGGTCTTTAATCTAATGTAGCTCCCACTGTTTTTCAAAGATCTAGAATTCCCAAAGATCTAGGAGGAACACGTTTCCCAATGGGTACTAAGATCCTAGGCATTTTACCTCGAACCCACGACTCGCGGACATTCTAAGTAAGAACCCTAGGTAGGTACCACTTACCAATTCTAACACCTTTAGAACTCTTAGTAATTGTTTTTGCATCACCTATCTTTCAATATGGACCCACGACTCGTGCGACATCCATATTTACTTAGGTGTTAGGCTAGACCCATCAATCATAAGATCATGACCAAAACTTAGTTCAAACGACCCACGACTCGCGGACATCGCCCTTGCCAAAATTGATCACGAAATGTTGACCATTTAAAATGATCAATTAGGTAACTTAATAAGTTCCACTAGCTATCCCACGACTCGCGGACAATAACTAGTTTCACTTACTAAACTTAAAACCTATTGATGGAATGCTAGGAATTTAATTCAAAATTTGCATCTCGAATTAAATACCTATTTGTTCGAAATTAGCTTAATATTTAATGGGAATTTTCGAATCAACCGGAGAGTTGTCCTGTTCGACCTCACCAACATATATGTTATCCAATTTTATTAGTCTTGATTAATGCAAGTACACTTAAATGCATTTCAAACAAGCACATAAACAGATAACATGTCCTAGCATGACACTAACATGTAATGATCATGGGTTCTACCTATCTTATGCGTGATATGTGGGAGCCACTCCACAATCACAAGTTCTAACATACATGCCACATAAACAGTTTAAATCACATAAGTGAAAACGGTAACAAAATATGAGCCCTATCTCTATTACATTTTTACAATTGAGATTCCCCTCCCTAACATTTTGAGGGGTCTTCACTTGGCCGCGCGCTGTGCGCGCCTGTCGCGTGCGCGCGCGCACGACTGCGACGAGCGGCCCTTCTCGTGTAAGGGCCCCGGTTTTCCTTCGTAATCCGTTTTCGTGTTTCGTGCAATCCAGTCCCAATTTTTTATTTTAATTTTAAAATTTTATTTTTGAATATTTATTTTTAATTTTTGAATAAAACTTAAAATTGGGATTTTTTGAGAAATAGAAACGGTTTATGTTTTGGGAAATTGCATTCTTGATAAAAATTATTAATTTTTAGAAATTAATTGGAATTTTATTTGTTTTTGTTAATTTGGGATTTATTGAAAACTTTTATGAACAAGACTCGCATCAAGTCGTGTTTTAAGTCATTAGGACTTGAAACGAGAATTTTAATTTATTGTCTAAATTTAAATTCTCGCAAAAGCATGTTAGGTGATCATGGGTTTAGACTTATGTATGGTTTTAATTTATGCACATGGATGGTTTAAATTGGGGTTGGAGCCCTATAGTTGCGTTTTTCAATTGAGGTTGGAGCCTCACTTATGTGCGTACTGTTATGTGATTTATTATGTGGCTTTCCATATTACTGTTTTTTAGGCCGGGGTATGCCCCGTGTAATTGTCTAAGGCAAATATGAAGATTGAGCCTTATTACTTTATGTCTTTTTCTTTTTATTGTAATTTGAGAGTAGAGATAGGTGGTGAGGTTTTATTTTCATTTTGGAGACATTGTACCCATGGAGTAGGTTGGACCACATTCAAGTAACAAGGATGCCATAAGTGAAGACCCCTCAAAATGTTAGGGAGGGGAATCTCAATTGTAAAAATGTAATAGAGATAGGGCTCGTATTTTGCTACCACTTTCCCTTATGTGATTTAAACTGTTTATGTGGCATGTATGTTAGAACTTGTGATTGTGGAGTGGCTCCCACATATCACGCATAAGATAGGTAGAACCCATGATCATTACATGTTAGTATCATGCTAGGACATGTTATCTGTTTATGTGCTTGTTTGAAATGCATTTAAGTGTACTTGCATTAATCACGACTAATAAAATTGGATAACATATATGTTGGTGAGGTCGAACCGGACAACTCTCCGGTTGATTCGAAAATTCCCATTAAATATTAAGCTAATTTCGAACAAATATATATTTAATTCGAGATGCAAATTTTGAATTAAATTCCTAGCATTCCATCAATAGGTTTTAAGTTTAGTAAGTGAAACTAGTTATTGTCCGCGAGTCGTGGGATAGCTAGTGGAGCTTATTAGTTCTTAGTTACCTAATTGATCATTTTAAATGATCAATATTTCATGGTCAATTTTAGCAAGTGCGATGTCCGCGAGTCGGGGGTCGTTCGAACTAAGTTTTGATCATGATCTTATGATTGATGGGTCTAGCTTAACGCCTAAGTAAATATGGATGTCGCACGAGTCGTGGGTCCATATTGAAAGATAGGTGATGCAAAAATAATTACTAAGAGTTCTAAAGGTGTTAGAATTGGTAAGTTGTACCTACCTAGGGTTCTTACTTAGAATGTCCGCGAGTCGTGGGTTCGAGGTAAAATGCCTAGGATCTTAGTACCCATTGGGAAACGTGTTCCTCTTAGATCTTTGGGAATTATAGATCTTTGAAAAACAGTGGGAGCTACATTAGATTAAAGACCTTATCTTTTGTATATCGTTATAATTCAGCATGCTTACTAGTTCTTTGTTTTACCATTTAGGTCGTAGATTCTGTGATTCTCTACGTGTTTTGAAATGGCAACCAAAAACCCTCTTGTATCAATCCTCGAGTCAAACAAGTTGATTGGTCCCAACTATTCTGATTGGCTGAGGAATCTAAAAATAATTTTAGATTCTGAGAAGAGAACTTATGTTCTCTTCGAAGGGGAGCCTAGTCCCGAAGGGGAGGCTCCCGCACGGGCCGAGCGGGATGCGATTCAGAAGTGGAATGATGATAATCTCCAAGCCCGTTGCCTTATGTTGGCTAACATGTCTCCGAACTTGCAAAGGCAACATGAGGCCATGGAATTCGCTTGGGAGATTTACGACCACTTAGAGTAACTTTACCGCCCTCATGAACGTGTTACAAGGTATAACACTTCAAAGGAATTGTTCCACTTGAGAATGAGGGAAGGTTCAAGTGTCCATGAATATGGACTCAAGTTTCTCGCCCTTACTGAGAAACTTGCTTCCATGGACATGCCACTGAAAGATGAGCTTTCAGTGGATTTGTTGCTAGCTTCGCTCCCACCATCATTCAACCCATTTATCCTTAACTTCAATATGAATCATGCTGGTGCTACTGTAGCTGAGCTGATTAGTCATCTTGTGACTGCTGAAAGCACGATCAAGAAGGACAATAAGGTTTTGATGGTGAATGCTCCATCTTCCTCTTCTGGGCCTTCTAAAGGTAAGGGCAAGAAAGCCCAAAAGAAGAAGAAGAAACCCTTGTGGCATTTCGAAGGGAAGGCCCAAAAGAAGGAGCGTGATCAGAAAGAGGATGTTTGCTTTCATTGTGGCAAAGCGGGACATTGGAGGAGAAACTGCCCAGGGTACGAGGCTACTCTAAAGAAAGGTATCTTTCTCGTTGAAATAAATCTTTCTATTAATTCTAGTTCTTGGGTACTTGATACCGGTTGTGGAACTCATATCTGTAATGATGTACAGATGCTAAGTGAAGTCCAACAACTCAAAGAAGGAGAATGTGTCTTAAAGATCGGCGATGGCTCAAACGTTGAAGCTCGAGCTTTAGGCACAATTAGATTAGATTTAGGTAGTTTTGAGTTAGTCTTAAATAAAGTCCTTTATGTAACGAGCATTATTCGTAATATAATTTCAGTTCCAATATTAGATTGTGAAGGTTATGAAACTTATATTAAGAATGGTAAATACTTTATCAAACGGAACAACTCTTTCGTTCACATCGGTACTCTAAGTAATGGACTTTATCTAACTCAGAATATCAATATTATGAATATACAACGGGAAACGAAGCGTAATAGAGATGACAAAGTTTCAGCTCCCTTATGGCACGCTAGATTAGGACACATTTCCAAGAACAGAATTAGCAAGATAAACACTTTAGGATCATTCTCTGAAAATGATCTTAAGGAGTTAACTTCTTGCGAATCCTGTCTCAAAGGAAAAATGTCCAAAGTTCCTTTTAAAGGAACTGTGGAACGTGCCACTAAGGTTTTGGATTGGATCCATACTGATGTTTGTGGACCGCTTAGTGTAAGCACTAGAAACAATCATCAGTATTTCATAACCTTTACCGATGACTTTAGTCGATACGGTTATGTATACTTAATGAAGTATAAATCTGAAGCTTTTGAGAAATTCTTAGAATTTCAAAAGGAGGTTGAGAAGCAAACTGGTCACAAGATCAAAGCACTTCGATCTGATCGAGGAGGCGAGTATCTTAGTGAAGAATTCCTTAATCATCTCAAAGATAATGGGATTATCTCTCAGTGGACTCCTCCGGGAACTCCTCAGCTTAATGGAGTTTCTGAGAGAAGGAATCGAACCTTACTTGATAGGGTTTGTTCCATGATGAGTTTTACTGACTTACCACCGTCTTTCTAGGGTTATGCCCTAGAAAGTGCAGCAAAGATTTTGAATCTAGTTCCCTCTAAGTCAGTCCCTAAAACGTCCTATGAAATGTGGCATGGTAAAATCCCTAGTTATTCTTACTTAAGAATTTGGGGTTGTCCTGCTTACGTGAAGAGGACAGTGGGAGATAAGTTAGAATCTCGTTCTAACTTATACTACTTTGTAGGTTATCCTAAAGAATCCATAGGATACTACTTCTATGATCAATCTGAGCAAAAGGTGTTTGTTTCCAGAAATGCCATTTTTGTTGAGGAACCGTTCCTTAAAGAAAAGAAAGGCAAGATCATAGAATTGGAAGAAGTACAAAGTGATCCCACACCACCCACTGAAGAAACGTCTCCTCCTGATCAACCACAACCAATCACGAATTTCGATACACACGAAAATCCTCCTCTGAGGCGTTCTGAACGCACTCCTAGACAGCCGGAGAGATGGTATGGATTCTTCCATGAAATCTCTCAAACGGATAATGATCCTTTAACATATGAGGAGGCACTTTCAGATTCTGACTCTGAACAGTGGATAGAAGCCATGAAATCCGAAATGGACTCCATGAACTCCAACCAAGTTTGGAGCTTGGTAGATTTGCCTGATGGGGTCAAACCCATAGGTTGCAAATGGATCTTTAAGAGAAGGCTTGGAGTTGATGGAAGCATTGCAGCCTACAAAGCAAGACTGGTTGCAAAAGGATTCACTCAAAGACCCGGCGTGGACTTTGATGAAACTTTTTCGCCAGTTGCAATGCAAAAGTCTATTCGGATCATGCTTGCCATTGCTGCATATTATGACTATGAGATATGGCAAATGGATGTGAAAACTGCCTTTCTCGATGGTGACATTGACAAAGACATTTATATGGAGCAACCCATAGGTTTCACATTAAGTGGGAGTGAACAAAAGGTTTGCAAACTCCAAAGATCAATCTATGGATTGAAACAGGCTTCTAGGAATTGGAATATTCGGTTTGATGAATCAGTCAAAGCGTTTGGCTTCATTCAAATTTCGAATGAGTCTTGTGTGTATAGAAAGGAATTGGAGACCTCAGTGCAATTCTTAGTACTTTATGTTGATGAGATTCTTCTTATTGGGAATTCGAAGGATGACATGAAAGTGAATAAGTTATGGTTATCGAACCAATTCGAGATGAAAGATCTTGGTGATGCGTCCTATATCCTTGGAATTAAAATCTATAGAGATAGATCTAGAGGGTTAATAGGACTATCACAGTCGATGTACATTGACAAAGTATTGAAGAGATTCAATATGGAGTCAGCAAAGGTTAAGAACCTTCCTATGAGTGTAGGAACATGTCTTTCAAAGAAGATGTGTCCTAAGACTAACCTTGAGAAGGAAAGAATGACTCATACACCTTATACATCAGCAATAGGTAGCATAATGTATGCAATGTTATGTACTCGACCGGATGTGGCTTATGCACTTAGTGTAACAAGTCGTTTCCAATCTGACCCTGGAGATGGTCACTGTGCTGCCGTGAAGAATATTCTTAAGTACTTGAAAAGTACTAAAGATTTATTCTTAGTTTACGGAGGTCAGAAAGATCTTATTGTCGAAGGATACTGCGATGCAAGCTTTGCATCTGACTTAGATTATTTTAAGTCAATGTCAGGATACATTTTCTGCCTAAATGGCGGAGCAGTGAGTTGGAAGAGTTCCTAGCAAACTACCACTGCAGATTCGACCACTGTGGCCGAATACTTAGCTGCAAATGATGCAGCTAAGGAAGGTGTTTGGATTAGAAACTTCATTCAAGAGTTGAATGTTGTTCCTAGCATGAAAGACCCCATTACTGTGTTTTGTGACAACACTGGGGCGGTTGCTCAAGCAAGAGAACCAAGATCTCACCAACGGACCAAGCATATTATGAGAAAGTATCACGTAATCCATGATATTATCAAAAGAGGAGATGTGCAAATTGAGAGGGTCACATCAGCAGAGAACGTGGCAGATCCACTTACTAAACCCCTTAGTCAAGAAGCTTTCCATGGTCATCTTCAAAATATGGGACTTAGAGTAGCTTTAGAATGGCTTTGATGGGCAAGTGGGAGATTGTTAGGAATAGTGCCCTAGAAAGCCGATTGTATATCTGCTTTGTGCTTTTCCTTATTGTAATCACATACAATCTTTGAATGAAATAACGAATTGAGGCAACACTTCTTTATATGCTCTTGTTTGGTATGCGTTTACTTTAGCTGTGCATGTATGAGAACTCCCCTAATCCTGATGACTTTAGGACTCTACCATTTAGGTGAAATGGTTCATGAAACGAGCCCTATATCACATAAGTCATGATTAGTAAAATACTCCAAGCCAATGAGTCCTACAGACAGTGGGAGTGTCAACCTGACTCCTCTAAGGCTTGCTTGTGGGATCACGCCCTTAAGAAGGACCACCTTGTTTCATGGAGGTGCAAAGTGTATAGTTGATACGTGCGTGATACATGAGGGTGCTTACTTTAATAAGTAAGTTCACTGAGGTGCCCCGTGTGAGAAGATTCCTAAATGGGAAAGGAAGTTTCTAATTCAGGAAATGGAAACTTCTAGATTAGGAAATATCTCACGAGTCATTGATGTGATTAATTGATCCTTAGACTTGAGGTTCCTTGTCACTTTATGAGTTAACTCTGTAGTCTTAGGTATAAGCTTTAAAGGGTGTCGCCTTAGACAACTGATTCAAGGCTTATGCTGGGGCTGCACAAGTGATTCATGAAAGTGAATGAGAATCAAGAAATAACCTACACTTGCATTTGCAAGGTGATCTCTTATTGTGTAAGTTATTCATATGCCATATGGAGTCCTTGGCCAAGGCAGTAGATCAAGACATCAAGAAAAGGGTTTCTTGGATTGAGATCAAATGGATATGAAATGCACTTAGCTTTAAGACCGGATTATTAGGGTTCTGATTATTCCCTTGCCCTAGATCTTGGTTGAGAGATAGTAAGCAGGAGGATTGTATCTCACATGAATCAATGACTTAAAGGTTCTGTCGAATCCGAACGTTCCAATTCAGCTAGGGGCTAAACACCTGTTGCTAGACTATGGTCGTTTAATCTGTGGACTGATAAATTAATTAGTGAATTAATTAATTAGGGTCACTGCTAATTGAATTGAGAACCTAGGGTGTAACAGCCCGAAAACCCGCCTGTCGATATTGTCCGCTTTGGTGGGCTAAGCGACACCACCCTCACGGTTTTGTTTCTCCCGGCGGAATTTAAGCCCGAAGGCGCCCTCCCAGGAAAAGGCCTCAACAGGGAAGAGGTATCCACCCCCTTATAAGGAAGGCTTCGTTCTCCTCTTCTTCCGATGTGGGACAAGCACTTTGAGCTTTACAGTCCACCCCCCCATAAGGGCCCAGCGTCCTCGCTGGCACACCGGACCGGGTCCCAGCTCTGATACCATTTGTAACAGCCCGAAAACCCGCCTGTCGATATTGTCCGCTTTGGTGGGCTAAGCGACACCACCCTCACGGTTTTGTTTCTCCCGGCGGAATTTAAGCCCGAAGGCGCCCACCCAGGAAAAGGCCTCAACAGGGAAGAGGTATCCACCCCCTTATAAGGAAGGCTTCGTTCTCCTCTTCTTCCGATGTGGGACAAGCACTTTGAGCTTTACAGTCATTGTGATACCCCTGTCCCACATCGGGAAAATATGAGAGTTAAGTTCAGTTTATAAGTTAAAGAGTCCAAGTATAACCAATGGATATCCCTTTTGGGCAGTGGTTTAGGCCCAATTTCAGGTTATACTCGGTGGGCTTGGAGACTTGCGCTCGCGTCCAACGGGCCCGCGGACCCGGGGCGTGACAAATGGTATCAGAGTCGCTCGTCAGCTGCAGGAGCTAAGTGCTATTCGGGGCAAAGTGCTACGCACATGGGAGCCACCTCTTGAGCCTGCGGGGCAAAGTGCTACATGTGTGGGAGCCACCTCTTGAGCCCGTAGGAGCCACCTCTAGAGTCCCAACGCAGACGAGTCGGTCATGGGCTATATGTCATGCCGCGACGAGGGCGTCGCGATTCTGAAGGAGGGGTGATTTTGATACCCCTGTCCCACATCGGGAAAATATGAGAGTTAAGTTCAGTTTATAAGTTAAAGAGTCCAAGTATAACCAATGGATATCCCTTTTGGGCAGTGGTTTAGGCCCAATTTCAGGTTATACTCGGTGGGCTTGGAGACTTGCGCTCACGTCCAACGGGCCCGCGGACCCGGGGCGTGACATAGGGGGTCACACACAACAACTTGGTTACATGTGTTGAGGCTTTAAAATGATTAATCGAGTTAATCGGACCTGGAGGGTTCCACACGTGTGAAATCACACGTGTGGGTATATATATGATATATATATATATATTAAATAATTAAATGTGTTAATTATTTAATAGACTTTGGTTTAATTTTTGAATTAAAAAGAAAGTCTAATTTTGGAGAAAAATAATCTAGTTAATTAATTATGAATTAATTAATTAGATAAAATAAGTTATTTATTTTAAATAAATAAAGTATAAAATTATCCAAAAATAGTTTGGATATTTTTAGCTCTCTTGAAAGTTGATTTGAATTAGAATTCAAAGTCAAAGTCAAAATTACTTGATGATCAAGTAATAGGAGAGAGAGAGAACAAAATCCTAGCCCATTGAGGACTAGGAATTTCGGCACCCTCTCTCTATAAATAGGGGATCTCGAGCTCCTCTAGGAGCTAATTGGCAATTCTTTTGGTTCATGTGTTTAACACCTTCCTTTCTCTAAGATCAAATAAACCCTAGGTTAAGCCTAAACACTAACTAGAGAACTAGCATCCTTACTAGTTAGATTGTGATCAAGTTGGTGGACCATCTCTAGATTGCTTCAAGTTAGAAGTTTGAAGATTCGAGCTTTACCAAGGCGAGGGGATCAAGCCGCGAGAAGAGCGTTCTTGGGTGGCTTGAAACGCTTCAAGAAAGAATAAAAGAAAAGTAAGTTTTTTATCTCTACGAATTTGGTTACACTATTGCGAGTCCAAGATCCTTTTGTTGGGAAATATTTTAAATTCCGCTGCTTTCTGATTCGTGTTTTCCAACAATTCATGGACACTTGAACCTTTCCTCATTCTCAAGTGGAATAATTCCTTTGAAGTGTTATACCTTGTAACACGTTCATGAGGGCGGTAAAGTTACTCTAAGTGGTCGTAAATCTCCCAAGCGAATTCCATGGCCTCATGTTGCCTTTGCAAGTCCGGAGACATGTTAGCCAACATTAGGCAACGGGCTTCGAGATTATCATCCTTCCACTTCTGAATCGCGTCCCGCTCGGCCCGAGTGGGAGCTTCCCCTTCGGGACTAGGCTCCCCTTCGAATAGAACATAAGTTCTCTTCTCAGAATCTAAAATAATTTTTAGATTCCTCAGCCAATCAGAATAGTTGGGACCAGTCAACTTGTTTGACTCGAGGATCGATACAAGAGGGTTTTTGGTTGCCATTTCAAAACACGTAGAGAATCACAGAATCTACGACCTAAATGGTAAAACAGAGAACTAGTGAGCATGCTGAATTATAACGATATACAAAAGATAAGGTCTTAAATCTAATGTAGCTCCCACTGTTTTTCAAAGATCTAGAATTCCCAAAGATATAGGAGGAACATGTTTCCCAATGGGTACTAAGATCCTAGGCATTTTACCTCGAACCCACGACTCGCGGACATTCTAAGTAAGAACCCTAGGTAGGTACAACTTACCAATTCTAACACCTTTAGAACTCTTAGTAATTGTTTTTGCATCACCTATCTTTCAATATGGACCCACGACTCGTGCGACATCCATATTTACTTAGGTGTTAGGCTGGACCCATCAATTATAAGATCATGACCAAAACTTAGTTCGAACGACCCACGACTCGCGGACATCGCCCTTGCCAAAATTGATCACGAAATATTGACCTTTTAAAATGATCAATTAGGTAACTAAGAACTAATAAGCTCCACTAGCTATCCCACGACTCGCGGACAATAACTAGTTTCACTTACTAAACTGAAAACCTATTGATGGAATGCTAGGAATTTAATTCAAAATTTGCATCTCGAATTAAATACCTATTTGATCGAAATTAGCTTAATATTTAATGGGAATTTTCGAATCAACCGGAGAATTGTCCGATTCGACCTCACCAACATATATGTTATCCAATTTTATTAGTCTTGATTAATGCAAGTACACTTAAATGCATTTCAAACGAGCACATAAACAGATAACATGTCCTAGCATGATACTAACATGTAATGATCATGGGTTCTACCTATCTTATGCGTGATATGTGGGAGCCACTCCACAATCACAAGTTCTAACATACATGCCACATAAACAGTTTAAATCACATAAGGGAAAACGGTAACAAAATACGAGCTCTATCTCTATTACATTTTTACAATTGAGATTCCCCTCCCTAACATTTTGACGGGTCTTCACTTATGGCCTCCTTGTTACTTGAATGTGGTCCATCTTACTCCATGGGTGCATTGTCTCCAAAATGAAAATAAAACCTCACCACCTATCTCTACTCTCAAATTACAATAAAAAGAAAAAGACATAAAGTAATAAGGCTCAATCTTCATATTGGCCTTAGACAATTACACGGGGCATACCCCCGCCTCAAAAACAGTAATTTGGAAAGCCACATAATAAATCACATAACAGTACGCACATAAGTGAGGCTCCAACCTCAATTGAAAAACGCAACTATAGGGCTCCAACCCCAATTTAAACCATCCATGTGCATAAATTAAAACCATACATAAGTCTAAACCCATGATCAAAGTCTTTTCCTATGAAACACATTTCATATAAGAATACCACCATATGTCACTAATTATCAATATGTGAAATACTCACAACTTGCTGTAAATCCAGTTTAATTAATTCAACAAATTGAATTTTCAGGGCACTATTCCCAACACATTGTATATGTTATGATATTTATATAGCTTCCGATTTTATTGAATTACTCTGTTCTTATTGCTTTTGGTATTGAATTGTTTAAGGGTTAGCTCCCGCCTAGCATAGCGAGTGTGTTGTGTCCCCGTTCGCCTTGACTTGGCACGTGTATGGACTTCCATTTCATATGCGGTTCGGGCTCGATGCGGGGGGATGTGGTATCTCGTGCTCGGGTGCTACATCCTTAGGTGGTATCAGAGCTTAGGGTTGCAAAACCCGGGATCTCGTGTCATGTTGAGTCTATCTATGTCGTACGGCTTTAGGAACTAAATGTCAATGTGCTTCATATGCATTTCTTAAGTGCTTGTGTGCCCTAATTCTTGCTATTTGATCGAATTACTTGCACTGTCATACATGGACTAGACAAAGCACGCATTTCAATGTTTTAATATTACCTCCCCGTAGACATCAGGATAGTTCTCCTGACCGACATCGTCGCCGTGATCGTTCTCCCACTCCCCAACAACCACCCCAGGCTGAGGCTTTTATCAACTCGGTGATTAATATTGTGGATCAGAGGCTTCGAGACTATGTTCCACCAGCACCTCCACGTCCACCTGCTCATGTGGGAGTTCAAGAAGGAGGAATCTCAGCAATTTATCGGGGAATTCAGAAATCAGAATCCCCCTAAATTCTACTCAGGGAATGATATACAAGCAGAGCAGTGGCTTAAGGAGATTGAAAAGACTTGGGAGCTCATTCCTTGCGGTACTCAGGAAAAAGTGAGATGTGCCATTGCTTTCTTACAAGGACAGGCTTTCTCATGGTAGGAAACTACCAAGATTCGTTTAGATGCCGCCAGGGAAGACGTGACTTGGGATGTTTTGGTTCGGGAATTCAAGGGCAAGTTTATTCCACCTTCTGCAATATCACGAAGATTGAAGGAATTCATCGTGCTAAAACAAGGGAACAAGACCGTCTCGGAGTATATTTCAGAATTCAATTGGTTGGTTTGGTATGCTCCCAATATTTCTAGTGATGATGCTCATAAAGCTATGCAATTTGTCCAAAGACTTCGGCCCGATATTCTGACAGCTATTGAGGCCATTAACACTAGCACGTGGGTAAAAGTGACTTCTAAGGCTCTGAAGGTTGAAGATGGGGTTGTGAGCCAGAGGACTACTTATCGTTCCGGGTAAGGGTCAAGATCAAGAACAGGATTCAATCAGGGAAAGAGGCTTATCAACCAAACAGTTCAATAAAACAAAGGCCCGAACAAGAAGCCCCGTACATCAGGATTTGCTCCACAGGCACCACTAGCTTTACCAGCTCCAACTGGGTCCCGACAGGATAAACCTCCATGCACTTATTATGGAGGACCTACTCATACATATCATAATTGTCGGAAAAGGCTGGGTCTTTGCCTTATATGCGGCAAGGGGAATCACATGGCGAATATTTGTCCAAACAAGAATCCGACATATCAAGCTGGAGTGCTGAGGCCAATGATACCCGCCCGTACATATGCCCTTGAGGGCGAGGAGAAGAATGTGGAAGCCGACCCTAATGCTGTTGTGGAAGGTACCATTTGCATACATAACATGAACATACATGTACTTTTTGATCAGGGTGCCACGCATTCCTTTATTTCTTCTGGACTTACTGCTACTCTGTGCTTGCCTGTTACTTGCTTGCATTCTTGTTACGTGGTTAGTTCCCCTCTCGGGGGAAATCTTGAAATCAGACCAGGTTGTTCGAGGTTGTTTGGTGAGGTTGGACGGCAAAGATTACTTTGCAGAATTCATTGTGATGCCGATGAGAAAGTATGGAGTGATTCTAGGAATGGATTGGTTGTTTAAGCACCGGGCCCGCCTGTCGATATTGTCCACTTTGGTGGGCTAAGCGACACCACCCTCACGGTTTTGTTCCTCCCAATGGCTAAGATCACCATCCGGGAAAAGGCCTCAACAAGGGAAAGGTATCCACCCCCTTATAAAGGAGGCTTTGTTCCCCTCGCCAGCCGATGTGGGACAAGCACCTTAGGCTATTACAGAGACGGAGCTATAGGATACATCACCTATCTCCTTAATAAGCCGAAGGATCAAACACGGTTCGAGGAGACAACCGTTGTGAAGGACTATCCTGACATTTTCCCTGAGAATTTGGGTTCTTTACCACCGGATAGGGAGATCGAATTTGTGATTGATTTGTATCCGGGATCAGAGCCGTATTCTAAGACACCTTACCGTATGGCTCCAGCCATATTGAAAGAGTTGAAGATTCAGCTAGAGGAACTTGTCAAGATTGCACATATCCGACCGAGTTCTTCACCCTGTGGTGCACCGGTCCTTTTTGTTAAAAAGAAGGATGGGACTCTAACAATGTGCATAGATTACCGAGAGTTAAATCAGATGACTGTGAAGAATAAGTATCCTTTGCCCCACATTGAGGATTTGTTTGATATGTTACAAGGTTCTGGGGTGTATTCCAAACGGGATTTGAGACAAGGATACTATCAGCTAAAAATCCGGGAAGAGGATATTCCAAAGACAGGATTCAATACCCGGTACATGTTGGGAAAAGCATGATCAGAAAGCGCAGTAGAATTTAACATTTTTCAGAAAAAGCAAGATCAGACTTACATTTTCTATTTCCAATCTTAGGGATTCAAGAATTTACAAGAATCGATGCTTTCTTAACACGTTTTGAACCGCCCTCAAACGCGCTTCATGCGGTAATGGCCTCTCGTCTCTCAAAACGATTATTTTTACTAGATTCCGCGATAGGTCTCCTCTAGAGTAATAATCCACACCAGTCCTAAATTCAAATCATGTGAGTGAGCATGCTAGTACTATGACATGTGTAAAGAAAAAATAAATACGAGAAGAAAATAAGAGCATAATTAAATCTCCCTTCGAAACCCAGTTGGCGAAGACAGAAATTTACACACCAAAAACCCTCGTGAAAAAACTGGTCGTTCTTCGTATGCACGAACGGTTTTCGCTATCTTGTGTGGATCGATTTTTTCACTCAGAATATTTCAGGTTCAAATCGTTCCACTAGCCCTTGTGTTATTTATATGGGATTTCTTAGATCCTAAGTCTGTGTAGGAACAAGATTCGTATTTTGACTTTCTTCTATTTCTTTCTCTCCAAGTAATAACCTCGTATCTAAATAAGATATTATTCTTCTAGAAAAAGAGCTCCTAATCAAATTAGGAATATTTAATTATTAAATATCTTATCTAATTAATATTTATTCTAATCACATTAGAATTAATATTAATTAGATAAGATATTTAATAATTAAATATTCCTAATTTGATTAGCATTAGAATTAATATTTATTAGAATAAGTAGAAGATATCTCATATTTATTTATTTATTCTAATCAAATTACAATAACTAAATAATTAAATATTTAGAATTAATTCTCTTATTAATTCCATGAAGGGCTTTAGAATTAATTCTCTAATTAATTCTAACAGACTAAAATTAATTCTCTAATTAATTTCTTTGGGTTATATAATTAATTCTCTCAATTAATTATATATTAGGGATTTATAATTAATTCTCTAATTAATTATATTTGGACTTTATAATTAATTCTCCAATTAATTAACACATGGTCTAATTTTACAATTGGACCACACGCCCAATCCATGATCACGTTCCACACGTGTACTTTACACGTGTGGTCTCGTTTCGATCAACTATTTGATCTTTCCTTCAATACCCTTTGAACCTGGCATTTGTGTGTGACCCCTATGTTCATTTTCAGTTAGCAGTGACCTTAATTAATTAATACACTTTATTAATTAATTAGTTCACATATCACACGACCATAGTCTAGCAACAGGTGTGTGACCCCTACCCGAACAATGAATATGTGACATCCCGCTCGTCCAATTTGTAAGTAGGCCGAGGCGCTCATTTCTGTCCTTCAGGGGGTTTTTCCGACCACCGAAGGCGGTGTTCCGGTGGCGACCGGTGGCTGTTCGGTCGGCCGCGGTGGCGGCATTCCGGCGACTTTCGGACAGTAGGTTCCTTTCGTTGTGGTGAGTTCAACGCCATGTCCCGTTCGTCAATCGGATGTCCGGTTGATTTTATATGAATTTTCGAAGCTATTGTATTTTATTCGTTAATTGATTTTAATTGTGCAATTCGATCCCGTTTGTGCTATAAATTGAAATTATGAGTTGTATGATACGTGGAAGTATGCTATGATGTATGAATATTTGATTCGTGATTTATCGAATTTAATTGTCTCGTTTTACGCCCATCTATTTGAGAATAATTATTGTTTGAGGGGGTGTTAGTGTAATTTTGGAAACTAAATTGATTATGAAATTTTATAAAACATAAGAAATGAATTATGAAAAGATACGTTGTATTTAATTTTAATAAATTGATCAAGTATGCCAATGTGTAATTTGTATATAAATTGTTATGTAACTCATGTTTAATTTCCTGAAACTTGGTGCATGATATGATTTGAATTCTTAATGTCCTACTTTACTTTATGTAATTAATGTTATGAATTTTATAAGTTATGCATCTTTTGATATGGAATATGAATTATAATATGCTCTGAATGACTTGATTGAATAGATATGGATTATATGTTGCATCATTTGTATTCGTGAGCATGGTCGTACATCTTTGTGGTTGTGTTTGGAGTCTGAGTCTTGTGTTCTGTGTGTGTTCAGTTGTTCAGGGGTTTTCCAGGGAGTGTTTGTCAGCTGTTTGGGTTCCAGTGGGACTTCTTGGCTTGTGTTTGCCATTCTCGTCGGTGAAAGGTGAGGTTTTAGGATTTTTGTTCTAGTTATAGCGACCTACAACCCTCTGTGCTCGTTTTCAAGCCTGCATGTGATTATTCTCTTATATTTATATAATAGATATGTGTTTATATGATATGTTTATGAATTTGTCATACGATTAAAGGTTTTGAACTGTATATGTACGAGCATATGTAAGCTTGAAATGTTTTGCAACGAGGCTATGCTCCAAACCGTGTGTCTTCATACCAGCTGCGAATTAGGATAACACGGAGAGGTACGTTTATAGCATATGCTAAGTTGTAAGGTATGGTATGCTCCGATAAGGTACGTAAGTATGATTTTGATTCAATATGATAAGTTTGATATGTAGCGAGTTATGATATGATCTGTTCTGATATGCTCTGTTTTGATATGTTGGGCACCGAGACGTGGGTAAGGGGGACCCGGGACGACCATGGGGTCGCCGGTTATGACCCCTGTGCACGTTCTCATTTGAGATATTCACGTGCGACCTAGGGAGGTTGGGAAGCCGTGGTATCTTCAGCCCTCGGTGGTTAACCGGGGAAGGCACAGTGTGGGTTCGCTACCCCGTATGTGTTTGTATCTGTATGAGTAGTGAGGGTTTGCTCCCCGAACTACATGGTGTTGGGGTTGGATTGTTTATGATATTTGTTTGTTTTCTGTTATGATACGTTTGATTCGATATGGAAGTAAGGTGGGAGACCCGTACTCGCCGGGTATATGATTATGATCTGTTATGTTGATTATGAAACGGGATAGGAGCTTTCTCTTTTATTATGATATGAGTATGCTCAGTTTGTTAAGTTATGAATAAGAGAAGATACGTATAATTTTGATTTGGAAAGATATGTATAGGTTTGATTTGAAAATGGTTTTGGTATGCAAAACCCTAGTCCCGGTTCATAATCTTTCTTTTGATACGTGCTCTGCTCCTTATTATGTATAGTGTGTGTGAGTTCAGCCCCCTCGCTCAGTCAGTGAACTGACCCTCGCCCCACCTATGTTTTTAGTTGCAGGTACCAGTTGTTGGAGTTCGAGCTAGGCGGCTTTGAGTCTGGTCTGTCGAGTCTGTGTTGGTCCGTTTGATTTTGCTAAGTATTTTGTTCTGATTTATTTATGAGAATTATGTATATAGTATGTTCTGTACAAGATGATACTTATGCTTTGATTACATGAATTTTCGGGACAGGTTAGGACAGGGCTGAGATTAGTTGAACCCGTCTTTGTTGTATGTTTGAATTCGGGACAGGTTAGGACAGGTTCGTGGAATTAGTTGAACCCGTTTACTTATGTTTGTTGATTAAAGTTTTTGTTAGTTCATATTTTGATTTGTTTCCGCATACAAGTTTTGCATATTTTATTTGTACAGGGTTTAGGTACTGCCTAGCTTAGGTTGGATTTTTCGTTCGTCACCCGTTCGCTGTGACTTGGTGGTGTGCGGACTTTCCATTTCGTACCACGTGTCGGGTCATAGTGCGGGGGTGTGGTGCCCCACCGCTTGGAGTGCTACAGAATATATATTCGAAAGAACCTTTCAGTCAATGACAACTGTGAGGTATGATTCTCCTACCATCCCATATGTCGATTAAAATCTGGGGCATGGGATTAATGAGAGCCCCACTAATCTCGATCATAAAGCTAAGTCCATTTCATATCCATTTGCTCTCAATTCAAGAAACCCTTTTCTTGATGTCTTGATCCACTACCTCGGCCGAGGATTTAGGATGGCATATGAACGACTTATGCAATAAGAGATCTTCTTGCATTAAAGCAAGTGTAGGTCCTTTGTTAATTCTCATATGCTTCCATGTGCCACTTGTGTAGCCTCAGCATAAGCCTTGAATCAGTTGTCTCGTGAGACATCCTTTAAAGCATATACCAAAGACTATAGAGTTAGCCCACAAAGCATCAATGGAATCTCAAGTTAAAGGATTACTTTACTCACGCCATTGACCTATGAGATGTTTCCTAATATGGAAATTTCCTCTTCCTGAGTGGAAACTTCTTTTCCTATTTAGGAATCTTCTCACGCAGGACACCTCAGTGTACCCGTTCTAATAACGAGCACCCTCATATATTGCGTGCACATCAACTTATGCACTTTACACCCCATGAAATAGGATGATCCTTCTTAAGGACGCAATCCCACGATCAAGCCTCAATCGAGCCTAATAAACACTCCCACTGTTTGTTGGACTCATCGACTTGGTGTGGTTTCTAATCCGGCTTTGAGTCAGGGCTTGTTTCATGTGCCATTCACCTAATGACAAAGTCCCTAACAACATTATAGATTAGGGGAGTTCTAATACATGTGCACATAATGGAAACACACAAAACTTGTATTGCACATAAAGAAGTGTTTGCCTATGATAATAATCAATCGCATATTATTCAAAGATTATCTGTGATATAAGGAAAGTCCCAAAGCAGATTATAACCAATCGGCTTTCTAGGGTACTATTCCAATAATCTCCCACTTACACGTCAAAGCCATTTAGGTACTCTAAGTCCCATCTTCTAGAGATGTACTTTGAAAGCCTATTGGCATTGGGCGTTTCTAAAGTGGATCTGCTATGTTCTCTGCTGATGTAACCCTCTTATTTATACATCTCTAAGGAAACTCATTTTTCTTATAAAGTGATTCGTAATCACGTGTTCGGTCTCTTGGTGAGGTCTTTGTTCTCTTACTTGAGCAACTACCCATTTAATCATACAATATGATAATGGAGTTGTTTCATGCTAGGAACTTCATCTAACTAGTTAGATTCAGTTTGTTACCCAAACACGTAACAGAGCGGTATTCAATATGACTAAGTATTCAACTACAGTAGTCGTGTTTTCCAACGTTCGTGCCTTGAATGCCTTTCCAACACCTTGCTTTACCATTTAGATAGAAGTTGTATCCTTTCAATGATTTATAATCATCTATGTTTGATACAACGATTACATCAAAATATCCTTTTAACGATAAGATCTTTCCAGGTTCTATAAAGATATCCCCATTTCTTCTAAAGTAATCTGAGGGTACCTTTTACAGTAGTCCAGTGACCTTCTCCAAGGTCATACAAGATTTGGCCCACTCGCTTAGTGTTGTGCCATATCATGTCTAGTACATAACATTACCTACATTATGCATCCTTTCACTTAAACGAGTTTTGGATGTTCTAACTTGCTTAAAGTTATCTTAGGACGCATTCTCTTCAAAAGAGATGTTTCATTGCCCATAGTAAACTAATATAGTATCGTGGTTATGCACTCGTTTTGTGATAATCCATTTATTCTCTTAGATCTATCTATATAGATCTTAATGTTGAGAATTTCGGATACTCACTAAGATCTTTCTGTTGGAAAACACGAAAGAGTTGAGCAGCGAAAGTTTAAAAATTTCCAAGAAGTTTAATCGTTGTCTTGTAATTTTCATAATGTAACGTTGGGTGTAACAAGAAACTCACTTTAACTGAAGCTTTCTTGTGATGTTGTTACCGCCTAACAAACACCCTTCAAGCGGAAAGTCCCTCGAACGGCCTTTGATTTAGACTCCAAAGTAGCAGCCCTCCAAAGCGTATCTACACCAGACCTAGAACACGATCAAGCGGGTGAGAATGCTAGTTCTATCGCTTGTGCGAAGGCTAGGATATTTGCTTTGAAAAATTTTCTTTTATTTTTCTAAAAAACTTAACACTTCGTTAGTGTTGGTCTAAGGAATAAGAGAAGCACCACCCTTAGTATATAGACTATGGGGTTCGAAAATCCTTAGAGTTTCATAAACCTAGTGGACTTTGTTTTCTTGCTCACTAATTAACTAATTAATTATTTAATTTAATTGGAGAAAATAAGTTCCCAACTTGTTTACCAAGTCTTGCAAGAATAACCTTCTCTCTCCTATAATAGGAATTTAGACTTTTCAACTTCGCTAAAGTTAAAAGTCAATATTCAATAAAACAATTAATTCCCAATTAATTATTTACTGGGTTAAGTTTATTTGAGAATAACCTTAACAATTAATTCAATAATTAATTAAGAGACTAAAATTAATTAATTACAATTTAATTAATTAATTCTAGAAAAGAATTCACGTGTAACATAATTACACAAATGGAACCTCGTACGTGTCACGTGTGTATGACACGTGGCAGCCACGCAGTGGTTACGTGACAAGTGACAGTCACGTGTCCTTGACACGTGGCAATGCCTACGTGTTAAAATCTCCATTTTTTATCAACAATTTGATCCTTCGTCAATCATATTAACATCCTACCATAACCCTCGTGTTCTGGCATTTGTGTGTGACCCTTTAGTTTCATTATTTGATTAGCACTTGCAACAATTAATTAATTACCTAATTAATTAATCACTTCACAGATCACACTACTGTAATCTAGCAATGGGTGTGTGATACCCCTATCCCACATCGGGAAAGTATGAGAGTTAAGTTCAGTTTATAAGTTAAAGAGTCCAAATATAACCAATGGATATCCCTTTTGGGCAGTGGTTTAGGCCTAATTTCAGGTTATACTCGGTGGGCTTGGAGACTTACGCTCGCGTCCAACGGGCCCCCGGACCCGGGGCGTGACAAATGGTATCAGAGCCACTCGTCAGCCGCAGGAGCTAAGTGCTATACGGGGCAAAGTGCTATGCATATGGGACCACCTCTTGAGCCTGCGGGGTAAAGTGCTACATGTGTGGGAGCCACCTCTTGAGCCCGTAGGAGCCACCTCTAGAGTCCCAACGCAGACGAGTCGGTCATGGGCTATATGTCATGCCGTGACGAGGACGTCGCGATTCTGAAGGAGGGGTGATTGTGAAACCCCTATCCCACATCGGGAAAGTATGAGAGTTAAGTTCAGTTTATAAGTTAAAGAGTCCAAATATAACCAATGGATATCCCTTTTGGGCAGTGGTTTAGGCCCAATTTCAGGTTATACTCGGTGGGCTTGGAGACTTGCGCTTGCGTCCAACGGGCCTGCGGACCCGGGCGACTGTAAGGCTCAAAGTGCTTGTCCCACATCTGTAACAACCCAAAACAGGGCCTGGATGAAAATGGTAAACTAAGGGTATTGGTAAAGCGTTTATAGACCGTGATCCAACTTTATAAACCTTCATGCATTGCATTCTTACATGAACTTTGTGGTCATATGTGATCTGACATGTTTTAAGGGGTAATTCTTGACCTTTGATACAGTTTACTATTCATTTCCCAAGCCTATATTACCCAATGCTTCAATGGAACCCTATAGGTTCATATCACATGTTTTCCTATCCTTTGAACTTGTTTTCCAAGCTCCAGAAACCTTCCTTGAACCATAAGGGCATTTTGGGAACTTACCGACCAAAGTTACTATTCATCTAAAAATGAGCTTTTGATTCTGATATCTTTCCTACCCAAGTTTACAGTCAAATCGATCCTTGAGTCGAAATGAGTCTATTGAAATCATTCTTGACTTGAAAATCTATTCCGAACTTCGTTTTATTGAAAATGTTTACGAAAACCCTAGTTCACTATTTCTACTACGAACGGTTTTCATTCGGAAAATGTTTTCTCTCTGGATTTGCATTACTCGAGCTATTTCAAGATTTTTGAAATGTTTTACAACTCTTCATTCAAAACCTAGCTCGAAATTTTGAAGCGTATGCTTGTACGTAAGAATTCACTATTCATTCTACGTTTTCAACTTTCTATCGGTAAAATGTTTTATAGTCGATATTGGATTCAAAACGCTTCTCGATTTATTTCTTGAATTTTGGAAACAATCCAGACTCGAAAATCATTCTCAAAAGTCATTTTTCACTCGTGTTGAGTTTCAAGCTCAAAACTTTTATTCACTAAAACTAATGTATCTTTCAAACGGTAAATCCGATTTCGACGTATGAATATGCGTTTCGAAGCTAATTTTTGGCCGGACGGAATGGTTATAGTTCCAGACACTCACCTTCAAGTTTTGGCAGTTAAAATACCGAAATACCCCCCAGCAGTCCCATTTTAGCTTCAAGAACAAAGTTAGCTTCCAAGAGAAGTTTTACCATTTTGCTCTCCTACCCTTCCTTACATTTTATTTCCAAGGTGAGGGTCTTCCCAACACCTATAAATACTCCCCTCATGCCATTGAATTCCTTGCTCATATGTTGTGTTAACAACTCCCTTTCTTCCTCCCTCTCTCCCCCTCTTGCCGTGAGGCACTCCCCCCTTGCTAGGTTAGATGTTGTTTTATTTTATGTTATGTTTTTATGTTTTGTTTTAGTTTAGTTTATGTTTTTATGTTATGGTATGTTTATATTATGTTTAGGTTGGGTCTTCCCTAAGACATATAGGATTTTATTTTATGCATTTATTATATAGTTTTTATGATATGTTTCTTAGTAGTGAATTATGATTTAATTGTTTAGTATATGCTATGAAATGTTATGAATTGCTTTAGTATATGGTATGATCATGTTATGGAGCTATTATGTGATGATAATTGATGCATGATTATGTTATTTAATTTTTGTTCAAGCATGTTATGCAATGGAATAGTAACCTATGATCAATTATATCATAACTTGTTACATGTTACTATATGGTCTCAATTGATGAATGCTACATGATTAATGGTCTTGATATGCTATGACTTATGTCTATGATATGTTATTACATTGTTACAATGTTACATGACTCATATGTTATGACTTGAGCTTATGATATGATGTAGATTAATGGAATAGTGCCTTGATCATATGTTGTACACTTTGATAGTGTCACATGTTATAACCTAAGATAGAATAGTGTTTCATAAATTGATGTTATGCTTTAATTAGATCTCTTAACCATAGGTTATGCCTTTAACCTAGATCACACTTGCTTATAATAACATGAACTTGAAACTATAGGTTATAATCGAGATCATAATTGAATTAGGGCGTGTGTGTGTGTGTGCATGCCGTGTGTGTGTGAGTGTGCTCGTGTGTGTGCATGAGTGTGTGTTTAGTGTGTGGGTTTGACCCGACCCTTTGACCCGATAAGTGAATAGTAACCTATGAATAGTAATCCGTGAATAGTAATCTAGAATAGTAACTGTGAATAGTACTTTTAAATAGTAAAAGTGAATTAAAACTTGTGCTTTCTTAATAGACATTTACACTTAGGGTTTTCAAATCCGGGGTCTAAAATGTGATTTCAAAATGTGTTTTCTTTCGAGGACTTGTTTTATAACCTAAGGTTTTGCGATAGGATTCATAATTTGATTAATTCCTAATCGATTATAGTAAGATCATAGTCCCACATTAATGATAACTCATTTTAAGGATTCCTTTGTGTGTTATCCTTCTCTAATACCTTAAATGGTATTACTCTCTTGTCATTACATGTTCTGTACTTGTTTTATATGTTTATGTGCATCGTGATAGAAGTGTGTCTTAGCTCACCTTAGTACACACTTACAGAAGTTAAGGTTTAGCACTGGAATCCCCAGGGTACTGCATAATCTATCCTACCTACTGTTACTATTAGGTGAGGTTAAACTATTTCAACTGGAACCATGAATACTTAATGATTCAATCGTTTTGAAACTCTAAGCCTAGTGCTTTACATTCTTGTTTTGAAATATCCTTTATAAGGGATGATTCTTCAAAGAACCCAGACCTATCCATATTTCTTGATCAAAGGCACATGTTTTCAAAGTACAGCATCAATGGTTCATGTTTTCAAAGTACAGCATCAATGGTTCATGTTTTCAAAGTAATGCATCAATGGTTCATGTTTTCAAAGTAATGCATCAATGGTTCAATGTTTTCAGAGTATTGCATCAATGGGTCAATGCATATGTTCAATGGTTCATACATTCGGATTTATTCTGGATGTCATCAATGGTGCAAGCAATCAATGGTTAATGGTATGGGCCCGGCGGTTATGTGTAGAGGTGATGCTCGGGAGGTGAGCGCCAACGACATCGCTAATACCGGCCGCCACACTAGGCGATTGATACCGACTTTAATCAGGAGGTTTGGTTAAGTCAGGACAATTGTCGGGAATGGACCGCAAATCTATTCCCAAATCAATGGTTAATGGTCACCTAAGGGTCGCTCCCCGAAGTGAAACTTGGTGGAGGATGGTGCATGTGTGTATGTGTTAGGGTGTTGTTGATCTCGGTCCGACACCCTATTAATGGTCATGTTTTCTGGAGTAAGGATGGAGAAGCCTAGCTTGCGGGCATCAATGTTTTCATAAAGTTGGTTCATATCTTGCAAAGTTGTTCCCTACCCTTATCCCGTTTTATGAAAATCATATGAACCAAATCATAGCATATGTGTGCGCGTGTGACAGCATTCATGAAAGTGTTTTGAAAACTCTCATTTCTTATAGCATTGCATTAAAGGGTTTTATCACTTGAACTTATTCTTAAGTTCTTCTTCAAAGCTTTGCATTAAAGGTTTTACCTTATGAACTTCACTTCAAACGCTTACTTTAAGTACTTTCTTTTAAAGATATCCCTCACTTAGTCACTTTGACTAACACCTCTACCTATTTTCTGGCCTCATGGTTTCAGGTCTTGCAGCCGCAGTCTAGAGGTATCTTGAAGCTCTAGAGTGTTCATTTTGTTTGAGTCAGGACTTTACTTTATTAATCTATTTTGTGTCCTGCATATGTTATATGGCTGCATTGATACTTTACCTTATGCTTTTGTAATAATCCTTTTGCTACTTGGATACTGCTGCAATTGCTATCTTATGCTCCCGTGACAACGTTCAATTGATACAGTAATGTTAATAGTCTCTTCTGCTTAACGATCAGTACTTGCTTGTTTATATGCCATCACGCACATGTTTTGAAAAGTTTTAAAATACTCTGATTTTCCGCTGCATAAGCCACATAGTTAAACACTATTCGTTAATCGTTAATGGATATGCCATTCGCTGGGGTATTTCTTGAGTGATGGCTCACACCATTACTTGAGGGGTGCTTCAGTGCGGGGGTTGGGGCGCCGCTCTCTACCAGCAAAGTGGGGGCGCTACAGCCTGAAGTGGTATCAGAGCGCCAGGTTCAGTAAGAAGAGACTTGACCTGGATTGCTCACATCATGGAAGCTTGTTTGATGTTGCATGGTTCTATCTTCTGGCATTCATATCCGTGGTTCTCTGTATGGCCATGACAGTTTAGCCACATCTCGATCCTAACCAGCAGCAGATAGATGAGGCCTTTTTCAAGCAGTTCGAGGCTTCACGTACTGTGATTGTTTCTCACCGAGGAGGTACTCACTTCTATACTTGGCGTCAACCAAAGAACAGAGGCAGGACTAGGAGCAGTCTAATGGAGGTAATGATGGTTCTGTTGATGATGAGGCTGATCTAGCAGGGCATGGACAGGATTGTTTGGCGAAGGGGATGTATAGCTTTGGTAGAAGACCCCTAAATTTTGGCACCACGGATGACAAATTTCAGACGACATGGAACCACAAGAGGTATTTTGCACTTGGTTTGGATGAATGGTAAGGCCTGAATGGGAGTCAACTCGATGGTCTCGGGTCTTCCTTATTTTAAATTTTGTTTAAAAATGTGGCCTAATGTAGAAATTTTTTCCAAACCTTACACGTTTATGACACATTCGGCTTTATGTTGGATATCTGTTTATTACTTTCCATAACTGTCATTGCATGAGTCTTAGAGTTGCTTCAAGATACCATTAGGACCGTTATAGGATCATGCCATTTCATTTATTGTTATCATACTTGATATGTTATACATGTTCATGAATTGTCAATGGTAATGGATAATGGAACAATGAATCAGTGTTGATATGTTGTTCATGCTTATAAGTTGCTCTTGCCTATGTGGTAATGTGAAAATGGATTATCGTTGATATTTTGCTGTGGGAATGTGTGATTCTCATGATTATATGTGACTACGTGGAAATGTGAATACGTGGTTACCAATTTTGTGGATCATCTTTATTGTCATGCATTATACACATGTCTAAATGCTTGAAACTTCAGTATCATCATGCCACCAAGAAGAGCACCACGTAATCGCGTACCACCACCGCCACCCCAAAGAGAAGTCACGCCACAACGGGATCTTACACCGCCAAGGGGTGTTACGCCACCACCTCCTAGAAGGGTGGAAGTTCCAGATTTAGCTGATGTGTTGAGACAATTCGTGAGGGCTTGTAATTCTCCTAATGGGAAAACACTAGAAAAGTTTCTAAGAATGAACCCGCCTAAGTTTTATGGTGAACCCAACGACTTGAAGGCTGAAAATTGGTTAACTAGTATCGAAAAGATCTTTGAAGCTATGGATATCAACCCTGAAGATCGTGAACGAGTTCAGTATGCTGCATTTCTGATGGAAGGAGCGGCATTTAACTGGTGGAGGCATACTCAACATATGTGGACAGAGAACAATGTTGATGGAAATTGGACTGAGTTTGTGAAGGAGTTTCAGCAGAAACACACTCCTCAGGTAACACGTGATGCAAGAGAAGCTGAATTTATGAATTTGGTCCAAGGATCTATGAACGTGATAGAGTACGAAGCTAAGTTTGTTAGGCTAATCAAGTATGCACCCCACATTCTGAGTGATGAACGTCGTAAGACTAAAAAGTTCATTGATGGTCTGAAACCTGAGCTCCGTTGGGCACTAGCTTCTTTGGATGATGAGACCTACACTAGAGTAGTTGATAGAGCATTGAAGGTCGAGGCAACCCATAAGGATATCCGGATGACCGTTAGTCGTCAAGAGCCTTCTAGCCCTAAGACTTTTCAAGGAACAAAGCGACCTGCCGGATCCTCCTTTCAAGGAACCGGGAAGAAACCAATGATGGCACCGCAACAACAACAAAGGGTACCCCAACAGTATGAAACAACTCAGCCTACTCAAGAGGAGATAGTCTGTGACTACTGTAGCCGTAAAGGACACACTGAGGAAAATTGTCGTAAGAAGAATGGTCAGTGTTATTGGTGTGGTTCCGCTGAGCATATAAGGGAACATTGTCCTACCAGGATTAAAAGATTTGGGGTTCAAGACAAGGGTAAAGCGGTGGTGGGTACGACGAGCACACCAGTGGTTAAAGGCAGAGCATATGCAATGGATGGTAATGAGGAGGTTGATCCTTCGTCTGATGTGGAAGGTACTGTGCACATTCTTAACACGCCAGTTAAGGTCTTATATGACCCTGGTGCCATGCATTTATTCATTGCATCTAATTTATGTGTGCATTTACTATTTCCACTTGAATAATTGTCATATGAAAATTGAAGTAAGTTCTCCTTTGGGGACTTACCTCGTTACGGATCAAGTATATAAACGCTGCCCTATATGCACTGGTATTCGCTACTACCCTTCAGATTTTATTGAGTTGCCTATGACGAGATAGGAATTATCCTTGGAATGGATTGCTTGTTTAAGTATCGTGTTACTCTGGATTGTTACAAGAAGGAAGATATCTTGGAAAAGTTGAGAAAAACAATTGGACAACATTTTGGTGTTCCTAAAGGCACTAGAGGAGCACGCCGAGCATATCCGAATTGTGCTGACCACTTTGCTGGATCACAAGCTATATGCCAAGTTCAGCAAATGCGAGTTTTGGCTAGAAAGAGTTACATTTCTCGGACATATCATTTTCAGAACTGGAGTTAAAGTAGATCCATCAAAGTCGAAGCAGTGATGGAGTGAAAGTCACCGAAGAAATGGTTTACTCGAATTGAGAAAGGTGGTAAATTAAACCCAAGATATGTTGGAGTCTTCCAGATAATGGAACGAGTTGGAGAAACTACTTACAGATTGGATTTACCTGCAAGTCATACAACAATCCACAATGTATCCTATATATCTCAGATTCGCAAGTGGTTTTGGATGAAAAAGAGATAGTACCAGTGGAAGAATTACCGACAGAACCAAACTTGACTTATATGTTGAAACCGGTAAAGATCTTCGACAGAAGGTTCCAGGAGCTAAGGAATAAGAAGATTCCTTTGGTAAAAGTCCTTTGGAAGGGACATGGTACAGAAGAGGCAATGTGGGAAATAGAGGATAAGATGCAGAAACATTATCCCGAACTGTTTGCAGAAGAATCTGAGGACAGATTCTCTTTAAGGAGGGGTGATTGTAACAGCCCAAAACAGGGCCTGGATGAAAATGGTAAACTAAGGGCATTGGTAAAGCGTTTATAGACCGTGATCCAACTTTATAAACCTTCATGCATTGCATTCTTACATGAACTTTGTGGTCATATGTGATCTGACATGTTTTAAAGGGGAATTCTTGACCTTTGATACAGTTTACTACTCATTTCCCAAGCCTATATTACCCAATGCTTCAATGGAACCCTATAGGTTCATATCACATGTTTTCCTATCCTTTGAACTTGTTTTCCAAGCTCCAGAAACCTTCCTTGAACCATAAGGGCATTTTGGGAACTTACCGACCAAAGTTACTATTCATCTGAAAATAAGCTTTTGATTTTGATATCTTTCCTACCCAAGTTTACAGTCAAATCGATCCTTGAGTCGAAATGAGTCTATTGAAATCATTCTTGACTTGAAAATCTATTCCAAACTTCGTTTTATTGAAAATGTTTACGAAAACCCTAGTTCACTATTTTTACTACGAACGGTTTTCATTCGGAAAATGTTTTCTCTCTGGATTTGCATTACTCGAGCTATTTCAAGATTTTTGAAATGTTTTACAACTCTTCATTCAAACCCTAGCTCGAAATTTTGAAGCGTACGCTTGTACGTAAGAATTCACTATTCATTCTACATTTTCAACTTTCTATCGGTAAAATGTTTTATAGTCGATATTGGATTCAAAACGCTTCTCGATTTATTTCTTGAATTTTGGAAACAATCCGGACTCGAAAATCATTCTAAAAAGTCGTTTTTCACTCGTGTTGAGTTTCGAGCTCAAAACTTTTATTCACTAAAACTAATGTATCTTTCAAACGGTAAATCCGATTTCGACGTATGAATATGCGTTTCGAAGCTAATTTTTGGCCGGACGGAATGGTTATACTTCCAGACACTCACCTTCACGTTTTGGTAGTGAAAATACCGAAATACCCCCCAGCAGTCCCATTTTAGCTTCAAGAACAAAGTTAGCTTCCAAGAGAAGTTTTACCATTTTGCTCTCCTACCCTTCCTTACATTTTATTTCCAAGGTGAGGGCCTTCCCAACACCTATAAATACCCCCCTCATGCCATTGAATTCCTTGCTCATATGTTTTGTTAACAACTCCCTTTCTTCCTCCCTCTCTCCCCCTCTTGTCGTGAGGCACTCCCCCCTTGCTAGGTTAGATGTTGTTTTATTTTATGTTATGTTTTTATGTTATGTTTTAGTTTAGTTTATGTTTTTATGTTATGGTATGTTTATATTATGTTTAGGTTGGGTCTTAGGGTCTTCCCTAAGACATATAGGATTTTATTTTATGCATTTATTATACAGTTTTTATGATATGTTTCTTAGTAGTGAATTATGATTTAATTGTTTAGTATATGCTATGAAATGTTATGAATTGCTTTAGTATATGGTATGATCATGTTATGGAGCTATTATGTGATGATAATTGATGCATGATTATGATATTTAAGTTATGTTCAAGCATGTTGTGCAATGAAATAGTAACCTATGATCAATTATATCATAACTTGTTACATGTTACTATATGGTCTCAATTGATGAATGCTACATGATTAATCGTCTTGATATGCTATGACTTATGTCTATGATATGTTATTACATTGTTACAATGTTACATGACTCATATGTTATGACTTGAGCTTATGATATGATGTGGATTAATGGAATAGTGCCTTGATCATATGTTATACACTTTGATAGTGTCACATGTTATAACCTAAGATAGAATAGTGTTTCATAACTTGATGTTATGCTTTAATTAGATCTCTTAACCATATGTTATGCCTTTAACCTATATCACACTTGCTTATAATAACATGAACTTGAAACTATAGGCTATAATCGAGATCATAATTGAATTAGGGCGTGTGTGTGTGTGTGCATGCCGTGTGTGTGTGAGTGTGCTCGTGTGTGTGCATGAGTGTGTGTTTAGTGTGTGGGTTTGACCCGACCCTTTGACCCGACAAGTGAATAGTAACCTGTGAATAGTAATCCGTGAATACTAATCAAGAATAGTAACTGTGAATAGTACTTTTGAATAGTAAATGTGAATTAAAACTTGTGCTTTCTTAATAGACATTTACACTTAGGATTTTCAAATCCGGGGTCTAAAATGTGATTTCAAAATGTGTTTTCTTTCGAGGACTTGTTTTATAACCTAAGGTTTTGCAATAGGATTCATAATTTGATTAATTCCTAATCGATTATAGTAAGATCATAGTCCCACATTAATGATAACTCATTTTAAGGATTCCTTTGTGTGTTATCCTTCTCTAATACCTTAAATGGTATTACTCTCTTGTCATTACATGTTCTGTACTTGTTTTATATGTTTATGTGCATCGTGATAGAAGTGTGTCTTAGCTCACCTTAGTACAGACTTACAGGAGTTAAGGTTGAGCACTGGAATCCCCAGGGCACTGCATAATCTATCCTACCTACTGTTACTATTAGGTGAGGTTAAACTATTTCAACTGGAACCATGAATACTTAATGATTCAATCGTTTTGAAACTCTAAGCCTAGTGCTTTACATTCTTGTTTTGAAATATCCTTTATAAGGGATGATTCTTCAAAGAACCCAGACCTATCCATATTTCTTGATCAAAGGCACATGTTTTCAAAGTACAGCATCAATGGTTCATGTTTTCAAAGTAATGCATCAATGGTTCATGTTTTCAAAGTAATGCATCAATGGTTCAATGTTTTCAAAGTATTGCATCAATGGTTCAATGCATATGTTCAATGGTTCATACATTCGGATTTATTCTGGATGTCATCAATGGTGCAAGCAATCAATGGTTAATGGTATGGGCCCGGCGGTTATGTGTAGAGGTGATGCTCGGGAGGTGAGCGCCAACGACATCACTAATACCGGCCACCACACTGGGCGATTGATAGTCAGGACAATTGTCGGGAATGGACCTCAAATCTATTCCCAAATCAATGGTTAATGGTCACCTAGGGGTCGCTCCCCGAAGTGAAACTTGGTGGAGGATGGTGCATGTGTATATGTGTTAGGGTGTTGTTGATCTCGGTCCGACACCCTATTAATGGTCATGTTTTCTGGAGTAAGGATGGAGAAGCCTACCTTGCGGGCATCAATGTTTTCATAAAGTTGGTTCATATCTTGCAAAGTTGTTCCCTACCCTTATCCCGTTTTATGAAAATCATATGAACCAAATCATAGCATATTTGTGCGCGTGTGACAGCATTCATGAAAGTGTTTTGAAAACTCTCATTTCTTATAGCATTGCATTAAAGGGTTTTATCACTTGAACTTATTCTTAAGTTCTTCTTCAAAGCTTTGCATTAAAGGTTTTACCTTATGAACTTCACTTCAAACGTTTACTTTAAGTACTTTCTTTTAAAGATATCCCTCACTTAGTCACTTTGACTAACACCTCTACCTATTTTCTGGCCTCATGGTTTCAGGTCTTGCAGCCGCAGTCTAGAGGTATCTTGAAGCTCTAGAGTGTTCATTTTGTTTGAGTCAGGACTTTACTTTATTAATCTATTTTGTGTCCTGCATATGTTATATGGCTGCATTGATACTTTACCTTATGCTTTTGTAATAATCCTTCTGCTGCTTGGATACTGCTGCAGTTGCTATCTTATGCTCCCGTGACAACGTTCAATTGATACAGTAATGTTAATAGTCTCTTCTGCTTAACGATCAGTACTTGATTGTTTATATGCCATCACGCACATGTTTTGAAAAGTTTTAAAATACTCTGATTTTCCACTGCATAAGCCACATAGTTAAACACTATTTGTTAATCGTTAATGGATATGCCGTTCGCTTGGGTATTTCTTGAGTGATGGCTCACACCATTACTTGAGGGGTGCTTCAGTGCGGGGGTTGGGGCGCCGCTCTCTACCAGCAAAGTGGGGGCGCTACAACATCGGATTGGAGAGTGGTTTGAAGCTGCTTTATAAGTAGTGGATCTCTCTCCCCTGAGTAGAGGCCTTTTGGGTGCACTTGGTTATACCAGTGGCTCGAAACGTAAAACCGTGAGGCACTTGGGGTCTACCCTTGGCCAAAGCGGACAATATCGAACGGCGGGTCTTTGGGCTGTTACAAATGGTATCAGAGCCAGGGGCCCAGATTTGGTGTGCCAGCGAGGACGCTGGGCCCTTCTGGGGGGGTGGACTGTAAGTCTCAAAGTGCTTGTGCCACATTGGATTGGAGAGTGGTTTGAAGCTGCTTTATAAGTAGTGGATCTCTCTCCCCTGAGTAGAGGCCTTTTGGGTGCACTGGGTTATACCAGTGGCTCGAAACGTAAAACCGTGAGGCGCTTGGGGCCTACCCTTGGCCAAAGTGGACAATATCGAACGGCGGGTCTTTGGGCTATTACAGGGTGTGTGACCCCTAGCCGAATAACCAAATGAATCGAAGAACCTTTCAGTCAATGACAATCAGTGAAATACGATCCTCCTACAGCTTCATCTCTCAATCAAGAACTAAGGCATGGGAATATTCTTAGAGCCCAAGTATTCTTGATCTTTAAAGTTAACTTCGTTTCATATCCATTTCAATCTCAATCCTAGAAAACCTCATTTTCTAGATGTCTTGATCTTTATCCACCTTGTCCAAGGGTTTAATGTTTAATGGACTACGAACAACTGAAATCAGTAAGAGATCATTCTTGTTCTTAACAAGTGTAGGTCCTTTTTCGATTCTACTAATTCTACATATGCCACTTGTATAATTCCAACGTAGGCCGTGGTTCAGGTGTCTATATGGTGACACCTTTTGAGCTTATGTCAAAGATCACAGAGTTAGCTCATATGAGGCATTACAGAATCTCAAGTCTAAGTATAAATGAATCACGTCATTGACTTGTGAGATATTTCCTAATCTGGAAGTTTCAGGAAACTTCCTTTCCTATTTAGGAATGTTCTCACGCGGGATATCTCAGCGATGAAGTTCTTGTAACAATCACCCTTATTGTATTATGAACGCATCAACGTATGCACTTATCACTCTATGAAACTGAATGATCCTTCAAAAGGAAATAATCACATAAGTAAGTCTCAGCAGAGTCAAGGTCGACACTCCCACTGTCTGTCAAACCCATTGACTTAGAGAAGTTTCTAATCCTCGCCTATGGAGTTAAGAACTTGTTTCATGTGCAGTTCCCACAACGATAAAGTTCATAACGGCCTCATTGGATTAGGGGAGTTCAATACATGCAAAACACTGTCAACCCAAACAGACATAAATAAGCACATAAAGAAGTGATTGCCTATGAACAAAATCATCTCGTTTATTATTCAAAGACTATTTGTGACTTTACAAGGAATTAGTAAAGAAAACATCTGCTTTAAGGGAACTATTCCCAACAATCCCCCACTTGCCCGTCAAAGCCACTTAGGTGCTAATCTAAGACCCATCTTCTAAAAATGTCCTTTGAAAGCCTGTTGACTAAGGGCTTTAGTAAGTGGATCTGCCATGTTCTCTATTGATGTGACCCTTTCAATTTGCACATCTCCTCTCTTGATGATATCACGGATTAAGTGATACTTCCTCAAAATGTGCTTGGTCCTTTGGTGAGATCTTGGTTCTCTTGCTTGAGCAACCGCCCCGGTGTTGTCACAAAACACTATAACGGGGTCTTTAATGCTAGTAACTACACCCAACTCGTGGATGAAGTTTCTTACCTAAACACCTTCCTTAGCTGCATCGTTTGTAGCTAAGTATTCGGCCTCAGTGGTCGAATATGCACTGGTTACTTGCTTGGAACTTTTCCAACTCACTGCTCCGCCGTTAAGGCAGAATATGTATCCTGACATGGATTTAAAGTCATCCATGTCTGATGCAAGGCTTGCATTACAGTATCCTTTAATGACAAGATCTTGCTGGCCTCCGTAAACTAAGAATAAATCCTTAGTTCTTCTTAAGTACTTAAGTATATTCTTTACAACAGTCCAGTGACCTTCACCAGGGTCAAATTGGAATCGGCTAGTCACGCTAAATGCATAAGTCACATCCAGTCGAGTACATAGCATCGCATAGATTATGCTTCCTATAGCTGATGCATAAGGAATTTTTGACATCGTGGACTTTTCAAGTTCAGTCTTGGGACACAGCTTCTTCGAAAGAACTGTTCCCCGGCCCAATGGAAGTTTTCCACGTCTGGATTCATCCATACTAAACCTCTTTAGTACTTCGTCTATGTAAACCGACTGTGATAATCCTAACAATATCCTAGATATATCCCGATAGATCTTTATCCTGAGAATGTAGGATGCATCACCAAGATCCTTCATCTCAAATTAGTTCGATAACCAAGATTTTGTTACTTTCATGTCATCCTTCGCATTCCCAATGAGAAGGATGTCATCGACATAAAGTATAAGAAATTGAACCGAGGTTTCGAATTCTTTCTTGTACATGCAGGACTCATTCGGATTTTGAATAAAGCAAAACAATTTGACTGCTTCATCAAATCGAATGTTCCAATTCCTAGAAGCTTGTTTCAATCCGAAGATTGATCTTTGGAGTTTACAAACCTTTTGTTCGCTCCCACTAAATGTGAAACCCATAGATTGCTCCATGTAAATGTCTTTGTCAATGTCTCCATTGAGAAAGGCAGTTTTCACACCCATTTGCCATATCTCATAATCATAATATGCTGCAATGGCAAGCAATATCCTAATGGATTTTTGCATTGCAAACGGGGAGAAGGTTTCATCAAAGTCTACACCTGGTCTTTGAGTGAAACCTTTAGCAACTAATCTTGCTTTAAAGGCTACCACGCTTCCATCTACTCCAAGCTTACGCTTATATATCCATTTGCACCCTATGGGCCTGATTCCATCAGGTGGATCAACCAAGGTCAAAACTTGATTAGAGTACATGGAATCCATCTCAGATTTCATTGCTTTTTTCCACTGTTCATAAGTTAATGGAACATTATCCATTTGAGATGTTTGGTGGAGAAAACCATACCATCTCTCTGGTTGTCTAGGAATGCATTCAGAACGTCTTACCAGAGGAGGATTTTCGCGTGTATCACTCTCTGTGATTGGCTGAGGGACGTTAGTCTCCAAACTTGGCGTGGGACCTTGGTCTTGAACCTCTTCGAGTTCTGTAATCTTTCCTTTCTTTTCTTTAAGGAATGAGTCCTCATGAAAATTAGCATTTCTTGACACAAAGACCTTTTGCTCAAGAGGATCGTAGAAATAATTTCCTATTGACTCTCTAGGATATCCTATGAAGTTGCATAAGCTTGATCTAGCTTCAAGCTTATCTCCCACTGCCTTCTTCACGTAAGGAGGACAACCCCAAATTCTTAAGTAGGAATAATTAGGGATTTTGCCAAATCACATCTCAAATGGGGTTTTGGGTAAAGATTTGGAGGGAACAAGATTTAGAATCTTAACTGCTGATTCTAAGGCATAACCCTAGAACGAAGGTGGCAATTCAGTGAAACTCATCATGGAACGAACCATATCAAGTTAGGTTCAGTTCTTTCTCTCTGAAACTCCATTTAATTGAGGAGTTCCTGGAGGAGTCCACTGAGAGTTAACCCCTTAAGTTCATTATCATAGAATGATCCTAAATTGGTTAGCTTAGCAATCCTATCTTTAGAAATATGCCCTAAACGTGCGTGCCATAAAGAAGCCGAGATTTGTTATCTCTTTTGTGTTTGTTTAATTGTTGTATATTCAGAATATTGGTGTCTTTAATTGTATAAAGTCCATTAGATAATGTACCAAGCAAAACGGAAGTTTTATTCTTCTCAAGATAAAAGTTTCCATTTCTGGAGAAGGTCTCATATCCTTCACAATCAAGTATTGCAATTGAAATTATATTACGAATAATAGAAGGTATATAAAGGACTTTGTTCAAAACTAAAGTAAAGACACCTAAATCTAATCTACACGTCCAGATGGCTTGAGCTTGAACGCTTGATCCACTCCTAACCTCCAAGACGCATTCTCCTTCTTCAAGCTGCTGGACCTCATTTAGCATTTATACATCATTACAAATATGAGCTCCACAGCCGGTATCAAGTACCCAAGAATTAGAATCAATAGATAGATTTACTTCAACAATAAACACACCTTTCTTTAGAGTATCTTTGTACTCTTGGCAGTTCATCTTCCAATGCCCTTTCTTGCCACAATGGTGGGAAACGTCCTCTATCGGATCCTTTCTCTTCCTGGCCTTTCTCTTTTTAACCCCTCCATCGGGTTTGAGAGATCCCTTCTTCTTGGGAACTTTCTTCCCTTTACCTTTAGAAGGCCTAGAAGAGAAAGTGACCATCATTACTTTGCGATCTTTCTTTATCGTATCTTCAGCAGTCACAAGTTGACTAATCAGCTTAGCTACAATAGCATGATGATGATTCACATTGAAGTTTAGCACGAAAGGATTGGATGACGGTGGAAGCGACGCAAGCAACATGTCCATAACGAGTTCTTCACTCAGTGGCATCTCCATGGAGGTTAGTTCCTCATTCAAAACAAGAAACTTCAGATTGTGCTCATGGACACTTGTACCTTCTTTCATTCTGAGATGAAAGAGCTCCTTAGAGGTGTTGTACCTTAGAACACGCTCTTTGGGGCGGTACAATTGCTCGAGATGGTCATAAATCTCCCAAGTTTTATCTGTTGGATGATTTACCAATCGTACAAGTGTTGTAGCACCCGGGACGATAGGCACCACATCCCCCGCACTATGAGTCTAATCCACATATGAAATAAGCAGTCCATACATGAATCGTACTCACAGCGAAAGGAAAAATACAGTCCTGACTAGGCGGAAGCTAACCCCGGAACAATCAACAAAAGCCAAAATGCGGAAGCAAGGAAATCATTCACATAATATTAAAGAAATAAATGAAATCCAACAAGAGTATAACTATGGGTTCCACTAATCAATACACTTGTCCTGAAATAATATCAGTTCAATAAAGGCACAACGGCCAACCATAAAAGGTCAATACAATACTTAGAAACCATATAGTATGTAGTGAGTGTAAATGAGTGAGACTAGAACAATGACTTGACACTCTAACTCCGCCTAGTAACCAACACCTGCAAAAGAAACTGGAAAAGGGGGAAAGAGGGGTCAGTCTCAGAAGACTGAGTGAGCAGGAGCGATACACATATAGAAACATGCGCATGCAAGTCATAAATCCCGAGCAAGGTTTTATTTAAAATTAGTTCCCAAGGGGGTAAAAGAGTAACTAAGCAATGCTCGGACTTTACAACTACTCATATTAATTTTATTAAGTTCATAAATCATACATAAACAATAAGGCTCGGCGAGTGAGCGTGCATTATCTCCAACCAAACTCCGACCGTGTACGATAAATATCATTAATACATTAAATAGGTGATCATGCAATATATCATAATACACACAAATCATATATCATATCCTAAAACATATTCGTTTGGGCAATCCGTGTCCCGGCCTTCCCGCACGATGCCTATCAATCATAACATAATCATAATCATAATCATAAAATAAGTTCCAACCTTCTTCCTCCGGGTGGTGGACGGGTTTGCAAGGCCCGACCACCTAAACATATCATTGTGGCTATGAGGTTCATGAGTTCTCAAAGCCCGGTTAGTGTTTCCTCGTCAAAAACTCCTTGACGAGGTCCATTTCGCCGTTAAACATAATGGAATCAGCACATGGGATCACCGTCGGCCCTTGCCTCCCCGGATAGTCACATGTACTGAATTCCTGGGCCCGTGAACATAACATACATGCATAATCTCACCAAAACATATCAATTCATAAGAAACATAACATATTCATAATTCATTAGAAAAGGGTTACTCGATAATAATTTACTCGATGACTCCACTTTGAAAATGGTATATGCATATATAAGGTTTATGGCCCAAAACTTATCACATAAGGGTTGTAGGGATTGATACGTAACTAGAACGAAAACACCCTCACCTGGAATAACACGAGACATAATGCATGAGCAATACGGGTGCCTATTCAACTCGAAAGTCTCCGCCCTGGAAACGAACTTAAATGAAAGAAATGGAAGCTAAGATGAAGAGATGATGTTGATGATGCTTCAATGATCACAATTCCCACACAATTGATGCTTGGATGAAGAAATCTCCCACTCCTCCAAGTAGGGTTTGGTTCGATTGAGCAAGGGAGAAAGAACAAGATGTATGTAATGTGTTTGTATGTAAATGAGAAGCATGGTACGTGATTGCTGCTATGTATCAAGAAGAAATGCTCAAGTTGCTATTAAGTCCTCCCATTTATTAAGTTATGCAATTAGCCACAATTCCATAACAAATGCTCAATTATAACCAATGCAATTAAGTACTCAAGTTCATGAAAATGAGCAAGTAAGTCCATAAAAGAAACTAACTCAAATTCGAGAAATTAATTCATGTTACTATCAAGTTCAATTTATGAAATAAATATCAATTTGATATGAATTTCACAAAATATTTAATATTAAATAACTTAGGATATGATAATTAACATAATCAACATTATTAACATCTAATATATTTAAAATAAAATTAACTATATAAAAACGTAAAATAACTATTTCGCGTAATTAAGGAGCACACAAGTTATTCACATAATTTGAAATTCAAATATTGCATATATTTCAATTACTCACTTATTTAACAATTAAACAATGAAATTTAATTATAGAAAACACTAAAAACAACCAATTAATTTGCGCAACTAGTAAACACATTTGTCATTTTAAAATACTGAAAAGTTGGGGCGTTACAAACTCACCCCCTTAAAAAGAATCCGTCCTCGGATTCACTAAATCGATCGAACAAACAATGAGAGATTCCCCGTCTCTCACAAACAACACGGAGAGAGCCCCATCTCTCGAGCAACAATGAGAGAACCCCGTCTCTCGTAAGTAAAGAGAGCACCCCGTCTCTCAAACAAAAATCAGAGAATCCCCGTCTCTTACACACAACGAGAGCACCCCGTCTCTCAAACAAAATAAACAAATAACAAATAAACAAAAATAAAGCAAGGAAGTTTCCAATACTCCCAAGCAACTCACGCAAGATCATAATTAAAATCACATAAGGCACTCGAAGCAAGTAACAAATATCGTTCACGTTTACTATCAAATACTCCAATCAAATTGGACAAGGTAAGAAATCAAAGCACATAACATAGAAACTATTTGAATTAAATTTTCATGAATGCATGTATCATGGATGCTACAAGTACCGTTCACCGTCGTTGCATAGTTTAGGGCTATGAGTTTGTTATCCCCTATATGATCTGCCCCGAGAGTGAGCTTGTAACACCCCCGGAGTGAAGGGTGCCACATCCCCCGCACTAAGGTCCAACACGAGTAACGAAATGGAAGTTCGCACCCGTATCAAACCATAGCGAACGGGAGACACACAAAACTCATACCCTCGCTAGGCGGCCTAGACCCTCAAATTAGAAAACTGCGCAAATTAAAAATCAGAGTAGCGGAAGCAATTCATATACCAAACATGATTCCCAAGATCATCACATATACATATCAAAAATGGGGAAGGGTCAAGCATTCATGCTAGTTCATATACAAAATATACAAAATATCCAATGCCATCACGGCCAGAGTAGCATAAGTATATTCAGAATACATCATCCAAAATGCGTAAAGTAAAGGAAAGGAAATCCACTACGATGCACGAAGACCCAAGCAATACCACAAGTAAACCCAAAAGACACTTGCCGCCTAGCTTGACTCGGAAGAACCTGCAAACACAAAAGAAAGGGAAAAGGGGGAAAACAACAACGAGGGTTAGTCCTAGCGACTAGAGAGGGGGCTAACTCACGCACCCGATATATATATAGAGCAAAGCATGTATCAAAACGGAAGGATCCTTGAACCGAGAGTGGTTTTTACAAGCTAAAGTAGTTCCCGTGATATAGATATACATAGGTTAAAGGAAAGGTACAAGGCCAAAAGCCAAACTCCAAGTTTTAGGGGAATTAAGAATCCACTCTCGTTCCATATATCATGCAAAGCTAAACCAACTCGGCGAGTACGAGTCACACAAATCCCAACTTCCGTATACGAAGATCAAAGCAAAACAAAACAAATTAGAATCCATCCCCAACACCGGTTGATAGAAGGGTTGATCGGCGCTAACTATCCACATACACAGACGAGACAAGGTTTAATCACTACCTTGAAACCTTCGGCGGTTGCCTCCACCAGCTCAAGAGAAACACCCTTCCTCAACCTCCCAAGGTTAGGTGAGACTCTCAAATGGAGGTGTTGATGGAAGAGCTCGGCGACCCCTCGATCGTCCCGAGATTACCATACCACACTCCGGGGCCTAAACATATCACGAAAGCACACAGGCATATCTCAAAGCTTATCTTTCAAAGCCACATCTCGCTTACGCACACACTTGCACAAAACTAAACTTTTCAAACGAAAGCAAAATAGCTTATATACTTATACAAAACGTTTTCAAACTCTTATAACAAATGGGAGAAGTCCCGCAACATATGTATCATACACTTATTTACCATATATTATACGTATTCGCATGCGAGGTTTCAAATCAAATAGGATTATAGGTCGAGTAACTAAAAGAACAAAAACCTCACCTTGTCAACGAACGTAGTGGAGACAAAAGTGTGACAACCGGATACCTACGGAGCAAGCTCGTCCTCTACAAGGAGATCCTCTGAACAAGACAACCAACAAGGAACACTCTTAGACTCAATATGAACCACATTGACGCTCGGTACATGCGTATGTATATTTATGATGCAAATGATATGAAATGAATCCACATTTAGGTCATTTATGAGCATTCAATGCATATTCGGACATACATCATAAACGAGGATGCAAATCAAGTCACAAATTCATAACATAAGGCTTAACACAAAATATAACAAGTTGGTCATGCATACACACCAGAATGAGGCAAGAAGGATCAATAAGAAGCAACGGAAATGAAGCAAAACCAAGCAAAGAAGGGCGAAAAACTAGAGTTCCTAGGAGACACGCCAGGGCCTCCCCTGGAAGGACAAACTGAGACACCCCCGTGTCTCAGTATAGCAGACGAACAACGGAATCAGAAGGTGACACGCCTGTGTCACCAACATAGGGCAAACCGAGACACCCCCGTGTCTCGGTACAGAAAGAAGTACTCAGCTCAACATCCAACTCAAAAACCCAATGAAGACCAATCACTCATACTCCAACTACCAAGTAAGGAAATGTAATAAATGCTAAGAATCAAGTCCTAGGAGCATAATATCATCATCAAATCTCAAGGAAACAAGAAAGGAGCAAGAATCCAACAAATTCTCCCAACACCTACTATTCACATGCTTGCTATATCTCATCAATCAACAAAGGAAATGAACTCAAGAGTACATAAAAGAGAGAAGAGAGAGAGTAGATGACAACCATGAACTCACCTTTCAAATTTGAGAAGCTTGGGTGAAGATTTGAGCTCAAAAATCAAGAAAATGGACAAAGAGTTTCTTCTTCCTTCTTGCTTTGCTTAGCTGATCGGTTCTTGTGGGAGGGAGAGAGATTTGGCTCGGTTTCCAACAGCATAAGGGATAAGAGAGGCTCAACTCAAGGTATAACTCATGGTTAAGGCTTGGTTAAGGTTTAAGTGGGGTCCACAAAGTCATAATAGGTCAAAAAGGTGTCTCTCAAGCATAAGGGGCTCGTTACGGGTGAAATTCGAAGGCCTTAATGAGCTTAGAAAAATATGAGGCTTGTCCCATTAAACCCGAATCATCAAAACGAGTTCAAAGGAGGTGACGAAATTCGAATCCGAATTCCCGAGCTCAAGATACGCATCCCGGAACCCAAGGTGCGCTAAATGCTCTTTAGCCTCCTTTAGGTCCCGTCTCCAAAACGAACCCAAAAAGGTAACCAAACCAAATACCAAAACATATAATGAGCATATAAACGAGTCCATAAAGCATATAATTAACACATATCACGAATTCACAAAAATCAGAATTAAATACCAATCTAGAACGAGCAAAATACAAAGTGAAGGAAAATAAAACGATCAAATTAAGCAAATTCATACCAACGCAATTAAGTTCAAATAACTTCAATTAATCGACGTTAGCAATTAAATATCACATAATCACTTAAAGAAATAATTAAATAGCGCACATACGAGGTTACCTGAAAAGTCTGAATAGTCGGGATGTTACAAACCTCCCTCCTTCAAAAGGACCTATCCTCAGGTCCGAGGTGAGGTCTTGAAAAGATCTGGATACAACCGTTTCATCTTATCCTCAGTCTCCCAAGTGGCTTCCTCGGATTCCTGATCACGCCACAAGACTTTCACAAGAGGGATCGGTCTATTTCTCAACTCTTGCATCTTCCGATCCAACACCTGAACTGGATACTTCTTAAAAGTCAAATCCGGCTCTAACTGAACTTTCTCAACTGGAAGAATAGAAGACTCATCGGGATAATGTTTCCGAAGCTGTGAGACATGAAACATATTGTGAATCCCGGTCAAACTCGGTGGTAAATCAAGTCTGTAAGCTACTTCCCCAACTCGATCAAGGATCTCAAAGGGGCCTAAGTAGCGAGGGTTAAGCTTCCCGCCTTTACCAATCCGAGCATACCCTTTTCTAGGAGATGCCTTTAAAAAGACCTTATCTCCTTTCTCAAACTCTAAGGGTCGTCTTCTCTTATCTGCATAGCTTCTCTGCCTGTCCTGTGCCGCCTTCAACCTCTGTCTAATCACTTTCACCCTCTCAATGGTATCTTGAATTTTCTTAGGCTTCTTAGCCCTTTCGAGCTTTCCGTCTTTGGTCTATCTCCACTCGTCAATATCCCAAAAGAGAGGGGATCGACATTTCCTTCGATATAGAGCCTCATACGGTGCCATTCCAATAGAAGACTGAAAGCTGTTATTGTAGGCATACTCAATCAAATCCAACTGTTCATCCCACAAATCTTGATAATCCAAGGCACAAGCACGTAGCATGTCCTCGAGATATCTTATTAGCCTTTCAGACTGGCCATCCGTCTGTGGGCGAAAGGCAGTACTAAAGTGGAGCTTCGTCCCCAAACACTTCTGCAATTCCTGCCAAAAACTGGATGTGAATCGGGGGTCTCTATCTGAAACAATGCTGACCGGAGTACCATGCAATCTAACAATCTCTTTCCGAAATAACCGAGCCAACTTAGGAACCTTATCGGACATCTTCACCTTAAGAAAATATGCCGACTTCGTCAACCGATCAATAATCACCCAAATTCCATCGGAACCTCCTTTGGTCCTTGGCAAGCCGGACACGAAGTCCATTGTCACTTCCTCCCACTTCCACTCGGGTATTTGAAGTGGTTGGAGAGTTCCTCCCGGTTTCTGGTGTTCTGCTTTCAGTACTTGGCATGTTTGACATCTTCTAACACAGTTAGCAACGTCTCTCTGCATGCCGTTCCACCAATATAAATTCCTTAGATCCTTGTCATTTTGGTGGTACCGGGATGTACTGCATACACTGACTTGTGGGCTTCATCAAGTACCAACTGCTTAAGTTCTTCTGGAACACAAACCCGAGCTTTAAATCTGAATAACCTTGAATCATCAAATCCAAACTTGGTTTCAGGGTCAATCCTTGATTTAGTTATCAATTTCTGAATCTCGGGATCCAAAGATTGAGCTTCTATCAATCTCTGCTTCAAAACCGGCTGAACTGAGATATTAGCTAAACGAGCTTCTGAAACCAGAACCACTGAACCCTGTCTACTAGAACCTGTTTCCAAACCTGAGACACTAGCCTTCTTACTCAAAGCATCCGCCACCACATTAGCTTTTCCCGGATGGTACTGAATCTTACAATCATAGTACTGAAGTAACTCCATCCATCTCCTCTGTCTTACGTTCAAATCCTTCTGGGTAAACAGATACTTAAGACTCTGGTGGTCGGTGAACACTTCAAAAGTAACACCATATAGGTAATGTCGCCATTTCATCAAAGCAAACACCACCGCGGCGAGTTCCAAGTCAAGAGTGGGATAGTTTTTCTCGTGATCCTTTAACTTCCTTGAGGCGTAGGCTACAACCTTACCATTCTACATTAACACACAACCGAGACCTTCCTTCGAAGCATCTGTGTAGACTGAGTAGCCTTCCGAACCCTCGGGTAGGGCTAAAACTGGTGCAGTAGTCAACCTTTCCTTAAGAGTTTGGAAACTCTTCTCACACACCTCATTCCACTCGAACGTCACCTCTTTCTTAGTTAACCGGGTCAACGGGGAGGCAATCTTCGAGAAATCTTTCACAAAGCGCCTATAATACCCTGTTAACCCGAGAAAACTTCTCACTTCCGAGGCATTCTTAGGTTGCTTCCAAAGCATAACCATTTCAATCTTCGCCGGATCCACTTATATACCATTCCTAGAAATGAAGTGACCCAAAAAGGAGACTCGATCCAACCAGAACTTGCACTTACTGAACTTGGGGAACAATCTGTGCTCCCGAAGCATAGACAAGACAATACTCAAATGCCGCGCGTGCTCTTCTTCAGACCTCGAATACACCAGAATATCATCTCTAAAGATGACCACGAATTTATCGAGGTAAGGCCGGAATATTAGGTGCATCATATCCATAAACGCGGCTAGGGCATTGGTAAGACCAAAAGGCATGACCATAAACTCGAAATGCCCATATCTCGTGTTGAAACCCGTCTTCGGTATATCTCTCTCCTGGATACGCAATTGGTAATACCCTTTCCTTAAATCCAACTTGGAATAAACACTTGAACCTTACAAGAGGTCGAACAACTCTTCAATGTGAGGAAGTGGGTATTTGTTCTTAACCGTTAACCGATTCAGCTTACGGTAGTCAATACACATTCGCAAAGTCCCGTCTTTCTTCTTTACAAATAGGACCGGAGCACCCCACGGAGAAGTGCTCGGGCGAATGTAACCACACTCTAAGAGCTCGTCCAATTGCGTCTTCAACTCCTTCAACTCGGCTGGAGCCATCCTTTAGCGAGATTTCGCATACGGTTCTGCTCCGGGATAGAGATCTATTACAAACTCGACGTCCCGATCCGGAGGTAAAGATCCCAAATTCTCCAGAAACACATCGGGGAATTCCTTCACGATCTCCGTCTCTTCGAGCTTGGCCTGATCCTTTGGCTTATTCAAAAGGTAGGCCACATAGCCCGTCGCACCGTCCTGAAACAATCTACTTGCTTCCATGAAGGAAATAAACGGGCAGGTCTTCAACCTCTGACCCGCAAAGACCGTAGAACCCAAAGTCACCCTCTTGGCAAAACAATCCATCATAGCTCGGTAATGGTATAACCAGTCCATACCCAGAATCACCCCATAATTCTTAATCGGCATCTTGATCAAATCTGCCGGATACTCTTGATCTTCCACAACCATCGGACAACTACGGTAAACACAATTCGTAGCCAAAGTAGCACCAAGGGGAGAAGAAACAATAAAGGAATCATCTAGGCAAGCAACAGGCAATAGAAGAATAGAAACAAGCCGAGAAGCAATAAATGAATGCGTTGCTCCCGGATCAAACAATGCATGCAATGGAATGCCATGAATGTGGATAGTACCTTCAACAACGGCATTGGCATCCACCTCTACATTCACTTCCTCGCCCTCCAAAGCATAGGCCCTCGCTTGGATCGGTGCTCTCGGAGGCATCACATTCAACGACTGAGGAGCTCGAGGCTGAGGTGCTCTTGCTTGAGGACAAGTACTAATCAAATGACCGGGCTCTCCACATTTATAACATCTTCTCAATTTCTTCCGGCAATTCTCCTCGGTGTGATTGGGACCCTTGCAATAACTACATTGAATCGGGGCCGGTAGAGCTGGTACCGCTGGTACCGGAGGTCGAGCTTTCTTGACTGAAGTAGTAGGACCTTGGGGTTTGAAAACCGGAGGCCCATTATAGGATGCAGGCCTCTTCCTCAAATTTGAGCTCGAACCTTGGCCCGAAGAGTAAGTCCGCCTCAATCTTGTGTTGTTAGCTTCCACTTTGATCACCTTCCTCGTAGCCTTTTCCCGCGTATCCACGGTAGCCGCCTTAAGAGCATTCTGGATCTCATATCTGAAACCATGAAAAAAGTTACGAGCCTTCTGGGTATCATCATTGGTGATGTGTGGGGCGTACGGTGCAAGTCTCTCAAATTCCAAGATATACTCTTCAATCGATCGATTCCCTTGTCTCAATTCTGTAAATTGCTGAAGTCTTCTCTCACGAGCACTTGGTGGAACATATTTGTGATGAAACTCTCTTACAAAGCTTTCCCAATCAAACTCTTCTCCATTCCTCTCCAATCGAGCTCTCATAGCCTTGAGCCAATTGGACGTGGAGCATTGAACAAACCGGGCCGTACAAACAGCTTTCTCATGCGAAGGGGCGGGGCAAATTTCCCAAATTCCCGCGACTTCTGATAACCACTCTTCTGCCTGTATGTCATCTCCTCCATTCCACTTCGGTGGATTGTTGTTTCTGAACTCCCTAAAGGCCGGAGTTACTTGCCCACCTTGTCCTTCCCAATGTGGATTATCCCTTTGGTTCTGCTGAAGCTGGTTCAGAAGAGCCTGTACAATATTCTCTGCATTCATCGGAGGAGGTGGTGGTGCTTGTGGAGGGGGTTGGTTAAGATCAGGAGTCTGCTCCCTATCTGCTCTCCTTCTTGGAGGCATCCTGAAAATTCACAAATCAAGAAGATATCGATGCATGGGGTTCAATTCATGATCATGAAGTCAATTATCTAGAATTTAAAATAATTAAGTCACATAGAGATGTAGCTGAATTCAAATAATCACATATTCCTGTACCGAACGACCTAGACAGACCCAACACGACTCCAGAGCTCCGGTTTTGTAACCGAGAGCTCTGATACCACGCAAGGATGTAACACCCCGGAGCGAAGGGTGCCACATCCCCCACACTAAGGTCCAACACGAGTAACGAAATGGAAGTTCGCACCCGTATCTAACCATAGCGAACGGAAGACGCACAAAACTTACACCCTCGCTAGGCGGCCTAGACCCTCAAATTAGAAAACTGCGCAAATTAAAAATCAGAGTAGCGGAAGCAGTTCATATACCAAACATGATTCCCAAGATCATCATATATACATATCAAAAATGGGGAAGGGTCAAGCATTCATGCTAGTTCATATACAGAATATACAAAATATCCAATGCAATCACGACCTGAGTAGCATAAGTATATTCAGAATACATCATCCAAAATGCGTAAATTAAAGGAAAGGAAATCCACTACAATGCATGAAGACCCAAGCAATACCACAAGTAAACCCAAAAGACACTTGCCGCCTAGCTTGACTCGGAAGAACCTGCAAACTCAAAAGAAAGGGAAAAGGGGAAAAACAACAACGAGGGTTAGTCCTAGCGACTAGTGAGGGGGCTAACTCACGCACCCGATATACATATAGAGCAAAGCATGTATCAAAACGGAATGATCCTTGAACCGAGAGTGGTTTTTGCAAGCTAAAGTAGTTCCCGTGATATAGATATACATAGGTTAAAGGAAAGGTACAAAGCCAAAAGCCAAACTCCAAGTTTTAGGGGAATTAAGAATCCACTCTCGTTCCATAGATCATACAAAGCTAAACCAACTCGGCGAGTACGAGTCACACACATCCCAACTTCCATATACGAAGATCAAAGCAAAACAAAACAAAACAAATCAGAATCCATCCCAAACACCGGTTGATAGAAGGGTTGATCGGCGCTAACTATCCACATACACAGACGAGACAAGGTTTAATGACTACCTTGAAACCTTCGGCGGTTGCCTCCGCCGGCTCAAGAGAAACACCCTTCGTCAACCTCCCAAGGTTGGGTGAGACTCTCAAATGGAGGTGTTGATGGAAGAGCTCGACGACCCCTTGGTCGTCCCTAGATTACCATACCAAACTCCGGGGCCCAAACATATCACGAAAGCACACAGGCATATCTCAAAGCTTATCTTTCAAAGCCACATCTCGCTTACACACACACTTGCACAAAACTAAACTTTTCAAACGAAAGCAAAATAGCTTATATACTTATACAAAACGTTTTCAAACTCTTATAACAAATGGGAGAAGTCCCGCAACATATGTATCATACACTTATTTACCATATATTATACGTATTCGCACGCGAGGTTTCAAATCAAATAGGGTTATAGGTCGAGTAACTAAAAGAACAAAAACCTCACCTTGTCAACGAACGTAGTGGAGACAAAAGTGTGACAACCGGACACCTACGGAGCAAGCTCGTCCTCTACAGGGAGATCCTCTGAACAAGACAACCAACAAGGAACACTCTCAGACTCAATATGAACCACATTGATGCTCGGTACATGCGTATGTATATTTATGATGCAAATGATATGAAATGAATCCTCATTTAGGTCAGTTATGAGCATTCAATGCATATTCGGACATACATCATAAACGAGGACGTAAATCAAGTCACAAATTCATAACATAAGGCTTAACACAAAATATAACAAGTTGGTTATGCATACACACCAGAACGAGGCAAGAAGGATCAACAAGAAGCAACGGAAAGGAAGCAAATCCAAGCAAAGACGAGCAAAAAACTAGAGTTCCTAGGTGACACGCCCGTGCCCACTTGGAATGACAAACTGAGACACCCCCGTGTCTCAGTACAGCAGACGAACAACCGAATCAGAAGGTGACAATGCCCGTGTCACCAACATAGGGCAAACCGAGACATCTCGTGTCTCGGTATAGAAAGAAGTACTCAGCTCAACATCTAAACTCAAAAACCCAATTAAGACCAATCACTCATACTCCAACTACCAAGTAAGGAAATGTAATAAATGCTAAGACTCAAGTCCTAGGAGCATAATATCATCATCAAATCTCAAGAAAACAAGAAAGGAGAGTAGAAGAGAGAGAGTAGATGACAACCATGAACTCACCTTTCAAATTTGAGAAGCTTGGGTGAAGATTTGACCTCAAAAATCGAGAAAATGGACAAAAAGTTTCTTCTTCCTTCTTGCTTTGCTTGGCTGATCGGTTCTTGTGGGAGGGAGAGAGATTTGGCTTGGTTTCCAACAGCATAAGGGATAAGAGAGGCTCAACTCAAGGTATAACTCATGGTTAAGGCTTGGTTAAGGTTTAAGTGGGGTCCACAAAGTCATAATAGGTCAAAAAGGTGTCTCTCAAGCATAAGGGGCTCGTTACGGGTGAAATTTGAAGGCCTTAATGAGCTTAGAAAAATGTGAGGCTTGTCCCATTAAACCTGAATCGTCAAAACAAGTTCAACGGAGGTGACGGAATTCGAATCCGAATTCCCGAACTCAAGATACGCGTCCCGGAACCCAAGGTGCGCTAAATGCTCTTTAGCCTCCTTTAGGTCCCGTCTCCAAAACGAACCCAAAAAGGTAACCAAAACAAATACCAAAACATATAACGAGCATATAAACGAGTCCATAAAGCATATAATTAACACATATCATGAATTCATAAAAATCAGAATTAAATACGAATCTAGAACGAGCAAAATACAAAGTGAAGGAAAATTAAAGGATCAAATTAAACAAATTCATACCAACGCAATTAAGTTCAAATAACTTCAATTAATCCATGTTAGCAATTAAATATCACATAATCACTTGAAGAAATAATTAAATAGCGCACATAAGAGGTTACCTGAAAAGTCTGATCAGTCGGGATGTTACAGAGCTCAGCATTTACCTTATCTTTAATTTCTTCAATGTAACCCGGTAAAGCTATGATAAATCCTCTTCGATCTTTAATCATTTCCCATAATCTTCATTCAATCAAACCAACTTTTAATACCCGAGCTTTGATCCCCCGTCTACTGTTAGATCACTCATCCCGAAATTAAATCCAATGCTATTTTCCTTTTGTCCATTTGAAAATCTAACAAACTATCAAAGATAACTACCCTTAGCGCCCCTAATAGTTCTTTCTCGACCTGAATATATATATCACATAATCTCCTACTATCGTCCGTTCATTTTCTCCTTTTTACTCTCTTTAAATTTCTATGGTGGAATTTGATATTCGGCCCCTAACATTCTTAAATCGAAGATAAGATGTTCTTGGTGATCTTGGAACTCTGATTTAGCCTTTCCAAGGTTCGTCCTTGCCGATTTATTGCTTCTTAAATTTCCGTACAACTCATGGAATCAAGCTTCATTGACAACATACTTTTCCATGATACTTTGAATCAGTTTCCTCTTGACAATTAAATTTAGAAATTTTCCCCCAAGCTCCTTCATAACTCTTTTGTCTTCAACTCGACTTACATACACAGAACAAATCAACGATCTATCTTCCCCATTCCTCGTGAAAATCTTCAGCCCGAATCCAGTGATCGAGCTCTCATTTTACTGATCATCCCATAGAGTTATCTTATTCATCTCCGCTCGCCAACAAAAAAAAAAAAAAAAAAAAAAAAAAAATCCCAAATCTTCCTTAATTACACTTCTGTTATTTTCAGTCCTTCAGTTTCGACCTCAAGTTTTGAATTCGCCTCCTGGTCATGCTCACCCCGTTAAAATTTTTATAGTTGTACATTGAACTCCATCGAACCTTCTTTCCTCGAAATTCATGATGGAAGTTTTATTGGGAGGGCTTTAAATGACATAGCAAGCCATAGTCTTAGCTTTTCCCACTTCTCCTCTACCGCTGTTAATATTCAAACCCCTTTTCTTCATTCTTGTTCGATCCGGGCACTCCAAAGCCAACTCCGGTTGTATTTTTCCTTCTGAAACTTCCTTCCCACACCAACCTATCCTTAAAACGCTCCATCCCATTAATTATTTTCCTCTAAATTCAAATGTGGCCCATACAAAGAGATACTTGAAAATGCGATGAAAGAACTCCTTATCAAATAAACACTAAAATGCATGTCGGGTTAAAATGACAATGCACGTGGCACACTTTGTAACAATTAAATATGCAGCACATTAGCACAACAAAATCAAATAAAAATACGCACACGAACATAAGTAAAGAAGAATAAATAAGTGATGCAAAGTATGATGCACATGCTATGAATGTTTTGGAACCTGTCACCAATGTGATAAGTTGTTAGCTCGGTAGCTTTTCCCATTACAAAAAAAAGTGCCTTTTACTACGGTCGAAATTATGTAGCAAATGAGCCAAATTCCTAACAATAAGCTTTTTGCTACGGGTTTGCTACGAACTTTGAGGCGTAGCTGATGTAGCCGTATCAAATATTTTGCTACGGCAAAACTGCGTAGCAAATAGTTTTCACTATGCTCTTTTTGCCATTTGATACGGTACGATTTCCGTAGCAAATATGGTAGGAAATATACCAACTTGTTGTTACGATGGTCTTATCCGTAACAAAAAGATATTAATACCTACGCACAGATCCCCGTAGCAAAAGTTTCATGTAATTAGATATTGCATTTGTTACGGCCAAAACATCGTAGCAAATATTTTATCATGAATATAATTAATTTTTCCAATCTTTTACTACGGGCAATTTCTTGTAGTAAATATTTACAAATTCATTTAGTTTAGTATTTTATTTTTTTTATAATTTACCTACAAATAAATAATATTATTTCATACCTTCAAGAAAATATATGCCTGACTAATATCAAGATTATATTGCTATATAAACATCATCCATACATATCGATACCCAATCGACAATATTCCAATGGGGATACATGTACATATATATGTGATCATTAGTACTCTCCCCAACAAACAAAAAGCATAGTATTTAAGATTAGTTCTCCACAACAGTCAACAAAGATAAAACATCTAATATATAGTTCAAACAATTTCTTCAATAACACCAAAATGAAAGCCAAGAGATTAAATCAACTTCTTCAATCATACCAAAATGACCTTCTCCTTTCAAAGTTAGTATATCATACTAGCAAAACCAACTGAAGCTTTATCTACATTCCACTAACCTGCCATAAAAAACAAATAGAAACAATTATGATCTTCAATGAACAACAAAGATTTTCAATTCATTAGTGATAAAACTTTGAAGTAATTCATTATCCATTTACTGCTAAATACTAGCAAAACCAATCAAAACAATTGTCTCACTAAATGTGTAGATGCAAGTAATTATGCAAGCTGCCAAAATGGAAATACTAAATAGAATATATGATTTTACTATTGTCCTTAATAGTCTGAACCAATTTCTGTCTTAGATCTCCCAATCACTCTCCAAGAACTCAATCACAAAGAACATAATACATAAACCAACTATCAACAATTAAAGAAATACAGAAAAATAATCAGCATACACCAGGGAACCACAATCAAACTAGTCCATTTAATTTCTTTTCCAGATTTCCAAAAGAAAAGTTAATCACTCTTTGATCTATGATGTAAAAATTACTAGCTTTTTATCTACAAAGTGCTGGTATTCAACAATGTGGAATCAAGTCTTCATATTTTCCCTAAAAGATTTTCGAAACTTCTGCACATTTATTAAAAAACAGACATTCAAGTGAATAAAGTTTTATCTACACATCACTAACCTGTAATCAAACCAAAAAGACCTTCTCCCTTCAAAGTTAGCATACCATACTTGCAAAACCAACCAAATCTTTATCTACACCTCACTAACCTGTGACAAAAAACAAATAAGAACAATTATGATCTTCAAATTGACATGAAATATGAAAATTGTTCATTTACTAAATCTTGAAGTGTAACATACATTTATCAACTCCCATTGAACCACTTTGTTAACAGCTTGTCCGAGAGTTACAACATCTTTATAAGGTTTCACTAATCTTTCACTTGCTTCAAATGCCTTTCTAACCCCAACCTTGCAAAATTTAAGCTCAGATCCCGGACACTCAATAAATCCCATAACAATACCTTTTGCCATAATTTTTTTTGGTATTCCACGACAGTATAAGTATACTTCAGTCCCAACCTAACATACAAAAGGAAATAAAAATATGATACCTTCAAAGAATTACTATAATTTCACAAGCTATTTAACCTCAATATTAGATTAAAAAAAAAAAACATAACAAATTGTATAAAGATGGCAGAATCAACCTTATTTATTCCCATTGATCACAGTTTTATCAATTTACAAAAGATAACAGTGATGAGTTCCTGACATTTAGTGTAGTAATATAGTGAAAAAGTTGGTTTCTTATCTAAAAAATGGTTCGTGGTCAGACAAAGCGCACAAAATATTGAAACTGAAACATCCCCTTTTGATTATTATCCTCAAATCTCTTTGAAAAAATCAAACTACCTTCAAATTATAACCATGTCCAACTGCTTGTTCTTTACATTTGCCACCAGCAGCCTACAATTATAACATCAATAGATCAAAATTCAAATTACAGTAGTATCATTTATATAATGCACTAAACTATTCTCATGACTTCAACAATAAACCAACTAATCATGAAATTACCAAAAATGAGAAAACAATTAAAAAAAACCATTTTTATACGAAAATGTAAAACTTATAGAACCTGTTGGTCTCGAATAGAATGAGCCTCTTGTAGAACACTAGATTGGTGCTCGCTATTAATTCGAGCTTTTTTCAAGGGATGAGAAATTGGAGTGTGCGAGGTTGATGGATTAAGAACCTGTGATTGTACCAACTTCTGCTATAATAAAATTAAGTGTGAAAAATCAATAAATATACTATAAATGATGTTTATGTAACCTGGGCTCCATGCAACGGAGTAGATGAGAGGGAAGGAAATTGACTTAGGAGAGCTTCTAATTTTTGGTTCAGCATGCTTGTTTTCTCTTGCTCCACAAGCAAATTTTCCTTCTCACGAATATACTCCTCTTTCATTTCGTTCATCTCATTTTTTTGTTTATTGAACTCATCCCTAAGCTTCTGTAATTCCTCTTGATCTTTCGACAACAATCTGTCGTCTCTTGACATAGTTTTGGAACGTGTTTGATTGATGATATGACCTCTTCCTACACATTTAATATGACCGTGCTTGTCTTTCCCCATCGCCGTGAAGAAAAGCTCATCTTTATATTCTTTTGTTCTTTCTTCTTCTGGATTCTTTTTAAGCTCTCTATTTAGTTGACCCTGCAAGGTTTAAAAATTCATACGGTCAAAAGAGGAGTAATTTCAACAGAGGTTTCTTCAGGTTCAAGAAAATTTTAATCATTAGAAGATGTAATCTCCTGATGATCTTCAGTAATTTCAATAAGATTCTGTTGAACATTCCTAAGAATCCATCATGGGACTAAGATCCTACGTGTAAATTTTAGGAGTAGTAATAACAGAAGCATCATTTCCTTATAAGGAAACACATTTTCAAAGAACTTAATGTCCCTTGACACAATCACACTTCTGTACTCCAGATCAAACAGCTTATACCCCTTTTTTCCATTAACATACCCTAACATGATACATCTTGAAGCTCTAGCAAAAAATTTACTTTTATGACGACCAGTGTCAACAACATAACAGAGGCACCTAAAGGTTTTTAATATTATCATAACAGGGATGTTCATGTAACAATCTATAGTAAGGAGTATCCCATTCAATGACTTTACCAGGTAATCTATTTATAATATAAATAGCTCTTAAGTAAGTATAAACAGCTTATCAATTAAGTAAGAATACTTCACTTACATGCACGTCTGATGTTGTTTCATCATCTTCAATCCCCTTTCCACGAGAACGTGATTCCATCCAGATATCAAACCGAGAGGGATCTTTCACTCCATTTTCTGACATCTAAAATTTTCATTACTACATAAAATTAATAGACATTCAGACTCCAAAAAAGAAAATTTACATTACAATAGAAAATTAATAGACATTCAGACTCAAAAAATTTTAGACCCCCTTAAAACTGGGGAAAATATCCTACCTCGTCCTCTAATACAGAAAACGATGTTCGTCCAGTCCGATGGAGACATTGTTTCTGTAAAACATTTGATGCATTTTGCTTTGCAACTTCCTACAATTTATATAACATTAAAATAAAATGTAAAAGGTATTTTGTACTGCCTAAAAGAATGATAAATCAATTATTAAGAGTAACTGAAAACCTGCACTTTAGGATTTTTCCAGTATGTGACCATTTCCCACCATTGATCTACTTGTATTCTTTCGTCACTAGGTGGTGTTTTAGGAAACACTTCCTCGTCTTCATATGGTGAGAGGTTTTTTTTTTTTGACATTGTTCTTCCATTTTCTCCAAATGTCAGCAACTGTTCTCATCACAACATTCTTTGCTTCAGGGGGCAGTCCAGTATTAGCCTAAGTATTTAACAATTTGAAAATACAAAATGTTATAATTTTATTTGATATATATATATATATATATATAAGCAACAAAGCTTGACTAACCTCAACCTCATCCCAAATCATATCTCTATTATATTGTGGTATATCACTGAAAGCAACACTAGTGAATGGAAGCCTAATCCCGATACGAGCCAAGCAGCCAATCGCGGTGACAAGCTTTTGATAGTCAGTTCCGGCCACGCTTCCATTTCTATCAAGGAATACTTTAAGCTTTTTTCCCGTGTCCCTTTCTTTAGGAAATTTTGCTGCACCCCCTCCCAGTTTTAACTTGAGCATTTTCAGAAATTTCACTTGAAATGTTATGTTTGGTATTATTTCACAGATTTATTAAAAAAAAATAAAAACTATATCATATTTGATATATAAATTTAATAAATTACCTTTTTCAGCTACTTGACTTGAGCTCACTTGAACTTGTGTTAGGCTCACATTCTCTTGAATTTGTGCATCTGACATACTTTGACCTACAAAATATAAAAAACTTAAAATTTGTTAAAATATATATCTTAAGAAATGGAAAATTATTTTCTATTAAGTAAAGTTACTACCTCTATGCTGTTGTGTGTTGCTGTTATCTGTATATTCTCCGAAGTTTCATTATATTGCCTCTTCCTCGGTACGCTCATATCTGCACATACCATATAAAAGGAATAATGTCATTCAACTAGTTTGTTATATAAAAACAAATGTGCATAAAAGACATGATGATATAAAATATTCAAGTAATTGCGTACATTATAATAAATGATTAAATTTTCAAATACAAACTTGAGGATACATGATATCTATGTTTCATCTTCTTCCATCGGTGCGCTCCCCGCATCAACGAGAACTCCTTCAACTCCTTCTCGCACCCAATAAGAATCCTCCCTCGAACTTATAATGTTTTCATCTAATTGTACACTTCTATAAGGGTCAACTTCTGCAGAGTACACATCATAATTATCTCTTCTTGACATCAATACCACCACATTCCAATCAGGTTCTAACGGATCAGCAATGTACCAAACCTGTTGTGCTTGACTTGCTAATATAAAAGGCTCATCAGTAGATAAGTTCTTATCATACATCAATTTATTGAAATTTACAAATGTAAACTTGAACTCATTTTCTTTCACACCTTTCTCATTATCGACCCAATCACACTTAAATATCAAAAACTTTATATCTGTTGTGTATTCAATCTCCAAAATATCTGTTAATATTCCATAATATGAGACTTTTCCAGTGCGTGGCCTTAGATTTTTGCACTAGCAAAGCTTAATGTTTCTGCACTCACAACTACTCCACTACATTGAGTTTTCTTGTTGGTATCAAAACTTTTCACACGGTACCGACATCCTTTAATAATGCAAGCATTATAGCTTTTTGCTTGTTCTATTGGACCATCAGCCAATGCACTTAGTTCCATGGAAACTTGAGGATCAGAAGCTTCCCTCAAACTTTGGACCTGTGTTTTCACCTCACAAGTGCTACATATTTCAAATCAAATAAATAACCTATTCATTAGTAGGATGTATTAAAGTAGCTTACATGAGATTTGAACCATTCATGAAAAGGTTCATTATGAATTCGTTGAACTTCCATTGGAGTTGCTCGTGGTTTTTCCGTTCGAATGATCAATTCATGTTTTCTAATAAAAGAAAATAAGTTAACTACAAGCAATTAATCTGATATTGGTAAATAAGAGGCACGGGTGAAGAAAATACTTACTCACGGTATTCTGATATTATATCAGAATTTCCCAGCACATATCTATGTATTTTAAGCAATGTAACACGATCAATGATAAATCGTTTTCCTTCATATAAACCACGACCCACTCCATCCTCACTCTCGTAGTTACGAGGTAGTCGATTTTCCTTGGTTTCAACATCATTGAGATATCTAGAACAAAAAGTCATGCACTCCTCCATCAAGTACCCCTTAGCAATTGGCCCTTCTGGATGTGCTCGATTACGTACATACTTTTTCAAGGTACCCAAATACCTGTTATAAAATGAGTAAGTTAATTATTCTTAATTATCTAATAAATAGTAAATACAACTATAATATTTACCTCTCAATAGGGTACATCCATCGAAATTGAACTAGTCCAGCTAATAATGCTTCTTCGGCCAAGTGTATGGGTAAGTGTTCCATAACGTCAAAGAATGCTGGAGGAAAGATTTTCTCTAAATGACAAAGTGTGAGGGCAACCCGATCTTGGATTTTTTCTAGATCAGAGGCAGTGTTCACTGTACTGCATATTGTATGGAAAAAATGGCTTAACTCAATGAACACATTAACAACATTCTTAGGTAATGGTCTACGTAGAGCAATTGGAAGTATTTGTTGCATAAGAACATGATTATCATGACTTTTCATACCCCAAATAGTTTGTTTTTCAACATTAACATGACTAGTTATGTTAGATGCATACCCATCAGGTGGCCTTAAGCTTTTTAACGCCCTACAGAATATAGTCTTCTCCACATTACTCATAGTGGCAGATGTAGTAGGCAAGTAGAATCCTCCAGAAGACCGTGGAATCGGATGTAAAGGTTTTCTGATATTCATCCTTTCCATATCTTTCCTAGCATTCAAGTTATCTTTTGTCTTCCCTTTCACTCCCAACAATGTGAAAATTATGTTATCACAAACATTCTTCTCAATGTGCATGACATCAAGATTATGTCGAACAAGATTTCCTGCCCAATATGGAAGCTAAAAAAATATGCTTCTTTTCTTCCAAATTGTTTGTGTAGTTTCACCAATTTTTCTCTTTCTTGAATGTTTTTTCTCACTGTCCAGTCTTGCTTTCATATCTTCTTTCTTGTATTCAGTTGGTATGCCCTCTAATTCTTGTAGTAGCATTGTTTCTGAAGGTGGTTTAGGTTTGTACCCAAATTCAATTGTTCCATCAAAAGATATTTTATCTCTACGAAGAGAATGGGCTATTGGTAAGAACCGACGATGACCACAATAACAAAATTTATGACCATTATACAAATATTCAGATCTAGTATCCCTTCCACAATTTGGACAAGCATACTCCCCTTTTGTAGTCCACCCAGAAATGATACTATACCCTGGAAAGGCACTAATCGTCCATATCAGTGTTGCACGCATTTGAAAGAATTGATTGCTCGAAGCATCAAAAGTTTGTACGCCAACATCCCATAACTCTTTTAATTCTTCAATTAGGAGTTGAAGTTGTACATCAATCTTATTCCCAGGCCCCTTAGGTCCATCAATCACAGATGACAGTATTAGGGAAGGTTGCTTCATACATAACCAAGGGGGCAAGTTATAAACAATCAAAACAACTGGCCAAATACTATAACTCACATTCATGTTTCCAAATGGATTGAACCCATCAGTAGCCAACCCAAGTCTTACATTTCGAATATCAGACTTAAAGGTTGGAAACCTTTGATCAAAGTCATTCCATGCAATGCTATTAGCTGGATGCCTATATACTCCATCATCTATGTGTTGCTCATCATGCCATTTCTTGTGAGATGCAGCCATTGACGACATGAACAATTTTTGCAGTCGTGGCTTTAAAGGAAAGTATCTCCTTCTATTTCTTGCTTTACTTTTAGAATCATCTTTATACCTAGACTCACCACATATTTCACACTTATCCAATTGGCTATCTTCTCTTCTGAATAACATGCAATTGTTGGGATATACATCAATTGTCTCATAGGTGAAACCCAACTTAGTTGTTATTTTGTTAGCTTCATAATAGTTTGTCGGTAGATTTACACCATCCGGAAAAGACTCTCTCAATAATTCAAGAAGTAGGTCGAACGATTTGTTAGACCAACGTGAAAGTGTTTTAATTTGCAGCAATCGAGCAAGGAAACTAAGTTTTGTTTGCTTTCCACATCCGGGGAACAACTCAGTTTCGACATCAGCTAATAACTTCAAGAACTTCTTTGTTTCTTCATTAGCCTCAGGTAAATCATGTAAGCTAGTCATATCATCACGAGGAATTCCCATTGGCTCATGTAACATATTAGTCATATCATCTCTCAAATTTGAATGATAGCTAGATCCACCATTTTTGGCTCTTGGGAATGGGACATAAAGTTCACCACGATAAGTCCAATTTCTATACGTGGGGTTAAAACCATCCCTAATGCAATGTAGCATCACATCTTCACGAGTCTTACTGAAGCGGTTTTTACATTTTATACAAGGACAACAAACTTTGGATCCAACTTGTTTACCCATGAATGCAAAAGCCAAGAAATTTTCAACTCCAGATATTTAATCATTACATAGGCGATCAGATAAATCAATCCAAGTTTTATCCATTTCCAGTAGCTTTGCTTTGAAATAAATAATTTAACAATAAAGTTATATTAATAAAAAAACACACTATAATATAAGAACAACAATAAATAAAGAATGACCAAAATATTGTACAATGACATTTGATATTTGCATTTATAATATTAAAAGAACAATAAAAAAAGTATAAGATTATTACCTCTTTTCCTAGGATTCTTGTTCTTTTGTATAGTCACTTGCTTGGTAGGTCATTGCAATAAGTGATACAACAATTATCACAGAAACACTAACAATGAAATAATAAGTTGTGTCAAAAGAATAATCCTTTTGAGGGTTTTGTAGCATGTATTTTAAACTAAGCCAAGAAACTTCATGTTTTAACATGAACATTAATATTATTTTCCCTCAATAACAGGGTTCTAGCTGCAAATAAAACCAAAGACTAATTTTACTTAAAGTTTCTTATAAATTCCAAACAAGGAAAGAGACAAATGGAAACTGTTAAACGATCCAGTAATGTAGATTCAAATAAATAAGAGGCATGAGGCACCATCATATGTATACTTTTAATTTGTAGAGTAACATCAATCTTGATCTAAATAATACAACTTGAAAAAAAAAAAAAAGGAATCAGATTTCAGATTCAAAGTTTCCGACGTAAAAAACATGTTATATGTTTAAAAAGAAGTACCAACTTGGAAAATTTGATATTAATTTAGTTATAAAGAGATTTGTTGAAACTAAAAGTATAACTTAAATAATAATGGATCATTGGAGAAAACTATCTAGTAATTTAATGGTATGGTACTGTGGTAGGTCCAACACATATTTCTGACTTGTTTATTTAGTTTTTCATTTATAAGTTAGAAAGGATTATATCATGTAGGGCATGTGCATATCCAAATTAGCTATAAGTTAGCATGTGCAAATCCGTTTAACATATTGTGTCGATTAGCATAGATATAAACTGTTTATAATTTGGGTATTTTCTCCTCAAGCTCGTTACTAAATTCGTTTTCTCTAAGAAGAAGCTAAATCATTTAATTATGTTAGGTTTTAGTATTTTATGTTTCTATAGGTAAACAATGTAAGTTTTAAACTTTTCCCCCATAATGTTTGTACAATGACATGCTATTTGCATTTATAATAGGAAAAGAACCATAAACAAATATAAGATTGTTACCTCTTTTCGTAGCTAGGATTCTCGTTCTTTTTTATAATCACTTGCTTGATGTGTTATTGCAATAAGTGAGGCAGCAATTGTCACAGAAACACTACAATAAAATTTTAAGGCACACTTCAGTATGATGGCTTGTTCTTATATCATCAAATGATAGGCAATTTTCGTGATAAGACGAAGCTAAATTTTCATTAACTTCTGATAGAGTGAATATGTTTAGTTTAATAAGAATCAGGTACCTTAGTTCTGTTGGAAAACACGAATCAGAAAGCAGCGGAATTTAAAAAAAAAAAATTCCCAACAAAAGGACCTTGAACTCGCAATCGTGTAACCAAGTTCGTAAAGATAGAAAACTTACTTTTCTTTTGTTCTTTCTTGAAGCGTTTCAAGCCACCCAAGAACGCTCTTCTCGCGGCTTGATCCCCTCTCCTTGGTAAAGCTCGAATCTTCAAACTTCTAACTTGAAGTCTCTAGAGAAAGTCCACCAACTTGATCACAATCTAACTAGTAAGGATGCTAGTTCTCTAGTTAGTGTTTAGGCTTAACCTAGGGTTTAATTTAATCTTGGAGAAAGGAAGGTGTTCAACACATGAACCAAGAATTGTCTATTAGCTCCATAAGGAGCTCGAGCTCCCCTATTTATCGGGAGGGGTGCCGAAATTCCTAGTCCTTTATGGGCTAGGATTTTGGTCCCTCTCTCCTATTACTTGATCATCAAGTATTTTCCAACTTTGACTTTGAATTCTAATTCAAGTCAACTTCTAAGAGAGCTAAAAATATCCAAACTATTTTTGGATAATTTTATACTTTATTTATTATAAAATAAATAACTTATTTTTATCTAATTAATTAATTCGTAATTAATTAACTAGATTATTTTCTCCAAAATTAGACTTTCTTTTTAATTCAAAATTAAACCAAAGTCTATTAAATAATTAACTAATTAATTATTTAATATATATATAAACACACGTGTGACTTCACACGTGTGGAACCCTCTTGGCCCGATTAACTCGTTTAATCATTTTAAAGCCTCAACTCATGTAACCAAGTTGTTGTGTGTGACCCTCTAGGTTCTCAATTCAATTAGCAGTGACCCTAATTAATTAATTCACTAATTAATTAATCAGTCCACAGATTAAACGACCATAGTCTAGCAACAGGTGTTTCACCCCTAGCTGAATTGGAATGTTCGGATTCGACAGAACCTTTAAGTCATTGATTCATGTGAGATACAATCCTCCTACTTACTATCTCTCAACCAAGATCTAGGGCAAGGGAATAATCAGAACCCTAATAATCCGGTCTTAAAGCTAAGTGCATTTCATATCCATTTGATCTCAATCCAAGAAACCCTTTTCTTGATGTCTTGATCTACTGCCTTGGCCAAGGACTCCATATGGCATATGAATGACTTCCACAATAAAAGATCACCTTGCATATGCAAGTGTAGGTCCTTTCTTGATTCTCATTCACTTTCATGAATCACTTGTGCAGCCCCAGCATAAGCCTTGAATCAGTTGTCTAAGGCGACACCCTTTAAAGCTTATACCAAAGACTACAGAGTTAACTCATAAAGTAACATGGAACCTCAAGTCTAAGGATCAATTAATCACATCAATGACTCGTGAGATATTTCCTAATCTGGAAGTTTCTATTTCCTGAAATAGAAACTTCCTTTCCCATTTAGGAATGTTCTCACACGGGGCACCTCAGTGAACTTACTTATTAAAGCAAGCACCCTCATGTATCACGCACGTATCAACAATACACTTCCCACCTCCATGAAACAAGGTGGTCCTTCTTAAGGGCGTGATCCCACAAGCAAGCCTTAGAGGAGTCAGGTTGACACTCCCACTGTCTGTAGGACTCATCGGCTTGGAGTATTTTACTAATCATGACTTATGTGATATATGGCTCGTTTCATGAACCATTTCACCTAAATGGTAGAGCCCTAAAGTCATCAGGATTAGGGGAGTTCTCATACATGCACAACTAAAGTAAACGCATACCAAACAAGAGCATATAAAAAAGTGTTGCCTCAATTCGTTATTTCATTCAAAGATTGTCTGTGATTACAATAAGGAAAAGCACAAAGCGGATATACAATCAGCTTTTAGGGCACTATTCCTAACAAGTTCAACTTATATTACAGATCCGTAAAATGTTATTTTATATTATAGAGCATATACGTCACATCTATAATGTTGTTTTAAGGTGTAGGAATATTTTAGGATACCGTTATTAGGAAAATCAGATCCGTAAACAATAATAACTAATTTAAAACCCCTCATTTCCCAACTACAAGAATTACAGAATTGCATTAATATTTTACATATTATATTACATAGTTAAATAAAAAGGAAATAATAGAATGAAGAAAGGAGGTACATGATTTTCACAAATGGAGTGGGGTAGTAACCTGGGATGGCAAATGTATGCTTTTAATATTAATAATAACATTGACAGCCAATCGAAGAACATCTACTTGATGGTGATGTGGGAATTACTGTTGTCCATGTTATTATTTCTTATTCTTTCTACCAAAACATTCACACTTGTTTGGTATGAAGTATAAGTCAAATCAGATTGGAGATTTTTACCAACACAAATTAGCTCACTTACCAAACTGAGATGAGATCATTTCATGGTATTGTTATAATCAAAAACTTGGAAATTATTGTTAATATCGAAGTATGTTTCTTGAAGTTTAATAACCAAATTAACACGGGAAAAGTCCTTAAGAAACTCCCAAAAAAGGACAAACATAGTTCATATCAGTTATTTTAAGAAGCTTATTTTAACTTTAAAAATTAATTTTGTTCATATCAGCAAATGACATTCTAACATTTTCTTGTAAAGAACTTACCAAGACCAGTGAGCAAAATTGTTCAACTAGCTGGAGAGACATTTTGTGTTTGCTTTGTGAAATCAACATTTAATCATGTTCAGCTTGATCTTCCAGCCACGTAAACCAGTTAAATAGCTATTAAATTACACGTTTCGGAAAGGTGAAAGTAGAACATCAGCAATTCACATTCTTCTGTATAAATTATTTTTCCGGCAGGAATGATAATCAAATTCTCCTTAGACTGCGATACTACTAATATTTCACTTTTGAAGTGCATGCTAAATTTAATAGGGAACAACAATCAAGATATTTAACATATTACCGGGTGTAATATCCAAATAATTGAGTCACATTCCATAAAAAGATTCATAGAACACTAGCGATGAGTTACAAAAAATTACCACATAACATGTTATTATCTAAAATCAAAATTAACCGTCGATGTTTCAATTTAAATCAGTAAATCCTAGTTGAAAATTTCAAGTTCTACAACTCAATTCTCACAAGCAATTTTCACGTTTAAAGCTCTAATAACATCCATTCTAGCTTAAAACAACTGGATTCCAACATTAGCAAATGAAATCTCTTTAAAAATCAATTAAATCGTACCTCACCAGCCTTACCCACAATCCTAATAGCCTCAACAGTGGGAAACCCCCCATAATATAAAACAACTGAACTTCCCATGCCACCAACTAACGAGAATTTACATATCACAACAGTTTTATAACAATCAACATTGGGCATATCAATTTCAAAACTTCTCAAATTTAACCACATCAACACTAAAATTTCCACCATCTTGAACCAGATTGACAATCAAAATGAAAATCCCAAAAGATCAAAGCTTGAACTATAACATCCCGCTCGTCCGATTTATAAGGTACGCCACGTTTCAACCCTTTTATGTGTTTAATTATGTGATTTTATATTTTTCGTGGCCCTATTTTGAACTCTTTTAGAGTTTAGGGGCCCCTTTGTAATTTTCTCTTTTTAGGGGTTTTTCGGTCATTTCTTGTTCGATCGAGTTTTCGACCTTTTCGACCCCATCAACGCGTTCGGGGCATCGAGATGAGTCCGTAGACTCTGAGTTTGCCCTATTCTGACGTCGTTAGCCCTTCCTCCCGATTGTTTTCGCGTGCGAGGACCCGAGATAGTTACCCGGATTCTCGCTTTTCGTGCCAAAAACGCAACAAACTCAGCTCTCTCTCTTCTCCCGCGATTTGGTCACTATTTACACACACTCACGGTGTGTTTTCATACACTACTCAAACTCGCTCGTTTCTCGACGGATTTCGACGAACCAATAGTCCATTTCGATGAGCTCGACGACGCGGTCACAACCGTACCAAGAACTCGGCCAACCGACGAGCGACGGTGAAGATATCACCATTTTTCAGACGCGTAGGCAGGGGTGGCGGAGCTACTGATTTGCCGCCCGTTCGCGGAGGCTTCCGGTCGTCTTCCGGCGATACGCGCCCTAGTCCCGGTGAGAGGACTTCCCGGCGTTTCCTTCTGTGCAGGCGGCGCCGCCATTGGGGCAGCGAGGAAGGTGCACGCGCCACCTGGAGTTGGCGGCAGGCGGCGCTACTGTAGCGGCGGCGGTTTCTGCCGTTTCGGCTGCTTTTTCCGACGAAGGTTAGTGTTTTCCAAGGTTTTCCGACCTCCCGAGTCCATTTACGGCATCCTTTTCACCCAATTCTGGCCGTAGATGGTGGTTCTGGGAAGGTGTGCAGCGGCAGAAACTTCAACGGCCAACGGGGGCCTTTCTCGGCCATCTTTTGGCCTCGGGCCCTTCAGGAAAGTTGTTCGGAACGACGAAAACTAGTGGTCTCTAATCATGCAACTCCTGATTTTGCCATTTGGTGGTGGATCACAGTGGCTCAGCGGCAGTTCAACGGCGGTGCGACCTCCAGGGATTTTTCTGGCGAGAAAGCTTAGGGCTTTCGTAAAGCTCGTCACGGGTAAGCCGATGCCTCTTTCGGATCTCATTTTGGTTCACCGGTTTGAAAGTAATTGAAGTTTGAAGATTTTAGGATTTTCGTATTGTTGGATCTGAAATTGGAGACAATTGGCTTGGAATTTGCAAAAATTGATCGAGGAATTGGATTGAGCACGACGAATCCTTGCACGGGTGTTTTTTTCGGAATTTTTCCGGCACGCTCCGGCGGCTGCCGAGCGGCAGCCCGCCACTGTTCCGGCGACTCCGGTGGCGGCGATCCGGCGGGCTTCGGACAGAATGTCCGCCTCATTGTGGTGAGTGCATCACCACTTTCCGTTCGTCAATCGGACGCTCGGTTTATTTTCTGTGAATTTATTTGTATAATTGTGATTATTTAATTATTGTTTCTATTTGTGATTTTAATGCGATATAATTGACTTGCCGATCGAATTGTACTTCGATGTATATGAAATGATTGTGTGAAATATAATTTGATATATTTGAACGTCTTGATTTGCAATTTGATTCTGGTTTGTTGAATTTGTTAACTGTTTAATTTAAGAGGGGGTGTTTGTGTAATTTCTGGAAAAGTATGAATTGTTTAATTTGAATTGGTAAACCTTAGTAATTAAATCTAATATGTAAAATATGAATTGTATGAATTGAGTAAGGTTAGAATTTGATTTGTAACCTCGTGAAATTTGTATGAATTAGGAAGAATGCTATTATGAATTATTTGATTTATTAATATGTGTCAATTGTATGAAAGGTGCTACGTGAATTTGCATGAAATGAATAATACGATTTGTCTTGCCTTTTAGTTTCCCTAATCTGCATTAATTGTGCGTATGAACATGCCTTAATGTTTTGTTTTGCATAGAATTAATATGAATTTGAAACCTGCTTATGTGATTGCATTTCGTAAGTGCTTGAGCATTGCCGTGCGTCTCTGTGTAGTTGTCTGAGTTTGAGTCTGAGCCCTGTGTTGTGTTTGTGTGTTCAGTTGGTTCAGGTGCACCCGGGTTGGTGACAAGTAAGTCGTGCAGGTTCCGGGGTGGACCTTCTGCTTTGTGTTCGGCTGTGTTTGGTACCAGGTGAGGTTAGGATATAGTTATACCCTATTGCAACGTGCCCGTTATCGAATGCATGCGGTTTATAAGCCTTATATATATGTAGATATGTGCGAAGTACGTATTTTGCTGGTTTTATCATATGATTTGATTTGAAAAGTACGAATCGCTATGTATAAGCCTGTGTATGCTTTGTCTCAGTTCTGTTATGATTTCGAGGTCAGTCTGCGTGATATGTACGTACGATATGATAAGTGCGATATGCATGAGATATGTTCGTCTGTCTGTGTGTGTGAGTATAAGTTTCGTCTGGTAAGTGTGATAAGTTTAGGCTTTGTTTCGTTTGTATCGAATTCAAGCAAGTCTCCGATTTTCTGTTGGTTTTGATCTATTTGGGCCCCGGAGTTGTGGGTAAGGTAGACCCGGGACGACCATCGGGGTCGCCGGTTACGACCCCTGTTCACTTCTCCACCAACGGGAGACTTAGTTCTCCTATGCCGACGGAGCGCATTTTGGCTGGCCGTCGAAGGAACCGGGCGGGATCCTCCAGTTCACATGTTTCGTTTTATGATGGGTTAAGAGGGGCACCTCTCTTCCCCAAACGGTGTGGAGGTGGGATTGATTTATGATTCGTTTTGTGTTTCGCTTCGTCTTTGTTTCTGGATTAAGTGTGTTCTGTCTGTCGGTCTGTCATAAGTTTGTGAAACGGGGGTAGATTGTTAAATTAAGATAAAAATTGATATACTTTTAAGTTAATAAGATATGCTCCGATATGTGTGTTAAGTCTGCATGAATCTGAGTTATGCCTTAAGAAACTTTTGATTTAAGATTTGTTTGGTCTGTTTGACAAGTCTCCCTATATGTATATTATCACGGGAAAATGTTTTGGCGTGCAAAAACTAACCCCGGGTTCACGAACGTCGCTTCTTCTTTGTGCTTTGCTCTATATATATGTATAATGTGCGTGTGTCAGCCCCTCGCTCAGTCTTTGGACTGACCCCTCCCCATTTATGTTTTAGTTGCAGGTTCAGGTTGTTGGAGTTCGTGCTAGGCGGCGGTGTGTCTTGTCTGTCGAGTCTGTGTCTGTTCGTTTAAGTTTGTTAAGTATTTTATTCTGATTTATGACTCGTAAATTCTGTATAACATGTGTTCTGTGCAGGTTGGAATCTATGATTTGAATGTGTGGAATTCGGGACAGGTTAGGACAGGTGCTTGGATTAGTTGAACCCGTTTCGTGTATGATTGTTCGGGACAGGATAGGACAGGTTCTATCATTTAGCTGAACCCGTGTAGTTGATTTTGATGTGTGCTGGTTGCTGTCATACTTTTGTATGAAAAGTTTTTGTAAGTTGGCATTTCGTGCTATTTCCGCTGTCATGTTTTGCATATTTTCTTTTGTACAGGGTTAGACACCGCCTAGCTAGTGCGTGTGTTTTTGTTTATCACCCGTTCGTTGTGACTTGGTGCAGGTGCGGACCTTCCATTTCGTACATGTGTCGGGTCATAGTGCAGGGGATGTGGCGCCTCACGTGCGGGGTGTTACATCTATAAGTGGTATCAGAGCTACCAGGTTCAGAACCGGTACTCTGGAGTCTTGTCGTGTCAGTCTAGGTCGTACGACATAGGAATATGTGCGCATTGCATCCGTTTGGCCTGTAATTCTGTTTCCTCAGTTTGAATTGTATCGAGTTATGTGACTATGTGTGTGCAACAATTATGATTAACACTTTATCATGTACTTGCAATTACATTTAATTGTTGCACCTACGTGACTTAAGTGCCGCATTTCATTTGCACATCTAACCCTCATGCACCAACTTTAGTGTTTTACTTACAGGGCTGCTTCAACAACAAGTTAAATAACTTCTATGACATCACTGCAATATTATGGTCAAGATTTCAAATACCACGGTGAACGGTACACTAAGCATTCATGGCACGAGCATCCATGCATTCCTTATTTGATTAATTCTTATTGTTATGTGTTATATCTGTCAATTGTGATACTTGTTGATTGTTGTAATTTTGATTCTGCTTTTGTGCTTGAGTGAGAGATATTTGATTCTCTCTATTTATGTGCTAGGGGGATGTTGATTCTTCCTACTTGTGTGTTAGAGAGATGCTGGATTCTCTCTATATTACGTGACAGAAAGATGCTGGAGTCTTTCTGAGTTCTGTGCACGAGAGATGCTGGATTCTCTTGTACTTAGGTATTCGAGTGATGCTGGATTCCCTTGGATTTAGGGTTTGAGAAATGCCGGATTTTCTCAAACTAGATTGTCTGAGAGATGTGGAATCATTCAGACTTAGGTTAAGAGAAGGGTTCTCTCGATGCTGTGTTTGAGAGACGGGGATTCTCTCAATTGTGTGCCTGAGAGATGGGGCTCTCTCTTTTGTGTGTTGAGAAATGAGGTTTTCTCTTTTGTGTGCCGAGGGACGGGGTTCCTTCGCTTGCGTGTCGAGAGATGGGATTCTCTCTCTTGTTTGTTGCGGTTGCGTTACTTCTGGCCAGACGATAGTTTGCAAGTAACGAGGACGTGACGATATCGAGCTTTGGGTGCAGTGGCCTAGTGGGGATCAAATGAGTTGAAGTGACCAACGGTCAAGCGCTCAGCGGAACTTCAGTGACAACGAGTCACTATGAAGGGAGTTGATGCCAACTAAGAGAGAAGTATCCTATAGAGTTTGCAGTTCACCTAGATCAGAGTTGCGCAGCGGAAGCTTGAAGTGGAATTCGTTTTAGCGTCGTTCAAGATCCGACCTTAAGACCTAAGGACAGGTCCTTTTGAAGAAGGGGAGTTTGTAACATCCCGCTCGTCCGATTTATGAGGTACGCCACGTTTCAACCCTTTTATGTGTTTAATTATGTGATTTTATATTTTTCGTGGCCCTATTTTGAACTCTTTTAGAGTTTAGGGGCCCCTTTGTAATTTTCTCTTTTTAGGGGTTTTTTGGTCATTTCTTGTTCGATCGAGTTTTCGACCTTTTCAACCCCTTCAACGCGTTCGGGGCATCGAGACGAGTCCGTAGACTCTGAGTTTGCCCTATTCTGACGTCATTAGCCCTTCCTCCCGATCGTTTTCGCGGGCGAGGACCCGAGTTATTTACCCGGATTCTCACTTTTCGTGCCAAAAACGCAGCAGACTCAGCTCTCTCTCTTCTCCCGCTATTCGGTCACTATTCACATACACTCACGGTGTGTTTTCACACACTACTCAAACGCGCTCGTTTCTCGACGGATTTCGACGAACCAATAGTCCATTTCGATGAGCTCGACGACGCGGTCACAACCGTACCAAGAACTTGGCCAACTGACGAGCGACGGCGGAGATATCGCCATTTTTTAGACGCGCAGGTGGGGATGGCGGAGCTGCTGATTCGCCGCCCGTTCGCGGTGGCTTCCGGCCGTCTTCCGGCGACACGCGCCCCAGTCCCGATGAGGGGACTTCCCGGCGTTTCCTTCTGTGTAGGCGGCATCGCCATTGGGGTGGCGAGGAAGGCACACGCGCCACCTGGAGTGGGCGGCAGGCGGCGGCGCTACTGTAGCAGCGGCGGTTTCTGCCGTTTCGGCTGCTTTTTCTGGTGAAGGTTAGTGTTTCCCAAGGTTTTCCGACCTCCCGAGTCCATTTCCGATATCCTTTTCGCCCAATTCTGGCCATAGGTGGTGGTTCCGGGGAGGTGTGCGGCGGCAGAAACTTCAACGGCCAACGGGGGCCTTTTCTGGCCATCTTTTGGCCTCGTGCCCTTCACGAAAGTTGTTCGGAACGACGAAAACTAGTGGACTCTGATCACGCGACTCCAGATTCTACCGTTTGGTGGTGGATCACGGTGGCTCAGTGACGGTTCAACGGCGGTGCCACCTCCGGGGATTTTTCCGGCGAGAAAGCTTAGGGTTTTCGTAAAGCTCGTCACGGGTAAGCCGATGCCTCTTTCGGATCTCATTTTGGTTCACTGGTTTGAAAGTAATTGAAGTTTGAAGATTTTAAGGTTTTCGTATTGTTGGATCTGAAATTGGAGACAATTGGCTTGGAATTTGCAAAAATTGATCGAGGAATTGGATTGAGCACGACCAATCCTTACACGGGTGTTTTTTTCGGAAATTTTTCGGCACGCTCCGGCGGCGGCCGAGCGGCGGCCCGCCACTGTTCCGGCGGCTCCGGTGGCGGCGATCCGGCGGGCTTCAGACATAATATCCTCCTATTTGTGGTGAGTGCATCACCACTTTCCGTTCGTCAATCGGACACTCGGTTTATTTTCTGTGAATTTATTTGTATAATTGTGATTATTTAATTATTGTTTCCAATTGTGATTTTAATGCGATATACTTGACTTGCCGATCAAATTGTACTTCGATGTATATGAAATGATTGTATGAAATATAATTTGATATATTTGAACGTCTTGATTTGCAATTTGATTCTGGTTTGTTGAATTTGTTAATCGTTTAATTTAAGAGGGGGTGTTTGTGTAATTTCTGGAAAAGTATGAATTGTTTAATTTGAATTGGTAAACCTTAGTAATTAAATCTAATATGTAAAATATAAATTGTATGAATTGAGTAAGGTTAGAATTTGATTTGTAACCTCGTGAAATTTGTATGAATTAGGAAGCATGCTATTATGAATTATTTGATTTATTAATATGTGTCAATTGTATGAAAGGTGCTACATGAATTTGCATGAAATGAATAATATGATTTGTCTTGCCTTTTAGTTTCCCTAACCTGCATTAATTGTTCGTATGAACATGCCTTAATGTTTTGTTTTGCATAGAATTAATATGAATTTGAAACCTGCTTATGTGATTGCATATCGTAAGTGCTTGAGCATTGTCGTGCGTCTCTGTGTAGTTGTCTAAGTATAAGTCTGAGCCCTGTGTTGTGTTTGTGTGTTCAGTTGGTTCAGGTGCACCCGGGGTGGTGACAAGTGAGTCGTGCAGGTTCCGGGGTGGACCTTTTGCTTTGTGTTTGGCTGTGTTTGGTACCAGGTGAGGTTAGGATATAGTTATTGTAACACCCTAACCCCCAGGGCACTACATCCCCCGCACTATAGCCTCGATCCACGTATGAAATGGAAAGTCCATACATAAACCAAAACTATAGAGAACGGGTGACAATAAAAATGACGAGCTAGGCAGGACACTCTCCCCAACACAAAACAAAGCCAACATGATAACGAAAGCGGAAGCAATAAAATCATTCATACATATAGGTACCATACTTAACTATCAATACATTATCATCTCTTAAAAATATACATATCAAGTATTCAAAATATACTAACAACGATCATATCATGAGATGTGCCAAAAGCTATACATGAAGGTACGGTACTAGACTCGTGAGAATGCAAAACTCGACCGGACACCCGCCTAGCACGACCAAGCTCTCAAGTACCTGAAAAGTGAAGTATCAGTCTACTGAAGACTGAGTGAGGGGCAATAATGAAATATCACACATCACATGCAAGTTGTAGCCTCGGGTGAAGACTTTGGAAGTGAAATAGATATATAGTTCAAGAAACTCGTTCTTTGCCCGAGATTACAACTAATCATTTTAACAGTTTAACTTGATCATTTCATGAACATGTGACCCCGGCGAGCAGGGGTGATTCTCCAACCTTTACACAAAACGTGACAATACGTGCTTGCTTTATCAATTCAATATATGATCATACAATTCCATTTAGTGCTCACATAGATAATTTCATGCTTGAAATCATGCAATAACCCGAGGATAACCCGACATGCCGGATTAATCCCCAGTCTCCTTCTTCCTCCGGGTGATAGCGAGTTTGCAAGGCTCGACTATCTACGACATGGTGTGTGTAGAGGATATGACCCTCTAGATACGGAACTCCTTCCACCACTAATCTCCTAGTGGCTTCGGGGGTGATCACAACAATGTGAGGATAATTCAGGAGTTACCCGTCAGCCCTTGCTTTCCCTGTTGGCTCAAGAATTACCCTCGGGCTCACGTGCAATCATGTACTCGCCAAACTTGCTTGAAAATCATGACAATCATGGCTTGCTTGCTTGAAATATTTATAACTTTGAAACGTTTGTAATGATAATATGTTTTGGCCGAAAAATAGCACATAAGGGTTATAGGGTTCGATTTACTTAAAATAAAACCTCACATTTCTTACAAAATAAAATAAGGATATGCTCTACGGAGCCTGCTCCTCGTCCGCACCCTCGTGACCTGTGCAAACACGACGTGTATACGTGACACATGACCTAAAATGGACCAACTATGACGAACGACGGAAATGTATCGAGATGACGACGAAAATGCAATGTGGTATGATAACATGTTGTTTCAGTACATATTAACACATATTATAGCAATTCAGGGTCAAAGAAGACGTCGGATCGCGGGGCTATTTTCGTAATTTTATGCAATGAATTTTGTTCTGCAAGTCAGGTGGGAACGGCCGTTCCGGACCCCTTTGTAAAATGGGAACGGTCGTTCCGTAATCCCCAAAAGCGCGCCAAAGATTTCATTTTTTAAAAGGGCGCCTTTAGCTGGGAACGGCCCTTCCGGCACCAAGGCCAAAATGGGAATGGCCGTTCCCATGCTCGGCCGCCTAGTTTATTTGAAAAGGTGGGAACACCCGTTCCCACAATGCCTTGAGGCTGGGAACGGTCGTTCCCAGTTTCTGCAAATTTGAAGAACAGAGCAGAACAGAGCATGGCTACGGGAAACAACAAAGCAAGCAACAAATATCCATTTCGATCAACACAAGCCTATATTTTCTGGTAATATGATGCAAATACATACAAAGAATGATAAATTAACACTTAAACACCAAAAACTCACAATATCATCAAGATTTCAAGGATTCACACTTATGATCATACTTGATCATTGAAGCTCAATATTCAAAGATTCAAGCTATAAATCATGCCATAATTCAATATAAGATCACATAATCATGCTTCCCTCTACCAATAGTCCACCTAGCATACCAAACTCAAACCCTAATCATGCCAAATATGATCAAACTCATAGATTCATGCCAAACCAACCTCGAAGATGAAAATATGGAGAAAATAGATGATGATGATGATTAACTCCCAAAGTTTGGCAAATTTCTTGAGATTCTTGACAAAATGGATGAAAAATCACTTCTTCCCTTTTTCTTCTTGAAGAACCGAGAGTGAGGAAGCAAAGTTGAAAATGTTTGGATAAAAATGAACAAGGAAGAAGCTTAGAGGTGCATTACGTAAAACCCATTTTTGAAATGTGTGAAATGTGCCAATTTGCCAATTAATCCTCTAGCTCATGAGAGTATGCAATTGAGTATACATGGTTTTAAAATATGATCAATTAGATCTTAAAAGATTAGGCAATCAAGTCCCTAAAATTTAAAGAAATATTCAACTAGGGACAATTTGGTAATTTGGAACACTCTCGATTATGGTTTCATGCAATAAATATTTTCCGGGTCATGAAATAATATTTTCAATGAGATGAAATCAAATAATTCACATAAATGACGTCTCATGAATTTTATAAAAATATAAATGCCACGTAGGAATATATTATAAAATTAAAGAATTAAAATAAAATCCTACGCTCAAACGGACACGTGGCGTGCTTACCTGTTCATCCGGAAATCGGGGCGTTACAACTCTCCCCCCCTTAAAAGAATCTGGTCCCCAGATTCTCTAATCTTGCTCGAACAACTCTGGGTGGAACCGTTTCATCTTATCTTCCGTTTCCCACGTAGCTTCTTCGGTTTTGTCACTTCTCCACAAAACTTTAACCATGGGAATCCTCCGGTTTCTCAACTCCTGAAATCTATGATCCAAGATTCTAGCCGGCCTCTGAACAAATGTTAAATTCGGTTCTAGCTCCACTTCTTCCACGGGGAGAATCGTGGTCTCATCGGGGTAATATTTCCTTAGTTGTGAGACATGAAATAAGTTGTGAATCCCCGTAAGACTCGGTGGTAGGTCCAGTCGATAGGCTACCTCGCCTTTTCTTTCAAGGATCTCGAAAGGACCTAAATAGCGAGGGTTAAGTTTCCCTCCTTTCCCGATCCGGGTGAAACCTTTCCTTGGTGACACCTTCAAGAATGCCCGGTCACCAACTTCAAATTCTAGATCTCTTCGGCACTTATCGGCATAGCTCTTTTGCCTATCTTGCGCAGCTTTCATCCGTTGTTGAATCATTTGCACTTTCTCAATCATAGCTTGAACGACTTTGGAAGGCCTTTCAAACCTTTCACCTTTCTTTACCCCTTCTTGTTTCGACCATTTCCACTCTTCCAAGTCGAAGAACAAAGGAGATCGGCACTTTCTTCCATAAAGAAGTTCATAAGGAGCCATCCCGATCGAAGCCTGAAAGCTATTGTTATAAGCAAACTCGATCAAAGGAAGCTGTTCTGCCCATGAATTCTGAAAATCAATCGCGCACGCCCGAAGAAGATCTTCTAAATATCTTATTAATCTTTCAGTTTGACCGTCTGTTTGCGGGTGAAATGCTGTACTGAACTTGAGTTTCGTTCCCAAAACGGCCTGTAAGTCCTGCCACAACTTAGACGTAAATCTCGGGTCTCGGTCTGAAACTATACTCACCGGAATGCCATAAAGTCGGATAATCTCTCTGTTATTGATTTCCGCCAACTTTGGAATCTTATAGGACATCCGAACCGGTAAAAAGTGAGCAGACTTTGTAAATCTATCCACGATTACCCAAATTCCATCAAACCCGGCTTTAACCTTCGGTAATCCGGAAACAAAGTCCATCGTTACTTGTTCCCAGGGCACTACATCCCCCGCATTATAGCCTCGATCCACGTATGAAATGGAAAGTCCATACATAAACCAAAACTATAGCAAACGGGTGACAATAAAAATGATGACCTAGGCGGGACACTCTCCCCAACACAAAACAAAGCCAACATGATAACGAAAGCGGAAGCAATAAAATCATTCATACATATAGGTACCATACTTAACTATCAATACATTATCATCTCTTAATAATATACATATCAAGTATTCAAAATATACTAACAACGATCATATCATGAGATGTGCCACAAGCTATACATGAAGGTACGGTACTAGAGTCGTGAGAATGCAAAACTCGACCGGACACCCGCCTAGCACGACCAAGCTCTCAAGTACCTGAAAAGTGAAGTATCAGTCTACCGAAGACTGAGTGAAGGGCAATAATTAAATATCACACATCACATGCAAGTTGTAGCCTCGGGTGAAGACTTTGGAAGTGAAATAGATATATAGTTCAAGAAACTCGTTCTTTGCCCGAGATTACAACTAATCATTTTAACAGTTTAACTTGATCATTTCATGAACATGTGACCCCGGCGAGCAGGGGTGATTCTCCAACCTTTACACAAAACGTGACAATACGTGCTTGCTTTATCAATTCAATATATGATCATACAATTCCATTTAGTGCTCACATAGATAATTTCATGCTTGAAATCCTGCAATAACCCGAGGATAACCCGACATGCCGGATTAATCCCCAGTCTCCTTCTTTCTTCGGGTGATAGCGAGTTTGCAAGGCTCGACTATCCACGACATGGTGTGTGTAGAGGACATGACCCTCTAGACACGGAACTCCTTCCACCACTAATCTCCTAGTGGCTTCGGGGGTGATCCCAACAATGTGAGGATAATTCAGGAGTTACCTGTCAGCCCTTGCTTTCCCGGTTGGCTCAAGAATTACCCTCGTGCCCACGTGCAATCATGTACTCGCCAAACTTGCTTGAAAATCATGAAAATCATGGCTTGCTTGCTTGAAATATTTCTAACTTTGAAACGTTTATAATGATAATATGTTTTGGCCGAAAAATAGCACATAAGGGTCATAGGGTTCGATTTACTTAAAATAAAACCTCACCTTTCTTACAAAATAAAACAAGGATATGCTCTACGGAGCCTGCTCCTCGTCCGCACCCTCGTGACCTGTGCAAACACGACGTGTATACGTGACACATGACCTAAAATGGACCAACTATGACGAACGGCGGAAATGTATCGAGATGACGACGAAAATGCAATGTGGCATGATAACATGTTGTTTCAGTACATATTAACACATATTATCGCAATTCAGGGTCAAAGAAGTCGTCGGATCGAGGGGCTATTTTCGTAATTTTATGTAGTGAATTTTGTTCTGCAAGTCAGGTGGGAACGGCCGTTCCGGACCCCTTTGTAAAATGGGAACGGTCGTTCCCATAATCCCCAAAAGCGCGCCAACGATTTCATTTTTTAAAAGGGCGCCTTTAGCTGGGAACGGCCCTTCCGGCGCCAAGGCCAAAGTGGGAATGGCCGTTACCATACTCGGCCGCCTAGTTTATTTGAAAAGGTGGGAATACCCGTTCCCACAATGCCTTGAGGCTGGGAACGGTCGTTCCCAGTTTCTGCAAATTTGAAGAACAGAGCAGAACAGAGCATGGCTACGGGAAATAACAAAGCAAGCAACAAATATCCATTTTGATCAACACGAGCCTATATTTTCTGGTAATATGATGCAAATACATACAAAGAATGATAAATTAACACTTAAACACCTAAAACACACAATATCATCAAGATTTCAAGGATTCACACTCATGATCATACTTGATCATTCAAGCTCAATATTCAAAGATTCAAGCTATAAATCATGCCATAATTCAATATAAGATCACATAATCATGCTTCCCTCTACCAATAGTGTACCTAGTATACCAAACTCAAACCCTAATCATGCCAAATATGATCAAACTCATAGATTCATGCCAAACCAACCTCGAAGATGAAAATATGGAGAAAATAGATGATGATGATGATTAACTCCCAAAGTTTGGCAAATTTCTTGAGATTCTTGACAAAATGGATGAAAAATCACTTCTTCCCTTTTTCTTCTTGAAGAACCGAGAATGAGGAAGCAAAGTTGAAAATGTTTGGATAAAAATGAACAAGGAAGAAGCTTGGAGATGCATTACGTAAAACCCATTTTTGAAATGTTTGAAATGTGCCAATTTGCCAATTAATCCTCTAGCTCATGAGAGTATGCAATTGAGTATACATGGTTTTAAAATAAGATCAATTAGATCTTAAAAGATTAGGCAATCAAGTCCTTAAAATTTAAAGAAATATTCAACTAGGGACAATTTGGTAATTTGGAACACTCCCGATTATGGTTTCATGCAATAAATATTTTCCGTTTCATGAAATAATATTTTCAATGAGATGAAATCAAATAATTGACATAAATGACGTCTCATGAATTTTATAAAAATATAAATGCCACGTAGGAATATATTATAAAATTAAAGAATTAAAATAAAATCCTACGCTCAAACGCAAACGTGGCGTACTTACCTGTTCATCCGAAAACCGGGGCGTTACAGTTATACCCTATTGCAACGTGCCCGTTTTCCAATGCATGCGGTTTATAAGCCTTATGTATATGTAGATATGTGCGAAGTACGTATTTTGCTGGTTTTGTCATATGATTTGATTTGAAAAGTACGAATCGCTATGTATAAGCCTATGTATGCTTTGTCTCAGTTCTGTTATGATTTCGAGGTCAGTCTGCGTGATATGTACGTACGATATGATAAGTGTGATATGCATGAGATATGTTCGTCTGTCTGTGTCTGTGAGTATAAGTTTCGTCTGGTAAGTGTGATAAGTTTAGGCTTTGTTTCGTTTGTATCGGATTCAAGCAAGTCTCCGATTTTCTGTTGGTTTTGATCTGTTTGGGCCCCGGAGTTGTGGGTAAGGGAGACCCGGGACGACCATCGGGGTCGCCGGTTACGACCCCTGTGCACTTCTCCACCAACGGGAGACTTAGTTCTCCTATGCCGACGGAGCGCATTTTGGTTGGCCGTCGAAGGAACCGGGCGGGATCCTCCGGTTCACATGTTTCGTTCTGTGGTGGGTTGAGAGGGGCACCTCTGTTCCCCAAACGGTGTGGAGGTGGGATTGATTTATGATTCGTTTTATGTTTCGCTTCGTCTTTATTTCTGGAGTAAGTGTGTTCTGTCTGTCGGTCTGTCATAAGTTCGTGAAACGGGAGTAGATTGTTAAATTAAGATAAAAATTGATATACTTTTAAGTTAATAAGATATGCTCCGATATGTGTGTTAAGTCTGCATGAATCTGAGTTGTGCCTTAAGAAACTTTTGATTTAAGATTTGTTTGGTCTGTTTGATAAGTTTCCCTATATGTATATTATCACGGGAAAATGTTTTGGCGTGCAAAAACTAACCCCGGGTTTACGAACGTCGCTTCTTCTTTGTGTTTTGCTCTATATATATGTATAGTGTGCGTGTGTCAGCCCCTCGCTCAGTCTTTGGACTGACCCCTCCCCGTTTATGTTTTAGTTGCAGGTTCAGGTCGTTGGAGTTCGTGCTAGGCGGTGTGTCGTGTCTGTCGAGTCTGTATCTGTTCCTTTAAGTTTGTTAAGTATTTTATTCTGATTTATGATTCGTAAATTCTATATAAGATATGTTCTGTGCAGGTTGGAATCTATTATTTGAATGTTTGAAATTCGGGATAGGTTAGGACAGGTGCTTGGATTAGTTGAACCCGTTTCGTGTATGATTGTTCGGGACAGGATAGGACAGGTTCTATCATTTAGCTGAACCCGTGTAGTTGATTTTGATGTGTGCTGGTTGCTGTCATACTTTTGTTTGAAAAGTTTTTGTAAGTTGGCATTTCGTGCTACTTCCGCTGTCATGTTTTCCATACTTTCTTTTGTACAGGGTTAGACACCGCCTAGCTAGTGCGTGTGTTTTTGTTTGTCACCCGTTCGCTGTGACTTGGTGCGTGTGCGGACCTTCCATTTCGTACATGTGTCGGGTCATAGTGCGGGGGATGTGTCGCCACACGTGCGGGGTGTTACATGAACATAAACCCATAACAAAAAGATGATGATTTGGGTTTACCAAGAAGCAAACAAGACAAATAACATAAAATTTTCTACTAAAAAATCGAAATAACTCAAAACAGGTATTTTCTTACCTGGATTGAGAACTGAAATTCGAGCTGAATTCGGAGACCCTTCTACGTTGGTGAAACTTTAGTGAGAGAAATTTGGAACAAGACCCCCAGCTGCCGTTCTTGGAGGAGAGCCAGAGAAGGAGAGTTCCCGTTTTCCAATTGTGTGAAAAACTTCTTCTTGAAGAATTTTACTTCCGCGTTTCTCGAAATAGCTGGAGATATGAAATTGCCGCCATTCTAGAAATAGCACCGGAGAAGTGCTAGAAGACAACCAACCCGTCGTTTTCAGAGAAGCACAGGACAACGAGTCGAGTTGGAAGTCCCAAATAGCTGATGTCTGGGAATCACGAAATATGCTTTTCTGAAATAGAACCCAGCTTCTCAGACTTCTAATTTGGAAATGAAACCCTTGCAATGAAATGAGAAAAATCTTGTTGGTCTTTGTTTCTATTTTGGGGAAAAGAGTCAAACACTTGTACTTTAGACTTGGTAAAAAACGAGGGAAAGAGAGATTTTGGAGCCAAAATTTTATGCTGACAAAAGTTCTTAGATCTTTTTATTTTTAAATAGTAAATTTAGTTTTAAAAAAAATTATTAATAATAAAAGCATTAAAACTACGTAGTTTTAATCAATTATTTGCTACGTCTCAAATATCGTAGTAAATATTCGTCCTATTTTACAAGTATTTAGTATGGTGATTTTTACGTAGTTAATAAGTACTTTTTACTACGTCTCAAATGGCGTAGTAAAAGTTTTTGTAGTAAAAAGTAATTTTTCTTGTAGTGTCTGTAGCACCCGGAACGCTAGGCGCCACATCCCCCGCACTATAGGCTCAATCCACATATGAAACGGGCAATTCATACATGAACCGAAACTATAGCGAACGGGAGACAATCAAAAAACACAAGGCTAGGCGGGTACCCTCAATTAAAACCAAAACAACTCAGAGCAATAAAATAGCGGAAGCAAAAGCATTCAATACCTATAGATACCATATTTACATATTTACTTATAGGTACCGACAAAACGTACCATTACAATTTCCATCCAAGTAAAATTCAAGATTTACTACAAAACAACAAGTATCAACACAAGTACAATGTATGAAGGTGAAGTGCTAGACCCGAATAAAAGACACGAGACCCTAATCCCGCCTAGCACGAACCTGCAAAACTGAAAAGTTGAGGTGTCAGTCCAAACGGACTGAGCGAGGGGTATAAATAAATATATGCGCACATACATGCAAGTTGTAATCTCGGGTAATAGTTTTTAGAAAAACAATACAATCTAATAGGTTAAAAGAGATACTATCGCCCGAGGTTACAACTAATTCCATTTACCAATTACTTCAGTTCAATACAATCAATATGTGGCCCGGCGAGTGAGGGCAATTCTCCAACCTTGCTCCGACCGTGTACAATCGATCAATTTATTAGGTGATTAGGTGATCAAGCAATTATTTACTGTGCACAATTAGCAGTTTCAGTCCATCCTTCTTCCTCCGGGTGATGGTGGGATTGCAAGGCCCCACCATCCAATCAGTCTGGGCAGAGGGTACATGAATCCCTAAGCCCGGAACTCCTTCCTCCCCTAATCTCCTAGGGGGTTCAGGGGTCATCCCATTTGGTGAGGATAGCACTCGAGTTACCCGTCAGCCCATGCTTTCCCGGTTGGCTCGAGCCACTATCCTCGGGCCCACAGTGCAATTCAATACTCGCCCAATACAATCAATCCGTCAATCAATCAATCCATTTTATCAAATCATTTGAAAGTCATAAGGTTCGCAAACTATAGATATATATATATATACATTTTGGCCGAAATAGTCACATAGGGGTTGTAAGGGTTCTATTTATCTAGAATTTAAACCTCACCTGACCAGACGACCAAAAGAAGGCAAGAGAGCACCCTACTGAGCGGGCTCCTCAAAACCGGGACCGTGATCTGTGCAACAAGGACAAGTGTGAAATAAGACTCGACTCGAATGAACCAATTATGACGAACGGCAACGTTATGCACCAATATGTTATACAATAATTATTTAATGAATGTCAAATACCAGCATGATGTCAATAAACCAAGTATATAACACATACACGTACATCCAAGCATGCAAAACAATATGCATGAAAACAGGGAGTGACACGCCCGTGTCACAAAATTACACTAAGCCGTGACACCCCCGTGTCACGGTACAGCGGACCAAAAGCTTGCAAAACAAGGTGACACGCCCGTGTCACCAAAACAAGGCAAACCGTGAGACCCCCGTGTCACGGTACACAAAAATCGCCCCAGCCAACCCGCACCCCCGTGTCACGCAAAACAAAGCAAAGGTGACACGCCCGTGTCACCTGTGCGTGACAGAAAAACAGGGGAAAAAACAGGGGTTTCCATGCAAAACCAACTCCAAACCAAATAAATCCCAAACCCCAACCAAAACAATTGTTAAAACACCTGATACATGCATCATACTTCAAGTATTCAACAATCAAACCAATAAATATGCATCAAATCTCCAAGAATCAAGCCCCAAAACCCCATAATTATTCATATACACCAACCATCACATAACCTCTTGTATTATGCAAGAATGAAGGGAAAAAGGACCTAAACATGCTTCTATACAAGAATAACCAAGAAAGCATCAAGCTAACATCAAACCCTACCCATGTAGCCAATCAAGAAATTCAATCCATTCTCATTTTATACCTTGAAATGAAAGAAGAATGAGATGAGATGAAGAGATGAAGATGTTGATGCTTCTAGCTCCAAAGTTCTTCAAAGTAGCTTGGGATTATGAGATGAATTCTTCTCCTCCTCTCTTGAAGGTGTTTTGAACGATCCTTAGTGTGTGTATATGTGAGGTTCTTGTGTGTATGTAATGTATGAGAGTGTTGGAAGAGATGCATATACTAGATATATATTATATCATCCAATATCTAAACATATGTCCCCAATTTGCAAACATGTCCCTAGGTTATTTAAATGAATGCAATCAAGTATTATCCCTACCTAAAAGATCAATTAGCTCCAAACCAAGTTATGCAATTAAGTCCATAATTTCATGAAATGATCAATTAAAGTCACATAATACAATTAAGCACACTATCACTTAATTCATGAATTTCACATTAAAATTAATTCATATAAATATAGAGAATTGTATAATGCACACAATATTATAATGAAATCATAATAAGCAAGTAAATGTATAAACTTAAACTCCCAACTCCCGAAGACCCGCACGTGGCGTGCTTACCTGAACTTCCGGAATTTGGGGCGTTACAACTCTCCCCTCCTTAGAAGAATCTGGTCCCCAGATTCATTGATCGGATGAAAATAACTCCGGGTGAGATTTCTTCATCTTCTCTTCCGGTTCCCAAGTCATCTCCTCAGATTTGTCACTTCGCCATAACACCTTCACCATAGAAATATTCCGATTCCTCAACTCTTGATACTTTCTGTCCAATATTCTGACCGGCTTCTGCACAAAAGATAAATTCGGTTCCAACTCCACTTCTTCCACAGGGAGAATTTCGGTTTCATCTGGGTAATACTTCCTGAGTTGAGATACATGAAAAACATTGTGAATTTCGGTAAGATTAGGAGGTAGGTCCACTCGATAAGCTACTTCTCCGATTCTCTCAATAACTTCAAACGGACCTAGGTAACGGGGATTCAACTTCCCTCCCTTTCCAATTCTAGAAAATCCCTTTCGAGGAGATACCTTCAAGATAACCCGGTCCCCCACTTCAAATTTAAGATCCCTCCGGCGAATATCGGCATAACTCTTTTGTCTATCTTGTGCAGCTTTCATCCGTTGTTGTATAATCCGAACTTTCTCAATCATGGCTTCCACAGCCTTCGAAGATTTCTCCAGCTTTTTCCCTTTCTTGACTCCTTCCTGTTTTGACCATTTCCACTCTTCCAAATCAAAGAATAATGGCGATCTACATTTCCGCCCATATAACAATTCATACGGAGCCATATCAATCGTTGCCTGAAAGCTATTATTGTAAGCGAACTCTACCAAAGGAAGTTGATCGTGCCACGAGGTTTGGAAATCCAAGGCACAAGCTCGAAGTAGATCTTCCAAATACCGAATAACCCTCTACGATTGCCCATCAGTTTGTGGATGAAACGCCCTACTGAACTGAAGCTTTGTACCCAACAACTCTTGTAACTCTTGCCATAACTTCGAAGTGAAACGGGGATCTCGATCCGAAACAATACTCACCGGAATACCATGAAGTCGTACAATCTCCCGGTTGTAAATCTCAGCCAACTTCCGAATCTTGAAAGACATTCTGACCGGTAGAAAATGAGCAGATTTTGTCAGACGATCCACAATCACCCAAATACCATCGAATCCACCCTTCACTCTAGGTAACCCGGATATAAAATCCATCGTCACCTGTTCCCATTTCCACTCAGGAATAGGTAACGGCTGAAGAAGACCTCCCGGTTTCTGGTGCCCGGCTTTTACTTTCTGACAAGTGAGGCAGTGCTTCACAAACTCTGCTACATCCTTTTTCAATCCACGCCACCAGTAAAACTGCTTGAGATCTCTGTACATCTTATTCCCTCCAGGGTGAATTGAATAAGCCGACTTGTGAGCTTCCTCGAGCAATACCCTTTTCAAATCATCGGGTACTACTACTCGGTTCTTGAAACGAAGAAGACCGGTTTCATCGAACCCAAATGGACTCTCCGGATCCTCTCTAACCTTAGAGACCAATCTCTGAACTCCCGGATCCTTTCCTTGAGCCTCGAACATTCTGTATTTCAAATCCGGATAAATGGAGATATTGGAAACTCGAGCTCTAATCACAATAGGCTCAACTACCATACTTGTACCTATTTCCAAGTTCGAAACACCCACTTTCCTACTTAAAGCGTCGGCAACTACATTAGCTTTCCCGGGGTGATATTTGATAACACAATCATAATCTTCTAGTCGCTCCATCCATCTCCGTTGCCTCATATTGAGTTCCTTTTGGGTGAAAAGATATTGGAGACTCTTATGATCGGTGAAAATCTCAAACGACACTCCATACAAGTAATGTCTCCACTTCCCGAGTGCGAAAATCACGGCAGCAAGCTCTAGATCATGTGTCGGGTAGTTCTTCTCATGATCCTTCAACTTCCGTGAGGCATAAGCGACAACCTTGCCCCTCTGGATTAATACACTTCCCAAACCCTCCTTCGACTCGTCAGTGTACACAGCATATCCCTCTGAACCCTCTGGAAGAGTTAACACTGGAGCAGAAACTAATCTTTCTTTCAAAACATTGAAGCTTCTCTCACATATCTCATCCCAACCAAATTTCACATCCTTCTTAGTTAACCGAGTCAAAGGAGCAGCGATCTTAGAGAAATCTTGCACGAATCTTCTATAATAACCCGCCAATCCCAAGAAACTTCTGATCTCGGAGGCATTCTTTGGCTTCTCCCACTTCAACACCGCTTCAATCTTTGATGGGTCAACCTCTAATCCATTCCCCGAAATAATATGACCCAAGAATGAAACCCGATCGATCCAAAACTCACACTTGCTAAACTTCGCAAATAATTGATGCTCTTTCAACGTCCTTAAAACCAATCTGAGATGTCTTGCATGTTCCTCGGCTGATTTAGAGAAAACCAGTATATCATCAATGAAGATTATAACGAACTGGTCAAGAAACGGCTGGAAAATTCTATGCATCATGTCCATAAAAGCTGCGGGAGCATTTGTCAATCCAAAAGGCATGACCACGAATTCATAATGCCCATATCTGGTGTTAAAACCCGTCTTTGGAATATCCTCGGCTCGGATCCGTAGTTGATAATACCCTTGTCTTAAATCAAGCTTCGAATATACCTTAGACCCTTGGAGTATATCAAACAGCTCTTCAATATGTGGAAGAGGATATTTATTCTTAACGGTCATCCGATTAAGCTCCCGATAATCTATACACATTCTTAAAGTACCGTCCTTCTTCTTCACGAATAAAACTGGAGCACCCCATGGTGACGAGCTCGGTCTCACATACCCAACTTCCAAAAGACCATCCAGTTGTACTTTTAATTCCTTCAATTCCGCCGGTGCCATCCTATATGGAGTCTTAGAATAAGGTTCGGCATCCGGATACAAATCAATCATAAACTCTATCTCCCTTTCCGGCGGTAACGAATCCAACCTCTCGGGAAACACTTCGGGAAACCCTTTAACTACCTCGGTTTCCTCTAACTTCACTTGATCCTTTGGTTGATTAAGAATATAGGCTATAAACCCTGTAGCCCCATCACGAACCAATCTCTGAGCTTCTGAAAAAGATAATAAAGGCACCGTCTTCGAACTTTGACCCGTAACCAATTCAGAACCCAAACTAACTCTCTTGGTCCGACAATCAACAGTGGTGTAGTGCTTGTACAACCAATCCATACCCAAGATAGAACCATACCGAGACATAGGCAACTCAATGAAATCCGTTGAGAAAACTCGACCCTCAATACTCACCGGCACCTCTCGAAAAACCCGGTTAGTTTCTATACTACCACCAAAAGGAGTACTAACCACGTAGCATGCATCAGAATAAGTAACACACAACGGCAATTTAATAGAAACATCACAAGAAATGAAGGAGTGAGTGGCTCCCGGATCAAATAAAGTGTGTATGTTGATGCCATGAATGCAAATGATACCTTCAACAACGGCAGCCGGGTCCACGTCTGCATCATGTTCCTCGCCTTCCAAGGCATAAGCACGGGCCCGAATCATCGGCCTCTGCCCTCCAGGCGGCGGATTACGTCGATCCGGACAAGTATCCACCATGTGATCGGCAGCCCCACAAATTAGGCATAACCCTAGACGCCTTCGACAATTATCATAATGATGTGTAGGTTGCCCGCAAAAAGTGCACTTAGGCTTCTCCGGTGGTGGCGGCATAACTGTTGGTTGAGGAGCCTTCTGGACTGGCCCTTGTGGTTTAAACTTCTTCATAGGGCCCTTAAACTGAGGAGGAGCGGTATCATAAACCATCGGCCTCTTGCCGGCATTGTAACCCGATCTTGACCCGGAACCTGAACCCTGTCCCGTCCTAAAGGAAGACCTCCGTGCAACAACCGAGTCTTCAACCTTAAGAGCTTTGGTAGTGGCCTTCTTCCAAGTTCTTGTGTTAACCGCTTCAATCGCCGCTTGAATATCCGGCCTCAAACCTTGTACGAATTGCATAGCCTTGTGGAAGTCGTCGCTAGCAATGTTAGGGGCGTATTTGGACAACCTCTCGAACTCGGCTATATACTCTGAAACTGATCTTCCTCCTTGTTTAAGCTCAGTAAACTCTTTAAGTCTTCTAGTGCGCGAAGATGGCGGAATAAACTTATTCTTGAACTCTCTTTCGAATACCTCCCATGTAATTTGCTCCTCGGTGGCATCCAAGACAATTTTGGTACTCTCCCACCATGAATATGCTTCTCCCTGGATGAGGGTAAGAGTACACCGGGCCTTTTCCCGAGACTCACATGGAATAAGTTCCCACACCCGTTCAACTTCTTTAAGCCATTGCTCGGCTTGAATATCGTTCCCCTTTTGGAATCTCGGCGGATGTTGATTCTGGAATTCCCTTAAAATAACGGAAATAGGGGCTTGTTGTGGCGGTGGAGGAGCTGGCGGTGCTGGAGGCACATAATCCCTTAGCCTCTGATCCATGAGTTGCACCATTGAATTTAAGAAATCTTGGGGTTGAGCTGGAGGTGGAGGAGGAGGGGTTCGATCACGCCGGTGACGACGTCAATGTCGAGGAGATCGATCCCGGTGATATCGGTCACGAGCCATCCTGAAACTCGAACACTTTACATGCATGTTTGATTAACAAGTGCAATGAGTGTAATTACAACACACAATGTAATCCAACCACATAGTCACATAATCCAAGCACTTCAAATAGAATCAAATAAGTTCAAATAGGTTGCAAGACTCTCAAATAATCAATTAATCCTATGCCGTGCGACTTAGACTCACCAGACACGACACTAGAGCCGCGGTTTTGCAACTGGGCTCTGATACCACCTTGGGATGTAGCACCCGGAACGCTAGGCGCCACATCCCCCGCACTATAGTAATCCAAGTGAGTGTAATTACAACACACAATGTAATCCAACCACATAGTCACATAATCCAAGCACTTCAAATAGAATCAAATAAGTTCAAATAGGTTGCAAGACTCTCAAATAATCAATTAATCCTATGCCGTGCGACTTAGACTCACCAGACACGACACTAGAGCCGCGGTTTTGCAACTGGGCTCTGATACCACCTTGGGATGTAGCACCCGGAACGCTAGGCGCCACATCCCCCGCACTATAGGCTCAATCCACATATGAAACGGGCAATTCATACATGAACCGAAACTATAGCGAACGGGAGACAATCAAAAAACACAAGGCTAGGCGGGTACCCTCAATTAAAACCAAAACAACTCAGAGCAATAAAATAGAGGAAGCAAAAGCATTCAATACCTATAGATACCATATTTACATATTTACTTATAGGTACCGACAAAACGTACCATTACAATTTCCATCTAAGTAAAATTCAAGATTTACTACAAAACAACAAGTATCAACACAAGTACAATGTATGAAGGTGCAGTGCTAGACCCGAATAAAAGACACGAGACCCTAATCCCGCCTAGCACGAACCTGCAAAACTGAAAAGTTGAGGTGTCAGTCCAAACGGACTGAGCGAGGGGTATAAATAAATATATGCGCACATACATGCAAGTTGTAATCTCGGGTAATAGTTTTTAGAAAAACAATACAATCTAATAGGTTAAAAGAGATACTATCGCCCGAGGTTACAACTAATTCCATTTACCAATTACTTCAGTTCAATACAATCAATATGTGGCCCGGCGAGTGAGGGCAATTCTCCAACCTTGCTCCGACCATGTACAATCGATCAATTTATTAGGTGATTAGGTGATCAAGCAATTATTTACTGTGCACAATTAGCAATTTCACTCCATCCTTCTTCCTCCGGGTGATGGTGGGATTGCAAGGCCCCACCATCCAATCAGTCTGGGCAGAGGGTACATGAATCCCTAAGCCCGGAACTCCTTCCTCCCCTAATCTCCTAGGGGGTTCAGGGGTCATCCCATTTGGTGAGGATAGCACTCGAGTTACCCGTCAGCCCATGCTTTCCCGGTTGGCTCGAGCCACTATCCTCGGGCCCACAGTGCCATTCAATACTCGCCCAATACAATCAATCCGTCAATCAATCAATCCATTTTATCAAATCATTTGAAAGTCATAAGGTTCGCAAACTATAGATATATATATATACATTTTGGCCGAAATAGTCACATAGGGGTTGTAAGGGTTCTATTTATCTAGAATTTAAACCTCACCTGACCAGACGACCAAAAGAAGGCAAGAGAGCACCCTACTGAGCGGGCTCCCCAAAACCGGGACCGTGATCTGTGCAACAAGGACAAGTGTGAAATAAGACTCGACTCGAATGAACCAATTATGACGAACGGCAACGTTATGCACCAATATGTTATACAATAATTATTTAATGAATGTCAAATACGAGCATGATGTCAATAAACCAAGTATATAACACATACACGTACATCCAAGCATGCAAAACAATATGCATGAAAACAGGGAGTGACACGCCCGTGTCACAAAATTACACTAAGCCGTGACACCCCCGTGTCACGGTACAGCGGACCAAAAGCTTGCAAAACAAGGCGACACGCCCGTGTCACCAAAACAAGGCAAACCGTGACACCCCCGTGTCACGGTACAGAAAAACCGCCCCAGCCAACCCGCACCCCCGTGTCACGCAAAACAAAGCAAAGGTGACACGCCCGTGTCACCTGTGCGTGACAGAAAAACATGGGAGAAAACAGGGGTTTCCATGCAAAACCAACTCCAAACCAAATAAATCCCAAACCCCAACCAAAACAATTGTTAAAACACCTCATACATGCATCATACTTCAAGTATTCAACAATCAAACCAATAAATATGCATCAAATCTCCAAGAATCAAGCCCCAAAACCCCATAATTATTCATATACACCAACCATCACATAACCTCTTGTATTATGCAAGAATGAAGGGAAAAATGACCTAAACATGCTTCTATACAAGAATAACCAAGAAAGCATCAAGCTAACATCAAACCCTACCCATGTAGCCAATCAAGAAATTCAATCCATTCTCATTTTATACCTTGAAATGAAAGAAGAATGAGATGAGATGAAGAGATGAAGATGTTGATGCTTCTAGCTCCAAAGTTCTTCAAAGTAGCTTGGGATTATGAGATGAATTCTTCTCCTCCTCTCTTGAAGGTGTTTTGATCGATCCTTAGTGTGTGTATATGTGAGGTTCTTGTGTGTATGTACTGTATGAGAGTGTTGGAAGAGATGCATATACTAGATATATATTATATCATCCACTATCTAAACATATGTCCCCAATTTGCAAACAAGTCCCTAGGTTATTTAAATGAATGCAATCAAGTATTATCCCTACCTAAAAGATCCATTAGCTCCAAACCAAGTTATGCAATTAAGTCCATAATTTCATGAAATGATCAATTAAAGTCACATAATACAATTAAGCACACTATCACTTAATTCATGAATTTCACATTAAAATTAATTCATATAAATATAGAGAATTGTATAATGCACACAATATTATAATGAAATCATAATAAGCAAGTAAATGTATAAACTTAAACTCCCAACTCCCGAAGACCCGCACGTGGCGTGCTTACCTGAACTTCCGGAATTTGGGGCGTTACAGTGTCCTTGTTCCTCCAATCACGAGGTCACTTTGACTTGCTAATCATGCTTCGTCTTTCCCACGGTCTTCAGGTTTTCCATGAATCTTTGTGCATCACTTGTATCTTCCCTAATCTAAGATTGTAATTTCTTGATCCCCAATTCTTCTACATCCACAGGGTTATCATCCAAGCTTCTTCTCGATAATCAACGCTTACTTCTAGTCATCACCTTGATCTAGATTCCCGTGCTTATCATGTATGAGTTTCAATTGGTGCGTTGAACTTGTTTTCCACCTACTTCTACTTGAGCGCATAATTTCCTTCCAAAGAGTCTTTGCCTTTCTTTATCGTTTCCATTTGTTACTCCATATCTTCTGCGAACACGCATTTACTACGTTGCTTGAATATTTCCAATCTCTCCTTGCCTTTCAATCTTAGTTGAATTCCAGAGCTCCCGAACTCAGTTCTTCCCGGTCTTGACCTCTACAACCTCCTAAATGTTGATAACTCTTCAATGGTCCGAGTCCAAAACCAAAATACCTTCAAGGTTTGCTCACTTCATTCCTTTGGTTTAACGATCCTATTGAATCCAATTAAAGTACCCTATGTAGTAGATCCGCATGAATCGATCTTCTGAGTCACAACATTCCACAATCGACCCTTATTTCATCAAGAGTCCCTCTACTCTCGCATCTTCAAAGTCAAACCTCCCATTCTGAATCCTAACCATTAAGTCTAACTCTGTCTATGAAGCCACGCATCTAGCATTCTCCACATTCCTCCCCGGGCATCCTTCCTATCTTCCGTGCCTTAGAAAGAATCTGTTATAGATTGTTGTGATCGTAGAACTTGGTCGTCTTTGATATCATCGTTATAACCTGTAAATCATAACTCATTTCGAAGGTATATGCATGCGATTAGTACATTCATATGGCACATATTCAACACGAAAGACACGGATTCAATATGAAATGCAACAAGTAATTCAACAAAATTAAAAAGAAAGACAATTTCATGGTCAAGATCGATGCAATGCACACATTATCACATAGTTACTATGCCGAACGACCTAGACTGACCCACCCGACACGAGAGCCCGAGTTTTGCAACCCTAGGCTCTGATACCACTTATAGATGTAGCACCCGGGACGATAGGCACCACATCCCCCGCATTATGAGTCTAATCCACATATGAAATAAGCAGTCCATACATGAATCGGACTCACAGCGAATGGGTGACAAAGAAAAATACGGTCCTGACTAGGCAGAAGCTAACCCCGGAACAATCAACAAAAGCAAAATGCAGAAGGAAGAAAATCATTCACATAATACTAAAGAAATAAATGAAATCCAACAAGAGTATAACTATGGGTTCCACTAATCAATACACCAATCCTGAAATAATATCAGTTCAATAAGGGCACAACGGCCAACCATAAAAGGTCAATACAATACTTAGAAACCATATAGTATGCAGTGAGTGTAAATGAGTGAGACTAGAACAACGACTCGACACTCTAACTCCGCCTAGTAACCAACACCTGCAAAAGAAACTGGAAAAGGGGGAAAGAGGGGTCAGTCTCTAGAAGACTGAGTGAGCAGGAGCGATACACATATAGAAACATGCGCATGTAAGTCATAAATCCCGAGCAAGGTTTTATTTAAAATTAGTTCCCAAGGGGGCAAGAGAGTAACTAAGCAATTCTCGGACTTTACGACTACTCATATTAATTTTATTAAGTTCATAAATCATACATAAACAATAAGGCTCGGCGAGTGAGCGTGCATTATCTCCAACCAAACTCCGACTGTGTACAACAAATATCATTAATACATTAAATAGGTGATCATGCAATATATCATAATACACAAAAATCATATATCATATCCTAAAACATATTCGTTTGGGCAATCCGTGTCCCGGCATTCCCGCACGGTGCCTATCAATCATAACATAATAATAATCATAATCATAAAATAAGTTCCAACCTTCTTCCTCCGGGTGGTGAACGGGTTTGCAAGGCCCGACCACCTAAACATATCATTGTGGCTATGAGCTTCATGAGTTCTCAAAGCCCGGTTGGCGTTTCCTCGTCAAAAACTCCTTGACGAGTTCCGTTTCGCCGTTAAACATAATGGAATCTGTAACGCCCCAACTTTTCAGTATTTTAAAATGACATATGTATTTACTAATTTGCGAAAATTAATTGGTTTTTAGGGTTTTCTATAATTAAATTTCATTGTTTAATTGTTAAATAAGTGATTAATTGAAATATATACAAAATTTGAATTTGAAATTTTGTGAATAACTTGTGTGCTCCTTAATTGCGCGAAATAATTATTTATACGTGTTTTATATATTTAATTTTATTTTATATGTATTAAATGTTAATTATTTTACTTTAATAATATTAATGTCATATAATTGTTTTGCTGTTAGATATGTATTAACGGTGTACGTGTGTAACATCCCGATCGTTCGAATTATAAGGTATGTCACCTTTTAACTTTTATGTGTTTAATTAAGTGATTTTATATTTTTCGTGGCCCTATTTTAAACTCTTTTAGAGTTTAGGGCCCTTTTTGTAATTTTCTCCTTTTAATGGGTTTTTCCGGTCACTTCTCGTTCGGTTGAGATTTTGACTTCTTTGACCCCTTCAACGCGTCCGGGGCGGCGAAACGAGTCCGTAGACTCTAAGTTTGCCCAATTCGGATGTCGTTAGCTCGTTCGTTCGATCGTTTTTGCGTACGAGGACCCGAGATATATACTCGGATTCCCTCGTTTTGCGTGCCATTTTCAGCAGCTCCAGCCGCATCGTCTTCTTCCTCGCGCAGAGCACTATTCACGCAGTGAAGGTGCAATTTCACACACATGCTCGTTCTCCCTCGTTTCTCGACGGAATTCGACGAATCAATAGTCGAAATTCATCAGCTCGACGAGCCCGTCACAACCGTACCAACTTCGTGGCCAACCGACGACCCACAGCGGCACAGCGGCAGCCTGAAAGTGGTGGGTGGCGCCACCACTTCGTCGCCGGCGATCCGGCGACTTTCGCCGGCCAACCACTACCCTACCCTACGTTTTTTACCCTTCCCGTTCCATTTCCGGCCTCCTTTTTGAGCGAATCGCGGCGGAGACGGCGGAATCGGCGGTGGCGCGGTGGCAGAACTTCGGCGGCGGATTTGGCCCTCTTCCGGTGGGCTTTTGGTGGTGGTTCCTTCACGGAAGTTGCTCAGAATATCGAAACGTAGCGGATGGCGTTGGCCCCAACCCGAGAACCGGCCGGCGGCGGCGAACCGGTGGCGGACCGGTCTGGACCGGCGGTCCGATTTTCCGGCGACTTTTCCGGCGGTTGGCTTGGGGGCTTTTGTAGGGCTCGTTACGGGCTTTCCAACGGTATGTCCGGATTTTATTTTCGTTTAGCGGTTTGCGTTTAATTTCAGTTTTCGTCGTTGGAATTTAGTTCGGTTTTCCGTCAACGAAGTCCCGTGTGTTTGGTATTTTCTGAAATTGATTGAGGGCTATTGTTTAGTAGGCCGAGGCGCTTGTTTCTGTCCTTCCGGGGATTTTTCCAACCACCGGAGGCGGTGTTCCGGTGGCGGCCGGTGGCTGTTCGGCCGGCCACGGTGGTGGCTTTCCGGCGACTTTCGGACAATAGGTTCCTTTCGTCGTGGTGAGTCCATCGCCACTTTCCGTTCGTCAATCGGATGTCCGGTTGATTTTATATGAATTTTGAAGCTATTCTATTTTATTCGTTAATTGATTTTAATTGTGCAATTTGATCCCGTATGTGCTATAAATTGATTATGAAATTTTATAAAACATAAGAAATGAATTATGAAAAGATACGTTGTATTTAATTTGAATAAATTGATCAAGTATGCCAATGTGTAATTTGTATATAAATTGTTATGTAATTCATGTTAATTTCGTGAGACTTGGTGCATGATATAATTTGAAATTCTTAATGTCCTACTTTATTTTATGTAATTAATGTTATGAATTTTATAAGTTATGCATCTTTTGATATGAAATATGAATTATAATATGCTCTGAATGACTTGATTGAATAGATATGGATTATATGTTGCATCATTTGTATTCGTGAGCATTGCCGTGCGTATATGTGGTTCATTCATGTGTCTAAGTCTTGTTCCGGTGTTCAGTTTGTCCAGGTACACCCGGGGTGGTGTTTTGTCGGCCGTGTTGATTCCGGGGTGGATCAAGTGTCTTGTCTTCGGCCTCTTCGGTGTAAGGTGAGGATAGGATATAGTTACACCTTATTGCAACGTGCTCGGTTTTGATTGCATGTGATTTATAAAGCCTTATATGTATATAAATACGTGTGAAGTATGTATTTGTTGAATATGTCCTGAGTTTGCAAGTATGTTGAGCAATGTACGGGCCTAGGTATGCCTCTGTATTATGATTTGTTATGTTTTGCCACGTGAAGCTATGCTTCTAACCGTATACTTCTCATGAGCCAAGATTGGCAAGGACCGAGTTTGATTGAAACGGGAAGTGGTATGTATACGTATATATGTATAAGTTATGTCTGTCTGTCTCTGTTGTAGCGGGTTCTGTTTTGATATGTGTTTGTTGGGCCCCGGAGCTATGGGTAAGGAACCCTCGGGACGGCATAGGGCCGTCGAGGTTAAGCCTGTGCATAGTCTCCATCTGTCTGCAGAGGATCACCCCTGAACTCACCAGGAGGTTTGGTGAGGGAAGGAATCCTGAGGGTTTGAGTACTCGCAAGGCGCTCCCCTCGTTTGTCTGGATGGTTGGGCGTATACACCCTTCCATCACCCGGAGTTGAGGATGATATGATATGATTTGATATGTATGTAAGTTTTCTGTTTTGATTCTGATATGATATGTTATGAGGAGATTGGGGGAGTCGGAGCTCATACCCGCCGAGTTCTATATGATATGATATGTATGTTCTGTAAGGTTTATGAAACGGGGATAGATTCTAAGTTAAATAAAAAGGGAGTTTTATAAGATAAGTTAAGTTTTGAATATGTTAAGACCTAATAGGTTTTGCTAAGTTGTTCGGTAAGATAATTTGGTTTGTTTGATTTGCAAAGTAACCCCTTTATATATATGTATATCACGGGAAATGATTTAGTGTGCAAAAACTATCCCCGCGTTCATGAACATTATGAGTTTGATCCGTGCTTTGCTCTTATATATATAGTGTGAGTGTGTTAACCCCTCACTCAGTCGAGTTAAGACTGACCCCTCCCCTTTTACCTTTAGTTTGCAGGTTTTGCTTGGAGTTCGTGCTAGGCGGAGTGTGTCTGTCTTTTGGAGTCTGTTCCGTGTCTTTGTCTAGTAGGTGGTCTTGCATTCACATTTCTTTAATTTGGCTTATGTATAAGATATGTTTGCATACGCTATTTGGAATTTATTTATGAATTGATATGTATATTTCGGGACAGGTTAGGACAGGTTGCGTGAAGTAGTTGAACCCGTCAACTGTTTATAAATGTTTTGAGTATTGCATGGCTTGTTTCGCTTCCGCATACTTTTAATTGTCTGATTGGTTTTGTTGTTTAGGGTCTAAGTTCCGCCTAACCTAGGTGTGAGTTTGTCAGTCTCCCGTTCGCCACTGTTTGGTTCATGTACGGACTCCCCATTTCGTATGTGGATCGGACTTTGGTGCGGGGGATGTGGTGACCCACCGTGCGGGTGCTACAACGTGTGCATGTAATGCATGCATTTTAGATTTTTTAGATTATTATGCATGCATGTATTATAATATCTATATATATCTATATATATATATATATATATATATATATATACGTATGCATGTATTAATTATAATATATTAAATATGAATTTGATTGCATATGATTTTAAATGTTATGAATTTTATTGTTTCATTGCGTATGAGTGACATTTACGTGCTTCGTTTCTATTTAAATTGATACCGGAATTTCGTACAAATTTAATATGTTGAACTTATACGTGTCTTGTATATGAATATTTGTTCGTTTCACATTTTCGGATTCATTTGCATATGTTTCGAATTTAATTTGAATTTTGGAATCCAAGACGGGGGCTAAAGAGCACTTAGCGCACCCTTGGTTCCGTAATTAATATCTTGAGCTCGGGAACTCGGATTCGAGTCCCGTCAACTCCGCTGAACTTGCAACGAAAATTTGAGTTTAGTGAACTTACCCTTATAATTTTCCAAAGTCATTTGAACCACCGAACTTCAACCGAAAAACGAACAGGCGACAAAACTGACCCTCGGTTACTAAATTGGCCATATCTCATCCAATCTTTAACCAAATTAACCATGGTTGGAGGCTATGGAACCCCAACTCAACCACCTAACCTGATATACTATGCCCTAACCGAACTAACCCTCACACAAACCACAAATCTCAGCTGAAGTCACTGCTTTCCAGTTTCTTCCCGTAACCTAGCTTTCCTTGGAGATTTTGGAACTCAAATCTCATTCAATCCTCATCCAATTGACAAGGTAAGCTTAGGGTGGTAATATATGTTCATTCCTGATCATTTTCATCTATTCATCCCTAAATTTGATCATGGTTTCATGCATTTTTGGCTGATCTTCCGATATAGTCGATTTTGAGCGTTTATGTTGATCCTTCTCGATTCTTAATGGATTTGAATGATTCCAAGCCTAAAAGTGACTGTTTTGATGTCTTCTTCTCATGTATGATCATTAATTTCAGGGTAGTTGAGGTAATTATCTGATCTCACTTATGGCTTTTTGAGAAACTTTCATAAATGGCCACGTATGTCTTCCTTTCTCGTTTGAACTCTTTTAAAACTGTTATATATGTTGAATTTGTATTGTTTTGCTGCGTTTTGGATAGCTTAATAGGCCTGAACTTGTTAGGATTAAATGGGATCAATTATACCCTGTTTTCGCGTGAGTGTTGCTCTGTTTCTTTTTGGTCTGTAAGTTGCTGTCAAGCTACTACGGTTCTGCCTTGTTTTGCTGTCAGTTTTTGTGGGAAGGTTAGAGCTATTTTGATGTTGCATTTCATGCCTTGTTAATATTGCATTTCATGCTTTGGGGGCTGCCTTCTTGCTTCTGTGTTTAACCAAGAAACAGGGGAGGACTTGTGTGTGTTGCTTCGTCTGTTTCTGTTGCCTCTCCCCGGCCGGGGATCCCTGTTACAAAAGCCTCTCTGTATGTCGTCCCCAGGCGGGTAATTTTGGCCTGAAAATCTTCCCGGGCGGGGAGATTGCGTCTGGAAAACTGACTGTTGCTGTTAGCTTCTGTAACCGCTGCTGATTGTTTTCCTTTTCCTTTCTTGCATGTTTGGTTGTTAGTTGCATGTTATTATATGTATGCCTATATACATATATATATATGTATATATATACCTAATTGATTGCATGCATATATATGTATATATATCTAATTAATTGCATGCATGAATTGGTTTAATGCATGAATTGTTCCATGCATGTTTCATATATAAGTATATATAAATTGCATGCATGAGTATGATTGTTGTTGCATGTGCTGTACGTAGCTTGCATGCATATATATATATATATATATATATATATATATATATATTATATTTATATATATTTATATATGTTTATTAAAGGTTAAATGTTATTTAATTTAATTGAATTATAGAATTTAATTGTTATCTAATTCATGTTTTATTTGATTTCCTAAATTTAATTGAATGTAGTTAATTGTTTATTTTCTAATTGTCAATGTGATTGAATGTATTTAAGTGTCTAATTTCTAATTTTTATATGTGATTTAACTTGTGCTTTGATTCTATTTGAAATTCTTGAATTGAATTGATAGGAAATGTGAAATTATGAATTTGAATGAAAGTGAACGAATGATTGAATGGCTTGTTCATATGATTTAAGTGCATTAATCGTGCACATGAACGTGTTCATTACACAATATCATCTCTTATGCATTCATAACATGTTCATTGCATGCCGTGCGTTATATATGGTTCATTTGGAGTCTTGAGTCTCACAAACACGATACTTTGTCCTTTGTACAGTTTTCTCCAGGGCGGAGACGTACCGGGTTCTTAGGACACTTTCAAGTCTTCTTGGTTTTGTTCGGTAAGAGGCGTTCAGGTGGGTTTCTCTACTATCTAGTTAAACAACCCTATATACTTTCAATGTACAAAGATTTCGACCAAAATTTATTATACGTATATAGAGTCGTTTTAAGAGTAAATGATTTTAAAGTAAACCCCTTCTTTTATGAACCTACCAAATGATTTGGCGAGAATCGAATGAATGGATGCACAGAATGGGGCCCAGGGACTTGGTGTGAGTGGTGACCCGATGAGGCATGGGGTGACGGTAAACCCTCACACTAGTCCCACTAATGAACGGCGGTACCGGACCTCGTCAGGAGATTGGCGGGGAAAGGGAGCTGAGTGCCATCTGGGGAGTCATGTTCCCCTTTTGGTCAATGAATGGATGGTTCGGGCCGATCACCCGGCCATCAACCGGAGGGAGAAGGTGTAAATGTTCATGAATGTGCACAAAAGAATGTTATGCATGAATGAAAGAAAGAAAGAAAGAATGTTTAATGAACTACACGAGGTGTTGGTTGGAGATAATGCACGCCCACTCGCCGGGCCACAAACGACCTAATGAAAAATGAACGTTATAATCCCTTTTGATGACTTATTTGTTTCACCCACTTGGGAAATGCTCTAAAAACCTCAGTTGGGATTATAACTTGCATGTGAATGTTTAAATATTGTTGTATATGCTACTTATGCCTCATTTTATACCCACCAGTCTCGTATAGACTGAACCCGGATTGTTTTCAGTGTTTTTGCAGGTTTGGAGTGCTAGGCGGGAAGTCAAGTCTATTTAGTCTTTCGGTTAAGTCTGAGTCTGTCAATGTGCATATTGAATCGTGATTTGTTTAAGTATGAAGCTGTAAGATTTGTATTGATTGTTACTTTTAGCATGAATTCAGGATAAGCTTATTGGAACAGAAAGATCTAGAATTAATGTTGTATGATTTTATTGAATTTCGGGATTAGGTATCTATGCTAGTTGAGCCCGTTGCTCTTGGCTTATCTTGTTATATATGTATGTACATTGCTTCCGTATTCGTGATATATCCGTTTTACCGTCTCTTTGGTAGCGAAAGTTAGTTCCCGCCTAGCTTAGCGAGTGTGTAAGTCCCCGTTCGCTGTGATCTAGCTCAGGTATGGATTGTCCATTCATATTCGGGTCTGGTCTCGGTGCGGGGGATGTGGTACCTTGCGCTCGGGTGCTACATCCTTAAGTGGTATCAGAGCCCGGTTGCAAAACCGGTGTTCTCGTATCATGATTGAGTCAGCCTAGGTCGCATGGCTTAGGAACTATGTGACCATGTGTGCATTGCATCGATCTTGACTATGAATTGCTTTGCTTTTTGAGATTTGTTGACTTATCTGCTGCATCTCTGCATTGGGTCAGTGCTTTTTGTGTTAAAATGTGCCATGAGCATGCACTAATCGCATGCATATATTCTTGAAATAAGTTATGAATTACAGGTTATGAAGGTATTATCAAACCACGGCCAAGTATCATGCTAACAACGCTTTATTGCAAGTTCTTTCTGAGATACAGAGAATTCGAGATGCGTGGTCCTCATGGATCGAGCTAGAGTTCAACGGTTAGGAGCTAGAATGGAACTTCGACTTTAGAGATGCAAGTATAGAGGGACACTTGATGAAATAGGAGTTGATCTGGGAATATTTATGACTCCGAAGATTGACATATGCGGCTCTCTTTCATTGGATGCCATAATTGGATTCAACAGGGTCATTCAACTTAAGGAATAGAGTGAATGAACCTTGGGGGTGCTTTGACTCAAGGTTCGGGTTATGGAAGAGATAGCGAGGGTTGTGAAGATTCAAGTTAAAACACATGCAGCGGGAATTAAGTAACAAGAGTCGTCAAAAAGGAATTTCTAAATAAATTTAATGGTTAGAAAAGAGGTTGTAAAGGTTAAGATCGGGAAGAAGTGAGTCCGGGAGCCCTAAATTTCAACTAAAATGGGAAACGAGTCGGGAAGGGATTGGAAGGAGCCAAGTAGAGTGGAAAATACAAGTTCCTAGAAGGTGACAATACTACGGATAAGATTTGAGTTCGTTTTTCCAAATCCAAGCTGAATTATCGTGTGGTGAGGGTGAATTGGGAAATATGGAGCAACGAATGGAAACGGTAAAGAAAGGCAAAGATTCTTTGGAGAAAAATCATGCGCTCAAGTAGAAGCAATTGAAAAACAGGTTCAATACACCAATTGAAACTCATAAAAGATAATCACGGAAATTTTGATCAAGGTAATGACTAGAGGTAGGGGTCGATTTTCGAGGAGAAATTTGGATGTCAACCCCGTGGACGTAGAAGAATTTGTGATCAAGAAATTGTAATCCCGGACCATGGAAGGTACAAATTGATGGACAAGGATTCTTAGAAATCTTGAAGACCGTGGGAAAAACGAAGCATGATCAGCAAGCCAAAGTAACCTCGTGATTGGAGGAACGAGGAAAAACTACCGAGCTAACAACTTACCACCTTGGTGACAGGTTCCAAAACATTCATAGCACGTGCATCATACTCCGCATCGAGTATTTATTCTTTCTTATTTATGTTCGTGCGTATATTTCTAATTGATTTCGTTGCTCTAATGCGCTGCATATTTAACTGTCGTAATTGTGCTACATGCATCGTCATTTTAACCGACATGCATTCTAGTGTTTAATCGATAGGAAATTCTTTCATCTCATTTACCAAGTATTATTTCAACTGACCCACATCTGAGTTATAAGGAAGACGACTTTGGAGAAAATTTTCAAATAAGGGAAAGATTGATAGAAACAGGAATTCAGAAAGCGAGGTGAGACTAGAATTGGTTTCGTGATTTTTGAATCGGACAAGAATAGTAAAGGAGTTTCGAGCATCAAGTGAATTAGAAGGGAAATTGAAAGGCAAAACGTTGGGGTTGCCATTTTGATTAAAACATTCCCTAATGGAATTATTCGTCAAGAATTTCAATAAAAGAAGGATTGATGGAATTCGACATGTAAGGACATAAAATTTAAAAGGGGAGAGCAGGACCAAGAGGAAAATTGAAATTCGAGGTCGGGGTCGAAGAAATAATTAATAGAGATAACGGAAATGTGATTCGGAAAGATTCAGGAATGTTAGGGTGGTGAGAGGAGATGAATAAGACGACTTTAAGGTTAACCATTAAATTGAGAGCTAAGTCACTAAATTTGGATTGAAGAATTTCACGGGGAATAGAGAAGATAGCTTGTTGAATTGTTTTAAGTATGTAAATTGATTTGAAGATAAGGGAGTTACGAAGGAGTTTGGGAAACTCCTAAGCTGAGTTGTCAAGATGGAACTGATTCGAGTTATCATAGAAAGGGATGCTGTCAATAAAGCTTGGTACAAAGAGTTCGGAAAGAGATTCCAGAAGCGACAAACAGGTAAGAATGAACATGGGAAATTTAAATCAAACTTCAAGAATCATCAAGAACATCCTAGCTTCGATTAAGGAATTGGAGGGGACGAATACCAAATTTCACTTTAGAGGTTTAAGGAGAGTAAGAAGGGCAAATTGAACGAAAGACAGGGGGAGATTTGGGTAATATATATTAAGGTCGAGAATAAATTTTTAAGGACGCCAAGGGTAATTATCTTCATTGGTAGGTTAGGTTTTGATATGGGAAAAAAAAAGGAAATAACTAAGGATTTGATTTCGGGACAGATGGATTAAGGGTATTCGGGGAAGTCAAGCTCGACTAAGTAAATAAAGTTGATTGATCGAACGAAGATTCTGGGGAATGATGAGAGATCGAAGAAGACTGGAAGCCGGACAAGTCACAAGGGAACAAAGAATAAAATCCTTAGTGGATCTATCAATTGCTTTGCTGGGGTACCCTGAAGAGTTTAAAGACAAGTCGAGCACTAAACTCACTTTCGGGACAGATCATGCATTGGACCACAAAACTCACAGCTCTAAATTATGCAATTAAGGTGAACGGTACATGAAACATCCATGATACATGCATCCATGTGAATTTAATTTAAATAATTTTTTTTATGTTATGTGCTTTGATTATGTATCATGTTAAATTACTTTAAGTAATTGATAATCTACGTGGACGATATCTATTACCTTCTTTGAGTGTTTTACGTGATTTTATTTATGGTTTCGCGTGTGTGGCTTGGGAGTATTGGAGACTTCTTTGCGTTGTTTTTGGTTGAGAGACAGGGATTCTCCTTTTTTTTTTTCGAGAGACGGGGTGCTCTCTTTCCTCGCGAGAGACGGGGTTCTCTCATTGTTGTTGGAGAGACGGGGTTCTCTCATTGTTGCTCGAGAGACGGGGCTCTCTCCTTGTTATTTGCGAGAGACAGAGAATCTCTCATTGTGTGTTTGGACGAGTAGTGAATCCGTGGACGGATTCTTTTTAAGGGGGTGAGATTGTAACGCCCCAACTTTTCAATATTTTAAAATGACATATGTATTTACTAATTTGCGCAAATTAATTGGTTTTTAGGGTTTTCTATAATTAAATTTCATTGTTTAATTGTTAAATAAGTGATTAATTGAAATATATACAAAATTTGAATTTGAAATTTTGTGAATAACTTGTGTGCTCCTTAATTGCGCGAAATAATTATTTATACGTGTTTTATATATTTAATTTTATTTTATATCTATTAAATGTTAATTATTTTACTTTAATAATATTAATGTCATATATTTGTGTGTATATATATATATATATGTATTAACGGTGTACGTGTACATGTAATGCATGCATTTTAGATTTTTTAGATTATTATGCATGCATGTATTATAATATATATTTATGTATATATATATATATATATATACGTATGCATGTATTAATTATAATATATTAAATATGAATTTGATTGCATACGATTTTAAATGTTATGAATTTTATTGTTACATTGCGTATGAGTGACATTTACGTGCTTCGTTTCTATTCAAATTGATACCGGAATTTCGTGCAAATTTAATATGTTGAACTTATATGTGTCTTGTATATGAATATTTGTTCGTTTCACACTTTCGGATTCATTTGCATATGTTTCGAATTTAATTTGAATTTTGGAATCCAAGACGGGGGCTAAAGAGCACTTAGCGCACCCTTGGTTCTGTAATTAATATCTTGAGCTCGGGAACTCGGATTCGAGTCCCATCAACTCTGCTGAACTCGCAACGAAAATTCAAGTTTAGTGAACTTAGCCTTATAATTTTCCAAAGTCATTTGAACCACCGAACTTCAACCGAAAAACGAACCGGCGACAAAACTGACCCTTTGTTACTAAATTGGCCATATGTCATCCAAACTTTAACCAAATTAACCATGGTTGGAGGCTATGGAACCCTAACTCAACCACCTAACCTGATATACTATGCCCTAACCGAACTAACCCTCACACAGACCACAAATCTCAGCTAAAGTCACTGCTTTCCAGTTTCTTCCCATAACCTAGCTTTCCTTGGAGATTTTGGAGCTCAAATCTCATTAAATCCTCATCCGATTAACAAGGTAAGCTTAGGGTGGTAATATATGTTCATTCCTGATCATTTTCATCTATTCATCCCTAAATTTGATCATGGTTTCATGCATTTTTGGCTGATCTTGCGATATAGTCGATTTTGAGCATTTATGTTGATCCTTCTCGATTCTTAATGCATTTGAATGATTCCAAGCCTGAAAGTGACTGTTTTGATGTCTTCTTCTCATGTATGATCATTAATTTCATGGTAGTTGAGGTAATTATAAGATCTCACTTATGGCTTTTTGAGAAACTTTCATAAATGGCCACGTATGTCTTCCTTTCTCGTTTGAACTCTTTTGAAACTATTATATATGTTGAATTTGTATTGTTTTGCTGCGTTTTGGATAGCTTAATAGGCCTGAACTTGTTAGGATTAAATGGGATTAATTATACCCTGTTTTCGCGTGAGTGTTGCTCTGTTTCTTTTTGGCCTATAAGTTGCTGTCAAGCAGCTACGGTTCTGCCTTGTTTTGCTGTCAATTTTTGTGGGAAGGTTAGAGCTATTTTGATGTTGCATTTCATGCCTTGTTAATACTGCATTTCATGCTTTGGGGGCTGCCTTCTTGCTGCTGTGTTTAACCAAGAAACAGGGGAGGACTTGTGTGTGCTGCTGCGTCTGTTTCTGTTGTCTCTCCCCGGCCGGGGAGATTTTGTACATGAAAGTACCCGTCCGGGGATCCCTGTTACAAAAGGCACTCTGTATGTCGTCCCCGGGCGGGTAATTTTGGCCTGAAAATCTCCCCGGGCGGGGAGATTGCGTCTGGAAAACTGACTGTTGCTGTTCGCTTCTGTAACTGCTACTGATTGTTTTCCTTTTCCTTTCTTGCATGTTTGGTTGTTAGTTGCATGTTATTATACGTATGCCTATATATATATATATATATACCTAATTGATTGCATGCATATATATGTATATATATCTAATTAATTGCACGCATGAATTGGTTTAATGCATGGATTTTTGCATGCATGTTTCATATATAAGTATATATAAATTGCATGCATGAGTATGATTGTTGTTGCATGTGCTGTACGTAGCTTGCATGCATATATATATATATATATATATATATATATATATATATATATATATATATATATATATATATATTATATTTATATATATTTATATATGTTTATTAAATGTTAAATGTTATTTAATTTAATTGAATTATAGAATTTAATTGTTATCTAATTCATGTTTTATTTGATTTCCTAAATTTAATTGAATGTAGTTAATTGTTTATTTTCTAATTGTAAATGCGATTGAATGTATTTAAGTGTCTAATTTCTAATTTTTATATGTGATTTAACTTGTGCTTTGATTCTATTTGAAATTCTTGAATTGAATTGATAGGAAATGTGAAATTATGAATTTGAATGAAAGTGAACGAATGATTGAATGGCTTGTTCATATGATTTAAGTGCATTAATCGTGCACATGAACGTGTTCATTACACAATATCATCCCTTATGCATTCATAACATGTTCATTGCATGCCGTGCGTCATATATGGTTCATTTGGAGTCTTGAGTCTCACGAACACGATACGTTGTCCTTTGTACAGTTTTCTCCAGGGCGGAGACGTACCGGGTTCTTAGGACACTTTCAAGTCTTCTTGGTTTTGTTCGGTAAGAGGCGTTCAGGTGGGTTTCTCTACTATCTAGTTAAACAACCCTATATACTTTCAATGTGCAAAGATTTTGACCAAAATTTATTATACGTATATAGAGTCGTTTTAAGAGTAAATGATTTTAAAGTAAACCCCTTCTTTTATGAACCTACCAAATGATTTGGCGAGAATCGAATGAATGGATGCACAGAATGGGGCCCAGGGACTTGGTGTGAGTGGTGACCCGAGGAGGCATGGGGTGACGGTAAACCCTCACACTAGTCCCACTAATGAACGGTGGTACCGGACCTCGTCAGGAGATTGGCAGGGAAAGGGAGCTGAGTGCCATCTGGGGAGTCATGTTCCCCTTTTGGTCAATGAATGGATGGTTCGGGCCGATCACCCGGCCATCAACCGGAGGGAGAAGGTGTAAATGTTCATGAATGTGCACAAAAGAATGTTATGCATGAATGAAAGAAAGAAAGAAAGAATGTTTAATGAATGTTGTATGATTTTATTGAATTTCGGGATTAGGTATCTATGCTAGTTGAGCCCGTTGCTCTTGGCTTATCTTGTTATATATGTATGTATATTGCTTCCGCATTCGTGATATTTCCGTTTTACCGTCTCTTTGGTAGCGAAAGTTAGTTCCCGCCTAGCTTAGCGAGTGTGTAAGTCCCCGTTCGCTGTGATCTAGCTCGGGTATGGATTGTCCATTCATATTCGGGTCGGGTCTTGGTGTGGGGCATGTGGTACCTTACGCTCGGGTGCTACAGAATCAGCACATGGGATCACCGTCGGCACTTGCCTACCCGGATAGCCACATGTACTGAATTCCTGGGCCCGTGAACATAACATACATGCATAATCTCGCCAAAACATATCAATTCATAAGAAACATAACATATTCATAATTCGTTAGAAAAGGGTTACTCGATAATAATTTACTCGATGACTCCACTTTGAAAATGGTATATGCATATATAAGGTTTATGGCCCAAAACTTATCACATAAGAGTTGTAGGGATTGATACGTAACTAGAACGAAAACACCCTCACCTGGAATAACACGAGACATAAAGCATGAGCAATACGGGTGCCTATTCAACTCGGAAGCCTCCGCCCTGGAAACGAACTTAAATGAAAGAAATGGAAGCTAAGATGAAGAGATGATGCTTCAATGATCACAATTCCCACACAATTGATGCTTGGATGAAGAAATCTCCCACTCCTCCAAGTAGGGTTTGGTTCGGTTGAGCAAGGGAGAAAGAACAAGATGTATGTAATGTGTTTGTATGTAAATGAGAAGCATGGTACGTGATTGCTGCTATGTATCAAGAAGAAATGCTCAAGTTGCTATTAAGTCCTCCCATTTATTAAGTTATGCAATTAGTCACAATTCCATAACAAATGCTCAATTATAACCAATGCAATTAAGTACTCAAGTTCATGAAAATGAGCAAGTAAGTCCATAAAAGAAACTAACTCAAATTCGAGAAATTAATTCACGTTACTATCAAGTTCAATTTATGCAATAAATATCAATTTGATATGAATTTCACAAAATACTTAATATTAAATAACTTAGGATATGATAATTAACATAATCAACATTATTAACATCTAATATATTTAAAATAAAATTAACTATATAAACACGTAAAATAATTATTTCACGCAATTAAGGAGCACACAAGTTATTCACATAATTTCAAATTCAAATATTGCATATATTTCAATTACTCACTTTTTTAACAATTAAACAATGAAATTTAATTATAGAAAACACTAAAAAAAACTAATTAATTTGCGCAACTAGTAAACACATATGTCATTTTAAAATACTGAAAAGTTGGGGCGTTACAAGTGTACACCAACATACGCGTAGCACAATAGGATCGAACCCACAGGGAAGGGAAATTAATCACTACTCAATACTTCTCTCTAATCTAAAGACTAAACGAAAAGCAATTGTTGTTGTTATCTATTAATCTACTAAAACAGAAATTAATGATTAACTAGAATTAAACGCAAGTAACAACTAAAACACACGAATTAACTTCAGTAAACTAAACAGGCAGGGGAAAGTAATGAATCATACAATCAAGAGTCAATACGATACTTATCTGGCAGGTGTAATTCTACAACCTAGTCACTTATATTTGTATTACCCTCTCTCAAGGTGTAACCAAGTGCTTAATTAGTGTTCAGTGTTGCTCTCGCAATCACCAATAGTTAATTAAACCATAGGAGCAAGACTAGTGCAAATCAATATTCTAGCGGCTCGGCGTGGAATAAGATTACAGTTGTATAAGCTAGAACCAAATCTCTTTGTATCCTACAACTTACAAGTTATGAAAACCATCTAAATTACCATCAATCTGTCGATCCATAGGCAATTATGCCACATGCTAAGGGTCATCAGGCCATCGCAAGTCAATTGACACCTGTTTTCAAACTAAGAATTGAACAAGTCATTCAAGTGTCATATCAAACATCTATCATGCAATCATCATCACTCCCCTAGCCCTAGAGAACAAGCTACTCATAATTAAAGTAAAACTCATAAAACTAAAGGAAATTACATTAAAATAATTCATGTTCATCAAATCTAAACAAAGTCTCAAAACCAAAAGCATAAACATTCAGTAATATCTAAAAACGAATCTAACATACGAAAACTAATTAAAGATAAACTCAAAGGAATTAGTTTGATAATTAAAGCAACAATAAAACCGAAAATCGTTCTAAGAATTCAATCCTTTCGTCTTCTCGAATTCTCTGAAAAACTCCTTGTCTGGTCTCCAAATCCTAGGTCACGACCTAGAAGAAAAAGCTCTCTGAAAAGGACTCCAAAACGCACCAATATAGCAGCCCTAATAGTATCTCGCCGACTCTTGGTAACGGGCGTTACCTACCCACGTGCATTTATCGTTAATGCCTGTTACTACTGAAATCGCAATAACGCTTTTATTAGTGGTAACGGGCGTTACCACTTTCCTTCTGCACAGGGGTAATGGGCGTTACCCCTCTTCTCTGGCCAAAAGCTTTACTTCTGTGGCTTGTAACGGGGGTTATTGAATTTGTACTCCTGAGTGGTAATGGGGGCTACCACATTTTCCACCAAAAATGCGTGAAATTGCTTTGATTTGCCGTTTCGTAACTCCAACTCTAAAATCACCTAAACGGAGCATGACAAACACATAAACGCATGAAACGGCATAAAAAATATAATCTAATTACGCTCAAAATCATTCGATTTCGACACTCAACCAAATCCCCCACACTTTACTATTGCTCGTCCCCGAGTAATACTAAAATCAAGAAAACACATCTTCATCAAACCATCTCCTCAAAGCAATCATCAAACCTTCGCCTAAACAAGTATAGCTTATCAAATCAAGGAAACATGAACATAAGATCATCAAAACTTAGTATGAAAAGTATACCCTTTTGTAGTGTGTGAATCAAACGAAACAATGTACAACGACTAGAATGACAAATTCATAATTCCCTTCTAAGTTCTAATCATCAACTTCGGAATACACTCTTCTCACCATTCTCCACTAATGGAATTAAATCAAGACTTAAGATCGGTATGTCTTTTGAGCTTGTAATGTAGGCTTAGGGTAAGATTATGGAATATTTGGGTCAAGTGGCTACTCACCAAGCTTACATCATTCAATCTTTAAACTCAAGGCACTTCAATCTCGCCATTAAACAAGGAAATCCCCCAAATTCTTCGACAATTGTATTGCAACACCCCAAACGGAGGATGCCACATCCCCCGCGCTAAGACCCAAACCCGGTCACGAAATGGAAGGTCCATGCCCGAATCCGAATCAAAGAGAACGGGAGACCAACTCACACACTAGGCTAGGCGGATCTAACTTGACAAACTCAGAGTGCGGAAGCAATTTAAAACCAACAACATCAAATAGCGGAAGTAATTAAAACAACATGCAGAACAGGTGACGGGTTCAACTAGCATAGATACCTAATCCCGAATATCAACATACATAACAGGTGACGGGTTCAACTAGCATAGATACCTAGTCCCGAATATCAATTCATAATTCAATACAATAATCAACATAAGTATCATCAATATCTAATAAAATCCAAGTATTAGCTTACTAACCCCACACGGGTTTAAGTCTAAGTAGAACAAAAACATAACCTCCACAGGCGAAATATGAATACATAACATAAATAGAGTATGTGACAAATGCATCTTAACACAAACTAAACCAACAAGTGTCACTCAGAAGACTCACTTCTGCCTAGCTCAAGCTAAAAGAAAACCTGCAAACTAAAAGATAAAATGAGGGGTCAGTCAACTGATTGAGTGAGGTGGGCTAACGCACACCCACTGTATATATATATAAAGCACAACACAGATCAAAAGGAGGGAATCATGAACCGGAGATAGGTGTTACATACCAAAGACATTTCCAAAAGTACCCCAAAAGATAGATATATAACTTTTAGAAAACATTTCAAAAACTCTATCTCGATTCACAATTCCAAGACAGAAACAGAACATATGCTTGGCGAGTACGAGCTTCCAACCTTTACTCCTCAGAACGGATCAAAACATAAAATACAGAATCAAATCCAACCCCACACCAATGATGGAGGAGATGTACCGTCCCCAGACCACCTAGAACAGATAAACCCTCAAGGGGTAGCGAACCCACAAGAGTCCTCCCCGGCTGTACACCGAAGGCTCAAGATATCACGCCTCCCCTATCTCCCTGAGTCGCGCGATGATATCTCAAATGGAGACTATGCACAGGCCGAGCCGTGACGGCCCTATGCCGTCCCAGGGATTCCTTACCCATAGCACCTCGGATCCATAATAGAACAGAACAAAACAGATACCATATATCATGCCTAACTCGCTACAGAACAGATCATAACCTAACATAACTTTTCAAAACTGCTTACATATGCCTTCATATATAATTTTCCAAAACAGAGTTGATTCACAAGGTCATGAACATATCATATCCAACACATATGTATTTATAATAAGATATACTCGCATACAAGGGTAAAAATCAGCATGTAAAGGCCATAGGTCGCATGACTATACAAAATCCTAAACCTCACCTGAGAAGCGACGAGATACCAGAACTGACAAGACGAATGCATACACGATCAGGTTGTCTCCACCCTGGAGATTACCGTACAGAAAAGGGAATACAGCGTACTCATGAGACAAGAGTGAGACATGAACCACATAGACGTACGGCAATGATTATGAGTACATGAGAGACATACACGCGTGTCTAAAATCATAATTAATGATGCTTAAGAGGATGTGATGAGTGATCGAGTTTATATGCGCAATTAATGTCCCATGAAATAGTCAAACATACAATTGAAGTATACAAGTGGTTCATGATCAATAGATATACAAGTTAACATATATATGTATCCAGCGTAAGGTTAATAAATCCTTCAGTGATGTCACACTTGTTATCATAGGAATTCATTTTAAATGCCAACAGAATAAACCCATATTAATATGAATGGAGTAATAAATAGTTTATACACATTTTATGAGATACAATATGAATTTATAAATTCATTTATGACCCAAATTATATGCTCAATAATCCAAATTTTCTTTCTTTGTAAACAACCATGTACATCCAATTTCATAATATTTAGCCAAGGCACATTTATATATATTCATACCATACACACACGTGCACAGTGCACAATTCGCTCTCTAAATTAACACCACACCACATTAATTTATAGAATATGAAATTTCACGAAAACTATCTCAATTAAGCCATAGTGACAATTACACTTTTAGACGATAATACCTGATTTCTTGAATAACACTTCGGTTCTTCATGGAATTTGGTAGACAATAATAACCTCCCCAATTAACTCAACAATGAGCACCAATTCTCATTTCCAATTACAAGGTAATTACATAATTACATACAATCGATATCGATTACGAGATCACTTCCTTACCAACCCATGTATGTTAAAGTATTTATTCTTGCAACTACACTCACAATAGAATATTCATAAGAACATTTAGGTACCATAGAACATGAATTCATGGTAAATTCTAAATAGCATAGGAATAAATTGAAATACAAAAATATAACCTTAATTGTCAATTGAATACGCAAAGAATTAAATCCATATAAATTGAAGAGGAAACAGGGGAAATTTACAATTAAGAAGCAGCGGGAGTGATCACAGCGACTGATGAAGGTGACAAACCGACTTATTTGTTGTTGCTACTTCTTTAAGGCAAGAGGGTGGCGCCGACTGGAATGATGGAGCAGAAGTGATGACTGGATGATAGCGTTTTGGTGGCGCCTAGCAGTGAGATCGATGGTTGGCGAGGCTATTGCCGAAGCAGAACTGGTGGTTTAGTGATGGTGCAGGAAACACCCAAGGTTGAGAAGGACGAGAGGCCGGTTGGCACTAAGAACAGGGGAGTGGTGATGTCGGGTGGTGGCGGCAAAGAGGGGGATTCCGGCTCTGATCAGATCTGGCTAAGAAAGGGGAAGAAGAAATAGGGTGGTTGCCGGATCTGAACCTCGACAGCAGCGGTGGTCCTCGTCCGAATCATTGCCAAAAGGTCACGGTTGTCGGTGCTTGTAGTGGCGGAGGGTGAGCTCAGTTGCTGTTTCTGAACCGAGATGAAGGGAAGAAAAGAGAAACATTGCCGAGTGGTTGTGCGTCGGATCTGTAGCCAGACCGCCGTGGTTGTTGGTGCACTACGGTGGAAGAGCTCGCTGTGGGGCGGCTGTACTTGGTGGCAGGCCGAGGTTTCGCTGGCGGGAGGAGTGGTGGTGCGCGGCTTCGCAGTTGTAGCACCCGGGACGATAGGCACCACATCCCCCGCACTATGAGTCTAATCCACATATGAAATAGGCAGTCCACACATGAATAGGACTCACAGCGAACGGGTGACAATCAAAAGTACAGTCCTGACTAGGCGGAAGCTAACCCTGGAACCATCAACAAAATCCAAAATGCGGAAGCAAGGAAATCATTCATGAAATAAATGAAATCCAATACGAATATAAATACGGCATATCGGAGTTCAAATTGCAAATCAAAGCATCAACATATATCATAGATCATTTAATATATGCTTTCGTACACATTGGAATTCATATTGATCCACAAATCAAGCAATTGACAATTTATTGCAATTAAAACAATTAATTCAATTAAATAGAAATACACAAAATAAATCACAACAAATCAACCGGGCATCCGATTGACGAACGGAAAGTGGCGTTGGACTCACCACAACGAAAGGGACCTTCTGTCCGAAAGTCACTGGAATGCCGCTACCCTAGCCGGTCGAACAGCCACCGACCGCCACCGGAACACCTCCTCCGGTGGTCGGAAAAATCCCCGGAAGGACAGGAACGTGCGTCTCGGCCTGCTCAACAAAAGCCCTCAATCAATTTCAGAAAATTCCAAACACGCCGGACTTCGTTGAAGAAAAACCGAACTTAAATCCAAGGACGAAAACTGAAATTAAACGTAAACCATAAAACGAAAATGAAATCCGAGCATACCGTTGGAAAGCTTGTAACAAGCCCTACGAAAGCCCCAAGTCAAACCGCCGGAAAAACCATCGGAACAGTAACCGGTTCAGACCCGCCGGTTCACCACCGGTTCACCGCCGGTCCGCCGCCAATGGTCGGTTCTCGGGACGCCGTCGATGCCATCCGCTAAGTCTCGTCAATCCAAGCAACTTTCGTGAAGGCTCCACCACCAAAACCGGTCGAGAAAAGGCCGAACCACCACCCCAAAGTTACACCGCTACGTCACCGCCGGAACCACCACCTACGCCGCGATTCGCTCGAACAGGAGGCCGAAAATGGAACGGGAAGGGTCGAAAACGTGGGGTTGGGTGGTTGTTAGCCGGCGAGGGTCGCCGAAACGCCGCCAGCGAGGAGGTGGCGCAACGCACCACCGTCGGACCACCGCTGCGCCACCACCGGTCACTTTCAGGCCACGAAACTGGTACGGTTGTGACGGGCTCGTCGAGCTGATGAATTTTCACTATCGATTCGTCGAATTCCGTCGAGAAACGAGGGAGAACGAGCTAGTGTGTGTTTTCACACCTCCACTGTATGTGAACAGTGTCGGATCACTGGAGAAGACGATGCAGGCTGCTGATCTGATTTTGGCACGCAAAACGAGGAAACCCGAGTATATATCTCGGATCCTCGTACTCAAAAATGATCGGAAGAACGGGCTAACGAAGTCAGAATTGGGCAAACTTAGAGTCTACGGACTCGTCTCGATGCCCCGGACGCAAAGGAGGGGTCAAAGAAGTCAAAATCTCTACCGAACGAGAAGTGACCGGAAAAACCCCTCTAAAAGAAGAAAATTACAAAATGGGCCCTAACTCTAAAAGAGTTCAAAAGAGGGCCACACAACGCACCAATCACATAATTAAACACATAAAAAGGTTGAAAGGTGACGTACCTTATTTATCGAATGAGCGGGGCGTTACAATCTTCCCTCCTTCAAAAGGACCTGTCCTCAGGTCCTACTGTTGGACCGAAAAAGTTTCAAACTGGAATTGTATCGATCTATTTCCCGAAATTGCTTAGCATCTTAGCCTTGGTTGTGAAGTTTACTCCCCCTATTTGTATCACCCCTTCAGAGTCTGGTAGTCACAAAGATCTACTCGAACACTTGGCCGTTAGTCACTTCAAATCTCGTTCGACCGCTACTAGTCCATTGCCTCGTCACTTGATAACCGTTGTCTGTCCAGGCATAACGCAAACTCGATAAACAAGAGAGAATCCCATCTCTCAACACACAAGTGAGGAAGCCCCGTCCCTCAGCATACACAAAAGAGAGAACCCCGTCTCTCGGGCACAGAATTGAGAGAACCCCGTCTCTCAAACACAGAATTGAGAGAACCCCGTCTCTCAAACACAGAATTGAGAGAACCCCGTCTCCCAGCCTAAGTCTGTCAGATTCCACATCTTCCCAGACATCTAGTTTGAGAAAATCCAGCATTTCTCAAACTCCTAAATCCAAGAGAATCTAACATCCCTCGAATACCTAAGTACAAGAGAATCCAGCATCTCTCGCACAGAAAACAGAAAGAATCCAGCATCTTTCTAGCACATAAACAGGGAGAATCCACATCTTCCTGGCACGTAATCAGAGAGAATCAAATCTCCCTTTCACTCAAGCACACAAGCAGAAGCAAGGTTCACAATAATCAACACACACTCCACTGGCCAGGGTATCACATAATAACAAAATTTTAAATATGTAAACGATGCATGTATGCTCGTGCGATGGATGCTTAGTGTACCGTTCACCGTAATAATGGAATTGATGTTGTGACTTTACTTCTACGATTGGATAGTCTGATCTCTAGCTGGCTTGATTCCCAACTTGTCTTTCCTATCTTTAGTAAATGTTTGACTGAGAAAGTCAGACCCTTGGTTGATCCTATTCTCGATTCCATTCGGATCCTTACTCATAGTTATCTTCTGCAATTAACCGAGCACCAGTTTATTCCGCCTACGATCAGAACATTTATCTTTGTACCAGGTTCATTATATTCTCTTTGGCCGTACAAGAATCTTGAACTTTAACTCCCACTTCATACACTGTCACTAACTGGTTAAATTCTTTGTTGAAGATTTGGTCATCTGGAACTAGTTGACATCCTTCTTAAAAGTGATAAATTTGACCAATTTTCCTTTCTTGAAACTAATTTAGGAATCCATCAGAAGTTCCCTGATAGTATCATCATCCTCACTGTCTGAATCACGCACTTATAAATTCCCAAACGAACCACTCTCTTCGATGCCTTATGAAGATCTTCATTCCGGTTATATTAACTTAACTCAAACTTTGAAGGTTTAAACTGATAACGCCGCCTTATTCTTTTCCTGTTACTATCATTGGGTCATTCATGTCCGTGAGAAGTATCTTCCTCGAGTATCACTGTGAATTTAAGTTTCATGTCTAGTCGTGCTCTCCCCCAAGAAATTTTATCTCAATTCCTTAGACTTTTCTACCACTTCTCGGATCAAAACACCTTAATTTCATCAACTTAGCTTCCTCGGTATAAGTGGTTCTAATCACGCCACTTATCTAGTGATAGTCCTCACATTTCCTTTGAAGCAATTAGTAGGAATGACAACCTGCTTCTTTCGTTCTCACTTTCGATTCTATTTTCCCAAACCTCAGAATTTTCCATTTCCTTTTTAACCAACCAGTACAACCCAGAATTTCTTCTTTTCTTGATTCCAGTAAGAATCAGTCGGAGTACCACTTGATAAATAAGATGTGGGGAATACCTATCAAGTAAACACTAAAATGCATGTCGGGTTAGGGTGCCAATGCCATATCACACTTGTAAACAATTAAAGATGCAACACATTAGAACAATTATACAAATTAGAGATGTGCATATAAATAGATAAATTTAAATAATTAAAGCGACGTATGATGCACGTGCTTATGAATGCATAGAACCTGTCACCGTAGTTGTAAACTTTAACTTGGTATATTTCTTTGTTTCTCAAATTGCAGGCTTGTCTTGAATTAATTGTTCCCCTCTTCTTTACCCACGGTCTTTCAAATCTTCAAAGTTCCCGTGTATCAACTTATGGATCTCCCAAGTCCAAGATTGAAATCTCTTGAACCCAAATTCTTCAACACCCATGAAGTTGGTATCTTGACTTCTATTGAAGAATCAATCTCCAATTGTTTACATTTGAATACATAATTTCCCTCCAATAGTTCTTTGTATTTCTTTATCGTTTCCATTTGTTGCTCCAAAGCTCTTAATTAAATCTCACAACTCGACACTTCATCTTGAATTTGGAAGATGAACTCATATCCGGCCGAAGATAAAATCCTTAGCATTGTCATTTTCCATGAACTTATACTTACCACGTCGACTAATTTTCTTTAATCCTTCTCAATCCAACTCCCGATTCTGAAGCATGAGAATTCCCTCTTCGTAGTCTCTTCATCCTTTTTCATCGATCTAAATCCCAAGCTATATTATTCTTCATATTTTCTTCCGCCTCTTTCTCAAGTTAGATGGTCTTTACTACTTCTCAACCACGAACCTACTTTACTTTAATTCTCTTGAAGGTCATCGCCTCCACGTGGATAGAAACCTCGAATCTAAAACATCTTCGAGATCTCTCTTCTTTGGAATCTGGTTGACAAATCTTCGTAGTGTTACAAACATGTTGATCTCGTGAGACCAAATCATTACACACCACAAATCCCGTCTCATCATGGATTCACCATCGGTAATAGAGCTTGCAAACTTCTCCTTCGAACTGCCCTCTTATTCTGAACTATGTCACTCGAGCCCTAACCTCATTTTAGAAAAGGTTTGACTCTTAAATTTCTATAGAAATCCCCAAGGCATTCCTTACAGCTTCCGAGCTAAAAGAAGAGCTTGTGGTAGCCTGTGGTTGTCGTAAAGATTGGTCGTGGTTTGATATTGTCTTCATATCCTATGAATCACAACTCATTTTGAAAATATATGCATGCGATTAGTATATGCTCATGCCACATAATTAACACCAAAAGAATGGATTCAATACAAAATGCAACAAATAATCTAATAAAGTTTGAAAAAAATCACAATTCAGTATTCAAGAATGATGCAATGCACACATTGACAATTAGTTCCTATGCCGTGCGACCTATACTCGAGACAACATAACCCAGAGCACTGGTTCTGAACCTGGTAGCTCTGATACCACCTAAAGATGTAGCACCCGGGACGATAGGCACCACATCCCCCGCACTATGAGTCTAATCCACATATGAAATAGGCAGTCCACACATGAATAGGACTCACAGCGAACGGGTGACAATCAAAAGTACAGTCCTGACTAGGCGGAAGCTAACCCTGGAACCATCAACAAAATCCAAAATGCGGAAGCAAGGAAATCATTCATGAAATAAATGAAATCCAATACGAATATAAATACGGCATATCGGAGTTCAAATTGCAAATCAAAGCATCAACATATATCATAGATCATTTAATACATGCTTTCGTACACATTGGAATTCATATTGATCCACAAATCAAGCAATTGACAATTTATTGCAATTAAAACAATTAATTCAATTAAATAGAAATACACAAAATAAATCACAACAAATCAACCGGGCATCCGATTGACGAACGGAAAGTGGCGTTGGACTCACCACAACGAAAGGGACCTTCTGTCCGAAAGTCACTGGAATGCCGCTACCCTAGCCGGTCGAACAGCCATCGGCCGCCACCGGAACACCGCCTCCGGTGGTCGGAAAAATCCCCGGAAGGACAGGAACGTGCGTCTCGGCCTGCTCAACAAAAGCCCTCAATCAATTTTAGAAAATGCCAAACACGCCGGACCTCGTTGACGAAAAACCGAACTTAAATCCAAGGACGAAAACTGAAATTAAACGTAAACCGTAAAACGAAAATGAAATCCGAGCATACCGTTGGAAAGCTTGTAACAAGCCCTACGAAAGCCCCAAGTCAAACCCCCGGAAAAACCGCCGGAACAGTAACCGGTTCAGACCCGTCGGTTCACCACCGGTTCACCGCCGGTCCGCCGCCAATGGCCGGTTCTCGGGACACCGTCGACGCCATCCGCTAAGTCTCGTCAATCCCAGCAACTTTCGTGAAGGCTCCACCACCAAAACCGGTCGAGAAAAGGCCGAACCACCACCCCAAAGTCGCGCCGCTGCGTCACCACTGGAACCACCACCTACGCCGCGATTCGCTCGAAAAGGAGGCCGAAAATGGAACGGGAAGGGTCGAAAATGTGGGGTTGGGTGGTTGTTGGCCGACGAGGGTCGCCGGAACGCCGCCGGCGAGGAGGTGGCGCAACCCGCCACCGTCGGACCACCGCTGGTCACTTTCAGGCCACGAAACTGGTACGGTTGTGACGCGCTCATCGAGCTGATGAATTTCCACTATCGATTCGTCGAATTCCGTCGAGAAACGAGGGAGAACGAGCTAGTATGTGTTTTCACACCTCCACTGTATGTGAACAGTGTCGGATCGCTGGAGAAGACGATGCAGGCTGCTGATCTGATTTTGGCACGCAAAACGAGGAAACCCGAGTATATATCTCGGATCCTCGTACTCAAAAATAATCGGAAGAACGGGCTAGCGAAGTCAGAATTGGGCAAACTTAGAGTCTACGGACTCGTCTCGATGCCCCGGATGCAAAGGAGGGGTCAAAGAAGTCAAAATCTCTACCGAACGAGAAGTGACCGGAAAAACCCCCCTAAAAGAAGAAAATTACAAAAAGGGCCCTAACTCTAAAAGAGTTCAAAAGAGGGCCACACAACGCACCAATCACATAATTAAACACATAAAAAGGTTGAAAGGTGACGTACCTTATTTATCGAATGAGCGGGGCGTTACAGCAGTAGCGAAGGACTGGCCTCCTTCCTTGCGACAGGTGGCGAGACGATGGCGGAGGTGGTGATGGTAGAGGGCTGAGTCGCGGCGGCGGTTTGATGGAGAAGAAGACTGCTGCGCTGCTACTAGAAATCGAAAGGGGAAGAAATGGGGCAGCGAAGAAGGAGAAAAGAGGAGGATCGGCGGAGGTGAGAATGGTGGTTGGCAGCGGCTGTTTGCTGGTTGTCGGAGATGGCAGCGCCGCTGCTGCTACTGCTGCAAATCGAAAAGGGAAGAAGAAATGGAATGGAGCAGCTGCTAATCGTGAGGGAGAAGAGGGGTAAATGTATTAGGGTTAGGTTTTCAGATTATAAAAGGTCTCCAAATTCAGTATTTGCAAATTAGTCCCTCAAGAATTAAGATGATGCAATTGAGTCCTCAAATTCCAATTAGGTTTCAAATAGATCCAATTCAGAGATTTAGAATTTATAAAAGTTCCCCGAAGATTTAAAGTGGTGCCCAATTAAGTCCACTCTAATTTCTCATAATTAGAAATTGACCCCCAAAGTTCAATAATTCAGATTTAGCCCACATATTTCAAATTACAGAGCAAATAGTTATTAAACACATATTTCAATTAAGTTCTCATGTTTTCATAAGGTTGAACTCGAGTCAATTAAACTATTAAAACATGAACAAGGCAATTCAAGCACAAGCAGAGTTAAATAAATAACACTCCAATTGCACGAAAACGACATCGTATCTTGCTCCGAAAATGCGGGGTGTTACTGTAACATCCCGACTGATCAGACTCTCAGGTAACCTATTATGTGCGCTACTTAATTAATTCTCTTATGTGATTATGCGATATTTAATTGCTAACGAGTATTAATTGAAGTTATTTGAACTTAATTGCTTTGATATGAATTTGTTTAACTTGAACATTTAATTTTCCTTCACTTTGTATTTTGCTCGTTTTAGATTCGTATTTAATTCTGATTTTTGTGAACTCGTAATATGTCTTAATTATATGCTTTATGGACTCGTTTATATGCTCGTTATATGTTTTGGTATTTGATTTGGTTTCCTTTTTGGGTTCGTTTTGGAGACGGGACCTAAAGGAGGCTAAAGAGCATTTAGCGCACCTTGGGTTCCGGGACGCGTATCTTGAGCTCGGGAATTCGGATTCAAATTCTGTCACCTCCGTTGAACTCATCTCGACGATTCGGGTTTAATGGGACAAGCCTCACATTTTTCTAAGCTCGTTAAGACCTTCTAATTTCGCCCGTAACGAGCCCCTTATGCTTGAAAGACACCTTTTGACCTAGCTATGACTTTGTGGACCCCACTTAAACTTAACTAAGCCTTTAACCTTGACTCCAAACCCTTGGTTAAGCCCTCTCTTTCCCCTTTTTCTGCTGAAACTGATCCAATCTCTCCCTCTCTCCCGAAACCGATCAGCCAAGCAAAGTAAGGAGGAAGAAGAAAACCCTTTGTCCATTTTCTTGATTTTGAGCTCAAATCTTCACCCAATTTGAAAGGTGAGTTCATGGTTGAAATCTTCTCTCTCTCTTCTCTCTTTTATGTGCTCTTGAGTTCATTTGCATGGTGGATTGATGAGATATGGCAAGCATGTGAATAGTAGTTGGGAGAATTTGTTGGATTCTTGCTCCTTTCTTGTTTTCTTGAGATTTGATGATGTTATTATGCGACTAGGACTTGATTCTTAGCATTTATTACTTTTCCTTGCTTGGTAGTTGGAGTATGAGGGTTTGATATTATTTGGGTTGCTGAGTTTGATGTTTGAGCCAATTACGTTTTTCTGTAACGAGACACGGGGGTGCCTCGGTTTACCCTTTGTTGGTGACAAGGGCGTGTCACCTTTTGATTTCGTTGTTCGTTTTTCTGTACAGAGACACGGGGGTGTCTCGGTTTGCCCTTCTTGGTGACACGGGCGTGTCACCTTCGGGTTTTCGTTGTTCGGTTTCTGTACTGAGACACGGGGGTGTCTCATCTTGCCCTTCCAGGGGGGCATGGGCGTGTCCCCTAGGAACTCTAGTTTTTCGCCCGTCTTTGCTTGGTTTTGCTTCCTTTCCGTTGCTTCTTGTTGATCCTTCTTGCCTCGTTTTGATGTGTATGCATGACCAACTTGTTATATTTTGTGTTAAGCCATATGTTATGAATTTGTGCTTTGTTTTATCTCCTCGTTTATGACGTATGTTCGTATATGCATTGAATACTCGTAAATGATCTAAATGTGGATTCATTTCATATCATTTGCATCATAAACATACATACGCATGTACCGAGCGTCAATGTGGTTCATATTGAGTCTAAGAGTGTTTCTTGTTGTTTATCTTGTTCAGAGGATCTCCCTGTAGAGGACGAGCTTGCTCCCTAGGTGTTCGGTTGTCACAATTTTATCTCCACTACGTTCGTTGATAAGGTGAGGTTTTTGTTCTTTTAGTTATTCGACCTATAACCCTACTTGATTTTAGGCCTCGCATGTGGATACATATAATATATGGTAAATAAGTGTATGATACTTATGTTGCGGGATTTGCCCCATTTGTTATAAGAGTTTAAAATGTTTTGTATAAGTATATAAGCTATTTTGCTTTTGTTTGAAAAGTTTAATTTTTTGCAAGTGTGTGTGTGTAAGCGAGATGTGGCTTTGAAAGATAAGCTTTGAGATATGTTTGTGTGACTTTCGTGATATGTTTGGGCCCCGGAGTGTGGTATGGTAATATCGGGACGGCCGAGGGGTCGCCGAGCTCTTCCATCAACACCTCCATTTGAGAGTCTCGCCCAACCTTGGGAGGCTGAGGAAGGGTGTTTCTCTTGAGCCGGCGGAGGTAACCGCCGAAGGTTTCAAGGTAGTAATTAAACCTTGTCTCTTCTGTGTATGTGGATAGTTAGGGCCGATCAACCCTTCTATGAACGGGTGTTAGGGATGGATTCTGATTTGTTTTGTTTTGCTTTGATCTTCGTATATGGAAGTGGGGATGTGTGTGGCTCTTACTCGCTGAGTTGGTTTAGCTCTGTATGATCTATGGAATGAGAGTGGATTCTTAATTTACATAAAACTTGGAGTTTGGCTTTTGGCCTTGTACCTTTCCTTTAACCTATGTATATCTATATCACGGGAACTACTTTGGCTTCCAAAAACCACTCTCGGTTCAAGGATTTTTCCGTTTTGATTAAATGCTTTGCTCTATATATATATATCGGGTGCGTGAGTTAGCCCCCTCACTAATCGCTAGGACTAACCTTCGTTGTTGTTTTTCCCCTTTTCCCTTTCTTTAGAGTTTGCAGGTTCTTCCGAGTCAAGCTAGGCGGCAAGTGTCTTTTGGGTTTAATTGTGGTATAGCTTGAGTCTTCATGCATCGTAGTGGATTTCTTCTTCTTTTGCTTATTATTTTAAGATTATGTATTCGGTATACACTTATGCTCTTCTGGCCGTGATGGCATTGTGTATTTTGTATATGATCGAGCTTGAATACTTGACCCTCTCCCATTTTGATATGTATATGTGATGATCTTGGGAATCATGTTTGGTATATGAATTGCTTCCGCTACTCTGATTTTAATTCTCGCAGTTCTTGAGGGTGCAGGCCGCCTAGCGAGGGTGTGAGTTTTGTGTGTATCCCGTTCGCTATGGTTTGATACGGGTGCGAACTTCCATTTCGTTACTCGTGTTAGACCTTAGTGCGGGGGATGTGGCACCCTTCGCTCCGGGGGTGTTACATCCTTGCGTGGTATCAGAGCTCTCGGTTGCCAAACCAGAGCTCTCGAGTCGTGTTGAGTCTGTCTAGGTCATTCGGTATAGGAGTATGTGATTATTTGCATTCATTTACATCTCTATGTGACTTAATTGCTTAAATTCTCGACAATTGACTTCATAATCATGAATTGAACCCCATGCATCGATATCTTCTTGATTTGTGAATTTTCAGGATGCCTCCAAGAAGGAGAGCAGATAGGGAGCAGACTCCTGATCTCAATCAACCCCCTCCACAAGTACCTTCACCTCCTCAGATGAATGCTGAGAATATTGTGCAGGCTCTTCTGAACCAACTTCAACAGAATAAAAGGAATAATCCACCATGGGAAGGACAAGGTGGGCAAGTAACTTCGGCCTTTAAGGAGTTCAGAAACAACAATCCACCTAAGTGGTATGGAGGGGATGATATCCAAGCCGAAGAGTGGTTGTCAGAAGTCGCAGGAATTTGGGAAATTTGCCCCGCCCCTTCGCATGAGAAAGCTGTTTGTACGGCCCGGTTTGTGCAAGGCCCCGCGTCCAATTGGCTCAAGGCTATGAGAGCTCGATTGGAGAGGAATGGAGAAGAGTTTGATTGGGAAAGCTTTGTGAGAGAGTTTCGTCACAAGTATGTTCCAACAAGTGCTCGTGAGAGAAGACTTCAGCAATTTACAGAATTGAGACAAGGGAACCGTTCGGTTGAAGAGTATATTTTGGAATTTGAGAGACTTGCACCGTACGCCCCACACATCACCAATGATGACACCCAGAAAGCCCGTAATTTCGTTCATGGCTTGAGATATGATATCCAAAATGCTATTAAGGCTGCTACCGTGGATACGTGGGAAAAGGCTACGAGGAAGGCAATCAAAGTGGAAGCTAACAACACAAGATTGAGACCGACTTACTCTTCGGGCCAGGGTTCGAGCTCAAATTTGGGGAAGAGGCCAGCATCCTATAGTGGGCCTCCGGTCTTCAAACCCCAATGTCTTAATACTACGGTCAAGAAAGGTCGACCTCCGGTACCGGCGGCACCAGCTCTACCGGCCCCGATTCAATGTAGTTATTGCAAGGGTCCCAATCACACCGAGGAGTCATGCCGAAAGAAATTGAGGAGATGTTATAAGTGTGGAGAGCCCGGTCATTTGATTAGTACTTGCCCTCAAGTGAGAGCACCTCAGCCTCGAGCCCCTCAACCATTGAATGTTATGCCTCCGAGAGCACCGATCCAAGCGAGAGCTTATGCTTTGGAAGACGAGGAAGAGAATGTGGATGTGGATGCCAACGCGTGGTTGAAGGTACAATCCACATTGTGACAGCCCGGTTCGGGACCGGATCAATAAAGGTAAACTAAGGGCGACGTAAGGGTGTTTATAGAACTTGATCCGTATTTTAAATAAATCATATCATGCATCCCTACATGAATTGAGTGCTCATATGTGATATTAGGTGACCAAAAGGGGGGGGGGGGGGGGGGAAACTACCTTTAAACCCTATAAGCACTACTTATTTCCGAACCAGCACTATACCGTTTTATTCAAGAGACCTCGAAGAACCTATACCTACTTTCTTAGAATTTTTCAACTCTCTTTTCAATGCTTTGAGGTTTCGTTTATGTGTCCAGAGCAATTTAAGAATTTATTTTCAAATAAGAATTCCCGTCGGTAAGAAATATTTCCTTCGTTAGAATGATTTAGCCCTTGAGATCATCACCATAACGTTCCTCGAATTTTTCTACATTTTTGGAAAGCCTTTCGGATCTTCAAATCTTATCCTAGTATTTATTTCATAATTTAATTAATTTTCGAAATTCAAGAAAATCAAATCTTCCGAAGCTTATAACTTTTAAACCGTACGTCCGATTTCGACCCGTGAGTAACCGTTTCGAAGAAAATTTTATTTCCTAGCTCTTGGACACTTTTCCAACTTCAAAAATACTCAGGAGAAAGGTGAAATTACCAGAATACCCCTGCTGTGACAATTATGTAAAGAAGGAAACCTAGTTTTGGAAATTTCATAAAGTACCCCACCTTAAGTCCCTAAAATAAATATTATTTGCACTTTGGTCCTTCCCAACAACTATAAATAAGTGTGTTGGGGTCTCATTTTGTGCTCACTCCATTCTCTTCCTCTCCCCATAGTGGCCGAACTCCTCCCCCCTTTTAAGGTTAGTTTTCTTATTTTTTTATGTTTTAATTAGTTTAATTTATTTTTTAATTTGTGTTTTATTTTATGTTTTATTTTATTTATTAATTATGCTAGGTTTAGGATTTAATTTATGTTTTATTTTGTGCATGAATTATGTGATTTAATTTATGCTTTAATTATTCATGAATTATGAATTATATTTCTTATAGTATAGTTTATTATGAAATGTGTTACATCATTTAATTTTGTGACAAATTAATTATGTGACAATTATGCTAGCATGTTATATGTTACATTTTAATTATTTTATGATCATACTTAAGTAATTTAATTTATTTCATGATTTAATTAAATGTTACATGTTATTTAATGTTACATAATTAAAGTATAACCTATAGTTTTAAATGTTACATGTTTAATTAATTGTTACATATAATTATACTTGACCAATTGATATATGTTATGGTATACATGTATAATATACGTATACGTATTTGATTCCAATACGTATAAATACGTGTATACTTTCGTATAAATACTATGTGTATTTCCCTAATAAATACGTATGTACTTTTGTATAAATACCGTATGTATTCTAGTATAAATACGGCATGTATTCTTGTATAAATACTGTATGTACCTTGTATAAATACTGTATAAATACGGTAGGTATCCCCGTACAAATACCGTATACATACAGTATAAATACCGTTTACATACAATATAAATACACGTATACATACAGTATAAGTACAGTATACATACAGTATATATACCATATACTTGAATAGTGACCTTTGACCTTTGACCCTTGACCTTTGACTTTTACATTGACTTTGACCTTGACCAAGAATTTTGACTTTTAACCTAATTGATCATTTCAAAGAGACGAATTCAACGGTCAAAGCATTTTTCGAAAATTCTCAAAAACAAGGGATCAAAGTAGATTTCAAAGTTCACATTGGGGTTGTTCTAAGACCCTAAGAACATACCCCTAAGCTTTTGATACGAGTTTTCTAATGAGACTAATCGTTTGCCCGAACTCTTTCTTCGGGAAAGATTATCCCTTGTTTAAATGTGTCGTATTCTTTTCAATCTTACACTTCAATACTTGACTACCCGCACTCAATCATGCATCATTAATCATTTGTGGGACTCAGACCCTTAAGCTCATAGTAGTCTGTCACTTACGGGAGATAATACCGAGTTCTGGGATCCGCAGGGTACTGTGTGAACCCTGTCTTCTACCAACTATCAGCTTATCTAAATAAATAGGTGAGGTTTAAACTATTTCAACTGGAACCATGAATATTCCTTCGTTTTCAAATGATTTCAAAATCAACGCCTTCGGGTGCAAAGATTCCTATCTTTCAAGTTAACGTTTTCCCGTTTGGGGCAATGCTTCGAGTTTAAAGTCAATGATCTCTGATATACGTTCTGTTCACTGTTATACTGCTTTGATTAAAGGTTCAGTCATTTGAACTCTGTGTGCTTATGCACCTTTGTTATTCTGAAAGCAAGCTTTGGAAACTTTGTTATGTTGGGCCCTGGCGGTATGGTTAGTAGTAGACCGGGAGGCGTGTGCCAATGGCTACTATGATACTGGCCGCCGTAATGACCTTGATGATGGTTTAATCAGAGGTTGGTTACTCCACATCGAAGGTCGGGAGAGGTGGTAAATTCCTCTCGTTTTGCACCTCACCGCGGGGTAGCTCCCTGGGCGCGACAATAAGGGGAGAAGGGGTGGTGCATGTGATTATGGGTGTCGGGGTCCTAACGGATCTCGATACCAACTTTGTAAATGTTTTGAGGAGTAAAGGGTGGATATGGCCTAGCTTGCGGGCAAACTTTGGTTTTAAAGTCTGGTTCATACTTTTGGAAAATATCCCGTACCCTGTTCCCGTTTTTAAGTATATATGAACCAGAACCTCTGATGTGTGTGCTTGTGTGTGCTTGTGAAAAATCCCGTTTTAAGATAAAAGAGTTTCTTTCCGGTTTGAGGAAAGTCGCTAAGAAAGTCTTTCAAAACCCTTCAAGTCCAATTACTCTTTCTTACTGCAAATTACCTCACTTAGTCCCTTTGACTAATACCTCTACCCTGTTTTCTGACCTCATGGTTTCAGGTAGGCAGCCCGGCGCTTCCTAGAGGTATCTTGAAGCTGTAGGAGGTCTTTTGTTAAGTCAGGATTGCTAGTTGCTTTTCCTTTGTCCTGCATAGTCGTGGTTACCTCTACCTTTACGTTGCATGTTTTACTATGAGAACTTGTTCAGGCTACGACCTGAATTACTTGGACTCCGTTTTTATTATGTTCCTTTGTTTTCCCTATTGAACTAAGGTTTTATGTTAATATTATGGCTACTTGCTTCTGTGGTTATGCATATACTACTGTGTTGCATTCATGTTTTCAAAAGTTTAAAATTATTCTGAAATTCCGCTGCGTTGTCAACACTGGTTACTCTGATCTTTGTTATGTTCTGTCCGTTCGCGGAAGTATCTCTCAAGTAATAAAGCTTCCCAGTTACTTGGGTGATACAACGGTGCGGGGTTGTGGCGTTGGGGCGCTACAGCTAAGGTGGTATCAGAGCCTCAGGTTGAGTAAGAAGAGACTTAACCTGGGAGCTCGAAGCATAGAGGATGTTTTGAGTTTACTTACTCTACATCTTGGTATTCATATCTGTGCTTACTCTGTAGTTATGGACAGTGCGAGTCTGCGTGCTTTCACTAAAGTTATGGACAGCCTGAGTCAACGAGAGCAGGATGAGGTATATTTTGAGGAGCTTGAGCCCCCTCGTACAGTAGCAGTAGTTCGCCGGGGTAGGGCCCATTACTATACATGGCAGCGAGCGCAGGAGAGGGGACACCTGGGGTATTCGTACCCCAATAGGGTCGTTCATCAGCTGGAAACTGAACGGGATGGATACCTACAGGATAGCTTGAGATTGAGAGAGGTTCGGCTGGAGGCTATTCGTTACCATGATTTGGCAGCACAGCACCGGACTGATCGGGATATTGCCCGGGAACATACCAGAGAGATGGAGGCTCGATTGACAGAGGAACGCCAGGCCAGAGTCCAGCAGGCGTCCCGTATTGCACAATTAGAGGCAGACTTGGCATATATGACTACTGATAGGGATTTTGCTATGGAGATGCACCATCGTTATCAGAGCCGGATTAGGGCCCGACTTTGTGAGACTTTCTACCTTACCGATGAGCAGGCGGCTTTGGAGTACGAGGGACCAGTACACAGTGAGTCAGCTGCTCCAGGGGACCCTATGGACACACATGCAGGAGAGGATCAGGAGACAGAGGGATCATCTGAGGAGGAGAGCCCATCTCCAGCACGACAAGGAGATTTCGTTGTTGTATCTGATGATAGCGATGGAGCCAGTCATAGCCAGCAGTAGAGGAGCTGAGTCCGGACCGTTGGGACTTGTATATAGAGGCAGATAGCAGTAGCATATATATACTCAGCAGGTATGCAGCACATTATGACAGATAGGGTGACTTCTGACAGGTGCAGAGGGGATTATATATACCCCAGAGATCCCCGCTTTTGGCAGATTATGACAGTTGACAGATGATGTTTTGGAGAGCTTAGGCTGTACGGGAGCAACTCAACTTAGCATCGGGTCCTCCCCCTTTTTGTCTTTTTGGTCAGATATAGCCTTTGTATAAAAGCTTTTCCAAATTTTGCATATATGACATCATCTTTTGCGGCTTTACTCATGTCATTGCATGTTACCATTCTCTATATCTATCATGTCATGAGTTTTAGAAATGCTTCAAGATACCATTAGGGCCGTGCATGGATCATACCATTTCATTTTGTGCATCTATATATATGACTGTTTTCTGTTACTAGTGAATAATGATTGCTTAATGGATTAAATTGGGACACTTTGAATTGATGACTACGTGCCTAATTACAACTTTGATGATTGATTGTTATTTACTGATGTGGAACATTGAGTATATGGACCATTCTTATCGCCATGCATTATATCTGTTTGGGGTGATATTATGAATACAGTGACAATATACCGCCGAGAAGAGCTCCACGTGAACGCATTCCACCGCCACCGCCACCACCTGAGGAATTTCCCCGTCCTCCACCGATACCACAAGAACAACCAGAAATTGGGGAGACTTTGAGGCAATTTGCTCTGGCTTACAACTCAGTTAATGAAAAGACACTTGAAAAGTTTCTCCGAATGAACCCCCAGAAGTTCTTCGGAGAGCCCAATGATCTTAAAGCTGAAAACTAGATTGCAAGCTTAGTGAAGATCTTCGAAGCCATGAACATCTTTCCGGAGGATAGAGAGCGAGTTCATTTTGCAACCTTCCTCCTGGAAGGAGCAGCGCTGAATTGGTGGAATCATACGAAGAATGTGTGGATTGAAAATGGGATAAGGTACGGCTGGACTGAGTTTGTTAGAGCATTTGAGAACAAGTTTATTCCGCAAGTCGCTCGGGATGCCCGGGAATCCGAGTTTATGAATCTTACCCAAGGAACACTATCTGTGGCAGAGTACGAGGCCAAGTTTGTGAGACTGATACAATATGTACCGCATATTCTGTACGATGAGTGTAGGAAGACCAAACGCTTCATCAATGGACTCAAGTCAGAATTACGATGGGCTTTGGCACCTCTGAATCTTGAAGGATACACTCAGGCAGTTGAAACTGCTCTGAGTACTGAAGCAGCCCATAGAGAGATCAGGATGACCGCCAACCATGTGAAGCCATATCAATCGAAACCACCACAGGGATTCAAACGCTCAGCCAATCAGTTAAATTTTAGATCAGGAAAGAGACCAATGATGGCACCCCCGCAAGCACCACTTTCCCCTCAGAACGAGATCGAATGTGAATTCTGCCATAGGCCAGGGCATACCGAAGCAACCTGTAGAAAGAAAACTGGCCAGTGCTTCTATTGTGGAAGTCCTGACCACAAGCTCGGGAATTGTCCAAAAGCAAAAGGTAGGCCAGGACGGCAAGGGTATCAAGGCAAAGGTTAAGCGGTGGCGGGAAATGCAAACAAGCCAATGGTCAGAGGAAGGGCTTATGCTCTGGATGGATGCGACGAGCCAGATCCTACGGCTGTTGTGGAAGGTACGGTAAATGTTCTTGACACGCCAGTTAAGGTCCTGTATGACCCTGGTGCCACGCATTCATTCATTGCATCCAAATTATGTGCGCGTTTACAATTTCCACTTGAGCAATTGCCATATCTTTTTGAAGTAAGTTCTCCTTTAGGAACTTGCCTTAAAACGGATCAAGTATATAAATGCTGCCCTATTAGAATCAATGGTCAGTTTTATCCCTTGGATCTTGTTGCACTACCAATGACAAAGTATGGGATTATTTTGGGAATGAATTGGCTTCATAAGTAAGGAGTCAAGCTGGATTGTTTTAAGAAGGAAGTTATCTTAAGGAAGGATGAAAGTCAGACATCAGATGGACAAGGAAGACAAACACCAATGATTTCGGCAATGGAAGCAAAAAGAATGATTCAGAAGGGAGCTACAGGATTCGTTGCTTACCTCTTAAATAGACCAAAGGATCAGAGTAAAATAGAAGAAGTGGAGGTTGTCAACGAGTTCCCAGAAGTGTTTCCTGAACACCTAAACACCTTACCACCAGACCGTGAACTAGAGTTTGTGATTGAGACAGTTCCAGGAGCCGAGCCATACTCTAAGGCACCCTACCGGATGGCACCGGCTGAACTTCAGGAGTTGAGGAAACAACTTGATGAATTACTAGAGGCAGGATATATCCGCCCTAGTACTTCCCCTTGGGGAGCACCTGTGTTATTTGTTAAGAAGAAAGATGGGTCATTACGACTTTGCATCGACTATCGAGAACTTAACAGGATGACGGTGAAGAATAAGTACCCTCTTCCTCACATCGAGGAGTTATTCGATGTACTTCAAGGATCTCAAATATACTCCAAGCTAGATTTGAGGCAAGGGTACTATCAATTGAAAATTAGAAATGAGGATATTCCCAAGACAACTTTCAATAGTCGTTACGGGCATTTTGAGTTCGTAGTAATGCCCTTTGAGCTAACAAATGCCCCAGCTACATTTATGGATATGATGCGTCGGATTTTTCGGCCGTTTCTTGATAAGTTCGTGGTGATCTTTATTGATGACATTTTGGTCTTTTCCAAGACACCAGAAGATCATGCCAAACATCTTCGGTTAGTGTTGAGCACTTTGCTGGATCACAATCTTTATGCAAAATTCAGCAAATGTGAGTTTTGGTTGGAAAAGATCTCATTTTTAGGACATATCATATCTGGTTCAGGAGTCGAAGTGGATCCCTAGAAAATTGAAACGATTTTAGATTGGCAACAACCAAGGAGGTAAGAAGCTTTTTGGGACTCGCAGGATACTATCGAAGATTCATACAGGATTTTTCAAAGATAGCAGCACCACTTACTCAATTAACCAAGAAGGAAGGAAAGTTCGAATGGACAGAGAAATGCGAACAGAGTTTTCAGGAATTAAAGAAAAGATTAACTACCGCACCTGTACTAACATTACCAGAAGGGAAGGAAGGTTACACCGTTTATACCGATGCTTCGAAAGAAGGGTTAGGATGCGTTCTGATGCAGCATGGAAAGGTGATAGCATATGCATCAAGAAAGCTTAAACCACATGAAGTCAACTACCCTACCCATGATTTGGAGCTAGCAGCGATCGTCTTTGCCCTCGCAAAATGGAGACATTACTTGTATGGGGTAACCTTTGAAGTGTTCACGGACCATAAAAGTTTGCGGTACTTGTTCACTCAAAAGGAGCTAAACATGAGACAGAGAAGGATGACGAGACAAAATTCAGTAAAGGTGAAGATGGAATCTTGAGATATAAGAGCAGAGTTTGTGTGCCTTCAGCTATCCGAAAGGAAATACTTGATGAAGCACATAAGACACGTTATACAGTACACCCTGGAGGAACAAAGATGTACCAAGATCTCAAGAAGCAGTTTTGGTGGAACGGAATGAAGAGAGACATTGCTGAATATGTCAAGAAATGCTTAACTTGCCAAAAGGTTAAAGCCGAACACCAAAAGCCAGTAGGAAAGTTACAACCACTACCAATTCTTACATGGAAGTGGGAGCAAATAACCATGGATTTTGTTACCAGGTTACCTAAAGTTAAGGGAGGATAAGACAGTATATGGGTCATAGTTGACAGATTGACAAAATCAGCACACTTCCTACCGGTCGAGACTACGGATAAAGTTAAATCCTTAGCAAAACTGTATCAAGAAGAAATTGTGAGATTACATGGAGTGCCGGTGAGTATAGTGTCTGAAAGAGACCCAATGTTTACGTCCCAACTTTGGCAAAATGTTCAAAGCTTGATGGGAACCAAGTTGCATTTCAGCACAGCGGCGCACCCGCAGACAGACGGACAGTCAGAAAGATTGATTAAATATCTGGAGGATATGTTAAGAGCGTGTACTTTGGATTTTTCAGACAGTTGGAAAGATTGTTTACGCCTCGTGGAGTTTGCATACAATAACAGTTATCAGGCTTCAATTCAAGCAGCTCCATATGAAGCCTTGTATGGGAGAAAATGCAGATCTCCATTATATTGGGATATGGATGAGACAAGGGATACCTCTAAGGGAACTCCCAGGGCCAAAGTACTCGAATGGATTGAAAGGGCTACAGAAAAGATTAAGATAATCAGGCAAAGAATGAAAGCCGCCCAGGACAGACATAAGAGCTATGCCGACAAAACAAGAAGGGATTTAGAGTTCGATGTGGGTGAGAAAGTGTTTCTGAAAGCATCGCCAAGGAAAGGGTTCACAAGGATTGGAAAAGGTGGAAAATTGAACCCTAGATACATAGGACCTTTTGAGATACTAGAACGTGTGGGTCCAACAGCGTATCGCCTAGATCTACCAGCAAGCTTAACAGGAATCCATAATGTATTTCATGTATCTCAACTTCGCAAATACTTTGCCGATGAGACACAGGTGGTGCCAGTAGAGGAAGTTCCGTTAGAACCTAATCTAACCTACGAGTTGAAAGTGGTTAAGATCCTGGATAAGAAATTCCAAGAATTAAGAAATAAAAAGATTCCATTGGTTAAGGTCTTATGGAAAAGGAACGGTACTGAGGAGGTTACTTGGGAAACTGAGGAAAAGATGCAAAAGCACTATCCCAAATTGTTTAGAGATCACGAAGAGAATCTGAGGATAGATTCTTCTTAAGGAGGGGAGATTGTGACAGCCCGGTTCGGGACCGGATCAATAAAGGTAAACTAAGGGCGACGTAAGGGTGTTTATAGAACTTGATCCGTATTTTAAATAAATCATATCATGCATCCCTACATGGAAACTACCTTTAAACCCTATAAGCACTACTTATTTCCGAACCAGCACTATACCGTTTTATTTAAGAGACCTCAAAGAACCTATACCTACTTTCTTGGAATTTTTCAACTCTCTTTTCAATGCTTTGAGGTTTCGTTTATGTGTCCAGAGCAATTTAAGAATTTATTTTCAAATAAGAATTCCCGTCGGTAAGAAATATTTCCTTTGTTAGAATGATTTAGCCCTTGAGATCATCACCATAACGTTCCTCGAATTTCTCTACATTTTTGGAAAGCCTTTCGGATCTTCAAATCTTATCCTAGTATTTATTTCATAATTTAATTAATTTTCGAAATTCAAGAAAATCAAATCATCCGAAGCTTATAACTTTTAAACCGTACGTCCGATTTCGACCCGTGAGTAACCGTTTCGAAGCTAATTTTATTTCCTAGCTCTTGGACACTTTTATAACTTCAAAAATACGCAGGAGAAAGGTGAAATTACCAGAATACCCCTGCTGTGACAATTATGTAAAGAAGGAAACCTATTTTTGGAAATTTCATAAAGTACCCCACCTTAAGTCCCTAAAACAAATATTATTTGCACTTTGGTCCTTCCCAACAACTATAAATAAGTGTGTTGGGGTCTCATTTTGTGCTCACTCCATTCACTTCCTCTCCCCCTAGTGGCCGAACTCCTCCCCCCTGTTAAGGTTAGTTTTCTTATTTTTTTTATGTTTTAATTAGTTTAATTTATGTTTTAATTTGTGTTTTATTTTATGTTTTAATTTATTTATTAATTATGCTAGGTTTAGGATTTAATTTATGTTTTATTTTGTGCATGAATTATGTGATTTAATTTATGCTTTAATTATTCATGAATTATGAATTATATTTCTTATAGTATAGTTTATTATGAAATGTGTTACATCATTTAATTTTGTGACAAATTAATTATCTGACAATTATGCTAGCATGTTATATGTTACATTTTAATTATTTTATGATCATACTTAAGTAATTTAATTTATTTCATGATTTAATTAAATGTTACATGTTATTTAATGTTACATAATTAAAGTATAACCTATAGTTTTAAATGTTACATGTTTAATTAATTGTTACATATAATTATACTTGACCAATTGATATATGTTATGGTATACATGTATAATAAACGTATACGTATTTGATTCCAATACGTATAAATACGTGTATACTTTCGTATAAATACTATGTGTATTTTCCTAATAAATACGTATGTACTTTTGTATAAATACCGTATGTATTCTAGTATAAATACGGCATGTATTCTTGTATAAATACTGTATGTACCTTGTATAAATACTGTATAAATACGGTAGGTATCCCCGTATAAATACCGTATACATATAGTATAAATACCGTATACATACTATATAAATACACGTATACATACAGTATAAGTACAGTATACATACAGTATATATACCGTATACTTGAATAGTAACCTTTGACCTTTGACCCTTGACCTTTGACTTTGACTTTGACCTTGACCAAGAATTTTGACTTTTAACCTAATTGATAATTTCAAAGAGACGAATTCAACGATCAAAGCCTTTTTCGAAAATTCTCAAAAACAAGGGATCAAAGTAGATTTCAAAGTTCACATTGGGGTTGTTCTAAGACCCTAAGAACATACCCCTAAGCTTTTGATACGAGCTTTCTAATGAGACTAATCGTTTGCCCGAATTCTTTCTTCGGGAAAGATTATCCCTTGTTTAAATGTGTCGTATTCTTTTCAATCTTACACTTCAATACTTGACTACCGGCACTCAATCATGCATCATTAATCATGTGTGGGACTCAGACCCTTAAGCTCATAGTAGTCTGTCACTTACAGGAGATAATACCGAGTTCTGGGATCCGCAGGGTACTGTGTGAACGCTGTCTTCTACCAACTATCAGCTTATCTAAATAAATAGGTGAGGTTTAAACTATTTCAACTGGAACCATGAATATTCCTTCGTTTTCAAATGATTTGAAAATCAACGCCTTCGGGTGCAAAGATTCCTATCTTTCAAGTTAACGTTTTCCCGTTTGGGACAATGCTTCGAGTTTAAAGTCAATGATCTCTGATATACGTTCTGTTCACTGTTATACTGCTTTGATTAAAGGTTCAGTCATCTGAACTCTGTGTGCTTATGCACCTTTGTTATTCTAAAAACAAGCTTTGGAAACTTTGTTGTGTTGGGCCCTGGCGATATGGTTAGTAGTAGACCGGGAGGCGTGCGCCAATGGCTACTATGATACTAGCCGCCGTAATGACCTTGATGATGGTTTAATCGGATGTTGGTTACTCCACATCGAAGGTCGGGAGAGGTGGTAAATTCCTCCTGTTTTGCATATCACCGCGGGGTAGCTCCCTGGGCGCGACAATAAGGGGAGAAGGGGTGGTGCATGTGATTATGGGTGTCGGGGTCCTAACGGATCTCGATACCAACTTTGTAAATGTTTTGAGGAGTAAAGGATGTATATGGCCTAGCTTGCGGGCAAACTTTGATTTTAAAGTCTGGTTCATACTTTTGGAAAATATCCCGTACCCTGTTCCCGTTTTAAAGTATATATGAACCAGAACCTCTGATGTGTGTGCTTGTGTGTGCTTGTGAAAAATCCCGTTTTAAGATAAAAGAGTTTCTTTCCGGTTTGAGGAAAAGTCGCTAAGAAAGTCTTTCAAAACCCTTCAAGTCCAATTACTCTTTCTTACTGCAAATTACCTCACTTAGTCCCTTTTGACTAATACCTCTTCCCTGTTTTCTGACCTCATGGTTTCAGGTAGGCAGCCCGGCGCTTCCTAGAGGTATCTTGAAGCTATAGGAGGTCTTTTGTTAAGTCAGGATTGCTAGTTACTTTTCCTTTGTCCTGCATAGTCGTGGTTACCTCTACCTTTACGTTGCATGTTTTACTATGAGAACTTATTCAGGTTACGACCTGAATTACTTGGACTCCGTTTTTATTATGTTCCTTTATTTTGCTATTGGACTAAGGTTTTATGTTAATATTGTGGCTACTTGTTTCTGTGGTTATGCATATACTACTGCGTTGCATTCATGTTTTCAAAAGTTTAAAATTATTCTGAAATTCCGCTGCGTTGGCAACACTGGTTACTCTGATGTTTGTTATGTTTTGTCCGTTCGCCGAAGTATCTCTCGAGTAATAAAGCTTCCTAGTTACTTGGGTGATACAACGTTGCGGGGTTGTGGTATTGGGGCGCTACAGCTAAGGTGGTATCAGAGCCTTAGGTTGAGTAAGAAGAGACTTAACCTGGGAGCTCGAAGCATAGAGGATGTTTTGAGTTTACTTACTCTACATCTTGGTATTCATATCTGTGCTTACTCTGTAGTTATGGACAGTGCGAGTCTGCGTGCTTTCACTATAGTTATGGACAGCCTGAGTCAGCGAGAGTAGGATGAGGCATATTTTGAGGAGCTTGAGCCCCCTCGTACAGTAGCAGTAGTTCGCCGAGGTAGGGCCCGTTACTATACATGGCAGCGAGCGCAGGAGAGGGGACACCCGGGGTATTCGTACCCCAATAGGGTCGTTCATCAGCTGGAAACTGAACGGGATGAATACCTACAGGATAGCTTGAGATTGAGAGAGGTTCGGCTGGAGGCTCGATTGACAGAGGAACGCCAGGCTAGAGCCCAGCAGGCATCCCGTATTGCACAGTTAGAGGAAGACTTAGCATATATGACTACTGGTAGGGATTTTGCTATAGAGATGCACCATCGTTATCAGAGCCGGATTAGGGCCCGACTTTGTGAGACTTTCTACCTCACCGATGAGCAGGCAGCTTTGGAGTACGAGGGACCAGTACACGGTGAGCCAGCTGCTCCAGGGGACCCTATGGACACACATGCAGGAGAGGATCAGGAGACAGAGGGATCATCTGAGGAGGAGAGCCCATCTCCAGCACGGCAGGGAGATTTCGTTGCTGTATCTGATGATAGCGATGGAGCCAGTCATAGCCAGCAGTAGAGGAGCTGAGTCCGGACCGTTGGGACTTGTATATAGAGGCAGATAGCAGTAGCATATATATACTCAGCAGGTATGCAGCATATTATGACAGATATGGTGACTTCCGACAGGCGCAGAGGGGATTATATATACCCCAGAGATCCCCGCTTTTGGCAGATTATGACAGTTGACAGATGATGTTTTGGAGAGCTTAGGCTGTACGGGAGCAACTCGACTTAGCGTCGGGTCCTCCCCCTTTTTGTCTTTTTGGTCAGATATAGCCTTTGTATAAAAGCTTTTCCAAATTTTGCATATATGACATCATCTTTTGCGGCTTTACTCATGTCATTGCATGTTACCATTCTCTATATCTATCATGTCATCAGTTTTAGAAATGCTTCAAGATACCATTAGGGCCGTGCATGGATCATACCATTTCATTTTGTGCATCTATATATATGACTGTTTTTTGTTACTTGTGAATAATGATTGCTTAATGGATTAAATTGGGACACTTTGAATTGATGACTACGTGACTTTGATGATTGATTGTTATTTACTGATGTGGAACATTGAGTATATGGACCATTCTTATCGCCATGCATTATATCTGTTTGGGGTGATATTATGAATACAGTGACAATATGCCCCCGAGAAGATCTCCACGTGAACGCATTCCACCGCCACCGCCACCACCTGAGGAATTTCCCCGTCCTCCACCGATACCACAAGAACAACCAGAAATTGGGGAGACTTTGAGGCAATTTGCTCGGGCTTACAACTCAGTTAATGAAAAGACACTTGAAAAGTTTCTCCGAATGAACCCCCAGAAGTTCTTCGGAGAGCCCAATGATCTTAAAGCTGAAAACTGGATTGCAAGCTTAGTGAAGATCTTCGAAGCCATGAACATCTTTCCGGAGGATAGAGAGCGAGTTCAATTTGCGACCTTCCTCCTGGAAGGAGCAGCGCTGAATTGGTGGAATCACACGAAGAATGTGTGGATTGAAAATGGGATAAGGTACGGCTGGACTGAGTTTGTAAGAGCATTTGAGGACAAGTTTATTCCGCAAGTCGCTCGGGATGCCCGGGAATCCGAGTTTATGAATCTTACCCAAGGAACACTATCTGTGGCAGAGTACGAGGCCAAGTTTGTGAGACTGATACAATATGCACCGCATATTCTGTACGATGAGCGTAGGAAGACCAAACGCTTCATCAATGGACTCAAGTCAGAATGACGATGGGCTTTGGCACCTCTGAATCTTGAAGGATACACTCAGGCAGTTGAAACTGCTCTGAGTACTGAAGCAGCCCATAGAGAGATCAGGATGACCGCCAACCATGCGAAGCCATATCAATCGAAACCACCACAGGGATTCAAACGCTCAGCCAATCAGTTAAATTTTAGATCAGGAAAGAGACCAATGATGGCACCCCCGCAAGCACCACTTTCCCCTCAGAACGAGATCGAATGTGAATTCTGCCATAGGCCAGGGCATACCGAAGCAACCTGTAGAAAGAAAACTGGCCAGTGCTTCTATTGTGGAAGTCCTGACCACAAGCTCGGGAATTGTCCAAAAGCAAAAGGTAGGCCAGGACGGCAAGGGTATCAAGGCAAAGGTTAAGCGGTGGCGGGAAATGCAAACAAGCCAATGGTCAGAGGAAGGGCTTATGCTCTGGATGGATGCGACGAGCCAGATCCTACGGCTGTTGTGGAAGGTACGGTAAATGTTCTTGACACGCCAGTTAAGGTCCTGTATGACCCTGGTGCCACGCATTCATTCATTGCATCCAAATTATGTGCGCGTTTACAATTTCCACTTGAGCAATTGCCATATCTTTTTGAAGTAAGTTCTCCTTTAGGAACTTGCCTTAAAACGGATCAAGTATATAAATGCTGCCCTATTAGAATCAATGGTCAGTTTTATCCCTTGGATCTTGTTGCACTACCAATGACAAAGTATGGGATTATTTTGGGAATGAATTGGCTTCATAAGTAAGGAGTCAAGCTGGATTGTTTTAAGAAGGAAGTTATCTTAAGGAAGGATGAAAGTCAGACATCAGATGGACAAGGAAGACAAACACCAATGATTTCGGCAATGGAAGCAAAAAGAATGATTCAGAAGGGAGCTACAGGATTCGTTGCTTACCTCTTAAATAGACCAAAGGATCAGAGTAAAATAGAAGAAGTGGAGGTTGTCAACGAGTTCCCAGAAGTGTTTCCTGAACACCTAAACACCTTACCACCAGACCGTGAACTAGAGTTTGTGATTGAGACAGTTCCAGGAGCCGAGCCATACTCTAAGGCACCCTACCGGATGGCACCGGCTGAACTTCAGGAGTTAAGGAAACAACTTGATGAATTACTAGAGGCAGGATATATCCGCCCTAGTACTTCCCCTTGGGGAGCACCTGTGTTATTTGTTAAGAAGAAAGATGGGTCATTACGACTTTGCATCGACTATCGAGAACTTAACAGGATGACGGTGAAGAATAAGTACCCTCTTCCTCACATCGAGGAGTTATTCGATGTACTTCAAGGATCTCAAATATACTCCAAGCTAGATTTGAGGCAAGGGTACTATCAATTGAAAATTAGAAATGAGGATATTCCCAAGACAGCTTTCAATAGTCGTTACGGGCATTTTGAGTTCGTAGTAATGCCCTTTGAGCTAACAAATGCCCCAGCTACATTTATGGATATGATGCGTCGGATTTTTCGGCCGTTTCTTGATAAGTTCGTGGTGATCTTTATTGATGACATTTTGGTCTTTTCCAAGACACCAGAAGATCATGCCAAACATCTTCGGTTAGTGTTGAGCACTTTGCTGGATCACAATCTTTATGCAAAATTCAGCAAATGTGAGTTTTGGTTGGAAAAGATCTCATTTTTAGGACATATCATATCTGGTTCAGGAGTCGAAGTGGATCCCTAGAAAATTGAAACGATTTTAGATTAGCAACAACCAAGGAGGTAAGAAGCTTTTTGGGACTCGCAGGATACTATCGAAGATTCGTACAGGATTTTTCAAAGATAGCAGCACCACTTACTCAATTAACCAAGAAGGAAGGAAAGTTCGAATGGACAGAGAAATGCGAACAGAGTTTTCAGGAATTAAAGAAAAGATTAACTACCGCACCTGTACTAACATTACCAGAAGGGAAGGAAGGTTACACCGTTTATACCGATGCTTCGAAAGAAGGGTTAGGATGCGTTCTGATGCAGCATGGAAAGGTGATAGCATATGCATCAAGAAAGCTTAAACCACATGAAGTCAACTACCCCACCCATGATTTGGAGCTAGCAGCGATCGTCTTTGCCCTCGCAAAATGGAGACATTACTTGTATGGGGTAACCTTTGAAGTGTTCACGGACCATAAAAGTTTGCGGTACTTGTTCACTCAAAAGGAGCTAAACATGAGACAGAGAAGGTGGATGGAATTTCTGGAAGACTATGATTGTACAATTCAATACCATCCTAGAAAGGCTAACGTGGTGGCTGATGCATTGAGTCGAAAGGCTAGTATAGCGCATGTCGAAGGACACCCAATAGAGTGTGAAAGAAGACCAGCTCAAGTGATTCCTAGAGCTAAGTTGGCAAATCTAATAATTTCATCACCACTGAAGGATCGGTTGATAAAGACACAAGCTATAGACGGATGGATTAAGAAGTGTCTCAATTCCAAGGAGAAGGATGATGAGACAAAATTCAGTAAGGGTGAAGATGGAATCTTGAGATATAAGAGCAGAGTTTGTGTGCCTTCAGCTATCCGAAAGGAAATACTTGATGAAGCACATAAGACACGTTATACAGTACACCCTGGAGGAACAAAGATGTACCAAGATCTCAAGAAGCAGTTTTGGTGGAACGGAATGAAGAGAGACATTGCTGAATATGTCAAGAAATGCTTAACTTGCCAAAAGGTTAAAGCCGAACACCAAAAGCCAGCAGGAAAGTTACAACCACTACCAATTCCTACATGGAAGTTGGAGCAAATAACCATGGATTTTGTTACCGGTTTACCTAAAGTTAAGGGAGGACAAGACAGTATATGGGTCATAGTTGACAGATTGAAAAAATCAGCACACTTCCTACCGGTCAAGACTAAGGATAAAGTTAAATCCTTAGCAAAACTGTATCAAGAAGAAATTGTGAGATTACATGGAGTGTCGGTGAGTATAGTGTCTGACAGAGACCCAAAGTTTACGTCCCAACTTTGGCAAAATGTTCAAAGCTTGATGGGAACCAAGTTGCATTTCAGCACAGCGGCGCACCCGCAGACAGACGGACAGTCAGAAAGATTGATTAAATATCTGGAGGATATGTTAAGAGCGTGTGCTTTGGATTTTTCAGACAGTTGGAAAGATTGTTTACCCCTCGTGGAGTTTGCATACAATAACAGTTATCAGGCTTCAATTCAAGCAGCTCCATATGAAGCCTTGTATGGGAGAAAATGCAGATCTCCATTATATTGGGATATGGATGAGACAAGGGATACCTCTAGGGGAACTCCCAGGGCCAAAGTACTCGAATGGATTGAAAGGGCTACAGAAAAGATTAAGATAATCAGGCAAAGAATGAAAGCCGCCCAGGACAGACAGAAGAGCTATGCCGACAACAGAAGAAGGGATTTAGAGTTCGATGTGGGTGAGAAAGTGTTTTTGAAAGCATCGCCAAGGAAAGGGTTCACAAGGATTGGAAAAGGTGGAAAATTGAACCCTAGATACATAGGACCTTTTGAGATACTAGAACGTGTGGGTCCAACAGCGTATCGCCTAGATCTACCAGCAAGCTTAACAGGAATCCATAATGTATTTCATGTATCCCAACTTCGCAAATACTTTGCCGATGAGACACAGGTGGTGCCAGTAGAGGAAGTTCCGTTAGAACCTAATCTAACCTACGAGTTGAAAGCGGTTAAGATCCTGGATAAGAAGTTCCAAGAATTAAGAAATAAAAAGATTCCATTGGTTAAGGTCTTATGGAAAAGGAACGGTACTGAGGAGGTTACTTGGGAAACTGAGGAAAAGATGCAAAAGCACTATCCCAAATTGTTTAGAGATCACGAAGAGAATCTGAGGACAGATTCTTCTTAAGGAGGGGAGATTGTGACAGCCCGTTTCGGGACCAGATCAATAAAGGTAAACTAAGGGCAACGTAAGGGCGTTTATAGAACTTGATCCGTATTTTAAATAAATCATATCATGCATCCCTACATGAATTGAGTGCTCATATGTGATATTAGGTGATCAAAGGGGGGGGGGGGGGGGAAACTACCTTTAAACCCTATAAGCACTACTTATTTCCGAACCGGCACTATACCGTTTTATTCAACAGACCTCAAAGAACCTATACCTACTTTCTTGGAATTTTTCAACTATCTTTTCAATGCTTTGAGGTTTCGTTTATGTGTCCAGAGCAATTTAAGAATTTATTTTCAAATAAGAATTCCCGTCGGTAAGAAATATTTCCTTCGTTAGAATGATTTAGCCCTTGAGATTATCACCATAACGTTCCTCGAATTTTTCTACATTTTTGGAAAGCCTTTCGGATCTTCAAATCTTATCCTAGTATTTATTTCATAATTTAATTAATTTTCAAAATTCAAGAAAATCAAATCTTCCGAAGCTTATAACTTTTAAACCGTACGTCCGATTTCGACCCGTGAGTAACCGTTTCGAAGCTAATTTTATTTCCTAGCTCTTGGACACTTTTCCAACTTCAAAAATATGCAGGAGAAAGGTGAAATTACCAGAATACCCCTGCTGTGACAATTATGTAAAGAAGGAAACCTATTTTTGGAAATTTCATAAAGTACCCCACCTTAAGTCCCTAAAATAAATATTATTTGCACTTTGGTCCTTCCCAACAACTATAAATAAGTGTGTTGGGGTCTCATTTTGTGCTCACTCCATTCTCTTCCTCTCACCCTAGTGGCCGGACTCCTCCCCCTTTTAAGGTTAGTTTTCTTATTTTTTTTTTTATGTTTTAATTAGTTTAATTTATGTTTTAATTTGTGTTTAATTTTATGTTTTAATTTATTTATTAATTATGCTAGGTTTAGGATTTAATTTATGTTTTATTTTTTGCATGAATTATGTGATTTAATTTATGCTTTAATTATTCATGAATTATGAATTATATTTCTTATAGTATAGTTTATTATGAAATGTGTTACATAATTTAATTTTGTGACAAATTAATTATCTGACAATTATGCTAGCATGTTATATGTTACATTTTAATTATTTTATGATCATACTTAAGTAATTTAATTTATTTCATGATTTAATTAAATGTTACATGTTATTTAATGTTACATAATTAAAGTATAACCTATAGTTTTAAATGTTATATGTTTAATTAATTGTTACATATAATTACTTGACCAATTGATATATGTTATGGTATACATGTATAATATACGTATACGTATTTGATTCCAATACGTATAAATACGTGTATACTTTCGTATAAATACTATGTGTATTTCCCTAATAAATACGTATGTACTTTTGTATAAATACCGTATGTATTCTAGTATAAATACGGCATGTATTCTTGTATAAATACTATATGTACCTTGTATAAATACTGTATAAATACGGTAGGTATCCCCGTATAAATACCGTATACAGACAGTATAAATACCGTATACATACTATATAAATACACGTATACATACAGTATAAGTACAGTATACATACAGTATATATACCGTATACTTGAATAGTAACCTTTGACCTTTGACCCTTGACCTTTGACTTTGACTTTGACTTTGACTTTGACCTTGACCAGGAATTTTGACTTTTAACCTAATTGATCATTTCAAAGAGACGATTTCAACGGTCAAAGCCTTTTTCGAAAATTCTCAAAAACAAGGGATCAAAGTAGATTTCAAAGTTCACATTGGGGTTGTTCTAAGACCCTAAGAACATACCCCTAAGCTTTTGATACGAGCTTTCTAATGAGACTAATCGTTTGCCCGAATTCTTTCTTCGGGAAAGATTATCCCTTGTTTAAATGTGTCGTACTCTTTTCAATCTTACACTTCAATACTTGACTACCCGCACTCAATCATGCATCATTAATCATGTGTGGGACTCAGACCCTTAAGCTCATAGTAGTCTGTCACTTACAGGAGATAATACCGAGTTCTGGGATCCGCAGGGTACTGTGTGAACGCTGTCTTCTACCAACTATCAGCTTATCTAAATAAATAGGTGAGGTTTAAACTATTTCAACTGGAACCATGAATATTCCTTCGTTTTCAAATGATTTCAAAATCAACGCCTTCGGGTGCAAAGATTCCTATCTTTCAAGTTAACGTTTTCCCGTTTGGGACAATGCTTCGAGTTTAAAGTCAATGATCTCTGATATACGTTCTATTCACTGTTATACTACTTTGATTAAAGGTTCAGTCATCTGAACTCTGTGTGCTTATGCACCTTTGTTATTCTAAAAACAAGCTTTGGAAACTTTGTTGTGTTGGGCCCTGGCGGTATGGTTAGTAGTAGACCGGGAGGCGTGCGCCAATGGCTACTATGATACTAGCCGCCGTAATGACCTTGATGATGGTTTAATCGGATGTTGGTTACTCCACATCGAAGGTCGGGAGAGGTGGTAAATTCCTCCTGTTTTGCATATCACCGCGGGGTAGCTCCCTGGGCGCGACAATAAGGGGAGAAGGGGTGGTGCATGTGATTATGGGTGTCGGGGTCCTAACGGATCTCGATACCAACTTTGTAAATGTTTTGAGGAGTAAAGGATGGATATGGCCTAGCTTGCGGGCAAACTTTGATTTTAAAGTCTGGTTCATACTTTTGGAAAATATCCCGTACCCTGTTCCCGTTTTAAAGTATATATGAACCAGAACCTCTGATGTGTGTGCTTGTGAAAAATCCTGTTTTAAGATAAAAGAGTTTCTTTCCGGTTTGAGGAAAAGTCGCTAAGAAAGTCTTTCAAAACCCTTCAAGTCCAATTACTCTTTCTTACTGCAAATTACCTCACTTAGTCCCTTTTGACTAATACCTCTTCCCTGGTTTCTGACCTCATGGTTTCAGGTAGGCATCCCGGCGCTTCCTAGAGGTATCTTGAAGCTATAGGAGGTCTTTTGTTAAGTCAGGATTGCTAGTTACTTTTCCTTTGTCCTGCATAGTCGTGGTTACCTCTACCTTTACGTTGCATGTTTTACTATGAGAACTTGTTCAGGCTACGACCTGAATTACTTGGACTCCGTTTTTATTATGTTCCTTTGTTTTCCTATTGGACTAAGGTTTTATGTTAATATTATGGCTGCTTGTTTCTGTGGTTATGCATATACTACTGTGTTGCATTCATGTTTTCAAAAGTTTAAAATTATTCTGAAATTCCGCTGCGTTGGCAACACTGGTTACTCTGATCTTTGTTATGTTCTGTCCGTTCGCCGAAGTATCTCTCGAGTAATAAAGCTTCCTAGTTACTTGGGTGATACAACGGTGCGGGGTTGTGGCGTTGGGGCGCTACAAGTTCAGATTGGTGGAATGAACTCGTCCTCCAACTTGCTTACACTTGATTTCACAATTTCCTCGAAAAGCTCTTTTCCTTTCTTTATCATTGATTTCAATTAAGCCTTACAACACGACAATTCAGCTTTGATCTAGAAAACAAACTTCAATCCGACCAAAGATAGAACCTTTGGCACCTTGGCTTTCCATGAACCTGAGATCTCCACATCGATCGGTTCTCACTAACTCCTTCCAATTTGACTTCTTCCTTACCCGAACTTGAGTTCTCTTGAGGGTCTTCATCTCATCGCTGATAAAATCCTTGAATCTAAACATCTTCAAAATTTCTTCATTTCTCCCTTGAATGGATGATCCACTATTTTACCATTCCTTCACCAGCTACCATGAAAATTGGGGGACTATTCCTCAAATCAGTCTTCTACTCCAAATCCTCACTTCCACTCGTAACGAAGAGATATTCTCTCTTGATTTTAAGCTTAGGAATTGACAAAACATGGCTTTCAACCTCCTTCCTTGTGGTTCCTATCCTGACTTCTCTTCCAATGGGGCACTTTGTAAAGATGAGAGAGCTTTGGTCCACCGTTGTAAGGACACCAAAGAACATGGCTCCAATTAGAAAAGACTACGATCCCCGGATCCTTGTAGGTAACCCCGCCTTCTATCACGATGGTGAGTAATGAAATATAACTCCATGTTATTAGCCTTGAAGATTCAACACCAGAATTTCAAGAAACCCTTTTGTTGATGTCTTGATCCACTACCTCGGCCGAGGGTTTAGGATGGCATATGAATGACTTATGCAATAAGAGATCTTCTTGCATTAAAGCAAGTGTAGGTCCTTTGTTGATTCTCATATGCTTCCATGTGCCACTTGTGTAGCCTCAGCATAAGCCTTGAATCAGTTGTCTAGTGAGACATCCTTTAAAGCTTATACCAAAGACTACAGAGTTAGCCCACAAAGCATTAATGGAATCTCAACTCAAAGGATTACTTTACTCACGCTATTGACTTGTGAGATATTTTCTAATCTGGAAATTTCCTCTTCCTGAAGTGGAAACGTCTTTTCCCATTTAGGAATCTTCTCACGCGGGATACCTCAGTGTACTCGTTCTAATAACGAGCACCCTAATGTATTGCGTACGCATCACCTTATGCACTTTACACCCCATGAAACAGGATGATCCTTCTTAAGGATGCAAGCCCATGAGCAAGTCTCAATCGAGCCTAATCAACACTCCCACTATTTGTTGGACTCATCGACTTGGAGTTATTTCTAATCCAGCTTTGAGTTAGGGCTTGTTTAATGTGCCATTCACCTAATGACAAAGTCCATAACAGTCTTATAGATTAGGGGAGTTCTAATACATGTGCACATAATGGAAACACACAACATGTATTGCACATAAAGAAGTGTTTGCCTATGATAATAATCAATCGTATATTATTCAAAGATTGTCTGTGATATAAGGAAAGTCTCAAAGCAAATTATAGCCAATCGGCTTTCTAGGGTACTATTCTAATAGTATGGGCATTATGAGTTCGTAGTGATGCTGTTTAGATTAATGAATGCCCCTATAGCTTTCATGGATATGATGCACCGGATTTTTCGTCCCTACCTCGACAAGTTTGTTGTGATTTTCATAGATGATATATTGGTGTATTTGAGGACTCCGGAAGATCATGCTCGACATCTCAGAGTGGTGTTGGATACATTGAGAGAGCACCAGTTGTATCCAAAGTTCAGTAAGTGCGAGTTCTGGATTGACAGGGTTACTTTTCTTGGCCACATTGTCTCGAGTAGAGGTCTAGAAGTGGATCCTTCACAGATTGAGACAGTTTTACAGTGGCGATGTAGCACGCGGAACGCAAGGTAGCCACATCCCCCGCACTATAGTTTAATCCATATATGGAATGGACGGTCCATACATGAATCAAGCCTATAGTGAACGAGAGACAATAGAAAAACTACTCTCTAGCTAGGCGGGACTAACCCTCAATTAATTACAACAATGCATAACGAATAACGCGGAAGCATAATATAATCATTCTAGTCCGTTTCCAATCTATCAATGTACAATCTCTCAAAGTGACATAAATGAGTCATAAAATACATCAGCTTCAAATATAAATGAGCTGTGCTAGACTCAAAATAAAAGACTTGCCCCGACTCAATCCCGCCTAGCACTCAACCTGCAAAACCTGAAAAGTGAGGTGTCAGTCTATGAAAGACTGAGTGAGGGGTTTAAATAAATATAAGCGCACATATCATGCAAGCTATAATCTCGGGTAAGATTTTATAAAAAAGAAATCAATATAAGTTCAAGAATAAAGTAAATCCTCGCCCGAGATTACAACTATTCAATTTAATAGTTCAATCATTACCAATTCAATCCGTGGCCCGGCGACTGAGGGCATTCTCCAACCGTTACTCTAAAAGTGAATGTTTCCATTTATTAGGTGATCATACAAGTAATTAACGTGAGATCAATTAGCATTTTCATGAACCCTTTTTTCTCCGGGTGATGGTGGGCTTGCAAGACCCAACCATCGAATCATGGCTTACGTCGGGAACATCACTCCCACGTAAGGGATTTTTTCCTCCACCAAACCTCCTGGTGGATTCAGAGGTTATCCCAAAATGGTCAGGATAGTGCAAGAGTTACCCGTCAGCCCTTTGCTTTCCTTGTAGGTTCAATACACTAACCTTGGGCCCACAGTGCAGTACAATATACTCGCCAAACCAATCAATCAATTCAGTCCGTTCAGTTCATTCATGAGATCCGTTTAAAATCAATAAGGTTTGGAAAACTATAAATATATAGATACATTTTCGCTTAAAACATCACATAGGGTCGTATGGGTTTTATATATCTAGAATTTAAACCTCACCTAAAGAGCGACGAAACAAGACAAGGATAAAAGAAAGTGTCCATACGATCAATGATCTCCGCCCTGGAGATGAACTGGACAAGAAAGGAAAAAAACGTGTACTCGTGAGACGAAACTCAATATGAAACCAAGTATGACGCACGGCAATGCTTATGTAAATAAATGAACTCCCAACACATTAATATCCAAATAACATAGCAATCAAGTAACACTTAAACATGTATGATAATCAATTAACATCTAAGAGATGAAATTAAGTCTCAAGGAGTCACATATTCATATCATTCAAACATTTCAAGTTTAATTCGTATAAGGCATGGAGTCACACAATCACGTTTGAGCCATTAAGTACCAAGAAGTGTCAAATAGGAGCATGATTAACAATAAACCAAGTATATCAATCATAGAAACCACATACAGGAGCCAAAGGAGTGAAGGGAATGCAAGAAGGGAGGTTTTAGTGAAGTTAAGTAAAAACCGACAATTTCGAAAACGCACATGCTGTAGGAAAGCTGGAATATGTTGAGTTCTAGAAGTTGGAATTGAGTTTTTCTTATTGGGTATGAAACCAGACACAAAGACCTTTCCGAGGATATATGGCTCGTATTCTATTTCAAAACGAGGAGAAAATGGCGTACGCTCGAAGTTAGGTGATTGCAGATTTCTCGTAAAGTTGCGACACCAAATTGAAATGGCTATATCTCTCAAACTAGAAATGATAATGAGATGATTCTAATTGGAGAGTATTCCACATTTCAAAAGTTTTCCAACAGTTCAAAAGTCAGGTTAATCCGAGTTTGTTTGATGGGGTAAAAGCCCGTTTGAAAAATGAACTAAAAGCAGAAACGAGCGTTTGGAATCTCTCGGGTGAGGCAGTAGGTTCCCAAACGTGCGTTTGGTGTTATAACTAGGGCCCCAAACGGGCGTTTGGAGGAGATTTGGGAGAAAAAACAGGGGAAAACAGTGCATACACTCGGAAATGGCTCCCAAGCCTTCCCAACACCGAACCACATCAAGAAATCAACTCAAAACTATCATATAACTGCATATGGTTCATATATATCAATTAGGCTCCAATTACTCCAAGAATACTTGTATAAATTCATCAAAACCTAACATGAATCCTTAGAAATTGGAAATGATCACTCATGCTCATACCTTCATGTAACTTATGATGGAAATGCATTAACAAGTTCATGATCATCACAAATATTCCATTTCAAGTCAAGGAATTACTATTATTTACAAACCCTAACAAATATTGAAATTCCATCAATTATACCAACATATATCTTACCTTGAAAGTGGAAGAAATGGAAGGAAATGAAGATGATAAAGTCTCGAGCTTAGGTTCTTGAAGAAAATGGAAGACAATCTTGGTCTCTTGCTTCTTAGGTTGGATCGATGTATGAGAGGGAGAGAGAGAGATGGAAATATCTTGGCTTATCTCATGGAAGAAAAATGAAGATAAGGTATGTATATAATTATATGAGTCAAGCTATATATATATATGTCTTGGCCTTAAACTTAATTACACTTAAACCCTTGCTTCTTAGAGATGCATCAACTTGGCATGCATGATAGATGATTATATACATATATATATAAGGCTCTAAAGGCATACGTTGAAATGGAGTGGAATATATATATGTTATGCTAAATCACTTAAATCATGCTCGGGGAATTAAATACATACTCTTGTAATTGAATCCACAAAGTTATAAATTAAATCATAATTGCAAGTATTCAAATCAAGGAAATTAAATAACGCAATCAATTGAATATGAATCATGCCATAAATTACAAGCTGATAAAATTTCACGTAGTCACTTGATCAAATAATTCACAAATATCATGAAATGCATAATTTGAAAGCTATGGCATTACAATTCTCTCCCCCTTAAGAGGACCTGGTCCCCAGGTCCATTCTCGAGTTCTGAACTTTAAACCAAGTGATGAGAGAGCCCCGTCTTTCAAACAAGCAACAAGAGAACCCCGTCTCTCAAACAAGCAATGAGAGGACCCCGTCTCTCAAACAAGTAATTAGAGAACCCCATCTCTCAAATAAGCAATGAGAGGACCCCATCACTCCACAAACAACCCAAGAGGACAGTTAAGTAAACTCGCACACACACCATCACGTAAGGAACATATAGGAACTATCGAAGGCATCGATTATAAATTACATAAAAGTAACTAATACAACAAGCGAGCAAAGCACTTAGCATCACGAAATTGTTTGAGTTAAAGTTGCCTGCATGTATATGCCATGGATGCTTAATGTACCATTCACCATAGTTCGGGAATCTTCCACGGTAGTGATTCGTTTCACCTCTTGATTTGATTTTGAAGATTCCTCTTCCTAAAGCGTCGGACATTACAATCCTCGATATCCAACACTTAAATAACAATTCAATCCTGCTTCCACGATCTATCTTCTAAACACACTATCATACCCCGAAAGGTCTGATGTGGATATTGAACAACCAGTGATCGGGTCCATAGGCACACCTTAGCGGTATGAAGAACATTTGGATGGGGATCCGAGCCACGAACATCCCTGGGAACAAGGTTTTTGGCAGTGTTGTAGTGATCGAAGTCGTCCAACTCAGCACTAGAACCTGGGGACCAGGTTCTCTGAAGGGGGGGGGGGGGGGGGGGAGAGATTGTGACACCCCGCTTTTTCGACCCTCCGAGCAAACGCCACGTGTGGATTTCCTTGTGTGCCTAATTTCTTAATTTAGTTTTACTTGCTGCTTATGTCCTTTTAATGTTTTAATTCTGTGATTCTGTGCGTTGCGTGGCCCTATTTTCAACTCTTTATGAGTTTAGGGGACTGTTAGTTATTTTCTTCTTTTTAGGGGTTTTCCGTCATTTCTCGTTCGATCGAGGTTTCGACCTTTTGGACCCCTTCAACGCGTTCGGGCATCGAGATGAGTGCGTAGATTTTAAGTTTGCCCAATTCTGACGCCGTTAAGCCTTCTTTCAGTCGTTCTGTATGTTGAGGACCCGGGATAAAACACCCAGATCTTCGTTTTACGTGCAAACTCCAGCTCTCTCTCTCTCTCTCGTTCTCTCTCGTTCCCAGCGATAAACATACACACTCACACTTTAAACATACACAAACCCACAACTTGCCCGTTTCTCGATGGAATTCGACGTATGAATAGTCAAAGTTGATTAGCTCGTCGAGCCCAACACGATGATACCAAAATCGTGGCCTGAAACCAAGCGTAGTGGAGATATTTCGCGATTTCAGTCGCGTTGAAAGATCAGCGGTGGTTCACGATGGTTCGCGGTGGTCTACGGTGACGGAAGTGATCAGAAGATGACTGGGCTTTGGACGTCTCTTGGCAGCGCAAATTTTGGTGTTGGTGGCGCGGTGATCTGACGCCGAACGGCGGCGCGTGAACAGTGTGGCGGTGGTTCCACCGCGTTCCAGTGGTTTTTCTCAATGAAGATTGGTGCTTTCCTATGTTTTTTGACCTACTGAGTTCATTTTCGGTATCGGTTCGAGCAAACAATAGCCATACCTGGTGGTTTTTGGTGTTGTAGCGGCAGCAGAAATTTCGACGGCCATCGGGGTCCTTTTTTGCGGTCTTTTGGCGATGGACTCTTCACGGAAGTTGTTCGGAACGACGAGAACTATAATTCCCCATTCACTCGACTCCAGATTCCACCGTTTAGGTGGCGGTCAGTGACAGTGCGTGGAGGTCAAACGCCGCCCATCTTTCCGGTGACTTTTTCGGCAATTGAGTTGGGCATTTCAAAGTTCTTGATGAGACCTTTACATTGGTATGTTCAGTGTTTGTTTTTGTTTTATGGTTTACGTTTAATTTTAGTTTTCGTTATAGGGATTTAGTTCGGTTTTTCGCCAACAAAATCTGGTATGCTTGGTATTTTCTGAAACTGGTTAAGGGCTTTTGTCAAGTAGGCCGAGGCACACGTTTCTGTGCTTTCGGGGATTTTTTCGATCGCCGAGGCGGTGTTCCGATGGCAGGCGGTGGTTGTTCGGCCGGCTGCGGTGGCAAAATTTCGGTGACTTTCGGTCAGCGGGTTCCTTTCGTCGTGGTGAGTCCAACGCCACTTTCCGTTCGTCAATCGGATGTCCTGTTGATTTTATATGAATATTTGAAGTTGTTGTATTTATTTTCGTTAATTGTTTTAATTGTAAATTTCGATCTTGTATGAACTATGAATTGAAATTATAAGTTGTATGATATTTGGAAATATGATAGGATTTATGAAAGTTTGATTCTCGATTTACTGAATTTAATTGCCTCGTATATTCCGTTTGTTGCTCATGTTCTGTGCTTTTAAGGGGTGATAATGTGAGATTTGGGAACTAAATTGCTTCTGTAATTAGCTGAAACTTAAGAAATAAATTATGAAAGACTAACTTATATTTAATTTAAATGAAATGCTTAAGTATGTTAATTGTTAGAACACTGTGAAATATGCCTATGTGTAATTACATATAAAATTATTATGCCATTTGTGTTATCCTTTTGAGAATTGGTGCATGATGCGAATGTAATTCTTAATGTCCAAATTTATTTTATGTAATTAATGTTATGAATTTTATAAGCTATGCATCTCTTGATATGTAATATGAATTATAATATTCTCTGAAAGGCTTGATTGAATAGATATAGATTATATGTTGCATCATTTGTATTCGTGAGCATGGTCGTGCGTCCTTGTGGTTGTGATTTGAGTCTGAATCTTGTGTTCTGTCAATCACGGTTTTTCTAGGGAGTGTCTGTCAGCTGTTTGGGTTCCAGTGGGACTTCTTGGCTCGTGTTTTCCATTCTCGTCGGTGTAAGGTGAGGTTTTAGGATTTTATTTTAGTTAAAGCGACCTATAACGCTCTATGCTCGTTTTCAAGCTTGCATGCGATTATTCTATTATATTTATATAATAGATATGTGTTTATATGATACGTTTATGATTTTGGTTATACAATTAAAGGTTTTCGAACTGTATATATATACGAGCATATGTAAGCTTGAAATGTTTTACAATAAGGCTATGCTCCAAACCGTGCGTCTTCAAGCCAGCTACGGATTAGGATGACACAGAGAGGTACGTTTATAGCATATGCTAAGTTGCAAGGTATGGTATGTTTGATCAGGTACGTAAGTCTGTTATGATTTGATAAGTATGATATGTAGCGAGTTATGATCTGATTTGTTCAGTTCTGTTCTGATTTGTTGGGCCCTGGAGACGTGGGTAAGGACGCCCGGGACGGCAAGGGTCGTCGGGTTAAGCCTGTGCACGGTCTCCATTTGAAGTACTTACGCGCGACTCTAGGAGGTTGAGGAGGCGTTGTGCTTTGAGCCCTGGTGGATAGCCGGGAAAGGCACAGTGTGGGTTAACTACCCCGTGTGTATTTGTATTGGTTGTAGTGAGGGTTTGCTCGCCGAACTACATGCTTGTTGGGGTTGGATTGTTTTTTATATATGTTTGTTTTCTGTTTTGATACGTATGATAAGATATCGAAGTAAGGTTGGAGACCCATACTCGCAGGGTATTAGATTATGATCTGTTATGTTGATTATGAAACGGGATAGGAGCTTCTCTTGATATGATACGTTTATGCTCATTTTGTCATATTTTGAATAAGATAAGTATACGTTTGATTTGAAAATGGTTTTGGTGTGCAAAACCCTACTCCCGGTTCATAATCTTTCTTTTGATATGAGCTCTGCTCCTTATTATGTATAGTGTGTGTGTGTGTTCAACCCCCTCACTCAGTCAGTGGACTGATCCTCACCCCACCTATGTTTTTAGTTTGCAGGTGCAGGTTATTGGAGTTCGAGCTAGGCAGCGGTGTGTCGAGTCTGTGTCTTTTGTTGAGTTTTTTAAGTTTCTGTTTTAGTTATGTTTGTAATGTATGAACATATATCCTCTGCATAGGTTTCTGCTTCTGAATCGTATGTATGGAATTCGGGACAGGTTAGGACAGGTTCTTGGACCAGTTGAACCCGTCTTTATTGTAATTTATTTCGGGACAGGCTTCTAGGACCAGTTCAACTCGTGTAGCTACTACTGCTTGAATTGATATGTTTGATGATTTAAGTTTTTGAAAATTCATATTCTTTGCTTCGCTTCTGCTTCCAGGCTCTTGTTTTATCTCCTGTATAGGGTTTAGGTACCGTCTAGCTTAGGCAGGGTCTTGTCTGTCACCCGTTCGCTACTGCTTGATTTGTGTACGGATTTTCCATTTCATATGCGGATTGGGCTTTAGTGCGGGGGATGTGGTGGCCTAGCGTTTTCGGCGCTACACCCTCTATAAGCTCATGGCCTTTCTTTACTGTTTCCATTTGTTGCTCTATATCTCCCAATTTAACTCCATAACAAAACAATTTAGCTTGGATCCGGAGTTTGGACTCAATCTGACTGAAGATAGAATCTTTAGTGTCTTAGCTTTCCATGAACTTGAAACCACTATAACAATCGATCCTTTTTACTCCTTCCTATCCGACTTCTTTCTTACCTGAAATCCGAAGTATCTCAATTCCCTGTAAATCTACATCAACTACCTCATTACTCGATTCGTCTACTTGATGTATTTACAAACCCAAAATTTGTTGATTCCTTAAATTTCCCAATCGATCCGAACCCTATTCCAAAGCACGAGTGTCTTGATCCCTCTTGGATTTAATTCCCAAAGTTCAACTTCGATCTGGATTACTTGAATTACCTTTCTCCTGGAACTTGGTTTTAGTTCCAACTAGTAGAAAAATCATCAACTTACTTGCAAATCCGAACTTTGGATCCTTGGTACCCTCAAGGCTTCCTTCTCTCTCTTGAGTTAAATGAACCTCTTATGGTTAACCAACTTCTTTAATAATAAAATCCCACGTGTTTATCTTGTAAATTATAAGCCTCACTTCTTAGCGTTGTCTCTTCGAGTATCCCCTAACCTCACTAGATCTTGTAAGTTACTCCCTCAATAGGTTCTTCTATTCCGAATCTTATCACTTGAATTATAACCCGATTAGAGAAAACCATGGCTCTTGAATTCTTGTGGGAAGTTCCCCGGTGCATTCCTTATTACCTCAAAGCTAGAGAAAGAAGCTTGCAATAGATTGAGGTTGTCGTAGAAATTGGCCGTGGTTTGATATGATCTTTATAGCTTGTAATCACAACTTACCTCGTATATAAATGCATGGGGTTAGTGATTGCATATGACACATAATTAGCATTTAAACACCTATTTGATGCAAAATGCAACAACTAGTTCAACATAGTTTGAAAGAAACACATATCAAGGTTCAAGAACGAAGCAACAAACAACATATAAATCAACAAAGTTTTAAAAGAAGCATATTTAACAATATTTTCCATGTCAAGTAGCAATAATAATGCCCATGTTCAATACGGTGAGCACATTAACACATTATTCCTAAGCCGCTCGACTTATACTTGACACGATACGACACTCGAACTCCGGTTTTGCAACCTAGAGCTCGGATACCACCTTAGGATGTAGCACCCGGAACGCAAGGTAGCCACATCCCCCGCACTATAGTTCAATCTACATATGGAATGGACGGTCCATACATGAATCAAGCCTATAGCGAACGGGAGATAATAAAAAAAAAAAAGAATCTCTAGCTAGACGGGACTAACCATCAATTAATTACAACAATGCATATCGAATAACGCGGAAGCATAATATAACCATTCTAGTCCGTTTCCAATCTATCAATGTATAATCTCTCAAAGTAACATAAATGAGTCATAAAATATATATGCTTCAAATATAAATGAACTGTGCTAGACACAAAATAAAAGACTTCCCCCGATTCAATCCCGCCTAGCACTCAACCTGCAAAACCTGAAAAGTGAGGTGTCAGTCTATAAACGACTGAGTGAGGGGTTTAAATAAATATAAGCACACATATCGTGTAAGCTATAATCTCGGGTAAGATTTTATAAAAAAGAAATCAATATAAGTTCAAGAATAAAGTAAATCCCCGCCCGAGATTACAACTATTTAATTTAACAGTTCAATCATTATCAATTCAATCCCGGACCCGACGAGTGAGGGCATTCTCCAACCTTTACTCCAAAAGTGAACAATCATAAATGTTTCCGTTTATTAGGTGATCATACAAGTAATTAACGTACGATCAATTAGCATTTTCATGAACCTTTTTTTCCTCCGGGTGATGGTGGGCTTGGAAGACCCAACCATCCAATCATGGCGTACGTCGGGAACATGACTCCCACGTACGTGATTTCTTCCTCCACCAAACCTCCTGGTGGATTCAGAGGTGATCCCAAAATGGTGAGGATAGTGGAAGAGTTACCCGTCAGCCCTTTGCTTTCCCAGTTGGCTCAATACACTACCCTCGGGGCCACAGTGTAGTACAATATAGTCACCAAATCAATCAATTAATTCAGCCGGTTTAGTTCTTTCTTGAGATCCGTTTAAAATCAATAAGGTTTGGAAAACTATAGATATATAGATACATTTTAGCTTAAAACATCACATAGGGCCGTATGGGTTCTATATATCTAGAATTTAAACCTCACCTGACGAGCGACGGAACAAGACAAGGATACAAGAAAGTGTCCACTCCGTCCCGGAGAAGAACTGGACAAGAAAGGAAAAAACGTGTACTCGTGAGACGAAACTCAATATGAAACCAAGTATGACACACGACAACGCTTATGTAAATAAATGAACTCCCAACACCTTAATATTCAAATAACTTAGCAATCAAGTGACACTTAAACATGTACGAGAATCAATTAACATCTAAGAGATGAAATTAAGTCTCAAGGAGTCACATATTCATATCATTCAAACATTTCAAGTTTAATTCGTATAAAGTATGGAGTCACACAATCACGTTTGAGCCATTAAGTACCAAGAAGTGTCATATAGGATCATGATTAACAATAAACCAAGTATATCAATCATAGAAACCACATACGGGAGCCAAAGGAGCGAAGGGAACGCAAGAAGGGAGGTTTTGGTGAAGTTAAGTAAAAACCGACAATTTTTTAAAACGCACATGCTGTAGAAAAGCTGGAATATCTTGAGTTCTAGAAGTTGGAATTGAAACCAGACACAAAGACCTTTCCGAGGATATATGGCTCGTATTCTATTTCAAAACGAGGAGAAAATGGCGTATGCTCGAATTTAGGTGATTGCAGATTTCTGGTAAAGTGGCGATACCAAATTAAAACAGATATATCTCTCAAACTAGAAATGATAATGAGGTGATTCTAATTGGAGAGTGTTCTACACTTCAAGAGGTTTCCAACAATTCAAAAGTCAGGTCAATCGGAGTTTTTTTGATAGGGTAAAAACCCATTTGAAAAATAAACTAAAAGCAGAAATGGGCGTTTGGAATCTCTCGGGTGAGGCAATTATAACTAGGGCCCCAAACGGGCGTTTGGAAGAGATCTGGGCGAAAAAACAGGGGAAAACAGGGCATAGGAAATGGCTCCCAAGCCTTCCCAACACCAAACCACATCAAGAAATCAACTCAAAACTATCATATAACAGGCATATGGTTCCTATATATCAATTAGGCTTCAATTACTCCAAGAACACTTGTACAAATTCATCAAAACCTAACATGAATCCTTAGAAATTGCAAATGATCACTCATGATCATACCTTCATGTAACTTATGATGGAAATGCATTAAGAAGTTCATGATCTTCACAAATATTCCATTTCAAGTCAAGGAATTCCTATTATTTACAAACCCTAACAAATATTCAAATTCCATCAATTATACCAACATATATCTTACCTTGAAAGTGGAAGAAATGGGAGGAAATGAAGATGATAAAGTCTTGAGCTTAGATTCTTGAAGAAAATGGAAGGAAATCTTGGTCTCTTGCTTCTTAGGTTGGATCGATATATGAGAGGGAGAGCGAGAGAGAGAGATGGAAATATCTTGGCTTATCTCTTGGAAGAAAAATGAAGATATGGTATATATATAATTATATTAGTCAAGCTACATATATATATATATATATATATGTATATATGTATACATTATAATTATTAAAGTTGGATGAAAAGTCTTGTCCTTAAACTTAATTGCACTTAAGCCCTTGCTTCTTATTAATTTAGAAGTTAGAGATGCATCAACTTGGCATGCATGATAGATGATTATATACATATATATATATATAAGGCTCTAAAGGCATTTGATGAAATGGAGTGGAATATATATATGTTATGCTAAATCACCTAAATCATACTCGGGGAATTAAATACATACTCACCTAATTGCATCCACGAAGTTATAATTTAAATCATAATTGCAACTATTCAAATCAAGGAAATTAAATAGCGCAATCAATTGAATATGGATCATGCCATAAATTACAAGCTGATGAAATTTCATGTAGTCACTTGATCAAATAATTCTCAAATATCATGAAATGCATACTTTGAAAACTTGGGCGTTACAGGCAGAGTCCGAAGAATGCCTCAGAGGTAAGAAGTTTCTTGGGTCTTGCAAGCTATTAATTTTGGAAAACAGTAGAGTATGTGCAGTGGAAGTATAACTGTAGCACCCGGAACGGTGGGCCACCACATCCACATTCGGCGCACCGAAACCAGGACCCACTTACGAAATGGACCTCCATACATGAGCCCAAGTCTCAGCGAATGGGAACTTACACTCACACACTAGGCTAAGCGGGGCTAAGGACCAACAGAGCGAGCGAAAATAATAAAACGAATACGCGAAAGCAGTAAACAGGATCCAAAAAGAGCTAAAACTGACATACATTAACATATACAATGGCCAGACGACCCCCAATATGATACAAGTATTCAGAAGTTATTCCAAATATTCGTAAGGAGTATCATTACATAACCAAAGTATCAAAAGATGCAATGTGAACTGCAGACTAGTCCTGAACCAGAAAGTATGACACAACCACGACGCACTTCCCCACCTAGTACGAACAACCTGTAATTAAAGGTGGGAAAAGAGAGGGGTCAGTCTACAATTCGACTGAGTGATAAGTATAAGTATAACATAGCATATAACAAGGTGATAGTCATGAATCGAGGCCAGGGTTTCGCATACCAAATCATTTTCAAAAGGTAATATATAATACGATAGGAAAATCCCATCTCGATCCATAATCGATCGATACATAACGTAATCAATGTAGCACCCCGGAGCACAAAGCACTACATCCCCCGCACCATAGCCCAACACGTGTAACGAAATGGGAACTCCTCACACGTGTCAAACTACCGTGAATGAGAAACAAATAAAATCTTTCCTATGCTAAGCGGTCTAGACCCTAAATCAGAGTGCGCAATCATACCAAACATTACATGTGGAAGCTCCAGGATTCAAATATACAAACATACATACTTTCATAATAGGCATAAAATAATCAATTTATACATGCCATGCCCTACCCGGGCCAAATTAAATTCATTTAAGTTCCAAAGCTCGAAATTTAAATCATATCTTATACATAATTCCGAAATTCATAAATAACGATGCAAGGTATGCAAAAGACTCCCCTACGACTCGAGCAACTCGAAAATAAAAGACCACCGCCTAGCACGAACTCCCCATGAGTACCTGCAACTCAAAAGAAACAATGGGAAAACAGAAAACAACGAGGAGGGGTCAGTCCTAAAGACTAGTGAGGGGGCTAACACACGCACACGTACATATACGTAAGAGCATAGCATATTCAAAATTTAAAAGTTCATGAACCGGGACATGGTTTTTGCATTCTAAAACATTTTTACCCGTCATACTAAATATAGGAAAGATTTAGGGTCAAAAGCCCAAAATAGTCAAGTTTTAGAAATTATCATCCACTCCCATTTCACAAACCACAAACATAATCAAAATCAAAATAACTCGACGAGAACGAGTTTCAAACCCACCTAACTGCTTTCATAAACATAATCAAAACGAAATCATACGAAGTTCATAATCAACCCACCTAACTGCTTCCTCAAGCCCGTACTGTCGTCATAATGGTTGAGTCTGGGGATCCTACCGTCGGTTCTCAAGAAACCGCCTTCGCCTCGACCTCCCGAGGTTGTGCGAATCTCTCTACATAAATAGAGTCGTGTTGATGAGAGAGCTCGGCGACCCCACAGTCGACCCGAGACCACATACCACTTCTCCGGGGCCCATTTCATAATTCATAAGTCATACTTTTATAATTTTTGAAATTTCATAATTTTCCGACTTAGATTTCAAAGTCATAATCTCGTTATTTCAAAACATTCACACACACCAACCCTTTTTAAATCAAACAAACGTAAAAATTGGATACGTATATATATATAAACGTTTTTCAAATGATTTCACAACAAAACGGGATAATTCCCTCAAAATACGTATCACACACATATCTAAGTGTATATATATATATATATGTAAGTCACATGCGGGCTCAAAATACAGGTGGGGTTGTAGGTCGTTTTAACTAAAAGAAAGAAAACCTCAACTTGTCGACCAAACCGAATGAAACGAACTCAAAATCCTCTAAGAGACCTTCTCGTCACCCACAAAATGAACCTAAGGACAAAATGATAGGAATCAGGATGATGTGAATCATAAGACAAGGCCACACTTTGGTCCAACAAGGCCACACTTTGATCCAAATGATGATATGATCACAACTCAAGATGAACCAAGTTATGTTGGACCTATCACAAGGTCACGGTCCAAAAGAATGCAAGTAGAAGTTCAATCTCTTTTGATCCAAATAACTTAAGATTAGCTCCAAGAAGACAAGTATTCAGCTGGACCTAATCCACCTTGTTTCAATGTCTTAGTGATAGAATTTTAAGCCCAAATTGTGTTAAGTTTATTGTAATTTGGCCCTGAACTATTATATTTTACTTTGGGCCATCTTTTTATTTATTTTGCATGCATTTAGATTAGGTTAAGCCTATTTTAATAAGCCTACAAGAAAAGTGACGGGATTAGCTTGTCTCTTTGAATTCTGAATTGTCTCTTAGAATTCCCATGTATGCATCTTTATATTCCAGCCTTGTAGTTCGAAATATTCAGTCAAAAAATGAATGAATTGTGATTCAAGTGAGTTATACTCACAAGTTCTTAGTTGAACGACACCGGAGTTTCAAACCTCCACCGGATAATGTCATTTCCCGACTCATTATAGTTGACGGGGTGCATTACTTATCAAATCTGATAGTGTTGGTTCCTTGCTCATTATAGCAAACGGGTCACACTCCTATAATTCAAATCTGATAGTGTTGGTTCCTTGCTCATTATAGTAAATGGATCACACTACTCTATTTTAACCTTGAAGTGGACGATCGAAAATCAAGAATTCCAAGTATTGGTATAGGGTTTCACGGCAAGAACGTGGAGTTCGTATCATTTGGTATCTAGAGCTTAGGTTTTCCATCCAAGGTTACGTATCCGTATCTTTTATCTTTTGTATAATTTCTTTTCATTATTGCTACATTGCTGCAGAAAAAAATCGAAAAAGGCAAAAAAAAAAAAAAAATCGTCAAAAAAAAAAAAAAAAGAGAAAGTACGAAAAAGGCTTAAAACGCACACAAAAAGAGAAGTACAAGCCGTGTTAAAACAAAAGAAGAAAGAGGGCAGCTTTGTTTCGGTAATATTCAAATCACATATATACGTTTGTTTGCATCATCTAAACGGTTTCATTTGTGTCAGTTTTTCGCACCCTTTTTGATTCATCGTAAGGGATTATTTAGTTGAGGAATTTGAAACTTCTTGTGACTTTCTTCAAAGAATTGAGAGTAAAGAATGTGAAAAGGGAGAAAAAAAAAAGAGAAGTTGAAAAGAAAGAAAAAAGAAGAAAAAAATTAGAAAAAACGAGAAAGAAGACAACTTTGGTGTATTTCATTTTGGGTTTTAGATCTACTTTGAGAAATAAAAGGGGCTATTTGTTTTGTGAGATGACTATCTTGATCCAGATTCGAGGACGAATCTTTTTTCAAGAAGGGGAGAATGATAGGAATCAGGATGATGTGAATCATAAGACAAGGCCACACTTTGGTCTAACAAGGCCACACTTTGATCCAAATGATGATATGATCACAACTCAAGATGAACCAAGTTATGTTGGACCTATCACAAGGTCACGGTCCAAAAGAATGCAAGAAGAAATTCAATCTCTTTTGATCCAAATAACTCAAGATTAGCTCCAAGAAGACAAGTATTCAGCTGGACCTAATCCACCTTGTTTCAATGTCTTAGTGATAGAATTTTAAGCCCAAATTGTGTTAAGTTTATTGTAATTTGGCCCTGAACTATTATATTTTACTTTGGGCCATCTTTTTATTTATTTTGCATGCATTTAGATTAGGTTAAGCCCATTTTATTAAGCCTACAAGAAAAGTGACGGGATTAGCTTGTCTCTTTGAATTCTGAATTGTCTCTTAGAATTCCCATGCATGCATCTTTATATTCCAGCCTTGTAGTTCGAAATATTCAGACAAAAAATGAATGAATTGTGATTCAAGTGAGTTATACTCACAAGTTCTTAGTTGAACGACACCGGAGTTTCAAACCTCCACCGGATAATGTCATTTCCCGACTCATTATAGTCGACGAGGTGCATTACTTATCAAATCTGATAGTGTTGGTTCCTTGCTCATTATAGCAAACTGGTCACACTCCTATAATTCAAATCTGATAGTGTTCGTTCCTTGCTCATTATAGCAAATGGGTCACACTACTCTATTTTATCCTTGAAGTGGACGATCGAAAATCAAGAACTCCAAGTATTGGTATAGGGTTTCACGGCAAGTACGTGGAGTTCGTATCGCAAAACAAACAACAAAAGACAACCTTAGACTCAAAATGTACCAAATAGATGCTCGACAAATGCATATGGATGCAAATGATACATAAAGAATGCAATGAGATATAAACTATGTCATATAAGTTGATATTGAATCATATTAAATCATAACTTGTGTATTTCACGTTAAACGAATCTAATAAATTCACATAACAAGCAAGACACGTTATTCAACATGTAGCGCCCGGAGCGGCGAGCCACCACATCCCCCGCACCTAGCCCCGAACCCACATATAAAATAGGAATCCATACATGAGCCCAAGACTAAGCGAACGGGAACCTACACGCACGCGCAAAGCCAGGCTGAGCCAAGTCAGAACCAGAGTGCGCAAAATAATAAGGAAGCGAAAGCATAAATTAAAATTCAAGAAGATAAATCCACAAACGGGTTCAACTATCCCTAGAAACCTATCCCGAAAATACAAATACAACAAAAGTTCATAAGATTCATACATAGATCATACACAAAAGCATAATATATACATACTTCAGTGATCAAAACCGAATTATATACGAAATGCGACCGAATCTAATTGGTAATGCAACTCGATCTAGGAGACTAGAAATGGACCGACTCACGACTCGGCCTAGCACGACTCAAAACCGGCAACCTGAAAAGTTGAAAGGAGAGGGTCAGTCCACCGACTGAGTGAGGGGGCTAACGCACATCAACACATATCTACATATAGAGCAAAGCACGTATTAAACAAAAGACTATGAACCGGGAATAGGGTTTTACATACCAAAGCCATTTTCCAAAAGAACTCATACTTATTCGTATATTCGTATATTCTTAAGTCTGGTAAATCGTAACGATTCATATATTCAGAAACGCATATGGATTCATATTAAAACTCATAGGGATGCATATATTCAGATAGATTCATAGTTTAACGTAGAAATCTCATATTGAAAACAAACTCTCCTATCCCGTTTCATAATCAACATAATAAAACAAACTTAAATTACCCGGCGAGTACGGGTCAACTCTACTTCATAACAAAAGAATTCATAAGAATCGTAAAGAAATATAAATGCATAAAATTCATAAGATTCTTATTCCCGTATTGCATCCACCTTCTCCGGAAGTCTGCACGTGGGTTACGGGCCCACATCGTGCAACTCGATACCGATACGTGGGGTAGCGATCCCGCAACGTACCTTAGGGAGTAGCTTAACCCGGCGGCCTAACACCGCCTCGGGCGTCCTTACCCATGCCTCTAGGGCCCGGGGATTCATAAGATTCATAAGGATTCATAAGATTCTTAGGAAACATATCTAACTCTCGAAACATAAGTATGTACGATTCATAACTTAAGAAACATACCTTACCGTGTAACTCGGCATATGCTATACATATACCTCTCCGTATCTTCCTAATTCATAATATGCTGAAGGACATCCATAGTTTGCTTGACGATACACGGTTTGGAGCATAGCCTTGTTGCAAAACCATTTTAAGCTTATATACGCCCATACGTATAATTTTAGAAGAATTCATATGAAATAGAATTAACAAGTTTCATAACATATTATAAGACACATATTTAATATACATATAGTATATTCGCATGCGGGCTTGAAAACGAGCATATAGGGTCGTAGGTCGCATTAACTACAAGAAAACAAACCTAAACCTCACCTTTTATCGAAAGTGCTCACGAGTGAGCGTTGACGACCAAGAAGAAGCTAAATGGTGGATCCGACACCTCCCGAAACCAAATTTGGGACAAACAAATACATACTCAAGACTTAGACTCGATCATGAACCAATTAGATGCACGGCGACTCATACTAATGCAAACGGATGCAATGCATATCATATAGATTCATACTTAGGCATATCAGAGCAAATAATGAAATATCACATAAGGAATTCAAGGATTAAAATCTTATCAAATTAAATAAGCTCATAATGTATCATAGATTAACATACCATATGTATTCATAAACTTGAAGTTCAAAGAAATAACAAGAGATGCAAGAAGGCATTAAACATTTCACATATTGATCATAAATTCACGTACAATTACACTTAGCAAACAAGGTCATAAACTTAAAAATAATTAATGAAAAATAACATATTACAACATATTAACATAATAGGATCACAATCGGGGTGGGAATTAATGAGAAAAAATGGAGTAAAAGCACAAAATAGGGCTTCGAGTGAAAAGGGGCCAAAGCTGACAGTTTTATCGAAACGAACAAGTTGTAGGAAATCGGGCACAACTTGAGTTTGAGAAATGGGAATCAAGTTTTGTTTCTTGGAAATGAAACTAGACACACAAATATTTCCAAAGAGATACAGCAAGAATTTTAGTTCAAAGAGAGCCAAAAATGGCGGAGGTTTGAAGTTGAACAAATGCAGAGTTTCGGCAAAGTGGCGACACCAAAATCAAACGATTATATCTCACAATCTAGAAAAAATTTTAAAGTGATTCCAATTCGAGAGTGTTCTAGACTCAAAGAGGTTGATCGTGTCCGAAAATCAGGTCAACCGGAGTTTGTATGAAGGGGTAACCGGCCGGGTAAGTAACAAGGCAAAAGTTACCCGCCCGGGGAAATCAGGGCAGAAAGTTTCCGCACAAAGGGGTACCCCCCCGGGGAGTTTTCTTCACGAAATCTACCCGCCCGGGCAGAGGCTATCAGCGTGAAAAAGAGCAAGAACAGGGTTGTTACGAGGTGGGGGAAGAAAGGCAACCAAAGCAGCACATAAAGGCATGAAATGGAGCATAAAACATGAGCAAATTCTTCACACAAAATGTTGGAAAATACGAATCAGAAAGCAGCAGAATTTAAAAAATTTTCCCAACAAAAGGACCTTGGACTCGCAATCGTGTAACCAAATTCGTAGAGATAGAAAATTTACTTTTCTTTTATTCTTTCTTGAAGCGTTTCAAGCCACCCAAGAACGCTCTTCTCGCGGCTTGATCCCCTCTCCTTGGTAAAGCTCGAATCTTCAAACTTCTAACTTGAAGCTCTCTAGAGATAGTCCACCAACTTGATCACAATCTAACTAGTAAGGATGCTAGTTCTCTAGTTAGTGTTTAGGCTCAACCTAGGGTTTATTTTATCTTGGAGAAAGGAAGTGGTTCAACACATGAACCAAAAGAATTGCCAATTAGCTCCTAGAGGAGCTCGAGCTCCCCTATTTATAGAGAGAGGGTGCCAAAATTCCTAGTCCTTAATGGGCTAGGATTTTGGTCTCTCTCTCCTATTACTTGATCATCAAGTAATTTTGACTTTGACTTTGAATTCTAATTCAAATCAACTTTCAAGAGAGGGAAAAATATCCAAATTATTTTTGGATAATTTTATACTTTATTTATTTAAAATAAATAACTTATTTTATGTAATTAATTAATTCATAATTAATTAACTAGATTATTTTTCTCCAAAATAAGACTTTCTTTTTAATTCAAAAATTAAACCAAAGTCTATTAAATAATTAACACATTTAATTATTTAATGTATATATATATATATATCATATATATACATATACACGTGTGAGGCACGCATCCCAAGGACACGTGCTCCTCACGTGACCCACACGTGTGATTTCACACGTGTGGAACCCTCTAGGTCCGATTAACTCATTTAATCATTTTCAAGCCTCAACTCATGTAACCAAGTTGACCCTCTAGGTTGTGTGTGACCCTCTAGGTTCTCAATTCAATTAGCAGTGACCCTAATTAATTAATTCACTAATTAATTAATCAGTCCACAGATTAAACGACGATAGTCTAGCAACAGGTGTTTAACCCCTAGCTGAAATGGAATGTCCGGATTCGACAGAACCTTTAAGTCATTGATTCATGTGAGATACAATCCTCCTACTTACTATCTCTCAACCAAGATCTAGGGCAAGGGAATAATCAGAACCCTAATAATCCGGTCTTAAAGCTAAGTGCATTTCATATCCATTTGATCTCCATCCAAGAAACCCTTTTCTTGATGTCTTAATCTATTTCCTTGGCCAAGGACTCCATATGGCATATGAATGACTTACACAATAAGAGATCACCTTGCAAATGCAAGTGTAGGTCCTTTCTAGATTCTCATTCACTTTCATGAATCACTTGTGCAGCCCCAGCATAAGCCTTGAATCAGTTGTCTAAGGCGACACCCTTTAAAGCTTATACATAAGACTACAGAGTTAACTCATAAAGTGACAAGGAACCTCAAGTCTAAGGATCAATTAATCACATCAATGACTCGTGAGATATTTCCTAATCTGGAAGTTTCCATTTCCTGAAATAGAAACTTCCTTTCCCATTTAGGAATGTTCTCACACGGGGCACCTCAGTGAACTTACTTATTAAAGTAAGCACCCTCATGTATCACGCACATATCAACTATACACTTTGCACCTCCATGAAACAAGGTGGTCCTTCTTAAGGGCGTGATCCCACAAGCAAGCCTTAGAGGAGTCAGGTTGACACTCCCACTGTCTGTAGGACTTATCGGCTTGGAGTATTTTACTAATCATCACTTATGTGATATAGGGCTCGTTTCATGAACCATTTCACCTAAATGGTAGAGTCCTAAAGTCATCAGGATTAGGGGAGTTCTCATACATGCACAACTAAAGTAAACGCATACCAAACAAGAGCATATAAAGAAGCGTTGCCTCAATTCGTTATTTCATTCAAAGATTGTCTGTGATTACAATAAGGAAAAGCACAAAGCGGATATACAATCGGCTTTCCAGGGCACTATTCCTAATAATCTCCCACTTGCCCGTCAAAGCCATTCTAAAGCTACTCTAAGTCCCATCTTCTTTAGATGACCTTGGAAAGCTTCTCGACTAAGGGGTTTAGTAAGTGGATCTGCCACGTTCTCTACTGATGTGACCCTCTCAATTTGCGCATCTCCTCTTTTGATAATATCATGGATTAGGTGATACTTCCTCATAATGTGCTTGGTCCGTTGGTGAGATCTTGGTTCTCTTGCTTGAGCAACCGCCCCAGTGTTGTCACAAAACACAGTAATGGGGTCTTTCATGCTAGGAACAACATTCAACTCTTGAATGAAGTTTCTAATCCAAACACCTTCCTTAGCTGCATCATTTGTAGCTAAGTATTCGGCCTCAGTGGTCGAATCTGTAGTCGTAGTTTGCTTGGAACTCTTCCAACTCACTGCTCTGCCGTTTACGCAGAAAATGTATCCTGACATTGACTTAAAATCATCTAAGTCAGATGCAAAGCTCGCATCGCAGTATCCTTCGACCGTAAGATCTTTCTGACCTCCGTAAACTAAGAATAAATCTTTAGTACTTTTCAAGTACTTAAGAATATTCTTCATGTTGGAAAACACGAATCAGAAAGCAGCGGAATTTAAAAAATTTTCCCAACAAAAGGACCTTGAACTCGCAATCGTGTAACCAAATTCGTAAAGATAGAAAACTTACTTTTCTTTTGTTCTTTCTTGAAGCGTTTCAAGCCACCCAAGAACGCTCTTCTCGCGGCTTGATCCCCTCTCCTTTGGTAAAGCTCGAATCTTCAAACTTCTAACTTGAAGTCTCTAGAGAAAGTCCACCAACTTGATCACAATCTAACTAGTAAGGATGCTAGTTCTCTAGTTAGTGTTTAGGCTTAACCTAGGGTTTAATTTAATCTTGGAGAAAGGAAGGTGTTCAACACATGAACCAAGAATTGTCAATTAGCTCCATAAGGAGCTCGAGCTCCCCTATTTATAGGGAGGGGGTGCCGAAATTCCTAGTCCTTTATGGGCTAGGATTTTGGTCCCTTCTCTCCTATTACTTGATCATCAAGTATTTTCCAACTTTGACTTTGAATTCTAATTCAAGTCAACTTCTAAGAGCGCTAAAAATATCCAAACTATTTTTTTGGATAATTTTATACTTTATTTATTATAAAATAAATAACTTATTTTTATCTAATTAATTAATTCGTAATTAATTAACTAGATTATTTTCTCCAAAATTAGACTTTCTTTTTAATTCAAAATTAAACCAAAGTCTATTAAATAATTAACTAATTAATTATATAATATATATATAATATATATATACACACGTGTGTGACACGTGTCACTCACGTGAGCCACACGTGTGGAACCCTCTTGGCCCGATTAACTCGTTTAATCATTTTAAAGCCTCAACTCATGTAACCAAGTTGTTGTGTGTGACCCTCTAGGTTCTCAATTCAATTAGCAGTGACCCTAATTAATTAATTCACTAATTAATTAATCAGTCCACAGATTAAACGACCATAGTCTAGCAACAGGTGTTTAACCCCTAGCTGAATTGGAATGTTCGGATTCGACAGAATCTTTAAGTCATTGATTCATGTGAGATACAATCCTCCTACTTACTATCTCTCAACCAAGATCTAGGGCAAGGGAATAATCAGAACCCTAATAATCCGGTCTTAAAGCTAAGTGCATTTCATATCCATTTGATCTCAATCCAAGAAACCCTTTTCTTGATGTCTTGATCTACTGCCTTGGCCAAGGACTCCATATGGCATATGAATGACTTACACAATAAGAGATCACCTTGCATATGCAAGTGCAGGTCCTTTCTTGATTCTCATTCACTTTCATGAATCACTTGTGCAGCCCCAGCATAAGCCTTGAATCAGTTGTCTAAGGCGACACCCTTTAAAGCTTATACCAAAGTCTACAGAGTTCACTCATAAAGTAACATGGAACCTCAAGTCTAAGGATCAATTAATCACATCAATGACTCGTGAGATATTTCCTAATCTGGAAGTTTCCATTTCCTGAAATAGAAACTTCCTTTCCCATTTAGGAATGTTCTCACACGGGGTACCTCAGTGAACTTACTTATTAAAGCAAGCACCCTCATGTATCACGCACGTATCAACTATACACTTTCCACCTCCATGAAACAAGGTGGTCCTTCTTAAGGGCGTGATCCCACAAGCAAGCCTTAGAGGAGTCAGGTTGACACTCCCACTGTCTGTAGGACTTATCGGCTTGGAGTATTTTACTAATCATCACTTATGTGATATAGGGCTCGTTTCATGAACCATTTCACCTAAATGGTAGAGTCCTAAAGTCATCAGGATTAGGGGAGTTCTCATACATGCACAACTAAAGTAAACGCATACCAAACAAGAGCATATAAAGAAGTGTTGCCTCAATTCGTTATTTCATTCAAAGATTGTCTATGATTACAATAAGGAAAAGCACAAAGCGGATATACAATAGGCTTTTAGGGCACTATTCCTAACACTTCACTGCAGCCCAGTGACCATCTCCAGGGTCAGATTGGAAATGACTAGTCACACTAAGTGCTTAAGCCACATCCGGTCGAGTACATAACATTGCATACATTATGCTACCTATTGCTGATGCATAAGGTGTATGAGTCATTCTTTCCTTCTCAAGGTTAGTCTTAGGACACATCTTCTTTGAAAGACATGTTCCTACACTCATAGGAAGGTTCTTAACCTTTGCAGACTCCATATTGAATCTCTTAAATACTTTGTCAATGTACATCGACTGTGATAGTCCTATTAACCTTCTAGACCTATCTCTATAGATTTTAATTCCAAGGATATAGGACGCATCACCAAGATCTTTCGTCTCGAATTGGTTCGATAACCGTAACTTAGTCACTTTCATGTCATCCTTCGAATTCCCAATAAGAAGGATGTCATCAACATAAAGTACTAAGAATTGCACTGAGGTCTCCAATTCCTTTCTATACACACAAGACTCATTCAAAATTTGAATGAAGCCAAACGCTTTGACTGATTCATCAAATCGAATGTTCCAATTCCTAGAAGCCTGTTTCAATCCATAGATTGATCTTTGGAGTTAGCAAACCTTTTGTTCACTCCCACTGAATGTGAAACCTATGGGTTGCTCCATATAAATGTCTTTGTCAATGTCACCATTGAGAAAGGCAGTTTTCACATCCATTTGCCATATCTCATAGTCATAATATGCAGCAATGGCAAGCATGATCCGAATAGACTTTTGGAGTTCATGGAGTCCATTTCGAATTTCATGGCTTCTATCCACTGTTCAGAGTCAGAATCTGAAAGTGCCTCCTCATATGTTAAAGGATCATTATCCTTTTGAGAGATTTCATGGAAGAATCCATACCATCTCTCCGGCTGTCTAGGAGTGCGTTCAGAACGCCTCAGAGGAGGATTTTCGTGTGTATCGAAATTCGTGATTGGTTGTGGTTGATCAGGAGGAGACGTTTCTTCAGTGGGTGGTGTGGGATCACTTTGTACTTCTTCCAATTCTATGATCTTGCCTTTCTTTTCTTTAAGGAACGGTTCCTCAAGAAAAGTGGCATTTCTGGAAACAAACACCTTTTGCTCAGATTGATCATAGAAGTAGTATCCTATCGATTCCTTAGGGTAACCTACAAAGTAGCATAAGTTAGAACGAGATTCTAACTTATCTCCCACTATCCTCTTCACATAAGCAGGACAACCCCAAATTCCTAAGTAAGAATAACTAGGGATTTTACCGTGCCACATTTCATAGGGCGTTGTAGGGACTGACTTAGAGGGAACTAGATTCAAAATCTTTGCTGCACTTTCTAGGGCATAACCCCAGAAAGAAAGTGGTAAGTCAGTGAAACTCATCATGGAACGAACCATATCAAGTAAGGTTCGATTCCTTCTCTCAGAAACTCCATTAAGCTGAGGAGTTCCCGGAGGAGTCCACTGAGAGATAATCCTATTATCTTTGAGATGATTAAGGAATTCTTCACTAAGATACTCGCCTCCTCGATCATATCGAAGTGCTTTGATCTTGTGACCAGTTTGGTTCTCAACCTCCTTTTGAAATTCTAAGAATTTCTCAAAAGCTTCAGATTTATACTTCATTAAGTATACATAACCATATCGACTAAAGTCATCGGTAAAGTTTATGAAATACTGATGATTGCTTCTAGTGCTTACACTAATCGGTCCACAAACATCAGTATGGATCAAATCCAAAACCTTAGTGGCACGTTCCATAGTTCCTTTAAAAGGAACTTTGGACATTTTTCCTTTGAGACAAGATTCGCAAGAAGTTAACTCCTTAAGATCATTTTCATAGAATGATCCCAAAGTGTTTATCTTGCTAATTCTGTTCTTGGAAATGTGTCCTAATCTAGCGTGCCATAAGGGAGCTGAAACTTTGTCATCTCTCTTACGCTTCGTTTCTCGTTGTATATTCATAATATTGATATTCTGAGTTAGATAAAGTCCATTACTTAGAGTACCGATGTGAACGGAAGAGTTGTTCCGTTTGATAAAGTATTTACCATTCTTAATATAAGTTTCATAACCTTCACAATCTAATATTGGAACTGAAATTATATTACGAATAATGCTCGGTACGTAAAGGACTTTATTTAAGACTAACTCAAAACTACCTAAATCTAATCTAAATGTGCCTAAAGCTCGAGCTTCAACGTTTGAGCCATCGCCGATCTTCAAGACACATTCTCCTTCTTTGAGTTGTTGGACTTCACTTAGCATCTGTACATCATTACAGATATGAGTTCCATAACCGGTATCAAGTACCCAAGAACTAGAATTAATAGAAAGATTTATTTCAACGAGAAAGACACCTTTCTTTAGAGTAGCCTTGTACTCTGGGCAGTTTCTCCTCCAATGTCCCGCTTTGCCACAATGAAAGCAAACATCCTCTTTCTGATCACGCTTCTTCTTTTGGGCCTTCCCCTTCGAAATGCCACCAGTGGGCCTAAGGGGTTTCTTTTTCTTCTTTTGGGCTTTCTTGCCCTTACCTTTAGAAGGCCCAGAAGAGGAAGATGGAGCATTCACCATGAAAACCTTATTGTCCTTCTTGATCGTACTTTCAGCAGTCACAAGCATGATTCATATTGAAGTTAAGGACAAATGGGTTGAATGATGGTGGGAGCGAAGCTAGCAACAAATCCACTGAAAGCTCATCTTTCAGTGGCATGTCCATGGAAGCAAGTTTCTCTGTAAGGGCGAGAAACTTTAGTCCATATTCATGGACACTTGAACCTTCCCTCATTCTCAAGTGGAACAATTCCTTTGAAGTGTTATACCTTGTAACACGTTCATGAGGGCGGTAAAGTTGCTATAAGTGGTCGTAAATCTCCCAAGCGAATTCCATGGCCTCATGTTGCCTTTGCAAGTCCGGAGACATGTTAGCCAACATAAGGCAACGGGCTTGGAGATTATCATCCTTCCACTTCTGAATCGCATCCCGCTCGGCCCGAGTGGGAGCCTCCCCTCCGGGACTGGGCTCCCCTTCGAAGAGAACATAAGTTCTCTTCTCAGAATCTAAAATGATTTTTAGATTCCTCAGCCAATCAGAATAGTTGGGACCAGTCAACTTGTTTGACTCGAGGATCGATACAAGAGGGTTTTTGGTTGCCATTTCAAAACACGTAGAGAATCACAGAATCTACGACCTAAATGGTAAAACAGAGAACTAGTGAGCATGCTGAATTATAATGATATACAAAAGATAAGGTCTTTAATCTAATGTAGCTCCCACTGTTTTTCAAAGATCTAGAATTCCCAAAGATCTAAGAGGAACACGTTTCCCAATGGGTACTAAGATCCTTGGCATTTTACCTCGAACCCACGACTCGCGGACATTCTAAGTAAGAACCCTAGGTAGGTACAACTTACCAATTCTAACACCTTTAGAACTCTTAGTAATTATTTTTGCATCACCTATCTTTCAATATGGACCCACGACTCGTGCGACATCCATATTTACTTAGGCGTTAAGCTAGACCCATCAATCATAAGATCATGATCAAAACTTAGTTCGAACGACCCACGACTCGCGGACATCGCCCTTGCTAAAATTGACCATGAAATATTGATCATTTAAAATGATCAATTAGGTAACTAAGAACTAATAAGCTCCACTAGTTATCCCACGACTCGCGGACCATAACTAGTTTCATTTACTAAACTTAAAACCTATTGATGGAATATGAGGAATTTAATTCAAAATTTGCATCTCGAATTAAATACCTATTTGTTCGAAATTAGCTTAATATTTAATGGGAATTTTCGAATCAACCGGAGAGTTGTCCGGTTCGACCTCACCAACATATATGTTATCCAATTTTATTAGTCTTCATTAATGCAAGTACACTTAAATGCATTTCAAACAAGCACATAAACAGATAACATGTCCTAGCATGATACTAACATGTAATGATCATGGGTTCTACCTATCTTATGCGGGATATGTGGGAGCCACTCCACAATCACAAGTTCTAACATACATGCCACATAAACAGTTTAAATCACATAAGGGAAAGCGGTAACAAAATACGAGCCCTATCTCTATTACATTTTTACAATTGAGATTCCCCTCCCTAACATTTTGAGGGGTCTTCACTTATGGCCTCCTTGTTACTAGAATGTGGTCCATCCTACTCCATGGGTGCATTGTCTTCAAAATGAAAATAAAACCTCACCACCTATCTCTACTCTCAAATTACAATAAAAAGAAAAAGACATAAAGTAATAAGGCTCAATCTTCATATTGGCCTTAGACAATTACACGGGGCATACCCCGGCCTCAAAAACAGTAATATGGAAAGCCACATAATAAATCACATGACAGTACGCACATAAGTGAGGCTCCAACCTCAATTGAAAGACACAACTATAGGGCTCCAACCCCTATTTAAACCATCCATGTGCATAAATTAAAACCATACATAAGTCTAAACCCATGATCACCTAACATGCTTTTGCGAGAATTTAAATTTAGCCAATAAATAAAAATTCTCGTTTCAAGTCCTAATGACTTATAACACGACTTGATGCGAGTCTTGTTCATAAAAGTTTTCAATAAATCCCAAATTAACAAAAACAACTAAAATTCCAATTAATTTTTAAAAATTAATAATTTTATCAAGAATGCAATTTCCCAAAATATAAACCGTTTCTATTTCTCAAAAATCCCAATTTTAAGTTATATTCAAAAATTAAAAATAAATATTCAAAAATAAAATTTTAAAATTAAAATAAAAAATTGGGACTGGATTGCACGAAACACGAAAACGGATTACGAAGGAAAACCGGGGCCCTTGCACGAGAAGGGCCGCTCGTCGCAGGCGTGCGCGCGCGCGCACCCGACAAGCGCGCACAGAGCACCCGCTGGGCGTGCACACCGCGCGCTCTTGCGTGCGGCCCTCTTGGCAAGGATGGCGGGCGGTAGCGGGTGGCCTGGGCGAGCTATCCCGCACGCCTTGCGGGATTCTCGCCCAGCCTGGGCGGACGCGCCGGAACACCTCCCGCACGGTTGCGGGAGGGAGTAGGCGCACGGCCTGCGCACACCTAGGACAGGCGGGCGGCGGCGAGCGAAGCCCGCGCGCGCGCGGGGTTTCGCTTGTTCGTAATCCAGGCTTTCCGTTTCGTGTTTTCGTTCAAAAGCAAAAAACCAATCCAAGAAATCCAAAAATAGTTTATACTGTTTCAAATTTAAAATTGTTTTCAAAATTAAATTTTGTAAAAACCAATTTTCAGAAACTTTCAGGAAAAAATACAGTTTCGTAATTCAGGCTTTCTAAAACAATTACAAATACTCAATCGCATCAAGCCTAAGAATTTCTACCAAATTCAATATATTTGAGACGAATCAGAAACACGATTAACGAGGTGGCTCTGATACAACTAGTTGGAAAATACGAATCAGAAAGCAGCGGAATTTAAAAAATTTTCCCAACAAAAGGACCTTGGACTCGCAATCGTTTAACCAAATTCGTAGAGACAGAAAACTTACTTTTCTTTTATTCTTTCTTGAAGCTTTTCAAGCCACCCAAGAACGCTCTTCTCGCGGCTTGATCCCCTCTCCTTGGTAAAGCTCGAATCTTCAAACTTCTAACTTGAAGCTCTCTAGAGATAGTCCACCAACTTGATCACAATCTAACTAGTAAGGATGCTAGTTCTCTAGTTAGTATTTAGGCTCAACCTAGGGTTTATTTTATCTTGGAGAAAGGAAGGTGTTCAACACATGAACCAAAACAATTGCCAATTAGCTCCTAGAGGAGCTCGAGCTCTCCTATTTATAGAGAGAGGGTGCCGAAATTCCTAGTCCTTAATGGGCTAGGATTTTGGTCTCTCTCTCTCCTATTACTTGATCAGCAAGTAATTTTGACTTTGACTTTGAATTCTAATTCAAATCAACTTTCAAGAGAGCTAAAAATATCCAAACTATTTTTATATAATTTTATACTTTATTTATTTAAAATAAATAACTTATTTTATCTAATTAATTAATTCATAATTAATTAAGTAGATTATTTTTCTCCAAAATAAGACTTTCTTTTTAATTCAAAAATTAAACCAAAGTCTATTAAATAATTAACACATTTAATTATTTAATGTATATATATATCATATATATACATATACACGTGTGAGGCACGTGTCCCAAGGACACGTGCTCCTCACGTGACCCACACGTGTGATTTCACACGTGTGGAACCCTGTAGGTCCGATTAACTCGTTTAATCATTTTCAAGCCTCAACTCATGCAACCAAGTTGTTGTGTGTGACCCTCTAGGTTCTCAATTCAATTAGCAGTGACCCTAATTAATTAATTGACTAATTAATTAATCAGTCCACAGATTAAACGACCATAGTCTAGCAACAGGTGTTTAACCCCTAGCTGAATTGAAATGTTCGGATTCGACAGAACCTTTAAGTCATTGATTCATGTGAGATACAATCCTCCTACTTACTATCTCTCAACCAAGATCTAGGGCAAGGGAATAATCAGAACCCTAATAATCCGATCTTAAAGCTAAGTGCATTTCATATCCATTTGATCTCAATCCGAGAAACCCTATTCTTGATTTCTTGATCTACTGCCTTGGCCAAGGACTCCATATGGCATATGAATGACTTACACAATAAGAGATCACCTTGCAAATGCAAGTGTAGGTCCTTTCTTGATTCTCATTCACTTTCATGAATCACTGGTGCAGCCCCAGCATAAGCCTTGAATCAGTTGTCTAAGGCGACACCCTTTAAAGCTTATACCTAAGACTACAGAGTTAACTCATAAATTGACAAGGAACCTCAAGTCTAAGGATCAATTAATCACATCAATGACTCGTGAGATATTTCCTAATCTGGAAGTTTCCATTTCCTGAAATAGAAACTTCCTTTCCCATTTAGGAATGTTCTCACACGGGGCACCTCAGTGAACTTACTTATTAAAGTAAGCACCCTCATGTATCATGCACGTATCAACTATACACTTTGCACCTCCATGAAGCAAGGTGGTCCTTCTTAGGGGCGTGATCCCACAAGCAAGCCTTAGAGGAGTCAGGTTCACACTCCCACTGTCTGTAGGACTCATCGGCTTGGGGTATTTTACTAATCATGACTTATGTGATATAGGGCTCGTTTCATGAACCATTTCACCTAAATGGTAGAGTCCTAAAGTCATCAGGATTAGGGGAGTTCTCATACATGCACAGCTAAAGTAAACGCATACCAAACAAGAGCATATAAAGAAGTGTTGCCTCAATTCGTTATTTCATTCAAAGATTGTTTGTGATTACAATAAGGAAAAGCACAAAGCGGATATACAATCGGCTTTCCAGGGCACTATTCCTAACACAAAAGCACACAACAACTGGCTAAGACATGAGATGAAAAGGATCAACATATATGCATCTTAAACTTCAAGGAATGTAAGGTTCATCCATGAAAACTCATCAACCATGCAATCACCAACTAATTTCAGTTCATATGACCAATAATGAAGCGCATGTGATCACAAAGATAGTCTCAAACCAAGGAATCATCCAAAGAAAGTCATGAAATCTCAAAATATGCATATGCCCTAACTATTCATTCTCAAGCTTCAAAACCATATCAAACCTTGGCTAAAATCTAAAATTTATAGATGAAAAAGACCACATAAGGATGTACATAACAATCATACACTTACCCCTTGAATTTGGTTGAGTTTGATGAAGACTTGAGCTCCAAACTCTTCCTTAGTGAATAGTGACGGAATGAAGTCTTGTTTCTCCAAAGAGTTGTAACTTTTCCTCTTTCTCTTGTGGAAACCGAAAATGAGGGAGTAGGGGGAGCAAGTGGGTTATGTTTGGGTTGTGTGGGACCAAGTTTCACTCAAAAAGGTTAAAAGATGAGGGAGTAATGTGTAATTTAGTGAAAGATGGTCATTCAGGCACTAACAACTTGTTTCGGTTAAATTCCGAAGCTCTAAATGAACTTATAAAAATAAAAGGTTTGGTAGGATTAAAGATGGTTGTGTTAGGATTACATAGGCTCAAGAATGAGTGAATTTGGTTAAGGAATGAATTAATTATTGCCAAAACCATAAAGGGTGGCAAAGCTACGAAAGGCTCACGTTTCGGGCAAAATACGGGGGTACGAATGGGCTTAGAAAAATATAAAGAAAAGTTCCTTAGCTTGAAAATCTCGTTACGAGTCCGGCGCCACTTCCAGAATTTAAATCCGAATTCCCGTGCTCCAGATATGCCGTCTGGAATCCAAGGCGCGTTAAAGCTTGTTAGGCCCTCGAATCCCAAAGTAATAGAAATGGTCTCCGACCAATTCAAACAAATAAAAACGAACAAAATAAACATGTAAATGAGTTCATAAATCAAATAATTTAAGTATATCACATTCATGAAATTCAGGAATTAGAATCGCGTAAAAGAAATTAAATACTAGAGTTACAACATAAAACTTAAACATTTAAGGCCTATAAATCACTTAATCAATTCAATCAACATATAAATTAAATCGAAAAGAAAACGTCCGAAAACCCTCAAGTGACGTCATACCTGGCTTGCTGAAGAAACGGGGTATCACACAACATGTTAGGCATGCATGCATTGTAACATCTTGAATTTTCGGCCGTACAGGTACGTCGTTTCGAGAGTGATATGTGTGTATTTAAATTATTTATTTATGAGATTACATGTTATTTTAATGTTTAAATGTTATTCTTGAATTTATTTGAATTAATTGTTACGTACATATTAGAATATTTGAACGTATTTGCTCTATTTGCCCCGTTTTTATTCCGTATGAGCCCGTTTTCATTTCTAATTTTTGTTACTACATGATATGCATGATTTATATATGTTATGAACTTGTCTACGTGATCGTTTTGTGTTTTTAAGTTCGTTTGATACGGTTTTCGAACCGTTTTATTTGTTAAGGACTTGAGGGCCTAACTCGTTTGAGCGCGTCTTCTGTTCCGGAATTTATATCTCGAGGTCGGGAATTCGAATTCAAATTCTGGAAGTTGGGCTGGACTCATAACGAAAAATGGAAGCTAGAGAACTTGGCCTCACATTTTTCTAAGCCCGTTTGGTCCTCCAAATTTTGCCCGAAACATGACCCGTGTGACAGATTTGTGACCCTCGCTAGTTTTACTTATATCCGACCTGTTTCCAATCCGAATCGACCCGTAGTTGAACCCATGAGACCCTCTTTTAACCCTTTATCACACTCTCTCTCCCTCATTTCGGTTCAGCCCCATGAAAAGAAGAAAAGAAGCAAAAAACGTAGCAACAGAAAAGGGGAAGAGAAGGAAGAGCAGTCACTATTTATCTCCCCAAGATTTGAGCTCAAACCTTGATCAAATCTCGCGCAACTCAAAAGTTAAGTTAATATTTGTTATCTCCATCTCTTTTTGATCATTTTATCTATAAATTTGAAAGATTTCATCCATTCTTGAGCATGATTTGTTTATGAACATGAATAGTTAGGTCTTGATTCCATCTCTTGAATTCATAGCTATAATTTCATATTTCTTGAAGATTGATGCATGAAATATGACCACTCTAACTTCCTTTATGCATTCATTAACTTGAATTTGAATTACATGTTGAGTTTTTGGATCCACCATTGAAGAACTTAAAGTTTCTTGAAGCTTTATAACTGAAATTTGCTCCTTTCTTCTTGCCGTGTGTTTGTATGATGATTGTGGGGTGTTCTTGTTGAGTTATGTTGTTGTTTTACTACCCTTTTACTGCTGCTCTTGCTGATGTACGTTGCCCTGCTGCTGCTGCCATGGAACCGAAGGAAAACAGAGCTGGAAGCTTGAAGGAGATGAAGCTCCTGCGCCCGTTAACGGGTGTTACCTCGTGGAGGCCTTGGGGAGGTAATCCCAGTTACCTCCATGGCTGCATAAAGATTTTAGCTACTACCTCCATTAATGGGGGTTACCCCTTTTGAACTAAGGATTGGTAACCCCCATTACCCCCCTCCCTTTTTGTTGTGTACGTGTAGTATACTTTGTGTGTTGTCCGGTTTCATTTTGTCATTCGTTGCTTGCTTCATTTATGATTTTAATGGTTTTCTCCCACCCAAATTATGATCCCAATCTGTTGATATGTTAGTATATAATATGTTTCGTTAATTGTTTGATTTTATTGCTTTGTTTAATAAGTGAAAACGTGACATATTTGCATGAATGTTTAAATGTAACGTATGATGCTTTCTTGCATTCTTTTGCCTCCTTTACAAAATGTAGATTCACGAGTGCTTATAATATGCTATATTATGATCATTATGCTCACGTTATGGATTTATTTGATAAGAATTCGATGCTCTTATGTGCTATATATGACCTAGCGTGCTCTATATGTTTTCGTACGTGCATGCATGGAAGAATGCTTTGTTTATTTGATTCGTGTGATATCTAATTTCTCCTTTTATGATATGTATGATATCTAAGAATGCTTTGTTTAAACGATGTTTTATGTCCGTTTTATGAATTTTAGGGATTCGTTTAACTTGGAATATATGCATTATGATTTAAGATGACTCGATAGGGCTTCATATGACCTAAATGAAATCTCATTGCATTCTCTACGCATCATTCGCATCCATATGCATTTGCCGAGCATCAAATTGGTCCATATTGAGTCTAAGTTCGTCGTTTGTACTTTGTTTTGCCCTTAGGTTCATTCCGTAGGTGACGAGGAGATATTTTAGAAGTGTTTTGGTTCGTCGCGTTCGATTTGGTCGACAAGGTGAGGTTTTATTCCTTTTTAGGTATATGACCTACAACCCTACATGTGATTTCAAGCCCGCATGCGACTTATGTATATATATATATATATATATATATATATATATATATATAGATATAGATACGTGTTTGATATGTAATTTGAGGGAATTGGCCCATTTGCTATGAAATGATTTGAAAACGCTTTTATATATATATAAGCTATGTTTTTTTTTTTGTTTGCTTTTTAAAAGGGTTGGTGTGTGTGTGTGTAAGCGAGATTCGCCTTTTGAAAGAAAAGCTGTGTGAAAATTATGCCTCTTAAAATTATGCCTTTTATGTTACGCTTTGGGCCCGGAGAAGTGGTATGTGAATCTCGGGTCAACTATGGGGTTTTCGGGCTCTCTCATCAATACAACTCCAAAAAAGGGAGATATAGCCCATCCTCGGGAGGTCGAGGGGAAGGCGAGTCTTCTGTTGTCCGACGGTGTGCTGCGTGGCCCGTCGAAGGAGCGGGCGGGATCCCCCGGCTCAATATGCTTCATGCCTAGGAGTAGAGGGGTAGCGCCTCTCTTCCCCAACCGGAGAATTGATTTATGCACTTTGTTTTGCCTTTGCATTTGTCTTATGTTTATGAAGTAGGTGGGTTGGAACTCGTGCTCGTCGAGTTAGTGTACTTTTGCTTATACCTTTGGTTCGTGAAACGGGAGTGGACTCCTAATTCTTAAAATTGGTTGATTTGGGCCTTCGACCCTAAACTCCCTTTCTTATATATAATATCACGGGCTAACTTGTTTTAGAATGCAAAAACCACGCCCCGGTTCATGAACTCGTTAATTTTGAATATGCTATGCTCTTACGTATATGTATGTTTACGTGTGTTAGCCCCCTCACCAGTCATTAGGACTGACCCCTCCTCGTTGTTTCTTTTCCCCCCTTTTGTTTCTTGAGTTGCAGGTAACCGTTTGGAGAGTTTGATCTTGTAGCGCCCCAAACGGAAGGCACCACATCCCCCGCACCTAGACCTGACCCGTATGTGAAATGGAAAATCCATACACGTGCCAAGTCACGGCGAACGGGGACTCACTCACTCACTAGGCTAGGCGGGAACTAGAATCTCGAAACCCCACAAGCCAAACAATAAGATAAAATGCACGTGCAGAAGCATTTCATATAATCAATCATGAATATAGGTAGCAATTGACGGGTTCAACTAGCATAAATACCTAGTCCCAAAATTTCAAACATAAATCATAAGTCAGAAACTCTGCATTTAAACATGTTTCAATATGACTTAAACAAATACAATGTGTGTGTAGAAAGACTTTGACTTAACTACAGAACTTGACCGACACAAAATCCCGCCTAGCACTTCAAAACCTGCAAAAGAACTGAAAACAAAGCTGGGTTCAATCTATAGGAGACTGGTGGGTATAAAACAGGGCATACTATATTTATATTTCAGAATGTAAACACCCTCACATGCAAGCTATAATCCCGTGCGAGGTTTTAAAACATTTCCCCAAGTGGGGTGAAAACAAAGGAAAACAATGCTCAGGATTACAACGATCAATTTCATTCATTCATTAAAAGCATGCGGTCATTTCGTGAGCCCGGAGAGAGGGCGAATTCTCCAACCTTCTCCTCGTGTGTGCATTTATTCATTCGTTCGTTCATTCATTAGTGATCATACCACAATCATTCATTCGTTCATAAACATTAACATTCATAACATTAACACTTACACCTTTTTCCTCTGGGTGGTGGACGGGTTAGCAAGACCCGGCCACCTCATTCATTGACCAAAAGGGGTTACATGATTCCCCAGATGGTGCTCAGCGTCTATTCCTCGCTAACTCCTAACGTGGTCCCGTTACAGCGTCATTGTTTGTTGGGACTAGTGCCCGGGGATCACCGTCAGTCCGAGCTTCCCCGGATAGCCACGTACACATAGTCCTGGGCCCCATTAAACATTGTGTTCACTGATCTCGCCAAAACATTGGGTAAGGGTTCATGAAAAAAAGGCTTACGTTTGAAATCATTTACTCGAGAAAATACTCTATATACGTAATAAATACATTTTAGCTTAAAACTTTGCACGTTAGTTTATATAGGGTCGTTTTAGCTAATAGAAGAGAAACCCACCTTTACACCTTACCGAGCAATACCAAGAAGAAAACAAGAGGACTTGAAAGAGTCCTATGAACCCGACATATCTCCGCCCTGGAGAAACTGTACACAAGACGACATATATGACGCACGACAATGCAATGAATAAGGTATAAAAGCATAAGAGATGATATTATATCATGAAAACGTTCGTTGCACAATTAATAGTTTAAAGACATATAACCAAGTTATCCATTCATTTCAAGAGATATTCATATCCGTTCGAGTTCATAACTTCCATATTTCATATCAAATAAATCCAAGAAATTCAAATAACGGTCATAAGATATGGTATAACATGTATACATATAATACAAGCCTTAAAATAAGAGTTACATAAGCAGTTAGGGTTCACATTGAGAGCAAAGATCCATGCATGCGCATATGAGGAGCAATGATGACACCTTGAGGTATAATTCGGAAAATATTCCATGAAAAATCATGAAACTTCATAACACACAAGGTAACACATTGTAAAACATGTTAGTATCTCAAAGCAGTAAAAAAAGAGGTGGAGGAAGATCAAACGAGCAACGAAAAATGGAACAGGAGTCATGAGGGTAGGCTGGACAGAATCCACCCCCATGGATTTTTCCAAAGGGAAATATCCACCCCCATGGGTTTGGTCCAGAAGCCCACTAACCCAAATCCACCCCCATGGATTTTTCCAAAGGAAAAATCCACCCCCGTGGATTTGGTTCAGTAGCTAAAAAAAGCACAACAACAGGGCAAAACGAAAGGGAAAGGAAAAGAAGCATATTACCAACTTATAACTCAATAAAAAGCATATAAATATACAGAGATTCATTTCCTAATTCATACAAAAACGGAAGCTAAATCATGAGAGTGGAAGAGATGCTCACAAAGGTTCATATTCTTCAAGTTTCATGAGAATCCATTAATGGTACGTTGCAAATAACTCATTTATCATGCAATGTAAGTTCAAGGAAAATCAAATGGAAGTCTTAGACTCATATACCATGTTTCATACTAAAAGAAACCACAAGAACTCATGCAAGATTCATTAAAGTTTCACAAACCCTTACTATTCATCATCTTCTCCAATACTTGATCAAATCTTGGTGAAATCATGTAATATAGGACTTAAAAGAACCACAATGAGATACACCACATAAAAATGGGATTACCTTTCAAATTGGAGAACAAATGAAGAGAGTATGAGCTCAAATACCCCAAGGTTGAATAGTTTCCTTGTTCCCCCTTTTCTTTCTCTTCCTTTCTCTTCTTTCTCTCTTTTGGTTGAATTGATTGAATGAGAGAGAGAGTGGCTCTGTTTGGGGCTGAAAAGGGGAGAGAGAGAGAGGTACTCCAAGTGGGTATAGGTCAAGGGTCAGGGTCTAGGGGTGTTATTTAGGTCCGTAGGCTCATAAATTGTCAATAGTTGTCATTTTAGGCATGAGGTGCTCGTTTCGGTTAAAATTCGGGAATCTGAATGGTCTTAAAAAAATGTGAGGCTTATTCCATCAGATCTGAATCGTCGATATGAGTCCAATGGAGGTGAGGGAACTCGATTCCGAGCTCCCGAGCTCAAGGTATCACATACGGAACCAAAGGTGCGCTAATTGCTCCTTAGCCCCTGTTTTGGTTTCCAAAACTCAAAATAAATTCAAAAACTCAAACAAAGGAATCCGGAAACATAAAATGAGCAAAAATATATGGTCATAATATACATAATTCACTCATACCAAGTTTTCACAAAAAACGAAAATCAAATTGAATAGAAACGACACTCAAACACAATCACATAGGCATAAACGTTTCAAGAATTCATTTTCAAAATTAAACTACTAAGAGAAATAATAATTGAAATTATATAAAACTAATTTAATTACACATATTGTTAAGCATATACATCATACTCTGAATAACGGAGAAACTGGCGCGTTACAATCTCTCCCCCTTAAAAGAATCCGTCCTCGGATTCACTATACTCCTGGAACAAACAAGGATAGAGCCCCGTCCCTCGCAAGCAACAAGGAGAGAACCCTGTCTCTCGAACAACCATGAGAGAACCCCATCTCTCAAACAACAAGAAGAGAACCTCGTCTCTTAAACAACAAGGAGAGAACCCCGTCTCTCGAACAACAATACAAAAGGACTCCAAGGAACAAAACACAGTTACCACAGAAAATAATAACACTAATTGAAGGTAGCAAAACATCGATTATACACAGTAGTTAACACACCAAAGAGTCAAAGCACATATTATTAAAATTATTTAAATTAAAAATGAGTGTATGCATATGCCATGAATGTCTGAGGTACCATTCACGGTGGAAACGAATTTGAAGCTAAAGCTTTCATGGTCCCAAGGTATGGTCTGAACCCAAAAGCTAGCTCGACTCTTGGGTTGTCATTAATATCTTCAACGTGTCCACCTGAGAAACTAATAAGGCTCTGGACTGGTCCTATTCTTGATTCCACTCTGATTCTTATCTCTTCTTACCTTCTTCCATCTCTCGGTTATGTGTTGACCCTGATTCAACCAGCCTACCCTTCCAAAACGGGTTTTACTCTACATCTTCAGATTTCGGACCGGTCTTATTCACGGTTCATGTCTCCTTCTGTAATTTGGTGAAACCGTTGAAATTCAATAACCTTTTTGATGAGTTCTTTCCAAATCGGGTTGTGATCACCGGTTCCCAAAATTTTTGAATCGATCTTTTCGTGGAGCCTTCATCCTCTTCAAGTCTTCAAGCGTACCTTCAGTTCCAGCCCATTCAATCCCTTAACCAAAAATAAGACCTCCTTGATGATTCTTGAGGTTTGATCTAAGTCCTTCAATAATTACCCTTTCTTCGATTCTTCTCATCTTAAAACTTTCCAAGTCATCATGGAGAGATGACTGGCGATTTAATAAATATTTTATTTTGTTATGTCGTCCGAATCCCTTTTAATACTTGGTTGAATTTACCTTCATTGTCACCATCCGGGAATATGGTACTTTGATCTGATTTTCTTTCTACAGAACTGACCTAAAGGTTCAGTAGACGCTTCTTCCTAATTTCATCATCTTTAAGATCCGAATTCCACTCGTATAAATATCGATCGAGCCAATCTCTTCATTCCTCATAGTAATTTTCAACCCGAGTTTGGTAGCTTGAATTCCACTTTGAAGGTTTGACTCATAAGGCCTTTTCATTCCTTTCATATCATCATCATTCGAACTTTCATATCTTCCACGGTTTGCATTTCCATTTTTCCTACTAACATACTTCTTTGAGTGAAACCTTGCATTTCAAGTTCGTCTCTTGGTCGTGCTCTCTCCCTTAAAAGTTTCCACCTTCTTAGGTCAAGCTTTATCCCCCATCTTATAATCGAATTTCTTGATCGACTCAAAATGAGCAACTTGTTAGGGATGGTGTTCGGTGTGTTACTCACCTTCACTTAAAGTGATGAGTTGAAAGAACATTCCAAATCCTTTGCTTTCAAATCCTCTTCTAATTTTCTCGAAGTCCAGAATCCTAATCTCTTTCCTCGTTCAATCTGAACATCTCAGAGTCGACCCAAACTCTTAATCCCTGAATTAAAATTATCCTCTCTATCTTAGCGTCATCACCAAAATATTCTTCTTCTTCAATTTGGTTTGGCAGAACTTTGATTGAAGTAGTAGTTGAAGTATCACGCGGGGAAGGCATCCTACCAAGTAAACACTAAGGTAATGCATGTCGGGTTAAAATGCCAATGTTATGAAGCACGTAGTACACTTGCAAACAATTAAAGATGCAATATGTTGGAACAATTATATCAATGAGAAATGCGCATATAAGTAGAGAAAATTAAATAATTTAAAGCGATGTATGATGCATGCGCCATGAATATGTTAAACCTGTCACCGTGGTGGTAAGCTTTTAGCTCGGCAACTTGTCCTTCATTTCCTTAATTACGGCTTGCTTTGAACTCGTTGGTCATTTCTTATTTTTCCCACGGTCTTCAAATCTCCATAATCTTCCTGCATCAACTTACATATTCCCATGGCCCGAGATTGTGATTTCTTGAACCCAAGATCTGCTATGTCCATAGAGTTCGGTATCTCTATTCACTCCCAAGTATCGATCTCTAAAGGTTATCCGAATCTTCACCTTGATGTTCACTCAGTTCGAAGTTCTCTTGATTTGTCCTTTATGAGTTCGAATTAGTGGAAAGCGCCCGCCCTCCACTTGCCTACACTTGGCTTCACAATCTCTTCCACTAGCTCTTTTTCTTTCTTTATCCGTTCCATTTGTTGCTCCATATCCTTTGTTGCTTGTCTTTCTTTAACTTCTCCAAAGTCGACTCTTACCTTGTCCGGAAGCCATAGTATCCCAAGTCACTACCAGTCTTTTCCTTGTTCCCCGGACTTAATCCCAAATGACTTGGTTTATCCGAAACATCTTCCTTGACAATTGGTATTGCTCACCATTCATTAATCCTATCATTCTTCGAACTCGATTTCAATTGACTTGATTTACTTGGAAGCTCATCCTTGATGATCTTCGTTGTTCATTTCCCCCAAATCTATTTTACCTTAATTCCTCTTGGTTATCATCACTCCTTTGTCGATCCAAACCTCGAAATAAAGTTCCTTTGAGGTTTTCTTTTGCTTCTTTCTTGAATTAAGTAATCCTAAGGAATCCGATTGATTAACCCCGGTAGTGTAGGTGTATGTTTTGATCTTGTGAATGGTAGACATCGCACACCCACTAATATCCCTTCGAATACTCATCAACCTTGGTAGAACTTGTCGATTATTCCTACAAGTTGAATTTTCCATCTCGGATTCCATCACTCGAATCATGGCCCAATTAAGGAAGCGCACGACTCTTGAATTCTTGTATAAAATCCCGATGCTTTCCTTACATCCTCGATGCTTGAATGCGAGTTGTTGTGATCGTGAGAATTGGCCGTGGTTTGATGATAGGAATCCTATGATGTGAATCATAAGACAAGGCCACACTTTGATCCAAATGATGATATGATCACAACTCAAGATGAACCAAGTTATGTTGGACCTATCACAAGGTCACGGTTCAAAAGAATGCAAGAAGAAGTTCAATCTCTTTTGATCCAAATAATTCAGCTGGACCCAATCCACCATGTTTCAATGTCTTAGTGATAGAATTTTAAGCCCAAATTGTGTTAAGTTTATTGTAATTTGGCCCTGAACTATTATATTATACTTTGGGCCATCTTTTTATTTATTTTGCATGCATTTAGATTAGGTTAAGCCCATTTTATTCAGCCTACAAGAAAAGTGACGAGATTAGCTTGTCTCTTTGAATTCTGAATTGTCTCTTAGAATTCCCATGCATGCATCTTTATATTCCAGCCTTGTAGTTCGAAATATTGAGTCAAAAAAATGAATGAATTGTGATTCAAGTGAGTTATACTCACAAGTTCTTAGTTGAACGACATCGGAGTTTCAAACCTCCACCGGATAATGTCATTTCCCGACTCATTATAGTCGACGGGGTGCATTACTTATCAAATCTGATAGTGTTGGTTCCTTGCTCATTATAGCAAACGGGTCACACTCCTCTATTTTAACCTTGAAGTGGACGATCGAAAATCAAGAACTCCAAGTATTGGTATAGGGTTTCACGACAACTACGTGAAGTTCGTATCATTCGGTATCTAGAGCTTAGGTTTTCCATCCAAGGTTACGTATCTGTATCTTTTATCTTTTGTATAATTTCTTTTCATTATTGTTATATTGCTGCAGAAAAAAATCAAAAAAGGCCAAAAAAAAAAAAATCGTCAAAAAAAAAGAGAAACTACGAAAAAGGCTTAAAACGCACACAAAAAGAGAAGTAAAAGCCGTGTTAAAAAAAGAAGAAAGAGGGCAGCTTTGTTTCGGTAATATTCAAATCACATAGATACGTTTGTTTGCATCATCTAAACGGTTTCATTTGTGTCAGTTTTTCGCACCCTTTTTTATTCATCTTAAGGGATTATTTAGTTGAGGAATTTGAAACTTCTTGTGACTTTCTTCAAAGAATTGAGAGTAAAGAATGTGAAAAGGGGGGAAAAAAAAAAAGAGAAGTTGAAAAGAAAGAAAAAAGAAGGAAAAAAAAATTAGAAAAAACGAGAAAGAAGACAACTTTGGTGTATTTCATTTTGGGTTTTAGATCTACTTTGAGAAATAAAAGGGGCTATTTGTTTTGTGAGATGACTATCTTGATCCAGATTCGAGAACGAATCTTTTTTCAAGAAGGGGAGAATGATAGGAATCCTATGATGTGAATCATAAGACAAGGCCAAACTTTGGTCCAACAAGGCCACACTTTGATCCAAATGATGATATGACCATAACTCAAGATGAACCAAGTTATGTTGGACCTATCACAAGGTCACGGTCCAAAAGAATGCAAGAAGAAGTTCAATCTCTTTTGATCCAAATAATTTAGCTGGACCCAATCCACCTTGTTTCAATGTCTTAGTGATAGAATTTTAAGCCCAAATTGTGTTAAGTTTATTTTAATTTGGCCCTGAACTATTATATTATACTTTGGGCCATCTTTTTATTTATTTTGCATGTATTTAGATTAGGTTAAGCCCATTTTATTCAGCCTACAAGAAAAGTGACGGGATTAGCTTGTCTCTTTGAATTCTGAATTGTCTCTTAGAATTCCCATGCATGCATCTTTATATTCCAACCTTGTAGTTCGAAATATTGAGTCAAAAAAATAAATGAATTGTGATTCAAGTGAGTTATACTCACAAGTTCTTAGTTGAACGACACTGGAGTTTCAAACCTCCACCGGATAATGTCATTTCCCGACTCATTATAGTCGACGGGGTGTATTACTTATCAAATCTGATAGTGTTGGTTCCTTGCTCATTATAGCAAATGGGTCACACTCCTATAATTCAAATCTGATAGTGTTGGTTCCTTGCTCATTATAGCAAACGGGTCACACTCCTCTATTTTAACCTTGAAGTGGACGATCGAAAATCAAGAACTTCAAGTATTGGTATAGGGTTTCACGACAAGTACGTGGAGTTCGTATCACACTCACTCACTAGGCTAGGCGGGAACTAGAATCTCGAAACCCCACAAGCCAAACAATAAGATAAAATGCACGTGCGGAAGCATTTCATATAATCAATCATGAATATAGGTAGCAATTGACGGGTTCAACTAGCATAAATACCTAGTCCCGAAATTTCAAACATAAATAATAAGTCATAAACTCTGCATTTAAACATGTTTCAATATGACTTAAACAAAGTACAATGTGCGTGTAGAAAGACTCTGACGTAACTACAAAACTGACCGACACAAAATCCCGCCTAGCACTCCAAAACCTGCAAAAGAACTGAAAACAAAGCCGGGTTCAGTCTATAGGAAACTAGTGGGTATAAAACAGGGCGTACTATATTTATATTTCAGAATGTAAACACCCTCACGTGCAAGCTATAATCCCGTGCGAGGTTTTAAAACATTTCCCCAAGTGGGGTGAAAATAATAGAAAATAACGCTCGGGATTACAATGATCAATTTCATTCATTCGTTAAAAACATGAGGTCATTTCGTGAGCCCAACGAGAGGGTGAATTCTTCAACCTTCTCCTCGTGTGTGTATTTATTCATTCATTCGTTCATTCATTAGTGATCATACCACAATCATTCATTGGTTCATTCATTCATTTATAAATATTAACATTCATAACATTAACACTTACACCTTGTTCCCCCGGGTGGTGGGCGCGTTAGCAAGACCCGGCCACCTCATTCATTGACCAAAAGGGGTTACATGACTCCCCAGATGGCGCTCAGCGTCCATTCCTCGCTAACTCCTAATGAGGACCGGTTACGCCGTCATTGTTTGTTGTGACTAGTGCACGGGGATCACCGTCAGCCCGAGCTTCCCCGGATAGCCACGTACACATAGTCCTGGGCCCCATTAAACATTGTGTTCACTGATCTCGCCAAAACATTGGGTAAGGGTTCATGAAAGAAAGGCTTACGTTTGAAATCATCTACTCGAGAAAAGAATCTATATACATAGTAAATACATTTTGGCTTAAAACTTTGCACGTTGGTTTATATAGGGTCGTTTTAGCCAATAGAAGAGAAACCCACCTTTACACCTTACCGACCAATACCAAGAAGAATACAACAGGACTTGAAAGTGTCCTATGAACCCGGCATGTCTCCGCCCTGGAGAAAACTGTACACAAGACAACATGATGTATACTTGAGACTCAAGACTCCAAATGAACCATATATGACGCACGACAATGCAATGAATACGGTATAAAAGCATAAGAGATGACATTATATCATGAAAATGTTCTTGTGTACAATTAATAGTTTAAAGACATATAACCAAGTCATCCATTCATTTCAAGAGATATTCATATCCGTTCGAGTTCATAACTTCCATATTTCATATCAAATAAATCCGAGAAATTCAAATAACGGTCATAACATATGGTATAACATGTATACATATCATACAAGTCTTAAAATAAGAGTTACATAAGTAATTAGGGTTCACATTGAGAGCAAAGATTCATGCATGCGCATGAGGAGCAATGATGACACCTTGAGGTATAACTCGGAAACTATTCCACGAAAATCATGAAACTTCATAACACACAAGGTAAAACATGATAAAACATGTTAGTATATCAAAGAAGTCATAAAAGAGGTGGACGAAAATCAAACGAGCAACGAAAAACGGAACCAGAGTCCTGAGGGTAGGCTGGACAGAATCCAGCCCCATGGATTTTTCCTTGGATCCGGTCCAGAAGCCCACTGACCCAAATCCACCCCCATGGATTTGGCTCAGTAGCTAAAAAAAAAACAACAGGGCAGAACAAAAGGGAAAGGAAAAGAAGCATATTACCAACTTATAACTCAATAAGAAACATATAAACATACAGAGATTCATGTCCTAATTCATACAAAAACCGAAGCTAAATCATGAGAGTGGGAGAGATGCTCACAAAGGTTCATAGTCTTCAAGTTTCAGGAGAATCCATTAATGGTAACTTGCAAATAACTCATTTGTCATGCAATACAAGTTCAAGGAAACTCAAATGGAAGTCTTAGACTCATATACCATGCTTCATACTAAAATAAACCACAAGAACTCATGCAAGATTCATTAGAGTTTGACAAACCCTTACTATTCATCATCTTCTCCAATACTTGATCAAATCTTGGTGAAATCATGTAATATAGGACTTAAAAGAACGACAATGTGATACATAACATAAAAATGGGATTACCTTTCAAATTGGAGAAGAAATGAAGGGAGTATGAGCTCAAATACCCCAAGGTTGAATAGTTTCCTTCTTCCCCCTTTTCTTTCTTTTCCTTTCTCTTCTTTCTCTCTCTTTTGGCTGAATTGATTGAATGAGAGAGAGAGAGAGGCTCGATTTGGGGCTGAAAAGGGGAGAGAGAGAGGTACTCCAAGTGGGTATAGGTCAAGGGTTAGGGTCTAGGGGTGTTATTTAGGTTCGTAGGCTCCTAAATTGTCAATGGTTGTCATTTTAGGCGTGAGGTGCTCGTTTCGGTTGAAATTCGGGAATCTAAATGGTCTTAGAAAAATGTGAGGCTTATTCCATCGGATCTCAATCGTCGATACGAGTCCAATGGAGATGAGGGAACTCGATTCCGAGTTCCCGAGCTCAAGGTATCACAAACGGAACCAAAGGTACGCTAATTGCTCGTTAGCCCCTGTTTTGGTTTTCAAAACTCGAAATAAATTCAAAAACTCAAACAAAAGAATCCAAAAACATAAAACGAGCAAAAATATATGGTCATAATACACATAATTCACTCATACCAAGTTTTTAAGAAAAACGAAAATCAAATCGAATAGAAACGACACTCAAACACAATCACATAGGCATAAATGTTTCAAGAATTCATTTTCAAAATTAAACTACTAAGAGAAATAATAATTGAAATTATATAAAACTAATTTAATTACACATATTGTTAAACATATACATCATACTCTGAATAGGAAAAACTGGGGCGTTACAGAGCTAGCCTACAGTCTTTTACTTTTGAGTCGTTCGAGTTTTATAGTAGAGTTAATGCATACTTTGGTTATTTATTTTCTCATTTTTCTACTACGTATAATTTGGTACCGTGTATAAATATGCATATGTTATGTTTTAATTTGGCCCGGGTTGGGTATGGCATGTATAAGTGTATAATGGATTGGTTATATTGTACGTCTTGTATATATTGTTGGGCATGTATGTTTGTATTTTGCATCCTGGGCTTCCGCATTCATTAATTGTTTTGATGCGCACTCTGTATTAGGGTCTAGACCGCCTAGCTAGGGTGTGTGTTTTGTTTTTCTCCAGTTCGCCATGGCTTGGCGATCGTACGGAGTCAGATTTCGTTACACGTGTCGGGATATGGTGTGAGGGATGTGGTGCCCTTCGCTTCGGGGTGCTACATGATTAGACTAAAAGAAATAAGGAAAAATCATACAGGGTAAGAAAACATCAAATTGATTCATGCATACACGTTGAGGAACACGTATCACGTATTACGTCATATATCATGCATAAGAGCATCAAAATTACATAATAAATTCATAATAAAACAAGTAACACATAATATAACAAGTTAATAATGCATACAAGGCAATAAAGAAGAAAGAAGAACAAGAAAAACATGAACGAAACGAAAAAACAAAACGTGGCAGCAACCACAACTCGAAGGTAGCCTTAAATGAGGTCGCGGCTGTGACCCAAAACCAGCTCAAAGGTTGTCGTGTCCATGGCCACCACCTCCTCCAGCCTTCCAGCAATCCTCAGGTCGAAGTTGGGGCCAAAACAGGTCGCGGCTGCGACCCAAAACAGGCAAGTATTACATTATTTTATCAACAAAAGAACATTTAACCAAACTATTCATTTAACTATGCAAATCAGGCCCTAATCTCCATGGAAATGAACAAAATCTGGTTTAAAAGAAATGTATGGGGATGGAGGTTTGAATTCTAAGCTTACCTTTCGAATTTGACGAAGATTGGAGGTCGAACGACCAAGAAATGTCCAAGAGTGAATAGTGACTGCTCTCTTCCTTCCTTTCTCCCTTTCTGCTTTGGTTTCTGCTTCTTTCTTCTTTTCTGTGACGCCCCGTCCAATAGATCGTACAGGTATGCGCCACGAGAGAGTTTACCTTATGCACGTATGTGATTTAATTTCCTTTTTATGTGTTTAATTCCAACTTTGATTGAAAATGTGACTTAATTGACTAAAAATCTAAAATGGTAAAATATGAATTCTTGCATGACGACTTGAGAATGGAACTTGAATGAATTTAAGTTAATTGTTGGAATTGTATTTAAATAGGACTTGGACCTATTTGTGTGTTTTGGGCCTAACTTGAATTAGGTGAGTTCGGGTCATTCGGGACCAATATGAGCTCGGGAATTCAAATTCAAATTCCGACACCACCATTGGACTTGAATCGGTGATTCGGGTCCAATATAATTTATTTTATATTTTTCGGAAACCATTTAGACTTTAAACCTTTTAATTGTGACTTATTGGGCAGAAGGTCAGTTATTTGAGCCCAAATCCTATTCAAACCTTTAGCCTCATATTATATCTTGGAAACCCTAACCTTGACCAAAAACTATTAGCGACCATATAAATAGCTTTATTCCCTTCTCATTTCATTTCAAACCACACAAGTTAGCTTCCAAGAGAATCATGGAGAAATTTCAAGAAAAGATCAAGACTTGAACCATCTTTCATTCTGAGAGCTCATATTCCTTGATTTCTCACTCCTTCACAAGACAAAGTAAGCTTTGGATCTCTTTTGATGAATATTTCATTTCTACTCTTGGATTGGAGGATGAAATTTGTTGGTACGAACCTGAATAATGAGATCTTGAATTCCTTGAGCAAGCTTTGTTGGCATATATATTAATTAACTTAGGCTTGAAATTTATTCCCTGTTTGTGTCCGCCTCAGTAGCTTCGTGCTGGAAATGATTTGCTAAGGGAAAAATTGTAATTCTCAAATTATGCCAAAATTTTGTATTAATTACGCTAAAAAACCGTGATGATTGCCTGGAAATGGAAATGGAGAGTCTGGACGAATAATAAAATGCAAAGCTTCAGTTCTTGTGCTTTTTTTAAATTTAATAATACTTGAGAGGCGCACTAAAAATGAAACTAAAAGCTGCGTGAGTTTGTGCCTAGGAAACCGTGATGTTTTGCTTGGGATTTATTTAACTTGGCTTGTGAATGCTTCCGTGGTGGAGAAAATCCATTAATAAAAGCTTGGGGATTAAAAGTCAACATGCCTGAGTAAGTCACCTACTTGCTGTGAATTGAAACAATAAGTTCGTACAATTGGATATAAGAAAAAAATAAAAAGATTGGTTGAAATCAAAGAATAGGAATTTGAATTTAATAACAAGTGCCAACATATCTTATTACTTATTGGAAGCAATGATTGCTTGGAATTTAGAAATTCGGGTAGCATTAATGTTAGGAATAGTGCCCTAAAAGCCGATTGTATATCCGCTTTGTGCTTTTCCTTATTGTAATCACAGACAATCTTTGAATAAAATAACGAATTGAGGCAACACTTCTTTATATGCTCTTGTTTGGTATGCGTTTACTTTAGTTGTGCATGTGTGAGAACTCCCCTAATCCTGATGACTTTAGGACTCTACCATTTAGGTGAAATGGTTCATGAAACGAGCCCTATATCACATAAGTCATGATTAGTAAAATACTCCAAGCCGATAAGTCCTACAGACAGTGGGAGTGTCAACCTGACTCCTCTAAGGCTTGCTTGTGGGATCACGCCCTTAAGAAGGACCACCTTGTTTCATGGAGGTGCAAAGTGTATAGTTGATACGTGCGTGATACATGAGGGTGCTTACTTTAATAAGTAAGATCACTGAAGTGCCCCGTGTGAGAACATTCCTAAATGGGAAAGGAAGTTTCTATTTCAGGAAATGGAAACTTCCAGATTAGGAAATATCTCACGAGTCATTGATGTGATTAATTGATCCTTAGACTTGAGGTTCCTTGTCACTTTATGAGTTAACTCTGTAGTCTTAGGTATAAGCTTTAAAGGGTGTCGCCTTAGACAACTGATTCAAGGCTTATGCTGGGGCTGCACAAGTGATTCATGAAAGTGAATGAGAATCAAGAAAGGACCTACACTTGCATTTGCAAGGTGATCTCTTATTGTGTAAGTCATTCATATGCCATATGGAGTCCTTGGCCAAGGCAGTAGATCAAGACATCAAGAAAAGGGTTTCTTGGATTGAGATCAAATGGATATGAAATGCACTTAACTTTAAGACCGGATTATTAGGGTTCTGATTATTCCCTTACCCTAGATCTTGGTTGAGAGATAGTAAGTAGGAGGATTGTATCTCGCATGAATCAATGACTTAAAGGTTCTGTCGAATCCGAACATTCCAATTCAGCTAGGGGTTAAACATCTGTTGCTAGACTATGGTCGTTTAATCTGTGGACTGATTAATTAATTAGTGAATTAATTAATTAGGGTCACTGCTAATTAAATTGAGAACCTAGAGGGTCACACACAACAACTTGGTTACATGAGTTGAGGCTTTAAAATGATTAAACGAGTTAATCGGGCCAAGAGGGTTCCACACGTGTGAAATCACACGTGTGGCTCACGTGAGTGACACGTGTCACTGTGACACGTGTCACACACGTGTGAATATATATATATTATATATATATGTATTAAATAATTAATTGTGTTAATTATTTAATAGACTTTGGTTTAATTTTGAATTAAAAAGAAAGTCTTATTTTGGAGAAAATAATCTGGTTAATTAATAATCTCTTAAAAGTTGACTTGAATTAGAATTCAAAGTCAAAGTTGGAAAATACTTGATGATCAAGTAATAGGAGAGAGAGGAACCAAATCCTTGTCCAACAAGGAATAGGTTCGGCCGTCCGTCTCCCTTTCCTATATATAGGGGAGCTCATGCTCCCCTTTAGAGCGAATTGGCAATTCTTTTGGTTCATGTGTGGAACACCTTCCTTTCTCCAAAATCAAATAAACCCTAGGTTAAGCCTAAACACTAACTAGAGAACTAGCATCCTTACTAGTTAGATTGTGTTCAAGTTGGTGGACTTTCTCTAGAGACTTCAAGTTAGAAGTTTGAAGATTCGAGCTTTACCAAGGAGAGGGGATCAAGCCGCGAGAAGAGCGTTCTTGGGTGGCTTGAAACACTTCAAGAAAGAACAAAAGAAAAGTAAGTTTTCTGTCTCTACGAATTTGGTTACACGATTGCGAGTCCAAGGTCCTTTTGTTGGGAAAAGTTTTTAAATTCCGCTGCTTTCTGATTCGTGTTTTCCAACAAGTGGTATCAGAGCCACCTCGTTAATCGCGTTTCTGATTCGTCTCCATTATTCTGAATTTGGTAGAAATTCTTAGGCTTAGATGCGAATTAAGTATTCTTGAGTTCTTTTAGAAAGCCTGAAATACGAAACTGTAATTTTTCTTGAATTTCTGAAACTGTTTTCTTAAATTATGTTTTCGGAAACCCGTTTTGATAGAAATTAATTTAATTCGTGTTTTTGAATTTTGGATTGTTTTGGTTTTTGAACTAAAAATACGAAACACGAAATCGCGTTACGAAAACGCGAGCCTGGACGTGCTAAGACGTAGCACGCCAGGCCCGCACGCCCGCGCGGGACTGCCCGCCACTGCCGTCCGCCAGCGCCTAGGCGAGCCCGACTGCACCTCCCGCAACCGCGCGGGAGCCTCCCGGCCGCGGCCGCCCGCCTCGCCCAGCTGATGTGGCGCACGCGTCCGTGCGCGCGATGCTGTGCGTCAGCCGGGCTTGGTTTCGGGTGGACGTGCAGTCCATTTCGGGCACTTCGTTTCGCGATCTTGATTTTCGTGTTTAGTCCAATCCAATCCCGATTTAATTTTTCTGAAAATTTTATTTATTAAATTTGAATAATTTTTGAAATAATTGATTAAATTGAGATTTTAGAAATTTAAGCGATTTGAACTTTGGAAAAATTACAAATTTTATTTTCTGAAAATAATGAAAGAATAAAATTATTGATTTTGGAAATTAATTGGAATTTTATTGGTTTATTGTTTTTCGGGTTTTATTGAAAAGGCTCTTCAACAAGAATTGCATCTAAGTCGTGTTTTAAGTCATTAGGACTTCAAACGGGAATTTTAATTTATTGGCTAAATTTAAATTCTCGCAAAAGCATGTTAGGTGATCATGGGTTTAGATCTATGTATGGTTTTAATTTATGCACATGAATGGTTTAAATTGGGGTTGGAGCCCTATAGTTGCGTTTTTCAATTGAGGTTGGAGCCTCACTTATGTGCTTACTGTTATGTGATTTATTATGTGGCTTTCCATATTACTGTTTTGAGGCCGGGGTATGCCCCGTGTAATTGTCTAAGGCCAATATGAAGATTGAGCCTTATTACTTTATGTCTTTTTCTTTTTATTGTAATTTGAGAGTAGAGATAGGTGGTGAGGTTTTATTTTCATTTTGGAGACAATGCACCCATGGAGTAAGATGGACCACATTCAAGTAACAAGGAGGCCATAAGTGAAGACCCATCAAAATGTTAGGGAGGGGAATCTCAATTGTTAAATGTAATAGAGATAGGGCTCGTATTTTGTTACCGCTTTCCCTTATGTGATTTGAACTGTTTATGTGGCATGTATGTTAGAACTTGTGATTGTGGAGTGGCTCCCACATATCACGCATAAGATAGGTAGAACCCATGATCATTACATGTTAGTATCATGCTAGGACATGTTATTGTTAGGAATAGTGCCCTAAAAGCCGATTGTATATCCGCTTTGTGCTTTTCCTTATTGTAATCACAGACAATCTTTGAATGAAATAACGAATTGAGGCAATACTTCTTTATATGCTCTTGTTTGGTATGCGTTTACTTTAGCTGTGCATGTATGAGAACTCCCCTAATCCTGATGACTTTAGGACTCTACCATTTAGGCGAAATGGTTCATGAAACGAGCCCTATATCACATAAGTCATGATTAGTAAAATACTCCAAGCCGATGAGTCCTACAGACAGTGGGAGTGTCAACGTGACTCCTCTAAGGCTTGCTTGTGGGATCACGCCCTTAAGAAGGACCACCTTGTTTCATGGAGGTGGAAAGTGTATAGTTGATACGTGCGTGATACATGAGGGTGCTTGCTTTAACAAGTAAGTTCACTGAGGTGCCCCGTGTGAGAACATTCCTAAATGGGAAAGGAAGTTTCTATTTCAGGAAATGGAAACTTCCAGATTAGGAAATATCTCACGAGTCATTGATGTGATTAATTGATCCTTAGACTTGAGGTTCCTTGTCACTTTATGAGTTAACTCTGTAGTCTTTGGTATAAGCTTTAAAGGGTGTCGCCTTAAACAACTGATTCAAGGCTTATGCTGGGGCTGCACAATTGACTCATGAAAGTGAATGAGAATCAAGAAAGGACCTACACTTGCATTTGCAAGGTGATCTCTTATTGTGTAAGTCATTCATATGCCATATGGAGTCCTTGGCCAAGGCAGTAGATCAAGACATCAAGAAAAGGGTTTCTTGGATTGAGATCAAATGGATATGAAATGCACTTAGCTTTAAGACCGGATTATTAGGGTTCTGATTATTCCCTTGCCCTAGATCTTGGTTGAGAGATAGTAAGTAGGAGGATTGTATCTCACATGAATAAATGACTTAAAGGTTCTGTCGAATCCGAACATTCCAATTCAGCTAGGGGTTAAATACCTGTTGCTAGACTATGGTCGTTTAATCTGTGGACTGATTAATTAATTAGTGAATTAATTAATTAGGGCCACTGCTAATTGAATTGAGAACCTAGAGGGTCACACACAACAACTTGGTTACATGAGTTGAGGCTTTAAAATGATTAAACGAGTTAATCGGGCCAAGAGGGTTCCACACGTGTGAAGTCACACGTGTGGCCCACGTGAGTGACACCTGTCACTGTGACACATGTCACACACGTGTGTATATATATATATTATATATATATATTAAATAATTAATTAGTTAATTATTTAATAGACTTTGGTTTAATTTTGAATTAAAACGAAAGTCTAATTTTGGAGAAAATAATCTAGTTAATTAATTACGAATTAATTAATTAGATAAAAATAAGTTATTTATTTTATAATAAATAAAGTATAAAATTATCCAAAAATAGTTTGGATATTTTTTAGCTCTCTTAGAAGTTGACTTGAATTAGAATTCAAAGTCAAAGTTGGAAAATACTTGATGATCAAGTAATAGGAGAGAGAGGAACCAAATCCTTGTCCAACAAGGATTTGGATCGGCACTCCCCTCTTATATATAGGGGAGCTCGAGCTCCCCTTTACAGCTAATTGACAATTCTTGGTTCATGTGTTGAACACCTTCCTTTCTCCAAGATTAAATTAAACCCTAGGTTAAGCCTAAACACTAACTAGAGAACTAGCATCCTTACTAGTTAGATTGTGATCAAGTTGGTGGACTTTCTCTAGAGACTTCAAGTTAGAAGTTTGAAGATTCGAGCTTTACCAAGGAGAGGGGATCAAGCCGCTAGAAGAGCGTTCTTGGGTGGCTTGAAACGCTTCAAGAAAGAATAAAAGAAAAGTAAGTTTTCTATCTTTACGAATTTGGTTACACGATTGCGAGTTCAAGGTCCTTTTGTGGGGAATTTTTTTTTTTAAATTCCGCTGCTTTCTGATTCGTGTTTTCCAATAAGTGGTATCAGAGCCACCTCGTTAATCGTGTTTCTGATTCGTCTCAATTATTCTGAATTTGGTAGAAATTCTTAGGCTTAGATGCGAATTAGGTATTCATGAGTTCTTTTAGAAAGCCTGAAATACGAAACTGTAATTTTTCCTGAATTTCTGAAACTGTTTTCTTAAATTGTGATTTTGAAAACCGTTTTGATTGAAATATGTTTAAATCGAATTTTTAATTTTTGGATTGAACCGGGTTTTCGAGAAACCCAGAAATACGAAAAGAACACGAAAAGCAACGAGCCTAGGCGTGCTAGCACGTCGCATGCCCAGGCCCATCGCCGCCGCCCAGCTCCTCCCGCAACCGTGCGGGAGCGGTAGGCGCGCCCGCCCAGCCCGCCCCGCAACAGCGCGGGACGCCTGCCCAACCCGCCTAGCTGTGGCGGGCGCTGCTGCGCGCGGCGCACGCATGATGCGCGGCCAGCGCGCGCACGCTAGTGGCAAATGCCTCGCGCTGTGCGCGCTGCTGGCGCGCGTCAACGCGCGCTGCTGCGCGACGGCGCCTCGTGCGGATAGGCCCCTTTCGGGCTCGCTTTCGTGTTTCGTGTTTTTCGTGTTTTCGGTCCGTAAAATCCCGATTTAATTTTATTTTAATTTTATCTTTTAAAATCAGTTTTGTTAAAATAAAATTATTTTAAAATTTTGATTAAATTGGCATTTTTGAGAAATTAAAGCGATTTGGATTTTGGGAAAATTATGAATTTTATTTTCTGAAAATAATGAAAGAATAAAATTATTAATTTTGGAAATTAATTGGAATTTTATTGGTTTGTTGTTTTTCGGGTTTTATTGAAAAGGCTCTTGAACAAGAATTGCATCTAAGTCGTGTTTTAAGTCATTAAGACTTGAAACGAGAATTTTAATTTATTGGCTAAATTTAAATTCTCGCAAAAGCATGTTAGGTGATCATGGGTTTAGATCTATGTATGGTTTTAATTTATGCACATGGATGGTTTAAATTGGGGTTGGAGCCCTATAGTTGCGTTTTTCAATTGAGGTTGGAGCCTCACTTATGTGCGTACTGTTATGTGATTTATTATGTGGCTTTCCATATTATTGTTTTTGAGGCCGGGGTATGCCCCGTGTAATTGTCTAAGGCCAATATGAAGATTGAGCCTTATTACTTTATGTCTTTTTCTTTTTATTGTAATTTGAGAGTAGAGATAGGTGGTGAGGTTTTATTTTCATTTTGGAGACAATGCACCCCTGGAGTAAGATGGACCACATTCAAGTAACAAGGAGGCCATAAGTGAAGACCCCTCAAAATGTTAGGGAGGGGAATCTCAATTGTTAAATGTAATAGAGATAGGGCTCGTATTTTGTTACCGCTTGCCCTTATGTGATTTAAACTGTTTATGTGGCATGTATGTTAGAACTTGTGATTGTGGAGTGGCTCCCACATATCACGCATAAGATAGGTAAAACCCATGATCATTACATGTTAGTATCATGCTAGGACATGTTATCTGTTTATGTGCTTGTTTGATATGCATTTAAGTGTACTTGCATTAATCAAGACTAATAAAATTGGATAACATATATGTTGGTGAGGTCGAACCGGACAACTCTCCGGTTGATTCGAAAATTCCCATTAAATATTAAGCTAATTTCGAACAAATAGGTGTTTAATTCGAGATGTAAATTTTGAATTAAATTCCTAGCATTCCATCAATAGGTTTTAAGTTTAGTAAGTGAAGCTAGTTATTGTCCGCGAGTCGTGGGATACCTAGTGGAGCTTATTAGTTCTTAGTTACCTAATTGATCATTTTAAATGGTCAATATTTCGTGGTCAATTTTAGCAAGGGCGATGTCCGCGAGTCGTGGGTCGTTCGAACTACGTTTTGGTCATGATCTTATGATTGATGGGTCTAGCTTAACGCCTAAGTAAATATGGATGTCGCACGAGTCGTGGGTCCATATTGAAAGATAGGTGATGCAAAAAACAATTACTAAGAATTCTAAAGCTGTTAGAATTGGTAAGTTGTACCTACCTAGGGTTCTTACTTAGAATGTCCGCGAGTCGTGGGTTCGAGGTAAAATGCCTAGGATCTTAGTACCCATTGGGAAACGTGTTCCTCTTAGATCTTTGGGAATTCTAGATCTTTGAAAAACAGTAGGAGCTACAATAGATTAAAGACCTTATCTTTTGTATATCGTTATAATTCAGCATGCTCACTAGTTCTCTGTTTTACCATTTAGGTCGTAGATTCTGTGATTGTCTACGTGTTTTGAAATGGCAACCAAAAACCCTCCTGTATAGATCCTCCAGTCAAACAAGTTGACTGGTCCCAACTATTCTGATTGGATGAGGAATCTAAAAATCATTTTAGATTCTGAGAAGAGAACTTATGTTCTCTTCGAAGGGGAGCCTAGTTCCGAAGGGGAGGCTCCCACTCGGGCCGAGCGGGACGCGATTCAGAAGTGGAAGGATGATAATCTCCAAGCCCGTTGCCTTATGTTGGCTAACATGTCTCCGGACTTGCAAAGGCAACATGAGGCCATGGAATACGCTTGGGAGATTTACGACCACTTAGAGCAACTTTACCGCCCTCATGAACGTGTTACAAGGTATAACACTTCAAAGGAATTGTTCCACTTGAGAATGAGGGAACGTTCAAGTGTCCATGAATATGGACTCAAGTTTCTTGCCCTTATTGAGAAACTTGCTTCCATGGACATGCCACTGAAAGATGAGCTTTCAGTGGATTTGTTGCTAGCTTCGCTCCCACCATCATTCAACCGATTTGTCCTTAACTTCAACATGAATCATGCTGGTGCTACTGTAGTGTTGGAAAACACGAATCAGAAAGTAGCGGAATTTAAAAAAAATTTTCCAACAAAAGGACCTTGAACTCGCAATCGTGTAACCAAATTCGTAAAGATAGAAAACTTACTTTTCTTTTATTCTTTCTTGAAGCGTTTCAAGCCACCCAAGAACGCTCTTCTCGCGGCTTGATCCCCTCTCCTTGGTAAAGCTCGAATCTTCAAACTTCTAACTTGAAGTCTCTAGAGAAAGTCCACCAACTTGATCACAATCTAATTAGTAAGGATGCTAGTTCTCTAATTAGTGTTTAGGCTTAACCTAGGGTTTAATTTAATCTTGGAGAAAGGAAGGTGTTCAACACATGAACCAAGAATTGTCAATTAGCTCTAAAGGGGAGCATGAGCTCCCCTATATATAGGAAAGGGGAGGGACGGCCGAAACTAGTCCATATTGGACTAGGATTTGGTTCCTCTCTCTCCTATTACTTGATCATCAAGTATTTTCCAACTTTGACTTTGAATTCTATTTCTAGTCAACTTTTAAGAGAGCTCAAAAATATCCAAACTATTTTTGGATAATTTTATACTTTATTTATTATAAAATAAATAACTTATTTTTATCTAATTAATTAATTCGTAATTAATTAACTAGATCATTTTCTCCAAAATTAGACTTTCCTTTTAATTCAAAATTAAACCAAAGTCTATTAAATAATTAACTAATTAATTATTTAACACATATATATATTATCACACGTGTGTGACACGTGTCACAGTGACACGTGTCACTCACGCGAGCCACACGTGTGAATTCACACGTGTGGAACCCTCTTGGTCCGATTAACTCGTTTAATCATTTTCAAGCCTCAACTCATGTAACTAAGTTGTTGTGTGTGACCCTCTAGGTTCTCAATTCAATTAGCAGTGGCCCTAATTAATTAATTCACTAATTAATTAATCAGTCCACAGATTAAACGACCATAGTCTAGCAACAGGTGTTTAACCCCTAGCTGAATTGGAATGTTCGGATTCGACAGAACCTTTAAGTCATTGATTCATGTGAGATACAATCCTCCTACTTACTATCTCTCAACCAAGATCTAGGGCAAGGGAATAATCAGAACCCTAATAATCCGGTCTTAAAGCTAAGTGCATTTCATATCCATTTGATCTCAATCCAAGAAACCCTTTTCTTGATGTCTTGATCTACTGCCTTGGCCAAGGACTCCATATGGCATATGAATGACTTACACAATAAGAGATCACCTTGCAAATGCAAGTGTAGGTCCTTTCTTGATTCTCATTCACTTTCATGAGTCAATTGTGCAGCCCCAGCATAAGCCTTGAATCAGTTGTTTAAGGCGACACCCTTTAAAGCTTATACCAAAGACTACAGAGTTAACTCATAAAGTAACATGGAACCTCAAGTCTAAGGATCAATTAATCACATCAATGACTCGTGAGATATTTCCTAATCTGGAAGTTTCCATTTCCTGAAATAGAAACTTCCTTTCCCATTTAGGAATGTTCTCACACGGGGCACCTCAGTGAACTTACTTATTAAAGTAAGCACCCTCATGTATCACGCACGTATCAACTATACACTTTACACCTCCATGAAACAAGGTGGTCCTTCTTAAGGGCGTGATCCCATAAGCAAGCCTTAGAGGAGTCAGGTTGACACTCCCACTGTCTGTAGGACTCATCGGCTTGGAGTATTTTACTAATCATGACTTATGTGATATAGGGCTCGTTTCATGAACCATTTCACCTAAATGGTAGAGTCCTAAAGTCATCAGGATTAGGGGAGTTCTCATACATGCACAGCTAAAGTAAACGCATACCAAACAAGAGCATATAAAGAAGTGTTGCCTCAATTCGTTATTTTATTCAAAGATTGTCTGTGATTACAATAAGGAAAAGTACAAAGCGGATATACAATCGGCTTTCTAGGGCACTATTCCTAACAATCTCCCACTTGCCCGTCAAAGCCATTCTAAAGCTATTCTAAGTCCCATCTTCTGAAGATGACCTTGGAAAGCTTCTCGACTAAGGGGTTTAGTAAGTGGATCTGCCACGTTCTCTGCTGATGTGACCCTCTCAATTTGCACATCTCCTCTCTTGATAATATCACGGATTAGGTGATACTTCCTCATTATGTGCTTGGTCCGTTGGTGAGATCTTGGTTCTCTTGCTTGAGCAACCGCCCCAGTGTTGTCACAAAACACAGTAATGGGGTCTTTCATGCTAGGAACAACATTCAACTCTTGAATGAAGTTTCTAATCCAAACACCTTCCTTAGCTGCATCATTTGCAGCTAAGTATTCGGCCTCAGTGGTCGAATCTGCAGTGGTTGTTTGCTTGGAACTCTTCCAACTCACTGCTCCGCCGTTTAGGCAGAAAATGTATCCTGACATTGACTTAAAATCATCTAAGTCAGATGCAAAGCTTGCATCGCAGTATCCTTCGACAGTAAGATCTTTCTGACCTCCGTAAACTAAGAACAAATCTTTAGTACTTTTCAAGTACTTAAGAATATTCTTCACGGCAGCCCAGTGACCATCTCCAGGGTCAGATTGGAAACGACTTGTTACACTAAGTGCATAAGCCACATCCGGTCGAGTACATAACATTGCATACATTATGCTACCTATTGCTGATGCATAAGGTGTATGAGTCATTCTTTCCTTCTCAAGGTTAGTCTTAGGACACATCTTCTTTGAAAGACATGTTCCTACACTCATAGGAAGGTTCTTAACCTTTGCTGACTCCATATTGAATCTCTTCAATACTTTGTCAATGTACATCGACTGTGATAGTCCTATTAACCTTCTAGATCTATCTCTATAGATTTTAATTCCAAGGATATAGGACGCATCACCAAGATCTTTCATCTCGAATTGGTTCGATAACCATAACTTAGTCACTTTCATGTCATCTTTCGAATTCCCAATAAGAAGGATGTCATCAACATAAAGCACTAAGAATTGCACTGAGGTCTCCAATTCCTTTCTATACACACATGATTCATTCGAAATTTGGATGAAGCCAAACGCTTTGACTGATTCATCAAATCGAATGTTCCAATTCCTAGAAGCCTGTTTCAATCCATAGATTCATCTTTGGAGTTTGCAAACCTTTTGCTCACTCCCACTGAATGTGAAACCTATGGGTTGCTCCATATAAATGTCTTTGTCAATGTCACCATTGAGAAAGGCAGTTTTCACATCCATTTGCCATATCTCATAGTCATAATATGCAGCAATGGCAAGCATGATTCGAATGGACTTTTGCATTGCAACTGGTGAAAAGGTTTCGTCAAAGTCCACGCCGGGTCTTTGAGTGAATCCTTTTGCAACCAATCTTGCTTTGTAGGTTGCAATGCTTCCATCAACTCCAAGCTTTCTCTTAAAGATCCATTTGCAACCTATGGGTTTGACCCCATCAGGCAAATCTACCAAGGTCCAAACTTGGTTGGAGTTCATGGAATCCATTTCGGATTTCATGGCTTCTATCCACTGTTCAGAGTCAGAATCTGAAAGTGCCTCCTCATATGTTAAAGGATCATTATCCTTTTGAGAGATTTCATGGAGGAATCCATACCATCTCTCCGGCTGTCTAGGAGTACGTTCAGAACGCCTTAGAGGAGGATTTTCGTGTGTATCGAAATTCGTGATTGGTTGTAGTTGATCAGAGTGGGACGTTTCTTCAGTGGGTGGTGTGGGGTCACTTTGTACTTCTTCTAATTCTATGATCTTGCCCTTCTTTTCTTTAAGGAACGGTTCCTCAAGAAGAGTGGCATTTCTAGAAACAAACACCTTTTGTTCAGACTGATCATAGAAGTAGTATCCTATGGATTCCTTAGGATAACCTACAAAGTAGCACAAGTTAGAACGAGATTCTAACTTATCTCCCACTGTCCTCTTCACGTAAGCAGGACAACCCCAAATTCTTAAGTAAGAATAACTAGGGAGTTTACCATGCCACGTTTCATAGGGCGTTTTAGGGACTGACTTAGAGGGAACTAGATTCAAAATCTTTGCTGCACTTTCTAGGGCATAACCCCAGAAAGAAGGTGGTAAGTCAGTGAAACTCATCATGGAACGAACCATATCAAGTAGGGTTCGATTCCTTCTCTCAGAAACTCCATTAAGTTGAGGAGTTCTCGGAGGAGTCCACTGAGAGATAATCCCATTATCTTTGAGATGATTAAGGAATTCTTCACTAAGATATTCGCCTCCTCGATCAGATCGAAGTGCTTTGATCTTGTGACCAGTTTGGTTCTCAACCTCCTTTTGAAATTCTAAGAATTTCTCAAAAGCTTCAGATTTATACTTCATTAAGTATACATAACCATACCGACTGAAGTCATCAGTAAAGGTTATGAAATACTGATGATTGTTTCTTGTGCTTACACTAAGCGGTCCACAAACATCAGTATGGATCAAATCCAGAACCTTAGTGGCACGTTCCACAGTTCCTTTAAAAGGAACTTTGGACATCTTTCCTTTGAGACAGGATTCGCAAGAAGTTAACTCTTTGAGATCATTTTCAGAGAATGATCCTAAAGTGTTTATCTTGCTAATTCTGTTCTTGGAAATGTGTCCTAATCTAGCGTGCCATAAGGGAGCTGAAACTTTGTCATCTCTCTTACGCTTTGTTTCTCGTTGTATATTCATAATATTAATATTTTGAGTTAGGTAAAGTCCATTACTTAGAGTACCGATATTAACGGAAGAGTTGTTCCGTTTGATAAAGTATTTACCATTCTTAATATAAGTTTCATAACCTTCACAATCTAATATTGGAATTGAAATTATATTACGAATAATGTTCGGTACATAAAGGACTTTGTTTAATACTAACTCAAAACTACCTAAATCTAATCTAATTGTGCCTAAAGCTCGAGCTTCAACGTTTGAGCCATCGCCGATCTTCAAGACACATTCTCCTTCTTTGAGTTGTTGGACTTCACTTAGCATCTGTACATCATTACAGATATGAGTTCCACAACCGGTATCAAGTACCCAAGAACTAGAATTAATAGAAAGATTTACTTCAACGAGAAAGATACCTTTCTTTAGAGCAGCCTTGTACTCTGGGCAGTTTCTCCTCCAATGTCCCGCTTTGCCACAATGGAAGCAAACATCCTCTTTCTGATCACGCTTCTTCTTTTGGACCTTCCCCTTCGAAATGCCACCAGTGGGCCTAAGGGGTTTCTTCTTCTTCTTTTGGGCTTTCTTGCCCTTACCTTTAGAAGGCCCAGAAGAGGAAGATGGAGCATTCACCTTCAAAACCTTATTGTCCTTCTTGATCGTGCTTTCAGCAGTCACAAGCTGACTAATCAGCTCAGCTACAGTAGCACCAGCATGATTCATGTTGAAGTTAAGGACAAATGGGTTGAATGATGGTGGGAGCGAAGCTAGCAACAAATCCACTGAAAGCTCATCTTTCAGTGGCATGTCCATGGAAGCAAGTTTCTCAGTAAGGGCAAGAAACTTGAGTCCATATTCATGGACACTTGTACCTTCCCTCATTCTCAAGTGGAATAATTCCTTTGAAGTGTTATACCTTGTAACATGTTCATGAGGGCGGTAAAGTTGCTCTAAGTGGTCGTAAATCTCCCAAGCAAATTCCATGGCCTCATGTTGTCTTTGCAAGTCCGGAGACATGTTAGCCAACATAGGGCAACGGGCTTGGAGATTATCATCCTTCCACTTCTGAATCGCATCCCGCTCGGGCCGAGTGGGAGCCTCCCCTTCAGGAGTAGGCTCCCCTTCGAAGAGAACATAAGTTCTCTTCTCAGAATCTAAAATGATTTTTAGATTCCTCAGCCAATCAGAATAGTTGGGACCAGTCAACTTGTTTGACTCGAGGATCGATACAAGAGGGTTTTTGGTTGCCATTTCAAAACACGTAGAGAATCACAGAATCTACGACCTAAATGGTAAAACAGAGAACTAGTGAGCATGCTGAATTATAACGATATACAAAAGATAAGGTCTTTAATCTAATGTAGCTCCCACTGTTTTTTCAAAGATCTATAATTCCCAAAGATCTAAGAGGAACACGTTTCCCAATGGGTACTAAGATCCTAGGCATTTTACCTCGAACCCACGACTCGCGGACATTCTTAGTAAGAACCCTAGGTAGGTACAACTTACCAATTCTAACACCTTTAGAACTCTTAGTAATTGTTTTTGCATCACCTATCTTTCAATATGGACCCACGACTCGTGCGACATCCATATTTACTTAGGCGTTAAGCTAGACCCATCAATCATAAGATCATGACCAAAACTTAGTTTGAACGACCCACGACTCGCGGACATCGCCCTTGCTAAAATTGACCACGAAATATTGATCATTTAAAATGATTAATCAGGTAACTAAGAACTAATAAGCTCCACTAGCTATCCCACGACTCGCGGACAATAACTAGCTTTACTTACTAAACTTAAAACCTATTGATGGAATGCTAGGAATTTAATTCAAAATTTGCATCTCGAATTAAACACCTATTTGTTCGAAGTTAGCTTAATATTTAATGGGAATTTTCGAATCAACCGGAGAGTTGTCCGGTTCGACCTCACCAACATATATGTTATCCAATTTTATTAGTCTTGATTAATGCAAGTACACTTAAATGCATTTCAAACAAACACATAAACAGATAACATGTCCTAGCATGATACTAACATGTAATGATCATGGGTTTTACCTATCTTATGCGTGATATGTGGGAGCCACTCCACAATCACAAGTTCTAACATACATGCCACACAAACAGTTCAAATCACATAAGGGAAAGCAGTAACAAAATACGAGCCCTATCTCTATTACATTTAACAATTGAGATTCCCCTCCCTAACATTTTGAGGGGTCTTCACTTATGGCCTCCTTGTTACTTGAATGTGGTCCATCTTACTCCATGGGTGCATTGTCTCCAAAATGAAAATAAAACCTCACCACCTATCTCTACTCTCAAATTACAAAAAAAAGAAAAAGACATAAAGTAATAAGGCTCAATCTTCATATTGGCCTTAGACAATTACACGGGGCATACCCCGGCCTCAAAACAGTAATATGGAAAGCCACATAATAAATCACATAACAGTACGCACATAAGTGAGGCTCCAACCTCAATTGAAAAAACGCAACTATAGGGCTCCAACCCCAATTTAAACCATTCATGTGCATAAATTAAAACCATACAAAGATCTAAACACAGGATCACCTAACATGCTTTTGCAAGAATTTAAATTTAACCAATAAATTAAAATTCTCGCTTTAAGCTCTAATAGCTTAAAACACGACTTGATGCGAGTCTTATTTATAAAAGTTTTCAATAAATCCCAAATTACCAAAACAAATAAAATTCCAATTAATTTCTGAAAATTAATAATTTTATTAAGATGTACTTTCCCAAAATATAAACCGTTTCAATTTCTCAAAAAATCCCAATTTTAAGTTTTATTCAAAATTAAAATAAATATTCAAAAATAGAATTTTAAAATTAAAATAAAATTGGGACTGGATTGCACGAAACACGAAAAGGCCGGATCACGAAAACGGGGCCCGTGCGTGAAACGGGGCACAGCGTCGCAAGCGCGCGCGGACGCGCACGGCAGGCGCGCACAGCGCCCGGCCAAGGCCAGGCGAGTGCGCGCACTGCGCGCGCATACCCTGCTGGGCGATGGGCGGCCAGTCTCGGCCGCCCTAGGCGCGCCCTGGACGCTCCCGCACAGGCGTGCGGGAGGAGCTGGGAGGCTGGCCGGTCTGTCCCGGCCAGGCCTGGGCGGCGACGGGCGGACGGCGTGCGGGAGGGTGGCGCGCGAAGCCCGCGCGCGCGACTCCTTCGCGCGCGGGGTTTCGCGTGTTCATCGTGTTCCGGGCTTTCGTTTCGTGTTTTCGTTCAAAAGCAAAACCAATCCAAGAAATCCAAAAACAGTTTATACAGTTTCAAATCTAAAATTGTTTTTCAAAATCAAATTTTATAAAAACCAATTTTTCAGAAACTTTCAGGAAAAAATACAGTTTCGTAATTCAGGCTTTCTAAAACAATTACAAATACTCAATCGCATCAAGCCCAAGAATTTCTACCAAATTCAGTATAATTGAGACGAATTAGAAACACGATTAACGAGGTGGCTCTGATACCACTTGTTGGAAAACACGAATCAGAAAGCAGCGGAATTTAAAAAAATTTTTCCAACAAAAGGACCTTGAACTCGCAATCGTGTAACCAAATTCGTAAAGATAGAAAACTTACTTTTCTTTTATTCTTTCTTGAAGCGTTTCAAGCCACCCAAGAACGCTCTTCTCGCGGCTTGATCCCCTCTCCTTGGTAAAGCTCGAATCTTCAAACTTCTAACTTGAAGTCTCTAGAGAAAGTCCACCAACTTGATCACAATCTAATTAGTAAGGATGCTAGTTCTCTAATTAGTGTTTAGGCTTAACCTAGGGTTTAATTTAATCTTGGAGAAAGGAAGGTGTTCAACACATGAACCAAGAATTGTCAATTAGCTCTAAAGGGGAGCATGAGCTCCCCTATATATAGGAAAGGGGAGGGACGGCCGAAACTAGTCCATATTGGACTAGGATTTGGTTCCTCTCTCTCCTATTACTTGATCATCAAGTATTTTCCAACTTTGACTTTGAATTCTATTTCTAGTCAACTTTTAAGAGAGCTCAAAAATATCCAAACTATTTTTGGATAATTTTATACTTTATTTATTATAAAATAAATAACTTATTTTTATCTAATTAATTAATTCGTAATTAATTAACTAGATCATTTTCTCCAAAATTAGACTTTCCTTTTAATTCAAAATTAAACCAAAGTCTATTAAATAATTAACTAATTAATTATTTAACACATATATATATTATCACACGTGTGTGACACGTGTCACAGTGACACGTGTCACTCACGCGAGCCACACGTGTGAATTCACACGTGTGGAACCCTCTTGGTCCGATTAACTCGTTTAATCATTTTCAAGCCTCAACTCATGTAACCAAGTTGTTGTGTGTGACCCTCTAGGTTCTCAATTCAATTAGCAGTGACCCTAATTAATTAATTCACTAATTAATTAATCAGTCCACAGATTAAACGACCATAGTCTAGCAACAGGTGTTTAACCCCTAGCTGAATTGGAATGTTCGGATTCGACAGAACCTTTAAGTCATTGATTCATGTGAGATACAATCCTCCTACTTACTATCTCTCAACCAAGATCTAGGGCAAGGGAATAATCAGAACCCTAATAATCCGGTCTTAAAGCTAAGTGCATTTCATATCCATTTGATCTCAATCCAAGAAACCCTTTTCTTGATGTCTTGATCTACTGCCTTGGCCAAGGACTCCATATGGCATATGAATGACTTACACAATAAGAGATCACCTTGCAAATGCAAGTGTAGGTCCTTTCTTGATTCTCATTCACTTTCATGAATCACTTGTGCAGCCCCAGCATAAGCCTTGAATCAGTTGTCTAAGGCGACACCCTTTAAAGCTTATACCTAAGACTACAGAGTTAACTCATAAAGTGACAAGGAACCTCAAGTCTAAGGATCAATTAATCACATCAATGACTCGTCAGATATTTCCTAATCTGGAAGTTTCCATTTCCTGAAATAGAAACTTCCTTTCCCATTTAGGAATGTTCTCACACGGGGCACCTCAGTGAACTTACTTATTAAAGTAAGCACCCTCATGTATCACGCACGTATCAACTATACACTTTACACCTCCATGAAACAAGGTGGTCCTTCTTAAGGGCGTGATCCCATAAGCAAGCCTTAGAGGAGTCAGGTTGACACTCCCACTGTCTGTAGGACTCATCGGCTTGGAGTATTTTACTAATCATGACTTATGTGATATAGGGCTCGTTTCATGAACCATTTCACCTAAATGGTAGAGTCCTAAAGTCATCAGGATTAGGGGAGTTCTCATACATGCACAGCTAAAGTAAACGCATACCAAACAAGAGCATATAAAGAAGTGTTGCCTCAATTCGTTATTTTATTCAAAGATTGTCTGTGATTACAATAAGGAAAAGTACAAAGCGGATATACAATCGGCTTTCTAGGGCACTATTCCTAACATGTAGTTGAGCTGATTAGTCAGCTTGTGACTGCTGAAAGCACGATCAAGAAGGACAATAAGGTTTTGATGGTGAATGCTCCATCTTCCTCTTCTGGGCCTTCTAAAGGTAAGGGCAAGAAAGCCCACAAGAAGAAGAAGAAACCCCTTAGGCCCACTGGTGGCATTTCGAAGGGGAAGGCCGAAAAGAAGAAGCGTGATCAGAAAGAGGATATTTGCTTCCATTGTGGCAAAGCGGGACCTTGGAGGAGAAACTGCCCAGAGTACAAGGCTACTCTAAAGAAAGGTATCTCTCTCGTTGAAATAAATCTTTCTATTAATTCTAGTTCTTGGGTACTTGATACCGGTTGTGGAACTCATATCTGTAATGATGTACAGATGCTAAGTGAGGTCCAACAACTCAAAGAAGGAGAATGTGTCTTGAAGATCGGCGATGGCTCAAACGTTGAAGCTCGAGCTTTAGGCACAATTAGATTAGATTTAGGTAGTTTTGAGTTAGTATTAAACAAAGTCCTTTATGTACCGAGCATTATTCGTAATATAATTTCAGTTCCAATATTAGACTGTGAAGGTTATGAAACATATATTAAGAATGGTAAATACTTTATCAAACAGAACAACTCTTCCGTTCATATCGGTACTCTAAGCAATGGACTTTACCTAACTCAAAATATCAATATTATGAATATACAACGAGAAACAAAGAGTAAGAGAGATGACAAAGTTTCAGCTCCCTTATGGCACGCTAGATTAGGACACATTTCCAAGAACAGAATTAGCAAGATAAACACTTTAGGATCATTCTCTGAAAATGATCTCAAAGAGTTGACTTCTTGCGAATTCTTTCTCAAAGGAAAGATGTCCAAAGTTCCTTTTAAAGGAACTGTGGAACGTGCCACGGAGGTTTTGGATTTGATCCATACTGATGTTTGTGGACCGCTTAGTGTAAGCACTAGAAACAATCATCAGTACTTCATAACCTTTACTGATGACTTTAGTCGGTATGGTTATGTATACTTAATGAAGTATAAATCTGAAGCTTTTGAGAAATTCTTAGAATTTCAAAAGGAGGTTGGGAACCAAACTGGTCACAAGATCAAAGCACTTCGATCTGATCGAGGAGGCGAGTATCTTAGTGAAGAATTCCTTAATCATCTCAAAGATAATGGGATTATCTCTCAGTGGACTCCTCCGGGAACTCCTCAGCTTAATGGAGTTTCTGAGAGAAGGAATAGAACCCTACTTGATATGGTTTGTTCCATGATGAGTTTCACTGACTTACCACCTTCTTTCTGGGGTTATGCCCTAGAAAGTACAGCAAAGATTCTGAATCTAGTTTCCTCTAAGTCAGTCCCCAAGACGCCCTATGAAATGTGGCATGGTAAAATCCCTAGTTATTCTTACTTAAGAATTTGGGGTTGTCCTGCTTACGTGAAGAGGACAGTGGGAGATAAGTTAGAATCTCGTTCTAACTTATGCTACTTTGTAGGTTATCCTAAGGAATCCATAGGATACTACTTCTATGATCAATTTGAGCAAAAGGTATTTATTTCCAGAAATGCCACTTTTCTTGAGGAACCGTTCCTTAAAGAAAAGAAAGGAAAGATCATAGAATTAGAAGAAGTACAAAGTGACCCCACACCACCCACTGAAGAAACGTCCCACTCTGATCAACCACAACCAATCACGAATTTCGATACATATGAAAATCCTCCTCTAAGGCGTTCTGAACGCACTCCTAGACAGCCGGAGAGATGGTATGGATTCTTCCATGAAATCTCTCAAAAGGATAATGATCCTTTAACATATGAGGAGGCACTTTCAGATTCTGACTCTGAACAGTGGATAGAAGCCATGAAATCCGAAATGGATTCCATGAACTCCAACCAAGTTTGGACCTTGGTAGATTTGCCTGATGGGGTCAAACCCATAGGTTGAAAATGGATCTTTAAGAGAAAGCTTGGAGTTGATGGAAGCATTGCAGCCTACAAGGCAAGACTGGTTGCAAAAGGATTCACTCAAAGACCCGGTGTGCACTTTGACGAAACCTTTTCACCAGTTGCAATGCAAAAGTCCATTCGAATCATGCTTGCCATTGCTGCATATTATGACTATGAGATATGGCAAATGGATGTGAAAACTGCCTTTCTCAATGGTGACATTGACAAAGACATTTATATGGAGCAACCCATAGGTTTCACATTCAGTGGGAGTGAGCAAAAGGTTTGCAAACTCCAAAGATCAATCTATGGATTGAAACAGGCTTCTAGGAATTGGAACATTCGATTTGATGAATCGGTCAAATCGTTTGGCTTCATCCAAATTACGAATGGATCATGTGTGTATAGAAAGGAATTGGAGACCTCAGTGCAATTCTTAGTACTTTATGTTGATGACATCCTTCTTATTGGGAATTCGAAGGATGACATGAAAGTGACTAAGTTATGGTTATCGAACCAATTCGAGATGAAAGATCTTGGTGATGCGTCCTATATCCTTGGAATTAAAATCTATAGAGATAGATCTAGAAGGTTAATAGGACTATCACAGTCGATGTACATTGACAAAGTATTGAAGAGATTCAATATGGAGTCAGCAAAGGTTAAGAACCTTCCTATGAGTGTAGGAACATGTCTTTCAAAGAAGATGTGTCCTAAGACTAACCTTGAGAAGGAGAGAATGACTCATACACCTTATGCGTCAGCAATAGGTAGCATAATGTATGCAATGTTATGTACTCGACCGGATGTGGCTTATGCACTTAGTGTAACGAGTCGTTTCCAATCTGACCCTGGAGATGGTCACTGGGCTGCCGTGAAGAATATTCTTAAGTACTTGAAAAGTACTAAAGATTTATTCTTAGTTTACGGAGGTCAGAAAGATCTTACTGTCGAAGGATACTGCGATGCAAGCTTTGCATCTGACTTAGATGATTTTAAGTCAATGTCAGGATACATTTTCTGCCTAAACGGCGGAGCAGTGAGTTGGAAGAGTTCCAAGCAAACTACCACTGCAGATTCGACCACTGAGGCCGAATACTTAGCTGCAAATGATGCAGCTAAGGAAGGTGTTTGGATTAGAAACTTCATTCAAGAGTTGAATGTTGTTCCTAGCATGAAAGACCCCATTACTGTGTTTTGTGATGACACTGGGGCGGTTGCTCAAGCAAGAGAACCAAGATCTCACCAACGGACCAAGCAGATTATGAGGAAGTATCACCTAATCCGTGATATTATCAAAAGAGGTGATGTGCAAATTGAGAGGGTCACATCAGCAGAGAACGTCGCAGATCCACTTACTAAACCCCTTAGTCGAGAAGCTTTCCAAGGTCATCTTCAGAAGATGGGGCTTAGAGTAGCTTTAGAATGGCTTTGACGGGCAAGTGGGAGATTGTTAGGAATAGTTCCCTAAAAGCCGATTGTATATCTGCTTTGTGCTTTTCCTCATTGTAACCACAGACAATCTTTGAATAAAATAACGAATTGAGGCAACACTTCTTTATATGCTCTTGTTTGGTATGCGTTTACTTTAGTTGTGCATGTGTGAGAACTCCCCTAATCCTGATGACTTTAGGACTCTACCATTTAGGTGAAATGGTTCATGAAACGAGCCCTATATCACATACGTCATGATTAGTAAAATACTCCAAGCCGATGAGTCCTACAGACAGTGGGAGTGTCAACCTCACTCCTCTAAGGCTTGCTTGTGGGATCACGCCCTTAAGAAGGACCACCTTGTTTCATGGAGGTGCAAAGTGTATAGTTGATACGTGCGTGGTACATGAGGGTGCTTACTTTAATAAGTAAGTTCACTGACGTGCCCCGTGTGAGAACATTCCTAAATGGGAAAGGAAGTTTCTATTTCAGGAAATGGAAACTTCCAGATTAGGAAATATCTCACGAGTCATTGATGTGATTAATTGATCCTTAGACTTGAGGTTCCTTGTCACTTTATGAGTTAACTCTGTAGTCTTAGGTATAAGCTTTAAAGGGTGTCGCCTTAGACAACTGATTCAAGGCTTATGCTGGGGCTGCACAAGTGATTCATGAAAGTGAATGAGAATCAAGAAAGGACCTACACTTGCATTTGCAAGGTGATCTCTTATTGTGTAAGTCATTCATATGCCATATGGAGTCCTTGGCCAAGGCAGTAGATCAAGACGTCAAGAAAAGGGTTTCTTGGATTGAGATCAAATGGATATGAAATGCACTTAACTTTAAGACCGGATTATTAGGGTTCTGATTATTCCCTTACCCTAGATCTTTGTTGAGAGATAGTAAGTAGGAGGATTGTATCTCGCATGAATCAATGACTTAAAGGTTCTGTCGAATCCGAACATTCCAATTCAGCTAGGGGTTAAACACCTGTTGCTAGACTATGGTCGTTTAATCTGTGGACTGATTAATTAATTAGTGAATTAATTAATTAGGGTCACTGCTAATTGAATTGAGAACCTAGAGGGACACACACAACAACTTGGTTACATGAGTTGAGGCTTAAAATGATTAAACGAGTTAATCGGGCCAAGAGGGTTCCACACGTGTAAATCACACGTGTGGCTCACGTGAGTGACACGTGTCACTGTGACACGTGTCACACACGTGTGAATATATATATATTATATATATATATGTAGTAAATAATTAATTGTGTTAATTATTTAATAGACTTTGGTTTAATTTTGAATTAAAAAGAAAGTCTTATTTTGGAGAAAATAATCTAGTTAATTAATTACGAATTAATTAATTAGATAAAAAATAAGTTATTTATTTTATAATAAATAAAGTATAAAATTATCCAATAATAGTTTGGATATTTTTAGCTCTCTTAAAAGTTGACTTGAATTAGAATTCAAAGTCAAAGTTGGAAAATACTTGATGATCAAGTAATAGGAGAGAGAGGAACCAAATCCTTGTCCAACAAGGAATAGGTTCGGCCGTCCCTCTCGCTTTCCTATATATAGGGGAGCTCATGCTCCCCTTTAGAGCGAATTGGCAATTCTTTTGGCTCATGTGTTGAACACCTTCCTTTCTCCAAAATCAAATAAACCCTAGGTTAAGCCTAAACACTAACTAGAGAACTAGCATCCTTACTAGTTAGATTGTGATCAAGTTGGTGGACTTTCTCTAGAGACTTCAAGTTAGAAGTTTGAAAATTCGAGCTTTACCAAGGAGAGGGGATCAAGCCGCGAGAAGAGCGTTCTTGGGTGGCTTGAAACGCTTCAAGAAAGAACAAAAGAAAAGTAAGTTTTTCGTCTCTACGAATTTGGTTACACGATTGCGAGTCCAAGGTCCTTTTGTTGGGAAAATTTTTTAGATTCCGCTGCTTTCTGATTCGTGTTTTCCAACAATTAAAATACCTCTGTTCACGTGACCCTTTTGCCTTCATTTCATGAAATTGGATGATTTGATTCTTGAATTTAAATTTAGTAATGCATTCCACTACCTAATATTAGATGCATTATTATTAACTGATTCGTGTGTACCGAGGAGCGTGCATCAATTGTTGAGGAGGAAATGAAATTGATTTGGTTAAGGCATGCACTAAATATTGAGATTTCTTTATTTCAATCACCAGATCCATGCATTATTTTAATGTTAATATGAACTGTTTTAAAGATTAATGGTAAACATGTATTTCTGGACGGTAGTATTTATGAGTCTAAATTCGGAATAAGAAATATATTAGACAACCCTTGTGTTTGTTCCTTGACAGCATTTGATTTGTTGTATCCATTTTCTTCTTCTAAAGTAATTGTTGCTATAATCTAATTTGGTTATTTATCGAAAATGTTCAAATAATTTATATGTTATGGATGTGCTTTCTAACCTTAAGAATGAGATGAATTAAGAATGTTATCTTAGCTTTTAAGTTGTTTGTGTATTATATATTGTGATACGATTCTCATTTATGTTCTAAACTTTAGTACCTCTTTTTAACTATTAAATTATTATAAATACATGTCTTATGCTATGCCCCGTGACCTATGTGATGCATATTCGTTCATAATGCATTCCACTCATGTTTATTTGTCGCTGTGCGTGTTACTTGGTTCATTTAGAGTTTAAGTCTGGGCTTCTGTATGTCGTGTTACAGAGTTTGGTGGTGCCGGTGAGCCCGAGGTTTAGAGTGTTTGGCCCTTCACACTCTCAAACTCTACTTTCACAGGGTGAGGTTTAGGATTTTGTATAGTTATGCGACCTATGGCCTTTACCTACTGATTTCTATCCTTGCATGTGAGTATACCTACTATAAATACATACGTGCTGAATATGATATGTTTATGATCTTACGTGAGTCCTGCGTGGGCGGGCTATCCCTGCAGCGTAGGAATATATATAATAAACCAGTTTTTGAAACATATGTAAGCTATTTTGGGAAAAACAGTTGTGTTTTAATTATGTAGCGAGATTGCCATGAAAGATTGGCGTTTATGATCCGTTGTGATCTGTTCTGTTGTGATCCGTTGTGATCTGTGTGTGGATCTGATCCTGGTGAGCTGTGGGTAATGGATCCCTCGGAACGGTTAGGGCCGTCGGGGTAATTCATTTATTTCGTAGTCCCAATTGAGATATCTTCACGCGACCCGTGCTGTAGGGAAGGGGTGGTATCTTGAGCCTTCGGCTAAGGCCGGGGAGGACTCTTGTGGGTTCGCTACCCCTTGAGGGTGAGTCTATTCTTAGACGGTTTATTATTAGATGGTTTGGGAACCGCAAATCCCCTCCATCACCGGTGTAGCAGAGGGATTGATTTTGATTTATGTTGTGAGGAGTTGAGGTTGGAAGCTCGTACTCACCGAGCAGTTGATTTGGTTATGTTATGGAATTATGAATCGGGATAGAGTCTTTCTGAAATGGTTTCTAAACTTATATCTATATTTATTTGGGTAATTTAGAAATGTCTTTGGTATGCAACACTTATCCCCGGTTCATAAGTCCATCCTTTTATGCTGTAATGTGCTCCTTATATATATATTGTGGGTGTGCGTTAGCCCCCTCACTCGGTCAAGTTGAATGACCCCTCATTTACACTTTTAGTTGCAGGTATGTTGGCGTTTGCTTAGCGGGAGTGATTCGTTAGAGTTGCACTTCGTCAGTCTAGCTTTTCTAGTCGCATTTGTCGTTCACACTCTTTACTTGTGTTTTTGACTTGTAGACTTGTCATTATACTTTACTATTCTGTAGCCCTGCGTGGCACTTGCATTCGGCCTTTGTGGCACTTGATGATTATTACTTTATGTAGATCTATTATTCGGGACTAGGGATCTAGGCTAGTTGAACCCGTCACTTGTTATAATTGTTGATATTCGGGACTAGGTATCTATGCTAGTTGAACCCGTCGCTTGTTTTGAATGTTCATTTAAATGCTTCCGCTATCTTGTTCGAATGTTTGAATTGCTTCACCACTCTGAGTTTGTCCGAGTTAGATCCGCCTAGCATAGCGTGTGTGTTTGTCTCTCGTTCGCTCTGATTTGGATTCGGGTATGGACTTCCATTTCATGATCGGGTCTGGGTCCTAGCACGGGGGATGTGGCATCCTACGTTTGGGGTGTTACATTCTTAAGTGGTATCAGAGCTCTAGGTTGCAAAACTGAGCTCTAGTGTCGTGTCGTGTCGGTCTAGTTGGTACGACATAGGACAATGTGATTATGTGACTCATTTGCTTGAATACTTGTTTATTTCTAATACTTGTATACATACACACGTACTAACCCACATGCATCAATATTGCTTGAATCATTGAATTTCAGGATGCCTCCTAGACGCCGTGACCGAGAGGCTTCACCGGATGCCCCTAATCCGCCTCCGCCACCACCACTGAATGCGGAGAACATTGTTCAGGCACTTCTCAATCAGTTACAGCAAAATCAGAGACAGCAGATACCACCAGTTGATTGTTAGGATGGTACTATCTCAGCTACATATAGGGAGTTTCGGAACAACAACCCTCCTAAGTGGTTTGGAGGCGATGACATCAAGGCTGAGGAGTGGTTAGCTGAGATCAGTGGTATTTGGGAGATCTGCCCAGGGAGTTCTCAGGATATGGCTGTTTGTACTGCTCGATTCATTCAGGGACAGGCAGCTAACTGGCTCAAGGGAGTTCGATCCAGACTTGAGAGGAGTGGTATGGAGTTCACTTGGGAGACTTTCGTGCATGAGTTCCACAAGAAGTATATACCTTATAGTGCACGAGAGCGCAGACTTCAGGAGTTTTCGGAGCTGAAGCAGGGATCCAGATCTGTTGAGGGCTACATTCTGGAGTTTGAGAGACTTGCTCCCTATGCTACCCACATCACTGACATTGATGCACACAGAGCTCGTCACTTTCTTTATGGGCTTCGAGAGGATATTCAGAGAGCTCTTCAGGCGATCGATGTTAGTACTTGGGATGAGGTTACCAAGAGGGCTATTCAGGTCGAGGCTCAGTCACGGAGGTTGGGGCCCCCATCATTCTCTTCGGGGCGAGGTTCGGGTTCTGGTTCGGGCAAGAAGACCGCTACTCCTGCTTCTACTACTACCACACCAGCTTTTCGTCCAAAGGGCTTCATTAACAAGAAGCCCCGTCCCGCTGCTCCTACGGGACCACCAGCATTACCGGCACCGGCTCTAGCTCGTTGCTCTCACTGTCAGGGTACTCATCAGTCGGAGAGGTGTTGGTGGTATTTGGGTAGATGTTTGGTGTGTGGTTCGGCTGATCACAAGAGGGAGACTTGTCCGAGGAAGAGGCCGGCAGTTCAGGCTCGTGCTTATGCTCTGGAGGGCGAGGAAGAGATAGCAGATATTGATCAGAATGCTATGGTGGAAGGTACGATACATATTCATGGGATACCATTACATGCATTGTTTGATCCCGGGGCTACTCATTCTTTTATTGCCCGGGATATTATCGCTTCTTTGCCTTTGCTTGCTGAGATATCTGCGCATGTGTTTGTGGTGAGTTCTCCCTTGGGGGGGAGCTTGAAGACGGACAAAGTGTTTCGTGAGTGCCCGGTGAGTTTTGAGGGTCGAGTTTTTCCTGCTGATCTGATTGTGATGCCGATGGGGAGATTTAAGGTGATTCTTGCGATGGATTGGCTTTCCCGACATGGTGCAGTTATGGATTGCCACTTGAAGAGGATTTCTTTTGATTCTGCGGTGTTTTCGGGAGAGGGTTTGGGATCGAGCCCCTTTATATCCTTTGTTGAGGCTAGTAAGTTAGTCCGGGATGGTGCTACAGGTTTCGTGGCTTACCTTCTGAACAAACCCAAGAACCAGGTCAAGCTTGAGGAGACGGAGGTCGTTCGGGAGTATCTGGATATGTTCCCGGAGAGTTTGGGGTCTTTACCACCAGACAGGGATATTGAGTTTGTAGTGGACCTCCATCCAAGAGCTGAGCCCTATTCGAAGACCTCATACAGGATGGCTCCTGCCGAGTTGAAGGAGTTGAAGAAGCAGTTGGACGAGCTTCTGATCAGCGGATACATTCGTCCGAGCACTTCTCCGTGGGGTGCTCCCGTTCTGTTCGTTAAGAAGAAAGATGGGACGTTAAGGATGTATATAGACTACCGTGAGCTGAACAGGATGACAGTTAAGAACAAGTATCCATTACCCCATATTGAGGAGTTGTTTGATAGCTTGCAGGGTTCGAGAGTGTACTCCAAGTTGGATTTGAGGCAGGGATACTATCAGTTGAGGATTAGAGAGGAGGATATCTCTAACACTGGATTCAACACGAGATATGGACACTTTGAGTTCATGGTTATGCCGTTTGGGTTGACGAATGCTCCTATGGTATTTATGGATATGATGCACCGAGTGTTTAGACCGTTCCTTGATAAGTTCGTGGTGATTTTTATAGACGACATCTTGGTGTATTCGAGATCGGTTGAGGAGCATGCTCAGCATCTTCGGATAGTGTTGGAGACTCTTAGAGAGCACAAGTTGTTTGTTAAGTTCAGTAAGAGTGAGTTTTGGATTGATCGAGTCATTTTTCTGGGTCACATCATCTCAGGTAATGGAATTGAGGTCGATCCCTCTAAGATTGAGACGGTGTTACATTGGGAGAGGCCTAGGAATGCCTCTGAGGTACGGAGTTTTCTGGGCTTGGCAGGTTATTACAGGAGATTTGTGATGGATTTCTCTAAGATTGCAGCCCCGTTAACTAAGTTGACTAAGAAGGAAACCAAGTTTGAATGGGATGATAGTTGTGTGAGGAGCTTTCAGACTTTAAAGGAAAGGTTGACTGCAGCACCGGTTCTTACCCTACCCGAAGGAGTTGAGGGTTATGCAGTTTATGCAGATGCTTCTAAAGAAGGACTGGATTGTGTGTTGATGCATAATGGTCGGGTTGTAGCTTATGCCTCTAGGAAGTTGAAGGTGCATGAGCAGAATTACCCCACCCATGATCTAGAGCTTGCAGCAGTCGTGTTTGCGTCATCTAAGTGGCGCCACTACCTCTATGGAGCTACCTTTGAGGTATTCTCGGATCATAAGAGTCTTCAGTACTTGTTCACGCAGAAAGAGCTTAACTTGAGACAGAGGAGATGGGCTGAGTTCTTAGAAGACTATGATTGCACGATTCAGTACCATCCGGGTAAGGCAAATGTGGTTGCCGATGCGTTGAGTAGGAAAGTCAGTATTTCGAGTTTAGTAGCTGGGTTTTCTGAGCAGAGTTCGACGGTTATGGTTTTGGTGGCTAGGTTAGCCAACATCACGGTTCAGCCTGATTTGAACCAGAGGTTGTTTGAGGCTCAGTGTACAGATCCTGAGATTCAGAGATTGGTTGCTCGTTCTAGAGATGATCCAGAGACTAAGTTTAGGTTTGATGATTCTGGTTTGTTCAGGTTTAAGGCAAGAGTGTGTGTGCCTAACCAGCTCAAGAGGGTAATACTTGAGGAGGCACACCGCTCCGGTTATTCCATTCACCCAGGAGGTACGAAGATGTACCGGGATTTGAAAGAGTTGTATTGGTGGAGTGGTATGAAGAGGGATGTCGCATTCTTTGTGAAGCGATGTCTAACATGCCAAATTGTTAAGGTAGAACATTAGAAACCGGGAGGTACTCTCCAACCACTTTCGATACCGGAGTGGAAGTGGGAGCAGGTGACTATGGACTTTGTGTCCGGCCTGCCGAGGTCTAGGAGAGGATTCGATGGGATTTGGGTAGTGATAGACCGTTTGACTAAGTCTGCCCATTTCCTTAAGGTTCGGATGACGGATAAGGTACCTAAGTTAGCTGAATTGTATTGTAATGAGATCGTGAGACTACATGGAGTTCCGGCTAGCATCGTGTCAGATCGGGATCCTCGGTTTACAGCTAGTTTTTGGCAGGATCTTTAGAGGTGCTTGGGTACAAAGCTTAAGTTTAGCACCGCATCACATCCTCAGACTGATGGACAATCAGAGCGGCTGATTAAGTATCTCGAGGATATGTTAAGGGCATGTACATTGGATTTTAAGGATAAATGGGATAAGCACTTGACCTTGGTTGAGTTCTCTTACAACAATAGTTACCAGGCTTCGATTGGCATGGCTCCTTACGAGGCACTCTATGGGAGAAAGTGTAGGTCACCTTTGTATTGGGATATTGAGGATTGGCGATGAACTAAGGATGGGAAGCTCACGAGAGCTAAGGTTTCATCTAAGATGGAGAAGATGGTTGAGAAGGTTAAGTTGATTCAGCAGAGAATGAAAGCGGCTCAGGATAGACAGAAGAGCTATGTGGATAAGAGGAGAAGGCCCCACGAGTTTGAGGTCGAAGATCGTGTCTTCTTGAAGGCATCTCCTAGGAAGGTCTTTTCTCGGATCGGTAGAGGAGGGAAGCTTAGCCCTCGATATCTTGGACCGTTTGAGATTCTACAGATGATTGCAGAGGTGGCGTATAGGTTGGACCTACCGCCGAGTTTGACTGGGATTCATAATGTGTTCCACGTTTCACAACTTCGGAAGTTCTACCCGGATGAGTCGACAGTTTTACCGGTTGAAGAGGTACAGCTTGAGTCCGATTTGACGATTGTGAAGCACCCAGTAGAGATTTAGGATCGGAAAGTGCAAGTGTTGAGAAACAAGCAGATTCCCTTGGTCAGAGTGTTGTGGAGAGATCAGAAATCTGAGGAATCGACTTGGGAGACTGAGGAGAAAATGAGGAAGTTGTATCCGGAGTTGTCTCAAGCAGTGAACCTGAGGACAGGTTCTCCTAAGGGGGGGAGGTTGTGACGCCCCGTCCAATTGATCGTATAGGTATGCGCCACGAGAGAGTTTACCTTATGCGCGTATGTGATTTAATTTCCTTTTTATGTGTTTAATTCCAACTTTGATTGAAAATGTGACTTAATTGACTAAAAACCTAAAATGGTAAAATAGGAATTCTTGCATGACGACTTGAGAATGGAACTTGGATGAATTTAAGTTAATTGTTGGAATTGTATTTAAATAGGACTTGGACCTATTTGTGTGTTTTGGGCCTAACTTGAATTAGGTGAGTCCGGGTCATTCGGGACCAATATGAGCTCGGGAATTCGAATTCGAATTCCGACACCACCATTGGACTTGAATCTGTGATTCGGGTCCAACGGAATTTATTTTATATTTTTCGGAAACCATTTAGACTTTAAACCTTTTAATTGTGACTTATTGGGCCGAAGGTCATTTATTTGAGTCCAAATCCTATTCAAGCCTTTAGCCACATATTGTATCTTGGAAACCCTAACCTTGACCTAAAACTATTAGCCACCATATAAATAGCTTTATTCCCTTCTCATTTCATTTCAAACCACACAAGTTAGCTTCCAAGAGAATCATGGAGAAATTTCAAGAGAAGATCAAGACTTGAACCATCTTTCATTCTAAGAGCTCATATTCCTTGATTTCTCACTCCTTCACAAGACAAGGTAAGCTTTGGATCTCTTTTGATGAGTATTTCATTTCTATTCTCGGATTGAAGCATGAAATTTGTTGGTAAGAACTTGAATGATGAGATCTTGAATTCCTTGAGCAAGCTTTGTTGGCATATATATTAATTAACTTAGGCTTGAAATTTATGCCCTGTTTGTGTCTGCCTTTTTGCTGGGAAACGAGAGCAGTAGCTTCGTGCTGGAAATGATTTACTAAGGGAAAATTTGTAATTCTCAAATTATGCTAAAATTTTGTATTAATTACGCTAGGAAACCGTGATGATTGCGTGGAAATGGAAATGGAGAATCTGGACGAATAATAAAATGCAAACCTTCAGTTCTTGTGCTTTTTTTAAATTTAATAATACTTGAGAGGCACACTAAAAATGAAACTAAAAGCTGCGTGAGTTTGTGCCTAGGAAACCGTGATTTGCTTGGGATTTATTTAACTTGGCTTGTGAATGCTTCCGTGGTGGAGAAAATCCATTAATAAAAGCTTGGGGATTAAAAGTCAACATGCCTGAGTAAGTTACATACTTGCTATGAATTGAAACAATCAGTTCGTACAATTGGATATAAGAAAAAAATAAAAAGATTGGTTGAAATCAAAGAATAGGAATTTGAATTTAATAACAAGTGCCGGCATATCTTATTACTTAATGGAAGCAATGATTGCTTGGAATTTAGAAATTGGGGTAGCATTAAAACACCTCTGTTCACGTGACCCTTTTGCCTTCATTTCATGAAATTGGATGATTTGATTCTTGAATTTAAATTTAGTAATGCATGCCACTACCTAATATTAGATGCATTATTATTAACTGATTCGTGTGTACCGAGGAGCGTGCGTCAATTGTTGAGGAGGACATGAAATTGATTTGGTTAAGGCATGTACTAAATATTCCGATTTCTTTATTTCAATCACCAGATCCATGCATTATTTTAATGTTAATATGAACTGTTTTAAAGATTAATAGTAAACATGTATTTTTGGACGGTAGTATTTATGAGTCTAAATTCGGAATAAGAAATATATTAGACAACCCTTGTGTTTGTTCCTTGACATCATTTGATTTTTTGTATCTTCTTCTAAAGTAATTATTGCTATAATCTAATTTGGTTATTTATCGAAAATGTTCAAATAATTTATATGTTATGGATGTGCTTTCTAACCTTAAGAATGACATGAATTAAGAATGTTGTCTTAGCTTTTAAGTTGTTTGTGTATTATATACTGTGATACGATTCTCATTTATGTTCTAAACTTTAGTCCCTCTTTTTAACTATTAAATTATTATAAAGATATGTCTTATGCTATGCCCCGTGACCTATGTGATGCATATCCTTTCATAATGCATTCCACTCATGTTTATTTGTCGTCGTGCGTCTTACTTGGTTCATTTAGAGTTTAAGTCTGGGCTTCTGTATGTCGTGTTACTGAGTTTGGTGGTGCCGGTGAGCCCGAGGTTTAGAGTGTTTGGCCCTTCACACTCTCAGACTCTACTTTCACAAGGTGAGGTTTAGTATTTTGTATAGTTATGCGACCTATGGCCTTTACCTGCTGATTTCTATCCTTGCAAGCGAGTATACCTACTATAAATACATACGTGTTGAATATGATATGTTTATGATCTTGCGTGAGTCCTGCGTGGGCAGGCTATCCCTGCAGCGTAGGAATATATATAAAAAACCAGTTTTTGAAGCATACGTAAGCTATTTTGGGAAAAACAGTTGTGTTTTAATTATGTAGCGAGATTGCCATGAAAGATTGGCATTTGTGATCCGTTTTGATCTGTGTGTGGATCTGATCCTGGTGAGCTGCGGGTAATGGATCCCCCGGAACGGTTAGGGCCGTCGGGGTAATTCATTTATTTCGTAGTTCCATTTGAGATATCTTCACGCGACCTGTGCTGTAGGGAAGTTGTGGTATCTTGAGCCTTCGGCTAAGGCCGGGGAGGACTCTTGTGGGTTCGCTACCCCTTGAGGGTGAGTCTATTCTTAGACGGTTTATTATTAGATGGTTTGGGGACCGCAAATCCCCTCCATCACCGGTGTAGCGGAGGGATTGATTTTGATTTATGTTCTGAGGAGTTGGGGTTGGATGATCGTACTCGCCGAGCAGTTGATTTGGTTATGTTATGGAATTATGAATCGGGATAGAGTCTTTCTGAAATGGTTTCTAAACATATATCTATATTTATTTGGGTAATTTCGAAATGTCTTTGGTATGCAACACTTATCCCCGGTTCATAAGTTCATCCTTTTATATTGTGATGTGCTCCTTATATATTTATTGTGGGTGTGCGTTAGCCCCCTCACTCATTCAAGTTGACTGACCCCTCATTTACACTTTTAGTTGCAGGTATGTTGGCGTTTGCTAGGCGGGAGTGAGTCGTTTGAGTTGCACTTCGTCAGTCTAGCTTTTCTGGTCGCATTTGTCGTTCACACTCTTTACTTGTGTTTTGACTTGTACTCTTGTCATTATACTTTACTATTCTGTAGCCCTGCGCGGCATTAGCATTCGACCTTTGTGGCATTTGATGATTATTACTTTATGTTGATCTATTATTCAGGACTAGGGATCTACGCTAGTTGAACCCGTCACTTGTTATGCTTGTTGATGTTCGGGACTAGGTATCTATGCTAGTAGAACCCGTCACTTGTTTTGAATATTGATTTAAATGCTTCCGCTATCTTGTTCGAATGTTTGAATTGCTTCCACACTCTGAGTTTGTCGATTTAGATCCGCCTAGCATAGCGTGTGTGTTTGTCTCCCGTTCGCTTTGATTCGGATTCGGGCATGGACTTCCATTTCATTACCGGGTCTGGGTCCTAGCGCGGGGGATGTGGCATCCTACGTTTGGGGTGTTACATTTTCCTTAGGTTGAACCAAGATGAGGGCTGGAGAGTGAGATAAAGGGTTGAATAACGGTTAAATGGGTTCAAGAACGGGTCGATTCGGATAAGAAACGTGTCGGTTATGAGCAAAACGGGCGAGGGTAGCAAATCTGTCCCACGGGTAGTGTTTCGGGCGAAATACAGGGGTCTAAACGGGCTTAGAAAAATATGAGGCCAAGTTCTCTAGATTCCATTCTTCGTTATGAGTCCGACGTTGCTTCTAGAATTCGAGTCCGAATTCTCGATCTCATGTTACGCCTTCCGGAACCCAAGGTGCGCTAAAGCAAGTTAGGCCCTTAAGTCCCTAACAAATAAAACAGTTCAAAAACCATATCAAACGAACACAAAATCATGCAACAAATATAAAAACACATTCATAACACATATAAATCATATGTATCACATAATCACAAAAATAAAAAACGAGAACGGTAGCAAATGGATTAAAAACGAGCAAGAAGGGCATAAACGTTCGAATATTTCATATAAGGCCCAAATAAAAATCAATTATTAAGTCAAATAAATTCGAGAATGTCACATAAAGAATAAAATAAACACATAATTAGCGTAATTAAATAAGTTAAATATGCATTTAGCTCACTCGTAAAGGCGTACCTGCATGGCCGGACGAGCGGGATGTTACAAACTCCTCTCCTTCAAAAGGACCTGAGGTCCTAAAGCGGGGTCTTGATCGCACTCGAAGAATCTCCTCTTCCAGACCACGAAGCTCTCGAAACTCGTTGGACATCCGCGCTAAGAGAAAATAGGTTAACTCGTTAAAATGAGCAACCCCTCGAATCTCTTAGGATCTCCTTAGTGTTAGCAAACCGGACACGAAGTCCTTAGTTTTCTGCTCCCACTTCCAAATAGAATTAAGAAGTAGTTGGAGAAGCCTATCGGTTCTCGATGCTCGGTCTTCAACCGATAGCATGTTAGATGTTGCTATACAAAGTTTGCAACATCCTATCTTGCGCCACTACACCAAACCGACTCTTCAAGTCCTCGAACACGTAGTCGATTATACCTTGTAGAAACCAAAACTGGAACCCCCCACTGTAACATCCCAACTCTTCGGCTTTCCAGGTACTACGTCACGAGTGTGCTAAGTGCGCATTTAATTAATTAAGCATGCCATTATGTAATTTATTTGAATATTTGAATATTCGTTATATATTTTATGTTTAAGTTCTAAACGTTTTAACCCCCTTTTTGGTGTTTCAAGTTTGTTTAACTCCGTTTTTAATCCCGTTTTTTATGTCAACTTGCCACGCATGAAATATGTGAATTTTAATTGTTCTTATATGCTTTATATGTGTTTTATAACTTGTTTATTTGAGTTTTAATTGCTTTGGTGTAACGAAACTTAAAAGGGGCTAAAGAGCATTTAGCACACCTTGGGTTCCAGGCAGCGTACCTTGAGCTCGGGAATTCGGATTCGAATTCCGACACCACCATTGGACTCGTTTCGACGATTCGGGTTCGATGGAACAAGCCTTGTATTTTTCGAACCCCGTTTAGCCTCTCGAATTTTGGCCCGAACCGAGCCTCGCGCCCAGAGCGACCACCTTTTACGGTTTTGACCATAACTTGCTCATTTCTTGACCAAATCAAGTGATTCTTGGGTCCAATTGACCCCAACTCAGCCCTTATCCATCCCTCTCTCTCCCATTTCGATCCACACACCAAAAAGGGAAGGAATTTCAGCTGAAGCAAGAAGAAAAGGAAAATCCCGTCACTATTCCAACCCTTTAGATTTGGAGCTCCAATCTCTTCCATCTTCCATCCAATCTTCAAGTTAAGCATATATTTGTTATCTACATCCTTTGGTAGTTCTTTTCATCCATGAATTTCAGATTTTGAGCATGTTTAGCTAGGGTTTTAAGGATGAGCATGGATAGTTGTGAATAGTAAGGGTTTGATGCATTTTCTTGATTCTTGCATGTTTTCTTATGAATTCTTTTTATCTGAAGCATGTTATATGACCCTAAGGCATCCTATTTGATATATATGAACTTTTTTTTTAGTGTTGGTTAAGAATTCATGACTTTGCCATTGATGAGTTTGGGGGTTTTGTATGAACTTGATCTCTTTTCAATTATACCTTGCCTTGTTGTGAATTTGAATCATGTAATGGCTTGAAATGCATGAATTCTAGTTGCTTAAACCTTTCATTATGTGTTAGCTTGGTATTTATGTTGTTTGTTTGGAGTTTTTGGGGAGTTTGCAAGCTTTTCTTCAAGTTTTTGGCCTCTGACCCAAATCCACCGGGGTGGATTTTCCCTTTGAAAATAATCCGCCGTGGTGGATTTGGTGCATTAGCTCCCTTTTCTCCGAACTTTGTTTTCTTGGTTCTCTTCACTTTTATTTGATTTCTCCCACCCCAATTATGATCCTAAAGTGTTAATATGTTATTATATGATATGTTTGCTTATTTAATCTAATTTTATGATTCATTTGATAAGTGTAAATGTAATTTGAATCGTTATGCGTTTGAGTGATACGATTGATATCTCTTTGCATCTCTTACCTTGTTTATGTGATTTAAACTTGAGTATGCATGTGTTATGATATAAAGTTAGATATTATGTGATTATTTGACACGTTATTTGTTTATTTTAGGTGTCGTTTAAGGAATTTCGATGCCTTTATGCAAGATGTGAACTTGTATACTCCATATGTGATCTCTTGTTGCTTCCATATGTGTTTTAACTTCGTATATGCTCTTGATATGCTACATGGGATGCCTTATGAGAGTGATCTAAGTGTTATTGATATGATAACATGGTAATTGGTTCGTTGTGTATAAGTTTGAATGTTTGTGACTTGCATTGCATCATTTGCATCCATATGCATTTACCGAGTGTTTATATGGTTCATTTTGAGTCTAAGGTTGTCCTTATGTTTGTCTTGTTCAGTGGAGTATCCCGTTGGTGGAGAGTTTGTTCCGTAAGCTTTGGTTTTGCCCCCGGTTGTCCGGTTTCGTCGGTGTAAGGTGAGGTTAGATTATAGTTATACCCTAATGATATGTGCTCTATATGTTCGCATGCCAAATAAGCCTATGCCTATGTAATACATGTGAATTATGATTATTTATGACATAAATTAAGTTAGAGAATATGCTATGCGAAGTATGAATATGATATGAACACAAGATTAAGAATATGCTATGAACATATAAGAATATGATTATGCTAGGATAAGAGTATGCTAGAATTATGAACATAATTATGGTATGATTAGTTTGTGATTAGGAACTAGCTAAGATGTTATTATGCTATGAATGGGTATATATTAGAATTATGGTTATGTTGTGGTTATAATTATGTTATGATACGTTTGGATTTTGAGTATGATGCGTTGGTGATTATAAATATGGATTTGAAGGAGGTATGTATCTGAATACGGTAAGACTCTGGTTCTGAACTCTGATTCTGATGTGTGTGTGCGTTCTGAATCCGAGTCGGCTCATTTTAGGTACGGATGTGTGCGTGTGTTCTGAATCCGGGAAGGCTCATTTTAGGTCGACGGATGGTGTGTGTGTGGGTTACGTTTGATTTCTGTTATGTTAGTTTGTTAAGAAATAGTTCGTGAAACGGGAGTGGATTCTCAATTAATGAAATTTGGTTGTTTTAGCCTTCGGCCTAGCTCTTTTAATCCCTATATCTATTATCACGTGTGAAAATTCTTTAGAATGCAAAAACCACGCCCAGGTTCATGAACTCCCTTCTAAGATATGTGTTATGCTCTCTATACGTATGTATGACTGTGTGTGTAGCCCCTCACTCAGTCTTTAGACTGACCCCTCCCTCTTATGTTTTAGTTTGCAGGTTTCGGTCCGTTGGTTCGAGCTAGGCGGTTTTTGATTTGCTTTCTCTTGGAGTCTTGTCGGTCTAGTGAAATCTGCATTTTCGTATTTAGTTCATTCTGCATTTGTAATTTCTAAGTTTGTAATTTGAGCTATGGATTTGTATCTGGTACTTTGAGTCTTGTTTTGGCAAGTTCGTGTGTAATTCGACTTAAGTGGTTTGTAACCTTAATGCTTTGCTTTGGTTACGTTCGTTTAGTGCTTCCGTTCTTGTACGATTTTATTTCGCACACTCTGTTTGAGGGTTTAGGCCGCCTAGCTTAGGAAGGTCTTTTGTTTGTCACCCGTTCTCTAATGCTTCGTGCGTGCACGAATTCCCCATTTAGGCACACGTGTTGGGCTCTAGTGCGGGGGACGTGGCGCCCTCCGCTTGGGGTGTTACACCCATGAGACTCTGAAAATGAACAAACCACCAACTCCTCGGAGCGAGCAAAGGTATTCTCTTCTCCACAATTAACCCGTGTAGCTCACGGTCGGTTATGTTCATCTTAAAATCCCATCTTCTTCCTTAGATAGGACAAGAGCACTCCTCGAAGAAATGCTCGATTAGAGGAAACCCCTTCTAAGAGCTTATCAAAGACGTCTTGGACTCCAAAACCACACTAGAGTCCACCGGTAGTAAATCTTCGAACAATGTCCACTTCCGGGATAAAGACCACGACCGCCTCGAGGTCCCTATTAAGTGGTGACAAATCCCAACCTTCAAGGAATCATTAAGATGGTCTTACTCCGATCTTTGTCTCTTCAAGCTTGGCTCGACCCTTTGGTTACCCTAAAGGTAAGCTACAAAGCTTGTCACCCCGTCCCGAAATAACCAACTGCTCCACGGAGGATATAAATGGGTTAGCCTTCCATCTAATATCCGAAAATATCGTTGAGCCCAAAAGGACCTCCCAAAAGAAACCACCACGCCTAAGGTAACCCCATACCTTACTAAGGCGTCTTCAAGAAGAACCACCGGGTAAACTCGACCCTCACATCTCACCAACACTCTCGAGCACTTAACTCACCAAACTTTCTCCGAGAAGAGAGTTTACACGAAGGGAACAAAGCAACAAGCAAGAAGAAAGGAAGCAACGGAAAGCAACGAGGAAAGAAAGGTAACACAAAATTAAATAAAAGATGCATGTATGTAGTGCCATGAATGCTTAGTGTACCTTTCACCATGGCGGTATTGTCGAGATTGTTGTTAAATTCTTTACCTTCACTTACTTCAACTCGGACTAGATTCGGAGTCTTGGAACCATGGGCCTACGTAGGGTTCGGGCTCTTGTTCTTCGGGCACCCATTTGCTAAGTGTCCTAATTCTCCACATTTTTAATATCTTCCCGATTTCTTCCTACAAACCTCTTCCATATGGTTCGGGTCTTGGCAATACCAACATTGAATTATCTCCATTGGTGAAGGCAACAAATGTAACATCCCGATCTTCCGATTTATAAGGTACGCCACATTTCAACCTTTTTACTTGTTTAATTGTGTGATTTTGTGTTTTGCGTGGCCCTTTTTTGAACTCTTTTAGAGTTTAGGGGCCCCTTTGTAATTTTCTCTTTGTAGGGGTTTTTCGGTCACCTCTCGTTCGATCAAGATTTTGACCTCTTTGACCCCTCCAACGCGTTCGGAGCATCGAAACGAGTCCATAGACTCTGAGATTGCTTAATTCTGACGTTGTTTGCCCTTTCTACCGTTTGTTTTTCGCGCGATGACCCGGGATAAAACACCCGAACCCTCGTTTTTCGAGCAAACGGATCAGCTGCTCTTTCTCTTTCTCCCACTCTCTCTCTCCAAGACATTCACACACACCCAAGGTGTGATTTCATGCACTACCCTAAACTCACTCATTTCTCAACGGAATTCGACGAACCAAAAGTCCATTTTGGAGAGCTCGACTACGTGGACACAACCGTACCAAGATCTCGACCAATCGATGAGTGGAGGAGGCCCGTTTTAGAGATTTTCAGTCGCGGCAGAAAAGGGGACGGAGCACCGCCACTTCGCCGCCCCTCGCGGTGGTTTCCGGTGGGATTCTGAGGACAAGCGCCCAGACCCATGAAGAGGACGTCCCGGTGAAGCCTTGGACGTTGGCGGCGCGGCCATCCGGGTCGGGATTGAGCCTCACGCGCCGCCTGAAGCTCGTGGTACGGTAGCGGCGACGATTCCGCCTCTCCGGCGGTCTTTTTCGACGAAGTTTAGTGTTTTCCAAGGTTTTCGACTATCCCGAGTCCATTTCCGGCATCGATTCCATCCAATTTTGGCCGTAGGTGGTGGTTCCGGCGATGGAAGTGGCGACAGAAAATTCGACGGCCAACGGGGGCCTTTTCCGTCGATCTTTTGGCCTCGGGCTCTTCACGAAAGTTGTTCAGAACGGCGAGAACTATCATCCACTGATCACGCGACTCCAGATTTGGCCGGTGGGCGGCGGTTCACGGCGGCGCAGTGGTGGCGCAACGGTGGAGGTAGCTCCAGGGATTTTTCCCGGCGATTTGCTTGGGGCTTTTGAAGAGCTCGTCAAGGGTAAGACAATGCTTCTTTCGGATTTGATTTTGGTTCATCGGTTGGGAAGTAATTTGAGTTTGAAGATTTTAGGGTTTTCGTATTCTTGGATTTGAAATTGGTGACAATTGGCTTGGAATTTGCAGAAATTGGTTGAGGAATTGGAACGAGCACAAGGAGTACTTGGACAGATGAATTTTTAGGATTTTTCTGGCACTCTCCAACGACTGCCGAGCGGCGGCCCACCACTGTTATGGTGGTGGCGTTCCAGCGGGCTTCGGACAGTTTGTCCGCCTTGGTGTGGTGAGTCCAACGCCACTTTCCGTTCGTCAATCGGATGTCAGGTTGATTTGTTGCGAATTTATTTATGTATTTGTGATTGTTTGATTTAATTGTTTTAAATGCAAAATAATTGTCATATGCTTGAATTGTTGATCAAAATGAATTCCATTGTATATGAAATCATGTGTTAAATGCAACGTGATATGTATGGACATTTTGGTTTGAAAATTGAATCCCGACATATTGAAATTTCGCTATTTGCTTAACTTTAAGGGGTGTATGTGTAATTTTCATAAACATTTAAATTTGTATGATTTGTACTAATTAAATCTTAGTATTTGATAAACGATTATACCAACCTTGGCTAAGTAAAAGAGGAATTACTATGTCTATAATGACTTAATTAGAAACTTTGAAGTTAGATATAATTTACCGTACTATGTATGAATTAATTGGCCACTCTTGGAAGTAAGAAATGATTTATTCGCATAAATATGAATTGGTTATGCATTGTATGAATTATATGGGACTTTGTAGGGTTGATTGATTATGCTATCCTTTGTTTATACATGTCATGACTTGAATTAGATTCGTCACATGTTTCGTTGACTAATTTCATCTATTGGGAAATGTTGTAGGATATAGCTTGATTTCTTGGGATAATTGGTTAAGTACATGACCTATTTGACCTTGTAATGTGTGAATTTCGTATGAAGCATGGTATATGATTGTAAATCGTTGTTTTGCTAATGTGCACCATGTGTATTTTGTTCTGTGCATTCATGAGCATTGTCGTGCGTCTCTGTGTGGTTGTTTGAGTCTAAGTCTGAGTTTTGTGTTGTGTTTTGTGTGCTCAGTTGGTACAGGTGCACCCGGGGTGGTGACAAGTGAGTCGTGCAGGTTCCGGGGTGAACTATTTGCTGTGTCTTCGGCTGTGTTTGGCTCCAGGTGAGGTTAGGATATAGTTATATCCTATTGCAATGTGCTCGTTTTGAATGCATGCGACTTATAAGCCTCTATGTATACGTAAATATGTGCGAGCTACGTATTTTGTTGGATTTGTAGTAAGTTTGAAAATATGAAGGCTATGTATGGGCCTATGTATGCTTAAGCTCCGTTTTTATTATGATTTTGAGGTAAGAGTATGTGTCGTATGTACGTATGATATGATAAGTACGATATGCATGAGATATGTCAGTCTGTCTGTGTGTGGCGAGTTAAGTTTCCGAGATATGTGTGTTTATATACGTGTTGGGCCCCGGAGTTGTAGGTAAGGGAGACCTGGGACTGCCATGGTGTCGCCGGTTGCAACCCCTGTGCACTTCTCCACAATGGGAGACTTAGCTGATCCTCGGGAGGTCGAGGGGAAGGCGGGGCTTCTTGAGCCGATGGCGTGCTACGTGACCCGTCGAAGGAGCGGGTGGATCCCCCGTCTCGTTATATATATGTGTGGATGGTTAGGGTAGGTGCAACCCTTCCATCACCCAGTGTGAAGGAGGTACGTTTGTTTTGATTTCGTCTCTCTATACATTTGTGTGATAAGAAGGAGTTGGTTGGATGTGTGCTCGTACCCGCCGAGTTTCGTTATGTTATGTCTGTCGGTTAAGTTCGTGAAACGGGGTAGATTCTTAAATTAAGGTAAAATTTGATATACTTTTAAGCTAATAAAATATGCTCCGATATGTGTTCTAAGTTTGCATGAATCTGAATTTACACTTTAAGTAATGTTTGAGTTAAGATTTGTTTGTTTGGTTTTAAGCCCCCCCTATATGTATACTATCACGGGAAAATGTTTTGGCGCGCAAAAACTAACCCCGGGTTCACGAACGTTGCTTCTACTATGTGTTGTGCTCTGTATATATTTATGTAAGAGTGCGTGTGTAAACCCCTCGCTCAGTCTTTGGACTAACCCCTCCCCTTTTTATGTTTTTAGTTTGCAGGCTTTGCTTTGGAGGCCGTTGGAGTTTGTGCTAGGTGGCAGTGTGTCATGTCTGTGTCTGTTCGTTCAAGTTTGTTAAGCATTTTGTTTTGAATTATGTCTATAAATTTTGTATACACTATGTTTTGTGCAGGTTTGCATTTATGATGTAAATGTTCAGAATTCGGGATAGGTTAGGACAGGTGCTCGGGTTAGATAAACTCGTTTTGATTATATGATTATTCGGGACAGGATAGGACAAGTTTGCTGAATTAGTTGAACCCGTGTAGTTGATTTTGATGTCTATATTGCACTGTATGTTTAATGTTTGAAAGTTTTTGAAAGTTGGCCTTTCGCATTGCTTCCGATGTCATGTTTTGCATCTTTTCATTTGTACAGGGTTAGGCACCGCCTAGCTAGTGCGTGTGTTCTTGTTTGTCACCCGTTCGCTGTGACTTGGTGTGTGTGCGGACTTCCCATTTCGTATACGTGCTGGGTCATAGTGCGGGGGTGTGGTGCCCCACCGCTTGGGGTGCTACATCTTAAGTGGTATCAGAGCTACCAGGTTCAGAACCGGTGCACTGGAGTCTTGTCGTGTTAGTCTAGGTCGTACGGCATAGGAATATGTGAACATTGCATCCGTTTGGCCTGTAATTTTTCTTCCTCAGTTTGAATTATATCGAGTTATGTGACTATGTGCGTGCTACATCTATGATTGTGTAACACTTTATCATGTACTTGCAATTACATTTAATTGTTGCACTTACGTGACTTAAGTGCTGCATTTCATTTGCACATCTAACTCTCATGCACCAACTTTAGTGTCTTACCTATAGGGCTGCTTCAGCAACAACTTAAACAACTTCCATGACATCATCGCAACTTTATGGTCAAGATTTCAACACCATGGTGAATAGTACACTAGGCATTCTTGGTACGAACATCCATGCATTCTTTATTTGATTAATTCTTGTTATTATGTGTTATACCTGTCAATGGTGATACGTGTTGACTGCTGTAATTTCTAACTCTACCTATGTGCTTGAGTGAGAGAGATTTGATTCTCCCTATTTATGTGCTAGGGGGATGTTGATTCTTCCTACTTGTGTATTAGAGAGATGCTGGATTCTCTCTATATTACGTGACAGAAAGATGTTGGAGTCTTTCTGACTTCTGTGAGCGAGAGATGCTGGATTCTCTTGTGCTTAGGTATTCGAGGGATGCTGGATTCCCTTGGATTTAGGGGTTTGAGAGATGTCGGATTTTCTCAAACTAGATTGTCTGGAAGGTGTGGAATCTGTCAAACTTAGGTTGAGAGACGGGGTTCTCTCAATTCTGTTCCTGAGAGACGGGGTTCTCTCTTTTATATGCTGAGAAACGACGTTTTCTCTTTTGTGTGCTGAGAGACGGGGTTCTCTCACTTGAGTGTTGAGAGATGAGATTCTCTCTTCTTTGTCGCCGTTGCGTTGGGGATTGCCTGGCAACAGCTAGCAAACGACTAGGACGCGACAGTATCGACCTTTGGTTGCAGGGGCCTAGTGGTGATCAAATGAGTTTGAAGTGACCAACGGTCAACTGCTCAGTGGGACCTCAATGACAACGAGTCACTATGGAGGGAGTGGTGCCAACTAAGAGAGAAGTATCCTGCAGAGATTGCAGTTTACCTAGATCAGAGTTGCGTAGCGGAAGCTAGAAGTGGAATTCGTTTCAGCATCGTTCAAGATCCGACCTTAGGACCTGAGGACAGGTCCTTTCGAAGAAGGGGAGTTTGTAACATCCCGCTCGTCCGATTTATAAGGTACACCACGTTTCAACCTTTTTATGTGTTTAATTCTGTGATTTTGTATTTTGCATGGCCCTATTTTCAACTCTTTTAGAGTTTAGGGGCCCCTTTGTAATTTTCTCTTTTTAGGGGTTTTTCGGTCACTGCTCGTTTGATCGAGATTTTGACCTCTTTGACCCCTCCAACATGTTCGGAGCATCGAAACGAGTCCGTAGACTCTGAGTTTGCTTAATTCTGACGTTGTTTGCCCCTTCTACCGTTCGTTTTTTACGCGAGGACCCGGGATAAAACACCCGGACCCTCATTTTTTGAGCAAACGGATCAGCTGCTCTCTCTCTCTCTTCTCCCGCTCTCTCTATCCACGACATTCACACACACCCAAGGTGTGATTTCATGCACTACCCGGAACTCACTCGTTTATCGACGGAATTCGACGAACTAATAGTCCATTTCGGAGAGCTCGACGACGCGGTCACAACCGTACCAAGACCTCGACCAACCGACGAGCGGAGTAGGCCCGTTTCAGCGATTTTCAATCACGGCAGAAAAGGGGGCGGACCACCGTCACTTCGCCGCCCCTCACGACGGTTTCCGGTGGGATTCCGGCGACATGTGCCCAGACCCATGAAGAGGACATCCCGGTGCAGCCTTGGAAGTTGGCGGTGTCGCCATCCGGACCGCGGTTGAGCCTCACGCGCTGCCTAAAGCTCGCAGCGGAGGAGCACGGCACTGTAACGGCGGCGATTGTGCCGCTCCAGCGGTCTTTTTCGATGAAGGTTAGTGTTTTCCAAGGTTTTCGACTATCCCTAGTCCATTTTCGGCATCGATTTCATCCAATTTTGGCCATAGGTGGTGGTTCCGGCGATGGATGTGGCGGCAGAAACTTCGACGGCCAATGGGGGCCTTTTTCGGCGATCTTTTGGCCTCGGGCTCTTCACGAAAGTTGTTCGGAACAGCGAGAACTGTCATCCACTGGTCACATGACTCCAGATTTGGCTGGTGGCCGGCGGTTCGTGGCAGCGCATCGGTGGCGCAACGGCGTAGGTAGCTCCGGGGATTTTTCCCGACGATTAGCTTGGGGCTTTTGAAGAGCTCGTCATGGGTAAGACAATGCTTCTTTCGGATTTGATTTTAGTTCACCGGATGGGAAGTAATTTGAATTTGAAGATTTTAGGGTTTTCGTATTCTTGGATTTGAAATTGGAGACAATTGGCTTGGAATTTGCAGAAATTGGTTGAGGAATTGGAACGAGCACGAGGAGTACTTGCACGGATGATTTTTTGGGACTTTTTCGGCACTCTTCGGCGGTGGCTGAGCAGCTGCCCGCCACTGTTCCGGGGGTAACGTTCCCGCAGGCTTCGGACAGTTTGTCCACCTTCGTGTGGTGAGTCCAACGTCACTTTCCGTTCGTCAATCGGATGTCTGGTTGATTTGTTGCGAATTTATTTGTGTATTTGTAATTATTTGATTTAATTGTTTTAAATGCAAATTAATTGTCATATGCTTGAATTGTCGAACGAAATGAATTCCATTGTATATGAAATCATGTATTAAATGCAACGTGATATGTATGGACGTTTTGGTTTGCAAATTGAATCCCGACATATTGAAATTTCGCTATTTGATTAACTTTAAGGGGTGTATGTGTAATTTTCATAAACATGTAAATTTGTATGATTTGTACTAATTAAACCTTAGTATTTGATAAACGATTATACCAACCTTGGCTAAGTAAAAGAGGAATTATTATGTCTATAATGACTTAATTATAGACTTTTAAGTTAGAAATAATTTACCGTACTATATATGAATTAATTGGCCACTCTTGGAAGTAAGAAATGATTTATTCGCACAAATATGAATTGGTTATGCATTGTATGAATTATATGGGACTTTGTAGGCTTGATTGATTATGCTATCCTTTGTTTATGCATTTCATGACTTGAATGAGACCCGGGACGGCCATGGGGTCGCCGGTTGTAACCCCTGTGCACTTCTCCACAAAGGCAGACTTAGCTCATCCTCGGGAGGTCGAGGGGAAGACGGGTCTTCTTGAACCGACAGCGTGCTAAGTGATCCATCGAAGGAGCGGGTGGATCCCCCGTCTCGTTATGTATATGTGTGGATGGTTAGGGTATGTGCAACCCTTCCATCACCCGGTGTGAAGGAGGTACGTTTGTTTTGATTTCGTCTATCTATGCATTTGTGTGATAAGAAGGAGTTGGTTGGATGTGTGCTCGTACCCGCCGAGTTTCTTTATGCTATGTCTGTCGGTTAAGTTCGTGAAACGGGGGTAGATTCTTAAATTAAGATAAAATTTGATATACTTTTAAGGTAATAAAATATGCTCCGATATGTGTGTTAAGTCTGCATGAATCTGAATTTACACTTTAAGTAACATTTGAGTTAAGATTTGTTTGTTTGGTTTTAAGCCCCCCTATATGTATACTATCACGGGAAAATGTTTTGGCGTGCAAAAACTAACCCCGGGTTCACGAACGTTGCTTCTACTATGTGTTGTGCTCTCTCTATATATATATGTAAGAGTGCTTGCGTAAACCCCTCGCTCCGTCTTTGGACTGACCCCTCCCCTTTTTATGTTTTTAGTTTGCAGGCTTTGCTTTGGAGGTCGTTGGAGTTCGTGCTAGGCGGCAGTGTGTCATGTCTGTCATGTCTGTGTCTGTTCGTTCAAGTTTGTTAAGCATTTTGTTTTGAATTATGTCTGTAGATTTTGTATACGCTATGTTTTGTGCAGGTTTGCATTTATGATTTAAATGTTTAGAATTGGGGACAGGTTAGGACAGGTGCTCGGGTTAGATGAACCCGTTTTGATTATATGATTATTCGGGACAGGATAGGACAGGTTTGCTAAATTAGTTGAACCCGTGTAGTTGATTTTGATGTCTGTATCGCACTGTATGTTTAATGTATGAAAGTTTTTGAAAGTTGGCTTTTCGCATTGCTTCCGCTGTCATGTTTTGCATCTTTTCATTTGTACATGGTTAGGTACTGCCTAGCTAGTGCATGTGTTCTTGTTTGTCACCCGTTCGCTGTGACTTGGTGCGTGTGCGGACTTCCCATTTTGTATACGTGCTGGGTCATAGTGCGGGGGTGTGGTGCCCCACCGCTTGGGGTGCTACGACAAATCTATCTTTGACAATTGAAACTTCTTTTTCTTCTTGGTGTCTTCCCTTGCTTGAAACCCTTGAAGTTCCTCTTGTCGCACGTATCTCTTGCTCGAACTCGAACTTGAACTCGGTTCTTGTCCTACGTAAGGAGTGTGACATTCGATCCGTTGGTTATTCATCTCATATTGAACCACTCTTCTAAATTCCTCGGACCATTCATGCACTGGTGAGGCTTGGATAACTTATTGAATATTATCTCTACGTTCTTGTATATAACTCCAAACATTAGGACAATCTTTGCCGGCTCCCGAACTCTCTAACTCTATAATAAGGTCATCCATTTTCTTCAATTCTCACTCAAAGTTCAAGAATTCTTGAAGTCGTTGTACCATTACACTTATAGGAAGGTAGTCATAGCAAATTTCCCTGGCGAATTTCTCCCAAGTGAACACTTCTCCGGATTCCTCCACTCTCAATCTTAGTTCATTTATCCATTTTGAAGCGTGGCCCTGAAATAAACGGAAAGTGCAATTTAATTTATCTTGCGATGTCCCCGGACAATTCTCCTAAATCTCTAGTATCCCGAACAACCATTCTTCGGCCCTAACTTCATCGCCTCCGAACCACTTCGGCGGATTAAATTCTTTAAACCTCTTGTATATAGAAGACTCTTGTTCTTCTTGTCTTTCCTTCGAAGATGCATGGTGATATCGAGAAGTCATTCTGAAATAAGAAAATTGATTCCAAAATATCGATGCTTACGGGGGTTAGAAATAGTGCCCTAGAAAGCCGATTGTATATCCGCTTTGTGCTTTTCCTTATTGTAATCACAGACAATCTTTGAATGAAATAACGAATTGAGGCAACACTTCTTTATATGCTCTTGTTTGGTATGCGTTTACTTTATCTGTGCATGTATGAGAACTCCCCTAATCCTGATGACTTTAGGACTCTACCATTTAGGTGAAATGGTTCATGAAACGAGCCCTATATCACATAAGTCATGATTAGTAAAATACTCCAAGCCGATGAGTCCTACCGACAGTGGGAGTGTCCACCTGACTCCTCTAAGGCTTGCTTGTGGGATCACGCCCTTAAGAAGGACCACCTTGTTTCATGGAGGTGCAAAGTGTATAGTTGATACGTGCGTGATACATGAGGGTGCTTACTTTAATAAGTAAGTTCACTGAGGTGCCCCGTGTGAGAACATTCCTAAATGGGAAAGGAAGTTTGTATTTAAGGAAATGGAAACTTCCAGATTAGGAAATATCTCACGAGTCATTGATGTGATTAATTGATCCTTAAGACTTGATGTTCCTTGTCACTTTATGAGTTAACTCTGTAGTCTTAGGTATAAGCTTTAAAGGGTGTCGCCTTAGATAACTGATTCAAGGCTTATGCTGGGGCTGCACAAGTGATTCATGAAAGTGAATGAGAATCAAGAAAGGACCGACACTTGCATTTGCAAGGTGATCTCTTATTGTGTAAGTCATTCATATGCCTTATGGAGTCCTTGGCCAAGGCAGTAGATCAAGACATCAAGAAAAGGGTTTCTTGGATTGAGATCAAATGGATATGAAATGCACTTAGCTTTAAGACCGGATTATTAGGGTTTTGATTATTCCCGTGCCCTAGATCTTGGTTGAGAGATAGTAAGTAGGAGGATTGTATCTCACATGAATCAATGACTTAAAGGTTCTGTCGAATCTGATCATTCCAATTCAGCTAGGGGTTAAACTCCTGTTGCTAGACTATGGTCGTTTAATCTGTGGACCGATTAATTAATTAGTGAATTAATTAATTGGGGTCACTTCTAATTGAATTGAGAACCTACAGGATCACACACAACAACTTGGTTACATGAGTTGAGGCTTTAAAATGATTAAACGAGTTAATCGGGCCAAAGGGTTCCACACGTGTGAAACCATACGTGTGGGTCACGTGCGTGACACGTGTCCTTCATGGGCACGTGTGCATGTGCGTGAATATTTATTTGGTGATTAAATAATTAATGTGTTAATTATTTAATAGACTTTGGTTTAATTTTGAATTAAAAAGAAAGTCTTATTTTGGAGAAAAATAATCTAGTTAATTAATTATGAATTAATTAATTAGATTAAATAAGTTATTTATTTTAAATAAATAAAGTATAAAATTATCCAAAAATAGTTTGGATATTTTTAGCTCTCTTGAATGTTTATTTGAATTTGAATTCAAAGTCAAAGTCAAAATTATTTGATGATCAAGTAATAGGACAGAGAGAGACCAAAACCCTAGCCCATAAGGACTAGGATTTTCGGTCCTCCCTTTATTATAAATAGGGGAGCTCGAGCTCCCCTTAGAGCTAATTGGCAATTCTTTTGGTTCATGTGTTGAACGCCATCCTTTCTCCAAGTAAAACGAAACCCTAGGTTAAGCCTAAACACTAACTAGAGAACTAGCATCCTTACTAGTTAGATTGTAGTCAAGTTGGTGGACTATCTTTAGAGAGCTTCAAGTTAGAAGTTTGAAGATTCGAGCTTTACCAAGGAGAGAGGATCAAGCCGCGAGAAGAGCGTTCTTGGGTGGCTTGAAACGCTTCAAGAAAGAATAAAAGAAAAGTAAGTTTCTTAACTCTACGAATTTGGATACACGATTGCGAGTCCAAGGTCCTTTTGTTGGAAAATTTTTTAAATTTTCGCTGCTTTCTGATTCCTATTTTCCAACAACGGGGTTTAGTGCATGTTCATGTGAACAATTAGCGTAAATAATCCAAATAATTCACATAATTGATGAAAATGAATGCAAACAAACACATAATCCTAAGCTGAATGACCTAGATAGACTTGACACGATGCTAGAGCTCCGGTTTTGTAACTAGGAGCTCTGATACCACTTTAGGATGTAGCACCCCGGAGCGCAGAGCACTACATCCCCCGCAACATAGCCCAACACGTGTAACAAAATGGGAACTCCGCACACGTGTCAAACTACGATGAATGGGAGACAAACAAATTCTCTCCTATGCTAGGCGGTCTAGACCCTAATTCAGAGTGCGCAATCAAACCAAACATCACATGCGGAAGCTCTAGGATTCAAATATACAAACATACATACTTTCATAATAGGCATAAAATAATCAATTTATACATGCGATGCCCAACCCGGGCCAAATTAAATTCATATAAGTTCCAAAGCTTGAAATTTAAATCATATCTTATACATAATTTTGAAATTCATAAATAACGATGCAAGGTATGAAAAAGACTCCCCTACGACTCGAACAACTCGAAAATAAAAGACTGCCGCCTAGCACGAACTCCCCACGAGTACCTGCAACTCAAAAGAAACAAAGGGGAAAAAGAAAACAACGAGGAGGGGTCAATCCTAAAGACTAGTGGTAGGGGGGGGGGGGGGGGTACCACATGCACATGTACATATACATAAGAGCATAGCATATTCAAAATTTAAAAGTTCATCAACCGGGACGTGGTTTTTGCATTCTAAAACATTTTAACCCGTGATACTAAATATAGAAAAGATTTAGGGCCAAAAGTCCAAAAAATCAAGTTTTAGAAATTATAATCCACTCCCGTTTCATAAACCACAAACATAATCAAAATCAAAATAACTCGGCGAGAAGAAGTTTCAAACCCACCTAACTCCTTTCATAAACATAATCAAAACGAAATCATACAAATTTCATAATCAATCCACCTTCTCCGGTTGGGGATGAGGAAGGGCTTCCTCAACCTTGTACTCTCGTCATAATGGTTGAGTCGGGGGATCCTACCCGTTCCTCGACGAGGGTTAACCGCCGGTTCTCAACAAACCGTGTTTCCCTCGACCTCCCGAGGTTGGGCGAATCTCTCTACAAAAATGGAGTCGTGTTGATGAGAGAGCTCGGCAACCCCACAGCCGACCCGAGATCACATACCACTTCTCCGTTGCCCATTTCATAATTCATAAGTCATACTTTTATAATTTTTAAAATTTCATAATTTTCCGACTTATATTTCAAAGTTATAATCTCGCTATTTCAAAACATTCACACACACAGACCCTTTCAAATCAAACAAACGTAAAAATAGGTTACGTATATATATAAAAGCGTTTTTCAAATGATTTCATAACAAAACAGGATAATTCCCTCAAAATACGTATCACACACATATCTAAGTATATATATATATATATATATATATATATATATACGTAAGTCACATGCGGGCTCAAAATACAGGTAGGGTTGTAGGTCGTTTTAACTAAAAGAAAGAAAACCTCACCTTGTCGACCAAACCGAACGAAACGAACTCAAAACCCCTCTAAGAGACCTCCTCTTCACCCACGAAATGAACCTAAGGAGAAAACAAACAACAAAAGACAACCTTAGACTCAAAATGTTCCAAATAGACGCTCGACAAATGGATATGGATGCAAATGTTGTGTAAAGAATTCAATGAGATACCAACTATGTCATATAAGCTCATATTGAATCATATTAAATCATAACTCGTGTATTTCACGTTAAACGAATCTAATAAATTCACAAAACAAGCAAGACATGTGACGCCCCACTTCTCGATTGAAGGTAAGTTTCGATACTTGAGCGCTCGACCTACCCCTTTTTGCATTTTAATTCTTGTGAATATATGACTTAATTGATCTCGTATGTGTGATTATGTGTAATATGTGCTTCGAATGCTATATGTGGAGTTTTAGCATGATAATTATGTGTTCATATCATTGTCATTAACTCTAACTAGCATGCTTCGTGTTTAAATAACAAACGTGCTTATTTGGATATTAAAGCATAATTAGGGGTAAATTGGTAAATTTACTTTTAAGCCTGGAAACTGAGTAGATATCAATGAATTTGAATTGGAAATTGGGGGAATGTTTGAAAACTCCCCATGGGTTTGAAAACTTCCTTTTAGCTCCCCATTTTCAAATACATCATTTGGGGTTTTAGATACACGATTTTGGTATTTAGATACTCGATTCTGGGATTTAGATACGTGATTTTTTCCTTGTATTTCAAATACATCATTTGGGGTTTTAGATACACGATTCTTGAGTTTTAATACATCATTTTTGAAAATGGGGAGCTAAAAGGAATTGGACTTATCATTTGGGGAGTTTTCGGGAATTCCCCGTTGGAAATTTTATGACGAGTTCATGAGCATTTGAATCATCCAAATCGGAGTTCGAACGAAGAAGTTATGGCCGATTTACGAAATCAAATGGAAAAGCCAACATTTTGGATCAAATCCATTGACCGTGACCCAATTTCAAACCCAATTGAGCTATATCCTATTCGTTTGACCCGCTCCATGTCCCACATTCTACCCTAATCTCTGACCTAATTTCAGATTTTGACCCAGCAACTTAAACGTTGTTTTGCAAGAGAAAATCAGATTTCCTAAATTAAACCTAAGACTAACGTTCAAAACCTCTCCATCTTCTTTATTCTCTCTCAACCTCCATTGAAGAACCAAGCTTAAGAACACCAAGGTCCATGGATTAAAGCTTCAAGAATTCAAGACTTCATCTTCTCCACCTCGTTTCTCAAGCTTGAAGGTAAGTTTTGGTGTGATTATTCGGGTTATGCTTTGAGCTTGAAGTTCTTGGTAGAAACATGAACTAGGTTCGATTTTTATGATTTTAATCCATGATTTAGTTGCAATTCGTGTTCTAAGTATGTTAATTGAACTTTAGAAGCATGTTTAGGTTGGATTATTGTTATTCTCTTTATTTCACCATATTTTTTTAGTTTTGAAGGTTGAAGAAATTCTTGCATGTCTAATATGTATTTGATTTGTTACAAGTTTGATGATTTAGTATGATTATGTTCGAGTTTTTATGAAGTTTAGAATCAATTTTAGTCGAATTCTGGATAGGATTAGAAATTCACCATTGAAGAGCATGCTTTGTAACATCCCGCTCGTCCGGCCGTACAGGTACGCTTCAACGAGAGTGTTATTTGTGCTTTCTAATTCTTTATTTATGTAATTCCTTGTTATTTTAATTGTTATCTGATTATTTGAATTTATATGAAATTAATTGTTTGTATTATGAACTTTGAATTTTAACGTTTTCGTTTGTATGCCCGTAATTTGCTCATTATGTGCCGGAATTCAATTCCAACTTTTGTGAAATTTAGATATGCATGATATATGTGAGTAATGAATTTGTTTACATGCCCTTTTTAAGTTTTTGGGTTCGTTTTTTGAGGTTTTAAACCTTTATTACGTGACGAGGGACTCGAGGGCCTAACTAGCTTTAGCGCACCATGGGTTCCGGACGCCATAACTTGAGCTCGAGAATTCGGATTCAAATTCTAGAAGAAGCGTCGGACTCGTATTGAAGAAAGGAAACTTTTGAACCTGATTTGGTATATTTCTAAGCCTATTTGAACCCCCGTATTTTGCCCGGGATGAGCAGCTTGCACCGAAGTAGCCTTCTTTGACTAGTCTTACACTTGTGGGCCCAATCTAACCATACCTAAGCCTTAACCCTTGGTTTATATGACCTAGATTCACCTCTGTCTCTCCCTTACCGGCTGCATTTCAAACCACACACCTAACAAGAGAGGAAAAAGCTGCTGATCCAAGAAGAAGAGAAGAGAAAGAAGAAACCCTCATCCATGCTTTGTGATTTTGTAGCTTGATCTCTTCCATACTTTATCAACTCTTGAAGGTATGTATATTTTCGAATTCTCCATGATTATATGATGATTTTCATCCATGAATTTCATGTTTTACTTGAGATTTAAGTTGATTTTGGGAGATGGCATGAATAGGAAGGGTTAGAGGTCATTTCTTGCTCCTATGCTTTAGCTTGAGTTTGGGGCTGATTTGATGCATCTTTAGTGAATATATGAACTTCTTTGCTTCCATTCTTGATTTATACTTCATGATAGATGTGTTAGGGTTGTTTCTTCTTTAATAACTTGGTTGAAACCTTGAGTTTTTAAGCATGAAAACTGGAATTTCTGAACTGCTCTCCCGGTATGAACTTCTGTCATGTTTTTGAGATGTGTTTGATGAATTCTTGCCTCCAATTTCGTGTATTAATGCATGGTTACGTATTACACGTGTTGCTATATGAATATGCTCTGTTTTGCCCTGATTTCATGGTCCTTTTCAGCTGCATATGTGAGTTAGAACATGGCTTATTTTCTTTCCTTCCTTGCAACAGTTTTGTGTGGCTGTTTTAGTGTTCAAAAGCTGATTATATGGACTTGTTTTGCTTCCTTTTTGATACTTGATACTTGGTAGATGTGTCATGGATGAATTTATTTTGATACCCTTTGATGAATTGATGAGTTTTGAGCTTGGAAAACTGCTGCAAATCTCCTCACTTTGAACCGAACTGCTGTCAGGATTTTTAAATTGGTTTGATGATTTCTTGAGCTCCATTTCGTGTGAAATTGCATGAGCATGAGGTATTTTAGTTGCTTTACATTTTAGCTAAGTGTTCCCAAGCTTTTATCCCCTGTTTCAAGCCCCTATTTGGAGATTATGGCCTGCTTGTATCCATGTCCTTCATTGCTTTGTTTTCTTGCATGGTTGAGAGGATCCTTGTTGCTGCTTATTATGACCTGTTAATGTGATGATTTGGTGATTATTTCATGCATGTTTCATGTATCTTTGAGGCCTAAGAAATTCCCTAAGAGCTGCTGCAAAACAGCCCTGTTTTTGCCTTCAAAACATTGTTGCGCCAAAACATTTTTTTTTCGGAAATTTGAACTGGACACGACCGTGTCCAGTTTGTGCTAATTCTTGACATGACCATGTCATATGTTCGACTTGGGTATCTGATTTTATTAAATTTGGACACGGCCGTGTCCGTTTCTTTTGTGTTTTGGACATAGCCGTGTCATGTGTCACGGTGACGCCCCGGGGGAGTTTCTTTCATCGTTTCGTTGTTTTTCTTTGCCTTCTCTCGTCCCGTTTGTAACTTATATGAATTTCTAACTTAATGTATTATGTGTTAACATGTATATTATGGATTTATGGCTTGATTTATCTATTCGTTTTCGAATTAAGGCTTCATATGTGAAGTATGCTACTCTAATGTGCGTATATGAGTTCATGTCTCGTTTATATGCCTTGCATGGTTATTTCTTGCTTCTTATATGATATGAATGGTTCGATAACATGTTGTATGATACGATATGCTTGTTATATGAAAATTATGAATTCGTGTAATGTGATTTATGTTAGGAATAGTGCCCTAGAAAGCCGATTGTATATCCGTTTTGTGTTTTTCCTTATTGTAATCACAGACAATCTTTGAATGAAATAACGAATTGAGGCAACAATTCTTTATATGCTCTTGTTTGGTATGCGTTTACTTTATCTGTGCATGCATGAGAACTCCCCTAATCCTGATGACTTTAGGACTCTACCATTTAGGTGAAATGGTTCATGAAACGAGCCCTATATCATATAAGTCATGATTAGTAAAATACTCCAAGCCGATGAGTCCTACCGACAGTGGGAGTGTCAACCTGACTCCTCTAAGGCTTGCTCGTGGGATCACACCCTTAAGAAGGACCACCTTGTTTCATTGAGGTGCAAAGTGTATAGTTGATACGTGCGTGATACATGAGGGTGCTTACTTTAATAAGTAGGTTCACTGAGGTGCCCCGTGTGAGAACATTCCTAAATGGAAAAGGAAGTTTCTATTTCAGGAAATGGAAACTTCCAGATTAGGAAATATCTCACGAGTCATTGATGTGATTAATTGATCCTTAAGACTTGAGGTTCCTTGTCACTTTATGAGTTAACTCTGTAGTCTTAGGTATAAGCTTTAAAGGGTGTCGCCTTAGACAACTGATTCAAGGCTTATGTTGGGGCTGCACAAGTGATTCATGAAAGTGAATGAGAATCAAGAAAGGACCTACACTTGCATTTGCAAGGTGATCTCTTATTGTGCAAGTCATTCATATTCCATATGGAGTCCTTGGCCAAGGCAGTAGATCAAGACATCAAGAAAAGGGTTTCTTGGATTGAGATCAAATGGATATGAAATGCACTTAGCTTTAAGACCGGATTATTAGCGTTCTGATTATTCCCGTGCCCTAGATCTTGGTTGAGGGATAGTAAGTAGGAGGATTGTATCTCACATGAATCAATGACTTAAAGGTTCTGTCGAATCTGATCATTCCAATTCAGCTAGGGGTTAAACACCTGTTGCTAGACTATGGACGATTAATTTGTGGACTGATTAATTAATTAGTGAATTAATTAATTAGGGTCACTGCTAATTGAATTGAGAACCTAGAGGGTCACACACAACAACTTGGTTACATGAGTTGAGGCTTGAAAATGATTAAACGAGTTAATCGGGCCAAGAGGGTTCCACACGTCTGAAACCACACGTGTGGGTCACGTGAGTGACACGTGTCCTTGTGACACGTGTCCCACAAGTGTGTATACATATATTGTATATATATATACTAAATAATTAAATGTGTTAATTATTTAATAAACTTTGGTTTAATTTTTGAATTAAAAGGAAAGTCATATTTTGGAGAAAAATAATCTAGTTTAATTAATTAGATTAAAGAAGTTATTTATTTTAAATAAATAAAGTATAAAATTATCCAAAAATAGTTTGGATAATTTTAGCTCTCTTGAAAGTTGATTTGAATTTGAATTCAAAGTCAAAGTCAAAATTACTTGATGATCAAGTAATAGGAGAGAGAGAGAGAGACCAAAACCCTAGCCCATAAGGATTAGTGTATGTAGCACCCCGGTACACGTGTAGGTGCCACACCCCCGCACTATAGGTCAATCCACATACGAAACGGCCAATCCGTACATGAACCAACCTATAGCGAACGGGTGACAATGCAATATACGACAAGCTAGGCGGGAAAACTTAAACATGCGACATGATAAAGCGGAAGGATACTTCAACAATAGCAATTATTTCCTTCAGTTCAATCATGACATATCTCAACTATCAAGTAGTGCATAATCTATACTATCATATCAATACATTATCATCTTCCATTAACGAATAACAATAACTACAATTCCAGCATTAACACTAATAATAATAATAGTTAAATGCACGAACCACGGATGACACGACTACATGAACTGGACCCGACTCGACTCACTCCCGCATAGCGTGCATCTGCAATACCTGAAAGGTGGAGGCGTCAGTCTGTGAAGACCGAGTGAGGGGTTTACATATATATTAGCGCAGATAACATGCAAGTTATATTCTCGGGTAAAGGCTTTTAAAAGATACTTATACAAGTTTAATAATAACATAGCTTCGCCCGAGAATACAACTGTCAATATTAAATACTTGTTCATTATCATGCAATCAATCAATACATGGCCCCGGCGAGTGAGGGCGGTCTCCAACCTTACTCCAAATGAACATGAACATGCTTGCTGGTTTATTAATCAAGAGGTGATCATGCAATCAATTATCGTGCTATCGTGCAATAGTGTAATCAGGTAACATATTCATGGAGTAACAATCATGAAATAACCCGAGGCGCATCCGTGGTGCCGGACTCGTCCCCAGTCTCCTTCTCCCTCCAATGATGGGAAGGTAGCTAGCCTTCACCATCCACGACATATTGAGCAGAGGGTACATGAATCCCTAAGCCCGGAGCTCCTTCCTCCACTAACCTCCTAGTGGATTCAGGGGTGACCCCAATTGTGGTGAGGATAGCACCAGAGTTAACCGTCAGCCCTTGCTTTCCCGGTTGGCTCTAGTCACTACCCTCGGGCCCATCGTGAACGATCATGCTACTCGCCTAAACATGCTTGAAATCATGAACATGGACAATCATGGCTTGCTTGCTTGAAACATGACTTGCGTGAAATACTCTATGACTTGATAACATGTAACTATAAATCGTGGTCAATAGTTTATGGAATTTATAAATATAAATACCTTTTGGCCGAAATATCACATAAGGGATATACGGGTTCTATGTAACTAGAAATTAAACCTCACCTGACAGGCGACACCCGACTCGTGAATGCGTGAACGTGCTCATGAGCCACAATCTCCGCCCTGGAGAGTAACTGGACAAGAAACGGGACAATGTGCGTGCATGAGACCATAATTCAATCATATTATTCACATAATGACGCACGGCATAATCATACACGAGACATCGAGCAATACACAATGTAGCATGAAAACATGTTGTTTCGACTTATTATCAATCATATAATAGCAATTCGGGATCAAATAGGCCATTGGAACGACGTCCCAAAAATCCCATTTTATGCAGAATGTTTCTGCACTTCCAAGGGTATGGGAACGGCCGTTCCAGGTTTTAATGTAAAATGGAAAGGGCCGTTCCCCCATTCCCGAAACTGCTCCCGAAGGTGGGAACGGCCGTTCCCGTCTGTGAGACAAAGTGGGAACGGTCGTTCCCTCTTCCGCCGCCCGCACATTATTCAAATTGATGGGAACGGCCGTTCCCAAATGCAAAGGAAACGGGAAGGGCCGTTCCCGTTTTACAGAAACACAGAAGCAGGGGTCGAAACAGGGGACCTTCGAACCATGGCCAATTTCACCCTCAACTTCATGCTTTCACTTATATCATGCAAGAATTCTGGGGATTAACATACATATATGTCCAAAGTACCACAAGGCCTCATGTAAGCACTCAAATCATAGCTTGATCACTCAAAACCATCCTCATCTCCTCAACCATGACTTCATCATATAATTCCATATTTCTCAAGAATCATGCAAGGAATTCGAGTTCAAGGCTCCTAATCATGATTCTAACACCAAATACATGAATTATCAAACTTGAATCATAAGCCCTAGCTTCATACATAAATTCAAGAAATCAAATATATGCTCATCTATACCTTGAATGAAAGAAGGAGAAGAAAAGATGGAGATATGATGAAGATGATGGCCTAAGACTCCCAATTCCTCAAAGATTTTGGCAAGAAATGATGAAATCTCTCTTCCCTTCTTGGATGGATTGGCTCGGTAGAAAAGAGAGGAAAGGGATGATGATTCTTGATGAATGAAAGATGATGGTTGTAGAAGAGATGCATATAACGTGATATATTTGGGGAAATATGTAATAATTATGATTAAATCCTCTAACTCCATAAGGCATGCAATTGAGTGTATCAAGTTTGGGAAATGATCACTTTAGTCCCCTAATATTTCATGCAATTAAGTCCTTAAGAAAAGGAAATGAACACTTAAGGACAATTTAGCAATTAAATCAAATTGGACAATTAATTCATGTAATCATGTTAAATCACAATTTATAAAATTAACATAACACTTGTAAATTGAATAAATAAAATAATAAAATAAGATCCTAACGCTCGAAACTCACACGTGTCGAGCGTACCTGACTGTCTGAAATTCGGGGCGTTACAACTCTCTCCCCCTTAAGAGAATCCGTCCTCGGATTCCATGTCCTGAATTCTTGGAATTTAATTGGCTCTTACATATTCATCCCACGCGGGTTAGCTACTCCCCGTCAGGGATTAGTTTGAAAGAGATCTTCATTCCACAAGGTCCGCCAAGATATGAAATCACGACCCTCAACTTCCGGAGTCTAATCACTCGAAAGAAAATCTAGCCTTCCACTATAACAAGTTGGCAAGTAACTGAAAATATTGAGAGTGCCCCGACTCTTAAACAATTAACAAGAGAACCCCGTCTCTCGAGCAAGGAACAAGAGAACCCCGTCTCTTGACAACCCTGAGAGAATCCCCGTCTCTCACGCACATGAAATAAAATTCAAGCGAGCCCTTAAGTACATATTTACAATTAATACACAAGGATCAGATAAAATTATCATTTATGCAAGTAATCGTTCACGTAACAATTAATAATAAACAAGGAATCATATGTCGAGAATAACAAAATAATAACAATTAACAATTAATAATAAACAAGTCATGTACACAATTAACAAGATAATGATAATGATAAAATAACGATGCTCGTGGTATGCATGATGAAGTGTACCATTCACCGAGGATTGAACTTCCAGAACTGAATTAATTCGGTTGAATACTTGATTCTTTAGTTGAGGTTTTGCTCGCTTGGTACCGTTACGGTTCGATGTTCCTATTCTTGCTAACCATTTCTGCCGTTGTGCTATGTTCTAACGTAATCCGTAAATCATCATTAATGACCCAATCTTCAGACCCGTCTGAATTCCAAATTTACCGGTTGACCCATTCTTGCACTGATTTTCACATTTACTCTCCGATTCCTGAATTGAGAATACCCTGATATTCTTATTAGAGTGCAATTACCCGTTCAGCTTGAAAGACTGACTTTGCGTTCCAAGCAAGCTCTTGTCCAACGAGCAGAGAAAACAGGTGTTACCATTTCTCCGATCTCAGTACTTAAAGTAAACCTTTTCCCGAAGCAACATTCCTGACTTCTTGTTTGCAATCTGAAAGTTGAGCTCCTACTCCCTTAGTTAACAATACGGCCGATAGTTGCAATAGAGGAGTCAAGGTCGTCATCCCGTGAGAGTAATTCAGCGAGCACACTTGCATAGGAACCGAAGAATCAAGTCCTAGTAACACGTCTTCCATTTGATCCCTGAAATTTGATAACATACCCAACAATCCGTGAAATACCTTGAAAGAAAGGATCGTTCAATCTTTAATCTTCTTTGAAATATTTCTGGTAAGCTGGTATATTTATGGAGGTGACAGCGACCGCACGGACGAGAGCTCGATGTGCTATCACAGGCCTCTTTAGGGTACAAGTAACAACTTCGTAAGAAAATTCTTGTCGGAGTTAACCTATCAAAACTTGTGGTTAGTTCCGGATATCGCCTAAACTGAATCCTTTTCTATTTACTGAGTCACATGATATCCTGAGGGTGTCGGAGGGGTGCAGACAGTGTACCCACTTCCCTGAAAATGATAATAGAACGAGGTACTGTCGATGATGAGACTTTTCTTTGTGTAAGAGGGAGGAAAGCTTAACTTATTGAAGACTTCTTTCACATGGTTCTGATATAGGATTCCCGACTCCCCGGAATGTTGTCCAGCTTCCGATTTAATCCCTTCCCAGACCGGCTCTCCCCCTTAAGAAAATGGAAATTTTCTTATCCTTTGGGTTCCTTCTGTCCTTTCCCACTTGCAAGCTTCTCTGCTAATTCCATTCCCGTAACCTTTTCCTCGTCCTACTGGTTGTTAATCAAAACGTTGATCGATGATTTCTTTCGAATTCTTTCTGTTATCCACATACTCAACTTGAAGCTCCTTGACTATCACCACTTTGATTTGATATTTAAAATTCTTCAATATCCTATACCTCTTCTGCTATTTATGACAATGCCGTGTCCTGTATTTACCCTCTACTGCTTCTAAAGTTGATATCTGTCAAGCTAGCACCCTAATCCACAGCAAGAAAAGTTCTTTCTCCTACCCTTACTGAATTCCCGAAATGCTACTTAGTTTCTGAAGGTTGAAAGGCCCACTGAATATTTATCTGCTTGAACTTATCGTCATTTCCCCAAATTTCCCAAATCTCTATATTGTACATGCTTCCACGGAATCCTGAATCGACAAATTCTCACCGTCTCCCAACCTTATTAAACTTCAAGTCAACTCGGGCGACCCGGTTACCACCATGATACCCAAAATTTCCGAAACCTCTTCTTTAATTTAAATCGGTAACATAGGGGCAAGAACGGTGTAGAGCATAGATAGAGCCTATTAACAATAAACACTACATAATGCATGATGATTAAAGTGTTAATGCGCATATTGCCACTAATTTAAAATGCAACATATTAGAGCAATTACATCACTTGAAAGTATACATATGAATAAGGAATGTAAAGAAAGTAAATAATTCAATCATGTATTCAAGGCATCAAGTAGAAAATTTCAAATATAATTAGAACAATATTTATAAATGAGAAATAATTTAATCAACAATTACGATGCACGTGCTTATGAATGCATTGAAGAACCTGACACCATAGAAAGGTTAACTCGATTCCAACGTCCATTCCTTGTTGGCTAAATTGCAGACTTGGTTCGAACGGTTGATCAGTCTCCTAAGTCTTCAAATCCTCCAGCCTTGATTCATACCTTTCCAAGACCTGTCACTTACAACTTGCTTTGCAAATAAATGCATGTGGGTGAAGCGTGTTCATGTCACGTAATTGTCACATAATTAATACCAGCGAAAATTTAATATAAAATGCAATAAGCAATTCAAGATAAATACATTGACAATGAATACATAAATCAATACAAGGCACAAATTATCAAGTATTTCAGGTAATTCCAAGAATCCAAATAGCCAAGTAATTTCAAATAAAATGCAGGACTCTCAAATTATCAAGTAATTCCTATGCCGTACGACCTAGACTCGACACGACACGACACTAGAACCTCGGTTTTGCAACCGGGCTCTGATACCACCTTAGATGTAGCACCCCGGTACACGTGTAGGTGCCACACCCCCGCACTATAGGTCAATCCACATACGAAACGGCCAATCCGTACATGAACCAACCTATAGCGAACGGGTGACAATGCAATATACGACAAGCTAGGCGGGAAAACTTAAACATGCGACATGATAAAGCGGAAGCATACTTCAACAATAGCAATTATTTCCTTCAGTTCAATCATGACATATCTCAACTATCAAGTAGTGCATAATCTATACTATCATATCAATACATTATCATCTTCCATTAACGAATAACAATAACTACAATTCCAGCATTAACACTAATAATAATAATAGTTAAATGCACGAACCACGGATGACACGACTACATGAACTGGACCCGACTCGACTCACTCCCGCCTAGCGTGCATCTGCAATACCTGAAAGGTGGAGGCGTCAGTCTGTGAAGACCGAGTGAGGGGTTTACATATATATTAGCGCAGATAACATGCAAGTTATATTCTCGGGTAAAGGCTTATAAAAGATACTTATACAAGTTTAATAATAACATAGCTTCGCCCGAGAATACAATTGTCAATATTAAATACTTGTTCATTATCATGCAATCAATCAATACATGGCCCCGGCGAGTGAGGGCGGTCTCCAACCTTACTCCAAATGAACATGAACATGCTTGCTGGTTTATTAATCAAGAGGTGATCATGTAATCAATTATCGTGCTATCGTGCAATAGTGTAATCAGGTAACATATTCATGGAGTAACAATCATGAAATAACCCGAGGCGCATCCGTGGTGCCGGACTCGTCCCCAGTCTCCTTCTCCCTCCAATGATGGGAAGGTAGCTAGCCTTCACCATCCACGACATATTGAGCAGAGGGTACATGAATCCCTAAGCCCGGAGCTCCTTCCTCCACTAACCTCCTAGTGGATTCAGGGGTGACCCCAATTGTGGTGAGGATAGCACCAGAGTTACCCGTCAGCCGTTGCTTTCCCGGTTGGCTCTAGTCACTACCCTCGGGCCCATCGTGAACGATCATGCTACTCGCCTAAACATGCTTGAAATCATGAACATGGACAATCATGGCTTGCTTGCTTGAAACATGACTTGCGTGAAATACTCTATGACTTGATAACATGTAACTATAAATCGTGGTCAATAGTTTATGGAATTTATAAATATAAATACCTTTTGGCCGAAATATCACATAAGGGATATACGGGTTCTATGTAACTAGAAATTAAACCTCACCTGACAGGCGACACCCGACTCGTGAATGCGTGAACGTGCTCATGAGCCACAATCTCCGCCCTGGAGAGTAACTGGACAAGAAACGGGACAATGTGCGTGCATGAGACCATAATTCAATCATATTATTCACATAATGACGCACGGCATAATCATACACGAGACATCGAGCAATACACAATGTAGCATGAAAACATGTTGTTTCGACATATAATCAATCATATAATAGCAATTCGGGATCAAATAGGCCATTGGAACGACGTCCCAAAAATCCCATTTTATGCAGAATGTTTCTGCACTTCCAGGGGTATGGGAACGGCCGTTCCAGGTTTTAATGTAAAATGGAAAGGGCCGTTCCCCCATTCCCGAAACTGCTCCCGAAGGTGGGAACGGCCGTTCCCGTCTGTGAGACAAAGTGGGAACGGTCGTTCCCTCTTCCGCCGCCCGCACATTATTCAAATTGATGGGAACGGCCGTTCCCAAATGCAAAGGAAACGGGAAGGGCCGTTCCCGTTTTACAGAAACACAGAAGCAGGGGTCGAAACAGGGGACCTTCGAACCATGGCCAATTTCACCCTCAACTTCATGCTTTCACTTATATCATGCAAGAATTCTGGGGATTAACATACATATATGTCCAAAGTACCACAAGGCCTCATGTAAGCACTCAAATCATAGCTTGATCACTCAAAACCATCCTCATCTCCTCAACCATGACTTCATCATATAATTCCATATTTCTCAAGAATCATGCAAGGAATTCGAGTTCAAGGCTCCTAATCATGATTCTAACACCAAATACATGAATTATCAAACTTGAATCATAAGCCCTAGCTTCATACATAAATTCAAGAAATCAAATATATGCTCATCTATACCTTGAATGAAAGAAGGAGAAGAAAAGATGGAGATATGATGAAGATGATGGCCTAAGACTCCCAATTCCTCAAAGATTTTGGCAAGAAATGATGAAATCTCTCTTCCCTTCTTGGATGGATTGGCTCGGTAGAAAAGAGAGGAAAGGGATGATGATTCTTGATGAATGAAAGATGATGGTTGTAGAAGAGATGCATATAACGTGATATATTTGGGGAAATATGTAATAATTATGATTAAATCCTCTAACTCCATAAGGCATGCAATTGAGTGTATCAAGTTTGGGAAATGATCACTTTAGTCCCCTAATATTTCATGCAATTAAGTCCTTAAGAAAAGGAAATGAACACTTAAGGACAATTTAGCAATTAAATCAAATTGGACAATTAATTCATGTAATCATGTTAAATCACAATTTATAAAATTAACATAACACTTGTAAATTGAATAAATAAAATAATAAAATAAGATCCTAACGCTCGAAACTCACACGTGTCGAGCGTACCTGACTGTCTGAAATTCGGGGCGTTACAGTGTAACACCCTGAAGCGAAGGGTGCCACATCCCCCGCACCAAGGTCCAACACGAGTAACGAAATGGAATTTCGCACCCGTATTAAACCATAGCGAACGGGAGACACACAAAACTCACACCTTCGCTAGGCGGCCTAGACCCTCAAGAACTGCGCAAGTTAAAATCAGAGTAGCGGAAGCGAATCATATACCAAACATGATTCCCAAGATCTCATATATACATATCAAAATGGGGAAGGGTCAAGTATTCCAATCAACAAGCTAGCTTATATAAAAATGTATAATGCCATCACGACCAAAATAACATAAGTGTATACCGAATACATAATCCAAAAATACATAAGCAAAAGAAGAAGAAAACCACTATGATGCATGAAAACTCAAGCTATACCACAAGTAAACCCAAAAGACACTTGCTGCCTAGCTTGACTCGGGAGAACCTGCAAACTCAAAAGAAAGGGAAAAGGGGAAAAACAACAACGAGGGTTAGTCCCAGCGACTAGTGAGGGGGCTAACTCACGCACCCGATATATATATATAGAGCAAAGCATTTAATCAAAACGGAAAATCCTTGAACCAAGAGTGGTTTTTGCAAGCCAAATTAATTCCCGTGATATAGATATAAATAGGTTAAAGCAAAGGAAAAAGGCCAAAAGACAAACTCCAAGTTTTAGGTAAATTAAGAATCCACTCTCGTTCCATAGATCATACAAAGCTAAACCAACTCGGCGAGTACGAGTCACACACAACCCAACTTCCATATACAAAGATCAAAGCAAAACAAAACAAATCAGAATCCATCCCCAACACCGGTTGATAGAAGGGTTGATCGGCCCTAACTATCCACATACACAGATGAGACAAGGTTTAATTACTACCTTGAAACCTTCGACAGTTGCCTCCGCCCGCTCAAGAGAAACACCCTTCCTCAACCTCCCAAGGTTGGGCGAGACTCTCAAATGGAGGTGTTGATGGAAGAGCTCGGCGACCCCTCGGTCGTCCCGAGATTACCATACCACACTCCGGGGCCCAAACATATCACGAAAGTCACACAAACATACCTCAAAGCTTATCTTCAAAGCCACATCTCGCTTACACACACACACTTGCACAAAACTAAACTTTTCAAACGAAAGCAAAATAGCTTATATACTTATACAAAACATTTTCAAACTCTTATAACAAATGGGATAAATCCCGCAACATAAGTATCATACACTTATTTACCATATATTATACGTATCCACATGCGAGGCCTCAAATCAAGTAGGGTTATAGGTCGAATAACTAAAAGAACAAAACCTCACCTTGTCAACGAACGTAGTGGAGACAAAAGTGTGACAACCGGACACCTACGGAGCAAGCTCGTCCTCTACAGGGAGATCCTCTGAACAAGACAAACAACAAGGAACACTCTTAGACTCAATATGAACCACATTGAAGCTCGGTACCCGCGTATGTATGTTTATGATGCAAATGATATGAAATGAATCCACATTTAGATCATTTATGAGCATTCAATGAATATTCGGACATATATCACAAACAAGGAGATAAATCAAATCACAAATGTTGGAAAACACGAATCAGAAAGCAGCGGAATTTAAAAAAATTTTCCCAACAAAAGGACCTTGGACTCACAATCGTGTAACCAAATTCGTAGAGACAGAAAACTTACTTTTCTTTTGTTCTTTCTTGAAGCGTTTCAAGCCACCCAAGAACGCTCTTCTCGCGGCTTGATCCCCTCTCCTTGGTAAAGCTCGAATCTTCAAAATTCTAACTTGAAGTCTCTAGAGAAAGTCCACCAACTTGATCACAATCTAACTAGTAAGGATGCTAGTTCTCTAGTTAGTGTTTAGGCTTAACCTAGGGTTTATTTGATCTTGGAGAAAGGAAGGTGTTCAACACATGAACCAAAAGAATTGCCAACCCTCTAAAGGGGAGCATGAGCTCCCCTATATATAGGAAAGGGAGAGGGACGGCCGAACCTATTCCTTGTTGGACAAGGATTTGGTTCCTCTCTCTCCTATTACTTGATCATCAAGTATTTTCCAACTTTGACTTTGAATTCTAATTCAAGTCAACTTTTAAGAGAGCTAAAAATATCCAAACTATTTTTGGATAATTTTATACTTTATTTATTATAAAATAAATAACTTATTTTTATCTAATTAATTAATTCGTAATTAATTCTAGATTATTTTCTCCAAAATAAGACTTTCTTTTTAATTCAAAATTAAACCAAAGTCTATTAAATAATTAACACATTGAATTATTTAATACATATATATATAATATATATATATATATATTCACACGTGTGTGACATGTGTCACAGTGACACGTGTCACTCACGTGAGCCACACGTGTGATTTCACACGTGTGGAACCCTCTTGGCCCGATTAACTCGTTTAATCATTTTAAAGCCTCAACTCATGTAACCAAGTTGTTGTGTGTGACCCTCTAGGTTCTCAATTCAATTAGCAGTGACCCTAATTAATTAATTCACTAATTAATTAATCAGTCCACAGATTTAACGACCATAGTCTAGCAACAGGTGTTTAACCCCTAGCTGAATTGGAATGTTCGGATTCGACAGAACCTTTAAGTCATTGATTCATGCGAGATACAATCCTCCTAATTACTATCTCTTAACCAAGATCTAGGGTAAGGGAATAATCAGAACCCTAATAATCCGGTCTTAAAGTTAAGTGCATTTCATATCCATTTGATCTCAATCCAAGAAACCCTTTTCTTGATGTCTTGATCTACTGCCTTGGCCAAGGACTCCATATGACATATGAATAACTTACACAATAAGAGATCACCTTGCAAATGCAAGTGTAGGTCCTTTCTTGATTCTCATTCACTTTCATGAATCACTTGTGCAGCCCCAGCATAAGCCTTGAATCAGTTGTCTAAGGCGACACCCTTTAAAGCTTATACCTAAGACTACAGAGTTAACTCATAAAGTGACAAGGAACCTCAAGTCTAAGGATCAATTAATCACATCAATGACTCGTGAGATATTTCCTAATCTGGAAGTTTCCATTTCCTGAAATAGAAACTTCCTTTCCCATTTAGGAATGTTCTCACACGGGGCACCTCAATGAACTTACTTATTAAAGTAAGCACCCTCATGTATCCCGCACGTATCAACTATACACTTTGCACCTCCATGAAACAAGGTGGTCCTTCTTAAGGGCGTGATCCCACAAGCAAGCCTTAGAGGAGTCAGGTTGACACTCCCACTGTCTGTAGGACTCATCGGCTTGGAGTATTTTACTAATCATGACTTATGTGATATAGGGCTCGTTTCATGAACCATTTCACCTAAATGGTAGAGTCCTAAAGTCATCAGGATTAGGGGAGTTCTCATACATGCACATCTAAAGTAAACGCATACCAAACAAGAGCATATAAAGAAGTGTTGCCTCAATTCGTTATTTTATTCAAAGATTGTCTGTGATTACAATAAGGAAAAGCACAAAGCGGATATACAATCGGCTTTTAGGGTACTATTCCTAACAATCTCCCACTTGCCCGTCAAAGCCATTCTAAAGCTACTCTAAGCCCCATCTTCTGAAGATGACCTTGGAAAGCTTCTCGACTAAGGGGTTTAGTAAGTGGATCTGCCACGTTCTCTGCTGATGTGACCCACTCAATTTGCACATCTCCTCTTTTGATAATATCACGGATTAGGTGATACTTCCTCATAATGTGCTTGGTCCGTTGGTGAGATCTTGGTTCTCTTGCTTGAGCAACCGCCCCAGTGTTGTCACAAAACACAGTAATGGGGTCTTTCATGCTAGGAACAACATTCAACTCTTGAATGAAGTTTCTAATCCAAACACCTTCCTTAGCTGCATCATTTGTAGCTAAGTATTCGGCCTCAGTGGTCGAATCTGCAGTGGTTGTTTGCTTGGAACTCTTCCAACTCACTGCTCCGCCGTTTAGGCAGAAAATGTATCCTGACATTGACTTAAAATCATCTAAGTCTGATGCAAAGCTTGCATCGCAGTATCCTTCGACAGTAAGATCTTTCTGACCTCCGTAAACTAAGAATAAATCTTTAGTACTTTTCAAGTACTTAAGAATATTCTTCACGGCAGCCCAGTGACCATCTCTAGGGTCAGATTGGAAACGACTTGTCACACTAAGTGCATAAGCCACATCCGGTCGAGTACATAACATTGCATACATTATGCTACCTATTGCTGACGCATAAGGTGTATGAGTCATTCTCTCCTTCTCAAGGTTAGTCTTAGGACACATCTTCTTTGAAAGACATGTTCCTACACTCATAGGAAGGTTCTTAACCTTTGCTGACTCCATATTGAATCTCTTCAATACTTTGTCAATGTACATCGACTGTGATAGTCCTATTAACCTTCTAGATCTATCTCTATAGATTTTAATTCCAAGGATATAGGACGCATCACCAAGATCTTTCATCTCGAATTGGTTCGATAACCATAACTTAGTCACTTTCATGTCATCCTTCGAATTCCCAATAAGAAGGATGTCATCAACATAAAGTACTAAGAATTGCACTGAGGTCTCCAATTCCTTTCTATACACACATGATTCATTCGAGATTTGCATGAAGCCAAACGCTTTGACTGATTCATCAAATCGAATGTTCCAATTCCTAGAAGCCTGTTTCAATCCATAGATTGATCTTTGGAGTTTGCAAACCTTTTGCTCACTCCCACTGAATGTGAAGCCTAAGGGTTGCTCCATATAAATGTCTTTGTCAATGTCACCATTGAGAAAGGCAGTTTTCACATCCATTTGCCATATCTCATAGTCATAATATGCAGCAATGGCAAGCATGATTCGAATGGACTTTTGCATTGCAACTGGTGAAAAGGTTTCGTCAAAGTCCACGTCGGTTCTTTGAGTGAATCCTTTTGCAACCAGTCTTGCCTTGTAGGCTGCAATGCTTCCATCAACTCCAAACTTTCTCTTAAAGATCCATTTGCAACCTATGGGTTTGACCCCATCAGGCAAATCTACCAAGGCCCAAACTTGGTTGGAGTTCATGGAATCCATTTCGGATTTCATGGCTTCTATCCACTGTTCAGAGTCAGAATCTGAAAGTGGCTCCTCATATGTTGAAGGATCATTATCCTTTTGAGAGATTTCATGGAAGAATCCATACCATCTCTCCGGCTGTCTAGGAGTGCGTTCAAAACGCCTTAGAGGAGGATTTACATGTGTATCGAAATTCGTGATTGGTTGTGGTTGATCAGTAGGGGACGTTTCTTCAGTGGGTGGCGTGGGGTTACGTTGTACTTCTTCTAATTCTATGATCTTGCCTTTCTTTTCTTTAAGGAACGGTTCCTCAAGAAAAGTGGCATTTCTGGAAACAAACACCTTTTGCTCAGATTGATCATAGAAGTAGTATCCTATGGATTCCTTAGGATAACCTACAAAGTAGCATAAGTTAGAACGAGATTCTAACTTATTTCCCACTGTCCTCTTCACGTAAGCAGGACAACCCCAAATTCTTAAGTAAGAATAGCTAAGGATTTTACCATGCCACATTTCATGGGGCGTTTTAGGGACTGACTTAGAGGGAACTAGATTCAAAATCTTTGCTGCACTTTCTAGGGCATAACCCCAGAAAGAAGGTGGTAAGTCAGTGAAACTCATCATGGAACGAACCATATCAAGTAAGGTTCGATTCCTTCTCTCAGAAACTCCATTAAGCTGAGGAGTTCCCGGAGGAGTCCACTGAGAGATAATCCCATTATCTTTGAGATGATTAAGGAATTCTTCACTAAGATATTCGCCTCCTCGATCAGATCGAAGTGCTTTGATCTTGTGACCAGTTTGGTTCTCAACCTCCTTTTGAAATTCTAAGAATTTCTCAAAAGCTTCAGATTTATACTTCATTAAGTATACATAACCATACCGACTGAAGTCATCAGTAAAGGTTATGAAATACTGATGATCGTTTCTAGTGCTTACACTAAGTGGTCCACAAACATCAGTATGGATCAAATCCCAAACCTTAGTGGCACGTTCCACAGTTCCTTTAAAAGGAACTTTGGACATTTTTCCTTTGAGACAGGATTCGCAAGAAGTTAACTCTTTGAGATCATTTTCAGAGAATGATCCTAAAGTGTTTATCTTGCTAATTCTGTTTTTGGAAATGTGTCCTAATCTAGCGTGCCATAAGGGAGCTGAAACTTTGTCATCTCTCTTACGCTTTGTTTCTCGTTGCATATTTATAATATTGATATTCTGAGTTAGGTAAAGTCCATTACTTAGAGTACCGATGTGAACGGAAGAGTTGTTCCGTTTGATAAAATATTTACCATTCTTAATATAAGTTTCATAACCTTCACAATCAAATATTGGAACTGAAATTATATTACGAATAATGCTCGATACATAAAGGACTTTATTTAAGACTAACTCAAAACTACCTAAATCTAATCTAATTGTGCCTAAAGCTCGAGCTTCAACGTTTGAGCCATCGCCGATCTTCAAGACACATTCTCCTTCTTTGAGTTGTTGGACTTCACTTAGCATCTGTACATCATTATAGATATGAGTTCCACAACCGGTATCAAGTACCCAAGAACTAGAATTAATAGAAAGATTTACTTCAACGAGAAAGATACCTTTCTTTAGAGTAGCCTTGTACTCTGGGCAGTCTCTCCTCCAATGTCCCGCTTTGCCACAATGGAAGCAAACATCCTCTTTCTGATCACGCTTCTTCTTTTGGGCCTTTCCCTTCGAAATGCCACCAGTGGGCCTAAGGGGTTTCTTCTTCTTCTTTTGGGCTTTCTTGCCCTTACCTTTAGAAGGCCCAGAAGAGGAAGATGGAGCATTCACCATCAAAACCTTATTGTCCTTCTTGATCGTGCTTTCAGCAGTCACAAGCTGACTAATCAGCTCAGCTACAGTAGCACCAGCATGATTCATGTTGAAGTTAAGGACAAATGGGTTGAATGATGGTGGGAGCGAAGCTAGCAACAAATCCACTGAAAGCTCATCTTTCAGTGGCATGTCCATGGAAGCGAGTTTCTCAGTAAGGGCAAGAAACTTGAGTCCATATTCATGGACACTTGAGCCTTCCCTCATTCTCAAGTGGAACAATTCCTTTGATGTGTTATACCTTGTAACACGTTCATGAGGGCGGTAAAGTTGCTCTAAGTGGTCGTAAATCTCCCAAGCGAATTCCATGGCCTCATGTTGCCTTTGCAAGTCCGGAGACATGTTAGCCAACATAAGGCAACGGGCTTGGAGATTATCATCCTTCCACTTCTGAATCGCATCCCGCTCGGCCCGAGTGGGAGCCTCCTCTTCGGGACTGGGCTCCCCTTCGAAGAGAACATAAGTTCTCTTCTCAGAATCTAAAATGATTTTTAGATTCCTCAGCCAATCAGAATAGTTGGGACCAGTCAACTTGTTTGACTCGAGGATTGATACAAGAGGGTTTTTGGTTGCCATTTCGAAACACGTAGAGAATCACAGAATCTACGACCTAAATGGTAAAACAGAGAACTAGTGAGCATGCTGATTTATAACGATATACAAAAGATAAGGTCTTTAATCTATTGTAGCTCCCACTGTTTTTCAAAGATCTATAATTCCCAAAGATCTAAGAGAAACACGTTTCCCAGTGGGTACTAAGATCCTAGGCATTTTACCTCGAACCCACGACTCGCGGACATTCTCAGTAAGAATCCTAGGTAGGTACAACTTACCAATTCTAACACCTTTAGAACACTTAGTAATTGTTTTTGCATCACCTATCTTTCAATATGGACCCACGACTCGTGCGACATCCATATTTACTTAGACGTTAAGCTAGGCCCATCAATCATAAGATCATGACCAAAACTTAGTTCGAACGACCCACGACTCGCGGACATCGCCCTTGCTAAAATTGATCATGAAATATTGATCATTTAAAATGATCAATTAGGTAAGTAAGAACTAATAAGGTCCACTAGCTATCCCACGACTCGCGGACAATAACTTAGCTTTACTTACTAAACTTAAAACCTATTGATGGAATGCTAGGAATTTAACTCAAAATTTGCATCTCGAATTAAATACCTATTTGTTCGAAATTAGCTTAATATTTAATGGGAATTTTCCAATCAACCGGAGAGTTGTCCGGTTCGACCTCACCAACATATATGTTATCCAATTTTATTAGTCTTGATTAATGCAAGTACACTTAAATGCATTTCAAACAAGCACATAAACAGATAACATGTCCTAGCATGATACTAACATGTAATGATCATGGGTTCTACCTATCTTATGCGTGATATGTGGGAGCCACTCCACAATCACAAGTTCTAACATACATGCCACATAAACAGTTCAAATCACATAAGGGAAAGCGGTAACAAAATACGAGCCCTATCTCTATTACATTTAACAATTGAGATTCCCCTCCCTAACATTTTGAGGGGTCTTCACTTATGGCCTCCTTGTTACTTGAATGTGGTCCACCTTACTCCATGGGTGCATTGTCTCCAAAATGAAAATAAAACTTCACCACCTATCTCTACTCTCAAATTACAATAAAAAGAAAAAGACATAAAGTAATAAGGCTCAATCTTCATATTGGCCTTAGACAATTACACGGGGCATACCCCGGCCTAAAAAACAGTAATATGGAAAGCCACATAATAAATCACATAACAGTACGCACATAAGTGAGGCTCCAACCTCAATTGAAAAACGCAACTATAGGGCTCCAACCCCAATTTAAACCATCCATGTGCATAAATTAAAACCATACATAGATCTAAACCCATGATCACCTAACATGCTTTTGCGAGAATTTAAATTTAGCCAATAAATTAAAATTCCCGTTTCAAGTCCTAATGACTTAAAACACGACTTAGATGTAATTCTTGTTCAAGAGCCTTTTCAATAAAACCCGAAAAACAATAAACCAATAAAATTCCAATTAATTTCCAAAATCAATAATTTTATTCTTTCATTATTTTCAGAAAATAAAATTTGTAATTTTTCCAAAGTTCAAATCGCTAAAATTTATAAAATCTCAATTTAATCAATTATTTCAAAAACAATTCAAATTTAATAAATAAATTTTTTAGAAAAATTAAATCGGGATTGGATTGGACTAAACACGAAAATCAAGATCGCGAAACGAAGTGCCCGGAACGGACTGCACGTCCGCCCGAAACCAAGCCCAGTTGACGCACAGCATTGCGCGCACGGACGCACGCGCCAGCGCTGCGCACAGGCGGCAGCGTAAGCTGCCAGCGTGCGCGCGCATGGCGCGCATCCTTTCGCGTGTCGAGCGCATCAGCTGGGCGAGGCGGGCGGCCGTGGCCGGTAGGCTCCCGCGCGGTTGCGGGAGGTGCAGGCGGGCTCGCCTAGGCACGTGCCTAGGCACTGGCGGACGGTAGTGGCGGGCAGTCCCGCGCGGTTGTGGGACTGCTGGGAGGGCGGGCGCACGGGCTTGGCGTGCTACGCCTTAGCACGTCCAGGCTCTCGTTTTCGTAACGCGATTTCGTGTTTCGTATTTTCAGTTCAAAAACCAAAACAATCCAAAATTCAAAAACACGAATTAAATTAATTTCTATCAAAACGGGTTTCCGAAAACACAATTTAAGAAAACAGTTTCAGAAATTCAAGAAAAATTACAGTTTCGTATTTCAGGCTTTCTAAAAGAACTCAAGAATACTTAATTCGCATCTAAGCCTAAGAATTTCTACCAAATTCAGAATAATGGAGACGAATCAGAAACACGATTAACGAGGTGGCTCTGATACCACTTGTTGGAAAACACGAATCAGAAAGCAGCGGAATTTAAAAAAAATTTTCCAACAAAAGGACCTTGGACTCGCAATCGTGTAACCAAATTCGTAGAGACAGAAAACTTACTTTTCTTTTGTTCTTTCTTGAAGCGTTTCAAGCCACCCAAGAACGCTCTTCTCGCGGCTTGATCCCCTCTCCTTGGTAAAGCTCGAATCTTCAAACTTCTAACTTGAAGTCTCTAGAGAAAGTCCACCAACTTGATCACAATCTAACTAGTAAGGATGCTAGTTCTCTAGTTAGTGTTTAGGCTTAACCTAGGGTTTATTTGATCTTGGAGAAAGGAAGGTGTTCAACACATGAACCAAAAGAATTGCCAACCCTCTAAAGGGGAGCATGAGCTCCCTTATATATAGGAAAGGGAGAGGGACGGCCGAACCTATTCCTTGTTGGACAAGGATTTGGTTCCTCTCTCTCCTATTACTTGATCATCAAGTATTTTCCAACTTTGACTTTGAATTCTAATTCAAGTCAACTTTTAAGAGAGCTAAAAATATCCAAACTATTTTTGGATAATTTTATACTTTATTTATTATAAAATAAATAACTTATTTTTATCTAATTAATTAATTCGTAATTAATTAACTAGATTATTTTCTCCAAAATAAGATTTTCTTTTAAATTCAAAATTAAACCAAAGTCTATTAAATAATTAACACATTTAATTATTTAATACATATATATATAATATATATATATATATATATATATATATTCACACGTGTGTGACATGTGTCACAGTGACACGTGTCACTCACGTGAGCCACACGTGTGATTTCACACGTGTGGAACCCTCTTGGCCCGATTAACTCGTTTAATCATTTTAAAGCCTCAACTCATGTAACCAAGTTATTGTGTGTGACCCTCTAGGTTCTCAATTCAATTAGCAGTGACCCTAATTAATTAATTCACTAATTAATTAATCAGTCCACAGATTAAATGACCATAGTCTAGCAACAGGTGTTTAACCCCTAGCTGAATTGGAATGTTCGGATTCGACAGAACCTTTAAGTCATTGATTCATGCGAGATACAATCCTCCTACTTACTATCTCTCAACCAAGATCTAGGGTAAGGGAATAATCAGAACCCTAATAATCCGATCTTAAAGTTAAGTTCATTTCATATCCATTTGATCTCAATCCAAGAAACCCTTTTCTTGATGTCTTGATCTACTGCCTTGGCCAAGGACTCCATATGGCATATGAATGACTTACACAATAAGAGATCACCTTGCAAATGCAAGTGTAGGTCCTTTCTTGATTCTCATTCACTTTAATGAATCACTTGTGCAGCCCCAGCATAAGCCTTGAATCAGTTGTCTAAGGCGACACCCTTTAAAGCTTATACCTAAGACTACAGAGTTAACTCATAAAGTGACAAGGAACCTCAAGTCTAAGGATCAATTAATCACATTAATGACTCGTGAGATATTTCCTAATCTGGAAGTTTCCATTTCCTGAAATAGAAACTTCCTTTCCCATTTAGGAATGTTCTCACACGGGGCACCTCAGTGAACTTACTTATTAAAGTAAGCACCCTCATGTATCACGCACGTATCAACTATACACTTTGCACCTCCATGAAACAAGGTGGTCCTTCTTAAGGGCGTGATCCCACAAGCAAGCCTTAGAGGAGTCAGGTTGACACTCCCACTGTCTGTAGGACTCATCGGCTTGGAGTATTTTACTAATCATGACTTATGTGATATAGGGCTCGTTTCATGAACCATTTCTCCTAAATGGTAGAGTCCTAAAGTCATCAGGATTAGGGGAGTTCTCATACCTGCACAGCTAAAGTAAACGCATACCAAACAAGAGCATATAAAGAAGTGTTGCCTCAATTCGTTATTTTATTCAAAGATTGTCTGTGATTACAATAAGGAAAAGCACAAAGCGGATATATAATCGGTTTTTAGGGCACTATTCCTAACAACAAATTTATAACATAAGGCTTAACACAAAATATAACAAGTTGGTCATGCATACACACCAAAACGAGGCAAGAAGGAACAACAAGAAGCAACGAAAAGGAAGCAAAACCAAGCAAAGACGGACGAAAAACTAGAGTTCCTAGGGGACACGCCCGTACCCCCCTGGAAGGGCAAGCTGAGACACCCCCGTGTCTCAGAACAGAAACCGAAATAGAAACCAGAAGGTGACACGCCCGTGTCACCAAAAAAGGCAAGCCGAGACACCCACGTGTCTCGGTACAGAAAAACGAACAACAGAATCCCGAAGGTGACACGCCCGTGTCACCACAAAAGGGCAAACCGAGACACCCCCTTGTCTCGGTACAGAAAAACGAAAACGGCCCAAATAGCAAACTGAGCAACCCCATTAAAACCAAACACTCATACTCCAACTAGCATGCAAGGAAAAGCAATAAATGCTAAGAATTAAGTTCTGGGAGCATAATATTAACATCAAAACTCAGGAAAACAAGAAAGGAGCAAGAATCAACAATTCTCCCAACATCTACTATTCACAAGCTTGCCAAATCTCATCAATTAACCATGGAAATTAACTCAAGAGCACATAAAAGAGAGAAGAGAGAGAGTAGATGACAACCATGAACTTACCTTTCAAATTTGAGAAGCTTGGGTGAAGATTTGAGCTCAAAATCAAGAAAATGGACAAAGGGTTTTCTTCTTCCTTCTTGCTTCCTTGTGCTGATCGGTTTTGGGAGAGAGAGAGGGGGAGATTGGCTCGGTTTCCAGCAGAAAAAGGGGAAGAGAGGGTTCAACTCAAGGTCTAACTCAAGGTTAAGGCTTGGTTAAGGTTTAGTGGGGTCCACAAAGTCATAGCTAGGTCAAAAGGTGTCTCTCAAGCATAAGGGGCTCGTTACGGGTGAAATTCGAAGGTCTTAACGAGCTTATAAAAATGTGAGGCTTATCCCATGAAACCCGAATCGTCGAAACGAGTTCAACGGAGGTGACGAAATTTGAATCCGAATTCCCGAGCTCAAGATACGCGTCCCGGAACCCAAGGTGCACTAAATGCTCTTTAGCCTCCTTTAGGTCCCGTCTCCAAAACGAACCCAAAAAGGTAACCAAAACAAATACCAAAACATATAACGAGCACATAACCGAGTCCATAAAGCATATAATTAACACATATCACAAATTCACAAAAATCAGAATTAAATACGAATTTAAAACGAGCAAAATACAAAGTGAAGGAAAAATAAACGTCCAAGTTAAACAAATTCATACCAAAGCAATTAAGTTCAAATAACTTCAATTAATCCATGTTAGCAATTAAATATCGCATAATAACTTAAAGTAATAATTAAATAGCGCACATAAGAGGTTACCTGAAAAGTCTGATCAGTCGGGATGTTACAAACCTCCCTCCTTCAAAAGGACCTGTCCTTAGGTCCGAGGCGAGGTCTTGAAAAGTTCTGGATACAACTGTTTCATCTTATCCTCAGTCTCCCAAGTGGCTTCCTTGGATTCTTGATCACACCACAAGACTTTCACAAGAGGGATCTGTCTATTCCTCAACTCTTGCATCTTCCGATCCAACACCTGAACTGGATATTTCTTAAAAGTCAAATCTGGTTCTAACTGAACTTTCTCCACTGGAAGAATAGGAGACTCATCAGGATAATGTTTCCGAAGCTGAGAGACATGAAACACATTGTGAATCCCGGCCAAACTCGGTGGCAAATCAAGTCTGTAGGCTACTTTCCCAACTCGATCAAGGATCTCAAAGGGGCCTAAGTAGCGAGGGTTAAGCTTCCCGCCTTTACCAATCTGAGCATACCCTTTTCTAGGAGATGCCTTTAAAAAGACCTTATCTCCTTTCTCAAACTCTAAGGGTCGTCTTCTCCTATCTGCATAGCGTTTCTGCCGGTCTTGTGCTGCTTTCAACCTCTATTTAATCACTTTCACCCTCTCAATGGTATCCTGAATTTCCTTAGGCTTCTTAGCTCTCTCGAGCTTTCCATCTTTGGTCCATCTCCACTCGTCAATATCCCAAAAGAGAGGGGATCGGCATTTCCTTCCATATAAAGCCTCATACGGTGCCATGCCAATAGAAGACTGAAAGCTGTTATTGCAAGCGTACTCAATCAAATCCAACTGCTCATCCCACGAATCTTGATAATCTAAGGCACAAGCACGAAGCATGTCCTCGAGATACCTTATTAGCCTTTCAGACTGGCCGTCCGTCTGTGGGTGGAATGCAGTACTAAAGTGGAGCTTCATCCCCAAACACTTCGGTAATTCCTGCCAAAAACTGGATGTGAACCGAGGATCTCTATCTGAAACAATGCTGACCGGAGTACCATGCAACCTAACAATCTCCTTCCGATATAACCGAGCCAACTTAGGAACCTTATCGGACATCTTCACCTTAAGAAAATGTGCCGACTTCGTTAACCGATCAATAATCACCCAAATTCCATCGGAACCCCCTTTAGTCCTTGGCAAGCCGGACAGGAAGTTCATTATCAGTTGCTCCCACTTCCAGTCGGGTATTGGAAGTGGTTGGAGAGTTCCTCCCGGTTTCTGGTGTTCTGCCTTCACCACTTGGCATGTTTGACATCTTCTAACATAGTTAGCAACGTCTCTCTTCATGCCGTTCCACCAATATAAAGTCCTTAGATCCTTGTACATTTTGGTGGTACCGGGATGTACTGCATACACTGACTTATGGGCTTCATCAAGTACCAACTGCTTAAGATCTTCCAGAACACAAACCCGAGCCTTAAATCTGAACAACCCTGAATCATCAAATCCAAACTTGGTTTCAGGATCAATCCTTGACTTAGTTATCAATTTCTGAATCTCGGGATCTACAGATTGAGCTTCTATCAATCTCTGCTTCAAAACCGGCTGAACCAAGATATTAGCCAAACGAGCCTCTGAAACCAGAACCACTGAACCTTGTCTACTAGAACCTAGTTCCAAACCTGAAACACTCGCTTTCCTACTCAAAGCATCCGCCACCACATTGGCTTTCCCCGGATGGTACTGAATCTTACAATCATAATCCTCAAGTGTCTCCATCCATCTCCATTGTTTTACGTTCAAATCCTTCTGGGTAAATAGATACTTAAGACTCTGGTGGTCGGTGAACACTTCAAAAGTAACACCATAAAGGTAATGTCGCAATTTCATCAAGGCAAACACCACTGCCGCGAGTTCCAAGTCATGAGTGGGATAGTTTCTCTCGTGATCCTTTAACTTCCGTGAGGTGTAGGCTACAACCTTACCACTCTGCATTAACACACAACCGAGACCTTCCTTCGAAGCATCGGTGTAGACTGAGTAGCCTTCCGAACCCTCGGGTAGGGTTAAAACCGGTGCAGTAGTCAATCTCTCTTTAAGAGTTTGGAAACTCTTCTCACACGCCTCATCCCACTCGAATTTCACCTCTTTCTTAGTTAACCGGGTCACCGGGGAGGCAATCTTCGAGAAATCTTTCACAAAGCGCCTATAGTACCCTGCCAACCCGAGAAAACTTCTCACTTCCGAGGCATTCTTAGGTTGCTTCCAAAGCATAACTGTTTCGATCTTCGCAGGATCCACTTCTATACCATTCCCTGAAATGAAGTGGCCAAAAAGGAAACTCGATCCAACCAAAACTCGCACTTACTGAACTTGGCGAACAATCTGTGCTCCCGAAGCGTAGACAAGACAATACTCAAATGCCGCACGTGCTCTTCCTCGGACTTCGAATACACCAGAATATCATCTATAAAGATGACCACGAATTTATCGAGGTAAGGCCGGAATATTCGGTGCATCATATCCATAAACGCGGCTGGGGCATTGGTAAGACCAAAAGGCATGACCACAAACTCGAAATGCCCATATCTCGTGTTGAAACCCGTTTTCGGTATATCTCCCTCCCGGATACGCAATTGGTAATACCCTTGCCTTAAATCCAACTTGGAATAAACACTCGAGCCTTGCAGGAGATCAAACAACTCTTCAATGTGAGGGAGCGGGTATTTGTTCTTAACCGTTAACCGATTCAGCTCACGGTAGTCAATACACATTCGGAAAGTCCCGTCTTTCTTCCTTACAATAGGACCGGAGCACCCCACGGAGAAATGCTCGGGCGAATGAAACCACACTCTAAGAGCTCGTCCAATTGTGTCTTCAACTCCTTCAACTCGGCTGGAGCCATCCTATAGGGAGATTTCGTATACGGTTCTGCTCCAGGATAGAGATCTATTACAAACTCGATGTCCCGATCCGGATGTAAAGATCCCAAATTCTCCGAAAATACATCGGGGAATTCCTTCACGATCTCCGTCTCTTCGAGCTTGGCCTGATCCTTTGGCTTATTCAAAAGGTAGGCCACATAGCCCGTTGCACCGTCCCGGAACAATCTACTTGCTTCCATAAAGGAAAGAAACGGGCAGGTCTTCAACCTCTGACCCGCAAAGACCGTAGAACCCAAAGTCACTCTCTTAGCAAAACAATCCATCATGGCTCGGTAACGGTACAACCAGTCCATCCCCAGAATCACCCCATACTTCTTAATCGGCATCTTGATCAAATCTGCCGAATACTCTTGATCTTCCACAACCACCGGACAACCACGGTAAACACAATTCGTAGCCAAAGTAGCACCAAGGGGAGAAGAAACAATAAAGGAATCATCTAGGCAAGCAATAGGCAATGGAAGAGTAGAAACAAGCTGGGAAGTAATAAATGAATGCGTTGCTCCCGGATCAAACAATGCATGCAATGGAATGCCATGAATGTGGATAGTACCTTCAACCACGGCGTTGGCATCCACCTCTACATTCTCTTCCTCGCCCTCCAAAGCATAGGCTCTCGCTTGGATCGGTGCTCTAGGAGGCATCACATTCAACGGCTGAGGAGCTCGAGGCTGGGGTGCTCTCGCTTGAGGACAAGTGCTAATCAAATGGCCGGGCTCTCCACATTTATAACATCTTCTCAATTTCTTCTGCCAATTCTCCTCAGTGTGATTGGGACCCTTGCAATAACTACATTGAATCGGGGCCGGTAGAGCTGGTGCCACCAGTACCCGAGGTCGAGCTTTCTTGACTGAAGTATTACGACCTTGGGGTTTGAAGACCGGAGGCCCACTATAAGATGCAGGCCTCTTCCCCAAACTAGAGCTCGAACCTTGGCCCGAAGAGTAAGTCGGCCTCAATCTTGTGTTGTTGGCCTCCACTTTGATCGCCTTCCTCATAGCCTTTTCCCACGTATCCATGGTAGCCGCCTTAAGAGCATTCTGGATATCATATCTCAAACCATGAACGAAATTACGGGCTTTTTGGGTGTCATCATTGGTGATGTGTGGGGCGTACGGTGCAAGTCTCTCAAATTCCAAAATATACTCTTCAACCGATCGATTCCCTTGTCTCAATTCTGTAAATTGCTGAAGTCTTCTCTCATGAGCACTTGGTGGAACATACTTGTGACGAAACTCTCTTACAAAGCTTTCCCAATCAAACTCTTCTCCATTCCTCTCCAATCAAGCTCTCATAGCCTTGAGCCAATTGGACGCGGGGCCTTGCACAAATCGGGCCGTGCAAACAGCTTTCTCATCCGAAGGGGCGGGGTAAATTTCCCAAATTCCCACGACTTCTGACAACCACTCTTCGGCTTGGATGTCATCTCCTCCATACCACTTAGGTGGATTGTTGTTTCTGAACTCCTTAAAGGCCGGAGTTACTTGCCCACCTTGTCCTTCCCAATGTGGATTATCCCTCTGGTTCTGCTGAAGCTGGTTCAGAAGAGGCTGCACAATATTCTCAGCATTCATCGGAGGAGGTGGAGGTGCTTGTGGAGGGGGTTGATTAAGATCAGTAGTCTGCTCCCTATCTGCTCTCCTTCTAGGAGGCATCCTGAAAATTCAAAAATCAAGAAGATATCTATGCATGGGCTTCAGTTCATGATCATGAAATCAATTATCTGGAATTTAAACTATTAAGTCACATAGAGATGTAAATGAATGCAAATAATCACATACTCCTATACCGAACGACCTAGACAGACCCAACACGACTCCAGAGCTCTGGTTTTGCAACCGAGAGCTCTGATACCACGCAAGGATGTAACACCCCTGAAGCGAGGGGTGCTACATCCCCCGCACCAAGGTCCAACACGAGTAACAAAATGGAAGTTCGCACCCGTATCAAACCATAGCGAACGGGAGACACACAAAACTCACACCTTCGCTTGGCGGCCTTGACCCTCAAGAACTGCGCAAGTTAAAATCAGAGTAGCGGAAGCAAATCATATACCAAACATGATTCCCAAGATCTCATATATACATATCATAATGGGGAAGGGTCAAGTATTCCAATCAACAAGCTAGCTTATATACAAATGTACAATGCCATCACGGCCAAAATAGCATAAGTGTATACCGAATACATAATCCAAAAATACATAAGCAAAAGAAGAAGAAATCCACTACGATGCATGAAGACTCAAGCTATACCACAAGTAAACCCAAAAGACACTTGCCGCCTAGCTTGACTCAGGAGAACCTGCAAACTCAAAAGAAAGGGAAAAGGGGAAAAACAACAACAAGGGTTAGTCCCAGTGACTAGTGAGGAGGCTAACTCACGCACCCGATATATATATATAGAGCAAAGCATTTAATTAAAACGGAAAATCCTTGAACCGAGAGTGGTTTTTGCAAGCCAAATTAATTCCCGTGATATAGAGATAAATAGGTTAAAGCAAAGGAAAAATGCTAAAAGCCAAACTCCAAGTTTTAGGTAAATTAAGAATCCACTCTCGTTCTATAGATCATACAAAGCTAAACCAACTCGGCGAGTACGAGTCACAGACGACCCAACTTCAAACTCTTATAACAAATGGGATAAATCCCGCAACATAAGTATCATACACTTATTTACCATATATTATACGTATCCACATGCGAGGCCTCAAATCAAGTAGGGTTATAGGTCGAATAACTAAAAGAACAAAACCTCACCTTGTCAACGAACGTAGTGGAGACAAAAGTGTGACAGCAGGACACCTACGGAGCAAACTCGTCCTCTACAGGGAGATCCTCTGAACAAGACAAACAACAAGGAACACTCTTAGACTCAATATAAACCACATTGACGCTCGGTACCTGCGTATGTTTGTTTATTATGCAAATCATATGAAATGAATCCACATTTAGATCATTTATGAGCATTCAATGAATATTCGGACATATATCATAAACAAGGAGATAAATCAAATCACAAATTCATAACATAAGGCTTAACACAAAATATAACAAGTTGGTCATGCATACACACCAAAACGAGGCAAGAAGGAACAACAAGGAGCAACGGAAAAGAAGCAAAACCAAGCAAAGACGGACCAAAAACTAGAGTTCCTAGGGGACACGCCCGTTGCCCCCTGGAAGGGCAAGCTGAGACACAACCGTGTCTTAGAACAGAAACCGAACAACAGAAACCTGAAGGTGACATGCCCGTATCACCAAAAAAGGCAAGCCGAGACACCCCCGTGTCTCGGTACAAAAAAACGAACAACAGAATCCCGAAGGTGACACGCCCGTGTCACCACAAAAGGGCAAACCGAGAGATCCCCGTGTCTCGGTACAGAAAAACGAAAACGGCCCAAATAGCAAACTGAGCAACCCCAATAAAACCAAACACTCCTACTCCAACTAGCAAGCAAGGAAAAGCAATAAATGCTAAGAATTAAGTTCTAGGAGCATAATATTAACATCAAAACTCAAGAAAACAAAAAGGAGCAAGAATCAACAATTCTCCCAACATCTACTATTCACAAGCTTGCCAAATCTCATCAATTAACCATGGAGATGAACTCAAGAGCACATAAAAGAGAGAAGAGAGAGAGTAGATGACAACCATGAACTTACCTTTCAAATTTGAGAAGCTTGGGTGAAGATTTGAGCTCAAAATCAAGAAAATGGACAAAGGGTTTTCTTCTTCCTTCTTGCTTCCTTGTGCTGATCGGTTTTGGGAGAGAGAGATGGGGACATTGGCTCGGTTTCCAGCAGAAAAAGGGGAAGAGAGGGTTCAAATCAAGGTCTAACTCAAGGTTAAGGCTTGGTTAAGGTTTAGTGGGGTCCACAAAGTCATAGCTAGGTCAAAAGGTGTCTCTCAAGCATAAGGGGCTCGTTACGGGTGAAATTCGAAGGTCTTAACGAGCTTAGAAAAATGTGAGGCTTGTCCCATTAAACCCGAATCGTCGAAATGAGTTCAACGAAGGTTACGAAATTTGAATCCGAATTCCCAAGCTCAAGATACGCGTCCCGGAACCCAAGGTGCGCTAAATGCTCTTTAGCCTCCTTTAGGTCTCGTCTCCAAAACGAACCCAAAAAGGTAACCAAAACAAATACCAAAACATATAACGAGCACATAACCGAGTCCATAAAGCATATAATTAACACATATCACGAATTCCCAAAAATCAGAATTGAATACGAATCTAAAACGAGCAAAATACAAAGTGAAGGAAAAATAAATGTTCAAGTTAAACAAATTCATACCAAAGCAATTAAGTTCAAATAACTTCAATTAATCCATGTTAGCAATTAAATATCGCATAATCACTTAAAGTAATAATTAAATAGCGCACATAAGAGGTTACCTGAAAAGTCTGATCAGTCGGGATGTTACAAACCTCCCTCCTTCAAAAGGACCTGTCCTCAGGTCCGAGGCGAGGTCTTGAAAAGTTCTGGATACAACTGTTTCATCTTATCCTCAGTCTCCCAAGTGGCTTCCTCGGATTCTTGATCACGCAACAAGACTTTCAAAAGAGGGATCTGTCTATTCCTCAACTCTTGCATCTTCCGATCCAACACCTGAACTGGATATTTCTTAAAAGTCAAATCTGGTTCTAACTGAACTTTCTCCACTGGAAGAATAGGAGACTCATCAGGATAATGTTTCCGAAGCTGAGAGACATGAAACACATTGTGAATCCCGGCCAAACTCGGTGGTAAATCAAGTCTGTAGGCTACTTTCCCAACTCGATCAAGGCTCTCAAAGGGGCCTAAGTAGCGAGGGTTAAGCTTCCCGCCTTTACCAATCCGAGCATACCCTTTTCTAGGAGATGCCTTTAAAAAGACCTTATCTCCTTTCTCAAACTCTAAGGGTCGTCTTCTCCTATCTGCATAGCGTTTCTGCCGGTCTTGTGCTGCTTTCAACCTCTATTTAATCACTTTCACCCTCTCAATGGTATCCTGAATTTCCTTAGGCTTCTTAGCTCTCTCGAGCTTTCCATCTTTGGTCCATCTCCACTCGTCAATATCCCAAAAGAGAGGGGATCGGCATTTCCTTCCATATAAAGCCTCATACGGTGCCATGCCAATAGAAGACTGAAAGCTGTTATTGTAAGCGTACTCAATCAAATCCAACTGCTCATCCCACGAATCTTGATAATCTAAGGCACAAGCACGAAGCATGTCCTCGAGATACCTTATTAGCCTTTCAGACTGGCCGTCCGTCTGTGGGTGGAATGCAGTACTAAAGTGGAGCTTCATCCCCAAACACTTCGGTAATTCCTGCCAAAAACTGGATGTGAACAGAGGATCTCTATCTGAAACAATGCTGACCGGAGTACCATGCAACCTAACAATCTCCTTCCGATATAACCGAGCCAACTTAGGAACCTTATCGGACATCTTCACCTTAAGAAAATGTGCCGACTTCGTTAACCGATCAATAATCACCCAAATTCCATCGGAACCTCCTTTAGTCCTTGGCAAGCCGGACACGAAGTCCATTATCACTTGCTCCCACTTCCAGTCGGGTATTGGAAGTGGTTGGAGAGTTCCTCCCGGTTTCTGGTGTTCTGCCTTCACCACTTGGCATGTTTGACATCTTCTAACATAGTTAGCAAAGTCTCTCTTCAAGTCGTTCCACCAATATAAAGTCCTTAGATCCTTGTACATTTTGGTGGTACCGGGATGTACTGCATACACTGACTTGTGGGCTTCATCAAGTACCAACTGCTTAAGATCTTCCGGAACACAAACCCGAGCCTTAAATCTGAACAACCCTGAATCATCAAATCCAAACTTGGTTTCAGGATCAATCCTTGACTTAGTTATCCATTTCTGAATCTCGGGATCCACAGATTGAGCTTCTATCAATCTCTGCTTCAAAACCGGCTGAACCGAGATATTAGCCAAACGAGCCTCTGAAACCAGAACCACTGAACCTTGTCTACTAGAACCTGGTTCCAAACCTGAAACACTCGCTTTCCTACTCAAAGCATCCGCCACCACATTGGCTTTCCCCGGATGGTACTGAATCTTACAATCATAATCCTCAAGTGTCTCCATCCATCTCTTCTATTTTACGTTCAAATCCTTCTGGGTAAACAGATACTTAAGACTCTGGTGGTCGGTGAACACTTCAAAAGTAACACCATAAAGGTAATGTCACCATTTCATCAAGGCAAACACCACTGCCACGATTTCCAAGTCATGAGTGGGATAGTTTCTCTCGTGATCCTTTAACTTCCGTGAGGCGTAGGCTACAACCTTACCACTCTGCATTAACACACAACCGAGACCTTCCTTCGAAGCATCGGTGTAGACTGAGTAGCCTTCCGAACCCTCGGGTAGGGTTAAAACCGGTGCAGTAGTCAATCTCTCTTTAAGAGTTTGGAAACTCTTCTCACACGCCTCATCCCACTCGAATTTTACCTCTTTCTTAGTTAACCGGGTCAAAGGGGAGGCAATCTTCGAGAAATCTTTTACAAAGCTCCTATAGTACCCTGCCAACCCGAGAAAACTTCTCACTTCCGAGGCATTCTTAGGTTGCTTCCAAAGCATAACCGTTTCGATCTTCGCAGGATCCACTTCTATACCATTCCCTGAAATGAAGTGGCCCAAAAAGGAAACTCGATCCAACCAAAACTCGCACTTACTGAACTTGGCGAACAATATGTGCTCCCGAAGCGTAGACAAGACAATACTCAAAAGCCGCGCGTGCTCTTCCTCGGACTTCGAATACACCAGAATATCATCTATAAAGATGACCACGAATTTATCGAGGTAAGGCCGGAATATTCGGTGCATCATATCCATAAACGCGGCTGGGGCATTGGTAAGACCAAAAGGCATGACCACAAACTCGAAATGCCCATATCTCGTGTTGAAACCCGTTTTCGGTATATCTCCCTCCCGGATACGCAATTGGTAATACCCTTGCCTTAAATCCAACTTGGAATAAACACTCGAGCCTTGCAGGAGATCAAACAACTCTTCAATGTGAGGGAGCGGGTATTTGTTCTTAACCGTTAACCGATTCAGCTCACGGTAGTCAATACACATTCGCAAAGTCCCGTCTTTCTTCCTTACAAACAGGACCAGAGCACCCCACGGAGAAGTGCTCGGGCGAATGTAACCACACTCTAAGAGCTCGTCCAATTGTGTCTTCAACTCCTTCAACTCAGCTGGAGCCATCCTATAGGGAGATTTCGCATACGGTTCTGCTCCGGGATAGAGATCTATTACAAACTCGACGTCCCGATCCGGACGTAAAGATCCCAAATTCTCCGGAAACACATCGGGGAATTCCTTCACGATCTCCGTCTCTTCGAGCTTGGCCTGATCCTTTGGCTTATTCAAAAGGTAGGCCACATAGCCCGTCGCAGCGTCCCGAAACAATCTACTTGCTTCCATAAAGGAAATAAACGGGCAGGTCTTCAACCTCTGACCCGCAAAGACCGTAGAACCCAAAGTCACTCTCTTAGCAAAACAATCCATCATGGCTCGGTAACGGTACAACCAGTCCATCCCCAGAATCACCCCATACTTCTTAATCGACATCTTGATCAAATATGCCGAATACTCTTGATCTTCCACAACCACCGGACAACCACGGTAAACACAATTCGTAGCCAAAGTAGCACCAAGGGGAGAAGAAACAATAAAGGAATCATCTAGGCAAGCAACAGGCAATGGAAGAGTAGAAACAAGCCGGGAAGCAATAAATGAATGCGTTGCTCCCGGATCAAACAATGCATGCAATGGAATGCTATGAATATGGATAGTACCTTCAACCACGGCGTTGGCATCCACCTCTACATTCTCTTCCTCGCCCTCCAAAGCATAGGCTCTCGCTTGGATCGGTGCTCTAGGAGGCATCACATTCAACGGCTGAGGAGCTCGAGGCTGGGGTGCTCTCGCTTGAGGACAAGTGCTAATCAAATGGCCGGGCTCTCCACATTTATAACATCTTCTCAATTTCTTCCGCCAATTCTCCTCAGTGTGATTGGGACCCTTGCAATAACTACATTGAATCGGGGCCGGTAGAGCTTATGCCGCCAGTACCGGAGGTCGAGCTTTCTTGACTGAAGTATTAGGACCTTGGGGTTTGAAGACCGGAGGCCCACTATAAGATGCAGGCCTCTTCCCCAAACTAGAGGTCGAACCTTGGCCCGAAGAGTAAGTCGGCCTCAATCTTGTGTTGTTGGCCTCCACTTTCATCGCCTTCCTCGTAGCCTTTTCCCACGTATCCACGGTAGCCACCTTAAGAGCATTCTGGATATCATATCTCAAACCATGAACAAAATTACGGGCTTTCTGGGTGTCATCATTGGTGATGTGTGGGGCGTACGGTGCAAGTCTCTCAAATTCCAAAATATACTCTTCAACCGGTCGATTCCCTTGTCTCAATTCTGTAAATTACTGAAGTCTTCTCTCATGAGCACTTGGTGGAACATACTTGTGACGAAACTCTCTTACAAAGCTTTCCTAATCAAACTCTTCTCCATTCCTCTCCAATCGAGCTCTCATAGCCTTGAGCCAATTGGACGCGGTGCCTTGCACAAACCGGGTCGTGCAAATAGCTTTCTCATGTGAAGGGGCGGGGTAAATTTCCCAAATTCCCGCGACTTCTGATAACCACTCTTCGGCTTGGATGTCATCTCCTCCATACCACTTAGGTGGATTGTTGTTTCTGAACTCCTTAAAGGTCGGAGTTACTTGCCCACCTTGTCCTTCCCAATGTGGATTATCCCGCTGGTTCTGCTGAAGCTGGTTCAGAAGAGCTTGCACAATATTCTCAGCATTCATCGGAGGAGGTGGAGGTGCTTGTGGAGGGGGTTGATTAAGATCAGTAGTCTGCTCCCTATCTGCTCTCCTTCTAGGAGGCATCCTGAGAATTCACAAATCAAGAAGATATCGATGCATGGGGTTCAGTTCATGATCATGAAATCAATTATCTGGAATTTAAACTATCAAGTCACATAGAGATGTAAATGAATGCAAATAATCACATACTCCTATACCGAACGACCTAGATAGACCCAACACGACTCCAGAGCTCTGGTTTTGCAACCGAGAGCTCTGATACCACGCAAGGATGTAACACCCCTGAAGCGAGGGGTGCCACATCCACCGCACCAAGGTCCAACACGAGTAACGAAATGGAAGTTCGCACCCGTATCAAACCATAGCGAACGGGAGACAAACAAAACTCACACCTTCGCTTGGCGGCCTAGACCCTCAAGAACTGCGCAAGTTAAAATCAGAGTAGCGGAAGCAAATCATATACCAAACATGATTCCCAAGATCTCATATATACATATCAAAATGGGGAAGGGTCAAGTATTCCAATCAACAAGCTAGCTTATATACAAATGTACAATGCCATCACGCCAAAATAGCATAAGTGTATACCGAATACATAATCCAAAAATACATAAGCAAAAGAATAAGAAATCCACTACGATGCATGAAGACTCAAGCTGTACCACAAGTAAACCCAAAAGTCACTTGCCGCCTAGCTTGACTCAGGAGAACCTGCAAACTCAAAAGAAAGGGAAAAGGGGAAAAACAACAACATGGGTTAGTCCCAGTGACTAGTGAGGGGGCTAACTCACGCACCCGATATATATATATAGAGCAAAGCATTTAATCAAAACGGAAAATCCTTGAACCGAGAGTGGTTTTTGCAAGCCAAATTAATTCCCGTGATATAGATATAAATAGGTTAAAGCAAAGGAAAAAGGCCAAAAGCCAAACTCCAAGTTTTAGGTAAATTAAGAATCCACTCTCGTTCCATAGATCATACAAAGCTAAACCAACTCGGAGAGTACGAGTCACACACAACCCAACTTCCATATACAAAGATCAAAGCAAAACAAAACAAATCAGAATCCATCCCCAACACCGGTTGATAGAAGGATTGATCGGCCCTAACTATCCACATACACAGACGAGACAAGGTTTAATTACTACCTTGAAACCTTCGGCGGTTGCCTCCGCCGGCTCAAGAGAAACACCCTTCCTCAACCTCATAAGGTTGGGCGAGACTCTCAAATGGAGGTGTTGATGGAAGAGCTCGGCGACCCCTCGGTCGTCCCGAGATTACCATACCACACTCCGGGGCCCAAACATATCACGAAAGTCACACAAACATACCTCAAAGCTTTTCTTTCAAAGCCACATCTCGCTTACACACACACACTTGCCCAAAACTAAACTTTTCAAACGAACGCAAAATAGCTTATATACTTATACAAACGTTTTCAAACTCTTATAACAAATGGGATAAATCCCGCAACATAAGTATCATACACTTATTTACCATATATTATACGTATCCACATGCGAGGCCTCAAATCAAGTAGGGTTATAGGTCGAATAACTAAAAGAACAAAACCTCACCTTGTCAACGAACGTAGTGGAGACAAAAGTGTGACAGCAGGACACCTACGGAGCAAACTCGTCCTCTACAGGGAGATCCTCTGAACAAGACAAACAACAAGGAACACTCTTAGACTCAATATGAACCACATTGACGCTCGGTACCTGCGTATGTATGTTTATGATGCAAATGATATGAAATGAATCCACATTTAGATCATTTATGAGCATTCAATGAATATTCGGAAATATATCATAAACAAGGAGATAAATCAACTCACAAATTCATAACAGAAGGCTTAACACAAAATATAACAAGTTGGTCATGCATACACACCAAAACGAGGCAAGAAGGAAGAACAAGAAGCAACCGAAAGGAAGCAAAACCAAGCAAAGATGGACCAAAAACTAGAGTTCCTAGGGGACACGCCCGTGCCCCCCTGGAAGGGCAAGCTGAGACACCCCCGTGTCTTAGAACAGAAACCGAACAACAGAAACCTGAAGGTGACACGCCCGTGTCACCAAAAAAGGCAAGCCGAGACACCCCCGTGTCTCGGTACAGAAAAACGAACAACAGAATCCCGAAGGTGATACGCCCGTGTCACCACAAAAGGGCAAACAGAGACACCCCCGTGTCTCGGTACAGAAAAACGAAAACGGCCCAAACAGCAAACTGGGCAACCCCATTAAAACCAAACACTCATACTCCAATTAGCAAGCAAGGAAAAGCAATAAATGCTAAGAATTAAGTTCTAGGCATAATATTAACATCAAATCTCAAGAAAACAAGAAAGGAGCAAGAATCAACAATTCTCCCAACATCTACTATTCACAAGCTTGCCAAATCTCATCAATTAACCATGGAAATGAACTCAAGAGCACATAAAAGAGAGAAGAGAGAGAGTAGATGACAACCATGAACTTACCTTTCAAATTTGAGAAGCTTGGGTGAAGATTTGAGCTCAAAATCAAGAAAATGGACAAAGGGTTTTCTTCTTCCTTCTTGCTTCCTTGTGCTGATCGGTTTTGGGAGAGAGAGAGGGGGAGATTGGCTCGGTTTCCAGCAGAAAAAGGGGAAGAGAGGGTTCAACTCAAGGTCTAACTCAAGGTTAAGGCTTGGTTAAGGTTTAGTGGGGGTCCACAAAGTCATAGCTAGGTCAAAAGGTGTCTCTCAAGCATAAGGGGCTCGTTACGGGTGAAATTCAAAGGTCTTAACAAGCTTAGAAAAATGTGAGTCTTATCCCATTAAACCCGAATCGTCGAAACGAGTTCAACGGAGGTGACGGAATTCGAATCCGAATTCCCGAGCTCAAGATACGCGTCCCGGAACCCAAGGTGCACTAAATGCTCTTTAGCCTCCTTTAGGTCCCGTCTCCAAAACGAACCCAAAAAGGTAAGCAAAACAATTACCAAAACATATAACGAGCTCATAACTGAGTCCATAAAGCATATAATTAACACATATCACGAATTCACAAAAATCAGAATTAAATACGAATCTAAAACGAGCAAAATACAAAGTGAAGGAAAAATAAACGTTCAAGTTAAACAAATTCATACCAAAGAAATTAAGTTCAAATAACTTCAATTAATCCACGTTAGTAATTAAATATCGCATAATCACTTAAAGTAATAATTAAATAGCGCACATAAGAGGTTATCAGAAAAGTCTGATCAGTCGGGATGTTACAACTAGGATTTTCGGTCCGCCCCTTAATATAAATAGGGGAGCTCGAGCTCCCCTTAGAGCTAATTGGCAATTCTTTTGGTTCATGTGTTGAACACCATCCTTTCTCCAAGATAAACGAAACCCTAGGTTAAGCCTAAACACTAACTAGAGAACTAGCATCCTTATTAGTTAGATTGTAGTCAAGTTGGTGGACTATCTCTAGAGAGCTTCAAGTTAGAAGTTTGAAGATTCGATCTTTACCAAGGAGAGGGGATCAAGCCGCGAGAAGAGCGTTCTTGGGTGGCTTGAAACGCTTCAATAAAGAATAAACGAAAAGTAAGTTTCTTAACTCTACGAATTTGGATAGACTGTAATATCCCGCTCGTCCTATAAATAAGGTACGCCATGTTTCAACCTTTTATGTGTGTAATTATGTGATTTTCTGCTTTGCACGGCCCTATCTTGAACTCTATAAGAGTTTAGGGGCTTGTTTGTAATTTTCTCTTTTTAGGGGTTTTTCGGTCATTCCTCGTTCGATCGAGATTTCGACCTCTTTGACCCCTTTATCAAGTTCAGGGCAGCGAAACGAGTCCGTAGACTCTAAGTTTGCCCAATTCTGAAGTCGTTAGCCCCTTCTACCGATCGTTTCTTCGTGCGAGGACCGAGATAAATATCTTCTTCATCGTTATTCGTCCCATAACCTCAGCTTCAGCTCTCTCTCCCCCCTCCAGTGATTCAAACACTGTACACACACACTCGAAGGTGTAATTTCATACACAATCCAAACTTGCTCGTTTCTCGACGGATTTCGATGAACCAATAGTGCTTTTCGATGAGCTCGACGACGCAGTCTCAACCGTACCAAGATCATGGCCCGACGACAACCGGAGGTGGCCCTTTTCGCTGATTTTCAGACGCACAGGCGGGGGGTGGCGGAGCAGCCGCTTCGCCGCCCATTCGCGGCGGTCTCCGACGGCGATCTCGAGACACGCACCACCGACCCAGTAAGAAGACTCCCCGATACAGCGTTTGGCGTTGGCGGCGCGGCCATCCGGGCCGTGACGGCGCCGCACGCGCCGCCCGAAGATGGCAACAGGCGGCGACGCTACTGTAGCGGTGAGTTTCGCCGCCTGCTGGCGGCGTTTTTCGACAGGGCTTGATGGTTTCCGATCATTTTTTACCTCCTGACTTCATTTCCGGCAGGGGTTTGGTGAGAAAGTGACTGAAAATGGCATTTTCCGGCGAGAAGCAGCGGCGGAACTTTGAGGCGGCGGTTCGGCCTTTTTCCGGCCGATTTTGGTGGTGATCCCTTTTCAGAGGTTGTTCCTGACGATGAGTTCGAGTTATTCGTGGTGTTGGTGGCTCAAGAACCGGCCGATGGCGGCGGACGGTGGCGGACCGGTCTGGACCGGCGGTCCGATTTTTTCGGTGACTTTTTTCGGGTTTTAGCTAGGGGCTTTCGAAGGGCTCGTTACGGGCTTTCTAACGGTATGTTCGGATTTCGTTTTCGTTTTACGGTTTGCGTTTAATTTCGATTTTTGTCCTTGGAATTTAGTTCGGTTTTTCATCAACGAAGTCCGGCATGTTTGGTATTTTCTGAAATTGATTGAGGGCTTTTGTTGAGTAGGCCGAGACGTACGTTTCTGTCCTTCCGGGGAATTTTCCGACCACCGGAGGTGGTGGTCCGGCGGCTGCACGTGGCGGTTCGGCCGGCTACGGTGGCGGTATTCCGGTGACTTTCGGTCAACGGGTTCCTTTCGTCGTGGTGAGTCCAACCCCACTTTCCGTTCATCAATCGGATGTCCGGTTGATTTTATGTGAATTTTTGAAGTTGTTGTATTTATCTTCGTTAATTGTTTTAATTGTAATTTCGGCCTTGTATAAACTATGAAATGGAAATTGTGAATTTTATGATATATGAAAATATATTATGTTGTACGAAAGCTTAATTCGTGATTTAGTGAATTTAATTGCCTCGTTATTTGCCTACTTATTTGAGAATAATTCTTGTTTAAGGGGTGTTAGTGTAATTTTAGAAAACTAATTGATTATGAAGTGTTATGAAATATAAGAAATGAATTATGATAGGCTAAGTTATATTTAATTTGAATGAATTGCTTAAGTATGCTAATTGTTAGAATATCGTGAAAATTGTCAATGTATAATTTGTATATAAATTGTTATGTAAATTGCGTTTATTCATTCGAGAATTGATACTTAAAATGAATGGAATTCTTAATGTCCTAATTTATTGTATGTAATTAACGTTAGGAATTTTATAAGCTATGCATCTTTTGATATGTATTATGGATTGTAATATGCTCTGAATGACTTGATTGAATCAATATGGGTCATATGTTGCATCATTTGTATCCGTGAGCATGGTCGTGCGTCTTTTAGGTTGGTTTTGGAGTCTGAGTCTGTGTTTGTGTGTTCAGTTGTTCAGGGGTTGTCCAGGGAGTGTCTGTCAGTTGTCGGGGTTTCAGTGGGACTTCTTGGCCAGTGTTTTCCGTGTTCGTCAGTGTACGGTGAGGTTTTCTTTCTTTTAGTTAAAGCGACCTAAAACCCTACGTGTATTTTGAAGCCTGCATGTGAACTATATATATATATATATAGATATGTGTTCGGATATGTATTTTGTGGGAATTGGCCCTTTGTTATGAAATCATTTGAAAAACGTTTTAGTATACGTATATGTAAGCTATATTTTATGTTTGTTTGTTTTGAAAAGGTTTGGCGTGTCTGAATGTTTTGAAAATAGCGAGATTACTACTCTGGAGATATGTCAGAAAATTATGAAATTTCAAAATTAATTAAAATTATGAATTATGAATTATGAACATTGAAATGGGCCCCGGGGAAGTGGTATGTCATTCTTGGGTCGACCATGGGGTCGTCGGGCTGTCACATCAACATAACTCCACCAACGGGAGACTTAGATCTCCTATGCCGACGGAGCGCTGCGGGCTGGCCGTCGAAGGAGCGGGCGGGATCCCCCGACTCAAAAACTTATGACGAGAGAACGGGGTTGAGGATGGCCATCCTCATCCCCAACCGGAGATGGAGGATTGTTTATGAATTTTGTAAGTTTTATTCGCTTTGATTATGATTATGAAAGGAGTAAGTTGGTTCGAAACTCGTTCTCGCCGACTTAGTTTGATTTCGATTATGAAAATGGTTCGTGAAACGGGAATGGATTAATAATTAATAAAATTGGTTGATTTTGGCCTCTGTGCCTTAATCTCTTTTATATATTTACTATCACGGGAAAATGTTTTAGATTGCAAAAACCATACCCCGGTTCATGAACTTTTAAATTTGATATATGCTCTGCTCGTATGTATATGTATGGGTGCGTGTGTTAGCCCCTCACCAGTCGTTAAGACTGACCCCTCCTCGTTGTTTCTTTTTCCCCCTTCTTTTGTTTGAGTTACAGGTTTGCTTTGGAGCTCGTTGGAGCTAGGCGGTTGAGTCGAGTCTTTCGCTTTGTTCGGGTTGAGTCGGTATTTGTATTTGTATAGGTTTTGCATTCGTTTGAATTTGATTTAATTTGTTTGATGTATAAGTTTAATTTATTCGCTTTGTTATGCCACTATGAACATATTTATGTTTAAGTTTTGAATATATGAATATTCGGGACAGGTTAGGACAGGGCTTAGATTAGTTGAACCCGTTTTGATTGTATGCATTCGGGACAGATTAGGACAGGTGAGTGGAACTAGTTGAACCCGTTTAGTTGATGTTTATTTATTTTCTGGATTGTATGAATTCGGTTCGTTGCATTAAGTTTTTGAAAGTTCATATTTAGAAATGCTTCCGCATTCTGCTTTTGTTTTCTCTTGCGTACTCTGTACAAGGTCTAGACCGCCTAGCCTTAGGTTGGCTTTTTGTTTGTCACTCGTTCGCTGTGACTTGGTGCGTGTGCGGACTTCCCATTTCATACACGTGTCGGGTCATAGTGCGGGGGTGTGGTGCCCCACCGCTCGGGGTGCTACATACACGATTGGGAGTCCAAGGTCCTTTTGTTGGAAAATTTTTTAAATTTCCGCTTCTTTCTGATTCGTATTTTCCAACAATTTATATGACTTATGATTTGATATGAACTTGTATGCATTATATGTTGACTTCTTAAGCTTCATACGCATCACTGGCATTTATACGCATTCGTTGAGCGTCAATATGGTTCATTTTGAGTCTAAGTTTGTCTCTTGTCTTTGTTTTGCTCTTAGGTTTGTTCCGGGGTTGAGGAAGTGGTTCGTTAGTCCACTTTTGGTCCGTTTTGTTCAGTTTGGTCAGGTGAGGTTTTCTTTCCTTTTAGTTATTAAGACCTAAAACGCTATTTGTATTTCGAACCCGCATGCGACTTATATAAGTATATGTATAAATATGTGATTAATACGTGTTTTGTGGGATTTATCCCGTTTGTCATGAGGCTTTGAAAAAAAGCTTTTTTTATATATCTAAGCTCTATTTTCGTTTACCTTACAAAGTTTTGATGAGAGTGTGTGTGTATATGCGTGATATGACTTGTGTATAAGCTTCGTATGGTAAGTGTAAGTGTTACTGTAAGTATAAGTTTGGGCCCCGGAGAAGTGGTATGTGATCTCGGGTCGGCCATGGGGTCGTCGGGGCTCTCTCATCAACACTACTCCAAATACGGGAGACTTGGCTCAACCTCGGGAGGTTGAGGGGAAAGCGAGTTCTCTTAGGCCGATGGGTGCATGTGACATGGCCTATCGAAGGAGCAGGCGGGATCCCCCGACTCATGTTTTGTATATGTGTGGGGGTTGAGAGAGGCACCTCTCTTCCCCAAACGGTGTAGGGGTGGGATTGATTTATGTTTTCTGTTGTTTTCACTTCACCTTTGCTTTGGAGTAAGTGGGTTGGAAGTCAAGCTTTCGGATTGGTATGTTTATGCTTTTGTTTACAGTTGTGAAACGGGGGTGGATTTCTAAACTCAAAAAATTGGTTGATTTTGGCCTTCCGCCTTAAACTTCTTTCTTTATATCACTACAAGAAAACTGTCAATTTCCGACGGAAACATAAAATACCGACGGATTTTCGACGGAATTCCGACGAATGTTTTTTGTCGCATAAGTAGTCCTCGAAAAAATTTACCGACGGATTATCGACGGTTTTTCGATGGAAATCTTAGGGAAATGTAAAAAATAATAAACGACTTTCCGACGGAAAACTCGTCGGAAATCCCTAGGAAAATATATTGTCCGACGGACATTCCGTCGGAAAATCCGTCAGAAAATATAAATCCAAAAAATTTTAAAAATTATTTCCGACGGAATTTTCCGTCGGTATTCCATCGGAAATAGAATTAAAATAAATAAACTAAAAAAATATAAAATTCATTTGTGAGACCCGAAACACCGCGGAAATAGAATTAAGCTCGGCTAGCCAACCAATGCGAGAATTAATTCCCGCGATTATTGCGCCTGCAGGGATTCGAACTCGGGTCTCCAAGGAAGAATGGTGACTCCCTTACCAACTTGGATAACTTACCTCTTATTAATATTATGTCTTTAAATATATTTATGTACTTATTTCAAATAATTATTTAAATACTTTTAGTTATTAATTTAAAATATAAAATTTTAAATATATGATTATATGAATTAAATATAATCATATTTATCGAAAATTTTTAAAAATACTTATTCGAATGAAAATAGAGCTCATTAGAATTAAGAGTTCTCCGATCGATCTATTGAACATATATAGAGTATGATAATAAGAATTCTTTCTAAAATTAATATATTAATTATAAGTTACATTATAATATACTATGTTGCATGGACACGGACACGGCGACACAGACACGACACGACACGGACATGGCGACACGGATTTTTTCAAAATTTTAGGACACGACACGGCTCCGACACGGCTATATTTTATATAAAAAAATATATTTTATATATAAATAAAAATATTTTATATAAAAATAAAAATATTTTATAAGTATAATCTATGTAACATAAAATATTTATAAAAATATATAATATTAAAAACTAAAATAAGTTTTGTTATTTCAATTTTTTCTCCAAAAAATTCAAAAAATATTAAAAAAAGCATACAAAAATGATCAAATTTGCCCCGCCGTGTCCGAGCAGTGTCGGACACTCCACCTGGCCGTGTCCCTTTTTTTTTTTTTTTTTTTTTTCCGGACACTCCTTCAGTCGTGTTCGACACGTGTCGGAGCCGTATCCGAGCCGTGTCCGTGTCCGACACGTGTCGGACACTGCACGGGCCCTTTTTTAGGCGTGTCCGTACTTTAGAGATAAGATATTTGTACATTTAAAAATAAAATTAGTAATTAGTAAAATTTTTATTTATTTAAATTTAATAGTTTCCGACGGAATTACCGACGGAATATTCCGTCGGAAGCTTTCTTGAATTTTATTTTTCGAAGCTTTGTTGAATTTTATTTTTTCATTCCCGACGGATTACCGACGAAAATTCCGTTGGAAAATTTTATTTTTATTTTAATATGTTTTTAGCAATTCCCGTCGGAAAACCGTCGGTTTTCCGTCGGAAACTTTATAATTTTCCGACGGCTTTAATCCCATCGGAAATTTTCCTCGGTAAAATTTTAAAATATAGAAATAATTATAAAATTTAATAGTTTCCGACAGAATTACCGACGGAATATTCCGTCGGAAGCTTTGTTGAATTTTATTTTTCGAAGCTTTGTTGAATTTTATTTTTCAATTTCCGACGGATTACCGATGAAAATTCCGTCGGAAAATTTAACAGTTTCTGACGGAATTACCGACGGAATTGCCCGTCGGTAATATTTCCGACGGATTACCGACGGACTTTCTGTCGGTAAATTTTTATTTTTATTTTTATATGTTTTCAGCAAATTCCGTTGGAAAACCGTCGGTTTTCCGTCGGAAAATAATAATTTTCCGACGGACTTGATTCCGTCAGAAATTTCCGTCGAAAATTGACAATTTTCTTGTAGTGTTTATCTATTACCACGGGTTAAACGTTTTAGAATGCATAAACCATGCCCGGTTCATGAACCCTTTCAGCTTTGAATATGCTTTGCTCTTATGTATATGTATGGGTGTGTGTGTTAGCCCCCTTACCAGTCTCTAGGACTGACCCTCGTTGTTTCTCTCTTTTTCCCCCCTTTGTCTTGAGTTTGCAGGTACCCGTTTGGGAGTTGGAGATAGGCGGTTGTCTTTGAGTCTTGGTTGTGAATAGCTCGAGTCACATGCATTGTATTTTGTTTTCTTTATGCATTTTGATAGATTTGAAATATGTACAAGTTATGTCTTTAATTCGAATTATAAGGGTTTGTATAATTTGACTCACTATATTTTGATATGTCTCGAGTATGTTTGTTTGTTTTGGTATATTGGTACTTTCTCATTTGTTATCCGTTTCTATTGCGCACTCTGAGTTAGGGTGTAGACTGCCTAGCTTTGGTTGGAATTTTGTTTGTCACCGGTTCGCCATGGCTTGATGCGTTGGCGGAATCTCTATTTCGTTACACGTGTTAGGCTATGGTGGGGGGGATGTGGTGCCCTTCACTCCGGGGCGTTACATCCTTAAGTGGTATCAGAGCTCTAGGTTGCAAAACCGGAGCTCTCGTGTCGTGTCGAGGTTGTCTAGGTCGTTCGGCTTAGGATTACGTGTTTGTTTGCATTCACTACATCACTTATGTGAATTATTTGATATTATTTTTATTAATAGTTCACATGAACATGCACCGAAACCCTGCATGTGTCGACATTTTGGAAATTTTACTCTTATTTCAGGATATCGCTCCAATATCGACGAAGAGCACGGGAAAAGAACAAGAGAGAGACAGTTATATTTGGACAACAAGAGGATTACGGATTTTGATCTTTTGAAGCAATTTGAAACAAGGATACCAAGGCCAAGTTCTAGGTGATCAAGGGGATGGAGAAGAGATTTGAGGAGTCCGAGAACAATTTTTATGAGAGAGTTCTATTCGAGAACTTTATACAAGTACCTCCCTTCTGAGTTTGATGATAGGAAGATTTAAATAAGAAGAATGAAAAAAGATGGATGATTTCCTATAAAGGTTTGAAATATTGGGAACCTTTGAGGACTACCCCAGAGTTTGGAATTATTTGCAAGCAAGTAGGCATGGGATTCGATCAAACTTTCAAATTCCAAGAGTATGTGCATTATCCGAGGATGCAATACACAAGGGCTACGAAGGAATGGGTAATCAATGGATTGAGTCTCACACACTACTTATGTGAGGAAAAGACCGGTTTGTGGTACTAAGATTAAGCAAAGAATCCAAACTTCAAGAATTCTCGAGAGGTTTCAAGATGTCAACAATGTCAGAAAAAGAAGATTTCAATGCTAAAGTGGAAGGATCAAATTAAGAGGAATTAGGAAAGTGTTTCAAGTGTCGTTAGAGGGGAGAATACTTCAAGATGGAATAGTTGAAAGGCAAGAAAAGGAAACCAAAAGATAAGAGAAATTCCCAAAAATTAAAGAGTTCAACGATGCCGAATATAGGAAGATTCAATTATTAAGTATGGATTTTATATCCCTTCACCGGAAGCAAGTTAATATTCACATTGTAGAGACTCGAATCACATGGAAGGAGGAAATTCGAGAATTTCATGAGGCCACCAATATCAAACAAGGAAGGATCCCAATACTGAAGGTAGGAGAATGATTTAAGTACCGAGAAATTGAAGGTAGGATCAAAGTTAACCGAAGAATAACAATTTGAGATTTTCAAAGAATGCCATGACTTCAAGATCCCGGTTCAAGCACAAGATGACCCTCCCGAAAACCAAGAAATTGATACCGAATTTAACTCTACTACTATGATAAACGGTTCTTGAAGCATTCATGGCATCACATTTCATGCATATTTTAATATCGGGGAAACCCACGTGTTGTTATCTTATTCCTTGCTCTTTGATGCCTCTTGGTTCTTGCTTATTTTGTATTTCTTTCCCTTCTTGGTTCTTGTCTGTAGTGTGCTTCCTTTCCTTCTTAGTTTTGCTTGTTGCGTATTTCTTTTCCTTCTTAGTTCTTGCTCGTTGTGTGCTTTATTCTCCTTTTGTGTTAAATTTCTTTTGGAGAGAGTTTTGTGGTGTGGAGAGTTCGTGAGTGTTTGGTGAGTTGTGAGGGTCGAGTTGCTTTCGGTGGGTTTGTCTTGAGGAGTTTTGCTCTTGTTGAAGTTGGCGGTTGCTTCTAGGAGGTCTGTTTAGGACTCAAAGGTGTCATTGGGTACTAGAGTGAAGGCTAACCCGTTGATATTCCTCGTAGAAAAACCAAGGATTGCCTCAGATTAAGAGGTACGCTTTTGAGTGGGAAGAGGCAATTGAAGAGAGTTACCCACGTTTACCGGTTGCCTAACCGGAGGTACGAAAGTCTACCTTGTTTCCAACCGAGGCACAAAGGAAGGCCTTTGTTTTGTGTTGCTTGTAGAAGAACGGTAGCCTACATCTTAAGGAGTGCAAGGTCACGGGTTTATCCCGCTCTTGGTTTGAAGTTGTTTGAAGTTCTGGGGAAACCGATCGTAATGACATAAGAAAGATGTTATGGACTTTGTGTAGTAATGTCTATGTGCCAACGGTTGAGAGTTCTCCAACTACTCCCGAATCTTTATTTGGGAAGTAGGGGCAAACGACTAGGACTCTGTGTCCGGTTCGCTATTTAAGGAGATAGGGTCTCAAGAAGTTTGAGATCAGAGTGGCACATTGGAAGTGTGGAGTTGGGTTGTCTTCGGAACCGTTTAAGACCCCTTAGGACCTGAGGACAGGTCCTTTCCAAGGAGGGGAGTTTGTAACATCCCGCTCGTCCGGCCGTACAGGTACGCTTTAATGAGAGTGTTATCTGTGCTTTCTAATTATTTATTTATGCAATTCCTTGTTATTTTTATTGTTATGTGATTATTTGAATTTATATGAAATTAATTGTTTATATTATGAACTTTGAATTTTAACACTTTACTTTGCATGCCCGTAATTTGCTCGTTATGTGCCGGAATTCAATGCCGATTTTTGTGAAATTTAGATATGCATGATATATGTGAGTTATGAACGTGTTTACATGCTCGTTTTAAGTTTTTGGGTTTGTTTGTCGAGGTTTTAAACCTTTATTACGTGATGAGGGACTCGAGGGCCTAACTAGCTTTGGCCCACCTTGGGTTCAGGACGCCATAACTTGAGCTCGGGAATTCCGATTTGAATTCCAGAAGAAGTGTCGGATTTGTATCAAAGAAAGGAAACTTTTGAACCTGATTTGGTATTTTTTCTAAGCCAATTTGAACCCTCGTATTTCGCTTGGAATGAGCAGCTTGCACCAAAGTAGCATTCTTTGACTAGTCTTACACTTGTGGGTCCAATCTAACCATACCTAAGCATTAACCCTTGGTTTATATGACCATGATTCACCTCTCTCTCTCCCTTACCTGCTGCATTTCTAACCACACACCCCACAAGAGAGGAAAAAGCTGCTGATCCAAGAAGAAGAGAAGAGAAAGAAGAAACCCTCATCCATGCTTTGTGATTTTGGAGTTTGATCTCTTCCATACTTCATCAACTCTTGAAGGTATCTATATTTTCGAATTCCTCATGATTATATGATGTTTTTGATCCATGAATTTCTTTTTTTACTTGAGATTTAAGTTGAGTTTGAGAGATGGCATGAATAGGAAAGGTTAGAGGTCATTTCTTGCTCTTATGGCTTAGCTTGAGTTTGGGACTGATGTGATGCATCTTTAGTGATTATATGAACTTATTTTCTTCCATTCATGATTCATAATTCATGATAGATGTGTTAGGGTTGTTTCTTCTTTAATAACTTGGTTGAAACCTTGAGTTTTTAAGCATGAAAACTGGAATTTTCGAACTGCTCTCCCGGTATGAACTGTTGTCATGTTTTTTAGATGTGTTTGATGAATTCTTGCCTCCAATTTCGTGTATTAATGCATGGTTATCTATTACACATGTTTCTCTATGAATATGCTCTGTTTTGACCTGATTCCATGCCCCTTTTCAGCTACATATGTGCGTTAGAACATGACTTATTTTCTTTACTTCCTTGCAATGGTTTTGTGTGGCTGTTTTGGTGCTCAAAAGCTGATTATATGAACTCGTTTTGCTTCCTTTTTGATACTTGATACTTGATACTTGCTAGATGTGTTATGGATGAATTTCTTTCGAAACCCTTTGATGAATTGATGAGTTTTGAGCTTGGAAAACTGCTGCAAATCTGCTCCTCTTTCAACCGAACTGCTGTCAGGCTTTTTGGATTGGTTTGATGATTTCTTGAGCTTCATTTCGTGTGAAATTGCATGAACATGAAGTATTTTAGTTTCTTTACATGTTAGCTAAGTGTTCCCAAGCTTTTATCCCCTATTTTAACCCCATATTTGGAGATTATGGCCTGCTTGTATTCATGTCCTTCATTGCTTCTTTTTCTTGCATGGTTGAGAGGATCCTTGTTGTTGCTCATTATGGCTGTTAATGTGATGATTTGGTGATTATTTCATGCATGTTTTATCTGTCTTTGAGGCCTAAGAAATTCCCTAGGAGCTGCTGCAAAACTGCCCTGTTTTTTCCTTCAAAACATTGTTGCGCCAAAACATTTTTTTTGGAAAATTTGAACTGGACATGACCGTGTCCAGTTTGTACTGATTCTTGATACGGCCGTGTCATATGTTCAACTTGGGCATCTAATTTTATTAAATTCGGACACGGCCGTGTCCGTTTCCTCTGTGTTTTGGACATGGCCGTGTCATGTGTCACGGTAGCGCCCGGGGGAGTTTCTTTCGTCATCTCGTTGCTTTTCTTTACCTTCTCATCCCGTTTGTAACTTATATGCTTTGCTAACTTAATGTATTATGTGTTAACATGTATATTATGGATTTGTGGCTTGATTTATCTACTCGTTTTCGAATTAAGGCTTCAAATGTGAAGAATGCTACTCTAATGTGCGTATATGACTTCATGTCTCGTTTATATGCCTTCCATGGTTTTTTCTTGCTTCTTATATGATATGAATGCTTTGATAACATGTTGGATGACACGATATGCTTGTTATATGAAAATTATGAATTCGTCTAATGTGATTTATATGACTTATGATTTGATACGAACTTATATGCATTATATGTTGACTTGTTAAGCTTCATACGCATCACTTGCATTTATACGCATTCACCGAGCGTCAATAATGTTCATTTTGAGTCTAAGTTTGTCTCTTGTCTTTGTTTTGCTCTTAGGTTTGTTCCGTGGTTGAGGAAGTGGTTCGTTAGTCCACTTTTGGTCCGTTTTGTTCGGTTTGGTTGACGAGGTGAGGTTTTCTTTCCTTTTAGTTATTATGACCTAAAACCCTATTTGTATTTCGTACCCGCATGCGACTTATATATGTATATGTATAAATACTTGTTCAATACGTATTTTATGGGATTTGTCCCGTTTGTCATGAGGCTTTGAAAAAACGCTGTTATATGTATCTAAGCTCTATTTTCGTTTACCTTGCAAAGTTTTGATAAGAGTGTCTGTGTATAATCGTGATATGACTTGTGTATATACTTCGTATGGTAAGTGTAAGTATAAGTTTGGGCCCCGGAGAAGTGAAATTTGATCTCGGGTCGGCCATGGGGTCGTCGGGCTCTCTCATCAGCACGACTCCACATACGGGAGCTTGGCTCAACCTCCGGAAGTCGAGGGGAAAGCAAGTTCTCTTATGCCGACGGGTACATGTGACATGGCCCATTGAAGGAGCGAGCGGGATCCCCCGACTCATGTTATGTGTATGTGTGGGGGTTGAGAGGGGCACCTCGCTTCCCCAAACGGTGTAGGGGTGGGATTGATTCATGTTTCATTTTTTTTTCGCTATGCCTTTGCTTTGGAGTAAGTGGGTTGGAAGTCAAGCTTTCGGATTAGTATGTTTATGCTTTTGTTTACGGTTGTGAAACGGGGGTGAATTTCTAAACACTAAAACATGGTTGATTTTGGCCTTCGACCTTAAACTTCTTTCTTTATATATCTATTACCACGGGTTAAACGTTTTAGAATACAAAAACCACAGCCGGTTCATGAATCCTTTCAGCTTTGAATATGCTTTGCTCATATGTATATATATGGGTGCGTGTGTTATTCCCCTCACCAGTCTCTAGGACTGACCCTCGTTGTTTCTCTCTTTTTCCCTCTTTGTCTTGAGTTTGCAGGTACCCGTTTGGAGTTGGAGCTAGGCGGTTGTCTTTGAGTCTTGGTTGTGGATAGCTCGAGTCACATGCATTATATTTTGTTTTTTTTATGCATTTTGATAGATTTAAAATATGTACAAGTTATTTCTTTAATTCAAATTGTAAGGGTTTATATAACTTGACTCACTATATTTTGATATGTCTCGAGTATGTTTATTTGTTTTGGTATCCTGGTACTTCCGCATTTGTTATCCGTTTTTATTGCGCACTCTTAGTTAGGGTCTAGACCGCCTAGCTTAGGTTGGAATTTTGTTTGTCACCCGTTCTCCATGGCTTGATGCATGGGCAGAGTCTCTATTTCGTTACACGTGTCAGGCTATGGTGAGGGGGATGTGGTGCCCTTCGCTCCAGGGTGTTACATGCTTGAACTTTGAAGCTTTGATGTATGAATGAAATTCTTGCCTTAGGTGTTATTTCTTGGATTTTATGCTTATATTATGTTCTTATATGATGCATGAATGTTCTGTAATGCTTATTTGAGGATTTGGAAGCTTAATTTCAGGTTTTGGGATGTTTTGAACTCATCCCCATCGTGTTCCAACTTAATTTCGCGTTTTTTTCAGTTCTGGACCAAATCCATGGGGGTGGATTTTTGCAGTGTAAAAATGCATGGTCATGGATTTAGGGTAGTAGCTTCTAGACCAAATCTACGGGGTTGGATTTTTGTGAAGGAAAATTCCATGGTCGTGGATTGTCCCCAGCCATGTTTTCTTGATTCGTCTCACTTGTTTTGCCTCTCGTTTGTTCTTTCCTTATTTTTATTATGTCTCTAATGTATTGTGACCTCATTGTATGTGGTGAAATCTCATGCATACCTTATATTAAGATCTTTATACCTCAATAATGCTTAAGTTGTCTTAATTGACTAAGTTATGCGTTTAATTAAATTGTGTGACTTCCTATGTGACTTGTGACCAGGCTATGCTATATTTGTTCATGATTGAGCATCACATTTCATTAAGAGAATGATATGACTCCATATGCATGCATAACTCTCATAAGTGATTTGTTTCTTAAGCCGTGCGTCGTATACTTGGTTGAGTCAGGTCTTAATTGTGAGTTGTGGTCGTGTTGTGTTGCTAGGTGTTGAGTCTGAAGACAAGGAGACCTGACCGTGGGTTGTGTTCATTGTGTTGGCCGAAGCTCTAAGTAAGGTGAGGTTATTAATATCCCTTTTGGCTGCAGACACAACGTAAGACCTTTACATTATTGGTTTTCAAATATTCCCTTTTTGTAAAATTATGTATAGGCTTACTATGCCGTTTGGAGAGCTTGGCTCATACGTAATAGGTACTTGTATTGCTAATCAAAACCATTGCGAAGTATGACAAATGATTTGGTATTAGGGATATGTACCCAAATTGGATTTTAAATTATGATATGTATATGTAAGTAAGTTGTAGCGAGATTATTATGCATGTGGGTTTCCATGAGGACGCTTGTGGACATATTGAGCTCACGAGATCGAGAGAGTGGGAACACCGGGAAAGCATCGGGCCTAAAGGCTAACCCTCACTCGCTCCCACCCTTTTGAGAAGTCGGATCACCGATGGAGGTATTGGTGCAATGTCTTCTTGAGCCGGTTGGATGAATCCTTCGAATGGACTCTTTTCGAAGGTTACGTAGGGCTTCGAAACCCCGTAACATATATTTGTGGATAGTGGGGCCGTACATGCTCTATCAAAAGGAGTTAGGTGGGATTGTTTGAAAGTTTGATGTTTTATGTTGTGGAAGTGAAAGTTGGGGGCTCGTTTTTCGCCGAGCATTTTGATTATGTTAGTTCGTCGGACCGTTCTTTTATTAAACCTTGCATTGATTTCTGAACTACGGACCCGAACACCTTTGTATAGCATGCATTATACCTCTTGTATTTATATAAGTATTTAGCCCTCACCGGTTCGTTTGACCTGACCTTTTTTACCTTTGTGTCGTCTGTAGGTTTTGAGTTCGTGCTAGGCGGTAGTTGAGTCCGTAGGTTCGTCGTGTCAAGTTAGCATGCGCTTTTATTTATGCTTGTGTTTAGCACACTCTTGTGATGATGTTGGTTTTGGATACTTTTTTTATAGATTCTTATGATGTATTTTCGGAATATGTTAGGAAGACCATGTTGGTCACTTAGGATGGATTTACTTATTCGTATTTTGGGAATTATGCGCTGGAACGTGACGGTCACTTAAGTGTTGATATGAATATGTTGCGCTTGTGAATCATAAAGCTTGATGGAATTATTACTTATGTTATCTCTTGGTTTACCATGCTTGTATGGAATTTTATGTCTCGTATTTTGGAATGCTTCCGTGTTGTTTCCTTGTTGTTATGGAGTTGTTTTGGAACCGCCTACCTAGGATGTTCATCCATCACTGCCTGCTTCATGTACTACGCGTATACGGAAGACCATTTCATATGCTAGTCGAACTCGTAGCGCGGGATAGGATGTGATAGCCCTCTTTTAGGGCGTTACACCCTATTCGGTAGGTATCAGAGCCGAAGGTTCAAAACCGGGCTCTTGAGTCGTCTCGACCCGTCTAGGTCATACCGCATAGGGACAATGTGCTTTCGTGTTTATTTATTTTGCTTTTGCATATGACTACATGTTATTTGTATCTTGTTATTTATTGCTTTTATTATATGTAATTGCATTTCTTAAATGATATTATGTGACATGAGCATATGACTAACCAACATGCATACATGATTGAATTGTGTAGGATGCCTCCGCGTCATCGTGATCGCTCTCCGGCTCGCCAAAGTGAGCAAGATCCACCGAGGAATAATCAAATCCACCTCCACCCCCTTCTCTACCTAACGTAGCGGATCTTATGGCTCTTATGACTCAATTTGTGCAAGCCGTTAATGCACAACAAGCCGCTTAACAAGCTGCACAAGCACCTCCTCCGGCACCTCCTCCATTACCGACTCCGGTTGAGAGTGTTTATGATCGGTTTAGTAGGCGTCGTCCACCTATATTTCCGGGCACCACGGATGACATGAAAGCGGAGTATTGGATTACAACCATTGAGAGAATCTTCCGGGTTGTTACTTGCACCGAAACGGAGAAGGCTTTATGTGCTATTGATCTACTTCGTGATGAGGCTTATAATTGGTGGCGTAGCACCATATCCCGTCTTGGGGTTGGTGAGGATAACGTGATATGGGATATATTTGCTAGAGAGTTTCGGGCACACTACATACTGAAACAAGCAAGGAAGCGCCGTGAAAGGGAGTTCACCAATTTGGAGCAAGGGTCGATGTCCCTAACCAAGTATATAGCCGAGTTTAACCGTTTAGTTCCATATTCACCGCATATTACGGATGATGAAGCGAGGAAATCGGAAAAGTTTATTGAGAGTCTTCGAGGTGACATAGCAAAATCAATGGTTTCGGTTGAAATTATCGATTGGACTACCGCTACGTCTACGGCATTGAGGGTTGAAGCGGAGAACCAAAGATTCCAAGCTAAGGAAGTTATTTTGGGCCCCGGAACCGGTTCAAAGGTTGGGTGCAAGAGGGAGTTTATTACAACAAAAACCCTGTGATATACCTAATTAGCACTCCGAACCCTGTGATTTGAAAATTCTCAAAGCAAACCCTATGATTGTAATAAATTAGCACTCAATTAGCATTTCAAACCCTACAACCGTGGTTGTAGGGTTTTGAGTGCTAACTTTAATACAATCACAGGGTTTTGAGTGCTAATTTATATAATCACAGGCTCTTTGAGAATTTTCAAATCACAGGGTTTGGAGTGCTAATTAGGTACATCACAAGGGGTGACCGTGCAAAAAACTCGTGCAAGAGGGCAACCTCATATTCTCCATAATTTCGCTCTCGGCAAGCTAAAAAAGGATGCCCTATGGACAAAAAGGGCAAGGGTAAGGTTTCTACTTCTAAGTTTCCGGCCTCTCGCCAAAAAAGGTCGAGACCCATGTGAGCATTGTAACGGTACTAGTCACACCAGGGATAATTGTTGGAAAAATCACAAGAAGTGCTTCAATTATGGGAGTTCGAAACATTTTGCTCGGGATTGTGATCAAGACAAGACACCGCGTTCGGCTAAGAATGCTAGACCCGTTGTACATACTCGCGCTAATGCACTTGATGGCGAGCAAGAAGATGCTGAGATTGACCCTACCGCGGTCGTAGAAGGTACAACCCACATACATGACATACCCATACATGCATTATATGATCCGGGTGCTTCTCATTCGTTTATTACTCCTATTACTACTGCTATGTTGAATTTGCCTATTGCGAGTGATTCTATGCTTAATATTGTACGTTCTCCTTTGGGTGGTATGATTAGAACTGATTGCTTGTATCGTAATTATCCGGTGAGTATTGAGGGACATATCTACCCGGCGAACTTGATTATTATTCCGATGAAGAAGTACGATGTGATTCTAGGCATGGATTGGCTATATGCACATCAAGCGAAGATGGACTATTTTGGGAAGAAGGTTGAGTTGGGTACCGGTGTTGTTATAGGTTTGGGTGTTCGTGGGAGTCCATTTATTTGTTTGTTGGAAGCTAAGAAGATTATTCGAGATGGAGCTACCGGTATGTAGCTTATGTGTTGAACCGGCCTAAAGATCAAATTAAGCTTGAGGACACAAAAGTGACGAATGAGTTCCCCGATATCTTTCTGGAGAGTTTAGGGACTTTGCCACCGGAAAGAGAAATTGAGTTCGTGATTGATCTATTCCAAGAGGCCTAGCCGTTTTCGAAGACTCCGTAAAAAATAGCTCCCACCGAACTCAAAGAACTCAAAACTCAACTTGACGAGTTATTGGCGTGTGGGTTTATACGGCCGAGCACTTCACCTTGGGGTGCCCCGGTGTTGTTCGTGAAGAAGAAGAACGGGACACCTCCTATGTCCATAGACTTTCGGGAGTTGAATAGGATGACAGTGAAGAACAAGTATCCCCTCCCGTACATCGAAGAGTTGGTCGATTTGTTGCAAGGTTCGAAGGTATATTCGAAGCTCGATCTCCGACAAAGTTATTATCAATTATGGATTAAGGAGTCTGATATACCGAAGACGGGCTTTAACACGAGATATGGACACTATGAGTTCGTTGTGATGCCCTTCGGACTTACCAACGCACCCACAAATTTTATTGATTTAATGCATCGGGTTTTCAAGGAATTCTTGGATAATTTTGTGGACATTTTCATTGATGACATCTTGGTTTTCTCTAAATCGGTTGAGGATCACGCTCTACATCTTCGTTTGGTACTTGAGAAGCTTCATGAGCACAAGTTGTATGTTAAGTTTAGCAAATGTGATTTTTTGATTGATCGGGTATCATTCTTGGGACACATTATTTTCGGTGATTGGATTTTAGTGGATCCTTCTAAGATGGAAATCGTTTCTCTTTGGGAGCAACCGAAGAATATGTCGGAAGTAAGGAGTTTTCTAATATCGTAGCACCTCTCACTCGTTTAACTAAGAAGGAAACGAAGTTTGTGTGGGATGAAGCTTGTGAAGAAAGCTTCCCTGTGCTTAAGGAGAAATTGACAATGGCTCCTGTGTTGACCTTACCGGAAAGATCGGATGGATTTTCAGTTCTTATCGATGCATCCAAGGAAGGATTGGGATATGTGCCTATGCAAAATGGTTGGGTGATTGCTTATGCTTCAAGGAAATTGAAGGGGCACGAGCAGAATTACCCAACACCCGATCTTGAATTAACTGCGGTGATATTTGCCTTAGCAAAATGGTGACACTATCTTTATGGAATTAAGTTTGAGGTATTCACCGATCACAAGAGTCTCCGTTATTTGTTCACACAAAAGGATCTAAACATGAGACAATGTCGGCGGATGGAATTCTTAGAAGACTATGATTGTGTCATACAATACCATCCGGGGAAGGCGAATGTAGCTGCGGATGCCTTGAGCAGGAAAGTAAAGATTACTAATCTTGAGGCCGATTCCGGGAAGGGTGAAGCCGAGATCCTTGTTTCGCAACCAAGGTTGGCTAACATCACTATACGACCGGATCTGAGGCAACGAATCCTAGTTGCTCAATCTACTGCTTAGTGGATTCAAAGACAAGTGGTTCAGGCAAGAGCTAATCCATAGTCTAAGTTTGGATTCGATGATTTGGGGATCTTTAGGTACAAGGGCCGAGTATGTATACCGGATGGGTTGCAAAGGTTAGTCCTTGAAGAAGCACATAGGACCGTTTACATGATGCATCCGGGTGGCAACAAGATGTACCGGGATCTTAAGAAGTACCCTTGGTGGCATGGAATGAAACGGGATGTGGCTAATTTTGTTAAGAAATGTCAGGTTTGCCAACAAGTTAACGCCGAACATCAATTACAGGCGAGTAAGTTGCAACCGATACCTATACCCGAGTGGAAATGGGAACAAGTCACCATGGATTTCGTGACCGGGATTCCGAAAGTACAAAAGGGATTTGATGGAATTTGAGTTATTGTGGATCGCCTCACCAAATCTGTACACTTTCTACCGATCCGATCAACCGATAAAGTGGAGAAATTGGCGGAGTTGTATCACTGAGAAATTGTGAGATTGCATGGGATACCCGCTAGCATCATTTCGGCTAGAGATCCTTGTTTCACTTCAAAGTTGTGGAAGGTTCTTAATAGATTGTGGGGTACGAAGTTGAGTTTTAGCGTTGCATTTCACCCGCAAACCGATGGACAATCCGAACGGGTAATTAAGTTTCTCGGAGATTTGTTAAGGGCTTGTGTGTTGGATTTTTCCGATGAGTGGGATAAGCAATTGACTTTGATCGAATTTACTTACAACAATAGCTACCAATCTTAGATCAAGATGGCCCCGTATGAAGCTTTGTATGGCCGTAAGTGTAGATCTCCTCTATATTAGGATCTTTAGGACTGGAAATGGACGGAGGAAGACGGTTTGGAGTGAGGAACCAAACCCGATATCATTAAGGGAACAATTGACAAAGTGGAAAAGATTAAGCAACACATGAAAGCGGCATAAGACCGGTAAAAAAGTTATGCCGATCGGAGAAGGAAAGACTTGAAATTCGAAGTGGGTGATCGGGTTTTCTTGAAGGAAACACCTAGAAATGGGTTCTCACGAATTGGAAAGGGTGGTAAGTTAAATCTGAGGTTCATTTGTTCGTTTGAGATTGTGGAACGTATCAAGAAAGTAGGTTATCGCTTGGATTTGCCTCCGAATCTCACGGGAATCCATAATGTGTTTCATGTATCACAATTGAGGAAGTATTTTCGGGATGAGATGGAGACTATACCGATAGAAGAGGCACAATTGGATCCGGACTTAACGTTTAAACAACAACAGGTGAAAATCTTGGATAAGAAGGTCAAAGAGTTGAGGAATCGACAAATCCCGTTGGTTAAGGTACTTCGGAAGGATCTAAGGCTTGCACAAGCTACTTGGGAAATGGAAGTTAAGATGCGTGAGCATTATACGGAATTGTTCGAGGTCAAATCAAAAATCTACAGACCAGATTTCTTTAAGGAGTGGAGGTTGTGATGCCCCGCTTCTCGATTGAAGGTAAGTTTTGATACGTGAGCGCTCGATCTACCCCTTTTTGTATTTTAATTCTTGTGAATATATGCCTTAATTGATCTCGTATGAGTGATTATGTGTCATATGTTCTTCGAATGCTATATGTGGAATTTTAGAATGATAATTATGTGTTCATGTTGTTGTCATTAATTTTAACTAGCATGCTTCGTGTTTAAATAACAAACGTGCTTATTTGGAAATTAAAGCATAATGAGGGGTAAATTGGTAAATTTACTTTTAAGCCTGGAAACTGATTAGATATCAATGAATTTGAATTTGAAATTTTATGACTAGTTCGTGAGCACTTGAATCATCCAAATCTGAGTTCGAACGAAAAAGTTATGGCCGATTTACAAAATCAAATGGAAAACTCAACATTTTGGGCCAAATCCGTCGACCGCGACCTAATTTCAATTTTTGCCCAATTTCAAACCCAATTGAGCTGTATCATATTCGTTTGACCCGCTCCATGACCCGCATTCTACCCTAATCTCTGACCCAATTTTAGATTTTGACCCAGCAACTTAAACGTTGTTTTGCAAGAGAAAATCATATTTTCTAAATTAAACCTAAGACTAACGTTCAAAACCTCTCCATCTTCTTTATTCTCTCTCAACCTCCATTGAAGAACCAAGCTTAAGAACACCAAGGTCCATGGATTAAACCTTGAAGAATTCAAGACTTCATCTTCTCCATCTCGTTTCTCAAGCTTGAAGGTAAGTTTTGGTGTGATTATTCGGGTTATGCTTTGAGCTTGAAGTTCTTGGTAGAAGCATGAACTAGGGTTCGATTTTTATGATTTTAATCCATGACTTAGTTGCAATTCATGTTCTAAGTATGCTAATTGAACTTTAGAAGCATGTTTAGGTTAGATTCTTGTTATTCACTTTATTTCACCATTTTTTTTTAGTTTTGAAGGTTGAAGAAATTCTTGCATGTCTAATGTATTTGATTTGTTACAAGTTTGATGATTTAGTATGATTATGTTCGAGTTTTTCTGAAGTTTAGAATCAATTGTAGTCGAATTCTGTCTAGGATTAGGAATTCACCATTGAAGAGCATGCTTGAACTTTGAAGCTTTGATCTATGAATGAAATTCTTGCCTTAGGTGTTATTTCTTGGATTTTTTGCTTTTAATATGTTCTTATATGATGTATGAATGTTCTATAACGCTTATTTGAGGATTTGGAAGTTTAATTTCAAGTTTTGGATGTTTTGAACTCATCCCCGTCGATTTGCAACTTGTTTTCTCGTTTTTTTCAATTCTGGGCCAAATCCATGTGGGTGGACTTTTACATTGTAAAAATCCATGGTCATGGATTTAGGGCAGTAGCTTCTGGACCAAGTCCACTGGGGTGGATTTTTGTGAAGGACAAAATCGACGGCCAAGAATTGTCCCCAACCTTGTTTTCTTGATTTGTCTCACTTGTTTTCCCTCTCGTTTGTTCTTTCCTTATTTTTATTATGTCTCTAATGTATTGTGACCTCGTTATATGTTGTGACATCTCATGCACACCTTATATTATGTTCTTTATACCTCAATCATTCTTAAGTTATCTTAATTAACTAAGTTATGCGTTTAATTAAATTATGTGACTTCCTACGTGACTTGTGACCATGCTATGATACATCTATTCATGATTGAGCATCACATTTCAATAAGAGAATGATATGACTCCATATGCATGCATAACTCTCATAAGTGATTTGTTACTTAAGCCGTGCGTCGTATACTTGGTTGAGTCAAGTCTTAATTGTGAGTTGTGGTCGTGTTGTGTTGCTAGGTGTTGAGTCTCAGGACAAAGAGACCTGACCGTGGGTTGTGTTCGTTCTATTGGTCGAAGCTCTAAGTAAGGTGAGGTTATTAATATCCTTTTTGGTTGCAGACACACCGTAAGACCTTTACATTATTAGTTTTCAAATACTCCCTTTTTGTAAAATTATGTATAGGCTTACTATGTTGTTTTGAGAGCTTGGTTCATACGTATTACGTACTTGTATTGCTAATCAAAACCATTGCGAAGTATGACAAATGATTTGGTATTAGGGATTTGTACCCAAATTGGATTTTAAATTATTATATGTATATGCAAGTAAGTTGTAGCGAGATTATTATGCATGTGTGGTTTCATGAGGACGCTTGTAGACATATTGAGCTCACGGGATCGAGAGAGTGGGAACACCGGGAAAGCATCGGGTCTAGAGGCTAACCCTCACTCGCTCCCACCCTTTTGAGAAGTCAGATCAGCAATCGAGGTATTGGTGCAATGTCTTCTTGAGCCGGTTGGATGAATCCTTCGAATGGATGACTCTTTCCGAATGTTACGTAGGGCTTCGAAACCCCGTAACATATATGCGTGGATAGCTGGGCCGTACACCCTCTATCAAAAGGAGTTAGGTGGGATTATTTGAAAGTTTGATGTTTTATGTTGTGGAAGTGGAAGTTGGGCGCTCGTTTCTCGCCGAGCATTTTGATTATGTTAGTTCGTGGGGCCGTTCTTTTATTAAACCCTGCATTGATTTCTAAACTACGGACCCGAACACCTTTGTATGGCATGTATTATACCCCTTGTGTTTATATACGTATTTAGCCCTCATCGGTTTGTTTGACCTGACCTCTTTTACCTTTTTGAGTTCGTTAGGCTATAGTTGAGTCTGTGGGTTTGGCATGTCAAGTCTAGCATGCACTTTTATTTATGCTTGTGTTTAGCATACTCTTGTGATGTTGTTGGTTTTGGATACTCTTGTTATGGATTCTTATGATGTATTTTCGGATTATATTAGGAAGACCGTGTTGGTCACTTAGGATGGATTTACTTATTCGTATTTTGGGAATTATGTGTTGGACCATGACGGTCACTTAAGTGTTGATATGAATATGTTGCGCTTCTGAATCATAAAGCTTGATGGAATTATTACTTATGCTATCTCTTGGTTTGCCATGCTTGTATGGAATTTTATATCTCATATTTTGGAATACTTCGGCGTTGTTGCCTTGTTGTTATGGAGTTGTTTTAGAACTGCCTAGCTAGGATGTCTGTCCGTCACCGCTTGCTTCGTATACGGCGTATATATGGTAGACCATTTCATATAGTAGTTCAACTCGTAGCGTGGGATAGGATGTGATAGCCCTCTTTTAGGGTGTTACAAGACACGTTATTTAACCTTTTAAGCATGCATGCATACACGAAAAGAACTAAGGAAAAATCATACAGGGCAAGAAAACAACAAATTGATTCATGCATGCAAGTTGAGGAACACGTTTCACGTATTACGTCATATATCATGCATAAGAGCATCCAAATTACATAACAAATTCATAATAAAACAAGTAACACATAATATAACAAGTTACTAATGCATACAAGGAAATAAAGAACCAACAAGAACAAGAAAAACCTGAACGAAATGAAAAACAAAACATGACAGCAGCTACAACTCGAAGGTTGCCCGCGACCCCAAACCAGCTCAAAGGTGGGCGCGGCCGCGACCACCACCTCCTCCAGCCTTCCAGCAGTCCTCAGGTAGAAGTTGGGGCTAAAACAGGTCGTGGGCGCGACCTAAAACAGGCATGTTTTGGTCGAGGGCGCTACCTCGGCGAGCTGACAGCGGGAAGAGCAAAATAGGCGTTGTTCTTAGTCTTCAAAGCTTCAACACCAACAGAAGCTCTAGGAATCAAAAGGGAAAATAAAAGACAACAAAAGAAGCACAAAACAACAACCAAACTTGCAGTAAACAAGGACGAAACAAGATTGAATGCAAGAGATCATATTCCATCTTCTTCTTCAAGTTTCATATATGTTCATCAATGGTGGTCCGATTTTTAGCCAATTTCCATGAAATTTCAGTTCATATTTACACAAAAGAAGGTTAAGAGATCATATATCATTCATCAATTCAAATAATAAAGCAAGTATGGCATGATTTCTTCAACAAAAGAGCATTTAACCTAACTATTCATTCAACCATGCAAATCAGGCCCTAATCTCCATGAAAATGAACAAAATCAGGTTTAAAAGAAAGGTAGGGAGATGGAGGTTTGAATTCTGAGCTTAGCTTTCAAATTTGACGAAGATTGGAGGTCAAACGAGCAAGAAATGTCCAAGAGTGAACAGTGACTGCTCTCTTCCTTCCTTTCTCCCTTACTGCTTCGGTTTCTGCTTCTTTCTTCTTTTTCCTTGGGTTGAACTGGGATGAGGGCTGGAGAGTGAGATAGAGGGTTGAATAAGGGTTAAATGGGTTGAAAAACGGGTCGATTCGAATAAGAAACGGGTCCGTTATGAGCAAAACGGACGAGGGTTCCAAATCTATCACACAGGGTCGTGTTTCGGGCGAAATACGGGGGTCCAAACGGGATTATAAAAGTATGAGGTCAAGTTCTATAGCTTCCATTCTTTGTTATAAATCCGACGTTGCTTCCGGATTTTGAATCCGAATTCCCGATCTTAAGTTACGCCTTCCGGAACCCAAGGTGCGCTAAAACAAGTTAGGCCCTTAAGTCCCTAACAAATAAAACAGTTCAAAAACCGTATCAAATGAACACAAAATCATGCAACGAATATAAAAATACATTCATAACACATATAAATCATACATATCACATAATCACAAAAATAAAAAACGAGAACGGAGGCAAACAGATTAAAACGAGCAAGATAGGCATAAACGTTCAAATATTTCATATAAGGCCCAATTAAAAATTAACTATTAAGTCAAATAAATTCAAGAATATCACATAAAGAATAAAATAAACACATAATTCGCGTAATTAAATAATTTAAATGTGCATTTAGCTCACTCGTAAAGGCGTACCTGTACAGCCGGACGAGCGGGATGTTACAATCAGACGTCTGGCGAGTACGGACTTCCACTAAATCCTTAAAACATAACATAAAAACCGAATTCATAAATACAATTCCAACCCCACATCCATGGTGTTTCGGGAATCAAACCCTATCCACCTATAATACAAACACATACGGGGTAGCTAACCCACGATATGCCTTCCCTGGTTATCCACCGAGGGCTCAAGATACCATGCCTTCCCAACCTCTAAGAGTCGCACGTGAATATCTCAAAAGGAACTATACACAGGCCAAACTCGACGGCCATTGCCGTCCCGGACATTCCTTGCCCATAATTCAGGGGGCCAACGTACCATAACAAACCATATTCCCATGTTTCAGGGCACAACTTGCTAAACATAATATAAACGTATAAAAGGATTCAAAATCTTAAGCTTACATAAGCTCATACGTATACCGATTCCATAAAATTCAAACATTTCCATAAACCATAATCATAGCTTAAAAACACGTATTTAAATATATATAAGATTTATATTCGCATATGGGGAGAGAAAACAACATATAATAGGTCATAGGTCAATAACTAAAATGAAAATTCCTAAGCCTCCCTTATAACAAAAGTAGAGAAGTAGGAGAGCAAACGGGAGGACAACCACCTAAACCTCGGGCTCCCGAACGTCCGGAAGAGGCTCTGCAACAAATGAAGACAATACCCAAGACTTAGAATAAATTATGAACCATATATACGGCCGACAATGCTTATGAATGTGATGGATGCAAATAAAATGCAAGAATGTATCACTTAAGTCATTTACGTTCATAACTCGTACAAAACGTATCAAATCAATGTTGGAAAACACGAATCAGAAAGCAGCGGAATTTAAAAAAATTTTCCCAACAAAAGGACCTTGAACTCGGCATCGTGTAACCAAATTCGTAAAGATAGAAAACTTACTTTTCTTTTATTCTTTCTTGAAGCGTTTCAAGCCACCCAAGAACGCTCTTCTCGCGGCTTGATCCCCTCTCCTTGGTAAAGCTCGAATCTTCAAACTTCTAACTTGAAGTCTCTAGAGAAAGTCCACCAACTTGATCACAATCTAACTAGTAAGGATGCTAGTTCTCTAGTTAGTGTTTAGGCTTAACCTAGGGTTTAATATAATCTTGGAGAAAGGAAGGTGCTCAACACATGAACCAAAAGAATTGTCTATTAGCTCTAAAGGGGAGCTCGAGCTCCCCTATATATAGGAGGGAGTGCCGATCCAAATCCTTGTTGGACAAGGATTTGGTTCCTCTCTCTCCAATTACTTGATTATCAAGTATTTTCCAACTTTGACTTTGAATTCTAATTCTAGTCAACTTTTAAGAGAGCTAAAAATATCCAAACTATTTTTGGATAATTTTATACTTTATTTATTATAAAATAAATAACTTATTTTTATCTAATTAATTAATTCGTAATTAATTAACTAGATTATTTTCTCCAAAATTAGACTTTCTTTTTAATTCAAAATTAAACCAAAGTCTATTAAATAATTAACACATTAATTATTTAACATCACATAATCACGTGTGGCACACGTGTCTTAATGAAACGTGTCCAATCACGTGAGCCACACGTGTGATTTCACACGTGTGGAACCCCTTAGGCTCGATTAACTCGTTTAATCATTTTTAAGCCTCAACTCATGTAACCAAGTTGTTGTGTGTGACCCTCTAGGTTCTCAATTCAATTAGCAGTGACCCCAATTAATTAATTCACTAATTAATTAATCATTCCACAGATTAAACGACCATAGTCTAGCAATAGGTGTTTAACCCCTAGCTGAATTGGAATGTTCGGATTCGACAGAACCTTTAAGTCATTGATTCATGTGAGATACAATCCTCCTACTTACTATCTCTCAACCAAGATCTAGGGCAAGGGAATAATCAGAACCCTAATAATCCGGTCTTAAAGCTAAGTGCATTTCATATCCATTTGATCTCAATCCAAGAAACCCTTTTCTTGATGTCTTGATCTACTGCCTTGGCCAAGGACTCCATATGGCATATGAATGACTTACACAATAAGAGATCACCTTGCAAATGCAAGTGTAGGTCCTATCTTGATTCTCATTCACTTTCATGAGTCACTTGTGCAGCCCCAGCATAAGCCTTGAATCAGTTGTCTAAGGCGACACCCTTTAAAGCTTATGCCTAAGACTACAGAGTTAACTCATAAAGTGACAAGGAACCTCAAGTCTAAGGGTCAATTAATCACATCAATGACTCGTGAGATATTTCCTAATCTGGAAGTTTCCATTTCCTGAAATAGAAACTTCCTTTCCCATTTAGGAATGTTCTCACACGGGGCACCTCAGTGAACTTACTTATTAAAGTAACCACCCTTATGTATCACGCACGTATCAACTATACACTTTGCACCTCCATGAAACAAGGTGGTCCTTCTTAAGGGCGTGATCCCACAAGCAAGCCTTAGAGGAGTCAGGTTGACACTCCCACTGTCTGTAGGACTCATCGGCTTGGAGTATTTTACTAATCATGACTTATGAGATATAGGGCTCGTTTCATGAACCATTTCACCTAAATGGTAGAGTCCTAAAGTCATCAGGATTAGGGGAGTTCTCATACATGCACAGCTAAAGTAAACGCATACCAAACAAGAGCATATAAAGAAGTGTTGCCTCAATTCGTTATTTTATTCAAAGATTGTCTGTGATTACAATAAGGAAAAGCACAAAGCGGATAGACAATCGGCTTTCTAGGGCACTATTCCTAACAATCTCCCACTTGCCCGTCAAAGCCATTCTAAAGCTACTCTAAGTCCCATCTTCTGAAGATGACCTTGGAAAGCTTCTCGACTAAGGGGTTTAGTAAGTGGATCTGCCACGTTCTCTGCTGATGTGACCCTCTCAATTAGCACATCTCCTCTTTTGATAATATCACGGATTAGGAGATACTTCCTCATAATGTGCTTGGTCCGTTGGTGAGATCTTGGTTCCCTTGCTTGAGCAACCGCCCCAGTGTTGTCACAAAACACAGTAATGGGGTCTTTCATGCTGGGAACAACATTCAACTCTTGAATGAAGTTTCTAATCCAAACACCTTCCTTAGCTGCATCACTTGCAGCTAAGTATTCGGCCTCAGTGGTCGAATCTGCAGTGGTTGTTTGCTTGGAACTCTTCCAACTCACTGCTCCGCCGTTTAGGCAGAAAATGTATCCTGACATTGACTTAAAATCATCTAAGTCAGATGCAAAGCTTGCATCGCAGTATCCTTCGACATTAAGATCTTTCTGACCACCGTAAACTAAGAATAAATCTTTAGTACTTTTCAAGTACTTAAGAATATTCTTCACGGCAGCCCAGTGACCATCTCCAGGGTCAGATTGGAAACGACTCGTTACACTAAGTGCATAAGCCACATCCGGTCGAGTACATAACATTGCATACATTATGCTACCTATTACTGATGCATAAGGTGTATGAGTCATTCTTTCTTTCTCAAGGTTAGTCTTAGGACACATCTTATTTGAAAGACATGTTCCTACACTCATAGGAAGGTTCTTAACCTTCGCTGACTCCATATTGAATCTCTTCAATACTTTGTCAATGTACTTCGACTGTGATAGTCCTATTAACCTTCTAGATCTATCTCTATAGATTTTAATTCCAAGGATATAGGACGCATCACCAAGATCTTTCATCTCGAATTGGTTCGATAACCATAACTTAGTCACTTTCATGTCATCCTTCGAATTCCCAATAAGAAGGATGTCATCAACATAAAGTACTAAGAATTGCACCGAGGTCTGCAATTCCTTTCTATACACACATGATTCATTCGAAATTTGGATGAAGCCAAACGCTTTGACTGATTCATCAAATCGAATGTTCCAATTCCTAGAAGCCTGTTTCAATCCATAGATTGATCTTTGGAGTTTGCAAACCTTTTGCTCACTCCCACTGAATGTGAAACCTATGGGTTGCTCCATATAAATGTCTTTGTCAATGTCACCATTGAGAAAGGCAGTTTTCACATCCATTTGCCATATCTCATAGTCATAATATGCAGCAATGGCAAGCATGATTCGAATGGACTTTTGCATTGCAACTGGTGAAAAGGTTTCGTCAAAGTCCACGCCGGGTCTTTGAGTGAATCCTTTTGCAACCAGTCTTGCTTTGTAGGCCGCAATGCTTCCATCAACTCCAAGCTTTCTCTTAAAGATCCATTTGTAACCTATGGGTTTGACCCCATCAGGCAAATCTACCAAGGTCCAAACTTGGTTGGAGTTCATGGAGTCCATTTCGGATTTCATGGCTTCTATCCACTGTTCAGAGTCAGAATCTGAAAGTGCCTCCTCATATGTTAAAGGATCATTATCCTTTTGAGAGATTTCATGGAAGAATCCATACCATCTCTCCGGCTGTCTAGGAGTGCGTTCAGAACGCCTTAGAGGATGGTTTTCGTGTGTATCGAAATTCGTGATTGGTTGTAGTTGATCAGTAGGGGACGTCTCTTCAGTGGGTGGCGTGGGGTTACTTTGTACTTCTTCTAATTCTATGATCTTTCCTTTCTTTTCTTTAAGGAACGGTTCCTCAAGAAAAGTGGCATTTCTGGAAACAAACACCTTTTGCTCAGATTGATCATAGAAGTAGTATACTATGGATTCCTTAGGATAACCTACAAAGTAGCATAAGTTAGAACGAGATTCTAACTTATATCCCACTGTCCTCTTCACGTAAGCAGGACAACCCCAAATTCTTAAGTAAGAATAACTAGGGATTTTACCATGCCACATTTCATGGGGCGTTTTAGGGACTGACTTAGAGGGAACTAGATTCAGAATCTTTGCTGCACTTTCTAGGGCATAACCCCAGAAAGAAGGTGGTAAGTCAGTGAAACTCATCATGGAACGAACCATATCAAGTAGGGTTCGATTCCTTCTCTCAGAAACTCCATTAAGCTGAGGAGTTCCCGGAGGAGTCCACTGAGAGATAATCCCATTATCCTTGAGATGATTAAGGAATTCTTCACTAAGATATTCGCCTCCTCGATCAGATCGAATTGCTTTGATCTTGTGACCAGTTTGGTTCTCAACCTCCTTTTGAAATTTTAAGAATTTCTCAAAAGCTTCAGATTTATACTTCATTAAGTATACATAACCATACCGACTAAAGTCATCAGTAAAGGTTATGAAGTACTGATGATTGTTTCTAGTGCTTACACTAAGCGGTCCACAAACATCAGTATGGATCAAATCCAAAACCTTAGTGGCACGTTCCACAGTTCCATTAAAAGGGACAGGATTCGCAAGAAGTTAACTCTTTGAGATCATTTTCAGAGAATGATCCTAAAGTGTTTATCTTGCTAATTCTGTTCTTGGAAATGTGTCCTAATCTTGCGTGCCATAAGGGAGCTGAAACTTTGTCATCTCTCTTACGCTTTGTTTCTCGTTGTATATTCATAATATTGATGTTTTGAGTTAGGTAAAGTCCATTACTTAGAGTACCGATATGAACGGAAGAGTTGTTCCGTTTGATAAAGTATTTACCATTCTTAATATAAGTTTCATAACCTTCACAATCTAATATTGGAACTGAAATTATATTACGAATAATGCTCGGTATATAAAGGACTTTATTTAATACTAACTCAAAACTACCTCAATCTAATCTAATTGTGCCTAAAGCTCGAGCTTCAACGTTTGAGCCATCGCCGATCTTCAAGACACATTCTCCTTCTTTGAGTTGTTGGACTTCACTTAGCATCTGTACATCATTACAGATATGAGTTCCACAACCGGTATCAAGTACCCAAGAACTAGAATTAATAGAAAGATTTACTTCAACGAGAAAGATACCTTTCTTTAGAGTAGCCTTGTACTCTGGGCAGTTTCTCCTCCAATGTCCCGCTTTGCCACAATGGAAGCAAACATCCTCTTTCTGATCACGCTTCTTCTTTTGGGCCTTCCCCTTCGAAATGCCACCAGTGGGCCTAAGGGGTTTCTTCTTCTTCTTATGGGCTTTCTTGCCCTTACCTTTAGAAGGCCCAGAAGAGGAAGATGGAGCATTCACCATCAAAACCTTATTATCCTTCTTGATCGTGCTTTCAGCAGTCACAAGTTGACTAATCAGCTCAGCTACAGTAGCACCAGCATGATTCATGTTGAAGTTAAGGACAAATGGGTTGAATGATGGTGGGAGCGAAGCTAGCAACAAATCCACTGAAAGCTCATCTTTCAGTGGCATGTCCATGGAAACAAGTTTCTCAGTAAGGGCAAGAAACTTGAGTCCATATTCATGGACACTTGAACCTTCCCTCATTCTCAAGTGGAACAATTCCTTTGAAGTGTTATACCTTGTAACACGTTCATGAGGGCGGTAAAGTTGCTCTAAGTGGTCGTAAATCTCCCAAGCAAATTCCATGGCCTCATGTTGCCTTTGCATGTCCGGAGACATGTTAGCCAACATAAGGCAACGGGCTTGGAGATTATCATCCTTCCACTTCTGAATCGCATCCCGCTCGGCCCGAGTGGGAGCCTCCCCTTCGGGACTAGGCTCCCCTTCGAAGAGATCATAAGTTCTCTTCTCAGAATCTAAAATGATTTTTAGATTCCTCATCCAATCAGAATAGTTGGGACCAGTCAACTTGTTTGACTCGAGGATCGATACAAGAGGGTTTTTGGTTGCCATTTCAAAACACGTAGAGAATCACAGAATCTACGACCTAAATGGTAAAACAGAGAACTAGTGAGCATGTTGAATTATAACGATATACAAAAGATAAGGTCTTTAATCTATTGTAGCTCCCACTGTTTTTCAAAGATCTAGAATTCCCAAAGATCTAAGAGGAACACGTTTCCCAATGGGTACTAAGATCCTAGGCATTTTACCTCGAACCTACGACTCGCGGACATTCTAAGTAAGAACCCTAGGTAGGTACAACTTACCAATTCTAACACCTTTAGAACTCTTAGTAATTGTTTTTGCATCACCTATCTTTCAATATGGACCCACGACTCGTGCGACATCCATATTTACTTAGGCGTTAAGCTAGACCCATCAATCATAAGATCATGACCAAAACTTAGTTCGAACGACCCACGACTCGCGGACATCGCCCTTGCTAAAATTGACCACGAAATATTGATCATTTGAAATGATTAATTAGGTAACTAAGAACTAATAAGCTCCACTAGCTATCCCACGACTCGCGGACAATAACTAGCTTTACTTACTAAACTTAAAACCTATTGATGGAATGCTAGGAATTTAATTCAAAATTTGCATCTCGAATTAAACACCTATTTGTTCGAAATCAGCTTAATATTTAATGGGAATTTTCGAATCAACCGGAGAGTTGTCCGGTTCGACCTCACCAACATATATGTTATCCAATTTTATTAGTCTTGATTAATGCAAGTACACTTAAATGCATTTCAAACAAGCACATAAACAGATAACATGACCTAGCATGATACTAACTTGTAATGATCATGGGTTCTACCTATCTTATGCGTGATATGTGGGAGCCACTCCACAATCACAAGTTCTAACATACATGCCACATAAACAGTTCAAATCACATAAGGGAAAGCGGTAACAAAATACGAGCCCTATCTCTATTACATTTAACGATTGAGATTCCCCTCCCTAACATTTTGAGGGGTCTTCACTTATGGCCTCCTTGTTACTTGAATGTGGTCCATCTTACTCCATGGGTGCATTGTCTCCAAAATGAAAATAAAACCTCACCACCTCTCTCTACTCTCAAATTACAATAAAAAGAAAAAGACATAAAGTAATAAGGCTCAATCTTCATATTGGCCTTAGACAATTACACGGGGCATACCCCGGCCTCAAAAACAGTAATATGGAAAGCCACATAATAAATCACATAACAGTACGCACATAAGTGAGGCTCCAACCTCAATTGAAAAACGCAACTATAGGGCTCCAACCCCAATTTAAACCATCCATGTGCATAAATTAAAACCATACATAGATCTAAACCCATGATCACCTAACATGCTTTTGCAAGAATTTAAATTTAACCAATAAATTAAAATTCTCGCTTTAAGCTCTAATAGCTTAAAACACGACTTGATGCGAGTCTTATTTATAAAAGTTTTCAATAAATCCCAAATTACCAAAACAAATAAAATTCCAATTAATTTCTGAAAATTAATAATTTTATCAAGATGTATTTTCCCAAAATATAAACCGTTTCAATTTATCAAAAAATCCCAATTTTAAGTTTTATTCAAAATTAAAATAAATATTCAAAAATAAAATTTTAAAATTCAAATGAAATTGGGACTGGATTGCACGAAACACGAAAAGGCCGGATCGCGAAAACGGGACCCGTACGCGGGCAAGCTGCGCGCTGCTGGGCGCGGCTTTCCCGCAAGCATGCGGGCGGGGTGGGCGGGCAGTCTCGGCCGCCCTGGCGCTCCCGGAAGGCTCCCGCACAGGCATGCGGGAGGTGCTGGGCGACTGGCCGGTCTGTCCCGGCCAGGCCTGGGCGGCGACGGGCGGCACGCCCGGGAGGGCCTCCCGCGCGGTTGCGGGAGGGTGGCGCGAGAAGCCCACGCGCGCGACGCCTTCGCGCGTGGGGTTTCGCGTGTTCGTCGTGATCCGGGTTTTCGTTTCGTGTTTTCGTTCAAAAGCAAAACCAATCCAAGAAATCCAAAAACAGTTTATACAGTTTCAAATCTAAAATTGTTTTCAAAAATTAATTTTTTGCAAAAACCAATTTTCAGAAACTTTCAGGAAAAAATACAGTTTCGTAATTCAGGCATTCTAAAACAATTACAAATACTCAAACGCATCAAGCCTAAGAATTTCTACCAAATTCAGTATTATTGAGACGAATCAGAAACACGATTAACGAGGTGGCTCTGATACCACTTGTTCGAAAACACGAATCAGAAAGCAGCGGAATTTAAAAAAATTTTCCCAACAAAAGGACCTTGAACTCGGAATCGTGTAACCAAATTCGTAAAGATAGAAAACTTACTTTTCTTTTATTCTTTCTTGAAGCGTTTCAAGCCACCCAAGAACGCTCTTCTCGCGGCTTGATCCCCTCTCCTTGGTAAAGCTCGAATCTTCAAACTTCTAACTTGAAGTCTCTAGAGAAAGTCCACCAACTTGATCACAATCTAACTAGTAAGGATGCTAGTTCTCTAGTTAGTGTTTAGGCTTAACCTAGGGTTTAATATAATCTTGGAGAAAGGAAGGTGTTCAACACATGAACCAAAAGAATTGTCTATTAGCTCTAAAGGGGAGCTCGAGCTCCCCTATATATAGGAGGGAGTGCCGATCCAAATCCTTGTTGGACAAGGATTTGGCTCCTCTCTCTCCTATTACTTGATTATCAAGTATTTTCCAACTTTGACTTTGAATTCTAATTCTAGTCAACTTTTAAGAGAGCTAAAAATATCCAAACTATTTTTGGATAATTTTATACTTTATTTATTATAAAATAAATAACTTATTTTTATCTAATTAATTAATTCGTAGTTAATTAACTAGATTATTTTCTCCAAAATTAGACTTTCTTTTTAATTCAAAATTAAACCAAAGTCTATTAAATAATTAACACATTAATTATTTAACATCACATAATCACGTGTGGCACACGTGTCTTAATGACACGTGTCCAATCACGTGAGCCACACGTGTGATTTCACACGTGTGGAACCCCTTAGGCTCGATTAACTCGTTTAATCATTTTTAAGCCTCAACTCATGTAACCAAGTTGTTGTGTGTGACCCTCTAGGTTCTCAATTCAATTAGCAGTGACCCCAATTAATTAATTCACTAATTAATTAATCAGTCCACAGATTAAACGACCATAGTCTAGCAACAGGTGTTTAACCCCTAGCTGAATTGGAATGTTCGGATTCGACAGAACCTTTAAGTCATTGATTCATGTGAGATACAATCCTCCTACTTACTATCTCTCAACCAAGATCTAGGGCAAGGGAATAATCAGAACCCTAATAATCCGGTCTTAAAGCTAAGTGCATTTCATATCCATTTGATCTCAATCCAAGAAACCCTTTTCTTGATGTCTTGATCTACTGCCTTGGCCAAGGACTCCATATGGCATATGAATGACTTACACAATAAGAGATCACCTTGCAAATGCAAGTGTAGGTCCTATCTTGATTCTCATTCACTTTCATGAGTCACTTGTGCAGCCCCAGCATAAGCCTTGAATCAGTTGTCTAAGGCGACACCCTTTAAAGCTTATGCCTAAGACTACAGAGTTAACTCATAAAGTGACAAGGAACCTCAAGTCTAAGGATCAATTAATCACATCAATGACTCGTGAGATATTTCCTAATCTGGAAGTTTCCATTTCCTGAAATAGAAACTTCCTTTCCCATTTAGGAATGTTCTCACACGGGGCACCTCAGTGAACTTACTTATTAAAGTAAGCACCCTTATGTATCACGCACGTATCAACTATACACTTTGCACCTCCATGAAACAAGGTGGTCCTTCTTAAGGGCGTGATCCCACAAGCAAGCCTTAGAGGAGTCAGGTTGACACTCCCACTGTCTGTAGGACTCATCGGCTTGGAGTATTTTACTAATCATGACTTATGTGATATAGGGCTCGTTTCATGAACCATTTCACCTAAATGGTAGAGTCCTAAAGTCATCAGGATTAGGGGAGTTCTCATACATGCACAGCTAAAGTAAACGCATACCAAACAAGAGCATATAAAGAAGTGTTGCCTCAATTCGTTATTTTATTCAAAGATTATCTGTGATTACAATAAGGAAAAGCACAAAGCGGATATACAATCGGCTTTCTAGGGCACTATTCCTAACAATCAATTCATAAATTTAATTCATAAGTTATAACACATAATTCAACCTTATAAAAACACTTAGAGGCCATGGTTCATGCAATAAAATCCCAATGAAAGCCACAATTAATCAATCATAATTCAAATCATATTATAGAGCATCAAATAACACGTTGGAATCAAGCCCGAAACAAAAAATAATCATATAAACGAAGGGAGAACAATTACAAACGAACACTAATTCTCCCCACCCGGAGAGAATTGTGCAGCGAGAAAATAGCAGCCACAACCCCTTGTTCAGCCCTGCTATCCACTCCAAACCACAACCAACATGTATAGGTATGTAGAGGCAAGAAAAAACTCAGCAAAACAGCTCAAAATCCCCAGCAAAACTGACAGCAAGAGTAGGCAATGAAAATGAGACAAGTTCTTGCATATAACACTGTGAAAAGTCCAAAAACATTAATGGAAACTTCCAAGTAACTCAAATACCATCAAATTCAATTCCATAAAACATTAAATGAAGCTCAAGTGGTCATCTTTCATGCCTCAAATCAAGAAAAACACAAGAGATGGCAAGAGATCTCATATATGAGCATAAAACCTAACTATTCTTGTCATAGATCATATCTCAATCATACATGGCTCAAAGTCTGAATTTCTTAGATGAAAATGATCACATAAGCATCTAGATATCAAATATATACTCACCTCTTGAAGATGAAGGAGAAAAATGAGGAATTCTGCTAAAAATCCCTGTTGGCCAAATAGTGACGGGATTGTTCTGGTTTCTCTCCAAAGATGGCTGAAAATCTCTTCTTGTCTTGTGTAGAACGAAATTAAAGAGAGAAGGATGGTAGGGTATTGAGTTGGGGTCATGTGGGCCCAGGTTTAAGGGTAATTGGTCAAGAATTGAAGGACTTATGTGCAAAATACTCCAGGGTGGTCATATAGGGCGCGAGATGAGTTTTCGGTCAAATTTCAGAGTATCAAATGGGCTTAGAAAAATATAAAGCTTAGTCTATTAGACCCAAATCATTGAAAGAATTCGAACGGAAGTCATAGAATTTGTATCTGAATTCCCGAGCTCCAGTTACTTACCCCGGAACCCAAGGTGCACTAAAAATATTTTAGCCTCCTTTAGGTTCCAAACGAAACAAACACTCCAAAAACTCGAAAAATAAACTTGAAAGCATAAAACGAGCATATTCACATGTTCATAACATGCATATATCATGCATAATAAATCGGCACAAAAATCAAAATTCAAATACGAGCATAAACGAAGCAAATACCAACAGAAAAGGTCAAAACATTCAAACATAAGAATTCATGTAATTAAAGAATAAGAATTAAACATCTAATAAACATATATTAAACATAAAAATGAAAAACTAAGGAATTTAAAATGCGCACATACGTCATACTTGTACGACCTAAAAGTCGGGTGTCACTGTAATGCCCCGTTTTCTCGACAAGTCAGGTATGACATCAAGAGTGGGTTTAGACCGAGTGTTATGTGATTTTAATTATGTTTTAATTGCTAAGTAACTGCTTAACTTAATAAGTTCGTGAACTAATTGCTATTATGTGACTTATATGACTTAAGTGATTATGTTACTAAACTCGTTTTAAAATGTTTACTTGTTAATTGAATGTTCTATTTCGAATATATACTTATTTGATCTTATAAGAAATCTTTGGATTCAATCGAATTTTGATTTGGACTCCAATTGGTCACCTACCAAACCTTGGGACCCTATTGAGCACCTAAATTGTTGAGAGACTAAAGTGTAATTTTTCCTCTTCTCCCTCACGTATTACACGACATCCCCCCTCTCATTCATTCATTCTTCTTCATCCTTTTTCTCTCCCAAGAAACCTCTCAAACCCTTACCCCATTCTCTCATTCAATCGATCCAAGTTAAGACAAGCAAACAAGAGGATTCTTCTTCAATTTCAAGGTAAGAACAAGCTCCACTTCATCATCTTCTTCTTCTCCCTTCACTCACCAATGTATATATGCATGTGGTTATATATATATATATATATATATTGTATATTTTGTGGGTTTGTATATTTGTGGAGTAATTGATGAATTGGTGATGTTTTATGCTTATATATGTTGTATTTGGTTGTTTTGTGAGTTTTGTTGCATTCCCTGATTATACGGGAGCCCGAGACAAGCCCCCCCTTCATTCTTCCTCCGATTTGCAAAGTTTCTCGCCTGTTATAGGGTTGCGCCCACCACCGTTTTTAAACCATTTTTGGTCATGGCCGCGACCAACAAGTCGAAGGTTTGTTGTTTTTCCTTCGCGGCCAAGACTGTTTTTCAGTACAATTTTATCACGGCGTCGACACACTTAAACGTGCTCCGATTAACCTGAAATTCAAACTGTAGAAACCTTTTTGAGTTTATAATATTCTCCAATTGGAATCACCTCAATATCATTTTTGGTTTGGGAGTTATAACTATTTTAATTTCGTGTCGCCATTTTACCGGAACACTACACTCACCCAACTTCGAGTTTACGCCATTTCCACCTCGCTTTGAACAACAATTTGAGTAACATATCATTGGAAAGGCCTATTTCTCTAGTTTCTTTCCAACAAACAAAACCTCTGACGCCCCGTGTCTCCGAAGCGTAATCCGACGACGTTTTCAAGTAAGTCTTCGCACTTATATGTTTAATTTTAGAATTTTATGGCTTATATGATTTAATTTAAATTTGACTTGATATGTGATTATTCGAATAATTATATGATTATTTGCTAATTTAATTTATTATGTGCATACCTGCCTTGAATAATTTAATTCAATTTAATTCGAAATTATTTTCAAGAAATAATTGCTAAACTTGAGTTTAAATCTATTATGTTATTTTACTTGTTTAATTCGAATTCTTTGTTATTTAATTGTCAATTAAATGCTTATGGGTATCGTTAATTTGTACGAAAGATTTTTCTAAAATTAAATTGGATTAAGCTCTAATTGTTAAGAATTATTTCCAATTTCATTTGGGACTTGTATGTTTAATTGAGACCTTATAGAATTTATTTTACGATTAATTGAACGTGATGTTTTATTTTTCTACCGATAAGGCTACCCGGTTGTATATAGCATGTGTCCAAGACACATTTCTTCTCATTTCTCCCACACTCACTCTCTCATCTCTTCCCTCTCTCTCGGCTAAAGCACGACACGAAGAAGCCCCCCATTCTTAAAATTCTAACTTCTTCGATTCTTCACCAAATCGAACATGGAATTAGTCAAAATCGAAGTACTTGGAACAAGGAACACAACTGTATGATAGGAATCAAAATCCGACAACCGACGAGAGAGAACAGAGCTCCGAAAGTTGTTATTTTTTGTCACTTTTTAGCAGCTCTCCGGTAACTTTCTACAACGAAATCCGGTGAACTTATAGTGTATCTTCATCACCTCGACGAGACCTACCTATCCATAGTGGTGGTTCACGGTAAGAACTGCCATAGCCGGAGCCACGGCGAAGGACGCAGCAGCGCGCGATGGCACGACCTGCACGGGTGGCAGGAGGGTCACTCCGGCTATCCTCCGGTAGCGGAATGTTGGGGGAAAATGCTCGGGACCTCGAACCGACTCGAATGGTACCAACCTCGCCACTTGAAACCTATCGAGACGGCTGCGACGGGGAGCAACAGCCGCGCAGGTTTTCGAAGAGCTCGACACGTGTAAGCCATTACATTTTACGGTTTCGAATTTTGTTTTGTGGTTTGGGAGAAATCGCAATTTGAAGGTTTTCTGGGTTTCGTATTCTTAGATCTGAAATTGGGGACAAACGGCTTGGAATTTTTAGAAATTCATTGGAGATTTGGAACAAGCATGAGGAATGCATTCGGGACTGATATTTCAGATTTTTCCGGCGACCTTCGAGGCCTGGCGGTTTTCCAGAAGCTACAGTGGCAACGCTCCGGCGACCTTCGGATAGAATGTTTACCTCGTTATTGTGAGTTCAACGTTGAACCCCATTTGTCAATCGACACTCGATTAATTTATTATGAATTATTTCATTTTTCTTGAATTATTGGAATTTGTCGTTTAATTGTCGTTTGAATTGATTTTTGTGCCGATGTGACTTTGTTGAGATGGAATATAATTGTATACATGTTGATGGATATATATGATCTTTGATATGAATCTGGTTACCCCTTTTTGAAAGGTTGTTATGTTTGTTTTGTGCCGAATGTATAAAAATTAGTAACTTTGATATACGAATTCTTCCTAGACTTGGTTTGTTTGTGAATAGCCTCTATTTTCATGTTGGTAGATGCTGAATGATGATTATTATGCTTGTTAATAATTAGTTCTTACTTGTGCAAATTGTATAAATGCTCAACGGATAATTTATCCTATAAAATGATAGTTTTTCGTATTCTTTGAATTACTGGAAGCATGCTTGTATGCCTTAACGAAACTATGTTGATTCTTGAAATTGATATCTAATCGATATATGGGGTTATGTGAAATTGCTTGTTGAGGAGATGTATGTTTAATATAATTTTCCTAAACATTAATGAATTACTTAAGGGATGTCTGTGTAAATTTTCTAAACCTTAATGAATTGCTTAGGGGATGTTTATGTAATATTTTCTAAACCTTTGTGAATCCTATAGAGGGTGTACTTGTAATATTCATGAAACCTTGAATGTGACACCCCTGTCCAACATCGGGAAAGTATAAGGATTAAGTTCAGTATATAAGTTAAAGAGTCTAAGTATAACCAATGGATATCCCTTTTGGGCAGTGGTTTAGGCCCAATTTCTGGTTATACTCGGTGGGCTTGGAGACTTGCGCTCGCGTCCAATGGGCCCGTGGGCCCGAGGCGTGACAAATGGTATGAGAGCCGCTCGTCAACCGCAGGAACTAAGTGCTATACAGGGCAAAGTGCTACGCACATGGGAGCCACCTCTTGAGCCTGCGGGGCAAAGTGCTACATGTTTGGGAGCCACCTCTAGAGTCCCAACACAGACGAGTCAGTCATGGATTATATGTCATGCCACAATGAGGACGTCGTGATTCTGAAGGAGGGGTGATTGTGACACCCCTGTCCCACATCGGGAAAGTATAAGGATTATGTTCAGTATATAAGTTAAAGAGTCCAAGTATAAGCAATAGATATCCCTTTTGGGCAGTGGTTTAGGCCCAATTTAAGGTTATATTCAGTGGGCTTGGAGACTTGCGCTCGCGTCCAATGGGCCCTTGGGCCCGGGGCGTGACATTGAATGAGTGCAATTCTTGAGATTATACTCCAAAGCATGTTATGAATTCATAAAGTATGATACAAATGAATCAAGAATATGTCAATGACCTTAGAAGCATGACTTTATGTGATTAAATGTATGCCTTATTCGTATTGGGTATGACGAATGTATGTAAGAACGTTGCATAAACTTATCCAAGACTAAGGTTATGATCTCTTATGCATAATGTGACACCCCATTTCTTCGCAAGCCAGGTATGACGCCACGAGAGGGTTTTCGATGTTTTAATTTCTCTTTTGACTTTATTTCTTCGTTGAATTAATTGTTTAAGTGACCTATGTGCCCTAAATGTTTAGATTTTTCGTTTTAACTTTCGTATTTAATTTCTAATACTTGAATTTATTTTTCGAGCTACGTGAATACATGATATACTTGAATTATATGTTTCATGAACTTCTTTACGTGTTTATTTTGTTCATTTATACTTATTTGAATTGGTCGGAGACCATTTCCTTATTTTTGGGATTTGAGGGCCTAATGAGTTTTAGCGCGCCTCGGATTCAGGAGGCTATAACTTGGGATCGGTAATTCGGATTCGAATTCTGGAAGTGGTGCCGGGCTCGTAACAAGATTTGAAAGCTAAGAAACCAGGATTCATATTTTTCTAAGCCCGTTTGGACCCCTGTATTTCATCCGAACCGAACAGCAAGCGCAGCTTCGCCACCTTAGAGTATTTTGGCCATAACTCTTTCATTTCTTAACCAAATGACTTGATTCTTGAGCCTATTTTACCCTAGTTAAACCCTCTCTCTCATTATATCCCAACCACACACTCAAACTCAGCAAAAAAGGGGAAAAACGAGCTGGAACCGAGAGGAAGAAAAAAGGGGGAAATCTGATACTATTCACTTTGCAAATTTTGAGCTCCATACATCTTCATTTCTTCTCCAAATTGAAAGGTAAGTATATGGTTTTGATATCCTCCTTCTTATGGTCACTTAGACTTATGTTATGCTCATTTTCATGGAGTGTCAAGCATGCTATGAGTTTTGGTGTGAGTAGTTAGGTTAAGCTTTAAATCTTTGAATCTATGTCTTGAGTTTGTTTTGTGTGAATTGGAGCTTGTTTCTATGATGTTTCTTTGACCTTTTCGTGCTTATTTTACTGTCATTGCCTTGTCTCCTTGTTGCTGCTGTTGTTGGGTTGGTGTACCAGGGGAGAGCAGCCTTGGCTGCTCTCGTTTTGGAGCAGACTATGGGTTAACGCCCGTTAAGGCTTTTCCCCTTTGGGGAGGTAACGCCCGTTACCTCCTCTAGCCTTGGAGAACTTTTGCTCTTGTTTCTAGTAATGGGCGTTAAGGCTTTCGGTATGGCCATACCTAACGCTCATTACCCTCTTCAGTTTTGGTGTGTTTCGTGTGGTGTGATTTTGTGTGCTCGATTTCGTTTCGTTGTTCCTTTCTTGCTTTGTTCTTGATTGTATTCGATTTCTCCCACCCCAATTATGACCTCAACGTGTTAATATGTGATTGTACGACATGTTTAGTCATTTATTCTAATTTTATGGATTCATTTGATAAGTGTAAACATGACGTGAATTGATATGCTTTTATGTGTTACGTATAATTCTTTCTTGATTTGTTTGTCTCTTTTATGCATTTTAGACTTATGAACACTTATGTTATGCTATAATATGACACATCATGTGTTTATTTCATATGATATGAGTTTAATTCTTGAATTCCTTATGTGATATCTCGTTATTTGATTTGATATGCCTAAGTATGAATCTATATGATATTCATTACATCCATTTGCATTCGTATGTGTCGCCGAGCGTGTAATTGGTTCATGATCGAGTCTAAGTCATGAGTTCATTTTTGTTTGTCTCAGATTTAAGTTCGGGAGGTATTAGTTCAGCCATTTAAGTTCTTCTTGATTGTCGCCGCTCATCCGTAGGTACTTTTGGTAAAGGTGAGGTTTTAGGATTTTCTTTTAGTTAATGCGACCTACAACCCCTATGTGCTCGTTTTCAAGCCCACATGCGAATATCCTATTATATTTATATAATAGATATATGTTTATATGGTATGTGTATGACTTTTGCCAAATGATTAGGGTTTTGAAAACTATAAGTATGAGCGTATGTAAGCTTATGTTTTGCAACGAGGCTATGCTCCAAACCGTGTGTCTTCATGCTAGCTCTGGATTAGGAAGACACGGAGAGGTACGTTTATAGCATATGCTAAGTTGCAAGGTATGGTCTGCTCCGATAAGGTACGTATGTTATGTTATGTTATGATAAGTATGTTGTAGGCGAGCGGTGATATTGTTAGGAATAGTGCCCTAGAAAGCCGATTGTATATCCGCTTTGTACTTTTCCTTATTGTAATCGCAGACAATCTTTGAACAAAATAACGAATTAAGGCAACACTTCTTTATATTTTCATGTTTGGTATGCGTTTACTTTAGCTGTGCATGTATTAGAACTCCCCTAATCCTGATGACTTTAGGACTCTACCATTTAGGTGAAATGGTTCATGAAATGAGCCCTATATCACATAAGTCATGATTAGTAAAATACTCCAAGCCGATAAGTCCTACAGACAGTGGGAGTGTCAACCTGACTCCTCTAAGGCTTGCTTGTGGGATCACGCGCTTAAGAAGGACCACCTTGTTTCATGGAGGTGCAAAGTGTATAGTTGATACGTGCGTGATACATAAGGGCGCTTATTTCCATAAGTAAGTTTACTGAGGTGGCCCGTGTGAGAAGATTCCTAAATGGGAAAGGAAGTATCTATTTCAGGAAATGAAAACTTCCAGATTAGGAAATATCTCACGAGTCGTTGATGTGATTAATTGATCCTTAGACTTGAGGTTCCATGTCGCTTTATGAGTTAACTCTATAGTCTTAGGTATAAGCTTTAAAAGGTATCGCCTTAGACAACTGATTCAAGGCTTATGTTGGGGCTACACAAGCGATTCATGGAAGTGAATGAGAATCAAGAAAGGGCCTACACTTGCATTTGCAAGGTAATCTCTTATTGTGTAAGTCATTTATATGCCATATGGAGTCGTTGGCCAAGGCAGTAGATCAAGACATCAAGAAAAGGGTTTCTTGGATTGAGATCAAATGAATATGAAATGCACTTAGCTTTAAGACCAGATTATTAGGGTGTTGATTATTCCCTTACCCTAGATCTTGGTTGAGAGATAGTAAGTAGGAGGATTGTATCTCACATGAATCAATGACTTAAAGGTTATGTCGAATCGAGACATTCCAATTCAGCTAGGGGTTAAACACCTGTTGCTAGACTATGGTCGTTTAATCTGTGGACTGATTAATTAATTAGGGTCACTGCTAATTGAATTGAGATCCTAGAGGGTCACACACAATAACTTAGTTACATGAGTTAAGGCTTTAAAATGATTAAACGAGTTGATCATACCACGTGAGTGGCACGTGTCCTTGGGATACGTGTCTCACACGTGTATATATATATATTGTATGTATTAAATAATTAATGTGTTAATTATTTAATATACTTTGGTTTAATTTTGAATTAAAATGAAAGTCTTATTTTGGATAAATTAATCTATTTAATTATTTATGAATTAATTAGTTAGACAAATAAGTTATTTATTTATTAATAAATAAAGTATAATATTATCCAAAAGGAGTTTGGATATTTTTAGCTCTCTTAAAAGTTGATTTGAATTAGAATTCAAAGTCAAAGTTTAAAATTACTTGATGATCAAGTAATAAGAGAGAGGGACCAAAATCCTTAGTCCATAAGGACTAGGGTTTCGGCCACCCCTCCCCAATTATATATAGGGGAGCTCCAGCTCCCCTTGAGAGTAATTGACAATTCTTTTGGTTCATGTGTTGAACACCATCCTTTCTCCAAGATCAAATAAACCCTAGGTTAAGCCTAAACACTAACTTGAGAACTAGCATCCTTCCTTACTAGTTATATTCTAGTCAAGTTGGTGGACTATCTCTAGAGAGCTTCAAGTTAGCAGTTTTGAAGATTCGAGCTTTACCAAGGAAAGGGGATCCCGCCGCGAGAAGAGCGTTCTTGGGTGGCTTGAAACGCTTCAAGAAAGATTATTGAAAAGTAAGTTTCTAATCTCTACGAATTTGGATTCACGATTGCGAGTTTAAGATCCTTTTGTTGGAAAAATTTTAGATTTTCGGTGCGTTCTGATTCCTGTTTTCCAACAGATATGTTATGGTATGATTCGGTATGTTATGGTATGGTATGTTGGGCCCCGGAGTTGTGGGTAAGGGAGACCTGGGTGGGCCATGGGGTCACCGGGTATGACCCCTGTGCACTTCTACAAATGATAGGATGAACCCGGAACCCGCCAAGAGGTTTGGTTGGGGGATGGAGTCCTCGGGCGTCGGTGTTGCAAAACTCATGACCTGAAACTAACGTAAGTATGGATGGTTTTGGGTCGCGCAACCCTTCCATCACCGGAGTAAGGAGGTTGGTATGAATATTATGCTATGTTTTACGTTTTCGTATAATATGTTATGAGGAACCCAAGATGGGATGTTTGTGTTCGTGCTTGCCGAGTTTACGTATGATATGTTGATATGATATGATACGATTATGCTCAGTTATGTTTATGTTTTGATAAGTATGAATATAAGAATACGTTTGAGTTGAAAACGGTTTTGGTATGCAAAACCCTACTCCCGGTTCATAGTCTTTTGAATTAATAAGTGCTATGCTGTATATAAAGGCATGTGTGGGTGTGCGTTAGCCCCCTCACTTAGTCGGTGGACTGGCCCTCTCCTTTCATCTTTTATTTTTGTAGGTGTTAGTTCGAGCTAGGCGGAGATGTGAGTCGGTTGGGTTTTCTTGCCTTCTAGATCGAGTTGCATTCCACTTGCATATAGTTGTATTTTGTATAAGTTTGGAATAAGTTTGTATTTGATATTTGGTTTATGAATCTATTGAATTTAAGCTCGTTGTAATGGACTTTTATTCGGGACAGGTTTCTAGGGATACATGAACCCATTGTTTGTTGAATTATGTTTTGTATACTTTATGCATGCTTCCGCTATGTTCCTTGTTTTGCGCACTCTGTCTTCTTTTAGCTCCACCTGGCTTAGTGTGTGCGTAGGTCTCCCTTCGCTTAGTCTTGGGCTCATGTATGGATTTCCCCATTCATATGTGGGTTCGGGACTAGGTGCGGGGGATGTGGTGGCTCGCCGCTTCGGGCGCTACACATAATACTTGAATTAATTATTAAGTATGACTTGTAATTGTTATTTTTATAATCTTGCAAACTTCACATACATTTAAATGCTCGAATTGACCTTATCTATTCATGTTACTACAAGTCAAACTACTAGAAAAATAGGTTTTAAAGACGCCCTAATATGATGCTTTTAAAAAGGCGTCACAATATATTACCAGCTGTGACGTTTTTTTTTTAAATTGCCATTTTAGATATAATTTATTTTATATATTAAATTACTTATGAATTTAATTGATAGTATTAAGACATTTTTAGAATTAGCATCATAACAGGGTAGTGTTATTATGACGCTAAATTAAAAGTGTCTTAATATGTCGTATTTATCACGACACTTTAAACTAAAAATGTCTTAATATTATTATACCCTTAAGGAAAGTCACGTTGTTTTCAGACCCAAATTGGCGCGTTCAGCTAAAAAAAAAGGAACGAAGAGAGATTGAGAAAGTGCTGAGACACTTCACTTTCCAATTAAAGGTTGAGAAGCCAAGTTCAATTTTTACCCAAATCAAGTGAAGAGAAAAATTGGAGAAGCCAACGAATCGGAACAAGATTTCGAGACCTGTCTTCGCCTCCACCAGCGACGACTGTGTGGATCTCTACCGCCGCCCGGTTCCTCATCTTGAAAGTAAGAATTGAACACTTTTCTTCTCCTTTTCCGTTTCGTCAGAAACCCCTTTGATTTTCGCCTCTTTGGTTTTACTTGGATGACTTGATTTATGTTAGGGCAATAACAGGGCAATTATAAGCTCCCCAAGCACTGCGACGATAACACCACTTATCGCTAGGAATCAAATTCAAACACAAGTCTTCAAACATTGGACAGAAACACCATAATTTCTGCTGTCAAAAGTGGGTCGTCTACAAAGGTTTTCCTCTACTCCCCCAATTTTGTATTGTGTTATGTGTAAATGTGTTTTATCTTCTGAATTTATTGTGATTTTTGTGAGGTTTGTTCTCCAGCAATTTTTGTTGCCTAGAAAGCTGAACCCTTGCTAGCTGAGATGCATTTACCTTATAATGAACTTGAGTAAAGATTTTTTTGTGTTTTTTTTAGGGTTCATTCTCTTTGCTCCAAGACCCAACTGTTTCTCTTTAGGGAGTAAGTTATATGATAACAATTTTTTTTTTCCCATGAATCTTTTCCTAGTACTTGAGATAATTGTCTGAATTATCATGAGCTTTCCTCGTGGAACTTGCGACTGTTATTACTTGTTAAGACTAAATATTAAATTATGTTGAAGGGGAATTTCAAGCTAAAAAAGAGAGAAAATTACTTGTTAAGGTTGTTGTGTGTTGTGTAAGGCTGTTAGTTACATGATTGATTGACATGAAAATGCTACTTTGTTGAATAAACATACGTTATTGCAGTCTTTTGTGCATGAGTCAGTTATTAGCAAGTTATATTAAGGTATAGTATATTAGTAAGTTATGAGTCAATTGGACATTATAACGATGCATGTGCTACTGTGGGGTAAGTACTAATATGTGTGGTTAATAATCAGCTATCAATTGCCTTTCAGTTTACATTCATTAAGGATTATACTACAAATGAATATGTGACGTGTTGAGGCTAGGCATTTTCATATGTTAATGTTAGCTTTAATGTCTGACCCAAATAAAAGAGGATTCGGATCTCAGAAATACTGTGCTTCCTCTCCATTTGAATCGACATGTATCTTCATCACAAGCTTAATTTTTGATTTGTTATATGTAAAAGCTGGAAATAGATTGCTTTTTTCTGTGTGTGTTGCAACAAAGCTAGTTATGTTGTGAGTATTGACAACTTTTAACCTCTGGAAGTAACTTAGCCCATTTGGTTGATTAGTGAAGCATTCTTTAAAAAGAACTTGCTTTAAGATCAGGGAAGCTCTTTTGGCTAAAAATTGGGATTGAGCAGCTATTTCGTTTAGATTCTATGAACAAAAGGTTTCTTGGGTTTCATTCCATCCTCCCGAGTCTCTGACTCAAAGTTAAGAATGCACAAGTGCGTTGTCTTTGATAGTACCTGTAGCACCCCGCACGTGAGGCTCCACATCCCCCGCACTGTGGTTCAACACGAGTAACGAAATGGTGAATCTGCACCCGTATCAAACCATAGCGAACGGGAGACAAACAGAAATACCTCCTAAGCTAGGCGGAACTTAGACCCTGCAATAATATCCAATCAACATAATATAGTGCCTCGGAAAACTAAAATTTCAAACACACAAACCATAAGCAGAATTGGGCTCTTCAGGCCTCTTTTTAACTCATAATCGAAGCCCCACAAGGGCAATTCAGTAACAAATATACAAGATTCAAATTCATAATCGTACAAGGTTGAATCAAGCACAATTTAAATACATAAGTGAATGTAGAGACGCTTCTAACTTAACTTGACCGACTCAACTCAACATAACTCCGCCTAGCTCGAAACTCCCAAGCCAAACCTGCACGCTAAAGTGTTGGGGAAAGGAGAGGGTCAGTCTCTAGAAGACTGAGTGAGCAGGAGCAGTATACATATATATAAAACATGCACATGCAAGTCATAAATCCCAAGCAAGTTAGTTCCCATGAGGGCAAGAGAATAACTCAGCAATGCTCGGCCTTTACAACTAATCATATTAAATTCATTAAGTTCATAAATCATTTATAAACATAAAGGCTCGGCGAGTGAGCGTGCATTATCTCCAACCAAACTCCGACCGTGTACGACAAATCTCATTAATATCTTAAATATGTGGTCATGCAATATATCATACTACACGCAGATCATGTATCATATCCTAAACATATTCGTTTGGGCAATCCGTGTCAAGGCCTTCCCGCACGGTGCCTATCAATCATAAACATAATCATAGTCATAATCATAAATAAGTTCCAACCTTCTTCCTCCGGGTGGTGGACAGGTTAGCAAGACCCGACCACCTCATACATAGGCCAATGGGGTTTCATGACTCCCCCAAGGGCACTCAGCTCCCATTCCCCGCTAAACCTCCTAGCGAGGGCCGGTATCACCGTACATAAATTGGGACTAGTACAAGGGATCACCGTCGGCCCTTGCCTCCCCGGATAGCCACTTGCACTAAGTCCCTGGGCCCGTGAACATAAATACATACATGCATAATCTCGCCAAAACATTTCAATTCGTAAGAACATAACATATTTGATAATTCATTTGAAAAGGGTTTACTCGATCAATATTTACTCGATGACTTTACTTTAAAAGTAACATATATATAATCATAAGGTTTTGGCCAAAGCTTTTCACATAAGGGTTGTAGGGTTTGTTACATAGCTAAAACAAAAACACCCTCACCTGGAACATAGCGATACAAGGATACGAGTTACCGAGTGCCTAGTTGATCAGGATTTCTCCACCCTGGAGATAACTGTACAAAAGACAACGTAACGTGTTCGTGAGACTCAAGACTCTAAATGAACCAAATATGATGCACAACATGCAATGAACATGATATAAGTGCATAAGAAATAATATTATGTCATGAACACGTTCATGTGCACTATTAATGCGTTTAAGGCATATAAACAAGCCATTGATTCAAGTACTTTCAAGAAATGAAGGTATCATACTCATTTGCTTCATATCCTTTCATGAATCATGCCAGGTCGAGTCAATCAATCAATTTTAATCAATAACCGAAGGTTTCCCATTCTTTCAACTCGTATTCAAAGTACTTTAAGTCAAGAATTCCAACCAACAATTTATAATTTAAACGAATTAGGCATTCCAATCATTCCATGAATTAAATCCATAATTCATAAATCATATATTTCACATTTTACAACAATTCAATTCAAGAATTCAAATAACAATCATATCACGTACTATAACACGTTAATACTTAGAAAGTAAACATTTAATTACATTTAAATTATAATCGGGAATTAAATAATATGAAAGGGATAACAATTTAATTTCCACAATGTAATTAAATCAAACAATATTTAATATATCATAAACATATATATATATATATATATATATATACACACACGTATAAAGTCAGGCATGCATTAACATATCTATTTATTCAAGCCTCGATATTAAATTCAAGAATGAAATTTACAATTTAATATGCATGCAAATATTAACAAATAACAAAACATGCATGCAAATTTAAATATATGTATATACGTAACTATATGCATGCAAATTCATGCATAATTTATTACACAAACACCCTGCATGCATTTCTTATATACTATATATACACAACACATTCATGCATTTAAACAATATAAAATCTATATATCTATATCATATAATATAAGATAAAATGAACGAATATATATACATATAAGTATAGCTTGCGTGCAAACATATAAATACATGATAGTTGTCTTTCAATGAAATCAACTCTAGTGAAGTTTAGCGAAGGGTTAATTCAAAAACAGGACCTACGTACTTAAGCACGCATTACATGCGAAGAAGAAAATGAAAGAAGCAGCAACACAACGCAGCACCCAGCAGCTCCAAAACAAACTAACACTTGACTAATTAAAGAAAGGAATGAAAAGCAACAACAAGCAGCAGAGTTTCTGCACAAGAAGGTACCCGGCCGGGTACTTTCAGGTATAAAATCTCCCCGGCCGGGGAGTTGTTACAGACGTGCAGCAACCTAAGGAAGTTATCCCCTGTTTTCTATCAAGAATACACAGCGATAGGTCAAGCTTGTTACCCTTGTTCCAACTGCACACATACACAATAGCAAGTAGCAGGCAGCAGGGGCACAAACTCAGCAACAATTCAACATAAATACTCCCATAAAACAAAGCCAAAACCGAACAGCAACTCGGTACAGAATATGCAGCAGCTGATCACAAAAAAACTGGGCATAAAAGGAAGTAAAACAGGGCAGCAACTAATCCAATCCTCACGCAACAATATCCGGCATGTATATGCAGGAAACAAGGCAAAACAAGCAGCAATTCACAACAATCTCATTCCTAAAACGCAGCAGCAGTTCATGTCGTGATGGAGGAAAAGAAATCAAGTTTCACCCAATTCTTTCAAGTTTCATCAATGGCATCACACTTGATTCTCAAATACCACAAAATACAAACTCATACATGAAATAAGGAAGTTAAGATGATCACTTTCAAGCTTTAAAATCAATAAAAGCATCAAGGATTCCATGAGATCAAGAATTTATGTTATAACCTAACTATTCACTCATGCCTTCAAATCTCCATGCATACAGGCTTAAAATTGGGGATGCATAGCTTAAAATGACACATATTGAATGTATATCACAACCCTAAACTCACCTTGTGGATTGGATGGAAGATGGAAGAGATTTGAGCTTGAATCTCCAAGGTAGGCATGAGTTACGGGAATGACTGGAGCAGAAGGTTTTGGCTGAATTTTCTCCAAGGAATGAGGGTTATCTCGGTTTGGGATTCATTAATTCTGATAGAGGGTTGAGTTAGGGTTCCAAGAAATCAAACCATGGTTAGTTTGGTCAAGGTTTGTGGGAGATATGGCTATTTTACTGAGCTGTGGCAGTTTTGGCGTCCGTTGCATGTTTCGGTTGGATTTAGGAGGTTCAAATGGTCTTAGAAAAATATAAGGTTAAGTTTATTGAACCCGAATTTTCGTCACGAGTTCAACGGATTTGACGGAACTCGATTCCGAGTTCCCTAGCTCAAGATATCACATACGGAACCAAGGGTGCGCTAAGTGCTCATTAGCCCCCGGTTTGGTTCCAATTATACCAAATAAATTTAAAACACAATCAAATGAATCCGAAAACATGAAACGAACATACGTACACATACACGACACATATATCTACAACATACTAAATTTTCGTGAATTTTTGAAATCAAATCATATAAGAACGACGCACGATTAAAACACTCATGCGCAACCGTAACAATTTCATAACATTCAAATTAAATAAACAAGTTTAAATGAAAGTCAACGATTTTATAATAAATTAATTAATTAGCTTAATTAAAACATGATTAATTAACATTAATCACTAAATTAACAATTGAAATATTAAATTAACGAAATAAAACATTAATTAGAATAAAATAAAATGAAATAATAACAATTTATAATAAAATTAAATATTTAAAACACTTATAACCAATTAATCACATAATTAGATAATTTAATTTGCGCAATTTATAAACACATACGACATATTTGTAAAAATGAAAAACCGGGGCGTTACAATCTCTCCCCCTTAAAAAGAATCCGTCCTCGGATTCACTGCACGCCTAAAACAACCAATGAGAGATTCCCCGTCTCTCACAAACAATCAGGAGAGAGCCCCGTCTCTCGAGCAATAATGAGAGAACCCCGTCTCTCGCAAGCAACGAGAGTACCCCGTCTCTCAAACAAAAATAAGAGAATCCCCGTCTCTTAGAAACAACGAGAGCACCCCGTCTCTCAAACAAAAATAAAGCAAGGAAGTCTCCAATACTCCCAAGCCACACACGCGAAACCAAATTTAAAATCACGTAAGATACCCAAAGCAGGTAATAGATGTCATCCACGTTGATTATCAATTACGTCAAGTAATTTAACACAATAGGGAATCAAAACACCCAACATAAAAATTATTTAAGTCAAATTTGCATGGATGCTATAAGTACCGTTCACCGTAGTCGCGAAATTTTAAATTGTGAGTTGTCGTTGTCCAGTGTATGATCCGTCCCGAAGATAGACTCAGTGCTCAGTTTGTCTTTAACCTCTTTAGGGTACCCCGATGAAGCAATTGAAGAATCTTTCGCCATTTCCCTTAATCTTCACTCGACCAACCAAATCCTTTTAATTAACCGAGTCTGACCTCCCAGAATACCCTTAAATCATTTGTCCCAAAATCAGATCCATAGTTACTACCTGCACCCATATCAAAGTCTAACATATCCACGAAGATAGCTACTCCTAGCAACACTGACGATTCAATACCGATCTTGAGATATTTGTTATTATGATTTCTCCATCAACAACAATTCTTTCCTATCTTCCGTTCATGTTATCTATTTATTCTCGTTAACCCCTTTAAAGTTATATTCAATAATTGGCCCCATACTTCTTGAATCTAGGACACTTGACAATTCTTGAAGTTTGATGTAAATCCTCCGATTATCATCTTTTCCTATTTGGTCCCTTCTTAAGTTTCCTCCTGGATTACCATTGATATAACCAATAACTCAACAATATTGTCTTGGGCCCTTCTGTACGTCATTGAATTAATCTTGATTGACATCATCCCATTATATGATAGCTTGATTCGATTTTCTCTCGTTAATTCTGACTTAGGAGTTCACGGAAATTCCCTTAATTCCATCACCTCCAGATCGGCATTCCATACGTAGAAATGTTCAATGAACCGTTTCCCTTATATCTCTTAAAATCTTCACCCGAACTTAGCAACGTAGCTTCTCTCTTAACAACTTAACCATTACAGTCATCTGATTCATTTCCAATTGTCACCATTAGAACTTCCGGTTCCTCCTTAATTTGCATCCCCGTTTTCGCTACTAACATATTTCTTCGAGCACCACTTCCATCCTCCAATTTATCTCTCAGTTGTACTCTCCCCCTTAAAATTTTTGCTCTTACATGTCGAACTCCATTAGTCCTTCTTTCATTGAAATTTAATTCTTGATGAGCCATTTCCCTGAGGGAGGGTTTTAATAAAAAAATGACGACCCAAAGGTTTCACCTTTCCATTATTCTCCTAATCCTCATGAGGTGCGGGACTCCTTCCTCTATTCGAATTCCTGTTCCATCAACCTACCCCTTACTTGAAATTCTTTATTTCCCGAAGTCATCTTCATCAAATTCGAAAGTGGCTTGGTTAAGTAATACTTCATAGGTGAGGTGGATGAGCTTCCTATCAAATAAACACTAAAATGCATGTCGGGTAAAGATGACGATGCACATGGCACATTTGCAACGAAGTAAGAGGCAACACATTAAAGCAATGAAATCAAATAGAAATGCGCGAATAAACATAGGACCAGAAAAATAAATAATTAGTGCGAGGTATGATGCACGTGCTATGAATGTTTTGGAACCTGTCACCAATATGGTAAGTTGTTAGCTCCGTAGCGTTTCCTCGGTCCTCCAATCCCAATGTTACTTTGACTTGGTGATTATTCCTTGCCTTTCCCACGGTCTTCGAGATTTCCATGAATCTTTGTAAATCAACTTGTATCTTCCACTATCTGAGATTGCAATTTCTTGATTCCTAATTCTTCCACGTCCAAGGAATTAGCAATCCAACTTCTCCTCGAAATCCGACCTCTACTTCTACTCGTCACCTAGATCAAGAATCCCGTGCATGCCCCTTATGAGGTTAAGTCGCCTCCATTTGCTTATAATTGAACGCAGGATTTCCTTACAAAGAGTCTTTGCCTTTCTTTATTGTTCCCCATTTGTTACTCCATATCTTCCAATTCAATCTCAAAACACGACAATTCAGCTTGGATTTGGAAAAACGAACCCAAGTCCCGACCTCGACATCGCCACCTTCCCTAGATTTGGATTACCCAGTTACTTGCCTCTCTCTACTCCCTTCCATTATATACTAACTTAATTCGACTTCCTCTTAATTATTGATACCTCTCCAATGATCTGAATCCGGGACCAAAATACATTCAAGGTTTTGTTCACTTCATTCCTTAGGTTAAATGATCCCATTAAATCCGATTATCATAGTTTATGTTGAAGTGCTGCATATTTCTTCAGAGTTAGAGACATTCCCCGAATAACTCTCATTTCATCAATTGTCTCTCTACCCCTTCATCTCCAAAACGGTCCTCCATTATGACTCCTAGCCCTTAACTCTAACTTCATTTATGAAGATCACGCATCTCGAATTCTCTATATTCTTCCCCTGTGGTTCTTCCTGTCTTTCGTGCCTCAGGAAGGATTTGTAAAAGATTGTCGTTATCGCAGAACTTGGCCGTAGTTTGATATCATCTTCATAACCTAGGAATCATAACTCATATCGAGAATATATGCATGCGATTAGTGCATGCTCATGGAACATATTCAACACTAAGGACAAGGATCCATATAATAATGCAGCAGATAGTTCCACCATATTCAAAAGGAAAGCCAAATTCCCCGTTCAAGATCGATGCAATGCACACATTGTCATATAGTCCCTAAGCCGTACGACCTAAACTGACTCAACACGACACAAGAACACTGGTTTTGCAACCGGGCTCTGAAACCACTTAAGGATGTAGCACCCCGCACGTGAGGCACCACATCCCCCGCACTATGGTTCAATACGAGTAACGAAATGGTGAATCCGCACCCGTATCAAACCATAGCGAACGGGAGACAAACAGAAATACCTCCTAAGCTAGGCGGAACTTAGACCCTGCCATAATAACCAATCAACATAATATAGTGCCTCGAAAAACTAAAATTTCAAACACACAAACCATAAGCAGACTTGGGCTCTTCGGGCCTCTTTTTAACTCATAATCGAAGCCCCACAAGGGCAGTTCAGTAACAAATATACAAGATTCAAATTCATAATCGTACAAGGTTGAATCAAGCACAATTTAAATACATAAGTGAATGCAGAGATGCTTCTAACTTAACTTGACCGACTCAACTCAACATAACTCCGCCTAGCTCGAAACTCCCAAGCCAAACCTGCATGCTATAGTGTTGGGGAAAGGAGAGGGTCAGTCTCTAGAAGAATGAGTGAGCAGGAGCGCTATACATATATATAAAACATGCACATGCAAGTCATAAATCCCGAGCAAGGTTTTATTTAAAGTTAGTTCCCATGAGGGGCAAGAGAATAACTCAGTAATGCTCGGCCTTTACGACTAATCATATTAAATTCATTAAGTTCATAAATCATTCATAAACATAAAGGCTCGGCGAGTGAGCGTGCATTATCTCCAACCAAACTCCGACCGTGTACGACAAATATCATTAATAGCTTAAATAGGTGGTCATGCAATATATCATAATACACGCAGATCATGTATCATATCCTAAACATATTTGTTTGGGCAATCCGTGTCCCGACCTTCCCGCACGGTGCCTATCAATCATAAACATAATCATAGTCATAATCAAAAATAAGTTCCAACCTTCTTCCTCCGGGTGGTGGACAGGTTAGCAAGACCCGACCACCTCATACATAGGCCAATGGGGTTTCATGACTCCCCCAAGGGCACTCAGCTCCCATTCCCCGCTAAACCTCCTAGCGAGGGTCGGTACCACCGTACATAAATTGGGACTAGTACAAGGGATCACCGTCGGCCCTTGCCTCCCCGGATAGCCACTTGCACTAAGTCCCTGGGCCCGTGAACATAAATACATACATGCATAATCTCGCCAAAACATTTCAATTCATAAGAACATAACATATTTGATAATTCATTTGAAAAGGGTTTACTCGATCAATATTTACTCGATGACTTTAGTTTAAAAGTAGCATATATATAATCATAAGGTTTTGGCCAAAGCTTTTCGCATAAGGGTTGTAGGGTTTGTTAAATAGCTAAAACAAAAACACCCTCACCTAGAACATAGCGATACAAGGATACGAGTTACCGAGTGCCTAGTTGATCAGGATTTCTCCACCCTGGAGATAACTGTACAAAAGACAACGTAACGTGTTCGTGAGACTCAAGACTCTAAATGAACCAAATATGACGCACGTCATGCAATGAACATGATATAAGTGCATAAGAAATAATATTATGTCATGAACACGTTCATGTGCACTATTGATGCGTTTAAGGCATATAAACAAGCCATTGATTCAAGTACTTTCAAGAAATGAAGGTATCATACTCATTTGTTTCATATCCTTTCATGAATCATGCCAGGTCGAGTCAATCAATCAATTTTAATCAATAACCGAAGGTTTTCCACTCTTTCAACTCGTATTCAAAGTACTTTAAGTCAAGAATTCCAACCAACAATTTATAATTTAAACTAATTAGGCATTCCAATCATTCCATGAATTAAATCCATAATTCATAAATCATATATTTCACATTTTATAACAATTCAATTCGAGAATTCAAATAACAATCATATCACGTACTATAACACGTTAATACTTAGAAAGTAAACATTTAATTACATTTAAATTATAATCGGGAATTAAATAATATGAAAGGGATAACAATTTAATTTCCATAATTTAATTAAATCAAAAAATATTTAATATATCACAAACATATATATATATATATATATATATATATATACACACACACACGTATAAAGTCAGGCATGCATTAACATATCTATATATTCAAGCCTAGATATTAAATTCAAGATTGAAATTTACAATTTAATATGCATGCAAATATTAACAAATAACAAAACATGCATGCAAATTTAAATATATGTATATACGTAACTATATGCATGCAAATTCATGCATAATTTATTACACAAACACCCTGCATGCATTTCTTATATACTATATATACACAACACATTCATGCATTTAAACAGTATAAAATCTATATATCTATATCATATAATATAATATAAAATGAACGAATATGTATACATATAAGTATAGCCAGCGTGCAACCATATAAATACATGATAGTTGTCTTTTAATGAAATCAACTCTAGTGATGTAACATCCCGATCGTTCGGATTTCCAGGTACGCCGTAACGTGAGGGTTTTATATGCTTTAAATTATTTAATTACGTATTTGAATGTTATTTGAATGCTTATATGATTATTTGAAATAATATGAAATTAATTGTTTATATTCTTGAACTTTGATTTTTAAACGTTTAAGTTTCGTATGCTCATAATTTGCTCGTTATGTGCCGGAATTCAATTCCGATTTTTGTGAAATTTTGGTATGCGTGATATATGTGAGTTATCAAGGTGTTTGCATGCTCGTTTTATGCTTTGGGTTCGTTTGTCGAGGTTTTAAACCTTAAGTATTTGACTAGGGACATGAGAGCCTAACTAGTTTTAGCGCGCCTCTTGTTCCGGAGGCCATAACTTGAGCTAGGGAATTCGGATTCGAATTCCGGAAGATGCGTTGGACTCGTAACGAAGAGATGAAGCCAAGAAACCTGATTTGGTATTTTTCTAAGCCCTTTTAGACCCTCGTTTTTCGACCGGAACGAACAGCTTGTGCTTAAGCCACCTTCTTTGACTAGTCATGTACTTGTGGGCCCATTTTAACCATACTCAAGCCTTTAACCTTGGTTTACATGACCTTGATTCATCCCTCTCTCTCCCTATCAGCAGCATTTCGTGCTCCTCACCCCAAGAGAAGGAAAAAGCTGCTGAAATGAAGAAAGAAAGAAGAAGAAAGAAACCCCCTTCCCATGGCTTGTGATTTTTGGAGCTAAACTCTTCCATACTTCATCAACTCTTAAAGGTAAGTATATTTATGTATTCTCATCTCTTATATGCTTCATTTGATCCTTGAATTCATGAAATGCATCAGTTTTATTAAGGGTTTGAAAGCTTGCATGAATAGTTAGGGTTAGCTCATATTTTTGAATCCTTGGTTAGTTTAAGTTTGTGGCTGATTTGGTGCTTCCTTGTTGATTATATGAGCTTCTTTGCTTCCATTCTTGATCTATACTTCATGATAGATGTGTTAGGGTTGATTCTCCATTGATAACATCATTGAAACCTTGAGTTTTTGGCCATGAAACTTGAAAACCGAACTGCTGCAAATCTGCTCATTTCCACCAAACTGCTGTCACGTTTTTGAGATCAAATGGATGAATTCTTGCCTCCAATTTCGTATGCTAATGCTTGGTAATGTGGTATACATGTTGTTCTATGAATTTGCTTCGTTTTGCCCTGAATTCATGCTTTAATATGGCTGCAAACTTGAGTTCTTGAACCTTAAAAACTGCTCCCCTGTTTTGGGACTGCTGTGACGTTTTGTGCTTTGTTGCTTGAGTTAATGACTTCCAATTCGTGTGAATTTGCATGGAGATGTTGTATACTAATTGATTTACATGTTAGCCCTGCTCTTGCAAGTTTTTAGATTCATTTTCAGCTCCTAATCGAAGCATGATGGCCTGTTTGTATGCTATGCGCGAACCGAACTGCTGCTGTTGCATTTTGTGATTATTTGGTGGTTCTAATGTGCTCCAATTCGTGTCAATTTGCATATACATGGATTATATTAGTTTCTTATCATGTTAGTGTTCATTCCCTAAAGTTTTAGCTTCATATTCAGCCCCTAAGTACTTGTTCATGGCATGATTGAACCAATTGAGCTCATGTGTCCGTTTTTGACGCTCCAGAGTTGCTGCATGATTTCGGTGCTCTTAACGCGTGAGCTAGACTTTGAGTTATAAATGAAATATGTTCCTAACATGATAAATATGTCGTATATAAAGTTTCATAGCATTTGGAGTTGATTTGGTATGCTTTTGGATTGATTTTGTATGGGTTCAGTTTTGCCGGTAAAGTCTGGTGCGCGTTTTGGGTCTGTACCGTGACACCCCCGTGTCTCATTTGCACTAAAGTGTGAGACACGGGCGTGTCATACCTTCTGGGCAGGTCTGAACTGAGCCACGGTCGTGGCTCAGTGTAGCTAGGGTGGCTGACACCCCCGTGTCCCTCCCCCTGCGCAGCTCTTGGTTTTCCTTTTCGGTTTTTGGTTTGTTTCACCTTTTTAATGTCTTTATCTTCCTCTGTGATGAACTATGAACTTGTTATACTATGTGTTGGGATTATTGTGGTTCAATTTCATAACTTTTGGATGAGATTTAGACATGCTTTTGTTGAATGCCGTTTATGTGCGTTTTGTGGCGTTTGTGTTTCCCGTAACCCATTTCCCTTATCTTGTGATTTGTTCTTGTTTTCAAACTTTGGAAATATGATATATTATGTAATAGGGTGTATGTAGTAGAGTTTTGTGAAAGATTGAATACGTTTGAGTGTGTGTCGAACTTAATTTACTTCAATGCTCTTATTTGCCTAAATGTTGGAGCTTGTGCTTTGAATTTCTTGAATTGATTGGAAACATGAAATTATGAATTCAAATGAAAGTGAGCGAAGGATAGAATGACTTGATTATATGATTTAAATTCCTTAATAAGTGCACATGAACGTGTTCATGACATAATAGCATCTCTTATGTATTCATACGCATTCGCCGAGCATCAATATGGTTCATTTGAGTCTAAGTTTGCCTCTTGCTCTTTGTTTTGCTCTTAGGTTCGTTCCATTGTTGAGGAAGTGGTTCGTTTGACTCCTCTTGGACCGTTTTGGTTGGTTTGGTCGGCAAGGTGAGGTTTTCTTTCCTTTTAGTTATGATGACCTAAAACCCTATTTGTATTTCGAACCCGCATGCGATACATATATGTATACATATGTAGATATGTGTTTTGATAAGCATTTTGTGGGTTTTGTCCTGTTTGTCAAGAAGCTTTGAAAACGCTTTTATAAGTCTATAAACTCTATTTTCGGTTGTTTTGATAAACTTTGATAAGAGTGTGTGTGTGTAAGCGTGGTATGATTTGCAGAGGAGCTTCATATGGTAAGTACGATATGCACAAGTTATGTCTGTCTGTCTGTCTGTCTGTCTGTCTGTGTGAGTTCTGTAATCTGTTTGGGCCCCGGAGTTGTGGGTAAGGGAGACCCGGGATGACCATCGGGTCGCCGGTTACGACCCCTGTGCACTTCTCCACCAACGGGAGACTTAGTACTCCTATGCCGACGGAGTGCATTTTGGCTGGTCGTCGAAGGAACCGGGCGGGATCCTCCGGTTCACACGTTTTGTTCTGTGGTGGGTTGAGAGGGGCACCTCTCTTCCCCAAACGGTGTGGAGGTGGGATTGATTTATGATTTGTTTTGTGTTTCGCTTCGCCTTCGTTTCTGGAGTAAGTGAGTTGGCTTTAAGCTTTCGGTTCGTTATGATTCGTTTATGGTTGTGAAACGGGGACGGACTTCTAATCTCTAAAACTTGACTGAATTTGGCCTTCGGCCCAAACTTCTTTCTTTATATATATTACCACGGGTTAAATGTTTTAGAATGCAAAAACCGTACCCGGTTCATGAACCCCTCTCTGCTTTGTACATGCTTAGCTATTATGTATATGTATGGGTACGTGTGTTAGCCCCCTCACCAGTCTCTAGGACTGGCCCTCGTTATTTCTATCTTTTTCCCCCTTTGATTTGAGTTGCAGGTACCCGTTCCGAGGTGTTGGAGCTGGCCGGTTCTCTTTGAGTCGGGTTTGAGGATAGCTTGAGTCTCATGCATTGTACTTTCGTTTTCTTTATGCACTTTGGCCAATTCTGAAATATGTATAACTTGAATCGATAATTCGATATGTCTCGAGTATGTTTATTTGCTTTATGAGATTCTGGTGCTTCCGCATTCGTTATTTGTTTTATTGCGTGCTCTGAATAGGGTCTAGACCGCCTAGCTTAGGTTTGAATTTTGTTTGTCACCCGTTCGCCGTGGCTTGATACGTGGGCGGAGCTCCCATTTTGCTTCACGTGTTGGGTTATGGTGCGGGGGATGTGGCGCCCTTCGCTCCGGGGTGTTACAAGTGAAGTTTAGCAAAGGGTTAATTTAAAAACAGCACCTACGTACTTAAGCAAGCATTACATGCGAAGAAGAAAATGAAAGAAGCAGCAACACAACGCAGCACCCAGCAGCTCCAAAACAAACTAACACTTGACTAATGAAAGAAAGGAATGAAAAGCAACAACAAGCAGCAGAGTTTCTGCACAAGAAGGTACCCGGCCGGGTACTTTCAGGTATAAAATCTCCCCGGCCGGGGAGTTATTACAGACGCGCAGCAACCTAAGGAAGTTATCCCCTGTTTTCTATCAAGAATACACAGCGGTAGGTCAAGCTTGTTACCCCTGTTCCAACTGCGCAACAATTCAACATACATACTCCCATAAAACAAAGCCAAAACCAAACAGCAACTCGGTACAGAATATGCAGCAGCTGATCACAAAAAAACTGGGCATAAAAGGAAGTAAAATAGGGCAGCAACTAATCCAATCCTCACGCAACAATATCCGGCATGTATATGCAGCAAACAAGGCAAAACAAGCAGCAATTCACAGCAATCTCAATCCTAAAACGCAGCAGCAGTTCATGTCGTGAGGGAGGAAAAGAAATCAAGTTTCACCCAATTCTTTCAAGTTTCATCAATGGCATCACACTTGATTCTCAAATACCACAAAATAAAAACTCATACATGAAATAAGGAAGTTAAGATGATCACTTTCAAGCTTTAAAATCAATAAAAGCATCAAGGATTCCATGAGATCAAGAATTTATGTTATAACCTAACTATTCACTCATGCCTTCAAATCTCCATGCATACAGGCTTAAAATTGGGGATGCATAGCTTAAAATGACACATATTGAATGTATATCACAACCCTAAACTCACCTTGTGGATTGGATGGAATAGGGATGCAAACGAGATGAGCCAGCTTGCGAGCTGGCTCGAAGAAAGTTCGGGCTTGGGTTCATAACTGGCGAGCCGAGACGAGCCAAGCCTCGGTTCGTGGACTTTCGAACCCAAGCCCGAGCCACTTTCTTCCTAGCTCGTGGCTCGTGAGCCGGCTCGCGAGCCACATACTAATTAAAAAAATATATATTATATATATACACATAGATACATATATACCAAATATTATATATATATATACACACACTTTACCAAATATTATATACACATATAGTATTATATATATACACGCATATATATATATATATATACATAACATATTAAAATGAGGTAAAACCCTAATATTTGTAAAACTTTTCCAGCCGCACCCTCTTGGCACTCCTCTCTCGCCATCTCCCACCACCACGCGACCACCGCCCTCTCGCCATCTCCCACAGAGCCGCCGCCGCCCCTATCAATGTCTAGAGCCACCACTGCCTCTCTCGCCGTTTAGTGCTACCACCGCGTCTCTCGTCGTCTTCATGGCACCGTGAATCACGCCGGCCGCTGGCGGATCTCTCCCCAGATGTACAAGATTCATATATACTACATATGACACTGATAAATCTCTCTTTCTCTGATAAATCTCTCTTTCTATCTCATAGAGGCGTATTTGTGTTTGGTATGTTTGTAATTTCTTCTCTTTTTCTGAACATTTGGTGGGTCGTAATTCCGAATCTGAGTGGGAATAGACTGAAAATTCGAAGGTTTGAAGTTTATTATAGTAAATCTTAATGAGATCTCTGACCAATTTTGGTTGGAGTGTATCAATTTTTCTGCTCGTTCTACTTCCTACTAGTATTTGATTTTTAGTTGGTTAAATTTCCTAATCTTAAATGAATGGAAATGGGTTTGAGAAATGAATTTTGTGAAATTTCGTTGATTGGCATTCTATTTTTTTTTTTTTTAATTTAGAAGGTTGGCTCGCAAGCCGGCTCGAGCGAACCTCAAGCCATGCCCGAGCCAAGCCCGAGCCACAACTTTGGTGGCTCGCAGGCTCGCAAGCCAAGCCTGAGCCACTTCTATATTACACGAGCCCGAGCCCGAGCCATAAAAAAAGTCCTCGGCTCGGCTCGGATCGGCTCGTTTACATGCCTAGGATGGAAGATGGAAGAGATTTGAGCTTGAATCTCCAAGGTAGGCATAAGGTACGGGAATGACTGGAGCAGAAGGTTTTGGCTGAATTTTCTCCAAGGAATGAGGGTTATCTCGGTTTGGAATTCATTAAGGCTGATAGAGGGTTGAGTTAGGGTTCCAAGAAATCAAACCATGGTTAGTTTGGTCAAGGTTTGTGGGAGATATGGCTATTTTACTGAGTTGTGGCAGTTTTGGCGTCCGTTGCATGTTTCGGTTGGATTTCGGAGGTTCAAATGGTCTTAGAAAAATATGAGGTTAAGTTATTGAACCCGAATTTTCGTTACGAGTTCAACGGATTTGAAGGAACTCGATTCCGAGTTCCCTAGCTCAAGACATCACATACGGAACCAAGGGTGCGCTAAGTGCTCATTAGCCTCCGGTTTGGTTCCAAATATACCAAATAAATTTAAAACACAATCAAACGAATCCGAAAACATGAAACGAACATACGTACACATACACGACACATATATCTACAACATACTAAATTTTCGTGAATTTTCGAAATCAAATCATATCAGAACGACGCACGATTAAAACACTCATGCGCAACCGTAACAATTTCATAACATTCAAATTAAATAAACAAGTTTAAATGAAAGTCAACGATTTTATAATAAATTAATTAATTAGCTTAATTAAAACATGATTAATTAACATTAATCACTAAATTAACAATGGAAATATTAAATTAACAAAATAAAACATTAATTAGAATAAAATAAAATGAAATAATAACAATTTATAATAAAATTAAATATTTAAAACACTTATAACCAATTAATCACATAATTAGATAATTTAATTTGTGCAATTTATAAACACATACGACATATTTGTAAAAATGAAAAACCGGGGCGTTATAATCTCTCCCCCTTAAAAAGAATCCGTCCTCGGATTCACTGCACGCCTAAAACAACCAATGAGAGATTCCCCGTCTCTCACAAACAATCAGGAGAGAGCCCCGTGTCTCGAGCAATAATGAGAGAACCCCGTCTCTCGCAAGCAACGAGAGTACCCCGTCTCTCAAACAAAAATAAGAGAATCCCCGTCTCTTAGAAACAACGAGAGCACCCCGTCTCTCAAACAAAAATAAAGCAAGGAAGTCTCCAATACTCCCAAGCCACACACGCGAAACCAAATTTAAAATCACGTAAGACACCCAAAGCAGGTAATAGATGTCACCCACGTTGATTATCAATTACTTCAAGTAATTTAAGACAATAGGGAATCAAAACACCCAACATAAAAATTATTTAAGTCAAATTTGCATGGATGCTATAAGTACCGTTCACCGTAGTCGCGAAATTTTAAAATTGTGAGTTGTCGTTGTCCAGTGTATGATCTGTCCCGAAGATAGACTCAGTGCTCAGTTTGTCTTTAACCTCTTCAGGGTACCCCGATGAAGCAATTGATGAATCTTTCGCCATTTCCCTTAATCTTCACTCGACCAACCAAATCCTTTTAATTAACCGAGTCTGACCTCCCAGAATACCCTTAAATCATTCGTCCTAAAATCAGATCCATAGTTACTACCTACACCCATATCAAAGTCTAACATATCCTCGAAGATAGCTACTCCTAGCAACACTGACGATTCAATACCGATCTTGAGATATTTGTTATTATGATTTCTCCCTCAACAACTATTCTTTCCTATCTTCCGTTCATGTTATCTATTTATTCTCGTTAACCCCTTTAAAGTTATATTCAATAATTGGCCCCATACTTCTTGAATCTAGGACACTTGACAATTCTTGAAGTTTGATGTAAATCCTCTGATTATCAGCTTTTCCTATTTGGTCCCTTCTTAAGTTTCCTCCTGGATTACCATTGATATAACCAATAACTCAACAATATTGTCTTGGGCCCTTCTGTACGTCATTGAATTAATCTTGATTGACATCATCCCATTATATGATAGCTTGATTCGATTTTCTCTCGTTAATTCTGACTTAGGAGTTCACGGAAATTCCCTTAATTCCATCACCTCTAACTCAACAATATTGTCTTGGGCCCTTCTGTACGTCATTGAATTAATCTTGATTGACATCATCCCATTATATGATAGCTTGATTCGATTTTCTCTCGTTAATTCTGACTTAGGAGTTCACGGAAATTCCCTTAGTTCCATCACCTCCAGATCGGCATTCCATACGTAGAAATGTTCAATGAACCGTTTCCCTTATATCTCGTAAAATCTTCACCCGAACTTAGCAACATAGCTTCTCTCTTAACAACTTAACCATTACAGTCATCTGATTCATTTCCAATTGCCACCATTAGAACTTCCAGTTCCTCCTTAATTTGCATCCCCGTTGTCGCTACTAACATATTTCTTCGAGCACCACTTCCATCCTCCAATTTATCTCTCGGTTGTACTCTCCCCCTTAAAATTTTTGCTCTTACATGTCGAACTCCATTAGTCCTTCTTTCATTGAAATTTAATTCTTGATGAGCCATTTCCCTGAGGGAGGGTTTTAATAAAAAAATGACGACCCAAAGGTTTCACCTTTCCATTATTCTCCTAATCCTCATGAGTTGCGGGATTCCTTCCTCTATTTGAATTCCTGTTCCATCAACCTACCCCTTACTTGAAATTCTTTATTTCCCGAAGTCATCTTCATCAAATTCGAAAGTGGCTTGGTTAAGTAATACTTCATAGGTGAGGTGGATGAGGTTCCTATCAAATAAACACTAAAATGCATGTCGGGTAAAGATGACGATGCACATGGCACATTTGCAACGAAGTAAGAGGCAACACATTAAAGCAATGAAATCAAATAGAAATGCGCGAATAAACATAGGACCAGAAAAATAACTAATTAGTGCGAGGTATGATGCACGTGCTATGAATGTTTTGAAACCTGTCACCAATATGGTAAGTTGTTAGCTCTGTAGCTTTTCCTCGGTCCTCCAATCCTAATGTTACTTTGACTTGGTGATTATTCCTTGCCTTTCCCACGGTCTTCGAGATTTCCATGAATCTTTGTAAATCAACTTGTATCTTCCACTATCTGAGATTGCAATTTCTTGATTCCTAATTCTTCCATGTCCAAGGAATTAGCATTCCAACTTCTCCTCGAAATCCGACCTCTACTTCTAGTCGTCACCTCGATCAAGAATCCCGTGCATGCCCCTTATGAGGTTAAGTCGCCTCCATTTGCTTATAATTGAACGCAGGATTTCCTTACAACGAGTCTTTGCCTTTCTTTATTGTTCCCCATTTGTTACTCCATATCTTCCAATTCAATCTCAGAACACGACAATTCAGCTTGGATTTGAAAAAATGAACCCAAGTCCCGACCTCAACATCGCCACCTTCCCTAGATTTGGATTACCCAGTTACTTGCCTCTCTCTACTCCCTTCCATTGTGTACAAACTTAATTCGACTTCCTCTTAATTATTGATACCTCTCCAATGATCTGAATCCGGGACCAAAATACCTTCAAGGTTTTGTTCACTTTATTCATTGGGTTAAATGATCCCATTAAATCCGATTATCATAGTTTATGTTGAAGTGCTGCATATATCAATCTTCAGAGTTAGAGACATTCCCCGAATAACTCTCATTTCATCAATTGTCTCTCTACCCCTGCATCTCCAAAACGGTCCTCCATTCTGACTCCTAGCCCTTAACTCTAACTTCATTTATGAAGATCACGCATCTCGAATTCTCTATATTCTTCCCCTGTGGTTCTTTCTGTCTTTCGTGCCTCAGGAAGGATTTCTAAAAGATTGTCGTTATCGCAGAACTTGGCCGTGGTTTGATATCATCTTCATAACCTAGGAATCATAACTCATATCGAGAATATATGCATGCGATTAGTGCATGCTCATGGCACATATTCAACACTAAGGACAAGGATCCATATAATAATGCAGCAGATAGTTCCACCATATTCATAAGGAAAGCCAAATTCCCCGTTCAAGATCGATGCAATGCACATATTGTCATATAGTCCCTAAGCTGTACGACCTAAACTGACTCAACACGACACAAGAACACCGGTTTTGCAACCGGGCTCCGATACCACTTAAGGATGTAGCACCCCGCACGTGAGGCACCACATCCCCCGCACTATGGTTCAACACGAGTAACGAAATGGTGAATCCGCACCCGTATCAAACCATAGCGAACGGGAGACAAACAGAAATACCTCCTAAGCTAGGCGGAACTTAGACCCTGCAATAATAACCAATCAACATAATATAGTGCCTCGGAAAAATAAAATTTCAAACACACAAACCATAAGCAGACTTGGGCTCGTCGGGCCTCTTTTTAACTCATAATCGAAGCCCCACAAGGGCAATTCCGTAACAAATATACAACATTCAAATTCATAATCGTACAAGGTTGAATCAAGCACAATTTAAATACATAAGTGAATGCGGAGATGCTTCTAACTTAACTTGACCGACTCAACTCAACATAACTCCGCCTAGCTCGAAACTCCCAAGCCAAACCTGCACGCTAAAGTGTTGGGGAAAGGAGAGGGTCAGTCTCTAGAAGACTGAGTGAGCAGGAGCGGTATACATATATATAAAACATACACATGCAAGTAATAAATCCCGAGCAAGGTTTTATTTAAAGTTAGTTCCCATGAGGGCAAGAGAATAACTCAGCAATGCTCGGCCTTTACGACTAATCATATTAAATTCATTAAGTTCATAAATCATTCATAAACATAAAGGCTCGGCGAGTGAGCGTGCATTATCTCCAACCAAACTCCGACCGTGTACGACAAATATCATTAATATCTTAAATAGGTGGTCATGCAATTTATCATAATACACGCAGATCATGTATCATATCCTAAACATATTCGTTTGGGCAATCCGTGTCCCGGCCTTCCCGCACGGTGCCTATCAATCATAAACATAATCATAGTCATAATCATAAATAAGTTCCAACCTTCTTCCTCCGGGTGGTGGACAGGTTAGCAAGACCCGACCGCCTCATACATAGGCCAATGGGGTTTCATGACTCCCCCAAGGGCACTCAGCTCCCATTCCCCGCTAAACCTCCTAGCGAGGGCCGGTATCACCGTACATAAATTGGGACTAGTACAAGGGATCACCGTCGGCCCTTGCCTCCCCGGATAGCCACTTGCACTAAGTCCCTGGGCCCGTGAACATAAATACATACATGCATAATCTCGCCAAAACATTTCAATTCATAAGAACATAACATATTTGATAATTCATTTGAAAAGGGTTTACTCGATCAATATTTACTCGATGACTTTACTTTAAAAGTAACATATATATAATCATAAGGTTTTGGCCAAAGCTTTTCACATAAGGGTTGTAGGGTTTGTTACATAGCTAAAACAAAAACACCCTCACCTGGAACATAGCGATACAAGGATATGAGTTACCGAGTGCCTAGTTGATCAGGATTTCTCCACCCTGGAGATAACTGTACAAAAGACAACGTAAGGTGTTCATGAGACTCAAGACTCTAAATGAACCAAATATGACGCACGACATGCAATGAACATGATATAAGTGCATAAGAAATAATATTATGTCATGAACACGTTCATGTGCACTATTAATGAGTTTTAGGCATATAAACAAGCCATTGATTCAAGTACTTTCAAGAAATGAAGGTATCATACTCATTTGTTTCATATCCTTTCATGAATCATGCCAGGTCGAGTCAATCAATCAATTTTAATCAATAACCGAAGGTTTCCCATTCTTTCAACTCGTATTCAAAGTACTTTAAGTCAAGAATTCCAACCAACAATTTATAATTTAAACGAATTAGGCATTCCAATCATTCCATGAATTAAATCCATAATTCATAAATCATATATTTCACATTTTATAACAATTCAATTCAAGAATTCAAATAACAATCATATCACGTACTATAACACGTTAATGTTAGGAATAGTGCCCTAAAAGCCGATTGAATATCCGCTTTGTGCTTTTCCTTATTGTAATCACAGACAATCTTTGAATAAAATAACGAATTGAGGCAACACTTCTTTATATGCTCTTGTTTGGTATGCGTTTACTTTAGCTGTGCATGTATGAGAACTCCCCTAATCCTGATGACTGTAGGACTCTACCATTTAGGTGAAATGGTTCATGAAACGAGCCCTATATCACATAAGTCATGATTAGTAAAATACTCCAAGCCGATGAGTCCTACAGACAGTGGGAGTGTCAACCTGACTCCTCTAAGGCTTGCTTGTGGGATCACGCCCTTAAGAAGGACCACCTTATTTCATGGAGGTGCAAAGTTTATAGTTGATACGTGTGTGATACATGAGGGTGCTTACTTTAATAAGTAAGTTCACTGAGGTGCCCCGTGTGAGAACATTCCTAAATGGGAAAGGAAGTTTCTATTTCAGGAAATGGAAACTTCCAGATTAGGAAATATCTCACGAGTCATTGATGTGATTAATTGATCCTTAGACTTGAGGTTCCTTGTCACTTTATGAGTTAACTCTGTAGTCTTAGGTATAAGCTTTAAAGGGTGTCGCCTTAGACAACTGATTCAAGGCTTATGCTGGGGCTGCACAAGTGATTCATGAAAGTGAATGAGAATCAAGAAAGGACCTACACTTGCATTTGCAAGGTGATCTCTTATTGTGTAAGTCATTCATATGCCATATGGAGTCCTTGGCCAAGGCAGTAGATCAAGACATCAAGAAAAGGGTTTCTTGGATTGAGATCAAATGGATATGAAATGCACTTAACTTTAAGACCGGATTATTAGGGTTCTGATTATTCCCTTACCCTAGATCTTGGTTGAGAGATAGTAAGTAGGAGGATTGTATCTCGCATGAATTAATGACTTAAAGGTTCTGTCGAATCCGAGCTTTCCAATTCAGCTAGGGGTTAAACACCTGTTGCTAGACTATGGTCGTTTAATCTGTGGACTGATTAATTAATTAGTGAATTAATTAATTAGGGTCACTGCTAATTGAATTGAGAACCTAGAGGGTCACACACAACAACTTGGTTACATGAGTTGAGGCTTTAAAATGATTAAATGAGTTAATCGGGCCAAGAGGGTTCCACACGTGTGAAATCACACGTGTGGCTCACGTGAGTGACACGTGTCACTGTGACACGTGTCAGACACGTGTGAATATATATATATATATTATATATATATGTATTAAATAATTAAATGTGTTAATTATTTAATAGACTTTGGTTTAATTTTGAAATTAAAAGAAAGTCTTATTTTGGAGAAAATAATCTAGTTAATTAATTACGAATTAATTAATTAGATAAAAATAAGTTATTTATTTTATAATAAATAAAGTATAAAATTATCCAAAAATAGTTAGGATATTTTTAGCTCTCTTAAAAGTTGACTTGAATTAGAATTCAAAGTCAAAGTTGGAAAATACTTGATGATCAAGTAATAGGAGAGAGAGGAACCAAATCCTTGTCCAACAAGGAATAGGTTCGGTTGTCCCTCTCCCTTTCCTATATATAGGGGAGCTCATGCTCCCCTTTAGAGCTAATTGGCAATTCTTTTGGTTCATGTGTTGAACACCTTCCTTTCTCCAAGATCAAATAAACCTTAGGTTAAGCCTAAACACTAACTAGAGAACTAGCATCCTTACTAGTTAGATTGTGATCAAGTTGGTGGACTTTCTTTAGAGACTTCAAGTTAGAAGTTTGAAGATTCGAGCTTTACCAAGGAGAGGGCATCAAGCCGCGAGAAGAGCGTTCTTGGGTGGCTTGAAACGCTTCAAGAAAGAACAAAAGAAAAGTAAGTTTTCTGTCTCTACGAATTTGGTTACACGATTGTGAGTCCCAGGTCCTTTTGTTGGGAAAATTTTTTAAATTCCGCTGCTTTCTGATTCGTGTTTTCCAACAAGTGGTATCAGATCCACCTCGTTAATCGTGTTTCTGATTCGTCTCCAATATTCTGAATTTGGTAGAAATTCTTAGGCTTAGATGCGAATTATGTATTCTTGAGTTCTTTTAGAAAGCCTGAAATAAGAAACTGTAATTTTTCTTGAATTTCTGAAACTATTTTCTTAAATTGTGTTTTCGGAAACCCGTTTTGATAGAAATTAATTTAATTCGTGTTTTTGAATTTTGGATTGTTTTGGTTTTTGAACTAAAAATACGAAACACGAAATCGCGTTACGAAAACGCGAGCATGGACGTGCTAAGGCGTAGCACGCTAGGCCCGCGCGCCCGCGCGCCCAGCAGTCCCGCAACCGCGCGGGACTGCCCGCCACTACCGTAGGCGCGCGCCTAGCGAGCCCGCCTGCACCTCCCGCAACCGCACGGGAGCCTCCCGGCCGCGGCCGCCCGCCTCGCCCAGCTGATGCGCGCGACGCGCGCAAGGATGCGCGCCATGCGCTCGCACGCTGGCAGCTTACACTGCCGGCTGTGTGCAGCGCTGGCGCGCGCGTCCGTGCTCGCGATGCTATGCGTCAGCCGGGCTTGGTCTCGGGCGGACGTGCAGTCTGTTCCGGGCACTTCGTTTCGCGATCTTGATTTTCGTGTTTAGTCAAATCCAATCCCGATTTAATTTTTTCTGAAAAATTTATTTATTAAATTTGAATTATTTTGGAAATAATTGATTAAATTGAGATTTTAGAAATTTAAGCGATTTGAACTTTGGAAAAATTACAAATTTTATTTTCTGAAAATAATGAAAGAATAAAATTATTGATTTTGGAAATTAATTGGAATTTTATTGGTTTATTGTTTTTCCGGGTTTTATTGAAAAGGCTCTTGAACAAGAATTGCATCTAAGTCGTGTTTTAAGTCATTAGGACTTGAAACGGGAATTTTAATTTATTGGCTAAATTTAAATTCTCGCAAAAGCATGTTAGGTGATCATGGGTTGAGATCTATGTATGGTTTTAATTTATGCACATGGATGGTTTAAATTGGGGTTGGAGCCCTATAATTGCGTTTTTCAATTGAGGTTGGAGCCTCACTTATGTGCGTACTGTTATGTGATTTATTATGTGGCTTTCCATATTACTGTTTTTGTGGCCGGGGTATGCCCCGTGTAATTGTCTAAGGCCAATATGAAGATTGAGCCTTATTACTTTATGTCTTTTTCTTTTTATTGTAATTTGAGAGTAGAGATAGGTGGTGAGGTTTTATTTTCATTTTGGAGACAATGCACCCATGGAGTAAGATGGACCACATTCAAGTAACAAGGAGGCCATAAGTGAAGACCCCTCAAAATGTTAGGGAGGGGAATCTCAATTGTTAAATGTAATAGAGATATGGCTCGTATTTTGTTACCGCTTTTCCTTATGTGATTTGAACTGTTTATGTGGCATGTATGTTAGAACTTGTGATTGTGGAGTGGCTCCCACATATCACGCATAAGATAGGTAGAACCCATGATCATTACATGTTAGTATCATGCTAGGACATGTTATCTGTTTATGTGCTTGTTTGAAATGCATTTAAGTGTACTTGCATTAATCAAGACTAATAAAATTGGATAACATATATGTTGGTGAGGTCGAACCGGACAACTCTCCGGTTGATTCGAAAATTCCCATTAAATATTAAGCTAATTTCGAACAAATAGGTATTTAATTCGAGATGCAAATTTTGAATTAAATTCCTAGCATTCCATCAATAGGTTTTAAGTTTAGTAAGTAAAGCTAGTTATTGTCCGCGAGTCGTGGGATAGCTAGTGGAGCTTATTAGTTCTTAGTTACCTAATTGATCATTTTAAATGATCAATATTTCATGATCGATTTTAGCAAGGGCGATGTCTGCGAGTCGTGGGTCGTTCGAACTAAGTTTTGGTCATGATCTTATGATTGATGGGTCTAGCTTAACGCCTAAGTAAATATGGATGTCGCACGAGTCGTGGGTCCATATTAGAAGATAGGTGATGCAAAAACAATTACTAAGAGTTCTAAAGGTGTTAGAATTGGTAAGTTGTACCTACCTAGGGTTCTTACTGAGAATGTCCGCGAGTCGTGGGTTCGAGGTAAAATGCCGAGGATCTTAGTACCCACTGGGAAACGTGTTCCTCTTAGATCTTTGGGAATTATAGATCTTTGAAAAACAGTGGGAGCTACAATAGATTAAAGACCTTATCTTTTGTATATCGTTATAAATCAGCATGCTCACTAGTTCTCTGTTTTACCATTTAGGTCGTAGATTCTGTGATTCTCTACGTGTTTTGAAATGGCAACCAAAAACCCTCTTGTATCGATCCTCGAGTCAAACAAGTTGACTGGTCCCAACTATTCTGATTGGCTGAGGAATCTAAAAATCATTTTAGATTCTGAGAAGAGAACTTATGTTCTCTTCGAAGGGGAGCCCAGTCCCGAAGGGGAGGCTCCCACTCGGGCCGAGCGGGATGCGATTCAGAAGTGGAAGGATGATAATCTCCAAGCCCATTGCCTTATGTTGGCTAACATGTCTCCGGACTTGCAAAGGCAACATGAGGCCATGGAATTCGCTTGGGAGATTTACGACCACTTAGAGCAACTTTACCGCCCTCATGAACGTGTTACAAGGTATAACACTTCAAAGGAATTGTTCCACTTGAGAATGAGGGAAGGTTCAAGTGTCCATGAATATGGACTTAAGTTTCTTGCCCTTACTGAGAAACTCGCTTCCATGGACATGCCACTGAAAGATGAGCTTTCAGTGGATTTGTTGCTAGCTTCGCTCCCACCATCATTCAACCCATTTGTCCTTAACTTCAACATGAATCATGCTGGTGCTATTGTAGCTGAGCTGATTAGTCAGCTTGTGACTGCTGAAAGCACGATCAAGAAGGACAATAAGGTTTTCATGGTGAATGCTCCATCTTCCTCTTCTGGGCCTTCTAAAGGTAAGCGCAAGAAAGCCCAAAAGAAGAAGAAGAAACCCCTTAGGCCCACTGGTGGCATTTCGAAGGGAAAGGCCCAAAAGAAGAAGCGTGATCAGAAAGAGGATGTTTGCTTCCATTGTGGAAAAGCGGGACATTGGAGGAGAAACTGCCCAGCGTACAAGGCTACTCTAAAGAAAGGTATCTTTCTCGTTGAAATAAATCTTTCTATTAATTCTAGTTCTTGGGTACTTGATACCGGTTGTGGAACTCATATCTGTAATGATGTACAGATGCTAAGTGAAGTCCAACAACTCAAAGGAGGAGAATGTGTCTTGAAGATCGGCAATGGCTCAAACGTTGAAGCTCGAGCTTTAGGCACAATTAGATTAGATTTAGGTAGCTTTGAGTAAGTCTTAAATAAAGTCCTTTATGTACCGAGCATTATTCGTAATATAATTTCAGTTCCAATATGAAACTTATATTAAGAATGGTAAATATTTTATCAAACGGAACAACTCTTCCGTTCACATCGGTACTCTAAGTAATGGACTTTACCTAACTCAAAATATCAATATTATGAATATACAACGAGAAACAAAGCGTAAGAGAGATGACAAAGTTTCAGCTCCCTTATGGCACGATAGATTAGGACACATTTCCAAAAACAGAATTAGCAAGATAAACACTTTAGGATCATTCTCTGAAAATGATCTCAAAGAGTTAACTTCTTGCGAATCCTGTCTCAAAGGGAAAATGTCCAAAGTTCCTTTTAAAGGAACTGTGGAACGTGCCACTAAGGTTTTGGATTTGATCCATACTGATGTTTGTGGACCGCTTAGTGTAAGCACTAGAAACGATCATCAGTATTTCATAACCTTTACTGATGACTTTAGTCGGTATGGTTAAGTATACTTAATGAAGTATAAATCTGAAGCTTTTGAGAAATTCTTAGAATTTCAAAAGGAGGTTGAGAACCAAACTGGTCACAAGATCAAAGCACTTCGATCTGATCGAGGAGGCGAATATCTTAGTGAAGAATTCCTTAATCATCTCAAAGATAATGGGATTATCTCTCAGTGGACTCCTCCGGGAACTCCTCAGCTTAATGGAGTTTCTGAGAGAAGGAATCGAACCTTACTTGATATGGTTCGTTCCATGATGAGTTTCACTGACTTACCACCTTCTTTCTGGGGTTATGCCCTAGAAAGTGCAGCAAAGATTTTGAATCTAGTTCCCTCTAAGTCAGTCCCTAAAACGCCCCATGAAATGCGGCATGGTAAAATCCCTAGCTATTCTTACTTAAGAATTTGGGGTTGTCCTGCTTACGTGAAGAGGACAGTGGGAGATAAGTTAGAATCTCGTTCTAACTTATGCTACTTTGTAGGTTATCCTAAGGAATCCATAGGATACTACTTCTATGATCAATCTGAGCAAAAGGTGTTTGTTTCCAGAAATGCCACTTTTCTTGAGGAACCGTTCCTTAAAGAAAAGAAAGGCAAGATCATAGAATTAGAATAAGTACAAAGTAACCCCACGCCACCCACTGAAGAAACGTCCCCTACTGATCAACCACAGCCAATCACGAATTTCGATACACATGTAAATCCTCCTCTAAGGCGTTCTGAACGCACTCATAGATAGCCGGAGAGATGGTATGGATTCTTCCATGAAATCTCTCAAAAGGATAATGATCCTTCAACATATGAGGAGGCACTTTCAGATTCTAACTCTGAACAGTGGATAGAAGCCATGAAATCCGAAATGGATTCCATGAACTCCAACCAAGTTTGGACCTTGGTAGATTTGCATGATGGGGTCAGACCCATAGGTTGCAAATGGATCTTTAAGAGAAAGCTTGGAGTTGATGGAAGCATTGCAGCCTACAAAGCAAGACTGGTTGAAAAAGGATTCACTCAAAGACCCGGCGTGGACTTTGACGAAACCTTTTCACCAATTGCAATGCAAAAGTCCATTCGAATCATGCTTGCCATTGCTGCATATTATGACTATGAGATATGGCAAATGGATGTGAAAACTGCCTTTCTCAATGGTGACATTGACAAAGACATTTTTATGGAGCAACCCATAGGTTTCACATTCAGTGGGAGTGAGCAAAAGGTTTGCAAACTCCAAAGATCAATCTATGGATTGAAACAGGCTTCTAGGAATTGGAACATTCAATTTGATGAATCAGTCAAAGCGTTTGGCTTCATGCAAATCTCGAATGAATCATGTGTGTATAGAAAGGAATTGGAGACCTCAGTGCAATTCTTAGTACTTTATGTTGATGACATCCTTCTTATTGGGAATTCGAAGGATGACATGAAAGTGACTAAGTTATGGTTATCGAACCAATTCGAGATGAAAGATCTTGGTGATGCGTCCTATATCCTTGGAATTAAAATCTATAGAGATAGATCTAGAAGGTTAATAGGACTATCACAGTAGATGTACATTGACAAAGTATTGAAGAGATTCAATATGGTGTCAGCAAAGGTTAAGAACCTTCCTATGAGTGTAGGAACATGTCTTTCAAAGAAGATGTGTCAGCAATAGGTAGCATAATGTATGCAATGTTATGTACTCGACCGGATGTGGCTTATGCACTTAGTGTGACAACTCGTTTCCAATCTGACCCTGGAGATGGTCACTGGGCTGCCGTGAAGAATATTCTTAAGTACTTGAAAAGTACTAAAGATTTATTCTTAGTTTACGGAGGTCAGAAAGATCTTATTGTCGAAGGATACTGCGATGCAAGCTTTGCATCAGACTTAGATGATTTTAAGTCAATGTCAGGATACATTTTCTGCCTAAACGGCGGAGCAGTGAGTTGGAAGAGTTCCAAGCGAACAACCACTGCAGATTCGACCACTGAGGCCGAATACTTAGCTGCAAATGATGCAGCTAAGGAAGGTGTTTGGATTAGAAACTTCATTCAAGAGTTGAATGTTGTTCCTAGCATGAAAGACCCCATTACTGTGTTTTGTGACAACACTGGGGCGGTTGCTCAAGCAAGAGAACCAAGATCTCACCAACGGACCAAGCACATTATGAGGAAGTATCACCTAATCCGTGATATTATCAAAAGAGGAGATGTGAAAATTGAAAGGGTCACATCAGCAGAGAACGTGGCAGATCCACTTACTAAACCCCTTAGTCGAGAAGCTTTCCAAGGTCATCTTCAGAAGATGGGGCTTAGAGTAGCTTTAGAATGGCTTTGACGGGCAAGTGGGAGATTGTTAGGAATAGTGCAATAAAAGCCGATTAAATATCCGCTTTGTGCTTTTCCTTATTGTAATCACAGACAATCTTTGAATAAAATAACGAATTGAGGCAACACTTCTTTATATGCTCTTGTTTGGTATGCGTTTACTTTAGCTGTGCATGTATGTGAACTCCCCTAATCCTGATGACTTTAGGACTCTACCATTTAGGTGAAATGGTTCATGAAACGAGCCCTATATCACATAAGTCATGATTAGTAAAATACTCCAAGCCGATGAGTCCTACAGACAGTGGGAGTGTCAACCTGACTCCTCTAAGGCTTGCTTGTGGGATCACGCCCTTAAGAAGGACCACCTTATTTCATGGAGGTGCAAAGTGTATAGTTGATACGTGCGTGATACATGAGGGTGCTTACTTTAATAAGTAAGTTCACTGAGGTGCCCCGTGTGAGAACATTCCTAAATGGGAAAGGAAGTTTCTATTTCAGGAAATGGAAACTTCCAGATTAGGAAATATCTCACGAGTTATTGATGTGATTAATTGATCCTTAGACTTGAGGTTCCTTGTCACTTTATGAGTTAACTCTGTAGTCTTAGGTATAAGCTTTAAAGGGTGTCGCCTTAGACAACTGAGTCAAGGCTTGTGCTGGGGCTGCACAAGTGATTCATGAAAGTGAATGAGAATCAAGAAAGGACCTACACTTGCATTTGCAAGGTGATCTCTTATTGTGTAAGTCATTCATATGCCATATGGAGTCCTTGGCCAAGGCAGTAGATCAAGACATCAAGAAAAGGGTTTCTTGGATTGAGATAAAATGGATATGAAATGCACTTAACTTTAAGACCGGATTATTAGGGTTCTGATTATTCCCTTACCCTAGATCTTGGTTGAGAGATAGTAAGTAGGAGGATTGTATCTCGCATGAATCAATGACTTAAAGGTTCTGTCGAATCCGAACATTCCAATTCAGCTAGGGGTTAAACACCTGTTGCTAGACTATGGTCGTTTAATCTGTGGACTGATTAATTAATTAGTGAATTAATTAATTAGGGTCACTGCTAATTGAATTGAGAACCTAAAGGGTCACACACAACAACTTGGTTACATGAGTTGAGGCTTTAAAATGATTAAACGAGTTAATCGGGCCAAGAGGGTTCCACACGTGTGAAATCATACGTGTGAATATATATATATATTATATATATATGTATTAAATAATTAAATGTGTTAATTATTTAATAGACTTTGGTTTAATTTTGAATTTAAAAGAAAATCTTATTTTGGAGAAAATAATCTAGTTAATTAATTACGAATTAATTAATTAGATAAAAATAAGTTATTTATTTTATAATAAATAAAGTATAAAATTATCCAAAAATAGTTTGGATATTTTTAGCTCTCTTAAAAGTTGACTTGAATTAGAATTCAAAGTCAAAGTTGGAAAATACTTGATGATCAAGTAATAGGAGAGAGAGGAACCAAATCCTTGTCCAACAAGGAATAGGTTCGGCCGTCCCTCTCCCTTTCCTATATATAGGGGAGCTCATGCTCCCCTTTAGAGCTAATTGGCAATTCTTTTGGTTCATGTGTTGAACACCTTCCTTTCTCCAAGATCAAATAAACCCTAGGTTAAGCCTAAACACTAACTAGAGAACTAGCATCCTTACTAGTTAGATTGTGATCAAGTTGGTGGACTTTCTCTAGAGACTTCAAGTTAGAAGTTTGAAGATTCGAGCTTTACCAAGGAGAGGGGATCAAGCCGCGAGAAGAGCGTTCTTGGGTGGCTTGAAACGCTTCAAGAAAGAACAAAAGAAAAGTAAGTTTTCTGTCTCTACGAATTTGGTTACACGATTGCGAGTCCAAGGTCCTTTTATTGGGAAAAATTTTTAAATTCCGCTGCTTTCTGATTCGTGTTTTCCAACAGTTAATACTTAGAAAGTAAACATTTAATTACATTTAAATTATAATCGGGAATTAAATAATAGGAAAGGGATAACAATTTAATTTCCATAATTTAATTAAATCAAACAATATTTAATATATCATAAACATATATATATATATATATATATATACACACACGTATAAAGTCAGGCATGCATTAACATATCTATATTTTCAAGCCTAGATTTTAAATTCAAGAATGAAATTTACAATTTAATATGCATGCAAATATTAACAAATAACAAAACATGCATGCAAATTTAAATATATGTATATACGTAACTATATGCGTGCAAATTCATGCATAATTTATTACACAAACACCCTGCATGCATTTCTCATATACTATATATACACAACACATTCATGCATTTAAATAATATAAAATCTATATATCTATATCATATAATATAATATAAAATGAACGAATATATATACATATAAGTGTAGCCTGCGTGCAAACATATAAATACATGATAGTTGTCTTTCAATAAAATCAACTCTAGTGAAGTTTAGCAAAGGGTTAATTCAAAAACAGGACCTACGTACTTAAGCACGCATTACATGCGAAGAAGAAAATGAAAGAAGCAGCAACACAACGCAGCACCCAGCAGCTCCAAAACAAACTAACACTTGACTAATTAAAGAAAGGAATGAAAAGCAACAACAAGCAGCAGAGTTTTTGCACAAGAAGGAACCCGGCCGGGTACTTTGAGGTATAAAATCTCCCCGGCCGGGGAGTTGTTACAGACGCGCAGCAACCTAAGGAAGTTATCCCCTGTTTTCTATCAAGAATACACAGCGGTAGGTCAAGCTTGTTACCCCTGTTCCAACTGCACACATACACAGCAGCAAGTAGCAGGCAGTAGGGGCACAAACTCAGCAACAATTCAACATAAATACTCCCATAAAACAAAGCCAAAACCGAACAGCAACTCGGTACAGAATATGCAGCAGCTGATCACAAAAAAACTGGGCATAAAAGGAAGTAAAACAGGGCAGCAACTAATCCAATCCTCACGCAACAATATCCGGCATGTATATGCAGCAAACAAGGCAAAAAAAGCAATTCACAGCAATCTCAATCCTAAAACGCAGCAGCAGCAATTCATGTCGTGAGGGAGGAAAAGAAATCAAGTTTCACCCAATTCTTTCAAGTTTCATCAATGGCATCACACTTGATTCTCAAATACCACAAAATACAAACTCATACATGAAATAAGGAAGTTAAGATGATCACTTTCAAGCTTGAAAATCAATAAAAGCATCAAGGATTCCATGAGATCAAGAATTTATGTTGTAACCTAACTATTCACTCATGCCTTCAAATCTCCATGCATACAGGCTTAAAATTGGGGATGCATAGCTTAAAATGACACATATTGAATGTATATCACAACCCTAAACTCACCTTGTGGATTGGATGGAAGATGGAAGATATTTGAGCTTGAATCTCCAAGGTAGGCATGAGTTACGGGAATGACTGCAGCAGAAGGTTTTCGCTGAATTTTCTCCAAGGAATGAGAGTTACCTCGGTTTGGGATTTATTAAGGCTGATAGAGGGTTGAGTTAGGGTTCCATGAAATCAAACCATGGTTAGTTTGGTCAAGGTTTGTGGGAGATATGGCTATTTTACTGAGCTGTGGCAGTTTTGGCGTCCGTTGCATGTTTCGGTTGGATTTCGGAGGTTCAAATGGTCTCAGAAAAATATGAGGCTAAGTTTATTGAACCCGAATTTTCGTTACGAGTTTAACGGATTTGACGGAACTCGATTCCGAGTTCCCTAGCTCAAGATATCACATACGGAACCAAGGGTGCGCTAAGTGCTCATTAGCCCCCGGTTTGGTTCCAATTATACCAAATAAATTTAAAACACAATCAAACGAATCCGAAAACATGAAACGAACATACGTACATATACACGACACATATATCTACAACATACTAAATTTTCGTGAATTTTCGAAATCAAATCATATAAGAACGACGCACGATTAAAACACTCATGCGCAACCGTAACAATTTCATAACATTGAAATTAAATAAACAAGTTTAAATGAAAGTCAATGATTTTATAATAAATTAATTAATTAGCTTAATTAAAACATGATTAATTAACATTAATCACTAAATTAACAATTGAAATATTAAATTAACGAAATAAAACATTAATTAGAATAAAATAAAATGAAATAATAACAATTTATAATAAAATTAAATATTTAAAACACTTATAACCAATTAATCACAAAATTAGATAATTTAATTTGCGCAATTTATAAACACATACGACATATTTGTAAAAATGAAAAATCGGGGCGTTACAGTACCTCTTGTTGTATATTATTACCATTCGTTTTTAGCAGACATATAATGTTGTATATCTTGAAGAACTAAACTTAATTGTTCTTTGGTTTGAATACTCCTATCATTTGGCTTGCTCAAAGCTATTGGGAAGATGCATGCATGATTAGAGTTTTAGCACAAAGTTGTTGAAAATCCCCCTATCCTTGGTTCACTTTTGTAAAATTGATGTGTAATTAAAGGGATGAAACAACTCCTCTTTTGGAAGTGGCAATCATAGTGCTTATTGAGGTTTAAGAAATTGTTATATGTTGTTAATTACAACATTAAGATGGTAATGGCATTGGTGAGATTCATTGTCCTAAAGAAATCTCTTCTCGTATAAGAATAGATAAGCGACAGTCGCTGCCGATGAAGGATACTTTGGTGCTGCAGTAATTTGGTGTTGTAAATTGTTTAACAACCAGGAAAGATACATTTAGTGAGATGAGTGAATTAATGCTTGTAATATGCTGTCTTAGGTGTATGAGTGAATTAAAGCTTGTAATATGCCTAATTTTTATGTTTTTTTGGTTGTAGGCATATCAAAGATTCTTATGCTGCAGTTTGTCTGGTAAGTAACAGATGCAGAAATTCTTACATAATTCATGTTCTTTTGATATTTTATCAGTTATTAGTATATCACCAAAATTTAGGCCGGACTTTTTAATTGTAATTTCCAGGCCAACTTCTATATTTTAATGCAGTCATGAAACTGCAAGAAACTTGAGTTCGTTTTATACTTTTCAGAGCTTGCATAGTCAATTTTATACTGGTCATTGCTTGTAACAAACTAACTAGCAAATTGAGTTACTTATGCACTTGCCTTGGTATCTGATAGGGAAACTGGAATTACTTCGCTGCTAACCGCAATGAGAAAAGAAATCCAAAGTTGGAAGCTACACATTATGAGAAGGCTAAAGAACTGTACACAAAAGTATGATTAACTGTCGTATTTATATGGAGGACACCTTATTAATAGATGGCCCTTTTATATATTATCCTTCCAGGTTCTACTGCAGCAATCTGCTAACCTCTATGCAGCAAATGGTGCTGGCATGGTATTTGCAAAAAAAGGTCAATTTGATATTGCAAAAGATCTGTTCACACAGGTCAGCTGCATTTTATAGTTAACTGTTTATGACAAGAAGAAAGATCTCTACCTGTTTAACACTTTAACTGTTTCTTCCCCTCCTTTTCTGCAGGTTCAAGAAGCTACAAGTGGAAGTTTTAATGTCCAGATGCCAAATGTGTGGATTACCTGGCTCATGTTCATTTTGCTCTAGGCAATTTTGCTTTAGCCATAAAAATGGTTAGCTCAGATTTCTTGCACTTGTTTACAAGGAGAAATAACCTTTCTTAATCATGCACTTTTTAAAATAGACAAATACAAGAACTTATAAAAATGAACATGCTTGGGGGTTGGGAAGTATAAGCAAAACGAGAATTACAAAGCTAATTCCCTCACTTTGGGGTTGGGAAGTATAAGCATTTGAAATGAGAGTTACAAAGCACTTAACATAATAGCGTAAACAATTAGCTAAACAACAACAAGCATACTCACAAAAAAGCGTTTTAGGCGGGTGTAAATGTTATAACTAACAACTAATACAACGTTGAAAAGCGTCATGATATGTGTATTCGGTCGCTAAATAGCGTCCTTAAAAGGTTTGTTATGACGGAATTTAGCGTCACAATACGTTATATTACGATGGAATAAAGCGTCACATTAAGTGATATTTTGACGGAATAAAGCGTCACATTAAGTGATATTAGGACGAAATAAAATATCATTAAAACTTATATTATGACGAAAAAAGCGTCATGATAAAATATATTATGACGGAATAAAGCATTATGAAATATATGTAAATAATATTATGCAATTAACGTTAATATTAAAATTATATTTTCCCGAATAATTGTAACTCTATTCTAGTAATGTAGTCTCAACAAACAAATGTAAATAACAACATAATTAAAAAAAATAAATCAAATAACATAATAATAATATGTTCACAAAATTTTCAATCCAAAATAATATTAGTTACAATTTGTACCTAATATATGATATTGGCCACAACAACAAAAATGACAAAAGGTTAAGTATCAATGACGGCTACTTACAGTACTTAGAGTACTTGAGAATTAAACTAAAGCAAACCAAGTCTCATAAATGGTGCCAATAGTGAGCCATAACAACCTATATAAAAAATACATTATTGTAGTCAATATTAAATAGGTATGAAATAAATTTTCGTAGAGCTAATCAATGATCCTTACCAAATTTTTTGGCCATGCAACAACCTCCCCAATTACATCAACAATTTTTTTGAAATGTGATGTGGGTCGAACTAAATCTTCTTCAACTTGCACTGCAACATTGATGACCACCTCAAACCAATTATTTCCCAACAATACTTGCCCAACTCTTTTGATGGATCTAAACTTTGAAAACAACCAATCGCCACGATTTTAGATGAATCAAACATACTTTTTAATAACACTTTTGATCCAACCTACATAATTTAGACAAACTAATAAATAAAATTAATATAAAAAATGTCTAGACAAACAACCACAAGAAAAAATTTCTGATTTAAAAGAATGCAACCGAAATACACTAACTAAGCATTGATAATTCACAAGTATTCCTGTAAAATAGTTTTGAGAAATTCATATATTTAGTAACTTTTCTGAAGCAATTATTCCAGACCAGAAAACAAGGGACTGCTGTGATGTTTTTAATTTTTCTCGGGTATCAAATGGACTCAGATTAGCATAAAATTTAACAGGTCTAAACCTTAATATACTAGTAATACCCAGTTAAAACAGTTTTTTTAATCGAGATCGTATGAGTTCGGAATATACGTCTGAAGTTTCAGCACGCATGCTGTCACAGTTGTGTTTTATGCTTTCAACTCTATTGATCATGCAATACTCATCCAAAAACATCAAAACTCATGACACAACTTTGCCTACAATATTCCTAAACATATTTAACACATAAACACTCATGTTTCCATGATTCAATACCGTCAAATCAGCGATTCAATCAAAAGTTCTTCATATCCTGTTTTACAGCAAATTCAAGGCGATAAACTCAATGAAATTGTATCACTACCATGTGTCTAATTATATTCAGAATATGTAACTCCATCCTAAGAAATTAGAATACAAAATCATCTCTTATTACATGTTTAACCTAAGAACTCATGCTAAAAATCACTCCTAAGCATATAGGAATAACCCAGTTAATGTGAAGAGTAAAACAATATAATCACATAATATTCAAACTGTAGCACCCGGAACGCCGAGATACCACACCCCCGCACCATAAGTCTAGCTCACACATGAAATGGGTAGTCCATATATGAACCGGACTCATAGCGAACGGGTGACAATAAAAAAAAAACTCACTAGCTAGCCGGGACTAACCCTCAAACCATTCAATCCAAATATTAGAATTTAAAGCGGAAGAATAATAATTTCATTAGCATATATCAAATATCCCAAAAGAGTTAACTTCCAACTTTTTATCAATACATTATCAATCAACACCATAGCCATAACGATAACCTAATTGATCCATAAAGGCCCCTAACATGAAAATGGAATGTTAGACACATCTCGACAACTGGACACAACTCGGACTCCCGCCTAGCACACCACTGAAAGTACCTGAAAAGTGTGAGGTGTCAGTCTACCACAGACTGAGTGAGGGGTTTAAATAAATATTAGCGCACGTATCATGCAAGCTATAATCTCGGGTAAAGTCTTTTACAGTTGAAACAATATAAATTAATAAAAGAAATAATCTTCGCCCGAGATTACAACTAACCAATTTAACAATACAGTCAATTACAATTCATTTTAATCAGTGGCCCGGCGAGTGAGGGCAATTCTCCAACCTTACTCCGACTGTGTACAATTCGTGCTTACTTTATTAATCAATAGGTGGTCATGCAGTTCAATTATTGTGAATTCGTGCATATTGTATTCAAGCAAGAAAATCAATAAGTGCAATCATGACAATAACCCGAGGACAATCCGTGGTGCCGGACCCATCCCCAGTCTCCTTCTTCCTCCGGGTGATGGGGGATTGCAAGGCCCCGCCATCCATGAACGGTGTACGTCAGGAACATGACTCCACGCACGGGATTTCTTCCTCCACCAAACCTCCTGGTGGATTCAGAGATGATCCCAAAATTTGGTGAGGATAGTGCAAGAGTTACCCGTTAGCCCTTGCTTCCCCGGTCGGCTCAATACACTATCCTCGGGCCCATGTGAACACGACATGCTTACTCGCCAAAACATGATCAATCAATTCAATTTAATATCAACAACAATCACTCGGTGCAATATCAATCGATCAATGAAATAATAATTCAATTTTCGGAAAACTATAGATATAATTATTGGTTTTGGTCCAAAATCACATAGGGTAGTAGGGTTATTTTATAAATAGAAATAACCTCACCTGTGACGATCAAAACAAGGATATAACTATTGGTGCATGTCCCACGTCAACTGGAAGAAGATCTGTGTAATAAGGACAAGTGTACATGAGACTAGACTCAAATGAACCAATTAAGATGCATGGCAAAGTCATAATCAATAAATTATGCAATAACAATCAAGGAATGTCAAGTAGGCACATAATTATCACTAAACCAAGTTTATAACTCATATAAGTCACATACGGGAGCCAAAGAAGTTAAAAGAATGCAATATGAAAGGTTTTGGTGAAGTTTGGCAAAAATTGACAATTTGGGAAAATGCACATGTTGTGGGAAAACTGTAATATCTTAAATTGTAAAAGTGGGAATTGAGTTTTACTTGTTGGGAATGAAAGTAGACACATAGACCTTTCCAACGCGATATGGCACGTTTTCTAATTCAAATCGAGGTGAAAATGGCGTTGGTTCGAAGTTGGAAAAAATGCAGTTTCTGGAGGGTGGTCGAGCAAAAAACTTCACAAAATAGTCGCGGCCGCGACCAAGTATTTTTGGCCGAATTTTCTCCAATTTTTCAAAACTCGAAACTTGGCCAAAATGGGGTCGCGGGCGCGGCCAATTTTGGCCGCGTATGGGTCACGGTCGCGACCCTTACGCAACAGCAGCAAAACAGGGGAAAAACAGGGGATTTCCGAGACAAAACACCACAAAACCACAACCAAAGCTAAGTTCAATCCATAACAATTAATTTAACACATCCAATACACATTATACTTCACTCCTTCATCAATCAAACCATAAAATATGCATCAAAGCAACAAAATTACATCATGGAAACCTCATTTATATACATGCTTCCAACTTCCAAATAAATCAAAGTTCTCTTGCAATCTTTTATCCCTTTTACACATAAACATGCTTCTAGCTCTAATCACACAAGAATTCATCATCTAGTTCAAGAACCCTACTCAATCATATATCAAGAAATTCTCCCAAGTTATACCTTAAATCCAAGAAAGAAATGATGATATGAAGATATGGTGATGATGATGATCTTAGGTCCAAAATCCCTCAAATATAGCTTGAATTATGAGATGCAAATCCTTCTTCTCCTCTTGGTGAAAATACTGTGTATAAGTGTGTGTATGTGTGAGTTCTTTGATGAAAATAAAATGAAATGGAAGAGATATAAGATATACTCTAAAGTCTTCCATCAAATATGGTGGCTCAACCAATTTGCATATTAGTCCTTGAAGTATTTAAATGCATGCAATCAAGTTCTATCCCTATACAAAAGATCACTCAAATCCAATTCATGTTATGCAATTAGGTCCATAACTTTACACTAAGGAGCAATTAAGGACATATAATACAATTAGATAACTTAAGGACATATAAGCAAATAAATCATGTTCAATTATTTCACGTAACAATCAAATGTGATTCACGTAGTAATTCTCAAGTTGACAAGTATTTCAATTAAACATGTACAAATAAAATTCATAAATTTATGAGATGATCAATTAAAGTCACATAAGACAATTAAGCACATTATCACTTAATTCACAATTTCATATTAAAAGTTAATTCATACAAATGCATAGAGATAGGATGCATATATTATGATGAAAGTTGTTAGGTAACATATAATATCACATAATGATTGAATGGAAAAACCGGGGCGTTACAATTCTCCCCCCCTTAAGAGGACCTGGTCCCCAGGTCCACTGCCGAGTTTTAAAATGATGTACAACAACAAGAGAGCCCCGTCTCTTGCACAAGCAATGAGAAAACCCCGTTTCTCAAACAAGTAAAGAGAGAACCCCGTCTCTCAAGCACGTAGAGAGAGAGAACCCCTTCCCTCTGTCACGAAAAGAGAGCACCCCGTCTCTCAACACACACCAAAACAACGAATCAAGAAAACAAAATGTAGAAACACTTACATAAATGTCACATAGAGCAAGTAGCATCACGTTAATCACATAACTAAGACTTATATACCACCAAATTACAATTAACAAGAAGTCAAATACAACAACAATAAAATTCATGATGCATATGATATGCATGATTAAGTACACCGTTCACCATTGTTAGGGAATTTTCCATGATAGTGATCCGTTCAACACTTGTTTTGATGTTGGAGATTCCTCCACCCAGAGCTTTGAACATTGAAATCCTCAAGATCCAATACTTAAATGACAATTCAATCCTGCTTCCATGATCAATTTCTCTTATCCTAACTGGTACCACGGTCCAAAATTCCCAATTGAGCTTTCATTCTTTAGTTTGTGCTCAAAACTTCCCAGTGTATTCGACACTCTAATAACCACCCGGTCTCTATTCCACGATCCATCTTCTAAACACAATATCTTGCCCCGAAATAACCGGTGTGAATATAAATATTTTCGTGATTACTCGGCCTTCAACCCGTGATCAAGTCCTTTACCTTATCTAACACCAGGATCCGAAAATTTTAATTCTTAAGTGTATGTTTTATTTGAACCCAACTAACTCGTTCTTTTCCATAATCATACCCATCTCCATCACACTTTATAATCAACCTTCTTGGATGCTCGAGGTATTCATTTAATAGCTCAAAGTCTAGTCTTGTAACTCGCATAGTTTTTCTGGTTCCTTCGGGAAAAAATTCAACGAACCGATAATCCATTTTATTCATATTATGCTTTCCTCAACTAACATTCTCCTCTCCAATTCTTAGAATTCCTTAAGGCTGGATACACGTTGCACATCAAGCTCCTTGCACCTTTGAAAGATTGACTTTGTATGGATCTCGAAAGAAAACTAACGAAGTTGATTTTGCCCTCAAAGTTACCGTCACTAATCCCTTGCCCCACCTTGTTAAGTCAATTCCCAAACACTCTTTGAATATATATATATATATATATATCAAGCTCCTTGCACCCTTGAAAGATTGACTTTGTATGGATCTCGAAAGAAAACTAACGATGTTGATTTTGCCCTCAAAGTTACCCTCACTAATCCCTTGCCCCACCTTGTTAAGTCAATTCCCAAACACTCTTTGAATATATATATATATATATATATATATATATATATATATGTATAACTTCATCTCTTACTTACTCACTTCCTCTAATTTTCTTCAAGCTTCATCCTTCTCGGTTTGAAATTGATTTGAGTACAAAATCTCCACCATTGCTTGAATGCTCCCTCTGGTTCTTGAAGTACTTAGCCTTTTCTAAAATTAATCTCACGAGACCTTCTCAACCAAATGTTAAAGTCATCAAGTGCCAAGGTCTTCTAATTCTTCCCTTTTTACCATATTCAAGAGATCCCGTTGTTGGTGATTCTTGCAACGTGGTTACTTATTTTGAAAGTAATCCCTTTGAGTCAATCCATAAATTTGAAGTCATCCTTTGGTCGACTCTCCCCCTTAAGAATGCCTATACTTAGTTGTCGGCTCCTAGCATCGCCTCTTACTTTAAAGATTCTTGATTCTTTAAATTTGGCTTCCTTGGTATAAATAATTCCAATCATGCCTCTTGTCCAAAAAGTTTCTAATGTTTACCTTTGAACCGATTGGTAGGAATAACGACCCACTTCCTCCATTCCAACTTCCGGTTACTTTTCCCGGCCTCTCAATAGCTCTTTCCCCTTTTTGGTCCATACTTTGCAATCTAATTATTTTCCTTCTCATAATTCAGGTGTGTCTCAGTTGACGTAATACTTGATACGTGAGGTGGGGAGAGTTCCTATCAAGTAGACACTTAACAATGCATGTCGGGTTAATATGCTAATGCCTGCGCCACACTTGTAAGTAATAAAATATACACGTTGGAGTAATTAAGCTCAATTAAGAATTCATATATAATTAAAGAAATTTAAATAATTTAAACAATATATGATGCACGTGCTCATGAATGCATTGAACCTATCACGTAGTTGCATCTTTTAGCTTGGCACTTTTCCTTGTTTGTTGATTTACGAGCTTGCCTTGCATTGGTTGGCCATTTCTTGTTAGCCACGATCTTCCAATTCTCCAAAATCCTTGATAATAACTCGTATATTTCCATCACTCAGGAATCGAAATTTCTTGAACTCGATTCCGCCCCCAAGTATTCCTTCCAATTTATTGATTCTAAGTGTGGCTTGAACTATCACGTTAACATCTTCTTGACCAAAGTTTCCTTGTATTACCCGCATAACTTTGTAATCAACATTATGATTCTTGAACTCAAATGCTCCTACTTCCATGAAATTGGTACCTTGCCTTTTCTCTAATTAATCTCTAATTGTTATCTATATTCTTCCTTAGCCATCACCTCCAAGATTTCCTTCGTTCCATTCCTCGGCTTGCACAACCACGATGAGTTCGGTTGAGAAGCCTTCATACCGTGGCATAGATGTTGATCTTATGAATGAAATCATTAAACACCCCAAATTTCCCATCATTTGGAGAGTTCGCCAATGATCCGTAGCTCATAAACTTTCCTCTTATCTTCTAACTTCGTAAAGCTTGTGAACTATTCCCAAAATTCCTTCTTCTAACCCGGATCTTATCTCTCAAATTGTAACCCGAACAAAGAAGGCCATGACTCTTGAATTCTTGCATAACGTTCCCCGGTATATCTCTTGCAACTTCAAAGCTAGAGAAAGGAGCTAGCAATAGATTGAGGTAATCGTAGAAATTTTGGACATGGTTTGATATGATCTTTATACCCTACAATCACAACTCATTCTCGAATATGAATGCATGGAATTAGTGATTGCATATGACACATAATTAATATTTAAACACAAATTTAATGCAAAATGCGACATATACTTCAACAAAATTTTAAATAAAACACATTGATCATATAAAATTCAAGAAGGTTAAAGCCAATTAATCCACAATTGGTGTCAAGAATCAACGCAATGAACAAATATCAAGTAATTCCAAGATGTTCAGGTAAGTTTAAATAAATTCAAATAAGTTCACAAAGTTCCAAATAAGATTCAAGACTCGCAATGATCAATTAATCCTATGCCGTTCGACCTATGTGACGCCCGGAGCGGTGGGCCACCATATCCCCCGCACCTAAACCCGAACTCACATATGAAATGGATTTCCATACATGAGTCCAAGTCTAAGCGAACGGAACCTACACTCACTCCTTAGGCTAGGCGGGGCTAAAACTCCGACAGAGCAAGCAAAAACAAACATATAAATGCGGAAGCAATAACATAAGGATCGAAAAGAGCTCTATAGCTAACATTTACATCATTTACAATGGCCTCACGACCCAAAAGATCGAGTATATACATCAAAAGCCCATACTTCAGCAAAATATAATTCTAACATCAAATACCTAATAAGAGTGTCCAAAACCAAGAAGAGAGGGGTCAGTCAAAACTCGAAACAACCTGCACTGAAGGTGGGAAAAGAGAGGGGTCAGTCAAAACTCGACTGAGTGAGGGGGCTAAACGCACACCCACACCTAAATACATATAAAGCAGAGCATATTACAAAGGTGATAGTCATGAATCGAGGCTAGGGTTTTACATACCAAATCATTTTCCAAAGATAGCATATAATATAAAGGAAAACCTATCTCGATCCATAATCTATCAAACACAACATAAAACATAAGTCCGACGAGAACGGACTATCCCTTACTCCATCAAACATAACATAAAATCGAATTCAAATCACATCCACCCCACATCCATGGTGCATCGGGAATCAAACCCTAACACCTACATTACCAAACACATACGGGGTAGCTAACCCACGATATGCCTTCCCCGGTTATCCACCGAGGGCTCAAGATACCATGCCTTCCCAACCTCCATAGGTCGCACGTGAATATCTCAAATGAGAACGTGTACAGGGGTCATAACCGGCGACCCAGTGGTCGTCCCGGGTCTCCCTTACCCACATCTCCGGGCCCAACAAACCAAATCAAACCAAACTCCCATCTTTCAGGGTACAACTCGCTCATACATATCATATACGAATAACGAATTTCAAAACATAGCTTACTTATGCCAATACTTATACCAATTTCGAAAACGTAAAGCTTATTTCACAAAATCATAACATAGCTTAAGCACTCGTATTTAATATATATTTATATATATAAGATATATATTCGCATACGGGGTAAGAAAACAACACGTAATAGGTCTTAGGTCGCTTTTCTAATATAAAGGATCCTAACCTCACCTTTACAAAAGAGCGGAAAACCGGGTCAAAAGAGCAAACAACCACCTAAACTCCGGGGTCTTGAACGTCCGGAAGAGGCTCTGAAACAAAAGAAGACAAGACCCGAGACTTAGACTCAATAATGTACCAATTAGACGCCCGGCAATGCTCATGGATGCAAAGGGTGCAAATAAAATGCAAGAATGCAACACTTAAGTCATTTAAATTCAAAACTCGTACAAAACGTATCATATCCTTTCATAAACGTATTTCATAAAATATAACAAATAAATTAAATTACATATTTCATGCATAAGAATTCATATAAAATCATAGGGCCATATTTAATAAATTAAACTATCAAACTAAAGCACTTAAATTCATATTACATAAATATATATCATAATATATATTTATATCTATATATATATATACATATATTTAAAGTATAGTGTATAAATATATATATACCTGCACGTAGCTGCCCACAAAGCAAACATTAGAAATCCTACTTATGCATGTAAAGTCCATGCAAGGTTCATGAAGTAATACCATGCATCATACGTAACAACCATGCAATTTAATATATATATATACACGTATGGCAGCAAAAAAAAACAAACATTTAAAATCAAAACAATAAATATAAAGTCTACCATTAATCAAACCATGCATTCCATGTTAGCTTCCATGCAAGTCATGTAACCACCATGCACTCTCACGTAAGGAATCGAGCAGATTTCACCATTTATCATGCAATCAAAATAGGATTAAACATGAAAAAAGGAAAAGCAAAACATGGCTGCTACAGATCCATCTCCCCGCCCAGGGGAGATTTTCTTCACAGAAGTGCCCTCCCGGGTACTTTAATGCAGAAACTCTCTGCATGACGTACCCGGCCGGGTACTTTTCTTGAGGAAAATCTCCCCGGCCGGGGAGACAGTTGAGAGATGGGAAAAAGATCATCCACCCCCTGTTCAGCCCTGTTCTCCAAACCAAGCCACATACCAACTCGAAGGGACAAGAAAAGGCAGCAAAATCAGCAGCAAAACAGCACAACAACTTCCTTAAATCAGCTGGAAACGAACAACACCAGCAAAGGAGAAGAAATGGCACCAAACTAATGAAAAATCAACTTGAAACCACAAGAATAATAATGGTAACTCTCCTATATCTCAACTACCACCAAAGTCAGGCATAAATAGCAAAAAATGAAGCATAAGAGATCACTTTCCAAGCATCAATTCAAGCCATAACTCAAAGAAAGTCATGGAATTCAAATTAAAGAGCAAAACCTAACTACTCACTTCAAGGTTCCAAAACTCAATCAAAAGTGGTTCAAATTCTGAACTTAATAGATGCAAATGATCATATAAGCATGTACATATCAAATATAAGCTTACCCCTTGAAGATGTTGGAAGAAAATGGAGATTGGAGCTCAAAATCTCCTCTAGGGTGAAGGTTACGGGATTTCACTGTTGCTGCTCAAAAACTCAGATTTTCCTCTCCTTTCTTGTGTATGGATCGGTATGAGAGGTATGTGAGGTGATAATAGGCTGAGTTAGTGGAGTGTGGGTCCAGGTTTCATGTGAAAAGCTCAAAAGATGAGGGACTTATGTGCAAAATGGTGAAAGGTGGTCATATGAGCGCGAGACCAAGTTACGGACTGATTTCGGGGTATCAAACAAGGTCGAAAAATTACAAGGCCTGATCCATTGCACCTGAATCATCGAAACGAGTTCAGCGGAAGTGACGGAATTCGAATCAGAATTCCCGAGCTCAAGTTACACTACTCGGAACCCAAGGTGCGCTAAGTACACGTTAGCCTCCTTTAGGTTATCCCAACAAAACAACTCCCGAAAACCCGACAAATAAACCTGAAAACGCATAACGAGCACGTATTCAAGTTCACGACTCATAAAACTCCAACATATTAAAAAGGCACAAAATTTCGATCTCAAATCGAACACGAACGCATCACATTTCAACAAAAGAGCATGTCATTCCAATAATAAAATTCAAATTCAAGAATTAATAAATAAAATAAAATCAATTTTAACGAATTAAAAATAATTAAAATTTTATTAAAAAGGCTATTTTCAATTAAGTCCAACACTTTTAAAAAGTGTCAAATAAGTCCACTTCAACTTTCCAATTAAGTCCAAAAATAAATAAAATCGTACAATTTAGTCCTTAACTCAAATAAATCACATAATTTACGAAATTAGCTTGTTCGGGAATTAAATTCACATATCATAAATCACTTAAGGCAAATTTTGACATACAGTTCAAATAATTCATATAAATTCAAATAATTCATATAAGAATTAGAATTAAATAATTTAAATAAACAATTAGAATAAATATAAAATGCGTAAATAATAAATTTAAATGCGCACATACGCCATACCTGTACGGTCTGAAAGTCGGGGTGTCACAATCCTTCCCCCTTAAAAAGGACTTGCCCTCAAGTCCGAACCGAGTCCTCAAACAACTCCGGATATAAATTCCTCATTTTCTCCTCGGTTTCCCAAGTCGATTCCTCAGATTTCTGATCCCTCCAAAGTACCCTAACCAAAGGAATCTGCCGGTTTCTCAATTCTTGCCTCTTTCGGTCCTGAATTGCAACCGGATGCTTTTCTATTGTTAAATCTGACTCTAACTGAACCTCTTCAACTGGAAGGATAGTTGCCTCATCGGGATAGTACATGCGGAGCTGAGAAACATGAAAAACGTTATGTATCCTGGTCAAATTCGGTGGTAGATCCAATCTATACACCGTTTCTCCAATTCTTTCCAAAATTTCAAACGGCCCTAGGTATCGTGGACTGAGCTTTCCACCTTTACCTATTCGAGTGAAGCCTTTCCTTGGAGATGCCTTCAGAAAAACTCTATCTCCGACCTCAAACTCTAAGGGCCTTCTTCTCTTATCGGCGTAGCTCTTCTGTCGAGCCTGAGCTGCCCTCATTCTTTGTCTAATCGTATGAACCTTCTCAGTAGTAGCAGCAATGTTTTCCTTAGGCTCGGCCCTCTCGAGCTTATTCTCTTCGGTCCACCTCCAATCCTCGATATCCCAAAACAAAGGCGACCTACACTTGCTTCCATAAAGTGCTTCATAAGGAGCCGTCTTAATCGAACCCTGATAACTGTTGTTATAAGCAAATTCAACTAGAGCCAGATGCTCATCCCACTTATCTTGGAAATGCAAAGCACACGACCGAAGCATATCCTCTAAGTACTAAATTAACCTTTCAGATTGACCGTCCGTTTGAGGATGCGAGGCTGTGCTAAACTTGAGCCTGGTGCCCAAACATTTCTGAAGATTCTGCCAGAAAATCGAAGTAAACCGTGGATCCCGATCCGAAACGATACTAGCCGGAATTCCATGTAGTCTTACAATCTCTCGAACATATAACTCAGCTAGCTTTGGAACTTTCTCGGACATCCAAACCTTGAGGAAATGGGCAAACTTAGTCAATCTGTCGACAATTACCCAAATTCCATCAAACCCTCCTTTGACTCTAGGCAAGCCGGATACGAAGTCCATCGTCAATTGCTCCCACTTCCACTCGGGAATAGGAAGTGGTTGGAGAGTTCCTCCCGGCTTCTGGTGTTCTGCCTTCACCTTTTGACACGTTAGACATCGCTTCACAAAGTTTGCGACGCCCCTTTTCATACCATTCCACCAGAATTTCTCTTTCAGGTCCCGATACATCTTAGTACCTCCCGGATGAATCGAGTAGCTCGAGCGATGTGCCTCCTCAAGTACAAGCCTCTTGAGCTCTTCAGCAGACTTAGAATACACCAGAATGTCGTCTATAAATATAACCACGAATTTGTCAAGAAACTGCCTGAACACTCGGTGCATCATATCCATAAATACAGCTGGAGCATTAGTTAATCCAAATGGCATAACAACGAATTCGAAGTGCCCATATCGCATATTAAAACCAGTCTTCGGAATATCTTCCTCCCTAATTCGCAGCTGATAGTAACCCTGCCTCAAATCTAACTTGGAGTAGACTTTCGAGCCTTGCAAAATATCAAATAACTCCTTGATGTGAGGCAAAGGGTATTTGTTCTTCACGGTCATCCGATTCAGTTCACGGTAATCTATACACATCCGTAATGTCCCATCCTTCTTCTTTACAAATAGAACGGGAGCACCCCATGGAGAAATGCTCGGACGAATATACCCGCAAGCTAAAAGCTCATCAAGCTGCGTTTTTAACTCCTTTAACTCTGCAGGAGCCATTCTGTAGGGAGTCTTCGAGAAAGGCTCTACTCCGGGATAAAGGTCGATTACGAACTCGATGTCCCTATCTGGCGGTAGAGAACCCAAAGTCTTAGGGAAAAGATCGGTATACTCTCGCACAACCTCCGTCTCTTCAAGTTTTGCCTGATCCTTCGGTCTATTCAAAAGATAGGCCACAAAACCTGTCGCACCGTCCCGGACCAGTTTACTCGCCTCAACGAAAGAGATAAATGGGCTTGACTTCACCTTCTCGCCCTTAAACACCACTAAACCGAAAGAAACCTTCTTCTCCCGGCAATCCATCTGAGCCCCATGTTCAGATAACCAATCCATACCCAAGATTACGTCATATCTCTGCATCGGCATTTCAATCAAATCTGCGAGGAAAACTCGGCCTTCGAAGCTAACCGGACAACCCCGAAAAACCCTGCAAGTTACTAATTTACCACCAAGAGGAGAGCTAACCACGTAATCATGCGCACAAAAGGAAACAGGCAAGCACATAGAAGCACCAATATCCCGGGAAATAAAGGAATTAGTAGCCCCGGGATCAAATAATGCATGTAATGTAGTGCCATGAATGCTTATAGTACCTTCAATCACGGCATTTGGGTCGATTTCCACAGCTTGCTCTTCCTCAACACCCAATGCGTAAGCCCTAGCTTGAATTGCAGGCCTCGGGTTGTCTTTCTTCTTCGGGCACGTGCCCACCATATGATCCGGTGCCCCACAAATGAAACACCTCTTGTGAAGCCTGAAGCAATTATCCACGTGATGAGGAACCTTGCAATAGGTACATTGCACCTTAGGTGGAGCCGGAAGTGCTAAGGGTCGATTCGGTTGATTGGGTCCCGCGGGTCGAGGTTGTTTATTTTGAGGCTTGGCTTGTTGAAAAGTTTGAAATGCCGGCCTCTTTCCGAACTTGTTGAAATTCCCCGAGCTAGACCCTTGCCCGGTATGAGTACTCTTCCTCCTCATCACAACACGCTCTTCTACCCTTAGGGCTTTATCCGTGACCTTTGCCCAAGTGCTCGTGTTAGACGCCTCTAAAGCATCTTTCATATCCTCCCGAAGTCCTTGGAGGAATTGAGAAGCCTTGCTTTCATCATCGTTGGCAATGTTTGGGGCATAACGGGAAAGCCTCTCAAACTCATTGATATAATCAGTGACGGACATACCCCCTTGTTTAAGCTCCATAAATTCTCTCACCCTCCGATTCCTTGTAGCCTTGGGAATATATTTATTCTTGAATTCCCGGACGAACACCTCCCATGTGATCTCCTCCCCGGTAGCCTCTAATCTTCCTTGCAAGCTTGACCACCAACTATAAGCTTGACCCTGGATCATGGTAAGTGTGCATTGTAGCTTCTCCATAGGCCCACACGGTATGAGATTCCATACCCTGTTGGTTTGCACTAGCCATTCCTCTGCTTGTACGTTATTTACACCCACAAAGACCGGTGGGTTTTGGTTCTTGAACTCCCGGAGAGTAGTTGTAATTAGATTTCCTCCATGATTCCCAACTGGAGGTGCATTGTTTCTTTCCTGAGCCCTTTGTTCCAAATATACCGCTAATCTCTCCATGAAATTGCCCGGATCCATTTGGGGTGGGGGTGGTGGATTGTTATTTTCTGGGTGTGGTGAATGATCTCGGTGATGACGATGTTCCGGAGATCTATCTTGGCGGTGGTGTCTTCGGGGAGGCATATTTCTACAAAAGAAAAGATTCCAATTCATATGCGTGAGGGTTAGTACATGTTCATGTGCACGATTAACAAGAAGATAAACAAATAATCACATAAATGCATATAACCACGTTGTCCTCAGCCGTACGACCTAGACTCACCCGACTCGACTCTAGAGCTCCGGTTTTGCAACCGAGAGCTCTGATACCACTTTAAGGATGTGACGCCCAGAGCGGTGGGCCACCACATCCCCCGCACCTAAACCCGAACCCACATATGAAATGGATTTCCATACATGAGTCCAAGTCTAAGCGAACGGAACCTACACTCAGTCCTTAGGCTAGGCGGGGCTAAAACTCGGACAGAGCATGCAAAAACAAACATATAAATGCGGAAGCAATAACATAAGGATCGAAAAGAGCTCTATAGCTAACATTTACATCATTTACAATTGCCTCACGACCCAAAAGATCGAGTATATACATCAAAAGCCCATACTTCAGCAAAATATAATTCTAACATCACATACCTAATAAGAGTGTCCAAAAGCAAGAAGTATGAATGTAACTCGACCTAGACACACAAGTACAAGACTAAGACTCGCACTTTCCCGCCTAGCTCGAAAGAACCTGCACAGAAGGTGGGAAAAGAGAGGGGTCAGTCAAAACTCGACTGAGTGAGGGGGCTAAACGCACACCCACACCTAAATACATATAAAGCAGAGCATATTACAAAGGTGATAGTCATGAATCGAGGCTAGGGTTTTACATACCAAATCATTTTCCAAAGATAGCATATAATATAAAGGAAAACCTATCTCGATCCATAATCTATCAAACACAACATAAAACATAAGTCCGATAAGAACGGACTATCCCTTACTCCATCAAACATAACATAAAATCGAATTCAAATCACATCCACCCCACATCCATGGTGCATCGGGAATCAAACCCTAACACCTACATTACCAAACACATACTGGGTAGCTAACCCACGATATGCCTTCCCCGGTTATCCACCGAGGGCTCAAGATACCACGCCTTCCCAACCTCCATAGGTCGCACGTGAATATCTCAAATGAGAACTTGTACAGGGGTCATAACCGGCGACCCCGTGGTCGTCCCGGGTCTCCCTTACCCACGTCTCCGGGCCCAACAAACCAAATCAAACCAAACTCCCATCTTTCAGGGTACAACTCGCTCATACATATCATATACGAATAACGAATTTCAAAACATAGCTTACTTATGCCAATACTTATACCAATTTCGAAAACGTAAAGCTTATTTCACAAAATCATAACATAGCTTAAGCACTCGTATTTATTATATATATATATAAGATATATATTCGCATACGGGGTAAGAAAACAACACGTAATAGGTCTTAGGTCGCTTATCTAATATAAAGGATCCTAACCTCACCTTTACAAAAGAGCGGAAAACTGGGTCAAAAGAGCGAACAACCACCTAAACTCCGGGGTCTTGAACGTCCGGAAGAGGCTCTGAAACAAAAGAAGACAAGACCCGAGACTTAGACTCAATAATTTACCAATTAGATGCCCGGCAATGCTCATGGATGCAAAGGGTGCAAATAAAATGCAAGAATGCAACACTTAAGTCGTTTAAATTCAAAACTCGTACAAAACGTATCATATCCTTTCATAAACGTATTTCATAAAATATTACAAATAAATTAAATTACGTATTTCATGCATAAGAATTCATATAAAATCATAGGGCCATATTTAATAAATTAAACTATCAAATTAAAGCACTTAAATTCATATTACATAAATATATATCATAATATATATTTATATCTATATATATATATATACATATATTTAAAGTATAGTGTATAAATATATATATACCTACACGTAGCTACCCACAAAGCAAACATTAGAAATCCTACTTATGGATGTAAAGTCCATGCAAGGTTCATGAAGTAATACCATGCATCATACGTAACAACCATGCAATTTAATACATATATATACAGGTATGGCAGCAAAAAAAAACAAACATTTAAAATCAAAACAATAAATGTAAAGTCTACCATTAATCAAACCATGCATTCCATGTTAGCTTCCATGCAAGTCATGTAACCACCAAGCACTCTCACGTAAGGAATCAAGCAGATTTCACCATTTATCATGCAATCAAAATAGGATTAAACATGAAAAAAGGAAAAGCAAAACATGGCTGCTACAGATCCATCTCCCCGCCCAGGGGAGATTTTCTTCACAGAAGTACCCTCCCGGGTACTTTGATGCAGAAACTCTCTGCATCACGTACCCGGCCGGGTACTTTTCTTGAGGAAAATCTCCCCGGCCGGGGAGACAGTTGAGAGAGGGGAAAAAGATCATCCACCCCCTGTTCAGCCCTGTTCTCCAAACCAAACCACATACCTCAAATGGACAAGAAAAGGCAGCAAAATCAGCAGCAAAACAGCACAACAACTTCCTTAAATCAGCTGGAAACGAACAGCAGCAGCAAAGGAGAAGAAATGGCACCAAACTAATGAAAAATCAACTTGAAACCACAAGAATAATAATGGTAACTCTCCTATATCTCAACTACCACCAAAGTCAGGCATAAATAGCAATAAATGAAGCATAAAATATCACTTTCCAAGCATCAATTCAAGCCATAACTCAAAGAAAGTCATGGAATTCAAATTAAAGAGCAAAACCTAACTATTCACTTCAAGGTTCCAAAACTCAATCAAAAGTGGTTCAAATTCTGAATTTAATAGATGCAAATGATCATATAAGCATGTACATATCAAATATAAGCTTACCCCTTGAAGATGTTGGAAGAAAATGGAGATTGGAGCTCAAAATCTCCTCTAGGGTGAAGGTTACGGGATTTCACTGTTGCTGCTCAAAAACTTAGATTTTCCTCTCCTTTCTTGTGTATGGATCGGTATGAGAGGTATGTGAGGTGATAATAGGCTGAGTTAGTGGAGTGTGGGTCTAGGTTTCATGTGAAAAGCTCAAAAGATGAGGGACTTATGTGTAAAATGGTGAAAGGTTGTCATATGAGCGCGAGACCAAGTTACGGACTGATTTCGGGGTATCAAACGAGGTCGAAAAATTACAAGGCCTGAACCATTGCACCTGAATCGTCGAAACGAGTTCAGCGGAAGTGACGGAATTCGAATCCGAATTCCCGAGCTCAAGTTACACTACTCGGAACCCAAGGTTCGCTAAGTACACGTTAGCCTCCTTTAGGTTATCCCAACAAAACAACTCCCGAAAACCCGACAAATAAACCCGAAAACGCATAACAAGCACGTATTCAAGTTCACGACTCATAAAACTCCAACATATTAAAAAGGCACAAAATTTCGATCTCAAATCGAACACGAACGCATCACATTTCAACAAAAGAGCATGTCATTCCAATAATAAAATTCAAATTCAAGAATTAATAAATAAAATAAAATCAATTTTAACGAATTAAAAATAATTAAAATTTTATTAAAAAGGCTATTTTCAATTAAGTCGAAAACTTTTAAAAAGTGTCAAATAAGTCCACTTCAACTTTCCAATTAAGTCCAAAAATAAATAAAATCGTACAATTTAGTCCTTAACTCAAATAAATCACATAATTTACGAAATTAGCTTGTTCGGGAAATAAATTCACATATCATAAATCACTTAAGGCAAATTTTGACATATAGTTCAAATAATTCATATAAATTCAAATAATTCATATAAGAATTAGAATTAAATAATTCAAATAAACAATTAGAATAAATATAAAATGAGTAAATAATAAATTTAAATGCGCACATACGCCATACTTGTACGGTCTGAAAGTCGGGTGTCACAACCTAGACTCACATGACTCGACGCAAGAACCTCGGTTTTGCAACCGGGCTCTGATACCACCTAAGATATAGCACCCGGAACGCCGAGATACCACACCCCCGCACCATAAGTCTAGCTCACACATGAAATGGGTAGTCCATATATGAACCGGACTCATGGCGAACGGGTGACAATAAAAAAAAAAAACTCACTAGCTAGGCGGGACTAACCCTCAAACCATTCAATCCAAATATTAGGATTTAAAGCGGAAGCATAATAATTTCATTAGCACATATCAAATATCCCAAAAGAGTTAACTTCCAACTTTTTATCAATACATTATCAATCAAAACCATATCCATAACGATAACCTAATTGATCCATAAAGGCCCCTAACATGAAAATGGAATGTTAGACACATCTCGACAACTGGACACAACTCGGACTCCCGCCTAGCACACCACTGAAAGTACCTGAAAAGTGTGAGGTGTCAGTCTACCACAGACTGAGTGAGGGGTTTAAATAAATATTAGCGCACGTATCATGCAAGCTATAATCTCGAGTAAAGTCTTTTACAGTTGAAACAATATAAATTAATAAAAGAAATAATCTTTGCCCGAGATTACAACTATCCAATTGAACAATACAATCAATTACAATTCATTTCAATCAGTGGCCCGGCGAGTGAGGGCAATTCTCCAACCTTACTCCGACTGTGTACAATTCGTGCTTGCTTTATTAATCAATAGGTGGTCATGCAGTTCAATTATTGTGCATTCGTGCATATTGTATTCAAGCAAGACAATCAATAAGTGCAATCATGACAATAACCCGAGGATAATCCGTGGTGCCGGACCCGTCCCCAGTCTCCTTCTTCCTCCGGGTGATGGGGGATTGCAAGGCCCCGCCATCCATGAACGGTGTACGTCGGGAACATGACTCCCACGCACGGGATTTCTTCCTCCACCAAACCTCCTGGTGGATTCAGAGGTGATCCCAAAATTTGGTGAGGATAGTGCAAGAGTTACCCGTTAGCTCTTGCTTCCCCGGTTAGCTCAATACACTACCCTCGGGCCCATGTGAACACGACAAGCTTACTCACCAAAACACGATCAATCAATTCAATTCAATATCAATAACAATCACTCGGTACAATATCAATCGATCAATGAAATAACAATTCAATTTTCGAAAAACTATAGATATAATTATTGGTTTTGGTCCAAAATCACATAGGGTTGTAGGGTTCTTTTATAAATAGAAATAACCTCACCTGTGACGATCAAAACAAGGATATAAGTAATGGTGCATGTCCCACGTCAACTGGAAGAAGACCTGTGTAACAAGGACAAGTGTACATGAGACTAGACTCAAATGAACCAATTAAGATGCACGACAAAGTCATAATCAACAAATTATGCAATAACAATCAAGGAATGTCAAGTAGGCACATAATTATCACTAAACCAAGTTTATAACTCATATAAGTCACATACGGGAGCCAAAGAAGTGAAAAGAATGCAATATGAAAGGTTTTGGTGAAGTTTGGCAAAAATTGACAATTTGGGAAAATGCACATGTTGTGGGAAAACTGTAATATCTTAAATTCTAGAAGTGGGAATTGAGTTTTGCTTGTTGGGAATGAAAGTAGACACATAGACCTTTCCAACGCGATATGACACGTTTTCTAATTCAAATCGAGGTGAAAATGGCGTTAGTTCGAAGTTGGAAAAAATACAGTTTCTGGAGGGTGGTCGCGCAAAAAACATCACAAAATGGTCGCGGCCGCGACCAAGTATTTTTGGCCGAATTTTCTCCAATTTTTCAAAACTCGAAACTTGGCCAAAATGGGGTCGCGGGCGCGACCAATTTTGGCCTAGTTTCGGTCACGGTCGCGACCCTTACGCAACAGCAGCAAAACAGGGGAAAAACAGGGGATTTCCGAGACAAAACACCACAAAACCACAACCAAAGCTAAGTTCAATCCATAACAATTAATTTAACACATCCAATACACATTATACTTCACTCCTTCATCAATCAAACCATAAAATATGCATCAAAGCAACAAAATTACATCATGGAAACCTCATTTATATACATGCTTCCAACTTCCAAATAAATTAAAGTTCTCTTGCAATCTTTTATCCCTTTTACACATAAACATGCTTCTAGCTCTAATCACACAAGAATTCATCATCTAGTTCAAGAACCCTACTCAATCATATATCAAGAAATTCTCCCAAATTATACCTTAAATCCAAGAAAGAAATGATGATATGAAGATATGGTGATGATGATGATCTTAGCTCCAAAATCCCTCAAATATAGCTTGAATTATGAGATGCAAATCCTTCTTCTCCTCTTGGTGAAAATACTGTGTATAAGTGTGTGTATGTGTGAGTTCTTTGATGAAAATAAAATGAAATGGAAGAGATATAAGATATACTCTAAAGTCTTCCATCAAATATGGTGGCTCAACCAATTTGCATATTAGTCCTTGAAGTATTTAAATGCATGCGATCAAGTTCTATCCCTATACAAAAGATCACTCAAATCCAATTCATGTTATGCAATTAGGTCCATAACTTTACACTAAGGAGCAATTAAGGACATATAATACAATTAGATAACTTAAGGACATATAAGCAAATAAATCATGTTCAATTATTTCACGTAACAATCAAATGTGATTCACGTAATAATTCTCAAGTTGACAAGTATTTCAATTAAACATGTACAAATAAAATTCATAAATTTATGAGATGATCAATTAAAGTCACATAAGACAATTAAGCACATTATCACTTAATTCACAATTTCATAATAAAAGTTAATTCATACAAATGCATAGAGATAGGATGCATATATTATGATGAAAGTTGTAAAGTAACATATAATACCACATAATGATTGAATGGAAAAACCGGGGCATTACAATTCTCCCCCCCTTAAGAGGACCTGGTCCCCAGGTCCACTGCCGAGTTTTAAAATGATGTACAACAACAAGAGAGCCCCGTCTCTCGCACAAGCAATGAGAAAACCCCGTTTCTCAAACAAGTAAAGAGAGAACCCCGTCTCTCAAGCATGTAGAGAGAGAGAACCCCTTCCCTCTGTCACGAAAAGAGAGCACCCCGTCTCTTAACACACACCAAAACAACGAATCAAGAAAACAAAATGTAGAAACACTTACATAAATGTCACATAGAGCAAGTAGCATCACGTTAATCACATAACTAAGACTTATATACCACCAAATTACAATTAACAAGAAGTCAAATACAACAACAATAAAATTCATGATGCATATGATATGCATGATTAAGTACACCGTTCACCACTGTTAGGGAATTTTCCATGATAGTGATCCGTTCAACACTTGTTTTGATGTTGGAGATTCCTCCACCCAGAGCTTTGAACATTGAAATCCTCAAGATCCAATACTTAAATGACAATTCAATCCTGCTTCCATGATCAATTTCTCTTATCCTAACTGGTACCACGGTCCAAAATTCCCAATTGAGCTTTCATTCTTTAGTTTGTGCTCAAAACTTCCCAGTGTATTCGACACTCTAATAACCACCCGGTCTCTATTCCACGATCCATCTTCTAAACACAATATCTTGCCCCGAAATAACCGGTGTGAATATAAATATTTTCGTGTTTACTTGGCCTTCAACCCGTGATCAAGTCCTTTACCTTATCTAACACCAGGATCCGAAAATTTTAATTCTTAAGTGTATGTTTTATTTGAACCCAACTAACTCGTTCTTTTCCATAATCATACCCATCTCCATCACACTTTATAATCAACCTTCTCGGATGCTCGAGGTATTCATTTAATAGCTCAAAGTCTAGTCTTGTAACTCGCATAGTTTTTCTGGTTCCTTCGGGAAAAAATTCAACGAACCGATAATCCATTTTATTCATATTATGCTTTCCTCAACTAACATTCTCCTCTCCAATTCTTAGAATTCCTTAAGGCTGGATACACGTTGCACATCAAGCTCCTTGCACCCTTGAAAGATTGACTTTGTATGGATCTCGAAAGAAAACTAACGATGTTGATTTTGCCCTCAAAGTTACCCACACTAATCCCTTGCCCCACCTTGTTAAGTCAATTCCCAAACACTCTTTGAATATATATATATATATATATATATATATATATATATATATATATATATATATATGTATAACTTCATCTCTTACTTACTCACTTCCTCTAATTTTCTTCAAGCTTCATCCTTCTCGGTTTGAAATTGATCTGAGTACAAAATCTCCACCATTGCTTGAATGCTCCCTCTGGTTCTTGAAGTACTTAGCCTTTTCTAAAATTAATCTCACGAGACCTTCTCAACCAAATCTTGAAGTCATCAAGTGCCAAGGTCTTCTAATTCTTCCCTTTTTACCATCTTCAAGAGATCCCGTTGTTGGTGATTCTTGCAACGTGGTTACTTAGTTTAAAAGTAATCCCTTTGAGTCAATCCATAAATTTGAAGTCATCCTTTGGTCGACTCTCCCCCTTAAGAATGCCTATACTTAGTTGTCGGCTCCTAACATCGCCTCTTACTTTAAAGATTCTTGATTCTTTAAATTTAGCTTCCTTGGTATAAATAATTCCAATCATGCCTCTTGTCCAAAAAGTTTCTAATGTTTACCTTTGAACCAATTGGTAGGAATAATGACCCACTTCCTCCATTCCAACTTCCGGTTACTTTTCCCGGCCTCTCAATAGCTCTTTCCCCTTTTTGGTCCATACTTTGCAATCCAATTATTTTCCTTCTCATAATTCAGGTATGTCTCAGTTGACGTAATACTTGATACGTGAGGTGGGGAGAGTTCCTATCAAGTAGACACTTAACAATGCATGTCGGGTTAATATGCTAATGCCTGCCCCACACTTGTAAGTAATAAAATATACACGTTGGAGTAATTAAGCTCAATTAAGAAATCATATATAATTAAAGAAATTTAAATAATTTAAACAATATATGATGCACGTGCTCATGAATGCATTGAACCTATCACGTAGTTGCATCTTTTAGCTTGGCACTTTTCCTTGTTTGTTGATTTACGAGCTTGCCTTGCATTGGTTGGCCATTTCTTGTTAGCCACGATCTTCCAATTCTCCAAAATCCTTGATAATAACTCGTATATTTCCATCACTCAGGCATCGAAATTTCTTGAACTCGATTCCGCCCCCAAGTATTCCTTCCAATTTATTGATTCTAAGTGTGGCTTGAACTATCACCTTAACATCTTCTTGACCAAAGTTTCCTTGTATTACCCGCATAACTTTGTAATCAACATTATGATTCTTGAACTCAAATGCGAACTTCCACGAAATTGGTACCTTGCCTTTTCTCTAATTAATCTCTAATTGTTATCTGTATTCTTCCTTAGCCATCACCTCCAAGATTTCCTTCGTTCCATTCCTCGGCTTGCACAACCACGTTGAGTTCGGTTGAGAAGCATTCATACCATGGCATAGATGTTGATCTTATGAATGAAATCACTAAACACCCCAAATTTCCCATCATGTGGAGAGTTCGCCAATGATCCATAGCTCATAAACTTTCCTCCTATATTCTAACTTCATAAAGCTTGTGAACTATTCCCAAAATTCCTTCTTCTAACCCGGATCTTATCTCTCAAATTGTAACCCGAACAAAGAAGGCCATGACTCTTGAATTCTTGCATAACGTTCCCCGGTGTATCTCTTGCAACTTCAAAGCTAGAGAAAGGAGCTAGCAATAGATTGAGGTTATCGTAGAAATTTTGGACATGGTTTGATATGATCTTTATACCCTACAATCACAACTCATTCTCGAATATGAATGCATGGAGTTAGTGATTGCATATGACACATAATTAATATTTAAACACAAATTTAATGCAAAATACGACATATACTTCAACAAAATTTTAAATAAAACACATTGATCATATAAAATTCAAGAAAGTTAAAGCCAATTAATCCACAATTGGTGTCAAGAATCAACGCAATGAACAAATATCAAGTAATTCCAAGATGTTCAGGTAAGTTTAAATAAATTCAAATAAGTTCACAAAGTTCCAAATAAGATGCAAGACTCGCAATGATCAATTAATCCTATGCCGTTCGACCTAGACTCACATGACTCGACGCAAGAACCTCGGTTTTGCAACCGGGCTCTGATACCACCTAAGATGTAGCACCCGGAACGCCGAGATACCACACCCCCGCACCATAAGTCTAGCTCACACATGAAATGGGTAGTCCATATATGAACCGGACTCATGGCGAACGGGTGACAATAAAAAAAAAACTCACTAGCTAGGCGGGACTAACCCTCAAACCATTCAATCCAAATATTAGAATTTAAAGCGGAAGCATAATAATTTCATTAGCATATATCAAATATCCCAAAAGAGTTAACTTCCAACTTTTTATCAATACATTATCAATCAACACCATATCCATAACGATAACCTAATTGATCCATAAAGGCCCCTAACATGAAAATGGAATGTTAGACACATCTCGACAACTGGACACAACTCGGACTCCCGCCTAGCACACCACTGAAAGTACCTGAAAAGTGTGAGGTGTGAGTCTACCACAGACTGAGTGAGGGGTTTAAATAAATATTAGCGCACGTATCATGCAAGCTATAATCTCGGCTAAAGTCTTTTACAGTTGAAACAATATAAATTAATAAAAGAAATAATCTTCGCCCGAGATTACAACTATCCAATTTAACAATACAATCAATTACAATTCATTTCAATCAGTGGCCCGGCGAGTGAGGGCAATTCTCCAACCTTACTCCGACTGTGTACAATTCGTGCTTGCTTTATTAATCAATAGGTGGTCATGCAGTTCAATTATTGTGCATTCGTGCATATTGTATTCAAGCAAGATAATCAATAAGTGCAATCATGACAATAACCCGAGGACAATCCGTGGTGCCGGACCCGTCCCCAGTCTCCTTCTTCCTCCGGGTGATGGGGGATTACAAGGCCCCGCCATCCATGAACGGTGTACGTCGGGAACATGACTCCCACGCACGGGATTTCTTCCTCCACCAGACCTCCTGGTGGATTCAGAGGTGATCCCAAAATTTGGTGAGGATAGTGCAAGAGTTACCCGTTAGCCCTTGCTTCCCTAGTTAGCTCAATTCACTACCCTCGGGCCCATGTGAACACGACATGCTTACTCGCCAAATCACGATCGATCAATTCAATTCAATATCAATAACAATCACTCGGTACAATATCAATCGATCAATGAAATAACAATTCAATTTTCGGAAAACTATAGATATAATTATTGGTTTTGGTCCAAAATCACATAGGGTTGTAGGGTTCTTTTATAAATAGAAATAACCTCACCTGTGACGATCAAAACAATGATATAACTATTGGTGCATGTCCCACTTCAACTGGAAGAAGATCTGTGTAACAAGGACAAGTGTACATGAGACTAGACTCAAATGAACCAATTAAGATGCACGGCAAAGTCATAATTAATAAATTATGCAATAACAATCAAGAAATGTCAAGTAGGCACATAATTATCACTAAACCAAGTTTATAACTCGTATAAGTCACATACGGGAGCCAAAGAAGTGAAAAGAATGCAATATGAATGTTTTTGGTGAAGTTTGGCAAAAATTGACAATTTGGGAAAATGCACATGTTGTGGGAAAACTTTAATATCTTAAATTCTAGAAGTGGGAATTGAGTTTTTCTTGTTGGGAATGAAAGTAGACACATAGGCCTTTCCAACGCTATATGACACGTTTCTAATTCAAATCGAGGTGAAAATGGCGTTGGTTCGAAGTTGGAAAAAATGCAGTTTCCGGAGGGTGGTCGCGGGCGCGACCAAAAACCTTCACAAAATGGTCGCGGCCGCGACCAAGTATTTTTGGCCGAATTTTCTCCAATTTTTCAAAACTCGAAACTTGGCCAAAATGGGGTCGCGGGCGCGACCAATTTTGGCCTAGTTTCAGTCGCGGTCGCGATCCGTTACGCGGCAGCAGCAAAACAGGGGAAAAACAGGGGATTTCCGAGACAAAACACCACAAAACCACAACCAAAGCTAAGTTCAATCCATATCAATTAATTTAACACATCCAATACACATTATACTTCACTCCTTCATCAATCAAACCATAAAATATGCATCAAAGCATCAAAATTACATCATGAAACCTCATTTATATACATGCTTCCAACTTCCAAATAAATCAAAGTTCTCATGCTATCTTTTATCCCTTTTACTCATAAACATGCTTCTAGCTCTAATCACACAAGAGTTCATCATCTAGTTCAAGAACCCTACTCAATCATATATCAAGAAACTCTCCCAAGTTATACCTTAAATCCAAGAAAGAAATGATGATATGAAGATATGGTGAAGATGATGATCTTAGCTCCAAAATCCCTCAAATATAGCTTGAATTATGAGATGCAAATCCTTCTTCTCCTCTTGCTGAAAATACCGTGTATAAGTGTGTGTATGTGTGAGTTCTTTGATGAAAATAAAATGAAATGGAAGAGATATAAGATATACTCTAAAGTCTTCCATCAAATATGGTGACTCAACCAATTTGCATATTAGTCCTTGAAGTATTTAAATGCATGCAATCAAGTTCTATCCCTATACAAAAGATCACTCAAATCCAATTCATGTTGTGCAATTAGGTCCATAACTTTACACTAAGGAGCAATTAAGGACATATAATACAATTAGATAACTTAAGGACATATAAGCAAATAAATCATGTTCAATTATTTCACGTAACAATCAAATGTGATTCACGTAATAATTCTCAAGTTGACGAGTATTTCAATTAAACATGTACAAATAAAATTCATAAATTTATGAGATGATCAATTAAAGTCACATAAGACAATTAAGCACATTATCACTTAATTCACAATTTCATATTAAAAGTTAATTCATATAAATACATAGAGATAGGATGCATATATTATGATGAAAGTTGTAAAGTAACATATAATATCACATAATGATTGAATGGAAAAACCGGGGCGTTACACAAACTCAAGAGAAAACATAATTAAAACTATATAATCTTACCAAAATATTTGCTACAGTAGCATTAGAAGTTTGTCCATCTTTCGTGTAACATTTTGCAAATAGGTTGACCCTACTAAGATCATCATTCTCTTCATTGTCTCCATTTCCTTCACCATCACCACATTCTGCATCTCTTAACGCCCTTACATCTTTCTGACAGAAAATATTAAAAAACAAAATTACTAAATATAATATTAAATCATTACTAGAATAGAATTATAATTATTCCTAACAATTGTTAAATCTATTCCTAACAATCTAAAATTACAATTAACACCAGATCTACTAGATTAATAGAAGACAAGTTTTTTTAATATTAACACCAGTTCATAAGCACTTTGAAACTAAACATCAATGTTTAAGCACAATGGAAGAACTAAATTTACAAAAAACACAACACACATTCTAAATCATCAAGAACTGAAATCCAAAGAATTAAGAATGGGCAAAATGTACCTGTAGAGGTATAATGTTCATTGATGATGATATGGATGGGCGAAATGTTATATCATGAAATCGAGATAAAGATGATAAAGGGACTCTAGTTGTTTCTGGAGGAATAAAGGAGAGTTACAAAGCACTTAACAGAAGCACTTAACATTTGAAACGAGAGTTACAAAGCAAAATTCCCTCACTTATAAGTTCAACATGCTTATGGATCTGGTGCTTCAACATGCTTGATGATATGGTGCTTCTTGAATTCCCAAACCTTTCTTATGAATCTTCAACATGCTTGATGATAAAGGAATGGAGAGGAATTTAATTGGGAGAATTTCATGAGGGAATTCCACAACAAATATATCTCTCCAAGTGCTCATGAAAGAAGGATTCAAGAATTTTCTGATTTAAAGCAAGGAACCAAAACTGTTGAAGAATACATTCTTAAGTTCGAGAGGTTGGCTCCCCATGCCACACATATTACCGATGTTGAATCCTTGAAAGCCCGGAGTTTTATTCATGGTTTGAGAAGGGAGATTCAGGAAGCTTTACAAGCCGCCACCGTTGATACTTAGGAGAAAGCTACTAGGAAGGCTTTGAAAGTTGAACCTCAGAAATTAAGGTTGAAGCACCTGGTTTTTCCTTCGGGACAGGGTTCGGGTTCTAGCTCTTATTTGGGTAAGAGTCCTATTTCTCAAGGCCTCCGATCTTCAAGCCCAAAGGTTCTAACACTTTCAATAAGAAGCCCCGACCCCAGGGACAGGCTGTGGTACCCGCTCTACCGGCGCCACTTGAATGCTCTTATTATAAAGGTCCCAATCATACCGAGGAGACGTGCAGGTAGAAATTGGGAAGATGCTATGGTTGTGGTGAGCCCGGTCACATGATCAACGCTTGTCCTAAGAAGAAGAATCCTCAACCCCTTAATGATATGCCTCCGAGAGCCCCCATCCAAGGAAGGGCTTATGCACTTGAAGGCGAAGAAGAGGATGCTGAAGTGGATGCAAATGCCATCATAGAAGGTACTATTAGCATTCATGGCATTTCATTGCATGTATTATTTGATCCGAGAGCAACGAATTCTTTTATTGCTTCTCGGTTTGTTCCTACTTTTTCTTTGCCTGTTGCTTGCCTTGACGATTCTTTTGTGATTAGGTCCCCACTTGGGGGAAGTTTGGTAACGGACCATGTTTTCCGTGGGTGCCCGGTGGTCGTTGAAGGTCAAGAGTATTCAGTGGATTTAATTGAGATGCCTATAAAGAGGTACAGATTAATTTTGGGGATGGATTGGTTGCTCCGACATCAAGAAAAGATGGATTGTTTTGCTAAGAAGGTGACTTTGGGTTCTACGTTGTTTTCGGGTCAGAGGTTGAAGACCTGCCCGTTTATTTCCTTTATGGAAGCAAGTAAATTGTTCCGGGACGATGCGACGGGCTACGTGGCCTATCTTTTGAATAAACCGAAAGATCAGGTCAAGCTCCAGGAGACGGAGATCGTGAAGGAGTTTCCTGATGTCTTCCCAGAGAATTTGGGGTCTTTACCTCCGTATCGGGACGTTGTGTAACGCCCCGATTTTTTATTCGTACAAGTATGACGTATGTGTATACTAATTTCCTAATTAAATTACTTATAAGTGTTTCGTATATTTACTTTTATAATTAAATGTTAATTAATTATATCTTTAATTACATTATCATTAATTTCAAAATTAATCGTTGACTTTTATATTTAATTTAAAATGGAATTTAATTTTATTATTCAATTTGGAATGTTATGAAATTGTAAATGCTTTGCGCATGAGTGTTTTAATCTCGCTTCGTTCTCATATGATTTGAAACCGAAATTTCGTGAAATTTTAGTATGTTATATATTTATGAGTTATGAACGTGTGTTTGTGCTCGTTTCATGTTTTCAATCTGGTTTGATGTGGTAACGAATTTTGATTCGAGAACGAGACCAAGTTGGGAGATTAAGAATATTCGGCGCACCTCTGGTTCCGGACGACATATCTTGAGCTAGAGAATTCGGATTCGAATTCTGGAAGAGGCATTGGATTCGTAACGAAGAAATAAAACCAAAGAATTTAGATTCATATTTTTCTAAGCCTATTTGATCTCTCGAATTTTGCCCGAACCAAGCCCTTGTGACAGATTCGCCACCTTCGCTCATTTTGCATATATCCGACCCGTTTCTTAATCGAATCGCCTTGTATTTGAACCCATGTGACCCTAATTAAACCCTCTTCCAGCCCTTTTTTTTTTCTCCTCACTTCGTTTAAGCTAAGAGAAAAGAAGAAAAGAAGCAGAAATCGAGAGGCAGAGAGAGAAGGGATTTTTCACTATTCAACCTTCACTTTGCAAGCTCATTTCTTGTCCGATTCGCCTCAAATTCGAAAGGTAAGCCCGGATTCTTGTTCTATATCTTCTCCTCTTTCTTTTAAGTGTCCATTTGCTGAATTTGATGTGCTTTTGAGCATGGTTTGCGGCTGCTATGTGAATATTTTAGGGTTTGTACAGATTTGTGAATTTCTTACTCGTTTATGGTTCGATTCTTGATCCGTGAAGTGTTATGTGCTCCTTGTTTCATCCTTGATCCATTCCTATACTTGTATTTGCGTTATATGGCTTGTATGAGATTTCACCATTGTTGGATTTCAAGAAACTTCAAGCTTTTCCTTCTCTTTGTTGTTATCGGTTGGTTGTTGGTATTTAAGGGCTGAAATTGTGTAACTTGTTGCTGCATTAAGTATGATATGCTGCTATATTTGTACCTTGCTTGCTGTTGTTCCTGGTTTGAGGTTCGAACAGGGGAGAAGAGATACAGTTGTTGTGTGGTCCGCGATAAAGATCTCCCCGGGCGGGGAGATTTGTGGAAGAGAAGTCCCCGGCCGGGGACTTTCATGCCAAAACCTTCTCTAATGACTCCCCGGCCGGGGAAAGTGGAGAAGAAAATCTCCCCTGGCGGGGAGATAGCCTGCTGGGGCGTAGATTTGTTACAACAAGTTTGTTTGTGTGTTCAACTTATGTATTTGTGTATACGTGTATATATATTTGTGTGTGTGTGTGATATTATATGTAAATATGTAATATGAATGTGAATATGTATATATAATATATATATATATAATATGCATCCATGTGTGTTTGTGCAGTACGTGTATATATATATCTAATGTGTGTGTGTATGTGTATTATGTATTTATAATATGTTTGTGCATGTATAATATATATATGTATATATATTTCAATATAGTATATAATGTGAGTATTAATTAATATATTGTATTTACTCTACGATTTTGAAATTAATTTGTTACCTATTTCACTCTTACCATTTAAATGATTCGAATGCCTTTATTTTGTTTAAACTATAATTGTTATATGAAATTCATGGCTTGAATTGTTATAATGTGGCTCAAGTGCTTCTATATGAAACGTTAAGTGCCTTGTTGCATTCTTTTGATGTCTTAAGTGGTTCCTTCTGCCTTTATATTTACTACATACATTGTAAACATGTTGAAATAGGTAATATGATTATCGTTTGAAGATTTTGGCTCGATATTGATATGATTCATGAAAGATATGGAACGAATGAATATGAAACCTTCATGTATTGAATGTACTTAATTATTTAGCTTTACGACATCATTTTACTTTTTATGCATCTCATCTCATCATGTTCATTGCATGCCGTGTGTCATATATGGTTCATATGGAGTCTTGAGTCTCACGATTGCATGGTGTTGTTTCCTGTACAGTTTCTCCAAGATGGAGACGTACCGGGTTCATAGTTTCTTCCAAGTCTTCTTTTCTTATTGGTATCGGTCGGCAAGGTGTAACAGGTGGGTTTCTCTGCTATGTAGTTAAACGACCCGAGATATTTCCAATATGAAATGTTTTTAAGCCAAATTTTATATATATATATATATATATATATATATATATATATATATATATATATATATATATCGAGTCTTTTATAGAGTCAATGATTTCGAACGTTAATCCCTTTTTAATGATTACCCTACCAATGTTTTGGCGAGAATTGATTGATCACATTGAATGGGGGGCCTGGGACTTGGTGCACGTGGCGAACCGGGGAAGCAAGGGCTGACGGGGATCCCATGTGCTAGTCCCAACCAAATTACAGAATCCAGAACTCGCTAGGAGATTAGCGAGGAAAGGGGGCTGAGCGCCTTTGGGGAACTCATGAGACCCCACTGGTCAATGATTGAGGTGGCCAGGTCTTGCTAACCCGTCCACCGCCCGGAGGAAAAAGGTGTAAGTGCATGAATGATTGAACGAATGAACGATTGAATTAACGAATGATTGTGACTGAATGAATGATTGTGTGATCACTAATGAACGAATAAATGAATACATGCACATACGAGGTGAAGGTTGGAGAATTCGCCCTCTCGTCGGGCTCACATATTGACCGCATGATTGTAATGAATGAATGAGATTGATAGTTGTTGTCACACCCCGGGTCCCGGGCCCGTTCGACGCGAGTACGAGTTTCCAAGTCCACCGAGTATAACCTGAAATTGGGCCTAAACCGCTGCCCAAAAAGGATATCCATTGGTTACACTTGGACTCTTTAACTTATATACTGAACTTAATTCTCATATTTTCCCGATGTGGGACAGGGGTGTCACAATCACCCATCCTTCAGAATCGCGACGTCCTCATCGCAGCATGACATATAGACCATGACTGACTCGTCTGCGTTAGGACTCTAGAGATGGCTCCTACAGGCTCAAGAGGTGGCTCCCACACATGTAGCACTTTGCCCAGCAGGCTCAAGAGGCGACTCCCATGCGCATTGCACTTTGTCCAGTATAACACTTATCTCCTGCGGCTGACGAGCGGCTCTGATACCATCTGTCACGCCCCGGGTCCTGGGCCCGTTGGACGCGAGTACAAGTCTCCAAGTCCACCGAGTATAACCTGAAATTGGGCCCAAACCGCTTCCCAAAAGGGATATCCATTGGTTATACTTGGACTCTTTAACTTATATACTGAACTTAATTCTCATATTTTCCCGATGTGGGATAGGGGTGTCACAGTTGTAGTCCCGGGCGTTGTTTTCTTTGTTTTCACCCCCTTGGAAAATGTTTCAAAACCTCGTACGGGATTATGCCTCGCATGTGTGTGTGTGCGCTTTAATTCTTGTAGTATTATTAATATTAAACCCTTTTTTATACCCACCAGTCTCTTATAGACTGAACCCGGATTTGTTTTCAGTTCTTTTACAGGTTGGGAGTGCTAGGCGGGAGTTTGAGTCTGTCAAGTCTTGTGGTTTAGCTCGAGTCACACCATTGCATATTGTAATTGATTATATTACCTTAAATTATATTGATCTTATGTTATTGAATTGGGATGGGCTTCTAGGGATAGATTAAACCCGTGGTAATGATTGTATTTACAATTTACGTATACGTTGAAAATTTCGGGACTAGGTCATTCTGTTAGTTGAACCCGTCTCCATGATTGATATAATTTTTGAATATATGATTTGCCTCCGCAATTGCATTATCGCGTTGGAATTGTTTAATTGATTTCGATGGTTTATTTCCCGCCTAGCATAGTGAGTGAGTGAGTCCCCGTCCACTCTATTCCAGCACGTGTATGGATTTTTCCATTTCATATGCGGGTCGGGTCTGAGTGCGGGGATGTGGCGCCTTCCGTTTGGGGGGCTACACATTGAATTTGTAATTGATCTCTATCCCGGACCAGAACCTTATGCGAAATCTCCCTACAGGATGGCTCCAGCAGAGTTGAAGGAGCTGAAGGCGCAACTTGATGAGAGTGTGGTTACATTCGTCCGAGAACTTCTCCATGGGGTGCTCCTCTCCTGTTTGTAAAGAAGAAAGACGGGACATTGTGAATGTGCATTGACTACCATGAGTTGAACCAGTTAAGGGTTAAAAACAAATACGCACTTCCTCATATTGAAGAGTTGTTTGATCTTCTTCAGGGTTCATGTGTTTATTCCAAGTTGGATTTGAGGCAAGGGTACTATCAGTTGCGTATCCGGGAGGAAGACATACCGAAGACGGGTTCTAATACTTGTTATGGGCATTTCGAGTTTGTGGTTATGCCTTTTGGCCTTACTAATGCCCCAGCCGCATTATTGGATAGACGCACCAAATATTCCGGCTTTACCTCGATAAATTCGTGGTCATCTTTATAGATGATATTTTTGTGTATTCGAGGTCCTCAGAAGAACATGCGCGGCATTTGAGAATGGTATTATCAAAACTTTGAGAGCATAGATTGTTCGCCAAGTTCAGCAAGTGTGAGTTCTGGATAGATCGGGTTTCCTTTTTGGGTCACTTCATTTCGGGAAAAGGTGTAGAAGTGGATCCGATGAAAATAGAAACAGTTATGCTATGGAAACAGCCGAAGAATGGCTCCGAAGTGAGAAGTTTTCTAGGGTTAGCGGGGTATTATAGGCGCATTGTGAAAATTTTCTCGAAGATTGCCTCCTCATTAACTTGGTTAACAAAGAAAGAGGCTAAGTTCGCGTGGGATGAGGCGTGTGAGAAGAGCTTTCAAACTCTTAAGGAAAGATTGACCTCTGCATCGGTTTTAACCCTACCCGAGGGTTATGAAGGCTACTCAGTTTACACCTATGCATCGAAGGAAGCCCTCGGTTGTTAGGAATAGTGCCCTAGAAAGCCGATTGTATATCCGCTTTGTACTTTTCCTTATTGTAATCACAGACAATCTTTGAATAAAATAACGAATTAAGGCAACACTTCTTTATATGCTCTTGTCTGGTATGCGTTTACTTTAGCTGTGCATGTATGAGAACTCCTCTAATCCTGATGACTTAGGACTCTACCATTTAGGTAAAATGGTTTATGAAACGAGCCCTATATCACATAAGTCATGATTAGTAAAATACTCCAAGCCGATGAGTCCTACAGACAGTGGGAGTGTCAACCTGACTCCTCTAAGGCTTGCTTGTGGGATCAAGCCCTTAAAAAGGACCATCTTGTTTCATGGAGGTGCAAAGTGTATAGTTGATACGTGCGTGATACATGAGGGTGCTTACTTCCATAAGTAAGTTCACTGAGGTGCCCCGTGTGAGAAGATTCCTAAATGGGAAACGAAGTTTCTATTTCTGGAAATGGAAACTTCCAGATTAGGAAATATCTCACGAGTCATTGATGTGATTAATTGACCCTTAGACTTCAGGTTCCATGTCACTTTATGAGTTAACTCTGTAGTCTTAGGTATAAGATTTAAAGGGTGTCGCCTTAGACAACTGATTCAAGGCTTATGTTGGGGCTGCACAAGTGACTCATCAAAAGTGAATGAGAATTAAGAAAGGACCTACACTTGCATTTGCAAGGTGATCTCTTATTGTGTAAGTCATTCATATGCCATATGGAGTCCTTGGCCAAGGCAGCAGATCAAGACATCAAGAAAAGGGTTTCCTGGATTGAGATGAAATAGATATGAAATGCACTTAGCTTTAAGACCAGATTATTAGGGTTCTGATTATTCCCTTACCCTAGATCTTGGTTGAGAGATAGTAAGTAGGATGATTGTATCTCACATGAATCAATGACTTAAAGGTTCTGTCGAATCGAGACATTCCAATTTAGCTAGGGATTAAACACCTGTTGTAAGACTATGGTCGTTTAATCTGTGGACTGATTAATTAATTAGTGAATTAATTAATTAGGTTTACTGCTAATTGAATTGAGAACCTAGAGGCTCACACACAACAACTTGGTTACATGAGTTAAGGCTTTAAAATGATTAAACGAGTTGATCATACCAAGAGGGTTCCACACGTGTGAAACACACGTGTGGGTCACGTGAGTGACACGTGTCATACATGGACATGTGTGCACCACACGTGTATAATTATTTGTGTATTAAATGATTAATGTGCTAATTATTTAATAGATTTTGGTTTAATTTTGAATTAAAATGAAAGTCTTATTTTGGAGAAATTAATCTATTTAATTAATTATGTATTAATTAATTAGATAAATAAGTTATTTATTTATTAATAAATAAAGTATACTATTATCCAAAAGGAGTTTGAATATTTTTAGCTCTCTTAAAAGTTGATTTGAATTAGAATTCAAAGTCAAGGTTTAGAATTACTTGATGATCAAGTAATAAGAGAGAGGGACCAAATCCTTAGTCCAATAGGACTAGGTTCGGCGTCCCCCTCTTGCTATATATAGGGGAGCTCGAGCTCCCCTTAAAGATTGATTGAATTCTTTTGGTTCATGTGTTGAACACCATCTTTTCTCCAAGATCAAATAAACCCTAGGTTAAGCCTAAACACTAACTAGAGAACTAGCATCCTTACTAGTTAGATTGTAATCAAGTTGGTGGACTATATTTAGAGAGTTTCAAGTTAGAAGTTTTGAAGATTTGAGCCTTACCAAGGAGAGGGGATCAAGCCGCGAGAAGAGTGTTCTTGGTTGGCTTGAAACGCTTCAAGAAAGATTATTGAAAAGTAAGTTTCTAATCTCTATGAATTCGGATTCACGATTCCGAGTTTCGATCCTTTTGTTGGAAAATTTTAAATTTTCACTTCTTTCTGATTCCTGTTTTCCAACATCGGTTGTGTGTTGATGTAGAATGGCAAGGTAGTAGCCTACACCTGTGACAATCCGGTTCGGGACCGAATCAATAAAGGTAAGCTAAAGGCAACGTAAGGGCATTTATAGAATTTGATCTGTACTTAAAATAATTTATATCATGCATCCCTACATGAAATGAGTGTTCATATATGAAATTAGGTGACACAAAGGGGGAAAACTACCTTTAAACCCTAAAAGCACTATTTATTTCCGAACCAGCACTATACCCTTTTATTCAAGACACCTTAAAGAACCTATACCTATCTTCTTAGAATTTTTCAACTCTCTTTTCAATGCTTTGAGGTTTCGTTTATGTGTCTAGAGCAATTTAAGAATTTATTTTCAAATAAGAATTTTCATCGATGAAATATATTTCCTTCGATAGAATGATTTAACCCTTGAGATCATCACCATAATAACGTTCCTTGATTTTTTCTACATTTTTGGAAAGCCCTACGGACCTTCAAATTTTATCCTTGTATTTATTTCATATTTAAAATAATTTTCGAAATTCAAGAAAATCACATCTTCCGAAGCTTATAACTTTTAAACCGTACGTCCGATTTTGACCCGTGAGTAACCGTTTCGAAGCTAATTTTATTTCCTAGCTCTTGGAAACTTTTCCAACTCCAAGAATACGCAGGAGAAAGGTGAAATTACCAGAATACCCCTGCTGTGGCAATTATATAAAGAAGGAAACCTATTTTTGGAAATTTCATAAAATACCCCACCTCAAGTCCCTAAAATAAATATTATTTGCACTCTAGTCCTTCCCAAAAACTATAAATAAGTGGTTTGAGGTCTCATTTGCTCCCTTACACCAGCCATAATACACGCCCCTCTCTCTCTAAAATAAGGTTAGTTTTCTTATTTTTTTTATGTTTTAATTAGTTTAATTTATGTTTTAATTTACGTTTTAATTTATTTATTAATTATGCTACATTTAGGATTTAATTTATGTTTTAATTTATTTATTAATTATGCTACGTTTAGGATTTAATTTATGTTTTATTTTATGCATGAATTATGTGATTTAATTTATGTTTTAAAATATTCATGAATTTTTGAATTATGTTTCTTATAGTATAGTTTATTATGAAATGTGTTACATAATTTAATCTTGTGACAAATTAATTATGTGACAATTATGCTAGCATGTTATATGTCACATTTTAATTATTTTATGATCATACATAGGTGATTTAATTTATTTCATGATTTAATTAAATGTTACATGTTATTTAATATTACATAATTAAAGTATAACCTATAGTTTTAAATTTTACATGTTTAATTAATTGTTACATGATTACTTGACCAATTGATATATGTTATGGTATACATGTATAATATATGTATACGTATTTGATTCCAATATGTATAAATACGTATATACCTTCGTATAAATACTATCTGTATTTCCATAATAAATACGTATATACTTTTGTATAAATACCATATGTATTCTAGTATAAATACCGCATGTATTCTTGTATAAACATTGTATGTACCCTGTATAAATACTGTATAAATACGGTAGGTATCCCCGTATAAATACCGTATATATATACAGTATAAATACCGTATACATACTATATAAATACACGTATACATACAGTATAAGTACAGTATACATACAGTATATATACCGTATACTTAAATAGTGACATTTGACCTTTGACTTTGACCTTTGGCCCTTGACCTTTGACTTTGACCTTGACCAAGAATTTTGACTTTTAATCAAATTGATCATTACAAAGAGACGAATTACGGTCAAAGCCCTTTTCGAAAATTCTCAAAAACAAGGGATCAAAGTAGGTTTCAAAGTTCACATTAGGGTTATTTTAAGACCATATGAACATACCCCTAAGCTTTTGACACGAGCTTTCTATTGAGACTAATCGTTTACTCGAATCCTTTCTTCGGGAAAGATTATTCCTTGTTTAAGTGTGCCGCATTCTTTTCAATCTTATACTTCAATACTTGACTATCCGCACTCAATCATGCATCATTAATCATGTGTGGGACTTAGATCCTTAAGCTCATAGTAGTTTGTCACTTACAGGAGATAATACCGAGTTCTGGGACCCGCAGGGTACTGTGTGAACCCTGTCTTCTACCAACTATCAACTTATCTAAATAAATAGGTGAGGTTTAAACTATTTCAACTGGAACCATGAATATTCCTACGTATTCAAATGATTTCAAAATCAACGCCTTCGGGTGCAAAGATTCTTATCTTTCAAGTTTAACGTTTTCCTGTTTTGGGACAATGCTTCAAGTTTAAAGTTAATGGTTTCTGATATACGTTATGTTCACTGCTATACTATCTTGATTAAAGTTCCAGATGTTGAACTCTATGTGCTTTTGCACCTTTGAATATTTTGGATAATGTAAGCCTTGAAATCATGTCTTGTGGGCCCTGACGGTATGGTTGAGTAGTAGACCGGGAGGCGTGCGCCAATGGCTACTATGATACTGGTCGTCCTTGTTGATCATGATGATGGTTATAATCGGAGGTTGGTTATACCACACCATGATCGGGAGAAGTGGATGTAATTCCTCCCATTCATGTTTACGTCACCGCGGGGTAGCACCCTGGGCGTGACAACTGGAGGAAGAAAGATGGTGCATGTGATCATGGGTGTTGGGATCGTAACCGGTCTCGATACCAATCCTGTTAAATGTTTTCTGGGAGTAAAGGTTGGAGACTGCCTAGCTTGCGGGCAAACTTTGGTTTTAAAGTCTGGTTCATATTTTTGGAAAATATCCAATATCCTGTTTCCCCGTTTATAAAGTATATATGAACCAGAACCTCTGATGCATGAGCTTGTTAAAAATCCTGTTTCAAGATAAAAGAATTTTCTTTCCGGTTTGAAGAAAGTTGCTAAGAAAGCCTTTCAAAACCCCTCAAGTTCAACTACTCTTTCTTACTACAAATTATCTCACTTAGTCCCTTTGACTAATACCTCTACCCTGTTTTCTGACCTCATGGTTTCAGGTAGGCAGCCCGGCGCTTCCTAGAGGAATCTTGAAGTTGTAGGAGGTCTTTTGTTAAGTCAGGATTGTTAGTTACTCTTCTTTTGTCATGCGTAGTCTTGGTTACCTCTACCTTTATGTTGCATGTTTTACTATGAGAACTTGTTCAGGCTACAACCCGAAATACTTGGACTCAGTTTTATTATGTTCCTTTGTTTTTCCTATTGGACTAATGTTTTAAGTTATACTATGGCTACTTGATTCTGTGTTCATGCATGTAGTACTGTGTAGCATTCATGTTTTCAAAAGTTTAAATTATTCTGAAATTCCGCTGCTTTGGCAACACTGGTTACTCTGATCTCTGTTATGTTCTGTCCGTTCGACGAAGTATCTCTCGAGTGATAAGGCTTCCTAGTTACTTGGGTGATACAACGGTGTGGGGTTGTGGCGTTGGGGCGCTACAGCTAAGGTGGTATCAGAGCCTCAGGTTGAGTAAGAAGAGAATTGACCTGGGAGCTCGGAGCATAGAGGATGTTTTGGGTTTACTTGCTCTACATCTTGGTATTCATATCTGTGCTTTCTCTCTAGTTATTGACAGTTCGAGTCAGCGTGCTTTCACTATAGTTATGGACAGCCTGAGTCAGCGAGAGCAGGATGAGACATATTTTGAGGAGCTTGAGTCCCCTCGTATAGTAGCAGTAGTTCACCGTAGCAGGGCCCGTTACTACATCTGGCAACGAGCACAGGAGAAGGGACACCCGGGGTATTCATACCCCAATAGGGTTACAGGAGAAGGGACACCCGGGGTATTCATACCCCAATAGGGTCGTTCATCAGCTGGAGGCTGAGCGAGACGAGTACCTACAAGATAGCTTGAGATTGAGAGAGGTTCAACTGGAGGCTATTCGTTACCACGATTTGGCAGTACAACACCGGATTGACCGGGATATTGCCCGAGAGCATGTAGCACCCCAAGCGGTGGGGCACCACACCCCCGCACTAAGACCCGACACGTGGTACGAAATGGAAAGTCCGCACACGCACCAAGTCACAGCGAACGGGTGACAAACAAAAGCACACACACTAGCTAGACGGTACCTAACCCTGTACAAGTAAAATGTACAAAACCTGAATGCGGAAGCGATACCAAATATGAACTAATAAAAACTTTAATCACGAACATAAATAAACGGGTTCAACTAATTCCACGAACCTATCCTAATCTGTCCCGAAAATTCATATGATCAAAGCATAAACATCAACTGGTACAGAACATATTATATACATAATTTTCATACATAAATCGGAACAAAGTAATTAACAAAATCAACGGACAGACACAGACTCGACAGACCCGACTCAAAGCCGCCTAGTTCGAACTCCAACAACTTGTACCTGCAAACTAAAACATAGGTGGGGCGAGGGTCAGTCCACTGACTGAGCGAGGGGGCTGAACTCACACACACTATACATAATAAGGAGCAGAGCACGTATCAAAAGAAAGATTATGAACCGGGACTAGGGTTTTGCATACCAAAACCATTTACAAAACATACTTATACATATCTTTTCAAATCAAACTTATACATATCTTATCTTATCTTATTCAAAACTAAACAAACTGAGCATACTCATACCAAATTTTTATACTTAATCAAATCATATCAGACTGAACAAACTCGCAACATATTGGAAGAGAAAGCTCCTATCCCGTTTCATAATCAACATAACTTATCATATTCATATACCCGGCGAGTACGGGTCTCCAACCTTACTTCCAAATCATAATATCAAAACAGAAAACATCATAACATAACATCCTCAACTCCGGGTGATGGAAGGGGTGTATACGCCCCTAACCATCCATATCATATACATACCTCGAGGGGTAATGATCCCCTACGAGTCCTCGGCAGGTTTTACGCTACCGGCTCAAGAATATCTCGCCTCCCCTATCTCCCTGAGTCGCACGAGATACCTCAAATGGAGACTATGCACAGGCTTAACCCGACGGCCCGATACCGTCCCGGGGTTCCTTACCCACAGTCTCCGGGGCCCAACATAACAAAACATATCCGAACAAATCATAACTCGCTACATAACAAACTTATCATATCATATCAAAATCATACGTACATACCTTATCGGAGCATACCATACCTTGCAACTTAGCATATGCTATAAACGTACCTCTCCGTGTCATCCTAATCCGCCGCTGGTATGAAGACACATGGGTTGGAGCATAGCCTCGTTGCAAAACATTTCAAGCTTACATATGCTCGTACATATACAGTTCAAAAACCTTTAATCGTATGACAAATTCATAAACATAACATATAAACACATATCTATTATATAAATATAATAGAATAATCGCATGCAGGCTTGAAAACGAGCACAGAGGGTTGTAGGTCGCTGTAACTAAAACAGAAATCCTAAAACCTCATCTTTCACCGACGAAACGGAAAACTCAAGCCAAGAAGTCCCACTGGAACCCAAACAGCTGACAGACACTCCCTGGAAAACCCCTGAACAACTGAACACACACAGAACACAAGACTCAGACTCCAAACACAACCACAAAGACGCACGGCCATGCTCACGAATACAAATGATGCAACATATAATCCATATCAAAAGATGCATAACTTATAAAATTCATAACATTAATTACATAAAATAAAGTAGGACATTAAGAATTCAAATCATATCATGCACCAAGTCTCACGAAATTAACATGAATTACATAACAATTTATATACAAATTACACATTGGCATACTTGATCAATTTATTCAAATTAAATACAACGTATCTTTTCATAATTCATTTCTTATGTTTTATAAAATTTCATAATCAATTTAGTTTCCAAAATTACACTAACACCCCTTCAAACAATAATTATTCTCAAATAGATGGCGTAAAACGCGACAAATAAATTCGATAAATCAAGAATCAAATATTCATACATCATAGCACACTTCCTCGTATCATACAACTCATAATTTCAATTTATAGCACATACGGGATCAAATTGCACAATTAAAATCAATTAACGAATAAAATACAATAGCTTCAAAAATTCATATAAAATCAACCGGACATCCGATTGACGAACGGGAAGTGGCTTTGAACTCACCACGACGAAAGGAACCTACTGTCCGAAAGTCGCCGGAAAGCTACCACCGTGGCCGGCCGAACAGCCACCGGCCGCCACCGGAACACCGCCTCCGGTGGTCGGAAAAATCCCCGGAAGGACAGAAACAAGCGCCTCGGCCTACTAAACAATAGCCCTCAATCAATTTCAGAAAATACCAAACACACGGGACTTCGTTGACGGAAAACCGAACTAAATTCCAACGACGAAAACTGAAATTAAATACAAACCGCTAAACGAAAATAAAATCCGGACATACCGTTGGAAAGCCCGTAACGAGCTCTACGAAAGCCCCTAGCCAAAACCCGGAAAAAGTCACCGGAAAATCGGACCGCCGGTCCAGGCCCGGTCCGCCACCGGTTCGCCGCCGCCGGCCGGTTCTCGAGTCGGGGCCAACGCCATCCGCTAGTTTCCGTCGTTCTAAGCAACTTTCGTGAAGCGACCAACACCAAAACCGGCCCGGAAAAGGGCCCAAATCGCCGCCGAATTTCTGCCGCCGCGCCACCGCCGATTCCGCCGTCTCCGCCGCGATTCGCTCAAAAAGGAGGCCGAAAATGGAACGGGAAGGGTAAAAAACGTAGGGTAGGGTAGTGGTTGGCCGGCGAAAGTCGCCGGATCGCAGGCGACGAAGTGGTGGCGCCACCCGCCACTTTCAGGCCGCCGTTGTGCCGCCCTGGGTCGTCGGTTGGCCACGAAGTTGGTACGGTTGTGACGGGCTCGTCGAGCTGATGAATTTCGACTATTGATTCGTCGAATTCCGTCGAGAAACGAGGGAGAACGAGCATTTGTGTGAAATCACACCTTCGAGTGTGTGAACAGTGTTGTTCGCTGGAGGAAGACGATGCAGGCTGAGGTCTGATCTTTTGGCACGAATTACGAGGATTCGGGGTATATATCTCGGGTCCTCGTACGCAAAAACGATCGAACGAACGAGCTAACGAAGTCAGAATTGGGCAAACTTAGAGTCTACGGACTCGTTTCGCAGCCCCGGACGCGTTGAAGGGGTCAAAGAGGTCAAAATCTCGACCGAACGAGAAATGACCGAAAAACCCCTTAAAGGAGAAAATTACAAAGGGGCCCCTAAACTCTAAAAGAGTTCAAAATAGGGCCACGAAAAATATAAAATCACATAATTAAACATATTAAAAGTTTGGAACGCGGCGTACCTTATACGTCGGACGAACGGGGTGTCACAGAGCATGCCAGAGAGATGGAGGCTCGATTGACGGAGGAGCGCTAGGCCAGAGCCCAGCAGGCGTCCCGTATTGCACAGTTAGAGATAGACTTGGCGTACATGACTACCGATAGAGATTTTGCTATGGAGATGCATCATCATTACCAGAGCCGGATAAGGGCCAGACTTTGTGAGGCCTTCTACCTTACTGACGAGCAGGCGGCTTTAGAGTACGATGGACCAGTGTACAGTGAGCCAGCCGCTCCGAAGGACCCTATGGACACACATGCCGGAGAGGACGAGGAGACGGAGGGATCGTCTGAGGAGGAGAGCCCATCTCCAGCACGACAGGGAGATTATGTTGCTGTGTCTGATGATAGCGATGGAGCTAGTCATAGCCAGCAGTAGAGGAGCTGAGTCCGGACCGTTGGGACTTGTATATAGAGACAGATAGCAGTAGCATATATACTCAACAGGTATGCAGCGTATTATGACAGATAGGATGACTTCCGACAGGTGCAGAGGGGATTATATATACTCCAGGGATCCCCGCATTTAGCAGGTTATGACAGTTGACAGATGATGTTTTGGAGAGCTTAGGCTGTACGGGAGCAACTCGACTTAGCATTGGGTCCTCCCCCTTTTGTCTTTTTGTTTAGATATAACCTTTGTATAAAAGCTTTTCCAAACTTTTGCAAATATGACATCATCTTTTGCGGCTTTATTCATATCATTGCATGTTACTATTTTCTATATCTATCATGTCATGAGTCTTAGAAATGCTTCAAGATACCATTACGGCAGTGAATGGATCATACCATTTCATTTTTGTGCATCTATATATGTGACTGTTTTCTGTTACTTGTGAATAATGATTGCTTAATCGATTAAATTGTGACACTTTGAATTGATGACTACGTGCCTAAGTGCAATTTTGATGATTGATTATTATATTACTGATGTGGAACATTGAGTATATGGACCATTCTTATCGCCATGCATTATATCTATTTGGGTGATATTATGAATACAGTAACAATATGCCCCCGAGAAGAGCTCCACGTGAACGCATTCCCCCGCCACCACCACCACCTGAAGAATTTCCCCGTCCTCCACCGATACCACAGGAACAACCGGAAATTGGGGAGACTTTGAGGCAATTTGCATGGGCTTACAACTCAGTTAATGAAAAGACACTTGAAAAGTTTCTTCGAATGAACACCTAGAAGTTCTTCGGAGAGCCCAATGATCTTAAAGCTGAAAACTGGATTGCGAGCTTAGTGAGGATCTTCGAAGCTATGAATATCTTTCCGGAGGATAGAGAGCGAGTTCAATACGCGACCTTCCTCCTGGAAGGAGAAGCGCTTAATTGGTGGAATCATATGAAGAATGTGTGGATTGAAAATGGAATAAGATATGGTTGGGCTGAATTCGTGCGGGCTTTTGCGAACAAGTTTATCCCACAAGTCGCCCGAGATGCCCGGGAGTCAGAGTTTATGAATATGACTCAAGGAACACTACCTGTGGTAGAATACGAGGCCAAGTTTGTGAGACTGCTACGATATGCACCGCACATTCTGCATGATGAGCGAAGGAAAACCAAACACTTCATTGATGAACTTAAGCCGGATCTACGATGGGCCCTAGCACCCCTGAATCTTCAGGAATATACTCCGGCGGTTGAGACTGCGTTGTGTACTGAAGCAGCTCAGAGAGAAATCCGTATGAATGCTAACCGTACAGGACAATTTCAATCAAAGCCACCGCAGGGATTTAAACGTCCAGCTAATCAATCAAATTTCAAGCATGGAAAGAAACCCATGATAGCACCATCGCAACAACGACCAAAAGCACCCCCGACCGTCCAAGATGAACTGGAATGTGAATTTTGCCATAAGCCAGGGCATACCGAGGCAACCTGCAGAAAGAAAACTGGTCAGTGCTTCTATTGTGGAAGTCCAGACCATAAGCTCGGGATCAAGTATATAAATGCTGCCCTATAAGAATCAATGATCAGTTTTACCCCTTGGATCTTATCACACTACCGATGACAAAGTATGGGATTATTTTAGGAATGAATTGGCTTTATAAGTACCGAGTCAAGCTGGATTGTTTCAAGAAGGAAGTTATCTTAGGAAAGGATGAAAGTCAAACATCAGATGGACAAGGAGGACAAACACCAATGATTTCGGCAACGGAAGCAAAAAGGATGATTCAGAAGGAAGCTACAGGGTTCGTTGCTTACCTCTTAAATAGACCAAAGGATCATAGTAAAATAGAAGAAGTGGAGATTGTCAACGAGTTCCTAGAAGTGTTTCCTGAACACTTAAACACCTTACCACCAGACTGTGAACTGGAGTTTGTAATTGAGACAGTTCCAGGAGCCGAGCCGTTCTCTAAGGCACCCTACCAGATGGCACCGGCTGAACTTCAGGAGTTGAGGAAACAACTTGATGAATTACTAGAGGCAGGTTATATCCTCCCTAGTACTTCTCCTTGGGGAGCACCTGTGTTATTTGTTAAGAAAAAAGATGGGTCGTTACGACTTTGCATCGACTATCGAGAACTCAACAGGATGATGGTGAAAAACAAGTACCCTCTTCCTCACATCAAGAAGTTATTCGATGTACTTCAAGGATCTCAAGTATACTCCAAGCTAGATTTGAGGCAAGGGTAGTATCAATTAAAAATTAGAGAGGAGGATATTCCCAAGACAGCTTTCAATAGTCGTTATGGGCATTTTGAGTTCGTAGTGATGCCCTTTGGGCTAACAAACGCCCCAGCTACATTTATGGATATGATGCATTGGATTTTTCGGCCGTTTCTTGACAAGTTCGTGGTGATCTTTATTGATGACATCTTGGTCTTTTCTAAGACACCAGAGGATCATGCCAAACATCTTCGGTTAGTGTTGGGCACTTTGCTGGATCACAAGCTTTATGTAAAATTCAGTAAATCTGAGTTTTGGTTGGGAAAGATCTCATTCTTAGGACACATCATATCTGGATCAGAAGTCGAAGTGGATCCCTCGAAAATTGAAACGATTTTGGATTGGAAACAACCAAGGAATCCTTCTGAGGTAAGAAGCTTTTTGGGACTCGCAGGATACTATCGAAGATTCGTACAGGATTTTTCAAAGATAGCTGCACCACTTACTCAGTTAACCAAGAAAGAAGGAAAGTTCGTATGGACAGAGAAATGCGAACAGAGTTTTCAGGAATTAAAGAAAAGATTAACTACCGCACCTATACTAACATTACCATAAGGGAACGAAGGTTACACCGTTTACACCGATGCTTCGAAAGAAGGGTTAGGATGCGTTCTGATGTAGCATGGAAAGGTGATAGCATATGCATCAAGAAAGCTTAAACCACATGAAGCCAACTACCCCACCCATGATTTGGAGCTACCAGCGATCGTTTTTGCCCTCGCAAAATAGAGTGCCAGTGAGTATAGTATCTGACAGAGATCGAAAGTTTACGTCACAACTTTGGCAAAATGTGAAAAGTCTGATGGGAACTAAGTTACATTTCAGTACAGTGGCACACCCACACACAGACGGACAGTCAGAAAGATTGATTAAATATCTGAAGGATATGTGAAGAGCGTGTGCTTTGGACTTTCCAGACAATTGGAAAGATTATCTACCCCTCGTGGAGTTTGCATACAATAAAAGTTATCAGGCTTCAATTCAAGCAGCTCCATATGAAGCCTTGTATGGGAGAAAATGCAGATCTCCATTATATTGGGACATGGATGAGACAAGGGATACCTTTGAGGGAACTCTTAGGGTCAAAGTACTCGAATGGATTGAAAAAGGTACAGAAAAGATTCAAATAATCAGGCAAAGAATGAAAGCCGCCCAGGACCGACAGAAGAGCTATGCCGACAAAAGAAGAAAGGATTTAGAGTTTAATGTGGGTGAGAAAGTGTTTCTGAAAGCATCGCCAAGGAAAGGGTTCACAAGGATCGGAAAAGGTTGAAAATTGAACCCTAGATACGTAGGACCTTTTGAAATACTGGAACGTGTGGGTCCAACAGCGTATCGCCTGGATCTACCAGCAAGCTTAACAGGAATCCATAATGTATTTCATGTCTTCCAACTTCGCAACTACTTTACCGATTAGGCACAGGTGGTGCCAGTAGAGGAAGTTCCGTTAGAATCTAATCTAACCTACGAGTTGAAGGCGGTTAAGATCCTGGATAAGAAATTTCTAGAATTAAGAAATAAAAATATTCCATTGGTTAAGGTTTTATGGAAAAGGAACGGTACTGAGGAGGTTACCTGGGAAACTGAAGAAAAGATGCAGAAGCACTATCCCAAATTGTTCAGAGATCACGAAGAGAATCTGAGGACGAATTCTTCTTAATGAGGGGAGGTTGTGACAGGCCGATTCGGGACCGAATCAATAATGGTAAGCTAAGGGCAACGTAAGGGCATTTATAGAACTTGATCCGTACTTAAAATAATTTATATCATGCATCCCTACATGAAATGAGTGTTCATATATGAAATTAGGTGACAAAAAGGGGGAAAACTACCTTTAAACCCTAAAAGCACTATTTATTTCCGAACCAACACTATACCCTTTTATTCAAGACACCTTAAAGAACCTATACCTATCTTCTTAGAATTTTTCAACTCTCTTTTCAATGCTTTGAGGTTTCGTTTATGTGTCCAGAGCAATTTAAGAATTGATTTTCAAATAAGAATTTTCATCGGTGAAATATATTTCCTTCGGTAGAATGATTTAACCCTTGAGATCATCACCATAACGTTCCTTGATTTTTTCTACATTTTTGGAAAGCCTTTCGGACATTCAAATTTTATCCTAGTATTTATTTCATAATTAAAATAATTTTCAAAATTCAAGAAAATCACATCTTCCGAAGATTATAACTTTTAAACAGTACGTTCGATTTTGACCCGTGAGTAACCGTTTCGAAGCTAATTTTATTTCCTAGCTCTAGGGAACTTTTCAAACTCCAAAAATATGCAGGAGAAAGGTGAAATTACCAGAATACCCCTGCTGTGATAATTATGTAAAGAAGGAAACCTATTTTTGGAAATTTCATAAAATACCCCACCTCAAGTCCCTAAAATAAATATTATTTGCACTCTAGTCCTCTCCAACAACTATAAATAAGTGTTTTCAGGTCTCATTTGCTCCCTTAAACCAGCCATAATACACGCCCCTCTCTCTCTAAAATAAGGTTAGTTTTCTTATTTTTTTTTATGTTTTAATTAGTTTAATTTATGTTTTAATTTATTTATTAATTATGCTAGGTTTAGGATTTAATTTGTGTTTTATTTTATGCATGAATTATATGATTTAATTTATGTTTTAAAATATTCATGAATTTATGAATTATGTTTCTTATAGTATAGTTTATTATGAAATGTGTTACATAATTTAATCTTGTGACAAATTAATTATGTGACAATTATGCTAGCATGTTATATGTTACATTTTAATTATTTTATGATCATAATTAGGTGATTTAATTTATTTCATGATTTAATTGAATGTTAGATGTTATTTAATATTACATAATTAAATTATAACCTACAGTTTTAAATGTTACATGTTTAATTAATTGTTACATAATTACTTGACCAATTGATATATGATATGGTATACATGTATAATATACGTATATGTATTTGATTCCAATATGTATAACTACGTATATAATTTCGTATAAATACTATGTGTATTTCCATAATAAATACGTATATACTTTTGTAAAAATACCGTATGTATTCTAGTATAAATACCGCATGTATTCTTGTATAAATACTGTATAAATACGGTAGGTATCCCCGTATAAATACCGTATACATACTATATAAATACACGTATACATACAGTATATATACTCTATACTTAAATAGTGACCTTTGACTTTGACCTTTGACCCTTGACATTTGACTTTGACCCTTGACATTTGACTTTGACCTTTCACTTTGACCTTGACCAAGAATTTTGACTTTTAATCTAATTGATCATTTCAAAGAGACGAATTCAATAGTCACAGCCCTTTTCGAAAATTCTCAAACATAAGGGATCAAAGTAGGTTTCAAAGTTCACATTAGGGTTGTTTTAAGACCCTAAGAACATACCCCTAAGCTTTTGACACGAGGTTTCTATTGAGACTAATCATTTACTCGAATCCTTTCTTCGGGAAAGACTATTCCTTGTTTAAGTGTGCCGCATTCTTTTCAATCTTATACTTCAATACTTGACTATCCACACTCAATCATGCATCATTAATCATGTGTGGGACTTAGATCCTTAAGCTCATAGTAGTCTGTCACTTACAGGAGATAATACCGAGTTCTGGGACCCGCAGGGTACTGTGTGAACCCTGTCTTCTACCAACTATCAACTTATCTAAGTAAATAGGTGAGGTTTAAACTATTTCAACTGGAACTACGAATATTCCTACGTATTCAAATGATTTCAAAATCAACGCCTTCGGGTGCAAAGATTCTTATCTTTCAAGTTTAACGTGTTCCTGTTTTGGGACAATGCTTCCAGTTTAAAGTTAATGGTTTCTGATATACGTTATGTTCACTGCTATACTATCTTGATTAAAGTTCCAGATGTTGAACTCTGTGTGCTTTTGTACCTTTGAATATTTTGGATAATGCAAGCCTTGAAATCATGTCTTATGGGCCCTGACAGTATGGTTGAGTAGTAGACCGGGAGGCGTGCACCAATGGCTACTATGATACTGGCCGTCCTTGTTGATCATGATGATGGTTATAATCAGAGGTTTGTTATACCACACCATGATCGGGAGAGGTGGATGTAATTCCTCCCATTCATGTTTACGTCACCGCGGGGTAGCACCCTGGGCGTGACAACTGGAGGAAGAAGGATGGTGCATGTGATCATGGGTGTTGGGATCCTAACCGGTCTCGATACCAATCCTGTTAAATGTTTTCTGGGAGTAAAGGTTGGAGACTGCCTAGCTTGCGGGTAAAATTTGGTTTTAAAGTCTGGTTCATATTTTTGGAAAATATCTCGTATCCTGTTTCCCCGTTTATAAAGTATATATGAACCAGAACCTCTGATGCGTGAGCTTGTGTGTGCTTGTTAAAAATCCTGTTCCAAGATAAAAGAATTTTCTTTCGGGTTTGAAGAAAGTTGCTAAGAAAGTCTTTCAAAACCCCTCAAGTTCAACTACTCTTTCTTACTAAAAATTATCTCACATAGTCCCTTTGACTAATACCTCTACCCTGTGTTCTGACCTCATGGTTTGAGGTAGGCAGCCCGGCGCTTCCTAGACGTATTTTGAAGCTGTAGGAGGTCTTTTGTTAAGTCAGGATTGTTAGTTACTCTTCTTTTGTCCTGCGTAGTCGTGGTTACCTCTACCTTTATGTTGCATGTTTTACTATGAGAACTTGTTCAGGCTACGACCCGAAATACTTGGACTCAATTTTATTATGTTCCTTTGTTTTTCCTATTGGACTGATGCTTTATGTTATACTATGGCTACTTGATTCTGTGTTGATGCATGTACAACTGTGTTGCATTCTTGTTTTCAAAAGTTTTAAATTATTCTGAAATTCCGCTATTGTGGCAACACTGGTTACTCTGCTCTCTGTTATGTTATGTCCGTTAGCCGAAGTATCTCTCGAGTGATAAGGCTTCCTAGTTACTTGGGTGATACAACGGTGCGGGGTTGTGGAGTTGGGGTGCTACAACTCCTCTAGAAAGTTAAAAGATCACGAGAAGAACTATCCCACTCATGATTTAGAGCTGGCTGCGGTTGTTTTGCTTTGTTAAAATGGAGCCATTACCTTTACAGGGTTCCTTTGGAGGTGTTTACCGACCACCAAAGCCTTAAGTATTTGCTTACTCGGAAAGACTTAAACGTGAGGCAAAGGCATTGGGTTGAGTTACATGAGGACTATGATTGCAGAATTCAATACCACCCCGGTAGAGCTAATGTGGTTGCAGATGCTTTGACTAGGAAAGCTAGTATTTCAAGTTTGGAAGCAGGTTAAAGTAAGCAGAATTCGGTGTTCTTGGTTTCAGAAGCTCGTTTGCAAATATTTTAGTACAACCAGATTTGAAGCAAAGATTGATTGAAGCTCAATCTAATGATCCGAAAATTCAAAGATTGGTGGCAAAGGCAAGGATTGATTCGGAGACTAAGTTCGGGTTTGATAATTCGGGTTTATTTCGGTTTAAGGCTCGGGTTTATGTTCCGAAGGAGATTAAGCAGTTGGTACTTGATGAGGCACATAGATCAGTATATACGGTACATCCTGGTACTACTAAGATGTACAAGGATTTAAGGACTTTATATTGGTGGAATGGTATGAAAAGAGATGTTGCCAATTTTGTGAGAAGGTGTCAAACTTGTCAAGTGGTGAAAGCTGAACACCAGAAACCGGGAGAAACTCTCCAACCACTTCCAATTCCCGAATGGAAGTGGGAGCAAGTGACGATGGACTTTGTATCCGGCTTGCCAAGGACCAAAGGAGGTTTCGATGGGATTTAGGTCATAATTGATCGGTTCTCGAAGTCAGCCCATTTTCTCAAAGTCCGGATGTGTGATAAAGTGCCTAAGTTAGCCCAGTTGTACTGGAAGGAGATTGTGAGATTACATGGTGCCCCCGTTAGTATTGTTTCCGATAGAGATCCACGGTTTACAGGGAGTTTCTGGCAGGAATTACAGAAGTGTATGGGTACGAAACTCTAATTTAACACCGCATATCACCCACAAACTGATGGACAATCCGAGAGGTTAATAAAGTATCTTGAGGACATGCTTCGTGCTTGTTCCTTAGATTATCAAGACTCATGGGATGAGCATTTGGATTTGGTCGAGTTCGCTTATAATAATAGTTTTCAAACTTCAATTGGCATCTCTCCGTATGAGGCACTATATGGATGGAAGTGCCGGTCACCTCTATTTTGGGACATTGTTGAATGGAGGTGGAGAAAGGATGGTAAGCTCGACAGAGCTAAGAAACCAACAGAGATTTAGGATACCATTGAGAAAGTGAAAGTGATTCGGCAAAGATTAAAGGCGGCTCAAGACTGACAGAAAAGTTACGCGGACAAAAGAAGACGACCCTTGGAATTTGAAGTGGGAGATAAGGTTTTTCTAAAAGCATCTCCTAGAAAAGGGTTTGCTCAGATTGGTAAAGGAGGGATGCTTAACCCGCACTACTTAGGCCCCTTCGAGATTCTTGAAAGTGTTGGGGAAGTAGCCTACCAACTTGATTTACCACCGAGCTTGACCAGGATACACAATGTTTTCCTTGTCTCTCAACTACGAAAATATTACCCCGATGAGTCTTCTATACTTCGAGTTGGAGAGGTACAATTAGAGCCGGATTTGACAATCAAGAAGCACCCGGTTAAAGTCTTAGACCGGAAGATGCAGGAATTGAGAAACTGGCAAATTCCCTTGGTAAAGGTTTTGTGGTGTGATCAGAAATCCAAAGAAGCCACTTGGGAGACCAAGGAGAAAATGAGACAATTGTAGCCGTAGCTTTTCAAGACCTCGCTTCGGACCTGAGGACAGGTCCTTTTGAAGGAGGGAGGTTTGTAACATCCCGACCGATCGGACTTTCAGGTATGCTATAATGCCGCGATTTAATTAAATAATTACGTGATTACTTGATATTTATTAAGTGCTTATGTGATTATTTGAATTATTTCTTTAAGTATGAACTTGAATTTGTTTTTGAACGTTTAAGCTTTTATGCTTTATATTTTGCCCTATTTGCATCCGAATTTAATTCCGATTTTTGTAAATTTTTTATATACGTGAATTGTGTGAGTTATGAACTTGATCATATGCTCATTTTGTATTTTGGAACTTGTTTGGGTTGTCTTTTGATTTTATTTTGGGAGACGGGACCTAAAGGGGGCTAAAGGGCATTTAGCACACCTTGGGTTCCGGGCGGCATAACTTGAGCTAGGGAATTCGGATTTGAATTTGGTCACCTCTATTGAACTTGTATTGATGATTTGGGTTCAATAAGCCTAGCATCATGTTTTTCGAAGCTCATTTAGACCTCCGAAAGTTGACCGAAACAAGCTTCGTGTGCGAATTTAGACCTTTATTCACTCTTTTAATCCTAACTGAAGCTATCCTTGACCAAATTAAGCAAGACTTGGCCCCACACTCTCCCAAATTAATCCCTTCTCAGTCAATTGCCTTCCATTTCATCCCACATTGAAGAAAAAGAGAGAATTAGCTTCTCAAAACCGAGATACAACAGAAGGGAAAAATACACTTTTCACTTTTACCCTTTTGAGCTGAAATCTTCATCAAATTCCTCCATTTTCAAAAGGTAAGCTTGGAATTGGATTCTCCATCTTCTCTTCTTTGTTTAGACTCCTTATTTGCTGAAATTGGTGGCGAAATGAGCATGTTATGGAGTTTAGAGTGAATAGCAAGGGTTCCATACATTTTGATGATTATGTTTGATCTCTTGTGGATTTGTTGAATTTTATGCATCCTAATTGATCTTAAGATATCCTAGAATAAGTGTACAAACTGATTTTGCATGAGAATTAAGGAATCATTGTGTATCATTTTGGGATTTTGATGTTTTTCATGAAAGGATGAACATGTATGAATCTCTTGCATTTCCTTCATATGTATCTTCATGTTTAGCTTGGATTTTACATGAAATTGATGAGTTCTTGCCATATTATCATCCTAATATGTGTTAACTTTGATATAGCCTGAATTCATTTGAGTTTTCTTGGAGATTTTGGCCTGAAAATCTGTTCTTCCCCTGCTGCCGCACGAGGTCGCGGCCATGATCGATTTTAGTTCATTTTTGGCAGAGGCCACTACCCGTTTTTGGCTGAGTTTCTAGTTGTGCAGGCTGCAGGTCACGGCCGTGACCATTTATAGGTCATTTTTGGTAGAGGCCGCGATCGTTTTTTAGCCTAGTTTCGACTTTAGGGTCGTGACCGCGACCAAATTGTGAAGAATTTGGGGAGTGGCATTACTAGAAAAACAGGTTTTAATTACCCCCTAATATGACTCTTTTAAAAAGGCGTCACAACACATTACCAATTGCAACGCTTTTTTTAAAATTGCCATTTTAGATATAATTTATTTTATATATTAAATTTACTTATGGATTTAATTGATAGTATTAAGACATTTTTAGAATTAGCATCATAATAGGGTAGTGTTATTATGATGCTAAATTAAAAGCGTCTTAATATGTCGTATATATCACGACACTTTAAACTAAAAATGTCTTAATATTATTATACCCTTAAGGAAAGTCATGTTGTTTTCAGACCCAAATTGGCGCGTTCAGCTAAAAAAAAAAGGAGGGAAGAGAGATTGAGAAAGTACTGAAACACTTCACTTTCCAATTAAAGGTTGAGAAGCCAAGTTCAAATTTTTACCCAAATCAACTGAAGAGAAGAAATCGGAGAAGCCAATGAATCGTAGCACGATTTCGAGACCTATCTTCGCCTCCACCACCGACGACTGTGTGGATCTCCTCCATCTGTCTCCTCCTCCGACGACTGTGTGGATCTCCACCGCCGCCCGGTTCCTTATCTTGAAAGTAAGAATTAAACACTTTTCTTCTCCTTTTCCGTTTCATCAGAAACCCCTTTGATTTTTGTCTCTATGGTTTTACTTGGATGACTTGATTTATGTTATGGTAATTACAAGCTCCCTAAGCACTGCGACGACAACAAAATTCTCAAGGCCCTTTGAACTGAAGCTGGTCGGATTGTTGAAGAAGATGGCACCACTTATCGCCAGGAATCAGATTCAAACACGAGTCTTCAAACATTGGAAAGAAACACCGTAATTTCTACTATCAAAAGTTGGTTGTCCCCAAAGGTTTTCCTCTACTCCCCCAATTTCGTATGGTATTGTATGTAAATGTGTTTTATCTTCTGAATTTATTATGATTTTTGTGAGGTTTATTCTCCAGCAATTTTTGTTGCCTAGGAAGCTGAACCCCTGCTAGCTGAGATGCATTTGTCTTATAATGAACTTGAGTAAAGATTTTTGTGTGTGTTTTTTTTAGGGTTCATTCTCTTTGCCCCAAGACCCAACTGTTCCTCTTTACGGAGTAAGTTATATGATAAAAATATTTTTTTTTCATGAATCTTTTCCTAGTACTTGAGATAATTGTCTGAATTATCATGAGCTTTCCTCGTGGAACTTGCGACTGTTGTTACTTGTTAACGCTAAATATTAAATTATGTTGAAGGGGAATTTCAAGCGTAAAAAGAGAGAAAATTACTTGTTAAGGCTGTTGTGTGTTGTGTAAGGCTAATAGTTACATGATTGATTGACATGAAAATGCTAATTTATTGAATAAACATACGTTATTGCAGTCTTTTGTGCATGAGTCAGTTATTAGTAAGTTATATTAAGGTGTATTATATTAGTAAGTTATGAGTCAATTTGGCATTGTAACGATGTATGTCCTACTGTGGGGTAAGTACTAATATGTTTGGTTAATAATCAGCTGTCAATGGTCTTTTAGTTTACATTCATTTAGGATTACAGTACAAATGAATATGTGACATATTGAGGCTAGGCATTTCCATATGTTAATGTTAGCTTTAAAGTTTGACCCAAATAAAAGAGGATTCGAATCTTAGAAAAATTGTGCTTCCTCTCCATTTGAATCGAAATGTATCTTCGTCACAAGCTTAAATTCTGATTTGTTATATGTAAAAGCTGGAAATAGCTTTCTTCTTTCTGTTTGTGTTACAACACGGCTAGTTATGTTATGAGTATTGATGACTTTTAACCTCTGGAAATAACTTAGCCCATTTGGTTGATTAGTGAAGCATTCTTTAAAAAGAACTTGCTTCAAGATCAGGGAAGCTCTTTTGGCTAAAAATTGGGATTGAGCAACTATTTCATTTAGATTCTATGAACAAAAGGTTTCTTGGGTTTCATTCCATCCTCCTGAGTCTCTGACTCAAAGTTAGGAATGCACAAGTGTGTTGTCTTTGATAGTACCTTATGTTGTATGTTATTACCATTCGTTTTTGGCAGACATATAATGTTGTATATCTTGAAGAACTAAACTTGATTGTTCTTTGGTTTGAATACTCCTCTTATTTGGCTTGCTCAAAGCTATTGGGAAGATACATGCATGATTAGAGTTTAAGCACAAAGTTGTTGAAAATCCCCTTATCCTTGGTTCACTTCTGTAAAACTGATGTGTAATTGAAGGGATGAAACAACTCCTCTTTCGGAAGTGGCAATCATAGTACTTATTGAGGTTTAAGAAATTGTTATATGTTGTTAACTACAACAGTAAGATGGTAATGGCATTGGTGAGATTCATTGTCCTAAAGAAATCTCTTCTCGTATAAGAATAGATAAGGGATTGTTGCTACCGTTGAAGGATACTTTGGTGCTGCAGTAATTTGGTGTAGTAAATTGTTTAACAACCAGGAAAGATACATTTAGTGAGATAAGTGAATTAAAGCTTGTAATATGCTATCTTAGGTGTATTAGTGAATTAAAGCTTGTAATATTCTTTTGATATTTTATCAGTTATTAGTATATCACCAAAATTTGGTCCAGACTTTTTAATTGTAATTTCCAGGCCAACTGCTATATTCTAATACAGTCATGAAACTGCAAGAAACTTGAGTTCGTTTTATACTTTTCAAAGCTTGCATAGTCAATTTTATACTGGTCATTGCTTGTAACAAACTAACTAGCAAATTGAGTTACTTATGCACTTGCCTTGGTATCTGATAGGGAAACTGGAATTACTTTGCTGCCAACCATAATGAGAAAAGAAATCCAAAGGTGGAAGCTACACATTATGAGAAGGCTAAAGAACTGTACACAAAAGTATGATTAACTATCGTATTTATGTGGCGGACACCTTATTAATAGCTGGTCCTTTTATATTTTATCCTTCCAGGTTCTGCTGCAGCAATCTGCTAACCTCTATGCAGCAAATGGTGCTTGTATGGTATTTGCAGGAAAAGGTCAATTTGATATAGCAAAAGATCTGTTCACACAGGTCGGCTGCATTTTATAATTAACTATTTATGACAAGAAGAAAGATTTCTACCTGTTTAACACTTTAACTGTTTCTTCCCCTCCTTTTCTGCATGTTCAAGAAGCTACAAGTGGAAGTTTTAATGTCCACATGCCAGATGTGTGGATTACCTGGCTCATGTTCATTTTGCTCAAGGCAATTTTGCTTTAGCCATAAAAATGGTTAGTTCTGATTTCTTGCACTTGTTTACAAGGAGAAATAACCTTTCTTAATCATGCACTCTTTAAAATAGACAAATACAAGAACTTATAAAAATGAACATGCAACGAGCACCAGACAACTTTCCTCCAGAAATAACTAGAGTCCCTTTATCATCTTCATCTCGATTTCATGATATAACATTTCGCCCATCCACATCATCATCAATGAACATTATACCTCTACAGGTACATTTTGCCCATTCTTGATTATTTGGATTTCAGTTCTTGATAATTTAGAATGTTTGTTGTGTTTTTTGCAAATTTAGTTCTTCCATTGTGCTTAAACATTGATGTTTAGTTTCAAAGTGCTTATGAACTGGAGTTAATATTAAAAAAACTTGCCTTCTATTAATCTAGTAGATCTGGTGTTAATTGTAATTTTAGATTGTTAGGAATAGATTTAACAATTGTTAGGAATAATTATAATTCTATTCTAGTAATTTTTTAATATTATAGTTAGTAATTTAGTTTTTTAATATTTTCTGTGAGAAAGATGCAGGGGCGTTAAGAGATGCAGAATGTGGTGATGGTGACGGAAATGGAGACAATGAATAGAATGATGATCTTATAGTCAACCTATTTGCAAAATGTTTTAGATGAAAGATGGAAAGACTTCTAATGCTACTGTAGCAAATATTTTGGTAAGATTATATAGTTTTAATTATGTTTTCTCTTGAGTTTGAATATTATGTGATTATATTGTTTTATTCTTTACATTAATTGTTTTATTCCTATATGCTTAGGAGTGATGTATGCTTGTTTTAGCATGAGTTCTTAGGTTAAAGATGTAATAAGAGATGATTTTGTATTCTAATTTCTTAGGATGGAGTTACATATTCTGAATATAATTAGACGCATGGTAGTGATACAATTTCATTGAGTTTATCGCCTTGAATTTGCTGTAAAACAGGATATGAAGAACTTTTGATTGAATCACTAATTTGACGATATTGAAGCATGGAAACATGAGTGTTTATGTGTTAAACATGTTTAGGAATATTTTAGGCAAAGTTGTGTCATGAGTTTTGATGTTTTTGGATGAGTATTGCATGATCAATAGAGTTGAAAGCATAAACACAACTGTGACAGCATGCGTGCTGAAACTTCAGACGTATATTCCGAACTCATACGATCTCGGTTAAAAAAACTGTTTTAACTGGGTATTACTAGTATATTAAGGTTTAGGCCTGTTAAATTTTATGCTAATCTGAGTCCATTTGATACCCGAGAAAAATTAAAAACATCACAGCAGTCCCTTGTTTTCTGGTCTGAAATAATTGCTTCAGAAAAGTTACTAAATATATGAATTTCTCAAGACTATTTTACAGGAATACTTGTGAATTATCAATGCTTAGCCAGTGGTATTTCAGTTGCATTCTTTTAAATCAGAAATTTTTTCTTGTGGCTGTTTGTCTAGATATTTTTTATATTAATTTTATTTATTGGTTTGTCTAAATTATGTAGGTTGGATCAAAAGTGTTATTAAAAAATATGTTTGATTCATCTAAAATCATGGCGATTGGTTGTTTTCTGTAGCGCCCGAGCGTGAGGCACCACATCCCCCGCACCGAGACCCGACCCGTATATGAAATGGGAAATCCATACACGTGCCAAATCACGACGAACGGGGACACAACACACACGCTAAGCTAGGCGGGAGCTAACCCTTAAACCAAGCATAACCAAAGCATAATTAAATCAGAGTGACCATAACAATAGCGGAAGCAATTCAACATAAGTACTTATAGGTACCAAGACATAGCAATACATATCGTATTTATATATAGGTACCAACACTTACAACCTGTGCAAAAGCCATCACGGCACAAAATAACTTAATATACGCTCCATACATAATCATAATACAAAAGTAATAAGAACAAGTATATATGAGTGTAAAAGGAAATGCTAGACACTAATGCGAGACCTAGACGACTCGTATTCCCGCCTAGCACCTCCAAACCTGCACAAAACAACTGAAAATAAACCGGGTTCAGTCTAAAAGAGACCGGTGGGTATAAAAACGGGGCATAATATATAATACAACGGAATTTAAACATATACATACAAGCCCTAATTCCATTTGAAGTTTGATAAGAATTTCCCAAGCAGGCAAAACAAAGAAAACATCAATGGAATTACGACTATCATATTCATTCATAAATAATTATTGGGTTTCATGGCCCGGCGAGTGGGCGTGCATTATCTTCAACCATCACCTCGTGTAATCATATTCATAATTCATTTATTTTCATGCATATTAATCTTATGTGCACATTCATACGATTCATAATCATACATATACACCTTCTTCCTCCGGTGGTGGACGGGTTTGCAAGGCTCGACCACCTCATACATTGACCCAGGGGGGTACATGAATCCCCCAAGGGCGCTCAGCTACCATTCAATGCTAATCTCCTAGCGAGTTCAGGTCTCTGTTAAATGGTTGGGACTAGCACATGGGATCACCGTCGGCCCTTGCCTCCCCGGATAGCCACATATGCTAGGTCCCGGGCCCGTGCATCATTAACGATCATGTCTCGCCAAAACATAAGGTAGGATTCATAAAAGAAAGGCTTACGTTTGAAATCATTTACTCGAGAAAAGACTCTATATACGTATATTATACATTTTGTTTAAAACTTTGCACATTGGGTTTATATCGGGTCATTTTAGCTAGTAGAAGAGAAACCCACCTTGAAGCGGCAAAAGGATAAGAGTAGAGCCTCAAACGACGCCCTCGTTTCCAACTAGACCCGAATCTGTGCAAAAGAGGTAGTGTGAGACTCAAAATGACCATATACGACGCACGACAATGCAATGTGGATGATATGAGATGCAAAAGAAAATGTTCTCAAGTCATGGAACTATTCTTATGCACAATTAACACAATAAAGTCACGTAAACGTTCAAAATCATTCATTGCATTCAATAAGTGGAAGTACCAAGTTTATTCGTTCATAAATCATAACAAAACAAACCATAAACTTGATACATTAATCATAACACATAATAATACATATTAACATAGCATAGAAGTCATAAAAGAGGTGGAGGAAGATAAAACAAACGGAGAAAAAGAAGAAAAACGGAACCGGAGTGAAAAAAAAAAACGCAGGACAAAATCCACCCCCATGGATTTTTCCAAAAGGAAAAATCCACCCCCATGGATTCTGTCCAGCCTACTGACTCAAATCCACCCCCGTGGATTTGGGTCAGTAGCCAAAAAAACACACAAACTTGGAAAAAAATGAAATGGAAGCCATAAATCACCAAGACAACACAAAACTCAACCTAAAAGCACACTAAATAAGGTCATTTACTCATTTATTCAAGCTATAACACATTAGACAACAAGAACTTCAAGAAAAAAAAACATCAAGAGATCATCAACCAATTCATATCTTCCAAAACCTTCAAGTTCATAATGGAACATATTAAATCCCTCAACCACCATGCAATATAAGTCCATAAAATCATAAATGCATGTCTTAGGATCATATATAACTCAAGAAACTCAAAGAAATTCTAAGGAAGCATGCTAGAATCATAATTTTACATGAAACCCTTACTATTTAATCATTTCCTCCAAACTTGATCAAATCTCAAGAAACTCAAAGAAATTCTAAGGAAGCATGCTAGAATCATAATTTTACATGAAACCCTTACTATTTAATCATTTCCTCTAAACTTGATCAAATCATGGTGAAAACATTGAAACTTGGACTTAAAAGAACCACAAGGAGATGTACATATCAAAAATGGAGTTACGTTTAAGAAATGATGAGGAATGGATGAGAGATGAGCTCAATTTCTCTCTTGGTGAATAGTGGTCTCTTTCTTCTCTTCCCTTTCTTCTTTTTCTTCTTGTTTGGCTGAAAATGTGGGTTGTGGGAAGGGAATGGCTCGGTATGGAGGGCTGAGAGAGGGTGATGGGGTGGTTGGCAAGTGTTTAGGGTCAAAGGATAGGTCTTAGGTACGTTTAAGTAGGTCCGTAGCTTGTGTGGAGTCATAATTGGCCATTTTGGGCGTAACGTGCTCCTTTCGGTTGAATTTTGGGAATCCAAATGATCTTAAAAAGGCATGAGGCTTGTCCGATTGTCTCCAAATCGTCGATACGGATTCAATGGAGGTGACGAAACTCGAGTCCGAGTTCCCGAGCTCAAGATATCACATATGGAACCAAGGGTGCGCTAATTGTCCGTTAGCCCCCGTTTTGGTTCCAAGAATCCAAATAAATTCAAAACTCATGCAACCAAGAACAAAATCATGAAACGAACATATAGGTAAGATCATAATACACATAATTCAAGTATACCAAGTTATCACGAAAAACGGAAATCGAATCGGAATCAAACAAGGCATAATCATACACATATAAGCAAATACGTTGAAAATGCAATTAAAATTCAAATGCAACAAGAAATAAATTCAAGTATGGAAATAATGAAATAAATAAAAAAATTTCAAGAAATTAAGAAATTAAATCGCGCAAATTAGTAAACACATACGTCATACCTGTACGACCAAAAAGTCGGGGCGTTACATTTTCAAAGTTTAGATCCATCAAAAGTGTTGGGCAAGTATTGTTGGGAAATAATTGGTTTGAGGTGGTCATCAATGTTGCAATGCAAGTTGAAGAAGATTTAGTTCGACCCACATCACATTTCAAAAAAATTGGAGATGCAATTGGGGAGGTTGTTGCATGGGCAAAAAAATTGGTAAGGATCATTCATTAGCTCTACGAAAATTTATTTCATACCTATTTAATATTGACTACAATAATGTATTTTTTATAGAGGTTGTTATGGCTCACTATTGACACCATTTGTGAGACTTGGTTTGTTTTAGTTTAATTCTCAACTACTCTAAGTACTGTAAGTAGCCGTCATTGATACTTAACCTTTTTGTCATTTTTGTTTTTGTGGCCAATATCATATATTAGATACAAATTGTAACTAATATTATTTTGGATTGAAAATTTTGTGAACATATTATTATTATGTTATTTGATTTATTTTTTTTAATTATGTTGTTATTTACATTTATTTGTTGAGACTAAATTACTATAATAGAATTACAATTATTCGGGAAAATATAATTTTAATATTAACGTTAATTGCATAATATTATTTACATATATATCATAACGCTTTATTCCGTCATAATATATTTTATCATAACGCTTTTTTCGTCATAATATAAGTTTTAATGACATTTTATTTCGTCCTAATATCACTTAATGTGACGCTTTATTCCGTCAAAATATCACTTAATGTGACTCTTTATTCCATCGTAATATAACATATTGTGACGCTAAATTCCATCATAATAAACCTTTTAAGGGCGCTATTTAGCGACCGAATACACATATCGTGACGCTTTTCAACGTTGTATTAGTTGTTAGTTATGGCATTTACACCCGCCTAAAACGCTTTTTTGTGACGCTTTACAGCGTCATATTAAATATTTTTGTGACGCTTCCATACGTCATATTATTGGTCAGTTACAGTAGTTAATCATTTATAAAGACGCCGAAAAGCGTCGCAACATCACGTCTGTAATGACACATTAAAGCGTCATAACTGAAGTGACACTTTTACATAGAGTCGCAAAAACGAAAGCGTCACAAAACCCCCTTTTTCGTGACGCTTTCCAGCTGCACAAAAGCCTCTTTTTCTAGTAGTGCGGCCGTGACCTACCCTGCATGCATGTGTGTTTATTTTCTTCGTTTTGTTTGTGTTTGCTCGCTTTATGTGGTTTCTTTATGACTCGTTTATTATGATAACATGATATATTATGTGTTAAGCTTTATGTTATGAATTTATAGCTCGATTTATGCCCTCGTTTATGAAATATGACCTAATATGCAAAATGTGACCATGTATGATTTAAATATGAATTCATTTCATTTCATTTGCATCATATACATGCATACACATTTGTTGAGCATATACATTGAGTCTAAGAGTATCCGTTCATGTTTGTTTTGTCCAGTTCACCCTCCCGTTGACGAAGAGGTTGCTCCTTCGGTATTCGGTTCACTTTCTTTTGTCACCACTACACGTTTGGACGGTGAGGTTTTGTTCTTTTAGCTATAATGACCTAAAACCCTAATTTATTTGAATCCTTCATGCGAGTTATGTATATTATATGTTAGATACGTGTATGATATATACTTTGAGGACTTGTTCCATTTGTTATAAGACTTTGAAAACGATTTGTATACGTATATAAGCTATTTTACGGTTATTTTAAAAACCTTTGATAAGTGTGAGTGTGTAAGCGAGCTTTGGGCTTTGAAAGATAAGCTTTGTAGGAAAATATGATTTTGAACTATGATTTGGGCCCCGGAGAGTGGTATGGTGTAACATCCCGCTCATTCGGCTGTACAGGTACACGATTTGAGAGTGCTAAGTGCGCATTTAAATTCTTTTAATTATGCAATTTACGTGTTTGTTCTACTCTTTGTGTGAAATATTTGAACTATGTGATTTAATATTTGAATTTTATATGAATCGTATTTGAATTCTTTGAACGTTTTTACTTTTTTACGTTCGTTTTTAATCCGTTTGAACCCGTTTTCATTTCTAACTATTGTGATTATGTGATATGGATGAATTATATGTATTATGAATGTGTTTCTATATTCATTGCATGTTTTTAAGTTCACTTGGTACGGTTTTCGAACCGTTTTATTTGTTAGGGATTTAAGGGCCTAACGTGTTTTAACGCCCCTTGGGTTCCGGAAGGAGTATCTTGAGCTCGAGAATTCAGATTCAAATTTTGGAAGGGGCGCCGGACTCGTAGTGAAGAAATAAAGCTAAGGAATCCAACTTTGTATTTTTATAAGCCCGTTTGATCTCTCGAATTTCACCCGTAACATGACCCGTGTGACAGATTTGTGACCCTCGCCCGGTTTGCTCATTACCGACCCGTTTCTTATCTAAATCGACCCAGTTTTGAACCCATTTAACCCTATTTTGACCCTTAATTGTCCTCTATCTTCCTCATTTTGGTCCAGCTCCAAGAGAAGAAGAAAAGAGGCAGAAACCGAAGCAGCCAAGGAAGAAAAGGAAAAGAGGGCAGTCATTATTCACTTTCGGCGACTTCTTGCTCGTTCGACCTCCATTTCTCATCAAATTCAAAAGGTATGCCCAGAATTCAAACCTACATCTCCTTGCCTTTCTTTTCAATCTGATTTGGTCCATTTTCATCCATATTTGATCATGGTTTGCGTGAGATATATGAATAGTTAGGTTATGTGCTTTTTCTTAATGAATCCATGCCAAACTTGCTCTATTATTTGAATTGATGAATGATATATGATCTCTTAACATCCTTTTATGTAAATATGAACTGAAATTCTATGAAAAGTTGCTGAAAATCAGACCACCACTTATGAATTTCATTTCTTGAATTTGAAGAATTTGTGTTGATTGCTTCCTTGCCTTGCCGGGTGGTTGTGTGGTGTTTTGGGACATTTTGGCTGGACTTTTGCTATGTTTTACTTGCCTTTTTATTGCTTGTAGATACTGCTTTGGTATTGAGCTTGGAGGATGGAGAAACAAGGGCTGGAAGATGTAGATTTCGCGACCTGCGCAGGCGGTCGCGCCCGCGACCAGATTTTGGGCCATCCTCAACTTGTTGCTGCGATGAAGGCTGGAGGAGATGCACGACCACCTTTGAACTGGCCGCGACCCCATTGGAGGCTGTTCACGTGCTGCTGCTGCTGCTGTTATGTTTTATTTCTTGTTCCGTCCGTGTTTTTTGTGTTTTTTTGCTTCCTTAATACCTCTTTTGTGTTAGAAACTTGTTATATTATATGTTAAGTGTTTAATTATGGATTTTTCTCGTGAATTCAATGATTTTACGTGAAATATTTGACCTAACATGTTATACTTGTTCCTTAATGTGCATGCATGAGTTAATATGGCGTCTTTTAAACATGCATGCCTAACGTGTTATATAATGTGTTATGAGTGTTGTATGAAATTTATAGATTTATTTTACGTGAAATATGTGAATTTTGAGTCAATAAATAATATGGCATCATGTGGCCTAAATGAGATCTCGTTGCATTCTTTGAACATCATTTGCATTCATATGTATTGCCGAGCGTCTATTTGGTACATTTTGAGTCTAAGTTCATCGTTTGTTGTTTGTTTTGTCCTTAGGTTCGTTCCGTGGGTGACGAGGAGGTCCCTTAGAGATGTTTTGGGTTCGTTTCATCCGATGTGGTCGTCGAGGTGAGGTTTTCTTCCTTTTAGTTAAATGACCTACAACCCTGGCTTGTATTTTAAGCCCACATGCGACTACGTATATATATATATATATATATATATATATATATATATATATGTATTTTGATACGTGTTTAGTACGTATTTTATGGGAATTGGTCCCTTTGTTATGAAATCTTTTGAAAAACGTTTTTATATATATACGTAATCTATTTTACTTTAGTTTGATTTGAAAAGGGTTGCTATGTGTGAACGTTTTAAAATAACGAGATTATGACTTTGAAATATAAGTCGGAAAAATTATGAAATTTTGAAAATTATGACTTATGAATTATGAAATCGGCCCCGGAGGTTTGTGCAAAAGAGCCCCGGGACGGTGTCGGGCCGTCGGTCCACAACTAAGCATGGCCTCCACATGTCGGAAAGGATGTACTGGAACCCACCAGGAGGTTTTGTCGGGGGATAGAGTCCGAGGGTTGGAGAACCATTGAGCACTCCCCTCAACGGTTAGATTGTTAGGGGCCAGCGACCCCTTCCATCGCCGGAGAAGTGGTAGGCTTGTGTACTTTGATTTCTTACGATTATGAATAGAGTAAGGATGGTTATGATTTTGATTATGATTATGGTTCGTGAAACAGGAGTGGACTTCTAATTTATAAAATTGGTCGATTTTGGCCTCCGGCCTAAACCTTTTTCCTTATATGTACAGTATCACTAGTTAAAATGATTTAGAATGCAAAAACCACGCCCCGGTTCATGAACTCTTTAATTTTGAATATGCTTTGCTCTTACTTGTACGTATGTGTGAGTGTATCAGCCCCCTCACCAGTCTTTAGGACTGACCCCTCCTCGTTGTTTTCTTTTTCCCCTTGTTTCTTTTGAGTTACAGGTGTTCTTGGGGAGTTTGTGCTAGGCGACGGTTGTTTTCTTGAGTCTTCGGTTTTGTAGTTAGTTTCATGCATCTTTTTAGTTTATTTTGTTCTCTTGAACTTATAGAAATTATGTATATGTGAATATGAACCAAATTTGAGAAATATGTAGTAAAAGAATGTAAATTTCAAATTAGATACCTGTATATTTTTATAGTTGATGAGCATGTATGTTGGTATTTGAATCCTGGTAGCTTCCGTACGTGTATTTATCTATTTTTGCACACTCTGATTTAGGGTGTAGACCGCCTAGCATTGGAGAGATTTTGGGTATCTCCCGTTCGCCGTAGTTTGATGCGTGTACGGAGTTCCCATTTCGTTACACGTGTTGGACTATGATGCGGGCGATGTAGTGTAACATCCCACGCGTCCGGCCGTACAGGTACGCCTTAACGAGAGTGTTATATGCACACTTAAAATTATTAATTATGCACTTATATGATATTTTAATGTTTATTTGATTAATTGAATTTATTTGAAAGTATTTGTTTAAGTATGGCTTGTAAATTTGAACGTTTGTGCCTATGAGCCCTAGAACTTGATCTATATGCGTTCGATTTCAATTCCCATTTTTGTGAAATTTTGATATGCATGAATTATACGAGTTATGAACTTGGTATGCTCGTTTTATGTTTTGGAGTTTGTTTGTTTTGGTTTTGGTTCGTTTTTCTTTTACGGGACCTAAAGGAAGCTAAAGAGCATTTAGTGCACCTTGGGTTTCGGGAGGTGTAACTCGAGCTCGGGAATTCGGATTCGAATTCCGGGAGATGCGTTGGACTCGTAACGAAGAAAAGAAACTTTTGAAACTGACTTGGTATTTTTATAAGCCCATTCGGACCCCCGTATTTCACCCGGAATGAGCAGTTTGCTGGTACCTCTTTGACTACTCTTCACTTGTGGGACCACCCTAAACCTAACCAAGCTTAAACCATGACTTTATACACTTGATTTAAGCCCCTTTTCTCCCTCACCCTCAGCTATTTCGAACCACACACCCCAAGAGAGAGGAAAAGATGATCCAAGAAAGAAGAACAAGGAGTTTGGTAGAAGAAGAAGAAGAAGATGATCCAAGAAAGAAGAAGAAGATGATCCAAGGAAAAGATGTATATTTTCGAATTCTCCATGATTATATGATGATTTTGATCCATGAATTTCATGCTTTAATTTAGATTTAATATGAGTTTGGTAGATGGCATGAATAGGATGGGTTAGAGGTCATTTCTTGCTTCCATGCATCCATTCTTGAATCATTTGATCTAAACTTGAAATATGATGTTCTTGGGAGTTCCTAAGACGCATGTTTGTTAGATTTTGATTTGTTGGAGGAAGCATGAGTGTTCCACCATTTTTGGAGCTTAAAAGCTTGAAAATGGCAACTTGTTTAATCCTTGTTTTCATGCCTTATAATTGAGATATGTGTTAGAGCATGCATATGTGAACTTATGTCTTGAATTTGATGTGTTTTGGTTGAGTTTTGCTTGAGTTTTATGTTTTGTTGCCTTCTCCTGCGAGTCCCTTGCTCTTTCTGCATTTTTTTAGGGCCTAGACATGATCCACGGCCGTGGATTTAGCTCCACGGGCGTGGATTGTGAGGCAGGGACTTGGGTTTTTTCTGCTGAGAATCCACGGCCGTGGATTTTTGTGCTTGGGAGAATCCACGGCCGTGGATCCTCCCATGTTTTCTATTTCCGTGTTTTTTGCTCCACTAACCCTTCATCCGAACTTCGATTTACCTAAATTTTGAACCCACGGAAACCCCTTATAGTGTAGAATATTCTCCAATTAGAATTTCCTCAATATCTTTCCTCATTTCTGAGATAAAATCAACTCTTTTTGGTGTCGCCACTTCATCGGAAATCTGCATTCATCCAACTTCGGGCCTATGCCATTTTCACCTTGCTTTGAACCATGATTCCAGCTATATACCATTGGAAAGGTCTATTTGTCTAGTTTCTTATCCAACAAACCAAACTCAATGCCCACTTCTCAAACGTATGATATTCTCAGTTTTCTACAGCCTGTACATTTCGAGAATTTCCAGTTTTTGACCTCTTCTCGCCCGGAGCCACCTTTTTGTGTTTTCTTCTATTTTGCATGTACTTTTCCAACTTGTAACTTGTTTTATCTTGTATTTGTGTGTGTGATTGATCTAATATGCTTTATGTTTTGCATTTATGTTATGACTTTGACTTTTGTATACGTATATGAACTTGATTGCTAGACGTGCTTTCTCTTGTTAACTCTTATGCATCACTTGCATTCCTATGAATTGGCCGAGCGTCTAATTGGTTTATTTTGAGTCTAAGTTTGTATCTTGTTCTTTTTTTTTGCTCTTAGGTTTGTTCCATTATTGAGGAGGTAGTTCTTTAGTTCTTTTTTGGTCTGTTCTGTTCGGTTTGGTCGACAAGGTGAGGTTTTCTTTCCTTTTAGCTATTATGACCTACAACCCTATTTGTGATTTGAACCCGCATGCGACATATATATATGTATATTTATATATATATATATATATATATATGTATATATAGATACGTGTTTAATATGTATTTTGTGGGATTTATCCCGTTTGTTATGTGGCTTTGAAAAACACTTTTATATGTATCTAAGCTCTATTTTCATTTACTTTGCAAAGCTTTGATAAGAGTGTGTGTGTGTAAGCGAGATGTGGCTTTGAAAGATAAGCTTTGTGATATGTGTGATCTTCGCTTTATGTGTGTGGGCCCCAGAGTAGTGGTATGTGATCTCGGGCCGGCCAAGGGATCGCCGAGCTCTCTCATCAACACAACTCCACAAAAGGGAGACTTAGCCCATCCTAGGGAGGTCGAGGGGAAGGCGGCTCTTCTTGTGTCCGACGGTGCGCTTCGTGGCCCGTCGAAGGAGCGGGTGGGATCCCCCGACTCATTATGTTTTAAGTGTGGGGGTTGAGAGAGGCACCTCTCTTCCCCAACCGGAGAAAGTGGATTGATTTATGCACTTTGTTTTGCATTTGCTTTTGCTTATGATATGAAGTAGGTGGGATTAGAACTCGTGCTCACCGAGTTGGTATGTTTATGCTTTTGTTTATGGTTGTGAAACGGGGGTGGATTTCTAAACTCTAAACTTGGTTGATTTTGGCCTTTGGCCTCAAACTTCTTTCTTTATATATATATCTATTACCACAGGTTAAAACATTTTAGAGTTGCAGGTGCGTGGAGGTTGGAGCTAGGCGGTTGTCTTTGAGTCGGGGTTGAGGATAGCTCAAGTCTCATGCATTGTACTTTGTTATCTTTACGCATCTTGCTAAGTGTTGAAATATGTATAAATTTGTTACTTAGCTTTTGTCCTGGGATTTAGTTTTTTATAATTGCCTTGTATCTAAGGTTGTATAAGTAATATATGGAGAACAAGATATGATATGTGCTAGCATGAGTTTTAATTGATTGCTTTCACGAATTATGTTTCTTGTTCACTCTGACTCAGGGTCTAGACCGCCTAGCTTAGGTTGGATTTTTGTTTGCCACCCATTCGCCATGGCTTGATGTGTGGGCGGAGTCCCCACTTCGTTTCACGTGTCAGGCTATGGTGCGGGGGATGTGACGCCCTACACTCCAGGGTGTTACATGCAGTGCTCTGCGCTCTGGGGTGCTACATATGGTCGAGACGGCCGAGGGGTCACCGAGCTCTTCCATCAACATTTTCCTTTGAGAGTCTCGCCTAACCTTAGGAGGTTGAGGAAGGGCGTTGCTCTTGAGCCGGCAGAGATAACCGTTAAAGGTTTTAAGGAAGTAATTAACCTTGTCTCGTGTAAATTTGAACGATAGTTAGGGCCGTCAACCCTTCTATCATCCGGAGAAAGGATGGTTTATAATTTATGTTTTGGTTCAGAAGAGTTGGAGGATTGACTCATACTCGCAGAGTCGTGTGAATTTGTATGATCTATGAAACGGGAATGGATTCCTAAATACCTAAAATTTGCCACTTGGGCCTATGGCCTTAACTTCTTTCAATATATATATATACATATCTATTACGGGAAAAGTTTTAGCTTGCAAAAACCATCCCCGGTTCATGGATCTTTTTATGATTTGATTATGTGCTTTGCTCTATACGTATTATGGGTGTGTGTGTTAACCCTCTCACTAGTCACGAGGACTAACCCTCGTTGTTGTTTTCTTCTTTTTCCCCTCTTTGAGTTGCAGGTACCGTCGGAGTCTCACTTGTGTCTTAGCTCGAGTCTTCATTCCCGTATTTGTAGTGGTTTATGTTTCATACTTATAAATTCTGAAGCTATGTATTATGAATACTTTGAACACTTAGAATTTTGGCCCGAGTTGGGCATTGTATATGATCTTAGCATGCTCTTAGGCTGTATAATATGTATCTATGTTGATCTTGGGGAATTGTTATGAATTACTTTTATCGTTTCTGCTAGGATTTGAATTATTTTGCAATCTGATTGAGGGTTTAGGCTGCCTAGCTAGAGTGTGAGTTTTTGTTTGTCATCCTTTCGCTATTGTTTGATACGTGTACGGATCCTCAATTTCTTTACACATGTTGAACTCTAGTGCGGGGGATGTGGTGTCCTATGCTCGGGGTGCTACACATTATGCTTCCTATAGCTGATGCATAAGGTATTCTAGACATCCTTGACTTTTCAAGTTCAGTCTTGGGACAAATGTAACGCCCCAGTTCTGTGATTTAAGCTTGACGTAGGTGGTTACTAAAGTGCGCAATTTAATTAATTATATATATGGTTTTTATTTATGGATTCTTTTGTTAAGTTTTATTGTTTAATTATGAATACTTGATCGTATTTGCGTATATGCTCTTGTTTGAGTGTCGTTCTTATTCGATTTGATTTCTGTTTTTCGTGGATTCTTGGCATGAGTGAATTATGTGCTTTAAGATCATGTTTATTTGCTCGTTGCATGATTTTGTTCTTGCATGTTTGAGTTTTGTGTTCGTTTGTGTGATCGGAACCGAAAAGGGGGCTAAAGAGCATTTAGCGTACCTTGTGTTCTGGGCGGCATATCTTGAGCTCGGGAACTCGGAATCGAGTTCCGTAACCTCCATTGGATCCGAATCGATGAATCGGAGACAATGGGATAAGCCTCATATTTTTCTAAGACCAATTGGATCCTCAAATTTCAACCGGAACGAGCAACTCGCGCTTAAATTGACCGATCAAGACTATACCTAAGTCACGGACCTATTATTACGCACCTAGACCCTATCCATTGACCCTAGCCCACTTGCAAACTCTCTCCCTCACCCTTTTCTACCCCAAACCGACACCCTAACCCCCCCACACTTAGATATTTTCAGTTTTATGGGGAGAGAAGGAGAAGAAGGAAGAAAAGAAGAAGAAGAAGAAACCCTTTTTGGCCATGGGAGTTTTGAGCTCATCTCCCCACCTTTTCTTCTCCAAATTGAAAGGTAAACTCATATTTGTGTTGTGTATCACTTGGTAATCATTTTAAGTTCCATATTTCATGATTTCTCCAAGATTTGAGCATGTTTGGGCATATGGCATGAATAGTGATGGGTTGGGAGAAATGGATGATTCTAGCTTGCTTTCTTGTGAATTCTTTTGGTATGAAGCATGTATTTTATTCCTAACACATCATATGTGATAGGTATGAACTTAGTTTGGGTAGTGGATTAGGATCCATGACTTTGCCATTTGTGAAAAGTGAAGAGTTTGCATGAACTTGTTCCTTATTCTTTCCTTGATTGATTTGTTGCATCTTTGGTTATCTTAATGGATTGAAATGCATGAATATTTGCTACCCTAACTTACCTATGTGTGTTAATTTGATGTTTATATGGTTTAGCATGTGTTTTGCCCTGCTTGTTGGGTGTTTTTTCGCCACTGACCTGAATCCACGAGGGTGGATTTTGCCTTTGGAAAAAAATCCGCGGGGGTGGATTTGAGGCAGTGGGACTGGACCAGATCCATGGGGGTGGATTTTTTCCCCATGGGGGTGGATTTTGTCCAGCCTGTTTTTGTTACTCCGATTCCATTTTTCTTCGTTTGTTTGATCATCCTCCACCTCTTTTATGACTTCTACACTATGCTAACATGTATTATTATGTGTTATGATTATGAAATGGAATTCATGACTTGAATTGATATGTTTTGGTCGAGCAACAAACTACTATGATATTATATGACTTAAGTGCTAATGCGTGAAATGTTAAGTACCTTCTTATAATATTTTGATATCTTAAATGATTTCTTTTGCTTCTATTTTTATTATATACATTGTAAACTTGTTTATGTAGCTTCTATGAATACTATATGGAAGTTATGAACGAATGAACTTGATAACTCTATGTATTGAATGTACTTGAATGAATTACGTGATAATGCGATTCTTCTTGTAACTAACGCATCCCTTATGTGTTCAATGGATTCCTTTCACATCTAAATGATTCATGTGCATTGTAAACATGTTGATATTTATCTTATGATTATTGTATGGAATTTTTGGCTCGTTTTGATTTGAATTATGAAAGATACGATACGATTGAACGTGAAACCTTCATGTATTGAATGTATATGGGTTGAGTGCTTGATTATATGTCTCCATGACATTGTATTACTTCTTATGCATCTCATACCATGTTAATGCATTGCCGTGCGTCTTATATGGTTCATTTGGAGTCTTGAGTCTCACAAAGTACACTACATTGTCTTCTGTTCAGTTTCTCCAAGGTGGAGACTTGCTGGGTTCATAAGGCACCATGAGTCTTCCTTCTTTTGGTATTGTCGGTAAGGTGTAACAGGTGGGTTTCTCTTCTACTAGTTAATGACCCTATATAATCCTAACATGTAAAGATTTCGGCCAAAATTATTATATACATATAGAGTCATTTATCGAGTCTATGATTTTGAACGTATAGCCTTTCTTTTATGAATACCTACCGAATGTTTTGCCGAGAAATGTATGAATGAATGAATGCAAAATGGGGCCCAGGGACTTGGTGTTAGAGGCTATCCGGGGAGGCATGGGCCGACGGTGATCCCTTTCTACCAGTTCCATTTACAGAATGGCGTAACCGGACCCCGTTAGGAGTTAGCGGGGAATAGACGCTAAGTGCCATCTGGGGGGTCATGAAACCCTTTTGGTCCATGCATAGATGGTTCGGGGCGATCACCCGGCCATCACCCGGAGGAAAAAGGTGTAAATGTTAATGATTGTGCACAAAAGAATGATATAATGAACGAATGTATGAATGACTAAGGGATTACACAAGGTGTTCGTTGGAGATAATACACGCCCACTCGCCGGGCCACAAATGACCTAATTAATGGAATTTGAAGGTTATAATCCCTTTTGATGATTTCTTTATCTCACCCACTTGGGAAATGCTTTGAAAACCTCATTTGGGGATTATAACTTGCATGTGAATGTTTAAATACTGTCTTATATTATATTATACCCTGTTTTTTACCCACCAGTCTCCTATAGACTGAACTCGGCTTTGTTTTCAGTTTTGCAGGTTTTAGTGTGCTAGGCTGGGTTCCGAGTCGGTCAAGTTCTATGTCTTAGTTTGAGTCACTTTGCACGCATCTTTGTATTTTGATTAAGGGATGAAAGAATGTATGTATGAAACACGGTTATGATTGTGATTATGAATTATGTTTACATTTATGTTTGAATTTCGGGACTAGGTATTTATGCTAGTTGAACCCGTCATTACTTCTTGTGTTTATTATGAATGGTATGATTTGTTTTTTGAAATTTCATGTATTTCAATCTTGTTCTTTTGGTTTTAAGTTTAGCTCCCGCCTAGCATAGCGAGTGAGTGAGTCCCCGTTCGCTGTGAGCTTGGTTCATGTATGGATTTTCCATTTCATGTGTGGATCGGGCTCAAAGTGCGGGGGATGTGGCGCCTCTTGTTCCGGGTGCTACAACACAGCTTCTTCGAAAGAACTGTTCCTGGGCCCATTAGAAGTTATCTATTTTTGAATTCATCCACACTAAATGATATGAACTCCACGTACTGGCCGTGAAACCCTATACCAATACTTGGAGTTCTTGATTTTCGATCATCCACTTCAAGGTTAAAAATTAAGGAGTGTGATCCGTTTGCTATAATGAGCAAGGAACCAAACACTATCAGATTTGAAAAGTAATGCACCCCGTCAACTATAATGAGTCGGGAAATGACATTATCCGGTGGAGGGTTTGAAACCCTAATGACGTTCAGCCAAGAACTAGAGAGTTGAACTCACTTGAATCACAAATTCATTAAGAGTTGACTGAAAAAACGAAATACAAGACTGAAATATAAAGATGCATGCATAGGAATTCTAAGAGACAAGCTAATCCCGTCACCTTCCTTGTAGGCTGAATAAAAAATGGGTGTGATGCCCCGTTTTCTCGAAGGGCGTCCTTTCGACATCAACAAGTAAGTCTCTACACTTATGTGTGTTTAATTTAAGAGTTCTTGAATTATATGATTTAATGTAAATCTAATTTGATTTAATTCAAATTTATTCCATGAAATAATTGTCAAGTTGATTTTAAATCCATCATGTTACTTAACTTGTTTAATTTCGGTTTACTTGAATTCCTTGAGATTAATTGTCAATCATGTGTTTACGAAGTGTCGTTAAATTGTATGAAAGGTTTCTAAAATTAAATTGAATTAAACTCTAATTGGTAAATCTCTATTTCATGTTAATTTGTAAAATTAATTCGGAGCTTGAATGTTTATTCGTAACTTTACCAATTTTACTTAAGATTATTTGTACGCGATATTACTCATTGCTACGCGATAAGGATACCCGGTTGTATATAGCTTGTGTACAAGACACATTTCTCCCAATCCCTTTTTTTATCCCTCTCTCTATCTCCCGTGGGTCACTATGCGCGGCTTCGGTTACGAGCCCATAACTCGATCGTTTCTCGACGGAATTCAACAAACGAATAGTCCATTTCAATTATCTCGGCAAGACCGACGCAAGAGTACCAATTTCATGGCCTAACGACGAACGGTGGTGGAGTTATGGCCGGATTTCAGTAGCAGTGGCGGAGTTGTCAGACCGCCGCCACTTCGCCGGCGTTTCGCGGCGGTTTCCGGCCCTCCTCTTGAGATACGCGCCTAAGACCCAGAAAGTAAACTTCCAGGTGCTTCGTTTGACGTCAGCGGCGCGGCTATCGGAGCAGCGACGGCGGCGCGCGGCGCCGCGAGTTACTTTAGCGGCGGGTTTTGCCGCCTTCCGACGGTGGTTTTCGACTGGGCTTGATGGTTTCCAAGGTTTTCGACCCCCTGAGTTCATTTCCGACATCAATTTCACCAGATCTTTGCCGTAGGTGGTGGTTCCGACGACAAGGGCGGCAGCAGAAACTTCGACGGCCAACGGGGGCCTTTTCCGGCCATCTTTTGGTCTCGGGCTCTTCACGAAAGTTGTTCGGAATGACGAGAACTAGTGGCCTATGATCACGAGAGTCCAGATTCGGTGGTTTGGCGGCGGATCGCGGCGGCATAGTGGCGGTGCAACGGCAGCGCTAGCTCCGAGGATTTTTCCGGCGAGCTACCTTAGGGCTTTCGAAGAGCTCGTCACGGGTAAGATAATGCCTTTTACGGATCGCATTTTGGTTCACCGGTTTGGAAGTAATTTGAGTTTGAAGATTTAGGGTTTTTGTGTTTTTAGATTTTAGATCTAGGACAATCGGCTTGGAATTTGCAGAAATTGATCGAGGAATCGGAACGAGCACGAAGGCTTCATTCAGGACTGATTTTTCAGGATTTTTCTGGCGACTTTCGACGGCGGCCCGGCGACTTTCCGGTGGCTCCGGTGGCGGCACTCCGACGACTTTCGGACAGAATGTCAGTCTCGACGCGTTGAGTCTAACGCCGCTTTCCGTTCGTTAATCGGACACTCGATCTATTTATTACGAATTATTTTGCATAATTCTGATTATTTGAATTAATTGTTTTAAGTGCAAATAAATTGGTTATTGTTGGTTTGTTGATCGAGATGTATTCCATTCATATACGAAAACATGTATTGAATGGATTGTGATATGCATGAATGTTTCGATTTACAATTTGAATCCGATGTGAGGAATTTACGCTATTTGTTAAGTACGAAGGGGTGTTAGTGTAATATTTAGAAACTAATCTCTTATGTGACTAAATGAACTTGAATAATATTTTAGAAGAACGAACATGTTGTGATTTCTCTATATGAATTTGAGACGTTCTCAATGTTGTGTTTATTGTAAATTGTGTTTCAAATATAAAATTGAGATACATGAAAGATGCTTGAACAACTTGAGACTTGATGCATGATAGGAGTTAGAATTGTAATGTCTTGATTTACTCTTACTACTCGAAAATGGTATATTATGAATTACGATAAATTGATAATTGTCATGTTTGTAAGTAATTAATTCCTAGTTGAATAATTGTATAAACACTTTAAACGGACATTTATACTTAGTAATCAACTTAGGGGATGTAAGTGTAATATTTATGAAACTATGAATGTGACTTGAGCTTGTGTACCAAACATGTTGTGAAGTTGTAAAGTATGATCTTAAGTGAATTAAATGCACTCTTTATTTGTATCAAGCATGCCATCTACGTACAACAACTTTGTATGTTTACATGACCAAGTTGCTCTTACTTATGCACTTTACAACTCGACATGAACTTGATGCTTAATTCTAACATTATAATTGAACCCTGTGACATTGGATGATTTAATATGCATTTTGTGAATACATTGACTTCCTAAATTGATCTTGCATCTTTGGATATGGAATTGCATGATGGTTGCTTGTAAATATGACCTTGTTGAGCATTGATATACCTTGAATGACCACAACACCTCATCCAAGCACAACATGAACACTTATGCATAACCACGATCATGTTGAGCAACGCCGTGTGTCTTGTTTGGTTCATATAGAGTCTTATGCACAACATGAACACTTATACATAAAGTCTGGGCTTTTGTATGTCTTGTCACAGAGTTTGGTGGTGCCGGTGGGCCCGAGGTTTACAGTGTTTGGCCCTTCACACTCTCAGACTCTACTTGCATAAGGTGAGGTTTAGGATTTTGTATAGTTAAGCGACCTATGGCCTTAATATGATGATTTCAATCCTTGCATGCGGTTATATACTATGTAAGATTAAATATGTGTTGGATATGATATGATTATGACCTTGTGGACCATCCTTGGTTTTGAAAAAAAATTAAGTATTAAGGCATATGTAAGCTATTTTGGAAAACTCTGATATGTTATGATTCTGTAGCGAGTTACCATGAAATATTGGTATCTGTATGTATGTATGTTTGTGGATCCGAGGAGCTATGGGTAAGGAGCCCCCGGGACAGTTAGGGCCGTCGGGGATATACCTGTGCGTAGGTCCATTTGAGATATCATTGTGCGACCTTAGGGCGATGAGGGAGACGTGATATCTTGAGCCTTCGGTGTACAGCTGGGGAGGACTCTTGTGGGTTCGCTACCCCTTGAGGGTGTGTATGTATGTTATTGATGGTTAGGGCCAATGCGTGGCTCTTCCATCATTGGAGTAGAGGATGGATTGCTTCTGCTTTATGTTCTGTTCAGATATGAGGAGTAAAGGTTGGAAGCCCGTACTCGCCGGGTATATGTTATGAATGTATGGGATTTGTGAAACGGGATAGGCTTCTCTAATTAGTTTTCCAAACCTATACTATTTTGGGTATTTCAACTGTTTTGGCTTGCAAAACCCTAATCCCGGTTCATGAGTCCACCCTTATGATATGTTATGTGCTCTATATATATATTGTGGGTGTGCGTTATCCCCCTCACTCAGTCAGTTGACTGACACCTCATTTGATCTTTTAGTTGCAGGTTCTTTTGGCTTGAGCTAGACGGAAGTGAGTCTTCTGAGTCACACTTGTCAGTCTAGTAGGTGGTAGGATGCATTTGTCGCATACTCTACTTATTTTATGTATTTATGTTTTACATTTGCAGATTATGTTTATGTTCTATTTAGACTTCAACCCGTGTGGGGTTAGTAAGCTAGTATTTGGTTGTTACTAAATATTGATGATATTTATGTTGTTTATTATGTTGGATTATGTATGTTGATATTCGGGATTAGGTATCTATGCTAGTTGAACCCGTCACCTGCTATGTATGTTGATATTCGGGATTAGGTATCTATGCTAGTTGAACCCGTCACCTGCTTTGCATGTTTTGTTTTAAATGCTTCCGCTATCTATTGTTATTGGTTTTAATTGCTTCCGCACTCTGAGTTTGTCAAGCTAGATCCGCCTAGCCTAGTGTGTGAGTTGGTCTCCCGTTCGCTATGGTTCGGATTCGGGCTTGGACTTTCCATTTCGTGACCGGGTCTGGGTCTTAGTGCGGGGGATGTGGCATCCTCCTTTTGGGGTGTTACAATGGGCTTAACCTAATCTAAATGCATGGAAAATAAATAAAAAGATGGCCCAAAGTATAATATAATAGTTCGGGGCCAAATTACAATAAGCTTAACACAATTTGGGCTTAAAATTCGATCACTAAGACATTGAAACAAGGTGGATTGGATCCAGCTGAATACATGTCTTCTTGGGGCTCTTCTTGAGTTATTTGGATCAAAAGAGATTGAACTTCCTCTTGCATTCTTTTGGACCGTGACCTTGTGATAGGTCCAACATAACTTGGTTCATTTTTAGTTTTGATCATATCATCATTTGGATCAAAGTGTGGCCTTGTTTTATGATTCACATCATCCTCCCCTTCTTAAAAAAGATTCGACCTCGAATCAAAATCTGCATCAAAAGGAGTTAAATCAGCCACATTAAAAGTTGCACTTACACTATACTTACCTGGAAGATCAATATTGTATGCATTATCATTAATCCTTTCCAACACTTTGAATCCAACACTCTTCTTGATAACTTCAGTCAAAGGAGCTGCAATGGTGCTGAAATTGGGCACAAATCTCCTATAAAATCCGGCTAAGCCATGAAAGCTTCGAACTTCCGTAATGGACTTAGGTGTAGGCCACTCTTTAATTGACTTCACCTTCTCTTCATCTACTTCAATACCACCTGCACTTACAACAAATCCAAGAAACACAATTCTATCCATGCAAAAATTACACTTTTTGAGGTTAGCATACAATTTCTCTTTTCTTAACACCTCAAGTACCATTTTCAAATGTTCAACATGTTCATGCAAGTTATGGCTGTAAATTAATATATCATCAAAATAAACAACTACAAATTTGCCAATATAAGCACGTAACATATGATTCATCAATCTCATGAATGTACTAGGTGCATTAGTTAAACCGAAGGGCATTACTAACCATTCATACAATCCATGCTTTGTTTTAAATGCCGTTTTCCATTTATCACCTTCTTGCATGAGTATTTGATGATATCCACTTTTCAAATCAATCTTAGAGAAAATTGTAGAACCATGCAATTCATCAATCATAACATTAAGGCGAGGTATGGGATAACGATACTTTACCGTGATCTTGTTGACAGCCCTACAATCCATGCACATTCGCCAAGTACCATCCTTTTTAGGCACCAAAAGTACCGGAACAGCACATGAACTCATACTCTCACGTACGTATCCTTTCTCAAGCAATTCCTCGACTTGTTTTTGGAGTTCCTTAGCTTCTTGAGGGGTGCTTCTATAGGCTGGTCGATTTGGAATTTCAGCCCCCGGAATTAGGTCAATTTGGTACTCTATCCCACGAATTGGAGGCAATCCGGGTGGAATTTCCTCCGGAAACACATCTTTGAACTCCTGCAAAAGAGAGGAAGCAATACTAGGTAGGGGAGGGGTGTCGTTAGAAGATAAGAAGGTCTTCTTATACATCATTATCATCACCAACTTTCCTTTTTTAAAAACACTCTCAATTTCTTTTTCTTTTGTGAGGAAACTCATTTTCTTCTTTTCTTTCTTTTCAACTTCTTTTTTTCCTCCTTTTTCACTTTCTTTCTTTTCAACTTCTTTTTTTCCTCCCTTCTCACATTCTTTCTTTTCAACTACTTTTTTTTCTCCTTCTTTTTCACATTCACTATTACAATCATTTCGTTTAGAAGAGGCTGAAATAGACTCTTTCAATTGACATTGTTCTTTGTACACTTGATTGGGTGGTAGAGGTGCCAAAATGATGTTTCGGCCGTCTTTGGTAAGACTATACCTGTTTTTGTATCCATCATACAATGTCCTCCTATCAAATTTCCACGGCCTCCCAAGTAAAATATGTCCGGCATCCATAGGTACCACATCACAAAGTACTTCATCCGTGTATTTACCAATGGAAAAAGAAATGAGAACTTGTTTTGTTACCTTCAACACACCAAGTTCGTTGAGCCATTGGAGCTTGTATGGTTTCGGATGCTTCAAGGTTTTGAGTCCGAGCCTCTCTACCAACAATTTGCTAGCAACATTCACACAACTCCCTCCATCAATGATCAATCCACACACTCGTTCCCTAACATGACACCTAGTGTAAAAGATGTTCTCTCGTTGCTGTTCATCCTTGTCCTCTAGGGTTTGCATGTGTAAAGCCCTCAGTATCACCAAACTTTGCCCTACGACCGCATGCTCAACATCACTCTCCTCATCCGGTGAATCATGGTCTACTTCATGGCCCTCACTTTCAGTTTCAATCTCTCCATTATCCAACATGATCATGGCCTTCTTATTTGGACATTGGGACATAATATGACCTGAACCATGACACTTGAAACATTTAATATCACGAGAGCGTTGAGTAGAAGTATTACCTTTCTCAAATGATCCCTTAGCCACGGGTGGATCCTCCTTAGGTTTGGGCTGTTTTTCGGGTGCTTTTGAAGTAGAAATCCACTTAGCTTTAGAAGGGTTTTGTTCATCACGTTTAGTAACCATACGCCCCTTCTTGAGTTGCCTTTCAACTTTGATAGCCATATCAACCACTTCATCAAGTTCAACATAGTGATGAAGCTCCACTATGTTTGCAATCTCTAGGTTGCGACCACATATGAACCGAGCCGTAGTTGCCTCTCGGTCTTCCTCCACATTTGCCCTAATCATGGCCATCTCCATTTCTTTGTGGTACTCCTCTACGGTCTTGAATCCTTGCCTCAAGCTTTGCAATTTGAGGTGTAAGTCACGGTAGTAATGAGGAGGTACAAAACGTTTCCTTAAGGCTACTTTCATATCATTCCAATTATCAATAGGATACTCACCACTTCTCCTCCTATTTAGCATCAATTGGTCCCACCATACAATGGCATATTCCGTGAAGGACACGGCTGCAAGCTTAACCTTCTTTTCCTCTGAGTAGTTATGACACTTAAACACGATTTCCGTTTTTCTCTCCCATTCAATATAGGCCTCTGGGTCAATTTGTCCTTTAAATGAAGGAATAGAGAGTTTAATAGAACCAAGATTGTTATCAATTCCCTCTCTTCCCCTACGTGGCTGGTGGTACCTTGGTTGTCTACGGTCTCGTCTTGAGGATGCACTTGAGGCTACATCATCAAAGGAATCATCCTCAAATTCATTCCGTGGATTATGTTGCCTTTGATTTGCCCTTCCGTTTTGAATTTGAGTCATCCTTTCATCATTTTGATCCAAACGGTCTCGGATCTCATTGAATTGCAAATTCATTCGTTCAAATTGTTGTTGCATAGCTTGTAATGTAAAAGCTAGGTCCATTGGAGGTTGATTTTCGGCCATATTGTACCTGCAAAACAAAGGTTAGCAAAAACACCTCACAAACACTCCCTTACGTGTTTACACTCTTTTGATGTTCACTCCCCTCGTGTATCACTCAAATTATGGCTTTTTTTGCCTCTACTAGGCTCACAATCTCACGCCTTTTTCCACTGTTTACTCTCAATTCTTTGAAGAAAGTCACAAGAAGTTTCAAATTCCTCAACCAAATAATCCATTAAGATGAATTAAAAAGGGTGCAAAAAACTGACACAAATGAACCGTTTAAATGATGCAAACAAACGTAACTATGTGATTTGAATATTACCGAAACAAAGCTGCCCTCTTTCTTTTTTTTTTTTTTTTTTGATCTTTTTGCAGCCAAAATAACAAGAGAAACGAAATTACACAAAAAATAAAGATGAGGATAAGTAACCTTGTATGGAAAGCTAAGCTCTTGATACCAAATGATACGAACTTCACGTACTTACCGTGAAACCCTATACCAATACTTGGAGTTCTTGATTTTCGATCGTCCACTTCAAGGTTAAAAATTGAGGAGTGTGACCCGTTTGCTATAATGAGCAAGGAACCAAACACTATCAGATTTGAAAAGTAATGCACCCCGTTAACTATAATGAGTCGGGAAATGACATTATTCGATGGAGGGTTTGAAACCCTAATGACGTTCAACCAAGAACTAGAGAGTTGAACTCACTTGAATCACAAATTCATTAAGAGTTGACTAAAAAAACGAAATACAAGACTGAAATATAAAGATGCATGCATGGGAATTCTAAGAGACAATTTAGAATTTAAAGAGACAAGCTAATCCCGTCACCTTCCTTGTAGGCTGAATAAAAAATAGGCTTAACTTAATCTAAATGAATGGAAAATAAATAAAAAGATGGCCCAAAGTATAATATAATAGTTCAGGGCCAAATTACAATAAGCTTAACACAATTTGGGCTTAAAATTCGATCACTAAGACATTGAAACAAGGTGGATTGGATCCAGCTGAATACTTGTCTTCTTGGGGCTCTTCTTCAATTATTTGGATCAAAAGAGACTGAACTTCCTCTTGCATTCTTTTGGACCGTGACCTTGTGATAGGTCCAACATAACTTGGTTCATTTTGAGTTGTGATCATATCATCATTTGGATCAAAGTGTGGCCTTGTTTTATGATTCACATCACTAAACCTCTTTAGTATTTTATCTATGTAAACCGACTATGATAATCCTAATAATCTCCTAGATCTATCCCAATAGATATTTATCATGAGAATGTAGGATGCATCATCACGATCCTTCATCTCAAATTGGTTCGATAACCAAGACTTTGTTACTTTCATGTTATCCTTCGCATTCCCAATGAGGAGGATGTCATCTACATAAAGTATCAGAAATTGAACCTAGGTTTCCAATTCTTTCTTGTACATGCAGGACTCATTCGGATTTTGAATAAAGCCAAATGATTTTTCTGCTTCATCAAATCGAATATTCCAATTCCTAGACTCTTGTTTCAATCCATAGATTGATCTTTGTAGCTTACAAACCTTTTGTTCGCTCCCACTGAATGTGAAAACCATGGATTGCTCCATGTAAATGTCTTTGTTAATGTCTCCATTGAGAAAGGCAGTTTTCATATCCATTTGTCATATTTCGTAGTCATAATACGTTGCAATGGCAAACAATATCCTAATGGACTTTTGCGTTGCAACCGGGGAGAAGGTTTCATCAAAGTCTACACCTGGTCTTTGATTGAAACCTTTAGCAACTAATCTTGCCTTAAAGGCTGCCACGCTTCCATCTACTCCAAGCTTACGCTTTTAGATCCATTTACACCCTATGGGCCTGATCCCATCAGGTGGATCAACCAAGGTCCAAACTTGGTTAGAGTACATGGAATTCATTTCGGATTTCATTGCTTCTTTCCACTGTTCAGAGACCGAATTTAATAGTATCTCCTCATAAATTAATGGATCATTATCCATTTAAGATGTTTGGTGGAGAAAACCATACCTGTGGCACCCGTGACATAGGCACTGTAACATCCCGATCGTTCGGATTTCCAGGTACGCTGTAACGAGAGGGTTATATGTGTATTGAAATTATTTAATTACGTAATTGAGTGTTATTTTAATGCTTATATGATTATTTGAAATTATATGGAATTATTTGTTTATATTATGAACATGAACTTTGAACGTTTATGTGTATGTGCCCCGTAATTTGCTCGTTACGTGCCGGAATTCAATTTCGATTTTTGTGAAATTTTGGTATGCTTGTTATCTTGTTTCTTGTTTTGAGTTTGTTTGATATGGTTCTTAAACCGTTTTATTTGTTAAGGGACTCGGGGGTCTAACTCGTTTTAGCGTGCCTTGGGTTCCGATTCGCGTAGCTTTAGCTCGGGAATTCGGATTCGAATTTCGACACCACCTTTGAACTCGATTTGGCAATTCGGATTGAATGGAACTAGCCTTATATTTTTCTGAAGCTGTTTGAACCCCCTTTGGCTTAATCCGATTTGAATGGACCGGATCTTTTGGCCCGACCCGTTTCTTGTTGATCCGACCCGTTTCAGCCCCTTTAAGGGCTGAAACATATCCCTTTTCTTCTCATTTTCAACGTGATACAAGAGAGAGAGAGAGAGAGAGAGAGAGAGAGAGAGAGAGAAGAAGAGAAACTCTAGCCTTCAACAGCTCAAATTCGACTTTGTTCTTTGCCTCTTCGACGATCCGAGGTAAGATTATTACTCCTTGCAATGTGAACTTTCTTTCTATCCGATTATTTTCTCTTGAATCTTTGTATTTCTGAAGCATGAGGAAGATGATGAATAGTATGATTGAATGAAAATTTGATTCCATGACTCCATTCTTGAATCATTTGAGCTAGACTTGCAATATGATGTTCTTTTTGAGTTAATAAAATGCATATTTGTTAAATTTTAGTTGTTGGATGAAGTATGAGTGTTCCACCATTTTTGGAGCTTAAAAGCTTGAAAAGGGCAACTTGTTTAATCCTTATTTTCATGCCTTATGTTTGAGATATGTGTTAGAGCATGTATATGAGAACTTATGCCTTGAATTTGATGTGTTTTGGTTGAGTTTTGCTTGAGTTTTGCTTGAGTTTTGTAGCCTTCTCCAGCGAGTTCCTTGCTCTTCCTGCATTTCTTAGGGCCTACGAATGATCCACAGCCGTGGATTTTGGATCCACGAGTGTGGATTGTGATGTAGGGACTTGGGTTTTTCGGCCAGAGAATCCACGGGCGTGGATTTTTGTGCTTGGAAAAATCCACGGCCGTGGATCCTCCTCTGTTTTCTATTTTAGTTTGTTTTGCTCTGTTGACCCTTTATCCAAACTCCGATTGACCTGATTTTTGAACCGACAGAAACCTCTTGAAATCTAGAATATTCTCCAATTGGAAATTCCTCAATACCTTTTCTCATTTGTGAGATATAATCAACTCTTTTTGGTGTCGCTAATTCTTCGAAAATCTGCATTCGTCCAACTTCGGGCCTACGCCAATTTCACCTTGCTTTGAACCTTGTTTTGGCCCTTATACCATTGGAAAGGTCTATTTGTCTAGTTTCTTTGGAAACAAACCAAACTCAATTCCCACTTCTCAAACTCAAGATATTCTCAGTTTTCCACAGCCTATACGTTTCAAGAATTTCCAGTTTTGACCTCTTTTCGCCCGGAGCCACCCCTTTTTGTGCTTTTTTCCCTTTTTGTTGTACTTTTCCAACTTGTAACGTGTTGTATCTTGTATTTGTGAGTGTGTTTGTGATTGATCTCATATGAGAAATATGCTACCTAGTTCTGTCCTGGGATTCAGTTTTATATAATTTCCTTGTATCTAAAGTTGTATAAGTGATATATAAAGAATATGATATGATATGTACATGCGTGCTATGAGTTTTAATCAATTGCTTCCACGATTTTTGCTTCTTGTACGCTCTGAGTAGGGTTTAGACCGCCTAGCTCAGGTTGGATTTTTGTTTGTCACCCATTCGCCATGGCTTGATACGTGGGCGGAGTTCCCATTTTGTTTCACATGTTAGGCTATGGTACGGGGGATGTGGTGCCCTTCGGTCCGGGGTGTTACATCCTTAAGTGGTATCAGAGCTCCAGGTTGCCAAATCGGAGCTCCGGTGTCGTGTCGGGTTTGTCTAAGTCGTTCGGCTTAGGATTATGTGCTTGTTTGCATTCACTTTCATCAAATATGTCAACTATTTGAATTATTCGCATTATTTATATTAATCATGCTCATGAACATGCACCGAAACCCCGTCTGCATCTATATTTTCTGGAAATTGTGTTGTATTTCAGGAAATTTTCTCAATATCGATGAGTATTACTGGGAAAGGGATGAATGAAACAAGAACTTGTGGTATACCTAGAAGTTTGGAGATTTTGATTCCTCGACGCGATTTGGTCTGGAAGATGTCCAAGTTGAATGATGATTGATCGAGGCCAAGATTCAAGAGGTTCAAGAAGTGGAGTGGGACTTTGAGGAGTCCGGGAGGAGTTCACATTGGAAATCTTACTCGGAAATTTTCTACAAGTTTACCTCTTTAAGAGCAATAGTAAGAAGAATTCCCTGAATTCTTAAACATTGGATGAGAATTGAAGATTATAGTCGAAGTTAGGATGGAGTTTGAGAGATTGGGATTCGAGGGGTTACCCTAAAAATCCAAAACTTTCTATAGGGAATGGAAAAGACGGATTATTCTATATGGGAAACTTGAGTGATCTGGAGATGACCAAGAATTGTTCAGGGTACTCCAAGAGAAGGTAAAGCACATGACCCGTTTAATTCAAGAACGAGTTTCAAGGAAATTCAAGAAAATGAAGTTGGAATTCGAAGAGTTCATGAAAGTCCATTTTAAAGGTTTCATTCGAAGGTTTTACTACGTGCTCATCCCTCCGAGGATAATGGTAAGAAAATTTGGAAAATTCTCAAACCTTAAACGGGAATTGAAGAAGATGATTGATTTTGTGATGGAATCCAAGAGATTGGGAACAGAGGAAAATTTCTTTAAAACCCAATATTTTCTACAAGAGCCTAGAGAAGGAGTGTGACCAACAACTCAAGATCTAGGAAGTATATTTGATTCCAAGGGAGTAACGAAGCAATTCAAGTATAGATGGATAACCAAGGGCCCGAATCTCCCATTCTTTATGTGGGATAAGAACTCGGTTTGAATTCTAGTCCGAGAAAGAGGTCCAAGAATATAAGAGAAGTCTCAAGAACTTCAAAGTGCCATTAACACCGATTAAAGGAAGATTTCAACACCGACGATGGAGAAAATTTTAAGAGAAACTTTGGGATAATTTTAAGGGGTGAGATTTGAAAGAATTAGAAGATTTGAAGATAACTACCGAGGAACAAGAACTAGAGATTTTCAAGGTGTCGTAACTTCAAGATCCCAATTTAAGTACAAGGTACCATCTTGGAAAGCAAAGAAGTGGATGTCAAGATCAACCCTACCACCATGGTGAAAGGTACATAAAGCATCCATGGCATACCATACATGCATATTTTATTTCGGGGAAGCCCACTTGCTTGATTGAATTGCCTACCTTAATTGCTTATTATTGCTTGTTGCTTGTTGTTTTTGTTCTTGTTGTTTTGTTGTGTGAACTCTCTTCTTGTCAAGAGTTCGGTGAGTTGAGTGCTCGAGAGGGTTTGGTGAGTTGTGAGGGTCGAGCTGCTTTTAGTAGGCTTGTTTGAAGGTGTCTTGTTCTCGTTGAAGTTAGTGGTTGCTGTCATGAGGTCCGTCAGGGACTCAAAGGTATCTACGGGTGATAGATTGAAGGCTAACCCGTGGATATTCTTCGTAGAAGAGCCCATCATTGTCTCAGAGTAAGAGGTACGGTTTTGAGTGGGAGGAGGCGGTTGAAGAGAGTTGCCCTTGGTATCAGCTTTGGCCAAACCGGAGGTACGAAAGGCTACCTTGTTTCCAACCGAGGCATAAAGGAAGGCCTTTGCTGTGTGCTACTTGTAGATGAACGGTAGCCTACGCCTTAAGGAGTACAAGGTCATGAGTTTATCCCGCTCTTGGATTGAAGTTGTTTGAAGTTTTGAGGAAACCGATTGTTATGGCATAAGAAAGATGTTATAGACTTTGTGTAGTAATGTCTATGTGCCAAGGGTTGAGGATTCTCCAACTACTCCCGAATCTTTAATTTGGGATGTGGTCGCAGACGACTAGCACTTTGTGTCCGGTTTTCTGATTAAGGAGAGCGAGTTTTGAGAAGTTTGAGATCAGAGTGGCGCAGCGGAAGTGTCAAGTTGGGTTGTCTTTGGAGCCGTTCAAGATTCTCCTTAGGACCTGAGGGCAGGTCCTTTTGAAGGAGGGGAGATTGTAACATCCCGATCGTTCGGATTTCCAGGTACGCTATAACGAGAGGGTTATATACGTATTTAAAATTTTTAATTATGTAATTGAGTGTTATTTTAATGCTTATATGATTATTTGAAATTACATGGAATTATTTGTTTATATTATGAACTTGAACTTTGAACGTTTATGTGTATATGCCCCGTAATTTGCTCGTTACATGTCGGAATTCAATTCCGATTTTTGTGAAATTTTGGTATGCTTGCTAGCTTGTTTCTTGTTTTTGAGTTTGTTTGATACGGTTCTTAAACCGTTTTAGTTGTTAAGGGACTCGAGGGCCTAACTCGTTTTAGCGTGCCTTGGGTTCCGATTCGTGTAGCTTGAGCTCGGGAATTCGGATTCGAATTTCGACACCACCATTGAACTTATTTTGGAAATTCGGATTCAATGGAACTAACCTTATATTTTTCTGAAGCTGTTTGAACCCCCTTTCGCTTAAATCCGATCCGAATGGACCGAATCTTTTGGCCCGACCCGTTTCTTGTTGATCCGACCCGCTTCAGCCCCTTTAAGGGCTGAAACATATCCCTTTTCTTCCCATTTTCAACGTGATACAAGGGAGAGAGAGAGAGAAGAAGAGAAACTCCAAGCCCTAGCCTTCAAGAGCTCAAATTCGACTTTGTTCTTTGCCTCTTCGACCATCCGAGGTAAGATTATTACTCCTTGCAACGTGAACTTTCTTTCTATCCGATTATTTTCCCTTGAATCTTTGTATTTATGAAGCATGAGAAAGATGATGAATAATATGATTGAATGAACATTTGATTCCATGCCTCCATTCTTGAATCATTTGAGCTAGACTTGCAATATGATGTTCTTTGGAGTTAATAAAATGCATATTTGTTAAATTTTGAGTTGTTGGATGAAGTATGAGTGTTCCACCATTTTTGGAGCATAAAAGCTTGAAAAGGGCAACTTGTTTAATCCTTGTTTTCATGCCTTATATTTGATGTGTTTTGGTTGAGTTTTGCTTGAGTTTTGTGCTTTGTAGCCTTCTCCTGCGAGTTCTTTGCTCTTCCTACATTTTTTAGGGCCTGGGCATGATCCACGGCCATGGATTTTTGATCCACGGGTGTGGATTGTGATGCAGGGACTTGGGTTTTTCGGCCAGAGAATCCACGTGCATGAATTTTTGTGCTTAGAAAAATCCACGGCCGTGGATCCTACTCTGTTTTCTATTCTAGTTTGTTTTGCTCCGTTGACCCTTTATCTGAACTCCGATTGACCTGATTTTTAAACCAACGGAAACCTATTGAAATCTAAAATATTCTCCAATTGGAATTTCCTCAATACCTTTTCTCATTTGTGAGATATAAACAACTCTTTTTGGTGTCGCTACTTCTTCGGAAATCTGCATTCGTCCAACTTCGGGCCTACGCCATTTTTACCTCGCTTTGAACCTTGTTTCGAGCATTATACCATTGGAAAGGTCTATTTGTCTAGTTTCTTCTGCAACAAACTAAACTTAATTCCCACTTCTGAAACTCAAGATATTCTCAATTTTCCACAGCCTATACGCTTCGAGAATTTCCAGTTTTGACCTCTTTTCGCCCGGAGCCACCCCTTTTTGTGCTTTCTTCCCTTTTTGTTGTACTTTTCCAACTTTTAACATGTTGTACCTTGTATTTGTGTGTGTGAATGATCTCATATGAGAAATATGCTACCTAGTTCTGTCCTGGGATTCAGTTTTATATAATTGCCTTGTATCTAAAGTTGTGTAACTGATATATAAAGAATATGATATGATATGTACATACATGCTACGAGTTTTAATTAATTGCTTCCATGATTTTTACTTCTTGCATGCTCAGAGTAGGGTTTAGACTGCCTAGCTTAGGTTGGATTTTTGTTTGTCACCCGTTCGCCATGGCTTGATGCGTGGGTGGAGTTCCCATTTCGATTCACGTGTTAGGCTATGGTGCGGGGGATGTGGCGCCCTTCGCTCCGGGGTGTTACATCCTTAAGTGGTATCAGAGCTCCAGGTTGTAAAACCGGAGCTTCTGTGTCTTGACGGGTCTGTCTAAGTCGTTCGACTTAGGATTATGTGTTTGTTTGCATTCACTTTCATCAAATATGTCAACTATTTGAATTATTTGCATTATTTGTATTACTCGTGCGCATGAACATGCACCGAAACCCTGCATGCAACTATATTTTCTGGAAATTGTGTTGTATTTCAGGAAATTTTCTCAATATCGATGAGTATTACTGGGAAAGGGATGAATGAAATAAGAACTTGTGGTATACCTAGAAGTTTGGAGATTCTGATTCCTCGACGAGATCCAGTCCGAAAGATTTCCAAGTTGAATGATGATTGATCGAGGCCAAGATTCAAGAGGTTCAAGAAGTGGAGTGGGAGTTTGAGGAGTCCGGGAGGAGTTCACATTGGAAATCTTACTCGGAAATTTTCTAAGTTTACCTCTTTAAGAGCAATGGTAAGAAGAACTCCGCGAATTCTTAAACCTTGGATGAGAATTGAAGATTATGGTCGAAGTTAGGATGGAGTTTTAGAGATTGGGATTCGAGGGGTTACCCTAAAAATCCAAAACTTTCTACAGGGAATGGAAAAGACGGATGATTCTATATGGGAAACTTGAGCGATCCAGAGACGACCAAGAATTGTTCAGGGTATTCCAAGAGAAGGTAAAGCACATGACCCGTTTAATTCAAGATCAAGTTTTAAGGAAATTCAAGAAAATGAAGTTGGAATTCGAAGAGTTCAAGAAAGTCCATTTTAAAGGTTTCATTCGAGGGTTTTACTACGTGCTCATCCCTCCGAGGATAATGGTAAGAAAATTTGGAAAATTCTCAAACCTTAAACGGGAATTGAAGAAGATGATTGATTTTGTGATGGAATCCAAGAGATTGGGAACAGAGGAAAATTTCTTTAAAACCCAATATTTTCTACAAGAGCCTAGAGAAGGAGTGTGACCAACAACTCAAGATCTACGAAGTATAATTGATTCCAAGGGAGTAACGAAGCAATTCAAGTAAAGATGGATAACCAAGGGCCCGAATCTCTCATTCTTTATGTGGGATAAGAACTCGGTTCGAATTCTAGTCCGAGAAAGAGGTCCAAGAATATAAGAGAAGTCTCAAGAACTTCAAAGTGCCATTAACACCGAGTAAAGGAAGATTTCAACACCGAAGATGGAGAAAATTTTAAAAGAAACTTTGGGATTGTTTCAAGGGGTGAGATTTGAAAGAATTAGAAGATTTGAAGATAACTACTGAGGAACAAGAACTAGAGATTTTCAAGGTGTCGTAACTTCAAGATCCCGGTTTAAGTACAAGATACCATCTTGGAGGGCAAAGAAGTGGATGTCAAGTGACCCTACCACCATCGTGAAAGGTACATAAAGCATCCATGGCCAAAACATATCACATATATATACTTTAGGTTTTTGGCCAAACCATATCACACAAAGGTTGTAGGGTTTATTACTTATGTAGAACGAAAACACCCTCACCTGGAAGACCACGAGATAAGGAACATGCGTAATATGGGTGCCTATTAAATCCGGAAGTCTCCACCCTGGAGATGAACTGTACAAGAGAAGGTAACAATGTGTACTCGTGAGAGGAGACTCAATATGATACCAAATAGGACGCACGGCAATGCTTATGAAGTGGTGTATCATGTCATAACGTAATTCAATATGAAATGAAACATAGGAATGTCATGGAGTAGTGTGGTCGTGTTCATATGCTCAATTACTCAAACAAATTCAATCAATGTATCAAGCACGGATTCAAACAATCAAACTTAAGCAAGTAAGGACCAAGAAGTGTCAAACAAGAGCATAATTATCAATTAATCAAGCATATAATTCATATAAGTCACATACGGGAGCCAAGGAAGTGAAAGGAATTCAATATGAGGGGTTTTAGTGAAGTTTGGCAAAAATGGACAATTTTTTGAAATGCGCAAGCTATAGGAAAATGGGTATATCTTGAGTTTTAGAAGTGTGAATTGAGTTTTTTTTAGTTCATATGAAATTAGACACATATAACTTTAAAATGATATGTAGCTCGAATTGTGGTTCAAAGCGAGGAGGAAATGGCGTAGGTGCGAAGTTGAAGGAGTGCAGTTTTTAGGGAAAGTGGCAACACCTAAAGGAATTGATTATATCTCACAAACTAAAAAATATATTGAGATGATTCCAATTGGAGGTTGTTCTAGACTTCAATAGGTTTCCGTGGCCTAAAAAATCAGGTCAATTGGAGTTTGTATGAGGGAGAAACGCCCGTTTGAACGGGGCATGTGAAAACCTCCTGTAACAGTGCCAAACGGACGTTTGGTGCATGGACTGGAAAGCCAAATGGGCGTTTGAGAAGCCGCTGGGCGAAAAAACAGGGGAAAAATAGGGTAGGTCTCAGAAAAATGGCTCCCAAGCCATTTAACACCAATCAACAACAGTTAAATACCTCAAAACTAACCTACAACACCAATATACCTCTCATACTTCAATTACAACATATAAATCCATCATATTGACACATGAATCAATCATCCAAAGTTTCATAATTGCCATAACATCAAATAAGCCAATAACTTTAAGTATTCATGCTATAAACTCAAAATACACACCAACAAGATCATATATTCATGCTTAAAGTCAAGGAGATCATACCAAAACATCTAGCCGTAACTATTCACAAATGAAACAAACTTATATTAAACCATATCTAACCTTAGAGATAAAGAAATGGGATGAAAATGATGAAATGGAGGAGATGATCTTGATGAGGATGATGCTTCTTGATGGATGATCTTCTTCCTTCTCCTTCTAGCTTGATGATCGATGTGATGAAGGTGAGGATGAGTGTGTGTAATTGGTGTGGTAGAGTTTACGTGTGTGTTTGTGTCTTCCAAATTAGATACAAGGTATAAGCAATATATATATAGATATATGATATATATGTATAAAGTTAGATATTATGTGACGCCCCGCTTCTCGATGAAGGTAGGGTTTGGCACGAGAGTGTACGATTTACCTTTCTATGCATGATTTATGTGGATTTATGCCTTAATTTGATAGACATTTGGTGATTATGTGAAAAACATGATTTACATGACTTATGTGGCTATTTGATATGATAAGTATGTGCTCGTATTGTGCTTAAAGAGTTTTGATAGCATGCTTTATGGTTAAACGAAATAATGTGCTTATTTGGATATTAAAGCATAATTTAGGGACTAAATGGTAAATTTATTTTCCAAGCCTGGGACGGGTTAGAACTTAATGAAATTGAGTAGATAATTCGATTACGGGTTCGTGGGTTCTTGAATCGCTCAATTCGGAGTTCGGACGAAGAAGTTATGGCCATTCTATGAAAAGTCAACCCTTTTAAGCCTAAATGTTGACCTGCGACCCAATTTCAATTCTGACCCAATTTCAGATCCAATTTGACTTAAATCCGACCCGTATGACCCGCTCCATGATCCTATTCAGCTGACCCAAATCAGATCCTAAACACCAAACATAAGTTACGTTATTTTCCAACAATCATATTCATTCTCCCCCAACACTTTTTCAAAGTCTATTCATATTCTCTCAAGAACTTCAAGCCACCTTCAAGCCATCTTCAGGAGCTAAGAGTGAAGGTTAAAGCTGGAGATTCAAGACTAAAGAACAAGATTTCTTCTTCGATTTTCAGCTCTCAAGGTAAGCTTATGTGCATAAGTTTATGAATCTAGGGTTCATGTTAGATTGGATTAGATCCGAATTTTATGATGGAAATAAGTTTATCTTGATGCTAGGAACGATTTGATATAAGAATTTCTTGTTTTCATGTTCATTTGAAGATTTCACCATTAAAGCACTTTGAAGCTTTTCATAAGAACTTATGCATGTTCATGCCCTAGCTTGTTTTAACTTGATTTGATAATGGATTCATTTTCCTTATGTGATTTTATGAAGAATAGGATAGGTTTCCTTGAGTTTCATGATTATTTGAAGAATCCACCATTGATGACCTTTGAAGCTTTCTTGACAATTCTTGCATGTTTATGTTCTTGTGTGATTTAACTTGATTTGATGATCGATTCTTGTTCCTTGAGAAATTCCTTGAAGAATGTGATTAATTCCTTTGAGTTTCTTGCATGATTGTTGATTTCACCATTGTTATGCTTAAAGCTTTCATGAAACTTGTAGAAGATGAAGTTCTTGTATGAATTGCTAGCTTTCTTGATGTTTATATGTTCCTAAGTGCTTTATTATGTAACTTGATGATTTATGATGCTTATTTGTGGTTTTGGAAGCTTAATTTCAAGTTTTGGGGTGTTTTGAACTCATTCCCGTCGAGTTTGAAGTTGCTGTCACTTTTTTTTTTTAGTTCTGGGCAGAATCCACTAGGGTGGATTTTTGTTGTGTAAAAATCCATGGGGGTGGATTTAATGCAGTAGCTTCTAGACCAAATCCGCGAGGGTGGATTTTTTGTGAAGGAAAATCCACGGGGGTGGATTATCCCCAGCCTTGTTTTCTTGATTCGTTTCACTTGTTTTGCCTCTCGTTTGTTACTTACTTATTTATATTATGTCTCTAATGTATTGTGACCTCGTTATATGTTGTGACATCTCATGCATACCTTATATTATGATCTTTATACCTCAATCATGCTTAAGTTATCTTAATTGACTAAGTTATGCGTTTATTTAAAATGTGTTAAGTATGATTCATAGGTCGCTTATTACATATGACTTGGGAAATTGATATATGATACAATATGATGCAATATGATCATAATTGCCAATATTTACCATCGTTAAACATTCCTTGCACACCATTAACATATTTGCATTCATGTCCAAGCCGTGCGTCGTCTTGTTGGGTTTCGAGTCGAGTCTTACCTTTGTTGGTACGTTGTCTTGTTAGGCGGTGAGTCTCCGGACGTGTAACCTTCCTTGTTCGTGCTTGATCTTCGAGGTTCTTGGTAAAGGTGAGGAGTCATATATATGTAAAATGTTTTCAAAACTGTGGACACCTATTGCCTTTCATATTTATTGGTTTTAAACTCCCATTTTCAAACGTATATATATATAGGCTTAATAAGCCATGATTTGTGAGTTATGCTCATATATTGGATATTCGCTTATGGTAATGGTTTACAAGTAGAACTTGAGTTTTCGTATATGGGATAAGTACCCAAAATGCCTTTGGAACTTTTATTTGGATATTATGTATGTGTGAGTTGTGTAGCGAGGTTACGATGTGTAGCACCCGAGCCCAAGGAACCACATCCCCCGCACCGAGACCCGACCCGAATATGAAATGGACAATCCATACCCGAGCTAGATCACGGTGAACGGGGACATACACACTCGCTAAGCTAGGCGGGAACTAACTTTCGCAACCAAAGATACAGTAAAACAGAAAGAATACCAATGCGGAAGCAATGTACATACATATATAACAAGATAAGCCAAGAGCAACGGGTTCAACTAGCATAGGTACCTAATCCCGAAAATCAATAAAATCATAAAACTTCAATTACGGATTCTTTCTGTTCCTATAAGCTTATTCAGAATCATGATGGTAGCAATAATCAATACAAATCATATATTCTTTATAATTTAAACAATTCATGATACACTATGCATAAGTACAGACTTTGACTTGACCGAAAGACTTAACAAACTCGACTTCCCACCTAGCACCCCAAACCTGCAAGAAAACTGAAAACAAACCGGGTTCAGTCTATAGGAGACTGGTGGGTATAAAATGAGGCATAAGTAGCATATACAACAATATTTAACATTCACATGCAAGTTATAATCCCAAATGAGGTTTTTGAGCATTCTCCCAAGTGGGTAAGATAAAGAAGTCATCAAAAGGGATTATAACGTTCATTTTCATTCTTTAGGTCTTTTGTGGCCTGGCGAGTAGGCGTGCATTATCTCCAACCAACACCTCGTGTAGTTTATTAAACATTCTTTCTTTCTTTCATTCATGCATAACATTCTTTTGTGCACATTCATGAACATTTACACCTTTTTCCTTCGGGTGATGGCCGGGTGATCGGCCCGAACCATCCATTCATTGACCAAAAGGGGAACATCACTCCCCAGATGGCACTCAGCGTCCATTACTCGCTAACTCCTAACGAGGTCCGGTTACGCCGTTCATTGGTGGGACTAGTGTGAGGGTTCACCGTCAGCCCATGCCTCCTCGGGTCACCACTCACACCAAGTCCCTGGGCCCCATTCTTTGCATAACATTCATTCTTTCATTCTCGCCAAAACATTTGGTAGGGTTCATAAAATAAGGGCTTTACGTTGCAAATATTTACTCTTGAAAAGTGACTCTATATACGTATAATAGTTTTGGCCGAAATCTTTAAACATTGGGAGTATATAGGGTCAGTTAACTAAGAGAAGAGAAACCCACCTTTACACCTTACCAACCAAAACCAAGAAGAAAATAAGAGGACTTGAAAGTGTCCTATGAACCCGGCAAGTCTCCGCCCTGGAGAAAACTGTGCAAAGAACAATAGAGGGTACACGTAAGACTCAAGACTCCAAATGAACCAAATACGACGCACGACAATGTTATGAATATGATATGAATGCATAAGAGATGATATGGTATCATGGAAACATTCATATGCACAATTCATTACTTAAAGTCATGTAAACAAGTCATTCATTCATTCCAAGAGACGTTCATATCCGTTCGAGTTCATAACTTCCATATTTCATACCCAATAAATCCGAGAAATTCAAATAATAATCAGAACACGTGATATAACATGTATACATATCATACAAGTGATAAACTAAGAGTTACATAAGCAATTAGGGTGTACATTGAGAGTCAAGATCCATGCATGCGCATATTAGGAGCAATTAAGTCACGTTGAGGCATAACTCGTAAAACATTCCATGAAAAATCATAAAATTTCATAATACCCAAGATAATACATGTTAGAAATGTATATGAAGTAAAAATCATGTCATGAAGGCACTTTATCACATAATTCATTCAAGTACATTCAATACATGGAGTTATCAAGTTCATTCGTTCATAACTTCCATATAGTATTCATAGAAGCTACATAGACAAGTTTACAATGTATATAATAAAAATAGAAGCAAAAGAAATCATTTAAGATATCAAAATATTATAAGAAGGTACTTAACATTTCACGCATTAGCACTTAAGTCATATAATATCATAGTAGTTTGTTGCTCGACCAAAACATATCAATTCAAGTCATGAATTCCATTTCATAATCATAACACATAATAATACATGTTAGCATAGTGTAGAAGTCATAAAAGAGGTGGAGGAAGATCAAACAAACGAAGAAAAAAGGAATCGGAGCAACAAAAACAGGCTGGACAAAATCCACCCCCATGGATCTGGTCCAGTCCCACTGCCTCAAATCCACCCCCGCGGATTTTTTCCAAAGGCAAAATCCACCCTCGTGGATTCAGGTCAGTGGCGAAAAAACACCCAACAAGCAGGGCAAAACTCATGCTAAACCATATAAACATCAAATTAACACACATAGGTAAGTTAGGGTAGCAAATATTCATGCATTTCAATCCATTAAGACAACCAAAGATGCAACAAATCAAGCAAGGAAAGAATATGGAACATGTTCATGCAAACTCTTCACTTTTCACAAATGGCAAAGTCATGGATCCTAATCCACTACCCAAACTAAGTTCATACCTATCACATATGATGTGTTAGGAATAAAATACATGCTTCATACCAAAAGAATTCACAAGAAAGCAAGCTAGAATCATCCATTTCTCCCAACCCATCACTATTCATGCCATATGCCCAAAAATGCTCAAATCTTGGAGAAATCATGAAATATGGAACTTAAAATGATTACCAAGTGATACACAACACAAATATGAGTTTACCTTTCAATTTGTAGAAGAAAAGGTGGGGAGATGAGCTCAAAACTCCCATGGCCAAAAAGGGTTTCTTCTTCTTCTTCTTCTTTTCTTCCTTCTTCTCCTTCTCTCCCCATAAAACTGAAAATATCTAAGTGTGGGGGGTTAGGGTGTCGGTTTGGGGCAGAAAAGGGTGAGGGAGAGAGTGTGCAAGTGGGCTGGGGTCAATGGATAAGGTCTAGGTGCGTAATAATAGGTCCGTGACTTAGGTATAGTCTTGATCGGTCAATTTAAGCTCAAGTTGCTCGTTCCGGTTGAAATTTGAGGATCCAATTGGTCTTAGAAAAATATGAGGATTATCCCATTGTCTTCGATTCATCGATTTGGATCCAATGGAGGTGACGGAACTCGATTCCGAGTTCCCGAGCTCAAGATATGCCGCCCGGAACACAAGGTACGCTAAATGCTCTTTAGCCCCCTTTTCGGTTCCGATCACACAAACGAACACAAAACTCAATCATGCAAGAACAAAATCATGCAATGAGAATATAAACATGATCTTAAAGCACATAATTCACTCATGCCAAGAATCCACGAAAAACAGAAATCAAATCGAATAAGAACGACACTCAAATAAGAGCATATACGCAAATACGATCAAGTATTCATAATTAAACAATAAAACTTAACAAAAGAATCCATAATTAAAAATCATATATAATTAATTAAATTGTGCACTTTAGTAACCACATACGTCAAGCTTAAATCACAGAACCGGGGTGTTACAAACTCACCCCCTTAAAAAGAATTCGTCCTCGGATTCACTAAAACTAAAGCAAACAAAGAGAGAGCCCCGTCCCTCGAAAGCAACAAAGAGAGAACCCCGTCTCTCAAACAACAAGGAGAGAGAACCCCGTCTCTCAAACAACGAGGAGAGAGAACCCCGTCTCTCAAACAACAAGGAGACAAGGGAGTCTCCAATACTCCCGAGCGACACAACCCAAACATAAGCGACAACAATAACAAAGAGCAAATAACAAGGAGGAGGTAACAATGGCAATTACAACAATTAACATCAAATAAGACACGTAGGGCCAAGTAATATATATATATATATATATATAGCAAGCACATTATTAATCAATTATACAAGGCAATTATCATGAAAAGAGACCAAGGCACACAACAACAAAATTATTGAATTAAATTGCATGTATGTATATGCCATGAATGTTTGTGATATCGTTCACCGTAGCAATGAGGTTGAAGGTTGATAATTAATAAAGTAGTTGGAGGATCCGATTTGACTCCAAATCAATTCTTGAAGTTTCCTTTTTCTCTTGAGAAGTTGAGTTCGTAAAGGTATTCATCCCTTCCGCTATTACTTCCATGACTTCATCTAATTGAATCTTGAAATGATAGAAAGTGTTAAACCTTTCCATGAAGCCTTCATAAAGGGATGATCGACCACTAGGTAAAGTTGGTGTGTCATACATTAACCACATCCCTTCAATATTTAGTGGTGTCCTTTGCTAATCTCCGAATTTATTTCATCTTCGACCTTTATACGTGCACTTCACTTCTGTTTCATTAATTTACTCCTAAGGTTCAATTCAAACCCTTCAATAATTACTTCCTTCTGATTCCCCAACTTTTCTCTTTCTTGCTCTTCTTGAAATCTGGACTAATTTAATCCCCACTTGTATCAAAATTCTTGATAAGCCGTTTCTGGTAGAGAGGTTATCGCCATAAACCCAAATTCGTTGCCCCACCAATTTCTCACCTAATTCTCTTAATTCTTGGAATACTATTCTCTAGTCTTGTTCTTCCTATAATCCCCGAGGTTAACCCAAAACTTTCTCGCTCCCTAAGATTCCAGCTCCATTTGTCCTTTATCCCTCATATGAAGTTTTCGTTACTTGCTGTCTCTTGTATTTCCATTCTTTCAACTAAAGGTAATCCCTTCAAGGATCGAAAAGGATTTACATTATTTCCTAATCAATGCTCCCTTATTTGGAAATTTTAGTTGAATTCGGTACTTCGCCTCTGAGATTAAGGTTTCCCCAAAACTCTTCAACTTAGTTTCTTCGATGTAGATTGTGCTAGCTAAGCTATATGCCCGAAACTCTTTCTTTCACTCAATACGACATGATTGATAGGGTTAAGCATCCGTTTTTGCTCTACTCCGGTTCTAATTTCCAAGCCTCCAAATTCCTTTTACTCCCAAGATATAACCCAACTATTCTTCTCGTCTTGATTCGAGTAAGCCTTGATCAAAGAATCGCTTGATGAACAAGGTGGAGCCATTCCCTATCAATTAAACACTAAGCCATGCATGTTGGATTAACATACCAATGCACATAGTAAACAATTAAAGATGCAACGATGCAACACGTTGGAGCAATTATATTAATTAAACATAAACGTACATATAGATAAAGAAAGTAATTAATTTAAATCGATGAATGATGCTCGTGCCATGAATATGCAGAACCTGTCACCGAGGTGGTAAGCTTTTAGCTTGATGACGTGTTCCTCATTCCCATAATTGTAGCTTTCTTTGGAGACATTGATAATTCCTTAGCTTTTCCATGGTTTTCGAATCTCCATAATCTTCTTGCATCCATTTGTATGCCCCACGGCCCGAACGTGCTATTCTTGAACCCAAGGTCTTCTTTGTCCATGGAGTTTACACCTCAACGTAGTTCCAAGCATCGACCTCCAAAGGTCGTCCGAATCTTCATCTTGATGTCCTCTCCGGTTGAAGTTCCCTTAGCTTATCCTTTGTTTCCGATCTACGCGCATAATTCATTCGTGATAACGCTTTCCATTCTTGCTTGCTTCTTGATGTCTCCATGTTCCAAGGTTCCAAGATGACGACGCGATTTGAATTCCTCGATGCTCTTAAGTCTCTTTGCCTTGCGTCCATTTATTGTCCCACGCTTGTATTCGCATCAAGTGAGCTTCCATATTTGACCTCATAGTGAGCTTTATGATTAACGGCTCCCAATCTTTGCATCTGAGTTGAGTCGAACCTTTTTAACACATCTTGCATCCGATCCCTTGAAGCTTCCCAATTTGGTCTTCCAATCGCCCAACCACTCCAAACTCGGAGCTTCAACGGTGAAACTTGGAGCATTTAATCTTGTATTAAATGTCTTAAAAAATTGGGGTGGTGAAAAGTTCCACACCCCTCTCGTTGTCTCACGCATCCCTCAAGTTAGAACTTGAGTCTTTACAATTCTTGTATGTTGAGAACCTTCAAGGTTTGTAGGTAGGGCATGATTGATGAACCTTCCCGTGATCCAAGCTTCCTCCCATGATACAAACCATGATAGGTAGTTCCATTATGCAAGCCGCGGAATTTGAACACTCGGCCTTCAAGTTACTTTGTCAATTGTAGTTGGTGTGAATTGTAGCTTTGTTTGCATGATAGTAGCCTATATAAAAAAAAATCAACTCAAATATGGATGCATGAAGATTAGTGTATGCTTATGGCACGTAGTTAAGTTAATCAATGCACATAGAATGCAAAATGCAACATTTAAAGCAACTAAATAAGAGAATAGATTGTATATATGTATTAAGCAATTTCCAACAATTAGTATCAAATACTTATACCAAATCGATGCAATGTACTCATTAACAAGTTGTTCCTATGCCGTGCGACCTAACTGACTCAATCACGACACTAGAACACCGGTTTTACAACCGGGCTCTGATACCACTTAAGGATATAGCACCCGAGCGCAAGGTACCACATCCCCCGCACCGAGACCCGACCCGAATATGAAATAGACAATCCATACCCGAGCTAGATCACGGCGAACGGGGACATACACACTCGCTAAGCTAGGCGGGAACTAACTTTCGCAACCAAAGATACAGTAAAACAGAAAGAATACCAATGCGGAAGCAATGTACATACATATATAACAAGATAAGCCAAGAGCAACGGGGTTCAACTAGCATAGGTACCTAATCCCGAAAATCAATAAAATCATAAAACTTCAATTACGGATTCTTTCTGTTCCTATAAGCTTATTCAGAATCATGATGGTAGCAATAATCAATACAAATCATATATTCTTTATAATTTAAACAATTCATGATACACTATGCATAAGTACAGACTTTGACTTGACCGAAAGACTTAACAAACTCGACTTCCCACCTAGCACCCCAAACCTGCAAGAAAATTGAAAACAAACCGGGTTCAGTCTATAGGAGACTGGTGGGTATAAAATGAGGCATAAGTAGCATATACAACAATATTTAACATTCACATGCAAGTTATAATCCCAAATGAGGTTTTTGAGCATTTTCCCAAGTGGGTAAGATAAAGAAGTCATCAAAAGGGATTATAACGTTCATTTTCATTCTTTAGGTCTTTTGTGGCCTGGCGAGTAGGCGTGCATTATCTCCAACCAACACCTCGTGTAGTTTATTAAACATTCTTTCTTTCTTTCATTCATGCATAACATTCTTTTGTGCACATTCATGAACATTTACACCTTCTTCCTTCGGGTGATGGCCGAGTGATCGGCCCGAACCATCCATTTATTGACCAAAAGGGGAACATGACTCCCCAGATGGCACTCAGCGTCCATTACTCGCTAACTCCTAACGAGGTCCGGTTACGCCGTTCATTGGTGGGACTAGTGTGAGGGTTCACCGTCAGCCCATACCTCCTCGGGTCACCACTCACACCAAGTCCCTAGGCCCCATTCTGTGCATAACATTCATTCTTTCATTCTCGCCAAAACATTTGGTAGGGTTCATAAAATAAGGGCTTTACGTTGCAAATATTTACTCTTGAAAAGTGACTCTATATACGTATAATAGTTTTGGCCGAAATCTTTACACATTGGGAGTATATAGGGTCAGTTAACTAATAGAAGAGAAACCCACCTTTACACCTTACCAACCAAAACCAAGAAGAAAATAAGAGGACTTGAAAGTGTCCTATGAACCCGGCAAGTCTTCGCCCTGGAGAAAACTGTACAAAGAACAATAGAGGGTACACGTAAGACTCAAGACTCCTAATGAACCAAATACGACGCACGGCAATGTTATGAATATGATATGAATGCATAAGAGATGATATGGTATCATGGAAACATTCATATGCACAATTCATTACTTAAAGTCATGTAAACAAGTCATTCATTCATTCCAAGAGACGTTCATATCCGTTCGAGTTCATAACTTCCATATTTCATACCCAATAAATCCGAGAAATTCAAATAATAATCATAACACGTGATATAACATGTATACATATCATACAAGTGATAAACTAAGAGTTACATAAGCAATTAGGGTGTACATTGAGAGTCAAGATCCTTACATGCGCATATTAGGAGCAATTAAGTCACGTTGAGGCATAACTCGTAAAATATTCCATGAAAAATCATAAAATTTCATAATACCCAAGATAATACATGTTAGAAATGTATATGAAGTAAAAATCATGTCATGAAGGCACTTTATCACATAATTCATTCAAGTACATTCAATACATGGAGTTATCAAGTTCATTCGTTAATAACTTCCATATAGTATTCATAGAAGCTACATAAACAAGTTTACAATGTATATAATAAATATAGAAGAAAAAGAAATCATTTAAGATATCAAAATATTATAAGAAGGTACTTAACATTTCATGCATTAGCACTTAAGTCATATAATATCATAGTAGTTTGTTGCTCGACCAAAACATATCAATTCATGTCATGAATTCCATTTCATAATCATAACACATAATAATACATGTTAGCATAGTGTAGAAGTCATAAAAGAGGTGGAGGAAGATCAAACAAACGAAGAAAAAAGGAATCGGAGTAACAAAAACAGGCTGGACAAAATCCACCCCCATGGGGAAAAAATCCACCCCCATGGATCTGGTCCAGTCCCACTGCCTCAAATCCACCCCCGTGGATTTTTTCCAAAGGCAAAATCCACCCTCGTGGATTCAGGTCAGTGGCGAAAAAACACCCAACAAGCAGGGCAAAACTCAAGCTAAACCATATAAACATCAAATTAACACACATAGGTAAGTTAGGGTAGCAAATATTCATGCATTTCAATCCATTAAGACAACCAAAGATGCAACAAATCAAGCAAGGAAAGAATATGGAACAAGTTCATGCAAACTCTTCACTTTTCACAAATGGCAAAGTCATGGATCCTAATCCACTACCCAAACTAAGTTCATACCTATCACATATGATGTGTTAGGAATAAAATACATGCTCATACCAAAAGAATTCACAAGAAAGCAAGCTAGAATCATCCATTTCTCCCAACCCGTCACTATTCATGCCATATGCCCAAACATGCTCAAATCTTGGAGAAATCATGAAATATGGAACTTAAAATGATTACCAAGTGATACACAACACAAGTATGAGTTTACCCTTCAATTTGAAGAAGAAAAGGTGGGGAGATGAGCTCAAAACTCCCATGGCCAAAAAGGGTTTCTTCTTCTTCTTCTTTTCTTCCTTCTTCTCCTTCTCTCCCCATAAAACTGAAAATATCTAAGTGTGGGAGGTTAGGGTGTCGGTTTGGGGCAGAAAAGGGTGAGGGAGAGAGTGTGCAAGTGGGCTAGGGTCAATGGATAGGGTCTAGGTGCGTAATAATAGGTCCGTGACTTAGGTATAGTCTTGATCGGTCAATTTAAGCTCGAGTTGCTCGTTCCGGTTGAAATTTGAGGATACAATTGGTCTTAGAAAATTTTGAGGCTTATCCCATTGTCTCTGATTCATCGATTCGGATCCAATGGAGGTGACGGAACTCGATTCCGAGTGCCCGAGCTCAAGATATGCAGCCCGGAACACAAGGTACGCTAAATGCTCTTTAGCCCCCTTTTCGGTTTCGATCACACAAATGAACACAAAACTCAATCATGCAAGAACAAAATCATGCAATGAGCAAATAAACATGATCTTAAAGTACATAATTCACTCATGCCAAGAATCCACAAAAAACAGAAATCAAATCGAATAAGAACGACACTCAAACAGGAGCATATACGCAAATACGATCAAGTATTCATAATTAAACAATAAAACTTAACAAAAGAATCCATAATTAAAAATCATATATAATTAATTAAATTGCGCACTTTAGTAACCACATACGTCAAGCTTAAATCACAGAACTGGGGCGTTACATGATGTACCTCGCAAGGACGCTTGCTTGGGGCAATCGAATTTGAGCTCGGGGATGGAGGTGAGAGATATTCCGGGAAAGCAAGGGCCGACGGATGTCCTTATCCAAAGTTCCCACTGTGGACAAGACTACTAAGACTCCGGGGAGGTTTCGGGGTTGAAGTTTTCTTGAAGAGAGCTAGGTTGCATGGACTGAATTCTCTACGTTATGGATGCTCGGGGGGTGCACACCCTCGACATCAACGGTGTTAAGGTTGGATTGGTTTGATTTCTTGGTTTGGGAAGATCGGATGGAGTGCTCGTTCTCGCCGAGCCGGTTATGTGTGGTTTATGATCCATATTTTTCTAAAACTTGCATTTACTTTGAAAATAAGTTGGATCATGAACACCTTTAATTTGAGCATTCTTTGAACCTTCTTATGTTAATTATATTATGTATACTTCTCCTCACTGGTTCTGTTTGAACTGATCTCCTTTACCTTTCGTGTCCGCAGGTTGCTTTTGGAGTCATGCTAGGCGGGAGTCTTTCTTGAGAGTCTTGTCTAGTTGTCTAGTCATGTTTGTTGCTTTTACTTTGGTTTTGTTACCTTGGAGTTGTTTTGGATTTAGCATGTGCATTATCGGATTTATTATCTTGTTAGTTGGACCGTGGCGGTCTCTAGGATGATTTACATTCCCGTATTTTGAGCATTTCATGCTGGACCGTGTTGGTCACTTAATTGATGATTTAATCTTTCGCATTTGTTTTCGTTTGACTTGAGAAGGTCTGAAGTGGGTATATTGAATTTGAACTCTTATGCATGTGGTATGTTTTAAGCTTCCGCGTATTTGTGTTTGTTTTAATTCTCTTGTTGTGGGTCTAGTACCGCCTAGCTAGGATGTCCGTTTGTCACCGCTTGCTTCGATCTTGGCGGGTATATGGATAGCAATTCTATATACAAGCTAGGCCCGTAGCGTGGGATAGGCGTGGGATGCCCTTGTTTGGGCGTTACACCCCTATTTGGTTGGTATCAGAGCCGAAGGTTCAAAACCGGGCTCTTGAGTCGTCTCGAGTCGTCTAGGTCGTACGGCAATAGGAACAACTTGCTTATGTGCTTTAAATTGATTCATTTTGCATATGCTATATTGTTGATTAACATAATTGTTCTTGCATTACATGTACATCTTGATTGAATATGTTGACCCTTTTGTTAACTACTTGCCTATATCACTTAACTTGTAACTAATTTGTTGTACTTAAATTAACTTTGTGCTTATGTGTTGGTTTGTTTTCATATATGAACGTCCTCATGATACGTATATCTTGTTAACTATTGCTTCTAAATTATGCAATTGCATTGCTTACTTGACAATATGTGAGATGAGCATATTACTAATCGACATGCATACATAATAAGATTGCGTGTAAGATGCCTCATCGTAGAAGTGATCGCTCTCCGGCACGCCAAAATGAGCAAGACTGTGACACCCCGACTTTCAGACCGTACAGGTATGACGTATGTGCGCATTTAAAATTATTATTTACGCATTTTATATTTATTCTAATTGTTTATTTGAATTATTTAATTTCAATTCTTATATGAATTATTTGAATTTACATGAAATCTTCGAATTATATGTCAAAAATTTGCCTCAAGTGATTTATGATATGTGAATTTAATTTTCCCGAACTTGATTTAATTTCGTTATGACCTTAACTGATCATTCATGAACCTTGAGAACCTATTGGCTTGGACTTAATTGGTTATATTTCAAAAGCTTGGGGTTTCACTTGCATAACTTATTAGATTGGAGGACTTAATAGCAATTTTGGCCATTTCTTCTTTCTTCAAAGTAGCATCACATTCCATTTCTTCCTTTCTCTCATACATACATTACATACACATCTTTGCTCTTGTTCCCTTGCCAACCGATCCAAAACCTTTGCCCAAGGTGTGAAGATTTCTTCTCTCAAAATCCGAATTTTGGACATTCAAGCATCATCAACATCATCTCACTCCATCTCTTTGCATCTCTTTTTCATTCAAGGTAAGATGGAGATTTTGTATGAATTCTTGGATTGAATATGTGAAGCTAGGGTTGTGGCTTGGATTGGATGATTTACTTATTTGTTGTTGGAAACATGAGTACATACTTTTAGCTTGAAGTTATGCTTAAAGACTTGGGATTTATGGACTTAGTTGATGAACTTGTATATGGGTTTGATGTTAGTAAATCTTGTTGATCAATGCATGATATGAGTTTATATGCTAGATTTTATTGTGCTTTAAGTATGGTTACATGTTTATTCAAGTTTTGGTTGCATTTGTTGGTTGAAAGTTGGTTGTTGTTGCTGTCACGTTGCATGCCCTGTTTTTTTTCCTGTTTCGAACAGTGACACGGGCGTGTCACTTTTGTTCTCTTCAGTGTGACACGGGGGTGCAAGCTTGGTCGGGCTGATTTTCTGTACCGTGACACGGGGGTGTCACGGTTTGCTTTGTTTTGTGACACGGGCGTGTCACCCTATTTTCATGTATGTTTTCCGCTGTACCGTGACACGGGGGTGTCACGGCTTAGTACATTTCGGTGACACGGGCGTGTCACCCTTTGTTTCTCATGCATTTTTGTTTGCATGCTACTGTACATGCACGTGTTGTATATATATTGAATATATGTAATTATAATTTGGTAACGTTTAAGTGTTCATTTGATATTTCTTGCATTCATAGCATCTATTTGCATCGCCGTGCGTCTAATTGGTACATTATTGAGTCTAAGTCTCGGGTCTTGTCTTCTTTTGTTTCAGAGCCTCTTCCAGAAGTTCGTGAGCCCGAGGTTTAAGTGTTCGTTCGCCCGTTTTGCCTTCCTTCTACTTTTGCAAAGGTGAGGTTAGGATCCTTTATATTAGATAAGCGACCTAAGACCTATTACGTGTTATTTTCTTACCCTGTATGCGAATATATACCTTATATATATATATTAAATACGAGTGCTTAAGCTATGTTATGATTTTGTGAAATAAGCTTTACGTTTTCGAAATTGGTATAAGTATTGGCATAAGTAAGCTATATTTTGAAATTCGTTATTCGTATATGATATGTTTGAGCGAGTTGTACCCTGAAAGATGGGAGTTTGGTTTGATTTGGTTTGTTGGGCCCGGAGACGTGGGTAAGGGAGACCCGGGACGACCACGGGGTCGCCGGTTATGACCCCTGTGCACGTTCTCATTTGAGATATTCACGTACGACCTATGGAGGTTGGGAAGGCGTGGTATCTTGAGCCCTCGGTGGATAACCGGGGAAGGCATATTGTGGGTTAGCTGCCCCGTATGTGTTTGGTAATGTAGGTGTTAGGGTTTGATTCCCGATACACCATGGATGTGAGGTTGGGAATTTTGATTTGAATTCGATTTTTATGTTATGTTTGATGGAGTAAGGGATAGTCCGTTCTCGCCGGACTTATGTTTATGTTCTGTTTGATAGATTATGGATCGAGATAGGTTTTCCTTTATATTATATGCTATCTTTGGAAAATGATTTGGTATGAAAAACCCTAGCCTCGATTCATGACTATCACCTTTGTAATATGCTCTGCTCTATATGTATTTAGGTGTGGGTGTGCGTTTAAGCCCCCTCACTCAGTCGAGTTTTGACTGACCCCTCTCTTTTCCCACCTTCAGTGCAGGTTGTTTCGAGCTAGGCGGGGAAGTGCGAGTCTTGGTCTTGTACTTGTGTGTCTAGGTCGAGTTGCATTCATACTTCTTGCATTTTGGATACTCTTATTATGTATTTGATGTTAGAATTATATTTTGCTGAATTATGGGCTTTTGATGTATATACTCGATCTTTTGGACCGTGAGGCCATTGTAAATGATGTAAATGTTAGTTATAGAGCTCTTTTCGATCCTTATGTTATTGCTTCCGCATTTATATGTTTGTTTTGGCGCGCTCTGTCCGAGTTTTAGCCCCGCCTAGCCTAAGGAGTGAGTGTAGGTTCCATTCGCTTAGACTTGGACTCATGTGTGGAAATCCATTTCATATGTGGGTTCGGGTTTAGGTGCGGGGGATGTGGTGGCCCACCGCTCCGGGCGTCACATCCTTAAAGTGGTATCAGAGCCCTCGGTTGCAAAACCGGAGCTCTAGAGTCGTGTCGGGTGAGTCTAGGTCGTACGGCTTAGGACAATGTGGTTATATGCATTTATGTGATTATTTGTTATCTTCTTGTTAATCGTGCACATGAACATGTACTAACCCTCACGCATATGAATTGGAATCTTTTCTTTTGTAGAAATATGCCTCCCCGAAGACACCACCGCCGAGATAGATCTCCGGAACATCGTCATCACCGAGATCATTCTCCACACCCGGAAAATAATAATCCACCACCACCACCCCAAATGGATCCGGGCAATTTCATGGAGAGATTAGCGGTATATTTGGAACAAAGGGCTCAGGAAAGAAACAATGCACCTCCAGCTGGGAATCATGGAGGAAATCTAATTATAGCTACTCTCCGGGAGTTTAAGAACCAAAATCCACCGGTTTTCATGGGTGGAAATGATGTCCAAGCAGAAGAATGGCTCGTGCAAACTAACCGGGTATGGAATCTCATACCGTGTGGGCCTATGGAGAAGCTACAATGCACACTTACCATGATCCAGGGCCAAGCTTATAGTTGGTGGTCAAGCTTGCAAGGAAGATTAGAGGCTACCGAGGAGGAGATCACATGGGAGGTGTTTGTTCGTGAATTCAAGAATAAATATATTCCCAAAGCTACAAGAAATCGAAGGGTGAGAGAATTTATGGAGCTCAAACAAGGGGGTATGTCCGTCACTGATTATATCAACGAGTTTGAAAGGCTCTCTCGTTATGCCCCGAACATTGCCAATGATGATGAAAGCAAGGCTTCTCAATTCCTCCAAGGACTTCGGGAGGATATGAAAGATGCTCTAGAGGCTTCTAACACAAGTACTTGGGCAAAGGTCACAGATAAAGCTCTAAGGGTAGAAGAGCGTGTTGTGATGAGGAGGAAGAGTACTCATACCGGGCAAGGGTCTAGCTCGGGGAATTTCCATAAGTTCGGAAAGAGGCCGGCATTTCAAACTTTTCAACAAGCCAAGCCTCAAAACAAACAACCTCGACCCGCGGGACCCAATCAACCGAATCGACCCTTAGCACTTCCGGCTCCACCTAAAGTGCAATGTACCTATTGCAAGGGTCCTCATCACGTGGATAATTGCTTCAGGCTTCATAAGAGGTGTTTCATTTGTGGGGCACAGGATCATATGGTGAACACATGCCCGAAGAAGAAAGATAACCCGAGGCCTGCAATCCAAGCTAGGGCTTATGCGTTGGGTGGTGAAGAAGAGCAAGCTGTGGAAATCGACCCAAATGCCGTGATCGAAGGTACTATAAGCATTCATGGCACTACATTACATGCATTATTTGATCCCGGGGCCACTCATTCCTTTATTTCCCGGGATATTGCCGCTTCTATGTGCTTGCCTATTTCCTTGTGTGCGCATGATTACGTGGTTAGCTCCCCTCTTGGTGGTAGTTTAGTAACTTGCAGGGTTTTTCGGGGTTGTCCGGTTAGCTTCGAAGGCCGAGTTTTCCTCGCAGATTTGATTGAAATGCCGATGCAGAGGTATGATGTAATCTTGGGTATGGATTGGTTGTATGAACATGGGGCTCAGATGGATTGTCGGGGTAAGAAAGTTTCTTTTGGTTCAGTGGTGTTTAAGGGCGAAAAGGTGAAGTTAAGCCCGTTTATTTCTTTTGTTGAGGCGAGTAAACTGGTCCGGGACGGTGCGACAGGTTTCGTGGCCTATCTTTTGAATAGACCGAAGGATCAGGCCAAACTTGAGGAGACGGAGGTCGTGCGAGAGTATATCGATGTTTTCCCTGAGACTTTGGGTTCTCTACCGCCTGATAGGGACATCGAGTTCGTAATCGACCTTTATCCCGGAGCAGAGCCTTTCTCGAAGACTCCCTACAGAATGGCTCCTGCAGAGTTAAAGGAGTTAAAAACGCAGCTTGATGAGCTGTTGGCTTGCGGGTACATCCGCCCGAGCACTTCTCCGTGGGGTGCTCCCGTTCTATTTGTAAAGAAGAAGGATGGGACGTTACGGATGTGTATAGATTACCGTGAGCTGAATCGGATGACAGTGAAGAACAAATACCCTTTGCCTCACATCGAGGAGTTATTCGATATTCTGCAAGGCTCGAAAGTCTATTCCAAGTTAGATTTGAGGCAGGGTTACTATCAGCTGCGAATTAGAGAGGAAGATATTCCAAAAACTGGTTTTAATACAAGATATGGGCACTTCGAATTCGTTGTCATGCCGTTTGGATTAACTAATGCTCCAGCCGTATTTATGGATATGATGCACCGAGTGTTCAGGCAGTTTCTTGACAAATTCGTGGTTATATTTATAGACGACATTCTGGTGTATTCTAAGTCCGCTGAAGAGCACGCTCAGCATCTTCGGATCGTTTTGGAAACTTTGAGGGAACACGAGTTGTACGCGAAGTTCAGTAAGTGTGAATTCTGAATCGACCGAGTTGTATTTTTGGGTCATATAATTTCAGGTGAGGGGATTGAGGTTGATCCATCTAAGGTTGAATCCGTGCTTTGTTGGGAGAGACCTAGAAATGCCTCCGAGATCAGGAGTTTTATTGGGTTAGCCGGCTACTATCGAAGGTTTGTTAAGGATTTTTCTAAAATTGCCGCTCCGTTGACTCGTCTGACTAAGAAGGAAGTGAAATTCGAATGGGATGATAAGTGTGAGGCGAGTTTTCAGACATTGAAGGTGAAATTAACTTCAGCACCGGTTCTTACTTTACCCGAGGGTACCGAGGGTTATGCGGTTTATACAGATGCTTCGAAAGAAGGTCTTGGTTGTGTTTTGATGCAGCACGGTAGAGTGGTAGCTTATGCTTCGAGGAAATTGAAGGAGCATGAGAAGAATTACCCTACCCACGATCTCGAATTAGCTGCCGTTGTGTTTGCTTTGATGAAGTGGCGACATTATCTCTACGGTACCACGTTCGAGGTATTTACAGATCACCAAAGCCTCAAGTATCTCTTTTCTCAGAAGGATTTAAATGTAAGACAGAGGCGCTGGATGGAGTTGTTAGAAGATTATGATTGCACCATTCAGTACCATCCGGGTAAAGCAAACGTGGTCGCCGATGCCTTGAGTAGAAAAGTGAGTGTGGCTAATTTGGAAGCAGGTTCTCCAAGTTCGGGTTCAGAGATCTTGGTTTCGGGAACTTGGTTGGCTAATCTTACAGTAATACCAGATTTGAAAGGACAGTTGTTGGAAGCACAGAATTCAGATGCAGAAATTCAAAGGTTGGTAGCTCGTTCCAAGAACGACCCGAATTCTAAGTTTGGGATTGATGATTCCGGTTTGTTAAGGTTCGAAGCGAGAATATGTGTCCCAGAAGAGCTCAAGAGGCTTGTACTTGAGGAGGCACATCGCTCGAGGTACTCGATTCATCCGGGAGGTACTAAGATGTATCGGGACCTGAAAGAGAAATTCTGGTGGAATGGCATGAAAAGGGACGTCGCGAACTTCGTGAAGCGATGTCTGACGTGTCAAAAGGTGAAGGCAGAACACCAGAAGCCGGGAGGAACTCTCCAACCACTTCCGATTCCCGAGTGGAAGTGGGAGCAAGTGACTATGGACTTCGTGTCCGGCTTGCCTAGAGTCAAAGGAGGGTTTGATGGAATTTGGGTAATTGTCGACAGATTAACTAAGTCTGCCCATTTCCTCAAGGTTCGGATGTCCGATAAAGTTCCAAGACTAGCCGAGTTATATGTTCGAGAGATTGTAAGACTACATGGAATTCCGGCTAGTATCGTTTCGGATCGGGATCCACGGTTTACTTCGATCTTCTGGCAGAATCTCCAAAAATGTTTGGGCACCAGGCTCAGGTTTAGCACCGCTTCACATCCTCAAACGGACGGTCAATCTGAAAGGTTAATTCAGTACTTAGAGGATATGCTTCGGTAGTGTGCTTTGGATTTCCAGGATAAGTGGGATGAGCATCTGGCTCTAGTTGAATTTGCTTATAACAACAGTTATCAAGGTTCGATTAAGATGGCACCTTATGAAGCACTTTATGGAAGAAAGTGTAGGTCGCCTTTGTTTTGGGATATCGAGGATTGGAGGTGGACCGAAGAGAATAAGCTCGAGAGGGCCGGGCCTAAGGAAAACATTGTTGCTACTATTGAGAAGATTCATACGATTAGACAAAGAATGAGGGCAGCTCAGGCTCGACAGAAGAGCTATGCCGATAAGAGAAGAAGGCCCTTAGTGTTTGAGGTCGGAGATAGAGTTTTTCTGAAAGCATCTCCAAGGAAAGGCTTCACTCGAATAGGTAAAGGTGGAAAGCTCAGTCCACGATACCTAGGGCCATTTGAAATTTTGGAAAGAATTGGAGAAACGGCGTACAGATTGGATCTACCACCGAATTTGACCGGGATACACAACGTTTTCCATGTTTCTCAGCTCCGCAAGTACCATCCCGATGAGGCAACTATTCTTCCAGTTGAAGAGGTTCAGTTAGAGCCGGATTTAACAATAGAAAAGCATCCGGTTGCAATTCAGGACCGGAAGATGCAAGAATTAAGAAAACGGCAGATTCCTTTGGTCAGAGTACTTTGGAGGGATCAGAAATCCGAGGAATCGACTTGGGAAACTGAGGAGAAAATGAGGAACTTATATCCGGAGTTGTTTGAGGACTCGGTTCGGACTTGAGGGCAAGTCCTTTTTAAGGGGGAAAGATTGTGACACCCCGACTTTCAGACCGTACAGGTATGACGTATGTGCGCATTTAAAATTATTATTTACGCATTTTATATTTATTCTAATTGTTTATTTGAATTATTTAATTTCAATTCTTATATGAATTATTTGAATTTACATGAAATCTTCGAATTATATGTCAAAAATTTGCCTCAAGTGATTTATGATATGTGAATTTAATTTTCCCGAACTTGATTTAATTTCGTTATGACCTTAACTGATCATTCATGAACCTTGAGAACCTATTGGCTTGGACTTAATTGGTTATATTTCAAAAGCTTGGGGTTTCACTTGCATAACTTATTAGATTGGAGGACTTAATAGCAATTTTGGCCATTTCTTCTTTCTTCAAAGTAGCATCACATTCCATTTCTTCCTTTCTCTCATACATACATTACATACACATCTTTGCTCTTGTTCCCTTGCCAACCGATCCAAAACCTTTGCCCAAGGTGTGAAGATTTCTTCTCTCAAAATCCGAATTTTGGACATTCAAGCATCATCAACATCATCTCACTCCATCTCTTTGCATCTCTTTTTCATTCAAGGTAAGATGGAGATTTTGTATGAATTCTTGGATTGAATATGTGAAGCTAGGGTTGTGGCTTGGATTGGATGATTTACTTATTTGTTGTTGGAAACATGAGTACATACTTTTAGCTTGAAGTTATGCTTAAAGACTTGGGATTTATGGACTTAGTTGATGAACTTGTATATGGGTTTGATGTTAGTAAATCTTGTTGATCAATGCATGATATGAGTTTATATGCTAGATTTTATTGTGCTTTAAGTATGGTTACATGTTTATTCAAGTTTTGGTTGCATTTGTTGGTTGAAAGTTGGTTGTTGTTGCTGTCACGTTGCATGCCCTGTTTTTTTTCCTGTTTCGAACAGTGACACGGGCGTGTCACTTTTGTTCTCTTCAGTGTGACACGGGGGTGCAAGCTTGGTCGGGCTGATTTTCTGTACCGTGACACGGGGGTGTCACGGTTTGCTTTGTTTTGTGACACGGGCGTGTCACCCTATTTTCATGTATGTTTTCCGCTGTACCGTGACACGGGGGTGTCACGGCTTAGTACATTTCGGTGACACGGGCGTGTCACCCTTTGTTTCTCATGCATTTTTGTTTGCATGCTACTGTACATGCACGTGTTGTATATATATTGAATATATGTAATTATAATTTGGTAACGTTTAAGTGTTCATTTGATATTTCTTGCATTCATAGCATCTATTTGCATCGCCGTGCGTCTAATTGGTACATTATTGAGTCTAAGTCTCGGGTCTTGTCTTCTTTTGTTTCAGAGCCTCTTCCAGAAGTTCGTGAGCCCGAGGTTTAAGTGTTCGTTCGCCCGTTTTGCCTTCCTTCTACTTTTGCAAAGGTGAGGTTAGGATCCTTTATATTAGATAAGCGACCTAAGACCTATTACGTGTTATTTTCTTACCCTGTATGCGAATATATACCTTATATATATATATTAAATACGAGTGCTTAAGCTATGTTATGATTTTGTGAAATAAGCTTTACGTTTTCGAAATTGGTATAAGTATTGGCATAAGTAAGCTATATTTTGAAATTCGTTATTCGTATATGATATGTTTGAGCGAGTTGTACCCTGAAAGATGGGAGTTTGGTTTGATTTGGTTTGTTGGGCCCGGAGACGTGGGTAAGGGAGACCCGGGACGACCACGGGGTCGCCGGTTATGACCCCTGTGCACGTTCTCATTTGAGATATTCACGTACGACCTATGGAGGTTGGGAAGGCGTGGTATCTTGAGCCCTCGGTGGATAACCGGGGAAGGCATATTGTGGGTTAGCTGCCCCGTATGTGTTTGGTAATGTAGGTGTTAGGGTTTGATTCCCGATACACCATGGATGTGAGGTTGGGAATTTTGATTTGAATTCGATTTTTATGTTATGTTTGATGGAGTAAGGGATAGTCCGTTCTCGCCGGACTTATGTTTATGTTCTGTTTGATAGATTATGGATCGAGATAGGTTTTCCTTTATATTATATGCTATCTTTGGAAAATGATTTGGTATGAAAAACCCTAGCCTCGATTCATGACTATCACCTTTGTAATATGCTCTGCTCTATATGTATTTAGGTGTGGGTGTGCGTTTAAGCCCCCTCACTCAGTCGAGTTTTGACTGACCCCTCTCTTTTCCCACCTTCAGTGCAGGTTGTTTCGAGCTAGGCGGGGAAGTGCGAGTCTTGGTCTTGTACTTGTGTGTCTAGGTCGAGTTGCATTCATACTTCTTGCATTTTGGATACTCTTATTATGTATTTGATGTTAGAATTATATTTTGCTGAATTATGGGCTTTTGATGTATATACTCGATCTTTTGGACCGTGAGGCCATTGTAAATGATGTAAATGTTAGTTATAGAGCTCTTTTCGATCCTTATGTTATTGCTTCCGCATTTATATGTTTGTTTTGGCGCGCTCTGTCCGAGTTTTAGCCCCGCCTAGCCTAAGGAGTGAGTGTAGGTTCCGTTCGCTTAGACTTGGACTCATGTGTGGAAATCCATTTCATATGTGGATTCGGGTTTAGGTGCGGGGGATGTGGTGGCCCACCGCTCCGGGCGTCACATCCTTAAAGTGGTATCAGAGCCCTCGGTTGCAAAACCGGAGCTCTAGAGTCGTGTCGGGTGAGTCTAGGTCGTACGGCTTAGGACAATGTGGTTATATGCATTTATGTGATTATTTGTTATCTTCTTGTTAATCGTGCACATGAACATGTACTAACCCTCACGCATATGAATTGGAATCTTTTCTTTTGTAGAAATATGCCTCCCCGAAGACACCACCGCCGAGATAGATCTCCGGAACATCGTCATCACCGAGATCATTCTCCACACCCGGAAAATAATAATCCACCACCACCACCCCAAATGGATCCGGGCAATTTCATGGAGAGATTAGCGGTATATTTGGAACAAAGGGCTCAGGAAAGAAACAATGCACCTCCAGCTGGGAATCATGGAGGAAATCTAATTATAGCTACTCTCCGGGAGTTTAAGAACCAAAATCCACCGGTTTTCGTGGGTGGAAATGATGTCCAAGCAGAAGAATGGCTCGTGCAAACTAACCGGGTATGGAATCTCATACCGTGTGGGCCTATGGAGAAGCTACAATGCACACTTACCATGATCCAGGGCCAAGCTTATAGTTGGTGGTCAAGCTTGCAAGGAAGATTAGAGGCTACCGAGGAGGAGATCACATGGGAGGTGTTTGTTCGTGAATTCAAGAATAAATATATTCCCAAAGCTACAAGAAATCGAAGGGTGAGAGAATTTATGGAGCTCAAACAAGGGGGTATGTCCGTCACTGATTATATCAACGAGTTTGAAAGGCTCTCTCGTTATGCCCCGAACATTGCCAATGATGATGAAAGCAAGGCTTCTCAATTCCTCCAAGGACTTCGGGAGGATATGAAAGATGCTCTAGAGGCTTCTAACACAAGTACTTGGGCAAAGGTCACAGATAAAGCTCTAAGGGTAGAAGAGCGTGTTGTGATGAGGAGGAAGAGTACTCATACCGGGCAAGGGTCTAGCTCGGGGAATTTCAATAAGTTCGGAAAGAGGCCGGCATTTCAAACTTTTCAACAAGCCAAGCCTCAAAACAAACAACCTCGACCCGCGGGACCCAATCAACCGAATCGACCCTTAGCACTTCCGGCTCCACCTAAAGTGCAATGTACCTATTGCAAGGGTCCTCATCACGTGGATAATTGCTTCAGGCTTCATAAGAGGTGTTTCATTTGTGGGGCACAGGATCATATGGTGAACACATGCCCGAAGAAGAAAGATAACCCGAGGCCTGCAATCCAAGCTAGGGCTTATGCGTTGGGTGGTGAAGAAGAGCAAGCTGTGGAAATCGACCTAAATGCCGTGATCGAAGGTACTATAAGCATTCATGGCACTACATTACATGCATTATTTGATCCCGGGGCCACTCATTCCTTTATTTCCCGGGATATTGCCGCTTCTATGTGCTTGCCTATTTCCTTGTGTGCGCATGATTACGTGGTTAGCTCCCCTCTTGGTGGTAGTTTAGTAACTTGCAGGGTTTTTCGGGGTTGTCCGGTTAGCTTCGAAGGCCGAGTTTTCCTCGCAGATTTGATTGAAATGCCGATGCAGAGGTATGATGTAATCTTGGGTATGGATTGGTTGTATGAACATGGGGCTCAGATGGATTGTCGGGGTAAGAAAGTTTCTTTTGGTTCAGTGGTGTTTAAGGGCGAAAAGGTGAAGTTAAGCCCGTTTATTTCTTTTGTTGAGGCGAGTAAACTGGTCCGGGACGGTGCGACAGGTTTCGTGGCCTATCTTTTGAATAGACCGAAGGATCAGGCCAAACTTGAGGAGACGGAGGTCGTGCGAGAGTATATCGATGTTTTCCCTGAGACTTTGGGTTCTCTACCGCCTGATAGGGACATCGAGTTCGTAATCGACCTTTATCCCGGAGCAGAGCCTTTCTCGAAGACTCCCTACAGAATGGCTCCTGCAGAGTTAAAGGAGTTAAAAACGCAGCTTGATGAGCTGTTGGCTTGCGGGTACATCCGCCCGAGCACTTCTCCGTGGGGTGCTCCCGTTCTATTTGTAAAGAAGAAGGATGGGACGTTACGGATGTGTATAGATTACCGTGAGCTGAATCGGATGACAGTGAAGAACAAATACCCTTTGCCTCACATCGAGGAGTTATTCGATATTCTGCAAGGCTCGAAAGTCTATTCCAAGTTAGATTTGAGGCAGGGTTACTATCAGCTGCGAATTAGAGAGGAAGATATTCCAAAAACTGGTTTTAATACAAGATATGGGCACTTCGAATTCGTTGTCATGCCGTTTGGATTAACTAATGCTCCAGCCGTATTTATGGATATGATGCACCGAGTGTTCAGGCAGTTTCTTGACAAATTCATGGTTATATTTATAGACGACATTCTGGTGTATTCTAAGTCCGCTGAAGAGCACGCTCAGCATCTTCTCCATTAAGAGCATATCCATGAGCCTGAATAGTTGGCCTCTTCTTCGGGCAGGTGTTCTTCATGTGATCAGCAGAGCGACATACCAAGCATCTACCCAAAAACTTCCAACACTTGTCCAATGGGTGAAAGCCCTGACAGTGAGAGCAACGAGCCTGAGTTGGGGCCGGTAAAACTGGAGGTGCTACGGGAGTAGTAGTTCGTCGCTCCCGCACTCGTCGCTTCTTAGCTCTCGATCGATCACAATAAAAAATCTTATGCTTCGGTGACCCGCAACCGTAACATCTCCCTAACCTCTCCCAACACGTATCGTACACATGGGTGTCTCCTCCACAATAAGTACACAGTTGGGGTCCATTTCTCGGCTTTGAAGTACTCCCAGCCTTGTGTTTCTTCCCACGTACTTTTTTACCTCGAGCCCCAAGTCCGCTCCCCGATGTATCTCCTCCTTTGCCCAAGTCTCTCATGCCAACCTCCAATGCTAATGCTCTCTCAATAATCTCCTCCCATGTACCCGTGTTTCCCATGAGCACAAACTCCTTAAGCTCACTCTGTAGACCCTCCAAGAAATGTCTAGCCTTCATCCAATCATTACCCATGATGTGGGGTACAAACATACCCAACCTCTCAAACTCCTCCATGTAACCCTTAATAGTCTTATCCCCCTGCTTAAATGTGATGAAGGCTACCAATCTCTGCCTCTGTAGGGTAGCCGGCGTGAACCTCTTCCTAAACTCCGAAACGAACACATCCCATGTCAATCCTCCACCCGTTGCCCCAAACCTCTAAACAATTTCTCTCCACCATTGTTCTACAGGTCCACGTAAAAGTAGAGGGGTAAGTCATGCCATACTATGAGTGTCGCATGGCCACGCTTCAAATAAGCCCTCTATCCCCGAAAGCCACTGATTAGCACAAATTTCATCATCTCCTTCGAATAGGGTAGGGTTGAAAGACTGGAACTCTAGATACAACCTTGCTATGGAGTTTATAGGTGGTAAGTCGGTTGGAAGTTGCACTTGATTGTACGGATTATGTTGAGAAGGCTGACCGTAGGGGAGCATCCTGAAAATCTCAACAAATATAGCACAGGTACATGTATGTCGGTTAGTAAATGCTCATGTCACATACTAAATCAAGCAAAGCACCAAGGAAATGTAATACTTCACATAATGTAATTTCAGCAAGAGTGATGGAAATTCAAATGCATAGTCTATCAAACGGTGAGGTACATGCACACAATCATATAATCATGAAACAATTTACGGCGCAGGGTCAAAATATCAAGTCAAACAAATGCAATGCGCAGTTATTCCTATATCGTACGACCTAGACAGACTCAACACGACTCCAGAGCTCGGTTTTGCAACCTAGAGCTCTGATACCACTTAAGGATGTAACACCCCAAACGGAGAAGTGCTACATCCCCCCGCACTAAGACCCAGACCAGGCCATGAAAAGGGAATCCATGCCCGAATCCGAATCAGAGCGAACGGGAGACAAACGCACACGCTATGCTAGGCGGATCTAACTTGACAAACTCAGAGTGCGGAAGCAACACAAACATTCAAACAAGATAGCGGAAGCATTTAAATCAACATTCAAAAACAAGTGACGGGTTCAACTAGCATAAATACCTAGTCCCGAATATCAACAATAAACATAACAGGTGACGGGTTCAACTAGCATAGATACCTAGTCCCGAAAAGTCAGATCAACATAACATACTAATCATCAACTGCCACAAGGGCAGAATAGGAATGCCACGCAGGGCTACCGAATAGTAAAGTATAATCACAAGTCTAAAGTGTATGAAAGACAAATGCAACTAGAAAGGCTAGACCGACGAAGTGTAACTCAACCACTTACTCCCGCCTAGCAAACGCCAACATACCTGCAACTAAAAGTGTAAATGAGGGGTCAGTCAACTTGACCGAGTGAGAGGGCTAACGCACACCCACAATATATATACAGAGCATAGCACATATCAGAAGGGTGGACTCATGAACCGGAGATAGGTGTTGCATACCAAAGACGTTTCCAAAAATACCCAAAAGATAGTTATATAGGTTTTAGAAAACATTTCAAAAACTCTATCTCGATTCATGATTCCTAGACAGAACAAATCACATGTTCAGCGAGTGCGAGCTTCCAAGCTTTACTCCTCAGAACATAGCAAAACATAAAATACAGAATCAAATCCAACCTTTACACCAATAATGGAGGGGATGTGCCGTCCCCAAACCATCTAGAACATACACACCCTCAAGGGGTAGCGAACCCACAAGAGTCCTCCCCGGCCTTAGCCGAAGGCTCAAGATACAACGTCTCCCTCATCACCCTAAGGTCGCGCAATGATATCTCAAATGGAACTACGCACAGGTATATCCCCGATGTCCTTAACAGTGTCGGGGGCTCTTTACCCATAGCTCCTTGGAACTACACACAGGTATATCCCCGACGGCCCTAACCGTCCCGGGGGCTCCTTACCCATAGCTCCTCGGATCCACATACAAACATACATACATACAGATGCCAATATTTCATGGCCAACTCGCTACAGAACATAACGTAACATACTTTTCAAAACAGCTTACATATGCTTTCATATCTAATTTTCCAAAACAGAGTTGGTTCACAAGGTCATAAACATATCACATCCAACACATACGTATATATACTAGATATACTCGCATGCAAGGGTTGAAATCAGCATATCAAGGCCATAGGTCGCATAACTATACAAAATCCTAAACCTCACCTCGTAGTAGTAGAGTCTGAGAGTGTGAAGGGCCAAACACTCTAAACCTCGGGCTCACCGGCACCACCAAACTCTGTAACGAGACATACAGAAGCCCAGACTTAAACTCTGTATGAACCAAGTAAGACGCACGGCAACATAGAACATCATGTATGAAATGCATTATGGAATGAAATGTATCACATAGGTCACGTAACATAGCATAAGACATGTATTTAATAATAAATTGCACAATTAACATGAAGTACTAGAGTTTAGAGCATAATTAAAGTGATATCATAACATATAATATATTAAGCAATCCAAAGGCTAAGATAAATAATCTCAGTTCATATCATTCTTAAGGTTAAAAGCGCATTTATAACATATAAAGATATTCTAACACTTTCGATAATTAACCAAGTCAGATTATAATAGCAATTACCCTAAAAATAGAAAATGGACAGAACACGTTAATGCCGTCAAAGAAAGAAAGCGGGGTTACCTTGAATTCTCATTTTCATTTTAATACCTAGAATTTATAATTACACTAACACCTAAATATATATATACAACGTTAATTTAGAATATTATATAAGAAATTTCATTTATGCCTAATACACGCCAAGCACTCAATAATAATTAATCTATCTATCTTAATTCAATGAAATATATAATATACACACACGTAATTGATCAATTAATTAAGCATCAGCTAGTTGGCGATTTAAACACAAGAATTCAACACCCAATTTAAATGAAAGAACCAACGTGGCGGCAGGCAAGATTAAAGCAAGTTCCTGCTACCCAATTTTTACATTTCAAGCAATTAATGCATCTCTTATATTTGATTTGAGGAAATATTGACTTTGATTTCCAAAATTGTTACTGAATATGTACCACAAGTTTAAATAATTTCAAGCCATAAAGTCACGATTCCCCATGTACATTTCACGCAGGCCAAGATTAGTAATGTAGTGCATTTTTTTAATTATTAAATACAAAAGTTGGAGGTATGCATTTGTTATTTGTCCAGCTTCTCCATTCTATTTCCAAGCAATTCATCAAGGCAACCAAGGCACTAACACGCAGCAAATTGTACATTCATTACAGCAAATTATTTCGTTTTTTTGTACACCTAACATGCATATTAAATTCAAAAGCACCAAAACTTGAAGGTTGAAGTTGGTGTTAATTCATCCAGATTTCCATTTCCCTTTTCTAAGTAAATCATCACTTTAGTTAAATTATAGGTTATGCTGGCACTTTGGCAAATAATTCGAGAATCAAGGTTTTCATTCAAGAAATCATTTCTTGCGCCGCTGCTCACGATTTCAACAAGAAAGTGGACGAAAAGGAATAACTCCAACCTAAATTAATTAATTAATATATATACCAACAAGCTTGCTCAAGTAATTCAAGATCTCATCATTCAAGTTCATAACAACAAATTTCATGCTCCAATCCAAGAATAGAAATGAAATACCCATTAAAAGAGATCCAAAGTTTACCTTGTCTTGTGAAGGAGTGAGAAATTAAGAAATATGGGCTCTTAGAATGAAAGATGGTTCAAGTCTTGATCTTCTCTTGAAATTTCTCCATGAATCTCTTGGAAGCTAACTTTTGTTGTTTGAAATGAAATAAAAAGGGGATAAAGCTATTTATATGGTGGCTAATAGTTTTAGGTCAAGGTTAGGGTTTCCAAGATAAAACGTGGGGCTAAAGGCTTGAATAGGATTTGGGCCCAAATAAATAACATTCGGCCCAATAAGTCACAATTAAAAAGGTTTAAAGTCTAAATGGTTTCCGAAAAATATAAAATAAATTCCGTTGGACCCTAATCACCGAATCAAGTCCAATGGTGCTGTCGGAATTCGAATTCGAATTCCCGAGCCCATATTGGTCCCGAATGACCCGAACTCACCTAGTTCAAGTTAGGCCCAAAATACACAAGTAGGTCTAAGTCCTATTTAAATCCAATTCCAACAATTAATTTAAATTCATCCAAGTTCCATTCTCAAGTTGTCATGCAAGAATTCATATTTTACCATTTTTGGTTTTTAGTCAATTAAGTCACATTTTCAATCAAAGTCGGAATTAAACACATAAAAAGGAAATTAAATCACATACGTGCATAAGATAAACTCTCTCGTGGCGCATACCTGTACGATTTATCAGACGGGGCGTCACAACCTCCCCCCCTTAGGAGAACCTGTCCTCAGGTTCACTGCTTGAAACAAATCCGGATACAACTTCCTCATCTTCTCCTCAGTCTCCCAAGTCGATTCCTCAGATTTCTAATCTCTCCACAACACTCTGCCCAAGGGAATCTGCTTATTTCTCAACACTTGTACTTTCGTTTCCCTCCCTTTCCTGCTAGGATTGGAAATCACGATCCTGAATCTCAACTGGTTGCTTCACAATCGTCAAATCGGACTCAAGTTGTACCTCTTCAACCGGTAAAACCGTCGACTCATTGGGGTAGAATTTTCGAAGTTGTGATACGTGGAACACATTATGAATCCCAGTCAAACTCGTCGGTAGGTCCAACCTATACGCCACCTCTCCAATCCTCTCTAGAATCTCAACCGGTCCAAGATATCGCGGGCTAAGCTTTCCACCTCTACCAATACGAGAAAAGCCCTTCTTTGGAGATGCCTTCAAGAAGATATGATCTCCGACCTCAAACTCAAGAGACCTCCTCCTCTTATCCGCATAACTCTTCTGTCTATCCTGAGCCGCTTTCATTCTCTGCTGAATCAACTTAACCTTCTCAACCATCTTCTCAATCTTAGACGAGACCTTAGCTCTCGTGAGCTTACCATCCTTAGTCCATCGCCAATCCTCAATATCCCAATATAGTGGCGACCTACACTTCCTCCCATAAAGTGCCTCGTAAGGGGCCATACCAATCGAAGCCTGGTAACTGTTGTTGTAAGAGAATTCAACCAATGTCAAGTGCTTATCCCATTTATCCTTAAAATCCAATGCGCATGCCCTTAACATATACTCGAGGTACTTAATCAGCCGTTCTGATTGTCCATCAGTCTGTGGATGTGATGCGGTGCTAAACTTAAGCTTTGTACCCAAGCACTTCTGAAGATCCTGCCAAAAACTAGCCGTAAACCGAGGATCCCGATCTGACACTATACTAGCTGGAGCTCCATGTAGTCTTACTATCTCATTACAATACAATTCAGCCAACTTAGGTACCTTATCCGTCATCCGAACCTTAAGGAAATGGGCAGACTTAGTCAAACAGTCTATCACTACCCAAATCCCGTCGAATCCTCTCCTAGACCTCGGCATCCGTAGACTGAGCCTCTAACAATCTCTGCTGCCTCCATTGTGAAGTTTACTCTCATTGTCTTTACTGAACCTTTCTCACGATGTCTCGTTGTTATTGGGATCCATTTGAGTACAGGACTGTTGGTTCCATCAAGTTGTTCGACCATTCCCATGAGACGAATAGTTGTCACTGCACTCAACTTCGATGGCGTCGCAATCGTCACTTGTAGACCGTAGCCGGAACAACGCGTAAAGGAACCACAACAAACAAGAGAGAATCCGATCTCTCGGCACGTAAAGTGAGAGAACCCCATCTCTCGAGCACAGATTTGAGAGAACCCCATCTCCCAAGCACAAAATTGAGAGAACCCCATCTCTCAACCTAAGTCTGACAGATTCCAACATCTCCCAAACATTCTAGTTTGAGAAAATCCAGCATTTCTCAAACCCCTAAATTCAAGAGAATCCAACATCTTCGAATACCTGAGTAAAAGAGAATCCAACATCTCTCGTGCACAAAGCTTAGAAAGAATCCAACATCTTTCTATCACATAAATAGAGAGAATCCTAATCTCTCTAACACGTAGAAAGAGGGACCCTAAGGTCTCTCTTGCACATAATCCACTGATCAGTTAATCATATACACACATCAGAGTAACACTTGAAGAAAAGTATGCGATGCATGTTTGGTGTACCGTATACAACTGATATCGGTATCCCTTGAGTATAGATTTAATGCTCATACCTCAACTCAAGGGGGATATCGCGATGGAATCCCTATAAAACAAGGTTACAGTATGTATGTAATATAAGGAGTTAATGAGCAGTCATGAGAGTTTTAGATCACATAGGCATGAACAGTTCATAGAGGTACATAACTCATTGATTTCGGCAACGGTTCATAGCAAGTAGAAATTTCAAGTTACAAGTGCTAAGTTGGGTATCCGAGTTATCACAATTAAAACAACAATTAACGCATATCACAATTGGCAAGGATATCACATAATGATAAGAGTCAAATAAATGATATATGTATGCTCGTGCCATGAATGTTTATTATACCTTCCACCGCGGCATTCTGATCAACCTCCACTGCCTCTTCTTCTCCATTAAGAGCATATCCATGAGCCTGAATAGTTGGCCTCTTCTTCGGGCAGGTGTTCTTCATGTGATCAGCAGAGCGACATACCAAGCATCTACCCAAAAACTTCCAACACTTGTCCAATGGGTGAAAGCCCTGACAGTGAGAGCAACGAGCCTGAGTTGGGGCCGGTAAAACTGGAGGTGCTACGGGAGTAGTAGTTCGTCGCTCCCGCACTCGTCGCTTCTTAGCTCTCGATCGATCACAATAAAAAATCTTATGCTTCGGTGACCCGCAACCGTAACATCTCCCTAACCTCTCCCAACACGTATCGTACACATGGGTGTCTCCTCCACAATAAGTACACAGTTGGGGTCCATTTCTCGGCTTTGAAGTACTCCCAGCCTTGTGTTTCTTCCCACGTACTTTTTTACCTCGAGCCCCAAGTCCGCTCCCCGATGTATCTCCTCCTTTGCCCAAGTCTCTCATGCCAACCTCCATTGCTAATGCTCTCTCAATAATCTCCTCCCATGTACCCGTGTTTCCCATGAGCACAAACTCCTTAAGCTCACTCTGTAGACCCTCCAAGAAATGTCTAGCCTTCATCCAATCATTACCCATGATGTGGGGTACAAACATACCCAACCTCTCAAACTCCTCCATGTAACCCTTAATAGTCTTATCCCCCTGCTTAAATGTGATGAAGGCTACCAATCTCTGCCTCTGTAGGGTAGCCGGCGTGAACCTCTCCCTAAACTCCGAAACGAACACATCCCATGTCAATCCTCCACCCGTTGCCCCAAACCTCTAAACAATTTCTCTCCACCATTGTTCTACAGGTCCACGTAAAAGTAGAGGGGTAAGTCATGCCATACTATGAGTGTCGCATGGCCACGCTTCAAATAAGCCCTCTATCCCCGAAAGCCACTGATTAGCACAAATTTCATCATCTCCTTCGAATAGGGTAGGGTTGAAAGACTGGAACTCTAGATACAACCTTGCTATGGAGTTTATAGGTGGTAAGTCGGTTGGAAGTTGCACTTGATTGTACGGATTATGTTGAGAAGGCTGACCGTAGGGGAGCATCCTGAAAATCTCAACAAATATAGCACAGGTACATGTATGTCGGTTAGTAAATGCTCATGTCACATACTAAATCAAGCAAAGCACCAAGGAAATGTAATACTTCACATAATGTAATTTCAGCAAGAGTGATGGAAATTCAAATGCATAGTCTATCAAACGGTGAGGTACATGCACACAATCATATAATCATGAAACAATTTACGGCGCAGGGTCAAAATATCAAGTCAAACAAATGCAATGCGCAGTTATTCCTATATCGTACGACCTAGACAGACTCAACACGACTCCAGAGCTCGGTTTTGCAACCTAGAGCTCTGATACCACTTAAGGATGTAACACCCCAAACGGAGAAGTGCTACATCCCCCCGCACTAAGACCCAGACCAGGCCATGAAAAGGGAATCCATGCCCGAATCCGAATCAGAGCGAACGGGAGACAAACGCACACGCTATGCTAGGCGGATCTAACTTGACAAACTCAGAGTGCGGAAGCAACACAAACATTCAAACAAGATAGCGGAAGCATTTAAATCAACATTCAAAAACAAGTGACGGGTTCAACTAGCATAAATACCTAGTCCCGAATATCAACAATAAACATAACAGGTGACGGGTTCAACTAGCATAGATACCTAGTCCCGAAAAGTCAGATCAACATAACATACTAATCATCAACTGCCACAAGGGCAGAATAGGAATGCCACGCAGGGCTACCGAATAGTAAAGTATAATCACAAGTCTAAAGTGTATGAAAGACAAATGCAACTAGAAAGGCTAGACCGACGAAGTGTAACTCAACCACTTACTCCCGCCTAGCAAACGCCAACATACCTGCAACTAAAAGTGTAAATGAGGGGTCAGTCAACTTGACCGAGTGAGAGGGCTAACGCACACCCACAATATATATACAGAGCATAGCACATATCAGAAGGGTGGACTCATGAACCGGAGATAGGTGTTGCATACCAAAGACGTTTCCAAAAATACCCAAAAGATAGTTATATAGGTTTTAGAAAACATTTCAAAAACTCTATCTCGATTCATGATTCCTAGACAGAACAAATCACATGTTCAGCGAGTGCGAGCTTCCAAGCTTTACTCCTCAGAACATAGCAAAACATAAAATACAGAATCAAATCCAACCTTTACACCAATAATGGAGGGGATGTGCCGTCCCCAAACCATCTAGAACATACACACCCTCAAGGGGTAGCGAACCCACAAGAGTCCTCCCCGGCCTTAGCCGAAGGCTCAAGATACAACGTCTCCCTCATCACCCTAAGGTCGCGCAATGATATCTCAAATGGAACTACGCACAGGTATATCCCCGATGTCCTTAACAGTGTCGGGGGCTCTTTACCCATAGCTCCTTGGAACTACACACAGGTATATCCCCGACGACCCTAACCGTCCCGGGGGCTCCTTACCCATAGCTCCTCGGATCCACATACAAACATACATACATACAGATGCCAATATTTCATGGCCAACTCGCTACAGAACATAACGTAACATACTTTTCAAAACAGCTTACATATGCTTTCATATCTAATTTTCCAAAACAGAGTTGGTTCACAAGGTCATAAACATATCACATCCAACACATACGTATATATACTAGATATACTCGCATGCAAGGGTTGAAATCAGCATATCAAGGCCATAGGTCGCATAACTATACAAAATCCTAAACCTCACCTCGTAGTAGTAGAGTCTGAGAGTGTGAAGGGCCAAACACTCTAAACCTCGGGCTCACCGGCACCACCAAACTCTGTAACGAGACATACAGAAGCCCAGACTTAAACTCTGTATGAACCAAGTAAGACGCACGGCAACATAGAACATCATGTATGAAATGCATTATGGAATGAAATGTATCACATAGGTCACGTAACATAGCATAAGACATGTATTTAATAATAAATTGCACAATTAACATGAAGTACTAGAGTTTAGAGCATAATTAAAGTGATATCATAACATATAATATACTAAGCAATCCAAAGGCTAAGATAAATAATCTCAGTTCATATCATTCTTAAGGTTAAAAGCGCATTTATAACATATAAAGATATTCTAACACTTTCGATAATTAACCAAGTCAGATTATAATAGCAATTACCCTAAAAATAGAAAATGGACAGAACACGTTAATGCCGTCAAAGAAAGAAAGCGGGGTTACCTTGAATTCTCATTTTCATTTTAATACCTAGAATTTATAATTACACTAACACCTAAATATATATATACAACGTTAATTTAGAATATTATATAAGAAATTTCATTTATGCCTAATACACGCCAAGCACTCAATAATAATTAATCTATCTATCTTAATTCAATGAAATATATAATATACACACACGTAATTGATCAATTAATTAAGCATCAGCTAGTTGGCGATTTAAACACAAGAATTCAACACCCAATTTAAATGAAAGAACCAACGTGGCGGCAGGCAAGATTAAAGCAAGTTCCTGCTACCCAATTTTTACATTTCAAGCAATTAATGCATCTCTTATATTTGATTTGAGGAAATATTGACTTTGATTTCCAAAATTGTTACTGAATATGTACCACAAGTTTAAATAATTTCAAGCCATAAAGTCACGATTCCCCATGTACATTTCACGCAGGCCAAGATTAGTAATGTAGTGCATTTTTTTAATTATTAAATACAAAAGTTGGAGGTATGCATTTGTTATTTGTCCAGCTTCTCCATTCTATTTCCAAGCAATTCATCAAGGCAACCAAGGCACTAACACGCAGCAAATTGTACATTCATTACAGCAAATTATTTCGTTTTTTTGTACACCTAACATGCATATTAAATTCAAAAGCACCAAAACTTGAAGGTTGAAGTTGGTGTTAATTCATCCAGATTTCCATTTCCCTTTTCTAAGTAAATCATCACTTTAGTTAAATTATAGGTTATGCTGGCACTTTGGCAAATAATTCGAGAATCAAGGTTTTCATTCAAGAAATCATTTCTTGCGCCGCTGCTCACGATTTCAACAAGAAAGTGGACGAAAAGGAATAACTCCAACCTAAATTAATTAATTAATATATATACCAACAAGCTTGCTCAAGTAATTCAAGATCTCATCATTCAAGTTCATAACAACAAATTTCATGCTCCAATCCAAGAATAGAAATGAAATACCCATTAAAAGAGATCCAAAGTTTACCTTGTCTTGTGAAGGAGTGAGAAATTAAGAAATATGGGCTCTTAGAATGAAAGATGGTTCAAGTCTTGATCTTCTCTTGAAATTTCTCCATGAATCTCTTGGAAGCTAACTTTTGTTGTTTGAAATGAAATAAAAAGGGGATAAAGCTATTTATATGGTGGCTAATAGTTTTAGGTCAAGGTTAGGGTTTCCAAGATAAAACGTGGGGCTAAAGGCTTGAATAGGATTTGGGCCCAAATAAATAACCTTCGGCCCAATAAGTCACAATTAAAAAGGTTTAAAGTCTAAATGGTTTCCGAAAAATATAAAATAAATTCCGTTGGACCCTAATCACCGAATCAAGTCCAATGGTGCTGTCGGAATTCGAATTCGAATTCCCGAGCCAATATTGGTCCCGAATGACCCGAACTCAACTAGTTCAAGTTAGGCCCAAAATACACAAATAGGTCCAAGTCCTATTTAAATCCAATTCCAACAATTAATTTAAATTTATCCAAGTTCCATTCTTAAGTTGTCATGCAGGAATTCATATTTGACCATTTTAGGTTTTTAGTCAATTAAGTCACATTTTCAATCAAAGTTGGAATTAAACACATAAAAAGGAAATTAAATCACATACGTGCATAAGATAAACTCTCTCGTGGCGCATACCTGTATGATTTATCAGACGGGGCATCACACGGCAGCACCAAACACTGGGTAAAGAATTGTGATAAACCGGGAACTAGAGGTTCGTATGAACATCATAGTGACATTAGCCATAAGGGAGACGAATGTTGGGGAAAGCTTGAAAGATGATTTAGTTGTGGAAATTCAGCACTTTGGGTAAGGGATTGGAATCAGATGATGGACCGACAGAATTTGGAAGGGCTTCGTGGGAAGTTAGCAAAGACCTTGACTCAGGAAGAAACCAAAGATTGGGCCACCGCTACCGAGCTAGCTATGGAAGTGGAAGCAGAGGAACAAAGACTTGAAACTAAGAAGAATGTTGCTAATCCTTGTTTCAGTTCGGGTCTTAAGAGAGCTGTCCCTAGTTCTTTCTCTCAACCTCCACCACGGAAAAAGGGCCACGTGATGGTTAAGAAAGGGAAAGGAAAGGAGATCCTATCAACTGCACAAGGGCGTAAACCTTGTGATCATTGTGGTAGCATCATCATCGTAAGGGAAATTATTGGAAGAAGCTTGGTAAATGTTTCAATAGTGGGAGCACCGGACACATAGCAAGGAATTGTACCGAACCTAAGACTAAGGGACCGGGTGATGAGATAAGGCCCGTGGTACATGCACGTGCCTATGCGTTGAATGGTGGACAAGAGGATGATGAGCATGATTTCATTACTACGGTGAAAGGTACGGACTGCATTCACGGCATTGCACTCATACATTTTGATTTGGATATTATTGTTACCCGATTGTTACACTTGTGACGTTATATGCTAGAATGTGATTATTTGATATGCATGTGACTTGTGTTGCTAATTGCTTTAAGTGCCAATGTGAATATGGTAAGTTCGAAATTGAGTGTTCTTTACCGGGTGGTGTACTTGATAGTTGATACATGCACTCTACCTAAACTTGAATTATTTTGCAGCCTCTCTTATGCTTTGTTGGTAATGATTGACATTAAATGTTACGTTTGTATTTAGCTTGTCTCCTACTTGTGTAAATTGCATAAATGCTTTGCTTGATCAGTTGTGCTGCCATGTGATAACTTTAGTAACCCTTGCATTAATGCAACCTTGAGATTTATGAGCTATGTTGAATGGATGTAAAGCATGAATAAGTACTTGTGAGACCATGTTGTTTACTTGTTTTCGGGATGCATGATTATTGTTGAAATTATGTCAAAATTTTTTATTTATGGGGAACTTTCATGTAATTGAAGAATCATGCTTAATTAGTTAACAAATGGATGGTTTATGTCAAGTTGCTAGGAACCTTAAAGGATATTTTGTATTAATTCCAAACTTATGTGAATCGCCTAGGGGGATCTAATTGTAATATCTCTAAACCTTGAATATGTGTAAAAAACTTGAGTTTATGCTCCGATGCATGTTACGAATTCGTAAGGCATGATTAAATGAATTGAGAATTTACCTCTTACTTAAACATGACTTTATGTGATTAAATTATGTTGTTCATTTGAGCATGATAATATGGGATGACGATGCATACACTCATCTACGATTTCGAATATGAGACTTGAACTGATCATTAGAGGGTGATATAAGGAATCGAGAATATGTTGTTTACCTTGGAAGTATGACCTTATGTGAATAAATGTATGTCTTATATGTATTGAGCATGACGTACGTATATTTGAGCGCTGCATAGACTTATACATGATTAAGATTACGACATCTTCATTAGTACTACTTGAATTAAATGTTAAAGTATGACTTGTAATTGCTATGTTTAGATACTTACAGCTTCATGTACGTTAAATGCTCAAATTTACTTTATCTATGCATGTTAATACAAGACTTGAGCTTGGAAATTGAATCAAATGACCTTTCTATGGATGCTGGTACTAGGTACGAAGTTAGTAACCGAATTGCTTGATCTTGGATACTTCGGTGAACCGGTATGTTGTAGGTATGAGTTATTCTTGTGATAATTGTAACCTTGAACCTTGCACATGCTTGACTACGTGCGCTTTGTTACGGTGATCCTTGAGGGACGCTCTTGACGCGACGAAGCTTTTACCTCACCATTAGGAACGACTCAACCGTACCGCGGTCCCTTGTCGTGTGTCTTGTTTGTGCTTTGCATGTTTTGGATCCGAGTAGTTGTGTGTGTGCTTTTGTGCTCGGGTGTTGAAGGGTTCTCCCTCTTTTGTGGTCGGGGGATGTTGGGTCCCCTCGGTTTTAGTCATTTGGGAATGTTACATCCTCCCGAATTTAGGAGTTTGTGAGATGTTAACTCTTTTAAACTTAGATGTTTGAGGGATGCGGGATTCCTTCGAACTTAGGATGAGAGACGGGGTTCTCTCGTTGCTTGTTGAGAGACGGGGTTCTCTCGTTGCTTGTTGAGAGACGGGGTTCCCTCGTAGCTTGTTAAGAGATGGGGTTCTCTTGTTGTGCGTCTCGTCCCGTTGGCTAGCGAGCTCAGATGACTCCGTCCAGAAGGGATCTTTTGAAGTGGATAAGCGAGATCAAAATGGACTGAAGGAGTATGTACCAACTAAAATCTTTTGCATCGACAAGTGTGGAAGGATAAGCCACATGTGGGAATGGTATAAGACCAACAATAGAGTTGTGCCACACGAATGAGGAAAGAATTTGATTCGAAGACGGTGGCCAAGTCTTCTTAGAGGCAACACCAAGAAGGAGTTTCTCACAAATCAATAAGGGCGGTGACCTAAACCTGAGATCTATCGAGCCGCTTGGAGCTATGAATGGATTGAGAAAGTATTTCCGAGAGGAGATGGGGACTATTCCGATGAAAGAGGTACACTTGGATCAGGACTTGACACGTAACAACCGGGGAAGATTTTAGACGAAATACCATGGATTAAGAATTCAGCTAACTCCTTTGGATAAAGCCTATGGAGAAATCTCAAGCAGAAGAAGCAACTTGGAAGACAGAAGAGAAGGTGCAGAGTTTCCACACTGAGTCTTTTCTGCTGGTAAACCTGGGGACCAGATTTCTTTAAGGAGGGGAGGTTGTGGCGCCCCGCTTCTCGATCAAGGTAGGGTTTGGCACGAGAGTGTACGATTTACCTTTCTATGCATGATTTATGTGGATTTATGCCTTAATTTGATAGACATTTGGTGCTTATGTGAAAAACATGGTTTACATGACTTATGTGGCTATTTGATATGATAAGTATGTGCTCGTATTGTGCTTAAAGAGTTTTGATAACATGCTTTATGGTTAAACGAAATAATGTGCTTATTTGGATATTAAAGCATAATTTAGGGACTAAATGGTAAATTTATTTTCCAAGCCTGGAACCGGTTAGAACTTAATGAAATTGAGTAGATAATTCGATTACGAGTTCGTGGGTTCTTAAATCGCTCAATTCGGAGTTCGGACGAAGAAGTTATGGCCATTCTACGAAAAGTCAACCCTTTTAAGCCTAAATGTTGACCTACGACCCAATTTCAATTCTGACCCAATTTGAGAACCAATTTCACTTAAATCCTACCCGTATGACCCGCTCCATGATCCTATTCAGCTGACTCAAATCAGATCCTAAACACCAAACATAAGTTACGTTATTTTCCAAGAATCATATTCATTCTCTCCCAACACGTTTTCAAAGTCTATTCATATTCTCTCAAGAACTTTAAGCCACCTACAAGCCATCTTCAAGAGCCAAGAGTGAAGGTTAAAGCTGGAGATTCAAGACTAAAGAACAAGATTTCTTCTTCGATTTTCAGCTCTCAAGGTAAGCTTATGTGCTCTTTTTATGGGTTTGTGTTCTTGAAGCTTTTAAGCTTGAATATGAATCTAGGGTTCATGTTAGATTGGATTAGATCCGAATTTTATGATGGAAATATGTTTATCTTGATGCTAGGAACGATTTGATATAAGAATTTCTTGTTTTCATGTTCATTTGAAGATTTCACCATTAAAGCACTTTGAAGCTTTTCATAAGAACTTATGCATGTTCATGCCCTAGCTTGTTTTAACTTGATTTGATAATGGATTAATGTTCCTTATGTGCTTTTATGAAGAATAGGATAGGTTTCCTTGAGTTTCATGCTTATTTGAAGAATCCACTACTGATGACCTTTGAAGCTTTCTTGAGAATTCTTGCATGTTTATGTTCTTGTGTGATTTAACTTGATTTGATGATCGATTCTTGTTCCTTTAGAAATTCCTTGAAGAATGTGATTAATTCCTTTGAGTTTCTTGCATGATTGTTGATTTCACCATTGTTATGCTTAAAGCTTTCATGAAACTTGTAGAAGATGAAGTTCTTGTATGAATTGCTATCTTTCTTGATGTTTATATGTTCCTAAGTGCTTTATTATGTAACTTGATGATTTATGATGCTTATTTGTGGTTTTGGAAGCTTAATTTCATGTTTTGGGGTGTTTTGAACTCATTCCCATCGAGTTTGAAGTTGTTGTCACGTTTTTTTTAAGTTCTGGGCAGAATCCACTAGGGTGGATTTTTGCTGTGTAAAAATCCATGGGGGTGGATTTAATGCAGTAGCTTCTGGACCAAATCCGCGAGGGTGGATTTTTTGTGAAGGAAAATCCACGGGGGTGGATTATCCCCAGCCTTGTTTTCTTGATTCGTTTCACTTGTTTTGGCTCTCGTTTGTTCCTTACTTGTTTATATTATGTCTCTAATGTATTGTGACCTCGTTATATGTTGTGACATCTCATGCATACCTTATATTATGATCTTTATACCTCAATTATGCTTAAGTTATCTTAATTGACTAAGTTATGCATTTATTTAAAATGTGTTAAGTATGATTCATATGTCGCTTATTACATATGACTTGGGAAATTGATATATGACTTATATGATTCAATATGATCATAATTGCCAATCTTTACCATCGTTGAACATTCCTTGCACACCATTAACATATTTGCATTCATTTCCAAGTCGTGCGTCGTCTTGTTGGGTTTCGAGTCGAGTCTTACCTTTGTTGGTACGTTGTCTTGTTAGGTGGTGAGTCTCCGGACGTGTAACCTTCCTTGTTCGTGCTTGATCTTCGAGGTTCTTGGTAAAGGTGAGGAGTTATATATATGTAAAATATTTTCAAAAATGTGGACACCTATAGCCTTTCATATTTATTGGTTTTAAACTCCGTTTTCAAACGTATATATATATATAGGCTTAATAAGCCATGTTTTGTGAGCTATGCTCATATATTGGATATTCGCTTATGGTAATGGTTTACAAGTAGAACTTGAGTTTTCGTATATGGGATAAGTACCCAAAATGCCTTTAGAACTTTTATTTGGATATTATGTATGTGTGAGTTGTGTAGCGAGGTTATGATGTACCTCGCAAGGACGCTTGCTTGGGGCAATCGAATTTGAGCTCGGGATGGAGGTGAGAGATATTCCGGGAAGGCAAGGGCCGATGGATGTCCTTATCCAAAGTTCCCACTGTGGACAAGACTATTAAGACTCCGGGGAGGTTTCGGGGTTGAAGTTTTCTTGGAGAGAGCTAGGTTGCATGGACCGAATTCTCTACGTTATGGATGCTCGAGGGGTGCACACCCTCGACATCAACGGTGTAAAGGTTGGATTGGTTTGAATTTTTTGTTTGGGAAGATCGGATGGAGTGCTCGTTCTCGCCAAGCCGGTTATGTGTGGTTTATGATCCATATTTTTCTAAAACTTGCATTTACTTTAAAAATAAGTTGGATCATGAACACCTTTGATTTGAGCATGCTTTGAACCTTCTTATGTTAATTAAATTATGTATACTTCTCCTCACTAGTTCTGTTTGAACTGATCTCCTTTACCTTTCGTGTCCGCAGGTTGCTTTTGGAGTTATGCTAGGTGGGAGTCTTTCTTGAGAGTCTTGTCTAGTTGTCTAGTCATGTTTGTTGCTTTTACTTTGGTTTTGTTACCTTGGAGTTGTTTTGGATTTAGCATGTACGTTATCGGATTTATTATCTTGTTAGTTGGACCGTGGCGGTCTCTAGGATGATTTACATTCCCGTATTTTGAGCATTTCATGCTGGACCGTGTTGGTCACTTAATTGATCATTTAATCTTTCGCATTTGTTTTCATTTGACTTGAGAAGGTCTGAAGTGGGTATATTGAATTTGAACTCTTATGCATGTGGTATGCTTTAAGCTTCAGCGTATTTGTGTTTGTTTTAATTCTCTTGATTTGAGTCTAGTACCGCCTAGCTAGGATGTCCGTTTGTCACCGCTTGCTTCGATCTTGGCGGGTATATGGATAGCAATTCTATATACAAGCTAGGCCCGTAGCGCAGGATAGGCGTGGGATGCCCTTGTTGGGGTGTTACATATTATCTATATAATATGTATATGATCATATTAGTGCTTTATTATTATATACAAATATAATGAATATGAGTGTGAAAGTGTATAAGAGTTATATATGAATATATATATATATAAATGAAGTTATGTGATGATATGAATGAGTGAATCATGCATCTATATAGAAAATTACATGTCTCTTGCATGAGTGAATAATACAAATGAAATGTTATACAATGGAATTACAATAAAAATGATCACATAGACAAATATGCAATTAATCACATAATCTACTTAGTCACCTAATGCAATTAAGTACGCTTAACAAATCTAACTCCCAAACTCGCACGTGTGGCACGCGTACCTGAATAATTTGAACATGTGGGGCGTTACAACCTCTCCCCTTTAAAATGGACCTGTCCTCAGGTCTACCGCCTCGAGTTCTGGACTCTTAAGCAACTCTCCAGTGTTCATCCCACGCGGGTTAGCAACTCCCCGTTGCTGTGAACTCACGACCTTTAACTCACTGGAACTCACCCACTCGTAAAACGAAACTACGTGAGAGCAAGTTTAACACGTAACAAACAACGACACTAGAGCCCTGTCTCTTAAACAAGCAACGAGAGAGCCCCGACACTCAAACAAGCAACGGGAGAGCCCCGTCTCCCGAACAAACAACGAGAGAACCCCGTCTCTCAAACACAAAGAATGAGAAACTCTAAACCCAACACAAAAGGCTCAACACTCTAAGGCAAAAAGCAACCACCAACACACAAAGATACAGTCACGTTACAGAACAAGTTCACAAGAAGCAATTAATACAACAACAATCAAAGAACTTATCGGCACAAATTAATTAAAGTCAAGTTAAATGTATGCATATGCCATGAAAGTTTGATGTACCGTTCACTGTTGATCGAGAATCTTCCATGATGGTGATCTGACTCAACATTTAATTGGTCCTTCGAGACCCCTGTACCTTTGACATTACACTTTGAAATGCCCGATGTGATCTACACTTCAATGTCCACCCGAATTTTACTCCACAAGCAACTTTTCTTTCCTTATGAATTCCACGTTCTGAAGTTCCCTCCTACTTGAGGCCCACTTGATCTTGATCCAATCCACTTATCCTTCACCACGAATTATACTCAGTCTTCTCGAATGATAGTGCTAGTCTTTAATAGCTTGAATTCTACTCTTAAATTCCAAAAGTACCACTGATTCATTATAGAAGCATCTGACGAGCCTATAACTTGTCTTGTTCATCTGGTGTATTGCCTCGTGGATCTTTCACTTCCAACACTCAGTTAAATTAAATCTCACTTTATCCTTTCTATTACATAGTGATGTAATCGGTTTTTTTGTTTTTTTTTAATATTTTTCTTATTAATCCTTGCCAATTTCTTCTTGATCCCCTCAACGTCATCTCCCATAGTACCTAAATGTTATCCTCGAAGTTCATCCTCTTCGTGTTTGGGATTGCATCTAATGTTAGAACTCCCAGCTCAACTCTTACCACTTTTATAGAATTCCTATCGCTTATTTACCCTTACAATTCCGTCCTTCCTTCTAAGAGTGAACCGGTTGGCCACGATCGTGATTTTAATTTATTTTCCGGTCGGACTCTCCCCCTTAAAAGCTCTATTCCCAATTCCTTGAACTCGTTCTATTATTCATGAGATAGGAAATCCTCAACTCCTTCAACCTTGTTTTCACGCGGCCCGGTGATCTTACTTACAATCACTTTGAAGTAATTGGTATGGATAATAACTCACTTCTCCCGAATTCTAATTAGCCGCCTGGAATGCTCGGCCTAATCTTTAAATATCTCACAATGTAGTCTCCAATCCTGGTAGCGTTCACGATTTATCGTGGAAAACAACTGCAACCTGCTTCTCTTATTCCCATTCTTCGGTTCAAATTTCTGATTATATATGTATAGATAAATGATATATATGTATAAAGTTAGATATTATCTATATAATATGTATAGAATCATATTAGTGCTTTGTTATTATATACAAATATAATGAATGTGTGTGTGAAAGTGTATAAGAGTTATATATATATATATATATATATATATAAATGAAATTATGTATATATGCATGATTCACTCATTCATATCATAACATAATTTCATTTATATATATATAAATGAAATTATGTTATGATATGAATGAGTGAATCATGCATATATATATAAAATTATATGTCTCTTGCATGAGTGAATAATACAAATGAAATGTTAAGTAATGGAATTACAATAAAAATGATCACATAGATAAATAGGCAATTAATCACATAATCCACTTAGTCACCTAATGCAATTAAGCACGCTTAACAAATCTAACTCCCAAACTCACACGTGTGGCTCGGGTACCTGAATAATTTGAACATGTGTGGCGTTACAATACCATCTCTCTGGTTGTCTAGGAATACGTTCAGAACGTCTTATTTGAGGAGGATTTTCGCGTGTATCACTCTCTTGGATTAGCTGAGGGACATTTTTCTCCAAACTTGGTGTGGGACCTTGGTCTCGAACTTCTTCGACTTCTGCGATCTTACCTTTCTTTTCTTTAAGGAAAGAGTCCTCAAGAAAAGTGGCGTTTCTTCACACAGAGACCTTTTGTTCAAGAGGATCGTAGAAATAATATCCTATTGACTTTAGTATATCCTACGAAGTTATATAAGCTTGATCTAGCTTCAAGCTTATCTCCCACTGTCCTCTTCAAGTAAGCAGGACAACCCCAAATTCTTAAGTAAGAATAGTTAGGGATTTTGCCAAACCACATCTCAAATGGGGTTTTGGGTACAAATTTGGAGGGAACAAGATTCAGAATCTTAAGTGTTGATTCTAAGGCATAACCCCAGAATGAAGGTGGAAATTCAGTGAAGCTCATCATGGAATGAACCATATCAAGTAGGGTTATGTTCCTTCTCTTCGAAACTCCATTTAATTGAGGAGTTCCCGGAGGAGTCCACTGAGAGAAAATTCCATTATCTCTGAGATGATTAAGGAATTCATCACTTAGATACTCGCCACCTCGATCAGATCGAAGTGCCTTAATCTTGTGACCGGTTTGGTTCTCAACCTCCTTTTGAAATTCCAAGAATTTCTCAAAGGCTTCGGATTTATACTTCATTAATTACACATAACTAAAACGACTAAAGTTGTCTATGAAGGTTATGAAACACAGATGATTGTTTTTCGTACTTACACTAAGTGATCCACAAACATCAGTATGGATTAAATCCAACACTTTAGTGGCACGTTGCACTCTACCATTGAAGGGAGTTTTGGCCATTTTTCCTTTAAGACATGATTCACAATGAGTTAACTCTTTAAGTTCATTATCATAGAATGATCCTAAAATAGTTAACTTAGCAATCTTGTCTTTGGAAACATGGCCTAAACATGTGTGCCATAAAGATGCCGAGATCTTGTCATCTCTTTTGCATTTGTTTAATTGTTGTATATTCAGAATATTAGTGTCTTTAGTTGTATAAAGTCCATTAGATAATGTACCAAGCAGAACGGAAGTTTTATTCTTCTTAAGATAAAAATTTTCATTTCTAGAAAAAGTCTCAAAACGTTCACAATCAAGTATTAGAATGGAAATGATATTATGAATAATAGAAGGTACATAAAGGACTTTGTTCAAAACTAAAGTAAAGACACCTAAATCTAATCTACACGTCCCAATGGCTTGAGCTTGAACGATTGATCCATTCCCAACCTTTGAGACGCATTCTCCTTCTTTAAGCTGCCGAGCCTCATTTAGCATATGTACATCATTACAGATATGAGCTCCACAGCCAGTATCAAGTACCCAAGAATTAGAATCAATAGACAGATTCACTTCAACAAGAAATGCACCTTCTTTAGAGTATACTTGTAACGCCCCAACTTTTCAGTATTTTAAAATGACATATGTGTTTACTAATTTGTGGAAATTAATTGGCTTTCAATGTTTTCTATAATTAAATTTTATTATTTAATTGTTAAATAAGTGATTAATTGAAATATATGCAATATTTGAATTTGAATTAATATGAATAACTTGTGTGCTCCTTAATTGTGCGTTTAGATTATTTAATTGCTCAATTAAATATTTTTTATAATTATTATTTGTAATTCTCATTAATTTTCCGATTTTATGCATTTCATTATATTTTTATTAAATATTTAAAATGGATGCTTAAATTTGGTTTGAATTTTGAACTATATGAATTCTTGGTCGATTTGCATTTACATGACCAGTTGCACGTTGTTACTATATGAAATGAATCCGGAATTTTGTGGAAATTTAATATGTTGTCGATCTGTGTGTCATGAATGTGCATGTATGCTCGTTTTACTTTTTTCGATTCGTTTGATTGCATTTTAAATTTATTTGGTATGATTGGAACTAAACCGGGGGCTAACGAGCACTTAGCGCACCCTCGGTTTCGTATGTGATATCTTGAGCTCGGGAACTCGGATTCGAGTTCCGTCACCTCCATTCAATCCATATCGATGATTTAGAGAAAATGGGATAAGCCTCATACCTTTTTAAGATCATTTAGATTCTCAAATTTTAACCAAAACGAGCACCTCGCGCTTAAAAATGACAAACCATTGACTTTTCCAAGCTACGGGCCTATATGAACGTCCCTAGACCCTAAACCCATGACCTAGCCCACTTGATGCACTCTCTCACTCCCCACTCAGCCCCCCAACCGAACCAAACTGTAACGCCCCAGTTTTTCAGTTTTAAATAATGTGACGTATGTGTTTACCAAATTGCGCGAATTAATTGTTTTTACGTGTTTTATATTTAACTTTATTATAATTGTTATTAGTTTATTATATTATATTATATTATATTATCTTATTTTAATATTATAAATTTTAAATATATATTTCGTATTATATATATATATATATATGTTTAATTATATTATTATTAATTTAATGAGTATGCTAATTATAGGTTATGTTAATTAATCATGGTTTAATTAATTATTTATATATATATATATATACGTTGAATTATAATTATTGCATGAAAATTATAATTTTTGCATGGGAATGATTTCTGCATGAATTTTATTTCATTTGCATGGGAATTAATATTTTATGCATGAAATTTTTATGTATTTATGCATGAATTGTATGTATGAGTTTGTTCGTTTATTTTGTGCTTCGTTCTTGTATGAAATGATATTGAAATGCCACGAATTTGTAATATGTCGTAAATATATGTGTTATGGACATGATTTTATGCTCGGTTTACATTTTCGAATTCATTTGTTATGTTAACGGATTTAATTTGTTTCGAGGAACCAAAACGGGAGCTAACGAGCACTTGGCGTACCCTTGGTTCCGAATTTAGTATCTTGAGCTCGGGAACTCGGATTCGAGTTCCGTCAACTCCGCTGAACTCGTAACGAAAATTCGAGTTTAGTAAACTTAGCCTTACATTTTTCCTAAGTCGTTTGAACCTCCGAAATTCAACCGAAAAAACGAATCGGCGACCAACTTGACCTTGTTACACTAAATCAGCCATATCTTGTCCAAACCATAACCAAATTAACCATGGTTTGATTCTTTGAAACCCTAACTCAACCATCTATCATGAAATAACAAGCCTTGACCGAGATTATCCTCACACAAGCCCCAAAACTCAGCCAAAGCTACTGTCCTGCATTCCAGTCCCGTAAACCTTCAAACCTTGGAGATTTTGGAGCTCAAATCTCATCCAGACTTCAACCAATCAACAAGGTAAGCTTAGGGTTGTATTATATGATTAATTCTGATCATTTCCATCCTTTCATTCATGAAGTTGATCATGGTTTCATCATTTCTGGACATTTTACCGAAAATAAGAAAATTTGGGCAATTTCTTGATCTCCTTCGATTCTCAATGGTTTTGATTGATTCCAAGCTTGATATTGATTGTTTTAACATCCTCATATCATTTATGATTATTGATTTCTTGATGGTTAAGAGGTTGGTGAGATTTCATTAATGGAATGTTCATATAATGAATGAATTGTTGAACTGATCTTCCCTCCCTTCACGTACGGCTTTGCTGCTAGCTTTTGGAACTGAATTACATGTTGCTATGGGGTTGCTTGGCTGTGTGTTTGATGGCCCATATGACCTGATCTGAGTAGGATCATTTGAGAGCAGACGTACCCTGTTTTCCGCGATTTGTTGCCCTGTTTTTCTGCTGTCAAAACTACCGGGAACTCTCTTGCTTTTGCTGTCATTTTCTGGGCTTTGTGGGATTAGGTTTAGATGAGTTCTTGCAGCATATCATGCATGGTTTCGTTGCCTTTCTTGCTTGTTGTCGCCTTCGCTGCTGCTGCGTTTCTGCTGTCAAAACAGCGCTGTTGCAGGCGAGACACGGGTGTGTCTTTTCCCCCCTTCCGGCGTGTAACGGGGGTGCTGTGTGGGCTGGGATTTCTGTACCGAGACACGGGGGTGTCTCGGTCTAGGCTTGGGAGGTGACACGGGGGTGTCACCCCGTTTTTCTCGACTCCTTTGCTTACGTTTGTGGTGTGTTTGCTGTTGCATATATGTATATATCTATGCTGTATATTGGTGTAGTGTGTCCATGTGCATGCATGGCTAAGAGTTGTGTGTGAGCATAGAGTGTTGCATGTGTATATATATATATATATATTATGTATTTGTGTGCTGTGTGAGTACGTGCATGCTTATGTTGTAATATATATATATGTATAAGATTGTGTGTGCATGGTTTTGTGTATAAAATTGCATGCATATACTATAAATATATACATGCATGTGTACGTGTGGGTATATATATATTATACATTTAAATGTTAATTGATTATATATTATATATATTTATTATATATTTCAATTATTATTTGATTTAATTCAATTTTGAAAATTAGTTGATTTCTATTTCACGTATTTAATTTACCGACTATTGATTTAACGTTCTATTTATTTTATTCCTAAATATGAATATGAATATTATGTGTTATGATTATTAAATGAATTCATGGATTAATGGATATGCATTATGAATATTATGAATGTTATGAATTTATGAAATTATGAAATATGAATTTATGAACTTATGAAATTGAATGAATATATGAACGAATAAATGATTATATGATTTAAATCTCTTAATAGTGCACATGAACATTTTATTGATATAACATGATCATTTATGCACTCATGTTATATTCACTTCATTGCCGAGCGTCATATATGGTTCATTGGAGTCTCGAGTCTCACAAACACGTCATGTTGTCTTTTGTACAGTTTATCTCCAGGGTGGAGAGATCTTGATCGTTCAGGCACTTGATACTCGTATCCTTGTATCGTCACGGTTCAGGTGAGGGTGGTTTTCGTTTTAGCTATGTAACAAACCCTACAACCCTTATGTGAAAAGTTTTAGCCAAAACCTTATGATTATATGTATATATATGGTTTTCAAATGAAGTTATCGAGTAAATCCTTCTGAATTATGCGTATGAGCGTATAAACTTAAAAATGGTTTTGTAATGAGGCTATGCTCCAAACCGTGTGTCTTCATGCTAGCTACGGAATAGGATGACACGGAGAGGTACGTATATAGCATATGCCGAATTACACGGTAAGGTATGATTTCTTATGATATGATTTATGAATTATGATATGTACTTATGAATTGATATGTTTTGGCGAGTCACATTTCTGATTTATGATTGTTCGGGCCCCGGGAATTTGGTTTCCTTAAGAATTTTGTTGAATTACTTGTTGCATTTTATATGGATTCTTGTCTTTCGTATTGAATATGTGCCATGAGCATGCACTAATCGCATGCATCCATTCTCGAAAAGAGTTATGATTTCCAGGTTATAAAGATGATATCAAACCACGGCCAAGTTCTATGATCACAACAATCTATTACAATTCCTTCGGAGGCACGGAAGATAGGAAGGATGCCCGGGGAGGAGTGTGGAGAATGCTAGTTGTATGGCTTTGTAGACTGAGTTGCAATTAACGGTTGGGATTCAGAATGGGAGGTTCGACCTTGGCGATGTGATGGCAGAGGAACATTTGGGGTAATAGGAATAGGAGTTAATCAATGGATTGTTGTGACTCAGAAGAATAACTTATATGAATCCACTACCTGAAGTGCATTAATTGGATTCAACAGGATCTCGCAACCTAAGAAATGAAGGGAACAAAACCTTGAAGATATATTGGTCCCGGATTTGGATCATGGAAGAGGTACTAATAATTAAGAGGAGTAGAGATAACAGGGGTCCGGTCGAGGTTATGCATCAAGGGTCTACAAAGAAAGACTTCGAGCTAAGCCCAGTGATTAGAAGTCGGGTTTTAGAAGGCAAGCATTTGGGTAAACACAAGTAGAGGGAAGGTGGTGAAATTGAGAACAGGATTTGAGTTCGCTTTCCCAAATCCAAGCTGAATTGTCATGTTGTGAAGTGAATTGGAAGATATGGAGCAACAAATGGAAACGGTAAAGAAAGGAAATCATGCGCTCAAATATAAGCAATTGGAGGTGAATTAAATCCACAAAGGATAAACGCGGAATTCTTGATTGAGGTGATGATTACAAGTAAAGGTCGAATTTCGAGGAGAAGTTTGGATACTAACTCTGTGGACATGGAAGAATTAAGGATTAAGGAATTGCAATCTCGGGTAGTAGAAGATACAAGTGATGCAAAAAGACTCATGGAAAATTTGAAGACCGTGGGAAAGGCAAGGGATCATCACCAAGTCAAAGTAACCTCGGGATTGGAGGAACGAGGAAAAGCTACCGAGCTAATAGCTTACCACCTTGGTGACAGGTTTCAAAACATTCATAGCATGTGCATCATATTTCGCATTAATTGTTTATTCTTTTAACCTTATGTTTATCCGTGCATTTCTAATTGGTTTTGTTACGCTAATGTGTTGTATAACTGCTTGATGTAAATGTGACACATGCATTGTCATTTTAACCCAACATGCAGTTTAGTGTTTACTTGATAGGAAGTTCTTTCGCCTCAACTATCAAGTATCAGTTCAACCGAACCGCATCTAAGTTATGAGGAGGAGAAATAATAGGATGACGTTAGAAGGAAGGTGAAATTGGGGGAAATAAGAACTTCTATTAAGGGATAGGTTAACGGAAACAAGAATTCAGAAAGAGAGATGAGACTAGAGTTCCGGACAAGATTAAGAAAGGAGTTTCGGACATCTAGAGAACTAGGGAAGGAGTGAAAGGCCAAATCTTTGATTTCTATATCAGTTAAACTCCACTTAATGGGAATTACTCATCAAGACTTTCGACAAAAGAAGAATCGATGGAGTTCAATTCGGGACAACAGAAATTTAAGGGGGAGAGTACGACCGAGGAACAAATTGGACGACTGAAAGGGTGCCTGAAGAAATATTTCAGTAAGAATAACGAAAGTGTAAATTAAGGAAGACCTGGGAGTCCTATTAGTGATGTTCAGAAATAAACAAGATGGCTTGAACAGTTAAATTGTTAAGAGGAGAGTTAAGTTACTCAATTAGGGTTGGAGTCCCTCATTAGGTACAACGGAAATGGCTTGGAGAATATTCCTATGTATAGAACATGGATCTGGGGATAACAGAATTATAAGGGAGCTTCTGGAAACTCCTAAGTCAGAATTGACAAAAGAGAGAGTGTCGAATCAAGTTGGCATATGATGGAATGATGGCGATCACGAGTAATCCAATAGGGTACAAAAGGGGGTTTAATAATGACAATATTATCAAGTCTTCGGTTAGTCCCACGTTACTTCGGAAGGAAATCTAAGAAGAAACCAAACCGGAAAAGATGATCATTGGAGGATTTACATCAAACTTCAAAACGCATCAAGAACATTTTATCTTCGGTTCAAGAAATGTGGAGCTAGATGCCAAATATAACCTTAAGGGGTCAAAAGGGAATGAATGGATACCATGAACGGAAGATGGAAAAGGATTCGTGTTAAGGAAGATCCTAATGACGAATACCTCTAGGTAGGGATTGAATCGTCAAGGTTGTCAGGAGTAGTTATCCTTGAGGGTATTTTAGACTCCGATATGGGTAAGATAGTAGCTAGGGACCTAACTTCGAGACGGATGGTCTAAGGGTATTCGGGAGGTCAAACTTGCTTAACTACAAAGAGTTGGTTGAATGAAGATTAAGGGAAATGATGGAGACTGGGAGCAGTACCAGGCAGAAGGGATCTAAGAAGTATAATCCCTGAAGGATTCATTAATTGTTTCATCGAGGTACCCTGAAGAGGTTAAAGACAAACTGAGCATTGAATCTATCTTCTGGACAGATGATATACTGAACAACGACAACTCACAATTTTAAAACTTCGTGACCTACGGTGAACGGTATTTATAGCATTCATGATGCATACATTCATGCAAATTCAATTTATTAATTTCTTTGTTATGTGCTTTATTTTCTTATCAAGTTAAACTACGTGAAGTAATTGATGATTAACGTGGATGATACCTGTTACTTGCCTTGGGGTGGCTTGTGTGATTTTGAACTGGATTTTGCGTGTGTTGCTTGGGAGTATTGGAGACTTCCTTGATTTATTTATTTTGTTTGAGAGACGGGGTGCTCTAGTTGTTTCTAAGAGACGGGGATTCTCTTATTTTGTTTGAGAGACGGGGTGCTCTCGTTGTTTCTAAGAGACGGGGATTCTCTTATTTTTGTTTGAGAGACGGGGTACTCTCTTTGGTCGTGAGAGACGGGGTTCTCTCATTGTTGTTGGGGAGACGGGGTTCTCTCATTGCTGCTCGAGAGACGGGGCTCTCTCCTTGTTGCTTGTGAGAGACGGGGAATCTCTCATTGTTGGATTTCAAGCGTACTTTGAATCCGAGGACGGATTCCTTTTAAGGGGGAGTGATTGTAACGCCCCAGTTTTTCAGTTTTAAATAATGTGACGTATGTGTTTACCAAATTGCGCGAATTAATTGTTTTTACGTGTTTTATATTTAACTTTATTATAATTGTTATTAGTTTATTATATTATATTATATTATATTATCTTATTTTAATATTATAAATTTTAAATATATATTTCGTATTATATATATATATATATATGTTTAATTATATTATTATTAATTTAATGAGTATGCTAATTATAGGTTATGTTAATTAATCATGGTTTAATTAATTATTTATATATATATATATACGTTGAATTATAATTATTGCATGAAAATTATAATTTTTGCATGGGAATGATTTCTGCATGAATTTTATTTCATTTGCATGGGAATTAATATTTTATGCATGAAATTTTTATGTATTTATGCATGAATTGTATGTATGAGTTTGTTCATTTATTTTGTGCTTCGTTCTTGTATGAAATGATATTGAAATGCCACGAATTTGTAATATGTCGTAAATATATGTGTTATGGACATGATTTTATGCTCGGTTTACATTTTCGAATTCATTTGTTATGTTAACGGATTTAATTTGTTTCGAGGAACCAAAACGGGAGCTAACGAGCACTTGGCGTACCCTTGGTTCCGAATTTAGTATCTTGAGCTCGGGAACTCGGATTCGAGTTCCGTCAACTCCGCTGAACTCGTAACGAAAATTCGAGTTTAGTAAACTTAGCCTTACATTTTTCCTAAGTCGTTTGAACCTCCGAAATTCAACCGAAAAAACGAATCGGCGACCAACTTGACCTTGTTGCACTAAATCAGCCATATCTTGTCCAAACCATAACCAAATTAACCATGGTTTGATTCTTTGAAACCCTAACTCAACCATCTATCATGAAATAACAAGCCTTGACCGAGATTATCCTCACACAAGCCCCAAAACTCAGCCAAAGCTACTGTCCTGCATTCCAGTCCCGTAAACCTTCAAACCTTGGAGATTTTGGAGCTCAAATCTCATCCAGACTTCAACCAATCAACAAGGTAAGCTTAGGGTTGTATTATATGATTAATTCTGATCATTTCCATCCTTTCATTCATGAAGTTGATCATGGTTTCATCATTTCTGGACATTTTACCGAAAATAAGAAAATTTGGGCAATTTCTTGATCTCCTTCGATTCTCAATGGTTTTGATTGATTCCAAGCTTGATATTGATTGTTTTAACATCCTCATATCATTTATGATTATTGATTTCTTGATGGTTAAGAGGTTGGTGAGATTTCATTAATGGAATGTTCATATAATGAATGAATTGTTGAACTGATCTTCCCTCCCTTCACGTACGGCTTTGCTGCTAGCTTTTGGAACTGAATTACATGTTGCTATGGGGTTGCTTGGCTGTGTGTTTGATGGCCCATATGACCTGATCTGAGTAGGATCATTTGAGAGCAGACGTACCCTGTTTTCCGCTATTTGTTGCCCTATTTTTCTGCTGTCAAAACTGCCGGGAACTCTCTTGCTTTTGCTGTCATTTTCTGGGCTTTGTGGGATTAGGTTTAGATGAGTTCTTGCAGCATATCATGCATGGTTTCGTTGCCTTTCTTGCTTGTTGTCGCCTTCGCTGCTGCTGCGTTTCTGCTGTCAAAACAGCGCTGTTGCAGGCGAGACACGGGTGTGTCTTTTCCCCCCTTCCGGCGTGTAACGGGGGTGCTGTGTGGGCTGGGATTTCTGTACCGAGACACGGGGGTGTCTCGGTCTAGGCTTGGGAGGTGACACGGGGGTGTCACCCCGTTTTTCTCGACTACTTTGCTTGCGTTTGTGGTGTGTTTGCTGTTGCATATATGTATATATCTATGCTGTATATTGGTGTAGTGTGTGCATGTGCATGCATGGCTATGAGTTGTGTGTGAGCATAGAGTGTTGCATGTGTATATATATTTATATTATGTATTTGTGTGTTGTGTGAGTACGTGCATGCTTATGTTGTAATATATATATATGTATAAGATTGTGTGTGCATGGTTTTGTGTATAAAATTGCATGCATATACTATAAATATATACATGCATGTGTACGTGTGGGTATATATATATTATATATTTAAATGTTAATTGATTATATATTATATATATTTATTACATATTTCAATTATTATTTGATTTAATTCAATTTTGAAAATTAGTTGATTTCTATTTCACGTATTTAATTTACCGACTATTGATTTAACGTTCTATTTATTTTATTCCTAAATATGAATATGAATATTATGTGTTATGATTAATAAATGAATTCATGGATTAATGGATATGCATTATGAATATTATGAATGTTATGAATTTATGAAATTATGAAATATGAATTTATGAACTTATGAAATTGAATGAAATATATGAACGAATAAATGATTATATGATTTAAATCTCTTAATAGTGCACATGAACATTTTATTGATATAACATGATCATTTATGCATTCATGTCATATTCACTTCATTGCCGAGCGTCATATATGGTTCATTGGAGTCTCGAGTCTCACAAACACGTCATGTTGTCTTTTGTACAGTTTATCTCCAGGGTGGAGAGATCTTGATCGTTCAGGCACTTGATACTCGTATCCTTGTATCGTCACGGTTCAGGTGAGGGTGGTTTTCGTTTTAGCTATGTAACAAACCCTACAACCCTTATGTGAAAAGTTTTAGCCAAAACCTTATGATTATATGTATATATATGGTTTTCAAATGAAGTTATCGAGTAAATCCTTCTGAATTATGATTATGAGCGTATAAACTTAAAAATGGTTTTGTAATGAGGCTATGCTCCAAACCGTGTGTCTTCATGCTAGCTACGGAATAGGATGACACGGAGAGGTACGTATATAGCATATGCCGAATTACACGGTAAGGTATGATTTCTTATGATATGATTTATGAATTATGATATGTACTTATGAATTGATATGTTTTGGCGAGTCACATTTCTGATTTATGATTGTTCGGGCCCCGGGAATTTGGTTTCCTTAAGAATTTTGTTGAATTACTTGTTGCATTTTATATGGATTCTTGTCTTTCGTATTGAATATGTGCCATGAGCATGCACTAATCGCATGCATCCATTCTCGAAAAGAGTTATGATTTCCAGGTTATAAAGATGATATCAAACCACGGCCAAGTTCTATGATCACAACAATCTATTACAATTCCTTCGGAGGCACGGAAGATAGGAAGGATGCCCGGGGAGGAGTGTGGAGAATGCTAGTTGTGTGGCTTTGTAGACTGAGTTGCAATTAACGGTTGGGATTCAGAATGGGAGGTTCGACCTTGGCGATGTGATGGCAGAGGAACATTTGGGGTAATAGGAATAGGAGTTAATCAATGGATTGTTGTGACTCAGAAGAATAACTTATATGAATCCACTACCTGAAGTGCATTAATTGGATTCAACAGGATCTCGCAACCTAAGAAATGAAGGGAACAAAACCTTGAAGATATATTGGTCCCGGATTTGGATCATGGAAGAGGTACTAATAATTAAGAGGAGTAGAGATAACAGGGGTCCGGTCGAGGTTATGCATCAAGGGTCTACAAAGAAAGACTTCGAGCTAAGCCCAGTGATTAGAAGTCGGGTTTTAGAAGGCAAGCATTTGGGTAAACACAAGTAGAGGGAAGGTGGTGAAATTGAGAACAGGATTTGAGTTCGCTTTCCCAAATCCAAGCTGAATTGTCATGTTGTGAAGTGAATTGGAAGATATGGAGCAACAAATGGAAACGGTAAAGAAAGGAAATCATGCGCTCAAATATAAGCAATTGGAGGTGAATTAAATCCACAAAGGATAAACGCGGAATTCTTGATTGAGGTGATGATTACAAGTAAAGGTCGAATTTCGAGGAGAAGTTTGGATACTAACTCTGTGGACATGGAAGAATTAAGGATTAAGGAATTGCAATCTCGGGTAGTAGAAGATACAAGTGATGCAAAAAGACTCATGGAAAATTTGAAGACCGTGGGAAAGGCAAGGGATCATCACCAAGTCAAAGTAACCTCGGGATTGGAGGAACGAGGAAAAGCTACCGAGCTAATAGCTTACCACCTTGGTGACAGGTTTCAAAACATTCATAGCATGTGCATCATATTTCGCATTAATTGTTTATTCTTTTAACCTTATGTTTATCCGTGCATTTCTAATTGGTTTTGTTACGCTAATGTGTTGTATAACTGCTTGATGTAAATGTGACACATGCATTGTCATTTTAACCCAACATGCAGTTTAGTGTTTACTTGATAGGAAGTTCTTTCGCCTCAACTATCAAGTATCAGTTCAACCGAACCGCATCTAAGTTATGAGGAGGAGAAATAATAGGATGACGTTAGAAGGAAGGTGAAATTGGGGGAAATAAGAACTTCTATTAAGGGATAGGTTAACGGAAACAAGAATTCAGAAAGAGAGATGAGACTAGAGTTCCGGACAAGATTAAGAAAGGAGTTTCGGACATCTAGAGAACTAGGGAAGGAGTGAAAGGCCAAATCTTTGATTTCTATATCAGTTAAACTCCACTTAATGGGAATTACTCATCAAGACTTTCGACAAAAGAAGAATCGATGGAGTTCAATTCGGGACAACAGAAATTTAAGGGGGAGAGTACGACCGAGGAACAAATTGGACGACTGAAAGGGTGCCTGAAGAAATATTTCAGTAAGAATAACGAAAGTGTAAATTAAGGAAGACCTGGGAGTCCTATTAGTGATGTTCAGAAATAAACAAGATGGCTTGAATAGTTAAATTGTTAAGAGGAGAGTTAAGTTACTCAATTAGGGTTGGAGTCCCTCATTAGGTACAACGGAAATGGCTTGGAGAATATTCCTATGTATAGAACATGGATCTGGGGATAACAGAATTATAAGGGAGCTTCTGGAAACTCCTAAGTCAGAATTGACAAAAGAGAGAGTGTCGAATCAAGTTGGCATATGATGGAATGATGGCGATCACGAGTAATCCAATAGGGTACAAAAGGGGGTTTAATAATGACAATATTATCAAGTCTTCGGTTAGTCCCACGTTACTTCGGAAGGAAATCTAAGAAGAAACCAAACCGGAAAAGATGATCATTGGAGGATTTACATCAAACTTCAAAACGCATCAAGAACATTTTATCTTCGGTTCAAGAAATGTGGAGCTAGATGCCAAATATAACCTTAAGGGGTCAAAAGGGAATGAATGGATACCATGAACGGAAGATGGAAAAGGATTCGTGTTAAGGAAGATCCTAATGACGAATACCTCTAGGTAGGGATTGAATCGTCAAGGTTGTCAGGAGTAGTTATCCTTGAGGGTATTTTAGACTCCGATATGGGTAAGATAGTAGCTAGGGACCTAACTTCGAGACGGATGGTCTAAGGGTATTCGGGAGGTCAAACTTGCTTAACTACAAAGAGTTGGTTGAATGAAGATTAAGGGAAATGATGGAGACTGGGAGCAGTACCAGGCAGAAGGGATCTAAGAAGTATAATCCCTGAAGGATTCATTAATTGTTTCATCGAGGTACCCTGAAGAGGTTAAAGACAAACTGAGCATTGAATCTATCTTCTGGACAGATGATATACTGAACAACGACAACTCACAATTTTAAAACTTCGTGACCTACGGTGAACGGTATTTATAGCATTCATGAAGCATACATTCATGCAAATTCAATTTATTAATTTCTTTGTTATGTGCTTTATTTTCTTATCAAGTTAAACTACGTGAAGTAATTGATGATTAACGTGGATGATACCTGTTACTTGCCTTGGGGTGGCTTGTGTGATTTTGAACTGGATTTTGCGTGTGTTGCTTGGGAGTATTGGAGACTTCCTTGATTTATTTATTTTGTTTGAGAGACGGGGTGCTCTAGTTGTTTCTAAGAGACGGGGATTCTCTTATTTTGTTTGAGAGACGGGGTGCTCTCGTTGTTTCTAAGAGACGGGGATTCTCTTATTTTTGTTTGAGAGACGGGGTACTCTCTTTGGTCGTGAGAGACGGGGTTCTCTCATTGTTGTTGGGGAGACGGGGTTCTCTCATTGCTGCTCGAGAGACGGGGCTCTCTCCTTGTTGCTTGTGAGAGACGGGGAATCTCTCATTGTTGGATTTCAAGCGTACTTTGAATCCGAGGACGGATTCCTTTTAAGGGGGAGAGATTGTAACGCCCCAGTTTTTCAGTTTTAAATAATGTGACGTATGTGTTTACCAAATTGCGCGAATTAATTGTTTTTACGTGTTTTATATTTAACTTTATTATAATTGTTAATAGTTTATTATATTATATTATATTATATTATCTTATTTTAATATTATAAATTTTAAATATATATTTCGTATTATATATATATATATATGTTTAATTATATTATTATTAATTTAATGAGTATGCTAATTATAGGTTATGTTAATTAATCATGGTTTAATTAATTATTTATATATATATATATATACGTTGAATTATAATTATTGCATGAAAATTATAATTTTTGCATGGGAATGATTTCTGCATGAATTTTATTTCATTTGCATGGGAATTAATATTTTATGCATGAAATTTTTATGTATTTATGCATGAATTGTATGTATGAGTTTGTTCATTTATTTTGTGCTTCGTTCTTGTATGAAATGATATTGAAATGCCACGAATTTGTAATATGTCGTAAATATATGTGTTATGGACATGATTTTATGCTCGGTTTACATTTTCGAATTCATTTGTTATGTTAACGGATTTAATTTGTTTCGAGGAACCAAAACGGGAGCTAACGAGCACTTGGCGTACCCTTGGTTCCGAATTTAGTATCTTGAGCTCGGGAACTCGGATTCGAGTTCCGTCAACTCCGCTGAACTCGTAACGAAAATTCGAGTTTAGTAAACTTAGCCTTACATTTTTCCTAAGTCGTTTGAACCTCCGAAATTCAACCGAAAAAACGAATCGGCGACCAACTTGACCTTGTTGCACTAAATCAGCCATATCTTGTCCAAACCATAACCAAATTAACCATGGTTTGATTCTTTGAAACCCTAACTCAACCATCTATCATGAAATAACAAGCCTTGACCGAGATTATCCTCACACAAGCCCCAAAACTCAGCCAAAGCTACTGTCCTGCATTCCAGTCCCGTAAACCTTCAAACCTTGGAGATTTTGGAGCTCAAATCTCATCCAGACTTCAACCAATCAACAAGGTAAGCTTAGGGTTGTATTATATGATTAATTCTGATCATTTCCATCCTTTCATTCATGAAGTTGATCATGGTTTCATCATTTCTGGACATTTTACCGAAAATAAGAAAATTTGGGCAATTTCTTGATCTCCTTCGATTCTCAATGGTTTTGATTGATTCCAAGCTTGATATTGATTGTTTTAACATCCTCATATCATTTATGATTATTGATTTCTTGATGGTTAAGAGGTTGGTGAGATTTCATTAATGGAATGTTCATATAATGAATGAATTGTTGAACTGATCTTCCCTCCCTTCACGTACGGCTTTGCTGCTAGCTTTTGGAACTGAATTACATGTTGCTATGGGGTTGCTTGGCTGTGTGTTTGATGGCCCATATGACCTGATCTGAGTAGGATCATTTGAGAGCAGACGTACCCTGTTTTCCGCTATTTGTTGCCCTATTTTTCTGCTGTCAAAACTGCCGGGAACTCTCTTGCTTTTGCTGTCATTTTCTGGGCTTTGTGGGATTAGGTTTAGATGAGTTCTTGCAGCATATCATGCATGGTTTCGTTGCCTTTCTTGCTTGTTGTCGCCTTCGCTGCTGCTGCGTTTCTGCTGTCAAAACAGCGCTGTTGCAGGCGAGACACGGGTGTGTCTTTTCCCCCCTTCCGGCGTGTAACGGGGGTGCTGTGTGGGCTGGGATTTCTGTACCGAGACACGGGGGTGTCTCGGTCTAGGCTTGGGAGGTGACACGGGGGTGTCACCCCGTTTTTCTCGACTACTTTGCTTGCGTTTGTGGTGTGTTTGCTGTTGCATATATGTATATATCTATGCTGTATATTGGTGTAGTGTGTGCATGTGCATGCATGGCTATGAGTTGTGTGTGAGCATAGAGTGTTGCATGTGTATATATATTTATATTATGTATTTGTGTGTTGTGTGAGTACGTGCATGCTTATGTTGTAATATATATATATGTATAAGATTGTGTGTGCATGGTTTTGTGTATAAAATTGCATGCATATACTATAAATATATACATGCATGTGTACGTGTGGGTATATATATATTATATATTTAAATGTTAATTGATTATATATTATATATATTTATTACATATTTCAATTATTATTTGATTTAATTCAATTTTGAAAATTAGTTGATTTCTATTTCACGTATTTAATTTACCGACTATTGATTTAACGTTCTATTTATTTTATTCCTAAATATGAATATGAATATTATGTGTTATGATTAATAAATGAATTCATGGATTAATGGATATGCATTATGAATATTATGAATGTTATGAATTTATGAAATTATGAAATATGAATTTATGAACTTATGAAATTGAATGAAATATATGAACGAATAAATGATTATATGATTTAAATCTCTTAATAGTGCACATGAACATTTTATTGATATAACATGATCATTTATGCATTCATGTCATATTCACTTCATTGCCGAGCGTCATATATGGTTCATTGGAGTCTCGAGTCTCACAAACACGTCATGTTGTCTTTTGTACAGTTTATCTCCAGGGTGGAGAGATCTTGATCGTTCAGGCACTTGATACTCGTATCCTTGTATCGTCACGGTTCAGGTGAGGGTGGTTTTCGTTTTAGCTATGTAACAAACCCTACAACCCTTATGTGAAAAGTTTTAGCCAAAACCTTATGATTATATGTATATATATGGTTTTCAAATGAAGTTATCGAGTAAATCCTTCTGAATTATGATTATGAGCGTATAAACTTAAAAATGGTTTTGTAATGAGGCTATGCTCCAAACCGTGTGTCTTCATGCTAGCTACGGAATAGGATGACACGGAGAGGTACGTATATAGCATATGCCGAATTACACGGTAAGGTATGATTTCTTATGATATGATTTATGAATTATGATATGTACTTATGAATTGATATGTTTTGGCGAGTCACATTTCTGATTTATGATTGTTCGGGCCCCGGGAATTTGGTTTCCTTAAGAATTTTGTTGAATTACTTGTTGCATTTTATATGGATTCTTGTCTTTCGTATTGAATATGTGCCATGAGCATGCACTAATCGCATGCATCCATTCTCGAAAAGAGTTATGATTTCCAGGTTATAAAGATGATATCAAACCACGGCCAAGTTCTATGATCACAACAATCTATTACAATTCCTTCGGAGGCACGGAAGATAGGAAGGATGCCCGGGGAGGAGTGTGGAGAATGCTAGTTGTATGGCTTTGTAGACTGAGTTGCAATTAACGGTTGGGATTCAGAATGGGAGGTTCGACCTTGGCGATGTGATGGCAGAGGAACATTTGGGGTAATAGGAATAGGAGTTAATCAATGGATTGTTGTGACTCAGAAGAATAACTTATATGAATCCACTACCTGAAGTGCATTAATTGGATTCAACAGGATCTCGCAACCTAAGAAATGAAGGGAACAAAACCTTGAAGATATATTGGTCCCGGATTTGGATCATGGAAGAGGTACTAATAATTAAGAGGAGTAGAGATAACAGGGGTCCGGTCGAGGTTATGCATCAAGGGTCTACAAAGAAAGACTTCGAGCTAAGCCCAGTGATTAGAAGTCGGGTTTTAGAAGGCAAGCATTTGGGTAAACACAAGTAGAGGGAAGGTGGTGAAATTGAGAACAGGATTTGAGTTCGCTTTCCCAAATCCAAGCTGAATTGTCATGTTGTGAAGTGAATTGGAAGATATGGAGCAACAAATGGAAACGGTAAAGAAAGGAAATCATGCGCTCAAATATAAGCAATTGGAGGTGAATTAAATCCACAAAGGATAAACGCGGAATTCTTGATTGAGGTGATGATTACAAGTAAAGGTCGAATTTCGAGGAGAAGTTTGGATACTAACTCTGTGGACATGGAAGAATTAAGGATTAAGGAATTGCAATCTCGGGTAGTAGAAGATACAAGTGATGCAAAAAGACTCATGGAAAATTTGAAGACCGTGGGAAAGGCAAGGGATCATCACCAAGTCAAAGTAACCTCGGGATTGGAGGAACGAGGAAAAGCTACCGAGCTAATAGCTTACCACCTTGGTGACAGGTTTCAAAACATTCATAGCATGTGCATCATATTTCGCATTAATTGTTTATTCTTTTAACCTTATGTTTATCCGTGCATTTCTAATTGGTTTTGTTACGCTAATGTGTTGTATAACTGCTTGATGTAAATGTGACACATGCATTGTCATTTTAACCCAACATGCAGTTTAGTGTTTACTTGATAGGAAGTTCTTTCGCCTCAACTATCAAGTATCAGTTCAACCGAACCGCATCTAAGTTATGAGGAGGAGAAATAATAGGATGACGTTAGAAGGAAGGTGAAATTGGGGGAAATAAGAACTTCTATTAAGGGATAGGTTAACGGAAACAAGAATTCAGAAAGAGAGATGAGACTAGAGTTCCGGACAAGATTAAGAAAGGAGTTTCGGACATCTAGAGAACTAGGGAAGGAGTGAAAGGCCAAATCTTTGATTTCTATATCAGTTAAACTCCACTTAATGGGAATTACTCATCAAGACTTTCGACAAAAGAAGAATCGATGGAGTTCAATTCGGGACAACAGAAATTTAAGGGGGAGAGTACGACCGAGGAACAAATTGGACGACTGAAAGGGTGCCTGAAGAAATATTTCAGTAAGAATAACGAAAGTGTAAATTAAGGAAGACCTGGGAGTCCTATTAGTGATGTTCAGAAATAAACAAGATGGCTTGAATAGTTAAATTGTTAAGAGGAGAGTTAAGTTACTCAATTAGGGTTGGAGTCCCTCATTAGGTACAACGGAAATGGCTTGGAGAATATTCCTATGTATAGAACATGGATCTGGGGATAACAGAATTATAAGGGAGCTTCTGGAAACTCCTAAGTCAGAATTGACAAAAGAGAGAGTGTCGAATCAAGTTGGCATATGATGGAATGATGGCGATCACGAGTAATCCAATAGGGTACAAAAGGGGGTTTAATAATGACAATATTATCAAGTCTTCGGTTAGTCCCACGTTACTTCGGAAGGAAATCTAAGAAGAAACCAAACCGGAAAAGATGATCATTGGAGGATTTACATCAAACTTCAAAACGCATCAAGAACATTTTATCTTCGGTTCAAGAAATGTGGAGCTAGATGCCAAATATAACCTTAAGGGGTCAAAAGGGAATGAATGGATACCATGAACGGAAGATGGAAAAGGATTCGTGTTAAGGAAGATCCTAATGACGAATACCTCTAGGTAGGGATTGAATCGTCAAGGTTGTCAGGAGTAGTTATCCTTGAGGGTATTTTAGACTCCGATATGGGTAAGATAGTAGCTAGGGACCTAACTTCGAGACGGATGGTCTAAGGGTATTCGGGAGGTCAAACTTGCTTAACTACAAAGAGTTGGTTGAATGAAGATTAAGGGAAATGATGGAGACTGGGAGCAGTACCAGGCAGAAGGGATCTAAGAAGTATAATCCCTGAAGGATTCATTAATTGTTTCATCGAGGTACCCTGAAGAGGTTAAAGACAAACTGAGCATTGAATCTATCTTCTGGACAGATGATATACTGAACAACGACAACTCACAATTTTAAAACTTCGTGACCTACGGTGAACGGTATTTATAGCATTCATGAAGCATACATTCATGCAAATTCAATTTATTAATTTCTTTGTTATGTGCTTTATTTTCTTATCAAGTTAAACTACGTGAAGTAATTGATGATTAACGTGGATGATACCTGTTACTTGCCTTGGGGTGGCTTGTGTGATTTTGAACTGGATTTTGCGTGTGTTGCTTGGGAGTATTGGAGACTTCCTTGATTTATTTATTTTGTTTGAGAGACGGGGTGCTCTAGTTGTTTCTAAGAGACGGGGATTCTCTTATTTTGTTTGAGAGACGGGGTGCTCTCGTTGTTTCTAAGAGACGGGGATTCTCTTATTTTTGTTTGAGAGACGGGGTACTCTCTTTGGTCGTGAGAGACGGGGTTCTCTCATTGTTGTTGGGGAGACGGGGTTCTCTCATTGCTGCTCGAGAGACGGGGCTCTCTCCTTGTTGCTTGTGAGAGACGGGGAATCTCTCATTGTTGGATTTCAAGCGTACTTTGAATCCGAGGACGGATTCCTTTTAAGGGGGAGAGATTGTAACGCCCCAGTTTTTCAGTTTTAAATAATGTGACGTATGTGTTTACCAAATTGCGCGAATTAATTGTTTTTACGTGTTTTATATTTAACTTTATTATAATTGTTATTAGTTTATTATATTATATTATATTATATTATCTTATTTTAATATTATAAATTTTAAATATATATTTCGTATTATATATATATATATATGTTTAATTATATTATTATTAATTTAATGAGTATGCTAATTATAGGTTATGTTAATTAATCATGGTTTAATTAATTATTTATATATATATATATACGTTGAATTATAATTATTGCATGAAAATTATAATTTTTGCATGGGAATGATTTCTGCATGAATTTTATTTCATTTGCATGGGAATTAATATTTTATGCATGAAATTTTTATGTATTTATGCATGAATTGTATGTATGAGTTTGTTCATTTATTTTGTGCTTCGTTCTTGTATGAAATAATATTGAAATGCCACGAATTTGTAATATGTCGTAAATATATGTGTTATGGACATGATTTTATGCTCGGTTTACATTTTCGAATTCATTTGTTATGTTAACGGATTTAATTTGTTTCGAGGAACCAAAACGGGAGCTAACGAGCACTTGGCGTACCCTTGGTTCCGAATTTAGTATCTTGAGCTCGGGAACTCGGATTCGAGTTCCGTCAACTCCGCTGAACTCGTAACGAAAATTCGAGTTTAGTAAACTTAGCCTTACATTTTTCCTAAGTCGTTTGAACCTCCGAAATTCAACCGAAAAAACGAATCGGCGACCAACTTGACCTTGTTGCACTAAATCAGCCATATCTTGTCCAAACCATAACCAAATTAACCATGGTTTGATTCTTTGAAACCCTAACTCAACCATCTATCATGAAATAACAAGCCTTGACCGAGATTATCCTCACACAAGCCCCAAAACTCAGCCAAAGCTACTGTCCTGCATTCCAGTCCCGTAAACCTTCAAACCTTGGAGATTTTGGAGCTCAAATCTCATCCAGACTTCAACCAATCAACAAGGTAAGCTTAGGGTTGTATTATATGATTAATTCTGATCATTTCCATCCTTTCATTCATGAAGTTGATCATGGTTTCATCATTTCTGGACATTTTACCGAAAATAAGAAAATTTGGGCAATTTCTTGATCTCCTTCGATTCTCAATGGTTTTGATTGATTCCAAGCTTGATATTGATTGTTTTAACATCCTCATATCATTTATGATTATTGATTTCTTGATGGTTAAGAGGTTGGTGAGATTTCATTAATGGAATGTTCATATAATGAATGAATTGTTGAACTGATCTTCCCTCCCTTCACGTACGGCTTTGCTGCTAGCTTTTGGAACTGAATTACATGTTGCTATGGGGTTGCTTGGCTGTGTGTTTGATGGCCCATATGACCTGATCTGAGTAGGATCATTTGAGAGCAGACGTACCCTGTTTTCCGCTATTTGTTGCCCTATTTTTCTGCTGTCAAAACTGCCGGGAACTCTCTTGCTTTTGCTGTCATTTTCTGGGCTTTGTGGGATTAGGTTTAGATGAGTTCTTGCAGCATATCATGCATGGTTTCGTTGCCTTTCTTGCTTGTTGTCGCCTTCGCTGCTGCTGCGTTTCTGCTGTCAAAACAGCGCTGTTGCAGGCGAGACACGGGTGTGTCTTTTCCCCCCTTCCGGCGTGTAACGGGGGTGCTGTGTGGGCTGGGATTTCTGTACCGAGACACGGGGGTGTCTCGGTCTAGGCTTGGGAGGTGACACGGGGGTGTCACCCCGTTTTTCTCGACTACTTTGCTTGCGTTTGTGGTGTGTTTGCTGTTGCATATATGTATATATCTATGCTGTATATTGGTGTAGTGTGTGCATGTGCATGCATGGCTATGAGTTGTGTGTGAGCATAGAGTGTTGCATGTGTATATATATTTATATTATGTATTTGTGTGTTGTGTGAGTACGTGCATGCTTATGTTGTAATATATATATATGTATAAGATTGTGTGTGCATGGTTTTGTGTATAAAATTGCATGCATATACTATAAATATATACATGCATGTGTACGTGTGGGTATATATATATTATATATTTAAATGTTAATTGATTATATATTATATATATTTATTACATATTTCAATTATTATTTGATTTAATTCAATTTTGAAAATTAGTTGATTTCTATTTCACGTATTTAATTTACCGACTATTGATTTAACGTTCTATTTATTTTATTCCTAAATATGAATATGAATATTATGTGTTATGATTAATAAATGAATTCATGGATTAATGGATATGCATTATGAATATTATGAATGTTATGAATTTATGAAATTATGAAATATGAATTTATGAACTTATGAAATTGAATGAAATATTTGAACGAATAAATGATTATATGATTTAAATCTCTTAATAGTGCACATGAACATTTTATTGATATAACATGATCATTTATGCATTCATGTCATATTCACTTCATTGCCGAGCGTCATATATGGTTCATTGGAGTCTCGAGTCTCACAAACACGTCATGTTGTCTTTTGTACAGTTTATCTCCAGGGTGGAGAGATCTTGATCGTTCAGGCACTTGATACTCGTATCCTTGTATCGTCACGGTTCAGGTGAGGGTGGTTTTCGTTTTAGCTATGTAACAAACCCTACAACCCTTATGTGAAAAGTTTTAGCCAAAACCTTATGATTATATATATATATGGTTTTCAAATGAAGTTATCGAGTAAATCCTTCTGAATTATGCGTATGAGCGTATAAACTTAAAAATGGTTTTGTAATGAGGCTATGCTCCAAACCGTGTGTCTTCATGCTAGCTACGGAATAGGATGACACGGAGAGGTACGTATATAGCATATGCCGAATTACACGGTAAGGTATGATTTCTTATGATATGATTTATGAATTATGATATGTACTTATGAATTGATATGTTTTGGCGAGTCACATTTCTGATTTATGATTGTTCGGGCCCCGGGACTTAGTATATGTGGCTAACCGAGGAAGCAAGGGCTGACGGGGATCCCATATACTAGTCCTAACAAACTACGGTGATACCGGCCCTCGCTAGGAGGTTTAGCGGGGAATGGGAGCTGAGTGCCTTTGGGGAATTCATGTACCCCCATTGGCCCATGTATAAACCGGTGGCCGGGTCTTGCAAGCCCGTCCACCTCCCGGAGGAAGAAGGTTGGTTAGGATTTATGCCTTTTCTTATGTATATGTTATGATAGAATTATGCACCGTGCGGGAAGGCCGGGACACGGATTGCCCAAACGCATATGTTTATGTTATGATTTATGGTCTGTGTGTATTATGATATATTGCATGATCGCCTTATCAATATATTATTAATATTTATGTACACGGTCGGAGTTTGGATGGAGATTGTGCACGCTCACTCGCCGAGCCTTATATTTATGTATGATTTATGAACGTAATGAATTAATATATTTAGTCATAAAATCCGAGCATTGATTAATCATTCTCTTGCCCTTTTAGGGAACTAATCGCAACCAAAACCTTGTTCGGAATTTATGACTCGCATGTGCATGTTTTATATATATGTATATCGCTCCGGCTCACTCAGTCTTCTAGAGACTGACCCTCTCCCTCCCCAATTTTTAGTGTGCAGGTTTGATTTTGGAGTTCGAGCTAAGCGGAGGTGTTTGGAGTCTTTAGGTGGGTCGAGTTAGGTTAGGAGAGTCTTTGCACTCGTATTTGCATTGGATTTATGTATGATTCGAGCCTTCGGTATCATGACTTGAATAATTATGTAATTGTTATTGAAATTGTTTGTTGGACTGTATTTATGAGTTTAAAAGAGGCCTGAAGAGCCCAAATTCGGCTTATGGTTTGTATGTTTAAATTTTGGCTTTGCAATGCATTATATTTTGGTTGATTGGTTATCATTGCAGGGTCTAATTCCGCCTGGCTTAGGAGGGTTTTATGTTTGTCTCCCGTTCGCTATGGTTTGATACAGGTGCGGATTTACCATTTCGTTACTCGTGTTGAGCCATAGTGCGGGGGATGTGGTGCCTCACGTGCGGGGTGCTACACAAACCCCCCTCACAACCCCAAAATATCAGCCAAGAAAGAAAGAGAAGGAGAAAGGAAAGGGAAAGAAGAAGGAATAGTGCAAACCCTTGGAGATTGAGCTCATCTCCTTACCATTTCTCACCATCTCTTGAAGGTAAGCTTATATTTGTGTACGATATCTCCTCACGGTCCTTTTAAGTCTTATATTGCATGATTTCACCAAGTTATGAATTAGGATTGGAGAAGATGATGAATAGTGGAGTTCTTGCCCTTTTCTTGATCCACCTTTGTTTTCTTGGAATTCCTTTGAGATCCATGAGTGCTAAGTGATCCTAAAGCATGAACTTAGGTTGGTTTGGACTTAGCTTGCATGGTTGTGGTTGATTTATAGACTTGCCATTTTTGAAGCTTGGAGATATGATCTTTGTGATGAATTCATGAAGCTTTCCTTGAAGTTCTTGATATCTAATGCGATCAATCTTGTATACATGAGATTATGACCTGAATATGCATGATATTGATTGAGTTTTAAGTTGGTAACATGCTTCTTTTCCTTTCTTTTTCGTGCATGCCATGTTTGCTCTGTTTTTCGGCTACTGACCCAAATCCACGGGGTAGATTTGAGTCAATAGAGTTGCTGTCAGGAATCCATGGGAGTGGGGGGTGGATTCTGCCCTGCCTATTTTTGTTACTCCAATTCCGTTTTTCTTCGCTCGTTTAATCTTCCTCCACCTCTTTTATGACTTCTATGAGATATTAACATGTTTTATAATGTGTTACCTTGGATGTTATTGCTTCTAATATGCGCATGCATAGATCTTTGTTATCAACATGAACCCTAATTGAGTATTTATCTCTTCTGTTATGATTCATATGAAATGTATACATGTTAAAGCATATGTTATGATCATTACATGAAATTCATGGATTGACTTAATATGGAATGTAAAAGTTATGAGCTCGAATGGACATGAACGCCACTTATAATAAATGAATGGCTTGTATACATGTCTTTATGACATTAATTGTGCACAAGAATATTTCTATGACATGATATCATTTCTTATACTTTCATATCGTATTCATTGCATTGCCGTGCGTCATAGATGGTTTATTTGGAGTCTTCAGTCTCACGTATGCACCATGTCGTCTTGTATACAGTTTTCTCCAGGGCGGAGATATGTCGGGTTCATAGGACACTTTCAAGTCCTCTTGTTTTCTTCTTGGTATTGGTCGGTAAGGTGTAAAGGTGGGTTTCTCTTCTATTAGCTAAAACGACCCTATATAAACCAACGTGCAAAGTTTTAAGCCAGAATGTATTTACTACGTATATAGAGTCTTTTCTCGAGTAAATGATTTCAAACGTAAGCCTTTCTTTCATGAACCCTTACCCAATGTTTTGGCGAGATCAGTGAACACAATGTTTAATGGGGCCCGGGACTATGTGTACGTGGCTATCCGGGGAAGCTCGGGCAGACGGTGATCCCCGTGCACTAGTCCCAACAAACAATGACGGCGTAACCGGACCTCGTTAGGAGTTAGCGAGGAATGGACGCTGAGCGCCATCTGGGGAGTCATGTAACCCCTTTTGGTCAATGAATGAGGTAGCCGGGTCTTGCTAACCCGTCCACCACCCGGAGGAAAAAGGTGTAAGTGTTAATGTTATGAATGTTATTGTTATGAATGTTAATGTTTATGAACGAATGAATGATTGTTGTATGATCACTAATGAATGAACGAATGAATGAATAAATGCACACACGAGGAGAAGGTTGGAGAATTCGCCCTCTCACCGGGTTCACGAAATGACCGCATGTTTTTAATGAATGAATGAAATTGATCATTGTAATCCCGAGCATTGTTTTCCTTTGTTTTCACCCCACTTGGGGAAATGTTTTAAAACCTCGCACGGGATTATAGCTTACATGTGATGGTGTTTACTTTATGAAATATAAATATAGTACGCCCTGTTTTATACCCACTAGTCTCCTATAGACTGAACCCGGCTTTGTTTTCAGTTCTTTTGCAGGTTTTGGAGTGCTAGGCGGGATTTTGTGTTGGTCAAGTTCTGTAGTTAAGTCAGAGTCTTTCTACACGCACATAGTACTTTGTTTAAGTCATATTGAAACATGTTTAAATGCAGAGTTTATGACTTATGATTTATGTTTGAAATTTCGGGACTAGGTATTTATGCTAGTTGAACCCGTCAACTGCTACCTATATTCATGATTGATTATATGAAATGCTTCCGCACGTGCATTTTATCTTATTGTTTGGCTTGTGGGGTTTCGAGATTTTAGTTCCCGCCTAGCCTACTGAGTGAGTGAGTCCCCGTTTGCCGTGACTTGGCACGTGTATGGATTTTCCATTTCATATACGGGTCTGGTCTCGGTGCGGGGGATGTCGTGCCTTCCGTTTGGGGCGCTACATTATTAAGTGGTTTCAGAGCCCGGTTGCAAAACCAGTGTTCTAGTGTCGTGATTGAGTCAGTCTAGGTCGTACAGCTTAGGAACTACATGATAATGTGTGCATTGCATCGATTTTGAGAATGAATTGCCTTCTCTATTGAATCTTGTCGAATTACCTATTGCGTCCTTACATTGAAGCCATGCCTTGAATACGTGACATGAGCATACACTAATCGCATACATAACTCCTTTAAATGAGTGACGATTTATGGGTTATGAAGATAATATCAAACCACGGCCAAGTTCCACGATGCCAACGATCTGTTACAAGTTCTTTCTGATGCACGGAAGATCGGAAGGATACACCGGGGAAGAATCAAGAGAATTCGAGGTGCGTGGCTTTATAGATGGAGCTAAAGTTCTAGGGTTAGGATCCGGAATGGGAGGTTCCACTTTAGAGATACAATGGTAGAGAGATACTGGATAAGATAAGAGTGATCGGGGAATATTTGTGACTCCTAAGGTGGGTATATGCGACTCTCCTACATAGGATGCCATAATTGGATTCAACGGGATCATTCAACTTAAGAAATTGAGTGAATGAACCTTGAGGGTACTTTAACTCAGGGTTCGGATTATGGAAAAGATAGCGAGGATTGTGTACATTCAAGCTAAAACACATTTGGTGGGAATTAAGCATCAAGAGTCGTCAAAGAGGGATTTCTAAGTAAACCTAATGGCTAGAAAAGAGATTGTCGAGGTCAAGATCGGGAAGAAGTGAGTCTGGGAGCTCTGAAATTCAACTAAGATGGAAAAGCGGGAAGAGATTGGAAAGATTCAAGCAACGTAGTAAATGCATGTTCGCGGAAGGTAAAAATGTTGTGAATGGAATTTGAGTTCATTCCTTTAATGCAAGTTGAATTATCGTGGGGGATGTCAAATTGGGAGAGAGGGAGCAACAAATGGAAACAATAAAGAAAGGCGAAGACTTACGGGAAGAAAATTATGCGCTCAAGTGTAAGCAATTGGAAAATAAGTTCGATTTATCAATTCAAACTCATAAAGGATAAGCGCGGGAATCTTGATCAGGGTGATGATTCGAAGTAGGATTCGGAACCACAATCGGGGTTAATATTGTAAGAGAGTTCGGATAATATTGAAGGGTTGATTCTAGGGGAGAAATTCGGATGCTAATTCCGTGGATGTAACAGAAGTTAGGGATCGAGAAATTGCAATCCCAGACCATGGAAGGTACAAGTTGATGCACAAGGACTCATGGAAATTTTGAAGACCGTGGGAAAGAGAAGAAATGATCAACACGTTAAAGTAAGCCGGGTTAGAGAAATGAGAACAAGCTACCGAGTTAATCACTTGCCATCTTGGTGACAGGTTCAAAGCATTCATGGCACGCGCATCATATTTCGCATCAAATTATTTAATTTTCCTTAATTGTACTTGTGCGTGCATCTCTATTTGATCTCATCACTCTAATGTATTGCATATTTGCTTGTTGCAAGCGTGACACGTGTATTGACATCCTAACCCAACATGTATTTTAGTGTTTACTTGATACGAACTTCCTTCATCTCATCTATAAAGTATCATTTCAACCGAGCCACATCCGAATTTAGATGAAAATAAATAATGGAGTTGCATATTACAAGGGAGATGACGTCGGGGAAAATAAAGAAGTTTAAGTAAGGGACAGGTTGATGGAAATGGGATTCAGAAAGAGAAGCGAGATTAGAGTTGGCTTTGTAGTGTTCGGACCAAACAAGATTAGCGAAAGATGTAACGCCCCAATTTCCGGCTTTCCAGGTACGTACGACACGTGTGAGATTTCCGAGAGTTAGGATTATTTTAATCCTATCATTTATTAAATTCCTACACTTTAGGGTAAATGATATAAATTTTATTTCAATATGTTTACGTGGAAATAAGTCAAATAAGTATCAATTTGGGATTTAAGTGTTACGTGAATTAATTTCCGAACTTGTTTAATTGCTTAATTGTCCTTAATTGACATTTATTTAAATGTAAGGACAAAATTGCATAAATATATTCTTGGACCTAATTGACCATTTTCCAAACCTTTTATACGTAATTGCATCACTTATAAAACTTGGAGGATTTAGTTATAATTTCAAATATTTCACCAAAATCAAAGAGATATATCACGTTATATTTCTTGCACCTTTCAGGATCATTTCATTTTCAGCAAAAACATACCATTTTGCTTCCTCCTTCACCGAGCCAAAACCTCCAAGAAAGTGGGAGAGACTTCATCATTTTCAAGCTTAATCTTGGGAAGAATTATGAACTTTGGGAGCATCATCATCATCCTCTCAACTTCATCTTCATATTCTAATTTCTTTGAAGTTCGTCTCCCAGGGCGGAGATTGTGATCAACTGAGCACATCCACGCATCCATGAGTCATCGTGTCGCCTGTCAGGTGAGGTTTAATTGCTAGTTACTTAGAACCCGTATAACCTTATGTGATTTTTGGGCCAAATGGTATAAATATATACTTACAAGTGTTTCTAAACTCTCAAGTCGTGTTCTTTAAAAGTAGACCATGTTCACTGAAGGCAAGTCATGTTCATGAAAAGCAAGTCATGTATCGAGTTACAAGAAAGCCGTGTATCGTGTTACCGTGATCGTGTTTCGTGAATTATCGTGTATTGTGTGTTTTGGGCCCGAGAGTGAGTGTTTGAGCCAACCGGGAAAGCATAGGGCTGACGGGTAACTCACACACCTCTCTCAAACCGTGGGGATGCCCCCTGAATTCACCAGGAGGTTTGGTGGAGGAAGGAGTCCCGTACGTGGGAGTCATGTTCCCGACGTGCAACGTCATATCGTGGGTGGTTCGGGCCTTGCAAACCCACCACCATTGGAGAAAGGAGAATTTCGTGTTATTGATCGTGTGCACTATAATGACTTGTGTGATAACCTAATTAAATGAAAGTGTAATTCTTGTTCACTGTCGAGGCTTGGTTAGAGATCGTGCACGCCCCTCGCCAGGGCCACTAATTGTTATAATAAACGTGATTACCATGTTAAACTTGGTAGTTGTAATCTCGGGCGAGTTCTATGTTATTCTTGAACTTATATCATTTTAGTTACAAAAGCTTACCCGAGGTTATAACTTGCATGTTATTTGCGCTAATATATATTTATGCCCCTCACTCGGTCTTCACAGACTGACGCCTCCACCTTTCAGGTTCTTGCAGATGCATGCTAGGCGGGAGTCGAGTCGAGTCCAGTCTATGTAATTGAGTCAAGCACTGTGCATTTTACTTGATCGTTCATTGATTGTTCAAAGGAATTATGTTTAATGTTAATTGTTATGTATTTTGGGAGATGATAATGTATTGATATGTGAAGCTAGAACATATTTTACTTGGTAAACGAGAAATGTCATGACATGTTTAATAGTTATATTCGATAGTGATTAGTTTATGCTTCCGCTTTAATTCGTTGCATGTATGAGTTAGTCCCGCCTAGCTTATCGTTTATTGCATTGTCACCCGTTCGGTATAGGTTAGTTCATGTACGGATTACCAGTTTCGTATGTGGATCGACCTATAGTGCGGGGGTGTGGCATCTCCACGTGTAGGATACCACTTAAGATGCCACACCCCAATACGTGAGGATGCCACACCCCCGCACTATAGGTCGATCCACATATGAAATGGACAATCCGTACATGAATCAACCTATAGCGAACGGGTTACAATGCAAATAAAAACAACAAGCTAGACGGGACTAATTCATACATGCAATAGAACAAAGCGGAAGCATGCTATACTATCGATCATTTATCAAGCAATTTACACTTGGATTTTACATATCAATACATTATCATCTCATAAATACATAACAAGTAGTCTTGACAATAATTCCTTGGAAATGATAAACAAATAAATAAATACACCTTGCGGGGCTCGAATGCAAGGACTCGACTCAGCTCGATTCCCGCCTAGAATGTACCTGCAAGAACACGGCATGTATATCGATTTCCCGAATAACTCCATCACTCCCCTGAACCCTATTACACCAATAAACACCATCACTCCATCACTCCAATATACTCCATCACTCCAATCACTCCATGTAACGCCCCGGTTTTTCAATTTTATTAACATGTCAGATTTGCTTCTAAATTGCGCAGTTAAATTATTTAATTATGTGATTAATTGTTTTTATGTGTTTTATATTTAATTTTATTATAATTGTTATTATTTTATTTTATTATATTTTATTTTAATTTATTATTAATTCTAATATATATATATATATATATATATATATATATATATGATATATATATAATATATATATATGATATATATATATATATATATATATATATATATATATATATATATATATATATATATATATATATGATATATATATAATATATATATATGATATATATATATATATATATATATATATATATATATATATATATATATATATATATATATATATATATATATATCTTTAAGTATATATGTATACGTTTATTTATATTAGTATTAAATTAATGATTATGCTAATTATATGTTATGTTAATTAATCATGTTTTAGTTAATTAATTACGTGCTTAAAATAATTTATTTAATATTAGATTTAATTTATTTATTTAAATGTTTTTGCATGGAAAATTATATTTTTGCATGGAATTTTAAAATTTATGCATGAATTGCATGGATTGATCATATCACTAAGTTTGAGCTTCGTTCTTATATGAAATGATTTCGGATTGCCACGAATTTGTAGTATGTTGTAAATATATGTGTTATGAACATGATTTTATGCTCGGTTTATGTTTTCGTATTTATTTGTTATGTTAACGAATTTAATTTGTTTCGAGGAACCAAATCGGGGGCTAACGAGCACTTAGCGTACCATTGGTTCCGAATTTAATATCTTGAGCTCGGGAACTCGGATTCGAGTTCCGTCAACTCCGCTGAACTCGTAACGAAAATTTGAGTTTAGTAAACTTAGCCTTATAATTTTTCTAAGCCATTTGAAACTCCAAAATCCAACCGAAAAACTAAACGGAGACCAATTTGACCTTGTTGTACAAAATCATCCATATCTTGCCCAAACCATAACCAAATTAACCATGGTTTGATTCTTTGAAACCCTAACTCAACCATCTATCATGACATATCAATCCTTGACCGAGATTATCCTCACACAATCCCCAAACATCAGCCAAAGCTACTGCTCTACAGTCCAGTCCCGAAACCCTTCATCTCTTGGAGATTTTGGAGCTCAAATCTCATCCAAACCTCATCCAATCATCAAGGTAAGTTTAGGGTTGTATTATATGTTTAATTCTGATCATTTCCATCCTTTCAATCATGAATTTGAGCATGGTTTCTTCATTTTTGGGCATTTTTCCGAAAATAAGAGTTTTTGGGCAAATTCTTGATCTTCTTCGATTCTCAATGATTTTGATTGATTCCAAGCTTGAGATTGATTGTTTTGACATCCTCATATCATTTATGGTCATTGATTTCGTGGTTGTTGAGATATTTATGATATATCATTTATGACATCTTTGAGAAAATCCACATGAATGTCACGTACGCTTCCATGTCTTGATTGATCACTTTTGGAACTGATTTACTTGTTTAATACATGTTGTTTTGCTGCACATTTGATGGACTTATGGACCTGAACTGAATCAGATTTATTGAACGCAAGCATGCCCTGTTTTTCCCGCAGCTTTGCCCTGTTTTCTTTCACGCAGAATTGCTGTCAATTTGCTGAGATTCCTTCATGTTGTTGCTGTCCATTTTTGTGGTCTTTTAGCTGGTGTTGTGTTGAGTTTTGTTGCCACTTATGCCTTGCTTTGTTGCCTTCTTTCTTGTTGGAAATGGCTGCCTGTTTCCTGCTCTGTTTCCTGCTTGTTTTGCTGTCTGTTCCAGGTGTTTCTGGTTCGTGGCACGGGGGTGCCATTTCTGGCCGTTCCAGCGAGGAACGGGGGTACAATAGAGGCCTGGAATTTCTGTACCGAGACACGGGGGTGTCTCGGTCTAGGTTTGGAGGGTGACACGGGGGTGTCACCCCGTTTTGCTTGAACTCTTCTGCGTTTTCCTTTTGCTGCTACTGCTGTTTGTATCCATGACTGTTGCTGCTGCTGTGTGTTATCTGTGCGTTTGTGTTGTTGCATACAGGAATGTGGTTACTGCTGCTTTTACTGAGTGTGCTTGTGTTCCTTGCATGCATTTATAATTACATTATATATATGCATGGTTTGTGTAATGTGTGTGTGTGTGTATGCATAGCTGTGTATATATATATATGTAAGGTGTGTGTTTGTGTTTATATTGAATGCATGAGTGAGTAATTATATGTAGTATAATATATATATGATATATTACATGCATATACTATATATATATATATATATATATATATATCTATGCATGAGTACGTATATATATATTCTATATACATATGATTATATATTATTATATATATATTATATTATATATGTTTATTATATATTATATATATATTTATTATATATTTTAATTATTATTTGATTTAATTTAATTATTGAAATTAATTGAATTCTATTTCGCGTATTTATTCTACTGACTTTTGATTGAACGCTTTATTTATTTTATTCCAAAATGTGAATATGACTATTATGTGTTATGATTATTAAATGAATTCATGGATTAATTGATATGCACTATGAATATTATGAATTTATGAATTTATGAAATTTATATGAATTTATGAACTTATGAAATTGAATGAAATATATGAATGAATGAATGATTATATGATTTAAATCTCTTAATAGTGCACATGAACATTTTATTGATATAACATGATCATTTATGCATTCATGTCATATTCACTTCATTGTCGAGCGTCACATTTGGTTCATTGGAGTCTGGAGTCTCACAAACATGTCATGTTGTCTTTTGTACAGTTTATCTCCAGGGTGGAGAGATCTTGATCGTTCAGGCACTTAGTATTCGTATCCTTGTATCGTCACGGTTCAGGTGAGGGTGTTTTTGTTCTAGCTAAGTAACAAACCCTACAACCCTTATGTGAAAAGCTTTGGCCAAAACCTTATGATTATATATATGGTTTTTAAAGGTATGTACCAAGTATGTATTGATCGAGTAAACCCTTTTTCAATAATTTATGAATTATGATATGTACTTATGAATTGAAATATTTGGCGAGACACATTTAGGATTTCTGATTGTACGGGCCCCGGGACTTAGTATATGTGGCTAACCGAGGAAGCAAGGGCTGACGGGGATCCCATATACTAGTCCCAACAAAACTACGGTGATACCGGCCCTCGCTAGGAGGTTTAGCGGGGAATGGGAGCTGAGTGCCCTTGGGGGATTCATGTACCCCCATTGGCCCATGTTTGAACCGGTGGCCGGGTCTTGCAAGCCCGTCCACCACCCGGAGGAAGAAGGTTGGTTGTGATTTATGCCTTTTCTTATGTATATGTTATGATATGATTATGCACCGTGCGGGAAGGCCAGGATCCGGATCGCCCAAACGCTTATGTTTATGACATGATTTATGGTCTGTGTGTATTATGATATATTGCATGATCGCCTAATCAATATATTAATGATATTTGTCATACACGGTCGGAGTTTGGTTGGAGATTGTGCACGCTCACTCGCCGAGCCTTATATTTATGTATGATTTATGAATGTAATGAAATTAATAAGAATTAGTCATAAAATCCGAGCATTGATTAATCATTCTCTTGCCCTTGTTGGGAACTAATCGCAAACAAAACCTTGTTCGGAATTTATGACTTGCATGTGCATGTTTTTATATATGTATATCGCTCCTGCTCACTCAGTCTTCTAGAGACTGACCCTCTCCCTCCCCAACACTTTAGTGTGCAGGTTTTGCTTTGGAGTTTCGGGCTAGGCGGAGGTGTTTGGAGTCTTTAAGTGGGTCAAGTGGGTTAGGAGAGTCTCTGCACTCACTCATGTATCGGATTTATGTATGATTGGATTTTATAGTATCATGAACTTGAATATTTATGAAATTATTATTGAATTGGGTTGTTGGACTGTAATTATGAGTTGAAAAGAGGCCTGAAGAGCCCAAATTCTGCTTATGGTTTGTATGATTGAACTTTGGCTTTGCTACGTATTATATTTCATTGATTGGTTTTCATTACAAGGTCTAGCTCCGCCTGGCTTAGGAAGGTTTTTATGTTTGTCTTCCGTTCGCTATGGTTTGATATGGGTGCGGATTAGCTGTTTCGTTACTCGTGTTGAGCCATAGTGCGGGGGATGTGGTGCCTCACGTGCGGGGTGCTACATCCTTAAGTGGTATCAGAGCCCGGTTGCAAAACCGGTGTTCTTGAGTCTTGTCGGAGTCAGTCTAAGTCGAACGGCATAGGACTATGTGATATTGTGTGCATTGCATCGATCTTGAATATGGAATTTGGTTTCCTTAAGAATTTTGTTGAATTACTTGTTGCATTTTATATGGATTCTTGTCTTTCGTATTGAATATGTGCCATGAGCATGCACTAATCGCATGCATCCATTCTTGAAATGAGTTATGATTTCCAGGTTATAAAGATGATATCAAACCACGGCCAAGTTCTATGATCACAACGATCTATTACAATTCCTTCGGAGGCACGGAAGATAGGAAGGATGCCCGGGGAGGAATGTGGAGAATGCTAGTTGTGTGGCATTGTAGACTGAGTTGCAATTAACGGTTGGGATTCAGAATGGGAGGTTCGACCTTGGCGATGCGACGGCAGAGGAACATTTGGGGGAATAGGAATAGGAGTTAATCAATGGATGGTTGTGACTCAGAAGAACAACTTATGTGAATCCATTACTTGAAGTGCATTAATTGGATTCAACAGGATCTTGCAACCTAAGGAATGAAGGGAACAAAACCTTGAAGATATATTGGTCCCGGATTTGGATCATGGAAGAGATACTAGTAATTAAGAGGAGTAGAGATAACAGGGGTCCGGCAGAGGATATGCATCAATGGTCTACAAAGAAGGACTTCGAACTAAGCCTAGTGATTAGAAGTCGGGTTCTAGAAGGCAAGCATTTGGGTAAACACAAATAGAGGGAAGGTGGCGATATGGAGAACAGGATTTGAGTTCATTTTTCCAAATCCAAGCTGAATTGTCATGTTGTGAGGTTCAATTGGAAGATATGGAGCAACAAATGGAAACGAGAAAGAGAGGAAATTGTGCGCTCAAGTAGAAGCAATTGGAGGTGAATTAAATCCACAAACGATAAGCGCGGAATTCTTGATTGAGGTGACGATTAGAAGTAAAGGTGGAATTTCGAGAAGAAGTGTGGATACTAACTCTGTGGATAGTGGAAGATACAAGTGATGCCGAAAGACTCATGGGAAACTTGAAGACCGTGGGAAAGGCCAGGGATAACCACCAAGTCAAAGTAACCTCGGGATTGGAGGAACGAGGAAAAGCTACCGAGCTAATAGCCTACCACCTTGGTGACAGGTCCCAAAACATTCATAGCATGTGCATCATATTTTGCATTAATTATTTATTCTTTTAACCTGATGTTTATCCGTGTATTTCTAATTAGTTTCGTTGCGCTAATGTATGGTATAATTGCTTGATGTAAACGTGACCCATGCATTGTCATTTTAACCCACCATGCATTTTAGTGTTTACTTGATAGGAAGTCCTTTCGCCTCAACTATCAAGTATCAGTTCAACCGAGGGGCATCTGAGTTATGAGGAAGAGAAATAATAGGATGACATTAGAAGGAAGGTGAATTTGGGAAATAAGAACTTCTATTAAGGGATAGGTTAACGAAAACAAAAATTCAGAAGGAGAAGTGAGACTAGAGTTCCGGACAAGATTAAGAAAGGAGTTTCGGACATCAAGAGAACTAGGGAAGGAGTTGAAAGGCCAAATCTTTGATTTCTACATCAATTAAACTCCACCTAATGGGATTTACTCATCAAGAGTTTCGATAAGAGAAGAATCGATGGAGTTCAACCCGGGACAACAGAAATTTAAGGGGGAGAGCATGACCGAGGAACAAATTGGACGATTGAAAGGGTGCTCGAAGAAATATTTCAGTAAGAATAACGAAATTGCAAATTAAGGAAGACCTGGGAGTTCTATTAGTGATGATCAGAAATAAACAAGGCGGCTTGAATGGTTAAGTTGTTAAGAGGAGAGTTAAGTTACTCAATTCGGGTTGGAGTCCCTCATTAGGTATAACGGAAATGGCTTGGAGAATATTCCTATGTATAGAACATGGATCTGGGGATAACAGAATTATAAGGGAGCTTCTGGAAACTCCTAAGTCAGAATTGACAAGAGAGAGTGTCGAATCAAGTTGGCATATGATGGAATGATGGCGATCACGAGTAATCCAATAGGGTACAAAAGGGGGTTCAATAATGACAATATTATCAAGTCTTCGGTTAGTCCCACGATACTTCGGAAGGAAATCTAAGAAGTAACCAAACCAGAAAAGATGATCATTGGAGGATTTACATCAAACTTCAAAACGCATCAAGAACATTTTATCTTCGATTCAAGAAATGTGGAGCTAGATGCCAAATATAACCTTAAGGGGTCAATGGGAATGAATGGATACCATGAACGGAAGATGGAAAAGGATTTGTGTTAAGGTAGATCCTAATGACGAATACCTCAAGGTAGGGATTGAATCGTCAAGGTTGTCAGGAGTAGTTATCCTCGAGGGTATTTCAAACTCCGATATGGGTAAGATAGTGGCTATGGACCTAACTTCAAGACGGATGGTCTAAGGGTTTTCGGGAAGTCAAATTCGGTTAATTAAAAAGAGTTGGTTGGTCGAATGAGGGTTAAGGCAAATGATGAAGGCTGGAAACAGCACAGCCAGAAGGGATTCAAGAATATAACCCTAAAAGAATTCATCAATTGTCTTATTGGGGTATCCTGAAGAGGTTAAAGACAAACTGAGCAATGAATCTATCTTCGGGACAGATGATACACTAAACAACGACAACTCACAATTTTAAAACTTCGTGACTACGGTGAACGGTATTTATAGCATTCATGAAGCATACATTCATGCAAATTCAATTTAATAATTTCTTTGTTATGTGCTTTGTTTCCTTATCAAGTTAAATTACGTGAAGTAATTGATGATTAACGTGGATGATATCTGATATTTACCTTGAGGTAGCTTGTGTGATTTTGAATTTGGTTTTGCGTGTGCTGCTTGGGAGTATTGGAGACTTCCTTGCTTTATTTATTTTTGTTCGAGAGACGGGGTGCTCTCGTTGTTTCTAAGAGACGGGGCTTCTCTTATTTTTGTTTGAGAGACGGGGTACTCTCTTTGCTTACGAGAGACGGGGTTCTCTCATTGTTGCTCGAGGGACGGGGCTCTCTCCTTGTTGCTTGTGAGAGACGGGGAATCTCTCATTAGTGGTTTTAAGCATGCAGTGAATCCGAGGACAGATTCTTTTTAAGGGGGAGAGATTGTAACGCCCCGGTTTTTCAATTTTATTAACATGTCAGATTTGCTTCTAAATTACGCAATTAAATTATTTAATTATGTGATTAATTGTTTTTATGTGTTTTATATTTAATTTTATTATAATTGTTATTATTTTATTTTATTATATTTTATTTTAATTTATTATTAATTCTAATATATATATATATATATATATATATATATATATATATATATATATTTATTTCTTTAAGTATATATGTATACGTTTATTTATATTAGTATTAAATTAATGATTATGCTAATTATATGTTATGTTAATTAATCATGTTTTAGTTAATTAATTACGTGCTTAAAATAATTTATTTAATATTAGATTTAATTTATTTATTTAAATGTTTTTGCATGGGAAATTATATTTTTGCATGGAATTTTAAAATTTATGCATGAATTGCATGGATTGATCATATCACTAAGTTTGAGCTTCGTTCTTATATGAAATGATTTCGGATTGCCACGAATTTGTAGTATGTTGTAAATATATGTGTTATGAACATGATTTTATGCTCGGTTTATGTTTTCGTATTTATTTGTTATGTTAACGAATTTAATTTGTTTCGAGGAACCAAATCGGGGGCTAACGAGCACTTAGCGTACCATTGGTTCCGAATTTAATATCTTGAGCTCGGGAACTCGGATTCGAGTTCTGTCAACTCCGCTGAACTCGTAACAAAAATTCGAGTTTAGTAAACTTAGCCTTATAATTTTCCTAAGTCATTTGAAACTCCGAAATCCAACCGAAAAAAGAAACGGAGACCAATTTGACCTTGTTGTACAAAATCAGCCATATCTTGCCCAAACCATAACCAAATTAACCATGGTTTGATTCTTTGAAACCCTAACTCAACCATCTATCATGACATATCAATCCTTGACCGAGATTATCCTCACACAATCCCCAAACATCAGCCAAAGCTACTGCTCTACAGTCCAGTCCCGAAACCCTTCATCTCTTGGAGATTTTGGAGCTCAAATCTCATCCAAACCTCATCCAATCATCAAGGTAAGTTTAGGGTTGTATTATATGTTTAATTCTGATCATTTCCATCCTTTCAATCATGAATTTGAGCATGGTTTCTTTATTTTTGGGCGTTTTTCCGAAAATAAGAGTTTTTGGGCAAATTCTTTATCTTCTTCGATTCTCAATGATTTTGATTGATTCCAAGCTTGAGATTGATTGTTTTGACATCCTCATATCATTTATGGTCATTGATTTCGTGGTTGTTGAGATATTTATGATATATCATTTATGATATCTTTGAGAAAATCCACATGAATGTCACGTACGCTTCCATGTCTTGATTGATCACTTTTGGAACTGATTTACTTGTTGAATACATGTTGTTTTGCTGCACATTTGATGGACTTATGGACCTGAACTGAATCGGATTTATTGAACGCAAGCATGCCCTGTTTTCCCGGTAGCTTTGCCCTGTTTTCTTTCACGCAGAATTGCTGTCAATTTGCTGAGATTCCTTCAAGTTGTTGCTGTCAATTTTCGTGGTCTTTTAGCTGGTGTTGTGTTGAGTTTTGTTGCCACTTATGCCTTGCTTTGTTGCCTTCTTTCTTGCTGGAAATGGCTGCCTTTTTCCTGCTCTGTTTCCTGCTTGTTTTGCTGTCTGTTCCAGGTGTTTCTGGTTCGTGGCACGGGGGTGCCATTTCTAGCCGTTCCAGCGAGGAACGGGGGTGCAATAGCGGCCTGGAATTTCTGTACCGAGACACGGGGGTGTCTCGATCTAGGTTTGGAGGGTGACACGGGCGTGTCACCCCGTTTTGCTTGAACTCTTCTGCGTTTTCCTGTAGCTGCTACTGCTGTTTGTATCCATGACTGTTGCTGCTGCTGTGTGTTATCTGTGCGTTTGTGTTGTTGCATACAGGAATGTGGTTGCTGCTGCTTTTACTGAGTGTGCTTGTGTTCCTTGCATGCATTTATAATTACATTATATATATGCATGGTTTGTGTAATGTGTGTGCGTGTGTATGCATGGCTGTGTATATATATATATATGTAAGGTGTGTGTTTGTGTTTATATTGCATGCATGTGTGAGTAATTATATGTAGTATAATATATATGTGATATATTACATGCATATACTATATATATATATATATATATATATATATATATATATATATATATATCTATGCATGAGTACGTATATATATATTATATATTCATATGATTATATATTATTATATATATATTATATTATATATGTTTATTATATATTATATATATATTTATTATATATTTTAATTATTATTCGATTTAATTTAATTATTGAAATTAATTGAATTCTATTTCGCGTATTTATTCTACTGACTTTTGATTGAACGCTTTATTTATTTTATTCCTAAATGTGAATATGACTATTATGTGTTATGATTATTAAATGAATTCATGGATTAATTGATATGCACTATGAATATTATGAATTTATGAATTTATGAAATTTATATGAATTTATGAACTTATGAAATTGAATGAAATATATGAATGAATGAATGATTATATGATTTAAATCTCTTAATAGTGCACATGAACATTTTATTGATATAACATGATCATTTATGCATTCATGTCATATTCACTTCATTGCCGAGCGTCACATATGGTTCATTGGAGTCTGGAGTCTCACAAACACGTCATGTTGTCTTTTGTACAGTTTATCTCCAGGGTGGAGAGATCTTGATCATTCAGGCACTTGGTATTCGTATCCTTGTATCGTCACGGTTCAGGTGAGGGTGTTTTTGTTCTAGCTAAGTAACAAACCCTACAACCCTTATGTGAAAAGCTTTGGCTAAAACCTTATGATTATATATATGGTTTTTAAAGGTATGTACCAAGTATGTATTGATCGAGTAAACCCTTTTTCAATGATTTATGAATTATGATATGTACTTATGAATTGAAATGTTTGGCGAGACACATTTAGAATTTCTGATTGTACGGGCCCCGGGACTTAGTATATGTGGCTAACCGAGGAAGCAAGGGCTGACGGGGATCCCATATACTAGTCCCAACAAAACTACGGTGATACCGGCCCTCGCTAGGAGGTTTAGCGGGGAATGGGAGCTGAGTGCCCTTGGGGGATTCATGTACCCCCATTGGCCCATGTTTGAACCGGTAGCCGGGTCTTGCAAGCCCGTCCACCACCCGGAGGAAGAAGGTTGGTTGTGATTTATGCCTTTTCTTATGTATATGTTATGATATGATTATGCACCGTGCGGGAAGGCCGGGATCCGGATCGCCCAAAAGCATATGTTTATGACATGATTTATGGTCTGTGTGTATTATGATATATTGCATGATCGCTTAATCAATATATTAATGATATTTGTCGTACACGGTCGGAGTTTGGTTGGAGATTGTGCACGCTCACTCGCCGAGCCTTATATTTATGTATGATTTATGAATGTAATGAAATTAATATGAATTAGTCATAAAATCCGAGCATTTATTAATCATTCTCTTGCCCTTGTTGGGAACTAATCGCAAACAAAACCTTGTTCGGAATTTATGACTTGCATGTGCATGTTTTTATATATGTATATCGCTCCTGCTCACTCAGTCTTCTAGAGACTGACCCTCTCCCTCCCCAACACATTAGTGTGCAGGTTTTGCTTTGGAGTTTCCGGCTAGGCGGAGGTGTTTGGAGTCTTTAAGTGGGTCGAGTGGGTTAGGAGAGTCTCTGCACTCACTCATGTATCGGATTTATGTATGATTGGATTTTATAGTATCATGAACTTGAATATTTATGAAATTATTATTGAATTGGGTTGTTGGACTGTAATTATGAGTTGAAAAGAGGCTTGAAGAGCCCAAATTCTGCTTATGGTTTGTATGATTAAACTTTGGCTTTGCTACGTATTATATTTCATTGAATGGTTTTCATTGCAAGGTCTAGCTCCGCCTGGCTTAGGAAGGTTTTGATGTTTGTCTCCCGTTCGCTATGGTTTGATATGGGTGCGGATTAGCTGTTTCGTTACTCGTGTTGAGCCATAGTGCGGGGGATATGGTGCCTCATGTGCGGGGTGCTACACTCCATCACTCCAATCCCTCCATCACTCCAATCACGATAACACGATACCCGCCGCGTTAGGATTCTAGAGGCGGCTCCTACGGATTCAGGAGGTGGCTCCCGCACATGTAGGACTTTGCCCCGCAGGTTTAAAAGGTGGCTCCCATTTGCGTAGCACGCTATCCCGTATAGCACTTAGCTCCTTCGGCTGACGAGCGGCACATGGTAACATGATAACACGATAATTACGATGCCCGCATTGCTTTGCATGATCATGACATTAGCATGATAATCACGGTACGCGCCTTGCTTTGCATGGCCTGACTTGCTTGCTAACAGGTGACACGATGATTCATGAATGCGTGAATGTGCTCATTGATCTCAATCTCCGCCTTGGAGAACAACTGGAAAGCCGAAAATTGGGGCGTTACAATTCCCTCCCCCTTAAGAGAATCCGTCCTCGGATTCACCCTTCTCTTGTACAATAAAATAAAGCCAACTAACAAGGAGCTACATGTAACAATTAATTTCATAAAGCTCAAGTAGGCACGTTGATCATGGAATTTACCAAGTCACATAAGGTCACTTGATGAGCAATTTTCGGTTTCCAGGTACGTACGACACGTGTGAGATTTACGAGAGTTAGGATTATTTTAATCCTTTCATTTATTAAATTCCTACACTTTAGGGTAAATGATATAGATCATAAATTTTATTTCAATATGTTTACGTGGAAATACGTGAAATATGTATCAATTTGGGATTTAAGTGTTACGTGAATTAATTACCGAACTTGTTTAATTGCTTAATTGTCCTTAATTGAAATTTATTTAAATGTAAGGACCAAATTGAATAAATATATTCTTGGACCTAATTGACCATTTTCAAAACCTTTTATACTTAATTGCATCACTTATAAAGCTTGGAGGATTTAGTTATAATTTCAAATATTTCACCAAAATCAAAGAGATATATCACGTTATATTTCTTGCACCTTCCATGATCATTTCATTTTCAGCAAAAACATACCATTTTGCTTCCTCCTTCACCGAGCCAAAACCTCCAAGAAAGTGGGAGAGACTTCATCATTTTCAAGTTTAATCTTTGGAAGAATTATGAACTTTGGGAGCATCATCATCATCCTCTCAACTTCATCTTCATCTTCTAATTTCTTTGAAGTTAGTCTCCCGGGGCGGAGATTGTGATCAACTGAGCACATCCACGTATCCATGAGTCATCGTGTCTCCTGCCAGGTGAGGTTTAATTGTGAGTTACTTAGAACCCGTATAACCTTATGTGACTTTTGGGCCAAACGGTATAAATATATACTTACAAGTGTTTCTAAACTCTCAAGTCGTGTTCTTTAAAAGTAGACCGTGTTCACTGAAGGCAAGTCATGTTCATGAAAAGCAAGTCGTGTATCGAGTTACAAGAAAACCGTGTATCGTGTTACCGTGATCGTGTTTGGCGAATTATAGTGTATCGTGTGTTATGGGCCCGAGAGTGAGTGTTTGAGCCAACCGGGAAAGCATAGGGCTGACAGGTAACTCACACACCTCTCTCAAACCATGGGGATGCCCCCTGAATTCACTCGGAGGTTTGGTGGAAGAAGGAGTACCGTACGTGGGAGTCATGTTCCCGACGTGCAACGTGATATCGTGGGTGGTTTGGGCCTTGCAAACCCACCACCATTGGAGAAAGGAGAATTTTGTGTTATTGATCGTGTGCACTATAATGACTTGTGTGATAACCTAATTAAATGAAAGTGTAATTCTTGTTTACTGTCGAGTTTTGGTTGGAGATCGTGTACGCCCCTCGCCAGGGCCACTAATTATTATAATAAACGCGATTACCGTGTTAAACTTGGTAGTTGTAATCTCGGGCGAGTTCTATGTTATTCTTGAACTTATATCATTTTAGTTACAAAAGCGTACCCGAGGTTATAACTTGCATGTTATTTGCGCTAATATATATTTATGCCCCTCACTCGAACTTCACAGACTGACACCTCCACCTTTCAGTGTAATAGCCCAAAGACCGGCCGTTCGATATTATCCGCTTTGACCAAGGGTAGACCCCAAGCGCCTCATGGTTTTACATTTTCCCGATAGAATTTAAACCACCACTTAAGGGGTGCCTGCCCAGGAAAATACGTCTACTAAGGGGAGGGGGATCCTCTACTTATAAAGCAGCTTCAAGCCCACCTCCAATCCGATGTGGGATATTACATCCACCCCCCATGTGTAGGGGTGCTACATCTTAGGTGGTATCATAGCCCGGTTGCAAAACCGAGGTTCTAGTGTCGTGTCGTGTCAAGTGTAGGTCGAACAGCATAGGAATTATTTGTTAACTCGTGTATTGCATTCATTCTTGTCATTAATTGCTCACTAATTGACCTTATGTGACTTGGAAATTTACATGATCAATGTGTCTACTTGAACCTTGTGAAATTAATTGCTACATTTGGCATATGGAATTGTTTCTAAATGTGACACGTGCATTGACATCTTAACCGGCATGCACAATTTAGTAATTCTTGTTAGCAAACATCCATCTAGTTTCGCCGAATTGAGTCAAGTGTGAAAATCTGGACATCCACTCCGGACTTCGGAAGACTTAAGAAAGAAAATTTTCATTTTCTTTCTTAAGGGGGAGAGATTGCCAACGAACTAACTTAAAGAATCTAGTGTCAACCGAACTACCATAACGAAGAATTTCAATCCACGGTGAACGGTACACTTGAAGATGCATATCACATGCATCGTATACTTCATTATTGTTACCTTTAATTTCTTGTTAGCTGTTTTATTTTGTTAGTCCAGAGACGGGGTTCTCTTGATACTTGTGCAAGAGAAGGGGTTCTCTCGTTGCTTGTTAGAGAGATGGGGCATTCTCATTCTTATTTGGCAACTTGTTCTAGTGGAAGGTTAGATTTTCACTCGAGTGTTTAGAATTCCGGAAAGTTGAGGGTCGTGATTTAACAGCATTACAAAAAACTTCGTGGATTGAAGACCTTTTTCGGACTAATCCCTGACGAGGAATGGCCAACCCGCGTGGGATGAACACGGAAGGGTGAATCCGAGGACGGATTCTCTTAAAGGGGAAAGAATTGTAACGCCCCAATTTCCGGCTTTCCAGGTACGTACGACACGTGTGAGAGTTCCGAGAGTTAGGATTATTTTAATCCTTTCATTTATTAAATTCCTACACTTAAGGGTAAATGATATAAATTTTATTTCATTATGTTTACGTGGAACTAAGTGAAATATGTATCAATTTGGGATTTAAATGTTACGTGAATTAATTGTCGAAATTGTTTAATTGCTCAATTGTTCTTAATTGGCATTTATTTAAATGTAAGGACCAAATTGCATAAATATATTCTTGGACCTAATTGACCATTTTCCAAACCTTTTATACTTAATTGCATCACTTATAAAACTTGGAGGATTTAGTTATAATTTCAAATATTTCACCAAAATCAAAGAGATATATCACGTTATATTTCTTGTACCTTCCATGATCATTTCATTTTCAGCAAAAACATACCATTTTGCTTCTTCCTTCACCGAGCCAAAACCTCCGAGAAAGTGGGAGAGACTTCATCATTTTCAAGCTTAATCTTTGGAAGAATTATGAACTTTGGGAGCATCATCATCATCCTCTCAACTTCATCTTCATCTTCTAATTTCTTTGAAGTTAGTCAGTCTCCCGGGGCGGAGATTGTGATCAACTGAGCACGTCCACGCATCCATGAGTCATCGTGTCGCCTTTCAGATGAGGTTTAATTGCTAGTTACTTAGAACCCGTATAACCTTATGTGACTTTTGGGCCAAACGGTATAAATATATACTTACAAGTGTTTCTAAACTCTCAAGTCGTGTTCTTTAAAAGTAGACCGTGTTCACTGAAGGCAACTCATGTTCATAAAAAGCAAGTCGTGTATCGAGTTACAAGCAAGCCGTCTATCGTGTTACCGTGATTGAAACGTGATCGTGTTTGGCGAATTATCGTGTATCGTGTATTATGGGCCCGAGAGTGAGTGTTTGAGCCAACCGGGAAAGCATACGGCTGACGGGTAACTCACACACCTCTCTCAAACCGTGGGGATACCACCTGAATTCACCAGGAAGTTTGGTGGAGGAAGGAGTCCCGTACGTGGGAGTCATGTTCCCGACGTGCAACGTGATATCGTGGGTGGTTCGGGCCTTGCAAACCCACCACCATTGGAGAAAGGAGAATTTCGTGTTATTGATCGTGTGCACTATAATGACTTTTGTGATAACCTAATTAAATGAAAGTGTAATTCTTGTTCACTGTCGAGGTTTGGTTGGAGATCGTTCACGCCCCTCGCCAGGGCCACTAATTGTTATAATAAACGCGATTACCGTGTTAAACTTGGTAGTTGTAATCTCGGGCGAGTTCTATGTTATTCTTGAACTTATATCATTTTAGTTACAAAAGCTTACCCGAGGTTATAACTTGCATGTTATTTGCGCTAATATATATTTATGCCCCTCACTCGATCTTCACAGACTGACGCCTCCACCTTTCAGTGTAATAGCCCAAAGACCCGCTGTTCGATATTGTCCGCTTTGGCCAAGGGTAGACCCCAAGCGCCTCATGGTTTTACTTTTTCCCGACAGAATTTAAACCACCACTTAAGGGGTGCCTACCCAGGAAAATACGTCTACCAAGGGGAGGGGGATCCTCTGCTTATAAAGCAGCTTCAAGCCCACCTCCAATCCGATGTGGGATATTACATCCACCCACCCATGTGTAGGGGTCCTACATCTTAGGTGGTATCATAGCCCAGTTGGAAAACCGAGGTTCTAGTGTCGTGTCGTGTCAAGTGTAGGTCGAACGGCGTAAGAATTATTTGTTAACTCGTGTATTGCATTCATTCTTGTCATTAATTGCTCACTAATTGACCTTATGTGACTTGGAAATTTACATGATCAATTTGTCTACTTGAACCTTGTGAAATTAATTGCTACATTTGGCATCCGGAATTGTTTCTAAGTGTGGCACGTGCATTGACATCTTAACCGGCATGCACAATTTAGTAATTCTTGTTAGCAAACATCCATCTAGTTTCGCCGAATTGAGTCAAGTGTGAAAATCTGGACATCCACTCCGGACTTCAGAAGACTTAAGAAAGAAAATTTTCATTTTCTTTCTTAAGGGGGAGAGACGGCCAACGAACTAACTTAAAGAATCTAGTGTCAACCGAACTACCATACCGAAGAACTTCAATCCACGGTGAACGGTACACTTGAAGATGCATATCACGTGCATCGTATACTTCATTATTGTTACCTTTAATTTCTTGTTAGTTGTTTTATTTTGTTAGTCAAGAGACGGGGTTCTCTTGATACTTGTGCAAGAGAAGGGGTTCTCTCGTTGCTTGTTAGAGAGATGGGGCACTCTCATTCTTATTTGGCAACTTGTTCTAGTGGAAGGTTAGATTTTCACTCGAGTGTTTAGAATTCCAGAAAGTTGAGGGTTGTGATTTAACAGCATTGCAAAAAACTTCGTGGATTGAAGACCTTTTTCGGACTAATCCCTGACGAGGAATGGCCAACCCGCGTGGGATGAACACGGAAGGGTGAATCCGAGGACGTATTCTCTTAAAGGGGAAAGAATTGTAACGCCCCAATTTCCGGCTTTCTAGGTACGTACGACACGTGTGAGAGTTCCGAGAGTTAGGATTATTTTAATCCTTTCATTTATTAAATTCCTACACTTAAGGGTAAATGATATAAATTTTATTTCATTATGTTTACGTGGAACTAAGTGAAATATGTATCAATTTGGTATTTAAGTGTTACGTGAATTAATTGTCGAAATTGTTTAATTGCTCAATTGTTCTTAATTGGCATTTATTTATATGTAAGGACCAAATTGCATAAATATATTCTTGGACCTAATTGACCATTTTCCAAACCTTTTATGCTTAATTGCATCACTTATAAAACTTGGAGGATTTAGTTATAATTTCAAATATTTCACCAAAATCAAAGAGATATATCACGTTATATTTCTTGTACCTTCCATGATCATTTCATTTTCAGCAAAAACATACCATTTTGCTTCTTCCTTCACCGAGCCAAAACCTCCGAGAAAGTGGGAGAGACTTCATCATTTTCAAGCTTAATCTTTGGAAGAATTATGAACTTTGGGAGCATCATCATCATCCTCTCAACTTCATCTTCATCTTCTAATTTCTTTGAAGTTAGCCTCCCGGGGCGGAGATTGTGATCAACTGAGCACGTCCACGCATCCATGAGTCATCGTGTCGCCTTTCAGATGAGGTTTAATTGCTAGTTACTTAGAACCCGTACAACCTTATGTGACTTTTGGGCCAAACGGTATAAATATATACTTACAAGTGTTTCTAAACTCTCAAGTCGTGTTCTTTAAAAGTAGACCGTGTTCACTGAAGGCAACTCATGTTCATAAAAAGCAAGTCGTGTATCGAGTTACAAGCAAGCCGTCTATCGTGTTACCATGATTGAAACGTGATCGTGTTTGGCGAATTATCGTGTATCGTGTATTATGGGCCCGAGAGTGAGTGTTTGAGCTAACCGGGAAAGCATACGGCTGACGGGTAACTCACACACCTCTCTCAAACCGTGGGGATACCCCCTAAATTCACCAGGAAGTTTGGTGGAGGAAGGAGTCCCGTACGTGGGAGTCATGTTCCCGACGTGCAACGTGATATCGTGGGTGGTTCGGGCCTTGCAAACCCACCACCATTGGAGAAAGGAGAATTTCGTGTTATTGATCGTGTGCACTATAATGACTTTTGTGATAACCTAATTAAATGAAAGTGTAATTCTTGTTCACTGTTGAGGTTTGGTTGGAGATCGTTCACGCCCCTCGCCAGGGCCACTAATTGTTATAATAAACGCGATTACCGTGTTAAACTTGGTAGTTGTAATATCGGGCGAGTTCTATGTTATTCTTGAACTTATATCATTTTAGTTACAAAAGCTTACCCGAGGTTATAACTTGCATGTTATTTGCGCTAATATATATTTATGCCCCTCACTCGATCTTCACAGACTGACGCCTCAACCTTTCAATGTAATAGCCCAAAGACCCGCTGTTCGATATTGTCCGCTTTGGCCAAGGGTAGACCCCAAGCGCCTCATGGTTTTACTTTTTCCCGACAGAATTTAAACCACCACTTAAGGGGTGCCTACCCAGGAAAATACGTCTACCAAGGGGAGGGGGATCCTCTGCTTATAAAGCAGCTTCAAGCCCACCTCCAATCCGATGTGGGATATTACATCCACCCCCCATGTGTAGGGGTCCTACATCTTAGGTGATATCATAGCCCAGTTGCAAAACCGAGGTTCTAGTGTCGTGTCGTGTCAAGTGTAGGTCGAACGGCGTAGGAATTATTTGTTAACTCGTGTATTGCATTCATTCTTTTCATTAATTGGTCACTAATTGACCTTATGTGACTTGGAAATTTACATGATCAATGTGTCTACTTGAACCTTGTGAAATTAATTGCTACATTTGGCATCCGGAATTGTTTCTAAGTGTGGCACGTGCATTGACATCTTAACCGGCATGCACAATTTAGTAATTCTTGTTAGCAAACATCCATCTAGTTTCGCCGAATTGAGTCAAGTGTGAAAATCTGGACATCCACTCCGGACTTCGGAAGACTTAAGAAAGAAAATTTTCATTTTCTTTCTTAAGGGGGAGAGACGGCCAACGAACTAACTTAAAGAATCTAGTGTCAACCGAACTACCATAACGAAGAATTTCAATCCACGGTGAACGGTACACTTGAAGATGCATATCACGTGCATCGTATACTTCATTATTGTTACCTTTAATTTCTTGTTAGCTGTTTTATTTTGTTAGTCAAGAGACGGGGTTCTCTTGATACTTGTGCAAGAGAAGGGGTTCTCTCGTTGCTTGTTAGAGAGATGGGGCACTCTCATTCTTATTTGGCAACTTGTTCTAGTGGAAGGTTAGATTTTCACTCGAGTGTTTAGAATTCCGGAAAGTTGAGGGTCGTGATTTAACAGCATTGCAAAAAACTTTGTGGATTGAAGACCTTTTTCGGACTAATCCCTGACGAGGAATGGCCAACCCGCGTGGGATGAACACGGAAGGGTGAATCCGAGGACAGATTCTCTTAAAGGGGAAAGAATTGTAACGCCCCAATTTCCGGCTTTCCAGGTACGTACGACACGTGTGAGAGTTCCGAGAGTTAGGATTATTTTAATCGTTTCATTTATTAAATTCCAACACTTTAGGGTAAATGATATAAATTTTATTTCATTATGTTACGTGGAACTAAGTGAAATATGTATCAATTTGGGATTTAAGTGGTACGTGAATTAATTGCCGAAATTGTTTAATTGCTTAATTGTTCTTAATTGGCATTTATTTAAATGTAAGGACCAAATTGCATAAATATATTCTTGGACCTAATTGACCATTTTCCAAACCTTTTATACTTAATTGCATCACTTATAAAACTTGGAGGATTTAGTTATAATTTCAAATATTTCGCCAAAATCAAAGAGATATATCACGTTATATTTCTTGTACCTTCCATGATCATTTCATTTTCAGCAAAAACATACCATTTTGCTTCTTCCTTCACCGAGCCAAAACCTCCGAGAAAGTGGGAGAGACTTCATCATTTTCAAGCTTAATCTTTGGAAGAATTATGAACTTTGGGAGCATCATCATCATCCTCTCAACTTCATCTTCAAATTTTAATTTCTTTGAAGTTAGCCTCCCGGGGCGGAGATTGTGATCAACTGAGCACGTCCACGCATCCATGAGTCATCGTGTCGCCTTTCAGATGAGGTTTAATTGCTAGTTACTTAGAACCCGTATAACCTTATGTGACTTTTGGGCCAAACGGTATAAATATATACTTACAAGTGTTTCTAAACTCTTAAGTCGTGTTCTTTAAAAGTGGACCTTGTTCACTGAAGGCAACTCATGTTCATAAAAAGCAAGTCGTGTATCGAGTTATAAGCAAGCCGTCTATCGTGTTACCGTGATTGAAACGTGATCGTGTTTGGTGAATTATCGTGTATCGTGTATTATGGGCCCGAGAGTGAGTGTTTGAGCCAACCGGGAAAGCATACGGCTGACGGGTAACTCACACACCTCTCTCAAACCGTGGGGATGCCCCTTGAATTCACCAGGAGGTTTGGTGGAGGAAGGAGTCCCGTACATGGGAGTCATGTTCCCGACGTGCAACGTGATATCGTGGGTGGTTCGGGCCTTGCAAACCCACCACCATTGGAGAAAGGAGAATTTCGTGTTATTGATCGTGTGCACTATAATGACTTTTGTGATAACCTAATTAAATGAAAGTGTAATTCTTGTTCACTGTCGAGGTTTGGTTGGATATCGTGCACGCCCCTCGCCAGGGCCACTAATTGTTATAATAAACGCGATTACCGTGTTAAACTTGGTAGTTGTAATCTCGGGCGAGTTCTATGTTATTCTTGAACTTATATCATTTTAGTTACAAAAGCTTACCCGAGGTTATAACTTGCATATTATTTGCGCTAATATATATTTGTGCCCCTCACTCGGTCTTCATAGACTGACTCCTCCACCTTTCAGGTTCTTGCAGGTGCACGTTGGGCGGGAGTCGAGTCGAGTCCAGTCTATGTAATCGAGTCAAGCACGGTGCATTTTACTTGATCGTTCATTGATTGTTCAAAGGAATTATGTCTAATGTTAATTGTTATGTATTTTGGGAGATGATAATGTATTGATATTTGAAGCTAGAACATATTTTACTTGGTAAACGAGAAATGTCATGACATGTTTAATAGTTATATTTGATAGTGATTAGTTTATTCTTCCGCTTTAATTCGTTGCATGTATGAGTTAGTCCCGCCTAGCTTATCATTTATTGCATTGTCACCCGTTCACTATAGGTTAGTTCATGTACGAATTACCAATTTCGTATGTGGATCGACCTATAGTGCGGGGGTGTGGCATCTCCACGTATAGGGGTGCTACAAAAGGAATTCCGTACCTCAAGAGAATTGGAATTGAAAGGTAAAATCTTCGGGTTGCCATTTAAACTAAAGTTCTCTCTAAATGAAAATTACTCATCAAGAATTTCGATGAAAGAAGGTTCGATGGAGTTTAAGGTGTAACGACAGAAATTTTAAGGGGGAGAGCATGACAAGGAGACGAATTCAAAACTTGAGATCGGGACCGAAGGAATAATCAGTAGAAATAACAGAAATGCAATTAGGGAAGATCTAGGGATTTTTATGTTGGTGAGCGGAGATGAATAAGATAACTTTATGGGTTGATCAGTAAAATTAGAGTTAGGCCACTAAATTCAGGTTGGAGATTATCATAAGGATTAGAGAAGTTAACTTGTCGAATCTTTCTACCTATGCAAGTTTGACTTGGAGGCAAAGAAGTTATGAAGAAGTTAAGGGAAACTCTTTAGTTGGATTGTCAAGGAGGAACCGATTCAAATTAGCATAGAAAAGGATGCGACCATTAAAGCTTGGGTCAATGAGTTCAGAAGGAGTTAAGAAGAAACAAAATCAGAGAGGATGAACATTGGGAAAACTAAATCAGACTCTAAGAATAATCAAGAGTGTTATCCTCGCTAAAAGAATTGTAAGGGCCAAATACTGAATATAACTCTAAGGTGTCAAAGAGAAGGAAGGGATACTTTGGACGAAAGACGAAAAAAGATTCGTGTTAAGGTATACCATAAAAATAAATATCGCAAGGCCAGGATTGAATCGGCAAGGTTGTTAAGAGTGGTCCTCCTCGGGGATATGTTAAACACCGATATGGGTAAGGATAGAAGATATGGACTGGACATCGGAACGGATATTCTAAACGCAAAAGTGGATGTCAAGGTGGGTTACTTGGAAGAGTTAGTCCGGCTGAAAGAATATAATAGGGATTGAGGAAGGATCGAAGAAGTTGAGAAGCAATAAAAGTCAGAAAGGATTTAAGAGTAAAGTCTTTAGGGGATTTATCATTGGCTCCACTGGGGTACCCTGAAGAACCCAAAGACAAGTCAAGTACTGAGCTCACCTTCGGGACAGATCATGCTTTCGACAACGAAACTCACAATTCTAAATTTCGCAACTACGGTGAACGGTACTTGTAGCATCCATGATACATGCATTCATGCAAATTTAATTCAAATAATTTCTTTGTTATGTGCTTTGATTTCTTATCTAGTAAAACTACGTGAAGTAGTTGATAATCAACGTGGGTGATGGCCATTACCTATTTAGGTTTCTTACGTAGCTTTAGTTATGATTTTGCGTTGTGTTGCTCGGGAGTGTTGGAGACTCCCTTGCTTTATTTTTGTTTGAGAGACGGGGTGCTCTCGTTGTTTGTAAGAGATGGGGATTCTCTTATTGTTGTTCGAGAGATGGGGTGCTCTCTTTGCTTGTGAGAGATGGGGTTCTCTCATTGTTGTTCGAGAGATGGGGTACTCTCTTTGCTTGTGAGAGACGGGGTTCTCTCTTGTTGCTTGTGAGAGACGGGGAATCTCTCATTGTTTGTTCGGTCGAGTAGTGAATCCGAGGACGGATTCTTTTTAAGGGGGAGAGATTGTAACGACCCAAATTTTCAGTATTTTAAAATGACATATGTGTTTACTAATTTGTGCAAATTAATTGGCTTTCAACGTTTTCTATAATTAAATTTTATTGTTTAATTGTTAAATAAGTGATTAATTGAAATATATGTAATATTTGAATTTGAATTAATATGAATAACTTGTGTGCTCCTTAATTGTCCGTTTAGATTATTTAATTGCTCAATTAAATATTTTTGATAATTATTATTTTTAATTCACATTAATTTTCCCATTTTATGCATTTTGTTATATTTTTATTAAATATTTAAAATGGATGCTTAAATTTGGTTTGAATTTTGAACTATATGAATTCTTGGTCGATTTGCATTTACGTGACCAGTTGCGCGTTGTTACTATATGAAATGAATCCGGAATTTTGTGGAAATTTAATATGTTGTCGATATGTGTGTCATGAATATGTATGTATGCTCGTTTTACTTTTTTGGATTCGTTTGATTGCGTTTTAAATTTATTTGGTATGATTGGAACCAAACCGGGGGTTAACGAGCAGTTAGCGCGCCCTTGGTTCCGTATGTGATATCTTGAGCTCGGGAACTCGGATTCGAGTTCTTCACCTCCATTAAATCCATATCGATGATTTGGAGACAGTGGGATAAGCCTCATGCCTTTTAAGATCATTTAGATTCTCAAATTTTAACCAAAACGAGCACCTCGCGCTTAAAAATGATAAACCATTGAATTTTCCAAGCTACGGGCCCATATGAACGTCCCTAGACCCTAAACCCATGACCTAGCCCACTTGATACACTCTCTCACTCCCCACTCAGCCCCCCAACTGAACCAAAGCCCCCTCACAACCCCAAAATATCAGCCAAGAAAGAAAGAGAAGGAGAAAAGAAAGGGGAAGAAGAAGGAATGGTGCAAACCCTTGGAGATTGAGCTCATCTCCTTACCATTTCTCACCATCTCTTGAAGGTAAGCTTATATTTGTGTACGATATCTCCTCACGGTCCTTTTAAGTCTTATATTGCATGATTTCACCAAGTTATGAATTAGGATTGGAGAAGATGATGAATAGTGGAGTTCTTGCCCTTTTCTTGATCCACCTTTGTTTTCTTGGAATTCCTTTGAGATGCATGAGTGCTAAGTGATCCTAAAGCATGAACTTAGGTTGGTTTGGACTTAGCTTGCATTGTTGTGGTTGATTTATAGACTTGCCATTGTTGAAGCTTGGAGATATGATCTTTGTGATGAATTCATGAAGCTTTCCTTGAAGTTCTTGATATCTAATGTGATCAATCTTGTATACATGAGATTATGACCTGAATATGCATGATATTGATTGAGTTTCAAGTTGGTAACATGCTTCTTTTCCTTTCTTTTTTGTGCATGCCATGTTTGCTCTGTTTTTCGGCTACTGACCTAAATCCACGGGGGTGGATTTGAGTCAGTAGAGTTGCTGTCAGGAATCCATGGGGGTGGATTTTTCCCTTTGGAAAAATCCATTGGGGTGGATTCTGCCCTACCTATTTTTGTTACTCCAATTCCATTTTTCTTCGCTCGTTTAATGTTCCTCCATCTCTTTTATGACTTCTATGAGATATTAACATGTTTTATAATGTGTTACCTTGGATGTTATGAAATTTTATGATTTTTTTGTGAAATATTTTCCAAGTTTTGCCTCAACGTGTCATCAATGATTCTAATATGCGCATGCATAGATATTTGTTATCAATATGAACCCTAATTGAGTATTTATCTCTTCTTTTATGATTCATATGAAATGTATACATGTTAAAACATATGTTATGATCATTATATGAAATTCATGGATTGACTTAATATGGAATGTAAAAGTTATGAGCTCGAATGGATATGAACGCCACTTATAATGAATGAATGGCTTGTATACATGTCTTTAAGACATTAATTGTGCACAAGAATTTTTCTATGACACGATATCATTTCTTATACTTTCATATCGTATTCATTGCATTGTCGTGCGTCATAGATGGTTCATTTGGAGTCTTCAGTCTCACGTATGCACCATGTCGTCTTGTATACAGTTTTCTCCAGGGCGGAGATCTGCCAGGTTCATAGGACACTTTCAAGTCCTCTTGTTTTCTTCTTGGTATTGGTCGGTAAGGTGTAAAGGTGGGTTTCTCTTCTATTAGCTAAAACGACCCTATATAAACCAACGTGCAAAGTTTTAAGCCAAAATGTATTTACTACGTATATAGAGTCTTTTCTCGAGTAAATGATTTCAAACGTAAGCCTTTCTTTCAAGAACACTTACCCAATGTTTTGGCGAGATCAGTGAACACAATGTTTAATGGGGCCTGAGACTATGTGTACCTGGCTATCCGGGGAAACTCGGGCTGACGGTGATCCCCGTGCACTAGTCCCAACAAACAATGACGGCGTAACCGGACCTCGTTAGGAGTTAGCGAGGAATGGACGCTGAGCGCCATCTGGGGAGTCATGTAAGCCCTTTTGCTCAATGAATGAGGTGGTCGGGTCTTGCTAACCCATCCACCACCCGGAGGAAAAAGGTGTAAGTGTTAATGTTATGAACGAATGAATGATTGTGATGTGATCACTAATGAATGAACGAATGAATGAATAAATGCACACACGAGGAGAAGGTTGGAGAATTCGCCCTCTCGCCGGGCTCACGAAATGACCGTATGTTTTTAATGAATGAATGAAATTGATCGTTGTAATCCCGAGCGTTGTTTTCCTTTGTTTTCACCCCACTTGAGGAAATGTTTTAAAACCTCGCACGGGATTATAGCTTGCATGTGATGGTGTTTACATTCTGAAATATAAATATAGTATGCCCTGTTTTATACCCACCAGTCTCCTATAGACTGAACCCGGTTTTGTTTTTAGTTCTTTTGCAGGTTTTGGAGTGCTAGGCGGGATTTTGTGTCGGTCAAGTTCTGTAGTTAAGTCAGAGTCTTTCTACATGCACATTGTACTTTGTTTAAGTCATATTGAAACATGTTTAAATGCAGAGTTTATGACTTATGATTTATGTTTGAAATTTCGGGACTAGGTATTTATGCTAGTTGAACCCGTCAATTGCTACCTAAATTCATGATTGATTATATGAAATGCTTCTGCACGTGCATTTTATCTTATTGTTTGGCTTGTGGGGTTTCGAGATTCTAGTTCCCGCCTAGCCTAGTGAGTGAGTGAGTCCCCGTTCACCGTGACTTGGTACGTGCATGGATTTTCCATTTCATATACGGGTCGGGTCTCGGTGCGGGGGATGTGCTGCCTTTCATTTGGGGCGCTACATCATTAAGTAGTATCAGAGCCCGGTTGCAAAATCGGTGTTCTTGTGTCATGATTGAGTCAATCTAGGTCGTACGGCTTAGGAACTACATCAGAATGTGTGCATTGCATCGATTTTGAGAATGAATTGCCTTCTCTGCTGAATCTTTTTGAATTATCTGTTGCATCTTTACGTTGAATCCATGCCTTCTATGTTGAATACCTGACATGAGCATACATTAATCGCATGCATATCTCCTTTAAATGAGTAACGATTTATGGGTTATGAAGATAATATAAAACCACGGCCAAGTTCCTCGATGGCAACGATCTGTTACAAGTTCTTTCTGATGCATGGAAGATCGAAAGGATACACCGGGGAAGAATCAAGAGAATTCGAGGTGCGTGGCATTATAGATGGAGCTAAAGTTCTGGGGTTAGGATCCGAAATGGGAGGTTCCACTTTAGAGATGCAATGGTAGAGAGACACTGGATAAGATAAGAGTGATCGGGGAATATTTGTGACTCCTAAGGTGGGTATATGTGACTCTCCTACATAGGATGGCATAATTGGATTCAACGGGATCATTCAACTTAAGAAATGGAGTGAATGAACCATGAGGGTACTTTAACTTAGGGTTCGGATTATGGAATAGATAGCGAGGATTGTGTAGATTCAAGCTAAAACACATTCGGCGGGAATTAAGCATCAAGAGTCGTCAAAGAGGGATTTCTAAGTAAACCTAATGGCTAGAAAAGAGGTTGTCGAGGTCAAGATCGGGAAGAAGTGAGTCTGGGAGCTCTGAAATTCAACTAAGATGGAAAAGCGGGAAGAGATTGGAAAGATTCAAGCAACGTAGTAAATGCATGTTCGTGGAAGGTAACAATGTTGTGAATGGAATTTGAGTTCATTCCTTTAATGCAAGTTGAATTATCGTGGGGGGTGTCAAATTGGGAGAGAGGGAGCAATAAATGGAAACAGTAAAGAAAGGCGAAGACTTCCGGGAAGAAAATTATGCGCTCAAGTGTAAGCAATTGGAAAATAAGTTCGATTTATCAATTCAAACTCATAAAGGATAAGCGCGGGAATCTTGATCAGGGTGATGATTCGAAGTAGGATACGGAACCACAATCGGGGTTAATATTGTAAGAGAGTTCGGACAATATCGAAGGGTTGATTCTCGGGGAGAAATTCGGATGCTAATTCCGTGGATGTACCAAAAGTTAGGGATCGAGAAATTGCAATCCCAGACCGTGGAAGGTACAAGTTGATGCACAAGGACTCATGGAAATTTTGAAGACCGTGGGAAAGATAACAAATGATCAACACGTTAAAGTAAGCCAGGGTTAGAGAAATGAGAACAAGCTACCGAGTTAAGCACTTGCCATATAGGTGACAGGTTCAAAGCATTCATGGCACGCGCATCATATTTCGCATCAAATTATTTAATTTTCCTTAGTTGTACTTGTGTGTGCATCTCTATTTGATCTCATCACTCTAATGTGTTGCATATTTGCTTATTGCAAGTGTGACACATGCATTGACATCCTAACCCGGCATGCATTTTAGTGTTTACTTGATAGGAAGCTCCTTCATCTCATCTATAAAGTATCATTTCAACCGAGCCACATCCGAATTTAGATGAAAAGAAATAATGGAGTTGCATATTACAAGGGAGATGACGTCGGGGAAAATAAAGAACTTTAAGTAAGGGATAGGTTGATAGAAATGGGATTCAGAAAGAGAAGCGAGATTAGAGTTGGCTTTGGAGTGTTCGGACCAAACAAGATTAGCAAAAGGTGTAACGCACCAATTTTCGGCTTTCCAGGTACGTACGACACGTGTGAGATTTCATTTTTAGCAAAAACGTACCATTTTGCTTCCTCCTTCACCGAGCCAAAACCTCCAAGAAAGTGGGAGTGACTTCATCATTTTCAAGCTTAATCTTTGGAAGAATTATGAACTTTGGGAGCATCATCATCATCCTCTCAACTTCATCTTCATCTTCTAATTTCTTTGAAGTTAGTCAGTCTCCCGGGGCGGAGATTGTGATCCACTGAGCACATCCACGCATCCATGAGTCATCGTGACTCCTGTCAGGTGAGGTTTAATTGCGAGTTACTTAGAGCGCGTATAACCTTATGTGACTTTTGGGCCAAACGGTATAAATATATACTTACAAGTGTTTCTAAACTCTCAAGTCGTGTTCTTTAAAAGTAGATCGTGTTCACTGAAGGCAAGTCATGTTCATGAAAAGAAAGTCGTGTATCGAGTTACAAGCAAGCCGTGTATCGTGTTACCGTGATTGAACCGTGATCGTGTTTGGCGAATTATCTTGTATCGTGTATTATGGGCCCGAGAGTGAGTGTTTGAGCCAACCGGGAAAGCATAGGGCTAACGGGTAACTCACACACCTCTCTCAAACCGTGGGGATGCCCCTTGAATTCACCAGGAGGTTTGGTGGAGGAAGGAGTCCCGTACATGGGAGTCATGTTCCCGACGTGCAACGTGATATCTTGGGTGGTTCGGGCCTTGCAAACCCACCACCATTGGAGAAAGGAGAATTTCGTGTTATTGATCTTGTGCACTATAACGACTTTTGTGATAACCTAGTTAAATGAAAGTGTAATTCTTGTTCACTGTCGAGGTTTGGTTGGAGATCGTGCACGCCCCTCGCCAGGGCCACTGATTGTTATAATAAACGTGATTACCGTGTTAAACTTGGTAGTTGTAATCTCGGGCGAGTTCTATGTTATTCTTGTACTTACATCATTTTAGTTACAAAACCTTACCCGAGGTTATAACTTGCATGTTATTTGCGCTAATATATATTTATGCCCCTCACTCGGTCTTCACAGACTGACGCCTCCACCTTTAGGTTCTTGCAGGTGCACGCTAGGCGAGAGTCGAGTCGAGTTCAGTCTATGTAATCGAGTCAAGCTGTAGCACCCCGTACACGTGGAGGTGCCACACCCCTGCACTATAGGTCAATCCACACACGAAACGGCCAATCCGTGCATGAACTAACCTATAGCGAACGGGTGACAATGTATTAATTGACAAGCTGGGCGGGATTAACCTATAGTGCAACGGAATTAAGCGGAACCATAAAGTAATCACAATCGAATATTTCCATTTGCCATGTCATGTCATTTCTCATTTACCAAATAAATTATATTCCAACTTTAAATATCAATACATTATCATCTCCAAATATAAAACAATAGTATTAACCACAATTTCATAAGTAATAACGATTAACCAAATACACAAACCATGGTTGACTCGACTATTCGACTCGACTCGACTCCCGCCTAGCGTGCACCTGCAATAACCTGAAAGGTGGAGGCGTCAGTCTGTGAAGACCGAGTGAGGGGTTTAAATACATATTAGCGCAAATAACATGCAAGTTATATTCTCGGGTAAAGGTTTATAAAAGATAACGTATAAGTTCAAGAATGTACTCTTCGCCCGAGAATACAACTATCAATATTAAATACTTGTTCATTTTCATGCAATCAATACATGGCCCCGGCGAGTGAGGGCAGTCTCCAACCGTCTCCAACCGTACTCCAAATGAACATGAAACATGCTTGCTTAATTGTTAATTAATAGGTGATCATGCAATTCAATTTACCGTGCAATCGGGCGATAGTGTATTCATGTAACACATTCATGGAATGGAAATTATGCAATAACCCGAGGACAATCCGTGGTGCCGTGTAGCACCCCGCACTATGGGGCACCACATCCCCCGCACTATGACTCAACACGAGTAACGAAATGGAATGTCCGCACCCGTATCCAACCATAGCGAATGGGAGACAAACAAAATAACCTTCCTAAGCCAGGCGGAACTTAGACCCTGCAATGATAACCAATCAACAAAATATAATGCAACGGAAAACTAAAGTTCAAACACACAAACCATAAGCAGAATTGGGCTCTTCAGGCCTCTTTTAATTCCTAACAAGCCTGACACGACAATACAATAACAATTACATAAGATTCAAGTTCATAATGACACAGGGTCGAATCATACACCATTTAAATAGATAAGTGAATGCAGATACGCTACTAACTTAACTTGACCGACTCGAACTCAACACAACCCCGCCTAGCTCGAACTTCAAAGTCAAACCTGCACACTAAAGTGTTGGGGAGGGAGAGGGTCAGTCTCTAGAAGACTGAGTGAGCAGGAGCGATATACATATATATAAAACATGCACATACAAGTCATAAATCCCGAGCAAGGTTTTATTTGAAATTAGTTCCCAAAGGGCAAGAGAATAACCAAGCAATACTCGGATTTTATGACTAATCATATTAATTCATTACGTTCATAATTCATACATAAACATAAGGGCTCGGCGAGTGAGCGTGCATCATCTCCAACCAACTCCGACTGTGTACGACACATATCATTAATACTTTAAATAGGTGATCATGCAATATATCATAATACACGCGGATCATATATCATATCATAAAACATATTCGTTTGGGCAATCCGTGTCCCGGCCTTCCCGCACGTTGCAAATCAATCATAAACATAATCATAAACATAAAATAAGTTCCAACCTTCTTCCTCCGGGTGGTGGACGGGTTTGCAAGGCCCGACCACCTAAACATATCATTGTGGCTATGAGGTTCATGAGGCCTCAAAGCCCGGTTAGCGTTTCCTCGTCAAAACCTCCTTGACGAGGTCCGTTTCGCCGTTAACATAATGGAATCAGCACACGGGATCACCGTTGGCCCTTGCCTCCCCGGATAGCCACATGTACTAATTCCTGGGCCCGTGAACATAACATACATGCATAATCTCGACAAAACATTTCAATTCATAAGAAACACAACATATTTCATAATTCATTTGAAAAGGGTTTACTCGATCAATATTTACTCGATAACTTTACTTTAAAAGTAACGTATATATATATATATATATATATATATATATATATATATATATATACATAAGGTTTTTGGCCAAGGCGTGTCACATAAGGTTGTAGGGTTTAATATGTAACTAGAACGAAAACACCCTCACCTGGAACATGGCGATACAAGGATACGAGTTACCGAGTGCCTAGTTGATCAAGATTCTCCACCCTGGAGATAAACTGTACAAAAGACAACATGACGTGATCGTGAGACTCGAGACTCCAATGAACCATATAAGACGCACGGCATGCAATGATCATGATATGAATGCGTAAAAGATGATATTATATCATAAAATGTTCATGTGCACTATTAAAGTCTTAAAGACATATAAACATTCAATTCGTTCATTCAATGAAGCATTCGTATTCAAACGAGTTCATATCCTTCACATTTAAAATTAGAACAAAAACAATTAAACACATTCAATCGCATTTACAATTAGAAAATAAACAATTAAATACAATCAATTAAATTTAGGAAATTAAATCAACCATGAAATAGGCAACAATTAAATTTTATAATTCAATTAAATCAAATAACATTTAATATTTAATAAATATATATATAACTATATAATATACATATATACATACATTATCATGCATGCAAACCTAACATGTATATATATATATATATATATATATATATATATCTACGTAAAACCACATGCACACACACAAAACTACATGCATGCAAACATTTAAATATATATACATATAGCATGCATGCAAATTCATGCATTAAAACATAGGTATATATATATACATATTTACTGCCATACGTATGCATGCACAGGAACAATAGGAAATTCAAATAACAAAGTAATTCATGCATTAAAATCACACACCTACAACTCATGCATGACCTACCACAATCAAGCATACAACCAGCCTGCATGCAAGAAGAAAAGGAAAGTAGCAGCAGCAGTACACAGCAACACAGCAGCAACATGCATGAAATTACAAGGTGACACCCCCGTGTCACCCACAAAGAACAAACCAAGACACCCCCGTGTCTCGGTACAGAGGTTTCAGACCACCCTTGCACCCCCGTTCCACGCTGAAAAGAAATAGATCGACACCCCCGTGTCGGAACGCAGCAGCTCAACAATTACGTAGGCTTATCCCCTGTCTGACAGCAAAATACGCAGCAAGAAGGCAGCAACCCAAAGCATGAAATGCAGAACTAAGAAGGTATGAAATGCAGCACAAAATAGCTCTAACAAGCCACTAAAATTGACAGCAAAAGCAAGGCAGAAACGCAGCAGCTTTGACAGCACAATTTCAGGCCAAAACAGGGCACCAAATCCCCGAAAAAACAGGGCATAAAAGATCCTCTTCAACTCAACTTATTCTGATCAATTTAGGCTATCCAAAACGCAGCAAAGCAACACAATTTCAACATATAACTCAGTTCCAAAAGAGTTCAAACAAGAAAGAAGGCATACGTGACAAATCATGAAAATTTTCTCAATATGCCATAACTGATATCTCAAAAATACCTCAACTACTATGTAATCAATGATCATAAATGAGAAGAGGATGTTAAAACAATCATTTTTAGGCTTGGAATCATCCAAAAAGCTCAAGAATTGAAAGAGATCAACAAATTTGCCCCAAACCTCTTATTTTCGAACTCAGCCCAAAAACCTATGAAACCATGCTCAAATTTGGGGATGAATGAATGAAAATGACTCATATTGAATGTACATAACATATCCAAGCTTACCTTGTGGATTAATGGAGGTTTGGAAGGATATTTGAGCTTGAATCTCTTGGTAAGGCTTGAGCTATGGGAAAAACTGGGAAGCAGATGATATTTTGCCAAGTTTCAGCAAGTGGTGTTGGAAAACACGAATCAGAAAGCAGCAGAATTTAAAAAAAAAATTTCCCAACAAAAGGACCTTGAACTCGCAATCGTGTAACCAAATTCGTAAAGATAGAAAACTTACTTTTCTTTTAATTCTTTCTTGAAGCGTTTCAAGCCACCCAAGAACGCTCTTCTCGCGGCTTGATCCCCTCTCCTTGGTAAAGCTCGAATCTTCAAACTTCTAACTTGAAGTCTCTAGAGAAAGTCCACCAACTTGATCACAATCTAACTAGTAAGGATGCTAGTTCTCTAGTTAGTGTTTAGGCTTAACCTAGGGTTTAATTTAATCTTGGAGAAAGGAAGGTGTTCAACACATGAACCAAGAATTGTCTATTAGCTCTAAAGGGGAGCATGAGCTCCCCTATATATAGGAAAGGGGAGGGGCGGCCGAACCTAGTCCTAATGGACAAAGGATTTGGTCCCTCTCTCTCCTATTACTTGATGATCAAGTATTTTCCAACTTTGACTTTGAATTCTAATTCTAGTCAACTTTTAAGAGAGCTAAAAATATCCAAACTATTTTTTGGATAATTTTATACTTTATTTATTATAAAATAAATAACTTATTTTTATCTAATTAATTAATTCATAATTAATTAACTAGATTATTTTCTCCAAAATTAGACTTTCCTTTTAATTCAAAATTAAACCAAAGTCTATTAAATAATTAACTAATTAATTATTTAATATATATATAATATATATATATACACACGTGTGTGACACGTGTCACAGTGACACGTGTCACTCACGTGAGCCACACGTGTGATTTCACACGTGTGGAACCCTCTTGGCCCGATTAACTCGTTTAATCATTTTCAAGCCTCAACTCATGTAACCAAGTTGTTGTGTGTGACCCTCTAGGTTCTCAATTCAATTAGCAGTGACCCCAATTAATTAATTCACTAATTAATTAATCAGTCCACAGATTAAACGACCATAGTCTAGCAACAGGTGTTTAACCCCTAGCTGAATTGGAATGTTCGGATTCGACAGAACCTTTAAGTCATTGATTCATGTGAGATACAATCCTCCTACTTACTATCTCTCAACCAAGATCTAGGGCAAGGGAATAATCAGAACCCTAATAATCCGGTCTTAAAGCTAAGTGCATTTCATATCCATTTGATCTCAATCCAAGAAACCCTTTTCTTGATGTCTTGATCTACTGCCTTGGCCAAGGACTCCATATGGCATATGAATGACTTACACAATAAGAGATCACCTTGCAAATGCAAGTGTAGGTCCTTTCTTGATTCTCATTCACTTTCATGAGTCACTTGTGCAGCCCCAGCATAAGCCTTGAATCAGTTGTCTATGGCGACACCCTTTAAAGCTTATACCTAAGACTACAGAGTTAACTCATAAAGTGACAAGGAACCTCAAGTCTAAGGATCAATTAATCACATCAATGACTCGTGAGATATTTCATAATCTGGAAGTTTCCATTTCCTGAAATAGAAACTTCCTTTCCCATTTAGGAATGTTCTCACACGGGGCACCTCAGTGAACTTACTTATTAAAGTAAGCACCCTCATGTATCACGCACGTATCAACTATACACTTTGCACCTCCATGAAACAAGGTGGTCCTTCTTAAGGGTGTGATCCCACAAGCAAGCCTTAGAGGAGTCAGGTTGACACTCCCACTGTCTGTAGGACTCATCGGCTTGGAGTATTTTACTAATCATGACTTATGTGATATAGGGCTCGTTTCATGAACCATTTCACCTAAATGGTAGAGTCCTAAAGTCATCAGGATTAGGGGAGTTCTCATACATGCACAGCTAAAGTAAACGCATACCAAACAAGAGCATATAAAGAAGTGTTGCCTCAATTCGTTATTTCATTCAAAGATTGTCTGTGATTACAATAAGGAAAAGTACAAAGCGGATATACAATCGGCTTTCTAGGGCACTATTCCTAACAATCTCCCACTTGCCCGTCAAAGCCATTCTAAAGCTACTCTAAGTCCCATCTTCTGAAGATGACCTTGGAAAGCTTCTCGACTAAGGGGTTTAGTAAGTGGATCTGCCACGTTCTCTGCTGATGTGACCCTCTCAATTAGCACATCTCCTCTTTTGATAATATCACGGATTAGGTGATACTTCCTCATAATGTGCTTGGTCCGTTGGTGAGATCTTGGTTCTCTTGCTTGAGCAACCGCCCCAGTGTTGTCACAAAACACAGTAATGGGGTCTTTCATGCTAGGAACAACATTCAACTTTTGAATGAAGTTTCTAATCCAAACACCTTCCTTAGCTGCATCATTTGCAGCTAAGTATTCGGCCTCAGTGGTCGAATCTGCAGTGGTAGTCTGCTTGGAACTCTTCCAACTCACTGCTCCGCCGTTTAGGCAGAAAAATGTATCCTGACATTGACTTAAAATCATCTAAGTCAGATGCAAAGCTTGCATCGCAGTGTCCTTCGACAGTAAGATCTTTCTGACCTCCGTAAACTAAGAATAAATCTTTAGTACTCTTCAAGTACTTAAGAATATTCTTCACGGCAGCCCAGTGACCATCTCCAGGGTCAGATTGGAAACGACTTGTTACACTAAGTGCATAAGCCACATCCGGTCGAGTACATAACATTGCATACATTATGCTACCTATTACTGATGCATAAGGTGTATGAGTCATTCTTTCCTTCTCAAGGTTAGTCTTAGGACACATCCTCTTTGAAAGACATGTTCCTACACTCATAGGAAGGTTCTTAACCTTTGCTGACTCCATATTGAATCTCTTTAATACTTTGTCAATGTACATCGACTGTGATAGTCCTATTAACCTTCTAGATCTATCTCTATAGATTTTAATTCCAAGGATATAGGACGCATCACCAAGATCTTTCATCTCGAATTGGTTCGATAACCATAACTTAGTCACTTTCATGTCATCCTTCGAATTCCCAATAAGAAGGATGTCATCAACATAAAGTACTAAGAATTGCACTGAGGTCTCCAATTCCTTTCTATACACACATGATTCATTCGAAATTTGGATGAAGCCAAACGCTTTGACTGATTCATCAAATCGAATGTTCCAATTCCTAGAAGCCTGTTTCAATCCATAGATTGATCTTTGGAGTTTGCAAACCTTTTGCTCACTCCCACTGAATGTGAAACCTATGGGTTGCTCCATATAAATGTCTTTGTCAATGTCACCATTGAGAAAGGCAGTTTTCACATCCATTTGTCATATCTCATAGTCATAATATGCAGCAATGGCAAGCATGATTCGAATGGATTTTTGCATTGCAACTGGTGAAAAGGTTTCGTCAAAGTCCACGCCGGGTCTTTGAGTGAATCCTTTTGCAACCAGTCTTGCTTTGTAGGCTGCAATGCTTCCATCAACTCCAAGCTTTCTCTTAAAGATCCATTTGCAACCTATGGGTTTGACCCCATCAGGCAAATCTACCAAGGTCCAAACTTGGTTGGAGTTCATGGAATCCATTTCGGATTTCATGGCTTCTATCCACTGTTCAGAGTCAGAATCTGAAAGTGCCTCCTCATATGTTGAAGGATCATTATCCTTTTGAGAGATTTCATGGAAGAATCCATACCATCTCTCCGGCTGTCTAGGATTGCGTTCAGAACGCCTTAGAGGAGGATTTTCATGTGTATCGAAATTCGTGATTGGTTGTGGTTGATCAGAGTGGGACGTTTCTTCAGTGGGTGATGTGGGGTCATTTTGTACTTCTTCTAATTCTATGATCTTGCCTTTCTTTTCTTTAAGGAACGGTTCCTCAAGAAAAGTGGCATTTCTGGAAACAAACACCTTTTGCTCAGATTGATCATAGAAATAGTATCCTATGGATTTCTTAGGATAACCTACAAAGTAGCATAAGTTTGAACGAGATTCTAACTTATCTCCCACTGTCCTCTTCACGTAAGCAGGACAACCCCAAATTCTTAAGTAAGAATAACTAGGGATTTTACCATGCCACATTTCATAGGGCGTCTTGGGGACTGACTTAGAGGGAACTAGATTCAGAATCTTTGCTGCACTTTCTAGGGCATAACCCCAGAAAGAAGGTGGTAAGTTAGTGAAACTCATCATGGAACGAACCATATCAAGTAGGGTTCGATGCCTTCTCTCAGAAACTCCATTAAGCTGAGGAGTTCCCGGAGGAGTCCACTGAGAGATAATCCCATTATCTTTGAGATGATTAAGGAATTCTTCACTAAGATACTCGCCTCCTCGATCAGATCGAAGTGCTTTGATCTTGTGACCAGTTTGGTTCTCAACCTCCTTTTGAAATTCTAAGAATTTCTCAAAAGCTTCAGATTTATACTTCATTAAGTATACATAACCATACCGACTTAAGTCATCGGTAAAGGTTATGAAGTACTGATGATTGTTTCTAGTGCTTACACTAAGCGGTCCACAAACATCAGTATGGATCAAATCCAAAACCTCAGTGGCACGTTCCACAGTTCCTTTAAAAGGAACTTTGGACATCTTTCCTTTGAGACAGGATTCGCAAGAGGTCAACTCTTTGAGATCATTTTCAGAGAATGATCCTAAAGTGTTTATCTTGCTAATTCTGTTCTTGGAAATGTGTCCTAATCTAGCGTACCATAAGGGAGCTGAAACTTTGTCATCTCTCTTACGCTTTGTTTCTCGTTGTATATTCATAATATTGATATTTTGAGTTAGGTAAAGTCCATTACTTAGAGTACCGATGTGAACGGAAGAGTTGTTCCGTTTGATAAAGTATTTACCATTCTTAATATAAGTTTCATAACCTTCACAATCTAATATTGGAACTGAAATTATATTACGAATAATGCTCGGTACATAAAGGACTTTATTTAATACTAACTCAAAACTACCTAAATCTAATCTAATTGTGCCTAAAGCTCGAGCTTCAACGTTTGAGCCATCGCCGATCTTCAAGACACATTCTCCTTCTTTGAGTTGTTGGACTTCACTTAGCATCTGTACATCATTACAGATATGAGTTCCACAACCGGTATCAAGTACCCAAGAACTAGAATTAATAGAAAGATTTACTTCAACGAGAAAGATACCTTTCTTCAGAGTAGCCTTGTACTCTGGGCAGTTTCTCCTCCAATGTCCCGCTTTGCCACAATGGAAGCAAACATCCTCTTTCTGATCACGCTTCTTCTTTTGGGCCTTCCCCTTCGAAATGCCACCAGTGGGCCTAAGGGGTTTCTTCTTCTTCTTTTGGGCTTTCTTGCCCTTACCCTTAGAAGGCCCAGAAGAGGAAGATGGAGCATTCACCATCAAAACCTTATTGTCCTTCTTGATCGTGCTTTCAGCAGTCACAAGCTGACTAATCAGCTCAGCTACAGTAGCACCAGCATGATTCATGTTGAAGTTAAGGACAAATGGGTTGAATGATGGTGGGAGCGAAGCTAGCAACAAATCCACTGAAAGCTCATCTTTCAGTGGCATGTCCATGGAAGCAAGTTTCTCAGTAAGGGCAAGAAACTTGAGTCCATATTCATGGACACTTGAACCTTCCCTCATTCTCAAGTGGAACAATTCCTTTGAAGTGTTATACCTTGTAACACGTTCATGAGGGCAGTAAAGTTGCTCTAAGTGGTCGTAAATCTCCCAAGCAAATTCCATGGCCTCATGTTGTCTTTGCAAGTCCGGAGACATGTTAGCCAACATAAGGCAACGGGCTTGGAGATTATCATCCTTCCACTTCTGAATCACGTCCCGCTCGGTCCGAGTGGGAGCCTCCCCTTCGGGACTAGGCTCCCCTTCGAAGAGAACATAAGTTCTCTTCTCAGAATCTAAAATAATTTTTAGATTCCTCAGCCAATCAGAATAGTTGGGACCAGTCAACTTGTTTGACTCGAGGATCGATACAAGAGGGTTTTTGGTTGCCATTTCAAAACACGTAGAGAATCACAGAATCTACGACCTAAATGGTAAAATAGAGAACTAGTGAGCATGCTGAATTATAACGATATACAAAAGATAAGGTCTTTAATCTAATGTAGCTCCCACTGTTTTTCAAAGATCTAGAATTCCCAAAGATCTAAGAGGAACACGTTTCCCAATGGGTACTAAGATCCTAGGCATTTTACCTCGAACCCACGACTCGCGGACATTCTAAATAAGAACCCTAGGTAGGTACAACTTACCAATTCTAACACCTTTAGAACTCTTAGTAATTGTTTTTGCATCACCTATCTTTCAATATGGACCCACGACTCGCGCGACATCCATATTTACTTAGGCGTTAAGCTAGACCCATCAATCATAAGATCATGACCAAAACTTAGTTCGAACGACCCACGACTCGAGGACATCGCCCTTGCTAAAATTGACCACGAAATATTGATCATTTAAAATGATTAATTAGGTAACTAAGAACTAATAAGCTCCACTAGCTATCCCACGACTCGCGGACAATAACTAGCTTTACTTACTAAACTTAAAACCTATTGATGGAATGCTAGGAATTTAATTCAAAATTTGCATCTCGAATTAAACACCTATTTGTTCGAAATTAGCTTAATATTTAATGGGAATTTTCGAATCAACCGGAGAGTTGTCCGGTTCGACCTCACCAACATGTATGTTATCCAATTTTATTAGTCTTGATTAATGCAAGTACACTTAAATGCATATCAAACAAGCACATAAACAGATAACATGTCCTAGCATGATACTAACATGTAATGATCATGGGTTCTACCTATCTTATGCGTGATATGTGGGAGCCACTCCACAATCACAAGTTCTAACATACATGCCACATAAACAGTTTAAATCACATAAGGGAAAGCGGTAACAAAATACGAGCCCTATCTCTATTACATTTAACAATTGAGATTCCCCTCCCTAACATTTTGAGGGGTCTTCACTTATGGCCTCCTTGTTACTTGAATGTGGTCCATCTTACTCCATGGGTGCATTGTGTCCAAAATGAAAATAAAACCTCACCACCTATCTCTACTCTCAAATTACAATAAAAAGAAAAAGACATAAAGTAATAAGGCTCAATCTTCATATTGGCCTTAGACAATTACACGGGGCATACCCCGGCCTCAAAAACAGTAATATGGAAAGCCACATAATAAATCACATAACAGTACGCACATAAGTGAGGCTCCAACCTCAATTGAAAAACGCAACTATAGGGCTCCAACCCCAATTTAAACCATCCATGTGCATAAATTAAAACCATACATAGATCTAAACCCATGATCACCTAACATGCTTTTGCAAGAATTTAAATTTAACCAATAAATTAAAATTCTCGCTTTAAGCTCTAATAGCTTAAAACACGACTTGATGCGAGTCTTATTTATAAAGTTTTCAATAAATCCCAAATTACCAAAACAAATAAAATTCCAATTAATTTCTGAAAATTAATAATTTTATCAAGATGTATTTTCCCAAAATATAAATCGTTTCAATTTCTCAAAAAATCCCAATTTTAAGTTTTATTCAAAATTAAAATAAATATTCAAAAATAAAATTTTTAAATTAAAATAAAATTGGGACTGGATTGCACGAAACACGAAAAGGCCGGATCACGAAAACGGGACCCGTACGCGGAGAAGACCGCACGCACGCGGCGCGCGCGACAGGCGCGCACAGCGCGCGACCAAGGCCGCGCGAGTGCGCGCGCTGCGCGAGCTGCTGCGCTCGGCTTTCCCGCAAGCATGCGGGCGGGGTGGGCGGCCAGTCTCGGCCGCCCTGGGCGGGCGCGCCGGAAGGCTCCCGCACGGCGTGCGGGAGGGGCTGGGCGGGACGCCCTGCGCACGCCTAGGTCAGGCGGGCGGTGCGCGCGAAGCCCGCGCGCGCGACGCCTTCGCGCGCGGGGTTTCGCGTGTTCGTCGCGATCCGGGTTTTCGTTTCGTGTTTTCGTTCAAAAGCAAAACCAATCCAAGAAATCTAAAAACAGTTTATACAGTTTCGTAATTCAGGCTTTCTAAAACAATTACAAATACTCAATCGCATCAAGCCTAAGAATTTCTACCAAATTCAGTATAATTGAGACGAATCAAAAACACGATTAACGAGGTGGCTCTGATACCACTTGTTGGAAAACACGAATCAGAAAGCAGCGGAATTTAAAAAAAAATTTCCCAACAAAAGGACCTTGAACTCGCAATCGTGTAACCAAATTCGTAAAGATAGAAAACTTACTTTTCTTTTAATTCTTTCTTGAAGCGTTTCAAGCCACCCAAGAACGCTCTTCTCGCGGCTTGATCCCCTCTCCTTGGTAAAGCTCGAATCTTCAAACTTCTAACTTGAAGTCTCTAGAGAAAGTCCACCAACTTGATCACAATCTAACTAGTAAGGATGCTAGTTCTCTAGTTAGTGTTTAGGCTTAACCTAGGGTTTAATTTAATCTTGGAGAAAGGAAGGTGTTCAACACATGAACCAAGAATTGTCTATTAGCTCTTAAGGGGAGCATGAGCTCCCCTATATATAGGAAAGGGGAGGGGCGGCCGAACCTAGTCCTAATGGACAAAGGATTTGGTCCCTCTCTCTCCTATTACTTGATGATCAAGTATTTTCCAACTTTGACTTTGAATTCTAATTCTAGTCAACTTTTAAGAGAGCTAAAAATATCCAAACTATTTTTTGGATAATTTTATACTTTATTTATTATAAAATAAATAACTTATTTTTATCTAATTAATTAATTCATAATTAATTAACTAGATTATTTTCTCCAAAATTAGACTTTCCTTTTAATTCAAAATTAAACCAAAGTCTATTAAATAATTAACTAATTAATTATTTAATATATATATAATATATATATATACACACGTGTGTGACACGTGTCACAGTGACACGTGTCACTCACGTGAGCCACACGTGTGATTTCACACGTGTGGAACCCTCTTGGCCCGATTAACTCGTTTAATCATTTTCAAGCCTCAACTCATGTAACCAAGTTGTTGTGTGTGACCCTCTAGGTTCTCAATTCAATTAGCAGTGACCCCAATTAATTAATTCACTAATTAATTAATCAGTCCACAGATTAAACGACCATAGTCTAGCAACAGGTGTTTAACCCCTAGCTGAATTGGAATGTTCGGATTCGACAGAACCTTTAAGTCATTGATTCATGTGAGATACAATCCTCCTACTTACTATCTCTCAACCAAGATCTAGGGCAAGGGAATAATCAGAACCCTAATAATCCGGTCTTAAAGCTAAGTGCATTTCATATCCATTTGATCTCAATCCAAGAAACCCTTTTCTTGATGTCTTGATCTACTGCCTTGGCCAAGGACTCCATATGGCATATGAATGACTTACACAATAAGAGATCACCTTGCAAATGCAAGTGTAGGTCCTTTCTTGATTCTCATTCACTTTCATGAGTCACTTGTGCAGCCCCAGCATAAGCCTTGAATCAGTTGTCTATGGCGACACCCTTTAAAGCTTATACCTAAGACTACAGAGTTAACTCATAAAGTGACAAGGAACCTCAAGTCTAAGGATCAATTAATCACATCAATGACTCGTGAGATATTTCCTAATCTTGAAGTTTCCATTTCCTGAAATAGAAACTTCCTTTCCCATTTAGGAATGTTCTCACACGGGGCACCTCAGTGATCTTACTTATTAAAGTAAGCACCCTCATGTATCACGCACGTATCAACTATACACTTTGCACCTCCATGAAACAAGGTGGTCCTTCTTAAGGGCGTGATCCCACCAGCAAGCCTTAGAGGAGTCAGGTTGACACTCCCACTGTCTGTAGGACTCATCGGCTTGGAGTATTTTACTAATCATGACTTATGTGATATAGATCTCGTTTCATGAACCATTTCACCTAAATGGTAGAGTCCTAAAATCATCAGGATTAGGGGAGTTCTCATACATGTACAGCTAAAGTAAACGCATACCAAACAAGAGCATATAAAGAAGTGTTGCCTCAATTCGTTATTTCATTCAAAGATTGTTTGTGATTACAATAAGGAAAAGTACAAAGCGGATATACAATCGGCTTTCTAGGGCACTATTCTTAACAAGTAGGAAGGGTTATCTCGGTTTGGGGGGTTAATGACTGAATAAAGGGTTGAGTTAGGGTTCCATAGAGTCTAACCATGGTTAATTTGGTCAACAATTAAATAAGTTATGGTCATTTTAGTACAACAAGGTCAGTTTGGTCGCCGTTCCGTTTTTCGGTTAAATTTCGGAGGTTCAAATGACGTTAGAAAAATATAAGGCTAAGTTTACTAAACTCGAATTTTCGTTACGAGTTCAGCGAAGTTGACGGAACTCGAATCCGAGTTCCCGAGCTCAAGATATTAAATACGGAAACAAAGGTGCGCTAAGTGCTCGTTAGCCCCCCGACTTGGATTCCAAAATTCAAATTAAATCCGAAACACATGCAAATGAATCCGAAAATAAGAAACGAACAAATATTCATATACAAGACACGTATAAGTTCAACATATTAAATTTGCACGAAATTTCGGTATCAAATTAAATAGAAACGAAGCACGTAAATGTCACTCATACGCAATGTAACAATAAAATTCATAATATTTACAATAATATGCAATTAAATCCGTATATAATATATTATAAATAATAATGCATGCATACGTATACATATATAATTTATAATACATGCATGCATAAATAATATATATATCATATTTGATATTAATATTATTAAAATAAAGTAATTAACATTTAATATAAATTAAATTAAATTAAATATATAAACACGTAGAAATAATTATTTCACGCAATTAAGGAGCACACAAGTGATTCACATAAATTGAAAATCAAATATTGCATATATTTCAATTAATCACCTATTTAACAATTAAACAATGAAATTTAATTATAGAAAACACTAAAAATCAATTAATTTGCGCAAATTAGTAAACACATATGTCATTTTAAAATACTGAAAAGTTGGGGCGTTACATGCCGGACCGGTCCCCAGTCTCCTTCTCCCTCCAATGATGGGAAGGTAGCTAGCCTTCACCATCCAGGACGTGTTGAGCAGAGGGTACATGAATCCCTAAGCCCGGAACTCCTTCCTCCACTAATCTCCTAGCGGATTCAGGGGTCATCCCAAATGTGGTGAGGATAGTGCCAGAGTTACCCGTCAGCCCTTGCTTTCCCGGTTGGCTCTAGTCACTACCCTCGGGCCCAACGTGAACGGTCATGCTACTCGCCTTAACATGCACGAAACATGGCTTGCTTGCTTGCTTGCTTTTCATGATCATGACTTGAAATGGTAAATAATTTCATAGAAATTATAGATATAAATACCTTTGGCCGAAAGATCACGTAAAGGTTATGCGGGTTCTATATAACTAGCAATTAAACCTCACCTGACAAGCGACACAACGACTTGTGGACACGCGAACATGCTCTTGCTCGACAATCTCCTCCCTAGAGTGTAACTGAACAAGAAACGGGACAATGTACGTGCATGAGACCACAATTCAAGCATATTACTCCATAGAAGATGCACGACGTGATCAAGTACGAGACATCTTGCAATAAACAATGTAGCATGTAAATGTCATGTTTTGGCATGTAATTAATCATATAATCACAAATTGGGGTCAAATAAACAATTGGAATTAACATCCAAAATTGCAATTTTATGCAGAATGTTTCTGCACTTCCAGAAGCCTGGGAACGGCCGTTCCAGGTTTTAGTACAAAATGGGAAGGGCCGTTCCCCCCACTCCCGAAACTACTCCCCGAAGATGGGAACGGCCGTTCCCGTCTGTGAGATAAAGTGGGAACGGTCATTCCCCTTCTCGCCGCCTATACATTATTCCCAATTACAAAGGAAACGGGAAGGGCCGTTCCCGTTTTACAGAAGATGCAGAATCAGGGGACGAAATAGGGGACCTTTGAACCATGGCCAAAATCACTCCAAACTTCATGCTTTCATTCATAATATGCAAGAATTCTGAAGATTAACATATATACATGTTCAATATGCACTAATATGCAATCAAAACAAATAAATCATGCTTGAATATCAAGAATTTCCACTTTGAACCCAAATATGAATTTATCCAATATTTCCATAAAACTCATGATTTCTTGCTCTAATTAAATCTCAAAGCTCCTAATCATACTCCTAACTTCAAATACACAAATTATCAAGCTTGAATCATAAACCCTAGCTTCACCTATTAATTCAAGAAATCACATATATGCTCATATACCTTGGAATGAAAAGATAAGATGAAAGATGATGTTATGGGGATGATGACGCTTCAAAGCTCCTAAATTCTTGATGATTCAACTTGAATAAGATGAAACCATCTCTTCCTCTTGTGGAAGCTTGCCGAGAGAGAGATGATGATGATTGTATGTCTTGGAGATGGAATGAAGATGGAAAAAGAATGAAGAAACATATATCGTTATATTTTTGGGGGAAAATGTAATATTTGCAATTAAATCCTCAAGTTCTATAAGTTATACAATTAAGTATAGGAAGTTTGGAAAGTGAACAATTAAGCCCAAGAAAGAATCATGCAATTTGGTCCTTTAATTTGAATAAATGATCCATTTAGGACAATTTGAACAATTAAAATACATTTGGCAATTAACTCGCGTGACAATAATTTTAACGTGTAACATAATTCTCAATTTAGCACATAGTTCACATATTTTCACGTAATCATGTTGAAATATAATTTATAAAATTAATATAACATATATAAATTGCATAAACGGAAATAATAGAATAAAACCCCAACGCTCGAAACTCACACGTGTCGAGCGTACCTGACCGTCTGAAAATCGAGGCGTTACAATTCTCTCCGCCTTAAGAGAATCCGTCCTCGGATTCCTCGTCTTGAACTCCTAGAACTTAATTGGCTCTTACGTGTTCATCCCACGCGGGGTTAGCTACTCCCCGTCAGGGATTAGTTCGGAAGAGGTCTTCACTCCACAAGGTTCTCCAATGTGCATGTAATCACGACCCTCAACTTTCCAGAGCCTTAGCACTCGCAAAAAGAAATCTAACCTTCCACTAGACAAGTTGACAAGTAGTTGAAAATATTGAGAGTGCCCCGTCTCTCAAACAATTAACGAGAGAACCCCGTCTCTTGGTAACGCTGAGAGAATCCCCTTCTCCTACGCACACGAAATAAAATAAATCAAGCGGGCACTTAGACAATTGTTTACAATTAACACATAAGAAGCATGTAGAAATTATCAATTGTGCAACTTATTGTCCATAAAAAACAACGGTTAATAGCAAGCAAGGAATCATGTACAAGAATAACAAAATAATGATGAACAAATAATAAAATACTGGTGCACGTGGTATGCATGATTAAGTGTACAGTTCACCGAGGATTGAAGTTCTTGCACTGTAGCAATTCGGTGGAATACTTGATTCCTTAGTTGAAGTTTCTTCCTGTCTTGTACCACTATGGTTCGAAATTCCCGTTCTTAATAATCATCTCGGCCCTTGTGCTATTTTCTAACGTAATCCGTAAATCATCATTAATCACCACATCTTTATACCCCGTTTTAACCTCAGATTTGCCGGTTGAACTATTCTCAGGCCGATTCCCACATTCACTTTTGATTTTGAAATTGAAAGTAACCTTGAATTTCTTGTCATGGAGTGGCTGTATATTCAAGCTTAAAAGACTGGTTTTGTATTCCAGGTAAGCTCTTATCCAACAACAGAGAGAACAGGTTTCACCATCTCCTCAACCTTCGTAATCAAAGTAAAACATTTCCCGAAGCAAAGATCTTAACTCCTTATTTTTGAAATCCGAAAGTTGAGCTCCAATTCCCTTACCAAATAACACGGCGGATGTTTGGTGCAGGTCGAAATCAAGGTCGTCATCCCGTGACAATACTTCAGCAAGCACACTTGCCTAGACACCAAAGAAATCAAGTCCTAGTGAAACGTCTTCCATTTGATCCCTAAAACTTGGTAACATACCCAACAACTCTGCGAAATATCTTGAAAGAAAGGATCACTAAATTTTCAGTCTTCTCTGAAGTGTTCATGGCAACTGGTACGTTTATAAAGGCGACGGGGCAACACGCAAAGAGGGGCGGTTCCCATAGAGTTCTAGCTCATCCTGGCTGCCCTATTTATAGTAAAGACAATCTTTAATCCCAGACAGACTTTAGACATTGATCAAGCTGAATCCTTTTCTATTTACTGAGTCAATTGATATCCTGATACTACCAGAGAACCATAGATGGTGTACCCACCTCCTTGAAAATGGTGATAGAACAAGGTACTGTCGATGATGGGACTTTTCTTGGGTAAGAGGGAGGAAAAAGTTTAGATTATGAAAAACTTCTTTCACATGGTTCTGATAGAGGACTCCATGAAGAATCGGTTTTCTTAAAGTTCTAACTCTCCTGAGTGCTGTCTAACCTCAGAATTAAGTTTATTCCCAGACCGCCTCTCCCCCTTAAGAAAATAGAAATTTTCTAATTCTTTAAATTTGTTCTGACCTTTCCCTACTTACAAGCTTCTCTACTGGTTCAAATCCCGTAACTTTTCCTTGTCCTACTTGTTGTTATTCCAGATTTTGATTAATGGTTCTTTCTAATCCTTTCCGTTAATGATATGCCCAACTTGAAGCTCACTAACTGTTACCCCTTTAATCTGATACTAAAATTTTCCAACATCCTACAATCACCTAATGCTTTCCAGAGAGTCGACATTTACAAGATCATCACCATAATCTGAAGCAAGAAAAGTTCATTCTCTTACTTCCATTGCATCTCCGGAATACTGATTAATTTCTGAAGGTTGAAGAACCCACTGAACATTTATCTGCTTGAGCTTATCATCATTTTCCCGGTTCCCAAATTCTTTCAACATCTATATCATACCTCCTGCTACTACTATATCCTGGACCAATAATTCTCACAACCCCAAATATTGCTAAGTTTCAAGCAGAATCGGACGACCCGGTTACAACCATGATACCCGATGATTCAGAGATCTCTTCTTTTAAATTCAAGCTGGTAGAAATAGGAGCAAGCATTGTGCAGAGAATAGGAAGAGCCTATTAACAATAACCACTAAATAATGCATGATGGTTAAAGTGTCAATGCACATGGTATACCTACCAACAATTTAAAATACAACACGTCGAGACAACTTTACTAACTAAAAAAATATGTGTATAAGTAAAGCAACTTGAATATTTCATCTAGTTTAAGTATATACTTAACGCATCAATTAGGTAATTTCACTAATCATCTATAACAACATTTATAAATGAGAAGCAATTTAATTAACAATTATAATGTACGTGTTTATGAATGCATTGAAGAACCTGTCAGCGTAGAAATGTTAAGCTCGATGCCGGTGTCCCTTCCTTGTTGACCAAATTGCAAGCTTGGTTCGAATGGTAGATCCGTCTCCAGTTTTCCTACAGTCTCTTAAATCCTCCGGTGTTGATTCATACATTTCCAAAACCTGTCACTCACAGCTCTTTTAAAACTAAATACATGTGGATAAGTCGTGCTCATGTCACATAGTTGCCACATAATTGATGCCAGCGAGAAGAATTTAATATAAATGCAACAAGTAATTTACCAAAGTATAAATTAAAACACATAAATTTGAAACAATTCAAAATCAATCAATTGGCATTTAATTGCATAAATCAATGCAAGACACAAATTATCAAGTATTTCAATTAATTCAAAGAGTTCAAATAGATCAAGACATTCAAATAATATGCAAGACTCTCAATTTGTCAAGTAATTCCTATGCCGTACGACCTAGACTTGACTCGACATGACACTAGAACCTCGGTTTTGCAACCGGGCTCTGATACCACCTTAGATGTAGCACCCCGTACACGTGGAGGTGCCACACCCCCGCACTATAGGTCAATCCACACACGAAACGGCCAATCCGTGCATGAACTAACCTATAGCGAACGGGTGACAATGCAATAACTGACAAGCTAGGTGGGATTAACCTATAGTGCAACGGAATTAAGTGGAAGCATAAAGTAATCACAATCAAATATTTCCATTTGCCATGTCATGTCATTTCTCATTTACCAAATAAATTATATTCCAACTTTACATATCAATACATTATCATCTCCAAATATAAAACAATAGTATTAACCACAATTTCATAAGTAATAACGATTAACCAAATACACAAACCATGGTTGACTCGACTATTCGACTCGACTCGACTCCCGCCTAGCGTGTACCTGCAATAACCTGAAAGGTGGAGACGTCAGTCTGTGAAGACCGAGTGAGGGGTTTAAATACATATTAGCGCAAATAACATACAAGTTATATTCTCGGGTAAAGGTTTATAAAGATAACGTATAAGTTCAAGAATGTACTCTTCGCCCGAGAATACAACTATCAATATTAAATACTTTTTCATTTTCATGCAATCAATACATGGCCCCGGCAAGTGAGGGCAGTCTCCAACCGTACTCCAAATGAACATGAAACATGCTTGCTTGATTGTTAATTAATAGGTGATCATACAATTCAATTTACCGTGCAATCGTACGATAGTGTATTCATGTAACACATTCATGGAGTGGAAATCATGCAATAACCCGAGGACAATCCGTGGTGTCGGACCCGTCCCCAGTCTCCTTCTCCCTCCAATGATGGGAAGGTAGCTAGCCTTCACCATCCACGACGTGTTGAGCAGAGGGTACATGAATCCCTAAGCCCGGAACTCCTTCCTCCACTAATTTCCTAGCGGATTCAAGGGCATCCCAAATGTGGTGAGGATAGTGTTAGAGTTACCCCATCAGCCCTTGCTTTCCCGGTTGGCTCTAGTCACTACCCTCGGGCCCAACGTGAACGGTCATGCTACTCGCCTTAACATGCACGAAACATGGCTTGCTTGCTTGCTTGCTTTTCATGATCATGACTTGAAATGATAAATAATTTCATGGAAATTATAGATATAAATACCTTTGACCGAAAGATCACGTAAAGGTTATACGGGCTCTATATAACTAGCAATTAAACCTCACCTGACAGGCGACACAACGACTTGTGGACACGTGAACGTGCTCATGCTCGACAATCTCCTCCCTGGAGAGTAACTGAACAAGAAACGGGACAATGTTCGTGCATGAGACCACAATTCAAGCATATTACTCCATAGAAGACGCACCGCGTGATCAAGTACGAGAGATCGTGTAATAAACAATGTAGCATGTAAATGTCATGTTTTGGCATGTAATTAATCATATAATCACAAATTGGGGTCAAATAAACCATTGGAATTAAGATCCAAAATTGTAATTTTATGCAGAATGTTTCTGCACTTCTAGAAGCCTGGGAGCGGCCGTTCCAGGTTTTAGTACAAAATGGGAAGGGTCGTTCCCCCCACTCCCGAAACTGCTCCCCGAAGATGGGAACAGCCGTTCCCGTCTGTGAGATAAAGTTCGAACGGTCGTTCCCATTCTCGCCGCCTGCACATTATTCAAATCTATGGGAACGGGAAGGGTCGTTCCCGTTTTACAGAAGATACAGAATCAGGGGACGAAACAGGGGACCTTCGAACCATGGCCAAAATCACTCCAAACTTCATGCTTTCATTCATAATATGCAAGAATTCTGAAGATTAACATATATACATGTTCAATATGCACTAATATGCAATCAAAACACATAAATCAAGCTTGAATATCAAGTATTTCCACTTTGAACCCAAATATGAATTTATCCAATATTTCCATAAAACTCATGATTTCTTGCTCTAATTAAATCTCAAAGCTCCTAATCATACTCCTAACTTCAAATACACAAATTATCAAGCTTGAATCATAAACCCTAGCTTCACCTATTAATTTAAGAAATCACATATATGCTCATATACACCTTGGAATGAAAAGAGAGGATGAAAGATGAAGTTATGGGGATGATGATGCTTCAAAGCTCCTAAATTGTTGATGATTTAACTTGAATAAGATGAAACCATCTCTTCCTCTTGTGGAAGCTTGCCGAGAGAGAGATGATGATGATTGTATGTCTTGGAGATGGAATGAAGATGGAAGAAGAATGAAGAAACATATATCGTTATATTTTTGGGGAAAACTGTAATATTTGCAATTAAATCCTCATGTTCTATAAGTTATACAATTAAGTATAGGAAGTTTGGGAAATGATCAATTAGGCCCAAGAAAGAATCATGCAATTTGGTCCTTTAATTTGAATAAATGATCCATTTAGGACAATTTGAACAATTAAAATACATTTGGCCATTAACTCGCGTGACAATAATTTTAACGTGTAACATAATTCTCAATTTAGCACATAGTTCACATATTTTCACATAATCATGTTGAAATACAATTTATAAAATTAATATAACATATATAAATTGGATAAACAAAAATAATAATATAAAACCCTAGCGCTCGAAACTCATACGTGTCGAGCGTACCTGGCCGTCTGAAAATCGGGGCATTACACAAGCACGGTGCATTTTACTTGATCGTTCATTGATTGTTCAAAGGAATTATGTTTAATGTTAATTGTTATATATTTTGGGAGATGATAATGTATTGATATGTGAAGCTAGAACATATTTTACTTGGTAAATGAGAAATGTCATGACATGTTTAATAGTTATATTTGATAGTGATTAGTTTATGCTTCCGCTTTAATTCGTTGCATGTATGAGTTAGTCCCGCCTAGCTTATCGTTTATTGCATTGTCACCCGTTCGCTATAGGTCAGTTCATGTACGGATTACCAGTTTCGTATGTGGATCGACCTATAGTGCGGGGGTGTGGCATCTCCACGTGTAGGATACCACTTAAGATGTAGCACCCCAATACGTAAGGATGCCACACCCGTACTATAGGTCGATCCACATATGAAATGGACAATCCGTACATGAATCAACCTATAGCGAACGGGTTACAATGCAAATAAAAACAACAAGCTAGACGGGACTAATTCATACATGCAATAGAACAAAGCGGAAGCATGCTATACTATCGATCATTTATCAAGCAATTTACACTTGGATTTTACATATCAATACATTATCATCTCCTAAATACATAACAAGTAGCCTTGACAATAATTCTTTGGAAATGATAAACAAATAAATAAATACACCTTGCGGGGCTCGAATGCAAGGACTCGACTCTGCTCGATTCCCGCCAAGAATATACCTGCAAGAACACGGCATGTATATCAATTTCCTGAAAAACTCCATCACTCCCCTGAACCCTATTACACCAATAAACCCCATCACTCCAATCTCTCCATCACTCCAATATACTCCATCACTCCATCACTCCAATCACGATAACACGATAACACGATAATGGGAAGGTAGCGAGCCTTCACCATTCACGATAACATGAAAATAGAAAGGTAGCGAGCCTTCGCCATTCACGATAACACGATACCCGCCGCATTTGGATTCTAGAGGTGGCTCCTACGGATTCAAGAGGTGGCTCCCGCACATGTAGCACTTTGCCCCGCAGGTTCAAGAGGTGGCTCCCATGTGCGTAGCACGTTGTCCCTTATAACACTTAGCTTCTGCGGCTGACGAGCGGTACATGGTAACACGATAACACGATAATCACGATACCTGCATTGCTTTGCATGATCATGACATTAGCATGATAATCACGGTACGCGCCTTGCTTTGCATGGCCTGACTTGCTTGCTGACAGGTGACACGATGATTTATCAATGCGTGAATGTGCTCATTGATCTCAATCTCCACCTTGGACAACAACTGGAAAGCCGAAAATTGGGACGTTACAATTCCCTCCCCCTTAAGAGAATCCGTCCTCGGATTCACCCTTCTTTGTACAATAAAATAAAGCCAACTAACAAGAAGCTACATGTAACAATTAATTTCATAAAGCTCAAGTAGGAACGTTGATCATAGAATTTACTAACTCACATAAGGTCACTTGATGAGCAATTTTCGGCTTTCCAGGTACGTACGACACGTGTGAGATTTCCTAGACTTAGGATTATTTTAATCCTTTCACTTATTAAATTCCTACACTTTAGGGTAAATGATATAAAAAAATTTTCAATATATTTACGTGGAAATAAGTGAAATATGTATCAATTTGGGATTTAAGTGTTACGTGAATTAACTGCCGAACTTGTGTAATTGCTTAATTGTCCTTAATTGACATTATTTAAATGTAAGGACCAAATTGCATAAATATATTCTTGGACCTAATTGACCATTTTCCAAACCTTTTATACTTAATTGCATCACTTATAAAACTTGGAGCATTTAGTTATAATTTCAAATATTTCACCAAAATCAAATAGATATATCACGTTATATTTCTTGCACCTTCCATGATCATTTCATTTTTAGCAAAAACGTACCATTTTGCTTCCTCCTTCACCGAGCCAAAACCCCCAAGAAAGTGGGAGAGACATCATCATTTTCAAGCTTAATCTTTGGAAGAATTATGAACTTTGGGAGCATCATCATCATCCTCTTAACTTCATCTTCATCTTCTAATTTCTTTGAAGTTAGTCTCCAGGGGTGGAGATTGTGATCAACTGAGCACGTCCACGCATCCATGAGTCATCGTGTCGCCTGTCAGGTGAGGTTTAGTTGCTAGTTACTTAGAACCCGTATAACCTTATGTGACTTTTGGGCCAAACGGTATAAATATATACTTACAAGTGTTTCTAAACTCTCAAGTCGTGTTCTTTAAAAGTAGACCATGTTCACTGAAGGCAAGTCGTGTATCGAGTTACAAGCAAGCCGTCTATCGTGTTACCGTGATTGAAACGTGATTGTGTTTGACGAATTATCGTGTATCATATATTATGGGCCCGAAAGTGAGTGTTTGAGCCAACCGGGAAAGCATAGGGCTGATGGGTAACTCACATACCTCTCTCAAACCGTGGGGATGCCCCCTGAATTCACCAGGAGGTTTGGTGGAGGAAGGAGTCCCGTACGTGGGAGTCATGTTCCCGACGTGCAACGTGATATCGTGGGTGGTTCGGGCCTTGCAAACCCACCACCATTGGAGAAAGGAGAATTTCGTGTTATTAATCGTGTGCACTATAATGACTTGTGTGATAACCTAATTAAATGAAAGTGTAATTCTTGTTCACTGTTGAGGTTTGGTTGGAGATAGTGCACGCCCCTCGCCAGGGCCACTGATTGTTATAATAAACGTGATTACCGTGTTAAACTTGGTAGTTGTAATCTTTGGCGAGTTCTATGTTATTCTTGCAGTTATATCATTTTAGTTACAAAACCTTACCCGAGGTTATAACTTGCATGTTATTTGCGCTAATATATATTTATGCCCCTCACTCGGTCTTCCAGTCCATGTAATCTAGTCAAGCACAATACATTTTACTTGATTGTTCATTGATTGTTCAAAGGAATTATGTTTAATGTTAATTGTTATGTATTTTGGGAGATGATAATGTATTGGTATGTGAAGCTAGAACATACTTTACTTGGTAAACGAGAAATGTCATGACATGTTTAATAGTTATATTTGATAGTGATTAGTTTATGTTTCCGCTTTAATTCGTTGCACATATGAGTTAGTCCTGCCTAGCTTATCGTTTAATGCATTGTCACCCGTTCGCTATAGGTTAGTTCATGTACGGATTTCCAGTTTCGTATGTGGATCGACCTGTAGTGCGGGGGTGTGGCATCACCACGTGTAGGGGTGCTACATCTTAGGTGGTATCAGAGCCCGGTTGCAAAACCGAGGTTCTAGTGTCGTGTCATGTCAAGTCTAGGTCGAACGGCGTAGGAATTATTTGGTAACTCATGTATTGCATTCATTCTTGTCAATAATTGCTCACTAATTGACCTTATGTGACTTGGAAATTTACATGATCAATGTGTCTACATGAACCTTGTGAAATTAATTGCTACATTTGGCATCCGGAATTGTTTCTAAGTATGACACGTGTATTGACATCTTAACCGACATGCATAATTTGGTGATTCTTGTTAGCAAACATCCATCTAGTTTTGCCGAATTGAGTCAAGTGTGAACATCTGGACATCCACTCAGGACTTCGGAAGACTTAAGAAAGAAAATTTTCATTTTCTTTCTTAAAGGGGAGAGACGGCCAAGGAACTAATCTAACGAATCAAGTGTCAACCAAACTACCAGAACGAAGAATTTCAATCCACGGTGAACGGTACACTTGAACATGCATATCACGTGCATCGTATACTTCATTATTATTACCTTTAATTTCTTGTTAGCTATTTTATTTTGTTAGTCAAGAGACGGGGTTCTCTTGATACTTTTACAAGAGATGGGGTTCTCTCGTTGCTTGTTAGAGAGACAGGGCACTCTCATTCTTATTTGGCAACTTGCTCTAGTAGAAGGTTAGATTTTCCCTCGAGTGTTTAGAATTTCGGAAAGTTGTGGGTCGTGATTTAACAGCATTGCAAGAAACTTCGTGGATTGAAGACCTCTTTCGGACTAATCCCTGACGGGGAATGGCCAACCCGCGTGGGATGAATCCGAGGACGAATTCTCTTAAGGGGGAGAGAATTGTAACGCCCCAATTTTTGACTTTCCAGGTACGTACGACACGTGTGAGATTTCCGAGAGTTAGGATTATTTTAATACTTTCATTTATTAAATTCCTACACTTTAGGGTAAATGATATAATTTTTATTTCAATTTGTTTACAGGGAAATAAGTGAAATATGTATCAATTTGGGATTTAAGAGTTACGTGAATTAATTGCCGAACTTGTTTAATTTCTTAATTATCCATAATTGACATTTATTTAAATGTAAGGACCAAATTGCATAAATATATTCTTGGACCTAATTGACCATTTTCCAAACCTTTTATACATAATTGCATCACTTATAAAACTTGGAGGATTCAGTTATAATTTCAAATATTTCACCAAAATCAAAGAGATATATCACGTTATATTTCTTGCACCTTCCATGATCATTTCATTTTCAGCAAAAACATACCATTTTGCTTCCTCCTTCACCGAGCCAAAACCTCTAAGAAAGTGGGAGAGACTTCATCATTTTCAAGCTTAATCTTCGGAAGAATTATGAACTTTGGGAGTATCATCATCATCCTCTCAACTTCATCTTCATCTTCTAATTTCTCTGAAGTTTGTCTCCCGGGGCGGAGATTGTGATCAACTGAGCACGTCCATGCATCCATGAGTCATCGTGTCGCCTGTCAGGTGAGGTTTAATTGCTAGTTACTTAGAACCCGTATAACCTTTTGTGACTTTTGGGCCAAACGGTATAAATATATACTTACAAGTGTTTCTAAACTCTCAAGTCGTGTTTTTTAAAAGTAGACCGTGTTCACTGAAGGCAAGTCATGTTCATGAAAAGCATGTCGTGTATCGAGTTACAAGCAAGCCGTGTATCGTGTTACCGTGATTGAACCGTGATCGTGTTTGGCGAATTATCGTGTATCGTATATTATGGGCCCGAGAGTGAGTCTTTGAGCCAACCGGGAAAGCATTGGGCTGACGGGTAACTCACACACCTCTCTCAAACCGTGGGGATGCCCCCTGAATTCACCAGGAGGTTTGGTGGAGGAAGGAGTCCCGTACGTGGGAGTCATGTTCCCGACGTGCAACGTGATATCGTGGGTGGTTCGGGCCTTGCAAACCCACCACCATTGGAGAAAGGAGAATTTCGTGTTATTGATCGTGTGCACTATAATGACTTGTGTGAGAACCTAATTAAATGAAAGTGTAATTCTTGTTCACTGCTGAGGTTTGGTTGGAGATCGTGCACGCCCCTCGCCAGGGCCACTGATTGTTATAATAAACGTGATTACCGTGTTTCAACTTGGTAGTTGTAATCTCGGGCGAGTTCTATGTTATTCTTGCACTTATATCATTTTAGTTACAAAACCTTACACGAGGTTATAACTTGCATGTTATTTGCGCTAATATATAGTTATGCGCCTCACTCGGTCTTCACAGAGTGACGCCTCCACCTTTCAGGTTCTTGCAGGTGCACGCTAGGCGGGAGTCGAGTCCAGTCCAGTCCATGTAATCTAGTCAAGCACGGTGTATTTTACTTGATCGTTCATTGATTGTTCAAAGGAATTATGTTTAATGTTAATTGTTATGTATTTTGGGAGATGATAAAGTATTGATACGAAGCTAGAACATATTTTACTTGGTAAACGAGAAATGTCATGACATGTTTAATAGTTATATTTGATAGTGATTAGTTTATGCTTCCGCTTTAATTCGTTACATGTATGAGTTAGTCCCGCCTAGCTTATCGTTTATTGCATTGTCACCCGTTCGCTATAGGTTAGTTCATATACGGATTACCAGTTTCGTATGGGGAACGACCTATAGTGCGGGGGTGTGGCATCACCACATGTAGGTGTGTTACATCTCAGGTGGTATCAGAGCCCGGTTGCAAAACCGAGGTTCTAGTGTAGTGTCGTGTCAAGTCTAGGTCGAACGGCGTAGGAATTATTTGGTAACTCGTGTATTTCATTCATTCTTGTCATTAATTGCTCACTAATTGACCTTATGTGACTTGGAAATTTCCATAATCAATGTGTCTACTTGAACCTTGTGAAATTAATTGCTACATTTGGCATCTGGAATTGTTTCTAAGTGTGACGCATGCATTGACATCTTAACCGGCATGCATAATTTAGTGATTCTTGTTAGCAAACATCCATCTAGTTTCGCCGAATTGAGTCAAGTGTGAACATCTGGACATCCACTCCGGACTTCGGAAGACTTAAGAAAGAAAATTTTCATTTTCTTTCTTAAGGGGGAGAGACGGCCAAGGAACTAGTTTAAAGAATCAAGTGTCAACCGAACTAATTAAGTGTCAACCGAACTACCACAACGAAGAATTTCAATCCACGGTGAACGGTACACTTGAACATGCATATCACGTGCATCGTATACTTCATTATTGTTACCTTTAATTTCTTGTTAGCTGTTTTATTTTGTTAGTCAAGAGACGGGGTTCTCCTGATACTTTTGCAAGAGACGGGGTTCTCTCGTTGCTTGTTAGAGAGACGGGGCACTCTCATTCTTATTTGGCAACTTGTTCTAGTGGAAGGTTAGATTTTCTCTCGAGTGTTTAGAATTCCGGAAAGTTGAAGGTCGTGATTTAACAGCATTGCAAGAAACTTCGTGGATTGAAGACCTCTTTCGGACTAATCCCTGACGGGGAATGGCCAACCCGCGTGGGATGAACACGGAAGGGTGAATCCAAGGACGAATTCTCTTAAGGGGGAGAGAATTGTAACGCCCCAATTTTCGGCTTTCCGGGTTTGTACGACACGTGTGAGATTTCCGAGAGTTAGGATTATTTTAATACTTTCATTTATTAAATTCCTACACTTTAGGGTAAATGATATAAATTTTATTTCAATATGTTTACGTGTAAATAAGTGAAATATGTATCAATTTGGGATTTAAGTGTTACGTGAATTAATTGCCGAACTTGTTTAATTGCTTAATTATCCTTAATTGACATTTACTTAAATGTAAGGACCAAATTGAATAAATATATTCTTGGACCTAATTGACCATTTTCCAAAACTTTTATACTTAATTGCATCATTTATAAAACTTGGAGGATTCAGTTATAATTTCAAATATTTCACCAAAATCAAAGAGATATATCACGTTATATTTCTTGCACCTTCCATGATCATTTCATTTTCAGCAAAAACATACCATTTTGCTTCCTCCTTCACTGAGCCAAAACCTCCAAGAAAGTGGGAGAGACTTCATCTTTTTCAAGCTTAATCTTCGGAAGAAGTATGAACTTTTGGAGCATCATCATCATCCTCTCAACTTCATCTTCATCTTCTAATTTCTTTGAAGTTAGCCTCCCGGGGCGGAGATTGTGATCAACTGAGCACGTCCACGCATCCATGAGTCATCGTGTCGCCTTTCAGATGAGGTTTAATTGCTAGTTACTTAGAACCCGTATAACCTTATGTGACTTTTGGGCCAAACGTTATAAATATATACTTACAAGTGTTTCTAAACTCTCAAGTCAAGTTCTTTAAAAGTAGACCGTGTTCACTGAAGGCAAGTCATGTTCATGAAAAGCAAGTCATGTATGGAGTTACAAGGAAGCCGTGTATCGTGTTACCGTGATTGAATCGTGATCGTGTTTAGCGAATTATCCTGTATCGTGTATTATGGACCCGAGAGTGAGTGTTTGAGCCAACCGGGAAAGCATAGGGCTGACGGGTAACTCACACACTTCTCTCAAACCGTGGGGATGCCCCCTGAATTCACCAGGAGGTTTGGTGGAGGAAGGACTCCCGTACGTGGGAGTCATGTTCCCGACGTGCAACGTGATATTGTGGGTGGTTCGGGCATTGCAAACCTACCACCATTGGAGAAAGGAGAATTTCGTGTTATTGATCGTGTGCACTATAACGACTTGTGTGATAACCTAATTAAATGAAAGTGTAATTCTTGTCCACTGTTGAGGTTTGGTTGGAGATCGTGCACGCCCCTCGCCAGTGTTACGAATAGTGCCCTAGAAAGCCGATTGTATATCCGCTTTGTGCCTTTCCTTATTGTAATCACAGACAATCTTTGAATGAAATAACGAATTGAGGCAACACTTCTTTATATGCTCTTGTTTGGTATGTGTTTACTTTATCTATGCATGTATGAGAACTCCCCTAATCCTGATGACTTTAGGACTCTACCATTTAGGTGAAATGGTTCATGAAACGAGCCCTATATCACATAAGTCATGATTAGTAAAATACTCCAAGCCGATGAGTCCTACCGACAGTGGGAGTGTCAACCTGACTCCTCTAAGGCTTGCTTGTGGGATCACGCCCTTATGAAGGACCACCTTGTTTCATGGAGGTGCAAAGTGTATAGTTGATACGTGCGTGATACATGAGGGCGCTTACTTTAATAAGTAAGTTCACTGAGGTGCCCCATGTGAGAATATTCCTAAATAGGAAAGGAAGTTTCTATTTCAGGAAATAGAAACTTCCAGATTAGGAAATATCTCACGAGTCATTGATGTGATTAATTGATCCTTAAGACTTGAGGTTCCTTGTCACTTTATGAGTTAACTCTGTAGTCTTAGGTATAAGCTTTAAAGGGTGTCGCCTTAGACAACTGATTCAAGGCTTATGCTGGGGCTGCACAAATGATTCATGAAAGTGAATGAGAATCAAGAAAGGACCTACACTTGCATTTGCAAGGTGATCTCTTATTGTGTAAGTCATTCATATGCCATATGGAGTCCTTGGCCAAGGCAATAGATCAAGACATCAAGAAAAGCGTTTCTTGGATTGAGATCAAATGGATATGAAATGCACTTAGCTTTAAGACCGGATTATTAGGGTTCTGATTATTCCCGTGCCCTAGATCTTGGTTCAGAGATAGTAAGTAGGAGGATTGTATCTCACATGAATCAATGACTTAAAGGTTCTGTCGAATCTGAACATTCCAGTTCAGCTAGGGTTAAACACCTGTTGCTAGACTATGGTTGTTTAATCTGTGGACTGATTAATTAATTAGTGAATTAATTAATTAGGGTCACTGCTAATTGAATTGAGAACCTAGAGGGTCACACACAACAACTTGGTTACATGAGTTGAGGCTTTAAAATGATTAAACGAGTTAATCGGGCCTAGAGGGTTCCACACGTGTGAAATCACACGTGTGGGTCAGGTGACTGGACACGTGTCATTATGACACATGTGCCGCACGTGACTATTTAATTGGATATTAAATAATTAAGTTGTTAATTATTTAATAGACTTGGTTTAATTTTGAATTAAAAAGAAAGTCTTATTTTGGAGAAAAATAATCTAGTTAATTAATTATGAATTAATTAATTAATTAAAATAAGTTATTTTTTTTAAATAAATAAAGTATAAAATTATCCAAAAATAGTTTGGATATTTTTAGCTCTCTTGAAAGTTGATTTGAATTTGAATTCAAAGTCAAAGTCAAAATTACTTGATGATCAAGTAATAGGAGAGAGAGAGAGACCAAAACCCTAGCCTATAAGGACTAGGATTTTCGATCCTCCCTTTATTATAAATAGGGGAGCTCGAGCTCCCCTTAGAGCTAATTGGCAATTCTTTTGGTTCATGTGTTGAACACCATCCTTTCTCCAAGATAAACGAAACCCTAGGTTAAGCCTAAACACTAACTAGAGAACTAGCATCCTTACTAGTTAGATTGTGATCAAGTTGGTGGACTATCTGTCGAGAGCTTCAAGTTAGAAGTTTGAAGATTCGAGCTTTACCAAGGAGAGGGGATCAAGCCGCGAGAAGAGCGTTCTTGGGTGGCTTGAAACGCTTCAAGAAAGACAATTAAGAAAGTAAGTTTCTAATCCCTACGAATTTGGTTACACGATTGCGAGTCCTAGATCCTTTTGTTGGAAAAATTTTAAATTTCCGCTGCTTTCTAATTCGTGTTTTCCAACAGCCAGGGCCACTGATTGTTATAATAAACTTGATTACTGTGTTAAACTTGGTAGTTGTAATCTCGGGCGAGTTCTATGTTATTATTGCACTTATATCATTTTAGTTACAAAACCTTACCCGAGGTTATAACTTGCATGTTATTTACACTAATATATATTTATGCCCCTCACTCGGTCTTCACAGACTGACACCTCCACCTTTCAGGTTCTTGCAGGTGCACGCCAGGCGGGAGTCGAGTCCAGTCCAGTCTATGTAATCGAGTCTAGCACGGTGCATTTTACTTGATCGTTCATTGGTTGTTCAAAGGAATTATGTTTAATGTTAATTGTTATGTATTTTGGGAGATGATAATACATTGATATGTGAAGCTAGAACATATTTTACTTGGTAAACGAGAAATGTCATGACATGTTTAATAATTATATTTGATAGTGATTAGTTTATGTTTCCGCTTTAATTCGTTGCTTGTACGAGTTAGTCCCGCCTAGCTTATCGTTTATTGCATTGTCACTCGTTCGCTATAGCTTAGTTCATGTACGGATTACCAGTTTCATATGTGGATCGACCTATAGTGCGGGGGTGAGGCATCTCCACGTATAGGGCTGCTACAAAAGGAGTTTCGTACCTCAAGAGAATTAGAAGAGGAATTGAAAGGTAAAATCTTCGGGTTGCCATTTAAACTAAAGTTCTCTCTAAATGAAAATTACTCATCAAGAATTTCGATGAAAGAAGGTTCGATGGACTTTAAGGTGTAACGACATAAATTTTAAGGGGGAGAGCATGACCAGGAGACGAATTCAAAACTTGAGATCGGGGCCGAAGGAATAATCAGTAGAAATAATAGAAATGAAATTAGGGAAGATCTAGGGATTTTTATGTTGGTGAGCGGAGATGAATAAGATAACTTTATGGGTTGATCAGTAAAATAAGAGTTAGGCCACTAAATTCAGGTTGGAGATTATCATAAGGATTAGAGAAGTTAACTTGTCGAATCTTTCTACGTATGCAAGTTTGACTTGGAGGCAAAGAAGTGAAGAAGAAGTTAAGGGAAACTCTTTAGTTGGATTGTCAAGGAGGAACCGATTCAAATTAGCATAGGAAAGGATGCGACCATTAAAGCTTGGGTCAATGAGTTTAGAAGGAGTTAAGAAGAAACAAAATCGGAGAGGATGAACATTGGGAAAACTAAATTAGACTCTAAGAATCATCAAGAGTGTTATCCTCGCTTAAAGAATTGTAAGGGCCAAATACTGAATATAACTCTAAGGTGTCAAAGAGAAGGAGGGGATACTTTGGACGGAAGATGAGAAAAGATTCGTGTTAAGATATACCATGAAAATAAATATCGTAAGGTCGGGATTGAATCGGCAAGGTTGTCAAGAGTGATCTTCCTTGGGGATATGTTAAACACCGATATGGGTAAGGATAGAAGCTATGGACTGGACATCGGAACGGATATTCTAAACGCAAAAGTGGATGTCAAGGTGGGTTACTTGGAAGAATTAGTCCGGCTGAAAGAATATAATAGGGATTGAGGATGGATCGAAGATATTGAGAAGCAATAAAAGTCATAAGGGATTTAAGAGTAAAGTCTTTAGGGGATTTATCATTAGCTCCACTGGGGTACCCTGAAGAACCCAAAGACAAGTCAAGTACTGAGCTCACCTTCGGGACAAATCATGCATTCGACAACGAAACTCACAATTCTAAGTTTCGCAACTACGGTGAACGGTACTTGTAGCATCCATGATACATGCATTCATGCAAATTTAATTCAAATAATTTCTTTGTTATGTGCTTTGATTTCTTATCAAGTAAAACTACGTGAAGTAATTGATAATCAATGTGGGTGATGGCTATTACCTGTTTGGGTTTCTTACATGGCTTTAATTATGATTTTGCGTGGTGTTGCTCGGGAGTGTTGGAGACTCCCTTGCTTTATTTTTGTTTGAGAGACGGGGTGCTCTCGTTGTTTGTAAGAGATGGGGATTCTCTTATTGTTGTTCAAGAGACGGGGTGCTCACTTTGCTTGCGAGAGACGGGGTTCTCTCATTGTTGTTCGAGAGACAGGGTACTCTCTTTGCTTCTGAGAGACGGGGTTCTCTCTTGTTACTTGTGAGAGACGGGGAATCTCTCATTGTTTGTTCGGTCGAGTAGTGAATCTGAGGACGGATTCTTTTTAAGTGGGAGAGATTGTAACGCCCCAACTTTTCAGTATTTTAAAATGACTTATGTGTTTACTAATTTGTGTAAATTAATTGGCTTTCAACGTTTTCTATAATTAAATTTTATAGTTTAATTGTTAAATAAGTGATTAATTGAAATATATGCAATATTTGAATTTGAATTAATATGAATAACTTGTGTGCTCCTTAATTGTGCGTTTAGATTATTTAATTGCTCAATTAAATATTTTTGATAATTATTATTTGTAATTCTCATTAATTTTCCCATTTTATGCATTTTTTTATATTTTTATTAAATATTTAAAATGGATGCTTAAATTTGGTTTGAATTTTGAACTATATGAATTCTTGGTCAATTTGCATTTACGTGACGAGTTGCGCGTTGTTACTATATGAAATTAATCCGGAATTTTGTGGAAATTTAATATGTTGTCGATATGTGTGTCATGAATATGTATGTATGCTCGTTTTACTTTTTTGGATTCGTTTGATTGCGTTTTAAATTTATTTGGTATGATTGGAACCAAACCGGGGGCTAACGAGCACTTAGCGCACCCTTGGTTCCGTATGTGATATCTTGAGCTCGGGAACTCGGATTCGAGTTCCATCACCTCCATTAAATCCATATCGACGATTTGGAGACAATGGGATAAGCCTCATGCCTTTTTAAGATCATTTAGATTCTCAAATTTTAACCAAAACGAGCACCTCGGGCTTAAAAATGATAAACCATTGACTTTTCCAAGCTACGGGCCTATATGAACGTCCCTAGACCCTAAACCCATGACCTAGCCCACTTGATACACTCTCTCACTCCCCACTCAGCCCCCCAACCAAACCAAACCCCCCTCACAACCCCAAAATATCAGCCAAGAAAGAAAGAGAAGGAGAAAGGAAAGGGGAAGAAGAAAGAATAGTGCAAACCCTTGGAGATTGAGCTCATCTCCTTACCATTTCTCACCATCTCTTGAAGGTAAGCTTATATTTGTGTACGATATCTCCACATGGTCCTTTTAAGTCTTATATTGCATGATTTCACCAAGTTATGAATTAGGATTGGAGAAGATGATGAATAGTGGAGTTCTTGCCCTTTTCTTGATCCACCTTTGTTTTCTTGGAATTCCTTTGAGATGCATGAGTGCTAAGTGATCCTAAAGCATGAACTTAGGTTGGTTTGGACTTAGCTTGCATTGTTGTGGTTGATTTATAGACTTGCCATTGTTGAAGCTTGGAGATATGATCTTTGTGATGAATTCATGAAGCTTTCCTTGAAGTTCTTGATATCTAATGTGATCAATCTTGTATACATGAGATTATGACCTGAATATGCATGATATTGATTGAGTTTCAAGTTGGTAACATGCTTCTTTTCCTTTCTTTTTCGTACATGCCATGTTTGCTCTGTTTTTGGGCTACTGACCCAAATCTACGGGGGTGGATTTGAGTCAGTAGAGTTGTTGTCAGGAATCCATGGGGGTGGATTTTTCCCTTTGGAAAAATCCATGGGGGTAGATTCTGCCCTGCCTATTTTTGTTACTCCAATTCCGTTTTTCTTCGCTCGTTTAATCTTCCTCCACCTCTTTTATGACTTCTAAGAGATATTAACATGTTTTATAATGTGTTACCTTGCATGTTATGAAGTTTCATGATTTGTTTGTGAAATATTTTCCAAGTTATGCCTCAACGTGTCATCATTGCTTCTAATATGCGCATGCATAGATCTTTGTTATCAATATGAACCCTAATTCAGTATTTATCTCTTCTTTTATGATTCATATGAATTGTATACATGTTAAAGCATATGTTATGATCATTATATGAAATTCATGGGTTGACTTAATATGGAATGTAAAAGTTATGAGCTCGAATGGATATTAACGCCACTTATAATGAATGAATGGCTTGTATACATGTCTTTAAGACATTAATTGTGCACAAGAATGTTTCTATGACATGATATCATTTCTTATACTTTTATATCGTATTCATTGCATTGCCGTGCGTCATAGATGGTTCATTTGGAGTCTTGAGTCTCACGTATGCACCATGTCGTCTTATATACAGTTTTCTCCAGGGCGGAGATATGCCGGGTTCATAGGACACTTTCAAGTCCTCTTGTTTTCTTCTTGGTATTGGTCGGTAAGGTGTAAAGGTGGTGTAATGCCCTGGTTTTTAATTCGTTCAAGTATGACGTATTTGTTTACCAAATTGCGCAAATTATTTGTTTATAAGTGATTTATATATTTAATTTAAAATTAAATGTTAATTATTATATCTTAAGTTTTATTAATATTAATTTTATATGTTAATGCGAATTGTTATTAAATTAAATATGTAATTCAATTATCTTAATTAATGTTAAAATGTCATTCAAAAAAATTTCGTTGACTGTAAATTTTTTTTTTTTATTTACGAATTCAATTTTATAATTATTTGTAAATGTTATGGATTTTCTTGTTGCATTGCTTATGAGTGACATTTACGTGCTTCGTTCTTATATAATTTGATACCGAAATTTCATAAAAATTTAATATGTCGAAGATATACGTGTCTTGAATATGAATATATGTTCGTTTCGTATTTTCGGGTTCATTTGCATGAGTTTCGAATTTATTTTGATTTTGGAATCCAAGTCGGGGGCTAACGATCAATTAGCGCACCCTTGGTTCCGTATGTGATATCTTGAGCTCGGGAACTCGGATTCGAGTTCCGTCAACTTCGTTGAACTCGTATCGAAGATTTGGGTTTAATAAACTTAGCCTTATATTTTTTCTGAAATCATTTGAACCTCCGAAATTCAACTGATAATCAAAACTGCGACAAAACTGCCATGTTTTACTAAATGAGTTATAACTCTTACAATTCTTAACCAAATTAATCATAGTTGGAGCCTATAGAACCATAACTCAACCATATAACCTGTCATACCATCCCTTAACCGAACCAACCCTCACATGAAAATGATTATTTTAACTTCTTCTTTGCATTTATGATCATTGATTCCATGGTAGATGAAGTATTCATGAGTTATCATTAATGGAGTTTTGTGAGGAAAATAGCATGAAATGACCTCTAACATCTCTTGCTCACGTTGATGACCTTGGCCGCAAATTTGGGAGTTTAATGAAGACTGAAATATTTCTCTTTTGCTGCATATTAACATCTGATCTTGTTGGTTAAAGATGGAAATTGTTGCTGCTCTGTTTTTCGTTGCTTTTGCCCTGTTTTTCATCCATTTTGCTGTGTATTCTTGCTGTCAATTCCTGCTGCGTGTTTCCCTTGCTTAGCTGCTGATATTATTAGTTTGGTAGGAGTTCTTGGTGTCATATGGTTGTTGCATAACTTGCCTGAGTGATGCCTTAGCTACTGCTGTAATTCATGCCAAGAAAACAGGGGTAGGGCGTGCGTTTGAACTGCTACATCGTTTCTGGAATGGATCTCCCCAGGCGGGGAAATTTTGGCCGTGAAAAGGCCCGGCCGGGTAGCCTTTGTGCAGAAACCTTCTGCACTGAGCTCCCCGGGTGGGGACTTTTGCTGCTCAAATCTCCCCGGCTGGGGAGATTGAATCTGTACCGAGACTGCTGCTGCTATCTTTTCCTTTCATTTCCTTCTTTATGTAATTGCATGTGTTGCTTGTAATGCACGAACTGTGTGCATGTGAATTGGTTGTAGGCATGCATATATTTGAAGTTAAATGTTTCATGCATGGTAATTTGGGAGCATGTTTGACTGCGTATATATATATATATACCTTATTAATGCATGCATTTTGTGCTTTGATTTTCATACATGAAGTTGTTGTGCATGATAGGTGGCATGCATGGGATTTATATTTGGTACATGTTAATTTGCATACATGTTGTTGTACGTGTGCATGTATATATATATATATATATATATATATATATATTATAATTGCATGCATGCTATATATATATATGTGTAAATATATATCTTAAATTATAATTGCATGCATGTCTGTACGTATATATATATATATATATATATATATATATATATATATATATATTTATATATATATATGTTTATTATATATTAAACATTATTTGATTTAATTGAATTATGGAAATTAAATTGTTATCTATTATATGTTATTTAATTTTCGATTTTGATTTGAATGTAATTAAATGTTTATTTTCTAAGTGTTAATGTGTTATAATACGTGATATGATCGTTAATTGATTTCTTGAATTAAATTGTTATAAAATGTGAAATTCATGACTTGAATGAATTTGAACGCTTCCTTGAACGAATGATTGGCTCGTTTATATGATTTAAATACGTTAATCGTGCGTATGAACATGTTCATGACATAACATCATCTTTTATGCATTCATATCATGTTCATGACATAACGTCATCTTTTATGCATTCATATCATGTTCATTGTATGTCGTGCGTCATATATGGTTCATTTGGGGTCTTGAGTCTCACGAACACGTTATATTGTCTTTTGCACAGTTTTCTCCAGGGTGGAGATGTCGGGTTCATTGGACACTTTCGAGTCTCCTTTTCTTCTTGGTATTGTTTGGTAAGAGGCGTACAGGTGGGTTTCTCTACTATTTAGTTAAACAACCCTATATACTCCCAATGTGCAAAGATTTCGACCAAAAATTAATATATGTATATAGAGTCGTTTTCAAGAGTAAATGATTTCAACGTAAAGCCTTTATTTTATGAACCTACCAAATGTTTTGGCGAGAAAAGAATGAATGTTATGCACAGAATGGGGCCCAGGGACTTGGTGTGAGTGGTGACCCGAGGAGGCATGGGTTGACGGTGAACCCTCACACTAGTCCCACCAATGAACGGCGTAACCGGACCTCGTTAGGAGTTAGCGAGGAATGGACGCTGAGTGCCATCTGGGGAGTCATGTTCCCCTTTTGGTCAATGAATGGATGGTTCGGGCCGATCACCCGGCCATCACGCGGAGGAAGAAGGTGTAGATGTTCATGAATGTGCACAAAAGAATGTTATGCATGAATGAAAGAAAGAAAGAAAGAATGTTTAATGAACTACACGAGGTGTTGGTTGGAGATAGTGCACGCCCACTCGCCGGGCCACAAACAACCTAATGAAAATGAACGTTATCATCTCTTTTGATGACTTAATTATTTCACCCACTTGGGAAATGCTCTAAAAACTTCATTTGGGATTATGACCTGCATGTGAATGTTTAAATATTGTTGTATATGCTATTTATGCCTCATTTTATACCCACCAGTCTCGTATGGACTGAACCCGGATTGTTTTCAGTGTTCTTGCAGGTTTGGAGTGCTAGGCGGGAAGTTTTGTTTGTTCTGTCGTTCGGATAGGTTAGAGTCGGTCCACGTGTATAATGAATCATGATTTGTTTAAGTTATAGAGAATGTATGATTGGTATTGATTGTTACCACTATCATGAATTATGAATGAGTTTATAAGAAACCGTAATGGAAGTGCTATGATTTTATTGATTTTCGGGATTAGGTACCTATGCTAGTTGAACCCCTTGTTGATTGCATATCTTGTTATTTATGTATGTACTTCGCTTCCGCATTGGTATTCTTTCTGTTTTATTGTCTCTTTGGCTGCGAAAGTTAGCTCCCGCCTAGCTTAGCGAGTGCGTATGTCCCCGTTCTCCATGATCTAGCTCGGGTATAGATTGTCCATTTCATATTCGGGTCGGGTCTCGGTGCGGGGGATGTGGTACCTTGCGCTCGGGTGCTACAGGTGGGTTTTAAGCCAAAATGTATTTACTACGTATATAGAGTCTTTTCTCGAGTAAATGATTTCAAACGTAAGCCTTTCTTTCATGAACCCTTACCCAATGTTTTGGCGAGATCAGTGAACACAATGTTTAATGGGGCCCGAGACTATGTGTACGTGGCTATCCGGGGATGCTCGGGCTGACGGTGATCCCCGTGCACTAGTCCCAACAAACAATGACGGCGTAACCGGACCTCGTTAGGAGTTAGCGAGGAATGGACGTTGGGCGCCATCTGGGGAGTCATGTAACCCCTTTTGGTCAATGAATGAGGTGGCCGGGTCTTGCTAACCCGTCCACCACCCGGAGGAAAAAGGTGTATGTAACGCCCCAACAAGGGCATCCCACGCCTATCCCGCGCTACGGGCCTAGCTTGTATATAGAATTGCTATCCATATACCCGCCAAGATCGAAGCAAGCGGTGACAAACGGACATCCTAGCTAGGCGGTACTAGACTCACATCAAGAGAATTAAAACAAACACAAATACGCGGAAGCTTAAAACATACCACATGCATAAGAGTTCAAATTCAATATACCCACTTCAGACCTTCTCAAGTCAAATGAAAACAAATGCGAAAGATTAAATCATCAATTAAGTGACCAACACGGTCCAGCATGAAATGCCCAAAATACGGGAATGTAAATCATCCTAGAGACCGCCACGGTCCAACTAACAAGATAATAAATCCGATAACGTACATGCTAAATCCAAAACAACTCCAAGGTAACAAAACCAAAGTAAAAGCAACAAACATAACTAGACAACTAGACAAGACTCTCAAGAAAGACTCCCGCCTAGCATGACTCCAAAAGCAACCTGCGGACACGAAAGGTAAAGGAGATCAGTTCAAACGAAACGGGTGAGGAGAAGTATACATAATATAATTAACATAAGAAGGTTCAAAGCATGCTCAAATCAAAGGTGTTCACGATCCGTTAACGTTTTTAGAAAACAATGCAGATTTTATAAAAATATGGATCATAAACCAAAGCACCGGCTCGGCGAGTATGAGCACTCCATCCTTACTTCCCAAACCAAGTGAAATCAAACCAATCCATCCTTAACGCCGTTGATGTCGAGGGTGTGCACCCCCCGATCATCGCAAAAGATCCATGGAGAAGTGGGTCCATGAAACCGACCTTCTCCCAAGCTTACCTCAACCCCGAACCCTCCTTGGAGTCTTAGCAAACTTGTCCAAAAGTGGATACTTCGTAAGGGATCAACCGTCCGCCCTTACGTTCCCGGCATCACCTCTTACTCCGCCCCAAGCGCTATCAAAAGAACCGACCAAGCAAGCGTCCTTGCAAGGTATAACAAAGGCTCGCTACACAACTCACACGTGCTTAAAATTCAGATGAAAGTGCTAAAAGCATTTTGGGTACTTATCCCATATACCAAGACATGGATTTTACTTGTAAACCGCATTCCATAAGCAAATATCCATAGTATGAGCAAAGCTCACAAAACTCGGCTTATAGAGCCTACATATACCTTTTTAAAACGGGAGTTTAAAACCAATAAATATGAGAGGCCATATGTGTCCACAGTTTTGAAAACATTTTGATATTATAACTCCTCACCTTTACCAAGAATCTCGAAGATCAAGCACGAACAAGGAAAGTTATACGTCCGGAGACTCACCACCTAACAAGACAACGTACCAACAAAGGTAAGACTCAACTCGAAACCCAACAAGACGACGCACGGCTTGGACATGAACGCAAATATGTTAATGGTGTGCAAGGAATGTTCAACGATGGTAAAGATTGGCAATTATGATCATATTGCATCATATAAGTCATATATCAATTTCCCAAGTCATAAGTAATAAGCGACATATGAATCATACTTAACACATTTTAAATAAACTCATAACTTAGTCAATTAAGATAACTTAAGCATGAATGAGGTATAAAGATCATAATATAAGGTATGCATGAGATGTCGCAACATATAACGAGGTCACAATACATTAAAGACATAATATAAATAAGTAAGGAACAAAGGAGAGGCAAAACAAGTGAAACGAATCAAGAAAACAGGGCTGGGGACAATCCACCCCCTTTGATTTTCCTTCACAAAAAATCCACCCCCATGGATTTTTACACAGCAAAAATCCACCTTAGTGGATTCTGCCCAAAACTTAAAAAAAACGTGACAGCAACTTCAAAGTCGATGGGAATGAGTTCAAAACACCCCAAAACATGAAATTAAGCTTCCAAAACCACAAATAAGCATCATAAAACATCAAGTTACATAATAAAGCACTTAGGAACATATAAACATCAAGAAAGCTAGTAATTCATACAAGAACTTCATCTTCTACAAGTTTCATGAAAGCTTTAAGCATAACAATGGTGAAATCAACAATCATGCAAGAAACTCAAAGGAATTAATAACATTCTTCATGGAATTTCTCAAGGAACAAGAATCGATCATCAAATCAAGTTAAATCACATAAGAACATAAACATGCAAGAATTCTCAAGAAAGCTTCAAAGGTCATCAATGGTGGATTCTTCAAATAAGCATGAAACTCAAGGAAACCTATCCTATTCTTCATAAAAGCATATAAGGAACATGAATCCATTATCAAATCAAGTTAAAACAAGCTAGGCCATGAACATGCATAAGTTCTTATGAAAAGCTTCAAAGTGCTTTAATGGTGAAATCTTCAAATGAACATGAAAACAAGAAATTCTTATATCAAATCGTTCCTAGCATCAAGATAAACATATTTCCATCATAAAATTCGGATCTAATCCATCTAACATGAACCCTAGATTCATATTCAAGCTTAAAAGCTTCAAGGACGCAAACCCATGAAAAGAGCACATAAGCTTACCTTGAGAGCTGAAAATAGAAGAAATCTTGTTCTTTAGTCTTGAATCTCCAGCTTTAACCTTCACTCTTGGCTCTTGAAGATGGCTTGAAGGTGGCTTGAAGTTCTTGAGAGAATATGAATAGACTTTGAAAAAGTGTTGGGAGAGAATGAATATGATTCTTGGAAAATAATGTAACTTATGTTTGGTGTTTAGGATTTGATTTGGGTCAACTGAATAGGATCATGGAGCGGGTCATACGGGTCGGATTTAAGTGAAATTGGATCTCAAATTGGGTCAGAATTGAAATTGGGTCGCAGGTCAACATTTAGGCTTAAAAGGGTTGACTTTTCGTAGAATGGCCATAGCTTCTTCGTCCGAACTCCGAATTGAGCGATTCAAGAACCCACGAACTCGTAATCGAATTATCTACTCAATTTCATTAAGTTCTAACCAGTTCCAGGCTTTGAAAATAAATTTACCATTTAGTCCCTAAATTATGCTTTAATATCCAAATAAGCACATTATTTCGTTTAACCATAAAGCATGCTAAGCACAATACGAGCACATACTTATCATATCAAATAGCCACATAAGTCATGTAAATCATGTTTTTCACATAAGCACCAAATGTCTATCAAATTAAGGCATAAATCCACATAAATCATGCATAGAAAGGCAAATCGTACACTCTCGTGCCAAACCCTACCTTGATCGAGAAGCGGGGCGTCACAGTGTAAGTGTTAATGTTATGAATGTTAATGTTTATGAACGAATGAATGATTGCGGTATGATCACTAATGAATGAACGAATGAATGAATAAATCCACATACGAGAAGAAGGTAGGAGAATTCGCCCTCTCGCCGGGCTCACGAAATGACCGCATGTTTTTAATGAATGAATGAAATTGATCGTTGTAATCCCGAGCGTTGTTTTCCTTTGTTTTCACCCCACTTGGGGAAATGTTTTAAAACCTCGCACGAGATTATAGTTTGCATGTGATGGTGTTTACATTCTGAAATATAAATATAGTATGCCCTGTTTTATACCCACCAGTCTCCTATAGACTGAACCCGGCTTTGTTTTCAGTTCTTTTGCAGGTTTTAGAGTGCTAGGTGGGATTTTGTGTCAGTCAAGTTCTGTAGTTAAGTCAGAGTCTTGCTACACGCACATTGTACTTTGTTTAAGTCATATTGAAACATGTTTAAATGCAGAGTTTATGACTTATGATTTATGTTTGAAATTTTAGGACTAGGTATTTATGCTAGTTGAACCCGTCAATTGCTACCTATAATGAAATGCTTCCGCACGTGTATTTTATCTTATTGTTTGGCTTGTGGGGTTTCGAGATTCTAGTTCCCGCCTAGCCTAGTAAGTGAGTGAGTCCCCGTTCGCCGTGACTTGGCACGTGTATGGATTTTCCATTTCATATATGGGTCGGGTCTCGGTGCAGGGGATGTGGTGCCTTCCGTTTGGGGCGCTACAATCCTTGTACTCTTGGCAGTTCCTCTTCCAATGCCCTTTCTTACCACAATGGTGGCAAATGTCCTCTCTCTGATCTTTTCTCTTCTTAGCCTTTCTCTTTTTGACCCCTCCATTGGGTTTAAGAGATCCCTTCTTCTTGGGAACATTCTTCCCTTTACCTTTAGAAGGCTTAGAAGAGGAAGTGACCATCATAACTTTGTGATCCTTCTTAATCGTATCTTCAGCAGTCACGAGTTGACTAATCAGCTCAGCTACAGTAGCATGAGGATGATTCATGTTGAAGTTTAGCACGAAAAGATTCAATGATTGTGGAAGCGACGCGAGCAACAAATCCACAGCGAGTTGTTCACTCAGTGGCATTTCCATGGTGGTCAATTTCTCATTCAAAGCAAGAAACTTGAGACCGTGCTCATGGACACTTGTACCTTCTTTCATTCTGAGATGAAAGAGCTCCTTAGAGGTGTTGTACCTTAGAACACGCTATTTGGGGCGGTACAATTGCTCGAGATGGTCATAAATCTCCCAAGTGTTTTCCATAGACTCATGTTGCCTTTGCATATCCGGAGACATGTTGGCCAACATGAGGCAACGGGCTTGAAGATTATCTTCAGACTATTTCACGATCGCCTCTCTTTCGGCCCGAGTCAGAGCCTTGCCTTCAGCTACAGGCTCTCCCTCGATGAGAACATATCTTCTCTTTTCAGAATCTAAAACTACCTTTGGATTCCGAAGCCAATCAGAGTAATTGGGCCCCGTCAACTTGTTTGATTCGAGGATAGATACCAAAAGGTTCTTGGTTGCCATTTCAAAGTGTAGAGAATCACATAACTACAACCTAAATGAAAAAACAGAGAAATCATGAGCTTGCTGAATAATAACGATTACATATTATCAAGGTCTTTAGAAATATGTTCTCCCACTGTTTTTAAAAAGTCTATAAATCGTAAACGACTTTAGAAGAAACTTATTTTCTCAATGGGTACTAGCATCCTAAGCATTCTTAGTTTTGAACCCACGACTCGTGAGACATCCAAAGGTCTAAGAATCTTTAGGTAGGTACTAATTGTCAATTCCATCCCCATGGAATTCCTAGTAATATTTTTGCATCACTAATCTTTCGATCATAGACCCACGACTCGTGATACATCCATATCTACTTTAGTGTTGAGTAGGACCCATCAATCATAAGATCTCAACCAAACTTAGTCCTGAACGACCCACGACTCGTGAGACATTGCCCATTCTAAAATGGTCGAGAAATATTAAGTATTTAAAGATTAATTAGCTACACTAATTACCCCACGACTCGTGAGACCGCAATTAGTTTCACTTATTAAGTCCTAAATCCTATTGATGGAATGCTAGGAATTTTATTACCGTGATAAAATACCTATTTATTCGAAATTGCTCAATATTTAATAAGGGGATTTTCGAATTTCCAGAGAGTTGTCAGGAATGACCTCACCAACATATAATGTTATCCAAATTTTAATTGTCTTGTTTAATGCAGTTTCACATAAAGTGTATGATAGAAGCAATTAGAAGATTGTTGGAAAAACGAATCAGAAAAGCAGCGGAAATTAAAAAATTTCCAACTAAGCAAGATCGAAAACTCGTAATTCTTATTCTCAAATTCGTAGAGATTAAGAAACTCACTTAGGTAGTAACTTTCTTGACACGTTCTAGCCGCCCAAGAACGCTCTTCATGCGGCTTGATCACCAAAAGCTCCTTCGAATCTTTCAAGACTTCACGATAGTAGCCCTCTTGAGAAAAAGTCCACGAACCGCGACCATGATCCGAATAGGGAGGATGCTAGTTCTATATTCGGTATTTAGGCTCTAGGGTTTAGTGTATAATTATGGAGAAGGAGAAATTGAGTATCATACATACATGGGGTTCAAACCCCTCTATATATAGAGTTAGGGGTTCGAACCCTTTATCCCTTTTGGATAAGGATTCCAAACTCCTTTTGGAAAGGGATTTCTTGCTTGGAGACTAAGTCTCTAACTTTCACCAAAAGTCTCCTTTTGATCAACTTGGAAAGCAAGAATTATATCTAACTCTTTTAGATATTTTATTTTACTTTATTTATTAAATAATAAATAACTTAAAGACTAATAATATAATTAATTCATAATTAATTATTTATTAGACTTTATTTCTCCAAATTAGAACTTTAATATTAATTCAAAATTAAATCAAAGTCCATTAAATAATTAACACATTAATTATTTAATATACATACACATACACGCACGTGACTACACGTGTCATACACGTGTGACTCACACGTATGGACCCCACCATTCACCTAATGGTTCGATCAACTCGTTTAATCGATTCAAGCCTTAACCCACGTGACCGGGTTGTTGTGTGTGACCCTCTAGGTTCTTAATTCAATTAGCAGTGACCCTAATTAATCAATTCTCTGATTAATTAATCAGTCCACAGATCAAACGACCATAGTCTAGCAACAGGTGTTTGACCCCTAGCTGAATAAGAATGTCTCGATTCGACAGAACCTTTAAGTCATTGACATATGTGAGAAACAATCCTCCTACTTCCCATCTCTCAATCAAGATCTAGGGCAAGGGAATAATTAGAACCCTAATAATCTTGATCTTAATGCTAAGTACATTTCATATCCATTTGATATCAATCCAAGAAACTCTTTTCTAGATGTCTTGATTCACTGCCTTGGCCAAGGACTCCTAGATGGCATATGAATGACTTACACAATAAGAGATCATCATCTTGCTTGTGCAAGCATAGGTCATTTATTGATTCTCATATACTTTCATATGCCACTTGTGCAGCCCCAGCAGAAGTCTTGAATCAGCTGTCTAAGGCGACACCCTTTAAAGCTTACACCTAAGACTACAGAGTTAGCTCATAAAGTATCAATGGAACCTCAAGTTTAAGGATCACTTAATCACATCAATGACTCGTTAGATATTTTCTAATCTGGAAGTTTCTATTTACAGATATAGAAACTTCCTTTCCCATTTAGGAATCTTCTCACACGGGGCACCTCAGTGTACCTACTTATGACAAGTAAGCACCCCCATGTATCACGCACGTATCAACTATACACTTTGCACCCCATGAAACAAGGTGGTCCTTCTTAAGGGCATGATCACACGAGCAAGCCTCGAATGAGTCAAGTTGACACACCCACTGTCTTTCGGACTCATCGGCTTGGAGTGATTTCTAATCATAACTTATGGGATATAGGGCTCGTCTCATAAGCCACTTCACCTAAATGGTTGAGTCCTACAAGTCATATTGATTAGGGGAGTTCTCATACATGCGCAGTGTAGCACCCGAGCGCAACGTACCACATCCCCCGCACCGAGACCCGACCCGAATATGAAATGGACGATCCAAACTCGAGCTAAGTCACAGCGAACGGGGACAAACACACACGCTATGCTAGGCGGGCTAACCCTTAAAACCATAAAATCAGAGTAAATACAATTGCGGAAGCATTAACTGGCCATAATATAAAGAATGATCATTCAAGCTCCAAAATAAGTCATGTACATTATCAAATGCCGTCAAGGCTCAAACAACAAGTACACTCCATTAATAATCATATACGATGATCAAAAGTGCAATATGCAAGTGTAAGACCAATAAACAAGGGCTAGAGACGAATGCAAGACCTATGACTCGAATTCCCGCCTAGCTCCCTTGACACCTACACAACACAACTGAAAACCAAACGGGTTCAGTCCAAAAGGGACTGGTGGGTATAAAAACAGGGCATAATTATAATATACGATGGTAATTGAACAATCACATGCAAGCTATAATCCCAAGTAAGGTTTTTAAAGAATTTCATGCAAAATTGTTTTCAATTCGTACCACAGTTAACATATATATATATATATATATATATATATATATTTAATATCAATATCATAAAAATAAAGGATTGTCTGTGATTTACAAAAGGAAAGTACTAAAGCTGACTATTACATAGGCTTTCAGGGCACTATTCCTAACACAGATAACATGTCCTGGCATGATACTAATTATGAGATGATCATGGGTATCCTATCTTATATGTGATTTTGGGAGCCACTCCAAAATCACTAGTTCTAACATTCATGCCACATAAGACAGTTCAAATCACATAGGGGTGCATCATTCATTGGAAAAACGTCCTATCTATTACATTTAATAGAAACCCTCGAAAACATTTTGAGGGACCTTCTTATGGCCACTGTTCTTCAAGTGCTTCTTGTGGATCCTTCTTATTCCATGGGTACTTGTCTCCAAAATAAAAAGAAGACCTCACATCCTAAGTTCTACTCTCTTTACATAAAGTAATATGGCTCAATTTTCAAATTGGCCATAGACAAATACACGGGGCATACCCCGGCCCAAAAAAATAATAAGGAAAGCCACATAATAAACACATAACAATACGCACATCAGTAGGGCTCCAACCCCAATTGAAAACGCGCAACTATGGGGCTTCGACCCCAATTGAAATCATCCATGTGCAGAATTTAAAACATACATAAGACTAACCCATGATCACCTAAACTAACATGATTCCGCTCGAATTTAAATTTACCAATTAAATTTAAAATTCCCTTGACTTCAAGTTACAATTAACTTAAGTAATTTGAATATTAGTTCATTATTCAAGAATTTATTCAAAATCGAATTCGGATCAATTTGACAAAACCTCAATTAATTCAAAATTAAATTTTTGTCAAAAATATCATTCAAAGTAATATTTATTATTTTCTCGAAAAATAAGAACCTGACTTTAATTCATAAAAACCCCAAATTTTATAATTATTTCAAAAATGATTAATTTTAAAATTAAAATATAATTTTAAAATAAAATCATATTTTACAAAACGGGATTATACGAAACTGAAAACACGAATGAAAAGGGGGATCCCGGGATAGCCCGCAAGCACGCGCACAAGGTGTGCGCGAGCAGGCCGTCCCACGCACACAGCCCGGGCTGGCGGGGCAGTAAGAACGCGCAGCGGCGCATAAGGTTGCGCGCAAGCCCGCACGCACTGCACAGCAGTGCTGCACGTGCGCGCGCCTGGCGAGCCAATTTTCGTTTCGAATTAAAACAGTTCAAATCAATCTGAATTAAAACAGTTTAAAATTAGATGTATTCAGGAAACAATTTTTGCAAAATTTTCAAGACACAATATTGATCCGACAGATTCGCTTTTAAACAATAACCAAGAATACGTAGCCAATATCCAAATTCAAGAATTTTCAGTTAAAATTCAAAAAGCAATAAAGATACAATACGAACGTTGCAAGGTGGCTCTGATACCACTTGTTGGAAAACACGAAAGGGTTGAGCAGCGGAAGTTTAAAATTTTCCAAAAGTTTAATCGTTGTCTTGCAGTTTTCATAGGGTGTTTAGAAACTTACAAAGGTAGAACCTTTCTAGTGATGTCGTTACCGCCTAACGAACACCCTTCAAGCGAAATCCCTCGAACGGCCTTCGAATTAGACTCCAAATTAGAAGCCCTCCAAAGCATATCCACACCAGTCCTAGAACACGATCAAGCAAGTAAGAATGCTAGTTCTATACCTTGTGTTAGGCTATGATTTACTTTGAAAATTTTTCTTTTAGATTTTCTCAAAAACTTAACACTTCTCGAGTGTTGGTCTAAAGAATAAGAGAAGCACATCCCAAGTATATATACTAGGTTGGTTCAATCCTATTAGGGTTTCCAAGACCCAATTGGATTGTTTTCTTGCTCACTAATTAACTAATTTAAATATTTAATTTAATTGGAATAATAAGTTCCTAACTTATTCTCCAAGTCTAGCAAGGGAAGACTTCTCTCTCTTACAATAGGAAGTTTGACTTTTCTACTTTCTTAAAGTTAAAAGTCAATATTCAATAAATAATTTAGTTCCTAATTAATTACTTATTGGGTTAAGTTTATTTGAGAATAGTCTTAACAATTAATTCAAAATTAATTAATTACAATTTAATTAATTAATTCTAGAAAAGAATTCGCGTACAAAATCAATCGTACACACGAGGCCACGCGTGAAGTCATGTGTGCATGACACGTGGCAGCCACGTTGGCCGCGTTACACGTGACAGCCACGTGGAAGCAGTCACGTTTTATGCCTTGTTTCGATCAACTATTTTGATCCTTCGTTAATCATATTAACATCCTACTATAACCCTCATATTCTGGCATTTATGTGTGATCCTTTAGGTTCATTATTCGATTAGTAGAGACAGCAATTAATTAATTTCCTAATTAATTAATCACTTCACAGATCACACTACCGTAATCTAGCAATGGGTGTGTGACCCCTAGCCGAATAACGAAATGAATCGAAGAGCCTTTCAGCCAATGACAATCAGTGAAATTTGATCCTCCTACAACTCCATCTCTCAATCAAGAACTAAGGCATGGGAATATTCTCAGAGCCTAAATATTCTTGATCTTTAAAGTTAAGTTCGTTTCATATCCATTGTCACCTGCTACCATTTCCACTCTGGAATAGGTAACGGCTGTAGAAGACCTCCTAGTTTCTGATGCTCAGCCTTAACCTTCTGACAGGTCATACAGTGTAACATCCCGCTCGTCCGGATATACAGGTACTCGGTTCGAAAGTGCTAAGTGCGCTTTTAAATTAATTTAATTACGCGATTTACCTGTTTATTTTATTCTTTACGTGAAATAATTGAATTATATGATTTAATATTTGAATTTTTATTTGAACCTTATTTGAATTATTTGAACGTTTTTATCTTTTTACTTCGTTTTTAATTCGTTTAAACCCGTTTTCGTTTCTAACTTTCATGATTATGTGATATGTATGAATATTACATGTTTTGAATATGTTTTTATGCTCGTTGCATGTTTTTAAGTTGGTTTGATATGGTTTTCGAACCATTTTATTTGTTAGGGACTTTAGGGCCTAATTTGATTTAGCGTACCTTGGGTTCCGGAAGGCCTATCTTGGGTTCGAGAATTCAGATTCGAATTCCGAAAGTGACGTCGGACTCGTAACGAAGATTGGAAGCTAGAGAATTTGGCCTCATATTTTTATAATCCCGTTTGATACCCCGTATTTCGCTCGGAACGTGACCCTTTTGACAGATTTGCGACCCTCGCCCGTTTGCTTATATCCGACCCGTTTCTTATCCGATTCGACCCGTTTTTAAACCCACTTTCTCCTCTTTTAACCCTTTATCTCAATCTCTCTCCCTCATCTCGGTTAAGCAGCAGGAAAAGAAGAAAAGAAGTAGAAAACACAGCAGCTAAGGAAGAAAAAGAAAATAGGGCAGTCACTATTTACTCATGGACATTTCTTGCTCGTTCGACCTCCATTTCTCATCAAATTCGAAAGGTATGTCCAGAATTGGAACGTACACCTCCTTGCCTTTCTTTTGAATCTGATTTGGTCCATTTTCATTCATGTTTGATCATGTTTTGGGTGAGATATGTGAATAGTTAGGTTTTGTGCTTTTTCTTGATGAATCCATGCCAAACTTGCTCTATAATTTGAATTGATGAATGATATATGATATCTTAACATCCTTCCATGTAAATATGATCTGAAATTCTTGGTAATTGGCTTAAAATCGGACCACCTTTGACAAACATATGTGAATCTTGAAGATGAAGTTAATATATGAATTATTGTATTCGATCTTGCTTCCTTCACGTCTACAGCTTGATTGGTTGTTGCTTGGTGTGTATTTCATTACCTTTTCCTTTCCATTTATTACTTGAAGCTGCTGCTGTGAGCTTGTTGCCTTGAAGAAGACGAACAGGGCTAGAATTTGCAGATTTTCGCGACTGCACAGTGCAGTCGCGGCCGTGACCGGAAAAGGAAGGCGAGACCCCATTTTGGCCCAGTTTCGAGATGAAACTGCTGGAGTTACTGGAGGAGCTGGTAGTCGTGCCCGCAACCACCTGGAAGCTGGTTTGGGATAGCGACCGCGACCCCTTTTGGGCCTGCTCTCGAACTGTTGTTTTTGTTATGTTTCATTTTCGCTTTCGTTCGTCTTTTTCTTATTGTTCTTGCTTCTTTCTTATCTAGTATACGTAGGTTATTTGTTATATTATATGTTAAGTGTTTAATTATAAATTTATCTCCCGAATTCAATGCTCTTACGTGAAATAAATGGCCTACATGCTTCATATATGTTTATATGTGCATGCATGAATCGCTTAGGTGGTTGTTTGTCTTGCATGTTATTTCCTTGAGATTTTATGAAGTGTATTCATGGCTTACTTGTTGTAGTGTGAGTTATATGCCTTGTTATTAATTTATTACGTGACTTCGATGATTTTATATGTGATATATGTGCCCTAACATGCGCTATATAACTTCATACGTGCATGCATGAACTAATATGATCTTTCTTTGATTCATTTGATGTTTTCTCGTTTCTCTTCTTTTATGCATGCAATATTAATGTGTAATATTATGTATTACATGTTCAATTATGAATTTAATGTGTGAATTTGATGCTCTTATGTGCAATATTTGGTCTAATATGTTATATATGTTCTCCTATGTGCATGCATGGATCTATATGACGTTTAAGTGTTTCGTTTGATATTTTCTTGTCTCTTGTCGTGTATGCATGCATGTCTAATGTATGATATAATGTGTTAGGAGTAGTATATGAAGTTTATAAATTTATTTAACAAGAAATATGCGAACCGTGACTTGATATGATTAAATATGGCATGAGTGAACCTAAATGACATCTCATTGCATTTTATTGCATTATTGCATACATATGCCTTTGCCGAGCGTCTAAGTGGTTCATATCGAGTCTAAGTTTGACTCTTGTCTTTGTTTTGTCCTTAGGTTCGTTCGGTGGTTGAAAAGGTGGTCTCTTAGGAGTGTTTTGAGTTCGTTTTGCCAGGTGTGGTCGACAAGGTGAGGTTTTTCTTCCTTTTAGTTAAGTGACCTGCAACCCTAATTGTATTTTAAGCCCACATACGACTTATGTATATATATATAATTATGTAAATACATGTTCGATTAGTATTTTGTGGGATTTGTCCTTTTTGCTATGAATTATTGGAAAAACGCTTATATATATATATATATAACCTATTTTATGTTTGTTTGATTTGAAAAAGGTTTGGTGTGTGTGAACGTTTTGAAATAGCGAGACTACGACTTTAAATATGAAGTTGAAAAATTCTAAAATTTTGAAATTTATAAAATTATGACTTTTGATCTTTGAAATGGGCCCCGAGGGTTTGTGTGAAGGAGCCCCGGGACGGTGTCGGGCCGTCGGGTCTACTTCTAAGCATGGCCTCCATTTATTGGAAAGGATGTACCGGAACCCACCAGGAGGTTTGGTCGGGGGATGGAGTCCGAGGGTTGGAGAAGCATTAAGCACTCCCCTCAACTGTTAGATGGTTAGGGTAGGATCAACCCTTCCATTGTCGGAGAAATGGTTGGCTTGTATGATTTTGATTTCGTTTGAATATGAACTGAGGAGTTGGTTGGATTCTGAACTCGTTCTCGCCGAGTCTTTTGATTTTGATTTTGAATACGGTTTGTGAAACGGGAGTGGATTATAAACTACTAAAATTGGATGACTTTGTTCGTCGGCCTTAAACCTTTTCTTTATATATATATATATTAATTATCATGGGATAAAATGATTTAGATTGCAAAAACCACGCCCCGGTTCATGAACTACTTAATTTTGAATATGCTATGTTCTTACGTTTTTGTACGTGTGCATGTGTTAGCCCCCTCACCAGTCTTTAGAACTGACCCCTCTTCGTTGTTTTCTTTTCCCCTTGTCTCTTTTGAGTTGCAGGTTTCTGTGGGAGTTGTGTGCTAGGCGGCGGTCGTTTGTCAAGTCTTGGGTTTTGCCCTTTTAGTTTCATGCATCTTTCTAGTTTATTCTGTATCTTTGAACTTATGGAAATTATGTATCTGCAAATATGATTTGAATTTAAGAAAATGTTTAGAAACGTTTAAATCTGAGATTTGATACTTGCATATCTTGTTAATTAAGCATGTATGTTCGTATATTTGAATTCCTGGGACTTCTGTTTTTGCTCTATTTATTATTGCGCACTCTGATTTAGGGTTTTGACCGCCTAGCCTAGGTGTAGTTTTGTTTATCTCCCGTTCGCCGTAGTTTGGCACGTGTGTAGAGTTTCTATTTCGTTATACGTGTTGGGTTATGGTGCGGGGGATGTAGTGCTCTGCACTCCGAGGTGCTACATCCTAAAGTGGTATCAGAGCTCTTGGTTGCAAAACCGGAGCTATTGTGTCGTGTTGAGTCTGTATAGGTCGTTTGGCTTAGGATTACGTGTTTGTTTACATCCACTACATCACTTATGTGATTTATTTTGTTATTATTTGTATTAACTGTGCACATGAACATGCACCAAAACCCCACATGCATCAATATTTCTTTGGAATTGTATTTTATTTCAGGATATCTATACCATATCAACAAGTGTTATCGAGGAAAGGGCAAAGGAAACAAGTCTCTTCGGTCTACAAGAGGTTTAGGGAATTTCGCCCCTCCGAATTGATTCGAAAATGAAGATATTAAGGCCGAATCTTGAAGTGATACAAGAAGATGTAGTTGAGATTTAAAGAGTTTGATCCGCCGAAGTGGTTCGGAGGTGATGAAGTTAGAGTCGATAAATGGCTTTTTGGGATAGCATGGTTTTGGGAATATTATCCGGGAACTCCACAAGGAAAATGCACTTCTTGTTTAATTTAAAGCCGAGTTTCAAGGTGGTACAAGAACGTGAAGCCAAAAAAAAAAAAAAAAAAATTGTAGAGTCCGAAAAGAGTATACCTTGGAGGAATTCGTTCGAGAGATTCAATACAAGCACACCCCTCCAGGTTCAATGGTAAGAGGATTTCAAGAATTCTTAAGTTTCGAAGAAGAATAGAAGAAGGATAGTCTTATATTAGAGCTTGAAAGATTGAGTACCAACAAGGATTACACTAATGTCCGGAAAAATTTACAAGCAAGTAGAGATGGAATTCAACCAATTTTCAAATTTGAAGAGTACATATATGGTTCGAATCTCTCATCTCTTAGGCGGGACAAGAATCGGTTCGAGTGTTAGTACGAGAAAGAGACCCCGAATACAAGGGAAATTCCAAAGAATTTCAAGATATCATCAATACCAAGAATAAGAAGATTTGTTTATCAAAGATGAATTCAATGTCTCCTCAACGGAATTGATCTAATATTTCCAATTACCGAGGCCCGAATCATACGGAAGAGGTGGTTAGGAAATGGTGAATAAGTAATGGTTGAAGTCTTACACACCACTTACATAAGGCAAAAATCCGATTGAGCCTGAAGACCGAGCAAGAGGTTCAAATTATAAGAAATTAACGGAATGTTTCAAGTAAAGAGAATTGGCCGAAGAATCCGAGTACAAAATCTCTGAAACGCCGTGACTCCAAGACCCCGGTTCAAGTTCAAGAAAACACTTTTGGAGAGCAAAGGAATTGACACCGGGATTCGACATCTCCTCCATGGTGAAAGGTACACTAAAGCATTCATAGCACTTCATACATGCATCGTTTATTTTAGATTTTACGTTACTTTTCTTTTCGTTATTTCTTGGTACTTGAGTGCTCTTGCTTGTTACTTGCTTGTGGTTTTTCCCTTTCGTGTTGACTCTCTTCTTGGAGAGAGTTTGGTAAGTTCAGTGTCCGGGAGTGTTCGTAAGTTGTGAGGGCCGAGTTTGCCTGGTGTTTTTCTTGAAGGCACTTTGTTAAGGTACGGTGTTACCCTCAGCGTTGGTGGTTGTTTTGGAGGTCCTTTTGGGGCTCAACGATATTTTCGGGTGTTAGATCGAAGACTAGCCCGTCTATTTTCCCCGTGGAGCGGTTGGTTATTTTGGGACGGTGCAACAAGCTTAGTGGCATACCTTTGGGTTAACCGAGGGTCGAGCCAAGCTTGAAGAGACGAAGATCGGAGTAAGCCCTTCTTGATGTTTCCTTGAATGTAGCACCCCAAGCAGTGGGGCACCACACCCCCGCACTATGACCCGACACATGTACGAAATGGAAAGTCCGCACACGCACCAAGCCACAGCGAACGGGTGACAAATGAAAAACCAACCTAAGCTAGGCGGTACCTAAACCCTGTACAAGTGAAATTATACAAAACCCGAATGCGGAAGCGATACAAAATACGAATTCTCAAAAACTTTAATCAGCAATCATAATTCATATATTTCAAACGTAACTCAACATCAACTAAACGGGTTCAACTGTCCTAGAAACCTGTCCCGATCAAGCATATAATCAAAACGGGTTCATCTAAACCGAGTACCTGTCCTAACCTGTCCCGAAATTCATACATCCAAATCATAAGTACCAACCTGCATAATATATACATATCATATACATAGTTTCCTTCACAAATCAAAACAAAGTACTTAACAAATCGAACAGACCGACACAGACCCGACTCAAAGCCGCCTAGCTCAAACCTGCAAGAACTGAAAAGTGGAAAAGAAGGGGGAGGGTCAGTCTCTAGAAGACTAAGTGAGCAGGGGCAATACATAAATTAGAAACATGCGCATGCAAGTCATAAATCCCGAGCAAGGTTTTATTTAAAGTTAGTTCCCAAAAAGGGCAAGAGAATAACTAAGCAATGCTCGGAGTTTACGACTAATCATATTAAATTCATTAAGTTCATAATTCATACATAAACATAAAGGCTCGGCGAGTGAGCGTGCATTATCTCCAACCAAACTCCGACCGTGTACGACAAATATCATTAATACATTAAATAGGTGATCATGCAATATATCATAATACACATAAATCATATATCATATCCTAAAACATATTCGTTTGGGCAATCCGTGTCCCGACCTTCCCGCATGGTGCCTATCAATCATAACATAATCATAATCATAAAATAAGTTCCAACCTTCTTCCTCCGGGTGGTGGACGGGTTGGTAAGACCCGACCACCTCATGCATAGGCCAATGGGGTTTCATGACTCCCCCAAGGGCGCTCAGCTCCCATTCCCCTCTAAACCTCCTAGCGAGGGCCGGTATCACCGTTAATATAATTGGAACTAGTGAAAGGGATCACCGTCGGCCCATGCCTCCCCGGATAGCCTCTAACACCAAGTCCCTGGGCCCCATTGTGCATTCATTCATACATTTCTCGCCAAAACATTTGCTTCATACTTAGGATGCTTACTATAAGAAAACATACCTTAGCGTGCAACTCGGCATATGCTATACACGTACCTTTCCGTGTCATCCTAATCCGTAGCTAGCATGAAGACACACGGTTTGGAGCATAGCCTCGTTGCAAAACCATTTTAAGCTTATATACGCCCATACGTATAATTTTCAGAAGAATTTACTCAATGACTCCACTTTGTAAAGATAACATATATATACATAAGGTTTTAGGCCAAAACTTGTCACATAAGGGTTATAGGGTTTTATACATAACTAGAACGAAAACACCCTCACCTGGTACCACACAAAGCCAAAACCCAAAACAAATGGTCCACCCCGGAACTTGCACGACCATAAGTCACCACCCCGGGTGCACCTGTACCAACTGAACACACAAAACACAGTATAGAACTCAGACTCAGACAACCATATAAAGACGCACGGCACTTGCTCAAGCACTTGAGAAATGCAATCACATAAACAAAGTTCACATTCATACTAATTACTTGCCAAATAAAATATCACATAACTCAACATATTCATAAAACACATCAAGAGGTGTTCTTATGCACAATTAATTCAAACAAACAAAATGGAAAGGCAATTCATGTCACATTATTTCATATAAATTCATATATCAAATAACCAATTTATATTCGTACGAATAACTTATTTCTTACGCGCAAAAGTTTCTAATTAATCATATAAGTTTCATAAAATTCCTATGTCGCATCATAGGTTTATTTTAAATTAAGTAATTAAACCTAGATTACAAAGTTTCAAATTAAATCACCCAAGACATACTAATTCAATTCTGACTAAATCATAAATTGCATAACAAATTCTTATATCATATAATAAATTCCAATTCAATTTAAGTGATTAGACTAATTAAAAAGCTCAAGCTTAGGCATAATAATTTCTTGTAACGCCCCAACTTTTCAGTATTTTAAAATGATATATGTGTTTACTAATTTGCGCAAATTAATTGGTTTTTAGTGTTTTCTATAATTAAATTTCATTGTTTAATTGTTAAATAAGTGATTAATTGTAATATATGCAATATTTGAATTTGAATTTATGTGAATAACTTGTGTGCTCCTTAATTGCGCGAAATAATTATTTCTATGTGTTTATATATTTTATTTTATTTTATTAATATTAAATGTTAATTACTTTATTTTAATAATATTAATATCAAAAATATTTATATATATATATATATATATATATATATATATATATACGTATGCATGCATTATTATTTATAATATATTATATACGGATTTAATTGCATATTATTGTAAATATTATGAATTTTATTGATACATTGCGTATGAGTGACATTTACGTGCTTCGTTTCTATTTGAATTGATACCAAAATTTCGTGCATTTTTAATATGTTGAACTTATATGTGTCTTGTATGTGAATATATGTACGTTTTGTATTTTCGAATTTATTTGCTTGTGTTTCGGATTTAATTTGAATTTTGGGATCCAAGTCGGGGGCTAACGAGCAATTAGCACACCCTTGGTTCCGTATTTAATATCTTGAGCTCGGGAACTCGGATTCGAGTTCCGTCAACTTCGCTGAACTCGTAACGAAAATTCGAGTTTAGTAAACTTAGCCTTATATTTTTCTAACGTCATTGGAACCTCCGAAATTTAACCAAAAAATGAAACGGCGACAAAACTGACCTTGTTGCACTAAAATGGCCATATCTTGCTCAAACCTTGACCAAATTAACTATGGTTAGACTCTATGGAACCCTAACTCAACCCTTTATTCAGCCTTTAACCCGCCAAACTGAGATAACCCTTCCCACTTGGAGTAAATTGGCCAAATATCTTCTGCTTCCCAGTTTTCCCGTAGCTCCAGCCCTACCAAGAGATTCAAGCTCAAATCTCCTTCCAAACCTCCATTAATCCACAAGGTAAGCTTGGATATGTTATGTACATTCTATATGAGTCGTTTTCATTCATTCATCCCCAAATTTGAGCATGGTTTCATGGATTTCTTGGCTGAGTTCGAAATATTAGGTTTTGAGCATTTTGGTTGATCTCTTTCAATTCTTGAGGTTTTTGAATGATTCCAAGCTTGAGAATGATTGTTTTGACATCCTCTTCTCATTTATGATCATTGATTGCATGGTAGTTGAGGTATTTATGAGATATCAATTATGGAACTTTGAGAAAAACTTCATGTAATGTCACGTATGACAGCCTTACATGGTTGAACTCTTTTGGAACTGATATACATGTTGAATTTGTGTTATTTTGCTACACATTTGATAGCATAAAATGAATTGAATATGTGGAGATGAAGAGAATCCATCATGCCCTGTTTTTCGTGACTTTTGCTCTGTTTTTGGGACTCGAATTGTGCTGTCAGCTGCTGCGTTCTTCCAATGCGGCTGCTGTCATTTTTGTGCATTGTTAAGGTTGATTTGTTGCTGCATTTCGTGCCTTGTATAGCTGCATCTCCTGCTTGTTTGTTGCTTGAATTGCTGCTGTGTTTTTAAGCTAGAAACAGGGGTTTATACCTGCGTTTTTTGTTGAGCTGCTGCGTTCCGACACGGGGGTGTCTTTCTGTCCCTTTTCAGCTTGTAACGGGGGTGCACGAGGGACGGGTTTCTTTGTACCGAGACACGGGGGTGTCACCTTGTAATTTTCATGCATGAATGTTGTTGTGAAGATGCTGCTGCTGGTTTCCTTTTCTTTCTTGCATGAAATGTTGATTGCATGCATGAGCTTGCATGTATTGTATTTAAAGGTTAGCATGCATATATGTATATATATATATATATACCTAAACTATTGCATGCATGTATTGTAATTGCATGGAAATTTCATGCATTTTGTGTGGTGTGTGTTCGTTGCATGCATGTGGTATATATATATATATAATAAAATATAATATATTTAGGTATATTTAATTATATATATTTATATATGTTTATTAAATATTAAATGTTATTTGATTTAATTGAATTATAGATTTAATTGTTGCCTATTTCATGGTTGATTTAATTTCCTAAATTTAATTGAATGTATTTAATTGTTTATTTTTCTAATTGTTAATGCGATTGAATGTGTTTAATTGTTTATGTTCTAATTTTAAATGTGAATTAATACGTGTTATGCTCCTACTTGGATTCTTGAATTAAATTGATTGAAATGTGGAATTATGACTTCGAATGAAAGTGAACGAAAGATCGAATGACTTGATTAAATGATTTAAATTCCTTTAACGTGGAATGTGAAGGATATGAACTCGTTTGAATACGAATGCTTCATTAAATGAATGAATTGAATGTTTATGTCTTTAAGACTTTAATAGTGCACATGAACATTTTATGATATAATATCATCTTTTACGCATTCATATCATGTTCATTGCATGTCGTGCGTCTTATATGGTTCATTGGAGTCTCGAGTCTCACGAACACATCATGTTGTCTTTTGTACAGTTTATCTCCAGGGTGGAGAATCTTGATCAACTAGGCACTCGGTAACTCGTATCCTTGTATCGCCATGTTCCAGGTGAGGGTGTTTTCGTTCTAGTTACATGTTAAACCCTACAACCTTATGTGACAAGCTTTGGCCAAAATCTTATATACATATATATATGTTACTTTTAAAGTAAAGTTATCGAGTAAATATTGATCGAGTAAACCCTTTTCAAAGGAATTATGAAATATGATGTGTTTCACATGAACTGATATGTTTTGACGAGATTATGCTTGTATGTTATGTTCATGGGCCCAGGAATTAGTACATGTGGCTATACGGGGAGGCAAGGGCCGACGGTGATCCCATGTGCTGATTCCATTATGTTAACGGCAAAACGGACCTCGTCAAGGAGGTTTTGATGAGGAAAAGCTAACCAGGCTTTGAGGCCTCATGAACCTCATAGCCACAATGATATGTTTAGGTGGTTGGGCCTTGCAAACCCGTCCACCACCCGGAGGAAGAAGGTTGGAACTTATTTTATGTTTATGATTATGTTTATGATTGATTTGCACCGTGCGGGAAGGCCGGGACACGGATTGCCCAAACGAATATGTTTTATGATATGATATATGATCTGCGTGTATTACGATATATTGCCTGATCACCTATTTAAAGTATTAATGATATATGTCATACACAGTCGGAGTTGGTTGGAGATGATGTACGCTCACTCGCCGAGCCCTTATGTTTATGTATTAATTATGAATGTGATAAATTAATATGATTAGTCGTAAAATCCGAGTATTGCTTGGTTATTCTCTAGCCCTTTGGGAACTAATTTCAAATAAAACCTTGCTCGGGATTTATGACTTGCATGTTCATGTTTTATATATATGTATATCGCTCCTGCTCACTCAGTCTTCTAGAGACTGACCCTCTCCCTCCCCAACACTTTAGTGTGCAGGTTTGACTTTGAAGTTCGAGCTAGGCGGGGTTGTGTTGAGTTCGAGTCGGTTAAGTTAAGTTAGTAGCGTCTCTGCATTCACTTATGTATTTAAATGGTGTATGATTCGACCCTGTGTCATTATGAACTTGAATCTTATGTAATTGTTATTGTATTGTCGTGTCGGGCTTGTTAGGAATTAAAAGAGGCCTGAAGAGCCCAATTCTGCATATGGTTTGTGTGTTTGAACTTTAGTTTTCCGTTGCATTATATTTTGTTGATTGGTTATCATTGCAGGGTCTAAGTTCCGCCTGGCTTAGGAAGGTTATTTTGTTTGTCTTCCGTTCGCTATGGTTGGATACGGGTGCGGACTTTCCATTTCGTTACTCGTGTTGAGCCATAGTGCGGGGGATGTGGTGCCTCACGTGCGGGGTGCTACATTTCTCTTAATCAAAATCGTAATTAGCATATTTGTTTATCAATTAACAAGGATTAATTGAAGTCATACAATTTATATGTTTAGTGAAATTACACGAACTTCCCTTCTACAAGGGCTATATTAACTCTAATGGCATGAAACAAAACTAATATCTCCAACAATCATGAAATCATACATTCATCATTTATTACATATTTTCAAATACCATACAATGCATATTCATTAATTTATTGAGCATACAAGAACGAATTACATTTTAAAACAATTAACAACTAATACACTTTCAGCATAACGGTTGTTCAATTTACAATTCAAAGTATCAATACATATCACATTTCATTTAATACATGATTTCATATCCATTGGTATACATATTGATCGACAAATACAACAATAAACAATTTATTGCAATTAAAACAATTCATTCCAAATATTCAAATTATACAAAATAAATCACAATAAATCAATTGGGCATCCGATTGACGAACGGAAAGTGGCGTTGAACTCACCATGACGAGAGGAAATTGCTGTTCGAAGGGCATCGGAACGCCGCCACCGGAACTAGCCAAATAGCCACGTACAGTCGCCAGACCACCACCTCCGGCCGTCGGAAAATTCCCCGGAAGTACAGACACATGCGCCTCGGCCTGCTCGATAAAAGCCCTCAACCAATTTCAGAAAATACCAAACACGTCGGACTTCGTTGACGAAAAACCGAACTAAATCCCAACGACAAAAACTGAAATTAAACAAAAACCGTAACACGAAAACAAAATCCGGGCATACCGCTGGAAAGCCCGTGGCGAGGCCTTCGAAAGCCCCCTAGCCAAAAGCTGAAAAAGTCACCGGAAAATTGGACTGCCGATCCAGAGCCGGTCCGCCGCTGCCGGCCGGTTCTTGGGCCGCCACCTACACGAACAACTCGATCTCGTCAAGTTAGACAACTTCTTAGAAGGAACCGTCGCCAAAAGATCGCCGAAAAAGCTTAAAACCACCGCCGAAAGCCGCGCCACCGCTGCCACGCCAGAACCACCACTTCCGCCGCGGTTCGCTCCAATCTAAGGTCGGAAATGAACTCGGGAGGGTCGAAAACCTTGGAAACCATCAAGCCCCGTCGGAAAACGCCGTCGGGAGGCGGCGACACTCGCCGCTACAATAACCGCCACCGTCGCCGCGAGCTTCAGGCGGCGCGTGCGGCACCGTCCGGCCATCATTGGCCGCGCCGTTGAAACTGGAGTTGTGCCGGGAGGTTATCTAACCAAGCCTGGGGCGCGTGTCTGAGAAAAGTCACCGGAGACCGCCGCGAAGAGGCGACGAAGTGGCGGGTGTCCATTCCGCCGCCGCTGCTTTGCCGTAGCACCACCACCGTTGATTTTCAGGTCCCGGTTCTTGTACCATCGTGTCGGGCTCGTCGAGTTGATAAATTTCCACTACTCAAACGTCGAATTCCGTCGAGAAACGAGTGAGAACGGACATGTGTGTGTTTTCACACCTCCACTGCGTGAACAGTGCCGGATCACGGGAAGAAGACGGCTGAGGCTGGAGCTGAAGTTCTGGCATGCAAAACGAGGATCCGGGGTATATATCTCAGGTCCTCGTACATAAAAACGATCGGAAGAACGGGCTAACGAAGTCAGAATGGGGCAAACTTAGAGTCTACGGACTCGTTTCGATGCCCCGAATGCAAAGCAGGGGTCAAAAAGATTGAAATCTCGTTCGAACGAGAAATGACCGAAAAACCCCTAAAAGAGAAAATTGCAAAAAGGCCCCTGGACTCTAAAAGAGTTCAAAATACGGCCACGCAAAGCACAAAAATCACCGAATTAGACATACAAGGAAGTTGAAATGTGGCGTACCTTATTTGCAGAACGAACGGGGTGTTACATTGAAAGTCAGGATTTATCACCACCTGATAGGGACATTGAGACGGTCGTGATCTTTATCCTGTGATTGGACCTTTTCTGAAGATTCCCTACTGGATGACTCTAGCGTGGGTGTTGGAGTTTTGGAAGTAGTCGATAAGTTCTTAGAAGGTAGTTTCATCAATTTGAGTACTTCTTCGTGGAGTACCCTTGTCCTATCTAAGGAAGAAGACGGGACTCTAAGATGAAAATAAGCTACCGTCACTATTAGAAATATGGGTTTTTGTGACGCCGGAAAGCGTCACGAAAAATGGGTTATTATGGCGCTTTCGATTTTGTGACACTAGGTAAAATTATCACTTGTGTAACCGTCACAATATGATATTGTGACGCTGCTGTAATGTGTCATTACAGACGTGATGTTACGATGCTTTTCAGCGTCACATTTAATATTTAACTACCGTAATTAACTGTTAATAGGACTTTTCAAAGCGTCATAATAGACTTTAATATGATGCATAAACCGTCATTAAAAAGTGTGATATGCCGATTTCAACTTTATTATGACAAAAAATATCATCACAATAAATGGTATTATGACATAATAAAGCCTCATCAAAGAGTTTGTTATGACGGATTTAGCGTCACAATATCTTATATTATGATGGCATAAAGCATCACATTAAGTGATATTGTAGCACCCGAGCGCAAGGTACCACATCCCCCACACTGTGACCTGACCCGAATATGAAACGGACAATCCATACCCGAGCTAAATCACGGCGAACGGGGACATACACACTCGCTAAGCTAGGTGGGAGCTAACTTACGCAACCAAAGAGACAATAAAATGAAATATTATTACCAATGCGGAAGCAAAGTACATACATAAATAACAAGATAAGCAAAGAGCAACGGGTTCAACTAGCATAGATACCTAATCCCGAAATTCAATAAAATCATAAAGCATCAATTCCAGATTCTTTCTACTCCTGTAAGCTAATCCTGAATTCATGACAAAAGTAACAATCAATACAAATCTTACATATTCATACTTAAACAAATCATGATTCAATATGTACATGGACCGACTCTGACTTAATCGAAAGACTTAATAGACTGGACTTCCCGCCTAGCACTCCAAACCTGCAAGAACACGAAAAACAATTCGGGTTCAGTCTATACGAGACTGGTGGGTATAAAGCGAGACATAATAGCATATATAACAATATTTAAACATTCGCATGCAAGTTGTAATCCCAAATGAGGTTTTAGAGCATTTCCCAAGTGGGTAAAATAAAGAAGTCATCAAAAGGGATTATAACGTTCATTTTTCATTAGGTCATTTGTGGCCCGACGAGTGGGCGTGCATTATCTCCAACCAACACCTCATGTAGTTCATTAAACATTCATTCATTCTTTCTTTCTTTCATGCATTACATTCTTTTGTGCACATTCCATGAACATTTACACCTTCTTCCTCCGGGTGATGGCCGGGTGATCGGCCAGAACCATCCATTTATTGACCAAAAGGAGAACATGACTCCCCAGATGGCACTCAGCGTCCATTCCTCGCTAACTCCTAACGAGGTCCGGTTACGCCGTTCATTGGTGGAACTAGTGCGAGGGATCACCGTCGGCCCATGCCTCCCCGAGTCACCACTCACACCAAGTCCCTGGGCCCCATTCTGTGCATTTATTCTTTCTTTCTCGCCAAAACATTTGGAAGGTTCATAAAAGAAGGGTTTTACTTTTAAAATCATTGACTCGTGAAAACGACTCTATATACATATATACTTTTGGCTGAAATTTTTACACGTTGGGAGTATATAGGGTCATTTAACTAAATAGAAGAGAAACCCACCTGTACACCTCTTACCAACAATACCAAGAAGAAAAGGAGACTCGAAAATGTCCTATGAACCCGGCATCTCCGCCCTGGAGAAAACTGTACAAAGGACAATGTAATGTTTTCGTGAGACTCAAGACTCCAAATGAACCATATATGACGCACAGCATGCAATGAACATGATATGAATGCATAAGACAAAAAGGAGCAGCAAATGACAGCAAAATGAGCCCCAAAAGGCAGCAGCAGCAGTACATCGAGAGAGAGGAAGAATTAAGTCCCATTTCATGCCTTTCATACCAAGTTCATTAATGGTAACTCATTTAATAGCCAGCTACCACAAAATACATGATCATAGATGAAAAGAGGGAGTTAAGACAATCATATTCATGCTGGGAATCAACCAAATTCATCAAGGAATGAAAGAGATCAACAAATGTACCCAAAACCTAACTATTTCGTCTGTTCAGCTATAAACCCATGAAAGCATGCTCAAAATTGGGGATGAAAGGATCAAAATGACTCTAAATGAATGTATATTACAATCATAAACTCACCTTGTGGATTGGATGAAGTTTAGAAGAGATTTGAGCCTTGAATCTCCGAGGGTGACAAGAGCTACGGGAAAACTGGATAGCAGAAGGTTTTGGCTGAGTTTTCTCTGATTGATGAAGGTTATCTCGGTTTGGGGTGATTAAGGCTAGTTAGAGGGTTGAGTTAGGGTTCCAAAGCATCAAACCATAGTTAATTTTGTCAAGGTTTGAGTAAGTTATGGCTCTTTAATAAAAGGGTATCAGTTTTGATGAACGTAACACTTTTCGGTTGAATTTCGGAGCTCCAAATAACTTTCGAAAAATATGAGGCTAAGTTCATTAAACTCAAATTTTCGTTACGAGTTCAGCGAAGTTGACGAAACTCGAATCCGAGTTTCCTAGGTCAAGATATCAATTGCGGAACCAAGGGTGCGCTAATTGCTCGTTAGCCCCCGATTTGGATTCCAAAATCAAAATAAATTCGAAACTCATGCAAACGAACCCGAAAACACAAAACGAACATATATTCATAATCATAACATGCATAAGTCCAACATATTAAATTTTCACGAGATTTCGGTATCAAATCATATAAGAACGAAGCATGTTTATAACACTCATGAGCAATGCATAAATATATTCAAAGAATTTCATAATATAAAACAAAATTTAAATTCAAAATTAAATATAAAACAAAGTGGACGAATAAAACATACATTAATATTAATAGAATTAAAATATAAGTTTAATATTATTTGAATATATTTGAATATAAATTTAACATTTTTAACATTTAATATAAAATTAAATATGCAAATCACTTATAAACAATTAATTAGCGCAATTTGGTAAACATATACAACATATTAGTTCAAATGAAAAACCGGGGTGTTACAACCTCTCCCCCTTAAAAAGAACCGTCCTCGGATTCACTACTCGACCGAACAAACAATGAGAGATTCCCCGTCTCTCGCAAGCAAGAAGGAGAGAGCCCCGTCTCTCGAGCAACAATGAGAGAACCCCGTCTCTCCAACAACAATGAGAGAACCCCGTCTCTCAAGCAACAACGAGAGAACCCCGTCTCTCACAAGCAAAGAGAGCACCCCGTCTCTCGAACAAAATTAAGAGAATCCCCGTCTCTTACAAACAACAACAAAGCAAGGAAGTCTCCAATACCCCCGAGCAACATGACGCGAAACAATAATTAAAGTCACGTAAGACTCCCAAAGCAGGTAATAGATATCATCCAAGTTGATTAGCAATTACTTCAAATAATTTAACATGGTAAGGAATCAAAGTACATAACATAAGAATTATTTAAATTAAATTTGCATAGATGAATGTATCATGGATGCTTCATGTACCGTTCACCGAGGTAAAGAAATTTGGAGTTGGGAGTTTGTTTTACAATGCATGATCTGCCCTGAAAGTGAGTGCAGAGCTTGACTTGTCTTTAATTTATTCAGTGTGCCCCGGTGAAGCCATGATAGATCCTCTAAGGATTTTATTCTATATGACCTCCTTAAGGTTATATTCGGTATTTGGCCCCTCATTTCTTGAATCGAAGATAGAATGCTCTTGATGATTCTTGAAGTTTGATGTAAATCCTTCAATGATCGTCCTTTACGGTTTCATTTCTTCTTAAGTTTCCTTCCAAATTACCATTGAAATAACCGATGACTTAATAATATTGTCTTTGGTGAACCCCCTTTTATACTCCATTGAATTAATCTTGATTGCCATCATCCCATTATATGCTAACTTGATTCAACTTTCTCTTGCCAATTCTGACTTAGGAGTTCACAGAAGCTCCCTTATAATTCCATCACCTCCAAATCAGGATTCTATACATAGAAATGTTCAATAAATCATCTGTCTTATACCTCGTAAAAATCTTCACCCGAATTTAGCAACTTAGCTTCTCTCCTAACAGCTTAACTATTAAAGTCGTCCTATTCATTTCCAATCACCACCATTAGGACTTCCAGATCTTCCTTAATTTGCATCCCCGTTGCTCCTACTAACATATTTCTTTGGCCACAACTTCAATCTTTCAATTTATCTCTTAATCATGCTCTCCCCCTTAAATTTTCGGCCCTTACATGTCGAACTCCATTAATCCTTCTTTCATTGAAATTCTTGATGAGAAACTTCCATTAGAGAGGGTTTTAATCAAAATGGAGACCCAAAGGTTTTGCCTTTCAACTTCCCTTCTAGTCTGCTTGATGTCCGAAACCCCTTTTCGACTCTTGTCCGATTCGAAGACCCCGAAGCCAACTCTAGTCTCGCTTCTCTTTCTGAATTCCCGTCGCCATCAACCTATCCCTCACTTGAAATTTTTTATTTCCCCGAAGTCATCTTGATTGAATTCAAAAGTGGCTCGATTAAGGTAATGCTTGATAGGTGAGGTGAATGAGTTTCCTATCAATTAAACACTAAAATGCATGTCGGTTAAGATGACGATGCACGTGGCACACTTGCAACGATTTAATAGGCAACACATTAAAGCAATGAAATCAAATAGAGATGCATGCACAATTATAGGTAAGGAAAAGTTAAATAATTTGATGCAGAGTATGATGCACGTGCTATGAATGTTTTGGAACCTGTCACCAATATAGTAAGCCGTTAACTCGGTAGCTTTTCCTCATTCCTCCAATCACGGGTTTACTTTGACTTGCTGATTATTCCTTGCCTTTCCCACGGTCTTCGAGATTTTCAAGAATCCTTGTGCACCACCACTTGTATCTTCCACCGTCCAGAATTGCAATTTCTTGATCCCAAATTCTTCTACATCCATGGGGTTAGCATCCAAATTTTCCTCGAAAATCGACCCCTACTTCTAGTCGTCACCTTGATCAAGATTCCCGTGCTTATCCTTTATGAGTTTATATTGGGGAAATTGAACTTGTTTTCCAATTGCTTACACTTGAGCACGTGATTTCCTTCCAAAGAGTCTTTGCCTTTCTTTATCTTATCCATTTATGGCTTCATATCTTCCAATTCAACCTCACAACACAACAATTCAGCTTAGATTTGTAAAACGAACTCAAATCCCATCCTTCATATCGCCACCTTTCCTAATTTTGTATATACCCAGTTACTTGCCTTTCTCTACTCCCTTCCCGACTCGTTTTCCATCTTAGTCAAAATCCATAGCCCCCAAATTTAAACTCTTCCCGATCTTAACTTCTACAAGCTCGAATCTAGCCATTAGGTTTATTTAGAAATCCCTCTTTGACGACTCTTGACGCTTAATTCCCATCGGATGTGTTTTAGCTTGAATCTTCACAATCCTCGCTATCTCTTCCATAATTCGAACCCTGAGTTAAAGTACCCTCAAGTTCATTCACTCCATTCCTTAAGTTGAATGATCCCGTTGAATCCAATTATGGCATCCTATGTAGTAGTACCATGTATGTCGACCTTCTAAGTCATCCTCATCCCTTGATCAATCCCTTATTTCACTAAGTATTCCTCTCCCCTTGCATTTCCAAAGTCGAACCTCCCATTCCGGCTCCTAACCCTTGAACTCTAGCTCCATCTAGAAAGGCCACATGTCTCGAATTCTCTACATTCTTCCCCAGTGTACCATTCCTATCTTCCATGCCTCAGTAAGAACTTGCAATCGATCATCTTTATCGTAGAACTTGGTCGTGGTTTGATATTATCTTCATAACCTATAAACCATAACTCATTTGAAAGATATATGCATGCGATTAGTGCATGCCCATGGCACATATTCAACACGAGAGGCACGGATCCAATATCAAAATACAACAGGTAATTCGACAAGATTCAAAAAGAAAGAAAATTTCACGTTCAAAATAGATGTAATGCACACATTATCACGTAGTTCCTAAGCCGTACGACCTAAACTGACTCAATCACGACATGAAAAGACCGGTTTTGTAACCGGGCTCTGATACCACTTAAGGATGTAGCACCCGAGCGCAAGGTACCACATCGCCCGCACCGTGACCCGACCCGAATATGAAACGGACAATCCATACCCGAGCTAAATCACGGCGAACGGGGACATACACACTCGCTAAGCTAGGCGGGGGCTAACTTACGCAACCAAAGAGACAATAAAACAAAATATTATTACCAATGCGGAAGCAAAGTACATAGTAAATAACAAGATAAGCAAAGAGCAACGGGTTCAACTAGCATAGATACCTAATCCCGAAAATCAATAAAATCATAAAGCATCAATTCCAGATTCTTTCTACTCCTGTAAGCTTATCCTGAATTCATGATAAAAGTAACAATCAATACAAATCTTACATATTCATACTTAAACAAATCATGATTCAATATGTACATGGACCGACTCTGACTTAACCGAAAGACTTAATAGACTGGACTTCCCGCCTAGCACTCCAAACCTGCAAGAAGACTGAAAACAATCCGGGTTCAGTGTATACGAGACTGGTGGGTATAAAACGAGGCATAATAGCATATACAACAATATTTAAACATTCACATGCAAGTTATAATCCCAAATGAGGTTTTAGAGCATTTCCCAAGTGGGTAAAATAAAGAAGTCATCAAAAGGGATTATAACGTTCATTTTCCATTAGGTCATTTGTGGCCCGGCGAGTGGGCGTGTATTATCTCCAACCAACACCTCGTGTAGTTCATTAAACATTCATTTATTCTTTCTTTCTTTCATGCATTACACTCTTTTGTGCACATTCCATGAACATTTACACCTTCTTCCCCCGGGTGATGGGAGGGTGATCGGCCCGAACCATCCATTCATTGACCAAAAGGGGAGCATGACTCCCCAGATGGCACTCAGTGTCCATTCCTCGCTAACTCCTAACGAGGTCCGGTTACACCATTCATTGGTGGAACTAGTGTGAGGGATCACCGTCGGCCCATGCCTCCTCGGTTCATCACTCACACCAAGTCCCTGGGCCCCATTCTGTGCATTCATTCATTCTTTCTCGCCAAAACATTTGGAAGGTTCATAAAAGAAGGGCTTTACTTTTAAAATCATTGACTCGTGAATACGACTCTATATACATATATACTTTTGGCTGAAATCTTTACACGTTGGGAGTATATAGGGTCATTTAACTAAATAGAAGAGAAACCCACCTGTACACCTCTTACCAACAATACCAAGAAGAAAAGGAGACTCGAAAGTGTCCTATGAACCCGGCATCTCCGCCCTGGAGAAAACTGTACAAAGGACAATGTAACGTTTTCGTGAGACTCAAGACTCCAAATGAACTATATATGACGCACGGCATGCAATGAACATGATATGAATGCATAAGAGATGATGTTATATCATGAACATGTTCATGTGCACGATTAATGCATCTAGAGCATATAGACAAGTCATTCATTCGTTCAAGGAAGCGTTCAATTTCATTCAAGTTCATAACTTTCACATTTAATAACAAATCAATTCAAAATTTTCACATAACGATTATGTCACGTACTATAACACGTTTACACTTAGAAATTAAACAAATAAAAATGTTCAAACCATGATCGGTAATTAAATAACACGAAATAGATAACAATTAAATTCTAAATTTCAAATAAATTACTTAATATATAAAATATACTTTATAATATTAATATAATGTAAATAATAATCATGCACTAATATATATATATATATATATATATATATATATATATATATACATACGTAGTAGGCATGCATGCATTTATAACAAAAATATACTAAGATTATAAACATGCATGTAACTAAGTACCTACGTAACCATGCATAATATTAATATATATATATATATATATATATTATACATGCACAAAGCACTTGCATAGGAACACAAACACACCCACAAACAATACATGTATGTAATATTATGAAAATATATATCCACATTCAGTCATGCCATTCACCATAAAAACGCCATGCACCCTTACACTATCAATATATATATACACGCACACACATAGTACAACAAAGGAAAGGAAGAAGGAAAGAAACAACAGCCATGGAAAGAAGAAGAAGCAGCAGGCTACTGCAAAGTGACTACCCAGCCGGGCCTTTTCCTTCCAAAAATCTCCCCGGCCGGGGAGATGTAATACAGACGCATAGCAGCAGATCAAACGAAGCTTAACTCTGTTTCAATTGCAAGAAAAATGCAGCAGCAAGTAGCAGCAACCAATGCTATCATAAAGCAGCAAAACATACCCAAAATCCCACCATTTAACTGAAATGAACAGCCAAGAAACAAGGAAGAAAAAGCAGCAGCAGACGCAGCAGTTTAGGCAAAAAAAAAAGGGCAAAAGGGGAGCAAAACAGGGCAACAATCAATCCATCTATTATTGAACATAATCATACATGTATGTGCATCAAACAAGACAAAAAGGAGCAACAAATGACAGCAAATGAGCCCCAAAACGCAGCAGCAGCAGTACATCGAGAGAGAGGAAGAATTCAGTCCTATTTCATGCCTTTCATAACAAGTTCATTAATGGTAACTCATTCAATAGCCAACTACCACAAAATACATGATCATAGATGAAAAGAGGGAGTTAAGACAATTATATTCATGCTTGGAATCAACCAAATTCATCAAGGAATGAAAGAGATCAACAAATGTACCCAAAACCTAACTATTTCGTCTGTTCAGCCATAAAACCATGAAAGCATGCTCAAAATTGGGGATGAATGGATCAAAATGACTCTAAATGAATTTATATTACAATCATAAACTCACCTTGTGGATTGGATGAAGTTTAGAAGAGATTTGAGCCTTGAATCTCCAAGGGTGACAAGAGCTACGAGAAAACTGGACAGCAGAAGGTTTTGGCTGAGTTTTCTCTAATTGATGAAGGTTATCTCGGTTTGGGGTGATTAAGGCTAGTTAGAGGGTTGAGTTAGGGTTCCAAAGCATCAAACCATAGTTAATTTGGTCAAGGTTTGAGTAAGTTATGGCTCTTTTAATAAAAGGGTATCAGTTTTGACGAACGTAACACTTTTCGGTTGAATTTCGGAGGTTCAAATAACTTTGGGAAAATATGAGACTATGTTCATTAAACTCGAATCTTCGTTACGAGTTCAGCGAAGTTGACGAAACTCGAATCCGAGTTTCCTAGCTCAAGATATCAATTACGGAACCAAGGGTGCGCTAATTGCTCGTTAGCCCCCGATTTGGATTCCAAAATCAAAATAAATTCGAAACTCATGCAAACGAACCCGAAAACACGAAACGAACATATATTCATAATCATAACATGCATAAGTCCAACATATTAAATTTTCATGAAATTTCGGTATCAAATCATATAAGAACGAAGCATGTTTATAATACTCATGAGCAATGCATAAATATATTCAAAGAATTTCATAATATAAAACAAAATTTAAATTCAGAATTAAATATAAAACAAAGTGGACGAATAAAATATACATTTATATTAAGAGCATTAAAATATAAATTTAATATTATTTGAATATATTTGAATATAAATTTAACATTTTTATCATTTAATATAAAATTAAATATACAAATCACTTATGAACAATTAATTAACATAATTTGGTAAACATATACGACATATTAGTACAAATGAAAAATCGGGGCATTACAGATATTTTGACGGAATAAAGTGTCACATTAAGTGATATTAGGACAAAATAAAATGTCATTAAAACTTATATTTTCCCGAATAATTATAATTCTATTCTAGTAATTTAGTCTCAACAAACAAATGTAAATAACAACATAATTAAAAAAACCAAATCAAATAACATAATAATAATAATATGTTCACGAAATTTTCAATCCAAACTAATATTAGGTACAATTTGGACCTAATCTATGATATTGGCCACAACAACCCAAATGACAAAAGGTTAAGTATCAATGACGGCTACTTACAGTACTTAGAGTACGTAGTTGAGAATTAAACTAAAACAACCCAAGCCTCACAAATGGTGTCAATCTTGAACCATAGCAACCTATATAAAAAATCCATTATTATAGTCAATATTAAATAGGGATGAAATAAATTTTCATGGAGCTAATGAATGATCCTTACCAAATTTTTTGGCCATGCAACCACCTCCCCAATTGCATCTCCAATTTTTTTAAAATGTGATGTGGGTCGAACTAAATCTTCTTCAACTTCCACTGCAAAATTGATGACCACCTCAAACCAATTATTTCCCAACAATACTTGCCCAACTCTTTTTGATGGATCTAAATTTTGAAGACAACCAATCACCACGGTTTTAGATGGATCAAACATACTTTTTAATAACACTTTTGATCCAACCTACATAATTTAGAGAGACCAATAAATAAAATTAATAGCAAAACTGTCTTGACAATCAACCACAAGAAAAAATTTCTGATTTAAAAGAATGCAACCGAAATACCACTAACTAAACATTAATAATTCATAAGTACTCCTGTAAAAAAGTTTTGAGAAATTCATACATTTAGCAACATTTCTGAAGCCATTATTCCAAACTAGTAAACAAAGGACTGCTGTGATGTTTTAAATTTTTCTCGGGTATCAAATGGACTCAGATTAGCATAAAATTTAATAGGCCTAAACCTTAATATACTAGTAATACCCAGTTAAAATAGTTTTTAAAACCGAGAACGTATGAGTGCGGAATGTACGTCTAAAGTGTCTGCATGCATGCTGTCACAGTTCTGTTTATGCATTCAACTCATCCAAAAACATCAAAACTCATGACACAACTTTGCCTACAATATTCCTAAACATATTTAACACATAAACACTCATGTTTCCATGCTTCAATACCGTCAAATCAGCGATTCAATCAAAAGTTCTTCATGTCCTGTTTAGTCAATATTAAATAGGCACGAAAGAAAATTTCTTAGAGCTAATGAATTATCATTACCATATTTTTTGGCCATGCAACAACTTCAGATTTGGAGCTTGATCAGAAACAAGAATTAAAACTTGTTTAAGAATGCAACGAAAAGACCAAAATAAGTTTAGAATCTCTAAGTCTAACAAATACTGATAGTATGTAAATACCACAGACACTAACTTCATCACAATTCTTGATAATATATGTGATCAGGAACAAATGTATGTAACATCCATCTCAATCACTGCCAGCTTAAATTACCCGTATTGACTCAAGTGTCTACCTCTACAAATGTTCCCAACAATAGATAAATATAGTTGCTTACCAGAGAAAGTTTGAATACACACGAAGGCTTCCCTTTCCTGGTGTACTTGGTTAATTCTTCAAAGCAATGAGTAACACCTGCTCCAGAATTACTAAAACATCTTTCTCTAAACCCGGGTCTCCTGCATAATCATCGAGAACTGAAAATAAGGCAGTGTTTGCAAAGTTGGTTTAAAGGAAAAAAAAGCACTTCTGCACTAAACAAAAAGACATTATTTTCGTTCACGATTGATAACTTAAAGGACGAAAGAATAATAAAAGAGTCCAGTATACAAATAAGCATTCAGACTATTTAGAATCTTGAATATGGACATAAATCTGGAAACCAAACACAATGATATCTCGTAGCATCCGTAGGTTAGGATGTCAAAATTCAACCTTTGTTTTTTATATCTAAACTGCAGGTCAGTACTCAGCAGTTGGATATTGTCCATTAATGAGATATGCCACATTTCATTGAACTACATATGAAATGGATTCAAAATAAGGAAACAATAACATAGACACAGACACCAATTTAAAAACATTATTTCTGTTAGGATTAAATATTTTCTAGCTATCTTGGAGAACATTTTATGCCAAACATATAAAAGTTCAAGTCATAGGACCAATGTATGAAGATCGCATTAACTGAAATACTCACGTTAATCATTTATATAAAACGCACCCAAGCTTTCAAAATAAAACAAGGACCATTATTATTAAGGAATCACAACTATGGCTCACGTTCTAAGGTGAAATAACAGAATCTATAAATTTAAGATAGGAAAGAATAAGTCATTAGGATAGCTATATAAATTTAGAAAACTAGATCAACTTGTAGCTGCAGAAATGAATTAAGCTGGCCAGGTGGCTTACGTCAATCACTCAAGAAGCTCTTCAACCATTGTCAAGGCAATATTTGATGTACCAATCCCAAATTCCAGTATCTTAAGAAAAATTGATTGGTTCAAAAAATGAGCCTACAACACATGTACTAAAGAGAACTCAATAGTATGATATAAAATAAAACTTCTTATAAATAAGATATTACCTGCATTAGCCCACTAAATTAACTTTTCCGTGTCCAAGTGATTCAAGTGTATCTTGTAATTTCCTTGCTACCTTTGTGATTTCTCCAGCCAAAACGTTCATCCTATTGATGTTGTCCAATATTAGAACAAGATCTTCTAAGGAATAAATAATGATTTTGGAATGGGTGGGATCGGTTACAATTAGAGAAGAATCTAGAAAGCGTGACAGAGTACGCTTAAGAGAAACCACAACAGCATAAGCCATCTCCAAAGTCCAATCAGTACTCCGCAGCAACCAAACTGCAAGAAAATTTGCAATATGACATCATAGATCAGGCAAAAAGTCAATTATAATACGATCGAATTAATATATTTTAATGCACAAATCAGTGGTAAAGATTCACGTTTTCAGATGATGTAGTCATTTATGATCAGGCTTGTGAGAATAGCCGGTTATTCTAGTAAACACATATCAACAGATAGGTCAATTAAGATAATTTGGAATCAACTTATTTGTCTTGACAATGTTGATAAGTGTGATCAAGCTGGTTTTGATTTAGGGCTTCATACAGAAATAAAGAACGAAATAGGCTTCATGTCATACGTAGGAACAAGTATATTTGAAACCCTATACTTGACAAAACTGAGAAATGTCATAAATGACTTATAATCTTATATCTCAAGCGTTTGAATAAATGTCATAAATGACTTATAATCGATGGATCACACTTATACTCGATGGTCTAACGCCAAGATAACTTATATCCATGCAAGAAAATTTGAATAAAAATGATATTTTCAACTATTAAAGTCATTCATGCAAGTGTTTTACTCGAACAACTCAAGAAACAGAAAATTATCGTAAGATTGCAAATCTGAGGCAAGCAAGATTGCAAATTGTTGTTACCCTTTACCAAATTAACCTCAGCTCCACCAGCCTTGGACAAACCCCACTCGCTAGAACGAACAATGGCATCTGAAAACCCCCTTTTTTCCCCTGAAGCAGAATTCTTCACAGAGCTCTGAGAGAGCCCATTAATGTCTTCATCCTTCAAATCTTTACCGAAAAGAGAAACCACATTTCTTGCTGGACTCTCTGAGCCAGGCAAATCAAGCCTAAGCTCAGTTCATTAATATTCAACATATTTTCTCTGTCATTTTCAGAGTTTTTCTCCATCGGTAGAGGCTCTTGTAAGTTGTAAGCCTATATAATCATGCTCTTGAGGTTTAGACATCAAAATGTTTCAGCGCAAAATGCAGTCTTGAAAGTTGAAAGATTAGAATTTTGTTTTGTAAAATAGAATAAAAGAGGCTTTACTTCATAAAAATCTCCTCTTTTTCGTGTTTTGGTACCTCAAACAAGAGGCAAAAGAGCTGTTTTTGTTGTTGTAGAGGGAGAAGTTTCTCTGGCCTTTCAGTAGAGCTTTTCCTTTTCTGCAGAAATGTAATCATGCCATAATATTATGTAATCGCAAAGAAAAAGGAGAAATCTTTAATACCATTATTCAAGTATTATAGTACAGAACAATCATTCCACCTGCATTCTCCTCCAAAAGAAAAAGCGCAGACAAGAATTACAGATATTTAGTACATAAAAGAAAATTAGTCTTCTTTTCCTTATTGCTAAACACAAAATCTTTCCTAAACTTGGTAATGATTATTTGATGGAAATTTGACAAAACTGATTTAAGAATATAGACCAGAATCTATATTAAATAGAGACAAAAGAACCAGAATCTGTTTTGCCCAGAAAATTTATAAGAATATAGACAAAAGTAAAGTCTAAATTGAAAGATGAATATAACAAAAAATACTTTTGCAGGAAGTGGTATAATTGTCCATTGAACTGGAGATAGCTTAGCTAGGGAGCCGGTAGTTATCCCTGCCTCAGACTATATAATATATAAAAAGGAGTGAGTTTTTGGGAAGGTGCAATAAATGCAAAATCATATGAATAATATAAACCAACTTTGACAAGAGGCATTGAACATTGACATTACCCAATTCATCATGCCTCGTCAAGAGCAACAAAGCCAAAGCAATTGTTGTTACTTTAATTTGGTAAGCTTCTGAACTTTAATTTGGTAAGCTCTCTGAATATGGTAAGGTTTATGGATTAGTTTTAATGATCCCATACACAACTAAAGATGACTTGTGTTATTATAGAGGCACAAGTACATAGGTGAAATATGTTACCTCATGAACTAACCTCTGGCATACACTTAAAGCAAATCATAGTTATTAACTTCTGTTTTAACTCATTAAACACATGGGGCAGTTTTTCATAGATCTTTATGGCCCAATCCCTCTCAGTTCAGAGTAAAAGGTTTTAAACAATCAACATTACCCATAAGAATGCTTTCCAGAACATTTAAGTGTCAGAATATTGGAAAAAACAGCTGAAAGATACAGTTTTATTTGCATATAAATACATGAATTATTTGAATCGACCATCACGTTTTCTTATCCTCTTGTTCAAACGTTTTTAAGCAAATCCCACAATTTTTTTTGCATAACATTGTAATCTTTCAACTGTCTATATAAATAAATGGGCTCCTAAGATAATTCACACATTCTTCGCAAAATTCATACAATATATCCAATGCCTGAAAACATACGAACCCATATGTCAAAATAACAAACAATGATTAAAGAAAAGTACAGTTTTCAGATCACTTTCAAGTTGGAAAAGGCAAGCATAATTTCATACTATAACATAAACCGTTGTAGCATATGACAGTAATTTCTTCTCAAATAGATACCAACTTTCATCATCCTCCATGTAACAAAAACATCAATATATAAGACAAATGCCTGACAGAAACAACATTTCAAAGCCACGGAATAATTACCGATTTTTCATAGCGATCCCTCTCAGACGCAATGCAGATCTCCCCAGAACACATCAGGCGATGCTCATTTGTCCAGTATATATCTAGCACTAACACATAAACTTTAAGGGAAAAGAATCTCCAACCAAAATCGAAGGCCAAAATTTATAACAAATCGACAATTACTTCGATGAAAAAGATAATAAAATAAATTTATGCATACCCGTTAGCTGAAAACCGGTAAATGGTACGATAAAGAGTGAAGGCTGGAGAATAAGCGAGATGACGGATACAATGCGAGATTTTATAGCCTTCTGCGCCGGCAATGTCACAAGGAGAGCAGCGGCGCCGCGGCTAGCTCTGGAGCGGTAGAACCTCCCATGCTTTCTCGATTTCTTTGAATTTCATTGGGTAGGGTTTCTTCAATTTTGGTGTTCAATGTCTCTCGCCTTTTTCCTTTGTTTGAGTAGGGCTTCCCGATGCTTTAAATTTTGGTGTTTGATGTTCCCCCCTTTTTTTTTTTTTTTTTTTTTTTTTTTTTTAACCCCGCCAAAATTCCTGCCCAAGAGCCAAATTCTTCTAATAAAATTAAAAAAAAAAATAATATTTTATAAATATATACCGTATAGAGACGCTTATATATTAAAGTGTCACGATAGATCTATTATATTATGACGCTTTGCAGAAAAATATCTCATTATTATTAATTTAGTTAATAAATAATTTAATAATAAAATAAATTAGATCTAATTTAACGGATTTACAAAAAGCGTCACAATAGACGGTCTATTATGACACCTTTTAAAAAATGTCATATTAGAGCGTCATAACAGGCTATTTTTCTAGTAGTGCGTGAGCTACAGGGGTTAACCGTGGGAGAAGAATATCCTTTTTGCTAGCTTCGAGGAGTGGTGTCTTCGCGTTTCTTCAGAGTTTCGTTGGTGTTCCGAGTGTGCTTTCTGCAAGGGTATTGTCGACTAAATAATCTGGTAGAAGAACCGAGAATTGTCTCAAAGTTTAAGTCTCTAGTGTTATCGGGATTCTACAGGGGATTCGTCTTGTTAGAGACGACTATCCCGTGACATGAAAGACATAGAAGAGGCACGATTTTGTGTGAGATGAGGCGGTTGAAGTGAGTTGCCTTTGGTATCGGCTTTAGCCTAACTAAGGGTACTCAAGGCTACAGCGTTTACAATCGAGGCATTAAGGAAGTCTTTGGTTGTGGGTTCTAGCAAGAAAATGTGGCCTACCCCTCGAGAGTGCAAGGTCACAAGAATATCCCACTCTTGGTTTAGTTTTGTTCGAGGACTTGAAGAGTCGGTTTGACGTAGTAACACGAGAAAGAATGTTGTAAACTTTGTGTAACAACGTCTAACGTGCCATCGGTTGAAGATCGAGCATCAAGAACCGACTGGATTCTCTAACTACTTCTGAATTCTATTTGGAAGTGGGAGCAGATAACTAAGGACTTCGTGTCCGGTTTGCTACTCTAAGGAGATTTTGAGAGACTTCAGGGGGTGCTCGTTTTAAGTGAGCTAACCTATGCTCTCTCGGTGCAGTTGTTCGAGAAGGGTTCGTGAGTTTCGTGCTTTGGCAGAGAAGGTCCTTGGAGTGAAGACTTCAATCGAGTCTTGTGGCGGGATTTAAAAATCCGAGAAGCCACTTGAAGACCGATCGGTATAGTGTAGAGGAAGTTGGAGTAGGATTCGCCCCAGAGCCGTGCTAGGTCTTACTGCGGACCTGAGGACAGGTCCTTTTGAAGGAGGGGAGTTTGTAACATCCCACTCGTCCGGCTGTACAGGTAAGCGGTTCGAGAGTGCTAAGTGCGCTTTTAAATTAATTTAATTATGCGATTTACGTGTTTATTTTATTCCTTAAGTGAAATACTTGAATTATATGATTTAATAGTTGAATTTTTATTTGAACTTTATTTGAATTATTTGAACGTTTTTACCTTTTTACTTCGTTTTTAATTCGTTTAAACCCGTTTTCGTTTCTAACTTTCATGACTATGTGATATGTATGAATATTACGTGTTTTGAATGTGTTTTTATGCTCGTTGCATGTTTTTAAGTTGGTTTGATACGCTTTTCGAACCGTTTTATTTGTTAGGGACTTAAGGGCCTAATTTGATTTAGCGCACCTTGGGTTCTGGAAGGCGTATCTTGGGCTCGGGAGTTCGGATTCGAATTCCGGAAGTGACGTCGGACTCGTAACAAAGATTGGAAGCTAGAGAATTCGGCCTCATATTTTTCTAATCCCGTTTGATACCCCGTATTTCGCCCGGAACGCGACCCTTGTGACAGATTTGCGACCCTCACCCGTTTTGCTTATATCCGACCCGTTTCTTATCCGATTCGACCCGTTTTTGAACCCATTTTCTCCTCTTTTAACCCTTTATCTCACTCTCTCTCCCTCATCTCGGTTCAGCAGCAGGAAAAGAAGAAAAGAAGTAGAAAACACAGCAGCCAAGGAAGAAAAAGAAAAGAGGGCAGTCACTATTCACTCATGGACATTTCTTGCTCGTTCGACCTCCATTTCTCTTCAAATTTGAAAGGTATGTCCAGAATTCGAACCTAAACCTCCTTGACTTTCTTTTGAATCTGATTTGGTCCATTTTCATCCATGTTTGATCATGTTTTGGGTGAGATATGTGAATAGTTAGGTTTTGTGCTTTTTCTTGATGAATCCATGCCAAACTTGCTTTATAATTTGAATTGATGAATGATATATGATCTCTTAACATCCTTCCATGTAAATATGATCTGAAATTCCTTGGTAATTGGCTTAAAATCGGACCAACTTTGATAAACATATGTGAATCTTGAAGATGAAGTTAATATATGAATTCTTGCCTTTGATCTTGCTTCCTTCACGTCTATGGCTTGATTGGCTGTTTCTTGGTGTGTATTTCATTGCCTTTTCCTTTCCATTTATTGCTTGAAGCTGCTGCTGTGAGCTTGTTGCCTTGAAGAAGACAAACAGGGCTGGAATTTGTAGATTTCCATGATTGCACAGTGCAGTCGCGACCGCGACCGGAAAAGGAAGGATTGGGGCCGTGCCCGTGACCCCATTTTGGCGTAGTTTTGAGATGAAACTGCTGAAGTTACTGGAGGAGCTGGTGGTCGCGGAAGCTGGTTTGGGATCGCGACCGCGACCCCTTTTGGGCCTACTCTCGAACTGTTGTTTTTGTTATGTTTCGTTTTCGCTTTCGTTCATGTTTTCCTTGTTTTTCTTGCTTCTTTCTTGTCTAGTATGCATAGGTAATTCGTTATATTTTATGTTAAGTGTTTAATTATGAATTTATCTCGAGAATTCGATGCTCTTACGTGAAATAAATGCCCTACGTGCTTCATATATGTTTATATGTGAATGCATGAATCCCTTAGGTGGTTGTTTATCTTGCATGTTGTTTCCTTAAGATTTTATGAAGTGTATGCATGGCTTACTTGTTGTAGTATGAGTTATATGCCCTGTTATTAATTTATTACTTGACTTCGATGATTTTATACGTGATATACGTGCCCTAACATGCGCTATATAACTTCATACGTGCATGTATGAACTAATATGATCTTTCTTTGATTCATTTGATGTTTTCTCGTTTCTCTTCTTTTATGCATGCATTATTAATGTGTAATATTATGTATTACATGTTCTATTATGAATTTAATGTGTGAATTTGATGCTCTTATGTGCAATATTTAGTCTAATATGCTATATATGTTCTCCTATGTGCATGCATGGATCTATATAACGTTTAAGTGTTTCGTTTGATATTTTCTTGTCTCTTGTCTTGTATGCATGCATGTCTAACGTATGATATAATATGTTAGGAGTAGTATATGAAGTTTATAAATTTATTTAACGAGAAACATGCGAACTGTGACTTGATATGATTAAATAGGGCATGAGTGAACCTAAATGACATCTCATTGCATTTTATTGCATTATTGCATACATATGCATTTGCTGAGTGCTAAGTGGTTCATATCGAGTCTAAGTTTGACTCTTGTCTTTGTTTTGTCCTTAGGTTCGTTCCGTGGTTGAAGAGGTGGTCTCTTAGGAGTGTTTTGAGTTCGTTTCGCTCGGTGTGGTCGACAAGGTGAGGTTTTTCTTCCTTTTAGTTAAGTGACCTACAACCCTAATTGTATTTTAAGCCCGCATGTGGCTTATGTATATATATATATATAATTATGTAAATACGTGTTCGATTAGTATTTTGTAGTGCCCCCACTTTGCTGGTAGAGAGCGGCGCCCAACCCCCGCACTGAAGCACCCCTCAAGTAATGGTGTGAGCCATCACTCAAGAAATACCCCAGCGAACGGCATATCCATTAACGATTAACAAATAGTGTTTAACTATGTGGCTTATGCAGCGGAAAATCAGAGTATTTTAAAAACTTTTCAAAACATGTGCGTGATGGCATATAAACAAGCAAGTACTGATCGTTAAGCAGAAGAGACTATTAACATTACTGTATCAATTGAACATTGTCACGGGAGCAAAAGATAGCAATTGCAGTAGTATCCAAGTAGCAGAAGGATTATTACAAAAGCATAAGGTAAAGCATCAATGCAGCCATAAACATATGCAGGACACAAAAAATAGATTAATAAAGTAAAGTCCTGACTCAAACAAAATGAACACTCTAGAGCTTCAAGATACCTCTAGACTGCGGCTGCAAGACCTGAAACCATGAGGCCAGAAAACAGGTAGAGGTGTTAGTCAAAGTGACTAAGTGAGGGATATCTTTAAAAGAAAGTACTTAAAGTAAACGTTTGAAGTGAAGTTCATAAGGTAAAACCTTTAATGCAAAGCTTTAATGAAGAACTTAAGAATAAGTTCAAGTGATAAAACCCTTTGATGCAATGCTATAAGAAATGAGAGTTTTCAAAACACTTTCATGAATGCTGTCACACGCGCACACATATGCTATGATTTGGTTCATATGATTTTCATAAAACGGGATAAGGGTAGGGAACAACTTTGCAAGATATGAACCAACTTTATAAAAACATTGATACCCGCAAGCTAGGCTTCTCCATCCTTACTCCAGAAAACATGACCATTAATAGGGTGTCGGACCGAGATCAACAACACCCTAACACATACACACATGCACCATCCTCCACCAAGTTTCACTTCGGGGAGCGACCCCTAGGTGACCATTAACCATTGATTTGGGAATAGATTTGCGGTCCATTCCCGACAATTGTCCTGACTTAACCAAACCCCCTGATTAAAGTCGGTATCAATCGCCTAGTGTGGCGGCCGGTATTAGTGATGTCGTTGGCGCTCACCTCCCGAGCATCACCTCTACACATAACCGCCGGGCCCATACCATTAACCATTGATTGCTTGCACCATTGATGACATCCAGAATAAATCCGAATGTATGAACCATTGAACATATGTATTGAACCATTGAACCATTGATGCAATACTTTGAAAACATAAACCATTGATGCATTACTTTGAAAACATTGAACCATTGATGCACTACTTTGAAAACATTGAACCATTGATGCTGTACTTTGAAAACATGTGCCCTTGATCAATGAATATGGATAGGTCTAGGTTCTTTGAAGAATCATCCCTTATAAAGGGTATTTCAAAACAAGAATGTAAAGCACTAGGCTTAGAGTTTCAAAACGATTGAATCATTAAGTATTCATGGTTCCAGTTGAAATAGTTTAACCTCACCTATTAGTAACAGTAGGTAGGACAGATTATGCAGTGCCCTGGGGATTCCAGTACTCAACCTTAACTCCTGTAAGTGTGTACTAAGGTGAGCTAAGACACACTTCTATCACGATGCACATAAACATATAAAATAAGTACAGAACATGTAATGACAAGAGAGTAATACCATTTAAGGTATTAGAGAAGGATAACACACAAAGGAATCCTTAAAGTGAGTTATCATTAACGTGGGACTATGATCTTACTATAATCGATTAGGAATTAATCAAATTATGAATCCTAAACGTAAACCTTAAGGTTATGAAACAAGTCCTCAAAAGAAAACACATTTTGAAAAGATATTTTAGACCCCGGATTTGAAAACCCTAAGTGCAAATGTCTATTAAGAAAGCACAAGTTTTAATTCACTTTTACTATTCAAAAGTACTATTCACAGTTACTATTCTAGATTACTATTCACTTATCGGGTCAAAGGGTCGGGTCAAACCCACACACTAAACACACACTTATGCACACACACTCACACACTCACACACACACGGCATGCACACATACACCCTAATTCAATTATGATCTCGATTATAACCTATAGTTTCAAGTTCATGTTATTATAAGCAAGTGTGATCTAGGTTAAAGGCATAACCTATGGTTAAGAGGTCTAATTAAAGCATAACATCAAGTTATGAAACACTATTCTATCTTAGGTTATAACATGTGACACTATCAAAGTGTATAACATGTGATCAAGGCACTATTCCATTAATCCACATCATATCATAAGCTCAAGTCATAACATATGAGTCATGTAACATTGTAACAATGTAATAACATATCATAGACATAAGTCATAGCATATCAAGACCATTAATCATGTAATATTTATCAATTGAGACCATATAGTAACATGTAACAAGTTATGATATAATTGATCATAGGTTACTATTCCATTGCATAACATGCTTGAACATAAATTAAATATCATAATCATGCATCAATTATCATCATATAATAGCTCCATAACATGATCATACCATATACTAAAGCAATTCATAACATTTCAAAGCATATACTAAACAATTAAATCATAATTCACTACTAAGAAACATATCATAAAACTATATAATAAATGCATAAAATAAAATCCTATATGTCTTAGGGAAGACCCTAAGACCCAACCTAAACATAAACTAAACTAAAATATAACATAAAAACATAAACTAAACTAAAACATAACATAAAAACATAACATAAAATAAAAACAACTAACCTAGCTAACAAAAGGGGGGGAGGGGGGAGACGGCAAGAGGGGGAGAGGGAGAGAAAGAAAGGGAGTTGTTAACACAACAAATGAGCAAGGATTCAAATGGCATGAGGGGGATATTTATAGGTGTTGGGAAGCCCCTCACCTTGGAAATAAAATGTAGAGAAGGGTAGGAGAGCAAAATGGTAAAACTTCTCTTGGAAGCTAACTTTGTTCTTGAAGCTAAAATGGGACTGCTGGGGGGGGGGGGGGTATTTCGGTATTTTCACTGCCAAAACGTGGAGGTAAGTGTCTGGAAGTATAACCATCCCGACCGGGCAAAAATTAGCTTCGAAATGCATATTCATTCGTCGAAATCGGATTTACCGTTTGAAAGATACATTAGTTTTAGTGAATAAAAGTTTTGAGCTCGAAACTCGACATGAGTGAAAAACGACTTTCGAGAATGATTTTCGAGTCCGGATTGTTTCCAAAATTCAAGAAATAAATCGAGAAGCGTTTTGAATCCAATATCGACTATAAAACGTTTTACCGATAGAAAGTTGAAAACGTAGAATGAATAGTGAATTCTTACGTACAAGCGTACGCTTCAAAATTTCAAGCTAGGGTTTGAATCAAGAGTTGTAAAACATCTCAAAAATATTGAAATAGCTCGAGTAGTGCAAATTCGAAGAGAAAACATTTTTCGAATGAAAACCGTTCGTAGTAGAAATAGTGAACTAGGGTTTTCGTAAACATTTTCAAATAAAACAAAGCTCGGAATAGATTTTCAAGTCAAGAATGATTTCAATAGACTCGTTTCGACTCAAGGATCGATTTGACTGTAAACTTGGGTAGGAAAGATATCAGAATCAAAAGTTCATTTTTAGATGAATAGTAACTTTGGTCGGTAAGTTCCCAAAATGCCCTTATGGTTCAAGAAAGGTTTCCGGAGCTTGGAAAACAAGTTCAAAGGATAGGAAAACATGTGATATGAACCTATAGGGTTCCATTGAAGCATTGGGTAATATAGGCTTGGGAAATGAATAGTAAACTGTATCGAAGGTCAAGAATTCCCCCTTAAAACATGTCAGATCATATATGAGCACAAAGTTCATGTAAGAATGCAATGCATGAAGGTTTATAAAGTTGGATCACGGTCTATAAACGCTTTACCAATGCCCTTAGTTTACCATTTTCATCCAGGCCCTGTTTTGGGCTGTTACATATTTTGTGGGATTTATCCCTTTTGCTATGAATTATTGGAAAAACGCTTTTATATATATATATGTAACCTATTTTATGTTTGTTTGATTTGAAAAAGGGTTGTTGTGTGTGAACGTTTTGAAGCGAGACTATGACTTTGAATATGAAATCGGAAAATTCTGAAATTTCGAAATTAATAAAATTATGACTTTTGATCTTTGAAATGGGCCCCAGGGGTTTGTGTGAAGGAGCCCCGGGACGGTGTCAGGCCGTCGGGTCTATGCCTAAGCATGGCCTCCATATGTTGGAAAGGATGTACCGGAACCCACCAGGAGGTTTGGTCGGGGGATGGAGTCCGAGGGTTGGAGAAGCATTGAGCACTCCCCTCAATTGTGAGATGGTTAGGGTAGGATCAACCCTTCCCTCGCCGGAGATATGGTAGGTTTGTATGATTTTGATTTCATTTGAATATGAACTGAGGAGTTGGTTGGATTCTGAACTCGTTCTCGCCGAGTCTTTTGATTTTGATTTTGAATATGGTTCGTGAAACGAGAGTTGATTATAAACTACTAAAATTGGATGACTTTGGTCGTCGACCTTAAACCTTTTCTTTATATATATATATTAATTATCATGGGATAAAATGATTTAGATTGCAAAAACCACGCCCCGGTTCATGAACTACTTAATTTAGAATATGCTATGGTCTTACGTTTCTGTACGTGTGCGTGTGTTAGCCCCCCTCACCAGTCTTTAGGATTGACCCCTCTTGGTTGTTTTCTTTTCCCCTTGTCTCTTTTGAGTTGCAGGTTTCCGTGGGAGTTGTGTGCTAGGCGGCGGTCGTTTGTCGAGTCATGGGTTTTGTCCTTTTAGTTTCATGCATCTTTCTAGTTTATTCTGTATCTTTGAACTTATGGAAATTATGTATCTACAAATATGCTTTGGAATTTAAGAAAATGTATAGAAACGTTTAAATATGAGATTTGATACTTGCATATCTTGTTAATTAAGCATGTATGTTCGTATATTTGAATTCCTGGGACTTCTGTTTTTGCTCTGTTTATTATTGCGCACTCTGATTTAGGGTCTAGGCCGCCTAGCCTAGGTGTGATTTTGTTTGTCTCCCGTTCGGGTAGTTTGGCACGTGTGCGGAGTTCCCATTTCGTTATACGTGTTGGGCTATGGTGCGGGGGGATGTAATGCTCTGCGCTCCGGGGTGCTACATACAGTGTTTCACAAACTCGGCCATATCCTTCTTCAACCTATTCCACCAATAGTATTGCTTTAAGTCCTTATACATCTTATTACCTCCAGGATGGATAGAGTAAGCCCACTTGTGAGCCTTTTCAAGTATTACCCATTTTAACTCTTCGGGTATAATCACTTTGTTCTTGAATCGAAACGAAGCCATCTCATCATACCCAAATAGACACTCTGGGTCGGCTCTTGCCTTATCAATAAGTTTCTGAACTCCCGGGTCACTAGTTTGAGCCTCAAATAACCAGTGCTTCAACTCTGGTTGTATGGTGATGTTGGCAACCCGAGCCTTTATGACAATTGGCTCAAACCTTACTTTCGTCTTCCACTTCCAAACTCGATACACCAACTTTCCTGCTAAGTGCATCGGCGATCACGTTAGTTCACAGGGATGGTACTTGATTGTGCATTCATAATCCTCGAGAAACTCCATCCAACGCCTTTGTCTCATATTTAAATCCTTTTGTGTGAACAGATATTAGAGACTTTTGTGGTCGGTGAATATCTCAAAAGAAACCCTATACAAATAATGCCTCCACTTACCAAGAGCAAATATCACGGCGGCAAGTTCCAAGTTGTGTGTGGGGTAGTTCTTCTCGTGATCCTTTAATTTTCTAGAGGCATACGCAACAACTTTCCCGTTTTGCATCAAAACACAATCCAATCCCTCCTTTGATGCATCCGTAAAACTGGCATAACCCTCGGAGCCTTCGGGGAGTGTCAAGACCGAGGCTGTAGTCAATTTCTTCTTCAAGAGATTGAAGCTCTCGTCGCGTGCAACATCCCACACAAATTTCACCTCTTTCTTAGTCAATCGGGTTAAAGGAGCAGCGATCTTCGAGAAGTCCTTCACGAATGTTCTATAATGTCCTGCTAAACCCAAGAAACTTCAAACTACTGAGGCATTCTTCGGATTCTTCCACTTAGCCACTGTCTTAATCTTTGTGGGGTCAACTTCAACTCCACTCTCGGATATAATATGACCTAAGAAAGAAACCCCGTCGATCCAGAAATCACACTTACTGAACTTGGCAAACAACTGATTTTCCTTAAGCGTTTGCAACACCAACTTAAGGTGTCTCGCATGCTCCTCAGAGGACCTCGAGTACACAAAAATATCATCTATGAATATCACCACAAACTTGTCGAGAAAAGGCCTGAATATTTTGTGCATCATGTCCATAAAAGCGGCGGGGGCATTAGTTAGACCAAATGGCATCACAAACAACTCATAATGCCCGTACCGAGTGTTAAACCCTCTCTTTGGGATATCTTCTTCTCGGATCCGCAATTGATAATATCCCTGACGTAGGTCAAGCTTAGAATAGATCTTGGAACCCTGAAGTGTATCGAATAACTCCTCGATATGTGGGAGGGGTTATTTATTCTTTACCGTGATCCGATTTAATTCTCTGTAATCAATGCACATTCTCAAGGTCCCGTCCTTCTTCATCACAAATAAGACCGGTACTCCCCAAGGAGATGAACTCGGACGAATGTACCCACTAGACATTAACTCTTCGAGTTGTTTCTTCAACTCTTTCAACTCGGCAGGAGCCATCCTATAAGGAGTTTTAGAAAATGGCTCGGTGTCCGGATACAAGTCAATCACAAACTCGATTTCTCACTCCGGTTGTAAAGACCCCAAACTCTCCGGGAAAACCTTGAGGAAATCCTTCACCACTTCTTTCTCCTCCAACTTAGCCTGATCTTTTGGCTTGTTAAGGAAATAGGCTAAGAATCCTGAAGCACCATTAGGAATCAACTTTCAAGCCTCGGTGAAAGATAACAAAGGAAGAGTCTTCGAACCAAAACCCACGACCATATCTGAACCCAACTGGACTCTCTTGGCTCGACAATCAACCACTGCAAAAACTTGTAAAGCCAATCCATACCCAGAATTACACCATACAGACTCTTGAGAATCTCGATGAAGACCGTTGGAAAGTCACGAGCCTCAATGCTCACTGGTACTCCCTGAAACTATAGCACCCCGGAGCGCAGAGCACTACATCCCCCGTACTATAGCCCGACACATGTAACGAAATGGGAACTCTGCATACGCACCAAGCTACAGCGAACGGGAGACAAACAAATTCACACCTAGGCTAGGCGGTCTAGACACAAATACAGAGTTTTCAGAAATAATCAAAACAAATGCGGAAGCACCAGGATTTCAAATATACAAACATAAATGCTTTCATATTAGGGATACAATAAAACAAATTATACATGTCATTCCCATCACGGGCCAAATTAAATTCATACAAGTTCCAAAATTCAAATTCTAAAGCATATCTTATACAGAATTCTAAAATTCATGACTAAAGATACAAAGTATGCAAAAGACTCTACTAAAGACTCGAACAACCCAAAATAAAGACCGCCGCCTAGCTCGAACTGAAGACCTGAACCTGCAAACTCAAGAGACAAAAGGGGAAAAAGAAAACAACGAGGAGGGGTCAGTCCTAAAGACTAGTGAGGGGCCTAACACACACACACACACGTACATAAACGTAAGAGCATAGCATATACAAAATTAAAGAGTTATGAACCGGGGCATGGTTTTTGCATTCCAAATCATTTTTAGCACGTGATATTAAATATATAGGAAAGAGGTTAAGGCCGAGGCCAAAATCAACCAATTTTAGAAATTATAAGTCCACTCCCGTTTCACAAACCATAATCGGAATCAAAATCACACTACTCGACGAGCACGAGTTTCCAACCACACACCTTTCATATCATAATCAAAATTCATAAATAAACAAAGCTCTAAATCAATCCCACCTTTGCCGTTTGGGGAGGAGAGGCATACCCTCTCAATCCCGATTCTCTCGTTATAAATTTGAGTCGGGGGATCCTACCCGATCCACCAACGGGGTTACCATCGGCTCAAGAAGACCTGTCTTTCCCTCGACCTTCCGAGGTTGGGCTAAGTCTCCCAAAAGTGGTGTTGTGTTAATGGGAGAGCTCAGCGACCCCTCGGTTGACCCGAGATACCATACCACTTCTTCAGGGCCCAGTTCATAAGTCAAAAGATATTAATTTTTTCAAAATTTTTGAATTTTACGGACTCATATTCCAAAGTCCAAAGCTTGCTAGTTCAAAAATCACACTGACCAACCCTTTTCAAAATAAACAAACGGAAATATATCTTACGTATATATAAAACGATTTTCAAATGATTTCATGGAAAACGGGCCAACTCCCACCAAATACATATTCAAACACGTAGCTATATACTTATATATAGATAGTTCGCATGCGGGCTTCAAAATACACATAGGTTTTTAGATCATTTTAACTAAAAGAAAGAAATCTTACCTTGTCAACGTAACAGAACAAAAGGGGACAAACGAACGCCTACAGAACCTCATCGTTACCCGTGGGACGATCCTAAGAACAAAATAAAGAACAAAAGACATACTTAGACTCAATATGAACCAATTAGATGCTCGGCACATACATATGGATGCATATGATGCAATACACGTCATATATGTTCAAAATTAGATATATCGAAGCAATTAGCATGCTATCATAGCAACCGCACACAAATTAAACCCATAACATGTCAAATAAACTCATAATACATCATATTATAACATATCATGAGCATTCATGAAGTTAAAATACGTAAGGAAAGCAACGGATATAAAGAAGCAACAAAAGTTAGCATATAGAGCATATAAGTTCATACGCGTATTTATGAGTCAAGAATCACATGAACAACACATAAAACAATATATAACACATTAAATAAACACCTATTATATCACATTATATCATAGCACATGCATACACAAGGTTAGAGTATATAAAGAATGCAATAGGTTCAAGGAAACATCACACGTAGCTCTTAAACGCATACGAGTTCATATCTTACATATTTCACGTTAAATGAATCCATAAATTTGATACAATACATATAACATGTCATATAACAAGTTAGCAATGCATGCATAGCATAAAAGAAGCAAGAAAATATTAAACGAACCAAATAAACAATACATTAATTAATGCATTAAACAAGGGAGCATTTTGATCATACTTCACGTATATGCATCAAAATCACGTAATAAATTCAAAATAAGAATTTTAACATGTAATATATCAAGTTAACAACACATATAAGGCATAAATGAAGCTAAAGGACCAATTAACACACAACAAAGACAAGGAAAACGCAGCAGCAGCAGCGAGTGAACTGGCGTTCACTTCTCTATGCACGGGCGTTCAGTGGGGCAGAACTAAAAATCTGGAGCTCTATGGGAGTGAACGGCCGTTCAGTCCCTCATGCAGCAGCAGGCCATGGAAGAGCAGTTTATGTTCTTACATTTATCTTCAAGTTTCATGAAGTTTAACCATGGTGGATTTTCCTACATTTAATACACTTCAAATTCAAACTCAAATATGCATAATGGAAGCTGTAGTGATCAGATTTCATGCACAAATTCTGAAGAAAACAGAATCTAAATCATGAATTCAAGAATGGATTCATAACCTAACTATTCAAGTAGATAATCATAGCATGCTCAAATGTTCATGAAATTAAGCAAATATACACTTAAAAGAAAGAGGAGAGGATGGAGAACAAAATCATGGACTTACCTTTCGAATTTGAGGCGAATTGATGGAGTATTGAGCTCAAAAGTGGTAAAATGAATAGTGCCTCCCTCTTCTTCCTTGGAGGCTCAGTTTGCAGCTAAAGAAACCCTCTTTTCTTGTAGCTTGGACGAAATGAAAGGCTAAGAAAGAAATAGGGGATTAATTTATGAATATGTGGACCCAAGAATCACTTGATTTGGTTAAGAATTGGTCAAGAAATGGCTAAAATAGTCTACAAAGGTACAAAACACGAGCGAGGCTCGATACGGGCAAAATACGGGGGTCCAACGGGATTAGAAAAATACAAAGTTGGGTTCTTTGTTGTTGTTGATGTCTAGGAGGTGAGGGAGATCTCCTATCCCGGTGTACAGGTTGACCACGGGCATCTACAAGTAAACATTGAGAATGCGTGTCGGTTAGACAATATCCATGATATGCAATTAAGGTGCACCAAGTAATCAATCAAGAAATGCTCACATAACGATACAAGACTTCCAAGTTAAACAAATATTCATAAGCCGTACGACCTAAACCAATAAGGTACGACTCAAGAGCCCGGTTTTGTAACCTGGGCTCTGATACCACTTTAGGATGTAGCACCTGCATCGGTAGGCACCACATCCCCCGCACGATGAGTCTAATTTACGCATGAAATAGAAGTTCATACATGAACCAAACACATGGCGAACGAGTTAACAAGATAAAAGAACTCGACCTAGCTAAGCAGGGCTAACCCTTAAACCAAAATTACAAGACGATGCAACGATAATGTAGCACCCGAGCGCAAGGTGGCACATCCCCCGCACCGAGACCCAACCCGAATATGAAATGGACGATCCATACCCAAGCTAAATCACGGCGAACGGGGACATACACACACTCTATGCTAGGCGGTGTTGGAATTCGACAACCCTAACGCAGTGGAAATTAAAATTTTTAGGGATTATAAAACAAGTTTTATCGGAATTCCAATTAAGATCAGCCTTTGATTCAAATTTACGATTTAAACGGAAGAAGAATCAAATACGTCTTTCGCTTCCAATTGATGGCGATGATAAGAAGGTTTTCCAAAACCTACCCGCTTCTCTTCTATCCGATCTTCTTCCAAGAATCCCACGCGGAATTCCTCTAAGGTAGTCCACGACCCATAATTGAACAACTATTCAATTAGCACACTAGAACACTAATTAGATATTGATTATCTAATAGCATTCTCAATACATTATTGAGAGATGAGAGAGAAGAGAGACTGGGAGCGAAAGCAGAAAATAAGAAAACAACGATGTTTGATTTCTCTCCCTTATCTTTCTTAAATACTTAGCCCTACGTCAAAAACCCTATGGGCCAGTCTTGTGCTTATATTTAATTACTACTTAATTAAATTAAAAACCCAATATTCATTTCAATTAGTGGACTTAATTTAATTACATTAATTAAATCACAAGTCCAATATCTAATTAAATTTGTGGACTTAAAAATTAATTACTCCTAATTAAATTTCAAGTCTAATTAATTTAAATACACTTATTTAAATTAATGTTAACTCTTTAACATCTATTCTCAATAGCTTAACAATTTGAATAGTAGTAGGCCCACATTCTTAACGTGGTATTTTAGATAACAATTTATCTTATTGATTCAATTAAACCCTTTCAATTAATCACTGTTTAATTAAAACTCCTTTTAATTAATCAGTACTTACAGATCATGATCGATGTCTAGTGACAAGCTCATGACCACCCATCCAATAGGTGAAGTTTATGTTGTGAACCTTTCAGTCTCATGGATACCGTGAGATAAGATCCTTCTATCGTCCAATCCCTGATTAGGACCTAGGGCATGGGAATAATAGAACCCTATTAGTCCTAATGCTATGAATTAATTCTAATAGCAATTCCATTTGATCTAACACTCTAGGAAACCCATTTCCTAATTTAGATCTCACTACCTTGCGCAAGGATTTAAGTGGAATGTGCTACAATAGAACTCATGGGTGATTCACTCGTTCTTCTAGACGAGCGATAGATTCTATGTTGGCCTCTTATATGCCCCCATACATGATTCGAACAATGCCAACATACAACCATAACGAGATTCATGGAACCCATGAATCTCTAGGCGCATATCAAACATTGCCCTTGTCATGCACAGAGCATCTATGGAGCCTCAAGTCTAAGGACCATTTAGACACTACCATAACTAGGGAACCAGCCTCATCATTAAGGCATAAAAGCCTTACCCCATTGAGGTATCCCCATCGGGATCCTCAGTGTACTTGCTCCCTAACAAGCACCCCCATAAGCATGTGAATGTCTCTACATTCAATACTTATGAAACAAAGTAAGCTTTCTAAAAGGCACGTCATATGAGCAAGTCTCAAATGAGTCAAGTCAACATCCCCGTGCATATTAGACTCTTCGACTTGGAGTTGGTTTAGGTTACGCCATAGAGACTTGTTTCATAACCTCCATCCCTATGCGAGGTTAAGTCCCGTAGCTTAGTGTGACCTTGGGGTTTCATCCATACACAAACAGTTATGATATGCAATTGATAAACTTGAATGAGATATGATGAATTGTCCACATAGAATTAAACGACTATGAAACGTTACAATTATTATTTCATTAATGTCACAAATTGCTGCTAATAAGAGTAGTTTACAAAAAGAGGCCTAAATTGTTTGGCTCTTCTAGGGCACTACTCTAACAATCTCCTACTTGCCCTCAGAGCCAATTGCCCATAGCCTTAAGGCCCATCTCCTGGAGATGTCCTTCAAAGATCTTTTGGCTAAGAGGTTTAGTAAGCGGGTCTGCTATGTTTTCGGCCGAGGGTACACGTTCCACAATAACGTCGCCACTTTCTACGATTTCTCTAATTAGATGAAATCTTCTTAGGATGTGCTTTGACCGTTGATGAGCTCTTGGTTCTTTTGATTGTGCAATCGCTCCGTTATTGTCGCAGAAGACAACGACCGGGTCAGCAATGCTAGGCACTACATCCAACTCTTGGATGAAGTTTTTCATCCACACACCTTCTTTCGCTGCCTCTGATGCAGCTATATACTCCGCTTCACAAGTGGAGTCGGCAGTAGTTTCCCGTTTGGAACTTTTCCAACTTACTACACCACCATTTAACCGAAATATGAATCCGGAAGTGGATTTAATGTCGTCTACATCCGACTGGAAGCTTGAGTCGGTGTATCCTTCTAATTTCAGTTCTCCCTTTCCGCCGTATATATGAAATAAATCCTTAGTCCTTTTCAAGTACTTAAGGATGGATTTCACGGCAGACCAGTGACTCTCACCAAAGTTTGACTGAAATCGACTTGTAACGCTCAAAGCGTACGCGACATCAGGTTTAGTACATAACATAGCATACATTATGCTCCCTATTGCAGATGCATAGGGTATATGAGACATCCTATCCTTCTCTTCTTCAGTGTTAGGACACATTGATTTAGAGAGGATCAACCCATGTCTCATTGGCAGGAATCCTCTCTTAGATTCCTCCATACTGAACCGTTTCAGTACTTTGCCTATGTACTGAACTTGGGACATACCTATTAATCTCTGTGATCTATCTCTATAGATTTTTATACCGAGAATAAAGGAAGCTTCTCCTAAGTCCTTCATGGAAAACTGAGTAGACAACCAAGTCTTTGTTGTTTGCAGCACATTTTTCTCATTCTCAATGAGTAAGATATCATCTACATACAACACCAAAAATTGTACGACTCGCCCACTGATTTTCTTGTAAACACATGGTTCATACTCGTTCTTGATAAAGCCAAACGATTTGACTGTCTCATCAAAACGGATGTTCCAACTTCTACACGCATGTTTGAGTCCATATATGGATCTCTGGAGTTTGCAGACTTTCTGTTCGCTCCCACTGGATATGAAACCTTCTGGTTGTTCCATATAAATGTCTTTATCTAAATCTCCATTTAGAAAAGCCGTTTTCACATCCATTTGCCATATTTCGTAATCATAGTATGCAGCTATGGTTAGAAGTATCCGAATGGATTTAGGCATTGCTACAGGGGAATACGTTTCCTCAAAGTCAACACCTGGCCTTTGAGTGTATCCCTTTGCAACCAACCTAGCCTTGTAGATTGCCACTTCTCCATCAGCTCCAAGCTTTCGCTTGTAGATCCATTTACATCCTATAGCTTTCTCGCCTTCAAGAAGATCTACTAAGGTCCATACCTTGTTGGAGTACATAGAGTCCATTTCGGAGTTCATGGCTTGCTGCCATTTTATCGAATCTCTATCCGATATTGCATCATCATATGATCTCGGATCACTATCCGATTGACAGGTTTCAGTTAGTAAATTGAGTCGGTCTAATTGTTCTCGCAGATCTGCGAGGGCTTGTGTTTACTTCTTGTTGTGGGAAAGAGGGAGGTTCCATTACTTGATCATTTGTAGGTTCATCTTGAACTTCACTAAGTTCTGCTGTCTTGCCTGACTTTTCAACTAGAAACTCTTTTTCTAGAAAAGTGGCATTCCTCGAAACAAACACCTTTTGTTCTGAGGGATCATAAAAATAGTAACCCACAGACTCTCTAGGGTATCCTACAAATTTACACAAACTGGATCTGGAATCCAATTTATCTCCCACTAGTCTCTTGACGTATGCAGGACATCCCTAAACTCTAAGGTATGAATAAGTAGGGGGTTTTGAAAACCACATCTTATATGGTATTTCGGGCATAGATTTGGAAGGAACTAAATTAATTATCTTCGCAGCCGTTTCAAGGGCATAACCCCAAAACGATATTGGAAGATCCGTGAAACTCATCATGGATCAGGCCATATCTAATAAAGTCCGATTTCGTCGCTCGGACACCCCATTCAGCTGAGGAGTCCCGGGCGGAGTCCACTGTGAGATAATCCCATTATCTTTCAAATAGCCAAGAAAGAGATAGCTTAAATACTCACCACCTCGATCTGATCGAAGAGCCTTAATTTTGCGATCTGTCTGGTTCTCAACCTCTGTTTTATACTCTATGAACTTTTCAAAAGCCTCAGACTTATGCTTCATCAGGTACGCATACCCATATCTACTGAAATCATCAGTAAATGTGATGAAGTAATTACAGCCGTTTCGAGTACTAACATTTAGTGGTCTGCAAACATCTTTGTGGATCAAATCCAAAAGACTTTGGCTTCGCTCTACATGCCCTTTAAAATAGGACTTAGTCATCTTTCCCTTTAAACAGGATTCACAAGTGGTTAACTCATTTAGATCATTCGTACTGAATGATCCTAAGTTACCCATCTTTAGAAGCCTATTCTTGGAGATATGTCCAAGTCTAGCATGCCAAATCTTTGCTGAAGTTTGGTCATTTGATTTTCGTTTGTTGTCTTGTTCGACATTTAGGAGATTTAAATTAGTATTAGTTAAATACAAACCATTTTGTAAAGACCCTAATGCATGTGAAGAACCATTCTTCAAAATGTAAAACATAGTATTAGTAATAGAGAAGGAAAAACCTTCCAAGTCTAGTACAGGAATGGAAATAATGTTTTTAACTAACTCAGGAACAAATAAAACATTGTTCAATACTAAAATAAAACCATCTCCTAACATTAACCTAACATGTCCTATAGCTTTTGCTGCAACTCTTGCTCCATTGCCCACTCGAAGAACATGTTCTCTTTCATCAACCTCACGGACGTAGCTCATTCCCTGTAATGTATTACGGATGTGAGAAGCGCATCCAGAGTCTAATACCCAGTTATTAGAATTGAATGAAAGGTTAATTTCGATGAGATTTATACCTTTTGTAAGGGTAGCTAAGTACTCCTTACAGTTCCTTTTCCAATGCCCTTGTTTCTTGCAATGGAAGCACTGATCCTCAGCTTGATTGGTCTTTTTCTTAGTGTTCGCTTTCTTAACCCCACTGGTGGGCTTAAGAGTCTTTTTCTTCTTTTGGAAACTCTTTCCTTTTCCCTTCTTGGGCTTTGCAGCCTTAGTCTGGGATGAAGATGAACCTACTAAGAAAACAGCCTTGTCCTTCTTCATAGTTAGCTCGGCAGTTACGAGCATATTCATCAGTTCCTCAACTGAAACTTTAGCTCCATTCATATTGAAGTTTATTATGAACTGTTTGAACGAAGGTGGCAGAGAGGTTAAGATCAAATCTGTTAGGAATAGTACCCTAAAAGCCGATTGTATATCCGCTTTGTGCTTTTCCTTATTGTAATCACAGACAATCTTTGAATTAAATAACGAATTGAGGCAACACTTCTTTATATGCTCTTGTTTGGTATGCGTTTACTTTAGCTGTGCATGTATGAGAACTCCCCTAATCCTGATGACTTTAGGACTCTACCATTTAGGTGAAATGGTTCATGAAACGAGCCCTATATCACATAAGTCATGATTAGTAAAATACTCCAAGTCGATGAGTCCTGCAGACAGTGGGAGTGTCAACCTGACTCCTCTAAGGCTTGCTTGTGGGATCACGCCCTTAAGAAGGACCACCTTGTTTCATGGAGGTGCAAAGTGTATAGTTGATACGTGCGTGATACATGAGGGTGCTTACTTTAATAAGTAAGTTCACTGAGGTGCCCCGTGTGAGAACATTCCTAAATGGGAAAGGAAGTTTCTATTTCAGGAAATGGAAACTTCCAGATTAGGAAATATCTCACGAGTCATTGATGTGATTAATTGATCCTTAGACTTGAGGTTCCTTGTCACTTTATGAGTTAACTCTGTAGTCTTAGGTATAAGCTTTAAAGGGTGTCGCCTTAGACAACTGATTCAAGGCTTATGCTGGGGCTGCACAAGTGATTCATGAAAGTGAATGAGAATCAAGAAAGGACCTACACTTACATTTGCAAGGTGATCTCTTATTGTGTAAGCCATTCATATGCCATATGGAGTCCTTGGCCAAGGCAGTAGATCAAGACATCAAGAAAAGGGTTTCTTGGATTGGGATCAAAAGGATATGAAATGCACTTAACTTTAAGACCGGATTATTAGGGTTCTGATTATTCCCTTACCCTAGATCTTGGTTGAGAGATAGTAAGTAGGAGGATTGTATCTCGCATGAATCAATGACTTAAAGGTTCTGTCGAATCCGAACATTCCAGTTCAGCTAGGGGTTAAACACCTGTTGCTAGACTATGGTCGTTTAATCTGTGGACTGATTAATTAATTAGTGAATTAATTAATTAGGGTCACTGCTAATTGAATTGAGAACCTAGAGGGTCACACACAACAACTTGTTTACATGAGTTGAGGCTTTAAAATGATTAAACGAGTTAATCGGGCCAAGAGGGTTCCACAAGTGTGAAATCACACGTGTGGCTCACGTGAGTGACACGTGTCACTGTGACACGTGTCACACACGTGTGAATATGTAACGCCCCGATATTTCGGTCGTACAGGTATGACGTATGTGTTTACCAAATTGCGCGAATTAATTATTTATACGTGTTTTATATATTTAATTTTATTTTATATATTAAATGTTAATTTTTATATATATTAAGTTAGTTAATGATATATATATATGAATTAGCGGATATATATATTTTTAATGTTAATAATTATATCTATATATTAAATTGTGCAATTGTTTTAGTTATATTATATTATTAAAATATTTAATTATTTGAAAATATTTGAATTTGAATTTATATGAATTTTCTTTGAACTAATTGCACTTGAATGACTTAATTGCTTGCCGTTTCTACGTGAAATGAATTCGGAATTTCGTGAAAATTTAATATGTTGGACTTATATGTGTTATGAATATGAATATATGATCATTTCATGTTTTCGGGTTCGTTTGCATACGTTTCGAATTTATTTTGATTTTTGGAATCCAAATCGGGGGCTAACGAGTAATTAGCGCAACCTTGGTTCCGTATTTAATATCTTGAGCTAGGAAACTCGGATTCGAGTTTCGTCACCTTCGTTGAACTCGTATTGAAAATTCAAGTTTGATGAACTTAGCCTTATATTTTTTCAAATTTATTTGAACCTCCGAAATTCAACCGAAACATGCAACGGGAACCAAATCTGCCACCTTTTACCAAATAAATCATAATTTATTCATTTGTTGACCAAATTAACCGTGGTTTGAGCCTATGGAATCCTAACTCAACCCTCTATCTGATCCTACTCTCCTTAACCGAACCACACCCTCTCATTTGGATAAGATCAGCTCCTCATCCCCTGCATTCCAGAAAATCCCGTAACTCAAGCCCTCCTTGGAGATTCAAGCTCAAATCTCCTCCAACCTTCAACCAATCCACAAGGTAAGCTTAGGGTTGTAATATACATTCATTATGAGTCATGTTGATCCATTCCTCCCCAATTTTGAGCATGTTTTCATGAGTTTTGAAGATGATGAATGAATAGTTAGGTTAGGCTTCAATTCTTGAATTTTTGATGTTGCTTGCTTTATGAGCTGAATTGAGGCATGTTTGTTGAGCTTTTGAACTCCTTAACTTCAGTATTTACCTTATCTTTCATGGTACTTGAGCCTAGCATGAATTACCATTGTTGATTTTCATGAAAACCTGAAGAAATGTGCAAAAAATAATCTGCTCTTCCTTGCCCAGCTGCTGTCACGTTTTGGGGACTGAAATGTTGGTATTTTTGTGTTCTTTTTCATGTATTATGGCATGGCTTTGTAGTATATATGTTGCTCTATGTGTATCCCTTGTTGTGCCTTGGTTTTGGGTCAGTTTTCAGCTGCAAAGATGAAGAATAAACCGCCGTTCACGAGCTGCTGCTGCTGTTGCGTTTTTGCCTTGTCTTTCTTTGCCTTTTATTTGATCCTTTGGTCTCCTTTATGTCTTATTTATGTTATTTAATTGCTCCAGTACATGTTACATTTCATGACTTGAATTTTAATATGAATTGTCCTGCACCTACGTGAAATATGACCTTTTGCTCTCTATTTGCAATACATGAATGTATATGTGGTTTAATTGATTTGTTTTATATTTTCTTTACCCCTCTATGATATTTATAATTTATTAATATGTTAAATAGAGTGATTTGAGCATTTTATTAAATTTATGGATTCATTTGACGTGAAATGTGAAAGATATGAACTCGTTTGAATACGAATGCTTCATTGAATGAATGAAATGAACGTTTATATGTCTTTAAGACATTAATAGTGCACATGAACATGTTCATTACATAACATACTCTTTTATGCATTCATATCATGATCATTTCATTGCCGAGCGTCTTAATTGGTCATTTTGAGTCTCACTTCACCTTTCTTGCACAGATTTTGATCCAGTTGGAGACGAGGCCAATCCTTGAGGCTTTTGTGTCTTCTTTTGACGGTTTAAGGTGGGTTTCTCTACTAATAGTTATCTTGACCCGATATAACCCTTATGTGACCGTTTTAAGCCAAAAGTTATATTTATATTTATCGAGTCTTTTAAAGAGTCTTATGATTTTCGATTGTTAAGCCTTCTTTCATGAAAATCTACCTTATGTTTTGGCGAGATTGCATGTATGTTATGATCACGGGCCCCGGAGCTTAGTGTATCGTGGTAAGCCGGGGAGGCAAGGGCCGACGGTGAACCCGTGCACTAGTTCCAACCATTTTACGTCGAAACAGATCTCGTCAGGAGTTTTGATGAGAAAACGCTAGTCGGGCTTTTGAGGATTCATGTACCTCACTAGCCATTATGTATGAGGTGGTCGAGTCTTGCAAACTCGTCCACCACCGGAGGAAGAAGGTATATATGAATGATTATGATCATTATGTATGTGCACATATGTTATGTATGACAACTTATGAATTTATGAATATGATTACACGAGGAGAAGGTTGGAGATGATGCACGCCCACTCGCCGAGCCTTAAACCCTATGTTAATTATGAATGAATATGATAGTCGTAATCCCATGGATGTTTTATTTGTTTTGCCCACTTGGGAAATTTCTTATCAAACTTCTATGGGATTAGGGCTTGCATGTATATGTTTCAATTTCGCGATATTTATACTTATGCCCCGCTTTTATACCCACCAGTCTCTTTTAGACTGAACCCGGTTTGTTTTCAGTTGTTTCGTGCAGGTTTGGAGGTGCTAGGCGGGAATTCGAGTCGTCTAGGTCTTGCATTTGTGTCTAGCATTTCCTTTACACTCATTTGCACTTATATTTTGTATTTTGGATTAGTATGGAGCGAATTATGCTATTTTGAGCCATGATGGCATTACTACTACTTATTGTATAGGTTGATCTATTTTTGGAGCTTGGATGCTCAATGTGAATATTTATGTTTATTGCTTCCGCTATTGCATTTGTTTCTCGATTTTAATTCATGTTGGTTATTGTTTGGTTTAAGGGTTAGCTTCTGTTGGAAAACACGAATCAGAAAGCAGCGGAATTTAAAAAATTTTTCCAACAAAAGGACCTTGAACTCGCAGTCGTGTAACCAAATTCGTAGGGATAGAAAACTTACTTTTCTTTTGTTCTTTCTTGAAGCGTTTCAAGCCACCCAAGAACGCTCTTCTCGCGGCTTGATCCCCTCTCCTTGGTAAAGCTCGAATCTTCAAACTTCTAACTTGAAGTCTCTAGAGAAAGTCCACCAACTTGATCACAATCTAACTAGTAAGGATGCTAGTTCTCTAGTTAGTGTTTAGGCTTAACCTAGGGTTTAATATAATCTTGGAGAAAGGAAGGTGTTCAACACATGAACCAAGAATTGTCAATTAGCTCTAAAGGGGAGCATGAGCTCCCCTATATATAGGAAAGGGGAGGGACGGCCGAAACTAGTCCATATTGGACTAGGATTTGGTTCCTCTCTCTCCTATTACTTGATCATCAAGTATTTTCCAACTTTGACTTTGAATTCTAATTCTAGTCAACTTTTAAGAGAGCTTAAAAATATCCAAACTATTTTTGGATAATTTTATACTTTATTTATTATAAAATAAATAACTTATTTTTATCTAATTAATTAATTCGTAATTAATTAACTAGATCATTTTCTCCAAAATTAGACTTTCTTTTTAATTCAAAATTAAACCAAAGTCTATTAAATAATTAACTAATTAATTATTTAACACATATATATATTACCACACGTGTGTGACACGTGTCACAGTGACACGTGTCACTCACGCGAGCCACACGTGTGAATTCACACGTGTGGAACCCTCTTGGTCCGATTAACTCGTTTAATCATTTTCAAGCCTCAACTCATGTAACCAAGTTGTTGTGTGTAACCCTCTAGGTTCTCAATTCAATTAGCAGTGACCCTAATTAATTAATTCACTAATTAATTAATCAGTCCACAGATTAAACGACCATAGTCTAGCAACAGGTGTTTAACCCCTAGCTGAATTGGAATGTTCAGATTCGACAGAACCTTTAAGTCATTGATTCATGTGAGATACAATCCTCCTACTTACTATCTCTCAACCAAGATCTAGGGCAAGGGAATAATCAGAACCCTAATAATCTGGTCTTAAAGCTAAGTGCATTTCATATCCATTTGATCTCAATCCAAGAAACCCTTTTCTTGATGTCTTGATCTACTGCCTTGGCCAAGGACTCCATATGGCATATGAATGACTTACACAATAAGAGATCACCTTGCAAATGCAAGTGTAGGTCCTTTCTAGATTCTCATTCACTTTCATGAATCACTTGTGCAGCCCCAGTATAAGCCTTGAATCAGTTGTCTAAGGCGACACCCTTTAAAGCTTATACCTAAGACTACAGAGTTAACTCATAAAGTGATAAGGAACCTCAAGTCTAAGGATCAATTAATCACATCAATGACTCGTGAGATATTTCCTAATCTGGAAGTTTCCATTTCCTGAAATAGAAACTTCCTTTCCCATTTAGGAATGTTCTCACACGGGGCACCTCAGTGAACTTACTTATTAAAGTAAGCACCCTCATGTATCACGCACGTATCAACTATACACTTTGCACCTCCATGAAACAAGGTGGTCCTTCTTAAGGGCGTGATCCCGCAAGCAAGCCTTAGAGGAGTCAGGTTGACACTCCCACTGTCTGTAGGACTCATCGGCTTGGAGTATTTTACTAATCATGACTTATGTGATATAGGGCTCGTTTCATGAACCATTTCACCTAAATGGTAGAGTCCTAAAGTCATCAGGATTAGGGGAGTTCTCATACATGCACAGCTAAAGTAAACACATACCAAACAAGAGCATATAAAGAAGTGTTGCCTCAATTCGTTATTTTATTCAAAGATTGTCTGTGATTACAATAAGGAAAAGTACAAAGCGGATATACAATCGGCTTTCTAGGGCACTATTCCTAACAATCTCCCACTTACCCGTCAAAGCCATTCTAAAGCTATTCTAAGTCCCATCTTCTGAAGATGACCTTGGAAAGCTTCTCGACTAAGGGGTTTAGTAAGTGGATCTGCCACGTTCTCTGCTGATGTGACCCTCTCAATTTGCACATCTCCTCTCTTGATAATATCACGGATTAGGTGATACTTCCTCATTATGTGCTTGGTCCGTTGGTGAGATCTTGGTTCTCTTGCTTGAGCAACCGCCCCAGTGTTGTCACAAAACACAGTAATGGGGTCTTTCATGCTAGGAACAACATTCAACTCTTGAATGAAGTTTCTAATCCAAACACCTTCCTTAGCTGCATCATTTGCAGCCAAGTATTCGGCCTCAGTGGGCGAATCTGCAGTGGTTGTTTGCTTGGAACTCTTCCAACTCACTGCTCCGCCGTTTAGGCAGAAAATGTATCCTGACATTGACTTAAAATCATCTAAGTCAGATGCAAAGCTTGCATCGCAGTATCCTTCGACAGTAAGATCTTTCTGACCTCCGTAAACTAAGAATAAATCTTTAGTACTTTTCAAGTACTTAAGAATATTCTTCACGGCAGCCCAGTGACCATCTCCAGGGTCAGATTGGAAACGACTTGTTACACTAAGTGCATAAGCCACATCCGGTCGAGTACACAACATTGCATACATTATGCTACCTATTGCTGATGCATAAGGTGTATGAGTCATTCTTTCCTTCTCAAGGTTAGTCTTAGGACACATCTTCTTTGAAAGACATGTTCCTACACTCATAGGAAGGTTCTTAACCTTTGCAGACTCCATATTGAATCTCTTCAATACTTTGTCAATGTACATCGACTGTGATAGTCCTATTAACCTTCTAGATCTATCTCTATAGATTTTAATTCCAAGGATATAGGACGCATCACCAAGATCTTTCATCTCGAATTGGTTCGATAACCATAACTTAGTCACTTTCATGTCATCATTCGAATTCCCAATAAGAAGGATGTCATCAACATAAAGTACTAAGAATTGTACTGAGGTCTCGAATTCCTTTCTATACACACATGATTCATTCGAAATTTGGATGAAGCCAAAAGCTTTGACCGATTCATCAAATCGAATGTTCCAATTCCTAGAAGCCTGTTTCAATCCATAGATTGATCTTTGGAGTTTGCAAACCTTTTTCTCACTCCCACTGAATGTGAAACCTATGGGTTGCTCCATATAAATGTCTTTGTCAATGTCACCATTGAGAAAGGCAGTTTTCACATCCATTTGCCATATCTCATAGTCATAATATGCAGCAATGGCAAGCATGATTCGAATGGACTTTTGCGTTGCAACTGGTGAAAAGGTTTCGTCGAAGTCCACGCCGGGTCTTTGAGTGAATCCTTTTGCAACCAATCTTGCTTTGTAGGCTGCAATGCTTCCATCAACTCCAAGCTTTCTCTTAAAGATCCATTTGCAACCTATGGGTTTGACCCCATCAGGCAAATCTACCAAGGTCCAAACTTGGTTGGAGTTCATGGAATCCATTTCGGATTTCATGGCTTCTATCCACTGTTCAGAGTCAGAATCTGAAAGTGCCTCCTCATATGTTAAAGGATCATTATCCTTTTGAGAGATTTCATGGAGGAATCCATACCATCTCTCCGGCTGTCTAGGAGTACGTTCAGAACGCCTTAGAGGAGGATTTTCGTGTGTATCGAAATTCGTGATTGGTTGTAGTTGATCAGAGTGGGACGTTTCTTCAGTGGGTGGTGTGGGGTCACTTTGTACTTCTTCTAATTCTATGATCTTGCCTTTCTTTTCTTTAAGGAACGGTTCCTCAAGAAAAGTGGCATTTCTAGAAACAAACACCTTTTGTTCAGACTGATCATAGAAGTAGTATCCTATGGATTCCTTAGGATAACCTACAAAGTAGCACAAGTTAGAACGAGATTCTAACTTATCTCCCACTGTCCTCTTCACGTAAGCAGGACAACCCCAAATTCTTAAGTAAGAATAACTAGGGAGTTTACCATGCCACATTTCATAGGGCGTTTTAGGGACTGACTTAGAGGGAACTAGATTCAAAATCTTTGCTGCACTTTCTAGGGCATAACCCCAGAAAGAAGGTGGTAAGTCAGTGAAACTCATCATGGAACGAACCATATCAAGTAGGGTTCGATTCCTTCTCTCAGAAACTCCATTAAGCTGAGGAGTTCCCGGAGGAGTCCACTGAGAGATAATCCCATTATCCTTGAGATGATTAAGGAATTCTTCACTAAGATATTCGCCTCCTCGATCAGATCGAAGTGCTTTGATCTTGTGACCAGTTTGGTTCTCAACCTCCTTTTGAAATTCTAAGAATTTCTCAAAAGCTTCAGATTTATACTTCATTAAGTATACATAACCATACCGACTGAAGTCATCAGTAAAGGTTATGAAATGCTGATGATTGTTTCTTGTGCTTACACTAAGCGGTCCACAAACATCAGTATGGATCAAATCCAGAACCTTAGTGGCACGTTCCACGGTTCCTTTAAAAGGAACTTTGGACATTTTTCCTTTGAGACAGGATTCGCAAGAAGTTAACTCTTTGAGATCATTTTCAGAGAATGATCCTAAAGTGTTTATCTTGCTAATTCTGTTCTTGGAAATGTGTCCTAATCTAGCGTGCCATAAGGGAGCTGAAACTTTGTCATCTCTCTTACGCTTTGTTTCTCGTTGTATATTCATAATATTGATATTTTGAGTTAGGTAAAGTCCATTACTTAGAGTACCGATATGAACGGAAGAGTTGTTCCGTTTGATAAAGTATTTACCATTCTTAATATAAGTTTCATAACCTTCACAATCTAATATTGGAATTGAAATTATATTACGAATAATGTTCGGTACATAAAGGACTTTGTTTAATACTAACTCAAAACTACCTAAATCTAATCTAATTGTGCCTAAAGCTCGAGCTTCAACGGTTGAGCCATCGCCGATCTTCAAGACACATTCTCCTTCTTTGAGTTGTTGGACTTCACTTAGCATCTGTACATCATTACAGATATGAGTTCCACAACCGGTATCAAGTACCCAAGAACTAGAATTAATAGAAAGATTTACTTCAACGAGAAAGATACCTTTCTTTAGAGTAGCCTTGTACTCTGGGCAGTTTCTCCTCCAATGTCCCGCTTTGCCACAATGGAAGCAAACATCCTCTTTCTGATCACGCTTCTTCTTTTGGACCTTCCCCTTCGAAATGCCACCAGTGGGCCTAAGGGGTTTCTTCTTCTTCTTTTGGGCTTTCTTGCCCTTACCTTTAGAAGGCCCAGAAGAGGAAGATGGAGTATTCACCATCAAAACCTTATTGTCCTTCTTGATCGTGCTTTCAGCAGTCACAAGCTGACTAATCAGCTCAGCTACAGTAGCACCAGCATGATTCATGTTGAAGTTAAGGACAAATGGGTTGAATGATGGTGGGAGCGAAGCTAGCAACAAATCCACTGAAAGCTCATCTTTCAGTGGCATGTCCATGGAAGCAAGTTTCTCAGTAAGGGCAAGAAACTTGAGTCCATATTCATGGACACTTGTACCTTCCCTCATTCTCAAGTGGAATAATTCCTTTGAAGTGTTATACCTTGTAACACGTTCATGAGGGCGGTAAAGTTGCTCTAAGTGGTCGTAAATCTCCCAAGCAAATTCCATGGCCTCATGTTGTCTTTGCAAGTCCGGAGACATGTTAGCCAACATAAGGCAACGGGCTTGGAGATTATCATCCTTCCACTTCTGAATCGCATCCCGCTCGGCCCGAGTGGGAGCCTCCCCTTCAGGAGTAGGCTCCCCTTCGAAGAGAACATAAGTTCTCTTCTCAGAATCTAAAATGATTTTTAGATTCCTCAGCCAATCAGAATAGTTGGGACCAGTCAACTTGTTTGACTCGAGGATCGATACAAGAGGGTTTTTGGTTGCCATTTCAAAACACGTAGAGAATCACAGAATCTACGACCTAAATGGTAAAACAGAGAACTAGTGAGCATGCTGAATTATAACGATATACAAAAAATAAGGTCTTTAATCTAATGTAGCTCCCACTGTTTTTCAAAGATCTATAATTCCCAAAGATCTAAGAGGAACACGTTTCCCAATGGGTACTAAGATCCTAGGCATTTTACCTCGAACCCACGACTCGCGGACATTCTTAGTAAGAACCCTAGGTAGGTACAACTTACCAATTCTAACACCTTTAGAACTCTTAGTAATTGTTTTTGCATCACCTATCTTTCAATGTGGACCCACGACTCGTGCGACATCCATATTTACTTAGGCGTTAAGCTAGACCCATCAATCATAAGATCATGACCAAAACTTAGTTCGAACGACCCACGACTCGCGGACATCGCCCTTGCCAAAATTGACCACGAAATATTGATCATTTAAAATGATTAATTAGGTAACTAAGAACTAATAAGCTCCACTAGCTATCCCACGACTCGCGGACAATAACTAGCTTTACCTACTAAACTTAAAACCTATTGATGGAATGCTAGGAATTTAATTCAAAACTTGCATCTCGAATTAAACACCTATTTGTTCGAAATTAGCTTAATATTTAATGGGAATTTTCGAATCAACCGGAGAGTTGTCCGGTTCGACCTCACCAACATATATGTTATCCAATTTTATTAGTCTTGATTAATGCAAGTACACTTAAATGCATTTCAAACAAGCACATAAACAGATAACATGTCCTAGCATGATACTAACATGTAATGATCATGGGTTCTACCTATCTTATGCGTGATATGTGGGAGCCACTCCACAATCACAAGTTCTAACATACATGCCACATAAACAGTTCAAATCACATAAGGGAAAGCAGTAACAAAATACGAGCCCTATCTCTATTACATTTAACAATTGAGATTCCCCTCCCTAACATTTTGAGGGGTCTTCACTTATGGCCTCCTTGTTACTTGAATGTGGTCCATCTTACTCCATGGGTGCATTGTCTCCAAAATGAAAATAAAACCTCACCACCTATCTCTACTCTCAAATTACAATAAAAAGAAAAAGACATAAAGTAATAAGGCTCAATCTTCATATTGGCCTTAGACAATTACACGGGGCATACCCCGGCCTCAAAAACAGTAATATGGAAAGCCACATAATAAATCACATAACAGTACGCACATAAGTGAGGCTCCAACCTCAATTGAAAAAATGCAACTATAGGGCTCCAACCCCAATTTAAACCATTCATGTGCATAAATTAAAACCATACAAAGATCTAAACCCATGATCACCTAACATGCTTTTGCAAGAATTTAAATTTAACCAATAAATTAAAATTCTCGCTTTAAGCTCTAATAGCTTAAAACACGACTTGATGCGAGTCTTATTTATAAAAGTTTTCAATAAATCCCAAATTACCAAAACAAATAAAATTCCAATTAATTTCTGAAAATTAATAATTTTATTAAGATGTACTTTCCCAAAATATAAACCGTTTCAATTTCTCAAAAAATCCCAATTTTAAGTTTTATTCAAAATTAAAATAAATATTCAAAAATAGAATTTTAAAATTAAAATAAAATTGGGACTGGATTGCACGAAACACGAAAAGGCCGGATCACGAAAACGGAGACCCGTACGAGGAGAAGACCGCACGCCGCGCGCGCGACAGGCCCGCACAGCGCGCGGCCAAGGCCGCGCGAGTGGGCGCGCTGCGCGCGCAAGCTGCGCGCTGCTGGGCGCGGCTCTCCCGCAAGCTTGCGGGCGGGGTGGGCGGCCAGTCTCGGCCGCCCTGGGCGGGCGCGCTAACGCTCCCGCACAGGCGTGCGGGAGGAGCTGGGTGGCTAGCCGGTCTGTCCCGGCCAGGCCTGGGCGGTGATGCCTGCGCGCGCCTAGGACAGGCGGGCGGTGCGCGCGAAGCCCGCGCGCGCGACACCTTCGCGCGCGGGGTTTCGCGTGTTCATCGCGATCCGGGCTTTCGTTTCGTGTTTTCGTTCAAAAGCAAAACCAATCCAAGAAATCCAAAAAAACAGTTTATACAGTTTCAAATCTAAAATTGTTTTTCAAAATCAAATTTTATAAAAACCAATTTTCAGAAACTTTCAGGAAAAAATACAGTTTCGTAATTCAGGCTTTCTAAAACAATTACAAATACTCAATCGCATCAAGCCTAAGAATTTCTACCAAATTCAGTATAATTGAGAGGAATTAGAAACACGATTAACGAGGTGGCTCTGATACCACTTGTTGGAAAACACGAATCAGAAAGCAGCGGAATTTAAAAAATTTTTCCAACAAAAGGACCTTGAACTCGCAGTCGTGTAACCAAATTCGTAGGGATAGAAAACTTACTTTTCTTTTGTTCTTTCTTGAAGCGTTTCAAGCCACCCAAGAACGCTCTTCTCGCGGCTTGATCCCCTCTCCTTGGTAAAGCTCGAATCTTCAAACTTCTAACTTGAAGTCTCTAGAGAAAGTCCACCAACTTGATCACAATCTAACTAGTAAGGATGCTAGTTCTCTAGTTAGTGTTTAGGCTTAACCTAGGGTTTAATATAATCTTGGAGAAAGGAAGGTGTTCAACACATGAACCAAGAATTGTCAATTAGCTCTAAAGGGGAGCATGAGCTCCCCTATATATAGGAAAGGGGAGGGACGGCCGAAACTAGTCCATATTGGACTAGGATTTGGTTCCTCTCTCTCCTATTACTTGATCATCAAGTATTTTCCAACTTTGACTTTGAATTCTAATTCTAGTCAACTTTTAAGAGAACTTAAAAATATCCAAACTATTTTTGGATAATTTTATACTTTATTTATTATAAAATAAATAACTTATTTTTATCTAATTAATTAATTCGTAATTAATTAACTAGATCATTTTCTCCAAAATTAGACTTTCTTTTTAATTCAAAATTAAACCAAAGTCTATTAAATAATTAACTAATTAATTATTTAACACATATATATATTACCACACGTGTGTGACACGTGTCACAGTGACACGTGTCACTCACGCGAGCCACACGTGTGAATTCACACGTGTGGAACCCTCTTGGTCCGATTAACTCGTTTAATCATTTTCAAGCCTCAACTCATGTAACCAAGTTGTTGTGTGTAACCCTCTAGGTTCTCAATTCAATTAGCAGTGACCCTAATTAATTAATTCACTAATTAATTAATCAGTCCACAGATTAAACGACCATAGTCTAGCAACAGGTGTTTAACCCCTAGCTGAATTGGAATGTTCAGATTCGACAGAACCTTTAAGTCATTGATTCATGTGAGATACAATCCTCCTACTTACTATCTCTCAACCAAGATCTAGGGCAAGGGAATAATCAGAACCCTAATAATCTGGTCTTAAAGCTAAGTGCATTTCATATCCATTTGATCTCAATCCAAGAAACCCTTTTCTTGATGTCTTGATCTACTGCCTTGGCCAAGGACTCCATATGGCATATGAATGACTTACACAATAAGAGATCACCTTGCAAATGCAAGTGTAGGTCCTTTCTTGATTCTCATTCACTTTCATGAATCACTTGTGCAGCCCCAGCATAAGCCTTGAATCAGTTGTCTAAGGCGACACCCTTTAAAGCTTATACCTAAGACTACAGAGTTAACTCATAAAGTGACAAGGAACCTCAAGTCTAAGGATCAATTAATCACATCAATGACTCGTGAGATATTTCCTAATCTGGAAGTTTCCATTTCCTGAAATAGAAACTTCCTTTCCCATTTAGGAATGTTCTCACACGGGGCACCTCAGTGAACTTACTTATTAAAGTAAGCACCCTCATGTATCACGCACGTATCAACTATACACTTTGCACCTCCATGAAACAAGGTGGTCCTTCTTAAGGGCGTGATCCCACAAGCAAGCCTTAGAGGAGTCAGGTTGACACTCCCACTGTCTGTAGGACTCATCGGCTTGGAGTATTTTACTAATCATGACTTATGTGATATAGGGCTCGTTTCATGAACCATTTCACCTAAATGGTAGAGTCCTAAAGTCATCAGGATTAGGGGAGTTCTCATACATGCACAGCTAAAGTAAACACATACCAAACAAGAGCATATAAAGAAGTGTTGCCTCAATTCGTTATTTTATTCAAAGATTGTCTGTGATTACAATAAGGAAAAGTACAAAGCGGATATACAATCGGCTTTCTAGGGCACTATTCCTAACAGCTTCCGCCTAGCTTAGCGTGTGTGTTGTGTCCTCGTTCGTCGTGATTTGGCACGTGTAGGAATTTTCCTTTTCCTATGAGGGTCGGGTCTCGGTGCGGGGGATGTGGCGCCTCATGCTCGGGCGTTACAGAATATATATTATATATATATATATGTATTAAATAATTAAATGTGTTAATTATTTAATAGACTTTGGTTTAATTTTGAATTAAAAAGAAAGTCTTATTTTGGAGAAAATAATCTAGTTAATTAATTACGAATTAATTAATTAGATAAAAATAAGTTATTTATTTTATAATAAATAAAGTATAAAATTATCCAAAAATAGTTTGGATATTTTTAGATCTCTTAAAGTTGACTTGAATTAGAATTCAAAGTCAAAGTTGGAAAATACTTGATGATCAAGTAATAGGAGAGAGAGGAACCAAATCCTTGTCCAACAAGGAATAGGTTCGGCCGTCCCTCTCCGTTTCCTATATATAGGGGAGCTCATGCTCCCCTTTAGAGCTAATTGGCAATTCTTTTGGTTCATGTGTTGAACACCTTCCTTTCTCCAATATCAAATAAACCCTAGGTTAAGCCTAAACACTAACTAGAGAACTAGCATCCTTACTAGTTAGATTGTGATCAAGTTGGTGGACTTTCTCTAGAGACTTCAAGTTAGAAGTTTGAAGATTCGAGCTTTACCAAGGAGAGGGGATCAAGCCGCGAGAAGAGCGTTCTTGGGTGGCTTGAAACGCTTCAAGAAAGAACAAAAGAAAAGTAAGTTTTCTGTCTCTACGAATTTGGTTACACGATTGCGAGTCCAAGGTCCTTTTGTTGGGAAAATTTTTTAAATTCCGCTGCTTTCTGATTCGTGTTTTCCAACAAAATCTACATAAAGCTCATTATCCATGATCACCTCGAGACTTGCAAGCTTTTCAATAAGGCCTAAAGCCTTAATGCAGTGTTCATGAACACTCGACCCCTCAATCATTTTAAGTAAGAATAACTCATTAGATGCTGCGAATCGATCAATCCTATTGATCGGCTTGTAAATCTGTTCCAAGTGAAGATGGATCTCAGCCGAGTGGCGCATCTCAGCATGCTGCCTTTGCAACTCGGGAGACATAGTGGCAAGCATTAAGCATCTAGCCTGTAGATCATCTTCTTGCCACTGGAGAGTTGTTTCCCTCTCATCGGCTGCCATGTCATCAGGTATGACATCGGGAGGAGACTGTGTCAATATATAGGTCCTCCTTTCAGAATCCAAGACAATCTTGAGATTGCGTAGCCAATCAGCATAATTCGAGCCAATCAATTTATTGGCCTCAAGGATAGCACTAAGTGGATTTTTAGACATCACGATTTTAGCAGAAAATCTACATGTAAGCAGAAAACGTAGTATGAGTGACGGATTACAAATGATATGGACTTTTATCAAATGTAGTCTCCCACTATTTTAATCAAACTCCTTTGACCCCCTAATAATTTTAGAAAAATCATGTTTCTCAAATAGTGGGTATTAAGATCCTCAAGCACTTATTATCGGACCCACGACTTGTGAGACATCCGACTTTAAGCATTAAGGTAGACGATCTTATCATCAATTGTATCTCTATACAACTCCTAATATTATTTTGCATTACCTTTCATATAGACCCACGACTCGTGCGACATATATACTAATCAGCATTTAAATCCGCCCCGTCAATCCCTAAGATTTCTCCATCGCCATTATGGATATCCCACGCCTCGTGGCCAATACCATAATTTTAACTTTGAAAAATTGCATCTTTTGTGCAAAGAATTATTTTAGTTCAATTAATCTCGTCATTTCGTATCCCACACCTCGTGGCCAATACTTAATGATTTGATTAATTCTAAAACAAATAATTCTATTAACGGAATGCTTGGAAATTTATAAAATCGAATTTTATCCTTCAATTTCCATTTGGATTTAATATTTATATTGTCTGAGACTATCTAAGACTGTTCGGGGTATAAGAATTTCAAAAATTCTACCAAGACTCATCAATTGTAATTATTATCTTCTTTTTATCTTATTTAATGCATGAACACATTTATGCACATAAAGATAACATTCATAACAAGATAATAAAAGCCTAGCATGCTCCTATAATATGGATAATCATTGGCTTCCTATGCATGGTCCATAATAGCCATTTTATCGACCATGGTTCTATTCATGCATCAAACGGAATTAAACACACAAAGAGAGCACTCAAATAGAATCCTATTCTATTACATCAAAATAAACGCACCCAAACACTTTTGGGGCCTTGAAGGACTTCTTATTCCGTTGCTTGCTCCGTCTTGTTTCTCCATCTCCTAATCTAATTAGAGATCTCACCCTAAAACTACTCTCTTTACAAAATAAAGGGGGATTACATTTTAAGGGGGAGAAAATAAAAACAATGCTTACAATAATTGAATAAGAGGCTCGCAGGCTCTCTTTTAAAACCAATATCAAAATGCATAAATAAAATAAAACCATACATAGCGCAAATAAAGCCCATGATTGATCTAACCATAAATCCAATGCATTGCATAAAATAAATTTACCAAGTAAATAGTCATTATGCGATTTAAAGTGTTTAAATAATTTCTAAAATTATTTATTGACCAAGTATTATCTTTTAATTCCCAAATTAAATTAATCCTTCAAATTTAATTAAATTGAATTCTCTAATCCAATTTAATTTCCATTAGATCCCTATCTAATAAAATCATGCTTCAATTTTAACAATTCATATTTGGGCAAAAATAAGTAATTTTCAAATAAAACAATTTTACAAAATTAATTATAAAAACTTAGCTTTAAAACAATTTTAAAAATGGTGCCATAGAGGTAACAACAAAACTTAGCGAAATAATCTCAACTAATTGAGATAGCCTAGCTGGTGAAATGCTATATCTGCATTTATGGGATCCTGGGTTCAAATCCCTGTTATTCCATTTTGCAGAAAATATGTGTTTCCATGGAGGTTGGGCTTTACATAAAGGTGCTTGGGCTTATATTCAGCCCAACTTCAGGGTTGCACAGCGCGGCCCACCGAGCAGGAGCCCAGCTTGGTGCTGTTAATGGCCCAACCCGCTGATGCCCTAAAATGTGGCAGCCAACCTTACTCTCGGCCCAAAAATCCTGAAAACAGGCTGCGACATGGAAAGCCCAGTCCACTACGTGCCCTAGGTCAGCAGCTGCCCACTTTCACCTTTGCACGCACTGTGCACGACAGTACTGTGCAGTCCAAAAATTTTGTTGAATTTTACTTTAAAACAAGTTTAAAATAAAACATGAATAAAAATTATAATTTTATAAAATCGAAACAGGTTTCCGATTTTCATAAAAATCTCATAATTTTGATAAAAGTTTTAAAACAAGAACTTTTCTTCAAATTTTAAAACTCTGCCCAAATGAATCTCAAATTAAAATAAACATGACACGCAACAATATATTAATCAAATTAATACAAAGAATTAAAAATCGTAAATCAATCAAAGTATGGCTCTGATACCACTGTTGGAATTCGACAACCCTAACGCAGCGAAAATTAAAATTTTTAGGGATTATAAAACAAGTTTTATCGGAATTCCAATTAAGATCAGCCTTTGATTCAAATTTATGATTTAAATGGAAGATGAATCAAATACCTCTTTCGCTTCCAATTGATGGCGATGATAAGAAGGTTTTCCAAAACCTACCCGCTTCTCTTCTATCCGATCTTCTTCCAAGAATCCCACGCTGAATTCCTCTAAGGTAGTCCACGACCCGTAATTGAACAACTATTCAATTAGCACACTAGAACACTAATTAGATATTGATTATCTAATAGCATTCTCAATACAGTATTGAGAGATGAGACAGAAGAGAGACTGGGAGAGAAAACAGAAAATAAGAAAACAACGATGTTTGATTTCTCTCCCTTATCTTTCTTAAATACTTAGTCCTAGGTCAAAAACCCTATGGGCCAGTCTTGGGCTTATATTTAATTACTAGTTAATTAAATTAAAAACCCAATATTCATTTTAATTAGTGGACTTAATTTAATTACATTAATTAAATCACAAGTCCAATATCTAATTAAATTTGTGGACTTAAAAATTAATTACTCCTAATTAAATTTCAATTCCAATTAATTTAAATACACTTATTTAAATTAATGTTAACTCTTTAATATCTATTCTCAATAGCTTAACAATTAAGCATAAATTAATTAATACAATTATTAATTAATTACTCTCTCATAAATTAAACTCTTTTAATTTATCAATCAATCTCTATTGATCTTTAGATAATCTTGTTGTTCAATTCGAGTCATTGTGTGACCCCTTAGGTTCACCAATGAATAGTAGTAGGCCCACATTCTTAACGTGGTATTTTAGATAACAATTTATCTTATTGATTCAATTAAATCCTTTCAATTAATCATTGTTTAATTAAAACTCCTTTTAATTAATCAATACCTACAGATCATGATCGATGTCTAGTGACAAGCTCATGACCACCTATCCAACAGGTGAAGTTTATGTTGTGAACCTTTCAGTCTTATGGATATCGTGAGATAAGATCCTTCTGTCGTCCAATCCTCGATTAGGACCTAGGGCATGGGAATAATAGAACCCTATTAGTCCTAATGCTATGAATTAATTCTAATAGCAATTCCATTTGATCTAACACTCTAGGAAACCCATTTCCTAATTTAGATCTCACTACCTTGCGCAAGGATTTAAGTGGAATGTGCTACAATAGAACTCATGGGTGATTCACTCGTTCTTCTAGACGAGCGATAGATTCTATGTTGGCCTCTCATATGCCCCCATACATGATTCGAACAATGCCAACATACAACCATAACGAGATTCATGGAACCCAATTGAGGTATATCAAACACCCATGAATCTCTAGGCGCATATCAAACATTGCCCTTGTCATGCATAGAGCATCAATGGAGCCTCAAGTCTAAGGACCATTTAGACACTACCATAACTAGGGAACCAACCTCATCATTAAGGCATAAAAGCCTTACCCCATTGAGGTATCCCCATCGGGATCCTCAGTGTACTTGTTCCCTAACAAGCACCCCCATAAGCATGTGAATGTCTCTACATTCAATACTTATGAAACAAAGTAACCTTTCTAAAAGGCACGTCATATGAGCAAGTCTCAAACGAGTCAAGTCAACATCCCCGTGCTTATTAGACTCTTCGACTTGGAGTTGGTTTAGGTTACGCCATAGAGACTTGTTTCATAACCTCCATCCTTATGCGAGGTCAAGTCCCGTAGCTTAGTGTGACCTTGGGGTTTCATCCATACACAAACAGTTATGATATGCAATTGATAAACTTGAATGAGATATGATGAATTGTCCACATAGAATTAAACGACTATGAAACGTTATAATTATTATTTCATTAATGTCACAAATTGCTGCTACTAAGAGTAGCTTACAAAAAGAGGCCTAAATTGTTTGGCTCTTCTAGGGTACTACTCTAACAGGCGGGACTAACCCTTGAACCATAAAATCAGAGTAAATACAATTGCGGAAGCATTAACTGGCCATAATATAAACAATGATCATTCAAGCTCCAAAAATAAGTCATGTACATTATCAAATGCCGTCAAGGCTCAAACAACAAGTACGCTCCATTATTATTCATATATAATGATCCAACGTGCAATATGTAAGTGTAAGATAAAAAATACAAGAGCTAAAAGCGAATGTAAAACCTATGACTCGAATTCCCGCCTAGCTCCCTTGACACCTGCACAACACAACTGAAAGCTAACCGGGTTCAGTCCAAAAGGGACTGGTGGGTATAAAACAGGGCATAGATATAATAGACGATGGTATTTAACAATCACATGCAAGCTATAATCCCAAGTGAGGTTTTTAAAGAATTTCCCAAGTGGGCAAAGTAAAGAAATCATCAAAAGGGATTATAACGATTCATTTACATTAGGTCATTATTAGCCCGGCGAGTGGGCGTGCATTATCTCCAACCAACACCTCGTGTAATTCATTTAAACATTCATTCATTCATTCTTTTCATGCATATCATTCTTTTGTGCACATTCATTAACATTTACACCTTCTTCCTCCGGGTTGGTGGCGGGTTTGCAAGGCCCATCCACCCATTCATTGACCAAAAGGGGAACATGACTCCCCAGATGGCACTCAGCGTCTATTCCTCGCTAACTCCTAATGAGGTCCGGTTACGCCGTTCATTGGTGGAACTAGTGTGAGGGATCACCGTCAGCCCTTGCCTCCTCGGGTCACCACTCACACTAAGTCCCTGGGCCCCATTCTATGCATTCATTCATTTATTCTCGCCAAAACATTAGGTAGGTTCATGAAATAAGGGCTTTACATTGAAAACATTTACTCTTGAAAACGACTCTATATACATATATATACTTTTGGCCGAAATCTTTTCACATTGGGAGTATATAGGGCCATTTAACTAAATAGTAGAGAAACCCACCTTAAACGGCGAAAAGGAGAACACAAGAGCCTCTCGGACCGGCCTCGTCTCCAACGGAATCAAAATCTATGCAATAAAAGTGAAGTGAGACTCAATATGACCAATTAAGACGCTCGGCAATGTCATATGGGTGCATATGATGTAAATTCAGAGCACAAGATCCGACATTTAGGCAAATAAGAGCGTTGAAGTAAATTAAGTTCAACACACATTCAAACGTATTCAATCTTTCACAAAACTCAACTATATACATCATATTACATAATATAACATATTTCCAAAATTTGAAAACAAGAACAAATCATATGATAAGGGAAATGGGTTACGGAAATCACAAACGCCATAAAACGCACATAAACGGCATTCAGCAAAAGCATGCCTAAATCTCATCCAAATGTTATGAAATTAAACCACAATACTCCCAACGCATAGTATAACAAGTTCATAGTTCATCACAAATGAAGATAAAGGCCTTAAAGAGGTGAAACAATCAAAAACCGAAAAGGAAAAGACAAGAACTGCGCAGGTGGAGGGACACGCCCGTGTCCCTCAACTTAAGTAACCCGAGACACGGGGGTGTCACAGTACAGACATGCTAAAAGTGCATGACACAGGGGTGTCTCACATTTCAAAGCAAATGAGACACGGGGGTGTCTCGGTACAGGCCAAAAATGAAAATAAGGTTTACTGGCAAAACAGACCCTATACAAAATCAGTCTAAAAGCATACCAAATCAACTCCAAATCTTATGAAACTTGATATACAACATATTTAGCATGTTAGGAGCATATTTCATTTAGAATGCAAAGGCCAAATCACACGTTAAGAGCACCGAAACCATGCAGCAAGTCTGGGGCGCCAAAACCGCACATATGAGCCCCGATTTGGTTCAATCATGCCATGATCAAGTACTTAGGGGCTGAATATGAAGTTGAAACTTTAGGGAAAGAATACTAACATGATAAGAAACTAATATACTCTGTAACATCCCGCTCGTCCGGCCTTTCCAGGTACGCCCTCACGGGTGAGCTATGTGTGCTTTTAATTATTTAATTATGTGTTTATTATACTTTTTATATGATATATTTGAATTACTTGAATGTATTTGACCTTATGTGATCTATTTGAACGTATTTGTTCTCTTTGTTTCGTTCTTGCTCCGTTTGTGTTCGTTTTCGATTCTTGTGACTACGTGCTATGCGTGACTTATGTGTGTTATGTATGTGTCTTTATGTTCGTTACTTGTTTTTGAGTTCGTTTGATACGGTTTTGAAACCGTTTTATGTTTTAGGGACATAAGGGCCTAACGAGCTTTAGCGCACCTTGTGTTCCGGAAGGCGTAACTTGAGCTCGGGAATTCGGATTCGAATTCCGGAAGATGCGTTGAATTCGTAACGAAGAAAGCAAGACAAAGAATCTAGATTCATATTTTTCTAAGCCCATTTAATTCCCCGTTGTTCCACCGGAATGAGCCCCTTGCGCCTTAAAGCTACCTTTTGACTTAATTAAGTTTTGTGGACCCCACTTAAACCCTAACCAAGCCTTAACCATGATCTATACCTTGAGTTAAGCCCTCTCTTGTCCCTTAAGCTGCCAAAACCGAGCCATTCCATCTCTCTCTCTCCCACAATCACGATCAGCTCCAAGGAAGGAAGGAAGGAAGAAAACCCCTTAGGCCATTTTGGAGATTTTGAGCTCAAATCACATCCGAATATTCTCAAATTCGAAAGGTAAGCTTATGATGTTAATCTACACTCTCTCTTCTCTCTTATATGTGGATTTGAGCTTATTTCATTGGTTGGTTCTTGAGATTGAGCAAGCATGTGAATAGTGTAGGTTGGATGATTTTGATGATTCTTGCCTTCCTCTTAATTCTCTTGAGTTTGGATGATTATATGTTGCTCCTTTAACTTGATTCTCATCATTTATTGCATCTCCTTTCATGTTAGTTGAGCTATGAGTGATTGGCCTTGGATGAGTGCTTGAAAATGGATGATATATCTTGATGCTTTCCCTCCCCTTTCTTGCTTTGATTCTTGCATGTGTTGTAGCTGAATTTGTTTCTACTTTTATGGCATGATTATATGATGAATTGATGTTATTTTCATGCTTGCTATATGTGTTTTTGAAGGCATAAGAGACTCCTTAAGGCTTTCACCGAAATGCCCTGTTTTTCTTGCCAAAAAACTGCTGTTGCTGCGTTATATTTTTCTGTCCCGAATGCATGACACGGCCATGTCATGTTTTAACTGGAAATGGACACGGCCGTGTCAAGCTCTCGACTTTGGGCCCTGATTTAATTTAAACCGGACACTGCCGTGTCCAATTCCTTTGCATTTCGGATAAGACCGTGTCCGCTCAGTAGGTTTTGGTTGGGAGGAGTTTCTTTCGTCGTTTCGTTGCTTTTCGTTGGTTCTTCTTGTCTCGTTTATGATGTATATGCATGATTAACTTGTTGTATGATGTGTTAAGCTTGATCTTGTGAATTTATGATTTATGCTTTGCCCTCGTTTGTGAAAAATGTTCTTGTTTGCATGTTATGTCTCTATATGACCTAATGTGAATTCATTCCATATTCTTTGCATCATAAATATACATACACATATGCCGAGCGTCTAATGTGGTTCATTTTGAGTCTAAGGTTGTCCTTTACCTTTGTTTGCCTTTAGGTTCGTTCCTTGGTTGACGAGGTGGTCTTCTAGGCGTTCGTTTGCTTCCTTTGCTCCCGTTGCTTCTCGGAGGTGAGGTTTCTTTCTTTTTAGCTATTATGACCTACATCCCTAATTGTAATTTAAGCCCGCATGCGAATTATATATATGTATAAATAAGTGTTGGATATGTATTTTGCGGGAATTGGCCCATTTGCTATGAAATCCATTGAAAAGGCTTTTATAAGTATATAAGCTAAGTTTTGTTTATTCGTTTTCGAAAAGGGTTGGTGTGCGTACGTGTTAAGTTTTGACAAGAAAAGCTTTTGTGATAAGTACGTTTTGTGAGATATGTGTCTGTGAGTTCCGTGATTTGTGTGATGGGCCCCGGAGATTGTGGGTAAGGGAGACCCGGGACGACCATTGGGGTCGCCGGTTACGACCCCTGTGCACTTCTCCACCAACGGGAGGCTTAGTTCTCCTATGCCGACGGATCGCATTTTGGCATTGTCGTCGAAGGACTCGGGCGGGATCCCCCGGTTCATCAGTTCTGTTCTGTGGTGGGAACCGAGAGGGGCACCTCTCTTCCCCAATGGTGTAAAGGTGGGATTGTTTTATGAGTTTTGCTTTAGTCTGAGTAAGTGTGTGTGAGAACTCGTTCTCGCCGTGTTTCCGTTTATGCTTTGTATCCGATATGGTTTGGTTTATGCTTATGTATCCGATACGGTTTGTGAAACGGGGTGGACTCCTAATTTGTAAAACTTGTTAGATTTTGGCCTTTGGTCCTAACTCTTTCTTCGTATATATAGTATCACGTGTTAAACCTTTTGTAATGTAAAAACCACTCCCGATTCATGAACATTTTCGATTTGTATATGCTTGGCTCTTATGTATACGTTATGTGTGCGTGTGTTAGCCCCCTCACCAGTCTCTAGGACTGACCCTCGTTGCTCCTTCTCTTTTTCCCCTTTTGTCTTGAGCTTTGCAGGTACCCGATTGGGAGTCTGGCTAGGCGGCAATTGTCTTTCGAGTCTTGGGAGTTGTTCGAGTCTTTGTAGAGTCCTTGCATTACATATTTACTTTCCCGCTTTGGTACTACGTACATTTGGTACTATGTATAAATAATTATAAGCTATGTTTTGTAATTTGAAGCTTTGAATATTTCTTTTAGCGCGGGGTGGGCAAAGCATGTTGAAATATGTATATCTCTTTCTGAGCTTTTATATCTGTAATTGGTTTGTTTTGTGATCCTGTGGCTTCCGCACCTCTGATTTAATTTATTGCGCACTCTGTTCAGGGTCCAGACCGCCTAGCTTAGGTTTGATTTTTTTTGTTTGTCACCTGTTCACCATGGTTCGATGCGGGGATGGGGTTCCCCTTTCAATTCTCGTGTTGGACTATGGTGCGGGGGATGTGGCGCCCTCCGCTCCGGGGTGTTACATACTCCGTGTATATGCAAATTGACACGAATTGGAGCACATTAGGATGACCAACAAACCACAAAAAAATGCAACAGCAGCAGTCCAGTTCTGTCTTGGATCATGCATAAGAACAGGTCATGTATTTCGGTTTTGGGGCTTAAAATGGATCCAAAGGCTTGCAATATGAATTCTAACAGATAAAACAATGAGTGTACATCATATCCATGCAAATTCACACGAAATGAAGGCCATTTGATCAAGCAACAAAACATGATTCCATGCAGCAGTCCGAAACAGGGGAGGCAGTTTGATATCTAAGTTTGGAGCTCTATATCTCATAATTTCGTCAAAGGGTCTAAAGAGAAAATCATCCTAACATCATATACTATCAGTTAGGAAACAAATAGGCCAAGAAACAAACTCATATAATCATTTATAAGGAAGGAATCAGCTACACAACTAGGTAGGTCATTAGAGCAAAAATCCCCAACAAGTCCTATTCATGCTCTTAGCCCAAACCCTCATCAAATCTGATGCAAAGCAAGTATTAAATGGATGAAATCATGTATAAAAGAGTAGAGGATACATAAATATACATACCTTCAAGATATGGAGAAGAAAGGAAGTGATTTGAGCTCAAAAATCAGAAGGCCAAGGGTTTCTCTTTTCCTTCTTCTTCTCTCCACTCTCTCTCGATCTGCTGCAGAAAGAAGGGGGGTTTGGCTCGGTTTTGCTGATTAAAAGGGAGGAAAAGGGGGTTAACTCTAGTACACAAGTCATGGGTTAAAGTATGGTTAGGTTTAGGTTGGATTAAAGGGTCCCACCATGAAGACTAGTCAACAAAAGGGTTATTCTTGCACGAGTTGTTCGTTACGGTTGGATTTTGGAGGTCTTAATGATCTCAAAAAGGTATGAGGCTTGTTCCATTGTCTCCGAATCATCGATACCAAGGAAACGGAGGTGACGGAATTCGAATCCGAATTCCCGAGCTCAAGATATCAATTACGGAACCAAGGGTGCGCTAATTGCTCGTTAGCCCCCGACTTGGATTCCAAAATTAAAATAAATCCGAAACACATGCACATGAACCCGAAAATACGAAACGAACATATAATCACATACAAGACACGTATAAGTCCAACATATTAAATTTGCACGAAATTTCGATATCAAATTAAATAGAAACGAAGCAGGTAAAGGAGGCTCATAAACAATGCAACAATGAAATTCATAATATTACAATTAATTTAACTGTGGTATGAATTGAAAACAATTTTGCATGAACTTATGCAATCTATGTTAATTAATTATGCATGCATGACATTATAAATTATATACGTATGTGATTTATATATATATATATATATATATATATATATATATATATATATATATATATCAATTACATTATAAATTATATACGTATGTGATTTATATATATATATATATATATATATATATATATATATAATATTAATATCATAAAAATAAAGTAATTAACATTTAATACATTTAAAATAAAATTAAATACATAAAATACGTATAAATAATTATTTCGCACAATTTGGTAACCACATACGTCATGCTGTACAAATAAAAAAAACTGGGGTGTTACAATGTGACGCCCCGTTTCTCGATCAAGGTATGCTTTGGTACGAGAGTGAACGATTTACCTTTTCTTGCATGAATCATGTGAATAATATGCCTTAATTGACCGTTATGCTTGAACTTATGTGGAATATATGATTTGTATGAAATACATGACTAATTGATGTGTTAATTATGTGCTTGTATTGTTCTTATTGAGCTTTGATAGCATGCTTTATGCTTAAACAAAACAATGTGCTTATTTGGACATTGAAGCATAATTTAGGGACTAAAAGGTAAATTTATTTTCCAAGCCTGAAACTAGATAGAACTTAATGAAATTGAGTAGATAATTCAATTACGAGTTCGTGGGTTTTTGAATCGCTCGATTTGGAGTTCGGACGAAGAAGTTATGGCCATTCTACGAAAAGTCAACCTTTTTATAAGACTTATAACCCAATTCCGAACTTAGCCCAATTTGAGACCCAATTTCACTCCTAACCCGCTCCAATTGACCCGGTTCGCGACCCAAATAGCTGACCCAAATAACTAAATCAGATTTTAATACCCAACATCCCATTTCACGTTATTTGAAAGATTCAAACCCTTCTCTCCCTCACTTTTCTCTCCAACCCATTCATCTTCTCTCAAGAACACCTTCAAGCATTTTCAAGAGACAAGATTGGAGATTGAAGCTAGAGATTCAAGACTCAAGACCAAGCTATTCTCTTCAATTCGCAGCTCCTAAGGTAAGGTTTTTGTGTAAATGCTTGGGTTATGCTTTGAAGCTTGAAGTTCTTGGTAGAAGCATGAACTAGGGTTGAATTTTATGAGTTTAATCCATGTTTATTTGATGAATTCGTGTTCTAAGTATGCTATTTGGACCCTAGAAACATGTTTAGGTTGGATTCCATCTATTCTCTTGATTTCACCATTTTTGAGTTTTTGAAGATTTGAAGAAATTCTTGCATGTCTAAGATTTATTTGATTTCTTGCAATCTTGGTGTTGTAGAATGATTATGCTTGAGTTGTTATGAGGTTTGGAATCAATTTTAGTTGAATTCATGCTAGGATTAGAGATTCATCATTGAAGAGCATGCTTGAACTATGAAGATTTTATGCATATATGTAATTCTTGCTTAAATGATTCCATTCTTGGATTTTATGCTTATATTATGTTCTTATATGATATATGAATGTTTTATGATGCTTAATTGAGGTTTTGGAATCTTAATTTCATGTTTTGGGGTGTTTAGAACTCATTCCCGTCGAATTCGAAGGTGGCTGTCATTTTTTTTTTAAGTTCTGGGCAGAATCCACTAGGGTGGATTTTTGCTGTGTAAAAATCCATGGGGGTGGATTTAAGGCAGTAGCTCTGGACCAAATCCGCGAGGGTGGATTTTCTGTGAAGGAAAATCCACGGGTGTAGCGCCCGGAGCGGCGAGCCACCACATCCCCCGCACCTAGCCCCGAACCCACATATGAAATAGAAATCCATACATGAGTCCAAGACTAAGCGAATGGGAACCTACACGCACACGCTAAGCCAGGCGGAGCTAAGACAGGACTAGAGTGCGCAAAATAATATTAATGCGGAAGCAAATAATCAAATCCAGGAAGATAAATCCACAAAATATACAAAATAGAAAATTCATGCATAATTCATTAACCGAATGATAACATATACCTACTACAATTTCCACAATCGAATCATATACTAAAGCATGACTGAATGCAAATGAAAATGCAACTCGAACTAGAAGACTTGAACCCGACCGAGTCAAGACTCCGCCTAGCATGCCCAACCTGCAAACTGAAGAGTTGAAAGGAGAGGGTCAGTCCACCGACTGAGTGAGGGGGGGCTGAACTCACACACACTATACATAATAAGGCGCAGAGCACGTATCAAAAGAAAGATTATGAACCGGGAGTAGGGTTTTGCATACCAAAACTATTTTCAAATCAAACTTATACATATCTCATCTTATTCATAACTTAATAAACTGAGCATACTCATATCTTAATAAAAGAGAAAGCTCCTATCCCGTTTCATAATCAACATAACAGATCATAATCATATACTCGGCGACTCCCACCTTACTTCCATATCGTATCATAACAGAAAACAAACAAATATCATAAACAATCCAACCCCAACACCATGTAGTTCGGGGAGCAAACCCTCACTACTCGTACAGATACAAACACACACGGGGTAGCTAACCCACACTGTGCCTTCCCAGGTTATCCACCGAGGGCTCAAGATACCATGCCTTCCCAACCTCCATAGGTCGCACGTGAATATCTCAAATGAGAACGTGCACAGGGGTCATAACCGACGACCCCATGGTCGTCCCAGGTCTCCCTTACCCGCGTCTCGGGGCCCAACACAACAGAACATAGCATATCAATTCATAACTCGCTACACACCAAACTTATCATATCGTATCAAAATCATACTTACGTACCTTATCGGAGCATACCATACCTTGCAACTTAGCGTATGCTATAAACGTACCTCTCCGTGTCATCCTAATCTGCAGCTGGTATGAAGACACACGGTTTGGAGCATAGCCTCGTTGCAAAACATTTCAAGCTTACATATGCTCATACATATACAGTTCGAAAAACCTTTAACCGTATGACAAAATCATAAACGTATCGTATAAACATATATCTATTATATAAATATGATAGAATAATCACATGCAGGCTTGAAAACGAGCACAGAAGGTTATAGGTCGCTTTAACTAAACAGAAATCCTAAAACCTCACCTTTTACCAAGACTACTCACGAACGAGCGTTGACGACCAAGAAGAAGCTTAAATGGTGGAACCGACTCCTCCGGAACTCAACTCTGAGAAAACGAACATAAACTTAAGACTTAGACTCAATCATGGACCACTTAGACGTACGGCGATGCATACGAATGAAATGGATGCATATGAAATTCAAGAATGTATCATTTAGGTCATTTAAATTCAAAATACGTACGAACCGAATCAAATAAATTCATAAACGAAATTCATAAAATATAACAAATAATTTAAATCATAAAAATCACATTTCATACATAAGAATTCATATAAAAGCATAGGGCCATATTAATTAAAACCTCAAATTAAAGTACTTAAATTTTCAAATTACATAAATATATATCGTAATATATATATCTATATATATATACATAAATTTAAAGTATAGTATATAAATATATATACCTACACGTAGCAGCCCACAAAACAAACACTTAAAAATCCTTCTCATGCATGTAAAGTCCATGCAAACTTCATGCATTAACAGCCATGCATCCCTACGTAACCACCATGCAAAACAAAAGCAAACCATGTATAATAATTCATGTAATGCTAAGGAAACAAATCAAAACATGTCAGTTGCAGATTCATCTCCCCGCCCAGGGGAGATTTTCTTCTTTAAAGTACCCTCCCGGGTACTTCGATGTAGAAACTCTCTGCATCACGTACCCGGCCGGGTACTTTTCTTGAAGAAAATCTCCCCGGCCGGGGAGACAGTCCAGGCGCGAGAATGGTAGCAGTTCGAGCAACGGTTCCCTGTTCCAAAGGTAAGAAAACAGAGCAGCAGCTAGCAGGTACCAAAGGCAACAAAAACAGCAACAAAAGAAGACATAAACTCCCACAAATCTGATCCAAAGCTGACAGCAAGTAGAGGAGAAGAAGAAAGGTGCTAAACTCATGTATATATCTTCCAAAACCTCATGAACATTAAAGGTATCTCTCATATAACTCAACTACCAACAAAGTCAGCTATAATCAACAATAAATGAAGCATAAATGATCAATATTCCAGCTCCAATTCAAGCAAAACACCAAGAAATGAGATGGAATTCAATAATGGAATATAAACCTAACTATTCATGTGTTGAGCCAAAACTATATCAAACATGGATGAAAATCAGATTTTCTTAGATTAAAATGACCACTTAATCATGTACGTATCAAATACAAGCTTACCCTTTGAAGATGGTGAAGGAAAATGAAGATTAGAGCTCAATCTCTTCAAGGTGTGAATAGTGACGGGAATGGTGGGTTGCTGCTCCAAATCTGATTTTTCCTTTCCTTTCTTGCATATGGATCGAGATGAGGGAGACAAGGAATGATAAAGGGCTGAGTGGGTGAGTTGTGGGTCCAAGAATCACTTGAAAAGGCTAAAAGATGAGGGACTTATGTGCAAATTAGCGAAAGGTGGTCATATGAGCGCGAATCAGTTTTCCGGGCCAGATTCGGAGTATCAAACAGGCTTAGAAAAATGTGAGGCCAGGTTCCTTAGCTTGAAAATCTCGTTACAAGTCCGGCGCCCCTTCCGGAATTCAAATCCGAATTCCCGAGCTCAAGTTATAAATTCCGGAACACAAGGTGCGCTAAAAGTAGTTAGGCCCTCGAGTCCCCAAAACAAATAAAATGGTGCGTTACCATTTCAAACAAGTCCGAAAATGTAAAACGATCACATAAACAAATCCATAACTCACAAATCTCCAACATATCAGAAAAGCTGTAGCACCCACACGTAGGGCCACATCCCCCGCACCATGATCCAAACCCTTACTATTCACGTAGAGAGACAAAGGCACACCAAACCTACTCCAAACTCAGAAATTAAACCATAGAAATGACGAGCACGACGAGGGGATTCCGAAACATACTCAAGTTCGAGAAAAGACGAAGAAACGGGGAAGATCTTGGCTTGGGAAGTTTGGATGATCACTTGGGGTTTTTGGCTCCTTGCTTGGCTTGGTTGCTGCTGTTATCACATAAAGAAGGAAAAAGGAAGAATGGTTCAGCCTTTAAGGCTGAACCGGTCGGTTCACGGGTTCGGTTCAAGGTTCCCGGTTCAAGTTGGTTCGGTTCAACAAATACAGGTTCAAATAAGGCCAACTCAATTAAACAAGTAATTCATATAAGTTCAAATAATTCATATAAGTCGCATACAATTAATCCGAAACGCAAATATTAATAAATCACATAATTTACCTGTACCGACTGTGAGTCGGGGTGTTACAACCTCCCCCCCTTCGGAGAACCTGGTCCCCAGGTTCACTATCTGACCTGAGAACAACTCCGGGTACCACCGTCTCATCTTCTCCTCGGTCTCCCAAGTAGACTCTTCGGATTTCTGATCTCTCCAAAGAACTCGGACCAAGGGAATCTGTTTATTCCTCAACACTTGTATCTTCCGGTCTTGAATCTCAACCGGGTGTCTTACTATCGTCAAATCCATCTCAAGTTGTACCTCTTCAACAGAGAGAATAGTTGCTTCCTCGGGATAAAATTTCCTGAGCTGCGAAACATGAAACACATTATGTATCCCGGTCAGTCTCGGCGGTAGGTCCAACCTATACGCCACTCCTCCAATTCTCTCAAGGATTTCAAAAGGTCCAAGGTATCTTGGGTTAAGCTTCCCACCTCGACCTATTCGAGAAAATCCCTTTCTCGGAGATGCTTTTAAGAAAACCTTATCTCCGACTTCAAACTCAAGGGGCCTTCTCCTCTTATCCGCATAGCTCTTCTGACGGTCCTGAGCTGCCTTCATTCTCTGTTGAATCAACTTAACCTTGGCAGTGGTCTTATCCAATCTCTCTCGAGGTGTAGCTCTTTCGAGCTTGTTCTCCTCTGTCCACTGCCAATCTTCCATATCCCAAAATAGAGGCGATCTACACTTCCTTCCATATAGTGCCTCGTAGGGAGCCATACCAATAGAAGTCTGAAAACTGTTGTTATAGGCAAACTCAACCAGAGCTAAATGCTTGTCCCACTTTTCCTTAAAATCCAAAGCACACGCTCGTAACAAATCCTCTAAGTACTTAATCAATCTCTCTGATTGTCCATCCGTCTGAGGATGAAAAGCGGTGCTGAATTTAAGCCTCGTACCCAACCTACTCTGAAGATCCTGCCAAAACTTAGCTGTGAACCTCGGATCACGATCTGAGACAATGCTAGCAGGCGCCCCATGAAGTCTCACAATCCCGTTACAATATAATTCTGCTAACTTCGGAGTCTTGTAAGACATCTTCACCTTGAGAAAATGAGCTGACTTGGTCAATCGGTCGACTATCACCCAAATTCCATCATAACCTCCTCTTGATCTTGGCAAGCCGGACACGAAGTCCATAGTCACTTGCTCCCACTTCCATTCAGGAATCGGAAGTGGTTGGAGGGTTCCTCCCGGTTTCTGGTGTTCTGCCTTCACCACTTGGCACGTGAGACACCGCTTCACAAAGTTCGCGACATCTCTCTTCATGCCATTCCACCAGAAGTATTCCTTTAAATCTCGGTACATCTTCGTACCACCGGGGTGAATGGAATATCCAGAACGGTGTCCTTCCTCAAGTATTAGCCTCTTGAGGTCTTCTGGGACACAAACCCTGGTCTTGAACCTGAACAAACCGGAATCATCAAACCCAAACTTCGTCTCGGGGTCTATCCTAGACCGAACCACTAGTCTCTGAATCTCTGTATCCGAAGCTTGAGAATCCAATAACCTCTGTTTCAAATCCGGCTGAACTGTGATGTTAGCTAACCGAGCTACTGAAACTACAACCGTCGAACCCTGTCCTGAAGACCCTGCACTCAAACCTGAAACACCTGCTTTTCTGCTCAAAGCATCTGCCACGACATTAGCCTTGCCCGGATGATACTGAATCGTGCAGTCATAATCCTCTAAGAATTCCATCCAACGCCTCTGTCTATTATTAAGCTCCTTCTGAGTGAAAAGATACTTGAGGCTCTTATGATCCGTGAATATCTCGAAAGTCGTCCCATAGAGATAATGACGCCACTTCCTCAAAGCAAACACAACCGCTGCAAGCTCAAGATCATGAGTGGGGTAGTTCTTCTCGTGTTCCTTCAACTTTCTAGAAGCATAGGCCACCACTCGGCCATTTTGCATCAATACACATCCGAGTCCTTCCTTAGAAGCATCTGCAAAAACTGAGTAGCCCTCGGATCCCTCGGGTAGGGTAAGAACTGGTGCTAAAGTTAATCTTTCCTTCAAAGCTTGGAAACTTCTCTCGCACCCATCATCCCACTCATACTTCACCTCCTTTTTGGTTAATCGAGTCAACGGGCAAGCAATTTTAGAGAAATCCTTCACAAATCTCCTATAGTAACCCGCTAACCCGAGAAAACTTCTTATCTCGGAGGCATTCTTCGGTCTTTCCCACTGAACCACTGTCTCAATCTTAGAGGGATCAACTTCAATCCCCTCACCTGAAATTATGTGACCCAGAAATGACACTCTGTCGAGCCAGAACTCGCACTTGCTAAATTTGGCATAAAGCTTGTGCTCTCTAAGGGTCTCCAAAACAATCCTGAGATGAGATGCGTGCTCTTCTGCAGACTTAGAATACACCAAAATGTCGTCTATGAAAATGACCACAAACTTGTCAAGATACTGTCTAAACACTCGGTGCATCATATCCACGAACACGGCTGGAGCGTTAGTTAACCCAAACGGCATCACTACAAACTCGAAGTGTCCATAACGGGTATTGAACGCAGTCTTAGAGATATCCTCTTCCCGGATACGAAGTTGGTAATATCCCTGCCTCAAATCTAACTTAGAGTACACCTGTGATCCTTGCAAGATATCAAACAACTCTTCGATATGAGGTAAAGGATATTTATTCTTCACTGTCATCCGGTTCAACTCGCGGTAATCTATACACATCCTCAAAGTCCCGTCCTTCTTCTTCACAAATAACACAGGAGCACCCCACGGGGATGTACTCGGACGGATGTAACCGCAAGTCAAAAGCTCATCCAGCTGGGTTTTCAACTCCTTCAACTCAGCAGGAGCCATCCGATACGGTGTCTTAGAAAAAGGCTCCGCTCCAGGATAAAGGTCGGCCACAAACTCGATGTCCCTATCAGGTGGTAAAGAACCCAAATTCTCAGGGAATACATCGGGAAACTCACTCACGACCTCTGTCTCCTCAAGTTTGGCCTGATCCTTCGATTTATTCAGAAGGTAAGCCACAAAACCTGTCGCACCGTCCCGGAGGAGCTTACTTGCTTCCATAAAAGACACAAACGGGCTGGACTTCAACCTCTCACCCGTAAAGACCACGGACCCCAAAGAAACTTTCTTCTCATGACAATCCAACTGAGCTCGGTATCTGAAGAGAAAATCCATGCCAAGGATAACCTCAAACTTCTTCAACGGTAGAACTATCAGATCTGCAGGAAAAACTCGGCCCTCAAACCCCACCGGACACTCCCTAAACACCCTGTCAGCTTCCAAAGATCCTCCCAAAGGAGTATTCACCACATACACATGCGCAGATAATTCATCAAGTAAAGGCAAAGAAGCAATAATATCCCGGGAAATAAATGAATGCGTAGCCCCGGGATCAAACAATGCATGTAGTGATATGCCATGAATGTTTATTGTACCTTCTATCACGGTGTTCGGGTCGACATCAGCAGCTTCCTCCTCTCCCTCCAAAGCAAACACGCGAGCCTGCACAACCGGCCTCCTATTCGGGCAAGCATCAATCAAGTGATCAGAAGACCCACACGCGTAGCATTTACCCAGAAGCTTCCAACACCTCTCAACTGGATGTCTCCCCTGACAATGAGAACAAACGGGTGGTCCCTGAGCTGGAGCCGGTCGAGCTGGAATAGCAGGAGGTACCACGGGACCGGTAATACGGGGCTTTTTGTTCCCTAAACCCTGGGGACGAAAAGCCGGTGGAATAGGAGCTCGTGGAGCATAAGAAACGGGCCTCTTACCCGATCCAGAAACTGATCCCGATCCTCGAGTAGAAGAGAAAGGTGGAGGCTTCAACCGAGCCATTTGGGCCTCAACTTGAATTGCCCTCTTCGTAACCTTGGCCCAAGTACTCACATTAGTAGCTTGTAAAGCTTCTTGAATATCCCGACGAAGTCCATGAAGAAACGTTCGGGCCTTATGATCATCATGGTCGGTGATGTGAGTAGCATAAGGAGCTAGCCTCTCAAACTCCAATAAATAATCCTCCACCGTCCGATTCCCTTGCCTCAAATTAGTGAACTCTTGGAGGCGACGTTCTTGTGCACTATGGGGAATATATTTCTCATGGAATTCCTGCACAAACGTCTCCCAATTGAATTCCATACCCGTTCTCTCAAGCCTGGATCTCACACTCCTAAGCCAAATAGCCGCTGGCCCTTGAATAACACGCCCGATGCAAACAGCCTTGTCCTGGGAATTCCCCTGACAGATCTCCCAAATACCTCGAATCTCAGACAACCACTCTTCCGCCTTAATATCATCATCTCCATACCACTTTGGAGGATTGTTGTTCCGGAAGTCCCTATACACGGCGGAAATATCTTGTCCTTCACCCGGATTTGCATTACCCCTTTGATTTTGTTGGAGTTGATTAAGTAGGGCTTGGACAATATTCTCCGCATTCATAGGTGGTGGCGGAGGTGCATTCTGTGGAGCCGGCTCGTTCAAATCAGGGGTTTGTTCACGATTATTATGTCTTCTTGGAGGCATCCTGAAATTCATAGATTCAAGCAATATAGATGCATGTACATTAGTGTATGAATATGTATACAATTTAAGGAAATAATCAAGTAAACAAGTAATCAATCAGTCAAGTAATCACATACCCAAATCATGTATTCACACCTGCACATAGTCAAAAGTCACATTGTCCTAAGCCGTACGACCTAGACAGACCCACACGACACTAGAGCCCGGTTTTGCAGCCGCGCTCTGATACCACTTAAGGATGTAGCACCCACACGTAGGGCCACATCCCCCGCACCATGATCCAAACCCTTACTATTCACGTACAGAGACAAAGGCACACCAAACCTACTCCAAACTCAGAAATTAAACCATAGAAATGACGAGCATGGCGAGGGGATTCCGAAACATACTCAAGTTCGAGAAAAGACGAAGAAACGGGGAAGATCTTGGCTTGGGAAGTTTGGATGATCACTTGGGGTTTTTGGCTCCTTGCTTGCCTTGGTTGCTGCTGTTATCACGTAAAGAAGGAAAAAGGAAGAATGGTTCAGCCTTTAAGGCTGAACCGGTCGGTTCACGGGTTCGGTTCAAGGTTCCCGGTTCAAGTTGGTTCGGTTCAACAAATACAGGTTCAAATAAGGCCAACTCAATTAAACAAGTAATTCATATAAGTTCAAATAATTCATATAAGTCGCATACAATTAATCCGAAACGCAAATATTAATAAATCACATAATTTACCTGTACCGACTGTGAGTCGGGGTGTTACAAAAACGCAAAATTTCGATCTCAAATCGAATGCAAACGCAACCCATTTCTACCAATAAACATATTATTCAAATAATTAAAACTAATTTTCAAGAAATAATACATAAAATAAAATTAAATTAAATCAAACGAATTAAAACTAAATAAAAATTTTATTAAAAAGGCTATTTTTCAATTAGGTCCAAAACTTTTAAAAAGTTCCAATTAAGTCCAAATCTAAGTTTTCAATTAAGTCCACTAATTTTAAAGTCATACAATTACATACTTAAATCACGTATATCACATAAATTCACGAAATTAGCATACTCGGGAATTAAATTCAAAATAGGAAAATTAAATACAAAAGTTAAAACGTGAAAATTAAACAATTAGAGCATATAAATCACTTAAACAATTAACTCAACGCATAAATTAGATCAAAAGAACACTTAAAACGTCAGAAAAATCTCTCGTGATGTCATACCTGGCTCGTCGGAGAGACGGGGTATCACAACGGGGGTGGATTGTCCCCAACCTTGTTTTCTTGACTCGTTTCGCTTGTTTTGACTCTTGTATGTCCTTTTCTTGTTTCTATAATACCTTTAATGACTTGTGGCCTTATTATATGTGGTGGAACTTCTTGCATATCACTTGTTATGATTTTGTTGCCTTGATCAAGTTTAAGTTGTCACATTTTGCTAAGTTATACATTTACTTGAACTTGTATGACTTCCTACGTTATGTGTGACCTTGACATGCTATACATGCTCATGATTAATCCTCACATTTCATTAAGTGCATGATATGACTCCATAAGCATATATAACTCTCATAACTGACTTGTTACTTAATCCGTGCGTCGTTTACTTGGTTTGGGTCGAGTCTCACCTTTGTTAGTACGTTTGTCTTGTTAGGTGGTGCGTCTCCGGCCGAGTAGTTCGTTGCTCGTGGTCGACCTTTGAGTTCTTGGTAAAGGTGAGGAGTTATATATATGTAAAATGTTTTCAAAACTGTGGACACCTATAGCCTTTCATATTTGTTGGTTTTGAACTCCCGTTTTGAAAATGTATATTTAGGCTTTATAAGCCAAGTTTTGTGAGCTTTGCTCGTATTATGAATATTTGCTTGTGGAAAACGGTTTACAAGTAAAACTTGAAGTTTTGGTATATGGGATAGATACCCAAAATGGTTTTGAGACTTCCGTTCGAATATTACATATGTGTGAGTTGTGTAGCGAGGTTATGTATACCATGCAAGGACTCTTGCTTGGTTGGATCTTTTGATAACGCTCGGGGCGGAGTAAGTGGTAAGACCGGGAACGCAAGGGCGGACGGTTAAACCCTTACGAAGTACCCACTTTTGGACAAGTTTGCTAAGACTCCGAGGAGGTTTCGGGGTTAAGGTAAGCTTGGGGGAAGGTCGGTTTCATGGACCCACTTCTCCGTGGTTCTTTTGCGATGTTCGGGGGCTGTACACTCTCCACATCAACGGTGTAAGGATGGCTTGGTTTGATTTCTTTTGGTTTGGGTAGTAAGGATGGAGTGCTCATACTCGCCGAGGCGGTGCTTCGGTTCATGATTCGATTTTTATAAAACTTGCATTGTTTTCCAAAAGAATTCGGATCATGAATATCTTTGATTTGAGCATGCATTGACCTCTTATATTTAAACTATGTAACCTTCTCCTCACCGGTTCCGTTTGAACTGACCTCCTTTACCTTTCGTGTCCGCAGGTCGCGTTTTGGAGTCTTGCTAGGTGGGGTCTTGCTTTGAGAGTTGTGTCGAGTCTAGCTTGTACTCGTTGTGTCTTTACATACTTCATATTTATGTCGCTTATGTTTTGGATTTATGGATTTAGAATGTATGATGTTATTATGCTAGTTTAGACCATGTTGGTCACTAGGATGATTTTACATTCCGTATTTTGAGCATTACGTGCTGGACCGTGACGGTCATCTACTTGTTGAATATATAATTCTCTTAGACCTTGTTGAATGTATTTTAATTCGAGCTTCCGCATGCTTGTGATTGTTTACGCACTTTGTGAGTCTAGTACCGCCTAGCTAGGATGTCCGTTTGTCACCGCTTGCTTCATTCTTGGCGGGTATATGGATAGCAATTCTATATACAAGCTAGCACAGTAGCGCGGGATAGGCGTGGATGCCCTTATAGGGGCGTTACACCCCTATTTGGTTGGTATCAGAGCCAAAGGTTCAAAACCGGGCTCTTGAGTCGTCTTAAGTCGTCTAGGTTGTACGACTTAGGGACAATGTGCTTTCGTGTTTATTTATTTCGCTTTATATGTGAACGTGACATGAGCATATAACTAACCAACATGCATACATGATTGAATTGTGTAGGATGCCTCCACGTCGTCGTGACCGTTCTCCGGCTCGTGGAAATAAGCAAGATCCTCCAGGGAATAATCCGAATCCACCACCATCGCCGCCTCTACCTAATGCAGCGGATCTTATGGCTCTTATGACTCTGTTTGTGCAAGCCGTGAATGCACAACAAGCCGCATAAGCACCTCCTCCACCACCGGTTCCAGTTGAGAATGTTTATGACCGATTTAGTAGGCGCCGTCCACCTATATTTCCGGGTACTACGGATGATTTGAAAGCAGAGTATTGGATCACTACCATTGAGAGGATTTTCCGGGTTGTCACTTACACCGAGACGGAGAAGGCTTTGTGTGCTATCGATCTTCTTCGTGATGAGGCTTATAATTGGTGGCGTAGCACTATATCCCGCCTTGGGGTTGGTGAAGATAATGTTACATGGGAGATGTTCGCTAGAGAGTTTCGGGCACATTACATCCCGAAGCAAGCAAGGAAGCGCCGTGAGAGGGAATTCATGAATTTGGAGCAAGGGAATATGTCCGTGACCGAGTACATTGCCGAGTTCAATCGATTGTCTCCGTATACACCTCATATCACCGATGAGGAAGACCGCAAGTGCGAGAAATTTGTGGAAGGACTTCGTGAGGAGATTTCAAGATCTTTGGCTCCGGTGCACATTGATAATTGGGCCGATGCTACCGGGTTAGCTTTGAAAGTTGAAGCGGAAGAACAAAGGCTTGGAACTAAGAAGGGTGTTATGGGTTCCGGTTTGGGATTTAAGAGAACAACTCCACAATCGTTCTCTAAGTCACCACAACCATCTTCTAGGGGTCGTTTTATGGGAAACAAGGGGAAAGGAAAGCAAACTCCACAAGTGGTGAAGAGGCATGATCCATGTGAGCATTGTGGGAGTACTACACATGTTGGGGGAATTGTTGGAAGAAGCATGGTAAATGCTTCAATTGTGGCAGCACTAAGCACTTGGTGAGGAATTGTGATCAACCTAGATCTCATGGTTCGGGTAACGAGGCAAGGCCCGTGGCACATGCACGTGCTTATGCTTTGGATGGAGAGCAAGAGAATGCCGAGATCGACCCTACCGCCGTGGTGCAAGGTACACTCCACATACATGGCATTCCCATACATGCATTATATGATCCGGGTGCATCTCATTCGTTTATTACTCCTTCTATGGCTACTATGTTAAATTTGCCTCTTGCGAGTGATTCTATGCTTTATATTGTGCGTTCTCCTTTGGGTGGTATGATTAGAACTGATTGCTTGTACCTTAATTGTCCGGTGAGTATTGAGGGACACGTTTACCCGGCGAATTTGATTGCTATTCCGATGAAGAAGTACGACGTGATACTCGGTATGGATTGGTTGTATGCGCATCGGGCGAAGATGGACTGTTTTGGGAAGAAGGTTGAGTTGGGTACCGGTGTGATTACGGGTTCGAGTGTTCGTGGGAGTCCATTTATTTCTTTGATGGAAGCTAAGAAGCTCATTCGTGATGGAGCTACCGGGTATGTGGCGTATGTGTTGAACCGGCCTAAAGATCAAGTTAAGCTTGAAGAAACTAATGTGGCGAATGAGTTCCCCGATGTCTTTTCGGAATGTTTGGGGACTTTGCCACCGGAAAGAGAGGTCGAATTTGTTATTGATCTATTCCAAGAGGCCGAGCCGTTCTCGAAGACGCCATATAGGATGGCTCCCGCCGAACTCAAGGAACTTAAAACTCAACTAGACGAGTTATTGGCGTGTGGGTTTATACGGCCGAGTACTTCGCCTTGGGGTGCTCCGGTGTTGTTCGTGAAGAAGAAAGATGGGACACTCCGTATGTGCATAGACTATCGGGAGTTGAATAGGATGACGGTGAAGAATAAGTATCCCCTCCCGCACATCGAAGAGTTGTTCGATTTGTTGCAAGGTTCGAAGGTATATTCGAAGCTCGATCTTCGACAAGGATACTATCAGTTAAGGATTAAGGAGTCGGATATACTGAAGACGGGCTTTAACACGAGATACGGACACTTTGAGTTCATTGTTATGCCCTTCGGACTAACCAACGCACCCGCAACTTTTATGGATTTAATGCACCGTGTTTTCAAGGAGTTCTTGGACAAGTTCGTTGTTATTTTCATTGATCACATCTTGGTTTTCTCTAAGTGGGTTGAGGAACACGCTCTACATCTTCGTTTGGTACTTGAGAAGCTACGTGAACACAAGTTGTATGCTAAGTTTAGCAAATGTGATTTTTGGATTAATCGGGTGTCATTCTTGGGACACATTATTTCCGGTGATGGGATTTCAGTGGATCCTTCTAAGATAGAAACAGTTTCTCTTTGGGAACAACCGAAGAACGTGTCGGAAGTAAGGAGTTTTCTTGGCTTAGCAGGCTATTACCGCCAATTCGTCAAGGATTTTTCTAAGATTGCCGCACCTCTCACATGATTAACTAAGAAGGAAACAAAGTTTGTATGGGATGAAGCTTGTGAAGAGAGCTTCCGTGTGCTTAAGGAGAAATTGACAACGGCTCCGGTGTTAACTCTACCGGAAGGTTCGGATGGGTTTTTAGTTTACACCGACGCATCCAAGGAAGGATTCAGGTGTGTGCTTATGCCAAATGGCCGGGTGATTGCTTATGCTTCGAGGAAATTAAAGGGGCACGAGAAGAATTACCCAACACATGATCTTGAGTTGGCCGCGGTGATATTTGCCTTAGTGAAATGGCGACACTACCTCTATGGAATTAAGTTTAAGGTGTTCACCGACCACAAGAGTCTCCGTTACTTGTTTACACGGAAGGAATTGAACATGAGACAACGACGGTGGATGGAAGTCTTGGAAGATTACGATTGTGTCATACAATGTCATCCGGGGAAGGCGAATGTAGTTGCGGATGCATTGAGTCGGAAAGCGAAGATTGCTAATCTTGAGGTTGATTCCGGTAAGGGTGAAACCGAGATCCTTGTTTCGCAATCACGGTTGGCTAACATCACTATAAGGTCGGATTTGAGGCAAAGGATCCTAGATGCTCAATCAAGAGATGTGTGATTTGTCAACGGGTTAAGGCCGAACATCAATTACCGACGGGAAAGTTGCAACCGATACCGATTCCCGAGTGGAAATGGGAACAAGTCACCATGGATTTCGTGACCGGGCTTCCGAGAGTTCGAAAGGGATTTGATGGGATTTGGGTTGTCGTGGATCGTCTCACAAAATCTGCACACTTTCTACCGATTCGATCAATCGATAAAGTGGAGAAATTAGCGGAGTTGTATCATCGAGAAATTGTGAGACTACATGGGATACCCGCTAGTATCATTTCGGATAGAGATCCTCGCTTCACTTCTAAGTTGTGGAAGGTTCTTAACAGATTATGGGGTACGAAGTTGAGTTTTAGTACCGCATGTCATCCGCAAACCGATGGACAATCCGAACAGGTGATTAAGTTTCTTGAGGATTTATTAAGGGCTTGTATATTGGACTTTTCGAATGAGTGGGATAAGGAATTGACTTTGATCGAATTCGCCTACAATAATAGTTACCAATCTTCGATCAAGATGGCACCGTACGAAGCTTTGTATGGCCGTAAGTGTAGGTCTCCTCTTTATTGGGATCTTGAGGAATGGAGATGGACCGAGGAAAACGGTTTGGAAAGAGGAACCAAGCCCGATTTGATTAAGGGAGCAATTGAGAAAGTGAAAAATATTAAACAACACATGAAAGCGGCACAAGACCGGCAAAAGAGTTATGCCGATCAGAGAAGGAAAGACTTGGAATTCGAAGTGGGTGACCGAGTTTTCTTGAAGGCAACACCGAGGAAGGGTTTCTCACGAATTGGAAAGGGTGGTAAGTTGAATCCGAGGTTCATTAGTCCGTTTGAGATTGTGGAACGTATTCGGGAAGTTGCCTATCGCTTGGAATTGCCTCCGAATCTCACGGGAATTCATAACGTGTTTCATGTGTCACAATTGAGGAAGTATTTTCGGGATGAGATGGAAACTATGCCAATTGAAGAGGTACAGTTGGATCCGGACTTGACATTTAAACAACAACCGGTAAATATCTTGGATAGGAGGGTTCAAGAGTTGAGGAATCGAAAAATTCCATTGGTTAAGGTACTTTGGAAAGATCTTAAGTCCGAAGAAGCAACTTGGGAGACGAAAGAGAAGATGCGGAGATATCATCCTGAGTTGTTTTTCGATGGTAAATCTGGGGACCAGATTTCTTTAAGGAGGGGAGGTTGTGACGCCCCGTTTCTCGATCAAGGTATGCTTTGGTACGAGAGTGAACGATTTACCTTTTCTTGCATGAATTATGTGAATAATATGCCTTAATTGACCGTTATGCTTGAACTTATGTGGAATATATGATTTGTATGAAATACGTGACTAATTGATGTGTTAATTATGTGCTCGTATTGTTCTTATTGAGCTTTGATAACATGCTTTATGCTTAAACAAAATAATGTGCTTATTTGGACATTGAAGCATAATTTAGGGACTAAAAGGTAAATTTATTTTCCAAGCCTAAAACTGGATAGAACTTAATGAAATTGAGTAGATAATTCGATTACGAGTTCGTGGGTTTTTGAATCGCTCGATTTGGAGTTCGAACGAAGAAGTTATGGCCATTCTACGAAAAGTCAACCTTTTTATAAGACTTATAACCCAATTCCGAACTTAGCCCAATTTGAGACCCAATTGCACTCGTAACCCGCTCCAATCGACCCAGTTCGCGACCCAAATAGCTGACCCAAATAACTAAATCAGATTTTAATACCCAACATCCCATTTCACGTTATTTGAAAGATTCAAACACTTCTCTCCCTCACTTTTCTCTCCAACCCATTCATCTTCTCTCAAGAACACCTTCAACCATTTTCAAGAGACAAGATTGGAGATTGAAGCTAGAGATTCAAGACTCAAGACCAAGCTATTCTCTTCGATTCTCAGCTCCTAAGGTAAGGTTTTTGTGTAAATGCTTGGGTTATGCTTTGAAGCTTGAAGTTCTTGGTAGAAGCATGAACTAGGGTTGAATTTTATGAGTTTAATCCGTGTTTATTTGATGAATTCGTGTTCTAAGTATGCTATTTGGACCCTAGAAACATGTTTAGGTTGGATTCCATCTATTCTCTTGATTTCACCATTTTTGAGTTTTTGAAGATTTGAAGAAATTCTTGCATGTCTAAGATTTATTTGATTTCTTGCAATCTTGGTGTTGTAGAATGATTATGCTTGAGTTGTTATGAGCTTTGGAATCAATTTTAGTTGAATTCATGTTAGGATTAGAGATTCACCATTGAAGAGCATGCTTGAACTATGAAGCTTTTATGCATATATGTAATTCTTGCTTAAATGATTTCATTCTTGGATTTTATGCTTATATTATGTTCTTATATGATATATGAATGTTTTATGATGCTTAATTGAGGTTTTGGAATCTTAATTTCATGTTTTGGGGTGTTTAGAACTCATTCCCGTCGAATTCGAAGGTGGCTGTCACTTTTTTTTTTAAGTTCTGGGCAGAATCCACTAGGGTGGATTTTTGCTGTGTAAAAATCCATGGGGGTGGATTTAAGGCAGTAGCTCTGGACCAAATCCGCGAGGGTGGATTTTCTGTGAAGGAAAATCCATGGGGGTGGATTGTCCCCAGCCTTGTTTTCTTGACTCGTTTCGCTTGTTTTGACTCTTGTATGTCCTTTTCTTGTTTCTATAATACCTTTAATGACTTGTGGCCTTATTATATGTGGTGGAACTTCTTGCATATCACTTCTCATGATTTTGTTGCCTTGATCAAGTTTAAGTTGTCACATTTTGCTAAGTTATACATTTAATTGAACTTGTATGACTTCTTACGTTATGTGTGACCTTGACATGCTATACATGCTCATGATTAATCCTCACATTTCATTAAGTGCATGATATGACTCCATAAGCATACATAACTCTCATAAGTGACTTGTTACTTAAGCCGTGCGTCGTTTACTTGGTTTGGGTCGAGTCTCACCTTTGTTAGTACGTTTGTCTTGTTAGGTGGTGCGTCTCCGGCCGAGTAGTTCGTTGCTCGTGGTCGACCTTTGAGTTCTTGGTAAAGGTGAGGAGTTATATATATGTAAAATGTTTTCAAAACTGTGGACACCTATAGCCTTTCATATTTGTTGGTTTTGAACTCCCGTTTTGAAAATGTATATTTAGGCTTTATAAGCCAAGTTTTGTGACTTTGCTCGTATTATGAATATTTGCTTGTGGAAAACGGTTTACAAGTAAAACTTGAAGTTTTGGTATATGGGATAGATACCCAAAATGGTTTTGAGACTTCCGTTCGAATATTACATATGTGTGAGTTGTGTAGCGAGGTTATGTATACCTTGCAAGGACGCTTGCTTGGTTGGATCTTTTGATAGCGCTCGGGGCGGAGTAAGTGGTAAGACCGGGAACGGAAGGGCTGACGGTTAAACCCTTACGAAGTACCCACTTTTGGACAAGTTTGCTAAGACTCCGAGGAGGTTTCGGGGTTAAGGTAAGCTTGGGGGAAGGTCGGTTTCATGGACCCACTTCTCCATGGTTCTTTTTCGATGTTCGGGGGCTGTACACTCTCCACATCAACGGTGTAAGGATGGCTTGGTTTGATTTCTTTTGGTTTGGGTAGTAAGGATGGAGTGCTCGTACTCGCCGAGCCGGTGCTTCAGTTCATGATTCGATTTTTATAAAAATTGCATTGTTTTCCAAAAGAATTCGGATCATGAACATCTTTGATTTGAGCATGCATTGACCTCTTATATTTAAACTATGTAACCTTCTCCTCACCGGTTCCGTTTGAACTGACCTCCTTTACCTTTCGTGTCCGCAGGTCGCGTTTTGGAGTCTTGCTAGGCGGGGTTTTGCTTTGAGAGTTGTGTCGAGTCTAGCTTGTACTCGTTGTGTCTTTACATACTTCATATTTATGTCGCTTATGTTTTGGATTTATGGATTTAGAATGTATGATGTTATTATGCTAGTTTAGACCGTGTTGGTCACTAGGATGATTTTACATTCTGTATTTTGAGCATTACGTGCTGGACCGTGACGGTCATCTACTTGTTGAATATATAATTCTCTTAAACCTTGTTGAATGTATTTTAATTCAAGCTTCCGCATACTTGTGATTGTTTACGCGCTTTGTGAGTCTAGTACCGCCTAGCTAGGATGTCCGTTTGTCACCGCTTGCTTCATTCTTGGTGGGTATATGGATAGCAATTCTATATACAAGCTAGGACCTTAGCGCGGGATAGGCGTGGATGCCCTTGTAGGGGCGTTACGTACAACCTCTCCCCTTTCCTCGGATTCACTATCTGCCTGGAAACAATTAATAAAGGAACCCCATTCCTCACAAGCAACTAGGAGAGAACCCCGTCTCTCAAACAACAATGAGAGAACCCCGTCTCCCAAAAGCAACAAAGAGAGAACCCCGTCTCTCGAACAACAATGAGAGAACCCCGTCTCTCGAAAGCAACAATGAGAGAACCCCATCTCTCGAAAGCAACAATGAGAGAACCCCGTCTCTCAAAAGCAACAACAACGAGAGAACCCCGTCTCTCGTATAACAAGTGAAGAAGTTCAAAATACAAAATATAATCACAACGAAGAGCAACCAACAAGGAGAAAGCATCAAAACATCCAATTACGACAACTTAACCAAAACAACCACATAACGCGAAGGAACAATTATCAATTATTTACATCCAACATCGATTATACAACAATTGTTAACACATCAAAGAATCAAAGCATAGATTATCAAAATTATTTAAATTAACAATGCGTGTATGCATATGCCATGGATGTCTGAGGTACCGTTCACCGTGGAAATGAATTTGAAACCCAAAGCCTTCCTGGTCCCAAGGTATGGTCGGAACCCAAAAGCTAGCTCGACTCTTAGCATGTCTTTAATATCTTCAATGTGTCCACCTTCTTCCATTTCTCGGTTATACGTTAACCCTGATCCAATCAACCTGCCCTTCCAAACGAGTTTTACCCTACATCTTAAGATTTCGGACCGGTCTTCTTCACGGTTCACGTTTCCTTCTATAATTTGGTGAAACCTCTGAAATTCAATAACCTTTTTGATTAATGATCACAGCCTTCTTGACGAGTTCTTTCCAAACCGGATTGTAATCATCGGTTCACAAAAATTTTGGATTAATCTCTTCGTGGATCGTTTACTCATCCCTTCATCCTCTTAAAGCCATTGAGCGTGCATTAAATTTCAGTCCACCCAAATTTCAATCGAGGGGAAAACTTCCTTGATACTTCTTGATATTCAATTCAAGTCCTTCCTTAGTCACTTCTTTCTGATTCTTTTCTGCTCAAATTCCTTCTAACTCGTTATGGAAAAATGACTAGTGATGCAGTATGGTTTTATTTTGTTAAGTGATGTCCGAATTCCTCCAATCCTTAGTCAAATTACCCTCTATGGTTCCCATCATGAACATATTAATTTGATTTAATTTCTGTTCCCTGAGGCGATTTAATGGTCTCGCAGAAGCTCTTCCACCATTCCATTATTTTCCAAAATCCAAATCCCATGTATAGAAATGCTCAACAAACCATCTCCTCAATATCCCGTGGTGGCCTTCAACACTAACTCATTACTTAACGCTCACTTTAACCGTTTAACCGTTAAGGTTCTTTTATTTATTTCCGATCACACCATTTGGACCTCCAGGTCTTCCTTAGTTTGCAATTCCGTTACTCCTACGAAAATATTTCTTCGAGCACCATTTCAATTTTCCAATATGTTCCTCGGTCGTGCTCTCCCCCTTAAATTTCTATTGTCGCGTGTTGAACTCCATCGATTCTTCTTTTGTCGAAATTCTGGATGAATAATTTTCCATTAGAGAGGATTTTAATAAAAAGAACCCCAAAGTTTTGCTTTTAACTTCCCTTCTAATTTGCTTAATGTCCGAAACCCCTTTCCTATTCTTGTCCGATCCACACACCCCGCAATCAACTCTAATCTCGCTTCTCCTTATGAATTCCCGTTTCCATTAACCTATCCCTTACTTGAAATTCTTTATTTTCCCGACATCACCTTCCTTGTAACGTACCATCCCATTATTTCTTTTCTTCTTAACTCAGATGTGACCCGATCGAAGAAATACTTGATAAGTGGGATGAAAGAACTTCCTATCGAATAAACACTAAAATGCATGTCGGGTTAAAATGATGATGCACGTGGCATGCTTGCAACAATTAAATATGCCGCACAGTAGAACAACTAAATCAAATAGAAATACGCGCACCAACATAAGTAAAGAAAATAATAATTTGATGCGAAATATGATGCAAGTGCTATGAATGTTTTGGAACCTGTCACCAATATAGTAAGCGGCTAGCTCGGTAGCTTTTCCTCGTTCCTTCAATCAAGTGGTTACTTTGACTTGCTAATCATGCCTTGTCTTTCCCACGGTCTTCAAGTTTTCCATGAATCTCTTTGCATCACTCGTATCTTCTACTGTCTGGAATCGCAATTTCACGATCCCTGATTTCTTCGACATCCACTGAATTGGCCTCTGCATTTCTTCCCCGAGAATCACTCTTCAACATTGCCCAAATTCTCTTACAAAATTGAACCCTAATGTAATTCTGAACCCTACTTCTTGCCATCACCGTGATCAAGACTCCCGGGCTTATCCTTTATGAACTTAGATTGACGAATTAGCCTTGTTTTCCGATTGCTTATACCTGAGCGCATGATTTCCTTGTAAAGAGTCTTTGCCTTTCCTTACCGTTTCCAATTCGACCTCTCCACTCGACAATTCAGCTTGGATTTGGAAAACGAACTCAATTCCCATCCTCAACATCACCACCTTCCCTAAATTTGTACTTACCCCGTCAATTGCCTTTCTCTACTTTCCTCTCTACTCGTTTCTATCTTAATCGAAATCCAAAGCACCTAAATTTAAACTCTTCTCAATCTTCACCTCCACAATCTCGATTTCTAATTCCCAGATTTATTTTGAAACCCTTCTTTGACAACTCTTGGTGTCCAATTCCCCCTGGATTTATTTTACCTTAACTCCTCTCCGTCCTCGGTACCTCTTCAATAGTTCGAACCCTGAACCAAAATACCTTCAAGGTTCATTCACTTCATTCCTTAGGTTGAACGATCCCATTGATCCTAATTATGGCATCTTATGTAGGAGAGCCGTATATACCCATATTAGGAGTCATAACTATTCTCCCCGAACAACTTCTTATCTTACCAAGTGTCTCTCTCTACCATAGCATCCCTAAAGTAGAACCTCCCATTCCGGCTCCCAACCCTTGAACTCTAGCTCCATATAAGAAGGCCTCACTTCTCGAACTCTCCATATTCTTCCTCGGTGCATCCCTCCTATCTTCCATGACTCCAGAAGAACTTACAATAGATCGTCTTTATCGTGGAACTTGGCCGTGGTTTGATAATATTTTTATAACCTATAAATCATAACTCATTTCGGAGATATATGCATGCGATTAGTACATGCTCATGGCACATATTCAACACGAAAGGCACGGATTCAATATAAAATGCAACAAGTAATTCGATAAAATTAAAAAGAAAGATAATTTCATGTTCAAGATCGATGCAATGCGCACATTATCACGTAGTTCCTATGCCGAACTGTAGCACCCGGGACGATAGGCACCACATCCCCCGCACTATGAGTCTAATCCACATATGAAATAGGCAGTCCACATATGAATCGGACTCACAGCGAACGGGTGACAATCAAAAGTACAGTCTTGACTAGACGGAAGCTAACCCTGGAACCATCAACAAAACCCAAAATGCGGAAGCAAGGAAATCATTTATGTAATATTCATGAAACAAATGAAATCCAATACGAATATAAATACGGGTTCCACTAATCAGTACACCTGTCCTAACCTGTCCCGAAACAATACAAGAAAACAACATAACAACGGGTTCACCTGGCTCCAGAACCTGTCCTAACCTGTCCCGAATCAATATCAATTCAATAAGGGCACACTGGCCAACAATAATAAATCAATAATTAATCAATACAGTATTTAAAGACAATATAGTATGCAGTGAGTGTAAATGAGTGAGACTAGAACAATGACTCGACACTCTAACTCTGCCTAGTAACCAACGCCTGCAAAAGAAACTGGAAAAAGGGGGAAAGAGGGGTCAGTCTCTAGAAGACTGAGTGAGCAGGAGCGATATATATAGTATAGAAACATGCACATGCAAGTCATAAATCCCGAGCAAGGTTTTATTTAAAGTTAGTTCCCAAAAAGGGCAAAAGAATGACTAAGCAATGCTCAGACTTTACGACTATTCATATTAAATTCATTAAGTTCATAAATCATACTCAATCAATAAGGCTCGGCGAGTGAGCATGCACAATCCCCAACCAAACGCCGACCGTGTACGACAAATATCATTGATACATTAAATAGGTGATCATGCAATATATCATAATACACTCAGATCACATATCATGTCCTAAATATATTTGTTTGGGTAATCTGATTCCCGGCCTTCCCGCACAGTGCCTATCAATCAATAATCAATCAGTCAATCATTTTCAATCATAAATAAGTTCCAACCTTGTTCCTCCGGGTTGGTGGTGGGTTTGTAAGGCCCGACCACCCAATCATTGGCCAAAAGGGGTTACATGACTCCCCAGATGGCACTCAGCTCCCTTTCCCCGCCAATCTCCTGACGAGGTCCGGTACCGCTGTTCAATAGTGGGACTAGTGTGAGGGTTTACTGTCAGCCCATGCCTCCTCGGGTCCCCACTCACACCAAGCCCCTGGGCCCCAATCAGTGCAATCAATCAATCAATCTTTTCTCGCCAAAATATTTGATTCATAAGAATCATACCATATCCATCATTATCCATTTGAAAAGGGTTTACTGGATCAATATTTACTCGATCAATCAATATTTACTCGATCAATATTTTACTCAATCAATATTTACTCGATAACTCTCCTTTTAAAAGTAACATATATATAATCATAAGGTTTTGGCCAAAGCTTTTCACATAAGGGTTGTAGGGTTTGATATGTAACTAGAACGAAAACACCCTCACCTGGAACCACGAGACAAGAAACAGGAGCAATACGGGTGCCTATTCAATTTGGAAGTCTCCGCCCTGGAAACAAACTGTACAAGAGAAGGAACAGTGTGTACTGGTGAGAATTGACTCAATATGAAACCACATAGACGCACGACAATGCTAAACACATGATATGAGATGTATAAGAAGTAAAATGATGTTATGGAGTTACATAATCAAGTAATTCTTTCAAGTACATTCCATACATGAGAGTTTCAAGCCCAATTATTTCATAATTCCTTGTAATCAAGTCATGAACTTCATATAACATTTATAACTCAAGTATATTAAGTTTACCATTATAAAATAGACAAAATAGAGTCATTCAAATCACTTAAATCTCACTAAGTCACATATCAATTCCAACTATATCAGTTTTATATAATTCACACATGCCATAGTCAATTCAGGTATCACTAACGGATTCAATTACAAGGTTAACTAATTAAATCAAACAATATTCATATTGTTTACAAAATTACACAAACACCCCCTTCAAGTTAGACAAATAGCTCAAATACGGCATATCGGAGTTCAAATTGCAAATCAAAGCATCAACATATATCATAGTTCATTTAATATATGCTTTCGTACCCATTGAAATTCATATTGATCGACAAATCAAGCAATTGACAATTCATTGCAATTAAAACAATTAATTTCAAATAAATAGAAATACATAAAATAAATCACAACAAATCAACCGGGCATCCGATTGACGAACGGAAAGTGGCGTTGGACTCACCACAACGAAAGGGACCTTCTGTCCGAAAGTCACCGGAATGCCGTCACCGTAGCCGGCCGAACAGTCACCGCCTGCCACCGGAACACCGTCTCCGGTGGTCGGAAAAATCCCCGGAAGGACAGGAACGTGCGTCTCGGCCTGCTCAACAAAAGCCCTCAATCAATTTCAAAAAATGCCAAACACGCCGGACTTCGTTGACGAAAAACCGAACTTAAATCCAAGGACAAAAACTGAAATTAAACGTAAACCGTAAAACGAAAATGAAATCCGGGCATACCGTTGGAAAGCTTGTAACAAGCCCTACGAAAGCCCCAAGTCAAATCGCCGGAAAAATCGCCGGAACAGTAACCGGTTCAGACCCGCCGGTTCACCATCGGTTCACCGCCGGTCCGCCGCCAACGGCCGGTTCTCGGGACGCCACCGATGCCATCCGCTAAGTCTCGTCAATCCAAGCAACTTTCGTGAAGGCTCTACCACCAAAACCGGTCGGGAAAAGGCCGAACCACCACCCCAAAGTCGCGCCGCTGCGTCACCGTCGGAACCACCACCTACGCCTCGATTCGCTCAAAAAGGAGGCCGAAAATGGAACGGGAAGGGTCGAAAATGTGGGGTCGGGTGGTTGTTGGCCGGCGAGAGTCGCCGGAACGCCGCCGGCGAGGAGGTGGCGCAACCCGCCACCATCGGACCACCGCTGTGCCGCCGCTGGTCACTTTCAGGCCACGAAACTGGTACGGTTGTGACGGGCTAGTCGAGCTGATGAATTTCCACTATCGATTCATCGAATTCCGTCGAGAAACGAGGGAGAACGAGCTAGTGTGTGTTTTCACACCTCCACTGTATGTGAACAGTCTCGGATCGATGGAGAAGACGATGAAGGCTGCTGATCTGATTTTGGCACGCAAAACGAGGAAATCCGAGTATATATCTCTGGTCTTCGTACGAAAAAACGATCGGAAGAACGGGCTAACGAAGTCAGAATTGGGCAAACTTAGAGTCTACAGACTCGTCTCGATGCCCCGAACGCAAAGGAGGGGTCAAAGAAGTCAAAATCTCTACCGAACGAGAAGTGACCGGAAAAACCCCTTAAAAGAAGAAAATTACAAAAAGGGCCCCAACTCTAAAAGAATCCATAAGAGGGCCACACAACGCACCAATCACATAATTAAACACATAAAAAAGGTTGGAAGGTGACGTACCTTATTTATCGAATGAGTGGGGCGTTACAATCTTCCCTCCTTCAAAAGGACCTGTCCTCAGGTCCTACTGTTGGACTGAAAAAATTCCAAACTGAATGTATCGATCTATTTCCCGAAATTGCTTAGCATCTTAGCCCTGGTTGTGAAGTTTACTCCCCTTATTTGTATCAACCTCTTCAGAGTCTGGTAGTCACAAAGATCTATTCGAACACTTGGTCGTTAGTCACTTCAAAACTCGTTCGACCGCTGCTAGTCCATTGCCTCGTCACTTGTTAACCTCTGTCTATCCAGGCGTAACACAAACACGACAAACAAGAGAGAATCCCATCTCTCAACACACAAGTGAGGAAACCCCGTCCCTCAGCACATATAGAAGAGAGAACCCCGTCTCTCGGGCACAGAATTGAGAGAACCCCGTCTCCCAGCCTAAGTCTGTCAGATTCCACATCTTCCCAGACATCTAGTTTGAGAAAATCCAGCATTTCTCAAACTCCTAAATCCAAGAGAATCCAACATCCCTCGAATACCGAAGTACAAGAGAATCCAACATCTCTCGTGCACAGAAAACAGAAAGAATCCAGCATCTTTCTAGCACATACACAGGGAGAATCCACATCTTCCTGGCACGTAATCAGAGAGAATCAAATCTCCCTTTCACTCAAGCACACAAGAAGAAGCAAGGTTCACAATAATCAATACACACTGCACTGGCCAAGGTATCACATAATAACAAAAATTTAAATATGTAAGCGATGCATGTATGCTCGTGCGATGGATGCTTAGTGTACCGTTCACCGTAGTAATGGAATTGATGTTGTGACTTTACTTCTACGATTTGGATAGTCTGATCTCTAGCTGGCTTGATTCCCAACTTGTCTTTCCTATCTTTAGTAGATGTTTGACTGAGAAAGTCAGACCCTTGGTTGATCCTATTCTCGATTCCATTCGGATCCTTACTCACCGTTATCTTCTGCAATTAACCGAGCACCAGTTTATTACGCCTACGATCAGAACATTTATCTTTGTACCAGGTTCATTATATTCTCTTTGGCCGTACAAGAATCTTGAACTTTAACTCCCACTTCATACATTGTCACTAACTGGTTTAATTCTTTGTTGAAGATTTGGTCATCTGGAACTAGTTGACATCCTTCTTTAAGGTGATAAATTTTGACCAATTTTCCTTTCTTGAAACTAATTTAGGAATCCATCAGAAGTTCCCTGATAGTATCATCATCCTCACTGTCTGAATCACGTACTTATAAATTCCCAAACGAACCACTCTCTTCGATGCCTTATGAAGATCTTCATCCCAGGTATATTAACTTAACCCAACTTTAAAGGTTTAAACTGATAACGCCGCCTCATTCTTCCTCGAGTACAACTGTGAATTTAAGTTTCGTGTCTAGTCGTGCTCTCCCCAAGAAATTTTACCTCAACTCCTTAGACTTTTTCTACCACTTCTTGGATCAAAACACCTCAATTTCTTCAACTTAACTTCCTCGGTATAAGTGGTTTAATCACGCCACTTGTCTAGTGATAGTCCTCACATTTCCTTTGAAGCACTTAGTAGGAATGACAACCTGCTTCTTTCGTTCCCACTTTCGATTCTATTTTCCCAACCTCAGAATTTTCCATTTCCTTTATAACCAACCAGTGCAACCCAGAATTTCTTCTTTTCTTGATTCCAGCAAGAATCAGTCGGAGTACCACTTGATAAATAAGATGTGGGGAATACCTATCAAGTAAACACTAAAATGCATGCCGGGTTAGGGTGCCAATGCAGTATCACACTTGTAAACAATTAAAGATGCAACACATTAGAACAATTATACAAATTAGAGATGCGCTTATAAATAGAGAAATTTAAATAATTAAAGCGACGTATGATGCACGTGCTTATGAATGCATAAAACCTGTCACCGTAGTTGTAAACTTTAACTTGACATATTTCTTTGTTTCTCAAATTGCAGGTTTGTCTTGAATTAATTGTTCCCCTCTTCTTTACCCACGGTCTTTCAAATCTTCAAAGTTCCCGTGTATCAACTTACGGATCTCCCAAGTCCGAGATTGAAATCTCTTGAACCCAAATTCTTCAACACCCATGAAGTTGGTATCTTGACTTCTCTTGAAGAATCAATCTCCAATTGTTTACATTTGAATACATAATTTCCTTCCAATAGTTCTTTATCTTTCTTTATCGTTTCCATTTGTTGCTCCAAAGCTCCTAATTCAATCTCACAACTCGACACTTCATCTTGAATTTGGAAGATGAACTCATATCCGGCAGAAGATAAAATCCTTAGCATTGTCATTTTCCATGAACTTATACTTACCACGTCGACTAATTTTCTTTAATTCTTCTCAATCCAACTCCTATCTATCATCCCGATTCTGAAGCATGAGAATTCCCTCTTCGTAGTCTCTTCATCCTTTTTCATCGATCTAAATCCCAAGCTATATTATTCTTCATATTTTCTTCCGCCTCTTTCTCAAGTTAGATGGTCTTTACTACTTCTCAACCACGAACTTACTTTACTTTAATTCTCTTGAAGGTCATCGCCTCCATGTGGATAGAAACCTCGAATCTAAAACATCTTCGAGATTTCTCTTCTTTGGAATCTGGTTGACAAATCTTCGTAGTGTAAACAAACATGTTGATCTCGTGAAACCAAATCATTACACACCACAAATCCCGTCTCATCATGGATTCACCATCGGTAATAGAGCTTGCAAACTTCTCCTTCAAACTGACCTCTTATTCTGGACTTTGTCACTCGAGCCCTAACCTCATTTTAGAAAAGGTTTGACTCTTAAATTTCTGTAGAAATCCCCAAGGCATTCCTTACAACTTTCGAGCTAGAAAGAAGAGCTTGTGGTAGCCTGTGGTTGTCGTAAAGATTGGCCGTGGTTTGATATGGTCTTCATAGCCTATGAATCACAACTCATTTGAAAATAAATGCATACACTTAGTATATGCTCATGCCACATAATTAACACCAAAAGAATGGATTCAATACAAAATGCAACAAATAATCTAATAAAGTTTGAAAAAATCACAATTCAGTATTCAAGAATGATGCAATGCACACATTGACAATTAGTTCCTATGCCATGCGACCTATACTCCAGACAACACAACCCAGAGCACCGGTTCTGAACCTGGTAGCTCTGATACCACCTAAAGATGTAGCACCCGGGACGATAGGCACCACATCCCCCGCACTATGAGTCTAATCCACATATGAAATAGGCAGTCCACACATGAATCGGACTCACAGCGAACGGGTGACAATCAAAAGTACAGTCCTGACTAGGCGGAAGCTAACCCTGGAACCATCAACAAAACCCAAAATGCGGAAGCAAGGAAATCATTTATGTAATATTCATGAAACAAATGAAATTCAATACGAATATAAATACGGTTTCCACTAATCAGTACACCTGTCCTAACCTGTCCCGAAACAATACAAGAAAACAACATAACAACGGGTTCAACTGGCTCCAGAACCTGTCCTAACCTGTCCCGAATCAATATCAATTCAACAAGGGCACACCGGCCAACAATAATAAATCAATAATTAATCAATACAGTATTTAAAGACAATATAGTATGCAGTGAGTGTAAATGAGTGAGACTAGAACAATGACTCGACACTCTAACTCCGCCTAGTAACCAACGCCTGCAAAAGAAACTGGAAAAAGGGGGAAAGAAGGGTCAGTCTCTAGAAGACTGAGTGAGCAGGAGCGATACATATAATATAGAAACATGCACATGCAAGTCATAAATCCCGAGCAAGGTTTTATTTAAAGTTAGTTCCCAAAAAGGGCAAAAGAATGACTAAGCAATGCTCAGACTTTACGACTATTCATATTAAATTCATTAAGTTCATAAATCATACTCAATCAATAAGGCTCGGCGAGTGAGCGTGCATAATCTCCAACCAAACGCCGACCGTGTACGACAAATATCATTGATACATTAAATAGGTGATCATGCAATATATCATAATACACTCAGATCACATATCATGTCCTAAATATATTTGTTTGGGCAATCCGATTCCCGGCCTACCCGCACAGTGCCTATCAATCAATAATCAATCAGTCAATCATTTTCAATCATAAATAAGTTCCAACCTTCTTCCTCCGGGTTGGTGGTGGGTTTGCAAGGCCCGACCACCCAATCATTGGCCAAAAGGGGTTACATGACTCCCCAGATGGCACTCAGCTCCCTTTCCCCGCCAATCTCCTGACGAGGTCCAGTACCGCTGTTCAATAGTGGGACTAGTGTGAGGGTTTACCGTCAGCCCTTGCCTCCTCGGGTCCCCACTCACACCAAGCCCCTGGGCCCCAATCAGTGCAATCAATCAATCAATCTTTTCTCGCCAAAACATTTGATTCATAAGAATCATACCATATCCATCATTATCCATTTGAAAAGGGTTTACTCGATCAATATTTACCCGATCAATCAATATTTACTCGATCAATATTTTACTCAATTAATATTTACTCGATAACTCTCCTTTTAAAAGTAACATATATATAATCATAAGGTTTTGGCCAAAGCTTTTCACATAAGGGTTGTAGGATTTGATATGTAACTAGAACGAAAACACCCTCACCTGGAACCACGAGACAAGAAACAGGAGCAATACGGGTGCCTATTCAATTTGGAAGTCTCCGCCCTGGAAACAAACTGTACAAGAGAAGGAACAGTGTGTACTGGTGAGAATTGACTCAATATGAAACCACATAGACGCACGGCAATGCTAAACACATGATATGAGATGTATAAGAAGTAAAATGATGTTATGGAGTTACATAATCAAGTAATTCTTTCAAGTACATTCCATACATGAGGGTTTCAAGCCCAATCATTTCATAATTCCTTGTAATCAAGTCATGAACTTCATATAACATTTATAACTCAAGTATATTAAGTTTACCATTATAAAATAGACAAAATAGAGTCATTCAAATCACTTAAATCTCACTAAGTCACATATCAATTCCAACTATATCAATTTTATATAATTCACACATGCCATAGTCAATTCAGGTATCACTAACGGATTCAATTACAAGGTTAACTAATTAAATCAAACAATATTCATATTGTTTACAAAATTACACAAACACCCCCTTCAAGTTAGACAAATAGCTCAAATACGGCATATCGGAGTTCAAATTGCAAATCAAAGCATCAACATATATCATAGTTCATTTAATACATGCTTTCGTACCCATTGAAATTCATATTGATCGACAAATCAAGCAATTGACAATTCATTGCAATTAAAACAATTAATTTCAAATAAATAGAAATACACAAAATAAGTCACAACAAATCAACCGGGCATCCGATTGACGAACGGAAAGTGGTGTTGGACTCACCACAACGAAAGGGACCTTCTGTCCGAAAGTCACCGGAACGCCGCCACCGTAACCGGCCGAACAGTCACCGGCCGCCACCGGAACACCGTCTCCGGTCGTCGGAAAAATCCCCGGAAGGACAGGAACGTGCGTCTCGGCCTGCTCAACAAAAGCCCTCAATTTCAGAAAATGCCAAACACGCCGGACTTCGTTGACGAAAAACCAAACTTAAATCCAAGGACGAAAATTGAAATTAAACGTAAACCGTAAAACGAAAATGAAATCCGGGCATACCGTTGGAAAGCTTGTAACAAGCCCTACGAAAGCCCTAAGTCAAATCGCCGGAACAGTAACCGGTTCAGACCCGCCGGTTCACCACCGGTTCACCGTCGGTCCGCCGCCAACGGCCGATTCTCGGGACGCCGCCAATGCCATCCGCTAAGTCTCGTCAATCCAAGCAACTTTCGTGAAGGCTCCACCACCAAAACCGGTCGGGAAAAGGCCGAACCACCACCCCAAAGTCGCGCCGCTGCGTCACCGCCGGAACCACCACCTACGCCGCGATTCGCTTGAAAAGGAGGCCGAAAATGGAACGGGAAGGGTCGAAAACGTGGGGTCGGGTGGTTGTTGGCCGGCGAGAGTCGTCGGAACGCCGCCGGCGAGGAGGTGGCACAACCCGCCACCGTCGGACCACCGCTGCACTGCCGCTGGTCACTTTCAGGCCACGAAACTGGTACGGTTGTGACGGGCTTGTTGAGCTGATGAATTTCCACTATCGATTCGTCGAATTCTGTCGAGAAACGAGGGAGAACGAGCTAGTGTGTGTTTTCACACCTCCACTATATGTGAACAGTGTCGGATCGCTGGAGAAGACGATGAAGGTTGCTGATCTGATTTTGGCACGCAAAACGAGGAAATCCGAGTATATATCTCTGGTCCTCGTACGCAAAAACGATCGGAAGAACGGGCTAACGAAGTCAGAATTGGGCAAACTTGGAGTCTACGGACTCGTCTCGATGCCCCGAACGCAAAGGAGGGGTTAAAGAAGTCAAAATCTCTACCGAACGAGAAGTGACTGGAAAAACCCCTTAAAAGAAGAAAATTACAAAAAGGGCCCCAACTCTAAAAGAATCCAAAAGAGGGCCACACAACGCACCAATCACATAATTAAACACATAAAAAAGGTTGGAAGGTGACGTACCTTATTTATCGAATGAGCGGGGCGTTACACGAACGACCTAGACTGACCCACACGACACGAGAGCCCGAGTTTTGCAACCCGTAGATCTGATACCACTTAAGGATGCAGCACCCGAGCGTAAGGTACACATCCCCCGCACCGAGACCCAACCCGAATATGAGATGGACGATCCATACCCGAGCTAAATCACAACAAACGGGGACATACACACACTTTATGCTAGGCGGGACTAACCCTTGAACCATAAAATCAGAGTAAATACAATTGCGAAAGCATTAACTGGCCATAATATAAACAATGATCATTCAAGCTCCAAAAATAAGTCATGTACATTATCAAATGTCGTCAAGGCTCAAACAACAAGTATGCTCCATTATTATTCATATACAATGATCCAACGTGCAATATGTAAGTGTAAGACCAAAAATACAAGAGCTAAAAGCGAATGTAAAACCTATGACTCGAATTCCCGCCTAGCTCCCTTGACACCTGCACAACACGACTGAAAGCTAACCGGGTTCAGTCCAAAAGGGACTGGTGGGTATAAAACACGGCATAAATATAATATACGACGGTATTTAACAATCACATGCAAGCTATAATCCCAAGTGAGGTTTTTAAAGAATTTCCCGAGTGGGCGAAGTAAAAAAATCATCAAAAGGGATTATAACGATTCATTTAATTAGGTCATTATTGGCCCGGCGAGTGGGCGTGCATTATCTCCAACCAACACCTCATGTAATTCATTTAAACATTCATTCATTCATTCTTTTCATGCATATCATTCTTTTGTGCACATTTATTAACATTTACACGTTCTTCCTCCGGGTTTATGGCGGGTTTGCAAGGCCCATCCACCCATTCATTGACCAAAAAGGGAACATGACTCCCCAGATGGCACTCAGCGTCCATTCCTTGCTAACTCCTAACGAGGTCCGGTTACGCCGTTCATTGGTGGAACTAGTGTGAGGGATCACCGTCAGCCCTTGCCTCCTCGGGTCACCACTCACACCAAGTCCCTGGGCCCCATTCTGTGCATTCATTCATTCATTCTCGCCAAAACATTAGGTAGGTTCATGAAATAAGGGCTTTACGTTGAAAACATTTACTCTTGAAAATGACTCTATATACATATATATACTTTTGGCCGAAATCTTTTCACATTGGGAGTATATAGGGCCATTTAACTAAATAGTAGAGAAACCCACCTTAAACGGCGAAAAGGAGAACAAAAGAGCCTCTCGGACCGGCCTCGTCTCCAACGGAATCAAAATTTGTGCAATAAAGGTGAAGTGAGACTCAATATGACCAATTAAGACGCTCGCCAATGTCATATGGGTGCATATGATGCAAATTCAGAGCACAAGATCCGACATTTAGGTAAATAAGAGCATTGAAGTAAATTAAGTTCAACACACATTCAAACGTATTCAATCTTTCACAAAACTCTACTACATACATCAAATCACATAATATAACATATTTCCAAAATTTGAAAACAAGAACAAATCATATGATAAGGGAAATGGGTTACGGAAATCACAAACGCCATAAAACGCACATAAACGGCATTCAGCAAAAGCATGCCTAAATCTCATCCAAATGTTATGAAATTAAACCACAATACTCCCAACGCATAGTATAACAAGTTCATAGTTCATCACAAATCAAGATAAAGGCCTTAAAGAGGTGAAACAATCAAAAACCGAAAAGGAAAAGACAAGAACTGCGCAGGGGGAGGGACACGCCCGTGTCCCCCAACTTAAGTAACCCGAGACACGGGGGTGTCACAGTACAGACATGCTAAAAGTGCATGACACGGGGGTGTCTCACATTTCAAAGCAAATGAGACACGGGGGTGTCTCGGTACAGGCCCAAAAATGAAAACAAGGTTTACCGGCAAAACAGACCCTATACAAAATCAGTCCAAAAGCATACCAAATCAACTCCAAATCTTATGAAACTTGACATAAAACATATTTAGCATGTTAGGAGAATATTTAATTTATAATTCAAAGGCCAAATCACACGTTAAGAGCACCGAAACCATGCAGCAAGTCTGGGGCGCCAAAACCGCACATATGAGCCCGATTTGGTTCAATCATGCCATGATCAAGTACTTAGGGGCTGAATATGAAGCTGAAACTTTAGGGAAAGAATACTAACCTGATAACAAACTAATATACTCCATGTATATGCAAATTGACACGAATTGTAGCACATTAGGATGACCAACAAACCACAAAAAAATGCAACAGCAGCAGTCCAGTTCTGTCATAGATCATGCATAAGAACAGGTCATGTATTTCGGTTTTGGGGCTTAAAATGGATCCAAAGGCTTGCAATATGAATTCTAACATATAAAAAAATGAGTGTACATCATCTCCATGCAAATTCACACGAAATGAAGGCCATTTGATCAAGCAACAAAACATGATTCCACACAGCTGTCCAAAACAGGGGAGACAGTTTGATCTCTAAGTTTGGAGCTCTATATCTCATAATTTCATCAAAGGGTCTAAATAGAAAATCATCCTAACATCATATACTATCAGTTAGGAAACAAATAGGCCAAGAAACAAGCTCATATAATCATTTATAAGCAAGGAATCAGCTACACAACTAGGTAGGTCATTAGAGTAAAAATCCCCAAAAAGTCCTATTCATGCTTTTAGCCCAAACCCTTATCAAATCTGATGCAAAGCAAGTATTAAATGGATGAAATCATGTATAAAAGATTAGAGGATACATAAATATACATACCTTCAAGATATGGAGAAGAAAGGAAGTGATTTGAGCTCAAAAATCATAAGGCCAAGGGTTTCTCTTTTCCTTCTTCTTTTCTCCACTCTCTCTCGATCTGCTGCAGAAATAAGGGGGGCTTTGGCTCGGTTTTGCTGATTAAAAGGGAGGAAAAGGGGGTTAACTCTAGTACACAAGTCATGGGTTAAAGTATGGTTAGGTTTAGGTTGGATTAAAGGGTCCCACCATGAAGACTAGTCAACAAAAGGGTTATTCTTGCACCAGTTGTTCGTTATGGTTGGATTTCTGAGGTCTTAATGATCACAAAAAGGTATGAGGCTTGTTCCATTGTCTCCGAATCATCGATACGAAGGCAACGGAGGTGACGAAATTCAAATCCGAATTCCTGAGCTCAAGATATCAACTACGGAACCAAGGATGCGGTAATTGCTCGTTAGCCCCCGACTTGGATTCCAAAATTAAAATAAATCCGAAACACATGCACATGAACCCGAAAATACGAAACGAACGTATAATCACATACAAGACACGTATAAGTCCAACATATTAAATTTGCACGAAATTTCGGTATCAAATTAAATAGAAACGAAGCACGTAAAGGAGGCTCCTAAACAATGCAACAATGAAATTCATAATATTACAATTAATGAAAAATCACATATGTATATAATTTATAATGTCATGCATGCATAATTAATTAACATTGATTGCATAAGTTCATGCAAAATTGTTTTCAATTCGTACCACAGTTAACATATATATATATATATATATATATATATATATATATATATATATATATATATATATATATATATTAATATTAAGATCATAAAAATAAAGTAATTAACATTTAATACATTTAAAATAAAATTAAATACATAAAACACGTATAAATAATTATTTCGCACAATTTGGTAAACACATACGTCATGCTGTACAAATAAAAAAAACTGGGGTGTTACAGATAAAGCCTAAGCATAATATCATAATGAAAGCATACGAATCAAGTATTACAATCAAAGGCCGATATGGCCATCAATTACTTACAACAGTTCTCCAAAATAACTTAATACATAATTCAAAATATCAAGTATGAAATGCTAAAAGGTAAAGACTTGCTAGGATCAAAATAAAGATTTCAAGAAGACCTTATTCCCCGCCAAGCATACCCTGCAAAAGACTAAAAACAACGTGGGTGTCAGTCCAAGGACTGAGTGAGGGGCATAATAAATATATCACATGCACATGCAATCCATAAACTCCAAGTAATGTTTTAGAATGATCCAAGTGGAAATTTTAGGAACGGTATCACTCGGAATTATGGATATCAATTCATTACTTGACAATTCATAATCATTACATGGCCCGACGAGTGGGCAATTCTCCAACCTTACTCCCATGGTGTGTGCATAAAACTTGTTTAAGCGTTCATACATAACATAATCATAATATTCATAATCGTAGACATAAACATAGTCATGAGAAATAATCATAATTTCCATCATTCTTCCTCCGGGGTGGTAGAAGGGTTTGTGACACCCCGTTTCTTTAACAAGCCAAGTATGACGTCACGAGAGGGTTTTTCGACATTTTAATTTCTCTTTTGATTTATTTTATACTTTGATTTATTTGTTTAAGTGATATTTGTGTCCTAAGTGTTTAAATTTCACGTTTTAACTCTTGTAATTAATTTCTCTAACTTGAATTTAATTCCCGAATTACGTGAATACGTGATATATTTAAATTATATATTCTATGAACTCGTTTACGTGTTTATTTTTTTCACTTATAGTGTTCGTTATGGTCGGAGACCATTTCTTCTATTTTTGGAATTTGAGAGCCTAACAGGTTTTAGCGCGCCTCGGATTCCGGACGGCATATCTTGAGCTTGGGAGTTTTTCACGTTTTAACTCTTGTAATTAATTTCTCTAACTTGAATTTAATTCCCGAATTACATGAATACGTGATATATTTAAATTATATATTCTATGAACTCGTTTACGTGTTTATTTTTTTCGCTTATAGTGTTCGTTATGGTCGGAGACCATTTCTTCTATTTTTGGAATTTGAGAGCCTAACAGGTTTTAGCGCGCCTCGGATTCCGGACGGTATATCTTGAGCTTGGGAGTTCGGATTTGAATTTTGGAAGTGGCACCGGACTCGTAAAAAGATTTGGCATCTAAGAAACCTAGACTTATATTTTTCTAAGCCTATTTATACCCTTGTATTTCGCCCGAACCGAGCTGCACGAGCATTTTGACCACCTTTCACTAATTTGGCCATATCTCTCTCAATACTTGACCAATTCAACTCAAACTTGGACCCACACTTCACTTATTCATCCCTCTATCACCCAGATCAGCCCTCATTTCGTTCAACCAAGGAGAGAAGAGGAGAAATCTGCTCCAACCGAGATAGAAGAAAGGGGGAAAATCTACACTATTCCTCTTGCAAGATTTGAGCTCCATACACCATCATTTCTTCTCCACTTTGAAAGGTGAGTATATGATCTTTTTCCTCTCCTTCTTGTGATCATTTGGAGCTATGGTATGTTCATTTTCATGGAGATTTAGGCATGCTTTGAGTTATGAAGTGAATAGTTAAGTTTGAACTCTGATTTTGAATCCATGGCTTGAGCTCGGTTTTAGGGAGATTTGAGGCATGTAATGTGATCCTTGTTGTTATGACCCTTGTGCATGTTCTCATTTGAAGTACTCACGTGCGACTCATGGAGGTTGAGGAGGCTGCTTTGAGCCCTCGGTGGATAAACGGGGAAGGCATAGTGTGGGTTAGCTACCCCATGTGTTTTTGTATTGGTAATGAGTAGTGAGGGCTTGCTCCCCGAACTACATGTCATTGGGGTTGGATTGATTTATGAACTATGTTTTCCGCTTTAATGCGTATATTAATAATTGAGGAGTTTGTGTAAGACCCATGCTCACCAGGTATGAGAATTTGATAAGGTATGTTGATTATGAAATGGGATATGAGCTTTATCTTATGTTATGATATGAACATGTTAAGTTTGATATATTTTGCTAAGTATATGCTTGCTTTGAAAATGGCTTTGGTATACAAAACCCTATCCCGGTTCATAGTCTTTTGTTTAATATGTGCTTTACTATATATGTATACGTGTGTGGGTGTACGTTAGCCCCCCCTCACTCAGTCGGTGGACTGACCCTCTCCTTTCAACTTTTGAGCTACAGGTTTTGGTTCGTGCTAGGAGAAGTCGTGAGTCAGTCAGGCTTTGTCACCTAGCTCGAGTTGCATTTTCTTTTGCATTCGGTCACATTTTGTTTATAATTTGGATTTAATATTCGAATTGTGTATGCATTTTGGAATTTGAGTTTTGTATGTATCTTTGAATTCTAATTATATATTTTCGGGATAGGCTTCTAGGGCTAGTTGAACCCGTTTTTGTGGATTTATCTTCTTGGATACGCTTTCTTTTTGTTTTGTGGGCTCTGGTCCTGTCTTAGCTCCACCTGGCTTAGCAAGATACGGGGCATTATGTATGGATTTCTATTTCATATGTGGGTTAGGGGCTAGATGCAGGGGATGTAACACCCCGCTCGTCCTACAAATAAGGTACACCACGTTTTAACTTCCTTGTGTGTTTAATTCGGTGATTTTGTGCTTTGTGTGATCCTATTTTGAACTCTTTTAGAGTTTAGGGGCCTTTTTACAATTTTCTCTTTTAGGGGTTTTCCGGTCATTTCTCGTTCGGTCGAGAGTTTGACCTTTTTGACCCCTGCTTCGCGTTCGGGGCAGCGAAACGAGTCCGCAGACTCTAAGTTTGCCCATTTATGATGTCGTTTGCTCCTCCTTCCGACCGTTTTCGCCTACGAGGACCCGAGATAAATATCCAGATCCTCGTAATTCGTGCCAGAACTTCAGACCTCAGCTCTCTCTCTTCTTCTCATGCGATGCAGTTACTGTACACACACACTCACGGTGTAAACAAGCACAACTCCAACTCGGCCTTTACTCGATGGAATTTGACAAACCAATAGTCCATTTCGGAGAGCTCGACGACGCGGTCACAACCGTACCAGTTTCGTGGCCTAAAAATGACTAGCGGCGGCGCAGTGGTGGTCCGAAGGTGGCGGGTTGCGCTACCTCATCGCTGGCGATAATCCGGCGAGCTTTGCCGGCCAACAACCACCCTACCCTACGTTTTCCGGCATCGGTTTGGCATGAAAACCACTGCAAGTGGTGGTTCCGGCGAGGCAATAGCGGCGCGGGTGTGGCGGCGATTTGAGGCTTTTCCGACGAGTTTTTGGTGTTGGGTCCTTCAGAGAAGTTACTCAATTCGACGAGGCCGACCTATTCGTGTAGGTCCCGATTCACGAATTGGCCATTGGTGGTGGATCGCAGCGGTGCAACGGCGGGGCTAGCTCCGGGGATATTTTCCGGCGATCACTATAGGGGTTTCGAAGGTCTCGTTACGGGTAGGACAATGCCTCTTTCAGATTTGATTTTCGTTCACCGGTTTGGAAGTAATTTCGATTTGAAGATTTTAGGGTTTCGTGTTGTTAGATTTGAAATTGGAGGAGTTTTCCTTGGAATTTCCAGAAATTGATCGAGGATTTGGAACGAGCACGAGGAATACTTACACAAGTGAATTTTGGGGATTTTTTCGGCACGTTTCGACGGCGGCCGAGCGACGGCCCGCCACTGTTCCGGCTGCTCCGGTGGCGGCGTTCCGGCGGTCTTCAGACAGTTTGTCCGCCTCGTTGTGGTGAGTCCAACGCCACCTTCCGTTCGTCAATCGGATGCCCGGTTGTTTTGTTGTGATTTATTTTGTATAATTTGTATATTTGAAATTAATTGTTTTGATTGCTAATTGCTTGATTTGTCGATCGAATTGTATTCCAATGTGTACGAAATCATGTATTAAATGAAATGTAATATGTATTGATGCTTTAAATTGTAAATTGAACCCCGTTATACCGAAATTATATTATTTGTTAATTGTTTTAAAATGTAATTCGCTCTTGTATGCTCGATAAATTAATGAATATGCATTGTATGGTATTTGAAAATATGTAATGAATGATGAATGTATGATTTCATGATTGTTGTTGATAATAGTTTCATTTCATGTCATTAGATTTAATATAGCCCTTGTAGAAGGGGTGTTTGTGTAATTTTAGAAAATGTAAATTTGTATAACTTGAATTAATTGAACCTTATCATTTGAAAACGATTATGCTAATTTTGATGAAGTAAAAGTTGCTTTATTATGCCTTGGATAATTAAATTTGAGATTTTTTCAATTAACGTTTAATTCCCTAAATTGAGTTTGAATCTATTATGCAATGTATGAATCGTATGAGCTTTGAATGATTAAATGGCTTAGTCAGAATTTGGTATGTAACCCCGTGGGTCTAAATGAATTCGTCACATGATATTATACAATTCAATTGGCCTTGTAATATGTGGTTTTTGTATAAAATGTGAAATATGGCTTGAATGGAATTTATAGGATTTAATTAGAAACTTTTGCATGTAAGGAATAAGTTATTCGTACGAATATGAATTGGTTATTTGATATATGAATTTATATGAAATCATGTGGCATGCATTGCCTTTCCATTTTGTTTATTTGAATTTATTGTGCATAAGAACATCTCTTGATGTGTTTTATGAATATGTTGAGTTATGTGATATTTTATTTTGCAAGTAATTAGTATGAATTTGAACTTTACTTAGGTGATTGCATTTCTTAAGTGCTTGAGGATGTGCCGTGCGTTTTTATATGGTTGTCTGAGTCTGAGTCTGAGTTCTGTACTGTGTTTTGTGTGTTCAGTTGGTACAGGTACACCCGGGGTGGTGACTTGTAGTCGTGCAGGTTCCGGGGTGGACCATTTGCTTTGGGTTTGGCTTTGTCTGGTACCAGGTGAGGGTGTTTTCGTTCCAGTTACATATTAAACCCTACAACCGTATGTGACAAGTTTGGCTAAAACTTTATATATATATATATATATATACGTTATTTTCAAAGTAGAGTCATCGAGTAGATTATGATCGAGTAAACCTTTTTCTCACGAATTATGAAATATGTTATGTTTCTTATGAATTGAAATGTTTTGGCGAGGTTATGCATGTATGTTATGTTCACGGGCCCAGGAATTTAGTACTTGCGGCTATCCGGGGAGGCAAGGGCCGACGGTGATTCCATATGCTAATTCCATCTATGTTTTACGACGGAACGGACCTCGTTAGGAGTTTTGACGAGGAAACACTAGTCGGGCTTTTGGGGTATCATGAACCCCTCTAGTCATTATGTATGAGGTGGTCGGGTCTTGCAAACCCGTCCACCACCCAGAGAAAGAAGGTTGGAACTTATTTTATGATTATGATTATGATATGATTGTTATGCACCGTGTGGGAAGGCCGGAACAGGGATTGCCCAAACGACTATGTCTTATGTTATGTTATATGACTTGTGTGTATTATAATGTATTACATGATCACGTACTCAATGTATTAATGATATTTGTCGTACACAGTCGGAGTTTGGTTGGAGATGATGCACGCTCACTCGCCGAGCCTTTATGTTTATGTATGAATTATGAACTTAATGAATTTAATATGATTAGTCGTAAAGTCCAAGCATTGCTTAGTTATTCTCTTACCACCTTGGGAACTAACTTGAAATAAAACTTTGTTCGGGATTTATGACTTGCATGTGCATGTTTTTATATGTATGTATTGCTCCTGCTCGCTCAGTCTTCTAGAGACTGACCCCCCCCCCCCCCCCCCCTCTTTCCCACTTTTCAGTCTTGCAGGTTTGAGCTAGGCGGCTGTCAATGTCTGTTGAGTGTGTATCTGTTCGTTTAAGTTGTTAAGTACGTTGCTTCGGTTTATGTTTGAAGTCTTATTTATGTAAGTTGTGTCAGTCCGTCTCAGTCTGCTATGTACTTTGTTTCAATTTATGATAACATCACTTAAGATATGGTTTTGCACAGGTTTATAATTATGATTCGAATGTATGAATTTTGGGACAGGTTAGGACAGGTGCTCTGTTTAGATGAACCCGTTGTGATTATATGTTTGATCGGGACAGGTTTCTAAGACCAGTTGAACCTGTTTAGTTGATGTTGATTTACTTTTTGAAATATATGGATTATGATTGCTGATTAAAGTTTGAGAATTCGTATTTTGTATCGTTTCCGCATTCAGGTTTTGTATATTTGCACTTATACAGGGTTTAGGTACCGCCTAGCTTAGGTTGGTTTTTTTCGTTTGTCACCCGTTCGCTGTGACTTGGTGCGTGTGCGGACTTTCCATTTCGTACATGTGTCGGTTCTTAGTGCAGGGGTGTGGTGCCCCACCGCTTGGGGTGCTACATCTTAAGTGGTATCAGAGCTACCAGGTTCAGAACCGGTGCTCTGGAGTCGTGGCCTGTCAGTTTAGGTCGTACGACATAGGAATACTTGTGCATTGCATTCGTCTGATGTGAAATTTTGACTTCTCTGCATGAATTTGTCTGAGCTTATGTGATTGTGTGCACACTATGATTACGATTTTTTTTCAAAATTATCACTGTTATGCTTTAAATTTTATTAAATTACGTATTGCATCTGCATTACTTAAGTGTTCTTAATTGCCTTTATTACTTGACATATCCACGTACTAACCCGCATGCATAGATATTTATTCAATCTGTGAATTGTAGGGCGTTGCTTCGACGTCAAATTGTAAATGATCGTGACAATTCTTCCCACTTCTACAAATTTTTTACAGGAGATTCAAAGCAGCCATACTCTAATGAGAGACAATGGACCTCTACAAGAATTCAAAACAAGGAATCAATGCTATCGTTATGAAAACGGATATTATGCATTCATAGCAAGTGCATCATGCATTGGAGTAAATTTTAATTATTTCGAACATTCGCTCTACGTGCTTGATTGCCTTCTTTGCTGGATATGAATGCATGCCATTTACATCCCTAACCCCACATGCATTAACTTCGTGGTTGTAATTTAGGTATTTCCCTACCTGATCCACTAAGTGTTGTCCTAGTCAAAGCAACATTGGGATTCGAACAAGGGTTGACCAGAAGATGTATGATCGAGCTAACACAGTCAGGGTACTGGGTGGATAAAAGAATATACTCGAATACGAGGGAAACAAGAGATTCTTTAACTATCAAGGTGTCTTCAGGATATGTACTTACTACTTGGAGGTGCTCGGGAGTAACATGTTTTATAAGAAAGTCAGAATTTTTAACTCTGGATGGCGTGAGGTGACAATGAAGAAATCAAGGCACTTGTACCATTCAGAGAATTCCAAGTAGGGAATCGGATTACTATTATAAAGACACCCACCAGAGTAGTTACACTTATACAAAGGAAAAGGGGGAAAATTGTGTAAGCTATGTGTAGCACCCCAGACGTAGGATACCACATCCCCCACACTAGGACCCCGACCCGGTCATAAAATAGAAAGTCCATACCCGAATCCGAATCATAACGAACGGGAGACCAACTCACACACTAGGCTAGGCGGATCTAACTCGACAGACTCAGAGCGCGGAAGCAATTTAAACAATTATCATCATATAGCGGAAGCAATTAAATCAACGTACAAAATAAGAGACGGGTTCAACTAGCATAGATACCTAGTACCGAATCTCAAATCATCGCAACATAATAAACCAACATAAGTATCAGCAGAATAGCTAATTACATCCAAATGCATACCAACCCCACACGGGTTTAAGTCTAAGTAGAGCATAAAACATAATCTGCAAGTGTGAAACATAAATACATAACATAAGTAAAGTATACGACAGATGCATCCTAACACCTACTAGACTGACAAGTGTGACTCCGAAGATTCACTTCCGCCTAGCTCAAGCCAAAAAGGAATCCTGCAAACTAAAAGATAAAATGAGGTGTCAGTCCACTGACTGAGTGAGGGGGCTAACGCACACCCACAATATATATATATATATATAAAGAGCACAACACAGAATAAAAGGATGGACTCATGAACCGGGATAGGTGTTGCATACCAAAACGTTTTGAAAGAACCCAAATAAGATATAGATATAAGTTTAGAAACCATTTTCCAGAAAGACTCTATCCCGATTCATAATTCCATAACATAACATAATCAACTGCTCGGTGAGTACGAGCTTCCAACCTCAACTCCTCATAACGTAAATCAAACTCAATCCAACCTCTACTCCAATGATGGAAGAGCCTCGCGTTGGCCCTAACCATCTATAATAAACCGTCTAAAATAGACTCACCCTCAAGGGGTAGCGAACCCACAAGAGTCCTCCTCGGCCTTAGCCGAAGGCTCAAGATACCACACCTTCCCTACAGCACGGGTCACGTGAAGATATCTTAAATGGAACTAGCACAGTGGCTTATCCGACGGCCCTATGCCGTACCGGTGTCCACTCGTACCAGCTCCTGGATCCGGAACAGATCACAACGGATCACAATAGAATATAACATACGCCAATCTTTCATGGCAATCTCGCTACATAAACACAACACTACTGTTCTCCCAAAATAGCTTACATATGCTTCAAAAACTGGTTTATATATTTTATCCCTACGCGATGGAACTTTAAGCCTCATGACCTCCACCCACGCAGGACGCACGCAAGATCATAAACATATCATATCCAAGACATACGTATTTATAGTAGAGTATACTCGCATGCAAGGGTCGAAATCAGCATGTAAAGGCCATAGGTCGCATAACTATACAAAATCCTAAACCTCAGCTGAGAAACGACGAGATACCAGAACTGACAAGACGAATGCATACTCGATCAGGTTGTCTCCACCCTGGAGATCACTGTACAGAAAAGGGAATACAGTGTACTCATGAGACAAGACTCAAATATGAACCATAGAGACGCACGACGAAGCTCAACATGAGCATGGAATGGCGTGAAGTTATATGAAATATTAAAACATGTTATGAACGTGTTCATGTGTACGATTAATGTTCCACAGAGTAAATAAACAAGCATCGAGTTCATATACATGGCATAAATACATGATCGATGGCAATAAAATGTTCTAGCACTTTAAGGATCAATCAAATCATATTATACCAAGTAAACTCATACTCAAACGCTCAGATTAATTTAGATTAATACGTGTATGTTGTCCAATTTCTCAAGAGTGGAACATTATAATACATACTAATCACAACATACACTTTATACTTGATCACAATTCCAAACAGATAAATCATTAATTCAAGAGTTTCTTAATTGAAGTTTGAATTCACTAACTATTCAATATTACTCAAGGCCTGTACTAAAACCAATTTAAATATTAGATGCATTAGTAGCTTACATCATATAACTATATATAAATACACCACAGTATGCAAGCACCCATGCACGACATGTAACACCCCAAGCGGTGGGGCATCACACCCCCGCATTATGACCCGACACGTGTACGAAATGGAGAGTCCGCACACGCACTAAGTCATAGCGAACGGGTGACAAACGAAGAACGCACCCACTAGCTAGGCGGTACCTAACCCTGTACGAATGAAAAGATGCAAAACATGACAGCGGAAGCAATGCGAAAAGCCAACTTTCCAAAAACTTTTCATACTTTAAACATACTGCGCATTAAAAGCATAAAATCAACTACACGGTTCAACTAAACCAGGAAACCTGTCCTATCCTGTCCCGAACAATTACACAATAAAACGGGTTCAACTGGCCGTAGAAACCTGTCCCGAATAATCATACAATCAAGATAGGTTCAACTAATCCAAGCACCTGTCCTAACCTGTCCCGAATTCCAAACATTCAAATCATAATTTCAAACCTGTACAAAACATATCTTATACGAAATTTACAAATTATAAATCAGAACAAAATACTTAACAAACTGAAACGTGCAGACACAGACTCAAAAGACACGACACACCGCCGCCTAGCACGAACTCCAATGCGAACCCAAACCGAAACCTGCACACTAAAAACATAAACGGGGAGGGGTCAGTCCAAAGACTGAGCGAGGGGCTAACACACGCACACTACATACGTATACGGAGCACAGCACATAACATATAGGGGAGTTCGTGAACCAGGTCGTGGGTTTTGCATTCTAAAACATTTCTCACGTGATACTAGATATAGGGGAGTAAAGGAGTTAGGCCAAAGGCCAAAACAACCAAATTTTATTAATTAAGAATCCACTCCCGTTTCACGAACTATTTCTTAAATAACTAAACATAACGAAAAACGGACATAACCCAAACGCACACACTCATCATCCGTCGACCTAAAATAAGCCGTGCCGGATGCAGAACAGATCAGAACTTATCGTATCAGAACCTCCGTCGACCTAAAATAAGCCATCCCGGAGCATATCACGCACACAGATATATCGGAAGCAGAATCTTACCATAATCAGAGCATAACTAGGTCCGCGACCTATCTCATATCACAAAGCATAGCAAAAGGCAAAAGCGTAAAACATATCATACCTCGCATAATCATACTCACACGCATTACATATACAAAGGCTTATCTCACTTGCAAACATATAGGGCACATATCATTAGGGTATAACTATAACCTAACCTCACCTGGCACCAAACAAAGCCAAACCCAAAGCAAATGGTCCACCCCGGAACCTGCACGACTCACATGTCACCACCCCGGGTGCACCTGAACCAACTGAGCACACAAAACACAACACAGGTCTCAGACTTAAACAGACAACCACACAGGGACGCACGACAAATGCAATCACATTGGCAGGATTCAAATTCATTTTAGTTTCATATCAATTCATATATTGCACATTTACAAAGCAATCAAATTAAATTTACATATAACATTTCATAAATTTATACGTATTACAAAGCCAAACAAATCATATAATAACATGCTACAAATTCTATTTAAAGATCACGAAGTTACATATCAAATTCCAATTTACGTGATTAACATATTTATTTACCAAGTGACGAAGTTTAAGTAATTCAAATCATTCAAGTTCACATATCACATTTCATATAAAAGCACGTAGTACGAAAACAACCAAATCACATAATAACATACTTCGAATTTTATATAAATCTCACGAGGTTACATATCAAATTCCAATCATACTAAATTCATATAATTCCTACGTAACATGCCCAATTCATATGTTACATAATGGATTCAATTATCAAGGTTGAACTAATCAAATCAAACAAATTCATCCTATTTCAAAATTACACAAACACCCCCTCTAATCTAATCAATTAGCATAAATTCAATAAATCGGGATTCAATTTACAAATTACAAAGTCCATACTTATCATATTTCATATCATACATGATTTCATACACATAGGAGTACATTTTGATCGACAATTCAAACATATAGCAATTAATTCGCAATTAAACAATTAATTCAAATATGTCCCAAACACAAATAAATTCGTAGAAAATAAACCGAGTGTCCGATTGACGAACGGAAAGTGGTGTTGGACTCACCACGACGAAGCGGACAAGCTGTCCGAAGGTCGCCGGAGCGCCGCCACCGGAGCTGCCGGAACAGTGGTCGGCCGCCGTTCGGCCACCACCGGAACGTGCCGGAAAAATCCTGAAAATTCACCCGTGTAAGGATTCCTCGTGCTTAATCCAATTCCTCGATCAATTTATGAAAATTCCAAGCCAATTGTCTCCAATTTCAAATCCAAGAATACGAAAACCCTAAAATCATCAAACTTCAATTACTTTCAAACCGGTGAACAAAAATGAGATCCGAAAGAGGCATCGGCTTACCCGTGACGAGCTTTACGAAAGCCCTAAGGTAGCTCGTCGGAAAAATCCCCTGAGGTGGCGCCGCCGTTGAACCGCCGTTGTGCCACCGCGATCCGCTGCCAATCGGCCAAATCTGGAATCGCGTGATCAAAGGCCACTAGTTCTCGTCGTTCCGAACAACTTTCGTGAAGGGCCCGAGACCAAAAGATGGCCGGAAAAGGCCCCCGTTGGCCGTTAAAGTTTCTGCCGCCGCACACCTCCCCGGAACCACCACCTATGGCCAGAATTGGGTGAAAACGAAGCCGGAAATGAACTCGGGGTAGTCGAAAACCTTGGAAAACACTAACCTTGGTCCGAAAAAGCCGCCAGAAGGCGGCGAAACCAGCCGCTACAATGCCGCGCCACCGCCGCCGCGAGCTTCGGCCGGCGGGTGAGGCCCAACCGCCGCCCCGATGGCGGCGCCGCCTACGTCAGAAGAAACGCCGGGAAGCCTTCTCCATGGGTCTGGGGCGCGTATCGCCGGAGGATCGTCGGAAGCCGCCGCAAAAGGGCGGCGAAGTGGCGGCTCCGCCACCTCCTCCAGCCGCGACTGAAAATCGCCGATAACTCCGCCGTCGGTCGTCGGTTGGTCGAGTTCTTGGTACGGTTGTGACCGTGTCGTCGAGCTCATCGAAATGGACTATTGGATCATCGAATTCCATCGAGAAACGAGCGAGTTCTGGGTAGTGCGTTAAATACACCTCCGGTGTGTGTGTTGGGTCGTGAATCGCTGGAGGGGGGAGAGAGAGAGAGCTGAGCCGGTTCTCACACGTTTAACGAGGATCCGGGTGTTTTATCCCGGGTTCTCACGCGCAAAACGAACGGGAGGAAAGGATAACGACGTCAGAATTGGGCAAACACAGAGTCTACGGACTCGTTTCGATGCCCCGAACGCGTTGAAGGGGTCAAAAAGGTCGAAAACTCGATCGAACGAGAAATGACCGAAAACCCCCCTAAAAAGAGAAAATTACAAAGGGGCCCCTAAACTCTAAAAGAGTTCAAAATAGGGCCACGAAAAACATAAAATCACATAATTAAACACATAAAAAGGTTGAAACGTGGCGTACCTTAGAAATCGGACGAGCGGGATGTTACACGACAGGTTAACTTAATAACCAAATAATCCAACAACACTCCCATTAATAATTTACACACATGCATTTAATACGAACTATCATAATTAAAATTTAAATCCATTATACTAATTGATTTCATAAATTTACACACACGCACACTCACAAGGCATACTTAGTATTAATTTAAATTTGTTGGTAACATATATTCAGCATACACGCACACACCCAAAGAATTACACATCAAACTGATCACATGTTACACTTTAAGACTACAAATCAAATTTCTTGTATTCAAATCCAACTTAGATTACATACCAATTACTCTTATATATCACTAGGGACACAACTGGTTTAGCAAATATACCATCAGTTTCCTTAATTCCAAATCAGCTCAAATTACACGTAGCATTACAAGTTCAAATTTATCAGTTATTAAAAGTACATTTCACTGGATAACATTCATACTAATACCAATTAAAAGACCAAACCAACTATCCCAAACACCACATGCAGTTTCATGCACTCATGTACAAAGTGTACAATATAATTTCTAATTAAACCATCTCACTTAAATCACAATTGTAAATCTCCAATTCATCCCAAACTTTACAGTTATTAAAGATCAGTACAAGTACACTTTAATTACTTAAGTCACTGGATCATATTTACCCACAATCCATTATTTAGAAGATTAAATCTGCATAACTATAGATACCACAAAATAATTGCCGGTTCGATGCTCAAACATTCAACATGAAACGCAATTCGTAATTATATAAAACAATCACTAAAAACGCTTAACAAATCTGAATTACATAAATACAGTCTATAGCTTGAAGATAAATTACAATTAATCAAGAAACAAATGAGATTAGTTAGGCTCACATTAATGGGCAGAATGGGGTTGTCGGAGGAAGAGTTATCTCAACAGCAGAAGATAGTTCGTCGGATAGCTGAGCTAGACGGTGTTTATGGAAAACCTACGGTGATGAAGTGGTGTTCATCGACTGCTGCATCTCTCACCGACTAACGGTGGGTGTTGGATCTGGACCTTGACAACAGCGGTGGTCCGCGTCGGAATCGTGGCCAAAAGGTCACAGCTGTCGGCGTCTGAAGCGACGGAGGGTGAGCTCATCGTCCATTACCCTAAATACGATAGAGAAGACGGAGAAGCGAGCTGGTAGCAGGGATGGCCTCTTGGTGGTCGGCGACGGCTTGTTGTCAGAGATGACAGCGGCGGAAGAAGCTTTCTACTGCATCCCCTCAGATTGGTGACTGGCGGTGGTTGTTGTCCAACAAATCGGCCGGAGATGAGCGGCTCGTGAAGCTAGTGGCTGGATCTAACCGGAAAAGGCGGCGGCGTGAAGAGAACTAGCCGGATCTATAAGAATTGAAGCCATGGTGTGCTTGTGGTGGTGCCGGCTGAGCTGGAGTCGGAACGGCGGCGTAATGGTGGTAAAATGGCGGGATCAGGTGGGGGTCGTTCACCCCTGTTCAGATCTGAGTGAGGGTGGTGGTCCGACGGTGGCTATCTGGTGGTGCTTGGGTGGTGCTGCGAATTTCGTCTCCTTTTCCAGAGCTGGGCAAGAGAGGGAGAGACGGCCGGGTTGCTGATCTCTGGCCGAGATTCACAAGGCAACGGGTGGAAGGAGGAGCCGGTGGTGATGTGGTGTCGCTGGAGAACTGTCGGCTGCTACTTGAGAAGGAAATGGGGAAGAGTTAAAATGGTAGAAAAAAAAGGGAAATAGAGTAGGGCCGTCGAATGGTGGTGGCGGTGCGTCGCCGTCGATGGTGGCGGGGATGGAGAAGAATAAGCTACTGCTGCTCATTGGATAGAAGGGAAGAAGGGGGAAATGAAATAGCAGCTAGGGTTTCGTATACAAAAAGATCATTTTACCCAAAATTGCAAATAAGTCCCTTAAGAGTTCAAGTCGCTCAATTCGAGTCCTCAAGTTCCAATAAGATCAATTAAGTCCAATTAAAGATTCTAAAATTATAAAAGCACCCCCAAGATTTAAAATAGTGACCAATCAAGTCCAATTAAATTTCTTATAATTAGACTATGATCCCCAATTTCTGATAATCACAATTTAGCCCACATAATTTAAATTAAAGGGCAATTAGATACTAAACACATACTTCAATTAAGTTCACATATTTCCATAGGATTACAATTGAGTCAATTAAACAATTAAAACATAAATAAAGCAATGCAAACACACGCAGAGTTAAATAAATAATCGTCTTGATCGCATGAAACGACATCGTATCTTGCACCGAAAATGCGGGGTGTTACACCCTTCCCCCCTAAGAGAACCTGGTCCCCAGGTTCCACTCCTGAGCTGGAAAAGCTTCGAGTTGATTGTGTCTTAACCCCTCCTTGAGGAATTGCGCAAGTTATCGCCCTTGTTGTGAAGTTTACCCTAATTGTCTTTATCAAACTTCTCTCTCGATGTCATGTTGTTGGTGATATTTATCCTAGTACTGGACTGTTAATTACATCAAGTTTGTTCGGCCTCTTCCATGAGATGAATAGCTGTCACTGCACTCAACTTCGATGGCGTCGCAAACTCGTCACTCGCAGATCGTAGGCAGGACAATGCGTAATGCAACCACAATAGACAGGAGAGAATCCCATCTCTCGGCGCAAGAGGTGAGAGAACCCCGTCTCTCGGGCATAGATTTGAGAGAACCCCGTCTCTCAAGCACAGAATTGAGAGAACCTCGTCTCTCAAACACATAATTGAGAGAACCCCGTCTCTCAACCTAAGTCTGACAGATTCCAACATCTCCCAAACATTCTAGTTTGAGAAAATCCAGCATTTTTCAAACCCGTAAATCCAATAGAATCCAACATCTCTGAATATCTAAGTACAAGAGAATCCAACATCTCTCGTGCACAAAACTTAGAAAGAATCTAACATCTTTCTATCACATAAATAGAGAGAATCCTACATCTCTACAACACGTAAAAAGAGGGAGCCTAAGGTCTCTCTTGCACATAAATCCACAGATCAACTTTCATACATACGCAAATCGGAGTAACACTTGTTGAAAAGTATGCGGTGCATGTTTAGTGTACCTTACACAACTGATATCGGTATCCCTTGAGTATAGATTCAACGCTCATACCTCAACTCAAGGGGAATATCGCGATGGAATTCCCTGTAAGACAAGATTACAGTATGTATGTATGTTATATGCGAGGTTAGTGAGCAATCAAGGGAGTTTTAAATCACATAAACATGCCTAATCCACAAAAACGCGTAACTTATTCATTTTAGCAGTAGTTCATCAAAAACGGATATTCCAGGTTATAATTGCTAGATCAGGTAGCCACGTTATCACAATCAGCACAACGAAAATCATCACACACATCAAACAAAACAAGATAAGAATACTTAAGCGATGCATGTATGCAAATGCCATGAATGCTTGGCGTACCGTTAACCGAAGCGTAACAATCTTGATAAGAAAGTCGAGATGAAGCAGTAGGAGTTGATTAAGCCGACAATGATGCAACCCTCGTCATCTGAACCTCTTTGTCTTGAGTCTTTTCATAGAGTGGTAACTCAGCAAGGCTCGTTTATCACCAAACCCCTTACTAGACCGTAATCCTTGCTCAACTAGAATCATCCTCTGTTCCTCCCAAGAATTCTGATTCATATATTAGACCTTAGTCTGTTCTTCCTCTAGGAGTCCCATAATTCGATCGTCAATCAGAATCTATCTCAAAGCTACGTTAGTCGATCATGGTATTAACCATTTCCCAAAGCATCCCATGGTATGATTCTGAAACTTGAATAAAATCTTTTGGCATCTATGTGATCTATTCCCATCTTAGTAGAATCTTCCATCTCAGCAGAATCTTCCATCTCAGCCGAAAGAATACACCCAGAGAGCTAACAACCAATCTTGTCTTGTCTTTTGTTAACTCTAAACGACACCAAAACCTTCAACACTCACCGCTGGTTTGTAGCTCGTTGCTTAAGTTAGCACCAACTTGGTTACCTATTCACATCCCTTGAACTTGATCGGATCTTACTTGATCGGATTCTTCTACCTTAACTCGTTTCCATCAACAAGGTAACTACCTCCGAATGAACAATCATCATGGCGAAAGTTCATCAAACTCCTTCAAAATGGGTTCTACTTGCTCAGATTCTCCTCCATTGACTCATTTCCACCCACAACGTGACCACTTTCAAATGAACGAATCCTCAAGGTGAAAATTCATCAAACTCCATCTTTCAATTGACTTTAAGATAGTAAGTGGATATAGCAAATCTCATTCCTTCAATTGTGAACCTTTTCATGGTCATTGGTCTCGGTAAAGAATCCCTTTCATCTTGGAATTATGATGTGTTTTCGTTGTAGTATCAATAGGTAGTGTTGTCGGAGGGAAATCTCAGTGTTGACTCATAGCGCACCCTGAAATTCAAACACTAAATTCGATGCATGCGGGTTAAAGTGCAAATGAAATATAACACGTACATCACGTCAATGCAAAAATTAATTGTAATCTATAGAGAACATAAAATAGGATGTTACATAATCAAAGTCATAATGTGGACACAATCATATATTCACGAAACAATTCATGCCGAAGGGTCAAAATATCAAGTCAAACAAATGCAATGCACAGTTACTCCTATGTTGTACGACTTAGACAGACTTAACACGACTCAAGAGCTCGGTTTTGCAACCTAGAGCTCTGATACCACTTAAGGATGTAGCACCCCAGACGTAGGATACCACATCCCCCGCACTAGGACCCCGACCCGGTCATGAAATAGAAAGTCCATGCCCGAATCCGAATCATAGCGAACAGGAGACCAACTCGCACACTAGGCTAGGCGGATCTAACTCGACAGACTCAGAGTGCGGAAGCAATTTAAACAATTATCATTAGATAGCGGAAGCAATTAAATCAACGTACAAAATAAGTGACGGGTTCAACTAGAATAGATACCTAGTGCCGAATCTCAAATCATCGCAACATAAAAAACCAACATAATTATCAGCAGAATAGCTAATTACATCCAAATGCTAGCATACCAACCCCACACGAGTTTAAGTCTAAGTAGAGCATAAAACATAATCTGCAAGTGTGAAACATAAATACATAACATAAGTAAAGTATGCGACAGATGCATCCTAACACCTATAAGACTGACAAGTGTGACTCCGAAGACTCACTTCCGCCTAGCTCAAGCCAAAAAGGAATCCTGCAAACTAAAAGATAAAACGAGGTGTCAGTCCACTGACTAAGTGAGGGGGCTAACGCACACCCACAATATATATATATATATATATAAAGAGCACAGCACAGAATAAAAGGACGGACTCATGAACCGGGATAGGTGTTGCATACCAAAACGTTTTGAAAGAACCCAAATAAGATATAGATATAAGTTTAGAAACCATTTTCCAGAAAGACTCTATCCCGATTCATAATTCCATAACATAACATAATCAACTGCTCGGCAAGTACGAGCTTCCAACCTCAACTCCTCATAACGTAAATCAAACTCAATCCAACCTCTACTCCAATGATGGAAGAGCCTCGCGTTGCCCCTAACCATCTATAATAAACCGTCTAAAATAGACTCACCCTCAAGGGGTAGCGAACCCACAAGAGTCCTCCCCGGCCTTAGCCGAAGGCTCAAGATACCGCACCTTCCCTACAGCACGGGTCGCGTGAAGATATCTCAAATGGAACTAGCACAGTGGCTTATCCGACGGCCCTATGCCGTACCGGTGTCCACTCGTACCAGCTCCTGGATCCGGAACAGATCACAACGGATCACAATAGAATATAACATACGTCAATCTTTCATGGCAATCTCGCTACATAAACACAACACTACTGTTCTCCCAAAATAGCTTACATATGCTTCAAAAACTAGTTTATATATTTTATCCCTACGCGATGGAACTTTGAGCCTTATGACCTCCACCCACGCGGACGCACACAAGATCATAAACATATCATATCCAATACATACGTATTTATAGTAGAGTATACTCGCATGCAAGGGTCGAAATCAGCATGTAAAGGCCATAGGTCGCATAACTATACAAAATCCTAAACCTCACCTGAGAAACGACGAGATACCAGAACTGACAGGACGAATGCATACTCGATCAGGTTGTCTCCACCCTGGAGATCACTGTACAGAAAAGGGAATACAGTGTACTTATGAGACAAGACTCAAATATGAACCATAGAGACGCACGACGAAGCTCAACATGATCATGGAATGGCGTGAAGTGATATGAGATATTAAAACATGTTATGAACGTGTTCATGTGTACGATTAATGTTCCACAGCGTAAATAAACAAGCATCGAGTTCATATACACGGCATAAATACATGATCGATGGCAATAAAATGTTCTAGCACTTTAAGGATCAATCAAATCATATTATATCAAGTAAACTCATGCTCAAACGCTCGGATTAATTTAGATTAATACGTGTATGTTGTCCAATTTCTCAAGAGTGGAACATTATAATACATACTAATCACAACATACACTTTATACTTGATCACAATTCCAAACAGATAAATCATTAATTCAAGAGTTTCTTAATTGAAGTTTGAATTCACTAACTATTCAATATTACTCAAGGCCTGTACTAAAACCAATTTAAATATTAGATGCATTAGTAGCTTACATCATATAACTATATATATATAAACCACAGTATGCAAGCACCCATGCATGACAGATTAACTTAATAACCAAATAATCCAACTACACTCCCATTAATAATTTACACACGTGCATTCAATACGAACTATCATAATTAAAACTTAAATCCATTATACTAATTGATTTCATAAATTTACACACACGCACACTCGCAAGGCATACTAAGTATTAATTTAAATTTGTTGGTAAGATATATTCAGCATACACGCACACACCCAAAGAATTACACATCAAACTGATCACATGTTACACTTTAAGACTATGAATCAAATTTCTTGTATTCAAATCCAACTTAGATTACATACCAATTACTCTTATATATCACTAGGGACACAATTGGTTTAGCAAATATACCATCAGTTTCCTTAATACCAAATCTGTAACGCCCCGTGTTTTCACACGTGCAGGTATGAGTTACGTGCGCAATTACATTTAATTATATGAGTTTATATCATGTTTTACTCATTGAATTTGTTTCTAATTTTATTTAATTGTTTAAAATTTATATGAATTCCAAAATGTGTTATGAATATATGAATGAAAATGTGAGAATGTGAATTTTGCGAATTCGGTGTTAATTGAATGAAATTATGTGTTCGTGTGATTCGTGGACTTGATTGTAACCTATTTGAATGTTTTGGACTCAGTTGGAAATTGAGTTTGGGCTTAATTGCCACTTTTTGAAAGTTTAGGGACCTATTTGAATATAGGCAACCCTGAACGGTTTTCGCGATATCTTGAGCTCCGGACCTCGAAATCGAGATCTGTAACCGGCGTTGAACTCGTTTCAACGTTACCTATCCATTAAACTTGACCTTGTATTGTTTCGATACTGTTTGAACTCTCGACAATGAATCTTTTCACAACCCCGTTTCTTATAACTTGTTTGAACCGTTTACTAAACGAACCGGACTTGACCGACCCGTATCCTACCCATTTTTATCACTAAATATCAGCATTCCTCCTCCTTTGCTCCCACATTCATCGATCTTCATCATCCAAGAGAGAAGAGGAGAGCTTCAAGAAACCCTTGTTTGATTAAACTAACTTTGAGCTCAAGATTAGCCAATCTTCCATCTTCTTCCAAGGTATGATATGGATTGTTTTTCCCTCTTTTTCCTCTATCTTTTCATCTATGGAAAGCTTGGCATGAGTGAAGGATTGATATGGTTTGAATGAAAGCTTAAATAGAGAGTTTGATCTTGAACTTTGGTATCTCATGGTTTAATTGGAAACTTGATACATGAAATATGATTCTTGTAACTTCTTCATCATTTTTGTATCTTTAAATCTCATGTTGGTTGTGTATAGCATGTTGTGCCATTAATGGAGCTTGAAACTTCCATGGATGATTAACTTGGTTTGAATGATCTTTTGCCAATTTTGTACATGACTTCTTGTATATATGAATGAATTACATGATTTGTATGAGTTTTATGAAGTATGAGCATGTCTAAGTGCAATATAAGAGCTTGCTTGTTGCTTCCCCTGTTTTGCAAGCTTTTCCCACGAAAAACAGATCTGCTGCTCTGTTTTTCCTCGCAGAACGACGAGCTGACACGGTCGTGCCAGCTTTGAACTGAAAATGGACACGGCCGTGTTGGGTTCTCGACTTTGATTTTTCTGAATTTAATCTCGGTCACGGCCGTGTCCAATTGCTTTAAAAACTCAACACGGCCGTGTCAAGCCCTCGACTTCGAATTTTTCTGATTTTAAACCTCGGACACGGCTGTGTCCGTTTCCTTTGAAAACTCAACACGACCGTGTCATTTGAAATGGCAGCTTTGGGGGAACTCTTTTATTGCTTGTTTTGCGTTTATTATTCGTAATTATGAATTATATGTAACATGATTATGTTAAAGTAATGTTTTATGATTGGTTTATGATTGATATATGCTATTGATGAATTATGAATGCAAAGTATGAAAGTATGAACGATATGAACGGGAACGAATACGGTTTTACCGTATAATGAACGAAACTTGGTGAATTATGTGTTTAATTGAATTCTATGATATTCATGACCATAATTGAACATATTATTGCATTTTAAGCCTTCCATAGCATGTTATTGCATAGCCGAGCGTCTAATGTGGTCATGATTGAGTCTCACACTACCTTTGTCACACAGATCTTGATCCGGTGGGTGACGAGGTCGGGCAGTGAGAGCGTGTCGGGTTTTTTGTCTACCAGGTGGGTTTTTCTTCTATTAGATAACAATATTTCCCGAACACCTAATGTGCAAGATTTTAGCCAAAACCCTATATAGGTACTTATGCCAAGTTTTAACGAGCAAATGTTTTTGAACGAAAGCCTTTATTATGAATGTCCTACCAAAATATTTTGGCGAGAAATGTATGAATGATCACAATGAATGAGGGCCCGGGGCTTAGTGTATTGGTCAACCGGGGAAGCATGGGCTGACGGGAATCCACATATACTAGTTCCAACAATTTCGACAACCTGGATTTCACTAGGAGATTAGTGGATGAAAGGGGTCCCGGCTTTTGGGGATTCATGTACCCCTCTAGCATTAATGAATGAGGGCTCGGGCCTTGCAAACCCGTTCCCTACCCGGAGGAAAAAGGAGTATATGAATGAACGAATGAATGTTCTAATGTATGTGCACGAAAGAATGTAATGTATGAATGAATGAATGAACGAATGAATAATGGATTACACGTGGTGGTGGTTGGAGATAATGCACGCCCTCTCGCCGGGCTATTAATGACCTAATGAACGAATGAATTATTATAATCCTATTCGTTGTACTTTATGTTCCCGCTTGGGAGAAATGTTTCTAAACCTCGAATAAGGATTATAATTTGCATGTATGTGTTTCAATTCCGTAATAATATTATATTATGCCTCTGTTTTTATACCCACCAGTCTGTCTAAGACTGAACCCGGAGTTGTTTCAGTTGTTTTTGCAGGAAGGGGATGCTAGGCGGGATACCAGTCAGGGAGAGTCTTGCATCGTGTCTAGCCTTTCCTTTACACACATTTGATTACTGTTGGTTACTTTTGAATTGTATATGTATGGAGCGTACATGAATATTGGTACCTATATGTATCTTTCTTGAACTATTGGTACATAGAGCGTATAGCTCAATCTATATAGAATACATGTTGGTACCTAGAGCTCTAGCTCAATATGTAATATATGAATGATTGCTTCCGCTATCTTTTTATTGCTCTGGTTGTTGTTATTGGGGATTAAGTTATAGGTTAGTCCCGCCTGGCTTAGCGAGTGTGTATGTCTCCGTTCGCTATGATTCGGCACGTGTATGGAAATCCATTTCGTATACGGGTCGGGTCATGGTGCGGGGGATGTGACGTCTCGCGCTCGGGCGTTACAAAATCAGCCCAAATTACACGTAGAATTACAAGTCCAAATTTATCAGTTATTAAATGTACATTTCACTGGATAACATTCATACTAATACCAATTAAAAGACCAAACCAACTATCCCAAACACCACATGCAGTTTCATGCACTCATATACAAAGTGTACAATACAATTTCTAATTAAACCATCTCACTTAAATCACAATTGCAAATCTCCAATTCATCCCAAACTTTACAGTTATTAAAGATCAGTACAAGTACACCTTAATTACTTAAGTCACTGGATCATATTTACCCACAATCCATTATTTAGAAGATTAAATCTGCATAACTATAGATACCACAAAATAATTGTCAGTTCGATGCTCAAACATTCAACATGAAATGCAATTCGTAATTATATAAAACAATCACTAAAAACGCTAAACAAATCTGAATTAAATAAATACAGTTTATAGCTTGAAGATAAATTACAATTAATCAAGAAACAAATGAAATTAGTTAGGCTCACATTAATGGGCAGAATGGGGTTGTCGGAGGAAGAGTTATCTCAACAACAGAAGATAGTTCGTCGGATGACTGAGCTAGACGGTGTTTATCGAAAACCTGCGGTGATGAAGTGGTGTTCATCGACTGCTGCATCTCTCACCGACTAACGGTGGGTGTTGGATCTGGACCTTGACAACAGCGGTGGTCCGCATCGGAATCATGGCCAAAAGGTCACAACTGTCGACGTCTGAAGCGACGAAGGGTGAGCTCATCGTCCATTGCCCTAAATACGATAGAGAAGAGGGAGAAGCGAGCTGGTACCAGGGATGGCTGCTTGGTGGTCGGCGACGGCTTGTCGTCGGAGATGACAGCGGCGGAAGAAGCTTTCTACTGCATCCCCTCAGATTGGTGATTTGCGGTGGTTGTTGTCCAACAAATCGGCCGGAGATGAGCGGCGCGTGAAGCTAGTGGCTGGATCTAACCGGAAAAGGCAGCGGCTGAAGAGAACTCGCCGGATCTGTAAGAATTGAAGCCATGGTGTGCTTGTGGTGGTGGCGACTGAGCTGGAGTCCGAACAGCGGCGTAATGGTGGTAAAATGGCGGGATCAGGTGGGGGTCGTTGGCCCCTGTTCAGATCTGAGTGAGGGTGATGGTCCGACGGTGGCTATCTGGTGGTGTTTGGGTGGTGCTGCGAATTCCAGAGCTGGACAAGAGAGGGAGAGACGGCCGGGTTGTTGATCTCTGGCCGAGATTCACAAGGCAGCGGGTGAAAGGAGGAGCCGGTGGCGATGTGGTGTCACTGGAGAACTGCCGCGCCCGCTGCTACTTGAGAAGGAAATGGGGAAGAGTGAAAATGGTAGAAAAAAAAAAGGAAATAGAGTAAGGCCGTCGAATGGTGGTGGTGGTGCGTCGCCGTCGATGGTGGCAGGGATGGAGAAGAATATGCTGCTGCTGCTTATTGGATAGAAGGGAAGAAGGGAGAAATGAAATAGCAGCTAGGGTTTCGTATACAAAAAGATAATTTTACCCAAAATTGCAAATAAGTCCCTTAAGAGTTCAAGTCGCTCAATTCGAGTCCTCAAGTTCTAATAAGATCAATTAAGTCCAATTAAAGATTCTAAAATTATAAAAGCACCCCCAAGATTTAAAATAGCGACCAATCAAGTCCAATTAAATTTCTTATAATTAGACTATGATCCCCAATTTTTGATAATTACAATTTAGCCCACATAATTTAAATTAAAGGGCAATTAGATACTAAACACATACTTCAATTAAGTTCACATATTTCCATAGGATTACAATTGAGTCAGTTAAACAATTAAAACATAAATAAAGCAATGCAAACACACGCAGAGTTAAATAAATAATCGTCTTGATCGCATGAAACGACATCGTATCTTGCACCGGAAATGCGGGGTGTTACACCCTTCCCCCCTAAGAGAACTTGGTCCCCAGGTTCCACTCCTGAGCTGGAAAAGCTTCGAGTTGATTATGTCTTAACCCCTCCTTGAGGAATTGCGCAAGTTATCACCCTTGTTGTGAAGTTTACCCTAATTGTCTTTATCAAACTTCTCTCTCGATGTCATGTTGTTGGTGATATTTATCCATGTACTGGACTGTTGATTACATCAAGTTTGTTCGGCCTCTTCCATGAGATGAATAGCTGTCACTGCACTCAACTTCGATGTTGTCGCAAACTCGTCACTCACAGATCGTAGGCAGGACAATGCGTAACGCAACCATAATAGACAGGAGAGAATCCCATCTCTCGGCACAAGAGGTGAGAGAACCCCGTCTCTCGGGCATAGATTTGAGAGAACCCCGTCTCTCAAGCACAGAATTGAGAGAACCCCATCTCTCAACCTAAGTCTGACAGATTCCAACATCTCCCAAACATTCTAGTTTGAGAAAATCCAGCATTTCTCAAACCCCTAAATCCAAGAGAATCCAGCATCTCCGACTATCTAAGTACAAGAGAATCCAACATCTCTTGTGCACAAAACTTAGAAAGAATCCAACATCTTTCTATCACATAAATAGAGAGAATCCTACATCTCTACAACACGTAGAAAGAGGGAGCCTAAGGCCTCTCTTGCACATAAATCCACAGATCAACATTCATACATACGCAAATCGGAGTAACACTTGTTGAAAAGTATGCGGTGCATGTTTAGTGTACCTTACACAATTGATATCGGTATCCCTTGAGTATAGATTCAACGCTCATACCTCAACTCAAGGGGAATATCGCGATGGAATTCCCTGTAAAACAAGATTACAGTATGTATGTATGTTATATGCGAGGTTAGTGAGCAATCAAGGGAGTTTTAAATCACATAAACATGCCTAATCCACAAAAACGCGTAACTTATTCATTTCAGCAGTAGTTCATCAAAAACAGATATTCCAGGTTATCATTGCTAGATCAGGTAGCCACGTTATCACAATCAGCACAATGAAAATCGTCACACACATCAAACAAAGCAAGATAAGAATACTTAAGCGATGCATGTATGCAAATGCCATGATTGCTTGGCGTACCGTTAACCGAAGCGTAACAATCTTGATAAGAAAGTCGAGATGAAGCAGTAGGAGTTGATTAAGCCGACAATGATGCAACCCTCATCATCTGAACCTCTTTGTCTTGAGTCTTTTCATAGAGTGGTAACTCAGCAAAGCTCGTTTATCACCAAACCCCTTACTAGACCGTAATCCTTGCTCAACTAGAATCATCCTCAGTTCCTCCCAAGAATTATGATTCATATATTAGACCTTAGTCTGTTCTTCCTCTAGGAGTCCCATAATTCGATCGTCAATCAGAATCTATCTCAAAGCTACGTTAGTTGATCATGGTATTAACCATTTCCCGAAGCATCCCATGGTATGATTCTGAAACTTGAATAAAATCTTTTGGCATCTATGTGATCTATTCCCATCTTAGTAGAATCTTCCATCTCAGCAGAATCTTCCATCTCAGCCGAAAGAATACACCCAGAGAGCTAACAACCAATCTTGTCTTGTCTTTTGTTAACTCTAAACGACACCAAAACCTTCAACACTCACCGCTGGTTTGTAGCTCGTTGCTTAAGTTAGCACCAACTTGGTTACCTATTCACATCCCTTGAACTTGATCGGATCTTACTTGATCAGATTCTTCTACCTTAACTCGTTTCCATCAACAAGGTAACTACCTCCGAATGAACGAATCATCACGGGGAAAGTTCATCAAACTCCTTCAAAACGGGTTCTACTTGCTCAGATTCTCCTCCATTGACTCATTTCCACCCACAACGTGACCACTTTCAAATGAACGAATCCTCAAGGTGAAAATTCATCAAACTCCATCTTTCAATTGACTTTAAGATAGTAAGTCGATATAGCAAATCTCATTCCTTCAACTGTGAACCTTTTCATGGTCATTGGTCTCGGTAAAGAATCCCTTTCATCTTTGAATTATAATGTGTTTTCGTTGTAGTATCAATAGGTAGTGTTGTCGGAGGGAAATCTCAGTGTTGACTCATAGCGCACCCTGAAATTCAAACACTAAATTCGATGCATGCGGGTTAAAGTGCAAATGAAATGTAACACGTACATCACGTCAATGCAAAAATTAATTGTAATCTATAGAGAACATAAAATAGGATGTTACATAATCAAAGTCATAACGTGGACACAATCATATATTCACGAAACAATTCATGCCGAAGGGTCAAAATATCAAGTCAAACAAATGCAATGTACAGTTACTCCTATGTTGTACGACTTAGACAGACTTAACACGACTCAAGAGCTTGGTTTTGCAACCTAGAGCTCTGATACCACTTAAGGATGTAGCACCCCAGACGTAGGATACCACATCCCCCGCACTAGGACCCCGACCCGGTCATGAAATAGAAAGTCCATGCCCGAATCCGAATCATAGCGAACGGGAGACCAACTCACACACTAAGCTAGGCGGATCTAACTCGACAGACTCAGAGTGCGGAAGCAATTTAAACAATTATCATTAGATAGCGGAAGCAATTAAATCAAAGTACAAAATAAGTGACGGGTTCAACTAGCATAGATACCTAGTCCCGAATCTCAAATCATCGCAACATAATAAACCAACATAAGTATCAGCAGAATAGCTAATTACATGCAAATGCTAGCATACCAACCCCACACGAGTTTAAGTCTAAGTAGAGCATAAAACATAATCTGCAAGTGTGAAACATAAATGCATAACATAAGTAAAGTATGCGACAGATGCATCCTAACACCTACAAGACTGACAAGTGTAACTCCGAAGACTCACTTCCGCCTAGCTCAAGCCAAAAAGGAATCCTGCAAACTAAAAGATAAAACGAGGTGTCAGTCCATTGACTAAGTGAGGGGGCTAACGCACACCCACAATATATATATACATAAAGAGCACAGCACAGAATAAAAAGATGGACTCATGAACCGGGATAGGTGTTGCATACCAAAACGTTTTGAAAGAACCCAAATAAGATATAGATATAAGTTTAGAAACCATTTTCCAGAAAGACTCTATCCCGATTCATAATTCCATAACATAACATAATCAACTGCTCGGCGAGTACGAGCTTCCAACCTCAACTCCTCATAACGTAAATCAAACTCAATCCAACCTCTACTCCAATGATGGAAGAGCCTCGCTTTGGCCCTAACCATCTATAATAAACCGTCTAAAATGGACTCACCCTCAAGGGGTAGCGAACCCACAAGAGTCCTCCCCGGCCTTAGCCGAAGGCTCAAGATACCTCACCTTCCTTACAGCACGGGTCGCGTGAAGATATATGAAATGGAACTAGCACAGTGGCTTATCCGACGGCCCTATGCCGTACCGGTGTCCACTCGTACCAGCTCCTGGATCCGGAACAGATCACAACGGATCATAATAGAATATAACATACGCCAATCTTTCATGGCAATCTCGCTACATAAACACAACACTACTGTTCTCCCAAAATTGCTTACATATGCTTCAAAAACTGGTTTATATATTTTATCCCTACGCGATGGAACTTTAAGCCTCATGACCTCCACCCACGCAGGACGCACACAAGATCATAAACATATCATATCCAACACATACGTATTTATAGTAGAGTATACTCGCATGCAAGGGTCGAAATCAGCATGTAAAGGCCATAGGTATGCACTATACAAAATCCTAAACCTCACCTAAGAAACGACGAGATACCAGAACTGACAGGACGAATGCATACTCGATCAGGTTGTCTCCACCCTGGAGATCACTGTACAGTAAAGGGAATACAGTGTACTCATGAGACAAGACTCAAATATGAACCATAGAGACGCACGGCGAAGCTCAACATGATCATGGAATGGCGTGAAGTGATATGAAATATTAAAACATGTTATGAACGTGTTCATGTGTACGATTAATGTTCCACAGAATAAATAAACAAGCATCGAGTTCATATACACGGCATAAATACATAATCGATGGCAATAAAATGTTCTAGCACTTTAAGGATCAATCAAATCATATTATATCAAGTAAACTCATGCTCAAACGCTCGGATTAATTTAGATTAATACGTGTACGTTGTCCAATTTCTCAAGAGTGTAATATTATAATACATACTAATCACAACATACACTTTATACTTGATCACAATTCCAAACAGATAAATCATTAATTTAAGAGTTTCTTAATTGAAGTTTGAATTCACTAACTATTCAATATTACTCAAAGCCTGTACTAAAACCAATTTAAAGAAATAGCAATTCCCGATTACCGAGGATTTTGTTGGGATTTCAAGAGACTCCACGGATCACTATACTCCGAGAATCAAGTGAGACGGTCCAAGACCATTTGGGTACCCGAGGATCTGAGGGAATAATAAAGAATGCAAGTTTGAACGAAGGGTTGGAACCACTGCCAGTCAAGGATTCGATTATCCTTCCCAATTAAAGAATTGCCAACCTTGACTTCATTTCCACGGTGAACGGTACCTTGAGCATTCATGGCATTTGCACCCATGCATTTCATAAGTAATTATATTTTATTTCATTTTGCTTGATGTGCGTGACGACGTGTAATGCGTGATGCTGCTTTGATTGTAATAACGTGGTTAATTGATTTAATTTCCATAACTCGAGATTTATTGTTGTTGTGAATTCTTGTAAACTGAATGGATTACATGCTTGCGTGAACTATTCGTGCTTCAGTGCTTATAATTTCTTTGGTTACTCACTAAACCTTTATGCACATACATACATATTGTAATTTTATCTTACAGTGGTTCCATCGCGATATCCCCCTACACGTGGAGATGCCACACCCCCCGCACTATAGGTCAATCCACATACGAAAAGGGTAATTCGTACATGAACTAACCTGTAGCGAACGGGTGACAATGCAATAGAATGACAAGCTAGGCGGGACTAACTCACACATACAACATAATAAAGCGGAAGCATAGTCGATTCACTTGCAAATATAACTATTTAAAACATGTTATATCTTGGATCATCTATTCGATAACTTATATATACTAGTTCACATATCAATACATTATCATCTCCGAATACATAACAATTAACATTAACAATAATATCGTAGGCAATGATAAATATACAAATAAATGCACCGTGCCTGACTCGACTGCATGGACTGGACTTGACTCGATTCCTGCCTAGCGTGCACCTGCAATAACATGAAAGGTGGAGGCGTCAGTCTGTGAAGACCGAGTGAGGGGTTTAAATAATATTAGCCCAAATAACATGCAAGCTATATTCTCGGGTAAAGTTTTATAAAAGATAAATGTATAAATTCAATAATGAAGTACCCTTCGTCCGAGAATACAACTATCAATATTAAATACTTGTTCATTTCATGCATTCAATACATGGCCCCGGCGAGTGAGGGTAGTCTCCAACCTTACTCCAAATGTACATGAAACATGCTTGCTTTATTAACTAATAGGTGATCATGCAATTCAATTATCGTGCAATCGTGCGATAGTGTAATCAAGTAACATGTTCATGGAATGAAAATCATGCAATAACCCGAGGACAATCCGTGGTGCCGGACCCGTCCCCAGTCTCCTTCTTCCTCCAGGTGATGGTGGGATTGCAAGGCCCCACCATCCAATCTCATTGAGCAGAGGGTACATGAATCCCTAAGACCAGAACTCCTTCCTTTACTAATCTCCTAGCGGATTCAGGGGTCATCCCAATATGGTGAGGATAGCACGAGAGTTACCCATCAGCCCTTGCTTTCCCGGTTGGCTCAAGCTACTACCCTCCGGCCCAACGTGAACGGTCATGCTACTCGCCTAAAACATGCACGATACATGGCTTGCTTGCTTGCTTTTCATGAACATGACTTGCTTGAAATGATAAGTGATTTCATTTAAAATTATAGATATAAATACATTTTGGTCGAAAGATCACATAAGGGGTATACGGGTTCTCTATAACTAGCAATTAAACCTCACCTGACAAGCGACACAAGGACTCGTGGATGCGTGAACGTGCTCATGATCAATAATCGCCACCCTGGAGAAGAACTGGACAAGAAAACAAGACATACGTGCATACGTGAGACAATACTCGACAATGGCACCAAATATGACGCACGGCATGATCACATAACGAGATATCGTGCAATGAACAATGTAGCATATAATTATCATGTTATGACATGTAATTGATCATATAATCACAATTTGGGGTCAAATAAACCATTGGAATTAAATCCCAAACTTTCATTTTTATGCAGAATGTTAATGCCTCTCCAGAGGCCTGGGAACGGCCGTTCCGGCCCTTAGTTCAAAATAGGAAGGGCCGTTCCCAGCTCCCCGAAGATGGGAACGGCCGTTCCGGCTTACAAGCCAAAACGGGAAGGGTCGTTCCCGTCCTCGCCGCCATGCACACAATTCAAACATTGGAAGGGCCGTTCCCCAAAATAACTAGGAACGGGAAGGGCCGTTCCCGTTACGCAGACAATACAGAAGCAGGGGAAGAAACAGGGGAAGCTACGGACCCTCTCCCAAATCATCAAAACCTCCATAATTCATATCCTTAATATCTAATTTAATGCAAGAATCATAAATACTTGCTTAAGACATCATAAAACCAATAGAAACACTTAGTTCAAGTTTGGATTATCAAGAATTCAAGATTAGACTCCATGAACATATATACCACAAAACTCCATAATTCTCAAGATATAAACATGAAATTCAAGTCTAAAGCTTAGAATTATAATCCTAACATCATGTAAACAAGTTATCACATGGAAATCATAACCCTAGCTTCAAGAATTGAAATCAAGAAATCACATATATGATCATATATACCTTGAGGTGAAAATAAATGGAAGAAGATGATGGAAATGAATGATTGAGCTCCAAAACTCCTAATTTCCTTGGAAAAACTTGATGAATTTGATGAAATCTTCTCTTCCCTTCTTCATGGTTTGGCTCAGTGGAAAGAGGGAGCAAGGATTGATATTTTGGCATGAAATGAAAAATGAAGAAGGTAGGAGAGATGCATATATCGATATATCTTGGCCAAAAATAGAGTATTTGCAACTAAATCCTTCAAGTTTGTAAGTCATGCAATTAAGGATACAAGGATTAAAGAATGATCAATTTAGTCCAAAAGGTTTCCATGCAATTTAGTCCTTAACGAAAAGGAAATGAGCAATTAAGGACACTTAAGCGATTAAATCATGCTCGGCAATTATTCCATGTAGCAATTGAATTCCAATTATACAATAATTCACAAATTGACACGTTTCCACATATTTTCACGTAATCATGTTGAAATGCAATTTATAAAATTAATATAACACGTATAAATTGAATAAATGAAAATAATAAAATAAAATCCTAACGCTCGAACTCATACGTGTCGAGTGTACCTGACTGTCTGGAAATTTGGGGCGTTACAATAAAGGTACACTAAACATGCATCACATGTTTTGCATCAAGTGTTACTTTGATGTGTGTATTTTGAATGCTGAGTTAGTGAACTTATGTGCTAGAGAGTTGTTGAGATCTCTCTATTTACGTGTGAGGGAGATGTGGGATTCTCCCTATCTATGTGATAGAAAGATGTTGGATTCTTTCTAAATTATGTGAGCAAGAGATGCTGGATTCTCTTGGAGTTAGATATTTGGGAGATGTTGGATTCTCTCGAATTTAAGGGTTTGAGAAATGCTGGATTTTCTCAAACTAGAATGTTTGGAAGATGTGGAAGTCTGCCAGACTTAGGTTGAGAGATGGGGCTCTCTCGATTATGTGGTTGGGAAACGGGGTTCTCTCTTTTCTGTGCCTGGGGGATGGGGTTCTCTCTTTTGATGTGCCGGGAGCCGGGGCTCTCTCTTTTTTACGTGCTGAGAGATGGGATTCCCTCTTGTTAGTCACGGCTGAGTTACGTGTGGCCTGATGCTGGTTTGCAATCAACGAGGAAGCGATGGTATCGAGCTTTGGGTGCAGTGGCCTAGTTGGGGATCGAACGAGTTTGAAGCGACCAACGGTCAAGTGTTTGAACAAACCTCTGTGACTACAGAACTCTGAAGGGAGTTGATGCAATCAGTGGGAGTAAACTTCATAGCCAGGGCTATGACTCTACACGATTTCAGGAGATGGATTGAAGTATTCCAATTCGAAGCTTTACGACTCAATAATAGGACCTGAGGACAGGTCCTTTTGAAGGAGGGGAGATTGTAACACCCGCTCGTCCTACAAATAAGGTACGCCACGTGTCAACTTCCTTATGTGTTTAATTCAGTGATTTTGTGCTTTGTGTGGCCCTATTTTGAACTCTTTTAGAGTTTAGGGGCCTTTTTGCAATTTTCTCTTTTAGGGGTTTTCTGGACATTTCTCGTTCGGTCGAGAGTTCGACCTTTTTGACCCCCCTGCTTCTCGTTCGGGGCAGCGAAACAAGTCCGTAGACTCTAATTTTACCCATTTTCTAACGTCGTTGGCTCCTCCTTCCGACTGTTTTCGCCTACGAGGACCCGAGATAAATACCTAGATCCTCGTAATTCGTACCAGAACTTCAGACCTCAGCTCTCTCTCTTCTTCTCCCGCGATGCAGTTACTGTACACACACACTCACGGTGTAAACACGCATAACTCCAACTCGGCCTTTACTCGATGAAATTGGCGAACCAATAGTCCATTTCGGAGAGCTCGACGACGCGGTCACAACCGTACCAGTTTCGTGACCTGAAAATGGCTAGCGGCGGCGCAGTGGTGGTCCAAAGGTGGTGGGTTGTGCCACCTCATCGCTGGCAATAATCCGGCGAGCTTCGTCGGCCAACAACCACCCTACCCCACGTTTTCTGACCTCGGTTTGGCGTGAAAACCACTGCAAGTGGTGGTTCCGGCGAGGCAGCACCGACGCGGGTGTGGCGGCGATTTGAGCCTTTTCCGACGAGTTTTTGGTGTCGGGTCCTTCAGAGAAGTTACTCAATTCGACGAGGCCGAGCTATTCGTGTAGATCCCGGTTCACGAATCTGCCGTTGGCATTGGATCACAGCGGTGCAACGGCGAGGCTAGCTCCGGGGATATTTTTGGGCGATCACTATAGGGGTTTCGAAGGTCTCGTTACGGGTAAGATAATGCCTCTTTCGGATTCGATTTTCGTTCACTGGTTTGGAAGTAATTTCGATTTGAAGATTTTAGGGTTTCGTGTTGTTAGATTTGAAATTGGAGGAGTTTGGCTTGGAACTTCTAGAAATTGATCGAGGATTTGGAACGAGCACGAGGAATACTTGCACGAGTGAATTTTGGGGATTTTTTCGGCATGTTCCGGCGGTGACGGTGGCTACGTTTGGCCGAGCAATGTTCCGATGGCTACGTTCCGGCGGTCTTCAGACAGTTTATCCGCCTCGTTGTGGTGAGTCTAATGCCACCTTCCGTTCGTCAATCGGATGCCCGATTGATTTGTTGTGATTTATTTTGTATAATTTGTATATTTGAAATTAATTGTTTTGATTGCTAATTGCTTGATTTGTCGATCGAATTGTATTCCAATGTGTACGAAATCATGTATTAAATGAAATGTAATATGTATTGATGCTTTGAATTGTAAATTAAATCCCATTATGCCGAAATTGTATTAGCTGTTAATTGTTTTAAAATGTAATTCACTCTTGTATGCTCGATAAATTAATGAATATGCATTGTATGGTATTTGAAAATATGTAATGAATGATGAATGTATGATTTCATGATTGTTGTTCATAATAGTTTCGTTTCATGCCATTAGATTTAATATAACCCTTGTAGAAGGGGTGTTTGTGTAATTTTAGAAAATGTAAATTTGTATAACTTGAATTAATTGAACCTTATCATTTGAAAACGATTATGCTAATTTTGATGAAGTAAAAGTTGCTTTATTATGCCTTGGATAATTAAATTTGAGATTTTTGCAATTAACGTTTAATTACCTAAATTGAGTTTGAATCTATTATGCAATGTATGAATTGTATGAGCTTTGAATGATTAAATGGCTTAGTCAGAATTTGGTATGTAACCCCGTGGGTCTAAATGAATTCGTCACATGCTATTATACGATTCAATTGGCCTTGTAATATGTGGTTTTTGTATAAAATGTGAAATATGACTTGAATGGAATTTATAGGATTTAATTAGAAACTTTTGCACGTAAGAAATAAGTTATTCGTACGAATATGAATTGATTATTTGATATATGAATTTATATGAAATCATGTGGCATGCATTGCCTTTCCATTTTGTTTGATTGAATTAATTGTGCATAAGAACATCTCTTGATGTGTTTTATGAATATGTTGAGTTATGTGATATTTTATTTTGCAAGTAATTAGTATAAATTTGAACTTTGCTTATATGATTGCATTTCTTAAGTGCTTGAGCATGTGTCGTTCGTCTTTATATGGTTGTCTGAGTCTGAGTTTGAGTTCTGTACTGTGTTTTGTGTGTTCAGTTGGTACAGGTGCACCCTGGGTGGTGACTTGTGGTCGTGCAGGTTCCGGGGTGGACCATTTGCTTTGGGTTTGGCTTTGTCTGGTACCAGGTGAGGGTGTTTTCGTTCTAGTTACATATTAAACCCTACAACCTTATGTGAAAAGTTTGGCCAAAACTTTATGTATATATATATATATAGACGTTATTTTCAAAGTGGAGTCATCGAGTAAATTATGATCGAGTAAACCTTTTTCTCACGAATTATGAAATATGTTATGTTTCTTATGAATTGAAATGTTTTGGCGAGGTTATGCATGTATGTTATGTTCACGGGCCCAGGAATTTAGTACATGCGGCTATCCGGGTAGGCAAGGGCCGACGGTGATCCCATATGCTAATTCCATCTATGTTTTACGACGGAACGGACCTCGTTAGGAGTTTTGACGAGGAAACACTAGTCGGGCTTTTGGGGCATCATGAACCCCTCTAGCCATTATGTATGAGGTGGTCGGGTCTTGCAAACCCGTCCACCACCCGGAGGAAGAAGGTTGGAAGTTATTTTATGATTATGATAATGATATGATTGTTATGCACCGTGCGGGAAAGCCGAAACACGGATTGCCCAAACGACTATGTCTTATGTTATGTTATATGACTTGTGTGTATTGTAATGTATTGCATGATCACGTACTCAATGTATTAATGATATTTGTCGTACACAGTCGGAGTTTGGTTGGAGATGATGCATGCTCACTCGCCGAGCCTTTATGTTTATATTTGAATTATGAACTTAATGAATTTAATATGATTAGTCGTAAAGTCCGAACATTGCTTAGTTATTCTCTTGCCCTCTTGGGAACTAACTTTAAATAAAACTTTATTCGGGATTTATGACTTCATGTGCATGTTTTTCTATATATGTATTGCTCCTTCTCACTCAGTCTTCTAGAGACTGACCCCCTCTCTTTCCCACTTTTCAGTCTTGCAGGTTTGAGCTAGGCGGCTGTCAGTGTCTGTTGAGTCTGTATTTGTTCGTTTAAGTTGTTAAGTACGTTGCTTCGGTTTATGCTTGAAGTCTTATTTATGTAAGTTGTGTCAGTCCGTCTGAGTTTGTTATGTACTTTGTTTCAATTTATGATAACATCACTTAAGATATGGTTTTGCACAGGTTTATAATTATGATTCGAATATATGAATTTCGGGACAGGTTAGGACAGGTGCTCGGTTTAGATGAACCCGTTTTGATTATATGTTTGATCGGGACAGGTTTCTAGGGCTACTTGAACCCGTTTAGTTGATGTTGACTTACTTTTTGAAATATATGGATTATGATTACTGATTAAAGTTTTTGAGAATTCGTATTTTGTATCGCTTCCGCATTCAGGTTTTGTATATTTGCACTTGTACAGGGTTTAGGTACCGCCTAGCTTAGGCTTGTTTTTTTCGTTTATCACCCGTTCGCTGTGACTTGGTGCGTGTGCGGACTTTCCATTTCGTACATGTGTCGGGTCATAGTGCGGGGGTGTGGTGCCCCACCGCTTGGGGTGTTACAGGGGATGTGGTAGCTCGCCGCTCCAGGAGCTATAGGGTTTGCAAGGCCCAAACCACCTCATGATACAATATCAAGATAGGGGATCATGACTCCTACCCGCTCCTTCGATGGGTTAACCACCGGCTCAAGAATATCCCGCCTCCCTGCAACCTAAGTCGCGCGAGGATATTCTCAAAGGTTACTATATGCAATGGCTTATCTGACGGCTCGATGCCGTACCTGACTCCATTCACATATTTTCCCAGGTCCAATAACATGTGCATGATTCTCGCCAAAACATTTTCATGAAAACATTTGAAACTTTTCATAATTAGTCATTTCCCAAGATATACATAAAAATATTACATTTTGGCTTAAATAGTCACACGAGATATTATGGGTTCTAAGTAGCTAAGAACAAAACCTCACCTTAACAAGAGAGTGAGAAAGAGTGAAGAAGAGAAGCCTACGGACCCTGCTTGTAACACCCCAGTTTTTCAGTTTTAAATAATGTGGTGTAATTGTTTATAAATTGCGCGATTTAATTATTTAATTATATGATTAATTGTTTATAAATGTTTATATTTGATTCAAACTATAAACTATTTCTATTTTAATTTAATTCATTCTATTTTACTTTGATACTTAGTGTTTAATTTCTTAATTAAGGTTTCACGTTACCTTAACTGTTTCGGTAATTTCGTTAATTAATTTCAACATGTTATTAGTTGGTTTTAATTTAATTAATATGGAATTTAAGTTTTAGTAAATTATTTATAACAATATGAATTCGTTCATGCGCATGAGTGTTCTAATTGTGCTTCGTTCATATATGTAATGATATCGGATTGGTATGGAAATTTAATATGTCGTATATATGTGTGTTATGAACATGCCTATGTGCTCGGTTTATGTTTTCGGATTCATTTGACGTGTTTATGAATTTAATTTTGATTGTGGAACCAAATCGGGGGCTAACGAGCAATTAGCGCACCCTTGGTTCCGTGCGTGATATCTTGAGCTCGGGAATTCGGATTCGAATTCTGACACCTCCGTTGCCTTCGTATCGACGATCCGGAGACAATGGAACAAGCCTCATACCTTTTTGAGATCATTAAGACCTCCGAAATCCAACCGTAACGAGCAACTCGTGCAAGAAGAACTCCTTTTGTTGACTAGTCTTCATGGTGGGACCCCATAACACCCCTTAACCTAACCATACCTTAACCATGACTTATCTATCTTGAGTTAAGCCCTTTCTCTTCCCTTTAATCTGCAAAAACCGAACCAAACCCTCACTTTTCTGCAGCAACTGAACGAGAGAGAGAAGAAGAAGAGAAGAGAGGAAAACCTTGGCCATCCTTGTGATTTTGGAGCTCAAATCACCATCTTCCTTCACCAAATCTTTAAGGTATGAATATTTATGTCTTCTATACTCTATTATACTTGATTTCATCTCCTTACATCATGATTTGGATCAGATTTGGTTAGGGTTTGGGCTAAGAGCATGAATAGGGTTTTTGGGGAAATTTGCTCTTATGATCTTGTTTGGTTGGGTAGCTAATTTCCTTGCTTGTAAATGATTATATGAACTTGTTTCTTGACCCATTTCTTTCCTAACTGATAGTATATGATATTAGGAGGATTTTATCTCTTGACCCTTTTGTGAAATTATGAGATATGGAACTCCAAACTTGATGATCAAACTACTTCCCCTGTTTTCGAACTGCTGTGTGAAATTTTGTGTTGTTGCTTGATCAAATGGTGTCCATTTCGTGTGAGAATGCATGGAGTTGATGTACACTTATTGCTCTATATGTTAACATTCATGCTTTAAGTATTTGGTTCCATTTGAAGCCTCCAAACCGAAGTACATGGCCTGTTCTTATGCATGATCTTTGACAGAATTGTTGCTGTTGTGTTTGGTAACTTGTTGGTCATTCTAATGTGCTTTAAATTGTACCATTTTGCATATATATGATGTATATAAGTTGTTTAGTATGTTAGCATGCATTCCCCAAAGTTTCAGATCCTAATTCAAGCCCTAAGTACTTGATCAAGGCATGATAGAATCATTAGGGTTCATATGTGCGATTTTGGCGACCCAGTTTTGTTGCATGGATTCGATGATCTTAACGTGTGATTTAGCCTTTGGACTCTAAATGAAAAATGTTCATAACATGCTAAATATGTTGTATATTAAGTTTCAGAGCATTTGGAGTTCATTTGGTATGTTTTTGGATTGATTTGGTATGAGTTCAGTTTTACCGAAAAACTCTGTGAACGCCCCAAGTTCTGTACCGTGACACCCCCGTGTCTCATTTACTCATAAGAGTGAGACACGGGCGTGTCAAACCTTCTGGGCAGCTCTGTACTGAGCCACGCCCGTGGCTCAGTTTGGCTAGGGATGGTGACACCCCCGTGTCCCTTCCCCTGTGCAGTCCGTGTTGCTTCCTTTTCGGGTTTTGATTTGTTTCACCTCTTGAATGACTTTATCTCCTTTTATGTTGAACTATGAACTTGTTTTACTATATGTTAGGAGTAATATGGTGTAATTTCATGGCTTTTGGATGTGTTATAGGCATGCTTTTATGTAATGCCGTTTATGTGTGTTTATATGTCGTTTATGAATCGCATAACTTATTTTCCATATCATATGATTTCTTCTTGTTGTCAAACCTTGGAAATATGCTATCTTATGTAATATGAGGTATATAGTAGCTTGTTGGGAGAGCTTGAATATGTTCTATGCTCCTATTTGAGTTCTTGAAATAAATTGATTGGACATATGAATTGAAGAATTTGAATGATTTATGATTGAACAAGTTAATGAATTGGTTATATGATTTTCATGACTTAATATGATCTTTATGCCTTCATATCATGCTTGTGCATTGCCGTGCGTCATATATGGTTCATTAAGAGTCTTGAGTCTCACGAACACGTCTTGTTGTCTTTGTTCAGTTTATCTCCAGGGTGGAGAGATCTTGATCCTTCGAGCACTTGGTACTCGTTCCTTGTTTCTTCACGGTTCAGGTGAGGGTGGTTTTTGTTTTAGCTATGTAACAAACCCTACAACCCTTATGTGAAAAGCTTTGGCCAAAACCTTATGATTATATATATATGATTTTCAAATGAAGTTATGGAGTAAATCCTTCTGAATTATGCGTATGAGCGTATATAAACTTAAAAATGGTCTTGTAATGAGGCTGTGCTCCAAACAGTGTATCTTCATGCTAGCTACGGAATAGGATGACACGGAGAGGTACGTATATAGCATATGCCGAATTACACGGTAAGGTATTTATGAATTATGTTATGTACTTATGAATTATGATATGTATTTATGAATTATGTTATGTACTTATGAATTGAATGTTTTGGCGAGTCACATTTCTGATTTATGATTGAACGGGCCCCGGGACTTAGTATATGTGGCTAACCGAGGAAGCAAGGGCTGACGGGGATCCCATATACTAGTCCCAACCAACTACGGTGATACCGGCCCTCGCTAGGAGGTTTAGCGGGGAATGGGAGCTGAGTGCCTTTGGGGAATTCATGTACCCCCATTGGCCCATGTATAAACCGGTGGCCGGGTCTTGCAAGCCCGTCCACCACCCGGAGGAAGAAGGTTGGTTAGGATTTATGCCTCTTCTTATGTATATGTTTTGTTAGAATTATGTACCGTGCGGGAAGGCCGGGACACGGATTGCCCAAACGCATATATTTATGATATGATTTATGGTCCGCATGTATTATGATATGTTGCATGATCGCCTAATCAATATATTATTGATATTTATGTACACGGTCGGAGTTTGGATGGAGATTGTGCACGCTCACTCGCCGAGCCTTATATTTATGTATGATTTATGAATGTAATGAATTTAATATGAATTAGTCGTAAAAGTCGAGCATTGTTTATCTATTTTCTTGCCCTTTTTGGGAACTAAATTCAAATAAAACCTTGCTCGGGATTTATGACTTGCATGTGCATGTTTTATATATATGTATCGCTCCTGCTCACTCAGTCTTCTAGAGACTGACCCTCTCCCTCCCCAACACTTTAGTGTGCAGGTTTGGCTTTGGAGTTTCGAGCTAGGCGGAGGTGTTTGGAGTCTTTAAGTTGGTCGAGTTAGGTTAGGAGAGTCTTTGCACTCACTCATGTATTTGATTTATGTTTGATTCGATTCTGTAGTTCCGAACTTGAATATTTATGTAACTGTTATTGAATTGACCTTACTGGGTTTTGCTATGATTTAAAAGAGGCCTGAAGAGCCAAATTCCGTTTATGGTTTGTATGATTGAACTTTGGCTTTGCTATGCAATATATTTTGTTGATTGGTTATCATTGCAGGGTCTAGTTCCGCCTAGCTTAGGAGGGTTTTTATGTTTGTCTCCCGTTCGCTAGGGTTTGATACGGGTGCGGATTTACTATTTCGTTACTCGTGTTGAGCCTTAGTGCGGGGGATGTGGCGCCTCACGTGCGGGGTGCTACATCCCTAAGTGGTATCAGAGCCCGGTTGCAAAACCGGTGTTCTCGTGTCGTGTGTGAGTCAGTCTAGGTCGTACGGCTTAGGGACTATATGACAATGTGTGCATTGCATTGATCTTGAACATGAATTTGGCTTTCCTTTTTGAATTTTGCTAGACTATCTGTTGCAATTACCTAAGGATCCTTGCATTAATTGTTGAAAATGTGTCATGAGCATGCACTAATCGCATGCATCTATTCTTGAAGTAAGCTATGATTTATAGGTTACGGAGATAATATCAAACCACGGTCAAGTTCGACGATAAAAAAGATCGATTGCAAACTTTTCTGAGACATGGAAGATGGGCAGGATACTCTGGGAAGAATGTAGAGAATTAGAGATGTGAGACTTCCCAAATGGAGCTAGAGTCAAGGATGAGGATTCGGAATGGGAAGATTGAATCTAGAGATGCGATGGCAGAGAGACATTTGGTGAAATCGGAATAGGAGTTAATCATGGGATTGTTGGGACTCAAAAGACTAAATTATGAGAATCTGCTACTTGGAGTGTTTTAATTGGATTCAGCAAGATCTGTCAACCTAAAGAATGAAGTGAACGAGCCTTGAAGATATTTTGATCCCGGATGAGATCGTTGAAGAGGTCTCAATAATTAGGAGAGACTAAGATAAAATGGGTCCGGTAGGAGCTGCGTACCTGGGCTCGACAAGAAGGATTTCTGATTAAGCCTAGTGAATTGGAATCAAGTCTATCGAAGTTAAGACCGGGAAGAGTTGGACTTGGGTGCTTTGGATTTCGATCGTGATGGGAAACTCATAAACAATAGTCACGGTAATCTTGAGCAAGGTGTTGAGTGGGAGATGAGCTTGTTTTTCCAAGACCAAGCTGAATTGTCATGTTGTGAAGTTGAAATGGAAGATATGAAGCAACAAATGGAAACGGTAAAGAAAGGCAACCACTCCTTGCAAGGAAATCATGCGCTCAAATGTAAGCAGTGGGATGTGAATTGAACTTTCGAAAGGGTAAGTGCGGGATTCTTGATTGAGACGACGATTGGAAGTAAAGGTCGAATTTAGAGAATAGATTGGATGCTAACTCCTTGGAAGTGGAAGATACAAGTTGATTTATAAAGATGCATGGGCATCTCGAAGACCGTGGGAAAGGCAAGGAATAATTACCAAGTCAAAGTAACCGCGGGACTTGGAGTAGCAAGGAAAAGCTGTCGAGCTAACTACTTACCCCATTGGTGACAGGTTCCAAAGCATTCATAGCACGTGCATCATATTTTGCATTAATTATTTATTCTCTTGATCTTATGTTATTCGTGCATTTCTAATTGGTTTTGTTGCGCTAAGGTATTGTATAATTGCTTGATGTAAACGTGACCCATGCATGGTCATTTTAACCCAGCATGCATTTTAGTGTTTCCTCGATAGGAAGTCCTTCCGCTTCAACTATCAAGTAGCAGTACAACTGAGCCGCATCTGAGTTATGAGGAAGGTGAATTTGGGAAATAAGAACTTCCATTGAGGGATAGGTTAACGTAAACAAGAATTCAGAAAGAGTTTTGAACATCAAGAGAACTGGGGAAAGAGTTGAAAGGTCAAATCCTTGATTTCTATATCAGTTAAACTTCACCTAATGGGATTTACTCATCAAGAATTTCGATAAAAGAAGAATCAATGGAGTTCAACCGGGAGAGAAAATTTTAAGGGGGAGAGCATGACCGAGAGATAAAATGGAAGATGGAAGTAATGCTCGAATAAATATGTCAATAGCAACAACGGGGATGCAAATTAAGGAGAATCCGGAAATCCTAATGGTGGCCATTGGAAATGAATAAGAGGATGGTAATGGTTAAGTTGTTAAGAGAGAAGTGACGATGCCAAATTTGGGGAAAGATTTTTCGAGATATAAAGAAGAAAGTTTACTGAACGACTCTATGCCTGGAATTCCGAATTGGGAGTGATGAAATTATATGGAAGTTTATGTGACCTCCTAAGATGGAATTAACTAAAGAAAAATTGGATCAATTTATTATATGAGGGGATATTGTCGACCAAGATTTATTTAATAGAAGTATTAAGGGATCCGAGACAACATTATTAAGTTATCGGTTCTATCAAAGGTGATCCGGAAGGAAATCCACGAAGAAACCAAACCGGAAAAGATGATCATTGGAGGATTTACATCAAACTTCAAAACGCATCAAGAACATTTTATCTTCGATTCAAGAAATGTGGAGCTAGATGCCAAATATAACCCTAAGGGGTCAAAGGGAATGAATGGATACCAGGAACGGAAGATGGAAAAGGATTCGTGTTAAGGTAGATCCTAATGACGAATACCTCTAGGTAGGGATTGAATCGTCAGGGTGGTCAGGGGTAGTTATTCTTGAGGATATTTTAAACTCTGATATTAGTAAGATAGTAGCTATGGATCTAACATTGAGACAGATGGTCTAAGGATATTCGGGGAGGTCAAGCTCGGTTAATTAAAAAGAATTGGATGGTCGAACGAAGATTGTGGGAAATGGTGAAGACTGGAAATAGTACAAGTCAGAACGGATCCAAGAGTATGATCCTTAAAGGATTTATCAATAGCTTCACCGAGGAACCTTGAAGAGGTTCAAGACAAGCTGACCACTGAGCTATCTTCAGGATAGATCCTACACTGGACAACGACAACTCTCAGTTCTAAACTTTGAAACTTCGGTGAACGGTACTTATAGCATTCATGATACATGCATCCATGCAATTTTAACTTATATAATTTTTATGTTAGGTGCTTTAATCTTGTATTGTGTTAAATTACTTGGAATAATTGGAAATTAATGTGGGCGACATTTATTACTTGCTTTGGGTGCCTTACGTGATTTTAAATTTGGTTTTGCGTGAGTTGCTTGGGAGTATTGGAGACTTCCTTGCTTTATTTTCGGTTAAGAGACGGGGATTCTCTTATTTTTGTTTGAGAGACGGGGTACTCTCTTTGTTTGCGAGAGACGGGGTTCTCTCATTGTTGTTGGAGAGACGGGGTTCTCTCATTGCTGCTCGAGAGACGGGGCTCTCTCCTCGTTGTTTGTGAGAGACGGGGAATCTCTCATTGTTTGATTTCAAGCGTGTTTTGAATCCGAGGACGGATTCTTTTTAAGGGGGAGAGATTGTAACGCCCCAGTTTTTCAGTTTTAAATAATGTGGTGTAATTGTTTATAAATTGCGCGATTTAATTATTTAATTATATGATTAATTGTTTATAAATGTTTATATTTGATTCAAACTATAAACTATTTCTATTTTAATTTAATTCATTCTATTTTACTTTGATACTTAGTGTTTAATTTCTTAATTAAGGTTTCACGTTACCTTAACTGTTTCGGTAATTTCGTTAATTAATTTCAACATGTTATTAGTTGGTTTTAATTTAATTAATATGGAATTTAAGTTTTAGTAAATTATTTATAACAATATGAATTCGTTCATGCGCATGAGTGTTCTAATTGTGCTTCGTTCATATATGTAATGATATCGGATTGGTATGGAAATTTAGTATGTCGTATATATGTGTGTTATGAACATGCCTATGTGCTCGGTTTATGTTTTCGGATTCATTTGACGTGTTTATGAATTTAATTTTGATTGTGGAACCAAATCGGGGGCTAACGAGCAATTAGCGCACCCTTGGTTCCGTGCGTGATATCTTGAGCTCGGGAATTCGGATTCGAATTCCGACACCTCCGTTGCCTTTGTATCGACGATCCGGAGACAATGGAACAAGCCTCATACCTTTTTGAGATCATTAAGACCTCCGAAATCCAACCGTAACGAGCAACTCGTGCAAGAAGAACTCCTTTTGTTGACTAGTCTTCATGGTGGGACCCCATAACACCCCTTAACCTAACCATACCTTAACCATGACTTATCTACCTTCAGTTAAGCCCTTTCTCTTCCCTTTAAGCTGCAAAAACCGAACCAAACCCTCACTTTTCTGCAGCAACTGAACGAGAGAGAGAAGAAGAGGAGAAGAGAGGAAAACCTTGGCCATCCTTGTGATTTTGGAGCTCAAATCACCATCTTCCTTCACCAAATCTTCAAGGTATGAATATTTATGTCTTCTCTACTCTATTATACTTGATTTCATCTCCTTACATCATGATTTGGATCAGATTTGGTTAGGGTTTGGGCTAAGAGCATGAATAGGGTTTTTGGGGAAATTTGCTCTTATGATCTTGTTTGGTTGGGTAGCTAATTTCCTTGCTTGTAAATGATTATATGAACTTGTTTCTTGACCCATTTCTTTCCTCACTGATAGTATATGATATTAGGAGGATTTTATCTCTTGACCCTTTTGTGAAATTATGAGATATGGAACTCCAAACTTGATGATCAAACTACTTCCCCTGTTTTCGAACTGCTGTGTGAAATTTTGTGTTGTTGCTTGATCAAATGGTGTCCATTTCGTGTGAAAATGAATGGAGTTGATGTAAACTTATTGCTCTATATGTTAACATTAATGATTTAAGTATTTGGTTCCATTTGAAGCCTCAAAACCGAAGTACATGGCCTGTTCTTATGCATGATCTTTGACAGAATTGTTGCTGTTGTGTTTGGTAACTTGTTGGTCATTCTAATGTGCTTTAAATTGTACCATTTTGCATATATATGATGTATATAAGTTGTTTAGTATGTTAGCATGCATTCCCCAAAGTTTCAGATCCTAATTCAAGCCCTAAGTACTTGATCAAGGCATGATAGAATCATTAGGGTTCATATGTGCGATTTTGGCGACCCAGTTTTGTTGCATGGATTCGATGATCTTAACGTGTGATTTAGCCTTTACACTCTAAATGAAAAATGTTCATAACATGCTAAATATGTTGTATATTAAGTTTCAGAGCATTTGGAGTTCATTTGGTATGTTTTTGGATTGATTTGGTATGAGTTCAGTTTTACCGGAAAACTCTGTGAACGCCCCAAGTTCTGTACCGTGACACCCCCGTGTCTCATTTACTCATAAGAGTGAGACACGGGCGTGTCACACCTTCTGGGAAGCTCTGTACTGAGCCACACCCGTGGCTCAGTTTGGCTAGGGATGGTGACACCCCCGTGTCCCTTCCCCTGTGCAGTCCGTGTTGCTTCCTTTTAGGGTTTTGATTTGTTTCACCTCTTGAATGACTTTATCTCCTTTTGTGTTGAACTATGAACTTGTTTTACTATATGTTAGGAGTAATATGGTGTAATTTCATGGCTTTTGGATGTGTTATAGGCATGCTTTTACGTAATGCCGTTTATGTGTGTTTATATGTCGTTTATGAATCGCATAACTTATTTTCCATATCATATGATTTCTTCTTGTTGTCAAACCTTGGAAATATGCTATCTTATGTAATATGAGGTATATAGTAGCTTGTTGGGAGAGCTTGAATATGTTCTATGCTCCTATTTGAGTTCTTGAAATAAATTGATTGGACATATGAATTGAAGAATTTGAATGATTTATGATTGAACAAGTGAATGAATTGGTTATATGATTTTCATGACTTAATATGATCTTTATGCCTTCATATCATGCTTGTGCATTGCCGTACGTCATATATGGTTCATTAAGAGTCTTGAGTCTCACGAACACGTCTTGTTGTCTTTGTTCAGTTTATCTCCAGCGTGGAGAGATCTTGATCCTTCGAGCACTTGGTACTCGTTCCTTGTTTCTTCACGGTTCAGGTGAGGGTGGTTTTTGTTTTAGCTATGTAACAAACCCTACAACCCTTATGTGAAAAGCTTTGGCCAAAACCTTATGATTATATATATATGATTTTCAAATGAAGTTATCGAGTAAATCCTTCTGAATTATGCGTATGAGCGTATATAAACTTAAAAATGGTCTTGTAATGAGGCTGTGCTCCAAACCGTGTATCTTCATGCTAGCTACAGAATAGGATGACACGGAGAGGTACATATATAGCATATGCCCAATTACACGGTAAGGTATTTATGAATTATGTTATGTACTTATGAATTATGATATGTATTTATGAATTATGTTATGTACTTATGAATTGAATGTTTTGGCGAGTCACATTTCTGATTTATGATTGAACGGGCCCCGGGACTTAGTATATGTGGCTAACCGAGGAAGCAAGGGCTGACGGGGATCCCATATACTAGTCCCAACCAACTACGGTGATACCGGCCCTCGCTAGGAGGTTTAGCGGGGAATGGGAGCTGAGTGCCTTTGGGGAATTCATGTACCCCCATTGGCCCATGTATAAACCGGTGGCCGGGTCTTGCAAGCCCGTCCACCACCCGGAGGAAGAAGGTTGGTTAGGATTTATGCCTCTTCTTATGTATATGTTTTGTTAGAATTATGCACCGTGCGGGAAGGCCGGGACACGGATTGCCCAAACGCATATATTTATGATATGATTTATGGTCCGCATGTATTATGATATATTGCATGATCGCCTAATCAATATATTATTGATATTTATGTACACGGTCGGAGTTTGGATGGAGATTGTGCACGCTCACTCGCCGAGCCTTATATTTATGTATGATTTATGAATGTAATGAATTCAACATGAATTAGTCGTAAAAGTCGAGCATTGTTTATCTATTTTCTTGCCCTTTTTGGGAACTAAATTCAAATAAAACCTTGCTCGGGATTTATGACTTGCATGTGCATGTTTTATATATATGTATCGCTCCTGCTCACTCAGTCTTCTAGAGACTGACCCTCTCCCTCCCCAACACTTTAGTGTGCAGGTTTGGCTTTGGAGTTTCGAGCTAGGCGGAGGTGTTTGGAGTCTTTAAGTTGGTCGAGTTAGGTTAGGAGAGTCTTTGCACTCACTCATGTATTTGATTTATGTTTGATTCGATTCTGTAGTTCCGAACTTGAATATTTATGTAACTGTTATTGAATTGACCTTACTGGGTTTTGCTATGATTTAAAAGAGGCCTGAAGAGCCAAATTCCGTTTATGGTTTGTATGATTGAACTTTGGCTTTGCTATGCAATATATTTTGTTGATTGGTTATCATTGCAGGGTCTAGTTCCGCCTAGCTTAGGAGGGTTTTTATGTTTGTCTCCCGTTTGCTAGGATTTGATACGGGTGCGGATTTACTATTTCGTTACTCGTGTTGAGCCTTAGTGCGGGGGATGTGGCGCTTCACGTGCGGGGTGCTACACTGCTACTCGACAACGGGCTCGAACTCTGTGCAAGAAATACAAGTGTACATAAAACTCTAGACTTATGAACCAATTAATCGACGAATGACATGTTCATGTATGTTGTAGTATGAGATTTAAACGATAATATGTTATGAAAATGTCCATGAACTCCATACCAACACAACACATATATCAACATGATTGTAATGCATATACGTCATAAACGAAGTAACAAGAGAATATACGAAGCAAATAAAGAAAGTATAAAACACACGTAAGTAAGGAAGGGTGGGACACGGGCGTGTCTCACCTCATGGCCAAATTGAGACATGCCCATATCTCAGCACAGGCGCTACGAGGGGAAGGAGACACGACCGTGTCTCCCATTTAGTGCAAATGGAGACACTCCCGTATCTCGGTACAGAGATGGAAAAAAAAAAAAAAGCGAATAGGGTAGGCTCAGGAATCACCAAACACAACCACAAAACAAGTCCAAAGTGACATGAAACAAGTTTCCACTCTTATACACAACATATACCTCAATTACACCACATATAACACATGTTTGAGCACTTAAATCAACCAAAACCAATCATCAAACACCCCCCGCCCCCCCCCCCCCCCCCAAAAAAAAAAAAAAAAAATGCACATCTTCAATCATGCTTCAACAACCAAAGGATATAAACAATAAATTCATGGATTCTCATATATTGCATATAAATACATGCCTTGCATCAAGAATTTAGATCCAAATCCTAAGATTCTAACAAACCCTCAAATGTACACACATATATATACAAATACACATATAACCACCTTGCAAGAAAAGAATGATGAAATGGATATGATGGTCTGATGATGATGATGCTCTTGATTCTCCTTCTCCTTGCTTTTCTTGCTTAGATCAAAGATGTATGTGTGTGTGAAAAAAATGAGAGAAAAGGGTTTGTGTGTGTGTTAGAGATTTAGTGTGCGTGTGTGTTCTTGTGTTTATGTGTATATAATTATATGATATAAGTGTGTATATAATATAATGTAATGTATAGATATAGCAATTATATGTATAAAGTAAAAAGGTTAGATATTAAGTATTTATAAGTATATATAAATATATATATATACATGAATATGCATGCTCTCATAAGTGCATGCATGAAATATATACATATAATGTCACTTATTTCATGAATTTAGTTTTAGTATATGTATATATATATATATATACACATGAATATGCATGCTCTCGTAAGTGCATGCATGTGACATTAATATATACATATAATGTCCCTTATTTCATGAATTTAGTTTTAGTATATATATATATATATATATATATATATTATAAAACATGGTAGACATATGAAATGCATAAATTATGAAATGTGTATATGTTATGAATTGAAATGAAAGAATGGTAAGTAAGGTACTCATATAATCAATTAAATCACATATTCACATACTTCACATAAGCATATAATTCAATTAGAGCATGCGAATAATTCTAACTCTCAAAACTCACACGTGTGGCGCATACCTGTACGACGAAAACACGGGGCGTTACAGCATCACAGCGAGTACTTGTACGGTTGGAACACGGGGTGTCACAGTGTTAATATAATGCCTCATATACACGATTTTATACTTTTATTTTGTATGTTAATATTTCAAAATATAATTTTCATACTTCATATTTAAAATTTATTATTATTATTATTTTTTTTTGTATAAGTGGATGGTGGGGTAAAAATCAATTGTTGATTTATATTTTGGAGTATTATTTAGAAACTATAAAGTATTCAAAATATAAAACAGAGTATTGAAATTATAAAATGGAGTATGCAAATTATAAAATAGAGTATTATAAAGTATCCAAACTATAAAACAGAGTATCCAAGTTTAAAATTAGAGTATTATTTGTAAAAGTTAAAGTGCGCAAGTCTAAAATTTAAGTATGAAAAGGAAAGATAAAGAAAAAAGAGTATTGTTCGTAAAAGTTAAAATACTTAAGTTTTAAATTAAAGTATTATTCATAAAAGTTAAAGTACCTAAATTTATAATTGTAGTATTGTTTATAAATATTAAAGTATTCAAATTTAAAAATAGAGTATTATTCGTAAAAGTTATAGTGCTCAAGTTTAAAATTGAAGTACGAAAAGAGAAAATAAAAAATAAGAAAAGGAAAACGAAATTCTTAAGGGTACTGCAGTCAATTTAAGTGATTGAGACTGAAATCTAATTATAGATTTAAATTTGGGAGTTAGTATTGATATTTTTAAATGGATAAAATAATTAAATTATTTTCAATTGAAAGAGAATGATTAATTATGCCCCTTTATCAAAATATAATGAAAAATATTTAAGGTCCAAATAAAACTCACAAAAGGGAATGTTAGTATCATATTAGCAAATTGTAAGAGAGAAAAGTATAATGTCTAAAATTAGAGGGGGTAAATGCATAAACATGCGCTCTAAATATAATTAACGCTAGTAATTTTATGCACACTCGATGTGTGTAACGAAATAATAATTATTATTTAATTTTATTGAAATTAAATTCTTCATATTAATATATGTTTTATAATACTTTTTAATATTAAATTCTTCATATTAATATACCTTTTATAATAATTGTGTTAATATTATGTTAATAAAAATAATATTAAAATATAAATTGCAAAACATGAGGGAAAAAATAAAATAAATATTAAAAAAATAATTAAATTAAGGTAGAAAAAAGAGGAGTTAAAAAAAAAATTTAATTAACACGTTATAACAGTAAAAAAAAAAAAAAAAAAAATTAATAAAAAAAAGAAAATAGAGATAAAGAGCCTAGCACACCACATTTGTCCCTATCTATATATGACGACATGAATTTTTTTCTTAAATTTTTCACGTGAGAAGTATTGGACACGGTATTTGATATGAATATTCGATACGACACGATATGATAATATAATATTTTTAGAAGTGTGCGTACATCATATGTCAGTATATATTATGTTCTAAGTCTAACAAAAATATAAGGAATATTTTATATGACGTCGTCAAAGTTGAACTGTTTCGTACTTATTATTCATTTTGTACTTTCACCGTAGAGATCAGATTACTTATCACTTATCAGTCCTCTCTCCATTTCTCTCTATGAGAGAAACACATAGATTCAAACACCAAATAAACTAACCAACTCTTTGTCTGTTCTCATGTCATTGTTGTACTGCATTAGCAACACCGGCCTCAATCACAACGGCAGCCACTAACTCCACCGCCGCCAACCATGACCTCTTCTCCTCTCCTCCGTCGTCTCTCATCCTCCGCCGCCGCCCTCCTCATCCTCCTTTTCGCTCTCACCTGAACAAATATGGACGCATCCTCTATTCGACTTTCAATTCTCACTCTTCTCACTGACGATCTGCTCGAGAAAATCCTTTCCCTGTTGTCCGACGACTCTGACCGCAAATCCTTTCGCGCCACCTGCAAGACATTCTACCGAGTCGACTTGCTCCACCGGACTCACATCCGAGGCCTCCGCCCCGAGTTCCTCTCTTCCCTCCTCTCCAAACTACCCCGCATCGACTCAATCGATCTCTCCGTCTGCCCTCGCATCGATGATTCCACGGTTGCTCACCTCCTATCCGCCGCCACCTCCAAGAGTTGGGCAAAGCGTATAAAGCGGCTGAATCTGAGTCGGTGCTCCGGGCTGAGATTCCAGGGGCTGGAATTATTGGTGAAGAGCTGCGTGAATTTAGTGAGCGTGGACGTTTCCTTCTGTTGCGCGTTAGGTGATCTGGAGGCGGCGGCTCTGTCGCGCGCGGCGGGGCTTAAGGAACTCAGTCTGGAGAAGTGTTTGAACATTAGCGATTTGGGATTGGCTAAAATAGCGGTGGGATGTTCGATGCTGGAGCGACTTTGCCTCAAGTGGTGTTTCGACGTAACCGATATTGGGATTGAACTTCTCTCCAAGAAATGTACTCTGTTGAAGCACATTGATATATCATACTTAAAGGTAATAGCTCTTATTTCTTTAAAAAGAATTGTTTTTCCATCTTATTGTTTAACGTATTTGATCTTGATCTTGGCCTGTTCTAATTGGTTTCTTTAAGGTTACTAGTGAGTCATTACGTTCGATTAGTAGAATGGAGAGGTTGGAGATTCTGCAAATGGTTGGGTGTGGATCGGTGGATGATATGGGCTTGCAATATATTGGGGAACGATGTACATCACTTAAGGTTAGTGTTTAAATTTTGGTAATATGCTTTAATGTAATTTCGAAAAAGGACGCCTTTTGCTTTTCAGTATGGACCTTGCACTGAATTTTGATATAACATATGGCTCTGTATCAGTTATTAACAAAAGTTAAAAGGAAATATATTTAAATTTATCACATATACCGTGAAAAACTATACAGAATCCATTTATTTAAACAACGATTAAAATCATGTTACATCCTGTTGAAAAACTTATATAATTCAAATGCCATATCTTCTCTATAGGTTTGCTTTTTAAGTAAATCTTAGAAGCCAATTATTATTGGTTTATGTGACTTGTAGAGGTAAGCTCAACTCTAAATTTGTAATTCTCGTAATGGTGCTCAGGTACTGGATATATCGAGATGCGACGGGCTGAGCTCATCTGCAGTAGCTTCAGTTATCAAAGGACAAAATTCTTTATTGCAGCTTCATGCTAGTCATTTTTCCTCCGTAAGTTAACGTATTAATTCTTAGTTATCTTTATGAGTTCTTGCAATATTATCTATAGTCCAAAAATAAAAAGAAAAAAACAAAAACTTAGAAATGTATAACAATTGTTCCATTGGGTTTTGGATTCTCAGGAGCTCCACACCACCTTTCTCCACCAGTTAAAGGACCTAAAGAATCTGAAAGTTCTCAGAATTGATGGTGCCCGACTTTCTGATGCTAGCCTTAAAATTATCTGCAACAATTGCAGATATTTGGCTGAAATTGGGCTGGGAAAGTGCAGAGTGACTGATATGGGAATTGTGCAGCTTGTATCTGGCTGTATTAATTTGAAGGTACTCGATCTTACCTGCTGTAGTGACCTCACTGATTCAGCTATATTATCCATTGCAAACTCTTGTCGGGATATCTTATGCCTTAAGTTGGAGTCCTGCAACTTGCTTACTGAAAGGAGTCTGCACTATATTGGATTGTCTCTCCACTTCTCTCTTAAGGAGATCGATCTTACTGATTGTTCTGGAGTTAATGACATAGGTAATTGATTTATATGTTTTTTTGGAAAGATTCTTGCTTCTTATTTAATGAGTTTGATATTTCTTCATTTTAGAACCCACTGTGAGAAATGAGTTTAGGTGTGATAAGATGCCAAGTAACAAAATTGAAGGCCTCATGTGTTGTATTATATTTATGAGTTTATTGCACCAAAAACCCTGTGATATACCTAATTAGCACTCAAAACCCTGTGATTTGAAAATTCTCAAAGCGAATCCTGTGATTATAATAAATTAGCACTCAATTAGAATTTCAAACCCTCGTGGTTGTAGGGTTTTGAGTGCTAACTTTAATACAATCACAGGGTTCTCAGTGCTAGTTTATATAATCACAGGGTTCTCTTTGAGAATTTTCAAATCACAGGGTTCGGAGTGCTAATTAGGCATAACATGGGGTATCTGTTAGGAAAGCTAATAATTAGGAGTTTGTTAGGGATTTGTTTTTATCTCTTGATTAGCTTACCTTGTATATACGGATTCTCTTGTGTAGTATATATTGTACTTAGTCGTGTAATTGTAATTGAGATTAGAGTGAATAATACAGAAAACCTTTCCCACCACTATGTCTTCTCTATTAGTTATCATGGTATCAGAGCGGGTGACGATCCATTAACGGATCCGACCCTTGCTCATCACGTACCCTTCCACTACCGGCCATGGCCGAAGAAAGCAGCAGCAACACCGGCAAGGAGTCACAACAGCCGGCTGACTCCTTGGCCCTACAATTAGCCAGCCTTCTCCAAAACCTACAACCACAGCCCCAAATCGAACCAAACCAATACAGTATACCACAAACCATAGCAATCAGTGTAAAATTAAATCAGTTCAACTACACCCTATGGTCCCGATTGATGAAGTTAGCGATTGGGGGTAGGGGTAAACTCAGCCATATTACCGGCACACCACCACCGCCGGCAATCGGTCACGCAGCATATCCTAGATGGGAGCAGACAGATTTAATTGTGTGTTCTTGGATACTCGACAATATGGAACAAGAATTAATCACAAACTATGCCGAATATCCCTCGGCAAAGGCTCTATGGGACGGTTTGAATGCCACGTTTGGCCAGAGCAGTGACGGGTTGCAAATCTTTGATCTTACAGTCAAAGCCAACAACATGAAGCAGGGATCAGACACCATAGAAAATTTTTACAGTAATTTACAGAAAGTATGGCGAGAAATCGCGATACGGCAACCGAATCCGATGAGAGATGAAGAGGACATTAATACCTTTAACCGCCTCAGATCGGAGACTCAACTCTTCCAGTTTCTCGCCGGGGTCAACGATACATACGACTCGGAGCGGCGAGACCTCTTGAAGGAGAATCCCTTACCCACGGTCGAAAAGGCGTATGCTACCATCCGACGAGAGGGGTCAAGGAGAGAGATAATGAGTGCAGATCCCCGAAATTCATCATCGGCGAGTGGGGTCGGAATCGGAAGCGGACTTACTGCTCAGACTAAGACACAGAGGCCGCCGGCGACCTGGGAATCTCAGAGGGGGCCGACAAACTGGGTACGCGGCGGAGACAACAAAACCCGACAGGGCGGAGGTGGGCCGCGACACTCAGCGCCACCACGCCGAGACAGCGGCGACGACAGGCGAGACGGCGGCGGTGAGAGAAATCTGGTGCAGTGCGGGAAATGCGGCCGATTCGGCCACAAAAAGGAAAATTGCTATGAAATTATAGGATGGCCGGCCGGATGGCGAAGCTGGCGACGCGAGGCGTCGGGCTACGCACGAAGAGCTGATAGCGCCGGCGAAGGGGAGGCCGGGAACCCAGTTGATCCGGCAGCTCAAGAAACGGCGACAGAACCTAAGGAAGAAGACACAGTGGGGGCGGCGAGATTTGTGACTGCCAAGGGACAAGGTCAATTAGGTATAGCTCTTAAAGATGGTAAATGCCTAACTTACCCTCTAGCATCTAATATTAATTCAGGCTCTATTAATGATTTATGCTATGCTTTGAATAGTAAGTCAACGAAATCAATGTCCAAGTGTGAAATTAAGACAGGGTCACGCAGTGTCTTGGACAAGGATGATAGATGGGTGTTTGCTTGCGGGGCCACTGACACTATGACCTATGACCCGAGTGATCTTGTGAACAAAGAAGCACCAAAACGGACAACCATTCAGAATGCAACAGGAGGACTTTATTTGGTTCAGGGGGCAGGACAAATTGTTTTTTCTCCCACTTTGAAATTGCAAAATTGTCTTTATGTACCGGATTTATCTTGTAAATTGTTATCTATCAGTCATGTCACTAAAGAATTAAATTGCAAGGTCTTGATGTACCCTACCTTCTGTTTATTACAGGATATTCAGTCGGGGAAGGTGATTGGGCGTGGTACTGAGCATAGGGGATTGTACTTTGTTGATGAAGTGGCTCAACAAGGAACTGCATCGCTTGCTCACGGGACAGTGGACCGTCAGAAATGGTTGTGGCATAGACGTTTGGGACATCCCTCGTCAGGGTACCTTTATTTATTATTTCCTAAGGTTTTTCAGAATAATGATACCTTCTCTTGTGAGACTTGTATGATTTCAAAAAGTCACAGACAGCATTTTGCTTTATCTAATTCTAGAGCCAACAATGTTTTTTCGTTAGTCCATTCTGATGTGTGGGGACCAGCCCCGTTTTTGGGTGATTGTGGTTCTAGTCATGGTTTTAAATATTTCATATTATTTGTTGATGACTGCTCCCGAATGACGTGGATTTATTTCCTTAAACAAAAATCGGACGTTCCCTCTAAATTTATGGAGTTTTATAATATGGTTCGTACTCAATTTAAAACTCAGATTCAGACTCTTAGATCCGATAATGGGGGGGGGGGAATTTGTCAACTCAACTCTTAAACAATTTTTTAGGGATAATGGGCTCATACACCAAACTTCTTGTCTGAATACACCCCAACAGAACGGGGTAGCTGAGAGGAAAAATAGGCAACTTTTGCAAATATCCAGAGCTATGTTACTAGAGTCTAAGTGTCCAAACTCTTTTTGGCCAGAAGCTATTGCTACGTCTGTGTATCTCACCAACCGTCTTCCCACCAAAGCTCTTAACCTTGTCAACCCACTCAAACACTTCAGTACTCAAGTTGACATTCCATCTTTACTTACTTTACCTCCCCGAGTATTTGGCTGTTCTGTGTTCGTTCATATCCCTAAAAATGATCGAACCAAACTCGATTCCTGTGCTTTGAAATGTGTCTTCGTGGGGTATGGGATAAATCAGAAGGGATATAGGTGCTACCATCCTCCCACTCGTCGTCTGTACACGACAATGGACTGTGACTTTCTTGATACAGAGTATTACTTTCACCATCCCAGTGGTCAGGGGGAGAGGCAGCCTACACAGACACAAGACCAACTGGGTTGGGTGACACAATCTTGGCCAGACATAGTGCCAACAGAACAAGTAGGCGGAACCACCGAGCCTGACTCTCACACAGTACAACTTCCCTCATCTCACACATCCCACAACGCCCAAATCACTAACCCCGACAATCCTGAGGTATGTAATAGTGGTGATTCAGTTGATTCTGTTGATAATTCTGTTAGTACAGTCCCTGTTGAGTCTAACAGTGCAGGAAGTGAAGATACTCAGGGGGAGGACACAACATCACTTACAGTAACCCCTGAAAACAGATATGTGCTACCTCCTAGGACAACCAGAGGGGTCCCTCCGAAGAGATACGAGCTTGAACTCGGGAATAGAACTTCGAGATATCCGATAGCAGACCTGGCTAAAGGAAATATCTCCTCACAGGCCAGAGCATATGCTGCTGCAGTTTACTCAACATCAGCCCCTAGTAAAGTAGAAGAAGCACTCAAGGATGACAAATGGGTTCGGGCTATGGAAGATGAAATGGAAGCTCTCGAGAAGAATAACACCTGGGAAAAGTGCAGACTTCCGAGTGGAAAGAAAGTGGTAGGGTGTCGATGGGTGTTTACAGTGAAGCATAGAGCAGATGGGAGTGTGGAAAGGTACAAAGCCAGACTAGTGGCTAAGGGATACACACAGACGTATGGGATTGATTACTCTGAGACATTCTCCCCTGTGGCGAAGATTGACACAATCAGAGTGCTGCTCTCACTTGCAGCAAATCAGAAGTGGCCATTGTATCAGTTTGACGTCAAGAACGCGTTCTTGCATGGTGATTTGAGAGAAGAAGTCTATATGGAGCCCCCCCTGGGCTTTGCGGAGAGATATGGTAGAGGTGAGGTGTGCAGGTTGAGGAAAGCACTATACGGCTTGAAGCAATCGCCTCGAGCCTGGTTTGGTAGGTTCACAGTGGCAATGAGGAAGTACGGGTACCATCAGAGTAATTCAGATCATACGTTATTTCTCAAAAGGAGGGATGGGAAGGTGACGTGTCTCATAATATATGTGGATGATATGATAATCACTGGAGATGATTCAGATGAGATGTCAAGGCTCCGACAGAATTTGTTTCAGGAGTTTGAAATGAAGGATTTGGGGGAACTGAAGTATTTTCTGGGAATAGAAGTGTTGAGGTCGAGGCATGGGATCTTTATTTCTCAACGGAAGTTCATCCTGGATCTTCTAGCTGAGGTTGGTTTACTTGAGTGTAAGCCAGCAGATACACCGATGGTAGTCAGTCATGGGTTACAGATAATTGAAGGCGCCGAGGAAGCGGATAAGGGTCAGTATCTGCGGTTGGTTGGGAAGTTGATTTACCTGTCTCACACTCGGCCGGATGTAGCATATGCAGTTGGAGTTCTCAGCCAGTTTATGCACCGGCCTCAAAGGGAGCATATGGATGCGGCTCTCAGAGTATGTAGTTACTTGAAAGGGTCAGTAGGTAGAGGTGTCTTGTTTCAGAAGAACGGGCATATGGATATTGAAGCATACACCGATGCAGATTGGGCAGGAAACCCAATTGATAGAAGGTCAACATCAGGTTATTTTACACTAGTGGGGGGAAACTTGGTGACTTGGAGAAGTAAGAAACAGAAAGTTGTGGCCCTCTCAAGTGCAGAGGCAGAGTTTCGAGGCATTGTACGTGGAGTAACTGAAGTTCTGTGGTTGAGAAAGTTGCTTGCAGAACTTGGGTTTGCCTCGATGAGAGCTAGTAAGTTAAGGTGTGACAATCGAGCAGCTATCAGCATATCAGAGAATCCTGTACAACACGATCGTACGAAGCATGTAGAGGTGGATAGGCATTTTATCAAAGAGAAGTTAGAAGAAAGAGTCATTGATATCCCGTTTGTGCGATCTGAAGATCAGCTGGCCGACATCTTGACAAAAGCGGTGAATGAAAGGATTTTCAGTGAAGTGTTAAGCAAGTTGAGCATCGTTGATCCGATACTCGACTTGAGGGGAAGTGTTAGGAAAGCTAATAATTAGGAGTTTGTTAGGGATTTGTTTTTATCTCTTGATTAGCTTACCTTGTATATACGGATTCTCTTGTATAGTATATATTGTACTTAGTCGTGTAATTGTAATTGAGATTAGAGTGAATAATACAGAAAACCTTTCCCACCACTATGTCTTCTCTAATAGTTATCGGTATCCAAGCAAAAAACTCATACATTAAGAGACGAGAAGTTTTGTTTTGTTGAGATAAAGAACTTTACAAGTTTAGTACTAAAAAGTCTTATTTATTGGTTATCACTAACATCGGTTAATGAAATGGTGATAACTTAATGGTACTAAAAATACCCCAATGATTTGTGATTTTGTTTTATTTCCTCTTAAGATTTCAGTATCCATGTGGCCTAAATGTCAATTCATGAAAACTTTTGTGAATACCATTAGTGTGAGATAAGCATTAATGGTCACTTGTACACAAATTTTTGGGATAATATTATACAGTAATACACTTATTCTCTTGTAGTGACCACAATTGGATCTCACTGTTTAACTGTTCTGAGAATAACATTAGGCTATGCTCTGGTCCTCTCGATTAACCTCATTCATGCACGATCTGGTTAAAAAAGGCTAAAAACTAAGCATCTGATGATCTAGTTAGAAAATAAACTGTTTTAAGTTGTCCTAATTATTTATCTACAAGCCTTTTGCAGGATTGAAATATCTATCCAATTGTTCAGAGCTCATATCTTTGAAACTTGGACTATGCACTAACATTTCCAACAAGGGATTGTCCTATATTGCTTCGAATTGCTTAACGATTCGAGAACTCGATTTATACAGGTAATACAAAAAAAATCCAAACTTAATTGACCACATGGTGGTGTAATATATTGGCTAAATCTGGTGTGCAGGTGTGCTCAAATAGGTGATGATGGCTTAGCTGCTTTATCACGTGGCTGCAAAAAGTTACAGAAGTTATTATTATCATATTGTTGTGGGGTCACTGATAGAGGGATGGAATGTGTAAGTTCATTAGAGGAACTGTCTGACTTGGAGATGCGAGGTCTTCCAAACATTACAGGTACTGGCTTGAAAAAATTTGCTGCTGGATGCAAGAGGCTAGCACAATTGGATATTAAAAAGTGTGAGAACATTGATGACTCGGGATTTTGGGCTCTTGCTTACTATTCCAGGAACTTGCAGCAGGTACTTTGTTATCCGTTGGTAGTTTGGACTTCATATTTTTCACTACTGAAAATATAAGTTTTTGGGGCATGTTGAGTAAGAGAAAATAATTTGGCCTACTAAAGTAAATAATGAGAGCTTGTGTTTTAAAGTGTCTTTTAAAGATTGACTAACTCTTAAGGTTAAATATAGTTAGAGACTCCAAATTCTTATAAATTGCTTGCAAAAGGTCGTGGCAATTTACTGAGGGAGCTTTTATTTCCTTTCTGGTGTACGAGGCTGTCTGGTTGAGCATATGCTAAAGAGCTTATAAGCTGTTGAGGAGCTTATAAGCACTTATAAAGTGCGTGACAAGCTTTTTATTTATTTAAATTTTAAAGGAGCTTATAGCATGTTATAAACTTATAATAAGATCTTAGGAGCTTATAACCTCTTTAAATTGAGTTGGGGAATACCAGCTTATTTTAACATTCCCCTTCTTTATATGAATGTTATTTTAACATTCCCGTTCTTTACCCACATAGACATTGTTTGGCAATTTACTAGGGGAGCTTCAAATACATTTTATAAGATGTGAGAGCTTATAAGCTATTTAAAGTAAGCTTAACCTAACAACCTCTATGTGGGGATTCTCTTTGGGTGCCTTCATAGGTATAAGAGGCCCCTTTTGTACCTTTTTAAGTACATATGAAATATATTGGGTGACAGAAAGGTCACCTTTGTTTTCTAAATGTAGTATGAAAGTAAGAGAAAACCAGTTATTTTGAATCACACCCCTTAATCGTGATCCAAATTAATGCCTTCATTCACATGATTTATTGAATATGTTTGTACCGGTGCGTGTAAATAGTACCCATTCAAAGTAAATTAATCAATCCAGACCTTTTTGCATATAATTTCCTATTTCAAATTGCACAATGCCATGTGTACATCAGCATTTCCTTTAATACACCTCATGGGTATGTACCCAACTGCGTGAGCTGTGTTAGTTTATACATGATAATGTCTCCTTCTATGAGACCAATCATATCATGATCTAGTGACTGACAACCCAATTGGACATGTGCTCATGCAGTCACTCTCACAACCCGATTGGGTACAGTCAGATTAACCCTTTAAAGAAGACTAGAAGAGTATAGATTACTGGCACTTGCATAACTTGCATCGACACTTTACATTTTGTGGTGCAGATCAATATCAGTGACTGTGCCATCTCGGACGTGGGTTTATGCATGGTAATGGGGAACTTAACACGGCTCCAAGATGCAAAGCTGGTTAACCTTCCAAATGTATCAGTAAATGGTTTTGAGTTGGCCCTTAGAGCTTCCTGTGCGCGCCTGAAGAAGGTAAAGTTGCTAGTTGCTCTTAGACGACTGCTTGCCCCACAAATTATTGAAACCTTAGAAGCAAAGGGTTGCAAGATTCGATGGGATTAGTACTGTTGTATCATGCATGTATTACAAACTTGTATGTGTATAAGCTGCGGCTTTGGACTGTAAGATTTGCACTTAAGTGTATGAGATTTTCATTCCTCTTCTAGATATGAGAGGGGGTCGGATTTAAAGAGAGGAGGGAGTAGGGATGCAAACAAATAGAGTTGGCTCACGTGCCTAGCAAGCCGGCTCAAAAAAGGCTTGCACTCGGGTTTGAAGATGGCGAGCTGAGCCGAAACTAACTCGGCTCACGGATTTTCGAACCTGAGCCATATATTTATTGGCTCACGAGCCAAATTCTAAATTATATGTATATATATAATGCTCGGCTCACGGAGTTTGGAAACCAAGCCCGAGCCAAACTCTAAATTATATATATATATATAATACATTGACAAATGACACATACTGCAACACAAAACCCTACCCCAAATGAAGAAAGGTGATTCCATCCACATCTACCTCAGATTTGTAGCAAGAACAAGTGCACATGCAAACATATATTCTTATAGTTATAATTTAAATATATGTTAACACAGGTAGAAGACCTAGTGTAACTATGATTACATTATGGTACCAAGCATTGTAACTCCGGAAAGAAATGACGTTCCAGCTTGACAAGACTATAGAGTCTATAGTATAGACAGGTTACTTTAGTTCATTTACAATAATCAAACTAGAAACTTTCAATCCTCAAAAAAAGAAAAAAAAAAAAACTAGAAACTTCCAAATAGTTTACTTGGGCTTTTACCCGATGGATTGGATTTGGTATGTACCTAGTGTTTACTTGAATTGGGCTAGAGCCCGCATGAAAATAGGGACCCTTGTTGTGTCAGGTGGCTGACCCATTGTAATTAGCAACTCCCAATTATTGTTGTTATGTAGTCCATCAGTACTGGTTTGAGTGTAAAGTCATTTTTGTCCCCGTCTTCTCTCTCATTTCTCTCCCTCACCTTCTCTCTCGTTCATTCTCGTTCTCTCTCTCTTTCTGCTTCTAGTCAGCCGACGCACCATTCATCATCGGCTCCTCCATGATCTCAACCACCATCCTCTCCTGCATTCCTCCTCCCTCAACTTTCCCTGTCTTGTCTCACTCTCTCTTCCGCACAGGACAACAACCCCAAATGGTTGCCCTCCTTTCGACGCCGCCAGTTCTGGCCGGCCACCTCTCACAGAAACGGTCAGCCACCATCAGAACACCGCTTGCCTCCACCCTCAAGCGCTACCGCCTCCTTCCGACAACACCACCACCACACCGATTTGGCCACTATGCAATAAGAAGAGAAAAGATTGCTAAAGTACGACGCCTTAATTAAGTTAGAAATGACGAGCTCCTTCTCTGCAAATTTAATTCTTCTCTCTAAATATTCAGTTTTGATCTAGGATTTCATTATCACTCTTCAATTCCAATAGTACAGTTTTGCATAAGCTGATCCGTGGAAAGAGTGTAAATTTTTTTTCACTTGGCCGGAAACTCATACAAGGATAGTGAACCATATGACCTGAATTCATATTCATAGCTAAAACACAATGACACTGCCAATTAATTGGGCATGTCTTTCTCTGCTTATGCCTAAATACAAGGGCAAAATGGGAATTTCAAGCTACACAAATGGGCTGTGCAAATAAAAGTAAACAACCCAACAATTTCTATCTCATTACCAAGTGGATTAAACAACCCATGTAAACACTGGGTTGTCTAATTAAATGGTAATCCCGTTACCAATGGAAAGCCATAAGGTAAAGTAATCTATGTGTTTGTGTGCTGTTAAGTTATATTATTTTTTAAATTAGTTGACTTTTGTAAATTTATTTATTGAATTTTGAATTATTATTATTATTATCTGCCACACACCGATTTTATATAAATCAAGGGACCAACATGTAATTTCAAATTAATATGGGGATTGTTTCGTAACATAATAAAATCATGAGGGATGTATTTATAATTTCTAGCTAAACTTAAATTAGGTCGTTTATAGCCGTTGGTGGTCCGTTTATATAAGTGTATTCATGGCTTTGCACCATCCAACACTTCAAAATACATGCCAAGTTCATATAGCTTCAACTATACACGCAATACACTATTAAAATATAATTAACAGATCTTTGTACCAATATTTCGATTTACCTAAGTACAAGGGCGGTGCTATGTAGAAGAAAGTGGGGTCAATTGACCCCACTGAGAAAAAAAATTACTTATGTATTTATACATTTTTTATATGTTATTGTAGCCTAGCACGAACCCTGCAAACCTGAAAATGTGAGATGTCAGTCTATGAAAGACTGAGTGATGGGTTTATAAATAAATATTAGCGCAGATAACATGCAAGCCATAAACTCGGGTAAAGCTTTTGCAAACGAAACAATATAAGTTGAGATTACAACTATCCAATTTAACACTTCAATCATTTTCAGTCAATCAATCAGTGGCCCGGCGAGTGAGGGCAATTCTCCAACCTGTACTCCGATAGTGAACATTACCATAATTGGATTATCAATGGTTAAGTGATCATACAATTTATTACAGTGCACAAATAGCAGTTTCATGAACTCCTTTTTCCTCCGAGTGATGGTGGGATTGCAAGGCCCCACCACCCAATCAGGGTGAGCTAGGGTTCATGAGTCCCTATGCCCGGAACTCCTTCCTCCACTAATCACCTAGTAGATTCAGGGAGCATCCCAAAGTAGTGAGGACAGTGCAAGAGTTACCCGTCAGCCCTTGCTTTCCCGGTTGACTCAATACACTATCCTCGGGCCCATAGTGAACAACACAAGGTACTCACCAAAACAATCAATTCACAGTAACACGATCAGTTCAAGGCAAATGATAATCATTTGAAATCGCTTGAGGTCTTGGAAAACCATAAATAAATAAATATATATATATATATATATATATATATATATATATAGGTACATTTTGGCCGAAAGATCACATAGGGTTTTACGGGTTCTACGGGTTCTATATATATATCTAGCAATTAAACCTCACCTTTACCAACAAAACACAACAAGGATACCGCTATGGAGCTTGCTCCTCTTAACCGAGAAAACAATTTGTGTAACAAGGACAAATACACATGAGACACGACTCGCATGAACCATTTAAGACGCACGGCAAAGTCATGATCAATATGTCATGTAATAACAATTAAGGAATGTCAAATAAGAGCATAATTATCAATAAACCAAGTATATAACTCATATAAGTCACATACGGGAGCCAAGGAAGTGAAAGAAATGCAATAAGAGAGGTTTTGACAAAGTTTGGTAAAAACGGACAATTTTCGGAAATGTGCATGCTGTGGAAAAAGGGGAATATCTCAAGTTCTAGAAATTGGAATTGGGTTTTGTTTATTGGAAATGAAACTAGACAAATATATCTTTAAAATGATATATGGCTCATTTTCTGGTTCAAAGCGAGGTAAAAATGGCGTAAGCCCGAAGTTGGATGAATGCAGATTGTTGGTGAGGTGGCGACACCAAAAAGAATTGATTATATCTCACAAATGACAAAAGATATTGAAATGATTCCAATTGGAGGTTGTTTTAGACTTCAGGAGGTTTCCAAAGGTTTAAAAATCAGGTCAATCGGAGTTCGTTTGAGGGGTAAACGGGCATGTGAAAACTCTAGGGTGAGACAGTAGGTTCCCACACGGGTGTGTGGGAAATGAACTGGGAAGCGACACGGGCGGTTCGAGGCATTCTGGGCGAAAAACAGGGGGAAAACAGGGGATGCACACGGGAATTGGCTCCCAAGCCTTCCCACACCAAACTAAGGCAATTAAATCACTCCAAACCATCATATATCATGCATATAACTCATATATATCAATTAGACACCAAGTAACCAAGGAACATGCTTTGATTCATCAAGAAATCATCCCTCAAACCCTATATAATTTCATGACATCAACTTTCATATAAACTCAAGAAATCATGCAAGCTTTTAAGTGTAATGATCCTAGGCATGCTTCTAACCATGAATGAACAAGAAATCACATCATAATTATCAAACCCTACTTCATATAATCACAAGAGATTCAATCAAATCCATCTACCTTAATGAAAGAAAGAAGAGGAGAAAGGATGGCATGATGATGATCCTTCAAAGCATGTAATTCCTCCAAAGATTTAGTTTGAAATGAGATGAAATCTTCCCTCCTTCTCTTGGTGTTATGAAACGTGATTTAGTGTGTGTGAGTGTGTGAGGTTTTGATGAAATGGGATGAATGGATTGCAAGAGATGAAATGTATATAATATATTATAAAGTCTTGCGTAATTATGATTATTGCAACTAAGTCCTTAGCTCTTAGATAATTACATGTTAGAAGTGAGTGAAATGAGGGTGTCATTGCAATTATACTATATAATGATCAAGTGGAGGTATATATATACATATATAAGTTGTAGAAACATATAGCCAAGTATAATATATACATATATATACATATATATATATATATATATATATATATATATATATATATATAAGTTGTAGAAACATATAGCCAAGTATAATATATACATATATATACATATATATATATATATATATATATATATACATGCTTCATTTATGTTATAAAAATGCAATTAAATTCACATATTTATGAAATGATCACTTAAGGACAATTAGATAATTAAATCACGTTTGGCAATCAATTCACGTAATTTCTCATATTGACGATAATTTCATATAAATTCATAGAAATTTAATACATTTAATGTTATGAGATTTATATAATGTCACATATCGTATAGATGAAAACCAGGGCGTTACAATTCTCCCCTCCTCCCTCCCCCCCCCCCCCCCTTAAAAGGACCCACTGCAAAGTTCTGAACTTTAAAATAATTAAGGAGAGAGCCCCGTCTCTCAAACGAGTAAAGAGAGAACCCCGTCTCTCAAACAGCCAAAGAGAGAACCCCTTCTCCCTAACAACCAAAGAGAGAACCCCGTCTCCTTAACATGTAATGAGAGAATCCCCGTCTCTCAAACAGAAAACGAGTCAAGGGAACACTTAGAGAGACATTCGCATATTTATCACATAAGGAGCAAGTATAACCATATTAGTCACATAACTACCATTCTTATACAAACAAACCGCAACTAACAAGAAATTAAGTATTACAACAATAAGATTCGTGATGCACGTGATATGCATGGTTAGGTGTACGGTTCACCGTGGATTGTGCCATGCATGTAATTGATACCTTCTGCTACCAAGGCCGGATCTACATTTGCATTTTGCACCTCTCTCTCTAGAGCATAAGCACGATGTTGAACGAGTGGCCTCGGACCCCTAGAAGACATCCCCCTTTGCTTCAGAGTTCAGACACGTGTCGACTAGTTGCTCATCGCTCCCACAACACAGACGTAAACCCAACCGCCATCTACAACCCTCAAAAGTATGGTTGTCACGTTCACAATAAGCGCAAAGAGGCTTCCCTGAAGTTGATATTGAGGCCGAGGTAGATGAAACTCCCAAGCCCGATCCAGTTGATCGATTCTTCTTCTTTTGAGACCCTTCTTGAGGTGACAATGTATGATAAGAGATATACCTCTTTCCATTGTGAGAATTTTGTCCTGGTTCTGAACTTGAAGCCTATCCAGGGTGAAAATCAGGCCTCCTCGTATTTAGAGAAATGGTACATCGAGCCCTCTCTTGAGAATCACGCGGAATAAGTTCCCAAACTCTTTCAACTTCCTAGAGCTACTGCTTGGCTTGAATATCATTCCCTTTTAAGAACCTTGGAGTTTGCTGGTTTTGAAATTCTCTAAATACAATAGAAATTTGTGCTGGTTGTGGGGGTGGAGCTTGTGGTGCTGGAGGAACATAATCTCTTACCCTCTGATCAACAAGATGAACCAAGGAATCGAAAAAAATCCTGAGGCTGTGCCGGAGGGGGTGGTTGTGGAGGAACCCGAGGAGAACGATCTCGGCGATGTCTCCTATGACCCGGGGAGTGCTCACGACGAGGGCGATCACGAGGCATCCTGAAATCAATACACTAGGTATGCATGTTGGATTAGTGGATGCAAATGGATACAATTAAGACCACAAGATGTAATTAAAGCACATAATTCACATAATTCAAGTAGTTCAAATAAGTTCGAGTAATTCAAGTAAGTTCAAATAAGATGCAAGACTCTCAAGTTAGCAAATAATCCTATACCGCACGACCTAGACTCACGAGACACGACGCTAGAACCGCGGTTTTGCAACCGGGCTATGATACCACCTTAAGATGTAGCACCCAGAACGCAAGGTAGCCACATCCCCCGCACTATAGCTCAGTCCACATACGAAATGGATAATCCATACCTGAACTAAGACTATAGCGAACGGGTGACAATAAAAGATAACAAACACTAGCTAGGTGGGACTAACCCTCAATCAATTACAACAATGCACAAGAATCAAGCAAAAGCATAATATACATATCTCATTCCATTCATTTACCAAGTATCTAAATATACACTCCCAACTATTCAATAACAAGTCAAAATTAAGAGATATGTATCAATAATATACATATGCATTAGCAAAATACATGAGACTGTGCTAGACCCAAAATAAAGACCGACTCGATCCCGCCTAGCACGAACCCTGCAAACCTGAAAATGTGAGGTGTCACTCTATGAAAGACTGAGTGAGGGGTTTATAAATAAATATTAGCGCAGATAACATGCAAGTCATAAACTCGGGTAAAGCTTTTGCAAACGAAACAATATAAGTTCAATAAGGAAGTAATCTTCACCCGAGATTACAATTATCCAATTTAACACTTTAATCATTTTCAGTCAATCAATCAGTGACCCGGCGAGTGATGGCAATTCTCCAACCTTTACTCCGATAGTGAACATTACCATAATTTGATTATCAATGGTTAAGTGCTCATACAATTTATTACAGTGCACAAGTAGCAGTTTCATGAACTCCTTTTTCCTTCGGGTGATGGTGGGACTGCAAGGCCCCACCACCTAATCAAGGTGAGCGTAGGGTTCATGAGTCCCTATGCCCGGAACTCCTTCCTCCACTAATCTCCCAGTGGATTCAGGGGGCATCCCAAAGTAGTGAGGATAGTGCAAGAGTTACCCGTCATGTAGCACCCGGAACGCCGAGATACCACACCCCCGCACTATAGCTCAGTCCACATACGAAATGGATGATCCGTACATGAACTAAGACTATAGCGAACGGGTGACAATGCAAGAAACAATCTAGCTAGGCGGGACTAGACTCCAATTCAATTCGATACAATACATGAAAATTCGAAAGCGGAAGTATAAACACTAGCATTTCATTATCATATACGAAATATCCAAATGCTCATCCTATTCTAGCTCAAACATCAATATATTATCATCTCCAATATTCAATACATGCATAAGTCTCCAAAAGATTCATAACATTACAAATATGTATCAATAATATACAATGAACATGCTAGACTCAAAAGTAAAGACCTGACTCGACCCCGCCTAGCACTCAACCTGCAAAACTGAAAATGTGAGGTGTCAGTCTATGAAAGACTGAGCGAGGGGTTTATAAATAAATATTAGGCAATTACCATGCAAGTCATAGTCTCGGATAAGGTTTTATAAAAGAGAGGCAATATAAGTTCAATAATAAAAACAACTCGCCCGAGATTACAACTAATCAATTTAACAAAACAACCATTATCACTTCAATTCAATCAGTGGCCTGGCGAGTGAGGGCAATTCTCCAACCTTACTCCGACAGTGAACATTACCAATATTTAAATTATCAATGGTTAAGTGAGCATGCGAGTTATTACAGTGCACAATAAGCAGTTTCAATTCCCTTCTTCCTCCGGTGATGGTGGGATTGCAAGGCCCCACCACCCAATCTCATTGGGTATAGGGTTCACTATGCCCGGAACTCCTTCCCCCACTAATTTCCTAGTGGGTTCAGGGGGCATCACAAGGTTCGTTAGGAAAGTGCAAGAGTTACCCGTCAGCCCTTGCTTCCTCGGTTGGCTCAATACACTACCCTCTGGCCCAAAGTGATCATGCGTTACTCACCAAATCAGTCAATCAATCAATCAATTCAATGGAATCAGTTGAAAATCGATACAGTTTGGAAAACTATAGGTATATAGATACATTTTGGCTTAAATCATCACATAAGGTTATATGGGTTCTATATATCTAGAAATTAAACCTCACCTGACGAGTGACGGAATAAGACAAGGATACAACAAAATGTCTAAACGATCAATGATCTCCGCCTTGGAGAAGAACTGGACAAGAAAGGTAATAACGTGAACTCGTGAGACAAGACTCAATATGAGACCAAGTATGACGCACGACAAAGCTCATGTAACACCTTAATACCCAAAAAAATTAGCAATCAAGGGACATTTAAACATGTATGAGAACCAATTAACACTTAAGAGAGTAAATTAGTATCAAGAAATCATGTAGTCATATCCTTCAATTAATTCAAGTTCAATTCATGTAAGGCATGGAGTCACACAATCACGTTTGAGCAATTAAGTACCAAGAAGTGTCAAGTAGGAGCATACTTATCAATTAATCAAGTATATATATCATATAATTCACATTTGGGAGCCAAGAGAGTGAAAGGAATGCAATAAGAAAGGTTTTTGTGAAGTTTGGTAAAAACGGACAATTTTAGGAAACGTACAAGCTGAGGGAAAACTGGAATATCTTTAATTCTAGAATTGGGAATGAAACTAGACACAAAGACCTTTCCAAGGATATATGGCTCGTTTCCTAGTTCAAAGCGAGGAGAAAATGGCATAAGCATGAAGTTAAGCGAGTGTAGGTGGCCGGGAAAATAGCGACACCTAAAAGAATTGATCATAACTCCCAAATAGGAAAAGATATTTAGGTGATTCCAATTGGAGGTTATTCTAGACTTCAAGAAGTTTCCAAAAGTTAAAAAATCAGGTCAATCGGAGTTCTTATAAGGGAGAAACGCCCGTTTGAAAAATGGTCTGAAAACCCAAACAGGCGTTTGGGAGCTCTCGGGTCAAAATTCTGGGAAGTGAAACGGGCATTTGGAAGTGTTCTGGGCGAAAAACAGGGCATATGTACGGGAGTTGGCTCCCAAGCCTTCCCAACACCGAATTAATGCAAGAATCAACTCAAAACTAACATATAACATGTATATAACTCATATATATCACTTAGGCATCAAAAGAACCAAGATATCATACATTAATTCATCAAAATCTTCATATGAAACCCTTATGTACACAAATGATCACCCAAGCTCAACTTCATGTAACTCATGATTAAGATGCACAAAACCAACCCAAGACCATCATATATGATTCATATAATCTCATGGAATGCAAAGAACCACAAAACCCTAACTTTGCTATCATGAATCCTCAAAGATATATGTATGCTCTCACCTTGAAGATGGAGGAGATGAAAGGGAAAAAGAAAGAGATAGTATGAAGCTTGATTCTTGGTGATTATGGAAGATAATCCTTGGCTTCTCCTTGCTTGGCTTGGATCGATATTGGAGGGAGGAGAGAAAGAGATGTTTGTGCTTTGTTCTTGTAAAAAGAATGAAGGAGGAAATGTATGTAGGTGTGCATATATTATATGTTGGTGATTCTCTTATCTTTACTAACCATCACAATCCGTTAATCCGTTCTTGAGTATGTGCTCGCCTATAACCTAATTAACTTGCTTCTCATTTAGCGAATGGGAGACCACTCACACACTATGCTAGGCGGGGCTAAACTGCGAAACCAAATAAATAATTAACTAAAATTAAATTCACGTGCGGAAGCAATAACATATAATTCACCATGCATCCTAACAACGGGCTCAACTAGGAATGTAACCTGTCCCGAATCCATAGTCAAGAATTACAAATGGCACACAGGCCCAAATACATAAAGATATACCATTAATCATAACAATGTACAATGTGACTCAAGTGTACAAGTGTGACTTGACAAGAGAATTAAAACGTGACCTCCGCCTAGCCAAACCTGCAAAAACTGAAAAGGGGGAAAGAGGGGTCAGTCTCTAGAAGACTGAGTGAGCAGGAGCGATATATATATATATATATATAAACATGCACATGCAAGTCATAAATCCCGAGCAAAGTTTTTATTTAAAATTAGTTCCCAAGAAGGGCTAGAAAATAGCTAGCAATGCCTGGACTTTACAAATAAATCATATTAAATTCATTAAATTCATAAATCATACATAAACATAAAGGCTCGACGAGTGAGCATGCATCATCTCCAACCAAACTTCGACCGTGTACGACAAATATCATTAATATATTAATTATGCGATCACACAATATCTTATAATACATGCAAGCCATAAACATAACATAAGATATAATCGTTTGGGCAATCCGTATCCCGGCCTTCCCGCACGGTGCGTAACAATCATAACCTAATCATAATCATAAACTAAGTCCAACCTTCTTCCTCCGGGTGGTGGACGGGCTTGCAAGACCTGACACCTCATACATAGTGGCAATGAGGTTTATGAGTCCTCATTGCCCGACTAGTGTTTTCTCATCAAAACTCCTAACGAGATCCGTTTCATCGTTAAACATAGTTGGAACTAGTATATGGGGTCACCGTCGGCCCTTGCCTCCCCGGATAGCCACATGTACTAAGTTCCTGGGCCCGTGAACATAACATAATCTCGCTAGAACATTAATTCATAAGAAACATAATATTTATCATACTCTTTGTGAAAAGGTTTACTCGATAAACTCATTTGAAAACCATATATAGATATACATTAAGTTTTTGGCCAAAACTGGCCACATAAGGTTGTAGGTTCAATACGTAACTAGAACAAAAACACCCTCACCTGGAATACCACGGGATAAGTGTCAAGAGTAGAACGGGTGCCTAGTTGATCATGATATCTCCGCCATGGAGATAAGCTGTACAAGAAGGGCAACAATGTAACCCCCAACTTTTTCGTATTCTAGTATGACATATGTGTTTACCAATTTGCACGAATTAATTGTCATTAAGTGTTTAATTACTATTTTATTTCATTTCATTTTATTTCGTTTATGTTGTTTATTTTATTTTCTTTTATATATTTGAATTAATTGAATTTGAATTTATATGAATTCTTGAACTATATGCATTTACGTGACAATTTTACATGCGTTACTATATGAAATGAATTCCGACTTTCATGAAAATTTAGTATGTTGGCGTTATACGTGTTTTGAATGTGTTTATGTGCTCGTTTCATGTTTTCGGATTCGTTTGATTGCGTTTTAAATTTATTTTGAATGATTGGAACCAATCCGGGGCTAATGGACAATTAGCGTACCTTTGGTTCCGTATGTGATATCTTGAGCTCGGGAACTCGAAATCTAGTTTTGTCACCTCCGTTGAATCCATATCGACGATTCAGATACAATGGGACCAGCCACATACCCTTTTAAGATCATTTGGATTCCCGAAATTCAACCGAAATGAGCACGTTGCGCCTAAAATGACCATTACTAACCTTTGGGAGCTTTCGGACCTACTCTAACGCACCTATAGCCTACCCATTGACCCTACCCACTTGACAACTACCCCCACTCCCCTTACTCAGCCCCAAAACCGAACCATCCCTCCCTCATTCACCCCACATTCAGCCAAAGTACAAGAAAGGAGAAGAAAGAAGGAAAAGAAACCCCATAGCAAAACCCTTGGAGAAATTGAGCTCATCTCCCTATCTTTCCTCACTTATTCTTTAAGGTGAGTTTATTTTTGAGTAGTATAGCTCATGGTGGTCATTTTATGTTGAGCTTTGCATGGTTTCATCGATTTATGACTTAGATTGGAAGAGATGATGAATAGTATGGTTCTTGCTTATTTTGGTTGATCAACTTGAATCCTTGGGTTTTCCTTTGAATTTCATGAGTAATTTGTGTTCCTAAGGCATGTAATTAGATGGTTATGAACTTGTTTTGCTTGATTGTTGAGTATTCTTGGATTTGCCATTAATGGAGCATGAAGATATGGAATTGATGTTGAGTTCTTGATGCCTAATGTGATATAACTTGTATGTATGAGTTCTTGACCTGATTTGGTATGCTTTTGGGTTGAGTTTTGAGTTGGTTATGTGTTTTGTGGCTTGCATTTTGTTTTTCCCCTGTTTGTGTGTGTTTTTTTGGCTACTGACAAGAATCCATGGGGGTGGATTTTGAGTCAGTAGAGTTGCTGTCAGGAATCCATGGGGGTGGATTTTTCCCTTTGGAAAAATCCATGGGGGTGGATTCTGCCCTGCCTATTTTTGTTACTCCAAATCCGTTTTTCTTCGCTCGTTTAATCTTCCTCCACCTCTGACTTCTATGAGATATTAACATGTTTTATAATGTGTTACCTTGGATGTTATAAAGTTTCATGATTTTTAGTGGAATATTTTACGAGTTATGATTTAATATGTCATCATTGCTCCTAATATGCACATGCATGGATCTTTGCTCTCAATGTGAACCCTGATTGCGTATTTATTTCTTCTTTTATGATTCATATGAAATGTATACATGTTAAAGCATATGTTATGATCGTTAACGTGAAAGTTATGAGCTCGAATTGATATGAACGCCACTTATAATGAATGAATTGCTTGTTTATATGTCTTAAAGGCATTAATCGTGCACATGAACGTTTCCATGATAAAATATCATCTCTTGTGCATTCATATCATATTCATTGCATTGCCGTGCGTCTTATATGGTTCATTTAGAGTCTCGAGTCTCACAACCACACTATGTTGTCTTTGTACAACTTTCTCCAGGGCGGAGATGTCGGGTTCATAGGACACTTCCTAGTCCTTTTGTTTTCTTCTTGGTATTGTCGGTAAGGGTAACAGGTGGGTTTCTCTTCTAATAGGTAAAAAGACCCGATATATCCCTTACGTGAAATGTTTTAAGCCAAAATAGTATATTTATATATCGAGTCATTTTAGGTAAATGATTTCAAACGTATAACCCCTTTTATTTATGAACCCTTACCCAATGTTTTTGCGAGATTATGCATGTATGTATGAACACGGGCCCAGGGACTTAGTACATGTAGCTATCCGGGGAGGCAAGGGCCGACGGTGATCCCATATGCTAGTTCCACTATGATTTACAACACAATCAACCTCGTTAGGAGTTTTAGCGAGGAAGGGGAATCGGGGCTTTTGAGGACTCATGAACCTCACTAGCCACTATGTATGAGGTGGTCGGGTCTTGTAAGCCCGTCCACCACATGGAGGAAAAAGGTGTAAATGTTTATGATTATGAATATGCATGAATGATTATGATTATGATTATGAAAGATTATGAATGAATGTTGCATGATCGGTAATGAATGAACCAATGGAATATGCACACACAAGGAGAAGGTTGGAGAATATGCACGCCCCCTCGCTGGGCCATGAAACCTTATGAATGGAATGAATAAATTTGATAGTTGTAATCCCGAGCATTGTTTTCGTTTGTTTACCCACTTGGGAAATATCTTAAAAACCTCGCACGGGATTAGAGCTTGCATTCGTGAATGTTTAAATTCTGCGATAATAAAATATTATGCCCTGTTTTATACCCACCAGTCTCCTATAAACTGAACCCGACTTTGTTTTCAGTTCTTTGCAGGTTTTGGAGTGTTAGGCGGGAAGTTGAGTCTGTCGAGTCTCTTGATCGAGTTGGAGTCTAACTTTCTGCATTTAGTAAAGTGTTAATTTATAGATTTGTATATGAATTGTTATGATTTTATGATGTTGTTTCGGGACAGACTTCTAGGGATAGAATAAAACCGTGATTCATGCTCTACGATGTATGTTTTATGTTTGGGAACTTTCGGGATTAGGTACTCATGTTAGTGATCTTTTCCGATAACCTCGTGATTGATTATATGTTCTGCTTCCGCACTTGCATTTATTTCTTGAGCTTGTTTATTTGGTTTCGAGGTTCTAGCTCCCGCTTAGCCTAGAGTGTGAGTGAGTCCCCGTTCGCCGTGATTCGGCTCGTGTATGGACTACCCATTTCTTATGCGGATTGGGTCCCGGTGCGGGGGATGTGGGGCCTTCCATTGGGGCGCTACAAACAATGTGTACTCGTGAGAATTGACTCAATATGAAAACACATAGACGCACGACAATGAAATGCTCATGGTATGAAGTGCATAAGATAGGTATTCATGTCATGAAAATTTTCTTATGCACAATTAATGTCACAATGGCATATAAACGATCATTCATTCAAGTTCAATCAATACAGGAAGGTTTGAAGTTCATTCAAACCATATCGGTCATGAATCATAGTAAATCGAGTCATAACCTTAAAATAATTATCATAATACACATAGCAACTTGTTTACAATATATAAAATTAATATAAAGGCACTAGGATTCACTTAGGACGTCGAAAGAATGCAAGAAAGCACTTATCATTTCACATAGAGGCACATAAGCCATGTTATAGCATATTAGCTTGTTACCCGAAAAAATCGTATCGAAACACTTCACAACTTCAACACACAACAATTATAACACATAATACAACATATCATGTTATATCAATTAATCATATCATGCGTTAATCACATACCGAAGCTTGTAATTCACATAAACGAATCAAATTAAATTACACAATCCCTTGAAACAATTCCATTATGCGACGTTAGTGGGGGTTAACAGATTCCAGGCTAAAAGTGGTAATGGGGGTTAACAGAGACAGTGCTAGGTTAACGGGGGTTAACGTTTTATAGGCAAAATTTGGTAATGGGCGTTAACAACAACAGGCGATTTAAAGCTTGGAAATGGTGGGGGTAACGGTCGCTAACAATTTATAGAACAAAAGGGGTAACGGGCGTTAACGGCGTCAGGCGAGATTCCCCTGTTTTCCTGCTCTGTTTCAAAGCAACAACAACAACAAAGCTTCCATGTCTAACTCGAACCAATCAACCCCAAACCACAACCAAACACTAGCTACCCACATAATTAACCAATAGCACTCAAGGAAACATGTATATGATTCATATATCTCAAATAGACATCAATTAATCCAAGGAAACATGTATAATTCCTCCAAAACTCTCATATGAAACCCTTAAATGAAAAATGATCATCCATGGCTCAAGCTTCACATAAATCATGCTTTACATGTCTGTAATCAAACCAAGATCATCACATAAGTTCATATTAAGTCATGAAATGCAGGAAATCCTAAACCCTAACATTTACTCAAGAACTCATCAAATAAATATGCCTGATCTTACTGTTGGAAAACAGAAATCAGAAAGCAACGAAAATTTAAAAATTTTTCCAACAAAAGGATCTTGGACTCGCAATCGTGTATCCAAATTCGTAGAGATCAAGAAACTCACTTGGGTAGTAGCTTTCTTGACACACTTTGAGCCGCCCTCAAACGCGCTTCATGCAGTAATGGCAACCCGTTCCTCGAAATCTCTTTCTACTTCAGAATCCAATGTAGGGATAACAATCCACACCAACCTGGATTCAAATCATGTTAGGGAAGTTCTTAACAATATAACATAAAGAAAGAAACATGAAACGAGAAAGGCATGATTGAAACTCCCTTCGAAAACCAGTTTTGCGAAAGTAGAAATCTGCCAGCCATGAAACCCTCGTGAAAAAATTCATCCTTCAGGATATGGACGAATGGTTTTCGCCATCTTTTTTGGTTCAATTTTTTCATTCGTTTTCTGTTGGGTTCAGAATCGTTTCATCATCCCTTCTAATCGTTTTGCTTGATCCCCACTTTTTGGTAAAGCTCGAATCTTCAAAACTTCTAACTTGAAGCTCTCTAGAGATAGTCCACCAACTTGGCTACAATCTAACTAGTAAGGATGCTAGTTCTCTAGTTAGTGTTTAGGCTTAACCTAGGGTTTTGTTTATCTTGGAGAAAGGATGGTGTTCAACACATGAACAAAAAGAATTGCTAATTTCGCTCTAAGGGGAGCATGAGCTCCCCTATATATAGTCCCTCTCTCCTATTACTTGATCATCAAGTAATTTTGACTTTGACTTTGAATTCAAATTCAAATCAACTTTCAAGAGAGCTAAAATATCCAAACTATTTTTGGATAATTTTATATTTTATTTATTTAAAATAAATAACTTATTTTATCTAATTAATTAATTCGTAATTAATTAACTAGATTATTTTTCTCCAAAATAAGACTTTCTTTTTAATTCAAAATTAAACCAAAGTCTATTAAATAATTAACACTTTTAATTATTTAATATATATATATATATATACAATATATATATTCACGTGTGAGACACGTGTCACAATGACACGTGTCACTCACGTGACCCACAGGTGTGGAACCCTCTTGGCTCGATTAACTCGTTTAATCATTTTAAAACCTCAACTCATGTAACCAAGTTGTTGTGTGTGACCCTCTAGGTTCTCAATTCAATTGGCAGTGACCTTAATTAATTAATTCACTAATTAATTAATCAGTCCACAGATTAAACGACCATAGTCTAGCAACAGGTGTTTAACCCCTAGCTGAATTGGAATGTTCGGATTCGACAGAACCTTTAAGTGATTGATTCATGTGAGATACAATCCTCCTACCTACTATCTCTCAACCAAGATCTAGGGTAAGGGAATAATCAGAACCCTAATAATCTGGTCTTAAAGCTAAGTGCATTTCATATCCATTTGATCTCAATCCAAGAAACCCTTTTCTTGATGTCTTGATCTACTGCCTTGGCCAAGGACTCTATATGGCATATGAATGACTTACACAATAAGAGATCACCTTGCATATGCAAGTGTAGGTCCTTTCTTGATTCTCATTCACTTTCATGAGTCACTTGTGCAGCCCCAGCATAAGCCTTGAATCAGTTGTCTAAGGCGACACCCTTTAAGGCTTATACCAAAGACTACAGAGTTAACTCATAAAGTGACATGGAACCTCAAGTCTAAGGATCAATTAATCACATCAATGACTCGTGAGATATTTCCTAATCTGGAAGTTTCCATTTCCTGAAATAGAAACTTCCTTTCCCATTTAGGAATCTTCTCACACGGGGCACCTCAGTGAACTTACTTATTGAAGTAAGCACCCTCATGTATCACGCACGTATTAACTATACACTTTGCACCTCCATGAAACAAGGTGGTCCTTCTTAAGGGCGTGATCCCACAAGCAAGCCTTAGAGGAGTCAGGTTAACACTCCCACTGTCTGTAGGACTCATCGGCTTGGAGTATTTTACTAATCATGGCTTATGTGAAATAGGGCTCGTTTCATGAACCATTTCACCTAAATGGTAGAGTCCTAAAGTCATCAGGATTAGGGGAGGTCTCATACATGCACAGCTAAAGTAAACGCATACCAAACAAGAGCATATAAAGAAGTGTTTTCCTGTGATATTAATCATTCGTATATTATTCAAAGATTGTCTGTGATACTAGGTAAGTCCCAAAACGGATTATGACTAATCGGATTTCTAGGGCACTATTCCTAACAATCTCCCACTTGCCCGTAAAAGCCATTTAGGTACTCTAAGTCCCATCTTCTCAAGATGCACTTTGAGAGCCTATTGACTTTGGGCGTTTCCAAAGTGGATCTGCCATATTCTCTGCTGATGTGACCCTTTTGTTAACACATCTTTTAGGAAACACCTTTTCCTTATAAAGTGATTCGTAATCACGTGTTTAGTCTCTTGGTGAGGTCTTGGTTCTCTTACTTGAGTAACCATCCATTTTATCATACGATATGATAATGGTGTTGTTTCATGCTAGGAACTTCATCTAACTAGTTAGATGGAGTTTCTTACCCAAACACTTACCTTAGCTGTATTTAATATGACTAAGTACTCAACTACAATAGTCAAGATTTTGCCACGTTCGTGCTTGGAATGTTTCCAACACGTTGCTTTGCCATTGAGGCAATAATTGCATCCTTTCAATGATTTACAATCATCTATGTTTGATCCAACAATTACATCCAAATATCCTTTCTATGATAAGATCTTTTGGGCTATGTAAACTAATACATATCCTCATTTCTTCTCAAGTACTCTGAGGACATCCTTTACAGAGATCTAATGACCTTCTCTGAGGTCATATTAGATTCGGCCCACTACGCTTAGTGTTGCGCCATATCTAATTTAGTACATAACTTTTCATACATTATGCACCCTTTCACTTAAAGGGATTTTGGACATTCTAACTTCCTCAAAGTTATCTCAGGACACATACTCTTCAAAAGAGATGTTCCATTGTCCATACTAAACTCCTTTTAGTACCGTGGTTATGTACTCGTTTTGTGATAATCCATTTATGCTCTTAGATCTATCTTCTGTAGATCTGAATGTCGAGAATTCAGGATAATCACTAAGATCTTTCATGCCGAATTATTTCTTAAACAAGAATTGGTAACTTTCAGTCATCCTTGACATTCCTAATGAGAAGGATGTCGTCTTCTAAAGAACCAAAAATTGACTCTTACATCACTAACTTTCATATGTACACTTTTGAGACTTATTCGACTTCCATCTGTGTCAAACGATTTGACTGTGGAATCGAATTGTCTAACTCCTAGAAGCCTTTATCAATCCACAGATTGACTTAGGGATTTGCATACCTTATGCATACTCCCACTGAATATGAGACTTATAGAAATACCTTATTTCAGTCTCTTTCAATCTCATATTGAACAAGATAGTTCTCATATTCAGAATATGAGGATGTGGTAAACATAATCCAAATGGACTTTTGCATTTCAAACGTCAAGAAGATTGTAATGCTTTCATTCACTCGAAGCTCCACGAGCTTGATCCTATCAGATGGATCAACCAAGGTCAAAACTTGGTTTGAGTATACGGAATCCATATTGGATTTCAAGGCTTGCTTACACTACTCAGATTCCAAATCTAACACAGTGTCTCCTCTTCAAGTAATTCCTTGGCTATCTAGGAACTCGTTCTAAACGCGTCTTAAGAGAAGGGTTTCACACGTGTACATACTCTAAAATTTGGCGAAGTTTTATCAGATGGGCTCGTTTCTTCTATATGCGGCATGGATATTTATCCTCAAATTTCTTTGAGGTCTGCTTGCTTGCCTTTCTTCTTCTATAGGAACGATTCCTTAAGAAAGGTACATTCCTTGAGAAAAACAACCTTTGTCCAAGGGAATCGCAGAAACGATATCCTATATTATTATATAAACTTGAACTCGTTTCAAGCTTATCTCCCACTATCATATTCACTTAAGAGGATTCCATTAACTTCTTGGATAAGAATAATTAGGGAATTTAATATGCCACATTGCATAGTGCAACTAAAGGACTGATTTTGGAAGGTACTAAGTTCAAAATCTCGAACTGCATATTCTAGGAGTTTATTCCTAGAATGATTATAAGTCAGTAAAGCTTACTATGGAATGGACCATATCCTATTAGGTTTCATTCCCTCATTCGGAAACACTAAGGGGTTCTCGAATTAGTTTACTGAGAGATAATCCTTTTATCTCTAAGATGACTAAGGAATTAGTTGCTAAAATATTGGCTATCTCGATCATATCGATTTACCTATAACTTATGACTACTTCGGTTCCTAACCTCCATTTGAAATTCTAAGAATTTCATATAAGTTTCGAACTTGTACTTCAACAAGTACATTCATTCATAATGATTAAACTGACGATTGTATCTAGTGCTTACATTAAGCATCTTACACTCATCAGCATGGATCGAAATCCACTAGAATTTTTGGCACGTTCCACGTTCCACCTAAACCATGTTTTGGGAACGTTTCCCTTTAAGATAGGATTCATAGGAAGTTAACTCTCTAGGTTCATTTCGAAAAATGATCCTAAGATGTCTAACTTGCTAATCCTTTTATGTCTCAACGTTCCAAAGTAATTCAAAGCTTTGTGTAACAGCCCGAAACAGGGGCAAGTTGAAAATTATGAAAATACCCATAGAGCTCAAAAATATTCCTACATTTCCCGAAACACTTTCACTACCCAATATTTTAACCAAAAGAATCCTCACATTATTTCGAGGATCGTGATACTCTCCGTAAACCATAATTCCCATCCTAACTCCCGTAGTATCAAAAACCGGCAAAAACCCTAGCTTATGATTCGATCATCAATAAATCCCTACGCATCTACCTTTTGATATCCAAAATTATAACCAAAACGATCCTTAAATTATTTTATGAATTTTCATGCATTTGCCAAAAACTCGATCTCACCATAGCATATTTTATAAATATTTTCCTTTCTAAAAATCATCATTTTATTTTGAACAAATTAGCTTTTATTCAATAGTCGAAATTATACTTGAAACGATCCTTGAATTTTTCTCTACATTATAGTGATTTTTCCCAACTTTAAACTCTATCATAGCTTCGTTTATATAATTTTCCTATGATTTTCATCATCTTTAATATTTATAATTTATAAACGAAAGCTCTAAATATTTCACATTTATAATCAAAACAAAGCTCATTTTTCACCCATTCTTTCATTAATTCACTACTTCAATCTTTTACCTCTCGACTCTTGAATAAATTTTATATCATTTTACATTTATTTTTATTCAAAATGACATCATCCATGACCACATGATCTTCTAGAAGGATTAAACAAATGAGCATAATTTCTCCACATTACCTAGTTAATTACCAAGCATTTGTTCATAATGTAATTTAACCACATCTCCTAATTTATTACCAAGCATTTGTTGAAATCATAAGCAACCACATCTCCCATAAACTCTTATTTATTGCTTAGAAACCCCTCATGACTACCTATAAATACCCCCCTTAAGTCTCATTTATACCTCACAAATCAACACACAAAATCACTCTCTTCTCTCCATTTCTCACGCCATTCTCCCTCCCTCTCTCTCTCTAAGGTATGTTTTTCTTTTATTATTTCATGCTTTATATTATGTTCTTAGTATAATATAGTCATAGCATACTTAGATTTAATTAAATTATGCTTTAGGAATTTATTTTATGGAATATATGCTATTTATGCTAGTTTAGGAAAAATGTGATAAGATATATGCATTTTATTTAATTAAATGCATGAGTTATGATATGATATGATATGAATATATGTTTAAATAATTATGATCTTGTTTAATTAAATTCATGTCAAGAATAATTTATTTAGAATTATTTTTCATAGAGAATTAATATATTTTGCTATATTATGCTTCAAATTCTATGTTATAAATATGAATATGATCAAGTGTGTTACATACCTTCTTTGAATATTCAAATAGGCTCAAGAACATGTTCATGTTGTTCTTGAACAATTTTAAGTGCACGTGTGATAGTGTGTGAGTGTGTGTGTTCGATTTTGTGTTATAAAGTGTTTAATTCATAAGAAATTGAATAGTAAATGTTTTCAATAGTAACTTTGACTTTTTGGTCAACCCATAAGCTGATAATTTCGAAAATATTATTAAAATAATTATAAAATTAGTTTTGGAATTTTTAAATAAAGATTTTATCCGAATTTTCCAAAAAATCGGTAAATTATGGATTATTTTCAAAATATAACCTACATTGTCAAATTAAATTCTAAGTTCCATTTCTAATGTTATAATTAAGATTATAATGTGATTAATAAATATTTAAGTGGTTAAAGAATTCATGAAACCTGATTGATTACTTAATTTCCCTTAAACGGTTAAAATTAGAGTCTACCGGGAATTCTTTAACATGACATAATTTATGTGTTTACTTGATGTAATCCTTTTATGCATGAACATTATGTGTTTTATGTGCTTATTTGATTAACATTAAGAACCTAGTTCTAAGCCTATAGTAGTTAATACTTTCAGGCACACTGGAATCCACATTACAATGTCTGTCTACCGGTATAGGTGAGGGTTAAAATGTTTTCAACTGGAATCATGCTATATATATGTATCTATATAAAAACTATTTCCAAGCCTACCCATCATATTGATTTACTGCCCTACATACATATTATTGTACTACAATGTCCCTCTTAAGGAAAAATACTTTCTTGCCGGAATCAACGTCTTACTAGAACATTATATATATTTCAAGTCCATTTTATCAAAACATTGATTCCGGGTTATGCAAGCAAAATATTGTTATTGATTCCTGTTATGGGCCCCGGCTGTAGCCGTAGCGAGAAATTACCCGGAAGGTATCGGGCCGAGGGTATTATTGGTGCTGCGGACTGCCACCACCTCTTGGTAGTGGTTTAACTGGAGGTTAGTTACTCCACGCCAAGGGATGAGGGAGAGATAGCTGCCTCCCGAATCTAGTTCGTGGTCTCTAGGGTTTGATTCCCTATTGACATCAAGGAGTTGTGGAGTTAATATTCTTGGTTTTATTGAAGTATCGGAGCCTGATCAGCCCGATACTATTTTACCAATTATTTAAGGAGTTATGGGTGGAGAGGCCTAGCTTGCGGGCATTAATGTTCTTGTTACAAACGGTTCATATTTCTACAAATATTCCAAACTACCCCTATCCCTGTTTTACAATTATTATGAACCGTTTCCTATTTGCTATATCCTATTGCTATTATTTCAGATCAAGATCTTCTTGATCATATACATATATATATATATACACATATACATATAAGTTATTATACTCCCCTTCACTTAGTCACTTTGACTAACCCTCTCGCCTATTTTTAAAATGCATGATTTCAGGAATCAATGAATGTCAACTAGAGGTATCTTGAAGCACTACAACCGTAGGTTGGATCCGATCCTATGAGTACACTGTCTTGAACCTACTCTCTGTAGAAACAAACCATCTCATACTTTGTCCTTGCATGTCAACCTGTTGTACTCTTCTGCAAACTACTTTCATCAATAATGATAATCCTTGCTCATTGTACGTTATCCTCCCCGTTCATTGGTAAAGTTGAATCTCTTTATCTTCCGCTGCACTGTGTCACATACTCCATTCATATTATCCTGACCGTTCGCCATAGTATTTCTTGGGTGTTGGGTCTAACCTCCACTCAGGGAGTATTGTGGTGCGGGGTTGTAGTGCTGGGGAGGCGCTACACTTTGTCATCTCACTTACTTTTGTTATCTCGTTGTATGTTCAGAACATTAGTGTTGTGAGTCTTTGCATAACAGATTATGCAGAATCAACTCAAGACTTGTGAATTCTACTCCTAGTAGAATTACTAAACGAGGTAACATTTCAGAGTACTCATACTCTTTGCAGTTCCCTTTCAAAGTCCTTATTTGCTAATGTACCCCTTACATGCCCCTCCATTGGGCTCTTAAGGGTTTCTTCTTCTTTAGGCCTTCAAGCCCTTAACTTAGTGAGTTTAGAAGAAGAATTGACCATCATAACCTTTTGTTCCTTCTTAAGGATGCTCTCAACCATTATCAACTAAATGATTAACTATGCTACATTAGCATCATTCTAGTTGAGCATAAAGAGTTTGAATGATGGTGGAAGCAATGTAAGCAATCAGTGCATTGAGAACTCTTTTCTCAGTTAATGATCGAGACCACAAGATCTTCAAATAAGATCTTCAGACCTTGTTCGTGTGCACTTGTTTTCTCATTTGGAATATTTGAATAATTCCATAATTGTGACAGCCCGGTTCGGGACCGGATCAATAAAGGTAAACTAAGGGCGACGTAAGGGCGTTTGTAGAACTTGATCCGTATTTTAAATAAATCATATCATGCATCCCTACATGAATTGAGTGCTCATATGTGATATTAGGTGACCAAAGGGGGGGAAACTACCTTTAAACCCTATAAGCACTACTTATTTCCGAACCAGCACTATACCGTTTTATTCAAGAGACCTCAAAGAACCTATACCTACTTTCTTGGAATTTTTCAACTCTCTTTTCAATGCTTTGAGGTTTCGTTTATGTGTCCAGAGCAATTTAAGAATTTATTTTCAAATAAGAATTCCCGTCGGTAAGAAATATTTCCTTCGTTAGAATGATTTAGCCCTTGAGATCATCACCATAACGTTCCTCGAATTTTTCTACATTTTTGGAAAGCCTTTCGGATCTTCAAATCTTATCCTAGTATTTATTTCATAATTTAATTAATTTTCGAAATTCAAGAAAATCAAATCTTCCGAAGCTTATAACTTTTAAACCGTACGTCCGATTTCGACCCGTGAGTAACCGTTTCGAAGCTAATTTTATTTCCTAGCTCTTGGACACTTTTCCAACTTCAAAAATACGCAGGAGAAAGGTAAAATTACCAGAATACCCCTGCTGTGACAATTATGTAAAGAAGGAAACCTATTTTTGGAAATTTCATAAAGTACCCCACCTTAAGTCCCTAAAATAAAAATTATTTGCACTTTGGTCCTTCCCAACAACTATAAATAAGTGTGTTGGGGTCTCATTTTATGCTCACTCCATTCTCTTCCTCTCCCCCTAGTGGCCGAACTCCTCCCCCCTTTAAGGTTAGTTTTCTTTTTTTTTTTATGTTTTAATTAGTTTAATTTATGTTTTAATTTGTGTTTTATTTTATGTTTTAATTTATTTATTAATTATGCTAGGTTTAGGATTTAATTTATGTTTTATTTTGTGCATGAACTATGTGATTTAATTTATGCTTTAATTATTCATGAATTATGAATTATATTTCTTATAGTATAGTTTATTATGAAATGTGTTACATAATTTAATTTTGTGACAAATTAATTACGTGACAATTATGCTAGCATGTTATATGTTACATTTTAATTATTTTATGATCATACTTAAGTAATTTAATTTATTTCATGATTTAATTAAATGTTACATGTTATTTAATGTTACATAATTAAAGTATAACCTATAGTTTTAAATGTTACATGTTTAATTAATTGTTACATATAATTACTTGACCAATTGATATATGTTATGGTATACATGTATAATATACGTATACGTATTTGATTCCAATACGTATAAATACGTGTATACTTTCGTATAAATACTATGTATTTCCCTAATAAATACGTATGTAATTTTGTATAAATACCGTATGTATTCTAGTATAAATACCGTATACATACTATATAAATACACGTATACATACTATATAAGTACAGTATACATACAGTATATCTACCGTATACTTGAATAGTGACCTTTGACCCTTGACCTTTGACTTTGACTTTGACTTTGACTTTGATTTTGACCTTGACCAAGAATTTTGACTTTTAACCTAATTGATCATTTCAAAGAGACGAATTCAACGGTCAAAGCCTTTTTCGAAAATTCTCAAAAATAAGGGATCAAAGTAGATTTCAAAGTTCACATTGGGATTGTTCTAAGACCCTAAGAACATACCCCTAAGCTTTTGATACGAGCTTTCTAATGAGACTAATCGTTTGCCCGAATTCTTTCTTCGGGAAAGATTATCCCTTATTTAAATGTGTCGTATTCTTTTCAATCTTACACTTCAATACTTGACTACCCGCACTCAATCATGCATCATTAATCATGTGTGGGACTCAGACCCTTAAGCTCATAGTAGTCTGACACTTACAGGAGATAATACCTAGTTCCGGGATCCGCAGGGTACTGTGTGAACCCTGTCTTCTACCAACTATCAGCTTATCTAAATAAATAGGTGAGTTTTAAACTATTTCAACTGGAACCATGAATATTCCTTCGTTTTCAAATGATTTCAAAATCAACGCCTTCGGGTGCAAAGATTCCTATCTTTCAAGTTAACGTTTTCCCGTTTGGGACAATGCTTCGAGTTTAAAGTCAATGATCTCTGATATATGTTCTGTTCACTGTTATACTGCTTTGATTAAAGGTTCAGTCATCTAAACTCTGTGTGCTTATGCACCTTTGTTATTCTGAAAGCAAGCTTTGGAAACTTTGTTATGTTGGGCCCTGGCGGTATGGTTAGTAGTAGACCGGGAGGCGTGCGCCAATGGCTACTATGATACTGGCCGCCGTAATGACCTTGATGATGGTTTAATCGGAGGTTGGTTACTCCACATCGAAGGTCGGGAGAGGTGGTAAATTCCTCCCGTTTTGCACGTCACCGCTGGGTAGCTCCCTGGGCGCGACAATAAGGGGAGAAGGGGTGGTGCATGTGATTATGGGTGTCGGGGTCCTAACGGATCTCGATACGAACTTTGTAAATGTTTTGAGGAGTAAAGGATGGATATGGCCTAGCTTGCGGGCAAACTTTGGTTTTAAAGTCTGGTTCATACTTTTGGAAAATATCCCGTATCCTGTTCCCCGTTTTAAAGTATATATGAACCAGAACCTCTGATGTGTGTGCTTGTAAAAAAATCCCGTTTTAAGATAAAAGAGTTTCTTTCCGGTTTGAGGAAAGTCGCTAAGAAAGTCTTTCAAAACCCTTCAAGTCCAATTACTCTTTCTTACTGCAAATTACCTCACTTAGTCCCTTTTGACTAATACCTCTTCCCTGTTTTCTGACCTCATGGTTTCAGGTAGGCAGCCCGACGCTTCCTAGATGTATCTTGAAGCTGTAGGAGGTCTTTTGTTAAGTCAGGATTGCTAGTTTCTTTTCCTTTGTCCTGCATAGTCGTGGTTACCTCTACCTTTACGTTGCATGTTTTACTATGAGAACTTGTTCAGGCTACGACCTGAATTACTTGGACTCCGTTTTTATTATGTTCCTTTGTTTTCCTATTGGACTAAGGTTTTATGTTAATATTATGGCTACTTGTTTCTGTGGTTATGCATATACTACTGTGTTGCATTCATGTTTTCAAAAGTTTAAAATTATTCTGAAATTCCGCTGCGTTGGCAACACTGGTTACTCTGATCTTTGTTATGTTCTGTCCGTTCGTCGAAGTATCTCTCGAGTAATAAAGCTTCCTAGTTACTTGGGTGATACAACGGTGTGGGGTTGTGGCGTTGGGGTGCTACAACTAAGGTGGTATCAGAGCCTTAGGTTGAGTAAGAAGAGACTTAACCTGGGAGCTCGAAGCATAGAGGTTGTTTTCAGTTTACTTACTCTACATCTTGGTATTCATATCTGTGCTTACTCTGTAGTTATGGATAGTACGATTCTGCGTGCTTTCACTATAGTTATGGACAACCTGAGTCAGCGAGAGCAGGATGAGGCACATTTTGAGGAGCTTGAGCCCCCTCGTACAGTAGCAGTAGTTCGCCGGGGTAGGGCCCATTACTATACATGGCAGCGAGCGCAGGAGAGGGGACACCCGGGGTATTCGTACCCCAATAGGGTCGTTCATCAGCTGGAAACTGAACGCGATGAATACCTACAGGATAGCTTGAGATTGAGAGAGGTTCGGCTGGAGGCTATTCGTTACCATGATTTGGCAGCACAGCACCGGACTGATCGGGATATTGCCCGGGAGCATGCCAGAGAGATGGAGGCTCGATTGATAGAGGACGCCAGGCAAGAGCCCAGCAGGCATCCCGTATTGCACAGTTAGAGGTAGACTTGGCATATATGACTACCGATAGGGATTTTGCTATGGAGATGCACCATCGTTATCAGAGCCGGATTAGGGCCCGACTTTGTGAGACTTTCTACCTCACCGATGAGCAGGCTACTTTGGAGTACGAGGGACCAGTACACAGTGAGCCAGCTGCTCCAGGGGACCCTATGGACACACATGCAGGAGAGGATCAGGAGACAGAGGGATCATCTGAGGAGGAGAGCCCATCTCCAGCACGACAGGGAGATTTCGTTGCTGTATCTGATGATAGCGATGGAGCCAGTCATAGCCAGCAGTAGAGGAGCTGAGTCCGGACCGTTGGGACTTATATATAGAGGCAGATAGCAGTAGCATATATATACTCAGCAGGTATGCAGCATATTATGACAGATAGGGTGACTTCCGACAGGTGCAGAGGGGATTATATATACCCCAGAGATCCTCGCTTTTGGCAGATTATGACAGTTGACAGATGATGTTTTGGAGAGCTTAGGCTGTACGGGAGCAACTCGACTTAGCATCGGGTCCTCCCCCTTTTTGTCTTTTTGGTCAGATATAGCCTTTGTATAAAAGCTTTTCCAAATTTTGCATATATAACATCATCTTTTGCGGCTTTACTCATATCATTGCATGTTACCATTTTCTATATCTATCATGTCATGAGTTTTAGAAATGCTTCAAGATACCATTAGGGTCGTGCATGGATCATACCATTTCATTTTGTGCATCTATATATATGACTGTTTTCTGTTACTTGTGAATAATGATTGCTTAATGGATTAAATTGGGACACTTTGAATTGATGACTACGTGCCTAATTGCAACTTTGATGATTGATTGTTATTTACTGATGTGGAACATTGAGTATATGGACCATTCTTATCGCCATGCATTATATCTGTTTGGGGTGATATTATGAATACAGTGACAATATGCCCCCGAGAAGAGCTCCACGTGAACGCATTCCACCGCCACAGCCACCACCTGAGGAATTTCCCCGTCCTCCACCGATACCACAAGAACAACCAGAAATTGGGGAGACTTTAAGGCAATTTGCTCGGGCTTACAACTCAGTTAATGAAAAGACACTTGAAAAGTTTCTCCGAATGAACCCCCAGAAGTTCTTCGGAGAGCCCAATGATCTTAAAGCTGAAAACTGGATTGCAAGCTTAGTGAAGATCTTCGAAGCCATGAACATCTTTCCGGAGGATAGAGAGCGAGTTCAATTTGCGACCTTCCTCCTGGAAGGAGCAGCGCTGAATTGGTGGAATCATACGAAGAATGTGTGGATTGAAAATGGGATAAGAGTACGAGGCCAAGTTTGTGAGACTGATACAATATGCACCGCATATTCTGTACGATGAGCGTAGGAAGACCAAACGCTTCATCAATGGACTCAAGTCAGAATTACGATGGGCTTTGGCACCTCTGAATCTTGAAGGATACACTCAGGCAGTTGAAACTGCTCTGAGTACTGAAGCAGCCCATAGAGAGATCAGGATGACCGCCAACCATGCGAAGCCATATCAATCGAAACCACCACAGGGATTCAAACGCTCAGCCAATCAGTTAAATTTTAGATCAGGAAAGTGACCAATGATGGCACCCCCGCAAGCACCACTTGCCCCTCAGAACGAGATTGAATGTGAATTCTGCCATAGGCCAGGGCATACCGAAGCAACCTGTAGAAAGAAAACTGGCCAGTGCTTCTATTGTGGAAGTCCTGACCACAAGCTCGGGAATTGTCCAAAAGCAAAAGGTAGGCCAGAACGGCAAGGGTATCAAGGCAAAGGTAAGGCGGTGGCGGGAAATGCAAACAAGCCAATGGTCAGAGGAAGGGCTTATGCTCTGGATGGATGCGACGAGCCAGATCCTACGGCTGTTGTGGAAGGTACGGTAAATGTTCTTGACACGCCAGTGAAGGTCCTATACGACCCTGGTGCCACGCATTCATTCATTGCATCCAAATTATGTGCGCGTTTACAATTTCCACTTGAGCAATTGCCATATCTTTTCGAAGTAAGTTCTCCTTTAGGAACTTGCCTTAAAACGGATCAAGTATATAAATGCTGCCCTATTAGAATCAATGGTCAGTTTTATCCCTTGGATCTTGTTGCACTACCAATGACAAAGTATGGGATTATTTTGGGAATGAATTGGCTTCATAAGTACCGAGTCAAGCTGGATTGTTTTAAGAAGGAAGTTATCTTAGGGAAGGATGAAAGTCAGACATCAGATGGACAAGGAAGACAAACACCAATGATTTCGGCAATGGAAGCAAAAAGAATGATTCAGAAGGGAGCTACAAGATTCGTTGCTTACCTCTTAAATAGACCAAAGGATCTGAGTAAAATAGAAGAAGTGGAGGTTGTCAACGAGTTCCCAGAAGTGTTTCCTGAACACCTAAACACCTTACCACCAGACCGTGAACTAGAGTTTGTGATTGAGACAGTTCGAGGAGCCGAGCCATACTCTAAGGCACCCTACCGGATGGCACCGGCTGAACTTCAGGAGTTGAGGAAACAACTTGATGAATTACTAGAGGCAGGGTATATCCGCCCTAGTACTTCTCCTTGGGGAGCACCTGTGTTATTTGTTAAGAAGAAAGATGGGTCGTTACGACTTTGCATCGACTATCGAGAACTTAACAGGATGACGGTGAAGAATAAGTACCCTCTTCCTCACATCGAGGAGTTATTCGATGTACTTCAAGGATCTCAAATATACTCCAAGCTAGATTTGAGGCAAGGGTACTATCAATTGAAAAATAGAAATGAGGATATTCCCAAGACAGCTTTCAATAGTCGTTATGGGCATTTTGAGTTCGTAGTAATGCCCTTTGGGCTAACAAATGCCCCAGCTGCATTTATGGATATGATGCATCGGATTTTTCGGCCGTTTCTTGATAAGTTCGTGGTGATCTTTATTGATGACATTTTGGTCTTTTCCAAGACACCAGAAGATCATGCCAAACATCTTCGGTTAGTGTTGAGCACTTTGCTAGATCACAAACTTTATGCAAAATTCAGCAAATGTGAGTTTTGGTTGGAAAAGATCTCATTTTTAGGACATATCATATCTGGTTCAGGAGTCGAAGTGGATCCCTCGAAAATTGAAATGATTTTGGACTGGAAACAACCAAGGAATCCTTCTGAGGTAAGAAGCTTTTTGGGACTCGCAGGATACTATCGAAGATTCGTACAAGATTTTTCAAAGATAGCAGCACCACTTACTCAATTAACCAAGAAGGAAGGAAAGTTCGTATGGACAGAGAAATGTGAACAAAGTTTTCAGGAATTAAAGAAAAGATTAACTACCGCACCTGTACTAACATTACCAGAAGGGAAGGAAGGTTACACCGTTTATACCGATGCTTCGAAAGAAGGGTTAGGATGCGTTCTGATGCAGCATGGAAAGGTGATAGCATATGCATCAAGAAAGCTTAAACCACATGAAGTCAACTACCCCACCCATGATTTGGAGCTAGCAGCGATCGTCTTTGCCCTCGCAAAATGGAGACATTGCTTGTATGGGGTAACCTTTGAAGTGTTCAAGGACCATAAAAGTTTGCGGTACTTGTTCACTCAAAAGGAGCTAAACATGAGACAGAGAAGGTGGATGGAATTTCTGGAAGACTATGATTGTACAATTCAATACCATCCTGGAAAGGCTAACGTGGTGGCTGATGCATTGAGTCGAAAGGCTAGTATAGCGCATGTCGAAGGACACCCAATAGAGTGTGAAAGAAGACCAGCTCAAGTGATTCCTAGAGCTAAGTTGGCAAATCTAATAATTTCATCACCACTGAAGGATCGGTTGATAAAGACACAAGCTATAGACGGATGGATTAAGAAGTGTCTCAATTCCAAGGAAAAGGATGACGAGTCAAAATTCAGTAAAGGTGAAGATGGAATCTTGAGATATAAGAGCAGAGTTTGTGTGCCTTCAGCTATCCGAAAGGAAATACTTGATGAAGCACATAAGACACGTTATACAGTACACCCTGGAGGAACAAAGATGTACCAAGATCTCAAAAAGCAGTTCTGGCGGAACGAAATGAAGAGAGACATTGCTGAATATGTCAAGAAATGCTTAACTTGCCAAAAGGTTAAAGCCGAACACCAAAAGCCAGCAGGAAAGTTACAACCACTACCAATTCCTACGTGGAAGTGGGAGCAAATAACCATGGATTTTGTTACCGGGTTACCTAAAGTTAAGGGAGGACAAGACAGTATATGGGTCATAGTTGACAGATTGACAAAATCAGCACACTTCCTACCGGTCAAAACTACGGATAAAGTTAAATCCTTAGCAAAACTGTATCAAGAAGAAATTGTGAGATTACATGGTGTGCCGGTGAGTATAGTGTCTGACAGAGACCCAAAGTTTACGTCCCAACTTTGGCAAAATGTTCAAAGCTTGATGGGAACCAAGTTACATTTCAGCACAGCGGCGCACCCGTAGACAGACGGACAGTCAGAAAGATTGATTAAATATCTGGAGGATATGTTAAGAGCGTGTGCTTTGGATTTTTCAGACAGTTGGAAAGATTGTTTACCCCTCGTGGAGTTTGCATACAATAACAGTTATCAGGCTTCAATTCAAGCAGCTCCATATGAAGCCCTGTATGGGAGAAAATGCAGATCTCCATTATATTGGGATATGGATGAGACAAGGGATACCTCTAAGGGAACTCCCATGGCCAAAGTACTCGAATGGATTGAAAGGGCTACAGAAAAGATTAAGATAATCAGGCAAAGAATGAAAGCCGCCCATGACAGACAGAAGAGCTATGCCGACAAAAGAAGAAGGGATTTAGAGTTCGATGTGGGTGAGAAAGTGTTTCTGAAAGCATCGCCAAGGAAAGGGTTCACAAGGATTGGAAAAGGTGGAAAATTGAACCCTAGATACATAGGACCTTTTGAGATACTAGAACGTGTGGGTCCAACAGCGTATCGCCTAGATCTACCAGCAAACTTAACATGAATCCATAATGTATTTCATGTATCCCAACTTCGCAAATACTTTGCCGATGAGACACAGGTGGTGCCAGTAGAGGAAGTTCCGTTAGAACCTAATCTAACCTACGAGTTGAAAGCAGTTAAGATCCTGGATAAGAAATTCCAAGAATTAAGAAATAAAAAGAATCCATTGGTTAAGGTCTTATGGAAAAGGAACGGTACTGAGGAGGTTACTTGGGAAACTGAGGAAAAGATGCAAAAGCACTATCCCAAATTGTTTAGAGATCACGAAGAGAATCTGAGGACAGATTCTTCTTAAGGAGGGGAGATTGTGACAGCCCGGTTCGGGACCGGATCAATAAAGGTAAACTAAGGGCGATGTAAGGGCGTTTATAGAACTTGATCCGTATTTTAAATAAATCATATCATGCATCCCTACATGAATTGAGTGCTCATATGTGATATTAGGTGACCAAAGGGGGGGGGGGGGGGGGAAACTACCTTTAAACCCTATAAGCACTACTTATTTCCGAACCAGCACCATACCGTTTTATTCAAGAGACCTCAAAGAACCTATACCTACTTTCTTGGAATTTTTCAACTCTCTTTTCAATGCTTTGAGGTTTCGTTTATGTGTCCAGAGCAATTTAAGAATTTATTTTCAAATAAGAATTCCCGTCGGTAAGAAATATTTCCTTCGTTAGAATGATTTAGCCCTTGAGATCATCACCATAACGTTCCTCGAATTTTTGTACATTTTTGGAAAGCCTTTCGGATCTTCAAATCTTATCCTAGTATTTATTTCATAATTTAATTAATTTTCGAAATTCAAGAAAATCAAATCTTCCGAAGCTTATAACTTTTAAACCGTACGTCCGATTTCGACGTGAGTAACCGTTTCGAAGCTAATTTTATTTCCTAGCTCTTGGACACTTTTTCAACTTCAAAAATACGCAGGAGAAAGGTGAAATTACCAGAATACCCCTGCTGTGACAATTATGTAAAGAAGGAAACCTATTTTTGGAAATTTCATAAAGTACCCCACCTTGAGTCCCTAAAATAAAAATTATTAGTCCTTCCCAACAACTATAAATAAGTGTGTTGGGGTCTCATTTTGTGCTCACTCCATTCTCTTCCTCTCCCCCTAGTGGCCGAACTCCTCCCCCCTTTAAGGTTAGTTTTCTTATTTTTTTTATGTTTTAATTAGTTTAATTTATGTTTTAATTTGTATTTTATTTTATGTTTTAATTTATTTATTAATTATGGTAGGTTTAGGATTTAATTTATGTTTTATTTTGTGCATGAACTATGTGATTTAATTTATGCTTTAATTATTCATGAATTATGAATTATATTTCTTATAGTATAGTTTATTATGAAATGTTTTACATAATTTAATTTTGTGACAAATTAATTACGTGACAATTATGCTAGCATGTTATATGTTACATTTTAATTATTTTATGATCATACTTAAGTAATTTAATTTATTTCATGATTTAATTAAATGTTACATAATTAAAGTATAACCTATAGTTTTAAATGTTACATGTTTAATTAATTGTTACATATAATTACTTGACCAATTGATATATGTTATGGTATACATGTATAATATACGTATACGTATTTGATTCCAATACGTATAAATACGTGTATACTTTCGTATAAATACTGTGTATTTCCCTAATAAATACGTATGTACTTTTGTATAAATACCGTATGTATTCTAGTATAAATACCGTATACATACTATATAAATACACGTATACATACAGTATAAGTACAGTATACATACAGTATATATACCGTATACTTGAATAGCGACCTTTGACCTTTGACCCTTGACCTGTGACTTTGACTTTGACTTTGACTTTGATTTTGACCTTGACCAAGAATTTTGACTTTTAACCTAATTGATCATTTCAAAGAGACGAATTCAACGGTCAAAGCCTTTTTCGAAAATTCTAAAAAATAAGGGATCAAAGTAGATTTCAAAGTTCACATTGGGATTGTTCTAAGACCCTAAGATCATACCCCTAAACTTTTGATACGAGCTTTCTAATGAGACTAATCGTTTGCCCGAATTCTTTCTTCGGGAAAGATTATCCCTTGTTTAAATGTGTCGTATTCTTTTCAATCTTACACTTCAATACTTGACTACCCGCACTCAATCATGCATCATTAATCATGTGTGGGACTCAGACCCTTAAGCTCATAGTAGTCTGACACTTACAGGAGATAATACCGAGTTCCGGGATCCGCAGGGTACTGTGTGAACCCTGTCTTCTACCAACTATCAGCTTATCTAAATAAATAGGTGAGGTTTAAACTATTTCAACTGGAACCATGAATATTCCTTCGTTTTCAAATGATTTCAAAATCAACGCCTTCGGGTGCAAAGATTCCTATCTTTCAAGTTAACGTTTTCCCGTTTGGGACAATGCTTCGAGTTTAAAGTCAATGATCTCTGATATACGTTCTGTTCACTGTTATACTGCTTTGATTAAAGGTTCAGTCATCTGAACTCTGTGTGCTTATGCACCTTTGTTATTCTGAAAGCAAGCTTTGGAAACTTTGTTATGTTGGGCCCTGGCGGTATGGTTAGTAGTAGACCGGGAGGCGTGCGCCAATGGCTACTATGATACTGGCCGCCGTAATGACCTTGATGATGGTTTAATCGGAGGTTGGTTACTCCACATCGAAGGTCGGGAGAGGTGGTAAATTCCTCCCGTTTTGCACGTCACTGCGGGGTAGCTCCCTGGGCGCGACAATAAGGGGAGAAGGGGTGGTGCATGTGATTATGGGTGTCGGGGTCCTAATGGATCTCGATACCAACTTTGTAAATGTTTTGAGGAGTAAAGGATGGATATGGCCTAGCTTGCAGGCAAACTTTGGTTTTAAAGTCTGGTTCATACTTTTGGAAAATATCCCGTATCCTGTTCCCCGTTTTAAAGTATATATGAACCAGAACCTCTGATGTGTGTGCTTGTGTGTGCTTGTAAAAATATCCCGTTTTAAGATAAAATAGTTTCTTTCCGGTTTGAGGAAAGTCGCTAAGAAAGTCTTTCAAAACCCTTCAAGTCCAATTACTCTTTCTTACTGCAAATTACCTCACTTAGTCCCTTTTGACTAATACCTCTTCCCTGTTTTCTGACCTCATGGTTTCAGGTAGGCAGCCCGGCGCTTCCTAGAGGTATCTTGAAGCTGTAGGAGGTCTTTTGTTAAGTCAGGACTGCTAGTTACTTTTCCTTTGTCCTGCATAGTCGTGGTTACCTCTACCTTTACGTTGCATGTTTTACTATGAGAACTTGTTCAGGCTACGACCTTAATTACTTGGACTCCGTTTTTATTATGTTCCTTTGTTTTCCTATTGGACTAAGGTTTTATGTTAATATTATGGCTACTTGTTTCTGTGGTTATGCATATACTACTGTGTTGCATTCATGTTTTCAAAAGTTTAAAATTATTCTGAAATTCCGCTGCGTTGGCAACACTGGTTACTCTGATCTTTGTTATGTTCTGTTCGTTCGCCAAAGTATCTCTCGAGTAATAAAGCTTCCTAGTTACTTGGGTGATACAACGGTGCTGGGTTGTGGCGTTGGGGCGCTACAACAATGTTATACCTTGTAATATTTTTATGAGGTGGTTCAATTGCTCTTAAGTGGTTTGGAGAAATCCATTCACCTCAGATTGCTTCTATTTTGGCCCGGGTCGAATTTTTACAATTGAAAACTTCTCCCTTTAGAGAACGCCTTTCTCTATTCAGAATCTAAAACGAATTTTAGGGTCCGAAGCCAATCATAGTTAGTTAAGACTTAGTCAACTCTTTTGACTTAAGGATGGATAGGAATGGGTTTGCATTTCATATTGTAGAGAATCACAGAACTACAACCTAGATGCTAAGCAGAGAAAAATGTGAGCATGCTGAATTATAACGATATACAAAAGATAAGGTCTTTAATCTAATGTAGCTCCCACTGTTTTTCAAAGATCTATAATTCCCAAAGATCTAAGAGGAACGCGTTTCCCAATGGGTACTAAGATCCTAAGCATTTTACCTCGAACCCACGACTCGCGGACATTCTAAGTAAAACCCTAGGTAGGTACAACTTATCAATTCTAACACCTTTAGAACTCTTAGTAATTATTTTGCATCACCTATCTTTCAATTTGGACCCACGACTCGTGCGACATCCATATTTACTTAGGCGTTAAGCTAGACCCATCAATCATAAGATCATGATTAAAACTTAGTTCGAATGACCCACGACTCGCGGACATCGCCCTTGCCAAAATTAACCACGAAATATTGATCATTTAAAATGATCAATTAGGTAACTAAGAACTAATAAGCTCCACTAGCTATCCCATGACTTGCGGACAATAACTAGCTTCACTTACTAAACTTAAAACCTATTGATGGAATGCTATGAATTTAATTCAAAATTTGCATCTCGAATTAAATACCTATTATTCGAAATGAGCTTAATATTTAATGGGAATTTTTGAATCAACCGAAGAGTTGTTCGGTTCGACCTCACCAACATATATGTTATCCAATTTTATTAGTCTTGATTAATGCAAGTACACTTAAATGCATTTCAAACAAGCACATAAACAGATAACATGTCCTAGCATGATACTAACATGTAATGATCATGGGTTCTACCTATGTTATGCGTGATATGTGGGAGCCACTCCACAATCACAAGTTCTAACATACATGCCACATAAACAGTTTAAATCACATAAGGGAAAACAGTAACAAAATACGAGCCCTATCTCTATTACATTTTTACAATTGAGATTCCACTCCCTAACATTTTGAGGGGTCTTCACTTATGGCCTCCTTGTTACTTGAATGTGGTCCATCTTACTCCATGGGTGCATTGTCTCCAAAATGAAAATAAAACCTCACCACCTATCTCTACTCTAAAATTAGAATAAAAGGAAAAAGACATAAAGTAATAAGGCTCAATCTTCATATTGGCCTTAGACAATTACACGGGGCATACCCCGGCCTCAAAACAGTAATATGGAAAGCCACATAATAAATCACATAACAGTACGCACATAAGTGAGGCTCCAACCTCAATTGAAAAACGCAACTATAGGGCTCCAACCCCAATTTAAACCATCCATGTGCATAAATTAAAACCATACATAGATATAAACCCATGATCACCTAACATGCTTTTGCGAGAATTTAAATTTAGCCAATAAATTAAAATTCTCGTTTCAAGTCCTAATGACTTAAAACACGACTTGATGCGAGTCTTATTTATAAAAGTTTTCAATAAATCCCAATTTACAAAAACCAATAAAATTCCAATTAATTTCTGAAAATTAATAATTTTATCAATGATGTATTTTCCCAAAATATAAATCGTTTCTATTTCTCAAAAATCCCAATTTTTAGTTTTATTCAAAAATTAAAATAAATATTCAAAAATAAAATTTTAAAATTAAAATAAAAAAAATTGGGACTGGATTGCACGAAATACGAAAAATCGGATTGCGACGGAGAAAACGGGGCCCGTACGCGAAAGGGCTGCGCGGCCCTCTCGGCCAGTGCGGGCGGGCGGCTGGGCGGTGACGGGCGGGCGCGCTAGGCTCCTGCACAGGTGTGCGGGAGGTGCTGGGCGGCTGCCCTGCGCACGCCCGCGCGCGACGCCCGCGGCGACGCCTTCGCACGTGGGGTTTCGCGTGTTCGTCGTAATCCGGGTTTTCGTTTCGTGTTTTTGTTCAAAAGCAAAACCAATCCAAGAAATCCAAAAGCAGTTTATACAGTTTCAAATCTAAAATAGTTTTCAAAAATTAAATTTTGCAAAAACCAATTTTCAGAAACTTTCAGGAAAAAAATACAGTTTCGTAATTTAGGCTTTCTAAGACAATTATAAATACTCAATCGCATCAAGCCTAAGAATTTCTACCAAATTCAGAATAATTGAGACGAATCAGAAACTAGATTAACGAGGTGCTCTGATACCACTTGTTGGAAAACAGGAATCAGAAAGCAGCGGAAATTTAAAAATTTTTCCAAAAAAAGGATCTTGGACTCGCAATCGTGTATCCAAATTCGTAGAGATCAAGAAACTCACTTGGGTAGTAACTTTCTTGACACGTTTTGAGCCGCCCTCAAACTCGCTTCATGCGGTAATGGCAACCCGTTCCTCGAAATCTCTTTCTACTTCAGAATCCATTGTAGGGATAACAATCCACACCAACCAGGATTCAAATAATGTTAGGGAAGTTCTTAACAATATAACATAAAGAAAGAAACATGAAACGAGAAAGGCATGATTGAAACTCCCTTCGAAAACCAGTTTTGCGAAAGTAGAAATCTGCCAGCCATAAAACCCTCGTGAAAAAATTCATCCTTCAGGATATGGACGAACGATTTTCGCCATCTTCTTTGGTTCAATTTTTTCCCTCATTTTCTGTTGGGTTCAGAATCGTTTCATCATCCCTTTTGATCGTTTTGCTTGATCCCCACTTTTTGGTAAAGCTCGAATCTTCAAAACTTCTAACTTGAAGCTCTCTGGAGATAGTCCACCAACTTGGCTACAATCTAACTAGTAAGGATGCTAGTTCTCTAGTTAGTGTTTAGGCTTAACCTAGGGTTTTATTTATCTTGGAGAAAGGATGGTGTTCAACACATGAACCAAAAGAATTGCCAATTTCGCTCTAAGGGGAGCATGAGCTCCCCTATATATAGGAAAGGGAGGGGTGGCCGAAAATCGTAGTCCTTATGGACTAACGATTTTGGTCCCTCTCTCCTATTACTTGATCATCAAGTAATTTTGACTTTGACTTTGAATTCAAATTCAAATCAACTTTCAAGAGAGCTAAAATATCCAAACTATTTTTGGATAATTTTATACTTTATTTATTTAAAATAAATAACTTATTTTATCTAATTAATTAATTCGTAATTAATTAACTAGATTATTTTTCTCCAAAATAAGACTTTCTTTTTAATTCAAAATTAAACCAAAGTATATTAAATAATTAACACTTTTAATTATTTAATATATATATATATATATATAATACATATTTTCATGTGTGAGACACGTGTCACAATGACACGTGTCACTCACGTGACCCACACGTGTGGTTTCACACGTGTGGAACCCTCTTGGCTCGATTAACTCGTTTAATCATTTTAAAGCCTCAACTCATGTAACCAAGTTGTTGTGTGTGACCCTCTAGGTTCTCAATTCAATTAGCAGTGACCCTAATTAATTAATTCACTAATTAATTAATCAGTCCACAGATTAAACGACCATAGTCTAGCAACAGGTGTTTAACCCCTAGCTGAATTGGAATGTTCGGATTCGACAGAACCTTTAAGTGATTGATTCATGTGAGATACAATCCTCCTACTTACTATCTCTCAACCAAGATCTAGGGTAAGGGAATAATCAGAACCCTAATAATCTGGTCTTAAAGCTAAGTGCATTTCATATCCATTTGATCTCAATCCAAGAAACCCTTTTCTTGATGTCTTGATCTACTGCCTTGGCCAAGGACTCCATATGGCATATGAATGACTTACACAATAAGAGATCACCTTGCATATGGAAGTGTAGGTCCTTTCTTGATTCTCATTCACTTTCATGAGTCACTTATGCAGCCCCAGCATAAGCCTTGAATCAGTTGTCTAAGGCGATACCCTTTAAAGCTTATACCAAAGACTACAGAGTTAACTCATAAAGTGACATGGAACCTCAAGTCTAAGGATCAATTAATCACATCAATGACTCGTGAGATATTTCCTAATCTGGAAGTTTCCATTTCCTGAAATGGAAACTTCCTTTCCCATTTAGGAATCTTCTCGCACGAGGCACCTCAGTGAACTTACTTATTGAAGTAAGCACCCTCATGTATCACGCACGTATCAACTATACACTTTGCACCTCCATGAAACAAGGTGGTACTTCTTAAGGGCGTGATCCCACAATCAAGCCTTAGAGGAGTCAGGTTGACACTCCCACTGTCTGTAGGACTCATCGGCTTGGAGTATTTTACTAATCATGACTTACGTGAAATAGGGCTCGTTTCATGAACCATTTCACCTAAATGGTAGAGTCCTAAAGTCATCAGGATTAGGGGAGTTCTCATACATGCACAGCTAAAGTAAACGCATACCAAACAAGAGCATATAAAGAAGTGTTTGCCTGTGATATTAATCATTCGTATATTATTCAAAGATTGTCTGTGATACTAGGTAAGTCCCAAAACGGATTATGACTAATCGGCTTTCTAGGGCACTATTCTTAACACTTACCTTGAATGAGTGAAGAGATGGAGTAGATGAAGAGATGGGAGTATATAGCTTGAATTCTTGTTGAAAAGAGAAGAAAATCTTGGCCTCCTTGCTTCCTTGGTGGATCGAATGAAGAGAGGGAGAAATAGAGGAGTTGCCTTGTTCTTAGATGAAGAAGAAAGAAAAATGAATGTATGTATATATGTGTGTGTATAGCTTATATCGATCAAAAAGGGAAGATAAGAGATAAAATTGCAACTTGGTCCTTGGAAGATTTTGTGAATGCAATTAGATATCAAGTTTCATGAATGCTACAATAAAGTCCAATTAAATTATCAATTAAATCCAAAGGTCTCTAAATGTGGTCAATCAAGGACAATTACTCAAGGATTTCACAATTGAAATTAGTATAACACTTAAACAGGCTCACAAAATTTAAATACATAATCCACGGAATAAGATTTATGCAAGAAGGATTTGAATAGCACAATTAAAGAATGAAAAGGAATTAAATTCAAAGATAAACGGATCAATTTCCAAGTCATGAAGCCATACATGCATAAACGTTCAAAATTTGAATGAAACGATTATCAAATAATTTCATATAATTCAAATACAACATACAAACATTATAATAAACACATTATCACATAAATAAATAATTTAAAAGCGCACATAGCCCTCTCGTGATGTCATACCTGTACGTCCGAAGACGCGGGGCGTTACATAGGTCGCTTAACTAAAAAGAAAAGAACCTAAACCTCACATTGAACAAAAATGTAGTGTGGTGTGAGAAAACAACCCGAACACCCTTAAACTTCGGGTACGACTCCTCCTGGAAGCACCCCTGAGACAAACAAACGTAACACTAAAGACTTAGACTCAAACATGTACCATATAGACGCACGGCGATGCAAATGGATGCTATGAATGCAAGAAAATATCAATTAAACACTTAAACGTTTACAAATTTCATTTCACGTTCTTCCCTTTCCAATATCATAGCATAAATTTCATATCGATATCATAACACAATGCGTATTCATTAATCAATATCATAGGATAAGCTTAGAGTCAAAAGAATCCACTTATAGTTCAAAAGAATGCAAGAAAGGTACCATTTAAAACGTTCAAATTCATATCACGTAAAATTCACTTCAAATGAATCCATAAAATTAATTCAAGACATTTAACATATAATTCAACATATTTACATAGCATATAAGTCATAAACAATTAGAGAGAAGACATTAAAGAGCATGAAATTAAATACGAAAATCATGCACGCGAGATCAAATTATTTAGGGTCATAAAATATATAAACTTAATAAAACAATTACATATTTAAAATCATAATATAACATACTTTATATTACATTTATAGCATATAATATATATATATATATATATGACTCACATACATACACACACCCATGCATAAGTTACATTACAAAAATGCATGCATGCAAACACGTACACCCAAGCACACATTCATGTACAACCATGCATTACATATGTATACCCATGCAGCACCTATATTATGTATATATATACACAACTTAGCAACTTAGAAAACAAGGCATGCAATTCATATTCAAACACAACACACTTCATGCATTACATATATATATATATACGCCACACACACACAAGTAGCATGCAGCCATGCACGAGAATGAAACAAACAAAACATAAATAACTCTAACACATGTATAAGCACACAACAGGACTGGGGAACAGCTGCACAAAGCTTCTGCATAAACGTCCCCGGCCGGGCATTTTTCTTTCCAAATTCTCCCCGCCCGGGGAGACACATAACAGCAGCAACGAACAGCATTAACAGTAGCTCAAAACAGGGGAAAGGGCAGGGGATACGTAGCAGCAACTGAGCAAGAACTAACAGCAAGTTTAAGTCATGAAATAAGGCACAAAACAACAGCAAAACAACCCTTAATTAATCACACAGCAGCGGCAAAACTGACAGCAACAAGGAAGAAAAAACCTCAACACATTTCATGCTTTTAAAGCTTGTAAAAATCCCCTATTCTCAGCCATGACACACAGCAGCAACCCCAGCAGTTCATAACTCAAGCAAAATACAAGGAGAAGGAAGCAAAATAGCCACAAACACGACCGACAATTTGAAGACAGCAAAAAGGCATGGAAAGCTCAACATTTCCCATCATTTTCTTTCATAAAATTGAACATAAATCCCCTGTTTAACTCCAAATAGCAGCAGCAGTTCGAAAGGCAACAAAGCGACAGTTTAAATCACAAAATCCAACACAAGAATCATGAAAAATCATCTTATAAATTCATACTAGGCAAGAGGTGCATTTGTTCTTCAAAATCTCCAAATACCCTAACTATTCATCAAGTATGGAATATTTATGGATTCTCTAACATAAAATATGATTCATGTAAGGCAAAATGATCACAAGAACATGGAGATAAAGAATCATACCTTCATCTTGAAGAAGGAGCAAAGAATCGGATGCATTGAAGCTCAAAAGGTAAGAAAATGGTGGTTTCTCTTTTCTTCTTCTTCTTGGAGCCTTTTTTCTTCCTTCTTTGCAGGTTTGGTTTGAGACTCAGCAGCAAAAGAGAGGTAAGGGATGGTTTGGTTGAGATTAAGTCAAAGAAATGATTAGGGATTAGGTTTAAAAGCTCAATCATAGGTCATAGGGTTGTTTTAGGGTACGTATGGCTGAAATCTGCTTCGTCGGGGGTTGAAACGACATCGAAAAATTACGAAACCTGTTCCATTGTCCGGGTCGTCGAAAGGAGTTGAACGCCGAAGACGGCACTCCAATTCAAGTGCCGGAGCTCAAGATATAAAATAAAAAGTACACAATTGTACTAAATGCCTCATTTTCCAAATTAGTCCAAAACTTTCAAAAAGGTGCAATTATGTCCAAATTCGAAATTCCAATTAATTCCCATAATCTAAAAATCATGCAATTACTTCCTTAAATTACGTATTTCGCATAATTCACAAAATTAGCATGCTCAGGAATAAAATTCACGTATCATAAATTCATAATTCACATCATAATTTCACTTCGGCCATTTTCTTGACATTTAAATCACATATTTCACGTAATTTCAAATAATTCATTAGAAAACAATTAGAAAGAAAATATGAATGCATCAAATAAAAATGAAAATAATTATAATTATTGAAAATAAACACACACGTGGTACAAACCTGTACGTGCGAACGAGTGGGATGTAGCACCCGAGCGCAAGGTACCACATTTCCCACACCGAGACCCAACCCGTATATGAAATGGAAGTCCATGCTCGTGCCAAATCCACGGCGAACGGGGACACAACACACACTCTATGCTGGGCGGGACTAACCCTTAAACCATTCAAACTCAAGACAATATAAAATCAGACTGATAATGAAACGCGGAAGCAAGATCAACATATATTATGTATAATGGGCCACCAAGCTCCAAAATAGATATACAAAATCATTCATGTATCCAAGGCCACACGGCCTACAAAATCATAACGCTCCATATCATGAACATATACAAAATAGGAATAAGAGTATGAGTGTATGAGACTGAAAAGAAGTGCTAAACAACAATGTAAAACCTAGACGACTTGAATTCCCGCCTAGCACTTCTATACATGCACAAAACCACTGAAACAAACCGGGTTCAGTCTATACGAGACTGGTGGGTATAAAACGGGGCATAAGATATAATATTGCAGAAATTAAACACATACATGCAAGTAATAATCCCGAATGAGGTTTTAAAGTAATTTCCTAAGTGGGTGAAATAAATGAAGGCATCATCGGGATTACTACTACCATATTAATCATTAAGGTATTCATGGCCCTGGCGAGGGGGCGTGCTCTATCTCCGACCAACACCTTGTGTATTTATAATCAATTATTCATTCATTCATTATCATACATATATCTTTTGTGCTCATACATATCATGATCATAATCATTCATATACACCTTCTTCCTCCGGGTGGTGGACGGGCTTGCAAGACCCGACCACTGGTTCATACATAGGCCAATGGGGGTACATGAATCCCCCAAGGGCACTCAGCTCCCATTCCTCGCTAAACCACCTAGCGAGGGCCGGTATCACAGTAGTTTGGTTGGGACTAGTACATGGGATCCCCGTCAGCCCTTGCTTCCTCGGTTAGCCACATATACTAAGTCCCGGGGCCCGTGCAATCATAATCATGTCTCACCAAAAACATAAGGTAGGGTTTCATAAATAAAAGGGTCATACGTTTGAAATCATTTACCCAAAATGACTCGATTTATATATATATACTAATTTGGCTTAAATCTTGCACATAAGGGATGTACTGGGTCGTTATAGCTATTAGAAGAGAAACCCACCTTTTAAAAGCACAAGAAAGGCACAAGCGTCTCAATGCTCGCCCTCGTCTCCGACCAAACCTGAATCTGTGCAAAAGAAAAGGTTTGAGACTCTAAATGACCATATATAACGCTCGGCAATGAAATGAATATGACATGAATGTGACATGAATGTATAAAAGATGGTATTAAGTCATGAAAATGTTCATGTGCACTATTAAGGAATTTAAAGCATAAAACCAAACCATTCGTTCATTCATTTCATTCAAATCCATAATTTCATAATTCATATCAATTAATCTAAGAATTTATTTAATAATCATAACATGTAATATTCATGTTTACAATTAGAAATAGGATAAATAAAATGTTCACTCAATAATCAGTAAATTAAATACGTGAAATAGATATCAATTAAATTCTAAAATTGAATTAAATCAACTAATATTTAAAATATAGATACCATGCACCTACGTAATGCATGCAATTACACACAAAATATATAAATATATACACAACAATTATATATGCATGCAAAGCACCTCCCATGCACACACACAAAATATATAAATATATACAGTAACACACACATGCATGCAACCCTTTCATGCACACACAATTACACCCCATGCATGCATGACACACATACACACACACACACTATATATATATATATATATATATATATATATATACAGCAATACACACATGCATGCACATAATAGGCCTTCACCAACTCTGCACATAACTCACGCACACCCCTGCACAACGAAGAACAGCAGCAGCACATTCAAGCCCCTTCCAAACATACACACATAACAGCACAAAGACTGAGGTAGCAAAAGAAGAAAGGAAGGAAAAAGAAGAAGAACTAAGCAGCAGCAGGAAACAGGGGAACAGAAGCATCACGCAGTGGCTACCCGCCCGGGTAGCCAATCCTTCTTCTAACTCCCCGATCGGGTAGAGAGTACAGAGAGTTTCTGTAACAGGAGTACCCGGCCGGGTACTCTCCAAGAGCAAACTCTCCTCGGCCGGGGAGAGTGTTGCAGCAGTTACAGACAGCAACAGTAATAAAGACGAAAACAGGGGAGGGAAAAATGAAAAGGAAACCAGGCAAAGACAACCTCAAACATAGCAACCAACTCAAGCCAACAATTAAGGTCATAAAGGACTACAAATACTCAGCAAAACAGGCCTGAAAGAAATCCCTCAACAAGCAGCAATCAACATGAAAATTGACAGCAGCTTCATGAAGAAAAAGAGGGCAAGGAATGGATGAAAACATCACAAGACAAAACATGATCAAACAACCATCAACACAGCTGCAAATAAGATAAAAAGAGACAATATTTGACATCAAAAGAAATCCTAAAAGCTAGCAGCAGTCCAGTACGCGAGGGGAGAAAAAAATTCAGTTTGAAGCTCAATCAATACATATCCATTTCATTAATGATATCTCAACCGATCCTTAACCACCAACCAATACAAGCATACTCAGTCATAAATGAGGGAAAAGGATCATATATACAACATTAAAACAAGTCAGAGATCAAAGGAATCAAGAAATCATCAAAACAATCCAAAGACCTAACTATTCAATCACATCATCAAAACCACATGAAATCTGACTCAAATTTAGGGATGAAAGGATGAAAATAACCAGAGATGAATGTACAACATAATCCAAACTCACCTTGTTGATTGGATGAAAGTTGATGGACATTTGAGCTCCAAAATCTCAAGGATTGCACAGTTACGGGAAAACTGGAAGAGAAGGGTTTGTGGCTAAATTTCTTGCTGATGTGAGGATTTGTTCGAGATGGGGCAGTTAAGGGATTGTAAAAGGTTGAACTAGGGTTAAAATGACACCAACCATAGTTAATTTGTTCAAGTTCCCGAGCTCAAGATATCACGTATGGAACCAAGGGTGCGCTAATTGCTCGTTAGCCCCCGATTTGGTTCCATGAATCAAATTAAATTCGTTAACATATCAAACGAGTTCGAAAACATAAACCGAGCATATAGGCATGTTCATAACACATATATTTACGACATACTACATTTCCACGACATTTCGATATCATTTCATATAAGAACGATGCACAATTTAAACAATCAAGGGCATATTCATAATAATTCACACATTATAACTTATATCTAACATTTAAAATTCTAATATTAAATAAATTCAAGGTCAACGTATTATTATAGAAATTAATTAATTAATATGGTTAAAGCATGATTAATTAGCATAACACTTAATTAACATTAATCACTAAATTAATAATAATTTAAAATAATTACTAAATAACGAAATATATAAAAATAATATTAATTTGAAATAAAATAAAATAAAATAAAATAATAACAATTTATAATAAAATTAAATATAAAACACGTAAAAACAATTAATTCACACAAATTGGTAAACACATACGTCATACCTTTACGTCTGAAAAGTCGGGGCGTTACAATCTCTCCCCTTAAAAGAATCCGTCCTCGGATTCATTGCTCGCTCGAAAATAATTCGGGGTTAAATTTTCTTATCTTTTCCTCCGTCTCCCACGTAGCCTCTTCAGTTTTATCACTTCTCCAAAGAACCTTGACTAGTGGAATACGCCGATTTCGAAGTTCCTGAAATTTTCGATCCAATATCTTAATCGGCTTTTGAACGAAGGTGAGATCCGGTTCTGATTCCACTTCTACAACCGGTAAAACCTCGGACTCGTCTCAATAATATTTTCGGAGTTATGAAACATGGAACACATTATGAATTCCAGTTAAACTCGGAGACAAGTCCAATCGATAGGCCGTATCCCCAACATTCTCTAGAATCTCATACGGTCCCATATACCAAGGGTTTAATTTTCCTCCTCGTCCAATCCTTGAGAACCGTTTTCGTGGAGATGCCTTTAAGAAAATGTAACGCCCCAGTTTTTAGGTAGTGCAGCATGACGTATGTGTTTATCAAATTGCGCGAAATAATTATTTATACGTGATTTACATATTTAATTTATTTTTTAAATGTATTAAATGTTAATTACTATATTTTAATGATACTAATATCAAATATATTTACATAATATTAATATATATATATATATATATATATATATGTTAATTGTGGTACGTATTGTATTATATATTTGCATGAACTCATGCAATACATTGTTTCATAATTGATGCATGCATTTATATTTATAAATTAATTATACGCATTTTGATGGTGCAGAAACTTGTAAAGGATTTAAACACCAATCACTTTAGAATTTGTTTGTAGGAGGGAAGACCATCACAGGCATTGAGCCTCAGGAACTGGGTTTCCAATAAGCGTGGGTTCTTCCAGCTAGGATAACACCAGGAAATCGTGCAGCAAGGCTGTAAGAAATGGCGAAATTTATGAAGCTTTGGAGAAGATGAAGATGCAGAGGAAAATGATGCCCAGTCCAGTAGTGTGGTGTCTTGTGAAGAAAATGACTTGGGAGAGAGTGCAGGTGTTCTCTTCTATTTATATGTTAGGGGTGAGGGTAAAGGGGTAAATTGATCGTGTGGTCCCAAACCTGTGTTGCCCTAACACGTGGCAGCCCATGGGGGCATGAGAATGACATTTCTGAAAAAGGGGCGGCGTGTCAGATACAAGGTGCGCACCACCTTTGTGTCAGAGGTTGTTGGCGAGTGACGCGTGAGAGGAAGGCTCAAGATCAGTTTTACTAGGGTTCGGATCCACCACGACGGTGGGGGAATCACACACGAGCGCTGGTGACGCTCGAAGAGTGCTCGGACTGGTTCCCCACAGCATATGACTTTTGAGCGCCGAAGTCTCGAGCGACTGAAATATGACCCTCGTGCGGGTGATTCCCTGAGAAGGGTAACCCTGAAGGCCGGGATGGGAGCGCCGAGCCTGTCGGTTCGGGCCCTTTACCTGAATAATTGGCCGAGGCTCAAGGGCCTGTACTAGTTGGCAAGTGAGTGGGCTGGGTTGGCCCGCGAGCCCATCAATGCGTGGGTATGGTCTTCACATCAACAGAGGGTGACACGTGGACGACTCTGATCCGAGCGTGGTTTTGTGTCTCATCATTTTGCCCCCCAAATTCTGTAGTATCACCTGAGCGTACTGTAGAATTTTAAGGAAGGCGAGTCTTGAATCTTTGGATATCCGAGGGTCAAGCTTCTATCAAGAGAAGTGACCTCTTGGCTTCCGTAACGGGCACATCCTGACACCGCATTTAATGAAGCCCTGACCGCATTAAATGCTGAGTGGGAGCGTGGGCGCCTGAGTTCCGGGAGGCGTGAGACGGTTACCAAAAGTGGGAGTCTCCCAAGGCGGGAAATGATTGCATTTTCAAATCCCCAACCCTAATTAGTGTAAATTACTCCCTTATAAATAGGGTTCCAGAAGGCTCTTTTACTCTTTTCACGCATTCACTTTCTTCAAGCAAATACGTAGCCACAAATTTTCTGCAACTCTTACCGATTCCGGCGAGTTTCTGTTCTCTAAACTCTAGGTAAAAATCCGTAAACCCCTATTTCTCTTACTAACTTTAGATTTAGGTTGTGCGCGAAAGATCTTTCTAAGTGTGGAATCCTTTCTACCATTGAATCCATCCCAGAATCTTTCTTCTCCACTGAGTCTTTTGTGAAAAGCTTCATTTCCAGTAACCAGATCCCAGATATGGCAGACCATAACGCAGATGCCTATTTAAGGGAAATAGATGAGATGTCAGTGGAGAGCTCTTCCCCTCATGGGAATGTACCTACAGCCGTTCCCATAGAGTGGGCGTCCCCAGGTGAGGGAATCCCCATTGCTATTCCAGTGGCCCAGGCTCCAGTTGACGCCAGGGATGAGGAGGTCGACGCCGCTGTTCAAGGGATGAACGAGCGTGCTCCTGGAGGGATGAATGACCTCTTTGAAGAGATGAACAATGTGATGGAAATGCAAAGGCAAGGAGAGAGAGTATTCCCTGTGCTTAACAGCGCTGTGAGACCCCAAGATCCAGGATCACAGTGGCCGTCATAGCCCCCGAGGGTGGTGCAGGGCCATCCGGGCGTCAATTTGAGGCTGAACCTTCCAGAAGGCGTCAAAGGAAAGGAAAGGAGCCTGCAACTCGAGTGAGGCAAGACAACCGTCACCAAACCGATAGATCTCCGGACGAGATTGAGAGCATTTTGACGCTCGACGATTTGGAAGAGTTGAAGGCGAAAGCTTATTGGGATGAGGCAGTATTTCCCATGCGACTTCCCGAGGAGGGGGAGAGGGCCAACCGACCGCCGCCCGGGATGATGACGGTTTACTGGGATGCTGTCCTGGCCGGGGGCCTGAGGTTTCCAATCGCTCACGCCGTCGCCATCATCTACCATCATCTAGGGCTTTGCCCTTCACAAATTCTGCCAAACGGCATAGCTTTAATCAACACCTTCGTAATAATGATGAGAGCCCTAGGCCATGCATCCTCGATTGCCAATTTTGACAGTTTGATACAGGTAGCCCGCTCCACTCGCTCGTCCCCTACGGACGGGTTTTATTATGCTCAGGCCAAGTCGGGCTTTAAGATGATAGACTCCCCATCCACCTCCTACGGCGAGCATTGGAAGGAAAAGTATTTCTTCGTGGGGGGCCCCGGAGGAATTTTTGGGGTTCACCGACAGTGGTTAATACATGGCGAGGGTCCTTTGATTAGGGAAAGGATAAGGAATAAAACCTTTGAGGATTGGGCAAAGGGATTAGCCCTCGGGATGAGGGGTGAGAGAAAGTGGATTAAGGCTGAGGCCTTGGTGAAAAACGAGGGAGTGCTGTTCCGTTACGGCTTATCTTGCCCTCCAGATATGATACTCAACCCTCCAGCTGACATCATGGCCCTCGACGGTTAGATTCTAGGAACTAACTGCTCTAACTTTTAGAATAGTCTCCTAACTTGGTGTGATTGTTGTATTTTTGTATTTGTGATGCAAACAACCAACTTTTGACGCTCGTATCTTCTTACTTGCAGGTGTCCAAATACTATCGCAAGGTATGAATGCCGAGGCTCTTTCTCGCTTGTTGGGCGCTAACCCTCAGCCCCCGCGCAACAGCAGATCCGTCCTCCCAACGCTCCAAGGGGAAGGGGAAATAGACGAGGGGCCGACCGAGGCCATAACGGCGCTCGTGGAGGTGCTGGGAGCGAGGCTCCCCTGAGGGGCCCTATTGAGGACTTGACGATTGATGGTGCCCACGGGGCTACTCCTCCGCTGGTGGCCCCCGAGGGTCCAATATCACTGAGTTCGAACGGCTCCCGTAATCGCTCGGGGAAACTGGTCCGTATCCATGAAACCCTCTGGGCCGACCGCCATGGGAAGAGGAAGAGGCTGCCAGACTCCATTTCGATTTCAGGCAAAGGAAAAGAGGTGGTAGTGGGACACAGGGGCGAGGGCAACGACACCTCCTCATCAGAGGATGAGGATTTCTGGAAGATGGGCTGCAAGGGCGACACTCGCTACAAGCGTCAGCGAACCGAGGGTCCGGTACTTCTGAGGAAGAATGCCTACTCCGTAAACCTCGTTTCGGATATCGTTGGAAAACTCCAATTTTCCGGCGATCACGATAAGCTGAACGATCATGACACCGCTCGTGTTCCTGATGACGCTTGTCACGCCCTTCTAACGGTGAGTCCTTAATATCTTATAGGGAATCCCAACTTCCAGTACTCCAATTTTAACGCTAACTCTGTTTCTGACTGTCCAGGAGGTGATCCCCAGGTTGAAGAACCTGCAGGGACGAGCGCAGGCCTACTCCAACCATAAGGCCAAATACAAGAAATTGCTACGAGTCTCCGATCCCATCCAACTGCAAGAGGATTACAATAACGTCCATGCTCAATTGACTAAAGCCAATCTTGAGAAAGACAGGCTGAGGGAGAATCTCCAGAAGGCGGACGCAACCTATCTTACCCTTGACGAGCGTCATAGGGAGTTGAAGGTGGAGCGTGACCAACTGAGGGTCCAAACTAGGGAGTTGAGCACGCAGCTGGCAGAGAGCACTAGCCAAAATGAAGATACCAAGAAGGCACTCGCGGATTTGCAAGGGAAGGTGGAAGGACTGACGGCGAAGGTCTCCTAGGACGTAGTAATGAAGGTCGTGCGTTCCAAAGCTTTTGTATTTGCAGCCAACATCCAGTGCTTTGACAACGCTCGGCGCTTCTTTCATAAAGCTATCGGGTAAATGGTGACACTTGGCTTGGCTCCTGACAGTGCTCGAACCGATGAGCGCTTGCGCATGGACCTGGATGAAAACTACGAGCCTATGGTCCAAGATGAGGATCCCACTGAGAGTTTGGCGGAGCCGGAGTACCAGGAGTTGGTGCAAACGCTCCAACGGGAGTTCATAGCTGCCAATACTCTAGTTCCCGAGCCCATCCGTATAGAGGACGAGGGCACCGTCATGGATGCAACGGATATCGAGGAACCGGGCGAGGTCCAAACTTCTGACGCCAACGTGTTAGCCCGAGTTCCTCTTGCGACCGCTCCTCCAGAGCCTGACTCTCAAGCTCAGTGATAATCCCTTGGTTGTTGGGTCCCATTCTATGCCGGTTTAATTTCCTTTTCCTACTCATGAACAATTAATGTCTGTACTTAATCCGCCAACTGTTTTCCTGAATGTTTTGGATTCCTTTATGCTTCTTCCCATATATTTGAACTCTTCTTTTACTGCTTGAATGTTTGCGTACTTTATCTTTTATTTTTAAATGGTGAATGCTGTCCTTTTATTGAGCTCGAGGTTTTTATATTGTTCTCCCTTGTTTGAGCGTTTGCGATGGGCGTGCGTGCGCACGAGGGCGTTTTCTTTGAGGGTGCCCTGGCGTTCATCACAATGCGCCATCAGTTTAGGATTTGGTAGCGTCTAGTGATTTGAGGGACACAAGTACGGGCACGAGGGTGTTTTCCATGGGGGTTCCCTTGCCGTATTCGTAATGAGGCTCGAATTTGAACTTAGGAAACCTCTGAGGATTAGCCTAAGTATTGGCCCAATAATGTGCACCTTCGTCTCGAACGCACCAGTGAGTTGTACACACTTTAGAAATCAACAGTAGGATTTGCTAAGTATGGGATAAAATAGAGCATAACCGTGGGGTTAGCGCCATTACGCCGGCACCCAGTTGATGTAAATTAAGCGTTTAGCATCCCGCCATTTGACACGCTCGTTCTTAGGACTCTACTTACGAATAGTCAAATTATTCCAGGTGGAGGGTTCACAACACCCAGATAGCGTTGCTTCGAAACGATTGGGGTATTACGTGGGCCGTTCGACGTGGAGGATGCTCAACACGAAGTAGGCCTTCTGTTGCCCGAATCATTTAATCAATAGGAGAACAAATAAATGACATAATCAAAGAATCAAATACTTACTGTTATACTTGCATTTTTCAAAATGAATACAATATGCTTTCTGTCAAAAGAAAGTACCCTAGGCCGCGCACGGACAATTACAAAAAACTGACGTTACACGTAGAACCTTCTAAGGTTACATGGATTCTATAGCCTGGGGAGATGCTCGCCTTGCAAAGTCTCCAGTAGGTAGGTGTTGTTTGCTCGTACCTGAATAACTTTGAAGGGGCCTTCCCAATTGGGGTCCAACTTACCCACATGTTTTGAGACTTCAACTTTTTTGAGGACCAAGTCCCCTAGCTGGAAAGTCCTTTCTTTAACACGTTTGTTGTACTGGCGGGCTACGGTCGCTTTGTATTTGTGGATACGAGCCCAAGCAGTATTCCTCCTTTCGTCCAACAAATCTAATTCGAACGCTCGATTGGCCTCGTTGATAGCAGGCTCGAAATAGGCAACGCGTGCGGATTCTTGAGCAATTTCAGCAGGTATCATAGCCTCGGAGCCATAAACGAGGGAGTAAGGAGTTTCCCCTATTGCCGCTCGTGGGGTAGTACGGTACGCCCAAAGGGATCCTTGAAGTTCTTCAGCCCATTCTCCCTTCTTACTCTCGAGCATCGTCTTCAGATGCTGGAGTATGGTTCGATTGGTCACCTCCGCTTGTCCATTGGCTTGGGGGTGGCCCACAGAAGTGAAGCGTTGCTCGATTCCAAGTTCGTAGCACCAATCCCGTGTGTCAGCGGCGATGAATTGAGATCCATTATCTGAGATGATTACCCTTGGGATGCCGTATCTGCAAATGATGTTCTTCCAAATGAAGTCCCTCACAACCTTGAACGTTATCTTCGCAACTGCTTCAGCTTCGGCCCACTTAGTGAAGTAATCCACAGCGAGTATTACGAATTTCTTTTGTCCGACCGCCATTGGAAGGGGTCCCACAATATCGATGCCCCACTGATCAAAAGGCCATGAAACATCAATTGGAATCATTTGAGCTGCCGGCAACTGAGGGGTGTTAGAATGAAACTGGCACTTAGGGCATTTCTTGTAGTAGCTAATGGCATCCTGCAACACCGAAGGCCAGTAGAACCCACTCCTTAAGACTTTCTTTGCTAAGATTCGACCGCCCGAGTGGTTCCCACAACTCCCACTGTGCACATGTTCTAAAACTTCCTTGGCCTGCGAGGGTCTCAAGCATCTCAATGGTGGGCCCTGGAAGGATCGCTTGAATAATCGACCCTCGGCGTCCAATGAAAAGCGAGGGGCCTTGTTTCTGATTTTTCGAGCCTCAACTTTGTCGCTTAGGCTGGTTCCATCCTGGAGGAATCTGATAATTTCGTCGAGCCAACAAGGCTCGGAGGGGTCAATCATATTCACCTCCTTCGAAGGTTCGCCTTTACTTATCAGCGGCTCCTCTGTTCTAAGAAATGTAACAGCGCGCTCGCTAAAACCATCTAGGGCGGATGCGAACTTTGAGAGAGCGTCAGCACGTTCGTTTTCTGCCCTTGGGACCTGCAAAAGGTGGAATTCCCTGAACTTGGCTATCACCTCCTTAGCGCTCGCCAGATACTGCACCATGGTGGCTTCTCGGGCCTCATAAGAATCGTCAATCTGACTCGCGATCAACTACGAATCAACATATGCAGTGACCCGAGTGGCGCCATTTTGGAGTGCAATTCTGAGCCCCTGGATGAGGGCCTCATACTCTGTAGCACCCCGCACGTGAGGCACCACATCCCCCGCACTATGGCTCAACACGAGTAACGAAATAGTAAATCCGCACCCGTATCAAACCCTAGCGAACGGGAGACAAACAAAAAAAAAAACCTCCCTAAGCTAGGCGGAACTAGACCCTGCAATGATAACCAGTCGACGAAATATAATGCAACGCAAAGCCAAAGTTCAAACATACAAACCATAACCAGAATTGGGCTCTTCAGGCCTCTTTTAATCCATAGCAAAACCCAGAAACAACAATTCAATAACAATTACATAAATATTCAAGTTCATGATACTATAGAATCGAATCATACATAATTCCAATACATATGTGAGTGCAGAGAATCTCCTAACCTAACTTGACCAACTTAAAGACTCCAAACACCTCCGCCTAGCTCGAAACTCCAAAGTCAAACCTGCACACTAAAAGGTTGGGGAGGGAGAGGGTCAGTCTCTAGAAGACTGAGTGAGCAGGAGCGATATACATATATAAAAACATGCACATGCAAGTCATAAATTCCGAACAAAGTTTTATTTGAAATTAGTTCCCAAAAGGGGCAAGAGAATGATTAATCAATGGTCGGATTTTATGACTAATCATATTAATTTATTACATTCATAAATCATACATATACATAAGGCTCGGCGAGTGAGCGTGCACAATCTCCAACCAAACTCCGACCGTGTACGACAAATATCATTAATATGCTGATTAGGCGATCATGCAATATATCATAATACATGCAGATCATATATCATAAATCATATTCGTTTGGGCAATCCGTGTCCCGGCCTTCCCGCACGGTGCATAACAATCATAACATAACATACTCATATTCATAAAACAGTTCCAACCTTCTTCCTCCGGGTAGTGGACGGGTTAGCAAGACCTGACCACCTCATACATAGGCCAATGGGGTTTCATGACTCCCCCAAGGGCACTCAGCTCCCATTCCCCACTAAACCTCCTAGCGAGGGCTGGTATCACCGTAGTTTGGTTGGGACTAGTATATGGGATCCCCGTCAGCCCTTGCTTCCTCGGTTAGCCACATATACTAAGTCCCGGGGCCCGTGTAATCATAAATCATAAATCATAAATGTGTCTCGCCAAACATATCAATTCATAAGAAACATAGCATAATTCATAAATCATTTGAAAAGGGTTTACTCGATCAATATTTACTCGGTACGTTCATTTGAAAACCAAATATAACTATATTAGGTTTTTGGCCAAAGCTTGTCACATACGGTTATAGGGTTTTATACATAACTAGAACGAAAACACCCTCACCTGGTAAATAACGAAACAAGGATACGAGTTACCGAGTGCCTGAAAGATCAAGATCTCTCCACCCTGGAGATAAACTGTACAAAAGACAACATGACGTGTTCGTGAGACTCAAGACTATTAATGAATCATATATGACGCACGGCAATGCACAAGCATGATATGAATGCATAAAAGATGATATTATGTCATGAAAAGGTTCATGTGCACTATTAAGGAAATTAACTCATATAACCAAGTGATTCATTTGATATTATAAACGTTCATATACATTCAAGTTCCATCTTTTCATATCCTTCATAATTCATAGAAATATCTAACAAAATCTTGGAACCATAGTCACATTATACCTTTCAACATGTTTACATTGAGTATGATAAATAAAAAGGCAAAGAGCATCACTTAAGGCATCAAAAGAATGCAAGAAGGTACTTAATATTTCATATAGAAGCACTCAAACCACGTCATAGAAATTCACCAAAAGCATGCTTTAAACCTCATCCAAATGCTATGAAATTAAACCACAATACTCCTAACACATAACAAAACAAGTTCATAGTTCAACACAAAAGGAGATAAAGTCATTAAAGAGGTGAAACGAATCAAAAACCGAAAAGGAAGCAACAAGGACTGCGCAGGGGAAGGGACATGGAGGTGTCACCAACCCTAGCTAAACTGAGCCACGACCGTGGCTCAGTACATACATGCCCTGAAGGTGTGACACGCCCGTGTCTCACATTTTAGTGTAAATGACAAAACGGGGGTGTCACGGTACAGAACCAAAAACACACACAAGGCTTAACCGGCAAAACAGACTCTACAAAACCTCTGTCCAAAAACATACCAAATCAACTCCAAATGCTATGAAACTTAATATTCAACATATTTAGCATGTAAGGAACATATTTCATTTAGAGTGCAAAGGCTAAATAACACATTAAGGGAATCTAAATCATGCAGCAAAACTGGGTCGCCAAAATCGTACATAAGAGCCCTATTGTTTCAATCAAGCCATGATCAAGTACTTAGGAGCTGAATTTGGAACTGAAACCTTGGAGAATGCATGCTAACATACTAAAAAACTAATGTACATCATATATATGAAAAATGGCACGAATTAAAGCACATTAGAATGACCAACAAGTCACCAAAGGGCAGGTCTGTCATAGATCATGCATAAGAACAGGCCATGTCTTTCGGTTTTGGGGCTTAAAATGAATCCAAATACTTGCAACATGAATGCTAACATATAGAGAAATGAGTGTATATCATATCCATGCAAATTCACACGAAAAGAATGTCATTTGATCAAGCAACAAACCATACTTCACACAGCAGTCATGAAACAGAGGAGGCAGTTTTGAACATCAAGTTTGAAGCTCCAAATCTCATAATTTTATCAAAGGGTCAAGAGATAAAATCCTCCTAACATCATATACTCTCAGTTAGGAGAGAAATAGACCAAGAAACAAGCTCATATAATCATGTATAAGCAAGAAAGTCAGCTACACAAGTAAATAGGTCACAAGAACAAAAATCCCTAAAAGTTCATATCAAACTCATCACTCAAACCCTAACCAAATCTGATCCAATTCAAGTATTAAGTAGATGAAATCAAGTATAATAGAGTATAGAAGACATAAATATTCATACCTTGAAGATTGGAAGAAAAAGGGAGGTGATTTGAGCTCAAAATCACAAGAATGGCCAAGGGTTTTTCTTCCTTTTTCTCTCTTCCTCTATCTCGATCAGTTGCAGCAGCAAGGGGAGATATTTGGCTCGGTTTTTGCTGCTAAAAGGGGGAAGAAAGGTCTTAACTCAAGGTACAAAAGTCATTGTTAAGCTTTGGTTAGGTTAGGTTGAGTAAAAAGGGTCCCACCTTGAAGACTAGTCAACAAAAGGAGCTCTTCTTGCACGAGTTGCTCGTTACGGTTGGATTTCGGAGGTCTTAATGATTTCAAAAAGGTATGAGGCTTGTTCCATTGTCTCCGAATCTTCGATAAAAAGGCAACGGAGGTGTCGAATTCGAATCCGAATTCCCGAGCTCAAGATATCACGTACGGAACCAAGGGTGCGCTAATTGCTCGTTAGCCCCCGATTTGGTTCCACAATCAAAATTAAATTCGTTAACACGTCAAATGAATCCGAAAACATAAACCGAGCATATAGACATGTTCATAACACACATATTTACGACATACTAAATTTCCACGACATTTCGATATCAATACATATAAGAACGAAGCACAAATAAAACACTCATGCGCAAGAATGAATTCATAACGTTATAAATTAATTACTAAAACTTAAATTCCATTTTAAATAAATTAAAGCCAACTAATAACATGTTGAAATTAATTAACAGAATTTTCGAAATAGTTAAGGTAACATGAAACCTTAATTAAGAAGTTAAACACTAAATATCAAATTAAGTTAAAATAACAACAATTTATAGTTTTAAAATCAAATAGGAACATTTTTAAACAATTAATCATATCATTAAATAATTAAATTGCGTAATTTATAAACAAAACGACACATTAGTTAAAACGAAAAACCGGGGCGTTACAATCTCTCCCCCTTAAAAAGAATCCCTCCTCGGATTCACAACACGCCTGAAAACAAACAATGAGAGATTCCCCGTCTCTTACAAGCAACAAGGAGAGAGCCCCGTCTCTCGAGCAGCAATGAGAGAACCCCGTCTCTCGCAAGTAAAGAGAGTACCCCGTCTCTCAAACAAAAATAAGAGAATCCCCGTCTCTTACAAACAACGAGAGCACCCCGTCTCTCAAACAAAAATAAGAGCATCCCCGTCTCTTACAAACAACGAGAGCACCCCATCTCTCAAACAAAAATAAGGCAAGGAAGTCTCCAATACTCCCAAGCCACACACGCAAAACCAAAATTAAAATCACGTAAACGCCCACGTTGATTATCAATTACTCCAAGTAATTTAACACGAAAAGAAATCGGAACACATAACAAAGAAATTATTTGAATTAAATTTGCATGGACGCATGTATCATGGATGTTATAAGTACCGTTCACCGTAGTTGCAAAGTTTAGAATTGAGAGTTGTCGTTGTCCAGTGTATGATCTGTCCTGAAGATAGCTTAGTGGTCAGCTTGTCTTGAACCTCTTCAGGGTTCCTCGGTGAAGTGATCGATAATTCCTTTAAGGATTATACTCTTCGATCCCTTCTGAATTGTACCGCTTCCAGTTTCCATCATGTTCTTTTAATCCTCATTCGCCCAACCAACTCTTTTTAATCAGCCGAGCTTGAACCCCCCGAATGCCCCTAAATTGTCCGTCCCGAAATCCGATCCATAGTTACTACCTTTACCCATATCGGAGTCTAACATATTCTCAAAATAGCTACTCCTGGCAACACAGACGGCTCAGTACCGATCTTGAGATATTTATTATTATGATTTCTTTCCCATCTTCTGTTCATGTCATCCATTTATTTTCTTTAACCCCTTTAAAGTTATATTCAGTGATTGGCCCCGTATTTCCTGAATCGAAGACAAAATGTTCTTAATGATTCCTGAAGCTTGCTGTAACCTTCCAATTATCATCCTTTTCTACTTGGTCCCTTCTTAAGTTTCCTTCTGGATCACCTTTGATATAACCGATAACTTAATAATATTGTCTCGGACCGCTTTGTACTTTATTGAGTAAATCTTGATCGACACCATCCCCTCATATAATAGCTTGATTCAATTTTCCCCTGTTAATTCCAACTTAGGAGGTCACAGAAACATCCCTTATAATTTCATCACCCCCAAATCGGAATTCTAGACATAGAAATGTTCAATAAACCCTTTTTCTTTATATCTCGAAAAATCTTCACCCGAATTTGGCATCATAACTTCTCTCTTAACAACTTAACCATTACAGTCGTCTTATTCATTTCCAATGATCACCATTAGGATTTTCAGATCCTCTTTAATTTGCATCCCCATTGTCACTACTACCATATTTCTTCGAGCACCACTTCCATCCTCCAATTTATCTCTCGTTCGTGCTCTCCCCCTTAAAATTTTTGCCCTTACCTATAGTTCTTTATTTCCCAAATCGTCTTTCTTTTCATGTGCCACCCTATTATTTCCTTTCCCTTAACTCAGATATGGTTCAAGCGAAGATATACTTGACAATTGAGGTGCCAGAGCTTCCTATCAAGTAAACACTAAAATGCATGTCGGGTAAAGATGTCAATGCATGTGTTACGTTTACATCAAGCATTTATGTAACACATTAGAGCAACAAAAACAAATAGAAATGTACAGATAAACATAAGTCCAGAAGAATAAATAATTGATGCGAAGTATGATGCACGTGCTAGGAATGTTTTGGAACCTGTTACCAATGTGGTAAGTTGTTAGCTCGATAGCTTTCCTCGCTCTTCCGATCTCAAGGTCACTTGACTTGGTAATTATTCCTTGCCTTTCCCACGGTCTTCGAGATTTCCATGCATCTTTGTAAATCAACTTGTATTTTCCACCTCCAAGGAGTTAGCATCCAATTTTTTCTAAATTCGCCCTTTTACTTCTAATCGTCACCTCGATCAAGAATCCCGCACTTATCCTTTGTGAGTTCAATTCACCTCCAATTACTTATACTTGAGAGCATGGTTTCCTTGCAAAGTGTGTTTGCCGTTCTTTACCGTTTCCATTTGTTGCTCCATATCTTCCAATTCAACTTCACAACATGACAATTCAGCTTGGTTTTGGAAAAACGAACTCATATCCCAATCAACACCTTGATCAAGATTCCCGTGACTATTGTTTATGAGTTTCCCATCACGATCGAAATCCAAAGCACCCAAGTCCAACTCTTCCCAGTCTTAACTTCGACAGACTTGATTTCAATTCACTAGGCTTAGTCAGAAATCCTTCTTTGTCGACCCCAGGTGCACAACTCCTACCGGACCCATTTTATCTTAGTTTCTCCTAATTATTGATACCTCTTCAACGATCCAATCCGGAATCAAAATATCTTCAAGGTTTGTTCACTTCATTCTTTAGGTTGATAGATCCTGTGCATCCAATCCAAGACACCTTATGTGGCAGAGCCGTATATGTCAATCTTCTAGATCATAACCATCCCACAATCAATCCTTATTTCACCAGGTGTCCTTCTACCACCGTATCTCTAGATTCAATCTTCCCATTCCGAATCCTAATCCTTGAAATCTAGCTCCATCTGGGAAGTCTCACATCTCCAATTCTCTACATTCTTCCCGGAGTATCCTGCCCATCTTCCATGTCTCAGAAAAGTTTGCAATCGATAGTCTTTGTCGTAGAACCTGGCCGTGGTTTGATATTACCTCCATAACCTATAAATCATAGCTTACTTCTAGGGTAGATGCATGCGATTAGTGCATGCTCATGACACATTTTCAACAATTAATGCAAGGATCCTTATGTAATTGCAACAGATAGTTCCACCAAATTCAAAAGGAAAGCCAAATTTCACGTTCAAGATCGATGCAATGCACACATTGTCATATAGTCCCTAAGCTGTACGACCTAGACTGACTCACACACGACACGAGAACACCGATTTTGCAACCGGGCTCTGATCACATCCCCCGCACTATGGCTCAACACGAGTAACGAAATAGTAAATCCGCACCCGTATCAAACCCTAGTGAACGGGAGACAAACAAAAAAAAACCTTCCTAAGCTAGGCGGAACTAGACCCTACAATGATAACCAGTCGACGAAATATAATGCAACGCAAAGCTAAAGTTCAAACATACAAACCATAACCAGAATTGGGCTCTTCAGGCCTCTTTTAATCCATAGCAAAACCCAGAAATAGCAATTCAATAACAATTACATAAATATTCAAGTTCATGATACTATAGAATCCAATCATACATAATTCCAATACATATGTGAGTGCAGAGACTCTCCTAACCTAACTTGACCAACTTAAAGACTCCAAACACCTCCGCCTAGCTCGAACTCCAAAGTCAAACCTGCACACTAAAAGGTTGGGGAGGGAGAGGGTCAGTCTCTAGAAGACTGAGTGAGCAGGAGCGATATACATATATAAAAACATGCACATGCAAGTCAAAAATTCCGAACAAGGTTTTATTTGAAATTAGTTCCCAAAAAGGGCAAGAGAATGATTAATCAATGCTCGGATTTTATGACTAATCATATTAATTCATTACATTCATAAATCATACATATACATAAGGCTCGGCGAGTGAGCGTGCACAATCTCCAACCAAACTCCGACCGTGTACGACAAATATCATTAATATGCTGATTAGGCGATCATGCAATATATCATAATACATGCAGATCATATATCATAAATCATATTCGTTTGGGCAATCCGTGTCCCGGCTTTCCCGCACGGTGCATAACAATCATAACATAACATACTCATATTCATAAAACAGTTCCAACCTTCTTCCTCCGGGTAGTGGACGGGTTAGTAAGACCCGACCACCTCATACATAGGCCAATGGGGTTTCATGACTCCCCCAAGGGCACTCAGCTCCCATTCCCCGCTAAACCTCCTAGCGAGGGCCGGTATCACCGTAGTTTGGTTGGGACTAGTATATGGGATCCCCGTCAGCCCTTGCTTCCTCGGTTAGCCACATATACTAAGTCCCGGGGCCCGTGTAATCATAAATCATAAATCATAAATGTGTCTCGCCAAACATATCAATTCATAAGAAACATAACATAATTCATAAATCATTTGAAAAGGGTTTACTCGATCAATATTTACTCGATACGTTCATTTGAAAACCAAATATAACTACATTAGGTTTTTAGCCAAAGCTTGTCACATACGGTTGTAGGGTTTTATACATAACTAGAACGAAAAAACCCTCACCTGGTACATGACGAAACAAGGATACGAGTTACCGAGTGCCTGAAAGATCAAGATCTCTCCACCCTGGAGATAAACTGTACAAAAGACAACATGACGTGTTCGTGAGACTCAAGACTCTTAATGAACCATATATGACGCACGACAATGCACAAGGATGATATGAATGCATAAAAGATGATATTATGTCATGAAAAGGTTCATGTGCACTATTAAGGAATTTAACTCATATAACCAAGTGATTCATTTGATATTATAAACGTTCATATACATTCAAGTTCCATCTTTTCATATCCTTCATAATTCATAGCAATATCTAACAAATTCTTGGAACCATAGTCACATTATACCTTTCAACATGTTTACATTGAGTATGATAAATAAAAAGGCAAAGAGCATCACTTAAGACATCAAAAGAATGCAAGAAGGTACTTAATATTTCATATAGAAGCACTCAAACCACGTCATAGCAATTCACCAAAAGCATGCTTTAAACCTCATCCAAATGCTATGAAATTAAACCACAATACTCCTAACACATAACAAAACAAGTTCATAGTTCAACACAAAAGGAGAGAAAGTCATTAAAGAGGTGAAACGAATCAAAAACCGAAAAGGAAGCAACAGGGACTGCGCAGGGGAAGGGACACGGGGGTGTCACCAACCCTAGCTAAACTGAGCCATGACCGTGGCTCAGTACAGACATGCCCAGAAGGTGTGACACGCCCGTGTCTCACATTTTAGTGTAAATGAGACACGGGGGTGTCACGGTACAGAACTAAAAACACACACAAGGCTTAACCGGTAAAATAGAGTCTACAAAACCTCACTCCAAAAACATACCAAATCAACTCCAAATGCTATAAAACTTAATATACAACATATTTAGCATGTAAGGAACATATTTCATTTAGAGTTCAAAGGCTAAATCACACATTAAGGGCATCTAAATCATGCAACAAAACTGGGTCGCCAAAATCATACATAAGAGCCCTATTGTTTCAATCAAGCCATGATCAAGTACTTAGGAGCTGAATTTGGAACTTAAACCTTGGGGAATGCATGCTAACATACTAAAAAAATAATGTACATCATATATATGAAAAATGGCACGAATTAAAGCACATTAGAATGACCAACAAGTCACCAAACGCAACAGCAGCAGGTCTGTCATAGATCATGCATAAGAACAGGCCATGTCTTTCGGTTTTGGGGCTTAAAATGGATCCAAATACTTGCAACATGAATGCTAACATATATAGTAATGAGTGTACATCATATCCATGCAAATTCACACGAAAAGAAGGTCATTTGATCAAGCAACAAACCATACTTCAGACAGCAGTCACGAAACAAAGGAGGCAGTTTTGAACATCAAGTTTGAAGCTCCAAATCTCATAATTTTATCAAAGGGTCAAGAGATAAAATCCTCCTAACATCATATACTATCAGTTAGGAGAGAAATAGGTCAAGAAAAAGCTCATATAATCATGTATAAGCAAGAAAGTCAGCTACACAAGTAAATAGGTCACAAGAACAAAAATCCCTAAAAGTTCATATCAAACTCATCACTCAAACCCTAAGCAAATCTGATCCAATTCAAGTATTAAGTAGATGAAATCAAGTATAATAGAGTATAGAAGACATAAATATTCATACCTTGAAGATTGGAAGAAAAAGGGAGGTGATTTGAGCTCAAAATCACAAGAATGGCCAAGGGTTTTTCTTCCTTTTCCTCTCTTCCTCTATCTCGATCAGTTGCAGCAGCAAGGGGAGATATTTGGCTCGGTTTTTGCTGCTAAAAGGGGGAAGAAAGGGCTTAACTCAAGGTACAAAAGTCATGGTTAAGCTTTGGTTAGGTTAGGTTGAGTAAAAAGGGTCCCACCATGAAGACTAGTCAACAAAAAGAGCTCTTCTTGCACGAGTTGCTCGTTACGGTTGGATTTCAGAGGTCTTAATGATTTCAAAAAGGTATGAGGCTTGTTCCATTGTCTCTGACTCGTCGATACGAAGGCAACGGAGGTGTCGGAATTCGAATCCGAATTCCCGAGCTCAAGATATCACGTACGGAACCAAGGGTGCGCTAATTGCTCGTTAGCCCCCGATTTGGTTCCACAATCAAAATTAAATTCGTTCACACGTCAAATGAATCCGAAAACATAAACCGAGCATATAGACATGTTCATAACACTCATATTTACAACATACTAAATTTCCACGACATTTCGATTTCAATACATATAAGAACGAAGCACAAATAAAACACTCATGCGCAAGAATGAATTCATAACGTTATAAATTAATTACTAAAACTTAAATTCCATTTTAAATAAATTAAAGCCAACTAATAACATGTTGAAATTAATTAACAGAATTTCTGAAATAGTTAAGGTAACATGAAACCTTAATTAAGAAGTTAAACGCTAAATATCAAATTATGTTAAAATAACAACAATTTATAGTTTTAAAATCAAATAGGAACATTTTTAAACAATTAATCATATCATTAAATAATTAAATCGCGTAATTTATAAACAAAAAGACACATTAGTTAAAACGAAAAACCGGGGCGTTACATACTCAGCTTCGTTGTTGGGGACTTGGAACACCAACTTGATTGCGTAGTCCACTTCAGCTTCGAAAGGGTCCCTGAGGGCCACCCCGCCTCCTCCCCCTTGTGAGGTCGAGGAACCATCTGTGTGTAGAAGCCATAGGCCATCTTCTGCCAAGTGTACGGTATCTAAGTTGAAACGTTCCACCAATAGGTGATGTCAAACTGACTAAGTTCAATAGACCATTTAATTAATCTCCCTGAAATGTCCGGCTTTGCAAGCACCTGTTTGAGGGGCTGATCTGTAAGCACCACGATGGAATGCGCTTGAAAATAAGGCCTTAACCTCCAAGAGGCATTAACGAGCGCGAAAGCAAACTTCTCTATTTCCATGTATCTTTTCTCCGCTCCCTGTAGGGTCTTGCTTAAATAATACACCGGCATATGCTTACGCTCGCGAATCGCCACGAGGACAGCGCTCGTCGCTTCCGAGGAAATTGATAGATAGACAAACAAGTTCTCCCCCGGGTTAGGTTTGGTCAACAAAGGTGCGTTTAAAAGGTACTGCTTCATGTCCTGTAGGGCTTTTTCGCAGTCCCCACTCCAGGTAAAGTTGCGAGCGTTACGCAAAATTTTAAAGAAAGGCAGATTCCTGTCCGCTGAACGGGAGATGAACCTGTTTAATGAAATGATCTTACCCACAAGCACCTGGACCTCTCTCAGATTGCGAGGGGAGGGTATGTCCAGGATTGCTTTAATCTTCCCTGGGTTTGCTTCTATGCCCCGTTGGCTGGCCATGTATCCCAAAAATTTGCCACCCCGCACGCCAAATGTACATTTGGAAGGATTCAGTTTCATACCGTAACGACGTAAGATATTGAACGCTCGTTTGATGTCTTCCAGATGAGAATGCTGGCGTTCACTTTTGACGATCATGTTATCCACATATACCTCCATGGACTTCCCAATTTCGCACTCGAACATTCGGTTGACAAGGCGTTGGTACGTCGCTCCTGTATTTTTAAGCCCAAAGGGCATAACCTTGAAGCAATAAACACCCATATGGACTACGAACGCAGTTTTGGGACGGTCCTCAAGAGCCATAAATATCTGATAATATCCTTGGAAAGCGTCCATCATGCTCATAAGTTCACACCCAGCGGTCGAATCCACCAACTGATCAATTCTAGGCAATGGGTACGGATCCTTAGGGCATGCCTTGTTGAGGTCCGTGAAATCATTGCACATACGCCATTTGTTGGCACTCTTCGGAACGAGTACCACATTGCAAAGCCATTCGGGATATAGAATTTCTTCTATGTACTGAGCGTCAAGCAGTTTATTGATTTCTTCTTCAATGACCTGCTTCCGGAACCCATGAACATATCTTTTCTTTTGCTTGACAGGTTTGAAGGCCGGATCCACGTTCAGCCTGTGGACAATAACGCCCGGATCTATGCCAGTGATATCGGAAGCCTTCCAAGCAAAGACATCAATATTTTCTCGTAAGAATTCAATCATCATAATCTGAGAGGGACCGTCGAGGCCGGAGCCTATCTGCGTACTCTTATCAGGATTCCCAGGCTCCAACTCGATGGTCAGAAAGCTCTCCGTAGGTTCTACCCACACTTCAGGCCTCGGCTGTTCGAGTGCTCGTTTCTTGCCTATAATTTTCTCGCTGGTATCTTCCAAGGGTATATGATCCTCGTCTTCCGTTCGGGGCCATCTTCATCTAACTTGGGGAAGTCAACGGATTTTTTGGTGGAGCCCGCTTGGGCAGGTTGCTTGGGCTTGTGGCTTCGAAGGGACAGTATGTAGCACTCCCAGGCCTACTTAACATTACACAGCACCTCTCCGGTACCCTCGGGAGTGGGAAATTTGACCTTCTGATGATAGGTGGAAATTAGAGCTTTGAAGTCGACGAGGGCTGGGCGCCCAATGATGATGTTGTATGGCAGGTTCACTTCGACCACTACATAGAGAACATTTAGAGTTTTTCGCTGTGGGGCGCGACCGATAGAGGTGGCCAAGGAAATTTGTCCGCGAGGGACGATCTCGGAACTCCCAAAGCGGACGAGGGCTGTTCTGAGGGGTTCGAGCGGGATGTTTGTGATGTTCATTTTCTGAAACGTGGAGTAAGGCAAAACATTCACGGAGCTTCCACTATCAATTAAGACCCTCTTTACAACGTGGTTGTGAACGTCTAAGCTAACCACCATGGGGCAGTCAGAGGTTTCACCGACCCCATGGGGCGTTACAATATGCTCTAAATCTTTCTCTATGAAACCTACGCTCTCACCCTTTTCCGAGCGTGATGAGCTATCGATGGAAAGCACTGGCCTGGACTGAGAAGATCTTTGATCGTAACTCCGAATGTAGCGATGCCGAGAAGCATTAGAATCGCCCCCCGAGGGTCCTCCAGCAATCATGTGGATGACCGCAAAGGGCTGGTTTTCTATGTCTGAGGCTTTCCCTTTGCCACGGTCGCTTGGCTCGAGGTGATGGTGGCGCAGACTCCACGATCGTGAACGGCTTCTTCCTTGGGTATGCGCTCGCTCAGCGCAATGCTCATCATACCTCTCCAACACCTTCACGAACTCCTTGAGGTGCCCCCCAGCGATTAGCCTCTGAATCTCACCCTCAAGCTGATGACATTCGTTGGTGTCGTGCCCTTTCTGCTTGTGGAAAGTGCAGTACTTTCCCGAGCGCTTTTGAGCCTCAGTTTCTCTCAGTTTTGGCGGCCTCTTGAAGAGTCTCTTATCCGCCATGGAATATACCTCTCCCATTGGGCGGTTAAGGGGAATACGCTCAAACTTTCGTGGGGGAGAGGAATTCTGACGAGCGGGAATAGGGCTGCGACGGCGACCTCTGTTGGTTTCTCCTCTGTCCTCGGGGGCTTTGCTGGGGCGAGGGCCGTTTGCCATTTTCTGATCCCTCGCGATGTACATATCCTCGAGGGTGAAAAACGAGTCAGCTATGTCCCTAATCTCCATCAACGAGCGTGGCTTTTTCTTGGCTACCTCCTCCATGAATTCTTTGCTGACATAGTTCTTCATGTTGATTGCTCCAAAGAGACCGTGCCTCAAGAAATCCATCGAGGGCTTCTCCACCAACAAGATTTCCTTGTTAAACCTTCCCTTGAAGGACCGGAGCGTCTCGTTCGGCCCCTGGACCAAGCTGTAGAGAGCTATCGTGGCTGGGGCTGGTGCCTTCAGGGAGTTGAAATGGCTTAAGAAGGCGTCAGTCAGTTCATAGTATCCTCGGATTGAGCGCGGGGAAAGTTTTTTGTACCAGTCTTGAGCCATCCCAGTCAGGGAGGTGATAAACACCTTGGCCCAATAGTTGCTCGGGTGATCGTACAGATGCATCAGGTGCACAAAGTGATCCAAATGCTCAGCTGGATCAGTGGTCCCATCATATCTGTTGACGGACGTGGGGATTTTTCCCTTCCCTGCACGGGTCATCAATACCTTCTCGACGAGGGGGGAATCGCCCGTCACGATTCTGTAATCTCTGTCCTCGGGATCCTCATAGTTGGCTTCCCTTCGACGGCGAGAAACGGGGCTACGTGGTCGGCGAGCGTCTCTGGCCCTGGACCTCTCGCCCCCATCGCGGGGGACTTGAGATCTTGCTCGAGAGAGCTGCTCCACCACATTCTGGAGCCCCTTAAGCTGATCTTGTACCGCAGCAAGCTGGGGGTCGCCGACATCTCTGCGGTTTGCCCTTTCTGTGGCCCTCGATTGGACCTCTTCGTTGTTTCCAGCCCCCTCATTTTGAGGGGCTCTCTCGTTTCCCGCTGGCTGCTGCCCTTGCTGGACCCTCGGAGGGGCCTCATTTTCCTTAATCGGAGGTGGGGGAGGTTGCTGGGCCCTCAACGCGTTTTGTGCCATTGTCAACAGGTGAGCCGGGAGTCCTCCCAAGGGTGGGGGCGCTCGAGTACCTACCAAAGAGGGGAAATAGGAGGCAGTGAAGTGCTCCCATGCGTTCTGTACTACCTGCCCCTCACATTGCGCGTAAAGCGCTTGGAGTTGCTGAGTTGTAATCTGGGGCATTTCCACCCCTTGTATTTCTCTAGGCAGCGACAGGGGAAGATTTAGTGTCCCCACCGGATATGGCTGGATCATGGGCATTACTCCTGGCATCATTCCAGGTTGCATATAAGCGTATCCCGGCAGTAGCCCGGCTATGGAGTACACGCCATGATTGGAAGTAGGAGCGTTGCTGGTAAAGGTAGGGGGAGGAGGAATGGTGCCAGATCCTCTGGCCTCATTCCCACCAGGGGGGAGTAGCAGCGGCTACTTTGGTGTTTCCGGCAATAGGCGGAGACGTGCCTTCGGCGGGGATGGGGTTCTCAGCGTTTTCTCCATTGGCGGGAGAAAGACCGCCTCTATTCCCCAGAGCTCCGGATCTTGTAGCAGTAACCATGATGAAAGCTGTTGGTGTCACTTTTCAACTAGCTTTTAAAGGAAGAAACTGGTAACGACAGAGACGGTAGTGATGGATTTCCCACAGACGGCGCCAAAAATGATGGTGCAGGAACTTGTAAAGGATTTAAACACCAATCACTTTAGAATTTGTTTGTAGAAGGGAAGACCATCACAGGCGTTGAGCCTCAGGAACTGGGTTTCCAATGAGCGTGGGTTCTTCCAGCTAGGATAACACCAGGAAATCGTGCAACAAGGGTGCAAGAAATGGCGAAATATATGAAGCTTTGGAGAAGATGAAGATGCAGAGGAAAATGATGCCCAATCCAGTAGTGTGGTGTCTTGTGAAGAAGATGACTTGGGAGAGAGTGCAGGTGTTCCCTTCTATTTATATGTTAGGGGTGAGGGTAAAGGGGTAAATTGATCGTGTGGTCCCAAACCTGTGTTGCCCTAACACGTGGCAGCCCATGGGGGCATGAGAATGACATTTCTGAAAAAGGGTCGGCGTGTCAGATGCAAGGTGCGCACCACCTTTGTGTCAGAGGTTGTTGGCGAGGGACACGTGAGAGGAAGGCTCAAGATCCGTTTTACTAGGGTTCGGATCCACCACGGCGGTGGGGGAATCACACACGAGCGCTGGTGACGCTCGAAGAGTGCTCGGACTGGTTCCCCATAGCATATGACTTTTGAGCGCCGAAGTCTCGAGCGACTGAAATATGACCCTCGTGCGGGTGATTCCCTGAGAAGGGTAACCCTGAAGGCCGGGATGGGAGCGCCGAGCTTGTCGGTTCGGGCCCTTTACCTGAATAATTGGCCAAGGCTCAAGGGCCTGTACTAGTTGGCAAGTGAGTGGGCTGGGTTGGCCCGCGAGCCCATCAATGCGTGGGTATGGTCTTCACATCAACAGAGGGTGGCACGTGGACGGCTCTGATCCGAGCGCGGTTTTGTGTCACATCATTTTGCCCCCCAAATTCTGTAGTATCGCCTGAGCGTACTGTAGAATTTTAAGGAAGGCGAGCTTTGAATCTTTGGATATCCGAGGGTCAAGCTTCTATCAAGAGAAGTGACCTCTTGGCTTCCGTAACGGGCACGTCCTGACACCGCATTTAATGAAGCCCTGGCCGCATTAAATGCTGAGTGGGAGCGTAGGCGCGTGAGTTCTGGGAGGCGTGAGACGGTTTCCAAAAGTGGGAGTCTCCCAAGGCGGGAAATGATTGCATTTTCAAATCCCCAACCCTAATTAGTGTAAATTACTCCCTTATAAATAGGGTTCCGGAAGGCTCTTTTACTCTTTTCACGCATTCACTTTCTTCAAGCAAATACGTAGCAACAAATTTTCTGCAGCTCTTACCGATTCCGGCGAGTTTCTGTTCTCCAAACTCTAGGTAAAAATCCGTAAACCCCTATTTCTCTTACTAACTTTAGATTTAGGTTGTGCGCGAGAGATCTTTCTAAGTGTGGAATCCTTTCTACCGTTGAATCCATCCCAGAATCTTTCTTCTCCACTGAGTCTTTTGTGAAAAGCTTCATTTCCAGTAACCAGATCCCAGATATGGCAGACCATAACGCAGATGCCTATGTAAGGGAAATAGATGAGATGTCAGTGGGGAGCTCTTCCCCTCATGGGAATGTACCTACAGCTGTTCCCATAGAGAGGGCGTCCCCAGGTGAGGGAATCCCCATTGCTATTCCAGTGGCCCAGGCTCCAGTTGACGCCAGGGATGAGGAGGTCGATGCCGCTGTTCAAGGGATGAACGAGCGTGCTCCTGGAGGGATGAATGACCTCTTTGAAGAGATGAACAATGTGATGGAAATGCAAAGGCAAGGAGAGAGAGTATTCCCTGTGCTTAACAGCGCTGTGAGACCCCAAGATCACAGGATCACAGTGGCCGTCATGGCCCCCGAGGGTGGTGCAGGGCCATCCGGGCGTCAATTTGAGGCTGAACCTTCCAGAAGGCATCAAAGGAAAGGAAAGGACCCTGCAACTCGAGTGAGGCAAGACAACCGTCACCAAACCGATAGATCTCCGGACGAGATTGAGAGCATTTTGACGCTCGACGATTTGGAAGAGTTGAAGGCGAAAGCTTATTCGGATGAAGCAGTATTTCCCATGCGACTTCCCGAGGAGGGGGAGAGGGCCAACCGACCGCCGCCCTGGATGATGACGGTTTACTGGGATGCTGTCCTGGCCGGGGGCCTGAGGTTTCCAATCGCTCACGCCGTCGCCATCATCTACCATCATCTAGGGCTTTGCCCTTCACAAATTCTGCCAAACGGCATAGCTTTCATCAACACCTCCGTAATAATGATGAGAGCCCTAGGCATTGCATCCTCGATTGCCAATTTTGACAGTTTGATACAGGTAGCCCGCTCAACTCGCTCGTCCCCTACGAACGGGTTTTATTATGCTCAGGCCAAGTCGGGCTTTAAGATGATAAACTCCCCATCCACCTCCTACGACGAGCATTGGAAGGAAAAGTATTTCTTCGTGGGGGCCCCCGGAGGAATTTTTGGGGTTCACCGACAGTGGTTAATACACAACGAGGGTCCTTTGATTAGGGAAAGGATAAGGAATAAAACCTTTGAGGATTGGGCAAAGGGATTAGCCCTCGGGATGAGGGGTGAGAGAAAGTGGATTAAGGCTGAGGCCTCGGTGAAAAACGAGGGAGTGCTGTTCCGTTACGGCTTATCTTGCCCTCCAGATATGATACCCAACCCTCCAGCTGACACCATGGCCCTCGACGGTTAGATTCTAGGAACTAACTGCTCTAACTTTTAGAATAGTCTCCTAACTTGGTATGATTGTTGTATTTTTGTATTTGTGATGCAAACAACCAACTTTTGACGCTCGTATCTTCTTACTTGCAGGTGTCCAAATACTATCGCAAGGTATGAATGCCGAGGCTCTTTCTCGCTTGCTAGGCGCTCAGGGACAGGGCGCTAACCCTCAGCCCACGCAACAACAGTAGATCCACCCTCCCAACGCTCCAAGGGGGAGGGAAAATAGACGAGGGGCCGGCCGAGGCTATAACGGCGCTCGTGGAGGTGCTGGGAGCGAGGCTCCCCCCAGGGGCCCTATTGAGGACTTGACGATTGATGGTGCCCGCGGGGCTACTCCTCCGCCGGTGGCCCCCGAGGGTCCAATATCACTGAGTTCGAGCGGCTCCCGCAATCGCTCGGGGGAACTGGTCTGTATCCATGAAACCCTCCGGGCCGACCGCCATGGGAAAAGGAAGAGGCTGCCGGACTCCATTCCGATTTCAGGCAAAGGAAAAGAGGTGGTAGTGGGACACAGGGGCGAGGGCAGCGACACCTCCTCATCAGAGGATGAGGATTTCTGGAAGATGGGCTGCAAGGGCGACACTCGCTACAAGCGTCAGCGAACCGAGGGACCGGTACTTCTGAGGAAGAATGCCTACTCCGTAAACCTCGTTTCGAACATCGTCGAAAAACTCCAATTTTCCGGCGATCACGATAAGCTGAACGATCATGACGCCGCTCGTGTTGCTGATGACGCTTGTCACGCCCTTCTAACGGTGAGTCCTTAATATCTTATAGGGAATCCCAACTTCCAGTACTCTAATTTTAACGCTAACTCTGTTTCTGACTGTCCAGGAGGTGATCCCCAGGTTGAAGAACCTGCAGGGGCGAGCGCAGGCCTACTCCAACCATATGGCCAAATACAAGAAATTGCTGCGAGTCTCCGATCCCGTTCAACTGCAAGAGGATTACAATAACGTCCACGCTCAACTGACTGAAGCCAATCTTGAGAAAGACAGGCTGACGGAGAATCTCCAGAAGGCGGACGCAGCCTATCTTACCCTTGACGAGCGTCATAGGGAGTTGAAGGTGGAGCGTGACCAACTGAGGGTCCAAACTAGGGAGTTGAGCATGCAACTGGCAGAGAGCACTCGCCAAAATAAAGATACCAAGAAGGCACTCGCGGATTTGCAAGGGAAGGTGGAAGGACTGACGGCGAAGGTCTCCTGGGACGTAGTAATGAAGTTCGTGCGTTCCAAAGCTTTTGTATTTGCAGCCAACATCCAGTGCTTTGACAACGCTCGGCGCTTCTTTCATAAAGCTATCGGGCAAATGGTGACACTTGGCTTGGCTCCTGACAGCGCTCGAATCGACGAGCGCTTGCGCATGGACCTGGATGAAAACTGCGAGCCTATGGTCCAAGACGAGGATCCCACTGAGAGTTTGGCGGAGCCGGAGTACCAGGAGTTGGTGCAAACGATCCAACAGGAGTTCATAGCTGTCAATACTCTAGTTCCCGAGCCCATCCGTGTAGAGGACGAGGGCACCGTCATGGATGCAACGGATGTCGAGGAACCGGGAGAGGTCCAAACTTCTGACGCCAACGTGTTAGCCCCAGTTCCTCTTGGGACCGCTCCTCCAGAGCCAGACTCTCAAGCTCAGTGATAATGCCTTGGTTGTTGGGTCCCATTCTATGCCGGTTTAATTTCCTTTTCCTACTCATGAATAATTAATGTATGTACTTAATCCGCCAACTGTTTTCCTGAATGTTTTGGATTCCTTTATGCTTCTTCCCATATATTTGAACTCTTCTTTTACTGCTTGAATGTTTGCGTACTTTATCTTTTATTTTTAAATGGTGAATGTTGTCCTTTTTTTGCGCTCGAGGTTTTTATATTGTTCTCCCTTGTTTGAGCGTTTGCGATGGGCGTGCGTGCGCACGAGGGCATTTTCTTTGAGGGTGCCCTGGCGTTCATCACAATGCTCCATCAGTTTAGGATTTGGTAGCGTCTAGTGATTTGAGGGACAGAAGTACGGGCGCGAGGGTGTTTTCCATGGGGGTTCCCTGGCCGTATTCGTAATGAGGCTCGAATTTCAACTTAGGAAACCTCTGAGGATTTGCCTAAGTATTGGCCCAATAATGTGCACCTTCGTCTCGAACGCACCAGTGAGTTGTACACACTTTAGAAATCAACAGTAGGATTTGCTAAGTATGGGATAAAATAGAGCGTAACCGTGAGGTTAGCGCCATTACACGGGCACCCAGTTGATGTAAATTAAGCGTTTAGCATCCCGCCATTTGACACGCTCGTTCTTAGGACTCTACTTACGAATAGTCAAATTATTCCAGGTGGAGGGTTCACAACACCCAGATAGTGTTGCTTCGAAACGATTGGGGTATTACGTGGGTCGTTGGACGTGGAGGATGCTCAACACGGAGTAGGCCTTCTGTTGCCCGAATGATTTAATCAATAGGAGAACAAATAAATGACATAATCAAAGAATCAAATACTTACTGTTATACTTGCAATTTTCAAAATGAATACAATATGCTTTCTGTCAAAAGAAAGTACCCTAGGCCGCGCACGGACAATTACAAAAAACTGACGTTACACGTAGAACCTTCTAAGGTTACATGCATTCCATGGCCTGGGGAGATGCTCGCCATGCAAAGTCTCCAGTAGGTAGGTGTTGTTTGCTCGTACCTGAATGAGTTTGAAGGGGCCTTCCCAATTGGGGTCCAACTTACCCACATGTTTTGAGACTTCAACTTTTTTGAGGACCAAGTCCCCTAGCTGGAAAGTCCTTTCTTTAACACGTTTGTTGTACTGGCGGGCTACGGTCGCTTTGTATTTGTAGATACGAGCCCAAGCAGTATTCCTCCTTTCGTCCAACAAATCTAATTCGAACGCTCGATTGGCCTCGTTGACAGCAGGCTCGAAATAGGCAACGCGTGCGGATTCTTGAGCAATTTTCGTAGGTATCATAGCCTCGGAGCCATAAACGAGGGAGTAAGGAGTTTCCCCTGTTGCCGCTCGTGGGGTAGTACGGTACGCGCAAAGGGCTCCTTGAAGTTCTTCAGCCCATTCTCCCTTCTTACTCTCGAGCATCGTCTTCAGATGCTGGAGTATGGTTCGATTGGTCACCTCCGCTTGTCCATTGGCTTGGGGGTGGCCTACAGAAGTGAAGCGTTGCTCGATTCCAAGTTCGTAGCACCAATCCCGTGTATCAGTGGCGATGAATTGGGATCCATTATCTGAGATGATTGCCCTTGGGATGCCGTATCTGCAAATGATGTTCTTCCAAATGAAGTCCCTCACAACCTTGAACGTTATCTTCGCAACTGCTTCAGCTTCGGCCCACTTAGTGAAGTAATCCACAACGAGTATTACGAATTTCTTTTGTCCGACCGCCATTGGGAGGGGTCCCACAATATCGGTGGCCCACTGATCAAAGGGCCATGAAACATCAATAGGAATCATTTGAGCTACCGGCAACTGAGGGGTGTTAGAATGAAACTGGCACTTAGGGCATTTCTTGGAGTAGCTAATGGCATCCTACAACACCGAAGGCCAGTAGAACCCACTCCTTAAGACTTTCTTTGCTAAGATTCGACCGCCCGAGTGGTTCCCACAACTCCCACTGTGCACATGTTCTAAAACTTCCTTGGCCTGCGAGGGTCTCAAGCATCTCAACGGTGGGCCCTGGAAGGATCGCTTGAATAATCGACCCTCGGCGTCCAATGAAAAGCGAGGGGCCTTGTTTCTGATTTTTCGAGCCTCAACTTTGTCGCTTGGGCTAGTTCCATCCTGGAGGAATCTGATAATTTCGTCGAGCCAACAAGGCTCGGAGGGGTCAATCATATTCACCTCCTTCGAAGGTTCGCCTTTACTTATCAGCGGCTCCTCTGTTCTAAGAAATGTAACAGCGCGCTCGCTAAAACCATCTAGGGCGGATGTGAACTTTGAGAGAGCATCAGCACGTTCGTTTTCTGCCCTTGGGACCTGAAAAAGGTGAAATTCCCTGAACTTGGCTATCACCTCCTTAGCGCTCGCCAGATACTGCACCATGGTGGCTTCTGGGGCCTCATAAGAACCGTCAATCTGACTCGCGATCAACTGCGAATCAACATATGCAGTGACCCGAGTGGCGCCATTTTGGAGTGCAATTCTGAGCCCCTGGATGAGGGCCTCATACTCAGTTTCGTTGTTGGTGACTTGGAACGCCAACTTGATTGCGTAGTCCACTTCAGCTCCGAAAGGGTCCCTGAGGGCCACCCCGCCTCCTCCGCCTTGTGAGGTCGAGGAGCCATCTGTGCGCAGAAGCCATAGGCCATCTTCTGCCGAGGGCACGGTATCTAAGTTGAAACATTCCACCAATAGGTCAGCCACGGCTGGAGCCTGTATCGCCGTGCGAGGCTCAAAGGTGATGTCAAACTGACTAAGTTCAATTGACCATTTAATTAATCTCCCTGAAGCGTCCGGCTTTGCAAGCACCTATTTGAGGGGCTGATCTGTAAGCACCACGATGGAATGCGCTTGAAAATAAGGCCTTAGCCTCCGAGAGGCATTAACGAGTGCGAAAGCAAACTTCTCTATTTCCATGTATCTTTTCTCCGCTCCCTGTAGGGTCTTGCTTAAATAATACACCGGCATATGCTTACGCTCGCGAATCGCCACGAGGACAGCGCTCGTCGCTTCCGAGGAAACTGATAGATAGACAAACAAGTTCTCCCCTGGGTTAGGTTTGGTCAACAAAGGTGCGTTCGAAAGGTACTGCTTCATGTCCTGTAGGGCTTTTTCGCAGTCCCCACTCCAGGTAAAGTTGCGAGCGTTACGCAAAATTTTAAAGAAAGGCAGATTCCTGTCCGCTGAACGGGAGATGAACCTGTTTAATGAAATGATCTTACCCACAAGCACCTGGACCTCTCTCAGATTGCGGGGAGGGTATGTCCAGGATTGCTTTAATCTTCCCTGGGTTTGCTTTTATGCCTCGTTGGCTGACCATGTATCCCAAAAATTTGCCACCCCGCACGCCAAATGTACATTTGGAAGGATTCAGTTTCATACCGTAACTACGCAAGATATTGAACGCTCGTTTGAGGTCTTCCAGATGAGAATGCTGGCGTTCGCTTTTGATGATCATGTCGTCCACATATACCTCCATGGACTTCCCAATTTCGCACTCGAACATTCGGTTGACAAGGCGTTGGTACGTCGCTCCTGCATTTTTGAGCCCAAAGGGCATAACCTTGAAGCAATAAACACCCATATGGACTACGAACGCAGTTTTGGGATGGTCCTCAAGAGCCATAAATATCTGATAATATCCTTGGAAAGCGTCCATCATGCTCATAAGTTCACACCCAGCGGTCGAATCCACCAATTGATAAATTCTAGGTAATGGGTACGGATCCTTAGGGCATGCCTTGTTGAGGTCCGTGAAATCATTGCACATACGCCATTTGTTGGCGCTCTTCGGAACGAGCAGTACATTGCAAAGCCATTCGGGATATAGAATTTCTTCTATGTACTGAGCGTCAAGCAGTTTATTGACTTCTTCTTCAATGACCTGCTTCCGGAACCTATGAACATCTCTTTTCTTTTGCTTGACAGGTTTGAAGGCCGGATCCACGTTCAGCCTGTGGACAATAACGCCCGGATCTATGCCAGTGAGATCGGAAGCCTTCCAAGCAAAGACATCAATATTTTCTCGCAAGAATTCAATCATCATAATCTGAGAGGGACCGTCGAGGCCGGAGCCTATCTGCGTACTCTTATCAGGATTCCCAGGCTCCAACTCGATGGTCAGAAAGCTCTCCGTAGGTTCTACCCGCACTTCAGGCCTCGGCTGTTCGAGTGCTCGTTTCTTGCCTATAATTTTCTCGTTGGTATCTTCGAAGGGTATATGATCCTCGTCTTCCGAGGAGGAATCCCCAACGGCTTCGAGGGGTGAATTCCCCGCATCCTCGGGTTTGCCCGCGGCCCTCTTTTTATTTTTCTTCTTGTAGAGTTTGGCCCTCTTGCGTTCGGGGCCATCTTCATCTAACTTGGGGAAGTCAACGGATTTTTTGGTGGAGCCCGCTTGGGCAGGTTGCTTGGGCTTGTGGCTTCGAAGAGACAGTATGTAGCACTCCCAGGCCTCCTTAACATTACACAATACCTCTCCGGTACCCTCGGGAGTGGGAAATTTGACCTTCTGATGATAGGTGGAAATTAGAGCTTTGAAGTCGACGAGGGCTGGGCGCCCAATGATGATGTTGTATGGCAGGTTCACTTCGACCACTACATAGAGAACATTTAGAGTTTTTCGCTGTGGGGTGCGACTGATAGAGGTGGCCAAGCGAATTTATCCGCGAGGGACGATCTCGGAACCCCCAAAGCCGACGAGGGCTGTTCTGAGGGGTTCGAGCGGGATGTTTGTAATGTTCATTTTCTGAAATGTGGAGTAAGGCAAAACATTCACGGAGCTTCCACTATCAATTAAGACCCTCTTTACAACGTGGTTGTGAACGTCTAAGCTAACCACCATGGGGCAGTCAGAGGTTTCACCGACCCCATGGGGCGTTACAATATGCTCTAAATCTTTCTCTGTGAAACCTACGCTCTCATCCTTTTCCGAGCGTGATGAGCTATCGATGGAAAGCACTGGCCTGGACTAAGAAGATCTTTGATCGTAACTCCGAACGTAGCGACGCTGAGAAGCGTTAGAATAGCCCCCCGTGGGTCCTCCAGCAATCATGTGGATGACCACGAAGGGCTAGTTTTCTATGTCTGAGGCTTTCCCTTTGCCACGGTCGCTAGGCTCGGGGTGATGGTGGCGCAGACTCCGCGATCGTGAACGGCTTCTTCGTTGGGTACGCGCTCACTCAGCGCAATGCTCATCATACCTCTCCAACACCTTCACGAACTCCTTAAGGTGCCCCCCAGCGATTAGCCTCTGAATCTCACCCTCAAGCTGACGACATTCATTGGTGTCGTGCCCTTTCTGCTTGTGGAAAGCGCAGTACTTTCCCGAGCGCTTTTGAGCATCAGTTTCTCTCAGTTTGGCGGCCTCTTGAAGAGTCTCTTATCCGCCATGGAATATACCTCTGCCATTGGGCGGTTAAGGGGAATGCACTCAAACTTTCGTGGGGGAGAGGAATTCCGACGAGCGGGAATAGGGTTGTGACGGCGACCTCTGTTGGTTTCTCCTCTGTCCTCGGGGGCTGGCGTTTGCCATTTTCTGATCTCTCGCGATGTACATATCCTCGAGGGTGAAAAACGAGTCAGCTATGTCCCTAATCTCCATCAACGAGCGTGGCTTTTTCTTGGCCACCTCCTCCATGAATTCTTTGCTGACATAGTGCTTCATGTTGATTGCTCCAAAGAGAACGTGCCTCAAGAAATCCATCGAGGGCTTCTCCACCAACAAGATTTCCTTGTTAAACCTTCCCTTGAAAGACCGGAGCGTCTCGTTCGGCCCCTGGACCAAGCTGTAGAGAGCTGTCGCGGCTGGGGCTGGTGCCTTCAGGGAGTTGAAATGGCTTAAGAAGGCATCAGTCAGATCATAATATCCTCGGATTGAGCACGGGGGAAGTTTTTTGTACCAGTCTTGAGCCATCCCAGTCAGGGAGGTGACAAACAGCTTGGCCCAATAGTTGCTCGGGTGATCGTACAGATGCATCAGGTGCACAAAGTGATCCAAATGCTCAGCTGGATCAGTGGTCCCATCATATCTGTTGACGGACGTGGGGATTTTTCCCTTCCCTGCACGGGTCATCAATACCTTCTCGACGAGGGGGGAATCGCCTGTCACGATTCTGTAATCTCTATCCTCGGGATCCTCATAGTTGGCTTCCCTTCGACGGCGAGAAACGGGGCTACGTGGTCGGCGAGCGTCTCTGGCCCTGGACCTCTTGCCCCCATCACGGGGGACTTGAGACCTTGCTCGAGAGAGCTGCTACACCACATTCTGGAGCCCCTTAAGCTGATCTTGTACCACAGCAAGCTGAGGGTCGCCGACATCTCTGCGGTTTGCCCTTTCTGTGGCCCTCGATTGGACCTCTTCGTTGTTTCCAGCCCCCTCATTTTGAGGGGCTCTCTCGTTTCCCGCTGGCTGCTGCCCTTGCTGGACCCTCGGAGGGGCCTCATTTTCCTGAATGGGAGGTGGGGGAGGTTGCTGGGCCCTCAACGCGTTTTGTGCCATTGTCAACGGGTGAGACGGGAGTCCTCCCAAGGGCGGGGCCGCTCGAGCACCTACCAAAGAGGGGAAATAGGAGGCAGTGAAGTGCTCCCAGGCGTTCTGTACTGCCTGCCCCTCACATTGCGCGTAAAGCGCTTGGAGTTGCTGAGTTGTAATCTGGGGCATTTCTACCCCTTGTATTTCTCTAGGTAGCGACAGGGAAAGATTTAGTGTCCCCAACGGATATGGCTGGATCATGGGCATTACTCCTGGCATCATTCCAGGTTGCATATAAGCGTATCCCGGCGGTGGCCCGACCATGGAGTACACGCCAGGATTGGAAGCAGGAGCGTTGCTGGTGAAGGTAGGGGGAGGAGGAATGGTGCCAGATCCTCCGGCCTCGTTCCCACCAGGGGGGAGTAGCAGCGGCTACTTTGGTGTTTCCGGTAATAGGCGGAGACGTGCCTTCGCCGGGGATGGGGTTCTCAGCATTTTCTCCATGGCGGCTGGAAGACCGCCTCTATTCCCCAGAGCTCCGGATCTTGTAGCAATAACGATGATGAAAGCTGCTGGTGTCACTTTTCAACTAGCTTTTAAAGGAAGAAACTGGTAACGACGGAGACGGTAGTGATGGATTTCCCACAGACGGAGCCAAAAATGGTGGTGCAGAAACTTGTAAAGGATTTAAACACCAATCACTTTAGAATTTGTTTGTAGAAGGGAAGACCATCACAGGCGTTGAGCCTCAGGAATTGGGTTTCCAATGAGCGTGGGTTCTTCCAGCTAGGATAACATCAGGAAATCGTGCAGCAAGGGTGCAAGAAATGGCGAAATATATGAAGCTTTGGAGAAGATGAAGATGCAGAGGAAAATGATGCCCAATCCAGTAGTGTGGTGTCTTGTGAAGAAGATGACTTGGGAGAGAGTGCAGGTGTTCTCTTCTATTTATATGTTAGGGGTGAGGGTAAAGGGGTAAATTGATCGTGTGGTCCCAAACCTGTGTTGCCCTAACACGTAGCAGCCCATGGGGGCATGAGAATCACATTTCTGAAAAAGGGGCGGCGTGTCAGATGCAAGGTGCGCACCACTTTTGTGTCAGAGGTTGTTGGCGAGGGACGCGTGAGAGGAAGGCTCAAGATCCGTTTTACTAGGGTTCGGATCCCCCACGGCGGTGGGGGAATCACACACGAGCGCTGGTGACGCTCGAAGAGTGCTCGGACTGGTTCCCCACAGCATATGGGTTTTGAGCGCCGAAGTCTTGAGCGACTGAAATATGACCCTTGTGCGGGGGATTCCCTGAGAAGGGTAACCCTGAAGGCCGGTATGGGAGCGCCGAGCCTGGCGGTTCGGGCCCTTTACCTGAATAATTAGCCGAGGCTCAAGGGCCTTTACTAGTTGGCAAGTGAGTGGGCTTGGTTGGCCCGCAAGCCCATCAATGCGTGGGTTTGGTCTTCACATCAACAGAGGGTGACACGTGGACGGCTCTGATCCGAGCGCGGTTTTGTGTCTCATCACATTTAACCTTATATTATTTGTTAATATTATGAATTTTAATGTTACATTGTGTATGAGTGACATTTACGTGCTTCGTTTCTATATGGATTGATATCGAAATTTCGTGCAAATTTAATATGTTGGACTTATATGTGTCTTGTATATGAATATATGTTCGTTTCATGATTTCGGACTTAATTGATTGAGTTTTGGAATATTTAAATATTGATATTAAGTTTTAGGTTGAAGTTTTAAACGTTTAAATCCTTTTCGAATCGTTTTCGATTTGTTTAACTCCGTTTTCAATTCCGATTTTTGTGCCAACTTGGTATACTTGAATTATGTGAGTTATTAACGTGTTTACAAGCTTACGTTGTAATTTTAGGCTCGTTTGATTTAGTTTTGATTTCGGTTTTTGGAGACAGAACTTATAGGGCTTAAAACGCTTTTAGCGCGCCCTGGGTTCCGGACGACATACCTTGAGCTCGGGAATTCGGATTCGAATACCGTCACCTCTGTTGCCTTTGTATCGACGATTCGGAGACAATGGAACAAGCCTCATACCTTTTTGAGATTATTAAGACCTCCAAAATCCAACCGTAACAAGCAACTCGTGCAAGAAGAACCCTTTTGTTGAGTAGTCTTCATGGTGGGACCCCTTAACACCTCTCTAACCTAACCATACTCTAACCCATGACTTGTGTACTAGAGTTAAGCCTTTCTTCTCCCTTTTGATCAGCCAAACGAGGCAAACCCCTTATTTTTCCTGCAGCAACTGATCGAGAGAGAGGGAGAGAAGAAAAGAGGAAGAAGCTTGGCAACCTTTGTGATTTTGAGCTCAAATCACTTTTCTTCTTCACCAAATCTTCAAGGTATCAATATTTATGTATCCTCTACTCTTTTGTACCTGATTTCATCCATTTAACACTTGTTTTGGATCAGATTTGGTTAGGGTTTGAGTTATGCGCTTGATATGAATTTTTGGGGGTAATTGCCCTTGTGACCTTGCTTGGTTGTGCAACTGATTTCGTGGCTTTAAACTGAGTTTTTGGACTTGTTTCTTTGCCTTTTTGTTTCTTAACTGATATTATGTGATGTTGGGATGATTTTCTCTCTAGACCCTTTGATGAAAGTATGAGTTATGGAGCTCCAAACTTGATGATCAAAACTGCCTCCCCTGTTTGGGAACTGCTGCGACGTTTTGTGGCTTTTGCTTGATCAAATGACCTTCTTTTCGTGTGAACTTGCATGGATATAATGTACACTCATTGTTTTATATGTTAGGATTCATATTGCAAGCCTTTGGATCCATTTTAAGCCCCAAAACCAAAATACATGACCTGTTCTTATTCATGACAGAACTGGACTGCTGCTGTTGCATTTTTGTGGTTTATTGGTCATCCTAATGTGCTCCAATTCGTGTCAATTTGCATATACATGAATTATGTTAGTTTCTTATCATGTTAGTATTCATTCCCTAAAGTTTCAGCTTCAAATTCAGCCCCTAAGTACTTGATCATGGCATCATTGAACAATCGAGCTCATATGTGCGGTTTTGGCGCCCCAGACTTGCTGCTTGGTTTCGATGCTGTTAACGTGTGATTTAGCCTTTTCTTCTAAATGAAATATGCTCCTAACATACTAAATATGTTGTATATCAAGTTTTATGAGATTTGGAGTTGATTTGGTATGCTTTTGGGTCTGATTTTGTTTAGGGTCTGTTTTGCCGGTAAGCTTTGTTTGCGTTTTTGAGTCTGTACCATGACACCCCCGTGTCTCATTTGCTTTGAAATGTGAGACACCCCCGTGTCATTCCCTTTTAGCAGATCTCTACTGAGACACCCCCGTGTCTCAGTCTATGCAAATTGAGGGACACGGGCGTGTCCCACCCCCCTGCGCAGCTCTTGTCTTTTCCTTTTCGGTTTTTGGTTTGTTTCACCTCTTTAATGCCTTTATCTTCATTTATGATAAACTATGAACTTGTTTTAATATGTGTTGGGAGTATTTTGGTTTAATGTCATATCATTTGGATGAAATTTAGGCATGCTTTTGCTGAATGCCGTTTATGTGCGCTTTTGGGTCGTTTGTGATTTCCGTAACTCATTTCCCCTATCATATGATTCCTTCTTGTTGTCAAACTTTGGAAATATGTTACATTATGTAATATGAATATGTTTGAATGTATGTAATTGATTATTTTCTAATTAGAAATGGGATCTGACTTGTGCTATGATTATATTTGAATTTCTTGAATTGAATTGATTGGAAACGTGAAATTATGAATTCGAATGAATGATTAAATGACTTGATTATATGATTTAAATTCCTTTGACGTGAAATGTGAAGGATATGAACTCGTTTGAATACGAATGCTTCATTGAATGAATGAATTGAATGTTTTTATGTCTTTAAGACTTTAATAGTGCACATGAACGTGTTCATTACATTATAGCATCTTTTCTTCATTTATATCATGATCATTACATTGCCGAGCGTCTTAATTGGTCATATTGAGTCTCACTTCACCTTTATTGCACAGATTTTGATTCCGTTGGAGACGAGGCCCGTCCGAGAGGCTCTTGTGTTCTCCTTTTTGTGGTTTGAGGTGGCTTTCTCTTCTAATTATATAAATGACCCTATATACCTTCAATGTGAAAAGCTTTCGACCAGAATTAATATATGTATATAGAGTCGTTTTAAAGAGTAAATGTTTTCAACGTAAAGCCCTTATTTCATGATCCTACCTAATGTTTTGGCGAGAAATGAATGAATGAATGAATGCACTGAATGGGGCCCAGGGACTTGGTGTGAGTGGTGACCCGAGGAGGCAAGGGCTGACGGTGATCCCTCACACTAGTCCCACCAATAAACGGCGTAACCGGACCTCGTTAGGAGTTAGCGAGGAATGGACGCTGAGTGCCATCTGGGGAGTCATGTTCCCCTTTTGGTTAATGAATGGGTGGATGGGCCTTGCAAACCCGGCACCAACCCGGAGGAAGAGGGTGTAAATGTTAATGAATGTGCACAAAAGAATGATATGCATGAAAAGAAAGAATGAATGAATGTTAATGAATTACATGAGGTGTTGGTTGGAGATAATGCACGCCCACTCGCCGGGCCAATAATGACCTAATGCTAATGAATCGTTATAATCCCTTTTGCTGATTTCTATTCGCCCACTTGGGAAATTCTTTAAAAACCTCACTTGGGATTAAAACTTGCATGTGATTGTTTAATTATTGTCGTATATTATAAGTATGCCCTGTTTTTATACCCACCAGTCCCTTTTGGACTGAACCCGTTTGGTTTTCAGTTATGTTGTGCAGGTGTCAAGGGAGCTAGGCGGGAATTCGAGTCTTAGGTTTTATGTTCGCTTTTGGCCCTTGTATTTTCGATCTTACACTTGCGTATTGAACTTTTGATCATTTTATGTGAACGATAATGGAGTGTACTTGATGATTGAGCCTTGACGGCATTTGTTGATGTATAGAGCTAATTCTGGAGCTTGAATCATCATTGTTTATATTATGGCCAGTTATTGCTTCCGCAAATGTATTTACTCTGATTTTATGGTTTAAGGGTTAGCCCGCCTAGCATAGCGTGGGTGTTTGTCCCCGTTCGCCGTGACTTAGCTCGAGTATGGATCGTCCATTTCATATCCGGGCTGGGTCTCGGTGCGGGGGATGTGGTACCTTGCGCTCGGGTGCTACATGCTTAAGTGGTATCAGAGCTACGGGTTGCAAAACTCGGGCTCTCGTGCCGTGTGGGTCGGTCTAGGTCGTTCGGCATAGGAACTACGTGATAATGTGCGCATTGCATCGACCTTCAACATGAAATTGTCTTTCTTTTTAATTTTGTCAAATTACTTGTTGCATTTTATATTGCATCCGTGCCTTTCGTGTTGAATATGTGCCATATGCATGTACTAATCGCATGCATATATCCTTGAAATAAGTTATGAATTACAGGTTATGAAGATAATATCAAACCACGGCCAAGTTTCACGATAAAGATGATCTATTGTAAGTTCTTCCGGAGTCATGGAAGATAGGAGGGATGCACCGGGGAAGAATATGGAGAGTTCGAGATGAGAGGCCTTCCTATATGGAGCTAGAGTTCAAGGGTTGGGAGCCGGAATGGGAGGTTCCACTTTAGGGATGCTATGGTAGAGAGAGACACTTGGTAAGATAAGAAGTTATTCAGGGAAAATAGTTATGACTCCTAATATGGGTACATACACGGCTCTACTACATAAGGTGCCTTTAATGGGATTCAACGGGATCTTCAACCGAAGGAATGAAGTGAACAAAACCTTGAAGGTTTTTTGGTTCCGGATGCGGATCATCGAAGGGGTTCGGTAGGAATTATGAACCAAGGGTCGACAAAGAAGGATTTCTGACTAAGCCTAGTGAATCGAAATCAAGTTTGTCGAAGTTAAGACCGGGAAGAGTTGGATTTGGGTGCTTTGGATTTCGATTAAGATAGGAAACGAGTCTGGAAGGGAGTAGAGAGAGGCAAGTAACGGGGTGATAATGCTAAGGACAGAATCAGAGTTCATTCTCCAAATCCAAGCTGAATTGGCATGTTGTGAGGTCGGCTTGGGATATATGGAGCAACAAATGGAAACGGCAAAGAAAGGCAAAGACTCGTTGCAAGGAAATCACGCACTCAATTATAAGCAATTGGAGGTGAATTAAACTCATAAAGAACATGCACGGGGATACTTGATCGAGGGACGACTGGAAGTAGAGATCGAATTTCGAGGAGAACTTTGAATGCTAACTCCTTGGACGTGGAAGAATTAGGGATCAAGAAATTGCAATCTCAGATAGTCGAAGATATAAGTTGATTTACAACGATTCATTGAAATCTCGAAGACCGTGGGAAAGGCAAGGAATAATCGCCAAGTCAAAGTAACCTCGGGATTGGAGGAACGAGGGAAAAGCTACCGAGCTAACAGCTTACTATATTGGTGACAGGTTCCAAAACATTCATGGCACGTGCATCATATTTCGCATCAAATTATTATCTCTTTTCTTTACTTATGTTTGTGCGCGTATTTCTATTTGATTTTGTTGCTTTAATGTGCGCATATTTAAATGCTGCAAGTATGCCACGTGCATCATCATTTTGACCCGACATGCATTATTAAGTGTTTACTTGATAGGAAGTTTCTTTCACCTCACTCATCAAATTGTTTTCAACCGAGCCATATTCGAATCAAGAAAAGGAGAATTTTCGGGTTGCACCCGTCGATTAAAAAGGAAAGTGGGAATTCCAAGGCTCGGAAGAATAGGGCCGGAAATAGGAAGGAAAGAAGTGAGTTGCTCTCCTTACTTAATCACTTCTAAGTGAAGGCGAGTGAGATCATCAAACGTGGCATGACTAGAATTTCCTAGCCCAAGGAAGCTAAGCCGAAGAGGTTGAGAATTTTGGACCCAAGAAGCAATGGAATGGGTTCATCGGATAAGAATAGAAAATGTTAAGGGGGAGAGCCGACTGAGAAAGATCAAATTCACAGTTGTGCCCGAATGGGTCACTTCAAAAGGAATAATGGAAATGCAAGAATTAACAAGTAACGAGACTTCACAAAGCAAAGATAAGGGACGGATTGGGAGATTTTAACACCGTTGGACTTCGAGATCAATGTAGTAAAGGATTTTGGGAATAATATAGGAAGGGACAAATGCTTCGGGAGATGAAGAAATTATAAGGAATTAGTAACGAAGGTATTGGATAAGAGAAGTTAATTCATCCAAGGATTGGGAATTAGCAATCGAGCTACCACATGACTAGTTTGAGTATCCGAGAAGGCTGGGTAGACATGGTGGTGGAGAATGAATTAAGTGATCTAAAATCGAGCGCACATTTGAGAGTGTAACCTTGGACCCTGGTGTACAGTAAAGAAGAGAAAACTAATCGTGGACGGGAGAGTGTTTGGTCATTCAAGTATCGAAAATATGAGGATTTTGAGGCATGGTTATTTGAAAGAATTTCTAACAAAGAATCGAGTGTCAAATCGGATCACTACTATGGAAGATTCCCAAAACATTGGTGAACGGTACACTAAACATCCATGGCATATGCATACACGCATTGTTAATTTAAATAATTTTGATAATCTGTGCTTTGATTCTTTGATGTGTTAACAATTGTCGTATAATCGATGTTGGTTGTAAATAAGTGATAATTGTTCCCTGGCCTTATGTGGTTGTTTTGATTAAGTTGTCGTAATTGGACGTTTTAATGCTTTCTCCTTGATGTTGCTCTTCGTTGTGGTTGTATTTTGTATTTTGAACTTCATTGCCTGTTTGCGAGAGACGGGGTTCTCTCATTGTTGTTCGAGAGACGGGGTTCTCTCATTGCTGCTTTTGAGAGATGGGGTTCTCTCATTGTTGTTCGAGAGACGGGGTTCTCTCATTGCTGCTTTTGAGAGACGGGGTTCTGTCATTGCTGCTTTTGAGAGACGGGGTTCTCTCATTGTTGTTCGAGAGACGGGGTTCTCTCTTTGCTGCCTTTGAGAGACGGGGTTCTCTCATTGTTGTTTGAGAGACAGGGTTCTCTCCGAGTTGCTTGTGAGGAACGGGGTTCCTTCATTAATTGTTTTCAGGCAGATAGTGAATCCGAGGACGGATTCTTTTAATGGGGATTGGTTGTAACGCCCCAGTTTTTAGGTAGTGCAGCATGACGTATGTGTTTATCAAATTGCGCGAAATAATTATTTATACGTGATTTACATATTTAATTTATTTTTTAAATGTATTAAATGTTAATTACTATATTTTAATGATACCAATATCAAATATATTTACATAATATATATATATATATATATATATATATATATATATATATATATGTTAATTGTGGTACGTATTGTATTATATATTTGCATGAACTCATGCAATACATTGTTTCATAATTGATGCATGCATTTATATTTATAAATTAATTATACGCATTTAATTTTATATTATTTGTTAATATTATGAATTTTAATGTTACATTGTGTATGAGTGACATTTACGTGCTTCGTTTCTAAATGAATTGATATCGAAATTTCGTGCAAATTTAATATGTTGGACTTATATATGTCTTGTATATGAATATATGTTCGTTTCATGATTTCGGACTTAATTGATTGAGTTTTGGAATATTTGAATATTGATATTAAGTTTTAGGTTGAAGTTTTAAACGTTTAAATCCTTTTCGAATCGTTTTCGATTTGTTTAACTCCGTTTTCAATTCCGATTTTTGTGCCAACTTGGTATACTTGAATTATGTGAGTTATTAACGTGTTTACATGCTTACGTTGTAATTTTAGGCTCGTTTGATGTAGTTTTGATTTCGGTTTTTGGAGACGGAACTTATAGGGCTTAAAATGCTTTTAGAGCGCCCTGGGTTCCGGAGGACATACCTTGAGATCAGGAATTCGGATTCGAATTCCGTCACCTCCGTTGCCTTCGTGTCGACGATTCGGAGACAATGGAACAAGCCTGATACCTCTTTGAGATCATTAAGACCTCCGAAATCCAACCGTAACAAGCAACTCGTGCAAGAAGAACCCTTTTGTTGACTAATCTTCATGGTGGGACCCCTTAACACCTCTCTAACCTAACCATACTCTAACCCATGACTTGTGTACTAGATTTAAGCCTTTCTTCTCCCTTTTGATCAGCCAAACGAGGCAAACCCCTTATTTTTCCTGCTGCAACTGATCGAGAGAGAGGGAGAGAAGAAAAGAGGAAGAACCTTGGCTACCTTTGTGATTTTGAGCTCAAATCACTTGCCTTCTTCACCAAATCTTCAAGGTATGAATATTTATGTATCCTCTACTCTTTTATACATGATTTCATCCATTTAACACTTGTTTTGGATCAGATTTGATTAGGGTTTGAGTTATGAGCTTGATATGAATTTTTGGGGATAATTGCTCTTGTGAACAATCGAGCTCATGTGTACCGTTTTGGCGCCCCAGACTTGCTGCATGCTTTCGATGCTCTTAACGTGTGATTTGGCCTTTTAATTCTAAATGAAATATGCTCCTAACATTCTAAATATGTTGTATATCAAGTTTCATGAGATTTGTAGTTGATTTGGTATGCTTTTGGGACTGATTTTGTATAGGGTCTGTTTTGCCGGTAAGCATTATTTGCGTTTTTGAGTCTGTACCATGACACCCCCCTGTCTCATTTGCTTTGAAATGTGAGACACCCCCGTGTCATGCCCTTTTAGCAGGTCTGTACTGAGACACCCCCGTGTCTCAGTCTATTCAAATTGAGGGACACGGGCGTGTCCCTCCCCCTATGCAGCTCTTGTCTTTTCCTTTTCGGTTTTTGGTTTGTTTCACCTCTTTAATGCCTTTATCTTCATTTGTGATGAACTATGAACTTTTTTTACTATGTGTTGGGAGTATTGTGGTTTAATTTCATATCATTTGGATGAAATTTAGGCTTTCTTTTGCCTAATGTCGTTTATGTGCGCTTTTGTGTCGTTTGTAATTTCCGTAACTCATTTCCCCTATCATATGATTCCTTCTTGTTGTCAAACTTTGGAAATATGTTACATTATGTAATATGAATACGTTTGAATGTATGTAATTGTTTATTTTCTAATTAGAAATGGGATCTAACTTGTGCTATGATTATATTTGAATTTCTTGAATTGAATTGATTGGAAACGTGAAATTATGAATTCGAATGAAAGTGAATGAATGATTGAATGACTTGATTATATGATTTAAATTCCTTTGACGAGAAATGTGAAGGATATGAACTCGTTTGAATACGAATGCTTCATTGAGTGAATGAATTGAATGTTTATATGTCTTTAAGACTTTAATAGTGCACATGAACGTGTTCATTACATTATAGCATCTTTTCTTCATTCTTATCATGATCATTACATTGTCGAGCGTCTTAATTGGTCATATTGAGTCTCACTTCACCTTTATTGCACAGATTTTGATTCCGTTGGAGATGAGGCCCGTCCGAGAGGCTCTTGTGTTCTCCTTTTTGCGGTTTGAGGTGGGTTTCTCTTCTAATTAGATAAATGACCCTATATACCTTCAATGTGAAAAGCTTTCGACCAAAATTAATATATGTATATAGAGTCATTTTAAAGAGTTAATGTTTTCGACGTAAAGCCCTTATTTCATGATCCTACCTAATATTTTGGCGAGAAATGAATGAATGAATGAATGCCCTGAATGGGGCCCAGGGACTTGGTGTGAGTGGTGACCCGGGGAGGCAAGGGCTGACGGTGATCCCTCACACTAGTCCCACAAATGAACGGCCTAACCGGACCTCGTTAGGAGTTAGCGAGGAATGGACACTGAGTGCCATCATGGGAGTCATGTTCCCCTTTTGGTCAATGAATGGGTGGATGGGCCTTGCAAACCCGCCACCAACCCGGAGGAAGAAGGTGTAAATGTTAATAAATGTGCACAAAAGAATGATATGCATGAAAAGAAAGAATGAATGAATGTTAATGAATTACACGAGGTGTTGGTTGGAGATAATGCATGCCCACTCGCCGGGCCAATAATGACCTAATGTTAATGAATCGTTATAATACCTTTTGATGATTTATATTCGCCCACTTGGGAAATTCTTTAAAAACCTCCCTTGGGATTATAACTTGCATTTGATTGTTTAATTACTGTCGTATATTATAAGTATGCCCTGTTGTTATACCCACCAGTCCCTTTTGGACTGAACCCGTTTGGTTTTCAGTTATGTTGTGCAGGTGTCAAGGGAGCTAGGCGGGAATTCGAGTCATAGGTTTTATGTTCGCTTTTGGCCCTTGTATTTTTGGTCTTACACTTGCATATTGCACTTTTGATCATTTTATATGAACGATAATGGAGCGCACTTGATGATTGAACCTTGACGGCATTTGTTGATGTATAGAGCTTATTCTGGAGCTTAAATCATCATTGTTTATATTATGGCCAGTTATTGCTTCCGCAAATGTATTTACTCTGATTTTATATTTTAAGGGTTAGCCCGCCTAGCATAGCGTGTGTGTTTATCCCCGTTCGCCGTGACTTAGCTCGAGTATGGATCGTCCATTTCATATACAGGTCGGGTCTCGGTGCGGGGGATGTGGTACCTTGCGCTCGGGTGCTACATCCTTAAGTGGTATCAGAGCTACGGGTTGCAAAACTGGGGCTCTCGTGTCGTGTGGGTCGGTCTAGGTTGTTCGGCATAGGAACTACGTGATAATATGCGCATAGCATCGATCTTGAACATGAAATTATCTTTCTTTTTAATTTTGTCGAATTACTTGTTTCATTTTATATTGAATCCGTGTCTTTCGTGTTGAATATGTGCCATATGCATGTACTAATCGCATGCATATATCCTTGAAATAAGTTATGAATTACAGGTTATGAAGATAATATCAAACCACGGCCAAGTTCCATGATAAAGACGATCTATTGTAAGTTCTTTCGGAGTCATGGAAGATAGGAGGGATGCACCGGGGAAGAATATGGAGAGTTTGAGATGAGAGACCTTCCTATATGGAGCTAGAGTTCAAGGGTTGGGAGCTGGAATGGGAGGTTCCACTTTAGGGATGCTATGGTAGAGAGAGACACTTGGTAAGATAAGAAGTTATTCGGGGAAAATAGTTATGACTCCTAATATGGGTACATACACGGCTCTACTACATAAGGTGCCTTTAATGGGATTCAACGGGATCTTCAACCAAAGGAATGAAGTGAGGAAAACCTTGAAGGTATTTTGGTTCCGGATGCGGATCATCGAAGGGTTCGGTAGGAATTATGAACCAAGGGTCGACAAAGAAGGATTTCTGACTAAGCCTAGTGAATCGAAATCAAGTTTGTCGAAGTTAAGATCAGGAAGAGTTGGATTTGGGTGCTTTGGATTTTGATTAAGATAGGAAATGAGTCTGGAAGGGAGTACAGAGAGGCAAGTAACGGGGTGATAATGCTAAGGACAGAATCAGAGTTCATTCTCCAAATCCAAGCTGAATTGGCATGTTGTGAGGTCGACTTGGGATATATCGAGCAACACATGGAAACGGCAAAGAAAGGCAAAGACTCGTTGCAAGGATATCATGTGCTCAAGTATAAGCAATTGGAGGTGAATTAAACTCATAAAGAACATGCACGGGATACTTGATCGAGGGACGACTAGAAGTAGAGATCGAATTTCGAGGAGAAGTTTGAACGCTAACTCCTTGGATGTGGAAGAATTAGGGATCAAGAAATTGCAATCTCAGATAGTCGAAGATGTAAGTTGATTTACAACGATTCATGGAAATCTCGAAGACCGTGGGAAAGGCAAGGAATAATCGCCAAGTCAAAGTAACCTCGGGATTGGAGGAACGAGGGAAAAGATAACGAGCTAACAGCTTACTATATTGGTGACAGGTTCCAAAACATTCATGGCACGTGCGTCATACTTCGCATCAAATTATTATTTCTTTTCTTTACTTATGTTTTTGCGCGCATTTCTATTTGATTTTGTTGCTTTAATGTGTGGCATATTTAATTGTTGCAAGTATGCCACGTGCATCATCATTTTGACCCGACAAGCATTATAAAGTTTCTTTCACCTTTCGTGTTGAATATGTGTCATATGCATGTACTAATCGCATGCATATATCCTTGGAATAAGTTATGAATTACAGGTTATGAAGATAATATCAAACCACGGCCAAGTTCCACGATAAAGACGATCTATTGTAAGTTCTTCCAGAGTCATGGAAGATAGGAGGGATGCACCGGGGAAGAATATGGAGAGTTCGAGGTGAGAGGCCTTCCTATATGGAGCTAGAGTTCAAGGGTTGGGAGCCGGAATGGGAGGTTCCACTTTAGGGATGCTATGGTAGAGAGAGACACTTGGTGAGATAAGAAGTTGTTCGGGGAAAATAGTTATGACTCCTAATATGGGTACATACACGGCTCTACTACATAAGGTGCTTTAATGGGATTCAACGGTATCTTCAACCGAAGGAATGAAGTGAACAAAACCTTGAAGGTATTTTGGTTCCGGATGCGGATCATCGAAGGGGTTCGGTAGGAATTATGAACCAAGGGTCGACAAAGAAGGATTTCTGACTAAGCCTAGTGAATCGAAATCAAGTTTGTCGAAGTTAAGACCAGGAAGAGTTGGATTTGGGTGCTTTGGATTTCGATTAAGATAGGAAACGAGTCTGGAAGGGAGTATAGAGAGGCAAGTAACGGGGTGATAATGCTAAGGACAGAATCAGAGTTCATTCTCCAAATCCAAGCTGAATTGGCATGTTGTGAGGTCGACTTGGGATATATGGAGCAACAAATGGAAACGGCAAAGAAAGGCAAAGACTCGTTGCAAGGAAATCATGCGCTCAAGTATAACCAATTGGAGGTGAATTAAACTCATAAAGAACATGCACGGGATTATTGATCGAGGGACGAGTAGAAGTAGAGATCGAATTTCGAGGAGAAGTTTGAATGCTAACTCCTTGGACGTGGAAGAATTAGGGATTAAGAAATTGTAATCTCAGATAGTCGAAGATATAAGTTGATTTACAACGATTCATGGAAATCACCAAGTCAAAGTAACCTCGGGATTGGAGGAATGAGGGAAAAACTATCGAGCTAACAGCTTACTATATTGGTGACAGGTTCCAAAACATTCATGGCACGTGCATCATATTTCGCATCAAATTATTATTTCTTTTCTTTACTTATGTTTGTGCACATATTTCTATTTGATTTTGTTGCTTTAATGTGCGGCATATTTAATTGTTGCAAGTATGCCACGTGCATCATCATTTTGACCCGACATGCATTATTAAGTGTTTACTTGATAGGAAGTTTCTTTCACGTCACTCATCAAATTGTTTTCAACCGAGCCATATTCGAATCAAGAAAAGGAGAATTTTCGGGTTGCACTGGTCTATTAAAAAGGAAAGTGGGAATTCCAAGGCTCGGAAGAATAGGGTCGGAAATAGGAAGGACAGAAGTGAGTTGCTCTCCTTACTTAATCACTTCAAAGTGAAGGCGAGTGAGATCATCAAACGTGGATGGGTGAGTGTTTGGTCATTCAAGTATAGAACATATGAGGATTTTGAGGCATAGTTAGTTGAAAGAATTTCTAACAAAGAATCGAGTGTCAAATCGGATCACTACTATGGAAGATTCCCAAAACATTGGTGAACGGTACACTAAACATCCATGGCATATGCATACACGCATTGTTAATTTAAATAATTTTGATAATCTGTGTTTTGATTCTTTGATGTGCTAACAATTGTCGTATAATCGATGTTGGTTGTAAATAAGTGATAATTGTTCCCTGGCCTTATGTGGTTGTTTTGATTAAGTTGTCGTAATTGGACGTTTTAATGCTTTCTCCTTGATGTTGCTCTTCGTTGTGGTTGTATTTTGTATTTTGAACTTCATTGCCTGTTTGCGAGAGACGGGGTTCTCTCATTGTTGTTCGAGAGACGGGGTTCTCTCATTGCTGCTTTTGAGAGATGGGGTTCTCTCATTGTTGTTCGAGAGACGGGGTTCTCTCATTGCTGCTTTGAGAGACGGGGTTCTCTCATTGCTGCTTTTGAGAGACGGGGTTCTCTCATTGTTGTTCGAGAGACGGGGTTCTCTCTTTGCTGCCTTTGAGAGATGGGGTTCTCTCATTGTTGTTTGAGAGACAGGGTTATCTCCGATTTGCTTGTGAGGAACGGGGTTCCTTCATTAAATGTTTTCAGGCAGATAATGAATCCGAGGACGGATTCTTTTATGGGGGAGAGGTTGTAACGCCCCAGTTTTTAGGTAGTGCAGCATGACGTATGTGTTTATCAAATTGCGCGAAATAATTATTTATACGTGATTTACATATTTAATTTATTTTTTAAATGTATTAAATGTTAATTACTATATTTTAATGATACCAATATCAAATATATTTACATAATATTAATATATATATATATATGTTAATTGTGGTACGTATTGTATTACATATTTGCATGAACTCATGCAATACATTGTTTCATAATTGATGCATGCATTTATATTTGTAAATTAATTATACGTATTTAACTTTATATTATTTGTTAATATTATGAATTTTAATGTTACATTGTGTATGAGTGACATTTACGTGCTTCGTTTCTATATGAATTGATATCGAAATTTCGTGCAAATTTAATATGTTGGACTTATATGTGTCTTGTATATGAATATATGTTCGTTTCATGATTTCGGACTTAATTGATTGAGTTTTGGAATATTTGAATATTGATATTAAGTTTTAGGTTGAAGTTTTAAACGTTTAAATCCTTTTCGAATCTTTTTCGATTTGTTTAACTCCGTTTTCAATTCTGATTTTTGTGCCAACTTGGTATACTTGAATTATGTGAGTTATTGACGTGTTCACATGCTTAAGTTGTAATTTTAGGCTCATTTGATTTAGTTTTGATTTCGGTTTTTGGAGACGGAACTTATAGGGCTTAAAACGCTTTTAGCGCGCCCTGGGTTCCGGACGACATACCTTTGAGCTCGGGAATTCGGATTCGAATTCCGTCACCTCCATTGCCTTCGTATCGATGACTCGGAGACAATGAAACAAGCCTCATACCTTTTTGAGATCATTAAGACCTCCGAAATCCAACCGTAACAAGAAACTCGTGCAAGAAGAACCCTTTTGTTGACTAGTCTTCATGGTGGGACCCCTTAACACCTCTCTAACCTAACCATACTCTAACCCATGACTTGTGTACTAGAGTTAAGCCTTTCTTCTCCCTTTTGATCAGCCAAACGAGATAAACCCCTTATTTTTCTGCTGCAACTGATCGAGAGAGGGGGAGAGAAGAAAAGAGGAAGAACCTTGGCTACCTTTGTGATTTTGAGCTCAAATCACTTCCCTTCTTCACCAAATCTTCAAGGTATGAATATTTATGTATCCTCTACTCTTTTATACATGATTTAATCCATTTAACACTTGTTTTGGATCAGATTTGGTTAGGGTTTGAGTTATGAGCTTGATATGAATTTTTGGGGGTAATTGCTCTTGTGACCTTGCTTGGTTGTGCAGCTGATTTCGTGGCTTTAGACTGAGTTTTGGGACTTGTTTCTTTGCCTTTTTGTTTCTTTATTGATAGTATGTGATGTTGGGATGATTTTCTCTTTAGACACTTTGACGAAATTATGAGTTATGGAGCCCCAAACTTGATGATCAAAACTGCCTCCCCTGTTTTGGAACTGCTGCGACGTTTTGTGGCTTTTGCTTGATCAAATGACCTTCTTTTCGTGTGAACTTGCATGGATATGATGTACACTCATTGTTTTATATTTTAGGATTCATATTGCAAGCCTTTGGATCCATTTTAAGCCCCAAAACCGAAATACATGACCTGTTCTTAAGCATGACAGAACTGGACTGCTGCTGTTACACTTTTGTGGTTTGTTGGTCATCCTAATGTGCTCCAATTCGTGTCAATTTGCATATATATGAATTATGTTAATTGCTTATCATGTTAGTATTCATTCCCTAAAGTTTCAGCTTCAAATTCAGCCCCTAAGTACTTGATCATGGCATGAATGAACAATCGAGCTCATATGTACGGGTTTGGCGCCCCAGACTTGCTGCATGGTTTCGATGCTCTTAACGTGTGATTTGGCCTTTTCATTCTAAATGAAATATGCTCCTAACATGCTAAATATGTTTTATATCAAATTCCATGAGATTTGGAGTTGATTTGGCATGCTTTTGGGACTGATTTTGTTTAGGGTCTGTTTTGGCCGGTAAGTTTTGTTTGCATTTTTGAGTCTGTACCATGACACCCCGGTGTCTCATTTGCTTTGAAATGTGAGACACCCCCGTGTCATGCCCTTTTAGCAGGTCTGTACTGAGACACCCCCGTGTCTCAGTCTATTCAAATTGAGGGACACGGGCGTGTCCCTCCCCCTGCGCAGCTCTTGTCTTTTCCTTTTCGGTTTTTGATTTGTTTCACCTCTTTAATGCCTTTATCTTCATTTGTGATGAACTATGAACTTGTTTTACTATGTGTTGGGAGTATTGTGATTTAATTTCATATCATTTGGATGAAATTTAGGCATGTTTTTGCTGAATGCCGTTTATGTGCGCTTTTGTGTCGTTTGTGATTTCCGTAACTCATTTCCCCTATCATATGATTCCTTCTTGTTGTCAAACTTTGGAAATATGTTACATTATGTAATATGAATACGTTTGAATGTATGTAATTGTTTATTTTCTAATTAGAAATGGGATCTAACTTGTGCTATGATTATATTTGAATTTCTTGAATTGAATTGATTGGAAACGTGAAATTATGAATTCGAATGAAAGTGAATGAATGATTAAATGACTTGATTATATGATTTAAATTCCTTTGACGTGAAATGTGAAGGATATGAAATCGTTTGAATACGAATGCTTCATTGAATGAATGAATTGAATGTTTATATGTCTTTAAGACTTTAATAGTGCATATGAACGTGTTCATTACATTATAGCATCTTTTCTTCATTCATATCATGATCATTACATTGCCGAGCGTCTTAATTGGTCATATTGAGTCTCAATTCACCATTATTGCACAGATTTTGATTCCGTTGGAGACGAGGCCGGTCCGAGAGGCTCTTGTGTTCTTCTTTTTGCGGTTTGAGGTGGGTTTCTCTTCTAATTAGATAAATGACCCTATATACCTTCAATGTGAAAAGCTTTCGACCAAAATTAATATATGTATACAGAGTCGTTTTAAAGAGTAAATGTTTTCAACGTAAAGCCCTTATTTCATGATCCTACCTAATGTTTTGGTGAGAAATGAATGAATGCACTGAATGGGGCCCAGGGACTTGGTGTGAGTGGTGACCCGAGGAGGCAAGGGCTGACGGTGATCTATCACACTAGTCCCACCAATGAACGGCGTAACCGGACCTCGTTAGGAGTTAGCGAGGAATGGACGCTGAGTGCCATCTGGGGAGTCATGTTCCTCTTTTGGTCAATGAATGGGTGGATGGGCCTTGCAAACCCGCCACCAACCCGGAGGAAGAAGGTGTAAATGTTAATAAATGTGCACAAAAGAATGATATGCATGAAAAGAAAGAATGAATGAATGTTAATGAATTACACGAGGTGTTGGTTGGAGATAATGCACGCCCACTCGTCGGGCCAATAATGACCTAATGTTAATGAATCATTATAATCCCTTTTGATGATTTCTATTCGCCCACTTGGGAAATTCTTTAAAAACCTCACTTGGGATTATAACTTGCATTTGATTGTTTAATTACTATCGTATATTATAAGTATGCCCTGTTTTTATACCCACCAGTCCCTTTTGGACTGAACCCATTTGGTTTTCAGTTATGTTGTGCAGGTGTCAAGGGAGCTAGGCGGGAATTCGAGTCATAGGTTTTATGTTCGCTTTTAGCCCTTGTATTTTTGGTCTTACACTTGCATATCGCACTTTTGATCATTTTATATGAACGATAATGGAGCGTACTTGATGATTGAGCCTTGACGACATTTGTTGATGTATAGAGCTTATTCTGGAGCTTAAATCATCATTGTTTTTATTATGGCCAGTTATTGCTTCCGCAAATGTATTTACTCTGATTTTATGGTTTAAGGGTTAGCCCGCCTAGCATAGCGTGTGTGTTTGTCCCCATTCTCCGTGACTTAGCTCGAGTATGGATCGTCCATTTCATTTCCGGGTCGGGTCTCGGTGAGGGGGATGTGGTACCTTGCGCTCGGGTGCTACATCCTTAAGTGGTATCAGAGCTACGGGTTGCAAAACTCGGGCTCTCGTGTCGTGTGGGTAGGTCTAGGTTGTTCGGCATAGGAACTACGTGATAATGTGCGCATTGCATCGATCTTAAACTTGTCTTTCTTCTTAATTTTGTCGAATTACTTGTTGTATTTTATATTGATTCCGTGCCTTTCATGTTGAATATGTGCCATATGCATGTACTAATCGGATGCATATATCCTTGAAATAAGTTATGAATTACAGGTTATGAAGATAATATCAAACCACGGCCAAGTTCCACGATAAAGACGATCTATTGTAAGTTCTTCCCGAGTCATGGAAGATAGGAGGGATACACCGGGGAAGAATATGGAGAGTTCGAGATGAGAGGCCTTCCTATATGGAGCTAGAGTTCAAGGGTTGGGAGCCGGAATGGGAGGTTCCACTTTAGGGATGCTATGGTTGAGAGAGACACTTGGTAAGATAAGAAGTTGTTTGGGGAAAATAGTTATGACTCCTAATATGGGTACATACACGGCTCTACTACATAAGGTGCCTTTAATGGGATTCAACAGGATCTTCAACCGAAGGAATGAAGTGAGCAAAACCTTGAAGGTATTTTGGTTCCGGACGCGGATCATCGAAAGGGTTCGGTAGGAATTATGAACCAAGGGTTGACAAACAAGGATTTCTGACTAAGCCTAGTGAATCGAAATCAAGTTTGTCGAAGTTATGACCGGGAAGAGTTGGATTTGGGTGCTTTGGATTTCGATTAAAATAGGAAACGAGTCTGGAAGGGAGTCGAGAGAGGCAAGTAACGGGGTGATAATGCTAAGGACAGAATCAGAGTTCATTCTCCAAATCCAAGCTGAATTGGCATGTTGTGAGGTCGACTTGGGATATATGGAGCAACAGATGGAAACGTCAAAGAAAGGCAAAGACTCGTTGCAAGGAGATCATGCGCTCAAGTATAAGCAATTGGAGGTGAATTAAACTCATAAAGAACATGCACGGGATTCTTGATCGAGGGACGACTAGAAGTAGAGATCGAATTTCGAGGAGAAGTTTGAATGCTAACTCCTTGGACGTGGAAGAATTAGGGATCAAGAAATTGCAATCTCAGATAGTCGAAGATATAAGTTGATTTACAACAATTCATGAAAATCTCGAAGACCGTGGGAAAGGCAAGGAATAATCGCCAAGTCAAAGTAACCTCGGGATTGGAGGAACGAGGGAGAAGCTATTGAGCTAACAGCTTACTATATTGGTGACAGGTTCCAAAACATTCATGGCACGTGCATCATATTTCGCATCAAATTATTATTTTTTTTCTTTACTTATGTTTGTGCGCGTATTTCTATTTGATTTTGTTGCTTTAATGTGCGGCATATTTAATTGTTGCAAGTATGCCACGTGCATCATCATTTTGACCCGACATGCATTATTAAGTGTTTACTTGATAGGAAGTTTCTTTCACCTCACTCATCAAATTGTTTTCAACCGAGCTATATTCGAATCAAGAGAAGGAGAATTTTCGGGTTGCACCAGTCGATTAAAAAGGAAAGTGGGAATTCCAAGGCTCGGAAGAATAGGGCCGGAAATAGGAAGGAAAGAAGTGAGTTGCTCTTCTTACTTAATCACTTCAAAGTGAAGGCGAGTGAGATCATCGAACGTGGCATGACTAGAATTTCCTAGCCCAAGGAAGCTAAGCCGAAGAGGTTGAGAATTTTGGACCCAAGAAGCAACGGAATGGGTTCATCGGATAAGAATAGAAAATGTTAAAGGGGAGAGCCGAGTGAGAAAGATCAAATTAACAGTTGTGCCCGAATGGGTCACTTCAAAAGGACTAATGGAAATGCAAGAATTAACAAGTAACGAGACTCCACAAAGCAAGGACAAGGGACGGATTGGGAGATTTTAACACCGGTGGACTTCGAGATCAATGTAGTAAAGGATTTTGGGAATAATATCGGAAGGGACAAATGCTTCGGGAGATGAAGATACGGATTCAAAGAGAGTCTGAAAATTCAATGGACAGGATGGGGTAAAGGATGATCGATGGAAACCTTGATTGCAAGATCAACGACGGGGTCCTCTCATTGCTGCTTTTGAGAGACGGGGTTCTCTCATTGTTGTTCGAGAGACAGGGTTCTCTCATTGCTACTTTTGAGAGACGGGGTTCTCTCATTGTTGTTCGACAGAATGGGTTCTCTCATTGTTGCCTTTGAGAGACGGGGTTCTCTCATTGTTGTTTGAGAGGCGGGGTTCTCTCCGAGTTGCTTGTGAGGAACGGGGTTCCTTCATTAATTGTTTTCAGGCAGATAGTGAATCCGAGGACGGATTCTTTTAAGGGGGAGAGGTTGTAACGCCCCAGTTTTCAGGTAGTGCAGCATGACGTATGTGTTTATAAAATTGCGAGAAATAATTATTTATATGTGATTTACATATTTAATTTATTTTTTAAATTTATTAAATGTTAATTACTATATTTTAATGATACTAATATCAAATATATTTACATAATATTAATATATATATATATATATATATGTTAATTGTGGTACGTATTGTATTATATATTTGCATGAACTCATGCAATACATTGTTTCATAATTGATGCATGCATTTATATTTATAAATTAATTATACGTATTTAACTTTATATTATTTGTTAATATTATGAATTTTAATGTTACATTGTGTATGAGTGACATTTACGTGCTTCGTTTCTATATGAATTGATATCGAAATTTCGTCCAAATTTAATATGTTGGACTTATATGTGTCTTGTATATGGATATATGTTCGTTTCATGATTTCGGACTTAATTGATTGAGTTTTGGAATATTTGAATATTGATATTAAGTTTTAGGTTGAAGTTTTAAACGTTTAAATCCTTTTCGAATCGTTTTCGATTTGTTTAACTCCGTTTTCAATTCCGATTTTTGTGCCAACTTGGTATACTTGAATTATATGAGTTATTAACGTGTTTACATGCTTACGTTGTAATTTTAGGCTCGTTTGATTTAGTTTTGATTTCGGTTTTTGGAGACGGAACTTATAGGGCTTAAAACGCTTTTAGCACGCCCTGGGTTCCGGACGACATAACTTGAGCTCGGGAATTCGGATTCGAATTCCGTCACCTCCATGGCCTTCGTATCGATGATTCGGAGACAATGGAACAAGCCTCATACCTTTTTGAGATCATTAAGACCTCCGAAATCCAACAGTAACAAGGAACTCGTGCGAGAAGAACCCTTTTGTTGACTAGTCTTCATGGTGGGACCCCTTAACACCTCTCTAACCTAACCATTCTCTAACCCATAACTTGTGTACTAGAGTTAAGCCTTTATTCTCCCTTTTGATCAGCCAAACGAGACAAACCCCTTATTTTTCTGCTGCAACTAATCGAGAGAGAGGGAGAGAAGAAAAGAGGAAGAACCCTGGCTACCTTTGTGATTTTGAGCTGAAATCACTTCCCTTCTTCACCAAATCTTCAAGGTACGAATATTTATGCATCCTCTACTTTTTTATACATGATTTCATCCATCTAACACTTGTTTTGGATCAGATTTGGTTAGGGTTTGAGTTATGAGCTTGATATGAATTTTTGGGGGTAATTGCTCTTGTGACCTTGCTTGGTTGTGCAGCTGATTTCGTGGCTTTTAACTGAGTTTTTGGACTTGTTTTTTTGCCTTTTTGTTTCTTAACTGCTAGTATGTGATGTTTGGATCATTTTCTCTTTAGACCCTTTGATGAAATTATGAGTTATGGAGCTCCAAACTTGATGATAAAAACTACCTCCCCTGTTTTGGAACTACTGTGACGTTTTGTGGCTTTTGCTTGATCAAATGACCTTCTTTTCGAGTGAACTTGCATGGATATGATTTAAACTCATTGTTTTATATTTTAGGATTCATATTGCAAGCCTTTGGATCCATTTTAAGCCCCAAAACCGAAATACATGACCTGTTCTTATGCATGACAGAACTGGACTGCTGCTGTTGCATTTTTTTGGGTTGTTGGTCATCCTAATGTGCTCCAATTCGTGTCCATTTGCATATACATGAATTATGTTAGTTGCTTATCATGTTAGTATTCATTCCCTAAAGTTTCAGCTTCAAATTCAGCCCCTAAGTACTTGATCATGGCATGATTGAACAATCGAGCTCATATGTACGATTTTGGCGCCCCAGACTTGCTGCATAGTTTCGATGCTCTTAACGTGTGATTTGGCCTTTTCATTCTAAATGAAATATGCTCCTAACATGCTAAATATGTTGTATATCAAGTTTCATGAGATTTGTATTTGATTTGGTATGCTTTTGGGACTGATTTTGTTTAGGGTCTGTTTTGCCGGTAAGCTTTGTTTGCGTTTTTGAGTCTGTACCATGACACCCCCCGTGTCTCATTTACTTTGAAATGTGAGACACCCCCGTGTCATGCCCTTTTAGGAGGTCTGTACTGAGACACCCCCGTGTCTCAGTCAATTCAGATTGAGGGACACGGGTGTATCCCTCCCCCTGCGCAGCTCTTGTCTTTTCCTTTTTGGTTTTTGGTTTGTTTCACCTCTTTAATGCCTTTATCTTCATTTGTGATGAGCTATGAACTTGTTTTACTATGTGTTGGGAGTATTTTGGTTTAATTTCATATCATTTGGATGAAATTTAGGCATGCTTTTGCTGAATGCCGTTTATGTGCGTTTTTGTGTCGTTTGTGATTTCCGTAACTCATTTTCCCTATCATATGATTCCTTCTTCTTGTCAAACTTTGGAAATATGTTACATTATGTAATATGAATACGTTTGAATGTATGTAATCGTTTATTTTCTAATTAGAAATGAGATCTAACTTGTGCTATGATTATATTTGAATTTCTTGAATTGAATTGATTGGAAACGTGAAATTATGAATTCGAATGAAAGTGAATGAAAGATTGAATGACTTGATTATATGATTTAAATTCCTTTGACGTGAAATGTGAAGGATATGAACTCGTTTGAATACGAGTGCTTCATTGAATAAATGAGTTGAATGTTTATGTCTTTAAGACTTTAATAGTGCACATGAGCGTGTTCATTACATTATAGCATCTTTTCTTCATTCATATCATGATCATTACATTGCTGAGCGTCTTAATTGGTCATATTGAGTCTCACTTCACCTTTATTACACAGATTTTGATTTCGTTGGAGACGAGGCCGGTCCGAGAGGCTCTTATGTTCTCCTTTTTGCGGTTTGAGGTGGGTTTCTATTCTAATTAGATAAATGACCCTATATACATTCAATGTGAAAAGCTTTCGACCAAAATTAATATATGTATATACAGTCGTTTTAAAGAGTAAATTTTTTCAACGTGAAGCCCTTATTTCATGATCCTACCTAATGTTTTAGCGAGAAATGAATGAATGAATGCCCTGAATGGGGCCCAGGGACTTGGTGTGAGTGGTGACCCGAGGAGGCAAGTGCTGACGGTGATCCCTCACAGTAGTCCCACCAATGAACGGCATAACCGGACCTCGTTAGGAGTTAGCGAGGAATGGGCGTTGAGTGCCTTCTGGGGAGTCATGTTCCCCTTTTGGTCAATGAATGGGTGGATGGGCCTTGCAAACCCTCCACCAACCCCGGAGGAAGAAGGTGTAAATCTTAATGAATGTGCACAAAAGAATGATATGCATGAAAACAAAGAAAGAATGAATGTTAATGAATTACACGAGGTGTTGGTTGGAGATAATGCACGCCCACTCGCCGGGCCAATAATAACCTAATGTTAATGAATCGTTATAATCCCTTTTGATGATTTCTATTCGCCCACTTGGGAAATTCTTTAAAAACCTCACTTGGGATTATAACTTGCATGTGATTGTTTAATTACTGTCGTATATTATAAGTATGCCCTGTTTTTATACCCACCAGTCCCTTTTGGACAGAACCCGTTTGGTTTTCAGTTATGTTGTGCAGGTGTCAAGGGAGCTAGGCGGGAATTCGAGTCATAGGTTTTATGTTCGCTTTTAGCCCTTGTATTTTTGGTCTTACATTTGCATATTGCACTTTTGATCATTTTATATGAGCGATAATGGAGCGTACTTGATGATTGAGCCGTGACGGCATTTGTTGATGTATAGAGCTTATTCTGGAGCTTGAATCATCATTGTTTATATTATGGCCAGTTATTGCTTCCGAAAATGTATTTACTCTGATTTTATGGTTTAAGGGTTAGCCCGCGTAGCATAGCGTGTGTGTTTGTCCCCGTTCACCGTGGCTTAGCTCGAGTATGGATCGTCCATTTCATATCCGGGTCGGGTCTCGGTGAGGGGGATGTGGTACCTTGCGCTCGGGTGCTGCATCCTTAAGTGGTATCAGAGCTACGGGTTGCAAAACTCGGGCTCTCGTGTCGTGTGGGTAGGTCTAGGTCGTTCGGCATAGGAACTACGTGATAATGAGCGCATTGCATCGATTTTGAACTTGTCTTTCTTTTTAATTTTGTCGAATTACTTGTTGCATTTTATTTTGAATCCGTGCCTTTCGTGTTGAATATGTGCCATATGCATGTACTAATCGCATGCATATATCCTTGAAATAAGTTATGAATTACAGGTTATGAAGATAATATCAAACCACGGCCAAGTTCCACGATAAAGACGATCTATTGTAAGTTCTTCCGGAGTCATGGAAGATAGGAGGGATGCACCGGGGAAGAATATGGAGAGTTCGAGATGAGAGGCCTTCCTATATGGAGCTAGAGTTCAAGGGTTGGGAGCCGGAATGGGAGGTTCCACTTTAGGGAAGCTATGGTAGAGAGAGACACTTGGTAAGATAAGAAGTTATTCGGGGAAAATAGTTATGACTCCTAATATGGGTACATACACGGCTCTACTACATAAGGTGCCTTTAATGGGATTCAACGGGATCTTCAACCGAAGGAATGAAGTGAACAAAACCTTGAAGGTATTTTGGTTCCGGATGCGGATCATCGAAGGAGTTCGGTAGGAATTATGAACCAAGGGTCGACAAAGAAGGATTTCTGACTAAGCCTAGTGAATCGAAATCAAGTTTGTCGAAGTTAAGACCGGGAAGAGTTGGATTTGGGTGCTTTGGATTTCGATTAAGATAGGAAACGAGTCTGGAAGGGAGTAGAGAGAAGCAAGTAACGGGGTGATAATGCTAAGGACAGAATCAGAGTTCATTCTCCAAATCCAAGCTAAATTAGCATGTTGTGAGGTCGACTTCGCATATATGGAGCAACAAATGGAAACGGCAAAGAAAGGCAAAGACTCGTTGCAAGGAAATCATGCGCTCAAGTATAAGCAAGTGGAGGTGAATTAAACTCATAAGGAACATGCACGGGATTCTTGATCGAGGGACGACTAGAAGTAGAGATCGAATTTCGAGGAGAAGTTTGAATGCTAACTCCTTGGACGTGGAAGAATTAGGGATCAAGAAATTACAATCTCAGATAGTCGAAGATATAAGTTGATTTACAACGATTCATGGAAATCTCGAAGACGGTGGGAAAGGCAAGGAATAATCGCCAAGTCAAAGTAACCTCGGGATTGGAGGAACGAGGGAAAAGCTACCGAGCTAACAACTTACTATATTGGTAACAGGTTCCAAAACATTCATGGCACGTGCATCATATTTCGCATCAAATTATTATTTCTTTTCTTTACTTATGTTTGTACACGTATTTCTATTTGATTTTGTTGCTTTAATGTGCGGCATATTTAATTGTTGAAAGTATGCCACGTGCATCATCATTTTGACCCGATATGCATTATTAAGTGTTTACTTGATAGGAAATTTCTTTCACCTCACTCATCAAATTGTTTTCAACCGAGCCATATTCTAATCAAGAAAAGGAGAATTTTCGGGTTGTACCGGTCGATTAAAAAGGAATGTGGGAATTCTAAGGCTCGGAAGAATAGGGCCGGAAATAGGAAGGAAAGAAGTGAGTTGCTCTCCTTACTTAATCCCTTCAAAGTGAAGGCGAGTGAGATCATCAAACGTGGTTTGACTAGAATTTCCTAGCCCAAGGAAGCTAAGCCGAAGAGGTTGAGAATTTTGGACCCAAGAAGTAATGGAATGGGTTCATCGGATAAGAATAGAAAATGTTAAGGGGGAGAGCCGACTGAGAAAGATCAAATTCACAGTTGTGCCCGAATGGGTCACTTCAAAAGGACTAATGGAAATGCAAGAATTAACAAGTAATGAGACTCCACAAAGCAAGGACAAGGGATGGATTGGGAGATTTTAACACCGGTGGACTTCGAGATCAATGTAGTAAAGGATTTTGGGAATAATATCGGAAGGGACAAATGCTTCGGGAGATGAAGATACGGATTCAAAGAGAGTCTGAATATTCAATGGACAGGAAGGGGTAAAGGATGATCGATGGAAACCTTGATTGCAAGATCAACGCGTTATTTTCTTAATACCGGACACACATGAACTCAAATATCCCAAGGTTAAAAGGGGGTTGTGTTGTAACGTATCTCATACCTTGGAAACAATAGGACCGAGAAAGAAATTATAAGGAATTAGTAACGAAGGTATTGGATAAGAGAAGTTAATTCATCCGAGGATTGGGAATTAGCAATCGAGCTACCACAAGACTAGTTTGAGTATCCGAGAAGGCCGGGTAGACATGGTGGTGGAGAATGAATTAAGTGGATCTAAAATCAAGCGCACATTTGAGAGTGCAACCTTGGACCCTGGTGTATAGTAAAGAAGAGAAAACTAATCGTGGATGGGAGAGTGTTTGGTCATTCAAGTATCGAACATATGAGGATTTTGAGGCATGGTTAGTTGAAAGAATTTCTAACAAAGAATCGAGTGTTAAATCGGATCACTACTATGGAAGATTCCCAAAACATTGTTGAACGGTGCACTAAACATCCATGCCATATGCATACACGCATTGTTAACTTAAATAATTTTGATAATTTGTGCTTTGATTCTTTGATGTGTTAACCATTGTCGTATAATCGATGTTGGTTGTAAATAAGTGATAATTGTTCCCTGGCCTTATGTGGTTGTTTTGATTAAGTTGTCGTAATTGGATGTTTTATGCTTTCTCCTTGATGTTGCTCTTCGTTGTGGTTGTATTTTGTATTTTGAACTTCATTGCCTATTTGCGAGAGACGGGGTTCTCTCATTGCTGGTTTTGAGAGACGGGGTTCTCTCATTGTTGTTCGAGAGACGGGGTTATCTCATTGCTGCTTTTGAGAGAAGGGGTTCTCTCATTGTTGTTCGACAGACGGGGTTCTCTCATTGTTGTTCGAGAGACGGGGTTCTCTCTTTGCTGCCTTTGAGAGACGGGGTTCCCTCATTGTTGTTTGAGAGACGGGGTTCTCTCCGAGTTGCTTGTGAGGAACGGGGTTCCTTCATTAATTGTTTTCAGGTAGATAGTGAATCCGAGGACGGATTCTTTTAAGGGGGAGAGGTTGTAACGCCCCAGTTTTTACGTAGTGCAGGATGACTTATGTGTTTATCAAATTGCGCGAAATAATTATTTATACGTGATTTACATAGTTAATTTATTTTTTAAATGTATTAAATGTTAATTACTATATTTTAATGATACCAATATCAAATATATTTACATAATATTAATATATATATATATGTTAATTGTGGTACGTATTGTATTATATATTTGCATGAACTCATGCAATACATTGTTTCATAATTGATGCATGCATTTATATTTATAAATTAATTATACGCTTTTAACTTTATATTATTTGTTAATATTATGAATTTTAAAGTTACATTGTGTATGAGTGACATTTACGTGCTTCGTTTCTATATGAATTGATATCGAAATTTCGTGCAAATTTAATATGTTGGACTTATATGTGTCTTGTATATGAATGTATGTTCGTTTCATGATTTCGGACTTAATTGATTGAGTTTTGGAATATTTGAATATTGATATTAAGTTTTAGGTTGAAGTTTTAAACGTTTAAATCCTTTTCGAATCGTTTTCGATTTGTTTAACTCCGTTTTCAATTCCGATTTTTGTGCCAACTTGGTATACTTGAATTATGTGAGTTATTAACGTGTTTACATGCTTACGTTGTAATTTTAGGCTAGTTTGATTTAGTTTTGATTTCGGTTTTTGGAGACGGAACTTATAGGGCTTAAAACGCTTTTAGCGCGCCCTGGGTTCCGGACGACATACCTTGAGATCGGGAATTGGGATTCGAATTCCGTCACCTCCGTTGCCTTCGTATCGACGATTCAGAGACAATGGAACAATCCTCACACCTTTTTGAGATCATTAACACCTCCGTAATCCAACCGTAATAAGAAACTCGTGCAAGAAGAACCCTTTTGTTGACTTGTCTTCATGGTGGGACCCCTTAACACCTCTCTAACGTAACCATACTCTAACCCATGACTTGTGTACTAGAGTTAAGCCTTCTTCTCCCTTTTTATCAGCCAAACGAGACAAACCCCTTATTTTTCCTACTGCAACTGATCGAGAGAGAGGGAGAGAAGAAAAGAGGAAGAACCTTGGCTACCTTTGTGATTTTGAGCTCAAATCACTTCCCTTCTTCACCAAATCTTCAAGGTATGAATATTTATGTATCCTCTACTCTTTTATACATGATTTCATCCATTTAACACTTGTTTTGGATCAGATTTGGTTAGGGTTTGAGTTATGAGCTTGATATGAATTTTTTGGGATAATTGCTCTTGTGACCTTGCTTGGTTGTGCAGCTGATTTCGTGGCTTTAAACTGAGTTTTTGGACTTGTTTCTTTGCCTTTTTATTTCTTAACTGATAGTATGTTATGTTGGGATGATTTTATCTTTAGACCCTTTGATGAAATTATGAGTTATGGAGCTCCAAACTTGATGATCAAAACTGCCTCCCCTGTTTTGGAACTACTGCAACGTTTTGTGGCTTTTGCTTGGTCAAATGACCTTCTTTGCGTGTGAACTTGTATGGATATGATTTAAACTCATTTTTTTATATGTTAGGATTCATATTGCAAGCCTTTGGATCCATTTTAAGCCCCAAAACCGAAATACATGACCTGTTCTTATGCATGACAGAACTGGACTGCTGCTGTTGCATTTTTGTGGTTTGTTGGTCATCCTAATGTGCTCCAATTCGTGTCAATTTGCATATACATGAATTATGCTAGTTTCTTATCATGTTAGTATTCATTCCCTAAAGTTTCAGCTTCAAATTCAGCCCCTAAGTACTTGATCATGGCATGATTGAACAATCGAGCTCATATGTACGGTTTTGGCGCCCCAGACTTGCTGCATGGTTTCGATGCTCTTAACGTGTGATTTGGCCTTTTAATTCTAAATGAAATATGCTCCTAACATGATAAATATGTTGTATATCAAGTCTCATGAGATTTGGAGTTGATTTGGTATGCTTTTGGGACTGATTTTGTTTAGGGTCTGTTTTGCAGGTAAGCTTTGTTTGCGTTTCTGAGTCTGTACCATGACACCCCCGTGTCTCATTTGCTTTGAAATGTGAGAAACCCCCGTTTCATGCCCTTTTATCAGGTGTAACGCCCCGGTTTTTCGTTTTAACTAATGTGTCGTTTTGTTTATGAATTGCGCAATTTAATTATTTAATTATATGATTAATTGTTTTTAAATGTGTTATATTTGTTTTAAACTATAAACTGTTGTTATTTTAATGTAATTCAATTTATTTTAATTTGATACTTAGAGTTGAATTTCTTAATTAAGGTTCCATGTTACCATAAATATTTCAGTAAATTCTGTTAATTAATTTCAACATGTTATTAGTTGGCTTTAATTTATTTAAAATGGAATTTAAGTTTTAGTAATTAATTTATAACGTTATGAATTCATTCTTGCGCATGAATGTTTTATTTGGGCTTCGTTCTTATATGTAATGATATCGAAATGTCGTGAAAATTTAGTATGTCGTAAATATGTGTGTTATGAACATGTCTATATGCTCGGTTTATGTTTTCGGATTCATTTGATGTGTTAACGAATTTAATTTTGATTGTGGAACCAAATCGGGGGCTAACGAGCAATTAGCGCACCCTTGGTTCCGTACGTGATATCTTGAGCTCGGGAATTCGGATTCTAATTCCGACACCTCCTTTGCCTTCGTATCAACGATTCGGAGATAATGGAACAAGCCTCATACCATTTTGAAATCATTAAGATCTCCGAAATCCAACCGTAACGAGCAACTCGTGCAAGAAGAGCTCCTTTTGTTGACTAGTCTTCATGGCGGGACCCTTTTTACTCAACCTAACCTAACCAATCTTAACCATGACTTATGTACCTTGAGTTAAGCCCTTTCTTCCCCCTTTAGCTCTGAAAACCGATCCAAACATTTCCCTTTTCTTCTGGAACTGATCGAGAGAGAGAAAGAGAAGAAAAGGAAGAAAAACCCTTGGCCATTCTTGTGATTTTGAGCTCAAATCACCTCCCTTCTTCTTCCAATCTTCAAGGTATGAATATTTATGTCTTCTATACTCTATTATACTTGATTTCATCTACTTACAACTTGAATTGGATCAGATTTAGTTAGGTTTTGAGGGATGAGTTTGATATGAACTTTTAGGGATTTTTGTTCTTGTGACCTATCTACTTGTGTAGCTGATTTTCTTGCTTATACATGATTATATGAGCTTTTTTATTGGCCTATTTCTTTCCTAACTGATATTATATGATGTTAGGAGGATTTTATCTCTTGACCCTTTGATAAAATTATGAGATTTGGAGCTTCAAACTTGATGTTCAAAACGGCCTCCCCTGTTTCGGGACTGCTGTGTGGAATTATGGTTTGTTGCTTGGTCTTATGGTCTCCATTTCGTGTGAAATTGCATGGATATGATGTACACTTATTGCTCTATATGTTAGCATTCATTTTGCAAGTATTTGGATCCATTTTAAGCCCAAAAACCAAAAGATATGGCCTGTTCTTAAGCATGATCTATGACAGACCTGCTGCTGTTGCGTTTTGTGACTTGTTGGTCATTCTAATATGCTTTAATTCGTGCCATTTTGCATATATATGATGTAAATTAGTTGTTTAGTATGTTAGCATGCATTCCCCAAGGTTTCAGTTCCAAATTCAGCTCCTAAGTACTTGATCATGGCTTGATTGAAACAATAGGGCTCTTATATATGATTTTGGCGACCCAGTTTTGCTGCATGATTTAGATGCCCTTAATGTGTGATTTAGCCTTTGAACTCTAAATGAAATATGTTCCTTACATGCTAAATATGTTTTATATTAAGTTTCATATCATTTGGAGTTGATTTGGTATGCTTTTGGATTGATTTTGTATGGGGTCAGTTTTGCCGGTAGAGCCTTGTATGCGATTTTGGTTCTGTACCGTGACACCCCCGTGTCTCATTTACCCTAAAATGTGAGACATGGGCGTGTCACACCTTCTGGGCATGTCTGTACTGAGCCACGGTCGTGGCTCAGTTTAGCTAGGGTTGGTAACACCCCCGTGTCCCTTCCCCTGCGCGGTCCTTGTTGCTTCCTTTTCGGTTTTTGATTTGTTTCACCTCTTTAATGACTTTATCTCCTTTTGTGTTGAACTATGAACTTGTTTTGCTATATGTTGGGAGCATTATGGTTTAATTTCATAGCATTTGGATGAGTTGTAGGCATGCTTTTGCTTAATGCCGTTTATGTGTGTTTATGTGTCGTTTGTTAATCGCGTAACTCATTTTCTATATTATATGATTCCTTCTTGTTGTCAAACTTTGGAAATATGCTATATATGTAATATGAGGTATGTAGTAGCGTTTTGAGAAAGATTGAATATGTACTACGCTCCTATTTGAGTTCTTGAATTAATTTGATTGGAGATATGAATTGATGAAATTGAATGAAAATGAATGACTTGGTTATACGATTTAAATGCCTTAATAATGCACATGAACATTTTCATGACATAATATCATCTTTTATGCATTCATATCATGCTTGTGCATTGTCGTGCGTCATATATGGTTCATTTAGAGTCTTGAGTCTCACGAACACATCATGTTGTCTTTTGTACAGTTTATCTCCAGGGTGGAGAGATCTTGATCCATCGGGCTTTTGGGAACTCGTATCCTTGTATCGTCTTGTTTCAGGTGAGGGTGTTTTCGTTCTAGTTATGTATAAAACCCTACAACCGTATGTGACAAGCTTTGGCCAAAAACCTAATATAGTTATATTTGGTTTTCAAATGTATGTATCGAGTAAATATTGATCGAGTAAACCCTTTTCAAATGATTTATGAATTATGTTATGATTCTTATGAATTGTTATGTTTGGCGAGACACATTTATGATTTATGATTGCACGGGCCCCGGGACTTAGTATATGTGGCTAACCGAGGAAGCAAGGGCTGACGGGGATCCGATATACTAGTCCCAACCAAACTACGGCGATACCGGCCCTCTCTAGGAGGTTTAGCGGGGAATGGGAGCTGAGTGCCCTTGGGGGAGTCATGAAACCCCATTGGCCTATGTATGAGGTGGTCGAGTCTTGTTAACCCGTCCACCACCCGGAGGAAGAAGGTTGGAACTATTTTATGATTATGATTATGTCATGTTATGATTGTTATGCACCGTGCGGGAAGGCCGGGACACGGATTTCCCAAATGAATATGATTTATGATATATGATCTGCATGTATTATGATATATCGCATGATCGCCTAATCATCATATTAATGATATTTGTCGTACACGGTCGGAGTTTGGTTGGAGATTGTGCACGCTCACTCGCCGAGCCTTATGTATATGTATGATTTATGAATGTAATGAATTAATATGATTAGTCATAAAATCCGAGCATTGATTAATCATTCTCTTGCCCTTTTTGGGAACTAATTTCAAATAAAACCTTGCTCGATATTTACGACTTGCATGTGCATGTTTTATATATATATGTATCGCTCCTGCTCACTCAGTCTTCTAGAGACTGACCCTCTCCCTCCCCATCACTTTAGTGTGCAGGTTTGGCTTTGGAGTTTCGAGCTAGGCGGAGGTGTTTGGAGTCTTTAAGTTGGTCAAGTTAGGTTAGGAGAGTCTCTGCACTCACATATGTATTGGAATTACGCATGATTCGATTCTATAGTATCATGAACTTGAATATTTATGTAATTGTTATTGAATTGCTTTTACTGGGTTTTGCTATTGATTAAAAGAGGCTCGAAGAGCCCAATTCTGGTTATGGTTTGTATGTTTGAACTTTGGCTTTGCGTTGCATTATATTTTGTTGATTGGTTATCATTGCAGGGTCTAAGTTCCACCTAGCTTAGGAAGGTTTTTATGTTTGTCTCCCGTTCGCTAGGGTTTGATACGGGTGCGGATTTACTATTTCGTTACTCGTGTTGAGCCTTAGTGTGGGGGATGTGGTGCCTCACGTGCGGGGTGCTACATCCTTAAGTGGTATCAGAGCCCGGTTGCAAAACCGGTGTTCTCGTGTCGTGCGTGAGTCAATCTAGGTCATATGGCTTAGGGACTATATGACAACGTGTGCATTGCATCGATCTTGAACGTGAAATTTGGCTTTCCTTTTGAATTTGGTGGAACTATCTGTTGCATTTACATAAGGATCCTTGCGTTAATTGTTGAAAATGTGTCATGAGCATGCACTAATCGCATGCATCTACCCTAGAAATAAGCTATGATTTATAGGTTATGGAGATAATATCAAACCACGGCCAGGTTCTACGACAAAGTCGATCGATTGCAAACTTTTCTGAGACATGGAAGATGGGCAGGATACTCCGGGAAGAATGTAGAGAATCGGAGATGTGAGACTTCCCAGATGGAGCTAGATTTCAAGGATTAGGATTCGGAATGGGAAGATTGAATCTAGAGATGCGGTGGTAGACGGACACCTGGTGAAATAAGGATTGATTGTGGGATGGTTATTATCTAGAAGATTGACATATACGGCTCTGCCACATAAGGTGCCTTGGATTGGATGCACAGGATCTTTCAACCTAAAGAATGAAGTGAACAAACTTTGAAGATATTTTGATTCCGGATTGGATCGTTAAAGAGGTATCAACAATTAGGATAAACTAAGTTAAAATGGGTCCGGTAGGAGTGGTGCACCTAGGGTCGACAAAGAAGGATTTCTGACTAAGCCTAGTGAATTGAAGTCAAGTCTGTCGAAGTTAAGACCGGGAAGAGTTGGACTTGGGTGCTTTGGATTTCGATCGTGATGGGAAACTCATAAACAATAGTCACGGGAATCTTGCTCAAGCTGTTGATTGGGATATGGGTTCGTTTTTCCAAAACCAAGCTGAATTGTCATGTTGTGAAGTTGAAATGGAAGATATGGAGCAACAAATGGAAACGGTAAAGAAAGGCAACCACTCCTTGCAAGGAAATCATGCTCTCCAGTATAAGCAATTGGAGGTGAATTGAACTCACAAAGGGTAAGTGCGGGATTCTTGATCGAGGTGACGATTAGAAGTAAAGGTCGAATTTAGAGAAAAAGTTGGATGCTAACTCCTTGGAGGTGGAAGATACAAGTTGATTTATAAAGATGAATGGAAATCTCGAAGACCGTGGGAAAGGCAAGGAATAATTACCAAGTCAAGTGACCTTGGGATCGGAAGAACGAGGAAAGCTACCGAGCTAACAACTTACCACATTGGTGACAGGTTCCAAAACATTCATAGCACGTGCATCATATTTAGCATCAATTATTTATTCTTCTTTATTTATGTTCGTGCATACGGTTCTATTTGATTTCGTTGCTCTAATGTGTTGCATAAACGCTGGATGTAAACGTGACACATGCATTGCCATCTTTACCCGACATGCATTTTAGTGTTTACTTGTTAGGAAGCTCTAGCACCTCATTTGTCAATTATATCTTCGCTCGAACCATATCTGAGTTAGGGGAAAGGAAATAATAGGGTGGCACATGAAAAGAAAGGCGATTTGGGAAATAAAGAACTTTAGGTAAGGGGTAGGTTGGTGGAAGGAATCTGAAGGAAAGTGAAATTAGGATTGGCTTCGGAGTGCTCGAATGGAATGAGAATAGAGGAAGTAGTTCCGCAACTCAAGAGGAGTAGAAGGGAAATGGAAAGGCGAAAACCTTGGGTCGTCATTGGGGTTAAAACCCTCTATAATGGAAGTGGCTTCTCAAGAATTTCAATGAGAGAAGGATTAATGGAGTTTTACATGTAAGGGCAAAAATTTTAAGGGGGAGAGCACGATTGAGAGATAAATTGGAGGATGGAAGTGGTGCTCGAAGAAATATGGTAGTAGTGACAATGGGGATGCAAATTAAAGAGGATCTGGAAATCCTAATGGTGATCATTGGAAATGAATAAGACTACTGTAATGGTTAAGTTGGTAAGAGAGAAGTTACGATGCCAAATTCGGGGGAAGATTTTTCGAGATATAAAGAAAAAGGGTTTATTGAACATTTCTATGTCTGGAATTCCGATTTGGGGGTGATGAAATTATAAGGGATGTTTCTGTGACCTCCTAAGTTGGAATTAACAGGGGAAAAATTGAATCAAGCTATTATATGAGGGGATGGTGTCGATCAAGATTTATTCAATAAAGTATGAAGGGGTCCGAGATAATATTATTAAGTTATCGGTCATGTCTAAGGTGATCCAGAAGGAAACTTAAGAAGGGACCAAATAGAAAAGGATGATAATTGGAAGATTACATCAAGTTTCAAGAATCATCAAGAACCTTCTGTCTTCGGTTAAGGAAATAGGGGACCAGTTATCGAATATAACATTGAGGGGGTAAAAGGGAATGAACGGACAATAGGAACGAAAGGTGGGAAAAGATTTGTGTTGAGAGAGACCATAAGAATAAACATCGTAAGGTCGGGATCGAATCATCAAGTTTGCCCAGAGTGGTTATCCTCGGGGATATGTTAAGCACCGATATGGGTAAGGATGGAAGATATGGACTGGACATCGGAACAAACATTCTCAACGTAAAGGTGAATGTCAATTGGATTACTTGGAAGAGTTAGTCTGACTGAAAGAAAATAGTAGAGGTTAAGGAAGGATTGAAGAAGTTAAGTAGCAATAAAGTTAGAAGGGGTCTAAGAGTATAATTCTTAGAGGATTCATCAATTGCTTTACCGGGGTACCCTGAAGAGGTTCAAGACAAGCTGAACACTAAGCTTATCTTCAGGACAGATCATTCACTGGACAACGACAATTCACAACTTTAAATTTTGCAACTACGGTGAACGGTACTTATAACATCCATGATACATGAATCCATGCAAATTTAATTCAAATAATTTCTTTGTTATATGTTCCGATTTCTTATCATGTCAAATTACTTGGAGTAATTGATAATCAACGTGGGCGTTACGTGATTTTAATTTTGGTTTTTGTGTGTGTTGCTTGGGAGTATTGGAGACTTCCTTGCTCTTATTTTTGTTTCAGAGACAGGGTGCTCTCGTTGTTTGTAAGAGACGGGGATTCTCTTATTTTCGTTTGAGAGACGGGGTACTCTCTTTGCTTGCGAGAGACGGGGTTCTCTCATTGCTGCTCGAGAGACGGGGCTCCTTGTTGCTTGTGAGAGACGGGGAATCTCTCATTGGTTGTTTTCAGACGTGTTGTGAATCCTAGGACGGATTCTTTTTAAAGGGGAGAGATTGTAACGCCCCGGTTTTTCGTTTTAACTAATGTGTCGTTTTGTTTATAAATTGCACAATTTAATTATTCAATTATATGATTAATTGTTTTTAAATGTGTTATATTTGTTTTAAACTATAAACTGTTGTTATTTTAATGTAATTCAATTTATTTTAATTTGATACTTAGAGTTTAATTTCTTAATTAAGGTTCCATGTTACCATAAATATTTCAGTAAATTCTGTTAATTAATTTCAACATGTTATTAGTTGGCTTTAATTTATTTAAAATGGAATTTAAGTTTTAGTAATTAATTTATAACGTTATGAATTCATTCTTGCGCATGAATGTTCTATTTGGGCTTCGTTCTTATATGTAATGATATCGAAATGTCGTGGAAATTTAGTATGTCGTAAATATGTGTGTTATGAACATGTCTATATGCTCGGTTTATGTTTTCGGATTCATTTGACATGTTAACGAATTTAATTTTGATTGTGGAACCAAATCGGGGGCTAACGAGCAATTAGCGTACCCATGGTTCCGTACGTGATATCTTGAGCTCGGGAATTCGGATTCGAATTCCGACACCTCCGTTGTCTTTGTATCGACGATTCGGAGACAATGGAACAAGCCTCATACCTTTTTGAAATCATTAAGACCTCCGAAATCCAACCGTAACGAGCAACTCATGCAAGAAGAGCCCCTTTTGTTGACTAGTCTTCATGGTGGGACCCTTTTTACTCAACCTAACCTAACCAAAGCTTAACCATGACTTATGTACCTTGATTTAAGCCCTTTCTTCCCCCTTTAGCTCTGAAAACCGATCCAAACATTTCCCTTTTCTGCTGGAACTGATCGAGAGAGAGAAAGAGAAGAAAAGGAAGAAAAATCCTTGGCCATTCTTGTGATTTTGAGCTCAAATCACCTCCCTTCTTCTTCCAATCTTCAAGGTATGAATATTTATGTCTTCTATACTCTATTATACTTGATTTCATCTACTTACAACTTGAATTGGATCAGATTTAGTTAGGGTTTGAGGGATGAGTTTGATATGAACTTTTAGGGATTTTTGTTCTTGTGACCTATCTACTTGTGTAGCTGATTTTCTTGCTTATAAATGATTATATGAGCTTGTTTCTTAGCCTATTTATTTCCAAACTGATATTATATGATGTTAGGAGGATTTTATCTCTTGACCCTTTGATAAAATTATGAGATTTGGAGCTTCAAACTCGATGTTCAAAACTGCCTCCCCTGTTTCGGGACTGCTATGTGGAATTATGGTTTGTTGCTTGATCTTATGGTCTCCATTTCTTGTGAAATTGCATGGATACGATGTACACTCATTGCTCTATATGTTAGCATTCATGTTGCAAGTATTTGGTTCCATTTTAAGCCCCAAAACCGAAAGATATGGCCTGTTCTTATGCATGATCTATGACAGACCTGCTGCTGTTGCGTTTTGTGACTTGTTGGTCATTCTAATATGCTTTCATTCGTGCCATTTTGCATATATATGATGTACATTAGTTTTTTAGTATGTTAGCATGCATTCCCCAAGGTTTCAGTTCCAAATTCAGCTCCTAAGTACTTGATCATGGCTTGATTGAAACAATAGGGCTCTTATGTATGATTTTGGCGACCCAGTTTTGCTGCATGATTTAGATGCCCTTAATGTGTGATTTAGCCTTTGCACTCTAAATGAAATATGTTCCTCACATGCTAAATATGTTGTATATTAAATGTCATATCATTTGGAGTTGATTTGGTATGATTTTGGATTGATTTTGTATGGGTTCAGTTTTAACGGTAGAGTCTTGTGTGCGATTTTGGTTCTGTACCGTGACACCCCCGTGTCTCATTTACACTAAAATGTGAGACATGGGCGTGTCACACCTTCTGGGAATGTCTGTACTGAGCCACCGTCGTGGCTCAGTTTAGCTAGGGTTGGTGACACCCCCGTGTCCCTTCCCCTGCGCGGTCCTTGTTGCTTCCTTTTCGGTTTTTGATTTGTTTCACCTCTTTAATGACTTTATCTCCTTTTGTGTTGAACTATGAACTTGTTTTGCTATATTTTGGGAGCATTATGGTTTAATTTCATAGCATTTGGATGAGTTGTAGGCATGCTTTTGCTTAATGCCGTTTATGTGTGTTTATGTGTCGTTTGTTAATCGCGTAACTCATTTGCTATATTATATGATTCCTTCTTGTTGTCAAACTTTGGAAATATGCTATATTATGTAATATGAGGTATGTAGTAGCGTTTTGAGAAAGATTGAATATGTACTACGCTCCTATTTGAGTTCTTGAATTAATTTGATTGGAGATATGAATTGATGAAATTGAATGAATATAAATGACTTGGTTATACGATTTAAATGCCTTAATAATGCACATGAACATTTTCATGACATAATATCATCTTTTATGCATTCATATCATGCTTGTGCATTGTCGTGCATCATATATGGTTCATTTAGAGTCTTGAGTCTCACGAACACGTCATGTTGTCTTTTGTACAGTTTATCTCCAGGGTGGAGAGATCTTGACCCTTCGGGCTTTTGGGAACTCGTATCCTTGTATCGTCTTGTTTCAGGTGAGGGTGTTTTCGTTCTAGTTATGTATAAAACCCTACAACCGTATGTGACAAGCTTAGGCCAAAAACCTAATATAGTTATATTTGGTTTTCAAATGTATGTATCGAGTAAATATTGATCGAGTAAACCCTTTTCAAATGATTTATGAATTATGTTATGATTCTTATGAATTGTTATGTTTGACGAGACACATTTATGATTTATGATTGCACGGGCCCCGAGACTTAGTATATGTGGCTAACCGAGGAAGCAAGGGCTGACGGGGATCCCATATACTAGTCCCAACCAAACTACGGCGATACCGGCCCTCGCTATGAGGTTTAGCTGGGAATGGGAGCTGAGTGCCCTTGGGGGAGTCATGAAACCCCATTGGCCTATGTATGAGGTGGTTGGGTCTTGCTAACCCGTCCACCACCCGGAGGAAGAAGGTTGGAACTGTTTTATGATTATGATTATGTCATGTTATGATTGTTATGCACCGTGCGGGAAGGCCGGGACACGGATTGCCCAAACAAATATGATTTATGATATATGATCTGCATGTATTATGATATATCGCATGATCGCCTAATCATCATATTAATGATATTTGTCGTACACGGTCGGAGTTTGGTTGGAGAATGTGCACGCTCACTCGCCGAGCCTTATGTATATGTATGATTTATGAATGTAATGAATTAATATGATTAGTCATAAAATCCGAGCATTGATTAATCATTCTCTTGCCCTTTTTGGGAACTAATTTCAAATAAAACCTTGCTCGGGATTTACGACTTGCATGTGCTTGTTTTATATATATATGTATCGCTCCTGCTCACTCAGTCTTCTAGAGACTGACCCTCTCCCTCCCCATCACTTTAGTGTGCAGGTTTGGCTTTGGAGTTTCGAGCTAGGCGGAGGTGTTTGGAGTCTTTAAGTTGGTCAAGTTAGGTTAGGAGAGTCTCTGCACTCACATATGTATTGGAATTACGCATGATTCGATTCTATAGTATCATGAACTTGAATATTTATGTAATTGTTATTGAATTGCTTTTACTGGGTTTTGCTATTGATTAAAAGAGGCCTGAAGAGCCCAATTCTGGTTATGGTTTGTATGTTTGAACTTTGTCTTTGCGTTGCATTATATTTTGTTGATTGGTTATCATTGCAGGGTCTAAGTTCCGCCTAGCTTAGGAAGGTTTTTATGTTTGTCTCCCGTTCGCTAGGGTTTGATACGGGTGCGGATTTACTATTTCGTTACTCGTGTTGAGCCTTAGTGTGGGGGATGTGGTGCCTCACGTGCGGGGTGCTACATCAGGTCTGTACTGAGACACCCCCGTGTCTCAGTCTATTCAAATTGGGGGACACGGGAGTGTCCCTCCCCCTGCGCAGCTCTTGTCTTTTCCTTTTCGGTTTTTGGTTTGTTTAACCTCTTTAATGCCTTTATCTTCGTTTGTGATGAACTATGAACTTGTTTTACTATGTGTTGGGAGTATTGTGGTTTAATTTCATATCATTTGGATGAAATTTAGGCATGCTTTTGCTGAATGCCGTTTATGTGCGCTTTTGTGTCGTTTGTGATTTCCGTAACTCATTTCCCCTATCATATGATTCCTTCTTGTTGTCAAACTTTGGAAATATGTTACATTATGTAATATGAATACGTTTGAATGTATGTAATTGTTTATTTTCTAATTAGAAATGGGATCTAACTTGTGCTATGATTATATTTGAATTTCTTGAATTGAATTGATTGGAAATGAGAAATTATGAATTCGAATGAAAGTCAATGAATGATTGAATGACTTGATTATATGATTTAAATTCCTTTGACGTGAAATGTGAAGGATATGAACTCGTTTGAATACGAATGCTTCATTGAATGAATGAATTGAATGTTTATATGTCTTTAAGACTTTAATAGTGCACATGAACGTGTTCATTACATTATAGCATCTTTTCTTCATTCATATCATGATCATTACATTGCCGAGCATCTTAATTGGTCATATTGAGTCTCACTTCACCTTTATTGCACAGATTTTGATTCCGTTGGAGACGAGGCCGGTCCGATAGGCTCTTGTGTTCTCCTTTTTACGGTTTGAGGTGGGTTTCTCTTCTAATTAGATAAATGACCCTATATACCTTCAATGTGAAAAGCTTTCGACCAAAATTAATATATGTATATAGAGTCGTTTTAAAGAGTAAATGTTTTCAACGTAAAGCCCTTATTTCATGATCCTACCTAATGTTTTGGTGAGAAATGAATGAATGAATGAATGCACTGAATGGGGCCCAGGGACTTGGTGTGAGTGGTGACCCGATGAGGATTGGGCTGACGGTGATCCCTCACACTAGTCCCACCAATGAACGGCGTAACCGGACCTCGTTAGGAGTTAGCGAGGAATGGACGCTGAGTGCCATCTGCGGAGTCATGTTCCCCTTTTGGTCAATGAATGGGTGGATGGGCCTTGCAAACCCTCCACCAACCCGGAGGAAGAAGGTGTAAATGTTAATGAATGTGCACAAAAGAATGATATGCATGAAAAGAAAGAATGAATGAATGTTAATGAATGTTAATGAATTACACGAGGTGTTGGTTGGAGATAATGCACGCCTACTCGCAAGGCCAATAATGACTTAATGTTAATGAATCGTTATAATCCCTTTTGATGATTTCTATTCGCCCACTTGGGAAATTCTTTAAAAACCTCACTTGGGATTATAACTTGCATGTGATTGTTTAATTACTGTCGTATATTATAAGTATGCCCTGTTTTTATACCCACCAGTCCGTTTTGGACTGAACCCGTTTGGTTTTCAGTTATGTTGTGCAGGTGTCAAGGGAGCTAGGCGGGAATTCGAGTCATAGGTTTTATGTTCACTTTTAGCCCTTGTATTTTTGGTCTTACACTTGCATATTGCACTTTTGATCATTGTATATGAACGATAATGGAGCGTACTTGACGATTGAGCCTTGGCGGCATTTGTTGATGTATAGAGCTTTTTCTGGAGCTTGAATGATCATTGTTTATATTATGGCCAGTTATTGCTTCCCCAAATGTATTTACTCTGATTTTATGGTTTAAGGGTTAGCCCACCTAGCATATCGTGTGTGTTTGTCCCCGTTCACCGTGACTTAGCTCGAGTATGGATCGTCCATTTCATATCCGGGTCGGGTCTCGGTGCGGGGGATGTGGTACGTTGCGCTCGGGTGCTACAGAAAACCCTGTCACCAACCTCAAACTCAAGATTTTTTCTCCGAAGGTCTGCATAACTTTTTTGTCGATCTTGAGCGGCCTTCATCCGTTGTCTAATTATCTGGACCTTGTCAATAACCTCTTGTACCGCCTTAGAGGGTTTTTCCTTCTTCTCCCCTCTTTTAACACCTTCTTGCTTGGTCTAATTCCATTCCTCCAAGTCAAAGAACAACGGAGATCGACATTTACGTCCGTAAAGAGCTTCATAAGGGGCCATCTCAATCGAGGCTTGATAGCTATTGTTGTAAGCGAACTCAATTAGCGGCAACTGTTCATTCCACGAGCTTTGAAAATCCAATGCACATGCTCTGAACATGTCCTACGGATACTTAATCAACCTCTCTGATTGTCCGTCGGTCTGAGGATGGAAAGCTGTGCTGAATTGAAGCCTTGTTCCCAAACACTTCTGTAATTCTTGCCATAATCGTGAAGTAAATCTTGAATCCCGATCCGAGACAATACTAACAGGTACTCCATGGAGCCTGATAATCTCATCATTATACCTCTTAGCCAACTTACTCACTTTATCGGACATTCTGATAGCAAGGAAATGAGCGGATTTTGTCAACCTGTCCACGATAACCCAAATTCCATCAAAACCGCCTCTCACTTTTGGTAATCCCGAAACAAAATCCATAGCTATCTGTTCCCATTTCCACTCCGGGATAGGCAATGGTTGAAGTAGCCCCGATGGCTTTTGATGTTCTGCTTTTACCACTTGACAGGTCATACAATGTTTCACGAAGTTGATCACATCCCGTTTCAAACCATTCCACCAATAAAATTGCTTTAAATCCTTATACATTTTGTTCCCTCCGGGATGTATCGAATACCCTGGGCTTCCTCAAGAATAATCCTTTTCAACTCTTCTGGCACAACAACTCTATTCTTGAATCTTAGAAGTCCCGTATCATCAAACCCAAACGGACACTCTGAATCAGCTCGAGCTTTCTCAGCTAATTTCTGAACTTCGGGATCAATCCTCTGAGTGTCAAATAATCTCTGTCTAAGATCCGATTGAACCGTAATATTCCGAATACTAGCCCACAGTTTGAATAACTCATTCTCATCTCCAATTTCCACTTTCACATTGGATACACTAGCTTTCCTACTAAGTGCATCCGCGACCAAATTGGTTTTGCCGGGACGGTATCGGATTGTACACTCATAATCCGCCAAAAGTTCCATCCAACGTCGTTGTCTATTATTCAATTCCTTTTGTGAAAATAAGTATTGGAGACTCTTGTCATCGGAAAAGACCTCGAACGATATTCCATAAAGATAGTGTCTCCACTTACCCAAAGCAAAGATCACAGCCGCTAACTCTAAATCGTGAGTGGGGTAATTCTGTTCATGATCCTTTAATTTCCTTGAGGCATAGGCGATTACCCTTCCATTCTGCATCAACACACATCCCAAACCTTCTTTTGAGGCGTCCGTATAAACTGTATATCCTTCTGTACCTTCAAGAAGCGCTAATACAGGGGCAGGGGTCAACTTTTCCTTTAAAAGTTGAAAGCTAGCCTAACATGCCTCGTCCCACTCAAACTTAACCGCCTTCTTAGTCAATCGGGTTAAAGGAGCGGCAATCTTCGAGAAATCCTGTACAAATCTCCGATAATAGCCTGCCAAACCCAAGAAACTCGTCACTTCCGAAGCATTTTTCGGGCTTTGCATTGAATAACCGTCTCAATCTTAGAAGGATCTACTTCCAACCCTTTCCTTGAGATAATATGATCCAGAAATGATACCCGATCAATCCAGAACTCACATTTACTAAACTTAGCATACAACCGATGTTCTGTTAAGGTGTCCAACACAATTCTGAGATGCCTGGCATGATCTTCCGGAGTTCTCGAATAAACCAGAATGTCATCAATGAATATCACCACAAACTTATCCAAATAAGGTCGGAAAATTCGATGCATCATATCCATAAAAGCAGTCGGAGCATTAGTCAATCCAAAAGGCATCACGATGAATTCATAGTGCCCATACCGGGTGTTAAATCCCGTCTTCGGAATGTCCTCTTCCCGGATCTTCAATTGGTAGTATCCTTGTCTCAAGTCTAATTTCGAATATACCCCCGAACCTTGCAATATGTCGAATAAATCCTCAATGTGGGGTAAAGGATACTTGTTCTTTACGGTCATCCGGTTAAGTTCCCGGTAATCTATACACATTCTTAAAGTTCCATCTTTCTTCTTAACGAAAAGAACCGGAGCACCCCAAGGTGATGAACTTGGCCGAATATATCCAACTTTGAGCAATTCCTCTAATTGAATCTTTAACTCTTTCAATTCGGCCGGTGCCATCCGATACGGGGTCTTAGAATACGGTTTAGATCCCAGATATAAGTCGAGAACAAATTCAATTTCACGGTCTGGTGGTAAAGAACTCAAATTCTCCGGAAACACATCGGGAAAATCCTTAACAACCGCGGTATCCTCCAACTTGACTTGATCTTTCGGCCTATTAAGAAGATAAGCAATAAATCCCGTTGCTCCTTCTCTCATCAACTTATAAGCTTCCATGTAAGACAAGAGAGGTACCGATCTTGATCCACTACCAATCACCAATTCATCACCCAAAATCACCCTCTTCGCAAAACAATCAACATTGGCCCGATGCCTGGACAACCAGTCCATACCCAAAATAACTCCATACCTCTTCATAGGCATAACAATTAAATCAGCCGGATATTCTTTCCCTTCAGTCAGAACTGAACACTCCCGAACCAACTGATCTGTCTGAAGACTCCCACCAAGTGACGAACTCACCAAATAACAAGAAGATAAACAGATAACAGGCAAGCACTGAGTAGCAACTAAATCACAAGAAATAAAGGAATGCGTGGCACCCGGATCAAAGAGTGCATGAATGTTCATATTATGTATGCATAGTGTACCTTCCACCATAGCGGTAGGATCAATCTCTGCATCTTGCTCCTCACTCTCGAGGGCATAAGCGCGAGCCTGGATCATTGGCCTCTGAACTCCTTTTTGAAATCCGGAGTTCTTGTCGGGACAAGTATCTGCCATATAGTCACCTTTTCCACATATGAGGCACAAATTCAACCTTCTTCGACAATTGTTGTAGGTATGGGTCGGTCCCCCGCAATAAGTACATGGAGGTACATCCAGGCGTGAGTTGATAGATGCCGGTGCCATAGGTAGAGCCTTTGGTCGAGTCGGTGCGGTCTGAGAACCTTGTCCTCCAAACCGAGGCTTCTTAAAAGGTCCCTTAAGTGGGGGAGCAACTGGAACCATCGGTCTCTCTCCCAAATTCGATCCGGAACCTCTTCCCATTGGTGCTCTAAAGACCGGATCCTTCTTCTTGAATTCTTCCTCTTGTTCCAACGCCCTTTGCACTGTGTCCGCGAAGGAGACAAAGTGGTGACCTGCCTGACCATGTCTCAAGTCTTGTCTTAATCCCGCAATGAATTTTTTTGATTTTCTCTTCTCATCTCGGGTGACATGAGGGGCATATTTCCCAAGCTTGTTAAATACGGTAAGATATTGAGTCACCGTACGTGTGCCCTGCTTTAAATCCATGAACACCTGCTCCTTCCTTTCTCTTACCACTTCTGGTACGAAACATTCCCGGAATTCTCTCTTGAAGACCTCCCAAGTAACTTCCTCTCCATCCACTTCGAGTTTTTCCCTTGTTCTTTCCCACCACTCATACGCATCGCCATCTAATTGAAATATGGCAAATTGAGCCCTCTCTTGCGTAGTGAACTGTCGGACTCCGAAAATCCTCTCCAATCGGATCAACCAACCCTCCGAGATCGCATCATCAATGGAACCGGAAAACCGAGGGGGGTTGTAGCTCAGAAACACCCCATGAGGATCCCTATTATTATTATTGTTTGGTGGGGGAGCTTGTTGTTCTGCTTGTTGCGGTGGGGGAGCTTGAGCCCTCCTATGCTCGACATAATTAAAAACTGCTTCCATGAAATTCCCCATATCCATTGGAGGCGCTTGTGGTTGTGGCGTAGGAGACCGGTCATGATGACGGCGTCGCCCTGGAGATCTCTCAATGTGTCTACGTGGAGGCATCCTGTCCAAGAAACACTGAAATGCATGTTATTTTTAGTTCATGCATGCAAGTGTAACTAATTCAATCAAAATTCGAACTTTCAAGCACGCAAACACGTAAACAATGCATATGCAACACATTGACAAGTTGTTCCTAGAGCTGAACGACTTAACTGACTTGACACGACACGAGAGCCCGGGTTTTGCAACCCTAAGCTCTGATACCACATAAGGACGTAGCACCCGAGCGTAAGGTACCACATCCCCCGCACCGAGACCCGACCCGTATATGAAATGGAAGTCCATACGCGTGCCAAATCCACGGCGAACGGGGACACAACACACACGCTATGCTAGGCGGGACTAACCCTTAAACCATTCAAACTCAAGACAATATAAAATCAGAGTGATAATGAAACGTGGAAGCAAGATCAACATATATTATGTATAATGAGCCACCAAGCTCCAAAATAGATATACAAAATCATTCATGTATCCAAGGCCACACGGCCTACAAAATCATAACGCTCCATATCATGAACATATACAAAATAGGAATAAGAGTATGAGTGTATGAGACTGAAAAGAAGTGCTAAACAACAATGCAAAACCTAGACGACTTGAATTCCCGCCTAGCACTCCTATACCTGCACAAAACCACTGAAACAACCCGGGTTCAGTCTATACGAGACTGGTGGGTATAAAACGGGGCATAAGATATAATATTGCAGAAATTAAACACATACATGCAAGTAATAATCCCGAATGAGGTTTTAAAGTAATTTCCCAAGTGGGTGAAACAAATGAAGGCATCATCGGGATTACTACTACCATATTAATCATTAAGGTATTCATGGCCCTGGCGAGGGGGCGTGCACTATCTCCAACCAACACCTTGTGTATTTATAATCAATTATTCATTCATTATCATACATATATCTTTTGTGCTCATACATATCATGATCATAATCATTCATATACACCTTCTTCCTCTGGGTGGTGGACGGGCTTGCAAGACCCGGCCACCGGCTCATACGTAGGCCAATGGGGGTACATGAATCCCCCAAGGGCACTCAGCTCCCATTCCTCGCTAAACCTCCTAGCGAGGGCCGGTATCACCGTAGTTTGGTTGGGACTAGTACATGGGATCCCCATCAGCCCTTGCTTCCTCGGTTAGCCACATGTACTAAGTCTCGGGGCCCGTGCAATCATAATCATGTCTCGCCAAAAACATAAGGTAGGGTTTCATAAATAAAAGGGTCATACGTTTGAAATCATTTACCCAAAATGACTCGATTTATATATATATATACTAATTTGGCTTAAATCTTGCACATAAGGGATGTACTGGGTCGTTATAGCTATTAGAAGAGAAACCCACCTTTTAAAAGCACAAGAAAGGCACAAACGTCTCAATGCTCGCCCTCGTTTCCGACCAAACCCGAATCTGTGCAAAAGAAAAGGTATGAGACTCTAAATGACCATATATGACGCTCGGCAATGAAATGAATGTGACATGAATGCATAAAAGATGGTATTAAGTCATGAAAATGTTCATGTGCACTATTAAGGAATTTAAAGCATAAAACCAAACCATTCGTTCATTCATTTCATTCAAATCCATAATTTCATAATTCATATCAATTAATCTAAGAATTCATTTAATAATCATAACACGTAATATTCATGTTTACAATTAGAAATAGGATAAATAAAATGTTCACTCAATAATCAGTAAATTAAATACGTGAAATAGATATCAATTAAATTCTAAAATTGAATTAAATTAACTAATATTTAAAATATATATACCATGCACCTACGTAATGCATGCAATTACACACAAAATATATAAATATATACACAACAATTATATATGCATGCAAAGCACCTCCCATGCACACACACAAAATATATAAATATATACAGTAACACACACATGCATGCAACCTTTTCATGCACACATAATTACACCCCATGCATGCATGACACACACACACACACACACACACACACACACACTATATATATATATATATATATATATATATATATATATATACACACATGCATGCACATACTAGGCCTTCACCAACTCTGCACATAACTCACGCACACCCCTGCACAACGAAGAACAGCAGCAACACATTCAAGCCCCTTCCAAGCATACACACATAACAGCACAAAGACTGAGGCAGCAAAAGAAGAAAGGAAGGAAAAAGAAGAAGAACTAAGCAGCAGCAGGAAACAGGAGAACAGAAGCATCACGCAGTGGCTACCCATCCGGGTAGCCAATCCTTCTTCTAACTCCCCAGCCGGGTAGAGAGTACAGAGAGTTTCTGTAACAGGAGTACCCGGCCGGGTACTCTCCAAGAGCAAACTCTCCTCGGCCGGGGAGAGTGTTGCAGCAGTTACAGACAGCAACAGTAATAAAGACGAAAACAGGGGAGGGAAAAATGAAAAGGAAACCAGGCAAAGACAACCTCAAACATAGCAACCAACTCAAGCCAACAATTAAGGTCATAAAGGACTACAAATACTCAGTAAAACAGGCCTGAAAGAAATCCCTCAACACGTAGCAATCAACATGAAAATTGACAGCAGCTTCATGAAGAAAAATAGGGCAAGGAATGGATGAAAACATGACAAGACAAAACATGATCAAACAACCATCAACACAGCTGCAAAATAAGATAAAAAGAGACAATATTTGACATCAAAACAAATCCTAAAAGCTAGCAGCAGTCCAGTACGCGAGGGGGGAAAAAAATTCAGTTTGAAGCTCAATCAATACATATCCATTTCATTAATGATATCTCAACTGATCCTTAAACACCAACCAATACAAGCATACTCAGTCATAAATGAGGGAAAAGGATCATATATACAGCATTAAAACAAGTCAGAGATCAAAGGAATCAAGAAATCATCAAAACAATCCAAAGACCTAACTATTCAATCACATCATCAAAACCCCATGAAATCTGACTCAAATTTAGGGATGAAAGGATGAAAATAACCAGAGATGCATGTACAACATAATCCTAACTCACCTTGTTGATTGGATGAAAGTTGATGGAGATTTGAGCTCCAAAATCTCAAGGATTGCATAGTTATGGGAAAACTGGAAGAGAAGGGTTTGAGGCTGAATTTCTTGCTGATGTGAGGATTAGTTCGAGATGGGGCAGTTAAGGGATTGTAAAGGGTTGAACTAGGGTTAAAATGACACCAACCATAGTTAATTTGGTTAAGTTTTGAACAAGTTATGGCCATTTTGGTGAAATGTGGTTATTTTGATGCTGTTTCGTTTTTCGGTTGGATTTCGGAGGTTCAAATGATTTCGGAAAAATATATGGCTAAGTTTATTAAATTCGAATCTTCGATACGAGTTCAACGAAGTTGACGGAACTCGAATCCGAGTTCCCGAGCTCAAGATATCACGTACAGAACCAAGGGTGCGCTAATTACTCGTTAGCCCCCGATTTGGTTCCACGAATCAAATTAAATTCGTTAACATATCAAATGAGTTCGAAAAACATAAACCGAGCATATAAGCATGTTCATAACACTTATATTTACGACATACTACATTTTCACGACATTTCGATATCATTTCATATAAGAACGATGCACAATTTAAACAATCAAGGGCATATTCATAATAATTCACACATTATAACTTATATCTAACATTTAAAATTCTAATATTAAATAAATTCAAGGTCAACGTATTATTGTAGAAATTAATTAATTAATATGGTTAAAGCATGATTAATTAGCATAACACTTAATTAACATTAATCACTAAATTAATAATAATTTAAAATAATTACTAAATAAGGAAATATATAAAAATAATATTAATTTGAAATAAAATAAAATAATAACAATTTATAATAAAATTAAATATAAAACACGTAAAAACAATTAATTCGCTCAAATTGGTAAACACATACGTCATACCTTTACGTCTGAAAAGTCGGGGCGTTACACAGGGTGTCACAATAATTATAAAATAAATATTTTAAATAAAGTATTTTATTTTTTAATAATATATATATTTTTTTTTATTAGTAGTTAAAATTTTTTGAAAACAAATATTTTAAATAAAATATTTTATTTTTTAATAATATATATTTTTTATTGGTAGTTAAATTATTTTGACCCCACTATCCCACAGTCCTGGAATCGCCCTGTCCAAGTAAAGAGATTATAGACAGACTATCCACTGCTTGATGAGCTTCAACTAGTGTCATTTAATTTAAACTGATTTTGATATATGTCTGTTTGTTTAGTATGAATGTCTTTGTAAAGTTTTTTAGTTGTCTCAGCAAATATTAAAGGGTCTGAGTAGAAAATATCTTTTAACTTATTTCACTTAAACCTGATAAATGCGCTTTAAAGAATAGAGTGAAATAAAGTATTTAATTATTTTTTGCCGCACTTGCCATACTCAAAGTTGTGAGGGGCAATTTAGTGATAAATCTGTACCTAATGTTTTGTACAACTCGCGATAGTTTGCCAAAGAATTTAATTGGGGAGCAACTTTTTATACAGCCTTGATTATTTTATGATAGTATCTCTTTCCTCTCTAAAGTTTAGCCCATTAAAAGATTAGTATAGTGGCTCCTCCAACAAATAATAATAATAATAATAATAAAGATTAGTTTAATGCAATTTTAAAAACTACCATATTTTTGGCCATTTGGAACAACAATGCAAATAAGTGGTTAAGTTTCACAATTCTCAAACCATTTTATCTTCTATTCTTGGTGAGTGTTGTACACTTACCGTGTGGTTGGTGGAAAGTTTGGGGAGAGTAACCAATCAAATGGCAAGTGTAATACACTTGTCTTTTTAATTGGTTGGGTCCGGCCAAGCCGGGTCTAGGCTAGAATTTTCCCAAATTTATGTGATCAACTGTATTGGTTATCCGGTCACGTTTCTTCAGAAAGCATTTGTTTTGAGTTTAAATGACACACGCGTGCCTTGTATTCATGCCAATCCGCTTATTTCGGTAGCTCCATATGCAACATATTTTGGTTTAACAAAGACTGATATTTCTATTGAGGGGCATTGCTTCATCATAGGAAAGCAATGGTGGACTCTCCTTTATCTACTATGGCCTCATGTTCAACAATACAGAAAATGACCTAATTTTCCAAATTATAATCCAATTACCTTTTCGTCTCACTAATATAGAATTAATTAACTCGATCTCGCGTCGAGGAGAGCTGTGCTTATTCATAATATTCTTAGGAGGGGGAATCTCTCAGAACCCTTCTCCACTTCAATACCACCCCGCCCCCAACAAGAAGAGGACAAAAAAAAAAAAAAAAAAACAAAGAAGAAGAAGAATATGGAAGGAAACGCCAAGAAAAAGATAGCCATCGTTTCGGTATGTTCTTTACTCTTGGTTGCCATGGTCGTTTCCCTGGTCGTGGTAACCGTGAAAAATGACAGAGACAAGAAAGACAACAACGGGCCATCATCCAACATTTCTTCCTCATCGAAAGCCATCCAATCTCTTTGCCAAAGCACTGATTACCAAAAAGCGTGCGTTGACAGCCTCGCTTCCTCGGGCAAAGACACAAGCGACCCCAAAGAGCTGATCGAGTTATCTTTCCAGGCCACCATGAAGGAAATCCAAACTGCAATAAAAAACTCCAGCGTCCTCAAGGAAGTGCAGACTGACCCTCGGGCCAAATCCGCCTTGAAAGACTGCCAGGATCTCGCGAACCGCGCCGTTAATGATTTACATAGATCGTTCAACAAGTTCAAAACTTTCGACATTGCAGATGTGAGCTACACCCTTGACGACCTGAAAACATGGTTGAGCGGTGCAATAACTTACCAGGAAACGTGTTTGGAAGGTTTCGAAGGTGTGCAGGGAAATGCAGGAGAAAAGATGAGGGCCATTCTGAAAAAAGCCATGCAGATGAGCAGTAATGGCCTTGCTATGGTCACCGGGCTGTCCTCTGTTATTGAGAACGACAGCGACCAGACCGGGGCCGTTAGCCGCCGTCTCCTGTCAGATGACAACGTGCGTGTTTTAGGGCATGGCAGTCGGTTTCCGGATTGGATTGATCATAATGGAAGGAAACTTCTGTCGCCAGGGAAGGTGAAACCGGACATTGTTGTAGCTAACGACGGGAGTGGAAAGTACAAGACCATTAATGAAGCTCTGAAAGTTGTCCCTAAGAATGGAAAGAAGATATTTGTTTTGTACATTAAAGAGGGCGTTTATAAAGAGAAGGTGGAGATTGGGAGCAATATGCCAAATTTGATGTTTGTGGGAGATGGTCCGACTAAGACGAGGATAACTGGGAATTTGAATTTCATTGATGGAACCAATACTTTCCGCACGGCCACCGTCGGTACGTCTATAAGTAATAATGAAATCATTACAAGAATAATACAAATTTTATTAAAATATATTAAAGAAATATTTTAATTTATGTATGCATGACAGATAAAAAATTACATAATTCATTAAAATAACGGTCTTTTCAAGTTAAATGGTTATAACAAAAACTGTATGTTGTACTTAGTACGTATTCCATTTACTATCCTTGAAACTTTATGCATTTGCAAAAAATCCCTCCTGAGACCTCTAACATTTCGATTTGGTGCAAAATCGAAATGTCATGAATCTCAGTGTTATCATTAATGCTCATATAATTTTTCTTTTTTCTTTTTTCTTTTTTTCTTAAAAAAAATGCCAAATCTCTAGAGATGATGGATCAATACTATTTGCAATTAATGATATATTTTTAGGAAACGAGTGGCAATATATATATATATATTATATGCTCGTCCGCATGTAAACTTCAGCCTAACAAATTTTCTTTTCAAGAACAATATATATATCATTAACTATAACAACATCAAAGCAGCTTTCATGACTTAGAGATATATTGCACTTTAATGTTGTCTTTAAGTGATTAGATTTAGGTAGTGTATGATCATGTTTGTGTTTCTCGATCTCAACCCTAGCTTGATTATCCACCTATTCATGTATCCATTAATCATTGCAGCCGTCCAAGGAGACCATTTTATGGCTAAGGACATCGGATTCGAAAACACTGCCGGTGCAGAAAAGCATCAAGCCGTGGCACTGCGTGTCAGCGCTGACATGTCAATCTTCTACAACTGCCATATGGATGGGTACCAAGACACCGTCTACGCTCACACATACCGTCAATTTTATCGGGATTGCAAAATCTCCGGCACAATCGACTTCATCTTCGGAGACAGCGCTGCTGTTTTCCAGGGATGCACACTCATAGTGAGAAAGCCCTTAGACAATCAAAACTGCATCGTCACAGCACAGGGCAGAAAAGATATACGCCAACCAACAGGCCTCATCATCCAAAATTGCTCATTCATAGCTGACCCCGACTATCTCCCCTTTGCGAACAAGAACAAGGCGTATTTAGCAAGGCCGTGGAAAGAATTCTCTAGGACAATCATCATGGAATCTTTCCTTGACGGATTTCTCCAGCCGGAAGGATATCTGCCCTGGAATGAAACTTTTGCGCTGAAAACACTTTTCTATGTCGAGTTCAACAATAGAGGACCGGCTAGCGAAAAGACGAGTAGGGTCAAATGGGATGGTATCAAAGAGCTTCCTGCGAAAAGGGTTCAGCGTTTTACTGCCGGGGAGTTTCTTGATGCGGATAGGTGGGTGAAAAAGGAAGAGATTCCTTATGCCAGTGGGTTCATTTTCCCTCTGCCTAAAGAAGATTCAGGTAGTAAGTACTCGCCAGTGAGTGCCGGAGAAAAGAAAGACTTGGGAAAAAGTAATGGTAAAGATAAGAAAGATGATAAGGATAAAGAAGACAACTATTCTTCCTCAATTTCTGGGAAATCGAAGGATAATGCTCCAGAACCTGCTTCTGAATCTGATCCATGGATGCAGCTATTTGCTCCAGCACCTGCTCCGGATTTGTATCCTGCTCTTGCTCCAACTCCTGAAACAGACTCTTATGCTGCTCCAGTTCCGGCTCCAGCTCTTAGCCCCAATTCGGATCCTGAATACAGTATGTTTGATCTTAGAAATTTAACTTAAGACGATGGTGATGAAATTTCATTCTCGGCTGCCGTTATTTGATCTTGTGTGTGCTGTCATTGTATAATGGAAGTAGGGCTTCGATAACGAATCAATCGAAAATCGAGTTATGATCAAGTCCTGGTTAAAGAAACATCTGCCAGTTTCCTTGAATTTTTTTCTTCGTTTTTTATTTGCTTAATTTGCGTGGATTGTTATATCCTAGATTGCACATATTGTACTTGATCGAATTAGGTTGCGATTGCCAGACTATTGTAATTAGCTTGAATAGCTATTTTTCCATTAATTACCTACACATTCCAGCTGTTTTAAGGAAAAATGAAGATTATTATCTGAAACATGCGACTAATATTTTCCAAGTATGGTTAACAATTGAGAAAGAATGAATGTCAATCAATTAAATATTTAATGGATCATAAAATAGTAGTTTCAAATCCGTTAAAAATAATTTTTATGAATTAGTTTCTATTGAAATAGTTTCTTTATCAACCATCTGATTAACAACATGGACTAAGTGTGAAGTAATTTTTAATAAATTTTTGGGAAAATGTCATTTTTGATCCCATAGTTTAGGTCCATTTACGAGTTTGGTCCCATGTTTAGTGGCTCAATCAATCATGGTCCAAAACTTTTAAATTTTTGTCGGAATTGATCCACCAACCTATTTCCCGTTAAATCATTGACGGAAAAATCACGTGACGTCAGCGCGTACCGTTAGATAACTGTCAACTCAATATAATTTCACCCCTATTATAATTTAAAGTTACAAAACATACCCCAACCTTTAAAATAGAAAATTAAAAAATCTTAAATAAACAAAAATCTAAATAGTAACAAGAAAATAATATAAATTTCATATTAAATAATAAAATTAAAAAATTAAAAAGCACCAATATCTTTAAAAACCAATTAATTAATACCAACAAAATAATATGAATTTAATTAAAAAAGAATATGGGCTACAAATATTATTCTTATATTCATATATTATAATAAATAATAATTTAAAAAAAAGATAATATATATTATATAGAATATCAATAAAAGAATATATATATATATATATATATATGGGAATGGGAGTGGGTGGGTTTTGGGGGGTTGATTTTATTTTTATTGTTTTTTTTTAATATATATATATATATATATATATATATATATATATATATATATATATATATATATTAAAAAAAAACAATAAAAATAAAATCAACCCCCCAAAACCCACCCACTCCCATTATATATATATATATATATATTAAAAAAAAACAATAAAAATAAAATCAACCCCCCAAAACCCACCCACTCCCATTCCCACATAGATATAGTTGATTTTATTTTTATTGTTTTTTTATTTATTATAATATATATTATATAGAATATCAATAAAAGAATATATATATATATATATATATATATATATATATATATATCACTACTAGAAAAATGGCCTGTTGTGATGCCCTATTAAGACGCTTTTTAAAAGGCGTCACAGTAGACCACATGTTGTGACGCTTTTTTTAAATTCATCTTATTTGATATTATTTATGTCATTTATTAAATTATTTATTTACTAAACTAATAATAATATGACGTTTTTATATGAGGCGTCACAATATAATATACTTGTTATGACATTTTTAATAAAGTGTCTCAATATATATATATATATTATGACACTAAAACGCATCTCATAATTAGATAATTATAAATTTATTTGTTTTAGACTCACTTTTTGGCGCTCACAAAAAAAACCGAGGGAAACATTTGCACTTTGTCCAAATAATTGAGGGAAACCCTCTTCTCCAACCATTCAACCTCTGCACTTTATCAAAAAAAAATTGAGGGAAACCCATCTTCTCCAGCCAGCAACGAAGGGAAGGAAATTGAAGTAACCCATCTTCTCCAGTCACCCGATTTCATGGGAATCCAGCCGGAGGACGCTCTCATCTCGGCGCCGCTCCATCGTCTCGCAACGTCGCCGCCGCTCTCCACCCAAAGTTAGTGTTTTTGATTTGTGGGTTGGTTTAATTTTCCTTCCTTATTTCTTCTAACTTTTGAAAATCCACCAAAATCCACTGAATTGAAGAGAAAAGTGATAATTTCACATCTGAAGAGAAAACCCCACTCCAAATTGAAGGAATCGAAAGACGACGCTCTCCTCTCGGCTCTGATTTTCAAGGCGAGAAAGGCAAGAAAGGGTTTTTTTAATAGGATTCCACCGTCGTAGGGCCTTCCCAGATGTCTAAGAATCCGGTCCTGTGCGAGAAAGAAGTTGAAGTTGAAGAAGATTCAACGAGTTCTCGTGGTTGGAGTTGGCTCGCTAATCGGATTCTCAGAACTCCTGCTATTCTTCTGTCGGAGCTCGCTCAGGTAGTTGGATTATGGTTTTTTTTCTTTTTGGGTTTTCACATTGTGAACTTTGATTAAGATGTCTGATGCAGTACGATATTTTCTTTGGTTACATTGAGAATTAGGAATTAATTATTTGAGTGTAGAAAATGGCATATATGTGATTTATGATCTGAGCTGATTTGAGTTTTTGATGAGGATTTTGTTCTCCATAAAATAATTGTGGTTTGTTTTTTGATAAAGGTTGATGTCCGACATAGCTCTGTCTTTAGGAGATTTAAAGGTTGATGTTCGACATAGCTCTGTTATTAGGAGATTTAAAGCTCTGTTTTCTGGAGATTTCTGTGATATTTGTTGGAAAACACAAATCAAAAAGTAGCGGAATTAAAAAAATTTTCCCAACAAAAGGATCTTGAACTCGCAATCGTGTAACCAAATTCGTAGAGATAGAAAACTTACTTTTCTTTTATTCTTTCTTGAAGCGTTTCAAGCCACCCAAGAACGCTCTTCTCGCGGCTTGATCCCCTCTCCTTCGGTAAAGCTCGAATCTTCAAACTTCTAACTTGAAGTCTCTAGAGAAAGTCCACCAACTTGATCACAATCTAACTAGTAAGGATGCTAGTTCTCTAGTTAGTGTTTAGGCTTAACCTAGGGTTTTATTTAATCTTGGAGAAAGGAAGGTGTTCAACACATGAACCAAAAGAATTGTCAATTAGCTCTAAAGGGGAGCTTAAGCTCCCCTATATATAGGCAAGGGAGAGAGGCGCCGATCCTAATCCTTGTTGGGCAAGGATTTGGTCCCTCTCTCTCCTATTACTTGATCATCAAGTATTCTCCAACTTTGCCTTTGAATTCTAATTCAAATCAACTTTCAAGAGAGCTAAAAATATCCAAACTATTTTTGGATAATTTTATACTTTATTTATTATAAAATAAATAACTTATTTTTATCTAATTAATTAATTCATAATTAATTAACTAGATTATTTTTCTCCAAAATTAGACTTTCTTTTTAATCCAAAATTAAACCAAAGTCTATTACATAATTAACCAAATAATTATTCACGCATATGCACACGTGTCCATGAAGGACACGTGTCACGCACGTGACCCACACGTGTGGAACCCTTTGGTCCGATTAACTCGTTTAATCATTTTAAAGCCTCAACTCATGTAACCAAGTTGTTGTGTGTGACCCTCTAGGTTCTCAATTCAATTATCAGTGACCCTAATTAATTAATTCACTAATTAATTAATCAGTCCACAGATTAAACGACCATAGTCTAGCAACAGGTGTTTAAACCCTAGCTGAATTGGAATGTTCGGATTCGACAAAACCTTTAAGTCATTGATTCATGTGAGATACAATCCTCCTACTTACTATCTCTCAACCAAGATCTAGGGCAAGGGAATAATCAGAACCCTAATAATCCGGTCTTAAAGCTAAGTGCATTTCATATCCATTTGATCTGAATCCAAGAAACCCTTTTCTTGATGTCTTGATCTACTGCCTTGGCCAAGGACTCCATATGGCATATGAATGACTCACACAATAAGAGATCACCTTGCAAATGCAAGTGTAGGTCCTTTCTTGATTCTCATTCACTTTCATGAATCACTTGTGCAGCCCCAGCATAAGCCTTGAATCAGTTGTCTAAGGTGACACCCTTTAAAGCTTATACCTAAGACTACAGAGTTAACTCATAAAGTGACAAGGAACCTCAAGTCTAAGTATCAATTAATCACATCAATGACTCGTGAGATATTTCCTAATCTGGAAGTTTCCATTTCCTGAAATAGAAACTTCCTTTCCCATTTAGGAATCTTCTCACATGGGGCACCTCAGTGAACTTACTTATTGAAGTAAGCACCCTCATGTATCACGCACGTATTAACTATACACTTTGTACCTCCATGAAACAAGGTGGTCCTTCTTAAGGGCGTGATCCCACAAGCAAGCCTTGGAGGAGTCAGGTTGACACTCCCACTGTCTGTAGGACTCATCGGCTTGGAGTAATTTACTAATCATGACTTATGTGATATAGGGCTCGTTTCATGAACCATTTCACCTAAATGGTAGAGTCCTAAAGTCATCAGGATTAGGGGAGTTCTTATACATGCACAGATAAAGTGAACGCATACCAAACAAGAACGTAGAAAGAAGTGTTGCCTCAATTCGTTATTTCATTCAAAGATTCTCTGTGATTACAATAAGGAAAAGCACAAAGCGGATATACAATCGGCTTTCTAGGGCACTATTCCTAATAATCTCCCACTTGCCCGTCAAAGCCATTCTAAAGCTACTCTAAGTCCCATCTTCTGAAGATGACCTTGGAAAGCTTCTCGACTAAGGGGTTTAGTAAGTGGATCTACCACGTTCTCTGCTGATGTGACCCTCTCAATTAGCACATCTCCTCTTTTGATAATATCACGGATTAGGTGATACTTCCTCATAATGTGTTTGGTCCGTTGGTGAGATCTTGGTTCTCTTGCTCGAGCAACCGTCCCAGTGTTGTCACAAAACACAGTAATGGGGTCTTTCTTGCTAGGAACAACATTTAACTCTTGAATGAAGTTTCTAATCCAAACACCTTCCTTAGATGCATCATTTGCAGCTAAGTATTCGGCCTCAGTGGTCGAATCTGCAGTGGTAGTTTGCTTAGAACTCTTCCAACTCACTGCTCCGCCGTTTAGGCAGAAAATGTATCCTGACATTGACTTAAAATCATCTAAGTCAGATGCAAAGCTTGCATCGCAGTATCCTTCGACATTAAGATCTTTCTGACCTCCGTAAACTAAGAATAAATCTTTAGTACTTTTCAAGTACTTAAGAATATTCTTCACGGCAGCCCAGTGACCATCTCCAGGGTCAGATTGGAAACGACTCGTTACACTAAGTGCGTAAGCCACATCCGGTCGAGTACATAACATTGCATACATTATGCTACCTATTACTGATGCATAAGGTGTTTGAGTCATTCTTTCCTTCTCAAGGTTATTCTTAGGACACATCTTCTTTGAAAGACATGTTCCTACACTCCTAGGAAGGTTCTTAACCTTTGCTGACTCCATATTGAATCTCTTCAATACTTTGTCAATGTACATCGACTGTGATAGTCCTATTAACTTTCTAGATCTATCTCTATTAGATTTTAATTCCAAGGATATAGGACGCATCACCAAGATCTTTCATCTCGAATTGGTTCGATAACCATAACTTAGTCACTTTCATGTCATCCTTCGAATTCCCAATAAGAAGGATGTCATAAACATAAAGTACTAAGAATTGCACTGAGGTCTCCAATTCCTTTCTATACACACATGATTCATTCGAAATTTGGATGAAGCCAAACGCTTTGACCGATTCATCAAATCAAAGGTTCCAATTCCTAGAAGCCTGTTACAATCCATAGATTGATCTTTGGAGTTTGCAAACCTTGTGCTCACTCCCACTGAATGTGAAACCTATGGGTTGCTCCATATAAATGTCTTTATCAATGTCACCATTGAGAAAGGCAGTTTTCACATCCATTTGCCATATCTCATAGTCATAATATGCAGTAATGGCAAGCATGATCCGAATAGACTTTTGCATTGCAACTGGTGAGAAGGTTTCGTCAAAGTCCACGCCAGGTCTTTGAGTGAATCCTTTTGCAACCAGTCTTGCTTTGTAGGCTGCAATGCTTCCATCAACTCCAAGCTTTCTCTTAAAGATCCATTTGCAACCTATGGGTTTGACCCCATCAGGAAAATCTACCAAGGTCCAAACTTGGTTGGAGTTCATGGAATCCATTTCGGATTACATGGCTTTTATCCACTGTTCAGAGTCAGAATCTGAAAGTGCCTCCTCATATGTTAAAGGATCATTATCCTTTTGAGAGATTTCATGGAAGAATCCATACCATCTCTCCGGCTGTCTAGGAGTGCGTTCAGAACGCCTTAGAGGAGGATTTACATGTGTATCAAAATTCGTGATTGGCTATGGTTGATCAGTAGGGGACGTTTCTTCTGTGGGTGGCGTGGGGTTACTTTGTACTTTTTCTAATTCTATGATCTTGCCTTTCTTTTCTTTAAGGAACGGTTCCTCAAGAAAAGTGGCATTTCTGGAAACAAACACCTTTTCCTCAGATTGATCGTAGAAGTAGTATCCTATGGATTCCTTAGGATAACCTACAAAGTAGCATAAGTTAGAACGAGATTCTAACTTATCTCCCACTGTCCTCTTCACGTAAGCAGGACAACCCCAAATTCTTAAGTAAGAATAACTAGGGACTTTACCATGCCACATTTCATAGGGCGTTTTAGGGACTGACTTAGAGGGAACTTGTAACACACCGCATTTTCGGAGCAAGATACGATGTCGTTTTCGTGCGATTAAATTGTTATTTATTTAACTCGGCTTGTGCTTGAATTGCCTTATTCATGTTTTAATAATTTAATTGACTCAATTGCAATCTTATATAAATATGTGAACCTAATTGAGATATGTGTTTAATTCCTAATTGCCCTTTAATTTAAATTATGTGGGCTGATTTGAAATTAACTAAAATTGGGGATCTATTTCTAATTATGAGAAATTCAATTTGGACTAAATTGTTCCTTCTTAAGATTCTGGGACTCAATTGACTAGTCTTAGAAACTCGGGGACTCAATCGCAGGACTTAAACTCTCGAAGGGCTTAATTATAATTTTGGGAGAAAACCCTTCTTCTTATACCGAAACCCTAGCAGCCCATTTTTCATTTTCTTCTTCTCCTTCAGCAGCTGGGCAAGCTTTGATCTCCTCCCCCCTTTCGGCTTTCAACAGACGAGCAGCAGTGGCTCAACCTTCGGAAACCACCACCTCCTCTTCGGCATCCCACACCACTGACACCAGCTCCACCACCACGCCAGATATGGCACTTCCATGCCACCCTCCGCCACCATAGCTCAACCCTCCTCCTCGCCATCTCGCTGCCGCATACCTCGTTTCTGTCTCAACCGAGAAGAGAAGCCATGGAATGCAGCAACTCCAGTGGCCGTTCCTTGCCCGCGACGACAACCACGGTGTTCTCTGGCCACAGGTCCGACACGAGACGACGCACAACCACCACCGCTGTGAGGTGCAGATCCGGCAACCACTCTGTTTCTTCTCCCTCCTTCTTTGCCAGATCTGAGCAGAACCGAGAAGCTCCCTTCCGTCGCAGGCCCATTGCCAACCACCATCTCCGCCCCAGATCCGACAGTCCCATCGCTGAACCACAGCCGGTCTGGAAAGGAGGCTAATATCGCAGCACCACCAAACTGCCGTCGCAGTCAACCTGCTCTCATTCTCTTTCTTGGCCGGAAACAGAGAAACTGAAAAGGGAAGCAAGGTCGAAGGGATGAAGCAATAACAGTGTTTTCAGCAGCCTCTGTATCTTTCACTCCGGTAGAACAGGGGAAGAACTCTTTCAGCTACGACCCCGCCTCAACTATCGATTTCCTTTCGATTCCACCGCCTTCGTCACCACCTTCAGAAGCAACGTCGGAGTCCAACTCTCTCTCATCAATTCTGTCGTCGATCTCGCTTCCGTCGCCGATCATCATCTCCAGCGCCCTTTCACTGACTAGCTCCGTCACAGGCGAAGTCTGCCACTGTCCGAGTCCCTTAATTTCTTCACTTTCCCGTAAAGCCATCTGCTTTCCTTTTTCTCAATTTTAATTCATACAGACAAATTATATGCATACAAATTCATATGTATTTGTGTATAATTGTTAAATATTAAATTTGCTTCATATATTTCCTTGAGGTTGTTGCAAGAAAGTTTGTAAAACTTAAATTTTGAGTAATGCATGTATGTACAAAACATTGATTTGAGTATTCTCAAATTTGGGTGTTACGGCTGTATGTATACATTAGTGGCAAGATCATGAACTTGATATCGAATTCTTGAGGTTGACGTGTGTGTAATTGGTAACTGGGTCAGTTAAATCTAAATTGAATCTCTGTTTTTTTTTAAGGGGCATCAATCGATTGTGTGGCTGTATATATATATATATATATATATATATATATATATATATATATATATATATATCAGAAAATATGGGTGTATGGAAGTATATCAGTTTGGGAATTCAAATTAAATTTAAGACTTGAGTAATTAAAACATGACTTCGACCTTGAGTTACTTTGTTAAATGGCTAATTCGGGTAAATTGTAAAGCGATTCCTAAACAATGGTGAATGTAGAACTGGTTGGATTTTAATTGGGAACATGATAACTAATTGGTTTAAGGTTCTTGAAAATGAATGCTCGTATTGGGAATTGAATAGACATGAACTATCCTATTTGATTTTCTTTCTAATAAATGATACAGGTAACATGTAGTGCACATATTATGTTAAGTACCATTCGGTAATTGAGCTTTCAATAGCTAGAGGATAATTCATAAATCTGTGTAAATGAGGAGATAAAGAATTAAAGTAATTATGTTTGTTTATATATGTTACCCCGGATTTTAGTTGCTTTAATTAATAATGGAATTGTGGTTCTTGAACCATTGATGACAACAAGTGTTGTATATTAAATATCAACCTAACTATTGAGTAATGTTTAGAAATAGTAAATTATAAATTTAGGTAATTTGTTGAGAACTAAATATATTAACTGATAATTGTGAATTTTGATTAGTTGTAATTGTTTTACTAACTGTTGGGTGGTGTGAGTTTGGTTATATGCATATTCTACACTCGGGTTTGTTTATGTATTAATGTGATTAATGCTCATGCGGGCTATGTACTCCTTTAATTGTATGTTCGGTTCTTGCATAAGACATTAATCTGTGCACGTGAACATGAGAACGATATAGTGTGACTTCATTTCCATTTCACACCATTCATTTCATTGCCGTGCGTCTCTATGGTTCATGTTTGGGTTGTGTCTCACGAGTGCACTATGTCCCATTTTCTGTACAGTGATCTCCCGGGGTGGAGACAACCACGTCGCGTATTCATCCGTCTTCTCAGTTCTTGTATCTCGTCGCTTCTCAGGTGAGGTTTAGGATTTTGTATAGTTAAACGACCTATGACCCCAATATGATGATTTCAATCCCCGCATGCGATTATATACTATATATACGATTAAATATGTGTTGAATATGATATTTTTATGATCTTATGCTTGCACTTCTCCGTGGGCGGGCTATCCCTGCAGCGTGGGAATGTAAGTGCGTGAGTCCTGCATGGGCGGGCTATCCCTGCAGCGTAGGAATACTTATAAAAACCAGTTTTGAAGCATATGTAAGCTATTTTGGAAAAACCGTTGTGTTGTGATTATGTAACTAGATTTGCCATGAAAGATTGGCGTATGTTATATTATGTTATGTTATGTTCTATTATGGGGCCCAGGAGCTACGGGTAAGGAGCCCCCGGGACGGTTAGGGCGTCGGGGATATACCTGTGCGTAGTCTCCATCATTATGAAGAGGATGTACCGAGACCCACCAGGAGGTTTGGTTGGGAAACGGAGTCCTGAGGGTTTGAGTAGCATTAGCACTCCCCTCGACTGTATGGATGGTTAGGGTCGCGCAACCCTACCATCACCCGGAGTTGAGGTTGGTATGTTATTTCTGTTTTGTTATGATATGAGGAGTTGAGTTTGGAAGCTCGTACTCGCCGAGCATATGTTATGATCTGTTATGAGAATTATGAATCGGGATAGAGTCTTTCTGAAAATGGTTTCTAAACTTATATGTATATATATTTGGGTTTTGCTTTGAAACGCTTTGGTATGCAACACCTATTCCCGGTTCATGAGTCCATTCTTTTGTTCTGTGCTGTGCTCTTTAATATATATATAATGTGGGTGTGCGTTACCCCCCTCACTCAGTCAGTTGACTGACACCTCATTTATCTTTTAGTTTGCAGGTTTCCTTTCGGCTTGAGCTAGGCGGAAGTGAGTCTCTTGAGTCACACTTGTCAGTCTAGTTGGTATTAGGATGCAATTGTCGCATACCTTATTTATGTTATGTATTTATGTTTCACGCTTGAAGGTTAGGTTCTATTTAGACTTAAACCCGTGTGGGGTTAATAAGTTAGTATCTGGATGTTAGTAGATATTATGATGATGCTTATGCTGTTTGTTATGTTGGATTATGAATTGATATTCGGGACTAGGTATCTATGCTAGATGAACCCGTCACCTGCTTTGCATGTTTTGTTATAAATGCTTCTGCTATCTATTGTTGTTGGTTTTAATTGCTTCCGCACTCTGAGTTTGTCGAGTTAGATCCGCCTAGCCTAATGTGTGAGTTGGTCTCCCGTTCGCTATGATTCGAATTCGGGCATGGACTTTCCATTTCATGACCGGGTCTGGGTCCTAGTGCGGGGGATGTGGCATCCTCCGTTTGGGGTGTTACAGAACTTGATTCAAAATCTTTGCTGCACTTTCTAGGGCATAACCCCAGAAAGAAGGTGGTAAGTCAGTGAAACTCATCATGGAACGAACCATATCAAGTAAGGTTCGATTCCTTCTCTCAGAAACCCCATTAAGCTGAGGAGTTCCCGGAGGAGTCCACTGAGAGATAATCCCATTATCTTTGAGATGATTAAGGAATTCTTCACTAAGATACTCGCCTCCTCGATCAGATCGAAGTGCTTTGATCTTGTAACCAGTTTGGTTCTCAACCTCTTTTTGAAATTCTAAGAATTTCTCAAAAGCTTCAGATTTATACTTCATTAAGTATACATAACCATACCGACTAAAGTCATCAGTAAAGGTTATGAAGTACTGATGATTGTTTCTCGTGCTTACACTAAGCGGTCCACAAACATCAGTATGGATAAAATCCAAAACCTTAGTGGCACGTTCAACAGTTCCTTTAAAAGGAACTTTGGACATTTTTCCTTTGAGACAGGATTCGCAAGAAGTTAACTCCTTAAGATCATTTTCAGAGAATGATCCTAAAGTGTTTATCTTGCTAATTCTGTTCTTGGAAATGTGTCCTAATCTAGCGTGCCATAAGGGAGCTGAAACTTTGTCATCTCTTTTACGCTTCGTTTCTCGTTGTATATTCATAATATTGATATTCTGAGTTAGATAAAGTCCATTACTTAGAGTACCGATGTGAATGGAAGAGTTGTTCCATTTGATAAAGTATTTACCATTCTTAATATAAGTTTCATAACCTTCACAATCTAATATTGGAACTGAAATTATATTACGAATAATGCTCGGTACATAAAGGACTTTATTCAAGACTAACTCAAAACTACCTAAATCTAATCTAATTGTGCCTAAAGCTCGAGCTTCAACGTTTGAGCCATCACCGATCTTCAAGACACATTCTCCTTCTTTTAGTTGTTGGACTCCACTTAGCATCTGTACATCATTACAGATATGAGTTCCACAACCAGTATCAAGTACCCAAGAACTAGAATTAATAGAAAGATTTATTTCAACGAGAAAGATACCTTTCTTTAGAGTAGCCTTGTACTCTGGGCAGTTTCTCCTCCAATGTCCCGCTTTGCCACAATGGAAGCAAACATCCTCTTTCTGATCACGCTTCTTCTTTTGGGCCTTCCCCTTCAAAACACCACCAGTGGGCCTAAGGGGTTTCTTCTTCTTCTTTTGGGCTTTCTTGCCCTTACCTTTAGAAGGCCCAGAAGAGGAAGATGGAGCATTCACCATCAAAACCTTATTGTCCTTCTTGATCGTGCTTTCAGCAGTCACAAGTTGACTAATCAGCTCAGCTACAGTAGCACCAGCATGATTCATGTTGAAGTTAAGGACAAATGGGTTGAATGATGGTGGGAGCGAAGCTAGCAACAAATCCACTGAAAGCTCATCTTTCAGTGGCATGTCCATGGAGGCAAGTTTCTCAGTAAGGGCAAGAAACTTGAGTCCATATTCTTGGACACTTGAACCTTCCCTCATTCTCAAGTGGAACAATTCCTTTGAAGTGTTATACCTTGTAACACGTTCATGAGGGCGGTAAAGTTGCTCTAAGTGGTCGTAAATCTCCCAAGCGAATTCCATGGCCTCATGTTGCCTTTGCAAGTCCGGAGACATGTTAGCCAACATAAGGCAACGGGCTTGGAGATTATCATCCTTCCACTTCTGAATCGCATCCCGCTCGGCCCGAGTGGGAGCGTCCCCTTCGGGACTAGGCTCCCCTTCGAAGAGAACATAAGTTCTCCTCTCAGAATCTAAAATGATTTTTAGATTCCTCAGCCAATCAGAATAGTTGGGACCAGTCAACTTGTTTGACTCGAGGATCGATACAAGAGGGTTTTTGGTTGCCATTTCAAAACACGTAGAGAATCACAGAATCTACGAACTAAATGGTAAAACAGAGAACTAGTGAGCATGCTGAATTATAACGATATACAAAAGATAAGGTCTTTAATCTAATGTAGCTCCCACTGTTTTTCAAAGATCTATAATTCCCAAAGATCTAAGAGGAACACGTTTCCCAATGGGTACTAAGATCCTAAATAAGAACCCTAGGTAGGTACAACTTACCAATTCTAACACCTTTAGAACTCTTAGTAGTTACTTTTGCATCACCTATCTTTCAATATGGACCCACGACTCGTGTGACATCCACATTTACTTAGGCGTTAAGCTAGACCCATCAATCATAAGATCATGATCAAAACTTAGTTCGAACGACCCACGACTCGCGGACATCGCCCTTGCTAAAATTGACCATGAAATATTGATCATTTAAAATGAACAATTAGGTAACTAAGAACTAATAAGCTTCACTAGCTATCCCACGACTCGCGGACAATAACTAACTTCACTTACTAAACTTAAAACCTATTGATGGAATGCTAGGAATTTAATTCAAAATTTGCATCTCGAATTTAAATACCTATTTGTTCGAAATTAGCTTAATATTTAATGGGAATTTTCGAATCAACCGAAGAGTTCTTCGGTTCGACCTCACCAACATATATGTTATCCAATTTTATTTGTCTTGATTAATGCAAGTACACTTAAATGCATTTCAAACAAGCACATAAACAGATAACATGTCCTAGCATGATACTAACATGTAATGATCATGGGTTCTACCTATCTTATGCGTGATATGTGGGAGCCACTCCACAATCACAAGTTCTAACATACATGCCACATAAACAGTTTAAATCACATAAGGGAAAGCGGTAACAAAATACGAGCCCTATCTCTATTACATTTTTACAATTGAGATTCCCCTCCCTAACATTTTGAGGGGTCTTCACTTATGGCCTCCTTGTTACTTGAATGTGGTCCATCTTACTCCATGGGTGCATTGTCTCCAAAATGAAAATAAAACCTCACCACCTATTCTACTCTCAAAAAAATGAAAAAGTACTAAAAAATAATAAGGCTCAATCTTCATATTGGCCTTAGACAAATACACGGGGCATACCCCGGCCTCAAAAACAGTAATATGGAAAGCCACATAATAAATCACATAACAGTACGCACATAAGTGAGGTTCCAACCTCAATTGAAAAAATCAACTATAGGGCTCCAACCCCACTTTAAACCATCCATGTGCATAAATTAAAACCATACATAGGTCTAAAACCATGATCACCTAACATGCTTTTGCGAGAATTTAAATTTAACCAATAAATTAAAATTCCTATTTTAAGCTCTAATAGCTTAAAACACGACTTAGATGCAATTCTTGCTCAAGAGCCTTTTCAATAAAACCCGAAAAACAATAGACTAATAAAATTCCAATTAATTTCTGAAAATTAATAATTTTATTCCTTCAATATTTTTAGAAAATAGAGATTGTAATTTTTCCAAAATTTAAATCGCTTAATTTCTAAAAAAAACCCAATTTAATCAGAATTTTTAAAATAATTTTTATTTTAGCAAAATTGATTTTAAAAGATAAAACTAAAATAAAATTAAATGGGATTTTAAGGACCGAAAACACGAAACACGAGAAACACGGGCCCGGGACGACGCAGGATCGCCCGCCCGCCGCGCAGGAACGCGCTAGCGATTACCGCCAGCATGCGCGCACCAGGCGCGCCCTTGCGTGCAGACATGCGGCGCGGGCAGGCAGTCCCGCCCATCCCTGGGCTGGCGCTCCCGCGCGGTTGCGGGAGGAATGGGTGGCTGTCCCGCACGGTTGCGGGACAAGCGAGCAAGGTGCCTAGGCGGGCAGGATGCCTCCCGCGCGGATGCGGGAGGGCTGGGCGGCGGTGATGGGGCTTGGGCGTCGCACGCCCAGGCCCTTTCTTTTCGTGTCCCGTTTCGTATTTTTGGGTTTCTCCAAAATCCGGTTCAATCCAAAATTAAAAAATTCGATTTAAACATATTTCAATCAAAACAGTTTTCAAAAACACAATTTAAGAAAACAGTTTCAGAATTCAAGAAAAATTACAGTTTCGTAATTCAGGCTTTCTAAAAGTACTCATTAATACCTAATTCGCATCTAAGCCTAAGAATTTCTACCAAATTCAGAATAATTGAAACGAATCAGAAACACGATTAACGAGGTGGCTCTGATACCACTTGTTGGAAAACACAAATCAGAAAGCAGCGGAATTTAAAAAATTTCCCCAACAAAAGGATCTTGAACTCGCAATCGTGTAACCAAATTCGTAGAGATAGAAAACTTAGTTTTCTTTTATTCTTTCTTGAAGCGTTTCAAGCCACCCAAGAACGCTTTTCTCGCGGCTTGATCCCCTCTCCTTCGGTAATGCTCGAATCTTCAAACTTCTAACTTGAAGTCTGTAGAGAAAGTCCACCAACTTGATCACAATCTAACTAGTAAGGATGCTAGTTCTCTAGTTAGTGTTTAGGCTTAACCTAGGGTTTTATTTAATCTTGGAGAAAGGAAGGTGTTCAACACATGAACCAAAAGAATTGTCAATTAGCTCTAAAGGGGAGCTTAAGCTCCCCTAAATATAGGTAAGGGAGAGAGGCGCCGATCCTAATCCTTGTTGGGCAAGGATTTGGTCCCTCTCTCTCCTATTACTTGATCATCAAGTATTCTCTAACTTTGACTTTGAATTCTAATTCAAATCAACTTTCAAGAGAGCTAAAAATATCCACACTATTTTGGATAATTTTATACTTTATTTATTATAAAATAAATAACTTATTTTTATCTAATTAATTAATTCATAATTAATTAACTAGATTATTTTTCTCCAAAATTAGATTTTATTTTTAATTCAAAATTAAACCAAAGTCTATTAAATAATTAAGCAAATAATTATTCACGCATATGCACACGTGTCCATGAAGGACACGTGTCACGCACGTGACCCACACGTGTGGAACCCTTTGGTTCGATTAACTCGTTTAATCATTTTAAAGCCTCAACTCATGTAACCAAGTTGTTGTGTGTGACCCTCTAGGTTCTCAATTCAATTAGCAGTGACCCTAATTAATTAATTCACTAATTAATTAATCAATCCACAGATTAAACGACCATAGTCTAGCAACAGGTGTTTAACCCCTAGCTGAATTGGAATGTTCGGATTCGACAGAACCTTTAAGTCATTGATTCATGTGAGATACAATCGTCCTACTTACTATCTCTCAACCAAGATCTAGGGCAAGGGAATAATCAGAACCCTAATAATCCGGTCTTAAAGCTAAGTGCATTTCATATCCATTTGATCTCAATCCAAGAAACCCTTTTCTTGATGTCTTGATCTACTGCCTTGGCCAAGGACTCCATATGGCATATGAATGACTTACACAATAAGAGATCACCTTGCAAATGCAAGTGTAGGTCCTTTCTTGATTCTCATTCACTTTCATGAATCACTTGTGCAGCCCCAACATAAGCGTTGAAGCAGTTGTCTAAGGCGACACCCTTTAAAGCTTATACCAAAGACTACAGAGTTAACTCATAAAGTGACATGGAACCTCAAGTCTAAGGATCAATTAATCACATCAATGACTCGTGAGATATTTCCTAATATGGAAGTTTCTATTTCTTGAAATAGAAACTCCCTTTCCCATTTAGGAATGTTCTCACACGGGGCACCTCAGTGAACTTACTTATTAAAGTAAACACCCTCATGTATCACGCACATATCAACTATACACTTTGCACCTCCATGAAACAAGGTGGTCCTTCTTAAGGGCGTGATCCCACAAGCAAGCCTTAGAGGAGTCAGGTTGACACTCCCACTGTCTGTAGGACTCATCGGCTTGGAGTAATTTACTAATCATGACTTATGTGATATAGGGCTCGTTTCATGAAGCATTTCACCTAAATGGTGGAGTCCTAAAGTTATCAGGATTAGGGGAGTTCTTATACATGCACAGATAAAGTAAACACATACCAAACAAGAGCATATAAAGAAGTGTTGCCTCAATTCGTTATTTCATTCAAAGATTGTCTGTGATTACAATAAGGAAAAACACAAAGCGGATATACAATCGGCTTTCTAGGGCACTATTCCTAACAATTTTCTTGATTTGGAACTTGTCATTTCTTCTCTAGGATGGATATACTATACTTATGTGTATCGATTTGCCTATCCAGGCTTGGAACGAGCAACAGAGAAATGGAGGTCCAAAAAAATAATCAGATTGTATTGTCAAGATAAAGAAGCTACCCAAGAGAGGGAAGCTCTCAAACACCATTACGATTGATTCACTACACGGGAAAAAGTTCTCGTCCTTGAGCAATGTCCTTGAAGCAATTATAATTGAAGCTTATATTCTTCTAGGTATGATTCTGCTTCTTTGTTATTTGATGCATATATATGTTATAAGAAAATTTTGTTTGTTCCTATTATCCGGAAAAAAGTAAGTTGTACAATTTTTGGGGCCTTGGCCGCTGTTTATACGGGTTGTCAATTTGCAAAAAGTGAAAATTGATATAGATCGAGATGATGTGGCTTGCCTGTGAACTATGTTACTTAAAATTGTTACTTGCTTTTTTGATATATATTCTTTGAGATATAAAATATTAAGTTCGCTTATGTTGACACAATATGTTCTCATATCTACTTTTAGTCAATCCATTTATTCTGTTCAATGTATTCATTATTCTTTGTAATTGGAGAATTAGATTATGTGAAGATACTAAACCGAGTTCTTCCAAATGATATTCGAATTACTGGATGGTTACCTGCTCAACTGATTTCAATGCAAGGTATTTATTATCTTTAGAACTCTTTGTCTTGTTTTCCTAATGCAAATATTAGTACATTTCATAGTTTAATTGAGAGAGGTATTTGAACAAAAATCACCTTAACATGACTTTTAAATGCATAAAGACCAAATATTGTACCACAGGATCAAGAAATTATTGATGTCATAGAAAACAATTAGGGTGGTTAAAACTGTGGAGCACTCAACAATACATCAATCCTGAAATACATACCACTCATACTATTTTCTCCTGGATTAATGAATATTCATCTAATCCCAAAATAGTAGTGCATTTTGAAAGATATGTTTCCCGGGTGATCCAATTATTTACTTACTGTTTCCAAAGTAGGATTAATGTATCAGGTCCTACAATCCAGGGTCATCTCTTGAGTATGAAATGGGAATTTTCATTAATCTTCCAGATTGCAAGGCATAAACACAAAGATGACTAAAATGAAAGTTAATGATGGGAGTCTATTCCTGATATTAATAGTATGATGTTTCGAACTTTGATAGCAAGATACTTGTTGGAAAACAGGAATCAGAAAGAAGCGGAAATTTAAAATTTTTTCCAACAAAAGGATCTAAGACTCGCAATCGTGAATCCAAATTCGTAGAGATCAAGAAACTCACTTGGGTAGTAGCTTTCTTGACACGTTTTGAGCCGCCCTCAAACGCGCTTCATGCGGTAATGGCAACCCGTTCCTCGAAATCTCTTTCTACTTCAGAATCCATTGTAGGGATAACAATCCACACCAACCTGGATTCAAATCATGTTAGGAAAGTTCTTAACAATATAACATAAAGAAAGAAACATGAAACGAGAAAAGCATGATTGAAACTCCCTTCGAAAACCAGTTTTGCGAAAGTAGAAATCTACCAGCCATAAAACCCTCGTGAAAAAAGTCATCCTTCAAGATATCGACGAACGGTTTTCGCCATCTTCTTTGGTTCGATTTTTTCACTCGTTTTCTGTTGGGTTCAAAATCGTTTCATCATCGCTTCTGATCGTTTTGCTTGATCCCCTCCTTTTGGTAAAGCTCGAATCTTCAAAACTTCTAACTTCAAGCTCTCTAGAGATAGTCCACCAACATGGCTACAATCTAACTAGTAAGGATGCTAGTTCTCTAGTTAGTGTTTAGGCTTAACCTAGGGTTTCGTTTACCTTGGAGAAAGGATGGTGTTCAACACATGAACCAAAAGAATTCTCGATTAGCTCTAAGGGGAGCTCGAGCTCCCCTATTTATAAGAGGGAGTGGCCGAAAATCCTAGTCCTTATGGACTAAGGATTTTGGTCCCTCTCTCCTATTACTTGATCATCAAGTAATTTTGACTTTGACTTTGAATTCAAATTCAAATCAACTTTCAAGAGAGCTAAAATATCCAAACTATTTTTGGATAATTTTATACTTTATTTATTTAAAATAAATAACTTATTTTATCTAATTAATTAATTCGTAATTAATTAACTAGATTATTTTTCTCCAAAATAAGACTTTCTTTTTAATTCAAAATTAAACCAAAGTCTATTAAATAATTAACAAATTAATTATTTAATATATAATTAAATAATCACGTGTGGCACACGTGTCACAATAACACGTGTCCACTCACGTGACCCACACGTGTGGTTTCACACGTGTGGAACCCTCTAGGCCCGATTAACTCGTTAAATCATTTTCAAGCCTTAACTCATGTAACCAAGTTGTTGTGTGTGACCCTAATTAATTAATTCACTAATTAATTAATCAGTCCACAGATTTAAACGACCATAGTCTAGCAACATGTGTTTAACCCCTAGCTGAATTGGAATGTTTGGATTCCACAGAACCTCTAAGTCATTGATTCTTGTGAGATACAATCCTCCTACTTACTATCTCTCAACCAAGATCTAGGGTAAGGGAATAATTAGAACCCTAATAATCTGGTCTTAAAGCTAAGTGCATTTCATATCCATTTGATCTCAATCCAAGAAACCCTTTTCTTGATTTCTTGATCTACTGCCTTGGCCAAGGACTCCATATGGCATATGAATGACTTACACAACAAGAGATCACCTTGCAAATACAAGTGTAGGTCCTTTCTTGATACTCATTCACTTTCATGAGTCACTTGTGCAGCCCCAGCATAAGCCTTGAATCAGTTGTCTAAGGCGACACCCTTTAAAGCTTATACCAAAGACTACAGAGTTAACTCATAAAGTGACATGGAACCTCAAGTCTAAGGATCAATTAATCACATCAATGACTCGTGAGATATTTCCTAATCTGGAAGTTTCCATTTCCTGAAATAGAAACTTCCTTTCCCATTTAGGAATCTTCTCACACGGGGCACCTCAGTGAACTTACTTATTGAAGTAAGCACCCTCATGTAGCACGCACGTATCAACTATACACTTTGCACCTGCATTAAACAAGGTGGTCCTTCTTAAGGGCGTGATCCCACAAGCAAGCCTTAGAAGAGTCAGGTTGACACTCCCACTGTCTGTAGGACTCATCGGCTTGGAGTATTTTACTAATCATGACTTATGTGAAATAGGGCTCGTTTCATGAACCATTTCACCTAAATGGTAGAGTCCTAAAGTCATCAGGATTAGGGGAGTTCTTATACATGCACAGTTAAAGTAAATGCATACCAAACAAGAGCATATAAAGAAGTGTTTGCCTGTGATATTAATCATTCGTATATTATTCAAAGATTGTCTGTGATACTAGGAATGTCCCAAAACGGATTATGACTAATCGGCTTTCTAGGGCACTATTCCTAACAATCTCCCACTTGCTCGTAAAAGCCATTTAGGTACTCTAAGTCCCATCTTCTCAAGATGCACTTTGAGAGCCTATTGACTTTGGGCGTTTCCAAAGTGGATCTGCTATATTCTCTGCTGATGTGACCCTCTTGTTTACACATCTCTTAGGAAACACCTTTTTCTTATAAAGTGATTCGTAATCACGTGTTCAGTCTCTTGGTGAGGTCTTGGTTCTCTTACTTGAGCAACCATCCATTTTATCATACAATATGATAAAGGAGTTGTTTCATGCTAGGAACTTCATCTAACCTGTTAGATGGAGTTTCTTACCCAAACACTTAACTTAGCGTTATATAATACGACTAAGTTCTCAACTACGATAGTCGAGTTTTTGTAATGTCCGTCCTTGGAACCCCTTTCCAGCACATTGCATTACCATTCTGGTAGAAGTTGTATCCTTTCAATGATTTCATAACCATCTATGTTTGATGAACGGTTACATCAAATATCCTTCTAACAACAAGATCTTTTGGGCTCTGTAAACTAATACATATCCTCATTTCTTCTCAAGTACTCTGAGGACATCCTTTACAGAAATCTAATGACCTTCTCTGAGGTCATATTAGATTCGACCCACTACGCTTAGTGTTGCGCCATATCAAGTCTAGTGCATAACATTTCATACATTATGCACCCTTTCATTTAAAGGGATTTTGGACATTCTAACTTTCTTAAAGTTATCTTAGGACACATACTCGTCAAAAGAGATGTTCCCTTGTCCATACTAAACTCCTTTTAGTATTATGGTTATGTACTCGTTTTTGTGATAATCCTTTTATTCTCTTAGATCTATCTTCTGTAGATCTCAATGTCGAGAATTTAGGATAATCACTAAGATCTTTCATGCCAAATTGTTTCTTAAACAAGAATTAGTAACTTTCACGTCATCCTTGACATTCCTAATGAGAAGGATGTCGTCTTCTAAAGAACCATAATTGACTCTTACATCACTAACTTTCATATGTACACTCTGAGACTTATTCGACTTCCATCTGTGTCAAACGATTTGACTGTGGAATCGAATTGTCTAACTCCTAGAAGCCTTTATCAATCCACAGATTGACTTTAGGGATTTGTATACCTTATGCATACTCCCACTAAATATGAGATTTATAGAAATACCTTATTTCAGTCTCTTTCAATCTCACATTGAACAAGATAATTCTCATATTCATTTATCATATCTCATAGTCAGAATATGAAGATGTGGTAAATACAATCTAAATGGACTTTTACATTTCAACCGTCAAGAAGGTTGTAATGCTTTCCTTCACTTGAAGCTCCACGAGCTTGATCCTACCAGGTGGATCAACCAAGGTCAAAACTTGGTTTAAGTATATGGAATCCATATTGGATTTCAAGGCTTGCTTACACTACTCAGATTCCAAATCTGACAGTATCTCCTCTTCAAGTAATTCCTTGGCTATTTAGGAACGCGTTCTAAAGGCGTCTTAAGAGAAGGGTTTCACACGTGTACATACTCTAAAATTTGGCTAAGTTTTATCAGATGGGCTCGTTTCTTCTATATGCGGCGTGGATATTTATCCTCAAATTTCTTTGAGGTCTGCTTGCTTGCCTTTCTTCTTCTATAGGAACGATTCCTTAAGAAAGATACATTCCTTGAGACAAACAACCTTTGTCTAAGGGAATCGCAGAAATGATATTCAATATCGTTGTATAAACTTGAACTCATTTCAAGCATATCTCCCACTATCCTCTTCACTTAAGAGGATTCCACTAAATTTTTGGATAAGAATAATTAGGGAATTTAGTAGGCCACATTGCATAGTGCAACTAAAGGACTGATTTTGAAAGGTACTAAATTCAAAATCTCTAACTGCATATTCTGGGAGTTTATTCCTAGAATGATTATAAGTCAGTAAAGCTTGCTATGGAATGGACCATATCCCATTAGGTTTCATTCCCTCATTCGAAAACACTAAGGTGTTCTCGAATTAGTTTACTGAGAGATAATCCTATTATCTCTAAGATGACTAAGGAATTAGTTGCTAAGATATTGGCTATGTCGATCATATCGATTTACCTATAACTTATAACTACTTCGGTTCCTAACCTCCTTTTGAAATTCAAAGAATTTCATAAAAGTTTCGAATTTGTACTTCAACAAGTACATTCATTCATAATGATTAGACTGACGATTGTATCCAGTGCTTACATTAAGCATCTTACACTCATCAGCATGGATCGAAATCCACTAGAATTTTGGCACGTTCCACGTTTCACCTAAACCATGTTTCGGGAACGTTTCCCTTCAAGATAGGATTCATAGTAAGTTAACTCTCTAGGTTCATTTTCATAGAATGATCCTAAGGTGTCTGACTTGCTAATCCTTTTATATCTCAACGTTCCAAAGTAATTCGAAGCTTTGTCATCTCACTTACTTTTGTTATCTCGGTGTATGTTCAGAACATAAGTGGCTTGAGTCTTTGTACAACGGACTATGCAGAATTGACTCAAGACTAGTGAATTCTATTCCTAGTAGAATTACTAAACGAGGTAACATTTCAGAGTACTCATACTCTTTGCAGTTCCCTTTCAAAGTCCTTATTTGCTACCATAGAAGCAAACGTCCAATTTGATCTCTAGTGTCTTTTGGGCGTACCCTTACATGCCCCTCCATTGGGCTCTTAAGGGTTTTTTCTTCTTTAGGCATTCAAGCCTTTAACTTAGTGAGTTTAGAAGAAGAATTAACCATCACAACCTTTTATTCCTTCTTAAGGATGCTTTCAACCATTATCAACTAAATGATTAACTATGCTACATTAGCATCATTTTAGTTGAGCACAAAGGGTTTGAATGATGGTGGAAGCAATGTAAGCAATCAGTGCATTGAGAACTCTTTTATCAGTTGATGATCGAGACCATAAGATCTTCAAATAAGATCTTTAGACCTTGTTCGTGTGCACTTGTTTCCTCATTTGGAATATTGAATAATTCCATAATGTTATACCTTATAACATTTTTATGAGGTGGTTCAATTGCTCTTAAGTGGTTTGGAAAAATCCATTCACCTCAGATTGCTTCTCTTTTGGCCCGGGTCGAATTTTCACAATTGAAAACTTCGCCCTTCAGAGAACGACTTTCTCTATTCGGAATCTAAAACGAATTTTAGGGTCCGAAGCCAATCAGAGTTAGTTAGGACTTAGTCAACTCTTTTGACTTAAGGATGGATACGAATGGGTTTGCATTTCATATTGTAGAGAATCACAAAACTACAACCTAGATGCTAAGCAGAGAAAATGTGAGCATGCTGAATTATAACGATATACAAAAGATAAGGTCTTTAATCTAATGTAGCTCCCACTGTTTTTCAAAGATCTATAATTCCCAAAGATCTAAGAGGAACACTTTTCCCAAAGGGTACGAAGATCCTAAGCATTTTACCTCGAACCCACGACTCGCGGACATTCTAAGTAAAACCCTAGGTAGGTACAACTTACCAATTCTAACACCTTTAGAACTCTTAGTAATTGTTTTGCATCACCTATCTTTCAATATGGACCCACGACTCGTGCGACATCCATATTTACTTAGGCGTTAAGCTAGACCCATCAATCATAAGATCATGATCAAAACTTAGTTCGAACGACCCACGACTCGCGGACATCGCCCTTGCCAAAATTAACCATGAAATATTGATCATTTAAAATGATCAATTAGGTAACTAAGAACTAATAAGCTCCACTAGCTATCCCACGACTCGCGGACAATAACTAGCTTTACTTACTAAACTTAAAACCTATTGATGGAATGCAAGGAATTTAATTCAAAATTTGCATCTCGAATTAAATACCTATTATTCGAAATGAACTTAATATTTAATGGGAATTTTCGAATCAACCGAAGAGTTGTTCGGTTCGACCTCACCAACATATATGTTAACCAATTTTACTAGTCTTGATTAATGCAAGTACAACTTAAATGCATTTCAAACAAGCACATAAACAAATAACATGTCTTAGCATGATACTAACATGAGATGATCATGGGTTCTACCTATCTTATGCGTGATATGTGGGAGCCACTCCACAATCACAAGTTCTAACATACATGCCACATAAACAGTTTAAATCACATAAGGGAAAGCGGTAACAAAATACGAGCCCTGTCTCTATTACATTTTTACAATTGAGATTCCCCTCCCTAACATTTTGAGGGGTCTTCACTTATGGCCTCCTTGTTACTTGAATGTGGTCCATCTTACTCCATGGGTGCATTGTCTCCAAAATGAAAATTAAACCTCACCACCTATTCTACTCTCAAAAAAATGAAAAAGTACTAAAAAGTAATAAGGCTCAATCTTCATATTGGCCTTAGACAAATACACGGGGCATACCCCGGCCTCAAAAACAGTAATATGGAAAGCCACATAATAAATCACATAACAGTACGCACATAAGTGAGGCTCCAACCTCAATTGAAAAACGCAACTATAGGGCTCCAACCCCAATTTAAACCATCCATGTGCATAAATTAAAACCATACATAAGTCTAAACCCATGATCACCTAACATGCTTTTGCGAGAATTTAAATTTAGCCAATAAATTAAAATTCCCGTTTCAAGTCCTAATGACTTAAAACACGACTTGATGCGAGTCTTATTTATAAAAGTTTTCAATAAATCCCAAATTAACAAAACAAATAAAATTCCAATTAATTTCTGAAAATTAATAATTTTATCAAAGAAGTATTTTCCCAAAATATAAACCGTTTCAATTTCTCAAAAATCCCAATTTTAAGTTTTATTCAAAAATTAAAATAAATATTCAAAAATAAAATTTTTAAAATTAAAATAAAAAATTGGAACTGGATTGCACGAAACACGAAAACACGGATTACGAAAAATGGGGCCCGTGCACGAGAAGGGCTGCACGTCGCAGGCGTGCGTGCGCCAGGCGCGCACAGCGCGCGGCCAATGCCGCGAGAGTGCGTGCGCTGGGCGTGCACGCCGCGACCCAGTGCGGGCGGCCCTTCTCGGTAGCAAGGTGGGCAACTGGGCGGTCTATCCCGGCCAGCCCAGGGCGGTAACGGGCAGGCGCGTCCGGGAGGCTCCCGCACAGGTGTGCGGGAGGTGCTGGGCGGCTGCCCTGCGCACGCCTAGGCCAGGCGGGCGGTGGCGCGCGAAGCCCCCGTGCGCGACGCCTTCGCGTGCGGGGTTTCGCGTGTTCGTAATCCATGCTTTTCGTTTCGTGTTTTCATTCAGAAGCAAAACCAATCCAAGAAATCCAAAAACAGTTTATACAGTTTCAAATCTAAAATAGTTTTCAAAAAAAAAATTTTTTGCAAAAACATTTTTCATAAACTTTCAGGAAAAAATACAGTTTCGTAATTCAGGCTTTCTAAAACAATTACAAATACTCAATCGCATCAAGCCTAAGAATTTCTTCCAAATTCAGAATAATTGAGACGAATCAAAAACAGGATTAACGAGGTGGCTCTGATACCACTTGTTGGAAAACAGGAATCAGAAAGCAGCGGAAATTTAAAATTTTTTCCAACAAAAGGATCTAAGACTCGCAATCGTGAATCCAAATTCGTAGAGATCAAGAAACTCACTTGGGTAGTAGCTTTCTTGACACTTTTTGAGCCGCCCTCAAACGCGCTTCATGCGGTAATGGCAACCGGTTCCTCGAAATCTCTTTCTACTTCAGAATCTATTGTAGGGATAACAATCCACACCAACCTGGATTCAAATCATGTTAGGAAAGTTCTTAACAATATAACATAAAGAAAGAATCATGAAACGAGAAAAGCGTTGTAGCACCCGAGTGCGAGGTACCACATCCCCCGCACCATGACCCGACCCGTATATGAAATGGACGATCCATACCCGAGCCAAATCACGGCGAACGGGGACACACACACACATCTAAGCCAGGCGGGACTAGCCTATCACTTAAACCCCAATAACATCAACACTCAAAGTAGCAGAATAACAGAAAAGCGGAAGCAACAAATCATAAATCATAGATTGAGCTATATGCTCTAGGTACCAACAGTTATTCCATATATTGAGCTCTATGCTCTAAGTACCCATAATTAAATTCACGAAAGTTCAAATTCAATACCATTACGCTCCCAATTAATATTCGTATGCCATCACGGCTCAAAACAATAACCATATACAATAACCAAAAGTACGAGTATGCAAGTGTAACACCAAAATACTAAAGCTTGAAGCGAATGCAAGACCTACGACTCGTATTCCCGCCTAGCTCCCTCAACACCTGCACAAAAACTGAAAACCAAACGGGTTCAGTCCAAAAGGGACTGGTGGGTATAAAACAGGGCATAATAGTATATATGACGGTAATTAACATTCACATGCAAGTTATAATCCCCAGTGAGGTTTGTAAAGAATTTTCCCAAGTGGGTGAATGAAAATCATCAAAAGGGATTATAACGAATCATTAACATTAGGTCATTATTAGCCCGGCGAGTGGGCGTGCATTATCTCCAACCAACACCTTGTGTAAAACATTTAAACATTCTTTCATTCGTTCTGTTCATGCATTTCAATCTTGTGTGCACATTCAATAACATTTACACCTTCTTCCTCCGGTTTGGTGACGGGCTTGCAAGACCCGACCACCCATTCATTGACCAAAAGGGGTTACATGACTCCCCAGATGGCGCTCAGCGTCCATTCCTCGCTAACTCCTAACGAGGTCCGGTTATGCCATTAATTGGTGGAACTAATGTGAGGGATCACCGTCGGCCCATGCCTCCCCGGATAGCCACTCACACTAAGTCCCTGGGCCCCATTCGTGCATAATATTCATTCTTTCTTTCTCGCCAAAACATTGGGTAGGATTTAGAAATTAAGGCTTTACGTTGTAAACATTTACTCTATGAAAATGATTCTATATATATACATACTTTGGCCAAAAACTTTCCACATTAAGGTATTTATAGGGTCATATAGCTAAGTAGAAGAAAAACCCACCTCGAACGGCAAAAGAAGAACACACGAGCCTCACTGACCGGCCTCGTCTCCAAAAGGAATCAAAATCTATGCAAAACAAGTGAGTGAGACTCTAATGACCAATTAAGTCGCTCGGCAATGCCATGCTTATGATATGAACGTATAAACAATTATAATGGACATGTTCATGTGCACTATTAATGTCTTGAAACATATAACCGATCATAACTATCATGCTTGCATTCTTGCATTATATAACAATCATGAACAAAGCTTAATTGGAGTCACGTTCAATATAACCCACAAATACGAGCCACTCAAGCAAATCAAGCAAGAAAAGAGACTTCTCAAGGCTGCCAATTTAAATGACACGGCCGTGTTGAGTTTCAAAGGGAAATGGACACGGCCGTGTCCGAGGTTTAAAAATCAGAAAATTCAAAGTCGAGGGCTTGACACGGCCGTGTTACATTTTCAAAGGATTTGGACACGGCCGTGTCCGAGGTTAAAATCAGAAAAAAAACAAAGTCGAGAGCCCAACACGGCCGTGTCCATTTTCAGTGCAAAGCTGACACGGCATCGTTTTGAAAGAAATAACAGAGCATCAGCTCTGTTACGCGAGGGAAAAGCTTAAGGAAAACAGGGCAGCCACCAAGAAGCTCTCAAACCACATATAGACATGCTTTTAATCCATATTATTCATATACAACATGCAACTCAAGTAAAACACAAAAATACATGCTTAAAATGACCCAAAATATCATCAATCCACATGATCAACAAACATGGAGCTTGAAGCTCCTCCAATGGCAACTCATGCCCTCCTCAACAAACCTTAAATTTAAACATGTAGGAATGATGGAAAGCTTACAAGAATCATTATCAAGCACCAAATCTCAATTCAAACCATGAAAACCAAGGATCAAACCAAACCCTCACTTCATGCTCATACATTCAAACACAAGAAACCCCAACTTCTATCAAGCCTCAAAGAGATGAAAATATAGAGGGGAAGATGGAGGTTACAAATCCTAGCTCACCTTGGAAAAAGATCGGATGGAAGCTAGACTTGAGCTCAAGTTTGGTTGATCCAAAAATGGAGGGTTTCTTAGCTATCTCTTCCTTGCTCTTGCCTTGGCTGATTTTGATCGATCAAAAATGGGAAGAAAAGGGTAGGAAATGCTGATATCTAGTGGAGAAATGGGTAGGGTACGGGTTGGTCCAAGTCCGGTTCGTTTAAGAAAAGGGTCAAACAAGTTATAAGGTCGAGGCTATGAAACGGTTCGTTGTCGAAGGTTCAAATGATACCGAAAAGGTACAAGGTCAAGTTCAAAGGATAGGTAACATCGAAACAAGTTCAACGCCGGTTACGGATCTCGATTTCGAGGTCCGGAGCTCAAGATATCGCGAAAACCGTTCAGGGTTGCCTATTATACGAATAGGTCCCTAAACTTCAAAAAGTGGCAATTAAGCCCAAACTCAATTTCCAATTGAGTCCAAAACATTCAAATACATTACAATTAAGTCCCCGGATTACACGAAACACGTAATTTCATTCAATTAGCAACTCAAAATATAAAATCAAATAATTAAATATAAATACGCACATAATACTTACCCGCACGTGTGAAAACTCAGGCGTCACAACCTTTCCCCCTTAAAAGAATCCATCCTCGGATTCATTTATCGGCTGGAAACAATTCAGGATGAAATCTTTTCATCTTCTCCTCTGTCTCCCACGTAGCCTCTTCTGATTTATCCCTTCTCCATAAGACTTTAACTATTGGGATTTACCGGTTTCTTAATTCTTGAAATTTCCGATCCAAGATTCTAACCGGTTTCTGAACGAAGGTAAGCTTAGGCTCAAGTTCCACTTCTTCAACGGTTAAGATCTCGGATTCATCCTGATAATATTTCCGAAGCTGAGAAACATGGAATACATTATGAATTCCTGTCAAACTCGGGGGTAGATCCAAACGGTAAGCTGTGTCTCCAATTCTCTCTAGAATTTCATATGGTCCCAAATATCGGGGATTTAGCTTTCCTCCCTTTCCAATTCGAGTGAATCCTTTTCGAGGTGAAGCTTTCACAAACACTCTATCCCTAACTGCAAATTCAAGATCCTTCCTCCGTTTATCTGCATAACTTTTCTGTCGATCCTGAGCTGCTTTCATCCGTTGTCTGATTATTTGGACCTTATCGATTGCTTCCTGCACGGCCTTAGAAGGTTTTTCCTTATTTTCCTCTCGTTTCATACCTTCTTGCTTCGTCCAATTCCATTCTTCTAAATCAAAGAACAACGGTGATCTGCATTTCCGTCCGTAGAGAGCCTCATATGGAGCCAGTTCTATCGATGCTTGAAAACTGTTATTATAGGCAAATTCAATCAAAGTTAGTTGCTCGTTCCACGAACTCGAAAAATCCAATGCACATGCTCTCAACATATCCTCCAAATATTTGATTAATCTCTCGGATTGCCCGTCTGTCTGAGGATGGAAAGCTGTGCTGAATTGAAGCCTTATTCCCAGATTCCTTTGCAATTCTTGCCAAAACCTAGAAGTGAACCTCGGATCCCGATCTGATACAATGCTGACCGGTACACCATGAAGTCGCACAATTTCATCAACATATTTCTTAGCCAATCTATTCACCTTATCCGACCTCCGAATCGCAAGAAAATGCGCTGACTTCGTTAATCGATCCACTATTACCCAAATTCCATCCAAACCACCCTTCACTCGGAAGACCTGTAATGAAATCCATCGCCACTTGCTGCCATTTCCATTCTGGGATAGGTAACGGTTGAAGTAACCTCGATGGTTTCTGATGTTCTGCTTTCACAAACTGACAAGTCAAGCAATACCTCACGAAATTGATCACATCCCTCTTAAGTCCATTCCACCAATAAAATTTCCTTAAATCCTTATACATCTTATTTCCCCCGGGATGTATCGAATACCCTGATCGATGAGCTTCTTCCAATATCAACCGTTTCAATTTTTTCGGAACCACAACTCTGTTCTTGAACCTTAGAAGCCCGGTGTCATCAAATCCGAACGGACTCTCTGAGTCATTTCTAGCTTTCTGCACTAACTTCTGAACCTCGGAATCCACTCTTTGCGCTTCAAACAATCTCTGCCGAAGGTCCGGTTGAACCGTAATATTCTGAATACTAGCTCTCAGCTTGAAAGACTCAGAATTTTCTCTAACTTCCACTTCCATATTAGACACACTAGCCTTCCTGCTAAGTGCATCCGCGACCACATTAGCTTTTCCGGGATGGTAACGAATCGTACACTCATAATCCGCTAACATCTCCATCCAACGCCTCTGTCTCTTGTTTAATTCCTTCTGAGAGAACAAATACTGAAGACTCTTGTGGTTGGAAAAGATCTCAAAAGAAACTCCATAGAGATAGTGTCTCCACTTTCCCAAAGCGAAGATCACTGCTGCAAGCTCGAGATCGTGAGTGGGATAATTCTGCTCATGATCCTTTAATTTCCTCGAGGCATAAGCTATCACCTTACCCTTCTGCATCAAAACACATCCCAACCCTTCTTTCGAGGCGTCCGTATAAACCATGTATCCTTCAGTGCCCTCGGGAAGTGCCAATACCGGTGCAGTGGTTAATTTTTCCTTCAAGAGTTGGAAACTCGCTTCACATGCCTCGTCCCACTCAAATTTTGCTTCCTTCTTAGTTAATCGAGTTAAAGGACCGGCTATCTTTGAAAAATCCTTCACAAATCTTCGGTAATAACCTGCCAATCCCAAGAAACTTCTTACCTCGGAAGCATTCTTCGGACTCTGCCATTGAGTAACTGTCTCGATCTTTGAAGGATCAACTTCTAAACCCTTACTTGAAATAATATGGCCTAGAAATGCAACCCGGTCGATCCAAAACTCGCACTTACTAAACTTTGCATATAACTGGTGCTCTCTCAATGTTTCTAATACCAACTTGAGATGCCTAGCATGATCCTCCGGAGTCTTAGAATACACGAGAATATCATCAATGAAGATTACAACGAATTTATCCAAGTAAGGCCGAAAAATCCGATGCATCATATCCATAAATGCTGCAGGGGCATTTGTCAATCCAAACGGCATCACTAGGAACTCGTAATGCCCATACCGGGTGTTGAATCCTGTCTTCGGTATATCCTCTTCCCGGATTTTCAATTGGTAGTAACCTTGCCTTAAATCCAACTTCGAATAAACCCCTGAACCTTGCAGCATATCAAATAAATCCTCGATGTGGGGCAACGAGTACTTATTCTTGATAATCATCCGATTTAGCTCCCGGTAATCTATACACATTCTCAACCACCCATCTTTCTTCTTGATAAAGAGAACCGGAGCACCCCACGGAGACGCACTCGGTCGAATATAACCAATCTTGAGTAATTCCTCGAGTTGAATCTTCAATTCTTTCAACTCCGCTGGAGCCATTCTATAAGGAGTCTTGGAATACGGTTCTGATCCTGGGTATAAATCAACAACAAATTCAATCTCCCGATCTGGTGGTAGAGAACCCAAATTCTCAGGAAATACGTCGGGATATTCCTTTACTACAGCCGTCTCCTCAAAACTTGATTGATCCTTTGGTTTATTAAGGAGATAGGCTATAAATCCCGTGGCTCCATCCTTCACCAATTTACGAGCTTCCATAAACGACAATAGAGGTATATCCTTCGACCCAACTTCTCCAATCAACTCATCACCCAATTTAATCATCTTCTTAAAACAATCCACTTCGGCCCGGTTCCGATATAACCAATCCATCCCGAAAATTACCCCATACTTCTTCATAGACATCACGATAAAATCTGCCGGATAATCTTTCCCTTCTATCAACACCGAACAACCCAACACAACCCGGTCTGTCTGCAAACTACCTCCAAGAGGCGAACTCACAAAATAACAAGAATTGGAGCAAATAACAGATAAACACAGAGGGGCACATAAATTAGAAGTTATGAAAGAGTGAGTGGCACTCGGATCGAATAATGCGTGAATGCTCGTGTTATGAATGCAAACGGTACCTTCCACCACAACATTGGGATCAGCTTCAACTTTCTGCTCCTCACCCTCAAGGGCATAAGCTCGTGCCTGAACCATCGGTCTCGGAGCCCCAGCTTGATATCCTGGTGTCTTGTCCGGGCATGAAAAAGCCATATGATCCCCCTTTCCACCTATCAAGCACAACCTCAATCTCTTTCGGCAATTGTTGTAAGAATGGGTAGGCCATCCACAATAAGTACACGGAGGCTGATCATTACGAGATCCCTTAGAGCCGGTGGAGCCTGAGGTAGTCGTGGAACAGGTGCAATCTGATCTCCTGCTCTAGGCTTCTTGAAAGGTCCTTTTGGGGGTGGAGCTGGTAAATTCATCGGCCTCTTCCCTTTATTAAATCCTGAGCCGAATCCTGACCCTTGTCCCTGGCGGTAAGCTGGCCTTCTAGCGTTGACAGAATCTTCAACCTTTAAGGCTTTCGAAGTAGCCTTCACCCAGGTACTCGTGTTAACCACCTCAAGAGCTGTCTGAATGTCTGGTTGAAGTCCCTGAATAAATTGCATAGCCTTGTGAAAATCATCACCTGCTATGTTAGGTACATAACGAGACAATCTCTCATAATCCGAAATGTACTCGGCCACAGATCGAGATCCCTGCTTCAATTCGGTGAATTCCCTCAATCTTCGAGTACGGGAGGAAGGAGGGATGAACTTATTCTTGAATTCCCTTGAAAAGACTTCCCAGTTAATCTCCTCTCCAACTGCTTCCAATACAATTCGTGTGCTTTCCCACCAAGAGTAGGCTTCCCCTTGTATCAAAGTGATGGTGCATCGAGCCTTCTCTCGGGACTCACTTGGAATGAGCTCCCATATCCTCTCGACTTCCTTCAACCACATTTTCGCCTGCATATCATTCCCCTTGAAAAACTTAGGAGGTCTTTGGTTCTGGAACTCCCTAAGTATAACCGAAATCGGTGTCTCATGCGGTAGAGCAGGTGCAGGTGGTACCGGAGGTGCTAGTGGTACATAATCTCGAAGCCTCTGGTCTATAATGTTGATAGCCTAATTAACAAAGGCCTCAGCTGGTGGTGGCTGTGGAGGTGGAGGCGTAGGAATACAATCACGATGATGATGTCGTCCTGGAGATCGATCACGGTGTCTACGTGGAGGCATCCTGTCAATAAACACTAAAATGCGTGCTAGGCTTAGCTCATGCATGATAATGCAATTAATTCAACCACAAACCGAAATTTAAATCAATCGAGCACAAAAGAGATGTATATGCAACACATTATCAATTAGTTCCTAAGCCGAACGACCAAGACAGACTCACACGACACGAAAGCCCGGGTTTTGCAACCCTAAGCTCTGATACCACTTAAAGATATAGCACCCGAACGTGAGGTACCACATCCCCCGCACCATGACCCGACCCGTATATGAAATGGACGATCCATACCCGAGCCAAATCACGGCGAACGGGGACACACACACACATCTAAGCCAGGCGGGACTAGCCTATCACTTAAACCCCAATAACATCAACACTCAAAGTAGCAGAATAACAGAAAAGCGGAAGCAACAAATCATAAATCATAGATTGAGCTATATGCTCTAGGTACCAACAGTTATTCCATATATTGAGCTCTATGCTCTAAGTACCCATAATTAAATTCACGAAAGTTCAAATTCAATACCATTACGCTCCCAATTAATATTCGTATGCCATCACGGCTCAAAACAATAACCATATACAATAACCAAAAGTACGAGTATGCAAGTGTAACACCAAAATACTAAAGCTAGAAGCGAATGCAAGACCTACGACTCGTATTCCCGCCTAGCTCCCTCAACACCTGCACAAAAACTGAAAACCAAACGGGTTCAGTCCAAAAGGGACTGGTGGGTATAAAACAGGGCATAATAGTATATATGACGGTAATTAACATTCACATGCAAGTTATAATCCCAAGTGAGGTTTGTAAAGAATTTTCCCAAGTGGGTGAATGAAAATCATCAAAAGGGATTATAACGAATCATTAACATTAGGTCATTATTAGCCCGGCGAGTGGGCGTGCATTATCTCCAACCAACACCTTGTGTAAAACATTTAAACATTCTTTCATTCGTTCTGTTCATGCATTTCAATCTTGTGTGCACATTCAATAACATTTACACCTTCTTCCTCCGGTTTGGTGATGGGCTTGCAAGACCCGACCACCCATTCATTGACCAAAAGGGGTTACATGACTCCCCAGATGGCGCTCAGCGTCCATTCCTCGCTAACTCCTAACGAGGTCCGGTTATGCCATTAATTGGTGGAACTAATGTGAGGGATCACCGTCGGCCCATGCCTCCCCGGATAGCCACTCACACTAAGTCCCTGGGCCCCATTCGTGCATAACATTCATTCTTTCTTTCTCGCCAAAACATTGGGTAGGATTTAGAAATTAAGGTTTTACGTTGTAAACATTTACTCTATGAAAATGACTCTATATATATACATACTTTGGCCAAAAACTTTCCACATTAAGGTATTTATAGGGTCATATAGCTAAGTAGAAGAAAAACCCACCTCGAACGGCAAAAGAAGAACACACGAGCCTCACTGACCAGCCTCGTCTCCAAAAGGAATCAAAATCTATGCAAAACAAGTGAGTGAGACTCTAATGACCAATTAAGTCGCTCGGCAATGCCATGCTTATGATATGAACGTATAAACAATTATAATGGACATGTTCATGTGCACTATTAATGTCTTGAAACATATAACCGATCATAACTATCATGCTTGCATTCTTGCATTATATAACAATCATGAACAAAGCTTAATTGGAGTCACGTTCAATATAACCCACAAATACGAGCCACTCAAGCAAATCAAGCAAGAAAAGAGACTTCTCAAGGCTGCCAATTTAAATGACACGGCCGTGTTGAGTTTCAAAGGGAAATGGACACGGCCGTGTCCGAGGTTTAAAAATCAGAAAATTCAAAGTCGAGGGCTTGACACGGCCGTGTTACATTTTCAAAGGATTTGGACACGGCCGTGTCCGAGGTTAAAATCAGAAAAAAAACAAAGTCGAGAGCCCAACACGGCCGTGTCCATTTTCAGTGCAAAGCCGACACGGTCGTGTCAGCTCATCGTTTTGAAAGAAATAACAGAGCATCAGCTCTGTTACGCGAGGGAAAAGCTTAAGGAAAACAGGGCAGCCACCAAGAAGCTCTCAAACCACATATAGACATGCTTTTAATCCATATTATTCATATACAACATGCAACTCAAGTAAAACACAAAAATACATGCTTAAAATGGCCCAAAATATCATCAATCCACATGATCAACAAACATGGAGCTTGAAGCTCCTCCAATGGCAACTCATGCCCTCCTCAACAAACCTTAAATTTAAACATGTAGGAATGATGGAAAGCTTACAAGAATCATTTATCAAGCACCAAATCTCAATTCAAACCATGAAAACCAAGGATCAAACCAAACCCTCACTTCATGCTCATACATTCAAACACAAGAAACCCCAACTTCTATCAAGCCTCAAAGAGATGAAAATATAGAGGGGAAGATGGAGGTTACAAATCCTAGCTCACCTTGGAAAAAGATCGGATGGAAGCTAGACTTGAGCTCAAGTTTGGTTGATCCAAAAATGGAGGGTTTCTTAGCTATCTCTTCCTTGCTCTTGCCTTGGCTGATTTTGATCGATCAAAAATGGGAAGAAAAGGGTAGGAAATGCTGATATCTAGTGGAGAAATGGGTAGGGTACGGGTTGGTCCAAGTCCGGTTCGTTTAAGAAAAGGGTCAAACAAGTTATAAGGTCGAGGCTATGAAACGGTTCGTTGTCGAAGGTTCAAATGATACCGAAAAGGTACAAGGTCAAGTTCAAAGGATAGGTAACGTCGAAACAAGTTCAACGCCGGTTACGGATCTCGATTTCGAGGTCCGGAGCTCAAGATATCGCGAAAACCGTTCAGGGTTGCCTATTATACGAATAGGTCCCTAAACTTCAAAAAGTGGCAATTAAGCCCAAACTCAATTTCCAATTGAGTCCAAAACATTCAAATACATTACAATTAAGTCCCCGGATTACACGAAACACGTAATTTCATTCAATTAGCAACTCAAAATATAAAATCAAATAATTAAATATAAATACGCACATAATACTTACCCGCACGTGTGAAAACTCGGGCGTTACAAGCATGATTGAAACTCCCTTCGAAAACCAGTTTTGCGAAAGTAGAAATCTGCCAGTCATAAAACCCTCGTGAAAAAATTCATCCTTTAGGATATCGACGAACGGTTTTCGCCATCTTCTTTGGTTCGATTTTTTCACTCGTTTTCTGTTGGGTTCAGAATCGTTTCATCATCCCTTCTGATCGTTTTGCTTGATCCCCTCCTTTTGGTAAAGCTTGAATCTTCAAAACTTCTAACTTGAATCTCTCTAGAGATAGTCCACCAACTTGGCTACAATCTAACTAGTAAGGATGCTAGTTCTCTAGTTAGTGTTTAGGCTTAACCTAGGGTTTCGTTTATCTTGGAGAAAGGATGGTGTTCAACACATGAACCAAAAGAATTCTCGATTAGCTCTAAGGGGAGCTCGAGCTCCCCTATTTATAAGAGGGAGTGGCCGAAAATCCTAGTCCTTATGGACTAAGGATTTTGGTCCTTCTCTACTATTACTTGATCATCAAGTAATTTTGACTTTGACTTTGAATTCAAATTCAAATCAACTTTCAAGAGAGCTAAAATATCCAAACTATTTTTGGATAATTTTATACTTTATTTATTTAAAATAAATAACTTATTTTATCTAATTAATTAATTCGTAATTAATTAACTCGATTATTTTTCTCCAAAATAAGACTTTCTTTTTAATTCAAAATTAAACCAAAGTCTATTAAATAATTAACAAATTAATTATTTAATATATAATTAAATAATCACGTGTCCACTCACGTGACCCACACGTGTGGTTTCACACGTGTGGAACCCTCTAGGCCCGATTAACTCGTTTAATCATTTTCAAGCCTTAACTCATGTAACCAAGTTGTTGTGTGTGACCCTCTAGGTTCTCAATTCAATTAGCAGTGACCCTAATTAATTAATCAGTCCACAGATTAAACGACCATAGTCTAGCAACAGGTGTTTAACCCCTAGCTGAATTTGAATGTTCGGATTCGACAGAACCTCTAAGTCATTGATTCTTGTGAGATACAATCCTCCTACTTACTATCTCTCAACCAAGATCTAGGGTAAGGGAATAATTAGAACCCTAATAATCTGCTCTTAAAGCTAAGTGCATTTCATATCCATTTGATCTCAATCCAAGAAACCCTTTTCTTGATGTCTTGATCTACTACCTTGGCCAATGACTCCATATGGCATATGAATGACTTACACAACAAGAGATCACCTTGCAAATACAAGTGTAGGTCCTTTCTTGATTCTCATTCACCTTCATAAGTCACTTGTGCTGCCCTAGCATAAGCCTTGAATCAGCTGTCTAAGGCGACACCCTTTAAAGCTTATACCAAAGACTACAGAGTTAACTCATAAAGTGACATGGAACTTCAAGTCTAAGGATCAATTAATCACATCAATGACTCGTGAGATATTTCCTAATCTGGAAGTTTCCATTTCCTGAAATAGAAACTTCCTTTCCCATTTAGGAATCTTCTCACACGGCGTACCTCAATGAACTTACTTATTGAAGTAAGCACCCTCATGTATCACGCACGTATCAAATATACACTTTGCACCTCCATGAAACAAGGTGGTCCTTCTTAAGGGCGTGATCCCACAAGCAAGCCTTAGAGGAGTCAGGTTGACACTCCCACTGTCTGTAGGACTCATCGGCTTGGAGTATTTTACTAATCATGACTTATGTGAAATAGGGCTCGTTTCATGAACAATTTCACCTAAAAGGTAGAGTCCTAAAGTCATCAGGATTAGGGGAGTTCTTATACATGCACAGCTAAAGTAAATGCATACCAAACAAGAGCATATAAAGAAGTGTTTGCCTGTGATATTAATCATTCGTATATTATTCAAAGATTGTCTGTGATACTAGGAAAGTCCCAAAACGGATTATGACTAATCGGCTTTCTAGGGCACTATTCCTAACAATACCTTATTTTGGTACCTACAATGATCATAGTCGAAGACTTATCTCTTGATTTAAATTAGTAGAATATATTTGACATATTGACTACAAACCAGAGCATCAGAGGCAATTCATGAAACTAATTTAATGTTTATGATCAAAATGGCAAGTGAGATCAGCTCTTATCTAATTTAATAGGCGTGGAAACTCGTAGGTGATCTATAACTAATTTTTCTTCTGAATTTATTCGAATGATTGCAGGTTTAGTTGTTTGAGTAGGGAATATAAGTACTTCTTTTGGAGAGAAAATTTGAACATCGTGGTATGCATCTCTTGTTTATGTTAATTTGGCGTGTGAACTTTCCACCTCGTGACTACTTAACTATTGGAAGATTATGGAGAATAAACATTTTGTGAACATGGCCAGGTAATGGAGGCTACAGGAAAGAAATTTATTGGAGAGCATGATTTCAGAAATTTTTGTAAGATGGATACTGCTAACGTTCACAACTATAGGCGGAACATCACTCCATTTGAAATTTTTTCATGCAATGAATGGTTGAAGTAATCTTGAACCTTCTGCTAAGTAAACAGTAATTCTCTCAAATGTACTTCATTACATTCTTTTGCAACCCCCCCTCCCCCCCCCCCCCCCCCCCAACACACACAAAAAAAAAAAACTAAATTACAATTAGAACTTTTATTCTCGTGGATTTCTGGTGACTTTTGATGAAACTTGTCATTGCCATATGGTAGCATGCACTTCCGAGAAAACATAGGCAATAACGACAACAGTTAGCTCTAACTCGCAATACCTGAAAAGTGGTCTGTTGGATCAGTCCAAACCTCAAGGTTCAAATTATAGGGAAATTTTTTGTAATTTCTCAAACCTTCAGGAAATGTTTGTGTAATTTGTCCAAACCTCAAGGCTCAAGTTAAGTCAGTGTAATTATCCCCAGTCCCCCCTCCTGCACGCACACACACACACACACATATGTATGTAAATATTTGAAGAGCTAGAAAGAAAGAAACATCATGGTACTTTGCGCTCTCATATAATTCTTATATTATACAATCACCAAGGGCAAACATAAGTTTTTGGCGAATAAATAGAAGGAAAAGGCTGAGATAATTAAATTACTATGATGGTGTGCTCAAGATATATTGATTTTAAATTTAGGTTGAAGAGCATAATGGATCTTGATATGCAGCGCCTCAATTTGAAATCTTATTTTTATGAGGTTAAATTTAGGTGATGATTTGTATGTATAAACTTAGCATGATAAACCAGACACCATTTTCATTTCAATATCCCACCACTTTCATGGTTATTGGGCTCTTCAATGTCCATGACATAGCCATAACCCACAATCCACTAAAACCTTAAACGTGCACAACCACTCCAGCATAATCCTCCAAAATGAATGAAAAACTCGTGAAAATTGAGATAATTAATTTCCGGACTACAGGTAACTTGCCAATCAAACCAATATATGAATTATGAAGACAATTTTCAAAGCCTTCTATAATTTTCCTTCTAGTGAGATATTACTAGTGCTTGCAAGAACAATTGTTGCATGCATCATCTATTTTAGCTGCAGGCATACGGTGATTCTTTTTTGAGAAACAATTCTATTTACAAAATCATTTTTCATGGTATATTATTTTTGGTCCCTAAATGTCCCTTGGCCTTATTCTTGTGCGTTTGTTGGAATTGATTTGTAGCCTGATAGTATAGCTACACCTATCACAACAAGTTTGATTTTTCCCTTTTATTTTCTGGTCTTCTACAGAGATAAAGTATTAATTTATTGTGTTTTAGCTATTGTTGTAGGACTGATGCTTGAATTTTGATTATATTAATGTCCTCGTACATAATTATTGTTGTATTATGTCTGCTGGTTTCTGTTTTTCTTCTAAATCTATGTAATTATATTCTACAGGTTTGAAGATGATCAACTCTGGGCTGTAAAAAAAATCAAAGGTAGTGCTTTCATGTGGCACCAAACCCAATGCATGGTTGTTGTACTATTTTTGATTGCCCAAAGGGCTTGAATCTCCCAATGTGCGTGACTGTGTTTCTTTGGTTTTTAGTTTCAAGTCCTAGTAATTTGAATTCAACTTTGAACAAATGTTGAAGTTGATAGGTTATCTCATATTTCACTATGTGGTATTTAATTCCTCTCAATCCATGAAAATTTGTTTATTAATATTTGAATGCTATATGATGCAGACAAAGTGTTTCTGATAAATCTGAAAAATGCACAATAATAAAATATACTAAACTGGAGCATGTGTGGTGTACTGTTTGTGTATGTGTATGTGCTAGCAAAAATCGTCTTCTCATCAGTGTTCTCCCTGTATGGATCCTTCTTTGTGTGTGGATATTGTTTTCCGTGTGTGATTATGATTTATGATGCTTTTTGCATATTGTAAAAATGAATCATGTAATTGACCTTTAGGTTATTGATGAGTTGCTCGATGTTGAGAAAAAACCAAGGAAACCTCAATATATAATGGCTCCTGAGATTCCACTGGTTCTTTAGTCTTGTGAATTTGAAGGTCTCAAGTTTCAGTGTTCATCAGGTATTTTACTACCGAGTTAAATTATTGCAGTGTTATCTTCTTTCAGATTATCGTTCAGACTAGTAATCTATTTGCTAGGACAATTAAAATTCCTTCATTTATCTTTCCACTACTTTAATTTTAGTCCCCTTAGTTCAATCCCCATGAAACTTAGTATTCTCGTATATTCTTTGGAACAAAAATGGTTATAGTCGTCAAATTTCTATAAGTCACAATAGGACTATCATGTGGAACGAACACATATGTATAGCTGCTTTAGTAATTAACCGACCATATATAATAAAACTGTAATGTATCAATTAACTGAAAGGTTCGGGACTAATTAAAAGAATGGTTGAAATAGAGGGGTTGAAATTTAATTGTAGCTGAGTCACAGAGAAAAGAGGTCCATTTCAACATATATGACACCTTATTTCAGACAATCTTGACATTCGCATTTCAATTATTTTCAGCCCCAAATGGGAAAATTGAGGGAAAGATATCTTGTCTGATTTAGACATTACTTCAGGTCACACATACACACGAAAACTCCATATAATGTAACTCAATATCTTTATAGGAGTATGACGACTATATGGAGATGTTTTACCATTCTCATGATACAATATTTCGCCCATCCACATCGTCATAAATGAACATTATGCCTCTACAGGTAATTTTTGCCCATCCTTGAGCCTTTGGAATTTCAGTTCTTGATGATTTAGAATGTTTGTTGTGTTTTTGCAAATTTGTGGCTCCTGTTGTGCTTATGAACTGATGTTTAGGTTCAAATTGCTTATGAATTGGTGTGAGGTACTCATGTTTAGGTTGAAGAATTAGATGAATTTTGTGGTTTTCATGGTTTGAAATAAACGTGGATTATTGGCCATTTAAATTCCTATATGCTTAGGAGTGATGTAAGCTTGTTTGAGGATGAGTTCTTAGCTTAAACATGTAATAAGAGATGATTTTGTATTCCAATTTCTTAGGATGGATTTACATATTCTAAATAGGATTAGAAGTATGGTAGTAATACAATTTCATTGAGTTTATCACCTTGAATTTGCTTTCAAACAGGGTATGAACAAATTTTGATTGAATCTCTGATTTGACTAGATTGAAGCATGGAAATTTGAGTGTTTATGTGTTAAATATGTTTAGGAACATTGTAGGCAAAGTTGGGAGTAGCTAGAAACATGATTTATAGTATGAGAATATCGAGTGTTTAAAATGATGCTTGCACTTGATTCACATTCTGAACTTCTAATGGTTTATATGTTCTGTACTTAAAATATTAATGCCACTGTAAATGGATTTGTAAAGTGTTTAACATTGTTCTTCCAGAAATATACCATTTTAGATGAGGACGATATTTGGCAATGCCAAGAAGACAGTATTGCAAAGATATCTAATGTCCTCTCAATTCCCAGGGAAGCTGGTGGAATTTTGCTCCGCCACTATAACTGGTACCTTGTTTTTAACCGGATAGTTTTCATGAATACTTATGCAGAATTAGTTTAAAACTATTGGTGATGCATTTGGTGAGATTGTTGCGTGGCCTCAAAATCTGGTAATAATACTATCTTACTGCCTACAAATATTTTTATTTAATAATAATTTAACTGAGTATACTTATTTCTGCAAATAGGTATTCATGGAGGAGGAGTAGCAAAGAAGTTTGGATCCACATAATGAGTTAGTTTTTGACTTTTGGGACTTATGTTTATGTTTTCTTGTTATAACAATTGTGCACATTGAACACTCGTAGCATCATTTATTAGTTCTTGTAGATGACTACTAAGTTATTTAGAAGTTAAATATTTTCTTGGTGTTTTGAGAAATGACAATATTAGATTATATCTTTCTATTTTATGTGTTATGGATTGTTTTTTATTTCATGCTTTTGTGCTATTATATTATGATTCGAATATAGTGGTATATGGTTTGAGTATCACAATATTTAAACTTGTAGTAACAATTAAAAGTGTCATAATAACAGTATTTTGAGACAACAATAGGCATTGCAACAAGTTATTTGAGATGCTAAAAGCGTCATAATAATCGTATTTTGAGACAATAATGGGTGTTGCAACAAGTTATTTGAGATGTTAAAAAGCGTCATAATAAATCGATTTTGAGACGCTCATCGGCGTCGCAATATATTAATAGAGACACTGAAAAGCGTCTTAATTGTTGACATATTATGATAGCTTTAAGTATCACAACAAATCTTTTTGCGACGCTTTCATGTGCCACGATACACAGTCAGTTATGGTTGTTGGGTTTTAAAAAATGACGCTAAAAAGCATCACTAAAGCAATGATTTTGAGATGGTTTTAAGCGTCATTACAGATAATATTTCGTGACGCTTGAAAGAGTCACCAAAATCTAATAAGATGGCTACTTATGTGACGCTTTAAGGCAGTGTCACAAAATCAAAAGCGTCACAATAGCAGCTTATAGCGACTCTTTTAGCTGTCACGAAAGCCCATTTTTCTAGTAGTGTATATATATATATATATTAAAAAAAACCAATAAAAATAAAATCAACCCCCCAAAACCCACCCACTCCCATTCCCACAAGAGAAACCGATAGTTTGCACCCCACTCCAACCATCTTCACACACTCGTTCGCCTCCGTGACCCCAAAGTTCTACACCACCATTAGAACTCCCTCTCTCTTCTTCTTGTTGAGATTTTTTTAGCACTTTGGTTGGTGGTGAAGGGATGGGCAGAATAAACCCCCTTCCGTTCCGACCATACGCCACCTCACGTAGAACCTCTCGGTCGTGGTGTTCCTCGCTCCCTCCCCCAGCTTATATGTGGGGGTCTGAGTTTTGTGTGTTTTTTTGTCTACGTTTGTGCATGAATTCGATGGTGATGGACAGATGGTTGCTGTGCTGGCGGTGGTTGGTGGAGAAGGAAAAGAGGGGAGGGCGGCGGTGGGGACTAGTGCTGGAGAAGAATGGAGGGGTGGAGGGTGGTGGTAGATCGGAGAAGCATCTCCGACAGGCGACATTGGTCGGGTCGATGGATGGTGGTAGCAAGAGAGGAGGGTGGCAAAGAGGTGGTTGAGGGAGGAGGGCCATATTGGAGGAAGAAGAAGAAGAACATTGGGTATATTTTGCAAATTATATTAATAGAGGGTTTGATTGTAATTAGAAATAGTTTGACTAACGGAATACATTGGTCAACCATTTGGAACTTAATGGAAATAGAATCAAAGTCCCAATTCTGACAAAAATTTAAAAGTTTTGGACCATAATTGACTGAGTTACTAAACATGGGACCAAACTCATAAATAGGCCTAAACTATGGGACCAAAAATGACATTTTTCCTAAATTTTATAACAAACACATATAACTTGAGATGCAAAGACATGGTTATATGCTTTTTAACATTCAAAGTTAATATATCAAGTATATTTAGACAAAAAAATAAAGTATATTTGGATTAGATAAAGATAATTATTGTTGGAAATATAAAACGGGTCGTCCATGGGGCTGACCCGAAACCCATATTAGGTAAATGGGTTGGTGGAAGAGTTTGAATTTGAACGAGAAGTAATTCCAACTCCCATCAAATAAATAGAGAAAATTCTCTCCCTCCAGAAATCTATGTTAGAAATCAGATAAGACAAAAGACATCTTCTCTAGAAAAAAGAAAGAAAAGATTCTGACAAGAAGAAATCTGACGAGATTTCCTTCTGTGTAATTTGAGAGAATAGTGTGGAATTCTCAATTCACCGTATCCAAATTGAAGCACTTAAGTCGTGGAAATAAGTTTTCTTATTCTAAGCAAACTTGGACCGCTTGTACGTGAAGATTTCAAGACAAAGCATTTGTGAACCATCTGAAACGATCCGTAGAGTTTAAGGTATGTTTGGAGATTTATTTATTCCGCTTAGTAAGTTTAAATCTTCAGTGGTATCAGAGCATGAGAAGATGAATTCTTGATATTTTTACGTGCTATTTGTTGTGCATGTGAGAAATTATTCTTTAAATTCTTGAATGTACAAAAATGGCAGATTGACGGATTGTGCATGATGTTAGGAATAGTGCCCTTAAAGTCGATTGTATATCCGCTTTAGTACTTTCCCTTTGTAAATTACAGACAATCTTTGAATAATAAACGAACTTTGGCAACACTTTTTTATATGCTCTTGTTTGATTGTGTGATTACTTTAACAGCGCATGTATAAGAGCTCCCCTAATCAATATAACTTATTCTCCATCTTCTTCTCTTGCTTTAGACACCTTAATCTCTGATTTTCATGGATTAACGAGCATGTTTTGATGAAATATGTGAATAGTAAGGGTTTGAGTGAATTTTGGGGTTATGGATGAATTCATGTGTTTCCTTTGAGTTTGATGCATCATAAATGAACCTTTAGTATCCATTATTGCTTATATGAACTGATTTGGATTGGTAGTTGGGGATTTAGTTGGTTGCCATTAATGAACCTTGGAAGAAATTGGTTGAATATGAACCCCTCCCTTTTTACTCACATTCTTGATCTTAGAGGCAACTTTGAGACTTGTTTTGAGGTGTTTTTATTGTGTTTTGCATAAATTTACCTTGATTCGTTGGCTATGTGTTGGTTGAAGATTCATGAGCTTTCTCCCCTGTTGTTGCTGCATATCTGCTGCTGTTCGTGTAGGTCGCAACCGCGATCGCACCAAGAACAAACTTAGTTGCCGCTACGACTCTAATTTCAATTTTCTTCGAATTTTGAGGTCGTGCCCACAACCTTAATCCTACATATTTCTTGTCATGTCCGTGACTTGATTTTGGCCTGCTTTCGAGATGTTTTTATTCAGCAAAAATTCGAACAAAAATTGGACGTAGCGGCCGCTACCATTTCATGAAGGCGCGACCCTCTCACAACATGCATGAATTTCGAAAATTGAACATGTTTTACATGGCTTTGTCAACTCATTTCCGGTTCATACACTTCATTAACATGTCATATAATGTGTTATCTTGTGTGTTATGATGTTTCATGATTTTTGATTGATTATTTTTCGAGTTAAGTACGAATTTGACTTTGTTGCTCCATAACGTGCGTGAATACTTTGATACTTAGCTTGTGAACCCTAAATGATAACTTTTGCCTTGTTATATGATCTATATGACTTGTTTACGTGTTGAAGTATGTGTTATGATCATTATTTGACATTTATGGATCGTTTTGATATGATTTATGATAGATATGAACTTGAACGGATATGAACGCTTTAATTAGTGAATGAAATGCTAGCATATGTGCTTCTAAGGCATTAATAGTGCACATGAACATCTCCATGGCATAATATTACTTCTTATGCATACCATATCCTATTCATTTAATTGCCGAGCATCATATATGGTCATTTTGAGTCTTATACCTTCTCTTTTACACAGATTTGGGTACGGTCGGAGACGCGGGCGAGCTTTGAGACACTTGTGCCTTTCTATTGAACTTTTAAGGTGGGTTTCTCTTCTAATAGTTATAACAACCCAACATATCCCTTATGTGAAAATTTTGAGCCAAATTAGTATATTTATATATCGAGTCATTTTGTGTAAATGATTTCAAATGTATGACCTTTCATTTATGAATCCTACCTTATGATTTTAGTGAGACATGATTGTAATGGCACGGGCCCAGGGACTCAGTACATGTGGCTATCCGGGAAGACAAGGGCCGACGGTGATCCCATGTACTAGTTCCAACCAAACTACGGTGATACCAGACCTCGCTAGGAGATTAGCGGGGAATGGGAGCTGAGTGCCCTTGGGGAATTCATATACCCCCATTGGCCTATGTATGGACCGGTGGTCGGGTCTTGCAATCCCATCCACCACCCGGAGGAAAAAGGTGTATATGTATGATTATGATCATGAATATGAATGTGCTCAAAAGATATGTATGATAATAAAAGAATTATGAAATGATTACACAAGGTGTTGGTGGGAGATTATGCACGCCCACTCGCCGGGCCATGAAATCCTAGGAATACTTATGAACAAATATGATTGTCATAATCCTGTTGATGTCTTCTTTGTTTTGCCCATTTGGGAAATCTTTATCAAAACTTCAAACGGGATTAGGGCTTGCATGAATGTGTTTAAATTCCGCGATATTATATATTTTATGCCTCGTTTTATACCCACCAGTCTTCTTTAGACTGAACCCGGTTTGTTTTTTCAGTTGTTTTGTGCAGGTTAAGGAGTGCTAGGTGGGAATACAAGTCGTCTAGGTCTTGCATTAGTGTTTAGCCCTTCCTTTCAGTTTCACTCATGTTCATACTCTTATTTTGTATATGAATATGTATTGGGGGCGCTTATGACTATATTGTTAGGCCTTGGATACTTGTATATTTATTTTGGAGCTTGATGGCTCGTTGTATATAATATATGTTCATGTTGCTTTCGCGTTTTGTTATCGCTTGATTTTTCATTATCTTGTACTTGAATGGTTTAAGGGTTAGCTCCCGTCTAGCATAGCATGTGTGTTGTGTCCCCGTTCGTCATGATTTGGCACGTGTATGGACTTTCCATTTCATATACGGGTCGGGTCTCGGTGTGGGGGATGTGGTACCTCGTGCTCGGGTGCTACATCCTTATGTGGTATCAGAGCCTAGGGTTGTAAAACCCGGGCTCTCGTGTAGTGTTAAGTCTGTCTAAGTCATATGGCTTTAGGAACAATTTGTCAACATGTTGCATTTGCATCTCTTATGTGATTGTGTGTTATATTTCTTGACTTTCGCTTGAATTATTTGCATTCTCATGTATGAACTAACAATAGCAAGCATCTCAGTGTCTCTTTGACAGAATACCTCCAAGGAGAGATAGACATAGGTCTCCGGAGCGACACCGTCTTCGTGACGTTCTCCTACACCACAACAACAACCATAGTCGCCCCCAATGAACATGGAAAATTTTATGGAAGTGGTTTACAATTTTGTTGAGCAACGTAGGGCTCAAGCTCCACCCCCACCACAACAAGCAGAGCAACCTGCTCCTCCACCAAACAATAGGGATCCTCATGGAGTGTTTCTAAGTTGTAATCCCCTTCGGTTTTCTGGTTCTGTTGATGATGCCGTATCGCAGGGTTGGTTGACAAGATTGGAGAGGATTTTTGGGGTCCAACAGTTCACTAGTTAGGAGAAGGCCCAATTTGCAATATTTTAACTAGATGGTGATGCATATGAGCGGTGGGAAAGAACAAGAGAAAAACTGGAAGTGGATGGAGAAGAAGTCACGTGGGAGGTGTTTAAAAGGGAATTTCGGGAGTGCAATGTACCCGAGGTGGTTAGGGAACAAAAAGAACAAGAGTTTATGGATTTAAAGCAAGAAAACCGTACGGTGGCTCAATATCTCACCGTGTTCAATAGGCTTGGAAGATATTCCCCTCATATCACCTAGGATGAGAAGAGGAAAGCAAAGAAGTTCATTGCGGGACTAAGACAGGACTTAAGGCATGGGCATGCCGGGCATAACTTCGAGTCCTTTGCCGACACCGTTCAGAGATCTTTGGTTTAGGAGGAAGAGTACCAGAAAACGGATCCGGTCTTTAGGGCGCCAATGGGACGAGGTTCCGGATCAAGTTCGGGAAAGAGACCGATGGTTCAAGCTACTCCCCCTCCCAAGATTCCTTTTAAGAAGCCACGGATGGGAGGACAAGCTCCAAGGGCTCTACCAATGGCACCGACATCTACCTCATCACCTAGAGATGTGCCTCCTTATCTGCATTGTGGAGGACCGACCCACACCATTAACAATTGTCGAAGGAGATTGGGCTTATGTCTTATTTGTGGAAAGGGTGGCCATATGGCGGATACTTGTCCTGATAAGGCTCCAGGATTTCAAAAGGGAGTTCCAAAGCTACTGATCCAAGCACGTGCATATGCCCTGGAGAGTGAGGAACAGGATGTAGAGGTCGACCCTACCGCCGTGGTGGAAGGTACTATATGCATTCATACCACGAACATTCATGCACTTTTTGATCCGGGTGCCACCCATTCCTTTATTTCTTGTGATCTTGCTGCTACTATGTGCCTACCTGTTATTTCTTTATCTTCTTGTTACCTAGTTAGTTCCCCACTCGGGGGAAGTTTTTAGACAAATCAGATGGTTCGGGATTGTTCAATTTTGTTAGAAGGGAAAGATTATCCATCTGATTTCATCGTTATGCCCATGAAGAAGTACAGGATTACATTTGGTATGGATTGGTTGTTCAGACATCAGGCCAAAGTTGATTATTTTACGAAGAAGATAGAATTGGGTGAGGAATTGATTGTTGGTGTTAGTTCGGATACGATACCTCTTTTGTCATATAGGAAAGCTCATAAGTTGGTGAGAGAAGGAGCTACGGGATTTATTGCATACCTTCTTAATAAGCCAAAGGATCAAGTTAAGTTTGAGGATACCGCCGTTGTAAAAGAATTTCCCGATGTGTTTCCAGAAACTTTGGGTTCGTTACCACCAGATTGTGAGATTAAATTTTTGATAGAGTTGTATCCGGGATCCGAGTCGTATTCTAAGACCCCTTATCGTATGGCACCGGCCAAATTAAAGGAATTAAAGATTCAACCTGAAGAGTTGCTTAAGATTGGATATATTCGGCCTAGTTCTTCACCGTGGGGTGCACCGGTTCTTTTCGTCAAGAAGAAAGATAGGACTTTAAGAATGTGTATAGATTACCGAGAGCTTAATCAGTTGACAATAAAGAACAAGTATCCTTTGCCTCACATTGAAGATTTATTTGACACGTTACAAGGTTCGGGGGTATATTCAAAGCTGGATTTAAGACAAGGATACTACCAATTGAAAATCTGGGAAGAGGACATTCCGAAGACGGGATTTAACATCCGGTATAGGCATTATGAGTTCGTAGTGATGCCTTTTGGATTAACTAATGCCCTGGCTGCTTTTATGGATATGATGTACAAAATTTTTCGGCCCTACTTGGATAAGTTTGTGGTAATATTCAGTGATGACATTCTTGTTTATTCGAGGACTTCGGAAGATCATGCTCGACATCTCAGAATTGTGTTGCACACTTTAAGGGAACACCAGTTATATGCTAAGTTTACCAAATGCGAGTTTTGGATCGATCGGGTAGCTTTTCTAGGCCACATTATCCCAAGGAAAGGTTTGGAAGTAAATCCTTCTAAGATTGAGACAATTACTCAGTGGCAAAGCCCGAAGAATGCCTCAGAGATAAGAAGTTTCTTGGGATTGGTAGGTTATTATCGTAGATTCGTGAAGGATTTTTTGTGGATTGCTGCCCCTTTAACCCGATTGACTAAGAAAGATGCTAAGTTTCAGTGGGATGAGGCGTGTGAGGCAAGCTTCCAACTTTTGAAGGAAAAGTTAACAACTGCACCTGTGTTAGCACTTCTTGAAGGTACATAAGGATATACGGTTTATATGGACGCCTCATAGGAGGGTTTGGGATGTGTATTAATGCACAATGGGAAAGTGATTGCCTACGCCTAGAGGAAGTTGAAGGAACATGAATAGAATTACCCTACTCACAATCTCGAATTAGCAGCGGGGATCTTTGCTTTGGGGAAGTGGAGACACTATCTCTACGGAGTTTCTTTTGAGATCTTTTCCGACCATAAGAGTCTCCAATATCTATTATCTCAGAAGGAGTTGAACAAGAGACAAAGGAGTTGGATGGAAATTCTTGCAGATTTCGAGTGTACAATCAAATATCATCCCGACAAAGCCAACGTGGTCGTGGATGCGCTTAGTAGGAAGGCTAACATGTCCAACGTGGAAGTGGAATTTAAGGATAAAGTTGAACCATTTCAATTAAGAGCTAGTATTCGGAATATTTCGGCTCAGCCAGACCTTCAGCAAAGACTGTTTGATGCTCAAAGGGAGAGGGATGATCCCGAGGTTCAGAAATTAGTACAAAAAGCTCAAGCAGATCCTGAGTGTCCATTTAGGTTTGATGATACGGGACTTCTAAGGTTTAAAAACAGAATTGTTGTGCCCGGTGAATTAAAGAGGATTATTCTAGAAGAGGCTCATCGGTTGGGGTATTCGATACATCTCGGAGGAAACAAAATGTATAAGGATTTAAAGCAATTCTATTGGTGGAATGGACTGAAATGGGATGTGATCAATTTTGTGAAGCATTGTATGACTTGTCAAGTGGTGAAGGCGGAACATCAAAAGCCATCTGGGCTACTTCAACCGTTACCGATCCCAGAGTGGAAATGACAACAGATTGCTATGGATTTAGTTTTGGGTTTTCCAAGAGTGAAGGGTGGATTTGATGGAATTTGGGTTATTGTGGACAGTTTGACGAAGTCGGCTCATTTTCTTACCATTAGGATGTCCGACAAGGTGAGTAAACTAGCCAAGAAGTATTGTGATGAGATTGTCAGACTTCATGGAGTACCGGACAATATTGTATCAGGTTGGGATCCAAGATTTACTACACGGTTTTGGCAAGAGTTATAGAGATGTTTGGGAACAAGGCTTCAATTCAACACAACTTTCCATCCTCAGACGGACGGACAATCCGAAAGGTTGATTAAGTATCTGGAGGATATGTTGAGAGCATGTGCATTGGACTTTCAAAGCTCGTGGAATGAGCAACTGCCATTAATCGAGTTTGCTTACAATAATAACTATCAAACCTCGATAGAGATGGCACCTTATGAAGCTCTCTACGGACGTAAGTGTAGATCTCCGTTGTTCTTTGACTTGGACGATTGGAATTGGACCAAACAAGAAGGTGTGAAAAGAGGAGAAAAGAAGGAAAAACCCTCTAAGGCCGTGCAAGATGCAATAGACAAGGTCCAAATAATTAGACAACGGATGAAAGCTGCTCAAGATCGACAAAAGAGCTATGTTGACCTTCGGAGAAAGAATCTCGAGTTTGATATTAAAGATAGAGTCTTCTTAAAGGCATCTCCACGAAAAGGGTTTTCAAGGATCGGTCGAGGAGGAAAATTAAACCCTCAGTATTTGGGATCGTATGAGATTTTGGAGAGAATTAGGGATACAACCTATCGTTTGGATTTGCCACCAAATTTGACCGCAATCCAAAATGTGTTTTCTGTCTCGCAACTCCGGAAGTATTATCGAGACGAATCTGAGATTTTACCGGTTGAAGAAGTGGAAGTAGAACCGAATCTCACCTTTGTTCAGAAGCTGATTAAGATTTTAGACCGGAAGTTCCAAGAGCTCAGAAATCGGCGTATTCCACTAGCCAAGGTTCATTCGAGAAGTGATAAAACCAAAGAGGCTACGTCGGCAACGGAGGAAAAGATGAAAAAGTTCCACCCCGAGCTATTCCCGGGTGAACAGTGAATCCGAGCACGGATTCTTTTAAGGCGGAGAGATAGCAGCCATGGATTCAAGAATTAAAGCTAAAACCTAACTATTCATCATAAGAATCATGCCATGCTTAAACCTCCATGAAATTTAGCAAGAAGACACTCAAAAGAAAGAGGAGAATATGTAGAATAAAATCATGAACTTACCTTTCGAATTTGAGGCGAAATGATGGAGTATTGATCTTGGAAAGGCAAAGGGAAATGTGCAGATTTCTCTTATCCCGAACTCTCTCAGTTCAGCTGCTTCGTTCTCTCTCCCCAAGTTTGAGTTTGAAGTGAGAGGTTAAGGAATGGTTAGAGGGTTTTACTAGGGTTAATTTGGCACAAGAATCAATTGATTTGGTTAAGAAATGAATTTGTTATGACCAAAATACTCCAATGTGGCGAATCTGCTTGTGCAGTTCGGTTTGGGCAAAATACGGGGGACCAAACGGGCTTAGAAAAATACAAGGTTAGGTTCCTTAGCTCCATATCTTTGTTATAAGGCCAGCACAACTTTCAGAATTCGAATCTGAATTCCCGATCTCAAGTTATGGCCTCCGGAACACAAGGTCCTCTAAAACTCTGTTAGGCCCTAGAGTCCCCAAAACAAATAAATGGTCAAAAACCACTACAAACGAGTTCTAAAACGTAAAACGTAAAACGAGCATATAAACAAATTCATAAATCATATAATTCATACATAGCAAGTTGTTATAAAAATTGGAAACAAGTACGGGGTCAAACGAATTAAAAACAGGGTTAAACGTTCAAAAATTCAAATAAAACACTTATCAAATAATTCAAGTATAACATATAAATATAATAAACACATAATTACATAATTAAATAATTTAAAAGCGCACTTAACTCACTCGTGAAGACATACCTAGACATTCAGAAAGCCGGGGTGTCACAATCTCTCCCCCTTAAAAAGGACCTGTCCTCAGGTCTGGAATGGGGTCTTGATCAACTCCGAAAAGAAGCTCAACTCCAAGCTTCCGTTGCTCCACTCTGATTCGGTTTCCAAGTGGCTTCTCGGATTTTTAAATCCCGCCACAAGAACTCTTACCGAAGGAAAACTTCTAGTCTTTGACTCGAACCTCTACCGAACCCCAAAACTCTGACCGATTGCTCACGAATGACGAACCCCTCGTAGGAGATGCTTCTGAGAAGTCTTGATCTCCCACTTTGACTCTAGGGGCCTTCATCTCTGAACCACAAAGCTCTCAACCCTAGACGAACAATGAAGCCATGAGAAAGTGGGCCAACCCGTTAAAACGAGCGACCACTCAAATCTCATCGAAATATCCTTAACTTTAGCAAACCGGACACATAGTCCTTAGCCATTTGCTCCCACTTCCCATTAGAGTATGGAAGTAGTTGGATAATCCTTCTGGTTTATGGTGTTCGGCCTTCAACCGATTACGCATTCAGACATTGCTACACTAAGTTTGCAACATCCCTCTATATGCCATTACACCTATACTTATTCTTCAAGACCTCAAACAGACTCGAACCCAAGAGTGGGGTAAGCTTCGCGACCTTGCACTCCCCGAAACATTTTTCGTAGGCTAAACTCTCCCGCAAGCAACATACAACCAAAGCCTTCCTTTGTGCCTTGATTGTAACAAAACAGTCTTGAGTATCCCCGGTTAGGCAAAAGATGGTGCTGAAGGCAACTCTCTCTACCGCCTCTTCCCACTCTAAAATCGTACCTCTTTCTTGTTAAGCGAATCAACGGTTTGGAAATCTTAAGAAAAAGAATCACCTAATATACCCCGTCAACACGAGAGACTTTTACTCTGAGGCAATTCTCGATTCTTCTACCCGAATGCATAGTCGGTTATACCCTTGCTAAGGCCAAACTCGACGCAAACCACTAAACTTTGGAGGAAACGAACAACTCTTCAAAGTGAGCAAAGGGTATTTATCTTCCACGGTTAACTGTGTAGCTCACGATAGTCAATATTCACCCTAAAGTCCCATTCCTTCTTAGGCAGGACTTAAGCAATCCACCAAGAAGTATTCAATGGATGAAACCACCTTCTAAGAGCTCATCGAACTATGCCTTCAACTCCAACCACCATGTTAGAGCCATTCGGTAGGGAGTCTTCGAACAAGTTCAACTCCGGGATAAAGATCAACGACGTCTCAACGTCCTTATCAAGTAGTAGAGAATCCCAACTTTCAAGGAAACATCAAAATGCCTTACTCCGATCTTTGTCTCCTCGAGCTTGGCTCGATCCCGCAGTTAAGCCAAAGGTAAGCGACAAAGCTCATCGCTCCGTCCCGGGCTAAACAACCACTTCCACGAAGGTTACAAATGGCTAGCCTTCAATCTATCACCCGAAAGTGTCGTTGAGCCCCAAAATGGACCTCCTAAAGCCACCACCAACTCAACTCGGCTCCCAAACAACCAACCCACGCCTAAGGTAGCTCCGTACTTCACTAAGCGCCTTCAAATAAAGCCACCGGGCAGAGTCGGCCCTCACAACAAACAACCACCCGAGCACTCGAGCTCACCAAACACTCTCCAAGAAGGGAGCTCACACCAAAGAAAACAATAACACAAGCAACAACAAACACCAAAAAGTACCAAGGAGAGAAAAGTAACAAATAAATGGGTTTCCCCAAGATTAAATATGTATGAATGAGATGCCATGAATGCAAGTACCTCAATTTCCAGGTTCGATTTGATTCCCAACTTGAAGCCTTTAATTCTACCTCCTTTGTTTATTAGCTCTTGAACGGTCACACTCAGGAAATTTGTACTCTGAAGACCCGCAAGCGTAACATATCCGTAATCAAATCCAACATCCCTCGTAAGTATGGTTGGTCCCTCCGCAATGAGCACACGGTTGGAACTCTCTCTCCGACCGAGAGGTCTTCCGGGGCTTAGACTTCTTGTTTCTTCTCTTCTAAGTTTGTATACCTTGTCAAGATGGTCTCTGCTCCACTTGCAAGTTGGAACATGAACCTAGTGCGAGTGGTTGCTCCGGTGCCTCTCCTCCATGTCTCTTTTTTGCCACCCACCGATTTTCAACCCACAGAGCTTTCTCAACGGCTTGGTTCCAAGTACTCGTATCTCTGGTACTCAGAGCATCTCTAAACTCACTCCGAAGGCCTTCCATAAAGTAGCTAGCCTTCATCCCATCATCATTTGTAACATGTGGCACGTATGCGCCCAACCTCTCGAACTCTTTCAAATATTCCATAACCATCTTGTCTCCTTGTTTAAGGGTACAAAATTCTTTGAATCTTCGATTTCGTAGAATGGTCGGTGTATACCTCTTTCTGAATTCCCGAACAAAGATATTCCAAGGCTATTCTTCGCTTGTCACTTCCAGTTGTTGAGTAACTCTTGACCACCATAATTTTGCTTGCCTTGGTTGAAGTAGTGGAACAAGGCGGACCATGTTTTGAGGGTTACATGGCCACACTTGAAATATTCCTTCTATCTCTGAGAGCCATTCCTCGACCTTAATATCATCCCCTCCTCGTAATTGTGACGGATTGAAGGTCCCAAACTCCCGGTATTGGGTTGCTATCGGATCCATTGGTTGCACCGTAGAAGATGATGGTCCTTAGTTAGGTTGGAAGTGTTGAAACATCGCGGTCATGAACTCCTCGGCATTGAAGGATGGACGAGGGTGTTGATGTGAGGGTTGAACGAAGTGTTTTCGACGCGATGACATCCTGAAAATCTCAAAACTACAATAGGGAGATAAGTGCGTGTTGGTTAGTAAATGCATGTTCATGTGAACAATTAATATAATTTATAACAAATAGTCACATAAATGGTGCAAATGAATGCATACAAACACATAATCCTAAGCTGAACGACCTAGACAGACCCAACACAACACTAGAGCTCCGGTTTTGCAACCAAGAGCTCTGATACCACTTTAAGATGTAGCACCCCGAGTGAAGGGTACCACATCCCCCGCACAATAGCTCGACGCGTGTAACGAAATGGGAACTCTGCACACGTACTAAGCCATAGCAAACGGGAGACAAACAAAAAGACACCCCTAGGCTAGGCCGTCTAGACCCTAACACAGAGTGTACAACAAAAAGAATAAAATCAAAGGCGGAAGCAACAGGATCAACAATTAAAAACATGGAAGATCTCAAATAGAAACAGGTGACGGGTTCAACTAGCACATATATCTAATCCTACAAATCAAATATAAAACATAAATGCACAACACAAATAAAATTCATGCACAATACAAAATTCAAACACACGTAGGTCCCCGCCCGGGGAAAGAAATGCATGCAAAAGCGCCCGGCTGGGGAAGAGGAGAGCATAAGCTACTGCTTAAAGTGTCCCCGTCCGGGGAGATCACAACAGCCGCAACGAGCCCTGTTTTTCCTCTTCTTCATGCAGTAGCCGCAAAGCACGGTAGCAGTAGTAGTAGAGCAACAAAAACAGCAGTAAACATCAGCCAAGGAAGCAACAAAACATTCAGCAACAACCCACAAAACATACACAAAGCAGCGACAAGGAATGAGCTCAACAAAGTGCATAAAACTTTCAAGCTTTCAACCGTACAAAAATGATGGAAACTCATACACTTCATGTACATCAAGTTAAAGTTCATATACCTATAATTGCAGCAAATTTGATCACATTTGATGCCTCAAATCAAACAAAGCCGAACAGCTGCAATGGATTCAAGAATTAAAGCTAAAACCTAACTATTCATCATAAGAATCATGCCATGCTTAAACCTCCATGAAATTCAGCAAAAAGACACTTAAAAGAAAGAGTAGAAGATTTAGAATAAAATCATGGACTTACCTTTTGAATTTGAGGCGAAATGATGGAGTATTAATCTTGGAAAGACACATGGAAATGTGCAGATTTTTCTTCTCCATAACTCTCTCGGTTCAGCTGCTTTTTTCTATTTCCCCAAGTCTGAGGTCGAAGTGATAGGTTAAGGGATGGTTAGAGCGTTTTACTAGGGTTAATTTGGCCCAAGAATCAATTGATTTGGTTAAGAAATGAATTAGTTATAGCCAAAATACTCCAAGGTGGCGAATCTGCTCGTGTAGTTCAGTTCGGGCAAAATAAAGGGGACCAAATGGGCTTAGAAAAATACAAGGTTAGGTTCCTTAGCTCTATATCTTTGTTATGAGTCCAGCACCACTTCCAGAATTCGAATCCGAATTCTCGATCTCAAGTTATGGCCTCCGGAACAGAAGGTCCGCTAAAACTCCGTTAGGCCCTCGAGTCCCCAAAAAAAATAAATGGTCAAAAACCACTACCAACGAGTTCTAAAATGTAAAACGAGCATATAAACAAATTCATAAATCATATAATTCATGCATAGCAAGTTGTTACAAAAATTGGAAACAAGTACGGGGTCAAACGAATTAAAAACGGGGTTAAACGTTCAAAAATTCAAATAAAACACTTATTAAATAATTCAAGTATAACATATAAAAAAATATAATAAACACATAATTACATAATTAAATAATTTAAAAGTGCACTTAACTCACTCGTGAAGACATACCTGGACATTCAGAAAGCTGGGGTGTCACACCTTGAGAAGGAAAGAATAACTTGTGTGCCTTATGCCTCGGTAATAGGTAGCATAGTGTATACAATGCTATGTACTCGACCGGATGTGGCATATGCACTTAGTGTAACGAGTCATTTCGAATCAGACCCTGGAGAAGGTCACTGGACTGCCGTAAAGAATATCTTAAAGTACTTACGAAGCACTAAGGATTTGTTCTTAGTATACGGAGGATAGAAAGATCTAGTAATCGGAGGATACTGCGATGCAAGCTTTGCATCTGACTTAGATGATTTTAAGTCAATGTCAGGATACATTTTCTGCCTTAACGGTGGAGCAGTGAGTTGGAAAAGTTCCAAGTAAACTACCACTGCAGATTCGACCACTGAGGCCTAATACTTGGCTGCAAATGATGCAGCTAAGGAAGGTATTTGGATTAGAAACTTCTTTCAAGAATTGAATGTCGTTCCTAGCATGAAAGACCCCATTACTGTGTTTTGTGACAACACTGGGGCGGTTGCTCAAACCAAGCACATTATGAGAAAGTATCACCTAATCCGTGATATAACCAAACGAGGTGATGTGCAAATAGAGAGGGTCGCATCAGCAGAGAACGTGGCAGACCCGCTTACTAAACCCCTTACTCGAGAAGCTTTCAAAAGTCATCTTGCGAAGATGGGACTTACATTAGCTTTTGAATGGCTTTGACGGGCAAGTGGGAGATTGTTAGGAACAGTGCCCTTAAAGCCGATTATATATCCACTTTAGTACGTTCCCTTTGTAAATCACAGACATTCTTTGAATAATAAACGAACTTTGGCAACACATCTTTATATGCTCTTGTTTGATTGTGTGATTGTAACGCCCCAGCTTTCGGCAATACAGGTATGAACGACACGTGTGCGTTTGAGGGATATATTTTATTTTAATTGTTCATTTCTTTAGTTTCCATAGCATGACATTATTTTTATAAAATTATATTCTTGTTATTTTTATTGAAAATTCATATCATATCACAATTTTCGGATAAATTGAACGTGATTGCAATGTGAAATATTTTCTCGAACGTGATTTATTTCTTTTATGTCCTTAATTGTTCATTTGCAGGAATGTGAGACCTAATTGAATTGGACCTAATTGATCGTTTAAAATTGGATTTGGACTTGATTGTTTAACTTACTAAATTGAAGGATTTAATTGCAAAATTGGCTCTCCTCTCTCCCTCAAGTAGCAGCATTCACGTACCTTGCTTCATTCTTCATACAAATTTCATCCTTGCTCCATTTCTTCCTTCAACCGTGACAAACCCTACTTGAAGGAGTGAGAGATTTCTTCCATACAAGCTAATATTTGTGGGAATTGTGATCATAGTAGCTTCATCATCATCATTTCATCTTCTTGACTTCCATTTCTTGCTTTTGAGGTAATTATGGAGATTGGATGATTTTCTTGAAAACATGGTATATCTAGGGCTTTGTTATACATTGAATGAATTGTGTATCGAGTGTTGGAAAATTAATTGTGAACTATAAGCTCAAGTTTGGTGCATATATCTTGTGATTTATGGACTTGAAGCATGATTGAATATGTGGGTTTCAATGAGTGATTATTGATGATCTAACATGGGATTAAGTGTTTTTATGATTTGTTATTGATCAATATACATGCTAGCATATTTATTGCATCTAATATCTTCATTTGAACTTGGTTTAAATCCATTTTTATGGTTGTTTGGAGGGTTTGCCATGGTTGCTCTGTTTCTGCTCTGCACTCTTTGCTCACGTATTCTGGGAACGGCCCTTCCCAGCCCCAGTTCAAAACTGGAACGGCCGTTCCCATGATGCTGAGACAAGGCCAGCGAGACTGGGAACGGCCGTTCCCACTTTGGCCTGCAAGCCGGAACGGCCCTTCCCAGCCAAAACGCGTTTATATTTTAAAAGCGCTGGCGCGTGTTTTCTGAGCCAGGGGAACGGCCCTTCCCATTTTCAAGGGAAGGCCGGAACGGCCGTTCCCACGGCCATTGTAGAGCAAAAGCTACTGCATAAAATTAAAATTTTAGCACTATCCTCCAATCATTTCTTTGACCCCTAATTGATGTTATATGATCGCATACATGTTGAAACGTGATATTTTCAAGGTGCATTGTATTTTTCCCGTCGTTTCGTCGCATTTTGCCGTTCGTCATATTTGGTACATTTTGAGTCGTGTTTCACGGACAATTGTCTTTCTTGCACAGACCAGCTTCCTGGTGACGAGGAGCAGGCCCCGTGAGCTGTTTCCTTGGATTATTTTGGGTCGTTCAGGTGAGGTTAATTTTAGATACATAGGACCCGTACAACCCTATGTGATATTTGAAGCCAAAACCTATATTTATACTTATAGTTTTCAAAAAAAAAGATTGGTTTTCAAATGTTTTATCGAAATATCGAAAAGAAATTGAGTGATTGATTGATTGGGCGAGTATTGTATTGCACTGTGGGCCCGAGGGTAGTGACTCGAGCCAACCGGGAAAGCATGGGCTGACGGGTAACTCGGGAGCTATCCTCACCAAATTGGGATGACCCCTGAACCCCCTAGGAGATTAGGGTGGGAAAGGAGTTCCGGGCTTAGGGATTCATGTACCCTCTGCCCAGATTGATTGGATGGTGGGGCCTTGCAATCCCACCATCACCCGGAGGAAGAAGGCGTCATTGAAACTGCTAATTGTGCACATTAATGAATTGCTTGATCACCTAATCACTTAATAATTGATTGATTGATTGTACACAGTCGGTGTAAGGTTGGAGAATTGCCCCACTCGCCGGGCCACTATTGATTGAATTGAATTGATTGAATTGAAATTGGAATAGTTGTAATCTCGGGCGATAGTATCTCTTTTAAACCTATTAGATTATATTGTTTTTCCAAAATTATTACCCGAGGTTATAGCTTGCATGTATGTGCGCTTATAATTATTATACCCCTCGCTCAGTCCGTGTTGGACTGACACCTCAACTTTTCAGTGTTTTGCAGGGCGTGCTAGGCGGGAATTTAGAGTCATGAGGTCTTTAAATTTGGGTCTAGCACACTTCATTCCACATTTTGTTCATGTATAGTTAGCTTGGGATATTTTGTATCAAGCCCTGTTATCTATTTTGTTGAAGGATGATATTGTATTGATAGTGTAAATGTTGGTATCTATACGTAAATAAATAAATATGGTACTTATACGTATTTAATGAAGGTTATTGCTTCCGCGTTTTATACTCTGATTTGATTGTTAGTCGGTTTTAAATTGAGGGTACCCGCCTAGCCTTGAGTCATTTTATTGTCTCCCGTTCGCTAACGCTTTGATTCATGTATGGATCCCCCATTTCATATGTGGATTGGAGCGATAGTGCGGGGGATGTGGTGCCTGGCGTTCCGGGTGCTACAGTGATTACTTTAACTGCGTATGTATAAGAACTCCCCTAATCAATATGACTTATAGGACTCAACCATTTAGGTGAAATGGTTTATGGAACGAGCCCTAGATCACATAAGTTATTATTAGAAATCACTCCAAGCCTATGAGTCTTCAAGACAGTGGGAGTGTTGACTTGACTCGTTCGAGGCTTGCTTGTATGATCATGCCCTTAAGAAGGACTACCTTGTTTCATGGGGTGCAAAGTGTATTGTTGATACGTGTGTGATACATGGGGGTGCTTGCTTATTCTAAGCAAGTACACTGAGGTATCCCGTATGAGAAGATTCCTAAATGGGAAAGTAAGTTTCTATTTCTAGAAATAGAAACTTCCAGATTAGGAAATATCTCACGAGTCATTGATATGATTAAGTATCCTTAGACTTGAGGTTCCATTGATACTTTATGAGCTAACTCTGTAGTCTTAGGTATAAGCTTTAAAGGGTGTCGCTTTAGACAACTGATTCAAAGCTTATGTTGGGACTGCACAAGTGGCACATGAAAGTATATGAGAATCGATAAAGGACCTACACTTGGATTATCAAGTTGATCTCTTATTGTGTAAGTCATTCATATGCCATCTAGGAGTCCTTGGCCAAGATAGTGGATCAAGACATCAAGAAATGAGTTTCTTGGATTGAGATCAAATGGATATGAAATGTACTCAACTTTAAGATCAAGAGTATTAGGGTTCTGATTATTCCCTTACCCTAGATCTTGATTTTGAGATGGAACCTATGAGGATTGTATCTCACATATGTCAATGACTTAAAGGTTCTTTCTAATTGAGACATTCTTATTCAGCTAGGGGTCATAAACCTGCTGCTAGACTATGGTCGTATGATCTGTGGACTGATTAATTAATTAGGGTCACTACTAATTGAATTAAGAACCCTGAGGGTTACACAAAATAACCTGGTCACGTGGGTTAAGTCTTGAAATCGATTAAACGAGTTGATCGGACCAATAAGAGATTGGTGGGGTCCGCACGTGTGGAACACGTGTGTATGTGTTAGTTGAATAATTAATTTGATTAATTATTTAATGGACTTTAATTTAATTTTGAATTAATATTAAAGTTCTAATTTGGAGAAATAAAGTCTAATAAATAATTAATTGAGAATTAATTAATTATTAGTCCTCAAGTTATTTATTATTAAATAAATAAAGTAAAATAAAATATCGAAGAGAGTTAGAGATTATTCTTTCTTGACAAGTTGGTCAAAAGAAGACTTTTGGTTAAAGTAAGAGACTTACTCTTCAAGCAAGTAATCCCTTTCCAAAAAGGGTTTTGGAAAGTCTTGCTAATCAAGACAAGGGGTTTGAACCCCTTGCTATTAATACAGAGGGTTCGAACCCCGTGAGGAGTGATAGCACAAATTCTCCTCAAAATTATTCACTAAACCCTAGAGCCTAAACACCGAATATGGTACTAGCATCCTCCCTATTCGGATCGTGGTCGAGGTTGGTGGACTAATTCTCTAGATGGCTACTATCGTGAAGTCTTGAAAGATTCGAAGGAGCATGCCCGAAACCACCCGCTCAAGGGGCAACGCCGCGCGGCAGCATGTTATCCAATTTTAATTAGTCTTGATTAATGCAAAACCTATTGATGGAATGCTAGGAATTTAATTCAAAATTTGCACCTCGAATTAAATACCTATTGTTCGAAATTAGCTTAATATTTAACTGGAATTTTCGAATCAACTGGAGAGTTGTCCGGTTCGACCTCACCAACATATATGTTATCCAATTTTAATTAGTCTTGATTAATGCAAGTACAACTTAAATGCATTTCACACAAGCACTTAGCAGATAATTACATGTCCTAGCATGATACTAACATGTGATGATCATGGGTTCTACCTATCTTATGCGTGATATGTGGGAGCCACTCTACAATCACAAGTTCTAACATACATGCCACATAAACAGTTTAAATCACATAAGGGAAAGCAGTAACAAAATATGAGCCCTATCTCTATTACATCTTCAATTGAGATTCCCCTCCCTAACATTTTGAGGGGTCTTCACTTATGGCCTCCTTGTTACTTGAATGTGGTCCATCTTACTCCATGGGTGTATTGCCTCCAAAATGAAAATAAAACCTCACCACCTATTCTACTCTAAAAAAAATGAAAAAGTACTGAAAAGTAATAAGTTTCAATCTTCATATTGGCCTTAGACAAATACACGGGGCATACCCCGGCCTCAAAACAGTAATATGGAAACCCACATAATAAATCACATAACAGCACGTACATAAGTGAGGCTCCAACCTCAATTGAAAAACGCAACTATAGGGCTCCAACCCCAATTTAAACCATCCATGTGAATCAATTAAAACCATACATAAGTCTAAACCTACGATGACCTAACATGCATAAATTGCAAGAATTTAAATTCAACCAATAAATTAAAATTCTCGCTTTAAGCTCTAATAGCTTAAAACACGACTTAGATGCAATTCTTGTTCAACAACCTTTTCTATAAAACCCGAAAAACAATAAACTAATAAAATTCCAATTAATTTCTGAAAATTAACAATTTTATTCTTTCAATATTTTCATAAAATAAAGTTTGCAATTTTCCCAAAATTTAAATCGTTTAATTTTTCAAAATCCCAATTTAAACAATTATTTCAAAAATAATTCAAATTTAACAAAAATAAAATTTTCAGAAAAAATAAATCGGGATTTCAAGGACCGAAAATACAAAAACATGAAACCGCGATAAACATTCCCAAAACCACCCGCTCAACGGGCATCGCCGCGCGGCAACATGCGCGTGCTGGGCGGGCGGTCTCGGCCAGGCGTCCCGTGCTGTTGTGGGACGGTGTCGGGCTGCTACCCCGCGCCGTTGCGGGATAGGCGAGCAGGCACGCCTAGGCGTGCTACACGTTGGCAGGTTCCAACCTCGCGTGTTCGTTTCGTGTTTCGTTTCGTATCTCATGTTTGACCAAAACGCGGTTCAATCCAAAATAAAAATACGTTTTAAACAAATTTGAATTAAAACGGTTTTCAAAAACACAATTTAAGAAAACAGTTTCAGAAATTCAAGAAAAATTACAGTTTCGTAATTCAGGCTTTCTAAAAGAACTCAAGAATACCTAATTCGCATCTAAGCCTAAGAATTTCTACCAAATTCAGTTAAGTGGAGACGAATAAAAAACACGATTAACGAGGTGGCTCTGATACCACTTGTTGGAAAACAGGAATCAGAAAGCAACGAAAATTTTAAAAATTTTCCAACAAAAAGGATCGAAACTCGCAATCGTGAATCCGAATTCGTAGAGATTAGAAACTTACTTTTCAATAATCTTTCTTGAAGCGTTTCAAGCCACCCAAGAACGCTCTTCTCGCGGCTTGATCCCCTCTCCTTGGTAAAGCTCGAATCTTCAAAACTTCTAACTTGAAGCTCTCTAGAGATAGTCCACCAACTTGACTACAATCTAACTAGTAAGGATGCTAGTTCTCTAGTTAGTGTTTAGGCTTGACCTAGGGTTTATTTGATCTTAGAGGAAGGATGGTGTTCAACACATGAACCAAAAGAAAATCGATCAGCCCTAAGGGGAGCTCGAGCTCCCCTATATATAGGAGAGGGGCGGCCGATCCTAGTCCTTATGGACTAAGGATTTGGTCCCTGTCTCTTATTACTTGATCATCAAGTAATTCCAAACTTTGACTTTTGAATTCTAATTCAAATCAACTTTTAAGAGAGCTAAAATATCCAAACCCCTTTTGGATAATTTTATACTTTATTTATTAATAAATAAATAACTTATTTTATCTAATTAATTAATTCGTAATTAATTAAATAGATTATTTTTCTCCAAAATAAGACTTTCTTTTTAATTCAAAAATTAAACCAAAGTCTATTAAATAATTAACACATTAATTATTTAATCACATGTACACATAAATGCACGTGTGACACACGTGTCCCCAAGGAGACATGTCACTCACGTGATCCACACGTGTGGAACCCTCTCGGCATGATCAACTCGTTTAATCATTTTAAAGCCTTAACTCATGTAACCAAGTTGTTGTGTGCGACCCTCTAGGTTCTCAATTCAATTAGCAGTGACCCCAATTAATTAATTCACTAATCAATTAATCAGTCCACAGATTAAACGACCATAGTCTAGCAACAGGTGTTTAACCCCTAGCTGAATTGGAATGTCTTGATTCGACAGAACCTTTAAGTCATTGATTCATGTGAGATACAATCCTCCTACTTACTATCTCTTAACCAAGATCTAGGGTAAGGGAATAATCAGAACCCTAATAATCTGGTCTTAAAGCTAAGTGCATTTCATATCCATTTGATCTCAATCCAAGAAACCCTTTTCATGATGTCTTGATCTACGGCCTTGGCCAAGGACTCCATATGGCATATAAATGACTTACACAATAAGAGATCACCTTGCAAAAGCAAGTGTAGGTCCTTTCTTGATTCTCATTCACTTTCATGAATCACTTGTGCAACCCCAGCATAAGCCTTGAATCAGTTGTCTAAGGCGACACCCTTTAAATCTTATACCTAAGACTACATAGTTTACTTACAAAGTGACATGGAACCTTAAGTCTAAGGATCAATTAATCACATCAATGACTCGTGAGATATTTCCTAATCTGGAAGTTTCCATTTCCTGAAATAGAAACTTCCTTTTCCATTTAGGAATCTTCTCACACGTGGCACCTCAGTGAACTTACTTATGGAAGTAAGCACCCTAATGTATCACGCACGTATCAACTATACACTTTGCACCTCCATGAAACAAGGTGGTCCTTCTTAAGGGCGTGATCCCACAAGCAAGCCTTAGAGGAGTTAGGTTGACACTCCCACTGTCTGTAGGACTCATCGGCTTGGAGTATTTTACTAATCATGACTTATGTGATATAAGGCTCGTTTCATGAACCATTTCACCTAAATGGTAGTGTCCTAAAGTCATCGGGATTAGGGGAGTTCTCATACATGCACATCTAAATTAAACGCATACCAAACAAGAGCATATAAAGAAGTGTTGCCTCAATTCGTTATTTTATTCAAAGATTGTCTATGATCACAATAAGGAAAAGTACAAAGCGGATATACAATCAGCTTTCTAGGGCACTATTCCCAACAAACGACGTGATTCATTAATCCTTAGACTTGAGATTCTATAATGTCTCATATGAACTAACTCTGTAATCTTTGATATAGACTCAAAAGGGTGTCTCCATATAGACACCTAAACCACGACCTACGTTGGGATTACACAAGTGGCATATGTAGAATTAGTAGAATCGATAAAGGACCTACACTTATTGAGAACAAGAGTGATCTCTTACTGATTTGAGTTGTTCGTAGTCCATTAAACATTAAACCCTTGGTAGGTGGATAAAGATCAAGACATCTAGAAAATGGGGTTTTCTAGGATTGAGATAAATGGATATGACTTTAAAGATCAAAAATATTTGGGCTCTAAGAATATTCCCATGCCTTAGTCTTGATTGAAAGATGGAGCTATAGGAGGATTGTATTTCACTGATTGTCATTGACTGAAAGGTTCTTCTATTCATTTCGTTTTTCGACTAAGGGTCACACACCTATTGCTAGATTGCGGTACTGTGATATGTGAAGTGATTAATTAATTAGGGAATTAATTAATTGTTGTCACTGCTAATCGAATAATGAACCTAAAGGGTCACACATAAATGCCAGAACACGAGGGTTATAAAAGGATGTTAATTTGATTAACGAAGGATCAAATTGTTGATCAAAAATATAGATTGTAACACGTGGGCATTGCCACGTGTGAAGGTGTAGCACCCCAACGGTGAGGCACCACACCCCCGCACTATGACCCGACACGTGGTACGAAATGGAAAGTCCGCACACGCACCAAGTCACAGCGAACGGGTGACAAACGAAAAATCTAACCAAAGCTAGGCGGTTCCTAAACCCTGTACAAGCCAAATATGCAAAAACCCGAATGCGGAAGCAATGCAACATATGAACTAACAAAAACTTTAATCAATAAACATAAGTAAACGGGTTCAACTAATTCAGCCCTGTCCTAACCTGTCCCGAAAATTCATGTAATCCAAGCATAAGTATCATCTTGTACAGAACATACTATATACATAATTATCATAAATAAATCAGAACAAAATACTTAGCAAAATCAAACGGACCGACACAGACTCGACAGACCAGACTCAAAGCCGCCTAGCTCGAACTCCAACAACTGGTACCTGCAACTAAAAACATAGGTGGGGCGAGGGTCAGTCCACTGACTGAGCGAGGGGGCTGAACTCACACACACTATACATAATAAGGAGCAGAGCACGTATCAAAAGAAAGATTATGAACCGGGACTAGGGTTTTGCATACCAAAACCATTTCCAACTCAAACTTATACATATCTTATCAAATCAAACTTATACGTATCTTATCTTATTCAAACTTAACAAACTGAGCAAATTCATATTTTAATAAAAGAGAAAGCTCCTATCCCGTTTCATAATCAACATAACAGATCATAAACATATACCCGGCGAGTACGGGTCTCCCACCTTACTTCCATATCGAATCATACGTATCAAATCAGAAAACAAACAAATATCATAAACAATCCAACCCCAACACCATGTAGTTCGGGAAGCAAACCCTCACTACTCATACAGATACAAACACACACGGGGTAGCAAACCCACACTGTGCCTTCCCCGGTTATCCACCGAGGGCTCAAGATACTACGCCTTCCCAACCTCCCTAGGTCGCACGTGAATATCTCAAATGAGAACGTGCACAGGGGTCATAACCGGCGACCCCATGGTCGTCCCGGGTCCCCCTTACCCACGTCTCGGGGCCCAACATATCAAAACAGAGCATATCAGAACAGATCATATCATAACTCGCTACATATCAAACTTATCATATCGAATCATAGTCATACTTACGTACCTTATCGGAGCATACCATACCTTGCAACTTAGCATATGCTATAAACGTACCTCTCCGTGTCATCCTAATCCGCAGCTGGTATGAAGACACACGGTTTGGAGCATAGCCTCGTTGCAAAACATTTCAAGCTTACATATGCTCGTACATATACAGTTCAAAACCTTTAATCGTATGACAAATTCATAAACATATCATATAAACACACATATCTATTATATAAATATAATAGAATAATCGCATGCAGGCTTGAAAACGAGCACAGAGGGTTGTAGGTCGCTGTAACTAAAACAAAATTCCTAAAACCTCACCTTACACCGACGAGAACGGAAAACACAAGCCAAGAAGTCCCACTGGAACCCAACCAGCTGACAGACATTCCCTGAAGAAACCCTGAACGACTGAATACACACAGAACACAGACTCAGACTCCAAACACAACCACAAAGACGCACGGCCATGCTCACGAATATACATGATGCAGCATATAATCCATATTTATTCAATCAAGTCATTCAGAGCATATTATAATTCATATTACACATCATATCAAGAGATGCATAGCTTATAAATTCATAACATTAATTACATAGAATAAATCAAGAAATCATAAATTTAATTCTTATCAAGTACTAGGTCTCTAGACAAGTAAACACGAATTGCATATCCATCCTATACATATATTCATAATTGCAATACCCTTAAACTCACCTCACAACTAGGCATATATTCGAATGGAGCAATCAAACAAGGGTCAAGCTTAATTAATTACATAAAACAAATTAGGATATTAGGAATTTCATTCATATCATGCACCAAGTCTTGCGGGAATAAAACATAAATTTCATATCAATTTATTCAAATTTACATATTTGCATAATTTACAAAATTCCCAACAATAGTATACTTAAACAATTCATTCGAGTTAAAGTACAACGTATCCGTTCATGATTCGTTTCCTATGTTTCATACAACTTCATAATCAATTAGTTTCTAAAATTACACTAACATCCCCTTAATTAATAATTATCCTCAAGTAGATAGTCGTAATACGAGGCAAATAATTTCCATAAATCACGAATCAAGTTTTCATACATCATAACATATTTCCAAGTATCATACAATTCATAATTTCAATTTATAGCACATGCAAGATCGAATTGCACAATTAAAATCAATTAACGAATAAAATACAATAACTTCAAAAATTCATATAAAATCAACCGGACATCCGATTGATGAACGGAAAGTGGCGTTGGACTCACCACAACGAAACGGACCTACTGTCCGAAAATCGCTGGAAAAAGGTCACCGGAACAGTGACCGGTTCAGACCCGCCGGTTCACCACCGGTCCGCCGCCAACGGTCGGTTCTCGGAACGCCGCCGACGCCATCCGCTATGTTTCGTCATTCCAAGCAACTTTTGTAAAGGCTCCACCACCAAAACCGGCCGGAAAAGGTCCCAAATCGCCGGCCAAAGTCCCGCCGCTGCGCTGTTGCCGGTTCAGCCATCTACGGTCATTGTTGGCCGGAAACGACGCCGGAAATGGAACCAGCGGCCTGGAAAACGTCGGGAACCGGCCTTGCTCGCCGGAAAAAGATGCCGGAACGTCGAACACGACGGCGCTACAGTAACGGCCGTCCGCCACCGTCACTTCGGGTGGCGCGTGCGGCCCAACCACGGCCCGGATGGCCGCGCCGTTAAAACTGGAGTTGCGCCGGAAGGTCTTCATTCAGGGGGGGTGGCGCGTGTCGCCGGAATCTTGCCGGAAATCGCCGCGAAAGGGCGGTAAAGTGGCGGGGGTTCCGCCTAGCCGCCGCTGTGTCTGAAATTCGCCGATTCCGTCGCCGTTGCTCATCGGTTGGCCGAGATTCTTGTACCATCGTGACGGGCTCGTCGAGCTAATAAATTTCCACTAATGGTTCGTCGAATTCCGTCGAGAAACGAGGGAGAACGAGCATGTGTGTGTAAACACACCTCGAGTGCATGTGAACAGTGCCATTCGCTGGAGAAAAACGCTGAGGCTGAGATCTGATCTTCTGGCACGCAAAACGAGGATCCGGGGTATATATCTCGGGTCCTCGTACGTAAAAACGATCAAACGAACGAGCTAACGACATCCGAATTGGGCAAACTTAGAGTCTACGGACTCGTTTCGCCGCCCCGGACGCGTTGAAGGGGTCAAAAAAGTTGAACTCTCGACCGAACGAGAAATGACCAGAAAACCCCTTAAAAGAGAAAATTACAAAGGGGCCCTTAAACTCTAAAAGAGTTCAAAATAGGGCCACGAAAAATATAAAATCACACAATTAAACACATTAAAAGGTTAAAACGTAGCGTACCTTGTTAGGAATAGTGCCCTAGAAATCCGATTGTATATCCGCTTTGTACTTTTCCTTATTGTAATCACAGACAATCTTTGAATAAAATAACGAATTGAGGCAACACTTCTTTATATGCTCTTGTTTGGTATGCGTTTACTTTAGCTGTGCATGTATGAGAACTCCCCTAATCCTGATGACTTTAGGACTCTACCATTTAGGTGAAATGGTTCATGAAACGAGCCCTATATCACATAAGTCATGATTAGTAAAATACTCCAAGCCGATGAGTCCTACAGACAGTGGGAGTGTCAACCTGACTCCTCTAAGGCTTGCTTATGGGATCACGCCCTTAAGAAGGACCACCTTGTTTCATGGAGGTGTAAAGTGTATAGTTGATACGTGCGTGATACATGAGGGTGCTTACTTTAATAAGTAAGTTCACTGAGGTGCCCCGTGTGAGAACATTCCTAAATGGGAAAGGAAGTTTCTATTTCAGGAAATGGAAACTTCCAGATTAGGAAATATCTCACGAGTCATTGATGTGATTAATTGATCCTTAGACTTGAGGTTCCTTGTCACTTTATGAGTTAACTCTGTAGTCTTAGGTATAAGCTTTAAAGGGTGTCGCCTTAGACAACTGATTCAAGGCTTATGCTGGGGCTGCACAAGTGATTCATGAAAGTGAATGAGAATCAAGAAAGGACCTACACTTGCATTTGCAAGGTGATCTCTTATTGTGTAAGTCATTCATATGCCATATGGAGTCCTTGGCCAAGGCAGTAGATCAAGACATCAAGAAAAGGGTTTCTTGGATTGAGATCAAATGGATATGAAATGCACTTAGCTTTAAGACCGGATTATTAGGGTTCTGATTATTCCCTTGCCCTAGATCTTGGTTGAGAGATAGTAAGTAGGAGGATTGTATCTCACATGAATCAATGACTTAAAGGTTCTGTCGAATCCGAACATTCCAATTCAGCTAGGGGTTAAACACCTGTTGCTAGACTATGGTCGTTTAATCTGTGGACTGATTAATTAATTAGTGAATTAATTAATTAGGGTCACTGCTAATTGAATTGAGAACCTAGAGGGTCACACACAACAACTTGGTTACATGAGTTGAGGCTTGAAAATGATTAAACGAGTTAATCGGACCAAGAGGGTTCCACACGTGTGAATTCACACGTGTGGCTCGCGTGAGTGACACGTGTCACTGTGACACGTGTCACACACGTGTGATAATATATATATGTGTTAAATAATTAATTAGTTAATTATTTAATAGACTTTGGTTTAATTTTGAATTAAAAAGAAAGTCTAATTTTGGAGAAAATGATCTAGTTAATTAATTACGAATTAATTAATTAGATAAAAATAAGTTATTTATTTTATAATAAATAAAGTATAAAATTATCCAAAAATAGTTTGGATATTTTTGAGCTCTCTTAAAAGTTGACTAGAAATAGAATTCAAAGTCAAAGTTGGAAAATACTTGATGATCAAGTAATAGGAGAGAGAGGAACCAAATCCTAGTCCAATATGGACTAGTTTCGGCCGTCCCTCCCCTTTCCTATATATAGGGGAGCTCATGCTCCCCTTTAGAGCTAATTGACAATTCTTGGTTCATGTGTTGAACACCTTCCTTTCTCCAAGATTAAATTAAACCCTAGGTTAAGCCTAAACACTAATTAGAGAACTAGCATCCTTACTAATTAGATTGTGATCAAGTTGGTGGACTTTCTCTAGAGACTTCAAGTTAGAAGTTTGAAGATTCGAGCTTTACCAAGGAGAGGGGATCAAGCCGCGAGAAGAGCGTTCTTGGGTGGCTTGAAACGCTTCAAGAAAGAATAAAAGAAAAGTAAGTTTTCTATCTTTACGAATTTGGTTACACGATTGCGAGTTCAAGGTCCTTTTGTTGGAAAATTTTTTTTAAATTCCGCTGCTTTCTGATTCTGTTTTCCAACAAGTGGTATCAGAGCCACCTCGTTAATCGTGTTTCTAATTCGTCTCAATTATACTGAATTTGGTAGAAATTCTTGGGCTTGATGCGATTGAGTATTTGTAATTGTTTTAGAAAGCCTGAATTACGAAACTGTATTTTTTCCTGAAAGTTTCTGAAAATTGGTTTTTATAAAATTTGATTTTGAAAAAACAATTTTAGATTTGAAACTGTATAAACTGTTTTTGGATTTCTTGGATTGGTTTTGCTTTTGAACGAAAACACGAAACGAAAGCCCGGAACACGATGAACACGCGAAACCCCGCGCGCGAAGGAGTCGCGCGCGCGGGCTTCGCGCGCCACCCTCCCGCAACCGCGCGGGAGGCCCTCCCGCACGCCGTTCGCCCGTCGCCGCCCAGGCCTGGCCGGGACAGACCGGCCAGCCTCTCAGCTCCTCCCGCACGCCTGTGCGGGAGCGTCCCGGGCGCGCCTAGGCGCGCCCGCCCAGGGCGGCCGAGACTGGCCGCCCACCGCCCAGCATACCGCGCGCCTCGCGCGCGCACTCGCCTGGCCTTGGCCGGGCGCTGTGCGCGCCTGCCGTGCGCGTCCGCGCGCGCTTGCGACGCTGTGCCCCGTTTCGCGCACGGGCCCCGTTTTCGTGATCCGGCCTTTTCGTGTTTCGTGCAATCCAGTCCCAATTTTATTTTAATTTTAAAATTCTATTTTTGAATATTTATTTTAATTTTGAATAAAACTTAAAATTGGGATTTTTTGAGAAATTGAAGCGGTTTATATTTTGGGAAAATACATCTTGATAAAATTATTAATTTTCAGAAATTAATTGGAATTTTATTTGTTTTGGTAATTTGGGATTTATTGAAAACTTTTTTAAATAAGACTCGCATCAAGTCGTGTTTTAAGCTATTAGAGCTTAAAGCGAGAATTTTAATTTATTGGTTAAATTTAAATTCTTGCAAAAGCATGTTAGGTGATCATGGGTTTAGATCTTTGTATGGTTTTAATTTATGCACATGAATGGTTTAAATTGGGGTTGGAGCCCTATAGTTGCGTTTTTTCAATTGAGGTTGGAGCCTCACTTATGTGCGTACTGTTATGTGATTTATTATGTGGCTTTCCATATTACTGTTTTTGAGGCCGGGGTATGCCCCGTGTAATTGTCTAAGGCCAATATGAAGATTGAGCCTTATTACTTTATGTCTTTTTCTTTTTTTTTGTAATTTGAGAGTAGAGATAGGTGGTGAGGTTTTATTTTCATTTTGGAGACAATGCACCCATGGAGTAAGATGGACCACATTCAAGTAACAAGGAGGCCATAAGTGAAGACCCCTCAAAATGTTAGGGAGGGGAATCTCAATTGTTAAATGTAATAGAGATAGGGCTCGTATTTTGTTACTGCTTTCCCTTATGTGATTTGAACTGTTTATGTGGCATGTATGTTAGAACTTGTGATTGTGGAGTGGCTCCCACATATCACGCATAAGATAGGTAGAACCCATGATCATTACATGTTAGTATCATCCTAGGACATGTTATCTGTTTATGTGCTTGTTTGAAATGCATTTAAGTGTACTTGCATTAATCAAGACTAATAAAATTGGATAACATATATGTTGGTGAGGTCGAACCGGACAACTCTCCGGTTGATTCGAAAATTCCCATTAAATATTAAGCTAATTTCGAACAAATAGGTGTTTAATTCGAGATGCAAGTTTTGAATTAAATTCCTAGCATTCCATCAATAGGTTTTAAGTTTAGTAGGTAAAGCTAGTTATTGTCCGCGAGTCGTGGGATAGCTAGTGGAGCTTATTAGTTCTTAGTTACCTAATTAATCATTTTAAATGATCAATATTTCGTGGTCAATTTTGGCAAGGGCGATGTCCGCGAGTCGTGGGTCGTTCGAACTAAGTTTTGGTCATGATCTTATGATTGATGGGTCTAGCTTAACGCCTAAGTAAATATGGATGTCGCACGAGTCGTGGGTCCACATTGAAAGATAGGTGATGCAAAAACAATTACTAAGAGTTCTAAAGGTGTTAGAATTGGTAAGTTGTACCTACCTAGGGTTCTTACTAAGAATGTCCGCGAGTCGTGGGTTCGAGGTAAAATGCCTAGGATCTTAGTACCCATTGGGAAACGTGTTCCTCTTAGATCTTTGGGAATTATAGATCTTTGAAAAACAGTGGGAGCTACATTAGATTAAAGACCTTATCTTTTGTATATCGTTATAATTCAGCATGCTCACTAGTTCTCTGTTTTACCATTTAGGTCGTAGATTCTGTGATTCTCTACGTGTTTTGAAATGGCAACCAAAAACCCTCTTGTATCGATCCTCGAGTCAAACAAGTTGACTGGTCCCAACTATTCTGATTGGCTGAGGAATCTAAAAATCATTTTAGATTCTGAGAAGAGAACTTATGTTCTCTTCGAAGGGGAGCCTACTCCTGAAGGGGAGGCTCCCACTCGGGCCGAGCGGGATGCGATTCAGAAGTGGAAGGATGATAATCTCCAAGCCCGTTGCCTTATGTTGGCTAACATGTCTCCGGACTTGCAAAGACAACATGAGGCCATGGAATTTGCTTGGGAGATTTACGACCACTTAGAGCAACTTTACCGCCCTCATGAACGTGTTACAAGGTATAACACTTCAAAGGAATTATTCCACTTGAGAATGAGGGAAGGTACAAGTGTCCATGAATATGGACTCAAGTTTCTTGCCCTTACTGAGAAACTTGCTTCCATGGACATGCCACTGAAAGATGAGCTTTCAGTGGATTTGTTGCTAGCTTCGCTCCCACCATCATTCAACCCATTTGTCCTTAACTTCAACATGAATCATGCTGGTGCTACTGTAGCTGAGCTGATTAGTCAGCTTGTGACTGCTGAAAGCACGATCAAGAAGGACAATAAGGTTTTGATGGTGAATGCTCCATCTTCCTCTTCTGGGCCTTCTAAAGGTAAGGGCAAGAAAGCCCAAAAGAAGAAGAAGAAACCCCTTAGGCCCACTGGTGGCATTTCGAAGGGGAAGGTCCAAAAGAAGAAGCGTGATCAGAAAGAGGATATTTGCTTCCATTGTGGCAAAGCGGGACATTGGAGGAGAAACTGCCCAGAGTACAAGGCTACTCTAAAGAAAGGTATCTTTCTCGTTGAAATAAATCTTTCTATTAATTCTAGTTCTTGGGTACTTGATACCGGTTGTGGAACTCATATCTGTAATGATGCACAGATGCTAAGTGAAGTCCAACAACTCAAAGAAGGAGAATGTGTCTTGAAGATCGGCGATGGCTCAAACGTTGAAGCTCGAGCTTTAGGCACAATTAGATTAGATTTAGGTAGTTTTGAGTTAGTATTAAACAAAGTCCTTTATGTACCGAACATTATTCGTAATATAATTTCAATTCCAATATTAGATTGTGAAGGTTATGAAACTTATATTAAGAATGGTAAATACTTTATCAAACGGAACAACTCTTCCGTTCATATCGGTACTCTAAGTAATGGACTTTACCTAACTCAAAATATCAATATTATGAATATACAACGAGAAACAAAGCGTAAGAGAGATGACAAAGTTTCAGCTCCCTTATGGCACGCTAGATTAGGACACATTTCCAAGAACAGAATTAGCAAGATAAACACTTTAGGATCATTCTCTGAAAATGATCTCAAAGTGTTAACTTCTTGCGAATCCTGTCTCAAAGGAAAAATGTCCAAAGTTCCTTTTAAAGGAACCGTGGAACGTGCCACTAAGGTTCTGGATTTGATCCATACTGATGTTTGTGGACCGCTTAGTGTAAGCACAAGAAACAATCATCAGTATTTCATAACCTTTACTGATGACTTTAGTCGGTATGGTTATGTATACTTAATGAAGTATAAATCTGAAGCTTTTGAGAAATTCTTAGAATTTCAAAAGGAGGTTGAGAACCAAACTGGTCACAAGATCAAAGCACTTCGATCTGATCGAGGAGGCGAATATCTTAGTGAAGAATTCCTTAATCATCTCAAAGATAATGGGATTATCTCTCAGTGGACTCCTCCGGGAACTCCTCAGCTTAATGGAGTTTCTGAGAGAAGGAATAGAACCCTACTTGATATGGTTCGTTCCATGATGAGTTTCACTGACTTACCACCTTCTTTCTGGGGTTATGCCCTAGAAAGTGCAGCAAAGATTTTGAATCTTGTTCCCTCTAAGTCAGTCCCCAAGACGCCCTATGAAATGTGGCATGGTAAAATCCCTAGTTATTCTTACTTAAGAATTTGGGGTTGTCCTGCTTACGTGAAGAGGACAGTGGGAGATAAGTTAGAATCTCGTTCTAACTTGTGCTACTTTGTAGGTTATCCTAAGGAATCCATAGGATACTACTTCTATGATCAATCTGAACAAAAGGTGTTTGTTTCTAGAAATGCCACTTTTCTTGAGGAACCGTTCCTTAAAGAAAAGAAGGGCAAGATCATAGAATTAGAAGAAGTACAAAGTGACCCCACACCACCCACTGAAGAAACGTCCCACTCTGATCAACTACAACCAATCACGAATTTCGATACACACGAAAATCCTCCTCTAAGGCGTTCTGAACGTACTCCTAGACAGCCGGAGAGATGGTATGGATTCCTCCATGAAATCTCTCAAAAGGATAATGATCCTTTAACATATGAGGAGGCACTTTCAGATTCTGACTCTGAACAGTGGATAGAAGCCATGAAATCCGAAATGGATTCCATGAACTCCAACCAAGTTTGGACCTTGGTAGATTTGCCTGATGGGGTCAAACCCATAGGTTGCAAATGGATCTTTAAGAGAAAGCTTGGAGTTGATGGAAGCATTGCAGCCTACAAAGCAAGATTGGTTGCAAAAGGATTCACTCAAAGACCCGGCGTGGACTTTGACGAAACCTTTTCACCAGTTGCAATGCAAAAGTCCATTCGAATCATGCTTGCCATTGCTGCATATTATGACTATGAGATATGGCAAATGGATGTGAAAACTGCCTTTCTCAATGGTGACATTGACAAAGACATTTATATGGAGCAACCCATAGGTTTCACATTCAGTGGGAGTGAGCAAAAGGTTTGCAAACTCCAAAGATCAATCTATGGATTGAAACAGGCTTCTAGGAATTGGAACATTCGATTTGATGAATCAGTCAAAGCGTTTGGCTTCATCCAAATTTCGAATGAATCATGTGTGTATAGAAAGGAATTGGAGACCTCAGTGCAATTCTTAGTGCTTTATGTTGATGACATCCTTCTTATTGGGAATTCGAAAGATGACATGAAAGTGACTAAGTTATGGTTATCGAACCAATTCGAGATGAAAGATCTTGGTGATGCGTCCTATATCCTTGGAATTAAAATCTATAGAGATAGATCTAGAAGGTTAATAGGACTATCACAGTCGATGTACATTGACAAAGTATTGAAGAGATTCAATATGGAGTCAGCAAAGGTTAAGAACCTTCCTATGAGTGTAGGAACATGTCTTTCAAAGAAGATGTGTCCTAAGACTAACCTTGAGAAGGAAAGAATGACTCATACACCTTATGCATCAGCAATAGGTAGCATAATGTATGCAATGTTATGTACTCGACCGGATGTGGCTTATGCACTTAGTGTAACAAGTCGTTTCCAATCTGACCCTGGAGATGGTCACTGGGCTGCCGTGAAGAATATTCTTAAGTACTTGAAAAGTACTAAAGATTTGTTCTTAGTTTACGGAGGTCAGAAAGATCTTACTGTCGAAGGATACTGCGATGCAAGCTTTGCATCTGACTTAGATGATTTTAAGTCAATGTCAGGATACATTTTCTGCCTAAACGGCGGAGCAGTGAGTTGGAAGAGTTCCAAGCAAACAACCACTGCAGATTCGACCACTGAGGCCGAATACTTAGCTGCAAATGATGCAGCTAAGGAAGGTGTTTGGATTAGAAACTTCATTCAAGAGTTGAATGTTGTTCCTAGCATGAAAGACCCCATTACTGTGTTTTGTGACAACACTGGGGCGGTTGCTCAAGCAAGAGAACCAAGATCTCACCAACGGACCAAGCACATAATGAGGAAGTATCACCTAATCCGTGATATTATCAAGAGAGGAGATGTGCAAATTGAGAGGGTCACATCAGCAGAGAACGTGGCAGATCCACTTACTAAACCCCTTAGTCGAGAAGCTTTCCAAGGTCATCTTCAGAAGATGGGACTTAGAATAGCTTTAGAATGGCTTTGACGGGCACGTGGGAGATTGTTAGGAATAGTGCCCTAGAAAGCCGATTGTATATCCGCTTTGTACTTTTCCTTATTGTAATCACAGACAATCTTTGAATAAAATAACGAATTGAGGCAACACTTCTTTATATGCTCTTGTTTGGTATGCGTTTACTTTAGCTGTGCATGTATGAGAACTCCCCTAATCCTGATGACTTTAGGACTCTACCATTTAGGTGAAATGGTTCATGAAACGAGCCCTATATCACATAAGTCATAATTAGTAAAATACTCCAAGCCGATGAGTCCTACAGACAGTGGGAGTGTCAACCTGACTCCTCTAAGGCTTGCTTATGGGATCACGCCCTTAAGAAGGACCACCTTGTTTCATGGAGGTGTAAAGTGTATAGTTGATACGTGCGTGATACATGAGGGTGCTTACTTTAATAAGTAAGTTCACTGAGGTGCCCCGTGTGAGAACATTCCTAAATGGGAAAGGAAGTTTCTATTTCAGGAAATGGAAACTTCCAGATTAGGAAATATCTCACGAGTCATTGATGTGATTAATTGATCCTTAGACTTGAGGTTCCTTGTCACTTTATGAGTTAACTCTGTAGTCTTAGGTATAAGCTTTAAAGGGTGTCGCCTTAGACAACTGATTCAAGGCTTATGCTGGGGCTGCACAAGTGATTCATGAAAGTGAATGAGAATCAAGAAAGGACCTACACTTGCATTTGCAAGGTGATCTCTTATTGTGTAAGTCATTCATATGCCATATGGAGTCCTTGGCCAAGGCAGTAGATCAAGACATCAAGAAAAGGGTTTCTTGGATTGAGATCAAATGGATATGAAATGCACTTAGCTTTAAGACCGGATTATTAGGGTTCTGATTATTCCCTTGCCCTAGATCTTGGTTGAGAGATAGTAAGTAGGAGGATTGTATCTCACATGAATCAATGACTTAAAGGTTCTGTCGAATCCGAACATTCCAATTCAGCTAGGGGTTAAACACCTGTTGCTAGACTATGGTCGTTTAATCTGTGGACTGATTAATTAATTAGTGAATTAATTAATTAGGGTCACTGCTAATTGAATTGAGAACCTAGAGGGTCACACACAACAACTTGGTTACATGAGTTGAGGCTTGAAAATGATTAAACGAGTTAATCGGACCAAGAGGGTTCCACACGTGTGAATTCACACGTGTGGCTCGCGTGAGTGACACGTGTGATAATATATATATGTGTTAAATAATTAATTAGTTAATTATTTAATAGACTTTGGTTTAATTTTGAATTAAAAAGAAAGTCTAATTTTGGAGAAAATGATCTAGTTAATTAATTACGAATTAATTAATTAGATAAAAATAAGTTATTTATTTTATAATAAATAAAGTATAAAATTATCCAAAAATAGTTTGGATATTTTTGAGCTCTCTTAAAAGTTGACTAGAAATAGAATTCAAAGTCAAAGTTGGAAAATACTTGATGATCAAGTAATAGGAGAGAGAGGAACCAAATCCTAGTCCAATATGGACTAGTTTCGGCCGTCCCTCCCCTTTCCTATATATAGGGGAGCTCATGCTCCCCTTTAGAGCTAATTGACAATTCTTGGTTCATGTGTTGAACACCTTCCTTTCTCCAAGATTAAATTAAACCCTAGGTTAAGCCTAAACACTAATTAGAGAACTAGCATCCTTACTAATTAGATTGTGATCAAGTTGGTGGACTTTCTCTAGAGACTTCAAGTTAGAAGTTTGAAGATTCGAGCTTTACCAAGGAGAGGGGATCAAGCCGCGAGAAGAGCGTTCTTGGGTGGCTTGAAACGCTTCAAGAAAGAATAAAAGAAAAGTAAGTTTTCTATCTTTACGAATTTGGTTACACGATTGCGAGTTCAAGGTCCTTTTGTTGGAATTTTTTTTTTAAATTCCGCTGCTTTCTGATTCTGTTTTCCAACATACCTTACAAATTGGACAAGCGGGATGTCACAAACTCCCCTCCTTCAAAAGGACCTGTCCTCAGGTCCTATTATTGCGTTGTAAAGCTTCGAACTGGAATACTTCAATCCATCTCCTGAAATCGTGTAGCGTTACTCCCACTGATTGCATCAACTCCCTGCAGAGTTCCGTAGTCACAGAGGTTTGTTCAAACACTTGACCGTTGGTCGCTTCAAACTCGTTCGATCCCCAACTAGGCTACTGCACCCAAAGCTCGATACCATCGCTTCCTCGCCGATTGCAAACCAGCACCAGGCCACACCCAACTCAGCCGCGACAAACATGAGAGAATCCCATCTCTCAGCACGCAAGAGAGAGAGCCCCGTCTCCCAGCACATCAAAGGAGAGAACCCCGTGCCTCAGGCACAGAATTGAGAGAACCCCGTCTCCCAACCACATAATCGAGAGAACCCCGTCTCTCAACCTAAGTCTGGCAGACTTCCACATCTTCCAAACATCCTAGTTTGAGAAAATCCAGCATTTGTCAAACCCCTAAATTCGAGAGAATCCAGCATCTCTCAAACATCTAACTCCAAGAGAATCCAACATCTCTTGCTCACATAATTTAGAAAGAATCCAACATCTTTCTATCACATAAATAGGGAAAATCCCACATCTCCCTAACACGTAAATAGAGAGATCTCAACAACTCTCTAGCACACAAGTTCACTTACACAGCATTCAAACATACGCACATCAAAATAACACATGATGCAAAACATGGGATGCATGTGTAGTGTACCTTTACCTGACTGATATCGGTGTCCCTAGAGTATCGACTCATCATCCATGCTCAACTCAAGGGGGATATCGCGATGGAATCTCTGTAAAATAAAATCACAATATGCTTGTAGGTGCATGAAGGATTAGTGAGTAACCAAAGAAATTATAAGCACTGAAGCACGGATAGTTCACGCAAGCAGGTAATCCATATAGTTTACAAAAATTCACAACAACAACAATTTTAAAGTTATGAAAATTACAGCAGTTAGTCACGTTATTAAACTCGAGCAACATCAAACATTACACATTGTCACATATGTCAAGCAAAAATAATTATAATTACTTATGAAATGCATGAGTGCAAATGCCATGGATGCTCAATGTACCGTTCACCGTAGTAGTGGAGTCGAGGTTGGCAATTTCTTTAACTTGGAAGGTTAATCAACTCCTTATCTGGCCATAGTTCCAACTTCCCGTTCAAACTTGCATTCTTTAGTATTCCTTCAGAGTCTCGGGTACTCAACTGATCTTGGATCGTCTCACTTGATTCTCGGAGTATAGTGATCCGTGTAATCTCTTGAAATCCCAATAGAATCCTCGGTAATCGGAAATCACCATTCTTTCACGGTAAAATCTCTCAAGACAATTGTGGAGAGATAAATGAAGAATTTTTTTTTTTTTTTTTTTTTTACACAATCTTGCTTAGTACACCGTCGTCGTGGTTGATATTCTTATCCTCAATATTTGGTGAAGTTGTTCTTCAATGACCTCGGCATAAAATTCCACAGCTTGCACAACTTTCCCCTTTTTCCTTTGTGTAGTGCAACTACTCTGGTAGGTGTCTTTATAACAGTAACTTGATTTCCTGCTTGGAATTCTCTGAATGGTACAATTGCCTTGGTCTTTTCATTGTCACTTCACGCCATCCAGAGTTAGAAATTCTGGCTTTCTTATAAAACATGTACTCCCGAGCACCTCCAAATAATAAGTACCTACCCTGAGGGCACCCTGATAGTTAAAGGATCTCTTATCTCTCTCATATTCGAGTATCTTCTTTTATCCACTCACTACCCTGACTGTGTTAGCTTGATCATACATCATCTGATTAACCCCTGTTCGAATCCCAATGTTGCTTCCACTAAAATCGATCCTCGTTGGAACAGGTAAGGAAGTCACCTAAATATAACCACAGAGCTACTGCATGTGGGGTTAGGGATGTGAATGGCGTGCACTCATATCCAGCAAAGAAGGCAATCAAGCACGTAGAACAAATGTCCAAAATAATTAAAATTTACTCCAATGCATGATGCACGTGCCATGTATGCATAATACCCGTTTCCATAGCAGTAGCATTGATTCCTTGTTATAAATTCTTGTAAAGGTCCACTTGCTTCTCATCCAAGTAGTCAGAAAACGGAAGTTTCAAATCTTCCTTCATAATTTTGTAGAAGTAGGAAGTGTTGTCTCGATCAACTTCAATTCTTGACATCATGGCAACACCCTATAATTCACAAATGGACTAAATATCTATGCATGTAGGTTAGTACGTGGGTATGTCAAGTAATGAAAGCAATTAAGAACACTTAAGTAAGGCAGATGCAATACGCAATTTAATAAAATTTAATCATAACAATAATAATTTTACAAAAATCGTAATCATAGTGTGCACACAATCACATAGCTCAGACCAATTCATGCAGAGAAATCAAATTTTCACGTCAGACAAATGCAATGCACAAGTATTCCTATGCCGTACGACCTAAACTGAGACGACACGACTCCAGAGCACCGGTTCTGAACCTGGTAGCTCTGATACCACTTAAGATGTAGCACCCCAACGGTGAGGCACCACACCCCCGCACTATGACCCGACACGTGGTACGAAATGGAAAGTCCGCACACGCACCAAGTCACAGCGAACGGGTGACAAACGAAAAATCCAACCAAAGCTAGGCGGTTCCTAAACCCTGTACAAGCCAAATATGCAAAAACTCGAATGCGGAAGCAATGCAACATATGAACTAACAAAAACTTTAATCAATAAACATAAGTAAACGGGTTCAACTAATTCAGCCCTGTCCTAACCTGTCCCGAAAATTCATGTAATCCAAGCATAAGTATCATCTTGTACAGAACATACTATATACATAATTATCATAAATAAATCAGAACAAAATACTTAGCAAAATCAAACGGACCGACACAGACTCGACAGACCAGACTCAAAGCCGCCTAGCTCGAACTCCAACAACTGGTACCTGCAACTAAAAACATAGGTGGGGCGAGAGTCAGTCCACTGACTGAGCGAGGGGGCTGAACTCACACACACTATACATAATAAGGAGCAGAGCACGTATCAAAAGAAAGATTATGAACCGGGACTAGGGTTTTGCATACCAAAACCATTTCCAACTCAAACTTATACATATCTTATCAAATCAAACTTATACGTATCTTATCTTATTCAAACTTAACAAACTGAGCAAATTCATATTTTAATAAAAGAGAAAGCTCCTATCCCGTTTCATAATCAACATAACAGATCATAAACATATACCCGGCGAGTACGGGTCTCCCACCTTACTTCCATATCGAATCATACGTATCAAATCAGAAAACAAACAAATATCATAAACAATCCAACCCCAACACCATGTAGTTCGGGGAGCAAACCCTCACTACTCATACAGATACAAACACACACGGGGTAGCGAACCCACACTGTGCCTTCCCCGGTTATCCACCGAGGGCTCAAGATACTACGCCTTCCCGACCTCCCTAGGTCGCACGTGAATATCTCAAATGAGAACGTGCACAGGGGTCATAACCGGCGACCCCATGGTCGTCCCGGGTCCCCCTTACCCACGTCTCGGGGCCCAACATATCAAAACAGAGCATATCAGAACAGATCATATCATAACTCGCTACATATCAAACTTATCATATCGAATCATAGTCATACTTACGTACCTTATCGGAGCATACCATACCTTGCAACTTAGCATATGCTATAAGCGTACCTCTCCGTGTCATCCTAATCCGCAGCTGGTATGAAGACACACGGTTTGGAGCATAGCCTCGTTGCAAAACATTTCAAGCTTACATATGCTCGTACATATACAGTTCAAAACCTTTAATCGTATGACAAATTCATAAACATATCATATAAACACACATATCTATTATATAAATATAATAGAATAATCGCATGCAGGCTTGAAAACGAGCACAGAGGGTTGTAGGTCGCTGTAACTAAAACAAAATTCCTAAAACCTCACCTTACACCGACGAGAACGGAAAACACAAGCCAAGAAGTCCCACTGGAACCCAACCAGCTGACAGACATTCCCTGAAGAAACCCTGAACGACTGAATACACACAGAACACAGACTCAGACTCCAAACACAACCACAAAGACGCACGGCCATGCTCACGAATATACATGATGCAGCATATAATCCATATTTATTCAATCAAGTCATTCAGAGCATATTATAATTCATATTACACATCATATCAAGAGATGCATAGCTTATAAATTCATAACATTAATTACATAGAATAAATCAAGAAATCATAAATTTAATTCTTATCAAGTACTAGGTCTCTAGACAAGTAAACACGAATTGCATATCCATCCTATACATATATTCATAATTGCAATACCCTTAAACTCACCTCACAACTAGGCATATATTCGAATGGAGCAATCAAACAAGGGTCAAGCTTAATTAATTACATAAAACAAATTAGGATATTAGGAATTTCATTCATATCATGCACCAAGTCTTGCGGGAATAAAACATAAATTTCATATCAATTTATTCAAATTTACATATTTGCATAATTTACAAAATTCCCAACAATAGTATACTTAAACAATTCATTCGAGTTAAAGTACAACGTATCCGTTCATGATTCGTTTCCTATGTTTCATACAACTTCATAATCAATTAGTTTCTAAAATTACACTAACATCCCCTTAATTAATAATTATCCTCAAGTAGATAGTCGTAATACGAGGCAAATAATTTCCATAAATCACGAATCAAGTTTTCATACATCATAACATATTTCCAAGTATCATACAATTCATAATTTCAATTTATAGCACATGCAAGATCGAATTGCACAATTAAAATCAATTAACGAATAAAATACAATAACTTTAAAAATTCATATAAAATCAACCGGACATCCGATTGACGAACGGAAAGTGGCGTTGGACTCACCACAACGAAACGGACCTACTGTCCGAAAATCGCCGGAAAAAGGTCACCGGAACAGTGACCGGTTCAGACCCGCCGGTTCACCACCGGTCCGCCGCCAACGGTCGGTTCTCGGAACGCCGCCGACGCCATCCGCTATGTTTCGTCATTCCAAGCAACTTTTGTAAAGGCTCCACCACCAAAACCGGCCGGAAAAGGTCCCAAATCGCCGGCCAAAGTCCTGCCGCTGCGCTGTTGCCGGTTCAGCCATCTACGGTCATTGTTGGCCGGAAACGACGCCGGAAATGGAACCAGCGGCCTGGAAAACGTCGGGAACCGGCCTTGCTCGCCGGAAAAAGATGCCGGAACGTCGAACACGACGGCGCTACAGTAACGGCCGTCCGCCACCGTCACTTCGGGTGGCGCGTGCGGCCCAACCACGGCCCGGATGGCCGCGCCGTTAAAACTGGAGTTGCGCCGGAAGGTCTTCATTCAGGGGGGGTGGCGCGTGTCGCCGGAATCTTGCCGGAAATCGCCGCGAAAGGGCGGCAAAGTGGCGGGGGTTCCGCCTAGCTGCCGCTGTGTCTGAAATTCGCCGATTCCGTCGCCGTCGCTCATCGGTTGGCCGAGATTCTTGTACCATCGTGACGGGCTCGTCGAGCTAATAAATTTCCACTAATGGTTCGTCGAATTCCGTCGAGAAACGAGGGAGAACGAGCATGTGTGTGTAAACACACCTCGAGTGCGTGTGAACAGTGCCATTCGCTGGAGAAAAACGCTGAGGCTGAGATCTGATCTTCTGGCACGCAAAACGAGGATCCGGGGTATATATCTCGGGTCCTCGTACGTAAAAACGATCAAACGAACGAGCTAACGACATCCGAATTGGGCAAACTTAGAGTCTACGGACTCGTTTCGCCGCCCCGGACGCGTTGAAGGGGTCAAAAAAGTCGAACTCTCGACCGAACGAGAAATGACCAGAAAACCCCTTAAAAGAGAAAATTACAAAGGGGCCCTTAAACTCTAAAAGAGTTCAAAATAGGGCCACGAAAAATATAAAATCACACAATTAAACACATTAAAAGGTTAAAACGTAGCGTACCTTACAAATTGGACAAGCGGGATGTCACAGAAGGACACGTGACTGCCACGTGTCACGTAGCCAATGCGTGGCTGCCACGTGTCATGCACACTTAGCACGCACGAGGTTCCATTTGTGTAATTATGTTACATGTGAATTCTTTTCTAGAATTAATTAATTAAATTGAAATTAATTAATTTTAGTCTTTTAATTAATTATTGAATTATTTGTTATGACTATTCTCAAATAAACTTAACCCAATAAATAATTAATTGGGAATTAATTATTTTATTGAATATTGACTTTTAACTTTAGGAAAGTTGAAAAGTCTAACTTCCTATTGTAGGATAGAGAATGTTATTCTTGAAAGACTTGCAGAACAAGTTGGGAACTTATTTTCTCCAATTAATTAAATAATTAATTAGTTAATAAGTGAGCTAGAAAACAAAGTCCACTAGGTATATATACTAAGGGTGGTGCTTCTCTTATTACTTAGACCAACACTCACGAAGTGTTAAGTTTTTTAGAAAATCCAAAAGAAAAGTTTTCAAAGAAAAAATTATCCTAGCCTTAACACAAGCCATAGAACTAGCATTCTTACTCGCTTGATCGTGTTCTAGGTCTGGTGTGGATACGCTTTGGAGGGCTTCTACTTTGGAGTCTAAATCGAAGACCGTTCGAGGGACTTTCCGCTTGAAGGGTATTTGTTAGGCGGTAACAACATCACAAGAAAACTTCAATTAAAGTGAGTTTCTTGTTATTCCCAATGTTACAGTATGAAAATTACAAGATAATGATTAAACTTGTGAAAATTTTTAAACTTCCACTGCTCAACTCTTTCGTGTTTTCCAACAAGTGGTATCAGAGCCACCTTGCAACGTTCGTATTGTATCTTTACTACTTTATGAATTTTGATGAAAATTCTTGAATTTGAGTATATATTGTGTATTCATGGTTTTTGTTTGAAATACGAAGTTGCTGGATCAAAATTGTTTCTTGAAAATTTTGTGAAAATTGTTTCCTGATTAATCTGATTTTAAACTGTTTTAATTCAGATTGATTTGAACTGCTTTAATACGAAACTCAATCTGGATTTTGGGAAAATCGTGATACGAAATCGGGAACAGATTGCATAGCCACGCGCAGCCTAGCGCGAATCGGCCCGCCTTGTCTGCAGTCCACGTGGGCGGACGGGCCAGGCAAGCTAGGGCCGCTCACGCAGTGCCTAGGCGCGCCTAGCACGGCCGCCCGCCATGCCTCCCCTCTCCTGACAAGCCTGCGCACGGCCCTCGCGTGCTGCCGCGCGGGCGATGCCGCACCGGCCTAGCACAGCCGCGTGGGCTGTATGCGCGGTGCTGCCCGCTTTCGCGCGCCTTGCGAGTGCTTGCGGGCGGCGGCCGCGCGCCTCACTCGGGCCCTCGTTTCGTGTTTTTGGTTTTTGTTAAAATCCCATTTTGTAAAATCTTATTTTATTTTAAAATTTGATTTTAATTTTATAAAATTATTTATTTAAATTAATTATAAAATTTGGGATTTTGTGAATTAAAAATCAGTTCTAATTTTTTGAGAAAATAATAAATATCACTTTGAATGATATTTTAGACAAAAATTTAATTTTGAATTAATTGTTGTTTTGTCTAGATCCGGTGATTCGAGTTTGAATAAATTCGTGAATAATGAACTATATTCAAATTATTTAAGTTAATTGTAACTTGAAGTCAAGGGAATTTTAAATTTAATTGGTAAATTTAAATTCAAGCGGAAGCATGCTAGTTTAGGTGATCATGGGTTAGTCTTATGTAAGGATTTAAATTCTGCACATGGATGGTTTCAATTAGGGTCGGAGCCCCATAGTTGCGCGAGATTGGAGCCCTACTTGTGTGCGTACTGTTATGTGTTTATTATTTGGCTTTCCTTATTATTATTTTTGGACCGGGGTATGGCCCGTGTGCTTGTATATGGTCAATATGAAAATTGAGCCATATTACTTTATGTAAAGAGAGTAGAACTTAGGAAGTGAGGTTTTTATTTTCATTTTGGAGACAAGCACCCATGGAATAAGAAGGATCCACAAGAAGCACTTGAAGAACGGTGGCCATAAGAAGACCCCTCAAAATGTTTAGAAGGGTTTCTATTAAATGTAATAGATAGGGCATTTTTTCCATTAAATTCTGTACCTCTATGTGATATGAATTGTCTTACGTGGCATGAATGTTAGAACTAGTGATTTTGGAGTGGCTCCCAAAATCACATATAAGATAGGATACCCATGATCATCACATAATTAGTATCATGCTAGGACATGTTATCTGTTAATTGCCTCTGTAATGAACTTTATGTGAAACTACATTAAACAAGACAGTTAAAATTTGGATGACATTATATGTTGGTGAGGTCATTCGAAAATCCCATTTAAATATTGAGCAAAATTCGAATAAATAGGTGTTTTATAACGGTAATAAAATTCCTAGCATTCCATCAATAGGATTTAGGACTTAATGAGTGAAACTAATTGTTGTCACACGAGTCGTAGTGTAATTAATGTAGCTTATTAACTCTTAGTTTCCTGATTAATTATTTTAAATAATTAATATTTCTTGACCATTTTAGAATGGGCGATGTCTCACGAGTCGTGGATCGTTCCGGACTAAGTTTGGTTGAGATCTTATGATCGATGGATCCTTCTCAACTCTAAAGTAGATATGGATTTCTCACGAGTCGTGGGTCCATGATTGAAAGATTAGTGATGCAAAAATATTACTAGGAATTCCATGGAGATGGAATCGGCAATTAGTACCTACCTTAAGATTCTTAGACCTTTGGATGTCTCACGAGTCGTGGGTCCAAACCTAAGAATGCTTGGGATCCCAGTACCCATTGAGAAAATAAGTTTCTTCTAAAGTCATTGGGATTTCTAGACTTTCTAAAAACAGTGGGAGAACATATTTCTAAAGACCTTGATAATATGTAATCGTTATTATTTAGCATGCTCATGATTTCTCTGTTTTTCCATTTACGTTGTAGTTCCGTGATTCTCTACATTTGAAATGGCAACCAAAAACACTTTGGTATCCATCAGCGAATCAAACAAGTTGACGGGGCCAAATTACTCCGATTGGCTTCACTATCTAAAGATAGTCTTAGATTATGAAAAGAGAAGATATGTTCTCTTCAAGGGAGAGCCTGTCGCTGAAGGCGAAGCTCCAACTCGGGCTGAAAGAGAAGCGATTGCGAAATGGCCTGAAGACAATCTTCAAGCCCGTTGCCTCATGTTGGCTACCATGTCTCCGGATATGCAAAGACAACATAAGTCTATGGATAACGCTTGGGAGATTTATGACCATCTCGAGCAATTGTACCGCCCCAAAGAGCGTGTTCTAAGGTGCAACACCTCTAAGGAGCTCTTTCATCTCAAAATGAAAGAAGGTACAAGTGTCCATGAGCACGGTCTCAAGTTTCTTGCTTTGAACGAGAAACTGACCACCATGGAAATGCCACTGAGTGAAGAACTCACTGTGGATTTGTTACTCGTATCGCTTCCACCATCATTTAATCCTTTCATGCTAAACTTCAACATGAATCATCGTCATGCTACTATAGCTGAGTTGATTAGTCAGCTTGTGACTGCTGAAGACACGATCAAGATGGATCGCAAAGTAATGATGGTCACTTCCTCTTCTAGGCCTTCTAAAGGCAAAGGGAAGAAAGTTCCCAAGAAGAAGGGATCTCTTACACCCGATGGAGGGGTTAAAAAGAGAAAGGCCAGGAAGAGAAAGGATCAGAGAGAGGACATTTGCCATCATTGTGGCAAGAAAGGGCATTGGAAGAGGAACTTCCAAGAGTACAAGGATACTCTAAAGAAAAGTGCGTTTATTATTGAAGTAAATCTATCTATTGATTCTAATTCTTGGGTACTTGATACCGGGTGTGGAGCTCATATCTATAATGATGTACAGATGCTAAATGAGCTTCGGCAGTTTCAAGAAGGAGAATGCGTCTTGAAGGTTGGGAATGGATCAAGCGTTTTCAAGCCTAAGCCATTGGGACGTGTAGATTAGATTTAGGTGTGTTTACTTTAGTTTTGAACAAAGTCCTTTATGTACCTTCTATTATTCGTAATATCATTTCCATTCCAATACTTGATTGTGAAGGTTATGAGACTTTTTCTAGAAATGGAAACTTTTATCTTAAGAAGAATAAAACTTCAGTTTTACTTGGTACATTATATAATGGACTTTATACAACTAAAGATACTAATATTTTGAATATACAACAATTAAACAAACACAAAAGAAATGATAAGATCTCGTCTTCTTTATGGCACGCACGTCTAGGCCATATTTCCAAAGATAGTATTGCTAAGTTAACTAATTTAGGATCATTATATGATAATGAACTTAAAGAGTTAACTCATTGTGAATCATGTCTTAAAGGAAAAATGGCCAAAACTCCCTTTAATGGTAAAGTAGAACGTGCCACTAAAGTATTGGATTTAATCCATACTGATGTTTGTGGACCACTTAGTGTAAGTACGAGAAACAATCATCAGTATTTCATAACCTTCATAGACGACTTTAGTCGTTTTGGTTATGTGTACTTAATGAAGAATAAACCCGAAGCCTTTGAGAAGTTCTTGGAATTTCAAAAGGAGGTTGAGAACCAAATTGGTCACAAGATTAAGACACCTTGATCTGATCGAGGTGGCGAGTATCTAAGTGACGAATTCTTTGGTCATCTCAGAGATAATGGAATTATCTCTCGTGGACTCCACCGGGAACTCCTCAATTAAATGGAGTTTCGGAGAGAAGGAACAGAACCTTACTTGATATGGTTCATTCCATGATGAGCTTCACTGAATTGCCACCTTCATTCTGGGGTTATGCCTTAGAATAAGCAGTTAAGATTCTGAATCCTCACTACAAGAAATCCTGCATATTCCGACGGAAATTTCCGAGGGAACATGGCCGTCGGAATTCCCGAGGGAATTCCGATGGGATTCCGACGGATATTTAAAAAAAAAAAAATTAAAAAAAAAAATAATTCCGAGGGAATTCCCGTCGGAATTCCCTCGTATTATTTAAAATACAAAGTTTTATAATAATATAAAATAATTCCGACGGTAATACGAGGGATATCCCGTCGTTTTTTTAAAATGTAAAATATGAAAAAAAAAAAGTTGAATAATTCCGACGGGTTATCCGTCGGAATACCGTCGGATAATTAAAATGTAAAATTTTAAATTAATATAAAACAATTCCGACGGAATACCGACGGTAATTTCGTCGGTATTTTTAATATATAAATTTTAAAATTACGAATTAAAATAAAAATTGTATAATATAATTTTAGATTAAATGCGAAAAAAATATGAAAAATTGTAAATAGTTGTTAAAAAGCATTAATGATCTGAGGCTGGGTTTCGAACCCTTGATCCCATGAGACTTAGTGGGTCTTTTGTACCAGTCAGCCTGCGTGAATTGTTGGTGCAAAGTGAAAATGTCTTTTAAATAATCTATTGAAAGTGTAGTAGTACTAAATAAGGTAGGGCAAAATCTGATTTCACTCCCAGATCCACACTTAGCCTTATTTCCATTTCCCGCTGAAAGAGTTGCGCGCCGCCCGCTGCTGACCTCCGTCCGCGTTGCTCCGCCGTCGCCTCCGTCGCCTCCCGTCAGCCTTGCTTCGAGGTCGGCTCATTTCACTCGCAGATCCACAGTTAGCCTAATTTCCTTTCCATTTCTCTGTGAAAGAGTTATGCGCCACCGCTGCTGACCTCCGTCAGTCTTGCTCCGCCGTCGCCTCCATCAGATGAAAGATAATGCGCCGTCACTGCCGACCTCGTCTCTGGCCGTTAATTTTCTGATCTTTCATCTCCAAAACTTGTACATTATCTTCTTCCCTTTTTCAGTTTTTTTTTCTCATTTGTCTTTCAGCGAAATATTGAAATGATCGACTCTGCAGTAGCTTTACCGACAGCCATTGATTGCCTCTGGAGTGTCAATTCTGGCTGGGTTTGCTTCGGGGTTACCGTCTGCTTCTAGGAATGGCTTCCCTTTAAACTCTTATTTTTATCCGATTAATCTGCTGCGGGTTTGGTGAGTTAGACAAATCTTAAAATTGTTCAAGTTTTTGTGTGTACACATTTCTGCAGTTTCATTGTTACTAATAGAAAGCAAGTGAAAAAGGGATTAGTTGGTGCATTGTTCCATTTTCCAGAATATTGGGTGTTAATACTTATGCTGGTTGCATTTTATTTCATTATTTAAGGTTTTATTTGTTGAACTTGCACCCAGGTTGGATGGTGGTCTGGAATTTCTGAAGATGTCGATGATCCTTATGCCCTTATTATTCATATAAGGGCTGAATATGGCAGATACGTTGCTCGAAGTTATAGTCCTAGGTAATATTCCAGTTCAACTCTTTGGAGGAATTTCATCCTTACTATTTTCCTTTACTTTATAATTTTGCTATATTGTGATGAAAAAGTATGTCTGCTGGAGAAATTGTAAATGAAAAGGCGATTAAATGTACAGAACTGATGCAATACTTGAGCATTTCAGTGTTACATATCTTTTTATATCTATCTTTGACAATAAGATTCTAGAAATCCAGGTGGACATGGCTTTCTTCTTACCCCTTTATTAAGTTTCTATAGCACACTCCTCATTTACCATCTGCTGCTATGGATTTTTGTCCCCCATCAAGTTGGAATAAGGGTTCACTTCTCGACAGCTTTTTCTTGCACTTTTGACTATTAAGTATATGCCAAATTATCACAGAACATTTTGTAAACATTATGAGTTTTTCCTGCTGTTCTAGGCTGACTGTTCTATTGATTTTTTATGATTTACTAGTCTCTTTTGTGCGTGCATGTGTTTGTGTTGCCGAATTTATTACATAAATGCATGGATTATATTGATCCTTAGTTTAATTGGGAGAATATTTCAAAATTTTGTTATAGGACTCAAGCTGAACTTGTGCCTTAGATAGGAGATCCATCAAAGTTTGATTCTGACCTTGTTGTTGGCTTGGGAATTCATTGGACTCGTGCTGATAGTATTCGTCTTGTGCTAGAATCCAGATCAGGTATTTTTCTTTTTTTCATCATATTATGCAAATACAAATAGTGAAACTTGTGCTTGTGATGTGATGCAATTGTATTTTTTTTTTCGAAGGAGTGATTCTTATTGTTGTGGATATTTCCTTATTAATTTTTTTTAGGGAGGCGTTTGATAGGTTGGATTAAGCCTTTCTAGCCGATTTGATGTTTGATAATATCCTGTTTGATATGCCAGAATAACTTTAGTTTTCAATTTTCAGAAATTTAGAGGTTTATGTTTAGAGGTTTTTGTTTTTTTCTGGTTTTTGTTTAGAGGTTTTTCAGAAAAATTCAAAGGTTTTCAATTTTCAGAAATTTAGAGGTTTTTGTTTCATTTTGTTTTTTTCAGAAATTCATATTTTTGCTGGACACCTACGAACTAAACAAGATTCTAAATGTGAACTACACATTAATGTGCCACTTTCGCAGCTCAGTTTCACCTACGCTTCCATATTTGTATTTCTAATTAAAATCACTAATGTTTAAGTTGTCTATTAGCATAAAATTTTGAAGGGCAGGTTGAATTTAAAGGTTTCATAAAATAAACCTAGTTAAGACATTATTTTGTGATTGAATGTGGAATATGATATAAAACATACAAATGTAAAGAAAAATGAAAAAAAAAAATTCATAAGCAACCTCCAAAATTTATCATTCCGTAGTTGAACATTTGATTAATTTTAATACACCTATTTTATTTATGTATAGATGAGTATTCCCGAAGACAGACTTTGGATGTATAATAGGACTCACCCTAATCGTGGGGGCACTAGACCTGAATATATTCGGGGGGTTGAGACTTTTATCCAATATGCGAGCACTTTGTATCCGTTTAGAGCTGAGGGGAAAATCCGATGTCCGTGCTTAAAGTGTCTAACAAAATATGACTACAAACTGCCTGATGAAGTGAGGGCTGATTTGTATAGACATGGTTTCAAACCGGATTATTATTACTGGACGGATCATGGCGAGGTAGCACCGCTTTCTGACCATGGTGCAACTTCTAACACCCACTATGTTGTTCAAGAATCGACTTTCGAGTGTGGTGCATCGAGTACCCAAGCTATGGAGTGCGAAAATCAGCTAAATAGGTACAATGAGATGTTTTTTGATACTAATGAATCTGATGATGAATCTAATGATGATGAGGAATCTAACGATACTGACTATGATTGGTTAGTTATTAATTATGTGTATTTCAAGTTTCTCTTAAGTTTTATAAATTTTTGTTGGAGGCTTTTAGTTTGTTGGGTAAAATATTAATTGTTTTTTTGGTTTATTATAATGCAGATGGACAAACAACCGCCTCATTCTTCGGGGAGTTTCTTAAGAAGTGTAACTGGTAAAAGCAAGGCTAAAAATTTTATACCGAATGCAGCGGGGAGATCCACATCGAGACATATTCCTGGGTTCACACCCAGACTATCCCCTGTGCCTTCATCATTGGTCACTCATACCTCTACATCCTCACCGGGCGAGAATCATAGTACGCCTCCTGACGGTGATCCGATTGCATCTCCCATTCATGGTCCGTCTATATCTCCCCCTTCTAGTAGTCCAATAAATGAAGTAAATGAAGTAGAGGAGGAGCACGAGGAGCAAGAGCCAATTGGTGCTCCTACATTTCAAAGACAATCCAGGGGCCCATCGCGTACACCACCTTTGGAAAAGAAAATGTTAATTCCCATGGGGGACCAAGAGTGAGTTTATGCAAGTTATTATTCTTTCTGAAAAATGATTGTTTGAAATGATTGTGAAGTGGTTTATGCAATTGTGAAGTTCCCACAATTATATATATATATAGCACACCTCCATGTCCACACAGTACGTACACCCACAACCCTCAAAATAATTAATTTATATATATATATATATATATATATATAGCACACCTCCATGTCCACACAGTACGTACACCCACAACCCTCAAAATAAATAATTTAGATTAAAACAAACCCCCCCCCCCCAATATATATATATATATATATATATATATATACACGCTAGAATATTAGTTTTAATTAATTTGAATCTTGAGATAATTAATATATTTGTACTACTTAGCTTAGCTTGCCAATTGATGCGTGTGTGTGGTTGCATTATTCAATTTAATGAATTAAATGTGATTGTTAGGGTGTGGCCTTGAGTGTTGTATATATGTGTAAATATGCACATGTAATTCTTATATGTATATTAAATAATTAGGCCTTAAGTGGGTTTACAATTAGGTTCTGCCCAACTGCATGAGCTTAACTATGCCTAGATAACAAGCTGCTGATTATTAATTAGTATAACTAGATTCTGTTCCAACTGCATGAGTTCAAGTAGACATTTTTTCATTTATGCATATCCTTTTTAAATTCTTAGACCCAAAATAAAATTCCTGGTTATGTTCTGTGTATGGCAAACAGGTTTTCATTGAGATGACATGAATTAAATGGTTTGCTGGTGGAATCATATTTGTTGATTTTGTATTACTTGTCCAATAGAGCACGATATTAATAGCATATCATTGATGCAGCTATGTTGATAACTATGTCGGGACCAAAGCGATTACGAATGTATTCAAAAGTAGGCTTACTCAACCCTATACTGTCGTAACTGATATGCCTGAACAAGAGTTGGTGAGTTGGTTCCACGACTGGAAGGTAATCTAACTTTGACATATATATAAGTACATATATATTATTGATACTGTAGTTTTTTACATATTATTTTGTTTTTATTTGTTTAATTTTACAGAAGTACTGCACTTGGGATCCTATGTATGAGGGTCATTTCTACACGGCATTTAAGCATCACTTGGGGTTACGAATGGCGAACATCTACTACGGAATCCGAAACAATGAGAAGAAGCCGGGTTGGATGCTAGATGAGGTATATACAGCGTTGCGTGCAATTTGGAGTACACCTGAGTATCAGGCTAAGCGAGAAAGAAATGCACGCAATAGGAAATCGAAGCAAGGGTCATCGGTTTACACTGGGGGTTCGATTAGTATGCACACACGCATTGCCAGGCTGGAAGAACAAACTAAAAAGAAGGTGGATGTAGATGTTGCCTTTGTTGCCGGATATGTGAGGCTTAAAGATAAGGGAAAAGCTATTGAAGATTGGACAGAAGGAGCGACACGCGACACTGCTGTGAGTTGTTTATAATTTTTTTTTAATTAATTTTTTTACACGGGCAGTTTTTGAATCTGAAAACATGATATTATGTCTCTACAAAACATGATTTCTTGACAATTTTAGAATCTAAAAATTTTTTCAAATGGTTTATTGAGATATTATGTCTTGGAGGATTCATGTCTCTCTATAAATCATGTGGCCTGTGTCATGAACATGATTCACGAGTTGTGGTATAAAGTGAATTATGGTTTGGTATAACTAGGCATATTGTAAGTTACTTAGGCACAACAAAATTGTTTTATGGTTACAAGAGTACTATTAAAATTGTTTCCATTCCAGACAAGGTTCATTAACTTTTATTACTTTGTATTATATGGTTTGGACAAAATGTAAGTTACTTAGGAATTAATTTTTTCTAGACTTAAGTTACTTTGTATTAATTTTTTCTCTATATAATCCATATTTTACTTATTCATGCTCGAATTTGGTCGGACTATTTAAATGTAGAACTCTTTATATCATAATTACATACAGTTGAAGTATAAAGAACTAGTTGCTGAGCAAGAACAACGCCTATCGGAGGATCCAGAAAGTCATGTGCTTAATAGTGTAGAGTTGTGGACTTTAGCTGCCGGGGGGCGTGATAAGAAAGGTAGGATTGTTGGTTTAAACCACATGCCAAAGAGAAAGAATGTAGTTCCTTCAGCATTATCAGATGACACTTCAGGCTCTCCATCATCTGAGAGTCGCCCCTACGTGACAAACGAGCAGCTTACTCAGGCGTTAGGTAACATGTCAGGTGAGCTTATATAATTCTATTGGTATGTGCTTGTTCTAAGTAATGTGATGGAGTTAATGTATGCTTGTTCTATAAAGAAACTGAAATGCAATATGTGGGCAATATGTTGAAATGCTTGTTCATGTGAATTAGTGGTCTTCGTTTTATGATTAGATCTTGTAGGTGAATATGCTAAAAATGATGCAATAGTTATTAGATGCTCTATGGTGGATATAGGTTGTACAGACAAGCATGCAAATGAAGTCTAAGTTGTGTATTATGCATAGATCTTAGTGTTTAGAGCTTCAATTTGGGGGTGTTTGAAACTTGGAGTTGTATTAGTTTGGTTAGAATTATTTTCTAATGTAATGTGTGTGAGTTTAAAATTATAACAACATTGAAAGGGCAAATTTTACATGTCAGGTGAGCTTATATAATTCTATTGGTGTGTGCTTGTTCTAAGTAATGTGATGGAATTAATGTATGCTTGTTCTATAAAGAAACTGAAATGCAACATGTCAGGTGTGCAGAGTTGTGATTGTTGGTTAAGCTGTATGAATTGGAAGACTTGCATTCTGTATTGTTGTCATTTCTCTTGTTTGTTTCCTTTCTTGTTTACATGACTTGTCATTCTTTATGCAGGTCAGTTAACTGAGCAAATGCAACAGCAAATGCAGCAATTACAAAAACAAATAGAGCTACAAACACAAGCACTTAATCTAATCATTCAAACTTCACAAACTCGCAAAAGGCGTAAGACCAAAAGGAAGCAACACAATAAGGACCCACGCATAACTCCTACAGCTTATGAAGATCATGATGATGAGGAGGAGGAGGATGAAGATTAGTAAGTGTACTTATGGGTAAATATTGTAAGATGAATTCCGTCGTATATATATATATTTCTAATGTTGTGGCTGAATTTGCGGCATGATTTTGAATGATGAATGTATTTTGCGGCATGTATTTTGAATGATGGATATAAGATTAGTATACTTTTAAATGATGAATGTATTTTGAATGATGGATATAAGATTAGTATGCTTTTATTTTTTCGAAATGATATTTGGAGCTTTTCTTGGTTATTCAATATTGGATATAATTTGTATATTGCATATGAAAAACAGCAGGTACCCAAAAAAAAACGAAAAATAAAAAATTACAAATAATTAATGAAATCTTTTTAAATATACTCCGACGGAAATGCGACGGAAATTCCGTCGGATTAAATAAAATTTCCTTTTTATTTCAAGCATAATCCGACGGATTTTCGAGGGAAATTCCGTCGGAATTATTTAAATTTCCTTTTTATTTTAGGCATAATCCGACGGATTTCCGAGGGAAACTCCGTCGGATTCATTTAATTTTTCTTTTTATTTGATGCATAATCCGACGGATTTCCGAGGGAAATACCGTCGGATTTATTTAATTTTTCTTTTTATTTTACGCATAATCCGACGGATTTCCGAGGGAAATTCCGTCGGATTTAATTAATTTTTATTTTTATTTTATACAGAATCCGACGGAGTACCGAGGGAAACTCCGTCGGATTATATGTAATTTTCTTTTTATTTATGCATAATCCGACGGGTTTCCGACGGAAACACCGTCGGATTAATTTTATTTGATTTTTTTTTTCTAGAATTTTTTCCGTCGGTTTTCCCTCGGTTTGTTAATTCCGAGGAAGGGTTTTCCAAGGGACTGTGACCCGTCGGAATTCCCTCGGATTTCCGTCGGAATTATCGAATTCCGACGAAAATCCGAGGGAATTCCGACGGAACGTTCCGTCGGAATTCGCTGGATTTTTTGTAGTGCCTGTTCCCTCCAAATCTGTACCCAAAACCCCATTTGAGATGTGGTTTGGCAAAATCCCTAACTATTCTTATTTAAGAATTTGGGGTTATTCTGCTTACGTGAAGAGGACAGTGGGAGATAAGCTTGAAGCTAGATCAAGCTTATGTAACTTCGTAGGATATCCTAAAGAGTCATTAGGATATTATTTCTACGATCCTCTTGAACAAAAGATCTTTGTGTTAAGAAACGCCACTTTTCTTGAGGACTCGTTCCTTAAAGAAAAGAAAGGCAAGATCGTAGAACTCGAAGAGGTTCGAGACCAAGGTCCTATGCCAAGTTCGGAGAATAACATCCCTTAGCCAATGACAGAGAGCGATACACGTGTAAATCCTCCTCTTGTAAGACGTTCTGAACGTATTCCTAGACAACCAGAGAGATGATATGGTTTTCTCCACCAAACATCTCGAATGGATAATGATCCATTAACTTATGAGGAGGCACTTTTATATTCGGAGTCTGATCAGTGGAAAGAAGTAATGAAATCCGAGATGGATTCCATGTACTCTGACCAAGTTTGGACCTTGCTTGACCCACATGATGGGATCAGGCCCATAGGGTGCAAATGGATATATAAGCGCAAGCTTGGAGTAGATGGAAGCGTGTTAGCCTTTAAAGCAAGATTAATTGCTAAGGGTTTCACTCAAAAACCAGGTGTAGACTTTGATGAAACCTTCTCCCCGGTTGCAATGAAAAAGTCCATTCGGATCTTGCTTGCCATTACTACATAATATGACTATGAGATATGGCAAATGAATGTGAAAACTGCCTTTCTCAATGGAGACATTGACAAAGATATTTACATGGAGCAACCCATGGGTTTCACATTCAGTGGGAGCAAACAAAAGGTTTGTAAGCTCCACAGATCAATCTACGGATTGAAACAAGCTTCTAGGAATTGGAACATTCGATTTGATGAAACAGTCAAATCGTTTGGCTCTATTCAAAATCCGAATGAGTCGTGCGTGTACAAGAAAGAATTGGAAACCGCGGTTCAATTTCTGATACTTTATGCAGATGACATCCTCCTCATTGGGAATGCGAAGGATAACATGAAAGTAACAAAGTCTTGGTCATCAAACCAATTTGAGATGAAGGATCTTGGTGATGCATCCTACATTCTCGGGATAAAGATCTATCGGGATAGATCTACGAGATTATTAGGATTATCAAGTCGGTTTACATAGACAAAATACTAAAGAGGTTTAGTATGGAAGATTCCAAACGTGGAAAACTTCCAATAGGCATAATATATGCGATGCTATGTACTCGACCGGATGTGGCTTATGCACTTAGCGTGACTAGCAAATTCCAATCTGACCCTGGTTAAGGCCACTGGACTGCTGTAAAGAACATCCTTAAGTACTTAAGAAGAACTAAGGATTTGTTCTTGGTTTACAGAGGCCAGCAAGATCTTTTCATTAGAGGATATTGTGATGCAAGCTTTGCATCAGATATGGATGACTTTAAATCCATGTGAGAATACATATTCTGCCTGAACAACGGAGCAGTGAGTTGGAAAAGTTCCAAGCAAGCGACCACTGCAGATTTGACCACTGAGGTCGAATACATAGCTGCAAACGATACAACTAAGGAAGGTGTTTGGGTAAGAAACTTCATCCACAAGCTGGGTGTAGTTCCTAGCATTAAAGACCCCGCAATAGTGTATTGTGACAACACCCGAGCGGTTGCTCAAGCAAGAGAACCAAATTCTCACCAAAGGACCAAGCACATTTTGAGGAAGTATCACTTAATACGTGATATCATCAAGAGAGGAGATGTGCAAATTGAAAGGGTCACGTCGACAGAGAACATGGCAGATCCACTTACTAAAGCCCTTAGTCAGCAGGCTTTCGAAGGACATCTTCAGAAGATGGGTCTTAGATTAGCACCTGAGTGGCTTTGACGGGCAAGTGGGAGATTGTTAGGAATAGTGCCCTTAAAGCAGATGTTTGCTTTACTATTTCCTTGTGAAATCACAAACAGTCTTTGAATAATAAACGAAATGATTTTGTTCATAGGCATCACTTCTTTATGTGCTTATTTATGTCTGTTTGGGTTGACTGTGTTCAGCATGTATTGAACTCCCCTAATTTGATGAGGCCGTTAAGAACTTTGTCGTTATGGGAATGACACATGAAATAAGTTCTTAACTCCATAGGCAAGGATGAGAAACTTCTCCAAGTTGATGAGTCCGACAGACAGTGGGAATGTCGACCTTGACTCTGCTGAGACTTGCTTATGTGATTATGTCCTTTTGAAGGATCACTCAGTTTCATGGAGTGATAAGTGCGTATGTTGATGCGTTCATAATATACAAGGGTGATTGTTACAAGAACTTCATCACTGAGATGCCCCACGTGAGAACATTCCTAAATGGGAAAGGAAGTTTCCTGAAACTTCCAGATTAGGAAATATTTCACAGGTCAATGACATAATTCATTAATCCTTAGACTTGAGATTCTGTAATGTCTCATATGAGCTAACTCTGTAATCTTTGATATAGGCTCAAAAGGGTGTCACCATATAGACACCTGAACCACGGCCTATGTTGGAATTACACAAGTGGCATATGTAGAATTAGTTGAATCGATAAAGGACCTACACTTGTTAAGAACAAGAATGATCTCTTACTAATTTGAGTTGTTCGTAGTCCATTAAACATTAAACCCTTGGCCAAGGTGGATAAAGATCAAGACATCTAGAAAATGGGGTTTTCTAGGATTGAGATCAAAATGGATATGAAACGAACTCAACTTTAAAGATCAAGAATATTTGGGCTCTGAGAATAATCCCATGCCTTAGTTCTTGATTGAGAGATGGAGCTGTAAGAGGATCGTATTTCACTGATTGTCATTGACTGAAAGGTTCTTCGATTCATTTCGTTATTCGGCTAGGGGTCACACACCCATTGCTAGATTACGGTATTGTGATATGTGAAGTGATTAATTAATTAGGTAATTAATTAATTGTTGTCATTGCTAATCGAATAATGAACCTAAAGGGTCACATACAAATGCCAGAACACGAGGGTTATGGTAGGATGTTAATATGATTGACGAAGGATCAAATTGTTGATAAAAAATGGAGATTGTAACACGTGGGCATTGCCACGTGTCACGTAGCCATTGCGTAGCTGCCACGTGTCATGCACACGTGGCACGTATGAGGTTCCATTTGTGTAATTATGTTACACGTGAATTCTTTTCTAGAATTAATTAATTAAATTGTAATTAATTAATTTTAGTCTTTTAGTTAAGACTATTCTCAAATGAACTTAACCCAATAAATAATTAATTGGGAATTAATTATTTTATTGAATATTGACTTTTAACTTTAGGAAAGTTGAAAAGTCTAACTTCCTATTGTAGAAGAGAGAACTTTATTCTTGCAAGACTTGGAGAACATGTTGGGAACTTATTTTCTCCAATTAAATTAAATAATTAATTAGTTAATTAGTGAGCAAGAAAACAAAGTCCACTAGGTTTATGAAACCCTATGGATTTTCGAACCCCATATTATATATACTAAGGGTGGTGCCTCTCTTATTACTTAGACCAACACTCACGAAGTGTTATGTTTTTGAGAAAATCCAAAAGACAAGTTTTCAAAGAAAAAATTATCCTAGCCTTAACACAAGCCATAGAACTAGCATTCTCACTCGCTTGATCGTGTTCTACGTCTGGTGTGGATACGCTTTGGAGGGCTTCTACTTTGGAGTCTAAATCGAAGACCGTTCGAGGGACTTTCCGCTTGAAGGGTGTTTGTTAGGCGGTAACAACATCACAATAAAGCTTCAACTAAAGTGAGTTTCTTGTTATTCCCAACGTTACAGTACTAAAATTGCAAGACAACGATTAAACTTATGAAAATTTTTAAACTTCCCCTGCTCAACTCTCTCGTGTTTTCCAACAAGCAGGTACTACTACAAACCAAGCTGGATACAACCAGGGGATAGTTGACTCGATAGCTCGCTCTCCTACTCCTATTTCTCATCTTTAACTTGAGAAGCATGTCACGTTTTGTATGTTTTGATTTAAGGCATGAAACTTATATGATGTAGTTCGTGAAATATCCTACTCTTTTTTCACATCTTGAACTTGAGAAGCATGTCACGTTTTGTATGCTTTGAACATTGGACCTCCACCAACTTTTCAAACCTAATAACCGTCAAGTCAGATCAGTTATTTTAAGAAAATGGCGGTTGAAAATTTAAATTATCCTTTGATTTTGAATATTATGATAATGAATTAAAAAATATTTGGGAAAACTGGAAGTCGAACATGCGACAAAAGGGTTTACCAAATGACTCCCAAACCAATAGGCTACTGGAAGCCTTTATGAATTGTTTAATGTCGAATATTCTTTTATTAAAACCTGTTTTCAGAAATTTCTTTAATTTATTTTTTTTCGGCATAGTGGATTCATTTTATTATTTTGAATTGTTTCAAAATAAATGTGTCAAGGATACATATATATTGGTTTGGAGAAATTTTGGGTGAATTTTTTGGAGGGTCCTTTTGGATGTATAATATTTAATTGTTGTGTATAAATGAATAAATGCTCCGAAATTGCACTTGAGAAAATGTGTTTTCTCATGTAATATTTATTTGAATATGAGCACATGAGTTTGTTCATTATATATGAAAATTAGAATATAATATCCTCACATCAAAATTCGAATTTTTTTTCCAAGGCATGGCAAGAATGAATCACGCCCAAGGGAGGAGTAGGGATCTTCAAGCCTCACACTTTGAAGACAAAATAAGAGGCATTCCTTTACCATAAAATACGAAAGTGGGTTACTCTTCCGGAGCATTTTGTAATTATGGAGAGTTTGAATGGTGAGCTTCGCCAATTCGGTTTGGGATCCTCATCCATTTTCTAGAAAAACTCTATGTCAATTCTCGTGTGGACGGCTTCCCAAAGAAAACGTTACAGACTCCCTTTATATAGAATTCATGAGCGAGTTGGGCACGATAAGACTCTTTCTGTGGTGAAAGAGAAAATGCTTAAAGAGTGGAAAGTTAAAACAAGGGTAAAATTTTAATTAACCATTACGGTCTCTGTTTCGCACTTGAGAAGAGGATAGTAAGAAAGGTCTTTTAGAAAAGAAAAGGAAAGATCCTCTTAAATATGCTAGAATTGATAGACTTTCTAGCACCATAATTCATACGTCTTGCAATATAGAAGTACATAGAGAGACGGCTGTGGGTAGAAGCTATAAAGGGGAAAATTTTTGATCATGTTCATCGTTTCCACTTCTAGCTAGCGTGGCATATTTTCAGTTGTAGTAACATTGTAATTTTGTGTTAATTTACCCATGAGAATCTAAATGTTTAGTATTTTACTTATGTGAAAATACGTGCTCTGTGTTATGCAATTTTATTTTTGTATGATGGAATCGATTATGCTTGATTTGAGTGGGAGTTCTTTAGGTTGATAAGATCCCTTAGAGCATTGGTTTTTGTACTTAAATATTTGACTTTATGGTAATTAGAGACTTGAGTTAGATGATGAAAGAGAACAATGTTCTCTGTCGATTCAAAACTTTGTCTCGAATTATTGCAGATGTCAAATAATTTGTAAAAAGTCATATGTGTTTAGCAATATTAATCATTCAATCTCTTTAACATCCCGCTCGTTCGGCCGTATAGGTATGCGGTTCGAGAGTGCTAAGTGCGTATTTAAATTATTTTTAATTCCGCGATTTACATGTTTATTTTATTTTTTATGTGAAATATTTGAATTATGTGAATTATGTTTGAATTTTTAATTGAACCTTTTATGAAGTACTTGAACGTTTTGCCCTATTTGATTCGTTTTTAATTCGTTTGTAACCGTTTTTAATTCTAACTTGGGTGATTAAGTGATATGCATGATATTTATATGTTGTGAACTTGTTTTCGTGTTCGTTTTAAGTTTTTAAGTTCGTTTGATACGGTTTTCGAACCGTTTTATTTGTTAGGGACTTAAGGGCCTAACTTGTTTTTATCGCACCTTGGGTTCCGGAAGGCGTATCTTAGGATCGGAAATTCGGATTCAAATTTCGGGAGAGGCCTTGGACTCATAACGAATAAAGAAAGCTAAGGAATCCAAGTTTGTGCTTTTCTAATCCCGTTTGATCTCTCGAATTTGGTCTGTAACACGACCGGTGTGACAGATTTGTGACCCTCGCCCGTTTTGCTCATAACCGACCCGTTTCTTATCCGAATTGACCCGTTTTTCAACCTATTTAACCCTATTTTGACCCTTAATCCTCCTCTCTCTCCCTCATTTCGGTCCAGCTCCAAGAGAAGAAGAAAAGAGGCAGAAACCGAAGCAGCCAAGGAAAAAAGGAAAAGAGGGTAGTTACTATTCACTTCCGTCGATTTCTTGCTCGTTCGACCTCCATTTCTCGTCAAATTCGAAAGGTATGCCCAGAATTCAAACCTACATCTTCTTTCCTTTCTTTTAAATCTAATTTGGTCCATTTTCATCCAAATTTGATCATGTTTTGGGAGAGATATATGAATAGTTAGGTTTTGTGCATTTCTTGGATGAATTCTTGCCAAACTTGCTCTATTCCATGAATTAATGAGTGATACTTGATCCAAATGATTTCCATGTTTTACTTCTAAGTGTAATTTTCATGGGAATTGCATAACATTTGGTCCACCATTGTTAAACCTCCATTAAAGCTTGAAGAAGATGGAACTCCACCTTGTTGCTTCCCTTTGTGCTGTATGGATTTCCATGTTTGTTGTTGTTGTTGCGTGAATTGCTGTATGCTATATTTTGCTTCCTTTTTCTTTTTCTTTTGTGGCTTATAGCTGCTACAGGTGTTGGAGGCTTTGGGTAGGAAGAACTGCCCTGTTTCTGCAGGCCCTGCTTCTGTTCTGTAGTACCCGAGCGTAAGGCGCCACATCCCCCGCACCAAGACCCGACCCGTAACGAAATCCATCGCCACTTGCTGCCATTTCCATTCTTGAATAGGTAACGGTTGAAGTAGCCCCGATGGCTTCTGATGCTCTGCTTTTACAACTTGGCAAGTCAAACAATGTCTCAAGAATTTGATCACATCCCGCTTAAGTCCATTGCACCAATAAAATTCCTTTAAGTCCTTATACATCTTATTTCCCCCGGGATGTATCGAATACCCAGACCGATGAGTTTCTTCCAATATCAACCGTTTCAACTCTTCCGGAACCACAACTCTGTTCTTAAACCTTAGAAGCCCGGTGTCATCAAATCCAAACGGACTCTCTAGATCATTTCTAGCTTTCTGCGCTAACTTCTGAACCTCGGAATCCACTCTTTGAGCTTCAAATAATCTCTGCTGAAGATCCGGCTGAATGGTAATATTCCGAATACTAGCTTTGAGCTTTTAGCTTAACACTTGACACGCTAGCTTTCCTACTAAGCGCATTCGCGACCACGTTGGCCTTTCCGGGATGGTATCGAATTGTACACTCATAATCCGCCAACATCTCTATCCAACGCGTTTGTCTCTTGTTTAATTCCTTCTGAGAAAGCAAATACTGGAGACTCTTGTGGTCGGAAAAGATCTCAAAAGAAATTCCATAAAGATAATGTCTCCACTTTCCTAAAGCAAAGATCACTGCTGCAAGCTCAAGATCGTGAGTGGGATAATTCTGTTCATGGTCCTTCAATTTCCTCGAGGCATAGGCTATCACTTTACCCTTCTGCATCAAAACACATCCCAACCCTTCTTTCGAGGCGTCCGTATAAACCATGTATCCTTCAGTGCCCTCGGGAAGTGCTAATACCGGTGCATGTTGGAAAACACGAATCAGAAAGCAGCGGAATTTAAAAAATTTTTCCAACAAAAGGACCTTGAACTCGCAATCGTGTAACCAAATTCGTAGGGATAGAAAACTTACTTTTCTTTTGTTCTTTCTTGAAGCGTTTCAAGCCACCCAAGAACGCTCTTCTCGCGGCTTGATCCCCTCTCCTTGGTAAAGCTCGAATCTTCAAACTTCTAACTTGAAGTCTCTAGAGAAAGTCCACCAACTTGATCACAATCTAACTAGTAAGGATGCTAGTTCTCTAGTTAGTGTTTAGGCTTAACCTAGGGTTTAATATAATCTTGGAGAAAGGAAGGTGTTCAACACATGAACCAAGAATTGTCAATTAGCTCTAAAGGGGAGCATGAGCTCCCCTATATATAGGAAAGGGGAGGGACGGCCGAAACTAGTCCATATTGGACTAGGATTTGGTTCCTCTCTCTCTCCTATTACTTGATCATCAAGTATTTTCCAACTTTGACTTTGAATTCTATTTCTAGTCAACTTTTAAGAGAGCTCAAAAATATCCAAACTATTTTTGGATAATTTTATACTTTATTTATTATAAAATAAATAACTTATTTTTATCTAATTAATTAATTCGTAATTAATTAACTAGATCATTTTCTCCAAAATTAGACTTTCCTTTTAATTCAAAATTAAACCAAAATCTATTAAATAATTAACACATTAATTATTTAACATCACATAATCACGTGTGGCACACGTGTCTTAATGACACGCGTCCAATCACGTGAGCCACACGTGTGATTTCACACGTGTGGAACCCCTTAGGCTCGATTAACTCGTTTAATCATTTTCAAGCCTCAACTCATGTAACCAAGTTGTTGTGTGTGACCCTCTAGGTTCTCAATTCAATTAGCAGTGACCCTAATTAATTAATTCACTAATTAATTAATCAGTCCACAGATTAAACGACCATAGTCTAGCAACAGGTGTTTAACCCCTAGCTGAATTGGAATGTTCGGATTCGACAGAACCTTTAAGTCATTGATTCATGTGAGATACAATCCTCCTACTTACTATCTCTCAACCAAGATCTAGGGCAAGGGAATAATCAGAACCCTAATAATCTGGTCTTAAAGCTAAGTGCATTTCATATCCATTTGATCTCAATCCAAGAAACCCTTTTCTTGATGTCTTGATCTACTGCCTTGGCCAAGGACTCCATATGGCATATGAATGACTTACACAATAAGAGATCACCTTGCAAATGCAAGTGTAGGTCCTTTCTTGATTCTCATTCACTTTCATGAATCACTTGTGCAGCCCCAGCATAAGCCTTGAATCAGTTATCTAAGGCGACACCCTTTAAAGCTTATACCTAAGACTACAGAGTTAACTCATAAAGTGACAAGGAACCTCAATTCAAAGGATCAATTAATCACATCAATGACTCGTGAGATATTTCCTAATCTGGAAGTTTCCATTTCCTGAAATAGAAACTTCCTTTCCCATTTAGGAATGTTCTCACACGGGGCACCTCAGTGAACTTACTTATTAAAGTAAGCACCCTCATGTATCACGCACGTATCAACTATACACTTTGCACCTCCATGAAACAAGGTGGTCCTTCTTAAGGGCGTGATCCCATAAGCAAGCCTTAGAGGAGTCAGGTTGACACTCCCACTGTCTGTAGGACTCATCGGCTTGGAGTATTTTACTAATCATGACTTATGTGATATAGGGCTCGTTTCATGAACCATTTCACCTAAATGGTAGAGTCCTAAAGTCATCAGGATTAGGGGAGTTCTCATACATGCACAGCTAAAGTAAACGCATACCAAACAAGAGCATATAAAGAAGTATTGCCTCAATTCGTTATTTCATTCAAAGATTGTCTGTGATTACAATAAGGAAAAGTACAAAGCGGATATACAATCGGCTTTCTAGGGCACTATTCCTAACAATCTCCCACTTGCCCGTCAAAGCCATTCTAAAGCTATTCTAAGTCCCATCTTCTGAAGATGACCTTGGAAAGCTTCTCGACTAAGGGGTTTAGTAAGTGGATCTGCCACGTTCTCTGCTGATGTGACCCTCTCAATTTGCACATCTCCTCTCTTGATAATATCACGGATTAGGTGATACTTCCTCATTATGTGCTTGGTCCGTTGGTGAGATCTTGGTTCTCTTGCTTGAGCAACCGCCCCAGTGTTGTCACAAAACACAGTAATGGGGTCTTTCATGCTAGGAACAACATTCAACTCTTGAATGAAGTTTCTAATCCAAACACCTTCCTTAGCTGCATCATTTGCAGCTAAGTATTCGGCCTCAGTGGTCGAATCTGCAGTGGTAGTCTGCTTGGAACTCTTCCAACTCACTGCTCCGCCGTTTAGGCAGAAAATGTATCCTGACATTGACTTAAAATCATCTAAGTCAGATGCAAAGCTTGCATCGCAGTATCCTTCGACAGTAAGATCTTTCTGACCTCCGTAAACTAAGAACAAATCTTTAGTTCTTTTCAAGTACTTAAGAATATTCTTCACGGCAGCCCAGTGACCATCTCCAGGGTCAGATTGGAAACGACTTGTTACACTAAGTGCATAAGCCACATCCGGTCGAGTACATAACATTGCATACATTATGCTACCTATTGCTGATGCATAAGGTGTATGAGTCATTCTTTCCTTCTCAAGGTTAGTCTTAGGACACATCTTCTTTGAAAGACATGTTCCTACACTCATAGGAAGGTTCTTAACCTTTGCTGACTCCATATTGAATCTCTTCAATACTTTGTCAATGTACATCGACTGTGATAGTCCTATTAACCTTCTAGATCTATCTCTATAGATTTTAATTCCAAGGATATAGGACGCATCACCAAGATCTTTCATCTCGAATTGGTTCGATAACCATAACTTAGTCACTTTCATGTCATCCTTCGAATTCCCAATAAGAAGGATGTCATCAACATAAAGTACTAAGAATTGCACTGAGGTCTCCAATTCCTTTCTATACACACATGATTCATTCGAGATTTGAATGAAGCCAAACGCTTTGACCGATTCATCAAACCGAATGTTCCAATTCCTAGAAGCCTGTTTCAATCCATAGATTGATCTTTGGAGTTTGCAAACCTTTTGCTCACTCCCACTGAATGTGAAACCTATGGGTTGCTCCATATAAATGTCTTTGTCAATGTCACCATTGAGAAAGGCAGTTTTCACATCCATTTGCCATATCTCATAGTCATAATATGCAGCAATGGCAAGCATGATTCGAATGGACTTTTGCATTGCAACTGGTGAAAAGGTTTCGTCAAAGTCCACGCCGGGTCTTTGAGTGAATCCTTTTGCAACCAATCTTGCTTTGTAGGCTGCAATGCTTCCATCAACTCCAAGCTTTCTCTTAAAGATCCATTTGCAACCTATGGGTTTGACCCCATCAGGCAAATCTACCAAGGTCCAAACTTGGTTGGAGTTCATGGAATCCATTTCGGATTTCATGGCTTCTATCCACTGTTCAGAGTCAGAATCTGAAAGTGCCTCCTCATATGTTAAAGGATCATTATCCTTTTGAGAGATTTCATGGAGGAATCCATACCATCTCTCCGGCTGTCTAGGAGTACGTTCAGAACGCTTTAGAGGAGGATTTTCGTGTGTATCGAAATTCGTGATTGGTTGTAGTTGATCAGAGTGGGACGTTTCTTCAGTGGGTGGTGTGGGGTCACTTTGTACTTCTTCTAATTCTATGATCTTGCCCTTCTTTTCTTTAAGGAACGGTTCCTCAAGAAAAGTGGCATTTCTAGAAACAAACACCTTTTGTTCAGACTGATCATAGAAGTAGTATCCTATGGATTCATTAGGATAACCTACAAAGTAGCACAAGTTAGAACGAGATTCTAACTTATCTCCCACTGTCCTCTTCACGTAAGCAGGACAACCCCAAATTCTTAAGTAAGAATAACTAGGGAGTTTACCATGCCACATTTCATAGGGCGTTTTAGGGACTGACTTAGAGGGAACTAGATTCAAAATCTTTGCTGCACTTTCTAGGGCATAACCCCAGAAAGAAGGTGGTAAGTCAGTGAAACTCATCATGGAACGAACCATATCAAGTAGGGTTCGATTCCTTCTCTCAGAAACTCCATTAAGCTGAGGAGTTCCCGGAGGAGTCCACTGAGAGATAATCCCATTATCCTTGAGATGATTAAGGAATTCTTCACTAAGATATTCGCCTCCTCGATCAGATCGAAGTGCTTTGATCTTGTGACCAGTTTGGTTCTCAACCTCCTTTTGAAATTCTAAGAATTTCTCAAAAGCTTCAGATTTATACTTCATTAAGTATACATAACCATACCGACTGAAGTCATCAGTAAAGGTTATGAAATACTGATGATTGTTTCTTGTGCTTACACTAAGCGGTCCACAAACATCAGTATGGATCAAATCCAGAACCTTAGTGGCACGTTCCACGGTTCCTTTAAAAGGAACTTTGGACATTTTTCCTTTGAGACAGGATTCGCAAGAAGTTAACTCTTTGAGATCATTTTCAGAGAATGATCCTAAAGTGTTTATCTTGCTAATTCTGTTCTTGGAAATGTGTCCTAATCTAGCGTGCCATAAGGGAGCTGAAACTTTGTCATCTCTCTTACGCTTTGTTTCTCGTTGTATATTCATAATATTGATATTTTGAGTTAGGTAAAGTCCATTACTTAGAGTACCGATATGAACGGAAGAGTTGTTCCGTTTGATAAAGTATTTACCATTCTTAATATAAGTTTCATAACCTTCACAATGTAATATTGGAATTGAAATTATATTACGAATAATGTTCGGTACATAAAGGACTTCGTTTAATACTAACTCAAAACTACCTAAATCTAATCTAATTGTGCCTAAAGCTCGAGCTTCAACGTTTGAGCCATCGCCGATCTTCAAGACACATTCTCCTTCTTTGAGTTGTTGGACTTCACTTAGCATCTGTACATCATTACAGATATGAGTTCCACAACCGGTATCAAGTACCCAAGAACTAGAATTAATAGAAAGATTTACTTCAACGAGAAAGATACCTTTCTTTAGAGTAGCCTTGTACTCTGGGCAGTTTCTCCTCCAATGTCCCGCTTTGCCACAATGGAAGCAAACATCCTCTTTCTGATCACGCTTCTTCTTTTGGACCTTCCCCTTCGAAATGCCACCAGTGGGCCTAAGGGGTTTCTTCTTCTTCTTTTGGGCTTTCTTGCCCTTACCTTTAGAAGGCCCAGAAGAGGAAGATGGAGCATTCACCATCAAAACCTTATTGTCCTTCTTGATAGTGCTTTCAGCAGTCACAAGCTGACTAATCAGCTCAGCTACAGTAGCACCAGCACGATTCATGTTGAAGTTAAGGACAAATGGGTTGAATGATGGTGGGAACGAAGCTAGCAACAAATCCACTGAAAGCTCATCTTTCAGTGGCATGTCCATGGAAGCAAGTTTCTCAGTAAGGGCAAGAAACTTGAGTCCATATTCATGGACACTTGTACCTTCCCTCATTCTCAAGTGGAATAATTCCTTTGAAGTGTTATACCTTGTAACACGTTCATGAGGGCGGTAAAGTTGCTCTAAGTGGTCGTAAATCTCCCAAGCAAATTCCATGGCCTCATGTTGTCTTTGCAAGTCCGGAGACATGTTAGCCAACATAAGGCAACGGGCTTTGGAGATTATCATCCTTCCACTTCTGAATCGCATCCCGCTCGGCCCGAGTGGGAGCCTCCCCTTCAGGAGTAGGCTCCCCTTCGAAGAGAACATAAGTTCTCTTCTCAGAATCTAAAATGATTTTTAGATTCCTCAGCCAATCAGAATAGTTGGGACCAGTCAACTTGTTTGACTCGAGGATCGATACAAGAGGGTTTTTGGTTGCCATTTCAAAACACGTAGAGAATCACAGAATCTACGACCTAAATGGTAAAACAGAGAACTAGTGAGCATGCTGAATTATAACGATATACAAAAGATAAGGTCTTTAATCTAATGTAGCTCCCACTGTTTTTCAAAGATCTATAATTCCCAAAGATCTAAGAGGAACACGTTTCCCAATGGGTACTAAGATCCTAGGCATTTTACCTCGAACCCACGACTCGCGGACATTCTTAGTAAGAACCCTAGGTAGGTACAACTTACCAATTCTAACACCTTTAGAACTCTTAGTAATTGTTTTTGCATCACCTATCTTTCAATGTGGACCCACGACTCGTGCGACATCCATATTTACTTAGGCGTTAAGCTAGACCCATCAATCATAAGATCATGACCAAAACTTAGTTCGAACGACCCACGACTCGCGGACATCGCCCTTGCTAAAATTGACCACGAAATATTGATCATTTAAAATGATTAATTAGGTAACTAAGAACTAATAAGCTCCACTAGCTATCCCACGACTCGCGGACAATAACTAGCTTTACCTACTAAACTTAAAACCTATTGATGGAATGCTAGGAATTTAATTCAAAACTTGCATCTCGAATTAAACACCTATTTGTTCGAAATTAGCTTAATATTTAATGGGAATTTTCGAATCAACCGGAGAGTTGTCCGGTTCGACCTCACCAACATATATGTTATCCAATTTTATTAGTCTTGATTAATGCAAGTACACTTAAATGCATTTCAAACAAGCACATAAGCAGATAACATGTCCTAGCATGATACTAACATGTAATGATCATGGGTTCTACCTATCTTATGCGTGATATGTGGGAGCCACTCCACAATCACAAGTTCTAACATACATGCCACACAAACAGTTTAAATCACATAAGGGAAAGCGGTAACAAAATACGAGCCCTATCTCTATTACATTTAACAATTGAGATTCCCCTCCCTAACATTTTGAGGGGTCTTCACTTATGGCCTCCTTGTTACTTGAATGTGGTCCATCTTACTCCATGGGTGCATTGTCTCCAAAATGAAAATAAAACCTCACCACCTATCTCTACTCTCAAATTACAATAAAAAGAAAAAGACATAAAGTAATAAGGCTCAATCTTCATATTGGCCTTAGACAATTACACGGGGCATACCCCGGCCTCAAAAACAGTAATATGGAAAGCCACATAATAAATCACATAACAGTACGCACATAAGTGAGGCTCCAACCTCAATTGAAAAACGCAACTATAGGGCTCCAACCCCAATTTAAACCATCCATGTGCATAAATTAAAACCATACATAGATCTAAACCCATGATCACCTAACATGCTTTTGCAAGAATTTAAATTTAACCAATAAATTAAAATTCTCGCTTTAAGCTCTAATAGCTTAAAACACGACTTGATGCGAGTCTTATTTATAAAAGTTTTCAACAAATACCAAATTACCAAAACAAATAAAATTCCAATTAATTTCTGAAAATTAATAATTTTATCAAGATGTACTTTCCCAAAATATAAACCGTTTCAATTTCTCAAAAAATCCCAATTTTAAGTTTTATTCAAAATTAAAATAAATATTCAAAAATAGAATTTTAAAATTAAAATAAAATTGGGACTGGATTGCACGAAACACGAAAAGGCCGGATCACAAAAACGGGACCCGTACGCGGAGAAGACCGCACGCACGCGGCGCGCGCGCGCGCAGCGCGCGGCAGGCCCGCACAGCGCGCGGCCAAGGCCGCGCGAGTGCGCGCGCTGCGCGCTGCTGGGCGCGGCTCTCCCGCAAGCTTGCGGGCGGGGTGGGCGGCCAGTCTCGGCCGCCCTGGGCGGGCGTGCCGGAACGCTCCCGCACAGGCGTGCGGGAGGAGCTGGGTGGCTGGCCGGTCTGTCCCGGCCAGGCCTGGGCGGTGATGCCTGCGCGCGCCTAGGACAGGCGGGCGGTGCGCGCGAAGCCCGCGCGCGGGACACCTTCGCACGCGGGGTTTCGCGTGTTCATCGCGATCCGGGCTTTCGTTTCGTGTTTTCGTTCAAAAGCAAAACCAATCCAAGAAATCCAAAACAGTTTATACAGTTTCAAATCTAAAATTGTTTTTCAAAATCAAATTTTATAAAAACCAATTTTCAGAAACTTTCAGGAAAAAATACAGTTTCGTAATTCAGGCTTTCTAAAACAATTACAAATACTCAATCGCATCAAGCCTAAGAATTTCTACCAAATTCAGTATAATTTAGACGAATTAGAAACACGATTAACGAGGTGGCTCTGATACCACTTGTTGGAAAACACGAATCAGAAAGCAGCGGAATTTAAAAAAAATTTCCAACAAAAGGACCTTGAACTCGCAATCGTGTAACCAAATTCGTAGGGATAGAAAACTTACTTTTCTTTTGTTCTTTCTTGAAGCGTTTCAAGCCACCCAAGAACGCTCTTCTCGCGGCTTGATCCCCTCTCCTTGGTAAAGCTCGAATCTTCAAACTTCTAACTTGAAGTCTCTAGAGAAAGTCCACCAACTTGATCACAATCTAACTAGTAAGGATGCTAGTTCTCTAGTTAGTGTTTAGGCTTAACCTAGGGTTTAATATAATCTTGGAGAAAGGAAGGTGTTCAACACATGAACCAAGAATTGTCAATTAGCTCTAAAGGGGAGCATGAGCTCCCCTATATATAGGAAAGGGGAGGGACGGCCGAAACTAGTCCATATTGGACTAGGATTTGGTTCCTCTCTCTCATATTACTTGATCATCAAGTATTTTCCAACTTTGACTTTGAATTCTATTTCTAGTCAACTTTTAAGAGAGCTCAAAAATATCCAAACTATTTTTGGATAATTTTATACTTTATTTATTATAAAATAAATAACTTATTTTTATCTAATTAATTAATTCGTAATTAATTAACTAGATCATTTTCTCCAAAATTAGACTTTCCTTTTATTTCAAAATTAAACCAAAATCTATTAAATAATTAACACATTAATTATTTAACATCACATAATCACGTGTGGCACACGTGTCTTAATGACACGTGTCCAATCACGTGAGCCACACGTGTGATTTCACACGTGTGGAACCCCTTAGGCTCGATTAACTCGTTTAATCATTTTCAAGCCTCAACTCATGTAACCAAGTTGTTGTGTGTGACCCTCTAGGTTCTCAATTCAATTAGCAGTGACCCTAATTAATTAATTCACTAATTAATTAATCAGTCCACAGATTAAACGACCATAGTCTAGCAACAGGTGTTTAACCCCTAGCTGAATTGGAATGTTCGGATTCGACAGAACCTTTAAGTCATTGATTCATGTGAGATACAATCCTCCTACTTACTATCTCTCAACCAAGATCTAGGGCAAGGGAATAATCAGAACCCTAATAATCTGGTCTTAAAGCTAAGTGCATTTCATATCCATTTGATCTCAATCCAAGAAACCCTTTTCTTGATGTCTTGATCTACTGCCTTGGCCAAGGACTCCATATGGCATATGAATGACTTACACAATAAGAGATCACCTTGCAAATGCAAGTGTAGGTCCTTTCTTGATTCTCATTCACTTTCATGAATCACTTGTGCAGCCCCAGCATAAGCCTTGAATCAGTTGTCTAAGGCGACACCCTTTAAAGCTTATACCTAAGACTACAGAGTTAACTCATAAAGTGACAAGGAACCTCAAGTCAAAGGATCAATTAATCACATCAATTACTCGTGAGATATTTCCTAATCTGGAAGTTTCCATTTCCTGAAATAGAAACTTCCTTTCCCATTTAGGAATGTTCTCACACGGGGCACCTCAGTGAACTTACTTATTAAAGTAAGCACCCTCATGTATCACGCACGTATCAACTATACACTTTGCACCTCCATGAAACAAGGTGGTCCTTCTTAAGGGCGTGATCCCATAAGCAAGCCTTAGAGGAGTCAGGTTGACACTCCCACTGTCTGTAGGACTCATCGGCTTGGAGTATTTTACTAATCATGACTTATGTGATATAGGGCTCGTTTCACGAACCATTTCACCTAAATGGTAGAGTCCTAAAGTCATCAGGATTAGGGGAGTTCTCATACATGCACAGCTAAAGTAAACGCATACCAAACAAGAGCATATAAAGAAGTATTGCCTCAATTCGTTATTTCATTCAAAGATTGTCTGTGATTACAATAAGGAAAAGTACAAAGCGGATATACAATCGGCTTTCTAGGGCACTATTCCTAACAGTGCAGTGGTTAATTTTTCCTTCAAGAGTTGAAAACTTGCTTCACATGCCTCGTCCCACTCAAATTTAGCTTCCTTCTTAGTCAACCGAGTTAAAGGACCGGCTATCTTTGAAAAATCCTTCACAAACCTTCGATAATAACCTGCCAATCCCAAGAAACTTCTAACCTCGGAAGCATTCTTCGGGCTCTGCCACTTAATAACGTCTCGATCTTAGAAGGATCAACTTCCAAACCCTTACTTGAAATAATATGGCCTAGAAAAGCAACCCGGTAGATCCAAAACTCACAATTACTAAACTTCGCATACAACCGGTGCTCTCTCAACGTCTCCAATACCAATCTGAGATGCCTAACATGATCTTGCGGAGTCTTTGAATACACAAGAATGTCATCAATGAAGATTACTACGAATTTATCCAAATACGGCCCAAAGATCCGATGCATCATATCCATGAATGCTGCAGAGGCATTTGTCAAACCAAAAGGCATCACTACGAACTCATAATGCCCATACCGGATATTAAATCCTGTCTTTGGTATATCCTCTTCCCGGATTTTCAACTGGTAGTAACCTTGCCTTAAATCCAATTTTGAATAAACTCCTGAACCTTGCAGCATATCGAATAAATCCTCAATGTGGGGCAACGGGTACTTATTCTTGATAGTCATCCGATTAAGCTCCTAGTAATCTATACACATCCTCAACGATCCATCTTTCTTCTTGACAACGAGAACCGGAGCACCCCACGAAGATGAACTCGGTCGAATATAACCAATCTTGAGTAATTCCTCGAGTTGAATCTTTAACTCCTTCAACTCTGCCGGAGCCATTCTATAAGGCGTCTTAGAATAAGGTTCTGACCCCGGATCTAAGTTAATAACAAACTCAATCTCCCGATCCGGCGGTAGAGAACCTAAATTTTCTGGAAATACATCGGGATATTCTTTTACCACGGCCGTCTCCTCAAAACTTGATTGATCCTTTGGTTTGTTAAGGAGATAGGCAATAAATCCCATGGCTCCATCCTTTACCAACTTGCGAGCTTCCATAAACGATACGAGAGGTACACTCTTCAACCCAACTTCTGCAATCAACTCTTTACCCAACTTTATCTTCTTCTTAAAACAATCAACTTCGGCCCGGTGCCGGTATAACCAATCCATCCCGAAGATTACCCCATACTTCTTCATAAGCATCACGATGAAATCTGCCGGATAATCTTTCCCTTCTATCAAAACTGAACAACCCCTGACAACCCGATCTGTCTGCAAACTACCTCCAAGAGGCGAACTCACAAAATAGCAAGAATTTGAACAAGTAACAGGTAGGCACAGAGAGGCACATAGGTCAGAAGATGTAAAAGTATGCGTGGCACCCGGATCGAATAATGCATGAATGCTAGTTTTATAAATGCAAACGGTACCTTCCACCAAGGCGTTTGGATCAACCTCGACATTCTGCTCCTCGCCCTCAAGGGCATAAGCTCGTGCCTGAACCATCAATCTTTGAGCCCCAGCTTGATATCCTGGAGTATTGTCCGGGCATGCAAAAGCTATATGATCTCCCTTCCCACAAATTAAGCACAACCTCAATCTTTTTCGGTAATTGTTATAAGAATGGGTTGGCCATCCACAATAAGTACACGGTGGCTGATCATTGCGAGATCCCTTAGGAGCCGATGGAGCCTGAGGTTCTCTTGGAATGGGTGCAATTTGTCCTCCTACCCTAGGCTTCTTGAAAGGTCCTTTTGGTGGTGGAGCTGGTAAAGTTATCGACCTCTTTCCTTTATTTAATCTCGAGCCGGATCCGGACCCTTGTCCTTGGCGATAAACTGGCCTCCTAGCATTCACAGAATCTTCAACCTTTAAGGCTTTCGAAGTAGCCTTCGCCCAAGTGCTCGTATTAACTGCCTCAAGAGCTGCCTGGATATCCAGTCGAAGTCCCTGAACATACTGCATAGCCTTATGAAAGTCATCACCCGCTATATTAGGTGCATAGCGGGATAACCGTTCATACTCCGAAATATACTTGGCCACAAACCTCGATCCTTGCTTCAATTCGGTGAATTCCCTCAATCATCGAGTACGGGATGAAGGAGGGATGAATTTATTCTTAAACTCTCTTGTAAAGACTTCCCAATTGATCTCTTCTCCAGCTGCTTCCAAGACTATCCGTGTCCTTTCCCACCAAGAGTAGGCTTCCCCTTGTATCAAAGTAATGGTGCATCGAGCCTTCTCTCGGGACTCACATGGAATGAGCTCCCATATTCTCTCGACTTCTTTCAACCACATTTCCGCCTGCATATCATTTCCCTTGAAAAACTTGGGAGGTGTTTGATTCTGAAACTCCCTAAGTATAACAGAAATCGGTGCCTCGGGCGGTACAGCAGGTGCAGGTGGTGCTGGAGGTTCCGGTGGTACATAATCCCGTAGCCTCTGATCGATGATGTTGATAACTGAATTACCAAAGCCCTCTGCCGGTGGTGGTTGTGCAGGTGTAGGTGTAGGAGTACGATCACGATGGCGACGTAGTCCTGGAGATCTATCACGGTGTCTACGTGGAGGCATCCTGTCAATAAACACTAAAAATGCATGCTATTTTCAGTCTATACATGATAATGCAAATAATTCAATCAAAATTCGAAATTTAAATCAATTAAGCACAATAGAGATGCATATGCAGTACATTGTCAATTAGTTCCTAAACCGAACGACCTAGACTGACTCACACGATACGAGAGCCCGGGTTTTGCAAACCTGGCTCTGATACCACTTAAGGATGTAGCACCCGAGCGTAAGGTACCACATCCCCCGCACCGAAACCCGACCCGAATATGAAATGGATGATCCATACCCGAGCTAAATCACGGCGAACGAGGACAAACACACACTCTATGTTAGGCGGGCTAACCCTTAAACCATAAAATCAGAGTAACATTAAAGTGGAAGCATAAACTGAACATATAACATATATATATACCATGAGCATCAAAGCTCCAAAAATAAGCCATATACATCATCAAACGCTGTCAAGGCTCAAAACATGTACGCTCCATTAATATTCGTATACAATGATCAATAGTAGAGTATGGAAGTGTAAGACCAAAATACAAGAGCTAGAGACGAATGCAAGACCTATGACTCGAATTCCCGCTTAGCTCCCTTCACACATGCACAACACAACTGAAAACCAAACGGGTTCAGTCCAAAAGGGATTGGTGGGTATAAAAATAGGGCCTAAGTATAATATACGACGGTATTTAAACATTCACATGCAAGCTATAATCCCAAGTGAGGTTTTTAAAGAATTTCCCAAGTGGGTGAATAGAAATCATCAAAAGGGATTATAACGATTCATTTACATTAGGTCATTATTGGCCCGGCGAGTGGGGGTGCATTATCTCCAACCAACACCTTGTGTAGTTCATTAACATTCATTCTTTCTTTCTTTTCAAGCATAACATTCTTTCGTGCACATTCAATAACATTTACACCTTCTTCCTCCGGGTTGGTGGCGGGTTTGCAAGGCCCGACCACCCATTCATTGACCAAAAGGGGTTACATGACTCCCCTAGTGGCACTCAGCGTCCATTCCTCACTAACTCCTAACGAGGTCCAGTTACACTATTCATTGGTGGAACTAGCGTGAGGGATCACCGTTGGCCCATGCCTCCCCGGATAGCCACTCACACTAAGTCCCTGTGCCCTATTCATGCATTCGTTCATTTCTCGCCAAAACATTGGGTAGGATTCATAAAATAAGGACTTTACGTTGTAAGTATTTACTCTTTAAACGACTCTATATATATATTTACATTTTGGTCGAAAACTTTTTGCATTGAAGGTATATATAGGGTCATATAATGAAATAGAAGAGAAACCCACCTTAAACGGCAAAAAGGAGAACACAAGAGCCTCACAGACCGGCCTCGTCTCCAACAGAAACAAAATCTGTGGAAGAAAGGTGAAGTGAGACTCAATATGACCAGATAAGAAGTTCGGCGATGTAATGATCACGGTATGAATGTTTAAAAGATAAGATTATGTGATGAAAATGTTCATGTGCACTATTAAGGAATTTAAGATATATAAACAAGCCATTCAATCATTCGTTCACTTTCATTCGAATTCATAAATTCACATTTTATATCAATTCAATCCAAGAATTTCAAAAATATGATCATAGCACGTAGTAAATCGCATTTACAATGAGAAAATAAACAATTAAATACATTCAATTCAATATCAGAAATTAAATAAAACATGAAATAGGTAACAATTAAATTCTATAATTCAATTAAATCAAATAATATTTAATAAACATATATATATATATATATATATATATATATATATATATATATAATATATATCTCATGCATGTAAACTATTTAAATATATACATATAACATGCATGCATACGTACAGCAACAACAACATGCATGCAATTCAATAAAGCACAAACAAATTTCATGCATGAAACATTCAACTTCAAACATATGCATGCCTACTTAATATACATCTATTTATCTCTACGTAACTATACAAGCATCCATAAAAACATGCATGAAACATTTACTTAATCATATGCAGACCTTGAGCCAATTCACATGCACAACAAACAACCATAACAAGTAAAGAAAGGAAGGAAAATGAAGCTGCGACACAACGGTACAGATCCAATCTCCCCGCCCGGGGAGATTTTGCTCACAAAATTACCCGCCCGGGGAGTCTTATGCAGAAGGTTTCTGCATCAGCACTACCCGGTCGGGCTCTTTTACAGCCAAAATCTCCCCGCCCGGGGAGATCCAGTCCAGAAACGAGGCAGCAGCAACACACAAAGCAATCCCCTATTTTGGTCATGAAAATGCAATAGCAACAAGCAGCAAAAAGGCAGCAACCAAGGGCATGAAATGCAGCAGCAATATAGTATGAACAAGCCACTTAAATGCCTTAAAACTGATAGCAACAAGCAAGAAAAACGCAGCAGTTTGACAACAGCAAAAACCAGTTCAAAACAGGAGCAAAACCCACGAAAAACAGAGGAACAACTGATCTCCTTCATCCCATCAAGTTCAGGTAAGTTAGGTCATCAAATATGCAGCAAAACAACACTAATTTGACATATAAATCAGTTCTAAGGAAGCTCAAACGTGAGAAGAAGGCATAAGTGATCATTTCATGAATTTTCCTCAAAATGCCATTAATGATATCTCATGAATGCTTCAACTACCATGTAATCAATGATCATAAATGAGAAGAGGGTGTCAAAATAATCATATTCAATCTTGGAATCAAACAAAACCAACAAGAACGAATGAGATCAACAAAAATGCTCTAAACCTTACTATTCACTGAATCAGCCATATACTCATGAAACCATGATCAAAATTGGTGATGCATAGCTTAAAATGACACATATTGAATGTATATTACCATCCTAACCTTACCTTGTTGATTGGGTGAAGGTTGGAAGAGATTTGAGCTCCAAAATCTCCAAGGAAGGCAAGGTTACGGGAATGACTGGAAGTCAGTAGCTTTGGCTGAGATTTCTTGTTTGTGGGAGGGTTGGTTCGGTTAAGGGATGGTATGACAGGTTAGGTGGTTTAGTTAGGGTTCCATGGACTCCAACTTTGTTTAATTTGGTGAAGAATTGTAAGAGGTATGGCTCATTTAGTAAAACATGGCAGTTTAGGCGCCGATTCGTTTTTCGGTTGGATTTCGGAGGTTCAAATGACTTGGGAAAAATATAAAGCTAAGTTCACTAAACTCGAATTTTCGTTGCGAGTTCATCAAAGTTAACGGAACTAAAATCCGAGTTCCCGAGCTCAAGATATCAAATACGGAACCAAGGGTGCGCTAATTGCACGTTAGCCCCTGACTTGGATTCCAAAATTAAAATAAATTCGAAACTCATGCAAATGAACTGGAAAATACGAAACGAACATATATTCATATTCAAGACACATATAAGTCCAACATATTAAATTTGCACGAAATTTCGGTATCAATTCATATAAAAACGAAGCACTTATGTGTCACTTATAAGAAATGCAACAAGAAAATCCATAACATTTACAAATAATATAAAATTGAATTCGTAAAATAAAAGAAATGAAATTGAAGTCAACGAAAATGGAATGACATTAATATTAATAACATAGTTGAATTTCATAATTGATTTAATAACTAATCACATTAACATATAAAATTAATAATAATAAAACTTACTATATAATAATTAAATTTTTTAATATTTAAAACAAAATTAAATATATAAAATACGTATAAACAATTAATTCGCGCAATTTGGTAAACACTTACGTTATACCTGTACGGCCGAATTATCGGGGCGTCACAACCTCTCCCTCTTAAAGGAATCCGTCCTCGGATTCATTGATCGCCCGGAAACAATTCGGGATGATATCTTTTCATCTTATCCTCCGTCTCCCATGTAGCCTCTTCCGTTTTATCACTTCTCTGTAAGACTTTAACTAGTGGGATACGCCGATTTCTTAATTCTTGCAATTTCCGATCCAAAATTCTAATCGGTTTCTGAACGAAGGTAAGGTTAGGCTCCAGTTCTACTTCTTCAACGGGTAGGATCTCGGATTCATCCGGATAATACTTCCGAAGCTGAGAAACATGAAATACATTATGGATTTCGGTTAGACTCGGCGGTAGGTCCAAATGGTAGGCCGTATCTCCAATTTTCTCAAGAATCTCATACGGTCCTAAATACCGAGGATTCAATTTTTCTTCTTTTCCAATCCTCGAGAATCCCTTACGAGGTGAGGCTTTCAAGACTACCCTATCACCAACCTCAAACTTAAGATCTTTCCTTCGGTGATCGGCATAGCTTTTCTGTCGGTCCTGGGCTGCTTTCATCCGTTGTCTGATTATTTGGACCTTATCAATTGCCTCTTGCACGACCTTAGAGGGTTTTTCCTTTTTCTCCTCTCGTTTTACCCCTTCCTGCTTGGTCCAATTCCATTCCTCTAAATCAAAGAACAACGGTGACCTGCATTTCCATCCGTAGAGAGCCTCATATGGAGCCATTTCTATCGACGCTTGAAAGCTATTGTTATAGGCAAATTCAATCAAAGGCAATTGCTCGTTCCACGAACTCGAAAAGTCCAATGCACATGCTCTCAACATATCCTCCAAATATTTAATTAATCTCTCCGATTGCCCATCCGTCTGAGGATGGAAAGCTGTGCTGAATTGAAGCCTTGTGCCCAGATTCCTTTGCAATTCTTACCAAAATCTAGAAGTGAACCTCGGATCCCGATCCGATACAATGCTAACCGGTACTCCATGAAGTCGGACAATTTCATTAACATATTTCTTAGCTAACTTATTCACCTTATCCGACATCCGAATAGCAAGAAAATGTGTCAATTTCGTCAATCGATCCACGATCACCCAAATTCCATCTAAACTACCTTTCACTCTAGGAAGACCCGTAACGAAATCCATCGCCACTTGCTGCCATTTCCATTCTTGAATAGGTAACGGCTGAAGTAGCCCCGATGGCTTCTGATGCTTTGCTTTTACAACTTGGCAAGTCAAGCAATGTCTCACGAATTTGATCACATCCCGCTTAAGTCCATTGCACCAATAAAAGTCCTTTAAGTCCTTATACATCTTATTTCCCCCGGGATGTAACGAATACCCAGACGGATGAGCTTCTTCCAATATCAACCGTTTCAACTCTTCCGGAACCACAACTCTGTTCTTGAACCTTAGAAGCCCGGTGTCATCAAATCCAAACGGGAGTTGAGTCGAGTCGAGTCCAGTTCATGTAGTCGAGTCAACCATGGTTCGTGTATTTGGGTTATTTATTATTACTTATGAAATTATGTTAATGTTATTGTTTTATATTTAGAGATGATAATGTATTGATAAGCAAAGTTAGAATACAGTTCATGTATTGTTGGTAATTGATACTGTTTGAATTATGCTTCCGCTTAATTATGTCGCATGTATGAGTTAATCCCGCCTAGCTTGTCAATTATTGCATTATCACCCGTTCGCTATAGGTTAGTTCATGTACGGATTGGCCGTTTCGTGTGTGGATTGACCTATAGTGCGGGGGTGTGGCACCTCCACGTGTACGGGGCGCTACAGAACCGGTCAAAGACTTAAAGCCTTAAACCCCTCTTCTTCCCCATTTTTCACGTTACACAAGAGAGAGAGAGATAGGGAGAGAAGCTCAATCTTGCTCCAAGCTTTGGTCACCTTTCAAGAATTATAACTCATCCGATTCTCAACTATTTTCTGATCCGAAGTAAGTTCCGAACTCCCCACGACATCCTCTAACTTTCTACCGATCATTTTTCTCTTGGTTTTGTGTTTTTGTTTGAGTTTGTTTTGGTTGTATGTGAATAGTAAGGGTTTCTTGATCAATTTGTGATATTTGATTCTTGGGTTGATTAGCATGAGTTGTAATTTCATTTATATGCTCTACAGGACCAATATGTTGCATTTAATTCATGGTTTTGGTTGGAGTTGCATTTATGGCTTAATGTCATAAATGAGTTTGAATGTGTTTATGTGGGTTTGAGTTTTTGGAAATTTGTTGCATGATTCATGGTTATATATGCATACATTAGTGTATTTAGCATGTAATGTGTTGTTCTTGTTGCATTTGTTGGGAAATATGTTGGTATTTTGGAAATTGGTTCGAACCCCTGTTTCTCGCCAGTTTTTCGTTCCAGACGCGATCCAAATGGGCATTTGGTGCCTTAGTGTATTTTGCAAACACCCGTTTGGGAAGCCAAAAATTCATCATAGAAGGGTTTGACACGGGCGTTTGGTCGTACCTTGAAAACACGAAACGGGCGTTTCGGAGACCGATGTGTAAAATGTGTTTTTTCAACTTTTGTGGTTCGATTCCTTTGCTTCCGAAATACCTTTATATGTCCTTTTGAGTGTTAATTTGCTACTTTCATATTTCGTTCTTGTCGTGTGCTTTGTTTATGCATGAACTTGAATTTCTATACCTTTATTTGAACTAACATGATTGATTTAAATTATTTGTGGTTTGATTTGATATGAGGTTCCAAGATATGAATCAATATGGCTTGAGTGATGTGTTTACGCATCTCATTTGCATCCATTGCATTCATGATCATAGCCGTGCGTCAATATGATTCATTTGGAGTCTAAGCTTTGTGTTTTGTCTTCAATTGGTTCAGGTGCACTCGGGGTGGTGTTTCGTAGTCCGTTCTGATTCCGGGGTGAATCATTTGTACGGTTTTGGTTTCTTCGGTATAAGGTGAGGTTTAGGCTTGTTTCTTTTAGTTAATACGACCTACAACCTTATGTGCTCGTTTTCAAGCCCGCATGTGAATATATACTATATGTAAATTAAATATGTGTCTTATGATATGTTATGGATTTTGTTAATCCGATTTGATATGAATCCTTCTGAAATTATACGTATGGGCGTATATAAGCTTAAAATGGTTTTGCAACGAGGCTATGCTCCAAATCGTGTGTAGCGCCCCAAGCGGTGGGCACCACATCCCCGCACTATAACCCGACACGTGCAACGAAACGAAGACTCCGCACACGTGCCAAGTCATAGCAAACGGGTGACAAAACAAAAACTCCATGCCAAAGCTAGGTGGTACCTAACCCTGTACAAGGAAATGATGCAAAACAGGACAGCAGAAGCAATGCAGAAGAACCAAATTTAGAAACTTTCTTACATAAAACATACAGTGCAAAACAGACATCAAAATCAACTACACGGGTTCGACTAATCCGGCAAACCTTTCCTATCCTGTCCCGAACAATTACACAACAAAAAGAGTTCAACTAATCCAAGCACCTGTCCTAACCTGTCCCGAAATTCCAAACATTAAAAATCATAATCACAAACATGTACAAAACAAATCGTATGCAAAATTTACGAATCATAAATCAGAACAAAGTTCTTAACAAACTTAAATGAACCGACACAGACTCAACAGACACGATACACCGCCGCTTAGCATGAACTCCAACGACCGGAACCTACAACTAAAAAAAATATAAAATTTGGGAGGGGTCAGTCCAAAGACTGAGCGAGGGGCTAACGCACACACACAATACGTATATATAGAGCACAACTGATACCACTTAAGGATGTAGCACCCGGGATGATAGGCGCTACATCCCCCGCACTACAAGTCTAGTCCACACGTGAAATGGATAATCCAAGCATGAACCGGACTCATAGCGAGTGGGAGACCAAAATAAAAGATATCCTAGCTAGGCGGAATCTAACCATGTACCAAATAAATCAAGAATACCTAGAATGTAATACGGAAGCAATAATGTATAATTCATAATCTTCAATCTTGGTTACACGCCCAACAATTCCAATACATAATTTAAATTCACCAAGCATCCTAACAACGGGTTCAACTAGGCATGCAACCTATCCCGAATTCAATAGCCAACAATAATCATAATTGGCACACAGGCCCAATAAATAACGGAAATACAATTAAATCATAGAAGAATGTAAAATGTGACTCGAGTGTATAAGTGACTTGACAAGAGATTAAAACTTGACTTCCGCCTAGCAAAACCTGCAAGCAACTGAAAGGTGGGAAAGAGGGGTCAGCCTCTAGAAGACTGAGTGAGCAGGAGTGATACATATATATATATAGAAATATGCACATGCAAGTCATAAATCCCGAGCAAGGTTTTATTTAAAGGTAGTTCCCACGAAGGGTAAGAAAATAACTAAACAATGCTCGAATTTTACGACTAATTCATATTAAATTCGTTATTTCATAATTCATACATAAACATAAAGGCTCGGCGAGTGAGCGTTCATCATCTCCAACCAAACTCCGACCGTGTACGACAATTATCAGTAATACATTAAATAGGTGATCATGCGATATATCAATATACACCCAAATCATATATCATATCCTAAAACATATTCGTTTGGGCAATCCGTGTCCCGGCCTTCCCGCACGGTGCCTAGCAATCATATCATAACATAATCATATCCATAACATAATCATATTCATAAAACAAGTTCCAACCTTCTTCCTCCGGCGGTGGACGGGTTTGCAAGGCCCGACCACCTAAACATATCATTGTGGCTATGAGGTTCATGAGGCGTCAAAGCCCGGTTAGCGTTTCCTCGTCAAAAACTCCTTGACGAGGTCCGTTTCGCCGTAACATAGTGGAACTAGCACATGGGATCACCGTCGGCCCATGCCTTCCCGGATAGCCACATGTACTAAGTCCCTGGGCCCGTGCAATCATAATCATGTCTCGCCAAAACATATCAATTTATAAGAAACATAACATAATTCATAAGTCATTTGAAAAGGGTTTACTCGATCACATTTACTCGATAACTTTACTTTAAAAGTAACATACATATATATACATAAGGTTTTTGGCTAAAGCCTGTCACATATGGTGGTAGGGTTTAATATGTAACTAGAACGAAAACACCCTCACCTGGAATACCACGAGACATAAAACATGAGCAATACGGGTACCTATTCAATTCGGAACTCTCCGCCCTGGAAACGAACTGTACAAGAGAAGGAACAATGTGTATTCGTGAGAATTGACTCAATATGAAACCACATAGACGCACGGCATGTTATGCGCATGATATGAGATGCATAAGAAGCATGAATCGTGTGATGGGATCATGTAATCAAGTAATCCATTCAAAATGTTCAATACATTGTGGTTTCATATTCATGTGTTTCATATCCTTCATATTTTGTATCAAATCGAGCCATAAGCTTCATACATTAATCATAACTCATACTATAACATATTTACAATGCATGCGAGTCATAAATGAAGCGGGAAGTTATCATATGAGGCCAATAAATGGAGGGACAATTCATGCATGCAAGCAAGAGAGCATTTGAAGGCATATTGGTCATAATTTACAAAATGTATTAACAAAATTACATTATGATTTCATAATATACAAGTTAACACATAACATAACATATTAACAAAATTTACAAGTCATGGAAGAAGCTAAACTCAACATACAAAACAATTTAATGAAGTAAACCATTCATGCATGCATAAAAGTAGCATATAATGTTCATGTTGTCATTTCACGTATATGCATTGAATTCATAGCATAAAATTCATCAAAATATCAAGATATATCACATATAATCAATTAAGGAAGCATAGAATACATTCAAACCACATATGGAGTCCGAGGAAGTGGAGGGAAAGCAAGAAAACGGATTGGGCAAGCTTTTAGTGAGAGGTGACAGTTTTTGGTAATGCACAAGCTGTAAAGAATTGAACATATCTTGAGTTCTAAATTTGGAATCGAGTTTTGCTTGTTGGGAATCAAACTAGACACATAGATCTTTCCGGTGATATATGGCACGAATCATGATTCAATACGAGGTGAAAATCGCGTAGGCCCGAAGTTGGGTGATTGCAGATTGTCGAGAAGGTAGCGACACCAAAAATAATTGATAATATCTCACAAATGGGAAAAGATATTTATGTGATTCTAATTGGAGAATATTCTACACTTCAAGAGGTTTCCTTGAGTTCACAAATCAGGTCATTCCGAGTTCGTACGAGGGAGCCGCGGCCGTGACAAAATTGTACTGAAAATCAGTCGCGGCCGCGACTGAAAATTGGCCAAGTATCGAATTGTTGGTCGCGGCAGTGACCAAAATGGTTACAAAACGGTCGCGGGCGCGACCCCCAATTGCAGCAGCAGCGTTTGGCGACGGGAAAACAGGGCAAAGGCGGAAATTAGCTTCAAGTAGGCCAAAGGAGCTCCCAAATCACCCATAATCACACCACAACCACCAAATACAACATATATACACATATTACTCATAAATTCATGCATTAAACCATCACATTTCACCAACTCACATAATATATATATACACATATATACATATATACCTTGGAGAAGAAGAAGAAGAAGATGGAGGAAGATTGAATGGAGCTTGTTCTTGGCTTGGAATTGAAGAAGAATCCTCTTGCTTCCTTGTCTCTAGCTTGGCTCGATTTTTAGGGGAAGAAAGGGAAGGGTTTGGGAGCTTATCTCTTGAAAGAAATGAAGAAGAGAAAAATGATAGAAGAGAGGGGGAGAGAGATCGTGTAAATGGGTGGAGGAAAGAGGAGAAATTACACGTTGGTCCTTGGGAAATTTAAGTGATTTGATTAAGGCCCCAAGGTTTGGTAGATGATCAATTGGGGTCCAATTAAAAGTTCGATAGAGCCCAAGGTTTTCATATAAAATCAAATAAGTGTATAAGTAAAATAAAATATTTAATTACCAAATAAACATGTCAGAAATGAATTTAAATAACACTGTCAATTAAATCATATAAGTCATATTCATCACATAATATCAATTAATTCATGAAATCATTAAATTAGATAATCACCTAGCAATTAAAACACATATAAGTCACATAACTCTCGGTCCAAACCCACTCGTGAAGTCATACCTGTACGGCCGAAAAGTCAGGGCTTTACAACAACACATAGTAGAAGCAATGTTCATGAATCCGGGGTTAGTTTTTACACGCCAAAACATTTTCCCGTAATAGTATACATATAGGGAGACTTATCAAAACAGAACGAACAAAACTTATCTTACACATAACTCAAAACATACTTTAAACTCATGAAGACTTAGCACACATATCGGAGCATATTTTTATTAATTTAAAAGCATACCAAATTTTATATTAATTTACGAATCTACCCCCGTTTCATGAACTTACGATAGACAAACGTAAAACTCAGCGGGTACGAGTACACAAACAACCAACTCTTTCATATCACGCATAACTTAAGCACACGAAATCAAAATACACATACCTCCTTACTCCGGGTGATGGAAGGGTTGTACACCCCTAGCCATCCGCACTGACGGTCAGGGTAGTGAGTTTCGCGACACTCACTACCTAAGGACTCCGTCCCCCACCTCCCTCCGAGTGGGTTTCGGGTTGATCCTATTAGTGGAGAAGTGTCCTGGGGTTGCAACCGGCGACCCCGATGGTCGTCCTGGGTGTTCCGAACCACACAACTCCGGGGCCCAAATTTACTTACACTTATCACGAAAATCGGAAGCTTAAACCCACTAGACTCACACTTATTACAAAGCACATGCATATCGTACTTAACATATCGTACGTACATATCACGCCGACTTCAAAATCATAACGAATCAAAGCTAAGCGTAAATAGGCTTATACATAGCTTCATACTTTCAAACTTAAGGCAAAGCCAACAAATACGTATCTTACACATATCTACATATATATATATATATATATATATATAGAGGCTTATAAGTCACATGCATTCGAAGACCGACACATTTCATTAGGGTATAACTATATCCTAACCTCACCTGGTACCAAACACAGCCGAAGATACAGCAAATAGTTCACCCCGGAACCTGCACGACTCACTTGTCACCACCCCGGGTGCACCTGAACAACTAAACACACAAAACACAACACCGAGCTCAGACTCAGACTCAGACAACCACACAGAGACGCACGGCACATGCTCTAACACTTAAGGGATGCAATCACATAAGTAGGATTCAAATTTTTATTAATTTCAAGCAAAACGAAACATTATATAATTTAATGGAGTCATATTTCACATTAGAACATATTCATATGCACAATTAATGCAATTAAGAGAAATCGAAAGACAAAGTAATTCAAATTACTCATTTTAATCCATATCAAATAACCAGTTCATATTCATATGAATAAATTATTTCTTACGTGCAAAAGTTTCCAATTAGATCCTAGAAGTTCCATTCAAGTCGTATTTCATATTTTATACGAAATCTACATATTACAAGGCCAATTAAATCATATAATAGCATGTGACAAATTCATTTAGACCCACGGGGTTACATACCAAATTCCGATTGAGCCATTTAACCATTCAAAGTTCATACAATTCATACATTGCATAATAGATTCAAATTCAATTTAGGTAATTAAACTTTAACTGCAAAAGTCTCAAATTTAATCATCCAAGGCATGCTAATTCAACTTTTACTTAATCAAAATTAGCATAATCATTTCCAAATGATAAGGCTCAATTAATCCAAATTATACAAATTTGTATTTTCTAAAATTACATAAACACCCCTTGTACAAGAATTATACCCAAATGGCATGAAACGAGACTAATATCAACAATAAATCATGAATTCATATATTCCATAATTCATTACTTATTTTCAAATACCATGCAATGCATACCCATCAATTTATTGAACATGCAAGAACAAATTACATTTTAAAAAATTAACAACTAATACAATTTCGGCATAACGGGGTTCGATTTACACTTCAAAGCATCAATACCTATCACATTTAATTAAATGTATGATTTCGTATCCATCAGAGTTCATATAAATCGATAAGTCAAGCAAATCGCAATTAAATTACATTTAGTACAATTAATCAAATAAATCACAAATGTACAAATAAATTTACAGAAATTAAACCGAGTGTCCGATTGACGAACGGAAAGTGGCGTTGGACTCACCACGACGAAGCGGACAAGCTGTCCGAAGGTTGCCGGAGCACCGCCGCTGGAACAGTGGCCGGCCGCCGTTCGGCCGCCACCGGAATGTGTCGGAAAATTCCCGAAAATTCACCCATGCAAGGATTCCTCGTGCTCAATCCAATTCCTCGATCAATTTCTGGAAATTCCAAGCCAAATGTCTCCAATTTCAAATCCAAGAATATGAAAACCCTAAAATCTTCTAATCCGAATTACTTCCAAACCGGTGAACCAAAATCGAATCCGAAAGAAGTATTGTCTTACCCGTGACGAGCTCTTCGAAACCTCTAAGGTGGTTGCCGGAGAAAATCCCCGGAGACCCCCGCCACCGTGAACCGCTGCTGCGCCGCCATAAACCGCCGGCAAAAGGCCAAATCAGGAGTCGCGTGATCAAAGGATAATAGTTCTTGCCGTTTTGAACAACTTTCGTGAAGAACCCGAGGCCAAAAGTTCGACGGAAAAGGCCCCCATTGGCCGCCGAAGTTACTGCCGCCGGTCAAGTCGCCGGAACCACCACCTAAGGCCAAAATCAGATGAAATCGATGCCGAAAACGAACTCAGAGGGTCGAAAAAGGGTAGGCAACACCAACCTTCATCGAAAAAGACCGCCGGAGCGGCGGAATCACCGCTATAGTGACGGGTGCCGCCGCCGCGAGCTTCAGGAGGCGCGTGCGGCGCCATCGCGGCCCCGATGACCGCCCCACCAATGTCCAAGGCTGCGCCGGGAAGTCCTCTCACTGGCTGTGGGGCGCGCGTTGACCAAAGCCCATCGGAAACCACCGCGAATGGCCGGCGACCACCTACGCGACTGAAATCTGGCAATATCTCCGCTGTCGGTCGTCGTCGGGCTGAGATCTTGTTACGGTTGTAACCGTGTCGTCGAACTCTCCGAAATGTACTATTGGTTCATCGAATTCCGTCAAGTATCGGTCGAGTTTGAGTAATGTGTGAAAATATACCTTGGGTGTGTATGTATATCGTGGAGAGAGAGAGAGCAGAAGAAGAGAGAGAGGGCTGAAGCGTGCTCTGTCACGTTTAACGAGGATCCAGGTGTTTTATCCCGGGTCCTCGTGTATAAAACAATCGGTAGGAGAGGCTAACAACGTCGGAATTGGGCAAACTTAGAGTCAATAGACTCGTTTCGATGCCCCGAATGCATTGAAGGGGTCAAAGAGGTCAAAATCTCGATCGAAGGAGCAGTGACCAAAAAGACCCCTAAAAGAGAAAATTACAAAGGGGCCCCTAAACTCTACAAGAGTTCAAAATAGGCCCACCCGAAACACAAAATCACATAATTAAACACATAAAAAGGTTGAAACGTGGCGTACCTTATACGTCGAACGAACGGGATATTACACCGTGTGTCTTCATGCTAGCTATGGATTAGGATGACATGGTGAGGTACGTGTATATCATGTGTCTTATGTATGAATCGTACGTGTCCTTGGTTACGAGTTAGGTATGCTTCCTATGAATCTATTTGAATCCATTTGAATCTATTTGAATCCTTGGGCCCCGGAGGTGTGGGTAAGACAGACCCGGTGCGGCTATTGGGGTCGCCAGTTATCACCCCTGTGCACATGCTCCTTTGAAGTACCTACGCACGACTCTAAGGGAGATGGAGAAGGCGTAGTACTTTGAGCCTTCGGCTGAGGCCGAAGAAGGTACGTTGAGGGATCGCGACCCCACGTATATTGAGTTGCACGATGTTGGCCCGTAACCCGCGTGCAGACTTCCGGAGACAGGTTGGAATAAAGGAATTTGAATCTATGAATCCTATGAATTTATGAGTTTGTGCTTCCATTTAAATCTTTTGAATCTTTTGATTAAGGAGTAAGGTTGGAGACCCGTACTCGTAGGGTATTTGAATTCTTTTGTTTTGATGATTATGAAACGGGATAGAAGATTTCGCTTTTAATAAGAGATTTATACGATTAAGTTCTGAATTTATGGATTTATGAATCAATTTGAATATATATGAATCCATGTGAGTTTGATTATGTGAATCTGTCTGAATCTATTTGAATCCCTATGAGTTTTATATGAATCCATATGCGTTCTTGAATCAATGAATCCTTACGAGTTTTTATACTTAAGAATATACGAATATAAGTATAAGTATGAGTTCTTTTGGAAAATGGCTTTGGTATGTAAAACCCTATTCCCAGTTGATAGTCTTTTGCTTGATACGTGCTTTGCTCTATATGCATATATGTGTTGGTGTGCATTAGCCCCCTCACTCCGTCGAGTTGTAGACTGACCCTCTCCCTCCCCAATCTTTTAGTGTGTAGGTTTGCTTTGGAGTTTAGAGCTAGGCGGAGTTGAGTCAAGTCTTTTGTGTCGGTCGGTCTAAGTTAGATCGGTCTACATTTGCCTTTGTATTAATTTGATTCGGATCAATATGTAAGATTTGTATACGTATGTTTGTGCTATTGTTATTTAAATTGCCCTTGTTGGGTTTTGTAATTTGTCTAAAAGAGGCCTTAGGAGCCCAAGTCTGCATGTGATCCGTGCGTTTAATTTTTGTAGGCCCGTGGCCAATGCATGTGTTGAATTTTGTCTTCCGCTGCTATCTGCTTTGTTGGTTGGTTTTGCTTGATAGGGTCTACGTTCCGCCTAGCTTAGGTGTTTGTTTTGTTTATCTCCCGTTCGCTACGGTTTGATCCGAGTGAAGACTCTCCATTTCGTTGCTCGGGCTGGACCGTAGTGCGGGGGATGTGGTGCCTTACTTGCGGGGTGCTACATCCTAAGGTGGTATCAGAGCCCCAGGTTGTAAACTCGGGGTTCAGTGTCGTTTTGTGTCTTTCTGGGTCGTATGGCATAGGACAATGTGATTAAGTGTGTGCATTTCCATCCGATTTGATATGATCTGCATTTAAATCTCTAAAAACTTGTTGATTTTACTATGTGCAACGCATTGCATTTCTTAATTGCAATTACCAAACTTGATTACGTGGCATATTCATATACTTACCGACATACATATATCTATATTGTATGTTGTGAGATTTTCAGGATGCCATCACAATGACAAGGTCTTAATCAACCATCATCTCCACATTTCTACAATCAAGAACAACATCACGTTGAGGTACAACCAATGAATCCGATGGCAACATTATACTGAGACTTCAGAGCATTCAATCCTCCCCAATTTCGTGAAGGTGATGAAATACAAGCAGAAGAATGGATATTCGAGGCTTAAACTATCTTCGAAATGTGGCAGTGCAACCCACAAGTTAAGGCACACCTTGTAACTCTAATACTATAAGGATGAGCAAGGTAATGGTGGAAAAGAGTTGCCCTCAAAATTGAAGCCAAGAGCGAAGGATTAACTTGGACACGTCTTTGTTCATGAGTTTGAGAAGAGGTATACCCCGACTGTTCTACACAATCTAAGAATTGAAGAATTTCTCAACCTCAAATAAGGCAAAGGAACGGTTGTGAAGTATATCAATGAGTTCGAGAAACTAGGCACATGTGTACCTCACATTATGGGCAACGAAGAGATGAAAGTAAGGTGCTTTATGGAAGGCCTTCGGGAGGAGTTCAAGGAAGCTTTAATTGTAAAGAATACGAGCACTTGGGACAAGGCGATTACTAAAGCTTTAGGGGTTGAAATCGGAAAGTGACAAGTGGAAAAGAAGGTGAGGATTCGGAACCGATAAATGAGTTGGGGTTTTTCTCCAACCTACGAGTAGAGGAAAAATCTCAACATCCGGGTATCCAAGCTAAAAGGAAGATCTGTGGGAAGAAGTATAAAGTCGGGAATTCTTCTAGAACACGAAAGAAGCCTCAATCGTGTGCTATTGTGGAGGAACTAATGACGCCTACAACATGTCTTGGGACCGGTTGAAGTAGTGCTATGTATGCGGATCAAACGATCACATGATCTCAGAATGTGATGGATCGAGGAATCACATATGATCGGGATGAAATCAAAGGCTCTAATTTGGACATTAGCAAGAATTTGAGGATCGAGGTACATGCATTCATGGCACGTGCATTCACGACATATTTAATTATTGTCCTATTACTTAATGTTGATTATATGTATTCCTTGGAGCATTCAACTTGTCTAAGTGGCGAATATGTGTAGTATCCCATTTGCACTTGAACCTTGCATGCATAGTTGATGTTTGATTTTAGTATAGCACTTCCCTCACGCCATGAAGCTGGATCCAATGAGAATTAGGGAGAGTCGGATGATTAAAGGAAGTGGTTCGGGGAGTTTCATGGAAAGGTGAAGACTATGGGATTGATGGACAAATCGAAATGAAGACTATCTCAAGAATATGTCGGAAGCCCTTAAATCTGGTGATGAATCAAAGAACGATGTAGTAGACGAGGTTATTAAAAGGTACAAGAAGTTATTGTATGATGCTTCCGAAACAAAGAAGATCAACTCAATTTGGGAGCATGAAGATAACCTCTATTTAACCACGACTTTGAAGAAATGGATCCGGGGAAGACAATTGAAGGTCCATTCGAATGGTCCAAGGATTCTGGAGATTCAAAGAAGAAAGATAATGCATTCGAGATGGTGGAAGTGCAAAGAGTGTCGAAAGGATCCACGAGTAAGCCAATGTTACATATCATATAACATACAATCATACAATGAGTTATCTAAAGAGATCAATCTAAATTCCGGAGCATGAAGGATACCTCTATGTAACCGTGACTTTGGAAGAAGGGGATTCGATGGGGGAAATTTTGAAGGTTCCTTTCGGGTTTTCCAAGGACCTTAGAACTTTGAAGAGGAAAAATAATGATTACGAGGTTGGTCTCGCACTCAAAAAGGGAAGAGAATGCCGAGGGAAAATAATTCCATACTTCAAAGGAATACCGAGGAAGAGGAATTATCATAAGGGGAACGAGACCGATTCTTTGGAAATTTTACAAGATGTGTATGAGACAAGGAAATGAAGTTACAAAGATGTTGATGTTTCATTGACTTCGAGGATCGGGTGAAGGGTTTTAGTCATTAATCGAAGTCCGAGGAACTCCATTTTGGGGAAGATGAGAACAAGGCCAAGAGAACACTCAAGAGCGGAATTGGAAATTGAGGAAAGGTAAAGGCTAACCAACAACTATGGGATGAAGTCCGGAATGGTGATTGAAGCGGTGAGTGAACTACAAAGTTCATGGCTCAAGTGTGAGCAAAGAACCTCGACATCAACCAAGTTCCTTAAAGGCAAGCTTTACAAAGCATCTGTGAACGGTACCTCAAACATACATATCACGTGCATCACGCATGTTTGATTTTATTTAAGCTTGTTTTGTTGTTTTCTTTTTGCCTTGTGAGAAGTTTTGAGAGTTCGGGAGTTGTTGTTCTCGATAGGATGAGGGTCGAGCTTTGGAACAGGATCAACAACCTTTTCGAAGACTTTAGTGGTGTGAAGGGAGTTCGGATGTGTGACACTTCGGACTTTAGATCGTGATGAAGTAGATTTGGTTAGAGCTTTGTATAGAGCAGTGTGAGTTCGATAACTATGCCAATCGTTGAATACCGAGCCTTAGAGTTGACTCGGTTGTACTCTAACGGTGAGAGTTGAATCTACCTTAGACCCTCTTTATCGTACGAGTCGAGCAATTCATGACCGGATCGGTTGAAGATTCAAACCGCTTGTGCTTGAAGACCTTTCTTGGGCTAACCCTCGTCCCGATATTATGAACCTCGAACTTGGGTGAATACAGAAAGTTTTTCGAGCTTGAAACTCGAGCAGGCGAACCTGGGGATCAGGTTCTCTTAAGAGGGGGAGATTGTGACACCCCGTCTCTTCGGCATTCTAGGTACGGCGCGACGAGAGAGTTTAATTCGGTAATTTACTTGAATTATGTGATTTAATTGTCGTTTTATTTCTTAAAATTTTCTTACTTGTGTTATTTGAATCTATCTAGACCTATGTGAATTTTGATTATATTGAAATCTATGATAATTTTGGCTTGAACCCAACACCTTTGGAACCAAACCAATTGAACCGGTTAACTTTGAACCGAACCGAATACCTTTGAACCGAACCGGTCCAAGACTTAAAGCCTTGAACCCCTCGTCTTCCCCATTTTTCACATTACACAAGAGAGAGAGAGGGAGAGAAGCTCAACCTTGCTCCAAGTTTTGGTCACCTTTGAAGAACCATAACTCATCCGATTCTCAACCATTTTCCGATTCGAAGTAAGTTCCGAACTCCCCACGACATCCTCTAACTTTCTACCGATCGTTTTTCTCTTGGTTTTGTGTTTTTGTTTGAGTTTGTGGTTGTATGTGAATAGTAGGGGTTTCTTGATCAATTTGTGATATTTGATTCTTGGGTTGATTAGCATGAGTTGTGACTTCATTTATATGCTCTATAGGACCAATATGTTGCATTTAATTCATAGTTTTGGTTGGAATTGCATTTATGGCTTAATGTCATAAATGAGTTTGAATGTGTTTATGTGGGTTTGAGTTTTTGGAACTTTGTTGCATGATTCATGGTTATATATGCATACATTAGTGTATTTAGCATGTAATGTGTTTTTATTGTTGCATTTGTTGGGAAATATGTTGGTATTTTGGAAATTGGTTCGAACCCCTGTTTCTCGCTAGTTTTTCGTTCCAGAAGTGATCCAAGTTGGCGTTTGGTGCCTTAGTGTATTTTGTAAATGCCCGTTGGGAAGCAAAAAATTCGTCACAGAAGGGTTTGACACGGGCGCTTGGCCGTACCTTGAAAACACGAAACGGGCATTTCGGAGGCGGCTGTGTGAAATGTGTTTTTCCAACTTTTGTGGTTCGATTCCTTTGCTTCCGAAATAACTTTGTATGTCATTTTGAGTGTTAATTTGCTACTTTCATGTTTCGTTCTTGTCGTGTGCTCCGTTTATGCATGAACTTGAATTTCTATGCCTTTGTTTGAACTACCATGATTGATTTGAATTATTTGTGGTTTGATTTGATATGAGGTCCCAAGATATGAATAAATATGGCTTGAGTGATGTGTTTACGCATCTCATTTGCATCCATTGCATTCATGATCATAGTCGTGCATCAATGTGGTTCATTTGCTGTCTAAGCTTTGTGTTTTGTCTTCAGTTGGTTCAGGTGCACCCGGGGTGGTGTTTCGTGGTCCGTTCTGATTCTGGGTGAATCATTTGTACGGTTTTGGTTTCTTTGGTATAAGGTGAGGTTTAGGCTTGTTTCTTTTAGTTAATGCGACCTACAACCTTATGTGTTCTTTTTCAAGCCCGCATGCGAATATATACTATATGTATATTAAATATGTGTCTTATGATATGTTATGGATTTTGTTAATCCGATTTGATATGAATCCTTCTGAAATTATAAGTATGGGTGTATATAAGCTTAAAATGGTTTTGCAACGAGGCTATGCTCCAAACTGTGTGTCTTCATGCTAGCTATGGATTAGGTTGACACGGAGAGGTACGTGTATAACATATGGCGAGTTGCACGGTAAGGTACGTTTCTTATGGTATGTGTCTTACGTATGAATCGTACGTTTCCTTCGTTGCGAGTTAGGTATGCTTCCTATGAATCTATTTGAATCCATTTGAATCTATTTGAATCCCTGGGCCCCGGAGGTGTGGGTAAGGGAGACCCGGTACGGCTGTTGGGGTCGTCGGTTATCACCCCTGTGCACACGCTCCTTTGAAGTACCTACGCGCGACTCTAAGGGAGATGGAGAAGGCGTGGTACTTTGAGCCTTCGGCTGAGGCCAGAGAAGGTACGTTGAGGGATCGCGACCCCACGTATATTGAGTTGCACGATGTGGGCCGTAACCCGCGTGCAGACTTCCGGAGAAAGGTTGGAATACGGGAATTTGAATCTATGAATCCTATGAATTTATGAGTTTATTCTTCCTTTTGAATCTTTTGATTACGGAGTAAGGTTGGAGACCCGTACTCACCGGGTATTTGAATTCTTTTGTTTTGATGATTTTGAAACGGGATAGGAGATTTCGCTTTTAATAAGAGATTTATACGATTAAGTTCTGAATTTATGGATTTATGAATCAATTTGAATATATATGAATCCATGTGAGTTTGATTATGTGAATCGATCTGAACCTATTTGAATCCCTATGAGTTTTATATGAATCTATATGCTTTCTTGAATCAATGAACCCTTACGAGTTTTCGTACTTAAGAATATACGAATATAAGTATAAGTATGAGTTCTTTTGGAAAATGGCTTTGATATGTAAAACCCTATTCCTGGTTCATAGTCTTTTGTTCGATACGTGCTTTGCTCTATATGCATATATGTGTTGGTGTGCGTTAGCCCCCTCACTCAGTCGAGTTGTAGACTGACCCTCTCCCTCCTCAATCTTTTAGTGTGCAGGTTTGCTTTGGAGTTTGGAGCTAGGCGGAGTTGAGTCAAGTCTTTTGTGTCGGTCGGTCTGAGTTAGATCGGTCTGCATTTGCATTTGTATTAATTTGATTCGGATCAATATGTAAGATTTGTATACGTATGCTTGTGCTATTGTTATTTGAATAGGCCTTGTTGGGTTTTGTAATTTGTCTAAAAGAGGCCTGAGGAGCCCAAGTCTGCATGTGATCCGTGCGTTTAATTTCTGTAGGCCCGTGGCCAATACATGTGTTGAATTTTGTCTTCCACTGCTATCTGCTTTGTTGGTTGGTTTTGCTTGACTGGGTCTACGTTCCGCCTAGCTTAGGTGTTTTTTTTGTTTGTCTCCCGTTCACTACGGTTTGATCCAGGTGCGGACTCTCCATTTCGTTGCTCGGGTTGGACCGTAGTGCGGGGGATGTGGTGCCTCACGTGCGGGGTGCTACACACGAGTCGCGGCCGTGACCAAGATTGTTCTTGGTCCGATCGCGGCCGCGACCTGCTCGATTCTGGAGCAGAACGCAGCAAAAACAGGGTATCAACCACACCAAATCTCAACCAACAGGAGCAGGTAAGGAAAGATAACAAAAGATCAACAAATCAGTTGCAAAGCTACTCTCAAATGTGCATCAAAGTGATCAAACGTGAGTAATGAGGTGCAAGTGATCATGTCATGTAATTTCTCCCAATACTCATTAATGGCAAGTCATAAATCCTTCAACTACCACAAAAAATACAAGTTCATAATTGAAATAAGGAAACTAAGGTTATCACAAACATGGCATAAAACCAACAAAAGCATCATGAATTCCAAGAGATCAAAATTCTCATATATAACATAACTATTCATATAAATCTCCAAACTCCATGAATATAACCTCAAAACTAGGGATGCATGGATCAAAGTGACCACCAATGAATGTATAACACAACCCTAAACTCACCTTGTGGATTGGATGAAGGTTGGATGAGAGTTGAGCTCCAAAATCTCCAAGGAATGCAAGGTGACGGGAATGGAACTTGAATCAGGGGTTTGTGGTTGAATTTCTCTCAAGTGGTGCATTTTTCGGTTTGGAGAGAGTGGAGGGAGATAGTGGGCTGAAATAGGGTTACAAGGACTCCAACCATGGTTAATTTGGTCAAAGTTTGAATAAGATATGAAGAAAATGGCAAAAGGTGGCAATATTTCGGACAACTTACTTTTCGGTTGAATTTCAGAGGTTCAAATGATTTTGGAAAAATATGAGGCTAAGTTTATGAAACCTGAATCTTTGATTCATGTAGCACCCCTACACGTGTAGATGCCACACCCCCGCACTATAGGTCAATCCATATACGAAACGGGTAATCCGTACATGAACTAACCTATAACAAACGGGTGACAATGCAAATAAAAGAACACGCTAGCTAGGCGGGACTAGACCCTCAAATGAAAATAAATCCAATACATGAAATTCATAAGCGGAAGCATAATAATAACGTATCATCATATCAATACATTATCATCTTCCTAATAATATCCACATATAAGTGCTCAAAACTATTAACATGATACTCTGAATGCTAATACATGGAAAGAAACGGTATACTAGACTCAGCTGGATAAATGTAACGCCCCGGCTTTTTCTGTCATTAGCATGACGTATGTGTTTATCGATTTGCGTGAATTAATTGTTTATAAGTGTTTTATATATATTTAGTCCAATTATTAAATTGTTAAATATGTGATTAATTGAAATATTGGAAATTTAAATGAATTCTTTAATGTTATACACTTATATGTTTTGATCGCGTGCCGTTCCTACTTGGCTTGAATTCGTAATTTTGTGAAATTTTAGTATGTTGTAGATTTAGGTGTTATGAACATGTTTACATGCTCGTTTCATGTTTTTGATCTTTTTTGGTGTGTTAACGAATTTTATTTTGGGAACCAGGCCAAGTCGGGAGATTAAGGGCATTCGACGCTCCTCTGGTTCCGGACGGCATATCTTGAGCTCGGGAATTCGGAATCAAATTTCAGAAGAGGCGTCGGACTCGTAAAGAAGAAAGGAAACCAAGGAACCTAGATTCATATTTTTCTAATCCCGTTTGGACCCCCGTATTTTGCCCGGAACGAACAGCTCGCGCAAAACTGCCACCTTTCACGGTTTTCGATGTATCTCCCTCAATTCTTGACCAAATATCCTCATACTTGGGCCCAACTCACCCTAACATAACCCCCTACCACCCTATGTCTCCCTCACTTCGACAATCAGCTGAGAAAAGGGAAGAGAAGCAGCCAAAACCGAGATGAAGGGAGAAGGAAAAAAAAAAACTATTCACCATCCTTGATTTTGAGCTCTTGTCACCACCATTTCTTCTCCAACTTGAAAGGTAAGAACATGATTGAATTCTCTATCTCCTTGGGATCATTTCAAGCCAGGTTGCTCCTTTTCATCCATGATTTCTTATGATTTGATGATTGGCATGAATAGTTAGGTTTAGTTTTGATTTTGAATTGATTGATCAAACATGTGTTATATGAACTTTTATGAGTGATTTCTTAGTCTTTGAAGCTGCTATGTTGCTTTTCCTAAACTTAAACTCATGAATTTTGAATATATGATGATCCACCTTTAATGGAGAATTAATTTCTTGAAGATGAAGATTCATTCTTATTGATCCTTTCCTTCCCTTCTCTTGTCCGGTTGTTGTAAGTGTTGTGGGATGAGTTTTGCTATGTTTTCTTGATCATTTCATGCCTACCTTTGCTGCCTTATTGCTTCCCTTGTTCTTCCCCTCAATCAACCCCTGTTTCTGCTCTTTTTCTCACAGAAACACCTTACCCGGGCGGGTAAATTTAGTGAGGAAAAAGTACCCGGGCGGGTACTTCTTGTCCAGAAAGTTTCTGGACAGTTTTCCCCGGCTGGGGAACTTTTTCCTTGTGATTTACCCTTCATCCGAGCTCCGTTTGATCTGATTTTTGGACACAATCAACTTCTTTAAGTTGAGAACACTCTCCAATTGGAATCACCTCAATATCTTTTCTGGTTTCTGAGATATGGTCATTTTAATTTTGTGTTGCCAATTTTCCAAGACACTGCATTCATCCAACTTCCAGCTTACGCCATTTTCACGTCGCTTTGAAATAAAATTCTAGATATATATCCTCGGAAAGCTATGTTTGTCTAGTTTCATATCCAACAAACAAAACCTAATTCCAACTTCTAGAACTCAAGATATGTTCGATTCTTTACAGCTTGCGCATTCCCGAAAACTGTCAGCTCAAATCCATCCTCTTGCTTTCCTTCCACTTCCTCGAACTCCGTATGTGGTTTTAGTGAATCTATAAATGATTAATTGATAATATATGATATGTTTGATTATTTATTTTAATTTTATGGTGTCATTTGATAAGTGTAAACGTGATTTTTAATGCATGAACTTTTAAATGACACGTGTGAAGCTTTCTTGTATCCTTTGCCTCTCTTATGTATTTTAAACTCTCGAATGCTCATGAAATGTTATAATAAGTTTTATTATGTGTTATAATTTTTATATTAAAGATGTGGAGTGCTTCGATATGATTTTGTCGGGTAACGAACTAATATGTTATAGCTTGGCTTAAGTGCTTCCATCTGAAGTGTTAAGTGATTTCTTGCATTCTTTCGAGGTCTTAAGTAAATTCTCTTACCTCTATATTTATTGTATGTATTGTAAACATGTTGATATGTGTATTATGATTATGGGTTGAAGATTATGGCTCGATTTATTATGATTCATGAAAAGATATGAAACGAATGAATATGACACCTTCATTTCTTGAAAGTACTTTAATGAATCGCTCGTTTATGTGTTTCTAAGGTATTAATTGTACACATGAACATCGTCATAGCATGTTGTTACTTTTTATGCGTCTCATATTTTGTGCATGATAATCCGTGCGTCTTATGTGGTTCATGTAGCGTCTTGAGTCTCACGAATGCACTATATTGTCTCTTGTACAGTTTCTCCAGGGCGGAGACTTGCCGGGTTGTTAGGCCTTTTTCAAGTATTCTTTTCTTCTTGGTATCGTTCGGTGAGGTGTACATGTGGGTTTCTCTACTATTTAGATGAATGACCCTATATACTCCCAATGTGTAAAGATTTCGGCCAAAAGTATATATATATATATATATATAGGGTTGTTTTCAAGAGTCAATGATTTTTAAAGTAAAGCCCTTCTTTTATGAACCTACCTAATGTTTTGGCGAGAAAGAATGAATGAATGCACAAAATTGGGCCCAGGGACTTGGTGTGGGTGGTGACCAGAGGAGGTATGGGCTGATGGTGAACCCTCACACTAGCCCCACCAATGAACGGCGTAACCGGACCTCGTTAGGAGTTAGCGAGGAATGGACACTGAGTGCCATCTGGGGAGTCATGTTTCCCTTTTGGTCAATGAATGGATGGTTCGGGCCGATCACCCAGCCATCATCCGGAGGAAGAAGGTGTAAATGTTTATGAATGTGCAGAAAATAATGTTATGCATGAATGAAAGAACGAAAGAAAAAATGTTTAATGAACTACACGAGGTGTTGGTTGGAGATAATGCACGCCCACTCGCCGGGCCACAAACAACGTAATGAAAAATGAACGTTATAATCCCTTTTGATGACTTATTTATTTCACCCACTTAGGAAATGCTCTAAAAACCTCATTTGAGATTATAACTTGCATGTGAATGTTTAAATATTGTTCTATATGTTACTTATGCCTCGTTTTATACCCACCAGTCTCGTATAGACTGAACCCGATTTGTTTTCAGTTTCTTTGCAGGTTTGGAGTGCTAGGCGGGGAGTCTAGTTTGTCAAGTCTATTGGTTAAGTTTGAGTCACTTCATATGAATTTTGTAATTTGACTGAATTTGCAAGAATGGTTAAATGTATGACTATGATTATGATTATGGAATTATGTTATGCACAAATTTTCGAGAATATGTTATTGTGCTAGTTGAAACCGTTATGTGGCTTGAATTAGTACTAGATTATATGCTATGCTTCCGCCTTTGGCATTTATTCTTGTCCCTTTTGATTTGGTTGCGAAGGTTTAGCTCCCGCCTAGCCTAAGGAGTGAGTGAGTCCCCGTTCGCTGTGAGCTAGGTTCATACATGGACTTTCCATTTCATGTGTGGATCAGGCTCATAGTGCGGAGGATGTGGCATCTTTCCGGTTGGGGTGCTACATCCTTAAGTGCCCTAGGTTGCAAAATCGGGGTTCGCGTGTCGTGATTGAGTCAGTTTAGGTCGTGCGGCATAGGGATTAATTGTCAACGTGTACATTGCATTGATTCTTGACCTCAATTGTGGTGTTTGACTCAAGATGTTGAAAATTTATATGTTGAAACTTTTTTTACTTCAAACTTTTCGATTATGTGTTACATTTTGCATTAAATACGTGTTTTATAATTATGTGCCATAAGCATATACTAATCCACATGCATCCATATTTGAGTTGAATCTTTGATTGTAGGTTATTATCATGTTAAGAAAGCTATTGTCAACCTCAACAACGAGTTTCTTCCACTAACCATTGGAAGGAGTGTGGAGACAATGGGATTTGGAGGTTGGGTGTTGTACCTTCAGGGCTTACAAAATGCTACATTCCCTTGTTCGGCATCATGAGCGAAGACTTGGATTATGGAGGAAGTTCGTCAATCTCATCCTCTCAACAAATCTTGAAGATTATTAATATAGAATCACCGTGGGGACTTGAAGCACCAGTTCAAAAGATACGTTAGACAACGTGATGAGCGGGAATTTATATTCATCCGAGTATGAAAATATTCAATGCAAGATCAAATCATTTAAGATTCCCCACCGAGACCTCGAAGATGAAAGAAGGGAATGGAGAGGTGCCAACCTCGTGGATTCGTAACGGAACCATGCAAGTGAGCATAATCGATATACTAACTATCGTGAATCAATAAGTGGACCTAAAGCGGAGATATGAAGAAAATCGGGAGAAATTGGGCTATATCAACTTCTCGGGAAGTTTGGTGAGATAAGAACGCAATCAAAGGCTTGGAAGCAAACGAGAATTGGAAATCATCATCAATGATCGAACAATGTTCAACCTTGCAACTTATGCTCGCAATATTGATATCAAAGTACAGAATATCGTGCTAAAGTCAATACTACGGTGACATGTTTAATGCATTCATAGCATGTGCATCATACATTATAATTAATCATTTAAATTCTTACCATACGCCTTTAACGTTATATTTGTCAAATTATTGTTGGATATTCGTTCATTGAAGTATGTGTTTTGATGATAATTGATGAATTGATGTTGCATCTCTTTCTTGAAAATATGTGCTACACACATTGACATCCTAACCCAACATGCATTGTTTGAGTGTTTACTTGTTAGAACACTTTCTTTGTTTAATGCTTCAACTACTAATTCAACCGAAACTCTATCGAACCGGGGTAATAAGCACATTTTGGGTGACCGGATTAAAATGGAGATGAAAATCAAATTCTAGAAATTAAGGGTTGGAGTTGACCTCAAGTGGTTGGGATCAAACGAGGAAAAAGAGTGGGATTCTGGATTTCAAGAAGGTTAAAAGAGAGAATTAAGGGAGCAATGGACAAGGGATGTTATCCAAAATCAATCAACTCGAAATAAATGTGGGTAATACAACGAGCCATCTTTTAGCTAGAGTTGTTCGGTCGAAGAGGATTAGGAATTTTGATAAAATATCAAAGATAGAGTTCAATTTGAGAAGGCGAAACTCTTAAGGGGGAGAGCGTGATCGAGAGACAAACTTAAATGTAAGGTTGTGCTCGAAGAAGCATTATAGTAGGAACGATGGAAATGTAAGTCTTGGTAAGCATGGTAACCCTAATGATAGAGATGGGAAAAGAATGAGATGGTCTATCAGTCTAAGACCTTCAAAGTGGAGATAAATTTTGCTGAGGAAACACCAAGACTTAATGTCGCCGATCTCTTGTTAGGGGACACGTACAAGTTCAATCTCCCAAGCTTGCAATGATTGGTTCTCTACGCAATCGTATCTTAGGTTCTGAGGATGATGGAATTATGAGGGAGATTCTACTGGACCTTTTATGCCAATACTGGAGAAAGGGAGTTGAATCAGATCATCATGTCTCATGATGGTGTCTCCGTGGAAGCCATTTCAACTAAGTATGGAAAGGGGTTCGGACAATACAACCAAAATAAAACACTACTACATCGCTAGTCGTTTTGCATAATGACTTAGAAGGAATTTGAGAAGAAAGGAATCAGAGAGAAGTGACTATGGAAGGACTTCAATGGAACCTCAAGAATTATTTGGGAAAATTTTCCCCTCGATTAGAGATTTGAGCGGACCAGAATAAAATGCACGCTTAATGGCTCCAAGAGGACGAAAGCACAAAGAAAGATTCACAAAGAGATTGATCCAAATTTTGGGAACCGGTGATCACAACTCGCTCTGGAAAGAACTCGTGAAGAAGATGGTGACCGTTAATTAGGAAGGTTATTCGAATTTCAAAAGCTTCATCAAATTACAGAAGGAGACATGAACCGTAAAGAAATCGATCCCAAAACTTTGAAACGTAGCATGAAACTGGTTTTTTTTTTTTTTTTTTTTTTTTTTTTTTGAAGGGCAAGTTGATTGGATAAGGCGCAACGTATAACTGAGAGATAAAAGAAAGTAAGAAGGGATAAGAATCAATGTGGAATCAAGAATAGGGCCAGCCGAGAGTCTCATCAGTTTCTCAAGTGGACACGTTGAAGATAGTAAAGATAAGCCAAGAGTCGAGCTAGGTTTTGGGTTCAGAACATGCCTTGGGACTATGAAAGCTTTAACTTCAAATTCGTTTCCACGGTGAACGGTACATCAGACATTCATGGCATATGCATACACGCATTGTTAATTTAAATAATTTTGATAATATGTGTTTTGATCCCTTGATGTGTTAACTAATTTTGTATGATCGATGTTAGATGTAACTGGTAGTTATTACCTGGTTTTGTGTGATTGTTTTGATTATAAATTGTCGTGATTGAATGTTTTGATGCCTTCTTCGTGATGTTTGTTCCTTGGTGTGTTATATTTTATGTCTTAGTGAGTTTTTCTTGTTGTTGTTTGTGAGAGACGGGGTGCTCTCGTTGCTTGTAAGAGACGGGGATTCTCTTATTGCTATTCGAGAGACGGGGTTCACTCTCTCCCAGTTGTTTGTGAGAGACGGGGTGCTCTCTTTGTTTGCGAGAGACGGGGTTCTCTCATTGTTGATCGAGAGACGGGGTTCTCTCCTTATTGCTTGGGAGAGACGGGGTTTTCTCATTGTTTGTTCCAAGGCGAGAAGTGAATCCGAGGACGGATTCTTTTAAGGGGGAGAGGTTGTAACGCCCCAGCTTTTTTAGTCATTAGCATGACGTATGGGTTTATCGATTTGCATGAATTAATTGTTTATAAGTGTTTTATATATATTTAATCCAATTATTTAATTGTCAAATATGTGATTAGTTGAAATATTGGAAATTTAAATGAATTCTTGAATGTTATACACTTATATGTTTCGATCGCGTCCCGTTCCTACTTGGCTTGAATTCGTAATTTTGTGAAATTTTAGTATGTTGTAGATTTAGGTGTTATGAACATGTTTACGTGCTCGTTTCATGTTTTGGATCTTGTTTGTTGTGTTAACGAATTTTATTTTGGGAACGAGGCCAAGTCGGGAGATTAAGGGCATTCGACGCTCCTCTGGTTCCGAACGGCGTATCTTGAGCTCGGGAATTTGGAATCAAATTTCGGAAGAGGCTTCGGACTGATAAAGAAGAAAGGAAACCAAGGAACCTACATTCATATTTTTCTAATCCCGTTTGGACCCCCGTATTTTGCCCGGAACGAACAGCTCGCACAAAACTACCACCTTTCACGGTTTTCGATGTATCTCCCTCAATTCTTGACAAAATATCCTCATACTTGGGCCCAACTCATCCTAACATAACCCCCTACCACCCTATGCCTCCCTCACTTCGACCATCAGCTGAGAAAAGGGAAGAGAAGCAGCCAAAACCGAGATGAAGGGAGAAGGAAAAAAAACTATTCACCATCCTTCATTTTGAGCTCTTGCCACCTCCATTTCTTCTCCAACTTGAAAGGTAAGAACATGATTGAATTCTCTATCTCCTTGGGATCATTTCAAGCCGGGTTGCTCCTTTTCATCCATGATTTCTTATGATTTGATGATTGGCATGAATAGTTAGGTTTAGTTTTGATTTTGAATTGATTGATCAAACATGTGTTATATGAACTTTTATGAGTGATTTCTTAGTCTTTGAAGCTGCTATGTTGCTTTTCCTAAACTTAAACTCATGAATTTTGAATATATGATGATCCACCTTTAATGGAGAATTAATTTCTTGAATATGAAGATGCATTCTTATTGATCCTTTCCTTCCCTTCTCTTGTCCGGTTGTTGTAAGTGTTGTGGGATGAGTTTTGCAATGTTTTCTTGATCATTTCATGCCTACCTTTGCTGCCTTATTGCTTCCCTTGTTCTTCCCCTCAATCAACCCCTGTTTCTGCTCTTTTTCTCGCAGAAACACCTTACCCGGGCGGGTAAATTTAGTGAGGAAAAAGTACCCGGGCGGGTACTTCTTGTCCAGAAAGTTTCTGGACAGTTTTCCCCGGCCGGGGAACTTTTTCCTTGTGATTTACCCTTCATCCGAGCTCCGTTTGATCTGATTTTCGGACACGATCAACTTGTTTGAGTTGAGAACACTCTCCAATTAGAATCACCTCAATATCTTTTCTGGTTTCTGAGATATGGTCATTTTAATTTTGTGTCGCCACTTTTCCGAGACACTGCATTCATCCAACTTCAAGCTAACGCCATTTTCACGTCGCTTTGAAATAAAATTCTAGATATATATCCTCGGAAAGCTATGTTTGTCTAGTTTCATATCCAACATGAAAAACCCAATTCCAACTTCTAGAACTCAAGATATGTTCAATTCTTTACAGCTTGCGCATGCCCGAAAACTGTCAGCTCTCACCAAAACTTGCTCAAATCCGTCCTTCTGCTTTCCTTCCACTTCCTCGAACTCCGTATGTGGTTTTAATGAATCTATACATGATTAATTGATAATATATGATATGTTTGATTATTTAATTTAATTTTATGGTTTCATTTGATAAGTGTAAACGTGATTTTTAATGCATGAACGTTTAAATGACACGTGTGAAGCTTTCTTGTATCCTTTGCCTCTCTTATGTATTTTAAACTCTTGAATGCTCATGAAATGTTATAATAAGTTGTATTATGTGTTATAATTGTTATATTAAAGATGTTGAGTGCTTCGATATGATTTTTTCGGGTAACGAACTAATATGCTATAGCATGGCTTAAGTGCTTCCATATGAAATGTTAAGTGATTTCTTGCATTCTTTCAAGGTCTTAAGTAAATTCTCTTGCCTCTATATTTATTATATGCATTGTAGACATGTTGATATGTGTATTATGATTATGGTTTGAAGATTATGGCTCGATTTGATATGATTCATGAAAAGATATGAAACGAATGAATATGACACCTTCATTTCTTGAAAGTACTTGAATGAATCGCTCGTTTATGTGTTTCTAAGGTATTAATTGTACACATGAACATCGTCATAGCATGTTGTTACTTTTTATGCGCCTCATATTTTGTGCATGACATGCCGTGCGTCATATGCGGTTCATGTAGTGTCTTGAGTCTCACGAATGCACTATATTGTCTCTTGTACAGTTTCTCCAGGGCGGAGACTTGCCGGGTTGTTAGGCCTTTTTCAAGTATTCTTTTCTTCTTGGTATCGTTCGGTGAGGTGTACATGTGGGTTTCTCTACTATTTAGATGAATGACCCTATATACTCCCAATGTGTAAAGATTTCGGCCAAAAGTATATATATATATATATATATAGGGTTGTTTTCAAGAGTCAATGATTTTTAAAGTAAAGCCCTTCTTTTATGAACCTACCTAATGTTTTGGCGAGAAAGAATGAATGAATGCACAAAATTGGGCCCAGGGACTTGGTGTGGGTGGTGACCAGAGGAGGTATGGGCTGATGGTGAACCCTCACACTAGCCCCACCAATGAACGGCGTAACCGGACCTCGTTAGCAGTTAGCGAGGAATGGAAGCTGAGTGCCATCTGGGGAGTCATGTTTCCCTTTTGGTCAATTAATGGATGGTTCGGCCCGATCACCCGGCCATCACCCGGAGGAAGAAGGTGTAAATGTTCATGAATGTGCACAAAATAATGTTATGCAAGAATGAATGAAAGAAAGAAAGAATGTTTAATGAACTACACGAGGTGTTGGTTGGAGATAATGCACGCCCACTCGCAGGGCTACAAACAACCTAATGAAAAATGAACGTTATAATCCCTTTTGATGACTTATTTATTTCACCCACTTGGGAAATGCTCTAAAAACCTCATTTGAGATTATAACTTGCATGTGAATGTTTAAATATTGTTCTATATGTTACTTATGCCTCGTTTTATACCCACCAGTCTCGTATAGACTGAACCCGATTTGTTTTCAGTTTCTTTGCAGGTTTGGAGTGCTAGGCGGGAAGTCTAGTTTGTCAAGTCTATTGGTTAAGTTTGAGTCACTTCATATACATTTTGTAATTTGATTGAATTTGCAAAAATGGATAAATGTATGACTATGATTATGATTATGGATTTATGTTACGCACGAATTTTCGAGAATAGGTTATTGTGCTAGTTGAAACCGTTATGCGGCTTGAATTAGTACTAGATTATATGATATGCTTCCGCCTTTGGCATTTATTCTTGTCCATTTTGATTTGGTTGCGAAGGTTTAGTTCCCGCCTAGCCTAAGGAGTGAGTGAGTCCCCGTTCGCTGTGAGCTGGGTTCATACATGGACTTTCCATTTCATGTGTGGATCAGGCTCATAGTGCGGGGGATGTGGCGCCTTTCCGGTTGGGGTGCTACAATAAAAGACACGACCCGACTCCCGCCTAGCACGCCACGAACAAAACCTGAAAGGTGGAGGTGTCAGTCTGTGAAGACCGAGTGAGGGGCATAAATATATATAAGCATAAGTAGCATGCAAGTTATAATCTCGGGTAAGGTTTTGTAACTAAAATAATATAAATGCAAGAATAACATAGAACTCGCCCGAGATTACAACTATCAAGTTTAACACGATAATCATGTTTATTATAACCATCAGTGGCCCTGGCGAGGGCGTGCACGATCTCCAACCAAACCTCGACAGTGAACAAGGATTACACTTTCATTTATTTAGGTTATCATACAAGTCATTATAGTGCACACGATCAACAACACGAAATCCATCCTTCACCATTGGTGGTGGGTTTGCAAGGCCCGAACCACCCACGATAACACGACGTACGTCGGGAGCATGACTCCCACGTATGGGACTCCTTACTCCACCAAACCTCCTGGTGGATTCAGGGGGCATCCCCACGGTCTGAGAGAGGTGTGTGAGTTACCCTTCAGCCCTATGCTTTCCCGGTTGGCTCAAACACTCACTCTCGGGCCCATAATGCACGATACACGATAATTCTCCAAACACGATCACGGTTCAATCACGATAACACGATACACGGCTTGCTTGTCATGAACACGATTAGTTTTCAAGAAACATGATTTAATTTCAAAGAACACGACTTGTAACATGATACACGGGGTAGTTGTTAAATCTTTTGTTCTTGGGAAACGATTATGGAGATATATATACATGTAATTTGGCCGAAATCCACGTAAAGGTTATATGGTTCTAGATAACTAATAGCTAAACCTCACCTTTACTGACAAAATGCAAGTCGAGACACGGCCTATGGCCCCTGCTCCACGTCACGAGAAGATGATCTGTGCAAGGGATACATGTATACATGAGACTTGACTCTAAATGGACCAAATATGACGAACGGCGAAAATGCAACGAGATGACGAGCAATGAACAATGGAGTATGAAAATATCTTGTTTCGGCACATAATCGATCATATAATAGCAATTTGGGATCAAAGAAATCATTGGATCATGGTGCTAAAAATTACATTTTATGCAGAATGTTTTGTTCTGCCAGACGACATGGAACGGCCGTTCCGGCTCTGTCAAGAATAGTGCCCTAGAAAGCCGATTAGTCATAATCCGTTTTTGGACTTTTCTAGTATCACAGAATCTTTGAATAATATATGATTGATTAATATCATAGGCAAACACTTCTTTACATGCTCTTGTTTGGTATGCGTTTACTTTAGCTGTGCATGTATGAGAACTCCCCTAATCCTGATGACTTGAGGACTCTACCATTTAGGTGAAATGGTTCATGAAACGAGCCCTATATCACATAAGTCATGATTAGTAAAATACTCCAAGCCGATGAGTCCTACCGACAGTGGGAGTGTCAACCTGACTCCTCTAAGGCTTGCTTGTGGGATCACGCCCTCAAGAAGGACCACCTTGTTTCATGGAGGTGCAAAGTGCATAGTTGATACGTGCGTGATACATGAGGGTGCTTACTTTAATAAGTAAGTTCACTGAGGTGCCCCGTGTGAGAACATTCCTAAATGGGAAGGGAAGTTTCTATTTCAGGAAATGGAAACTTCCAGATTAGGAAATATCTCACGAGTCATTGATGTCATTAATTGATCCTTAGACTTGAGGTTCCTTGTCACTTTATGAGTTAACTCTGTAGTCTTACGTATAAGCTTTAAAGGGTGTCGCCTTAGACAACTGATTCAAGGCTTATGCTGGGGCTGCACAAGTGATTCATGAAAATGAATGAGAATCAAGAAAGGACGTACACTTGCATATGCAAGGTGATCTCTTATTGTGTAAGTCATTCATATGCCATATGGTTTCTTGGATTGAGATCAAATGGATATGAAATGCACTTAGCTTTAAGACCAGATTATTAGGGTTCTAATTATTCCCTTACCCTAGATCTTGGTTGAGAGATAGTAAGTAGGAGGATTGTATCTCACATGAATCAATAACTTAAAGGTTCGGTCGAATCCGAACATTCCAATTCAGCTAGGGGTTAAACACTTGTTGCTAGACTATGGTCGTTTAATCTGTGGATTGATTAATTAATTAGTGAATTAATTAATTAGAGTCACTGCTAATTGAATTGAGAACCTAGAGAGTCACACACAACAACTTGGTTACATGAGTTGAGGCTTTAAAATGATTAAACGAGTTAATCGGGCCAAAGGATTCCACACGTGTGAAACCACACGTGTGGGTCACGTGCGTGACACGTGTCCTTCATGGACACATGTGCATGTGCGTGGATAATTATTTGGTGATTAAATAATTAATGTGTTAATTATGTAATAGACTTTGGTTTAATTTTGAATTAAAAAGAAAGTCTAATTTTGGAGAAAAATAATCTAGTTAATTAATTGTGAATTAATTAATTAGATAAAAATAAGTTATTTATTTTAAATAAATAAAGTATAATAATATCCAAAACGGTTTGGATATTTTAGCTCTCTTGAAAGTTGATTTGAATTTGAATTCAAAGTCAAAGTCAAAATTACTTGATAATCAAGTAATAGGAGAGAGGGACCAAATCCTTAGCCCAAAAGGACTAGGGTTTGGGCGTCCCTTCCCCTCCTATAAATAGGGGAGCTCGAGCTCCTCTTGGGGCTAATCGAGAATTCTTTTGGTTCATGTGTTGAACACCTTCCCTTCTCCAAGATAAACGAAACCCTAGGTTAAGCCTAAACACTAACTAGAGAACTAGCATCCTTACTAGTCAGATTGTAGTCAAGTTGGTGGACTATCTCTAGAGAGCTTCAAGTTAGAAGTTTTAAGATTCGAGCTTTAACAAGGAAAGGGGATCAAGCCGCGAGAAAAGCGTTCTTGGGTGGCTTAAAACGCTTCCAGAAAGAATAAAAGAAAAGTAAGTTTCTTAACTCTACGAATTTGGATACACGATTGCGAGTCCAAGGTCCTTTTGTTGGAAAATTTTTAAATTTCCGCTGCTTTCTGATTCGTGTTTTCCAACATGCTGGGAACGGCCCTTCCGGCACGCAGGCCAAAATGGGAACGGCCGTTCCCAGGCTCGGCCACCTATTTCATTTTATAAATAAGACTCGCATCAAGTCGTGTTTTAAGTCATTAGGACTTGAAACGGGAATTTTAATTTATTGGCTAAATTTAAATTCTCGCAAAAGCATGTTAGGTGATCATGGGTTTAGATCTATGTATGGTTTTAATTTATGCACAAGGATGGTTTAAATTGGGGTTGGAGCCCTATAGTTTCGTTTTTCAATTGAGGTTGGAGCCTCACTTATGTGCGTATTGTTATGTGATTTATTATGTGGCTTTCCATATTACTGTTTTTTAGGCCGGGGTATGCCCCGTGTATTTGTCTAAGGCCAATATGAAGATTGAGCCTTATTACTTTATGTCCTTTTCTTTTTATTGTAATTTGAGAATAGAGATAGGTGGTGAGGTTTTATTTTCATTTTGGAGACAATGCACCCATGGAGTAAGATGGACCACATTCAAGTAACAAGGAGACCATAAGTGAAGACCCCTCAAAATGTTAGGGAGGGGAATCTCAATTGTGAAAATGTAATAGAGATAGGGCTCGTATTTTGTTACCGCTTTCCCTTATGTGATTTAAACTGTTTATGTGGCATTTATGTTAGAACTTGTGATTGTGGAGTGGCTCCCACATATCACGCATAAGATAGGTAGAACCCATGATCATCACATGTTAGTATCATGCTAGGACATGTTATTTGCTAAGTGCTTGTGTGAAATGCATTTAAGTTGTACTTGCATTAATCAAGACTAATAAAATTGGATAACATATATGTTGGTGAGGTCGAACCGAACAACTCTTCGGTTGATTCGAAAATTCCCATAAAATATTAAGCTCATTTCGAATAAATAGGTATTTAATTCGAGATGCAAATTTCGAATTAAATTCCTAGCATTCCATCAATAGGTTTTAAGTTTAGTAAGTGAAGCTAGTTATTGTCCGCGAGTCGTGGGATAGCTAGTGGAGCTTATTAGTTCTCAGTTACCTAATTGATCATTTTAAATGATCAATATTTCGTGGTCAATTTTGGCAAGGACGATGTCCGCGAGTCGTGGGTCGTTCGAACTAAGTTTTGATCATGATCTTATGATTGATGGGTCTAGCTTAACGCCTAAGTAAATATGGATGTCGCATGAGTCGTGGGTCCATATTGAAAGATAGGTGATGCAAAAACAATTACTAAGAGTTCTAAAGGTGTTAGAATTGGTAAGTTGTACCTACCTAGGATTTTACTTAGAATGTCCGCGAGTCGTAGGTTCTAGGTAAAATGCTTAGGATCTTAGTACCCATTGGGAAACGTGTTCCTCTTAGATCTTTGGGAATTATAGATCTTTAAAAAACAGTGGGAGCTACATTAGATTAAAGACCTTATCTTTTGTATATCGTTATAATTCATTATGCTCACTAGTTCTCTGCTTAGCATTTAGGTTGTAGTTCTGTGATTCTCTACAATATGAAATGCAAATCCATCGTATCCATCCTTAAGTCAAAAAGGTTGACTAAGTCCTAACTAACTCTAAAATGGCTTCGGATCCTAAAATTCATTTTAGAATCCGAAAAGAGAAATTGTTCTCTACAAGGCGAGATTTTCATTTACTTGAAAATTCGACCCGGGCCAAAAGAGAAGCAAACTGAGGTGAATGGATTTTTCCAAACCATTTAAGAGCAATTGAACCACCTCATAAAAATGTTACAAGGTATAACATTATGGAATTATTCAATATTCCAAATGAGGAAACAAGTGCACACGAACAAGGTCTAAAGATCTTATTCGAAGATCTTGTGGTCTCATTAACCGAGAAAAGAGTTCTCAATGCACTGATTGCTTACATTGCTTCCACCATCATTCAAACCCTTTATGCTCAACTAGAATGATGCTAATGTAGCATAGTTAATCATTTAATTGATAATGGTTAAGAGCATCCTTAAGAAGGAACAAAAGTTATGATGGTTAATTCTTCTTCTAAATCCACTATATTAAAGGCATGAAGACCTGAAGAAGAAGAAACCCTTAAGAGCCCATTAGAGGGGCATGTAAGGGGTACGCCCAAAAGATACTAGAGATCAAATAGGACGTTTGCTTCTATGGTAGCAAATAAGGACTTTGAAAGGGAACTGCAAAGAGTATGAGTACTCTGAAATGTTACCTCGTTTAGTAATTCTACTAGGAATAGAATTCACTAGTCTTGAGTTGATTCTGCATAATCCGTTGTGCAAAGACTCAAAGCACTAATGTTCTGAACATAAAACGAGATAACAAAAGTAAGATGACAAAGCTTCGAATTACTTTGGAACGTTGAGACTTAAAAGGATTAGCAAGTTAGACATCTTATGATCATTTCACGAAAATGAACCTGGAGAGTTAACTTCCTAAGAATCCTATCTCAAACGGAAACGTTCCCGAAACATTGTTTAGGCGAAATGTGGAACTTTCCAAAATTATAGTGGATTTCGATCCATGCTGATGAGTGTAAGATGCTTAATGTAAGCACTAGATACAATCGTCAGTTTAATCATTATGAATGAATATACTTGTTGAAGTACAAATTCGAAACTTATATGAAATTCTTAGAATTTCAAAAGGAGGTTAGGGACCGAAGTAGTCATAAGTTATAGGTAAATCGATATGATAGCCAATATCTTAGCAACTAATTCCTTAGTCATCTTAGAGATAATAGGATTATCTCTCAGTAAACTAATTCGAGAACACCTTAGTGTTTTCGAATGAGGGAATGAAACCTAATAGGATATGGTCCATTCCATAGTAAGCTTTACTGACTTATAATCATTCTAGGAATAAACTCCTAGAATATGCAGTTAGAGATTTTGAATTTAGTGCCTTCCAAAATCAGTCCATTAGTTGCACTATGCAATGTGGCATACTAAATTCCCTAATTATTCTTGTCCAGGAATATAGTGGAATCCTCTTAAGTGGGAGATAAGCTTGAAACGAGTTCAAGTTTATAAAACAATATAGGATATCGTTTCTGCGATTCCCTTGGACAAAGGTTGTCTTTCTCAAGGAATGTACCTTTCTTAAGGAATCGTTCCTATAGAAGAAGAAAGGCAAGCAAGCAGACCTCAAAGAAATTTGAGAATAAATATCCACGCCACATATAGAAGAAACGAGCCCATCTGATAAAACTTAGCCAAATTTTAGAGTATGTACACGTGTGAAACCCTTCTCTTAAGACGCGTTTAGAACGCGTTCCTAGATAGCCAAGGAATTACTTGAAGAGGAGACACTGTCAGATTTGGAATCTGAGTAGTGTAAGCAAGCCTTGAAATCCAATATGGATTCCATATACTCAAACCAAGTTTTAACCTTGGTTGATCCACCTGATAGGATCAAGATTGTGGAGCTTCGAGTGAATGAAAGCATTACAACCTTCTTGATGGTTGAAATGCAAAAGTCCATTTGGATTGTGTTTACCAAATCCTCATATTCTGACTATGAGATATGATAAATGAATATGAGAACTATCTTGTTCAATATGAGATTGAAAGAGACTGAAATAAGGTATTTCTATAAATCTCATATTCAGTGGGAGTATGCATAAGGTATGCAAATCCCTAAAGTCAATCTATGGATTGATAAAGGCTTCTAGGAGTTAGACAATTCGGTTCCATAGGACAGTCAAATCGTTTGACACAGATGGAAGTCGAATAAGTCTCAAAAGTGTACATATGATAGTTAGTGATGTAAGAGTCAATTTTGGTTCTTTAGAAGACGATGTCCTTCTCATTAGGAATGTCAAGGATAATGCGAAAGTTACCAATTCTTGTTTAAGAAACAATTTGACATGAAAGATCTTAGTGATTATCCTAAATTCTCGACATTCAGATCTATAGAAGATCGATCTAAGAGCATAAATGGATTATCACAAAACAAGTACATAACCACGGTACTAAAAGGAGTTTAGTATGGACAATGGAACATCTCTTTTGAAGAGTATGTGTCCTAAGATAACTTTAAGAAAGTTAGAATGTCCAAAATCCCTTAAAGTGAAAGGGTGCATAATGTATGAAATCTTATGTACTAGACTTGATATGGCGCAACACTAAGCGTAGTGGGTCGAATCTAATATGACCTCAGAGAAGGTCATTAAATTTCTGTAAAGGATGTCCTCAGAGTACTTGAGAAGAAATGAGGTTATGTACAGAGCCCAAAAGATCTTGTTGTTAGAAGGATATTTGATGTAACCGTTCTTCAAACATAGATGATTATGAAATCATTGAAAGGATACAACTTCCACCAGAATAGTAATGCAATGTGTTTGAAACGGGTTCCAAGGACGGACATTGCAGAACTCGACTATCGTAGTTGAGAACTTAGTCATATTAAATAACGCTAAGTTAAGTGTTTGGGTAAGAAACTCCATCTAACTGGTTAGATGAAGTTCCTAGCATGAAACAACTCCTTTATCATATTGTATGATAAAAAGGATGGTTGCTCAAGTAAGAGAACCAAGACCTCACCAAGAGACTGAACACGTGATTACGAATCACTTTATAAGGAAAAGGTGTTTCCTAAGAGATGTGTAAACAAGAGGGTCACATCAGCAGAGAATATGGCAGATCCACTTTCGGAACGCCCAAAGTCGATAGGCTCTCAAAGTGCATCTTGAGAAGATGGGACTTAGAGTACCTAAATGGCTTTTACGGGCAAGTGGGAGATTGTTAGGAATAGTACCCTAGAAAGCCGATTAGTCATAATCCGTTTTGGGACTTTCCTAGTATCACAGACAATCTTTGAATAATATACGATTGATTAATATCATAGGCAAACACTTCTTTATATGCTCTTGTTTGGTATGCGTCTACTTTAGTTGTGCATATATGAGAACTCCCCTAATCCTGATGACTTTAGGACTCTACCATTTAGGTGAAATGGTTCATAAAACGAGCCCTATATCACATAAGTCATGATTAGTAAAATACTCCAAGCCGATGAGTCCTACCGATAGTGGGAGTGTCAACCTACTCCTCTAAGGCTTGCTTGTGGGATCACGCCCTTAAGAAGGACCACCTTGTTTCATGGAGGTGCAAAGTGTATAGTTGATACGTGCGTGATACGTGAGGGTGCTTACTTTAATAAGTAAGTTCACTGAGGTGCCCCGTGTGAGAACATTCCTAAATGGGAAAGGAAGTTTCTATTTCAGGAAATGGAAACTTCCAGATTAGGAAATATCTCACGAGTCATTGATGTCATTAATTGATCCTTAGAATTGAGGTTCCTTGTCACTTTATGAGTTAACTCTGTAGTCTTAGGTATAAGCTTTAAAGGGAGTCGCCTTAGACAACTGATTCAAGGCTTATGCTGGGGCTGCACAAGTGATTCATGAAAGTGAATGAGAATCAAGAAAGGACCTACACTTGTATATGCAAGGTGATCTCTTATTGTGTAAGTCATTCATATGCCATATGGAGTCCTTGGCCAAGGCAGTAGATCAAGACATCAAGAAAAGGGTTTCTTGGATTGAGATCAAATGGATATGAAATGCACTTAGCTTTAAGACCAGATTATTAGGGTTCTAATTATTCCCTTACCCTAGATCTTGGTTGAGAGATAGTAAGTAGGAGGATTGTATCTCACATGAATCAATGACTTAAAGGTTCTGTCGAATCCGAACATTCCAATTCAGCTAAGGGTTAAACACCTGTTGCTAGACTATGGTCGTTTAATCTGTGGACTGATTAATTAATTAGTTAATTAATTAATTAGGGTCACTGCTAATTGAATTGAGAACCTAGAGGGTCACACACAACAACTTGGTTACATGAGTTGAGGCTTTAAAATGATTAAACGAGTTAATCGGGCCAAAGGGTTCCACACGTGTGGGTCACGTGCGTGACACGTGTCCTTCATGGACACGTGTGCATGTGCGTGGATATTTATTTGCTGATTAAATAATTAATGTGTTAATTATTTAATAGACTTTGGTTTAATTTTGAATTAAAAAGAAAGTCTAATTTTGGAGAAAAATAATCTAGTTAATTAATTGTGAATTAATTAATTAGATAAAACTAAGTTATTTATTTTAAATAAATAAAGTATAATAATATCCAAAAGGGTTTGGATATTTTAGCTCTCTTGAAAGTTGATTTGAATTTGAATTCAAAGTCAAAGTCAAAATTACTTGATGATCAAGTAATAGGAGAGAGGGACCAAATCCTTAGCCCAAAAGGACTAGGGCTTGGGCGTCCCTTCCCCTCCTATAAATAGCGGAGCTCAAGCTCCTCTTGGGGCTAATCGAGAATTCTTTTGGTTCATGTGTTGAACACCTTTCCTTCTCCAAGATAAACGAAACCCTAGGTTAAGCCTAAACACTAACTAGAGAACTAGCATCCTTACTAGTTAGATTGTAGTCAAGTTAGTGGACTATCTCTAGAGAGCTTCAAGTTAGAAGTTTGAAGATTCGAGCTTTACCAAGGAGAGGGGATCAAGCCGCGAGAAGAGCGTTCTTGGGTGGCTTGAAACGCTTCAAGAAAGAATAAAAGAAAAGTAAGTTTCTTAACTCTACGAATTTGGATACACGATTGCGAGTCCAAGGTCCTTTTGTTGGAAAATTTTTAAATTTCCGCTGCTTTCTGATTCGTGTTTTCCAACAGGCTCCCCTTTGAAAATGGGAACGGTCGTTCCCGGCCTTCCAAAAGCGCGCCAACGATTTTCATTTTTAAAATGCGCTGAAGCTGGGAACGGCCCTTCCAGCACGCAGGCCAAAATGGGAACGGCCGTTCCCAGGCTCGGCCACCTATTTCATTTGAAAGAGTGGGAACGACCGTTCCTACAATACCTTGAGGCGGGAATGGCCGTTCCTAGTTCCTGCAACTGAAAAACAGAGCAGAACAGGGGATAGCTACGGGAAACAATAACAAGGCAACAAAATCAAGTTTGATCCCTCGAATTTGCAAGAAATCTGGGAAATATGATGCATATATGTTCAAAACCTGACAATATACCATTTAAACACTTAGTTCATGAAAATCATTAAGAACTCCAAGCTTCAAGTTCAAACTCATATTCAAATATATTTCCGTATTTTACAAGAATTCATGCTATAATTCATGCTATAATCATGTGTTTATATATCACACAAACAATAATTCATTCAAACCATGATTTCACAAACCCTAGCCCACAAATATATGATCAAGAACCTTGAATTCATGCAAAACACCCACCTTGAGCTCAAGAAATGGAGAAGAAAGATAGGGATGATGATCAAGCTTCAATTCTTGCAATATTTCTTGAAAATTCTTGATGCAAATGGAAGAAATCTTCTCTTATTTGTTGGGGCTGAGGTTCGGTGAGAAAGGATGCAAATTGGGATATGATTCTTGGATGAAATGAGAGCAAAGAAGCTTGGAGATGCATATAACGATTCATCCAATTTTTGAAACATGTGAAAGGCCAATATTTGTTATTTAATCCTTTAATGTTTAAGTCATGCGATTAAGTATGTAAAGTTTTGAAATATGATCAATTAAGTCCTTGAAAAATTATACAATTAGGTCCCCAAAGTTAGGAAAATAATCAAGTAGGGGCAATTTGGTAATTAAAGCATTCCCGGTAATTGTTTCATATAATAAATATTTTTCTATAACTTGAAATAATTTTCCAATGATATGATTCTATATATTTCCATGAAAGTGTACTAAAATTTAAAATTATAAATTATAATGAAACGTAAGAAATTAATTAATGAAAATCGGGGCGTTACAATTCAAGTTCTACGAAGTTGACGGAACTCGACACTGAATTCCCGAGCTCGAGATATCACATACGGAACCAGGGGTGCGCTAATTTCTCGTTAGCCTCATTTTGGTTCCACGAATCAAATAAAATTCAAAACTTAGTCAAATGAATCCGAAAACATGAAACGAGCATAAATCCATATTGATAACACGTATAACTCCAACATATTAAGTTTACACGAAAATTCAAATTCAATTCATATAGAAACGACAAGCAAACAAGTTACACATGCACATAAAGTTGAAGAATTCATATAAATTCAAATAAATAAATAAAAAATAAGGATTTCTAATAATATAAAATAAAACGAATAAAGACGTAATTAAACTAAATTAAATACACACGTAATTATCACATAATTCATACCTAAACGACTTGAAAAGTCGGGGCGTTACAACCTCTCCCCCTTAAAAGAATCCGTCCTCGGATTCACTGGTTGCCCGGAAACAACTCGGGATGAAATATCTTTTCATCTTATACTCCGTCTCCCACATAGCCTCTTCTGTTTCTTCTCCATAATACCTTAACTAGTGGGATTCGCCGATTTCTTAGTTCTTGAAATTTTCGATCCAAAATCTTAACCGGTTTCTGGACGAAGGTGAGATTAGGTTCAATTTCCACCTCTTCAATAGGTAAGTTCGCGGATTCATCCGGGTAATATATTACGAAGTTGGGAAACATGAAATACGTTGTGGATTTCGGTCAAACTCGGAGGTAGCTCCAAACGGTAAGCCGTATCTCCAATTTTCTCAAAAATCTCATAAGGTCCTAAATAACGAGGATTAAATTTTCCTCCTTTCCCAATCCTTGCGAACCCTTTCCTTGGGGAAGCCTTTAAAAATACTCTATCACCCACCTGAAACTCAAGATTCTTTCTCCGCTGATCCGCATAATTCTTTTGTCTATCTTGAGCTGCTTTCATCCTTTGCTGAATTAATTGGACCTTATTAATCGCCGCTCGCACGGCCTTAGAAGGCTTCTCATTCTTTTCCCCTCGTTCCACTCCTTCTTGTTTGGTCCAATTCCATTCCTCAAGGTCCAAAAATAATGGAGATCTACACTTTCGTCCATAGAGAGCTTCAGATAAGGCGCCATTCCCATCGAATCTTGAAAACTGTTACTATAAGCGAATTCAATCAAAGACAATTACTCATTCCACGAACTCGAGAAATCCAATGCACATGCTCTCAACATATCCTCCAAATATTTGATTAACCTTTCCAATTATCCATCTGTCTGTGTAAAATCCCGGATTTCGGGGCCAAGAAGAATTCCTTCTAAAGTCCGTAATCACTATTCATTCCTAAACGTAGAAATTTTCCAAGCCACTTTTACCTATCAAATGTTGGGTTCAAATGAATCATTGCGAAATTTTATGAATTATGGTATCATTCCCCGTACCCTAATTCTCATCCAAACTCCCGTAGCATTAGAAATCGTCCGAAACCCTAACTTTAAAGTATTTCGTATTCAAACACTTTACCTATTCGATATTATACACAAAATAATCCTCGAATTATTTTATGAATCATGATCACTTTCTCGGAAATTAATTGTCATCCTAGCTTCATTTTATGTATTTTATCATATTTTTCCTAATGTAAAACCTTTACTACTTTAACTTTAAACGCTTAAACGTAAAGTGTTTATAATCATTCCAAAGCTCGTTTTAAACTCGTTCTTTTACTATTTTCATTACTTCAAGCTCTTGTCCATAGACCCTTAAATTATTTTTGTATTATTTTATATCTAATTATGACATCATCCATGACATCATGGATGACATTATAAAAAGCTAGGTGTAGGGACAAGAATAGTCCACATTTTTCCTACAAAATTGTTACACTTTTGAGAACCTAATTTCTCCACTTTTTTACCATAAGATTTCTACACTTTTATGATCAAGAATTGTCCACATTTCCAACACAAAATTATAATTCCCTCTAGGTCCCAATTTAATACCTATAAATACCCCCTCATACCTCACATTTAAAGCATCAAAATCCCTCTATTTCCCTCTCTCTCCCTCTCCGAAGGTAAGTTTTTATTTTATGCTTTAAATTCTTGCTTTAATTCATGCTTAGTCAATATAGTATAATTGGTATAGTTAATATATTTTAATTCATGCTTGGTTAATTTATGCTTTAATGTGAATTTATGCTTTATGAATTAATATTTCATGATTAGATATAATATGTTACATTTTCATGAATTATATTTAATTAAATGCATGATTTATGATATGATATAGTACATTCATGGATTTAAATATTCATGATCTTGTTTGATTAAATTCATTCCTAGAACAATTTATTTAGAATTATTTTTCATGGAGAATTTATATATTTTGCTATATTATGTTTCAAATTCTATGTTACAAATATGAATATGATCAAGTATGTTAGACACCTCCTTTGAATATTCAAATAGACTTAAGAATATGCTCTTGACGTTCTTGGATCAATGTGTGGACCGTGTGCTAGTGTATGTGTGAGATATTAATTTTATATTATAAACTGTTTAATTCTTAAGAATTTGAATAGTAAATGTTTTAAATAGTAATTTTGACTTTTTGGTCAACCCATAGGCTGAATATTTTGAAAATATTATGAAAATAATTATAAAATTAGTTTTGGAATTTTTAAATAAAGATTTTATCCGAATTTTCCAAAAATCGGTAACTTGTGAATTATTTTCAAAATATAACCTACATTGTCAAATTAAATTCTAAATTTCTACTCTAATGTTCTAATTAGGATTATAATGTGATTAATAAATATTTAAGTGGTTAAAGAATTCATGAAACCTGATTAATTACTTAATTTCCCTTAAACAGTTTAAAGTAGAGTCTATCGGGAATTCTCTAACATAATATAGTTTATGTGTTTACTTGATTAAAATAATATGTAATCCTTTAATGCATGAACATTATGTGTTTTATGTGCTTATTTGAACCTAGTTCGAAGCCTATAGTAGTTAATACTTTCAGGCGCACTGGAATCCACATTACAATGTCTGACTACCGGTATAGGTGAGGGTTAAAATATTTTCAACTGGAATCATGCCTATATCTATGTATCTATATAACAACTATTTTCAAGCCTACCTATTATTTATGATTTATTATCCTATATACATAGTACTATATTATCATATCCCTTTTAAAGGGAAAATACTTTCATGCCAAAATCAACGTTTTACCAGGACATTATATACTAAGTCCACATTATCAAACGTTGATTCCGGGTTATGCAAGAAAAATATTGTTCTTGATTCATGTCATGGGCCCCAACTGTATCCGTAGCGAGCAATTACCCGGAAGGTATCGGGCCAAGGGTATTGTTGGTGCTACGGACTGCCACCACCTCTTGGTAATGGTTTAACTGGAGGTTAGTTACTCCACGCCAAGGGATGAGGGAGAGATAGCTGCCTCCCGAATCGTGTTCGTGGTCTCTAGGGTTTGATTCCCTATTGACATCAAGGAGTAGTGGAGTTAATATTCTTGGTTTTATTGAAGTATCGGTGCCTTGATCAGCCCGATACGGTTCATACTTCTACAAATATTTCAAACTACCGCTATCACTGTTTTACACATATCATGAACCGTTCCATATTTGCTATATCCTATTGTTAATATTGTAGATCAAGATCTTCTTGATCATATATATGTATATATACATATATCTATAAACCCTCATACCCCCTTCACTTAGTCATTTTAACTAACCCTTTCGCCTATTTTAAAATGCATGATTTTAGGAATCAATGAACGACAACTAGAGGTATCTTGAAGCATTACAACCGTAGGTTGGATCCGATCCTAAGAGTACACTATCTTAAGCCTACTCTCTGTAGAAACAAACCATCTCATACTTTGTCCTTGCATGCCAACCTGTTGTACTCTTTTGCAAACTACTTTGATCAATAATGATAATCCTTGCTCATTGTACGTTATCCTCCCCGTTCATTGGTAAAGTTGAATCTCTTTATCTTCCGCTGCACTGTGACATATACTCCATTCATATATTATCCTGACCGTTCGTCGTAGTATTTCCTGAGTGTTGGGTCTAACCTCTACTCGGGGAGTATTGCGGTGCCGGGTTATAGTGTTGGGGAGGTGCTACAATTAAAGTTGTATCAGAGCCCCAGGTTGCGGAAATCTGGGGTTCATCATTCATAGAGTCTCATATATACTCTCATGTCTTTAGTGCTTAAATTGTGATCAATCACTATTGGGGCGGCCGACCAGCATGTGATATGTTACAATTGTAGTACTAAACCCTTCCTCGATCAAGTCAAGCATACAGTCTTAATCCACACCAAAAACCTGAGTTCTATCAAATCATTCAATTATCAAATTCTTGGTAGATTCGGTTACAAGATCTACATCTCCTTCATCATACTAGCATTCCTAACTCATGGAAACACTTCACTTACACTTTCTAATTCGTTCAAATCTTAAGTTATTAGAATTGCTTCAAGATACCAGTAGGACCGTAAACTAACTTATTAATTTCCTGTGCCTTTATATATGCTTTATCTTCGCTAAAGATGTTGTGTTTGTTAATTGTTGTTACTTGGAAATTTTAATTTTGTGATCATCTGCACATCATTCTCAATTACCATGCATTATATTATCTCTATAAGGGTGGTTGCAGTTTAAAATTTGCATCCCCAAAGTTGTTAAAGGTATGCATTTTAAACACGCCAGTTACTGATCCTGGCGCTATGCATTCATTGCATCACTTATGTGCGCATTTAAACTTCTTACTTGAACAATTACCTTATGTGTTTAAAGTAAGTCCTCCTTTGGAAACCTGTCTTATCATGAATAGAGGATACGAACATTACCTAAAATTATTATGAAACATGAGTAGAATCTGAGGACAGATGCTCTTTAAGGGGGGTGGATTGTAACATCTCGGAATTCGGGGCCAAGAAGAATTCCTTCTAAAGTCCATAATCACTATTCATTCCTAAACGTAGAAATTTTCCAAGACACTTTTACCTATCAAATGTTGGGTTCAAATGAATCCTTGCGAAATTTTATGAATTATGGTATCATTCCCCGTACCCTAATTCTCATCCAAACTCCCGTAGCGTTAGAAATCGTCCGAAAACCCTAACTTTCAAGTATTTCGTATTCAAACACTTTTCCTATTCGATATTATACTCAAAATAATCCTCGAATTATTTTATGAATCATGATCACTTTCTCGGATATTAATTGTCATCCTAGCTTCATTTTATGTATTTTATCATATTTTTCCTAATTTAAAACCTTTACTAGTTTAACTTTAAACGCTTACACGTAAAGTGTTTATAATCATTCCAAAGCTCGTTTTAAATTTGTTCTTTTACTATTTTCATTACTTCAAGCTCTAGTCCCTAGACCCTTAAATTATTTTTGTATTATTTTATATCTAATTATGACATCATCCATGACATCATGAATGACATCATAGAAAGCTATGTGTAGCGACAAGAATTGTCCACATTTTTCCTACAAAATTGTTACACTTTTGAGATCCTAATTTCTCCACATTTTTACCATAAGATTTCTACACTTTTATGATCAAGAATTGTCCACATTTCCTACACAAAATTATAATTCCCTCTAGGTCCCAATTTAATACCTATAAATACCCCCTCATACCTCACATTTAAACCATCAAAATCTCTCCATTTCCCTCTCTCTCCCTCACACCACTCTCTCGTTCTCCCAAGGTAAGTTTTTATTTTATACTTTAAATTCTTGCTTTAATTCATGCTTAGTCAATATAGTAAAATTGGTATAGTTAATATGTTTTAATTCATATCTCGGTAGAGATACATATCTCGCATTTAGCTTATGCCGATGATGTTATGATCTTTACCAACAGTCGGCCTATTTCCTTGCAGGGAGTCAAGCAAATCATTAATGATTATGAAGATATTTCTGGCCAAAGAGTTAATATTAACAAAAGCTCTTTTATTGTAGGTAACAATGATGTGCTGGCTGCTTTGGAAGTTTAAAGAACGTTGGGATATACACAGGACAAGCTTCCTCTCAAATACCTTGGGGCACCTCTATATAGAGGCAGGAAAAGAATCAGCCTTTACGACGAGCTGATTAGCTGGATACAGAATCGTTTTAATGCCTGGGAGTGCGCATACCTCTCTCATGGCGGCAGGCTTCAACTAATCAAGTCCATACTCTTAGCTCTTCCTACCCATATTTTCCAAATCATTGAACCGCCCATCTCGGTGGTTAATAGAATTGAGATCATGTTAAACAAATTTTTCTGGGGCTCGAGAGATGGTAACCGATGTCTCCATTGGATAAGCTGGAAAAGAATCTGCTATCCGATCGAGGAAGGCGGCCTTGGAGTCAGGAGCATCGCGGATACTGTCAAAGCTTACATGTACAAATTATGGTGGCGCATGCGGATGAGTGATTCTATATGGGGTCGATATATGAGGAGCCGTTACTGGAAACACTGTCACCCAAAATATGCGGCCATTGCTACCTACCACTCGTCTATTTGGAAGAGAATCTGCAAAGTTAGGAGGGAGGTGGAGGCACAAATTCACTGGAATATAGGCGCTAGAAACGTAGCCTTCTGGGAGGATGCTTGGTACCTCGACAAGCCGATTGCCTTGGATAGTATAGGAGCCTATGGGAAGGAGCAGGTGAGGGACTTCATAACCAATGGTGTATGGGATAAGGAAAAACTGCTGCAGATAATAGGAGCAGAAATAGTGGATGGTATTTGCAATGTCCCTATCTCTGACGGTCAAATGGACACAGGTAGATGGATGAGCACTAGCACTGGGAAGTTTACGATGAAATCGGCATGGGAGAAAGTTAGGTGCATAAGTGCAGTGGTGGACTTACATAGCTCGATATGGTCTACTGATTTAACCCCAACGATTATGATTTTTTTGTGGAGAATGTTGCATGATTGGATCCCGGTGGACGAGCGTCTTCATCGGAAAGGAATGCACTTCCCTTCGAAGTGTGCATGCTGTAACGAACAAGAGACAATGGCCTATCTTTTTATTCATAACAGCAAGGTGAGAAATGTTTGGAATTGTTTTAATTCGTTGTTTAATGTGCAGGTGCCAAATACGGACTCCGTTATCAATGTGCTCAATGCTTGGATTCGGTCCTCACCTTTTAGCACCAAAAGTCATGTGAGAATTGTGATTCCCTCGCTAGTATTCTGGTGCACCTGGACGGAGAGGAATAGGACGAAGCATCAGGGAATGCACTTCTCTACCTACAATATAATTTGACTAGTCAAAAAATACATTGCTCACCTACATATCATGGGAAGACTTGGACGTCGATGGTGGAAAGGGGATGGACACGCGGCTGAAAATCTGGGTATCCATATGGAACCTCCGAAGCAAATTCTGTAACGCCCCGACTTTTTGGCCGTACAGGTTTGACGTCACGAGTGGGTTTAGACCGAGGGTTATGTGATTTATATGTGTTTTAATTGCTAAGTGACTGTTTAACTTATTAGTCATAGACTAATTGCTACTACGTGACCAATATGACTTAATTGATTATGTTATTGGAACTCGCTTTAATATGTAAACTTGTTATTAGATGTATTATTTTGAATATGTACTTATTTGATCTTATATGAAATCCTTGGACTCAATCGAATTTTGAATTAGACCCCAAATGCTCACCTATCCAAACCTTGGGACCCAAATCGAACAATTAAATTGTTAAGGGACCAATGTGCATTTTTTTCCTTTTTCCCTCTTGCATTACACGATATACACACACCCCCTCACACCCCTTTCTTATTCTTCCATTTTCTCCCAACACCAAACTCCAAACCCTTCCATTCTCCTCCCCCAAAATCGAGCCAAGCAACAAACAAGGAGACAAGAGGATTTCTTCAAGTTTTGGCCCAAGGACTCAAGCTCTATTCTTCTTCATTCTAGAGAAGAACTCAAGCTCTCATCATCATCTTCTTCTCTTTCCATTCCCTCCAAGGTATTTGTGTTTATATATATGGCTTTGTTAGATGATAACTAGGATTGTGTGATTCTTCCTTAATAACTTGGAATTTTGTGTGAATATGCATGAATACATGTTAATTCATGAGTTTAAATAATTCTTGGAGCAAGTTGTATATATATATGCGGTGTATGTATGTATATGTGTGTATATATATGTGGGTTTATGAATTTAGGTGTTTTAATTTGCCCTAAATTTGCATTTGATGTTCTTACTTGGTATACTACATGTTTTAAGTGATTTGGGTTGAGTTTTGAGGTGTTTTGGTGATTTTTGGTCTTCTCTCACGTTTGTGCCCTGGTTTCTGCATTTTTTCGCCACTGACCTAAATCCACGATGGTGGGAAAAATCCACCGAGGTGGATTTGATGCAGAAACGTTGGACCCTCCCCTGTTTCGGCCTGAGATTGTTTTGCTTCGTTCTCCCTCATACAAACTCGGATTGACCTGATTTTTAAACCCAAGGAAACCTCTTGAAGTCTAGAACATCATCCAATTGTAATCATCCTAATATCTTTTCTTAATTATGAGATATGATCAACTCATTTTGGTGTCGCCACTTCTTCGACAATCTGCATTCGTCCAATTTGAAACCTATGCCATTTTCACCTCGCTTTGAACCATGATTCGTGCCACATATCCATGAAAACATCTATGTGTCTAGTTTCACCTCCAACAAGAAAAACTTAATTCCAATGTCTCAAACTCAAGATATACCCATTTTTCTACAGCTTGCGTATTTCCGAAAATTGTAAATTTTTCCTAACTTTTGCTAAACTTTGCCAAAACTCGTTCTATCGCCTTCCTTGCACCTCCTAGACTCCTTATGTGACTTATATGAATTATATACATGCCTAATTGATCCATATGCCTTGTTAACATGTATTGTAATATATTATGAATTGAATGATTAAAACATGTATGTGTCTAAATGGCTTTATTGGTGTGCATGAACATGATCACATCAACTCATGACATCTTATGATCTATTGTATATTGAAACATGACATAGAATTTCACGAACACCTCATGTTAATGCCGTGCGTCCTAATTGGTTTCATATTGAGTCGTTTCTCACGAGTACACATTATGTCTTTCTCTTGTACAGTTCATCTCCAGGGTGGAGATATCGTGATCGATAGGCTCACGGCCTAGCTTGTATCCTTGTATCGTCATCTTCCAGGTGAGGGTGTTTTCGTTCTAGATATGTATTAAACCCTACAACCTTATGTGATAAGTTTTGGCCAAAAACCTATGTATATCTATATATTGTTTTCAAATGAAGTCATCGAGTAAATCTTTTCTCAATGATTATGAAAGGGAATAAGTATGTTATAAATGTATTATGTTTCTCATGAATTGAACGTTTTGGCGAGAACATGAATGAATGCACGGGCCCGGGATCTAGCACATGTGGCTACCCGGGGAGGCAAGGGCCGACGGTGATCCCATGTGCTAGTCCCAACCATTTAACAGAGACCGGACCTCGCTAGGAGATTAGCGTGGAATGGTAGCTGAGCGCCCTTGGGGGATTCATGTACCCCCCGGGTCAATGCATGAGGTGGCCGGGTCTTGCAAGCCCGTCCACCACCCGGAGGAAGAAGGTTGGAACGTATTTTATGATTATGATTATATTTATGTTATGATTGTTATGCACCGTGCGGGAAGGCCGGTACACGGATCGCCCAAACGCCTATATCTTAGGTTATATGGATTGCATGTATTATAAGATATTGCATGATCACGTATTCAATATATTATTGATATTTGTCGTACACGGTCGGAGTTTGGTTGGAGATTATGCACGCTCACTCGCCGAGCCTTTATGATTATGTATGAAGTATATAACGAATTTAATATGAATTTAGTCATAAAGTCCGAGCATTGCTCGTTAATTTCTTGCCCTTCGTGGGAACTAACTTTGAATAAAATCTTGCTCGGGATTTATGGCTTGCATGCGCATGTTTCTATAGTATATGTATCGCTCCTGCTCACTCAGTCTTCTAGAGACTGACCCCTCTTTCCCACTTCTCAGTTTCTTGCAGGTTTTGCTAGGCGGAGGTCAAGTTTTACTTCTTTTGTTAGATCACTTGTACACTCGAGTCACATCTTACATTATTATGTTCTAATTGGATATTCCTATGTAATTGGGCCTTTGTGCTAGTTATGGAATTATTGGATATTGATTCGGGACAGGTTGTGTGCTTAGTTGAACCCGTTGTTAGGATGCATGATGGATTTAATTTTATGTATTGGAAATTCGAGCTTGTAGCCTTTGCTGAAATCTATGAATTGCACATTAATGCTTCCGTACAGCATTTTGATTATATGGTACGGGGTTAGTTTCCGCCTAGCAAGGTTGTTTTTATTTTGTCACCCGTTCGCTATGAGTCTGGTTCATGCTGAACTATCCATTTCATGTGTGGACTAGACTCATAGTGTAGGGGATGTGGCGCCTATCGTCCCGGGTGTTACATCCTTAAGTGGTATCAGAGCCCTCGGTTGCAAAACCGGGGTTCCTTGGGCCGTGTCGTGTCAAGTATAGGTTGAACGGCTTAGGAGCAATGTGTCAACGTGTGCACCGCATCGATCATGAGCATTGTTATTGAAATTGACATGGAAAATTTATTATTAAATGTGTTCAACTTAAATTTTGTTAATTTACGTGTTGCATTTTACATTAATGTGTGCTTTTAATTTTAATTATGTGTCATATGCACTCACTAACCGGCATGCATTTATATTGGAGATGAGTTGTGATTGTAGGATATTCTTACAACATCAAACCACGGCCAAATTCTCACAATCACAACAAATTGCTATGAACTTTCTTTCAAGTGTAGGTGATTGAAGAAAACTTCGGAGATTTAGAAGAACTCGGGTAATTGGTGATCCTTATGATAAGGTGATAGGTGGGGAGTTCAAGCTCGAGATGGGAATTAAATCGTGCAAGAAATTTAGAATCCGGAATAGAAGACTCGGTGTGTGGCTACAATTTATGGATTTTATTATAGTTGGCATATACTTGATGAGACGATGGAGGGGCGTGTAATGTTTGCAAATTCATAGCATCCACATGCCCACCTACTATAGGAAGCTTATATAACCGGATTCAATGGGATCCTCTAATTCACGAAAGAAGTAAAGGAAAACCTTGAAGGTGCTTTAGTTTGGGGTTCGGATCAACAAAGAGGTGTTGATAGTTAAGAGGAATCGAAGTAAAATCGAATGCCGAAAGATAAGCAACAAAGGCTATCGAAGATGAGTTTCCAAGTGAATCAAGCTAATTGGTTTCAAGTTCGGAGTAGAAGGTTCGGGATATATTAGGATTTGTGAATGGAAACCGAGGCAAATCGGCGAAGTTGAACTTCCGAATAAATGAAGCTTGAGAAGCCGAGTTTAGGAAAAAGCTGAATTTGAAAAGAGTTAAAGAAAATCGATCCAACACGGTGAATGCAAAGCTATGGGAGGTAACAATGCCAACGGTTTTATCTTTGGCCGGATTGGAGTTTAACTTCCAGATCCAAGATGAATTGTCGTGTTGTGAGGTTGAATTGGAAGATATGGAATAGCAAATGGAAACGGTAAAGAAAGGCAAAGAGCTTTTGGAGGAAATTGTGAAATCAAGTTTAAGCAAGTGGGAGGATGAGTTCATTCTACCAATCTGAACTCATAAAGTATAAGTCAAGGGAATTTCAGACAGAGTAACAACCAGGTGGAAGATTCTAGATAACAATTGGAAATCCAATTTTGGGAAAGGATCAAAATACCCAATTTTGTGACCGTAGAAGACTTTGGAATCAAGAATTGTGATATCGGGCCATGGCAACACACAATTTGATACAAGAACACTTTAAGGATTTAGAAGACCGTGGGAAAATGAGAGATGATCAACAAGCTCAAACCAAAGCCGTAATTAAGGAAATGGAGAACAAAATTTTTGGGCTAAAGCTTACCACCACGGTGACAGGTTCGACACATTCATGGCACGTGCATCATACACTGTATTAAATTATTTAATCTTCTATATTTATATATATGTGTGTACATCTTTACTTGACATGCTTGCTCTAATGTGTTGCATCTCAAATTGTTGGCTATGTGCATTGGCATCTTAATCCAACATGCATGGTTTAGTGTTTATTTGATAGGGAATTTTCTTCCTCTCCGTTTATCAAATACTACTTCAACCAAGCCATATTCGAATCGAGCTAAGGAGGAATTTTGGGTGGTAAAGTGTGGATTAAAGGAAGGAAAGAAAGGTGGAGGCTTGGAAAGTAGAACTGGTGGTTAGAATATATGAAGGAGGTGGTTATCCCTACCAAATCATTTCAACGTAAGTGTGAGCAATATCTACGGACATGTGGCTTGACTATGACCTTGATACCAAGGAAGTTAAGATGAAGAAGTTGGGAGTCTCATATTCCATGAGTGATAAAATAAGTTCACAAGTTTGGGATAGAAACTTTTAAGGGGGAGAGTTGACCGGGAAATAAATTGAATTCACGGTTGTGCTCGGATGAGTTACATTTAAAAGAGACAATGGTAATTCAAGACCCCAAGCAACGAGATTCTACAAGGAATGACAAGAGATGAAATAAAAGATTATGATAATTGACGAATTTTAAGATCAAAATGGAAAACTTCAAGACTGCCATAAGAAAATTTCGGTAACAGTTTCAAGAAGGGTAAGTGTTTCAAGGGTTGAAAATAGGTGGGCGAGAAATAATGGGAATTAAGGTGATAAGACAAGGCAAAGGGAGGATTTATGGTAACTGCGGTTGAAGAAGTAACCTTGTTGGTTTCTGAACATGAGAAGTACAAGCTAAATCTCCGCAGGTTGGAAAAGATCGTATATGGTATAACGTGATTCTGCTTATGAACATGGGGCCGTGAAGGAATTTCATGAATTGGCGAAGAAAGTATGGGGTAAAGGAAAAAGCCGATCAGGTCATCATATTCCGAGATGGGCAAGTGAAAGTCAATTCAGAAGGGCGTTGGAAGTGGATGGTCTAGGAGAGACCACGACTTAAACAACATGAGAATCCTAGCTCGACAGTCATTTTTCCATGATGAGCTAAGGATGTTACTAGAATGAAAAATAGGAATTCGGGCTACTAAAACCTAGCTCGGGCATTCAATAAGGGTTGAGTTTAATTCGTAGAGAATGATGAATTAATTAAGTTGAGTTTAAGCACACACTCAAGATTAGAGGATCGACCATGAATCGAAGACCGGGTGATCATTGAAGCCTTGAACACATCGTGCATTTTACGCCATGGCACTAGGGATAAAAAGGAATCTCCAACAAGAATCCTGCTTTGAATCGAATCACTATAATGGAAGATTCCCGAACAATGGTGAACGGTACAACAAGCATCCATGACATATGCATACATGCAACTTTTAGCTTGAATAATTTTATGAAGCTAAGTACTTTCATTGCTTGTTGTATTAACTGCTTTTGCACGATTGATACTTGACGTGTTTGATATCTTCTACTTGCTTCTTGTGTGGTTGTTGTGTGATTATTTATTTATTTGTTGTTTTGGGAGCTTGAGAGTTTCTCTTTCTTTCTGTTTGAGAGACGGGGTGCTCTCACTAGTTGTTTGAGAGACGGGGTTCTCTTTTTGCTGTTTGAGAGAGACGGGGTTCTCTCCTTCCTGCTAGAAAGACGGGGTTCTTTTGTTTCCTGCTACCTGTTAGACTTGCGAGTGCCTAGGTTTCGGTGAGTGGAGGGTCGTGACGTAACAACAATTGAAGACCCATTGTGCTTGAAGAACTTTTCCGAACTAATTCCTGACGGGGAGTTGCTAACCCGCGTGGGATGAACACGGGAAAGTTTACTCAGAGTTTAAGGGGGAGAGGTTGTAACGCCCCGACTTTTTGGCCGTACAGGTTTGACGTCACGAGTGGGTTTAGACCGAGGGTTATGTGATTTATATGTGTTTTAATTTCTAAGTGACTGTTTAACTTATTAGTCATAGACTAATTGCTACTACGTGACCAATATGACTTAATTGATTATGTTATTGGAACTCGCTTTAATATGTAAACTTGTTATTAGATGTATTATTTTGAATATGTACTTATTTGATCTTATATGAAATCCTTGGACTCAATCGAATTTTGAATTAGACCCCAATTGCTCACCTATCCAAACCTTGGGACCCAAATCGAACAATTAAATTGTTAAGGGACCAATGTGCATTTTTTTCCTTTTTCCCTCTTGCATTACACGATATACACACACCCCCTCACACCCCTTTCTTATTCTTCCATTTTCTCCCAACACCAAACTCCAAACCCTTCCATTCTCCTCCCCCAAAATCGAGCCAAGCAACAAACAAGGAGACAAGAGGATTTCTTCAAGTTTTGGCCCAAGGACTCAAGCTTTATTCTTCTTCATTCTAGAGAAGAACTCAAGCTCTCATCATCATCTTCTTCTCTTTCCATTCCCTCCAAGGTATATGTGTTTATATATATGGCTTTGTTAGATGATAACTAGGATTGTGTGATTCTTCCTTAATAACTTGGAATTTTGTGTGAATATGCATGAATACATGTTAATTCATGAGTTTAAAGAATTCTTGGAGCAAGTTGTATATATATATGCGGTGTATGTATGTATATGTGTGTATATATATGTGGGTTTATGAATTTAGGTGTTTTAATTTGCCCTAAATTTGCATTTGATGTTCTTACTTGGTATACTACATGTTTTAAGTGATTTGGGTTGAGTTTTGAGGTGTTTTGGTGATTTTTGGTCTTCTCTCACGTTTGTGCCCTGGTTTCTGCATTTTTTCGCCACTGACCTAAATCCACGAGGGTGGATTTTTCCTTTTGGAAAAATCCACTGGGGTGGATTTGATGCAGAAACGTTGGACCCTCCCCTGTTTTGGCCTGAGATTGTTTTGCTTTGTTCTCCCTCATACGAACTCGGATTGACCTGATTTTTGAACCCAAGGAAACCTCTTGAAGCCTAGAACATCCTCCAATTGGAATCATCTTAATATCTTTTCCCAATTATGAGATATGATCAACTCATTTTGGTGTCACCACTTCTTCGACAATCTGCATTCGTCCAATTTGAAACCTATGCCATTTTCACCTCGCTTTGAACCATGATTTGTGCCACATATCCTTGAAAACATCTGTGTTCCTAGTTTCACCTCCAACAAGAAAAACTTAATTCCAATGTCTCAAACTCAAGATATACCCATTTTTCTACAGCTTGCGCATTTCCGAAAATTGTCAATTTTTCCTAACTTTTGCTAAACTTTGCCAAAACTCGTTCTATCGCCTTCCTTGCACCTCCTAGACTCCTTATGTGACTTATATGCATTATATACATGCCTAATTGATCCATATGCCTTGTTAACATGTATTGTATTATATTATGAATTGAATGACTAAAATATGTATGTGTCTAAATGGCTTTATTGGTGTGCATGAACATGATCACATCAACTCATGACATCTTATGATCTATTGTATATTGAAACATGACATAGAATTTCATGAACACCTCATGTTAATGCCGTGCGTCCTAATTGGTTTCATATTGAGTCATTTCTCACGAGTACACATTATGTCTTTCTCTTGTACAGTTCATCTCCAAGGTGGAGATATCGTGATCGATAGGCTCACGGCCTAGCTTGTATCCTTGTATCGTCATCTTCCAGGTGAGGGTGTTTTCGTTCTAGATATGTATTAAACCCTACAACCTTATGTGATAAGTTTTGGCCAAAAACCTATGTATATCTATATATTGTTTTCAAATGAAGTCATCGAGTAAATCTTTTCTCAATGATTATGAAAGGGAATAAGTATGTTATAAATGTATTATGTTTCTCATGAATTGAACGTTTTGGCGAGAACATGAATGAATGCACGGGCCCGGGATCTAGCACATGCGGCTACCCAGGGAGGCAAGGGCCGACGGTGATCCCATGTGCTAGTCCCAACCATTTAACAGAGACCGGACCTCGCTAGGAGATTAGCGTGGAATGGTAGCTGAGCGCCCTTGGGGGATTCATGTACCCCCCTGGGTCAATGCATGAGGTGGCCGGGTCTTGCAAGCCCGTCCACCACCCGGAGGAAGAAGGTTGGAACGTATTTTATGATTATGATTATGTTTATGTTATGATTGTTATGCACCGTGCGGGAAGGCCGGTACACGGATCGCCCAAACGCCTATATCTTAGGTTATATGGATTACATGTATTATAAGATATTGCATGATCACGTATTCAATATATTATTGATATTTGTCGTACACGGTCGGAGTTTGGTTGGAGATTATGCACGCTCACTCGCCGAGCCTTTATGATTATGTATGAAGTATATAACGAATATAATATGAATTTAGTCATAAAGTCCGAGCATTGCTCGTTAATTTCTTGCCCTTCGTGGGAACTAACTTTGAATAAAATCTTGCTCGGGATTTATGGCTTGCATGCGCATGTTTCTATAGTATATGTATCGCTCCTGCTCACTCAGTCTTCTAGAGACTGACCCCTCTTTCCCACTTCTCAGTTTCTTGCAGGTTTTGCTAGGCGGAGGTCAAGTTTTACTTCTTTTGTTAGATCACTTGTACACTCGAGTCACATCTTACATTATTATGTTCTAATTGGATATTCCTATGTAATTGGGCCTTTGTGCTAGTTATGGAATTATTGGATATTGATTCGGGACAGGTTGTGTGCTTAGTTGAACCCGTTGTTAGGATGCATGATGGATTTAATTTTATGTATTGGAAATTCGACCTTGTAGCCTTTGCTGAAATCTATGAATTGCACATTAATGCTTCCGCACAGCATTTTGATTATATGGTACGGGGTTAGTTTCCGCCTAGCAAGGTTGTTTTTATTTTGTCACCCGTTCGCTATGAGTCTGGTTCATGCTGAACTATCCATTTCATGTGTGGACTAGACTCATAGTGCGGGGGATGTGGCGCCTATCGTCCCGGGTGTTACAAATTCCAATCAAGATCGTGAAATGGAGGAAACCTGGGTTCAACAAGCTCAAGCTCAATACGGATGGTTCTGCTTTGGGAAACCCCGGACTCACTGGTATTGGAGCAGCCATCCGAAATCATAATGGAGAAGTCATCGCGGCATATAGCGCAGGAGTCGGCACGAACACCAACATTTATGCGGAAATTTATGCACTGGTGTACGGAATCAATATGGCTGTCACACTTGGTGCCGTGGAGATCTGGGCAGAATTAGATGCAAAGGTCATCATTGACATGATTCGGCGGGGTAGTGCGGGCGATTGGAAAATCCAGCGGCTCAATATGTGTTTCATTGAGCTTTCACGGACAATTAACATTGAGTTGAGCCATAAATACCGGGAAGGTAATATGTTAGCTGATAAATTGGCCAAAAATGGGGCGGAAACTTAGTCGGAATGGTCATATCCAGAGATGGACTTATTACCGCGACTCCGGGGCTTTATTCGAACTGATATGTGGGAGCTTCCCAACCTTAGAATAAGATGAGTGTTAGACACTGTTGCAATGTTGAGCTGCCACAACTCAAGATGGCGGGTAATTTCACTTGTTTTCTGAATTCACTCTCCTTGTATATTGGTCTTACACCTGGTCGGGAAAGAAAGATCTGGGCGCAGGTTAACGGGAATGCTGTCTGGGACAACAGAGAACGGCTGGGTAAGGCTTATAGCCCCTGCTTTTGGCATAATAAGAATATCTCTAATTTGAACTTTAGGTTTAATTCTCTTGGGTCGAGAGGTGATATTTCTCTGCAGGCCCTTGACGATCAGGCCCACGCGAATTTGCAGACCTCCAGCTGGAGAAAGCAGGCTCTTAATGTAATTGACGGCAACCATGACTACATCGTTTATCAGAACCCGCTTGCCATTAGTCCCAAGGATGCCATGGATATTGTTGCAATCAGGCGTTGCCAGAGTATTCTCAAAGCCCAGAACCCTAGGCGCCTCACCCTGAGGCCAACATCTGATTCTTTTGGTGCCATGTGTAGCAGGGACTATTTCAATTTCTTTGTCCAAGATTCTTCCTTTTGGACAGAGTACAGGCCCATTGCCTTCTTTTCCAATTTGTTCGCCCTTATGAGCATTGTTTACGTTAGTCGAGGGCACTTTGCTTTAGCTTGTTTCTTTGACCCCTGGATTGCCTCTTATTGTATTTGGTTTGGGTTCCTGATTAATAAATGAGGTAAGGACCTCCCTAATAACCTCACGGTCTCTTTGACCGGTTCTTTTTAAAAATAAAAAATAAAAAATTCATGCTTACTTAATTTATGCTTTAATGTGAATTTATGCTTTATGAATTAATATTTCATGATTAGATATAAAATGTTACATTTTCATGAATTATATTTAATTAAATGCATTATTTACGATATAATATAGTACATTCATGGATTTAAATATTCATGATCTTGTTTGATTAAATTCATTCTTAGAACAATTTATTTAGAATTATTTTTCATAGAGAATTTATATATTTTGCTATATTATGTTTCAAATTCTATGTTACAAATATGCATATGATCAAGTATGTTACACACCTCCTTTGAATATTCAAATAGACTTAAGAATATGTTCTTGATCTTCTTGGATCAATGTGTGGATCGTGTGCTAGTGTATGTGTGAGATATTGATTTGATGTTATAAAGTGTTTAATTCTTAAGAATTTGAATAGTAAATGTTTTAAATAGTAATTTTGACTTTTTGGTCAACCCATAGGCTGAATATTTCGAAAATATTATTAAAATAATTACAAAATTAGTATTGAAATTTTTAAATAAAGATTTTATCCGAATTTTCCAAAAATCAGTAAATTGTGAATTATTTTCAAAATATAACCTACATTGTCAAATTAAATTCTAAATTTCTACTCTAATGTTCTAATTAGGATTATAATGTGATTAATAAATATTTAAGTGGTTAAAGAATTCATGAAACCTGATTAATTACTTAATTTCCCTTAAACGGTTTAAAATAGAGTCTATCGGGAATTCTCTAACATGATATAGTTTATGTGTTTACTTGATTAAAATAATATGTAATCCTTTTATGCATGAACATTATGTGTTTTATGTGCTTATTTGAACATATTTCAAAGCCTATAGTAGTTAATACTTTCAGGCGCACTGGAATCCACATTACAATATCTGACTACCGGTATAGGTGAGGGTTAAAATATTTTCAACTGGAATCATACCTATATCTATGTATCTATATAACAACTATTTTCAAGCCTACCTATTATTTATGATTTATTATCCTATATACATAGTATTATATTATCATATCAATTTTAAAGGGAAAATACTTTCATGCCAAAATCAACGTTTTACCAGGACATTATATACTAAGTCCACTTTATCAAACGTTGATTCCGGGTTATGCAAGCAAAATATTATTCTTGATTCATGTCATGGGCCCCGGCTGTATCCGTAGCGAGCAATTACCCGGAAGATATCGGGCCAAGGGTATTGTTGGTGTTGCGGACTGCCACCACCTCTTGGTAGTGGTTTAACTGGAGGTTGGTTACTCCACGCCAAGGGATGAGGGAGAGATAGTTGCCTCCCGAATCGTGTTCGTGGTCTCTAGGGTTTGATTCCCTATTAACATCAAGGAGTAGTGGAGTTAATATTCTTAGTTTTATTGAAGTATCGGTGCCTTGATCAACCCGATACTATTTTACCAATTTAAAGAGTTATGGATGGAGAGGCCTAGCTTACTGGCATTAATGTTCTTGTTACAAAAGGTTCATACTTTTACAAATATTTCAAACTACCCCTATCCCTGTTTTACACATATCATGAACCGTTCCATATTTGCTATATCCTATTGTCCATATTGTAGATCAATATCTTCTTGATCATATATATATATATATATGTATATATACATATATCTATAAACCCTCATACCCCCTTCACTTAGTCACTTTGACTAACCCTCTCGCCTATTTTAAAATGCATGATTTCAGGAATCAATGAACGACAACTAGAGATATCTTGAAGCATTACAACCGTAGGTTGGATCCGATCCTAAGAGTACACTGTCTTGAGCCTACTCTCTGTAGAAACAAACCATCTCATACTTTGTCCTTGCATATCAACCTATTGTACTCTTTTGCGAGCTACTTTGATCAATAATCATAGTCCTTGCTCATTGTACGTTATCCTCCCCGTTCATTGGTAAAGTTAAATCTCTTTATCTTCCGCTGCACTGTGACATACACTCCATTCATATATTATCCTGACCGTTCGCCGTAGTATTTCTTCAGTGTCGGGTCTAACCTCCACTCAGGGAGTATTGTGGTGCGGGGTTGTAGTGTTGGGGAGGCGTTACAGTCTGAGGATGGAAAGTTGTGCTGAATTGAAGCCTTGTTCCCAGATTTCTTTGTAATTCCTACCAAAATTTCCAAGCGAACCTTGAATCCCGATCCGAAACAATGCTTACCGGCACTTCATGAAGTCGGGCAATCTCATCTACATACTTCTTAGCTAATTTGGTCACTTTATCCGACATTCGAATAACAAGAAAATGTGCCGATTTTGTCAACCGATCTACAATCACCCAAATTCCATCATGTCCACCTTTTACTCTTGGTAAGCCTGAAACGAAATCCATAGCAATTTGTTCCCATTTCCATTCTAGAATCGGTAATGGTTGAAGTAGCCCCGATAGCTTTTGATGCTCAGCTTTCATAACTTGACATGTCAAACAATGTTTGACGAAATTAATTACATCCCTTTTAAGTCCGTTCCACCAATAAAACTATTTCAAATCCTTATACATCTTATTACCTCCGGGATGTATCGAGTATCCTGACCGGTGAGCCTCTTCCAAAATAATTCTCTTCAACTTATCCGGTACTACAACTCTGTTCTTAAACCTCAAGAGTCCCGTATCATCAAATCCAAACGGGCACTCTGGATCGTCTTTAACTTTCTCAGCTAATCTCTGAACCTTGGGATCGTTTCTTTGAGCATCAAACAACCTCTGCTGAAGATCTGGCTGAACCGAGATACTCAGGATACTAGCCCTCAACTTGAATGATTCAATCTCATCTTCAATTTCTACTTTCACATTAGACACAGTAGCTTTCCTACTCAGTGCATCCATGACCACGTTGGCTTTACCGGGATGATATCGTATTGTACACTCATAATCCGTCAAGATCTCCATCCAACGCCTTTGTCTCTTGTTCAACTCCTTCTGAGAGAATAAATACTGGAGACTTTTATGGTCGGAAAAGATCTCAAAAGAAATTCCATAAAGATAGTGTCTCCATTTTCCCAAAGCAAAGATCACCGCTGCTAACTCGAGATCATGAGTGTGGTAATTCTATCCATGATCTTTCAATTTCCTTGAGGCGTAGGCAATTACTTTTCCATTCTGCATCAAAACACATACCAAACCTTCCTTCGAGGTGTCCGTATAGACCGTGTATCCTTCAGTACCTTTGGGAAGTGCTAATATTAGTGCAGTTGTCAACTTTTCCTTTAAGAGTTGAAAGCTCGCCTCACACTTCTCATCCCATTCAAATTTAACCTCTTTCTTCGTTAGTCGGGTCAAAGGAGCGGCAACCTTCAAGAAATCCTACACAAATCTACTATAATAACCCGCCAAACCCAAGAAACTCCTTACTTCTGAGACATTCTTCGGACTCTGCCTGTAGCACCCTAACCCCAAGGCACTACATCCCCCGCACTATAGCCTCGATCCACGTATGAAACGGACAATCCATACATAAACCAAAAATATAGCGAACGGGGTGACAATAAAAAAAAAAACGAGCTTGGCAGGACACTCCCCAACATAATCAAACCAAACATGAAATGAAAGCGGAAGCAATACGTCAATCATACATATAGGTACCATATTTACAGATAGATATATAATAGATACCAAACTTAACTATCAATACATTATCATCTCTTCATATTCTATACATGCTCAAGTATCCAAAATGTAAGACTATGATCATAACATGCAAAACTAGCAAAAGTTTATACATGCAAGGTACAATGCTAGACCCGTGCAATGCAAAACTTGACCAGACTCCCGCCTAGCACGACCACGCTATCAAGTACCTGAAAAGTGAAGTATCAGTCTACCGAAGACTGAGTGAGGGGCAATAAATAGATATATAACACATCACATGCATGTCATAGTCTCGGGTGAAGACTTGGAAAGGAAATAAGTATATATAGTTCAAGAAAACTCGTTCTTTGCCCGAGATTACAACTAATCATTTTAACATGTTAATTTGATCATTTCATGAACATGTGGCCCCGGCGAGTAGGGCGATTCTCCAACCTTTACACCTAACGTGACAATACGTGCTTGCTTTATCAATTCAATGCATGATCATGCATTTCAATTTAGTGCTCACATAGACAATTTCATGATTGAAACATGCAATAACCCGAAGATAACCCGACATGCCGGATTAACCCAGTCTCCTTCTTCCTCCGGGTGATAGCGGGTTTGCAAGGTCCAACTATCCACGACATGGTGTGTATAGGGAACATGACTCCCTAGACACGGAACTCCTTCCACCACTAATCTCCTAGTGGTTTCGGGGGTGATCCCAACAATGTGAGGATAATTCAGGAGTTATCCGTCAGCCCTTGCATTCCCGGTTGGCTCAAGAATTACCCTCGGGCCCACGTGCAATCATGTACTCGCCAAACTTGCTTGAAATCATGAAAATAATGGCTTGCTTGCTTGAAATATTTATAATTTTGAAAACGTTTAGAGATATAATACGTTTTGGCCGAAAATAGCACATAAAGGTTGTAGGGTTCTATATACCTAAAACAAAACCTCACCGTTTCTTACAAAATAAAACAAGGATATGCTCTACGGAGCCTGCTCCTCGTCCACGGCCTCGTGACCTGTGCAAACACGACGTGTATATGTGAGACATGACCTAAAATGGACCAAATATGACGAACGGCGAAAACACAACGAGATGACGAGGAAAATGCAATATGGCATGATAACATCTTGTTTCAGTACATATTGGATCATATAAATGCAATTCGGGGTCAAAGAAGTCGTCGGATCGAGGGGCTAAAATCATAATTTTATGCAGAGAATTTTGTTCTGTCAGACCCCTAGGAACGGCCATTCCGGGTTCCCTTTGTAAATGGGAAGGGCCGTTCCCATAAACCACAAAAATGCGCTAACGATTTCCATTTTAAAACACGCGGAAGCTGGGAACGGCCCTTCCGGCACGCAGGCCAAAATGGGAACGGCCGTTCCCAGTCTCGGCCGCCTATTTCATTTGAAAAGGTGGGAACGCCGGTTCCCACAAAGCCTTGAGGCTGGGAACGGTCATTCCCAGTTCTGCAACTGGAAAGAAACAGAGAAGAATAGAGCATAGCTACGGGATGACAACAAAGCAACAAAAGTCCAATTTTTGACCAACAAAGCTATGGTTTTCTGGAAATATGATGCATATATATTCAAAGGATGATAATAGAACACTTCAAACACTTAAAACATGAAATACCATCAAGAATTCAAGGTTCCATAATCATGCTCATATAGATCATTCAAGCCAAATTTCCAACAATTCCATGAATACATCATGCCATCTTTGAAGATATGATCTCCTAATCATGCTTCCATCTACAATTAATCCATCTAGCATACAATTCCCAAACCTTAGCTCATACATATATGCTCAAGAATCATCCATTCATGCACAACCAACCTTAGAATGAAAGAAATGAAGAAAATGGATGAAGATGATGATCAACTCCCAATTCTTGCAATATTTCATGGAAAATTCCTGAAGACAAGTATGAAAATCTCTTCCTTCTTCTTGCTACTTGATACCAAGAGAGAGAGAGAAAAGTTGTTGGGAAATTTAGATAGAAATGATCAAGGAAGCATAGAGAAGCCATCTTACGTGATTCACCATTTTGGAAAAATGTGAAATGTTCAAATTGCGGCTTAATCCTCTAAGAGTTCAATTTATGCAATCAAGTGTATGTGATTTTGAAATATGACCAATTAGGTCCTTGGAAAACTATGCAATTAAGTCCCTAAAGTTTAGGAAGAATATCAAGTAGGGACAAGTCGGTAATTAAAGCACTTTCGGTAATGGTTTTATGAGATAAATATTTTTAGTGTCACGAATTAATATTTTCAATGATATGAATTCACATAATTCATATGAACGATGTTTCAGGAATTTTATAAAAATATGATATGTCATGTAAGAATTTTATAAAATTGAAGAATAAAATAAATTCCTACACTCAAAATCTCACACATGGCGTGCTTACCTGTTCATCCGGAACCTGGGCGTTACAACTCTCCCCTCCTTAAAAGAATCTGGTCCCCAGATTCTCTAGTCTTGCGTGAACAACTCCGGGTGGAACCGTTTCACTTTATCTTCAGTTTCCCACGTAGCTTCATCGGTTTTGTCACTTCTCCACAAAACTTTAACCATGGGAATCCTCCGGTTTCTCAACTCCTGAAATTTCCGATCCAAGATTTTAACCGGCCTCTGAACAAATGTCAAATTTGGTTCCAGTTCCACTTCTTCCACGGGGAGAATCGTGGTCTCATCGGGGTAATATTTCCTTAATCGGGATACGTGAAACATTGTGAATCCCCGTAAGACTCGGTGGTAGGTCCAACCGATAGGCTAACTCGCCTATTCTTTCAAGAATCTCAAAAGGACCTAAGTAACGAGGATTAAGCTTTCCTCCTTTCCCGATCCGGGTGAAACCTTTCCTTGGTGACACCTTAAAAAATACCCGGTCACCAACTTCAAATTCTAGATCTCTTCGACGCGTATCGGCATAGCTCTTTTGCCTGTCTTGCACAGCCTTCATCCGCTGTTGAATCACTTGAACTTTTTCAATCATAGCCTGAACGACTTTGGAAGGTTTCTCAAATCTTTCACCTTTCTTTACCCCTTCCTGCTTCGACCATTTCCACTCTTCCAAGTCGAAAAACAACGGAGATCGGCACTTTCTTCCATAAAGAAGTTCATACAGAGCCATCCTGATCGAAGCCTGAAAGCTGTTATTATAAGCAAACTCAATCAAAGGAACCTGTTCTTGCCAAGAATTATGAAAATCCATCGCGCACGCCCGAAATAGTTCTTCCAAATATCTGATTAACCTTTCAGTTTGACCGTCTGTTTGTGGATGAAATGTTGTACTAAACTTGAGCCTCGTTCCCAGAACCGCCTGCAATTCTTGCCACAATTTCGATGTAAATCTCGGGTCTCGGTCTGAAACTATACTCATCGGAATGCCATGAAGTCGAATAATTTCCCTGTTATAGATTTCAGCCAACTTTGGGATCTTATAAGACATCCGGACCGGTAGAAAGTGAGCAGACTTGGTAAATCTATCCACGATTACCCAAATTCCATCAAACCCACCTTTCACCTTCAGTAACCCGGAAACAAAGTCCATCGTTACTTGTTCCCACTTCCATTCGGGAATAGGTAACGGTTGTAGAAGTCCCGCGGGCTTTTGGTGCTCAGCTTTCACTTTCTGACAAGTCAGGCAATATTTCACATACTCAGCCACGTCTCTTTCATCCCATTCCACTAATAGTACTGCTTCAAATCCTTATACATTTTGTTTCCTCCTGGGTTGATCGAATAGGCTGACTTGTGAGCTTCGTCGAGTAGAACCCGATTTAACTCGTCAGGTACTACTACCCTGTTTCTAAATCGAAGCAACCTGGTCTCATCAAACCCGAAAGGACTCTCCGCATCAGCCCTAGCTTTACTGACAAGCTTCTGAACTTCCGGAACCTTATTCTGAGCGTAAAATAACCGATACTTCAATTCCGACTGAATTGTGATATTCGAAAACCGAGCCTTTAAAACAACCGGAGCAACTTCCTCACTTTCCTTTATTTCCAAACTCGACACACCTGCATTCCTACTAAGTGCACATTGGCTTTTCCTGGATGATACTTGATTGTGCAATCATAGTCTTCTAATTTTTCCATCTAACGCCGTTGCCTCATATTTTAATCCTTCTGCGTGAATAAGTACTGGAGGCTCTTGTGGTCGGTAAAAATCTCAAAGGAAGTCCCGTATAGATAATGTCTCCATTTCCCGAGAGCAAAGATCACGGCTGCAAGCTCCAGGTCGTGTGTAGGATAATTCTTTTCATATTCCTTTAGCTTCCTGGAAGCATAAGCGATCACTTTTCCCTTGTAACGCCCCGTTTTCAATTTACACATTATGTGAAGATTTATCTACATTTCATAATATTATATGTATTATAAGTTCATGCTTTATATGAATTATCCTTAATGTGAAATTTGTGAATTAAGTGATAATGTGCTTAAGTGTCTTATGTGACTTTAATTGAACATTTCATTAAATTTATGGACTTAATTGCATTTCATGATTTGGGAGTTAAATGTTTATTTGTTGGAAATGATACTTGTGTGCATTCATTTAAATACATAAGGGACTAAAATGCAAATTGTGGTGATTCATCTAATTCTTGGAGACCTACACTCACACATGCATTGTATATATATATACATTAATAGAGCACTAAGGATTTTTATATATATAATATGCATAATATCTAACTTTATACATATATAATATATATCTCTAATTATGTTACATTACATACATTATATACAATATACCATATATTCAAGATATACACACCTTCCACTCATCCATTCTTATCAAGACTTCACACATTCACACACTAAAAACCGATTCAAACACCATCAAGGGAAGGAAGAAAGGTTTCATCAAATTCAAGCCAAATTCAAGGAGGAATTATACAAGTTAGGAGCATCATCTTCATCATCTCATCATTTCATCCATTTCTTCTTCCATCTTGAGGTATATGGAGAATTTGATTGAATCCCTTGAGATATATTTGAGTAGGGTTTGATAAATATGATATGATTCCTTGGTTATAAGTGCTTAGAAACATGTTTAGGATCATTATATCTCATAACTTGCATGAATTCTTGAATAAGAGGAAAGTTGGAAAACATGAGTTTATATGGGATTTTGATGATGAATTCTTGATGATTTGATACATGTTTCCTTGGATTATATGATGATTAATTGATATATATGATCATATACATGCTATATGTTGGTTTTCAAGTGTTTATTTGATGTAGTTTGGTGATTGAGTGGTTTGGGAGCCTTTTCCCGCGACCTCCCCTGTTTTCTTGCCCTGTTTTTCGGTTACGTGCAGTGACACGGGGGTGTCGCTTTTCCCCTCTTCAGCGTGACACGGGGGTGTTCTTTGGATTGAGTTTCTGTACCGTGACACGGGGGTGTCACGGCTTAGTGTATTTTGGTGACACGGGCGTGTCACCTTTTCCTGCATTTTGTCCAACTTCGAACCAACGCCATTTTCACCTCGGTTTGAATTAGAAAACGTGCCATATAGCGTTGGAAAGGTCTATGTGTCTACTTTCATATCCAACAAACAAAAATCAATTCCCACTTCTAGAATTTAAGATATTCCAGTTTTCCCACAACATGTACATTTCCAAAAATTGTCGGTTTTGGCCAAACTTCACCAAAACCTTTCTTATTGTATTTCTTTCACTTCCTTGGCTCCCATATGTGAATTATGTGATATATATACTTGCTTAATTGATAATCATGCTCCTATTTGACACTCCTTGATTGTTGTTGCATAATATCTTGATTATAACTTCGCCGTGCGTCTTAATTGGTTCATTCGAGTTGAGTCTTATGTACACTTATCCTTGTTGCACAGATCTTGGTCCCGAAGACGAGGAGCACGGTCCGTAGGGTGCTTCCTTGCTTCTTTTGGTTGGTAGAGGTGAGGTTTAATTACTAGATATATATAGAACCCTTACAACCCTCCGTGATGTTTTCAGCCAAATGTATATATATATGTATATATCTTTCCCACAATCTCTAACCGATTGCAAATGATTTCGTGATCTAATGAATAATCGTGTTATCGTGATTGATCGTGTTTTGGCGAGTAAGCATATCGTGTTCACATGGGCCCGAGGGTAGTGTATTGAGCCAACCGGGAAAGCAAGGGCTGACGGGTAACTCTTGCACTATCCTCACCAATTTTTGGGATCACCTCTGAATCCACCAGGAGGTTTGGTGGAGGAAGAAATCCCGTGCGTGGGAGTCATGTTCCCGACGTACACCGTTCATGGATGGTTGGGCCTTGCAATCCCACCATCACCGGAGGAAGAAGGAGTTCGTGAAAATGCTAAGTGTACACTAATGATTGTATGATAATTATTGAAATAAAACCTAAAGATGGTATTGTTCACTAATTGGAGTAAGGTTGGAGATTGCCCTCACTCGCCGGGCCACTGAGTGAATTGAATTGAACTGATAAGGTTTATATTGATTGAATGGATTAGTTGTAATCTCGGGCGAGATCTATTTTAATATTGAACTTATATTGTTTCTATTTTATAAACCCTTACCCGAGATTATGGCTTGCATGGTAATTGCGCTATTATTTAATTATAAACCCCTCGCTCAGTCCATGTTGGACTGACACCTCAACTTTTCAGTTTTTGCAGGTTCGTGCTAGGCGGGAATTAGAGTCTCGTGTCTTTTATTCGGGTCTAGCACTTCACCTTCATACTTTGTTCTTGTATTGTTACTAGTTATTTTGTAGCATGTTTTGGATTTATACTTGGAGATGATATTATATTGATATATATAAATGTTGGTATCTATAAATAAATATGTAAATATGGTACCTAAAAGTATTGATTGCTATTGCTTCCACTTTTATTGCTCTGAATTGTTTATTGGTTGTATTTGAGGGTACCCGCCTAGCTTTTGAGTTTTGTTGTCACCCGTTCGCCATGAGTCCGGTTCATATATGGACTACCCATTTCATGTGTGAGCTAGACTTATGGTGCGGGGGTGTGGCATCTCGGCGTTCCGGGTGCTACATCTTAAGTGGTATCAGAGCCCGGTTGCAAAACCGTGGTTCTAGTGTTGTGTCTTGTGAGTCTAGGTCGTACGGCTTAGGGACTACTTGACAATGTGTTGCATATATACCTCTCCTTTGTGCTTAATTGATTTAAATTTTGAATTCTGATTGAATTATTTGCATTAACATGCATAGACTAAAAATAGCACGCATTTTAGTGTTTATTGACAGGATGCCTCCACGAAGACATCGTGATCGATCTCCAGGACGACGTCATCATCGTGATCGTACTCCTACACCTCCACCTCCACAACCACCACCGGCAGAGGCCTTTGTTAACTCAGTTATCAATATTATAGATCAAAGGCTACGAGATTATGTACCACCGGCACCTCCAGCACCACCTGCACCTGTTGTACCGCCTGAGGCACCGCTTTCTGTTATACTTAGGGAGTTTCAGAATCAAAGACCTCCTAAGTTCTTCAAGGGAAATGATATACAGGCGGAAATGTGGCTGAAAGAGGTAGAGAGGATATGGGAGCTCATTCCATGTGAGTCCCGAGAGAAGGCTCGATGCACCATCACTTTAATACAAGGGGAAGCCTACTCTTGGTGGGAAAGCACGCGGATTGTATTGGGAGCAACTGGAGAGGAGATTAATTGGGAAATATTTACAAGAGAATTTAAGAACAAGTTCATCCCTCCCTCATCACGTACTCGAAGGTTGAGAGAATTTACCGAATTGAAGCAAGGATCGAGGTCTGTGGCCGAGTATATTTCAGAGTATGAAAGGTTATCTCGCTATGCACCCAATATAGCGAGTGATGATTTTCACAAAGCTATGCAGTTCGTACAAGGACTCCGACCGGACATACAGAGAGCCTTGGAAGCGGTTAACACGAGTACTTGGGTCAAGGCTACCACGAAAGCTTTGAAAGTTGAAGACTCGGTGAATGCGAGAAGGCCTGTACCTCACTCCGGACAAAATTCTAATAATGGAAAGAGGCCTATTTCTTATCAATCCTCGCCACCTCAGGAAGGATCTCAGAAAAAAGCTCAATCAATAGGATCGGCCTCGAAAGCTCCAAGTGTACAACTTCAACATCATCTTCGGGAAAACCTCTTTGCACCTATTGCGGACGTGATACACATACTTATGAGGCTTGTAGGAAACGTTTGAATCTATGTCTGCGCTGTGGAAGCAATGAGCACCTAGTAGACACGTGTCCGAAGCGACGAGAGTTGTCTGCCGGGGGACAGAGGCCACTTGTTCAGGCTCGTGCATATGCTCTGGGGAGAGAGGTGCACAATATGAATGCTCATCCGAATGTGGTAGCCGAAGGTATCAACTATATTTATGGCATAATCAACGGTGAACGGTACCCTAACCATGCATATCACGTGCATCATGAAATCTATTGCTATTGTATTTAATTCTTATTAGTTGCAATTTTGGTTGTGTAAAAGCATTAGGTTATGTGATTAACGTGATGCTACCTGCTTTATGTGACATATACGTGAACGTTTCTACAATTTTCCTTCTTGAATCGTTGTTTTGGCGTGTGTGTGAGAGACGGGGTTCTCTCATTTCTTGTTAAGAGACGGGGTTCTCTCATTTCTTGTTGAAAGATGGGGTTCTTTCATTTCGTGTTTAAGAGACGGGGTTCTCTTTTGGCGTGTTTAAGAGACGGGGTTCTCTTGTAATTCTTGCTTTGGTGAGAGTCGGGGTACTCTCCTTGCTTTGGTGAGAGTCGGGGTACTCTCCTTGCTTTTGTGAGAGTCGGGGTACTCTCCTTGCTTGTTTGAGAGACGGGGCTCTCTCACCGCTTGCTTTAGAGATTTAGAACTTGAGTATGGACCTGGGGACCAGGTCCTCTTAAGGGGGAGAGAGTTGTAACGCCCCGTTTTCAATTTACACATTATGTGAAGATTTATCTACATTTCATAATATTATATGTATTATAAGTTCATGCTTTATATGAATTATCCTTAATATGAAATTTGTGAATTAAGTGATAATGTGCTTAAGTGTCTTATGTGACTTTAATTGAACATTTCATTAAATTTATGGACTTAATTGCATTTCATGATTTGGGAGTTAAATGTTTATTTGTTGGAAATGATACTTGTGTGCATTCATTTAAATACATAAGGGACTAAAATGCAAATTGTGGTGATTCATCTAATTCTTGGAGACCTACACTCACACATGCATTGTATATATATATACATTAATAGAGCACTAAGGATTTTTATATATATAATATGCATAATATCTAACTTTATACATATATAATATATATCTCTAATTATGTTACATTACATACATTATATACAATATACCATATATTCAAGATATACACACCTTCCACTCATCCATTCTTATCAAGACTTCACACATTCACACACTAAAAACCGATTCAAACACCATCAAGGGAAGGAAGAAAGGTTTCATCAAATTCAAGCCAAATTCAAGGAGGAATTATACAAGTTAGGAGCATCATCTTCATCATCTCATCATTTCATCCATTTCTTCTTCCATCTTGAGGTATATGGAGAATTTGATTGAATCCCTTGAGATATATTTGAGTAGGGTTTGATAAATATGATATGATTCCTTGGTTATAAGTGCTTAGAAACATGTTTAGGATCATTATATCTCATAACTTGCATGAATTCTTGAATAAGAGGAAAGTTGGAAAACATGAGTTTATATGGGATTTTGATGATGAATTCTTGATGATTTGATACATGTTTCCTTGGATTATATGATGATTAATTGATATATATGATCATATACATGCTATATGTTGGTTTTCAAGTGTTTATTTGATGTAGTTTGGTGATTGAGTGGTTTGGGAGCCTTTTCCCGCGACCTCCCCTGTTTTCTTGCCCTGTTTTTCGGTTACGTGCAGTGACACGGGGGTGTCGCTTTTCCCCTCTTCAGCGTGACACGGGGGTGTTCTTTGGGTTGAGTTTCTGTACCGTGACACGGGGGTGTCACGGCTTAGTGTATTTTGGTGACACGGGCGTGTCACCTTTTCCTGCATTTTGTCCAACTTCGAACCAACGCCATTTTCACCTCGGTTTGAATTAGAAAACGTGCCATATAGCGTTGGAAAGGTCTATGTGTCTACTTTCATATCCAACAAACAAAAATCAATTCCCACTTCTAGAATTTAAGATATTCCAGTTTTCCCACAACATGTACATTTCCAAAAATTGTCGGTTTTGGCCAAACTTCACCAAAACCTTTCTTATTGTATTTCTTTCACTTCCTTGGCTCCCATATGTGAATTATGTGATATATATACTTGCTTAATTGATAATCATGCTCCTATTTGACACTCCTTGATTGTTGTTGCATAATATCTTGATTATAACTTCGCCGTGCGTCTTAATTGGTTCATTCGAGTTGAGTCTTATGTACACTTATCCTTGTTGCACAGATCTTGGTCCCGAAGACGAGGAGCACGGTCCGTAGGGTGCTTCCTTGCTTCTTTTGGTTGGTAGAGGTGAGGTTTAATTACTAGATATATATAGAACCCTTACAACCCTCCGTGATGTTTTCAGCCAAATGTATATATATATGTATATATCTTTCCCACAATCTCTAACCGATTGCAAATGATTTCGTGATCTAATGAATAATCGTGTTATCGTGATTGATCGTGTTTTGGCGAGTAAGCATATCGTGTTCACATGGGCCCGAGGGTAGTGTATTGAGCCAACCGGGAAAGCAAGGGCTGACGGGTAACTCTTGCACTATCCTCACCAATTTTTGGGATCACCTCTGAATCCACCAGGAGGTTTGGTGGAGGAAGAAATCCCGTGCGTGGGAGTCATGTTCCCGACGTACACCGTTCATGGATGGTTGGGCCTTGCAATCCCACCATCACCGGAGGAAGAAGGAGTTCGTGAAAATGCTAAGTGTACACTAATGATTGTATGATAATTATTGAAATAAAACCTAAAGATGGTATTGTTCACTAATTGGAGTAAGGTTGGAGATTGCCCTCACTCGCCGGGCCACTGAGTGAATTGAATTGAACTGATAAGGTTTATATTGATTGAATGGATTAGTTGTAATCTCGGGCGAGATCTATTTTAATATTGAACTTATATTGTTTCTATTTTATAAACCCTTACCCGAGATTATGGCTTGCATGGTAATTGCGCTATTATTTAATTATAAACCCCTCGCTCAGTCCATGTTGGACTGACACCTCAACTTTTCAGTTTTTGCAGGTTCGTGCTAGGCGGGAATTAGAGTCTCGTGTCTTTTATTCGAGTCTAGCACTTCACCTTCATACTTTGTTCTTGTATTGTTACTAGTTATTTTGTAGCATGTTTTGGATTTATACTTGGAGATGATATTATATTGATATATATAAATGTTGGTATCTATAAATAAATATGTAAATATGGTACCTAAAAGTATTGATTGCTATTGCTTCCACTTTTATTGCTCTGAATTGTTTATTGGTTGTATTTGAGGGTACCCGCCTAGCTTTTGAGTTTTGTTGTCACCCGTTCGCCATGAGTCCGGTTCATATATGGACTACCCATTTCATGTGTGAGCTAGACTTATGGTGCGGGGGTGTGGCATCTCGGCGTTCCGGGTGCTACATCCCTTCTGAGTCAAAACACACCATAGGCCTTCCTTAGAAGCATCTGTATACACTGCATACTCCTCTGATCCCTCGGGAAGTGCTAACACCGGAGCTGAGACTAACTTTTCTTTCAAAAAGTTAAAGCTTTGATCACACTTCTCGTCCCAGACAAAATTGACATCTTTCTTCGTTAAGCGGGTCAACGGTGCCGCAATTTTGGAGAAATCCTGAACAAACCTTCTCTAATAACCGGCCAATCCCAAGAAGCTTCTAACTTCCGAGGCATTCTTCAGTTTCTCCCATTTAAGCACAACCTCAATCTTTGAAGGATCAACTTCCAAACCCTTGCCCGAAATCACGTGTCCCAAGAAGGCAACCCGATCGATCCAAAATTCACACTTACTGAATTTGGCAAACAACTGATGCTCTTTCAAAGCTTGTAGAACGAGCTTAAGATGTCTCACGTGCTCCTCGGCTGATTTTGAGAATACCAGAATATCATTGATGAAAATCACCACAAACTTGTCGAGAAAAGGCCTAAAAATCCGGTGCATCATATCCATGAACGCTGCAGGGGTGTTGGTTAATCCGAACGGCATAACCACGAACTCGTAGTGCCCGTACCAAGTATTGAATCCTGTCTTAGGAATATCCTCTGCTCGGATTCACAGCTGGTAGTATCCCTGTCTTAAGTCCAATTTTGAATAAACTTTAGAACCCTGAAGTATATCGAATAACTCCTCGATATGTGGGAGGGGATACTTGTTCTTAATAGTCATCCGGTTCAACTCCCGATAATCGATGCACATTCTTAATGTTTCGTCCTTTTTCTTTGCAAATAACACCGGTGCTCCCCAAGGTGAAGAGCTCGGCCGAATGTACCCGACTTCCAATAATGCCTCAAGCTGAACCTTTAGTTCTTTCAATTATGCTGGAGCCATCCGGTACGGAGTCTTTAAATATGGCTCGGCATTCGGATAAAGATCAATCACAAACTCGATCTCTCGCTCAGGAGGCAAAGAATCCAACTTCTCTAGAAATACTTCGGGGAATTCCTTTACCAAATCTGTATCTTCCAATTTCACCTGATCTTTTGGCTTGTTCAGAATATAAGCAACAAACCCTGTAGCCCCGTCTCTAACCAATTTCTGAGCCTCTGAGAATGAAAGTAGGGGTACCGTCTTTAAAGTCCAACCCGTAAGAACATCTGAACCCAACTGCACTTTCTTTGCTCGGCAATCCACGGTAGCACAGTGCCTGTATAACCAATCCATCCCCAGTATAGATCCGTACCTCTCCATCGGCATAACAATAAAATTTGTTAAGAATTCCCTGCCTTCAATCACCACTGGAACATCCCTGTAAACCTGATCCGTCTCTCGCCTACTACCGAAAGGAGTACTAACTAAATAGCGCACAAAAGAGCACATATCAGGCAAAGATAATGTAATAGCAATAGAGTGCGCAGGAAAGGAGTGTGTAGCTCCTGGATCAAATAATGTATGGATGTTCGTGCCATGGATGTAAATAGTACCTTCAACTACCGCTGCAGGGTCAATCTCTGCATCCTGCTCCTCTCCAGCTAATGCATAGGCTCGAGATCTCACAAGTGGCCTCGAACCTGCAGGTGGCGGATCCCGACGATCCGGACAGCAATCAACCAAGTGCTCGTTGCTCCGTTCTCGAGCCAGAAGCCTGTCCTGTATGAGGAGTAGACCTCCTAGCAATATCGGAATCCTCGACTTTCAAAGCTTTAGCGGTAGCTTTGGCCCAGGTGCTCGTGTTGGCTGCTTTCAGTGCATCCTGGATGTGTGGCCCGAGTCCCTGGACGAACTGCATCGCCTTGTGGAAATCGTCATTCGCTATGTTAGGTGCACAGCGAGAAAGTCTCTCGAACTCGGCGATATACTGCCCCACGGACCTTTCTCCTTGCTTTAACTCGGTAAACTCCCTCAACCTGCGGGTACGGAAAGCTGGAGGAATAAACTTGTTTCTAAGCTCCCGCACGAAGACCTCCCAAGTAACATCTGTACCAGCAGCCTCTAAAACAATCTGTGTGCTCTCTCACCACGAGTAGGCCTCGCCCTGGATCAAAGTAAGTGTACAGCGAGCCTTCTCCTGAGTGTCACAAGGTATAAGCTGCCAAATCCGTTCAATTTCCTTCAACTATATCTCTGCCTGCATATCGTCGCCTTTATAGAACTTCGGGGGACGCTGATTCTAAAACTCACGCAAAATAGCAGAAATGGGGTTCTCCTGGGGTGCCACAGGTGCCGGTGGTGGTGAAGGAGCCCGTTCGTGCAGTCTCTGATCAATCAACCCCACTACCGTGTTCATAAAGTCCTGGGGCTGTGCCTGAGCAGGTGGAGGAGGAGGTGATCTCTCACGGCGATGGTGCCAGCGATGATGATGCCTGTGTCTAGGAGATCGGTCACGATGGTGTCTATTGCGATCCATCCTGAAATCAAATCACTACACATGCGTGGTTTGATTAATATATGCAAATGTGTGCATATAATTCCATAATATCAAACAAAACACATTTAAAGAAGATCAAATAACTCAATTAACGCAAGAATTCAAGTAAATCAAGTAATTCAATGAAATGTAGACTCTCAAGTAACAAGTAATCCTATGCCGTGCGACCTAGACTGACTTGACACGACTCGAGAACCTCGGTTTTTGCAACCGGGCTCTGATACCACCTGTAGATGTAGCACCCTAACCCCAAGGCACTACATCCCCCGTACTATAGCCTCGATCCACGTATGAAACGGACAATCCATACATAAACCAAAACTATAGCGAACGGGTGACAATAAAAAAAAAAACGAGCTAGGCGGGACACTCCCCAACATAATCAAACCAAACATGAAATGAAAGAGGAAGCAATACGTCAATCATACATATAGGTACCATATTTATCGATAGATATATAATATATACCAAACTTAACTATCAATACATTATCATCTCTTCATATTCTATACATGCTCAAGTATCCAAAATGTGAGACTATGATCATAACATGAAAACTAGCAAAAGTTTATACATGAAAGGTACAATGCTAGACCCGTGCAATGCAAGACTTGACCAGACTGCCGCCTAGCACGACCACGCTCTCAAGTACCTGAAAAGTGAAGTATCAGTCTACCGAAGACTGAGTGAGGGGCAATAAATAGATAAATAACACATCACATGCAAGTCATAGTCTCGGGTGAAGACTTGGTAAGGAAATAAGTATATATAGTTCAAGAACAATCGTTCTTTGCCTGAGATTACAACTAATCATTTTAACATGTTAATTTGATCATTTCATGAACATGTGGCCCCGACGGTAGGGCGATTCTCCAACCTTTACACCAAACGTGACAATATGTGCTTGCTTTATCAATTCAATACATGATCATGCATTTCAATTTAGCGCTCACATAGACAATTTCATGCTTGAAACGTGCAATAACCCGATGATAACCCGACATGCCGGATTAACCCCAGTCTCCTTCTTCCTCCGGGTGATAGCGGGTTTGCAAGGCCCAACTATCCACGACATGGTGTGTATAGGGAACATGACTCCCTAGACACGGAACTCCTTCCACCACTAATCTCCTAGTGGCTTCGGGGGTGATCTCAACAATGTGAGGATAATTCAGGAGTTACCCGTCAGCCTTGCTTTCCCAGTTGGCCCAAGAATTACCATCGGGCCCACGTGCAATTATGTACTCGCCAAACTTGCTTAAAATCATGACAATAATGGCTTGCTTGCTTGAAATATTTATAATTTTGAAAACGTTTATAGATATAATACGTTTTGGCCGAAAATAACACATAAAGGTTGTAGGGTTCTATATACCTAAAACAAAACCTCACCTTTTCTTACAAATGAAAACAAGGATATGCTCTGCGGAGCCTGCTCCTCGTCCACGGCCTCGTGACCTGTGCAAACACGACGTGTATACGTGAGACATGACCTAAAATGGACCAAATATGACGAACTGCGGAAACGCAACGAGATGACGAGGAAAATGCAATGTGGTATGATAACATCTTGTTTCAGTACATATTGGATCATATAAAAGCAATTCGGGGTTAAGGAAGTCGTCGGATCGAGGGGCTAAAATCATAATTTTATGCAGAGAATTTTGTTCTGTCAGACCCCTGGGAATGGCCGTTCTGGGTTCCCTTTGTAAATGGGAAGGGCCGTTCCCATAAACCCCAAAAACGCGCCAACGATTTCCATTTTAAAACACGCGGAAGCTAGGAACGGCCCTTCCGGCACGCAGGCCAAAATGGGAACTGCCGTTCCCAGTCTCGGCCGCCTATTTTATTTGAAAAGGTGGGAACGCCGGTTCCCACAAAGCCTTGAGCCTGGGAACGGTCGTTCCCAGTTCTGCAACTGGAAAGAAACAGAGAAGAATAGAGCATAGCTACGGGATGACAACAAAGCAACAAAAGTCCAATTTTTGACCAACAAAGCTATGGTTTTCTGGAAATATGATGCATATATATTCAAAGGATGATAATAGAACACTTCAAACACTTAAAACAAGAAATACCATTAAGAATTCAAGGTTCCATAATCATGCTCATATAGATCATTCAAGCCAAATTTCCAACAATTCCATGAATACATCATGCCATCTTTCAAGATATTATCACCTAATCATGCTTCCATCTACAATTAATCCATCTAGCATACAATTCCCAAACCCTAGCTCATACATATATGCTCAAGAATCATCCATTCACGCACAACCAACCTTAGAATGAAAGAAATGAAGAAAATGGATGAAGATGATGATCAACTCCCAATTCTTGCAATATTTCTTGGAAAATTCCTGATGAAAAGTATGAAAATCTCTTCCTTTTTCTTGCTTCTTGATACCGAGAGAGAGAGAGCAAAGTTGTTGGGAAATTTAGATAGAAATGATCAAGGAAGCATAGAGAAGCCATCTTACGTGATTCACCATTTTGGAAAATGTGAAATGTTCAAATTGCGGCTTAATCCTCTAAGAGTTCAAGTTATGCAATCAAGTGTATATGATTTTGAAATATGACCAATTAGGTCCTTGGAAAACTATGCAATTAAGTCCCTAAAGTTTAGGAAGAATATTAAGTAGGGACAAGTCGGTAATTAAAGCACTTTCGGTAATGGTTTTATGCGATAAATATTTTCAGTGTCACGAATTAATATTTTCAATGATATGAATTCACATAATTCATATGAACGATGTTTCATGAATTTTATAAAAATATGATATGTCATGTAAGAATATTATAAAATTGAAGAATAAAATAAATTTCTACGCTCAAAATCTCACACGTGGCGTGCTTACCTGTTCATCCGGAACCGGGGCGTTACACTGCCACAGTAAAACCGTCTCAATCTTAGAAGGATCTACTTCTAAACCTTTCCTCGAGATTACATGATCGAGAAAAGCTACCCGATCAATCCAAAACTCGCATTTGCTGAACTTAGCAAATAATAGGTGTTCCCTTAAAGTTTCCAACATAATTCTGAGATGCCTGGCATGATCTTCCGGAGTCCTCGAATAAACAAGGATATCATCAATGAATATCACCACATACTTATCCAAGTAAGGCCGAAAAATCCGATGCATCATATCCATGAATGCAGCTGGGGTATTAGTTAATCCAAAAGGCATGAATACGAACTCATAATGCACATACTGGGTGTTAAATCCCGTCTTCGGAATGTCCTCTTCCCGGATTTTCAATTGGTAGTACCCTTGTCTTAAGTCCAACTTCTAATATACCCCCGAACCTTGTAACATATCAAATAAGTCGTCAATGTGGGGTAAAGGATACTTATTCTTTATTATCATCCGATTAAGCTCCCGGTAATCTATACACATTCTTAAGGTTCCATCCTTCTTCTTGACGAAAAGAACCGGGGCACCCCAAGGTGACGAACTTGGCTGAATATATCCAACTTTATGTAACTCTTCCAATTGAATCTTTAATTCTTTCAACTCGGCCGGTGCCATTCTATAAGGAGTCTTAGAATACGGTTCAGATCCCGGATACAAATCTATAACGAATTCAATCTCATGATCCGGAGGCAAAGAACCCAAATTCTCAGGAAACACATCGGCAAAATCCTTAACAACTACGGTATCCTCGAACTTAATTTGATCCTTCGGCTGATGGAGAAGATATGCAATGAATCCCATAACCCCTTCTCTCATTAGCTTCTGAGCTTCCATGTAAGACAAGAGATGGATCGATTTTGAACTACTACTAATCACTAACTCCTCACCCAAAATAACCTTCTTCGCAAAACAATCAATTTTACCCCGATACTTGAACAACCAATCTATACCCAATATAACCCCATACTTCTTCATAATCATAACAATAAAATCAGTCGGATACTCCATTCCTTCCAACAATACTGGACAATCTCGAATCATCTGATCTGTCTGAAGACTTCCACCAAGAGGCGAACTCACCAAATAACAAGAAGATAAATAGATAATAGGTAAGCACAAAGTGGCAGCTAAATCACGAGAAATAAAGGAATGCGTGGCACCCGGATCAAAGAGTGCATGAATGTTCATGCTATGTATGCATAGAGTAGCTTCCACTACTGCGGTAGGATCAATTTCTGCATCTTGCTCTTCGCCCTCAAGGGCATAAGCACGAGCTTCTGTCATTGGCCTTTGAACCCCTTTTTGAAATCCTGGAGTCTTATCAGGACACGCCTCCACCCTATGATCAGCTTTTTCACATATGAGACATAAACCCAATCTCTTCCAGCATTTGTAGTAGTTGTGATTTGGCCCTCCACAATGTGGGCATAGAAATTGAGCCATCCGAGCTCCACTCAAAGCTTGTTGATCTAAAGGTGTCGTAGCTTGAGCTTTCGGAGCTTGTGGGGCTTACCCTCTAATTCGGGGTTTCTTGAAAGGACCCTTAGATGGTGGAGTAGCTTGAATCGTGGACCTTTTTCCCGAGCTTGATCCTGAGCCCTGTCCGATTGGTGCTCTGCAAACTGAATCTTTCTTCTTATACTCCTCTTCTTGTTCCAAGGCCCTTTTGCACCGTGTCTGCGAAGGACATGTAATTATGCCCAGCCTGACCATGCCTCAAATCCTGCCTTAGGCCTACGATGAATTTCTTAGATTTCCACTTCTCATCCCATGTAAACGAGCATACTTCCCAAGACTGTTAAAAATAGCAATATATTGAGCCACGGATCGATTGCCTTGCTTCAAATCCATAAACTTTTGTTCTTTTCGTTCCCTCACAATCTCGGGCACGAAACACTCCCGAAATTCTCTCTTAAACACCTCCCAAGTGACCTCTTCTCCATCAACTTCTAGCTTTTCCCTTGTTCTCTCCCACCAATCATATGCCTCGCTATCTAATTGAAAAATGGCGAATTGAGCCTTCTCTTGGGTAGTGAACTGTCGGACCCCATAAATCCTCTCCAATCTAGTCAGCCATCCCTCCGAAACCGCATCATCGATAGATCCAGAAAACTGAGGGGGATTATAGCTTAGAAGTACCCAATGAGAATCCCTATTGTTGTTAGGTGGAGGAACCGGTTGTTCTGCTTGTTATGGTGGGAGAGCTTGAGCTCTCCGATGCACAACATAATTAAAAACAGCTTCCATGAAGTTTCCCATATCCATTGGAGGCGGTTGTTGTTGTTGAGGTTGTTGTTGAGGTGTAGGAGAACGGTCACGATGACGACGTCGATCCGGTGACCTATGTCTATCTCTCCTTGGAGGCATTTTGTCAAGAAAACACTGAAATGCATGCTCTTTTAATCCATGCATGAAAGTGCAATTAATTCAATTAAAATTCAAAATTTAGATCACATAAACACATAAAGAATGCATATGCAATATGTTGATAAATTATTCCTAAAGCCGAACGACCTATACTGACTCAACACGGCACGAGAGCCCGGGTTTTACAACCCTAGGCTCTGATGCCACTTAAGGATGTAGCGCCCGAGTGTAATTCACCACATCCCCCGCACCGAGACCCGACCCCGTATATGAAATGGGAAATCCATACACGTGCCAAATCACGACGAACGGGGACACAACACACAGGCTAAGCTAGGCGGGAGCTAACCAAGCATAACCAAAACATAATTAAATCAGAGTGACAATAACAAAAGTTGAAGCAATAAAGCATAAATATTAACATTGAGCATCCAAGCTCCAAACTGATAAAGTATTTACTTAAGTGGAGTAGCAAATGCCATCATGGCTCAACATAACAAAATATGCTCCATACATAAACATATATCAAATGTATAGAAGTGTAAAAAGGAAATGCTAGATACCAATGCAAGACTAGACGACTGGTATTCCCGCCTAACACCTCCAAACCTGCACAAAACAACTGAAAACAAACCGGGTTCAGTCTAAAAGAGACTGTTGGGTATAAAAATGGGCATAGTATATAAATATCACAGAATTTAAACACATTCATGCAAGCCTTAATCCCGTATGAAGTTTGAGAAGAATTTCCCCAAGTGGTTAAAATAAAGAAGACATCAACGGGATTACGATAATCATATTCATTCATAATTATTCACAGGGTTTCAAGGCCCGGTGAGTGGGTGTGCATTATCTCTAACCAACACCTTGTGTAAACATATCATAATTTATTTGTTATCGTACATATCTTTTGTGCACATACATTAATGATCATAATCATATATATACACCTTCTTCCTCCGGGTGGTAGAAGGGTTTGCGAGACTCGACCACCTCATACATAGTGGCTAGTGAGGTACATGAATCCTCAAGAGCCCGATTCCCCTTCCTCGCTAAAACTCCTAACAAGGTCTGTTACGTCGTAGTTCATGGTTGGAACTAGTGTATGGGATCACCGTCGGCCCATGCCTCCCGGGATAGCCACAAACACTAAGTCCCTGGGCCCGTGCTCATACATATATGATCCCGCCAAAATCATAAGGTAAGATTCATGAAAGAAAAGATTTACATTTGCAATCATTTACTCGAGAAAAGACTCCAAATACACATATGTCGTTTTGGCTTAAAACCTTTCATATAAGGGTTATATATAGGTCAAGATATCTATTAGAAGAGAAACCCACCTGAAAACAACAAAAGGGAGAGCTCAAGAGCCTCACTGACCGGCCTCGTCTCCAACTAAATCAAAATCTGTGCAAGGAAGGTGAGATGAGACTCAAAATGACCAAATAAGACGCTCGGCAATGTAATGAATATGATATGGATGCATAAGAAATGATATGATATAATAAACACATTCATGTTTCATTTGTACAAATATGTCGTATGTGTTTATAAATTGCGCAAATAAATTATTTAATTATGTGATTAATTATTTATGAGTGTTTAAATATTAAATTTTAATATAAATTGTTATTAGTTTATTTTATTTTATTTTATAATTTTATTTCATTAGTTAATTATTTAATTGATAATTAAGAGTTAATGTTAATTAATTACGTCTTTAATTATACTAATTAATTTTATCATTTTAATCGTTGACTTTTATTTAATTTAAAATAGAATTTAATTTTATTATTTAATTTGAAATGTTATGAATTCTTAACGTTTGCGCATGAGCGTTTTAAACGCGCTTCGTTCTTATATGATGTGATATCGAAAATTCATGAAAATTTAGTATGTCGTAGATTTATGTGTTACACTACAAGAAAAGTGGCCTTTAACTACGGCCAAAAAACTGTAGTAAAAGGCCAAATTTCGTAGCAAAAAACTTTTTACTATGCAGTTACTACGAATTTACGCAGTAGTTAATACGGCCGTAACAAATACTTTACTACGGACAAATGTGCGTATTCCGTAGTAAATAATTTTTGCTACAAAATAATTTGCTTTTGCTACGGCATATTTTCGTAGTCAATAGAATAAAAATATGTGAACTTTTGCTACAAATATAATAATCATAGTAAAAAACATAATGAATTTTCATAGAAAATAATTTTTTAAAAATTTTAATATTTAATAAAAGTTGCATATTCAATATTCCAAACAATATATAAAATAATAGAAAATGAAATTTAAATCTATAAAATTGTAAATACACACATTTATAAGCATTTGTCAAATGCAATAATACTTTGTCAATGTCACTAATATCCTAAGTACTAATATTTGTAATCATTACAAATTTACAACCCACAACACAATCCCTTGCTTAGTTTTTAGAACTCCAACAAAATAACTTGATTACAAACCCCTTAAACATCAAGAACGAGCCTTGTCTACATCTTTGAAACCTGAAACCTGGAACCTGTAAAACAAACAATTTGTACTTGGTGTTTAAGGTTAAATAACATGTCAATTTTGATAGAAAAATTTGGATAACCCAACTCACGCGCAATATACTTGATGTACAAAAGATCTCCTTGATATAATTAAGCCTCCATTAACTAACAGTCATCACACTTTTTACTCCTTGATAATTGTCGGCATTCCTGCACTAATTTGGCAAAGAAACCTTTTGTTAAGTCTCTTCTTTTTAATTTTATCGAGTTTCATTATTTGGAGATCAATATTAAGGCCAAGTACCAAAACATTTGTCAATTCTATTCGAATCAATTCGTCAACCATATTAACTAACAAGAAAATATGCTATTTCCAACATCATTCAACTTTAGTTGACAGAGATTATGGGAGTTTCTATGATAGCTAAGGAAAAGAAACACAAAAGGCAAAATGTGGCAAAGGGATTTACCTTTCTTGCACCATTATAGCAAGAAAAATACCAGACCAGCTTTTGTGCACAATGTTGGCATGAATTTATTGTGTTCTTCCTGCAGCTGTCACAATATCATCTCATCAAAATGTCCATAAACTGACGCACCATCAAATGTACAGATTTAGGCACTTGCTGTGCATCAATATACATATCATTACATTACTACCTACTTACTTTCTTAACTCACCCAAGGAGTCCCTAGTGCACAATATTCAGGATAGAGAACACCCATAATCACAATGAAATCATAGAACACACACGCATAACAGTTTCATTATTATAATCTAACAGTCTTTAAGCTTAAAACTTGAAAAAAAGTTCACGCATTAATGAATAACGTCTCAATAACATATGAATCAATCTATGTACATTTAATTACGTACCGGTCCTCTACTTTAATCGAAATAATAATAAAATAATTAACAAAGACAACAGCTAAATTCTGGAATCAATGACATTTATTCCTGTCAGTTCTATACTTTAATCAATATCTTAGAATTAGCAATTGCTCTAAAAAGAGTAACACTCACAACTATATATCTAGGAATTATACGCTGCTCCATTCACCATTACTCACATCTAAAGTGGTATATATATATGTATACATGTATGCGCCTATGAGAGAGAGATTAATACCTAGCTTGTGATCGCCCATATGCCACACTTCAATTTCACTTAAATCTCCCTCCTTTTGATTAGAACTAGTTTGATAACTTACTCAAACAAGACAACAGCCAATAAACTTAAATAACCTTTTTGCACCAAAACAGAACTGGGACAAAAATCAAATTGAAGCAAGCAACATGCAACAGATCAAAAAATTATCATATAGAAATTCACAAAACCATCGTTTTACTTTCTGTTTTGTGTAAGAATCACATACGGATATGCAATTAGGTCTTCTTTTCCGATAAAATATAAATCAAAATTGCATATTCTTCTTCAATCAATTAATAAAAAATTATTTAAAATGCCATAGATCTACGTGCTAAATAAGCAAATCAAATCCAACTCCAGTTCAATTATCATTCAAAATCCAGAGAAAGCTAAAAAATAATAAGAATTTGAGCAAATTAAACGAAAAAAAAGGAAAACATTAAACCAAAGTAAATTACAGAGGAGGGTTGGCACCTTACGAGTGAAAATTCAACCACCCCTTCTCTCCGTCGTCGATTCTCGCCTTCACCGTCACGGTCTCCTTCAATTCTCGCATTCACCGTCACCGTCTCCGTCGATTCTCTAGTGGGAGAGAACGGTTGTTGGGGTGGGGTGGAGCGAGGGGAATAATTTGGTTGGGTTAGGGCTTTTTTCTCCTCTTAAGTGTCGATTAAAAGTGAGAGATTGAGGGAAAACCATAATAAATTGGGGGTGACATCGCGGCGGCAACCGGGCGGAGGTTCATTGATTGTGGTGACAAGGGGCCTAGGGTTCTTGGAGAATTCCCTTGAACTTTCTCGGAAACCGTGTGCTTGGTTTTTTAAAAAAAAATTATACTCTGAAAATTTATCTTTTATTTATTAGAAATATTATTTGGCCAAGAGTGATTAACTTTTCTAATTTTTGTAAAAAGACATTTCAGTTTAATAGAAAAGTTATATTATTATATATATATATATAATCATATTATTTATTAAAATTATTGATTACACCCTAAAAATCATAGGAAATACCTATTATTAACTACGACGGTTTACTATGTTTTATATTCGTAGTGAATATGTGCTATTTACTACGCTTATTTATTACGATTTCAATTTCGTAACAAATAACAATCATACACTACGATTATTAAATTGTAGCAAATAATTTTGTAGTAAAAAGCATTTTTTCTTGTAGTGTTATGAGCATGTTTCTATGTTCTTTTTATGTTTTCGATTTCGTTTGACGTGGTAACGAATTTATTTTGATTTGTGGAACCAAATCGGGGGCTAACGGGCAATTAGTGCACCCTTGGTTCCGTAGGTGATATCTTGAGCTCGGGAACTCGGATTCGAGTTCCGTCAACTCCGTTGAACTCGTATCGAAGATTCGGGTTTAATGAACTTAGCCTCATATTCTTCTAAACTCATTTGGACTTCCGAAATTCAACCGAAAAATGAATCGGCCGCAAAACTGCCACACTTAACCATTTAAATCATAACTCTCTCAATACTTAACCAAATTAACCAAGGTTTGGCCTCAAATGACCCTAGTTTAACCCTCTACTTGTTGCTCCCAATGTCATTTCGTCCAAGACCAGGGAAGGAGAGGAAATAGCTGCCAACATGGAGAGCATATCACTATTCCCATCACTATTCACCTTGATAGATTTTGAGCTCCAATCTCTTCCAAACTCAACCAAATTCAAGGGGTAAGTTTAGGATTGTTTTCTCCACTCAATTTTAGTCATTTTTATCTAGGAATCTCTGAGTTTGAACCTTGATTGATTGAGATATGATTATGTGAATGAATAGTTAGGTTTATTTTTTCATTCTTTGAATCCATGGCTTTATTTTCAAATTCTTTGAGAATTAATGCATGATATATGATCATCCTAGCTTCATTTACTTGTTCTTGAACTGGAATTTGATATATAGGAAGTGTATGAAATTTTGCTTTGATATTGCTTTGATATGGGGCTGTTACGGGGACCGGAATTTTGGGAGAATGGAACCACCTTCCTTGTTGTCCTTGCTGCTGGAATTACTGCCATCTTTGCCTTTATTTCTTGTTGTCTTTTGTTTCTTGTTACTTGCTGTTATTACCTTGGTGCTCGCGTGTTTGCTGCTGCTATGGGTTGAGGTTCAAGCAGGGGAAAATGTGGCCATTGTTGCTGAACTTTGCTGCTGTGTAATCTCCCCGAGCGGGGAGATTTTGAGCTGGAAGTGTCCCCCGGCGGGGACACTCGTGCAGGAGCTCTCTGTTCCTCCCTTACCCGGCCGGGGAATGTCCTATGTGTTATTTAACCGGCTGGGGAGTTTAGGCGATGGAAGTTGCTGCTTCTTCCTTTCCATTTTGTTGCTACTGCTACAACTTTTTTCCTTCTTGTTCTGCTGCTCTTTCTTTCTGTTTTCTGTTGCTACTTCGTTCTTCTATGGCTGCTGCTTTCTTTACGTTATATATACATAGATATATATGTTGTGTGTGAATGGTGTTTGTGCATGAAATATGATGTCTGTGTACGTGTACATATATCTATATCTATGTGCATGTGAAATATGTGCATACCTATATATATATATATATATATATATATATATATATTACATACCTGCATGAATGTTGGGTACGTGTATGATTAATATAGTGTATTTATACATTGCATGAATGTGGGTATATTGTATATATTAGATATATTACACATGCATGTATTTACTATACCTAAATAATATATATATATATATATATATATATATTTATGTATATATATGTTTATATTATATTAAATATTATTTGATTTAATTGAATTATAGAATTAAATTGTTATCTATTTCATGTTATTTAATTTCCGATTATGATTTGAATGTAATTAAATGTTTATTTTCTAAGTTGAACGTGTTATAGTATGTGATATGATCGTTATTTGAATTCTTGAATTGAATTGTTATAAAATGTGAAATATGTGATTTATGAATTATGGATTTAATTCATGGAATTATTGGAATGCCTAATTCGTTTAAATTATAAATTGTTGTTTGGAATTCTTGGCTTAAAGTACTATGAATTATGAGTTGAAAGAATGGGAAACCTTGATTTCTTGAAAGTACTTGAATGAATGGTTTGTTTATATGCCCTAAATGTATTAATAGTGCACATGAACGTGTTCATGACATAATATCATCTTTTATGCATTCAAATCATGAGCATACATTGCCGTGCGTCGTATATGGTTCATTTGGAGTCTCGAGTCTCACGAACACGTTCCGTTTGTTTTGTACAGTTTATCTCCAGGGTGGAGAAATCTTGATCAACTAGGCACTCGGTAACTTGTACCCCTGTATCGCCATGTTCCAGGTGAGGGTGTTTTCGTTCTAGTTACATATTAAACCCTACAAGCTTATGTGATGAGTTTGGCCAAAAACCTAATGTATATTTATATATGGTTTTCAAATGAATTTATTGAGTAAACATTTTCACAAGGACTATGACAAATATTATGTTTCTCATGAATCAAATGTTTTGGCGAGATTGCATGTATGTTATGTTCACGGGCCCAGGAATTTAGTACATGTGGCTATCCGGGGAGGCAAGGGCCGACGGTGATCCCATATGCTAATTCCAATTATGTTTAACGACAGAACGGATCTCGTTAGGAGTTTTGACGAGAAAACGCTAGTCGGGCAATGAGGACTCATGAACCTCATTGCCATTATGTATGAGGTGTCGGGTCTTGCAAGCCCGTCCACCACCCGGAGGAAGAAGGTTGGAACTTATTTTATGATTATGATTATGTTATGATTGATATGCACCGTGCGGGAAGGCCGGGACACGGATTGCCCAAACGAATATGTCTTATGTATGATATATGATCTGTATGTATTATGATATATTGCATGATCACCTATTTAATATATTAATAATATTTGTCGTACACGGTCGGAGTTTGGTTGGAGATAGTGCACGCTCACTCACCGAGCCTTTATATTTATGTATGAATTATGAACTTAATGAGTTTGATATGATTAGTCGTAAAGTCCGAGCACTGCTTAGTTATTCTCTTGCCCTTTTGGGAACTAATTTTAAATAAAACCTTGCTCGGGATTTATGACTTGCATGTGCATGTTTTATATATATATGTATTGCTCCTGCTCACTCAGTCTTCTAGAGACTGACCCTCTCCCTCCCCAACACTTTAGTGTGCAGGTTTGGCTTTGGAGTTTCGAGCTAGGCGGAGTTGTGTTGAGTCTTCGAGTCGGTCAAGTTAAGTTAGATGCGTCTCTACACTCGTATATGTATTTCAATTGTGTATGATCTGATTCCGTAATATGATGAACTTGAATCTTTATGTATTTGTTATTGAATTGCCTTGTCGGGCTTTGTTATAAATTAAAAGAGGCCTGAGGAGCCCAAGTCTGCTTGCGGGTTGTGTGTTTGATTTCTGCAGGATCGTAGCCAATGCATGTGTTTGGATTGAGTTCTCCATTGCATTATGTTTTGTGGATTGATTATAATTGTAGGGTCTAAGTTCCGCCTAGCTTAGGAAGGTTATTTTGTTTGTCTCCCATTCGCTATGGTTTGATACGGATGCGGACTTCCCATTTCGTTACTCGTGTTGAGCCATGGTGCGGGGGATGTGGTGCCTCACGTGCGGGGTGCTACATCCTTAAGTGGTATCAGAGCCCGGTTGTAAAACCGGTGTTCTCGTGTCGTGTTTGAGTCAGTCTAGGTCGTACGGCTTAGGAACTAAATGATAATGTACGCATTGCATTGATTTTGAACATGAAATTGTGCTTCCTTTTGAAATTTGTCGAATTACCTATTGTATTTTTATATTGGATCCGTGCCTTTCGTGTTAAATATGTGCCATGGGCATGCACTAATCGCATGCATATATCTTTGAATTAAGTTATGATTTATAGGTTATGAAGATAATATCAAACCACGGCCAAGTTCTACGATAAGCACGATCGATTGCAAGCTTTTTATGAGGCATGGAAGAATAGGAAGGATACACCCGGGAAGAATGTAGAGAATTCGAGATATGAGGCTTTCTAGATGGAGCTAGAGTTCAAGGGTTAGGATTCGGAATGGGAGGTTCGAATTTAGAGATGCGGTGGTAGAAGGACACATGGTGAAATAAGGATTGATCATGAGATGGTTATGACTTAGAGGGTCGACAAAGAAGGATTTTTTTTAACTAAGCTTACTGATTAGAAATCGGGTTTTTAGAAATCAAGACCGGGAAGAGTTGGATTTGGGTGCTCTGGATTTCAATTAAGATGGAAAACAAGTCTGGAAAGGAGTAGAGAGAGAGGCAAGTAACTGGGTAAATACCAATTTAGGGAAGATGGTGATATTGAGGACGGGATTTGAGTTCGTTTTTCCAAATCCAAGCTGAATTGTCGTGTTGTGAGGTTGAAATGGGAAATATGGAGCAACAAATGGAAACGATAAAGAAGGAAAAGACTTGTGGGGAAAAATTCATGTGTTCCAGTATAAGCAATCGAAAAACGAGTTTGATTCACGAATCTCCACTCATAACGGATAAGCATGGGAGTCTTGATCACGATGATGATGAGAAGTAGGGTTCCGAACTGCATTAGGGTTCATTTGTATAAGAGAACTTGGGCAATATTGAAGGGCAATTCTTAGGGAGAAATCCAGACGTTAATTCAATGGATGTCAAAAAATCAGGGGTTGATTCGGACCGTGGAAGATATAACTGATGCACAATAATTCACGGAAAAACTTGAAGACCGTGGGAAAAGACAAGGTATGATTAGCAAGTCAAAGTAACCTCGGGATTGGAGGAATGAGGAAAAGCTACCGAGCTAACAATTTACTATATTGGTGACAGGTTCCAAAACATTCATGGCACGTGCATCATGCGTTTATTTCTATTTGGTTTCGTTGCTCTAATGTGTTGCATATCTGCTTGTTGTAAGCATGACACGTGCTTTGACATCTTTACCCGACATGCATTTTAGTGTTTACTTTATAGGAAGTTCTTTTACCTCACTCATCAAGTATCTTTTCGACTGGCCACATTTGAGTTAAAGGAAAAGCAATTCTGGGATGGCACATGACAAGAAAGATGACTTCAGGAAATAAATAAATTTAAGTAAGGGATAGGTTGGTGGAAAGGGAATTGCAGAAGAAAAAGTGCAACAGGATTTGGTTTCGGGGTGTTCGGGTCGAATAAGAATAGAGAAGGGGGATTTTATTATAAAGAGGATTGGAAGAAAGTTGAAAGGCAAAATCTTTGGGTTGCTATGTCAGTTAAAATCCTCCCTGATAAAATTTTCCATCAAGAATTTCGATGCAAGAAGGATCGATGGAGTTCAATGTGTAACGACAGGAAAATTAAGGGGGAGAGCATGACCAAGAGGAAATTTGAAACTTGAAGTTGTGGTCGAAGAAATAATTAATAGAGGTAATGGAAATACAAATAGGGAATATCTGGGAATTTATGGTGGTAAACGGAGATGAATGAGACGACTTTAAGGGTTAACCATTAAAATGAGAGCTAAGTCACTAAATTTGGGTTGAGGATTTTCTTGGGGAAGAAAGAAAATAGCTCATTGAAATTTTTCTACATATCAAAGTTGATTTGAAGATAAAGGAGTTATGAAGGGGGGTTAGGGAAACTCCTAAGTTGAATTGTCAAGAGGGAACCGATTTAAGTTATAATAGAAAAGGGGTACTATTCATAAAGCTTGGTCAAATGAGTTTGGAAAGGGATTTTAGAAGCGACAAACCGATAAGGATGAACATTGGGAAAATTTAAATCAAACTTCAAGAATTATCAAGAACATCCTAATATCGATTAAAGAATGGTAGGGGTTGAATGCCAAATTTCACCTTAAAGGTTTAAAGAAAGTGAAAAGGATAAATCGAGCGGAGGATGGTAGAAGATTTGTGGGATATCTATATTAAGGTCGGGAATGAACATTTAAAGACGCTAAGGGTACTTATCTTCAATGGTAGTTTAGGTTTTGATACGGAAAAAGGAAATAACTATGGATCTGATTCCGGGACAGAGAATTTAAGGGTATTCGGGGAGGTTAAGCTCAGTTAATTAAAAAGAGTTGGTTGGCCGAAAGAAGATTATGGGAAATGATGAGAGATCGAAGAAGACTAGAAGCAGTACAAGTCAGAATGGAATAACGAATAAAATCCTTAGAGGATCAATCAATTGCTTTGCTGGGGTACCCAGAAGAGCTTAAAGGCAAGTCGAGCACTGAGCTCACTTTCGGGCCAGATCACGATTTGGATAACGAAACTTGCCATTTTGAATTATGCAACTACGGTCAACGATACATGAAGTATCCATGATACATGCATCCATGCCAATTTAATTTAAATAATTTTTATGTTAGGTGCTTTGATTCCTTATCCTGTTAAATTACTTGGAGTAATTGTTGATGTGGATGATATCTATTACCTGCTTTGGGTGTCTTACGTGATTTTAATTATTGTTTTGCGTTGTGTTACTCGGGAGTATTGGAGACTTCCTTGTTTTGTTGTTATTTGTAAGAGATGGGGATTCTCTTATTTTTGCTTGAGAGACGGGGTTCTCTCATTGTTGTTGAAGAGACGGGGTTCTCTCATTGTTGCTCGAGAAACGGGGCTCTCTCCTTCTTATTTGCGAGAGACGGGGAATCTCTCATTGTTTGTTTGGGCGAGTAGTGAATCCGAGGACGGATTCTTTTAAGGGGAGAGGTTGTAACGCCCCGAATTTTCATTTGTACAAATATACCGTATATGTTTATAAATTGCGCAAATAAATTATTTAATTATGTGATTAATTATTTATGAGTGTTTAAATATTAAATTTTAATATAAATTGTTATTAGTTTATTTTATTTTATTTTATAATTTTATTTCATTAGTTAATTATTTAATTGATAATTAAGAGTTAATGTTAATTAATTATGTCTTTAATTATACTAATTAATTTTATCATTTTAATCGTTGACTTTTATTTAATTTAAAATAGAATTTAATTTTATTATTTAATTTGAAATGTTATGAATTGTTAACGTTTGCGCATGAGCGTTTTAAACGCGCTTCGTTCTTATATGATGTGATATCGAAAATTCATGAAAATTTAGTATGTCGTACATTTATGTGTTATGAGCATGTTTCTATGTTCTTTTTATGTTTTCGATTTCGTTTGACGTGGTAACGAATTTATTTTGATTTGTGGAACCAAATCGGGGGCTAACGGGCAATTAGCGCACTCTTGGTTCCGTAGGTGATATCTTGAGCTCGGGAACTCGGATTCGAGTTCCGTCAACTCCGTTGAACTCGTATCGAAGATTCGGGTTTAATGAACTTAGCCTCATATTCTTCTAAACTCATTTGGACTTCCGAAATTCAACCGAAAAACGAATCGGCCGCAAAACTGCCACACTTAACCATTTAAATCATAACTCTCTCAATACTTAACCAAATTAACCAAGGTTTGGCCTCAAATGACCCTAGTTTAACCCTCTACTTGTTGCTCCCAATCTCATTTCGTCCAAGACCAGGGAAGGAGAGGAAATAGCTGCCAACTTGGAGAGCATATCACTATTCCCATCACTATTCACCTTGAGAGATTTTGAGCTCCAATCTCTTCCAAACTCAACCAAATTCAAGGGGTAAGTTTAGGATTGTTTTCTCCACTCAATTTTAGTCATTTTTATCTAGGAATCTCTGAGTTTGAACCTTGATTGATTGAGATATGATTATGTGAATGAATAGTTAGTTTATTTTTTCATTCTTTGAATCCATGGCTTTATTTTCAAATTCTTTGAGAATTAATGCATGATATATGATCATCCTAGCTTCCTTTACTTGTTCTTGAACTGGAATTTGATATATAGGAAGTGTATGAAATTATACTTTGATATTACTTTGATATGGGGCTGTTACGGGGACCGGAATTTTGGGAGAATGGAACCACCTTCCTTGTTGTCCTTGCTGCTGGAATTACCGCCATCTTTGCCTTTATTTCTTGTTGTCTTTTGTTTCTTGTTACTTGCTGTTATTACCTTGGTGCTCGCGTGTTTGCTGCTGCTACGGGTTGAGGTTGAAGCAGGGGAAAATGTGGCCGCTGCTGCTGAACTTTGCTGCTGTGTAATCTCCCCGAGCGGGGAGATTTTGAGCTGGAAGTGTCCCCGGGCGGGGACACTCGTGCAGGAGCTCTCTGTTCCTCCCTTACCAGGCCGGGGAATGTCCTATGTGTTATTTAACGGGCTGGGGAGTTTAGGCGATGGAAGTTGCTGCTTCTTCCTTTCCATTTTGTTGCTACTGGTACTCCTCTTTTCCTTCTTGTTCTGCTGGTCTTTCTTTCTGCTTTCTGTTGCTACTTCGTTCTTCTATGGCTGTTGCTTTCTTTACGTTATATATACATAGATATATATGTTGTGTGTGAATGGTGTTTGTGCATGAAATATGATGTCTGTGTACGTGTACATATATCTATATCTATGTGCATGTGAAATATGTGCATACCTATATATATATATATTACATACATGCATGAATGTTGGGTACGTGTATGAATAATATAGTGTATTTATACATTGCATGAATGTGGGTATATTTTATATATTAGATATATTACACATGCATGTATTTACTATACCTAAATACATATATATATATATATATATATATATATATATATATATATATATATTTATGTATATATATGTTTATATTATATTAAATATTATTTGATTTAATTGAATTATAGAATTAAATTGTTATCTATTTCATGTTATTTAATTTCCGATTATGATTTGAATGTAATTAAATGTTTATTTTCTAAGTTTAACGTGTTATAGTATGTGATATGATCGTTATTTGAATTCTTGAATTGAATTGTTATAAAATGTGAAATATATGATTTATGAATTATGGATTTAATTCATGGAATTATTGGAATGCCTAATTCGTTTAAATTATAAATTGTTGTTTGGAATTCTTGACTTAAAGTACTATGAATTATGAGTTGAAAGAATGGGAAACCTTGATTTCTTGAAAGTACTTGAATGAATGGTTTGTTTATATGCCCTAAATGTATTAATAGTGCACATGAACGTGTTCATGACATAATATCATCTTTTATGCATTCAAATCATGAGCATACATTGCCGTGCGTCGTATATGGTTCATTTGGAGTCTCGAGTCTCACGAACACGTTCCGTTTGTTTTGTACAGTTTATCTCCAAGGTGGAGAAATCTTGATCAACTAGGCACTAGGTAACTTGTACCCTTGTATCACCATGTTCCAGGTGAGGGTGTTTTCGTTCTAGTTACATATTAAACCCTACAAGCTTATGTGATGAGTTTGGCCAAAAACCTAATGTATATTTATATATGGTTTTCAAATGAATTTATTGAGTAAACATTTTCACAAGGACTATGACAAATATTATGTTTCTCATGAATCAAATGTTTTGGCGAGATTGCATGTATGTTATGTTCACGGGCCCAGGAATTTAGTACATGTGGCTATCCGGGGAGGCAAGGGCCGACGGTGATCCCATATGCTAATTCCAATTATGTTTAACGACGGAACGGATCTCGTTAGGAGTTTTGACGAGAAAACGCTAGTCGGGCAATGAGGACTCATGAACCTCATTGCCATTATGTATGAGGTGTCGGGTCTTGCAAGCCCGTCCACCACCCGGAGGAAAAAGGTTGGAACTTATTTTATGATTATGATTATGTTATGATTGAGATGCTTGATGACCTCCAAGGTCAGGATGAGGATATTTAGGAAATGATTTTGGAATGAGTGAAAGCTTCAAGAAATGGAATGGATATTCAAGAAATGAGGAAGGATTCAGTGTTCGTTGGATTTCCAATTGAGATAGAGAAATATTTCGGGAATGAGATTGAGAGTTAGAGGTACTTCAAGAGAATTAGAAAGAAGAGAAGCTTGGATTTGAGAAAGGGTAGAACTAGTTCTAGAAGTTAGACAGAAAACATTCCTATTTTCTTAAGGGGGAGAGCCGGTCGGGGAACAACTTAAAGTCGATGTTTGGATCTCACTTGGGAGAGTTGGAACTTCAAGGAAAATGGTTCTTCGGAAACTCTCTATCGGAACTAGGTGAATGAAGTCTTCAATAGTTTAAATCTCGTGCGCCTAGAGTTCTCAAATGGAGATTTTTAAAAAGCCATAAGGAGGCATATCTTGAGCCGAGTTGAAATTGAAAGAAATTTGATGAGAAATGGGAGAGATCATGATTTTTATAAGATTGATTAAGTTTACTTTGATCAAAGGTAAGAATTTTTCAAGAAAAGAGACTGTCATTCAAGATTTGCACGAAGTGACCAAAGAGGTGCGACACTATTACCATATTACAAGATAAAAACAACTCGACGGGAACATTCTCTATCGCAAGGGATTACCTGAGAGTTACTTGAACCGGGAATATTTTGAAGGATAAAAGGTAGACCTCGAGTCATCAAATAATTAGTCCGGGCATCGGAGGACGTCAACTATAATTGGTAAGAAGAATGGGTGGTCGGATTACTACCAAGTGCATATTCAAGAATTGAATCTTCGAACCGTGGTGGTAGAAAGGTTAGAAAATTTGATCGCGGGATGGAGATTGAGTAATTATTGGGGTACATACTGACATCAGGCATTCGAGGAATGGCATTTTGGTTAGAAGGGATTCTGATCAAAGAATCAAGTATTAAATCAAGTCACTGCCATTGAAGTTTCTAAGACCATGGTCAATGGTACACCTAATCATGCATATCATGCGTAATATACATTTTATTATCAACCGTATGGTTCTTTGTATTTATTAATTGCTTTTGTAAAACTAGTTGCTATATTTGATTTCCTCCACTTGTTCATTACGTGAAGTTCTGTATGAATGTTTAATTAAGTGTTCTCTTGGAATTCTTGCTTGTGTGAGAGTCGGGGTACTCTCCTTAGTTGTTCGAGAGACGGGGGTCTCTCATTTCTTGTTCGAGAGACGGGGTTCTCTCATTTCTTGTTCGAGAGACGGGGTTCTCTCATTTCTTGTGAAGAGACGGGGTTCTCTCGTTACTTGTCTAAGAGACGGGGCTCTCTTGTTGCTTGTGCATCATTTTAAAACTCGGCAGTGGACCTGGGGACCAAGTCCTCTTAAGGGGGAGAGAATTGTAACACCCCGTTTTTCATATGTGCAATATGTGATAATTTATATGCATTGCATAACCTTAGATGCATTATATTTTCTATGACTTTATATGAAATTATTGTTAATGTGAGATTTACGTGAATTAATTGCTAACGTGCCTAAGTGTCTATATGTGACTTTACTTGGTCATATAAATTAACTCCATTGTATTATATTCTTTTAGAGTCTCATATATATATGTATACAACCATCTATCATGTATGTCAAGTGGATGCATCTCTAACTCGTAAATTAGTATGAGGTAAGGACTAAAATGCAAAATGTGTTGAGTCATCTCATTTAGTGGAAGACTTTGGATAAATATCTCATTCATCTCTCTCATTTTAATTATCATCATATTTCATCAAATTCCACACACACACACACACACACACTAATACACGGTATTTACACCAAGGAAGGAGAAGAGAGGATTTCATCATTTCAAGCTAGAATTCAAGGAGGAGAATTGCATAAGTTGAAGTTTCATCATCATACCATCATCTCTTCCATCCTTTCTTTCTTCATACTAAGGTATAAATGGAGATTTTTCTTGAATTCTTGATTCATTTATGAGATAGGGTTTGATGCTTAAGTGATGATTTCTTGTTCTTTTATGGTTAGAAGCATGCTTACGATCTTTAATCTTGAAAGCTTGCATGATTTCTTGAATAACATGGAAGTTGGAGTTCATGATTGTATATGGGTTTGATATTGTTAAATCTTGATGATCAATGCATGATATGAATAGATGTGTTAGATTTTATTGTGTTTCAAGTATGAATACATGTTTCTTCAAGTTTTGATTGCATTTGATGATTGAAAATTGGGGTTTTGATTGGTTGTTGTTGTTGTTGCGTTACTGCCCTGTTTTGCCCTGTTTTTTTCTGCTGCGTACAGTTGACACGGGGGTGTCAACTTTGCCTTGTTCAGCGTGACACGGGGGTGCAGGTTGGTTTTATTTTCTGTACCGTGACACGGGGGTGTCACGATTTGCCTTGTAATGGTGACACGGGCGTGTCACCTTTTATTTTCCTGCATTTTGTCCAACTTCGGACGAACGCTATTTTCACCTCGCTTTGAATTAGAAAACGTGTCATATGCCGTCGGATAGGTCTTTGTGTCTACTTTCATACCCAACAAACAAAACTCAATTCCCACTTCTAGAATTTACGATATTCCAGTTTTCCCACAACATATACATTTCCAAAAATTGTCGGTTTTGGCCAAACTTCACCCAAAACCTTTCTTATTGCATTTCTTTCACTCTCTCGGCTCCCATATGTGAATTATATGATTTATATACTTGTTCAATTGATAAGTATGCTCCTACTTGACACTTCTTGGTACTTAATTGCTCAAACGTATTGTGTGACTCCATGCCTTCTATGAATTGAACTTGAAATAATTGAATAATATGAGTATATGATTTCTTGTTATTAATTTCACCTATTAGGTGTTAATTAGTCTTTATACATGCTTAGTGTTAATTGATTGATTGGTTTTATTTAAATTACATGAGCATTGTCGTGCGTCATACTTGGTCTCATATTGAGTCATGTCTCACGAGTTCCCACATTTCCTTTCTTGTCCAGTTTCTCCAGGGCGGAGATCATTGATCGTTTGGGCACTTTCTTGTATCCTTGTCTTGTTCCGGCGTTCGTCAGGTGAGGTTTAATTTCTAGATATATAGAACCCTTACAACCCTATGTGATCTTTCGGCCAAAATGTATCTATATATCTATATTTTGCCAAAACCTTATTGTTTTCAAATGAATTACCGAATTGTACCGATTGATTGATTGATTGATTAATTGTTTTGGCGAGTAAAGCATGTTCATATTGGGCCTGAGGGTAGTGTATTGAGCCAACCGGGAAGGCAAGGGCCGACGGGTAACTCTTGCACTATCCTCACCAAACGAGGGATGCCCCCTGAATCCACTAGGAGGTTAGTGGAGGAAGGAGTTTCGGGCATAGGGACTCATGAACCCTATGCTCAATGAGATTGGATGGCGGGGCCTTGCAATCCCCCATCACCCGGAGGAAGAAGGATGGACGAAAATTGCTAAGTGTGCACTAATTTCTATTGCTTGATCACTTAATTAATTACAACTGAATTATTGTACACTGTCGGAGAAAGGTTGGAGATTTGCCCTCACTCGCCGGGCCACTGATTGAATTGAATTAAACTGATTGTATTGTTAAATTGATTAGTTGTAATCTCGGGCGAGTTATCTTTTACTATTAAACTTATATTATCTCTATTTTATAAACCCTTACCCGAGATTATGGCTTGCATGTTACTTGCGCGAATATTTATTTATAAACCCCTCACTCAGTCTGTGGTAGACTGACACCTCACACTTTTCAGGTACTGTCAGTGGCGTGCTAGGCGGGATTCCGAGTCGTGTCCAGTTGTCGAGTTGAGTCTATCATTGCATTTTCATGTTATGGATATGTTGGAGATGATAATGTATTGATGAGTGTTTGTACCTACTACTATATGTAATGATATAAAGTTGGAGGTTAATTCTTTGGAGATATTTGATATATGCTAATGGAATTATTATGCTTCCGCTTTAAATTCCTAGATTTGGACTTGATTGGTTTGAGGGTTAGTCCCGCCTAGCTAGTGAGTTTTTTTTTTTATTATCACCCGTTCGCCATGAGTCCGGTTCATATATGGACTACAAATTTCATGTGTGAGCTAGACTTATGGTGCGGGGGTGTGGCATGTCGACGTTCCGGGTGCTACATCTTAGGTGGTATCAGAGCCCGGTTGCAAAACCGCGGTTCTAGCGTCGAGTCGTGTCATGTCTAGGTCGAACGGTATAGGATTAATTGATAAATTGCGAGTCTTGCATCTTATTTAGAACTAATTGTACTTATTTGAATTTATTTGAACTTACCTGAACATCTTTGAGCTACTTGATGACTTGTGCATGGCATTGATTTATGTTACTACTTGATGATTAATTGATTTTCTATGGTTTGGAAATTTTTATATCCAACGTGTTTATTTAAACTTTTGCATAATTTGATGTGCCAATGTGTTTCACTTTAAATTTTGTTGAATTATGTGTTGCATTTTGCATCAAATTCTTGTATTTGGTATCAATTATGTGGCATGAGCATGTATTAACCCCATGCATTTATATTTGAGATAAGTTGTGATTATAGGCTATAGAGACCATGTCAAACCACGCCAAATTTCTACGACAACTTCAATCTACCCCAAGTTCTTTTCTTTTGCTTTGAAGTTGTAAGGAATGCACCGAGGAACTTCATACAAGAAATCAAGAGTCATGGATTGGTCTAGTTGGGTTATATTTCAAGTGTTAAGATTCGGGAATTGAAGGACCAAAGGTGGGAGTAACTTACAAGCTCTAATGAAATTGGTAGATATTTAACGGGATAGTGGTAGGGCGTGATGCCTACAACTTGCAAGATTAACACTCACACGCCTATATTGCAAAAGCCTTTTCAATGGGAATCCGTAGGATCATTTCATTCAAGAGCAAACTAAAGAAAACCTCTAGAGTGTTTTAAGGTTCGAGGTCTCAATCAACAGGGAGGCCTCGAGGGTACTAGGGACTTAGGGTTCGAAGTTGAAAGCAAGTTGAGGATTTCCCACTATTGGAACCGAAAATCAAGTTGTGGGATGACCTACAAGCTTTAGGTAAGTAGAAGAAGTTCAAAGAGGTGGAGTTGGGGTGGATGATGCTAGGTTATCATAAGACTAATACATACCCCATGCCACATCGAAAGTTAAGTTAGTTAACCAAACCCAACGGGGTTGTGCAAACCGAGGGATTGAACGAAGGAAATCTTGGAGGAGGTTAGATCGATGAAGAAGAATGAAGAGAACGACTAATATAGTGATTGCAAGCTCGTGGTAAATTAGAGTACTAAAGGTTCGATGTTCGGCAGGATTGAGTTATTCTTCATATCCAAGCTGAATTGTCGGGTTAGGCGTTTGAATTGGGAGATATGGAGCAATAAGGGAATCGATTAAGAAGGTAAGGTATCAATTTCATGAAGGTAGAAGAACTTGAGCTCAAGAATCATAATTTTGATTACGAAGTTGTACGAGTTGAGATAAGGAAACTTCGAGCAAGAAGATGTTTAAGGTGAAGAATTGGGTTTAAGAGATTTCAATATCGGGTCATGGAACGGTACCAGTTGAAGTTATGAACTTTGAAAATACGAAAGACCGTGGGTAACAGAAATGGCCAATCAATTCAAGGCCAGCTCATAAATCAACAAACAAGGAAAAGTGTCAAGCTAAAAGATGCAACTATGGTGACAGGTTCAACACATTCATGAGCACGTGCATCATATATTGTTCAAATTATTTAAATTTCTTTAATTATATATGCATTCCTACTTGAGCGTAAATTTTCCAACTTGTGTATTTATTATTTATAAGTGTAATACGTGCATCGACATCTTAACCCAACATGCATTTTAAGTGTTTTCTTGATAGAAAATCTCTCAACCTCATCTATCAAGCATTACTTCAACCGAGACACAACCGAAGTATGATACGGAAAGAATTGGGTTGCAAAGTGAGGAACAAAAGGGAGAAAGAACAATTGAAAGGCCGGGAAAAGTAGTTAGGAGTTGGATGGAAGAAATTATCACTTCAAAAATAAACGTGAGATGAAATGTCCGAACAAGTGGCGAGATTTAAAATTGCTGATATCAAGGAAGTTGAGTCGACTGGGGAAATGACTTCAAATTTGTGGTTGTGCTCAAATGAATTACCTTTGTTAGAAGCAACAAAAATGTAAGGGTTACAAATGATGTGGTTACTTGAAAGCAACAACAAGGGATGAATTAGGAGATTGAGATGCTTGATGACCTCCAAGGTCAGAATGAGGATATTTAGGAAATGATTTTAGAAAGGGTGAAAGCTTCAAGAAATGGAATGGATATTCAAGAAATGAGGAAGGATTCAGTGTTCGTTGGATTTCCAATTGAGATAGAGAAATATTTCGGGAATGAGATCGAGAGTTAGAGGTACTTCAAGAGAATTAGAAAGAAGAGAAGCTTGGATTTGAGAAAGGGTAGAACTAGTTCTAGAAGTTAGACAGAAAATATTCCTATTTTCTTAAGGGGGAGAGCCGGTCGGGGAACAACTTAAAGTCGATGTTTGGATCTCACTTGGGAGAGTTAGAACTTCAAGGAAAATGGTTCTTCCGAAACTCTCTATCGGAACTAGGTGAATGAAGTCTTCAATAGTTTAAATCTCGTTCTCCTAGAGTTCTCAAATGGAGATTTTTAAAAAGCCATAAGGAGGCATATCTTGAGCCGAGTTGAAATTGAAACAAATTTGATGAGAAATGGGAGAGATCATGATTTTTATAAGATTGATTAAGTTTACTTTGATCAAAGGTAAGAATTTTTCAAGGAAAGCGACTGTCATTTAAGATTTGCACGAAGTGACCAAAGAGGTGCGACACTATTACCATATTACAAGATAAAAACAACTCGACGGGAACATTCTCTATCACAAGGGATTACCTGAGAGTTACTTGAACCGGGATTATTTTGAAGGATAAAAGGTAGACCTCGAGTCATCAAATAATTAGTCCGGGCATCGGAGGACGTCAACTATAATTGGTAAGAAGAATGGGTGGTCGGATTACTACTAAGTGCATATTCAAGAATTGAATCTTCGAACCGTGGTGGTAGAAAGGTTAGAAAATTTGATCGCGGGATGGAGATTGAGTAATTATTGGGGTACATACTGACATCAGGCATTCGAGGAATGGCATTTTGGTTAGAAGGGATTCTGATCAAAGAATCAAGTATTAAATCAAGTCACTGCCATTGAAGTTTCTAAGACCATGGTCAATGGTACACCTAATCATGCATATCATGCGTAATATACATTTTATTATCAACCGTATGGTTCTTTGTATTTATTAATTGCTTTTGTAAAACTAGTTGCTATATTTGATTTCCTCCACTTGTTCATTACGTGAAGTTCTGTATGAATGTTTAATTAAGTGTTCTCTTGGAATTCTTGCTTGTGTGAGAGTTGGGGTACTCTCCTTAGTTGTTCGAGAGACGGGGGTCTCTCATTTCTTGTTCGAGAGATGGGGTTCTCTCATTTCTTGTTCGAGAGACGGGGTTCTCTCATTTCTTGTGGAGAGACGGGGTTCTCTCGTTACTTGTCTAAGAGACGGGGCTCTCTTGTTGCTTGTGCATCATTTTAAAACTCGGCAGTGGACCTGGGGACCAAGTCCTCTTAAGGGGGAGAGAATTGTAACGTCCCGTTTTTCATATGTGCAATATGTGATAATTTATATGCATTGCATAACCTTAGATGCATTATATTTTCTATGACTTTATATGAAATTATTGTTAATGTGAGATTTACGTGAATTAATTGCTAACGTGCCTAAGTGTCTATATGTGACTTTACTTGGTCATATAAATTAACTCCATTGTATTATATTCTTTTAGAGTCTCATATATATATGTATACAACCATCTATCATGTATGTCAAGTGGATGCATCTCTAACTTGTAAATTAGTATGAGGTAAGGACTAAAATGCAAAATGTGTTGAGTCATCTCATTTAGTGGAAGACTTTGGATAAATATCTCATTCATCTCTCTCATTTTAATTATCATCATATTTCATCAAATTCCACACACACACACACACACACTAATACACGGTATTTACACCAAGGAAGGAGAAGAGAGGATTTCATCATTTCAAGCTAGAATTCAAGGAGGAAAATTGCATAAGTTGAAGCTTCATCATCATACCATCATCTCTTCCATCCTTTCTTTCTTCATACTAAGGTATAAATGGAGATTTTTCTTGAATTCTTGATTCATTTATGAGATAGGGTTTGATGCTTAAGTGATGATTTCTTGTTCTTTTATGGTTAGAAGCATGCTTAGGATCTTTAATCTTGAAAGCTTGCATGATTTCTTGAATAACATGGAAGTTGGAGTTCATGATTGTATATGGGTTTGATATTGTTAAATCTTGATGATCAATGCATGATATGAATAGATGTGTTAGATTTTATTGTGTTTCAAGTATGAATACATGTTTCTTCAAGTTTTGATTGCATTTGATGATTGAAAATTGGGGTTTTGATTGGTTGTTGTTGTTGTTGCGTTACTGCCCTGTTTTGCCCTGTTTTTTTCTGCTGCGTACAGTTAACACGGGGGTGTCAACTTTGCCTTGTTCAGCGTGACACGGGGGTGCAGGTTGGTTTTATTTTCTGTACCGTGACACGGGGGTGTCACGGTTTGCCTTGTAATGGTGACAAGGGCGTGTCACCTTTTATTTTCCTGCATTTTGTCCAACTTCGGACGAACGCCATTTTCACCTCGCTTTGAATTAGAAAACGTGCCATATACCGTCGGATAGGTCTTTGTGTCTACGTTCATACCCAACAAACAAAACTCAATTCCCACTTCTAGAATTTAAGATATTCCAGTTTTCCCACAACATATACATTTCCAAAAATTGTCGGTTTTGGCCAAACTTCACCAAAACCTTTCTTATTGTATTTCTTTCACTCTCTTGGATCCCATATGTGAATTATATGATTTATATACTTGTTTAATTGATAAGTATGCTCCTACTTGACACTTCTTGGTACTTAATTGCTCAAACGTATTGTGTGACTCCATGCCTTCTATGAATTGAACTTGAAATAATTGAATAATATGAGTATATGATTTCTTGTTATTAATTTCACCTCTTAGGTGTTAATTGGTCTTTATACATGCTTAGTGTTAATTGATTGATTGGTTTTATTTAAATTACATGAGCATTGCCGTGCGTCATACTTGGTCTCATATTGAGTCATGTCTCACGAGTTCCCACATTTCCTTTCTTGTCCAGTTTCTCCAGGGCGGAGATCATTGATCGTTTGGGCACTTTCTTGTATCCTTGTCTTGTTCCGGCGCTCGTCAGGTGAGGTTTAATTTCTAGATATATAGAACCCTTACAACCCTATGTGATCTTTCGGCCAAAATGTATCTATATATCTATATTTTGCCAAAACCTTATTGTTTTCAAATGAATTACCGAATTGTACCGATTGATTGATTGATTGATTAATTGTTTTGGTGAGTAAAGCATGTTCACATTGGGCCCGAGGGTAGTGTATTGAGCCAACCGGGAAGGCAAGGGCCGACGGGTAACTCTTGCACTATCCTCACCAAACGAGGGATGCCCCCTGAATCCACTAGGAGGTTAGTGGAGGAAGGAGTTCCGGGCATAGGGACTCATGAACCCTATGCTCAATGAGATTGGATGGCGGGGCCTTGCAATCCCCCATCACCCGGAGGAAGAAGGATGGACGGAAATTGCTAAGTGTGCACTAATTTCTATTTCTTGATCACTTAATTAATTACAACTGAATTATTGTACACTATCGGAGAAAGGTTGGAGATTTGCCCTCACTCGCCGGGCCACTGATTGAATTGAATTAAACTGATTGTATTGTTAAATTGATTAGTTGTAATCTCGGGCGAGTTATCTTTTACTATTAAACTTATATTGTTTCTATTTTGTAAACCCTTACCCGAGATTATGGCTTGCATGTTACTTGCGCGAATATTTATTTATAAACCCCTCACTCAATCTGTGGTAGACTGACACCTCACACTTTTCAGGTACTGTCAGTGGCGTGCTAGGCGGGAGTCCGAGTCGTGTCCAGTTGTCGAGTTGAGTCTATCATTGCATTTTCATGTTATGGATATGTTGGAGATGATAATGTATTGATGAGTGTTGGTACCTACTACTATATGTAATGATATAAAGTTGGAGGTTAATTCTTTTGAGATATTTGACATATGCTAATGGAATTATTATGCTTCCGCTTTAAATTCCTAGATTTAGACTTGATTGGTTTGAGGGTTAGTCCCGCCTAGCTAGTGAGTTTTTTTTTTTTACTGTCACCCGTTCGCCATGAGTCCGGTTCATATATGGACTACCCATTTCATGTGTGAGCTAGACTTATGGTGCGGGGGTGTGGCATCTCGGCGTTCCGGGTGCTACATATATATATATATATTACATACATGCATGAATGTTGGGTACGTGTATGAATAATATAGTATATTTATACATTGCATGAATGTGGGTATATTGTATATATTACACATGCATGTATACTAAATACATGTATAAAAATATATTATGCATGCATGAATTTCTTTTTGTGTTTTAATGCATGTAGTGGGGGCATATGTAATATTATATTAAAGCATGCATGTTTCATTTAATAAGGTTTGCATGCATGTTATATTTTAAATTAATTGTCCATGCATGCTACGTATTTAAGTTGTAAATGCATGCATGATTTATTTCCTTGGAATGGTACGTATATATATATATATATATATATATATATATATATATATATATTTACGTATATATATGTTTATATTATATTAAATATTATTTGATTTAATTGAATTAAATTGTTATCTATTTCATGTTATTTAATTTCCGATTATGATTTGAATGTAATTAAATGTTTATTTTCTAAGTTTAACGTGTTATAGTATGTGATATGATCGTTATTTGAATTCTTGAATTGAATTGTTATAAAATGTGAAATATATGATTTATGAATTATGGATTTAATTCATGGAATTATTGGAATGCCTAATTCATTTAAATTATAAATTGTTGTTTGGAATTCTTGACTGAAAGTACTATGAATTATGAGTTGAAAGAATGGGAAACCTTCATTTCATGAAAGTACTTGAATGAATGGTTTGTTTATATGCCCTAGATGCATTAATAGTGCACATGAACGTGTTCATGACATAATATCAGGTTTTATGCATTCAAATCATGAGCATACATTGTCGTGCGTCGTATATGGTTCATTTGGAGTCTCGAACCTCACGAACACGTTCCGTTGTCTTTTGCACAGTTTATCTCCAGGGTGGAGAAATCTTGATCAACTAGGCACTTGGTAACTCGTACCCTTGTATCGCCATGTTCCAGGTGAGGGTGTTTTCGTTCTAGTTACATATTAAACCCTACAACCTTATGTGACGAGTTTGGCCAAAAACCTAATGTATATTTATATATGGTTTTCAAATGAATTTATTGAGTAAACATTTTCACAAGGACTATGACAAATATTATGTTTCTCATGAATCAAATGTTTTGGCGAGATTGCATGTATGTTATGTTCACGAGCCCAAGAATTTAGTACATGTGGCTATCCGGAGAGGCAAGGGCCGACGGTGATCCCATATGCTAATTCCAATTATGTTTAACGACGGAACGGATCTCATTAGGAGTTTTCACGAGAAAACGCTAGTCGGGCAATGAGGACTCATGAACCTCATTGCCATTATGTATGAGGTGTCGGGTCTTGCATGCCCATCCACCACCCGGAGGAAGAAGGTTGGAACTTATTTTATGATTATGATTATGTTATGATTGATATGCACCGTGCGGGAAGGCTGGGACACGGATTGCCCAAACGAATATATCTTATGATATGATATATGATCTGTATGTATTATGATATATTGCATGATCACCTATTTAATATATTAATGATATTTATCGTACACGATCGGAGTTTGGTTGGAGATAGTGCACGCTCACTCGCCGAGCCTTTATATTTATGTATGAATTATGAACTTAATGAGTTTGATATGATTAGTCGTAAAGTTCGAGCATTGCTTAGTTATTCTCTTTCCCTTTTGGGAACTAATTTTAAATAAAACCTTGCTAGGGATTTATGACTTGCATGTGCATGTTATATATATATATGTATCGCTCCTGCTCACTCAGTCTTCTAGAGACTGACCCTCTCCCTCCCCAACACTTTAGTGTGCAGGTTTGGCTTTGGAGTTTCAAGCTAGGCGGAGTTGTGTTGAGTCTTCGAGTCGGTCAAGTTAAGTTAGATGCGTCTCTGCACTCGCATATGTGTTTCAATTGTGTATGATCGGATTCCGTAATATTATGAACTTGAATCTTTATGTATTTGTTATTGAATTGCCTTGTCGGGCGCTGTTACAAATTCAAAGAGGTTTGAGGAGCCCAAGTCTGCTTGCGGGTTGTGTGTTTGATTTCTGCAGGCTCGTGGCCAATGCAGTGTTTGGATTTTGTTCTCCATTGAATTATGTTTTGTGGATTGATTATAATTGCAGGGTCTAAGTTCCGCCTAGCTTAGGAAGGTTATTTTGTTTGTCTCCCGTTCGCTATGGTTTGATACGGGTGCGGACTTCCTATTTCGTTACTCGTGTTGAGCCATGGTGCGGGGGATGTGGTGCCTCACGTGCGGGGTGCTACATTCATTCTCTATATATATAAAAAAAAATGTTCAAGATCAATCGAGTTCATAACTTCCACGCTACACCTTAATTCAATGCATGAAATTCATATAATGATCATAACACGTAGTTTAACACGTAAACATTTCATATAAATCATTAAGGAGAAGCAAGATATCATTTAAGGTTCAAATATGAAGCAACAATGCATGCAAGTACCATCTTGGAGCAAGGAAGACATATTGAGCTATAACTCGGAAAATAATATACGAAAAATCATGAAATTTCATAACACACAATATAACACATTATATGACATGTTGAAGAAGTGAATGAACCATAAACAATCCAACAAAGCCATGCGAAAGAGGGTTGAAGTTCAAAAATTTCATGCAGATGCATGACGGTCGCGGCCGTGACCCATTGTGTTCTAAAAATGGTAGAGGTCGTTACCTAATAAAATCCTGAATTTTCATGCAATTTTTGAGATAACGTGAGTAGGCCAAAAATCAGTAGAGGCCGCGACATGAAATGCAAGTGATTCAGGTTGCGGGCACGACCTGAGAGAGCAAACCAACAGACGCACACACGAGTCGCGGCCGCGACCTGCTCGATTCTGGAGCAGAACGCAGAAAAAACAGGGTATCAACCACACCAAATCTCAACCATCAAGTACAGGTAAGGAAAGACAACAAAAGATCAACAAATCAGTCGCAAAGCTACTCTCAAACGTGTATCAAAGTGATCAAACGTGAGTAATGAGGTGCAAGTGATGATATCATGCAATTTCTCCCAATACTCCTTAATGGTAAGTCATAAATCCTTCAACTACCACAAAATGCAAGTTCATAATTGAAATAAGGAAACTAAGGTGATCACAAACATGCTATAAATCCAAAAAAAGCATCATGAATTCCAAGAGATCAAAATTCTCATATATAACCTAACTATTCATATAAATCCCCAAACTCCATGAATATAACCTCAAAATTAGGGATGCATGGATAAAAGTGACTACTAATGAATCTATTATACAACCCTAAACTCACCTTGTGGATTGGATGAAGGTTGGAGGAGATTTGAGCTCCAAAATCTCCAAGGAATGCAAGATGATGGGAATGGAACTGGAAGCAGGGGTTTGTGACTGAATTTCTCTCAAGTGTGGTGTACGTTTCAGTTTTGAGAGAGTGGAGGGAGATAGTGGGATGAACTAGGGTTACAAGGACTCCAACCATGGTTAATTTGGTCAAAGTTTGAATAAGATATGAAGAAAATGGCTAAGGGTGGCAATATTTCGGACGACTTACTTTTCAGTTAAATTTCGGAGGTTCAAATGATTTTGTAAAAATATGAGGCTAAGTTTATTAAACCCGAATCTTTGATATGAGTTCAACAAAGTTGACAAAACTCGATTCCGAGTTCTGAAGCTCGAGATATCATATACGGAACCAAGGGTACGCTAATTGCTCGCTAGCCCCTTTTTGGTTCCACGGATCAAATAAAATTCAAAACTTAATCAAATGAATCTGAAAACATGAAATGAGCAAATATCCATATTCACAACACGTAGAACTCCAACATATCAAATTTACACGAAAATTCGAATTCAATTCATATAGAAACGGCAAGCAAACAAGTTACACATGCGCATAAAGTTCAAGAATTCATATAAATTCAAATAAATAAAAAAACAAATCGAGGATTTCTAATAATATAAAATAAAATAAATAAAGACATAATTAAAGTAAATTAAATGCGCACGTAGTTATCACGTCATTCATGCCTGAATGACTTGAAAAGTCGGGGCGTTACATGTTCGTCCGCGGTCGCGCCAGCGACCAGTTTTTCCCCAACTTTTGACCTGAGTTTGCTGCACAGGCTGGTGGTGGTGGTGGTGGTCATGCCTGCGACCACCTTGAAGATGGGTCGCGACCCCTTTTGGAGCCAAGTTCGAGCTGCTGTTGCTGGGACATTTTATTTTCCGTTTCGTTTGTGTGTTTCGTGTTCTTCTTGCTTCTTTCTTGTCTTGTATGCGTAGGTAACTTGTTATATTGTATGTTACATGTGATATTATGAATTTATCTCTTGAATTCGATACTTCTATGTGAAATAAATTACCAACGTGCTACATATGTCCTCTAATGAGCATGTATGAATTACTATGATCTTTCCTTTCTTTGTTTGATAATTCCTTGCTTCTTTTCTTATGTGCATGCATGCCTAACTGAATTATGGATGTGTTATGTCTGTTATATGAATTTTATGGATTTATTTGTCGTGAATTTGGTGCCCTTACGTGCAAAATATTACTTAATATACTCTATTTGCTCTATAAAGTGCATGTATATTTGAGTACCTTATTTGTTTCCCTTGCATGGATTTCCCTTACTCCTTTATTGAAGTATATGCATTTCTAACGTGTTATATGATGGGATATGAGTGTTGCATGAAATTCATAAATTTATCTAGCGTGAAAAATACGTATTATGATTTAATATGATTCGTTATGGCGTCACGTAACCTAAATGGAACATCATTGCATTCCTTATGCATCATTTGCATCCATATGCATTTTCCGAGCATCTAATTGGTACATTTTGAGTCTAAGGTTGTCATTTGTTATTTGTTTTGTCCTTAGGTTCGTTCCGTGGGTGACGAGGAGGTCTCATAGAATAGTTTGAGTCCGTTTCATTCGGTTTGGTCGACAAAGGTGAGGTTTTCTTCCTTTTAGTTAAGTGACCAACAACCCTAATTGTATTTTAAGCCCGTATGCGAGTTATGTATGTATATATTTATGTAAATTCATGTTTGGTTAGTATTTTGTGGGATTTGTCCCGTTTTCTATGAAATCATTAAAAATTGCTTTTATATATATACATAATCTATTCTACATTTGTTTGATTCCAAAAGGGTTGGTGTGTGTGAATGTTTTTGAAAATAGCGAGATTACGACTTTGAAATATGAGTCAGAAAATGAAGAAATTTTGAAATAAGCTAAAAGTATGAATTATGATTTATGAACTATGAAATGGGCCCGGAGGTTTGTACGAAGGAGCCCCGAGACGGTATCGGGCCGTCGGGTATACTCCTAAGCATGGTCTCCATATGTCGGAAAGGATGTACTGGAACCCACCAGGAGGTTTGGTCGGGGGATGAAGTCCGAGGGTTGGAGAAGCATTGAGCACTCCCCTCAACCGTTAGATGGTTAGGGGACCGTGACCCCTTCCATCGCCGACGAATTGGTAGGTTCGTGTTATTTGATTTCTTATGAATATGAACGGAGTAAGGATGATTAAAAACTCGTTCTCGCCGAGTGGTTGTGATTTTGATTATGTTTATGGTTTGTGAAACGGGAGTGGACTTCTAATTTATAAAATTGATTGATTTTGGCCTTCGGCCTTAAACCTTTTTCCTTATATATAGTATCACGGGTTAAAATGATTTAGAACGCAAAAACCACGCCTCGGTTCTTACGCTCTTTAATTTTGAATATGCTGTGCTCTTACTTATATGTACGTGTATGTATGCCCTCAACAGTCTTTAGGACTGACCCCTTCTCGTTGTTTTCTTTTTCCCTTTTTTGTTCTTTGAGTTGCAGGTGTTCGTGGGGAGCTTGTGCTAAGCGGGGTCGTTTGTCGAGTCTTGGGTTTTCTTCATTTAGTTTCATGCATCTACTTAGTTTATTCTGTACTTTTAAACTTATGGAAATTATATATATTTGATTATGAACCGAATTTGATAAATATGTATAAGAAGAATTTGGATTTGAACTTTGATACTTGTATTTGTTGTTATTTGACGAGCATGTATGTTTGATTACTTGAATCCTGGTGCTTCCGCATATTTGTTTATTTATTTTGCGCACTCTTAATTAGGGTCTAGACCGCCTAGCCTAGGTGAGATTTTATTTGTCACCTGTTCGTTGTAGCTTGGTACGTGTGCGGAGTTTCTATTTCGTTGCACGTGCCAGGTTATGGTGCGGGGGATGTAGTGCTCTGCGCTCCGGGATGCTACATCCTAAAGTGGTATCAGAGGTCGTGGTTGCAAAACTGGAGCTCTAGCGTCATGTCGGGTCTTCTATGTCATTCTGCTTAGGATTATGTATTTGTTCGCATTTATTTTCATCAATCATGTGAATTAATTGAATTATTTACATTTTATGCGTTAATTGTTCACGTGAACATGCACTAAAGCCCACACGCATCGATATTTTGAAATTTATCTCTTATTTCAGGATGCCACCACGTCGGTAACATTGTGGTCAACTTCTTCATCAACCTCCATACAACCAAGGACAATCCTCAACCGAAGTACCACCTATGAATCCATTGGCAATGATGTACTGGAAGTTTAGGTCTTTTGATCCTCCCCAATTCCGGGAAGGGGATGACAGGAGGGCTGAAGAGTGGCTATCAGAGATAGAAAGTATATTTGAATTATAGCCATGCAGTTCTCAAAACAGGGCTCGTTTCGCCACATAACTCCTTCAAGGTCAAGCAAGGCAAAGATAGAATGAAGTTGCGCAACAGTTGGAAATAATGAGCGAGGAGTTGACTTGGGAGGTGTTTGTTCGAGAATTTAGAAAAAAGTTCGCACCGGCTCTTTTACAAGAACGAAAACTCGGAGAATTCTTCTCACTTACCCAAGGGAATAAGACATTTATGGAATACACAGAAGATTTCGAGAGGTTGGGTACGTATGTGCCCCATATCATGAGCAACGATGAGATGAAGGCTGGACATTTCATGGAGGGCCTTCGGGATGAATTCAAGGAAGCTCTAATTGCGAAGAATACAAGCATGTGGGATAAAGTCAAAAAGAGAGCTCTCAAGGTCGAAACATGGGTTCTAACTAAGGGTAAGGAAAGAGGTGAGTCGGGGCCTCAACTTGAATCGGGTTTATGCTCCAATGTACAAGTGGAAGGACAACCCCATGAACACGGAAATCGAACCAAGAAGATCCGTAGCAAAAAGAAACAGAAGACCGGAGATTCTTCAAAACCAAAGAAAGAATTTCAACCGTCACTTATTGTGGAGGAACCAATCCTACCTACGACAGGTGTCGGGACAAGTTGAAGGGTTGCTACGCTTGTGGATCAACGGAGCATCGGGTTGCCAATTGTGATCAATCGAGAGCTAATAAACAACGAATATGGGATCAACGGCTTCAAACTGGGAACAAACTTGAATCTAAAAATTAAGGTAATTGCATTCATGGCATTTCATACATGCATCTTTATTTTAATTTTGTGATACCTTTCTTTCTTCGTTATTCCTTGGTACTTGTGTGCTCTTTCTTGTTGTTTGTTCGTGGCTTTTTTCCTTTTTCTTGAACTCTCTTCTTGAAGAGGGTTGGTGAGTTGAGTGCCCGAGTGTGTTGGTGAGTTGTGAGGGTCGAGGTTGCTTGGTGGACTTTTGAAGGCGCCTTGTTTTTGCTAAGGCACGGGGTTACCTTAAGGCGTGGGTTGGTTGTTCGAGTATTGTGCCGAGTTATTGGTTGCTTTTAGGAGGTCTAGTTGGGGCTCAACGATATTCTCGGGTATTAGATGGAAGGCTAACCCGTTAATATCCTTTGTAGTGGTGGTTGGTTATTCCGGGACGGTATGACAAGCTTCGTGGCTTACTTTGGGTTAACCGAAGGGTCAAGCCAAGCTTGAAGAGACAAAGATCGGAGTAAGACCCTTTTTATGCTCCTTAAAAGATGGTATTGATCACCACTTGTTAGGGAAGTGGAGACGGTCGTGGTCTTCATCCCGGAATTTAACCTTGTTCGAAGATTCCCAACAGGTGGACTCTAGTGCAGTTGTGGAGTCTTAGACATAGTTGATAAGCTCTTAGAAGGTAGTTTCATCAATTTGAGTGCTTCTGCGTGGAGTACTCTTATCCTATCTAATGGACAAGACGAGACTCTAAGATGAGAATATACTATCGTGAGCTACACCGGTTAACCGTGGCAGAAGAATACCCTTTTCTAGCTTCGTGGAGTGGTGTCGTCACGCTTTTTCAGAATTTCGTTGGTGGCTCTGAGTGTGGGTTCTACAAGGGTATTGTCGACTACGTGTCTGTGTGGAAGAACCGAGAATTTCCCCAAAGGATAAGTCACTAGTGTTATCGGGATTCTACAGGAGATTCGACTTTGTGGAGGCGATCATCCCGTGTCATGAAAGATATAGAAGAGGTACGGTTTTTGGGTGGGAAGAGGCGGTTGAAGTGAGTTGCCTCCGGCACCAGCTTTTACTTAACCGAGAGTACTCAAGGCAACATCGTTTCCGATCGAGGCGCAAAGGAAGGCCTTGGTCGTGGGTTCTAGAGAGAAAATGTGGCCTACGCCTCGAGAGTGCAAGGTCACAAAAATATCCCACTCTTGGTTCGAGTTTGTTCGAGGACTTGAACAGTCGGTTTCGTGTAGTAGCACGAGAAAGGATATCACAAACTTCGTGTAGCAATAATTGTTGTGCCATCGGTTGAAGACCGATCATCGAGAAACGACAGGATTCTCCAACTACTTCTATAGTCTAATTGGAAGTGGGAGCAGACAACTAAGGACTTCGTGTCCGGTTTGCTAACTTTAAGGAGATTTTAAGAGATTCGAAGGGGTTGCTCGTTCTAACGAGTTAACCTATTTTCTTTTTAGCGCGGTTATCCGACGACTTTCGAGAGCTTTACGAGTTGGAAGAGAAGATCGGTGGTGTTGAAGACTTCTATCGAGTCTTATAGCGGGATTTAAAATCCGAGAAGCCACTTGAAGACCGATCGGAGTGGTGTAAAGGAAGTTCAGGTTGAACCTCGTTCCGGATTCATTCAAGACCCCTTAGGACCTGAGGACAGGTCCTTTTGAAGGAGGGGAGTTTGTAACGTCCCGTTCGTCCGGACGTACAGGTACGCGGTTCGAGAGTGCTAAGTGCGCATTTAAATTTTTTTTAATTCCTCGATTTACATGTTTATTTTATTCTTTATGTGATATATTTGAATTATGTGAATTGTATTTAAATTTTTAATTGAACCTTATATGAAGTACTTGAACGTTTTGCCCTATTTGATTCGTTTTTAATTCGTTTGTGACCGTTTTTAATTCTAACTTGGGTGATTAAGTGATATACATGATATTTATATGTTATGAGCTTGTTTTCGTGTTCGTTTGAAGTTTTTAAGTTCATTTCATACGGTTTTCGAACCGTTTTATTTGTTAGGGACTTAAGGGCCTAACTTGTTTTTAGTGCACCTTGGGTTTCGGAAGGCGTATCTTGGGCTCGGAAATTCGGATTTGAATTCCGGGAGGGGCGTCAGACTTGTAACGAAGAAATCAAGCTAAGGAAATACAACTTTGTATTTTTCGGAGCCCGTTTGATCTCTCAAATTTCGTCCATAACACGACCCGTGTGACAGATTTGCAACCCTCGCCCGTTTCTCTCATAACCGACCCGTTTCTCATCCGAATCGACCCATTTTTTAACCCATTTAACCCTCTTTTGACCCTTAATCCTCCTCTCTCTCCCTCATTGCCGACCAGCTCCAAGAGAAGAAGAAAAGAGGCAGAGACCGAAGCAGCCAAAGAAAAAAAGGAAAAGAGGGAAGTCACTATATAGGAGATTTCTTGCTCGTTCGACCACCATTTCTCGTCAAATTCGAAAGGTATGCCTAGAATTTGAACCTACATCTCCTTGGCTTTCTTTTAAATCTAATTTCGTCCATTTTCATCCATATTTGATCATGTTTTGGGAGAGATACATGAATAGTTAGGTTTTGTGCATTTCTTGGATGAATTCTTGCCAAACTTGCTCTATTCCATGAATTAATGAGTGATACTTGATCCAAATGATTTCCATGTTTTATTTCTAAGTTTAATTTTCATGGGAATTGCATAATATTTTGTCCACCATTGTTAAACCTCCATTAAAGCTTGATGAAGACGATGGAACTCCACCTTATTGCTTCCCTTTGTGCTGCTGCGTGTTTGTTGTTGTTGTTGCGTGAATTGCTACCGCTTTGTGCTATATTTTGGTTCCTTTTTCCTTTTGTTTCATGGCTTATAGATGCTGCAGGTGTTGGAGGCTTTCGGGAGAAAGAACTGGCCTGTTTCTGTATGCCCTGCTGCTGTTCGTCCACGGTCACGCCCGCTACCAAAACAAGGTTGTTTTGGGTCGCGGCCACTGATGGGGTTCAGAAAGGTGAAGGTCCGAATCCGATCACTTTACGATTTGTAATTGTAAAGGAAACCACCGGAGCTTCGTCGGAAATGAGAAAGTGGGTTCTTCCTGTTGGGACAAGCACAAGAAAAGTCAGAAGGCCAAGCTGGGGGAACTGGGGGTGATACCCAGTTTGTCTCTCCGACGCTCAAGTCAGTTCAAGGTATGAAGAGATGTAAGTTCAGTCACAGTTTCAGTGATGAAGAATGCTTACCAATGTAGAAGATGACTTTAGCTATTTATAGTTGAGGGTCAAGGGCCCTTTGGTCATTTGCCTCAAGTGGTCCTGGCCGAATGTTGCCCTAACATGTGGCGCCATGAGAGTGAAACCTAGGAGGAATCTTCTGCAAAAGCGGCTAAAAGTTGGTGCTGACAACAGTGGCAGGTGCGCGGGCATGTACGATGTGTCAGAGAGCCATTTGGGTGGTTGGTAACGAGGGCTTAAGAGCACGCTCGTGACAACCTGGAGTATTGGAGGCCAGGATATCCGCTGAGGGGGATGAAGGCTCCAGTTCAAGTAACGAGCCAAAGGGGAGGCCACTCTGAGGGAGTGTGACGCTCGAAGAGGGCTCCCTTGGCACGTGAATGGGCCAATCATACAGTATGAATGGCGCTCGTGAGAGTGTCAGCGCTCGTTGGGCTTCACTTATGAATGATGGATTGCGCTCGTCGCGTTTAGCGCTCGTGCGCTGGTGGATGCAGCATTGGGGATACAGATGTCATCATCTTGGTGATGCCACGTGTCCTAACGTGGGACGATCGTATTTTGACCCCATCATTTTGCCCCCCAATTCTGTAGTCCTTAGTGATAAGGACTGTAGAATTTTGACATGTTCAATCTTTCGCATACAACGCTCGTATAGGACTTGGCGTGTTGAGCAATTTTTCCTTTGATTGTGCCATTAATGTGGTCTTTTCAACCGACCGCTCGTAACACTTCCGCATTAAATGTTGTACTTATTCTGAAGCACTCGAAACGTCAGAGCATTAAAGGCGGGTGCGCGTGGGGCGCGTGAGCATTGAGAAGCATGTGACGGTTCCATAAAGTGGGCGGTTTCCTAGGCGGGAAATGATTACCATTTTGAATCCATTGCCGAAAAAGGTACCAACTCCCATCCCTATATATACGGGATTCTGAAATCTTGATACTCTTTACGCATTCAGAACTTCCAAGCATCCTTTGCAAAAAGGAGTTCTCTCGCACTCCAGTTCTTAGAGCATCTTCAACCTTTCTCCCAGACTTTCACAGAAAACTTTCAAGGTAAACTCCCAGCGTGATTTTCTAACCTTGCTAACTTTAGATTCAGACTTTAGGATTTCATAACCCCTTAGATTCTTCTCCTTTAGGGAACTCTAATTTCTTTCCGGAAAATTTCCAAATCCCAGTTTCTGCAATGGCCGACCAACATATTGAGGAATTTGCCCGTGAAATCCAAGAAATGGCCACTGAAAGTTCTTCTTCCCCCGATTCCCATAGAGATGAGGAGTTGGGGGCGGCCGTGATGGCCATGGAGGATAGGAACCCTGGCGGAATGGATCCTCTCTTTGAGGAGATGAATCTGGTGATGGAGGCCGAGAGGCAAGGGGTCACTCTCCCCATAACTCAGAGTGCCACTCATCCCCACCGCCATACTGTGACGGTGGCCGTCGCAAACCCGCTTCCAGTGGCTGAAGCCATAACCGGGCCTTCAGAAAGAGCCCGTGACAAGGGAAAAAGCAAGAAATCCCAAAAATCCAAAGGGCCCAACGAGGGGGAAGGGTCAGGCTACCAGGCTACCGAGCGCACGCCTGATGAGACTCCCAGCACAGTTACCGTGGGAGACGTGAAAACGATGATGGCACCCATTTACTGGGACGAACGGTATACATGGAGAATCCCAGAAAGCCACGAGCGTGCGAATAATCCGCCTCCCGGGGAAATGGCTGTATATGTGGACACAGTGAGTTCAGGAGGCTTGAGGTTCCCTATCTCGGTCTCGATGGCTCATTTGTTGAATGACCTGGGCCTGTGTCCATCACAAATTGTGCCCAACGGCTTGGCCCTCTTAACGTGCTTCATAATCCTGATGAGGAGCATGGGTTACGAGCCTTTCTTGCGGAACTTCAACGCCCTATTTCAAGTGGTTAGCTCCTCTCGCTCATCCCCCGAGGCCGGTTTTTATTATGTCCAGGTGAAGGCACATATGAAACTGATCAATTCGCCCTCGAGCACTTATGGCCCCGACTGGAAGGAGAAGTTCATCTTCGTCAAGGCTCCAACAGAAGAGGGCTTTGGGGTGCCCACGCAATGGGGCTCGTTTGCAAAGAGCCGCTTGCCACCAGCACTCCCCAAAGATTGGGCCAAGAGCCTGGCAGCAACCCTGAGGGACGAGGGCCACCTCATTCAAGCAAAAGACTGGATAGACGATGCGGAACTCATGTTCTTGTGTGGTCTTTCCAATGACCCTCATTACCTTGACAACCCTCCGGCTCGTGACATAGAGAGAGATGGTTAGATTCCTAGGGCACTAACTTTAGATAGGAATGAATACTAACTGCTTCTCTGTACTTGTAACTTGTACACTTAACAATTCTTGTCTAAGGATTTATAACCCTTGTATTTTCCATTTTGCAGGAGCCGCTATACTAGAGATGGCAGGAGGGATCCGACAAGCCGCTCGTTTCGCCCATGCTAACAGGAACCAAGCCGAACAGGGGGACCAACAGCGCGAGCAACAGCGCCCTCGTAACCGTACTAACCGCGGGGACGCTCTTAGCGGCGCCAGTTCGAGCGCCAACCCTGAGGTCCAACCCCATCGTGGCCGAGGGGAGCGTAGAGTGGTCAGCAGGGAGACCAGGGGGCGGTCTTCTTCAGAGAGAGCGGGCGATGTTCAACCCCCTCCGCCTACAGAACAAACAAGGCCAGTAACCACATTGGCGATAACCGAGGCTCCTCCGAGCGCTAGCAGGCCTTCCCGCAAGAGGAAGAGGATGCCCGATTCTGCTGCAATCAAGGGCAAGGGCAAACAAGTAGTCGAGGGCCCCAGGGGCGAGAGGGAAACTTCCTCTTCAGAGGAAGAACATCTGTGGGAGTTCCCCCGTCGAGGGGACAGAGACTTTACAGGCGCCACCGATGGTGGGCCAGTTTTGCTGAGGCCTGGCACGGTCGCTCAGGCTGTCACCGAGAATCTTCTCAGCAAAGCTCAATTCTCGGCAGACCACCGGCATCTCTACAGCCAGTCTGTGGAGATGCGGCCCACGCTCTAATTTCTGTAAGTCTTCACTCCTGGCTTTCTTTGTTTATTTCTGTAAATTATCATTTTTTGGCTAACACTTCCTTTTCCTCCCACTTATGCAGCAAGTTCTTCCCCGGCTCCGGAATGTGCAAATGCGAGCCTCCACTTACGCCGAGCGCAAGGCCAAGTACAAGAAGATGGCCCGCTCGAATGACCCGACTCAGATCCAATCAGAGCTGGACGCAGAAATTGCCAAGTATGAATCCCTCAAGGATTTGTACAACAAAACGGAGGAGGAGTTGGGAAAGCTGAAGGAGGATTTTGTGGCGGTAGACGGCGCTCGAATCGGTTTGGGCAACCAGTTGGCCCAGGCTAACGAGCGGTGCCAGAAGGCAGAGGCGGAGCGGGAAAGTTGGAAGACGAGGGCTCTGGAGGCCGAGCGGAAATTCAATGACGCCGTCAACGAGTGGCCTCGAAGCCTAGAGCGGGCGAATAAGGAGGCTCTTATCAAGTTCTGCCACTCCAAAGCCTTCAATTTCGCAGCCTCGTTACACTGCTTGGATGAGGCCCAAAATGCCTTCAACTTAGCGGTTGATCAGGGCATCCATAAGGGGCTGACCGATCCGGCTATGAAGGGAGCTGAAGGCACGGGGCTCATGTTCAACGAGCGCTGTGAAGAAGTGGATGAGGATCCCAACGACCCCGCGGACGCCATCGCTGAAATGGAGTACGACTTCTTGGTCAAGCTGATCCAAGATGAGTACACGGACGCTCATCGGGGAGGGGATGCGGCTCAAACTACCCAAAATGACGATCCCGAAGATGAGCCACAAGCTCCCATCACGGAAGATGCCCCGATCCCAGTTGATGAAGGTGCCAACGCCCCTGCTCCAGGTGCCAATGGGCCCAAAGATCCGGAAGCCCATCCGCAAGAGCCTGAGGGCCCAGTTCATGGCCCCGTGGCCCAAAACATCTTGGTGATCGTTGATGAGGATATCGCTCCAGCCGCCTAAGATGTTAGGAATAGTGCCCTAGAAAGCCGATTGTATATCCGCTTTGTACTTTTCCTTATTGTAATCACAGACAATCTTTGAATAAAATAACGAATTGAGGCAACACTTCTTTATATGCTCTTGTTTGGTATGCGTTTACTTTAGCTGTGCATGTATGAGAACTCCCCTAATCCTGATGACTTTAGGACTCTACCATTTAGGTGAAATGGTTCATGAAACGAGCCCTACATCACATAAGTCATGATTAGTAAAATACTCCAAGCCGATGAGTCCTACAGACAGTGGGAGTGTCAACCTGACTCCTCTAAGGCTTGCTTATGGGATCACGCCCTTAAGAAGGACCACCTTGTTTCATGGAGGTGTAAAGTGTATAGTTGATACGTGCGTGATACATGAGGGTGCTTACTTTAATAAGTAAGTTCACTGAGGTGCCCCGTGTGAGAACATTCCTAAATGGGAAAGGAAGTTTCTATTTCAGGAAATGGAAACTTCCAGATTAGGAAATATCTCACGAGTCATTGATGTGATTAATTGATCCTTAGACTTGAGGTTCCTTGTCACTTTATGAGTTAACTCTGTAGTCTTAGGTATAAGCTTTAAAGGGTGTCGCCTTAGACAACTGATTCAAGGCTTATGCTGGGGCTGCACAAGTGATTCATGAAAGTGAATGAGAATCAAGAAAGGACCTACACTTGCATTTGCAAGGTGATCTCTTATTGTGTAAGTCATTCATATGCCATATGGAGTCCTTGGCCAAGGCAGTAGATCAAGACATCAAGAAAAGGGTTTCTTGGAATTGAGATCAAATGGATATGAAATGCACTTAGCTTTAAGACCGGATTATTAGGGTTCTGATTATTCCCTTGCCCTAGATCTTGGTTGAGAGATAGTAAGTAGGAGGATTGTATCTCACATGAATCAATGACTTAAAGGTTCTGTCGAATCCGAACATTCCAATTCAGCTAGGGGTTAAACACCTGTTGCTAGACTATGGTCGTTTAATCTGTAGACTGATTAATTAATTAGTGAATTAATTAATTAGGGTCACTGCTAATTGAATTGAGAACCTAGAGGGTCACACACAACAACTTGGTTACATGAGTTGAGGCTTGAAAATGATTAAACGAGTTAATCGGACCAAGAGGGTTCCACACGTGTGAATTCACACGTGTGGCTCGCGTGAGTGACACGTGTCACTGTGACACGTGTCACACACGTGTGATAATATATATATGTGTTAAATAATTAATTAGTTAATTATTTAATAGACTTTGGTTTAATTTTGAATTAAAAGGAAAGTCTGATTTTGGAGAAAATGATCTAGTTAATTAATTACGAATTAATTAATTAGATAAAAATAAGTTATTTATTTTATAATAAATAAAGTATAAAATTATCCAAAAATAGTTTGGATATTTTTGAGCTCTCTTAAAAGTTGACTAGAAATAGAATTCAAAGTCAAAGTTGGAAAATACTTGATGATCAAGTAATAGGAGAGAGAGGAACCAAATCCTAGTCCAATATGGACTAGTTTCGGCCGTCCCTCCCCTTTCCTATATATAGGGGAGCTCATGCTCCCCTTTAGAGCTAATTGACAATTCTTGGTTCATGTGTTGAACACCTTCCTTTCTCCAAGATTAAATTAAACCCTAGGTTAAGCCTAAACACTAATTAGAGAACTAGCATCCTTACTAATTAGATTGTGATCAAGTTGGTGGACTTTCTCTAGAGACTTCAAGTTAGAAGTTTGAAGATTCGAGCTTTACCAAGGAGAGGGGATCAAGCCGCGAGAAGAGCGTTCTTGGGTGGCTTGAAACGCTTCAAGAAAGAATAAAAGAAAAGTAAGTTTTCTATCTTTACGAATTTGGTTACACGATTGCGAGTTCAAGGTCCTTTTGTTGGAAAAATTTTTTAAATTCCGCTGCTTTCTGATTCTGTTTTCCAACAAGTGGTATCAGAGCCACCTCGTTAATCGTGTTTCTAATTCGTCTCAATTATACTGAATTTGGTAGAAATTCTTGGGCTTGATGCGATTGAGTATTTGTAATTGTTTTAGAAAGCCTGAATTACGAAACTGTATTTTTTCCTGAAAGTTTCTGAAAATTGGTTTTTATAAAGTTTGATTTTGAAAAAACAATTTTAGATTTGAAACTGTATAAACTGTTTTTGGATTTCTTGGATTGGTTTTGCTTTTGAACGAAAACACGAAACGAAAGCCCGGAACACGATGAACACGCGAAACCCCGCGCGCGAAGGAGTCGCGCGCGGGGCTTCGCGCGCCACCCTCCCGCAACCACGCGGGAGGCCCTCCCGCACGCCGTCCGCCCGTCGCCGCCCAGGCCTGGCCGGGACAGACCGGCCAGCCTCTCAGCTCCTCCCGCACGCCTGTGCGGGAGCGTCCCGGGCGCGCCTCGGCCGCCCACCGCCCAGCAGGGCACGCGCGCGCGAGGCGCGCGGTATGCGCGCGCAGTGCGCGTACTCGCCTGGCCTTGGCCGGGCGCTGTGCGCGCCTGCCGTGCGCGTCTGCGCGCGCTTGCGACGCTGTGCCCCGTTTCGCGCACGGGTCCCGTTTTCGTGATCCGGCCTTTTCGTGTTTCGTGCAATCCAGTCCCAATTTTTTATTTTAATTTTAAAATTTTATTTTTGAATATTTATTTTAATTTTTGAATAAAACTTAAAATTGGGATTTTTTGAGAAATTGAAGCGGTTTATATTTTGGGAAAATACATCTTGATAAAATTATTAATTTTCAGAAATTAATTGGAATTTTATTTGTTTTGGTAATTTGGGATTTATTGAAAACTTTTATAAATAAGACTCGCATCAAGTCGTGTTTTAAGCTATTAGAGCTTAAAGCGAGAATTTTAATTTATTGGTTAAATTTAAATTCTTGCAAAAAGCATGTTAGGTGATCATGGGTTTAGATCTTTGTATGGTTTTAATTTATGCACATGAATGGTTTAAATTGGGGTTGGAGCCCTATAGTTGCGTTTTTTCAATTGAGGTTGGAGCCTCACTTATGTGCGTACTGTTATGTGATTTATTATGTGGCTTTCCATATTACTGTTTTTGAGGCCGGGGTATGCCCCGTGTAATTGTCTAAGGCCAATATGAAGATTGAGCCTTATTACTTTATGTCTTTTTCTTTTTATTGTAATTTGAGAGTAGAGATAGGTGGTGAGGTTTTATTTTCATTTTGGAGACAATGCACCCATGGAGTAAGATGGACCACATTCAAGTAACAAGGAGGCCATAAGTGAAGACCCCTCAAAATGTTAGGGAGGGGAATCTCAATTGTTAAATGTAATAGAGATAGGGCTCGTATTTTGTTACTGCTTTCCCTTATGTGATTTGAACTGATTATGTGGCATGTATGTTAGAACTTGTGATTGTGGAGTGGCTCCCACATATCACGCATAAGATAGGTAGAACCCATGATCATTACATGTTAGTATCATGCTAGGACATGTTATCTGTTTATGTGCTTGTTTGAAATGCATTTAAGTGTACTTGCATTAATCAAGACTAATAAAATTGGATAACATATATGTTGGTGAGGTCGAACCGGACAACTCTCCGGTTGATTCGAAAATTCCCATTAAATATTAAGCTAATTTCGAACAAATAGGTGTTTAATTCGAGATGCAAGTTTTGAATTAAATTCCTAGCATTCCATCAATAGGTTTTAAGTTTAGTAGGTAAAGCTAGTTATTGTCCGCGAGTCGTGGGATAGCTAGTGGAGCTTATTAGTTCTTAGTTACCTAATTAATCATTTTAAATGATCAATATTTCGTGGTCAATTTTGGCAAGGGCGATGTCCGCGAGTCGTGGGTCGTTCGAACTAAGTTTTGGTCATGATCTTATGATTGATGGGTCTAGCTTAACGCCTAAGTAAATATGGATGTCGCACGAGTCGTGGGTCCACATTGAAAGATAGGTGATGCAAAAACAATTACTAAGAGTTCTAAAGGTGTTAGAATTGGTAAGTTGTACCTACCTAGGGTTCTTACTAAGAATGTCCGCGAGTCGTGGGTTCGAGGTAAAATGCCTAGGATCTTAGTACCCATTGGGAAACGTGTTCCTCTTAGATCTTTGGGAATTATAGATCTTTGAAAAACAGTGGGAGCTACATTAGATTAAAGACCTTATCTTTTGTATATCGTTATAATTCAGCATGCTCACTAGTTCTCTGTTTTACCATTTAGGTCGTAGATTCTGTGATTCTCTACGTGTTTTGAAATGGCAACCAAAAACCCTCTTGTATCGATCCTCGAGTCAAACAAGTTGACTGGTCCCAACTATTCTGATTGGCTGAGGAATCTAAAAATCATTTTAGATTCTGAGAAGAGAACTTATGTTCTCTTCGAAGGGGAGCCTACTCCTGAAGGGGAGGCTCCCACTCGGGCCGAGCGGGATGCGATTCAGAAGTGGAAGGATGATAATCTCCAAGCCCGTTGCCTTATGTTGGCTAACATGTCTCCGGACTTGCAAAGACAACATGAGGCCATGGAATTTGCTTGGGAGATTTACAACCACTTAGAGCAACTTTACCGCCCTAATGAACGTGTTACAAGGTATAACACTTCAAAGGAATTATTCCACTTGAGAATGAGGGAAGGCTCAAGTGTCCATGAATATGGACTCAAGTTTCTTGCCCTTACTGAGAAACTTGCTTCCATGGACATGCCGCTGAAAGATGAGCTTTCAGTGGATTTGTTGCTAGCTTCGCTCCCACCATCATTCAACCCATTTGTCCATAACTTCAACATGAATCATGCTGGTGCTACTGTAGCTGAGCTGATTAGTCAGCTTGTGACTGCTGAAAGCACGATCAAGAAGGACAATAAGGTTTTGATGGTGAATGCTCCATCTTCCTCTTCTGGGCCTTCTAAAGGTAAGGGCAAGAAAGCCCAAAAGAAGAAGAAGAAACCCCTTAGGCCCACTGGTGGCATTTCGAAGGGGAAGGTCCAAAAGAAGAAGCGTGATCAGAAAGAGGATGTTTGCTTCCATTGTGGCAAAGCGGGACATTGGAGGAGAAACTGCCCAGAGTACAAGGCTACTCTAAAGAAAGGTATCTTTCTCGTTGAAGTAAATCTTTCTATTAATTCTAGTTCTTGGGTACTTGATACCGGTTGTGGAACTCATATCTGTAATGATGTACAGATGCTAAGTGAAGTCCAACAACTCAAAGAAGGAGAATGTGTCTTGAAGATCGGCGATGGCTCAAACGTTGAAGCTCGAGCTTTAGGCACAATTAGATTAGATTTAGGTAGTTTTGAGTTAGTATTAAACAAAGTCCTTTATGTACCGAACATTATTCGTAATATAATTTCAATTCCAATATTAGATTGTGAAGGTTATGAAACTTATATTAAGAATGGTAAATACTTTATCAAACGGAACAACTCTTCCGTTCGTATCGGTACTCTAAGTAATGGACTTTACCTAACTCAAAATATCAATATTATGAATATACAACGAGAAACAAAGCGTAAGAGAGATGACAAAGTTTCAGCTCCCTTATGGCACGCTAGATTAGGACACATTTCCAAGAACAGAATTAGCAAGATAAACACTTTAGGATCATTCTCTGAAAATGATCTCAAAGAGTTAACTTCTTGCGAATCCTGTCTCAAAGGAAAGATGTCCAAAGTTCCTTTTAAAGGAACTGTGGAACGTGCCACTAAGGTTCTGGATTTGATCCATACTGATGTTTATGGACCGCTTAGTGTAAGCACAAGAAACAATCATCAGTATTTCATAACCTTTACTGATGACTTTAGTCGGTATGGTTATGTATACTTAATGAAGTATAAATCTGAAGCTTTTGAGAAATTCTTAGAATTTCAAAAGGAGGTTGAGAACCAAACTGGTCACAAGATCAAAGCACTTCGATCTGATCGAGGAGGCGAATATCTTAGTGAAGAATTCCTTAATCATCTCAAGGATAATGGGATTATCTCTCAGTGGACTCCTCCGGGAACTCCTCAGCTTAATGGAGTTTCTGAGAGAAGGAATAGAACCCTACTTGATATGGTTCGTTCCATGATGAGTTTCACTGACTTACCACCTTCTTTCTGGGGTTATGCCCTAGAAAGTGCAGCAAAGATTTTGAATCTAGTTCCCTCTAAGTCAGTCCCTAAAACGCCCTATGAAATGTGGCATGGTAAACTCCCTAGTTATTCTTACTTAAGAATTTGGGGTTGTCCTGCTTACGTGAAGAGGACAGTGGGAGATAAGTTAGAATCTCGTTCTAACTTGTGCTACTTTGTAGGTTATCCTAAGGAATCCATAGGATACTACTTCTATGATCAATCTGAACAAAAGGTGTTTGTTTCTAGAAATGCCACTTTTCTTGAGGAACCGTTCCTTAAAGAAAAGAAGGGCAAGATCATAGAATTAGAAGAAGTACAAAGTGACCCCACACCACCCACTGAAGAAACGTCCCACTCTGATCAACTACAACCAATCACGAATTTCGATACACACGAAAATCCTCCTCTAAGGCGTTCTGAACGTACTCCTAGACAGCCGGAGAGATGGTATGGATTCCTCCATGAAATCTCTCAAAAGGATAATGATCCTTTAACATATGAGGAGGCACTTTCAGATTCTGACTCTGAACAGTGGATAGAAGCCATGAAATCCGAAATGGATTCCATGAACTCCAACCAAGTTTGGACCTTGGTAGATTTACCTGATGGGGTCAAACCCATAGGTTGCAAATGGATCTTTAAGAGAAAGCTTGGAGTTGATGGAAGCATTGCAGCCTACAAAGCAAGATTGGTTGCAAAAGGATTCACTCAAAGACCCGGCGTGGACTTTGACGAAACCTTTTCACCAGTTGCAATGCAAAAGTCCATTCGAATCATGCTTGCCATTGCTGCATATTATGACTATGAGATATGGCAAATGGATGTGAAAACTGCCTTTCTCAATGGTGACATTAACAAAGACATTTATATGGAGCAACCCATAGGTTTCACATTCAGTGGGAGTGAGCAAAAGGTTTGCAAACTCCAAAGATCAATCTATGGATTGAAACAGGCTTCTAGGAATTGGAACATTCGATTTGATGAATCAGTCAAAGCGTTTGGCTTCATCCAAATTTCGAATGAATCATGTGTGTATAGAAAGGAATTGGAGACCTCAGTGCAATCCTTAGTGCTTTATGTTGATGACATCCTTCTTATTGGGAATTCGAAAGATGACATGAAAGTGACTAAGTTATGGTTATCGAACCAATTCGAGATGAAAGATCTTGGTGATGCGTCCTATATCCTTGGAATTAAAATCTATAGAGATAGATCTAGAAGGTTAATAGGACTATCACAGTCGATGTACATTGACAAAGTATTGAAGAGATTCAATATGGAGTCAGCAAAGGTTAAGAACCTTCCTATGAGTGTAGGAACATGTCTTTCAAAGAAGATGTGTCCTAAGACTAACCTTGAGAAGGAAAGAATGACTCATACACCTTATGCATCAGCAATAGGTAGCATAATGTATGCAATGTTATGTACTCGACCGGATGTGGCTTATGCACTTAGTGTAACAAGTCGTTTCCAATCTGACCCTGGAGATGGTCACTGGGCTGCCGTGAAGAATATTCTTAAGTACTTGAAAAGTACTAAAGATTTATTCTTAGTTTACGGAGGTCAGAAAGATCTTACTGTCGAAGGATACTGCGATGCAAGCTTTGCATCTGACTTAGATGATTTTAAGTCAATGTCAGGATACATTTTCTGCCTGAACGGCGGAGCAGTGGGTTTGAAGAGTTCCAAGCAAACAACCACTGCAGATTCGACCACTGAGGCCGAATACTTAGCTGCAAATGATGCAGCTAAGGAAGGTGTTTGGATTAGAAACTTCATTCAAGAGTTGAATGTTGTTCCTAGCATGAAAGACCCCATTACTGTGTTTTGTGACAACACTGGGGCGGTTGCTCAAGCAAGAGAACCAAGATCTCACCAACGGACCAAGCACATAATGAGGAAGTATCACCTAATCCGTGATATTATCAAGAGAGGAGATGTGCAAATTGAGAGGGTCACATCAGCAGAGAACGTGGCAGATCCACTTACTAAACCCCTTAGTCGAGAAGCTTTCCAAGGTCATCTTCAGAAGATGGGACTTAGAATAGCTTTAGAATGGCTTTGCCGGGCAAGTGGGAGATTGTTAGGAATAGTGCCCTAGAAAGCCGATTGTATATCCGCTTTGTACTTTTCCTTATTGTAATCACAGACAATCTTTGAATAAAATAACGAATTGAGGCAACACTTCTTTATATGCTCTTGTTTGGTATGCGTTTACTTTAGCTGTGCATGTATGAGAACTCCCCTAATCCTGATGACTTTAGGACTCTACCATTTAGGTGAAATGGTTCATGAAACGAGCCCTACATCACATAAGTCATGATTAGTAAAATACTCCAAGCCGATGAGTCCTACAGACAGTGGGAGTGTCAACCTGACTCCTCTAAGGCTTGCTTATGGGATCACGCCCTTAAGAAGGACCACCTTGTTTCATGGAGGTGTAAAGTGTATAGTTGATACGTGCGTGATACATGAGGGTGCTTACTTTAATAAGTAAGTTCACTGAGGTGCCCCGTGTGAGAACATTCCTAAATGGGAAAGGAAGTTTCTATTTCAGGAAATGGAAACTTCCAGATTAGGAAATATCTCACGAGTCATTGATGTGATTAATTGATCCTTAGACTTGAGGTTCCTTGTCACTTTATGAGTTAACTCTGTAGTCTTAGGTATAAGCTTTAAAGGGTGTCGCCTTAGACAACTGATTCAAGGCTTATGCTGGGGCTGCACAAGTGATTCATGAAAGTGAATGAGAATCAAGAAAGGACCTACACTTGTATTTGCAAGGTGATCTCTTATTGTGTAAGTCATTCATATGCCATATGGAGTCCTTGGCCAAGGCAGTAGATCAAGACATCAAGAAAAGGGTTTCTTGGAATTGAGATCAAATGGATATGAAATGCACTTAGCTTTAAGACCGGATTATTAGGGTTCTGATTATTCCCTTGCCCTAGATCTTGGTTGAGAGATAGTAAGTAGGAGGATTGTATCTCACATGAATCAATGACTTAAAGGTTCTGTCGAATCCGAACATTCCAATTCAGCTAGGGGTTAAACACCTGTTGCTAGACTATGGTCGTTTAATCTGTAGACTGATTAATTAATTAGTGAATTAATTAATTAGGGTCACTGCTAATTGAATTGAGAACCTAGAGGGTCACACACAACAACTTGGTTACATGAGTTGAGGCTTGAAAATGATTAAACGAGTTAATCGGACCAAGAGGGTTCCACACGTGTGAATTCACACGTGTGGCTCGCGTGAGTGACACGTGTCACTGTGACACGTGTCACACACGTGTGATAATATATATATGTGTTAAATAATTAATTAGTTAATTATTTAATAGACTTTGGTTTAATTTTGAATTAAAAGGAAAGTCTGATTTTGGAGAAAATGATCTAGTTAATTAATTACGAATTAATTAATTAGATAAAAATAAGTTATTTATTTTATAATAAATAAAGTATAAAATTATCCAAAAATAGTTTGGATATTTTTGAGCTCTCTTAAAAGTTGACTAGAAATAGAATTCAAAGTCAAAGTTGGAAAATACTTGATGATCAAGTAATAGGAGAGAGAGGAACCAAATCCTAGTCCAATATGGACTAGTTTCGGCCGTCCCTCCCCTTTCCTATATATAGGGGAGCTCATGCTCCCCTTTAGAGCTAATTGACAATTCTTGGTTCATGTGTTGAACACCTTCCTTTCTCCAAGATTAAATTAAACCCTAGGTTAAGCCTAAACACTAATTAGAGAACTAGCATCCTTACTAATTAGATTGTGATCAAGTTGGTGGACTTTCTCTAGAGACTTCAAGTTAGAAGTTTGAAGATTCGAGCTTTACCAAGGAGAGGGGATCAAGCCTCGAGAAGAGCGTTCTTGGGTGGCTTGAAACGCTTCAAGAAAGAATAAAAGAAAAGTAAGTTTTCTATCTTTACGAATTTGGTTACACGATTGCGAGTTCAAGGTCCTTTTGTTGGAAAAATTTTTTAAATTCCGCTGCTTTCTGATTCTGTTTTCCAACATAAGATTCTTCCTTTATAGCTTTTTCCTGTATTTTCCTGCTTTTCTTTCTCTTGAAACAATATTTTCATGGGCCTTTGAGCCCTTATCTTGTAAGATTTTACCTTTGCAATGAATAAATATCCCATCTTTCATGACTTTGTTCCTTTGCTTACTTATGAATCAGAGCTTATATTTAGATCTTGCTGGAACCAACCTTGTAATAATAAGACTGTGTAGCATACTCTGTGGATGTTTTACTTCTTTGATAAGCCTTTAGGACTTTGAGAAATTTTGTTAACTTCTGTACATCTTGAAAATTTGTCTAAGTCTTGAGCGGTCGTGAGGGTCTTATTGTGAGATTGCCCCCCTACTCAAGACTTGTATAAATTTCTGTCTTTGTAAATTTGTTTAAGTCTTGAGCGATCGTGAGGGTCTTATGGTGAGATTGCCCCCCCCCCCCCCCCCCCCCCACTCAAGACTTGTATAAATTTCTGCCTTTGTAAATTTGTTTAAGTCTTGAGCGATCGTGAGGGTCTTATGGTGAGATTGCCCCCCCCCCCCCCCCCACTCAAGACTTGTATAAATTTCTGCCTTTGTAAATTTGTTTAAGTCTTGAGCGATCGTGAGGGTCTTATGGTGAGATTGCCCCCCCCCCCCCCCCCCCCCCACTCAAGACTTGTATAAATTTCTGCCTTTGTAAATTTGTTTAAGTCTTGAGCGATCGTGAGGGTCTTATGGTAAGATTGCCCCCCCACTCAAGACTTGTATAAATTTTTCCTTTGAGGGAATTTGGCTAAGTCTTGAGTGTGTGCGAGGGTCTTAATGAGTGGTTGCCCTCGTTCAAGACTTGTGCGATACCTTCTTGATTCTGAGGCCATTGTTCGAGCGCTCTGGCTCTTGTCGTTTTCCTGGCTCTGCAGGAAATCCCATTTTCGAACGCAAGGCGTTATAGGAAACGGCCAAGGCCTACTAGGATTTGCTCTTGTAGGAGATCCCGTTTTCGAGCGCAAGGCGTTTTAAGAAACGGCCAAGGCCTACTAGGATTTGTTCTTGTATGAGATCCCGTTTTCGAGCGCAAGGCGTTTTAAGAAACAACCAAGGCCTACTAGGATTTGTTCTTGTATGAGATCCCGTTTTCGAGCGCAAGGCGTTTTAAGAAACAACCAAGGCCTACTAGGATTTGCTTTTGTAGGAGATCCCGTTTTCGAGCGCAAGGCGTTTTAAGAAACGGCCAAGGCCTACTAGGATTATCTTCATAATCATCTTCCGATTCGTCTAATTGGTTGTGAGCGTAACCAGTCTATCCTTATGAGGGCGTCCCCCCATGTGGAGTAGAGTGCTGGCAAGCGTAACCCATACGAGATAGCAGCATACATTTTGGAATGGGTTGCCGGCCACGCTCGCAAAGACGAGGGACGTGGGACTTATCCATTCAAGCAACCAAAGAAACAAGAGTATTAGAAAAATTAAAAAGATTATGTTTCCACTTACTTGTGATTGGAAGTACATAGAACCCGTCAAAGAGGGTTGTTACATCAGGGTTTGCAAAGAGCTTTTAAACATAAAACCGCCGGAGGTTACATGCGTTCCAAGGGCGAGGCAAGCGCTCACCTTGAAGTGTCTCCAGGGTGTAAGTGTTGTTAGCTCTGAGTTGTATGACCTTGAATGGGCCTTCCCAATTAGGATCCAATTTCGCCACGTGTCTGGACACCTCCACTTTCTTCAAAACCAAGTCCCCTAACTGGAAAGTTCTTTCCCTTACGCGCTTGTTGTACTGTTGGGCCACGGAGGCTTTATAGTGGTGGATCTTTGCCCATGCTTTGTCTCTCCTTTCATCCAGCAAATCCAACTCCAAATTCCTGTTGCCATCGTTGAGCTGAGGCTCGAAATAGCCGACACGAGCGGATTCATTTACTATCTCCGCTGGTATCATTGCTTCTGATCCATAAACGAGCGCGTAAGGAGTTTCTCCAGTGGCCGCTCGTGGGGTGGTGCGATAAGCCCAAAGCGCTCCTTGTAGCTCTTCAGCCCATTCGTTTTTCTTGCTTTCAAGCATGGTTTTCAGATGTTGCAAGATGATCCGATTGGTAACTTCTGCTTGCCCATTGGCTTGAGGATGTCCTACAGAGGTAAATCGTTGCTCGATCCCCAACTCAGAACACCATTCTCGTGTATCAGCAGCTATGAACTGGGATCCGTTGTCAGAGATGAGCACCCTCGGTATGCCGTACCTGCAAATGATGTTCTTCCAAATGAAGTCCCTCACAACCCTGAAAGTGATTTTTGCAACAGCTTCGGCCTCGGCCCACTTGGTGAAGTAGTCGACGGCTAAAATGACAAACTTCTTTTGTCCCGCAGCCATGGGCAAGGGGCCCACGATGTCTATTCCCCACTGGTCAAAAGGCCAAGAGACGTCTATTGGGATCATCTGTGCGGCTGGCAATTGAGGGAGATTTGAATGAAATTGGCATTTGGGGCACTTCCTTGAAAATTCAATGGCATCCTGGAGAACTGTAGGCCAATAAAAACCACTTCTCAGAACCTTTTTTGCCAAAATATGCCCTCCGGAATGATTCCCACAGCTTCCATTGTGGATAAGTTCGAGCGTCTCCTTCGCTTGTGAGGGCCTCAGGCACCTCATTGGGGGTCCTTGAAATGATTTCTTGAACAACCTCCCCTCGGGATCCAAAGCGAAACGAGGGGCCTTACTTCGGACTTTCCTAGCTTCCACCTTGTCAGTGGGAGGAATTCCATCCCTAAGGAAAATGACGATGTCGTCAAGCCAGCAGGGCTCGTTTGGATCAATCATGGCGATTATCTTGGTGGCGACCCTTTCCTTGATCAAAGGTTCCTCAGTCCTAAGGAATGTAACAGAGCGTTCAGAAGTACCCTCTAAAGCTGATGCAAACTTTGACAGAGCGTCCGCACACTCGTTTTCTCCTCGGGGCACTTGAAGTAGATGAAATTCCTTGAACTTCCCAATGATTTCTCTGGCTTTACTTAAGTACTGTACCATGGTGGTTTCTCGAGCCTCATAAGTCCCTTCAATCTGACTCGCAACTAACTGTGAATCCACATAAGCGGTAATTCTGGAGGCCCCATTCTGAAAAGCAATATTCAATCCTTGCACGAGGGCTTCATATTCCGCTTCGTTGTTAGTGACTTGGAAATCCAGCTTGATTGCATAGTCCAGCTCAATCCCATCGGGGTTTCTGAGGGCCACACCTACTCCTCCCCCTTGTGAGGTTGAGGAACCATCTGTGTGCAGTACCCATAACCCCTCATTCTCCGCAACGGTGGGCTCGAAACCAAAGCGTTCAACCAGTAAATCAGCTACAACCTGTGCCTGTACCGCGGTCCTGGGCTCGAAGCATAGGTCAAACTGGCTCAATTCGATGGCCCATTTGATTAATCTACCAGATACGTCTGGCTTGGACAACACTTGCTTCAAGGGTTGGTCGGTGAGAACCGTTATGGAGTGCGCTTCAAAGTAAGGCCTTAGCCTTCTTGAGGCGTTAATAAGAGCGAACGCGAATTTCTCAATCTCCAAATACTTCTTTTCGGCTCCCTGCAATGTTTTGCTCAGATAATAAATGGGTAAGTGTTTCCGCTCCCGCACAGCGATCAGAACCGGCTTGTGGCCTCTGGAGAAACGGAAAGATACATAAATAACCTCTCGCCCTCTACAGGCTTAGTCAGCAGTGGTGCGCTCGATAAGTAAGCCTTCATATCCTGCAACGCCCTTTCGCATTCTTCTGTCCAAGCAAAGTTACGAGCGTTCCTCAAAATTTTGAAGAAGGGAAGGTTCCTGTCCGCCGAGCGCGAAATAAATCTGTTCAACGAGATGATTTTGCCTACTAGGACTTGCACTTCCCGCAAATTTCGAGGGGAGGGAATTTCCAAAATGGCCTTGATCTTCTCCGGATTGGCCTCAATTCCCCTCTGACTGACCATGTACCCTAGGAACTTTCCCCCTTGTACTCCAAAGGTGCACTTTGAAGGGTTCAACTTCATCCCATACTGACGCGCTTGAGGTCTTCCAAGTGGGAGTCCTGGCGCTCGCTTTTGACAATCATATCATCCACGTAAACCTCCATGGATCTTCCAATCTCTCTCTCAAACATCTTGTTGACGAGCCGCTGATACGTAGCCCCGGCGTTCTTGAGTCCGAAAGGCATGACTAAGAAGCAATATACCCCCAGATGGACAACGAACGAGGTTTTGGGGCGGTCTTCCGGGGCCATAAAGATCTGATAGTATCCCTGGAAAGCGTCCATCATGCTCATGAGCTCGCAGCCAGCGGTCGAATCCACCAATTGGTCTATCCGGGGCAGCGGGTAAGGATCTTTAGGGCAGGCTTTGTTGAGATCAGTGAAATCGTTACACATGCACCATTTATTCGCACTCTTGGGTACCAAAACGACATTACACAACCATTCCGGGTACAAGATGGGCTCGATATATTGGGCCTCCAGGAGTTTATTAACCTCCTCTTCAATGACTTTTTTCCGAAAGCCATGTACATCCCGCTTTTTCTGCTTGATGGGTTTGAAAGAGGGATCCACATTAAGCCTATGGACAATGATGCTCGGGTCAATCCCTGTGATGTCGGAGGCTTTCCATGCAAATACATCACTGTTTTCCCTGAGGAAGTCAATCATCATAATCTGAGAAGGCCCCGAGAGGTTTGATCCTATCTGTGTAGTCTTATCCTTATTTCCGGGCTCCAGCTCAATGGTAAGGAACTTCTCCGAGGGTTCGATCCTTACCTCAGGGCGAGGAAGTTCGAGCGCCCTCTTCTTTCCTATCAAACGGTCACCGGATGCTGGTTCACCCTCTACCGGCTCGTCTCCTTCTGAGGACGATCCCCCAACGGTTCCTGGGGGGGGCACTTTCGAGGGAATTCTCCTCGTTGTTTTCCCTCTTCTTTTTGTTCTTCTTTTTGTTCAATTTCGCCCTTTTCCGTGCTGGGCTGTCCTCATCTAAATTGGGGAAGTCCACTGACTTTTTGGTGGAACCAATTTGGAAGGTTTTCTCCGCTTTAGGCTTTCTGAGAGACAGCATGTAACATTCCCAAGCCTCTCGCACATTGCACAGTACTTCTCCCACGCCCTCGGAAGTAGGGAATTTAATCTTCTGGTGGTAGGTGGAGATGATGGCTTTGAAATCCACGAGGGCAAGGCGCCCAATTATGATGTTATATGGAAGGTCAATCTCCACCACCGCGTACGTTACCAAGAGTGTCTTGCGCTGAGGGGCTCGGCCGAACGAAGTGGCTAAGCGTATTTGCCCTCGTGGGACAACTTCCGAGCCTCCAAAGCCAATGAGGGCTGTTTTGAGAGGCTCGAGCGGAAGATCAGCCTTCATCTTTAAGAATGTAGAATAAGGCAAAACATTAACGGAGCTTCCACTATCCACCAATACCCTTTTTACAACATGATTATGAACATCTAAACTAACCACCATGGGGCAATCTGAGGTTATACCCTCCCCATGGGGCGTTACAATATGCTCTAAATCTCTATCATCAAAGCCTATTACATCATTTTCTCTTGATCGTTGAGCGCTTGGACTCTGGATGGCGTAGATAGGTTTAGGCACTGCTGGGCGTTGGTTGTAGCTCCGGACATACCTCCGTCGGGAGGCGTTGGAATCCCCTCCTGACGAGCCCCCTGCAATCATATTTATGACTGCGAAAGGTTCGTTTTCTTGCTCAGGGGCCTTTCCTTTATTGCCCCGGCGGCTGCTGCTTTCAGGGGCTCCCCTACCCCTTGGGCTCCTCGATCGGGACGGGCTCTTCCTTCTTCTTCCGGCGCGCTCGTTGCATTGCTCATCATACCGCTCGAGCACCCGGACAAATTCCTTCAAGTGGCCCCCCGCGACGAGCCTCTGAATCTCAGCTTCCAACTGGCTGCACTCATCCGTGTCGTGCCCCCTCTGCTTGTGGAATGCGCAGTATTTGCTCGAGCGCCGGAGCGATTCCGTTTCTCTCATTTTGATGGGTCTCTTAAAGAGCTTTTTATCTGAGAGGTTGTAGACTTCTGAATTTGGCCTGGTGAGCGGAATTCGCTCGAATCGACGAGGGGGTGGTGGCGACCTCCTGCGCTCTTGAGGGCGCTCCTTCTTGATGGCCACGTCCCGTCCCCTCTCGTGATGAGGTCGCTCGTTCCTGGCCGGGCTGTGATGCCGGGGACCATTGGTCCCGTACATGTCTTCGAGCGCGAAGAACGGCTCGGCTACTTCTCTTAAGGCCATGAGGGTCCCAGGCCTCCTTTCCACAATGGCATCAGCAAATTTTTTGCTCACATATTGCTTGTGATCCACAGCCTGAAAGAGCACTGGGATCAAGAAAACCATTGAAGGCCTCTCCACCTGTAGGATCTCCTTGTTGAAGCGGGCAAAGAACGAGCGCAGAGATTCGCTCTTGCCCTGCACCACGTTGTACAAGGCAGTAGGTGAGGTGACTAGCGCTTTCAAGGAATTGAAGTGGTTGAGGAAAGCATTAGCCAGCTCTTCATATGAGTGAATCGAGCGCGGCGGCAGTCGTTTATACCACTCTTGAGCCATTCCTACCAAGGAAGTGACGAAGACTTTCGCCCAATAGTTGCTGGAATGCTCGTAAAGGTGCATAAGATGCAAAAAATGATCCAAGTGTTCAGCTGGATCAGTCGTCCCGTCGTAACGGTTGATGGAAGTGGGGATTTTGGCCATGCCTGCTTGGGCCATCAGGACTTCTTCCACAAGGGGTGAACCCCTCGCCAATGGGTGGTACTCATACGTGCCGAAGTTTTCCTCCGGCTCCTTGCGACGGGGGACCTTTGGTGGAGGGTCCTTGGCACGGGTGCTCCTGGCGTCAACCCGTTCATCCCGACTAGGGGAGATCTGAGTTGAACGCCCTCGTGAGAGCTGTCCCACGATATCCTTTAGACCCTACAGCTGGTCTTGCACAGCCGCGAGGATGTCAGGATTTACGTCTCCTTGTCTATCCCTTGTCTGGGGGCTCGTGAGCCTCTTCTGGAGACATGAGAGTCCCCTTCATTCTCGTTTACTCGTTCTGTGGGCTCTTTATTTCTGCCCATGGAGGGACGCTCGTTGCCCTCCTGCTGGGGCACTTCTCTGGTTGGTGGTGGTGGTGGTTGTGCCCTCAGGACAGCCTGGGCTTCTCTGAGGGGAAAGTTTTGTTGTCCGCCCAAAGGGGCTGCAACTGGAGTGGCCTGCCCAGAGGGAAAGTACATGGAATGGAACCTTTCCCATGCCCCCTGAGCCGCCTGAACCTCGCACTGGGCATAGAGAGCCCTCAACTGTTGGGTGGTCAATGGAGGTAACTCCACTCCCTCAATCTCCCTGGGGACCACCACCGGGAGCTGGAGCTGTCCAGCGTGATACGGCTGGACCGGCGGCATCATAACGGCCGGAGTAAGGGTATATCCGGGTGGAGGCATCATGTAACTTTGCAGTCCGGGATTCACCTGGGGGTGGAACCACGTTTTCTGGGCCGGCTGCTGAGGAGCAGAGAGAGAGACTCCTCCAGCGGCGGCGGGAATCGACAGCGCCGGCGGTGCAGGTGGAGGTACGGAAGACTCTGCTTGGGGAGTCACTCCTGCGGCGGGAGGTGCTCCACCAACGGTGGCGGAAGGTGGCGGGGCTCCACCAGTAGCGGTGGAGGGAATAATGATATTTGCATCCTGGGAGGCGTTATCTCCTCCTCCCATAGCTCCAGATCTCGTAGCAACCATGACTGTTGAAGGTAAGGGTGTGCTTGCTTTTCTACCAACAAAAAGAAAGGAAGAAGATGGAGGACTGGATTCCCACAGACGGCGCCAAAAATGATGGGGTTCAGAAAGGTGAAGGTCCGAATCCGATCACTTTACGATTTGTAATTGTGAAGGAAACCACCGGAGCTTCGTCGGAAATGAGAAAGTGGGTTCTTCCTGTTGGGACAAGCACAAGAAAAGTCAGAAGGCCAATGGGGGAACTGGGGGTGATACCCAGTTTGGCTCTCCGACGCTCAAGTCAGTTCAAGGTATGAAGAGATGTAAGTTCAGTCACAGTTTCAGTGATGAAGAATGCTTACCAATGTAGAAGATGACTTTAGCTATTTATAGTTGAGGGTCAAGGGCCCTTTGGTCATTTGCCTCAAGTGGTCCTGGCCGAATGTTGCCCTAACACGTGGCGCCATGAGAGTGAAACCTAGGAGGAATCTTCTGCAAAAGCGGCTAAAAGTTGGTGCTGGCAACAGTGGCAGGTGCGCGGGCATGTACGATGTGTCAGAGAGCCATTTGGGTGGTTGGTAACGAGGGCTTAAGAGCACGCTCGTGACAACCTAGAGTATTGGAGGCCAGGATATCCGCTGAGGGGGATGAAGGCTCCAGTTCAAGTAACGAGCCAAAGGGGAGGCCACTCTGAGGGAGTGTGACGCTCGAAGAGGGCTCCCTTGGCACGTGAATGGGCCAATCATACAGTATGAATGGCGCTCGTGAGAGTGTCAGCGCTCGTTGGGCTTCACTTATGAATGATGGATTGCGCTCGTCGCGTTTAGCGCTCGTGCGCTGATGGATGCAGCCTTGGGGATACAGATGTCATCATCTTGGTGATGCCACGTGTCCTAACGTGGGACGATCGTATTTTGACCCCATCAGCCGCGACCAGTTTTTCCCCAACTTTCGACCTGTGTTCGCTGCACAGGCTGGTGGTGGTGCGCGACCCCCTTGTTGCGACCCCCTTTTGGAGCCAAGTTCTAGCTGTTGTTGCTGTGACGTTTTATTTTCCGTTTTGTTTGTGTTTTTCGTATTGTTCTTGCTTCTTTCTTGTCTTGTACGGGTAGGTAACTTGTTATATTGTATGTTACATGTGATATTATGAATTTATCTCGTGAATTCGATACTTCTACGTGAAATAGATGACCAACGTGCTACATATATCCTCTAATGTGCATGCATGAATTAATATGATCTTTTCTTGCTTTCTTTGATAATTCCTTGCTTCTTTTCTTGTGTGCATGCATGCCTAACTTAATTATGGATGTGTTATGTCCATTATATGAATTTTATGGATTTATTTGACGTGAATTCGGTGCCCTTGCGTGCAAAATATGACTTAATATACTAAATTTGCTCTATAACGTGCATGTGTATTTGAGTACCTTATTTGTTTGCCTTGCATGCATTTCCCTTGCTCCTTTATTGAAGTATATGCATTTCTAATGTCTTATATGATGGGATATGAGTGTTGCATGAAATTTATAAATTTATTTAACATAAAAAATACGCATTATGATTTAATATTATTCGTTATGGCGTCACGTGGGCTAAATGGAACATCATTGCATTTCTTATGCATCATTTGCATCCATATGCATTTGCCGAGTGTTTAATTGGTACATTTTGTATAGTACCCCGGAGCGCAGAGCACTACATCCCCCACACCATAGCCCAAGATGTGTAACGGAATGGGAACTCCGCACACATGCCAAGCTACAGCGAACGGGAGACAAACAAAATCTTTCCTATGCTAGGCGGTCTAGACCCTAAATCAGAGTACGCAAGAAAACAAAAATTGAATACGAAAGCCTAGGATTCAAACATATAAACAAACATGCTCAGTATAAGGACCAAATATACAAAAATTCAAACGATTCAAGTTATATACAACTATTTCCATAGTCATATACATGCCTTCACAAGCTCGAAAGTATACAATAAACATAAAACAGAATGCATGAGACTCTCTAAATGACCCAAGACTCGAAAGAAGGCCGCCGCCTAGCACAAACTTCTCAAAACTGGAACATGTAACTCAATGGAAACAAAAGGGGAAAAAGAAGACAACAAGGAGGGGTCAGTCCTAAAGACTGGTGAGGGGGCTAACCTACGCACACGTACATATAAGTAAGAGAAAAGCAAATTCAAATTAGAAAGTTCATGAACCAAGGCGTGGTTTTTGCAATCTAAAACATTTTATCCCGTGGTAATACATATAAATAAAAAGGTTTAGGGCCGAACGCCGAAATCAACCAATTTTAGAAATTATAAGTCCACTCCCGTTTCACGAACCACATACATAATCAAAATCAAAATAACTGGGTGAGAACGAGTTCAAACCCACCTAACTCCTTTCATATCAGAATCAAAGCGAAAAACATACCAAATTCATAATCAATCCTACTTCTCCGGTTGGGGATGAGAAAGCGCTCCCTCAACCCTGTTCTCTCATCAAAAGTTTGGATACAGGGGATCCTACCCGCTCCACCGACGGGGTTACCGTCAGCCAGAAGGAGACTCGCCATCCCCTCGACCTCCCGAGGTTAGGCCAAATCACCCAAAAATGGAGTTGTGTTGATGAGAGAGCTCGGCGACCCCACGGGCAACCCAAGAATCACATACCACTTCCCCGGGCCCATTTCAAAGATCAAAAGTCATAGTTTTATTAATTTCAAATTTTCATAATTTTTCGACTTCAAATTCAAAGTCGTAATCTCGTTATTTTCAAAATCGTTCACACACACCAACTTTTTTCAAATCAAACGAACGGAAATAGGTTACGTATATATAAAAGTTTTTTCAATGATTTCATAGCAAATGGGACAAATCCCACAAAGTACGTATCTTACACATATCTAAGTATATATATATACACGTAATTCGCATGCGGGCTCAAAATACAGGTAGGGTTGTAGGTCCTTTTAACTAAAAGAAAGAAACCTCACCTCGTCGACCAAACCGAACGAAATGGACCAAAGCACCTCTAAGAGACTTCCTCGACACCCACGAAACGAACCTAAAGACAAAGCAAAGAACAAAAGGCAACCTTAGACTCAAAATGTACCAATTAGACGCTCCGAAATTGCATATGGATGCAAACGATGCATAAAGAATGCAATGAGATGTCAATTAGGTCATTTAAAGCCATATAGAATCATATTAATTCATAACTCGTGTATTTCACATTAAACGAATTCATAAAAAAATTACATAACAAGCACGTCACGCCATACAACATATTAGACATACATGCACACTCCAAAAGAAAATAAGGAAAATCATGCAAGATAAGGAAATGCCATATTAATGCATGCATGCACATCGAAGGTCACGTAAGCTCATAATGAATCATATTCACATATTTCATGTAAAATAACTCCATCAATTTTGCATAACGTACATAACACGTTATATAACACATTAGTGATGCATAAATATCATAAAAAGAGTAAGAAAATACATGCAAGTGCAAGGAAGTCACATAAACAAATATCAAGCTATACATATACGTTGGAAAATATAGAACGCATATTAGGGCACGTATTGGACGTAAGAGCACCAAATTCACATAATAAATTCATCATGAAACATATAACACATAGTTCATCACGTTACTATTGCATGCATATCACAAACGAGGCAAGAAAATATCACAAGAGGCAATCAAACGTCATATTAATTTATTCATGCACGTTGAAGAACATATAACACATTTTAAGCCATGTATTTCACATTTGAGCATCGAATTCACGTAATTAATTTACAAGTATCCACATAACATATAATATAACATGTTATATATATATACAAGACAAGAAAGAAGCAAGAAAATCAAACAAAACACGAAAGAAATAAAAATCGGAACAACGTAGCAGCAGCTACTCGAAACTGTGCCAAAATGGGGTCGCGCCCAACAGCTCTCTAGTGGTCGCGGCCGCGAACAACTCCTCCAGCACTGTTCAAGCTAAAACTTTGGTAAAATCTGGTCGCGGGCGCGGCCAGAATCCTTCTTCCCCCGGTCGCGGGCGCGACCTCCTGCGTCTGCTGCGAAAATCAGCAACTTCCAGCCCTGTTTTGCCATCTCCAAGACTCCCAACCACAACAGCCGCTCAAGTAACGAAAATGCAACAAAATGAGCTCAAATCAACAACCAAACATGCAGCAACCAAGCAAGAAACGAGATCAAAGGCAAGAAATCATATATCCTTCTTCAAGTTCATGTTTCACAAAATAAAAAAATGGTGGATCAATTTTCAGCGAAGTTCCTCCAAATTTCAGATTATATTATCACATAATAATGTCATTTAAGATCATTTATCATTCATAAATTCAAGGATTGAAGCATGTATGGCATGAGTTCTTCCAATTTTTAAGAAAAGACCTAACTATTCATCAAGCTAGCCAAAACAAGACCATCTCTCCATGAAAATGAGTAAATAAGGTATCAAATTAAAGATAAGAAGATGGAGAATACATTCACGGACTAACCTTTCTAATTTGATGCAATTTGATCTAGTATTGAGGGAAAAACTTGGAAATTGCATACTATTCCTCTTCCTCTCATGGAGTTATGGGTAGCAGGGGAAAAATCCCTTTTTCCTTCTCCTTTCTGATGTGGGACGAAATGGGGGAGGTTAAGTTCTGATAGAGGGGTTAGCTAGGGTTAGTTAGGTTCAAACTTTAGTTAATTTGGTCAAAGAATGAATAAGTTATGCTCAGAATGGTCAAGAAGGGTCGGAATTGCACACGAGGCTCGTTACGGGCGAAATACGAGGAACCAAACGGGCTTAAAAAAATACAATGTTGGGTTCTCTAGCTTCCATACTTCATTAAAAGTCTGACGCCTCTTCCGGAATTCGAATCCGAATTCCCGAGCTCAAGTTACGCCCTGCGAAACCCAGGGTGCTCTAAACGATTTAAGCCCTCGAATCCCTTAACAAATAAAAAGGTTCGAAAACCGTATCAAACGAACACAAAATCATTCAACGAATGCAAAAACATATTCATAACATATATACATCAAGCATATCACGTAATCACGAAAGTTAGAAACGAAAACGGGCTCAAACGGATTAAAAAAGACATAAAAAGGATAAAACGTTCAAATAATTTAAACAAAGTTCAAATATAATTCAAATAAATCACATAAATAATGTAATAAACACGTAATTAGCGTAATTAAAATAATTTAAATACGCACATAGCACTCTCGAACTACGTACCTATACGGCCGGACGAGCGGGATGTTACAAACTTCCCTCCTTCAAAAGGACCTGTCCTTAGGTCCTAAAGCAAAGTGTTGGTCGAACCGGGAACAAAGTCATCTCTAAAGATCTTCTCCTCCAACCCACGAAGCTCTCGAAAGTCATCGAACCGCCATGCTAAGATAAAATAGATTAACTCGTTAAACGAGTAATCCCTCAACTCTCTCTCAGGTTCTCCTTAAAGTTAGCAAACCGGACACGGAGCCCTTAGTCTTTTGCTCCCACTTCGAAGTAGAATTTAGAAGTAGTTGGAGAATCCTTCTGGTTCTCGATATTCGGTCTTCCACCGATGGCATGTTAGATATTGCTACACAAAGTTTACAACCTCTTTTCTTATGCCAACATATCATTATCGGATCTTCAAGTCTCAAAACCATTAATGGAATTAGTATCGCGACCGAGCACTACTAGAGATATAGGCTGCAACTCTCCTTTAGCACGCACAACCAATGTCTTCCTTAGTACCTCGATTGAAACCGAGAAGTTTTGAGTACCCTCGGAAACAAAGCCGATGCCGAAGACAACATTTTTCAAAAGCCTCATCCACTCGAAATCGTGCCTCTTCTTTGCCGTTCATGTCACGGGATGGTCGTCTATTGAAAGACTAATCTCCTGTCGAATCCCGATAACATTAGAGACTTACATTCTGAGGCAATCCTCGGTTCTTCTACCGGAACACGTAGTCTGTAATACCCTTGTAGAAACCACACTCGGAGCCACTGACAAAACTCTGAAGATGCACGAAGACACCACTCCTGGAAGCTAGCAAAGGGTATTCCTCTCCCACGAGTAACCAGTGTTGCTCACGGTAATTTATATTCATCTTAAATTCCACCTTCTTCCTTAGATAGGACTAAGAACTCCACAAAGAAGTACTCAATTGATGAAATTACCTTTTAAGAGTTGATCGACTACTTCTAGAACTCCAACACCCACACTAGAGTTATCCGGTAGGAAATCTTCAAGAAAGGTTCAACTCCGGGATAAAGATCACGACCACTTCAATGTCCCTATCAAGTGGTGAAAAATTCCAACCCTCAAGGAACATCAAAAGGGTCTTAGTCTGATCTTTGTCTCCTCAAGCTTGGCTCGACTCTTCGGTTACCCTAAAGGCAAGCCACGAAACTTGTTGCACCATCCCGGAATAACCAGCCGCTCCACGAAGGATATGAACGGGCTAGCCTTCAATCTAGTACCCGAAAATATTGTTGATCCCATAAAAGGGACCTCCTAAAGCAACCACACAACGCCTATGACAACACCGTACCTTAACTAGGCGCCTTCAAGAAGAACCACCGGAAGCTCGGCCCTCACAACTCACCAAGCACTCTCGAGCACTCACCTTACCAAACTCTCTTTAAAAGAGAGTTCACACAAAAAAAGCAAAACCAACAACAAATAAGAAACAAGAGGCAACGAGAAAAGAAAAGTAACAAGTAAGTGGGTTTCCCCAAATAAATAAAATGCATGTATGAAGTGCCATGAATGTTTTAGTGTACCGTTCACCATACTGGTAGTGTTGATTTTGGTGTCCACTTCTCGCCTCTCGAAAGAGTTACCTTGTGCTTGAACCGGGATCTTGAAGTCACGGCATTGTGAAGTCTTCGAGTTCTTATTGTTCCTCGGACGAACTCTCGCTAAGTATCAAAATTTTCCACACTTGAAGCATTTCCTCGATCTCTTTTGTGAATCCCATCCATGTCATTTAGACTTAGACAATTGGATTGTTGAATTGGTTCTGGTGAAAGGAGCATCAAATCCATCATTTGAAAATCGAATCTTGTTCTTCTCATAATGTTGCTCATGTCTTGAAATTCCTTAAAATTCTTGAAATTCGGATCCCTTACTTGATTTTCGAACTTAGACCAAACCTTCATCACTCTCAAATAGGATGTGAGCTTCCTACTGTTAGCATGTGAACTTCCATGTATATATCTCTCTATCTTGAAGAAGTCGGAGAACATTTCCTTGAAGATTTTCTTAAAACTCGGATCTCTTTCTCGTAATCAAACTCAAATCGGATCTACATTCCAAGTAAGAAGTATGAGATTAGAACCTTTGTTTATCCATCTCCATTAGAGTCGCATCGCTTGTTTCTCGAACAAAGTAGGTACAACTGAATTTGGTGAGCTTCTTTGTCGACAACGGGTCTCTTAAGTTTCTAATATAACCTCTTCCTCATTCCCTTGTAAAAAAAATTTCAGATCTAGGGAAATTCCTTGAATCCCAACCTCTCAAACTCCATCATAAATTCGACCATATTCTTCAGTTCTCGTTTTAAGATTTAAGAACTCTTCTCACCGTTGCATTAGAACGAGCTGACTGATAGGAAGTTTCTCGAGTAAAGTCTCCTAAGCGATCTTCTTCCAAGCTCTTCAACCTCTACTTCTTGAACCCCCCGCCAAGCTCAACCTTAAATTTGAATAGAAGGTATACTTCATCTTTTCTTGGAAACTTTCTGAACCAGTTTTCCAACCCATTCGACCTCGGATATCCTTTTCTTGATCTTGACATCATCACCCCATTTTTTTCTTATCACATCGAAGGATCAAACCCTTAAAACTTCATGTAGACCGAATACACGCATTTCCCTTGTTTTCCCGGTATTATTAACCAATATTGGGATTATATCCTGAAATGAAAGCATAATTTCCCAGAAATAGCGATGCATGCGGGGTTTTAGTGCATGTTCATGTGAACTACTTGTTGGAAAACTAGAGCAGAAACGCAGCGGAAATTTGAAATTTTTCCAAAAGATTGATCATGGACTCGCAATTCTCGTATCGTATCTTAGGATGTTTAGAAACTTACGTTGATTGAAGTTTTCTAGTGATGGCAGTACCGCCTACTGAACACCCTTCAAGCGGAATGTCCCTCGAACAGTTCTCGATAGATCCCAAAGCAGTGATCCTCTAAAGCGTATCTGTAGCACCCACCACGATAGGCGCCATAACCCCCGCACTACAAGTCTAGCCCACACAAGAAATGGATAGTTCAAGCATGGACCGGACTCATAGCGAACGGGTGACAAACAAAATATCCTGGCTAGGCGGAATCTAACCCTGAACCAAATTAAATCAGAATACCAAAGCATATTGCGGAAGCATCAGAGCCAAACATGAATTTCAATAATGGCTACAAGCCCAATACATATCATGAACATAAATTAAATCAGACATGCATCCTAACAACGGGTTCAACTAAACACGCAACCTGTCCCGAATCAAATCCAATAATCAAAATTGGCACCGAGGCCTAAATTCATAAAGAGATACAATTAAATTCATAATAATGTGAAATGTGACTCAAGTGAACAAGTGACTCGAACAAACATGATAAGACTCGACTCCCACCTAGCTAAACCTGCAAGAGCTGAGAGAGTGAAAAGAGGGATCAGTCTCTAGAAGACTGAGTGAGCAGGGGCTATACATATAATATAGAAACATGCGCATGCAAGCCATAAATCCCGAGCAAAGTTTTATTTGAAGTTAGTTCCCTCGGGCTAGAAATTAAGTAAGCAATGCTCGAACTTTACGACTAATTCATATTAAATTCATTAAGTTCATAATTCATACATAAACATCAAGGCTCGGCGAGTGAGCGTGCATTATCTCAAACCAAACTCCGACCGTGTACGACAATATCATCAATACATTAAATAGGTGATCATGCAATATATCATAATACACACAAATCATATATCATATCCTAAATCATATTCGTTTGGGCAATCCGTAGCCCGGCCTTCCCGCACGGTGCCTATCAATCATAACATATTCATAATCATAATCATAATCATAAAATGAGTTCCAACCTTCTTCCTCCGGTTGGTGGACAGGTTAGCTAGACCTGAACACCGGTTCATACATAGGCACAATGAGGGTACATGAATCCCTCAAAGGCACTCGGCTCCCATTCCCCGCCAAATCTCCTAGCGAGGTCCGGAGTCGCCGTTAGTTTGGTGGAACTAGTACACGGGATCACCATCGGCCCTTGCCTCCCCGGATCACCACATGCACTAAGTCCCGGGGCCCGTGTGGTTCATAATCACATCATGCATTCGCCAAAACATTTTAATTCATAAGAAACATAATACATATCGATTCATTAGAAAATAATTTACTCTATTAAAAACATTTACTGGATGACTCCATTTTGAAACGATATATATATATATATATATATATATATATATATATATATATATATATATATATCCATAGGGTTTTGGGCTAAAACTTATCACGTAAAGGTTGTAGGGTTTGATATGTAACTAGAACGAAAACACCCTCACCTGGAATACCACGAGACAAGAAACATGAGCAATACGGGTGCCTATTCAATTTGGAAGTCTCCGCCCTGGAAACAAACTGTACAAGAGAAGGAACAATGTGTACTCGTGAGAATTGACTCAATATGAAACCACATAGACGCACGACAATGCTAAACACATGATATGAGATGTAGAAGAAGTAAAATAATGTTATGGAGTTACATAATCAAGTAATTCGTTCAAGTACATTCCATACATGAGGGTTTCAAGCCCAATCATTTCATATCTTTCATAATTCATAGCAAATCAAGTCATGAACTTCATATAACATTTATAATTCAAGTATATCAAGTTTACAATTGTAAAATAGACAAATAGAGACATTCAAATCATTTAAATCTCACAAAATCACATACCAATTCTAACTATATCAATTTTATATAATTCACACATGGCATACTCAATTTATATTTCACTAAACGGATTCAATTAACAAGGTTACCTAATTAAATCAAACATTATTCATATTGTTTACAAAATTACACGTACACCCCTTCAAGTTAGACAGATAGCTCAAAGAAAACATATTACAAATTAGGACACATTCATGCGCACAATTAATGTAAACAAGAGAAATAGAAAGACAAAGCAAATTCGAATTATTTCATATTAATTCATATAGCACATTTCATACAAATTCACAAAGTCATTTATCAATTTCCAACTATATCTACAACAACATGAATTCATACATTAATAATTTATTACATGTTTTCAAATGTCATACAATGCATATTCATTAATTATCAAGCAAGCAAGAACAAATTACATTTTAAAACAATTAACAATTAATACACTTTCGGCATAACGGGATTCAAATTGCAAATCAAAGTATCAACATATATCATAGTTCATTTAATACATGCTTTCGTACACATTGGAATTCATATTGATCGACAAATCAAGCAATTGACAATTCATTACAATTAAAACAATTAATTTCAAATAAATAGAAATATACAAAATAAATCACAACAAATCAACCGGGCATCCGATTGACGAACGGAAAGTGGCGTTGGACTCACCACAACGAAAGCAACCTTCTGTCCGAAGGTCACCGGAATGCCGCTACCGGAGCTGCCGGAACAGTCACCGGCCGCCACCGGAATACCGTCTCCGGTGGTCGAAAAAATCCCCGGAAGGACAGAAACGTGCGTCTCGGCCTGCTCGATAAAAGCCCTCAAACAATTTCAGAAAATACCAAACACACCGTACTTCGTTGACGAAAAATCGAACTAAATTCCAACGATGAAAACTGAAATTAAATACAAACCGCTAAACGAAAATAAAATCCGGGCATACTATTGGAAAGCTTGTAACGAGCCCTACGAAAGCCCCAAGTCAAATCGCCAGAAAAATCATCGAAAAACCGGACCACCGATCCAGTCCCGGTTCGCCACCGGTTCACCGCCGCCGACCCGTTCTCGTGCCGCCACCACCACGAATAGCTCGGACTCATCGTCAGGAATAACTTTTATGAAGGGAGCACCACCGAAATCGGCCGGAAAATGGCCGAACTGTCGCCTCCAAGTTGCGCCGCTGCGTCACCGCCGGAACCACCACTTGCGGTGGTTTTCGTGCTGAACGGAGGCCGGAAATGGAACAGGAAGGTCAAAAAACATAGGGTAGGGTCAAGCTCCGCTCGCGAAACTCGCCGGAACGCCGGCGGCAAAGTGGTGGCTCCACCCGCCACCTTCAGGCCGTCGATGCGCCGCCGTCGGTCTTCGGTTGGCCACGAAATTGGTACGGTTGTGACGGGCTCGTCGAGCTGATGAATTTCCACTATTGATTCGTCGAATTCCGTCGAGAAACGAGGGAGAACGAGCATGTGTGTGAAAACACACCTCGAGTGCGTGAACAGTCTTGCTGCGCGAGGAAGACGATGCGGCTGGAGCTGCTGAAATGGCATGCAAAACGAGGATTCGGGGTATATATCTCGGGTCCTCGTACGCAAAAAGGGTCGGAAGAACAGGCTAACGAAGTCAGAATTGAGCAAACTTAGAGTCTACGGACTCGTTTCGTTGCCCCGGACGCGTTAAAGGGATCAAAGAAGTCAAAATCTCTACCGAACGAGAAGTGACCGGAAAAACCCCCCTAAAAGGAGAAAATTACAAAAAGGGCCCTAACTCTAAAAGAGTTCAAAAGAGGGCCACACAACGCACCAATCACATAATTAAACACATAAAAATATTGAAAGGTGACGTACCTTATTTATCGGATGAGCGGGGCGTTACAGTATCCACACCAGTCCTAGAACACGATCAAGCAAGTGAGAATGCTAGTTCTATAACTTGTGTTAATGGCTAGGGTTTTCCTTTTGAAAACTTTTCTTTCATTTTTCTCAAGAACTTAACACTTCGTGAGTGTTGGTTTAAAGAATAAGAGAAGCCTCACCCTTATATTTATACAAGGGGGGTTCGAACTCCCTAGGGTTTTCCTAAACCTAGTGGACTTCTTTTCTTGCTCACTAATTAACTAATTTAATTGGAGAAAATAAGTTCCTAACTTATTCTCCAAGTCTAGCAAGAATAATCTTCTCTCTCCTACAATAGGAAGTTAGACTTTTCAACTTTCCTAAAGCTAAAAATCAAGATTCAATAAATTAATTAATTCTCAATTAATTATTTATTAGGTTAAGCTTGAGAAATAAAATCTTAATAATTAATTCAAAATTAATTAAAAGACTTAAATTAATTAATTACAATTTAATTAATTAATTCTAGAAAAGAATTCGCGTGTAATAAAATTACACGCCGAAACCACGTTACTACACGTGTACATTACACGTGCAGGCCACATGCGCATGACACGTGGCAGCTACGTGTTCATGACACGTGGCAGTCACGTTCCACGCGTGACACGTGATGGGGTGTGACTCGTCTCGCCCTCTTCGATCAACATTTTGATCCTTCGTTAATCATATTAACATCCTACCATAACCCCCGTGTCCTGGCATTTGTGTGTGACCCTATAGGTTCATTATTCAATTAGCAGTGACAGTAATTAATTAATTCACTAATTAATTAATCACTTCACAGATCACACTATCGTAATCTAGCAATGGATGTGTGACCCCTAGCCAAATAACAAAATTAATAGAAGAACCTTTCAGTCAATAACATACAGTGAAATACTGTAACGCCCCATATTTCCGGATTTCAGGTAAGCACGCCACGTGTGTGTTTTGTGATTTAAATTCGTCATTTAACTATTTGCATTCATAAATTTATGTGACATAATTATTTTATAAAATTGCATTTTCTTAATTCATGCAAATTATTTTATTTCACGATTTAATTGTTGAAAATGACTAAGTGATTTTATGGCATTATTTGATCCATTCTTGAAACTTTGTACATAATTGCACATGAGGGTTTGGGACTTTAATTATTTGCAATCTCTAACTTGTACTGGATTGCACAACTAAGAAAATGGGAGGATCTAATTGCAATTAAGAGTCATGACTCAAAAGTTGGAATAATATCTAGCACTTATATGTTTAATTAATTCTTATTAGAGGAGATACACATTTTCTTCCATTTGCTTCCCATTTCCATCGATCAACATAGCAAGAAAGGAAGAAGAAGGAGATTTTTATACTTCAAGCTTTTTTTATTGGATTGATCATTGAAATTGAAGCTTCATCATTTCCATTCAAGCATCTCATCTCATTTCTTCCATTCCAAGGTGATCATGAGCTTATTTGATTATTTCTTTGAAAGATGTGTTAGCTAGGGTTGTGATATAAATTGGGTGAATTGTGTTTTAGTTGTTGGAGGTGTGAATACTTGATCCTAGCTTGAATTTGATGCATAAATATTGAGGTTTACGGACTTGTAGCATAAGTTCATAAATTGAGCTCATATGTGTGATTCTTGATGATTAATGAGTTATGGACATGAATATGTGGAACTTTAGTGAGTATTGAACTTGTATATATATATGTTGCATGAATTATGGCATTTGGATTGATTAGAATTGGAATTGGTTGATTGTTTGTTGTGGTTCGAATTTTGCTCTGTTTTTCTGCCACTGCTCCCCTGTTCCAATTGCTCTGATTTTTCTACTGTAGAAAATATTTGAAGTGTAGAGTACTCTCCTTTTTACGGCGCGTTAATATCTATTTTTTTTTGTGAGTTATGGCCGTTTTAATTTGGTGCCGCCAAACTGTCGCGAATCTGCGTTAACCCAATTTAAAATCGAATTGTGGCTTGTTGAGTTGGAGTTTTTCAAAACTGTTTTATGAGGATAATCTTGATATATTATAGATGTTCTATGCAAAAATTGGTGTCAATCCGAATTGATTTGAACCCCGAGAAAAATAGCAACATTCTCTGCTGTCCCCTGTTTTCATATTTCGGTTTTGGCTTGATCAGAGAGACTAAATGGTGGAAGTTTTTAAAACTGTTTTACGGGTGTATTTCTCGGTATGTTTTAGATATCTCCACCAATTTGCAGATCGTTTCGACTTCGTTTGATAAGGGAACGACGATCATCTTTCACTAATAGCGCTGCAGGAAATTTTCTGCTTTGTGTCATATTCAAACAAAATCTGGTATTTACTCGGGGTGAACTAGAATTTGAGCCTTACATCATTGTAAAGATATGGTTGCCTAGTTTTCTAGGAATTTTGCGGTTCGTTAAAATTCATTCCGATGAAGGAGTTATGCTTATTTGAATACAATGTGCGCATGTTGGAAATTTTCTGCATTAGTACCTACAAATTTCACATTTTGCTCCAATGCCTTAATTGATCCCAAATTGCTATTATATGATACATTTCATGCAAAAACAAGATTATTTTGTACCGTATTCATGATTCCACATCGTCTCGTTGCATTTTGTCGTTCGTCTTAATTGGTTCATACGAGTCGTGTCTCACTTGCACTTGTCATTGTTTGCACATACCAGCTTCCTGGTGACGAGGGGGCCGGCACCTTAGGCGGTTTTCTCGATTGGTTTTGTTTGTACAGGTGAGGTTTAATTTCTAGTTATATAGAACCATATGACCCTTATATGGATTTTAAGCCAAAACGTATACGTATATCTATAGCTTTCCTCAAATGTTAATTGATTTTCACTGAACAACTGTATTGTATTGAACCGACTGTTTTGGCGAGTATATTGATTGCACTGTGGGCCCTAGGGTAGTAGCTTGAGCCAACCGGGAAAGCATGGGATGACGGGTAACTCCGGCTCTATCCTCACCATTTGGGATGACCCCTGAAGCCACTAGGAGATTAGTGGTGGAAGGAGTTCCGGGCTTTGGGTTTCATGCGCCCTCTGCTCACACTGATTGGATGGTTGAGTCTAGCTAACTCACCATCACCCCGGAGGAAGAAGGATGGACTGAACCTGTTACGTGTGCACTGTAATTGATTGCATGATCACCTATATAATTGATAACTTAATCATTGTACACTGTCGGAGTAAGGTTGGAGAATTGCCCTCACTCGCCGGGCCACTGATTGACTGAAATGGAATTGATTGATTGATTGTGAAACTTGTTAGTCATAATCTCGGGCGATGTTATCTTTTTATTGAACTTATATTGTGGTTTTCATAACTCATTACCCGAGGTTAGGACTTGTGTGTCAAATGCGCTTATATGTATATACCCCTTGCTCAGTCTTCTTAGACTGACACCTCACTTTTTTCAGGTTTTGCTAAGGGAGTGCTAGGCGGGAAACTGTGTCGTCCGGAGTCGTAGTTTCGGGTCTAGCACCTATGTTTGTCTTTACACACTTTTGTACCACTTATGTTCATCACTTTTGTCATGTATATATGGGAGATGATATTGTATTGATATGACGGATTGATTTTGAAACTTATGCTTCCGCTTATATATATCTTTCTGCATTGTTCTAAGTGGTTAAGGGTTAGTCCCGCCTAGCTCAGTTAGGTTTTTTATTGTCTCCGTTCACTATAACTTTGGTTCATATATGGATTGTCCGTTTCATACGTGGATCGAGGCTATAGTGCGGGGGATGGGACACCTTGCGTTTCGGGTGTTACAAATACGATCCTCCTACAACTCCGTCTCTCAATCAAGAACTAAGGCATGGGAATATTTTCAGAGCCTAAACATTCTTGATCTTTAAAGTTAAGTTCGTTTGATATCTATTTAGACATCAATCCAAGAAAACCCCATTTTCTTGATGTTTTGATCTTTTGTCCACCTTGGTCAAGGGTTTAAGTTAATAGATTACGAACAACTCAATTAGTAAGAGATCATTCTTGTTATTGCAACATGTGTACGTCCTTTGCAGATTCTACTAATTCTACATATGCCACTTGTGTAATCCCAACATAGGTCGTGGTTTAGGTGTCTATGTGGCGACACCCTTTTGAGCCTATATCAAAGATTACAGAGTTAGCTCATATGAGACATTACAGAATCTCAAGTCAAGGATTAATGAATCACGTTATTGACCTGTGAGATATTTCCTAATCTGGAAGTTTCTAGTAGACTTCCTTTCCCATTTAGGAATGTTCTCACGCGGGACATCTCAGTGATGAAGTTCTAGTAACAATCATCCTCATGTATTATGAACGCATCATCGTATGCACTTATCACCCCATGAAAGTTAGTGATCCTTCAAAAAGACATAATCACAGAAGCAAGTCTCAACAGAGTCAAGGTCGACACTCCAACTGTCTGTCAGACTCTCGACTTGGAGATGTTTCTAATCCTCGCCTATGGAGTTAAGAACTTATTTCATGTGTAGTTCCCACAACAACAAAGTTCTTAACAGCCTCATCGGATTAGAGGAGTTCAATACATGTAAAAACACAGTCAACCCAAACAGACATAAACAAGCACATAAAGAAGTGAATGCCTATGAACAAAATCATCTCGTTTATTATTCAAAGACTGCTTGTGATATTACAAGGAAATAGTAAAGCCAAAAGCTGCTTTAAGGGCACTATTCTTAACAATCTCCCACTTGCCCGTCAAAGCCATTCAGGAGCTAATCTAAGACCCATCTTCTAAAGATTTCCTTTGAAAGTCTGTTGCCTAAGGGCTTTAGTAAGTGGATCTGCCATGTTCTCTGTCGATGTGACCCTTTCAATTTGTACATCTCCTCTCTTGATGATATCACGGATTAAGTGATACTTCTTCAAACTGTGCTTGGTCCTTTGGTGAGATCTTGGTTCTCTTGCTTGAGCAACCGCCCCGGTGCTGTCACAAAACACTATAACGGGGTTATTAATGCTAGGAACTACACCCAACTCGTGGATGAAGTTTCTTACCCAAACACCTTCCTTAGCTGCATCGTTTGCAGCTAAGTATTCGGCCTCAGTGGTCAAAACTGCTCCGCCGTTCAGGCAGAATATGTATCCTGACATGGATTTAAAGTCATCCATGTCTAATGCAAAGCTTGCATCACGATATCCTCTAATGACAAGATCTTTCTGGCCTCCGTAAACTAGGAATAAATCTTTAGTTCTTCGTAAGCACTTAAGGATGTTCTTTACAGCAGTCCAGTGATGTCACGGCCCGGGTCCGCGGGCCCGTTGGATGCGAGCGCAAGTCTCCAAGCCCATCGAGTATAACCTAAAATTGGGCCTAAACCACTGCCCAAAAGGGATATCCATTGGTTATACTTGGACTCTTTAACTTATATACTGAACTTAACTCTCATACTTTCCCGATGTGGGACAAGGGTGTCACAATCACCCCTCCTTCAGAATCGCGACGGCATGACATATAGCCCATGACCGACTCGTCTGTGTTGGGACTCTAGAGGTGGCTCCTACGGGCTCAAGAGGTGGCTCCCACACATGTAGCACTTTGCCCCGTTAGAACCCCTGTTCGCCGTGATTCGGCACTTTGCCCCGTTAGCACCCCTGTTCGCCGAGCGCAAGGTACCACATCCCCAGCACCGAGACCCGACCCGAATATGAAATGGACACTCCATACCCGAGCTAAATCACGGCGAACGGGGACAAGCACACACGCTATGCTCGGTGGGACTAACCCTTAAACCATAAAATCAGAGTAAAACAATGAAGCGAAAGCAAATCTATCATATAACCTGTACAACGAGCATTAAGCACTAGAAATAGATCATATACATCATTCACATGCCATCACGCTCAAAATATGTACGCTCCATAACAATATTCATATACAATGATCATAAATAAGAGTATGCAAGTGTAAGACCCAAAATACAAGAGCTACCCACAAATGCAAGACACAACGACTCGAATTCCCGCCTAGCTCCCCTGACACCTGCACAAAACAACTGAAAACCAAACGGGTTCAATCCAAAAGGGACTGGTGGGTATAAAACAGGGCATAAGTATTATATAAGGCGGTATTTAAACATTCACATGCAAGTTATAATCCCAAATGAGGTTTTTAGAGCATTTCCCAAGTGGGTGAAATAAAGAAATCATCAAAAGGGATTATAACAACCAATTTTTCATTAGGTCGTTTGTGGCCCGACGAGTGGGCGTGCATTATCTCCAACCAACACCTTCTGTAATTCATTAAACATTCTTTCTTTCTTTCTTTTCATGCGTTACGTTCTTTCTCTGTACACATTCATGATCACTTACACCTTTTTCCTCCGGTTGGTGGACGGGTTAGCAAGACCCAGCCACCTCCTTCATTGACCAAAAAGGGGTTACATGACTATCCTAGTGGCACTCAGCTCCCATTCCTCGCCAATCTCCTGGCGAGGTCCGGTTTCACCGTTCATTAGTTGGAACTAGAGTAAGGGATCACCGTTGGCCCATGCCTCCCCGGATAGCCACTTACCCCAAGTTCCTGGGCCCCATTCTGTGCATTCATTCATTCATTCTCGCCAAAACATTTGGTAGGTTTCATAAATTAAAGGCTTTACGTTGCAAACATTTACTCTTGAAACGACTCTATATACATATATTAATTTTTGGTCGAAATCTTTGCACGTTGGAAGTATATAGGGTTCTTTAACTAAATAGTAGAGAAACCCACCTGTACGCCTCTTGTAACACCCCAAGTGATGGGGCACCACACACCCGCACTATGACCCGACACGTGTACGAAATGGAGAGTCCGCCCACGCACCAAGTTACAGCTAACGGGTGACTAGCAAAAACACACACACTAGCTAGGCGGTACCTAATCCTGAACAAAAGAGAATATGCGAAACATGACAGCGAAAGCCTTGCGAAAATACCAACTTTCAAAAACTTTCGTACAAAAAAAAAAACATATTTGAGCAATACAGAAGTCAAGATCATCTAAACGGGTTTAACTAATCAATCGAACCTGTCCTATCCTGTCCCGAACATTTACACAACAAGACGGGTTCAACTGGCCCTAAAAACCTGTCCTGAATAATCATATAATCACAACGGGTTCATCTAATCCGAGCACCTGTCCTAACCTTTCCCGAATTCCATACATTCGGTTCATAATTTCAAACATGCATGTAACATATCTTATACAGAATTTATGAATCAGAAATCAGAACAAAATACTTAATAAACTGAAACGTACAGACACAAACTCAAAAGACACGACACACCGCCGCCTAGCACGAACTCCACCGCGAACCGAAACTGAAACCTGCAAACTAAAAACATAAAGGGGGAGGGGTCAGTCCAAAGACTGAGCGAGGGGCTAACGCACGCACACTATATATATATACAGAGCACAACATATAGTAGAAGCGATGTTCATAAACCCGGGGTTAGTTTTTGCACGCCAAAACATTTTCCCGTGATAGTATACATATAGGGAGACTTATCAAAACAGAACGAATAAAACTTAGCTTATACAAATCTCGAAACATACGTTCAAACTCATGTAAACTTAGCACACGTATCAGAACATAACTTAGTAGGTTGAAAGCATAACAATTTTTATCTTAACTTAAAAGTCTAACCCCGTTTCACGAACTTATAACCGACAAACATAACGAAACTCGGCGGGTACAAGTACACATCTAACCAACTACTTCATAACACACATAGACTTAAGCACACGAAATCAAAATACACATACCTCCTTACTCCTGGGTGATGGAAGGGTTGTACACCCCCTAACCATCCACGCTGACAGTTAGGGTAGTGAGTTTCGCGACACTCACTTCCCAAGGACTTCATCCCCCACCTCCCTCCGAGTAGGTTTCGGGTTGATCCTATTAGTGGAGAAGTGTCCTGGGGTTGCAACCGGCGACCCCGATGGTCGTCTCGGGTCTCCCGAACCACACAACTCAGGGGCCCAAACTTACACTTACACTTATCACGAAAATCGGAAGCTTAAACCTGCTAGACTTACACTTATACCAAGCACATGCATATCGTACTTATCATATTGTACGTACATACCACGCCGAACTCAAAATCATAACGAAATCAAAGCGAATCGTACATAGGCTTATACATAGCTTCATACTTTCAAACTTATAACAAAGCCAACAAAATACGTATCTTACACATATCTACAAATACATAAAGGCTTATAAGTCACATGCATTTGAAAACCGGCACATTTCAATAGGGTATAACTGTATCCTAACCTCACCTGGTACCAAACACAGTCGAAAACACAGCAAATAGTTCACCCCGAAACCTGCACGACTCATTTGTCACCACCCCCGGGTGCACCTGAACAACTGAACACACAAAATACAACACCGAGGTCAGACTCAGACTTAGACTCAGACAACCACACAGAGACGCACGACGATGCTTAAGCACTTAAGAAACGTAATCATATAAGTAAGAGTCAAATTCATATTAATTATATGCAAAACAAAACATTAAGGCAAGTTCATATGCACAATTAATGCAATTAGGGAACTCAAAAGGCAATGGAATTCACATTATTTCATATCAATTCATGTATTGCACATTTACAAAGTAATCAGATCAAATCACATATAACATTTCATAAATTTACACGTATTACAAAGCCAAATAAATCATATAATAACATGTTATGAATTCTATTTAAAGATCACGAAGTTACATATCAAATTCCAATTTACGTGATTAAACCTTAATTCAAAGTTTCAAGGTTAGACATATTAACTTGTTATAATGAAATTATAATTAGTATATTTCGTTTATCAAGTAGCAAGGATTAATTAGTTCAATCCGTACAAATTTACATACTTAGGAAAATTACACAAATATCCCCTCTAAGTTAAGCAAATAGCAGAAATTTAACATATCGGGATTCTATTTATCAAATCAAAGTCTCCATACCTATCACATTTCATTTCATCCATGATCTCGTACACATTGGATTACAATTCGATTGACAAATCTAGCAAATCGCAATTAATTTACATTTAGAACAATTAAATCAAATCATTCCAATTACACAAATAAATTCATAACAAATAAACCGAGCGCCCGATTTACGAACGGGAAGTGGTGTTGGACTCACCACGAAGAAGCGGACAAACTGTCCGAAGCTCGCAGGAGCGCCACAGCCGGAGCTGTCGAAACAGTGGCCGGTCGCCGCCGGAATGTGCCGAAAAAATCTCGAAAATTTACGCTTGTAGGAATTCCTCGTGCTCGTTCCAAATCCTCGATCAATTTCTAGAAATTCCAAGCCAATCTTCTCCAACTTCAAATCTAAGAATACGAAAACCCTAAAATCTTTGAAAATAAATTACTTCCTAACTGGTGAACGAAAATGAGATCTGAAAGAGGCATTGTCTTACCCGTGACGAGCTCTTCGAAACCCCCAAGGTGGTCGCCAGAAAATAACCCCGGAGCTAGCCCCGCCGTTACACCGTCGTGATCCGCCACCAAACGGCCAAATCTAGAGTCATGTGATCAATGGATGATAGTTCTCGTCGTTTCGAACAACTTTCGTGAAGAGCCGTGGCCAAAAGATCAACGAAAAAGGCTTTCGTTGGTCGCCGAAGGTTCTGCCACCGCTCAAGTCGCCGGAACCACCACCTACGGCCAAGATTAGATGAAATCGATGCCGGAAATGAACTCAGGGGGTCGGAAAACCTTGGGAAACACAAACCTTGGTCCGAAAAAGCCACCAGAAGGCGGCGAAACTCGCCGCTATAGTGTCACACTCCGCCGTCGCGAGCTTCAGGCGGCGCGTGCGGCGTCGTCACGGCCCGGATGGCCGCGCCGCCAACGTCCAACGATGCGTCGGGAAGCCTTCTAGCCGAGCCTGGGGCGCGTGTTGTCGAAAACCGCCGGCGAAGTGGCGGCTCCGCCACCTCCTCCAGCCGCTCCTGAAAAATGGTGATATCTCCTCCATTGGTCGTCGGTTAGTCGAGATCTTGGTACGGTTGTGACCACGTCATCGAGCTCTTCGAAAAGCACTATTGGTTCGTCGAATTCCGTCGAGAAACGAGCGAGTTTGAGTTATGTGTTAAAATACACCGTGAGTGTGTGTGAATGTCGCGTTTCGCCTGGAGGGAGAGAGAGAGAGAGTTGAGTGAGTTCTGTCACGTTTAACGAGGATTCAGGTGTTTTATCTCGAGTCCTCGCACGCAAAACAAACGGGATGAAAGACTAACGACGTTAGAATTGGGCAAACTTAGAGTCTACGGACTCGTTTAGATGCCCCAAAAATGTTGAAGGGGTCAAAGAGGTCAAAATCTCGATCGAACGAGCAGTGACCGAAAAACCCCCAAAAAGAGAAAATTACAAAGGGGCTCCTAAACTCTAAAAGAGTTCAAAATAGGGCCACACAAAACATAAAATCATATAATTAAACACATAAAAAGGTTGAAACATGGCGTACCTTATAAGTCGGACGAGTAAACTCCCCTCCTTCAAAAGGACCTGTCCTTAGGTCGGGAAGCAGGATCTTGATCAACTCTGAAACGAATTCCACTTCAAGCTTCCGCTGCGCAACTCTGATCTAGGGAACTGTAAAATCCCTTCATAGTGTCTCGTTGTCACTGAAGTCCTACTGAACACTTGACCGTTGGTCACTTCAAATTCATTTGATCACCACTAGGCCACTGCACTCAAAGCTCGATATTGTCGCATCCTCGTTGCTTGCAGACTGTTGTCAGGCCACGCGTAACTCAACTACGACAAACAAGAGGGAGTCCCATATCTCAACACTAAAGTGAGAGAACCCCGTCCCTCAGCACACACAAAAGAGAGAAACCCCATCTCTCAGGCACATAATTGAGAGAGCCCCGTCTCTCAAACACAGAATCGAGAGAACCGCGTCTCTCAACCTAAGTCTGACTAATTCCACATCTCCCAGACATTCTAGTTTGAGAAAATCCGGTATTTCTCAAACCCTAAATCCAAGGGAATCCAGCATCCCTCGAATACCTAAGTACAAGAGAATCCAGCATCTCTCGTGCACAAAACTCAGAAAAACTCCAGCATCTTTCTGTCACATAATTAGAGAGAATCCAGCATCTCTCTAACACACAAATGGGAAGAGTTAACATCTCCCTAACACGTAAACAGAAAGAATTAAATCTCCCTTTCACCCAAGCACACAAGTAGAGTCATAAATCATAACAATTAACACGTAGCACACTTGGCAAATAAATCACATAATAACAAATTTAATTAAGTAAATGATGCATGTATGCTCGTGCCATGGATGCTTAGTGTATCGTTCACCATGGTATTGATAATCTTGGCCATAAAGTGGTGATGAGGTCAGGAAAGCCGATTAAATTGTTGATGAAGAAGTCCAGCAATTGAATCACTAAAATTGGTGTATGATGGTTAGATGTGCAAATGAAATGTAGCAGTTAAGTCACCTAAGTGCAACAATGAAAAGCAATTAAGAGCACATTGATAAAATGTTGCACCATCATAGTCATAACGCGCACATAGTCATATACCTCAATGTAATTCACACTGAAGAAGCCAAATTTCATGCCAAATGGATGCAATGCGCATATATTCCTATGCCGTATGACCTAGACTGACACGACATGACTCCAGAGCACCGGTTCTGAACCTGGTAGCTCTGATACCACTTATGATGTAACACCCCAAGCGATGGGGCACCACACCCCCGCACTATGACCCGACTCGTGTACGAAATGGAGACTTCGCCCACGCACCAAGTCACAGCGAACGGGTGACTAGCAAAAACACACACACTAGCTAGCTGGTACCTAATCCTGAACAAAAGAGAACATGCGAAACATGACAGCGAAAGCCAGGCGAAAATACCAACTTTCAAAAACTTTCGTACAAAAAAAAAAAAAAAAAACATATTGAGCAATACAAATGTAAAGATCATCTAAACTTGTTCAACTAATCAATCGAAGCTGTCCGATCCTATCTCGAACATTTACACAACAAGACGGGTTCAACTGGCCCTAGAAACCTGTCCCGAATAATCATATAATCAGAACGGGTTCATCTAATCCGTGCACCTGTCCTAACCTGTCCCGAATTCCACACATTCGGTTCATAATTTCAAACATGCATGCAACATATCTATACAGAATTTATGAATCAGGAATCAGAACAAAATACTTAACAAACTGAAACGTACAGACACAGACTTAAATGACACGACACACCGCAGCCTAGCACGAACTCCAATGCGAACCCAAACCGAAACATGCACACTAAAAACATAAAGGGGGAGGGGTCAGTCCAAAGACTGACCGAGGGGCTCACGCACACACGCTATACATATATACAAAGCACATCATATAGTAGAAGCGACGTTCGTAAACCCGGGGTTAGTTTTTGCACGCCAAAATATTTTCCCGTGATAGTATACATATAGGGAGACTTATCAAAACAGAACGAATAAAACTTAGCTTATACATATCTCAAAACATACGTTCAAACTCATGCAGACTTAGCACACGTATCAGAACATAACTTATTAGGTTGAAAGCATAACAATTTTTATCTTAACTTAAGAGTCTAACCCCGTTTCACGAACTTATAACAGACAAACATAACGAAACTCACCGGGTACGAGTACACATTCAACCAACTCCTTCATAACACACATAGACTTAAGCACACGAAATGAAATTACACATACCTCCTTACTCCTGGGTGATGGAAGGGTTGTACACCCCCTAACCATCCGCACTGACGGTCAGGGTAGTGAGTTTCGCGACACTCACTTCCCAAGGACTCCGTCCCCCACCTCCCTCCGAGTGGGTTTTGGGTTGATCCTATTAGTGGAGAAGTGTCCTGGGGTTACAACCGGCGACCCCGATGGTCGTCCCGGGTCTCCCAAACCACATAACTCCGGGGCTCAAACTTACACTTACACTTATCACGAAAATCGGAAGCTTAAACCCGCTAGACTTACACTTATACCAGGCACATGCATATCGTACTTATCATATCATACGTACATATCACGCCGACCTCAAAATCATAAGCAAAACAAAGCGAAGTGTACATAGGCTTATACATAGCTTCATACTTTGAAACTTATAGGAAAGCCAACAAAATACGTATCTTATACATATCAATAGGGTATAAGTCGCATGCATTCGAAAACCGGCACATTTCAATAGGGTATAACTATATCCTAACCTCACCTGGTACCAAACACAGCCGAAAACACAGCAAATAGTTCATCCCGGAACCTGCACGACTCACTTGTCACCACCCCGAGTGCACCTGAACAACTGAACACACAAAACACAACACTGAGCTCAGACTCAGACTCAGACAACTACATAGAGACGCCCGACGATGCTCAAACACTAAAAAAACGTAATCATATAAGTAAGAGTCAAATTCATATTAATTATATGCAAAACAAAACATTAAGGAATGTTTATACGCACAATTAATGCAATTAGGGAACTCGAAAGGCAATGGAATTCACATTAGTTCATATCAATTCATATATTGCACATTTACAAAGCAATCAGATCAAATCACATATAACATTTCATAAATTTACAGGTATTACATGATCTCGTACACATTGCATTACAATTCGATTGACAAATCTAGCAAATCGCAATTAATTTACATTAAGAACAATTAAATCAAATAATTCTAATTACACAAATAAATTCTTAACAAATAAACCGAGCGTCCGATTAACGAACGGGAAGTGGTGTTGGACTCACCACGAAGAAGCGGACAAACTGTCCGAAGGTCGCCGGAGTGCTGCTGCCGGAGCTGCCGGAACAGTGGCCGGCCGCCGTTCGGCCGCCTTCCGAATTTGTCGGAAAAATCCCGAAAATTCACGCTTGCAAGAATTCCTCGTGCTCGTTCCAAATCCTCCATCAATTTCTGGAAATTCCAAGCCAATCTTCTCCAATTTCAAATCTAAGATTACGAAAACCCTAAAATCTTTGAAATCAAATTACTTCCAAACCGGTGAACGAAAATGAGATCCGAAAGAGGCATTGTCTTACCCGTCACGAGCTTTTCGAAACCCCCGAGGTGGTCACCGAAAAATATCCCCGGAGCTAGCCCCGCCATCGCACCGCCGCTGCGCTACCGCGATCCACCACCAAACGGCCAAATATGGAGTCATGTGATCAATGCATGATAGTTCTCGTCGTTCCGAACAACTTTTATGAAGAGCTCGTGGCCAAAAGATAGACGAAAAAGGCTTCCGTTGGCCGTCGAACTTTCTGCCACCGCTCAAGTCACTGGAACCACCACCTACGGCCAAAATTCGATGAAATCGATGTCGGAAATGAACTCAGGGGGTCGAAAAACCTCGGGAAACACTAACCTTGGTTCGAAAAAGCCGTCGGAAGGCGGCGAAACTCGCCGCTACCTTGTTGCGCCCCGCCGTAGCGAGCTTCAGGCAGAGCGTGCGGCGTCGTAGTGGCCCGGATGGCCATGCTGCCAACGTCCAACGATGCGCGGGGAAGCCTTCCTGCCGGGCCTGGTGGGCGTGTTACCGGAAGCCCGCCGTAAACCATCGGAAATCACAGGCGAAGTGGCCGCTCCGCCACCTCCTCCAGCCGTGCCTGAAAAATGGCGATATCTCCGCCATTGGTTGTCGGTTGGTCGAGATCTTGGTACGGTTGTGACCGCATCATCGAGCTCTTCGAAAAGCATTATTGGTTTATCGAATTCCATCGAGAAACGAGCGAGTTTGAGTTATGTGTGAAAACAGACAGTGAGTGTGTGTGAATGTCGTGTTTCGCCCGGGGGGGAGAGAGAGAAAGGTGAGCGCGTTTGTCACGTTTAATGAGGATTCGGGTGTTTTATCCCGGGTCCTCGCGCCCAAAATGAACGGGAGGAAAGACTAACGACGTCAGAATTGGGCAAACATAGAGTCTACGAACTCGTTTCGATGCCCCGAACACGTTGAAGGGGTCAAAGAGGTTAAAATCTCGATTGAATGAGCAGTGACCGAAAAAGCCCCAACAAGAGAAAATTACAAAGGGGCCCCTAAACTCTAAAAGAGTTCAAAATAGGGCCACGCAAAACACAAAATCACATAATTAAACACATAAAAAGGTTGAAACGTGGCATACCTTATAAGTCGGACGAGCGTGATGTCACACGTCTTACCGAACAATACCAAGAGGAAAAGGAGACTCGAAAGTGTTTTATGAACCCGTTATCTCCACCCTTGACAAAAGTGTACAAAGGACAACGTAACGTGTTCGTGAGACTCAAGACTCCAAATGAACCATATATGACGGACGGCATGCAATGAACATGATATGAATGCATAAGAGATGATGTTATGTTATGAACATGTTCATGTGCACGAATAATGCATCTAGAGTGTGAAGCCCCGTTTTCTCGAAGGGCGTTCTTACGACATCAACAAGTAAGTCTCTACACTTATGTGTGTTTAATTTAAGAGTTCTTGAATTATGTGATTTAATGTAAATCTAATTTAATATGTGTTCATTCGAATTATTCTAAGATTAATTGCAACTTGATTAATTACGCGCCTATTTAACCCTAACTATCTAATTTGATTTAATTCAAATTTATTCCATGAAATAATTGTCAAGTTGATTTCAAATTCATCATGTTACTTAACTTGTTTAATTTCGGTTTACTTGAATTCCTTGAGATTAATTGTCAATCATGTGTTTACAAAGTGCCGCTAAATTATACGAAAAGTTTCTAAAATTAAATTGAATTAAACTCTAATTGATAAATCTCTATTTCACTTTTATTTGTAAAATTAATTCGGAGCTTGATTGTTTATTCGTAACTTTACCAATTTTATTTACGATTAATTGTACGCGATATTTATCTTTGCTACGCGATAAGGATACCCGGTTGTATATAGCTTGTGCACAAGACACATTTCTCCCAATCCCTTTTCTCTCTCTCTCTCCTCTCCCACTTTCTCTCTCCCGCGGGTTACTATCGCGGCTTCGGTTACGAGCCCATAACTCGATCGTTTCTCGACGGAATTCAACAAACGAATAGTCCATTTCAATTATCTCGGCGAGACCGACGTAAGAGTACCAATTTCACTGCCTAAAGATGAACGGTGGCGGAGTTATGGCCGGATGTCAGTAGCAGCGGCGGAGCTATTAGACCGCCGCCACTTCGCCGGCGTTTCGGGGCGTTTTCCGGCCATTTCCTTGGTACAGGCGCCTTGGACCCAGAAAGTAGACTTCAAGGCGCTTCGGTTGACGTCGGATTCGTGGCAATCGGAGCAGCAAAGACTCCGCACGCGCCGCCCAAAGCTTGCGGCGTCAGCGCGAGTTACTGTAGCGGCGGCGGCAGAAACTTCGGCGGTCAACGGGGGCCTTTTCCGGCCATCTTTCGGTCTCGGGCTCTTCACGAAAGTTGTTCGGAACGACGAGAACTAGTGACCTGTGATCAGGCGACTCCAGATCACGTGGTTTGGCGGCGGATCGGCGGCGGCAAAGTGGCGGTGCAACGACGGCACTAGCTCCGAGGATTTTTCCGAAAAGCTACCTTAGGGCTTTCGAAGAGCTCATCATGGGTAAGTCAACACCTCTTTCGGATCGCATTTTGGTTCACCGGTTTGGAAGTAATTTGAGTTTGAAGATTTAGGGTTTTCGTGCTCTTAGATTTCAGATCTAGGACAATCGGCTTCGAATTTCCAGAAATTAATTGAGGATTCAGAACGGGCATGAAGACTTCATTCAGGAATGATTTTTCGGGATTTTTCAGGCGAATTTTGACGGCGGCCCGTCGACGGTCCGGCCAAATTTCGGTAGCTACAGTGGTGGCGTTCCGGCGGCGTTTGGTCAGAATGTTCGTCTCGTTGTGGTGAGTTCAACGCCACTTTCCGTTCGTTAATCGGACACTCGGTTTATTTATTACGAATTATTTTGCGTAATTGTGATTATTTGAATTAATTGTTTTAAGTGCAAATAAATTGGTTATTGTTGGTTTGTTGATCGAGATGTATTCCAATCGTATATGAAAACATGTATTGAATGGATTGTGATATGCATGAATGTTTCGATTTACAATTTGAATCCCGATGTGATGAATTTATGATATGTGTTTAGATATGAAGGGGTGTTAGTGTAATATTTATGAAACTATGAATGTGACTTGAGCTTGTGTACCAAACATTTTGTGAAGTTGTAAAGTATGACTTTAAGTGAATTAAATGCACTCTTTATTTGTATCAAGCATGCCATCTACGTACAACAACTTTGTATGTTTATATAATCAAGTTGCTCTTACTTATGCACTTTATAACTCGACATGAACTTGATGCTTAATTCTAACATTATAATTGAACCCAGTGATATTGGATGATTTAATATGTATTTTCTGAATACATTGACTTCCTAAATTGATCTTGCATCTTTGGATATGGAATTGCATGATGGTTGCTTGTAAATATGACCTTGTTGAGCATTGATTTGCCTTGAATGACCACGACACCTCATCCAAGCACAACATGAACACTTATGCATAACCACGATCATGTTGAGCAACGCCGTGCGTCTTGTTTGGTTCATATAGAGTCTAAGTCTGGGCTTCTGTATGTCTTGTCACAGAGTTTGGTGGTGCCGATGGGTCCGAGGTTTAGAGTGTTTGGCCCTTCACACTCTCAGACTCTACTACTACGAGGTGAGGTTTAGGATTTTGTATAGTTACGTGACCTATGGCCTTTACATGTTGATTTCTACCCTTGCATGCGAGTATACTCTATTATAGATATGTATGTGCTGAATAAGATATGTTGATGATCTTGTGTGAGTCCTGCGTGGATGGAGGTCATGAGGCTTAAAGTTCCATCGCGTAGGAAGGGTGTAAATATAAAATCAGTTTTTGAGGCATATGTAAGCTATTTTGGAAAATTCAGTGGTGTTATGATTCTGTAGCGAGTTAGCCATGATATATGGTATCTGTTCTATTCTGTACTGTTCTGTATGTGGATCCAGGAGCTGGTAGGAGTGGAGACCAGTACGGCATAGGGCCGTCGGATAAGCCACTGTGCTAGTTTCCATTTGAGATATCATTGCGCGACCTTAGGGTGATGAGGGAGGCGTGATATCTTGAGCCTTCGGTGTTTTATCCGGGGATGACTCTTGTGGGTTCGCTACCCTCTTGAGATCGAGTCTATTTTTAGACGGTGTTATTATAGATGGTTTTGGGGACTGTACATCTCCTCCATCATTGGTGTAGCGGTTGGATTGATTGTGATTTATGTTCTGAGGAGTAAAGGTGGGAAGCTCGTACTCGCCGAGCAGTTGATTATGTTATGTTATGGAATTATGAATCGGGATAGAGTCCTTTTGGAAATGGTTTCTAAACTTATATCTATATTTATTTGGGTTGTTTCGAAATGTTTTGGTATGTAACACCTATCCCCGGTTCATGAGTCCATCCTTTTATTCTGTGCTATGCTCTTTATATATATATATTGTGGGTGTGCGTTAGCCCCCTCACTCGGTCAAGTTGACTGACCCCTCATTTACACTTTTAGTTGCAGGATTGTTGGCGTTTGCTAGGCGGAAGTGAGTCTTTTGAGTTGCACTTCGTCGGTCTAGTCTTTCTATTTGCATTTGTCGTTTCACACACTTTACTTATGCTTTGATTTGTAGACTTGAGATTATACTTTACTATTCGGTAGCCCTGCGTGGCACTCTCATTTGGCCCTTGTGGCACTTGATGATTATTACTTTATGTTGATATTTGGGACTAGGGATCTATGCTAGTTGAACCCGTCACTTGTTATGTTTGTTGATCTATTATACGGGATTAGGTATCTATGCTAGTTGAACCCGTCACCTGCTTTGCATGTTTTGTTTTAAATGCTTCCGCTATCTATTGTTGTTGGTTTTAATTGCTTCCGCACTCTGAGTTTTGGTCAAGTTAGATCCGCCTAGCCTAGTGTGTGAGTTGGTCTCCCGTTCGCTCTGATTCGGATTCGGGCATGGACTTTCATTTCATGTTCCGGGTCTGGGTCATAGTGCGGGGGATGTGGCACTTCTCCGTTTGGGGTGTTACATCCTTAAGTGGTATCAGAGCTCTAGGTTGCAAAACCGAGCTCTTGAGTCGTGTTGAGTCTGTCTAGGTCGTACGGCATAGGAATAACTGCGCATTGCATTTGTTTGACTTGATATTTTGACCCTTCGGCGTGAATTGTTTCGTGATTATATGATTGCGTGCACATTGTGACTTTGGTTATGCGACATCTTGTTTTATGTGCTTTATAAATTACAACTAATTGTTGCATTTACGTGATATACGTGTTACATTTCATTTGCATCTTTAATCCGCATGCATCGAATTTAGTGTTTGAATTTCAGGGTGTCCTATGAGTCAACACTAAGATTTCCCTCCGTCAACACTACCTATTGGTACTATAACGAAAACACGCCATAATTCGAAAATGAAAGGATTCTTTACCAAGATCAATGGTCATGAAAAGGTTCAGAGTTGAAGGAATGAGATTTGCTATGTTGACTTACTATCTTAAAGTCAATTGAAAGATGGAGTTTGATGAATTCTCACCTTGAGGATTCGTTTATTTGGAAGTAGTCACCTTGTGGATGGAAATGAGTCAATGGAGGAGAATCTGGTCAAGTAGAACCGTTTTGAAGGAGTTTTGATGAGCTTTCGCCTTGGTGATTCGTTTATTTGGGAATAGTCACCTTGTTGATGGAAACGAGTTAATGTAGAAGAATCCGATCAAGTTCAAGGGATGTGGATAGGTAACCATGTTACATAAGCAACGAGCTACAAACCATCGGTGAGTGTGGAAGGATTTGGTGTCGTTTAGAGTTAACAAACGACAGAACAAGATTGGTTGCTAGCTCTCTGGGTGTCTTCTTTCTGCTGAGGTGGAAGATTCTGCTAAGATCGAAAATTCTACTGAGATGGGAATAGAACACTTAGATGCCGAAATACTTTATCCAAGTTTCAGGATCATATACCATGGATTGCTTTGGGAAGTGCTTAGCACACGATCATCCAACGAAACTCTGAGGTAAATATCTAATTGACAAACGAACCATGGACAACTCCTTGAAGATGAGCAGACTAAGATTTAACGCATAAATGAAAATTCTTGGGAAAAACTGAAGATGATTCTAGTTGAGCAAGGATTACGGTCTAGTAAGGGGTTTGACGATAAACGAGCTTTGCTGAGTTACCACTTTATGAAAAGACTCAAGACAAAGAGGTTCAGATGACGAGGGTTGCATCCTTGACAGCTTAATCAACTCCTACTACTTCATCTCAACTTCCTGTCAAGAGTTTGACACTACGGTGATCGGTACGCCAGACATTCATGGCATTTGCATACATGCATCGCTTAAATACTCTTACCTTGTTTTGCTTGATGTGGGTGACGACCATTGTTGTTTTAATTGTGATAACTTGGATACCTGATCTAGTATTTATAACTTGAAATTTCTACTTGTTGTGAACTGTGCTGGAATGAATGAGTTATGTACTTGTGTAAACTATTCATGCTTATGTGATTTAAAACTCTTTTGATTGCTCACTAACTTCTCATATAACATACATACATACTGTAACCTTGTTTTATAGGGATTCCATCGCGATATCCCCCTTGAGTTGAGGTATGAGAGTTGAATCTATACTCAAGGGACACCGATATCAGTTGTATAAGGTACACCAAACATGCATCGCATACTTTTCGTCAAGTGTTACTATGATGTGTGTATGTATGAACAACTGATCAGTGGATTTATGTGTAAGAGAGACCTTAGGTTCCCTCTTTTTATGTGTTGGAGAGATGTAGGATTCTCTCTATTTATGTGGTAGAAAGATGTTGGAATCTTTCTAAGTTTTGTGCGCGAGAGATGTTGGATTCTCTTGTATTTAGATATTCAGGGATGCTGGATTCTCTTGAATCTAGGAGTTTGAGGAATGCTGGATTTTCTCAAACTAGAATGTTGGGAGATGTTGGAATCTGCCCGACTTAGGTTGAGAGACGGGGTTCTCTCAATTATGTGCTTGAGAGACGGGGTTCTCTCTTTTATATTTGCTCGAGAGACGGGGTTCTCTCTCTTGTGGGTGCTGAGGGACGGGGCTCTCTCTCTTACTTGTTGAGAGATGGGATTCTCTCTTGTTTGTTGTGGTTGCGTTACGCGTTGCTCTGACTACGGGTTGCAAGTGGCGAGTCTGAGACGACATCGAGGTTGGTTGCAGTTGCAGCTATCCGATCATGGGAATGACCGACCGAGTTCGAAACATCTAACGGATCAAGTACTCGCACGGACCTCGACGATAACAAGACATTCTAAAGGAGGTTCAGTGTAGATGACCGGAGTAAGCCTCACCATTAGAGTTATGATCTCACGCGAGTTCGGGAGAAGGGTTGGAGCACTACAACTCGAGGATCTACATTTTTCCAGTGGAACCTGGGGACCAGGTTCTCTTAAGGGGGGAAGGTTGTGAAGCCCCGTTTTCTCGAAGGGCGTTCTTACGACATCAACAAGTAAGTCTCTACACTTATGTGTGTTTAATTTAAGAGTTCTTGAATTATGTGATTTAATGTAAATCTAATTTAATATGTGTTCATTCGAATTATTCTAAGATTAATTGCAACTTGATTAATTATGCGCCTATTTAACCCTAACTATCTAATTTGATTTAATTCAAATTTATTCCATGAAATAATTGTCAAGTTGATTTCAAATTCATCATGTTACTTAACTTGTTTAATTTCGGTTTACTTGAATTCCTTGAGATTAATTGTCAATCATGTGTTTACAAAGTGCCGCTAAATTATACGAAAAGTTTCTAAAATTAAATTGAATTAAGCTCTAATTGATAAATCTCTATTTCACTTTTATTTGTAAAATTAATTCGGAGCTTGATTGTTTATTCGTAACTTTACCAATTTTATTTACGATTAATTGTACGCGATATTTATCTTTGCTACGCGATAAGGATACCCGGTTGTATATAGCTTGTGCACAAGACACATTTCTCCCAATCCCTTTTCTCTCTCTCTCTCCTCTCCCACTTTCTCTCTCCCGCGGGTTACTATCGCGGCTTCGGTTACGAGCCCATAACTCGATCGTTTCTAGACGGAATTCAACAAACGAATAGTCCATTTCAATTATCTCGGCGAGACCGACGTAAGAGTACCAATTTCACTGCCTAAAGATGAACGGTGGCGGAGTTATGGCCGGATTTCAGTAGCAGCGGCGGAGCTGTCAGACCGCCGCCACTTCGCCGGCGTTTCGGGGCGTTTTCCGGCCATTTCCTTGGTACACGCGCCTTGGACCCAGAAAGTAGACTTCCAGGCTCTTCGGTTGACGTCGGATTCGTGGCAATCGGAGCAGCGACGGCTCCGCACGCGCCGCCCAAAGCTCGCGGCGTCAGCGCGAGTTACTGTAGCGGCGGCTGCAGAAACTTCGGCGGCCAACGGGGGCCTTTTCCGGCCATCTTTCGGTCTCGGGCTCTTCACGAAAGTTGTTCGGAACGACGAGAACTAGTGACCTGTGATCAGGCGACTCCAGATCACGTGGTTTGGCGGCGGATCGGCGGCGGCAAAGTGGCGGTGCAACGACGGCACTAGCTCCGAGGATTTTTCCGGAAAGCTACCTTAGGGCTTTCGAAGAGCTCATCATGGGTAAGTCAACACCTCTTTCGGATCGCATTTTGGTTCACCGGTTTGGAAGTAATTTGAGTTTGAAGATTTAGGGTTTTCGTGCTCTTAGATTTCAGATCTAGGACAATCGGCTTCGAATTTCCAGAAATTAATTGAGGATTCAGAACGGGCACGAAGACTTCATTCAGGAATGATTTTTCGGGATTTTTCCGGCGAATTTTGACGGCGGCCCGTCGACGGTCCGGCCAAATTTCGGTAGCTACAGTGGTGGCGTTCCGGCGGCGTTTGGTCAGAATGTTCGTCTCGTTGTGGTGAATTCAACGCCACTTTCCGTTCGTTAATCGGACACTCGGTTTATTTATTACGAATTATTTTGCGTAATTGTGATTATTTGAATTAATTGTTTTAAGTGCAAATAAATTGGTTATTGTTGGTTTGTTGATCGAGATGTATTCCAATCGTATATGAAAACATGTATTGAATGGATTGTGATATGCATGAATGTTTCGATTTACAATTTGAATCCCGATGTGATGAATTTATGATATGTGTTTAGATATGAAGGGGTGTTAGTGTAATATTTATGAAACTATGAATGTGACTTGAGCTTGTGTACCAAACATTTTGTGAAGTTGTAAAGTATGACTTTAAGTGAATTAAATGCACTCTTTATTTGTATCAAGTGTGCCATCTACGTACAACAACTTTGTATGTTTATATAATCAAGTTGCTCTTACTTATGCACTTTATAACTCGACATGAACTTGATGATTAATTCTAACATTATAATTGAACCCTGTGATATTGGATGATTTAATATGTATTTTCTGAATACATTGACTTCCTAAATTGATCTTGCATCTTTGGATATGGAATTGCATGATGGTTGCTTGTAAATATGACCTTGTTGAGCATTGATTTGCCTTGAATGACCACGACACCTCATCCAAGCACAACATGAACACTTATGCATAACCACGATCATGTTGAGCAACGCCGTGCGTCTTGTTTGGTTCATATAGAGTCAAAGTCTGGGCTTCTGTATGTCTTGTCACAGAGTTTGGTGGTGCCGATGGGTCCGAGGTTTAGAGTGTTTGGCCCTTCACACTCTCAGACTCTACTACTACGAGGTGAGGTTTAGGATTTTATATAGTTACGTGACCTATGGCCTTTACATGTTGATTTCTACCCTTGCATGCGAGTATACTCTATTATAGATATGTATGTGCTGAATAAGATATGTTGATGATCTTGTGTGAGTCCTGCGTGGATGGAGGTCATGAGGCTTAAAGTTCCATCGCGTAGGAAGGATGTAAATATAAAATCAGTTTTTGAGGCATATGTAAGCTATTTTGGAAAATTCAGTGGTGTTATGATTCTGTAGCGAGTTAGCCATGATATATGGTATCTGTTCTATTCTGTACTGTTCTGTATGTGGATCCAGGAGCTGGTACGAGTGGAGACCGGTACGGCATAGGGCCGTCGGATAAGCCACTGTGCTAGTTTCCATTTGAGATATCATTGCGCGACCTTAGGGTGATGAGGGAGGCGTGATATCTTGAGCCTTCGGTGTTTTATCCGGGGATGACTCTTGTGGGTTCGCTACCCTCTTGAGATCGAGTCTATTTTTAGACGGTGTTATTATAGATGGTTTTGGGGACTGTACATCCCCTCCATCATTGGTGTAGCGGTTGGATTGATTGTGATTTATGTTCTGAGGAGTAAAGGTGGGAAGCTCGTACTCGCCGAGCAGTTGATTATGTTATGTTATGGAATTATGAATCGGGATAGAGTCCTTTTGGAAATGGTTTCTAAACTTATATCTATATTTATTTGGGTTGTTTCGAAATGTTTTTGTATGCAACACCTATCCCCGGTTCATGAGTCCATCCTTTTATTCTGTGCTATGCTCTTTATATATATATATTGTGGGTGTGCGTTAGCCCCCTCACTCGGTCAAGTTGACTGACCCCTCATTTACACTTTTAGTTGCAGGATTGTTGGCGTTTGCTAGGCGGAAGTGAGTCTTTTGAGTTGCACTTCGTCGGTCTAGTCTTTCTATTTGCATTTGTCGTTTCACACACTTTACTTATGCTTTGATTTGTAGACTTGAGATTATACTTTACTATTCGGTAGCCCTGCGTGGCACTCTCATTTGGCCCTTGTGGCACTTGATGATTATTACTTTATGTTGATATTCGGGACTAGGGATCTATGCTAGTTGAACCCATCACTTGTTATGTTTGTTGATCTATTATACGGGATTAGGTATCTATGCTAGTTGAACCCGTCACCTGCTTTGTATGTTTTGTTTTAAATGCTTCCGCTATCTATTGTTGTTGGTTTTAATTGCTTCCGCACTCTGAGTTTTGGTCAAGTTAGATCCGCCTAGCCTAGTGTGTGAGTTGGTCTCCCGTTCGCTCTGATTCGGATTCGGGCATGGACTTTCATTTCATGTTCCGGGTCTGGGTCATAGTGCGGGGGATGTGGCACTTCTCCATTTGGGGTGTTACATAGAGCATATAGACAAGTCATTCATTCGTTCAAGGAAGCGTTCATATTCATTAAGCTCATAACTTTCACATTTCATACTAATTCAATTCAAGCATTTCATATAACGATCATAACACGTACTACAACACGTTTACAATTAGAAAATAGATAAATAAATACATTCGATTCAAGATCATAAATTAAAAACATGAAATAGATAACAATTAAATTCAAAACTTTAAATAAATAAGTTAAACAATACTTAAAACAAATATATAAAGCATATATATATATATACATATATAATCACATGCATAATATATCATCTATATATTATATATCATTCATAACATATCATCTATTTACTATATATAAAATATATATAACAAACATATATATATATAACACTACAAATGCATGCATCAACACCTAAATATATATACTACATACACACACACCCTGTAATGCCCCGTTTTCAATTTATGCATTATGTGATAATTTATCTACATTTCATAATATTATATGTATTATAATTCTATGCATTTATGTGAATTATCCTTAACGTGAAATTTACATGAAATAATTGATAATGTGCTTAATTGATATTATGTAATACTTTATATATTTTTCATAACATTAGATGCATAATATTTCCATGAACTTTTATGAATTAATTGTTAATGTGACTAAATGCTCTTATATGACCTTAAATGCTCATATATGTAAATGTGTGGATTTAATTGCATGACTTAAATTGAGTTAGATACGCACTTTCCATCGAATTAGACTTGAGTGCATGCATTCATATTCTTGAGGGACTAGAATGCAAAAAGTGATGATTCATACACTTTAGTAGAGGATATATTATATCATATGTATCTCATCTCTCTCATTTTTCTCTCATTCATCATTTCCATACAAAAATACACACACTTACACCTACATATGTCGATCAAAACACCAAGGGGGAAAGGAGGAATATTTCATCTCCATAGCAAGCTTGATCTTGAGGAATATTGCATAAGTTGGAAGCATCATCATTCCTTCATCATTTCATCCATTCTTTCTTGTATATTAAAGGTATAGATGGAGAACTTGATTGAATCTCTTCAATATATATAAAGTAGGGTTTGATGAATATGATGTGATTTCTTGGTTAGTTGAGATTAGAAGCATGATTATGAACTTTAACCTTGAATTCCATGCTTAATTCTTGAGTTATTTGGAAGTTGAATATCAGGATATATATATAGGGTTTGAATGATGAATTTTGATGGTCTAAGCATGTTTCCTTGGATTAAATGTTAACTTAATGATGTCTCCAAGTTATATGCAGGATATATGATTGTTTTGGAGCATTTTGGTTGAGTTTGCTTTGGGTTTTGATTCCTTTTCTTTCTCCTCCGAAGCAACCCCTGTTTTGACCCTTTTTCCAGATCTGGAAGGGTACCCGGGCGGGTAATTTTTGTGCATAAAGTAAAGACTTGAGGGTATCAAGGAGTCGAGGTTCAGACTTGTAAGCAAAGTGAGGGTTTTCAATTCGTTAGAACAAAAATCACGATATGAGAGGGAAGTGACTCAAATGACTCGGGTCGAGGTAAAAAATTTAGGATTTAAGTTGGAGATAAATCGAGATATTTTGGACCATGGAGTAGGATTTGGAGTAACTTGGAAAATTTAAGAAATGGAGCGATTTTGGGTTCATGGGAGTGAAAGATTGGAAAGTTGAACAACAAGGGAATTGGTAAAGAAAGGCCACGAGCTTAGAGGGAAATTATGTGTTCAACGGGTAAAGCAATCGGAAGGTGAATTCATTCAACTATTCGAATTCATAAAGAATAAATCGAGGAAGCTTTATTCAAAGTCACAACTAGGAGGAGAATAGGACAACCTTTGGAGATTAATTCCTCTAGAAAGTTAAGACACCCACTCCATGAGTATAGAAGAATTTGAATTCAAGAATCATAATCCCGGACCATAAAATTATACAAGTCAACGCAAGGAAGTTTTGATCAAGGAAATATTTAAGGTGAAGGTTCGGGCACCACTTCAAGATCAATAATTGGGAAAGAGATGGGTTCGAGAAATGTCGATTTGGGGCAGTGGATATGTAACATCCCGCTCGTTCGGCCTTTCCAGGTACGCCGTAACGAGAGGGTTTTATGTGCTTTAAATTATTTAATTACGTATTTGAATGTTATTTAATGCTTATATGATTATTTGAATTAATATGAAATTAATTGTTTATATTCTTGAACTTTGATTTTAAACGTTTAAGTTTCGTATGCTCGTATTTTGCTCGTTATGTGCCGGAATTCAATTCCGATTTTTATGAAATTTTGGTATGCGTGATATATGTGAGTTATGAATGTGTTTTCATGCTCGTTTTAAGTTTTCGTGTTCGTTTGTCGAGGTTTTAAACCTTTGGTATTTGACGAGGGACATGAGGGCCTAACTAGTCTTGTTCCGGAGGCCATAACTTGAGCTAGGGAATTCGGATTCGAATTCCGGAAGATGCGTTGGACTCGTAACGAAGAGATGAAGCCAAGGAACCTGATTTGGTATTTTTCTAAGTCCTTTTGGACCCTCGTTTTTTGCCCGGAATGAACAGCTTGTGCATAAGCCACCTTCTTTGACTAGTCATGTACTTGTGGGGCCAATTTAACTCAACCTAAACCTAACCTTTGATATCTTGACTTGAGTTAAGTCTCTCCCTCTCCCTTATCAGCTGAAAACCGATCCAAACTCCCCCATTTTGAGCAGCAACTGATCGAGACAAAGAGAGGAGAGGAGAAGAGAAGGGAACTTTGCCCCTTTTGTAGATTTGGAGCTCTAATCACCATCTTTCTTCTCCAAATCTTCAAGGTAAGTATATTTATGTATTCTCCTCTCTTATATGATTCATTTGATCCTTGAAATTCTTGAAATGCATCAGATTTAGTAAGGAAATGGAAGCTTGCATGAATAGAAGGGTTAGGGCTCATATCTTGCTTCCATGGCTTAGCTTAAGTTTGTGGCTGATTTGGTGCTTCCTTGTTGATTATATGAGCTTCTTTGCTTCCATTATTGATCTATACTTCATGATAGATGTGTTAGGGTTGATTCTCCATTGATAACTTGATTGAAAGCTTGAGTTTTTGGTCATGAAACTGGAATCCGAACTGCTGCTGCAATCTGTTTTTTTTTTTCACCAAACTGCTGTCACGTTTTTGAGATCAAATGGATGAATTCTTGCCTCCAATTTCGTATGCCAATGCTTGGTAATGTAGTACACATGTTGCCTTATGAATATGCTCAGTTTTTCCATGAAAACCTTGATTTATATGATGAGTTTTGAGCTTAAAAACTGCTGCGAAAATCTGCTCGCCCGTATGAACTGCTGTCCGGATTTCTGGTTCGGTTTGATGATCTCTTGTGCTTATTTTCGTGTGAAATTGCATGGACATGAAGTATATGAGTTGTTCTACATGTTAGCTAGGTTTCCTTAAGCTTTTATGCCCCTTTTCAGCTGTATATATGAGTTAGAATATGACTTGTTTTCATGTCTTTCTTGCATCATTTTTGTGTGGCTGTTTTGGGGTGCTAAAGCTGATCATATGAACCTATTATGCTTCATTTTGGATACTTAACTGATATTACATGATGTTTGGATGATTTTCTCTTAAGATCCTTTGAAGAAATTATGAGTTTTTGAGCCCCAAACCTAGGTTAGAAATCTGCTCCCCTGTTTTGGAACTGCTGTGACGTTTTGTGCTTTGTTGCTTGAGTTAATGACTTCCAATTCGTGTGAATGTGCATGGAGATGTTGTATACTAATTTCTTTACATGTTAGCCCTGCTCTTGCAAGTTTTTAGATCCATTTTCAGCTCCTAAACCGCAACATGAAGCTTGTTTGTATGCTATGTGCGAACCTAACTGCTGCTGTTGCATTTTTGTGATTAGTTAGTGGTTCTAATGTGCTCCAATTCGTGTCAATTTGCATATACATGGAGTATATTAGTTGCTTAACATGTTAGAATTCTTTCCCCAAACTTTTAACTCCAAACTCAGCCCCTAAGTTGGTGATCATGGCATGAATGCATGGTATGCTCTTCTTTGTTCGATTTTCGTTGCTTGATTCGAATGATCTTTGTTGCTGCATTCTTTGGCCTTTTAATGTGATTCTTTTGTAAGTATTTCATGCATGTTATGTGTGTATTTGAGGCCTAAGAAGTTCCCCAAGAGCTGCTCCCTAAATGCCCTGATTTTTGCCCTTGAAAATGTGGCTGCGCCAAAAACGTATTTTTGGAAAAATGAACTGGACACGGCCGTGTCCAGTTTGTACTGATTCTTGACACGGCCATTCAAGCTCTTGACTTGGGCATCTGATTTAATTAAATTTGGACACGGCTGTGTCCGTTTCCTTTGTGTTTTGGACATGGCCGTGTCATGTGTCACGGTAGTGCCCCGGGGGAGTTTCTTTCGTCGTTTCGTTGCTTTTAATTGCTTTCTCTTGTCCCGTTTGTGGCCTATATGCAATGTTAGCTTAATTTATTAGGTGTTAACTTATGTATTATGACTTTATGACTTGATTTATGTGCTCGTTTTTGAATTTTGGCTTCATATGTGCAGTATGCTCCTTTAAAATGCGTTTATGACTTTATGTTTCGTTTATATGCCTTGCATGATCAACCCTTGCTCCTTGCATGATATGAATATATTAATAACATGTTGTACGGTATGATATGTTCGTTATATGACATCTGTGAATCCGTTTGATATGATTTATGAGACTTATGCATTAAAATGAACTCGTATGCATTATATGTCAATTTGTTAAGCTCCATAAGTATCACTTGCATTCATATGCATTCGCCGAGCGTCAATAAGGTTCATTTTGAGTCTAAGTTTGCCTCTTGCTATTTGCTTTGTTCTTAGGTTTAATTTCGATATGAGGAAGTGGTTCGTTTGACTCCTTTTGGTCCGTTTTGTTCGGTTTGGTCGTCCAGGCCAGGTTTTCTTTCCTTTTAGTTACTATGACCTAGAACCTTATTTGTATTTCAAACCCGCATGCGACTTATTTAAGTATATGTATAGATATATGTTTGGATACGTATTTTGTGGGATTTGTCCCGTTTGACTTGAGACTTTGAAAACTCTTTTATAAGTACATAAGCTTTATTTTCGTTTGTTTTGACAAGCTTTGATAAGAAGGTGTGTGTGTGTAAGCGTGGTATGATCTGTGGATAAGCTTCGTCTGGTAAGTGTGATAAGTATAAGAATATATGTGTGTTATATGTGTGATGGGCCCCGGAGTTGTGGGTAACGGAGACCCGGGACGACCATGGGGTCGCCGGTTACGACCACTGTGCACTTCTCCACCAACGGGAGACTTAGTTCTCCTATGCCGACGGAGCGCATTTTGGCATGGCCGTCGAAGGAACCGGGCGGGATCATCCGGTTCACAAGTTTCGTTCTTTGGTGGGTTGAGAGGGGCACCTCTCTTCCCCAAACGGTGTGGAGGTGGGATTGATTTATGATTGGTTTTGTATTTCGCTTCGCCTTTGTTTCTGAAGTAAGTGGGTTGGATTTAAGCTTTTAGTTCGTTATGTTTCGTTGATGGTTGTGAAACGGGGACGGATTTCTAAACTCTAAAACTTGACTGAATTTGGCCTTCGGCCCCAAACTTCTTTCTTTATATATATTACCACGGGTTAAATGTTTTAGAATGCAAAAACCGTGCCCGGTTCATGAACCCTTCCAGCTTTGTATATGCTTTGCCTTTATGTATATGTATGGGTGCATGTGTTAGCCCCCTCACCAGTCTATAGGATTGACCCTCGTTATTTCTATCTTTTTTCCCCTTGATTTGAGTTGCAGGTACCCGTTTTGTGAGATTTGGAGCTAGGCGGTTGTCTTTGAGTGTTGGTTTTGGCGAGCTTGAGTCTCATGCATTGTATTTTTGTTTTCTTTATGCATTTTGGCTAATTCTGAAATATGTATAAGTTATGACTTTAAATTCAAAATTGTAAAGGTTTTGTAACTTGAATTGTTATTTTCGATATGTCTCGAGTATGTTTATTCGTTTGGGAAATTCTGGTGCTTCCGTATTCGTTATATTGTTTTATTGCGTGCTCTGAGTAGGGTCTAGACCCCCTAGCTTAGGTTGGATTTTTTGTTGTCACCCGTTCGCTATGGTTTGATGCGTGGACGGAGTCTCCATTTCGTTTCTAGTGTTGAGCTCTGGTGCGGGGGATGTGGCGCCCTTCGCTCCGGGGTGTTACATCCTTAGGTGGTATCAGAGCCCTGGGTTGCAAAACCGGAGCTCTAGCGTCGTGTTGGGTCTATCTAGGTCGATCGGCTTAGGATTTCGTATTTGTTGGCATTCACTACATCACTTATGTGACTTACTTGATACTATTTGATATTATTTGTATTAATAGTTCACATGAACATGCACTAGAAACCCCGCATGCATCGATACCTTCTTGGAATTGTATTTAATTTCAGGATACTCCTTCGACATCAACGAGTATTACCGGGAAAAGGACAAGGGAGACAGGTATATTCGGGCTATAAGGGGTTTAGAGATTTTTATCTTTTGAAGGGGTTTGAAATGGGGATATCAAGGTCAAGTTCTAGGTGATCAAGAGAGTGAAGTTGAGATTTGAGGAGTCCGAGAAGAATTCTCATGAGGGAGTCCTATTAGAGACCTTTGCACAACTACCTTCCTTTCAAGTTTGATGATAAGAAGATTTCAAATTGAAGAATGAGAGAAGATGGATGATTTTATTTGAGGGTTTGAAAGATTGGTTGCCTTCGAGGACTATCCTAGAGTTTGGAGTTAGTTGCAAGGAATAGATATGGAATTCGATCAAACTTTCAAATTCTAAGAGTATGAACATGATCAGAGGATGCAAGATATATGGGGCTACGAATGAATGGATAAATAATGGATTGAGCCTTCCACACTACTCATGTGAAGAAAAGATCGATTTGGGGCTAGAAGATCAAGCAAGGAATCCAAACTTCAAGAAATTCTTAGGAGGATTCAAGATACCAATAACGTCAAGAAAAGAGAGATTTCAATGCTGAATGGAAGGATCAAATTAAGAGGGATTAGCAAGTTGTTTCAAGCCCCGTTGGATGGGGAAAATACTTTAAGATTTAATAATTGGAAGACAAGGCGAGAAACCAAGAGACAAGAGAAATTTTTGAAAATTTAAGACTTCAAAGTTGCCGAGTATAAGAAGATTCAGTTACCGAAGATAGATAGATTTTTTTTCATCTCCTCACCGGAAGCAATTTAATATATACATTGTAGAGACTTGAATTACATGGAATGAAGAAACTCAAGAATCTCATGAGGCCACTAATATCAAATAAGGAGAGATTCCAATACCAAAGGTGATAGGAGGACTCAATTATGGAAGAATTGGAGGCATGATGAAAGTAAACCGAATAATAAGAGGTTGAGGTCTTCAAAGAAATGCCATGATTTCCAGATCCCGGTTCAAGTTCAAGTTGGCACTTTGGAAATCACGGAGCTAACACCGAGCTCAATTCTACTTCGATGGTGAACGGTACATTAGACATTCATGTCATTACATTTCACGCATGTGTTTATTGTCTTATTCCTTGTTTTTTTTAGGTGATTCTTGATTATGGTTGTTGTGTAATTATGCCCCTTCTTGTTCTTGCTTATTAAGTGTTTCTTTCCCTTCGAGGCTCGTACTTGTAATGTGTTTCCTTCCCTTTTAGTTTTGCTTGATGCGTAATTGCTTTCACCCTTGGTTCTTGCCTATTGTGTGATTCTTTCTCCTCTTGGTTCTTGTTTGAAACGTGCTCCCTTTATTTCCTAGTTCTGCTTGTTAAGTATTTCTTTTCCTTTTGGCCCTTGTTCGTTGTGTGATTTATTTATTTTCTTTTTTGTGTTAATACTTTCTTGTGGAGAGAGCTTGTGGTGTGGAGTGTTCGTGAGTGTTTGGTGCGTTGTGAGGGTCGAGCTGATTTTGGTCGACTTGTCTTAAGGTGTTTTGTTCTCGTTGAAGTTGGGTGTTGCTTTTAGGAGGTCCGTCAGGGACTCAACGATATTTTCGGGGATAGATTGAAGGCTAACCCGTTGATATTCCTCATAGAAGAACCGAGTATTGCCTCAGAGCAAGAGGTACGGTTTTGAGTGGGAGGAGGCGGTTGAAGAGAGTTACTCACGGTATTGGCTTTTGCCTAACCGGAGGTACAAAAGGCTACCTTGTTTCCAACCGAGGCATAAAGGAAGGCCTTTGTTGTGTGTTGCTCGTAGAAGAACGGTAGCCTACGCCTTAAAGAGTGCAAGGTCACGAGTTAATCCCACTCAGGGTTGAAGTTGTTCGGACTTTTATGAAAACTGGTGGTTATGGCATAAGAAAGATGTTATGGACTTTGTGTAGTAATGTCTATGTGCCATAGGTTGAGAATTCTCCAACTACTCCCGAATCTTTATTTGGGAAGTAGGGGCAAACGACTAGGACTTTGTGTCCGGTTCGCCATTTAAGGAGATAGTGTCTTGAGAGGTATAGGAACAGAGTGGCGCAGCAGAAGTGTGGAGTTGGGCTTGTCTTCGAAACCGTTCAAGACTCTCCTTAGGACCTGAGGACAGGTCCTTTTGAAGGAGGGGAGTTTGTAACATCCCGCTCGTCCAGCCTTTCCAAGTATGCCGTAACGAGAGGGTTTTATGTGCTTTAAATTATTTAATTACGTATTTGAATGTTATTTAGTGCTTATATGATTATTTGAATTAATATGAAATTAATTGTTTATATTCTTGAACTTTGATTTTAAACGTTTAAGTTTCGTATGCTCGTATTTTGCTCGTTATGTGCCGGAATTCAATTCCGATTTTTATGAAATTTTGGTATGCGTGATATATGTGAGTTATGAATGTGTTTTCATGCTCGTTTTAAGTTTTCGTGTTCGTTTGTCGAGGTTTTAAACCTTTGGTATTTGACGAGGGACATGAGGGCCTAACTAGTTTTAGCGCGCCACTTGTTCCGGAGGCCATAACTTGAGCTAGGGAATTCGGATTCGAATTTCGGAAGATGCATTGGACTCGTAACAAAGAGATGAAGCCAAGGAACCTGATTTGGTATTTTTCTAAGTCCTTTTGGACCCTCGTTTTTTGCCCGGAACGAACAGCTTGTGCATAAGCCACCTTCTTTGACTAGTCATGTACTTGTGGGGCCAATTTAACTCAACCTAAACCTAACCTTTGATATCTTGACTTGAGTTAAGTCTCTCCCTCTCCCTTATCAGCTGAAAACCGATCCAAACTCCCCCATTTTGAGCAGCAACTGATCGAGACAAAGAGAGGAGAGGAGAAGAGAAGGGAACTTTGCCCCTTTTGTAGATTTGGAGCTCTAATCACCATCTTTCTTCTCCAAATCTTCAAGGTAAGTATATTTATGTATTCTCCTCTCTTATATGATTCATTTTATCCTTGAAATTCTTGAAATGCATCAGATTTAGTAAGGAAATGGATGCTTGCATGAATAGAAGGGTTAGGCTCATATCTTGCTTCCATGGCTTAGCTTCAGTTTGTGGCTGATTTGGTGCTTCCTTGTTGATTATATGAGCTTCTTTGCTTCCATTCTTGATCTATACTTCATGATAGATGTGTTAGGGTTGATTCTCCATTGATAACTTGATTGAAAGCTTGAGTTTTTGGTCATGAAACTGGAATCCGAACTGCTGCTGCAATCTGTTTTTTTTTTCACCAAACTGCTGTCACGTTTTTTAGATCAAATGGATGAATTCTTGCCTCCAATTTCGTATGCCAATGCTTGGTAATGTAGTACACATGTTGCCTTATGAATATGCTCAGTTTTTCCTTGAAAACCTTGATTTATATGATGAGTTTTGAGCTTAAAAACTGCTGCGAAAATCTGCTCGCCCGTATGAACTGCTGTCCGGATTTCTGGTTCGGTTTGATGATCTCTTGTGCTTAATTTCGTGTGAAATTGCATGGACATGAAGTATATGAGTTGTTCTACATGTTAGCTAGGTTTCCTTAAGCTTTTATGCCCCTTTTCAGCTGTATATATGAGTTAGAATATGACTTGTTTTCATGCCTTTCTTGCATCAGTTTTGTGTGGCTGTTTTGGGGTGCTAAAGCTGATCATATGAACCTATTATGCTTCATTTTGGATACTTAACTGATAGTACATGATGTTTGGATGATTTGCTCTTAAGATCCTTTGAAGAAATTATGAGTTTTTGAGCCCCAAACCTAGGTTAGAAATCTGCTCCCCTGTTTTGGAACTGCTGTGACGTTTTGTTCTTTGTTGCTTCAGTTAATGACTTCCAATTCGTGTAAATTTGCATGGAGATGTTGTATACTAATTGATTTACATGTTAGCCCTGCTCTTGCAAGTTTTTAGATCCATTTTCAGCTCCTAAACCGCAACATGAAGCTTGTTTGTATGCTATGTGCGAACCTAACTGCTGCTGTTGCATTTTTGTGATTAGTTAGTGGTTCTAATGTGCTCCAATTCGTGTCAATTTGCATATACATGGAGTATATTAGTTGTTTAACATGTTAGCATTCTTTCCCCAAACTTTTAACTCCAAACTCAGCCCCTAAGTTGGTGATCATGGCATGAATGCATGGTATGCTCTTCTTTGTTCGATTTTCGTTGCTTGATTCGAATGATCTTTGTTGCTGCATTCTTTGGCCTTTTAATGTGATTCTTTTGTAAGTATTTCATGCATGTTATGTGTGTATTTGAGGCCTAAGAAGTTCCCCAAGAGCTGCTCCCTAAATGCCCTGATTTTTGCCCTTGAAAATGTTGCTACACCAAAAACGTATTTTTGGAAAAATGAACTGGACACGGCCGTGTCCAGTTTGTACTGATTCTTGACACGGCCGTTTCAAGCTCTCGACTTGGGCATTTGATTTAATTAAATTCGGACACGGCCGTGTCCGTTTCCTTTGTGTTTTGGACATGGCCGTGCATGTGTCCCGGTAGTGCCCCGGGGGAGTTTCTTTCGTCTTTTCGTTGCTTTTAATTGCTTTCTCTTGTCCCGTTTGTAGCCTATATGCAATGTTAGCTTAATGTATTAGGTGTTAACTTATGTATTATGACTTTATGACTTGATTTATGTGCTCGTTTTTGAATTTTGGCTTCATATGTGAAGTATGCTCCTTTAAAATACGTTTATGACTTTATGTTTCTTTTATATGCCTTGCATGATCAACCCTTGCTCCTTGCATGATATGAATATATTAATAACATGTTGTATGGTATGATATGTTCGTTATATGACATCTGTGAATCCGTTTGATATGATATATGAGACTTATGCATTAAAATGAACTCGTATGCATTATAGGTCAATTTGTTAAGCTCCATAAGTATCACTTGCATTCATATGCATTCGCCGAGCATCAATAAGGTTCATTTTGAGTCTAAGTTTGCCTCTTGCTCTTTGCTTTGTTCTTAGGTTCGTTTCGATGTGAGGAAGTGGTTCGTTTGACTCCTTTTGGTCCATTTTGCTCGGTTTGGTCGTCCAGGTGAGGTTTTCTTTCCTTTTAGTTACTATGACCTAGAACCTTATTTGTATTCCAAACCCGCATGCGACTTATTTAAGTATATGTATAGATATATGTTTGGATACGTATTTTGTGGGATTTGTCCCGTTTGTCTTGAGACTTTGAAAACGCTTTTATAAGTATATAAGCTTTATTTTCGTTTGTTTTGACAAGCTTTGATAAGAAGGTGTGTGTGTGTAAGCGTGGTATGATATGTGGATAAGCTTCGTCTGGTAAGTGTGATAAGTATAAGAATATATGTGTGTTATATGTGTGATGGGCCCCGAAGTTGTGGGTAAGGGAGACCCGGGACGACCATGGGGTCGCCGGTTACGACCCCTGTGCACTTCTCCACCAACGGGAGACTTAGTTCTCCTATGCCGACGGAGCGCATTTTGGCATGGCCGTCGAAGGAACAAGGCGGGATCCTCCGGTTCACAAGTTTCGTTCTGTGGTGGGTTGAGAGGGGCACCTCTCTTCCCCAAACGGTATGGAGGTGGGATTGATTTATGATTGGTTTTGTATTTCGCTTCGCCTTTGTTTCTGAAGTAAGTGGGTTGGATTTAAGCTTTCAGTTCGTTATGTTTCGTTGATGGTTGTGAAACGGGGGCGGATTTCTAAACTCTAAAACTTGACTGAATTTGGCCTTCGGCCCCAAACTTCTTTCTTTATATATATTACCACGGGTTAAATGTTTTAGAATGCAAAAACCGTGCCCGGTTCATGAACCCTTCCAGCTTTGTATATGCTTTGCCTTTATGTATATGTATGGGTCGTGTGTTAGCCCCCTCACCAGTCTCTAGGATTGACCCTCGTTATTTCTATCTTTTTTCCCCTTGATTTGAGTTGCAGGTACCCGTTTTGTGAGATTTGGAGCTAGGCGGTTGTCTTTGAGTCTTGGTTTTGGCGAGCTTGAGTCTCATGCATTGTATTTTTGTTTTCTTTACGCATTTTGGCTAATTCTGAAATATGTATAAGTTATGACTTTAAATTCAAAATTGTAAAGGTTTTGTAACTTGAATTGTTATTTTCGATATGTCTCGAGTATGTTTGTTCGTTTGGGAAATTCTGGTGCTTCCGTATTCGTTATATTGTTTTATTGCGTGCTCTGAGTAGGGTCTAGACCGCCTAGCTTAGGTTGGATTTTTTGTTGTCACCCGTTCGCTATGGTTTGATGCCTGGACGGAGTCTCCATTTCGTTTCACGTGTTGAGCTATGGTGCGGGGGATGTGGCGCCCTTCGCTCCGGGGTGTTACAGGATAGTTACAAGTTAACGGTAGAGAGTTCTAAAGAATTGGAAGATCGTGGCTAACAAGAAATGACCAACAAATACAAGGCAAGTTGTAATTCAACGAACATGGAACGAGTGCCAAGCTAAAGGATGTAACTACGGTGACAGGTTCAATGCATCCATAAGCACGTGCATCATACGCTACTTTAAAGTGTTTAAATTTCTTTATTTATATGCACATTCCTAATTGAGCTTAATTATTCCAATGCATGGAATTTTATTATTTACAAGTGTGACACATGCATTGGCATATTAACCCGACATGCATTGTTAAGTGTTTCTTGATAGGAACTCTCCCCAATTCATGTATCAACCATTACTTTAATAGAGACATAACCGACTTATGACAAAGAATTTATGGGGATGTAAGGATAAAGAGGAAGAGCCATTTGGAGGTCGGAGAAGTAATCGGGAGTTTGTGTGATAGGAGTGGGTTGTTACCCCTGTCAATCGTCTCAAGGGTAACGTGAAAATTTCCGGCCAAGTGGCATGGTTAGAATCAATTATTTCAAGGAAACACTAGATAGAATTGAGATTCTTCAAACTAGGAATTGGTACACGAGCTCAATAAATAAGAATGAAAAGTCTAAGAGGAAGAATCAACTGGGGATGAGTTGAAATTTGGAATTTTGTGTAAGTGGGCTATTCTACTAGGAGCAACATAATTTCAAGAGTCGCAACAATGGGATTTCTTGGAAAGGGAAGAAGGGAAAGAATTAGAAGATTTTGACATTTGATAACCTTCAAGATTTGGATAAAATTTTTGTGAGAATAATTTCAGAAAAGGTTAAGTGATTCAAGAACCGGAGGTGAGCCTCTGAGAAGGGATGGTGGACTTTGTGTTCGTTTCGATTTTTCACCGGGAAGGAGGAATTTTCGGGAACAACATCGGAGGTCATAGGTACTTCAAGAGAATTAGGAAGAAGAGATTCCTTGATTTGACAAATGGTAGAACAAGTTCAAGAAATGAGACGGAACATATATGTATGTGTTTTATTTTCTTAATGGGGAGAGTCGGCCGGGAAACTTCAGGAAAAGTGGTTTTTCTTTCCCTCTATCAGAACCATGTGGACGTAGTCTGCAATATCTCAAAGCTCATGTGCTTAAAGTTCTCAGATGGAGATTTCTAAAGCTATAAGGAGGTTTATCTTGAGCGAAGCGGAAATTAAAAGAAATTTGATAAGGAAGGGGAGAGATAATGACTTCTATAAGTTTATTGATCATAATTTGATCAAAGGCGAGAATTTTACGAGGAAAGCAACTATCATTCAAGATTTGCACGAAGTGACCAAAAAAGGGCGACACTACTACCATGGTGCTAGATAATAACAATTTGACGGGAACATTCTCTATCGCAAGGGATCACATTAGAGTTACTTGAACAGGGAATATTATGAGGGATAAAAGTTAGGCTTCGAGTTACCAAATAGTATCGGAGGAGGTCAACTATAAATTGTGAGAAGAATGAGTGGGTCGGATTGCTATCAAGCGTATATTCAAGAATTGAATCTTCAAACTATGGTGATATAAAGTATAGGAAGTTGGATCGCGGGATGAAGATTGAGTAATTACTGAAGTATATACATACGTCAGGCACTCAAGGAATGGCATTTTGGTTAGAAGGGTTCCGATCAAAGAATCAAGTATTAAATCAAGTCACTGCCATTAAAGTTTTCTAAGACCATGGTGAACGGTACACCAAAACATGCATATCACGTGAGATGTACATTTTATTATCACCACGTATGGTTCTTTGTATTTGTTAATTACTTTTGTAAGACTAGTTGGTATTTGACTTCTTCTACTTGTTCACTTCGTGAAGTTCTGTATGAATGTTTAATTAAGTGTTCTTTTGGGATCCTTGCTTTGGTGAGAGTCGGGGTACTCTCCTTGCTTTTGTGAGAGTCGGGGTACTCTCCTTGCTTGTGTGAGAGTCGGGGTACTCTCCTTGCTTGTTTGAGAGACGGGGTTCTCTCTTTGCTTGTTTGAGAGACGGGGCTCTCTCACCGCTTGCTTTAAAGATTTAGAACTCGAGTATGGACCTGGGGACCAGGTCCACTTAAGGGGGAGAGAGTTGTAACGCCCCGTTTTCAATTTACCCATTATGTGATAATTTATCTACATTTCAAAATATTATATGTATTATATTTCTATGCATTTATGTGAATTATCCTTAACGTGAAATTTACATGAAATAATTGATAATGTGCTTAATTGATATTACGTGATACTTTATATATTTTTCATAACATTAGATGCATAATATTTCCATGAGCTTTTATGAATTAATTGTTAATGTGACTAAATGCTCTTATATGACCTTAAATGCTCATATATGTAAATGTGTGGATTTAATTGCATGACTTAAATGGAGTTAGATACTCACTTTCCATGGAATTACACTTGAGTGTATGCATTCATATTCTTGAGGGACTAGAATGCAAAAAGTGATGATTCATACACTTTAGTGGAGGATATATTATATCATATGTATCTCATCTCTCTCATTTTTCTCTCATTCATCATTTTCATACAAAAATACACACACTTACACCTACATATGTCGATCAAAACAACAAGGGGGAAAGGAGGAATATTTCATCTCAATAGCAAGCTTGATCTTGAGGAATATTCCATAAGTTGGAAGCATCATCATCTCTTCATCATTTCAACCATTCTTTCTTGTATATTAAAGGTATAGATGGAGAACTTGATTGAATCTCTTGAATATATATAAAGTAGGGTTTGATGAATATGATGTGATTTCTTTGTTAGTTGAGATTAGAAGCATGATTATGAACTTTAACCTTGAATTCCATGCTTAATTCTTGAGTTATTTGGAAGTTGAATATCATGATATATATATAGGGTTTGAATGATGAATTTTGATGATCTAAGCATGTTTCCTTGGATTAAATGTTAACTTAATGATGTCTCCAAGTTATATGCATGATATATGATTGTTTTGGAGCATTTTGGTTGAGTTTGCTTTAGGTTTTGATTCCTTTTCTTTCTCCTCCGAAGCAACCCCTGTTTTGCCCCTTTTCCAGCTCTGGAAGGGTACCCGGGCGGGTACTTTTTGTGCATCAAAAGTACCCCTGGGGGTACTTTTGTCCCTTAGAGTTTCTGGACCCCTTTACCCGGCTGGGAAATTTTTTCCCTTGAACTTTACCCGGCCAGGTACTACCTCATCCGAACTCCAAATGACCTGATTTTTTAACCGTTAGAAATCTCTTGAAGTCTAAAACAACCTCCACTTAGAATCATCTCAATATATTTTCTAGTCTTTGAGATTTAATCAATTCTTTTAGATGTCGCCACTTTCCCGACAACCTGCACTCGCTTAACTTCAAGCTTATGCGATTTTCTCCTCGCTTTGAACTAGAAAACGAGCCATATATCATCGGAAAGATCTTTGTGTCTAGTTTCATTTCCAACAAACAAAACCCAATTCCCATTTCTAGGATTAAAGATATTCCAGTTTTCCCTCAGCATGTACGTTTCTTAAAATTGTCCGTTTTTACCAAACTTCACCAAAACCTCTCTTATTGCATTCCTTTCACTTCTGTGGCTCCCATATGTGAATTATATGAGTTATATACTTGGTTTATTGATAAGTATGCTTCTATTTGACATTCATTAATTGTTATTGCGTGACATATTGATCATGACTTTACCGTGCGTCGTAAATGGTTCATACGAGTTGAGTCTTACGTACACTTGTCCTTGTTACACAGATCACTTTCCAGGTGACAAGGAGCACGCTCAGTAGGGTGTATCCTTGAGTTCTTTCATTGGTAAAGGTGAGGTTTAATTTCTAGATATATAGAACCCATATAACCCTATGTGATGATTTAAGCCAAAATGTATCTATATATCTATAGTTTTCTAAACTCTATTGATTTTCAACTGATTCCATTGAATTGATCGATTGATTGATTGATTGTTTTGGCGAGGAAAACATGTTCACTTTGGGCCCGAGGGTAGTGTATTGAGCCAACCGAGGAAGCAAGGGCTGACGGGTAACTCTTGCACTATCCTCACAAACTTTGGGATGCCCCCTGAACCCACTAGGAGATTAGTGGGGGAAGGTGTTCCGGGCATAGGGACTGATGAACCCTATGCTCAATGAGATTGGGTGGTGGGGCCTTGCAATCCCACCATCACCGGAGGAAGAAGGGAATTGAAACTGCTTATTGTACACTGTAATAACTTGCATGCTCACTTAACCATTGATAATCTAAATATTGGTAATGTTCACTGTCGGAGTAAGGTTGGAGAATTGCCCTCACTCGCCGGGCCACTGATTGAATTGAAGTGATAACGGTTGTATTGTTAAATTGGTTAGTTGTAATCTAGGGCGAGCTGTATTTTATTATTGAACTTATATTGCTCCCCTTTTATAAAACCTTACCCGAGACTATGACTTGCATGGTAATTGCGCTAATATTTATTTATAAACCCCTCGCTCAGTCTTACATAGACTGACACCTCACACTTTTCAGGTTTTCAAGGGTTGGCGCTAGGCGGGAGTCGAGTTAAGTCAAGTGGTCTTTATTTCGAGTGTAGCATGTACATTATTGATGCATATGTATTTTATAACTAGAGCTTGGTATACTTGAAATTGTGTATATTGAATAATGGGAAATGAATTTCAAAGATGATGGTATAGACTTATATTATGCTTTTCTTTGATTGTTATGCATGTGGTTTATAATTGAGGGTTAGTCCCGCCTAGCTAGACTGTTTTTTTTTTTTTATTATCACCCTTTCGCTATAGGTTGGTTCATGTACGGACTATCCATTTCATATATGGATCGACTTATAGTGCGGGGGTGTGGCATCTCGGCGTTCCGGGTGCTACACACCCTACATGCATTACTAATTTATTATATATACACGTTTGCATGCATACACAATTATATATATATACACTTATCACAATATCAAATAACATAGCAATCACATACATATATATACACAAACACACACACACAACACCAAAAGAAGAAAGAAGACGCAGCAGGAAGACTGAAAGAAGCAGCAGTGCAGGAAGCAGCACAGGAGCGGACGCGACCTGATCCTTTACAAAAATGGAGCGGCCACGACGCCATTACAGAAGCAAACTGGGCATGCAGTCGTGGCCGCAACACTAAACCAACAAAACAGTTGCGCGGCCATGACACTGAACGCAGCAACAACAGCAAATTAACTGTAGCGCCTCCCCAGCACTACAACCCCGCACCGTAATACTCCCTGAGTGGAGGTTAGAGCCAACACTCAGGAAATACTACGGGGAACGGTTGGGATAATATATGAATGGGGTATATGTCACAGTGCAGCGGAAGATAAAGAGATTCAACTTTATCAATGAACGAGGAGGATAACGTACAATGAGCAAGGATTATCATTATTAAGCAAAGTAGTTTGCAAAAGCATACAACAGGTTGACATGCAAAGACAAAGTATGAGATAGTTTGTTTCTACCGAGAGTAGGCTCAAGACAGTGTACTCTTAGGATAGGATCCCACCTATGGTTGTAATGCTTCAAGATACCTCTAGTTGTCGTTTGTTGATTCCTGAAATCATGCATTTTAAAATAGGCGAGAGGGTTAGTCAAAGTGACTAAGTGAAGGGGGTATAGTAGTTTATAGATACATGTATATGTGTATATATATATTTATATGATCTTGAAGATCTTGATCTAAAATAATAGCAATAGGATATAGCAAATAAGAAACGGTTCATAATAATTGTTGAAATAGGGATAGGGGTAATTGGGAATCTTTGTAGAAATATGAACCGTTTGTAACAAGAACTTTAATGCCCGAAAGCTAGGCCTCTCCATCCGTAACTCCTTAAATAATTGATAAAATAGTAACGGCGTTGATCAGGACACCGATACTTCAATAAAACCAATATGATAATTACTCCGCTACTCCTTGATGTCAATAGAGGAGCAAACCCTAGAGACCACGAACACGATTCGGGAGGCTGCTATCTCTCCCTCATCCCTTGGTGTGGAGTAACTAACCTCCAGTTAAACCACTACCAAGAGGTGGTGGCAGTCCGCAGCACCAACATTACCCTCGACCCGATACCTTCCGGGTAATTGCCCGCTACGGATACAGTCGGGGCCCATAACATGAATCAAGAACAATATTTTGCTTGCATGACCCTGAATCAATGTTTTGATAAAATGGACTTGAAATATATATCGTCATAGTAAAACGTTGATTCCGGCATGAAAGTATTTTTCCCTTAAGAGGGACATTGTAGTACAATAATATGTATATAGGGCAGTAAATCAATATGATGGGTAGGCTTGGAAATAGTTTTTATATAGATACATATGTATAGCATGATTCCAGTTGAAAACATTTTAACCCTCACCTATACCGGTAGTCAGACATTGTAATGTGGATTCTAGCGCGCCTGAAAGTATTAACTACTATAGGCTTAGAACTAGGTTCCTTATATTAATCAAATAAGCACATAAAACACATAATGTTCATGCATAAAAGGATTACATCAAGTAAACACATAAACTATATCATGTTAGAGAATTCCTGGTAGACTCTAATTTTAACCGTTTAAGGGAAATTAAGTAATTAATCAGGTTTCATGAACTCTTTAACCACTTAAATATTTATTAATCACATTATAATCTTAATTATAAAATTAAAAATGAAATTTTGAATTTAATTTGACAATGTATGTTATATTTTGAAAATAATTCACAATTTACCGATTTTTGGAAATTTTGGATAAAATCTTTATTTAAAAATTCCAAAACTAATTTTATAATTATTTTAATAATATTTTCGAAATATTCAGCCTATGGGTTGACCAAAAAGTCAAAATTACTATTTAAAACATTTACTATTCAATTTCATATGAATTAAACACTTTATAACACAAAATCGAACACACACACTCACACACTATCACACGTGCACTTAAAATTGATCAAGAACATTATGAATGTGTTTTTAAGCTTATGAATGTGTTCATATAAGTTCATGATCAGTTCTAACAAGTTCTAAGTCCATAACACATAATTAAACTCATAATGTAGCACTTTATGTAACTTTAATCATAAAATTAATTCCAAATAAATTATTCTGGGCATGAATTTAATCAAACAAGATCATAATTGTTTAAATATATACCCATATTATATCATATAATAATTCATGCATTTAATTAAATAAAATTCCATAATGTAAACACATTGTATTTAAAACTAACAATTATGCGTATATTTCATAAAATAAAATTCCTAAAGCATAATTTAATTAAATCTAAGCGTGCTATAATTCATAATATATTAAGAACATAATATAAAGCATGAAACAATAAAAGAAAAGCACACCTTATGTATAGCGAGAAGGAGTGGCCGACAATGGAGAGAAATGAGAGGATTTTTGTGTGTTCTTGGAAATGATCTTGGAGGGGTATTTATACTTGGGATTTAGGGGCTTATGTTGCAATTTCTAAAAGTTAAAGGGAGATGTGGATGCTTCATAACCTAAACAAATGCTTGGTAGTTATGGAAGAAATGTGGTTGTCTTATAATTTAAACATATGCTTGGTAATTTGGAGAATATATATCCATTTATTTAAACTTTCTAGAAGGTTTATGTTGAATAAAAATAAATATAACATGATATAAAATTTATTCAAGAGTCGAGAGGTGAAAACTTGAAGTAGTAAATTAATGAAAGAACGAGTGAAAAATAAGCTTCGTTATGATTATAAATGGGGAATATTTAGAGTTTTCGTTTATAAATTATGAACGTTAAAGATGATGAAAATTATGAGAAAATTATATAAATGAAGCTATGATAAAGTTTAAAGCCTGTAAAAATTATCATAGTTTAGGGAAAAATTCAAGAAACGTTTTAAGTAAAATTTCGAATATTGAATGAAAGCAAATTGTTTTAAATAAAATGACAATTTTTAAAAAGGGAAAAAATTTATAAAATATGCTATGGGTGGAATCGAGTTTTGGTAAATGTATGAAAATTCATAAAATAATTCAAGGATCGTTTTGACTACAATATCGGATAGGAAAACTATTTCGGAAAATGTAGAAAAATTCTAGGGCTTTAGGGGTATTTTTGTAATTTCCAACCTAAAATTGTAGGAATGGGTTATGAAGTATATGAAGGGATTTTAGGTGCTAGAAAGGAATGAATACTAGATTTTTAGGATTCTATGAAAAGAGTTTCGAGGTACAAGCTAAATAGAGGAAAGAATTAAATTTACAAACATTTAATTAAATTGTAGCATATAAGAGCACATAAGTCACATAAAATGCAATGCATGAAGAGAATTAATAGGGATCGAGGTTATAAATATTTTCTTCTCACACTTTACTTACTTATTTCTTCTTAGCCCTAAATCAGGGCTGTTACATTAACGCAACAAACTGGAGAAAAACAGAGCAGCAGCTGTTCCAACCTCGACCCAACATAATCAGGTAAGGTAAGGCAACAAATATGCAGCAAAATAACTCCAAAACAACATACAAATCAGCCCCAAGAATGATCAAACGTGAGATGAAGGTATAGGTGATCATTTATGAATTTTCTTCAAAACTCCATTAATGGCAACTCATGAATGCTTAAACTACCACATAATACATCACCATAATTGTAAAGAAGGAGTCAAGAAAACCATATTCATGCTTTTAATCAACCAAATTCCTCAGGAAATGAAAGAGATCAACATATTACTCCATAACCTAACTATTTCATCATTTCAGCCATAAACCCATGAAAGCATGCTCAAAATTGGGGATGAATGGATCAAATTGACTCATAATGAATATATAATACAACCCTTAGCTTACCTTGTGGATTGGATGAAGGTTGGAAGAGATTTGAGCTCCAAAATCTCCAAAATTGGCAAGGTGACGGGAAAACTGGAGAGCAGGGGGTTTTTGCTGAAATTCTCTAAGTGTGGAGGATTGGTTTGGGTTGGGGTGGTTAAGGCTATTAGAGGGTTGAGTTAGGGTTGCAAGAATCAAATCATGGTTAATTTGGTCAAGGTTTGTGAAAGATATGGCCATTTTAGCGAGTTGTGGCAGTTTTGACAAACATAAGACTTTTTGGTTGAGTTTCGGAGATTCAAATAATTTTAGAAAAATATAAGGCTAAGTTCATTAAACTTGAATTTTCGTTACGAGTTTAGCGAAGTTGACAAAACTCGATTCCGAGTTCCCGAGCTCAAGATATCACATACGGAACCAAGGGTGCGCTAATTGCTCATTAGCCCCCGATTTGGATTCCAAGAACAAAATAAATTCGAAACTAATGCAAATGAACCCGAAAACATGAAACGAGCATGTATTCATATTCATGACACGCATATCTCCAACATACTACATTTTCACAAAGTTTCGATATCAAATCATATAGAAACGAAGTGCATTTATAACACTCATGAGCAATGCATAATAAATTCAAAGAATTTCGTAATATAAAACAAAATTTAAATTCATATCTAAATGAATAACAAGTGCACGTTTAAAATATACATTTAATATTAATAATCATTAAGATATAAATAATTAATATTTTATCATTTAATAACAATTAAATATATAATAACACTTATAAACAATTAATTCGGGCAATTTGGTAAACACATAAGTCATACTATACGACTGAAAAACCTGGGCGTTACACTTCCACTTTTGGATCGCGTCCCTCTCAGTCCGGGTTGGAGCTTTCCCTTCGGGCACGGGCTCCGCCTCGTAGAGAACACCAGTTTCCTTCTCGAAATCTAGAATAATTTTTAGATTCCTAAGCTAATCAGAATAGTTGGGACCAGTCAACTTATTTCACTCGAGCATCAATACTAGAGGGTTTTTGGTTGCCATTTCAAAACACGTAAAGAACCACAAAATCTACGAACTAAATGAAAAAATAGAGAACTAAGTGAGCATGCAGAATAATAACGATATACATGAGAGTAGGTCTTTAATCTATATTTCTCCTGTAGCACCCCTACACGTGGAGATGCCATACCCCCACACTACAGGTCGATCCACATACGAAACGGCTAACCCGTACATGAACTAACCTATAGCGAACGTGTGACAATGCGAATAAAGCGATAAGCTAGGCGGGATTGACTCGTACATGCAACAGAATAAAGCGGAAGCATAATTCACTCTGTATCAAATACAACTATTAAACATGCTATGATATTACTTATTAATCAAATAATTCGTATACTAATTCACAAATATCAATACATTATCATCTCCAAATATAAATAACAAGTAATTATAATGATAATTCTAAGGCAACATTAAACAATATTCACCGTGATTGACCCGATTATATGGACTGGACTGGACTCGACTCCCGCCTAGCGTGCACCTACAATGGCCTGGAAGGTGGAGGCGTCAGTCTATGAAGACCGAGTGAGGGGTTTAAATAAATATTAGCGCAGATAACATGCAAGCTATATTCTCGGGTAAAGACTTAGAAAAGATAAATGTATAAGTTCAATAATGAGGTACACTTCGCCCGAGAATACAACTATCAATATTAAATACTTGTTCATTTTCATGCAATCAATACATGGCCCCGGCGAGCGAGAGCGGTCTCCAACCTTACTCCAAATGTACATGAAACATGCTTGCTTGATTGTTAATCAATAGGTGATGATGAAAATCAATTATCGTGCATTTGTGCGATAGTGTAATCAAGTAACACGTTCAAAGAATAAAAATCATGCAGTAACCCGATGACAATCCGTGGTGCCGGACCTGTCCCCAGTCTCCTTCTCCCTCCAATGATGGAAAGGTAGCTAGCCTTCACCATGCACGACGTGTTGAGCAGAGGGCAGATGAATCCCTAAGCCCGGAACTCCTTCCTCCACTAATCTCCTAGCGGATTCAAGGGGCATCCCAATATGTTGAGGGTAGCGCGAGAGTTACACGTCAGCCCTTGCTTTGCCGGTTGGCTCAAGCCTCTACCCTCGGGCCCTACGTGAACAATCCTGTTTACTCACCTAAAACATGCACGATTCATGACAATAACATGGCTTGCTTGTTTGCTTGCTTTTCATGAACAACTTGTTTGAAATGATAAGTGATTTCATGTAAAATTATAAATATAGATACCTTTTGGCCGAAAGCTCACGTAAGGGTTATATAGGTTCTATATAACTAGAATTAAACCTCACCTGACAGGCGACACAATGACTTGTGAATGCGTGAACATGATCATGATCAATAATCTCCGCCTTGGAGAAGAACTGGACAAGAAATGGAAATATACATGCATTCGTGAGACAATACTCGACAATGGTAACAAACACGACGCACGGTATGATCACGTACGAGATAACGAGCAATGAATAATATAGCATGTAAATATCATATTTTGGCATGTAATTAATCATATAATAACAATTTGGGATCAAATAAATAATTGGAATTAAATCCCAAACTTTCATTTTTTATGCAAAATGTTTCTGCCTCTGCAGAGGCCTGGGAACAGCCTTTCCAGCCCTTAGTTCAAAATGGGAAGGGCCGTTCCCAGCTCCCCGAAGATACCACCTAAGATGTAGCACCCCTACACGTGGAGATGCCACACCCCCGCACTATATGCCGATCCACATACGAAACGGGTAACCCGTACATAAACTAACCTATAGTGAATGGGTGACAATGGAAATAAAGCGATAAGCTAGGCGGGATTGACTCGTACATGCGACAGAATAAAGTGGAAGCATAATTCACTTTGTATCAAATACAACTATTAATCATACTACGATATTACGTATTCATCAAATAATTCGTATACTAGTTCACAAATATCAATACATTATCATCTCCGAATATAAATAACATGTAATTATAATGATAATTCTAAGGCAACAATAAACAATATGCACCGTAATTGACCCGATTACATGGACTGGACTCGACTCGACTCCCGCCTAGCGTGCACCGGCAATGGCCTGGAAGGTGGAGGCGTCAGTCTGTGAAGACGGAGTGAGGGGTTTAAATAAATATTAGCGCAGATAACAAGCAAGCTATATTCTCGGGTAAAGACTTAGAAAAGATAAATGTATAAGTTCAATAATGAGGTACTCTTCTCCCGAGAATACAAGTATCAATATTAAATACTTGTTCCTTTTCATGCAATCAATACATGGCCCCGGCGAGTGACGGCATTCTCCAACCTTACTCCAAATGTACATGAAACATGCTTGCTTGATTGTCAAGCAATAGGTGGTCATGCTAATGAATTATCGTGCATTCGTGCGATAGTGTAATCAAGGAACACGTTCAAGGAATGAAAATCATGCAATAACCCGAGGATAATCCGTGGTGCCGGACCCGTCCCCAGTCTCCTTCTTCCTCTAATGATGGGAAGGTAGCCAGCCTTCACCATCCACGACGTGTTGAGCAGAGGGTACATGAATCCCTAAGCACGGAACTCCTTCCTCCACTAATCTCCTAGCGGATTCAGGGGTCATCCCAATGTGGTGAGGATAGCGAGAGAGTTACACGTCAGCCCTTACTTTGCCGGTTGGCTCAAGCCACTACCCTAGGGCCTAATGTGAACAATCCTGGTTACTCGCCTAAAACATGCACGATTCATGACAATAACATGGCTTGCTTGTTTGCTTGCTTGCTTGCTTTTGATGAACAACTTGCTTGAAATGATAAGTGATTTCATGTAAAATTATAAATATAGATACCTTTTGGCCGAAAGCTCACGTAAGTGTTAAGTAGGTTCTATATAACTAGAAGTAAACCTCACCTGACAGGCGACACAATGACTCGTGAATGCGTGAACATGCTCATGATCAATAATCTCCGCCCTGGAGTAGAACTGGACAAGAAATGGAAACATACGTGCATTCGTGAAACAATAATCGACAGTGGTACCAAACCCGACGCACGGCATGATCACGTACGAGATAACGAGCAATGAACAATGTAGCATGTAAATATCATATTTTGGCATGTAATTAATCATATAATAACAATTTGGGGTCAAATAAATCATTGGAATTAAATCCCAAACTTTCATTTTTATGCAAAATGTTTCTGCCTCTCCAGAGGCCTGGGAACGGCCTTTCCAGCCCTTAGTTCAAAATGGGAAGGGTCGTTCCCAGCTCCCTGAAGATACCACCTAAGATGTAGCACCCCTACACGTGGAGATGCCACACCCCCGCACTATAGGCTGATCCACATACGAAACGGGTAACCCGTACATGAACTAACCTATAGCGAACGGGTGACAATGCGAAAAAAGTGATAAGCTAGGCGGGATTGACTCGTACATCCAACAGAATAAAGCGGAAGGATAATTCACTCTGTATCAAATACAACTATCAAACATGCTACGATATTACGTATTCATCAAATAATTTATATACTAGTTCACAAATATCAATACATTATCATCTCCGAATATAAATAACAAGTAATTATAATGATAATTCTAAGGCAACAATAAACAATATGCACCGTGATTGACCTGATTACATGAACTGGACTCGACTCGACTCCCGCTTAGCGTGCACCTGCAATGGCCCGGAAGGTGGAGGCGTCAGTCTGTGAAGACCGAGTTAGGGGTTTAAATAAATATTAGCGTAGATAACATGCAAGTTATATTCTCGGGTAAAGACTTAGAAAAGATAAATGTGTAAGTTCAATAATGAGGTACACTTCGCCCGAGAATACAACTATCAATATTAAATACTTGTTCATTTTCATGCAATCAATACATGGCCCCGGCGAGTGAGGGCGGTCTCGAACCTTACTCCAAATGTACATGAAACATGCTTGCTTGATTGTTAATCAATAGGTGATCATGAAAATCAATTATCGTGCATTCGTCCGATAGTCTAATCAAGTAACACGTTCAAGGAATGAAAATCATGTAATAACCCGAGGATAATCCGTGGTGTCGGACCCGTCCCCAGTCTCCTTCTCCCTCTAATGATGGGAAGGTAGCTAGCCTTCACCATCCACGACGTGTTGAGCAAAGGGTACATGAATCCCTAAGCACGGAACTCCTTCCTCCACTAATCTCCTAGCGAATTCAGGGATCATCCCAATGTGGTGAGGATAACGCCAGAGTTACACGTCAGCCCTTACTTTGCCGGTTGGCTCAAGCCACTACCCTAGGGTACAACGTGAACAATCCTGTTTACTCGCCTAAAACATGCACGATTCATGACAATAACATGGCTTGCTTGTTTGCTTGCTTTTCATGAACAACTTGCTTGAAATGATAAGTGATTTCATGTAAAATTATAAATGTAGATACCTTTTGGCCGAAAGCTCACGTAAGGGTTATATAGGTTCTATATAACTAGAATTAAACCTCACCTGACAGGCGACACAATAACTCGTGAATGCGTGAACGTGCTCATGATCAATAATCTCCGCCCTGGAGAAGAACTGGACAAGAAATGGAAACATACGTGCATTCGTGAGACAATACTCGACAATGGTACCAAACCCGACGCACGGTATGATCACGTACTAGATAATGGGCAATGAACAATGTAGCATGTAAATATCATATTTTGGCATGTAATTAATCATATAATAACAATTTGGGGTCAAATAAATCATTGGAATTAAATCCCAAACTTTCATTTTTGTGCAAAATGTTTCTGCCTCTCCAGAGGCCTGGGAACGGCCTTTCCAGCCCTTAGTTCAAAATGGGAAGGGTCGTTCCCAGCTCCCCGAAGATACCACCTAAGATGTAGTACCCCTACGCGTGGAGATGCCACACCCCCGCACTATAGGCCGATCCACATAAGAAACGGGTAACCCGTACATGAACTAACCTATAGCGAACGGGTGACATTGCAAAAAAAGCGATAAGCTAGGCGGGATTGACTCGTACATCCAACAGAATAAAGCGGAAGGGTAATTCACTCTGTATCAAATACAACTATTGCACATACAATGATATTACGTATTCATCAAATAATTCGTATACTAGTTCACAAATATCAATACATTATCATCTCCGAATATAAATAACAAGTAATTATAATGATAATTCTAAGGCAACAATAAACAATATGCACCGTGATTGACCCGATTACATGGACTGGACTCGACTCGACTCCCGCTTAGCGTGCACCTGCAATGGCCTGGAAGGTGGAGGCGTCAGTCTGTGAAGACCGAGTTAGGGGTTTAAATAAATATTAGCGCAGATAACACTCAAGCTATATTCTCGGGTAAAGACGTAGAAAAGATAAATGTATAAGTTCAATAATGAGGTACTCTTCGCCTGAGAATACAACTATCAATATTAAATACTTGTTCATTTTCATGTAATCAATACATGGCCCCGACGAGTGAGGGCGGTCTCCAACCTTACTCCAAATGTACATGAAACATGCTTGCTTGATTGTTAATCAATAGGTGATCATGCAAATCAATAATGGTGCATTCGTGCGATAGTGTAATCAAGTAACACGTTCAAGGAATGAAAATCATGCAATAACCCGAGGATAATCCGTGGTGCCGGACCCATCCCTAGTCTCCTTCTCCCTCCAATGATGGGAAGGTAGCTAGCCTTCACCATCCACGACGTGTTGAGCAGAGGGTACATGAATCCTTAAGCACGGAACTCCTTCCTCCATTAATCTCCTAGCGGATTCAGGGGTCATCCCAATGTGGTGAGGATAGCGCGAGAGTTACACGTCATCCCTTACTTTGCCGGTTGGCTCAAGCCACTACCCTAGGGCCTAACGTGAACAATCCTGTTTACTCGCCTAAAACATGCACGATTCATGACAATAACATGGCTTGCTTGTTTGCTTGGTTTTCATGAACAACTTACTTGAAATGATAAGTGATTTCATGTAAAATTATAAATGTAGATACCTTTTGGCCGAAAGCTCACGTAAGGGTTATATAAGTTCTATATAACTAGAATTAAACCTCACCTGACAGGCAACACAATGACTCATGAATGCGTGAACGTGCTCATGATCAATAATCTCCGCCCTCGAGAAGAACTGGACAAGAAATGGAAACATACGTGCATTAGTGAGACAATACTCGACAATGGTACCAAGCACGACGCACGGCATGATCATGTACGAGATAACGAGCAATGAACAATGTAGCATGTAAATATCATATTTTCGCATTTAATAAATCATATAATAACAATTTGGGGTCAAATAAATCATTGGAATTAAATCCCAAACTTTCATTTTTATGCAAAATGTTTCTGCCACACCAGAGGCCTGGGAACAACCTTTCCAGCCCTTAGTTCAAAATGGGAAGGGCCGTTCCCAGCTCCCCGAAGATACCACCTAAGATGTAGCACCCCTACACGTGGAGATGCCACACCCCCTCACTATAGGCCGATCCACATACGAAACGGGTAACCCGTACATGAACTAACCTATAGTGAATGGGTGACAATGCAAATAGAGCGATAAGCTAGGAGGGATTGACTCGTACATGCAACCGTATAAAGCGGAAGCATAATTCACTCTATATAAAATACAACTATTAAACATGCTATGATATTACGTATTCATCAAATAATTCGTATACTAGTTCACAAATATCAATACATTATCATCTCCGAATATAAAAAACAAGTAATTATAATGATAATTCTAAGGCAACAATAACCAATATGAACCGTGATTGACCCGATTACATGGACTCGACTCGACTCGACTCCCGCCTAGCGTGCACCTGCAATGGCCTGGAAGGTGGAGGCTTCAGTCTGTGAAGACCGAGTGAGGGGTTTAAATAAATATTAGCGCAGATAACATGAAAGCTATATTCTCGGGTAAAGAATTAGAAAAGATAAATGTATAAGTTCAATAATGAGGCACTCTTCGCCCGAGAATACAACTATCAATATTAAATACTTGTTCATTTTCATGCAATCAATACATGGCCCCGTCAAGTGAGGGCGGTCTCCAACCTTACTCCAAATGTAAATGAAACATGCTTTCTTGATTTGTAATCAATAGGTGATCAAGAAAATCAATTATCGTGCATTCGTCCGATAGTGTAATCAAGTAACACGTTCAGGGAACGAAAATCATGCAACAACCCGAGGACAATCCGTGGTGCTGGACCCGTCCCCAGTCTCCTTCTCCCTCCAATGATGGGAAGGTAGCTAGCCTTCACCATCCATGATGTGTTGAGCAGAGGGTACATGAATCCCTAAGCCCGGAACTCCTTCCTCCACTAATCTCCTAGCGGATGCAGGGGTCATCCCAATGTGGAAAGGATCGCACGAGAGTTACACATCAGCCGTTGCTTTCCCGGTTGGCTCAAGCCACTACCCTCGGGCCCAACGTGAACAATCCTGTTTACTCACCTCAAACATGCACGATTCATGACAATAACATGGCTTGCTTGCTTTCTTGCTTTTCATGAACAACTTACTTGAAATGATAAGTGATTTCATGTAAAATTATAAATATAGATACCTTTTGGCCGAAAGCTCACGTAAGGGTTATATAGGTTCTATATAACTAGAATTAAACCTCACCTGACAGGCGACACAATGACTCGTGAATGCGTGAACGTGCTCATAATCAATAATCTCCGCCCTGGAGAAGAACTGGACAAGAAATGGAAACATACGTGCATTCGTGATATAATACTCGACAATGGTACCAAACACGACGCACGTCATGATCACATACGACTTAACGAGCAATGAACAATGTAGCATGTAAATATCATATTTTGGCATGTAATTAATCATATAATAACAATTTGGGGTGAAATAAATCATTGGAATTAAATACCAAACATTCATTTTTATGCAAAGTGTTTCTTCCTCTCCAGAGGCCTGGGAACGGCCTTTCCAGCCCTTAGTTCAAAATGGGAAGGGCCGTTCCCAGCTCCCCGAAGATACCACCTAAGATGTAGCACCCTTACACGTGGAGATGCCACACCCCCGCACTATAGGCCGATCCACATACGAAATGGGTAACCTGTACATGAACTAACCTATAGTGAACGGGTGACAATGCAAATAAAGCGATAAGCTAGGCGGGATTGACTCGTACATGCACCCATATAAAGCGGAAGCATAATCCATTCTGTATCAAATACAACTATTAAACATGCTATGATATTACGTATTCATCAAATAATTTGTATACTAGTTCACAAATATCAATACATTATCATCTCCGAATATAAATAACAAGTAATTGTAATGATAATTCTAAGGAAACAATAAACAATATGCACTGTGATTGACCCGATTACATGGACTGGACTGGACTCGACTCCCGCCTAGCGTGCACCTGCAATGGCTGGAAGGTGGAAGCGTCAGTCTCTGAAGACCGAGTGAGAGGTTTAAATAAATATTAGCGCAGATAACATGCAAGTTGTATTCTCGGGTAAAGACTTAGAAAAGATAAATGTATGAGTTCAATAATGAGGTACTCTTCGCCCGAGAATACAACTATCAATATTAAATACTTGTTCATTTTCATGCAATCAATACATAGGCCCGGCGAGTGAGGGCGGTCTCCAACCTTACTCCAAATGTACATGAAACATGCTTGCTTGATTGTTAATCAATAGGTGATCATGCAAATCAATTATCATGCATTCGTGTGATAGTGTAATCAAGTAACACGTTCAGGGAGCGAAAATCATGCAATAACCCGAGGACAATCTGTGGTGCTGGACCCGTTCCCAGTCTCCTTCTCCCTCCAATGATGGGAAGGTAGCTAGCCTTCACCATCCACGACGTGTTGAGCAGAGGGTGCATGAATCCCTAAGCCCGGAACTCCTTCCTCCACTAATCTCCTAACAGATTCAGGGTTCATCCCAATGTGGTGAGGATAGCACGATAGTTACCCGTCAGCCCTTGCTGTACCGGTTGGCTCGAGCCACTACCCTCGGGCCCAACGTGAACAATCCTGTTTACTCGCCTAAAAATGCACGATTTATGACAATAACATGGCTTGCTTGCTTTTCAAGAACAACTCTCTTGAAATGTTAATTGATTTCATGTAAAATTATAAATATAGATACCTTTTGGCCGAAAGCTCACGTAAGGGTTATATAGGTTCTATATAACTAGAATTAAACCTCACCTGACAAGCGACACAATGACTCGTGAATGCGTGAGTGTGCTCATGATCAATAATCTCCGCCCTGGAGAAGAACTGGACAAGAAAGGGAAACATACGTGCATTCGTAAGATAATACTCGACAATGGTACCAAACACGACGCACGGCATGATCACATACGAGTTAACGAGCAATGAACAATGTAGCATGTAGAGATCATATTTTGGCAAGTAATTAATCATTTAACAACAATTTGGGGTCAAATAAATCATTGGAATTAAATCCCAAACTTTTATTTTTATGCAAAATGTTTCTGCCTCTCCAGAGGCCTGGGAACGGCCTTTGCAGCACTTAGTTCAAAATGGGAAGGGCCGTTCCCAGCTCCCCAAAGATACCACCTAAGATGTAGCCCCCTACACGTGGAGAAGTCACACCCCCGCATTATAGGCCATTCCACGTACGAAACGGGTAACCCGTACAAGAATTAACCTATAGTGAATGGATGATAATGCAAATAAAGCGATAAGCTAGGCGGCATTAACTCGTATGTCCAACCGTATAAAGCGGAAGCATAATTCACTCTGTATCAAATACAACTATTAAACATGCTATGATATTACGTATTCATCAAATAATTCGTATACAAGTTCACAAATATCAATACATTATCATCTCCGAATATAAATAACAAGTAATTATAATGATAATTCTAAGGCAACAATAAACAATATGCACCGTGATTGACCCGATTACATCGACTGGACTCGACTCGACTCCCGCCTAGCGTGCACCTGCAATGGCCTGGAAGGTGGAGGCGTCAGTCTGTGAAGACCGAGTGAGGGGTTTAAATAAATATTAGCGCAGATAACATGCAAGCTATATTCTCGGGTAAAGACTTAGAAAAGATAAATGTATAAGTTCAATAATGAGGTACTCTTCGCCCGAGAATACAACTATCAATATGAAATACTTATTCATTTTCATGCAATCAATACATAGCCCCGACGAGTGAGGGCAGTCTCCAACCTTACTCCAAATGTACATGAAACATGCTTGCTTGATTGTTAATCAATAGGTGATCATGCAAATCAATTATTGTGCATTCGTACGATAGTGTAATCAAGTAACACGTTCGGGGAACGAAAATCATGCAATAACCCGAGGACAATCCGTGGTGCTGGACCCGTCCCCAGTCTCCTTCTCCCTCCAATGATGGGAAGGTAGCTAGCCTTCACCATCCACGACGTGTTGAGCAGAGGGTACATGAATCCCTAAACCCGGAACTTATTCCTCCACTAATCTCCTAGCGGATTCAGGGGTCATCCCGATGTGGTGAGGATAGCATGATAGTTACCGGTCAGCCCTTGCTTTCCCGGTTGGCTCAAGCCACTACCCTCGGGCCAAACTGAACAATCCTGTTTACTCGCCTTAAACACGCACGATTCATGACAATAACATGGCCTGCTTGCTTGCTTGCTTTTGATGAATAACTTGCTTGAAATGATAAGTGATTTCATGTAAAATTATAAATATAGATACCTTTTGGCCGAAAGCTCACGTAAGGGTTATGTAGGTTCTATATAACTAGAATTAAACCTCACTTGACAGGCAACACAATGACTCGTGAATGCGTGAACGTGCTCATGATCAATAATCTCTGCCCTGGAGATGAACTGGACAAGAAATGGAAACATACGTGCATTCGTGAGATAATACTCGACAATTCTACCAAACACGACGCACGGCATGATCACATACGAGTTAACGAGCAATGAACAATGTAGCATGTAAAGATCATATTTTGGCATGTAATTAATCATATAATAACAATTTGCGGTCAATTAAATTATTGGAATTAAATCCCAAACTTTAATTTTTATGCAAAATGTTTCTGCCTCTCCAGAGGACTGGGAACGGCCTTTCCAGCCCTTACTTCAAAATGGGAAGGGCAATTCGCAGCTCCCCGAAGATACCACCTAAGATGTAGCACCGCTACACGTGGAGATGCCACACCCTCGCATTATATGCCATTCCACATACGAAACGGGTAACCCGTACATGAACTAACCTATAGTGAATGGGTGACAATGCAAATAGAGCGATAAGCTAGGAGGGATTGACTCGTACATGCAACCGTATAAAGCGGAAGCATAATTCACTCTTTATAAAATACAACTATTAAACATGCTATGATATTACGTATTCATCAAATAATTCGTATACTAGTTCACAAGTATCAATACATTATCATCTCCGAATATAAATTACAAGTAATTATAATGATAATTCTAAGGCAACAATAAACAATATGCACCGTGATTGACCCGATTATATGGACTGGACTCAACTTGACTCCCGCCCAGCGTGCACCTGCAATGGCCTGGAAGGTGGAGGCTTCAGTCTGTGAAGACCGAGTGAGGGGTTTAAATAAATATTAGCGCAGATAACATGCAAGCTATATTCTCGGGTAAAGACTTAGAAAAGATAAATGTATAAGTTCAATAATGAGGTACTCTTCGCCCGAGAATACAACTATCAATATTAAGTACTAGTTCATTTTCATGCAATCAATACATAGGCCCGGCGAGTGAGGGCGGTCTCCAACCTTACTCCAAATGTACATGAAGCATGCTTGCTTGATTGTTAATCAATAGGTGATTATGCAAATCAATTATCGTGCATTCGTGCGATAGTGTAATCAAGTAACACGTTCAGGGAACGAAAATCATGCAATAACCCGAGGGCAATCTGTGGTGTTAGACCCGTCCCCAGTTTCCTTCTCCCTCCAATGATGGGAAGGTAGCTAGCCTCCACCATCTACGACGTGTTGAGCAGAGGGTACATGAATCCCTAAGCCCGGAACTCCTTCCTCCACTAATCTCCTAGCGGATTCAGGGGTCATCCCAATGTGGTGAGGATAACATGATAGTTTCCCGTCAGCCCTTGCTTTCCCGGTTGGCTCAAGCCACTACCCTCGGGCCAAACTGAACAATCCTGTTTACTCGCCTGAAACATGCGCGATTCATGATAATAACATGGCTTGCTTGCTTGCTTGCTTTTCATGAACAACTTGCTTGAAATGATAAGTGATTTCATGTAAAATTATAAATATAGATACCTTTGAGCCAAAAGCTCACGTAAGGGTTATATAGGTTCTATATAACTAGAATTAAACCTCACCTGACAGGCGACACAATGAATCGTGAATGCGTGAACGTGCTAATGATCAATAATCTCCGCCCTGGAGAAGAACTGGACAAGAAATGGAAACATACGTGCATTCGTGAGATAATACACGACAATGGTACCAAACCCGACGCACGGCATGATCACATACGAGTTAACGAGCAATGAACAATGTAGCATGTAAAGATCATATTTTGGCATGTAATTAATCATATAATAACAATTTGGGGTCAAATAAATCATTGGAATTAAATCCCAAACTTTAATTTTTATGCAAAATGTTTCTGCCTCTCTAGAGGCCTAGGAACGGCCTTTCCAGCCCTTAGTTCAAAATGGGAAGGGCCGTTCCCAGCTCCCCGAAGATACCACCTAAGATGTAGCACCCCTACACGTGGAGATGCCACACCCCCGCATTATAGGACATTCCAAATACGAAACGGGTAACCCATACATGAACTAACCTATAGCGAACGGGTGACAATGCAAATAAAGCGATAAGCTAGGCGGGATTGACTCGTACATGCAACCGTATAAAGCGGAAGCATAATTCACTCTGTATCAAATACAACTATTAAACATGCTATGATATTACGTATTCATCAAATAATTCGTATACTAGTTCACAAATATCAATACATTATCATCTCCGAATATAAAAAACAAGTAATTATAATGATAATTCTAAGGCAAGAATAAACAACATGCACCGTGATTGACCCGATTACATCGACTGGACTCGACTCGACTCCCGCCTAGCGTGCACCTACAATGGCCTGGAAGGTGGAGGCGTCAGTTTGTGAAGACCGAGTGAGGGGTTTAAATAAATCTTAGCGCAGATAACATGCAAGCTATATTCTCGGGTAAAGACTTAGAAAAGATAAATGTATAAGTTCAATAATGAGGTACTCTTCGCCTGAGAATACAACTATCAATATTAAATACTAGTTCATTTTCATGCAATCAATACGTAGGCCCGGCGAGTGAGGGCGGTCTCCAACCTTACTCCAAATGTACATGATACATGCTTGCTTGATTGTTAATCAATAGGTGATTATGCAAATCAATTATCGTGCATTCGTGCGATAGTGTAATCAAGTAACACATTCATGGAACGAAAATCATGCAATAACCCGAGGACAATCTGTGGTCTTAGACCCGTCCCCAGTTTCCTTCTCCCTCCAATGATGGGAAGGTAGCTAGCCTCCACCATCCACGACGTGTTGAGCAGAGGGTACATGCATCCCTAAGCCCGGAACTCCTTCCTCCACTAATCTCCTAGCAGATTCAGGGGTCATCCCAATGTGGTGAGGATAGCATGATAGTTACCCGTCAGCCCTTGCTTTCCCGGTTGGCTCAAGCCACTACCCTCGGGCCAAACTGAACAATCCTGTTTACTCGCCTTAAACATGTACGATTCATGACAATAACATGGCTTGCTTGCTTGCTTGCTTTTGATGAATAACTTGCTTGAAATGATAAGTGATTTCATGTAAAATTATAAATATAGATACCTTTTGGCCGAAAGCTCAATTAAGGGTTATATAGGTTCTATATAACTAGAATTAAACCTCACCTGACAGGCGACACAATGACTCGTGAATGCGTGAACGTGCTCATGATCAATAATCTCTGCCGTGGAGATGAACTGGACAAGAAATGGAAACATACGTGCATTCGTGAGATAATACTCGACAATACTACCAAACACGACGCACGGCATGATCACATACGAGTTAACGAGCAATGAACAATGTAGCATGTAAAGATCATATTTTGGCATGTAATTAATCATATAATAACAATTTGCGGTCAATTAAATTATTGGAATTAAATCCCAAATTTCATTTTTATGCAAAATAATTCATCAAATAATTCGTATACTAGTTCACAAATATCAATACATTATCATCTCCGAATATAAATTACAAGTAATTATAATGATAATTCTAAGGCAACAATAAACAATATACACCGTGATTGACCCGATTGCATGCACTGGACTCGACTCGACTCCCGCCTAGCGTGCACCTGCAATGGCCTGGAAGGTGGAGGCATCAGTCTGTGAAGACCGAGTGAGGGGTTTAAATAAATATTAGCGCAGATAACATGCAAGCTATATTCTCGGATAAAGACTTAGAAAAGATAAATGTATAAGTTCAGTAATGAGGTACACTTCGCCCGAGAATACAACTATCAATATTAAATACTTGTTCATTTTGATGCAATCAATACATATCCCCGGCGAGTGAGGGCGGTCTCCATCCTTACTCCAAATGTACATGAAACATGCTTGCTTGATTGTTAATCAATAGGTGATCATGCAAATCAATTATCGTGCATTCGTGCGATAGTGTAATCAAGTAACACGTTCAGGGAGCGAAAATCATGCAATAACCCGAGGACAATCCGTGGTGCTGGACCCGTCCCCAGTCTCCTTCTCCCTCCAATGATGGGAAGGTAGCTAGCCTTCACCATCCACGACGTGTTGAGCAGAGGGTACATGAATCCCTAAGCCCGGAACTCCTTCCTCCACTAATATCCTAGCGGATTCAGGGGTCATCCCAATGTGGTGAGGATAGCATGATAGTTACCCGTCAGTCCTTGCTTTCCCGGTTGGCTCAAGCCACTACCCTCGGGCCCAACGTGAACAATCCTGTTTACTCGCCTAAAACATGCACGATTCATGACAATAACAGGGCTTGCTTGCTTTTCATGAACAACTTGCTTGAAATGATAAGTGATTTCATGTAAAATTATAAATATAGATACCTTTTCGCCGAAAGCTCACGTAAGAGTTATATAGGTTCTATATAAATAGAATTAAACCTCACCTGACAGGCAACACAATGAGTCGTGAATGCGTGAACGTGCTCATGATCAATAATATCCGCCCTGGAGAAGAACTGGACAAGAAATGGAAACATACGTGCATTTGTGAGATAATACTCGACAATGGTACCAAACACGACGCACGGCATGATTACGTACGAGTTAACGAGCAATGAACAATGTAGCATGTAAAGATCATATTTTGGCATGTAATTAATCATATAATAACAATTTGGGGTCAAATAAATCATTGAAATTGCATCCCAAACTTTCATTTTTATGCAAAATGTTTCTGCCTCTCTAGAGGCCTGGGAACGGCCTTTCCAGCCCTTAGTTCAAAATGGGAAGGGCCATTCCCAGCTCCCCGAAGATACCACCTAAGATGTAGCACCCCTAAACGTGGAGATGCCACACCCCCGCATTATAGGCCATTCCACATACGAAACGGGTAACCCGTACATGAACTAACCTATAGTGAATGGGTGATAATGCAAATAAAGCGATAAGCTAGGCGGGATTGACTCGTACATGCAACCGTATAAAGCGGAAGCATAATTCACTCTGTATCAAATAGAACTATTAAACATGCTATGATATTACGTATTCATCAAATAATTCGTATACTAGTTCACAAATATCAATACATTATCATCTCCGAATATAAATGACAAGTAATTATAATGGTAATTCTAAGGCAACAATATACAATATGCGCCGTGATTGACCCGATTACATGCACTGGACTCGACTCGACTCCCGCCTAGCATGCACCTGCAATGGCCTGGAAGGTGGAGGGGTCAGTCTGTGAAGACCGAGTGAGGGGTTTAAATAAATATTAGCGCAGATAGCATGCAAGCTATATTCTCGGGTAAAGACTTAGAAAAGATAAATGTATAAGTTCAATAATGAGGTACTCTTCGCCCGAGAATACAACTATCAATATTAAATACTTGTTCATTTTCATGCAATCAATACATGGCCCCGTCGAGTGAGGGCGGTCTCCAACCTTACTCCAAATGTACATGAAACATGCTTACTTGATTGTTAATCAATAGGTGATCATGGAAATCAATTATCATGCATTCGTGCGATAGTGTAATCAAGTAACACGTTCAGGGAACGAAAATCATGCAATAACCCGAGGACAATCCGTGGTGCCGGACCCGTCCCCAGTCTCCTTCTCCCTCCAATGATGGGAAGGCAGCTAGCCTTTACCATCCACGACGTGTTGAGCAGAGGGTACATGAATCCCTAAGCCCGGAACTCCTTCCTCCACTAATCTCCTAGCGGATTCAGCGGTCATCCCAATGTGGTGAGGATAACATGATAGTTTCCCGTCAGCCCTTGCTTTCCCGGTTGGCTCAAGCCACTACCCTCGGGCCAAACTGAACAATCCTGTTTACTCGCCTTAAACATGCGCGATTCATGATAATAACATGGCTTGCTTGCTTGCTTGCTTTTCATGAACAACTTGCTTGAAATGATAAGTGATTTCATGTAAAATTATAAATATAGATACCTTTTGGCCGAAAGCTCACGTAAGGGTTATATAGGTTCTATATAACTAGAATTAAACCTCACCTGACAGGCGACCCAATGACTCGTGAATGCGTGAATGTGCTCATGATCAATAATCTCCGCCCTGGAGAAGAACTGGACAAGACATGGAAATATACGTCCATTCGTGAGATTATACCCGACAATGGTACCAAACACGATGGACGGCATGATCACATACTAGATAACGAGCAATGAACAATGTAGTATGTAAATATCATATTTTGGCATGTAAATAATCATATAATAACAATTTGGGGTCAAATAAATCATTGGAATTAAATCCCAAACTTTCATTTTTACGCAAAATGTTTCTGCCTCTCCAGAGGCCTGGAAACGGCCTTTCCAGCCCTTAGTTCAAAATGGGAAGGGCCTTTCCCAGCTCCCCGAAGATACCACCTATGATGTAGTACCTACACGTGGAGATGCCACACCCCCGCACTATAGGCCGATCCACATACGAAACGGGTAACCCGTACATGAACTAACCTATAGTGAACGGGTGACAATGCAAATAAAGCGATAAGCTAGGCAGGATTGACTCGTACATGCAACAGTATAAAGCGGAAGAATAATTCACTCTGTATCAAATAGAACTATTAAACAAGCTATGATATTACGTATTCATCAAATAATTCGTATACTAGTTCACAAATATCAATACATTACCATCTCCGAATATAAATGACAAGTAATTATAATGGTGATTCTAAGGCACCAATATACAATATGCACCGTGATTGACCCGATTACATGCACTGGACTCGATTCGACTCCCGCCTAGCGTGCACCTGCAATGGCCTGGAAGGTGGAGGCGTCAGTCTGTGAAGACCGAGTGAGGGGTTTAAATAAATATTAGCGCAGATAGCATGCAAGCTATATTCTCTGGTAAAGACTTAGAAAAGATAAATGTATAAGTTCAATAATGAGGTACTCTTCGCCCGAGAATACAACTATCAATATTAAATACTTATTCATTTTCATGCAATCAATACATTGCCCCGGCGAGTGAGGGCGCTCTCCAACCTTACTCCAAATGTACATGAAACATGCTTGCTTGATTGTTAATCAATAGGTGATCATGCAAATCAATTATCGTGCATTCGTGCGATAGTGTAATGAAGTAACACGTTCAGGGAGCGAAAATCATGCCATAACCCGAGGACAATCCGTGGTGCTGGACCGTCCCCAGTCTCCTTCTCCCTCCAATGATGGGAAGGTAGCTAGCCTTCACCATCCACGACGTGTTGAGCAGAGGGTACATGAATCCCTATGCCCGGAACTCCTTCCTCCACTAATATCCTAGCGGATTCAGGGGGCATCCCAATGTGGTGAGGATAGCACAATAGTTACCCGTCAGCCCTTGCTTTCCCGGTTGGCTCAAGCCACTACCCTCTGGCCCAACGTGAACAATCCTGTTTACTCGCCTAAAACATGCACGATTCATGATAATATCATGGCTTGCTTGCTTGCTTGCTTTTCATGAACAACTTGCTTGAAATGATAAGTGATTTCATGTAAAATTATAAATATAGATACCTTTTGGCCGAAAGCTCATGTAAGGGTTATGTAGGTTCTATATAACTAGAATTAAACCTTACCTGACAGGCGACACAATGACTCGTGAAAGCGTGAACGTGCTCATGATCAATAATCTCCGCCCTGGAGAAGAACTGGACAAGAAATGGAAACATACGTACATTCGTGAGATAATACTCGACAATGGTACCAAACACGAAGCACGGTATGATCACATACGATTTAACGAGCAATGAACAATGTACCATGTAAATATCATATTTTGGCATGTAATTAATCATATAATAACAATTTGGGGTCAAATAAATCATTGGAATTAAATCCCAAACTTTCATTTTTATGCAAAATGTTTCTGCCTCTCTAGAGGCCTGGGAACGGCCTTTCCAGCCCTTAGTTCAAAATGGGAAGGGTCGTTCCCAGCTCCCCGAAGATACCACCTAAGATGTAGCACCTACACGTGGAGATGCCACACCCCCGCACTATAGGCCGATCCACATTCGAAACGGGTAACCCGTACATGAACTAACCTATAGTGAACGGGTGACAATGCAAATAAAGCGATAAGCTAGGCGGGATTGACTCGTACATGCAATAGAATAAAGCGGAAGAATAATTCACTCTGTATCAAATACAACTATTAAACATGCTATGATATTACGTATTCATCAAATAATTCGTATACTAGTTCACAAATATCAATACATTATCATCTCCGAATATTAATGAAAAGTAATTATAATGATAATTCTAAGGCAACAATAAACAATATGCACCGTGATTGACCCGATTACATGCACTGGACTCGACTCGACTCCCGCCTAGGGTGCACCTGCAATGGCCTGGAAGGTGGAGGCGTCAGTCTTTGAAGACCGAGTGAGGGGTTTAAATAAATATTAGCACAGATAACATGCAAGCTATATTCTCGGGTAAAGACTTAGAAAAGATAAATGTATAAGTTCAATAATGAGGTACTCTTTGCCCGAGAATACAACTATCAATATTAAATACTTGTTCATTTTCATACAATCAATACATGGCCCCGGCGAGTGAGGGCGTCTCCTACCTTACTCCAAATTTATATGAAACATGCTTGATTGATTGTTAATCAATAGGTGATCATGCAAATAAATTATCGTGCATTCGTGCGATAGTGTAATCAAGTAACACGTTCAGGGAACGAAAATCATGCAATAACCCGAGGACAATCCGTGGTGCCGGACCCGTCCCCAGTCTCCTTCTCCCTCCAATGATGGGAAGGCCGCTAGCCTTCACCATCCACGACGTGTTGAGCAGAGGGTACATGAATCCCTAAGCCCAGAACTCCTTCCTCCACTAATCTCCTAGCGGATTCAGGGGTCATCCCAAGGTTGTGAGGATCGCGCGAGAGTTACACGTTAGCCCTTGCTTTGCCGGTTGGCTCAAGCCACTAACCTCGGGCCCAAGGTGAACAATCCTGTTTACTCGCCTAAAACATTCACAATTCATGACAATAACATGGCTTGCTTGCTTGCTTGCTTTTCATGAACAACTTGCTTGAAATGATAAGTGATTTCATGTAAAATTATAAATATAGATACCTTTTGGCCGAAAGCTCACATAACGGTTATGTAGGTTCTATATAACTAGAATTAAACCTCACCTGACAGGCGACCCAATGACTCGTGAATGCGTGAATGTGCTCATGATCAATAATCTTCGCGCTGGAGAAGAACTGGACAAGACATGGAAATATACGTCCATTCGTGAGATTATACCCGACAATGGTACCAAACACGACGGACGACATGATCACATACTAGATAACGAGCAATGAACAATGTAGTACGTAAATATCATATTTTGGCATGTAAATAATCATATAATAACAATTTGGGGTCAAATAAATCATTGGAATTAAATCCCAAACTTTCATTTTTACGCAAAATGTTTCTGCCTCTCCAGAGGCCTCGAAACGGCCTTTCCAGCCCTTAGTTCAAAATGGGAAGGGCCTTTCCCAGCTCCCCGAAGATACCACCTATGATGTAGCACCTACACGTGGAGATGCCACACCCCCGCACTGTAGGCCGATCCACATACGAAACGGGTAACCCGTACATGAACTAACCTATAGTGAACGGGTGACAATCCAAATAAAGCGATAAGCTAGGCGGGATTGACTCGTACATGCAACAGTATAAAGCGGAAGAATAATTCACTCTGTATCAAATAGAACTATTAAACATGCTATGATATTACGTATTCATCAAATAATTCGTATACTAGTTCACAAATATCAATACATTATCATCTCCGAATATAAATGACAAGTAATTATAATGGTAATTCTAAGGCAAAAATATACAATATGCGCCGTGATTGACCCGATTACATGCACTGGACTCGACTCGACTCCCGCCTAGCATGCACCTGCAATGGCCTGGAAGGTGGAGGCGTCAGTCTGTGAAGACCGAGTGAGGGGTTTAAATAAATATTAGCGCAGATAGCATGCAAGCTATATTCTCGGGTAAAGACTTAGAAAAGATAAATGTATAAGTTCAATAATGAGGTACTCTTCGCCCGAGAATACAACTATCAATATTAAATACTTGTTTATTTTCATGCAATCAATACATGGCCCCGTCGAGTGAGGGCGGTCTCCAACCTTACTCCAAATGTACATGAAACATGCTTACTTGATTGTTAATCAATAGGTGATCATGGAAATCAATTATCATGCATTCGTGCGATAGTTTAATCAAGTAACACGTTCAGGGAACGAAAATCATGCAATAACCCGAGGACAATCCGTGGTGCCGGACCCGTTCCCAGTTTTCCTTCTCCCTCCAATGATGGGAAGGCAGCTAGCCTTTACCATCCACGACGTGTTGAGCAGAGAGTACATGAATCCCTAAGCCCGGAACTCCTTCCTCCACTAATCTCCTAGCGGATTCAGGGGTCATCCCAATGTTGTGAGGATCGCGCGAGAGTTACACGTCAGCCCTTGCTTTGCCGGTTGGCTCAAGCCACTAACCTCGGGCCCAACGTGAACAATCCTATTTACTCGCCTAAAACATTCACGATTCATGACAATAACATGGCTTGCTTGCTTGCTTGCTTTTCATGAACAACTTGCTTGAAATGATAAGTGATTTCATGTAAAATTATAAATATAGATACCTTTTGGCCGAAAGCTCATGTAAGGGTTATATAGGTTCTATATAACTAGAATTAAACCTCACCTGACAGGCGACCCATTGACTCGTGAATGCGTGAATGTGCTCATGATCAATAATCTCCGCCCTGGAGAAGAACTGGACAAGACATGGAAATATACGTCCATTCGTGAGATTATACCCGACAATGGTACCAAACACGACGGACGGCATGATCACATACTAGATAACGAGCAATGAACAATGTAGTATGTAAATATCATATTTTGGCATGTAAATAATCATATAATAACAATTTGGGGTCAAATAAATCATTGGAATTAAATCCCAAACTTTCATTTTTACGCAAAATGTTTCTGCCTCTCCAGAGGCCTGGAAACGGCCTTTCCAGCCCTTAGTTCAAAATGGGAAGGGCCTTTCCCAGCTCCCCGAAGATACCACCTATGATGTAGCACCTACACGTGGAGATGCCACACCCCCGCACTATAGGCCGATCCACATACGAAACGGGTAACCCGTACATGAACTAACCTATAGTGAACGGGTGACAATGCAAATAAAGCGATAAGCTAGGCAGGATTGACTCGTACATGCAACAGTATAAAGCGGAAGAATAATTCACTCTGTATCAAATAGAACTATTAAACAAGCTATGATATTACGTATTCATCAAATAATTCGTATACTAGTTCACAAATATCAATACATTATCATCTCCGAATATAAATGACAAGTAATTATAATGGTAATTCTAAGGCAACAATATACAATATGCGCCGTGATTGACCCGATTACATGCACTGGACTCGATTCAACTCCCGCCTAGCGTGCACCTGCAATGGCCTGGAAGGTGGAGGCGTCAGTCTGTGAAGACCGAGTGAGGGGTTTAAATAAATATTAGCGCAGATAGCATGCAAGCTATATTCTCGGGTAAAGACTTAGAAAAGATAAATGTATAAGTTCAATAATGAGGTACTCTTCGCCCGAGAATACAACTATCAATATTAAATACTTATTCATTTTCATGCAATCAATACATTGCCCCGGCGAGTGAGGGCGGTCTCCAACCTTACTCCAAATGTACATGAAACATGCTTGCTTGATTGTTAATCAATAGGTGATCATGCAAATCAATTATCGTGCATTCGTGCGATAGTGTAATCAAGTAACACGTTCAGGGAGCGAAATTCATGCCATAACCCGAGGATAATCCGTGGTGCTGGACCCGTCCCCAGTCTCCTTCTCCCTCTAATGATGGGAAGGCAGCTAGCCTTCACCATCCACGACATGTTGAGCAGAGGGTACATGAATCCCTAACTAATATCCTAGCGGATTCAGGGGGCATCCCAATATGGTGAGGATAGCACAATAGTTACCCGTCAGCCCTTGCTTTCCCGGTTGGCTCAAGCCACTACCCTCTGGCCCAACGTGAACAATCCTGTTTACTCGCCTAAAACATGCACGATTCATGATAATATCATGGCTTGCTTGCTTGCTTGCTTTTCATGAACAACTTGCTTAAAATGATAAGTGATTTCATGTAAAATTATAAATATAGATACCTTTTGGCCGAAAGCTCATGTAAGGGTTATGTAGGTTCTATATAACTAGAATTAAACCTTACCTGACAGGCGACACAATGACTCGTGAATGCGTGAACGTGCTCATGATCAATAATCTCTGCCCTGGAGAAGAACTGGACAAGAAATGGAAACATACGTGCATTCGTGAGATAATACTCGACAATGCTACCAAACACGATGCACGGTATGATCACATACGAGTTAACGAGCAATGAACAATGTAGCATGTAAATATCATATTTTGGCATGTAATTAATCATATAATAACAATTTGGGGTCAAATAAATCATTGGAATTAAATCCCAAACTTTCATTTTTATGCAAAATGTTTCTGCCTCTCTAGAGGCCTGGGAACGGCCTTTCCAGCCCTTAGTTCAAAATGGGAAGGGTCGTTCCCAGCTCCCCGAAGATACCACCTAAGATGTAGCACCTACACGTGGAGATGCCACACCCCCGCACTATAGGCCGATCCACATACGAAACGGGTAACCCGTACATGAACTAACCTATAGTGAACGGGTGACAATGCAAATAAAGCGATAAGCTAGGCGGGATTGACTCGTACATGCAATAGAATAAAGCGGAAGAATAATTCACTCTGTATCAAATACAACTGTTAAACATGCTATGATATTACGTATTCATCAAATAATTCGTATACTAGTTCACAAATATCAATACATTATCATCTCCGAATATTAATGAAAAGTAATTATAATGATAATTCTAAGGCAACAATAAACAATATGCACCGTGATTGACCCGATTACATGCACTGGACTCGACTCGACTCCCACCTAGCGTGCACCTGCAATGGCCTGGAAGGTGGAGGCGTCAGTCTTTGAAGACCGAGTGAGGGGTTTAAATAAATATTAGCGCAGATAACATGCAAGCTATATTCTCGGGTAAAGACTTAGAAAAGATAAATGTATAAGTTCAATAATGAGGTACTCTTTGCCCGAGAATACAACTATCAATATTAAATACTTGTTCATTTTCATACAATCAATACATAGCCCCGGCGAGTGAGGGCGTCTCCTACCTTACTCCAAATGTACATGAAACATGCTTGATTGATTGTTAATCAATAGGTGATCATGCAAATAAATTATCGTGCATTCGTGCGATAGTGTAATCAAGTAACACGTTCAAGGAATGAAAATCATGCAATAACCCGAGGACAATCCGTGGTGCCGGACCTGTCCCCAGTCTTCTTCTCCCTCCAATGATGGAAAGGTAGCTAGCCTTCACCATCCACGATGTGTTGAGCAGAGGGTACATGAATCCCTAAGCCCGGAACTCCTTCATCCACTAATCTCCTAGCGGATTTAGGGGTCATCCCAATGTGGTGAGGATAGCACGAGAGTTACCCGTCAGCCCTTGCTTTCCCGGTTGGCTCAAGCCACTACCCTTGGGCCCAACGTGAACAATCCTGTTTACTCGCCTAAAACATACACGATTCAGGACAATAACATGGTTTGCTTTGTAATGTCCCACATCGGAAGTGAGGAGAACGAAATCTCTCCTTATAAGGGGAGATGGATACCTCACCCTGTAGACGCGTTCTGCGCTACGGCATGTAGCACCCGGGACGATAGGCACCACATCCTCGGCACTATGAGTCTAATCCACATATGAAATAGGCAGTCCATACATGAATCGGACTCACAGCGAACGGGTGACAAACAAAACAACAGTCCTAACTAGGCGGAAGCTAACCCTGGAATAATCAACAATAACCAAAATGCGGAAGCAAGGAAATCATTCATGTAATATCAAAGAAATAATGAAATCCAACAAGAATATAAATATGGGTTCCACTAATCAATACACCTGTCCTAACCTGTCCCGAATCAATACAAGGCAGCAATATAACAACGGGTTCAACTAGTTCCAGAACATGTCCTAACCTGTCCCGAAATAATATTAATTCAATAAATGGCACACCGGCCAACAATAATAGGTTAATACAATACTCAAAACAATGCAGTATGCAGTAAGTGTAAATGAGTGAGACTAGGACAATGACTCGACAACTCTAACTCCGCCTAGTAACCAACACCTGCAAAAGAAACTGGAAAAGTGGGAAAGAGGGGTCAGTCTCTAGAAGACTGAGTGAGCAGGAGCAATACATAACTATAGAAACATGCGCATGCAAGTTATAAATCCCGAGCAAAGTTTTATTGAAAGTTAGTTCTCAAGAGGACAAGAAAATAACAAAGCAATGCTCGGACTTTACGACTAATCATATTAAATTCATTAAGTTCATAAATCATACATAAACATTAAGGCTCGGCGAGTGAGCTTGCATTATCTCCAACCAAACTCCGACCGTGTATGACAAATATCATTAATACATTGAATACGTCATCATGCAGTATATTATAATACACACAAATCATATAACATAGTCGTTTGGGCGATCCGTGTCCCGGCCTTCCCGTACGGTGCATAACAATCATAATACAAGCATTTTCATAAAACAAGTTCCAACCTTCTTCCTCCGGGTGGTGGACGGGTTAGCAAAACCCGACCACCTCATACATAATGGCTAGAGGGGTTCATGAGGCCCCAAAAGCCCGACTAGCGTTTTCTCGCCAAAACTCCTAACGAGGTCCGTTCCGTCGTAAAACATAGTGGAACTAGCACATGGGATCACCGTCGGCCCATGCCTCCCCAGATAGCCACATGTACTAAGTCCCTGGGCCCGTGAACATATCATACATGCATAATCTCGCCAAAACATATCAATTCATAAGAAACATAACATATGTCATAATTCATTAGAAAAGGGTTACTCGATCAAAGTTTACTCGATGACTCTATTTTAAAAGCAACATATATTTATATTTAAGGTTTTGGCCAAAGCTTGTCACATAAGGTTGTAGGGTTTAATATGTAACTAGAACGAAAACACCCTCACCTGGAATACCACGAGACATAAAGCATGAGCAATACGGGTGCCTATTCAATTCGGAAGTCTCCACCCTGGAAACGAACTGTACAAGAGAATGAACAATGTGTACCAGTGAGAGGAGACTCAGTATGAACCAAATAGGACGCACAGCACGAAATGAGATGACATGAAGTAGAATGACATATTATGGCATGCATATGAAATTAATAATAATTATGATGTGTCATCAATGTGCTCATATGCTCAATTAATGTCTCACGTTGCAATTAGTAACATAATACACTCAAATAATTTATATAAACAAGTAAACCAATTAAATGAATTCAATTTATTTTAAATCATGAAGCCCATCAATTTATTATCATTTATAAAATCAAACAATAAGGTTTAAACAATATCAATTATCAAATCATATATCAATTTACAGGATTCAATTAACAATTAAACATACAATTAAAGCTACATGTATGATTCATGAACGTTAAGTTCGTATTTCAAATTAAATAAGTATGTGGGATGATTATGTCAACTCATATATATTCAAACAATTCACAATTAAATCAATTAAGGCAAGTAATCGACATGAAAGGAGGCCCATAAAATCAATGAGTTAAGAATTCGAGTTTCCATATATCATATCATATTATCATATATTATACAATTCATAATCATCGATTAATTAAGCGTACAAGATCAAATTACAATTTAAAGTAATTAACATATAATATACATTAATTTCAGAAATTCATATAAAATCAACCAAGTGTCCGATTGACGAACGGAAAGCGGTGATTGACTCACCACGACGAAAGGAACACACTGTCCGGAAGGTAACAGAATGCCGCCATCGGGGCCTGCCGGACCGTCACTGACAGCCGCCAAACCACCACCTCCGTTGGCCGGAAAAATCCCCGGAAGGACAGAAACGTGTGCCTCGGCCTGCTAGTCAAAAGCCCTCAAACAATTTTAGAAATTACCAAACACACCGGATTCTGTTGACGAAAAATCGAACTTACTCCCTAGAACAAAAATTGCAATTAAACTCAAACCGTAAAATGAAAACAAAATCCGGACATGCCGTTGAAAAGCCCGTAACGAGGCCTTCGAAACCCATATCTCAATTGCCGGAAAAAGTCGCCGGAACAGTGACCGGTTTGGACCCGCCGGTTCAGCCGCCGGTTCACCACCACCGGCCAGTTTTCGTACCGCCACCAACACGGAGAGCTTGTCCACGTCGAGACGAGTAATTCTTGTGAAGGGCCCGTCACCAAAATCCCGCCAGAAAAGGCCGAACCGCCACCTCCAATGTCCGTCGTTGCCCCTCGTCGGTTGCACAAATCCAAAGAATTTAAATTGCCTCTTTAATCCTGATGTTTCATGATTCAGACACTTGCTTAAGATCACAAAATGATCTATTAAATTTGCATACTATATGCACCTGGTTTGTAGCTGTGAAGCCTTCAGGTTGTACCATGTTTTTCTTCTTGAAGATGCTCGTTTAAGAACATAGTCTTAACATTCATTTATCTAATCTCATAATTGATAATGAGATAAAATGGAGAGGACAATGGACTTAAGCATTTCTATAGGCGACAAGACCTCATAAATGGTTTCTTCTTTCGGGGTAAAATCCCTTGCCATAAGTTTGCTCTAAAGTCTCTACTTTTTCGTCCATTCTTTCCTTTTATTTCTTGTAGAACCCAATTGCATCTAATGGGTTTAATGCCTTCAGGCGCCTCTACAAGCTCAAGACTTTGTTAGAATACAGAGATTCTAACTTAGATTCCAAGGCATTTGACCAAATGGTCAGCGTCTATATCTTCCACAGCTTCATTACACATGACAGGATCAGATATATTAGATTCAACCACTTGGGTTAATCTTAGGTATCTTGTCAGGTGTCCTGACAATCCTCCCACTACAATGATGCTCTCGTGTACACGTCTCTACATCACATGTTGTATTTGGTACATCACATGTATCTAATACATTTTTAGTTATCACGGGTTTATGGAAATTAGTATCAAATACTATTATTTTCTTTTAACACTATTTTGCATCCACCTTTGTGGTTATTTATGTAATCATCTTTCAAATATTCACAAACATCTTTTGTGATTTCTCAAATTACAAAATATACCTCCTCTTGTTCTTCTAGGATAACCTGAGAACAAGTCAACCTTTGTTCTTTATTCTAAGTTGTCAGGATCCATCCTTAACATGTGGACCAAGATACCTCAAATCTAAAGATAAGAGATATAGAGTTTTCACCCTAGCTACAGATCCATATGTGTTTTAGGAACTGATTTAGATAGAACTAGGTTTAATGTGCGTTGTGTTTTGAGCGCAAGATTCCAAAACAAACTTCGTAGGGTAGCATGACTCTTCATGAATCTTAACATCGTTATCAGAGTTCTATTTCTTCTTTCTGCAATACATCCTTTCTAAGACGCATCTCATACAGATAGTTGAGATCTAATCTCATTTGAGAAATTATATTTAACTCTTAATATAGATACTTATCACTACTTTGATCTAATCGAAGTGCCTCGATATGTTTTCTAATTTGACTCTTTGACTTCAGTCTTATATTCTTTGAACTCTTCAAAATACAGACTTAAGTCTCATTAAATAAACATATCTGTATCTAGAGTAATCATTCAAATGAATGAGGAAATATCCAAAACTTCCTCTTACTTGAACATTCAGAAGATTACATATCCGTATGAACTTACACAAGCAACTTCATAGGTTAAATACCTTTTTGTCTTAAAAGGACTTTCTTGGTCATTTTACTTTTTCTTAAACAGGATTCGCAGACCGACTACTGTTAAACTCAACAATTAGTCTTTGGATCCCATTCAGATTTAATTGACCAATAGATAGGTGCCACGTAGAAATTTTTCTTCTTAGATGGTAAGTCAAACTTCTTTATGTTAAACTTAAATTAGGGTTTTCTTTGAGGTATAAAAGATCATCTTTTATTGTGCCAGAGCAAATAAACCTTTTATTTTGCTTAACGGTAAACCTTTATTTAAAATAAACTGTTAAACCATTAGTTATCGAATAACTTACAGAAACCAAATTTATATATATATGGCACATATAATAGTAAAACCCTATTGCCAAAATACAATACAATAGTCCCTGCTGCTAATCCCATTACACTTGTATTATCCCCGAGCAGTAGTTGTGTGTTAGGCCTTTTTCAAACCTTCTAGTTAGTTTGAATCTTTGCAATGAATTGCTAATCTGATTAGTTGATCTCAAGTTCACACACTAGGGATCTGATGAATTTCTAACTAATCATACTTTCAACGAGTAAGATGTCTTCATATCTTATCTAAACGGTGTAGCAAATGGACAAACTAAGTATTTTGGACAACTTCCTTTCCAATACCCGTTACCACCGAAATAGAAACACTTTTCCATTGCGGGATACGACTTTCTATTTCTGAACCTTAGATTGGGAACTTTTCCTTTTTCTTTCTTCCACTTACTGGCTTTTTAGGCCGTCGATATTGATGTCTGATTTAAGAAAACTTTTCCCTTAATCTATATCACCCTTTCTGCCACACGGAGGTCGTTCATTGGTTCAGGTTAGGTTTAAAAAAATTATTTAAAATTAATCCTGAACGTTCAAACGGCTTAGACAGAGAGCATAGGATCGTATCCTGTATGTTAAGATTGTTTCTTTAAGCACAGAGGCTTTCAATCTCGTTCCGATTAGTTATCATATCATAATATGATTCTGAATCGGTGATCTTTCAAACATCTTCATAACTAACAACCTTTCTTATTGGCTCGTACCTTCGTACGATTCTGTCTTCAAAACATGTTCTTATCAGTAGACATCTCATGCATCTTATGCTCAAGAACATCTAAAACAGATGTCAGGATATAAGACTAGCCAGATCATCACACTTGATCCATTTGGAATAAACGTTTTTCTAATCCTGACTGGTTGTAGTACTTTTCGGAATTTTCGGATAAGGTTCAAGCATCCTGTCAGCATGATGTCAAAAATGATGTCAAAAATTCGGAATTTTCGTAAACTTTTGTGTCTCAACATGATGTCAAAATTCAATTCCTAGTCAGCATAGTTGAGCCCTTGCTAGCCTATTTCCTTATAGACAAATAGTTTGGAGTGGGCTAAGAGAGATTGTAATTATAAAACTGAATTAAATAAATAAAAGCAAGTTATGATTATGCATTTCACTTTCTTCTGCATCCAACCAATAAATGAAATCCACGTAATCATTTTGATTTACGCAATGGTGACTTAACTAACTGCAGTTGACTCCCCGGAGGCGAGGTCGAAAACCGCTTAGAAAAGCAAGAATTATTCTTAATTAACATGTCATCTAGGCAACTATTACCAAACAATGTCAATCCACCACGTCAACCCTTGGCCTCTAAGTAAATGTAACAGAGCTCCAAAGGGAGGTTAATACATTACTTAGTCAAGTGTGCACCATTACCTAGAAGTCCGTACGAGTAGGTCAATACACTCCATGGAGGCGTGGTCGAGCTAACTTTCCCGTATTTCATTCTATCCGTAGAAGTCTAATCTTGTATACCGCGAATATATACCCGCCGAAGGGAGTAGTGCATATTCACTATATTATCGACCGGTAATGGAGGCCGTGAGAATCCAACTCTTTTCATCTCGCTCCCACTTGAATTTTTAAAAGGTGTGGATTATCTTTTGATTATCATATAATCACTTTTGGCGTCTTATTGTTGGAAGTGATTAATCTTATTAATATGAACCCACTAGGATTACTAAATCATATTTAAAATCCCAATAATATTTTAAGGCAATTTTAATAATTATTTATTAATTAGGCTGAAGTAATATTAGTTCAATTATGCATCGCGTCTAAACTCTATTAAACATTGTTTATCTAGTCACATTAAATTAAATATGCATAATTGAAAAACAACATAATATCTCATATTATCATGATCATGCCATAAAATAAAATAATTAAGCATGCTTTCATATAATTCTCACATAATTATTATGCTTAAAATAAATGGCATAAAGTAGACATGTTATAAAAAATTATCTCATAATTTAAATAATGTTTATTGATTCGGTAATTTTTCAGGAAACACAATTAAATTGTTTCCCAAAAAATACCATTCCACGTAAATTCCCAGGAAACACTAGAGGGGTCACAAACGGTCCCACTTAAAAACCAGCCTCCTTTGACAGAATTTACGTGCACAGTATCAGATTTAAAATTATGTATCGCATGTATCATATCAATGTATATATATATCAAGAGCACGACTCTGATACCAGATGCTGGAAGGCGGGCCCAGAGTACCAATAGTGGTCCGGGATCACATTTTAAAATTTTGTTTATAATACAAGTATTAAAATATTTCTAAAACATTTTAATACAATAGCGGAAGACTAGCCGGATCTACTCAAGTATATACATGCAATTGATAATAAATTTTAAATCTCTTAAGCAGATAAATATCTAACATGCAATTAACACTTAATAGCATATAATTTATCATGCTTGAAATAATATAACTGTAAAATATTATCGTACTGCAAACATGGCTATCTATTGACATTTTTCCAGCTCCTTTCCCTTTTGTGAGACTGACAGGGCTTCCCCGCAATATCCCCGACTCGACCCTCGGAGTGTGGGCTCCGCGAGTATTTCCCTAAATACTCGAGAAAAATATTTTCTAGAAAAATTCATTTTTCTAGACTAGAAAATTTCCTGATTTTCTAATGATTAAGTAGATTATATATTAATTGTATAACCACCTAATTATGTATGAATTAATCCCTTAATTAGGGATTAATTAAAAAGGAGAAGCAGCCCTAAAACTTATGGGAAGCTGCCGAAAAATTGATGCCAAAAAAAATGATCAACCTTCAGCTATTTATAGCCAAATATAGAGGGGCATAATGGTCATTTTAGGCACAAAAGTAAGGGCAAAAAGGTCATTTCACAATCCCGCGTATAAACCGCGTCCCGGACGGCAAATCAGATTGCACTACGTTGAAGAGCTCGTCACCGCGAATCCAGCGCAACCAACCATGCGTCGCCACATGTCTCCACGAGCCGCCACGCGCTGCCGGAAGGCTGCCAGGTGGTTAGCGCGTGTCTACACGCGCACAAGCCATCAGTGTTCGACATGTGTCCGGGTCTGGTCCTACCCGGACCGGAGCCGGTCTGATCCTGCCCTTTTACCCGGCCCTATCCGATGGCCCGAACCGTTGACTGACCCTTTTGACCGACCCAATTTCAAATCACATCTGGGCCACTGATTCGAGGTGACGCGGTGCGATCTCAGCCGTCCATTTGGCGCGCCACGCAGTGCCCTGTCAGCGCCAACTGGGGCTTAACCCGCTGACATAGCGTGACACGTCAGCTGCCACGTCAGCAAAATGCCACGTCAGATTTTTTATTTTTTTTTTAATTTAAAATTTTATTTTCTCCAAAATATAATTCCGGGCATTTCCAATCCTTTGGAACTTGATTTATTTTCTTAACATAAATCCCTTGGCTATTTTCAAACACTTTGAAAAATCATTTCTCTTTCTCCTTTTAATATTTTCTCTTCAGGTTTTCAACTGGGGCTTGCAGGGGGACCTGCAGGACTAATTAATTTTAGCTCCAAACGAGTTAATATATTATCATCTCATGATAGTAATTAATTACCGTTTAACAATATTTAATTCCACTAAATAAATATTGTTGCATTCTAAAATTAATTAAATTATTCACGAATTTTTCGATCTAGAATAATTTCGCGTTTTACTCCTCCGTGTAGATATCTATGAAAAATAAATTGCAACTACTATCATTTATTTTTCATCTCTAATTTGAAATTTATTGATTCGCCTTGAGTTCAAATTCTCTGTATATGAAACACATTCAACATAGAACTTCGGTGACGTACCACGCGAAGTGCTTTGGCAAAAGTCTTAATTCAAACTTTTACAAATCTATTTCAAGGATATCTTTTACCTTCCAGCAAGGCCACATATTCCTCGATCAATATAACTCTTTAGCACATTTCATGTTGTCACCGAACATACAAAGTATTTTGGCCACCGTCACCGAGACCTCACTTCGAGTATATTACAGTGACTAACACTACATGCCTAAAGCCGAAATATTATCAGGATTAAGAGTACAATGCTTCCTGAGATTTTATTCATTTCAGATAGCAGTATAAAATGAATAATCTCTGTGGTCCAGTTCGATGTTTCCAATCCTATTGAAAATCATCAATGTGTTATAATTGGAATCACCATTCCCAATGACGAAAGACTAATCATCTTATATAACCACGTTATAGTATTGATAAGAACATATTCTTATCTTACCGACTAGAACTTTAATGATACGTGATTTCCGTATTCAAAGTCTTTTCCTATGAAACACATTTGATATAAGAATACCACCACAGGCCATTAATTATCAATATGTGAAATACTCACAACTTGCTGTAAATTTAGTTTAATTAATTCAACAAATTGAATTTTCAGGGTATTATTCCCAACAGGAACATCACAAGATAGGGTGATTTGCACATCCCCGTTAATTCAAAGCCAAGCTTCAATTTGGCTTAAAGAGGTAAGGTCGTGGTTCGGGAGGTCCGGGGAAGAGTTTACCTGGGAGAACATCATTCGGGAACTTCATAACAAGTACATTCCTTCTAGTACGAGAGTTAAGAAACTTCAAGAATTTCTAAACTTCCAACGAGACTTGAAGATGACAGAGGATTATCTACTGGAGCTTGAAAGATCGGGTCCTTATGCTATACAAGTTGTCAACAACTATCGACATAAAGCCCAAATTTTATGCAAGGACTTAAGAATGAGATCCAAGAAGCCCTCTCTGCTTCAACGGTGAATCAATGGTCGGACAACGTGAGATAGATAAGCAACGAATGAAATCCCACACTTTTCATTTAGGATAAGGATCCGGGTCAAGCTCAAGTTTGGGCAAGAAGCCCGTGCCACAAGAAAAGCGTCATGGTTCTCAAGATGTTAACCCATCCAAGAAGAAGAAGCTACAATTATCAAAACCAACTCCAGAGCCTGCTCTAACAGCTCTAAATCGGTGTGCTTATTGTAAAGGTTCGAATCACATGAAGGAGAAATGTCGGAAGAAGTTAGGTGCTTGCTTTGGATTTGGTAAGATCAGACATATGGTGAATGTTTGTCCAACTAAACTGAATCCAAAACCTATGAAAAACCATGGCTCTGAGACCCCGATCTAATCCCAAGTGCATACCGAGTCTGATCCTACCGCTTCGGTGAAAGGTATACGAGGCATTCATAGCATCTCATTTCATGCATAATTGTTCTCGGGGAAACCCACGTACTTGTTGCCTTCTTCTTTATTCCCTGATGCTTCTTGGCTTTTACTTATTGTGTGTTTCCTTTCTTTCTTAGTCCTTGCTCGTTGTGTGTTTTCTTTTGCCTTTTATGTTAACTCTCTTTTGGAGAGAGTTGGTGACGTTGAGTGCTCGAGAGTGTTCATTGAGTTGTGAGGGGCGAGCTGCTTCTGGTGGGTTTGTTTGGAGGAGTTTTGGTCTCATTGAGCTTGGTGGTTACTGTAAGGAAGCCCGCTCGGGGTTTAACGGTATCTACTGGTGATAGGTTGAAGGCTAACCCGTTGATATTCCTTGTGGAAGAACCGAGAATTGCCTTAGAGTAAGAAATCTCTTGTGTTAGCGGGGAATACTAGGCAATCTTCTTTAAGAAAGCCAACCTATTGATATGTAGGACGAGTAAGAGGTACGGTTTTGAGTGGGAAGAGATGGTTGAAGAGCGTTGCCCTCGGTACTGGTTTTTACCTAACCGGAGGTACGAAAGGCTACTTCGTTTCAAAACGAGCCACAAAGGAAGGGCTTTGTTGTGTGTTGCTTGCAGAAGAGTGGTAGCCTACGCCTTGAGAAGTGCAAGGTTATAAGTTTATCCCACTCATGGTTTGAAGTTGTTCGAGGTTTGGGATGTTGGAAAACACGAATCAGAATGCAGCGGAATTTAAAAAATTTTCCCAGCAAAAGGATCTAGGACTCGCAATCGTGTAACCAAATTTGTAAAGATAGAAAACTTACTTTTCTTTTATTCTTTCTTGAAGCGTTTCAAGCCACCCAAGAACGCTCTTCTCGCGGCTTGACAACCCGTCCCTCGAAAGTCTCTTTCTACTTCAGAATCCATTGTCGGGATAGCAATCCAAACCAACCTAGATTCAATTCATGTTAGGGAAGTACTTAACAATATAACATAAAGAAAGAAACATGAAACGAGAAAAGCAGGATTGAAACTCCCTTCGAAAACCAGTTTCGCGAAAGTACAAAACTGCCAGTCACAAAACCCTCGTGAAAAAATTCATCCTTCAGGATATGGACGAACGGTTTTCGCCATCTTCTTTGGTTCGATTTTTTCATTCGTTTCATGTCGGGTTCAGAATCGTTTCATCATCCCTTCTGATCATTTTGCTTGATCCCCACTTTTGGTAAAGCTCGAATCTTCAAAACTTCTAACTTGAAGTTCTCTAGAGATAGTCCACCAACTTGGCTAAAATCTAACTAGTAAGGATGCTAGTTCTCTAGTTAGTGTTTAGGCTTAACCTAGGGTTTTATTTATCTTGGAGAAAGGATGGTGTTCAACACATGAACCAAAAGAATTCTTGATTAGTTCTAAGGGGAGCTCGAGCTCCCCTATTTATAAGAAGGGGAGGACCGAAAATTCCTAGTCCTTAATGGGCTAGGATTTTGGTCTCTCTCTCTCCTATTACTTGATCATCAAGTAATTTTGACTTTGACTTTGAATTCTAATTCAAATCAACTTTCAAGAGAGCTAAAATATCCAAACTATTTTTGGATAATTTTATACTTTTTTTATTTAAAATAAATAACTTATTTTATCTAATTAATTAATTCACAATTAATTAACTAGATTATTTTTCTCCAAAATAAGACTTTCCTTTTAATTTAAAATTAAACCAAAGTCTATTAAATAATTAACAAATTAATTATTTAACATATATATACAATATATATATATATATATATATATATTCACGTGTGTGACATGTGTCACAAGGACACGTGTCACTCACGTGACCCACACGTGTGGCTTCACACGTGTGAAACCCTTTTGGCCCGATTAACTCGTTTAATCATTTTAAAGCCTCAACTCATGTAACCAAGTTGTTGTGTGTGACCCTCTAGGTTCTCAATTCAATTAGCAGTGACCCTAATTAATTAATTCACTAATTAATTAATCAGTCCACAGATTAAACGACCATAGTCTAGCAACAGGTGTTTAACCCCTAGCTGAATTGGAATGTTCGGATTCGACAGAACCTTTAAGTCATTGATTCATGTGAGATACAATCCTCCTACTTACTATCTCTCAACCAAGATCTAGGGCAAGGGAATAATCAGAACCCTAATAATCCGGTCTTAAAGCTAAGTGCATTTCATATCCATTTGATCTCAATCCAAGAAACCCTTTTCTTGATGTCTTGATCTACTGCCTTGGCCAAGGACTCCATATGGCATATGAATGACTCACACAATAAGAGATCACCTTGCAAATGCAAGTGTAGGTCCTTTCTTGATTCTCATTCACTTTCATGAATCACTTGTGCAGTCCCAGCATAAGCCTTGAATCAGTTGTCTAAGGCGACACCCTTTAAAGCTTATACCTAAGACTACAGAGTTAACTCATAAAGTGACAAGGAACCTCAAGTCTAAGGATCAATTAATCACATCAATGACTCGTGAGATATTTCTTAACCTGGAAGTTTCCATTTCCTGAAATAGAAACTTCCTTTCCCATTTAGGAATCTTCTCACACGGGGTACCTCAGTGAACTTACTTATTAAAGCAAGCACCCTCATGTATCACGCACGTATCAACTATACACTTTGCACCTCCATGAAACAAGGTGGTCCTTCTTAAGGGCGTGATCCCACAAGCAAGCCTTAGAGGAGTCAGGTTGACACTCCCACTGTCTGTAGGACTCATCGGCTTGGAGTATTTTACTAATCATGACTTATGTGATATAGGGCTCGTTTCATGAACCATTTCTCCTAAATGGTAGAGTCCTAAAGTCATCAGGATTAGGGGAGTTCTCATACATGCGCACATAATGGAAACACTCAAAACACGTATTGGCATATAAAGAAGTGTTTGCCTATGATCAATCGTATATTATTCAAAGATTGTCTGTGATACAAGAAAAGTCCCAAAGCAGATTACGTCGAATCGGCTTTCTAGGGCACTATTCCTAACATGGGAGACTGGTTGTAGTGGCATAAGAAAGATGTTATAGAGTTTGTGTAATAACGTCTATAAGCCAACGGGTGAGGACTCTCCAACTACTCTCGAATCTTCATTTGGGATATGGGGGCAAACGACTAGGATTTTGTGTCTGGTTTGCTAATTAAGGAGGTAATATCCAAGAAGTCTACCGTTCTCTAAGATTAGAGTGTTGTAGTGGGAGTTTGAAGTTTGGGTTGTCTTCGGAGTCGTTAAAGACCTCGCTCCGGACCTGAGGACAGGTCCTTTTGAAGGAGGGGAGTTTGTGACATCCCGCTCGTCCAGCCCTACAGGTACATTGTAACGAGAGTGTTATATGCGTATTTAAATTAATTAATTATGCACTTATGTGGTTTAAATGAGATATAAATGATCATTATATTCTAATCTTGATATATATGAAGTATTTGTTAAGGTATAACTTGCACTTTAAACGTCTATGCCTATGTGCTCTAGAATTTGATCTATATGCGTTCGATTTCAATTTTGATTTTTGTGAAATCTTGGTATGCGTGAAATATGTGAGTTATAAACGTGTTTTCATGCCGTTTACGTGTTTTAGAGTTTGTTTAACTTGGTTTTTAGATCGTTTTTTGAAACGGGATTTGTGAGGGACTCAAGGGCCTAAAACGTCTTTGCGTACCTTGGGTTTCTAGAGACATAAATTGAGCTCGAGAATTCGGATTCGAATTCTCGAAGAGGATTTGGACTCGTAATGAAGAAAGGAACCCAAGGAACCTAGTCTCATATTTTTCTAAACCCATTTGAACCTCTGAAATTCAACCAAAACGAGTATTTAGAGCCAATGAGACACCTTTTGACTAGTCTTGAGATTGTGGGCCCCACTTTAACCCCAATTAAAGCTAAACCATGAGTTTTATAACTTGAGTTATGTAGCACCCCAGAGCGCAGAGCACTACATCCCCCGCACCATAACCCAACATGTGTAATGAAATAGAGACTCCACACACGTAAAAAGCTACGGCGAACGGGTGACAAATAAAATCACACCTAAGCTAGGTGTTGTAGACCCAAATTCAGAGTGCGCATCAAAATCATAACTCAGGCGGAAGCAACAGGATTTCAAACATGCAAATATACATGCTCAAACAATTACAAATATACATGTTATGCCACTCCAGGGGCAAATAAATCATACAAGTTCCATAATTCAAATTTCATATCAAAATCTTATATATAATCATACATAATACAATTGCAGAAAAGTAAAGATGCAAAAGACCCAAACTAGACTGGAACAACTCAAAAGAAAACCACCGGCTAGCTCGAAACGAAACCTGAACCTGCAAACTCAAAGAACCAAAAAGGGGAAAAACAAAACAACGAGGAGGGGTCAGTCCTAAAGAATGGTGAGGGGGATAACACACTCACACCTACATATACATCAGATCAAAGCATATTCAAAGTAAGAAAATTCATGAACCGGGGCATGGTTTTTGCATGCCAAAACATTTAACCCGTGATACTATATATAAGGAAAAAGGTTAAGGCCGAAGGCCAAAATCAACCAAATTTTAATAATTAAAAATCCACTCCCGTTTCACGAATTAGGTTCATAATCAAACACATAACTCGCAAGTATGAGTTTTAGACCAAACTAACTTCGTTCATATTCAAATCATAATTCAAAATTCAAACGAAATCAAAGTCACACAACATACCTCTTCTCCGGGTGATGGAAGGGTCGATCGTACCCTAATCATCGGTTCTCATGTCAAGGTCGTGAGTTTCATGACACTGATGCCCAAGGATTCCATCCCCCACCAACCTCCTAGTGGGTTCCAGGTTGATCCTACAAGTTGGAGACCGTACTCGGGAGTGACCTGGCGGCCCAATACCGTGTCGGGGCTCCTTTGCACAAATCTCCGGGGCCCAGTCAATTTGTTCGAAAATCATAGTTCAAAAGTTCTAAATTTTAAAAAATTGGACTTATATTTCAAAGTCATAACTCGCTATTTTCGAAAACACACACACCAACCCCTTTTTCAAAATCAAACGAACAAAAATATGGTATACATACGTATAAAAGCATTTTCGAAAGTGTTTCGTAACAAAAGGGCCTATAACGTCCCGACTTTTCAGTCGTACAGGCAGGACGTATGTGTTTACCAAATTGTGCGAATTAATTGTTATAAGTGTTTTGTATATTTAATTTTATAATTAAATATTTAAATGTTAAATAATTACATCTTTAATTTTATTAATATTGAAGTCATATTTAAATTCGTTGACTTTTCTTATTTATTTTTAAAAATGAAATTTAATTTTTGTTATTTAATATGGAATTCTATGAATTTGTAAATGCATTGCTCATGAGTGTTATAATCGTGCTTCTTTCTTATATGATTTGATATCGAAATTTCGTGAAAGTTTAATAAGTTGTAGATTTATGTGTTATGAACATGACCATATGCTCGTTTCATGTTTTTGATCTCGTTGGCATGCTAACGAATTTATTTTGAGTTGTGGAACCAAATTAGGGGCTAATGGGAAATTAGAGCACCCTTGGTTCCGTATGTGATATCTTTAGCTCGGGAACTCGGAATCGAGTTCCGTCAACTTTGCTCGACTCGTATCGACGATTTGGGTTCAATGAATCAAGCCACATATTTTTCTAAGCTTATTTGAACCCCCGAAATTCAACCGAAAAATGAATCGACCGTAAAACTGCCACATTTTACCATTTAAATCATAACTCTTACCATACTTAACCAAATTAACCATGGTTGGACGTTTTGGAAACCTAACTAAACCCTCTATCGTCTCCCACTCACCCCATACCGAACCACACTCCCAATAAAGAGAAAACACTCGGCCAATCTTCTGTATTCCAGTTCCACTTTCGCCACTCTACAAACCTTGAAGATTTTGAGCTCAAATCTCTTCTAACCTTCAACTAATTCAAGAGGTGAGTTTAGGATTGTGATATACATTCATTTTTTGTCATTTTGAGCCATGCATCCCTAATTTTGAGCTAGTATTGATGGGGTTTTGAGAAGATGAATGAATAGTTAGGTTATATTATGATTTCTTGATCTCATGAATTCCTTGATGATTTTGATGGTTTTTAAGCATGAAACTGATCATCTTAACTTCTTTATCACATTTATGGACATGTATTTGGTGACTGTTGGAGATTTAATAAGATACCATTAATGAGTATTGGAAGAAAATGGAATGAAATGAACTTCATCCCTCCTTGCTCACGTTCTTGATCTTAGTTATAGTTTTGAGACTTGTTTTTAGGTGTTTTGTTGTGTCTTTATTGCCTAAACTTACCTTGATTCGTTGGCTATGTTTTGGTTGAAGATTCATGAGTTTTCCCCCTGCTTCGAACTGCTGCAGTTGTTGCGTTTTTTTCTGCTGCAAATCAGCATGTTGATTTTGTGTCGCGGCCGCGACTGCGTGCTCATTTTTCTTCTGTAATGGCATCGGGGCTGCGCCTATTTTGTGAAGAAAGGCATCGCGGTCGCGCTTGTGTGTGTGTCTGCACTGCTGCTGTAATTTTTTGCTCCAAGCTTTTCCTTTTAGCCTTGATGTTTATAAATGCATGCATGCGTGCTATACGTATATATATATATATATATATATATATATATATGCATGCATTAATTGTGTATGTATGTGTGTATATATATATATGTGCATGTATTAATTGTGTATGTACGTGTGTATATATATATGCATGCGTTAATTGTGTATGTACGTGTGTATATATATATATGTGCATGCATTAATTGTGTATGTACGTGTGTATATATGTATATATATCTATATATTATATATGTATTATATGTTAGGTGTATATATATATATATATGTATGTATTTATTATATATATATATTATATGCATATTTGTTTATTAATTTATTTGATTCAGTTTTTATATAATATGATCTTAATAATTCGATTTTCGCATGTATGGCTTTCGTGCTTCTTTAGTTGATTTTTTTTATGCCTTTACCTTGTCTATTTTCTAATTGTAAACATGAATTAGTACATGTTATGAATGTTATATGAAATTCTTGGATTGATTTGATATGAAATGTGAAGATTATGAACTTGAATAAATATGAACGTTTCCTTGTATGAACGAATTGATTGTTTACATGCCTTAAAGGCATTAATCGTGCACATGAACATTTCCATGATATAATATTATCATATTAATGCATTGTCGTGCGCCATATATGGTTCATATGGATTCTTGAGTCTCACGTATACATTAGGTTGTCTTTGTACAGTCTTCTCCAGGGCGGAGACGTGTCGGGTTCTTGATTACCTTCAAGTCTTTCTTTCTTTTGGTATTGTTCCGTAAAGTGAAACAGGTGGGTTTCTCTTCTATTAGCTATGATAACCTGATATATCCCTTATGTGAAAGTTTTGAGCTAAAGTATTAAAAATATATATATCGAGTCCTTTCAAAAGAGTCAACGATTTCCAACGTAAAGCCTTTCTTTTATGAAACCATATCCTATGATTTTGGCAAGAGTATGTTATGAACGCACGGGCCCCGAAACTTAGTGTATGTGGCTATCAGGGGAGGCAAGGGCCGACGGTGATCCCATATGCTAGTTCCAACCAAATTACGACGAAACCGACCTCGTTCAGGAGTTTTGATGTGAAAAGGCTAATCGGGCTTTTGAGGATTCATGTACCTCATTAGCCATCATGTATGAGGTGGTCGGGCCTTGCAAACCCGTCCACCACCCAGAGGAAAAAGGTGTAAGTGATTATGTATGATTATGATTATGATTACGATTATGATTATGAATGAATGAACGATGTATGATCACCTATGAATAAATGCACACACGAGGAGAAGGTTGGAGGATTCGTCCACTCGCCAGGGCTCACGTTATGACCACATGATTGAATGAATGAAATTGGTTGTTGTAATCCTGAATGTTGTTTTCTTTGATTTCACCCACTTGGGAAACGTTTGAAAACCTCGTACGGGATTACGACTTGCATGTGTGGGTGTTTAATTATGTACTTATTATTGTATAACCCCCTATTTTCTACCCAACAGTCTCTTATAGACTGAACCCGGCTTTGTTTTTAGATTTTGTAGGTTTGGAGCGCTAAGCGGGAGTTTGAGTCTGTCGGGTCTTATGGTTTAGTCCGAGTCACTCCATTGCATATTGTACATTGATTAAGATTCCATGAATTGTTATGTTTATATTTAAATTTTCGGGAATAGGTATTTTTGATAGTGGAACCCATCTTTTATGATACACATGATAATTGGATATATTTTATACTTTCACACATGCTTTCATCTTGTTGATTTGTTTATTTGGTTTCGAGGTTTTAGTTCCCGCCTAGCTTGGCGAGTGAGTTGTGTCCCCGTTCGCCGGGATTTGGTACGTGTATGGACTTTCCGTTTCATGTACGGGTCGGGTCTCGGTGCGGGGCATGTGGTGCCTTGCGCTCGGGCGCTACATCCTTAGTTGGTATCAAAGCCGATGCCCTGAAGCTGGTGTGCCAGCGAGGACGCTGGTCCCTCCAAGTGGGGATGGATGCAATATCCCACATCGGTTGGGTAGAAGAACGAAGTCCTCCTTATAAGGGGTAATGGAAACCTATCCTTGTGGACGTGTTTTGAGATATGGTTCCGCCCTGGCTCAGAAGCAAATCCGTGAGGCCGTTTCGATTAAGGGCGTGCAAAGTAGACAATATCCACTTACTGGGTTGATCCTGTTCCTTTTGTCACAGTTGGTATCAGAGCCTGGGGTTGCAAAGCCCGGGCTCTCGTCTCGTGTCGTGAATGAGTCAGTTTAGGTCGTACGACATAGGAACAACTTGTCAACGTGTGCATTGTATTGAATTTTCATGGTTAAATAGTTACTAATTGCTCGAAATTTCTTGTCATATGTGATCTACATTCAATTTCGTTATTTTAGGTGTTGCATTTGCATTTTATGTGTGTTGATTGATCTAAATATATGCCATAAGCATATGATAATCCACATGCATCTATATTCGAGTGGAATCTTTGGTTATAGGTTGTTATCATGTTAATAAAGCTATTATCAACCTCAACAATAAGTTTCTTCTATCAAACCAATGAAGAGGTTAAGGAATTAAGGGATTGGAAAGTCGGGTGTTGAATCATCAAGGCTATCGACATGGGCTATATTTCATTACTCAACATCGTGATAGAGGGCGGGGATTACCTACAAAGACCCAGGGATCGTGGTCTTTTCTAAGTAGAGCCATCTTCTTTGGTGTTCTTACAGCGGTGTACCCAAAACTCTCTCATCGTTTCAAAGAGCCTCGTTGGAAGAGAAGTTAGAATAGAACCAAGAAAGGATGTCGGTTCGTAATAGTGTTTGGAAGATCAACAATTATGATGTGCCATCTATGCATCGCTTTTGTGAGATCTCTTTTGGTAGTAGCTTTACTCAGGTTGAAGGCCATGTTTTGCCAATTCCTAAGTTTAAAGTCAAGAGAGAATATTTCTTCACTAGGAGTGGAAGGTAGGATTCGGAGTAGAAGACTGATTTGTGGAATAGTAGGGCTTGGAACATCATTTGGGATCAATCCTTGAAGGGAGTCAAGATGTCGGTTCCATGGGCGTAGAAGAAGTTGGGTTGCTGGAACACATAAGTTGGTACAAGGAAACTATAAAGATTTTGAAAACCGTAGGTAAGCAAGCCATGATCAATAAATCCGAGGCAAGCTTGTATTTAAGGAAATGAAGAACAAGTTACCGAGCCAAAATTTACCCCTACGGTGCCAGGTGTATTGCATTCATGGTACGTACATCATACGTCGTATTTAAATTCTTTAATCTCTTATATATATATATTTGTGTGCATCTCTACCTGATAAATGCTCAAATGTGTTGCATATTAATATACTCGAAAGTTTACTACGTACATTGGCATCTTAATCCAACATGCATGGTTTACTGTTTATTTGATAGGGAATTTTCTCCACTTCTTTCATCACCGAGTCATACCCGAATCTCGACAAGAAGAATGTTGGATTGTAAAGTATAGGGAACAAGACCCAAGAAAGTAGAATTGGATTTTGGGATGAAGGAAGTAGGTTGTTGTCCCTACCACACACATTTGAAAGTGAATGTGAGCGAGATCACCGGACATGTAACTTGGATAGAATCACCGGTACTGAGAAAGTCAAATTGGAGAATTGAAAATTTTCAATTTAAGAAGCGATGAAATGAATATAAAGGATGGAGTTGGGAACTTTTAAAGAGGAGAGCCCGACTGGGAGATAACTTAAAAATTACGATTTTATTCGAACGGGTTACTTCTATTAGGAACAATGGAAATGCAAGAATCAACAAGTAACGAGACTTTGCAAGAGTGAAAAGAGATAAAATACCAGTTTTAGTATTCGAGATAATTTCCAAATCGAGATGGATGAAGTTTCAAGAATAACATCAAAAGAAATAGGTACATCGAGAGATGCGGATATGGATTCAAGGAACGCTTGGAAATTAGAACGATAGGATTAGGTTGTAACGCCCCGACAGAGGGCAATCACATCCTACCCCGCGCTAAGAGTCTAGCTCGTATATGAAACTGACATCCATATATGCACCATTCCCAAAGCAAGCGGTGACGGACGAACAACTTGGCTAGGCGGTACCTAAACAACTCGACTCAATGCACCGTAAAGAAAGCAACAGACATGCGGAAGCGAGCATAAATTTTTTTCCAACAAACATGTAGCATGCAATCGGGATCAATTCATTAACGTCAATCAACAAGATCAATCACGCATCACACAGTTCAACGGGTTCAAGAGCATGCAACCTGTCCCGATAAGAAATAATATAAATACGGGTTCCACTTCCTAGGCACCTGTCCCGAAATGAAATCATAAATACGGGTTCAACTACCTAGTCACCTGTCCCGACAGAATAATATATCCAAATATCATTGGATCATCAAGATCCCAACCTCTACAATTCTCATAAACAGAATTCATACAAGAATGTAACATTTCCAACATTACCATAATGCCCACCAAGGCTAACGAAGCATTAAACCATAACAACATACATGAACATCAATTTAAAGTAAATGCAGACTCGACACAACTTCTACGAGCCAAGACTCTACGACACACCGCCTAGCAAGACACCAGAAAACCTGCAGACAATACAAAGGTTCAAGAGTCAGTTCAAAAGGAACCGGTGAGGATTTACTATAAGGACTATAATAAAGGGGGTACAATGCATGCGATATCAAAGGTGTTTATGATCCGTTTAACTTTTCAAAATCAATGCAAAGGGGTTTTTAAAACAATGGATCACAAACTAGAAACATAACCGACTCGGCGAGAATGAGCCCTCTAACCTTACTTCCCAAACCAAAGAAATCAAACCAATCCATCCTTCACGCCATTGTGGTCGAGGGTGTGCACCCCCGATCATCCATAACATAAAGTATTCGGTCCATGAAACCTAGCTCTCTCCAAGAAGACTTCAACCCCGAAACCTGCTCGGAGTCTTAGTAATCTTGTCCACAGTGGGAACTTTGGATGAGGACATCCGTCGGCTCTTGCCTTCCCATAATATCACTCACCTCCATCCCCAAGCTCAAATTCGATTTCCCCAAGCAAGCGTCCCTGCAAGGTACATCAATCTCCATACCACTTTCGTAGCATGGTGCATCTCGCCACACGTACATATATATATCCTTTTCAAAACCAAAACATTTTAGGTACCTATCCCGTATACCAAGATTCATACTATACTTGCAAACCATTTTGAATACGCATCTAAATAGGTATAACGAGCCAAGCTCCCAAAATCGGCATATATAAAACCTATATATAGTTTTGAAAACGGATATTGAAAACAAGTCATGAAGGTTATACGGTATTGTCCACAGTTTGAAAATATTTATATATAACTCCTCACCTTGACCGCAGTTACCAAGAAGAAGTTAACCAAACGAACAACAAACACTTGACCTCCTGTGGCTCACCACCTGTTCAAGACATACACATACTCCACAATTAAGACTTAACTCAAAAGACCATTTAACACGACGTACGGTGAAGTATCATGCTTATCATGAGATACATACATTCAAGGATGATTCTTGTAACGTCCCCACCCGTAATGGAACAAGAGGAGAGCGGCGTCTCAACCCCCGCACTGAAGCACCTCTCAAGTAATAGTGTGAGCCATCACTCAAGAAACACTCCAGCGAACGACTATCTATCAGAACTATACATGTATAACGATGTGGCTATGCAGCGGAAAATCTGAGTATTTTAAAACTTTTCAAAACATGTGCGTGATGGAATGTAACAAGCAAGAACATATTGATCGTGTAAGAGAGACTCGGCATATCAGAACATGTAACATAATCACAAATAAGTACCGATATAGCAGAGTTCAAAATATTGGTAGCAAAGTAATAGAAAGAGTATAACAAAGATACTCAAGTATTCAGAAACATAAAGTAATGCAGCTATGAAATATATGCAAGACACAAAAGAGAAAGTAATACTAAGTCCTGACTGAAACAAAAATGACAATCTAGAGCTTCAAGATACCTCTAGACTGCAGCTGCAGGACCTGAAACCACGAGGCAAGAAAACAGGAGAGGTATTAGTCAAAAGGACTAAGTGAGGGAATACTTAAAAGAAAGTACTGAATGATAAAGAACTTGAAGCAAAGTTCAGAACTGTTAAATGCAATGCTTTAAAGAAGAACTTGAAACAAGTTCGCTTGATAAAACTGTTTGAATGCAATGTTGTAAAAGCATGCACGTTTTAAAACACTTTCATGAATCCTATCACACGCGCACACATATGCTGTTGATGGTTCATAGTTCTTTCATAAAACGGGATAAGGGTAAAGTGAACTTTTCCAGATATGAACCTGTTGGAAAACATAAATCAGAAAGCAGCGGAATTTAAAAAATTTTCCCAACAAAAGGATCTTGGACTCGCAATCGTGTATCCAAATTCGTAGAGATAGAAAACTTACTTTTCTTTTATTCTTTCTTGAAGCGTTTCAAGCCACCCAAGAACGCTCTTCTCGCGGCTTGATCCCCTCTCCTTGGTAAAGCTCGAATCTTCAAACTTCTAACTTGAAGTCTCTAGAGAAAGTCCACCAACTTGATCACAATCTAACTAGTAAGGATGTTAGTTCTCTAGTTAGTGTTTAGGCTTAACCTAGGGTTTTATTTAATCTTGGAGAAAGGAAGGTGTTCAACACATGAACCAAAAGAATTGTCAATTAGCTCTAAAGGAGAGCTTAAGCTCCCCTATATATAGGCAAGGGAGAGAGGCGCCGATCCTAATCCTTGTTGGGCAAGGATTTGGTCCCTCTCTCTCCTATTACTTGATCAACAAATATTCTCCAAGTTTGACTTTGAATTCTAATTCAAATCAACTTTCAAGAGAGCTAAAAATATCCAAACTATTTTTGGATAATTTTATACTTTATTTATTATAAAATAAATAACTTATTTTTATCTAATTAATTAATTCATAATTAATTAACTAGATTATTTTTCTCCAAAATTAGACTTTCTTTTTGTAACGCCCCGCGTTTTCACACGTGTAGGTAAGTGTTACGTGCGCGTTTTTTTTTATTTAATTATATGATTTTATATATTGATTTACTAATTGAATTCGTTTCTAAATTGAATTATTTGTTTAAATTCCATATGTATGTCAATTTGAGTTATGAATATATGAATGAATTTATGACAATGTGAATTTCATGAATTCTGTGTTAATTGAATGGAATTATATGTTTCGTGTAATTTGTGGGCTTGATTGTAACTTATTTGAATGTTTTGGACTCAATTGGAAATTGAGTTTGGGCTTAATTGCCACTTTTTGAAAGTTTAGGGACCTATTTGTATATAGGCAACCCTGAACGGTTTTCGCGATATCTTGAGCTCCGGACCTCGAAATCGAGATCCGTAACCGGCGTGAATTTGTTTCGACGTTACCTATCCATTAAACTTGACCTTATACTTTTTCGATACCGTTTGAACCTTCGACAATGAATCTTTCCACAACCTCGACCTTATAACTTATTTGAACCGTTTACTAAACGAACCGGACTTGAACCGACCCGTATTCTACCCATTTTATCACTAAATATCAGCATTTGTCCCTTATGCATCTCATTTGATCAATCATCATCATCTGAAGAGGCCAAGAAGAGAGCTCCAAGAAACCCTTGTTTTTGATCAACCAACTTTGAGCTCAAGAGTTACCCATCCTCCATCTCTCTCCAAGGTAATAAGTGATTTGCAATCTCCATCTTCTCCTCTATATGTTCATCTAAGTGAAGCATGATAGAAGTTGGGGAATTCATATGGTTTGAATGAAAGCATGAATTGGGGTTTGATCTTGAACTTGGGATTTTAATGGTTTTAAGTGAGAGTTGATGCATGGAATGAGTTGCTCGTCGCTTCCTTATCAATTCTATATGCTTGAATTTTATGTTGGGTGAGTAAAGCATGATTTGCCATTAATGGAGCTTGAAGCTTCCATGGTTGAAAGCTTGTTATGGGATGATCTTTTGCCAACTTTAAATATAAGTTCTTGTATATATGAATGAATTGCATGTTATATGTGAATTATATGGATCAAATTCATGTCTAAGAGTGTATAAGAGCTTCCTTATGGATTAAATTCATTTGAAATGGCAGCTTTGGGGAACCTCTTTTCTTGCTTTTATCTCGTCTATGGCTCGTAATGGTGGATTATATGTAATGTGATTATATTAAAGCTATGTTCTATGATTGATTTTTGATATTGATAACCTTATGAATGCAAGTATGAAAGTATGAATGATATGAACGGGAATGAATACGGTTTTACCATATATTGAATGAGACTTGTTGAATTATGTGTTTAATTGGATTCTATGACATTCATGACCATATTTGAACATATTATTGCATTTTAAGCATTCCTTAACATGTTATTGCATAGCCGAGCGTCAAATGTGGTCATAATTGAGTCTCACACTACCTTTGTCACACAGGTGTTGGTCTAGTGGGTGACGAGGTTGAGCAGTGAGAGCTTTGTCGGGTTCTTTTGTCTACCAGGTGGGTTTTGCTTCTATTAGTTAACAATATGAACCCGAACACCTAATGTGCAAGATTTTGGCCAAAACCCTTTATAGGTATTTATACCAAGTTTTTATGAGCAAATGTTTTAAACGAAAGCCTTTTTCTTGAATATCCTACCAAAATGTTTTGGCGAGTAATGATTGAGTGATCACAATGAATGGGGGCCCGGGACCTAGTGTAGTGGTGAACCAGGGAAGCTTGGGCTGACGGGAATCCATTTATACTAGTTCCAACAAATTCGGCAACCTAGATTTCACTAGGAGATTAGTGAATGAAAGGGGACCCGCGCTTTTGGGGATTCATGTACCCCTCTAGCATTAATGAATGAGGGTTCGGGCCTTGCAAACTCGTTCCCTACCCGGAGGAAAAAAGAGTATATGAATGATCGAATGAATGATCTAATGAATGCGTACGAAAGAAAGAATGCATGAACGAATAAATGAATGAATGATTAATGAATTACATGAGGTGGTGGTTGGAGATAATGCACGCCCTCTCGCCGGGCCACTAATGACCTAATGAATGAAATGAATTGTTATAATCCTATTCGTTATATTTACTTTCCCACTTGGGAAAAAGGATTCAAACCTCGAATAAGGATTATAATTTGCATGTACGTGTTTAAATTCCGCAATATTATGATATTATGCCTATCTTTTTATACCCACCAGTCTGTCTAAGACTGAACCCGGAGTTGTTTCAGTTGTTTTTGCAGGAATGGATGCTAGGCGGGATACAAGTCTGAGAGAGAGTCTTGCATGGTGTCTAGCCTTTCTTTCGTTACACTCATATGATTAATTTTTGATTACTTTGGATTTTGTTATGTATGGAGCGTACATGTATATGGTACCTACATGTATCTTATTCAGGCTTAATTATTGGTACGTATAGCATATAACTCAATATATGAATTACATTTTGGTACCTAGAGCATCTAGCTCAATATATAAGTTATGAATGATTGCTTCCGCTTTTCTATTGCTCTGATTGTTGTTGTTGTTGTTGCTATGTTGGGGTTTAAGTTATAGGCTAGTCCCGCCTGGCTTAGCGAGTGTGTTTGTCTCCGTTCGCTATGATTCGGCACGTGTATGGAAATCCATTTCGTATACGGGTCGGGTCATGGTGCGGGGGATGTGACGTCTCGCGCTCGGGCGTTACATCCTTTGAGTGGTATCAGAGCCCAGGGTTGCAAAACCAGTGTTCTAGTGTCGTGTTGAGTCAGTAGGCCGTTCGGTTGTAGGAATTACTTGTTAATTTGGAGTATTTGCATTTTATATGATTAGGTGTTTTGATGCTTGACTTGAATGATTGAATGAATTTATTGCATTGCCACACATGAACTAAAATTAGCATCCATGTTAGTGTTTGAATTGATAGGATGCCTCCGAGAAGACATCGGGAAAGGTCTCCGGGACACCGTCACCACCGTGATCATTCCCCTAATCCTCCATAGCCGCCTATGAATATGGAGCACTTTATGGAGGCGGTATATAACTACGTGGAACATAGAAGGGCTCAGGATCCTCCAGTACAACCGCAGGCTGAACAACAAGCACCTCCTCCAAATAACCCGAGAGATCACCATGGGTTGTTTTTGAGCTATAACCCTCCAAGATATTCAGGTTCCGTAGATGATGCTATATCGGAAGGATGGCTCACTCGGATTGAGAGGATTTTTAATGTTCGACAATTTACCTCTCAAGAGAAAGCTCAATTTGCTATTTTCCAACTGGATGGGGAGGCATATGATTGGTGGGAACGTACTAGAGAGAAGCTTGAGGTGGAAGGAGAAGAAGTCATTTGGGAAGTCTTTGTAAGGGAATTCGGAGAGGCTTTTGTTCCTGAAGTTGTCCGAGAAAGAAAAGAACAAGAGTTTATGGATCTGAAGCAAGGAACTCGCACGGTGGCCCAGTATCTTTCTCTTTTCAATAGACTTGGTAAGTATGCACCTCACATTACAAGAGATGAAAAGAGAAAGGCAAAGAAGTTCATAGCTGGATTGAGGCAGGATCTAAGGCATGGGCATGCAGGCCATAATTTTGAGTCTCTTGCTGACACTGTACAAAGGGCTTTGGTGTTGGAAGAGGAATACAAGAAAAAGGACCTCATACCTCGCATGCAAATGGGACAAGGATCGGGGTTTGGAAAAGGGAAAAGGCCTATGGTATCTCCTCCTCAGCCATTTCAAGGGCAAGCTAAGAAGTTTCGACCTACAGGAGCTGCTCCGCCGAAGCCACAAGCACCTCCAGCTACTTCTGATCCTCGGCATGATAGGTCACCATGTCTATTTTGTGGAGGCCCGACTCACACCTACAACACTTGCAGAAGGAGGTTGGGACAGTGTTTGATTTCTGGAAAGGCAACACACATGGCCAATACTTGTCCAGATAAGACTCCGGGATATCAACCGGGAGCTCAGAGGCCGATGATCCTAGCTCGCGCTTATGCACTCGCGGGTGAAGAGCAAAATGTGAAAGCCAAGCCTAATGCTATGGTGGAAGGTATGATATGCATCCATAACACGAACATACATGCATTATTTGACCCTGGCGCTACTCATTCTTTTATTTCTTGCAAATTAATTGATACTTTGTGTTTGTCTGTTACGTGCTTAAATGTTTGTTATGTGGTGAGTTCGCCGTTGGGTGGAAGTCTTGAGACGGATCGGGTGGTCAGAGATTGTCTGTTTGGGTTTGAAGGCAGAGAATATCAGGTTGATTTAGTGGTGATGCCGATGAACAGATATGGAGTTATTCTGGGAATGGATTGGTTGTTTCGGTATCACGCCACGGTTGATTGTTTCACGAAGACAATTAAGTTGGGAGAAGAAGGGGTAGTAGAGAAGGAATCAGAGATTACACCTCTTTTGTCGTTTACTGAGGCTCATAAGTTGATAAGGAATAGGGCAACGGGATTTATTGCTTATATCTTGAATAAGCAGAAAGTTCAGGCGAAACTCGAAGAGACTGAAGTGGTGAAGTAATATCTTGAGGTGTTTCCCGAAGTTTTAGGTTCTTTGCCTCTGGATCGAGAGATCGAATTTGTAATAGACTTATATCCGGGATCTGAACCTTATTCTAAGACTCCTTACCGGATGGCATCGGCAGAGTTACAGGAGTTAAAAGTTCAGCTGGAAGATCTTCTTAAGAATGGTTATATTCGACCGAGTTCATCACCGTGGGGCGTGCCGATTCTCTTTGTTAAGAAGAAAGATGGAACCCTGAGGATGTGCATTGACTACCGGGAGTTGAATCGGATTACGGTAAAGAATAAATATCCATTGCCTAATATAAGGAGTTTTTGTTTGATATGCTACAAGGATCAAGAGTGTACTCCAAGCTCGATTTAAGGCAGGGATATTATCAGTTAAAGATTAAGGAGGAAGATATTCCTAAGACAGGATTTAATACCCGGTATGGACATTATGAATTCGTGGTGATGCCATTTGGATTAACTAATGCGCCGGCAGCTTTTATGGATATGATGCATCGGATTTTCCGGCCGTATTTGGATAAGTTTGTTGTGATCTTCATTGATGATATTTTGGTATACTCAAGGTCAGAAGAGGATCATGCTCGGCATTTGAGATTGGTATTGGAGACTTTAAGAGATAATCAGCTTTATGCCAAGTTCAGTAAATTCGAGTTTTGGATCGACAGGGTGAGCTTCTTGGGATATATTATTTCGAGCAAAGGATTAGAAGTGGATCCTTCGAAAATAGAGGCAGTTTCACAGTGGCAGAGTTCTAAGAATGTTTCTGAGATCCGAAGTTTCTTGGGTTTAGCCGGTTACTACCGAAGATTTGTTAAGGATTTCTCTAAGATTGCGGCTCCGTTAACCCGATTAACCAAGAAAGAGGTTCAATTTAAGTGGGATGAAAAGTGTGAAGTTAGTTTTCCGCTCTTGAAGGATAAGTTAACTTCTGCACCGATACTTGCACTTCCGGATGGTATTGAAGGTTTTATGGTGTATACGGATGCTTCCCATGAAGGCTTAGGTTGTGTTTTGATGCAAAATGGGAGAGTAATTGCTTATGCCTCTAGGAAATTGAAAGAGCATGAGAAGAATTATCCCACTCACGACCTTGAACTTGCAGCGGTGATTTTTGCCTTACGGAAGTGGAGACATTATTTGTATGGAACTTCTTTTGAGATTTTCACCGATCACAAGAGTCTTCAGTACTTATTCTCTCAGAAGGAGTTGAATAGAAGGCAACGAAGGTGGATGGAGACTCTCGAGGACTATGATTGTGTGATTAAGTATCACCCAGGCAAAGCTAACGTGGTAGCGGATGCATTGAGCAGGAAGGCTAGTGTATCCAATTTGAAGGTAAATATTGGACAACCAATGGAATTGGTTAAGATAAACGCTCGTATTGGTAACATCTCAGTACATCCAGAGTTGAGGCAACAGATATTTGAGGCACAACGGACCGATGTTGAGATTCAGAAGTTGATTGAGAAGGCTCGATCAGACTCCGAGTGTCCGTTTGGATTCGATGACATGGGAATATTTCGATTTAAGAACAGAGTGGTAGTTCCAACAGAATTGAGAAGAGCTATTTTGGAAGAAGCTCATAAAACTGTCTATTCGGTACATCCTGGTGGAAACAAGATGTATCGGGACTTGAAACAGTATTATTGGTGGAACGGGTTGAAAAGAGACGTAGTGAATTATGTGAAGCAATGTCTGACTTGTCAGCTAGTGAAAGCTGAGCATCAGAAGCCGTCAGGATTATTACAGCCCCTACCTATTCCCGAATGGAAATGGGAACAGATAGCAATGGATTTTGTATCGGGTTTACCTAGAGTGAAAGGTGGATTCGATGGAATTTGGGCAATCGTGGACAGGTTAACCAAGTCAGATAAGATAGGTAAGTTGGGTAAGAGGTATTGTGATGAGATTGTTCGGTTACATGGAGTGCCAGCTAGCATTGTTTCAGACAGGGATCCAAGATTCACTTCCAAGTTCTGGCAAGAGTTACAGAAGTGTCTAGGGACTAAGCTCCAATTCAGTACAACTTTTCATCCACAGACTGATGGACAATCTGAAAGATTAATCAGATATCTTGAGGATATGTTAAGGGCGTGTACGTTGGATTTCTCGAGTTCATGGAATGAACAATTACCCTTAATTGAGTTTGCCTACAACAATAGTTATCAAGCTTCTATAGAAATGGCACCGTATGAGTTTCTTTATGGAAAAAAGTGTCGATCCCTGTTGTTTTTCGATTTGGAAGAATGGAAATGGAGTAAGCAAGAAGGGGTACAAAGAGGTGAAAGGAAAGATAAACCTTCTAAAGCTATTCAGGATGCTATTGAAAAAGTTCAGATTATTCGACAACGGATGAAAGCAGCTCAAGATCGACAGAAAAGTTATGCAGACAAGCAAAGGAAAGATCTTGAATTTGAAGTTGGGGATAGGGTATTCCTGAAAGCTTCACCTCGGAAAGGATTTACCCGAATTGGAAAAGGAGGAAAGTTGAATCCCCGATATTTGGGACCTTATGAGATTTTGGAGAGAATCGGAGATACAACTTATAGATTGGATTTACCTCCAAGTTTAACGGGTATTCACAATGTCTTCCATATATCACAACTTCGGAAATACTATCCCGATGAATCCGTGATCATACCGGTTGAGGAAGCGGAGCTAGAACCGAATCTCACTTTTGTTCAGAAACCAGTTAAGGTTTTGGATCGAAAATTTCAAGAACTTCGAAACAGACGGTTTCCCTTGGTGAAAGTATTGTGGCGAAGTGATAAGACGGAGGAAGCTACGTGGGAAATGGAAGAGAAAATGAAGAAGTTCTATCCCGAGTTGTTTCCGACCGAGCAATGAATCCGAGGATGGATTCTCTTTAAGGGGGAGAGGTTGTAACGCCCTGCGTTTTCACACGTGTAGGTAAGTGTTACGTGCGTGTTTTTTTTATTTAATTATATGATTTTATATATTGATTTACTAATTGAATTCGTTTCTAAATTGAATTATTTGTTTAAATTCCATATGTATGTCAATTTGAGTTATAAATATATGAATGAATTTATGACAATGTGAATTTCATGAATTCGATGTTAATTTGAATGGAATTATATGTTTCGTGTAATTTGTGGGCTTGATTGTAACTTATTTGAATGTTTTGGACTCAATTGGAAATTGAGTTTGGGCTTAATTGCCACTTTTTGAAAGTTTAGGGACCTATTTGTATATAGGCAACCCTGAACGGTTTTTGCGATATCTTGAGCTCCGGACCTCGAAATCGAGATCCGTAACCGGCGTGAATTTGTTTCGGCGTTACCTATCCATTAAACTTGACCTTATACTTTTTCGATACCGTTTGAACCTTCGACAACGAATCTTTCCACAACCTCGACCTTATAACTTGTTTGAACCGTTTACTAAACGAACCGGACTTGAACCGACCCGTATTCTACCCATTTTATCACTAAATATCAGCATTTGTCCCTTATGCATCTCATTTGATCGATCATCATCATCTCAAGAGGCCAAGAAGAGAGCTCCAAGAAACCCTTGTTTTTGATCAACCAACTTTGAGCTCAAGAGTTACCCATCCTCCATCTCTCTCCAAGGTAATAAGTGATTTGCAATCTCCATCTTCTCCTCTATATGTTCATCTAATTAAAGCATGATAGAAGTTGGGGAATTCATATGGTTTGAATGAAAGCATGAATTGGGGTTTGATCGTGAACTTGGGATTTTAATGGTTTTAAGTGAGAGTTGATGCATGGAATGAGTTGCTCGTCGCTTCCTTATCAATTCTATATGCTTAAATTTTATGTGGGGTGAGTAAAGCATGATTTGCCATTAATGGAGCTTGAAGCTTCCATGGTTGAAAGCTTGTTATTGGATGATCTTTTGCCAACTTTAAGTATAAGTTCTTGTATATATGACTGAATTGAATGTTATATGTGAATTATATCGATTAAATTCATGTCTAAGAGTGTATAAGAGCTTCCTTATGGCTGCCCCTGTTTTTGCAAGCTTTTCCCTCGAGAAACAGAGCTTTTGCTCTGTTTTTCTTGGCAAAACGATGAGCTGACACGGCCGTGTCAGCTTTGAACTGAAAATGGACACGGCCGTGTTGGGCTCTCGATTTTGAATTTTTCTGAATTTAAACCTCGGACACGGCCGTGTCCAATTCCTTTGAAAAATCAACACGGCCGTGTCAAGCTCTCGACTTGGAATTTTTGGATTTTTAAACCTCGGACACGGCCGTATCCGTTTCCTTTGAAAACTCAACACGGCCGTGTCATTTGAAATGGCAGCTTTGGGGAACCTCTTTTCTTGATTTTATCTCGTTTATGGCTCGTAATGGTGGATTATATGTAATGTGATTATATTAAAGCTATGTTCTATGATTGATTTATGATATTGATAACCTTATGAATGCAAGTATGAAAGTATGAATGATATGAACGGGAATGAATACGGTTTTACAGTATATTGAACGAGACTTGTTGAATTATGTGTTTAATTGGATTCTATGATGTTCATGACCATATTTGAACATATTATTGCATTTTAAGCATTCCTTAACATGTTATTGCATAGCCGAGCGTCAAATGTGGTCATGATTGAGTCTCACACTACCTTTGTCACACAGGTGTTGGTCTAGTGGGTGACGAGGTTGAGCAGTGAGAGCTTTGTCGGGTTCTTTTATCTACCAGATGGGTTTTTCTTCTATTAGTTAACAATATGACCCCGAACACCTAATGTGCAAGATTTTGGCCAAAACCCTATATAGGTATTTATACCAAGTTTTTATGAGCAAATGTTTTAAACGAAAGCTTTTTTCTTGAATATCCTACCAAAATGTTTTGGCTAGTAATGATTGAGTGATCACAATGAATGGGGGTCCGGGACTTAGTGTAGTGGTGAACCGGGGAAGCTTGGGCTGACGGGAATCCATTTATACTAGTTCCAACAAATTTGGCAACCTGGATTTCACTAGGAGATTAGTGAATGAAAGGGGACTCGCGCTTTTGGGGATTCATGTACCCCTCTAGCATTAATGAATGAGGAAAAAAGAGTATATGAATGATCGAATGAATGATCTAATGAATGCGCACGAAAGAAAGAATGCATGAACGAATGAATGAATGAATGATTAATGAATTACACGAGGTGGTGGTAGGAGATAATGCACGCCCTCTCGCTGGGCCACTAATGACCTAATGAATGAAATGAATTGTTATAATCCTATTCGTTATATTTACTTTCCCACTTGGGAAAAAGGATTCAAACCTCGAATAAGGATTATGATTTGCATGTACGTGTTTAAATTCCGCAATATTATGATATTATGCCTATCTTTTTATACCCACCAGTCTGTCTAAGACTGAACCCGGAGTTGTTTCAGTTGTTTTTGCAGGAAGGGATGCTAGGCGGGATACAAGTCTGAGAGAGAGTCTTGCATGGTGTCTAGCCTTTCTTTCGTTACACTCATATGATTACTTTTTGATTACATTGGATTTTGTTATTTATGGAGCGTACATGTATATGGTACCTATTTGTATCTTATTCAGGCTTAAATATTGGTACATAGAGCGTATAGCTCAATATATGAATTACATGTTGGTACCTAGAGCATCTAGCTCAATATATAAGTTATGAATGATTGCTTCCGCTTTTCTGTTGCTCTGATTGTTGTTGTTGTTGTTGTTGCTATGTTGGGGTTTAAGTTATAGGCTAGTCCTGCCTGGCTTAGCGAGTGTGTTTGTCTCCGTTCGCTATGATTCGGCACGTGTACGGAAATCCATTTCGTATACGGGTCGGGTCATGGTGCGGGGAATGTGACGTCTCGCGCTCGGGCATTACACTTTTTAATTCAAAATTAAAACAAAGTCTATTAAATAATTAACATATTAATTATTTAATTACCAAATAATTATTCACGCATATGCACAAGTGTCCATGAAGGACACGTGTCACGCACGTGACCCACACGTGTGAATTCACACGTGTAGAACCCTCTAGGCTCGATTAACTCGTTTAATCATTTTAAAGCCTCAACTCATGTAACCAAGTTGTTGTGTGTGACCTTCTAGGTTCTCAATTCAATTAGCAGTGACCCTAATTAATTAATTCACTAATTAATTAATCAGTCCACAGATTAAACGACCATAGTCTAGCAACAGGTGTTTAACCCCTAGCTGAATTGGAATGTTCGGATTCGACAGAACCTTAAGTCATTGATTCATGTGAGATACAATCCTCCTACTTACTATCTCTCAACCAAGATCTAGGGTAAGGGAATAATCAGAACCCTAATAATCCGGTCTTAAAGCTAAGTGCATTTCATATCCATTTGATCAATCCAAGAAACCCTTTTCTTGATGTCTTGATCTAATACCTTGGCCAAGGACTCCATATGGCATATGAATGACTTACACAATAAGAGATCACCTTGCAAATGCAAGTGTAGGTCCTTTCTTGATTCTCATTCACTTTCATGGATCACTTGTGCAGCCCCAGCATAAGCCTTGAATCAGTTATCTAAGGCGACACCCTTTAAAGCTTATACCTAAGACTACAGAGTTAACTCATAAAGTGGCAAGGAACCTCAAGTCTAAGGATCAATTAATCACATCAATGACTCGTGAGATATTTCCTAATCTGGAAGTTTCTATTTTGCTGAAATAGAAACTCCCTTTCCCATTTAGGAATGTTCTCACACGGGGCACCTCAGTGAACTTACTTATTAAAGTAAGCACCCTCATGTATCACGCACGTATCAACTATACACTTTGCACCTCCATGAAACATGGTGGTCCTTCTTAAGGGCATGATCCCACAAGCAAGCCTTAGAGGAGTCAGGTTGACACTCCCACTGTCTGTAGGACTCATCGGCTTGGAGTAATTTACTAATCATGACTTATGTGATATAGGGCTCGTTTCATGAACCATTTCACCTAAATGGTAGAGTCCTAAAGTCATCAGGATTAGGGGAGTTCTTATACATGCACAGATAAAGTAAACGCATACCAAACAAGAGCATATAAAGAAGTGTTGCCCCAATTCGTTATTTTATTCAAAGATTGTCTGTGATTACAGTAAGGAAAAGCACAAAGCGGATATACAATCGGCTTTCTAGGGCACTATTCCTAACAAACTCCCACTTGCCCGTCAAAGCCATTCTAAAGCTACTCTAAGTCCCATCTTCTGAAGATGACCTTGGAAAGCTTCTCGACTAAGGGGTTTAGTAAGTGGATCTGCCACGTTCTCTGCTGATGTGACCCTCTCAATTAGCACATCTCCTCTTTTGAAAATATCATGGATTAGGTGATACTTCCTCATAATGTGCTTGGTCCGTTGGTGAGATCTTGGTTCTCTTGCTTGAGCAACCGCCCCAGTGTTGTCACAAAACACAGTAGTGGGGTCTTTCATGCTAGGAGCAACATTCAACTCTTGAATGAAGTTTCTAATCCAAACACCTTCCTTAGCTGCATCATTTGCAGCTAAGTATTCGGCCTCAGTGGTCGAATCTGCAGTGGTAGTTTGCTTGGAACTCTTCCAACTCACTGCTCCGCCGTTTAGGCAGAAAATGTATCCTGACATTGACTTAAATTCATCTAAGTCAGATGCAAAACTTACATCACAGTATCCTTCGACATTAAGATCTTTCTGACCTCCGTAAACTAAGAATAAATCTTTAGTACTTTTTAAGTACTTAAGAATATTCTTCACGGCAGCCCAGTGACCATCTCCAGGGTCAGATTGGAAACGACTCGTTACACTAAGTGCGTAAGCCACATCCGGTCGAGTACATAACATTGCATACATTATGTTACCTATTGCTGATGCATAAGGTGTATGAGTCATTCTTTCCTTCTCAAGGTTAGTCTTAGGACACATCTTCTTTGAAAGACACGTTCCTACACTCATAGGAAGGTTCTTAACCTTTGCTGACTCGATATTGAATCTCTTCAATACTTTGTCAATGTACATCGATTGTGATAGTCCTATTAACCTTCTAGATCTATCTCTACAGATTTTAATTCCAAGGATATAGGACGCATCACCAAGATCTTTCATCTCGAATTGGTTCAATAACCATAACTTAGTCACTTTCATGTCATCCTTCGAATTCCCAATAAGAAGGATGTCATCAACATAAAGTACTAAGAATTGCACTGAGGTCTCAAATTCCTTTCTATACACATATGATTCATTCGAAATTTGGATGAAGCCAAACGCTTTGACCGATTCATCAAATCGAATGTTCCAATTCCTAGAAGCCTGTTACAATCCATAGATTGATCTTTGGAGTTTGCAAACCTTTTTCTCACTCCCACTGAATGTGAAACCTATGGGTTGCTCCATATAAATGTCTTTATCAATGTCACCATTGAGAAAGGCAGTTTTCACATCCATTTGCCTTATCTCATAGTCATAATATGCAGCAATGGCAAGCATGATCTGAATAGACTTTTGCATTGCAACTGGTAAGAAGGTTTCGTCAAAGTCCATGCCGGGTCTTTGAGTAAATCCTTTTGCAACCAGTCTTCCTTTGTAGGCTGCAATGCTTCCATCAACTCCAAGCTTTCTCTTAAAGATCCATTTGCAACCTATGGGTTTGACCCCATCAGGAAAATCTACCAAGGTCCAAACTTGGTTGGAGTTCATGGAATCCATTTCGGATTACATGGCTTTTATCCACTGTTCAGAGTCAGAATCTGAAAGTGCCTCCTCATATGTTAAAGGATCATTATCCTTTTGAGAGATTTCATGGAAGAATCCATACCATCTCTCCGGCTGTCTAGGGGTGCGTTCAGAACGCCTTAGAGGAGGATTTACATGTGTATCAAAATTTGTGATTGGCTGTGGTTGATCAGTAGGGGATGTTTCTTCAGTGGGTGGCGTGGGGTTACTTTGTACTTCTTCTAATTCTATGATCTTGCCTTTCTTTTCTTTAAGGAACGGTTCCTCAAGAAAAGTGGCATTTCTGGAAACAAACACCTTTTGCTCAGATTGATCATAGAAGTAGTATCCTATGGATTCCTTAGGATAACCTACAAAGTAGCATAAGTTAGCACGAGATTCTAACTTATCTCCCACTGTCCTCTTCACGTAAGCAGGACAACCCCAAATTATTAAGTAAGAATAACTAGGGACTTTACCATGCCACATTTCATAGGGCGTTTTAGGGACTGACTTAGAGGGAACTAGATTCAAAATCTTTGCTGCACTTTCTAGGGCATAACCCCAGAAAGAAGGTGGTAAGTCAATGAAACTCATCATGGAACGAACCATATCAAGTAAGGTTCGATTCCTTCTCTCAGAAACCCCATTAAGCTGAGGAGTTCCCGGAGGAGTCCACTGAGAGATAATCCCATTATCTTTGAGATGATTAAGGAATTCTTCACTAAGATACTCGCCTCCTCGATCAGATCGAAGTGCTTTGATCTTGTGACCAGTTTGGTTCTCAACCACTTTTTGAAATTCTAAGAATTTCTCAAAAGCTTCAGATTTATACTTCATTAAGTATACATAACCATACCGACTAAAGCCATCAGTAAAGGTTATGAAATACTGATGATTGTTTCTAGTGCTTACACTAAGCGGTCCACAAACATCAGTATGGATCAAATCCAAAACCTTAGCGGCACGTTCCACAGTTCCTTTAAAAGGAACTTTGGACATTTTTCCTGTGAGACAGGATTCGTAAGAAGTTAACTCCTTAAGATCATTTTTAGAGAATGATCCTAAAGTGTTTATCTTGCTAATTCTGTTCTTGGAAATGTGTCCTAATCTAGCGTGCCATAAGGGAGCTGAAACTTTGTCATCTCTCTTACGCTTCGTTTTGTCGTTGTATATTCATAATATTGATATTCTGAGTTAGATAAAGTCCATTATTTAGAGTACCGATGTGAACGGAAGAGTTGTTCCGTTTGATAAAGTATTTACCATTCTTAATATAAGTTTCATAACCTTCACAATCTAATATTGGAACTGAAATTATATTACGAATAATGCTCGGTACATAAAGGACTTTATTCAAGACTAACTCAAAACTACCTAAATCTAATCTAATTGTGCCTAAAGCTCGAGCTTCAACGTTTGAGCCATCACCGATCTTCAAGACACATTCTCCTTCTTTTAGTTGTTGGACTTCACTTAGCATCTGTACATCATTACAGATATGAGTTCCACAACCTGTATCAAGTACCCAAGAACTAGAATTAATAGAAAGATTTATTTCAACGAGAAAGATACATTTCTTTAGAGTAGCCTTGTACTCTGGGCAGTTTCTCCTCCAATGTCCCGCTTTGCTACAATGGAAGCAAACATCCTCTTTCTGATCACGCTTCTTCTTTTGGGCCTTCCCCTTCGAAACACCACCAGTGGGCCTAAGTGGTTTCTTCTTCTTCTTTTGGGCATTTTTGCCCTTACCTTTAGAAGGCCTAGAAGAGGAAGATGGAGCATTCACCATCAAAACCTCATTGTCCTTCTTGTTCGTGCTTTCAGCAGTCACAAGTTGACTAATCAGCTCAGCTACAGTAGCACCAGCATAATTCATGTTGAAGTTAAGGACAAATGGGTTGAATGATGGTGGGAGCGAAGCTAGCAACAAATCCACTGAAAGCTCATCTTTCAGTGGCATGTCCATGGAGGCAAGTTTCTCAGTAAGGGCAAGAAACTTGAGTCCATATTCATGGACACTTGAACCTTCCCTCATTCTCAAGTGGAACAATTCCTTTGAAGTGTTATACCTTGTAACACGTTCATGAGCGCGGTAAAGTTGCTCTAAGTGGTCGTAAATCTCCCAAGCGAATTCCATGGCCTCATGTTGCCTTTGCAAGTCTGGAGACATGTTAGCCAACATAAGGCAACGGGCTTGGAGATTATCATCCTTCCACTTCTGAATCGCATCCCGCTCGGCCCGAGTGGGAGCATCCCCTTCGGGACTAGCCTCCCCTTCGAAGAGAACATAAGTTCTCTTCTCAGAATCTAAAATGATTTTTAGATTCCTCAGCCAATCAGAATAGTTGGGAAAAATCAACTTGTTTGACTCGAGGATCGATACAAGAGGGTTTTTGGTTGCCATTTCAAAACACGTAGAGAATCACAGAATCTACGACCTAAATGGTAAAATAAAGAACTAGTGAGCATGCTGAATTATAACGATATACAAAAGATAAGGTCTTTAATCTAATGTAGCTCCCACTGTTTTTCAAAGATCTATAATTCCCAAAGATCTAAGAGGAACATGTTTCCCAATGGGTACTAAGATCCTAGGCATTTTACCTCGAACCCACGACTCGCGGACATTCTAAGTAAGAACCCTAGGTAGGTACAACTTACCAATTCTAACACCTTTAGAACTCTTAGTAGTTATTTTTGCATCACCTATCTTTCAATATGGACCCACGACTCGTGCGACATCGACATTTACTTAGGCGTTAAGCTAGACCCATCAATCATAAGATCATGATCAAAACTTAGTTCGAACGACCCACGACTCGCGGACATCGCCCTTGCTAAAATTGACCGTGAAATATTGATCATTTAAAATGATCAATTAGGTAACTAAGAACAAATAAGCTCCACTAGCTATCCCACGACTCGCGGACAATAACTAGCTTCACTTACTAAACTTAAAACCTATTGATGGAATGCTAGGAATTTAATTCAAAATTTGCATCTCGAATTTAAATACCTATTTGTTCGAAATTAGCTTAATATTTAATGGGAATTTTCGAATCAACCGAAGAGTTGTTCGGTTCGACCTCACCAACATATATGTTATACAATTTTATTAGTCTTGATTAATGCAAGTACACTTAAATGCATTTCAAATAAGCACATAAACAGATAACATGTCCTAGCATGATACTAATATGTAATGATCATGGGTTCTACCTATCTTATGCGTGATATGTGGGAGCCACTCCACAATCACAAGTTCTAACATACGTGCCACATAAACAGTTTAAATCACATAAGGGAAAGCGGTAACAAAATACGAGCCCTATCTCTATTACATTTTTACAATTGAGATTCCCCTCCCTAACATTTTGAGGGGTCTTCACTTATGGCCTCCTTGTTACTTGAATGTGGTCCATCTTACTCCATGGGTGCATTGTCTCCAAAATGAAAATAAAACCTCACCACCTATCTCTACTCTCAAATTACAATAAAAGGAAAAAGACATAAAGTAATAAGGCTCAATCTTCATATTGGCCTTAGACAATTACACAGGGCATACCCCGGCCTCAAAAACAGTAATATGGAAAGCCACATAATAAATCACATAACAGTACGCACATAAGTGAGGCTCCAACCTCAATTGAAAAACGCAACTATAGGGCTCCAACCCCAATTTAAACCATCCATGTGCATAAATTAAAACCATACATAGATCTAAACCCATGATCACCTAACATGCTTTTGCGAGAATTTAAATTTAACCAATAAATTAAAATTCCCGTTTTAAGCTCTAATAGCTTAAAACACGACTTAGATGCAATTCTTTTCAAGAGCCTTTTCAATAAAACCCGAAAAACAATAGACTAATAAAATTCCAATTAATTTCTGAAAATTAATAATTTTATTCTTTCAATATTTTCAGAAAATAGAGATTGTAATTTTTCCAAAATTTAAATCGCTTAATTTCTCAAAAAACCCAATTTAATCAAAATTTTTAAAATAATTTTTATTTTAGCAAAACTAATTTTAAAAGATAAAACTAAAATAAAATTAAATGGGATTTTAAGGACCGAAAACACGAAACATGAGAAACACGAAAACACGGGCCAGGACGACGCGGGATCGCCCGCCCGCCGCGCAGGAACGCGCTAGGCGCGCTCCAGCGCTGCGCACAGCCGGCAGCGATTGCCGCCAGCGTGTGCGCACCAGGCTCGCCCTTGCGCGCAGACGTGCTGCGTTGGCAGGCAGTCCCACCCATCCCTGGGCGGGCGCTCCCATGTGGTTACGGGAGGAACAGGCGGCTGTCCCGCACGGTTGCGGGACAGGCGAGCAAGGAGCCTAGGCGGGCGGGATGCCTCCCGCGCGGATGCGGGAGGGATGGGCGGCGGCGATGGGGCTTGGGCGTGCGACGTCCTAGCACGCCCAGGCCCTTTCTTTTCGTGTCCCGTTTCGTATTTTTGGGTTTCTCCAAAACCCGGTTCAATCCAAAATTAAAAAATTCGATTTAAACATATTTCAATCAAAACGGTTTTCAAAAACACAATTTAAGAAAACAGTTTCAGAAATTCAAGAAAAATTACAGTTTCGTAATTCAGGCTTTCTAAAAGAACTCATGAATACCTAATTCGCATCTAAGCCTAAGAATTTCTACCAAATTCAGAATAATTGAGATGAATCAGAAACACGATTAACGAGGTGGCTCTGATACCACTTGTTGGAAAACACAAATCAGAAAGCAGTAGAATTTAAAAAATTTTCCGAACAAAAGGATCTTGGACTCGCAATCGTGTATCCAAATTCGTAGAGATAGAAAACTTACTTTTTTCTTATTCTTTCTTGAAGCGTTTCAAGCCACCCAAGAGCGCTCTTCTCGCGGCTTGATCCCCTCTCATTGGTAAAGCTCGAATCTTCAAACTTCTAACTTGAAGTCTCTAGAGAAAGTCCACCAACTTGATCACAATCTAACTAGTAAGGATGCTAGTTCTCTAGTTAGTGTTTAGGCTTAACCTAGGGTTTTATTTAATCTTGCAGAAAGGAAGGTGTTCAACACATGAACCAAAAGAATTGTCAATTAGCTCTAAAGGGGAGCTTAAGCTCCCCTATATATAGGCAAGGGAGAGAGGCGCCGATCCTAATCCTTGTTGGGCAAGGATTTGGTCCCTCTCTCTCCTATTACTTGATCATCAAGTATTCTCCAACTTTGACTTTGAATTCTAATTCAAATCAACTTTCAAGAGAGCTAAAAATATCCAAACTATTTTTGGATAATTTTATACTTTATTTATTATAAAATAAATAACTTATTTTTATCTAATTAATTAATTCACAATTAATTAACACATTAATTATTTAATTACCAAATAATTATTCACTCATATGCACACGTGTCCATGAAGGACACGTGTCACGCACGTGACCCACAGGTGTGATTTCACACGTGTGGAACCCTCTAGGCTCGATTAACTCGTTTAATCATTTTAAAGCCTCAACTCATGTAACCAAGTTGTTGTGTGTGACCCTCTAGGTTCTCAATTCAATTAGCAGTGGCCCTAATTAATTAATCAGTCCACAGATTAAACGACCATAGTCTAGCAACAGGTGTTTAACCCCTAGCTGAATTGGAATGTTCGGATTCGACAGAACCTTAAGTCATTGATTCATGTGAGATACAATCCTCCTACTTACTATCTCTCAACCAAGATCTAGGGCAAGGGAATAATCAGAACCCTAATAATTCGGTCTTAAAGCTAAGTGCATTTCATATCCATTTGATCTCAATCCAAGAAACCCTTTTCTTGATGTCTTGATCTACTGCCTTGGCCAAGGACTCTATATGGCATATGAATGATTTACACAATAAGAGATCACCTTGCAAATACAAGTGTAGGTCCTTTCTTGATTCTCATTCACTTTCATGAATCACTTGTGCAGCCCCAGCATAAGCCTTTAATCAGTTGTCTAAGGCGACACCCTTTAAAGCTTATACCTATGGCTACAGACTTAACTCATAAAGTGACAAGGAACCTCAAGTCTAAGGATCAATTAATCACATCAATGACTCGTGAGATATTTCCTAATCTGGAAGTTTCTATTTCCTAAAATAGAAACTCTCTTTCCCATTTAGGAATGTTCTCACACGGGGCACCTCAGTGAACTTACTTATTAAAGTAAGCACCCTCATGTATCACGCACGTATCAACTATACACTTTGCACCTCCATGGAACAAGGTGGTCCTTCTTAAGGGCTTGATCCCACAAGCAAGCCTTAGAGGAGTCAGGTTGACACTCCCACTGTCTGTAGGACTCATCGGCTTGGAGTAATTTACTAATCATGACTTATGTGATATTGGGCTCGTTTCATGAACCATTTCACCTAAATGGTAGAGTCCTAAAGTCATCAGGATTAGGGGAGTTCTTATACATGCACAGATAAAGTAAACGCATACCAAACAAGAGCATATAAAGAAGTGTTGCCTCAATTCGTTATTTCATTCAAAGATTGTCTGTGATTACAATAAGGAAAAGCACAAAGCGGATATACAATCGGCTTTCTAGGGCACTATTCCTAACAGAACCATCCTTTATGAAACAGAATTTTGCCTGCAAGCTAGGCTCCTCCATCCTTGCTCTAGAAAACATGATCTGGTAGAGCATCGGACCAGGATCAACAATAATTCCACGTATAGTAGAGTATCGGACCAAGATCAACAATAACCCCACATATAGTAGAGCATCGGACCAAGGTCAACAACAACTCCGCACACAGTAGACTATCGGACCAAGGTCAACGACAACTCTCACAAACATATACAAACATGCACCATCCTCCACCGGTAGTCACTTCGGGTAGCTAGCCCTAGGCGTCCTATAAACATGTAATGGGAACAGATTTGTTGTCCGTTCCCAGACAGATTGTCCTGATTTAGCAAACCTCCTGTTAAAACTCGGTGTCAATTGTCTAAGTGTGGCGGCTGGTATTGGTGATGTCGTTGGCGCACACCTCCCGAACATCACCTCCACACATAACCACCGGGCCCAAACTGTAAAATGTATGCTTGCATTTAAGAATTAGCAGTGACTAGAGTACCACTCCAGTATGCTAACAATAACATGTGAAACTGTAAATGTAACATATGATGTTGTTTGTAAAACATATGATTCTGTCTGTAAAACATGTGATGCTGTCTGTAAACTGTACTTTGAAAACATATGCAGATCATGTAACTGTCTTTGAACAAGAATGCAGAACTTTGGAAAACATGTGCTGTAGATCAAGGTATACTATTAAAGTATGGATGATCCTTTCAAAAGAATGTCCCGATAAAAGGGAAAGTTCAAAACGAGGTTAAGCTTTGAATTTCAAAACATATGATACGATAGTATAAAGTTGGAAAACACTTATAACTTCACCTCAGCTAATAGTAACAAAAGATAGGTAGACAGATTATGTGGTGCCCTGGGGATCCCAGTGCTCAACTTTAACTCCTGTAGGTGGTGTACTAGAGTGAGCTTAAGAACTAAGACCCACTACTAACCAAGATGTATATGAAATTCACGAAACAATGAACAAGGAACATGTAAAGAACATGTAACACAAGAGAGTAATACCATTTAAGGTATTCAAGAAAGGTAACACACAAGGGAATACGTTAAAGTGAGTTACTCTTAACGTTAGACTATGATCTTACTATAACCGAGTAAGCTTTAGTCAAATTATGAATCCTATCGCAAACCTTAGGTTAAGAAACAAGTCCACGAAAGAAAACACATTTTAGACCCTGGATATGGAAACCCTAGGTGCAAATGTCTATTAGGAAAGCACAAGTTTTATTTCATTTTTACTATTCAAAAGCACTATTCAAAAGTACTATTCAAGATTACTATTCCAGATTATTCACATGTCGGGTCAAAGGGTCGGGTCAAACCCTTACTATGCACACACACCCACACACACGGTACACACATACCCCATGCACGTACACATACACACACACACGGCATGCACACACACACACACCCTAATTAAATTATGATCTTGATTATAACCTATAGTTTCAAGTTCATGTTAATATAATCAAGTGTGATCTAGGTTAAAGTTATAACCTATGGTTAAGAGATCCAATTAAGGCATAAGATCAAGTTATGAAACACTATTCCATCTTAGGTTATAACATGTGATAATATTAAAGTGTATAACATATGATCAAGGCTTTAATCCATCAATCCATATCATATCATAAGCTCAATTCATAATTCAAGAATCATATAACAATGTGACAACATGTCACAACATATATCATATCATATCATATACCTTTAGGCGTGTAACATGTAACAATTTAATTCAATACCAACATGTAACAAGTTGTGACATAATTAATTGTAAATCACTATTCCATTAGCTAGCATGCATGAAACTAATTCAAATGCCATTGTCATGCATCAATTCTCATAATATAACAATCATATCACATGATCATAGCATATACTAGAGCAATTCATAACATATTCAGGCATATACTAAACAATTGAAACATATAAACAACTATTCAAACATATCATGAATACTATAAAATAAATGCATAAAATAAAATCCTATATGGCTTAGGGAAGACCCTAAGACCCAACCTAAACATAATATAAACATACCATAACATAAAAACATAAACTAAACATAACATAAACTAAAGCATAAAAAATAAAACAACTAACCTATGCTCAGAAGGGGGGGAGACGACAAGAGGGGGAGAGGAAGAGAAGAAAGGGTGTTGTTAACACAACATATGAGCAAGGATTCAAATGCCATGAGAGGGGTATTTATAGGTGTTGGGAAGCCCCTCACATTGGAAATAAACTTGAGGTAAGGGTATGGGAGCAAAAGTGTATAGCTTCTCTGGGAAGCTTCATCAATCATGAACCAAATTTGGGACTGCTGGGGGGTATTTCAGTAATTTCATGGCAACGAATCGAGGATAAGTGGATGGAAGTTTAACCATTCCGACCGGGTAAAAATTAGCTTCGAAACGCATATTCATTCGTCGAAATCGGATTTACCGTTTGAAAGATACATTAGTTTTAGTGAATAAAAGTTTAGAAACTCAACAAGAGTAAAAAACGACTTTCTAGAATGATTTTCAAGTCCGGATTGTTTCCAAAATTCAAGAAATAAATCGAGAAGCATTTTGAATCCAATATCGACTATAAAACGTTTTACCGTTAAAAAGTTGAAAACGTAGAGTGAATAGTGAATCCTCACGTACGACTTCAAAATTTCAAGCTAGGGTTTGAATCAAGAGTTGTAAAACATTTCAAAAATCTTGAAATAGCTCAAGTAGTGCAAATCCGAAGAGAAAACATTTTCCAAATGAAAACAGTTCGTAGAAGGAATAGTGAACTAGGGTTTTCGTAAACATTTTCAATAAAACCAATGCTCAGAATAGATTTCCAAGTCAAGAATGATTTCAAAAGACTCGTCTCGACTCAAGGATCGATTCGACTGTAAACTTGGGTAGGAAAGGTATCAGAATCAAAAGCTCATTCTCAGATGAGTAGTAACTTTGGTCAGTAAGTTCGAAAAATACCCTTATGGTTCAAGAAAGACTTTCTGAGCTCGGGAAATAAGTTGAAACGATTGGGAAACATGTGTGATGAACCTCTAGGGTTCGAGTAGCAATATGAACAAGGTAGGCTCGGGTTATGAATAGTAAACTGTATCAAAGGTCAAGAATTTCCCCTTAAAACATGTCAGATCATATACGAGCACAAAGTTCATGTAAGAATGCAATGCATGATGATTCAAAAAGGTGGATCACGGGCTATAAACGCTTTACCAATGCCCTTAACTTACTGTTTTCATCCAAGCCCTGTTTTGGGCTGTTACAATTCTAATATGCGTATCATGATATGTCATAGCCAAATAAGGCATAAAGAATGCACAACAAGTCATGGATAGGCATAAGTTTAACTACATAAATCATAAGAGCTCAATGGAGATGTATGTAACCTTAACAATTATCGATCATACATAAACGGAACATAAGAGTCCAATTTCCATAAGTTATCCAGTTGATTGACTGCACATTAGCAAGTAAGTTTCAAGCAAGTACTAGAAGCATTCAAGATTTCACATGTATAAATATGATTCCAAATAAGATAAATCATTCACGGGGGTTGGGATGTGTATTGGAAGTAAAAACAAGGCAAAACGGTCAAGAAACATAAGGCACAAGAATTCAACCCAAGAGTATTCACACGGCCGTTTAGCTTTTAAGTTCAATTATAAAACGGGCGTTTAAGGCTTCTCGGCATAGAACAGTAGGCGTCTACATGGCCATTTGGGGATTTAGTTGAAAGATGAAACGGCCATTTGGGGCCATCTATCCAACACGAAAATAAGGTTTCAAACATAATATAAAGTACGTTCCAAGTTCATAAGATTATAAGAATGATATCACATTTTGCATAATTACATCATACAAATCCATCAAAGTCCAACAAAGATCATTCATTCAAAATACTAAGTTCATATCTCATGTGAAATGCATAAATAAGAACAATTCGGTCATTTAAATGTGTATGAAATTTGCAAGATTCTAAACATAGCAATTACGAGTCATACTTGACAATTAATTCAATTATTATACATAAGACATCATAATCTTAGTCAAGGATAAGTTCATGTAACGTTATTACATTCATACGTCATGCTCAATATGAATAAGGCATATATTTAATCACATAAAGTCATGCTTTTAAGCTTAACGGCATATTCTCGATTCATTTGTATCATACTTTAGGAATTCATAACATGTTTTGGCATACGAGCTCAATCATAGTATAATTCATAGTTTCATGGAAATTACACAAACATCCCCTAAGCAATTCATAAAGGTTTAGGAAAATTACACAAACATCCCCTATGTTATTCTTTCAGTTTCTAAGTCATAGCATGAATACCCGTTATGGTTTCTAGCAACATTACACAAACACCCCCTATAATTAAACAAGCATAAATTCAAGACTTATGTATATCATTCAAATAGACAATTCGACATGGTTTGATCTATTAAAGTGCGAGTCCTAATTTCAACATTCCAACAAGATTCAATATAACCAAATATATATATATATATACGTATTCCATTAAGCAATTTCACATAATTCCCGTACCAACTGCGTACCTGTTAGGAATAGTGCCCTAGAAAGCCAATTAGTCATAAATCCGTTTTGAGACTTTCCTAGTATCACAAACAATCTTTGAATAATATACGATTGATTAATATCATATGCAAACACTTCTTTATATGCTCTTGTTTGGTATGAGTTTATTTTAGTTGTGCATGTATGAGAACTCCCCTAATCCTGATGACTTTTAGGACTCAACTATTTAGGTGAAATGGTTCATGAAACGAGCCCTATATCACATAAGTCATGATTAGTAAAATACTCCAAGCCGATGAGTCATACAGACAGTGGGAGTGTCAACCTCAGTCCTCTAAGGCTTGCTTGTGGGATCACGCCCTTAAGAAGGACCACCTTGTTTCATGGAGGTGCAAACTGTATAGTTGATACGTACGTGATACATGAGGGTGCTTTACTGAGGTGCCCCGTGTGAGAACATTCCTAAATGGGAAAGGAAGTTTCTATTTCAGGAAATAGAAACTTCCACATTAGGAAATATCTCACGAGTCATTGATGTGATTAATTGATCCTTAGACTTGAGGTTCCTTGTCACTTTATGAATTAACTCTGTAGTCCTAGGTATAAGCTTTAAATGGTGTCACCTTAGACAACTGATTCAAGGCTTATGCTGGGGCTGCACAAGTGATTCATGAAAGTGAATGAGAATCAAGAAAGGACCTACACTTGCATTTGCAAGGTGATCTCTTATTGTGTAAGTCATTCATATGCCATATGGAGTCTTTGGCCAAGGCAGTAGATCAAGATATCAAGAAAAGGGTTTCTTGGATTGAGATCAAATGGATATGAAATGCACTTAGCTTTAAGACCGGATTATTAGGGTTCTAATTATTTCCTTACCCTAGATCTTGGTTGAGAGATAGTAAGTAGGAGGATTGTATCTCACATGAATCAATGACTTAAAGGTTCTGTCGAATCCGAACATTCCAATTCAGTTAGGGGTTAAACACCTGTTGCTAGACTATGGTCGTTTAATCTGTGGACTGATTAATTAATTAGTGAATTAATTAATTGGGGTCACTGCTAATTGAATTGAGAACCTAGAGGGTCACACACAACAACTTGGTTACATGAGTTGTAGAGCCCCCACTTTGCTGGTAGAGAGCGGCGCCCCAACCCCCGCACTGAAGCACCCCTCAAGTAATGGTGTGAGCCATCACTCAAGAAATACCCCAGCGAACGGCATGTCCATTAACCATTAACAATAACAGTGTTTAACTACGTGGCTTATGCAGCGGAAAATCAGAGTATTTTAAAACTTTTCAAAACATGTGCGTGATGGCATATAAACAAGCAAGTACTGATCGTTAAGCAGAAGAGATATTAACATCACTGTATCAATTGAACGTTGTCACGGGAGCATAAGATAGCAATTGCAGCAGTATCCAAGTAGCAGAAGGATTATTACAAAAGCATAAGGTAAAGTATCAATGCAGCCATATAACATATGCAGGACACAAAATAGATTAATAAAGTAAAGTCCTGACTCAACAAAATGAACACTCTAGAGCTTCAAGATACCTTTAGACTGCGGCTGCAAGACCTGAAACCATGAGGCCAAAAAACAGGTAGAGGTGTTAGTCAAAGTGACTAAGTGAGGGATATCTTTAAAAGAAAGTACTTAAAGTAAACGTTTGAAGTGAAGTTCATAAGGTAAAACCTTTCATGCAAAGCTTTGAAGAAGAACTTAAGAATAAGTTCAAGTGATAAAACCCTTTAATGCAATGCTATAAGAAATGAGAGTTTTCAAAACACTTTCATGAATGCTGTCACACGCGCACGCATATGCTATGATTTGGTTCATATGATTTTCATAAAACGGTATAAGGGTAGGGAACAACTTTGCAAGATATGAACCAACTTTATGAAAACATTGATGCCCGCAAGCTAGGCTTCTCCATCCTTACTCCAGAAAACATGACAATTAATAGGGTGTCGGACCGAGATCAACAACACCCTAACACATACACACATGCACCATCCTCCACCAAGTTTCACTTCGGGGAGCGACCCCTAGGTGACCATTAACCATTGATTTGGGAATAGATTTGCGGTCCATTCCCGACAATTGTCCTGACTTAACCAAACCTCCTGATTAAAGTCGGTATCAATCGCCTAGTGTGGCGGTCGGTATTAGTGATGTCGTTGGCGCTCACCTCCCGAGCATCACCTCTACACATAACCGCCGGGCCCATACCATTAACCATTGATTGCTTGCACCATTGATGACATCCAGAATAAATCCGAATGTATGAACCATTGAACCATTGATTGATGCATTACTTTGAAAACATGTGCCATTGATGCTATACTTTGAAAACATAAACCGTTGATGTTATACTTTGAAAACATGAACCATTGATTCTATACTTTGAAAACATGAACCATTGATGCATTACTTTGAAAACATGAACCATTGATGCTGTACTTTGAAAACATGAACCATTGATGCATTACTTTGAAAACATGAACCATTGATGATGTACTTTGAAAACATGAACCATTGATGTTGTACTTTGAAAACATGTGCCCTTGATCAATGAATATGGATAGGTCTGTGTTCTTTGAAGAATCATCCCTTATAAAGGATATTTCAAAACAAGAATATAAAGCACTAGGCTTAGAGTTTCAAAACGATTGAATCATTAAGTATTCATGGTTCCAGTTGAAATAGTTTAACCTCACCTATTAATAACAGTAGGTAGGATAGATTATGCAGTGCCCTGGGGATTCCAGTGCTCAACCTTAACTCCTGTAAGTGTGTACTAAGGTGAGCTAAGACACAGTTCTATCACGATGCACATAAACATATAAAACAAGTACAGAACATGTAATGACAAGAGAGTAATACCATTTAAGGTATTAGAGAAGGATAACACACAAAAGAATCCTTAAAGTGAGTTATCATTAACGTGGGACTATGATCTTACTATAATCGATTAGGAATTAATCAAATTATGAATCCTATCACAAAACCTTAGGTTATAAAATAAGTCCTCGAAAGAAAACACATTTTGAAATCACATTTTAGACCCCGGATTTGAAAACCCTAAGTGCAAATGTCTATTAAGAAAGCACAAGTTTTAATTCACTTTTACTATTCAAAAGTACTATTCACAGTTACTATTCCAGATTACTATTCACGGAGTACTATTCACAGGTTACTATTCACTTGTCGGGTCAAACCCACACACTCATGCACACACACTCACACACTCACACACACACGGCATGCACACATACACACACCCTAATTCAATTATGATCTCGATTATAACCTATAGTTTCAAGTTCATGTTATTATAAGCAAGTGTGATCTAGGTTAAAGGCATAACCTATGGTTAAGAGGTCTAATTAAAGCATAACATCAAGTTATGAAACACTATTCTATCCTAGGTTATAACATGTGACACTATCAAAGTGTATAACATATGATCAAGTTCTATTCCATTAATCCACATCATATCATAAGCTCAAGTCATAATATATGAGTCATGTAACATTGTAACAATGTAATAACATATCATAGACATAAGTCATAGCATATCAAGACCATTAATCATGTAGCATTCATCAATTGAGACCATATAGTAACATGTAACAAGTTATAATATAATTGATCATAGGTTACTATTCCATTGCATAACATGCTTGAACATAAATTAAATATCATAATCATGCATCAATTATCATCATATAATAGCTCCATAACATGATCATACCATATACTAAAGCAATTCATAACATTTCATAGCATATACTAAACAATTAAATCATAATTCACTACTAAGAAACATATCATAAAAACTATATAATAAATGCATAAAATAAAATCCTATATGTCTTAGGGAAGACCCTAAGACCCAACCTAAACATAATATAAACATACCATAACATAAAAACATAAACTAAACTAAAACATAACATAAAAACCATAGCATAAAATAAATAAAACAACTAACCTAGCAAAGGGGAGGGAGTGCCTCACGGCAAGAGGGGGAGAGAGGGAGGAAGAAAGGGAGTTGTTAACACAACATATGAGCAAGGAATTCAATGGCATGAGGGGGGTATTTATAGGTGTTGGGAAGCCCCTCACCTTGGAAATAAAATGTAAGGAAGGGTAGGAGAGCAAAATGGTAAAACTTCTCTTGGAAGCTAACTTTGTTCTTGAAGCTAAAATGGGACTGCTGGGGGGTATTTCGGTATTTTCACTGCCAAAACTTGGAGGTAAGTGTCTGGAAGTATAACCATTCCGACCGGGCAAAAATTAGCTTCGAAACGCATATTCATACGTCGAAATCGGATTTACGGTTTAAAAGATACATTACTTTTAGTGAATAAAAGTTTTAAGCCCGAAACTCAACACGAGTGAAAAATGACTTTCGAGAATGATTTTCAAGTCCGGATTATTTCCAAAATTCAAGAAATAAATCGAGAAGCGTTTTGAATCCAATATCGACTATAAAACGTTTTATCGATAGAAAGTTGAAAACGTAGAATGAATAGTGAATTCTTACGTACAAACGTACGCTTCAAAATTTCAAGCTAGGGTTTGAATCAAGAGTTGTAAAACATTTTAAAAATCTTGAAATAGCTCGAGTAATGTAAATCCGAAAAGAAAACATTTTCCGAATGAAAACCGTTCGTAGGAAGAAGAGTGAACTAGGGTTTTCGTAAACATTTTTAATAAAACGAAGTTCGGAATAGATTTTCAAGTCAAGAATGATTTCAATAGACTCGTTTCGACTTAAGGATCGATTTGACTGTAAACTTGGGTAGGAAAGATATCAGAATCAAAAGCTCATTTTTAGATGAATAGTAACTTTGGTCGGTAAGTTCCCAAAATGCCCTTATGGTTCAAGGAAGGTTTCCGGAGCTTGGAAAACAAGTTCAAAGGATAGGAAAACATGTGATATGAACCTATAGGGTTCCATTGAAGCATTAGGTAATATAGGCTTGGAAAATGAATAGTAAACTGTGTCGAAGGTCAAGAATTCCCCCTTAAAACATGTTAGATCACATATGAGCACAAAGTTCATGTAAGAATGCAATGCATGAAGGTTTATAAAGTTGGATCACGGTCTATAAATGCTTTACCAATGCCCTTAGTTTACCATTTTCTTCCAGGCCCTGTTTTGGGCTGTTACATGAGTTAAGGCTTTAAAATGATTAAACGATTTAATCGGGCCAAGAGGGTTCCACACGTGTGAACCACACATGTGGCTCACGTGAGTGACACGTGTCTCACACGTGTGTAAATATATGTTTATATTTATTTATGTGTTAAATAATTAATGTGATTAATTATTTATTAGACTTTGGTTTAATTTTGAATTAAAAAGAAAGTCTTATTTTTGAGAAAAATAATCTAGTTAATTAATTGTGAATTAATTAATTAGATAAAAATAAGTTATTTATTTTAAATAAATAAAGTATAAAATTATCAAAAAATAGTTTGGATATTTTAGCTCTCTTGAAAGTTGATTTGAATTTGAATTCAAAGTCAAAGTCAAAATTACTTGATGATCAAGTAATAGGAGAGCGGGACCAAAATCCTTAGCCCATAAGGACTAGGATTTTCGCTCCTCCCCCTCCTATAAATATGGGAGCTCGAGCTCCTCTTGGAGCTAATTGGCAATTCTTTTGGTTCATGTTTTGAACACCTGCCCTTCTCCAAGATCAAATAAACCCTAGGTTAAGCCTAAACACTAACTAGAGAACTTGTATCCTTACTAGTTAGATTGTAGCCAAGTTGGTGGACTATCTCTAGAGAGCTTCAAGTTAGAAGTTTTGAAGATTCGAGCTTTACCAAGGAGTGGGGATCAAGCAAAACGACCAGAAGGGATGATGAAACGATTTTGAACCCAACATAAAACGAGTGAAAAAATCGAACCAAAGAAGATGGCGAAAACCATTCGTCCATATCCTGAAGGATGAATTTTTTCATGAGGGTTTATGGCTGGCAGATTTCTACTTTGGCAAAACTGGTTTTCGAAGGGAGTTTCAATCATGCCTTTCTCGTTTCATGTTTCTTTCTTTATGTTATATCATTAAGAACTTCCCTAACATGATTTGAATCCAGGTTAGTGTGGATTGTTATCCCTACAATGGATTCTGAAGTAGAAAGAGATTTCGAGGGACGGGTTGCCATTACCGCATGAAGCGCGTTTGAGGGTGGCTCAAAACGTGTCAAGAAAATTACTACCTAAGTGAGTTTCTTGATCTCTATGAATTTGGATTCACGATTGCGAGTCCAAGATCCTTTTGTTGGAAAAATTTTTAAATTTTCGTTGCTTTCTGATTCTGTTTTCCAAGAAGTGGTATCAGAGCCACCTCGTTAATCGTGTTTCTGGTTCGTCTCAATTATTCTAAGTTTGGTAGAAACTCTTAGGCTTAGATGCGAATTAGGTATTCATGAGTTCTTCTAGAAAGCCTGAATTACGGAACTGTATTTTTTCTTGAATTTCTGAAACTTTTTTCTTAAATTGTGTTTTTGAAAACCGTTTTGATTGAAATCTATTTAAATCGTATTTTTCTTAATTTTGGATTGAATCGGGTTTTGGAGAAACCGAAAAATACGAAACGGAACACGAAAAGGACGACCCTAGGCGTGCTAGCACGTTGCACGCCCAGGCTCCGTCGTCGCGGGAGGCCTCTCGCATCTGCGCGGGAGGCCTCTCGCATACCTAGGCGCGCCCGCTCGCCTGTCCCGCAACCATGCGGGACATCCGCCTGCTCCTCCCACAACGGCACGGGAGCGCGCGCCCAGGGATGGGCGGGACTTCCTACCCACGCCGCATGCATGTGCCCAAGGGCACGCCCCTGGCGCGCTCACGCTGGCGGCAATCGCTGCCGGCTGTACGCAGCTCTAGCGCGCACGCCTAGCCCCTTTTCTTGTGCGGCGGACGGGCGATCCAGCGTCGTCCAAGGCCCGTGTTTTTCGTGTTTCGTGTTTTCGGTCCTTAATCCGATTTAATTTTATTTTAATTTTATCTTTTGAAATCAGTTTTGCTAAAAATGAAATTATTTTAAAATTTTGATTAAATTGGGATTTTTCAAAAATTGATCGATTTGAATTTTTGGGGAAAAAAATTGCAAACTTTATTTTCTGAAAATATTGAAAGAATAAAATTATTAATTTTCATAAATTAATTGGAATTTTATTAGTTTATTGTTTTTCGGGTTTTATTGAAAAGGCTCTTGAAGAAGAATTGCATCTAAGTCGTGTTTTAAGCTATTAGATCTTAAAGCGAGAATTTTAATTTATTGGTTAAATTTAAATTCTTGAAATTTATGCATGTTAGGTGATCATGGGTTTAGACTTATGTATGGTTTTAATTTATGCACATGGATGATTTAAATTGGGGTTGGAGCCCTATAGTTGCGTTTTTCAATTGAGTTTGGAGCCTCACTTATGTGCGTACTGTTATGTGATTTATTATGTGGCTTTCCATATAACTGTTTTTTAGGCCGGGGTATGCCTCGTGTAATTGTCTAAGGCCAATATGAAGATTGAGCCTTATTACTTTATGTCTTTTTCTTTTTATTATAATTTGAGAGTAGAGATAGGTGGTAAGGTTTTATTTTCATTTTGGAGACAATGCACCCATGGAGTAAGATGAACCACATTCAAGTAACAAGGTGGCCATAAGTGAAGACCCCTCAAAATGTTAGGGAGGGGAATCTCAATTGTAAAATGTAATAGAGACAGGGCTCGTATTTTGTTACTGCTTTCCCTTATGTGATTTAAACTGTTTATGTGGCATGTATGTTAGAACTTGTGATTGTGGAGTGGCTCCCACATATCACGCATAAGATAGGTAGAACCCATGATCATCTCATGTTAGTATCATGCTAGGACATGTTTTCTGTTTATGTGCTTGTTTGAAATGCATTTAAGTTGTACTTGCATTAATCAAGACTAATAAAATTGGATAACATATATGTTGGTGAGGCCGAACCGAACAACTCTTCGGTTGATTTGAAAATTCCCATTAAATATTAAGCTCATTTCGAATAATAGGTATTTAATTCGAGATGCAAATCTTGAATTAAATTCCTAGCATTCCATCAATAGGTTTTAAGTTTAGTAAGTAAAGCTAGTTATTGTCCGCGAGTCATGGGATAGCTAGTGGAGCTTATTAGTTCTTAGTTACCTAATTGATCATTTTAAATGATCAATATTTTGTGGTTAATTTTTGCAAGGGCGATGTCCGCGAGTCGTGGGTCGTTCGAACTAAGTTTTGATCATGATCTTATGATTGATGGGTCTAGCTTAATGCCTAAGTAAATATGGATGTCGCACGAGTCGTGGGTCCATACTGAAAGATAGGTGATGCAAAACAATTACTAAGAGTTCTAAAGGTGTTATAATTGGTAAGTTGTATCTACCTAGGGTTTTACTTAGAATATCCGCGAGTCGTGGGTTCGAGGTAAAATGCTTAGGATCTTAGTACCTAATGGGAAACTCGTTCCTCTTAGATCTTTGGGAATTATAGATCTTTGAAAAACAGTGGGAGCTACATTAGATTAAAGACCTTATCTTTTGTATATCGTTATAATTCAGCATGCTCACATTTTCTCTGCTTAGCAGTTAGGTTGTAGTTCTGTGATTCTCTACAATATGAAATGCAAACCCATTCGTATCCATCCTTAAGTCAAACAAGTTGACTAAGTCCTAACTAACTCTAAAATGGCTTCGGATCCTAAAATTCATTTTAGAATCCGAAAAGAGAAATTGTTCTCTATAAGGCAAGATTTTCATTCGACTTGGGCCAAAAGAGAAGCAACCTGAGGTGAATGGATTTTTCCAAACCACTTAAGAGTAATTGAACCACCTCATAAAAATGTTACAAGGTATAACATTATGGAATTATCCAATATTCCAAATGAGGAAACAAGTGCACACGAACAAGGTCTAAAGATCTTATTTGAAGATCTTGTGGTCTCGATCGTCAACTGATAAAAGAGTTCTCAATGCACTGATTACTTACATCGCTTCCACCATCATTTATACCCTTCATGCTCAACTAAAATGATGCCATTGTAGCATAGTTAATCATTTAGTTGATAATGGTTGAGAGCATCCTTAAGAAGGACTTAAAGTTATGATGGTTAATTCTTCTTCTAAACCCATTAAGTTAAAGGCATAAAGGCCTGAAGAAGAAGAAACCCTTAAGAGCCCATTAGAGGGGCATGTAACGGGTACGCCCAGAAGATACTAGAGATCAAATAGGACGTTTGCTTCTATAGTAGCAAATAAGGACTTTGAAAGGGAACTGCAAAGAGTATGAGTACTCTGAAATGTTACCTCGTTTAGTAAATCTATTAGGAATAGAATTCACAAGTCTTGAGTTGATTCTGCATAATCTGTTGTGCAAAGACTCAAAGCACTAATGTTTTGAACATGCAACGAGAAAACAAAAGTAAGTGAGATGACAAAGCTTCGAATTACTTTGGAATGTTAAGACATAAAAGGATTAGCAAGTTAGACATCTTAGGATCATTTCACGAAAATGAACCTGGAGATTTAACTTCCTATGAATCCTATCTTAAAGGGAAACGTTCCCGGAACATTGTTTAGGTGAAACGTGGAACGTTCCAAAATTATAGTGGATTTCGATCCATGCTGATGAGTGTAAGATGCTTAATGTAAGCACTAGATACAATCGTCAGTTTAATCATGATGAATGAATATACTTGTTGAAGTACAAATTCGAAACTTATATGAAATTCTTAGAATTTCAAAAGGAGGTTAGTAACCGAAGTAGTCATAAGTTATAGGTGAATCGATATGATCGAGATAGCCAATATCTTAGCAACTAATTCCTTAGTCATCTTAGAGATAATAGGATTATCTCTCAGTAAACTAATTCGAGAACACCTTAGTGTTTCCGAATGAAGGAATGAAACCTTGTAGGATATGGTCCATTCCATAGCAAGCTTTACTGACTTATAATTATTCTAGGAATAAACTCCCAGAATATACAGTTAGAGATTTTGAATTTTGCACCTTCCAAAATCAGTCCTTTAGATGCACTATGGAATGTGGCACACTAAATTCCCTAATTATTCTTGTCTAAGAATTTAGTGGAATCCTCTTAAGAGAAGAGGATAGTGGGAGATAAGCTTGAAACGAGTTCAAGTTTATACAACAATATAGGATATCGTTTCTGCGATTCCCTTGGACAAAGGTTGTTTTTCTCAAGGAATGTACCTTTCTTAAGGAATCATTCCTAAAGAAGAAGAAAGGCAAGCAAGCAGACCTCAAAGAAATTTGAGGATAAATATCCACGCCACATGTAGAAGAAATGAGCCCGTCTGATAAAACTTAGCCAGATTTTAGAGTATGTACACGTGTAAAACCCTTCTCTTAAGACATGTTTAGAACGCGTTCCTAGATAGCCAAGGAATTACTTGAAGAGGAGACACTGTCAGATTTGGAATCTGAGTAGTGTGAGCAAGCCTTGAAATCCAATATGGATTCCATATACTCAAACCAAGTTTTGACCTTGGTTGATCCACCTGATAGGATCAAGCTCGTGGAGCTTCGAGTGAATGAAAGCATTACAACCTTCTTGACGGTTGAAATGAAAAAGTCCATTTGGATTGTGTTTACCACATCCTCATATTCTGACTATGAGATATGATAAATGAATATGAGAACTATCTTGTTCAATATGAGATTGAAAGAGACTGAAATAAGGTATTTCTATAAATCTCATATTCAGTGGGAGTATGCATAAGGTATGCAAATCCCTAAAGTCAATCTGTGGATTGATAAAGGCTTCTAGGAGTTAGATAATTCGATTCCATAGGATAGTTAAATCGTTTAACACAGATGGAAGTCGAATAAGTCTCAAAAGAGTACATATGATAGTTAGTGATGTAAGTGTCAATTTTGGTTCTTTAGAAGACGATGTCCTTCTCATTAGGAATGTCAAGGATAACGTGAAAGTTACCAATTCTTGTTTAAGAAACAATTTGACATGAAAGATCTTAGTGATTATTCTTGATTATCGACATTGAGATCTATGGAAGATAGATCTAAGAGAATAAAAGGATTACCGTAAAAGAGTGCATAAACAAAGGTACTAAAAGGAGTTTAGTATGGACAATGGAATATCTCTTTGAAGAGTATGTGTCCTAAGATAACTTTAAGAAAGTTAGAATGTCAAAAATCCCTTTAAGTGAAAGGGTGCATAATGTATGAAATGTTATGTACTAGACTTGATATGGCGCAACATTAAGCGTAGTGGGTCGAATCTAATATGACCTCAGAGAAGGTCATTAGATTTCTATAAAGGATGTCCTCAGAGTACTTGAGAAGAAATGAGGATATGTAATAGTTTACAGAACCCAAAAGATCTTGTTGTTAGAAGGATATTTGATGTAACCGTTCATCAAACATAGATGATTATGAAATAATTGAAAGGATACAACTTCTAGCAGAATGGTAATGCAATGTGTTGGAAAGGGGTTCCAAGGACGGACATTGCAAAACTCGACTATCGTAGTTGAGAACTTAGTCGTATTACATAACGTTAAGTTAAGTGTTTGGGTAAGAAACTCCATCTAACTGGTTAGATGAAGTTCCTAGCATGAAACAACTCCTTTATCATATTTTATGATAAAATGGATGGTTGCTCAAGTAAGAGAACCAAGACCTCACCAAGAGACTGAACACGTGATTACGAATCACTTTATAAGGAAAAGGTGTTTCCTAAGAGATGTGTAAACAAGAGGGTCGCATCAGCGGAGAATATAGCAGATCCACTTTGGAAACGCCCAAAGTCAATAGGCTCTCAAAGTGCATCTTGAGAAGATGGGACTTAGAGTAGCTAAATGGCTTTTACGGGCAAGTGGGAGATTGTTAGGAATAGTGCCCTAGAAAGCCGATTAGTCAGAAATCCGTTTCTGGAATTTCCTATTATCACAGATAATCTTTGAATAATATACGATTGATTAATATCATTGGCAAACACTTCTTTATATGCTCTTGTTTGGTATGCGTTTATTTTAGCTGTGCATGTATGAGAACTCCCCTAATCCTGATGACTTTTAGGACTCTACCATTTAGGTGAAATGGTTCATGAAACGAGCCCTATATCACATAAGTCATGATTAGTAAAATACTCCAAGCTGATGAGTCATATAGACAGTGGGAGTGTCAACATGACTCCTCTAAGGCTTGCTTGTGGGATCACGCCCTTAAGAAGGACCACCTTGTTTCATGGAGGTGCAAATTATATAGTTGATATGTGCGTGATAAATGAGGGTGCTTACTTCAATAAGTAAGTTCACTGAGGTGCCCCGTGTGAGAACATTCCTAAATGGGAAATGAAGTTTCTATTTCAGGAAATGGAAACTTCCAGATTAGGAAATATCTCACGAGTCATTGATGTGATTAATTGATCCTTAGACTTGAGGTTCCTTGTCACTTTATGAGTTAACTGTGTAGTCTTAGGTATAAGCTTTAAAGGGTGTCGCCTTAGACAACTGATTCAAGGCTTATGCTGGGGTTGCACAAGTGATTCATGAAAGTGAATGAGAATCAGGAAAGGACCTACACTTGCATTTGCAAGGTGATCTCTTATTGTGTAAGTCATTCATATGCCATATGGAGTCCTTGGCCAAGGCAGTAGATCAAGACATCAAGAAAAGGGTTTCTTGGATTGAGATCAAATGGATATGAAATGCACTTAACTTTAAGACCGGATTATTAGGGTTCTGATTATTCCCTTACCCTAGATCTTGGTTGAGAGATAGTAATTAGGAGGATTGTATCTCACATGAATCAATGACTTAAAGGTTCTGTCGAATCCGAACATTCTAATTCAGCTAGGGGTTAAACACCTGTTGCTAGACTATGGTCGTTTAATCAGTGGACTGATTAATTAATTAGTGAATTAATTAATTAGGGTCACTGCTAATTGAATTGAGAACCTAGAGGGTCACACACAACAACTTGGTTACATGAATTGTGGCTTTAAAATGATTAAACGAGTTAATCAAGCCTAGAGGGTTCCACACGTGTGAAACCACACGTGTGGGTCACGTGACTGGACACGTGTCATTGTGACACGTGTGCCACACGTGATTGTTTAATAATATATTAAATAATTAATTTGTTAATTATTTAATAGACTTTGGTTTAATTTTGAATTAAAAAGAAAGTCTTATTTTGGAGAAAAATAATCTAGTTAATTAATTATGAATTAATTAATTAGATAAAATAAGTTATTTATTTTAAATAAATAAAGTATAAAATTATCCAAAAATAGTTTGGATATTTTTAGCTCTCTTAAAAGTTGACTTGAATTAGAATTCAAAGTCAAAGTTGGAAAATACTTGATGATCAAGTAATAGGAGAGAGAGGAACCAAATCCTTGTCCAACAAGGAATAGGTTCGGCCGTCCCTCTCCCTTTCCTATATATAAGCTCCCCTTTAGAGCTGATTTGGCAATTCTTTTGGTTCATGTGTTGAACACCTTCCTTTCTCCAAGATCAAATAAACCCTAGGTTAAGCCTAAACACTAACTAGAGAACTAGCGTCCTTACTAGTTAGATTATGATCAAGTTGGTGGACTTTCTCTAGAGACTTCAAGTTAGAAGTTTGAAGATTCGAGCTTTACCAAGGAGAGGGGATCAAGCCGCGAGAAGAGCGTTCTTGGGTGGCTTGAAACGCTTCAAGAAAGAACAAAAGAAAAGTAAGTTTTCTGTCTCTACGAATTTGGTTACACGATTGCGAGTCCAAGGTCCTTTTGTTGGGAAAATTTTTTAAATTCCGCTGCTTTCTGATTCGTGTTTTCCAACAAGTGGTATCAGAGCCACCTCGTTAATCGTGTTTCTGATTCGTCTCCATTATTCTGAATTTGGTAGAAATTCTTAGGCTTAGATGCGAATTAAGTATTCTTGAGTTCTTTTAGAAAGCCTGAAATACGAAACTGTAATTTTTCTTGAATTTCTGAAACTGTTTTCTTAAATTGTGTTTTCGAAAACCCGTTTTGATAGAAATTAATTTAATTCGTGTTTTTGAATTTTGGATTGTTTTGGTTTTTGAACTAAAAATATGAAACACGAAATCGCGTTACGAAAACGCGAGCCTGGACGTGCTAAGGCGTAGCACGCCAGGCCCGCGCGCCCGCCCGCCCAGCAGTCCCGCAACAGCGCGGGACTGCCCACCACTGTCGTCCGCCAGCGCCTAGGCGAGCCCGCCTGCACCTCCCGCAACCGCGCGGGAGCCTCCCGGCCTCGGCCGCCAGCCTCGCCCAGCTAATGCGCACCACGCGCGCAAGGATGCGCGCCATGCGCGCGCACGCTGGCAGCTTACGCTGCCGGCTGTGCGCAACGCTGGCGCGCGCGTCCGAGCGCGCGATGCTGTGCGTCAGCCGGGCTTGGTCTCAGGCGGACGTGCAGTCCGTTCCGGGCACTTCGTTTCGTGATCTTGATTTTCGTGTTTAGTCCAATCTAATCCCGATTTAATTTTTCTGAAAATTTTATTTATTAAATTTGAATTATTTTTGAAATAATTGATTAAATTGAGATTTTAGAAATTTAAGCGATTTGAACTTTGGAAAAATTACAAATTTTATTTTCTGAAAATAATGAAAGAATAAAATTATTGATTTTGGAAAATAATTGGAATTTTATTGGTTTATTATTTTTTCGGGTTTTATTGAAAAGTCTCTTGAACAAGAATTGCATCTAAGTCCTGTTTTAAGTCATTAGGACTTGAAACGGGAATTTTAATTTATTGGCTAAATTTTAATTATCGCAAAAGCATGTTAGGTGATCATGGGTTTAGATCTATGTATGGTTTTAATTTATGCACATGGATGGTTTAAATTGGGGTTGGAGCCCTATAGTTGCGTTTTTCAATTGAGGTTGGAGCCTCACTTATATGCGTACTGTTATGTGATTTATTATGTGGCTTTCCATATTACTGTTTTTTAGGCCGGGGTATGCCCGGTGTAATTGTCTAAGGCCAATATGAAGATTGAGCCTTATTACTTTATGTCTTTTTCTTTTTATTGTAATTTGAGAGTAGAAATAGGTGGTGAGGTTTTATTTTCATTTCGGAGACAATGCACCCATGGAGTAAGATGGACCACATTCAAGTAACAAGGAGGCCATAAGTGAAGACCCCTCAAAATGTTAGGGAGGGGAATCTCCATTGTTAAATGTAATAGAGATAGGGCTCGTATTTTGTTACCGCTTTCCCTTATGTGATTTGAACTGTTTATGTGGCATGTATGTTAGAACTTGTGATTGTGGAGTGGCTCCCACATATCACGCATAAGATAGGTAGAACCTATGATCATTACATGTTAGTATCATGCTAGGACATGTTATCTGTTTATGTGCTTGTTTGAAATGCATTTAAGTGTACTTGCATTAATCAAGACTATTAAAATTGGATAACATATATGTTGGTGAGGTCGAACCGGACAACTCTCCGGTTGATTCGAAAATTCCCATTAAATATTAAGCTAATTTCGAACAAGTAGGTGTTTAATTCGAGATGCAAATTTTGAATTAAATCCCTAGCATTCCATCAATAGGTTTTAAGTTTAGTGAGTGAAGCTAGTTATTGTCCGCGAGTCGTGGGATAGCTAGTGGAGCTTATTAGTTCTTAGTTACCTAATTGATCATTTTAAATGGTCACTATTTCATGGTCAATTTTAGCAAGGGCGATGTCCGCGAGTCGTGGGTCGTTCGAACTAAGTTTTGATCATGATCTTATGATTGATGGGTCTAGCTTAACGCCTAAGTAAATATGGATGTCGCACGAGTCGTGGGTCCATATTGAAAGATAGGTGATGCAAAAACAATTACTAAGAGTTCTAAAGGTGTTAGAATTGGTAAGCTGTACCTACCTAGGATTTTACTTAGAATGTCCGCGAGTCGTGGGTTCGAGGTAAAATGCTTAGGATCTTAGTAACCATTGGGAAACGCGTTCCTCATAGATCTTTGGGAATTATAGATCTTTGAAAAACAGTGGGAGCTACATTAGATTAAAGACATTATCTTTTGTATATCGTTATAATTCAGCATGCTCACATTTTCTCTGCTTAGCATTTAGGTTGTAGTTCTGTGATTCTCTACAATATGAAATGCAAACCCATTTGTATCCATCCTTAAGTCAAACAAGTTGACTAAGTCCTAACTAACTCTGATTGGCTTCGGACCCTAAAATTCGTTTTAGATTCCGAATAGAGAAAGGCGTTCTCTAAAGGGCGAAGTTTTCAATTATGAAAATTTGACTTGGGCCAAAAGAGAAGCAATCTGAGGTGAATGGATTTTTTCCAAACCACTTAAGAGCAATTGAACCACCTCATAAAAATGTTACAAGGTATAACATTATGGAATTATTCAATATTCCAAATGAGGAAACAAGTGCACACGAACAAGGTCTAAAGATCTTATTTGAAGATCTTATGGTCTCGATCATCAACCGAGAAAAGAGTTCTCTATGCACTGATTGCTTACATTGCTTCCACCATCATTCAAACCCTTTATGCTCAACTAGAATGATGCTAATGTAGCATAGTTAATCATTTAGTTGATAATGGTTGAGAGCATCCTTAAGAAGGAATAAAAGGTTGAGATGGTTAATTCTTTTTCTAAACTCCCTAAGTTAAAGGCTTGAACGCCTAAAGAAGAAGAAACCCTTAAGAGCCCAATGGAGGGGCATGTAAGGGGTGCGCCCAAAAGACACTAGAGATCAAATAGGACGTTTGCTTCTATGGTAGCAAATAAGGACTTTGAAAGGAAACTGCGAAGAGTATGAGTACTCTGAAATGTTACCTCGTTTAGTAATTTTACTACGAATAGAATTCACTAGTCTTGAGTCAATTCTACATAATATGTTATGCAAAGACTCAAGGCACTAATGTTCTGAACATACAACGAGATAACAAAAGTAAGTAAGATGACAAAGCTTCGAATTACTTTGGAACGTTGAGATATAAAAGGATTAGCAAGTCAGACACCTTTGGATCATTCTATGAAAATGAACCTATAGAGTTGACTTCCTGTGAATCCTGTCTTGAGGGAAGTGTTCCTGAATCCCGTTTATAAGAAACATGGAACGTTCCAAAATTATACTGGATTTCGATCCATGTTGATGAGTGTAAGATGCTTAATGTAAGCACTAGATACAATCGTCAGTTTAAATCATTATGAATGAATGTAATTGTTAAAGTACAAATTCGAAACTTATATGAAATTCTTAGAATTTCAAAAGGAGGTTAGGAACCAAAGTAGTCATAAGTTATAGGCAAATCGATATGATCGAGATAGCCAATATCTTATCAACTAATTCCTTAGTCATCTTAGAAATAATAGGATTATCTCTCAGTAAACTAATTCGAGAACACCTTAGTGTTTCCGAATGAGGGAATGAAACCTTATAGGATATGGTCCATTCCATAGCAAACTTTACTGACTTATAATCATTCTAGGAATAAACTCCCAGAATATGCAGTTAGAGATTTTGAATTTTGCACATTCCAAAATCAGTCCTTTAGATGCACTATGCAATGTGGCACACTAAATTCCCTAATTATTCTTGTCCAAGAATTTAGTGGAATCCTCTTTAGTAAAGAGGATAGTGGGAAATAGGCTTGAAATGAGTTCAAGTTTATACAAACAATATTGGATATCATTTCTGCGATTCCCTTAGACAAAGGTTGTTTGTCTCAAGGAATGTATCTTTCTTAAGGAATCGTTCCTATAGAAGAAGAAAGACAAGCAAGCAGACCTCAAAGAAATTTGAGAATAAATATCCACGCCACATATAGAAGAAACGAGCCCATCTGATAAAACTTAGCCAATTTTTAGAGCATGTACACGTGTGAAACCCTTCTCTTAAGACGTATTTAGAACGCGTTCCTAGATAGCCAAGGAATTACTTGAAGAGGAGACACTGTCAGATTTGGAATCTGAGTAGTGTAAGCAAGCCTTGAAATCCAATATGGATTTCATATATTCGAACCAAGTTTTGACCTTGGTTGATCCACCTGATAGAATCAAGCTCGTGCAGCTTCGAGTGAATGAAAGCATTACAACCTTCTTGATGTTTAAATGCAAAAGTCCATTTGGATTGTGTTTATCACATCCTCATATTCTGACTATGAGATATGATAAATGAATATGAGAACTATCTTGTTCAATATGAGATTGAAAGAGACTGAAATAAGGTATTTCTATAAATCTCATATTCAGTGGGAGTATGCATAAGGTATGCAAATCCCTAAAGTCAATCTGTGGATTGATAAAGGCTTCTAGGAGTTAGACAATTCGATTCCATAGGATAGTCAAATCGTTTGGCACAGATGGAAGTCGAATAAGTCTTAAAAGTGTACATATGAAAGTTAGTGATGTAAGAGTCAATTTTTGGTTCTTTAGAAGACGACATCCTTCTCATTAGGAATGTCAAGGATAACGTGAAAGTTACCAATTCTTGTTTAAGAAACAATTTGACATGAAAGATCTTAGTGATTATTCTAAATTCTCGACATTCAGATCTATAGAAGATAGATCTAAGAGAATAAAAGGATTATCACAAAACGAGTACATAACCATAATACTAAAGGGAGTTTAGTAGGGACAATGGAACATCTCTTTTGAAGAGTATGTGTCCTAAGATAACTTTAAGAAAGTTAGCATGTCCAAAATCCCTTTAAGTAAAAGGGTGCATAATGTATGAAATGTTATGTACTAGAGTTGATATGGCGCAACACTAAGCGTAGTGGGCCGAATCTAATATGACCTCAGAGAAGGTCATTAGATCTCTGTAAAGGATGTCCTCAGAGTACTTGAGAAGAAATGAGGATATGTATTAGTTTACAGAGCCCAAAAGATCTTATCATTGAAAGGATATTTTGATGTAACTGTTTCATCAAACATAGATGATTATGAAATCATTGAAAGGGTACAACTTCTACCAGAATGGTAATGCAATGTGTTGGAAAGGGGTTCCAAAGACGGACATTGCAAAACTCGACTATCGTAGTTGAGAACTTAGTCGTATTATATAACGCTAAGTTAAGTGTTTGGGTAAGAAACTCCATCTAACTGGTTAGATGAAGTTCCTAGCATGAAACAACTCCTTTATCATATTGTATGATAAAATGGATGGTTGCTCAAGTAAGAGAACCAAGACCTCACCAAGAGACGAAACACGTGATTACGAATCACTTTATAAGGAAAAGGTGTTTCCTAAGAGATGTGTAAGCAAGAGGGTCACATCAGCAGAGAATATAGCAGATCCACTTTGGAAACGCCCAAAGTCAATAGGCTCTCAAATTGCATCTTGAGAAGATGGGACTTAGAGTACCTAAATGGCTTTTACGGGCAAGTGGGAGATTGTTAGGAATAGTGCCCTAAAAGCCGATTGTATATCCGCTTTGTGCTTTTCCTTATTGTAATCACAGACAATCTTTGAATAAAATAACGAATTGAGGCAACACTTCTTTATATGCTCTTGTTTGGTATGCGTTTACTTTAGCTGTGCATGTATGAGAACTCCCCTAATCCTGATGACTTTAGGACTCTACCATTTAGGTGAAATGGTTCATGAAACGAGCCCTATATCACATAAGTCATGATTAGTAAAATACTCCAAGCCGATGAGTCCTACAGACTGTGGGAGTGTCAACCTGACTCCTCTAAGGCTTGCTTATGGGATCACGCCCTTAAGAAGGACCACCTTGTTTCATGGAGGTGCAAAGTGTATAGTTGATACGTGCGTGATACATGAGGGTGCTTACTTTAATAAGTAAGTTCACTGAGGTGCCCCGTGTGAGAACATTCCTAAATGGGAAAGGAAGTTTCTATTTCAGGAAATGGAAACTTCCAGATTAGGAAATATCTCACGAGTCATTGATGTGATTAATTGATCCTTAGACTTGAGATTCCTTGTCACTTTATGAGTTAACTCTGTAGTCTTAGGTATAAGCTTTAAAGGGTGTCGCCTTAGACAACTGATTCAAGGCTTATGCTGGGGCTGCACAAGTGATTCATGAAAGTGAATGAGAATCAAGAAAGGACCTACACTTGCATTTGCAAGGTGATCTCTTATTGTGTAAGTCATTCATATGCCATATGGAGTCCTTGGCCAAGGCAGTAGATCAAGACATCAAGAAAAGGGTTTCTTGGATTGAGATCAAATGGATATGAAATGCACTTAACTTTAAGACCGGATTATTAGGGTTCTGATTATTCCCTTACCCTAGATCTTGGTTGAGAGATAGTAATTAGGAGGATTGTATCTCGCATGAATCAATGACTTAAAGGTTCTGTCGAATCCGAACATTCCAATTCAGCTAGGGGTTAAACACCTGTTGCTAGACTATGGTCGTTTAATCTGTGGACTGATTAATTAATTAGTGAATTAATTAATTAGGGTCACTGCTAATTGAATTGAGAACCTAGAGGGTCACACACAACAACTTGGTTACATGAGTTGTGGCTTTAAAATGATTAAACGAGTTAATCAAGCCTAGAGGGTTCCACACGTGTGAAACCACACGTGTGGGTCACGTGACTGGACACGTGTCATTGTGACACGTGTGCCACACGTGATTGTTTAATAATATATTAAATAATTAATTTGTTAATTATTTAATAGACTTTGGTTTAATTTTGAATTAAAAAGAAAGTCTTATTTTGGAGAAAAATAATCTAGTTAATTAATTATGAATTAATTAATTAGATAAAATAAGTTATTTATTTTAAATAAATAAAGTATAAAATTATCCAAAAATAGTTTGGATATTTTTAGCTCTCTTAAAAGTTGACTTGAATTAGAATTCAAAGTCAAAGTTGGAAAATACTTGATGATCAAGTAATAGGAGAGAGAGGAACCAAATCCTTGTCCAACAAGGAATAGGTTCGGCCGTCCCTCTCCCTTTCCTATATATAAGCTCCCCTTTAGAGCTGATTTGGCAATTCTTTTGGTTCATGTGTTGAACACCTTCCTTTCTCCAAGATCAAATAAACCCTAGGTTAAGCCTAAACACTAACTAGAGAACTAGCGTCCTTACTAGTTAGATTATGATCAAGTTGGTGGACTTTCTCTAGAGACTTCAAGTTAGAAGTTTGAAGATTCGAGCTTTACCAAGGAGAGGGGATCAAGCCGCGAGAAAAGCGTTCTTGGGTGGCTTGAAACGCTTCAAGAAAGAACAAAAGAAAAGTAAGTTTTCTGTCTCTACGAATTTGGTTACACGATTGCGAGTCCAAGCTCCTTTTGTTGGGAAAATTTTTTAAATTCCGCTGCTTTCTGATTCGTGTTTTCCAACACTTAGCTTTAAGACCGGATTATCAGGGTTCTAATTATTCCCTTACCCTAGATCTTGGTTGAGAGATAGTAAGTATGAGGATTGTATCTCACATGAATCAATGACTTAAAGGTTCTGTGGAATCCGAACATTCCAATTCAGCTAGGGGTTAAACACCTGTTGCTAGACTATGGTCGTTTAATCTGTCGACTGATTAATTAATTAGCTAATTAATTAATTGGGGTCACTGCTAATTGAATTGAGAACCTAGAGGGCACACACAACAACATGGTTACATGAGTTAAGGCTTTAAAATGATTAAACGAGTTAATCGGGCCAAGAGGGTTCCACACGTGTGGCTCACGTGAGTGACACGTGCCTCACACGTGTGTAAATATATGTGTATATTTATTTATGTGTTAAATAATTAATGTGATTAATTATTTAATAGACTTTGGTTTAATTTTGAATTAAAAAGAAAGTCTTATTTTGTAGAAAAATAATCTAGTTAATTAATTGTGAATGAATTAATTAGATAAAAATAAGTTATTTATTTTAAATAAATAAAGTATAAAACTATCCAAAAATAGTTTGGATATTTTAGCTCTCTTCAAAATTGATTTGAATTTGAATTCAAAGTCAAAGTCAAAATTACATGATGATCAAGTAATAGGAGAGAGGGACCAAAATCATTAGCCCATAAGGACTAGGATTTTCGGTCCTCCCCCTCCTATAAATAGGGGAGCTCGAGTTCCTCTTGGAGCTAATTGGCAATTCTTTTGGTTAATGTGTTGAACACCTTCCCTTCTCCAAGATCAAATAAACCCTAGGTTAAGCCTAAACACTAACTATAGAACTACCATCCTTACTAGTTAGATTGTAGCCAAGTTGGCGGACTATCTCTAGAGAGCTTCTGTAACGCCCCAGTTTTTCAGTTTATAATAATGCGACGTATTTGTTTATAAATTGCGCGATTTAATTATTTAATTATATGATTAATTGTTTATAATTGTTTATATTTGTTTTAAACTATAAACTATTTCTATTTTAATTTAATTCATTTTATTTTACTTTGATACTTAGTGTTTAAATTCTCAATTAAGGTTTCATGTTACCTTAGCTATTTCGGTAATTTCGTTAATTAATTTCAACATGTTATTAGTTGGTTTTAATTTAATTAATATGGAACTTAAGTTTTAGTAATTAATTTATAACAATATGAATTCGTTCATGCGCTTGAGTGTTCTATTTGTGCTTCGTTCACTTATGTAATGATATCGGATTGGTATGGAAATTTAATATGTCGTAAATGTGTGTGTTATGAACATGCTTATATGCTCGGATTATGTTTTCGGATTCATTTGACGTGTTTACGAATTTATTTTGATTTGTGGAACCAATTCGGGGGCTAACGAGCAATTAGCGCACCCTTGGTTCCGTACGTGATATCTTGAGCTCGGGAATTCGGATTCGAATTCCGACACCTCCGTTGCCTTCGTATCGATGATTCGAAGACAATGGAATAAGCCTCATACCTTTTTGAAATCATTAAGACCTCCGAAATCCAACCGTAACGGACAACTCGTGCAAGAAGAGCTCCTTTTGGTTGACTAGTCTTCATGGTGGGACCCCATAACACCTCCCTAACCTAACCATATCTTAACCATGGCTTGTGTACCTTGGGTTAAGCCTTTCTCTTCCCTTTTTGTTCTGAAAACCGAACCAAACCCTTCCCTTCTCAGCTGGAACTGATCGATAGAGAGAGAGAGGAGAAAGAAGAAGAAATCTTGGCCCTTTTGTGATTTTGAGCTCAAATCACCATCTTCCTTCACCAAATCTTCAAGGTATGAATATTTATGTCTTCTCTACTCTATTATACTTGATTTCATCTCCTTACATCATGATTTGGATCAGATTTGATTAGGGTTTGAATTATGAGATTGGTATGAACTTTTAGGAATTTTTGTTCTAGTGACCTATTTGCTTGTGTGGCTGATTTTCTTGCTTATACATGATTATATGAGCTTGTTTCTTGGCCAATTTCTTTCCCAACTGATATTATATGATGTTAGGAGGATTTCATCTCTTGCTCCTTTTATGAAATTATGAGATATGGAGCTTCAAACTTGATGATCAAACTACTTCCCCTGTTTTCGAACTGCTGTGTGAAATATTGTGTTGTTGCTTGATCAAATGGTCTCCATTTCGTGTGAAATTGCATGGAGTTGATGTACACTCATTACTTTATATGTTAGCATTCATGTTTTAAGTATTTGGATCCATTAGAAGCCTCAAAACCGAAGTACATGGCCTGTTCTTATGCATGATCTTTGACAGAATTGTTGCTGTTGCAATTGTGTGGTTGTTGGTCACCCTAATGTGCTTTAAATTGTACCATTTTGCATATATATGATGTATATTAGTTGTTTAGTATGTTAGCATGCATTCCCCAAAGTTTCAGATCCAAACTCAACCCTTAAGTACTTGATCAAGGCATGATGGAATCATTAGGGCTCACATGTGTGTTTTTGGCGACCCAGTTTTGCTGCATGATTTAGATGATCTTAACGTGGGATTTAGCCTTTGCACTCTAAATGAAAAATGTTCCTAACATGCTAAATATTTTGCATATTAAGTTTCAGAGAATTTGGAGTTCGTTTGGTATGCTTTTGGATTGATTTGGTTTGAGATCAGTTTTGACGGAAATTCTGTGGACACTTTAAAGTTCTGTACCGTGACACCCCCGTGTCTCATTTACTCATAAGAGTGAGACACGGGCGTGTCACACCCTCTGGTCAGGTCTGTACTGAGCCACGGTCGTGGCTCGGTTTGGCTAAGAAGGGTGACACCCCCGTGTCCCTTCCCTTGCGCAGTCTTTGTTGCTTCCTTTTCGGTTTTCGATTTATTTCACCTCCTTAATGACTTTATCTCCTTTCGTGTTGAACTATGAACTTGTTTTGCTATGTGTTGGGAGTATTGTGATTTAATTTCATAGTATTTGGTTGAGGTTTAAAGCATGCTTTTGGTGAATTGCTATGACGTGGCTTGAATGCTTCTATATGAAATATTAAGTACATTCTTGCATTCCATTGATGTCTTAAGTGATGTTCTTTGCCTTTTTATAAATCATACTCAATGTAAACATGTTTGAAGGTATAATATGATTATGGTTCCAAGATTTTGTAAGATATTGCTATGAATTATGAAGGATACGAAATAAATGAGTATGATACCTTTATTTCTTGAAAGTATTTGAATGAATGGCTTGGTTGTATGCCTTAATTGCATTAATAGTGGCCATGAACATTTTTATGATATAACATGATCATATATGCATTCATGTCATATTCACTTCATTGCCGTGCGTCATATATGGTTCATTAAGAGTCTTGAGTCTCACGAACACGTCTTGTGGTCTTTTGTACAGTTTGTCTCCAGGGTGGAGAGATCTTGTTCAGGCACTTGGTACTCGTATCCTTGTTTCGTCACGGTTCAGGTGAGGGTGGTTTTCGTTTTAGCTATGTAACAAACCCTATAACCCTTATGTGAAAAGCTTTGGCCAAAACCTTATGATTATATATATATGGTTTTCTCGAGTAAATTCTTCTGAATTATGCGTATGAGCATATAACTTAAAAATGGTTTTGTAATGTGGCTATGCTCCAAACCGTGTGTCTTCATGCTAGCTACGGAATAGGATGACACGGAGAGGTACGTATATAGCATATGCTGAATTACACGGTAAGGTATGATTTCTTATAGTATGTATTGATCGAGTAAACCATTTTCAAATGATTTATGAATTATGATATGTACTTATGAATTGATTGTTTGGCGAGACACATTTCTGATTTCTGATTGTACGGGCCCCGGGACTTAGTATATGTGGCTAACCGAGGAAGCAAGGGCTGACGGGGATCCCATATACTAGTTCCAACCAAACTACGGTGATACCGGCCCTCGCTAGGAGATTTAGCGGGGAATGGGAGCTGAGTGCCTTTGGGGGAGTCATGAAACCCCACTGGCCTATGTCTGAGGTGGTCGGGTCTTGCTAACCCGTCCACCACCCGGAGGAAGAAGGTTGGTTATGATTTACGCCTTTTCTTATATATATGTTATGTTATGATTATGCACCGTGCGGGAAGGCCGGGACACGGATTGCCCAAACGAATATATTTATGATTTATGATTTATGGTCTGTGTGTATTATGATATATCGCATGATCGCCTAATCAATATATTATTGATATTTGTCGTACACGGTCGGAGTTCGGTTGGAGATTGTGCACGCTCACTCTCCAAGCCTTATATTTATGTATGATTTATGAAAGTAATGAATTTAATATGAATTAGTTATAAAATCCGAGCATTGACTAATCATTCTCTTACCCTTTTGGGGAACTAATCGCAACAAAAACCTTGTTCGGAATTTAAGACTTGCATGTGCATGTTTTTATATATGTATATCGCTCCTGCTCACTCAGTCTTCTAGAGACTGACCCCTCTCCCTCCCCAATCTTTTAGTGTGCAGGTTTGACTTTGGAGTTTCGGGCTAGGCGGAGGTGTTTGGAGTCTTTGTGTTGGTCGAGTTAGGTTAGGAGAGTCGCTGTACTCACTAATGTATTGAATTTATGTTTGATTCGATTCTGCAGTATCATGGGACTTGAATAATTATGTAATTGTTATTGAAATTGTTTGTTGGACTGTATGATGAGTTTAAAAGAGGCCTGAAGAGCCCAAATTCGGCTTATGGTTTGTATGTTTGAAGTTGGCTGTGCAATGCATTATAATTTGTTGATTGGTTTTCATTGTAGGGTCTAGTTCCGCCTGGCTTAGGAAGGTTTTATGTTTGTCTCCCGTTCGCTAGGGTTTGATACGGGTGCGGATTTACCATTTCGTTACTCGTGTTGAGCCTTAGTGCGGGGGATGTGGTGCCTCACCTGCGGGGTGCTACATCCTTAAGTGGTATCAGAGCCCGGTTGCAAAACCGGTGTTCTTGAGTCATGTCGGAGTCAGTCTAAGTCAAACGGCATAGGGACTATGTGATATTGTGTGCATTGCATCGATCTTGAATATGGAATTTGGTTTCCTTAAGAATTTTGTTGAATTACTAGTTGCATTTTATATGGATTCTTGTCTTTCGTATTGAATATGTGCCATGAGCATGCACTAATCGCATGCATCCATTCTTGAAATGAGTTATGATTTCCAGGTTATAAAGATGATATCAAACCACGGCCAAATTTTATGATCACAACAATCTATTGCAAATTCCTTCAGAGGCATGGAAGATAGGAAGGATGCCCGAGGAGGAATGTGGAGAATGCTAGCCGCGTGGCATTACAGACTGAGTTGCAATTAACGGTTAGGATTTAGAATGGGAGTTTCGACTTTGGCGATGCGATGGCAGAGGAACATTTGGTGGTATAGGAATATGGGTTAATCAAGGGATGGTTGTGACTCAAAAGAATAACTTATGTGAATCCACTACCTGAAGTGCATTAATTGGATTCAACAGGATCTTGCAACCTAAGGAATGAAGGGAACAAAACCTTGAAGATATATTGGTCCCGGATTTGGATCATGGAAGAGGTACTAGTAATTAAGAGGAGTAGAGATAACAGGGGTCCGGTAGAGGTTGTGCATCAAGGGTCTACAAAGAAAGACTTCGAACTAAACCTAGTGATTAGAAGTCGGGTTCTAGAAGACAAGCATTTGGGTAAACACAAATAGAGGGAAGGTGGCGATATGGAGAACAGGATTTGAGTTCATTTTTCCAAATCCAAGCTGAATTGTCATGTTGTGAGGTTAAATTGGAAGATATGGAGCAACAAATGGAAACGTGAAAGAAAGGAAATCATGCGCTCAAGTAGAAACAATTGGAGGTGAATTAAACCCACAAAGGATAAACGCGAAATTCTTGATTGAGGTGACGATTAGAAGTAAAGGTCGAACTTCGAGGAGAAGTTTGGATACTAACTCAGTGGACGTGGAAGAATTAAGGATTAAGAAATTGCAACCTCGGATAGTGGAAGATACAAGTGATGCCAAAAGACTCATGGAAAACTTGAAGACCGTGGGAAAGGCAAGGAATAATTACCAGGTCAAGTGACCTTGGGATCGGAAGAACGAGGAAAGCTACCGAGCTAATAGCTTCCCACATTGGTGACAGGTTCCAAAGCATTCATAGCACGTGCATCATATTTTACATTAATTATTTATTCTTCTGACCTTATTTTATCCGTGCATTTCTAAATGGGTTTCGTTGCGCTAATGTGTGATATAATTGCTTGATGTAAACGTGATCCATGCATTGTCATTTTAACCCAACATGCATTTTAGTGTTTACTTGATAGGAAGCCCTTTCGCCTCAACTATCAAGTATCAGTTCAACCGAACCGTATCTAAGTTATGAGGAGGAGAAATAATAGGATGACGTTAGAAGGAAGGTGAAATTGGGGGAAATAAGAACTTCTATTAAGGGATAGGTTAACGGAAACAAGAATTCAGAAGGAGAGATGAGACTAGAGTTCCGGACAAGATTAAGAAAGGAGTTTCGGACATCAAGAGAACTAGGGAAGGAGTGAAAAGCCAAATCTTTGATTTCTATATCAGTTAAACTCCACCTAATGAGATTTACTCATCAAGAGTTTCGATAAAAGAAGAATTGATGGAGTTCAACCCGGGACAACAGAAATTTAAGGGGGAGAGCACGACCGAGGAACAAATTGGACGATTAAAAGGGTGCTCGAAGAAATATTTCAGTAAGAATAACGAAAGTGTAAATTGAAGAAGACCTGGGAGTCCTATTAGTGATGATCAGAAATAAACAAGACGGCTTGAATGGTTAAGTTGTTAAGAGGAGAGTTAAGTTACTCAATTCGGGTTGGAGTCCCTCATTAGGTATAACGGAAATGGCTTGGAGAATATCCCTATGTATAGAACATGGATCTGGGGATAACAGAATTATAAGGGAGCTTCTGGAAACTCCTAAGTCAGAATTGACAAGAGAGAGTGTCGAATCAAGTTGGCATATGATGGAATGATGGCGATCACGGGTAATCCAATAGGGTACAAGAGGGGGTTCAATAATGACAATATTATCAAGTCTTCGGTTAGTTCCACAATACTTCGGAAAGAAATCTAAGAAGAAACCAAACCGGAAAAGATGATCATTGAAGGATTTACATCAAACTTCAAAACGCATCAAGAACATTTTATCTTCGATTCAAGAAATGTGGAGCTAGATGCCAAATATAACCTTAAGGGGTCAAAGGGAATGAATGGATAATATGCACGGAAGATAAAAAAAAAAAAAAAAAAAAAAAAGGGATTCGTGTAAGGTAGATCCTATTGACAGATACCTCAAGGTAGGGATTGAATCGTCAAGGTGGTTAGGGGTAGTTATTCTCGAGGGTATTTTAAACTTTGATATGAGTAAGAGAGTAGCTATGGGTCTAACTTCGAGACAGATAATCTAAGGGTATTCGGGAGGCCAAGCGTGGTTAATTAAAAAGAGTTGGTTGGGCGAATGAGGATTGAGGGAAATGGTGAAGACTGGAAGCAGTACCAGGCAGAAGGGATCTAAGAAGTATAATCCCTGAAGGATTCATTAATTGCTTCATTGGGGTATCCTAAAGAGGTTAAAGACAAACTGAGCACTGAATCTATCTTCTGGACAGATGATACACTGAACAACGACAACTCACAATTTTAAAACTTCGTGACCTACGGTGAACGGTATTTATAGCATTCATGAAGCATACATTCATGCAAATTCAATTTATTAATTTCTTTGTTAGGTGCTTTATTTTCTTATCAAGTTAAACTACGTGAAGTAATTGATGATTAACGTGGATGATATCTGTTACTTGCCTTGAGGTGGCTTGTGTGATTTTGAATTGGGTTTTGCGTGCGTTGCTTGGAAGTATTGGAGACTTCCTTGCTTTATTTATTTTGTTTGAGAGACGGGGTGCTCTCGTTGTTTTTAAGAGACGGGGCTTCTCTTATTTTTGTTTGAGAGACGGGGTACTCTCTTTGTTTGCGAGAGACGGGGTTCTCTCATTGTTGCTCGAGAGACGGGGCTCTCTCCTTGTTGTTTGCGAGAGACGGGGAATCTCTCATTGTTTAATTTCAAGCGTGTTTTGAATCCGAGGACGGATTCTTTTAAGGGGGAGAGATTGTAACGCCCCAGTTTTTCAGTTTATAATAATGCGACGTATTTGTTTATAAATTGCGCGATTTAATTATTTAATTATATGATTAATTGTTTATAAATGTTTATATTTGTTTTAAACTATAAACTATTTCTATTTTAATTTAATTCATTTTATTTTACTTTGATACTTAGTGTTTAAATTCTCAATTAAGATTTCATGTTACCTTAGCTATTTCGGTAATTTCGTTAATTAATTTCAACATGTTATTAGTTGGTTTTAATTTAATTAATATGGAACTTAAGTTTTAGTAATTAATTTATAACAATATGAATTCGTTCATGCGCTTGAGTGTTCTATTTGTGCTTCGTTCACTTATGTAATGATATCGGATTGGTATGGAAATTTAATATGTCGTAAATGTGTGTGTTATGAACATGCTTATATGCTCGGATTATGTTTTCGGATTCATTTGACGTGTTTACGAATTTATTTTGATTTGTGGAACCAATTCGGGGGCTAACGAGCAATTAGCGCACCCTTGGTTCCGTACGTGATATCTTGAGCTCGGGAATTCGGATTCGAATTCCGACACCTCCGTTGCCTTCGTATCGATGATTCGAAGACAATGGAATAAGCCTCATACCTTTTTGAAATCATTAAGACCTCCGAAATCCAACCGTAACGGACAACTCGTGCAAGAAGAGCTCCTTTTGGTTGACTAGTCTTCATGGTGGGACCCCATAACACCTCCCTAACCTAACCATATCTTAACCATGGCTTGTGTACCTTGGGTTAAGCCTTTCTCTTCCCTTTTTGTTCTGAAAACCGAACCAAACCCTTCCCTTCTCAGCTGGAACTGATCGATAGAGAGAGAGAGGAGAAAGAAGAAGAAATCTTGGCCCTTTTGTGATTTTGAGCTCAAATCACCATCTTCCTTCACCAAATCTTCAAGGTATGAATATTTATGTCTTCTCTACTCTATTATACTTGATTTCATCTCCTTACATCATGATTTGGATCAGATTTGATTAGGGTTTGAATTATGAGATTGGTATGAACTTTTAGGAATTTTTGTTCTAGTGACCTATTTGCTTGTGTGGCTGATTTTCTTGCTTATACATGATTATATGAGCTTGTTTCTTGGCCAATTTCTTTCCCAACTGATATTATATGATGTTAGGAGGATTTCATCTCTTGCTCCTTTTATGAAATTATGAGATATGGAGCTTCAAACTTGATGATCAAACTACTTCCCCTGTTTTCGAACTGCTGTGTGAAATATTGTGTTGTTGCTTGATCAAATGGTCTCCATTTCGTGTGAAATTGCATGGAGTTGATGTACACTCATTACTTTATATGTTAGCATTCATGTTTTAAGTATTTGGATCCATTAGAAGCCTCAAAACCGAAGTACATGGCCTGTTCTTATGCATGATCTTTGACAGAATTGTTGCTGTTGCAATTGTGTGGTTGTTGGTCACCCTAATGTGCTTTAAATTGTACCATTTTGCATATATATGATGTATATTAGTTGTTTAGTATGTTAGCATGCATTCCCCAAAGTTTCAGATCCAAACTCAACCCTTAAGTACTTGATCAAGGCATGATGGAATCATTAGGGCTCACATGTGTGTTTTTGGCGACCCAGTTTTGCTGCATGATTTAGATGATCTTAACGTGGGATTTAGCCTTTCCACTCTAAATGAAAAATGTTCCTAACATGCTAAATATGTTGCATATTAAGTTTCAGAGCATTTGGAGTTCGTTTGGTATGCTTTTGGATTGATTTGGTTTGAGATCAGTTTTGCCGGAAATTCTGTGGACACTTTAAAGTTCTGTACCGTGACACCCCCGTGTCTCATTTACTCATAAGAGTGAGACACGGGCGTGTCACACCCTCTGGTCAGGTCTGTACTGAGCCACGGTCGTGGCTCGGTTTGGCTAAGAAGGGTGACACCCCCGTGTCCCTTCCCTTGCGCAGTCTTTGTTGCTTCCTTTCCGGTTTTCGATTTATTTCACCTCCTTAATGACTTTATCTCCTTTCGTGTTGAACTATGAACTTGTTTTGCTATGTGTTGGGAGTATTTTGATTTAATTTCATAGCATTTGGTTGAGGTTTAAAGCATGCTTTTGGTGAATTGCTATGACGTGGCTTGAATGCTTCTATATGAAATATTAAGTACATTCTTGCATTCCTTTGATGTCTTAAGTGATGTTCTTTGCCTTTTTATGAATCATACTCAATGTAAACATGTTTGAAGGTATAATGTGATTATTGTTCCAAGATTTTGTAAGATATTGCTATGAATTATGAAGGATACGAAATAAATGAGTATGATACCTTTATTTCTTGAAAGTATTTGAATGAATGGCTTGGTTGTATGCCTTAATTGCATTAATAGTGGCCATGAACGTTTTTATGATATAACATGATCATATATGCATTCATGTCATATTCACTTCATTGTTGTGCGTCATATATGGTTCATTAAGAGTCTTGAGTCTCACGAACACGTCTTGTGGTCTTTTGTACAGTTTGTCTCCAGGGTGGAGAGATCTTGTTCAGGCACTTGGTACTCGTATCCTTGTTTCGTCACGGTTCAGGTGAGGGTGGTTTTCGTTTTAGCTATGTAACAAACCCTATAACCCTTATGTGAAAAGCTTTGGCCAAAACCTTATGATTATATATATATGGTTTTCAAATGAAGTTATCGAGTAAATTCTTCTGAATTATGCGTATGAGCGTATAACTTAAAAATGGTTTTGTAATGAGGCTATGCTCCAAACCGTGTGTCTTCATGCTAGCTACGGAATAGGATGACACGGAGAGGTACGTATATAGCATATGCTGAATTACACGGTAAGGTATGATTTCTTATAGTATGTATTGATCGAGTAAACCCTTTTCAAATGATTTATGAATTATGATATGTACTTATGAATTGATTGTTTGGCGAGACACATTTCTGATTTCTGATTGTACGGGCCCCGGGACTTAGTATATGTGGCTAACCGAGGAAGCAAGGGCTGACGGGGATCCCATATACTAGTTCCAACCAAACTACGGTGATACCGGCCCTCGCTAGGAGATTTAGCGGGGAATGGGAGCTGAGTGCCTTTGGGGGAGTCATGAAACCCCACTGGCCTATGTCTGAGGTGGTCGGGTCTTGCTAACCCGTCCACCACCCGGAGGAAGAAGGTTGGTTATGATTTACGCCTTTTCTTATATATATGTTATGTTATGATTATGCACCGTGCGGGAAGGCCGGGACACGGATTGCCCAAACGAATATATTTATGATTTATGATTTATGGTCTGTGTGTATTATGATATATCGCATGATCGCCTAATCAATATATTATTGATATTTGTCGTACACGGTCGGAGTTCGGTTGGAGATTGTGCACGCTCACTCGCCGAGCCTTATATTTATGTATGATTTATGAAAGTAATGAATTTAATATGAATTAGTTATAAAATCCGAGCATTGACTAATCATTCTCTTACCCTTTTAGGGAACTAATCGCAACAAAAACCTTGTTCGGAATTTAAGACTTGCATGTGCATGTTTTTATATATGTATATCGCTCCTGCTCACTCAGTCTTCTAGAGACTGACCCCTCTCCCTCCCCAATCTTTTAGTGTGCAGGTTTGACTTTGGAGTTTCGGGCTAGGCGGAGGTGTTTGGAGTCTTTGTGTTGGTCGAGTTAGGTTAGGAGAGTCGCTGTACTCACTAATGTATTGAATTTATATTTGATTCGATTCTGCAGTATCATGGGACTTGAATAATTATGTAATTGTTATTGAAATTGTTTGTTGGACTGTATTATGAGTTTAAAAGAGGCCTGAAGAGCCCAAATTCGGCTTATGGTTTATATGTTTGAAGTTGGCTGTGCAATGCATTATAATTTGTTGATTGGTTTTCATTGTAGGGTCTAGTTCCGCCTGGCTTAGGAAGGTTTTATGTTTGTCTCCCGTTCGCTAGGGTTTGATACGGGTGCGGATTTACCATTTCGTTACTCGTGTTGAGCCTTAGTGCGGGGGATGTGGTGCCTCACGTGCGGGGTGCTACAGCTTCAAGTTAGAAGTTTTGAAGATTCGAGCTTTACCAAGGAGTGGGGATCAAGCAAAACGACCAGAAGGGATGATGAAACGATTCTGAACCCAACAGAAAACGAGTGAAAAAATCGAACCAAAGAAGATGGCGAAAATCGTTCGTCCATATCCTGAAGGATGAATTTTGTCACGAGGGTTTTATGGCTGGCAGATTTCTACTTTTGCAAAACTGGTTTTCGAAGGGAGTTTCAATCATGCCTTTCTCGTTTCATTTTTCTTTCTTTATGTTATATCGTTAAGAACTTCCCTAACATGATTTGAATCCAGGTTAGTGTGGATTGTTATCCCTACAATGGATTCTAAAGTAGAAAGAGATTTCGAGGGACGGGTTGCCATTACCGCATGAAGCGCGTTTGAGGACGGCTCAAAACGTGTCAAGAAAGCTACTACCTAAGTGAGTTTCTTGATCTCTACGAATTTGGATTCACGATTGCGAGTCCAAGATCCTTTTGTTGGAAAAATTTTTAAATTTCTGCTACTTTCTGATTCCTGTTTTCCAACAGTACCTTCTTCAAGAATCAACATAGTTCCAACAAGACATACAAACATGGTTCCAATAAGTTCAAGAATACGAAATACGATGATTTTATAGCATAATTTGTAACGCCCCAATTTCAGGTACGCACGACACGTGTGATTTTGAGGATTAGGATTTAATCTTAATTCTTTTACTTATTAAATTCCTACGTTTATGATAAATTGTGGAAATTTCACTTCAATATGTTTACGTGGAAATAAGTGAAATATGTGTCAATTCGGGATTTTGGTGTTACGTGAATTAATTGTCTAGACATGATTTAATTACCTAATTGTCCTTAATTGCTCATTTCCTTTTCTTTAAGGATTAAATTGCATGAAAAACTTGTGGACTAAATTGATCACTTTCCAAACCTTTTATACTTAATTGCATAACTTACAAACTTAGAGGATTTGATCATAAATGTTACATTTTGCCCAAATATATCGGTATGTGCATCTCTTCTCCAACCTTCATTTTCATTTTCATCAAAACATATATGTTTGCACCGAATCTAAACCTCCAAGGAAGGGAGAGGATTTTCATGATTTCAAGCTAGTTTTCCGGAGAAATTTACAAGCTTCGAAGCTCTTTCATCATCATCATCTCTTCTCATCTCATCTCTCTCTTTCAAGGTAGCCATGGATATAAATGTGAATTCTTGATAGCAATTCTTGAAGCTAGGGTTATGAATTCCATAGGATAACTTGCCTATATGATGTTAGAAGCATGATGTTAATCTTTAGACTTGAAATTCTTGCATAAATCTTGAGAAATATGGAATAATATGATGAGTTCATAGTTGGGTAGATGATGATGATTCTTGATGATTAATGAACAATATAAGTGTTTATATAGGTTTTATTGTCTCTCAAGCATGTGTACATATTTCCTTTCATGAATTATGGTTTATGGAATTTAGTTATGTGAGTTTGATGAGAATTGGGGATGGATTCGTGCTTCCCCTGTTCTTCTCCCCTGCTTCTGCATCTTCTGTAAAACGGGAACGGCCCTTCCCGTTCCCTTTATAATTGGGGAACGGCCGTTCCCATTAATTTGAATAATGTGTAGGCGGCGAGGAGGGGAACGACCGTTCCCACTTTGTCTCACAGACGGGAACGGCCTTTCCCATCTTCGGGGAGTAGTTCGGGAGTGGGGGAACGGCCCTTCCCATTTTGTACTAAAACCTGGAACGGCCGTTCCCATACCCCTGGAAGTTCAGAAACTTTCTGCATAAAATGTAAATTTTAGCACTATGATCCAATGATTTATTTGACCCCAAATTGTTATTATATGATTGATTACATGCCAAAACATGATATTTGCGTGCCACATTGTTTATTGCACGATGTCTCGTATTTGATCACGCCGTGCGTCGTCTATGGAGTCATATGCTTAAATTATGGTCTCATGCACGTATATTATTCCGTTTCTTGTCCAGTTATTCTCCAGGCGGAGATTGTCAAGCATGAGCACGTTTACGCATTCACGAGTCGTGTGTCGCCTGTTAGGTGAGGTTTACTTGCTAGTTACTTAGAACCCGTATAACCTTATGTGACTTTTGGGCCAAACGGTAAATATATATTTATAAGTGTTTTTAAACTCTCAAGTCATGTTCATGGAAAGCAAGTCGTGTTATCGTGTTACAAACAAGTCGTGTATCGTGCCTCGTGTTATAGTGTTACAGTGATCGTGTTTGGCGAATTATCGTGTATCGTGTATTATGGGCCCGAGGGTGAGTGTTTGAGCCAACCGGGGAAGCCTAGGGTAGGCGGGTAACTCACACACCTCTCTCAAACCGAGGGGATGCCCCCTGAATCCACCAGGAGGCTTGGTGGAGGAAGGAGTCCCGTACGTAGGAGTCATGTTCCCGACGTGCAACGTGATATCGTGGGTGGTTCGGGCCTTGCAAACCCACCACCATTGGAGAAAGGAGAATTTCGTGATCGTGTGTACTATAATGACTTGTGTGAGAACCTATTTAAATGAAAGAGTAATTTTTGTTCACTGTCAAGGTTGGTTGGAGATCGTGCATGCCCCTCGCCAGGGCCACTGATAGTTAAAATAACCGTGATTATCGTGTTAAACCTGATAGTTGTAATCTCGGGCGAGTCCTTGATATTCTTGCACTTATAATATTATTATTATTATTTAAGTTACAAAACCTTATCCGAGGTTATAACTTGCATGTTAATTGCGCATATATATATCTATACCCCTCACTCAGTCTTCCATAGACTGACGCCTCCACCTTTCAGGTTCTTGCAGGTGCACGCTAGGCGGGAGTCGAGTCGTGTCAAGTCCAGTCCATGTAGTCGAGTCAATCACGGTGCATATTGTTTATTGTTGCTTTAGAACTGTTATTATAGTTACTTGTTATTTATATTCGGAGATGATAATGTATTGATATGTAAAGCTGGAACACATTTGACTTGGTAAATGAGAAATGTCGTGACGTGTTTAATAATTATATTTGATAGTGAACAGTTTATGCTTCCGCTTTCACTCGTTGCATGTATACATTAATCCCGCCTAGCTTGTCGTTATTGCATTGTCACCCGTTCGCTATAGGTTAGTTCATGTACGAATTACCCGTTTCGTATGTGGATTGACCTATAGTGCGGGGGTGTGGCACCTCCACGTGTAAGGGGTGCTACATCTGAGGTGGTATCAGGGCCCGGTTGCAAAACCGAGGTTCTAGTATCGTGTCGTGTCGAGTCTAGGTCGAACGGTGTAGGAATTGTTTGCTAACTTGTGTATCGCATTCATTCTTGTCATTAATTGCTACATTTGGCACTGGATTTATTTTTAAGTGTGACACGTGCATTGACATCCTGACCGGCATGCATAACTTAGTGCTTCTTGTAGCAAATATTCATCCAGATTTGCCGAATCAAGTCAAGTGCGAACACTTGGATATCCACTTCGGACTTCGGAAGGCTTAAGAAAGAAAATTTTCATTTTCTTTCTTAAGGGGGAGAGACGGCCAAGGAAAATAATTTAAGGAATCCGGTGTCAACCGAACTACCACAATGAAGAATTTCAATCCACGGTGAACGGTACACTTGAACTTGCATATCACGTGCATCATATATTTCATTATTGTTACCTTTAATCTCTTGTTAGTTAGTTTATTTTGTTAGTCAAGAGACGGGGTTCTCTTGGTTCTTGTGCGAGAGACAGGGTTCTCTCGTTCTTTGTTAGAGAGACGGGGCACTCTCATTTTGTTTGGCAACTTGTTCTAGTGGAAGGTTAGATTTTCTCGCGAGTGTTTAGAATCCCGGAAAGTTGAGGGTCGTGATTTAACAGTAATGCAAGGAATCTCGCGGATTGAAGACCTCTTTCGGAGTAATCCCAGACGGGGAATGGCCAACCCCGCGTGGGATGAAAACGGGAGAGTCAATTAACTTCCCGGAATTCGAGACAGTGAATCCGAGGACGGATTCTCTTAAGAGGGAGAGAATTGTAACGCCCCAATTTCAGGTACGCACGACACGAGTGATTTTGAAGATTAGGATTTAATCTTAATTCTTTTACTTATTAAATTCCTACGTTTATGATAAATTGTGGAAATTTCACTTCAATATGTTTACGTGGAAATAAGTGAAATATGTGTCAATTCGGGATTTTGGTGTTACGTGAATTAATTGTCTAGACATGATTTAATTACCTAATTGTCCTTAATTGCTCATTTCCTTTTCTTTAAGGATTAAATTGCATGAAAAACTTGTGGACTAAATTGATCACTTTCCAAACCTTTTATACTTAATTGCATAACTTACAAACTTAGAGGATTTGATCATAAATGTTACGTTTTGCCCAAATATATCGCTATGTGCATCTCTTCTCCAACCTTCATTTTCATTTTCATCAAAACATATATGTTTGCTTCCTTGCTCCACCAAATCTAAACCTCCATGGAAGGGAGAGGATTTTCATCATTTCAAGCTAGTTTTCCGAAGAAATTTACAAGCTTCGAAGCTCTTTCATCATCATCATCTCTTCTCATCTCATCTCTCTCTTTCAAGGTAGCCATGGATATAAATGTTAATTCTTGATAGCAATTCTTGAAGCTAGGGTTATGAATTCCATAGGATAACTTGCCTATATGATGTTAGAAGCATGATGTTAATCTTTAGACTTGAAATTCATGCATAAATCTTGAGAAATATGGAATAATATGATGAGTTCATAGTTGGGTACATGATGATGATTCTTGATGATTAATGAACAATATAAGTGTTTATATAGGTTTTATTGTCTCCCAAGCATGTGTACATATTTCCTTTCATGAATTATGGTTTATGGAATTTAGTTATGTGAGTTTGATGAGAATTGGGGATGGATTCGTGCTTCCCCTGTTCTTCTCCCCTGCTTCTGCATCTTCTGTAAAACGGGAACGACCCTTCCCGTTCCCTTTATAATTGGGGAACGGCCGTTCCCATTAATTTGAATAATGTGCAGGCGGCGAGGAGGGGAACGACCGTTCCCACTTTGTCTCACAGACGGGAACGGCCGTTCCCATCTTCGGGGAGTAGTTCGGGAGTGGGGGAACGGCCCTTCCCATTTTGTACTAAAGCCTGGAACGGCCGTTCCCATACCCCTGGAAGTTCAGAAACTTTCTGCATAAAATGTAAATTTTAGCACTATTATCCAATGATTTATTTGACCCCAAATTGTTATTATATGATTGATTACATGCCAAAATATGATATTTGCATGCCACATTGTTTATTGCACGATGTCTCGTATTTGATCACGCCGTGCGTCGTCAATGGAGTCATATGCTTGAATTATGGTCTCATGCACGTATATTATTCCGTTTCTTGTCCAGTTATTCTCCAGGGCAGAGATTGTCAAGCATGAGCACGTTTACGCATTCACGAGTCGTGTGCCGCCTGTCAGGTGAGGTTTACTTGCTAGTTACTTAGAACCCGTATAACCTTATTTGACTTTTGGGCCAAACGGTAAATATATATTTACAAGTGTTTTTAAACTCTCAAGTCATGTTCATGGAAATCAGGTCGTGTTATCATGTTAGAAACAAGTCGTGTATCGTGTATCGTGTTATCGTGTTACCGTGATCGTGTTTGGCGAATTATCGTGTATCGTGTATTATGGGCCCGAGGGTGAGTGTTTGAGCCAACCGGGGAAGCATAGGGCTGATGGGTAACTCACATACCTCTCTCAAACCGTGGGGATGCCCCTTGAATCCACCAAGAGGTTTGGTGGAGGAAGGAGTCCCGTACGTGGGAGTCATGTTCCCGAAGTGCATCGTGATATCGTGGGTGGTTCGGGCCTTGCAAACCCACCACCATTGGAGAAAGGAGAATTTCGTGTTATTGATCGTGTGCACTATAATGACTTGTGTGAGAACCTAATTAAATGAAAGAGTAATTCTTGTTCACTGTCAAGGTTGGTTGGAGATCGTGCACGCCCCTCTCCAGGGCCACTGATAGTTAAAATAACGTTGATTATCGCGTTAAACCTGATAGTTGTAATCTCGGGCGAGTCCTTGATATTCTTGCACTTGTAATATTGTTATTATTATTTTAGTTACAAAACCTTACCCGAGGTTATAACTTGTATGTTATTTGCGCATATATATATCTATACCCCTCACTCAGTCTTCCATAGACTGACGCCTCCACCTTTCAGGTTCTTGCAGGTGCACGCTAGGTGGGAGTCGAGTCGTGTCAAGTCCAGTCCATGTAGTCGAGTCAATCACGGTGCATATTGTTTATTGTTGCTTTAGAACTGTTATTATAGTTACTTGTTATTTGTATTCGGAGATGATAATGTATTGATATGTAAAGCTGGAACACATTTGACTTGGTAAATGAGAAATGTCGTGACGTGTTTAATAATTATATTTGATAGTGAACAGTTTATGCTTCCGCTTTCACTCGTTGCATGTATACATTAATCCCGCCTAGCTTGTCGTTATTGCATTGTCACCCGTTCGCTATAGATTAGTTCATGTACGAATTGCCCGTTTCGTATGTGGATTGACCTATAGTGCAGGGGTGTGGCACCTCCACGTGTAAGGGGCGCTACATAATTTATCCGTTTGGGCATTAATACGATTTACACAAGTAAGGACTAATTATTTGTAAGCATAATAATCGTCATTGAACATCCACCAACATAAAAATGGAAGCTATTTACATACAACCGGAGTTTAGGAAGAATTCGTATATTAAATATTGTCAATTCTTATACAATCTGCACAAAATGCGTGTAACAACCTATCAAAGAGGGCAACCGAACTCATATCAATTATCAAATATACCCATCACCATTTATACAATCATATTCTAGCTCAACGAAGTCATACCGGCACGAAAAGCAATTAAAACGACATATAAACGACAATTCCAACAATTCAAGAAACACCAAATAAATCAAAACAAATTAACCGAGTGTCAAAACGATGAATGGAAGATGGCGTTAGACTCACCTCATCAAGCCGGACGTTCTGTCAGAAGGCCACCGGAGTGCCGCCACTGTAGCTGCCGGAAAAGCCGTCGGGCCGCTGCCGAAGGTTGCCAGAAAAATCCCAAAAAATTAGTCCCGAATGTATTCCTCGTGCTCGTTCCGAATCTCCAATCAATTTCTGAAATTTCCGAGCCGTTTGTCTCTAATTTCAGATCTAAGAATACGAAACCCAGAAAACTTCAAATCGCGATTTCTCCTAAACCGCTAAATGAAATTCGAAACCGTAAAAATCAATGGCCTACCCATGCCGAGCTCTTCGAAATGCATATGATATTCGCTGAAAATGCTCGTCGGAAATCGCTGCCACCGTATACAGCCACCGCGCGACTTCGCCGCCTGATTCCTCCCGTTCCGGCGAACTCCAGGTTACGCCGCTGCTGTTGATAGACTCAGCATGGTAAACTGAGCATTTCCCCTAAGGTTCCACCGTCGGAGGATGGCCGGAGTGGCCATCCCGCCACCTGTGCAGTGACATGTAACGCCCGAGCGCGAGACGTCACATCCCTCGCACCATGACCCGACCCGTATACGAAATGGATTTCCATACACGTGTCAAATCATAGCGAACGGAGACATACACACTCGTTAAGCCAGGCGGGACTAACCTATAACTTAAACCCCAACAACAACCACAAACAAACAGAGCAATAGAAAAGCGGAAGCAATCATTCCTATATTATATATTGAGCTAGATGCTCTAGGTACCAACATGTAATTCATATATTGAGCTATACGCTCTATGTCCCAATATTTAAGCCTGAATAAGATACATATAGGTACCATATACATGTACGCTCGTTACATAAATAAAATCCAAAAGTGATCATTAATGTGAGAGTATGAGTGTAACGAAAGAAAGGCTAGACACCATGCAAGACTCTCTCTCAGACTTGTATCCCGCCTAGCATCCCTTCCTGCAAAAACAACTGAAACAACTCCGGGTTCAGTCTTAGACAGACTGGTGGGTATAAAAAGATAGGCGTAATCATAATATTGTGGAATTTAAACACGTGCATGCAAATTATAATCCTTATTCGAGGTTTTGAATCCTTTTTCCCAAGTGGGAAAATAAATACATCGAATAGGATTATAACAATTCATTTCATTCATTAGGTCATTCGTGGCCCGGCGAGAGGGCGTGCATTATCTCCAACCACCACCTCGTGTAATTCATTAATCATTCATTCATTCATTCGTTCATGCATTCTTTCTTTCGTGCACATTCATTAGATCATTCATTCGATCATTCATATACTCCTTTTTCCTCCGGGTAGGGAACGGGTTTGCAAGGCCCGAACCCTCATTCATTAATGCTAGAGGGGTACATGAATCCCCAAAAGCGCGGGTCCCCTTTCAGTCACTAATCTCGTAGTGAAATCCAGGTTGCCGAAATTGTTGGAACTAGTATAAATGGATTCCCGTCAGCCCAAGCTTCCCCGGGTTCACCACTACACTAAGTCCCGGGCCCCCATTCATTGTGATCACTCATTCATTACTCGCCAAAACATTTGGTAGGATATTCAAGAAAAAGGCTTTCGTTTAAAACATTTGCTCATTAAAACTTGGTATAAATACCTATATAGGGTTTTGGCCAAAATCTTGCACATTAGGTGTTCGGGGTCATATTGTTAACTAATAGAAGAAAAACCCACCTGGTAGATAAAAAGAACCCGACAAAGCTCTCACTACCCGACCTCGTCACCCACGGGATCAAGATCTGTGTGACAAAGGTAGTGTGAGACTTAATCATGACCACATTAGACACTCGGCTATGCAATATCATGTTAAGGAATGCTTAAAATGCAATAATATGTTCAAATATGGTCATGAATGTCATAGAATCCAATTAAACACATAATTCAACAAGTTTCATTCAATATACGATAAAATCGTATTCGTTCCCGTTCATATCGTTCATACTTTCATACTTGCATTCATAAGGTTATCAATATCTTAAATCAATCATAAAATATAGCTTTAATATAATCATGTTACATATACTCCACCATTACGAGCCATAAACGAGATAAAAGCAAGAAAAGAGGTTCCCCAAAGCTGCCATTTCAAATGACACGGCCGTGTTGAGTTTTCAAAGGAAACGGACACGGCCGTGTCCGAGGTTTAAAAATCCAAAAATTCAAAGTCGAGGGATGACACGGCCGTGTTGAGTTTTCAAAGGAATTGGACACGGCCGTGTCCGAGGTTAAATTCAGAAAAATTCAAAGTCGAGAGCCCAACACGGCCGTGTCCATTTTCAGGGCCGTGTCAGCTCATCGTTTTGCCAAGAAAAACAGAGCAAAAGCTCTGTTTCTCGAGGGAAAAGCTTTGCAAAACAGGGGCAGCCACAAGGAAGCTTTTATACACTCTTAGACATGCTTTCAATTCATATAATTCACATATATCATGCAATCCAATCATATATGCAAGAACTTATGCATAAAGTTGGCAAAAGATCATCCAATAACAAGCTTTCATCCATGGAAGCTTCAAGCTCCATTAATGGCATATCATGCACTCAACATCAAACCTTAGATTTAAACATGTAAATAGGATAGAAAGTTCACAAGAATCATTTATCAAGCATCAAGTTTCACTTTAAACCATTAAAACCAAGGATCAAGTTCAAATCCTCAATTCAAGCTCATATTCGCAACCCAAGAATCCTTCACTCATGCCAAGCTTTCCATAGATGAAAAGATAGAGGAGGAGATGGAGAATATAAATCACCAATTACCTTGGAAGAAGATGGAAGATTGATTGATCTTGAGCTCAAAGTTTGAAGGTTCAACAAAGGAGGGTTTCTTGGAGCTTTTCTTGGTCTCTTGAGGAGCTGCTGCTGATCGATGAAAAGGGAAGCATAAGGAAGGAATGAGAAGCTATCTCTAATATCTAGAATCATTCGGGTAGGAGCCGGTTCGATCCAAGTCCGATTCGGTTAAGAAAATGGTTCAAAACAAGTTATAAAGTCGAGGTTGTGGAAAGATTCGTTGTCGAAGGTTCAAACGGTATCGAAAAAGTATAAGGTCAAGTTTAATGGATAGGTAACGTCGAAACAAGTTCAACGCCGGTTACGGATCTCGATATCGAGGTCCGGAGCTCAAGATATTGCGAAAACCGTTCAGGGTTGCCTATATACAAATAGGTCCCTAAACTTTCAAAAAGTGGCAATTAAACCCAAACCCAATTTCCAATTGAGTCCAAAACATTCAAATAAGTTACAATCAAGTCCACGAATCACACGAACACGTAATTTGATTCAATTAACACCGAATTCACAAAATTCACACTCTCACAATTTCGTTCATAAATTCATAGCACACATTGGAATTCATATAAAATTTAAACAATTAAATCAAATTAGTGACGAATTCAATTAGCAAATCAAATTAAAAAAATCATATAATTAAATAAAATACGCACGTAACACTTACCAGCACGTGTGAAAACTCGGGGCGTTACAACTGCGGGGATGCGGGCCCAGAACAGTAGCAGTCCGGGACCACATTTTAAAATTTTTTATTATAATACAAGTATTAAAATATTTCTAAAACATTTTAATACAAAGCGGAAGACTTAGCCGGATCTACTCAAGTATATACATGCAATTGATAATAAATTTTAAATCACTTAAGCAGATAAATATCTAACATGCAATTAACACTTAAGAGCACATAATTTATCATGCTTAAAATAAAATAACTTAAAACTATTACCGTACTGCAATCATGGCTATCTAACGGCATTTTTCCAGCTCCTTGCCCTTTCGTGAGACCGACAGAGCTTCCCCGCAATATCCCCGGAGAAACCCTCGGAGTGTGGGCTCCGCGAGTATTTCCCTAAATACTCGAGAAAATATTTTCTAGAAAAAATCATTTTTCTAGACTAGAAAATTCCCTAATTTTCTAATAATTAAGCGGATTATATATTAATTATATAACCACCTAATTATATATTAATTAATCCCTTAATTAGGGATCAATTAATTTGAGAGAGGAGAGCTCTCTCTAAAGCCAAAGTTGGCTGAAAATTGGAATGAGAAAATATGGCAAGGGGGTCAGCTATTTATAGGCAAAATCCGGAGGGTATTTTGGTCATTTTAGGCATAAAATTGAGGGGCATTTTCGTCATTTGTATAACCGCGTACAAACCGCGTACCGGCCGGCCAATCGGATCACGCCACGTGGTAGCTCTCTCCGCCGCGGACACAACGCCGCCAACCACGCGCCGACACGTGGCCGCACGCGCCCCCACGCGCCGCCACAAGTCGGCCAAGTGGTTGGCGCGTGTGAAAACGCGTAGCTTCCACCAGACGTTGACACGTGTCCGGGTCTGGTCCTACCCGGACCGGACCCGGTTTGACCCTGCCTGAATATGGTCCGACCCTATCCGTTTGAACCGGTTCTGACCCGAACCGGCGACCCGTTGACCCTACCGGTCAACACCCAATCTCGTCCGCCCATTTGCGCTGACGCGGCGCGATCTCGGCCGCACACGTGGCGCGCCACGCGGCCGCCTAGTCAGTGCCACCTGGGACCCGCCTGCTGACGTGGCATGCCACGTGTACTGCCACGTCAGCTGCCACGTCATCCCCGAATTTATTTATTTTTTTTTTTTTTTTTATTTCGATGAAAATTTTATTTTCTCCAAAATAAAATTCCGGGCATTTCCAACTCTTTGGAACTTTAATTTATTTTCTTAAAATAAATTTCTTGGCTATTTTCAAACACTTTGAAAATTCATTTCTCTTTCTCCTTTTAATATTTTCTCTTTGGGTTTTCAATTGGGGCTTGCAGGGGGACCTGCAGGACTAATTAATTTTAGCTCCAAACGGATTAATATATTATCATCTCATGATAATAATTAATTACCGTTTAACAATATTTAATTCCACTAAATAAATATTGTTGTACTCTAAAATTAATTAAATTATTCACGAATTTCTCGATTTAGAATAATTTCGCATTTTACTCCTCCGTGTAAATATCCATGAAAAATAAATTGCAACTACTATCATTTATTTTTCATCTCTAATTTGAAATTTATTGATTCGCCTTAAGTTCAAATTCTCTGTATGTGAAACACATTCAACATACAACTTCGGTGACGTTATCACGCGAAGTGCTTTGGCCAAAGTCTTAATTCGAACTTTTGCAAATCTATTTCAAGGATATCTCTTACCTTCCAGCAAGGCCACAGATTCCTCGATCAATATAACTCTTTAGCGCATTTCATATAATCGCTGAACATACAAAGTATTTTGGCCACCCGTTATCGAGACCTCACTTCGAGTATGTTACAGTGACTAACACTACATGCCTAAAGCCGAAATATTATCAGGATTAAGAGTACAATGCTTCCTGAGATTTTATTCATTTTAGATAGCAGTATAAAATGAATAATCTCAGTGGTCCAGTTCGATGTTTCCAATCCTATTGAAAATCATCAACGTGTTATAATTGGAATCACCATTCCCTATGACGAAAGACTAATCATCTTATATAATCACGTTATAGTCTTGATAAGAACATATTCTTATCTTACCGACTAGAACTTTAATGACACGTGATTTCGGTATTCAAAGTCTTTTCCTATGAAACACATTTCATATGAGAATACCACCACACGTTATTAATTATTAATATGTGAAATACTCACAACTCGCTGTAAATTCAATTTAATTAATTCAACAAATTGTATTTTCAGGGCACCATTCCCAACAATCTCCCACTTGCCCTAAATTCAATTTGGCCATACATCTAAGTCTTATTCTTCCCACATGAGTGTCAAAACTCGTTTTGCACTTATTCGCGCCAATACTTTTAGTGAGGGAATCTATTATACTTTTCTCCGAGCCAACAACTAGGAAATCATGAATCCAATACATCTAATTGGTTACTTCTCAAGCTACCATGTATTTGACTTTCATGGCGGTGTAAGCAATGCAAGTCTGCTTAACATCCTCCAATTAACGGTTGCTTTTTCTAGAGTAAACACGTATTCTAATGTCAAACAGCTAGAATACAAATCAGATTGTAAATCCGACTCTGTGTACTCTATTGAAATGAGCTCACCACTGTGGTAGACAAGCATATAATCTCAAGTTCTTCTCAAGTACTCTAATATATGCTTTCACTACTACCCAGTATCAGATTCTAGGGTTTGACTAATATCTGCTTACTTAGACCTATTTCATAATAGACATCTGGCCCTGTACATAATATGATACACATAAAGCTTCCGCTGCGGAACTCTAATCATGTCTTCTATCTCTTCAGTTGTCTCAGGACACTGATCCCGAGATAGATAAATTCCAAATCTAAAAGGTAATGAACCTTTTTTGGAATCTGTCATATTATACCTTACCAGATCTTATCTATATATGCTTCTTGTGATAAACCAATCTCCTTCTTCCTATGATCACGAAAAAAGTCTGATCCTTGGAATAACATTGGTCTCACATAGGTCTTTTCATGTCAAAATGATTTGACGTTCGAATCTTAACCACTTGACAAAATTCTTGCATCATTCCCAATGAGCAGAATATTAATTACGTACAAAGTGAAAATGGTATAACGCTATCATGATGTCATTTTGCACACTTCATGGTTCATCAGGCAATTATACAAATCCAAAGAATCTAAATTGCCTTATAATTCTGATGCTCCATAATCTAGACGCTTGCTTAAGATCATAAATCGATCTATTAAGCTTGCATTATATGTACCTGATTTCTGGCTGTGAAGCCTTCAGGTTATGCCATGTATATCTTTTTCTTGAAGTTGCCCGTTCAAGAACATAGTCTTTACATCCATTTATCTAATCTCATAATCGATAATGAGATAAAATGGAGAGGATAATGGACTTAAGCATTGTTATAGGCGAGAAGATCTCATAAATGATTTCTTCTTTCTGGGTAAAATCCCTTGCCATAAGCTTTTGCTTTAAAGTCTCTACTTTTTCGTCCATTTCTCCTTTTATTGTCTTGTAGAACCCAATTGTATCTAATAGGGTTTAATGCCTTCAGGCGCCTCTACAAGTTCAAGACATTGTTAGAATACAGATATTCTAACTTAGATTCCATGGGAATTGACCAAACGGTCAGCGTCTATATCTTGTACAGCTTCATTACACGTGACAGGATCAGATAAGATTCAACCTCTTGGGTTAATCTTAGGTATCTTGTCAGGTGTCCTGACAATCCTCCCACTATAATGATGCTCTCGTGTACACTTCTCTACATCACATGTTGTATTTGGTACATCACATGTATCTAATACATTTTCAATTATCACAGGTTTATGGAAATCAGTATCTAATACTGTTATTTCTTTTAACACTACTTTGCTTCTACCCTTTGTGGTTATCTATGTAATTATCTTTGATATATTCACAAACATCTTTTGTTATTTCTCAAATTACAAAATATACCACCTCTTGTTCTTCTTAGGATAACCTTAGAACAAGTAAACCTTTGTTCTTTATTCTAACTTGTCAGGATCCATCCTTAACTCGTGGACCAGGCTACCTTAAATCCGAAGATAAAAGATACAGGGTTTTCACCCTAGCTACAGATCCATCAGTGTTTTAGGAACTGACTTAGATAGAACTAGGTTTGTCGTTTTGTGTGCAAGACCCCAAAACGAAATTCATAGGGTAGCATGACTCTTCATGAATCTTACCATCATTATCAGAGTTTTATTTCTCCTTTCTGCAATATATCTTTGCTAAGACGTATCTCATATATATAGTTGAGATCCAATCTCATTTGAGAAATTCTATTTAACTCTGAACTTAGATACTTATCACTACTTCGACCTAATCGAAGTGCCTTGATATGTTTTCTAATTTGATTCTTTGACTTCAGTCTTATATTCTTTGAACTCTTCAACAATTACAGACTTAAGTCTCATCAAATAAAAATATATGTATCTAGAGTAATCATTCAAACGAATGATGAAATATCCAAAACTTCCTCTTGCTTGAATAATCATAGGATCACATATCCGTATGAACTGACACAAGCAACTTCATGGCTTAAATACCTTTTGTCTCAAAAAGGTTTCTTGGTCATTTTAACCTTCTAAATAGGATTCGCAGATTGATACTATTTTCAAGTCAATAGGACTCAATAATCAGTCTTTGGATCCTATTCAGATTCAATTGACCAATAGATAGGTGCCACGAAGAAGTTTTTATTCTTAGATGGTAGGTCAAGCTTCTTAATGTTAAACTTGAATTAGAGTTTTCATTGATGTATAAAAGACCATCTTTTGTTGTGTCAGAGCAAATAAACCTTTTATTTTGCTTAGTGGTAAACTTTTGTTCAAAACAAACAATTAAACTATTAGTTATCAAATAACTTACAGAAATTAAATTTCTGTATATATGGCACGTATAATATTAAAACCCTTTTGCCAAAATACGACTTTATAGTCTTTACTGCTAATACAATTACACTTGTATTATCCCCGAGCAGTAGTTATGTGTTAGCCGTTTTTCAACCTTTCTGGTTGGTTTGAATCTTCGCAACAACTTGCAAATATGATTAGTTGATCTCAAATTCACATACCACGAGTCCGGTGAATTTCCAACTAAACATATTTTCAACGAGTAAGATATCTTCATATCTTATCTAAACAGCGTAACAAATAGACAGACTAAGTATTTTGGATAATTTCCTTTTCCAATACCCATTACCACCGAAATAGAAACACTTTTCCATTGTCGGATTTGACTTTCTATTTCTGAACCTTCGATTGGGAACTTTTCCTTTTCTTTCTTCCACTTACTGGCTTTCTAGCCCGTGGATATTGATGTCTGATTAAAGAGAACTTTTCCCTTAGTCTATATCACCCTTTCTGCCACATTGAGATCGTTCATTGGTTTTAAAAAATTATTTAAAATAATCTTGAACGGTCAAATGACTTAGGCAGAGAGTATAGGATCATATCCTATCTGTTAAGATTGTCTCTTTAAGCACAGAGGCTTTCAATCTCATTCAGATTAGCTATCATATTCATAATATGATTATGAAACAGTGATCCTTCAAACATCTTTAACTGACAACCGTTTTCATGGCTCGTACCTACGTACGACTCTGTCTTCAACACATGTTCTTATCAGTAGACATCTCATGTGTTTGATGCTCAAGAACATTTAAAACAGATGTCAGGATATAAGACTAGCCAGATCATCACACTTGATCCATTTAGAATAAACGTCTTTCTAATCCTGACTGGTTGTAGTTTCCGAAATTTTCGGATAAGGTTCAGTGAGTACGTAAACTTTCGTGTCTCAATACGATGTCAAGATTCATTACTTAGTCAGCGTAGTTGAACCCTTACTAGCCTATTTCCTTATAGACATACAGTTTGGAGTGGGCTAAGAGAGATCGTAATTATAAAACTGAAATAAATAAATAAATGCAAGTTATGATTATGTATTTCACTTTCTTCTGCGTCCAACCAATAAATGAAATCCACGTAAGCATTTTGGTTTACGCAATGGTGACTTAACTAACTGCAGTTGACTCCCCGGAGGCGAGGTCGAAAACCGCTTAGAAAAGCAAGAACTATTCTTAATTAACATGTCATCTAGGTAACTCTTACCAAACATTATCAATCCACCACGTCAACCCTTGGCCTCTAAGTAAATGTAACATAGCTCCGAAGGGAGGTTAATACATTACTTAGTCAAGTGTGTACCATTACCTAGAAGTCCGTACGAGTAGGTCAAGACACTCCACGAAGGCGTGGTCGAGCTGACTTCCCCGTATTTCATTCTATCCGTAGAAGTCTAATCTTGTATACCGCGAATATATACCCGCCGAAGGGAGTAGTATACATCCACTATACTATAGACGGGTAATGGAGGCCGTGAGAATCCAACTCTTTTCATCTCGCTCCCACTTGAATTTTTTTTAAAAGGTGTGGATTATCTGTTGATTATCTAATAATCACTTTTGGCGTCTCATTGTTGGAAGTAATTAATCTAATTAATACCCTCCCACTAGGATTACTAAATCATATTTAAAATCCCAATAATAATATTTTAAGGCCTAATTAGTCCAATTATGCATCTCGTTCAATCTCTATTAAACATTATTTATTTAATCACATTAAATAAAATACGCATAATTGTAAATAACATAATATCTCATATTATAATGATCATGCCATAAAATAAAATAATTAAGCATGTTATCATATAATTATCACATAATTATCATGCTTAAAATTTTAAATGACACAAAATAAATATGCCATAAATTAAATCAATTAAGCATGCTGTTATAATTATCACATAATTATCATGCTTAAAAAAATGGCATAAAGTAAACATGTTATAAATAAATTATCTCATAATTTAAATCATGTTTACTGATTCGGTAATTAACCAGGAAGATTATTGAAATTGATTCCCAAAAAATTACCATTCCACGTAAATTCCCAGAAACACTGGAGGGGTCACAAACGGTCCCACTTAAAAACCAGTCTTCTTTGACAAAATTTACGTGCACAGTATCAGATTTAAAATTATGCATCACATGCATCATATCAATGCATGTATATATCTAGAGCACGGCTCTGATACCAGTTACTGGGATGCGGGCCCAGAACAGTAGCAGTCCGGGACCACATTTTAAAATTTTTTATTATAATACAAGTATTAAAATATTTCTAAAACATTTTAATACAAAGCGGAAGACTTAGCCGGATCTACTCAAGTATATACATGCAATTGATAATAAATTTTAAATCACTTAAGCAGATAAATATCTAACATGCAATTAACACTTAAGAGCACATAATTTATCATGCTTAAAATAAAATAACTTAAAACTATTACCGTACTGCAATCATGACTATCTAACGGCATTTTTCCAGCTCCTTACCCTTTCGTGAGACCGACAGAGCTTCCCCGCAATATCCCCGGAGAAACCCTCGGAGTGTGGGCTCCGCGAGTATTTCCCTAAATACTCGAGAAAATATTTTCTAGAAAAAATCATTTTTCTAGACTAGAAAATTCCCTAATTTTCTAATAATTAAGCGGATTATATATTAATTATATAACCACCTAATTATATATTAATTAATCCCTTAATTAGGGATCAATTAATTTGAGAGAGGAGAGCTCTCTCTAAAGCCAAAGTTGGCTGAAAATTGGAATGAGAAAATATGGCAAGGGGGTCAGCTATTTATAGGCAAAATCCGGAGGGCATTTTGGTCATTTTAGGCATAAAATTGAGGGGCATTTTCGTCATTTGTATAACCGCGTACAAACCGCGTACCGGCCGGCCAATCGGATCACGCCACGTGGTAGCTCTCTCCGCCGCGGACACAACGCCGCCAACCACACGCCGACACGTGGCCGCACGCGCCCCCACGCGCCGCCACAAGTCGGCCAAGTGGTTGGCGCGTGTGAAAACGCGTAGCTTCCACCAGACGTTGACACGTGTCTGGGTCTGGTCCTACCCGGACCGGACCCGGTTTGACCCTGCCCGAATATGGTCCGACCCTATCCGTTTGAACCGGTTCTGACCCGAACCGGCGACCCGTTGACCCTACCGGTCAACACCCAATCTCGTCCGCCCATTTGCGCTGACGCGGCGCGATCTCGGCCGCACACGTGGCGCGCCACGCGGCCGCCTAGTCAGTGCCACTTGGGACCCGCCTGCTGACGTGGCATGCCACGTGTACTGCCACGTCAACTGCCACGTCATCACCGAATTTATTTTTTTTTTTTATTTTTTTTTTTCGATGAAAATTTTATTTTCTCCAAAATAAAATTCCGGGCATTTCCAACTCTTTGGAACTTTAATTTATTTTCTTAAAATAAATTTCTTGGCTATTTTCAAACACTTTGAAAATTCATTTCTCTTTCTCCTTTTAATATTTTCTCTTTGGGTTTTCAATTGGGCTTGCAGGGGGACCTGCAGGACTAATTAATTTTAGCTCCAAACGGATTAATATATTATCATCTCATGATAATAATTAATTACCGTTTAACAATATTTAATTCCACTAAATAAATATTGTTGTACTCTAAAATTAATTAAATTATTCACGAATTTCTCGATTTAGAATAATTTCGCATTTTACTCCTCCGTGTAAATATCCATGAAAAATAAATTGCAACTACTATCATTTATTTTTCATCTCTAATTTGAAATTTATTGATTCGCCTTAAGTTCAAATTCTCTGTATGTGAAACACATTCAACATACAACTTCGGTGACGTTATCACGCGAAGTGCTTTGGCCAAAGTCTTAATTCGAACTTTTGCAAATCTATTTCAAGGATATCTCTTACCTTCCAGCAAGGCCACAGATTCCTCGATCAATATAACTCTTTAGCGCATTTCATATAATCGCTGAACATACAAAGTATTTTGGCCACCCGTTATCGAGACCTCACTTCGAGTATGTTACAGTGACTAACACTACATGCCTAAAGCCGAAATATTATCAGGATTAAGAGTACAATGCTTCCTGAGATTTTATTCATTTTAGATAGCAGTATAAAATGGATAATCTCAGTGGTCCAGTTCGATGTTTCCAATCCTATTGAAAATCATCAACGTGTTATAATTGGAATCACCATTCCCTATGACGAAAGACTAATCATCTTATATAATCACGTTATAGTCTTGATAAGAACAAATTCTTATCTTACCGACTAGAACTTTAATGACACGTGATTTCGGTATTCAAAGTCTTTTCCTATGAAACACATTTCATATGAGAATACCACCACACGTTATTAATTATTAATATGTGAAATACTCACAACTCGCTGTAAATTCAATTTAATTAATTCAACAAATTGAATTTTTAGGGCACCATTCCCAACAACAACCTCTCCCCCTTAAAGAGAATCCGTCCCCGGATTCATTGCTCGGTCGGAAACAACTCGGGATAGAACTTCTTCATTTTCTCTTCCGTTTCCCATGTGGCTTCTTCCGTCTTATCACTTCGCCACAACACTTTCACCAAGGGAAACCGTCTGTTTCGAAGTTCTTGAAATTTTCGATCCAAAATCTTAACTGGTTTCTGAACGAAAGTGAGATTCGGTTCAAGCTCTGCTTCCTCAACCGGTATGATCACTGATTCATCAGGATAGTACTTCCGAAGTTGTGATACATGGAAGACATTGTGAATACCCGTTAACCTTGGAGGCAAATCCAATCTATAAGCTGTATCTCCGATTCTCTCCAAAATTTCATAAGGTCTCAAATATCGGGGATTCAACTTTCCTCCTTTTCCAATTCGGGTAAATCCTTTCCGAGGTGAAGCTTTCAGGAATACCCTATCCCCAACTTCAAATTCAAGATCTTTCCTTCGCTTATCTGCATAACTTTTCTGTCGATCTTGAGCTGCTTTCATCCGTTGTCGAATAATCTGAACTTTTTCAATGGCATCCTGAATAGCTTTAGAAAGTTTATCTTTCCTTTCACCTCTTTGTACCCCTTCTTGCTTATTCCACTTCCATTCTTCCAAATCGAAAAACAACGGGGATCGGCACTTTCTTCCATAAATAGAAGCTTGGTAACTATTATTGTAAGCGAACTCAATCAGTGATAATTGTTCATTCCATGAACTCGAGAAGTCCAACGCACACGCCCTTAACATATCCTCAAGATATCTGATTAACCTTTCAGATTGCCCGTCAGTCTGTGGATGAAAAGTTGTACTAAATTGGAGCTTAGTCCCTAGACACTTCTGTAACTCTTGCCAGAACTTGGAAGTGAATCTTGGATCCCTGTCTGAAACAATACTAGTTGGCACTCCATGTCACCGAACAACCTCATCACAATACCTCTTAGCCAACTTACCTATCTTATCTGACATCCGAACTGCAAGAAAATGCGCTGACTTGGTTAACCTGTCCACGATTACCCAAATTCCTTTGAATCCACCTTTCACTCTAGGTAAACCCGATATAAAATCCATTGCTATCTGTTCCCATTTCCATTCGGGAATAGGTAGTGGCTGTAACAATCCTGACGGCTTCTGATGCTCAGCTTTCACTAACTGACAAGTCAGACAATGCTTCACATAATTCACCACATCTCTCTTCAACCCGTTCCACCAATAATACTGTTTCAAGTCCCGATACATCTTGTTTCCACCAGGATGTACCGAATACACAGTTTTATGAGCTTCATCCAAAATAGCTGTTCTCAATTCTGTTGGAACTACCACTCTGTCCTTAAATCGAAAGATTCCCGTATCATCGAATCCAAACGGACACTCGGAGTCTGATCGAGCCTTCTCTATCAACTTGTAAATCTCAACATCCGTCCGTTGTGCCTCAAATATCTGTTGCCTTAACTCTGGACGTACTGAGATGTTACCAATACGAGCCTTTATCTTAACCAATTCCATTGGTTGTCTAATATTTACCTTCAAATTGAATACACTAGCCTTCCTGCTCAATGCATCCGCTACCACGTTAGCTTTACCCGGGTGATACTTAATCACACAATCATAGTCCTCGAGAGTCTCCATCCACCTTCGTTGCCTTCTATTCAAATCCTTTTGAGAGAATAAGTACTGAAGACTCTTGTGATCGGTGAAAATCTCAAAAGAAGTTCCATACAAGTAATGTCTCCACTTCCCTAAGGCAAAAATCACCGCTGCAAGTTCAAGGTCGTGAGTGGGATAATTCTTCTCATGCTCTTTCAATTTCCTAGAGGCATAAGTAATTACTCTCCCATTCTGCATCAAAACACAACCTAAGCCTTCATGGGAAGCATCCGTATACACCATAAACCCTTCAATACCATCCAGAAGTGCAAGTATCGGCGCAGAAGTTAACTTATCCTTCAAGAGCTGAAAACTAACTTCACACTTCTCATCCCACTTAAACTGAACCTCTTTCTTGGTTAATCGGGTTAACGGAGCCGCAATCTTAGAAAAATCCTTAACAAATCTTCGATAATAGCCGGCCAAACCCAAGAAACTTCGGATCTCAGAAACATTCTTAGGACTCTGCCACTGTGAAACTGTCTCTATTTTCGAAGGATCCACTTCTAATCCTTTGCTCGAAATAATATGTCCCAAGAAGCTCACCCTGTCAATCCAAAACTCGCATTTACTGAACTTGGCATAAAGCTGATTATCTCTTAAAGTCTCCAATACCAATCTCAAATGCCGATCATGATCCTCTTCTGACCTTGAGTATACCAAAATATCATTGATGAAGATCACAACAAACTTATCCAAATACGGTCGGAAAATCCGATGCATCATGTCCATAAAAGCTGCCGGCGCATTAGTTAATCCAAATGGCATCACCACGAATTCATAATGTCCATACCGGGCATTAAATCCTGTCTTAGGAATATCTTCCTCCTTGATCTTTAACTGATAATATCCTTGCCTTAAATCGAGCTTGGAATACACTCTTGACCCTTATAACATGTCAAACAAATCCTCTATATTAGGCAATGGATATTTATTCTTTACAGCCATCCGATTCAACTCCCGGTAGTCAAAGCACATCCTTAAAGTTCCATCTTTCTTCTTAACAAAGAGACCCGGCGCGCCCCACGGTGATGAACTCGGTTGAATATAACCATTTTTAAGAAGTTCTTCCAGCTGAACTTTTAACTCCTGTAACTCTACCGGTGCCATCCGGTAAGGAGTCTTAGAATATGGTTCAGATCCCGGATATAAGTCTATTACAAATTCGATCTCTCGATCTGGAGGCAAAGAACCTAAAACTTTGGGAAACACCTCAAGATACTCCTTCACCACCTCTGTCTCTTCGAGTTTCGCCTGATCTTTCGGCTTATTCAAGATATAGGCAATAAATCTCGTTGCCCTATTCGTTATCAACTTATGAGCCTCAGTAAACGACAAAAGAGGGGTAATATCTGATTCTTTCCCCACTGTCACTTCTTCTCCCAACTTAACTGTCTTGGTGAAACAATCAACCGTGGCGTGGTACCGAAACAACCAATCCATTCCCAGAATAACCCCATATCTGTTCATCGGCATTACCACCAAATCTGCTTGATATTCTCTGCCTTCAAACCCAAACACACAATCTCTGACCACCTGATTTGTCTCAAGACTTCCACCCAACGGCGAACTCACCACATAACAAGCGTTTAAGCACGTAACAGGCAAACACAAAGTATCAATTAATTTGCAAGATATAAAAGAATGAGTAGCGCCAGGGTCAAATAATGCATGTATGTTTGTGTTATGGATGCAATACGTACCTTCCACCATAGCATTGGGATTGGCTTCCACATCTTGCTCTTCACGCGCAAGGGCATATTCACGAGCTAGGATCATCGGCCTCTGAGCTCCCGGTTGATAGCCTGGAGTCTTGTCTGGACAAGTATTGGCCATGTGTGTTGCCTTTCCACAAATCAAACACTGTCCCAACCTCCTTCTGCAAGTGTTGTAGGTGTGAGTAGGGCCTCCACAAAATAGACATGGTGACCTATCATGCATAGGATCAAAAATAACCGGAGGTGCTTATGGCTTTGGCGGTGCAGTCCCTACAAGTCGAAACTTCTTAGCTTGCCCTTGAAATGGCTGAGGAGGAGATACCATAGTCCTTTTCCCCTTTCCAAACCCCGATCCTTGTCCCATTTGCATACGAGGTAAGGGGTCCTTTTTCTTATACTCCTCATCCAATACCAGAGCCCTTTGTACAGTGTCAGCAAAAGACTCAAAATTATGGCCTGCATGCCCGTGCCTCAGATCCTGTCTCAATCCAGCTATGAACTTCTTTCCCTTTCTCTTTTCATCCCTTGTAATGTGAGGTGCATACTTACCAAGTCTATTGAAAAGAGAAAGATACTGGGCCACCGTGCGAGTTCCTTGCTTCAGATCCATAAACTCTTGTTCTTTTCTTTCTCGGACAACTTCAGGAACAAAAGCCTCTCTGAATTCCCTTACAAAGACTTCCCAATTGACTTCTTCTCCTTCCACCTCAAGCTTCTCTCTAGTACGTTCCCACCAATCATACGCCTCCCCATCCAGTTGGAAAATAGCAAATTGAGCTTTCTCTTGAGAGGTAAATTGTCTAACATTAAAAATCCTCTCAATCCGAGTGAGCCATCCTTCCCACCAATCATACGCCTCCCCATCCAGTTGGAAAATAGCAAATTGAGCTTTCTCTTGAGAGGTAAATTGTCTAACATTAAAAATCCTCTCAATCCGAGTGAGCCATCCTTCCGATATAGAATCATCTACCGAATCGGAAAATCTTGGAGGATTATAACTCAAAAACAACCCATGATGATCTCTCGGGTTATTTGGAGGAGGTGCTTGTTGTTCAGCCTGCGGTTGTACTGGAGGATCCTGAGCCCTTCTATGTTCCACGTAGTTATATACCGCCTCCATAAAGTGCTCCATATTCATAGGCGGCTGTGGAGGATTAGGAGAACGATCTCTATGATGATGATGATCCGGAGACCTTTCCCGATGTCTTCTCGGAGGCATCCTATTCACTCAAACACTAACATGCGTGCTAATTTTAGTTCATGCGTGACAATGCATTAAATTCAATCAATCATTCAAGTCAAGAATCAAAGCACCTTATCATATAAAATGCAATGCTCCAAATTACAAGTAATTCCTACAGCTGAACGACCTACTGACTCAACACGACACTAGAACCCTGGTTTTGCAACCCTAGGCTCTGATACCACTCAAAGGATGTAACGCCCGAGCGCGAGACGTCACATCCCCCGTACCATGACCCGACCCGTACACGAAATGGATTTCCATACACGTGTCGAATCATAGCGAATGGAGACATACACACTCGCTAAGCCAGGCGGGGCTAACCTATAACTTAAACCCCAACAACAACCACAAACAAACAGAGCAGTAGAAAAGCGGAAGCAATCATTCCTATATTATATATTGAGCTAGATGCTCTAGGTACCAACATGTAATTCATATATTGAGCTATACGCTCTATGTACCAATATTTAAGCCTGAATAAGATACATATAGGTACCATATACATGTACGCTCGTTACATAAATAAAATCCAAAAGTGATCATTAATGTGAGAGTATGAGTGTAACGAAAGAAAGGCTAGACACCATGCAACACTCTCTCTCAGACTTGTATCCCGCCTAGCATCCCTTCCTGCACAAACAACTGAAACAACTCCGGGTTCAGTCTTAGAAAAACTGGTGGGTATAAAAAGATAGGCGTAATCATAATATTGCGGAATTTAAACACGTACATGCAAATTATAATCCTTATTCGAGGTTTTGAATCCTTTTTCCCAAGTGGGAAAATAAATACATCGAATAGGATTATAACAATTCATTTCATTCATTAGGTCATTCGTGGCCCGGCGAGAGGGCGTGCATTATCTCCAACCACCACCTCGTGTAATTCATTAATCATTCATTCATTCATTCGTTCATGCATTCTTTCTTTCGTGCACATTCATTAGATCATTCATTCGATCATTCATATACTCCTTTTTCCTCCGGGTAGGGAACGGGTTTGCAAGGCCCGAACCCTTATTCATTAATGCTAGAGGGGTACATGAATCCCCAAAAGCGTGGGTCCCCTTTCAGTCACTAATCTCCTAGTGAAATCCAGGTTGCCGAAATGGTTGGAACCAGTATAAATGGATTCCCGTCAGCCCAAGCTTCCCTGGTTCACCACTACACTAAGTCCCGGGCCCCCATTCATTGTGATCACTCATTCATTACTCGCTAAAACATTTGGTAGGATATTCAAGAAAAAGGCTTTCGTTTAAAACATTTGCTCTTTAAAACTTGGTATAAATACCTATATAGGGTTTTGGCCAAAATCTTGCACATTAGGTGTTCGGGGTCATATTGTTAACTAATAGAAGAAAAACCCACCTGGTAGATAAAAAGAACCCGACAAAGCTCTCACTGCCCGACCTCGTCACCCACGGGATCAAGATCTGTTTGACAAAGGTAGTGTGAGACTCAATCATGACCACATTAGACGCTCGGCTATGCAATATCATGTTAAGGAATGCCTAAAATGCAATAATATGTTCAAATATAGTCATGAATGTCATAGAATCCAATTAAACACATAATTCAACAAGTTTCGTTCAATATACGATAAAATCGTATTCGTTCCCGTTCATATCGTTCATACTTTCATACTTGCATTCATAAGGTTATCAATATCTTAAATTAATCATAAAACATAGCTTTAATATAATCATGTTACATATACTCCACCATTACGAGCCATAAACGAGATAAAAGCAAGAAAAGAGCTTCCCTAAAGCTGCCATTTCAAATGACACGGCCGTGTTGAGTTTTCAAAGGAAACGGACACGGCCGTGTCCGAGGTTTAAAAATCCAAAAATTCAAAGTCGAGGGCTTGACACGGCCGTATTGAGTTTTCAAAGGAATTGGACACGGCCGTGTCCGAGGTTAAATTCAGAAAAATTCAAAGTCGAGAGCCCAACACGGCCGTGTCCATTTTCAGGGCCGTGTCAGCTCATCGTTTTGCTAAGAAAAATAGAGCAAAAGCTCTGTTTGTCGAGGGAAAAGCTTTGCAAAACAGGGGCAGCCACAAGGAAGCTCTTATACACTCTTAGACATGCTTTCAATTCATATAATTCACATATATCATGTAATCCAATCATATATGCAAGAACTTATGCATAAAGTTGGCAAAAGATCATCCAATAACAAGCTTTCATCCATGGAAGCTTCAAGCTCCATTAATGGCATATCATGCACTCAACATCAAACCTTAAATTTAAACATGTAAATAGGATAGAAAGTTCACAAGAATCATTTATCAAGCATCAAGTTTCACTTTAAACCATTAAAACCAAGGATCAAGTTCAAACCCTCAATTCAAGCTCATATTCACAACCCAAGATTCCTTCACTCATGCCAAGCTTTCCATAGATGAAAAGATAGAGGAGGAGATGGAGAATATAAATCACCAATTACCTTGGAAGAAGATGGAAGATTGATTGATCTTGAGCTCAAAGTTTGAAGGTTCAACAAAGGAGGGTTTCTTGGAGCTTTTCTTGGTCTCTTGAGGAGCTGCTGCTGATCGATGAAAAGGGAAGCATAAGGAAGGAATGAGAAGCTATCTCTAATATCTAGAATCATTCGGGTAGGAGCCGGTTCGATCCAAGTCCGATTCGGTTAAGAAAATGGTTCAAAACAAGTTATAAAGTCGAGGTTGTGGAAAGATTCGTTGTCGAAGGTTCAAACGGTATCGAAAAAGTATAAGGTCAAGTTTAATGGATAGGTAACATCGAAACAAGTTCAACGCCGGTTACGGATCTCGATATCGAGGTCCGGAGCTCAAGATATTGCGAAAACCGTTCAGGGTTGCCTATATACAAATAGGTCCCTAAACTTTCAAAAAGTGGCAATTAAACCCAAACCCAATTTCCAATTGAGTCCAAAACATTCAAATAAGTTACAATCAAGTCCACGAATCACACGAACACGTAATTTCATTCAATTAACACCGAATTCACAAAATTCACATTCTCACAATTTCGTTCATATATTCATAGCACACATTGGAATTCATATAAAATTTAAACAATTAAATCAAATTAGAAACGAATTCAATTAGCAAATCAAATTAATAAAATCATATAATTAAATAAAATGCGCACGTAACACTTACCGGCACGTGTGAAAACTCGGGGCGTTACATGACAGCTCCGTCGCGCTGCTGCTGTTCATCCGCCGTAGCTCCGCCTACGGCGGTTTTCATCGTGAACCACCACCATGGATTGATAGGTCTCGTCGAGGTGATGAACATACACAATAAGTTCGCCTGATTTGGTCTCCAGTGGTCGCCGAAAAGTTGTTGTAAAAGTGATGAAAATCAGCAACTTTCGGAGCTCCGTTCTCTCTCTTCGGTTGTCGGATTTTGATTCCGAGCATACGGTTGTGTTCCTTATTCCGAGTACTTCGATCTCGACTAATTGGATGCCCAATTTGATAAAGGATTGACGAAGTTGAAATTTGAGAAATGGGGGCTTCTTGTCTCGTGTTCAGCCGAGAAAGGGGGAGAGGAGAGATAGTGTGTGGGAGAAAATTACAAGAAATGTGTCTAGATACATGCTATATACAAACCAAATAGTCTTATCACGTAGAAAAGTAAAATAACGCGTCCAATTAATCGCAAAATAATTCTAGTGAAGTCTTGTTTAAACATACAAGGTCCAAATCAATTTTATAATTTAAATTGGAAATAATTTTACCAATTAGAGCTTAATTCAATTTAATTTTAGAAAATATTTCCTACAAATTAACGACACCCACGAGCATTTAATTGACAATTAAATCACAAAGAATTCGAATAAATTCAAATTAAACAAGTTAAATAACATAATAGATTTAAACTCAAGTTTAGCAATTATTTCCTAGAAGTAAATTCGAAATAAATTGAATTAAACGTTTCAAGGCACGTATGCACGTAATAAATTAAATTAGTAATTAATCATAGAATTCAGATTAAATCATATAAGTCACAAAATTCTAAAATCAAACATACAAGTTCGAAGACTTCCTTGAAACATCGTCATGTTGGTGCTTCGGAGACGCGGGGCGTCACAACCTTCCCTAGTTAAAGGAATCTGGTCGCCAGATTCAACTCGTGTGAAGTTAAACAATTTCAATTAAAGATGTATTCACCTACTTCTCGGCGTTGTCCTACAAGCAACTTGTTGTCTTCTTAAGCTGTTCTCGTAAGACCTTAACCACTTAGAGCTCTTTTTGGTTTCTCAACTCTTGAGATTTCGGTTCTCGAGTTCTAAGTCTCTTGGAATCTGTTAACAAAGCTCTCGAATTCCTTTCTCGAAACATGCGAGGATATAATTCTAGGTGTTGGATCGAAGGATACTCTTAAAATCCTCGTGAGGTTCCCACAAACATACTTTGCCATAGTAGTCCGCCACTATCCATGATCGTCCATTCGAACCTCTTCAATACTTCTCATTCCCAACCAAACGAGAGCAAGTTGAATGAGCTCTCGTCACCAGAGTTTTCGTTCCGATGTGGCTAGTTCTATCTTCGAGAGTTATAGGCTCGATTTTCTATTCAAAGTGCCAACCAACTCATTCATCTTATCCAAATGGTTCCTTAGCTCGTGAGAATTCTTATCTTGGACTACCACCGAAACTCGAACAAAATCTAGTTTGTTTCTGAGCGACGTGAAGAAGTCTCTCACATGTTCATCCCACAACTTTGATTCGTGTCCCTATCCTTGAGTGAATAGACACTCAGACTTTGTAGCTTGTCAAAACCTCGTATTAGGTCGCGCAAGTAGTATCTTCCATCGTTAAGCCCAACTTAATGGTTGCAATGACTTTCGCGTTCTGCATACACGTCATTCTACCTTCATTGAAAATTTCTGTGTAATGCTTTGATCAATCTTGTACGCTCATTAAAGCCAACTGGTGTTGAAGTTGTTCCTCTTAGGATCGAGGGAAGTTACCTTGGAAGAAGCCTTGAGATGGCTAACCATTGAAGTAGTGGTCCATCTTAGACTTTACTCCTCGATCTGGTGATTAAGACAACGTGTCCTCTAGGTCACATCTACGGATTCTTGACCACCTTTATCTCTTTAGCCTTTCACCTTCTTGGACACCTAGATCGTTGTCTCTTCAAGACAAAAAATCTTTACTTGGTATTCGGATGGTCGATCCATTCTTGAGCATCGTGTCATCAGTGTGCTGAAATCTCGATATCCTCCCAGGCCACTTGCTTCCGATCGTAGCCAACGTAAACCGATCACAAAGCACAACAACGAGTAGAGAACCCCGTCTACAAACAAATAAGTGAGAGCACCCCGTCTCTCAAGCACACAAGTGAGAGCACCCCGTCTCTCAAGTTCCTAAGTTCAAGAGAATCCAACATCTTTCGAAGGACTAGTTTGAGGAAAGATCCAACGTTTCTCAAACACCTAAGTTAGGAAAATCCAACATTTCCCAACACCTATATTTAAGGAATCCAGCATCCTTCAAACACGTAAATTAGAGAGAATCCAACATCTCTCTTGCAGACAAGTTAGAGAGAATTCACATCTCTCCTGCACATACATTAGAGAGGTCTGTACAACCCCTAACACGTCTTGGCATACATAACCATCATAAAAGAATCAATTGCATACACATATATAGGCTGCGCATCCATATCCTATCTCAAGGGGGGCATTGCGATGGAATTTCCTCTACAACATATATAGTTTAAAGCATATGTATGTATGCATGATGGTTAGTAAGCATTATGTAAAGTTATAAGCAGTTTAGTTACAAAGTGGTTGTAATCACATAAGTACATAGTTTCAACATAAGATACTCACAATACTTAATTAAGCACATAAGTTCAGTCAACTCAATTCAATGGGTAGAAAAGCACGTAATCTATAAGTTGCTAAAGCAAGTAGACAATTAAATAAGTTGTCCAAGGAGAGTTCAAGTTACCTACAGCAAGGACAGAATTGTTTAAGGTGCTAGCATAATTGATTATAAAACAATTGAATCCTAACACATTAGTAACAAGGAGCATGTAAAGTTTCCACAGCAATTAGGCAAGTAGTCAAATCATTAGGTTCAACATTCAAAGCATGCTTCTAAAAGTACAGAAATTTAAGCTATAAGCACATAAGCATGCATTTCTAATTAAAGCAATCAAAATAGTCATTTAAGAAAATAAATTCTTTCAATACAAGCCAATTAACAGGAGAGCAAGCAAGTCCTCATTTCTAAGGTAATCATACAATTAATTCAATTGTACCTAACATGATTTAATCTAAGCAAAAGCATAAGTGCAAGTGTATTAAAAGATATAAGCATGTAATCAAGTAGTTCAGAAAGTTCATGCAAACTAATCAAAATTGCCAAGTCAAATAAATGCAATGCATAAATATTCCTATACCGTACGACCTAGACCAACACAACACGACTCAAGAGCCCGGTTTTGAACCTTTGGATCTAATACCACACAAATAGGGTGTAACGCCCCGGTGGAGGGCAATCACATCCCAACCCACACTAAGAGTCTAGCTCGTATATGAAACTGACATCCATATACGTGCCATTCCCAAAGCAAGTGGTGACGGACGAACAACCTGGCTAGGCGGTACCTAAACAACTCGACTCAATGCGCCGTAAAGAAAGTAACAGACATGCGGAAGTGAGCATAAATTTTTTTCCAACAAACATGTAGCATGTAATCGGGATCAATTCATTAATGTCAATCAACAAGATCAATCACGCATCATACAGTTCAACGGGTTCAAGAGCATGCAACCTGTCCCGATAAGAAATAATATAAATACGGGTTCCACTTCCTAGGCACCTGTCCCGAAACGAAATCATAAATACGGGTTCAACTACCTAGTCACCTGTCCCAACAGAATAATATATATTCAAATATCATTGGATCATCACGATCCCAACCTGTACAATTCTTATAAACGAAATTCATACAAGAATGTAACATTTCCAACTTTACCATAATGCCCACCAAGGCTAACGAAGCATTAAACCATAACAACATACATGGACATCAACTTAAAGTAAATGCAGACTCGACACAACTTCTACGAGCCAAGACTCTATGACACACCGCCTAGCAAGACTCCAGAAAACCTGCAGACAATACAAAGGTTGAAGAGTCAGTTCAAAAGGAGCCGGTGAGGATTTACTATAAGGAATATAATAAAGGGGGTATAATGCATGCGATATCAAAGGTGTTTATGATCCGTTTAACTTTTCAAAATCAATGCAAAGGGTTTCTTAAACCAACGGATCACAAACTAGAAACATAACCGGCTCAGTGTGAATGAGCCCTCCAACCTTACTTCCCAAACCAAAGAAATCAAACCAATCCATCCATCACGCCATTGATGTCGAGGGTGCACACCCCCGATCATCCATAACTTAGAGAATTTGGTCTATGAAACCTAGCTCTCTCCAAGAAGACTTCAACCCCGAAACCTCCTCGGAGTCCTAGTAATCTTGTCTACAGTGGGAACTTTGGATGAGGATATCCGTCGGCCCTTGCCTTCCCGGAATATCACTCACCTCCATCCCCAAGCTCAAATTCGATTTCCCCAAGCAAGCGTCCCTGCAAGGTACATCAATCTCCATAACACTTTCGTAGCATGGTCCAAAACATCTCGCCACACGTACATATATATATCCTTTTCAAAACCAAAACATTTCGGGTACCTATCCCGTATACCAAGATTTATACTATACTTGCAAACCATTTTCAATAGGCATCTAAATAGGTATAACGAGCCAAGCTCCCAAAATCGGCATATATAAAGCCTATATACAGTTTTGAAAACGGATATTGAAAACAAGTCATGAAGGTTATATGGTATTGTTCACAGTTTGAAAACATTTATATATAACGCCTCACCTTGACCGCAGTTACCAAGAAGAAGTTGACCAAATGAACAACAAGTACTTGACCTCCTGTGGCTCACCAGCTGTTCAAGACATACACATACTCCACAATTAAGACTTGACTCAAAAGACCACTTAACACGACGCACGGTGAAGTATCATGCTTATCATGAGATACATACATTCAACAATGATTCTAATATGCGTATCATGATATGTCATACCCAAATAAGGCATAAAGAATGAACAACAAGCCATGGATAGGCATAAGTTTAACTACATAAATCATGAGAGCTCAATGGACATTTATGTAACCTTAACAATTATCGATCATACATAAAAGGCACATAAGAGTCCAATTTCCATAAGTTATCCAGTTGATTGAATGCACATTAGCAATTAAGTTTCAAGCACGTACTCGAAGCATTCAAGATTTCACATGTATGAATATGATTCCAAATAAGATAAATCATTCACGGGGGTTGGGAAGTGTATTGGAAGTAAAAACAAGGCAAAACGGTCAAGAAATATAAGGCACAAGAATTCAACCCAAGAGTATTCACACGACCGTTTAGCTTTTAAGTTCAATTATGAAATAAGCATTTAAGGCTTCTCGGCATAGAACAGTAGGCGTCCACACGGCCATTTAGGGGTTTAGTTGAAAGATGAAACGGCCATTTGGGGCGATCTGTCCAACACAAAAATAAGGTTTCAAGCATAATATAAAGTATGTTCCAAGTTCATAAGATTAGAAGAATGATATCACATTTTGCATAATTACATCATACAATTCCATCAAAGTCCAACAAAGATCATTCATTAAAAATACTAAGTTCATGTCTCATGTGAAATGCGTAAATAAGAGCAATTCGGTCATTTAAATGTGTATGAAGTTTGCAAGATTCTAAACATAGCAATTACGAGTCATACTTGACAAGTAATTCAATTATTATACATAAGACATCATAATCTTAGTCAAGGATAAGTCCATGTAACGTTATTACATTCATACGTCATGCTCAATATGAATAAGGCATATATTTAATCACATAAAGTCATGCTTTTAAGCTTAACGGCATATTCTCGATTCATTTGTATCATACTTTAGGAATTCATAACATGTTTTGGCATACGAGCTCAATCATAGTATAATTCATAGTTTCATGGAAATTACACAAACATCCCCTAAGCAATTCATAAAGGTTTAGGAAAATTACACAAACATCCCCTATGTTATTCTTTTAGTTTCTTAGTCATAGCATGAATACCCTTTATGGTTTCTAGCAACATTACACAAACACCCCCTGTAATTAAACAAGCATGAATTCAAGACTTATGCATATCATTCAAATACACAATTCGACATGGTTTGATCTATTAAAGTGCTAGTCCTAATTTCAACATTCCAATAAGATTTCATATAACAAAAAAAAAAATATATATATATATATATATATATATATATATATATGTATTCCATGGAGCAATTTCACATAATTCCCGTAGCAACTACGTACCAACTTCAAGAATCAACATATAGTTCCAACAAGAAATACAAACATGCTTCCAATAAGTTCAAGAATACGAAATACTATGATTTTATAACATAATTTATCCGTTTGACCATTAATACGATTTACACAAGTAAGGACTAATTATTTATAAGCATAATAATCGTCATTGAATGTAGCACCCGGGACGATAGGCACCACATCCCCCGCACTATGGCTCAACACGAGTAATGAAATGGGGAGTCCGCACCCGTATCAAACCAAAGCGAACGGGAGACAAATAAAATAACCCCCCCTAAGCTAGGCGGAACTTAGACCCTGCAATTTAAAACCAATCAACAAGACATAATGCAACGGAGAACTAGATCTAAACATATGCATTGGCCACAGGCCTGCAGAAGTTAAACACACAAACCGCAAGCAGTCTTGGGCTCTTCAGGCCTCTTTTAATTCATAACCACGTCCGATAAAGCAATTCAATAACGAATACATAAGATTCAAGTTCAATATTGCGGAATTGGATCATACATAACTTAGATACATATGCGAGTGTAAAGACTCTTCTAACTTAACTTGACCAACTCAAAGACTCAACACACTCCGCCTAGCTCGAGGCTCCAAAGCCAAACCTGCGCACTGAAAGGTTGGGGAGGGAGAGGGTCAGTCTCTAGAAGACTGAGTGAGCAGGAGCGATATACGTATACATATAAACATGCACATGCAAGTCGTAAATCCGGAGCAAGGTTTTGTTTGAAATTAGTTCCCAAAAGGGAAAGAGAATAACCAAGCAATACTCGGATTTTACGACAAAACATATTAATTCATTACGTTCATAATTCATACATAAACATAAAGCTCGGTGAGTGAGCGTGCATCATCTCCAACCAACTCCGATTGTGTACGACAAATATCACTAATACTTTAGATAGGTGATCATGTAATATATCATAGTACACGCGGATCATATATCACATCATAAAACATATTCGTTTGGGCAATCCGTGTCCCGACCTTCCCGCACGGTGCATATCAATCATAACATAACCATTTTCATAAAACAAGTTCTAACCATCTTCCTCCGGGTGGTGGACGGGTTTGCAAGGCCCGACCACCTAAACATATCATTGTGGCTATGAGGTTCATGAGGCCTCAAAGCCCGGTTAGCGTTTCCTCGTCAAAACCTCCTTGACAAGGTCCGTTTCGCCGTTAACATAATGGAATCAGCACATGGGATCACCGTCGGCCCTTGCCTCCCCGGATAGCCACATGTACTAATTCCTGGGCCCGTGAACATAACATACATGCATAATCTCACCAAAACATATCAGTTCATGTGAAACATATCATATTTCATAATTCATTTGAAAAGGGTTTACTCGATCAATATTTACTCGATACATTTCATTTGAAAGCCATATATATAACTATATTAGGTTTTTGGCCAAAGCTTGTCACATACGGTTGTAGGGTTTAATACGTAACTAAAACGAAAACACCCTCACCTGAGACATGACGATACAAGGATACGAGTACCGAATGCTTAGTTGAACAAGATTTCTCCACCCTGGAGATAAACTGTACCAAAGACAACATAACGTGTTCGTGAGACTTAAGACTCCAAATGAACCAAATAGGACGCTCGACAATGTAATGATCATGATATGAATGAAGAAAAGATGCTATAATGTAATGAACACGTTCATGTGCACTATTAAAGTCTTAAAGACATATAAACATTCAATTTATTCATTCAATGAAGCATTCGTATTCAAACGAGTTCATATCCTTCACAAAACTCCACTACATACATCATATTACATATTATAACATATTTCCAAAGTTTGAGAGCAAGAAGAAATCATGTGACAGGGGAAATGGGTTACGGCAATCATAAACAACACAAAACGCACATAAACGGCATTCAATAAAATCATGCCTAAATCTCATCCAATTGTTATGAAATCTAACCACCATACTCTTAACACATAGTAAAACAAGTTCATAGTTCATCACGAATGAAGATAAAGGCGTTAAAGACGTGAAACAATAAAAAACCGAAAAGGAAAAGACAAGAAATGCGCAGGGGGAGGGACACGCCCATGTCCCTCAATTTGAATAGACTGAGACACGGGGGTGTCTCAGTACAGACCTGAAAAAAGGGCATGACACGGGGGTGTCTCACCTTACAAGGCAAACGAGACACGGGGGTGTCACGGTACAGACCCAAAAACGCAAACAAAGCTTACCGGCAAACAAACCCTATACAAAATCATTCCAAAAAACAAACCAAATCAACTCCAAATCTTATGAAACTTTATATAAAACATATTTAGAATGTTAGGAGAATTTTTCATTTAGAGTCCAAAGTCCAAATCACACGTTAAGAGTACCAAAACCATGCAGCAAATCTGGGTCGCCAAAACCGCACATATGAGCTCAATTGGTCAATCATGCCATGATCAAGTACTTAGGTGTTGAATTTGAATCTAAAACCTTGGGGAATGCATTCTAACATACTAAAAAACTAATATACATCATATATATGCAAAATGGCACCAATTGAAGCACATTAGAATGACCAACGAACCACAAAAATACAACAGCAGCAGGTCTGTCATAAACCACGCACCGAACAGGTATTGTGCTATGGTTTTGGGGCTCAAAATGGATCCAAAGGCTTGAAAAATGAACGTTAACATATATAGAAATGAGTGTACATCATATCCATGCAAATTCACACGAAAAGAAGGTCATTTGATCAAGAAAAAGCCACAAAACGTCACAGCAGTTCCAAAACAGGGGAGGCAGTTTTGATCATCAAGTTTGGGGCTCTAAATCACATAATTTCAACAAAGGTTCTAAAAAGAAAATCATCCTAACATCATGTACTATCAGTTAGGAAAAAAATAGGCCAATAAAGAAGCTCATATAATCATATACAAGCAAGGAAATCAGCTGCACAACCAAGCAAGGTCACAAGAGCAATTACCCCCAAAAATCCTATTCATGCTCTTAGCCCAAACCCTTATCAAATCTGATCCAAAGCAAGAATTTAATGGATGAAATCATGTATAAAAGAGTATAGGATACATAAATATACATACCTTCAAGATATGGAGAAGAAAGGAAGTGATTTGAGCTCAAAATCACAAGGGCCAAGGTTTCTCTTTTCTTCTTCTCCTCTCCACTCTCTCTCGATCAGTTGCTGCAGAAAAAGTGAGGGTTTGGCTCGTTTTTGCTGATGAAAGAGGAGGAGAAAGGGGCTAACTCAAGTACACAAGTCATGGGTTAAAACATGGTTAGGTTAGAGGGTGTTAAGGGGTCCCACCATGAAGACTAGTCAACAAAAGGGTTATACTTGCACAAGTTGTTCGTTACGGTTGGATTTCGGAGGTCTTAATGATCTCAAAAAGGTATGAGGCTTGTTCCATTGTCTCTGAATTGTCGATACAAAGGCAACGGAGGTGACGGAATTCGAATCCGAATTCCCGAGCTCAAGATATCACGTACGGAACCAAGGGTGCGATAATTGCTCGTTAGCCCCCGATTTGGTTCCACGATTCAAATTAAATTCGTTAGCACTTCAAATGAGTTCGAAAACATAAACCGAGCATATAGTCATGTTCATAACACACATATTTACGACATACTAAATTTCCATGACATTCCGATATCATTTCATTTAAGAACGAAGCATAAACAAACAATCATGCGCATAACTTTAATAAATTCAAGCATTATAATTTAAAACTAAAATTTAAATTCTATTTTAAATAAATTTAAAGTTAACGAATAACATGTTGAAATTAATTAACAGAATTACAGATATAGTTAAGGTAACATTAAACCTTAATTAAGAATTTAAACACTAAGTAACGAATTAAAATAACAACAGTTTATAATTTAAATCAAATATAAAACATTTATAAACAATTAAACATATAATTAAATAATTCAATTGCACAATTTATAAACAAATATGACGTATTAATATAAGTGAAAAACCGGGGCGTTACAATCTCTCCCCCTTAGAAAGAATCCGTCCTCGGATTCACTGCACGCCTAAAAAAAACAACTAATGAGAGATTCCCCGTCTCTCACAAACAACAAGGAGAGAGCCCCATCTCTCGAGCACCAATGAGAGAACCCCGTCTCTCCAACAACAATGAGAGAACTCCGTCTCTCGCAAGCAAAGAGAGCACCTCGTCTCTCGAACAAAAATAAAGCAAGGAAGTCTCCAATACTCCCAAGCAACACACGTAAAAACCAAAATTAAAATCATGTAAGACGTCCACGTTGATTATCAATTACTCCAAGTAATTTAACACGATAAGGAGTCAAAGCTCCTAACATAAAAAAAATTATTTAAGTTAAATTTGCATGGATGCTTGTATCATGAATGCTATAAGTACCATTCACCGTAGTTACGAAATTTAGAATTGTGAGTTGTCGTTGTCCAGTGTATGATCTGTCCTGAAGATAAGCTCAGTGGTCAGCTTGTCTTGAACCTCTTCAGGGTACCCCGGTGAAGCGATTGATGAATCCTTTAAGGATTATATTCTTAGATCCTTTCTGACTTGTACTGCTACTCAACTTCTTCAATCCTTCCTCAACCTCTATTATTTTCTTTCAGTCGGACTAACTCTTCCAAGCAATCCAATTGACATTCACTTTTGCGTTTAGAATATTTGTTCCGATATCCAGTCCATATCTTCCATCCTTACCCATATCGGTGCTTAACATATCCCCGAGGATAACCACTCTGGGCAACCTTGATGATTCAATCCCGACCTTACGATGTTTATTCTTATGGTCTCTCTCAACACAAATCTTTTCCCACCTTCCGTTCCTATTGTCCGTTCATTCCCTTTTGACCCCCTCAATGTTATGATAACTGATCCCATATTTCTTTAATCGAGGACAGAAGGTTCTTGATGATTCTTGAAGTTTGAGGTCAATCCTCCAATTATCATCCTTTTCTTTTTGGTCCCTACTTAAGTTTCCTTCTGGATTATCGTTGAAATAACTAATAACTCGATAATATTGTCTTAGACCCCTTCGTACTTCATTGAATTAATCTTGATTGACACCATCCCCTTATATGATAGCTTGACTCGATTTTCCTTTGTTAATTCTAACTTAGGAGGTCACAGAAACTCCCTTATAATTTCGTCACCCCCAAATCGGAATTGCATACATAGAAATGTTCAATGAACCATTTCCCTTATATCTCGAAAAATCTTCACCGTAATTTGGCATCGTAGCATATCTCTTAATAACTTAACCATTACAGTCGTTGTATTCGTTTCCATTGGCCACCCTTAGGACTTACAGATCCTCTTTAGTTTGCATCCCCGTTGTCGCTACTAACATATTTCTTCGAGCACCACTTCCATCCTCCAATTTATCTCTTGATCGTGCTCTCCCCCTTAAAAATTTTTGCCCTTACATGTCAAACTCCATTAATCCTCCTTTCATTGAAATTGTTGAGGAGCCACTTCCATTAGGGAGGTTTTTAACCACAATGACGACCCAAAGGTTTCGCCTTTCATTTCTCTTCTAATCCTCTTGAGGTGCGGGACTCCTTCCTCTATTCTTATTCGATTCGAACACTCTAAAGCCAAATATAATCTCACCTTCCTTCAGAGTTCTTTTCCACTAACCTATCCCTTACCTAAAGTTCTTTATTTCCCAAATCGTCTTTCTTGTCATGTGTCACCCCATTATTTCCTTTCCCTTAACTCAGATATGGTTCGAGCGAAGAGATACTTGACAAATGAGGTGCCAGAGCTTCCTATCAAGTAAACACTAAAATGCATGTTGGGTAAAGATGGCAATGCATGTGTCACGTTTACCTCAAGGACTTATGCGCACATTAGAGCAACGAAATCAAATAGAACCGCATGCACGAACATAAGTAAAGAAGAATAAATAATTGATGCTAAGTATGATGCACGTGCTATGAATGTTTTGGAACCTGTCACCAATGTGGTAAGTTGCTAGTTCGGTAGCTTTTCCTCATTCCTCCAATCCCGAGGTTACTTTGACTTGGTGATTACTCCTTGTCCTTCCCACGGTCTTCGGGATTTCTAGGAATCGTTGGAAATCAACTTATATCTTCCACTGTCTGAGGTTGCAATTTCTTGATCCCTAATTCTTCCACGTCCAAGGAGTTAGCATTCAAACTTCTCCTCGAAATTCGACCTCTACTTCCAGTCGTCACCTTGATCAAGAATCCCGTGTATGTCCTTTATAAGTTTAATTCACCTCCAATTGTTGATACTTGAGCGCATGATTTCCTTGCAAAGAGACTTCGCCTTTCTTTACTGTTCCCATTTATTGCTCCATATCTTCCAATTCAACTTCACAACATGACAATTCAGCTTGGATTTGGAAAACGAACTCAAATCTCGTTCTCAAAATCGCTACCTTTCCTAAATTTGTATCATCCAGTTACTTACCTCTCTCTACTCCCTTCCAGACTCGTTTCCCATCTTAATCAAAGTCCAAAGCACCCAAATCCAACTCTTCCCGGCCTTAACTTTGACAAACTCGATTTCAAATCACTAAGCTTAATCAGAAATCCTTCCTTGTTAACCCTTGGTTCATAATTTCTACCGAACCCATCTTACCTCAACTCCTCTCAATTATTGATACCCCTTCTATGATCCAAATCCGAGACCAAAATACCTTCAAGGTTTTGTTCACTTCATTCCTTAGGTTGAAGATCCCGTTAAATCCAATTAAAGGCACCTGATGTGGCAGGGCCGTATATGTCGATCTTCTAAGTCATAACCATCTCACAATCAGTCCTTATTTCACCAAGCGTCCTTCCACCACCACCTCTCTAGATTCGATCTTCCCATTCCGGGTCCTAATCCTTGAACTCTAGCTCCATCTAGAAAGCCTCACATCTCGAATTGTCCACATTCTTCCTGGGTGTATCCTTCCTATCTTCCATGCCTCAGAAAAAGCTTGTTATCGACCGTCTTTGTCGTAGAATCTGGCCGTGGTTTGAGATTATCTTCATACCCTATAAATCACAACTTACTTCGAGAGTATATGCATGCGATTAGTGCATGCTCATGACACATATTCAACACTAAAGACAAGTATCCATATAATAATGCAGTAAATAGTTCAACAAAAGTCAAAAGGAAAGCCAAATTTCATGTTTAGGGTCGATGCAATGCACACATTGTCGTATAGTTCCTAAGCCGAACGACCTAGACTGACCCACACGACACGTGAACCCGAGTTTTGCAACCCAAGGCTCTGATACCACTTAAGGATGTAGCACCCGGGACGATAGGCACCACATCCCCCGCACTATGGCTCAACACGAGTAACGAAATGGGAAGTCTGCACCCGTATCAAACCATAGCGAACGGGAGACAAATAAAATAACCACCCCCTAAGCTAGGCGGAACTTAGACCCTGCAATTTAAAACCAATCAACAAGACATAATGCAACGGAGAACTAGATCCAAACATATGCATTGCCCGCAGGCCTGCAGAAGTTAAACACACAAACCGCAAGTAGTCTTGGGTTCTTCAGGCCTCTTTTAATTCATATCCAAGTCCGATAAAGAAATTCAATAATGAATACATAAGATTCAAGTTCAATATTGCGGAATTGGATCATATATAACTTAGATACATATGTGAGTGTAAAGACTCTTCTAACTTAACTTGACCAACTCAAAGACTCAACACACTCCGCCTAGCTCGAGACTCCAAAGCCAAACCTACGCACTGAAAGGTTGGGGAAGGAGAGGGTCAGTCTCTAGAAGACTGAGTGAGCAGGAGCGATATACGTATACATATAAACATGCACATGCAAGTCGTAAATCCCGAGCAAGGTTTTGTTTGAAATTAGTTCCCAAAAGGGCAAGAGAATAACCAAGCAATACTTGGATTTTACGACTAAACATATTAATTCATTACGTTCATAATTCATACATAAACATAAAGCTCGGCGAGTGAGCGTGCATCATCTCCAACCAACTCCGACTGTGTACGACACATATCATTAATACTTTAGATAGGTAATCATGCAATATATCATAATACACGCAGATCATATATCACATCATAAAACATATTCGTTTGGGCAATCCGTGTCCCGGCCTTACCGCACGGTGCATATCAATCATAACATAACCATTTTCATAAAACAAGTTCCAACCTTCTTTCTCCGGGTGGTGGACGGATTTGCAAGGCCCGACCACCTAAACATATCATTGTGGCTATGAGGTTCATGAGGCCTCAAAGCCCGGTTAGCGTTTCCTCGTCAAAACCTCCTTGACAAGGTCCGTTTCGCCGTTAACATAATGGAATCAGCACATGGGATCACCGTCGGCCCTTGCCTCCCCGGATAGCCACATGTACTAATTCTTGGGCCCGTGAACATAACATACATGCATAATCTCGCCAAAACATATCAGTTCATGTGAAACATATCATATTTCATAATTCATTTGAAAAGGGTTTACTCGATCAATATTTATTCGATACATTTCATTTGAAAACCATGTATATAACTATATTAGGTTTTTGGCCAAAGCTTGTCACATACGGTTGTAGGGTTTAATACGTAACTAAAACGAAAACACCCTCACCTGAGACATGACGATACAAGGATACGAGTACCGAGTGCTGAGTTGATCAAGATTTCTCCACCCTGGAGATAAACTGTACCAATGACAACATAACGTGTTCGTGAGACTTAAGACTCCAAATGAACCAAATAGGATGCTCGGCAATGTAATGATCATGATATGAATGAAGAAAAGATGCTATAATGTAATGAACACGTTCATGTGCACTATTAAAGTCTTAAAGACATATAAACATTCAATTTATTCATTCAATGAAGCATTCGTATTCAAATGAGTTCATATCCTTCACAAAACTCCACTACATACATCATATTACATATTATAACATATTTCCAAAGTTTGAGAGCAAGAAGAAATCATATGATAGGGGAAATAGGTTACGGAAATCATAAACGACACAAAACGTACATAAACGGCATTCAATAAAAGCATGCCTAAATCTCATCCAATTGTTATGAAATCAAACCACCATACTCTTAACACATAGTAAAACAAGTTCATAGTTCATCACGAATGAAGATAAAGGCGTTAAAGAGGTGAAACAATCAAAAATGGAAAAGGAAAAGACAAGAAATGCGCAAGGGGAGGGACACGCCGGTGTCCCTCAATTTGAATAGACTGAGACACGGGGGTGTCTTAGTAAAGACCTGAAAAAAGCGCATGACACGGGGGTGTCTCACCTTACAAGCCAAATGAGACACGGGGGTGTCACGGTACAGACCCAAAAACGCAAACAAAGCTTACCGACAGACATACCCTATACAAAATCATTCCCAAAAACATACCAAATCAACTCCAAATCTTATGAAACTTGATATACAACATATTTAGCATGTTAGGAGCATTTTTAATTTAGAGTTCAAAGTCCAACTCACACGTTAAGAGCACCAAAACCATGCAGAAAATCTGGGTCGCCAAAACCGGACATATGAGCTCAATTGTTCAATCATGCCATGATCATCAAGTTTGGGGCTCTAAATCACATAATTTCAACAAAGGTCCCAAAGAGAAAATCATCCTAACATCATGTACTATCAGTTAGGAAAAAAATAGGCCAAGAAAGAAGCTCATATAATCATATACAAGTAAGGAAATTAGCTGCACAACCAAGCAAGGTCACAAGAGCAATTACCCCAAAAAATCCTATTCATGCTCTTAGCCCAAACCCTTATCAAATCTGATCAAAGCAAGAATTTAAAGGATAAAATCATATATAAAAGAGTAGAGGATACATAAATATACATACCTTCAAGATATGGAGAAGAAAGGAAGTGATTTGAGCTCAAAATCACAAGGGCCAAGGTTTCTCTTTTCTTCTTCTCCTCTCCAATCTCTCTCGATCAGTTGCTGCAGAAAAAGTGAGGGTTTAACTCGTTTTTGATCATGAAAGAGGAGGAGAAAGGGTCTAACTCAAGCACACAAGTCATGGGTTAAAACATGGTTAGGTTAGAGGGTGTTAAGGGGTCCCACCATGAAGACTAGTCAACAAAAGGGTTACTCTTGCACAAGTTGTTCGTTACGGTTGGATTTCGGAGGTCTTAATGATCTCAAAAAGATATGAGGCTTGTTCCATTGTCTCCGAATCGTCGATACAAAGGTAACGGAGGTGACGGAATTCGAATCCCAATTCCCGAGCTCAAGATATCACGTACGGAACCAAGGGTGCGCTAATTGCTCGTTAGCCCCCGATTTGGCTCCACGATTCAAATTAAATTCGTTAACCCTTCAAATGAGTTCGAAAACATAATCTGAGCATATAGGCATGTTCATAACACACATATTTATGACATACTAAATTTCCACGACATTCCGATATCATTTCATATAAGAACGAAGCATAAACAAACAATCATGCGCATAACTTTAATAAATTCAAGCATTATAATTTAAAACTAAAATTTAAATTATATTTTAAATAAATTTAAAGTTAACGAATAACATGTGGAAATTAATTAATAGAATTACAGATATAGTTAAGGTAACATTAAACCTTAATTAAGAATTTAAACACTAAGTAACGAATTAAAATAAAATGAATTAAATTAAAATAACAATAGTTTATAATTTAAATCAAATATAAAACATTTATAAATAATTAATCATATAATTAAATAATTCAATTGCGCAATTTATAAACAAATATGACGTATTAATATAAGTGAAAAACCAGGGCGTTACATTGAACGTCCACCAACATAAAAATGGAAGCTTTTTACATACACCCGGAGTTTAGGAAGAATTCGTATATTAAAGATTTTCAATTCTTATACAATCGGCACAAAATGAACATAACAACCTATCAAATAGGGCAACCGAACTCATATCAATTATCAAATATACCCATCAACATTTATACAATCATATTCTAGCTCAACGAAGTCATACCGGCACGAAAAGCAATTAAAACGACATATAAACGACAATTGTAACAATTCAAGAAACACCAAATAAATCATAACAAATTAACCGAGTGTCAAAACAACGAATGGAAGATGGCGTTAGACTCACCTCATCGAGCCGGACGTTCTGTCAGAAGGCCACCGGAGTGCCGCCACTGTAGCTTCCGGAAAGCCGCCGGGCCGCCGCCGAAGGTTGCCGAAAAAATCCCAAAAAATTAGTCCCGAATGTATTCCTCATGCTCATTCCGAATCTCCAATCAATTTCTGAAAATTCCGAGCCGTTTGTCTCTAATTTCAGCTCTAAGAATACGAAACCCAGAAAACTTCAAATCAAGATTTCTCCTAAACCGCTAAACGAAATTCAAAACCGTAAAAATCAATGGCCTACCCATGCTGAGCTCTTCGAAATGCATATGATATTCTCAGAAAATGCTTGCTGGAAATCGCCGCCACCGTACACAGCCACCACGCGACTTCGCCGCTTGATTCCTCCCTTTCCGGTGAGCTCCAAGTTGCGCCGCTGCTGTTGATGGACTCAGCATGGTGAACTGAGCATTTCCCCTAAGGTTCCATCGTCGGAGGATGGCCGGAGTGGTCATCCCACCACCTGCGCGGTGACAGCGCCGCCGCCCTGCTGTTGTTCATCCGCCGTAGCTCCGCCTATGGCGGTTTTCACCGTGAACCACCACCATGGATTGATAGGTCTCATCGAGGTGATGAAGATACACTATAAGTTCGCCGGATTCCGTCGCCGGTGGTCGCCGGAATGCTGCTGTAAAAGTGACAAAAATCAGCAACTTTCGGAGCTCCGTTCTCTCTCGTCGGTTGTCGGATTTTGATTCTGAGCATACGGTTGTGTTCCTTATTCTGAGTACTTCGATTTTGACTAATTGCATGCCCAAGTTGGTGAAGGATTGACGAAGTTGAAATTTGAGAAATGGGGGCTTCTTGTCTCGTGTTCAAACGAGAGAGGGAGAGATGAGAGATAGTGTGTGGGAGAAAATTACAAGAAATGTGTCTAGATACATGCTATATGCAAACTGAATAGTCTTATCACATAAAAAGTAAAATAACGCGTCCAATTAATCGCAAAATAATTCTAGTGAAGTCTCGTTTAAACATACAAGCTCCAAATCAATTTTATAATTTAAATTGGAAATAATTTAATCAATTAGAGCTTAATTCAATTTAATTTTAGAAAATCTTTGCTACAAATTAACGACACACGAGCCTTTAATTGACAATTAAATCACAAAGAATTCGAATAAATTCAAATTAAACAAGTTAAATAACATAATAGATTTAAACTCAAGTTTAGCAATTATTTCGTAGAAATAAATTCGAAATAAATTGAATTAAACGTTTCAAGGCATGTACGCACGTAATAAATTAAATTAGCAATTAATCATAGAATTATTCAAATAATCACATATCAAGTCGAATTCAAATTAAATCATATAAGTCACAAACTTCTAAAATCAAACATACAAGTTCGAAGACTTCCTTGAAACATCGTCGGGTTGGTGCTTCGGAGACGTGGGGCGTCACATAGGTACAGAATGATTGGGGGTAAATTGGGGTGAAAGATTGCTAAGGGGTGTTTATAGTACGAGATTTGGATATTTGAAGACGATGGAATTACAAGGGAGCTCCTGGGAACGTTTAATTTAGTGTTCGCAAAAGAAAACCGGATCAAGCTACCATATAATAGAATGTTGTCGCGTCACCAAGGGTTAATTCAATTATTATTGAAGGTATTAATGTATGACTTATGTCAAATTTCAAGAAGCGTTGATAATGTTTTATATTCAATTAGGGAATTGGATGGGTCAGAACCGAGTGCACGCCTACAGGCTTGAAGAGAATGAAGGAATAATTTAAATAAGAGATGAGAAAGAATCCATGAGAAGATTGATCTAACTTTAGCAACGGATGGTCTCAATAGTTGGGGAAGAATTGGTGATAACAATTGTAAGATGGGAAACTGAACCTTAAAAAGGTCTTCCAAGTAATTAGCCTTGAGTATAGTAGATTTAGTTATCGACAAGGATAGAAGATTCGAATTCTAAGAACTTCGCCAAATAGGAGATGGTAAGAAGGGTCAAGAGTGGGAATAGAGGTTTATAATCTTTTATCCGGGCACACTAAACATATTGGAGACAAGTAAAGTACCGAGCCAACCTTTGGGCATATCATACATTGGATAACAAAACTGACCATTCTAAATTTCCCTACTATGGTGAACGGTACATGAAGCATTCATGGCACATGCATACATGCAATTCTAATTAAAATAATTTTGATGTTATGTGCTTTGATCACTTATTGTGTTAAATTACTTGTATAATTGATCATTGACGTGAATGATACTTATTACCTGCCCTTGTGTGACTTACGTGACTTTAATTGTTGTAATTGATGTTTAATCCCTTCTTTTTAGATTTTTTTCTCTAATGTAACTGTTTTTTTTTTTTTTTTTTTTTGTGTTACTCGGGAGTATTGGAGACTCCCTTGTTTTGTTGTTCGAGAGACGGGGTTCTCTCATTGTTGTTCGAGAGATGGGGTTCTCTCATTGTTGCTCGAGAGACGGGGTTCTCTCATTATTTTTCGAGAGACGGGGTTCTCTCATTGTTGCTGGAGAGATAGGGTTCTCTCCTGGTTGCTTGTGAGAGACGTGGTGCTCTCATTAATTGATTCTGGGTGAATAGTGAATCCGAGGACAGATTCTTTTAAGGGGGAGAGATTGTAAAGCCCCGACTTTTCAGTCGTACAGGTATGATGTATGTGTACCAAATTGCGTGAATTAATTGTTATAAGTGTTTTGTATATTTAATTTTATAATTAAATGTTAAAATGTTAAATAATTACATCTTTAATTTTATTAATATTAAATTCATATTTAAATTCATTGAATTTGATTATTTAGTTTTAAAAATGAAATTTAAAATGGAATTCTATGAATTTGTAAATGCATTGCTCATGAGTGTTATAATTGCGCTTCGTTCTTATATGATTTGATATCGAAATTTCGTGAAATTTTAGTATGTTGTAGATTTATGTGTTATAAACATGACCATATGCTTGTTTCATGTTTTTGATCTCGTTTGGCGTGCTAACGAATTTATTTTGAGTTGTGGAACCAAATCGGGGGCTAACTGGCAATTAGCGCATCCTTGGTTCCGTATGTGATATCTTGAGCTCGGGAACTCGGAATCGAGCTCCTTCAACTTCGTTGGACTCGTATCGATGATTCGGGTTCAATGAATCAAACCTCATATTTTTCTAAGCCTATTGGACCCTCGAAATTCAACCAAAAAACGAATCGGCCACAAAACTGCCACATTTTACCATTTAAATCATAACTCTTACCATACTTAACCAAATTAACCATGGTTGGACTTTTTGGAAACCTAAATCAACCCTCTATCATCTCCCACTCACCCTATACCGAACCACATTCCGATCAAAGAGGAAAAACTCAGCCAATCTTCTGCATTCCAGTTCCATTTTCGCCACTCTACAAACCTTGAAGATTTTGAGGTCAAATCTCTTCCAACCTTCAACCAATTCAAGAGGTGAGTTTAGGATTGTGATATACATTCATTTTTTGTCATTTTGAGCCATGCATCCCTAATTTTGAGCTAGTATTGATGGAGTTTTGAGAAGATGAATGAATAGTTAGGTTATATTATGATTTCTTGATCCCATGAATTCCTTGATGATTTTGATGGTTTTAAAGCATGAAAGTGATCATCTTAACTTCCTTATCGCATTTATGGACATGTATTTGGTAGTAGTTGGAGATTTAATGAGATACCATTAATGAGTATTGGAAGAAAATGGAATCAAAATGAACTCTCTCCCTCCTTGCTCACGTTCTTAATCATAGTTGCAGCTTTGAGACTTGTTTTGAGGTGTTTTATTGTGTCTTTATTACCTAAACTTACCTTGATTCATTGGCTATCTGTTGGATTAAGATTCATGAGTTTTTCCTGTAACGCCCCGGTTTTTCATTTAAACTAATGTGTCGTAATTGTTTATAAACTTGCGCAAATTAATTGTCTTTACGTGTTTTATATTTAATTTTATTATAAATTGTTATTATTTTATTTTATTACATTTTATTTTAATTTAATATTATTTTAAAATATTTCGTATTTTAAGTACACATGTATATATATATATGTTTATTTCTTTTATTATTAATGTATTGATTAATGCTAATTAACCATGCTTTAATTAATTAATCACGTGGACCTTAAAATATGTTATTAATTTAATTTATTTTATTTAATATTAGAATTAATTCATTTGATTTAAATTTTTATGTATGGAATTTTATGAAATGTGCATGGTTGTTTAATTTGTACATCGTTCTTATATGAACTGATATCGAAATGCCGTGAAATTGTAGTATGTCGTAAATATATGTGTTATGAACATGCCTATATGCTCGGTTTATGTTTTCGAATTCATTTGATATGTTAACGAATTTAATTTGAATCGTGGAACCAAATCGGGGGCTAACGAGCACTTAGCGTACCCTTGGTTCCGTATTTAATATCTTGAGCTCGGGAACTCGGATTCGAGTTCTGTCAACTTCTTTGAACTCGTATCGAAGATTCGAGTTTAATGAACTAGGCCATATATTTTTCCAAAATCATTTGAACCTCCGAAATCCAACCGTAAAACAAAACGGCATCAAAATGACCACCTTTCACTATATTGGCCATAACTTGTTCAAAACTTAACCAAATTAACTATGGTTGGTGGCCTTTTAACCCTAGTTCAACCCTCTACCATTCCTTACCTGCCCCATCTCGATCTAACCTTCACACAAACCAGAAAACTCATCCAAAGCTTCTGCAGCCCAGTTTTTCCTGTAACTGTGCAATCCTTGGGATTTTGGAGCTCAAATCTCAATCATCTTTCATGTAATCAACAAGGTGAGTTAGGATTATGTTGTACATGTATCTCTGGTTATTTTCATCCTTTCATCACTAATTTTAACTCAGATTTCATGTGGTTTTAAAGATTGAGATTGAACAGTAGGTTTTGAAGTATTTTGATGGTTTCTTGACTTCTACTGATTCCAAACTTGTTTTGATGCTATATATATGATTCTTATACTCCATTTATGACAAAGTATGCTTGTATTAATTGATGGTTAAGAGTTTGGTGAGATATCCTTAATGGATGGTTATGAAAGGCTTGAACTTTTAAACTGAATTTCTCCCTCCTTCACGTACCTTTCTGCTGCTAGCTTTTGGGAGTTGCTTTGATGTCTTTTCTTATCTCTTTTTACCTCATATGCTGACGGAGGATTGGTTGATTGATCATGTTTGGGATGGCTCTGTTCTTATTCTAGTTTTGCTCTGTTTTTTCCTCGCCGAAACTGCTGTCTGTTCCTTGTGGTTTGTTGCATTATTTTAGGTTGTTTCAGGTGTGTATGCTGTGTATTGGTAGCCTTTTCATTCCTGGAGTGTTAGTTGCCTTGGTTGTTAGTTGTATGTGAGAATTTGGCCTGATTTGAACCTCCCTTTCACCTCCCCTGTTTTGCCATTTTTGCTGGGTAGCTTCTTGAGACACGGGGGTGTCATTCCACTTTCTTCCAGCTTGAAATGGGGGTGCAATCTACCCGGTTCTCACTGTACCGAGACACGGGGGTGTCTCGGCCTATTCTATTTTGGTGACACGGGGGGGGGGGGGGGGGGGTCACCCTTTGAATTCCATGCATAATGTTGTTGCTGCTGCTTCTGTTCTTTTCTTCTTTCTTTTGCTGCGCCGCTGCTACCTTACTTCCTGTTGTTGCTGCGTGTGTGTGTTTGCTTAGTTAAGAGTGTTGTTGCTGCTGTTGTTCCCTTTCTTCTGTTATTGCTTCCTTCTTTTCTTTCTTTCTCATGCTACGTTGCTGTTTTTCTCCTGGTTGGCTGTGTGTATGTGTTGTGTTGATAAAGTGAATTTGCTGCTGCTGTTCTTCCATGGTTGCATATGTGTGTGCATGAAAGGAAAGGTAATCACTAAGTATTTTGCCTGGTTGAGGTTTGTGTGTATGCTGTGCATGCTTGTTTTGTACGTGAATATATATATGTGTATATATATATATATAGTATATAGTGTGTGCATGAGAATGTAATATATATATATATATATATATATATATATATATATATATATATATATATATATATATTTAATATGGCATGCATGGTTATGTGTATATGTATATAGTAATTGCATGCATGGCCTTGTGATTTAATTTGCATATATGATATATATATATTTATTATATAGTTATTATATATTTTAAGTATCAATTGCTTTCTTTTAATTTTAGAATTTAATTGATATCTATTTCACGTATTTTAATTTACCGATTATTGCTTGAACGTTTTATTTATCTTATTTCTAATTGTAAACGTGAAATAATACATGTTATGATTATTATATGAACTTCTTAGATTAATTTGATATGAAATTTGAATTTATGAATTTGAATGAAATGAATGAACGAGTGGCTTATTTTATGTCTTAAATTCCTTAATAGTGCACATGAACATTTTCATGACATAATATCATCTTTTACGCATTCACATCATGATCTTACATTGCCGTGCGTCATATATGGTTCATTTGGAGTCTTGAGTCTCACGAACACGTTATGTTGTCTTTTGTACAGTTTATCTCCAGGGTGGAGAATCTTGATCTTTCAGGCACTCGGTAACTCGTATCCTTGTATCGTCATGTTTCAGGTGAGGGTGTTTTCGTTTTAGTTACGTATTAAACCCTACAACCTTATGTGACAAGCTTTGGCCAAAAACCTTATGTATACCTATATACGTTACTTTTAAAGTAAAGTTATCGAGTAAATATTGATCGAGTAAACCCTTTTCAAATGAATTATGAAATATGATATGATTCACATAAATTGAAATGTTTTGGCGAGATTATGTATGTATGATATGTTCACGGGCCCAGGGACTTAATACATGTGGCTATCCGGGGAGGCAAGGGCCGACGGTGATCCTTTGTACTAGTCCCACCACATTTACGGTGATACCGGCCCTCGCTACGAGGTTTAGCGTGGAATGGGAGCTGAGTGCCCTTGGGGGAGTCATGAAACCCCATTGGCCTATGTATGAGGTGGTCGGGTCTTGCTAACCCGTCCACCACCCAGAGGAAGAAGGTTGGAACTTATTTTATGATTATGAGTATGTTATGATTGTTATGCACCGTGCGGGAAGGCCGGGACACGGATTGCCCAAACGACTATGTTATATGATTTTTGTGTATTATAATATACTGCATGATCACGTATTCAATGTATTAAAGATATTTGTCGTACACGGTCGGAGTTGGTTGGAGATGATGCACGCTCACTCGCCGAGTCTTATTGATTTTGTATGAATTATGAATCTAATGAATTCAATATGATTAGTCGTAAAATCCGAGCATTGCTTAGTTATTATCATGCCCTTTTTGGGAACTAATTTCAAATAAAACCTTGCTCGGGATTTATGACTTGCATGCGCATGTTTTATATATATGTATATCGCTCCTGCTCACTCAGTCTTCTAGAGACTGACCCTCTCCTTTCCCCAACACTTTAGCGTGCAGGTTTGGCTTTGGAGTTTCGAGCTAGGCGGAGTTATGTTGAGTTGAGTCAGTCAAGTTAAGTTAGAAGCGTCTCTGCATTCACTTACGTATTTAAATTGTAAATGATTCAACCTTGTAAGATTATGAATTGGAATCTTGTATGTTTGCTTTTAAATTGCTCTTGTTGGGCTTGATTACGAGTTTAAAAGAGGCCTGAAGAGCCCAATTCTGCTTATGATTTGTGTGTTTGAACTTTAGTTTTCCGTTGCATTATATTTTGTTGATTGGTTATTATTGCAGGGTCGAAGTTCCGCCTAGCTTAGGAGGGTTTTCTATTTGTCTCCCGTTCGCGATGGTTTGATACGGGTGCGGACTTACCATTTCGTTACTCGTGTTGAACTATAATACGGGGGATGTGGTGCCCCACCGCTTGGGGTGCTACATTTCCCCTGCTTCGAACTGCTGCAGTTGCTGCGTTTTTTCTGCTCCAAAGCAGCGTCACGGCCGCGCAGCTTTTATGTTGATTTTGTGTCGCGGCCACGACTGCATGCTCATTTTGCTTTTGTAATGGCGTCGCGGCCACACCCATTTTGTGAAGAAAGACGTCGCGGCCGCGCCTGTGTGTGTCTCTGCGCTGCTGCTGTAATTTTTTTTCTCCAAGCTTTTCCTTTTAACCTTGATGTTTATAAATGTTTGCATGTAATCTATAATATGTATATGTATATATTATATGCATATACATAATATACATATATATATGCATGTTATATGCAAATTTGTTTATTAATTTATTTGATTCAGTTTTTATATAATATGATCTTAATAATTCGATTTTCGCGTGTATGGCTTTCGTGCTTCTTTAGTTGATTTTTTTTATGCCTTTATGTTGTCTATTTTCTAATTGTAAACATGAATTAGCACGTGTTATGATTGTTATATGAAATTCTTGTATTGATTTGATAAGAAATGTGAAGATTATGAACTTGAATGAATATGAACGTTTCCTTGTACGAACGAATTGGTTGTTTACATGCCTTAAAGGCATTAATCGTGCACATGATCGTTTCCATGATATAATATTATCTCTTATCCACTCATATCATTTTAATGAAATGTCGTGCGTCATACATGGTTCATATGGAGTCTTGAGTCTCACGTATAAGTTATGTTGTCTTTGTACAGTCTTCTCCAGGGCGGAGACGTGCCGGGTTATTGATTACCTTGAAGTCTTTCTTTCTTTTGGTATTGTTTCGTAAAGTGAAGCAGGTGGGTTTCTCTTCTATTAGCCATGATAACCCGATATATCCCTTATGTGAAAGTTTTGAGCCAAAGTATTAAAAATATATCTATCGAGTCCTTTCAAAAGAGTCAATGATTTCCAACGTAAAGCCTTTCTTTTATGAAACCATATCCTATGATTTTGGCGAGAGTATGTGTAATGTAGCACCCAAGCGCAAGGTACCACATCCCCCGCACCGAGACCCTACCCGTATATGAAATGGAAGTCCATGCACGTGCCAAATCGACGGCGAACTGGGACACAACACACACGATATGCTAGGCGGGACTAACCCTTAAACCATTCAAACTCAAGACAATATAAAATCAGAGTGATAATGAAACGCGGAAGCAAGATCAACATATATTATGTACAATGAGCCACCAAGCTCCAAAATAGATATACAAAATCATTCATGTATCCAAGGCCACACGGCCTTCAAAATCATAACGCTCCATATCATGAACATATACAAAATAGGAATAAGAGTATGAGTGTATGAGACTGAAAAGAAGTGCTAAACAACAATGCAAAACCTAGACGACTTGATTTCCCGCCTAGCACTCCTATACCTGCACAAAACCACTGAAATAAACCGGGTTCAGTCTATACGAGACTGGTGGGTATAAAACGGGGCATAAGATATAATATTGCAGAAATTAAACACATACATGCAAGTAATAAACCCGAAGGAGGTTTTAAAGTAATTTCCCAAGTGGGTGAAACAAATGAAGGCATCATCGGGATTACTACTACCATATTAATCATTAGGGTATTCATGGCCCTGCCGAGGGGGCATGCACTATCTCCAACCAACACCTTGTGTATTCATTCATTCATTATCATACATATATCTTTTGTGCTCATACATATCATGATCATAATCATTCATATACACCTTCTTCCTCCGGGTGGTGGACGGGCTTCCAAGACCCGGCCACCGGTTCATACATAGGCCAATGGGGGTACATGAATCCCCCAAGGGCACTCTGCTCCCATTCCGCGCTAAACCTCCTAGCTGTTGGAAAACAGGAATCAGAAAGCAGCGAAAATTTAAAAATTTTTCCAACAAAAGGATCTTGGACTCGCAATCGTGTATCCAAATTCGTAGAGATCAAGAAACTCACTTGGGTAGTAGCTTTCTTGACACGTTTTGAGCCACCCTCAAACGCGCTTCATGCGGTAATGGCAACCCGTTCCTCGAAAGTCTCTTTCTACTTCAGAATCCATTGTAGGGATAACAATCAACACCAACCTAGATTCAATTCATGTTAGGGAAGTTCTTAACAATATAACATAAAGAAAGAAACATGAAACGAGAAAAGCAGGATTGAAACTCCCTTCGAAGACCAGTTTTGCGAAAGTAGAAAACTGCCAGTCACAAAACCCTCGTGAAAAAATTCATCCTTCAGGATATGGACGAACGGTTTTCGCCATCTTCTTTGGTTCGATTTTTTCATTCGTTTCATGTCGGGTTCAGAATCGTTTCATCATCCCTTCTGATCGTTTTGCTTGATCCCCACTTTTTGGTAAATCTCGAATCTTCAAAACTTCTAACTTGAAGCTCTCTAGAGATAGTCCACCAACTTGGCTACAATCTAACTAGTAAGGATACTAGTTCTCTAGTTAGTGTTTAGGCTTAACCTAGGGTTTATTTGATCTTGGAGAAAGGAAGGTGTTCAACACATGAACCAAAAGAATTGTCAATTAGCTCTAAGGGGAGCTCGAGCTCCCCTATATATAGGAAGGGAGGACCGAAAATCCTAGTCCTTATGGACCAAGGATTTGGTCCCTCTCTCCTATTACTTGATCATCAAGTAATTTTGACTTTGACTTTGAATTCAAATTCAAATCAACTTTCAAGAGAGCTAAAATATCCAAACTATTTTTGGATAATTTTATACTTTAATTATTTAAAATAAATAACTTATTTTATCTAATTAATTAATTCATAATTAATTAACTAGATTATTTTTTCTCCAAAATAAGACTTTCTTTTTAATTCAAAATTAAACCAAAGTCTATTAAATAATTAATAAATTAATTATTTAATATTCAATCAAATAAACACGTGTGGCACACGTGTCCCTATGACACGTGTCCAGTCACGTGACCCACACGTGTGGTTTCACACGTGTGGAACCCTCTAGGCCCGATTAACTCGTTTAATCATTTTAAAGCCTCAACTCATGTAACCAAGTTGTTGTGTGTGACCCTCTAGGTTCTCAATTCAATTAGCAGTGACCCTAATTAATTAATTCACTAATTAATTAATCAGTCCACAGATTAAACGACCATAGTCTAGCAACAGGTGTTTAACCCCTAGCTGAATTGGAATGTTCAGATTCGACAGAACCTTTAAGTCATTGATTCATGTGAGATACAATCCTCCTACTTACTATCTCTCAACCAAGATCTAGGGTAAGGGAATAATCAGAACCCTAATAATCTGGTCTTAAAGCTAAGTACATTTCATATCCATTTGATCTCAATCCAAGAAACCCTTTTCTTGATGTCTTGATCTACTACCTTGGCCAAGGACTCCATATGGCATATGAATGACTTACACAATAAGAGATCACCTTGGATATGCAAGTGTAGGTCCTTTCTTGATTCTCATTCACTTTCATGAGTCACTTGTGCAGCCCCAGCATAAGCCTTGAATCAGTTGTCTAAGGCGACACCCTTTAAAGCTTATACCAAAGACTACAGAGTTAACTCATAAAGTAACATGGAACCTCAAGTCTAAGGATCAATTAATAACATCAATGACTCGTGAGATATTTCCTAATCTGGAAGTTTCCATTTCATGAAATAGAAACTTCCTTTCCCATTTAGGAATGTTCTCACACGGGGCACCTTAGTGAACTTACTTATTAAAGTAAGCACCCTCATGTATCACGCACGTATCAACTACACACTTTGCACCTCCATGAAACAAGGTGGTCCTTCTTAAGGGCGTGATCCCACAAGCAAGCCTTAGAGGAGTCAGGTTGACACTCCCACTGTCTGTAGGACTCATCGGCTTGGAGTATTTTACTAATCATGACTTATGTGATATAGGGCTCGTTTCATGAACCATTTCACCTAAATGGTAGAGTCCTAAAGTCATCAGGATTAGGGGAGTTCTCATACATGCACAGCTAAAGTAAACGCATACCAAACAAGAGCATATAAAGAAGTGTTTGCCTATGATATTAATCAATCGTATATTATTCAAAGATTGTCTGTGATACTAGGAAAGTCCCAAAACGGATTATGACTAATCGGCTTTCTAGGGCATTATTCCTAACAATCTCCCACTTGCCTGTAAAAGCCATTTAGGTACTCTAAGTCCCATCTTCTCAAGATGCACTTTGAGAGCCTATTGACTTTGGGCGTTTCCAAAGTGGATCTGCTATATTCTCTGCTGATGTGACCCTCTTGTTTACACATCTCTTAGGAAACACCTTTTCCTTATAAAGTGATTCGTAATCACGTGTTCAGTCTCTTGGTGAGGTCTTGGTTCTCTTACTTGAGCAACCATCCATTTTATCATACAATATGAAATGAGTTGTTTCATGCTAGGAACTTCATCTAACCGGTTAGATGGAGTTTCTTACCCAAACACTTAACTTAGCGTTATATAATACGACTAAGTTCTCAACTACGATAGTCGAGTTTTGCAATGTCCGTCCTTGGAACCCCTTTCCAACACATTGCATTACCATTCTGGTAGAAGTTGTACCCTTTCAATGATTTCATAATCATCTATGTTTGATGAAACAATTACATCAAAATATCCTTTCAATGATAAGATCTTTTGGGCTCTGTAAACCAATACATATCCTCATTTCTTCTCAAGTACTCTGAGGACATCCTTTACAGAGATCTAATGACCTTCTCTGAGGTCATATTAGATTCGGCCCACTACGCTTAGTGTTGCGCCATATCAAGTCTAGTACATAACATTTCATACATTATGCACCATTTTACTTAAAGGGATTTTGGACATTCTAACTTTCTCAAAGTTATCTTGGGACACATACTCTTCAAAAGAGATGTTCCATTGTCCCTACTAAACTCCTTTTAGTATTATGGTTATGTACTCGTTTTGTGATAATCCTTTTATTCTCTTAGATCTATCTTCTATAGATCTGAATGTCGAGAATTTAGGATAATCACTAAGATCTTTCATGTCAAATTATTTCTTAAACAAGAATTGGTAACTTTTACGTTATCCTTGACATTCCTAATGAGAAGGATGTCGTCTTCTAAAGAACCAAAAATTGACTCTTACATCACTAACTTTCATATGTACACTTTTAAGACTTATTCGACTTCCATCTGTGCCAAACGATTTGACTATCCTATGGAATCGAATTGTCTAACTCCTAGAAGCCTTTATCAATCCACAGATTGACTTTAGGGATTTGCATACCTTATGCATACTCCCACTGAATATGAGATTTATAGAAATACCTTATTTCAATCTCTTTCAATCTCATATTGAACAAGATAGTTCTCATATTCATTTATCATATCTCATAGTCAGAATATGAGGATGTGATAAACATAATCCAAATGGACTTTTGCATTTCAACCGTCAAGAAGGTTGTAATGCTTTCATTCACTCGAAGCTGCACGAGCTTGATCCTATCAGGTGGATCAACCAAGGTCAAAACTTGGTTCGAGTATATGAAATCCATATTGGATTTCAAGGCTTGCTTACACTACTCAGATTCCAAATCTGACAGTGTCTCCTCTTCAAGTAATTCCTTGGTTATCTAGGAACGCGTTCTAAACATGTCTTAAGAGAAGGGTTTCACACGTGTACATGCTCTAAAATTGGCTAAGTTTTATCAGATGGGCTCGTTTCTTCTATATGTGGCGTGGATATTTATTCTCAAATTTCTTTGAGGTCTGCTTGCTTGTCTTTCTTCTTCTATAGGAACGATTCCTTAAGAAAGATACGTTCCTTGAGACAAACAACCTTTGTCTAAGGGAATCGCAGAAATGATATCCAATATTGTTTGTATAAACTTGAACTCATTTCAAGCCTATCTCCCACTATCCTCTTTACTTAAGAGGATTCCACTAAATTCTTGGACAAGAATAATTAGGGAATTTAGTGTGCCACATTGCATAGTGCATCTAAAGGACTGATTTTGGAAGGTGCAAAATTCAAAATCTCTAACTGCATATTCTGGGAGTTTATTCCTAGAATGATTATAAGTCAATAAAGTTTGCTATAGAATGGACCATATCCTATAAGGTTTCATTCCCTCATTCGGAAACACTAAGGTGTTCTCGAATTAGTTTACTGAGAGATAATCCTATTATTTCTAAGATGACTAAGGAATTAGTTGATAAGATATTGGCTATCTCGATCATATCGATTTGCCTATAACTTATGACTACTTTGGTTCCTAAACTCCTTTTGAAATTCTAAGAATTTCATATAAGTTTCGAATTTGTACTTTAACAATTACATTCATTCATAATGATTAAACTGACGATTATATCTAGTGCTTACATTAAGCATCTTACACTCATCAGCATGGATCGAAATCCAGTATAATTTTGGAACGTTCCACGTTTCTTATAAACGGGATTCAGGAACGCTTCCCTTAAGACAGGATTCACAGGAAGTCAACTCTATAGGTTCATTTTCATAGAATGATCCTAAGGTGTCTGACTTGCTAATCCTTTTATATCTCAACGTTCCAAAGTAATTCGAAGCTTTGTCATCTTACTTACTTTTGTTATCTCGTTATATGTTCAGAACATTAGTGCCTTGAGTCTTTGCATAACATATTATGTAGAATTGACTCAAGACTAGTGAATTCTATTCCTAGTAGAATTACTAAACGAGGTAACATTTCAGAGTACTCATACTCTTCGCAGTTTCCTTTCAAAGTCCTTATTTGCTACCATAGAAGCAAACGTCCTATTTGATCTCTAGTGTCTTTTGGGCGCACCCTTTACATGCCCCTCCATTGGGCACTTAAGGGTTTCTTCTTCTTTAGGTGTTCAAGCCTTTAACTTAGGGAGTTTAGAAGAAGAATTAAGCATCTCAACCTTTTATTCCTTCTTAAGGATGCTCTCAACCATTATCAACTAAATGATTAACTATGCTACATTAGCATCATTCTAGTTGAGCATAAAGGGTTTGAATGATGGTGGAAGCAATGTAAGCAATCAGTGCATAGATAACTCTTTTCTCGGTTGATGATCGAGACCATAAGATCTTCAAATAAGATCTTTAGACCTTGTTCGTGTGCACTTGTTTCCTCATTTGGAATATTGAATAATTCCATAATGTTATACCTTGTAACATTTTTATGAGGTGGTTCAATTGCTCTTAAGTGGTTTGGAAAAAATCCATTCACCTCAGATTGCTTCTCTTTTGCCCGGGTCGAATTTTCATAATTGAAAACTTCGCCCTTTAGAGAACGCCTTTCTCTATTCGGAATCTAAAATGAATTTTAGGGTCCGAAGCCAATCAGAGATAGTTAGGACTTAGTCAACTTGTTTGACTTAAGGATGGATACAAATGGGTTTGCATTTCATATTGTAGAGAATCACAGAACTACAACCTAAATGCTAAGCATAGAACTAGGTGAGCATGCTGAATTATAACGATATACAAAAGATAAGGTCTTTAATCTAATGTAGCTCCCACTGTTTTTCAAAGATCTATAATTCCCAAAGATCTAAGAGGAACGCATTTCCCAATGGGTACTAAGATCCTAAGCATTTTACCTCGAACCCACGACTCGCGGACATTCTAAGTAAAATCCTAGGTAGGTACAACTTACCAATTCTAACACCTTTAGAACTCTTAGTAATTGTTTTTGCATCAGCTATCTTTCAATATGGACCCACGACTCGTGCGACATCCATATTTACTTAGGCGTTAAGCCAGACCCATCAATCATAAGATCATGATCAAAACTTAGTTCGAACGACCCACGACTCGCGGACATCGCCCTTGCCAAAATTAACCACGAAATATTGATCATTTAAAATGATCAATTAGGTAACTAAGAACTAATAAGCTCCACTAGTTATCTCACGACTCGCGGACAATAACTAGCTTTACTTACTAAACTTAAAACCTATTGATGGAATGCTAGGAATTTAATTCAAAATTTGCATCTTGAATTAAACACCTATTTGTTAGAAATTAGCTAAATATTTAATGGGAATTTTCGAATCAACCGGAGAGTTGTCCGGTTCGACCTCACCAACATATATGTTATCCAATTTTAATAGTCTTGATTAATGCAAGTACACTTAAATGCTTATCAAACAAGCACATAAACAGATAACATGTCCTAGCATGATACTAACATGTAATGATCATGGGTTCTACCTATCTTATGCGTGATATGTGGGAGCCACTCCACAATCACAAGTTCTAACATACATGCCACATAAACAGTTTAAATCACATAAAGGAAAGCGGTAACAAAATACGAGCCCTATCTCTATTACATTTAACAATTGAGATTCCCCTCCCTAACATTTTGAGGGGTCTTCACTTATGGCCTCCTTGTTACTTAAATGTGGTCCATCTTACTCCATGGGTGCATTGTCTCCAAAATGAAAATAAAACCTCACCACCTATCTCTACTCTCAAATTACAATAAAAAGAAAAAGACATAAAGTAATAAGGCTCAATCTTCATATTGGCCTTAGACAATTACACGGGGCATACCCCGACCTCAAAACAGTAATATGGAAAGCCACATAATAAATCACATAACAGTACGCACATAAGTGAGGCTCCAACTTCAATTGAAAAACGCAACTATAGGGCTCCAACCCCAATTTAAACCATCCATGTGCATAAATTAAAACCATACATAAGTCTAAACCCATGATCACCTAACATGCATAAATAGCAAGAGTTTAAATTTAACCAATAAATTAAAATTCTCGCTTTAAGTTCTAATAGCTTAAAACACGACTTAGATGCAATTCTTGTTCAAGAGTCTTTTCAATAAAACCCGAAAAACAATAAACTAATAAAATTCCAATTAATTTCTGAAAATTAATAATTTTATTCTTTCAATATTTTCATAAAATAAAGTTTGTAATTTTTCCAAATTTTAAGTCGCTTAAATTTTCAAAATCCCAATTTAAACAATTATTTCAAAAATAATTCAAATTTAATAAAATAAAATTTTACAGAAAAATTAAATCGGGATTTCAAGGACCGAAAACACGAAAACGCCAAAACCGGGCCCGGAACCGCCCGGAACGAGCACTTGCTCGCCGCGCAGCGTCGCGCTAGGCGCGCGCCCCAGCCTCGCATGGTGCCGGCAGCTCCCGCTGCCAGCCCGCGCGCGCAACATGCGCAGCTTGCTGCTGCTCGCGTGCGGGCGATGCCGGGCGGGTGTGTTAGGAATAGTGCCCTAAAAGCCGATTGTATATCCGCTTTGTGCTTTTCCTTATTGTAATCACAGACAATCTTTGAATGAAATAACGAATTGAGGCAACACTTCTTTATATGCCCTTGTTTGGTATGCGTTTACTTTAGCTGTGCATGTATGAGAACTCCCCTAATCCTGATGACTTTAGGACTCTACCATTTAGGTGAAATGGTTCATGAAACGAGCCCTATATCACATAAGTCATGATTAGTAAAATACTCCAAGCCGATGAGTCCTACAGACAGTGGGAGTGTCAACCTGACTCCTCTAAGGCTTGCTTGTGGGATCACGCCCTTAAGAAGGACCACCTTGTTTCATGGAGGTGGAAAGTGTATAGTTGATACGTGCGTGATACATGAGGGTGCTTGCTTTAATAAGTAAGTTCACTGAGGTGCCCCGTGTGAGAACATTCCTAAATGGGAAAGGAAGTTTCTATTTCAGGAAATGGAAACTTCCAGATTAGGAAATATCTCACGAGTCATTGATGTGATTAATTGATCCTTAGACTTGAGGTTCCATGTTACTTTATGAGTTAACTCTGTAGTCTTTGGTATAAGCTTTAAAGGGTGTCGCCTTAGACAACTGATTCAAGGCTTATGCTGGGGCTGCACAAGTGACTCATGAAAGTGAATGAGAATCAAGAAAGGACCTACACTTGCATTTGCAAGGTGATCTCTTATTGTGTAAGTCATTCATATGCCATATGGCGTCCTTGGCCAAGGCAGTAGATCAAGACATCAAGAAAAGGGTTTCTTGGATTGACATCAAATGGATATGAAATGCACTTAGCTTTAAGACCGGATTATTAGGGTTCTGATTATTCCCTTGTCCTAGATCTTGGTTGAGAGATAGTAAGTAGGAGGATTGTATCTCACATGAATCAATGACTTAAAGGTTCTGTCGAATCCGAACATTCCAATTCAGCTAGGGGTTAAACACCTGTTGCTAGACTATGGTCGTTTAATCTGTGGACTGATTAATTAATTAGTGAATTAATTAATTAGGGTCACTGCTAATTGAATTGAAGGACCTAGAGGGTCACACACAACAACTTGGTTACATGAGTTGAGGCTTTAAAATGATTAAACGAGTTAATCGGGCCAAGAGGGTTCCACACGTGTGAAGTCACACGTGTGGCTCACGTGAGTGACACGTGTCACTGTGACACGTGTCACACACGTGTGTATATATATATATTATATATATATATATTAAATAATTAATTAGTTAATTATTTAATAGACTTTGGTTTAATTTTGAATTAAAAAGAAAGTCTAATTTTGGAGAAAATAATCTAGTTAATTAATTACGAATTAATTAATTAGATAAAAATAAGTTATTTATTTTATAATAAATAAAGTATAAAATTATCCAAAAATAGTTTGGATATTTTTAGCTCTCTTAGAAGTTGACTTGAATTAGAATTCAAAGTCAAAGTTGGAAAATACTTGATGATCAAGTAATAGGAGAGAGGGACCAAAATCCTAGCCCATAAAGGACTAGGAATTTCGGCAACCCCCTCTCTATAAATAGGGGAGCTTGAGCTCCTTATGGAGCTAATTGACAATTCTTGGTTCATGTGTTGAACACCTTCCTTTCTCCAAGATTAAATTAAACCCTAGGTTAAGCCTAAACACTAACTAGAGCACTAGCATCCTTACTAGTTAGATTGTGATCAAGTTGGTGGACTTTCTCTAGAGACTTCAAGTTAGAAGTTTGAAGATTCGAGCTTTACCAAGGAGAGGGGATCAAGCCGCGAGAAGAGCGTTCTTGGGTGGCTTGAAACGCTTCAAGAAAGAATAAAAGAAAAGTAAGTTTTCTATCTTTACGAATTTGGTTACACGATTGCGAGTTCAAGGTCCTTTTGTTGGGAAAATTTTTTAAATTCCGCTGCTTTCTGATTCGTGTTTTCCAACAAGTGGTATCAGAGCCACCTCGTTAATCGTGTTTCTGATTCGTCTCAATTATTCTGAATTTGGTAGAAATTCTTAGGCTTAGATGTGAATTAGGTATTCATGAGTTCTTTTAGAAAGCCTGAAATACGAAACTGTAATTTTTCCTGAATTTCTGAAACTGTTTTCTTAAATTGTGATTTTGAAAACCATTTTGATTGAAATATGTTTAAATCGAATTTTTAATTTTTGGATTGAACCGGGTTTTCGAGAAACCCAGAAATACGAAACGAATACGAAAAGCAACGAGCCTAGGCGTGCTAGCACGTCGCACGCCCAGGCCCGTCGCCGCCGCCCAGCTCCTCCCGCAACCGCGCGGGAGCCGTCCCGGCGTGCCCGCCCAGCCCGTCCCGCAACAGCGCGAGACGCCTGCCCAGCCCGCCTAGCCGTGGCGGGCGCTGCTGCGCGATGGCGCCTCGCGCGGATAGGCATCTTTCGGGCTCGCTTTCGTGTTTCGTGTTTTTCGTGTTTTCGGTCCGTAAAATCCCGATTTAATTTTATTTTAATTTTATCTTTTAAAATCAGTTTTGTTAAAATAAAATTATTTTAAATTTTTGATTAAATTGGGATTTTTGAGAAATTAAAGCGATTTGGATTTTGGGAAAATTATGAAATTTATTTTCTGAAAATAATGAAAGAATAAAATTATTAATTTTGGAAATTAATTGGAATTTTATTGGTTTGTTGTTTTTCGGGTTTTATTGAAAAGGCTCTTGAACAAGAATTGCATCTAAGTCGTGTTTTAAGTCATTAGAACTTGAAACGAGAATTTTAATTTATTGGCTAAATTTAAATTCTCGCAAAAGCATGTTAGGTGATCATGGGTTTAGATCTATGTATGGTTTTAATTTATGCACATGGATGGTTTAAATTGGGGTTGGAGCCCTATAGTTGCGTTTTTCAATTGAGGTTGGAGCCTCACTTATGTGCGTACTGTTATTTGATTTATTATGTGGCTTTCCATATTACTATTTTTGAGGCCGGGGTATGCCCCGTGTAATTATCTAAGGCCAATATGAAGATTGAGCCTTATTACTTTATGTTTTTTTCTTTTTATTGAAATTTGAGAGTAGAGATAGGTGGTGAGGTTTTATTTTCATTTTGGAGACAATGCACCCATGGATTAAGATGGACCACATTCAAGTAACAAGGAGGCCATAAGTGAAGACCCCTCAAAATGTTAGGGAGGGGAATCTCAATTGTTAAATGTAATAGAGATAGGGCTCGTATTTTGTTACCGCTTTCCCTTATGTGATTTAAACTGTTTATGTGGCATGTATGTTAGAACTTGTGATTGTGGAGTGGCTCCCACATATCACGCATAAGATAGGTAGAACCCATGATCATTACATGTTAGTATCATGCTAGGACATGTTATCTGTTTATGTGCTTGTTTGATATGCATTTAAGTGTACTTGCATTAATCAAGACTAATAAAATTGGATAACATATATGTTGGTGAGGTCGAACCGGACAACTCTCCGGTTGATTCGAAAATTCCCATTAAATATTAAGCTAATTTTGAACAAATAGGTGTTTAATTCGAGATGCAAATTTTGAATTAAATTCCTAGCATTCCATCAATAGGTTTTAAGTTTAGTAAGTGAAGCTAGTTATTGTTCGCGAGTCGTGGGATACCTAGTGGAGCTTATTAGTTCTTAGTTACCTAATTGATCATTTTAAATGGTCAATATTTCGTGGTCAATTTTAGCAAGGGCGATGTCCGCGAGTCGTGGGTCGTTCGAACTAAGTTTTGGTCATGATCTTATGATTGATGGGTCTAGCTTAACGCCTAAGTAAATATGGATGTCGCACGAGTCGTGGGTCCATATTGAAAGATAGGTGATGCAAAAAAAAATTACTAAGAATTCTAAAGCTGTTAGAATTGGTAAGTTATACCTACCTACGGTTCTTACTTAGAATGTTCGCGAGTCGTGGGTTCGAGGTAAAATGCCTAGGATCTTAGTACCCATTGGGAAACGTGTTCCTCTTAGATCTTTGGGAATTCTAGATCTTTGAAAAACAGTGGGAGCTACAATAGATTAAAGACCTTATCTTTTGTATATCGTTATAATTCAGCATGCTCACTAGTTCTCTGTTTTACCATTTAGGTCGTAGATTCTGTGATTCTCTACGTGTTTTGAAATGGCAACCAAAAACCCTCTTGTATCGATCCTCGAGTCAAACAAGTTGACTGGTCCCAACTATTCTGATTGGCTGAGGAATCTAAAAATCGTTTTAGATTCTGAGAAGAGAACTTATGTTCTCTTCGAAGGGGAGCCTAGTCCCCGAAGGGGAGGCTCCCACTCGGGCCGAGCGGGACGCGATTCAGAAGTGGAAGGATGATAATCTCCAAGCCCGTTGTCTTATGTTGGCTAACATGTCTCCGGACTTACAAAGGCAACATGAGGCCATGGAATTCGCTTGGGAGATTTACGACCACTTAGAGCAACTTTACCGCCCTCATGAACGTGTTACAAGGTATAACACTTCAAAGGAATTGTTCCACTTGAGAATGAGGGAAGGTTCAAGTGTCCATGAACATGGACTCAAGTTTCTTGCCCTTACTGAGAAACTTGCTTCCATGGACATGCCACTGAAAGATGAGCTTTCAGTGGATTTGTTGCTAGCTTTGCTCCCACCATCATTCAACCCATTTGTCCTTAACTTCAACATGAATCATGCTGGTGCTACTGTAGCTGAGCTGATTAGTCAGCTTGTGACTGCTGAAAGCACGATCAAGAAGGATAATAAGGTTTTGATGGTGAATGCTCCATCTTCCTCTTCTGGGCCTTCTAAAGGTAAGGGCAAGAAAGCCCAAAAGAAGAAGAAGAAACCCCTTAGGCCCACTGGTGGCATTTCGAAGGGGAAGGCCCAAAAGAAGAAGCGTGATCAGAAAGAGGATGTTTGCTTCCATTGTGGCAAAGCGGGACATTGGAGGAGAAACTGCCCAGAGTACAAGGCTACTCTAAAGAAAGGTATCTTTCTCGTTGAAGTAAATCTTTCTATTAATTCTAGTTCTTGGGTACTTGATACCGGTTGTGGAACTCATATCTGTAATGATGTACAGATGCTAAGTGAGGTCCAACAACTCAAAGAAGGAGAATGTGTCTTGAAGATCGGCGATGGCTCAAACGTTGAAGCTCGAGCTTTAGGCACAATTAGATTAGATTTAGGTAGTTTTGAGTTAGTATTAAACAAAGTCCTTTATGTACCGAGCATTATTCGTAATATAATTTCAGTTCCAATATTAGATTGTGAAGGTTATGAAACTTATATTAAGAATGGTAAATACTTTATCAAACGGAACAACTCTTCCGTTCATATCGGTACTCTAAGTAATGGACTTTACCTAACTCAAAATATCAATATTATGAATACACAACGAGAAACAAAGCGTAAGAGAGATGACAAAGTTTCAGCTCCCTTATGGCACGCTAGATTAGGACACATTTCCAAGAACAGAATTAGCAAGATAAACACTTTAGGATCATTCTCTGAAAATGATCTCAAAGAGTTGACTTCTTGCGAATCCTGTCTCAAAGGAAAGATGTCCAAAGTTCCTTTTAAAGGAACTGTGGAACGTGCCACTGAGGTTTTGGATTTGATCCATACTGATGTTTGTGGACCGCTTAGTGTAAGCACTAGAAACAATCATCAGTACTTCATAACCTTTACTGATGACTTTAGTCGGTATGGTTATGTATACTTAATAAAGTATAAATCTGAAGCTTTTGAGAAATTCTTAGAATTTCAAAAGGAGGTTGAGAACCAAACTGGTCACAAGATCAAAGCACTTCGATCTGATCGAGGAGGCGAGTATCTTAGTGAAGAATTCCTTAATCATCTCAAAGATAATGGGATTATCTCTCAGTGGACTCCTCCGGGAACTCCTCAGCTTAATGGAGTTTCTGAGAGAAGGAATAGAACCCTACTTGATATGGTTCGTTCCATGATGAGTTTCACTGACTTACCACCTTCTTTCTGGGGTTATGCCCTAGAAAGTGCAGCAAAGATTCTGAATCTAGTTCCCTCTAAGTCAGTCCCCAAGACGCCCTATGAAATGTGGCATGGTAAAATCCCTAGTTATTCTTACTTAAGAATTTGGGGTTGTCCTGCTTACGTGAAGAGGACAGTGGGAGATAAGTTAGAATCTCGTTCTAACTTATGCTACTTTGTAGGTTATCCTAGGGAATCCATAGGATACTACTTCTATGATCAATTTGAGCAAAAGGTGTTTGTTTCCAGAAATGCCACTTTTCTTGAGGAACCGTTCCTTAAAGAAAAGAAAGGAAAGATCATAGAATTAGAAGAAGTACAAAGTGACCCCACACCACCCACTGAAGAAACGTCCCACTCTGATCAACCACAACCAATCACGAATTTCGATACACATGAAAATCCTCCTCTAAGGCGTTCTGAACGCACTCCTAGACAGCCGGAGAGATGGTATGGATTCTTCCATGAAATCTCTCAAAAGGATAATGATCCTTTAACATATGAGGAGGCACTTTCAGATTCTGACTCTGAACAGTGGATAGAAGCCATGAAATCCGAAATGGATTCCATGAACTCCAACCAAGTTTGGACCTTGGTAGATTTGCCTGATGGGGTCAAACCCATAGGTTGCAATTGGATCTTTATGAGAAAGCTTGGAGTTGATGGAAGCATTGCAGCCTACAAGGCAAGACTGGTTGCAAAAGGATTCACTCAAAGACCCGGCGTAGACTTTGACGAAACCTTTTCACCAGTTGCAATGCAAAAGTCCATTTGAATCATGCTTGCCATTGCTGCATATTATGACTATGAGATATGGCAAATGGATGTGAAAACTGCCTTTCTCAATGGTGACATTGACAAAGACATTTATATGGAGCAACCCATAGGTTTCACATTCAGTGGGAGTGAGCAAAAGGTTTGCAAACTCCAAAGATCAATCTATGGATTGAAACAGGCTTCTAGGAATTGGAACATTCGATTTGATGAATCGGTCAAAGCGTTTGGCTTCATCCAAATTACGAATGAATCATGTGTGTATAGAAAGGAATTGGAGACCTCAGTGCAATTCTTAGTACTTTATGTTGATGACATCCTTCTTATTGGGAATTCGAAGGATGACATGAAAGTGACTAAGTTATGGTTATCGAACCAATTCGAGATGAAAGATCTTGGTGATGCGTCCTATATCCTTGGAATTAAAATCTATAGAGATAGATCTAGAAGGTTAATAGGACTATCACAATCGATGTACATTGACAAAGTATTGAAGAGATTCAATATGGAGTCAGCAAAGGTTAAGAACCTTCCTATGAGTGTAGGAACATGTCTTTCAAAGAAGATGTGTCCTAAGACTAACCTTGAGAAGGAGAGAATGACTCATACACCTTATGCGTCAGCAATAGGTAGCATAATGTATGCAATGTTATGTACTCGACCGGATGTGGCTTATGCACTTAGTGTAACGAGTCGTTTCCAATCTGACCCTGGAGATGGTCACTGGGCTGCCGTGAAGAATATTCTTAAGTACTTGAAAAGTACTAAAGATTTATTCTTAGTTTACGGAGGTCAGAAAGATCTTACTGTCGAAGGATACTGCGATGCAAGCTTTGCATCTGACTTAGATGATTTTAAGTCAATGTCAGGATACATTTTCTGCCTAAACGGCGGAGCAGTGAGTTGGAAGAGTTCCAAGCAAACTACCACTGCAGATTCGACCACTGAGGCCGAATACTTAGCTGCAAATGATGCAGCTAAGGAAGGTGTTTGGATTAGAAACTTCATTCAAGAGTTGAATGTTGTTCCTAGCATGAAAGACCCCATTACTGTGTTTTGTGACAACACTGGGGCGGTTGCTCAAGCAAGAGAACCAAGATCTCACCAACGGACCAAGCACATTATGAGGAAGTATCACCTAATCCGTGATATTATCAAAAGAGGTGACGTGCAAATTGAGAGGGTCACATCAGCAGAGAACGTGGCAGATCCACTAACTAAACCCCTTAGTCGAGAAGCTTTCCAAGGTCATCTTCAGAAGATGGGACTTAGAGTAGCTTTAGAATGGCTTTGACGGGCAAGTGGGAGATTGTTAGGAATAGTGCCCTAAAAGCCGATTGTATATCCGCTTTGTGCTTTTCCTTATTGTAATCACAGACAATCTTTGAATGAAATAACGAATTGAGGCAACACTTCTTTATATGCTCTTGTTTGGTATGCGTTTACTTTAGCTGTGCATGTATGAGAACTCCCCTAATCCTGATGACTTTAGGACTCTACCATTTAGGTGAAATGGTTCATGAAACGAGCCCTATATCACATAAGTCATGATTAGTAAAATACTCCAAGCCGATGAGTCCTACAGACAGTGGGAGTGTCAACCTGACTCCTCTAAGGCTTGCTTGTGGGATCACGCCCTTAAGAAGGACCACCTTGTTTCATGGAGGTGGAAAGTGTATAGTTGATACGTGCTTGATACATGAGGGTGCTTGCTTTAATAAGTAAGTTCACTGAGGTGCCCCGTGTGAGAACATTCCTAAATGGGAAAGGAAGTTTCTATTTCAGGAAATGGAAACTTCCAGATTAGGAAATATCTCACGAGTCATTGATGTGATTAATTGATCCTTAGACTTGAGGTTCCATGTTACTTTACGAGTTAACTCTGTAGTCTTTGGTATAAGCTTTAAAGGGTGTCGCCTTAGACAACTGATTCAAGGCTTATGCTGGGGCTGCACAAGTGACTCATGAAAGTGAATGAGAATCAAGAAAGGACCTACACTTGCATTTGCAAGGTGATCTCTTATTGTGTAAGTCATTCATATGCCATATGGAGTCCTTGGCCAAGGCAGTAGATCAAGACATCAAGTAAAGGGTTTCTTGGATTGAGATCAAATGGATATGAAATGCACTTAGCTTTAAGACCGGATTATTAGGGTTCTGATTATTCCCTTGCCCTAGATCTTGGTTGAGAGATACTAAGTAGGAGGATTGTATCTCACATGAATCAATGACTTAAAGGTTCTGTCGAATCCGAACATTCCAATTCAGCTAGGGGTTAAACACCTGTTGCTAGACTATGGTCGTTTAATCTGTGGACTGATTAATTAATTAGTGAATTAATTAATTAGGGTCACTGCTAATTGAATTGAAGAACCTAGAGGGTCACACACAACAACTTGGTTACATGAGTTGAGGCTTTAAAATGATTAAACGAGTTAATCGGGCCAAGAGGGTTCCACACGTGTGAAGTCACACGTGTGGCTCACGTGAGTGACACGTGTCACTGTGACACGTGTCACACACGTGTGTATATATATATATTATATATATATTAAATAATTAATTAGTTAATTATTTAATAGACTTTGGTTTAATTTTGAATTAAAAAGAAAGTCTAATTTTGGAGAAAATAATCTAGTTAATTAATTATGAATTAATTAATTAGATAAAAATAAGTTATTTATTTTATAATAAATAAAGTATAAAATTATCCAAAAATAGTTTGGATATTTTTAGCTCTCTTAGAAGTTGACTTGAATTAGAATTCAAAGTCAAAGTTGGAAAATACTTGATGATCAAGTAATAGGAGAGAGGGACCAAAATCCTAGCCCATAAAGGACTAGGAATTTCGGCAACCCCCTCCCTACAAATAGGGGAGCTCGAGCTCCTTATGGAGCTAATTGACAATTCTTGGTTCATGTGTTGAACACCTTCCTTTCTCCAAGATTAAATTAAACCCTAGGTTAAGCCTAAACACTAACTAGAGAACTAGCATCCTTACTAGTTAGATTGTGATCAAGTTGGTGGACTTTCTCTAGAGACTTCAAGTTAGAAGTTTGAAGATTCGAGCTTTACCAAGGAGAGGGGATCAAGCCGCGAGAAGAGCGTTCTTGGGTGGCTTGAAACGCTTCAAGAAAGAATAAAAGAAAAGTAAGTTTTCTATCTTTACGAATTCGGTTACACGATTGCGAGTTCAAGGTCCTTTTGTTGGGAAAATTTTTTAAATTCCGCTGCTTTCTGATTCGTGTTTTCCAACAAGGTGCTCCCGCGCGGTTGCGGGAGCGCGCGGGCGGCTGTCCCGCGCGGTTGCGGGATAGGCGAGCGGGCGCACCTATGCGGGCCTAGGCGCGGGCGGGAGGGCCTCCCGCGCCGTTGCGGGAGGGCTGGGCGGCGGCGACGGGTCTGGGCGTGCGACGTGCTAGCACGCCTAGGCTCGTCCTTTTCGTGTTCCGTTTCGTATTTTGGGTTTCTCCAAAACCCAGTTCAATCCAAAATTCAAAAAACACGATTTAAACAGATTTGAATCCAAACGTTTTTTAAAAACACAATTTAAGAAAACAGTTTCAGAAATTCAAGAAAAATTACAGTTTCGTAATTCAGGCTTTCTAAAAGAACTCATGAATACCTAATTCGCATCTAAGCCTAAGAATTTCTACCAAATTCAGAATAATTGAGACGAATCAGAAACACGATTTACGAGGTGGCTCTGATACCACGTGTTGGAAAACAGGAATCAGAAAGCAGCGGAAATTTGAAAATTTTTCCAACAAAAGGATCTTGGACTCGCAATCGTGTATCCAAATTCGTAGAGATCAAGAAACTCACTTGGGTAGTAGCTTTCTTGACACGTTTTGAGACACCCTCAAACGCGCTTCATGCGGTAATGGCAACCCGTTCCTCGAAAGTCTCTTTCTACTTCAGAATCCATTGTAGGGATAACAATCCACACCAACCTAGATTCAATTCATGTTACGGAAGTTCTTAACAATATAACATAAAGAAAGAAACATGAAACGAGAAAAGCAGGATTGAAACTCCCTTCGAAGACCAGTTTTGCGAAAGTAGAAAATTGCCAGTCACAAAACCCTCGTGAAAAAATTCATCCTTCAGGATATGGACGAACGGTTTTTGCCATCTTCTTTGGTTCGATTTTTTCATTCGTTTGATGTCGTGTTCAGAATCGTTTCATCATCCCTTCTGATCGTTTTGCTTGATCCCCACTTTTTGGTAAATCTCGAATCTTCAAAACTTCTAACTTGAAGCTTTCTAGAGATAGTCCACCAACTTGGCTACAATCTAACTAGTAAGGATGCTAGTTCTCTAGTTAGTGTTTAGGCTTAACCTAGGGTTTATTTGATCTTGGAGAAAGGAAGGTGTTCAACACATGAACCAGAAGAATTGTCAATTAGCTCTAAGGGGAGCTCGAGCTCCCCTATATATAGGAAGGGAGGACCGAAAATCCTAGTCCTTATGGACCAAGGATTTGGTCCCTCTCTCCTATTACTTGATCATCAAGTAATTTTGACTTTGAATTTGAATTCAAATTCAAATCAACTTTCAAGAGAGCTAAAATATCCAAACTATTTTTGGATAATTTAATACTTTATTTATTTAAAATAAATAACTTATTTTATCTAATTAATTAATTCATAATTAATTAACTAGATTATTTTTTCTCCAAAATAAGACTTTCTTTTTAATTCAAAATTAAACCAATGTCTATTAAATAATTAATAAATTAATTATTTAATATTCAATCAAATAAACACGTGTGGCACACGTGTCCCTATGACACGTGTCCAGTCACGTGACCCACACGTGTGGTTTCACACGTGTGGAACCCTCTAGGCCCGATTAACTCGTTTAATCATTTTAAAGCCTCAACTCATGTAACCAAGTTGTTGTGTGTGACCCTCTAGGTTCTCAATTCAATTAGCAGTGACCCTAATTAATTAATTCACGAATTAATTAATGAGTCCACAGATTAAACGACCATTGTCTAGCAACAGGTGTTTAACCCCTAGCTGAATTGGAATGTTCGGATTCGACAGAACCTTTAAGTCATTGATTCATGTGAGATACAATCCTCCTACTTACTATCTCTCAACCAAGATCTAGGGTAAGGGAATAATCAGAACCCTAATAATCTGGTCTAAAAGCTAAGTACATTTCATATCCATTTGATCTCAATCCAAGAAACCCTTTTCTTGATGTCTTGATCTACTGCCTTGGCCAAGGACTCCATATGGCATATGAATGACTTACACAATAAGAGATCACCTTGCATATGCAAGTGTAGGTCCTTTCTTGATTCTCATTCACTTTCATGAGTAACTTGTGCAGCCCCAGCATAAGCCTTGAATCAGTTGTCTAAGGCGACACCCTTTAAAGCTTATACCAAAAACTACAGAGTTAACTCATAAAGTAACATGGAACCTCAAGTCTAAGGATCAATTAATCACATCAATGATTCGTGAGATATTTCCTAATCTGGAAGTTTCCATTTCCTGAAATAGAAACTTCCTTTCCCATTTAGGAATGTTCTCACACGGGGCACCTTAGTGAACTTACTTATTAAAGTAAGCACCCTCATGTATCACGCACGTATCAACTATACACTTTGCACCTCCATGAAACAAGGTGGTCCTTCTTAAGGGCGTGATCCCACAAGCAAGCCTTAGAGGAGTCAGGTTGACACTCCCACTGTCTGTAGGACTCATCGGCTTGGAGTATTTTACTAATCATGACTTATGTGATATAGGGCTCGTTTCATGAACCATTTCACCTAAATGGTAGAGTCCTAAAGTCATCAGGATTAGGGGAGTTCTCATACATGCACAGCTAAAGTAAACGCATACCAAACAAGAGCATATAAAGAAGTGTTTGCCTATGATATTAATCAATCGTATATTATTCAAAGATTGTCTGTGATACTAGGAAAGTCCCAAAACGGAATATGACTAATCGGCTTTCTAGGGCACTATTCCTAACACTAGCGAGGGCCGGTATCACCGTAGTTTGGTTGGGACTAGTACATGGGATCCCCGTCAGCCCTTGCTTCCTCGGTTAGCCACATGTACTAAGTCCCGGGGCCCGTGCAATCATAATCATGTCTAGCCAAAAACATAAGGTAGGGTTTCATAAATAAAAGGGTCATATGTTTGAAATCATTTACCCAAAATGACTCGATTTTATATAAATATACTAATTTGGCTTAAATCTTGCACATAAGGGATATATAGGGTTGTCGTAGCTATTAGAAGAGAAACCCACCTTTTAGAAGAAAAAGAAAGGCACAAGCGTCTCAATGCTCGCCCTCGTCTCCGACCAAACCCGAATCTGTGCAAAAGAAAAGGTATGAGACTCTAAATGACCATACATGACGCTCGGCCATGAAATGAATGTGATACGAATGCGTAAAAGATAATATTATGCCATGAAAATGTTCATGTGCACTATTAAGGAAATTAAGACATAAAATAAGCCATTCGTTCATTTATTTCATTCAAATCTATAATTTCATAATTCATATCAATTAATCTAAGAATTCATTTAATAATCATAACACGTAATATTCATGTTTACAATTAGAAATAGGATAAATAAAATGTTCACTCAATAATCAGTAAATTAAATACGTGAAATAGATATCAATTAAATTCTAAAATTGAATTAAATAAACTAATATTTAAAATATATATAATAAATATATATATATACCCATATATGCATGCAATTCAAATATATTATACATAAGTATTACATATCTAATAGATATATACACCATGCACCTACGTAATGCATGCAATTACACATAAAATATATAAATATATACACAACAATTATATATGCATGCAAAGCACCTCCCATACACACACACAAAATATATAAATATATACAGTAACACACACATGCATGCAACCCTTTCATGCACACACAATTACACCCCATGCCTGCATGACACACACACACACTATATATATATATATATATATATACAGCAATACACGCATGCATGCACATACTAGTCCTTCACCAACTCTGCACATAACTCACGCACACCCCTGCACAACGAAGAACAACAGCAGCACATTCAAGCCCCTTCCAAGCATACACACATAACAACACAAAGACTGAGGCAGCAAAAGAAGAAAGGAAGGAAAAAGAAGAAGAACTAAGCAGCAGCAGGAAACAGGGGAACAAAAGCATCACGCAGTGGCTACCCGGGCTTCTTCTAACTCCCCGGCCGGGTAGAGAGTATAGAGAGTTTCTATAACAGGAGTACCCGGCCGGGTACTCTCCAAGAGCAAACTCTCCCCGGACGGGGAGAGTGTTGCAGCAGTTACAAACAGCAACAGCAACAAAGACGAAAACAGAGGAGGGAAAAATGAAAAGGAAACCAGGCAAAGACAACCTCAAACATAGCAACCAACTCAAGCCAACAATTAAGGTCATAAAGGACTACAAATACTCAGCAAAATAGGCCTGAAAGAAATCCCTCAACACGCAGCAATCAACATGAAAATTGACAGCAGCTTCACGAAGAAAAACAGGGCAAAGAATGCATGAAAACAGGACAAGACAAAACATGATCAAACAACCATCAACACAACTGAAAATAAGATAAAAAGAGGCAATATTTGACATCAAAATAAATCCTAAAAGCTAGCAGCAGTCCAATACGCGAGGGGGGGAAAAATTCAGTTTGAAGCTCAATCAATACATATCCATTTCATTAATGATATCTCAATCGATCCTTAACCACCAACCAATACAAGCATACTCAGTCATAAATGAGGGAAAAGGATCATAAATACAACATTAAAACAAGTCAGAGATTAAAGGAATTAAGAAATCATCAAAACAATCCAAAGACCTAACTATTCAATCACATCATCAAAACCCCATGAAATCTGACTCAAATTTAGAAATGAATAGATCAAAATGACCAGAGAAGAATGTATAACATAATCCTAATTGACCTTGTTGATTGGATGAAATTTGATGGAGATTTGAGCTCCAAAATCTCAAGGATTGCATAGTTAACGGGAAACTGGAAGAGAAGGGTTTGTGGCTGAATTTCTTGCTGATGTGAGGATTGGTTCGAGGTGGGGCAGTTAAGGGATTGTAAAGGGTTGAACTAGGGTTAAAATGACACCAACCATAGTTAATTTGGTTAAGTTTTGAACAAGTTATGGCCATTTTAGTGAAATGGGGTTGTTTTGATGTCGTTTCGTTTTTCGGTTGGATTTCGGAGGTTCAAATGATTTCGGAAAAATATATGGCTAAGCTTATTAAACTCGAATCTTCGATATGAGTTCAACGAAGTTGACGGAACTCGAATCCGAGTTCCTGAGCTCAAGATATCACGTACGGAACCAAGGGTGCGCTAATTGCTCGTTAGCCCCGATTTGGTTCCACGATTCAAATTAAATTCGTTAACATATCGAACGAGTTCAAAAACATAAACCGAGCATATAGGCATGTTCATAACACATATATTTACGACATACTACATTTCCACGACATTTCGGTATCATTTCATATAAGAACGATGCACAATTTAAACAATCAAGGGCATATTCATAATAATTCACACATTATAACTTATATCTAACATTTAAATATTAAATAAATTCAAGGTCAACATATTATTATAGAAATTAATTAATTAATATGGTTAAAGTATGATTAATTAGCATAACACTTAATTAACATTAATCACTAAATTAATAATAATTTAAAATAATTACTAAATAACGAAATATATAAAAATAATATTAATTTGAAATAAAATAAAATAATAACAATTTATAATAAAATTAAATATAAAACACATAAAAACAATTAATTCGCGCAAATTGGTAAACACATTCGTCATACCTTTACGTCTGAAAAGTCGGGGCGTTACAATCTCTCCCCCTTAAAACAATCCGTCCTCGGATTCATTGCCCACTCAGAAATAATTCGGGGTGAAATTTTCTCATCTTTTCCTCCGTCTCCCATGTAGCCTCTTCGGTTTTATCACTTCTCCAAAGAACCTTGACTAGTGGAACACGCCGATTTCGAAGCTCCTGAAATTTCCGATCCAATATCTTAATCGGGTTTTGAACGAAGGTGAGATCCGGTTCGAATTCCACTTCTTCAACTGGTAGAACCTCGGACTCGTCTCGATAATATTTTCGGAGTTGTGAAACATGAAACACATTATGAATTCTAGTTAAACTCGGAGGCAAGTCCAATCGATAGGCCGTATCCCCAACCTTCTCTAGAATCTCATACGGTCCCATATACCGAGGGTTTAATTTTCCTCCTCGTCCAATCCTTGAGAACCCTTTTCGTGGAGATGCCTTTAAGAAAACCCTGTCTCCAATCTCAAACTCAAGGTGCTTTCTCCGAAGGTCTGCATAGCTCTTTTGTCGATCCTGAGCGGCCTTCATCCGTTGTTTAATTATCTGGACCTTGTCAATAGCCTCTTGTATAGCCTTAGAGGGTTTTTCCTTCTTTTCCCCTCTTTTAACACCTTCTTGCTTGGTCCAATTCCATTCCTCCAAGTCAAAGAACAACGGAGAATGACATTTACGTCTGTAAAGAGCTTCATAAGGGGCCATCTCAATCGAGGCTTGATAGTTATTGTTGTAAGCAAACTCGATTAACGGCAACTGTTCATTCCACGGGCTTTGAAAGTCCAATGCACAGGCTCTCAACATGTCCTCCAGATACTTAATCAACCTCTCTGATTGTCCGTCGGTCTGAGGATGGAAAGTTGTGTTGAATTGAAGCCTTGTTCCCAAACACTTCTGTAATTCTTGCCATAATCGTGAAGTAAATCTTGGATCCCGATCCGAGACAATACTAACAGGTACTCCATGAAGCCTGAAAAACTCATCATTATACCTCTTGTCCAACTTACTCACTTTATCGGACATCCCGATAGCAAGGAAATGAGCGGATTTTGTCAACCTGTCCACCATAACCCAAATTCCATCAAAACTGCCTCTCACTTTTGGTAATCCCGAAACAAAATCCATAGCTATCTATTCCCATTTCCACTCCGGAATAGGCAATGGTTGAAGTAGCCCCGATGGCTTTTGATGTTCTGCTTTTACCACTTGACAGGTCATACAATGTTTCACGAAGTTGATCACATCCCGTTTCAAACCATTCCACCAATAAAATTGCTTTAAATACTTATACATTTTGTTCCCTTCGAGATGTATCGAATACCCTGACCGATGGGCTTCCTCAAGAATAATCCTTTTCAACTCTTTCGACACAACAACTCTATTCTTGAATCTTAGAAGTCCTGTATCATCAAACCCAAACGGACACTCTGAATCAGCTCGAGCTTTCTCAGCTCATTTCTGAACTTCGGGATCAATCCTCTGAGCATCAAATAATCTCTGCCTGAGATCCGGTTGAACCGTAATATTCCGAATACTAGCCCTCAGTTTGAACAACTCATTCTCATCTCCAATTTCCACTTTCACATTGGACATGCTAGCTTTCCTACTAAGCGCATCCGCGACCAAGTTGGCTTTGCCGGGATGGTATCGGATTGTACACTCATAATCCGCCAAAAGTTCCATCCAACGCCGTTGTCTCTTATTCAATTCCTTTTGTGAAAATAAGTATTGGAGACTCTTGTGATCGGAAAAGACCTCGAACGATATTCCATAAAGATAGTGTCTCCACTTACCCAAAGCAAAGATCACAGCCGCTAACTCTAAATCGTGAGTGGGGTAATTCTGTTCATGATCCTTTAATTTCCTTGAGGCATAGGCGATTACCCTTCCATTCTGCATCAACACACATCCCAAACCTTCCTTTGAGGCGTCCGTATAAACTGTATATCCTTCTGTACCTTCAGGAAGCGCTAATACAGGGGCAGTGGTCAACTTTTCCTTTAAAAGTTGAAAGCTAACCTCACATGCCTCGTCCCACTCAAACTTAACCGCCTTCTTAGTCAATCGGGTTAAAGGAGCCATAATCTTCGAGAAATCCTATAAAAATCTCCGATAATAGCCTGCCAAACCCAAGAAACTCCTCACTTCCGAAGCATTTTTGGGGCTTTGCCATTGAATAACCGTCTCAATCTTAGAAGGATCTACTTCCAACCCTTTCCTTGAGATAATATGACCCAGAAATGATACCCGATCAATCCAAAACTCACATTTACTAAACTTAGCATACAACCGATGTTCTCTTAAGGTGTCCAACACAATTCTGAGATGCCTGGCATGATCTTCCGGAGTTTTCGAATAAACCAAGATGTCATCGATGAATATCACCACAAACTTATCCAAATAAGGTCGGAAAATTCGATGCATCATATCCATAAAAGCAGCCGGAGCATTAGTCAATCCAAAAGGCATCACTACGAACTCGTAGTGCCCGTACTGGGTGTTAAATCCCGTCTTCGGAATGTCTTCTTCCCGGATCTTCAATTGGTAGTATCCTTGTCTCAAGTCCAATTTCGAATATACCCCCGAACCTTGTAACATGTTGAATAAATCCTCAATGTGAGGCAAAGGATACTTGTTCTTTACGGTTATCCTATTAAGCTCCCGGTAATCTATACACATTCTTAAGGTTCCATCCTTCTTCTTAACGAAAAGAATCGGAGCACCCCAAGGTGACGAACTTGGCCGAATATATCCAACTTTGAGCAATTCCTCTAATTGAATCTTTAACTCTTTCAATTCGGCCGGTGCCATCCGATACGGGGTCTTAGAATACGGTTTGGATCCTGGATATAAGTCGATAACAAATTCAATTTCACAGTCTGGTGGTAAAGAACTCAAATTCTCCGGAAACACATCGGGAAAATCCTTAACAACCGTGGTATCCTCCAACGTGACTTGATCTTTCAGCCTATTAAGAAGATACGCTATAAATCCCGTTGCTCCTTCTCTCATCAACTTGTGAGCTTCCATGTAAGACAAGAGAGGTACCGATCTTGATCCACTACCAACCACCAATTCATCACCCAAAATCACCCTCTTCGTAAAACAATCAACATTGGCCCGATGCCTGGACAACCAATCCATACCCAAAATAACTCCATACCTCTTCATAGGTATAACAATTAAATCAGCCGGATATTCTTTCCCTTCAATCAGAACTGAACACTCCTGAACCAACTGATTTGTCTGAAGACTCCCACCAACTGGCGAACTCACCAAATAATAAGAAGATAAACAGATAGCAGGCAAGCACAGAGTGGCAACTAAATCACAAGAAATAAAGGAATGCGTGGCATCCGGATCAAAGAGTGCATGAATGTTCATGTTATGTATGTATAGAGTACCTTCCACCACAGCGGTAGGATCAATCTCTGCATCTTGCTCCTCACCCTCGAGGGCATAAGCACGAGCCTGGATCATTGGCCTTTGAACTCCTTTTTGAAATCCGGGGTTCTTGTCAGGACAAGTATCCGCCATATAGTCACCTTTTCCACATATGAGACACAAATTCAACCTTCTTCGACAATTGTTGTAGGTATGGGTCGGTCCCCCGCAATAAGTACATGGAGGTACATCCGGGCGTGAGTTGGTAGATGTTAGTGCCATAGGTAAAGCCTTTGGTCGAGTCAATGCGGCCTGATAACCTTCCCTCCAAACCGAGGCTTCTTAAAAGGACCCTTAGGTGGGGGAGCAACTGGAACCATCGGCCTCTTTCCCGAATTCGATCCAGAACCTCTTCCCATTGGTGCTCTAAAGGCCGAATCCTTCTTCTTGAATTCTTCTTCTTGTTCCAAAGCCCTTTGCACCGTGTCCGCGAAGAAGACAAAGTGGTGACCTGCCTAACCATGTCTCAAGTCTTGTCTTAATCCCGCAATGAATTTTCTTGATTTTCTCTTCTCATCTCGGGTGACATGAGGGGCATATTTCCCAAGCCTGTTAAATACGGCAAGATATTGAGCACCATACGTGTGCCCTGCTTTGAATCCATGAACTCCTGTTCCTTCCTTTCTCTTACCACTTCCGGTACGAAACATTCTCGGAATTCTCTCTTGAAGACCTCCCAAGTAACTTCCTCTCCATCCAGTTCAAGTTTCTCTCTTGTTCTTTCCCACCATTCATAAGCATCGCCATCTAGTTGAAATATGGCAAATTGAGCCCTCTCCTGCGTAGTAAACTGTCGGACTCCAAATATCCTCTCTAATCGAATCAACCAACACTCCGAAACCGCATCATCAATGGAACTGGAAAACCGAGGGGGATTGTAGTTCAGAAACACCCCATGAGGATCCCTATTATTATTATGGTTTGGTGGAGGAGCCGGTTGTTTTGCTTGTTGTGGTGGGGGAGCTTGAGCCCTCCTATGCTCGACATAATTAAAAACTGCTTCCTTGAAATTCCCCATATCTATTGGAGGCGCTTGTGGTTCTGGTGTAGGAGATCGATCATGATGACGGCGTCGCCCTGGAGATGTGACGCCCCGTTTTCTCGAAGGGCGTTCTTACGACATCAACAAGTAAGTCTCTACACTTATGTGTGTTTAATTTAAGAGTTCTTGAATTATGTGATTTAATGTAAATCTAATTTAATATGTGTTCATTCGAATTATTCTAAGATTAATTGCAACTTGATTAATTACGCGCCTATTTAACCCTAACTATCTAATTTGATTTAATTCAAATTTATTCCATGAAATAATTGTCAAGTTGATTTCAAATTCATCATGTTACTTAACTTGTTTAATTTCGGTTTACTTGAATTCCTTGAGATTAATTGTCAATCATGTGTTTACAAAGTGCCGCTAAATTATACGAAAAGTTTCTAAAATTAAATTGAATTAAACTCTAATTGATAAATCTCTATTTCACTTTTATTTGTAAAATTAATTCGGAGGTTGATTGTTTATTCGTAACTTTACCAATTTTATTTACGATTAATTGTACGCGATATTTATCTTTGCTACGCGATAAGGATACCCGGTTGTATATAGCTTGTGCACAAGACACATTTCTCCCAATCCCTTTTCTCTCTCTCTCTCCTCTCCCACTTTCTCTCTCCCGCGGGTTACTATCGCGGCTTCGGTTACGAGCCCATAACTCGATCGTTTCTCGACGGAATTCAACAAACGAATAGTCCATTTCGATTATCTCGGCGAGACCGACGTAAGAGTACCAATTTCACGGCCTAAAGATGAAAGGTGGCGGAGTTATGGCCGGATTTCAGTAGCAGCGGTGGAGCTGTCAGACCGCCGCCACTTCGCCGGCGTTTCGGGGCGTTTTCCGGCCATTTCCTTGGTACACGCGCCTTGGACCCAGAAAGTAGACTTCCAGGCGCTTCGGCTGACGTCAGATTCGTGGCAATCGGAGCATCGAAGGCTCCGCACGCGCCGCCCAAAGCTCGCGGCGTCAGCGCGAGTTACTGTAGCGGCGGCGGCAGAAACTTCGGCGGCCAATGGGGGCCTTTTCCGGCCATCTTTTGGTCTCTGGCTCTTCACGAAAGTTGTTCGGAACGACGAGAACTAGTGACCTGTGATCAGGCGACTCCAGATTCGATGGTTTGGCGGCGGATCGGCGGCGGCAAAGTGGCGGTGCAACGGCGGCACTAGCTCCGAGGATTTTTCCGGAAAGCTACCTTAGGGCTTTCGAAGAGCTCATCATGGGTAAGTCAACACCTCTTTCGGATCACATTTTGGTTCACCGGTTTGGAAGTAATTTGAGTTTGAAGATTTAGGGTTTTCGTGCTCTTAGATTTCAGATCTAGGACAATCGGCTTCGAATTTCCAGAAATTGATTGAGGATTCAGAACAGGCACGAAGAATTCATTCAGGAATGATTTTTCAGGATTTTTCCGGCGACTTTTGACGGCGGCCCGTCGGCGGTCCGGCCAAATTTCGGTAGCTACAGTGGTGGCGTTCCGGCAGCGTTTGGTCAGAATGTTCGTCTCGTTGTGGTGAGTTCAACGACACTTTCCGTTCGTTAATCGGACACTCGGTTTATTTATTACGAATTATTTTGCGTAATTGTGATTATTTGAATTAATTGTTTTAAGTGCAAATAAATTGGTTATTGTTGGTTTGTTGATCGAGATGTATTCCAATCGTATATGAAAACATGTATTGAATGGATTGTGATATGCATGAATGTTTCGATTTACAATTTGAATCCCGATGTGATGAATTTATGATATGTGTTTAGATATGAAGGGGTGTTAGTGTAATATTTATGAAACTATGAATGTGACTTGAGCTTGTGTACCAAACATTTTGTGAAGTTGTAAAGTATGACTTTAAGTGAATTAAATGCACTCTTTATTTGTATCAAGCATGCCATCTACGTACAACAACTTTGTATGTTTATATAATCAAGTTGCTCTTACTTATGCACTTTATAACTCGACATGAACTTGATGCTTAATTCTAACATTATAATTGAACCCTGTGATATTGGATGATTTAATATGCATTTTCTGAATACATTGACTTCCTAAATTGATCTTGCATCTTTGGATATGGAATTGCATGATGGTTGCTTGTAAATATGACCTTGTTGAGCATTGATTTGCCTTGAATGACCACGACACCTCATCCAAGCACAACATGAACACTTATGCATAACCACGATCATGTTGAGCAACGCCGTGCGTCTTGTTTGGTCCATATAGAGTCTAAGTCTGGGCTTCTGTATGTCTTGTCACAGAGTTTGGTGGTGCCGATGGGTCCGAGGTTTAGAGTGTTTGGCCCTTCACACTCTCAGACTCTACTACTACGAGGTGAGGTTTAGGATTTTGTATAGTTACGTGACCTATGGCCTTTACATGTTGATTTCTACCCTTGCATGCGAGTATACTCTATTATAGATATGTATGTGCTGAATATGATATGTTGATGATCTTGTGTGAGTCCTGCGTGGATGGAGGTCATGAGGCTTAAAGTTCCATCGCGTAGGAAGGGTGTAAATATAAAACCAATTTTTGAGGCATATGTGAGCTATTTTGGAAAAACAGTTGTGTTTTACTTATGTAGCGAGATTGCCATGAAAGATGGGCGTATGTGATCCATCGTGATCTGTTATGTTGTGATCCATTGTGATCTGTGTGTGGATCGATCCTGGTGAGCTGCGGAATGGGTACCCCCGGGACGGTTAGGGCCGTCGGGGCATTTATCCATTGCGTAGTTCCATTTGAGATATCATTGTTCGACCTTAGGGTGATGAGGGAGGCGTGGTATCTTGAGCCTTCGGCTAAGGCCGGGAGGACTCTTGTGGGTTCGCAACCCCTTGAGGGTGAGTCTATTTTAGACGGTTTATTCTCGATGGTATGGGGACGGTACATCTCCTCCATCATTGGTGTAGAGGTTGGATTGATTTTGATTTATGTTATGAGGAGTTGAGGTTGGAAGCTCGTACTCGCCGAGCAGTTGATTATTTTATGTTATGGAATTATGAATCGGGATAGAGTCCTTTTGGAAATGGTTTCTAAACTTATATCTACATTTATTTGGGTTGTTTCGAAATGTTTTGGTATGCAACACCTATCCCCGGTTCATGAGTCCATCCTTTTATTTTGTGCTATGCTCTTTATATATATATATTGTGGGTGTGCGTTAGCCCCCTCACTCTGTCAAGTTGACTGACCCCTCATTTACACTTTTAGTTGCAGGATTGTTGGCGTTTGCTAGGCGGAAGTGAGTCTTTTGAGTTGCACTTCGTCGGTCTAGTCTTTCTATTTGCATTTGTCGTTTCACACACTTTACTTATGCTTTGATTTGTAGACTTGAGATTATACTTTACTATTCGGTAGCCCTGCGTGGCACTCTCATTTGGCCCTTGTGGCACTTGATGATTATTACTTTATGTTGATATTCGGGACTAGGGATCTATGCTAGTTGAACCCGTCACCTGCTTTGTATGTTTTGTTTTAAATGCTTCCGCTATCTATTGTTGTTGGTTTTAATTGCTTCCGCACTCTGAGTTTTGGTCAAGTTAGATCCGCCTAGCCTAGTGTGTGAGTTGGTCTCCCGTTCGCTCTGATTCGGATTCGGGCATGGACTTTCATTTCATGTTCCGGGTCTGGGTCATAGTGCGGGGGATGTGGCACTTCTCCATTTGGGGTGTTACATCCTTAAGTGGTATCAGAGCTCTAGGTTGCAAAACCGAGCTCTTGAGTCGTGTTGAGTCTGTCTAGGTCGTACGGCATAGGAATAACTGCGCATTGCATTTGTTTGACTTGATATTTTGACCCTTCGACGTAAATTGTTTCGTGATTATATGATTGCGTGCACATTGTGACTTTGATTATGCGACATCTTGTTTTACGTGCTTTATAAATTACAACTAATTGTTGCATTTACGTGGTATACGTGTTACATTTCATTTGCATCTTTAATCCGCATGCATCGAATTTAGTGTTTGAATTTCAGGGTGTCCTATGAGTCAACACTAAGATTTCCCTACGTCAACACTACCTATTGGTACTATAACGAAAACACGCCATAATTCGAAAATGAAAGGATTCTTTACCAAGATCAATGGTCATGAAAAGGTTCAGAGTTGAAGGAATGAGATTTGCTATGTTGACTTACTATCTTAAAGTCAATTGGAAGATGGAGTTTGATGAATTCTCACCTTGAGGATTCGTTTATTTGGAAGTAGTCACCTTGTGGATGGAAATGAGTCAATGGAGGAGAATCTGGTCAAGTAGAACCGTTTTGAAGGAGTTTTGATGAGCTTTCGCCTTGATGATTCGTTTATTTGGGAATAGTCACCTTGTTGATGGAAACGAGTTAATGTAGAAGAATCCGATCAAGTTCAAGGGATGTGGATAGGTAACCATGTTACATAAGCAACGAGCTACAAACCATCGGTGAGTGTGGAAGGATTTGGTGTCGTTTAGAGTTAACAAACGACAGAACAAGATTGGTTGCTAGCTCTCTGGGTGTCTTCTTTCTGCTGAGGTGGAAGATTCTGCTAAGATCGAAAATTCTACTGAGATGGGAATAGAACACTTAGATGCCGAAATACTTTATCCAAGTTTCAGGATCATATACCATGGATTGCTTTGGGAAGTGCTTAGCACACGATCATCCAACGAAACTCTGAGGTAAATATCTAATTGACAAACGAACCATGGACAACTCCTTGAAGATGAGCAGACTAAGATTTAACGCATAAATGAGAATTCTTGGGAAAAACTGAAGATGATTCTAGTTGAGCAAGGATTACGGTCTAGTAAGGGGTTTGACGATAAACGAGCTTTGCTGAGTTACCACTTTATGAAAAAGACTCAAGACAAAGAGGTTCAGATGACGAGGGTTGCATCCTTGACAGCTTAATCAACTCCTACTACTTCATCTCAACTTCCTGTCAAGAGTTTGACACTACGGTGATCGGTACGCCAGACATTCATGGCATTTGCATACATGCATCGCTTAAATACTCTTACCTTGTTTTGCTTGATGTGGGTGACGACCATTGTTGTTTTAATTGTGATAACTTGGATACCTGATCTAGTATTTATAACTTGAAATTTCTACTTGTTGTGAACTGTGCTGGAATGAATGAGTTATGTACTTGTGTAAACTATTCATGCTTATGTGATTTAAAACTCTTTTGATTGCTCACTAACTTCTCATATAACATACATACATACTGTAACCTTGTTTTATAGGGATTCCATCGCGATATCCCCCTTGAGTTGAGGTATGAGAGTTGAATCGATACTCAAGGGACACCGATATCAGTTGTATAAGGTACACCAAACATGCATCGCATACTTTTCGTCAAGTGTTACTATGATGTGTGTATGTATGAACAACTGATCAGTGGATTTATGTGTAAGAGAGACCTTAGGTTCCCTCTTTTTATGTGTTGGAGAGATGTAGGATTCTCTCTATTTATGTGGTAGAAAGATGTTGGAATCTTTCTAAGTTTTGTGCGCGAGAGATGTTGGATTCTCTTGTATTTAGATATTCAGGGATGCTGGATTCTCTTGAATCTAGGAGTTTGAGGAATGCTGGATTTGCTCAAACTAGAATGTTGGGAGATGTTGGAATCTGCCCGACTTAGGTTGAGAGACGGGGTTCTCTCAATTATGTGCTTGAGAGACGGGGTTCTCTCTTTTATATTTGCTCGAGAGACGGGGTTCTCTCTCTTGTGGGTGCTGAGGGACGGGGCTCTCTCTCTTACTTGTTGAGAGATGGGATTCTCTCTTGTTTGTTGTGGTTGCGTTACGCGTTGCTCTGACTACGGGTTGCAAGTGGCGAGTCTGAGACGACATCGAGGTTGGGTGCAGTTGCAGCTATCCGATCATGGGAATGACCGACCGAGTTCGAAACATCTAACGGATCAAGTACTCACACGGACCTCGATGATAACAAGACATTCTAAAGGAGGTCAGTGTAGATGACCGGAGTAAGCCTCACCATTAGAGTTATGATCTCACGCGAGTTCGGGAGAAGGGTTAGAGCACTACAACTCGAGGATCTACATTTTTCCAGTGGAACCTGGGGACCAGGTTCTCTTAAGGGGGGAAGGTTGTGACGCCCCGTTTTCTCGAAGGGCGTTCTTACGACATCAACAAGTAAGTCTCTACACTTATGTGTGTTTAATTTAAGAGCTCTTGAATTATGTGATTTAATGTAAATCTAATTTAATATGTGTTCATTCGAATTATTCTAAGATTAATTGCAACTTGATTAATTACGCGCCTATTTAACCCTAACTATCTAATTTGATTTAATTCAAATTTATTCCATGAAATAATTGTGAAGTTGATTTCAAATTCATCATGTTACTTAACTTGTTCAATTTCGGTTTACTTGAATTCCTTGAGATTAATTGTCAATCATGTGTTTACAAAGTGCCGCTAAATTATACGAAAAGTTTCTAAAATTAAATTGAATTAAACTCTAATTGATAAATCTCTATTTCACTTTTATTTGTAAAATTAATTCGGAGCTTGATTGTTTATTCGTAACTTTACCAATTTTATTTACGATTAATTTACGCGATATTTATCTTTGCTACGCGATAAGGATACCCGGTTGTATATAGCTTGTGCACAAGACACATTTCTCCCAATCCCTTTTCTCTCTCTCTCTCCTCTCCCACTTTCTCTCTCCCGCGGGTTACTATCGCGGCTTCGGTTACGAGCCCATAACTCGATCGTTTCTCGACGGAATTCAACAAACGAATAGTCCATTTCGATTATCTCGGTGAGACCGACGTAAGAGTACCAATTTCACGGCCTAAAGATGAATGGTGGCGGAGTTATGGCCGGATTTCAGTAGCAGCGGCGGAGCTGTCAGACCGCCGCCACTTCGCCGGCATTTCGGGGCGTTTTCCGGCCATTTCCTTGGTACACGCGCCTTGCACCCAGAAAGTAGACTTCCAGGCGCTTCGGTTGACGTCGGATTCGTGGCAATCGGAGCAGCGAAGGCTCCGCAAGCGCCTCCCAAAGCTCGCGGCGTCAGCGCGAGTTACTGTAGCGGCGGCGGCAGAAACTTCGGCGGCCAACGGGGGCCTTTTCCGGCCATCTTTTGGTCTATGGCTCTTCACGAAAGTTGTTCGGAACGACGAGAACTAGTGACCTGTGATCAGGCGACTCCAGATTCGATGGTTTGGCGGCGGATCGGCGGCGGCAAAGTGGCGGTGCAACGGCGGCACTAGCTCCGAGGATTTTTCCGGAAAGCTACCTTAGGGCTTTCGAAGAGCTCATCATGGGTAAGTTAACACCTCTTTCGGATCGCATTTTGGTTCACCGGTTTGGAAGTAATTTGAGTTTGAAGATTTAGGGTTTTCGTGCTCTTAGATTTCAGATCTAGGACAATCGGCTTCGAATTTCCAGAAATTGATTGAGGATTCAGAACAGGAACGAAGAATTCATTCAGGAATGATTTTTCAGGATTTTTCCGGCGACTTTTGACGGCGGCCCGTCGGCGGTCCGGCCAAATTTCGGTAGCTACAGTGGTGGCGTTCCGGCAGCGTTTGGTCAGAATGTTCGTCTCGTTGTGGTGAGTTCAACGCCACTTTCCGTTCGTTAATCGGACACTCGGTTTATTTATTACGAATTATTTTGCGTAGTTGTGATTATTTGAATTAATTGTTGTAAGTGCAAATAAATTGGTTATTGTTGGTTTGTTGATCGAGATGTATTCCAATCGTATATGAAAACATGTATTGGATTGTGATATGCATGAATGTTTCGATTTACAATTTGAATCCCGATGTGATGAATTTATGATATGTGTTTAGATATGAAGGGGTGTTAGTGTAATATTTATGAAACTATGAATGTGACTTGAGCTTGTGTACCAAACATTTTGTGAAGTTGTAAAGTATGACTTTAAGTGAATTAAATGCACTCTTTATTTGTATCAAGCATGCCATCTACGTACAACAACTTTGTATGTTTATATAATCAAGTTGCTCTTACTTATGCACTTTATAACTCGACATGAACTTGATGCTTAATTCTAACATTATAATTGAACCCTGTGATATTGGATGATTTAATATGCATTTTCTGAATACATTGACTTCCTAAATTGATCTTGCATCTTTGGATATGGAATTGCATGATGGTTGCTTGTAAATATGACCTTGTTGAGCATTGATTTGCCTTGAATGACCACGACACCTCATCCAAGCACAACATGAACACTTATGCATAACCACGATCATGTTGAGCAACGCCGTGCGTCTTGTTTGGTTCATATAGAGTCTAAGTCTGGGCTTCTGTATGTCTTGTCACAGAGTTTGGTGGTGCCGATGGGTCCGAGGTTTAGAGTGTTTGGCCCTTCACACTCTCAGACTCTACTACTACGAGGTGAGGTTTAGGATTTTGTATAGTTACGTGACCTATGGCCTTTACATGTTGATTTCTACCCTTGCATGCGAGTATACTCTATTATAGATATGTATGTGCTGAATATGATATGTTGATGATCTTGTGTGAGTCCTGCGTGGATGGAGGTCATGAGGCTTAAAGTTCCATCGCGTAGGAAGGGTGTAAATATAAAACCAATTTTTGAGGCATATGTGAGCTATTTTGGAAAAACAGTTGTGTTTTACTTATGTAGCGAGATTGCCATGAAAGATGGGCGTATGTGATCCATCGTGATCTGTTATGTTGTGATCCATTGTGATCTGTGTGTGGATCGATCCTGGTGAGCTGCGGAATGGGTACCCCCGGGACGGTTAGGGCCGTCGGGGCATTTATCCATTGCGTAGTTCCATTTGAGATATCATTGTTCGACCTTAGGGTGATGAGGGAGGCGTGGTATCTTGAGCCTTCGGCTAAGGCTGGGAGGACTCTTGTGGGTTCGCAACCCCTTGAGGGTGAGTCTATTTTAGACGGTTTATTCTCGATGGTATGGGGACGGTACATCTCCTCCATCATTGGTGTAGAGGTTGGATTGATTTTGATTTATGTTATGAGGAGTTGAGGTTGGAAGCTCGTACTCGCCGAGCAGTTGATTATTTTATGTTATGGAATTATGAATCGGGATAGAGTCCTTTTGGAAATGGTTTCTAAACTTATATCTACATTTATTTGGGTTGTTTCGAAATGTTTTGGTATGCAACACCTATCCCCGGTTCATGAGTCCATCCTTTTATTCTGTGCTATGCTCTTTATATATATATATTGTGGGTGTGCGTTAGCCCCCTCACTCGGTCAAGTTGACTGACCCCTCATTTACACTTTTAGTTGCAGGATTGTTGGCGTTTGCTAGGCGGAAGTGAGTCTTTTGAGTTGCACTTCGTCGGTCTAGTCTTTCTATTTGCATTTGTCGTTTCACACACTTTACTTATGCTTTGATTTGTAGACTTGAGATTATACTTTACTATTCGGTAGCCCTGCGTGGCACTCTCATTTGGCCCTTGTGGCACTTGATGATTATTACTTTATGTTGATATTCGGGACTAGGGATCTATGCTAGTTGAACCCGTCACCTGCTTTGTATGTTTTGTTTTAAATGCTTCCGCTATCTATTGTTGTTGGTTTTAATTGCTTCCGCACTCTGAGTTTTGGTCAAGTTAGATCCGCCTAGCCTAGTGTGTGAGTTGGTCTCCCGTTCGCTCTGATTCGGATTCGGGCATGGACTTTCATTTCATGTTCCGGGTCTGGGTCATAGTGCGGGGGATGTGGCACTTCTCCATTTGGGGTGTTACATCCTTAAGTGGTATCAGAGCTCTAGGTTGCAAAACCGAGCTCTTGAGTCGTGTTGAGTCTGTCTAGGTCGTACGGCATAGGAATAACTGCGCATTGCATTTGTTTGACTTGATATTTTGACCCTTCGACGTAAATTGTTTCGTGATTATATGATTGCGTGCACATTGTGACTTTGATTATGCGACATCTTGTTTTACGTGCTTTATAAATTACAACTAATTGTTGCATTTACGTGATATACGTGTTACATTTCATTTGCATCTTTAATCCGCATGCATCGAATTTAGTGTTTGAATTTCAGGGTGTCCTATGAGTCAACACTAAGATTTCCCTCCGTCAACACTACCTATTGGTACTATAACGAAAACACGCCATAATTCGAAAATGAAAGGATTCTTTACCAAGATCAATGGTCATGAAAAGGTTCAGAGTTGAAGGAATGAGATTTGCTATGTTGACTTACTATCTTAAAGTCAATTGGAAGATGGAGTTTGATGAATTCTCACCTTGAGGATTCGTTTATTTGGAAGTAGTCACCTTGTGGATGGAAATGAGTCAATGGAGGAGAATCTGGTCAAGTAGAACCGTTTTGAAGGAGTTTTGATGAGCTTTCGCCTTGATGATTCGTTTATTTGGGAATAGTCACCTTGTTGATGGAAACGAGTTAATGTAGAAGAATCCGATCAAGTTCAAGGGATGTGGATAGGTAACCATGTTACATAAGCAACGAGCTACAAACCATCGGTGAGTGTGGAAGGATTTGGTGTCGTTTAGAGTTAACAAACGACAGAACAAGATTGGTTGCTAGCTCTCTGGGTGTCTTCTTTCTGCTGAGGTGGAAGATTCTGCTAAGATCGAAAATTCTACTGAGATGGGAATAGAACACTTAGATGCCGAAATACTTTATCCAAGTTTCAGGATCATATACCATGGATTGCTTTGGGAAGTGCTTAGCACACGATCATCCAACGAAACTCTGAGGTAAATATCTAATTGACAAACGAACCATGGACAACTCCTTGAAGATGAGCAGACTAAGATTTAACGCATAAATGAGAATTCTTGGGAAAAACTGAAGATGATTCTAGTTGAGCAAGGATTACGGTCTAGTAAGGGGTTTGACGATAAACGAGCTTTGCTGAGTTACCACTTTATGAAAAAGACTCAAGACAAAGAGGTTCAGATGACGAGGGTTGCATCCTTGACAGCTTAATCAACTCCTACTACTTCATCTCAACTTCCTGTCAAGAGTTTGACACTACGGTGATCGGTACGCCAGACATTCATGGCATTTGCATACATGCATCGCTTAAATACTCTTACCTTGTTTTGCTTGATGTGGGTGACGACCATTGTTGTTTTAATTGTGATAACTTGGATACCTGATCTAGTATTTATAACTTGAAATTTCTACTTGTTGTGAACTGTGCTGGAATGAATGAGTTATGTACTTGTGTAAACTATTCATGCTTATGTGATTTAAAACTCTTTTGATTGCTCACTAACTTCTCATATAACATACATACATACTGTAACCTTGTTTTATAGGGATTCCATCGCGATATCCCCCTTGAGTTGAGGTATGAGAGTTGAATCGATACTCAAGGGACACCGATATCAGTTGTATAAGGTACACCAAACATGCATCGCATACTTTTCGTCAAGTGTTACTATGATGTGTGTATGTATGAACAACTGATCAGTGGATTTATGTGTAAGAGAGACCTTAGGTTCCCTCTTTTTATGTGTTGGAGAGATGTAGGATTCTCTCTATTTATGTGGTAGAAAGATGTTGGAATCTTTCTAAGTTTTGTGCGCGAGAGATGTTGGATTCTCTTGTATTTAGATATTCAGGGATGCTGGATTCTCTTGAATCTAGGAGTTTGAGGAATGCTGGATTTGCTCAAACTAGAATGTTGGGAGATGTTGGAATCTGCCCGACTTAGGTTGAGAGACGGGGTTCTCTCAATTATGTGCTTGAGAGACGGGGTTCTCTCTTTTATATTTGCTCGAGAGACGGGGTTCTCTCTCTTGTGGGTGCTGAGGGACGGGGCTCTCTCTCTTACTTGTTGAGAGATGGGATTCTCTCTTGTTTGTTGTGGTTGCGTTACGCGTTGCTCTGACTACGGGTTGCAAGTGGCGAGTCTGAGACGACATCGAGGTTGGGTGCAGTTGCAGCTATCCGATCATGGGAATGACCGACCGAGTTCGAAACATCTAACGGATCAAGTACTCACACGGACCTCGATGATAACAAGACATTCTAAAGGAGGTCAGTGTAGATGACCGGAGTAAGCCTCACCATTAGAGTTATGATCTCACGCGAGTTCGGGAGAAGGGTTGGAGCACTACAACTCGATGATCTACATTTTTCCAGTGGAACCTGGGGACCAGGTTCTCTTAAGGGGGGAAGGTTGTGACGCCCCGTTTTCTCGAAGGGCGTTCTTACGACATCAACAAGTAAGTCTCTACACTTATGTGTGTTTAATTTAAGAGTTCTTGAATTATGTGATTTAATGTAAATCTAATTTAATATGTGTTCATTCGAATTATTCTAAGATTAATTGCAACTTGATTAATTACGCGCCTATTTAACCCTAACTATCTAATTTGATTTAATTCAAATTTATTCCATGAAATAATTGTCAAGTTGATTTCAAATTCATTATGTTACTTAACTTGTTTAATTTCGGTTTACTTGAATTCCTTGAGATTAATTGTCAATCATGTGTTTACAAAGTGCCGCTAAATTATACGAAAAGTTTCTAAAATTAAATTGAATTAAACTCTAATTGATAAATCTCTATTTCACTTTTATTTGTAAAATTAATTCGGAGGTTGATTGTTTATTCGTAACTTTACCAATTTTATTTACGATTAATTGTACGCGATATTTATCTTTGCTACGCGATAAGGATACCCGGTTGTATATAGCTTGTGCACAAGACACATTTCTCCCAATCCCTTTTCTCTCTCTCTCTCCTCTCCCACTTTCTCTCTCCCGCGGGTTACTATCGCGGCTTCGGTTACGAGCCCATAACTCGATCGTTTCTCGACGGAATTCAACAAACGAATAGTCCATTTCGATTATCTCGGCGAGACCGACGTAAGAGTACCAATTTCACGGCCTAAAGATGAACGGTGGCGGAGTTATGGCCGGATTTCAGTAGCAGCGGCGGAGCTGTCAGACCGCCGCCACTTCGCCGGCGTTTCGGGGCGTTTTCCGGCCATTTCCTTGGTACACGCGCCTTGGACCCAGAAAGTAGACTTCCAGGCGCTTCGGTTGACGTCGGATTCGTGGCAATCGGAGCAGCGAAGGCTCCGCACGCGCCGCCCAAAGCTCGCGGCGTCAGCGCGAGTTACTGTAGTGGCGGCGGCAGAAACTTCGGCGGCCAACGGGGGCCTTTTCCGGCCATCTTTTGGTCTCGGGCTCTTCACGAAAGTTGTTCGGAACGACGAGAACTAGTTACCTGTGATCAGGCGACTCCAGATTCGATGGTTTTGCGGCGGATCGGCGGCGGCAAAGTGGCGGTGCAACGGCGGCACTAGCTCCGAGGATTTTTCCGGAAAGCTACCTTAGGGCTTTCGAAGAGCTCATCATGGGTAAGTCAACACCTCTTTCGGATCGCATTTTGGTTCACCGGTTTGGAAGTAATTTGAGTTTGAAGATTTAGGGTTTTCGTGCTCTTAGATTTCAGATCTAGGACAATCGGCTTCGAATTTCCAGAAATTGATTGAGGATTCAGAACAGGCACGAAGACTTCATTCAGGAATGATTTTTCAGGATTTTTCCGGCGACTTTTGACGGCGGCCCGTCGGTGGTCCGGCCAAATTTCGGTAGCTACAGTGGTGGCGTTCCGGCAGCGTTTGGTCAGAATGTTCGTCTCGTTGTGGTGAGTTCAACGCCACTTTCCGTTCGTTAATCGGACACTCGGTTTATTTATTACGAATTATTTTGCGTAATTGTGATTATTTGAATTAATTGTTTTAAGTGCAAATAAATTGGTTATTGTTGGTTTGTTGATCGAGATGTATTCCAATCGTATATGAAAACATGTATTGGATTGTGATATGCATGAATGTTTCGATTTACAATTTGAATCCCGATGTGATGAATTTATGATATGTGTTTAGATATGAAGGGGTGTTAGTGTAATATTTATGAAACTATGAATGTGACTTGAGCTTGTGTACCAAACATTTTGTGAAGTTGTAAAGTATGACTTTAAGTGAATTAAATGCACTCTTTATTTGTATCAAGCATGCCATCTACGTACAACAACTTTGTATGTTTATATAATCAAGTTGCTCTTACTTATGCACTTTATAACTCGACATGAACTTGATGCTTAATTCTAACATTATAATTGAACCCTGTGATATTGGATGATTTAATATGCATTTTCTGAATACATTGACTTCCTAAATTGATCTTGCATCTTTGGATATGGAATTGCATGATGGTTGCTTGTAAATATGACCTTGTTGAGCATTGATTTGCCTTGAATGACCACGACACCTCATCCAAGCACAACATGAACACTTATGCATAACCACGATCATGTTGAGCAACGCCGTGCGTCTTGTTTGGTTCATATAGAGTCTAAGTCTGGGCTTCTGTATGTCTTGTCACAGAGTTTGGTGGTGCCGATGGGTCCGAGGTTTAGAGTGTTTGGCCCTTCACACTCTCAGACTCTACTACTACGAGGTGAGGTTTAGGATTTTGTATAGTTACGTGACCTATGGCCTTTACATGTTGATTTCTACCCTTGCATGCGAGTATACTCTATTATAGATATGTATGTGCTGAATATGATATGTTGATGATCTTGTGTGAGTCCTGCGTGGATGGAGGTCATGAGGCTTAAAGTTCCATCGCGTAGGAAGGGTGTAAATATAAAACCAATTTTTGAGGCATATGTGAGCTATTTTGGAAAAACAGTTGTGTTTTACTTATGTAGCGAGATTGCCATGAAAGATGGGCGTATGTGATCCATCGTGATCTGTTATGTTGTGATCCATTGTGATCTGTGTGTGGATCGATCCTGGTGAGCTGCGGAATGGGTACCCCCGGGACGGTTAGGGCCGTCGGGGCATTTATCCATTGCGTAGTTCCATTTGAGATATCATTGTTCGACCTTAGGGTGATGAGGGAGGCGTGGTATCTTGAGCCTTCGGCTAAGGCCGGGAGGACTCTTGTGGGTTCGCAACCCCTTGAGGGTGAGTCTATTTTAGACGGTTTATTCTCGATGGTATGGGGACGGTACATCTCCTCCATCATTGGTGTAGAGGTTGGATTGATTTTGATTTATGTTATGAGGAGTTGAGGTTGGAAGCTCGTACTCGCCGAGCAGTTGATTATTTTATGTTATGGAATTATGAATCGGGATAGAGTCCTTTTGGAAATGGTTTCTAAACTTATATCTACATTTATTTGGGTTGTTTCGAAATGTTTTGGTATGCAACACCTATCCCCGGTTCATGAGTCCATCCTTTTATTCTGTGCTATGCTCTTTATATATATATATTGTGGGTGTGCGTTAGCCCCCTCACTCGGTCAAGTTGACTGACCCCTCATTTACACTTTTAGTTGCAGGATTGTTGGCGTTTGCTAGGCGGAAGTGAGTCTTTTGAGTTGCACTTCGTCGGTCTAGTCTTTCTATTTGCATTTGTCGTTTCACACACTTTACTTATGCTTTGATTTGTAGACTTGAGATTATACTTTACTATTCGGTAGCCCTGCGTGGCACTCTCATTTGGCCCTTGTGGCACTTGATGATTATTACTTTATGTTGATATTCGGGACTAGGGATCTATGCTAGTTGAACCCGTCACCTGCTTTGTATGTTTTGTTTTAAATGCTTCCGCTATCTATTGTTGTTGGTTTTAATTGCTTCCGCACTCTGAGTTTTGGTCAAGTTAGATCCGCCTAGCCTAGTGTGTGAGTTGGTCTCCCGTTCGCTCTGATTCGGATTCGGGCATGGACTTTCATTTCATGTTCCGGGTCTGGGTCATAGTGCGGGGGATGTGGCACTTCTCCATTTGGGGTGTTACATCCTTAAGTGGTATCAGAGCTCTAGGTTGCAAAACCGAGCTCTTGAGTCGTGTTGAGTCTGTCTAGGTCGTACGGCATAGGAATAACTGCGCATTGCATTTGTTTGACTTGATATTTTGACCCTTCGACGTAAATTGTTTCGTGATTATATGATTGCGTGCACATTGTGACTTTGATTATGCGACATCTTGTTTTACGTGCTTTATAAATTACAACTAATTGTTGCATTTACGTGATATACGTGTTACATTTCATTTGCATCTTTAATCCGCATGCATCGAATTTAGTGTTTGAATTTCAGGGTGTCCTATGAGTCAACACTAAGATTTCCCTCCGTCAACACTACCTATTGGTACTATAACGAAAACACGCCATAATTCGAAAATGAAAGGATTCTTTACCAAGATCAATGGTCATGAAAAGGTTCAGAGTTGAAGGAATGAGATTTGCTATGTTGACTTACTATCTTAAAGTCAATTGGAAGATGGAGTTTGATGAATTCTCACCTTGAGGATTCGTTTATTTGGAAGTAGTCACCTTGTGGATGGAAATGAGTCAATGGAGGAGAATCTGGTCAAGTAGAACCGTTTTGAAGGAGTTTTGATGAGCTTTCGCCTTGATGATTCGTTTATTTGGGAATAGTCACCTTGTTGATGGAAACGAGTTAATGTAGAAGAATCCGATCAAGTTCAAGGGATGTGGATAGGTAACCATGTTACATAAGCAACGAGCTACAAACCATCGGTGAGTGTGGAAGGATTTGGTGTCGTTTAGAGTTAACAAACGACAGAACAAGATTGGTTGCTAGCTCTCTGGGTGTCTTCTTTCTGCTGAGGTGGAAGATTCTGCTAAGATCGAAAATTCTACTGAGATGGGAATAGAACACTTAGATGCCGAAATACTTTATCCAAGTTTCAGGATCATATACCATGGATTGCTTTGGGAAGTGCTTAGCACACGATCATCCAACGAAACTCTGAGGTAAATATCTAATTGACAAACGAACCATGGACAACTCCTTGAAGATGAGCAGACTAAGATTTAACGCATAAATGAGAATTCTTGGGAAAAACTGAAGATGATTCTAGTTGAGCAAGGATTACGGTCTAGTAAGGGGTTTGACGATAAACGAGCTTTGCTGAGTTACCACTTTATGAAAAAGACTCAAGACAAAGAGGTTCAGATGACGAGGGTTGCATCCTTGACAGCTTAATCAACTCCTACTACTTCATCTCAACTTCCTGTCAAGAGTTTGACACTACGGTGATCGGTACGCCAGACATTCATGGCATTTGCATACATGCATCGCTTAAATACTCTTACCTTGTTTTGCTTGATGTGGGTGACGACCATTGTTGTTTTAATTGTGATAACTTGGATACCTGATCTAGTATTTATAACTTGAAATTTCTACTTGTTGTGAACTGTGCTGGAATGAATGAGTTATGTACTTGTGTAAACTATTCATGCTTATGTGATTTAAAACTCTTTTGATTGCTCACTAACTTCTCATATAACATACATACATACTGTAACCTTGTTTTATAGGGATTCCATCGCGATATCCCCCTTGAGTTGAGGTATGAGAGTTGAATCGATACTCAAGGGACACCGATATCAGTTGTATAAGGTACACCAAACATGCATCGCATACTTTTCGTCAAGTGTTACTATGATGTGTGTATGTATGAACAACTGATCAGTGGATTTATGTGTAAGAGAGACCTTAGGTTCCCTCTTTTTATGTGTTGGAGAGATGTAGGATTCTCTCTATTTATGTGGTAGAAAGATGTTGGAATCTTTCTAAGTTTTGTGCGCGAGAGATGTTGGATTCTCTTGTATTTAGATATTCAGGGATGCTGGATTCTCTTGAATCTAGGAGTTTGAGGAATGCTGGATTTGCTCAAACTAGAATGTTGGGAGATGTTGGAATCTGCCCGACTTAGGTTGAGAGACGGGGTTCTCTCAATTATGTGCTTGAGAGACGGGGTTCTCTCTTTTATATTTGCTCGAGAGACGGGGTTCTCTCTCTTGTGGGTGCTGAGGGACGGGGCTCTCTCTCTTACTTGTTGAGAGATGGGATTCTCTCTTGTTTGTTGTGGTTGCGTTACGCGTTGCTCTGACTACGGGTTGCAAGTGGCGAGTCTGAGACGACATCGAGGTTGGGTGCAGTTGCAGCTATCCGATCATGGGAATGACCGACCGAGTTCGAAACATCTAACGGATCAAGTACTCACACGGACCTCGATGATAACAAGACATTCTAAAGGAGGTCAGTGTAGATGACCGGAGTAAGCCTCACCATTAGAGTTATGATCTCACGCGAGTTCGGGAGAAGGGTTGGAGCACTACAACTCGATGATCTACATTTTTCCAGTGGAACCTGGGGACCAGGTTCTCTTAAGGGGGGAAGGTTGTGACGCCCCGTTTTCTCGAAGGGCGTTCTTACGACATCAACAAGTAAGTCTCTACACTTATGTGTGTTTAATTTAAGAGTTCTTGAATTATGTGATTTAATGTAAATCTAATTTAATATGTGTTCATTCGAATTATTCTAAGATTAATTGCAACTTGATTAATTACGCGCCTATTTAACCCTAACTATCTAATTTGATTTAATTCAAATTTATTCCATGAAATAATTGTCAAGTTGATTTCAAATTCATTATGTTACTTAACTTGTTTAATTTCGGTTTACTTGAATTCCTTGAGATTAATTGTCAATCATGTGTTTACAAAGTGCCGCTAAATTATACGAAAAGTTTCTAAAATTAAATTGAATTAAACTCTAATTGATAAATCTCTATTTCACTTTTATTTGTAAAATTAATTCGGAGGTTGATTGTTTATTCGTAACTTTACCAATTTTATTTACGATTAATTGTACGCGATATTTATCTTTGCTACGCGATAAGGATACCCGGTTGTATATAGCTTGTGCACAAGACACATTTCTCCCAATCCCTTTTCTCTCTCTCTCTCCTCTCCCACTTTCTCTCTCCCGCGGGTTACTATCGCGGCTTCGGTTACGAGCCCATAACTCGATCGTTTCTCGACGGAATTCAACAAACGAATAGTCCATTTCGATTATCTCGGCGAGACCGACGTAAGAGTACCAATTTCACGGCCTAAAGATGAACGGTGGCGGAGTTATGGCCGGATTTCAGTAGCAGCGGCGGAGCTGTCAGACCGCCGCCACTTCGCCGGCGTTTCGGGGCGTTTTCCGGCCATTTCCTTGGTACACGCGCCTTGGACCCAGAAAGTAGACTTCCAGGCGCTTCGGTTGACGTCGGATTCGTGGCAATCGGAGCAGCGAAGGCTCCGCACGCGCCGCCCAAAGCTCGCGGCGTCAGCGCGAGTTACTGTAGTGGCGGCGGCAGAAACTTCGGCGGCCAACGGGGGCCTTTTCCGGCCATCTTTTGGTCTCGGGCTCTTCACGAAAGTTGTTCGGAACGACGAGAACTAGTTACCTGTGATTAGGCGACTCCAGATTCGATGGTTTTGCGGCGGATCGGCGGCGGCAAAGTGGCGGTGCAACGGCGGCACTAGCTCCGAGGATTTTTCCGGAAAGCTACCTTAGGGCTTTCGAAGAGCTCATCATGGGTAAGTCAACACCTCTTTCGGATCGCATTTTGGTTCACCGGTTTGGAAGTAATTTGAGTTTGAAGATTTAGGGTTTTCGTGCTCTTAGATTTCAGATCTAGGACAATCGGCTTCGAATTTCCAGAAATTGATTGAGGATTCAGAACAGGCACGAAGACTTCATTCAGGAATGATTTTTCAGGATTTTTCCGGCGACTTTTGACGGCGGCCCGTCGGTGGTCCGGCCAAATTTCGGTAGCTACAGTGGTGGCGTTCCGGCAGCGTTTGGTCAGAATGTTCGTCTCGTTGTGGTGAGTTCAACGCCACTTTCCGTTCGTTAATCGGACACTCGGTTTATTTATTACGAATTATTTTGCGTAATTGTGATTATTTGAATTAATTGTTTTAAGTGCAAATAAATTGGTTATTGTTGGTTTGTTGATCGAGATGTATTCCAATCGTATATGAAAACATGTATTGGATTGTGATATGCATGAATGTTTCGATTTACAATTTGAATCCCGATGTGATGAATTTATGATATGTGTTTAGATATGAAGGGGTGTTAGTGTAATATTTATGAAACTATGAATGTGACTTGAGCTTGTGTACCAAACATTTTGTGAAGTTGTAAAGTATGACTTTAAGTGAATTAAATGCACTCTTTATTTGTATCAAGCATGCCATCTACGTACAACAACTTTGTATGTTTATATAATCAAGTTGCTCTTACTTATGCACTTTATAACTCGACATGAACTTGATGCTTAATTCTAACATTATAATTGAACCCTGTGATATTGGATGATTTAATATGCATTTTCTGAATACATTGACTTCCTAAATTGACCTTGCATCTTTGGATATGGAATTGCATGATGGTTGCTTGTAAATATGACCTTGTTGAGCATTGATTTGCCTTGAATGACCACGACACCTCATCCAAGCACAACATGAACACTTATGCATAACCACGATCATGTTGAGCAACGCCGTGCGTCTTGTTTGGTTCATATAGAGTCTAAGTCTGGGCTTCTGTATGTCTTGTCACAGAGTTTGGTGGTGCCGATGGGTCCGAGGTTTAGAGTGTTTGGCCCTTCACACTCTCAGACTCTACTACTACGAGGTGAGGTTTAGGATTTTGTATAGTTACGTGACCTATGGCCTTTACATGTTGATTTCTACCCTTGCATGCGAGTATACTCTATTATAGATATGTATGTGCTGAATATGATATGTTGATGATCTTGTGTGAGTCCTGCGTGGATGGAGGTCATGAGGCTTAAAGTTCCATCGCGTAGGAAGGGTGTAAATATAAAACCAATTTTTGAGGCATATGTGAGCTATTTTGGAAAAACAGTTGTGTTTTACTTATGTAGCGAGATTGCCATGAAAGATGGGCGTATGTGATCCATCGTGATCTGTTATGTTGTGATCCATTGTGATCTGTGTGTGGATCGATCCTGGTGAGCTGCGGAATGGGTACCCCCGGGACGGTTAGGGCCGTCGGGGCATTTATCCATTGCGTAGTTCCATTTGAGATATCATTGTTCGACCTTAGGGTGATGAGGGAGGCGTGGTATCTTGAGCCTTCGGCTAAGGCCGGGAGGACTCTTGTGGGTTCGCAACCCCTTGAGGGTGAGTCTATTTTAGACGGTTTATTCTCGATGGTATGGGGACGGTACATCTCCTCCATCATTGGTGTAGAGGTTGGATTGATTTTGATTTATGTTATGAGGAGTTGAGGTTGGAAGCTCGTACTCGCCGAGCAGTTGATTATTTTATGTTATGGAATTATGAATCGGGATAGAGTCCTTTTGGAAATGGTTTCTAAACTTATATCTACATTTATTTGGGTTGTTTCGAAATGTTTTGGTATGCAACACCTATCCCCGGTTCATGAGTCCATCCTTTTATTCTGTGCTATGCTCTTTATATATATATATTGTGGGTGTGCGTTAGCCCCCTCACTCGGTCAAGTTGACTGACCCCTCATTTACACTTTTAGTTGCAGGATTGTTGGCGTTTGCTAGGCGGAAGTGAGTCTTTTGAGTTGCACTTCGTCGGTCTAGTCTTTCTATTTGCATTTGTCGTTTCACACACTTTACTTATGCTTTGATTTGTAGACTTGAGATTATACTTTACTATTCGGTAGCCCTGCGTGGCACTCTCATTTGGCCCTTGTGGCACTTGATGATTATTACTTTATGTTGATATTCGGGACTAGGGATCTATGCTAGTTGAACCCGTCACCTGCTTTGTATGTTTTGTTTTAAATGCTTCCGCTATCTATTGTTGTTGGTTTTAATTGCTTCCGCACTCTGAGTTTTGGTCAAGTTAGATCCGCCTAGCCTAGTGTATGAGTTGGTCTCCCGTTCGCTCTGATTCGGATTCGGGCATGGACTTTCATTTCATGTTCCGGGTCTGGGTCATAGTGCGGGGGATGTGGCACTTCTCCGTTTGGGGTGTTACAGGAGATCTCTCACGGTGTCTACGTGGAGGCATCCTGTCCAAGAAACAGTGAAATGCATGCTATTTTTAGTCCATGCATGCAAGTTCAACTAATTCAATCAAAATTCGAAACTTTAAAGCACACAAACACGTAAACAATGCATATGCAACACATTGATAAGTTGTTCCTAGAGCCGAATGACTTAACTGACTCGATACAACACGAGAGCCCGGGTTTTGCAACCCTAAGCTCTGATACCACATAAGGATGTAGCACCCGAGCGCAAGGTACCATATCCCCCACACAGAGACCCGACCCATATATGAAATGGAAGTCCATACACGTGCTAAATCCACGGCGAACGGGGACACAACACACACGCTATGCTAGCCGGGACTAACCCTTAAACCATTCAAACTCAAGACAATATAAAATCAAAGTGATAATGAAACGCGGAAGCAAGATCAACATATGTTATGTACAATGAGCCACCAAGCTCCAAAATAGATATACAAAATCATTCATGTATCCAAGGCCACACGACCTTCAAAATCATAACGCTCCATCATGAATATATACAAAATAGGAATAAGAGTATGAGTGTATGAGACTGAAAAGAAGTGCTAAACAACAATGCAAAACCTAGACGACTTGAATTCCCGCCTAGCACTCCTATACCTGCACAAAACCACTGAAACAAACCGGGTTCAGTCTATACGAGACTGGTAGGTATAAAACGGGGCATAAGATATAATATTGCAGAAATTAAACACATACATGCAAGTATTAATGCCAAATGAGGTTTTAAAGTAATTTCCCAAGTGGGTGAAACAAATGAAGGCATCATCGGGATTACTACTACCATATTAATCATTAGGGTATTCATGGCCCTGCCGAGGGGGCGTGCACTATCTCCAACCAACATCTTGTGTATTCATAATCAATTATTCATTCATTCATTATCATACATATATCTTTTGTGCTCATACATATCATGATCATAATCATTCATATACACCTTCTTCGTCCTGGTGGTGGACGGGCTTGCAAGACCCGGCCACCAGTTCATACATAGGCCAATAGGGGTACATGAATCCCCCAAGGGCACTCAACTCCCATTCCTCGCTAAACCTCCTAGCGAGGGCCGGTATCACCGTACTTTGGTTGGGACTAGTACATGGGGTCCCCGTCAGCCCTTGCTTCCTCGGTTAGCCACATGTACTAAGTCCCGGGGCCCGTGCAATCATAATCATGTCTCGCCAAAAACATAAGGTAGGGTTTCATAAATAAAAGGGTTATATGTTTGAAATCATTTACCCAAAATGATTCGATTTTATATAAATATACTAATTTGGCTTAAATCTTGCACATAAGGGATATATAGGGTTGTCGTAGCTATTAGAAGAGAAACCCACATTTTAGAAGAAAAAGAAAGGCACAAGCGTCTCAATGCTCACCCTCGTCTCCGACCAAACCCGAATCTGTGCAAAAGAAAAGGTATGAGACTCTAAATGACCATATATGACGCTCGGCCATGAAATGAATGTGATACGAATGCGTAAAAGATAATATTATGCCATGAAAATGTTCATCTGCACTATTAAGGAAATTAAGATATAAAATAAGCCATTCGTTCATTCATTTCATTCAAATCCATAATTTCATAATTCATATCAATTAATCTAAGAATTCATTTAATAATCATAACACGTAATATTCATGTTTACAATTAGAAATGGGATAAATAAAATGTTCACTCAATAATCAGTAAATTAAATACGTGAAATAGATATCAATTAAATTCTAAAATTGAATTAAATAAACTAATATTTAAAATATATATAATAAATATATATATATATACCCATATATGCATGCAATTCAAATATATTATACATAAGTATTACATATCTAATATATATATATACCATGCACCTACGTAATGCATGCAATTACACATAAAATATATAAATATATACACAACAATTATATATGCATGCAAAGCACCTCCCATACACACACACAAAATATATAAATCTATACAGTAACACACACATGCATGCAACCCTTTCATGCACACACAATTACACCCCATGCCTGCATGACACACACACACACACTATATATATATATATATATATATATATATATATATATATATATATACAGCAATACACGCATGCATGCACATACTAGTCCTTCACCAACTCTGCACATATCTCACGCACACCCCTGCACAACGAAGAACAGCAGCAGCACATTCAAGCCCCTTCCAAGCATACACACATAACAACACAAAGACTGAGGCAGCAAAAGAAGAAAGGAAGGAAAAAGAAGAAGAACTAAGCAGTAGCAGGAAACAGCGGAACAGAAGCATCACGCAGTGGCTACCCGCCCAGGTAGCCAATCCTTCTTCTAACTCCCCGGCCGGGTAGAGAGTACAGAGAGTTTCTATAACAGGAGTACCCGGCCGGGTACTCTCCAAGAGCAAACTCTCCCCGGCCGGGGAGAGTGTTGCAGCAGTTACAGACAGCAACAACAACAAAGACTAAAACAGGGGAAGGAAAAATGAAAAGGAAACCAGGCAAAGACAACCTCAAACATAGCAACCAACTCAAGCCAACAATAAAGGTCATAAAGGACTACAAATACTCAGCAAAACAGGCCTGAAAGAAATCCCTCAACACGCAACAATCAACATGAAAATTGACAGTAGCTTCATGAAGAAAAACAGGGCAAAGAATGGATGAAAACATGACAAGACAAAACATGATCAAACAACCATCAACACAGCTGAAACTAAGATAAAAAGAGACAATATTTGACATCAAAACAAATCCTAAAAGCTAGCAGCAGTCCAGTACGCGAGGGGTGAGAAATTCAGTTTGAAGCTCAATCAATACATATCCATTTCATTAATGATATCTCAACCGATCCTTAACCACCAACCAATACAAGAATACTCAGTCATAATTGAGGGAAAAGGATCATATATACATCATTAAAACAAGTCAGAGATCAAAGGAATCAGGAAATCATCAAAACAATCCAAAGACCTAACTATTCAATCACATCATCAAAACCCCATGAAATCTGACTGAAATTTAGAAATGAATAGATCAAAATGACCAGAGAAGAATGTATAACATAATCCTAACTCACCTTGTTGATTGGATGAAAGTTGACGGAGATTTGAGCTCCAAAATCTCAAGGATTGCACAGTTACTGGAAAACTGGAAGAGAAGGGTTTGTGGCTGAATTTCTTGCTAATGTGAGGATTGGTTCGAGATGGGGTAGTTAAGGATTGTAAAGGGTTGAACTAGGGTTAAAATGACACCAACCATAGTTAACTTGGTTAAGTTTTGAACAAGTTATGGCCATTTTAGTGAAATGGGGTTGTTTTGATGCCGTTTCGTTTTTCGTTGGATTTCGGAGGTTCAAATGATTTCGGAAAAATATATGGCTAAGTTTATTAAACTCGAATCTTCGATATGAGTTCAAGGAAGTTGACAGAACTCGAATCCGAGTTCCCGAGCTCCAGATATCACGTACGGAACCAAGGGTTCGCTAATTGCTCGTTAGCCCCCGATTTGGTTCCACGATTCAAATTAAATTCGTTAACATATCAAACGAGATCGAAAACATAAACCGGGCATATAGGCATGTTCATAACACATATATTTATGACATACTACATTTCCACGACATTTCGGTATCATTTCATATAAGAACGATGCACAATTTAAACAATCAAGGGCATATTCATAATAATTCACACATTATAACTAAATCTAACATTTAAAATTCTAATATTAAATAAATTCAAGGTCAACGTATTATTATAGAAATTAATTAATTAATATGGTTAAAGCATGATTAATTAGCATAACACTTAATTAACATTAATCACTAAATTAATAATAATTTAAAATAATTACTAAATAACGAAATATATAAAAATAATATTAATTTGAAATAAAATAAAATAAAATAAAATAATAACAATTTATAATAAAATTAAATATAAAACACGTAAAAACAATTAATTCGCGCAAATTGGTAAATACATACGTCATACCTTTACGTCTGAAAAGTCGGGGCATTACATGTAACACCCCAAACGGAGGATGCCACATCCCCCACACTAAGACCCAGACCCGGTTAAGAAATGGAAAGTCTATGCCCGAATCCGAATCAAAGCGAACGGGAGACCAACTCACACACTAGTCAAGGCGGATCTAACTCGACAGACTCAGAGGGCGGAAGCAATTTAAACAATTATCATCAGATAGTGGAAGCAATTAAATCAAAGTACAAAATAAGTGACGGGTTCAACTAGCATAGATACCTAGTCCCGAATATCAGAATACATAAAAGGTGACGGCGTTCAACTAGCACAAATACCTAGTACTGAATCTCAAATCATCGCAAAGTAATAAACTAGCATAAGTATCAGTAGAATAGCTAATTACATCCAAATGCTAGCATACTAACTCTACATGGGTGTAAGTCTAAGTAGAGCATAAAACATAATCTCCAAAAGCGAAATAAGAATACATAACATAAATAGAGTATGTGATAAATGCATCTTAACACCAACTAAACCGACAAGTGTGACCAGAAGACTCACATCCGCCTAGCTTAAGCCAAAAGAAACCTGCAACTAAAAGATAAAATGAGGGGGTCAGTCAACTGACTGAGTGAGGGGGCTAACCCACACCCACTATATATATATAAAGCACAACACCGATCAAAAGGAGGGAATCATGAACCGGAGATAGGTGTTGCATACCAAAGACATTTCCAAAAGTACCCAAAAGATAGATATATATAAGTTTTAGAAAACATTTCAGAAACTCTATCTCGATTCACAATTCCCATACGAAACAGAACACATGCTTGGCGAGTACGAGCTTCCCACCTTTACTCCTCATAACATAAATCAAAATCAATCCACCCTCTACACCGATGATGGAGGAGATGTAAAGTCCCCAAACCATCCAGAACAGACCAGAACCTCAAGGGGTAGTTATCCCACAAGAGTCTTCCCCGGATAATACACCGAAGGCTCAAGATATCACGCCTCCCCTATCTCCCTGAGTCGCACAATGATAGTAAGGTATACTCGCATGCAAGGGTAGAAACCAGCATGTAAAGGCTATAGGTCGCATAACTATACAAAATCCTAAACCTCACCTCGTGAAAGTAGAGTCGGAGAGTGTGAAGGACAAACACTCCTAAACCTCGGGCACACCACCGCCACCAAACTCTGAAACAGAACATACAGAAGCCCGGACTTAGACTCTATATGAACCAAACAAGACGCATGACGTTGCTCAACGTGATCGTGGGTATGCATAAGTGTTCATGTTGTGCTTTGATAGGGTGTCGTGGTCATTCAAGGCATATCAATGCTCAAGAAGGTCATATTTACAAGTAACCATTGTGCAATTCCATATCCCAAAATGCAAGATCAATTTAGGAAGTCAATGTATTCACAAAATGCATATTAAATCATCCAATGTCACAGGGTTCAATTATAATATTATAATTAAGCATCAAGTTCATGTCGAGTAATAAAGTGCATAAGTAAGAGCAACATGATCATATAAACATACAAAGTTGTTATACGTAGATGGCATGCTTGATACAAATAAAGAGTGTATTTGATTCACATAAGATCATACTTTACAACTTCACAACATGTTTGGTACACAAGCTCACGTCACGTTCATAGTTTCATAAATATTACACTTACATCCCCTAAGTCATTTATAAAAGTTTAGAATTATTACACATACATCTCCTTAGTTGATTACTAAGCATAATTGTTCGTTTAAAGTGTTTATACAATTATTCAACTAGGAATTAATTACTTACAAACATGATAATTATCAATTTATCGTAATTCATAATATACCATTTTCGAGTAGTATGAGTAAATCAAGATGTTACAATTCTAACTCCTATCATGCATCATGTCTTAAGTTGTTCAATCATCCTTCATGTATCTAAATTTTATATTTGAAACACAATTTACAAGAAACATAGCATTGAGAACGTCTCAAATTCATATAGAGAAATCACAACATGTTCGTTCTTCTAAAATATCACTCAAGTTCATTTAGTCAGATAAAAGATTAGTTTCTAAATATTACACTAACACCCCTTCGTACTTAACAAATAGCGTAAATTCTTCACATCAGAATTGAAATTGTAAATCAAAATATTCATGCATATCACAATTCATTCAATACATATTTTTTAATATGATTGGAATACATCTCGATCAACAAACCAACAATAAACAATTTATTTGCACTTAAAAAAATTAATTCAAATAATTATAATTATGCAAAATAATTCGTAATAAATAAACCGAGTGTCCGATTAACGAATGGAAATTGGCATTGGACTCACTGCATCGAGACCGACATTCTATCCGAAAGTCGTCGTAGTGCCGCCACAGGAGCCGCCGGAAAGTTGCCGGGCCGCCGCCGAAAATCGCTGGAAAAATCCCGAAAAAATACCCGAGAAATTAGTCTTCATGCTCATTCCGAATACTCAATCAATTTCTAAAAATTCCAAGCCAATCGTCCTAGATCTTGAGTCCAAGAATACGAAAACCCCAAAAACTTCAAAATCAAATTACTTCCAATCCGGTGAATGAAACTAAAATCCGTAAAAGGCATCGACTTACCCATGACGAGTTCTTCGAAACCCCCAAGTCGTTCGCCGGAAAAAGTGGCTGGAAAGTCTCGAAATCGGCCGCTACAGTGACAAGCCGCCGCTGCCGCGCCTTCAGGCGGCCCGTCCGCTGCCAACTCCATTCCGATGGTCGCGCCACCAGCCCAGAATTGATTCTTAGTAAGAAGACCTTCAGATCAGTACCTCATCAGCCCAAAACCACCACCGGAATCATTGGGAACAGCCGGCGAAGTTCGCCCAAATTCACCACTAGCGGCGTGATATTCGGGCCGCGCGTGTGAGCCACCGCAGCCCCAATGACTGCGCCACCACTGCCATATTTGAGATCTCGCCGAGCCGTTAGATTTGCATACCAATTTCGCTATATTCCGATGTCGGAGGAAGCCGAAAAAAGCTGTCGAAGTTGCTGTCGCAATGCAGCCGCGATTTTCCGAACTTTGAGCAATTACGTCTGAAAATCGTAGATATCTCCTCCACCATTGGTCTTTTGGCCAAGATCTTTGTACCATCATGATCCTCTCGTCGAGCTCTTCGTAATGGACTACTCATTCGTCGAATTCCATCGAGAAACGACCAAGTTATGACTTATGTGTGTTTTAGGTGTAGTGTGTGTGTGGGAATGAGAGAGAGAGAGAACCAAGAGAGAGAAGAGGATATTGGGAGAAATGTGTCTTGTGCACAAGCTATATACAACGGGGTATCCTTATCGTGTAGCAAAGAGTAATAGCGTGTACAAATAATCGTAAATAAAATTGGTAATGTTACGACTAAACATTCAAGCTCTGAATTAATTTTATAATTTAAATGAAAGAGAGAGAGGTTTACCAATTAGAGTTTGATTCAATTTAATTTTTAGACAACATTTCGTACAATTTAACGACACTTCATAAACACATGATTGACAATTAATCTCAAGAAATTCAAGTAAACCGAAATTAAACAAGTTAATTAACATGATGGATTTAAAATCAACTTGACAATTAATCTTCGGATAATCCGAATGATCACATATTAAATTGGTTTTACATTAAATCACATAATTCAAGAACTCTTAAATTAAACACACACAAGTGTAGAAACTTACTTGTTAATACCGTCAGGACGCCCTTCGAGAATACGGGGCATCACGACCTTCCCCCCTTAAGAGAACCTGGTCCCCAGGTTCCACTGCTAAAATGTAGATCCTCGAGTTGTAGTGCTCCAACCCTTCTCCCGAACTCGCGTGAGATCATAACTCTAATGGTGAGGCTTACTCCTGTCATCTACATCGAACCTCCTTTAGGATGTCTTGTTATCGTCGAGGTCCGTGCGAGTACTTGATCCGTTAGTTGTTTCGAACTCGGTTGGTCATTCCGATGATCGGATAGCTGCAACTGCACCCAACCTCGATGTCGTCTCATACTCGCCATTTGCAACCCGTAGCCAAATCAACGCATAACGCAACCACAACAAACAAGAGAGAATCCCACCTCTCAACACGTAAGTGAGAGAGCCCCGTCCCTCAGCACGTACAAGAGAGAGAATCCCATCTCTCGAGCGCACATAAAAGAGAGAGCCCCGTCTCTCAAGCACATATTTGAGAGAACCCCATCTCTCAACCTAAGTCAGACAGATTCCAACATCACCCAACATTCTAGTTTGAGAAAATCCAGCATTCCTCAAACCCCTAGATTCAAGAGAATACAGCATCTCCGAATATGTAAGTACAAGAGAATCCAACATCTCTCGTGCACAAAACTTAGAAAGAATCTAACATCTTTCTACCACATAAATGGAAAGAATCCTACATCTCTCCAACACGTAAAAAGAGGGAACCTAAGGTCTCTCTTGCACTTAAATCCACTGATCAGTTGTTCATACATACACACATCAGAGTAACACTTGACGAAAAATACACAATGTATGTTTGGTGTACCTTATACAACTGATATCGGTGTCCCTTGAGTATAGATTCAATGCTCATACCTCAACTCAAGGGGGATATCGTGATGGAATCCCTATAAAACAAGGTTACAGTATGTATGTGTGTTATATGAGAAGTTAGTGAACAATCAAGGGAGTTTTAAATCACATAGGCATGAATAGTTCACATAAGTACATAACTCATTCATTTTAGCAAAGGTTCATAACAAGTAGAAATTTCAAGTTACAAATACTAGATCAAGTATCCAAGTTATCACTATTAATATAGCACCCCAAGCGGTGGGGCACCACACCCCCGCACTATGACCCGACACGTGGTACGAAATGGAAAGTCCGCACACGCACCAAGTCACAGCGAACGGGTGACAAACGAAAAAAAATCCAACCTAAGCTAGGCGGTTCCTAAACCCTGTACAAGCCAAATATGCAAAAACGCGAATGTGGAAGCGATGCAAAATACGAACTAACAAAAACTTTAATCAACAAACATAAATAAACGGGTTCAACTAATTCCACGAACCTGTCCTAACCTGTCCCGAAAATTCATAAAATCAAAGCATAAGTATCATCTGGTACAGAACATGCTATATACATAATTTCATAAATAAATCAGAACAAAATACTTAACAAAATCAAACGGACCGACACAGACTCGACAGACCAGACTCAAAGCCGCCTAGCATGAACTCCAACAACTTGAACCTGCAAACTAAAACATAGGTGGGGCGAGGGTCAGTCTACTGACTGAGCGAGGGGGCTGAACACACACCAACACATATATGCATATAGAGCAAAGTACGTATCAAAAGAAAGATTATGAACCGGGAATAGGGTTTTGCATACCAAAACCATTTTCAAAACATACTTATACATATATTTTCAAATCAAACTTATACATATCTTATCTTATCTTTTATTCAAAACTTAACAAACTGAGCATACTCATACCAAATTTATACTTAATCAAATCATATCAGACTGAACAAACTCGTAACATGTCGAAAGAGAAAGCTCCTATCCCGTTTCATAATCAACATAGCATATCATAATCATATACCCGGCGAGTACGGGTCTCCCACCTTACTTCCATATCGAATCATAAGTATCAAATCAGAAAACAAACAAATATCATAAATAATCCAACCCCAACACCATGTAGTTCGGGGAGCAAACCCTCACTACTCATACAGATACAAACACACACGGGGTAGCGAACCCACACTGTGCCTTCCCCGGTTATTCACCGAGGGCTCAAGATACCACGCCTTCCCAACCTCCACAGGTCGCACGTGAATATCTCAAATGAGAACGTGCACAGGGGTCATAACCGGCGACCCCATGGTCGTCCCGGGTCCCCCTTACCCACGTCTCGGGGCCCAACACACCAGAACATAGCATATTAGAACAGATCATAACTCGCTACATACCAAACTTATCATATCGAATCCAAATCATACTTACTTACCTTATCGGAGCATACCATACCTTGCAACTTAGCATATGCTATAAACGTACCTCTCCGTGTCATCCTAATCCGCAGCTGGTATGAAGACACACGGTTTGGAGCATAGCCTCGTTGCAAAACATTTCAAGCTTACATATGCTCGTACATATACAGTTCGAAAACCTTTAATTGTATGATAAATTCATAAACATATCATATAAACACATATCTATTATATAAATATAATAGAATAATCGCATACAGGCTTGAAAACGAGCACAGAAGGTGGTAGGTCACTGTAACTAATACCAAAATCCTAAAACCTCACCTTACACCGACAGAAACGGAAAACCTGAGCCAAGAAGTCCCACTGGAACCCAAACAGCTGACAGACACTCCCTGGAAAAACCCTGAACAACTGAACACACGGAACACAAGACTGAGACTCAAATCAAACCACAAAGACGCACGGCCATGCTCACGAATACAAATGATGCAACATATAATCCATAACTATTCAATCAAGTCATTCAGAGCATATTATAATTCATATTCCATATCAAAAGATGCATAACTTATGAAATTCATAACATTAATTACATAAAATAAAGTAGGACATTAAGAATTCAAATCATATCATGCACCAAGTTTCACGAAATTAAACGTGAGTTACATAACAATTTATATACAAATTACACATTGGCAGATTTCACGATATTGTAACAAATAGCATGCTTGATCGATTCATTCAAAATTACATGCAACATATCATTTCATAATTTATTTCTCAAGTTTCATATAATCACATTATCAATATAGTTTTCAAATATTACACGAACACCCCTTAAATAAAATATTCTCAATCAAGTGGGCATAAAACGAGATAATTAAATTCAATAAATTAAAAGTCGAGCTTCTCATGCATCACAACATATTCTCATATATCATACAATTCATAATTTCCATTTATCGCTCATACATGATCACATTATACAATTAAAAACAATTAACGAAAATAAATACAGTAACTTCAAAAATTCATATAAATTCAACCGGATATTCGATTGACGAACGGTAAGTGGCGTTGGACTCACCACAATGAAACGGGCTACTGTCCAAAAGTCACCGGAATGCCGCCACCGTGGCCGGCCGAACAGCCACCGGCCGCCACCGGAACACCGCCTCCGGTGGTCGGAAAAATCCCAGGAAGGACAGAAACGTGCGCGTCGGCCTGCTTGACAAAAGCCCTCACACAATTTCAGAAAATACCAAACATGCCGGACTTCGTTGACGAAAAACCGAACCAAAATACGAATATGAAAATTGAAATTAAATACCAACCGCTAAACGAAAACAAAATCCGGACGTACCGTTGGAAAGCCCGTAACGAGCTCTACGAAAGCCCCTAGCCAAAACCCGGAAAAAGTCACCGGAAAATCAGACCGCCGGTCCAGGCCCGATCCGCCACCGGTTCGCCGCCGCCGGCCGGTTCTCTGACCACCACCACCACGGACAGCTCAACCTCGTCGTCAGGAATAACTTTTGTGAAGGAAGCACCACTAAAATCGGCCGAAAAATGGCCGAACCGCCACCCCAAAGCTGCGCCACCGATGCCATCGCCGGAACTGCCACCTACGCCGCGATTCGCACCAATCTGATGCCGGAAATGGGTTCAGGAGGTCGAATACGTTCGGAAACCATCATGCCCCGTCGAAAAAAGTCACCGGAAGCGGCCAAACTCGCCGCTACAGTGGCGGCCAAACTCGCCGCCCCGATGGCGGCACCGCTTGTCCAGAAAAACACGCCGGGGAGTCCTCATCATGGGTCAGGGGCGCGTGTCGAAAAATTGCCGCCGGAAGCCGCCGCGAATGGGCGACGAAGTGGCGGCGCTGCTGCTCGCGATGCGCCACCACTGCTGATTTTTAGCCTCCGATTCTTGTACCATCGTGACGGGCTCGTCGAGCTGATAAATTTCCACTACTCAAACGTCGAATTCCGTCGAGAAACGAGGGAGAACGGGTATGTGTGTGCAATTACACCTTCGAGTGTATGTGAAAAGTAATTGATCGCTGGAGAAGACGATGAAGGCTGAGGTCTGATCTGATTTTTGGCACACAAAACGAGGAAATCCGAGTATATATCTTGGTCCTCGTACGTAAAAACGATCGAACGAATGAGCTAACGAAGTCAGAATGGGGCAAACTTAGAGTCTATGTACTCGTTTCGCCGCCCCGGACGCGTTGAAGGGATCAAAGAGGTCAAAATCTCGACCGAACGAGAAGTGACCGGAAAACCCCTAAAAGAAGAAATTACAAAGGGGCCCCTAAACTCTAAAAAAGAGTTCAAAATAGGGCCACAAAAAATATAAAATCACCTAATTAAACACATTAAAAGGTTGAAACGTGGCGTACCTTATAAATCGGACGAGCGTGTAAGAGTATTTAAGCGATGCATGTATGCAAATGCCATGAATGCTTGGCGTACCGTTAACCGACGTGTAAAAATCTTGACAAGAAAGTCGAGATGAAGCAGTAGGAGTTGATTAAGCCGACAATGATGCAACCCTCGTCATCTGAACCTCTTTGTCTTGAGTCTTTTCATATAGTGGTAACTCAGCAAAGCTCGTTTATCACCAAACCCCTTACTAGACCGTAATCCTTGCTCAACTAGAATCATCCTCAGTTTCTCCCAAGAATTCTCATTTATGTGTTAAATCTTAGTCTACTCATCTTCAAGGAGTTGTCCATAATTCGTTTGTCAATTAGATATTTACCTTAGAGTTTCGTTGGATGATCATGGTGTTAAGCACTTCGTAAAGCAATCCATGGTATATGATTCTGAAACTTGGATAAAGTCTTTCGGCATCTAAGTGTTTTATTCCCACATCAACAATGTCTTCCATCTCATCTTGAAGAAACATCCAAAGAGCTAACAACTAATCTTGTCTTGTCGTTCGTTAACTCTAAACGACACCAAAACCTTCAACACTCACTGATGGTTTGTAGATCGTTACTTAAGTAACATGGTTACCTACCACATCCCTTGAGCTTGATCAGATCTTATTTGATCGGATTCTTCTACACTAACTCGTTTCCATCAACAAGGTGACTACTTCCAAATAAACGAATCATCAAGGCAAAGCTCATCAAACTCCTTCAAAATGGTTCTACTTGATTAGATTCTCCTCCATTGACTCATTTCCTCAACAAGGTGACTACTTTCAGATGAACGAATCCTCAAGGTTAAAATTCGTCAAACTTCATCTTTCAATTGACTTTAAGATAGTAAGGCAATATAACAAATCTCATTCCTTCAACTCTGAACCTTTTCATGAACAATGATCTTGGTAAAGAATCCTTTCATCTTCGAATTATGGTATGTTTTCGTTGTAGTGCCAATAGGTAGTGTTGAAGGAGGGAAATCCTAGTGTTGACTCATAGGGTACCCTGAAATTCAAACACTAAATTCGATGCATGCGGGTTAAAGATGCAAATGAAACGTAACATGTATATCACGTATATGCCATAATTATTTGCAATTTATAAAGCACATAAAATAAGATGTTGCATAATCAAAGTCATAATGTGCACACAATCATATAAATACGAAATAATTCATGCCGAAGGGTCAAAATATCAAGTCAAACAAATGCAATGCATAGCTATTCCTATATCGTACGACCTAGACAGACTCAACACGACTTAAGAGCTCGGTTTTGTGACCTAGAGCTCTGATACCACTTAAGGATGTAACACCCCAAACGGAGGATGCCACATCCCCCACACTAAGACCCAGACCCGGTTACGAAATGGAAAGTCTATGCCCGAATCCGAATCAAAGCGAATGGGAGACCAACTCACACACTAGGCAAGGCGGATCTAACTCGACAGACTCAGAGGACGGAAGCAATTTAAACAATTATCATCAGATAGCGGAAGCAATTAAATCAAAGTACAAAATAAGTGACGGGTTCAACTAGCATAGATACCTAGTCCCGAATATCAGCATACATAACAGGTGACGGCGTTCAACTAGCACAGATACCTAGTCCTGAATCTCAAATCATCGCAAAGTAATAAACCAGCATAAGTATCAGCAGGATAGCTAATTACATCCAAATGCTAGCATACTAACTCTACTTGGGTTTAAGTCTAAGTAGAGCATAAAACATAATCTCCAAAAGCGAAATAAGAATACATAACATAAATAGAGTATGTGATAAATGCATCTTAACACCAACTAAACCGACAAGTGTGACCCAGAAGACTCACATCCGCCTAGCTCAAGCCAAAAGAAACCTGCAACTAAAACATAAAATGAGGGGGTCAGTCAACTGACTGAGTGAGGGGGCTAACGCACACCCACTATATATATATAAAGCACAGCACCGATCAAAAGGAGGGAATCATGAACCGGAGATAGGTGTTGCATACCAAAGACATTTCCAAAAGTACCCAAAAGATAGATATATATAAGTTTTAGAAAACATTTCAGAAACTCTATCTCGATTCACAATTCCCAGACGAAACAGAACACATGCTCGGCGAGTACGAGCTTTCCATCTTTACTCCTCATAACATAAATCAAAATCAATCCACCCTCTACACCAATGATGGAGGAGATGTAAAGTCCCCAAACCATCCAGAACAGACCAGAACCTCAAAGGGTAGCTATCCCACAAGAGTCTTCCCCGGATAATACACCGAAGGCTCAAGATATCACGCCTCTCCTATCTCCCTGAGTCGCACAATGATATCTCAAATGGAACTACGCACACGGTTGAAACCCCGATGGCCCTAACAGTCTCGGGGGACCCATTACCGTAGCTCCTCAGATCCACAACAGAACAGAACAGAACAGTGCATGCGCCAATCTTTGATGGCAATCTCGCTACAGAATCATAACACAACTGGATTTTCCAAAATAGCTTACATATGCCTCAGAAAACTTAATTTTTATATATATTCCCACGCAGTGGAATTTAAGCCACGAAGGCTCCCACCCACGCAGGACACACGCACAATGTCATAAACATATCATATCCAACACATACGTATTGATAGTAAGGTATACTCGCATGCAAGGGTAGAAACCAGCATGTAAAGGCTATAGGTCGCATAACTATACAAAATCCTAAACCTCACCTCGTGAAAGTAGAGTCGGAGAGTGTGAAGGACAAACACTCCTAAACCTCGGGCACACCACCGCCACCAAACTCTGAAACAGAACATACAGAAGCCCGGACTTAGACTCTATATGAACCAAACAAGACGCATGACGTTGCTCAACGTGATCGTGGGTATGCATAAGTGTTCATGTTGTGCTTTGATAGGGTGTCGTGGTCATTCAAGGCATATCAATGCTCAAGAAGGTCATATTTACAAGTAACCATCGTGCAATTCCATATCCCAAAATGCAAGATCAATTTAGGAAGTCAATGTATTCACAAAATGCATATTAAATCATCCAATGTCACAGGGTTCAATTATAATATTATAATTAAGCATCAAGTTCATGTCGAGTAATAAAGTGCATAAGTAAGAGCAACATGATCATATAAACATACAAAGTTGTTATACGTAGATGGCATGCTTGATACAAATAAAGAGTGCATTTGATTCACATAAGATCATACTTTACAACTTCACAACATGTTTGGTACACAAGCTCACGTCACGTTCATAGTTTCATAAATATTACACTTACATCCCCTAAGTCATTTATAAAAGTTTAGAATTATTACACATACATCTCCTTAGTTGATTACTAAGCATAATTGTTCATTTAAAGTGTTTATACAATTATTCAACTAGGAATTAATTACTTACAAACATGATAATTATCAATTTATCGTAATTCATAATATACCATTTTCGAGTAGTATGAGTAAATCAAGATGTTACAATTCTAACTCCTATCATGCATCAAGTCTTAAGTTGTTCAATCATCCTTCATGTATCTAAATTTTATATTTGAAACACAATTTACAAGAAACATAGCATTGAGAACGTCTCAAATTCATATAGAGAAATCACAACATGTTCGTTCTTCTAAAATATCACTCAAGTTCATTTAGTCAGATAAAAGATTAGTTTCTAAATATTACACTAACACCCCTTCGTACTTAACAAATAGCGTAAATTCATCACATAAGAATTGAAATTGTAAATCAAAATATTCATGCATATCACGATTCATTCAATACATATTTTTTAATATGATTGGAATACATCTCGATCAACAAACCAACAATAAACAATTTATTTGCACTTAAAATAATTAATTCAAATAATTATAATTATGCAAAATAATTCGTAATAAATAAACCGAGTGTCCGATTAACGAACGGAAAGCGGTGTTGGACTCACCGCGTCGAGACCGACATTCTGTCCGAAAGTCACCGGAGTGCCGCCACTGGATCCATCGGAAAGTCGTCGGACTGCCACTGGGCCGCCTTCCAAAGTCGCCGAAAAAATCCCCAAAAATACCCGAGAAAGTAGTCTTCATGCTCGTTCAGAATCGTCAATCAATTTCTGAAAATTTAAAGCTAATCGTCCTAGATCTTGAGTCCAAAAATATGAAAACCCCAAAAACTTCAAAATCAAATTAATTCCAATCCGGTGAACGAAAATAAAATCCGTAAAAGGCATCGACTTACCCATGACTAGTTCTTTGAAACCGCTAAGTCGGTCGTAGAAAAAAGTGGCCGGAAAGTCTCAAAATCGGCCGCTACAGTGACAAGCCGCCGCCGCGCCTTCAGGCTGCCTCGTCCGCCGCCATCTCCCCTCCGATGGTCGCGCCACCAGGCCAGAATTGATTTTCAGTGAGAAGACCTTCAGATCGGTACCTCATCCGCCTAAAACTGCTGCCGGAATCGCCGGGAACGGCCAGCGAAGTTCGCCCAGATTCACCACCAGCGGCGTGATATTCGGGCCGCGCGTGTGGAACCACCGCAGCCCCAATGACTGCACCACCATTGCCATGTTTTAGATCTCGTTGAGATGTTCGATTTGTATACCAATTTCGCTATATTCCGATGTCGGAGGAAGCCGAACGAGACTGTCGAAGTTGCTGTCGCAATGCAGTCTCGATTTTCCGAACTTTGAGTAGTTACTTCTGAAAATCGCAGATATCTCCTCCACCGTTGGTCGTTTGCCCAATATGTTTGTACCATAGTGATCCTCTCGTCGAGCTCTTCGAAATGGACTACTCATTCGTCGAATTCCATCGAGAAACGACCAAGTTACGACTAGTGTATGTTTTTGGTGTATTGTGTGTGTGGGAATGAGAGAGAGAGAGAGAACCAAGAGAGAGAAGAGGAGATTGGGAGAAATGTGTCTTGTGTACAAGCTATATACAACCGGGTATCCCTATCGTGTAGCAAAGAGTAATAGCGCGTACAAATAATCGTAAATAAAATTGGTAATATTACAACTAAACATTCATGCTCCTAATTAATTTTATAATTTAAATAAAAGAGAGAGAGAGAGGTTTACCAATTAGAGTTTAATTCAATTTAATTTTTAGACAAAATTTCGTACAATTTAACGACACTTCATAAGCACATGATTGACAATTAATCTCAAGGAATTCAATTAAACCGAAATTAAACAAGTTAAGTAACATGATGGATTTAAAATCAACTTGACAATTAATCTTAGGATAATCCGAATGATCACATATTAAATTGGTTTTACATTAAATCACATAATTCAAAAACTCTTAAATTAAACACACACAAGTGTAGAGACTTACTTGTTAATACTGTCAGGACGCCCTTCGAGAATACGGAGCTTCACAGTATGTTATGAACGCACGGGCACCGAAACTTAGTGTATGTGGCTATCCGGGGAGGTAAGGTCCGACGGTGATCCCATATGCTAGTTCCAACCAAATTACGACGAAACCGTCCTCGTTCAAGAGTTTTGACGAGGAAAGGCTAACCGGGCTTTTGAGGATTCATGTACCTCACTAGCCATCATGTATCAGGTGGTCGGGCCTTGCAAACCCGGCCACCACCCGAAGGAAAAAGATGTAAGTGATTATGTATGATTATGATTGTGATTATGATTATGATTACGATTATGATTATGAATGAATGACCGATGTATGATCACCCATGAATAAATACGCACACGAGGAGAAGGATGGAGGATTCGGCCACTCGCCAGGGCTCACGTTATGACCACATAATTGAATGAATGAAATTGGTTGTGGTAATCCTGAACGTTGTTTTCTTTGATTTCACCCACTTGGGAAACGTTTGAAAACCTCGTACGGGATTATGACTTGCATGTGTCGGTATTTAATTATGTACTTATTATTGTATAACCCCCAATTTTATACCCACCAGTCTCTTATAGAATGAACCCGGCTTTGTTTTTAGATTTTACAGGTTTGGAGCGCTAGGCGGGAGTTCGAGTCTTTCGGGTCTTGTGGTTTAGTCCTAGTCACTCCATTGCATATTGTACAATGATTAAGATTCCATGAATTGTTATGTTTATATTTAAATATTCGGGACTAGGTATTTTTTATAGTGGAACTAGTCTTTTATAATACATATGATAATTGGATATATGTTATGCTTCCGCACATACTTTCATCTTGTTGATTTGTTTATTTGGTTTTTAGGTTTTAGTTTCCACCTAGCCTAGCGAGTGAGTTGTGTCCCCGTTCACCGGGATTTGGAACGTGTATGGACTTTCCATTTCATATACGGGTCAGGTCTCGGTGCCGGGGATGTGGTGCCTTACGCTCGGGTGCTACATCCTTAGTTGGTATCAGAGCCGATGCCTGGAAGCTGGTGTGCCAGCGAGGACGCTGGTCCCTCCAAGTGGGGGTGGATGTAATACTAGTTAAGTGGTTTCTAAAATGCATGAATTAGTTAGTACTTCGTTTATTCGTTTAATAAGCTAATCTCTTGTTAGTGATATGATAACATGTTGATTTATGTGTTAACTTGAAAGCATTTGATTTATGGATCCATTCAATGTGAATTACTTGAAAGATGAACTCACATGGCTTAACTGTTGCATTCCATTTGCATTATATGCGTCATATGCATTTGCCGAGCGTCTATTTTGTATATTTTGAGTCTAAGAATATCCTTTGTTGTTTCCTTTGTTCAGAGTTTGGTCTCATGCGTAACGAGGAGGTCCCATAGGCGTTTGTTTACGTCCGTTTTATATCCTTTTGCTCCACTACGTCTCAAAGGTGAGGTTTTCTTTCTTTTAGTTAATATGACCTACAACCCTACGTGTTTTGAAGGCCGCGTGCGAATTACGTATATTATATGATAGATATGTGTATGATATATACTTTGAGGGCTCGTCCCATTTTGTTATAAGACTTTGAAAAGGCTTTTATATATGTATCTGTGACACCCCTATCCAACATCGGGAAAAATTTGAGAATTAAGTTCAGTATATAAGTTAAAGAGTCCAAGTATAACAAATGGATATCCCTTTTGGGCAGTGGTTTAGGCCCAATATCAAGTTATACTCGGTGGGCTTGGAGACTTGTGCTCGCGTCCAATACGCCCACGAACCCGGGGCATGATAAATTGTATCAAAGCTGCTCTTTAGTCGCAAGAGCCAAGTGCTATACGGGGCAAAGTGTTATGCACATGGGAGCCACCTCTTGAGCCTGCGGGGCAAAGTGCTACATGTGTGGGAGACACCTCTTGAGCCCGTAGGAGCCACCTCTAGAGTCCCAACGCAGACGAGTCGGTCATGGGCTATGTGTCATGCCCCGACGAGGACGTCGTGATTTTGAAGGAGGGGTGATTGTGACACCCCTGTCCCACATCGGGAAAAATTTGAGAATTAAGTTCAGTATATAAGTTAAAGAGTCCAAGTATAACCAATGGATATCCATTTTGGACAGTGGTTTAGGCCAAATATCAGGTTATACTCGGTGGGCTTGGAGATTTGTGCTCGCGTCCAACGGGCCCGCGGACCCGGGGCATGATAATATCTAAGATCTATTTTGATTTTCATTTTGAAAAGCTTTGAATATGTGTGAGTATGTAGCGAGCTTTCGGCTTTGAAAGATAAGCTTATGAAAATTATGATTTTTAAATGAAATGGGCCCCAGAGAGTGGTATGGAAACTCGGGTCGATCGTGGGATTGCCGAGCTCTCCCATCAACACTTTCCTTTTGAGAGTTCTCACCTAACCTTAGGAGGTTGAGGAAGGGTGGTTCTGTCACACCCCGGGTCCGCAGGCCCGTTGGACGCGAGCGTAAGTCTCCAAGCCCACCTAGTATAACCTAAAATTGGGCCTAAACCATTGCCCAAAAGGGATATCCATTTGTTATACTTGGACTCTTTAACTTATAAACTGAACTTAACTCTCATACTTTCCCGATGTGGGACAGGGGCATCACAATCACCCCTCCTTCAGAATCGCGACGTCCTCGTCGCGGCATGACATATAGCCCATGACCGACTCGTCTGCATTGGGACTCTAGAGGTGGCTCCTATGCGCTCAAGAGGTGGCTCTCACACATGTAGCACTTGCCCCGTAGACTCAACGGTGGCTCCCATGTGCATAGCACTTTGCCCCGTATAGCACTTAGCTCCTGCGGCTGACGAGCGGCTCTGATACCATTTGTCATGCCCCGGGTCCGCAGGCCCATTGCACGCAAACGGAAGTCTCCAAGACCACCGAGTATAACCCGAAATTGGGCCTAAACCACTGCCCAAAAGGGATATCTATTTGTTATACTTGGACTCTTTAACTTATAAACTGAACTTAACTCTCATACTTTCCCGATGTGGGGCAGGGGTATCATAGGTTCTCTTGAGCCGGCGGGAGCCACCGCCGAAGGTGCAAGGAAGTGATTAATCCTTGTCTCTTGTGAATTATGACCGATAGATAGGGCTTGCTACCCTTCTATCACCCAGAGAAGGATGGTTTATGATTTATATTTTGATTATAATTATGTCTTTGATTATGAGAAGTTGTGAAGGAGAACTCGTACTCCCCGAGTTAATGTGATTATGAATAAATCTATGAAATGGGAATGGATTCTTAAGTACTTAAAGTTGGTTGTTTTGGCCCTTGGCCTTTAACTTCTTTTAAGTAAATATATCTATTATCACGGGAAACGTTTTAGCTTGCAAAAACCATCCCCAGTTCATGGATCTTTTACGAATTTTGTTAAGTGCTTTCCTCTATATGTATTATAGGTGCGTGTGTTAGCCCCCTCACCAGTCTCTAGGACTGACCCTCGTTGTTGTTTATGTTTTTCCCCTTTTCTTTTGAGTTACAGGTACTTTTAGAGGTTCGAGCTAGGCGGTTGTCCTTGAAGCGTTGTTTGAGGCTAGCTCGAGTCACATGCATTGTATTTCGTTTTATTCTATGCATTTTGATAATTTTGAGAATATGTATAATTTGACACTTCGATTTTGGCCTGGGATAAGTTTGTATATTTGCCTTGTATAAATTGTATACGTTGGATATAATATGTGCTAGCATGTTATGATTTGTAATTACTCGCTTCCGTGAATTTATGTTTAATGCAAGCTCTGTATTAAGGTCTAGACCGCCTAGCTAGTGTGTGTTTTTATTTGTCACACGTTCGTCATGGCTCGGTGCGTGTGCAAAGTTCCCATTTCGTTACACGTGTCAGGTTATTGTGCGGGGGATGTGGCGCCCCTGCGCTCCGGGGTGCTACACATAGGCTATCTTCAAGTCTTATGTTCTTTTGGTCTTGTTTGGTAAGGTGTAGCCAGGTGGGTTTCTCTTCTATTAGATGTAAATTGACCCGATATATCCAACATGAAAGTTTTAAGCCGAGTTATTATATATATATATATATATATATATATATATATATATATATGAGTCCGTTCAAAGAGTCAATGATTTCATGTTAAAACCCTTTACTTCTAATGAACCCTTACCCAAATGTTTTTGCGAGATTTGTGATCACAATGAATGGGGGCCCTGGGAGTAAGTGAACGTGGCTATCTGGGGAGGCATAGGCTGACGGTGATCCCCATGCACTAGTTCTAACAAAATGATGATGTTACCAGCCCTCGCTAGGAGATTAGCGAGGAATGGGAATCGGGCTTTTGGGGCTTCATGGACCCCTCTAGCCATAAAAAATGGGTGGATGGTGCTTTAGCCGATTCCGTCCACTAACCGGAGGAAAAAGGTGTAATTGATTATGAATGAATGAATGATTATAAACAATTATGAATGAATGAATGAATAATGCACACACGAGGAGAAGGTTGGTGAATTTACCCACTCGCCGGGCTCACGTAATGACCTAATGAATGAACGAACGAAATTGATTGTTGTAGTTCCGAGCGTTGTTTTCTTTGTTTCACCTGCTTGGAAAATATTTCAAAAACCTCGCGTGGGATTATAACTGGATGTGGGATTATAGCTAGGCGGGACACTCCCCAACATTAACAATCAAAACATGACAATAAAAGCGGATGCTCTGAACCATTTATACATATAGATACCATATTTACCAAGTGTATACAGAATAGGTACCAATATTAACTATCAATACATTATCATCTCTTATATTATATACTTGCTCAAGTGTTCAAAATGTAGTAACTACGATCATGAAATGAGATACTAAAAGTTCTATACATAACGATACAATGCTAGACTCAGGAAAATGCGAGACCTGACTCAACTCCGGCCTAGCACGACCCGATCAAAAGTACTTGAAAAGTGAAGTATCAGTCTACCGAAGACTGAGTGAGGGGCAATAAATATATATAAGGCACACATCACATGCAAGTTGTATCCTCGGGTGAAGACTTGGAAATGGAATAAATATATAGTTCAAGAATAACTTGTTCTTTGCCCGAGATTACAACTAATCAGTTTAATATGTTAACTTGATCATTTCATGAAACATGTGGCCCCGACGAGTAGGGCTATTCTCCAACCTCTACACCAATCGTGATCAATACGTGCTTGCATGATTAATTCAATACGTGATCATACGTTTCATTTAGTGCTCATTTAGACATATTCATGCTTGAAAACATGCAATAACCCGAGGACAACCCGTGGTGCCGGATCCGTCCCCAGTCTCCTTCTTCCTCCGGGTGATATTGGGTTTGCAAAGTCCAACTATCCACGACATGGTGTGCATAGGGAATATGACTCCCTACGCACGGAACTCCTTCCACCACTAATCTCCTAGTGCCTTCGGGGGTGATCCCAGTGAGGTGAGGATAATTCAGGAGTTACCCGTCAGCCCTTGCTTTCCCGGTTGGCTCCAGAATTACCCTCGGGCCCAAGTGCAATCATGACTCGCCAAAACATGCTTGAAATCATGAACAATCATGGCTTACTTTGTAGCACCCCAACACGTAGAGATGCCACACCCCCGCACTACAGGTCGATCCATTCAGTACCATCCGGGTAAAGCGAACGTGGTCGCCGATGCCTTAAGTAGAAAGGCGAGTGTGGTTAATTTGGAAGTAGGTTCTTCAAGTTCAGGTTCAGAGATTCTGGCTTCAGGGACTTGGTTGGCTAACCTCACAATTATACCGGATTTGAAACAGCAGTTATTGGAGGCTCAAGCCTCGGATGCCGAGATTCAGAAGTTGATAGCTCGTTCCAGTGAGGATCCGAATTCTAAGTTTGGATTGGATAATTTCGGGTTGTTGAGGTTCGAAGCGAGAATATGTGTCCCAGAAGAGCTCAAGAGGATTATACTTGAGGAGGCACATCGCTCGAGGTACTCGATTCATCCGGGAGGTACTAAGATGTATCGGGATCTGAAAAAGAAATTCTGGTGGAATGGCATGAAAAGGGATGTCGCGAATTTCATGAAGCGATGTCTAACGTGTCAAAAGGTGAAGGCAGAGCACCAGAAGCCGGGAGGAACTCTCCAACCACTTCCTATTCCCGAGTGGAAGTGGGAGCAAGTGACGATGGACTTTGTGTCCGGCTTGCCTAGAGTTAAAGGAGGGTTTGATGGAATATGGGTAATTGTGGACAGATTGACTAAGTCTGCCGATTTCCTCAAGGTTCGGATGTCTGAGAAAGTTCCTAAGCTAGCCGAATTGTATGTTCGGGAGATTGTAAGGTTACATGGAGTTCCAGCTAGTGTTGTGTCGGATCGGGATCCACGGTTTACTTCGATCTTTTGGCAGAATCTTCAGAAGTGTTTGGGCACTAAGCTCAAGTTTAGCACAGCTTCGCATCCTCAGACAGACGGCCAGTCTGAAAGGCTAATTCAATACTTAGAGGATATGCTTAGAGCATGTGCTTTGGACTTCCAAGATAAGTGGGATGAGCACCTACCTTTGGTTGAGTTTGCCTATAACAACAGCTATCAGGGTTCGATTAAGATGGCTCCGTACGAGGCACTTTATGGAAGAAAGTGCAGGTCTCCTCTATTTTGGGATATCGAGGATTGGAGGTGGACCGAAGAGAGCAAGCTCGAGAGGGCCGAGCCTAAAGAAAACATTGTTGCTACTATTGAGAAAGTTCATAAGATTCGACAAAGGATGAGAGCAGCTCAAGCCCGTCAAAAGAGTTACGCCGATAAAAGAAGAAGGCCCTTAGAGTTCGAAGTCGGAGATAGAGTCTTTTTGAAGGCATCTCCTAGAAAAGGCTTCACTCGTATAGGTAAAGGTGGAAAGCTTAGTCCTCGTTACCTTGGGCCGTTTGAGACATTGGAAAGAATCGGAGAAACAGCGTATAGATTGGATTTACCACCGAGTATGACCGGGATACACAATGTGTTTCATGTCTCTGAACTCCGTAAGTATTATCCCGATGAGTCAACGATTCTCCCTGTTGAAGAGGGTCAGTTAGAGCCGGATTTGACAATAGAAAAGCATCCGGTTGCAATTCAGGATAGAAAGATGCAAGATTTGAGAAACCGGCAGATTCCTTTGGTCAGGGTACTTTGGAGGGATCAGAAATCCGAGGAATCGACTTGGGAAACCGAGGAGAAAATGAGAAGGTTATATCCGGAGTTGTTTGAGGACTCGAGTCGGACTTGAGGGCAAGTCCTTTTTAAGAGGGAAGGATTGTGACACCCCGACTTTCAGACCGTACAGGTATGACGTGTGTGCGCAATTTATTTTATTTAAATTCATATTCTTTATTCTTTTAATTCTTATTTTAAATATTTCTTATGGATTTGAATGAATTCTATGTGATTATGAATGCCACTTGTTAAGATTTGATTCGTTGATGCTTGAATTAAATTCGGAATTTTCCGTTGTTTTAGTATGATTGGAGAATTACGTGCTATGAACTTAGAATTATGTTCGTTATATGTTTTCGAATCTATTTGTTGAGCTTTTGAATTAATTGTTACGTTCGGAACCTAAAGGAGGTTAAAACGCTTTTAGCGCACCTTGGGTTCCGATATGTGTAATTTGAGCTCGGGAATTCGGATTCGAATTCCGTCACCACCGTTGAACTCGTTTCGACAATTCGGGTTCTATGGACTAAGCCTCATAACCTTTTAAGCTCATTTGGTAATCCGAAATCCGACCGGAAACTCACCTCGCTCTTATATGACTGCCTTTCACTTAATTGCATGTTAGTCCCTCAACTCTTGACATATTACCCTCAAGCTTGGCCCCACACTCCACCAAAACAATGCATAACCATCTCTCTCCCTCTCTTAATCGGTAAAAGCAAGAAAAAGGGAGAAAAGTGCAGCACTTTGGAGCTAAACCCTTCAACCCGTCACTATTCATCCCAAGGAGGTTTTGAGCTCTAATCTCCATTTTCTTCCAACATCTTCAAGGGGTAAGTTAGTATTTGATATGTACATGATATTATGTGCATTTTGAGCTATTGAATCTATGTTTTGAAGTAGGTTTGGTGTATTTATGGAGCTTAACATGAAACTTCAGGGTTTGATGATCTTTCTTGTTCCTTGGGGTTAAGCTTTAGTTTGAAGTTATATATATGATCTCTTATGACTCTAATATGCTTATATGATCTCCCTTTTCAATATGGATGAGTGTGGTGGAAGATACCATTAATGGAAATTCAAATTTTGATTAGATGAACTTGTGATATATAATAATTCTTGAGCTTTTGTGATGAATGGATGATTATATGTTGATTATGAAGTGATTTGTCATGAATTGTTTGAGTTTTGTGGCTTGGATTGGTTGCATGTTGTTGCTGCGTGCTTGCCCTGCTCCCTCCCCTGTTTTTCCCGCAGAGTTACTGTTGCTGCTGTTATTTTTTTTCGAAGAAGACAGGCGAACACGGCCGTGTCAGCTTTATACATGTTTTGGACACGGCCGTGTCAGCCTCTCGACTTGGAGCAATTTATTTTTATAAAACCGGACACGGCCGTGTCCATTTTGTACTGAAACTCAACACGGCCGTGTCAGCCCCTCGTATTAAGCTCCTGAATTTATTTTAATCGGACACGGCCGTGTCCATTTTGAACTAAAACCCAACACGGTCGTGTCATTTGAAAATATGGCGGCGACAATTGCTCGTTTTATCGCTTCGTTGTTTTTCTTTGTATTTTCTTTCTTCGTTTATGATTCGTATGCATCGTTAGCTTGTTATTTTACATGTTACAGGCCTTGTTTTGAAATTGTAATCTTATTTGATATGAATGGTATGAGTATGATTTGGTCTGATCAAATTGGCATGTTTATGCATCTCATTCGCATTCCATGCATTTATAAGCATTTCCGAGCGTCTAAGTGGTTCATATGTGAGTCTAAGTCTCGGGTCTTGTGTTCTTTTGTTTCAGAGCCTCTTCACGAAGTTAAAGAGCCCGAGGTTTAGGTGTTCGGTTGCTTCTTTTGTCCGATTTTCACTCCGCTTCCACTTCAAGGTGAGGGTTAGGATCTTTTCTTGTAGATAAACGACCTATGGCCTTTATGTTATTGATTTCGTATCTCGCATGTGGCTATATATGTATTATATGGTTAAATACGAATGCTTATGATACGTTTATGATTTTATGAATCCCTTTTTTTTCGAATTTATGAAAATGGTATAAGTATGGGCGTATATGAGCTTATGATTTTGAATCCCTTGTACGTTTCCATTATGGTCTAGCGAGTTGTGCCCTGAAAGATGGGATTATGGTTTGATTTCGAATTCTTGGGCCCTGGAGGTGTGGGTAAGGGAGACCCGGTGTGGCCGTTGGGGTCACCGGTTATCACCCCTGTGCACACGCTCCTTTGAAGTACCGACGCGTGACTCTGAGGGAGATGGAGAAGGCATCGTTCTTTGAGCCCTCGGTGAATAACCGGGGAAGGCATATCGTGGGTTAGCTACCCCGTATGTATATAGAATCCATATGGGTGGAGAGGGTTTGATTCCCGATCACCAAGGCGTTGAGGAGTTATGAATTTATGAATTCTTATGTATTTATGATTTGTATGAGGAGTTGAGGAGGTCCGTACTCGCCGGACGTTTATGTTTCCTTTTATGCTTTGGTGGTTGTGAAACGAGTTAGGATTTCCTTTGTATTATATTTATGTTCAAAAATGATTTGATATGTAAAACCCTAGCTCGGTTCATGATCGACCCCTTATGATTTTATGCTATGCTCTATATGTATTTATGGTGTGGGTGTGCGTTAGCCCCCCTCACTCTGTCGAGTTTTGACTGACCCCTTCCTTTTAACACTTTAGTTGTAGGTTTCTCGAGCTAGGTGGGGAAGTGCGTCGGTCGTGTCGTACTTTCGAGTTTAGGTCGAGTAGGCATATTTACCTGCTGCATTTTGATTACTTCTATGAATTGTTTTGAATCCTAAATATGTATTCGGAGATTTATGTTAATACTTGACCTATTTTTGGGCCGTCAGTCCGTTGTTTATGATGTATATGTTAGTATAGAGCTCCTTTGCAATCCTTATGTTGTTGCTTCCGCATTCTTATTGTTTGTTTTGCGCGCTCTGTTTGTGTTGTAGCCCCGCTTAGCCTAGCGTGCGAGTGTAGGTTCCTGTTCGCTTAGGCTCGGACTCATGTATGGAAATCCATTTCATATGTGGGTTCGGGTTTAGGTGCGGGGGATGTGGCAGCCACCGTTCCAGGCGCTACAATCTGCGTACTCTCCCACCAGGAGTAGGCCTCGCCCTGGATCAAAGTAAGGGTACAGCGGGCTTTCTCCTGAGTATCACATGGTATGAGTTGCCAAATCCTTTCAACCTCTTTTAACCACATCTCCGCCTGAATGTCGTCGCCCTTGTGGAACTTCGGGGGACGCTGATTCTGGAACTCCCGTAATATGGTTGAAATGGGGTTCTCCTGGGGTGCTACGGGTGCTGGTGGTGTTCGAGGAGCCCTTTCTTGTAGCCTCTGGTCAATCAGCCCTACCACTGCGTTCATAAAATCCTGGGGCTATGCCGGAACAGGTGGAGGAGGAGGTGATCTCTCAAGGCGATGGTGGCGGCAATGATGATGATGCCAATATCTCGGGGATTGATCATGATGATGTCTATCACGATCCATCCTGAAATCCAATCACTACACATGCGTGGTTTGATTAATAAATGCAAATGTGTGCATATAATTCCATAACGTCAATAAACACACAGTTAAAGAAGATCACATAACTCAAGTAATGCAAGAATTCAAGTAAATCAAACAATTCAATTAAATGCAAACTCTCAAGTAACAAGTAATCCTATGCCGTGCGACCTAGACTCAATTGACACGACTCAAGAACCTCGGTTTTGCAACCGGGCTCTGATACCACCTGTAGATGTAGCACCCTAACCCCCAAGGCACTACATCCCCCGCACTATAGTCTCGATCCACATACGAAATGGATAATCCGTACATAAACCAAAACTATAGCGAACGGGTGACAATCAAAATAAAGGAGCTAGGTTGGACACTCCCCAACATTAACAATCAAAACATGACAATAAAAGCGGAAGATCTAAACCATTTATACATATAGATACCATATTTACCAAGTGTATACATAATAGGTACCAATATTAACTATCAATACATTATCATCTCTTATATTATATACATGCTCAAGTGTTCAAAATGTAGTAACTACGATCATGACATGAGATACTAAAAGTTCTATACATCACGATACAATGCTAGACTCAGGAAAATACGAGACCTGACTCAACTCCCGCCTAGCATGACCCGTTCAAAAGTACCTGAAAAGTGAAGTATCAGTCTACCGAAGACTGAGTGAGGGGCAATAAATATATATAAGGCACATATCACATGCAAGTTGTTTCCTCGGGTGAAGACTTGGAAATAGAATAAATATATAGTTCAAGAATAACTTGTTCGTTGCCCAAGATTACAACTAATCAGTTTAATATGTTAACTTGATCATTTCATGAAAGATGTGGCCCCGGTGAGTAGGGCTATTCTCCAACCTTTACACCAATCGTGATCAATACGTGCTTGCATGATTAATTCAATACGTGATCATACGTTTCATTTAGTGCTCATTTAGACATATTCATGCTTGAAAACATGCAATAACCCGAGGATAACCCGTGGTGCCGGATCCGTCCCCAATCTCCTTCTTCCTCCGGGTGATAGTGGGTTTGCAAAGCCCAACTATCCACGACATGGTGTACATAGGGAACATGACTCCCTACGCACGGAACTCCTTCCACCACTAATCTCCTAGTGGCTTCGGGGGTGATCCCAATGAGGTGAGGATAATTCAGGAGTTACCCATTAGCCCTTGCTTTCCCGGTTGGCTCCAGAATTACCCTCGGGCCCAAGTGCAATCATGACTCGCCAAAACATGCTTGAAATCATGAACAATCATGGCTTGCTTTGTAGCACCCCAACACGTAGAGATGCCACACCCCCGCACTACAGGTCGATCCACATATGAAATGGTCGGTCCATACATGAATCAACCTATAGCGAATGGGTTACAATGCACAGAAAACAACAAGCTAGACGAGCCTAAATCATACATCCAACAGGACAAAGCAGAAGCACGATATACTATCGATCATTTATCAAGTAATGTATGCTTGGATTTTACATATCAATACATTATCATCTCCCAAATACTTAACAATTAAGATTAACAATAATTGCTGTGAAATGACAAATAAATAGATGCACCGTATGGGCTCGACTGCATGGGTCGACTCAGCTTGATTCCTGCCTAGAATGTACCTGCACGAATATTGCATGTATATTGATTTCACGAATAACCATATCACTCCATTAAACACCATCACTCCAATCACACCAATCTCCAATCACTCCATCACTCCAATTCCCATTCCCTCCATCACTCCAAGAACCTCCATTACTCCAATCACGATAACACGATAATGGGAAGGTAGCGAGCCTTCACCATTCACAATTACACGATAACACGATAGGACTTTGTTCTTCCTGTGGTTGGACGGACAACCACCAGCCCGAAGACCAGCCCAGCGTCCTCACTAAGGGGGACCTGGCCAGGAGAACGCGTTATTCCTGTGGTTGGACGGACAACCTCCAGCCCGAAGACTAGCCCAGTGCCCTCACTAAGGAGGACCTGGCCAGGAGAACGCATGTACACGATACCCGAATTACTTTGCATGATCCTGACAATGACACGATAATCACGGTACGTGCATGGCTTGGCATGACCTGACTTGCTTGCTAGCGAGTGACACGACGATTCAAGAATGTATGAACGCGGTTATTGAGCACGATCTCCGTTCTGGAATACCCTGGGCAAGGAACAGAACAATTGTACCCTCGTTAGACCATAACTTGATAACACTATCCGATAAAACACACGGCATGATCAAGTGACGAGGTGGCTTGCAATGAACAATGTAGCTTGATATAATCATATTATTGCATGATATTGATCATATAACATCATGTTGGGATCATTTAAATAATTAGAGAAGGAATTGGAATTGTTACATTTATGCAGAATGTTTCTGTACTTCCAGGGGTATGGGAACGGTCGTTCCAGGTTTTAATAGAAAATGGGAAGGGTCGTTCCCCCTCTCCCGACGCTGCTCCCGAAGATGGGAACGGCCGTTCCTGTCTTGTGAGACAAAGTGGGAACGGGCGTTCCCATCCTCGCCGCCCTTCACGTTATTCAAATTATGGGAACGGGAAGGGTCGTTCCCGTTTTACAGAAGATGCAGAAGAACAGGGGACGAAGCAGGGGATGCACGAAATCATCTCCAAATTGATCCACACTCCTATAATTCTATCTTAATTGCAATAAATCATAATAATCACATGCTAGCATACTTAAGGTATAATAAAATTCAACATAAACACTTAAATCATGCTTGATCATCACCATTTATCAACTTCAAGCTCATAGATGCATTCATCATATAACTTCATAATTTCGAAGATTTATGTATAGAATTCAAGTCTAAAGCTTATAGTCATGCTTCTAAAGAATAAAACACAAGCTATTTCATACAAATCCTAACCCTAGCTTCATATATAAATTTCAAGAAAACATGTATGCTTCCCTCTCTTTCCTTGAAGAACTTAGAAGATGAAGATGAGGTTGAGATGATGATGATGGAGATCCAAGACTCTCAATTCCTCCAAACATTAGCTTGGAATGGATGAATTCTTCTTCTCCCTCTTTTGATGTTTCATCATGAAAAATGGGAGCAAATATGGTGTGCCTCTCTTGTGTATGATGAAAGATGAAATAAAATGGAAGCATATAGAAATATTTAACGTGATTCATCTCTTGAAATTGATGAAATGGCTTAATTTGTAATCAAGTCCCTCAAGTTATATGAGTTATGCAATTAAGTATAAAGGATTTGGAAAATGTTCAATTAAGTCCAAGAATGTTTGTGCAATTTAGTCCACTAGTTTAAAATAATGAGCAATTAAGGGCATATAACAATTAAGGCATATTTGGCAATTAATTCGCGTACCTAGAAAGCTGGAAATTGGGGTGTTATATGCTTTCTTGAAAATGTTTAAAGTTTGAAAACGTTTATGATTATAATAGGTTTTGGCCGAAATCAACACATAAGGGTTGTAAGGTTCTAAGTACATTAAACAAAACCTCACCTTTGCTTACAAAATGAAACAAGGATATGCTCTAAGGAGCTTGCTCCTCGTCCACGACCTCGTGACCTGTGCAAACATGACGTGTATACGTGAGACATGACTCAAAATGGACCAAATAGGACGAACGGCAAAAATGCAACGAGATGACGAGCAATGAACAATGTGGCATGAAAATATCTTGTTTTGGTAGATATTCAATCATATAATAGCAATTTAGGGTCAAAGAAATCATTGGAGCAATGTGCTAAAAATTTAATTTTATGCAGAAACTTTTGTTTTGCCACACGTATGGGAACGGCCGTTCCGGCTTCTCTTTGAAAATGGGAAGGGCCGTTCCCATGGCCATCCGAGAACGCGCCAACGTTTTATCTTTTAAAATTACGCTTTAGCTGGGAACGGTGCAGTGATCTTAGAGAAATCCTGAACGAACCTTTTATAACATCCGGCCAATGCCAAGAAGCTCCCGACTTCCGAGGCATTCTTTGGTTTCTCCCATTTAAGCAAGGCCTCAATTTTCGAGGGATCGACTTCCAAACCCTTGCCTGAAATCACATGTCCCAAGAAAGCAACCCGATCGATCCAAAACTCACATTTACTGAATTTAGCAAATAACTGATGCTCCTTTAAAGTCTGTAGAACAAGCTTAAGATGCCTCGCGTGCTCCTCGGTAGATTTTGAGAATACCAAAATATCATCGATAAAAATTACCACAAACTTGTCGAGGAAAGGCCTGAAAATCCGGTGCATCATATCCATGAAAGCTGCAAGAGCATTAGTTAACCCAAATAGCATAACCATGAACTCGTAATACCCGTACCGAGTATTGAATCCCGTCTTTGGAATATCCTCTGCTCGAATTCGCAGCTGGTAGTACCCCTGTCTTAAATCCAATTTTGAGTAGACCATGGAACCCTGAAGGATATCAAATAATTCCTCGATATGTGGAAGGGGATATTTATTCTTGATAGTCATCTGGTTCAACTCCCGGTAATCGATGCACATCCTTAACGTCCCGTCCTTTTTCTTTACAAATAACACCGGTGCTCCCCAGGGTGAAGAACTCGGCCTGATGTACCCAACTTCCAATAATGCCTCCAGCTGAACCTTTAATTCTTTCAATTCCACTGGAGCCATCCGGTATGGAGTCTTCGAATACGTCCCTGCATTTGGATAAAGATCAATTACAAACTCAATCTCTCGCTCGGGAGGCAAAGAATCTAACTTCTCTGGGAAAACTTCAGGAAATTCCTTTACCACTTCCGTGTCTTCCAATTTCACCTGATCCTTAGGCTTATTCAGAATGTAGGCAATGAACCCTGTAGCCCCGTCTCTGACCAATTTCTGAGCTTCTGAGAATGAAAGTAGGGGTACTGTCTTCGAAGTCCAACCCGTAGTAACCTCTGAACCTAACTGTACTTTCTTTGCTCGATAGTCGATTGTAGCATAGTGCCTGTACAACCAATCCATCCCCAAAATAGACCCGTATCTTTCCATCGGCATTACAATGAAATATGTCAAGAACTCTCGACCCTCAATCACCACTGGAACATCCCTGTAAACCTGATTCGTCTCTCGTCTACTACCGAAAGGAGAACTAACTAAATAATGCGCAGAAGAGCACGTAGCAGGCAAAGATAAAGTAATAGCAATAGAGTGCGCAAGAAAGGAGTGTGTAGCTCCTGGATCAAATAATGTATGGATGTTCGTGCCATGAATACATATTGTACCTTCAACTACTGCAGCGGGGTCGATCTCAGCACCCTGCTCCTCTCCAGCTAATGCGTAAGCTCGAGCTCTCATAAGTGGCCTCGGACCTGCAGGTGGCGGATCCTGACGATCCGGACATCCGTCTACCCGATGCTCGTCACTCCCACAGATCAAACACAAACCCAATGGTCGCCTGCAGTTATCATAAGTATGTGTAGGAAGTCCACAAAATCTGCAACCCGGTTTCTGAGGTGGCTGCGGTGGTGCTGGAGCTCGTGGAGCCTTCTGAGGTGGTCTTGTAGCTTTAAATTTCTTCCCGGAGTCTTTCGGTGTTGGAGGTGCAGAATAAACTATAGGCCTCTTTCCTGAACTCGACCCCTGTCCTGACCTCGAGCCTGAAACCTGTCCAGTGCGGGGAATAGGCTTCCTGGCAATGTCTGAATCCTCTGCCTTCAAAGCTTTGGTGGTAGCCTTGGCCCAGGTGCTAGTATTTGCAGCCTTCAACGCATCCTGTATATCGGGCCGGAGTCCCTGCACGAACTACATCGCCTTATGGAAGTCATCATTCGCTATGTTGGGTGCATAGCGAGAAAGTCTCTCAAACTCAGCGATATACTGACCAACGGACCTCCCTCCATGCTTTAACTAGGTAAACTCCCACAGCCTACGGGTACGGGAAGCTGGAGGAATGAACTTGTTTCTGAACTCCCGTGCAAATACCTCCCATGTAATATTTGTCCCAGCAGCCTCCAAAACTGTCTGAGTGCTCTCCCACCAGGAGTAGGCCTCGCCCTGAATCAGAGTAAGAGTACAACGGGCTTTCTCCTGAGTATCACAAGGAATGAGATGCCAGATTCTCTCAACCTCTTTCAACCACATCTCCGCCTGAATATCATCGCCTTTATAGAACTTCGGGGGACGCTGATTCTGAAACTCGCGCAATATAGCAGAAACGGGGTTCTCCTGGGGTGCTACGAGTGCTGGTGGTGCTGGAGGGACCCTTTCTTGTAGCTTTTGATCAATCAGCCCAACTACTGCACTCATGAAATCTTGGGGTTGTGCCTGAGGAGGTGGAGGAGAGGGGGACCTCTCACGGCGATGACGATGATGCCGATGTCTCGGGGATCGATCACGGTGATGTCTATCACGATCCATCCTGAAATCAAATCACTACACATACGTAGTTTGATCAATAAATGCTAATGTGTGCATATAATTCCATAATATCAATAAGCACACATTCAAAGGAGATCAAATAGCTCAAGTAATGCAAGAATTCAAGTAAATCAAGTAATTCAATTAAATGCAGACTCTCAAGTAACAAGTAATCCTATACCGGGCGACCTAGACTCACTTGACACGACTCGAGAACCTCGGTTTTGCAACAGGGCTCTGATACCACCTGTAGATGTAGCACCCTAACCCCCAAGGCACTATATCCCCCGCATTATAGCCCGATCCACATACAAAATGGACAATCTGTACATAAACCGAACATATAGCGAACGGGTGACAATCAAGAAAATAACGAGCTAGGCGGGACACTCCCCAACATACACAAACCAAGACATGAGATTAAAAGCGGAAGCATCTCAATTAATACGTATAGGTACCATATTTACCAAAATACATACATAGTATGTACCAACATTAACTATCAATACGTTATCATCTCTTATGCAATATACATGTCCAAGTATCCAAAATGTGATAACAATGATCATAACATGATATATCAAAGGTGCTATACATGAATGGTACATAGCTACTCGTTGAAATGCAAGACCTGACTCAACTCCCGCCTAGCAAGACCATGACCAAAAGTACCTGAAAAGTGAAGTATCAGTCTCCCGAAGACTGAGTGAGGGGCAATATATATATATAACACACGTCACATGCAAGTTATAGTCTCGGGGTGAAGACTTGGAAATGAAATCGATATAAAGTTCGAGAATAGATTATTCTTTGCCCGAGATTACAACTATCCAATTTAACATGTTAACTTGCTCATTTCATGAAACATGTGGCCTGGTGAGTAGGGCAATTCTCCAACCTTTACGCCAATCGTGAACAATACGTGCTTGCATGATTAATTCAATATGTGATCATACATTTCATTTAGTGCTCAATTATACATAATCATGATTAAAGCATGCAATAACCCGAGGATAATCCGTGATGTCGGATCCGTCCCCAGTCTCCTTCTTCCTCCGGGTGATAGTGGGTTTGCAAGGCCCAACTATCCACGACATGGTGTACGTCGGGAAAATGACTCCCACGCACGGAACTCCTTCCACCACCAATCTCCTAGTGGCTTCGAGGGTGATCCCAAAGGTGAGGATAGCTCGAGAGTTACCAATCAGCCCTTGATTTCCCGGTTGGCTCAAGAAACTACCCTCGGGCCCAAGTGCAATATGACTCGCCAAACATGCTTGAAATCGTGAACAATCATGACTTGCTTGCTCGAAAATGTTTATAGTTTGAAAAACGTTTATAGATATAATAAGTTTTGGCAGAAAATGTCACATAAGGGTTGTAAGGTTCTAAGTACCTAAAACAAAACCTCACCTTTGCTACAAAATAAAACAAGGATATGCTCTAGGGAGCCTGCTCCTCGTCCACGACCTCGTGACCTGTGCAAACACGACGTGTATATGTGAGACATGACTCAAAATGGACCAAATAGGATGAACGGCGAAAATGCAACGAGATGGCGAGCAATAAAAAATGTAGCATGAAAATATCTTGTTTCGACATGTATTCAATCATATAATAGCAATTTTGGATCAAAGAATGCAATGGATCAACATGTCAAAAATCGAATTTTATACAGTAGCTTTTCTTCTGTCAGACGGATGGGAACGGCCGTTCCGGTTTCCCTTTGAAAATGGGAAGGGCCATTCCCGTGTCCCTTTAAAACGTGCCAGCGTTTTTAAAATAAAAGTGCGCCTTAGATGGGAACGGCCCTTCTGGCCCGCAGGCCAAAATGGGAACGGCCGTTCCCAAGTTCGGCCGCCTAATTCAAAACATCAGCGTGGGAACGACCGTTCCCATTAAGCCTTAAGGCGGGAAGGGTCGTTCCCTCTTCTGCAACTTAAAGAAAACAGAGCAGCAACTGTGGCACAACAACAAAGCTTCCAAAAACCCAAGTTTTAAATCACCAAGTTCATGATTTCTGGGGAATATGATGCATACATGTTCAACAAGCAATAACACTCCATCTAAACACATAAATCATGGAAAAATTATCAAAGATCATGAGTTTCAAGTTCATGCACCAATCTTCACAAAATCTCAAATTTTGGTATGAATTCATGCTATAAGTCATGGTATAATCATGTAATCATGCTTCAACAACAATTAATCCATTTAAACCATGATTTCTCAAACCCTAGCTAATCCATATTTGATCAAGAATCATCAAACCATGCACACACCCACCTTTGAAGAACAAGAAATGGAGATAGAAGAAGAAGATGGTGTCTAAGCTTCAAATCTTGAATTATTTCTTGAAAAATCTTGGTGAAAATGATGAAAATCTCTCCTCCCTTCTTGCTTGACTGAACCAAGAATGAAAGGAGCAAATATGTTGGTGAAATTTTGGATGAAATTGATCATAGAAGCTTGAGGAAGTTATATCACGTAATGCATCTTTTTGATTTGAGTGAAATGTTCAATTTGCCATTCAACCCTCCAAGAGTTCAAGCCATGCAATTGAGGATATATAATTTTGAAATATAATCAATTAAATCCTTGAAAGTTTATGCAACTTGGTCCCTAAAGTTAGAAAATGCTCAAGTAGGGACATGTTCGATAATTAAAGCACCCCCGGTAATTATTTCACGTAATAAATATTTTTCCATGACTTGAAATAATTTTCCAATGATATGATTTCATATAACTCACATAAATAATGTATCATGAATTTTATAAAAATATGGAATGTCACGTAGGAAAATAGAAATTTAAAAGAATGAAAATAAATCCTACGCTCAAAACTCACACATGGCGTGCTTACCTGTTCATCAGGAACCGGGGCGTTACATTCCATGATGACTTGGAGGGATTTGAGATGAGAGGAATCAAAAGGGGTGATTATTGAAAAACTTGGATCAAATTTCAAGAATCACTAAGAAAGGTTTTATCTTCGAATTAGGGACTGAATGGGCTGGAACCAAATCCACATTTAAAGGCTTGAAGCGGATGAAGGGATAATGCAAATAAAAGATGAGAAAGGATACACGAGAAGATTGATCTAAACTTTGGGAATCGATGGTCTCAACTTGAATTAGGAACGGATTCATGAAGAAGTAAACCGTGGTGGTGTAACACCCCAAACGGAGGATGCCACATCCCCCGCACTAAGACCCAGACTCGGTCACGAAATGGAAAGTCCATGCCCAAATCCGAATCATAGCGAACGAGAGACCAACTCACACACTAGGCTAGGCGGATCTAACCTGACAAACTCAGAGTACGGAAGCAATTAAAACCAATAACAATAGATAGCGGAAGCATTTAGAACAAAACATGCAAAGCAGGTGACGGGTTCAACTAGCATAAATACCTAGTCCCGAATCAATTCATAATCCAACATAATAAACAGCATAAGCGTCATCATAATATCTACTAACATCCAAATAATAGTTACTAACCCCACACGGGTTTAAGTCTAAGTAGAATATGAACATAACCTTCAAGTGTGAAACATAAATACATAACATAAATAAAGTATGCGACGAATGCATCCTAATACCAACTAGACTGACAAGTGTGACTCAGGAGACTCACTTCCGCCTAGCTCAAGCCAAAAGAAAACCTGCAAACTAAAAGATAAATGAGGTGTCAGTCAACTGACTGAGTGAGGGGGCTAACGCACACCCACAATATATATATACAGAGCACAGCACATATCAAAAGGGTGGACTCATGAACCGAGAATAGGTGTTGCATACCAAAGTGTTTCAAAGCAAAACCCAAATATATATATATATATATATATATACTTAGAAAACATTTTCAGAAACTCTATTCCGATTCATGATTCCCATAACATATCATATCATATGCTCGACGAGTACGAGCTTCCAACCTCAACTCCTCATATCATAACAAAACATAAATAACATACCAACCTCAACTCCGGGTGATGGTAGGGTTGCGAGACCCTAACCATCCATACAGTCGAGGGGAGTGCTAATGCTACTCAAACCCTCAGGACTCCGTTTCCCAACCAAACCTCCTGGTGGGTCCCGGTACATCCTCTTCATACAGATGGAGACTACGCACAGGTATAACCCCGACGGCCCAATACCGTCCCGGGGGCTCCTTACCTGTAGCTCCTGGGCCCCATAACAGAGCAGAACATAAAATATACCAACTTTCATGGCAATCTCGCTACATAATCATAACATAACTTACCTTTCCGAAAAAGCTTACATATGCCTCAAAAACTGGTTTTTATATATATATTCCCATGCTGCATGGATATAGCCCGAAGGCACCCGCCCACACAGGACAAACACACGTACATTCCCACGCTGTAGGGATATAGCCCGAAGGCACCCGCCCACGCAGGACACACGCATAAGGTCATAAATATATCATATCCAACACATACATATCTATAGTAAGGTATACTCGCATGCAAGGGTAGAAATCAGCATGTAAAGGCCATAGGTCGCATAACTATACAAAATCCTAAACCTCACCTGAGAAATGACGAGATACCAGAACTGACAAGACGAATGCATACTCAATCAGGTTGTCTCCACCCTGGAGATCACTGTACAGAAAAGGGAATACAGTGTACTCATGAGACAAGACTCAGACATAAACCATAGAGACGCACGGTGAAGCTCAACATGATCATGGAATGGCGTGAAGTGATATGAAATATTAAAACATGTTATAAATGTGTTCATGTGTACGATTAATGTTCCACAGAGTAAATAAACAAGCGTCGAGTTCATATACACGGCATAAATATATGATCGATGGCAATAAAATGTTCTAGCAATTTAAGGATCAATCAAATCATATTATATTAAGTAAACTAATGCTCAAACGCTCGGATTAATTTAGATTAATACGTGTATGTTGTTCAATTTCTCAAGAGTGGAACATTGTAATACACACTAATCACAACATACAATTTATACTTGATCACAATTCCAAACAGATAAATCATTAATTCAAGAGTTTCTTAATTGAAGTTTGAATTCACTAACTAATCAGTACTACTCAAGGCATGTACTAAAACCAATTTAAATAGTAGATGCATTAGTATCTTACATTATATAACTACATATATATATATATATATATACACCATAGTATGCAAGCACCCATGCACAACAGGTTAACTTAATAACCAATTAATCCAACAACACTCCCATTAATAATTTACACACGTGCATTCAATACGAACTCTCCTAGTTGAAGCTTAAATCCAATATACTAATTAATTTCATAAATTTACACACACGCACACTCCCAAAGAATTACACATCAAACTGATCACATGTTACACTTTAAAATTATGAATCAAATTTCTTGTATTCAAATGCAACTTAGATTACATACCAATTACTCTTATATGTCACTAGGGACACAATTGGTTTAGCAAATATACCATCAGTTTCCTTATTACCAAATCAACCCAAATTACACGTAGAATTACAAGTCCAAATTATCAATTATTAAATGTACATTTCACTGGATAACATTCATACCAATACCAATTAAAAGACCAAACCAACTATCCCAAACACCACATGTAGATTCATACACTCATATACAAAGTGTACAATACAATTTCTAATTAAACCATCTCACTTAAATCACAATTGTAAATCTCCAATTCATCCCAAACTTTACAGTTATTACAGATCAGTACAAGTACACCTTAATTTCTTAAGTCACTGGATCATATTTACCCACAATCCATTATTTAGAAGATTAAATCTGCATAACTATAGATACCATAAAATACTTGTCGGTTCGATGCTCAAACATTCAACATGAAACGCAATTCATAATTATATAAAACAATCACTAAAGACGCTTATCAAATCTGAATTACATAAATATAGTATATAGCTTGAAGATAAATTACAATTAATCAAGAAACAAATGAAATTAGTTAGGCTCACATTAATGGGCAGAATGGGGTTGTCGGAGGGAGAGTTATCTCAACAGCAGAAGATAGTTCATCGGATGGCTGAGTTAGATGGTGTTTATCGAAAACCTACGGTGATGAAGTGGTGTTCATCGACTGCTGCATCTCTCACCGACTGACGGTGGGGGTTGGATCTGGACCTTGACAACAGCGGTGGTCCGCGTCGGAATCGTGGCCAAAAGGTTACGGTTGTCGGCGTCTAAAGCGACGGAGGGTGAGCTCTTCGTATGTTGCCCTAAATACGATAGAGAAGAGGGAGAAGCGAACTGGTAGCAGGGATGGCTGCTTGGTGGTCGGCGACGGCTTGTCGTTGGAGATGACGGTGGTGGAAGAAGCTTTCTACTGTATCCCCTCAGATTAGTGACTGGCGGTGGTTGTTGTCCAACAAATCGGCCGGAGACGAGCGGCGCGTGAAGCTAGTGGCTGGATCTAACCGAAAATGGTGGCGGCATGAAGAGGACTCGCCGGATCTAGAAGAATCCAAGCCATGGTGTGCTTATGGTGGTGAAGGGCTGAGTCACGGCGGCGGTTCGCTGGAGAAGAAGGCTGCTGCGCCGATACTAGAAACCGAATGGGGAAGGGGTCCTTGGAGTGGTGTCGGTGAACGAGAGGGGAGGGAAAAGTGGTGGCTGGCCGTACCTCGCCGACGAAAATGGTGGTTGGCAGCAACTTCGCAGGTGGAGGAGATGGCGCCGCTGCTGAAGATCGAGAGGGATGAGATGCTGTTGCCGGAATCTATGGCTCTCCGAAGCTGGTGGATGGTGATGGCGCGCAGACTGGCCTTCTTCCTCGCAACAAGTGGCGACATGACGGCAGAGGGTCGTGGTGGTGGCGGAAAGGTGGAGATGGAGGAGCTGTTGTGCCGTTGTTGCTGAGCTTATAAGGCTGAGATGGGGGGTGGTCTCGCCGGAGAAGGAGGCGTTGCGGCGATGGTGGAGATTGGCAGAGCAACTGCTGCGCTGCTGCTTCTCGGAAGAGAGGAGAGAAGAGAAAATGGTGCAGCTGCTATGGTTTTCGGTTAAGAAGGGATAAATTTCCAAAAATTATGATTAAGCCCCTCAAGAACTCAGTTGATGCGATTGAGTCCTCCAATTCCCAATAAGATCAATTAGGTCCAATTAATGTTTAAGAAATTATAAAAGTACCCCCAAGATTTTAAAGTAGTATACAATTAAATCCAATTTGATTCCTCATAATTAGAAAATGATCCCAACGTCCGATAATTACAATTTAACCCACATAATTTAAATTAAAGAGCAAATAGGTACTAGGCACATATTCCAATTAAGTCCACATATTTTCACAAGATCGCAATCGAGTTAATTAAACTGTTAAAACATGAACAAGGCAATTCAAGCACAAGCAGAGTTAAATAAATAATAATCCAATCGCACAAAAACGACATCGTATCTTGCTCTGAAAATACGGGGTGTTACAACCTTCCCCCCTTAAGAGAACTTGGTCCCCATGTTCCACTCCTGAGCTTAGAAAAACTTCGAGTTGATAGTGTCTTAACCCTTCTCAAGAAATTACGTAAAACATAGCCTCCGTTGTAAAGTTTACTCTCATTGTCTTTTCTGAACCTTTCTCGCGATGTCTCGTTATCATTGGGATCCCTTTGAGTACTGGACTGTTGCTTACATCAAGTTGTTCGATCATTCTCATAAAACGAATAGTTGTCACTGCACTCAACTTCGATGGCATTGCAAACTCGTCACTTGCAGACAGTAGCCAGGACAACGTGTAACGCAACCATAACAAACAAGAGAGAATCCCATCTCTCAGCAGAAGAGGTGAGAGAACCCGTTCTCTCGAGCACAGATTTGAGAGAACCCCGTCTCTCAAGCACAGAATTGAGAGAACCCCGTCTCTCGGCCTAAGTCGGACAGATTCCAACATCTCCCAACATTCTAGTTTGAGAAAATCCAGCATTTCTCAAACCCCTAAATTCAAGAGAATCCAGCATCTCCTGAATACCTAAGTACAAGAGAATCCAACATCTCTCGTGCACAAATCTTAGAAAGAATCCAACATCTTTCTATCACATAAATAGAGAGAATCCTATATCTCTCCAACACGTAAAAGAGGGAGCCTAAGGTCTCCCTTGCACATAAATCCACTGATCAGCTATTCATACATACGCACATCATAGTAATACTTGAAGAAAAGTATGCGATGCATGTTTGGTGTACCTTATACAACTGATATCGGTGTCCCTTGAGTATAGATTCAATGCTCATACCTCAACTCAAGGGGGATATCGCGATGGAATCCCTATAAAACAAGGTTACAGTATGTATGTATGTTATATGAGAAGTTAGTGAGAAATCAAGAGAGTTTTAAATCACATAGGCACGAATAGTTCACATAAGTACATAACTCATTCATTTCAGCAACAGTTCATAACAATTAGAAATTTCAAGTTACAAATACTAGATCAAGTATCCAAGTTATCACAATTAAAACAACAATAGTCATCACCCACATCAACTAAAACAAGGTAAGAGTATTTAAGTGATGCATGTGTGCGAATGCCATGAATGCTTGGCGTACCGATCACCGTAGTGTCAAACTCTTGACAGGAAGTTGAGACGAAGTGGTAAGAGTTGATTAAGCCGATAATGATGCAATCCTTGTCATCTGAACTTCTTGTCTTAAATCTTTTGATGTGAAGAGGCAAATCAGCAATTATGTCCATCATCCAACTCTCTACTAAACCATAATCCTTGCTCAACCAGAATCATCCACAGTCTCCTTCAAGAACTCTGACTTATGTGTTAAACCTTAGTCTGCTCATCCTCAAGGAATTGCCCATAATTCGATAGCCAATCAGAAATCTATCTCAGAGCTACGTTGGACGGTCGTGGTATTAGGCACTTCCCAAAATAATTCATGGGTTTCGATTCTAAAACTTGAGTAAAGTCTTTCGACATTTAAGTGATCTATTCCCACCTCAGCAGAATCTTCCATCTCACCTTGAGGAAAACACCCAGAGAGCCAACAACCAATCTGGTCTTGTTGTTTATTAACTCTAAATGGTACCGAAATCTTCAACACTCACCCATGGTTTGTAGCTCGTTGCTTAAGTAACATGGTTACCTATCCACATCCCTTGAACTTGATCGGATCTTATTTGATCGGATTCTTCTACATTAACTCGTTTCCATCAACAAGGTGACTACTTCCAAATAAACGAATCCTCAAGATTAAAATTCGTCAAACTTCATCTTTCAATTGACTTTAAAATAGTAAGTCAACATAGCAAATCCCTTTCCTTCAACTCTGAACCTTTTCACGACCGTTGATCTTGGTGAAGAATCCCTTCATCTTCGAATTATGGTGTGTTTTTGTTGTAGTGCCAATAGGTAGTGTTGACGGAGGAAAAATCTCAGTGTTGACTCATAGAGCACCCTGAAATTCAAATACTAAATTCGATGCATGTGGATTAAGATGCAAATGAAATGTAACAAGTATATCACGTAAATACAACAATTAGTTGTAATTTATAAAGCACATAAAATAAGATGTTGCATAATCAAAGTCATAATGTGCACACAAACATAAAATCACGAAACAATTCACGCAGAAGGGTCAAAGTATCAAGTCAAACAAATGCGATGCGCAGTTATTCCTATGTCGTACGACCTAGACAGACTCAACACGACTCAAGAGCTCGGTTTTGCAACCTAGAGCTCTGATACCACTTAAGGATGTAACACCCCAATCGGAGGATGCCACATCCCCCGCACTAAGACCCAGACTCGGTCACAAAATGGAAAGTCCATGCCCGAATCCGAATCATAGCGAACGGGAGACCAACTCACACGCTAGGCTAGACGGATCTAACTTGACAAACTCAGAGTACGGAAGCAATTAAAACCAATAACAATAGATAGCGGAAGCATTTAGAACAAAACATGCAAAGCAGGTGACGGGTTCAACTAGCATAAATACCTAGTCCCGAATCAATTCATAATCCAACATAATAAACAGCATAAGCGTCATCATAATATCTACTAACATCCAAATACTAGCTTACTAACCCCACAAGGGTTTAGGTCTAAGTAGAATATGAACATAACCTTCAAGTGTGAAACATAAATACATAACATAAATAAAGTATGCGACGAATGCATCCTAATACCAACTAGACTGACAAGTATGACTCAGGAGACTCACTTCCGCCTAGCTCAAGCCAAAAGAAAACCTGCAAACTAAAAAATAAATGAGGTGTCAGTCAACTGACTGAGTGAGGGGGCTAACGCACACCCACAATATATATATACAGAGCACAGCACATATCAAAAGGGTGGACTCATGAACCGGGAATAGGTGATGCATACCAAAGTGTTTCAAAGCAAAACCCAAATATATATATATATATATATATACTTAGAAAACATTTTCAAAAAATCTATTCCGATTCATGATTCCCATAACATATCATACCATATGCTCGGCGAGTACAAGCTTCCAACCTTAACTCCTTATATCATAACAAAACATAAATAACATACCAACCTCAATTCCGGGTGATGGTAGGGTTGCGCGACCCTAACCATCCATACAGTCGAGGGGAGTGCTAATGCTACTCAAACCCTCAGGACTCCGTTTCCCAACCAAACCTCCTGGTAGGTCCCGGTACATCCTCTTAATGCAAATGGAGACTACGCACAGGTATAACCCCGACGGCCCGATACCGTCCCGGGGGCTCCTTACCCGTAGCTCCTGGGCCCCATAACAGAACAGAACATAAAATATACCAACTTTCATGGCAATCTCGCGACATAATCATAACATAACTTAAGTTACCGAAACAGCTTACATATGCCTCAAAAACTGGTTTTTATATATATATTCATACGCTGCAGGGATATATCCCGAAGGCACCCGCCCACGCAGGCCACACACACGTACATTCCCACGCTGCAGGGATATAGCCCGAAGGCACCCGCCCACGCAGGACACACGCATAAGGTCATAAACATATCATATCCAACACATACATATCTATAGTAAGGTATACTCGCATGCAAGGGTAGAAATCAGCATGTAAAGGCAATAGGTCGCATAACTATACAAAATCCTAAACCTCACCTGAGAAACGACGAGATACCAGAACTGACAAGATGAATGCATACTCGATCAGGTTGTCTCCACCCTGGAGATCACTGTACAGAAAAGGGAATACAGTGTACTCATGAGACAAGACTTAGACATGAACCATAGAGACGCACGGCGAAGCTCAACATGATCATGGAATGGCGTGAAGTGATATGAAATATTAAAACATGTTATAAACGTGTTCATGTGTACGATTAATGTTCCACAGAGTAAATAAACAACCGTCGAGTTCATATACACGGCATAAATACATGATCGATGGCAATAAAATGTTCTAGCAATTTAAGGATCAATCAAATCATATTATATTAAGTAAATTCATGCTCAAACGCTCGGATTAATTTAGATTAATACGTGTATGTTGTTCAATTTCTCAAGAGTGGAACATTGTAATACACACTAATCACAACATACAATTTATACTTGATCACAATTCCAAACAGATAAATCATTGATTCAAGAGTTTCTTAATTGAAGTTTGAATTCACTAACTAATCAGTATTACTCAAGGCCTGTACTAAAACCAATTTAAATAGTAGATGCATTAGTAGCTTACATTATATAACTATATATATATATACACTATAGTATGCAAGCACCCATGCACAACAGGTTAACTTAATAACCAATTAATCCAACAACACTCCCATTAATAATTTACACACGTGCATTCAATACGAACTCTCCTAGCAAAAGCTTAAATCCATTATACTAATTGATTTCATAAATTTACACACACGCACACTCCCAAAGAATTACACATCAAACTGATCACATGTTACACTTTAAAATTATGAATCAAATTTCTTGTATTCAAATCCAACTTAGATTACATACCAATTACTCTTATATATCACTAGGGACACAATTGGTTTAGCAAATATACCATCAGTTTCCTTATTACCAAATCAGCCCAAATTACATGTAGAATTACAAGTCCAAATTATCAATTATTAAATGTACATTTCACTGGATAACATTCATACCAATACCAATTAAAAGACCAAACCAACTATCCCAAACACCACATGTAGATTGATACACTCATATACAAAGTGTACAATACAATTTCTAATTAAACCATCTCACTTAAATCACAATTGTAAATCTCCAATTCATCCCAAACTTTACAGTTATTACAGATCAGTACAAGTACACCTTAATTTCTTAAGTCACTGGATCATATTTACCCACAATCCATTATTTAGAAGATTAAATCTGCATAACTATAGATACCATAAAATACTTGTCGGTTCGATGCTCAAACATTCAACATGAAACGCAATTCATAATTATATAAAACAATCACTAAAGACGCTTATCAAATCTGAATTACATAAATATAGTATATAGCTTGAAGATAAATTACAATTAATCAAGAAACAAATGAAATTAGTTAGGCTCACATTAATGGGCAGAATGGGGTTGTCGGAGGGAGAGTTATCTCAACAGCAGAAGATAGTTCATCGGATGGCTGAGTTAGACGGTGTTTATCGAAAACCTGCGGTGATGAAGTGGTGTTCATCGACTGCTGCATCTCTCACCGACGGACGGTGGGGGTTGGATCTGGACCTTGACAACAGCGGTGGTCCGCGTCGGAATCGTGGCCACAAGGTTACGGCTGTCGGCGTCTGAAGCGACGGAGGGTGAGCTCGTCGTCTATTGCCCTAAATACGATAGAGAAGAGGGAGAAGCGAACTGGTAGCAGGGATGGCTGCTTGGTGGTCGGCGACGGCTTGTCGTCGGAGATGACGGCGGTGGAAGAAGCTTTCTACTGCATCCCCTCAGATTAGTGACTGGCGGTGGTTGTTGTCCAACAAATCGGCCGGAGACGAGCGGCGCGTGAAGCTAGTGGCTGGATCTAACCGGAAATGGTGGCGGCGTGAAGAGGACTCGCCGGATCTGGAAGAATCGAAGCCATGGTGTGCTTGTGGTGGTGAAGGGCTGAGTCACGGCGGCGGTTCGCTGGAGAAGGAGACTGCTGTACCGCTACTAGAAACCGAATGGGGAAGGGGTCCTTGGAGTGGTGTCGGTGAACGAGAGGGGAGGGAAAAGTGGTGGCTGGCCGTACCTCGCCGATGAAAATGGTGGTTGGCAGCAGCTTCGCAGGTGGAGGAGATGGCGCCGCTGCTGAAGATCGAGAGGGATGAGCTGCTGTTGCCGGAATCTATGGCTCTCCGAAGCTGGTGGATGGTGGTGGCGTGCAGACTGGCCTCCTTCCTCGCAACAAGTGGCGACATGACGGCGGAGGGTCGTGGTGGTGGCGGAAAGGCGGAGATGGAGGAGCTGTTGTGCCGTTGTTGCTGAGCTTATAAGGCTGAGATGGGGGGTGGTCTCGCCGGAGAAGGAGGCGTTGCGGCGGTGGTGGAGATTGGCACAGCAACTGCTGCGCTGCTGCTTCTCGGAAGAGAGGAGAGAAGAGAAAATGGTGCAGCTGCTAGGGTTTTCGGTTAAGAAGGGATAAATTTCCAAAAATTATGATTAAGCCCCTCAAGAACTCAGTTGATGCGATTGAGTCCTCCAATTCCCAATAAGATCAATTAGGTCTAATTAATGTTTAAGAAATTATAAAAGTACCCCCCCAAGATTTTAAAGTAGTATACAATTAAGTCCAATTTGATTCCTCATAATTAGAAAATGATCCCCAACGTCCGATAATTACAATTTAACCCACATAATTTAAATTAAAGAGCAAATAGGTACTAGGCGCATAGTCCAATTAAGTCCACATATTTTCACAAGATCGCAATCGAGTTAATTAAACTGTTAAAACATGAACAAGGCAATTCAAGCACAAGCAGAGTTAAATAAATAATAATCCAATAGTACGAAAACGACATCGTATCTTGCTCTGAAAATGCGGGGTGTTACAGGTGGTGACTATCCTACGATTGGGATCAAACTTTAAAGGTCAGTGAGAATAGTTATCTTTGAGTAGGGTAGATTCTAGTACGGGCAAAGAAAGAGAATCGAATCCAAGAACTTCGCCAAATAGAAGAAGGTAAGAAGGGGTAAAAGTCGGAATGGAATCTAGAATGGGATCAATCGAGGGTCTATCATCTTCTCACTTAGAAACATATTAAAGATATTAAATACAAGTCAAGTTCCGAGCGAGCTTTGGGGTGAGATCATATTTTTGGATCATGAAATTGTCAACTTCGAGTTTCCTTACTAGGTGAACGACACATAAGGCATCCATGGCATATGCATACATAAAATTTTAATTTAGATAATTTTCGATGTTATGTGCTTTGAACACCGATTGTATTGACTATTTTTGTACGATTGATGAATGATGTGTTTGATAATTATTACCTGTTCTTTGTGTGGTTATTGTGATTGTTAATTGTTGTAATTGATGTTTTGCTACTTTCCATGTAACAACCCGTATCAGGACCTAGCTCGAAACAGTAAATCAAGGATAACAAGAATGCATTTATATACCTTGGTTCATCTGTACAAATGTTCATGCATTGCATTCTTATGTGAACAATGTGCATTCATTAGTCGTATTGTGTTTTAGGAGGGATTTCCTTACTACGAACCAAATTTACTATTCATTTCCCGAGTCTACTTTGCCCTAGCATCTCATTGCAACCCTAGAGGTTCATAACTCATGTTTCACAGACATATGAATATATTTTCCAAGCTTCGAAATCCTTTCTTGATCATTAGGGGCATTTTGAGAATTTTCGTCAAAAAATACTGTTCATTTTCCGAACTGTCACTACTCCGTTTTATTAAAGAAACCATGGACGATTTATACACATCTTTTTTAAATTTTCAATTTGTTTTTCAATGCTTTGAGGCTTCGTTTGTATGTCCAGAGTAATTTAAGAATTTATTTTCAAAGAATATTTTTCCGTCGTTAGAATATATTTCCACCGGCAAAACCTTTTAACCCTTGAGATCATAGCCATAACGTTCCTCGGTTTTTTCTACATTTTTGGAAAGCTTTTCGGATCTTCAATTACCCCAGCATTTATTTTATAATTAAATCATTTTATGAAATTAAGAAAAATCCTTTCTTCCGAAGTTTATAACTTTTAAACCGTACGTCCGATTTCGACCCATGAGTAACCGTTTTGAAGCTAATTTTATTTTATAGCTCTTGGGCACTTTTTCAGCCCCTAAAATAGGCAGGACAAAGGTGAAATTACCAAAATACCCTCATCCTAACAATTTTACTAAAGGATTACGTGCTTTAGGAAAATTACAAAAAGGTCCCTCCTTATTCTTTAATTGCAAGGTAAGCCCCTACTGACAACTATAAATAGGGGTGTTGGGCATCATTTTTCTTGTTCAAAATTGTCGAGTGCCGCACCCCCCTACTAGAGATGTAAGCCTTCTTTTATTTTTTTTATGTTTTAATTAGTTTAATTAGTTTTAAATTACGTTTTAATTTAGGTTTTAATTTATGTTAGAATTTAGGTATACTATATGTTTTATTTTATGCATAAATACTATTTTTAGAATTATGATTTAATTTTATGCAAATTTATGAATATGTTACATAATATATAGTTTATTATGAAATGTGTGACATAATTTAATTATTTGACAATTATTATAGCATGTTATATGTTACATTTTAATTATTTTATGATACTACTTAGGTAGATTAAATGTTACATGATTTTATTTAATTGTTACATGTTCTTTAATGTTACTTAAATTAGAATTTTAACCTAAAGTTTAATTGTTCCATATCTAATTATTATTTCTCTAACCAATTGATATATGTTATGATATACATGTATTATATACGTATATATATATGTGATACCCCAATGTACAAATACGTATGTGTTTTCGTATACATACAAAATGTATTATTATATAATTACGAAATGTATTTTTGTACAAATATTGTATGTATTCTTGTATAAATACAGTATACATACTGTAAGCATTTTCATAAAATACTGTATGAATACGGTACGTATTTTTGTACAAATACCGTATAAATATCGTACGTATTTTCGTATAAATACCATATACATACCGTATTTCCAAATAGTGACCTTTGACTTTAACTTTGACTTTGACTCTGGTCTTCAAGTTTGACTTTTAACCTAAAGAATCGTTTCGAAGAGACGAAATCAACAGTCAAAGCCTTTTTCGAAAATGCTCAAAAAACGTGTTTCAAATTAGCTTTCTAAGTTCAAATTCCTTTTCTAATTAGGGTTGTTTCAAGATCCTAAAGAATATATTCTTAAGCCCTAATACGAGCTTTCAATCGAGACTAATGGTTTAATAAAATCCTTTCTTCGAAAAAAATATATACCTTGTTAAGTTTTACTCTTTCTTGCTAATCTTGTGATTCAATACTTGAATTTCTTCACTCAGTCATGCATCATTAACCATGTTTGGGACTTAGTTCCTTAAGGCTCGCATCTATGATCATAAGTTGATTAACGGCTATTTGATTCATGCCAATCCAATAGCTCAAGTTTATGGATAACTCACAGTAAATGTTCCATTCTTAGTTAATTGTTTCTCTTACATTAAGTGGTATTACTCTCCTATACACTGTCTTACATGAATTCAATCATGCCTTCATGCCTAGATGATTATTGAATAAATGTCATGAAATCTCGCAACATGTTATGATATGTTTTGGTAATGTTTTGTCCTGTTCATATGATATCGTTATGTGCTATTGAATGCTCTAAGATAGTTGAACTTGCTTAGGTAACTCTTATAGATAGGAACTTATAGTTATTCACCACTTACAGGTGAAGTTTGGAATTAACTAAGGCTCTGGTATTATTGCATAACACCATTTCTGTAGGTGAGATTTAATTATGTTTTCAACTGGAATCATGAAAATATATATGTATGCAAAATGTTTCCAAACCATCCCTAAAGGTTTTAAAGATCCTTGTTTTCAAAGTTAAACGTTTCTCTTCTTAGGGCACTGTTTCATTTTAAAGATACTCTATTTTGTTTAAAGATAATGTTTTCTGATATTCCATTTGTTTAAAGTTGTACCGTTTTGATTAACGAGCAAAGAGTAATGTTTTGGAGTTCTGTTCTGATCAACATTTAGTTTTTGGATTTTGTGTGCTTTATGCACTTCTAAAATTTTGGAAAATGCAAGCTTCGAATATACTGTTTTTATTAGGCCCTGACGGTACGGTTAAGTAGTAGATCAGGAGCCGTGCGCCAATAGCTACTATGATACTAGCCGTCGTACAAACCTTGATGATGGTTAAATTGGAGGTTGGTTAACCCACATCAATGGTCAGGAGAGGTGGATGTAACTCCTCCAATTCTTGTTTACGTCACCGCGGGGTAGCTCCCTGGGCACGATACTGGAGAGAGAAGGTTGGTGCATGTTATATGGGTGTTGAGACCTTAACGGGTCTTGATACCAACTTTGTTAAATGTTTTTGGGAGTAAAGGTTGGAGAATGCCTAGCTTGCGGGCAACAAAGGTTTTAAAGACTGGTTCATACTTTTGGAAAATGTACTCTATCCCATTTATAAAGTATGTATGAACCAGAACCAACGATGTGTGTGCTTGTGTGTGCTTGCTTGGAATTTCTGTTTCAAAGTAATGTTTTGAAATACAGTTTTGAAATAAGGTTTTAAAGTAAAGCCCTTAAGTACTGTTTTAACACGTAAGTTGTATTGAAGACCTTTAAGCTTTCAAAGTACTCATCTTATCTCGTTACAAAGGTCATGCCTCATTAATCCCTTTGACTAATACCTCTACCTATTTTGTAACCTCATGGTTTCAGGTTCTGTAGTTGCCTGACGGCTGGTATCTCGGAGCATAGGAAACTCTTTGTCGTGCTCTTTTGGTCAGGTTCTTTGACCTCTTTTGAGTTCTACTCCCTTGTTGTTAGAGTATTGTTCTATTAGGCCAAAATCAACTTAGTCTCTTATGTCCTTTGTTTTCTTGTTTTTCAACAGTTCTAAATCTCTCAATATTCTATTGAAATATCTTTTTCAATAATTGCTTATTGTATCGTCATGTACTTAGTTACTAGCTCCTGGGGTCTCCTGATTTATGTTTCGAAAGTTTTAAATTGCCCATAATTCTACTTCAATGCTTTCTTTTAGTGCTCTGATCTTGTAATGTATTGTCCGTTCATACGCGTGTCTTTTGGGTGCTAGGTCTTCTATCCACTCGAGAGGTATAACGGTACGGGGTTGTGGCCCCTTCGGGGTGCTACAACTAAGGTGCTATCAGGCCCCAGGTGGCGGAAATCTGGGGTTCATAGAGTCTCATAAGTATTCTCGTGTCTTTAGTGCTTAAATTGTGATCGATCACTGTTTGGGGCAGCCGACCAGCATGTGATTTATTACAATTTTAGTACTGAAACTCTCCCTTAACCAAGTCAACCATTTAGTTTTAATCAACACCAAAATTTTGAGTTTTATTTGGTCCTTCAGTACTTTTGAAAAACCAACAATTCATTGATGGATTCGGTTTTAAGATCTACATCTCCTTCATCGTCCTACTCGTATTTCCAACTTTTGAAAACCTCTCACTTATACTTCCCAGCTCATTCAAGTCTCAAGTCTTAGAGTCGCTTCAAGATACCAACACGGTCGATATTTTGTGTTTTATGTGCTAATCGAATATTGATAACTTGAATACTAAACATTGTTGAATTTTTGTTCTCTTTGTTGACAAGTACTGTCTAATTGTTAATTGATGACCACTGAATTATATTTGTTACTTAAATATTGCTGATTGATAGTAAATACTGGTTTTCTTTGGTTCCCCACCTTGATATGTACTTGATATTTGTTAATAAGCGCTCAGTGATCTGTGTACTCATTTCATGAACATCGCCTCTATGACATTCTGTGAACCATTCTTAACCCAGATGCATTATATTTTAATTATCGATTTTTGACTTCAAAAAGTACCGATTTTGGAATGAAATGGGGAAACTTAGATTTCGCTGACATGGCTAGTAGTACGGTACACGCTCTTAACACGTCAGTTAAGGTTCTATAACCCTGGCACCATACATTCATTTCATCAAATTTATTTGTGTGTGTACTTGTTCCTATTGAGTACTTGCTCATGCAAGCATTATAATAAATCCCTTTTGATATTTGCTTTGTTACCCAATTGGTATATAAACGCATAACTTTATCGGGTGCCAATCGCTACTATTCATTGAATCTTGTTATACTACAGAGATTTGGAATCATCCTAGGAAATGATGAAAGTTGGGAAGTACATGAAAACAAAGAAGCTGTTATGAGAAGTTAACAGATAAACTTGGGGAAAGAGATGTTGTGCACATCGCCTGTCTTGTGAATAGGCGATAACGATCAAATTTTAGCAGAGAAATGGAGGTAGCATGTGAGTTTTTAAAGGAATTCGTGAACACTCAAATTTGTTGTCTCCTGGCCACAAGTATGATAGCACTACACACACTATCTTCGCGGTAAGTTTCCTGCCAAGGAACACCACAATAAACAACCTGAACTGAGTACAAAGGGAATTGAAGAAGCAACTTATTGAAGTCATGGAATTAAAGTGAAGTCATCATAACACCTTTCTAAGGAATACTCGAATTAAGAGGGACACTTAGTTGGTACATTGATTTTAAAAGAACCAAAATACCTTGTACCTCTGATCGAGGAGTTATTCGGTAAACTACGAGAGTTCCGAGCATACCCCAAGTAGTATTTCCAATTAAAGGATAAATAAGATTTCTCCAAGGCTGATTTCAATAATAAACTAAGAGCGCTCCAATTTCACAGTGATATTGTGGAATTAACTATCGTGCCTACAGTAATTTAACTATCGTGCCTACAGTAATTGAGAATCTGATAGTTTTTTCGTTCGTATCTTGACCGGTTCTCCAGTAGTCACGTCCTGAGATATCGAAGGGTCAAGGATACACGAGTCATATAACGAACCATGTTGGGTACTTCGCCAGGTCACGGGTCACAGGCTAAGTTCAGTGGATACAATCTTGGCCAGGAAGAGAAACACTCTTAGATCATATCATCTTCGGCTTAAGAAGTCAAAGTTAAATTCTCCAGGATAGAGTCAGTGATGAATTTTGAATCAACTAAAGAGTAAATCTGAGGTAACGGTTTTTGGATAAATGGAGTTTTATCAAAGGTTTCTAATGAACTAGAACAAAGATCGGCCTCTATAACAGTATTAACCTTGTTGGAAGGATATACAAAACCTCTTGGCTTTAGTCATGGAGACTTTGCTAGATCACAAGCCATACGCCAAGTTTAGTCAATGCCAATTTTGGCTGGAGAAAGAGTCACCATTCTCAGCATATCACAACTTACTTAGGGATCAATGTGGATCTCTCGAAGTTCGAAACAATCATGAAGTAGAAACATCAAGAGATCCCTCTTGAAGGGAAGAACACTTTGGGTTAGCAGGATATTACTGAAATTTTCTGATAAGCATCTCAGGACTTGTTGTAACCTTCACCAAGGGGATTGGAAAGAAGGAAAGTTTGAAGGGACACTAAAAGGAGAGCAAAGCTTTTAGGAGTTAAAAGAATATCAATGTTTTACTAGTGATTAACCATGTAGGAAGGATAGAAGGTTATACCGCTTATACAGAGGCTTTAAAAGAAGGGTGATGTAGCATTTTGAAGCAACATGGGGAGGTAATAGAGTATACTCCAAGAAATTTTAAGCCACAAGAGATCAATTACCCTACACATGATTTGGAGTTACCAGTAATCGTTTTTGCCCTTATTAAGTGGAGAAAAGGATTTGTGCTACATGTTCATTCAGAAGGACTGTGATAGTATAATTCAATACTATTCTGAGAAGCTAACGTGATAGCTGATGCGCAAAGTCAGAAAGCTAGATTGGTTAACCTGGTATTTTATCACCAATGAAAGAGAAAGGGATGAAAACACAATCTAAGGATGAGTGGATCAAGGAATGTTTTAATTTCAAGAACAAAGGATGATGAGACCAAAATCCAGAACTGGTGAAGACAGACTCCTGAGATATAAAGATAGACTAAATCGGTATATTTCTTGCCAGCTAAGACAGCAAGTAACGGTAACTCTTTGGGCAAAACAATGTTAAGAGGAGATGTGAGATTTCATGAGGTACTGGCTAATAAAGTTTTGATAAAGATCCAAGGTTGTCCCTGGAACGGTTGTGGAATCTGAGGACAGATTCCTTTTAAGGGGGGAAGATTGTACCAGCTCGTATCAAGACCTAGCTCGAAACAGTAAATAAAGGATAACAAGAATGCGTTTATATACCTTGGTTCATCTTTTACAAATGTACATGCATTGCATTCTTATGTGAATAATGTGCATTAATTGGTCGTATTATATTTTAGGGCGAATTTTCTTACCACGAACCAAATTTACTATTTATTTCCCGAGCCTACTTTTTCCTAGTATCTCATTGGAACCCTAGAGGTTCATAAATCACGTTTCCCAGACATATGCACATATTTTCCAAGCTTCGAAATCCTTTCTTGATCATTAGGGGCATTTTGGGAATTTTTATCAAAAAGTACTATTTATTTTTCGAACTGTCACTACTCCGTTTTATTAAAGAAACCGTGGACGATTTATACACATCTTTTTTAAATTTTTAGTTTGTTTTTCAATACTTTGAGGCTTCGTTTGTATGTCCAGAGTAATTTAAGAATTTATTTTCAAAGAATATTTTTCCGTCGGTAGAATATATTTCCACCGGTAAAACCTTTTAACCCTTGAGATCATAACCATAACGTTCCTCGATATTTTCTACATTTTTGGAAAGCTTTTCGGATCTTCAAATCATACCCATGTATTTATTATATAATTAAATCATTTTATGAAATTAAGAAAAATCCTTTATTCCGAAGTTTATGACTTTTAAACCGTACATCCGACTTCGACCCATGAGTAACCGTTTCGAAGATAATTTTGTTTTCTAGGTCTTGAACAATTTTTTAGCTCCTAAAATATGCAGGACGAAGGTGATATTACCAAAATAACCTCATCCTAAAAATTTTATTAAAGGCTTACCTACTTTAGGGAAATTGCATAAAGGTCACTCCTTATTCTTTAATTGAAAGGTAAGCCCCTACTAACAACTATAGGGGTGTTAGGCATCATTTTTCTTGTTCAAAATTGTAGAGTGCCGCACCCCACCTAATAGAGACTAGTTTTATATTTTAATTAGTTTTATCTTCAAATCACTCCTTACCTATTTTTTTTTATATTTTAATTAGTTTAATTAGTTTTAAATTAGGTTTTAATTTAGGTTTTAATTTATGTTAGAAGTTAGGTATACTATATGTTTTATTTTATGCATAAATTATATGTTTAGAATTATTCTTTAGTTTTATGCAAAATTTATGAATATGTTACATAATGTATAGTTTATTATGAAATGTTTGACATAATTTAATTATGTGACAATTATTATAACATGTTATATGTTACATTTTAATTATTTTATGATCCTACTTAGGTAGATTAAATGTTACATGATTTAATTTAATTGTTACATGTTCTTTAATCTTACGTAAATTAGAATTTTAACCTAAAGTTTAATTGTTACATGTCTAATTATTATTTCTCTAGCCAATTGATTTATATTATGATATACATGTATAATATACGTATAAATATGTGTACCCCCGTGTATAAATACGTATACATACAAAATGTATTTTTATATAAATACGAAATATATTTTTGTACAAATACTTTATGTATTCTTTTATAAATACAGTATACATACTGTAAGTATTTTCATAAAATACTGTATGAATACGGTACGTATTTTGTATAAATACCGTATAAATATCATACGTATTTTCGTATAAATACCATATACATACCGTATTTCCAAATAGTGACCTTTGACTTTTAACCTTTGACTCTTGACCTTTGACTTTGAATTTGGTCTTCAAGTTTGGCTTTTAACCTAAAGAATCGTTTCGAAGAGACGAAATCAACGGTCAAAGCCTTTTTCTAAAATTCTCAAAAAATGTGTTTCAAATTAGCTTTCAAAGTTCAAATTCCTTTTCTAATTAGGGTTGTTTCAAGATCCTAAAGAATATATTCTTAAGCCCTAATACGAGCTTTCAATCGAGACTAATCGTTTACTAGAATCCTTTCTTCGAAAAAGATATACCTTGTTAAGTTTTACGCTTTCTTGCTAATCTTGTGATTTAATACTTGAATTTCTTGAATCAGTCATGCATCATTAACCATGTTCAGGACTTAGTTCCTTAAGGCTCGCATCTATGATTATAAGTTGATTAACGGCTATTTGATTCATGCCAATCGAATAGCTCAAGTTTATAGATAACTCGCAGTAAATGTTCCATTCTTAGTTAATTGTTTCTCTTACATTATGTAACGCACCGACTTTTCGAACGTAAAGGTATGACTTATGTGTTTACCTAATTGCGCGAATTAATTGTTTTTACGTGTTTTATATTTAATTTTATTATAAATTGTTATTATTTTATTTTATTATATTTTATTTTAATTTATTATTAATTCTAATATATATATATATCGTATTATATATATATATATATATATATATATATATATATATATATATATATATATATATTTCTTTAAGTATATATGTATACGTTTATTTATATTAGTATTAATATAATGATTATGCTGATTATATGTTATATTAATTAATCATGTTTTAGTTAATTAATTACGTGTTTAATATAATTTAATTAATATTAGATTTAATTTATTTATTTAAATGTTTTTGCATGGGAAATTATATTTTTGCATGGAATTTTAAAATTTATGCATGGATTGATCATATCACTAATTTTGAGCTTCGTTCTTGTATGAAATGATTTCGGATTGCCACGAATTTGTAGTATGTCGTATATATATGTGTTATGGACATGATTTTATGCTCGGTTTACATTTTCGAATTCATTTGATTTGTTAACGGATTTAATTTGTTACGAGGAACCAAATCGGGGGCTAACGAGCACTTAGCGTACCCTTGGTTCCGAATTTAATATCTTGAGCTCGGGAACTCGGATTCGAGTTCTGTCAACTCCGCTGAACTCGTAACAAAAATTCGAGTTTAGTAAACTTAGCCTTATATTTTTCCTAAGTCGTTTGAACCTCCGAAATCCAACCGAAAAATGAATCGGCGACCAACTTGACCTTTTTGTACAAAATGAGCCATATCTTGTCCAAACCATAACCAAATTAACCATGGTTTGATTCCTTTAAACCCTAACTTAACCACCTATCATGATATTTCAAGCCCTAACCGAGATAACCCTCACACAATCCCCAAAAATTCAGCCAAAGCTACTGCTTCTCATTCCAGTCCCGTAACCCTTCAACCTTGGAGATTTTGGAGCTCAAATCTCATCCAAACTTCATCCAATCATCAAGGTAAGTTAAGGGTTGTATTATATGTTTAATTCTGATCATTTCCATCTTTTATTCATGATTTTGAGCATGGTTTCTTCTTCCTGGACTGTTTTTCCCGAAAATGGAGTTTTTGGGCAATTTCTTGATCTCCTTCGATTCTCAATGATTTTGATTGATTCCAAGCTTGAGATTGATTGTTTTGATATCCTCATATCATTTATGGTCATTGATCTCGTGGTTGTTGAAATATTTATGAGATATCATTTATGATCTTTTGAGAGATTTCCACTTGAATGTCACGTACGCTTTCATTTCTTGTTTGAGCTTGTTTGGGACTGATTTACTTGTTGAATTCATGTTGTTTTGCTGCACGTTTGATGGCTTTATGGACTTGAACTGAATCGGATTAGTTGAGAGATGCATACCCTGTTTTCTTCGGGTTTTTAGCCCTGTTTTTGTCACGCAGAGTTGCTGTCAAAACTGCTATCATTTCCTTCCTTCTTTTGCTGTCAGTTTCGTGGCTTTGTGGTGTGTGTTGAGGCTGAATTTTTGTTGTAAATCATGCTTTATATTGTTTCATATTGCCTGCTTTTCCTGCATAATTGGCTGCCTTTTTCTTGCCCTGTTTCTGCGTCAGTTTCTGTGTAACAGAGGCTGCTGTTGCTGTGACACGGGCGTGCTATATCTGCCCGTTCCAGCGGGGAACGGGGGTGCTGTGTGGGCTGGAGCTGCTGTACCGAGACACGGGGGTGTCTCGGTCCAGGCTTGGAGGGTGACACGGGGGTGTCACCCCGTTTTTCTTGTCTTCCTGGGGCTGCTGCTGGCTGCTGTTTATGTATATCTGTGTGTGCATGAATGTCTGTTGCTGCTGTTATAATTGTGCATGGCTGTATATATATATAATTGGTGTTGTGTGTGTGCATGAATTGGTGGAGTTATGCATGCATGGGTGAGTTTGTGTGTACGTGTATATATATATATGTTATATATATTATATGTTATTACATGTTATATATTTGTTATGTTATTATATGATTATATATAATTATTATATTATATGTATAATTATTATATATTTCAAATATTATTTGATTTAATTCAATTTTTGAAATTTATTGATTTCCATTTCGCGTATTTAATTATCGACTTTTGATTGAACGTTTTATTTATGTTATTCCTAAATGTGAATATGAATATTATATGTTATGCTTATTAAATGAATTTTAGATTAATTGTTATGCATTATGAATGTTATGAATTTATGAAATTTATATGAACATATGAATTTATGAAATTATGAAACTGAATGATATATATATGAACGAATGAGTTGATTATATGTTTTAAATTTCTTAATCGTGCACATGAACATTTTTATGCATTCATGTCATATTCACCTCATTGCCGAGCGTCATATGTGGTCATTGAGTCTCATACCTTTTCTTTTGCACAGATTCGGGTTTGGTTGGAGACGAGGACGAGCATTGAGACGCTTGTGCCTTTATTTTGCCTTGGTAAAGGTGGGTTTTTCTTCTACTAGTTAAACAACCCTATAAATCCCTTATGTGCAAAGTTTTAAGCCAAAATAATATATTTATATAAATCGAGTCGTTTTGGGTAAATGATTTCAAACGTATGACCCCTTTTTAATTATGAAACCCTACCTTATGTTTTGGCGAGATTGCATATATGTTATGTTCACGGGCCCCGGGACTTAGTATATGTGGCTAACCGAGGAAGCAAGGGCTGACGGGGATCCCATATACTAGTTCCAACCAAACTACGGTGATACCGGCCCTCGCTAGGAGATTTAGCGAGGAATGGGAGCTGAGTGCCCTTGGGGGATTCATGTACCCCCATTGGCCTATGTATGAACCGGTGGCAGGGTCTAGCTAACCCTTCCACCATCCGGAGGAAGAAGGTGTATATGTATGATTATGATCATTTATGTATATGCACGAAAGATATGTATGACAACCAATAATTATGATATGATTACACGAGGAGAAGGTTGGAGATTGTGCACGCTCACTCGCCGAGCTTAAACCCTTATGAACAATTATGAATGAATATGAACGTCGTAATCCCGTTGATATTTTCTTTTGTTTTAACCACTTGGTAAATTCTTATCAAACTTCACACGGGATTAGGGCTTGCATGTATGTGTTTAAATTATGCGATATTATATATCTTATGCCCCATTTTTATACCCACCAGTCTCTTTTAGACTGAACCCGGTTGTTTTCAGTTGTTTTGTGCAGGTGTAGGAGTGCTAGGCAGGAATACAAGTCGTCTAGGTCTTGCATTTATGTTTAGCATTTCTTTTCAGTCTCATATTCATACTCTTGATGCTACTTTTGTATTTGATCTTAGTATTGATTGGAGCGTTATGATTTTGTAGGCCGTGAGTGCCGTTGCATATTTGAATGCTCTTGTATATCTATTTTTGGAGCTTGGTGGCTCACTGTATATATATGCTATGTAGTTCTTGCTTCCGCATTCTATTTTAACTCTGATTTTATGATTCTTGAGTTGATTGGTTTTAAGGGTTAGTCCCGCCTAGCATAGCGTGTGTGTTGTGTCCCCGTTCGCCGTGGATTTGGCACGTGTATGGACTTCCATTTCATATACGGGTCGGGTCTCGGTGCGGGGGATGTGGTACCTTACGCTCGGGTGCTACACATTAAGTGGTATTACTCTCCTATACACTGTCTTACATGAATTCAATCATGCTTTCATGCCTAGATGATTATTGATTAAATCTCATGAAAACTCGCTACATGTTATGATATGCTTTGGTAATGTTTTGTCCTATTCATATGATATCGTTATGTGCTATTGAATGCTCTAATATAGTTGAACTTGCTTAGGTAACTCTTATGGATAGGAACTTATAGTTATTCACCACTTACATGTGAAGTTTGGAAATAACTGAGGCTCTGGTATTATTGCATAATACCGTTTCTGTAGGTGAGATTTAAGTATGTTTTCAACTGGAACCATGAAAATATGTATGTATGCAAAATGTTTCCAAACCATCCCTAAAGGTTTTAAAGATCCTTGTTTTCAAAGTTAAACGTTTCCCTTCTTAGGGCACTGTTTCATTTTAAAGATACTCTATTTTGTTTAAAGATAAAATGTTTTCTAATATTCCATTTGTTTAAAGTTGTACCGTTTTTATTAACGAGTAATGAGTACTGTTTTGGAGTTCTGTTCTGATCAACGTTTAGTTTCTGGATTTTGTGTGCTTTACGCACTTCTAAAATTTTGGACAATGCAAGCTTCGGATGTACTGTTCTGTTGGGCCCTGACGGTATGGTTAAGTAGTAGATCGGGAGGTGTGCGGCAAAGGCTACTATGATACTGGCCGTCGTACAGACCTTGATGATGGTTTAATCAGAGGTTGGTTAACCCACATCGAAGGTCGGGAGAGGTGGATGTAATTCCTCCCATTCTTGTTTACGTCACCGCGGGGTGGCTCCCTGGGCACGACACTGGGAGGAGAAGGTTGGTGCATGTTATATGGGTGTTGAGACCTTAACCGGTCTCGATACCAACTTTGTTAAATATTTTTGGGAGTAAAGGTTGGAGGATGCCTAGCTTGTGGGCAACAAAGGTTTTAAACACTGGTTTATACTTTTGGAAAATGCACTCTATTCTATTTATAAAGTATATATGAACCAGAACCAATGATACGTGTGCTTATGTGTTCTTGTGTATGCTTGCTTGGAATTTCTGTTTCAAAGTAATGTTTTGAAATACAGTTTTGAAATAAGGTTTTAATGTAAAGCCCTTAAGTACTGTTTTAACACATAAGTGTTATTGAAAACCTTTAAGCTTTCAAAGTACTCATCTTATCTCATTATAAAGGTCATGCCTCACTAAGTCCCTTTGACTAATACTTCTACTTGTTTTGTGACCTCATGGTTTCAGGTATGTTAGAGCATAGGAAACTCTTCGGAAACTCTTTGTCGTGCTCTTTTAGTCAGGTTCTTTGACACCTTTTGAGTTCTACTCCCTTGTTGTTAGAGTATTGTTCTGTTCAGCCAAAATCAACTTAGTCTCTTGTGTCCTTTGTTTTCTTATTTTTCAACAGTTCTAAATCCCTCAATATTCTATTGAAATACCTTTTTCAATAATAGCTTATTGTATCGTCGTGTACTTGGTTGTTACCTCCTAGTGTCTCCTAATTTAAGTTTTGAAAGTTTTAAATTGCCCATAATTCTGCTGCAATGCTTTCTTTTAGTACTCTGAACTTGTAATGTATTGTCCGTTCGTCGGCGTGCCATTTGGGTGGTAGGTCTTCTATCCACTCGAGAGGTACGACGGTGCGAGGTTGTGGCCCCTTCGGGATGCTACATTCCGCATGTGATTGTTTTGTATTGTGATGCTCGGGAGTATTGGAGATTCCCTTGCCTTGTTGTTTGTGAGAGAGGGGGTTCTCTCTTCGTTGTTTGTGAGAGAACGGGTTCTCTCTTTGTTGTTTGTGAGAGACGGGGTTCTCTATTTGTTGTTTGTGAGAGAGAAGGTTCTCTCTTTATTGTTTGTGAGAGACAGGGTTCTCTTCTTGTTGCTCGAAAGACGGGGTTCTTTCATCGTTACTTATTACCTATTTAGCTTTCCTATGGTAGCATCTTAAATTCTGGGGTGTTTAGGTTGCGGTGAGATAAGGGTAGTGATTTAACAACATGCTTCACGAGACGTTTATAGAGATTTTGATGACGCCTGAGGATGGTTCGAGTGCCTCAACATCGAATCGTGATCGAGATATCTTGAAGATCCCCTTACTGCTTGAAGACCTAACCAGAACTAATTCCTATCGGGGAGTTTACTAATCCCGCGTGGGATGAACAATGGAAAGTTTTGCTTAGAGTCCAGTACTCGAGGCAGTGGACCTAAGGATAGGTCCCTTTTAAGGGGGATAGGTTGTGACGCCCTGCGTCTTTGTACGTACAGGTATGACATCGCGAGGGTGATACTTGCATATTTTAATTATTTAATTATGTAATTATATGTTAAATTTAATGTTAATATGTCATTTGAATTATATGAATTAATTATGGAAGCTATGAATGTGAAACTTGAACGTTTATACTTATATGACTCCGAACTTGGTCCGTATGTGCTCGAATTTAATTCTGATTTTCGTGATAATTTGATATGTATGAGCTATTTAAATTATGAACATTATCATGTACTCGTTACATGTTTTAGAACTTGTTTGATTTGATTTTTGGTTTGTTTTTGTGAAACGGGACTTAAAGGAGCTAAAAAGCATTTAGCGCACCTTGGGTTCTGGGCGGTATAACTTGAGCTCGGGAACTCAGATTTGAATTTCATCACCACTATTGGACTTTTTTTGACAATTCAGAGCCAATGGAACTAGCCTCATAACTTTTTAAGCCCATTTGAACCTCTGAAATTTACCCGAACCGAATAGCCTGCACCGAGGTGACCTATACTACCCGTTTTGGCCATATCTGACCCGTTTAGGCTCCAAATAACCCCAATCTTGAACCCATTTCTTCCTAACTTAAACCCCTACTTGATTTTGGAGCCCCATTTTCGAGCCAACCAAGAAAGGGAAGAAAACTATCAGCTCCAAGGCAAGAAGAAAAGAAATCTCATCACTATTCACACCAAGGGATTTTGAAATCATATCTCTTCCATCCTTAGATTTTGAAATCCCATCACTATTCACACAATTTGAAATGTTAGCTTGGATTCTTGTTCTCCATCCTTTTGTGCTTCTTTACATCGATGATTTTTTAATTTTGAGCTTGAATTGATGAAGTTATGGAATATGACATGAATAGGAGTGAATAGTAAGGGTTTATGCTCTTGTACGAAATTCCATGACTTTTCTTGTGTTTCCTTTTGATATGAAGCATGATAAATGAGCCTAAGACCTTCATAAATGTTTCTTTGAACATGTTTTAGTTGGTGGTTGAATCTATGGAGTCAAATAAATTGTGGGAATTAGTTGACCTCCCGCAAGGACGAAAGGCTATTGGGAACAAATGGGTTCTCAAGATTAAGTGTAAAGCTGATGGATCAATTGAGAGGTATAAAGCTCTCTTGGTAGCAAGAGGTTATACTCAACAAGAGAGTGTTGATTATAAAAAAACCTTTTCGCCAGTGGTGAGATTTGCCTCCACTCGCCTTCTTTTGGTCATCGCAGCCAAATGGATTTGGAATTACATGAAATGGATGTAAAGACTACATTTCTCAATGGAGAACTTGGAGAATAAATCTTTATGGTTCAACCAATAGGTTTTATTCTCAAAGGTCAAGAAAATAAGGTCTGTAAATTATAGAAATCAATTTACTGATTGAAGCAGTCTTCAAGACAGTGGTATTTGAGATTTCATCAAGTGATAATCTCATATAACTTTGTCATGATTGATGAGGACCATTGTGTTTATGTTAAAAGGTCCAAAGAAAAGTTTGTAATTCTATCACTCTATGTTGATGACATTTTGTTAGCATCAAACGATAAAGAGTATCTTATTACCATTAAGAAATGGTTATCCTCAAATTTTGAGATGAAGGATTTGGGAGAAGCAGAATATATACTTGGAATAAAAATCCATCATGATCTTTCAAAGAGATTACTTGTTCTCTCGTAGGAACCTTATATTAAAAAGATTTTAGAAGGATTCAAAACGGAAAACTGCAATCCTATTGATACTCCTGTGGCAAAAGGTGAATCGTTAAGCCATGAAATGTGTCCTAAGACTCCACAAGAAATACAAGATATGTCCAAAGTACCATATGCTAGTGCCACTAGAAGTTTAATGTATGCAATGATGTGCACTTGCCCTGATATATGTTATGTCGTGGGTCAAGCTAGTAGGTATCAATCTAATCCAGGACGATGGCACTGGAAAGCTGTTAAAAGGATATTCAAATACCTAAAAGGAACTACATAATATTCCTTGTACTATCAAGGGAATAATTTATAGTTAAGAGGATACACAGATGCTGATTGGGCAGGTGACTTAGACGAACGAAAGTCGACCTCTGGCTATACTTTTTTGCTAAATGATGGCGCCATATCTTCGAGTAGAAAAAAACAAACATGTTTATCTCTATCCACTATGGAAGCAGAATTTGTGGCCTGTGCTTCTGTAGTTTAAGAAGCAGTTTGGTTAAAGCATTTTTTCAATTTATTGTGATAGTTAGGCAGCCATTGCTTATACCACGGATCCCAAATATCATGGGAAAACCGAGCACATAGACACAAAATTTAATTTTGTGCGTGATATTATAGAGAAGAAGGAAGTGATACTGAGATACATATCTACGCATACTCTGGTAGCAGACCCATTTACAAAACCAATATCTAGAGATGTATTTATAGGTCATGTCAAGTCCTTGGGACTGCGTAGTATTTGATGTACTTATTCTAATGTATGAATGCTTAATATCTATGCTATGATAAAGTTTGTTTCTGAGCTGAACACATATATATGTTTGTTGTTATCTGAAAAGTATGTCGGATAAGTTGAGATTGGCTCCCTCACACAAGAAATCGCCTCTGACATTTGGGAAATGTGTAAGGATGAGATTACATTATATACCTATTTGGTAATTGTAGTGGATCCCACACACCACTAGAACTTGTCAGTCAGATTTGAGTTTTTGACTTTAGTGCTTGAAATTATTGAGAATACACTGGAAGCAAAACTCAGAAGTTAAATGTTTGAGATATATTTGAGCTTAGATCTGTATGGTACTATTGTTGATAAGTAACGATATACGCTTCAAAATTGAAGTCATGTACCATAGCATGCGTTTCATACCGCGTGTACTAAATTTGACCTTACATAGGTAACGAGAAATAGATCCCTTTTTTTTCATTGTGTGAGACCTAGAGATTTTTTGATGATCTCATTTTATACCCTTATTACTTATCAATAGTATCTTAGGATTCAGTGTTGCTACTTTAGCATATCACCAATATCCACGAGAGATTCGGATTTGTGGTGTATGTCTGGGAAAGTAGCTAAGGTGATAAACTAGAGTTACTGGTTGGAAAGGAAGATTGTCTGTTGATTGTCACTGAGATGTATTCACCAGCTAGCCAATTGTGTTTGGAACAAGATTGTGGATACATTATAAAAATAGTTAAGTATGCTCTTAAAAATTTTGAGGGATCAAGAGATGCCGTAACTAGTGAAATCAAATAGAAATCTGGGTTATAGAATGAATATCCTCATTTGTGAAGTGAGCTGTTATATATCCTTAACTGGTGTATAGCATTTAAAACCTCTGTTGTGCTCGCCGGTCACACGACTTATTTGCATGTATGAAATATTTAGATATTCTGTTACACTATATACTAGTCAGTTATCACTTGACGTCAACCCTCATGTGCGAGTGGGAGATGTTGGAAATATAAAACGGGTCGCCCATGGGGCTGACCCGAAACCTATATTAGGTAAATAGGTTGATGGGAGAGTTTGAATTTGAACGGGAAGTTATTCTAACTCCCGTCAAATAAATAGAGAGAAATCTCTCCCTCCAGACATCTATGTGAGAAATCAGATAAGATGAAAGACATTTTCTCCAGAAAATAGAAAAAAAAGATTATGGCAAGAAGAAATCTGACGAGATTTCCTTCTGTGTAATTTGAGAGAATAGTATGGAACTTTCAATTCAGCGTATCCAAATATCGAAGCACTTAAGTCGTGGAAATAAGTCTGCTTATTCTAAGCAAATATGGACCGCATGTACGTGAAGTGAAGCACCCCAAGCGGTGGGCACCACATCCCGCACTATAACCCGACACGTGTAATGAAATAAAGACTCCGCACACGTACCAAGTCATAGCGAACGGGAGACAAAACAAAAACACGAGACATAAGCTAGGCGGTACCTAACCCTGTACAAATGGAAAGATGCAAAACATGAAAGCGGAAGCAATACGAAATGCAAACTTTTAAAAACTTTCATGCATCAAGTATGACAATGCAATCCATACTTCATAATCAATTGCACGGGGTTCAGCTAATCTAAGGAACCTGTCTTATCCTGTCCCGAATAATCATACAACGAAACGGGTTCAACTGGCCCTAGAAACCTGTCCCGAATAATCATGAAACAAAACGGGTTCAACTAATCCAAGAACCGGTCCTAACCTATCCCGAGATTTAAAACATAATATAAATAATGCATAAGTATACATACATACAATCATATCATACAAACTTGATCAAACTTAAACATGCGTGTGCAAAGGACTCAAACAAATACAAGAGACTCTACTCGAACAAAACGAAGACTTGACTCAAAACCGCCTAGCTCCAACGAAATCCCAAAGCAAAACCTACAAGCTAAAAACATAAAAGGGGAGGGGTCAGTCCAAAGATTGAGCAAAGGGCTAACGCATGCACACTATACATATATACGAGCACAACACATAATGTATTTAAAGCTCATGAACCGGGGTGTGGTTTTTGCAATCTAAAATATTTTCATGTGATAATAGATGTATAAGGAGATTTAAAGCCTAACGGAAAAATAACTAATTTTAATTAATTATAAATCCACTCCCATTTCACAAATCATTACAAACTTAACAAAACTCGGTGGGTACGAGTGCAAACCAACTAAACTCCTCATATTACACATAGGCATATCCAAACGAAATCAAAACAAGCGTACCTCTTCTATTCCGGGGGATGGAAGGGTTGTACATACCCTAACCATCCAAGCATATATGTCAGGGTCGTGAGTTTCACGACACTCATGCCCAAGGATTCCATCCCCACTTGCCTCCTGTAGCACCCTAACCCCAAGGCACTACATCCCCCGCACTATAGCCTCGATCCACATACGAAATGGACAATCCGTACATAAACCAAAACTATAGCGAACGGGTGACAATCAAAATAAACGAGCTAGGCGGGACACTCCCCAACATAAACCATGAAAACATGATAATAAAAGCGGAAGCAATTCAATAAATACGTATAGGTACCATATTTACCAAATAGATACATAATAGATACCAACATTAACTATCAATACATTATCATCTTGTTATGTTATATACATGCTCGAGTATTCAAAATGTGATAACAACGATCATAACATGATGCTACCAAAAGTTCTATATATGAAAGGTACAATGCTAGACCCGAGAAATGCAAGACCTGACCGGACTCCCGCCTAGCACGACCACGCTCACAAGTACCTGAAAAGTGAAGTATCAGTCTACCGAAGACTGAGTGAGAGGCAATAAATAGATATATAACACACGTCACATGCAAGTCAGAGTCTCGGGGTGAAGACTTGGAAATAAATAAATATGGATTTCACAAATAACTTATTCTTTGCCCGAGATTACAACTAATCATTTTAACATGTTAACTTGATCATTTCATGAACATGTGGCCCCGGCGAGTAAGGGGGATTCTCAAACCTTTACACCAAACATGACAATACGTGCTTGCATGATTTATTCAATACGTGATCATACATTTCCTTTAGTGCTCAAATAAACATATTCATGCTTGAAACATGCAATAACCTGAGGATAACCCGACATGCCGGATCGATCCCCAGTATCCTTCTTCCTCCGGGTGATAGTGGGTTTGCAAGGCCCAACTATCCACGACATGGTGTGCATAGGGAACATGACTCCCTAAACATGGAACTCCTTCCACCACTAATCTCCTAGTGGCTTCGGGGGTGATCCCAATGAGGTAAGAATAGCTCAAGAGTTACCTGTCAGCCCTTGCTTTTCTGGTTGGCTCAAGAACTATCCTCGGGCCCACGTGCAATCATGTACTCGCCAAATAAGCTTGAAAATCATGATAATCATGGCTTGCTTGCTTGAAATGTTTGTAGTTTTGAAAACGTTTATAGATATAATACGTTTTGGCCGAAAATAGCACATAAAGGTTGTAGGGTTCTATTGTAGCGCCCCAACGCCACAACCCCGCACCGTTGTATCACCCAAGTAACTAGGAAGCTTTATTACTCGAGAGATACTTCGGCGAACGGACAGAACATAACAAAGATCAGAGTAACCAGTGTTGCCAACGCAGCGGAATTTCAGAATAATTTTAAACTTTTGAAAACATGAATGCAACACAGTAGTATATGATCAGAGTAACCAGTGTTGCCAACGCAGCGGAATTTCAGAATAATTTTAAACTTTTGAAAACATGAATGCAACACAGTAGTATATGCATAACCACAGAAGCAAGTAGCCATAATATTAACATAAAACCTTAGTCCAATAGGAAAACAATGGAACATAATAAAAACGGAGTCCAAGTAATTCAGGTCGTAGCCTGAACAAGTTCTCATAGTAAAACATGCAACGTAAAGGTAGAGGTAACCACGACTATGCAGAACAAAGGAAAAGTAACTAGCAAACTGACTTAACAAAAGACCTCCTACAGCTTCAAGATACCTCTAGGAAGCGCCGGGCTGCCTACCTGAAACCATGAGGTCAGAAAACAGGGAACAGGTATTAGTCAAAAGGGACTAAGTGAGGTAATTTGCAGTAAGAAAGAGTAATTGGACTGGAAGGGTTTTGAAAGACTTTCTTAGTGACTTTCCTCAAATCGGAAAGAAACTCTTTTATCTTAAAACGTGATTTTTTCACAAGCACACACATCAGAGGTTCTGGTTTATATATACTTTAAAACGGGGAACAGGGTACGGGATATTTTCCAAAAGTATGAAGCAGACTTTAAAACCAAAGTTTGCCCGCAAGCTAGGCCATATCCATCCTTTACTCCTCAAAACATTTACAAAGTTGGTATCGAGATCCGTTAGGACCCCGACACCCATAATCACATGCACCACCCCTTCTCCCCTTATTGTCGCGCCCAGGGAGCTACCCCGCGGTGACGTGCAAAACGGGAGGAATTTACCACCTCTCCCGACCTTCGATGTGGAGTGACCAACCTTCGATTAAACCATCATCAAGGTCATTACGGCGGCCAGTATCATAGTAGCCATTGGCGCACGCCTCCCGGTCTACTACTAACCATACCGCCAGGGCCCAACATAACAAAGTTTCCAAAGTTTGCTTTCAGAATAACAAAGGTGCATAAGCACACAGAGTTCAGATGACTGAACCTTTAATCAAAGCAGTATAACAGTGAATAGAACGTATATCAGAGATCATTGACTTTAAACTCGAAGCATTGTCCCAAACGGGAAAACGTTAACTTGAAAGATAGGAATCTTTGCACCCGAAGGCGTTGATTTTGAAATCATTTGAAAATGAAGGAATATTCATGGTTCCAGTTGAAATAGTTTAAACCTCACCTATTTATTTAGAAAAGCTGATAGTTGGTAGAAGACGGGGTTCACACAGTACCCTGCGGATCCCAGAACTCGATATTATCTCCTGTAAGTGACAGACTACTATGAGCTTAAAGGTCTGAGTCCCACACATGAATAATGATGCATGATTGAGTGCGGGTAGTCAAGTATTGAAGTGTAAGATTGAAAAGAATACGACACATTTAAACAAGGGATAATCTTTCCCGAAGAAAGAATTCGGGCAAACAATTAGTCTCATTAGAAAGCTCGTATCAAAAGCTTAGGGGTATGTTCTTAGGGTCTTAGAACAACCCCAATGTGAACTTTGAAATCTACTTTGATCCCTTGTTTTTGAGAATTTTCGAAAAAGGCTTTGACCGTTGAATTCGTCTCTTTGAAATGATCAATTAGGTTAAAAGTCAAAATTCTTGGTCAAGGTCAAGGTCAAAGTCAAAGTCAAAGTCAAAGTCAAAGGTCAAGGGTCAAAGGTCACTATTCAAGTATACGGTATATATACTGTATGTATACTGTACTTATACCGTATGTATACGTGTATTTATATAGTATGTATACGGTATTTATACTGTATGTATACGGTATTTATACGGGGATACCTCCCATATTTATACAGTATTTATACAAGGTACATACAGTATTTATACAAGAATACATGCGGTATTTATACTAGAATACATACGGTATTTATACAAAAGTACATACGTATTTATTAGGGAAATACACATAGTATTTATACGAAAGTATACACGTATTTATACGTATTGGAATCAAATACGTATACGTATATTATACATGTATACCATAACATATATCAATTGGTCAAGTATAATTATATGTAACAATTAATTAAACATGTAACATTTAAAACTATAGGTTATACCTTAATTATGTAACATTAAATAACATGTAACATTTAATTAAATCATGAAATAAATTAAATTACTTAAGTATGATCATAAAATAATTAAAATGTAACATATAACATGCTAGCATAATTGTCACATAATTAATTTGTCACAAAATTAAATTATGTAACACATTTCATAATAAACTATACTATAAGAAATATAATTCATAATTGATGAATAATTAAAGCATAAATTAAATCACATAATTCATGCACAAAATAAAACATAAATTAAATCCTAAACCTAGGATAATTAATAAATAAATTAAAACATAAAATAAAACACAAATTAAAACATAAATTAAACTAATTAAAACATAAAAAAATAAGAAAACTAACCTTAAAAGGGGGGAGGAGTTCGGCCACTAGGGGGAGAGGAAGAGAATGGAGTGAGCACAAAATGAGACCCCAACACACTTATTTATAGTTGTTGGGAAGGACCAAAGTGCAAATAATATTTATTTTAGGGACTTAAGGTGGGGTACTTTATGAAATTTCCAAAAATAGGTTTCCTTCTTTACATAATTGTCACAGCAGGGGTATTCTGGTAATTTCACCTTTCTCCTGTGTATTTTTGAAGTTGGAAAAGTGTCCAAGAGCTAGGAAATAAAATTAGCTTCGAAAAGGTTACTCACGGGTCGAAATCGGACGTATGGTTTAAAAGTTATAAGCTTCGGAAGATTTGATTTTCTTGAATTTCGAAAATTAATTAAATTATGAAATAAATACTAGGATAAGATTTGAAGATCCGAAAGGCTTTCCAAAAATGTAGAAAAATTCGAGGAACGTTATGGTGATGATCTCAAGGGCTAAATCATTCTAACGAAGGAAATATTTCTTACCGACGGGAATTCTTATTTGAAAATAAATTCTTAAATTGCTCTGGACACATAAACGAAACCTCAAAGCATTGAAAAGAGAGTTGAAAAATTCCAAGAAAGTAGGTATAGGTTCTTTGAGGTCTCTTGAATAAAACGGTATAGTGCCGGTTCGGAAATAAGTAGTGCTTATAGGGTTTAAAGGTAGTTTCCCCCCCCCCCCCTTTGGTCACCTAATATCACATATGAGCACTCAATTCATGTAGGGATGCATGATATGATTTATTTAAAATACGGATCAAGTTCTATAAACGCCCTTACGTCGCCCTTAGTTTACCTTTATTGATCCGGTCCCGAACCGGGCTGTCACATCTATATACCTAAAACAAACCTCACCTTTTCTTACAAAACAAAACAAGGATATGCTCTAGGGAGCCTTCTCCTCGTCCACGACCTCGTGACCTGTGCAAACACGACGTGTATACGTGAGACATGACTCAAAATGGACCAAATATGACGAACGGCGAAAATGCAACGAGACGACGAGCAATATGCAATGTGGTATGAAAACATCTTGTTTTGGCACATAATCAATCATATAATAGCAATTCGGGGTCAAAGAAATCATCGGATCATGGTGCTAAATTTTAATTTTGTGCAGAAACTTTTGTTCTGTCAGACGTACGGGAACGGCCGTTCCGGCTTCCCCTTTGTAAATGGGAAGGGCTGTTCCCGTGGCCCTTCAAAACGCGCCAACGATTTTAATTTTAAAAAAACGCGCCTTTAGCTGGGAACGGTCCTTCCGGTACACAGGCCAAAATGGGAACGGCCGTGCCCAGGCTCGGCCGCCTATTTTTGTTTAAAAAAGTGGGAACGCCCGTTCAACTCGTAGGTTAGATTAGGTTTTAACAGAACTTCCTCTACTGGCACCACCTGTGTCTCATCGACAAAGTATTTGCGAAGTTGGGATACATGAAATACATTATGGATTCCTGTTAAGCTTGCTGGTAGATCTAGGCGATACGCTGTTGGACCCACACGTTCTAGTATCTCAAAAGGTCCTATGTATCTAGGGTTCAATTTTCCACCTTTTCCAATCCTTGTGAACCCTTTCCTTGGCGATGCTTTCAGAAACACTTTCTCACCCACATCAAACTCTAAATCCCTTCTTCTTTTGTCGGCATAGCTCTTCTGTCTGTCTTGGGCGGCTTTCATTCTTTGCCTGATTATCTTAGTCTTTTCTGTAGCCCTTTCAATCCATTCGAGTACTTTGGCCCTGGGAGTTCCCTTAGAGGTATCCCTTGTCTCATCCATATCCCAATATAATGGAGATCTGCATTTTCTCCCATACAAGGCTTCATATGGAGTTGCTTGAATTGAAGCCTGATAACTGTTATTGTATGCAAACTCTACGAGGGGTAAACAATCTTTCCAACTGTCTGAAAAATCCAAGGCACACGCTCTTAACATATCCTCCAGATATTTAATCCATCTTTCTGACTGTCCGTCTGTCTGCGGGTGCGCCGCTGTGCTAAAATGCAACTTGGTTCCCATCAAGCTTTGAATATTTTGCCAAAGTTGGGACGTAAACTTTGGGTCTCTGTCAGACACTATACTCAATGGCACTCCATGTAATCTCACAATTTCTTCTTGATACAGTTTTGCTAAGGATTTAACTTTATCCGTAGTCTTGACCGGTAGGAAGTGTGCTGATTTTGTCAATCTGTCAACTATGACCCATATACTGTCTTGTCCTTCCTTAACTTTAGGTAACCCGGTAACAAAATCCATGGTTATTTGCTCCCACTTCCACGTAGGAATTGGTAGTGGTTGTAACTTTCCTGCTGGCTTTTGGTGTTCGGCTTTAACCTTTTGGCAAGTTAAACATTTCTTGACATATTCAGCAATGTCTCTCTTCATTCCGTTCCACCAAAACTGCTTCTTGAGATCTTGGTACATCTTTGTTCCTCCAGGGTGTACTGTATAACGTGTCTTATGTGCTTCATCAGGTATTTCCTTTCGGATAGCTGAAGGCACACAAACTCTGCTCTTATATCTCAAGATTCCATCTTCACCTTTACTGAATTTTGTCTCGTCATCCTTCTCCTTGGAATTGAGACACTTCTTAATCCATCCGTCTATAGCTTGTGTCTTTATCAACCGATCCTTCAGTGGTGATGAAATTATTAGATTTGCCAACTTAGCTCTAGGAATCACTTGAGCTGGTCTTCTTTCACACTCTATTGGGTGTCCTTCGACATGCGCTATACTAGCCTTTCGACTCAATGCATCAGCCACCACGTTACCCTTTCCAGGATGGTATTGAATTGTACAATCATAGTCTTCCAGAAATTCCATCCACCTTCTCTGTCTCATGTTTAGCTCCTTTTGAGTGAACAAGTACCGCAAACTTTTATGGTCCGTGAACACTTCAAAGGTTACCCCATATAAGTAATGTCTCCATTTTGCGAGGGCAAAGACGATCGCTGCTAGCTCCAAATCATGGGTGGGGTAGTTGACTTCATGTGGTTTAAGCTTTCTTGATGCATATGCTATCACCTTTCCATGCTGCATCAGAACGCATCCTAACCCTTCTTTCGAAGCATCGGTATAAACGGTGTAACCTTCCTTCCCTTCTGGTAATGTTAGTACAGGTGCGGTAGTTAATCTTTTCTTTAATTCCTGAAAACTCTGTTCGCATTTCTCTGTCCATACGAACTTTCCTTCCTTCTTGGTTAATTGAGTAAGTGGTGCTGCTATCTTTGAAAAATCCTGTACGAATCTTCGATAGTATCCTGCGAGTCCCAAAAAGCTTCTTACCTCAGAAGGATTCCTTGGTTGTTTCCAGTCCAAAATCGTTTCAATTTTTGAGGGATCCACTTCGACTCCGAAGATGTTTGGCATGATCTTCTGGTGTCTTGGAAAAGACCAAAATGTCATCAATAAAGATCACCACGAACTTATCAAGAAACGGCCGAAAAATCCGATGCATCATATCCATAAATGCAGCTGGGGCATTTGTTAGCCCAAAGGGCATTACTACGAACTCAAAATGCCCGTAACGACTATTGAAAGCTGTCTTGGGAATATCCTCATTTCTAATTTTCAATTGATAGTACCCTTGCCTCAAATCTAGCTTGGAGTATATTTGAGATCCTTGAAGTACATCGAATAACTCCTCGATGTGAGGAAGAGGGTACTTATTCTTCACCGTCATCCTGTTAAGTTCTCGATAGTCGATGCAAAGTCGTAACGACCCATCTTTCTTCTTAACAAATAACACAGGTGCTCCCCAAGGAGAAGTACTAGGGCGGATATATCCTGCCTCTAGTAATTCATCAAGTTGTTTCCTCAACTCCTGAAGTTCAGCCGGTGCCATCTGGTAGGGTGCCTTAGAGTATGGCTCGGCTCCTGGAACTGTCTCAATCACAAACTCTAGTTCACGGTCTGGTGGTAAGGTGTTTAGGTGTTCAGGAAACACTTCTGGGAACTCGTTGACAACCTCCACTTCTTCTATTTTACTCTGATCCTTTGGTCTATTTAAGAGGTAGGCAACGAATCCTGTAGCTCCCTTCTGAATCATTCTTTTTGCTTCCATTGCCGAAATCATTGGTGTTTGTCTTCCTTGTCCATCTGATGTCTGACTTTCATCCTTCCCTAAGATAACTTCCTTCTTAAAACAATCCAGCTTGACTCGGTACTTATGAAGCCAATTCATTCCCAAAATAATCCCATACTTTGTCATTGGTAGTGCAACAAGATCCAAGGGATAAAACTGACCATTGATTCTAATAGGGCAGCATTTATATACTTGATCCGTTTTAAGGCAAGTTCCTAAAGGAGAACTTACTTCGAAAAGATATGGCAATTGCTCAAGTGGAAATTGTAAACGCGCACATAATTTGGATGCAATGAATGAATGCGTGGCACCAGGGTCGTATAGGACCTTAACTGGCGTGTCAAGAACATTTACCGTACCTTCCACAATAGCCGTAGGATCTGGCTCGTTGCATCCACCCAGAGCATAAGCCCTTCCTCTGACCATTGGCTTGTTTGCATTTCCCGCCACCGCCTTACCTTTGCCTTGATACCCTTGCCGTTCTGGCCTACCTTTTGCTTTTGGACAATTCCCGAGCTTGTGGTCAGGACTTCGACAAAAGAAGCACTGCCCAGTTTTCTTTTTACAGGTTGCTTCGGTATGCCCTGGCCTATGGCAGAATTCACATTCAATCTTGTTCTGAGGGGCAAGTGGTGCTTGCGGGGGTGCCATCATTGGTCTCTTTCCTGATCTAAAATTTAACTGATTGGCTGAGCGTTTGAATCCCTGTGGTGGTTTCGATTGATATGGCTTCGCATGGTTGGCGGTCATCCTGATCTCTCTATGGGCTGCTTCAGTACTCAGAGCAGTTTCAACTGCCTGAGTGTATCCTTCAAGATTCAGAGGTGCCAAAGCCCATCGTAATTTTGACTTGAGTCCATTGATGAAGCGTTTGGTCTTCCTACGCTCATCGTACAGAATATGCGGTGCATATTGTATCAGTCTCACAAACTTGGCCTCGTACTCTGCCACAGATAGTGTTCCTTGGGTAAGATTCATAAACTTGGATTCCCGGGCATCCCGAGCGACTTGCGGAATAAACTTGTCCTCAAATGCTCTTACAAACTCAGTCCAGCCGTACCTTATCCCATTTTCAATCCACACATTCTTCGTATGATTCCACCAATTCAGCGCTGTTCCTTCCAGGAGGAAGGTCGCAAATTGAACTCGCTCTCTATCCTCCGGAAAGATGTTCATGGCTTCGAAGATCTTCACTAATCTTGCAATCCAGTTTTCAGCTTTAAGATCATTGGGCTCTCCGAAGAACTTCTGGGGGTTCATTCGGAGAAACTTTTCAAGTGTCTTTTCATTAACTGAGTTGTAAGCCCGAGCAAATTGCCTCAAAGTCTCCCCAATTTTTGGTTGTTCTTGTGGTATCGGTGGAGGACGGGGAAATTCCTCAGGTGGTGGCGGTGGCGGTGGAATGCGTTCACGTGGAGCTCTTCTCGGGGGCATATTGTCACTGTATTCATAATATCACCCCAAACAGATATAATGCATGGCGATAAGAATGGTCCATATACTCAATGTTCCACATCAGTAAATAACAATCAATCATCAAAGTTGCAATTAGGCACGTAGTCATCAATTCAAAGTGTCCCAATTTAATCCATTAAGCAATCATTATTCACAAGTAACAGAAAATAGTCATATATATAGATGCACAAAATGAAATGGTATGATCCATGCACGACCCTAATGGTATCTTGAAGCATTTTTAAAACTCATGACATGATAGATATAGAAAACGGTAACATGCAATGATATGAGTAAAGCCGCAAAAGATGATGTCATATATGCAAAATTTGGAAAAGCTTTTATACAAAGGCTATATCTGACCAAAAAGACAAAAAGGGGGAGGACCCGATGCTAAGTCGAGTTGCTCCCGTACAGCCTAAGCTCTCTAAAACATCATCTGTCAACTGTCATAATCTGCCAAAAGCGGGGATCTCTGGGGTATATATAATCCCCTCTGCACCTGTCGGAAGTCACCCTATCTGTCATAATATGCTGCATACCTGCTGAGTATATATATGCTACTGCTATCTGCCTCTATATACAAGTCCCAACGGTCCGGACTCAGCTCCTCTACTGCTGGCTATGACTGGCTCCATCGCTATCATCAGATACAGCAACGAAATCTCCCTGTCGTGCTGGAGATGGGCTCTCCTCCTCAGATGATCCCTCTGTCTCCTGATCCTCTCCTGCATGTGTGTCCATACGGTCCCCTGGAGCAGCTGGCTCACTGTGTACTTGTTAGGAATAGTGCCCTAGAAAGCCGATTGTATATCCGCTTTGTGCTTTTCCTTATTGTAATCACAGACAATCTTTGAATAAAATAACGAATTGAGGCAACACTTCTTTATATGCTCTTGTTTGGTATGCGTTTACTTTAGCTGTGCATGTATGAGAACTCCCCTAATCCTGATGACTTTAGGACTCTACCATTTAGGTGAAATGGTTCATGAAACGAGCCCTATATCACATAAGTCATGATTAGTAAAATACTCCAAGCCGATGAGTCCTACAGACAGTGGGAGTGTCAACCTGACTCCTCTAAGGCTTGCTTGTGGGATCACGCCCTTAAGAAGGACCACCTTGTTTCATGGAGGTGCAAAGTGTATAGTTGATACGTGCGTGATACATAAGGGTGCTTACTTTAATAAGTAAGTTCACTGAGGTGCCCCGTGTGAGAACATTCCTAAATGGGAAAGGAAGTTTCTATTTCAGGAAATGGAAACTTCCAGATTAGGAAATATCTCACGAGTCATTGATGTGATTAATTGATCCTTAGACTTGAGGTTCCTTGTCACTTTATGAGTTAACTCTGTAGTCTTAGGTATAAGCTTTAAAGGGTGTCGCCTTAGACAACTGATTCAAGGCTTATGCTGGGGCTGCACAAGTGACTCATGAAAGTGAATGAGAATCAAGATAGGACCTACACTTGCATTTGCAAGGTGATCTCTTATTGTGTAAGTCATTCATATGCCATATGGAGTCCTTGGCCAAGGCAGTAGATCAAGACATCAAGAAAAGGGTTTCTTGGATTGAGATCAAATGGATATGAAATGCACTTAGCTTTAAGACCGGATTATTAGGGTTCTGATTATTCTCTTGCCCTAGATCTTGGTGGAGAGATAGTAAGTAGGAGGATTGTATCTCACATGAATCAATGACTTAAAGGTTCTGTCGAATCCGAACATTCCAATTCAGCTAGGGGTTAAACACCTGTTGCTAGACTATGGTCGTTTAATCTGTGGACTGATTAATTAATTAGTGAATTAATTAATTGGGGTCACTGCTAATTGAATTGAGAACCTAGAGGGTCACACACAACAACTTGGTTACATGAGTTGAGGCTTAAAAATGATTAAACGAGTTAATCGAGCCTAAGGGGTTCCACACGTGTGAAATCACACGTGTGGCTCACGTGATTGGACACGTGTCATTAAGACACGTGTGCCACACGTGATTATGTGATGTTAAATAATTAATGTGTTAATTATTTAATAGACTTTGGTTTAATTTTGAATTAAAAAGAAAGTCTAATTTTGGAGAAAATAATCTAGTTAATTAATTACGAATTAATTAATTAGATAAAAATAAGTTATTTATTTTATAATAAATAAAGTATAAAATTATCCAAAAATAGTTTGGATATTTTTAGCTCTCTTGAAAGTTGACTAGAATTAGAATTCAAAGTCAAAGTTGGAAAATACTTGATAATCAAGTAATAGGAGAGAGAGGAACCAAATCCTTGTCCAACAAGGATTTGGATCGGCACTCCCTCCTATATATAGGGGAGCTCGAGCTCCCCTTTAGAGCTAATTGACAATTCTTTTGGTTCATGTGTTGAACACCTTCCTTTCTCCAAGATTATATTAAACCCTAGGTTAAGCCTAAACACTAACTAGAGAACTAGCATCGTTACTAGTTAGATTGTGATCAAGTTGGTGGACTTTCTCTAGAGACTTCAAGTTAGAAGTTTGAAGATTCGAGCTTTACCAAGGAGAGGGGATCAAGCCGCTAGAAGAGCGTTCTTGGGTGGCTTGAAACACTTCAAGAAAGAATAAAAGAAAAGTAAGTTTTCTATCTTTACGAATTTGGTTACACGATTGCGAGTCCAAGATCCTTTTGTTGGGAAAATTTTTTTAAATTTCGCTGCTTTCTGATTCGTGTTTTCCAACAAGTGGTATCAGAGCCACCTCGTTAATCGTGTTTCTGATTCGTCTCAATTATATTGAATTTGATAGAAATTCTTAGGCTTGATGCGATTGAGTATTTGTAATTGTTTTAGAAAGCCTGAATTACGAAACTGTATTTTTTCCTGAAAGTTTCTGAAAATTGGTTTTTGCAAAAATTAATTTTTGAAAACAATTTTAGATTTGAAACTGTATAAACTGTTTTTGGATTTCTTGGATTGGTTTTGCTTTTGAACGAAAACACGAAATGAAAACCCGGATCACGACGAACACGCGAAACCCCGCGCGCGAAGGCGTCGCGCGCGCGGGCTTCGCGCGCCACCCTCCCGCAACCGCGCGGGAGGCCCTCCCGGGCGTGCCGCCCGTCGCCGCCCAGGCCTAGCCGGGACAGACCGGCCAGTCGCCCAGCACCTCCCGCACGCCTGTGCGGGAGCCTTCCGGGCGCGCGGGCGGCCGAGACTGGCCGCCCACCCCGCCCGCATGCTTGCGGGAAAGCCGCGCCCAGCAGCGCGCGCACAAGGCCGCGGGCTGTGCGCGCCTGTCGAGCGCGCGCGCCGCCTGCGTGCGGTCTTCTCCGCGTACGGGTCCCGTTTTCGCGATCCGGCCTTTTCGTGTTTCGTGCAATCCAGTCCCAATTTTATTTGAATTTTAAAATTTTATTTTTGAATATTTATTTTAATTTTGAATAAAACTTAAAATTGGGATTTTTGAGAAATTGAAACGGTTTATATTTTGGGAAAATACATCTTGATAAAATTATTAATTTTCAGAAATTAATTGGAATTTTATTTGTTTTGGTAATTTGGGATTTATTGAAAACTTTTATAAATAAGACTCGCATCAAGTCGTGTTTTAAGCTATTAGAGCTTAAAGCGAGAATTTTAATTTATTGGTTAAATTTAAATTCTTGCAAAAGCATGTTAGGTGATCATGGGTTTAGATCTATGTATGGTTTTAATTTATGCACATGGATGGTTTAAATTGGGCTTGGAGCCCTATAGTTGCGTTTTTCAATTGAGGTTGGAGCCTCACTTATGTGCGTACTGTTATGTGATTTATTATGTGGCTTTCCATATTACTGTTTTTGAGGCCGGGGTACGCCCCGTGTAATTGTCTAAGGCCAATATGAAGATTGAGCCTTATTACTTTATGTCTTTTTCTTTTTTATTGTAATTTGAGAGTAGAGATAGGTGGTGAGGTTTTATTTTCATTTTGGAGACAATGCACCCATGGAGTAAGATGGACCACATTCAAGTAACAAGGAGGCCATAAGTGAAGACCCCTCAAAATTTTAGGGAGGGGAATCTCCATTGTTAAATGTAATAGAGATAGGGCTCGTATTTTGTTACCGCTTTCCCTTATGTGATTTGAACTGTTTATGTGGCATGTATGTTAGAACTTGTGATTGTGGAGTGGCTCCCACATATCACGCATAAGATAGGTAGAACCCATGATCATTACATGTTAGTATCATGCTAGGACATGTTATCTGTTTATGTGCTTGTTTGAAATGCATTTAAGTGTACTTGCATTAATCAAGACTAATAAAATTGGATAACATATATGTTGGTGAGGTCGAACCGGACAACTCTCCGGTTGATTCGAAAATTCCCATTAAATATTAAGCTAATTTCGAACAAATAGGTGTTTAATTCGAGATGCAAATTTTGAATTAAATTCCTAGCATTCCATCAATAGGTTTTAAGTTTAGTAAGTAAAGCTAGTTATTGTCCGCGAGTCGTGGGATAGCTAGTGGAGCTTATTAGTTCTTAGTTACCTAATTAATCATTCTAAATGGTCAATATTTCGTGGTCAATTTTAGCAATGGCGATGTCCGCGAGTCGTGGGTCGTTCGAACTAAGTTTTGGTCATGATCTTATGATTGATGGGTCTAGCTTAACGCCTAAGTAAATATGGATGTCGCACGAGTCGTAGGTCCATATTGAAAGATAGGTGATGCAAAAACAATTACTAAGAGTTCTAAAGGTGTTATAATTGGTAAGTTGTACCTACCTAGGGTTCTTACTTAGAATGTCCGCGAGTCGTGGGTTCGAGGTAAAATGCCTAGGATCTTAGTACCCATTGGGAAACGTGTTCCTCTTAGATCTTTGGGAATTCTAGATCTTTGAAAAACAGTGGGAGCTACAATAGATTAAAGACCTTATCTTTTGTATATCGTTATAATTCAGCATGCTCACTAGTTCTCTGTTTTACCATTTAGGTCGTAGATTCTGTGATTCTCTACGTGTTTTGACATGGCAACCAAAAACCCTCTTGTATCGATCCTCGAGTCAAACAAGTTGACTGGTCCCAACTATTCTGATTGGCTGAGGAATCTAAAAATCATTTTAGATTCTGAGAAGAGAACTTATGTTCTCTTCGAAGGGGAGCCTAGTCCCGAAGGGGAGGCTCCCACTCGGGCCGAGCGGGATGCGATTCAGAAGTGGAAGGATGATAATCTCCAAGCCCGTTGCCTTATGTTGGCTAACATGTCTCCGGACTTGCAAAGGCAACATGAGGCCATGGAATTTGCTTGGGAGATTTACGACCACTTAGAGCAACTTCACCGCCCTCATGAACGTGTTACAAGGTATAACACTTCAAAGGAATTATTCCACTTGAGAATGAGGGAAGGTTCAAGTGTCCATGAATATGGACTCAAGTTTCTTGCCCTTACTGAGAAACTTGCTTCCATGGACATGCCGCTGAAAGATGAGCTTTCAGTGGACTTGTTGCTAGCTTCGCTCCCACCATCGTTCAACCCATTTGTCCTTAACTTCAACATGAATCATGCTGGTGCTACTGTAGCTGGGCTGATTAGTCAGCTTGTGACTGCTGAAAGCACGATCAAGAAGGACAATAAGGTTTTGATGGTGAATGCTCCATCTTCCTCTTCTGGGCCTTCTAAAGGTAAGGGCAAGAAAGCCCAAAAGAAGAAGAAGAAACCCCTTAGGCCCACTGGTGGCATTTCGAAGGGGAAGGCCCAAAAGAAGAAGCGTGATCAGAAAGAGGATGTTTGCTTCCATTGTGGCAAAGCGGGACATTGGAGGAGAAACTGCCCAGAGTACAAGGCTACTCTGAAGAAAGGTATCTTTCTCGTTGAAGTAAATCTTTCTATTAATTCTAGTTCTTGGGTACTTGATACCGGCTGTGGAACTCATATCTGTAATGATGTACAGATGCTAAGTGAAGTCCAACAACTCAAAGAAGGAGAATGTGTCATGAAGATCGGCGATGGCTCAAACGTTGAAGCTCGAGCTTTAGGCACAATTAGATTAGATTTAGGTAGTTTTGAGTTAGTATTAAATAAAGTCCTTTATGTACCGAGCATTATTCGTAATATAATTTCAGTTCCAATATTAGATTGTGAAGGTTATGAAACTTATATTAAGAATGGTAAATATTTTATCAAACGGAACAACTCTTCCGTTCACATCGGTACTCTAAGTAATGGACTTTACCTAACTCAAAATATCAATATTATGAATATACAACGAGAAACGAAGCGTAAGAGAGATGACAAAGTTTCAGCTCCCTTATGGCACGCTAGATTAGGACACATTTCCAAGAACAGAATTAGCAAGATAAACACTTTAGGATCATTCTCTGAAAATGATCTCAAAGAGTTAACTTCTTGCGAATCCTGTCTCAAAGGAAAAATGTCCAAAGTCCCTTTTAAAGGAACTGTGGAACGTGCCACTAAGGTTTTGGATTTGATCCATACTGATGTTTGTGGACCGCTTAGTGTAAGCACTAGAAACAATCATCAGTACTTCATAACCTTTACTGATGACTTTAGTCGGTATGGTTATGTATACTTAATGAAGTATAAATCTGAAGCTTTTGAGAAATTCTTAGAATTTCAAAAGGAGGTTGAGAACCAAACTGGTCACAAGATAAAAGCACTTCGATCTGATCGAGGAGGCGAATATCTTAGTGAAGAATTCCTTAATCATCTCAAGGATAATGGGATTATCTCTCAGTGGACTCCTACGGGAACTCCTCAGCTTAATGGAGTTTCTGAGAGAAGGAATCGAACCCTACTTGATATGGTTCGTTCCATGATGAGTTTCACTGACTTACCACCTTCCTTCTGGGGTTATGCCCTAGAAAGTGCAGCAAAGATTCTGAATCTAGTTCCCTCTAAGTCAGTCCCTAAAACGCCCTATGAAATGTGGCATGGTAAAATCCCTAGTTATTCTTACTTAAGAATTTGGGGTTGTCCTGCTTACGTGAAGAGGACAGTGGGAGATAAGTTAGAATCTTGTTCTAACTTATGCTACTTTGTAGGTTATCCTAAGGAATCCATAGGATACTACTTCTATGATCAATCTGAGCAAAAGGTGTTTGTTTCCAGAAATGCCACTTTTCTTGAGGAACCGTTCCTTAAAGAAAAGAAAGGAAAGATCATAGAATTAGAAGAAGTACAAAGTAACCCCACGCCACCCACTGAAGAGACGTCCCCTACTGATCAACTACAACCAATCATGAATTTCGATACACATGTAAATCCTCCTCTAAGGCGTTCTGAACGCACTCCTAGACAGTCGGAGAGATGGTATGGATTCTTCCATGAAATCTCTCAAAAGGATAATGATCCTTCAACATATGAGGAGGCACTTTCAGATTCTGACTCTGAACAGTGGATAGAAGCCATGAAATCCGAAATGGACTCCATGAACTCCAACCAAGTTTGGACCTTGGTAGATTTGCCTGATGGGGTCAAACCCACAGGTTGCAAATGGATCTTTAAGAGAAAGCTTGGAGTTGATGGAAGCATTGCAGCCTACAAAGCAAGACTGGTTGCAAAAGGATTCACTCAAAGACCCGGCGTGGACTTTGACGAAACCTTTTCACCAGTTGCAATGCAAAAGTCCATTCGAATCATGCTTGCCATTGCTGCATATTATGACTATGAGATATGGCAAATGGATGTGAAAACTGCCTTTCTCAATGGTGACATTGATAAAGACATTTATATGGAGCAACCCATAGGTTTCACATTCAGTGGGAGTGAGCAAAAGGTTTGCAAACTCCAAAGATCAATCTATGGATCGAAACAGGCTTCTAGGAATTGGAACATTCGATTTGATGAATCGGTCAAAGCGTTTGGCTTCACCCAAATTTCGAATGAATCATGTGTGTATAGAAAGGAATTGGAGACCTCAGTGCAATTCTTAGTACTTTATGTTGATGACATCCTTCTTATTGGGAATTCGAAGGATGACATGAAAGTGACTAAGTTATGGTTATCGAACCAATTCGAGATGAAAGATCTTGGTGATGCATCCTATATCCTTGGAATTAAAATCTATAGAGATAGATCTAGAAGGTTAATAGGACTATCACAGTCGATGTACATTGACAAAGTATTGAAGAGATTCAATATGGAGTCAGCAAAGGTTAAGAACCTTCCTATGAGTGTAGGAACATGTCTTTCAAAGAAGATGTGTCCTAAGACTAACCTTGAGAAAGAAAGAATGACTCATACACCTTATGCATCAGCAATAGGTAGCATAATGTATGCAATGTTATGTACTCGACCGGATGTGGCTTATGCACTTAGTGTAACGAGTCGTTTCCAATCTGACCCTGGAGATGGTCACTGGGCTGCCGTGAAGAATATTCTTAAGTACTTGAAAAGTACTAAAGATTTATTCTTAGTTTACGGAGGTCAGAAAGATCTTACTGTCGAAGGATACTGCGATGCAAGCTTTGCATCTGACTTAGATGATTTTAAGTCAATGTCAGGATACATTTTCTGCCTAAACGGCGGAGCAGTGAGTTGGAAGAGTTCCAAGCAAACAACCACTGCAGATTCGACCACTGAGGCCGAATACTTAGCTGCAAATGATGCAGCTAAGGAAGGTGTTTGGATTAGAAACTTCATTCAAGAGTTGAATGTTGTTCCTAGCATGAAAGACCCCATTACTGTGTTTTGTGACAACACTGGGGCGGTTGCTCAAGCAAGAGAACCAAGATCTCACCAACGGACCAAGCACATTATGAGGAAGTATCACCTAATCCATGATATTATCAAAAGAGGAGATGTGCTAATTGAGAGGGTCACATCAGCAGAGAACGTGGCAGTTCCACTTACTAAACCCCTTAGTCAAGAAGCTTTCCAAGGTCATCTTCAGAAGATGGGACTTAGAGTAGCTTTAGAATGGCTTTGACGGGCAAGTGGGAGATTGTTAGGAATAGTGCCCTAGAAAGCCGATTGTATATCCGCTTTGTGCTTTTCCTTATTGTAATCACAGACAATCTTTGAATAAAATAACGAATTGAGGCAACACTTCTTTATATGCTCTTGTTTGGTATGCGTTTACTTTAGCTGTGCATGTATGAGAACTCCCCTAATCCTGATGACTTTAGGACTCTACCATTTAGGTGAAATGGTTCATGAAACGAGCCCTATATCACATAAGTCATGATTAGTAAAATACTCCAAGCCGATGAGTCCTACAGACAGTGGGAGTGTCAACCTGACTCCTCTAAGGCTTGCTTGTGGGATCACGCCCTTAAGAAGGACCACCTTGTTTCATGGAGGTGCAAAGTGTATAGTTGATACGTGCGTGATACATAAGGGTGCTTACTTTAATAAGTAAGTTCACTGAGGTGCCCCGTGTGAGAACATTCCTAAATGGGAAAGGAAGTTTCTATTTCAGGAAATGGAAACTTCCAGATTAGGAAATATCTCACGAGTCATTGATGTGATTAACTGATCCTTAGACTTGAGGTTCCTTGTCACTTTATGAGTTAACTCTGTAGTCTTAGGTATAAGCTTTAAAGGGTGTCGCCTTAGACAACTGATGCAAGGCTTATGCTGGGGCTGCACAAGTGACTCATGAAAGTGAATGAGAATCAAGATAGGACCTACACTTGCATTTGCAAGGTGATCTCTTATTGTGTAAGTCATTCATATGCCATATGGAGTCCTTGGCCAAGGCAGTAGATCAAGACATCAAGAAAAGGGTTTCTTGGATTGAGATCAAATGGATATGAAATGCACTTAGCTTTAAGACCGGATTATTAGGGTTCTGATTATTCTCTTGCCCTAGATCTTGGTGGAGAGATAGTAAGTAGGAGGATTGTATCTCACATGAATCAATGACTTAAAGGTTCTGTCGAATCCGAACATTCCAATTCAGCTAGGGGTTAAACACCTATTGCTAGACTATGGTCGTTTAATCTGTGGACTGATTAATTAATTAGTGAATTAATTAATTGGGGTCACTGCTAATTGAATTGAGAACCTAGAGGGTCACACACAACAACTTGGTTACATGAGTTGAGGCTTAAAAATGATTAAACGAGTTAATCGAGCCTAAGGGGTTCCACACGTGTGAAATCACACGTGTGGCTCACGTGATTGGACACGTGTAATTAAGACACGTGTGCCACACGTGATTATGTGATGTTAAATAATTAATGTGTTAATTATTTAATAGACTTTGGTTTAATTTTGAATTAAAAAGAAAGTCTAATTTTGGAGAAAATAATCTAGTTAATTAATTACGAATTAATTAATTAGATAAAAATAAGTTATTTATTTTATAATAAATAAAGTATAAAATTATCCAAAAATAGTTTGGATATTCTTAGCTCTCTTGAAAGTTGACTAGAATTAGAATTCAAAGTCAAAGTTGGAAAATACTTGATAATCAAGTAATAGGAGAGAGAGGAACCAAATCCTTGTCCAACAAGGATTTGGATCGGCACTCCCTCCTATATATAGGGGAGCTCGAGCTCCCCTTTAGAGCTAATTGACAATTCTTTTGGTTCATGTGTTGAACACCTTCCTTTCTCCAAGATTATATTAAACCCTAGGTTAAGCCTAAACACTAACTAGAGAACTAGCATCCTTACTAGTTAGATTGTGATCAAGTTGGTGGACTTTCTCTAGAGACTTCAAGTTAGAAGTTTGAAGATTCGAGCTTTACCAAGGAGAGGGGATCAAGCCGCGAGAAGAGCGTTCTTGGGTGGCTTGAAACGCTTCAAGAAAGAATAAAAGAAAAGTAAGTTTTCTATCTTTACGAATTTGGTTACACGATTGCGAGTCCAAGATCCTTTTGTTGGGAAATTTTTTTTAAATTCCGCTGCTTTCTGATTCGTGTTTTCCAACAGTACTGGTCCCTCGTACTCCAAAGCCGCCTGCTCATCGGTGAGGTAGAAAGTCTCACAAAGTCGGGCCCTAATCCGGCTCTGATAACGATGGTGCATCTCCATAGCAAAATCCCTATCAGTAGTCATATATGCCAAGTCTGCCTCTAACTGTGCAAGACGGGACGCCTGCTGGGCTCTGGCCTGGCGCTCCTCTGTCAATCGAGCCTCCATCTCTCTGGCATGCTCCCGGGCAATATCCCGATCAGTCCGGTGCTGTGCTGCCAAATCATGGTAACGAATAGCCTCCAGCTGAACCTCTCTCAATCTCAAGCTATCCTGTAGGTATTCATCCCGTTCAGTTTCCAGCTGATGAACGACCCTATTGGGGTATGAATACCCTGGGTGTCCCCTCTCCTGCGCTCGCTGCCATGTATAGTAACGGGCCCTACCCCGACGAACTACTGCTACTGTACGAGGGGGCTCAAGCTCCTCAAAATATGCCTCATCCTGCTCTCGCTGACTCAGGCTGTCCATAACTATAGTGAAAGCACGCAGACTCGCACTGTCCATAACTACAGAGTAAGCACAGATATGAATACCAAGATGTAGAGTAAGTAAACCCAAAACATCCTCTGTGCTTCGAGCTCCCAGGTTAAGTCTCTTCTTACTCAACCTGAGGCTCTGATACCACCTTAGCTGTAGCGCCCCAACGCCACAACCCCGCACCGTTTTATCACCCAAGTAACTAGGAAGCTTTATTACTCGAGAGATACTTCGGCGAACGGACAGAACATAACAAAGATCAGAGTAACCAGTGTTGCCAACGCAGCGGAATTTCAGAATAATTTTAAACTTTTGAAAACATGAATGCAACACAGTAGTATATGATCAGAGTAACCAGTGTTGCCAACGCAGCGGAATTTCAGAATAATTTTAAACTTTTGAAAACATGAATGCAACACAGTAGTATATGCATAACCACAGAAGCAAGTAGCCATAATATTAACATAAAACCTTAGTCCAATAGGAAAACAAAGGAACATAATAAAAACGGAGTCCAAGTAATTCAGTTCGTAGCCTGAACAAGTTCTCATAGTAAAACATGCAACGTAAAGGTAGAGGTAACCACGACTATGCAGAACAAAGGAAAAGTAACTAGCAAACTGACTTAACAAAAGACCTCCTACAGCTTCAAGATACCTCTAGGAAGCGCCGGGCTGCCTACCTGAAACCATGAGGTCAGAAAACAGGGAAGAGGTATTAGTCAAAAGGGACTAAGTGAGGTAATTTGCAGTAAGAAAGAGTAATTGGACTGGAAGGGTTTTGAAAGACTTTCTTAGTGACTTTCCTCAAATCGGAAAGAAACTCTTTTATCTTAAAACGGGATTTTTTCACAAGCACACACATCAGAGGTTCTGGTTCATATATACTTTAAAACGGGGAACAGGGTACGGGATATTTTCCAAAAGTATGAACCAGACTTTAAAATCAAAGTTTGCCCGCAAGCTAGGCCATATCCATCCTTTACTCCTCAAAATATTTACAAAGTTGGTATCGAGATCCGTTAGGACCCCGACACCCATAATCACATGCACCACCCCTTCTCCCCTTATTGTCGCGCACAGGGAGCTACCCCGCGGTGACGTGCAAAACGGGAGGAATTTACCACCTCTCCCGACCTTCGATGTGGAGTAACCAACCTCCGATTAAACCATCATCAAGGTCATTATGGCGGCCAGTATCATAGTAGCCATTGGCGCACGCCTCCCGGTCTACTACTAACCATACCGCCAGGGCCCAACATAACAAAGTTTCCAAAGTTTGCTTTCAGAATAACAAAGGTGCATAAGCACACAGCGTTCAGATGACTGAACCTTTAATCTAAGCAGTATAACAGTGAACAGAACGTATATCAGAGATCATTGACTTTAAACTCGAAGCATTGTCCCAAACGGGAAAACGTTAACTTGAAAGATAGGAATCTTTGCACCCGAAGGCGTTGATTTTGAAATCATTTGAAAACGAAGGAATATTCATGGTTCCAGTTGAAATAGTTTAAACCTCACCTATTTATTTAGATAAGCTGATAGTTGGTAGAAGATGGGGTTCACACAGTACCCTGCGGATCCCAGAACTCGGTATTATCTCCTGTAAGTGACAGACTACTATGAGCTTAAGGGTCTGAGTCCCACACATGATTAATGATGCATGATTGAGTGCGGGTAGTCAAGTATTGAAGTGTAAGATTGAAAAGAATACGACACATTTAAACAAGGGATAGTCTTTCCCGAAGAAAGAATTCGGGCAAACGATTAGTCTCATTAGAAAGCTCGTATCAAAAGCTTAGGGGTATGTTCTTAGGGTCTTAGAACAACCCCAATGTGAACTTTGAAATCTACTTTGATCCCTTGTTTTTGAGAATTTTCGAAAAAGGCTTTGACCGTTGAATTCGTCTCTTTGAAATGATCAATTAGGTTAAAAGTCAAAATTCTTGGTCAAGGTCAAGGTCAAAGTCAAAGTCAAAGTCAAAGTCAAAGGTCAAGGGTCAAAGGTCACTATTCAAGTATACGGTATATATACTGTATGTATACTATACTTATACTGTATGTGTACGTGTATTTATATAGTATGTATACGGTATTTATACGGGGATGCCTCCCGTATTTATACAGTATTTATACAAGGTACATACAGTATTTATACAAGAATACATGCGGTATTTATACTAGAATACATACGGTATTTATACAAAAGTACATACGTATTTATTAGGGAAATACACATAGTATTTATACGAAAGTATACACGTATTTATACGTATTGGAATCAAATACGTATACGTATATTATACATGTATACTATAACATATATCAATTGGTCAAGTATAATTATATGTAACAATTAATTAAACATGTAACATTTAAAACTATAGGTTATACCTTAATTATGTAACATTAAATAACATGTAACATTTAATTAAATCATGAAATAAATTAAATTACTTAAGTATGATCATAAAATAATTAAAATGTAACATATAACATGCTAGCATAATTGTCACATAATTAATTTGTCACAAAATTAAATTATGTAACACATTTCATAATAAACTATACTATAAGAAATATAATTCATAATTGATGAATAATTAAAGCATAAATTAAATCACATAATTCATGCACAAAATAAAACATAAATTAAATCCTAAACCTAGCATAATTAATAAATAAATTAAAACATAAAATAAAACACAAATTAAAACATAAATTAAACTAATTAAAACATAAAAAATAAGAAAACTAACCTTAAAAGGGGGGAAGAGTTCGGCCACTAGGGGGAGAGGAAGAGAATGGAGTGAGCACAAAATGAGACCCCAACACACTTATTTATAGTTGTTGGGAAGGACCAAAGTGCAAATAATATTTATTTTAGGGACTTAAGGTGGGGTACTTTATGAAATTTCCAAAAATAGGTTTCCTTCTTTACATAATTGTCACAGCAGGGGTATTCTGGTAATTTCACCTTTCTCCTGTGTATTTTTGAAGTTGGAAAAGTGTCCAAGAGCTAGGAAATAAAATTAGCTTCGAAAAGGTTACTCACGGGTCGAAATCGGACGTACGGTTTAAAAGTTATAAGCTTCGGAAGATTTGATTTTCTTGAATTTCGAAAATTAATTAAATTATGAAATAAATACTAGGATAAGATTTGAAGATCCGAAAGGCTTTCCAAAAATGTAGAAAAATTTGAGGAACGTTATGGTGATGATCTCAAGGGCTAAATCATTCTAACGAAGGAAATATTTCTTACCGACGGGAATTCTTATTTGAAAATAAATTCTTAAATTGCTCTGGACACATAAACGAAACCTCAAAGCATTGAAAAGAGAGTTGAAAATTTCCAAGAAAGTAGGTATAGGTTCTTTGAGGTCTCTTGAATAAAACGGTATAGTGCCGGTTCGGAAATAAGTAGTGCTTATAGGGTTTAAAGGTAGTTTCCCCCCCCCCCCCCCCCCCCCCCCTCTTTGGTCACCTAATATCACATATGAGCACTCAATTCATGTAGGGATGCATGATATGATTTATCTAAAATACGGATCAAGTTCTATAAACGCCCTTACGTCGCCCTTAGTTTACCTTTTTTGATCCGGTCCCGAATCGGGCTGTCACATCTATATACCTAAAACAAACCTCACCTTTTCTTACAAAACAAAACAAGGATATGCTCTAGGGAGCCTTCTCCTCGTCCACGACCTCGTGACCTGTGCAAACACGACGTGTATACGTAAGACATGACTCAAAATGGACCAAATATGACGAACGGCGAAAATGCAACGAGACGACGAGCAATATGCAATGTGGTATGAAAACATCTTGTTTTGGCACATAATCAATCATATAATAGCAATTCGGGGTCAAAGAAATCATCGGATCATGGTGCTAAAATTTTAATTTTGTGTAGAAACTTTTGTTCTGTCAGACGTACGGGAACGGCCGTTCCGGCTTCCCCTTTGTAAATGGGAAGGGCTGTTCCCGTGGCCCTTCAAAACGCGCCAACGATTTTAATTTTAAAAAAACGCGCCTTTAGCTGGGAACGGTCCTTCCGGTACACAGGCCAAAATGGGAACGGCCGTGCCCAGGCTCGGCCGCCTGTTTTTGTTTAAAAGAGTGGGAACGCCCGTTCCCACAATGCCTTGAGGCTGGGAACGGTCGTTCCCAGTTTCTGCAACTGAAAAACAGAGCAGAAACAGGGGAAGAGCTACGGGAAGCAACAAACAACCACAAAAACTCAAGTTCTGATCCCCAAATGCTATTATTTCTGGAAATATGCATGTATACATGTTCAACAGGGAAATATTATTCCAAATAAACACTCAAGTCATGAAAATCATCAAGGATTCCAAGTTTCAAGTTCATGGCCATATTCAAATATAATCCTATATTTTGCAAGAATTCATGTAATAATTCAAAGAAAAAATCATATAATCATGCTTCCATCTACACATAATCCATTTAGCATATGATCCTCAAACCCTAAATATCAAATATGTGATCAAAATCATCAATTCATGCAAAACACCCACCTTGAGCTAAAGAAATGGAGAAAATAGATGATGATGATGATCAACTTCCAAACTTGGGATTATTACTTGAAATTCTTGACGAAAATTGGTTGAAATCTCTTTTCCCTTTTTAGCTTGCTGAACCGAGAGTGAAAGGAAGCAAATATGTTGGGAAATTCTTGAATGAAATGAGATCATGGAAGCTTGGAGATAATATAACGATGCATCCAATTTTTGAAATATGTGAAATGTCCAATTTGCCAATTAAACCTCCAAGAATTCAAGCCACGCAATTGAGGATATAACTTTTGAAATATGATCAATTAAGCCCTTAAAAGCTTATGCAATTAAGTCCCTAAAGTTAAAGAAATGAATATTTAGGGACAATTTCGTAATTGAAACACTCTCGGTAGTTGTTTTTCATAATAAATATTTTTCCATGATATAAAATAATTTTCCAATGATATGAATTCACATAATTCATATAAATAATGTTTCATGAATTTTATAAAAATATGAGATGTCACGTAAGAATGTTATGAAATTAAAGAATGAAAATAAATTCCTATGCTCAAAATCTCACACGTGGCGTGCTTACCTGTTCCTCTGGAACCGGGGCGTTACACCTCCTAGTAGGTTCTGGGGTGATCATAAGTCTGGAGACCGGACTCAGGAGTAACCCGACACCCCAATGTCGTCCCGGGGCTCCTTTGCACCAATCTCTGGGGCCCAAGGCAAAGTGCAAAATTTAAATTTTCAAATCCCGCTACAGACCGACAGACAAACATATTTCATGCGTATCATACTTCTCATATCGTATGTACATATCACACATGCTGACCTCAAAATCATATCAAACCGAAACTAAACATAAATAGGCTCATACATAGCGTTTATACTTTCAAATCAAATCATATGACAAAACCGGCAGAATACGTACTTCGCACATATCTACATATACATAAGGCTTATAAACTGAGCATGTTGTAACAGGGTATAAGTATATCCTAACCTCACCTGGTACCAAACAAAGCCGAAGACACAGCAAATGGTCTACCCTGGAACCTGCACGACTCACTTGTCACCACCCCAGGTGCACCTGAACCAAACTGAACACAAACAAAGGGCTCAGACTCAAGAATGAACAACAAAGACGTACGACAAATGCTCCGAAAGATCAGGGTATGCATAAGCGTCCCTAATGTGCTTCTAATATGGTGTCGTGGTCAAATTAGGCAAATTAATGTTCACCAAGGTCACATTTATAAGCAACACTTACAAACATACGTATAAAGTAAAGGGATAAATATTTTTTCCCATCCGAACTATGCCCGTTTTTGTAATTTACCATCCAAACAATTTTTCATTGCAAACCGCCATCCAACCTTTGCATTTGTGACAAAACGCCATCTGAAGGTGGTTTGGTCTGACGTGTATGTTTTAGAAAAATGCCACGTGTCAATTTTTTTCCCCAAAACCACCAAAAAAAATGGTTTAGATGGCATTTTGTCACAAATGCAAAGGCTGGATAGCGGTTTGCAATGAAAATTTGTTTGGATGGTAAATTGCAAAAACGGGCATAGTTCGGATGGGAAAAAATATTTATCCCTAAAGTAAATTTAAGTAACCACAGTAAGTATTCAAATCCAATCTAGGCAATTAAAGTATCCAAAGTATGCATAAAAGGCCTAATCTTAATCATGGATAACTTTAAGTAAAGTTGTTGTACATACTCGGCACGTTGATACAATTACAATGTGCATTTAATCACATAAAGTCACACTTTATAATTCCATAACATACTTACAATACAAACTCAGGCATTGCATACATTCATGTTTTTACAAATATTAAACATACCTCCCCTTAAGTTGATTAATTAAGCATGATTGTTCGATTGAGGCGTTTAAACAATTGCTCAAGTAGGAAACTAACTATTTACTAGCCTAACAACTATCACTTCATTATAATTTATAGCATACCAACTTCAAGTAGCAAGGATAAATTGAAATATTAAGATTCTCACCCTATCAAGCATCAAGTTTTCAAGGTGATAAAATATTCTTCATTTATCTATATATATATTGCGACGCCCCAACGGAATCCTTGGACCTAGAGGGCTCCGTGGAGTGCCGGCCGCACGGCCTAGTCAAGGTTTGCTAAGTGCTTACCCTGATTGAGCCGCATAAGCGAAAAAATGAAACTACGGTAATCTAGAGTAGCAACTCAAAGTGAAAACCAAAACAACTGAAAACAGCGGAAACGATAACATAACTTAATATAAAAGGTAGTGGTCCTAAAACAAGCGTCCAAAACAAAATAAAATAACTGGACTTACATACCGACCCCGAGAAAGATGACGACAAAACAAGTACGAGACAAAAGTGAACGCTTTCGTCGTTATGCGGGGCTTAAGCTTACAAACCATATAGACATATACATCCCCCGAGGTGGGGTGCTGTACATCAACAGCAAAATAGCAGGCAAGACAGCTCTAACGTCCCTAATCCAAGGGCTGCTCACCTAACTCCGGGCCTCGCTCAAAAAGATCTGAAATACGGGTCAAAAGAGAGGAGTAAGTCAAACTGACTTAGTGAGGTAGGCGGAAGAATACAGAACAGTAAATAATGACAAAACCATAGTCAATGCATGAGCAGGCAAGGAACAATATACATAAGATATACATGCATATGAACGAGCCATGAACAATCTCTCCCCTTTTATCGCCTAAAACCAAAATCATAAAATAACTCCAAACACCAGAGTCGGGGTATCCCCCAACTAACAGAGGTCGAGAGTCCCACGTGCCCGTGAGATCATCTCTTCGGCTAATCACTCGAGACCATCTCCGAATCTCCGAATGGTAGCGTCAACATGTGGTCGTTACCTCGCACAGCTACGACCGCGGCCCGATACCGCCCAATCGGTCTGATATTGAGAGTAACCCCGTGGCCCAGAACTACCCCGTGGGCGTCCCCACGAGTGCAATCAAACAATAATGGAACAAAATAGCTCGTTAACAAGAACGGTAGATTCTTTTCAAATAAAACGAAGGACTTGATGCAGTACTTATAGGTAAGAAACCATGTTTACTAACCAAATCATTTGTCTTAAAACTACTAATTGATAAACAGCTATTTACATACATAGGTATAACATGAAAGGAATAGAAATCGAAATAGTCAAGTAAAGGTCTTAAGAAGGCTGGTATAATAATATAGATATACGTATTTCAATTTTAAAGGTAAAGTTTCCTCACCGTACTGATTCGCAGTTGGTCCTTGTTGGCCTGACAAAAGGACAAACACGACTCTAGGTCAAACAGTGCTAAATCTAAAATCCTAGTCTGACCTTATTACTAACGGTAAAATAAATAAGTTGCAATCACATTTACATTTCACATATATGCATGCAAAATACTTGGTACATATACACACATATCCAATCAACTGAATTACAAAATGAAGGTACAGGACTCCATAACAATATCTAATTCTTTAAATGACCACATATCATTTATTAATTTTAAATTAGTCAAACGCAACAAAGTAAGTTCCATTATTACTCCCATGCATTTAAATCTTATTTTGAATATAATATTATAATTATATAACATGGAATAAGTAGATTGCTTAATTAATTTTTTTCTAATTGGCAACAGAACAATTTTTTTACTATTAAATGAAGTCTAATTACCTAACAAGGATTCCTATCAATTAAAAATTATGAATTAGACTACTTCTTCATTAATATCCTAAAGTATTATTAATATGAATAACACCATTTAATATTTACGCAGCTAATTACTAATTCTAATAAAATTATAGTTAAGACCTAATCTTAGAGACAATCCTCAATTATTGATTTTTAGATTCAAACCGTCAGTATCATCGTTTAAGTTAACAAAAGGCATTTAATATCTCATTTTATTTTATTTTATTTTTTTAGTTATACCCTCCAACATTCTGCATAAGAAAATTATTTAAACTCACTAATTGTTTATGACTAATATTACATATAAAGATGCATGTACCTACCCCGGACATGTATGGGTTTGTCAGAAAATGGATTTTTATGAGGTTGAGTGGTCAAGTCAAATCAAAGGAATAGCTAGGAGCTTCAGCATAATGCATAATTAATGTTGTACAACCATGTTCACCAAATAAAAGAATCATTACTACATCTAAATTATTGCTACTTTAATGGAGATTATGGAAAAGGAAGCCATACCTGTCCGAGAGAGTGAAAGAGAGATTTGAGAGTGTTGAAAACATTAACTTGTTTTGTTTATATTAGTAAGTGCTGAATCATTTCTGAATTTGATAGGTGGTGATTTGGGATGAGGACACGTCCCAGTCTTTAAGGTTAAGTAAACATTCAATATTAATAAAATTTTATATATGTACGAACATGGCAACCCCTTGCCTCCACCTTTAAAATTAAAAAAAGATATATATTTATATATATATTTATTATTATTATTATTATTATTAAACGTATTTATAATTGTTAATTTAACTAAATACTAAATGCATGCAATTATGGACGTATTTATAATTGTTAATTTAACTAAATACTAAATGCATGCAATTATGGAATATGTACTAATTACATGATTGAATCTAATGAGTCCAAATACTTACTACTAACGTGCACATTCTTTTTAATGGGTTGCATGTATATATATATATATATTTATAAACATAGATACATATATATTAATGTGCGTATATATTATAAAGATTAACATACAAATAATTTATTTTATTATTATTATTTTATAATTAAACTACTATAGATATTACAAAATTTTAAAAATTACACCTAAATATTTTATCAACTAGATATGTAATTGTTTCCTAAATATAATTGGGTCAAGTAACATTCTAAGTTTAAATAAATAAATTGCACAGTTGATATGCCACGAAATATGTATGCATGTTATGATGTAATATTTTTCTAATTTATATTTTCTTACTTTTCTAAATATCAGGGTGTCACAACTCTCCCCCCTTGAAAGAATCTGGTCCCCAGATTCTATCTGCTGCTGGTAAACAATCCCGGATAGTGTTTCTTCATCTTCTCTTCCAGTTCCCAAGTAGCTTCTTCTGTCTTTTGATTTCTCCACAGTACTTTTACCATCGGGATCCTTCTATTCCGAAGTTCTTTATACTTGCGGTCCAAAAATGTGCACCGGTTTCTCCGTATATGTAAGATTTGGTTCTAACGGTATCTCTTCTGATGGTATTATGTGAGATTCATCAGGGTGATATTTGCGCAATTGCGAGATGTGGAAAACGTTGTGAATTCCTGTAAGGTTTGGTGGTAGATCCAATCGGTATGCTACTTCTCCAACCCGTTCAGTGATCTCAAATGGTCCGATGTATCGTGGGCTCAACTTTCCTCCTTTACCAAATCTTTGGATTCCTGTTCTAGGAGAGAGTTTGAGGAATACTCGGTCTCCTACTTCAAATTCCAATTTCTTTCTCCGACAATCAGCATAACTTTTCTGGCGGTCTTGGGCAATCTTCATTTTCAATCTGATGGCTTGTACTTTCTCAATTGCTCCTAAATTAGTTCTGGTTTTGTTGCTCGATGGTGTCCATTCTCAGTTTGTCTCCATTCATCTAAATCCTAATATAAGGGTGATCGACACTTTCTCCCGTATAGCCCCTCATACTGGGCCATCTGGATAGAGGATTGATAACTGTTATTGTAGGCGAACTCTATTAATGCCAGTTGCTTGTGCCAACTCTCACTGTAATCGAGGACACACATCCGAAGCATATCTTCGAGGTACCCAATTAATCTTTCTGATTGGCCATCTGTCTGGGGGTGTGCAGACGTACTAAATTGTAGCTTCGTACCTAGTTGTTCTTGAATATCTTGCCATAATTTGGATGTGAACTTGGGATCTCTATCGGATACGATACTAGCGGGAATTCCATGCAACTTTACGATTTCTTGTACATAAAGGTTCGCTAACTTCTTTACATTATCTGTGGTCTTAACAGGTAAAAAGTGAGCTGACTTCGTTAATCGGTCAACGATAACCCAAATGCTATCATATCCACCTCTGACCCTTAGTAATCCGACCAGAAAATCCATTGTAATCTCATCCCATTTCCAGGTTGGTATTGGAAGAGGTTGTAAAAGTCCTGTAGGTTCCTGATGCTCTCCTTGATCTTCTGGCAAGTCAAACACACTTTTACAAAATCTGCTATGTCGCGCTTCATTCCATTCCACCAATATTGTTTCTTGAGATCCCTGTACATCTTAGTTCCACCTGGGTGTACGGTATACTTTGTTTTGTGAGCTTCATCCAAGATTGCACTTCGAAGAGAGGGTGGAACATATATCCTATCGCGGTGTTTGGCGATTCCCAAGTTATCTAACTGTAGAGCAGCTTGTGGATCAGTTTCAGCTCGTGTCAATTGCTCTTGGCACCACTCATCTATTGTCTGGCCTCCTTGATTTGTGTTGTGAGTTCTAGTTGTATGACAAGACTCATGAATTGTGCACGAGGTTGCATTTTCAGCTTGTCTCTCGAACTGATAGAGCTGGTGGAGTAAGTTGAAATGTGAGATACTTCAGCCTTCCTGCTAAGTGCATCTGCCACCGCATTAGCTTTACCAGGGTGATATAAAATTTTGCAATCATAGTCCTCTAATAGTTCCATCCATCGGCGTTGAAGCATGTTCAGGTTCTTCTGGGTAAATAAGTACTTCAAGCTTTGATGGTCAGTATATATGTCAAAAGTCACTCAATACAGGTAGTGTCTCCACTTGGTCAAGGCAAAAACAACTGCGGCGAGCTCCAAATCATGGGTAGGATAATTTTGTTCGTGTGGATGAAGTTTTCTTGAGGGGTAAGCAATTACTCTACCTCGTTGCATTAGAACACATCCCAGTCCTTCTAGTGAGGCTTCAGTGTACACCACTAAATCATCTGGTCCATCTGGTAGTGCTAATATGGGTGCCGTAGTCAAACATCTTTTTAACTCTTGAAAACTCGCTTCGCATTTGTCACTCCATAGGAAATAAGTCTCCTTGCGTGTTAATCGAGTCAATGGATCAGCAATCTTTGAGAAATCTTTAACAAATCGTCAGTAGTAGCCTGCAAGTCCTAGGAAACTTCTGACTTTAGTAGGTGTCTTTGGTTGCTTCCAATTATTCACGGCCTCGATTTTGGATGGATCTACTCCAACGCCTTTTTCAGATATCACGTGTCCCAAAAATGCGACTTGGTCTATCCAAAATTCACACTTACTAAACTTTGCGTAAAGCTTATGTTCCTCTAGAGTCCGTAGCACAATACGTAAGTGATCGGCATGTTCTTCTGGAGTCCTTGAGTATATCAGTTTGTCATCAATGAAAATTACCACAAACTGATCTAAATATGGTCGGAAGATACGGTGCATCATGTCCATAAATGTTGCAGGTGCATTGGTTAGCCCCGAACGGCATGACAACAAATTCAAAATAACCGTACCGAGTGTTGAAGCCAGTCTTGGATACATCCTCTCATTTGATACGAAGTTGATAGTATCCTTGTCTTAAGTCCAATTTAGAATATACTTTCGACCCCTGTAATGAGTCAAATAGTTCTTCAATATGTGGCAATGGATACTTGTTCTTGATTATCATTCGGTTTAATTCCCGATAGTCGATACACATTCGTAGTGTCCCATCCTTCTTTTTTACAAATAATACTGGAGCTCCCCACGGTGATGTGCTTGGACGAATGTATCCGATCTTTAGCAGTTCTTCTAGTTGAGTCTTCAACTCTTGTAGCTCGGGCAATGCCATTCGATACGGAGTCTTGGAATAAGGTTCGGCTCCAAGAATTAGATCTATTACAAACTCAACTTCTCGTGCTGGTGGTAAAGACTCCAAGGTTTCGGGGAAAATTTCAGGAAATTCATTGACCACGGATACTTCTTCCATCTTAACTTGATCCTTGGGCTTATTTAGTATGTAGGCTATAAATCCGGATCCTCCTTCCTTGATGTACTTCTTGGCTTCTGTGGATGTTATTAATGGGGCGATCTCAGCAACCCTGTTTATCACTTCTGAATCTTGAATCCCATCTTCTTCCAATTTAACTCGTTTGTTGTAACAATCCAATTGTGCTTTGTAACGGTACAACCAATCCATACCAAGTATTACTTCATAACCCTGCACTGATAGCTCGATTAGATCTACTGGATATCGGTTGCCTTCAAACTCAATAGGACAATCTCGAATAATCTTGTTGGTGAGGGATCGGGGACCAATTGGTGAAACCACTTTGTAATGGTACGGTAATAATTTTATATCTAAAGGGAGTTGATGCATGAGATGTGATGATATAAATGAATGCGTAGCACCCGGATCAAATAAGGCTTTAATATGTGTGCCATGGATGCAAAGCATACCTTCCACGACAGCGTTGGGATCGGGATTTTCTCCACCTCCTAGGGCGTATGCTCGGGCCTGTACATTTGATCTTCCAGGTCTATTTGCCATCAGTTGACCACGACCAACCCCGGGTACGGGATGATTTCCCATATATCCCTGATTAGTTATAGCTTTAGGGCACTGGTTCTTCTGATGTTGATCACTTCCACATACTAAACATTTCCCAGCCTTTTTCCAGCAATTTGCTTCAATGTGATTAGGATTGCCACAGTGGGCACAACCTATTCCCCCAAATCCGACTCCTTGCCTTCCATCGGGTGCTTTAGCTGGCTTCTGGCCTACACCTTTCATTGATCTGTAGAATGGTTTTCCTCGATTCTCTGATCCTGATGCTCGATTCCTATCTATCTTCTGGTTGATTAGACGAATGTTCTGAAGCTTAGCCTCTACTTCCAAAACTTTCTCAACGGCTGTGGTGTAGTCCGGGAGGTCTGCTGTCATCAAGGGATACTGTAGATCAGTCCTTAGGCCATCAACAAATTTTTGAACCTTACGTCATTCATCTGTCATTATGTATGGTGCATAAGGAAGTAGGCGAGTGAAATTTAGCTCATACTGAACTACCGAGGACACTCCTTGTATCAAACTGAGGAACTCCTTTTCTCGGGCATTCTTCTTAACAAGTGGGATGAACTTTCGGGTAAATTCAGCCTTGAAATTATCCCAAGTTTGAGGAATATGTTCCCTGATCCATTTTTCTTCGGTGAGACGCCACCAGTGAGATGCAGCATCATCCATCACGTATACAGCACACTCGATTTTCTTTTCGTCCGTACAATGGAGCACATAGAAGTTTTTCTCCAAAGCGAAGAGCCAGTTCTCAGCTTTTCTGTCATCTGGTTCCCCATAGAACTTGGGTGGTTGAAGCCTCAAGAATCTATCTATTATTTGTTCCTGCTGGTTATGTTCAACTGGTCATGGTGGAGCGGGTGGTGGTTGTTGTTGTTGCTGTTGTAGATATTGTTGTTGCTGTTGAACAACCTGTGCCAATTGCCGAACTACATCAACCAATTCAGCAGTCACATTATTACGCCACCTCTGATTGGATGGCCCAGCTTTATCACCATTGTCTGTTGGGGCATCAAAGTGTTGGCGTGTTCTTCTAGTAGCCATCCTATTATGCATGCAACAGTTTATCGGATGATGTTAATATAATAAAAAAAAATTAAGATAAAAAACGTATTTAACACAACCATCCACTATATACATAGGATTTCAAAAGATAGAGTTATACATCAGGTCATAGGGTACCGCCCCTGGGTTACCCGAACATCATGCACTAGTCACAGAAGTGGACACTTTCACATATGTACAACTATACAAGTGATAAGGCCTACGGTGCATGGCACAAAATATATTTACAAGACAAAACACTAGCGTGACAGCTTAGCAAGCAAAAGCACAGAGGATCCCTAACAACGATCAGTGGGGTAGGGACCCTATCGGAGCGTGTGACGGGAATGGCGGTGACCGTAAGGCGGGTGGCTCGAGGTGAGATGGTCCAACCTCAAACTCCCTGTCCTCCCTAACCTCCCTGCTAATAGAACGACGGAACTCCTCCACCAAACAATGTGCCCGTCGCCAAAACTTCTGGTAATGATCCCTATCGCTCCTCATAGCCTCCATATCAAGCTGCAACCTCCGAATAAGACCCCTGGCTGCCTCCAACTCCATGCGGGCAGAATCCCTCTCTCTAGTGACCTGACTAAGGTCTCTACGTAGATCCCTCGCATGAGCTCTCTCTGCGTGTAACTCCTCCTCCAAGGAACCCCTGTAACCATCCCAATCACGGATGAATCTACCTCGACCTCGGTATCCGCTCCTCATCCCTCTACGACCAAGGGCCCTCAATGTAACGCCCCGATTTTCAGACAGTCAGGTACGCTCGACACGTGTGGGTTTCGAGCGTTAGGATTTTATTTTATTATTTATTTATTTATTCAATTTATAAGTGTTATATTGATTTTATAAATTGTGATTTAACATGATTACGTGAGAATTATATGACCTTCATTTCATTTCAAGAATTCTTGTATAAATGGAATTTAGGTGTTACATGAATTAATTGTCCAATTTGATTTAATTGCCAAATTGTCCTTAGATGCTCATTCATTTTAATTAAGGGACCAAATTGCATGAAAGATAAAGGACCTAATTGCTCATTTCCAAACTTGATATACTTAATTGCATGACTTACAAACATTAGGGATTTAGTTGCAAAAATTATATCTCTTCAAGAGATATATCGATACATGCTTCCCTTTCATCATTTTCATTCATTTTCATCCCAAAATCATCATCCTTCCTTGCTCTCTCTACCGAGCCAAAACTATGAAAAAGGGAAGAAGAGAAATCATTCATCTTCAAGCTATTTTCCAAGAAAGCTAGGGAATTCAAGCTCAAGCAACTATGTTCATCATCTTTTTCCATCTATTTTCACTTGAAGTTATTCTCCAGGGCGGAGATTGTGGATCATGAGCACGTTCACGCATTCACGAGTCGTGTGTCGCCTGTCAGGTGAGGTTTAATTTCTAGTTATATAGAACCCGTATAACCTTTACGTGGTTTTTGGCCAAAGGTATTTATATTTATAGTGTTATGAAAGCTCTTATTATTCCAAGCATGACATTGTTTATGAATCGAGCAAGTAGGTTATGTTAGTGTGCACGAATCAAGCATTTCATGTCATGAAAGCAAGCCATGTGTTCTTCTGGCCAGGTCCTCCTTAGTGAGGGCGCTGGACCGGTTCTCGAGCCGGTGATTGTCCGTCCAATCACAGGAAGAACAATACCCTACCGTGTACGTGTGTTCTCTTGGCCAGGTTCTCCTGAGTGAGGGCGCTGGACTGGTCCTGCCGGTGGTTGTCCGTCCAACCACAAGAAGAACAAAACCCTATCGTGTACCTGAGTGTCCCCTGGCCAGGTCCTTCTTAGTGGGGGCGCTGGATTGGTTTTTGTGCCAATGATTGTCCGTCCAATCACAAGAAGAACAAACCCTATCATGTTACAAGCACGCCATGTACCGATTGCATGATTCCCATTCCATGAATGTGCTAATTGAATACACCTGCATGATTGCATGATAACGGACTTGAGTGATCACCTAATGATTAACAAGCAAGCAAGCAGGTTTATTGATTGCGTGAAAATGAACTAGTGATTAATATTGATAGTTGTATTCTCGGGCGAAGCCATGTTATTATTAAACTGTATAACTATCTTTTATAAACCTTTACCCGAGAATATAACTTGCATGTTATCTACGCAAATATATATGTAAACCCCTCACTCAGTCTTCACAGACTGACGCCTCCACCTTTCAGGTATTGCAGGTGCATGCTAGGCGGGAGTGAGTCGAGTCGAGTCCAGTTCATGTAGTCATGTCATCCGTGGTTCGTGTATTTATTTATTATGGAACTGTAGTTATTATTATTGTTAAATTGGAGATGATAATGTATTGATATGATAATTTGAAATATATTTTAGTTGGTAAACGTGAAATGTCATGATTGAACAAATGGAAATAAGTGATAGTGTTTACTTTATGCTTCCGCTTTATCTTATTGCATGTTTTAGTTATCCCGCCTAGCTTGTCGAGTATTGCATTGTCACCCGTTCGCTATAGGTTGGTTCATGTACGGATTGGCCATTTCGTATGTGAATTGATCTATAGTGCGGGGGTGTGGCACCTCCACGTGTAAAGGGGTGCTACATCTAAGGTGGTATCAGAGCCCGGTTGCAAAACCGAGGTTCTAGTGTCGTGTCATGTCAAGTCTAGGTCGTACGGCATAGGAATTACTTGACAATGTGAAAGTCCTGCATTTTAGTTGAACTTGTTGACTACCTGAATTTCGTGAAGTACTTGAATCATGTTATTAGTTGTCAACTAATTGATCTTGAATTGCTTGAATTTATGTGACCAACGTGTTTTATTTAAGTATCGATGAATTACTTACCGAATTTTCTATTAAATTCTTGTTATCGACGTCGAGTATGTGACAACTACATGGCAGCTATGTGGCATGAGCATGCCTTATCCACATGCATTTAGTTTCAAATGAGTTGTGAGTAACAGATTTTGAAAATATATGAATCAAGACTGGAGGATTTGAGGGTTTCAGAAATGGATCAGCCGTTTGAATCAGGTTGCAATTCGGTCAACCAAGAGTGGACATCGAAATCGAGCTCAATGTTACTACGGTGCCAGGTTCTTCAATGCATTCATAAGCACGTGCATCCTAATTGTTAATTAAAATTGCTTATTAGTTATAAATGTTGTTTTAATTGTATTTGGAATTTCCTACAAGATGCCCTGGATACATGTTCAAATTATTTACATTCATTACATTTCTTTACTTATAAGAATATTTTCAAAGTGATATAATTATCCCAACATGTTGCATTCTAACCTTGTTGATAGGTATGCTATATGCACTGACATTTTAACCATCATGCATTATTTAGTGTTTGTTGATTAATAGGCCTTCTTTATGCTTTGCACAATTCTTGCCTTTATCTCTACCAACTTGAATTTAAAAGAAGGAGATTTCTGAATCATTGGGTATCGTGCTGGGAATCGGGTACTTGATTTCGGGTTACTTGATTTCGGTTGAAGATTAAAATGTTAGGGCTGTGAGAATTTATTGATCCAGGACTTAGTAGGAGTGGATATGAAACTTTGGAAACGGGAAATGCTGATAAGTCCAAACAGATGAACGTTCGGTGGATTTCTAACCTTCAGAAATTAATTAGTATTCTGGGGATCCGGTAAAGGTAGGAGAAAGAATTTTCTTGCTTCAGATTAGGGTGTTAACCGGGGGAATATCAACTTTCGAAACAGTAGTTGGTAAGTTCAGAATATGTCAATTTTCGAGAATAGCAGAAAGGTTATGGGATGTTGGAAAATTTCAATATTAAATCCGAGTGATGACAGTCGAGGAGTTTCAAGTTGAGTATGCTGCTAGCAGAGAGAATTAGAAAAGAACTATTACTCCAAATTTTGATTAATAACAAGTAAGACGAGGAAAAGGTTACAGGAATGGATTCAGCAGAGAAGCTTGCAGGTGGGGGAAGGACGGAGTGAATTTAAGGAATTAGGAAATTCCTATTTTTTTTAAGGGGGAGAGTTGGCTTGAAAATAAGATTTAAGTTTGAGGTGGACAACACTCGAGGAAGCTGGGAATTTTGAGAGAATCAATTCTTCTTGGACTTCTCTATCAGAACCATGTGAAAGAAGTTTCAACAATTCAAATTTCTCCCTCTTACACAAAGAAAAGTCCTATCATCGACAGTACCTTTGTTTTATCATCATTTTCAGGAAAGTGGGTACACTGTCTGCAATTCTCCGACAACCTCAGGATATCATTTGACTCAGTAAATAGAAAAAGATTCAGTTTGGGCGATATCCGGAACTAATCTCAAGTTTGGATAGGTTAACTCCGACAAGAGTTTTCTTACGAAGTTGTTACTTGTACCCTAGAGATGTTTGGGAATGCTCATCGTGCTTCCATTCGTGTGGTTGCCGGCACCTCCATGAATACACCAGTTTACTATGAACTCTTCAGGGAGATGGAAACCCGAGTGATCCTCTCTTTCAGGATATTCCGTGGAATTGTGGGGTATGTTTTTAAATTTCAGGGGCCAAAGGAAGACGTTTCACTAGGACCTGATTCTTTCGGTTTCTATGCAAGTGTGCTTGCTGAATTACTCTCACGGGATGACGACCTTGATTCCTCTATTGCAAATATCCGCCGTATTGTTAACTAAGGGAGTAAGAGCTCAACTTTCAGATTGCAAACAAGAAGTCAGGAATGTTGCTTCGGGAAAAGGTTTACTTTAATTACTGAAGTCGGAGAAATGGTAACACCTGTTTTCTCTGCTCGTTGGACAAGAGCTTGCTTGGAACACAACGTCAGTCTTTTAAACTTGAACGGGCAATTACACTCTAACAAGAATATCAGGGTGTTCTCAATTCTGAAATCAGAAAGTAAATGTGAGAATCAGTACAAGAATGGTTCAACTGGTAAATCTGTAATTCAGACGGGTTTGAAGACGTGGTAATTAATGATGATTTACAGATTATGTTAGAAAATAGCGCAAGGGCAGAGATGATTATCAGAACTGGGAATATCGAACCGTAGTGGTGCAAAGCGGGAAAATCTCAACTAAAGAATTAAGTATTCAACCGAATTGATTCAGTCCCAGAATTTCAATCCTCGGTGAACGGTATACCTAATCATGCATACCACGTGCATCATTATTTTATCATTATCATTATTTTGTTAATTCTATATATATGACTCCTTGTTGTTATTAATTGTTTATTATTAATTCGTTAGTTTTGCATATGATTCCTTGTTTATTAATAATTGTTACGTGAACGATTACTTGCATAAATGATAATTTTATCTGATCCTTGTGTATTAATTGTAAATATGTACCTAAGTGCTCGCTTGAATTTCATTTCGTGTGCGTGAGAGATGGGGATTCTCTCAGGGTTGTCAAGAGACGGGGTTCTCTTGTTCCTTGCTCGAGAGACGGGGTTCTCTCATTAATTGTTTGAGAGTCGGGGCACTCTCAATATTTTCAGCTACTTGTCAATTTGTTATAGTGGAAAGGTTAGATTTTCTTTCGAGTGATTAGACTCCGGAAAGTTGAGGGTCGTGATTTCACACATTGGAGAAACTTTTGGATCGAAGATCTCTTTCGAACTAATCCCTGACGGGGAGTAGCTAACCCGCGTGGGATGAACACGTAAGAGCCAATCAAATTTCAGGAATTCAGGACAATGAATCCGAGGACGGATTCTCTTAAGGGGGAGAGAGTTGTAACGCCCCGATTTTCAGACAGTCAGGTACGCTCGACACGTGTGGGTTTCGAGCGTTAGGATTTTATTTTATTATTTATTTATTTATTCAATTTATAAGTGTTATATTGATTTTATAAATTGTGATTTAACATGATTACGTGAGAATTATATGACCTTCACTTCATTTCAAGAATTCTTGTATAAATGGAATTTAGGTGTTACATGAATTAATTGTCCAATTTGATTTAATTGCCAAATTGTCCTTAGATGCTCATTCATTTTAATTAAGGGACCAAATTGCATGAAAGATAAAGGACCTAATTGCTCATTTCCAAACTTGATATACTTAATTGCATGACTTACAAACATTAGGGATTTAGTTGCAAAAATTATATCTCTTCAAGAGATATATCGATACATGCTTCCCTTTCATCATTTTCATTCATTTTCATCCCAAAATCATCATCCTTCCTTGCTCTCTCTACCTAGCCAAAACTATGAAAAAGGGAAGAAGAGAAATCATTCATCTTCAAGCTATTTTCCAAGAAAGCTAGGGAATTCAAGCTCAAGCAACTATGTTCATCATCTTTTTCCATCTATTTTCACTTGAAGTTATTCTCCAGGGCGGAGATTGTGGATCATGAGCACGTTCACGCATTCACGAGTCGTGTGTCGCCTGTCAGGTGAGGTTTAATTTCTAGTTATATAGAACCCGTATAACCTTTACGTGGTTTTTGGCCCAAAGGTATTTATATTTATAGTGTTATGAAAGCTCTTATTATTCCAAGCATGACATTGTTTATGAATCGAGCAAGTAGGTTATGTTAGTGTGCACGAATCAAGCATTTCATGTCATGAAAGCAAGCCATGTGTTCTTCTGGCCAGGTCCTCCTTAGTGAGGGCGCTGGACCGGTTCTCGAGCCGGTGATTGTCCGTCCAATCACAGGAAGAACAATACCCTACCGTGTACGTGTGTTCTCTTGGCCAGGTTCTCCTGAGTGAGGGCGCTGGACTGGTCCTGCCGGTGGTTGTCCGTCCAACCACAAGAAGAACAAAACCCTATCGTGTACCTGAGTGTCCCCTGGCCAGGTCCTTCTTAGTGGGGGCGCTGGATTGGTTTTCGTGCCAATGATTGTCCGTCCAATCACAAGAGGAACAAACCCTATCATGTTACAAGCACGCCATGTACCGATTGCATGATTCCCATTCCATGAATGTGCTAATTGAATACACCTGCATGATTGCATGATAACGGACTTGAGTGATCACCTAATGATTAACAAGCAAGCAAGCAGGTTTATTGATTGCGTGAAAATGAACTAGTGATTAATATTGATAGTTGTATTCTCGGGCGAAGCCATGTTATTATTAAACTGTATAACTATCTTTTATAAACCTTTACCCGAGAATATAACTTGCATGTTATCTACGCAAATATATATGTAAACCCCTCACTCAGTCTTCACAGACTGACGCCTCCACCTTTCAGGTATTGCAGGTGCATGCTAGGCGGGAGTGAGTCGAGTCGAGTCCAGTTCATGTAGTCATGTCATCCGTGGTTCGTGTATTTATTTATTATGGAACTGTAGTTATTATTATTGTTAAATTGGAGATGATAATGTATTGATATGATAATTTGAAATATATTTTAGTTGGTAAACGTGAAATGTCATGATTGAACAAATGGAAATAAGTGATAGTGTTTACTTTATGCTTCCGCTTTATCTTATTTCATGTTTTAGTTATCCCGCCTAGCTTGTCGAGTATTGCATTGTCACCCGTTCGCTATAGGTTGGTTCATGTACGGATTGACCATTTCGTATGTGAATTGATCTATAGGGCGGGGGTGTGGCACCTCCACGTGTAAAGGGGTTCTACACTCAAGCCTCCTCTATACGTAATACCATACATCTGCTCTGGATGGTGCTCTGGCTCGGTAGGGAATGGGTGAGATGGAGTGTATGGCTCAATCTGATCAGCGTCTACCATCCTGTCACAACACATCCGATTGACTCTAAGTTATAACAAATAAATAACATAAAGGCATGTACGGCATGTAAACAAATATCCTATAACACTCTAGACTCGAATCCCTGACTATTTGTCAAGAATTCAAACTCCTAAACTCTAGGTATCCCAATCTAGAGCTCTGATACCACCACTGCGACGCCCCAACGGAATCCTTAGACCTAGAGGGCTCCGTGGAGTGCCGCCCGCACGGCCTAGTCAAGGTTTGCTAAGTGCTTACCCTGATTGAGCCGCATAAGCGAAAAATGAAACTACGGTAATCTAGAGTAACAACTCAAAGTGAAAACCAAAACAACTGAAAACAGCGGAAACGATAACATAACTTAATATAAAAGGTAGTGGTCCTAAAACAAGCGTCCAAAACAAAATAAAATAACTGGACTTACATACCGACCCCGAGAAAGATGACGACAAAACAAGTACGAGATAAAAGTGAACGCTTTCGCCCTTATGCGGGGCTTAAGCTTACAAACCATATAGACATATACATCCCCCGAGGTCGGGTGCTGTACATCAACAGCAAAACAGCAGGCAAGACAGCTCTAACGTCCCTAATCCAGGGGCTACTCACCTAACTCCGGGCCTCGCTCAAAAAGATCTGAATACGGGTCAAAAGAGAGGAGTAAGTCCAACTGACTTAGTGAGGTAGGCGGAAGAATACAGAACAGTAAATAATGACAAAACCATAGTCAATGCATGAGCAGGCAAGGAACAGTTTACATAAGATATACTTGCATATGAACGAGCCATGAACAATCTCTCCCCTTTTATCGCCTAAAACCAAAATCATAAAATAACTCCAAACACCAGAGTCGGGGTATCCCCCAACTAATAGAGGTCGAGAGTCCCACGTGCCCGTGAGATCATATCTTCGGCTAATCACTCGAGACCATCTCCAAATCTCCGATTGGTAGCGTTAACATGTGGTCGTTACCTCGCACAGCTACGACCGCGGCCCGATACCGCCCAGCCGGTCTGATATTGAGAGTAACCTCGTGGCCCAGAACTACCCCGTGAGCATCCCCACGAGTGCAATCAAACAATAATGGAAAAGAATAGATCGTTAACAAGAACGGTAGATTCTTTTCAAATAAAACGAAGGACTTGATGCAGTACTTATAGGTAAGAAACCATGTTTACTAACCAAATCATTTGTCTTAAAACTACTAATTGATAAACAGCTATTTACATACATAGGTATAACATGAAATGAATAGAAATCGAAATAGTCAAATAAAGGTCTTAAGAAGGCTGGTATAATAATATAGATATACGTATTTCAGTTTTAAAGGTAAAGTTTCCTCACCGTACTGATTCGCAGTTGGTCCTTGTTGGCCTGACAAAAGGACAAACACGACTCTAGGTCAAACAGTGCTAAATCTAAAATCCTAGTCTGACCTTATTACTAACGGTAAAATAAATAAGTTGCAATCACATTTACATTTCACATATGTGCATGCAAAATACTTGGTACATATACACACATATCCAATCAACTGAATTGCAAAATGAAGGTACAGGACTCCATGAACAATATCTAATTCTTTAAATGTCCACATATCATTTATTAATTTTAAATAAGTCAAACGCAACAAAGTAAGTTCCATTATTACTCCCATGCATTTAAATCTTATTTTGAATATAATATTATAACTATATAACATGGAATAAGTAGATTGCCTAATTAATTTTTTTCTAATTGGCAACAGAACGATTTTTTTACTATTAAATGAAGTCTAATTACCTAACAAAGATTCCTATCAATTAAAAATTATGAATCAAACTACTTCTTCATTAATATCCTAAAGTATTATTAATATGAATAACACCATTTAATATTTACGTAGCTAATTACTAATTTTAATAAAATTATAGTTAAGACCTAATCTTAGAGAGAATCCTCAATTATTGATATTTAGATTCAAACCGTCAGTATCATCGTTTAAGTTAACAAAAGGCATTTAATATCTCATTTTATTTTATTTTTTTAGTTATACCCTCCAACATTCTGCATAAGAAAATTATTTAAACTCACTAATTGTTTATGACTAATATTACATATAAAGATGCATGTACCTACCCGGACATGTATGGGTTTGTCAGAAAATGGATTTTTATGAGGTTGAGTGGTCAAGTCAAATCAAAGGAATAGCTAGGAACTTCAGCATAATGCATAATTAATGTTGTACAACCATGTTCACCAAATAAAAGAATCATTACTACATCTAAATTATTGCTACTTTAATGGAGATTATGGAAAAGGAAGCCATACCTGTCCGAGAGAGTGAAAGAGAGATTTGAGAGTGTTGGAAACATTAACTTGCTTTGTTTATATTAGTAAGTGCTGAATCATTTCTGAATTCGATAGGTGGTGATTTGGGATGAGGACACGTCCCAGTCTTTAAGGTTAAGTAAACATTCAATATTAATAAAATTTTATATATGTACGAACATGGCAACCCCTTGCCTCCACCTTTAAAATTAAAAAAAGATATATATTTATTTATATATTTATTATTATTATTATTAAACGTATTTATAATTGTTAATTTAACTAAATACTAAATGCATGCAATTATGGAATATGTACTGATTACATGATTGAATCTACGGACAATTCCTCAAAAATCCCCAAGTGTAAACTGAATTTCCTTTTCACTCCCCACTTTTGAAAAAGTTCCTGTTCACTCCCCAATTGAAAAACAAAATTTCTTTTCACTCCCCAAGGTTGTATAATAATTCAGGAATTGCGTACAATTTTTAGGGAATTGCGTATAAAAACCCCGGAATCTCGTATATACGAGATTCCGGGATTTTTATACGCAATTCCCTCAAAAATGTACGCAATTCCTAAAGACAATGTACGAACATGTACTATTTATGGGGACCTAAAAGGAATTTTGTTTTTCAATTGGGGATTGAATGAGAACTTTTTCAAAATTGGGGACCTAAAAGGAATTTTTTCAACTTTTTGGTACTATTCAAAGATTTTCCCTTGAATCTAATGAGTCCAAATACTTACTACTAACGTGCACATTGTTTTTAATGGGTTGCATGTATATATATATATATTTATAAACATAGATACATATATATTAATGTGCGTATATATTATAAAGATTAACATACAAATAATTTATTTTATTATTATTATTTTATAATTAAACTACTATAGATATTACAAAATTTTAAAAATTACACCTAAATATTTTATCAACTAGATATGTAATTGTTTCCTAAATATAATTGGGTCAAGTAACATTCTAAGTTTAAATAAATAAATTGCACAGTTGATATGCCACGAAATATGTATGCATGTTATGATGTAATATTTTTCTAATTTATATTTTCTTACTTTTCTAAATATCAGGGTGTCACATATATCATATACAATTTACAACAAACATGATATTGGGAATATTTCAATTTCATATTGATGAAAACATAACATGGTCGTTCTTCCAAATTATCATTCAAGTTTATTTAATTACATAAGAAATTAGTTTTCTAAATATTACACTAACACCCCTTCACATTTAAACATATATCACAAATTCAACAAGTTGGGATTCAAATTGCAAATTGGAACAACAATATATATCACAATTTATTTGATACAAGCTTTCGTATACATCGGAATTCATATAAATTGACAAATCAAGCTAATCGCAATCAAATTATGTTGAGAATAATTAAATCAAACATTTCCCAAATATACAAATAAATTCGTAGAAATTAAACCGAGTATCCGATTGATGAACGGAAAGTGGCGTTGGACTCACCATAATAAGGCGAACAATCTGTCCGAAGACCGTCGAAAAGCCGCTACCGGAGCCACTGGAATAGTGGTCGACCGACATTCGGCCGCCGCCGGAACGTGCCGGAAAAATCCCAAAAATTCATTCGTGCAAGTACTCATCGTGCTCGTTCCAAATCCTTGACCAATTTCTGAAAATTCCATGCCAATCGTAGCCAATTTCAGATCCAACAATACGAAAACCCAAAAATCTTCAAAATCAACTTACTTCCAAACGGGTGAACGAAAATCGAATCCGTAAAAGGCATTATCTTACACGTGACGAGGCCTTCGAAATGCCCAAGATAATGGCCGAAAAATATCGTCGGAGCTAACCTCCACCATTGAATCGCCGCTGTGCCGCCATGTGCCACCACCAAACGGCCAGATCTCAAGTTGTACGAACAGGGAAAGAAAGGTCTCATCGTTCCGAACAACTTCCATGAAGGGTCCGTCACCAAACGATCATCGGAAAGGGCCCTCATCCTCCGTCGAAATCAGCGCCGCAGTTGCCAAGCCTAAAACCACCACCTACGACCATTATCTGCTTGAACCGATGCCGGAAATGAACTCAAGGGGTCGAAAAACCTTGGGAATCGTCAAGCTTCGTCTGGAAAATCCACTGGAGATATCGGCGGTTATTGTTCACGCGCTGCCACTGCGGTTAGTGTGTGTTTGTGTATATGAATAGTGATGGGGGAGGGGGGAATCGCGGGAGAGAGAGGAAGAGTTGGCTGAAGTCTGGCATGTATAACGAGGATCTGGGTGTTTTATCCCGGGTCTTTCCATGCAAAAAGATCGGTAAGAACGGCTAACGACGTCAAAATTGGGCCAACATAGAGTCTACAGACTCGTTTCGATGCCCCAAACGCATTAAACGGGTCAAAGAGGTCAAAATCTCGATCGAACGAACAGTGAACGAAAAACCCCTAAAAAGAGAAAATTACGAACAAACCCCTAAACTCTTAAAGAGTTGAAAATAAGGCCACGCAAAACATAAAATCACATAATTAAACACATAAGAAAATCAACATGTGGCATACCTCATACGTCGGAGAATCGGGATGTCACATGAAGATTTCAAGACAAAGCATCTGTGAACCATCTCAAACGATCCGTAAAGTTTAAGGTATGTTTGGAGATTTATTTATTCCTCTTAGTAAATTTAAATCTTCAATTATAAATTAGGATAAATATTAAAATATACCTGGCATGCCCACTAAATTGTATATATAATTCGTTCTTGCAAAGTTAAAGATTTAAAAGTAACCTAAACTAATCTAATATAAATAAATTTATACAATCTCTTATATTTTTGTGAAGATCTTTATTACTTAATAATTTAATAATCATTTCATTTTTATTATGAGAAATTATTTCTTCACTGGTTTTAACCATTTGTTTCAAACATATTTTTTCAAATGTTCAATATTTATAAGTAACTTTTGGAGTCTATTTTAGGGATACTTCATTTATTAAATAAATCAAGATTTTGAGGAATGGCATACAAATATGTAGAGTTAAATTCCTAAATGACATTTAAAACTTGAGTATATTTTCCAAATCAAAAAAATCTGTAGTAAATTTCCTATTTCAAAATTTTATTTTTTGTTAACTTTTTAGTTATTTTAAAATGATTTAATTATCCTTTGTTATCTAAATAATTACTATTTAGAGTATTTAATTATTTTCCTTCCTTCCTAGTCTCTTGATAAATGATTAAAATTCAATGCCATAAAACATTCCAATTCTCACTAATGCCATAAAAAATACGAAAAAATATGTTTTCACCCACATCGTGGCATTCGCCAGCAGTCACCCGTTAGCTCTCTCTGTAGCACCCCGAGCGGTGGGCACCACATCCCCCACACTAGAGCCCGACATGTGTAACGAAATGGAAAATCAGCGCAAGTGCCAACAATAGCGAACGAGAGACAAGCAAAACTCTCCTATGTTTGGCGGGCTAGACACTCATTCAAAGTGTGCATCAAAACAAGCAAGTGCGGAAGCAATTTAAATCATATCATAACATATTATCCAAGATCAATTCAAGTCACCGACAAGCATATACAATCTATATTTACATGATCAAGTATCCAAATGTCCACCCCGGGCCAAAAGAACGAAGTATCAAATCAAAATACATAAGTCCAAAAGCTCAAAAGTACATCAATAAGTCCACTACGAATGCAATATGCAGACTCGAGCTACACCACAAGTAAGACTCAAGGATAACTTGCCGCCTAACTCAAACCTCTATCCTGTACCTACAACTCAAAAGAAAGGGGGAAAAAAGAGAACAACAATGAGGGTCCGTCCTAAAGACCGGTGAGGGGGCTAACACACGCACCCATAATACGTATAGAGCAAAATAAGTATCAAACTCAAAGTAATCCATGAACTGCTGATGGGTTTTGCAAGCTAAACGTTTCATGTGATAATAGATATATATACTTAAATAGAGTTAAGGGCCTAAGGCCAAAACAAAAAATTTTAAGAGTTAAGAGTCCGTTCTCGTTTCACTAATTCACCACAAGTCAGACTAACTTAGCGAGTACGAGTATTATATCCCAACTCCTCAGATTAAGATTCATATTCAAAATGAAATCAGAAACCGTCTTTACACCAAATGATAGAAGGTTTACTACCCCAAATTATCATGCAGACCTCTGGCTGAGACGGGGGCTAATCACTCCTACCCGCTCCTTTGACGGTGGTCGCCGTCGGCTTAGGAAAGCCCACCCTTCCTCAACCTCCTAAGGTTGGGCAAATCATGTATCACCCCACACGGTGGGTCACCACATCCCCCGCACCAAAGCCCAATCCACATAAGAAATGGAAAGTCCGTACATGAACCAAGCGGTGGTGAACGGGAGATTGACAGACTTACACCTAAGTTAGGCGGAACGTAAGCCCAGAATATCAAAATTTAAAGAAAAAGAATACGGAGACGAAAGCATACAACTATCATAAAAGCACAAGAAGCAAGTGACGTGTTCAACTAGCATAAATACCTTATCCCGAATATCAAACAATAATCATAAATCCGACGAGTTCAACTATCCCTAGAAGCCTATCCCAAATATATCAATACATAATCCAAATCTAAATAAACATTCATAAATACATACATAACGTATCCAAAAGTTAAATGCAAAATGCAAGACAACGTAACTAATACAACAGACTCGACTAGAAAAGAGACTCCCAAGACTGACTCACTCTACCTAGCTTGAACTCCAAAGCAAAAACCTACAAACTAAAAACATGGGGAGGGAGAGGGCTAGTCACACTGACTGAGTGGGAGGCTTCCCACACACAATATATATATAAAGGTAAAATAAACATTCATGGCATATCATTACATGCATTGTTTAATCTTGGGGCTACTCATTCTTATATCTTCCGGGATATAGTTGCTTTTATGCCTTTGCTTATTGAGATATTTGCGTATATGTATGTGGTAAGCTCTTATTTGGGAGGGAGCTTAGATAGAGTGTTTCGTGAGTGCCCGGTGAGTTTTGAGGGTCGAGTCTTCCCGGTAGATTTGATAGAGATGCCGATGAAGAGGTATGGAGCAATCCTCGGGATGGATTGGTGTTAGGCAAAAAATGTTTGATATTTTTAGCCTATTTTCCACTTATGTTCTTGCTAATTATGAGGTACTTATTACGTGAATTTTCCATTTTCAGGTAATTTTCACTAAGGAGTCGGAATTAGAAAGATTGGAGCAAAAAAAATGAAATGAGCATAAAAGTGATGTTGTCTGAGGAACCTAGCGGCCCGGAGGAAAAATACATTGGAAAGTTGACGGCCTCGAAGAGCTAGAAAAAGCGTGATAGCAATTATTTAAGAATCGTGGCCGTGAAAGACTTTGAAAGTTGCGGCCGTGAAATCCCTAAAACGAGCACTCTCGGGAATTTTAGACTTTTTACTTATTGAGAGGATATAAATACTTGAAAACCCTAAGACCTAAGAGAGTCTTGGATTTTCGAGAAGTGCAGCAGTGGGAGATGAAAAAAGGAGAGGAGAAGACCTTCAAGTTTTCTTCCATCTCGTCAAACATTCGGTTTTCTATGTTGAATTAATTCTAGTATTTTACCTTGAGTAAGTATGCAAACTAATGTCTGTTAGTTTTTTAGACCTTATTTTGGAGATTTTATTCATCGTTATTTATGAGTATGAGTATTTTAGAATATAATTGTCTTTTCTTGTTGTTGATAATGAGTAGTTAATTCCCTCATAAGGGGAATGATCATGGATTGGAATTGAATATGTGTTACTTAAATTTATAAACGATTTTCACGTTACAAAATTGATATGATATAGATATTAGAGCCTGATCACCTTTGATATGGTTTTGTGACGACCCCGTTTCTTCGGCAATCCAGATACGGCGTCGTCAGAGAGTTTAATTCTGCATTCTTGTAAACTATGCGCTATCGCATGCCTTAAGTGTCAACTTGGGATTTATTTTAAGTTACATGTGATTTAGAAATTAATTAAATGTTTGAGCTCGAATGTCTAATGTTTGGGAGATTAGGGACCTAATTGCAAATTAGGGTTTTTGAGCCATTCTTCGGCTAACTTAAGCTCGCGGATTTGGATTCGAAATTTCACCTTCACCATTGGATTCTTTTCGACGATTCGGGGCCCAATGGAACAAGCCTCACTTTTTTCTGAAGCCGTTTGAACTCCCTACCGATTTAATTTCTAACCGATCAAACCGAACCCGTCTTGAACCGAACCAGACCGATTTTTCTTGGCCTTAATAGACCAAACCCCCCTCCCTCTCCCTCATTTCTCATCTACACGATTTGAAGAGAAGATAAGAGAAGAAGAAGAAGGGTTTTTTTCCCCTCACCTAAAGAGCTCAAGTTGGACTCCGTCTCTTGCCCGATCGATAATCCAAGGTAAGAGGTGAATTCCTCTCTTCGAGTGCGTCGCTTCTTCCCGATTGAATCTTGTTTTTCTTGCTTGAATCCATTCTTTTGGCGAAGATGATGAATAGTATCAAAATATGAAAATTTGCTTCCAATGTCTTCATATGTGGATTAATTGCTCTAAGATTAGAGTATGTTGTTAGTGTGAGTTCCCTCGTCGTTTATTTGTTGAAATCTTGCCCGGAACTTGCATATTTGTTGATACACCATTGTTGTACCTTGTTTAAGCTTTAATGGAATTTCATTTTCTAGCATGATTCATGAGTTCTAAGTGTGTTTAAGTTGTTAAGTGAGTGATTTTATGCATGGAAATGTGGGAATTGATGTTTTTGTGGTTGTGGTGTTTCCGGACGAGCCTCCCCCTTTTCTCCTCTTTTTTTTCACCATTGTTGCAGCTTGTTGGAGCTTGGACACAAGGGTGAGACTTGCCTGTGTCTCCCCCGATGAAGAAAGTGGACACTCCCGTGTTTGGCAATGTTTGGTTAAGGATTTTGCTATTGACCCTGTAACGCCCCAGTTCTTTTATTAGTACAGCATGACGTATATGTTTACTTAATTGCGCAAATTAATTGGTCTTAGTGTTTTCTATATTAAATTTCATTGTTTAATTGTTAAATAAGTGACTAATTGAAATATATGCAATATTTGAATTTGAATTTATGTGAATAACTTGTGTGCTCCTTAATTGCGCGAATAATTATTTTTACGTGCTTTATGTATTTAATTTTATTTTATATATTAAAAGTTAATTATTTAATTTAATGTTATTATTTAAATATACTTATATAATATAAATATATATATATATTGGTGTACGTGTGCATGGATTTAATTATGCATGCATTTATATTTATAACCTAATATTGCATGCATGTAGTTATAATATATATATATACGTATGCATGCATGTGTAATTATAAATTAAATTTTTATGCATATATTTATAATATATTATATTAGTATGTAAATGTTGCATTAGTTGTTAATATTTTGAATTTATTTGTTACTTTGTCCATGAGTGACATTTACGTGCTTCGTTTCTATTTGAATTGATATCGGAATTTTGTGTGAATTTAATATTTTGAACTTATACGTGTCTTGTATATGAATATTTGTTCGTTTCGTATTTTCGAATTCATTTGCTTGTGTTTCGGATTTAATTTGAATTTTGGAATCCAAGTCGGGGGCTAACGAGCACTTAGCGCAACCTTGGTTCCGTATTTAATATCTTGAGCTCGGGAACTCGGATTCGAGTTCCGTCAACTCCGCTGAACTCGTAACGAAAATTCGAGTTTAGTGAACTTAGCCTTATATTTTTCTAACGTCATTTGAACCTCCGAAATTCAACCGAAAAACGAAACGGCGACGAAACTGACCTTGTTACACTAAAATGGCCATAACTTATTCAATTGTTGACCAAATTAACCATGGTTTGATGCTATAGAACCCTAACTCAACCACCTAACCTGCTGTACCAAGACCTAACCAAACCAACCCTCTCACAATTCACAAATCTCAGCTAAAGTTTCTGCTCTCCAGTTTCCATCCCGTAACCCTTGTTTCCTTGGAGATTTTGGAGCTCAAATCTCATCCAATCCTCATCCAATCAACAATGTAAGCTTAGGGTTGTATTATATGTTCATTCCTGGTCATTTTCATTCATTCATCCCCAAATTTGATCATGGTTTCATGCATTTTTCGGCTGATCTTGAATAGAGACGTTTTTGGGCATTTTATTGATCTTCTTCGATTCTTGATGGATTTGAATGATTCGAAGCTTGAGAATGATTGTTTTGATATCTTGTTTTCATTTATGATCATGAATTGCATGGTAGTTGAAGTATTTATGAGATATCAACTTTGGAACATTGAGAAAACTTTGAAGAAATGTCACGTATGACAGCTTTCATGTTTGAACTGTTGTGGGACTGATTTGTAGGTTGAATTTGTGGTGTTTTGCTGCACTTTTGTTAGCCTAACTTGTATGAGTGTGTTGGGATTAATGGAGATCAACCATACCCTGTTTTCGCGTGAGTTTTGCCCTGTTTTGGGACTGATATGTTGCTGTCAAAACTGCTGCATCTTCTTGCTCTTTTGCTGTCAGATTTGGGGTGATTTTGAGCTGAGTTCTTAATGCATTTCATGTCTTCTTCTTGCTACATATGTTGTCTATTTGTTGCTTGAGTTGTGCTGCGTTTGAGCAAGGAAAACAGGGGTTGTTTGCGTGTTTGTTGCTGCTGCGTTTGCTGCGACACGGGTGTGTCTTTTTCCTTCATTTTCAGCTGGAACGGGGGTGTGTTTATGGTCTGAACTTCTGTACCGAGACACGGGGGTGTCTCGGTTTGCTCCTTGAAGGTGACACGGGGGTGTCACCTTGTATTTCATGCCTGATTTGCTGATATCGTGAACTGCTGCTGCTGCTTATTCTTTTCCTTTTCTTCTTGCATTTGTTAGTTGCATGCCTAGGTTTTATTTGCATGGAAAATTTCATGCATTTGTTAATATTGCATGCATCTTAATTAATTCTGCATGCATGTGTTTACGTTTGCATGTGTTTTTGTATATATATATATAATATTATATATAATATATTATAGGTATATATTTATTATATATTTATATATGTTTATTATATATTAATGTTATTTGATTTAATTGAATATTAGAATTTAATTGTTACCTATTTCATGTTTTATTTAATGTTCTAAATTTAATTGAATGTATTTAATTGTTTAATTGTTAATTGTAAATGCAATTGAATATGTTTAATTGTTTATGTTCTAATTTAAATGTGATTTAACTTGTACTTGGATTATATTTGAATTTCTTGAATTAATTTGATTGAAATTATGAATTCGAATGAAAGTGAATGAAAGATTGAATGTTTATATGTCCTTAAGACTTTAATAGTGCACATGAACGTGTCCATTACCTTATAGCATCTCTTATACATCCATATCATAATCATTTCATTGCCGAGCGTCTTATTTGGTCATATTGAGTCTCACCTCACCTCTCTTGCACATATTTTGAGTCCGTTGGAGACGAGGCCGGTCAATGAGGCTTGTGCTTGCTCCTTTTCGCGGTTTAAGGTGGGTTTTTCTTCTATGTAGATACAAGACCCTATATATACCCTTCAATGTGAAAGCTTTCGACCAAAATTATATATATATAGAGAGTCGTTTTAAAGAGTAAATGTTTTCAACGTAAAGCCTTATTTTATCAATCCTACCTAATGTTTTGGTGAGAAATGATCGAATGCACGAATGGGGCCCAGGGGCTTGGTGTGAGTGGGGAACCGAGGAGGCATGGGCTGACGGGAAACCCTCACACTAGTCCCACCAATGAACGGCGTAACCGGACCTCGTTAGGAGTTAGCGAGGAATGGACGCTGAGTGCCATCTGGGGAGTCATGTTCCCCTTTTGGTCAATGAATGGGTGGATGGGCCTTGCAAACCCGCCACCAACCCGGAGGAAGAAGGTGTAAATGTTATTGAATGCGCACAAAAGAATGTTATGCACGAAAAGAAAGAAAGAATGAATGAATGAATGTTAATGAATGTTAATGAATTACACGAGGTGTTGGTTGGAGATAATGCACGCCCACTCGCCGGGCCACTAATGACCTTGACCTAATGTAAATGAATCGTTATAATCCCTTTTGATGATTTCTATTCACCCACTTGGGAAATTCTTTAAAAACCTCATTTGGGATTATAACTTGCATGTGAATGTTTAATTTCAGTCATATATTATTATGCCCTGCTTTTATACCCACCAGTCCCTTTTGGATTGAACCCGTTTGGCTTTCAGTTGTTTTGTGCAGGTGTCAGGGGAGCTAGGCGGGATTTCGAGTCTTAGGTCTTGTTTTCGTTTCTAGCCCTTTTGTTTATTGGTTTTACACTCGCATTTTGCACTTGTGATCATTGTATATGAATGTTGCTATTGGAGCGTACTTGTTTGTTGAGCCGTGACGGCATTTGATAAGGTATATGGATTATCTCTGGTTTTGTTTACTCATAGTTTATGTAATGGATAGTTATTGCTTCCGTATTTGTAGTTACTCTGATTTTTATGGTTCAAGGGTTAGTCCCGCCTAGCATAGAGTGTGTGTATGTCCCCGTTCTCCCTGATTTGGCTCTGGTATGGATCGTCCATTTCATATTCGGGTCGGGTCTCGGTGCGGGGGATGTGACAGCTTGCGCTCGGGTGTTACAGACCCCAGACACGCCCGTGTCTCCTTTTCCTCTTGAAAAGAGACACTCCCGTGTCTCCCTTGGGGTTTTAGCTACTGCATTGAGACACCCCCGTGTCTCAATGTATGCTTTAGGGGAGACACCGTCCTTGAATGCACTACAAAAAAAATAATTTTTTGTGACAAAATATTTTGTCGCAAGACATGAAAATTTTGTCACAATAGATCTATTGTAACAATTTTTTTTTTGTCACAGTTGCTGTCGCGATAGGCCGGTCGTATAAAGTCCCAGGCGACAATTTCTAATGTTTGTCACAAAAGGTTTGTGACAAAAGTGTATTTGTCTCGAAAAACTCTGTTCTTGTGATAAAATTGTCACAATAGCTTATACATATTGTCACTACAATTTGATTTGTCACGAAAGGCTCAACCAGATGAAAACTTATTATGACAATATTTTTTTCACAACAATATGTTCTAATGTGACAAACATTTTGTCATATATGTGCATACTTTTCGTCATCATAGCCAAAAATTTATCACTACAACAACGTCAGTTGGGCATCTCTTGTGACAAATATATTTGTCACTACAACGTGTTTATCGTGACAGGCATCTTTGTCACCAGATCGTATTACATCGTGACAAATATATTTGTCACCAGAACATATTTATCGTGACAACCAATTCATCACAAAATGTTTTAGTTTTTGTCAAATAAAGAAAACCTCTTATGTTAAGTGACAAAATAATTTATCGCTAAAAATATCAAATTTAATTTTTAGTGACAAATTATTTTTTGTCAATAGGTTAATATGTGTTGCCTGTAGTGACAAACTATTTTGTCAAACAAAGTTTGAACTAATTTTCTATTGCAATAAAACTTCATTTGTCATCGAAATAACTAACTCTCATACAACACGAAGATACCAACTCAAACAAACAAAGATATTGAATTATATAATATCGTTCGATAATATTCATCTCAACATTAAATTAGAGGATCCAAAAGTACATGCAGTGCATTAATAACAAAATTATCAACTAAATGTCTCAAAACTTACTATAGTCCAAACATTATTTATCAACTCAATTTTTCGTCTTCTCCATTCTTTTCAAAATGACAATCATGTGATGGAATCATTCCATGCATTCAAGAAATTTTAATTATTATGAAAAATAAAACCCAAATCACAATTTTCCAGACAAATAAACTCTACACAAGGCATTAGTCCAAGAATACACAATTAACCACATAAATAAAATGCACAAAAGACATTAAGCACAACCGACCAAAACAAATTAAGTTATTTTATAGGAAAACCCTTGTCAAATTACAAAAAACTTTAAAATATTACTCACTTGTTGTTCATGGCTTGCATCTTCGACCATAATTCTTGCATTTATTGCATTTGCACTTGTAGGACCTCAATCTTGTCTTCGTTGGTTTTGTTTATTTCTTTCTGCTCCTCCAAATCTTGACTGAGTGTATCAATTTTTTGATTGGCCACATCAAGTTCATTCTTAGTCGTCGTCAACTCCTCAACAAGTTTGGGATCTTGTTCAGCATTTAATGAACTTCCACGAGGTACCTCTATAGCACCTCCCATTCCTTTTCGACTAAGTGTAGAAACAAGAATTTCATCCTCATACATAGGCTCTCCTCCTTCCTCCATAACTTCCTCTTCTAATCGGCTCATTTGAACCTACAATGAGTGTAACGCCCCAATTTTTCCGTTATTCAAGTATGATGTATGTGTTTATCAATTTGCGCAAATTAATTGGTTATAAGTGTTTGTTTAATTAAATTTTATTATTTGATTGATAAGTAAGTGATTGATTGAAATATATGAAATATTTGAATTGTGGAACCAAATCGGGGGCTAACGGGCAATTTGCGCACCCTTGGTTCCGTATGTGATAACTTGAGCTCAGGAATTCGGATTCGAATTCCATCACCTCCGTTGATAAACACATACATCATCCTGTATCCAAAACGCATGACCCCGATCTGACCTCTTATTCAAAAGCCAAGGATCACGGTGTGAAGAAGAGGAAGACAAGTTATTGAAAGAGAGCAAAGGTATGAGAGGCAAGGAAGACTCTTATATTGACGATTCGGGTTCAATAAACCTAGCCTTATATTTTTCTAAGCCTATTTGGATCCCCGAATTTTGATCGAAATGAGCCTCGTGTACAAAATCGACCTTTAATCACTCTTTTATTCCTAACTTAAGCTATAATTAACCAATTTGAGCAAGACTTAGCCCCACACTCTCTCCACATAAACCCCTTTCAGTCAATTTCCTCCCATTTCACCCCACATTGAAGAAAATAAGGGTTTGAGGCTACCAAAACCGAGTGACAAGAGGAAGCAAATTTATACAATTCACTTTTCCACCTTGTGAGCTCAAATCTTCATCAAATCACTCCATTTTTGAAAGGTAAACTTGGAATTTGTTTCTCCATCTCCTCTTCTTTGTTTAGACTCCAATTTTGTTGAATTTGGTGGTGATATGAGCATGATATGGAAAATATAGTGAATAATAAGGGTTGGCATGTTTTGGATTAAATTAAATGATCTCTTGGGGATTGATTGGATTTTATCCAACCTATTAGATCTTAGTGCATCATATAATATTTGTATGGAAGGATTTTTCATGAAAATCAAGGAATCATTAGCTTTCATTTGGGGTTTTTGGAGTTTTGATGAACAAATGTGTATACATGTATTTCTTGCTCTTCCTTCACATATATCTTCATGTTTAGGCTTGGTAATTGCATGAAATTGGTGACTTCTTTCCATATTATCTTCCTAATACATGTTAACTTAATTATAGCATGAATTCATGTGAGTTTTGGTGGAGTTTTTGGCTTGAAATCGCGTTTTTCCCCTGCTGCCCCCAGTGGTCGCGGCCGCGATCGCGACCAGTTTATTTTTGGTCGCGATTGCGACCAATTCTTCCTCTTGTCTCTTGGTCGCGACCGCGACCATTTTTAGTTCATTTTTGGTCATGGCTGCGACACTGTTTTGCCCCAGTTTTGATTTGTATTTATGTGTTGAGTTGTTTTCGCTTCGTTTGCATTTTTCGTGAACTTTTTTCTCCTTTTTCACTTCTTATACATTATATACTTGATGAATTATGCGTTATATGATTTTTTAGGAATTTATTACGTGATTTCGATACTTTTATTTGTTTATTTAACAAGATATGTGTTATATGCTCTTATAATTGCATACATGCAAGAATACTTCGTTTATTCAATTCGTATGATACTTTCTTGCATTTCTTATGATATAATTGAATTGTTAACATGTTATATGATGAGTATGCTTATTGTATGAAATTTACACGAGCTATGATTTAATATGATCTAATGTGACTTAAATGCTCGTTACCTTGCATGCATGAATTGTTATCCTAATTATTTCCTTAATATGATACTCCCTCCCTCCTTTATGATATATATGCAAGGTGGACTCTTTGTATTATATGCTTTGGATGTTAAGTTAAATTTACAGAGGGTATTGGTATGTTTTGGTAGAGCAACCAAATAATGTGATATTATATGACTTATATGCTAAAGCGTGAAACGTTAAGTGCCTTCTTGTAATATCTTGATGTCTTAAATGATTTCTCTTGCTTCTATACTTATTCTATGCATTGTAAACATGTTGAACAGGTGCTATGAATATTATATGAAGATTATGGCTCCAATTGTTATGAATCATGAAAGATAAAGAATTAATGAACATGAAACCACCATGTATTGAACGTTTTGAATGAATTACTTGAATATATGATCTCATAACATGATTTATATTTCTTATATATCTCATATCTTGTGCATAGCATTGTCGTGCGTCATATACGATTCATTTGGAGTCTTGAGTCTCATGAGTACATTACATTGTCTTTTGTAAAGTTTTCTCCAGGGTGGAGACTTACCGGGTTTATAAGCTTTCTTCAAGTCTTTCTTTCCTTTTGGTAATGTTCGGTAAGGTGAAATAGGTAGGTTTCCTTTCTATTAGTTAAATAATGACCCAATATACCTCAATGTGTAAGTTTTAAGCCAAAGTATGTATATATTTATATATCGAGTCATTTCAAAGGAGTCATTGTTTTCACGTTAAAGCCTTTTTCTTATCTATTGAATCCCTAACCTAATGTTTTAGCGAGATCAGTGATCACAATGAATGAATGAATGGGGCCCAGGAGGTGTGGGTAGGGGGGAACCCGGGACGACCATCAGCGTCGCCGGTTATGACCCCTGCGCACACTCTCCACCAGCATGAATGAAAGGACTAACCCGGAACCCACCAGTAGGTTGGTTGGATGATGGGAACCTGAGGGTTTGAGTGTTCGCTCTCCCCTCGTCTGATTGGGTGGCCGGGTCTTGCAAACCCGTCCACCATCCGGAGGAAGGAGGTTTAATTGTTAATGCATGAATGAATGATAATGTCTAAATGATTGAATGAACGAATGAATGTCGCATGATCGCTAATGAATGAATGAATGAATTAATGCACACACGAGGTGAAGGTTGGAGAATTTACTCACTCGCTGGGCTCACGTTATGACCGATTGAATGATTGAATTAAATTGATTGTTGTCATCCCGGGCGTTGTTTTATTTTATTTTCACCCACTTGGGAAATATTTCAAAAACCTCGCACGGGATTATAGCTTGCATGCGTGGGTGTTTAAATTCTTGTAATATTATAATATTAAATCTTGTTTTATACCCACCAGTCTCCTCTAGACTAACCCGGATTTATTTCAGTTCTTTTGTAGGTTTGGGTGCTAGGTGGGAGTTCGAGTCTATCGAGTCTTGTGGTTTAGTCCGTGTAGCACCCGAGACGCCGAGATGCCACACCCCCGTAATATAGCTCAGTCCACATACGAAATGGACGATCCATACATAAACTAAGACTATAGCGAACGGGTGACAATGCAAGAAACAATCTAGCTAGGCGGGACTATACCCCAATTCAATTAAATCCAAAACATGAAAATTCGAAAGCGGAAGTATAAACAATAACATTTCATTATCATATACCAAATATCCAAAAGCTCATCCTATTCTAGCTCGTATATCAATACATTATCATCTCCAACATATTATACATGCATAAGTCTACAAATACTAACAGGAACCCTAACATGATAAAGGCGGAAATACCAAGAACATGAAAATACGATGCTAGACTCAGCTGAACCAAAGACACAACTTGGACTCCCAACTAGCACACGATCGTGAGTAACTGAAAAGTGAGGGTGTCAGTCTACCGAAGACTGAGTGAGGGGTTTAAATAAATATAAGCGCAATTACCATGCAAGCTATAATCTCGAGTAAGTTTTCATAAAAGAAACAATACAAGTTCAAATATTAAAGTAATTCTTGCCCGAAATTACAACTAATCAATTTAACAATACAATCAATTCGGTACAATTCAGTTCAATCAATCAGTGGCCCGGCGAGTGAGGCCAATTCTCCAACCTTTCTCCGACTGTGTACAATAATTCAATTATTCAATGATTAGGTGATCAAGTAATCGATTACAATGCACAATTAGAAGTTTCAGTCCCTTCTTCCTCCGATGATGGTGGGATTGCAAGGCCCCACCACCCAATCTCATTGTACATAGGGTTCATGAGTCCCTATGCCCGGAACTCCTTCCCCCACTAATCTCCTTGTGGGTTCAGGGGGCATCCCAAGGTTGTGGGGATAGTGCAAGAGTTACCCGTCAGCCCTTGCTTCCTCGATTAGCTCAATACACTACCCTCGGGCCCAAAGTGAACATGTTTTACTCGCCAAAACAATCAATCAATCAATCCGTTCCATGAAATCAGTTGAAAATCAATAGAGTTCGGAAAACTATAGATATATAAATACATTTTGGCTTAAAACATCACATAGGGTTGTAAGGGTTCTATATATCTAGCAATTAAACCTCACCTGAGGAGCGACGGAACAAGAAAAGGATACAAGAAAGTGCCCAAACGGTCAATGATCTCCGCCCTGGAGAAAAACTGGACAAGAAAGGAAATAGTGGAAACTCGTGAGACAAGACTCAATATGACACCAACTATGATGCACGACAATGCTCATGTAATTAAGTAAAACGAGCAATCAAGTGACACTTAGCATGTATGAGAACCAATTAACATCTAAGAGATGAAATCACTCTCAAGGAATCACATATTCATATCATTCAATCATTTCAAGTTCAATTCATATAGGGCATGGAGTCACACAATAATGTTTGAGCAATTAAGTACCAACAAGTGTCAAGTAGGAGCATACTTATCAATTAATCAAGTATATATAACATATAATTCACATATGGGAGCCAAGAGAGTGAAAGGAATGCAATAAGAAAGGTTTTGGTGAAGTTTGGAAAACATGGACAATTTTAGGAAACACACACACTGTAGGAAAACTGGAATACCATTAATTATAGAAGTGGGAATTGAGTTTTTTTTTATTGGAAATGAAACTACACACAAAGTTCTTTCCAAGTATATATGGCTCATTTTCAAGTTCAAAGTGAGGAGAAAATGGCGTAAGCTTGAAGTTGGATGATTGCAGTTTGTCGGTAAAGCAGCGACACCAAACAGAATTGCTAATATCTTACAAATGGAAAAAGATATTGAGGTGATTCCAATTAGAGGTTGTTCTAGACTTTAAGATCTTTCCGTGGATTCAAAAATCAGGTCAATCGGAGTTTGTTTCAGGGGTAAACAGAACAAAACAATCTTAGGCTGAAAACAGAGGAAGATCCACGGCCATGGATTTCTCCATGAACAAAAATCCACGCCCGTGGATTCTCTATGCCGAAAAAAACCCAAGTTCTGGACACAAATCCACGGCCGTGGGTCAAAAATCCACGCCCGTAGATACTATAACTGTAGCAAAACGATGGGGAAACAGGGTAAGGCTCGTGATTTGGCTCCCAAATCAACACAACACCAAATCAATGTAAGAAATCAACTCAAAACTATCATATAACATGTATATAATCATATATATCAATTAGGCACCATTTAATCCATCAAATATGCATCAATCATCAAGAAATCATCAATCAAAACCCATATATTTCCATGGTCTCCAACTCACATTTTATACAAGAATTCATGCAAGCTTTGAAGTCTAAAGATCCTACTCATGCTTATAATCTCAAACAACCAAGGAATTACATCAAATTACTCAAACCCTACTTCATATATGCTCAAGAGATTCATACATATACCTTGAAAAAATGGATGGAAAGATGAAAGGAACTATGAAGATGATGATAATGCCTCAACTCATGCAATTTCCTCCTTGAAATTAACTTGGAATCATGAAATCTCCTCCTTCTCTTCCATGGTGTTTCAATCGTGATATGGTGTGTGGGAGTGTGTGAGATTTTTACGAAAATGATGAATAAAATGAGATAAATGAAGATGCATTAGATATTTAACAAAAGTCTTCCACTAACTCATGTGATTCATCACTTTTTGCAACTAAGTCCCTCCAATATATAAATTGATGCAACCAAGTTTCATCTCAAGGAATATGATCAATTAACTCCAAATTATGTAACGCAATTAAGTTCACAAAATTAAGAAATGACCAAGTAAAGTCACATAATAGCAATTAAGCACGTTATCGATTAATTCACGTTATTGATAATTCATATAAATGCATAAGAATATATTACACATAATGTTATGAAATTTAATATAATGTAACATAATGTATAATTTGAAAACGGGGCATCACAATTCTCCCCCCCTTAAAAGGACCTGGTCCCCAGGTCCACTGCCGAGTTTCTTTTTTTTTCTTAAACTTAAAACAACAATGAGAGAGCCCCGTCTCTCAAACAAGCAACGAGAGCACCCCATCTCTCAAACAAGCAATGAGAGAACCCCGCCTCTCAAACAAGAAACGACAGAGCAATAGAACAATTACATAAGCATTCACATAGTTGTTACATAAGAAGCAAGTAGGACAAAGTCAAGCACACCAACTACCAATTGTGTAGAAGCAATTTGCAACTAATAAGAAATTATATATGAGAATAATAAAGTCCATGATGCATGTGATATGCATGATTAGATGTACCGTTCACCGTCGGTTGGAATTCTTTCATTAGATTCATCCAATTTGATACTTGATTCCTTGTTGGAGATTCGTATAACCATAGCGCCCTACCTCGATATTTCCCGATGTATTCGACACCTTGATAATCACCCGGTCTCTATTCCACGATCTATCTTCCGAACACAATATCATGCCTCGAGATGTCCAATGTAGATACAGATATTTCATGATTAATCGGCCTTTCACCCTTTATCATATCCTTTCCAACACCACGGTTCGTAAGTTTAATTCTTGAGTGTGTGCTTTTCTCCTTAAATCCTACACTTCCAACACTTAATTGAATGAACTCTCACTTTCATCCCAATATGTGATAACCCGATCACGTTTCCATCCCCGGATATTCTCATTATCAATTCTTGATATTCTTTGAGACATGGAACTCGTTCATGAAATACTATCTGTAACGCCCCAACGAGGGCATCCACGCCTATCCCGCTCTACGAACCTAGCTTGTATATAGAATTGCTATCCATATACCCGCCAAGTACGGAGCAAGCAGTGACAAACGGACATCCTAGCTAGGCGGTACTAGACTCACAAAGCGAGTAAACAATCACAAGTATGCGGAAGCTTAAATCATAACATATCAAGTGCATAAATTCATTCTTTCAACAACTAAGTGACCGTCACGGTCCAGCACGAAATGCTCAAAGTACGGAATGTAAAATCATCCTAATGACCATCACGGTCCAAACGAGCATAATAAAACATTATACATATTAAGTCTATAATTCCCAAAACAAAGCATGAGACATAAGTAACAAAGTATGCTACAAGCATAATGAGTACAAACTAGACCACTTAAACAAGACTCTCAAAAGACCCAGCCTAACTTGACTCCAAAATGCAACTTACGGATACGAAAGGTTAAGGGAGTCAGCTCAAAGGAACCAGTGAGGAGAAGTTAACAATATAGGATATACAAGGTTCAATACATGCTCAAATAAAAGTGTTCATAATCCGTAATAGTTTTCAATACAATGCAAGTTTTAGAAAATATGGATCATAAACCAAAGCACCGGCTCGGCGAGTATGAGCACTCCATCCTTACTTCCCAAACCAAAGAAATCAAACCAATCCATCCAAACACCGTTGATGTCGAGGGTGTACATCCCCCGATCATCGCAAAAGATCCATGGAGAAGTGGGTCCATGAAACCGACCTTCTCCCAAGCTTACCTCAAACCCGAATCCTCCTCGGAGTCTTAGCGAACTTGCCCAAAAGTGGGTACTTCATAAGGGTTCAACCGTCCGCCCTTGCGTTCCCGGTCTTACCACTTACTCCGCCCCGAGCGCTATCAAAAGAACCGACCAAGCAAGCGTCCTTGCAAGGTATAACAAAGGCTCGCTACACAACTCACACATACATAATACTCAAATGAAAGTTCCGAAACCATTTTGGGTATCTATCCCATATACCAAAACTCAAGTTTTACTTGTAAACCGTTTTCCATAATCAAATATCCATAATACGAGCAAAGCTCACAAAACTTAGCTTATAATGCCTACATATACATTTTGAAAACGGAAGTTTAAAACCAACAAACATGAAAGGTTATATGGGTCCACAGTTTTGAAATCATTTCATAGTATAACTCCTCACCTTTACCAAGAACTCCAAAGGCCAACCACGAGCAACAAACTACTCAACCGGAGACACACCACCTAACAAGACAAACGTACCAACAAGGGTATGACACGACTCGAAACCAATTAAGACGACACATGTAACGCCCCGGTTCCGGATGAACAGGTAAGCACGCCACGTGTGAGATTTTGAGCGTAGGATTTATTTTAATTCTTTAAATTTCTATTTTTCTTACATGACACTCCATATTTTTATAACATTCATGATACACTAATTATGTGAATGATGTGAAATCATATCATTGGAAAAATTATTTCAAGTCATGGAAAATATTTATTACATAAAACAATTACCGAGAGTACTTTAATTACCGAACTTGTCCCTAATTGATCATTTTCTAACTTTAGGGACTTAATTGCATAAACTTGTAAGGGGTTAAGTGAGCATATTTCAAAACCCTATATACTTAATTGCATGACTTAAACATTTAAGGGATTAAATTGCAAATCTTGGCATTTCACACATTTCCAAGAAATGAATCACGGTATATTGCTTCCATGATCTTCCTTGATCATTTTTATCCAAAATTTCCCAACATAATTGCTTCCCTCACTTTCGGTTTCAAGAAGGAAAAAGGAAGAAGAGAATTTTCATCATATTCATCCAAGATTTCAAGAAATATTGCAAGAATTGGAGCTTAGACATCCTCATCATCTTTCTTCTTCATTTCTTTAGCTCAAGGTGGGTGCTTTGCATAAATTGATGAATCTTGATCATATTTGAAATAGCTAGGGATTGTGAATCATGGAGTTTATGGATTATTGTTGTTCAAAGTATGATTATATGAGTATATCCTGAATTATAGTATGATTTGGAGCATGAATTCTTGAATATTTAGCTTGAGTGATCAAGTTTGATCATGAACTTGAAACTTGGAGTTCTTGATGATTTTCATGAACTAAGTGTTTAAATGGTATATTATCATCTTTTGAACATATATGCTTGTATATTACCAGAATTCATGCCCTTTTTATTGATCAAAACTTGAGTTGTTGCTTGGTTGTTGTTGCCGTAGCTGCTGCTCTGTTTCTGCTCTGTTTTCAGTTGCAGAAACGGGGAACGGCCATTCCCACCTCAAGGCATTATGGGAACGGTCGTTCCCACTCTTTTAAATGAAAATAGGCGGTCGAGCCTGGGAACGGCCGTTCACATTTTGGCCAGTGTGCCGGAAGGGCCTTTCCCAGTAAAAGGCTCGCTTTTTAAATCAAAAACGTTGGCATGTTTTGAAGGGCCACGGGAACGGCCCTTCCCATTTGCAAAGGGAGGCCGGAACGGCCGTTCCCACACGTCTGACAGAACAAAACATTCTGCATAAAATTAAATTTTTAGCACCATGATCCAATGATTTCTTTCACCCCAAATTGCTATTATATGATTGAATATGTGCCAAAACCAGATGTTTTCATGCCACATTGTGAATTGCTTGTCGTCTCGTTGCATTTTTGCCGTTCGTCATAATTGGTGCATTTCGAGTCATGTCTCACGTATACACGTCGTGTTTGCACAGGTCACGAGGTTGTGGACGAGGAGCAGGCTCCGTAAAGCATATCCTTCTTTTATTTTGTAAGAAAAGGTGAGGTTTTGTTTTAGGTACTTAGAACCTTACAACCCTTATGTGTTGATTTCGGCCAAAACCTATTATAATTATAAATGTTTTCAAACTATAAACATTTCAAGCAAGCTAGCCATGATTGATTATGATTTCAAGCATGTTATGGCGAGTCATGATTGCACTTGGGCCCGAGGGTAATTCTTGAGCCAACCGGGAAAGCAAGGGTTAACGGGTAACTCCTGAATTATCCTCACCTCATTGGGATAACCCCCGAAGCCACTAGGAGATTAGTGGTGGAAGGAGTTCCGTGCGTAGGGAGTTATGTTCCCTGTGTACACCATGTCGTGGATAGTTGGGCTTTGCAAACCCACTATCACCCGGAGGAAGAAGGAGACTGGGGACGGATCCGACACCACGGGTTGTCTCGTGTTATTGCATGTTTTCAAGCATGAATATATCTAAATGAGCACTAAATGAAATGTATGATCACGTGTTGAATTAATCATGCAAGCACGTATTGTTCACGATCGGTGTAAAGGTTGGAGAATAGCCCTACTCGCCGGGGCCACATGTTTCATGAAATGATCAAGTTAACATATTAAACTGAGTAGTTGTAATCTCGGGCAAAGAACAAGTTATTCTTGAACTATTTATGTTTATTCCATTTCCAAGTCTTCACCCGAGGCTATGACTTGCATGTGATGTGTGCTTTATATATATTTATTGCCGCTCACTCAGTCTTCGGTAGACTGATACTTCACTTTTCAAGTACTTTTGGTCGGGTCGTGCTAGGCGGGAGTTGTATCAGGTCTTGCATTTTTCCTGAGTCTAGCATTATATCGTCATGTATAGAACTTTTAGTATCTCATGTCATGATCGTAGTTACTACATTTTGAACACTTGAGTATGTATACAATATAAGAGATGATAATGTATTGATAGTTAATATTGGTACCTATTATGTATATACTTGGTAAATATGGTACCTATATGTATTTATTGAATTGCTTCCGCTTTTAACTTCATGTTTTGGTTTATTGTGTAGGGGAGTGTCCTGCCTAGCTCGTTTATTTTTATTGTCACCCGTTCGCTATAGTTTTGGTTTATATACGGATTGACCATTTCGTATGTGGATCGAGGCTATAGTGCGGGGGATGTAGTGCCTTGGGGTTAGGGTCCTACAACGCACGGCTTCAAGAAAGAGTAAACATGCTCATGGTATGCAAATGAATGTACAAGTATAGCACAAGTTCAGCAATGATGGTCAAACAACATCATATAAGTCATATAACAACTTCCAAGTCATGACGTATGCAATTGATAACAAGTAAACCATACTAAGCACAATCTCACACATAATCGAGGCATGTAAGACATTACAATGCATGAAAACATGATTCCAAGTCATATATATCATATTAGGGGTCTAAGAAGTGCAAAGGAAGTGAAAACGAACAAAAACTCAAAAACTCAAATTTTAGACCCGAGAGCACCCAAACGGGCGTTTGGTGCACAAGAAGGAAATGTAAACGGGCGTTTGGCCCTGGAAAAATCGTCACAGAAGCTTCTCACACGGGGGTTTGGTGTTTCAATGCAATTTCCACACGGGCGTTTGGCTTGCGGCTGATGCAAAACGAGATTTCGAACATATGCTTGCAAATGATGAATTTTAGGCTCTAAACACTCCTAAATCATGTTTCCAAGTGTATACTGTAGCACCCCGACCGGAAAGGCGCCACATCCCCCGCACTATGAGCCCGATCCACCCATGAAATGGGAAAATCCATACATGAATCCAGCTCACAGCGAACGGGGACTCACTCACTCATAAGGCTAGGTGGGAAACTAAATTTTCGCAACCAAAACAAAAGAACAAAGATAAAGACAAATGCGGAAGCATGATATACTATGCAGTATCAATTTAAGCCACATAAAAGTTTCAACTAACAGAAAGACCTATTCCCGAAAATTCATACATAAACATAATAGCATGATTAATATCATAGTCATAACATTTGTCCATTCTTGAACATTTAATCAAAATACAAGTGCATATGAAGTGACCTAAACTTAACCTATAGACTTGACAGACTCGACCTCCCGCCTAGCACTCCAAACCTGCAAAGAAGCTGAAAACAAACCGGGTTCAGTCTATACGAGACTGGTGGGTATAAAACGAGGCATAGGTAACATATACAATAATATTTAAACATTCACATGCAAATTATAATCCCAAATGAGGTTTTAGAGTATTTCCCAAGTGGGCAAAATAAATAAGTTATCAAAAGGGATTATAACGTTCATTTTCATTAGGTCGTTTGTGGCCCGGCGAGTGGGCGTGCATTATCTCCAACCAACACCTCATGTAATTCATTAAACATTCTTTCTTTCTTTCTATCATTCATGCATAACATTCTTTTGTGCACATTCATGAACATTTACACCTTCTTTCTCCGGGTGATGGCCGGGTGATCGGCCATCACCATCCATTCATTGACCAAAAGGGGAACATGACTCCCCAGATGGCACTCAGCGTCCATTCCTCGCTAACTCGTAACGAGGTCCGGTTACGCCGTTCATTGGTGGGACTAGTGTGAGGGTTCACCGTCAGCCCTTGCCTCCTCGGGTCACCACTCACACCAAGTCCCTGGGCCCCATTCTGTGCATAACATTCATTCTTTTCTCGCCAAAATATTTGGTAGGTTCATAAAATAAAGGCTTTACTTTGAATTCATTTACTCTTAAAACGACTCTATATACATATAATAAATTTTGGTCGAAATCTTTGCACATTGGAAGTATATAGGGTTGTTTAACTAGATAGTAGAGAAACCCACCTGTACGCCTCTTACCGAACAATACCAAGAAGAAAAGAAGACTCAAGGGAGCCTAAGAACTCGGCATCTCCGCCCTGGAGAAACTGTACAAGGATAACAATGCATTCGTGAGACTCAAGACTCTAAATGAACCATATATGACGCACGGCAATGCAATGGACATGATAGGAATGCATAAGAGATGATGTTATGTAGTGAACACGTTCATGTGCACTATTAACGTATTTAAATCATATAAAGACAAGTCATTCATTCGTTCAAGGAAGCGTTCATATTTATTAAGTTCAATCCTTACACATTTCATAACAATTCAATTCAAGGATTTCACATAACGATCATAGCACGTACTAAATCACATTTACAATTATAGCATAGACAAATAATTACATTCAATTTAAAATTGGAAATTAGAATAGAACGTGAAATAGATAACATTTAAATTTCCGTAATTAAATCAAATCAAATAATATTTAATATTAAATAAACACAAATATATATATATATATAAATAAATATATATATATATATATATCATGCCATGCACGCAAATATTATTAATTACAAATCATGCATTAGTTAGTATATACATATATATACGTATACACACACTATGCATGCATGCAATCATTTACACAATTACACAAACAAACACACCCCCGCATGCATTAAGTAGTATATACATTTGCATGCACATCATTTCCATATATATATATATATATATATATACTATTGCATGCATTCCTAATATATATATATGTATATATACGTAAACATACATGCACACTTCATAACATGCATGCAAACATTAAATAAACAAACTTTAAATACATGCATGCGCTTCTTAAGTACTAAAAGCACAATTGTATGCATGAAACATAGTAGCAAACCACAGTCATGAACAAAGGAAGGAAGAAAGAAGCAGCAGCTTCTGTAACGCAGTTACCCGGCCGGGCTTTTGCAAGCACAAAATCTCCCCGGCCGGGGAGTTACATTCCAGACGCGAGGCAGCAACAAAACAAAGCTTTTCCCCTGTTCTTGGTCATGAAAACACAGCAGCAGCAGCATACAATAAAGCATCAACAAGCAACAGCAATAACACAGGCATTCCATAAGACAATAAAGCACAGAAGCACAACAGCAACACAGCTGATGTACGCAGGAAACAGCAGCAATTTACAGTCAAGAACAGAGCACGAACGAAGGAAAAACAGAGCATAACTTCACATACACAATCAACCATCAATCCCGTAACAACAAGGTGAAAAAAGACAGACACTGACAGCAAGAAATCAGTCCAAATGCAGCAGCAGCAGTTCAAGTCGTGAGGGAGGAGAATTCAGTTCCATTTTCATGCATTTCATAACAAGTTCATTAATGATAACTCACTTAGTAGCCAACTACCACCAAATACATGATCATAAATGAAATGAGTAGGTTAAGATAATCACTTACAAGCTTTAAAATCAACAAAAGCATCAAGGAATGCATGAAATCCAAGTATGACTTCAAAACCTAACTATTCATGTATATCCCCATATCTCCACGTATTCCAGCTTAAATTCAGGGAAACAAGGCTTAAAATGACACATAATAATTGTATATTACAACCCCTAACTCACCTTGTGAATTGGATGGAAGATGGAAGAGATTTGAGCTTGAATCTCCAAGATTTGGCAAAGCTTACGGGAAAACTGGAGAGCAGAGAGTTTGTGGCTGCTTTTCTCTAAGAGTGAGGGTTATCTCGGTTTGGGGTGATCATATCCAGTTAAAGGGCTGAGTTAGGGTTCCAAGGAATCAAACCATGGTTAATTTGGTCAAGGTTTGAGAAAGTTATGGCTCTTTTAGTAAAAGGTAGCAGTTTTAGCGAACGTAACACGTTTCGGTTGAATTTCGGAGGTTCAAATAACTTTAGAAAAATATGAGGTTAAGTTCATTAAACCTGAATTTTCGTTACGAGTTCAGCGAAGTTGACGAAACTCGAATCCGAGTTTCCTAGCTCAAGATATCACATACGGAACCAAGGGTGCGCTAATTGCTCGTTAGCCCCCGACTTGGTTCCACAATTCAAAAATAAATTCGTTAACACGTCAAACGAGATCAAAAATATAAAACGAGCATACGGACATGTTTATAACACATAAATGTACAACATACTAAATTTTCGTGAATTTTCGATATCAAATCATATAAGAACGAGGTGCGTTTAAAACACTCATGCGCAAAACGTTTAAAATTTATAACATTTCAAAATAAATAATAAAATTTAAATTCTATTTTAATTTAAAAGAAAGTCAACGATATAATAATAAATAAATTAATTAGCTTAATTAAAATATGATTAATTAACATTAATTTTCAATTATCAATTTAAATAAACTAATTAACGAAATAAAATTATAAAATAAAATAAAATAAACTAATAACAATTTATATTAAAATTAAATATTTAAAACACTTAAAAACAATTAATCACATAATTAAATAATTTAATTTGCGTAATTTATAAACACATACGACATATTCAAACGAATGAAAAACCGGGGCGTTACATATACAATATGCATAAACGAATTTAAACATCAAATATCATGTTATGAACATTTAGGAAATGAATATTCAAGCATGTTATGGCGAGTCATGATTGCACTTGGGCCCAAGTGTAATTCTTGAGCCAACCGGGAAAGCAAGGGCTGACGGGTAACTCCTGAATTATCCTCACCTCATTGGGATCACCCCGGAAGCCACTAGGAGATTAGTGGTGGAAGGAGTTCCGTGCGTAGGGAGTCATGTTCCCTGTGTACACCATGTCGTGGATAGTTGGGCATTGCAAACCCACTATCACCCGGAGGAAGAAGGAGACTGGGGACGGATCCGACACCACGGGTTGTCCTCGGGTTATTGCATGTTTTCAAGCATGAATATGTCTAAATGAGCACTAAATGAAATGTATGATCACGTGTGAATTAATCATGCAAGCACGTATTGTTCACGATCGGTGTAAAGGTTGGAGAATAGCCCTACTCGTCGGGGCCACATGTTTCATGAAATGATCAAGTTAACATATTAAACTGAGTAGTTGTAATCTCGGGCAAAGAACAAGTTATTCTTGAACTATATATGTTTATTCCATTTCCAAGTCTTCACCCGAGGCTATGACTTGCATGTGATGCGTACTTTATATATATTTATTGCCCCTCACTCAGTCTTCGGTAGACTGATACTTCACTTTTCAGGTACTTTTGGTCGGGTCGTGCTAGGTGGGAGTTGCGTCAGGTCTTGCATTTTTCCTGAGTCTAGCATTGTATCGTCATGTATAGAACTTTTAGTATCTCATGTCATGATCGTAGTTACTACATTTTGAACACTTGAGCATGTGTGACACCCCGACTCCGCGACCGTACAGGTATGACGTATGTGCGCAATTTAATTTATTTTAATTTCATATTTAATTGTTGCATTTAATTGATTTATATTTTATTAATTGAAATTTTTATATGAATTATTTGAATTTATATGAAATATTTGAATTATATGTCGAAATTTGCCTCAAGTGATTCATGATATGAATTTTATGAATTTATGATATGTGAATTTAATTCCCGAACAAGCTAATTTTGTAAATTATGTGATTTATATGAATTAAGGACTTAATTGTGTGATTTTAATTAATATTGGACTTAATCGAAAAGTTGAATTGGACTTATTTGACACTTTTTAAAAGTTTTGGACTTAATTGAAAAATGGCCTTTTTATTAAAATTTTATTTGTTTAATTCGTATAAATTAATATTTTATTTTTATTTTATTTGTTTTATTTGAATTTTTATTATTCAAATGTCATGCCTATTTGATGAAATGAGATGTGTTTGTGTTCGATTTGATATCGAAATTTCGTGCCATTTTAATATGTTGGAGTTTTATGAGTCGTGTACTTGAATATGTGCTCGTTACATGTTTTCGGGTTTATTTGTTGGATTTTCGGGACTCGTTTTGTTGGGGTGACCTAAAGGGGGCTAAAGTGTACTTAGCGCACCTTGGGTTCCGGGTAGTGTAACTTGAGCTCGGGAATTCGGATTCGAATTCCGTCACCTCCGCTGAACTCGTTTCGACGATTCGAGTGCAATGGAACAGTCATTGTAATTTTTCGACCTCATTTGATACCCCGAAATCAGCCCGTAACTTCGTCTCGCGTTCACATGACCACCTTTCACCATTTTTCACATAAGTCCCTCAATTCTTGGCCAATTGCCCTCAAACCTGGACCCACATCTTAGTAACTCAGCCTATTATCACCCCATACTCCTTCCATATCGTTCCATACACAAGTGAAGGGAGAGATATCAGATTTTTGGAGCAGCTTAAACCATTCCCATCACTATTCACACCTTGAAGAGATTGAGCTCTAATCTTCATTTTCCTTCAACATCTTCAAAGGGTAAGCTTGTATTTGATATGTACATGATTAAGTGGTCATTTTAATCCTAGAAAATCTGATTTTCATCCATGTTTGATATAGTTTTGATTCAAGACATGAATAGTTAGGGTTATATTCCATTTTTGAATTCCATCTCATTCCTTGGTGTTTTGCTTGAATTGGAGCTGGAATATTGATCATTTATGCTTCATTTATTGTTGGATATACCTGACTTTGGTGTTAGTTGTGTTATGGGTGAGATACCATTAATATACTTGAGTTTTTGTTGAGATATATGTATGAATTGGTGCCATTTTCTTACCTTTGCTGCTGCTGTTCGTTTTCAGCTGGTATGATGATGTTTTTGTGCTGATATGCTGCCATATTTGTTGCCTTTTCATGCCTTGTTGTTGTGGTTGAGATGTGGTATAAGTTGCAGGGCTGAACAGGGACTTTTTCCACCATTTCCCGTCTCTGAACTGTCTCCCCGGCCGGGGAGATTTTCTTCAAGAAAAGTACCCGGCCGGGTACGTGCTGCAGAGAGTTTCTGCATCAAAGTACCTGGGAGGGTACTTTAAAGAAGAAAATCTCCCCTGGGAGGGGAGATGAATCTGTAACTGCCTTGTTTTAATTTTGTTTCCTAAGCCTTTGCATGTTGATTGTCGGATTGCATGTTTATGATTTGATGCATGCTGCCTACGTGAACAATGCATGGAAAGCTTCATTTGTTTTCCTTAGTTGCATGGTTGATAATTGATTTAAATGTATGGATTTTGATGCCTTACGTGAGTGATGCATGGTGGCTATTTGAGATCAATGCATGGACTTTCCAATATTATTTGTATCTTTAAATGAATTAACGTGGTTGTTATGTGTATATATATATATAATATATGTAGAATTTGATATATATATACATATATATATATAGTATATTATATATATTTAATATGAATTTAAATAATTTGAATTGAGGTTTTAAATTAAATGTGGCCCTATAATTTTATATGAATTCTTATGTATGAAATTTGATTTTATGATTTAAATTATTTGTTATATTTTAGGAATTACATTTTTGAATTTATTTGATACGTTTCGTACGTGGTTTGAACTTAAATGACCTAAATGTTACATTCTTGAATTTCATATGCATTCATTTCATACATATGCATTTCCGAGCCTAAGTGGTACATATTTGAGTCTAAGTCTCGGGTCTTGCGTTTTTTTGTTTCAGAGCCTCTTCAGGAAGTTAAAGAGCCCGAGGTTTAAGTGTTCGGTTGCTTCTTTTGTTCGGTTTTCACTCCGCTTCCACTTCAAGATGAGGGTTAGGATCTTTTCTTTTAGATAAGTGACCTATGGCCTTTATGTTATTGATTTCCTATCCCGCATGTGGCTATATATGTATTATATGATTAAATACGAATGCTTATGATACGTTTCTGATTTTATGAATCCCCTTTACGAATTTATGAAAATGGTATAAATATGGGCGTATATGAGCTTATGATTTTGAATCCCTTGTACGTTTCCTTTATGATCTAGCGAGTTGTGCCCTGAAAGATGGGATTATGGGTTGATTTTGAATTCTTGGGCCCCGGCGGTGTGGGTAAGGGAGACCCCGTGTGGCCGTTGGGGTCACCGGTTATCACCCCTGTGCACACGCTCCTTTGAAGTTCCGACGCGCGACTCTGAGGGAGATGGAGAAGGCGTGGTTCTTTGAGCCCTCGGTGAATAACCGGGGAAGGCATATCGTGGGTTAGCTACCCCGTATGTATATAGAATCCATATGGGTGGAGAGGGTTTGATTCCCGATCACCAAGGCGTTGAGGAGTTATGAATTTACGAATTCTTATGTATTTATGATTTGTATGAGGAGTTGAGGAGGTCCGTACTCGCCGGACGTTTATGTTTCCTTTTATGCTTTGGTGGTTGTGAAACGAGTTAGGATTTCCTTTGTATTATATGTATGTTTTCAAAATGATTTGATATGTAAAACCCTAGATCGGTTCATGATCGACCCCTTTTGATTTTATGTTATGCTCTATATGTATTTATGGTGTGGGTGCGCGTTAGCCCCCTCACTCAGTCGAGTTTTGACTGACCCCTTCCTTTTAACAATTTAGCTGCAGGTTTCTCGAGCTAGGCGGGGAAGTGCGTCGGTTGTGTCGTACTTCCGGGTTTAGGTCGAGTCGGCATATTTACCTGTTCCATTTTGATTACTTCTATGAATTGTTTTGAATCCTAAATATGTATTCAGAGATTTTTGTTAATACTTGACCTATTTTTGGGCCGTCAGGCCGTTGTATATGATGTATATGTTAGTATAGAGCTCCTTTTCGATCCTTATGTTGTTGCTTCCGCATTCTTATCTGTTTGTTTTGCGCACTCTGTTCGAGTTTTAGCCCCGCTTAGCCTAGCGTGTGAGTGTAGGTTCCCATTCGCTTAGACTTGGGCTCATGTATGGAAATCCATTTCATATGTGGGTTCGGGTTTAGGTGTGGGGGATGTGGTGGCCCACCGCTCCGGGTGCTATAGCATGTATACAATATAAGAGATGATAATGTATTGATAGTTAATATTGGTACCTATTATGTATATACTTGGTAAATATGGTACCTACACGTATTTATTGAATTGCTTCCGCTTTTAACTTCATGTTTTGGTTTATTGTGTTGGGGAGTGTCCCGCCTAGCTCGTTTATTTTGATTGTCACCCGTTCGCTATAGTTTTAGTTTATGTACGGATTGACCATTTCGTATGTGGATCGAGGCTATAGTGCGGGGGATGTAGTGCCTTGGGGTTAGGGTGCTACATCTATAGGTGGTATCAGAGCCCAGTTGCAAAACCGAGGTTCTCGAGTCGTGTCAAGTGAGTCTAGGTCGCACGGTATACGATTATTTGTTATTTGAGAGTCTGCATTTAATTGAATTGTTTGATTTACTTGAATTCTTGCATTATTTGAGTTATGTGATCTTCTTTAAGTGTGTGTTTATTGACATTATGGAATTATATGCACACATTTGCATTTATTAATAAAACCACACATGTGTAGTGATTGGATTTCAGGATGGATCGTGATAGACATCATCGTGATCGATTCCCAAGACATCGGCATCATCATCATCGCCGTGAGAGATCACCTCCTCCTCCACCTTTTCAGGCACAGCCCCAGGATTTTATGAACGCAGTGGTAGGGTTGATTGACCAGAGGTTACAAGAAAGGGTCCCTCCACCACCACCACCACCAGTAGCACCTCAAGAAAACCCCATTTCAGCTATACTACGGGAGTTCCAGAATCAGCGTCCCCCGAAGTTCTGGAAGGGCGACGACATTCAGGCAGAGATGTGGCTGAAAGAAATTGAGAGGATTGGGCAGCTCATTCCTTGTGATACTCAGGAGAAAGCCCGCTGTACTCTTACTTTGATTCAGGGCGAGGCCTACTACTGGTGGGAGAGCACACAGATAGTATTGGAGGCTGCTGGTACAGATATCACGTGGGAGGTCTTTGTACGGGAATTCAGAAACAAGTTTATTCCTCCAGCTTCCCGTACCCGCAGGTTGAGGGAGTTTACAGAGCTGAAACAAGGAGGGAGATCAGTGGGTCAGTATATCGCTGAGTTTGAGAGACTTTCTTGCTATGCACCCAAGATAGCGAATGATGACTTTAACAAGGCGATGCAGTTCGTACAGGGACTCAGGCCAGACATCCAGGACGCTTTGAAAGCCGCTAACACGAGGACCTGGGCCAAAGTTACCACTAAAGCTTTGAAAGTAGAGGATTCCGAGATTGCCAGGAGGTCTATCCCTCGTACAGGACAGGCTTCGGGTTCGAGATCGGGACAGGGGTCGAGTGCAGGAAAGAGGCCTATGGTTTATTCTGCGCCTCCAGCACAGAAGGATTCCGGAAAGAAGCTTAAAGCTACAGGACCGTCACAGAAGGCTCCACGAGCTCCAGCACCACCACAGCCACCTCAGAAACCGGGCTGCAGATTTTTTGGGCTTACTACACATACCTATGATAACTGCAGACGACGGTTGGGCTTATGTTTGATCTGCGAGAGTGACGAGCACCGGGTTGATGGTTGTCCGGATCGTCAGGATCCGCCACCCGTAGGACCGAGGCCACTTGTGAGAGATTGAGCCTATGCATTAGCCGGAGAGGAGCGGGATGCTGAGATTGACCCCGCAGTGGTAGTTGAAGGTACTATTTGCATCCATAGCACGAACATCCATACATTATTTGATCCAGGAGCTACACACTCCTTTCTTGCGCACTCTATCGCCATTACATTGTCTTTACCTGCTATGTGCTCTTCTGTGCGCTATTTAGTTAGTACTCCTTTCGGTAGTAGGTGAGAGACGGATCAGGTTTACAGGGATGTTCCAGTGGTGATTGAAGGCCGAGAATTCTTGACAGATTTCATTGTTATGCCAATGGAAAGATACGGGTCTATTCTAGGGATGGATTGGTTGTATAGGCACTGTGCTACCTTATATTGCCGAGCAAAGAAAGTGCAGTTGGGTTCAGAGGTTATTACAGGCTAGACTTCGTAGACAGTACCCTTACGTTCCTTCTCAGAGGCTCAGAAACTGGTTAGAGACGGGGCTACAGGGTTCATTGCCTATATTCTGAATAAGCCTAAAGATTAGGTGAAATTGGAAGATACGGAAGTGGTAAAGGAATTTCCCGAGGTCTTCCCAAAGAAACTGGATTCTTTGCCTCCTGAACGAGAGATAGAGTTTGTGATTGATCTTTATCCGAATGCCGAGCCGTATTCAAAGACTCCATATCGGATGGCTCCAGCAGAATTAAAGGAGTTAAAAGTTCAGCTCAAGGCATTGTTGGAAGTTGGGTACATCAGGCCGAGTTCTTCACCCTGGGGAGCACCGGTGTTGTTTGTAAAGAAAAAGGACGGGACTTTAAGGATGTATATCGATTACCAGGAGCTGAACTGGATGACTATCAAGAACAAGTATCCTCTTCCACATATCGAGGAGTTATTCGACATACTTCAGGGTTCCGAGGTCTACTCGAAATTGGACTTAAGACAGCGGTATTATCAGTTGCGAATCCGAGCAGAGGATATTCCAAAGACGGGATTCAATACTCGGTATGGGCACTACGAGTTCGTGGTTATGCCATTTGGAATAACCAATGCCCCTGCAGCTTTTATGGATATGATGCACCGGATTTTCAGGCCTTTCCTCGACAAGTTTGTGGTCATTTTCATCGATGATATTCTGGTATTCTCAAAATCTGCCGAGGAGCATGCAAGGCATCTTAAGCTCGTTCTACAGACATTAAAAGAGCATCAGCTATTTGCAAAGTTTAGTAAGTGTGAATTTTGGATAGACCTGGTGTCTTTCTTGGGACATGTTATTTCGGGAAAAGGTTTGGAAATCGATCCCTCGAAAATTGAGGCTGTGCCTAAATGGGAAAAACCGAAGAATGCCTCAGAAGTTAGGAGTTTCTTGGGATTGGCCGGATATTATAGAAGGTTCGTTCAGGATTTCTCCAAGATCACTGCACCGTTAACCCGACTAACGAAGAAAGATGTCAAGTTTGTCTATGACGAGAAATGTGATCGAAGTTTCAACTTTTTGAAAGAAAAATTAGTCTCAGCTCCGGTGTTAGCACTTCCCGAGGGTTCAGAGGAGTATGCCGTGTATACAGATGCTTCTAAGGAAGGCCTAGGGTGTGTTTTGACTCAGAAGGGAAAGATGATCGCTTATGCTTCCCGGAAGTTAAAGGAATATGAAAAGAATTATCCTACACACGACCTGGAACTTGCAGCCATGATCTTTGCTCTCGGGAAATGGAGACATTATCTTTACGGGACTTCCTTTGAGATTTTTACCGATCACAACAGACTCCAATATTTATTCACGCAGAAAGACTTAAATATGAGGCAACGACGCTGGATGGAAAAGTTAGAGGATTATGATTGCACGATCAAGTATCATCCAGGAAAAGCCAACGTGGTCGCCGATGCACTTAGCAGGAAGGCGAGTGTAACAAGTTTGGAAGCAAACGAAAATGATAAAGTTGTTCCGATTGTGTTAAAGGCTCGGGTTTCCAATATCACAATTCAGCCGGAATTGAAGTATCAGTTATTTGAGGCTCAGAATAGTGATCCGGAGGTACAAAAATTGGTAAGTCTGCTCACTTTCTACCGGTCCGGATGTCTTATAAGATCCCAAAGTTAGCTGTGATCTACAACAGAGAAATTATCCGACTTCATGGGATTCCGGTGAGCATAGTTTCAGACCGAGACCCGAGGTTCACATCGAAGTTGTGGCAAGAATTACAGGCCATTTTGGGAACGAGACTTAAGTTCAGTACGGCATTTCACCCGCAAACAGACGGCCAAACAGAAAGATTAATAAGATATTTGGAAGATCAACTTCAGGCGTGCACAATGGATTTTCAGAATTCGTGGAAAGAGCGGCTACCTTAGATTGAATTTGCCTATAATAACAGCTTTCAGGCTTCGATTGGGATGGCTCCTTATGAACTTCTTTATGGAAGAAAGTGCCGATCTTCGTTGTTTTTCGACTTGGAAGAGTGGAAATGGTCGAAACAAGAAGGGGTAAAGAAAGGTGAAAATTTTGAGAAACCTTCCAAAGTCGTTCAGGCTATGATTGAGAAAGTTCAAATAATTCAACAACGGATGAAAGCCGCGCAAGATAGGCAAAAGAGCTATGCCGATACTCGCCGAAGAGATCTTGAATTCGAAGTTGGTGACCGGGTAGTTTTGAAGGTGTCACCAAGGAAAGGTTTCACCCGGATCGGGAAAGGAGGAAAGCTCAATCCTCGCTATTTGGGTCCTTTCGAGATTCTTGAAAGAATAGGCGAAGTAGCCTATCGACTGGACTTACCACCGAGTCTTACGGGGATTCAGAACGTGTTTCACGTATCCCAGTTAAGGAAATATTACCCCGATGAGACCACGATTCTCCCCGTGGAAGAAGTGGAATTGGAACCGAATTTGACATTTGTTCAGAGGCCAGTTAAAATCTTGGATCAGAAATTTCAGGAATTGAGAAACCGGAGGATTCCCATGGTTAAAGTTTTGTGGAGAAGCGACAAAATCGAGGAAGCTACGTGGGAAACCGAGGATAAAATGAAACGGTTCCACCCGGAGTTATTCGCTCAGGACTAGAGAATCTGGGGGACCAGATTCTTTTAAGGGGGGGAGAGTTGTAACGCCCCAGTTCCGGATGAACAGGTAAGCACGCCACGTATGAGATTTTGAGCGTAGGATTTATTTTAATTCTTTAAATTTCTATTTTTCTTACATGACACTCCATATTTTTATAACAATCATGATACACTAATTATGTGAATGATGTGAAATCATATCATTGGAAAAATTATTTCAAGTCATGGAAAATATTTATTACATAAAACAATTACCGAGAGTACTTTAATTACCGAACTTGTCCCTAATTGATCATTTTCTAACTTTAGGGACTTAATTGCATAAACTTGTAAGGGCTTAAGTGAGCATATTTCAAAACCCTATATACTTAATTGCATGACTTAAACATTTAAGGGATTAAATTGCAAATCTTGGCATTTCACACATTTCCAAGAAATGAATCACGGTATATTGCTTCCATGATCTTCCTTGATCATTTTTATCCAAAATTTCCCAACATAATTGCTTCCCTCACTTTCGGTTTCAAGAAGGAAAAAGGAAGAAGAGAATTTTCATCATATTCATCCAAGATTTCGAGAAATATTGCAAGAATTGGAGCTTAGACATCCTCATCATCTTTCTTCTTCATTTCTTTAGCTCAAGGTGGGTGTTTTGCATAAATTGATGAATCTTGATCGTATTTGAAATAGCTAGGGATTGTGAATCATGGAGTTTATGGATTATTGTTGTTCAAAGTATGATTATATGAGTATATCCTGAATTATAGTATGATTTGGAGCATGAATTCTTGAATATTTAGCTTGAATGATCAAGTTTGATCATGAACTTGAAACTTGGAGTTCTTGATGATTTTCATGAACTAAGTGTTTAAATGGTATATTATCATCTTTTGAACAAATATGCTTGTATATTACCAGAATTCATGCCCTTTTTATTGATCAAAACTTGAGTTGTTGCTTGGTTGTTGTTGCCGTAGCTGCTACTCTGTTTCTGCTCTATTTTCAGTTGCAGAAACGGGGAACGTGTAGCACCCCGCACGTGAGGCACCACATCCCCCGCACTAAGGCTCAACACGAGTAACGAAATTGTAAATCCGCACCCGTATCAAACCCTAGCGAACGGGAGACAAACATAAAAAAAAACCTTCCTAAGCCAGGCGGAGCTAGACCCTGCAATAATTACCAATCCACAATATATAATGCATGGCCAAGCCCAACCACAAACATACAAACCGTAAACGGGATTTGGGCTCTTCAGGCCTCTTTTAAAACATAACATTACCCTGTAAGAGCAATTCACTAACAATTTCATAATTATACAAATTCAGGATATAGTAGAGTGAATCATACATAATTCCGATACAAATATGAGTGCAGAGACTCTCCTAACCTAACTCGACTCACTCAAAACTTCAAACACCTCCGCCTAGCCCGAGACTCCAAAGATCAAACCTGCACACTAAAAGAGTGGGGAGGGAGAGGGGTCAGTCTCTAGAAGACTGAGTGAGCAGGAGCGATATACATATATAGAAACATGCACATGCAAATCATAAATTCCGAACAAGGTTTTGTTTGAAATTAGTTCCCAAAAAGGGCAGAGAATGCTTAATCAATGCTCGGATTTTATGACTAATTCATTTTAAATTCATTATATTCATAAATCATACATAAATATAAGGCTCGGCGAGTGAGCGTGCACCACCTCCATCCAAACTCCGACCGTGTACGACAAATATCAATAATATTTTCAATAGGTGATCATGCAATACGTCATAATACATACAGACCATAATTCATATCATAAACATATTCGTTTGGGCGATCCGGATCCCGGCATTCCCGCACGGTGCATAATCATATCATAACCAACCTTCTTCCTCCGGGTTGGTGGTGGGTTTGCAAGACCCGACCACCTCTGTCTTTGACCAAAAGGGGTTACATGACTCCCCAGATGGCACTCAGCTCCCTTTCCCCGCCAATCTCCTGACGAGGTCCAGTACCGCTGTTTAATAGTGGGACTAGTATATGGGATCCCCGTCAGCCCTTGCTTCCTCGGTTAGCCACATATACTAAGTCCCGGGGACCGTGAACATAACAGCTTAGCATAATCTCGCCAAAACGTATCCATACATACATATAATACATACTATAAGAAATCATACCTTACCGTGTAACTCGGCATATGCTATATACGTACCTCTCCGTGTCATCCTAATCCATAGCTAGCATGAAGGCACACGGTTTGGAGCATAGCCTCATTACAAAACCATTTTTAAGCTTATATACGCTCATACGTATAATTCAGAAGAATTTACTCGATAACTTCATTTGAAAACTATATATATATAATTATAAGGGTTTTTGGCCAAAGCTTTTCACATAAGGGTTGTAGGGTTTGTTACATAGCTAAAACGAAAACCACCCTCACCTTAACCGTGAAGAAACAAGGATCGAGCACCAAGTGCCTGAACGATCAAAAGCTCTCCACCCTGGAGACAAACTGTACAAAAGACCACAAGACGTGTTCGTGAGACTCAAGACTCTAAATGAACCATATATGACGCACGGCAATGCTCACACATGATATGAAGACATAAAGATCATATTAAGTCATGAAATTCATATAACCAATTCATTTACTCATTCATTCATAGATCATTCAATTCATAACTTCCAATCCAATAATTCAAGAATCCAAATAAGGCACAGAACATGTTCAAGCTCTTCCATAATGTTACCATATACTTCATATTACATAACATAGCATATATTCAAGGTTGGGCAACAAGAAAAAGTGATAAGATATAGAAAATAAGCGAGGCGATTCATAAACGACACATAAACACCCATAACCGGCATTAAGTAAAAGCATGCCTATAGCACATCCAAATGTCATGAAATTAAACCAAAATACTCCTAACACATAGTACAACAAGTTCATAGTTCAACATAAAGGGAGATAAAGTCATTAAGTAGGGGAAACAAATCAAAAACCGAAGAGGAAGTAACGAAGACTGCGCATGGGAGGTGACACGGGGGTGTCACCAACCCTTGCCCAACTGAGCCACGGGCGTGGCTCAGTACAGAGCTGCCCAGAAGGTGTGACACGCCCGTGTCTCCCTCTTATGAGTAAATGAGACACGGGGGTGTCACGGTACAGAATTTAATCCCCTTTGAAATTTTTCCGGCAAAACTGAACCCAAACAAACTCAATCCAAAGGCATACCAAAAGAACTCCAAATGCTCTGAAACTTAATATACAACATATTTGGCATGTTATGAACATTTTTCATTTAGAGTGCAAAAGCTAAATCACACGTTTAGATCATCGAAACCGTGAAACAAAACTGGGTCGCTACAATCGGACATATGAGCCCTAATGATTCTATCATGCATTGATCAAGTACTTAGGGCTTGAATTTGAATCTGAAACTTTGGGGAATGCATGCTAACATACTAAACAACTAATATACATCAAATATATGCAAAATGGTACAATTTAAAGCACATTAGAAGGACCAACAAGTTACCAAACTCAACAGCAACAATTCTGTCAAAGAGCATGCATAAGAACAGGCCATATCTTGCGGTTTTGAGGCTTCAAATGGAACCAAATACTTAAAGCATGAATGCTAACATATAGAACAATGAGTGTACATCAACTCCATGCATTTTCACACGAAATGGAGGCCATATGATCATGCAACAACACTAAATCTCACACAGCAGTTTGAAAACAGGGGAATCACTTTGATCATCAAGTTTGGAGCTCCATAACTCATAATTTCATAAAAGGAGCAAGAGATGAAATCTTCCTAATATCATATACTATCAGTTAGGAAAGAAATAGGTCAAGAATCAAGTTCATATGATCATGTATAAGCAAGAAAATCAGCTATACAAGCAAACAAGATCATAAGAGCAATTTCCCCAAAAACCCTATTCATGCTCTTAGCCCAAACCCAAACCCTAACCAAATCTGATCCAAATCATGAATTAAGGAGATGAAATCAAGTATAATAGAGTAGAGAAGACATCAATATTCATACCTTGAAGATTTGGTGAAGAAAAATGGTGATTTGAGCTCAAAATCACTAAGGATGGCCAAGGTTTCTCTCTTCTCCTCTATCTCTCTCTCTCGATCAGTAGCTGCAGAAATGAAGGGGATATGGTTCGGTTTTTGCTGCTAAAAGGGAGAGGATGGAGTTAACTCAAGGTGGATAAGGCATGGTTAAGGTATGGTTAAGTTTAGGGAGGGTTATGGGGTCCCACCATGAAGACTAGTCAACATAAGGGCTCTTCTTGCACGAGTTGTCCGTTACGGTTGGATTTTGGAGGTCTTAATGATATCAAAAAGGTATGAGGCTTGTTCCATTGTCTCCGAATCGTCGATACGAAGGCAACGGAGTTGACGGAATTCGAATCCGAATTCCCGAGCTCAAGATATCACGCACGGAACCAAGGGTGCGCTAATTGCTCGTTAGCCCCCGATTTGGTTCCCCAATCAAAATTAAATTCATAAACACGTCAAATGAATCCGAAAACATAAACCGAGCATATAGACATGTTCATAACACATATGTTTACGACATACTGAGTTTTCACGACATTTCGATATCAATACATATATGAACAAAGCACAATTAGAACGCTCATGCGCATGAACGAATTTATATTGTTATAAATAAATTACTAAACTTAAATTCCATATTAATTAAATTAAATAACAAAAGTTTACGGTTTTAAATCAAATAAAAACATTTATAAACAATTAATCATATAATTAAATACTTAATTTGCGCAGTTTATAAACAAATACGTCACATTATTTAAACTGAAAAACGGGGGCGTTACAATCTCTCCCCCTTAAAAGAATCCGTCCTCGGATTCAAAACACGCTTGAAATCAAATAATGAGAGATTCCCCGTCTCTCACAAACAACAAGGAGAGAGCCCCGTCTCTCAAGCAACAATGAGAGAACCCCGTCTCTACAACAACAATGAGAGAACCCCGTCTCTCGCAAGCAAAGAGAGTACCCCGTCTCTCAAACAAAAATAAGAGAATCCCCGTCTCTTAACCGAAAATAAAGCAAGGAAGTCTCCAATACTCCCAAGCAACTCACGCAAAACCAAATTTAAAATCACGTAAGGCACCCAAAGCAAGTAATAATTGTCTTCCCATATTGATATTCAATTACTCCAAGTAATTCAACACATTACTGATCAAAGCACCAAACATAAAAATTATAAAAGTTAAATTTGCATGGATGCATGTATCATGAATGCTATAAGTACCGTTCACCGAAGTTTCAAAGTTTAGGACTGAGAGTTGCCGTTGTCCAGTGTAGGATCTACCCTGAAGATAGCTCAGTGGTCAGCTTGTCTTGAACCTCTTCAAGGTTCCTCGGTGAAGCTATTGATAAATCCTTTAAGGATCATACTCTTGGATCCGTTCTGCCTGGTACTGCTCCCAGTCTCCAATATTTCCCTTATTCTTCATTCAACCAACTCTTTGTAGTGAACCAAGTTTGACCTCCCGAATACCCTTAGACCATTCGTCTCGAAGTTATGTCCCTAGCTACCATCTTACCCGTATCGGAGTTTAAAATACCCTCAAGGATAACTACTCCGGACAACCTTGACGATTCCATCCCTACCTTGAGGTATTCGTCATTAGGATCTACCGTAACACGAATCCTTTTCTAGCTTCCGTTCGTTTTATCCATTCATTCTCTTTAACCCCTTTTTACTCTATTGATTTACTCTTGATTGCCCTCCTTCCATTTTATGCTAGCTTGATTCGACACTCTCCCTTTTGTCAATTCTGATTTAGGAGTTTCCAGAAGCTCCCTTATAAGTCTGTTATCCCCAGATCCATGTTCCATACATAGGAACGTTCTTCAAGCCATTTCTGTTATCCCTAGTGAGGGACTCCAACCCGAATTGAGTAAATTAACTCTCCTTTTAACAACTTAACCATTCCAGTCGTCTTGTTTATTTCCGATCATCACTAATAGGACTCCCAGGTCTTCCTTGATTTGCAATTTCGTTATTCTTACTGAAATATTTCTTCGAGCACCCTTTTAATCGTCCAATTTGTTCCTCGGTCGTGCTCTCCCCCTTAAATTTCTGTTGTCCCGGGTTGAACTCCATCGATTCTTCTTTTATCGAATTCCTCGATGAGTAAATCCCATTAGGTGAGGTTTAACTGACATAGAAATCAAGGATTTGGCCTTTCAATTCCTTCCCCAGTTCTCTTGATGTCCGAAACTCCTTCCCTATTCTTGTCCGGAACTCTAGTCTCATTTCTCCTTCTGATGTCATCCTATTATTTCTCTTCCTCATGATTCAAATGCGGCACGATTGACCTGATACTCGATAGTTGAGACGAAAGGACTTCCTATCGAGTAGACACTAAAATGCATGTTGGGTTAAAATGATAATGCATGGGTCACGTTTACATCAAGCAATTATTCAACACATTATTGCAACGAAACCAATTAGCAATGCACGAATAACATTAGATCAAGAGAATAAATAATTAGTACAAAATATGATGCACGTGCTATGAATGCTTTGGAACCTGTCACCAATGGGTAAGTAGTTAGCTCGACAGCTTTTCCTTGTTACTCCAAGTCCCGCGGTTACTTTGACTTGGTAATTGTTCCTTGCCTTTCCCACGGTCTTCGAGATTCCCATGAGTCCATCACTTGTATCTTCTACTATCCGAGATTGCAATTTCTTGATCCTTACTTCTTCCACTTCCAAGGAGGTAGCATCCACACTTCTCTTCGCAATTCGACCTTTACTTCTAATCGTCACCTTACTCAAGAATCCCGTACCTATCCTTTGTGAGTTCAATTCACCTCCAACTGCTTACATTTGAGCGCATGATTTCCTTTCTTTACCATTTCCATTTGTTGCTTCATATCTTCCATGTCTCAGAAAAGTTTGTAATCGATCTTCTTTATCGTCGAACTTGGCCGTGGTTTGATATTATCTCCCTAACCTATAAATAATAGTTTACTTCAAGAATAGATGCATGCGATTAGTGCATGCTCATGACACATTTTCAACAATTAGCGCAAGGATCCTTATGTAAATGCAATAGATAGTCTAGCCAAATTCAAAAAGGAAAGCCAAATTAATGTTCAAGATCAATGCAATGCACACATTGTCATATAGTCCCTAAGCCGTTCGACTTAGACCGACTCCGACACGACTCAAGAACACCGGTTTTGCAACCGGGCTCTGATACCACTTAAGGATGTAGCACCCCGCACGTGAGGCACCACATCCCCCGCACTAAGGCTCAACACGAGTAACGAAATTGTAAATCCGCACCCGTATCAAACCCTAGCGAACGGGAGACAAACATAAAAAAAAACCTTCCTAAGCCAGGCGGAGCTAGACCCTGCAATAATTACCAATCCACAATATATAATGCATGGCCAAGCCCAACCACAAACATACAAACCGTAAACGGGATTTGGGCTCTTCAGGCCTCTTTTAAAACATAACATTACCCTGTAAGAGCAATTCACTAACAATTTCATAATTATACAAATTCAGGATATAGTAGAGTGAATCATACATAATTCCGATACAAATATGAGTGCAGAGACTCTCCTAACCTAACTCGACTCACTCAAAACTTCAAACACCTCCGCCTAGCCCGAGACTCCAAAGATCAAACCTGCACACTAAAAGAGTGGGGAGGGAGAGGGGTCAGTCTCTAGAAGACTGAGTGAGCAGGAGCGATATACATATATAGAAACATGCACATGCAAATCATAAATTCCGAACAAGGTTTTGTTTGAAATTAGTTCCCAAAAAGGGCAGAGAATGCTTAATCAATGCTCGGATTTTATGACTAATTCATTTTAAATTCATTATATTCATAAATCATACATAAATATAAGGCTCGGCGAGTGAGCGTGCACCACCTCCATCCAAACTCCGACCGTGTACGACAAATATCAATAATATTTTCAATAGGTGATCATGCAATACGTCATAATACATACAGACCATAATTCATATCATAAACATATTCGTTTGGGCGATCCGGATCCCGGCATTCCCGCACGGTGCATAATCATATCATAACCAACCTTCTTCCTCCGGGTTGGTGGTGGGTTTGCAAGACCCGACCACCTCTGTCTTTGACCAAAAGGGGTTACATGACTCCCCAGATGGCACTCAGCTCCCTTTCCCCGCCAATCTCCTGACGAGGTCCAGTACCGCTGTTTAATAGTGGGACTAGTATATGGGATCCCCGTCAGCCCTTGCTTCCTCGGTTAGCCACATATACTAAGTCCCGGGGACCGTGAACATAACAGCTTAGCATAATCTCGCCAAAACGTATCCATACATACATATAATACATACTATAAGAAATCATACCTTACCGTGTAACTCGGCATATGCTATATACGTACCTCTCCGTGTCATCCTAATCCATAGCTAGCATGAAGGCACACGGTTTGGAGCATAGCCTCATTACAAAACCATTTTTAAGCTTATATACGCTCATACGTATAATTCAGAAGAATTTACTCGATAACTTCATTTGAAAACTATATATATATAATTATAAGGGTTTTTGGCCAAAGCTTTTCACATAAGGGTTGTAGGGTTTGTTACATAGCTAAAACGAAAACCACCCTCACCTTAACCGTGAAGAAACAAGGATCGAGCACCAAGTGCCTGAACGATCAAAAGCTCTCCACCCTGGAGACAAACTGTACAAAAGACCACAAGACGTGTTCGTGAGACTCAAGACTCTAAATGAACCATATATGACGCACGGCAATGCTCACACATGATATGAAGACATAAAGATCATATTAAGTCATGAAATTCATATAACCAATTCATTTACTCATTCATTCATAGATCATTCAATTCATAACTTCCAATCCAATAATTCAAGAATCCAAATAAGGCACAGAACATGTTCAAGCTCTTCCATAATGTTACCATATACTTCATATTACATAACATAGCATATATTCAAGGTTGGGCAACAAGAAAAAGTGATAAGATATAGAAAATAAGCGAGGCGATTCATAAACGACACATAAACACCCATAACCGGCATTAAGTAAAAGCATGCCTATAGCACATCCAAATGTCATGAAATTAAACCAAAATACTCCTAACACATAGTACAACAAGTTCATAGTTCAACATAAAGGGAGATAAAGTCATTAAGTAGGGGAAACAAATCAAAAACCGAAGAGGAAGTAACGAAGACTGCGCATGGGAGGTGACACGGGGGTGTCACCAACCCTTGCCCAACTGAGCCACGGGCGTGGCTCAGTACAGAGCTGCCCAGAAGGTGTGACACGCCCGTGTCTCCCTCTTATGAGTAAATGAGACACGGGGGTGTCACGGTACAGAATTTAATCCCCTTTGAAATTTTTCCGGCAAAACTGAACCCAAACAAACTCAATCCAAAGGCATACCAAAAGAACTCCAAATGCTCTGAAACTTAATATACAACATATTTGGCATGTTATGAACATTTTTCATTTAGAGTGCAAAAGCTAAATCACACGTTTAGATCATCGAAACCGTGAAACAAAACTGGGTCGCTACAATCGGACATATGAGCCCTAATGATTCTATCATGCATTGATCAAGTACTTAGGGCTTGAATTTGAATCTGAAACTTTGGGGAATGCATGCTAACATACTAAACAACTAATATACATCAAATATATGCAAAATGGTACAATTTAAAGCACATTAGAAGGACCAACAAGTTACCAAACTCAACAGCAACAATTCTGTCAAAGAGCATGCATAAGAACAGGCCATATCTTGCGGTTTTGAGGCTTCAAATGGAACCAAATACTTAAAGCATGAATGCTAACATATAGAACAATGAGTGTACATCAACTCCATGCATTTTCACACGAAATGGAGGCCATATGATCATGCAACAACACTAAATCTCACACAGCAGTTTGAAAACAGGGGAATCACTTTGATCATCAAGTTTGGAGCTCCATAACTCATAATTTCATAAAAGGAGCAAGAGATGAAATCTTCCTAATATCATATACTATCAGTTAGGAAAGAAATAGGTCAAGAATCAAGTTCATATGATCATGTATAAGCAAGAAAATCAGCTATACAAGCAAACAAGATCATAAGAGCAATTTCCCCAAAAACCCTATTCATGCTCTTAGCCCAAACCCTAACCAAATCTGATCCAAATCATGAATTAAGGAGATGAAATCAAGTATAATAGAGTAGAGAAGACATCAATATTCATACCTTGAAGATTTGGTGAAGAAAAATGGTGATTTGAGCTCAAAATCACTAAGGATGGCCAAGGTTTCTCTCTTCTCCTCTATCTCTCTCTCTCGATCAGTAGCTGCAGAAATGAAGGGGATATGGTTCGGTTTTTGCTGCTAAAAGGGAGAGGATGGAGTTAACTCAAGGTGGATAAGGCATGGTTAAGGTATGGTTAAGTTTAGGGAGGGTTATGGGGTCCCACCATGAAGACTAGTCAACATAAGGGCTCTTCTTGCACGAGTTGTCCGTTACGGTTGGATTTTGGAGGTCTTAATGATATCAAAAAGGTATGAGGCTTGTTCCATTGTCTCCGAATCGTCGATACGAAGGCAACGGAGTTGACGGAATTCGAATCCGAATTCCCGAGCTCAAGATATCACGCACGGAACCAAGGGTGCGCTAATTGCTCGTTAGCCCCCGATTTGGTTCCCCAATCAAAATTAAATTCATAAACACGTCAAATGAATCCGAAAACATAAACCGAGCATATAGACATGTTCATAACACATATGTTTACGACATACTGAGTTTTCACGACATTTCGATATCAATACATATATGAACAAAGCACAATTAGAACGCTCATGCGCATGAACGAATTTATATTGTTATAAATAAATTACTAAACTTAAATTCCATATTAATTAAATTAAATAACAAAAGTTTACGGTTTTAAATCAAATAAAAACATTTATAAACAATTAATCATATAATTAAATACTTAATTTGCGCAGTTTATAAACAAATACGTCACATTATTTAAACTGAAAAACGGGGGCGTTACAATCTCTCCCCCTTAAAAGAATCCGTCCTCGGATTCAAAACACGCTTGAAATCAAATAATGAGAGATTCCCCGTCTCTCACAAACAACAAGGAGAGAGCCCCGTCTCTCAAGCAACAATGAGAGAACCCCGTCTCTACAACAACAATGAGAGAACCCCGTCTCTCGCAAGCAAAGAGAGTACCCCGTCTCTCAAACAAAAATAAGAGAATCCCCGTCTCTTAACCGAAAATAAAGCAAGGAAGTCTCCAATACTCCCAAGCAACTCACGCAAAACCAAATTTAAAATCACGTAAGGCACCCAAAGCAAGTAATAATTGTCTTCCCATATTGATATTCAATTACTCCAAGTAATTCAACACATTACTGATCAAAGCACCAAACATAAAAATTATAAAAGTTAAATTTGCATGGATGCATGTATCATGAATGCTATAAGTACCGTTCACCGAAGTTTCAAAGTTTAGGACTGAGAGTTGCCGTTGTCCAGTGTAGGATCTACCCTGAAGATAGCTCAGTGGTCAGCTTGTCTTGAACCTCTTCAAGGTTCCTCGGTGAAGCTATTGATAAATCCTTTAAGGATCATACTCTTGGATCCGTTCTGCCTGGTACTGCTCCCAGTCTCCAATATTTCCCTTATTCTTCATTCAACCAACTCTTTGTAGTGAACCAAGTTTGACCTCCCGAATACCCTTAGACCATTCGTCTCGAAGTTATGTCCCTAGCTACCATCTTACCCGTATCGGAGTTTAAAATACCCTCAAGGATAACTACTCCGGACAACCTTGACGATTCCATCCCTACCTTGAGGTATTCGTCATTAGGATCTACCGTAACACGAATCCTTTTCTAGCTTCCGTTCGTTTTATCCATTCATTCTCTTTAACCCCTTTTTACTCTATTGATTTACTCTTGATTGCCCTCCTTCCATTTTATGCTAGCTTGATTCGACACTCTCCCTTTTGTCAATTCTGATTTAGGAGTTTCCAGAAGCTCCCTTATAAGTCTGTTATCCCCAGATCCATGTTCCATACATAGGAACGTTCTTCAAGCCATTTCTGTTATCCCTAGTGAGGGACTCCAACCCGAATTGAGTAAATTAACTCTCCTTTTAACAACTTAACCATTCCAGTCGTCTTGTTTATTTCCGATCATCACTAATAGGACTCCCAGGTCTTCCTTGATTTGCAATTTCGTTATTCTTACTGAAATATTTCTTCGAGCACCCTTTTAATCGTCCAATTTGTTCCTCGGTCGTGCTCTCCCCCTTAAATTTCTGTTGTCCCGGGTTGAACTCCATCGATTCTTCTTTTATCGAATTCCTCGATGAGTAAATCCCATTAGGTGAGGTTTAACTGACATAGAAATCAAGGATTTGGCCTTTCAATTCCTTCCCCAGTTCTCTTGATGTCCGAAACTCCTTCCCTATTCTTGTCCGGAACTCTAGTCTCATTTCTCCTTCTGATGTCATCCTATTATTTCTCTTCCTCATGATTCAAATGCGGCACGATTGACCTGATACTCGATAGTTGAGACGAAAGGACTTCCTATCGAGTAGACACTAAAATGCATGTTGGGTTAAAATGATAATGCATGGGTCACGTTTACATCAAGCAATTATTCAACACATTATTGCAACGAAACCAATTAGCAATGCACGAATAACATTAGATCAAGAGAATAAATAATTAGTACAAAATATGATGCACGTGCTATGAATGCTTTGGAACCTGTCACCAATGGGTAAGTAGTTAGCTCGACAGCTTTTCCTTGTTACTCCAAGTCCCGCGGTTACTTTGACTTGGTAATTGTTCCTTGCCTTTCCCACGGTCTTCGAGATTCCCATGAGTCCATCACTTGTATCTTCTACTATCCGAGATTGCAATTTCTTGATCCTTACTTCTTCCACTTCCAAGGAGGTAGCATCCACACTTCTCTTCGCAATTCGACCTTTACTTCTAATCGTCACCTTACTCAAGAATCCCGTACCTATCCTTTGTGAGTTCAATTCACCTCCAACTGCTTACATTTGAGCGCATGATTTCCTTTCTTTACCATTTCCATTTGTTGCTTCATATCTTCCATGTCTCAGAAAAGTTTGTAATCGATCTTCTTTATCGTCGAACTTGGCCGTGGTTTGATATTATCTCCCTAACCTATAAATAATAGTTTACTTCAAGAATAGATGCATGCGATTAGTGCATGCTCATGACACATTTTCAACAATTAGCGCAAGGATCCTTATGTAAATGCAATAGATAGTCTAGCCAAATTCAAAAAGGAAAGCCAAATTAATGTTCAAGATCAATGCAATGCACACATTGTCATATAGTCCCTAAGCCGTTCGACTTAGACCGACTCCGACACGACTCAAGAACACCGGTTTTGCAACCGGGCTCTGATACCACTTAAGGATGTAGCACCCCGCACGTGAGGCACCACATCCCCCGCACTAAGGCTCAACACGAGTAACGAAATTGTAAATCCGCACCCGTATCAAACCCTAGCGAACGGGAGACAAACATAAAAAAAAACCTTCCTAAGCCAGGCGGAGCTAGACCCTGCAATAATTACCAATCCACAATATATAATGCATGACCAAGCCCAACCACAAACATACAAACCGTAAACGGGATTTGGGCTCTTCAGGCCTCTTTTAAAACATAACATTACCCTGTAAGAGCAATTCACTAACAATTTCATAATTATACAAATTCAGGATATAGTAGAGTGAATCATACATAATTCCGATACAAATATGAGTGCAGAGACTCTCCTAACCTAACTCGACTCACTCAAAACTTCAAACACCTCCGCCTAGCCCGAGACTCCAAAGATCAAACCTGCACACTAAAAGAGTGGGGAGGGAGAGGGGTCAGTCTCTAGAAGACTGAGTGAGCAGGAGCGATATACATATATAGAAACATGCACATGCAAATCATAAATTCCGAACAAGGTTTTGTTTGAAATTAGTTCCCAAAAAGGGCAGAGAATGCTTAATCAATGCTCGGATTTTATGACTAATTCATTTTAAATTCATTATATTCATAAATCATACATAAATATAAGGCTCGGCGAGTGAGCGTGCACCACCTCCATCCAAACTCCGACCGTGTACGACAAATATCAATAATATTTTCAATAGGTGATCATGCAATACGTCATAATACATACAGACCATAATTCATATCATAAACATATTCATTTGGGCGATCCGGATCCCGGCATTCCCGCACGGTGCATAATCATATCATAACCAACCTTCTTCCTCCGGGTTGGTGGTGGGTTTGCAAGACCCGACCACCTCTGTCTTTGACCAAAAGGGGTTACATGACTCCCCAGATGGCACTCAGCTCCCTTTCCCCGCCAATCTCCTGACGAGGTCCAGTACCGCTGTTTAATAGTGGGACTAGTATATGGGATCCCCGTCAGCCCTTGCTTCCTCGGTTAGCCACATATACTAAGTCCCGGGGACCGTGAACATAACAGCTTAGCATAATCTCGCCAAAACGTATCCATACATACATATAATACATACTATAAGAAATCATACCTTACCGTGTAACTCGGCATATGCTATATACGTACCTCTCCGTGTCATCCTAATCCATAGCTAGCATGAAGGCACACGGTTTGGAGCATAGCCTCATTACAAAACCATTTTTAAGCTTATATACGCTCATACGTATAATTCAGAAGAATTTACTCGATAACTTCATTTGAAAACTATATATATATAATTATAAGGGTTTTTGGCCAAAGCTTTTCACATAAGGGTTGTAGGGTTTGTTACATAGCTAAAACGAAAACCACCCTCACCTTAACCGTGAAGAAACAAGGATCGAGCACCAAGTGCCTGAACGATCAAAAGCTCTCCACCCTGGAGACAAACTGTACAAAAGACCACAAGACGTGTTCGTGAGACTCAAGACTCTAAATGAACCATATATGACGCACGGCAATGCTCACACATGATATGAAGACATAAAGATCATATTAAGTCATGAAATTCATATAACCAATTCATTTACTCATTCATTCATAGATCATTCAATTCATAACTTCCAATCCAATAATTCAAGAATCCAAATAAGGCACAGAACATGTTCAAGCTCTTCCATAATGTTACCATATACTTCATATTACATAACATAGCATATATTCAAGGTTGGGCAACAAGAAAAAGTGATAAGATATAGAAAATAAGCGAGGCGATTCATAAACGACACATAAACACCCATAACCGGCATTAAGTAAAAGCATGCCTATAGCACATCCAAATGTCATGAAATTAAACCAAAATACTCCTAACACATAGTACAACAAGTTCATAGTTCAACATAAAGGGAGATAAAGTCATTAAGTAGGGGAAACAAATCAAAAACCGAAGAGGAAGTAACGAAGACTGCGCATGGGAGGTGACACGGGGGTGTCACCAACCCTTGCCCAACTGAGCCACGGGCGTGGCTCAGTACAGAGCTGCCCAGAAGGTGTGACACGCCCGTGTCTCCCTCTTATGAGTAAATGAGACACGGGGGTGTCACGGTACAGAATTTAATCCCCTTTGAAATTTTTCCGGCAAAACTGAACCCAAACAAACTCAATCCAAAGGCATACCAAAAGAACTCCAAATGCTCTGAAACTTAATATACAACATATTTGGCATGTTATGAACATTTTTCATTTAGAGTGCAAAAGCTAAATCACACGTTTAGATCATCGAAACCGTGAAACAAAACTGGGTCGCTACAATCGGACATATGAGCCCTAATGATTCTATCATGCATTGATCAAGTACTTAGGGCTTGAATTTGAATCTGAAACTTTGGGGAATGCATGCTAACATACTAAACAACTAATATACATCAAATATATGCAAAATGGTACAATTTAAAGCACATTAGAAGGACCAACAAGTTACCAAACTCAACAGCAACAATTCTGTCAAAGAGCATGCATAAGAACAGGCCATATCTTGCGGTTTTGAGGCTTCAAATGGAACCAAATACTTAAAGCATGAATGCTAACATATAGAACAATGAGTGTACATCAACTCCATGCATTTTCACACGAAATGGAGGCCATATGATCATGCAACAACACTAAATCTCACACAGCAGTTTGAAAACAGGGGAATCACTTTGATCATCAAGTTTGGAGCTCCATAACTCATAATTTCATAAAAGGAGCAAGAGATGAAATCTTCCTAATATCATATACTATCAGTTAGGAAAGAAATAGGTCAAGAATCAAGTTCATATGATCATGTATAAGCAAGAAAATCAGCTATACAAGCAAACAAGATCATAAGAGCAATTTCCCTAAAAACCCTATTCATGCTCTTAGCCCAAACCCTAACCAAATCTGATCCAAATCATGAATTAAGGAGATGAAATCAAGTATAATAGAGTAGAGAAGACATCAATATTCATACCTTGAAGATTTGGTGAAGAAAAATGGTGATTTGAGCTCAAAATCACTAAGGATGGCCAAGGTTTCTCTCTTCTCCTCTATCTCTCTCTCTCGATCAGTAGCTGCAGAAATGAAGGGGATATGGTTCGGTTTTTGCTGCTAAAAGGGAGAGGATGGAGTTAACTCAAGGTGGATAAGGCATGGTTAAGGTATGGTTAAGTTTAGGGAGGGTTATGGGGTCCCACCATGAAGACTAGTCAACATAAGGGCTCTTCTTGCACGAGTTGTCCGTTACGGTTGGATTTTGGAGGTCTTAATGATATCAAAAAGGTATGAGGCTTGTTCCATTGTCTCCGAATCGTCGATACGAAGGCAACGGAGTTGACGGAATTCGAATCCGAATTCCCGAGCTCAAGATATCACGCACGGAACCAAGGGTGCGCTAATTGCTCGTTAGCCCCCGATTTGGTTCCCCAATCAAAATTAAATTCATAAACACGTCAAATGAATCCGAAAACATAAACCGAGCATATAGACATGTTCATAACACATATGTTTACGACATACTGAGTTTTCACGACATTTCGATATCAATACATATATGAACAAAGCACAATTAGAACGCTCATGCACATGAACGAATTTATATTGTTATAAATAAATTACTAAACTTAAATTCCATATTAATTAAATTAAATAACAAAAGTTTACGGTTTTAAATCAAATAAAAACATTTATAAACAATTAATCATATAATTAAATACTTAATTTGCGCAGTTTATAAACAAATACGTCACATTATTTAAACTGAAAAACGGGGGCGTTACAGAACGGCCATTCCCACCTCAAGGCATTATGGGAACGGTCGTTCCCACTCTTTCAAATGAAAATAGGCGGCCGAGCCTGGGAACGGCCGTTCACATTTTGGCCAGTGTGCCGGAAGGGCCTTTCCCAGCAAAAGGCTCGCTTTTTAAATCAAAAACGTTGGCATGTTTTGAAGGGCCACGGGAACGGCCCTTCCCATTTGCAAAGGGAGGCCGGAACGGCCGTTCCCACACGTCTGACAGAACAAAACATTCTGCATAAAATTAAATTTTTAGCACCATGATCCAATGATTTCTTTCACCCCAAATTGCTATTACATGATTGAATATGTGCCAAAACAAGATGTTTTCATGCCACATTGTGAATTGCTTGTCGTCTCGTTGCATTTTTGCCGTTCGTCATAATTGGTGCATTTCGAGTCATGTCTCACGTATACACGACGTGTTTGCACAGGTCACGAGGTTGTGGACGAGGAGCAGGCTCCATAAAGCATATCCTTGTTCTATTTTGTAAGAAAAGGTGAGGTTTTGTTTTAGGTACTTAGAACCTTACAACCCTTATGTGTTGATTTCGGCCAAAACCTATTATAATTATAAATGTTTTCAAACTATAAACATTTCAAGCAAGCTAGCCATGATTGATTATGATTTCAAGCATGTTATGGCGAGTCATGATTGCACTTGGGCCCGAGGGTAATTCTTGAGCCAACCGGGAAAGCAAGGGTTAACGGGTAACTCCTGAATTATCCTCACCTCATTGGGATAACCCCCGAAGCCACTAGGAGATTAGTGGTGGAAGGAGTTCCGTGCGTAGGGAGTCATGTTCCCTGTGTACACCATGTCGTGGATAGTTGGGCTTTGCAAACCCACTATCACCCGGAGGAAGAAGGAGACTGGGGACGGATCCGACACCACGGGTTGTCTCGTGTTATTGCATGTTTTCAAGCATGAATATATCTAAATGAGCACTAAATGAAATGTATGATCACGTGTTGAATTAATCATGCAAGCACGTATTGTTCACGATCGGTGTAAAGGTTGGAGAATAGCCCTACTCGCCGGGGCCACATGTTTCATGAAATGATCAAGTTAACATATTAAACTGAGTAGTTGTAATCTCGGGCAAAGAACAAGTTACTCTTGAACTATATATGTTTATTCCATTTCCAAGTCTTCACCCGAGGCTATGACTTGCATGTGATGTGTGCTTTATATATATTTATTGCCGCTCACTCAGTCTTCGGTAGACTGATACTTCACTTTTCAAGTACTTTTGGTCGGGTCGTGCTAGGCGGGAGTTGTATCAGGTCTTGCATTTTTCCTGAGTCTATCATTGTATCGTCATGTATAGAACTTTTAGTATCTCATGTCATGATCGTAGTTACTACATTTTGAACACTTGAGTATGTATACAATATAAGAGATGATAATGTATTGATAGTTAATATTGGTACCTATTATGTATATACTTGGTAAATATGGTACCTATATGTATTTATTGAATTGCTTCCGCTTTTAACTTCATGTTTTGGTTTATTGTGTAGGGGAGTGTCCTGCCTAGCTCGTTTATTTTTATTGTCACCCGTTCGCTATAGTTTTGGTTTATATACGGATTGACCATTTCGTATTTGGATCGAGGCTATAGTGCGGGGGATGTACTGCCTTGGGGTTAGGGTCCTACAACGCACGACTTCAAGAAAGAGTAAACATGCTCATGGTATGCAAATGAATGTACAAGTATAGCACAAGTTCAGCAATGATGGTCAAACAACATCATATAAGTCATATAACAACTTCCAAGTCATGACGTATGCAATTGATAACAAGTAAACCATACTAAGCACAATCTCACACATAATCGAGGCATGTAAGACATTATAATGCATGAAAACATGATTCCAAGTCATATATATCATATTAGGGGTCTAAGAAGTGCAAAGGAAGTGAAAACGAACAAAAACTCAAAAACTTAAATTTTAGACCCGAGAGCACCCAAACGGGCGTTTGGTGCACAAGAAGGAAATGTAAACGGGCGTTTGGCCCTGGAAAAATCGTCACAGAAGCTTCTCACACGGGGGTTTGGTGTTTCAATGCAATTTCCACACGGGCGTTTGGCTTGCGGCTGATGCAAAACGAGATTTCGAACATATGCTTGCAAATGATGAATTTTAGGCTCTAAACAC